>JAWNOO010000165.1:10000000-20000000 GCA_035045905.1 Drosophila anomelani
ATCTGGAACAAAGATAAAATTTGCAATTCGAGCGACCTTCGGTTGGGGTTCTGGCCATGTCAGGGACTACTACAACTATGTACGTGTCCCGGCACATTTCCGGTGCTCTGTGATTCGCAAACAGGAAAATTGTATTTCTAAAATAAATGCAAATTGATCAACATGCCGGCCAAGTTCAACTGTTCAATTAAAACCGAAAATCACATTTGATGTGCAGCAACACGGCAACCTGGCCACAGTGGGTTAATGCCTGGTCCAGAATTTTGCATAATAGATTTTTGGTGTTGTGAGAGTGCCACAGAGTTATGAGGTGAAATTCAGTGCCGGCAGCAAACAAAGAACATTAAAGAAAACACTTGCACACAAAAGTCAAAAGCATAAACAAGGCTTGAAAATTCAGAGAAGGACAAGAAGTGTATTGGTGGCACAAGAAAGAGGGGGCACAGTTAAATCTCAAGCGCACTTAGCACTTTTGGTAAGGAGCAGGGAAAGGCAAAGGCATGCGAAAGGGGGATGGCTAAATGATAATTAAAATGAGAAATTATATTTAAATAAATATTACAGAAATGTTTGGATGGTCCTATATAAGGAGATCCTTTAAAAATAAATTGAATTCCATTACATTTTAATATTTTTCAATGTATCTATAATATAAATTTTATATGTAAAAAAAAGATTTTTATGGTGCTATGACACTACATTATTGTCTAAATAAATTAAAGATTTTTCTTTATAGCAGAAAGGGAAATAAATTAAATAATATTACTAGATTATTATATGATAAACACTTAAAAAATGTATAATTGCTTTTCAGGTTAAACAATAAATTAATTACTTACTTGAAAATATCAGAAGAAGGGGGAATACCATTCATATTTTCCTGAAATTTAAAAAATAGGAAAAATCAAAAATTATATATTATTCACTTAACCTCATCTACGCCCCTGAGTGCCTCAGAGAGTTTTATGTGAAGGGAGCGGCGCGTTAAATGCACTTACTTCAAAGCGCCAACAGCAACAAAAGAGCCAACGAGTTGAGCCAAAAAGTGTGGCCAAGTCGCACACACTTAGTTACACACACACAGGCACAGGCACAGTCACACTAACACATACACACACACACATACACAGGGGCAGGCAACAAGGGAAACCACTTAAAAGTAAAGGCAAAAGCCATCCATGTAAATTTCTTTAACTTTTCTCCTTTTCCATTTGAGTATTTTCCTTTTTTCTCTTTTTTTTTTTCATTTCTTTCTCCCATCATATTTATTTAACATATTTCGCACTGACTGAGTGTGTGTGTGTGTGGCACACGCCCCTAAATTAAATGCCGCCCCGTGTCCTTGTGTACATTTCATGCAATTGGATTACATGGCACTGCTTTCCATTTTTCTTTATGTTTTCCTTGTAGACTTTTCGTTCTGTTTCCTTTTTTTGCGCCTGGCCTTTTGTACAATTTCATTATTTCATTTTGTGAGAAAAGGAAAATGTTTTTCCATTGGATTTTCTTCTCGTTAGAGTGCCAAATTGGTAGTATTTTTGCATGCGCAAGGTTTTTGACATTTTTAAGTGGAATTCGACGATTACGTCGGGGCTTTAAGCTGAATGGTTTTAATGTTTATTGAAGAATTTCTTTAGTATAAAAATAATTATAATAATAATATCTAAAACACATAAATTATAAAATTTTTTAAGCCCCAATTTATTGCCTTTGTTTGCCGTTTAATCGTTTTATATTTAATTAATTATTCTAGTTATAATTTCTATAAATTAATGCCTTTTCGATAAACCAACTAATACATTATTTATTAAGTATAATTATAAATAGCCATTGGGTTGATAGAACTGTAAAATGTCCTTAAATTAGTGAAATCAGCACAATTTATGCTTGAGTGAGCCATCGAAATTCATTCCAGGTGGAAGGGAAAATAGCAAACAATAATTGGAAATGAGAAAATAGTAAAGTGGCTTTATTTCTCTTGTTTGGCAATTTTTCACTCAACCGCATTCTTTATTCAAAAATGTAATTAAAACCGAGCACAGCGAAACTTCTTGGTTGCTCTGCCCCGCCTTCCCCGCCTTTATCTCGTTAAATAAAAACTTTATTAGATAATTTATGACATTTCGCGCCGCGGGTAAAACTATGTAAGAGTCCTTACGGTGGGCGGTGGGCGTTGGGTGGACATAGTCAAGATGTTGAGACATCCTTCGCGTCCTTATCTGCTCTCAAAAAAAAATTCAATTAAATGCTCAAGTGCCAACCAACCCACACACACAGCGCACTGAAGGCACCGCAAACACATTCATTGTGGGTGTGCGTGTGTATGTGTGAGCTTCCTTTTTGGCGTCATCATCATCATCAAGGACATGGCCCAGCCAGCCAGCCAGCCACCCATAATGCTGCTTAAGGTTAAGGAATTTAATTACCTTGCGGTTTGCTCGCATAACTTTCAGGCGAGCTGAAAAGTAGCAGAAAATTCTGGCCTATTTTCATTGCATTATCAACCGCCCCAGACACATTGGCACCTGGCACCACCCATCCCGCCCGCCACTTTTCAAGAAAATTTACATTCTTTGGGGACCGAAAAATATTTCTTTCCCTATGCGAGACGGATGGATAAAGTGAGCAAACTTTCTGCTGGCCAATAAATCTCGACACATTTTTGTGTCGCATATTTTCGAAGGAATGTTGTATGGACAAGACATGAAGTTGACGTCCAGGTGTGCACGGAGAAAAATTAAATAAATAAATAATAAATAAAAAATAATGCAAAAATAGAGAAAAACAGAAGGAACTTTTTATATTCTACAAAATCGAAGAATTTTTCACATTTTTTATCTCTTTGAACCTTAAAATTCCTCAACTCCTTTAATGATAATTATCTTTACGACGCGAGTACCATTTGGCAAGAAAATATTCTAAAGAGAATAAGTCATTTGAAGGCATTAGTCTGTCTTTTAACCGCTAACTCCTTCAGCTTTTTGAATCCTTTCTCTTTTCTCTTTTGGCAATCGCTCAAAATGATGTTTGCAAATGTAACCAAGAAAAGGCGAACCACCAAATGCGCGCTTCCTTCGTAGGAAGTTTTCCTGTGGACTTTTCCCCCGCAATTTCCACCCCCCCAATGCCAGGCAAATTGGTTGATAACAATGGAAAGCTGGTAACTGGGGGAAAACCACCAAACGCAGCCGAGCCAAGGCAAGCCAACCAAATAAACCATTCAAAATCAAACTAACCAAGTTTCAAGTGGGGGAAAGGGGCGCGTGCCAAAAGTGCCAAAGTCGTTGCCTGAAGATGCTGCTCCAGAGCACAGTTAGCGCTAAAAGAATTTGCCACCAACAACTGACTGCATGTCAAACATTTGCATCCTTCGTCCAGAAGGATGACAATCCATCCCGAAACGTATGAGCGAATGCTCAAAGTTTGTTTCGCTAGTTTCGATGCGGTATAAATCCTTGAGCTTTGAACTTTTTTTGCTCTATGCTAAATTACGACAATACAGAAACAAACAAAAAATAACAAATTTGAGAGAAACGGAGGCTGATCAACTAAGAAGTACCCGGTACAAATGGCTTTAATCTTTAAATTATAAGAGTTTGACAGGGGAACTGTCTGTCATAAGAGTCTATATTTTCAAAATGATGATAAGAATTATAATTATATTTTTTTAATATTGTTAGAAAAGTTTTATACAGTCAAAGAGTCGGATTATAATTTAATATATAATATCCGAAGAAACTAGAATAGCTACAGCAATTGAATTATATATAAAAAAAATATATATAATACACATTCAATAACGATTAATATAGATGGTAACCCTGAGAACATTGTTAGGCAATGTTGAGCTTATTTATGACAAATTCTAAAGCAATTAATATCGAAGAAAGGTGGTAATCCTCACAATCAAAAAGCAGTCTCTAACGATTAATCTACAACAAAGCAAGCGTAACCAACTTCACTCCTTTCATGTTCGTCAAAAAGAAAATTGGAAACTATAATCTGCCGAATCATCTTCATATAAAATAATATTCTTCTGGTTAGTTCTCGTCAACTGCATACTATTTTAAATATTTCTATAAAGAAAACTGCAACCTTCAACCGTCCGAATCATCATCATCATCAATACAAGGAAAATATTCTTCTGGTAAGTTCTCTCCAAGTTTTCTCAGCTCCAAACTAATAAAAATATTTTGAGGATTCCCAAAGATAAGAAAGATTCGAATTCAAATATTTTAAGGATTCCAAAAAATAATCAAGAATTTACAATGAGTGAGCCGAAATCGATTGCGCTGTCCCTGGAAACTACCGATGAAACCTTTGAAGCCCCCTTTGACAATGTTGTGGCCAAGAAGCTCGTCATTGGGAATCCCCACAACATAATGAGTGTGGTTTTTAAGGTGATACCCAACACGTCACGCGTGCTCCTTGTAAACCCCGAAACTGGAATGCTGGGACCCAAGATGGAAATCGCCGTGGAAATCCTTTTGGAGTCCTATGTTCCGGAGCCCGACGAGCCGCGTCCCTCGATTCTCATCAAGGTGACCCACGTAACGGAGCTGAAAAATCTACCCACCGTAAAATTAGAGTAGATATAGGAATCTAGGAGTCTATAATAAGGTATTGTCTTCATCAGCAGAAAAGGATTTTGTACTTATTTGGAGGTGTGTTGACCATCGTCAGCGACAATATGGGCGATGTATTTGTTGAATATTTTATTTTATGCATATAATTGTTCACATAAAGCACACAAAAAAAAACATTAAGAAAATTGGGCGCCAGTTAGATACCTAAAGGGGTTTCCAGACAAGGATCAAGAATATATTTGTATAAACCAAAGTTCGGAAATGCACTTTTCTGAATTCTGATTTATTTTTCAGTTGACACTTAGTTGTGATACCCTTTTCCCCGCTTTGAATACCGTATATAAAAACGAAAAGTTGTTAATAACAATTCAGGAAAAAGGAAAGTTTGTCCTGCAAAAAAAAAGGAAAAGAGTAAGCCAAAAATTTCAGTTTGTTGTGAAAAATGTGCTACAAGCAGAGCTCATTTATCACAATGATGAAGTTGCTAAAAGTGAGCGAGCGGGATGAGGAGGACCTGTGTCATGCCGGGGCAGCATTCGATATTCATGCTTTTACTTTAATCATAAACCGGGAACTCACTTCAAAAATGTAAAATAAGTCGCCCAGTCGATGTTTTGTTCCCTGGGAATATGGAGATCGCCGGCCCCCTTTCCCCCCCAAAACTCAATATGATTGCAGCTCTTAACTTCAACTCCGTTGATGACTTTGTTTTTGTCAACGTCATGACTGTCATGCAGAACGTGTTCCAGTTCATATTCCACTCCTTCTTTACTCCTGTTGTGTTACAGATTTCCACCCCTTTTTAGCCATTCACGTTGCCCTCGTCCTTGGGGCGATATTTATTGTTTTCCAACTCATAATACTTCGAGTGAAGGAGCGGAAGTGTCGGTTAAGATGGCTGCCAGCTGCTTATTGGCATTAAAGTCGCCTGTTTGAATAAGGGCTCTGATGTGGGATTAACGGTGCTTGACTGAAGTTGAAGTTAAAGCCTTAAGTAAAATGTTAAATAAAGAATAGTTTAAATACTGAAGTTGAATTTTTGAGCAGGCTTCTATGACTTAGATCATCCTTCGAATATACATTTTAAATCGCAATCAAATTCAAATCAGTCTTGGAATATTTTCGGATAAGATCTTAAACTGGCCTGCTTAATAATTAATTAAAAATACTTGAGCTAATGATATAATAAATTTCAAATTAATACTTGTTTTGCTGCAACAGGACAAAAACTGTTGCCAAAAGATTCAACTTCCAAGGTCTGTGAAAATATCATTTATCACTCATCTCCTCTATTTCTGCATTTGCAGATATGCAAAATACCTCAAAAAAAGCAATCCATTAATCGGAGGCAATTAGACGCTGCGGCAAATGTCACTTTGATGACCTCTGACCCCGTTTCCTCGAATAATCCTTGACCACTTCGGCTATATTAATCCGCATCCGGATTGCGGCAGGACACACACAAAAAACCAGCTTCACATTTCAATTTGATGACCCGCTGACCTCGCCTCCAATGGGCGTGGTCTGTCCGTTGTTTGCCACATCGAAGGGTTAAAGGCCTTAAAGTCAACACTCAAGGCCTTATCAGAGCAGCTTTCGCATTTTAAAGGACACACACAGCAGCAGCAGCAGCATCCATTGTTGCGGCTAAGCTTAACAAATTCGTTATTAAGATGTTTTTAACCCAAAAAGAAAAAAGTGCCTGGGCCAAAAACGAGTAAAAAATGGCCACAAATAAATGAGCAGATAAATAACAAGTTTCCCCAGCGTAGCTTTTGTGATGGGAAAGAGAAATCGGAGGAATCTCCGGTCCTGCCCCCAGGTATGTTTTGTGTTGTCTGGTGCGTGATAAGCACTCGAGAATGTGGCTCCAGGACAAGCAATTTAAGCGATGGCAGGACCTTGCACAGTTTGTCACTGTCCTGTGGGTCACATATCGCCGAAAACTAATTTCATCAAATGCGACTTACTGGTCACAATAAATTGAATGTTGATGGGCAAGCAAATCAGGACGAAATGTAGCCCTAAAATAATGAATAATAAGTTTATGTTTATTTGCCACAGATATAAGTCGCTCTGAACTTGGATTAAATATTTATATATATATTACCGATTGATTGAAATACGAGTTCTACTGATATCATTATTTTTTCACACCAATTGTGAGACAATCCATTTATATAAATCAATAAAAAGTATCTTTAGAAGCTTTGAAATATTTGATATTATATAAGAAATATTTTAAGCCTTAAGCATAAATAATATAAACAAGAAACCACCATAAAGTTATATTAAATGCAATTAATATACAAATTAAAATATTTCACATACTTCTTTTAGACAATCTAGAAGCTTTTCCCAAATAATTTATTAATGTAAAACATTATTTAAATTTTTTAATTTATTTTCATGAATTCCCCCTTTTATTTTCCATGTTCACATTACAAAAATGTCCCTAAAATGTACACAGTATATTTTTCCACTTCCCCGCATACATAATTAAATCAAATATATATACAGAGGTGAAAGTAGTAGCGGCTGCACATATGTTACGCATACGCAGCGTTGAACGCTTAAAAATGCTGGTCACCTGAACCTACGCAATTGCGTGGCTAAAACCATAAATCACAATGCCCGGACAATACCAACACCTGCACAAAATTGAAATGGGTTGGGTTTGGCGATTTCAGACTATACTATAGAAT
Source organism: Drosophila anomelani (assembly GCA_035045905.1). Classification (NCBI taxonomy): domain Eukaryota; kingdom Metazoa; phylum Arthropoda; class Insecta; order Diptera; family Drosophilidae; genus Drosophila; species Drosophila anomelani. Next base: position 10,007,292 of record JAWNOO010000165.1, read on the forward strand.
GGATATAGCCCGCGGCAGGTGGCCCCTTGAGCAAATGCACTAATTTCCACCTTTGGCATGCATATTGATATATCAACAGAAAACTATCAATGCATTCGGATATGTGTTGTGTGTGTGTGGGGGGGTGTGTGTGCCTGTATGATGTTGTTGTTCGCTTCAGCAGCGTCATTAGCATCAAAGTAAATTTACGTTTATAAATTAGCCCAAGGGCGTAACGAGCTGAATGGTGGCCATAATTCAGCTAAATCATATGAGCAGAGACAGAGGCCGAGAGACAAAGCGACAGAGCGAGATAAAGAGAATGTTAGAGAGAGACAGGGAGAGGGAGGTGGCTTGCAAGCGGGGGATCCTGCGAAGGACCTGAATGCATGCAAAATACTTTGCCGGAATTCCTTCACTCCCGCCAAAAGGCACTGGAAGAAAAATCAAACTGAAAGGAGCCTGCATATTTTGTAAAAGAATTTTCTTTTTTATCAGATTTTAATGCAGTTTGTTTTTTAATAAATGCAACATGTTCCTGTTTTTACTAAAAAACCATAAAAATATACAATTTAAATATCTGTCTTGATTTTTTACTGAAATATTGTAATTTATGCGAAATATATTTAGTAAGTAGTTAATTTTCTACAACTTTTCTTTACTGAAATCTGAAACACTCATTCTAAAATCAAATGCTCAATATATAAACTGTCTATATGTTCAATCAATCTTCTTCACCCCATGTAATAAATTTATTTAAGGGAAAAGTTATTTATTTTAAATAAATAAATATTTTTTAGGAACAACTTCTAAAAAAAATCAGTCCGAAGATTGTGATATCTGTCAATCTTTAAAGTCTCTCTTTTTCAGAATATTATTTAAAAAATTCTTTAAAATATTCTTTTAAAAATATACTTTATATTTCTACAATCATTAATATATTTTTTTTATATTCCCCAATCAATTTCCCCACGTGTATCTTTTCTATATTGTTCGTTGGCACAACTTATGCAAATTGCGACTCTTCGGCTTGGTCTTTGTCTTGCAAAGAAGTTGCATACCAGCGACTTGCTGGAGCTCCTAGTTTCCTTCGAGTGGGAACTATATAATATATATGTATATAGTGCATATATATAGGAAAATTGCATGTTTCACTGCAATGAAAACAAATCGCAAAATTACCATAATCAAAGCATAAAAGGGATTTCTGTTTTATTCTTTGTCTCCTCGCACAAACACACAGAGCTTCTTTGCAGCTTCTCTCCAGCCAAGACAATAGCAACGAACCTCTTTTTCTTTTTTTGTTCTTTCTTTTTTTGTTTTTTTTTTTAGAAAGTTGTCGACCAAGTTTGCTCAACGAAATATTTTAAAGTAATTGGCCTCGTTTGTTGGCTGCGAGAGCAAATTGAATTTCGAAATAGATCTATTTGAGTTTGGTAATTGGTGCGGGGCTCTCCTACGAATTGTTTTTGACAAGTTTCCTCTCGTATTTTATTGTGGTCCTCGGTGTAATTGAGACAAGGCGGTAAAAAACGAAGGAAGAAATAAAAAGTCACGGACTATAAAAAGTTACAAATTATAGAAGAAATTCGTGTGGAAGGTTAGTTGGTTGTAGAGCAGAAGATTAAAATAATTAAGATATTAATGGATGGTTAGTAGTTCTAGAAACTAGACAGATTTCTTTATAAATTACAATCAGTTTAGTCCATATTTTGATTCCTTTTCTATCCCATATATTCAATTTATTTGGAGATAAATTCTTTTATGAATTTTTTTAGGTACTTTGATTATTCGAGAAGTATATATAAGTACAAGCATACTATACAAATCAGAAATATATTTATACAATAAATTTGTTATCAATATTTTTAAAGACATTGTAAAAGAAGTATACCTTTACAAATTTATTTATTTATTTAAATATAATAAAGGGCAGAGCCTTGAAATTTAAACAATAAAAATCGCACCAGGGGGCGTTGCCCAACGTTGTTCGGCCAATTAAAAATGCACCAATGGGAAATCAACCAATCAGTATCCCCCAACAAGGCGGAGTCAATAGATATTAGCCAATCAGCCAAAAGGGAGGAGCCTAAGGTGATTAGCCAATCAGCAAATAGTGGGTGGGACTTGGGAAAATTAATAAAAATGTACAAATTAAAAATATATAAATTATAAAACGAATAAATGAATATTTTGTCAGTTGAGAAACTTAAATATTTTTTATATTATTATAAATGATCACTGATAATGTAGAGATTTAAATTATAAAATATGCACTTTATATTTTTTCACTTCCCCGCATATATAAATAAATGAAATATGATATATAAATATACAGAGGTGAAAGAACTGGCAGCTGCACTAATGTATGTTACGCATACGCAGTGTTGAACACTTGAAAATGCTGGTCACCTGGAACTAAGCAATTGAATATATGAATATTTTGTCAGATGGAAAACATGAATTTTTTGTATTATTATAAATTATCCCTGATAATTTAGACCTTTAAATGAAATCCAACATTTATTTTTGTTTTTCAAATCAGCAGAAATAAATAGAATTTCCAAAGATCATATAACACTATCAAACTATATATATTTCAAAGATAAAGCACATTGAAATATTATTAATTAAACAAATTCTAAAGGTTGTCCAATCCAAGAATCAAAAAAATATACCCAAAGCTTTACAAAAGCTTTTACATTTTAAATTATTCGATAGGTTGTTGTATTTGCTGCACCAGAATTTCCAAAAATTCCTGAAATTTCATAAATAAAATAACAAAAAATAAATACAAAAATCTGCTTTGGTTTTAATTAAAAAAAAAACAATTTTAATGTGAAAATTGTCCTTTTTTTAAAGATTTTCTTTAAAACAAAAATAATAAATCAAAGAAATGTTACTCATTAAAAAATCAAAGCATCTCAAGTATTTTTAGGGGTTTTTGTTTTTCTCTGGTTTTATTTTTTATAAAGTTACTAAAGTACAAAAATTTGTTGCTAGAATAAAATATTTTTACAATTTTGTTTGCTAATTTACAAAAGTCCTAAGAGAAAAAAAAACATGTTAAAATGACAGGAAGACAACACTTGACACGCCGGGACACTCACATAAGTACAGTAAACTCTACAAAACTATGGACGAAAGATTTAGGATGCGACTACCAACTAGAAAGACATAAATTAGACGAGGTGAGGGAGAGGGGAAACTAGACATTAAAGGGGAGGGTGGGAGCTTGAATTTAGGGATGATGCAAATTCGATTGGGTTCTATGGGTTTTAGCGTTCTCCTCCGTCCACGCCCATTTTGGGGAGAACCTGTCAAAGTTCCACTCGTCGGGATGACCCTCGTGGCCGCCAACCTCCTCGGCGGGACTCATCTGGGACCATTTGAAGGGCCCCGAACCGATCCGCCTCATGGCAATGGCTCTCATATCATTGCGCACCGGTCGCCGTTCGGTAATGAGTTCCATTTCCGCCAGACTGGCTGCATCATCGATGCTCACGCTGAGCCTTTCATCGCCAATAGCTGCTGTGGGTCCATCGCTCTCGCTCTGATCCTCCAAGGCCCTGGGCTGGACATGCTGTAGTCTGAGGAAAATGGGTCCCGCGAAGGCATGATAGTCGCTCTCACCCAGACGGGCATTGTAGGAGAACAGCTTCAGATCTATGTTGCCATAGGCAATCGACTCCTCGCCGCCCAGAAGATCGCCACGGAAGCCATGGGTCCGCAAATACTTATCCACCGCCTCAAGGTTCGTCAACTCGGCCTCATCCGCCTCCGAGAGCTGCTGATCCTCGCTGTAGCTCACGCCACTGGCCTCCAGAACGCTCTTGTGATAGGGCACTCCATTAGCCAGCCAGGATGAGTTGCCTGGAGTAACCAGAAAGTTCTGGGTGACATCCTTCTTGGTCAGACTTCCCGGCAGCTGCTCAGCAATCCAAACCATGTCCTTCAACTGATCGTGGCGGTTCTGAATGGCTGTCCTATCCTTCTCATTTACAGTCACAGCGGCATCATCATGCTTATCATCGCCTTCTCGGACATTATAAAGCTGATCCTGATCGCCCAGCTTCTTCAGATCCACAGTTATCCATTGCTTGGCTCCGGTGAAGGGATGTCTGGCCATGGCATTGGCCCAAGTCTGACGGTTCTGGGAAATCCGATTGGCAGCCATCACACGGGCCACCAAAGGCACCATCTTCTTCGTGTCCACCGTCTTCCACAGTTGCAGATTCTCGTTCTTGATGCCCACGCCGCCGACAATGGCCTGAACATGCCGTCCCTTGACCACATAGAAGTCATCGGTGGAGCCTAGTATTCCGGGATAACCCGTAAAGGTTATATCCACCCCGGGCACAGTGTTACTCCTGAGCTTCGGTGAGAAGTGATAGTGGAACTTGTAGCGCTTCTGAATCCTCAGCATGGACGAATAGCTGCCAGCAGTGCTGTGACCGAAGAGCAGCTGCAGCTTCTGAGGCTCCGGCTCCTGTTGGACAATCCTTGTCAGCATGGTGGCGCTGGGCAGAAAGAAGTTCTTTGGCTGATCAGTGACCGCATCCTCGCCGCTTGCTGTGCCATTGGGCAGGACATAGTTTTCGTAGTAGATTTTCAGATCCTGAATATCGGCAGCGGCGTTCATCAGCAGGAAATCAGAGAAGGGAATTTCGTTCTCCAATTCAGAGCGAGCACGAATGGCACCACGGATATAGCCCGTCTGTAGGCCCTCCAGTTGGTTGACAAACAAATGCAATTGATGCCAATAATGATCATTTTCACCCTTGGCCGTCTGCGTCTTCAGGCGTTCAAAGTTGGCAGTTAAAAGTTCCCTTAGCCAGCCACAGAATTTACGGGAACTATCATCACGGTCACAGGAGGTGGCAATGGTACTGAAAAGTAGGAAAATTAATGAATTTCTGGTTTGATAATGAAATAAGCAGTTATTCTTACTTGACCCACTGATTGTAGATATTCCTCCAGGTCAATGAACCCTCCAGCATGCCAGCGGCATAGGCCTGAACCCAATCGTCATAACTTCTTTGGGTCTCCACCTCGATTTGAGCCCATCTGTTAAGGATTTAATTAATAAACAAATTTATTATTTATTTTATAATTATCCCACTCACCCATTCTCGTAAACCGAATCCTTGTAGCAAATCCTGGCCACACCTTGGGGTATATTCACCAAATCATTCTGCTGCTTCCAGTTCTCGATGGTGAAACCCACTTGCTTCGTCCACAGGGCGGTGGCACAATAGGTGCCATCATATGTAGGCCTTTCCATATAGCCTATAAAGAAGGCTCCGATGACCAACAGACCAGCTCCGATAAGGATGTAGGTCCCTATCCGCGTTTTTTGCCACGATGCACCAACGACTTTCAACATTGTGCCGGCCGTCGTGAAGCTGCAGCGATGAGGAGATGAAAGATGGTTCCAGCAACGATTGGGGATCACAGATCTATATGCCCAGTTTCAGGTTCCCCTCGATTCTAGCCCAGATAATTGTGATCGGCACGAGCTGCGTACGAGTGGCCAAGACGGTGGGCAATCAGGTGGCCAGTGTGCAGGTGGTTTTGCGGTGGGGTGCAGGTGCAGGAGCTGAAGCAGGAGCTGATCTCGGTGGCCACGCTGTTGAGCGCTCTGGCCGAGTGGTTCATGGGTGGTGGACTGCTTTCAAGCAGAGATTCCAACGGTTTCCAGGTGGTTAAGTCTACGTTAACTATTGCTTTTCGGTTTCTCGGTGGGGCTATGGAGTGGTGGTGCTTCTTGGCTCTTGGCTATGTCTTTTGAGGTTCAAGTTGTATCCCTGATAAATAACAAAAACCCAATAACCGGGGACATTAAAAAACATTCAAAACACATACAAAAAAGGGAGAACATATAGTTATACAATAAACATAAACATTTACACAGCTTCCTTTACCAATTTCCTGTTTAATAACTAACAATAATAAACAATATTCATGATTACTACATATCCTCTTTAAATATTTAATAACCTCTTCAAGAGCTGCCCTTGAACCATTTTCCATATTTACACACTTTCCCCCAAAGAACGCCAATTCAAAGCCAAATGTTTATTTCACACTTTCGCTATTTTTTTTGGCAAAAGAAATTCGAAATACCTCTCTCTCTCGTTCTCTCTCATGAAAAGTAAACAAATTTAAGCATTTGTAAAACTAATAAATTAATTTTATGGCCCGAATGGTACTTGAGTGCCTGAATTACTTTATGGCCAAACAGCAGCCGGCGAAATTGGTTAGATTGTGCCAAAAAAGATAAGCAGAACACCTGTCCTGCTGATCCCACCTCATAAAAGTATCTCTTTGGAATTCTATGGATGGCAAACTTAACCCAAATGGAAAAGTTTCGCACTGCAGCTTGATTTCTAGTAAATTAATAACATCATTCTGATTACAAAAAAAAAAATTACAATAATAAAATTCCATAAAGAAAACAATTTCAATTTCAATTTCAAAGCCAATGCCAATTGAAAATTCTTTCCCAATGCCGCCCAATGTAATTTGAAAATTCCATTTTGATTTCCAAATTAAACCTGAGCGCGTCAGTAAACAAAATATAATTTTTGTGTACATTTGGCACGTGGAGAACACGAAATTTAAAATCGTATCGAAATCGTATCAAAATCGTATTGAACAAAATTATTTTCGCTTTGCAAAATTTTTGAAGAAAATTGGGAATGGTTCCTAAACATCAATCAATTAACAAACTCATACAATTAAGCATTTATATCGATGTGTATATCCTGGATTGTTTGCTCTTCTGCGGGTTAAATCTATCTGAGCGACTTAAATTGATATGTGGCATAGATGGGCATGTATATATAAATTGTTTAAACAAATGTAAATCAATTTTACAGAACATAAACAATGCTAGTTTTAGTAGATGATGTCTTACCTTTTTGTTTCCCGGGTCCAGGAAGCTGCAATGTCACAAGTCAACCCATTTGAAGAACTGCAACGAAAATTAAATAATAAATTGTAAATTAATAATTTAGTTAAAGTTTGTTTCTTGTTTGTTTTGGAGGCGCCTCTAATTTAAACATTATTGCGGACACTTGGTCATTGCCTTATTAATACGAATTCTTTGTTTATTTTCACAATTTGGTGGCAAGTCTCGTGATTTGTCTGATTTTCGCCGCCAGAGAAGACTGGTGGGTCTTTTGTTTACTTTGGATTTCAATTGGACAAAGCTGAGCAGGCGCACGCGCTGCGGAATTGTTTGTGCTTATTTGTCATAAAATGTTGATCATGGCAGTCACTGGACATTCGCATGAAATATGATAGCGCTAATTGATGGACTGGGGAACTTTGAAATTGTGTTGTTGAGGGAATTCACCCGGCTTACCCATAAATCGATCATCAAATTAATGTTCAAAGAGTGAGTTAAATTCCCCAAAAGACCTGGTATTAAGCCATATAAAATAATGTGGGATCATAAAGCTTAATTGATATAAATTACTGAAGCAATTTTAATAATAACAAGCCTATAAATAATTCTAAATTGTGTAAAATCACCCAATAAAGTGTTAGTTTTATAAACTGACATTATTTGAAGTGCAATAATTTACAAAAAATAAACTGGAAAATATAATTACAGCCCCAACAGGCACTTAACTGCAAATGCTAATTGCCTTTTCAAAACAAAAAAAATTTACTTGAAATGAAGTAATGCGTTCTGTTCGCTGACTAATCAGAGGTCCTAAAGTAAACAATAAATATTGCAAAAAAGTAACAAGGGAAATTCTTTCATTTCACTCATTTCCATTTCAATTCTCCGTGAAAATAAACAGACGTCAAGCAAAAGTGAAAAGAGTCAGCGCCTCCACACAGCCCATGAAATAAGTTTATATTTTTAAACATATTAAAGGTAATCCATAACAAAACTTAATTGACTTGCCCTCAGGGGAAGGCCGTCAATATACAAGCTTCTCTATATAAAATCTTTATAAATTGGCAGTTTTAGCTTCAAACTTTAAACTGACGTCAGGAATTAGCTCTAAGGTGGGAAAGCTAAAAACAAACGTAGGGATCTAAAATAGCAAATAGGAGCATAAAATCCAGGTAAAAAGTTGCGAGAGTCCACTGACGTCTTTGCAGCTCATTTAGCTCACTTAACTCACTTAGCTCACTTAACTCGATTAACGCCATTATCATTATGGCAGAACAAATACAGTTGTTTTGTTTTTTTAGATACAATTGTATCTACATAAAACCCGCTCCAGTTTTAAGCTACTGAGCCAGATAGTAACACTGTTTTCATAGCCCTGATAAAATTATCAAATGTTTTTACAACCTCTTTAGTCAGTTGATCAATCAAAACTATAGCCTGGGGCGGTAAATAATTTACACAGTCCAAACCCAAATCGGTGGCTCAGCATTTTGTGTCGCCAAGTGAGCAAAAATATTGATAAGATTGCCAGTGTATTTATTAGCTAAATATTTAGATATGCATGTCTAGCCGTTTGGCATATTAAGAACATAAGTTCAATCAGCAGACTTTCATAAAGTTCGGAACGATAAGATAAATCACAGAGTTGATGGCCAAAAACTACGCAAGTTAAGGGTGGAAAAATCTAACTATAATTTGAACATATTAAATAACTTTTCCCTTATAAATCAAGATATGTTATGGTTATAACACTTTTTTACACTTTAGCCATAATTAAAACCCACATTCATTTGCATATTTATAAACAAGGTAAACACTTTCATAGCCAATAATTTTGGTGAAAACAGACTCAAACCAGATATGTATATATAATATTTAACAAAATTTTCCCCAACTAATTAGCTTCTGTCTAGGAATATTTTACCATTTCATCTAAATGAAAAATCTATGGAAAATTCAATTGCCTTTATGATTAAAGTTAATTTTCCGCTGGTAATGGAAACTTTTGATGGCTAGCCATAAATCCAATTGCTCTCATTCATTCAAAATATATAAACTAAGTAAACACTTGATAGGCAACCCACATATTTGCCTCTCTTTGCCATATGAAATACCACAACAAATTCATAATCTTTCCAGGAATACTAAGCGCCGCATGTGGCATTAACAAGAAGAACGGGGGGAACCGTGCCACGTGAGTGATCCAGAAAATAACCTTATTTTTTTTTTATTTTATTCACTCCCTCTTTAGGAAATGTGGGAAACGCTGAATGAATGCCAGCGAAACGTCAACGCTGCATATTAATTTCGAGGCGTGAGCTCCACATGGCACTTTGATTGAGGTAAAGCGAAAACTGCTAACTGGGCCGATGCCACGCGTCGCTATCGAGCTGACAACGCCGCCACCGATTTTGATAAGGCCCATGTCCCCGTCCCCAGTCTGGAGCGAGGGCCATGTAAACCGATCTCCCCCCCTGGCAACAAAGTTGGAAGTCAGCTAAGCAAATGCACCCCCTTCTGTAAATGGCGCACTGCGAAAAATCAACACTGAAAGGATTTTAATATATTTCTTCTGGTGTGACTTTAATTTTTGGAATTTAATTTAACTATTTTGTGAATTAAAAATGATAATAAAATTTGGCGGGCTTAAAATCAAGTTAATGCCAGGTTTCTTTAACTACCAGCTGAATTTTTAGGTGATTTTAAATCTCAATAAGTAATTATTTTTTTGTATGGTAAAACTTCCTACAACTATTTTTCCCACAGTGTCAGATACTGTATCTTTTGTGGGGTTTGCATTTTTTGAGATTGGAGTCCAGTCCAGTGTTTAGACTACTAACAGACAGCCAGACGGACATAAAAATGAGCGCCGCGACGCCACGTCTGCGACTTGGGGATCCAGGGAACTGGAGATTGAGGGACTTGGGGATCCGGAGACTGGGACAGAATTTCTAAAACCAGCGCGTGGACGGAACAGGTTACCCAAGACGACAACAGGGAGACCAGAGCGTGATGCACAATTTAAAGGGACGCCATTAGATATCCAATGAACTCATCTTAGCTAATCGCATTCAACACGCTCCCATCGAATGATAATCGAGATTTGAACGACTCAACCAGCTGATCGCAGTTGAGCTGTGAATGATCCGACAAGTCTGCTGATTTAATTAGATTATAAATATATAATGCATATATTTGATTACTTAGGGGCTCGTGCGGGAAATTCTTAATTAGTGTATGCTAATAGCCAGTGAATGGAATCGCAATAAACTATATTCATAGTAAATGGTTTTTTAAAATTCGTGTGAATACAATCATGGGGCATGTTCAAAGCAATGGCATTGTGTGAGGGTATTTTCATTTTCTGTTTACGTTCCCAGGGGAAATGTTTTATCGAACGTAATGATATAACCAAATGATATAAGTCCCCCTGAAAGTAAACCATTTTATATGTGTTTTTAGCTTTACGTAAGCCAGTATTTTGTAAATATTTTAGTAGAGTTTTTTGATATTTGATAAATTATTATTTGTTTTCTCTAGTTCCCGTTTCAATTTGTTTTCTTATCAACACTTTAATTTCTTTCAATGTTTGCGCTGAAATATCAACGGCAAAAAAAAAACCAACAAAAAATATATTACAATTCTTGAGAGCTCTCACTAATCAGTTTCTGAATTCTGATGCAACAGTAACCGGTTTTGTTTGGGGAAATCAAAAGGCAGTTGATAAGTTCGTTTACCTCGGTTTTGGATTTTTTTTTGATAAGTCACTCACCGAAATCTATTATGCCTTTCAAATTAACTGCAATTATCTGGAAATTCGTTGGGACTGCGACTTAATTTGTATTAAAATTGTTTGTATGCCCCATAAACCGGAAAAATCTGCACTGAATAAGTATCTTGAAGATACAGCGGAATCTCCTTTACGTCAATCTCTTAGCCCGATCGCTTAATATCTGCTCGGATCGTCCGAATGCCTTGACTGTGCCACGGAAACTGGCGATGGTGCTTTTTCGACTTTCGGCTTTTCATCTCTCTTTGGGACTCGGGTTTTTCTAGCCACTCGGCGAAGGCGGGAAAAGTCGTGCAAATTTTCATACCTGCTAGCCGAAAAATCAAAAATCACGGGTATATGTAATTTGAAATAAAATTAAAAGGGGAAAATTATGGAGCCTATGTGCTAAGTTGAAGAATTCATCTTGAACTTATTAAACATAGGAAATTTGTAAGATGTCAAGGAAGTGATAAATGTCATCTGTAAGATCTATTTCTGGTTTAAAAGATCAGATAAAATAATGCTCCTGGAGTAAGCATAGAATTTATTTTAAGTTCTTTGCGGATTCTTAAGCTTTCACCAATATATTGATTTTATATACAAATATGTTTAGGAATTCCCTGAATATATTGCGAATGACTTGAAATATTTTCAATTTATGCGAGAATATAAATAAAATTAGGACAAAATAATTGGGTATTTTATAGTTGGGAAAAGCCCAAAATTCACTTCGGTTTTTGGCTATGCTTCGGTCAAAAGTTCTATTGAACTTGGCCGCCATGAAAGAGGAAGGGGAATAGCACTCAGTTGGCCGATCAGTGGGGTTTCTCTTCGTTCATTGACAGGTGTTATCTGCGGTGTTATGTGGCCAAAGCCGTTCGGAGAACGTGAGGTCTTGGGGTTAACTTGGCAAGGTTCTTGGTCAGATTTATTTACGGCCTTTATGACTGATTTATCTGCGCATTATGCACTTGTCCATGCAAATTGCTAACTGACAGGCAATCGAGTTTCCGCTTGGCTACAGTTTTACAATTGAAATTGACATTTAATTGAGACGTTATTCAGTGCGCAGTTGGAAATGGTTTTCCCATGAAAATTGTGGGCCACTCACTCAGCTTCCTCTCTCTTCCTCGAACTATCTGGCTGTCTGCTTGTCTGTGTGCATTTCACTTTCTTCGCTCAACAAAATTGATAAGAGCAGCATTTAATTTCTTTTTTTTTTGGGGTCAATCAAAAATGCTTGGGGATTGCTCTCAATTAAAATGAATTGAAATGGCGACAAGTTTGCGTGATCATGGGGCACACAGACATATTTACATAACTACAGGGGGATAAATCGAATGGCGGGGATAACCTTGATTAATCCCTCACTGTCTCTTGGCATTTTCAATAGTCTGAGAAATTTTATTGACAATTGTCGGTCAATATCAAAAAGTGCTTAGTGATCAAAATGAAAGAAATAAAGAAAGATATAGAAGCGCCTGAACAGACTTCTAATGTGTGCTCCTTTTTATTTCCATTTGGGTTCATCTTCATCCTTTCCTGTTCTTCTTCTTGGGTCTGTCTGGAGGGGCAACATTCCATGTTGAACTTATGTACAGTGAAACCTGTGTATAACTTCAATTTATTACTTCAATAAATTATTTAAATTATATTTCAGTTTAATTTTAGGCTTATGTGTGATTTTAAGAATTTTATTTGCACAGAGAAATAAATAATTACACCAAGATAAAATTATATAAAATAAATGTAAATAATTAAAGTTGAATTTGAATTTAAATTATTGATCTAAAATTGTATAATAAATATCTGAAAGTTTTAAAATAAAAGATATAATCCGTATCTTAAGGATACACGAATATTTATCTTAAATACAATTCAAGTTCTCCCTAAGGGAAGCTCTCCTGTTTACTCAGCCAGGAAGGACAAGAACCTCAAGGATTTTGACCTCATTCTGTCTGGGGAACTGTGAGAGAATGCTGAGGGTTAGGGAGGCCTGGCGTCGCCTGGCAACTTCTTGGAAAGACCTGCCCCTCTTGTCTTAATAGTTTTTATTGCCTTTTATTTGTTTTTTCAAGACGCAGTGACTGCTGGCGAACATCCCATTGAAATGCGCCGCGCATGCTCCATGGAGGCGAGACTTGTTGCTAGGCAGCAAAATCCCACTTCTCTACCCGGCGATCGGTTTTTTTTTTTAAAGGTAATTCAAGAAGTTTTTGTCTCGATTTTCGTTTTATTTTCCATCTTCTTGTCGAGGTTATATACTAGGCCATTGGCTTTTGAGGTTGAACTCTTACTTTTGTTTAAGCAAAAAACATAATTGTCTGCAAGGTTTTCATTTTTTTTTTTTTTCGAGGTTTACTTTTTAATGAACTTATTTTTAAACTTGGCACAGTCCGAACTGCTCAGGGGTAAGGCTGGAACTAAACTGGCAACCAATTTGTATTTATTTGGAGTCCCCCTCATGGCAGAATCTTATGCAAAAAATAAGAAATAAAAAATAAAGAGTGTTATCTAGTGGAGATAAGGGATCTTTCAGCGGAAAAGACACTAAAACGGTCAGACAATCTACGTAAATACGTCAAGTACGATGTATTTTTGGACGCCCTATGTCTTAATTGTTATTTTATATGACGACGTGTTTATTTGGCAAACTTCCACTACGAGTTTACTGTTTACCAGGTCTTCACCCTTGTCAACGATCTGCTCAACACTCATGTGATCTGCAACGATTCCGCATGGAATATATGTGGGAGTCGTTACTTAATGAACGATGAATCATCTTTCTAGGGTGAAGTCCGATACTGAAATTAGTGGAACTCTATAATCAATGGCGCCAAAGATATGAGAAGTGCTATATATAAACGTAGCCATAAGACTTCCCCTAGAAACTAAGATAAGAGCTTGATGACCTCATTGAACTATCAAAATTATTTCACGAATTAAATATATTATATTTATTTCTGAGAAATCATATACAAGAAAATATTTGCAATATATAAATATGTATGTACATATACATATATAATTTTATTGGGAATTTTGTGTACAAATTTAGATTATTTTATTTTTTTCTTGTTAATCAAAAATATTTTGACATAAAAAGAAAGAAACAATTAAAAAAAACAGGCCACATACTTTGAATTCGAACTTTTAATGATGCTAGTCAATTTAATTTTAGAAAATGCTCTCAAAAATAACATATTTAATTTTGGAAAACATCAAATAAACCAAATTTAAAATATTTTTAATAAAAATAAACTAGACCAGAACTGTCATTTGTCTCTTGAGTCTACAAAAAGATCTCCTCTGGTGGTGGAAATAAAAGTCACTCAAAGGACAACCACCCCTATATACTATATACTATTGCGACTCATTTTCCCGATCATCAGATCCCCAGATAATCCGCACTCATCTCCCTGTCCACCAATGGAAGAAAAATATAACAAGACAATCGCTATATGTGCTGACCCTATTTTTGTCAGTAAACAGATATTGCGCGTCGCGTTCCTGATTTTCGCAATAGCGTTACGCGAGGTCAATAATGATACAATGGGGGGACTGTTGGCTGAAACAGTTAGCACTTGGCACCCGAGAGTTCAGTAATCTCCTACCTATCAGATTCAGATTCGGTTTCGGAACGAGAGCGAGGACAACTTACCGGAAAATTGAAATGGCTCGTGACTCAGGCAAAAATTCCGCACTGACAAATGAGTGAAATTCGCAGGGGTGTTGATTGAAGGGGAGCACTTTCCGTTGGATCGCTGCTGCTAAATTCAGCCACTGCGATATTTTTTTGCTTTAACACGATATTGCTATATAGTCACACAACGGTCTCGTGTTAATTATCCATGAAGGGCTACATTGGAAACGCACTGTGTATGGTGGATATAACTTTTCCCGGATTACGGTCCCTTTGCGAATGAGTTTATTTAGCACCGGTTTGTCGAACTAATTTCGATTTGTTTTCGCTTAGGAGGAACGTGGGTCACTTCAAATCATTGAAAGGCCGAGAAAGAACGCTGTTGCCATGCGGCTTGGGTGAAATATCAGCGACAAGTAACTAATTATACGGCGTGGTGGCGTATATGTAATGTTGAGCGTTTTATGGGAGAGTTTTGTAGAACGCGAGAACGTGGCTGTTTTTATATTTTATTTATATTGTTGATATTTACACTGAGCAATACTCTTTATTTTCTGGCAGGCAGTACTTATTTTTAGCGTCGGCAATTGCACATCCAAGTGAAATTGGAAAGATAACACGAAACACAGATCACACGGAACGAAAATATATAACGACTTCCGATTCAACGGAGAGACTAACACTGAGTGCCTGCCGCCTGAAGAGTTTTATGATCGCTTGGTTTCAGGGAGAACAAGAGAGTTTAGGTTATCAACTCGGTCTGTCCGCGGAAACTACGAGAGCAGACGCTCAAATACACTGGGCTACAGGGCTTTTATTAATAGGTTAATATTATTTTATAATATTTTCCAGAATTTACTAATAGTTAAGAGCAATTTTCACATTTAAAGTGAGCAAAAACATGCTTTATAAAGTAATTTTATTTTTAAATATGTTCATCTTGTACCAATGAGTATGAATATAGTTCTATATAATATAGTATTAATATTTTAAGTAATCTTTGATTTTAGTACATTTATTTTTCCTTGTTTACAAATTTATTAAGACCACCCAAACCTCATCCTGGTAGCTCAGTTTACTGTGCCTCACCTTCACTCAATTGGCTGCCACGGAGTGAAAATCTTTAGTGTAATTGAGCACGCTCTCACCTTGCCACTCTCTCTCTCTCGCTCTCATTTTACTGATCTTCAATCTGGCACCCTCTTTCACTCCCACTTTGCGAATTGATTTCTTGGGAATATGTAAATACAAAAATTCATGACGTCTATCATTGCTTTTTTTTTGTGTGTGTGGAGCTCCGCCCCTTGAAACGAGCAAACAAAACGTGTGAGAGATAACCTGATAAAGAGGAAATGCTTTCGGCATGATTAATTACGGCAGCCTAAAAGCGACAAGCGCAGAAAATCCATCCATAAAGCCATGGACAAATAATAGAAACAGATACAGATGTTTTTCTTATCGCTTGGCTTACCTGGGCAAACTCTTTCATCCGCTGCAGGTGGAGTGAGTAATCCGCTGCCAAAATAACACCTGAGCGGAAGAACTTAAAGCGAAACAAATGGCAGTCAGCCGAGGAAAATGAAAGGGAAATAAAGGAAATTTCATTTATTGAATTTATTATTATTTTTTTTAGGTTTACATGTTAATAAGTTTTGAATTTTATTTTGTATTTATCAAACCAATTCAGCTTTCAAATTATTTACAAAATGCTTAGGTTCTGTTGTGTTTGAGATACTTTCTGTGCCTTGTCTGTTATTAGAACTTGGACAGCCGTCTGTCAGCTGGTTCCATAGTGTAGCGGTTATCACGTCTGCTTTACACGCAGAAGGTCTCCGGTTCGATCCCGGATGGAACCAGAAGGAAAGTAATTTTTTTATTTTTCTTTTTAAATAGTTTTTTTTTATATTTAACTTTTTTTATTTTTTTTTTTGTTTTTATACATTTAAATAAATTTAACAAATCCCTATGTTTTTTAAAGTAATAATTTTTAATAAACTCCAGTAAATTTAATACAACTAAAATAAAAAAGAAAAAGTATAAAAAAAATGTAACCCATTCCTGGTTCCATCCGGGATCGAACCGGAGACCTTCTGCGTGTAAAGCAGACGTGAT
This sequence comes from Drosophila anomelani, assembly GCA_035045905.1. Taxonomy (NCBI): domain Eukaryota; kingdom Metazoa; phylum Arthropoda; class Insecta; order Diptera; family Drosophilidae; genus Drosophila; species Drosophila anomelani. The sequence goes on from JAWNOO010000165.1 coordinate 10,023,711, forward strand.
AACCGCTACACTATGGAACCAGCCGGCTCAGGGTCGTCCCAATTTCAGTTTTGTCCAGCAAGCAAGGCTATATGAAAACCCTTAGCACACTTTCCAGGCGTTGAAAAAGTATCCTTTTTGGTATTATTAAAACATTAGTTAATTTAAATCTCAATTTGTTAAAATTAAAATTACACAAATACTCCCTTAAATTAAAACCAATGCATTTAATATCCGTGAGTATCATATTTTTATTTAAAAGCCAAAAGCACATCAATAATACGTCTTATGCATGTTTGTGCCTATATTCGAGTAAAATCTGGTTGCTACTTAGTTGCAAGCATTATAAAGTAAGTATATAAATTAAGCATTAAAATTACAAACACAGTTGTAAATGTATTGCACCGTTGTTCAACCTAAATAGTTATTATGTACTTAAATAATAAATCAACAAAAACTATGGGGCTAATAACGAAAAATCACTGAGCAAAATACATAATCTGAGGGTGTAGAAAACCAGGATTAGCAGGAGAAGAAACCAAAACTGGGCGCGCAAGCCGCAGAGGATTTGCAGCTGGACTAGTAAGCGATTTCGATTTCGCTTAAAAAACTCCCTTCAGTAGCGCCTGGCTGTCGTTGGTCGGGGCACACCCGAAGTCCGTGGCCTGGCGGACTTGGAGCGCATGGGATTGGACACGCCATCGGTGTTGTAGCTGAGGTAAACATGCGAGAGATCCACAAAGTCCGGCTCCTTGCCGCTCGTCTTGTGAGCGGAGATGTGCTTACGCATATTGTTTCCCGTGTAGGCCACACACTTCAGCTGCCACTCGCCAATGTCCTCGTTCCAATGGGTATACTGATTGATCATGGACTGGTACTCCTTGGGCACATAGGAGTTTAATACAAGCTCACAGAGTGCTAGCTCCCTGGAAAGGCTTCTTATGTTCTCGTAGATTCCCTCCTTCTCACGCTGATGCTCCTGCTGCTGATCAGCCAGCTCCGACTTTACGCCCATCAGCATCTGCATCACCCGGTGGATCTTCTTGGTGATGCCAGTACTGGCATCCTGGAGCGTGGAATACCGCTCTTCAATGTCAATCCTTTCGGTGGCCTTTTGCTGTAGGGTCTGCTTCAGGGCCTCCTCGGATTTTTCGCGTTCCTCCAGCTCCGCGATGGACTGCTCCAGTAATTTCTCCTGGGTCTGGGCCTTCTCCAGCAGATTCTCGCCGCCCACGAGGATTTTTCCCTCGAGGGAGACTAGTTTATTACGCAATGTCTCATGCTCCGTCTTGGCATGCTCTATTTCCCGCTGATGTTCGCTTTTACGCTGAGCCAATTCCTCCTTCTCCTCGTCGGTCTTCTCGCGCTTCTTCTTCGGCTTCTTCTCAGCAACCTGGACGGTTGACGACTCCATTTCGATCTCCAGGGGTGCCTCCAGTTCGTCGTCGGCTGTGTCCTCCTCCTCTTCAGAGCTTGGTGGCTCCTCCTCGAAACTGCTGCCCTCCTCCAGTTGCTTCCGAAGTCGAGCAATCTCCTCCTGAAAGTGGCGAAGCAAAGCATCTTTGGGTTCCTCGTTGATGTGCATACGATTCTGGATGTTCTTAGCGCGACTAGCATAGCGTAGGGTCGATATGGTCTCCATATAGTTGCTATCCGCTGGACTGATGGTGGCACACATCACGGTTTTGGAGTTACCTCCCAGGGAATCCTGTAGAAGACGGGTTAGCTTAGAATTCCTGTACGGGATGTGAGTACTCTTGCCGTCAACCAGAGCACTGATAACATTTCCCAGCACCGACAGCGACAGATTGATTTTGGTGGCTTCCTTTAGCCGCTGGCCACTGGCTTGAGTCTTGGACTGCCTCTCGGATCCGGCAAGATCCACCAGCTGAAGCTTACCCATCCGCACGTGCTGGACACCACCTTCGCCCAGTTCACTCCGCTCGACGGTGATCGAGAAGATGGCATGGGACCTGGAGCTCTCCTGATTCATCTTGGTGGCGCCCACAGCGCGGTTCTTGTTGCCCAATCGCATAATATTCTCCAGATCATCGGCATTGTGCACCACATATCCGCTGAGATCCTTGACAAAGACACCAATGTCTGGCCGCTCCTTGACCTCCAGACTCTTGCCTACATCCTTGCCCAGCAGGTCTCGCACCTCTTCGTTGTATATCTCCATATAGCTGACGCGTACCAGGAACTTTTGGTTCTCCTTAGCCTTGGCAATATGTCCGAAAATGTGGGCAAAAGCATTCGGTATTATGCCCTTTGTCTGAGGCGAATCCGGGTTGCCCGACATGGTGTACGTCTTGCCGGTGCCCGTTTGCCCATAGGCCAGTATGGTGCCATTGTAGCCCTCGAGAACCTTGTCCACAATGGGACGAGCCGTGTCCACGTACAGATCCAATTGATTGGAGCCTCCATCGAAGACGTTGTCAAAGTAGTACGTCTTCGGTGGTTCGTTGGCCGTGGCATTTGGCTTCATCACCGTAATGGCTCTATTGATCTTGTCCACGGAAATCGCACTCAGGGCTCCCGCGGACAACTCATTTTTGTCCATGGGCCGTGTTCGCACCACCACACGCACATTTTCGATTTCATCATCGAGCTGCTGGCCCGCTGTGTTCCCCGGATTTCCTTCCTCCTCCTGCGGCGGCATTTTGATGTATCCTGCGGGCGTCTCCGGTTAATTCTTCTTGCGGTCAATGTAACTAACTAGTTTTTCCGCTGTCCGCAGTTAGTGGAAATCGATAGCTGTTAATTTTCTTCGCATTTGTTTATGCGTTGCTAGGTTTTTTTTTGTTTTTTTTTTGCGAGTGATTAAGCGATGGCTAATCAGCTGTTATCGATAAGTGCGAAAATCGGTGGAAGAGAACTGCCAATTCGGCGAAAATGGCAACACAATAGAAAATACTAAATTTATTTAAGCCGTTGATAAGAACTATTTGTCTTATCAGATCATAATTATGAAATATATATTGATAATACAGGTGTATTTTTAAAGTATTAATACAATAAAACAGTGAAACATTGACAAAATTGTTATCAAAATGCAGATAACTTTGGTACTTTAGAACATATACGCATATAACCAGAGATCTTATACAAATGTATGATTTCTTGAATTTTAGTCACAGGAAATGTTCTTAACGTTTAAATATCATAAATCCTTTGATAATATAACTGTCATAGGAACGATTAGTCAATTAATAAATGTTCTCTTGCAATGCCAATATGTGTTGATCCTCCTAAGCGACTTCCTCGATTTTTTTCATCTGTTCAAAGGACGACTTTTGTATATATAGAATATTAAATTACTCAAAGTAATAATGGTTTGCATAGTTTTTAAGTCGGCTTAGTTTCCCATTTTTATATCCATAGTTTTTATATTTGTTTCAAGAGAATTTAAGTTTATCTGCTATACCGGACACCACACAATTTTGTAGTATTTTTTCCTTAGTTGTTAGAAAGTTGCTAGATATTTGGAATGTTAGAAGTTTTTGATGTTTGTAGAACACATTTCCACGAACACATAAATCAAACTTTCAAGCCATATCTCTAATAAACACTTAATTTTCATTTTATTGTTATAAAAACGTAATTTAGTATACCTTTCTTATGTGTCAAAATACGCCAGCCCGGTCACACTACTGGCTTGATAGCGAGAAAGAGGAAGAGAGAAGTCAGTGGAATTAAGAGATTCTATTGGCAATTCGCTGTCCGAAAGTTTCATTAATAACGACCGCCGTAGCAGAAATTAAAACTCCGGCATGGCAGCCACATTGCGAAGATTCCACGGCCTGAGGTTGCTGAAATCGACCCCAGCCCTCAACCTGCAGCAGGTAAAGATCCAGAAAGGAAACCGCGGAGAGGTCCCAAATTTTCCACAGTCGTGTCGAATTGGGGGAAAACATCGTTTAAAAAACACTTAATTTGGACAATTTGGGAGTGCAATATTTCAAAACGAGGCTCACTACAGCCTTTATCTGTGATCCGTAATCAAAATGGGTAGCCACTGCACCGATTCGATGCCAACCCCCCAATTATGTAACTTCGTGCAAAAAATCGTACTCTACTGCTTGGCCAAGGCTAGTGACTATATTCCTTTTATTTTTCTCTTGCAGGCGAAGAACCTTTCATCCGCCGGCAGCTGGGCAAGTGGCAACAAGAAGGTGAGTTTGCGAGTCAGGAATCCGAGATTCCCAACTTGGCATTTCATAATACCCGAACGGACCTAACCTCAAAACGCGTTTGCTTCTCTCCTCTCCGTCGCTGTCGGTGTGGGTGTTTGCGTTGTGTGTGTGCGTGCTACAAACAGCTGATCGGAGCCGTGGGAGCGATTACCGGCGGCGTTGGAGCCCTTCTCTTCGCCTTGGAGCAGTCGGTGCAGGCATCCGGCGGCGAGGTGCACTCCCCAGCTCAGGCCTGGAATCACAAGGGTCTGCTGTCTGCCCTGGATCACCAGAGGTAAACCAGAGGACCAGCTATTTATCTGTATTTTGCGTTATTTTGAATTCTTTTTAAACACTCAACTGTTTACTCTTACAGCGTCCGACGAGGCTATGAGGTGTACAAGCAGGTCTGCTCCGCCTGCCACTCAATGCAATACATTGCCTACCGCAATCTGGTTGGTGTCAGCCACACCGAAGCCGAGGCCAAGGCTGAGGCCGAGCAGATCACGGCAAGTTCTTTACACCATCCTCTCCTTCATTAAATATATTTAATCAATTTATGCATTCTCGTGCAGGTGAAGGACGGTCCGGATGATACTGGCAACTACTTCGATAGGCCCGGCAAGCTGTCGGACTACTTCCCGTCGCCTTATCCCAACGAGGAGGCGGCCCGTGCTGCCAACAACGGTGCTTATCCTCCGGATTTGAGCTACATCGTTTCGGCCCGCAAGGGCGGAGAGGATTACATCTTCTCGCTGCTCACGGGCTACCACGATGCTCCTGCCGGAGTGGTTCTTCGTGACGGCCAGTACTTCAACCCGTACTTCCCGGGTGGTGCCATTTCCATGGCCCAGGTGCTGTACAACGAGGTGAGTGGCTGATATTTCATTAACAAGTTTGAATAAAACTAAAGTAATTTAATGGCATTTCAGGTCATCGAGTACGAGGACGGCACTGCGCCGACTCAGAGCCAGTTGGCCAAGGATGTGGCCACTTTCCTGAAGTGGACCTCCGAGCCAGAGCACGACGAACGCAAGCAGCTGCTGATCAAGGTGATCGGAATCCTCAGCTTCCTAACTGTCGTCTCGTATTACATTAAGCGACACAAGTGGTCATCGCTCAAGTCGCGAAAGATTGTGTTCGTGCCCAAGGATAAGAAGTAGATTGTTTGAATTTGATTTTCGATGGTGTGAAGAATTGCAGTGTTATCGCGGCTTTACCGACTAATAAAGATAAATCAATTTTAAGCAAACCAAACAACACACAAAACCAGCCACCAAGTCAATGTTCTCTCTCAAAGAAATGAAACCAACCAAATGCGATTTGCGAGAGCCAACAATACGATCCAAATAAAACTAGCTAAAAGAATAACGCAACTTGATATGTCAGATCGGAGGAAATCACAGAGGGGATTTAAAAGCTGAAGAAACTATGAGAGTCTAGCAAAATGTAACGAGGATGGATAATATTACATTGATTGTGTATAACATCTATAATTCAAATTATGTATTTAAAGAAAATAAACAATTGACAAACGGAAATGATTTCCAAGAGATCATATCAGAGAATATCTAACGAATTGGGGCTTACGTCTTAAAGATACAAAGCTCGGGAGAAAAACTTAAATAGCTTAATTTGTCATTTAATTTGAAATAAACTTGAAAAGAAGCAAACTTCGCGATACCTAAATTTATATATCCTTGAATTTTGCAATTAGATTATGGAAAATCATTAATTCTGGTCAAAAAACATCAACATTTTGCTCATTTCCCTCGGTTTGAATATAAATTGACCAATTTTTATACAAATTATAATCCGATTTGATCAATTTTAAAAAACATATTTTACGGACATCAAAAAATAAGTATATCTCAGGAATTATTTATATACTACTTTTAAAAGTCATATTATTTTTCCGTTACACAGATTAGATTACACTAATCAGTTAGTAAAAACGTCAACCATTAGGTTTTTCGATCGATTCTACTGCAGGTGTACATAGATAGTCGTTCAATTTTTAGTAAATTAAATCTGAAATTCTATAATCATAAAAAGTAACAGTATTTCAGAATATATATATTTGTTCTCTAATGAATGAATGTATTATATATCGTTCGATCAGTCCCGTCCTATATAATATGTACAAAATATAGTACTTTTAAATCGGAATACAAAGAGGATTACCTTAAAAAGTTTTATTAAGATTGCTCTTAAACTGAAAATATATATACTTTATATGTAGGATGGGAAATTACCTCTTTTGAGTTTCAAACATCTGAATAAAAATTATATGGCTTATGTTTTATAGCACACTTTTGGGAAGTATTTATAGCTACTTCTGTGGCACCTTTAAATAAAATGACTTTGACATTAAAATTTATTAATTTCGGAAAAGTAAAATTACAAAATTATCAATTCCTTCAAAAACAGTCCAATAAATATAGTTTATCCTCCCTACAAAAGAAATTCTATAAAATCTGATAAGAAAAACAATGCAAAGATCAATCGTCACTTAAATGCATTTTGAATTATAACTCCCTTTAAGTGACGACTGATCCTCACCGTATACACTCTTCTTTTTTATTTGATTAATTGTTTTATTTAGAAGCTTAAATTAAAGTATTATTTTAATCATCGTTCATCATTCTGTTCGCTCGATTTCCTCATCAGCTTAGTGTGTGTGTGTACATATATATCTATAATTTTCACTTGTCAATGATTACAAATCGCGTCTCGCTCACCTCTTGAGAGAAAGTATCGACGAAAACATAAGAAATCAACAAAAGATCGCTTCTTCAATAAAAAAAACATTCGTACTGGCGCCATCTACGAAAATTCCCTTCGATTTTTTGTTTGTTTTGTTTTATTTAAATTAATATATATATATTTTTTTTGTTTTTATGCATATAATTAATAAATTTTAGTTTAGGCAAAAAACAATAATTACGCATCTCTCGTTTCAAAGAACTCGGACTCTTAAATCTTCTCATTCTCATGCTTTGCTTGCATATATATTTTCTGTTCGTTTCGATTAGTTTACGCTTACGTTTACGGGTTCTGTTGCTGTTTGTAAAAATTATAAACTGAACTGACTTTTCGCTTCTTTCTCATAGGCATTATTTAATTGTTTCTCTCGCTGCTTTTGTTTTATTTCTTATTTAAGAAGGTTGTTTTGTTGGGACTGAAGTAGAAGTAAAGTAACCAAACACGATGACATAGTTTCATGACGGAAGGGGCCACGACGACGACGACGACCTTTTCTGCTACCGCATTTATCGCTGCTGTTCCTTTTACTTATAGTATATAGCTTGCATTTGGTTGTTGTTGTTGCTACAATAACCGCACTCGATCTCCAATTACGTTCATAATCATAATCATCATAATTCGCTGCCGCCGGAACAACACGAAGGAGCAGCCGCCACACAATCTCATCCACGGATACGGACGACCTTGGTCTTGGACTTGGACTGATGGCGTTTTCCTGCTGTTATATATTTCTTAATAGAGTGTGAAGGTTGCTCCCGTCGAAGTTGCAGTCGTTCCCGCTTGTGTTGCTAACGGATGTTGTCGACTAAAAACAGCTTCCTTCTGGCGGCTGAGCCAGCTTCAGGTTCTCTTTCATGGTCATAATCCTTCGGATTTCCTGCAGCATCGTTTTTATAGTGTACTCGCGACTCCATCTGGCCAACATGGGCACTGATCTATGATCAACCTGTGTGAATTTCAATTAAAATCATCATCAGCCACCTCCGTTGAATGGAATTTGTTAAATCCAATTGTTTGTACTCACCACGCCATTGTTCTGGTTAATGCAGTTAATATTTACTTTAGTTAAAAACCTGAGCGTGGGAGGCTCATCCGGATAGTGTTCGCCACACTCGATCTTCAGCGAATACATTCGATTCTCGAATGGTGTCTGTAAGCAAATTAAATAATTTATAATTACGTTTCTATGAAAAGCAATTTGCAATTACGACCCCTACAATGTCGATGAGTCAGTTAGTCAGTGCCCCATACCACATTGGTTTTCTATTTTTCAACTGCCACTGCACCTTAAACCTTCTCGGAGTTCTGCTACGGGAAAAGGCGAACCCTCCAACCCTAACTCCTCAATGATTCATGCGGCGGCGCGCGCAACCTTCCTTTGGACTATACAAAAAATGCAAATCTAGTTTGTGTCGGGTTTTTCTTACAAGCAATTAACAACGGAAAAGATTTAATCTATAAAATATGTATAAATTTTTTATGTTGCCTGGCGAAGCTAACAATTAAATTTGCGTAAAGCAGAGGGTCTTTAATTTGTGTTTATTGAGTAACCTTGAATGAAAACAAGAATGCTAGTTTCTGAGTGCTATAAACAAATAGTTTTTTAGCTGAAAAACCTATGAACGTGAGTTGAAGTATGGATTTTAGGTAAAGATTTAAATTTATGATACATTTATTCAAGATCCTCATATAATAAGCCTTGTTGTTAAAGTACTAAGCAGGTCTTAACTGTTTTATTCACAGAAACTTTTCGGAAAATTAAATCAAGTTTAAGATTAAAGACATGGAATTCCCCAACATAACTTCAAAGGTCTTTTCACGATGAGTTGCCTGAGCAACTCGCTTATCAAATGCAAATGTTACAAACTTTCCTTCTCGTTAAAAAAAGAAAGCTTTACTGATATGCAATGCCCGGGTGCCTTTAAAACTTTCCTCATAATCATGGTTCTTTACGCAACCCAAGGCGATAAAATGTCAATAATCCAACCGAAATAACTGATAACTAGGGGCTTATCTCGTGACGTAGCTAAAATATTGTAGGGAAAAGTGTACTGCAAGTGCTTGAATCTAGAGCTCATTTGGTCCCAATGGAAACTTACTCTAGGCGGACCAATGATCATGCCGATCCAGTAGGTGAGCGTCATGTCGTCGTCGTTCTCCAATCCCCACGATATGGTGCCATCGCCCACGCCCTTCTGGCCCTGATCCAGCTCCTCCAGTAAGCGGAAATTTCGTGGCACCACTGCAATGTGAAAAAATGAAGAGGTGAGAACTCGATTTAAAAACGATGACATAATAGATTTTCACAATGTTTAAATAGCGTCATTAAGTTTCTGGCAACTCAATGTTTATTTCCTGCACCTCTAATGCGCAGCAAACAAAGTCTTTTGGGCTTGAACCAAAATACAGCTTTAATTTCTGAATATTTTAATTGTGGAGTTTTGGTAATATTATTCGAAATAATATTGTAATAAAATTGGTTTCAAAATCTTTAAAAATTCCAATAAGCTGTCAGTTTTAAGGGGGGGGTAAGGTTTGTAATTTTTTTTTTCGAAATTTTTTTTTTATTTTTTATTACAATTGCACAAAATGTAAAGAATATTGTGTAAAAGTTGCAAGTCAATCAAATTAAAATTAACAAAGTTATAGCCAATTTAATGGAGGTCGCTTAGTGTGCACTGCATGTGCTCACAAAACTTTGAAGCGCTCTCCTGAAAAGTAGCATTTTCCAAGTCGGTGAACACGATTACAGAAAATCTACTGATCCGATCGATTTGAAATTTTGCACAAATATAGTTTAACTAATTCTACAGGTACTCACGTGGCCCTTTTTTTAATTTTTTTTTTAATTGTATTTTTTTTTTAACAATTTATCTTTTTTTTTTAGTAAAAAATCTGACTTTTTGCTTCAAAATGACATAAAAAATCAGAAAAAAATTTAAAAAATAAAAACGCTTCGGTGTTACCTCGGGACATTTATCCCTTAAGTAATGCAATTTAGTTTTTTTAAATCGCGTGATCCTGTAGGCCGTAAGGATGTTCACCGCAAACCACCTTTTTTCGATGGCGCCTTAGGAAATTCTTAATAGCTCTTAATTCTCTAATTGTTTCTTAACCAAAAAATACTAATAAAATAGTCGAAATATTGTGTTACTTTATGGTGTTTAAATTTTTACGCTAACTTTATCCGTTTCGCCACAAAAAATTTTTGAAAAACGGCCATTTTTGCACCGAACAAACCTTACCCCCCCCTTAAGCGCTATGTTTTTCTCTGTGTGGGGTCATATGGGTACGCGTTGTTGTTGTTGTTGTTTGCGCTCTGCGTCTTGTGTTGTTTTTGTTTTGCGCCCGTGTGACTTTGCACGCATTTTCGTGCGCTCGCCAAGAACAAGAAAAAAAAGAAGTGCGAAGAAAAGAGAAGAAACCATAACGCAAGGCGGGGTGGAGGGTGTGTCGGCGGCTGCTGGGGAGAGGCGCATAATTTCTGCATTTGCAAAACCAATCCGAGCAAATGAAATTTGCAGCTAATTTAATTAGAAATAAGAAGCAGCTTGCAAAACGCAAGTGTGCAAAAAAAAAATTCAAAAGCTAAATGGAAAGAGGAAGAGTGCTAGCGAGCGTAGGAGAGGGCAGCGAGGGTGTCGCAAGAGGGGGTGATATTTCGGAAAATGTCAAGTCACGGACCAAAATTACTGCAATTGCAGCAGCGTTTTTCCAACGGAATGGTTCGGAAAAGGTAACAAGAAAGCGGCGTGGCCCGCTTGCAAAACTATCCATCGCTCCGTTCGCTTTTATCGGCTTTCGTCGTCGCCCTTGCTTTCGTTCAGTCTTCTTTCCCCCATTTTCACACACACACACATTTCGGTTCGCTTTTCACGCTCGTTGCGGCGCTAAACACGCCGCCGGGCTGCGGGAAATGTGGCCAATGGATTGTCCTGACTCCGGGCAGGCACGGATCACGTTAATAGGCTGCCAAATCGTTAATTTATCAAATTTATTTCTTACCAACGCCGGTACTTGATGTATTCGCCATTGTGGTTTCTGCTAGAGCTGGAAAAAAATCGATGTAACATCGATAGTGTACCTTGTTCATACTATCGTTAGGATCGATATTTAATTGGATGTTTTTGCAGCTGCTCTTCTGCTGATTACGGTCACACTTTTAGTATTTTTGTCTGTACTCACAGTAAAATAAATTAAAATTAATTTAATGATTATTATAATTAATTAATTTGATTATAAACAAACCCTATGCTAAGTATTGAATTTAAGGTATTTTTGTTCATATGATGTTTACTTTATTAAATGTCTGTTTATCTTCGACATGGACCACGACAAGGAAGGCATTTATGATTGTCAATAACGCAGGGGACACCTTAAAGTGTTGAAAATTTAAAATTTCATTTTTAAAATTAAAATTTAAAGTAATTTAACAGTATGCTTTTATTCAGATTTTAAATGATCAATATTTTATTAATATTGTGAAAATAATCCAAATAAATGAATAAAATCAAAGTTGTTTGAGCCTGAACCATATGAACAGGAGATGTGTTGATATTTCTTATCTTAGGGACACCATTAGCTCCGATATTGTTAGTCATTTTTCTTAAATACAATATCGTTGCTTTCTCTGATGAAATGATTTCTATAACATTCTTTAAATTATTAAATTATTACTTTTAAATTTCATCAGCTTTTTCGTTCTAAAATGCTGTAAGTCTAGCTTGAAATAAGCTAAACTGACACCACTGCATCTGTCCAATGCAACGCGTCAGCTTTTTAAAAAAGCAAATTAATTATTATTTATTTTTGAATTTTTAATTGGCGGATGCACTGCGACTAATTCGATAGGGGAATGGAGACACTATACCACCAAACCAACCATGCGGTGAAGGAAATTGAGCGGGACTTCCAGCGGCTGAGTCAACTAAGTGCCCAGGAATCCCTTGACGTGGAAAATGGAATTCAACTGAAGATTACCCAGGCCAATTCGTGGGTGTTACAAGCGGACTTATCTTTAAATACAATAATATCTGATTTATCCCTGCATTATACAGAAACTGTGACCGGTTAGATGTGCTGCTGTTCAAGGTGCCGCCTTCGCAGAGGCAAAGCTCCAAGTTGCGAGTGGATCAACTAAAGTACGACCTGAGACACCTACAGACTGCGCTGCAAACTGCTCGGGACCGCCGACAGCGACGAATGCAGGAACTCTCCGATAGGGAACAGCTCCTTAACCACAGATTCACGGCCAACAGCTCCGAGCCGGAGGACACGCGGCTAAACCTAGACTACGAACTGCAGCACCATTCCCAGCTGGGCAACGCCCATCGCGGAGTCGACGACATGATAGCCTCGGGCAGTGGCATCCTCGAGAGCCTAATCTCCCAAAGAATGACACTGGGCGGAGCTCACAAGCGAATCCAGGCCATAGGCAGCACACTGGGCTTGTCCAATCACACAATGAAGCTGATTGAACGCCGATTGGTCGAGGATCGCCGGATATTCATTGGAGGAATGGTTGTCACTCTGCTTATCATCGCCCTCATCATTTACTTTCTAGTGCTTTGAGCTATAGGTGGTGAAGCTGAGGTTTTTAAATTAAATGTACTCTATTTTTAAAGCACATTTTGAAAGAATGAGATTCTCTCGAAGGCAGGTCATGAGTCACTAACTCCAAAGAGTACCTCATTTCATGCCAATTGTTTCAGTTACATTTCCATCCCGTTATCAACAAAGCCTTCAGTTGAGTTTAAATTAAAGTGTACTCTATTTTGTTAAATGTTAAATGCACAATGGGTGATTTAGTCATCGCTTTCCAGGGAGATGTTGCTGCCAAAACGCTGGTACAAATGGGCCTTCAGCTCATCCATTTCCGCTTTGATGACCTTGGCCTTGGCCTCAACGCTGGCAATTTCTTTCAACACCTGATCCTTGGTCTCCTTCAGCAGATCCTGTGTGGCACCCAGTTTGTGGGAGAGAAATACTTCGCCCACGAGGAATGGAATATCCTCGTCCTCGTCGAACAGCTCGATCTCCTCCAGCGCCTCCTCCACGCACTTGAGCTCGTTGCGCTTCAGTTCCAGCTCTGCCTTGAATTCATCCATGCGGGCATTGTGCTTGGCGAAGCGGTTGATCCTCTGCTGGTCCTCGAATGAGATGTGCACATCGTCGTGCTGCGGGGAAGGCAGTTTATTAGAAGAGGAGCAAATTGTATATTTATATTTATGCTGACAGGCTTTAATGTTTTTTTTTTCGTCCCACCCGGGACTACAAAGTGAGGTTACTTTAACCGCATCAGCTGTCTTTCGGTGATTCACCGGATACTCACATTCTGAAACACCTTGTTCGTGCCGCTCGCTACCTTCGCTGCCATTTCCGATGATTTTGTGATAGGTTTAATAAATAATTTTGACTGTTTTACAAACAGTTGCTAATTTGTTGCTATTTTCTAAAAATTAGAGGGGCTGCAGTGTGCTCGTCTAGTTTTCCGTTTATAATCCTAAAATCAGGAGGAGATAGATTTTTCTTTAGGCAGTACATGGCCACACTTGCTTGAGCAAAATCAAAAAAATGAAAAGTCTGGCGGCACAAATGTTATAACCGTTAAAATGCACAATTATTCCGCTAGGGTCGCCACTGCATAGATAAAATGTAAAATGTAAATGTAACCCGTAAAAACAGGTTTTTAAATATAAAAATAAATAAGGTTTGTTTTTAATTTTATCGTTTAAAAATTAAGAAAATGATCTTATTTTTTAATAAATAAAAAGCCCTTCTATTAGCTTGGGGCTTGCTAGAGTTACAAAAACGTTCTATATTTACGAAATATTATTTTGTTTTTTAAATTTTCACTTCCTTTATAAACTAAATGTATTATTAAAAAAAATAATTCCTAAAATTGTATTTTAAGCCAACAGCACTAAAATCGAATGTCTATTGGGTTGGGATATTCATTATTATTTATAATATTTGAAAAACAAAGCTTCGCAATATTAATATTGCGTTAAAATTATATTCTATTTTAGTTAAAGTATATAAAAATATAAGGAAATGCTAAGTTTAAATACGTGACAACTATTATTACCCATAAAATAAAAATGCCGAAAATATTCCCCATTGATTCGAATCAAATTAGGGCCACCGCACACAGCTAATTAGTCAAAGTTATTGTTGCTTCCTTTTTTGGCCATGCGATTTAATCACTAATTGTTTGCACATGTCACACATTAGGCTAAAACTAATAAATAATTCCGGTTAATCGCCATAATTAAATGGGATTTCTTCATTCAATGCAATTAAATTTCCGTTGGCAGCTTAGGAATTTCCTTTCGTCCTGCCCCCGCTCGCCCCGCTCCCTTTTCCATTGAATTCCCTGATTTCATCCGCATTAAGCGCACAATTTCAGATGGAGAATGCATTTGCCACTTTCATTTCCCCCCTTTTGGAATATTATCAAAATATGCAAATGCAATTAGACGCAACTTAACATTATCCATTAAGGCGGGGCGAGGAGGAAGAGGGGCATAGTGTTAATATCCTGAAGATGACTGGGCTTTTCCTTTCGCTTTTCCGTCGAAAATCCCTTCGGGCATTGTCATTTTACAAATTGCAAATATATATAGCAAATTAAGCGAGAAAATGTTGAGAATGTGTAAAATAGTCCATCAGCTGTTTGGTCGTCTGGCATAAATATTGAAAGGAAATTACTAAGCAGTTGTTTCTATATCCTTGCTAAAGAAAATACATACATATTTATATAGTGCGAATCATTTTTGATCCTTTGCTGCAAATTGAAAACCTGATTTATTGAATTTGCATCTCATCAATTTGCAGGCGAGCGATGGAAAAACGTTGTTCACAGCAACAAGTTGTTCGTTGATTTGTATCTTTGTATCTTTTTATATGAATATATGAAGCGTTTCAATAGTTTATCAGTTTAGCTTCAAAATCGGATTATACATGCATGCTCTGGCCTAGAATTTCAGGATTTAAAACCAACATTTTCTATTGATTTTGTGTTGTATGCAATTTAATTCTAAACTTGTTAGTTTATTTGTTTGAAATGCAACAAGGATATTGTTCATAATTAAACCGAATTTTAGAAGTGTGAAAGGTTGTGTGTGTGTGTGATGCGTAAGTTATTCATAAAGATTATTTTTGGAAGCAGATTAAATTCTGATGTTGAAAAGGTGAAAATTAAATTATGCTGAAAAATAAGTCGCAAAATAGAAAACCTGAAAGACACTGCCATAATTTAAAGCAAAAATTAGTGATTATTCGCATAAAATAAATCTCTCCTTAAGTCACAGCTTAAACAATAAACAATCAGCTGGAAATCTTTAACCAATAAATGACACATCTCTGAGCTTTACAGCCTTCTTGTTCTGCCACCCATGGAGAGCTGTGACCCACTTTCGGTTCATCAAGTGATGCCCACATCGAGTTTCATACATATGCCTCGGACCCGTGGCCAAAAGGATACGCCTGCTCTCGTCTCATCCTTTCTACTCCAGTGCGTGGATGCGGCGCCACACGAGGGAAATCAAAAGACATGGCGTCAATCAGTTTTCCACTAAACCAGGCAGATGTTGGTTGCCTCCTGCGGGCCGCCTTCCTCTCTCCCCCTTTTCCACCATTCTTACTGGTATTTTCCCTCTTTTCCCGGTCTGCATTGAGGGGAAAACTTGGCAGCAATTGGCAACCCGCACTCTCCTCTCCAACTAAAAAAAAAGGCATTTAAACTTTGCTTAGCCCTACTATTGATATATTTTGTGTGCTTCTGCACGTTGTATTTACATTTGCCCAACTATTTCATTGTTTGTCCATTTTGCTGGATGGATGTGCTTTGATTTCGATTTCATTGAACACACAGGTGTACGCAGGAGGAGTACACTGGAGGAGGACATTTTGGTACGGTTCGGTAACTGCTATTTGATCAAGGATACTATTTGTTGCATCCTCTGAGAAAGAAATTAGAGGCCTTTGAAAAGGTTTTTAGAAATGTATAATAAATACCTAATAAAATCATCAATTGATTTATAAAACTGTTTATATTTTAAAATTTAAAAAATTAAATTAGTTTTTGTATTAAATCACTTTGTCAATATGTTTTAATAAGGTTGAAAATAAAGTCTTTTACGGTTCTCTCTTTGTTTGATTTTAAAATATAATCTTCTTAATTCTACAAACTTTTGTAAAGTGTATACAATACTTTAATTACTTAAATAACTTTAATTTTATAATCATATTTTAGTTATGTATAAAGGATTCCCTTGAAATGTATTTCCCCAATAACAACAAATAAAAACTATATATTACAATATTTTCCAATGTTTCCTCAAACACTTTCCTGCCAGTTTTTCAATTTTTTTCTGTTGTTGTTGTTGGGAAAACTATCCCCTTAAATGGCTTTTCCAACCGCTTGACAGTAGCGTGAAAGTACCGGGGCCACATTTATCTTTCGGCTATGCGAAACAACAAATGTCACAACTGTCTGTCAAGTCAACTGCACACCAAATGGAATATCTCCGGGGCACAGGACAAAACAGGACGCAGCTGCAATTTGCCAGCTCCTGCTACTGCTGCTGCATTTCAAGGATAAAAGCCATGCCAAGTTTTTGCCGCTTCACACTTATTAATATTTTTGCCGCCAGAGTCGGCGAGAATGTCAGTGAAATTTGTCAACTTCAATGGCAATACAGCGAAAATGTCTCAAGGCGGCAAAAGTGAAAGTCCTGGCGGCTGTGAAAGTAAAGATGTGTGTTCATTAAAAGCAGGCAAGAAATTATCAAAATTTCAGGAAATTGAGGAAATCAGTCAAATGGGAGGAAAAAATTATACTACCAACCCGCCTACTTGAAGTAAATTTAATATATCTACATATAAAATTTTGAATATCCATCCATCAGGGATGGATGCAGGGCTTTTTTCCTGGTTATTAATAATAATAGTAATATATATAATAATATAATAAAATATAAAAATAAACATGGATGTCATAGCTTGTAAGCGGAAACTCCGCTCGTCACCCTAAAAATGCAACTAAACTGTCCATAATGAGTGGGTAAAGAGAACGTTTGCAGGGCAATAAAATCCAAGAACGACAACTCCGAAAACAGAGCCGTTGGAAAACACAATTGCCAAACAAGAAGTTTTCCGAATGGCAAAAAGAAACTTTTTCATAAAGGCCACTATTTTTCCTCCATCCCCTCCTTTGCGTGCACTGAATATTGGCTAAAGTGTCAACGGCAGTCGCAACTGTGGCTCTGCTTTATGAAGCACAGTCGGCCCTAGAGCCAAGCCCGGCTTTCCCTTTTTCCGCAGCTGCAAGGGAGAAGCCAAGTCCAGAACGAAACCACAACAAAGGCGAGCCAAAGAGCAAAATGAACAACCAGCTAAAATCGTGGCACCAGGAAGGAAGGGGGGTGGGGGGTGGAAACTGGAATCCTGGGAGGCAAGGAGACCTGCAGGGGAAGTGGCCTACCAACGACATTTGCATGCAAATGATGCACTGTGCACTTGCACAGTTGCTTCCCCGGGAGCAGCAGATGAACTTGTTTTGTGCTAATGAGATCAGCATGCAAATCGCCGAAGCTAAGGACAGGAAATTGCAATGCAAGAAGTGTAAGGATAATGGCTCCTGCCGAAGCCGATGCCAGTGCGTCTTATTCAAAATGCAGAGCACACACAATCGGGTGAATATTATGACAAGTCGCATTAATCAGCATGCGAAAGCTCTCACCTTGATGATGTCAACGACTCTGACTCTGGGAACTCAATACACTCAAAAGAAATAATAATTTTAATTATATTTAAACCATATTTAATTTTAAAGTGATATTTTTGTAGATTACATATTTCTATATACTCTTCAAAGTTAGCATAATAAATATACCAATGCTTAAAATAATAAATTTAACAGTTTTCTTAGGAAAAATAATTTAAAAGTCAACATCCTAACAAGAATAGAATATTGTTTAATCGTGAAAGTTATTTACAATCTGTGAGGCAGCAAGCTTTTCATAGGTTTGTTTTCTCTTAATTTTTAAAGTATATTATAAAATATTTTTCTTTACTGCATTTAATGAAAAAGTTTGGCGGTTAAAATGAGTTAGTTAAAATGAGTAAACTTGAATCACCTTTTGTTGACCATTATTATATCAGATCATTATTCTTTAAATGTAGCATCCGTGAGGGCTACGATGAGGCTTCCCCCCCAACACCATTCGCTGTCGGAGTGACTTTTGTAGGGCCCGTGGCCCGCTTTATATAGGCCCTGTCGTGATTCTGTGTGCCCACCGCGATCGACTCCGATTGCCTTAATATGACCCTATTATGATATTTTTTATGATATTTTGATATTATTTTAATAATTTATAATCTTTGTAATACCTTTGTCTAATTATGCATAAATCTACTTAGGGAAAAAAGGCAAAATATTTAACAAAAATATAACCTCCAGCTTGTAGCCCAGATTTTTCTTATTAAAAAGAACAACTTCCTCTTTAAAAAACTTCTTTATTCACAGCATTTCTTGCATCGGGGCAATCCTCTTAGAAAAAGGCACTGAAAGTTCAAAGAATTTCCAGAAAACTACGACTTCTGATTCTGGCCACTTAAAGTCCAACTAAATAATGGCGAAGGTTGGTAGGTAGCCAAAGCATCCGAGGGCAGCCAAGCCCATTAAAGCAATGCGCTCCAACGCTTTCCCCAAGTACAATTAAGGATCTCAGCGAACGCCAAAAGCCATACGCCAAAAAAATACGTATATATTGTGGCCAGGAAACAATAAACAAAAAAACTGGGCCGAAAGAAGAAGGAACAACCTTTACAGCTGTAAACAGGTCCAAGACCTGGGCCCAAGGCCAAGTCTGTGAGGGGAAAAATAAACAAAAATGTAATTTGCGCCACTTAGCAGGGAACGAATGGACAGTGCCATTAATAATTCCATTTTTTTCGGGGTATTACCGCGGTGGCACAGATAATAAGGAAATATGACTTTGACCGCAAAACAAAAAAAAAAAAAATAAATGAGAAATTAAAATCCTACACAAAAATATGAAACTGAAAACGAAGCAAGATTTTTAAAGACTGCCTGCAGGAGGCTAGGATTTAATGAGAGTTAAGAAGTAAAAGGAGAAGGAAATAAGTTAACTAAATATATTTTGTAAATAAATGTGTAATAAATAAATAAATATGAAAATAGGAAATTGTTGGGAATAAATAAAATTAAAAGAAAATGAAGCTACATTGAAAGTTTCATAAAATGCGGAGGATACCAAATGTTAGGTACATTAAATTATTAATTCTAGCTTAAGTTTAAACACTTAACATTTTTAAAAGGTGAAGGAAAACCCCCTTTTTTGCCTGGAAAAAATAATCCAATTCGAATTAAAATTTAAGAAAAAGTAAAGACTAGATATTCGAAACATTAAGGTGTCAATTCCAATAATTTAATGGGAGTTTAGAATTAATGATTTATTATTATTCATGAGCTTATTCGATTATTATTATATTCGATTATTTTATACATCATATATTATTTTTTAAGAAAACCCCCACTTTGGTATTCGGTATTCTTGGCTTATTGAAAATCCAATTAAGGTGACAAACTGTCTGAATTCATGACATGGGCATCGCAAAGCCCCAAAGGACAATAGCAGTTTGAGTGGGATTGAGACACATACATAGTATGACCCTCATCCGCATGATATCCTTTATGCATATTCATGGGCAGAAAGGGCGTGGGTCATGAATTATGAAATATAATTGAATGAAATTGAATAATGACGGTGGCCGGTGTCAGTTGACAAGAAAAGTGAAATGCCAATGAGCGATTTATGGCCCAATTTCGATTCGATTTTGACAGCCGCAAAATGTCAAAGCCAAGCGTATGAATAATGCAGGGATGTCCTTTACCCTCGATGTATATATAAAGCGTGGACCAGGGAATGTCATTTGCATTTCGGCTTAATTTTTGAGTAAAATATCAGTACAATGCATTGGTGGTTACTTATATTTCTGGCCATTCTGACCGAAGGATTCCTTCAGGAGCAGGACCTGGTACTGGAATCGGATTATGGTGCCCTGCCAGAGCCACTGCGCACTTCGCTGTTGCAAAGCCATTTCCTGCAGGAGTTCGCTTTGCGCCACAAGTACATCCCCCGGCTGACCCTCTTCACGTGCCAGGACCCACAGCTGCAGATACCCCTGACCAAGCCCGAACTCCTTGGCGGAGCCTTCGCGGCTAAGAATGTGCAGCTGATTAAGAACCTTTACCAGAACGAGCTCTTTGTGCGGATTGTGCAGCTGGATGAGCTGGCTCAATTGACGCCGCAGCCGGGGGGAGGGGGAGGGGGAGGCGGTGGGCGGCGGCCAGGCAGCGGGCCATCCGGAGGATTCAGCCAGACGCCCAGCCAGGCGCAGAGTCTTGCCGAGTGGTTGGACTCCGTGCTGCAGATGGAGGCCCTCAGGCAAATTGCTGTCGTGGATTTGGCATGTGGCTCCCTTAGCCGCCGATTTCTCGAGTTGGTAAGCGAGACGGTGGGAAATGCGGTGGGAGTTAGAGGAAGGACCTCCCACACTTGCGGAAAACTGCAAGTATGTTTGGTTTTTCAATTCAGTGAAGTGGGTAAAATGTCTGGGATAGGAAAAATATATAAAAAATAAAGTAATAAATATATTTTCTTATTTTTTAAGGGATTAAAAATTTAACTAACTTGAAAACCTTTAAATTTACCAAAGAACGGAGTACATATTGATAATTTATTTGCATAAATAAATAAACACCATTTTGTTTAAGTGCAAGGTCCTTATCAAGTCCTGACTAGTCCGCTTATTAAGTGCTCAAGTACAATCATTTCAAAGGCTTCCACCAAGATGCTCTACAGCGAGAAGTTTCACTGGCTATTGATTGAGGATTTTGCCTGGCAAGGAACCCTGTCGACAGTCGTGGAGGCGGCGAAGCAGGAGCAGGATGAGAAGTCGACGGGACAGCATCTACAGGCAGCAGACGATGAGGAGGTGCCCTCAATTGAGAGCTTCTTGGGGGGCATGAACCTGTACATGAACACCGAACTGACACTGGCCAAGCGAATGTCAGAGTCAGCTCACTACACACTGTTCGATGTGTGGTAAGTGATTAAATCTTAAATTTTGTACTTTATTTGGGGGATTTAATCTATTAGTATTTTTTTTGTATTAGTACTTTATTAGAGATAGAGTCGTCTCCGTTTAGCTTATGCAACGGTTTAACAGATAATAATGAACAGATAACTAACACAAACACTTGTAAAGTAGAATAAGTCATTCGGTGCAGAACTTTAGAAGTGAACAGACGCTAATAAAAGTAATAATTGAGAGGTTGGTTTGACTTTCACACATAAAATACAACATTCAACATCATCACCTCATATCAACCCTTTCTAGGAAATGACAATTATCTTCCATCTGGCTCAAAACTTCATGGAATCATGACAACCTATCATTTCGACCAACAGTTGACCTCAAAACCATTCAAGCCAAGCCATGCCCTTGCCATGCCATCAACACATCAGCCATAATTTCCCAACTGTCGACTTTCAGGCTGCTAATTCCCACAACGACTTGCTCTTCCTCATTTTTCGGACGCTCGCTTAGGAACCCCGGACTCAACTATGGCGGACACGTCAATCTCACCGAAATTGGCAGCTTCACGCCGTCAGAGGGAATCCAGCTGCATGCCTGGTTTCGGACCACGTCCACAGTGCGACGTCGGATGGACATGCAGCATGCAAGGATACGTTGCATGGTTGTGGTGAGTCCGTTGCCCTTGAAGGGTGGAACAAGAATCTATCATATCACCAAGAGATGCTGCATTCAGAAGAAAGAAGGGAACTTCCTTTCTACAAGTAATGTTTTGGCAATATTTATCCTCATTTCTCTCCAATTTCTAAACTTATTTTTTGACAGTGCCATAGTTTTTTTTTTCTAAATCTGAACAATTCCGACAGGTGACCAACAAAAACATGACGGGCACCCTGATGTACTATCTCACGCACACGGTATCCGGTCACATCGACACCATGAATCGCTTCAACTTCAATCTGCTGATGGCTGTGCGCGACATGTTCAACTGGACGTTCGTCCTTTCGCGGACCACATCCTGGGGCTATGTGAAAAACGGGCGGTTCGATGGCATGATTGGTGCTCTCATTCGCAACGAGACGGACATTGGTGGAGCACCGATATTCTATTGGCTGGAGCGGCACAAGTGGATCGACGTGGCCGGCAGAAGTTGGTCGAGTCGTCCTTGCTTCATCTTCCGACATCCAAGGAGTACGCAAAAAGATCGTATTGTTTTCTTGCAGCCCTTCACTAATGATGTTTGGGTCTTGATCATGGGCTGTGGCATTATCACAGTCCTTATTTTGTGGCTACTCACAACCATCGAGTGGAAACTGGTGCCACACGATGGTTCAGCTTTGATTAAGCCAAAGGGAGGAGCACCACCGCCGCGGCATCATTACCAGCAGCAGGAGGAGCAACATCATCAGGAAGTGAGACCCATAACGACAGCCTCGGTGGTTCCTATTGACGAGAAGGTACCCGAAGAGGATGAGGACACAACCATGCCCATCGATGCTGGAACTCTTTGGCAACGCTGTTACCTGAAACTCAACAAATATCTTAAGGAACGCAAAGCCAAGCAG
Organism: Drosophila anomelani; assembly: GCA_035045905.1. NCBI lineage: Eukaryota > Metazoa > Arthropoda > Insecta > Diptera > Drosophilidae > Drosophila > Drosophila anomelani. Next base: position 10,046,323 of record JAWNOO010000165.1, read on the forward strand.
AAGAAGTCCCCGGAACGAGTTGGTTTGTTTCTGGAATCGGTACTCTTTTTTGTGGGAATCATTTGCCAACAAGGACTTGGGTTTTCCACCAGCTTCGTTTCGGGTCGCTGCATTGTGATCACCAGTTTGCTTTTCTCCTTCTGCATATATCAGTTCTATTCGGCCAGTATTGTGGGTACTCTGTTGATGGAGAAGCCGAAGACCATCAAGACTTTGAGTGATTTGGTGCACAGTTCGCTGAAAGTGGGAATGGAGGATATACTCTACAATAGGGATTACTTTTTGGTGAATAAAAATAAACACTTTAAATTGTATTCATGACAAATCAAATGAAAAAGTGTCTAAAAGATATAGTTTCCTTAAGACCTAAATAGGAAAGTTTACCATATAATTAATGCTACAAAATTTATATTAAATTTATACACACTTTTAGACACATTTTTAAATGGTTTAAAAATTGAACTAATTTCTAAATTTGTTGTAATAATTATTTTATTTATTTATTAGCACACCAAAGACCCCGTTTCCATGGAGTTGTATGCCAAAAAGATAACCAGCCTGCCAGCCACCAAAGAAAATGAAGCCGATGAAGATGAGCCTGTGGATGCGGCAGCTACGTCTACAGATCCTGCCAAATCCTATCGCGATATAGTGCACAGTCATGAGACAGGAGCCCATGCCAAGGATAACTCTGCCAGCAATTGGTTAGATCCGGAAACGGGTTTACGTAGAGTTAAGCACGAACGTGAGTTGGGTTTTAATTTCTTTAAATATAATTTAATTTAATTTTCTACATTTTCCTGCTTAGGCTTTGCCTTTCATGTGGATGTGGCTGCTGCTTATAAGATTATAGCGGAAACCTTTAGCGAACAGGACATTTGTGATCTCACCGAGGTCAGCATGTTTCCGCCCCAGAAAACTGTAAGCATTATGCAGAAGAATTCGCCAATGAGGAAGGTTATATCCTATGGGTGAGTTTTAAAAGGAAAGAGTTAAATGTAAACATTTTTGCAGCCATAATTAGGTTGAAGTTGCAGTAATTATTTTATTTAATTTAATTCTTTTGATGGTGCCTTTAGTTATCAATTAAAATAGGCTGTAATGCCATCAAATAATAGCCCGGCAGTCAATAAATGGTTTAAAATTATAAAATGTAATTAAATTACAGACTTCAACTAATAATGATTTCATCATTGAATAACCTTTTTAATTGCCTTTAATGACTCTCATTGCTGCACAACCCTTTATTATATTTACAAAATTATTACAAATTAATTGGAATTCGATAAAATTAAACCACTTTAGATTGCGAAGAGTAACCGAGACGGGCATCCTTACGTATCACTTTAATGTGTGGCACTCGAGGAAACCTCCGTGTGTGAAGAAAATCGAAACCTCAGACCTGCATGTGAGTTCCAGGAAGTTTCACACTTTATTTCCCTACTTTAAAGGCTCTTCTAATTCCAGGTTGACATGGACACTGTGAGTTCCGCCCTGTTGATACTCCTGTTTAGCTATGGCATCACCCTCCTGATCCTGGGCATTGAGATCCTGTACTCCAAGTGGCAGTATCGCATCGTCATCAGACTCAATTGAGTGCGATGGAGTGCCTTTCAATCCGATTCAATAAAATGCAAAAGCAGTGATTATACTTTGACATTTGAGATCAAGCGGAATTAATTTGTCGCTGAGGAAGTTTTCAGTTTTCAGTTCATTTTGAATGCGCGCTTTCCGTTTCATTAGCTTGCCACAAAGGGAAAATTCGATTTTTCGCCCCCCAGAATGTGTCAAAAGGTAAAAGTTTAATTTAATTAACTTCGTTGCGAGGCAAAAGGGAGCCCGATTGCATAATTAAATTGTGCAATTGCTCAAACTTTTTCGTTTGTCGGGGGATTGATTTAATCCCATAATTAAGCGAATTAGAATTTATTGCGGTCTCCGGGGAGGAGCTTAATCTCAAGTTTCAGGCAATCCCACTGTCTGCAAATAATGCCACAAGATGGTGAAATTGTTTCTACGCCCTCGAAGGGAAAATGCCTCGCAGCGGGAAATGCCGAACACAGAGAGAGAGAGAGAGTGAGTCAATTTCAGCCACAAACGAACTACAAAATATCCATTAAGATAACAAGTTTTTCAGTAGTTGTAACACAGTTTTCCTTCCTTTTATCGCTTTCATATTCTTTTTCATTTTTTTTCTTGTGTTGAGCTTGTTCTATGCAGTATCCTTGCCTTTCACCAGGAGGCTTCTTCATAAAAGTTCTTGTCCTGTGTGTCCTGGCCCTGTGTTATTTTGGCTCTTAGCCAAAGTGCCGCTCTTAGGCATTTCTTTCCCTGTTTCCCGCTGTTTGTTTGTTGAATTTCTTTTTCTAAAAGGACTCGTCGTCGTGGCTTCCATGGTCTTAGGCTGAAAAGCCGCAACAAGCATCAAGTCGCTGGGAAATCAATTACAAGTCGTGAAAATCTGTAAAGCGTTCCCCCAAAAGTTGTCAACATTTTCATTTAATGTTCCTGCTCATTAGGAGTGACCCAAAGTGAAACAAAAAGAGTGGTAAATGCTCGATGTGGATGTGAAAAACAGAGTTTTTCGGGTAACATGGCTGATTGAAAAAGTTTCCCAGACATATGGGTTTTCCTCAACTCAGTACGCCTTAGTTTTTGGCTTGGTTTCGGGCTTAATCCGTTCAGTTTTGGTTCTACGTATTTATCCACGCAGCCATAAGATGCAATTTGGTTGCCGCCTCACTTCGTCGACGGTGACAATTAAATTGTTTTGGCTTTGTTTGAGCAGCAAATTGTGCAACAAAACTTTGGCGGTTGCCAAGAAAAATAAACAGCGAAAGGAAAGTGCCAGGCAGAAGGAGAAAGGGAGAGTGCCGGGTGCCGAGTGCGAGACCTGCAGGAGCCGTGCCATAATTAACAAAAGCGCTCAGCAGGGCGCGTAATTTTGCCCGCTTTACCGCCAGCGTGCTGCTGAACTGAGAAAAAAATATCGAAAAATTGTGAATGAAATTGTATTTTTTATAATATTTAATTTTAACTCATTTGCAAGCTATTTAAAAACCAAGAAAAGTAATAGGAATATCTTTAAAATTACTAATCACAGCTTCCAAGAATTTATGCTCTAATAAATGCCTAAGGACTATGGTAAATAAATATATTAAATATTTATTCATATTGTAAGAACCCCATTTAAAACTATTAGAGTACAAATTAATTCATTAAAATTAATTAAATCAAATTTTACAAATTAATTGCACTTTTCTCCCTGTGATCCTACCAAATTGATGCTCTCAGTCTCTCCTTCTGCACTCGGGGCCTTGGCCAGAACCAAAAAGTTTCCGCGCAAAGCCAAACTAAAGTAGTTTCCCCCAAAGACAGAGCCGGGGCTAGATCGGGTCGAGATTGGCCAGCGGAAACGGTGCGGGACTTGGGAAGCTGAGAAGCATATGCTTTGGGGCTTCTGTCAAAGTGTGAAAAACTTTATGCGTCTTAATTAAATTTTATATACAGCGCAGGGAAGAAATTATGCGCCAAAATATTGCAACAGCTCCCACAGAGATCCCTCATCCTCCAACGCAACTTTTCAAAAGTGACAGCTGCACTGGATTGGGGCCTTAAGTGTGCGGGAGCTATGGGGGAAGTCGAAGGTCTGGCCGCGACTTGACTTTAAGCCAACCAATTAGGGCAAACTTAGAGGATAATGGAGTGCCTGATTATCAAGCTTATTCCGCCGTTTTTATCTCCGCTTTGTGGGATAATTTTTACGGTAGGAAAGTTATGCAGGTGAATAATATATATTAAAAGAAAAGTTATAAAGTGGAAAGGAAAGAAAAGAATATTTTTTAAAATAAAGTGAAAGCCTATCAGATTTCTTCTTGAATATTTTCTTAACTCAATCATATTTTTTGAATTCACTAATTTAAGATTATACCTAATTGTATTTCATATTCAATATTTACCCTTGCTAATTAACTTTCCTTGTTAGGCAAAATGAACTAAACAAATTTGTACAGAATTCGTGGTATTTCTGGATTCTCATTATCATTCCAAGCGCATAAACGCCAGAATGTGTGTGACATACATTTGAGGAGTAAATGGGGGGAGTTTTTGGGTTGGGAAAAAGCCCAGACACATGGCCAATTTCGAGTGTCACTGCACAGATTTTTGTGTCTGGCTTCGCATGTGCTGAAATGAGATTTTGCCAAAAAGCTTTCTTCAGAGAGGAATTAAAAATAGGAAAATACAAAGGTATATTATATATATAATATAACTTTATATAAATATATTTTAAAACCCTAAAGCCAACTAGTAATTCACTTAATTGCTTTCGTTGGAGTTTGGCTTAATTAATACTGAGCTACGTGGAAGTTAAATTATTCCAGGACATGCTCATAATTGAGGTCCATTCAGGGGGTCCCTGTGTAATTTAATGTTTCTACAATTGCTTTTTGTGTCTGATTCATTTCTGTTGCAACTAATTCCCCCAAACAAGTTGTAAACTTTAATGGCATTTTGTGTAGCTGTCCTTTTTTTGTGTTGTGGCTTGCATTTTTCGATTTGTTCATAATAGTTGACAACTGTAATTTATGATTATTTTTTTGTTTGCTGCCCTGGCGGTTTGGCCAGTTGCCAAACGATTTTTTTCCTCATTTTTTTTCAGTTTTGCAGGTGGAAATGGAAGGTGAAAAAGTTAGTTATGGGACTGTTAACTAATGTACAAATGCATTAGTTCCAATGATAGTAAATATTGAATAAAATGCGCAGCTTTTAGCGGAAAAGCATTCGCATAATATTTAAACGTTTTGGTCGATTGCCAACTTTCAGACAAAAGTCAGACACAGATAAAGGAAAATAGACATCGGCGAACATCATTAATACGCATTATTTACATTTTCTCAAAAGTTCAAAATCGATCAATTGTCGTTTATTCGCTTTCAAGTTGAGTCCTTTCATCTGTGAAAGTTTCTCCGTCGCTGGAAAATTTCTTTTCCTTCTAGGTTTTTTTTATTTTCCTTTTTTTCTCTGAGAGTTCTGTCTAGCCGATGGCACCGGAAGTTGCCAGGCAGCAGCGCAAACCGGAAAGAAAAGAACTAAAAGAAAATCGAAAGTTTTGATTTATAATCGGACAAGTTTAGATTCAGTACGACTGCTGTTGCATTTCTTGAGATTCCCCGGCTTGCCAGAGGATTTTCCTAGAGAATGGAAATGGAAAAGGGAAAACTTTTTTGCCGGATCCGTATATTTAATTTATTTACAATATAATCCGTTGGCTTTATGGGGCTCAGGTGTTGAATGGGCCCAGGCCTTAAGCCCAATAAATTTCAATTAAAATGTCAACAATTTGCGAAGCAGCGACAAGATCTCTTCCACCGACTTGTCAGAGTACATTTTCCCAGAGATATATATGTATATTCATATATACATATTGGCCGGGGAGAATTTATCGCTGCCATTTGCTTATTGACAGCTGGGAAAGTGAGCGTGACATGATGGAAAGTAATCTAATGGAGAGGATAGCCCAGCTGACTCAGGTAATTCATCATAAATATGCACAGACAATCAGGTATATATTGTACACCCCCTCACACCTGTGGCTGTCGTCACAGGAAGTCATCAATCTTCTAAAAGGCAAGCCGGCTTCCCCCTTTTTCCTGCTGTCCTGTTTCTATTGGGGGGAGAACAAAATTTAAATAAATTGTACGAGCAGTGCTTGGTTGTTAAATAAAATGCATCCTGGCAAGTTGAAAAATGTAAAAGGTAACAAGTATCGATTTTATTTAAAGACAAGTGTATATTTTATAAGATATTTGTTGTATATATTTTAATATTTATGTTGTACAAGTTCTCCTGTTATTCGTAGGTCAAATTTAATTGCTTAACAAGCTTTTAGTTTACATTTAAATAAAATTAAAGTTGCCATTGCTGTTCTGTACAAATTACCAACTTTGTACTTTCTGTTTTCTATGCATAAATTGTTTTTTAAAATATTCCATAAATATTTGAAACCTTTAAGCTTTCTTTGGCACAAGAAACACCATTTAATGCACTTCAAAATGGAGGTCAATGCCAGGAAAAAAAATTCTGGTAAAGCACAACTGCTTGACCCTCATCAGACTTTTTTCTAGCTTAAAAATTCAGCTGTTTTTTTTCTCCTATAGTTTATATTTTTTGAAAAGCCGCAGGCAAAGCGTTTTCGGACTTCAAAAGCTGTGTATTTCGCCGGCTTTTGCGCATAAAATAACATGCAAAAGGAAGCTGTCACTGTGACGACCGAGCACTTTTGATAAGCCGGCCAAAAAAAAAGAAAGCCAGAAAGGGGTTAAGAGGGAGCGAAAAAATGGGGAGAAATAGAAATAGCGAAACCTAAAATGTTCGAAATTGAAAAGCGCTTTGGGGGCTGCCAGACTGAAGTGGTTAGTTTGCGTCCTTTTGGCTGATGAGTGCGTTCACTTGATTGCCGGCTCCCGTTTACAAAAACTCCTCCCAGCTTTCCTCCTAACCATTTCCCGGGTTTCAAATACTGCTCATCCGCCGCCCAACTTGAAACGAGACTTAATGACACAAAGCGCACTAATTCAGTGGACCACTCCAGTTGCCAGTCAACTTCCGCACAGGATCAAAGCTCCTTATTCCCTCTTTCCCCTCGGCAACAGGCGAATTATTGTAATCCACTTGAATTTCAATTGGAACACACACCAAAAAAAAAAATGAAGAAGTAAATTGCCGAACTAAATGCAACGAGTGCAATTATCGGGGATTTCCCGGTTTGCTGAATGCCTTCAAATCTTTAAATTCACAAAGGAAACAGATATTTTAGAGTCCTTTGACTAAACTGAAATGAAATTAGATATTTAAAATTATAGAAAACTTGAAGGGGACTGAAAGTACCTTTAATAAAATATATTTAAAATATAAATGAACATTTATATAACAGCATTTAATTATAGAAAATGTTTTACAAAACAAATAATGAACAAAGCAAATACCTAATTTGACTAAATAATAGTTAAGGTCTTGCTAAATTAGCAACAATTATTATACAATTAAATAAATTTCACAAGTTGAAGTCTTATACATTAACAAACAGTATAAATACTGCAACACATACATTTAACAACTCCTTTAAATAAACTCCCAACTAAACTTCTGTTTAATTTTTGTTACCCGGAAAAACTTTGAAAAGAACATTGAATGTTGTGGCAACTTAACTTCAAGTATTGTCCGAGGCACGAAAATGTCATTTCATGAATGCGCAATAAAAAGGTTTATGCCAACATTAAGATATACAATATTCAAATGAAACGAAAAAGTCTGGCCACAAAACTTTTTGCCAACTCGAAATGCGACTCGTGGGCATTCTCAGCTTCAGAAACAAGATACAAAATACAAGCCAAGGAGGACTTAAGCTGACGACTTGACCACCAATGGGAATACGAAATTCGAAATGTAAAAACAAAAGCTTCAAATCCGTAATGATAATTCCACGATTATTCTGTGCTTATGGACGTAGTTTTTGTGTACGTTTTCTCTCAATGGGGATGGCAGCAGCAGCAGCACAGCAAATATTGTTCGAGCGACAATATTTATCTTTTGCCTACGCTTAACACGTATACGCCCCCATGGTAATTGCTGCATAATAAACAAGTCGGAATCTCTGCTCGTCTTCCCTTTTGTTATTTGCATTGTCATTTGTTGAACAAAAGCGCTCTCAACTTGCCTGTGGGTTTAACTAATAAATACTACAATACGGCCCATGGAAATGAGTAGAGAATAATATCCTTGTACGCGTATATACATATATTCAATTTACACATACTCGTACCGGGCAAATGGTCAATGTTGTTGAATCAACAAATAAACCAAAAACGAGTGTAGTTTCGATTGCAGATTAAATGCATGTTGTGCCTGGATTTCTTTCTTTTCGAGTTTTAGGATGATTTTGAACACTTGAAAATTTAAATTATTGGGGAATGAAAATTGTAAAATATACAAGAAACTATTATATTATGGATAATGAAATATGCATAATAAAAAACAAATAACAAACAACTAGGCGAACAAGTTCGACGGGCTCTGAAGACATTATTTAATATTAATAATAAGACGCCAACAATAAATATTTTAAACAGGATAAAGCAACAAAAAAAAAAAGCAGCAAAAAATTCAAACAATTTAAAAACAAAACCAAAAACGTATACAAAATAATTTCGATACAATTTTGGATTTGTAAATAATATAGTGAAAAATTACTTCTTAATTTAAAGTCGAGACAATTATGTTAACCCTGTTTCTACATTTGGAAAGATAACCTTTTTGTGTACTAACAAGATTTCCTTTTAAATTTAAATCTTTTTATTTTAATAATATCATCTCTTGATAATTAATTCATTTTTTTTTTAATTTACCTTGAAGTAACCAGATCTCCTTTCTAATTTACAACTTTTTAATTTAAATTTAATTATTCCCTCTTAACCATTATCTTTGTGCAGTATTTTTTTTTATTCTGCATTGATTTAGATGCCACGACCTTTGGCGCAGTCTTTCAAAATTGCCCAAAATTACTGGCACGTAAAACAATAAATTTTCATAATATCCCGGGCCGCCTACACGTGTGCGCTATGGCAGGACCCTCATCCTTTATAGAGCCGAGCAGGAGGAGGCCACGTGTAAAGTGCAAAATTGCAGCATCAGCGAAATGGACCAAGTCGGGACATCGTCAGTGGCAGACACACCGACTGAGGGATGACGGAGGGGTTAAGAAGAGGAGGGATACATGGGAGGACACAGGACACGGACATGGGCAGGGAAGTGGGCATGGTCGGCCAAAGATTACCGTTATTTGTATGCAAAGCAGCAGGCCAAAAACCCAGCAACACTGCAGGTCCTGCATTCACGAAATGCCATTCAAAGTCGAGAGAGGGGAATGAGTATGGAACCGGGAACAGGATTGGGAATGGGAATGGGAATGGGAACGGGAGGGGATTCAGGAAGCACGGCGCAACACGACGGGGAACGTGTTTCAATTTTTATGACATTTCAATGCAGTTTATGTCAGCGAAACGGGTTCAAAATGGCCAAAAAGAGAGCGAAAGACACCGAAAAGCTCGTTACAATTTTGACAATTCAAATTTGCCCGGGGCCAGAAATACATATATGTTGGGTATATATTCTCGTACATATATTCCTGGACAGTTTTGTAACAATTCAATTGAATTGTAAAAAATGTTCGAAACAAAAATAAGACAAGCAACCAACCCATCAAGTGTAAGGCCTTGCGGTAAGGAGAAGCAAAAGGATTGCGCATACGCCATGTGGTGTCTGAAAATTCCATTTATTTGCATTTCAAAGGCATGGCAAAGAGTTCGCCTAGGTCTAGCTCATTATTTATGAAATGAACAACCTGCCAAAAGCCCCCAAAAAGTTGGAGAGTGAGAGTGAGAACCTCAATGATTTATTTATGAGACGTCAGCAGGTTGCCCCTTTTCAGTTCAGTTCAACGAGCACCTTTTGTGTGCTACCTGGCTGGTGGTGATGAACATTCATTGTGCACCTAATGTTGGGGCATTAAAAACACAGGAGTTTATAATTAACCAAAAATTGAGTCAATTGCAGTCGCTGAAATGACAAAGAAATTATTTCTAAAGAGGAAATAATAAATGCAAGGGGTTTGTGGAAACTTAAATGACAATGAACTAATTTTATAAAATAAATCATAACTGGAAATACTTTTAAATATAATAAAATATTAATAAAGATTATAAAACAGACAAATTTTATAGAATTAAGAAATATGTTCTTTTCAATAAAGATTCTCATAAGATAAATGTTTAATAATTCAGAAATAATTACAACTATCTTCATATTATCCTCCACTTTATGATATGCAGCCTTAACTCCAATCTTATTACCCGATATATTTTAGGCCCAGTTTAATGACATTTCCCCCGACTAAATCAGAAGTTATATTCCCAAAAACTTTACCATCCACGCGCTCATTAAAACTACATTAGGCAAGTGAGCAAGAAATGTCGCTGATTCCACTTAGCCTATCATTCATCGGGTTAATCATATATATGAGTGGCTGCCATTATTATTCATTTTCAGCTTATATATGGCACCTGTCCGGGTTGGCTGAGAACAAAACTCAAATGCTGGCCCATCAGGAGGCTAAACTTAAGTGTAGCCATAAATCCTTTCGGAGCCTCTCATCAGGGACAGAAGAGACTCTCGGCGGGCACGTGACTCTCATGTAGAGCTATCCCTATGTATACGGGTCTGGGGTCTGCCGGAGTGATAAATTAACGCATTAAAGCCATAGCTGAGCTCGTCTCCCTAGCCATGTCTCGCTGCTTTTAATAACACAAATTGCAATCGAATCCGAAAAATAAAGCGAAACGAAAACAGAATGCGAAATGAGAACACCGAGATGTTAACTCAATTTGTGGGGGCCTTGGCTTAATATATATAAAGGGGCTGGAGGCCAACTTAAAGCATGAATATTAAAGTCAAGTCTGCCATTAAACATTAACAAGTGCCGTCGGAGACTACGACTCTCCGGTGGGTTTACAAGAGCCCGAAGTTAGCATAGATACAGTCACAAAATGTTGCAACAAATAAACAGGAATTGGTGGACTTTAAAAAATACTGATGGAATGTGTACTTCCCTTAGCCTTTTGACATCGCATCCGTTACCATCACTGTAATAAACCCATAACTATAATAGCATTAAATAAATCACAGGCCAATCTGCCCCTTTTTTCAGCTTTCCCCACTGACTTGCTTTTCCTTTTCAGCACCCTTTATCCCATTCACTTTTCTCTGGACTTTCACTGCCGCCACTTGGGGGGGTTAAAAGTTGGTGCGGTGCGGCGTCAACCGACGAGAAAGTCGCGTTGAGTGCATTTTGTTGATTTATAATAAAAATAATGTTAAAACCATATTACATCATAATGAAGGAGAGGGCGGGGGAGTGAGAGAGAGCACTGCGTAAACAAGTTTCGAGTGAAATAATAAAATGCGCTTTTTATGCATTTTTCTCCCTGGGCAAACGCCTTGCAACCAACGAACCAACCTGCCATCCTGGCGGCACCTTTTGTATAATGCGTGTTATGTAATAGTTTACGCTATCCCCTCCAACCCCCCATATCCCATACCTTTGGCAAGCTGTCGTCGACGTGCAAACTTGGAAGCGTTAAAAAATTCCCACCATATTTTCCTTTGCCTTTAGTTATGCTTTTGTTGCAACCCAGAAGTTTTCCATCCAAAGCGACATCATCCCTGCACCACTTAGCCAAGGTAACTGCAGGCAGAGAAAAACTTGGGCTGCTTTGAATATAAAAACTGTATTTTAAACTGAGCTTAAGGAGGTTAAAGTACATCTAGAAAAACATGTATTTATTAGAAATGAATTATTTGTTGAGGTTGCTAGAATTTCTCTCTGTGCCAGAGACAGTGGCAGGATTTTGGGCTTGGGCTTTGCGGCACATCTCAAGCCTGTTCCTGAAATGCTCAACAAAAATAAGCGTGGCCGTAAAAGCAGCCACAAACTTTCGCCAAAACAATTTTGACACCTGAACCCTAACCATTTGCCGTGTTGACAACGGACCCGGCCATGTTAATTCCACACAGACTATGCCAAGCCAAGCAAAAAACTTTGGCCCGGAAGTCGCATACAAAAAGAAAAGGTGGGAATAACATTTCAAGAGCCACCAAGAAAAAAATGTGACTTGCGTTGAATGTGACTTCAGTGTGGAGGAGGCAATGGCATAAATGGCATTTAAAATGTGTTTTAATTCGTTTATCTCGTAGCAAAAAGTTCATTAAGAGGTGATATATGTAATTAAATGGGTATAACTTAATTAGAGTCATTATTTAAAAGCTTAAAGAGAAGTATAACTTTGTTAGGAATCCGAGAATTGTACCGGCTACAAATGCCTTAGTATTCTGCTGCTTTATTAATAAATATTTTAATATTATTTCTAAAAGAAGTATCCGGCTCTAAGGATCAACAAAGTATAAAGCTTGAGCTTCGTAAGCCCTTATTCAATTTTTTTATGAAACTTTTAAATATGGAAAATAATATAATTTAAGTTTAAAGAGCAAAGAAAGCCACTGAAAAGTCAGCTGAAGAGCGACAGGTAAACAAACTCATGACCCCAAAGCCAAAGAACATGTAACACTTTAGCGTGAACCCTAACTCCCTTAGCGAGCTCCCTTGGCCTTACTTTAAGAAATTACCCAACCAAAGACCAAGTAAACGCGGTCTGACCCAGTTTATACACACTTAAGAGGTAGACAAACATGCAGCAACCAACGTCGAGTGGCAGGAAAGTGCTTCAATCAACGGCTCAGACACATATGTTACGCTGGATTGTTATGGAAATCCATAAATAAAGGCGCACAGACACATGTTTACACGCTCATCAATTTTTCGAGGCAAGCTCGGAGGATACTCCGGCTAGAAATAGGAAAATGCGCCAGCCAGGATACGGGCAGGAGCAGGCAGTCAAACGTCAGGCGTGAACGTGAACGTTTGTTAATCTCCGACCTGGCAAAGTGTTGACAATAATTCAAGACACGTACCTGCAATAAACTGCCGAGTTGTCGTCCACATATATCACCCATATATATATTTTCTGGCTGGGTTTTATGACCCCAACGACAACTCAGGTTAAACAGAATCCAAGATCGGCTTTAAAATGAACTCTGAGAAATTTGAGAAGCCTCCGAAAATGAAATGAACATTGTCTAAACACATTTCCTATTAATAAACGGGTCCTCCCCTCCAAGTCCATCAAATTTTCTCGTCCTGTGCGTGACCAGGACTCATTGAAATTTCCCTGGCGCGCTTCGTGTTGACATTTTGGGTAGATTAAGTTATAAACAAATACAAATGCGGCTACTAATGAAGTGTTGTTTGACTTTTTCGGACCAGAGCGCAATGTCAACAAGTTTATTGTGTGAAGCTGTTTATGGGGAAATGCGGGCGACACGCAAACCAAATTAAGTCATAAAAATGTGGGCGTGTTTTTAATGAAATCGCCTTGGAGAAATGTCCAGGAAATCGCTGTTTTTTGCTAAACCCGAAAAAAAATCATACAACAAAAAAATAAAGAAAAGATATCCTGGTTGAAATGCTTTTTGCCACTTGTATATATTTCCTTTCATTCGCTTTGGGGCCCTGCGATTTGCATAATTTGTCCAAACAAACATAACACAATGTAATACAATGGCAGCACACATTGCGTATGCGTAATCTGGCACTCGTTGAGAGGGCAAAACAAGCTTTTGCCACCGGCTTTCCTTCTTCGCACTTCGACATGCAAATCGAGGGGGCGGGGCATAAGGAAAACGATAAACGCCTCGAGAGCAAACCCAAAACAAACCGAACAACAGCAATCCCTGGGTTACAGGCAAGGGCCAAAATCCTACTAATACCCTCACACTCTTACCCATCGAAGGCAAAAACCCAAAAAACCGAAACCGAACCAAACCAAATGCATAACGTTTGCTGCCAAATCCGTCCTTTATGCTGAAATCAAACAACAATAAAAAGAGAGAGAGAAAGCGGAAAAGGAAGCCGCCCGCTCGAGTCGAAGCCCCAAAGCCCCAGAGGAAAACGGCGAAAAGGGAAGCCCATTTTATGGTTATCGCCAAACGTTGGGTTATGTTTTATGGCCAAAAACCGAAGGACCACCGACACTTGGCATAGACATACAAAATTAAAGTTCCATCAAAGGAACTATGTAATCAAAGAGGATAGGAAACTACTTGAAGAAATGATTGGAGGCGTCCTTCAAGGAATTGTTCTTACTAAAAACATACATTAAAATATTAAACAAAATTAAGGAAGTGCCTATTTGTATTGTGAGCTTTATGATTATAAAAATACCAAAAATATAATTGATAATATACGAGTAGAAATTATTCTTGAGAAAAAAGAGATATCTAAAAGGAAATTTTAACAATTTTAACAACATTTTATTATAGCAATCTTCGGATATTTTAAAGCGATGTTTATACAATTTATAGCATAAAAACGGGCTGGGATAATTAAAAAAAAAACAAACAAAATCAAATTACCTTTCACTATAAATATATTAAACTTAAACTTATTAAAATTCCCCAATAATTTTCCATTTGAAAGCCATGAAATCGGATACTCAGTTCCATTAGCTTTATAATCACTCAGAGTCCACTGAAGCGGCTTTCTGCATTACCAGATCAGTCAGTGTCCATCCATCCGAAGGTATTTCTGCATTTCCAGAGAGACTCGCCGCGATTCCATCACTTAACTTGAGCTGATTGACCGGGACAATCGCCTGTCGCCGCCTTTAAGTCGCTTGACAAAAAATAAATCATTTCGTGTGTTTGTGCTGGGCACTCACACCTGTCCCGCGGCTCCTTTGGCATTTCGTTTTCCACTCAGCGCCCACATTTTCACCCTCCACCCCAGCACCCTTGATTTTCCATTCCCTTGCATTTCCCACACTCCCTGCTGGCGCAATAAACTTTTACGCATTCATTATGACCAACATGGAAAATGGCGTTTTTCTTTGTGCTCACCGCGTTTTTCCGTTTCTCTTTTGGCTGGCCGGAAAATGTGGAAATGGTGGAGGAGCAGAAGGAGGTGGTGGCATTAAATGGCCGCCGCGGTCTCGTCACGTAAATCGCTTGCCTTGGTTTTGCTCTGAGAGGTTTTCCCGCTTTCCCCAAGCGGTTGCGCTTTCCGCGTTTTTTTCTCGCTCTTATTTTTTTTATTATTTTTTTTCGGTGGGGCGGGTGGATAACAAAATGTCAATAAAAATAAATACTGTTGACGCAGCTCGCATATATTTTTTTTAAAACCAAAGTGAGGGTCGTTGACTTTGTCGCCGTTGATGAGGATGAAATTCATGACGGGGGATGGTGTTGTCGCTCCTGTGTAAGGATTCTCAAAGTGACACTTGTTGGCCGGGTGTGTGTGTGTATTTGTGTGTGTTTTTTTAAGTATTCTCCACACGACAATAATTGTCATTTAAGTTAAACAGAGCTTTGGTAATAAGTTTCATTAAATGCTCAGTGGAGACTATGTAAATGGGAATTTAGCGAGTGGTAAAAACAGGTCAAAGTTCCAAGTGAATCATTAATAATTGATGGCTTAATACATTAAAAGCTGAGATTTTATTTTCATAACTTAAATTAAATGTACTATTTATTTAATATATATAATAAGTCATTTCATAAATTTAAGGTTTTTAGAAACTCCTTTTAATTTCTGCAGCACTCAAGGGAGGGTATTCCCAAAATTAATGTCTGATCTTAAATGATTTGAAAAAGCATTATAAAATTGAATACCTTAACAAAACCATTAAAATTCCATTATAATACTATCAGTACCCTATAAGTTGTCGCTGCCATTTTTCAATTACCAAATAGAAAATAGCGACAAGAATGCCTCATGGAATGTAATTATGGGCTGGATAATATCCAAGGATATTATTACAGGCTCTTGGCCAGGCTGCTCCCTCTAATTTCGGGGCTCAACATTCAATTATTCAAATGAAGCTCAATGCGAAACACAGGCCGCACCGCAGCTCATGCGACACTCACGCCCCCAAAACCAATTTGCATTATTTAGACGACGAAAAACGACAATGCCGGCCGGGTAAGGTCAAAAGTTACATGCCAAATGCCAGGAGAGACAATAGAGCCCCCAGGACCATCGGAGCAGGACAATTAAAAGCCAAAGTCAAACGGATACGGCAACGGAGGTCAACAGCAATGGCAACGGCAATGGCAAGTAATTGAACCGCATGAGAAATTGTGCAGGGCAAGCAAAACAAACAAAAAGCTGGAAAATTCCCAAAAAAAGAAGCACAAGAAAATAGTTGGGAGGCTGCACCAGAATCGATATATTTCTTTACCTGATCGAAGATACAAAGCATCTGGCAAATGGCAACTGATAAAAATACCTCGCTAAATGTAAATACAAACAGCAGAGACTGGAGGGCCTTTGGGCTTGGGGATCCGGCCCGACTTGGCCCCGTGGCTGCGGGCCGTTTTGCTGGCCAATTGAACATTTCGGAAATTGGAAATTTCTCACTTGATGATGGTCCACAAATTGGCCCACAATGAAGACACTCGTGCGTGAGGCAATCGCAGGGGCGAGGGCCGAACTTGGTGCTGTGGTTTTGCCTCCGGCTCCAATAGCTCTTTCTCAATCTATCTTTCTGTGGGTCCGTTTTATACTCTAACATAAGGTGTGCTTATATTTCTGTATATATATTTTTATAAGCAGGGATTATATTTGAATTACTCTTTGTCGTTGTAATAAATGAAATGTTTCAAAGGAGTTTAAGAAAGTTTCTTAAGCGTTTTAGTTTTTCGTTAAGTCATTTACTTTAAACAGAATTTCGTATGCTTTTTAACTTAATAAAATATATAAAATTTCCAGTTGTAGAAGTCATAATTTTATTATCCTTTTAAGAAAGTGTATTCCTTTAAGCAGCTCCCGGAAACATCCAACTATTTCGCTTTGGTCTTTGCTTGGGCAACAGCCCGCAGCATGACACACACTCTTATGCCCAGATGGACAGATAGATCTCCCACTGTTCGCCCAGTTCTCGGTTTGATTTCATTGTCACTTCTCCGTTGCTCCCGTTGGGGGGACAACACATCAGGGATTTTCGGGCGGAAGGGGATTCTCTCATTCGGTTTCGATACGGTCCCAGGTTCGTTTGATTTCCCCAGTGTGAGCAGTGGACTTGAAACGGATTGAACCCCTGTGCGCAACCCCGTTTACCCCAGAATCCACAATCCAGTATCCAGAGTCCAGCATCCAGCATCTAGTATCCAAAGCCCGGAGCCCTTAACTCCTTACCTTACCTGACCCGATGCGGCACTGTCATAAAGTGTTTATGAGTGTTTGCCTGTGGTTACTTTGAGTATCTGTGAGCATTTCTCCAAAAGTGCAGGCTGGCTACTTCTTTTTTTTATGTCCTGTCCGAAGTTTGAGCCTTTGTCATAATTTACAAGGTGTTAAGGCGACAATTTGTGTGGCAAAATGAGTTTTCTTCGGTCATCTACGATTAAGCCAGACACTTTTGTTCTTCAATTTACCATAGCTTGGGCTCTGGACACAGAATGATGGCAATAACATTTTTCATACATTTTTATGCGAGGTCAAACGTGGAAGTGGAAACCATTGACTACATCCGCCGGCGTTGGTTTGCCTTCCCAAGAAAGCATTTCCTTGTCAATAAAAAATGTCTCCTTCCGGTGAAATCATCATCAACATTTTCCTGCCATATCGATGCAAAATTGAAAGTGAATGGCAAGGAGACTTTTAACTTTTATTTGTCAAACTCAAAAGTTTTTAAATTGAAGATAAACTTGTCCATTAATGGCTGAACAGAGTGTGAGTCTAAGAGTATATCGAGTGTGTCCCCCAGTGAATTGTGGAAAGTTTAAGGCAAAATTATATTTGTCAACATTTATTGTATAGTTTGTGGTGTTTTGCTCCAGTGATTTTCCCTTATCTATATATATAAAAATGGTGGCAAAAATGTTCGCATTATCATCACAAGAGAACGGCTGGACCGATTTGGATCAAATTTTTTCCAGTTGTTTGTAATTGCCAGAATAAGGCAAATACATAAGAAAATTTTGGTAAAACCTTCTGGAAAAGTCGCTAGAGGCTCAAGAGTTATACACAGTTGATGTAAAACTGTTATTAAACAATAGAAGGCGATGTGGTGTTATTCATAATATAGTGTACATATATGTTTAATTTAAGTCGAATTTTAAAGTTGAGCATTGCAAGACAGAAAATTTCATGGAATAAAATTGCGCATCAGATAAGTAATTTTGTCACTTCGGAGTGATGGTTATACGTATTATTTATATGTTCTATACCTACAGTCAGCAAAATAATGCCTGCTGTTAGACGATCAAGACTTGGACGGCGTTCGCGCAATGCAATAAGTAGTCGGAATTTCCGTAATAGTCGGACGCAAGAGGAAAGTGGAGTTTTGATCCATCCGCTGCTGAATTCTCGAGACAACTGCTGGCGCTTGGAAATGGTGAAATTCCTGTTGATGTTTCGACTGGACTAATATCGTTCCCAACAAATTTTTGCGAGTTTACATCATCGAAAGAGGAACTCATCACAAAAGTGTTTCCAGACATTGCAGAAAATTATAAAAATATCGACTGGATTAGTGAGCGGGCAATACTAGCACCGAAGAATAAGGACGTAGATAGTTTGAATTTCTTTATTCAAAGTCAAATCGCTGGAGAACTTCATTCATACAGATCCGTTGACAGCGTGACCAACGAGGATGAAGCGACCAACTATCCGATAGAATTTTTGAACTCACTGGATGTGCCAGGAACTCCACCGCATAATGTGCAACTGAAGGTGGGATCAGTTATTATAATGCTGCGGAATCTAAATCATCCGAGATTATGCAACGGTACGCGGTTGTCCGTTAAGAAACTAATGAACAACGTGATTCAAGCGACTATAATCAAGGGCAAGTTTAAAGGAGAGGAAGTTCTTATTCCACGAATTCCGATTATTCCAACAGATCTTCCATTCCAATTCAAGAGGATTCAGTTCCCAGTTCGATTGGCATTTGCGATGACAATCAAAAAATCGCAAGGCCAATCGTTGGAAGTTTGCGGGATAAATCTGGAATATCAATGTTTTTCGCATGGACAGTTATACGTAGCCTGTTCACGTGTGGGAAAGCCGTCATCATTATATATTTTTGCACCAGATAACAAAACAAAAAATATTGTTTATCAGATCGCTCTCCACTGATTTCGAGACAAAAAAAAATTTAACAACAAATTTGAATAACCAGTGTTCTATTATTACTATGGGGTTATATGAAGTCGTGAAATTGGGCCGAGACAAAGTTCGCAAGGTCCGCTACAAAAAAATTTAACCAAGACAAAAAACATCAATTAGGGGCGAGACAAGGTTCGCCGGGTCCGCTAGTTAGATATGAAATACTTTGGCAACCGCTGCGAGATGCTTTCAATCAAAACAACAGCATCACACTCCAGCACCAGACACTCAGATATCAGGCGTTAGATGCTTTGCATAGCTTATAAAACATTCTCCCGGCAGAGCAACAGCAACAGCAACAGGAACAGGAACAAGGACCCAGGCATCTCAACCTCGGAAGGATGTGCGTTACAATGCCGCGAGCTGCGGAGGAAATTTCACACAGCATTGTTAGCGGCTTTTGAGGTAACGAGCGTGGGTGGAAACCGGGCTAAAAGGGGGGTGGGAACGCGGGCTCAAAGGGGGCTGCATGGGAAGCTGTAGGGAGCAACAATCAGGTGAAAGACTGAAATCGTCACCGCAAAGTCTAAGAAGCGTGAATTGTGCCAATGGTTACCATGTTCTCAGCAACAGTGACAAAATTATTTACTTAAAGGTAAAATAAATAATAATTTAAGGTCGATTTTTGATAAAGAAACTAGAAAATGAAGGATATTTTATTACAAGTATAAGGAGGTTGAGATTTATTATTTCAAAAAATGATTGCACTTTAAATACAAAATATTACTAAGTATAACTTTTTGGATAGAAGGTATTAAATTTAAATTTGATAAATAATAGTCTTTATAATGGCTAATAAATGTTTATGATTTTATCAAGTTAACATTTATAACTTGTAGAATTATTTGGTAGTTAATAAAGCTAATTATTTAATTCTTTGAAACAACCTTGGAAACTTTTAAAATGTGTTATTTTTTAGCATAGTTTCTCTTGTCTCCTTTTTATATTTAAACCCCCTTTTTTAAACTGCAAAGATTTCCTTTCAGTGGACTCTCTTAACTATTATATCGAATTGTAAATGTGTGTGTCACAGCATCTGGCAAAGAGGCATGTTTTGCATTTGCCACAAACACAAACATCGTATACCATATACCCAATCATATAAGTTGAATTAAACAATTTTCCGTATGAAAATTTATGCAAAAGTTGAGGCTCTTCTCCTACTATTTGCCATAAATCGCATGAACAAACTACGGAACTTTTTATTTGGCTCGTTTGGCTCTGCATGGAAATTCAATTAAAGTGACAAACTGTCCAAAATTTTGACATGGGAGCACCGGCTCTTCAGTAACAGCAACAGAGAAATCACACACACAAAAATCCAATGAATGCCCAATGGACAATCAACGTAAAAAAGGCAAAAAGGTTGCCGGGGTAAACGAAAAAAAAAACAACAAAAAATATAGAAAAAACAAACAGGCAGAGAGAGACTTACATGCATATTCATTGTGGAACAAATCCTGAAAATATCACAGAGCTTCCACTCATGAATAATGAAACGTAATCGAATGAATTCGATTTGACTGTGGAATGGATGGAATGGTCTCGTCTTTATGGCATTACGAGTGCAAATTACCAAAGGTTATTTCTGGTTAAAATTGATTTGGTAAATAAATATACAAATGTATGGATTTTTCAGAGTAAATGAATTAGATTTAAGTCAGAGATATTTAAAATCTTTACAGTTTAATATGAGTTTAAGGGAAGAAAATCTTTGACATATATAACAAATATAAAAATAAGTTCTGTAAAAGAATATAAATTAATATAGCTTTCATCATCATTAAATATCCTTAAAAACAAAACCAATAATTCGCCACATCAATGCTGTGCTCATCAGCATTAGGCAAATGTCTCGTTGAAGTTTTATTTATGAGCTAATAGCCTCCGAATGCAACGATTGCCATTTGTTTGGCTGGAAAATAAAGATATTCTCGAGTATTTGCGCTGGCCAGTTGCCAGTTGGCCGACAGCCTCCGTGAGGCGATTGTGATTTGGCACAAGAGTCTCAAAGTTCAATTTGCAAACAAATGTCAGCCATCGAAGGGCTGATTTAGTGAGCAATCAGTGACAGCTGCAGTGTGGAATGGCTGGCTGGCTGGCTGGCTTTTAAGCATTCGAGGACGACAATAATTTGAAACAATCTCCGCATACCAATGAGCTGGGCTGCTTGGTGCCGGTCAAACATCATTAAAGACCAGCAAAACACATACCGATTCAATTGTAACCTCTTTACGACATGCTTCCCGCCGCCACTTAAAGCAGGTCATTTGCACCTGGCGGAAAACGAAGTTGCAAGTAGAGGAAAAAGTAAAGGAACCGAATGGAATGGAAAGGAAAGGTGACTCAATCAACTGAGTGGCCCCGAACAGCTCACAGTTCATTTGAGGCTGCTACGAGGTGGCTTTAGGAATTTTTAGATACGCGCAGAAATTTCGCTCCTCGGAGCTCGCAACTTCGTTTGATCTGGAACAGATTGAACAATCAATTACGTGCTGCCAGACGCCACGCCCACTTTGCCCAGAAACCAAGCTAAGGCGAAGAATGAAGGACGAGGGACGAAGGACGAAGGGTGAAAGGTGAGAGGTGAGGCTGAGTGGCATGAAGAAAAACGCGCATACGTGCCGTTGTCCAGGTTTCTGCACAAGCACTGGAAATATTCATTTTGGACTTAGCACAAAAATTGTTAATAAAAGTCTTTGGCTTTAAAAAAACTCACTTAAAAAATGTGCTCTATAATAAATAAATATTTTTCATTATAAATAAAAACTTAAGAAGGACCAATAAAAATATTCTCTGACCTAAAGTCCTTTTGTAATTTCTTGAAAATTTTTTTTTATATTTTTATAGAAATCTTTATATGAAAAATATACTCATACTGTTTTTTTCCAGTGTCTTTCTGCAGGTCGTCCAGGTTCGCTGTCGCTGTTGCATGAAATTGACCCGCGATGCCGGGATTTATAAATGCAGAGTGTGAAGGAGCAAGGAGCTGGTAGTAGGAAGCATGGAGCCAGGAGCGGGAACCATGAAGCTTGCAGTGTGGAGTGCCGGAGCAGAGTCGATCCCACAGCTATGAGAAATGCAAGAAATCAACCAAAAACGAACGTGCGATGCATACAAAAGCTTACTCCAAACGGATTGTTTTCCTTATGTGCGGGAGAGTTGACAAGCTCCCCCATCTCTGGCTTCTTCATGCCGTCTGAAAAATGCAATCAACTTGAGGCGAAAAATGTTCGCATGTAAAAAGAGCCACGGATGTATTGCTGTTCTCACTGCCTGCTGTTCCTTTGCCTGCATCCATTCATCCAAGGCGATTGCCAAAGGAAGCGGAACAACAATTCCACCTGGCGGCAAAAGCTGCTGGCCCAACAGGCTTTTCTTTATGAGAAAAGCGCAAAAAACGATGAGTCCTTTGTTAATAAAAGCTAAACTTGAAAAGGGAATAGCAAGATAGAAATTATTTTCCCCTAAAACAGACAGCAACTAATATTCTTTTTTAATTAAATTCAATTAATCATTAACTCATTCTAAAATAATTAACTACCTATTGCTATCCAAACTCTTTCCCTTGGTAACAATTTATTTTTTATCTCTCGACTTAATTTGCATTTGACTTTATTTATTAGCCCACACTCAAGGCAATCCAAAATCATAATAAAAATTGTAACAAAATCGTAACAACTGTCAAAACAAATTGTTTTTTTTTCGCTTTGTTACTCTGGGCTGAGAATACCATTGGGAGCGTTAAGACAACAATAATGTTTTATTATTGTTATTACATTCATATATAGCCATGTCCCGCACAAGTGTCAGTTGTTTGCATGTCTGTATGTAGATCGTGTAAATATTTCACATTATTTATCCCCAGGGAATATTGTCCGTTTTGTGGTATTAAATATGCAAGGGCAGCGCTTTATTCGAGCGACTGACCCCCGGCAGCAGGACTGACAGGAGTGCCCAGCTGAATGGACAGCCGAGTGCTCAAATGCTTGGACAGCTGCCTGCAAATGCGTAGCCAGCAGAAATCATCAAAATTCATTTCTATATATATGTATATATTTATTTTTTTTTGCTTTGAATACCCTCAATGGGTATATTAAGTCATTTAGTGAATATTGAAAGCATGCAAAGGAAATAGATTTATTCGAGGAATAGAGGATTGGGAAAAGGGGAAAGATGGTGGAAATTCGTAAATTAAAAAAATAATAATTTAAAATTACTTGCTGGATTATTAATATGCTATTCAGGTTATAATATAAATTACAAACTAGATAATTTAATCTAAATTTGTTTTAAATTTCATGTTTATCTCTAATTTAAAGGTTTATTCCTAGTTTTGTCTTCATAAATTCTGTCTTTCTTCGACGTGTGAACAAATATGAATTATCAGAAATATTTCAGGCTTTTCAAATTCCAAATGAAATGAAATTGTCCAAAACAGAAAAGACAGAAACTGCCTGGAGGTGAGCAGAATTTAATGTTTTCAATTAGCTGTCAGAAATCGTTCTCTAGCCCCCAACATCACACCTTCAGTCTCGGCCTCGACCAAAACTCAAACCCTTAAATCCCGCCACCATCACCATTTGGACCACACAATCAGCAACCCTTAAGCATCGACAAAGAGCCCCCAAAATGGGTCCTGGGGATGGGGCATTGGGGTTGTGGCATAAGGCATGGGGCATGGGGAAACTCTCGAGTTGACTGGTAAACAATTTTGGTTCCAAGGAACGGGAATTGAGCGTTGATTGCATGGGCCTCAGATTTGGCCAGGTCCTGGTGGGCCCCTTGGTCAGGGTGTCTGTGAATAATTTCGGCATTATTGCCTGTGCTTAATTCAAATGAAATTAATTTCGCAAGGTAAACTCCAGCACGGACCAGCCAGGATCAGGATGATGGGGACCCAGGACTGAGAGCTCATTGTTTTTGGGTGATTTAATGGCTCTGCATAGGGAGGTGAGTGTGTGTGTGTGTGCCAGACGAGTGTGTGTGTGTGTGTGCAAATGAATTCATCCCTTGGGCAACATTTTATGGCATAATTTGAGGCGTCAGGAAGTACGTCGTCCTGGCCGTCGCCCAGAAAAGGTCAGTTCCTAAGCAGCAACGCCCCCTCGTTGTGGTTTGGGTGTGAATTTTAATGTCTCATATTTTATTATGCAACCTGGTTTTCGTGGCGTTTAGCTTTTAATATGATTGCGGCGTATGTATATTGTTGATTTTGTTGAACAACAAAAATTAAAAACAAAAAACCCTCACAGGGTATAATTATGGGCAACTTGTGGACTTTGAGGCTTTAATCCCTGTGGCAGACATGTTTCGATTGCCAATTTCAGGATAACCGCCAGCCAGGACCTTTCGCCAGTCGCATTTGCAAGTGGAGGAAAGCTTTTGTAAAAAATATGTGCGCTGAGCTCTAAACACGTTCTTAGCATTCAGACAGACAGAGAGACTCGGCTCTCGGCAGTCTCTCCTCCTTGGCCTGTCGGATTGTCTGATTTCCCAGATATTTTCCTATTTTTTATGGCCACAGGAATTCTCTCGCCCACCCACCACCACCCCTCTCCCCAGAGAGAACTGGCGACTGTCTGCCTCCACTCCTGCTCCTGCCATTGAGTAGATTAAAGTGTAAATATTTAATGCACGCGATTTGCCCCGGCCTGAGTTATTATTATGGTGCTGAATTTTCAACCGGAAACCCTTTTCCCTAAATTTAAGCACATAAAGTAGGATTTAAATTCTGGTGATTAGTTGAAAATCCAAAGAAAGAAAGTTTCTCAAGGCTTGTGTTAACAAGAACACAGCAACAACTTCATTATTCGATGAAAATTATCCATAAAAGATGTTCAGTTTTAGTCTGGTTTTTCGCTCTGGCTTTTGTTCATTGGTTTTTGTTTATCTGAATGCAACTTTCAATGAAAGTATCTCTTATAATGCTGTTGCATGCCTTTGGTTTTTTTGGACTTGTTTGGTTTTTGTGAGGTTTTTTTGTAGGGTTTTTGTTTTCTGTTAGTCTTGTTTTTAATCTACTTGATTATCAGAGGATATCTGGATAATCTTTCTTAAAATTCCTTTCCATAAATTAAATTTAGTTGATTAAAAAGCATTTAAAAAGAGCAAAGAAGTCAACTATCAAGCTGTCAAGCAGTTTGCTCGGCTTTTAAAAAGTATTGCCTACTTTTTGGGGCTGGTTCTGGGAAGCTGTTTGAAGAGCAACTAAAATGCTTACTGCTGCCCAGATATTTGCGAAATGTAGTATGTAAATAGATAATTAAAAATATTTATATCTCAACCTTTTAATTATTAGCTTTTAGAAGTTTTTAAGAGTCAAAAAAGTTTTAAAAATATTAACCATAGAAATTTATTTTATTTAAAGCCAACTCTCAATTTCACGTTCTCCCTAATATCAGATAAATTCATTAAATAGTAATTAAAAACAATAAAAAAGCAAGAAGGGATATGGAGTGAGGGTTTAACTATAAAGCCTCGATTCTATCCGGTTGCTGCCTAAGGCAATTAACTCGAAACGTGTATTTAACGACATCGAAATGAACTACCAAAAACAGAACAGCATGGAAAAGATAACGACTGTCTCATTATCATTCCGCACACACACACACACAGCTCACTCACTCCCCCCACACACTAAAACAGTCACACAAATTGAAGGATATGCCCCGCACAAACGCACACACACGTGACTCCGTCGAGTGGCGGCTCCAAGATTGACATAATGACAATGAAACGCCCAAATGATTGGCTTTGCCTAAAAACACACACACACACACAGTCGCTAAAAGAATTATAGAAAGAGATGGGGCTCATATGGGAGGAAAAAAAAGAAAGAGAGGAAGGATAGAGAAGGTACATGGAGCTGGCAATTATGGCAGCCAGTTAGATAATTCGAAACAGAAGGCCAACGTTAGCGTCAACATTGCCATGAAGTGGCTTTAAAGATTCGCAGCCGGAATATTTTTCTACTGCAATTAAAGGGAACACTGAAGCAAGGAGTTTTTATATTATTATTTAATATGAATGAAAAGTTATTTTATTTTCTTAAAATAAACTATCAAGAGCTTCTTCTAAATACTTGACCAAAAATTTTAAAGATAAATAATTGTTATTTTACGTGTATGTTTTTTTTAAATAAATTAAAAATTCTTGTTGAGTAATAGTTCAGCTAATGACAGATATATTCAATATAATATTAATTAATTATTGTTATTTAATTAATTAATTTATTTTATTTATTCGTTTTACATTTATAAGTGTAGAGCTTATATTTTTAATGTCAAATTGTTTGAAGTTTTCATCTTCTCACCGTGTACATGCAGCAGCACACATACCCATAGAATTTCATTAAAGTTAATAATAATCGTAATAATCTCCTGCTGTGTCCTGGCTTGTGCTTGTGCTCCTGGCATACACACACACGTGCCGAAACGAACTTGAGCTTAAGTTCTCAAACACTTAATGAAGCATTCAAAACAATTATGTGTTGGTATATCTGGAACACACCCCGCCTGGGCGTATGTGTGCGTGTGTGCTTTGCATGTGACATTATTAATATTTAAGACATTGGCCAGGGACCTGGACCTGGAAATAGAAAAGGGATTTCGCCAGGGCTTTGTTTGGCGAGCAAAATCACTTTAATAAATTTATGCAGCGCCCCAGAAGGGGTCACCAGAAATGGGAATGGGAAAGGTAAATGGAATTTCGTCCTTGGCATGCCCAAAAACATATACAATTTAATTAAAGTTTGGCCCTTATACACATGTGCCATGGTTTAGTTCGTCCTTGTCAGCAGCTGTTGTCGTGCTCGCATCAGTCTTGCTCCTGGATCCCGAGTCCTGCTGATTGAGTGGCAGCAAGGACATGACGGCTAGGCGAAAAAGCCACAAGTGTGCCTGGCACATCGTCTTGAATGTTAATATTTGCACTTTCAATTTGCACGCCGAGAATGACACACAGGCACGGATGCGGATATGGATACAGACAAAAGGACGACGACAACTGAGTCTGAGTCTGAGTCCTTGGAGTCCCTTTGTTATAAAATGGCCATTTGTAGCTGCAATTATTTGAGCATTTCTTGCACTTCCTGCCATTTAATATGAATTGCATTTAAAATGCACATGCATTTCATTTTCTGGCCGGTTTTTTATTCGCCGTTTATTTTTCTGTATTCTGCGACATTTTGCTGGCTAACAAAGAACATCAAATGTGTTAGCAGCTCTCCATTGTGTTTGTGTGTACCACACATATCCTTTTCCTTTTTGGGATTCCCACAATGGGTTGAAGTTGAAATTTCGAAATTAAATGGCCATTGTCTAGCTCTTATTTTGGGATTTAATGTAGGTTGCAGGATTTAATAAATTTGAGTAGAGAATATGTTTTACAAATTTACTAAACAACCTTATACTTTATATTGAGATTGAAAAACTTTAATTTACTCAAGTATGCCCAGACTCACATTATAAGATCGTGTAAACTTTCTTAAAATTTAAATGTTTTCTTTGCCACAACCCAAAAGTTATTAAACTTTAATAATTTATTTGAAAATGATTTCTTCCTTGACCAAAAAAACACCAGAAATATCTTTCAAGAGAAAGATACAATTTTGTTTTGTTTGAATTAAATATTCAAAGGCCTTGGCAAAGTGTCCTTAAAGTTTACACACGGATTTAGTTGAGGGATTCTTAGGGCTTACAAAAATAAAAATGGAAAAGAAAAACACAAAAACCCTTTTCCGTTCCCATGCCCCGAAAATCTGTTTGTGTTGATGTTCTTTGCTGGGGATTTATACACCCATTTGAGGCTTTGGCAGTCATTTAAAGTATCTGCCTCAAAGCGTTTGTGTTAGGGGGTTTTAAGGGTTTTTCATTTCGTTGCCAAAGTTGTTGTTGTTGTTGCCTGGTCATGTTGGCCAACCAAACAAATCGTTTGAGTTGGTCAGGCCAAGTGTCAAAGTTTTAACGCACCCTGAACCCCGTAAACTGAACCACACAGCTCGCTTTTGCTCTAGATCTTGTGAGGGGGAATATATATTAATAATGAATAATGCTTTTTGGTTTTGGTTCGCCTGCAAATGACTCTTATTTGCATTGGAATACTACTACCAGTGACACACAACAATTCATTTCACCTGGCATACATCTTAATTGGAGTGGAATTGAAAGCCCAGCTCAGCCATAGGGAGAGACATATAGACAATGCAAAAAGAGGATTACGCACTACAACACACAGATTGTCAGCTGGTCCCGGTCCTGTTCCTGTTCGTGACATTTCTATGTTGTAAGTAGTCCGGCCATATTGAGGTGGAAATGGTAAAGGGAAACTTGGAAATGGGAGAAATGGAAGATGGAACTAAATTCAGGTCTATTGTCTTGTCTGCAGACAGTCTATCTATCCATCTATATACCATATCTCTCCATCTCTATTCGGCTAACTATCCATCGATGCTGCAGCCTTCCACTGCAATTGCAGTGGCAACCCCCCAAGGTTTAGCCCAGGTCCACTCCATTTCACCCTTTTCACTCCTAAGCCCCCCGTTGATTTAATTTATGACCCGAGACTTCGTTCGTTCTGGCCTCTCTCCCCGCCATTTCAGAGATAAATGCGTCTGTACTTTCGACAATATGGACATTCGCCATTGCCTGCCTAGGAGATCCTCTAAGCCGACACTCGAAATAATTGTTAACAGTCATACAAATATAATATTATGCAAATTTTGAGGTATTTATAGATGGTTTAGAATGTAAAAATATAGAAAAGTCATAAAAGGCTCCAAATGTAATAATATTGTGTGTCTAAAATGGTTTTAAAAATGAATCAAATTTTATATTTTTTTGTTTATTTATTAGCTTGATTTAGGCTAATTTATCATATAAAATTAAGACATAAATTAAGTCTGAGAAAAATGCTTTCTTAAATTAATAAACATTTGTGATTGTTCAGTTTAAATTATCTTCCTTTCAATAATTCCTAATAATTTAAATCTGCTCAAAAATAAACAAAGGAAAATTGGCTGAAATATTTAAAGATTCTGATATTATTTTAATGGAAAATAAATTCGAAAAATATATATTTTTGAGTGCAGCTTCAACCCTTTTTCACACCACCCCCTTTCGGGTCTCATGTGTTGCACTCGGACAAAAGTTTGCGGTTAAATTTACACATGCTGACCGCACATGCTGACCACAAGGTAAAATTCGCCGTTGCAGTCCCGATGACGAAGTAGATAAGAATAATTTATGGTGATGCCCCTCGAATACTTGTGTGTGTGCGAAAATTAGACATGCAGACAAATTTATTGGTCTCAACACAAATCTTCATTCATTTTATTTGCATTTTTTGCCTCAACGCCAGTTGAGCTCTATTAAATTATTGTTTACAAAGTGCAGCAAATTTCAGTTGACACTAAGAATGAAATGGCAATAAATTTTAAATTATTTAAGAGCTTATGGGATTATCTCGAATGTAAAAATAATAAAGTGTTGATTACAGTTTAACCTTCAGTGCAATTAATCTAAATATTATAAATAGTTTTAATATAAATAAATATCCCTATAATATTTTATAAATTTCATAGTAATTTTCACTCATTATTATTATCCTTTTACTTAAACTTTTCCAACGCCAGTCTAATGGCTTTCCGCTGATGTTTTGCTGCTTTGGCATTTTAATTTAAATGCCAAGCGAAATTATTATTATTTCAATTGCATAAATGTTGATTTAGCTTCCTGCCACATTCCACCAGTTGGCACTTTAAGAGTGATAGTTCGCAGCACAGCTTTCCCGTGGCTTTCCCCTTCTGTGTGTGCCAGTAGCAGCAGCTATGAAAATAATTTTAATAGCATTTAATTTATACAAATGCCATTAAAAGCTTTTCACTTTTCACTCTTCACTCTACCCAAATCTGATTATTTTGTGCGTTGTTTCGCATTTTGACGGGCTCCGAGTGCCGCGAGGTTTTATAAGTGTTTTGTCAGCTGACAAATTAATTCTGCGATGCCTTGCGATTTCCTTTGCAAATCTCCGCGGTGAAAGGTATAAGTGAAGTTGCAATTAGTTGCATTATCTAAGCAAAGAATGAGTTGATTATTTATGCCTGGGAAGGACTTGAGTAATGACTTCCAGAAGCTGTCAGGACCCAACCGCAGTCAAGTTGAAGTAGGAAAAGTAGACACCAAACTCCGAGTTCTCTAAATTCCGAGCAACAAAAGAAGGAAAATCAAAGCAAATTGTTTGCCACAATGACTAGTTGACAGAGCAAAAGTTTAGCATTTGCAGGATTTAGATTGATAGAGTGGATATGGAACCTATGTCCATATGCAAATCACTTGTACAAAATCCTCATTATTTTATTCATGGCACAGCTTAAGTCCCTCTAATAGACAGCTGATACTATCATCATTGCTGCTTCTGAATATATTTGCCGGCGCGCAAATTAAAAACAAACAAGTAAGCAAACAAAATCAAACATTCAATGCATTCTAAAGCCAAACAAACTCCGAAGTGATTTTGTTGCTTTTTATGGAGTGTATTCTGGATCAAAGAGCGTAATTGAAAACTGTTTGACCAGGGAAATGCTTTGATGCAATGCCTTCTTCGGCATTAGGGCAACGTTTTACAGAAAAATAAAAATATATATGATATTTGTTATTGTTTGGTTCTGGTATTAACTAAAATAAATAAGAAATGGCCAGAAAAATATGAATCTATAAAATAAAAACTAGCCAATGATTCATTATTTACATTACACTTTTCGTTGAAGCCAATTAAAAGATTCAATGGGCCAAAGGACATCACCAGATCAATTACAAATTATGATAATCCACTTAAAGTTCAATCAAAACTTTATCTTTTATTTTTCCGCGCTCCTCCCACATTTTATGGGATCAACAAGAAGTATCTGGGAAAAAGGCAGACCGGAAAAATCAGGAAATTGAAGCAATTATCCGGCAGCGCCCACAAGGTTCCACCAATATTCACTTTTCTGATCCCGTCTGGCTAGCAATTGTAACAAAAATCAAGGAGAAAAAGCTCACAGAGCGAGGAGAAACCAGGGAACAGAGGAAAAAACAGAAAATAATATTTACTTTTGCCATGACAATGTCGCTTCAGTGTCTCTCTCCAGCGAGGCAAACTTTTTGATGGTGTGCGAGTCTATTCCAGATTATCTGAGGCACAGCCACAGGGCGGTCATGGGAGAGGTAGAGTCCTGGAAAGAGGGACAGACGGTCTCCGTCTGGCAACAGCCTGGTATTATTGGCTTCTGATTGGGGATTATGTTTTTAATTGACAAACTTGAATAGCTAACGACGTTGTCAGCAACATGGAAGAACAATCGCCATGAAAAAAGTGCCGACAAGCGAATGCATAACAATCAGGACTCGGGAGCAAGAGGGAGCACTGGGACTGGGACTGGGATTGGAAAATTTGATATGCAAGCGCAGTAGAATGGAATTACAGGGAGTCGGAGGAGGAGTGGCAGTGAGTTCGAGAAAACTTGCCAGCAGCAAAATGCTTTGAGGCACTTATTGCCGCTGATTGCAGCTGGGAGATGCAAATTATGATCCCTCGAAATGACAAAGAGAACTCAAGAAGGCCTTTTGATATTGTTTCCCATTTTGTGGGCTTAAAGTTAATTAAGAAATCAATGAAATGTGATTTTATTGGAATTTATTTGTAAGCACAAGTTACTTAGTAACTTAATTAGAAAGGGGTCTTAAAAAAGCCCTGAATAAATATAATAATAACTTAATCACTATCGTTTATAGCTTCAATTTATAGTCACTAACCAACCTCACCAAAATCTATCAAGTTTTGACTAATTTATCGCAGATTGACATACCAAAATCGGTTGATTTCGAAAGTGGTTCGGGGGCTTTGGCATAGTTGATTGAGCGAGCAAAGTGGTTAGGCACACAAGCGCATTGGAATCCCTAAATTGTTGACAATATTTACCCCCAAACAATTACGTAATTAACAAAAGGTGTTGGCCAAGTTCTGCACAGCACTTAACACACTCTAATCGGATTATGACCATAAAACACACACGCACACACATACACAGAAGTCCTGGGCACACAGCACACTCACACTCGGCAGCAACAACTAAGCCAACACAACAAATTGGATAAACATTACGACAATTTGAACAATAATTCTGATTACAGAATTTGTGCTCGTCCTTGTGCTCTGTGTGCCCCTTGATCTCCCCCACACACACCCACTCACTGGAAATTTGTGCAGCCGCAGATGCAATTAAATGCAAATCGATTTTGTTTGTATTTGGGGCGTACCTAAACCCGGCACGCCCACCGAAAATGTTTTGTTTTTGTGTGTGGATGCCATCATGAGATGGTGCCATTAAATGCAGCCCAACAAAGCTCAGTGTCCTGTCCTTGTCGAGCAGGAATTATTGGGCGTAAAAGGGTTAGTGGCTTATGATATTATTATAAGTAAAGTATAAGGTTAAATATACTTAAAGTCAGCTTTTTCTGGATTTTTACTGGATTTTACTGGATTTTCACTAGAAACAATACATTATTCAGAGTGAAGCTGCTCTCAAAGTCATTAGTATTTTTCTGATCCATTAAAACTATTGAAAAAGATGTTAAAACATTTCAATAAGTCAATTATTATATTTTATTTTATTAAAACCCTCAGTATTTCTTAATTTTTAATCATTATTTATT
Source organism: Drosophila anomelani (assembly GCA_035045905.1). Classification (NCBI taxonomy): domain Eukaryota; kingdom Metazoa; phylum Arthropoda; class Insecta; order Diptera; family Drosophilidae; genus Drosophila; species Drosophila anomelani. The sequence goes on from JAWNOO010000165.1 coordinate 10,078,852, forward strand.
TCAAGTGAGCTTGACCTTATTTGCCTTTATGATTTGTGTGGCTGCCAATCTCAAGGGAAATCGAGAGTTATCGCCTTAATAAGACTAATTAATTGAAAATAATGTCAGCGTATGCGAAAGCTTATTAATTCATTGAATTATATGTATTCCACAGAGAAATTTGGGATAAAGAGAAAGCAGAGAGTGATTCTTCATACGCCTTTAGACCCTTCCCAAAAATTACTCAAACGTAAAACAATAAATTTTCATAATATCCAGCGGATCTCTACGTGTAAAGTGCCAAATTGCAGCATCAGCGAAATGGCACAAATTGGCAGACTCACCAGTTAGTTGGTGGATAGGTTTAGGGATGGATATACCCAGGCTTGCCTGGCCGTTATTTGTATGCAAAGCAGAAGGCCAACACCAGGCAGACCGTCTCTTCATCTCCCACCTGACCCAAACCAAAGTTGGTCTACGAAAGGCAGGAGGACCAGGTTAAGGTACAGGAAATGGTTCAGGAAACAGCGACAAGGAGCGGGCAACACAACGAAAAACGTGTTTCAATTTTTATGACATTTCAATGCAGTTTATGTCAGCGAAACGGGGATGAAAATGGCCACTATACCGACCAAGTCGAGGAGAAACAAAAAAAAAAAAAGCTTGTTACAATTTTGACAATTCAAATTTGCCGCTGGCAACTTGAAAAATGTATGCACATTTTTCCTTCAACATGCAACATATTTCTGGACAGTTTGCAACCATTCAATTGAATTGTAAAAATCTTTTACAAAATAATCGAAAAAAGCCACAATCAGGAGAAAAGATAAAACAATCTGCTAGCATCGATGGAACATTGCTCATACGCCATGTGGTGCGGCAGATATTCCCCATCCTCATGGACAGACAGCCACCGATAAGAGATATATTTTTGTGGGATTTGCATATAAAACACATTAGATAGAAGCCCCCAAAAACTGGCCATTAGCTGGAAGTGACTGCCGAACCTGCATTGGCTGAAAAATTACCTGAAGCTCATTTAAAAATGTTTGGCACGCAGCTCCTTGATGTTCGTTTTATACACTTTTATGTGCTAGCACAGCTCGAAGACAATATTTATGGCCGAGACGTTTTGCAGTCATATAAACATTTAAGCGTTGACGTTAAAAATGTTGCATTATTTTGCACTTAGAAAATTTTTAAATTAATTTACTAAAAAATTAGTTCATATAACGATTTTAAACCAGTAACAAAGAAGGAATATTTTGAAGCTTATTATATATTTTTTACTTGCAACCTTTAAGCATTTTCAAATTAATATATTTTTCAGTGTTTACCTTTTCTTATATATATTTGTTACCCTCGTTGAAAGCAACATTATGTTGGAAAAAGTGCCTTTAAGTTGCTGCAAACTCATTAAACAGGACTTAGACAACTTGCTGCTTTTGGCCAGGATACTGTATGTTTACGGGAATTCCAAGATATACCTTTCAATGGAAATATGAATCTTTTATGTCCCGCCAGTATGGGGGTGTTCAATGCCAAAGTATATATCATATATATAAACATTTACAGACGGTTGCTGACTGTTAACCTTTTTCTGCAGCTCCTGGCCGTGGGTGTAGTCCTGAGTAGCTGGCAGGGGCAGAGAACATCATCAACAGCAACTTAAGTAGCTCAATAAATCCTGGGCTTAACATTTGTTGAAGCTTTTGCCAGTTGGCAAACGTGACTTGAGTGCGACACTGCGTACTTGGGCAATGGAGTTTGTCTGACTGCCTTGCATATGGGAGTCGGAGCCCTCAAGTAACCAGTAATATTTTACAAACGCTTTCATTGAAATGCAAAAGCTTCTTTCAGGCCTTGGTTACGTGGCCGCTTGTCTCTGTCTCTGGCACCTGGATTTTTCAGTTCCTTTGGGACGCAAGTGAGCGTGATAAATTAATGCATTAGATGAAAGTGCTAAACATTTTTGGAAGGGGCTACTCAAAGCTGCTTTTAAAGGGAAGGGTCAAACCTATAGAATCCCAAATTAAAAACTAGTCAAAATCAAAACCTATGAAGGCTTACACCAAACCAAAGGAGAACCAATCGAACTCAAAACCAACTAAAATCCAAATCCATAAAACCCAAAGCCACCTTTACTGCCTGTCGATTGGGGAAAGGGCTTTTAAGGACTTCATAAAATGTCAACTTCGGTGACTTTGGCCCGGCATTTGCAATTAAATTTAATTAAAAGGTCGGAAGCTGCCTGCGTCGTCTTATCTATTCAAGTCCATCATTCAGAAGGTCCACTTAACAATTCAGTTATTCAAATTAAGGCGCGAACAGTTGGTGGGGAAAACAGGTAGAAGGAAAGTGGAGACAGCGGAAAAAAAATTTTATCAAGACCCGACGACACCGACTGGCCGCGGATTATTTTAATTTTATTCATTGTGCACACAAAGATAAAAGGTGAAAAGTCTAAATGAATTTTAAATGCTCATTAAGCATACGACCCGTGGTCCGCCCTTTTTACCCTTTTATTTCCCTCATGTTTTATTTGAACGAAAAGGAGTTAGCTTTAGATATAGTCATATATTCATAAAATTATATATAATATATAACGAGAAAGGAAGCTAACTTCGGTTTGCCGAAGTTTATATACCGTTGCAGATATCAAATTTAAGACTTGAAGTCATCTTTAACTTAAAGAAAATTTTAAAAAAAAAGTTAAATTAATAATACAAAAAATAAAAAATAATGATATTGATAATGATATTGTGTTAGGGGTTAGGGAATACTTAAGCAAGGATAAAATAAAGTTAAATATAATTAATATATTTATTAATATTAATAATATTTTGCTATAATGTGACTTTAGTAAATGTAATACTTTTTATTTGTATACAATTCTTCCTTTTTAATAAATTGATTAAAGTTATTTAAATTATCTTTAAGCCACAGTTTAATTGTATTGCTCAAATCTAATCCAATTTCAAACCAAGTCCTAGCTATATATTCCTCAATTAATTGATAAAGCCAAGGAAAAGGCGGGCAGACAAATGCAGACACTCGACCAAACTAGGGCCATGACTTATGGGCTAGTTAAATAAATTTATGCTCTGTGATTTTCGCATAAAATTGATTTATCACATTAACCGCAAAATGAATTGGGGAATGGTAATGGAGACTACCACTGGGAGAGGGGACTGGAGTTGGACTTCATTTCATGCTTGTTGGCTTTGTGGCTCATCAATTGCCAGAGAAAGGCAAGGGGAACAAGCCGGCGAAGAAGGATATGTGTTGGCCATGTGAAATGGCATTAGATGACCCGAAAGGGGAGAGGCCATAAATCCCACTGGATAGTAAGGTCACCAGCTAAAAAAAATTGTACAACATTTCATATATGTTGTTTTTTTTTTTTTGTCATTTTCAGTGTCTGTGTGTGTGTTAAGCCACCGCAAAGAAGGGTTAATGGTGCGGTTTCTCCCTTTCCATTTTTTTGCTCTTTTTTATATGCCCGCAGTCCCCGTTTTTCTTCCAGAGAATTTATTACATTTCTAATGAATTCCTTTGGACAGACTGAAAGCAAGCTCGTAAGCGCATTTATTTCAATTCATATTTCTGCGAAAATCCTTGAGATGTGGCCTGGCCGCCTGGGATAATCAACATAATGAGTGAGCGCATTCAGGCGAGAGCTCTCTCAATGGACCAAGCCTTTGCCAGGACGAAACTAACCCAGCATCCAAAGGCGAAGACGAGTTGTGTCAGAAACAAATGCTTTTCATTTCAAATGCAGCTGTTGCTTGGTTGCCAGTATTTTGCCCCTGGGGAGCAAGAATTCTTATCCAACGGCAGATACAGTAAAGCTCATGAAAATAAAGCTAATAATAAAGAATAATAATATTTGAGTTTATTTAAATTGTAATCATTATTTTCTGGTAATTTTAAATATTTGTCAAAGCCATTGAGCTCTTAATAAAATATTAAATAATATTTATTAACTAACTACTAACTACTATTAACTACTATTTCAAATCCCGTGGCTGGCAACTTGTACTCCGCTCCTTGAAGGACAACAGATGTTCGCCGTCTTCCTTTTTTATTTGTCGCTCAATGCTGTAGTAAATATAATGTGCATAGATTCATCTCCGAGGTGCGGAGGAGGTGAAACGTGTCCTGTGGTTAAGCTTAGATAAGTTCGCTGTGCCCTGGGCGAAGGACCTCCCAGCCGTCTTGTAATTGGAATTGACATGATTCCAGATTGGGTTTTTGTTTTTCGGGTCTCGGTCTCCTTACAAGTTCCCGTATGTATTGCTTAGAGTATTTTGTATTTGGATAATGGACAGCAGAAGGTTACAATACTTTTTTGCATATTTGTTTTCCTTTCTGCAGAAAGGAAGGTTTTTTTGCCCCCTGTTTGATTTGTGCAGGACTTAACGGCAGGAAGAAAAATGAGCATCGAATGCGTACGCATACGCATTGGGGCATTAGCAGGATTTGTCCCTCACACATCCACGCACACACGAGCCATAAAATGGCATCAATTGTATGGCAGGAGACTCCAGGAGCAGCAGCTTGCCTCAAGGCGTTTATCGTTTGTAAAATTCTAGATTTGCATGTATTTCCTTGTCATAAAAAGGAGCAGGGAAAAAGAAACGTATGAGGGTAGCACACACAAAAAAAAAAATATAGCAAAATGTGTTTACATGTTTATGTATGCCAGAGGAGGGGACACAAAAAAAGATGAAAAAAGGAGCTGCTGGATTACGCATACGCAATGTGTGCCAGCCACTTTGTGATACAATGCCCGGGAAAAACAGTTTTACTCAACGCTGAGAAACACCATCTTGCCCGATTTCCCAGGCATTTCCACTAAATTCACGAGTTAAAGACACTGAACGAAAACGTTGGGCGTTGCGTGCTTGAAACAATTAATTTTGAGTAGGCCATAAAACTTGTTGACAATTTTCGGGGGTGGCGGTGGTCTTGCGGTGGCCAATGCATTAGCCAAAACACAATTTTGGTTTATAATGATATCTATGAAATGTCAACCGTTATGTGTGCGGTGATTTAAGTTATGATTATGGGCTGAAAACATGCAAAAGTGATGCTCGCATAAAGTTTGCCCCTGGATTATTATCATTTAATAAAGAAAGTTGTTGTGCAAAGGAACTAAAATAATAATCGGGAATAGTAGCAAGTAGCAAGTAAACAAATAAAATAAGTACAAAGGCAAAACTTTTCTGAAAATGCATTTTATCTTAGAATATTTTTCCCGTTCGTTTGCTATTTCCTTTTTTCCGCCGTCCTGTTTAAAAGAAGTCGTGGCTATATCCTTTCAATTTCGTATTTCTATTCAACTGCATTTGAGATTATATCTTAACCATTCTCAAGCTGAGACTGAACTCATTTTTTCTACGGTTTACCCTTTTTTTTGCGTGCGTCACCCCACGGAAATGTCAGTTAATTGAGTCGTCCTGTTTCTGCCACCGACAGGACTCGACTTAATTCAACGTCTGCCTGGGCTTCTATTTTTCTTGGCCTGCTGCTGGCATTTGCATGCTTATCTCATTAGCTACCAAACAAGTTCATTTGCCAAAGCCATGGGCACGTTCCGAGTTCGCCGCTTGACATTGGCAAAGTAACTTCCCTTTTGCTCTGCTCGCCATTTGCATGCAAATGTTGTTATCCCGGCGATGTCCTTTTAACTCTTGACTGCTCACAAAGGCGTGGTCGGGGAGCTCTTTAGTTTTGCCGGGGCTCCTCCTCCTTCAACTGCCGCTGCACTTGACACGGTTTTTTCTCCGTGCGCCATGGAAATAGATTTCAATTGGAAACAATTATAGCTTTAGTATCGCCATTGTTACCGGCAGGTGATGCCAGCACAGCTGCTAGTTTAAACCAATAAATATGAGGGTAAAAAAGCGGGACAGCTACTTTCACCTGGCTGAACCAATTTCAAAGGGCCAAAAGCTACGCGGGGGCTGTGGACTGGAAATGATGTAGATTTAAGTGCGCTCTTTTTCCCCACTGCATTTTTCTGCATTTTCCATTTTTCCTCATGTTTTCCAGGGAGTTTTTTCCTCGAGTAGCTTGTTCATGGCTCTGGAAAACACGATGAGCTAAGCAGCCTCCAGGCTAATGGCGGGTTGGATGGGTTAAAGTAGCGACTTCGCCCAGGAAGCTCAGCTTGCTTCACTCACTCGCTTCTTCTGCGTTTCGGTAATTGTTTTTACAGTTTTTAATCTTTGCTTCTTTTTTGTTATAATGCTGCGTATGCTGGCTCTTTTTTAAATCAAAAAGGAAACTAGACAATTTAAATTGAGATTTTGAACTCCCTCGGGCTGTGCACTAAACTAAAGCAGAACGAAAAACCCATCATAAACTGAACAACGAGCTGAACGTGACTCAAAGTACAAGTTATTTTATTTTCTACAAAATGTAATAAAGAATATAAATATATATAAAACCACCATATTATTTATCTGTGCCATTTTCTAACAATTTTATGATTTTAATGGTTCTCCACATTGCTTCAAGCGGAGCATATAAATGTTTGGAAATTTCTCACAAATGTAATTGAACTGCAATGGTCAGAAAGGTGCTTGCAGTTTGTGTTATGTGTCCTAAAAAAGGAGTTTAGGAGTTGTGAAAAATAATTACACAGAAAAATATAGGTGATTTTTATCAGCAAATCTAGGATATTTATTATTTTTTATTAATAAATGAGCTTTTGTATTTAATAATTGTTAAGAAGATATTTCTTTCTGCGATTATTTTACAGGAAATGATTTAGATATTTTTATAAATATATAACAACTTAATAATTTGTTAAATAAACAATATCATTTCATTTTGCAGTTCAAAAGGTTCGACGAAAATGCTAAGAAATGTAAAACAAATTTATTTTAGAAGCATTTAAAATATTAAATTTAAAAGAAAACTTTTCAACCTTTTTCTAATTAATTGTTTTTTATATTCCAATATCTTGAAAGCGCTTTCCTGTTCCTCATTCATCTAGCTTTTCCATGGAAACTAACAGTTTTTAAACTCTTTAAATGAAATTACCTTCCACTTGGGCTCGCAGACAGGCCCGACTGCTGCTTCAATCTTTCTGGCACTTTGCACATGGAAGAGGCAGCCACCTGAAGAGCATTTTGTCAGCTCTGCTGACACTCGAGTGTCAGACAAAGTAAACTAATGACGACAGCCGGGCAGGATGTGCATAAGTGGGACACTTTCAGTTGACTTATGGCCAAGATCGCTTGACATAATCTCCGGTTTCGGTTAACACGCATGCCAGCGGCTCAATCATATAAGAGATCAAGCTAATTTAAACGCCATGAATATCCTTTAAGTAAGATTTTGTTTTCTTGTGCAACCAATAGCTTTAATGTGGGGGGAATTTGTTCAACCTTTAAGTCAACTGAAAAAAAACTAATTTGCTGCTAATAAAAATAAAAATTTGTTTAGAATTTTTTGCTTAGATTTATTCCAAATAAGATTTTATTGAGTTTAATTTTTAATATTCGTTTTTCTGAAATTAGTTCGATCCTAAAACTAACCAATTTTGTACACCAAAACTCCTGGCAGCTGCACTCCACTCTTCCACCACTTCTCATTATCATTTATGCACATTGTTATGAACTTTCGACTCTGTCCCAGCTCTTTCCCCGAATTCGTCGTTCCGAAACCATTTCAAAATTGTCACTCATAAAAGTTTGATGTTGACAATTACGTATACGCAGCGTGGACGCTGATTGTCATTCATTTTAGATTGTCATTTCATAACTGTGTGTGTGTCCATCGTATGGTCGCTGTCCTTCTCCAAATATTGTTGCAATGTCCATTTGTGAGTGCCATCGAGAAAAGTTCGTTGTGCTGGCTATGTCGTTTCTAGCTCATAACAACTGACAACTGTGGAAATTAATTCAGCCACGCCCCCACGCCATGCCACCCCTAAGTTTGGTGCTTGAACTTATTTGCCGGCTTTTACCTGCAATTAGACGCAATTAAAATCGCAAAATGTAATTTATTTTAATTGCTGTTTGAAACAACTTTTTGGGCCAAAGCCTCAAAATGTTTCGCTCGTGAAGGAAGAAGGGGTGGGCGCTTGCTTGGTGCTGATTTCTACATGTTTAGATAAACTTCGGCGAAGTGCTTTCAAAATAATAAAATTATGCACGCAATTTCGGTTGTGAATTTGATGAAATTATAAAGTTTTCCTGGCCACGGCCAAGGGAACAAAAAGGTTGTCTCACTTAAGTGGCGGCGAACTGGGCGTATACTTGATGTCAGCTTAAGGGCTTTTTTATGTTTGTCTATTTTGTTTGCTAAATAATATTTTATTGATAGTTAAAGACTTTAAGTATATAAGAGAAAAATATACGATTTCATTTTGGAAATAAGTTTCCTGTGGAACCCCTGCGTATACTTAATATCGGCTTAAACAATCAGCTAAGAGCTAATTGAAACAGTTAAGAGATAAGTAGTCATCTCATGGAAGGAGTTAAGCTTCCCTAAATGTGTGAGTATGGGTAAAAAGATGCTTCAGGGGCTTTATCCCTTATCCCCACTTGTTGAGTAATTAAAACCCCAAAAATCAGAGTGTTATCTAAGCGAGGGGTTGGCTGTCAATCCCTTGACAGCCCGAATTTGATCAGAAATCTAGCATTATCGGCAAACAATTTTACTCAATCGTCGGGTGGGAAATGATTTGCTTCCCACGCATAACTCACACATCCGATTCGCATTTCTTTGGATAAACTCCCAAGCCACCCCCTGCCATATGTGCGGATGACAACAAAGTGAAGGAAGAGGAAGCCAGAGTTTCGGAAGAGGGGGAATTTATGTGTTAGGCCCTGTAATGCGATGCCAAAACAGGCAACGAAAATCCGTTTAGCTGACACGGCAGCCGGCGTTTGTGTACCTCATTTGGGGCTGAGCAAACAGAATCAAGCTCAGTCAAATTGCTTTACTTTACCGCAGATTAGAGGGGTGAAAGGGAGCCCAAGTCACTGTAGAATCTCATCGCCATCAAGGGGAAATATTTAAGTCGTTACCGGGGTAAATTAAGTTGATTGGTTTATTTGGCTTTCCCAGTAATTAAAAATTACCCACTTGCAGCCGAGTGATTGATTAATTATTTCAAGTTCATATTAAAGCTTATAATTAAATTTAATTTAATGTAAGAATTAAATAAAAGTGATTTTAACTTACTTACAGAAAAAAACACAGAGTTGCTCTTAAATGTTAAACAGTCTAAAATTTATTTATTTTATTCTCTAACAACCCAAAGCCTTCTAAGCTAAACAAAATTATGTAAATACAAGTTGAAAATGAGTTAAATTTCATTTAACAACTTTTCTCTCTGGACCAAAATTTATGTGTTTCTGGGTCAGTTCAGCAAAGATAAACACTGCAAGTTAAGCTTGTTCATAACAAGCCAGTAACAACCCAAACCGCAGCAGCAACCACTGCCCATTCCAATAAGCCAGATAACCACCGGCAAACAACACAAACAAGTCCTGCTCAATTCTGTGTTTCTTCTTTCTTTTTTTTTGTATTTTGGCCAACTTTTTACTGGCAGAGACAAAACACCTTGGGGCTGCAAAGTTAGCCGGGTTAAGCCGAAAAATAACAATAAAAATCACAATTCAATGGCCCTGGCTCTAGGTTGTGTAAGCAACGGCAGAGTCAAAAAGTGAGAATTTAATGTTTTCAATTAGCTACCAGACGAGTGCTTTGGCCTTAAGGAAAATTCTAAGAAATCCAAAGGCTTTCAGACTTACTTAAAGCTGATGGTATATTTTATAGCACAGATTTTGCTCGCTAAAGTACTGAAAATTCGATAGGAGAGCCAGTGAATTTATCAATTTTAAATAATACATTGTTAATAAGGAAAAAATTTTATTTCAGTTGGTGTTTTGCGCTTCAAACAATTGGGAGTTTCTACCAGCGTTTTAATAACAATATTTTTGTATTATAGATTAAAATTCTGAATAAAAGAAAAATTAAACACAAATTAGTTTTATTTATTTCTAAAAATATACAATGTTTTATATAAAATTCATGTTTTTCAAACAAAAATATTGAATATTTTGTCCTAAGTTATGCATCCTTTTGGGTGATAAATATTTTATAGCATTCTTTGTTTACGGAACGAATGCTTTTAGCTTTAATTGTGGAAAATGGTTCGTCGAATTTTCCAGCAGCTGAGGCGCAGCCAATTTCCCATCTACCAATTGTCTATTGGCCGAGCTAATGGGCTTGGCTGGGAAAATTATATGCAACATACCGGTCGCTGAAGCGCTGGAGGATGGCCCTACAAATGGCGGGAGCCTGACCGAAAAGCGGAAGTGCTGCTGGCAGCCACGCCTATTTATGTGCTTTTAACATGGGCGTGAATATTAATGCTTCATATTTGGAAAGTTTGCTCGCTGCGGTGGGCGTTCTTCGGCTAAGCCACGTCGGGGCGGCTTGTTGATTTAATTTGTGCTCCTCCATCTGAAGGCGTATAATTATTTCGCCAATGGGCGTGTACCACAATGTTCCCTTGCCAATTTATGTTCCACGGCCAGCCCGCTCGCGTGCTGGATGGGAATAGGGCTCCCTGACTCTCTCTCTCTTCATGTCCATCTATCTGGACTCTCCCCCGGGTTTTATGTCCTTTCGGTTTGTTTTATTTTTCAATTGCCCCGTTTGGTGTTTTGCTGTTTTTCCGTTTTCCTCAAAACTGTTTAGCATGCAGAGCACACGAGGCCGTGAGTGTGTTTCTGCCGGAGAGGATATTGTATAAGTTTGCTATCTTTATGGCCACTACCCTGGCACTCACACACAAACCGACACACAGACCGCCATCGGGTAGATTAAAGTGTTAATATTTAATGCGAGCGTCGCTTTGAATTATTTGAGCCGTCTGCCCACCCGGCTAACTCCGCGTGGCTGTCTGGTTTTGTCAATATTTTCTTGCGTTCGATGCCGGTGGTTTGCCTTTAAAGCCGCTTCCGTGTTAAATGCCCGTCAAATATTGATTTGCCTTTCGGCTTGGATTTGCCTAAAGCATTAGAACAAAACGTACGTATAGCCAACATTCTGGTGGATTTTTGCTAAGCTTTGATGTGAGCAATTAAATTCAATAAACTTAATTTGAAGCTCATGGCTTTACTAAAGCTAATTTACACTGAAGACAACTTTATTGCGAATTTAGTACATTTGAAGGTAAAATAATATCTCTGACTAATAAATGTATCTGAGGTCATGCACAATCTCTCGTGAAAAATGAAAATTACTTAAACGTATACTTTAAAATGTAAAATATTAGTATGAGCGGATATTTGTGCGGTCTGAGGTTACTTAAGCACCACCAGAGCAATGCACTTATGGCAAGTGGTCATTGGTAGGGGATGGTAAGGGTAGGCAAAATATGCTTTTTGGCAAGTTTTAAGTCCTTGGCAGCCTTGCGTTGATCGGCGGTTATAACCACCGCCTGTAGCGCCTCGACCTGCGCTGGCGTGAGATTGGAGGTGAGGAGCGCATACCAGGCCTGGTCATGTGCGGAAATTGCTGTGCGGAAGGCAGAAGGAAATCGAAATAAGGGTCAAGAATATTTTTATGGCAGACGAACTTACCAGTTATAACTTCCTTGAACGTCCAGTACTCATCGATGGCCATATCGTTGTGAACATCGTCAATGGACGTTGTAAAAACCTCAGAGTCCACTTCGACCTCATCATCACTCGTCTCCTCCAATCCCATCTCGTCCATGTCATCCTCGTCGCTGGTCAGAGCCTCATCGCAGATATACTCTTCCTCCTCTTCCGCCTCCTGGGCCCTTGGCGCCTCATAGGCGCGCTTCAAACCATCGAATAGCAAAATGAGGGCGGGCAGAATCTTGCCTGCCACCTCGTGAAGCACTTCCGGCTTGGCATCGCCCAGAGAAATGAGTGTGCACAGTCCCAAGACGCACAGCTTGCGATCGTGAATACTAAAGGGATGCAATTAATAATCTAGTTCGTTGGGATAGCTTCCATTTGCAATTACCCCAGGAAAAATTCAGTGTCTTGGAGCCACTGTCTGATGAAGTGTGCGCTAATTAATTCGTTGCTCTCTTGCGACATCTTGTCCAGAATGGAGAGCAGCAACTGGGGATTCTTGAAAAGCGCCGCAATAACCACCTGCAGGCACATGGTGCGCAGCTCAGAGGATTGTACCTCATGCCTCAGCCGGGAAAGGGATATCTCCACAAATATGTACATCACCCCGTCAATCTGTCCTTCGCATTGCAGGATAAGCACTTCTATCAGTTTGGCGGCATACCATTCGGGATTATCACCAGGAAAGGTCGTAAGAATCTAATGGAATTTAAAATGGTTTATATATTTAAGCCTTAAAAGGTCTGTTAGCTGGTGTGCCTACCGTCTGACACATGTCGAGAATGGCGTACAGGCGGTTTGGGTTGGACAAAAAGGATGGCGTGTCGACTGTCACATAGTTATGCAGTACCGGCATAATGTTAGCGAAGTAGTCGATACCATCCTTCTTGAACACCTGGTGGATCAACTCCAGCATCTTCCACATCTCAGGCGAGATGGCTTTTGTCGTTAGATCGTAGACCAGCTCGAAGGTAACCTCATAAAAATCTAACAAAGCGAGACAGGCGATCATATTTACATATACAAACCGCGAAACATCGACTCACCTGTGATGTTGTGCTGGAAAATGTTTATGACCAAATCGGTGACGATCGGTTGCAGTTCAAGTAGGACATCGGGATGCTTCTCCATCGCAGTGAGCAGTGTATCGAATGTGCCGAGCAGACTCCATCCCGTCTGGGTCTTTTCGTTGGATCCATTTTCGGATTTGACAACCTGATTAAAGGTGATGGCCAGATGCTGGCACATCTCGGTGGCCACAGGCAACAACTGTTTGGTGAAGGTGCACACGATCACTTGCATCACATTCGATAGATCCTCGATTTCCGTCTCGCGTATGATACTGAGCAGCTCCTTGGTGATATCCATGATTTGGTCCGCAACGTATTGCTCTGCCTGGACCTGGTACGATATGAACATATGAAGGCTGATGGCCGCTTGCACCTTCACGGGCAGCTCCTTGTCGGTGAGCAGGGCATTGATGGTCAGCCGCATGATCCCGGCAAGGATTTTAGGATTCTTGAACTGTATTTCGCTGAAGCAATGCATAACCCAACACGCACGCGCCCTCATATGCCCAGCGGGATTGTGGAATTCCTGAAGCACATACGCAGACAGCAAATATTCAACTTGAGCACAGTACAGGGCCTTCGTCAGCAATAAATCTGCTAGTGTACCGGCCATGTGCAAGGCACCGTCCTTCTGATTGTTGTCCGCATTCGGCGAGGTAATTACTTGGATAATTGCGGATATGGCCATGGGTAGGACACCTTTGCGCTTCTTGCAGATGGAAAGCAGCAGGGCTTGGGCAGCCGGCACAGGTGTGGCATAGTCCGAAAAGTTTTCTGCGAGAAGGAAGTGTTCAACAAACGCAAAGTATCTTGGTAGAAGAGGTTCGCTTACCAAATTTCAGGCGGATGAACTCGCAGGGATCGGTGTCCCAGAGCGCTTGGTCGGATTTCGAGAACGACATGATAGGGAAGATTACTTCCTGGATAATGACCTCCATATATGATTTAATGAGCTTCCAGGTGTAGCCGTGGCAAACACTGATCAAATGCAAATATATATATATATATCAAATCGTTTAACTATTTTAGAGTTACTTACGCTCTCCTCAGATACTGGAGCACATCGCTGAGAACTCGTGGCGAAACGTAAACCTGGTTTCGGTACTGGTTGAGGATCTTCATTAACACCTTCAGGACACCCTGACTAAACGTTGGCAGATACCATTCGGCGAATTGTAAGTATTTGTCTCTAACCGTATTTTGGGGACTTCCATAACTGCAAAAGAATATTTAGAAATAATTTGGCGTGATTGATCTAACTTGATTTTTACACAACGCACCGCTTAAAAATGTTTACCATGATGTGAAGGGCCCACTTCTTGTTCTTCCAGTGGGGGAACTCCGTTCTCTCCTCGCCATTTAGATGGGAGCTGTCGGGCACTTCGCAATCGGCGATATGAAGGCAGATCTCAATCCACTGGGAGAAGATTTCCTCGGTGATGATCTCCAGCGGCAGACTGTATCGCGTGAGGGAGAAGTAGATCTTAAGGATTTGCTTTTGCAGCAGCATCGACTGCACAGACTGGTCGGTCAGAAGGCGCACCATCAGCCGGTAGATCATGGGCAGCAGTAAACTCATCGCCTCGTACATCGGCGTCTGGTTCTTGTCCTTATCCTCGTAAATCTTAGTCAGCTGGTACATGGTCACCAGGGCTCCGTTCCAGCAGTTGACATCTGCGTTTTGCAAATAAATGCCGATGTTGCTTACAAGCTGTGGCCAGCGTCCGGGAAAATCGTTGTCGATGATGTGATTCATACACATGGATAGCTGAACCCTGTGGAACGCGGCAAAGGTAGAAGTTAAATGATGGATGGGGAGATGAAGGCATTCAATAATTACCTGATCAGCTCGGGAGCATGAACGATGGCATCCATGATGAGACCGCGGATAATGGCGCGATCCTGCTCATGAAGAGAGAAGTGTATTGGCGAGGCCTTATAATCCGACCAGAACTTATTGATTAAATGCTTGAGGTAAACAGCACCCGCCTGGCGCACCGGCTGCTCCACTGTTGCCTCCATCACGATCTGCAGTATGGTGGGTGCGAATCCAGCGATTTTGTACATCTGCGGAGGAAAGCAAAACAAATACGAATTTGTTGACAAGGCTCCCATTTTGGGAAGATGGCGTCCCCACCACAGGCACTCACCTCGTTCAGTTGATGCTCGGCGGCTCTGCGCCTTTCCGGTATTGGATCAATTGTTGCACGCAACACTTCCATTAGACGCTGCACTTCCATTTTCACGATTATTTCCTGGTAATCCCAGTTGCTGCTGTTCCTTGCGGAGAAGAATTGCTGCTCTGGTGGTTCTAATTTGGGGATGTTATTTGCCATAAAACGCGTAAAGGACTTGACTAGCCGAAGCTTGGAGCTTGTAGAACTATCGATAATTTATGGAGTGTCAAAATTATCAGAATATCAAGTTTTGGAGCAGTGTTTAAAATTGGTGTTTGTTCTCCAATGTTGCAAGAATAGTTTTTTTCTGAGTATTTTTAACAAACAGCGAAAATAACGACTTTTTAAATTTTAAAACTGATTGTCATAGCATACTGCCTTTATTGATCTTAAAAAGTGGCATTTATTTATTTATTTAGTTATGACAAAATTCACAAAAATATATTAAAAATAAGAAGTCTTTATAAGGTTTTAGTTATTAGAAATAACATAACATGTACCTGCATTTTTTGGATTATTGACTTAATAAAATAGAACGCATACAATCTTTATTCTACTCTTTTACTCTTTAAGTATATATATCTGTCTTATGGGATATTGTGCCAATTTTCTTACGATGAATCAATGACGTTCAAGTAGTGACGTAAAGATACGACCTTAAATACGGAAACGTTTTATCAATATAATAAATATAACGTTAACTCTCGATTCATCAACGCCCAGAACGGCGCATGTTGATTTGATGACACTTAAAAAACTATATCATTCATAACTGATAGATAACAAAAAGTTACCATTTCGGACGACTTTTGTTCTTTAAAATAAAGAAACTAAAATGAATTCCCATGAATTCCATAGAGTTTTCAATTAAATCTAATCAAACTGTCATTAATATAAGCTATCAACTCCATATCAGGGGAATACCTTTGCGTATAAACAACTCTGTTGACCGGATTGGGAAGTCAGTGTGGAATTAAACTTGAAAGAGAGAGTGTCCTGTCCTAAAAAAGAGTTTCTTTTAATTTTTAAAAGCAAAATTGTTATGAAAGGTGAATTTTTATTGAAAAGTTTAAATCAAAATGTGTTTGTTAAAATTTATAAATGTCAAAGTATCTCTAAAAACAAAACAAAACTGTTTAACTTTAAATTTTTCCTTTTATCTGATATTAATTAATGTGAAAAAAAGAATTTCCTATATGTAGAAAGAGTCAAAATATTTCCCCAATTAAATTAGAAACGGAATATACAAAAATTAAACAAGTTTTAACAATATCTGGAATGTAAAACTGTTCAGAGATTAAATTTTCAACTTTTACTTATCTCAAGAAGGCTTCAAAATAATTAAAAGTTGTCTGCTCCACTTAAAGAGTAATTAATTCTAATCTCAAGAGGGTTCTTATATTTAACAGTCAACACTTCTAACCCATTGCCATGGGTTCTGGTGATCGTAGCCGTATTCTGGAGTTGGCAACTGAATGTTTTGGCCCACGAAACCTGCAACAATGAGCAGCGATACGAGAACCAGGTGATGTGCGAAGGCAAGGAGTTCGGTTGCCTGGTTCCATATCCGGATAACTGCAGTTTGTTTTTGGTTTGCGATTGTCTGTATCCCACGGTGAAGTTGTGCCCGGCACATTTATGGTGGGACAATAAGACGCAGCTATGCAATTACCCTCAATCCGTGGACTGTATTTACTATTCGATTGAGACACCCGAACCCACAGATGGAACTACACAAATTACTCCGGGATCAACGGAAAGAACCACAAACATCAGTCCAAATATCACTGAAAGCACTTCTACTACGCCATCAAGTAACTGGCCAACTTCTAGCTGGGATCCGCCGCCAGCACCGCCTGGAATTTCAGAGGATTATTGCCGGAATAAGAAGGATGGATCGGTGCATCGGTATCCCTATGACTGTCAGGCGTACATAAACTGTACTAATGGCTGGCCGGTGCTAAATTACTGCACTCCCGATAAGGTTTTCAACGATCTGCTGCAAATCTGCGATACCCCCGAAGTTGCAGATTGCGAGGAGTTGCCCCTGCCTAGTTCAACCACAAAGATGACGACCACTTCAACCACTGAAATGACAACCATTTCAACAACTACAATACCGCCCACTTCAACCACCGAAGAGGATGTGATCTGCGGCCCAACTCCAGAGGATATTCCAGAGGATTATTGTGACTACTTGGGAAATGGTTTCTATGAGTATCCTTTCAATTGCAGCGGGTACTTGGCCTGCCGAAATGGTTGCACCGATCTAGATTATTGCCAGCCGGACAAGCTCTTTAATAACTGGTTGCATATCTGCGATACTCCCGACTCGGTGCAGTGCAATCCCTCGCCATATCCCACAACTCCAGGAATTACAGAAAAACCAACTACTCTTACAACTCCATCTACAATTGGCACGACAACTTCGGAGGGAAATGACAGCACAAAATCCTCAACTGCCACAACGACAGAGGAGATCCCAACAACTACGCCTGGACTGCCTGCCGATGTTAATCCAAATGAATGCAAAGGTTTGCCCGATGGCACCATTATCGCTTATGCTGGAAACTGTTCTCAGTACTTGATCTGTAAAGATAATCAAGTGGAAATGGGAGACTGCCCTCCCAAGCTGCTCTTCAATCCCGATTGGCTTGTGTGCGATGAGCCAGGAGATTTTACATGTCTGGGAGACCGCACCACCACACCGATTCCAACCACCAAGCCAACTACCACAACTGAGAAAACTACTCCCACTCCCACCACAAAAGCCACGACTTTGGGACCCAGTGAACTTTGTGAGGATCAGCCATTGGGTACTTCGTTCGCGTATCCCGAAGATTGTAGGAAATATTACTTATGCATGGGCAGCGGCGACGAATGGTTACTAGCAACCTGTATATATGGCAGTTACTTCGATCCAAGCCTCGGTGAATGCGGTCCCAATGTCTCACCTGATGCCTGCAAGGGTGTAGAAGCAACTACTCCCACACCAACTGTGACTTCAACGACAACCGAAAGGATAACCACCTCGAAGCCAACCACTGCTGAACCCTCGACCACCCAAAAGATACCGACTACCACTGAGGCTCCTTCGACAGGGGTTTGTGCCGGTCGAGCTGAGAACGAGAATATAGCCTATCCCAAGAATTGCAACAAATATATCGTCTGCGTTTCACCAATACCCATAGCCTTCTATTGCCCCGACGAGACTTTCTTTAGTTCAGAGCTTGGAAAATGCATTGGAAGCTGGGAGGAGAGCGACTGTGAGGGAGATCAGAGCACTACTACTCCAGAGCCCGGCATTACGAGACCACCGCCAGAGCCCACGATGTGCACGAACAGCAGCCGGGATACGTTCCCATATCCGGAGAACTGTCAGTGGTTTATTCGCTGCGTGGACGATTACATTTACATGATGGATGTCTGTAATTGCGGGGAATATTACGATCCCATAACTGGAAAATGTGGAGCAGATGTTCCATCTGATGCTTGTCGCTGGGATTATACATCAACAACTTCTACCACTGCAGAGCCCACCACCAGCTCGCCGGTCACAAGGCCTCCACCCCAAAAGGGGCCCTGTGACGGTGTAGATGATGGTGCATTGGTTCCTTATCCCAACGATTGCTCAAAGTACATCAAGTGCAGTCGCCCCATTGCAGTAGCCTCTGATTGCGACGAGGGAGATGAGTTCAGTGTGGCCCTAAAACACTGTGTGGATGCTTCGCTGGCCAATTGTTCTGTTACCACCACTGCTAAGCCATCAGAAGCAACTACGACTCCAAGTGGAGGAGATTCTACGTCTACTGCTGGGGAATCAACAACGGCTTATCCAATTACACCCACAACAGAGCCTTCAACTGTATCATCTACAGAATTCACCACGGAATCCACAGCTAAGCCATCGACTGTAACACCAGAATCTACGACATTTTCCACCTCTAAGCCATCTACTGTATCTTCTACCGTAAAACCAATAGAAACCAGCACATTGCCCACCACTGAATCCTCAACCAGGTCTTCCACCGACGCTCCAATAGAATCCACTACAATTTCAACTACCTACGAGCCCGAACCGGGAACTACAACTACTGCCAAGCCTGGCGATGGTGTTTGTGGTGGCAAGACAGACGGCTCTTTGGTGCCCTATCCCAGAAATTGCAGCAAGTATATAAAGTGTCTATATCCTATTCCCGTTGGATATGACTGTGAAGCAGGCTTGGAGTTCAGTCCCACGAAATTGTACTGCATGGATCCTGAACTGGCCGGCTGTAGCCCGATTGTGACAACTACTGAAGAGCCTTCCACTGCATCATCTACAACTGAATCAACAACAGTTTCAACCACTTCCAAAACAACATCCGAATCAACAACAGTTTCGACAACATTCGAGCCAACAACTGCAAAGACAACTTCTGAATCGACAACAGTATCAACAACAAGCCAATCAACCACTCAAAATCCTACAAGCGGATCGACCACAGTTTCTACTACACCATTGCCACCTATAACTCTCGATCCATACACCCCAAATATTTGCTGTGGCCAACCATTGGGAACTCTTCTCGCCTATCCAAACGATTGTAGCCGCTATGTTGTCTGTGACTATCCCATTCCATATGCTGTGGATTGTGACGAGGGAACTGTCTTTGATGATAAATTGCTTCAGTGCACAGCAACACCCAATGAGAGGTGCCTATTTATGTCATAAAAAATATATATATAATTTAATAAAATGTGGACATCTACAAGCATCTATCTATCTTTATTTCAGACATTCTACAATTTTACAATAGAAATGTTCCGATCTCGAAACCTCAGCCAGCTGCAGATAGTTTACAAATGATAAACCTCGGGGCATCAGAAGGGCGAAAGCTGGCTAAACATTTAATATTTTCCTGTTCGATCGAACTTGTTTGCTGTCCTGAACTGTGTTTACTTTTCCCAAGAACAAAATGTTGTTGAGAGCCAGTCAAGCAATGTCTAACCGCATTCGATAACTTGTGCCGCAAATTGATTACTCTTTCAGGACTTTGAGAATGTTGGCTAAATTTTAATCTGCCAGAGCATTCAGGCATCGGGCAACAAAATTTCAACTTCTGGAGGTTACTTTTGGCTTGTTGCTCCTCCGCTGATGCCGCGCTGTTGCAAGTTTCTGCCAGTGCTTAAATATTAACAAGTGCATCAAGCCGGCAAAGTTTTTGGCTCAAAGTTTTGGGCCGGCCTCATAAAAAGAGCTCGGAACTGCCGTTATTCGGAAAATCAATTACCGCACACATTGCCGGGGATCTGCGGCCACTTTCCGCCCTCCACTGCATTCCGTTCTCGCCTACATCTGGCCGCCTAACTATCCTGCGTCCTGGTGATTTTGCAGGAATGACAGGGAAGGAAAGGAGCTGGGGACTGGCAGGACCTGGCGGAGACCATCTTGTCTGGCGCTGATATCACCACAACGACAATTGACCGACATTTTATTTAATGTCGCCGTTCATTAGGCAGCCGCAGGCTTCGGAGAGTGCCTCGAACCGCAGTCGCATTTAGTCTGCAGCCGTTCACGTAAACAACAAGCAGACGACCAGACGATAAACACTGGCAGAAATATATATTATTAAACATTTAAGGTTTTTTGGGAATTATTTATGAGTCTCTGAGTGAGTTTTCAAAGCCAATAAGATGGGTAATAAATTAATTGCATTTTTAACTTTAATTCCTTTTAAATTCGACCATCAAAGTAGCTTTAATTTCTTTAACTGCAAAGCCGTAACCACAAAATTAGAAGCTGGTCGAACTTGCTCCATTGCAGCTCTATTGCGCCACCACCCTCCCCCCTGCCATGTCGCTCGATCATGTGTTTGTATCTTAATCTGATAAATACGTGGCCGGGCGGGCTCTCTCCGGTCCACCGTTTGTTTGTGCCGAGTTCCTGCAGTCGGTTATTGATGGTCTGACCCTTGTAGTTGGGGCTTCCGCTGGCAGCCGAGTGCAAGGATTTTCCGCTGGAAAAGCAGAAAAGCAGCTGAAGAGATACGAGTTCTGGTCACGAATCGAACGCTTTGCCCGCTTTAAGCAGCAACAAATTGCATATGTTTCGGATCGATAAGCCCCATCGATTCGTAAACTCTTTAAATCGCATAGAAATTAAATCTGTTTGCAGCAGCAACAAGCGAAATAATATTAATTTAATATATTTTGCGGTTCACGGTGACATGCGTATATGCAACCGCATCTCATTTATAAATTTAAGTGCAAAAAACACAAAAATAGAGAAAAAAATGGAAAATAAAGGCAAAATCATTACAAAAAGGGAAAACACATTTTCTGTGTATAAACATGAGGAACATTTTATTTCGCCAACGGCATTAAACATTTAAATCACATTTTTTCGCTTAACCATTAATGGTTTCAACAATTCGCCGCCGATCTGACTGGGCATTAAATCAGACACATTATCTGCAAACCAGAAATTTATTCAGCCCTAGCCCATGGCCTGTTGACTTGACCCACAAACGAGATTTTCATTTAATTAACTTTCATGTAGAGTGTGTGTGTGTTTGTGCGAGGAGAGTTTCCAGGCTTCAAGCTTTCCCCACAGTGATTTATGAGTTGCAGTCCTTCTCAGATGTCCTGCGGTGAGTGAGTCTGAATGTGTGGAGCGACAAAGTTTGTCCGAGGAATATTCGGAGACAGGTCCTGCTTCCCCACTCGGAGCACTGGCTTTTGAGTGTCAGTTACATTATTCATTCTAAGCAAAAATAAACTTAATATTTGCCTTAAAAGTATTCTTTTGTGCTGTTCTATGAATGCTGGTTAAATTACAAGTAGTGCAAATGAAATTGAATTCTATTTGCCGCAAGGATTCAATTTTGCATGCTATTAAAATAAAATCAACTTGTGTCAGTCGCATAAAGCTGTCATCAGGCTTTAAATATGTTTTTCCTAACTAGCTTTAAGGCCAATAAAACACACAATTAAAAGCTAATTGCCACTCGAGGATATTGAGTTGTATTTTGTGTGATTTCTACCTGTATATCTTTAGCACAAACTACTAAAGTTGATTGCCCTTTCTGGGTACTCCGTCACCTTGTCAGTTTTAATGGCAAAACTTTTTCACTTAACCTTCAGTCATGAATTGATTTCCCTTCGTTTTTATTTTTTGTTCTTAACGACTTTGCACTTTGCAGTGCCAGAAACTTCTTCCCACTGAGTAATGACTTTACATGCGTGTCAAACATGTGCGTATATACCATATCCATATCCATATCCTTCGCCACGTCAGGCTAAGCTGGTGTCATAAAGTTCTCATAAGTTTGCTGTCTGTCTCGCTGCCAGACTGCTGCTGTGTATTTGAAAGTCAAGAGCCCCCCATTCTGCACACTGACAAATTATGTAATATGTTTGCCGTATTAAAGTTGAACAAAGTTTGTCCATAAAAAGGGGGAAATTAACTTTCCATTGCAGGGGATCTTAAACAACTCAATTTAATGGTTACTGGCATAAACGGATTTCTTGTTATTTTCTTGGCTAAAGTTTATCTATGCGAGGAGAAACTATTAAATAAATATTACAAATATATAAAATGGGGTAAACTTTGATTGAACAGTTAAGCTACTGCTTTAAATTTAATAAAATCCGTAAGCAAAGATATATTATTTTATAAGAATACAAAAGTATAATAAGTTAAGCGAATTAAATTGCATTTTCCCTTCATTATTTCTTAGTTTATCTAAAAGCAATATCTTAAACCACTCTTTAAGCTCATTATTACACCGAAAATCAATTAAATTCAGGCTCATTTAGCACGTAAATCATCGAATCACCATGGAGAGTCGTGAATATTAGGTTACAATCTCGCGATAATCGATATCTACCATCGGGCAATTAATTATGAGCTCTTTGCCTAATGCAAAATAACTCCTGCCATTCCAAGAAGGCTGCCCCTGTGCTCCTGGATTTTGTTTCCACTGCCTCAGGACCCTCGTAGGATAATGAAAAATGAAAATTTGAGTATGTAAGTTCTGTTTGCGTTATTCCTGCACTTCGTTCTTTACACTTGCCTCCATTCTGCATACATCAATAAACAATAACGGCAAGAACATCAATTTACATGTGCACGTCAGGAGTTGGATGGGAAAGGAGCAGCCAGGGCCAGGTCCTTCGGCAATCATTCATTTTGTTAATGAATTGCCTCAACTCCAGCCAGCACAAGAAAGCCAGAGAGGAGGCTGCCAGGGAAAGGCGATGTAAAATTAAAATAAGTACGGACATAAGGGTGGAGCAATATTTCATTGTAAAATGGCTTACCATAATAATAAGAAAACAAGCAGATAATCGGAATAGCAGACTAGCAGTAACCTAGTAATGGGATATACTTTTAATTCAATTTATAGCGAGTTAAATCTGAGATGATATGGGTAAAATATTTTTATTCAATAAAAGATATTATTTTAATAAGTTACTTGCTTTTAAATCAAGTTATCTTCATTTAAAGTTCAGCTTAAAATTTGATTTTAAAATAAAACAATAAGGAAGTCAAATTTGCCTTTAAATTGCAATAATCTAAAGCTCATATATACTTTATTATATTTTCTATATTTTACTGTTAATCTATAATTAATAATATATTACCAGATAATGAACATGCCTCCAAAATATCGATATACCCTATATAGTAGCAATTACCACGGAAAGAAAGAAAGATGCCACTACAAGGTATAATTAATATTGCTCATACGCAGTGTCTGCCCACGGAAATTACCTTTACACAGAAACACATACACACACCGCACACACACGGGTTAAGCAGGATTCTTTTTTGTTTTTTTTGTTTTGTTTGCCGTGTCGAGTGGACATCTGGATATTTTCCTGGACATGCGATAAATCTTCGGTGCGCTGATTTCACATGTGCGAACCTTTTGGGCAAATTTAGATTTATTTCAATGCGTATGCAAATACATTTGAGAGCCGCCGCCGCTGCCACAAAACTTTTGACATATTTCACTTGGCCGCAAGACAAATGCCTTTTTAATGTCCATAAATTATGCGCCTCATCGTTATCGATGGCCGAGCTCTATCTGAGCAAACAGAGAGCTAACCAAAATGTCGGCCATAAACATGATGTTTCAATGCTGTTCCTTGTGCGCTATGAAAATAGTCTGGAGCACTTTATGTGTGCGAAAAGCTGCAGCCTGCACTCTTTCACATTTGTTGGGCATTTTCATGGGGCCCATCGTCGGGCATCTCCTCTGTCCACCCCTCTCGGTTCCATAAATCTAATTGTTTAGCTCTTCTGGAGCTCAGACCAAACAATGAAATTAAAAACATATTTTCTGCTCATTCCGGTCTGGGCACAGTCGGGATTTAGATTCAATTAAACTGTCAACGGGATTGGGACTCACAAGAACCACAAACAAGCCGCACTCCTCCCGCCTCGGCTGCCTCCACTCACCTGACAGGACGAAGGATACTTGCAATGTTTGTCATGTCGAGCAGCAGGCATTAAATTCGAATTAGCAGGTGGGGCAGGAGAGGCCGCATCCCACTTTATGCTAAGCACTCGAGGAAAAATTCAATTCTAACACCGCCCAAGATTTATAGGTATCGACAATGGGACCTCTCAGCGGGTCCGAAGTCGGAGTCAGACCGAAAACCACAAAGGTCGAAGACTTTATGGAAGGCCATTGAAGGACAACAAAGTGAAAATTAGGCCGCGAGGACTCCGCAGATGGCGACCGCAATGTCTGTCAAGGGGAAGGACAGCCGAGGACAGCGATTTCAAAGGGATGGCAGGACGAGGGGCACAGGACACGGAACATGGACACCTGTGGCTTTTGGCGCGGCAATAAATCAATTTGCTTTGACGTCTTGACATTGTGTCTAATGGGAGGAGAGGAGGAGGACGCTTGTCCAACTGAACTTTACCTAGTTCGTGATGTTTGTCGAGGGAATTTGGTTTGACTTTTCTCTGTTTGCCCGACATTTTCATGTCGAGAGTGGCATTTCCCAGGGAATATCATTAAATGGAAACTAGCAAATAATACTGTGGGAGAAATGGGTTCTAGTTTCACTCCCGAACTGGGAAAATCCTTAAAGTTTTATCAAATCCCGGCGAATGTTGACGCAAAACAGAGCCACTGAAAGAGAGTTCTCGTCTTGGTCAAAAGCTGTCAATTTCAATGAACTTTTACGTCTGACACTCCCTGTATCACATTTCGATTTCGGTAACCGAAAAGTCCGCAACCTCAGCCAGAGTTGTTTATTCAGGACAAAGTCAGACAAAAGTGCGAGGAAGTTTGACTCGCAACGTGGCCTCTGTCTGACCCTTCCCCATTAATAAACCGCTTTAAAGTCCACTTGCGATTTGCGATTTGAATGCGAATTTCACGGAGGACAGATCCGATGCCAATGAATGCCAACAGCAGGCTGAGTGAAGTGCACACTCCGGCATTAGCCGCTCTCGATTTATGAACCCCTCTTGACCATCTCCCTGTGCCCCAGCTCCTCTGTTCCTCGCCATAGAGTGTCCTGGCGCGTCCTTTGTCCGGAATCCGCCAGCCGAATCATTCTGTTCCCGTTCGGAGTGCATTTCGAACTCGGAGTCGGACTCGGACATGTAATGAGCCGCAGTGGGTCTTGAACTTTGCATAGCACCCAGCATCATCCCTATAGCTCATCCCCTCGAAGGGCAGATTCATGCCGAGGACCTGCAATTGACATTTATAGCTGCTGGCTGAGCACTAGACAATGCTCGGGTTGAGGTGGGGCAAGGGGGAGGGGGAGGACTCTTTCGGGGAACTTAACAACTCATTAACACGCTCCGGACAACAATTGCTGTCACTGCCATCGGCCATCGCCGCGCTTAAAACGTTGTAATTCACTTGTATTCGCAATTATTCGCTCATTTGTTGGATAACGAATCGGGATAAAGGTGCGAGTCCGACCCTCGTCAGTTAAATTTAATCGGAAGAGCACGAATAATGGATTTGGAATTGGGCACATAATCCCGTGGAGGTTGGTACTCGCTCCATTGTCTTGGCTATTCAATTGATTTCGAGGGAGAAGTACTCTGGCATGGCGATAAGAGGGGGTTAAATCATTAAGGGGAACCACAATTGGACCTTTCCAGCTCTACTAGAACCTCTGCACCGTATTTGATGTAATCATGATTGGCCTACAATAAATATGTACTTATGGAAACCATAATGGAAATATCTTGTACTTCCATCACAATCCCAGTTAGAGATTCCTTTACAAGCTCTTTAAATGCTCCTTGTCAGGATACAGAAGTAAACCTTAAAGTCTCGGTCATAGCTTCTGCCCTTCGATACACATGTGCACTCTGCTTCTGGCAGGGACAACCCAATCCCTTCTGACACGACTCCAACTGGGCTCCACCTCAGCTTCTCACTCCAACAGGCCATCTCTCTTCCGACCTCGACAATTTTTGAATAACTAATGAAGGTGCCAGTTAAACGGGAGAACACAACATCACGAGCTCCTCAGGATGGCAACAATAAAACAATAACTGGGAAAACACGAGGAATGCGTCCGAGTCGAGGGTCGAGTGCCTGCGAGTCCTGGCCTGAATATGAAATTCGGATTCGGATTTCATCCGACTGTCGACATTCATCTTGCCAACTGTCTGTCTGGCATTAGGAGTCGAGTCGAGAGCCTCTGTCCGCGTCCGTCGGCCTGCGTCCTCTGTCCTCCGTCCAGGACTTATGCATCATTGTCAAAATATTAACAGCTGGCACATTCCATTCGAATATCCTTCCCTCCCGCTTTCATGCGAGCTCTTAAGCCTCCGGCTGGTTCGGATTGTGATGATGATGAAAAATAGAAATAGAAATTTAAGTATTTCGAGATACATTTTGCTGGACAAACAAACGGGTTTGCGACTGGCCAGATGGACGGACAAGTGGGTCAAATCCTTTCTGACTCGAACTCGCTTTCGTCAAGAAGTTTCCTCTTACCTCTGACCGAAGCCACTGATTCCTCCATCTGGAGTGCATAAATCTACTTGGAGGAAGGTTTGACTGGACGGGATGCTTACGCAACTTAAGTGGGGGCATAAATAATAACTTAAATTTATAAATCAACACTGAAAGGGATCTGCACATGGGAGAACTTCCTCGAGGAAACTCATTAGAGTGTGAATGTAATGGAGAAGCAGAGGATGCATCCTGAAACACAGAGCAAGAAGACATCGTCTTACTCCTCCATTCCGATTAAAGTCGAGTTGAGTGCAGAATCCATTCGAATATCGATTTCCATCGATGCACTGCAGCAGACAGAAGTTAAGGGGGATTTAATGGACGGGGAAAGGGGTCCTGGATGACTTTCGTCTGGCTCTTCATGTGCGTTTAGAAGCGAGGGGGCACATGCTCATCCGAATAAATTTGCTTTCGAGTAAATTAAAAACAAACAACAAAATCAAATATTAACGTACTGAAACGCGATTCAACGATATTCAATCGGATCCGTTACACAACAGAAAAAATAAGGGGCAGGGAAAAGTGCAGAGCAAACAGAGCAATTTAGAAAAATCATTCAGAACTCTGGTTCAGTTTGTTGGTTTTTTGTCTGCACAGGGAAACAACAGCGAAAAAAGTGTCACTTATTCACTCACTCGCAAATGAAGAAACATTCCATTCCCTCGCCCCGAAAATCCCCTTCAAATAGAGTGTCTCCATTTCCATTTTCATTCCACTGGCAGTCCCCTGCTCCTGCTCCTGCTCCATTCTTGTTAGGAGGCTGCGAATAAAGAACCTTTTTTTGGTATTCAAATGTTATTTTTGGCGCAACAT
Source organism: Drosophila anomelani (assembly GCA_035045905.1). NCBI lineage: Eukaryota > Metazoa > Arthropoda > Insecta > Diptera > Drosophilidae > Drosophila > Drosophila anomelani. The sequence goes on from JAWNOO010000165.1 coordinate 10,106,523, forward strand.
TTGCGGAATTTGTACCCTCTTTTCCGCCGTCGCCTTCAAGCTGTGGGAAAAACGTGTGAAATGCGGAAGTATTTGTTGCTTGTTGTCACAGCATTTTGGGATGGGAAACCTCAGCCATGCAAACGCCTTCAGATGTTTCCTTTTTTAGGGTTTGGCTTATTTTTGGTGCGTATTAGCATCCGTGTTAAAGTGCCCTTCGGCTTTCGAGGCTACTTTAACCCGATGGATAAACATCCTTCCCAGAACGGCGACTGCCTCGCAACTGGTTGCAGCTCCTAATTTCATTGTTCATTGATGGCCAGGCTGCACCTGAAGGGCTGACCAGCTCAGCTCCTGCTCCCAATTCATATTGAATGTGCATATATATCCCTGATCCGGTATAGTGCGACGAATTCTGGCTCAGAGGGCTCAACAATAATTTCGATTACGGAATGTGCGGACCGAAGCCCGGGCAGGCGTTTGTGCAATTAAATGTTAATCGATTGTGTTTGTGTAATATGTGTGTGTGGATGGGCGGAGGGCACGCCCCAAACTGCATATGTGAGAGGGATAATCGAAGGCAGGACTCTGACCCCTTGCTTCTGAGAGGGAAAGGAGGAGAGGGAGGGACACTCGTGTGTCTGAGGCGTAATTAATTGTAAATAATTGTGCATGTGTCAGTTGCAATTTATTTATTTGCCAAAGACATCCCTTCACAAATAAATAGATAATGGAAGCAGGGGAAATAATGTTTAGATTGATCTTTCTTGGGTCGCTTTAAAGTTCGAAACTCATTTGTATGCAGAACAGCTTCCGGAATCCTCAATAAGAGGGACATCTTAAGCTGACCCTCATCCAGAGCTTCCTTACTCAAAAGGGCTTGCGATGGGCAGCATATTGCGTATACGCCACGTTGTCTGCTGTAGTTGTGATTTCCAGCTGGGAAAGCGGTCTCAACTCGTTTCCCAATATTTGCATGTCAAACGCGTGCTAATTTCAAATTACTGCGACACTCCGACTCAGTCTTTCCATGCTGGGCACACACCTTCCCTCCCCCCCTTATAGCCTTCAGCTCGAACGCATTATTTATGACTTGTACGCTTTCTGCGTCATTTTATAAACATTTTCCAAACATGTTCGGCTCCGACCTCGGAAAAGTTGTCGGTGGCTGCAGCAGAGTAAAAAATGTATAAAAATAAAAGGCGAGGCGACTTTATGTTTTATTTATGAGCCACGCACACACACACAGGACTCCCTTTTAATGTGGCTTGATCAGGGCGAGAGGAAGTAGAAAACTTGAGGAATAATGAGGCATCAAAGAGGTAAGATTACTTCCATCGACAGACCGATATGCAGATGTCTCATTACCAAAGAAAGTGGTTTCCATATGTTCGAGAAGAGGTCAAAGGTCGTGGAAACAGGGCGCAGCTATCGATATCCCATTATGCCTGTGCCTGATTACCACTGAAAGTGGCTGCCATATGTTCGTGAAAGGGTCAAGGGTTAACTACCCGCCCAAGTCAAGTTCCCCGAGCAACTTAAGCCACAAACCGCAAACCACAAATCGCCGTTTAAATATTAATACATCAATCCACTTAATATGCGAGTTTGTGCCATCGAATGATGTAATAAATATAAAAGGAGGAGCGCACAGACACTCGGATAAAGATGATGCCCATATGCTGATGCTGTAAATCCTTCTTCAGCTCCATCTGCAGTGTCTGTGGGAATGGGAGTGGGCATGGGAATCGGAATGGGAATGGAAATGGTAGTCTCTCATCCACTTCACTTTATGATGAGTTTTCCCTGGCCGGGTGATGGATGCGATGCATCGGCACACACACCATAAAGGGACCACAAAGAGATTCTCCATTAAAGTTACAGCCACCAAGCAGACTTCAATGGATTTTCATATTTTTCGGGCTTTTGGTTGTGGGGCCTTTTCTTTCACTTCGGCTGGCAAAAGTCAACCGCAATATGCCAGAAACGCAAACAAGATTGTAGGACGCCAAAGACAAAACAAATTCCTGGCATAAGCGCGCACTTCCTGAGAATCCCCCATCGTTTCCCCCACCTAAACTGCCCCTCTCTGCGGTGGTCCTGGCATAAAGGAAGTGGGCCCCTTGTTTACTTGGAGAACTTATAAAGAAAACATCAACTTGGATTTCCGACACAACTGCCTGTGGAATGGGTGCAACAATACCGGGAAAGGAAGAACAACTTACCCACAGAACTGGCAGATATCAAAGCAAAATGTTGCATTAAAACTTAAGAAATCATTGGGCAGGCAGAAGGCCGCCAGGATAAGCAGGGGCAATAGAATATATTCCTTGTGAACACTCAGCCCCAAGTTTCCGTGGCTGAGCACTTGGGCGTTATGACTGCCCGAGCAGAACCAAATACAAGTCCTGTTGAGATAGGCAATGTGACGCCCACGAGCATGGCATCGGAAATGTTTTCCTTTTAGGGAAATTTTCTTTACTTCTGAGTGCCTTTGAAATTTGGAAAGTAGGTAAGTATGTGAACTAATATTTAGAAATACTTGGGCTCTTTAAGAATTAAGAATTTTTATAATGAAATAAAAACTATTTAGTATTTTGAATTAAATACTATTAAAACAACAAATTTAATAATTCAAGGGAAATTTAAATTTTTAGGCGATTCTAAGTTGAGATCAACTTTTCACAAAATCTTTTTTATTTTAAGAAATTGAAAAATAAAAATGCATATTAAGTTTTATTTAATAATAAAATGTATGTTCAACAAATAAAATAGATTTCATAGTAATATACAATAATTCCTAAAAACGCTATTTATTTAGTAAATATTTAATTACACTATAAAATGTAACGTATTAAAATATAATATATTTTTAAAGCTTTAAAGAATTTTTTTCTTTTTATACGTTCAGGTTATCTTTCACAAAAAATAAGCTAATAAAAGCGTAACAATAAGGTTCAATAACTTATTTAAAAATATAAAAAAAGTATTTTTTTTTCAAGATTAATGTAGTTGTTTGGCATTTTTAATGTTTCCCAAAGTGAATTCTAAAATGTATACCATCAAGGTTCATTGAAAAACGCTTTAAATTTCGCTCAAATATTTCCGGATTAAGGCACCTTTGCTGACGGAATCGTAGTCCCATTTCAGCCCATAAATCCCCATTCAAGTTCAAGTCAACCCTTATTATGGAGGCCTGAAACCGCAGCGGAAAGCCGGTTCGCTCGTTGGAATTAATTTTGGCTTACACATTCTTGGCCAATGAGATTTATGCGTTGCTTACACGTCGTTGTTGTGCCGTTGTACTTTCTTTTTCCGGGCTCTCTTTCTCTCTCTGTGTGTGTGTGGGTGTGTGTTTCACCCACATTTTTGTCGCGAAGAGCAAAAGTTCGGTTAAAAAAGGCGCTAACGAAAAATATTTGTTTTGATTTGGGTTCCGCTTTCGCCTCGAATTTCTTTCATAGCCGAAGCCGCACGTGTTTGGTTCGAAAAAAGCCGACGCCTGCGCCGAACATGATTTCGAAACTTGACGAAACTTTAACGGCTTTAACGAACTGCCCACGACAGGATACGAAGCGAGAGAGCGCTCGGATCCGAAGGCCGAGGTCCTGTCGCCTTTGCCAATGAAGCGAACCATTGAGCTGGCCGATGCGAAATCAGTTTGACTCAAACTTGCTCCGGAAGTGGAAGTCAGCCCGCGAGTTTTCCACAAAAAAAAAAAAATAAATAAATAAAAGAGGAAATCTGGGAACCAAAATAATAAATAAATCACAGATAAATCCAAAACACGTACGAGTTAATTACTCTGAAAATATATAAAAGTACTCAAGTGCTAATGAAACAAATTAAAAATCAATTATTCGCCAGTGTTTTTAACCATTAAAATTAATTCCATGTGTGGACTTGTGTGTGCGGTTGGTCATAAAAATAATTCGTGCCGCAACAGCAGGCGACAATAAATTTTGCGGTTGGATCGTTAAAATTTCGCTAACCTGAAGTGCAGCGGCAGAAAGCAGCAGGAAACCCAGGAAAAGCGACTGAGTACGGGAGCCAGAGTTTGAATTTTCTGTTTTTATTTTACTTTTTAGCAATTTGCATTCTGCAGGCGGTGGGAGAGAGAGGGGAAAATTCATTAAAAATACAGCTGCAGCTCAAGACGAGACGGTTGCTCGCTCAGCCCTGTGCCACATAAATTTCACGGCAATCAGACGGCGCTGCAAGTCATCCAAACTTCATTTGTTGCTACTCGGTACTCGGCCCGTGCACTCTCTCTCTCTCTGCTCACTGTATCCTTGCTCCTTGGCCCTGCTCCGGCTCCTGCAGCTGAAATATTGCTTCCATTATTTATGTTAAGTTTATGCAACATTCTCCCTGCTTCCTGCTGCAGCAGCAGCACCAGCAGCAGCTTCGACTCCTCTCTTGTTTTTAATATCCTTCAGCTTGTAAAGGAATTACTGCTCCTCGAGCCGGGAAGTAAGAGAAAACCCGACTCGAGAGTCGCGGCATTTGGCTGGGACTTCCCCGCTTCTATTATTTTTGTTGCTTTTTGGTATCATCGTCTTTCATTTTTTCAGTTCGTTCGTCTATTTCCATCATTTGGCTCGTTATTCAAACATCATCTTTCTGGTTCATTGCACTAGGTGGCAGGCTAAGGATAACAAGGAGCCAGCAGACAGAAGCCAGCAGCCAGTGGGTGTTATTGCCATCGAGTGCATTAATAAATCAATTGTTTTTGCATCTCAAAGAGCCCGTTTAGCAACGGGGATTGACAGTTCGCTGATAAAGTGAAGCAGAAATCTGAAATGTAATCGATGTCAGACAATGCAATTTGCAAAAGAAGGGACTCTAATTGGGCTTACAAGGGAATCAAAAAATAGGAAGTTTGGAGAATAATTTATATTAATTTAATCAGCATATTTATGAAAATTGTCAGCTTAAATATAAATATTCGTTTAACTAAGAGTTGAAAATGAAACAATGTAGTGCCTTTATATTATTGTTAATATTGTTTTATCATTTTTGTTTTGCTTTTTTTATGAAAACAAAGCTATCATTACTGAAGCCAACTTTCATTGTTTATGATATTTTTAAATTTGAAACTGTTTTGTTTCTGAATTACTAAAAAACTAAAAGCCAGCCAACCGTATATTTAAATTAAAAAAAAATACAGACATTTTAAGGCTTCAAAAACCAGTTTAAATTATTTGTCTTTAAATTTTAATAACCAACCCAAATATATAAAACCTCAATTTGCTTCTTCCACATTTCTAATGAGGCAAACTAGTTTTCCCAACCGAAAAGAGCTATTTTCTCTTTCGCGGAAACTAACCGTAAGCTATTTGGTTAGCAAAATGGACCACAAGGATACGTGTGCTCCTGCAGTCTCGCCTCAAGCTCATTAACTGCTCGGAGCGCTTCTGCCAGATTGTTATTTTTCCCCACAGCTCGAACAAAGGATAATTGAGGGGAAAACAAAACATTTACTAATTAGCACTCCAAGGCTGCACACAATGACTGTAAAATTATCAAATCGTTTTTCTGTGTTTTTTGGTTATTAATGCACAAATAAAGGAAAAGGATTTGTTGGTTTTTCGTTATATATATTTTGAGAGAAAGCGTAGAGGAGGTGGAAAATGGGTTTATAAGTATGTACTCTTCTTTTGTGTACTTAGTATTTGATTTTTATATTTTTACTTTAAACTAAGGAGACTGTTTTATGGTTTTAATTGATTTTTAATTTACGATTAATACAGATTTTATATATTTCTTTCTTTCGAGTTTAAGATTTATTGGGGAAGGGTTTCCTAAAATTCAGTTCTTAGATACATTTTAAATATTTAATTAAATAAGTTTACTGAAATTTTTTACATAAAATTTCAAGCTTAGATATTAGTAAATATTATTTTAAACTAAATATTCAAAATGGTTGGCATAGTGTTTCGCCAGTTCCTCCTCTGATCCCCCCGTCCAGACATCTGGGAACAATTCCATTTGCGCGCTGGCTGTCAGATCTCCGGGCATTGCTCAGCTGCCTGGCCGACAATTCTGCAATTCTCCTGTCGCAGCCGCAGACAAAGAAGGAGAGACTGACACAGGAAGGGCTGAAGCTGGAGCTGGAGGAGGAGGAGGAGCTAGAACTGGAGCAGGAGATGACAGCCATGAATGCCATTTCTTCTGCTACCTTCGAGCATAATTTACATTGTATTCCGGCTTGAGTGTGCAGTTGAGGCTGTCTTTTATGGTTTGTCTTGGCTCAATTCGTTTTGGGTTTGGTCTCGTTTTTAGGGATTTATTTTTTGTCAATTTTTTTTTTAGTATTATTTTGCACAATGCGAAAATTTTACTTGTCACAACTGAGATGGAGGTACTGTGAGCGGAAACGCAACTTGGCTTCAATTTATACATGTCAAGCTTGTTAAGTTGGCCCAAAAACTGGACTCTGGCAGACTGATTGCATCATAATTACCCCAACTCTGCCTCTGCGTCCCTGATTTTTACCCCCTAAGTGCTTTTTAACGAGCTCTCTTTTCGGTTGCTGCCACTGCCGTTTGTTGTCCGTTTTTAGAAAAGGGCTAAAATAGTCCTGGCAACAAAAACAACCACAACAAAAAATTTCAACATTTGTTTCCCACGATTTTCGACCGTAATTTTCCCCAGCGAAATGCCCATCCACAGGCCTTGCCCTCTCAATTCTGTTGTAATAATCTGGTACATGGACCCCATAATTTGTAATTTCAACCTAATTACTTGAAACGCAGGCTCTGGCCATGAGGGGGCGTGGAGAAAGAGCGGCCAAAAACAATGTTGTCGACAATAAAAAATGTCAAAAAAGCACAGCAAAAGGCAACAAAACGCCCATTTTGGGTTCAAAACACACATTCACATCAAGGCCAAAACGACACGCCCACTCACACGCACATTGTATGTGATTTTTGTATTTGGATCTGTATCCTTTTGCTGGTGACATATGGTAATGATTTGACAGCAATTTCTAGGTCATTTCAATTGATTTTTACGCTTACGAGAGTTATTTTTCTTAGGTAATTAAAAATAATGAAGAAATATAATTGTTTTGCTAATGCATATGTTAATTATTCTGGTAATTAATTTAGGAACAATATAATTTAATATTTTCTTATTATTCCCTTTGATAATTAACGAAATTTGTGAAAGGAATGAGACTCTACTTACACAAATTTAGTTCTTTATCAAAGGGAATATACTTAAAACAAAAATACTCTTAAAATAATCCCAAATCTGTGGATATTTTTTGGCTACAACATTTTTCGAGATATCCGATTTATTCTGACATTTTAATTACGAAATAGTTGAAAATAAAAAATCAAATTAATAAATTCAAGAGCATTAATATTTAAATCTTGTGTCAGACAGCGGATCTACGGCTACCAAAAATTTCCCAGCACAAACGAAATGTATGTTTATTTTTTCGGGGGAAATGAATTATTTATATATTGGAGCGCCAATTCAGTTGAGTTGAGTAAGTGGATCAGCCATATTCCGGTGGCAGGAGAGGAGCTCTGAGGACGGAGGGCAGCCAGGATGAGTCTGGCAACCCAGGAAGCTGATATGGAATGTTCATTCATATTTCATTTTGCGAAATTGTTCGCGACCAAGTCAGAGAGTGCACCAGAAATGTCAGCCTAACAGTCAGTTAAAGTGCATTGCAATGGAAAAACAAGAAAAACCAAATTCCGTGTAAAACATAAAGACTTTTGAATGCTCTTTAATGGTTTTTGGGGGTAGATACTAGGACATGAAGATGGGAATTTATCTCCATTGCATCCACTGAAAATATTTCTTACCAACCTTTAACAGATCTTCCTATTTTCTCACCCAATATCTCACCTTAAAGGCATATTTTATTACCTCTTAACCAAACCTTCCTCGATTGCCACTTAAAAGCCGCAATATGGCAAACTCAATTCTTCCTTCGGAATTCCCTTGAACATTAAATCTTAAAAAATGCAACAAAGGCCATTGAAGTGCAATGAAAATGCCGTCATATCCTGTTGGCAACAACGGTTACAACTGAAATCAGCGGCCACGATGACGGCGACCGTAAAAGTAACTGCTACAATGACACAGCCGTTACTGCCGGCCCCATCCGTCGTATATAGTAACACACAACGCATTGCCGGGGCCATAAAATAGTAACATCAATGAAACGCATTCATACGTGCCCATATTCGTCTATATGTACATATAGTACATACATACATATCATACATCGTACGAGCCTCCGCACAGACGACAACCGACCGGAATAAAGTGCTATTAATAATAAATGTTGCATTGGCACAGGGCAAGCCAAGCCAAATGAACTTGGTTTTGGCCAAGCACTGAGTGCCGAAAGCAACCAGTCATAACCCCTTCAAAGCAGGGGATTCCCTGCAATGAATACCAAGCTGCAATGCAAGAGTCCTTTATTTTCAAGCCTTCGACGAGGGTAATTCGATGGCAATTTGATGTTTGCTTTGACAAAATTAACAACAAAGACTGAAGGACTTTCTTAAAATATTCACAATGTCCGAGTTTTAGGGAATTTCTAGAGAATTCATTTTGTAAGATTAACAACTTTATAAATTCCCATATAAAGGGTGTAATTTCAGTCAAATTCTTAACAACTTTATAGTCTTAATAGTTAAAAGTTTTACCACAGATTAAGGTTCCCAATAAAAATGTGTATAATTATTAATAAGTAAAGGGTATTTCCAGTTTCGATTTATAAATTTACACGTGTTGCCAGTGTAAGTTGTAGCTGTGCAACATACAACATTGTAAAGCCCAGACAGACCCAATAATAGGTGCAGGAGCAGGATCAACAGCAGGAGCAGGGGGTAGGAGCACAATGGCAAACGCCAGGACGGCTGCCATAATAATAATAAATGCCATAATCCCCTGGAATCGGCGTTCCTCTGTGGCCATTTCTCCGCTTTCTCCGCGTGTGTTTCCTGCAGTTTTTTATTTTTATTTCCATTGTTTCGTCCGCAGTAACAACAACCGCATCGACAACAACAGCAACAATGGCCAAAAGTGCAATTCGACGCGTCAAGTGAATTAAGCGATTTTTAAAGCTTTACGCTAAATGAAATTTGAATTGCCAAAGTGTTCACTTGTGTGTGCAAATTAAATTACGCAAATCAAATAAATGTTTTAACAAAACGAAAGGAAAATAAAGCGAAAAACAAATAAATGCAAAGCGTGAAAAAATCAAAAAAATAATAAAAATGTGGCCCAAACAATGCCAACTGGAGTGTGTGTAAAAAATTCAACGAAAAATCATAGATAAATACAACGTTTAACAAAGCACAAAAGTAACTAAGAAAATAGTAAAATGTTTATTTTAACAGTAATTAAATTGCTGCTGATAGCACTGAATATATTCCCCAGTCGATTCACAAATCGGCGGATTATGTTCCTCATCTACATGACGAATCTGGTGACGCACGGTAAGCTTACCTCGATTTCTAAATCAATTTTGTTGAAATTTAAATTAAAACCATTTAAATTTATTGGCATGACTTTCTCTGCGGCTTAACAAATTATTTATTAAATATGAAATACTTTTCATACTAGGATTAGTTTGGTGACAAGTCGAACATGATATATTTCACCATTAAAACAAATAAATAAAAGAATACAATTAATTTTTGTAGAAGGCTATAAAGCTAATAAACAGCTTCTTTAGATTATTTAATAATAAAACAACTTCTTCAAATTCTTAAATAAAAATATGTTAATACATTTAATTAAACTGCAACCTCCTGAACTTCTCGTATCTTCTCTTCCTTGCAACACTTTTCTTTGAAATCCTTTAACAAGCTTTTCCATACGCTCGTATTTCCGCTACCAAATACGTGTTCTTTCGCCATGTTGAAACTGTCAAATCTGGTCATAATTTAATTAAGAAAATGAGACCTCAAAACGTTGGCAACGCCGCTTGTCCTCGCCGGCAACCCAAAACTCTAGCCTCCCCCCAAAGCCGTGAACCGTGAGACAGGTGCAATGCTGGTGCCTACCTGGCAAGAGGCAGAAGGGGCGTGGCACTGGGAGAGGCGTGTGCCGACTGCATGACGCAGATAACGGAAAACACGGCCCCCATTGGCTTGGTCAGGAGGCAGACCATGTTTTTTTTTTCATACCATTTACCTATGCTAGTGAGGAAGGGTGTTTTGGATTAGTATAGAAATTAAGGAAGATATCCTTAGTCTTTTTTAAATATTTGTATTTAATTTTCTAGTAGAAATAAAGATTAAATATTTATTTAAATTAATACATTATATTTGAAAAGTTTAAGTACAGCTTTGGACTTACAATGCAAAGCATTTCTATAAAGAACTTCTAAATTATCTTTGTTAAGTTGAAGCTAATGTTTTAACATTTATCTTATAAACTGTCAGGTGAGGTATCCCAAAGTCGAGTGGGAAAATGGAAAGCATTTTATTTTCCTGTTTTTGTGCAGCACTTCCGCGGCAAAGACAGCGGCACGAACACGAGCTGAATGCATAGAGGAGGAAAATTCTCGTGCCAGGACAAAAGCTGCAACAGCAGCAGCAGCAGCCTCAACAGGCTATAGCTACGTGCTGCCATTTTCCCCATTTCCCTCTCCTTCCCCCGCATACCATACCCATTCCCGGGGCCAGATAAAAAATTGCTTTGTTTAATTATTTCATAATGACGCTGCGGCTGCGGCTGCCACTGTTGCTGCCGCTGCTGCTGTTGCTGTTGATTATATTTGGCCTGTGGGCCAGGGATTTCCGGCAACAGCTGCTATTGCTCCTCCATCAACATTTGCACTTCTTTATTTTTATTACCCAGCACACTCCGCTGGCCTTTAATGACTTCGTTATGGTTGCCATAGCGAAGGCTATGAACTTGCCTTACCCACAAATTATTCATACAGAGTTTCAAGAGTTTTCCACGAAACTACATTTGAGAGAAATTTTCCATAGAAACCAGGAAGGAATTATGTTATATAAGAATTAAATTTTAAGTATGTAAATTTAAAATTTTGATAAATAAATAAATATATTATATATATATAGAAATTAAAAGGCAATTAGTTTCATAAGTTATGCCTTTTAATTATTTCCCCTGAAACCCCCCAAGAATCGTAATTCGAGAATTATCTAAGCCGCGCAGAGAAGTTCATCAAAGCTTCTTCTCTCCTTGTCCAGGCATAGATTTATCCCCCTCTATTTCCCTCTTTTCACTCATTAACTAACCGACTTTCCCTGGCACTTTCCATTTGCAGTCATGATGGATGAGCCACGCTTCGCCCAGCCGATACCAAACGTTACTGTTGCCGTCGGCCGAGATGCCAATCTGCCCTGCGTTGTGGAGCATTTGGGTGGCTACAAGGTGAGAAAATGGGTGTGGGGAAAATTCCGGGAAGGGAAAACGCCCCCAACGGGTTGGGGGTAAACTCACCCGAACAGGAGGGGAGGCGGACTGTCATAAATCGTGCGTAAACTGAACGCAATGGTCGAACAACGGCCACTTGATGAAGGAGTTGGTAACCGAGACGGACACTGTCAAAAATCAATTTCACAAATTGCACAAGGACCGAGGCGACAGCTGACTGACTGACTGACAGGCAGAGGAAACAGACTTTTGGGCCACTCAATTGGCAGTCGAAGATAAAGAGGCCTATTGAAATATTGGAGATTCTGCATTCTGTCTTCCGATGACTTTCAGCTGTCATTAGCAAGTCGACGTACTGTTTGCCTTTGCCCGCAGCAACAATTTATGAACTGCATATATGCAACTAATCCACAATAAGCTAAGGATACTCCCCAAAGTCCTGTGATGGTGCCCTCTCGACCAAACAAAATGGCTAGAAAATCACTTATCATTTATCTCCCTCAGCTGCTGGCTGGATGGCTGGCTAGCGCACATAGCGAGCTCATAACAAATCACAAATATTTACTTGCCATATCAACTTCATATAAATCACTGTCTCCGGGACTAGCACAAGAGTCCTGCTCCTTGCTCTTATTGGACTTTTGTCAACATTGGCCTGGCATAAGGACACAAGGGAAAGTTGGTAGAAAAACCGGGGCAGAAAGGCGAGAAACTCATTGCCGTCAGTCCTTGGGCTGAGGGTGAATTTGAAAAGTTTGCAGCTGACCCAAGGCTGAGGAAAACCTTGCAATCCTTCTCTGGATGCATACAGAGAAAAAGAGCAGGGAATAATTATTTAAGGGAAGACATTTTACACTAAACATAATTAAAACAAAGATATCCAAGGAGCTTAAAAAACACAGAAAGAATCGCTTAAAAGGACAGGTATCTTCGTAGAATATTAGATTTCAATAAATATATATATTTTAAGAATATTTCGGAGAGCATTCTTTCCTGTGGTTTCTCCCTGTGTACCATATCTTCTGCTTGTCACACGCAAAGGCAAAAACCAAGTCCAAAGAAAGTGCGAATAGCAAAGGCGCAAAAAAAGTGTATTAAAAATGCGGAAACAGCTGTCAGGCTGTCTTTATCCTTGGTCCTGCGTCACAACATGACGTTCATTTATAATGGCAGGACCTCCACACACATGCGTTTAGCAGGGAACTGGGCCCTAGCTGGACTGTGTGTGTGCGTTGACTGTTGTTAGATCTTTAAAGAGAGGAGAGACCCTGGGGGGACAGGCGACATTAGCTGGAAATTGACCGAATGATGCGAATCGATTTTCGAAATTGCCTGTTACTCGCAGGTGGCCTGGATCCACATCGACCGGCAAATGATTTTGACCATCCACCGACATGTAATATCAAGGATACCGCGCTATAGCATCACCTACACGGACAACACTTGGCTGCTGCACGTTAACCAGGCCCATCAGGACGATCGCGGCTACTACATGTGCCAGGTCAACACAAATCCCATGATTAGCCAAGTTGGCTATCTACAGGTTGTGGGTAAGTATAATCTTTTAATTCCCTGATTCCCAAGTAATTGATATTTTTGGCAGTGCCCCCAAATATACTGGACATCGAGAGCACGCCCTCGTCGGTGGCTGTACGTGAAAATCAAAATATCAACATGACATGCCGAGCTGATGGATTCCCGTCACCGAAAATAATTTGGCGACGCGAAGATGGCGAGGAAATTGCCGTTGAGAAAAAGAAGAAAGGTAAGAGGGTTGGAGGAGACATATGTATATAATAATATATATTTAAAGGCTTTCTTTCAATGGTTAATAATTTAAAATCAATATAAAATATTTATGACCAAGTTAATATACATTTTCCCCCTCTGTGTATATTGCTTTTGGATGATGACGTTTGCATTTAGAAATTCTCTATGCTCTTGGCACTTTTATTTTCATGTCCTGGACATTCACCTGCTTCGTTCATATAAATACCAATACCAATACCAGTTCTTGTGTACGATGGCGATGTCCTGCCACTGACCAAAGTGAGTCGAAACGAAATGGGCGCCTATCTGTGCATTGCCACCAATGGAGTGCCGCCCTCGGTGTCTAAACGAATCATTCTCGACGTGGAATGTAAGTATTCGATGCCAGAAATGAGGAATGAAAACTATTCCAATGGGGGGCAATTTGGGACGGAGTTCGTTTGGGAGTCTGTGAAAAGTGCTGCGTATTATATTAGACCGAAGTGGGGAACGCTTTTGTCAGTTTAGTTGAAACACGCGCGCGCACTTACCGGAACGCGAGGAGGCCATTCATCCAGCCAGGCATCTATCCATCTACCCATCTATGCTGGCAGAGCACACTAGCAGCCATCCATCGAGCCAGCCTGCCATATTCCTTGGTGAAGCTGATGTTGCTACCTGGTGCTCATCAATTTAACTGCACGCTCGTTGCTCCGGCAATGAGTGACAAACGCAGCTAAGCTGCCGCCATCTAATGCAGCCGATATATAACAAGGAATATGGGTATAGAATACACTGGCAGAAAAGTGGTAGATAAACTAACAAAACTATATTCAGATACAACGAAAATATATTAAATTTAAATGGTATTTAAATTAGCTTTTGTGGGTAGCTTTTTTCATTATCTTCGTATAACTTTTCAAGGTATAAATTAGATTTGCTAAACTTTGGCGTATAGGAATTATTCTATATTAATAAATAAGTTTAAGCTAAATTTTGGAGGCTTCAAAATTTATTAATTTTAAATATTTTCACTAGTTTTTCTAAATAATAACTCCTTTCATATATAAAAGATCCAAATTCAAGCCTTTGATGCTTTTTAAATATCATAAAATGCCTATGTTTATTAGTCATTTTCTTTTATAAAGAATACCAAAATGTGTTCTAAAATATATTTAGTTAATAGTACTTATTTTTCTCAGTGACATTAGTTAGAGAGATACCGTGTCCTGGACGTAAAAGTTACGCTTCCATTGCACGCCGTGCGCCAGTAAACGCTTGTTAATCCTAACGAGTTTCAGCCAGCCTGGCGCTCTACCCCCCTCTAACTCCTAACTACCTTTGACTACGCCCCTGCCCCCCCTTGACAATAATTCACGTCACGTACCTGCAATAAAGTCACTTGCCGGCGCTGCACGTATGACTTTGACGGCGTTTTTCTGTACCGCCGCACCGTGTATGTGTGTTTTTCTCTCTATTTTATTATGAACGGTTTTGTGCGTGGCTGAACCAAGGGGGTGAGGGCGGTGCCAGGGGGCGGAGTCATCCTGGAGCCGAGCCAGCCTCGAATTGCAGGTGTGTAGTAGGCATTGTCAGGAGCGTTTAAAATTTCCAACAAGCTCGCAGGTCCTTTCAATTTTGTTGCTGGGGATTCGGTTTCGGTTTCATGTTTAGAGTTGGGTTTTGCTGGCTGGAAATGCGCAACCTAATATACAGTTTCGTTGAGGTTGACTTAAAAAAAAGCACACACCAATATATATTCTGTGTTAAGTGAGATGGAAGGCTTAATATATTGGAAAGCGCACGGAGACAAAGACTGATGTTGAACGATTAGGGTTAAGGCAGGGGAAAATGAGGTTTAGTTTTAAACATATATATTAAAAGATGAAGCGTGTATTGAATTTAATTAAAGTAATATTTAATTTTTAATAGTCGAAGTTATCAAATAGAAATCAAATATTAATTATAACGATACAGTTATTCCTGCAAATTCCTTGAAGAAAAATAAAAACGAAGGAATTATAATCTTCAAACTAACAGAATATTTTATTAAAACTTAGGCTTTTTATATTTAAATAATTGATTCATCTTTTAATATTATTATTAATAAATCGTTTGAATTTATGTGTTTAAAGGCATTCATATATAAGATCCACAAACACGAAACAAATTGCCTTTTCTCCTCGGAAAACTCTTTCATTCCACGGCCGTGGACGGGTTAGAAGAAGACTAAAGTGACAAACCCATCCACAGCACGTACTTCCGGCTAAACTTAATTTTTTCTGCACCACCCGCCCCCAACCTCCTCGTTTATGCTGACGTGTTGTCTTAGCCATATTGTATATTGCTCCAGTGATAGTATACATATATATTAGCTGTACGAGTCTCTGCGTCTGAGTTTTCCAGCTTAGTCACTGCACTTTCATTTTAAGCTGGGCACAAAAAGAAAATATAGAAAGAAAACTAACAAAAATGACAGACAGACGGACCCAGAAAACGTTGAACAGGCGTAATGCTGCCGCTTATGCGTGCTTTGCAACGACACCTGAACGATCTCCCCCAGGAGCCATTTACATTTGCTAACGTTCCATATCAACCTCTCGTTCCGCTCCCCATCCGCAGTCTCGCCCATGATTTGGGTGCCGAACCAACTTGTTGGCGCTCCATCCGGCACAGATGTAACCATCGATTGCCACACGGAGGCGCATCCCAAGTGAGTCTATTGCCATTTCCGTTCACTAAATTTCCTTATTTTTGCTGAGAAATTTTTTGTAGCATACATTTGAGCGCTGCTTGTATGTGACTTGCTTTCGTTGTGATTTTTGTTTGGAAAAATCTTATTAAATTGAAATTATTTAAGATTGTAACTTATTATTTAAAGGTAACATTTACTTATTTAAGAAAATTTATAAATATTTTAATTTGTTTAAGGGTGACGTCTATAAAAACACATTTATTTAAGCTTAAAATTATTTCTTTAAAGGGAAATCTTATTTATTAATGCGGATTATAAATCTTTGAAAAATGTAGAATTATTTATTCTTCATATTTTTATTAAATATTTTATTTTGTAAATATAATTTTAATTATAAATTACGGACGATATAGTTCATAATATTTACTTACCTTAAATTATTATTGAATTGACAAAGTCTTGTTTTGTATAGTTTCCATAATGTTATTACCTTTTTTAGACGTGTATTTCAAGCAGGTGCAATCCCGGGTCCAATTTCCCCTTCTATTTTTATTGGATTTAACAAATTTTACATTGCACCTGATTGCAGTTAGTTGTGCTGCCTTTTTTTCTTCCCCATAACATATGTATGAATGTGTGTCTCTGTTAAATTCTGCTCATTCGATTTCTCTTTGATTTTGTTAAAATATTTACTTTCATTTGAGAATTTGATTAGTTTTCTTCTGCCCTAGTATGTGTGTGTGTGTGTGTTAAAACAAATTTTCGTTTACATTCGATTTGAGTTTAACTCGAAATGCTGAAACGTTTCCAACCTGCAGGGCCATCATCTATTGGGTATACAACTCGGTGATGGTATTGCCGAGCAAGAAATATAAAACCGACTACACGGAGAACTCCTATCGGTAAGTCACATTTGTAAAGAAAACAAAAAACAAGGATAACAGGGCTAACAGGGAGGCTAAGAATAAAATAAACTTAAACAAAATACAACATCCAAAATTGTGTTGTTAAATATTTATCAGGCATTTGCACTTGCCTTTTGGGGGTCAGGTGCAAGTGCAAATGTTTTCGCCCCCGAAAAACTGAAGATAAGCCGCCAAAAGGATGCCTTACATATACTTTTATATATATGTGAATATCCTTAAGTTTAACCAGTAACGTATCCTTTGCAGTGCCCACATGAAGCTGACGATAAGAAACCTGCAATATGGTGACTTTGGCAACTATCGATGCATCTCGAAGAATTCGCTGGGGGAAACGGAAGGCTCCATACGTGTTTACGGTAAGTGCATTTGTATTGGTAGCTTAAGTGCACTAGTTACAGCAAACACACCCACACATATGCACAAACAAGGACCCTACACACCCGCACACACACAGACACCCGGAGCAATGCAATATCGTGCGCCCTTTGTGGCACAATTTTGCCAAAAGCTTTTACCTATAGACCCGGAATCCACCATCCGGACCTCCTCCATCTCCATCTCCTTCGCCATCGTCTCCGTACATGCACTATACGCTGTCCTCCGGAGCGTAAAACTAAACGAGCGTCGGTGGCTGCTGTGTCTGGCCCTATCTGCCCTGTATTTGGCTCCTAGCCTCTCCTCTAGTCCTCTCATACTAGCCCCTATTTTCCACGCCCCTTCGGCCGTAGTATCATCATCCCCCGCAGCAGCCTGCTGCAGGAGCAGGAGCAGCACGGAGACACATTCACCATAAACGTAAACGGAAAATAAAGGTGAATTTCGGAATTGTTTGACTTTGTATCGTTTGCTAGCCGAAGGACTAAAGATAGCTGCATTTATTTATTTATTTTTTATGCACTTTGCCTGTGTGTTTTCGGGCTTCTTGTCCTGTTTACAAGTTGCTCCCTCCAGGTTGTTGTGCTGATGGCAAATGCTAAGGATCTATCGTGTGCTAAAGGTCATCGAAACATTCACTGAACCTTGGGTTATTTTCGGTTGTAATCGAAATCATTTGTTTTGAATTAAATGGTGAAATGTTAAAGTTTAAATACAGAAGCTTTAGTTAGTATTTAAAGGATAACAATTTAATTATTTAATTTTTATTTATTATTCCTATGAAATGTATTTGATTCATGAGTCATTGCTGCTCCAATTTAGAAATATATTTAATAATTTTGATTAAGTTTTACAATTTCTTCAAGTTATTATTCACCTAGTTTATTAAAGAAACTCTATAAAGTCTAATTTCCATAGTTGACCTTCTGGTAATTACCACGACTTCAGTTGGCTAAGCAGCCCCAGCTTATGTGTGTGTTGTGGCTGAAAGCCTGGCCTTTAACTAGAAGTAAAATTTGTTTTATTTATAAGCACACACACACACTACACTTTGTGTGTACATTTTTGACCTTACCACTTGACACAGTAAACCAATGGGCAGCAAACCGACATAAATTCCACTCACATAATGTAATGAAAAACCATTTTGTATAATTTTATACTTTCCATTCGCTGTTCCGTATGCCTTTCTAATTATTAATTATGCAATGTTATTCAATTCCATTTGCAGAAATACCTTTGCCCTCCACGCCATCCAAGCAGGTTACCCACACCACCGTCGAGTCCAGGGAGAGTAAGTATAGTATCAGTCGGTTCCCGGTGATGCTGGGGGTTTCCAGTGGGTTTTTTTCGGGCAGGGGAAATGCACAGAATGCTTCGTATTTGTGCTTAACACATTCAGTGTTGAGCGTGAAAGTCACACCACACACACACATAGGACATAGGAAGGATACAGGATACGGCGAGCCACAAACAAAACTGCGAAAGTAGCAGCTAAGCCAGACAGATCCACAAAAACAGGAAGGCGCAGGGGGAATGTATGGCTGGGATATGCAGAGGTTAGGTGGAGAAAGGGGGAGTGGCTTGGGGGGGTGGAGACACGCCCACAAAGATATAAAGTAAAGCACTTTTGACTATTTCAGCGACGGGGTTTTCCACTTCTCGCCACTCACACTCAGAGAAAAGGACAGCTTAAGCCTTGTTTATTTATTTAAATAGCTAACCATTATTAAGGTTACTTTATTATTTATGTAAAACAGAATTTTAGTTACAATATTTAACAAATTGAAATTAATTATTATAAAATTGAAATCAAATATTTTTCAGTGCTAACTTTTTCGCAAACTCTTGTTGAAATTCAAGTCGAGCAGAAAAGTACACACTCTTTCAAGTCTCTGTCCGCGTCCGGCCCGGTGTCCTTTTTCCTCTCCCATGTCCGTGTGCTGGCTGTGGGCAAAGCAATATGCTGGGGATTATGCCTTGCGACGGAGGAGGATTTTCGGGGGCATTAGGTTGGAAACACATTTGAAACACTGCCGCAGACGCTGAGCCCGGGAGCCGAAGAGCCGGAGCCGGAGCTGAAGCTGGAGAGCGGAGCAAAAGACCAAACATATTTTATTTAAAGTGACTGGCAAAGCAGCGCGCGAGCAATGCAACGGAACCTAATCCAGGAGTCAGCCAACAAAGGATGTTATTGTTTGTGTGTGCCCGGGTGTGTGTCCTGTGTGTGTGGAGTGTAGTGTGACGATGCACAAGTGTGTGGGCGAAATAAATTTTTTGTATCGCAGCCAAGATTTCCACGCAATTTAACTTGAAAACCATGTCAGACTGGGGTTAAGTTTTGTTTAAGAATCCACAACTTTTGCTAGTCAATTGTGACCCACAAATGAGCAAACAGTGGACAGCCAAAAAAGGGTTAAATTCAGACGGTTTTCTTGGGTTAAACTCTCTTTACACTTGAACTTTTTGGCCACCGTACACTCATGTATTAATGTATATCATTATACACTTAATCTGCAGACAATATCATACCCTCATCACGCAACGACACAACGAAGGCCCTGCAAACGGATGTGGGATATGCCATGAAGAACGATTTATATCCCGGCTCAGCCTCATCCTCGTCCTCTGGTATTGGGGCCAGCTCCTCGGCGGCCTCGTCCTCAACCTCGATGCAGACCTCTGCCCTGCCAGGCGGAGCGGCGGGCAACAGCCTGTCTTCCTTGGGCACCAAGGGCTCCCTGGCGACAGGGAAGAGCACGTTCGACGCGGATCGACCACCGAATCAGTATGCCTCGTCAGTGGGTAAGTGTCCCATAGAGTAGTTCTTAAGTCCTCCCCCCTCCGAACAATCCCTTTATAAATCATATTTCCTACAGCTGCCCCGATGCTTCATAGAGCGCTGCTCAGCTGCTCGCTGCTCCTGGGCTCTGGAATCTATCTGGCCCAGCTCTGAAATCAATAAATCGCTTGAGTTACTCAATAAGCATTTCCAAAATGCAGCCAAAGGGGGTCATAGAAACGGGGCGGGTCTTAGTTTAGGTACATCAACATATTTCATAGCTGAAAGTATATCAAAAACCAATAATATAAATAAACGAAAAAAACAAAAGGAAAATGCTTCAAACTTGGCTCACTTCAAAGCTATAGGAATTTGTAAAATTATATAAAAGGAAAACCAAAACGGAAACGTATTTCGCAAAACAATAAAATGCTCATTGTATGTATAGAATTTATAAAATTGTACAATTAAGAATTAATAATTCATCCGCAAACGAAGGATGTGCTGAGAGTTAAAAAATTGGCCCCGAAAAGCCAAGCTTTGAAGAGGACTTTCTATTGATTTAAATATTTATTAAGTTAAATTTGGAAGCCTTTGATTATATATCCCTTAAGAACATATCACAAACCCTCTCGAGTATCAACAAACTTAAGTTTCCAATTAAAACATATCCGAAATTCATATCGCTTTAAAGAAATACAAAATGTATATTATTTCCTCAACCTTTTTTTTATTTTAAAATATTTATGCGTTTATCTTTCAGTTAAATATTTCTATGTACTAACTTTATTTCTAATTAATTTTTAGCTGCAGTGCAATTATAAATATTAAAAGCTGCAGAGCAGCAATTAAAAGAATTTCACCCAACCCCACCGCTAAAGTCAAGCGGATTTCGCCGTTCAATCCGTGACAAACTTTTCACAACCCCTTTTTCGTGCTGGCAGCAAAAAAAATTCCAATTTATTTAATGAAAGAAAGAGTCGACGGCCTGTCATGGCGGCATCGAAACGCCTTAAAAATGTCATTCATTTTAACACAGTTTCGTTCGAAGCTGCTGCTGCTGTTGGTTCTAGGGTATGAGTAAAAATTTGCAATAATAATTTGCAATGCCTCGATTCCAGTTTCCCGGCTTGCCGTCTCGTCATCGTCAGCTTTTTGTGCGCTTCCATCACTTTTTAATAAATGTGCATGCTAATTATATTATTACTCATACGACCCGTTGCCATGTGTCCTGTCTGCCGGGCCTCACCTTTCGCCTCCATCCTTCCCCTGGATGGCTCCTCGCTCGGCCTCCTCTCCGGCCTCCTCCTCCTGCCTCTCCGTGCGAAATACTTGCAATTAATTTCAGCATAAAATTGCGTGGCCTGCGGTCTCCTGGCCCCGCACAATGACACACAGTTAACATGTCCAATTTATTGGCCATAACTCATGCCGTGCAGCCCAAGGAGCGAGTGAGACGGGACAGGACAGGGAGAGGAGACAGACTATCGACGAGGCAAAGAAAAATGACATTAAGGCCAGAAGATATATGGCACATTTGCATATATGTTGAGGTTCATGTGTATACGTATAAACACCCCGGCTGCAGGTTAAAGGCAGGCCAATTTACTGCATTTATGCCTCTCCCGACGTCGCTGCACGATTTTAATAATTCAACTTGTGTTGCATAAAGTTTGCATTGACATATAAACATAATGAACGATGGAAAACCGCATGCGAAATTGCCTTTCTCCGCCAGGACCCTTTCGTTTATTAACGTTGTTAATGCCGAAAAGGAGAAAAGCACATTCAGCGCGGAAAATATTGATAATCAACATTGTGCACTGCGCCCGGATGTGTCGACGGTTCCACAATAACAAAATTAATGTATTTTATTTAATTCCCCCTTCAGCCTTCGGGCTGGAATAAGGTCGCCTGTGCAGTTAACTCGAACAATGCAGCTAATTAAGCATTATAAATGCAGCTGGAAAGATGGCAGGCCAAGGATATATCCCTCTATCTGCCGCCCCAGGGAGTCGTAGATTTTGCAGCTGGCGGAGATTTATCTGTTCTTAAATTTATAATTTTCATTTATTTAAATTGCTTGAATAACAAAGTGCCATTTTCGCCCAATTTGCTGCCTTTAACAGGAGTTTTCCAAATATAACCGCACATTTAAGTTTAATTAAAATTTTAACTTGCATTTTTGTTTGTGTAAATAAATCCTTTTCGGGGAGGTCAGGCAACCAAATATATATCTGTAAATAAATGTTGACCCCTTCAGTTGTGTGTAAATATGGAAAAAGCATAATTAAAACATCAAACACTCAGCATTTCATACAACCAGAATTAAATCAGCCAGTAAATAATTCTAATTACATTAGCCAAGTCCTCTTGAAAAACGAAAAATATTAACGAAGCGAATAGGAATTATTATTGTAAAGTTCGTATAACTAGGACCTACATAATTAAGCAAGTAAAACAATAATTATAAATACACAAATATATATATAAACATATATAGCCTCTACGAAGTAATTATATTGTTTGTTGCCTGTATTTCAAAACTTAGCTGAACATCAAATGGATAATATAAAATATGTTTAAAGCTTTTTGTGCAAATAAAAATAATAAGAACGGATGTGTTTTCCTAACAAAAAGTTGGCTTTGTGTAAAAAACTGTAAGAGAGAGACGTAATTTAAATAAAAAATAGAAATGACATTGATGCGTTGGTTTTCTTGATTATTTATGTGACTTTTTTCTTTTAAAAACAAGCTAACTTATTTTATTTTAAATTTTCGTTTTAAGAAAAATTACAGGTATAACAAAACTTTAGTTTCTGAATTAAATGTTGAATGAATTTTGTTTCAAAAGTGAAATATAAGCTGAGTTATCAACGCTTAACTATTGTAAAATAAACAATCTCAAAACAAAACAAAACAAAAAAAGGCCATAAGCTAAATAAAACAAATTTGCATTTAAGATTGACGGAATTAAATTGTAAGCAGTTATATAATTATGCGATAATAATTAAATAATAAAACTTTAGGTTGATTGATACCACAAAAAAGCGAACCGAAAAAAACAAACAAAGTAAATGAACATAAATAACTGTTGTTTCATTAAACCATTTGCATTTAATTTTAGCTCTCAATTACATGGGCGAATGCCCAATGTTTTTGGCTTTGGTTTTGGCTTGGTATTTATGCAAATTTCCTGTTTTTCGGGGTTTGACATTCGGCCATTGGGTTTCTCCGCAGCCGAAAAAAAGCAAACAACGTTAATGAGCGCGCTTATTTACAGAAACAGCACACACACACATATGTACACTGCAACAAAACCTCTACGTGTTTGTAAAATATTCTATTTATTTAACAGGGAACAAGAATTTATTTGGCTCTGTGCAGAGGCGACATACCGCCAAAACCTCGGTGTGCGTATACTAATTGTTTGAGTCACGCAAACAAATTTCACACAAAATATGCTAAATACTTTCAGAGGGTCCCCCACAGGAAAAATGTTTAATAATTTAATGTTATTTGCATAGATTTCAGCAGTTTGAGCGTTGACGTTTAGCAATTAACCTCGACACGCACCTACAAAAAGTCTACCGAAACCTAAAATGATCTGTGATGGTACTCATTTAGAGAGGAAAAGTACATAAAAATAAAAATTTGGTACTTTGATTCTTTGAAAACTTTGGCTTACAAATTCCAAAAAAGGACTCAAAATTGATCCTTTAATAAAATATAATATTTTTAACCATCAACACTAATTTCCTATCCAGTTAAGCTACTTAAAACGGTACCCAACGACCGCTCATCACCGAGGAATGACAAAACGTTTCAGTGGCGTACCCCGCTGCGTATACGCAATATTTCCATAACATTCCTGAGGTTCCGCACACATCTGCGGGGTAACCACTTGGGCACACTAACATTATCATACTTACACGGCTGGCGGATGAAGGGGAAGGTTCTGGCTTCTGGGTTCTGGTTTCTGTGAGATTCTGGGGGCCGGAGACACCTTGCACTCTTATCTGAAATGCCTGCTTTGCGGCACTCGAGAAACTTTTCAAAAGTCATTTAAATTATGCGCACAAAAGCGCGAAAATTATGCCATGGCGAGACGGAGATTCAGACGCCACTTACAGCCGCATTTATACATATATACAAATATTATATATATAGGGCGCTGAATAGAGAGACAGAGGGAGGAAGCAGCAGAGGAAACCACATTTGTCGGCAAAGTTTTGCCTACAGCCGACTCTCGCATCCGCATTGCAAAAATAGTTGAGTGCAAAAGCGTGGAGCACACTTAAGATAAGCTTCGAGCGCAAAACTTTCATCTTACAAATGCCCGTACGCGGCAGGACCCCCACGCCTCTGGTCCTTTGAGAATGCATTCAACAAATTAATTCTGTGCCCGCTGTCTCTGGCTTTGTCGCTGCAGGAAATATGTTTAATTTCATTTAAATGCAGTAAGTGCAACACTTTGGTTAGCTTTCGCCAGCACTGAATGAAGTGAGGATGCGGGCGGGGTGGGGTGAAGGAAGGATGTGGCAGGCGGGCTGATAGAAATCTTTTTTTGCCGGAAGTTTCTTCTTTGGTTAGCATTTTGTGGGGGTTTTCGCTGAAATCTCAGCAAAGGTCTTACATTATTTTTTTTTTCAGGGAAAATCTTAACATGTGTACGACTTTAGTTGGAACTTAAAGGAGGTGTAAGGAGGCGTTAATGAGCATGTAATGGGTAAAGTTGTGGAACATGATTTAATTAAATTTAAACTTTTAAGCTTAATGTGAACGAAAATTAAAATACATTTAAAGAGAAGTTAAAAGTTTTAATAAAAATCTTTAAATTAGCTAAGAAGCAGCTTTAAACCATTTCGATTTATATCGTTTAACCTCTTTATTTCTTCTTTATGAAGTTCTTTGAAATTTCAACTCTTACATTCTCATATCCATCATTTTGTGTGCAAATATTCGACTCTTGTGCAGTCCCCCGTCTATTCAAACATGTCAAAGTTCATCAACAACGAAAATCATTACAAAATCTGAGCGCTCCCTCTGCAATTTCAGTTCTAGTTCAACTTTCCAAAGTTAGTTTTTTGTGTCAACTATTTTTCCTCATTTTCTTTATTTATTTTTTTTTTTAGCTGTAAACAGTTTCTCCCGCAAATTACAGCTTAACATTTTCGGGGCCACCGGCACCACACACTTGGAGGGAATATATCGGAGATTTGCATGCGGTTCGCTTTTCCTATATTTTCCTTTTTTAGTTACCAAGGGAAGGCTGATGGCAGGAGGACTCATCTGTCAGTTTTACATAGTGCACCCCAGAGAAATTTGTGTTTGTTGCATAAAAATTACATCGTACATTGTTCGCGAACGGACTTTGATGGCTGCATGACACCAGCGGAGGGATAGCACACACACATCGAGTGTGCGTCTGAGTGTGTGTCTCTGTTTTTGGCATTTCTAAAAATGTTGCAGTGTTGTGTGTGGGGGGAAGGGGAACGGGGACCTATTGATGTGGCTGCTGTGACAACAAGAGCGCTGAAACTTGCTGTCCACTTTTTTATTTCCCATTTTTTGTTGTACTCCACCCATTTCTGGGTGCTATGCGGAGCGAAGGGCAATGACATCATTGCAGTTTTTATCCGGACATTGTGGTCGGGGCGAAATGTCAGCCAGCAGCCACAATTTAAGAGGAAACAGCGGAGTGCCGAGCGGGACCAAGAATGATTTCATTGCCCTGCAGCCACCACGAGTGACAACTTTATGAATAGCATTTCGCGTTTTATTATTAGCATTTTATTTCAGGGGATTCGAGTGGATTTATATCGTATATTTTCAAAAGATATTACGTTTTTATAGAGCAAACCTTGGGAACCTAATTTACTTGATAATTTCATAAGCTTGCCACGTTATTTTATTGTATTTATAATACGCAAAGAAGCTACTTAATGAAGCCAAGATTTAAAATTGATAAAGAACACCTATTTTTATTTCGAGCTTTATTGTAAACTTCACATATATTTCTTCCAACTCTGAATTCTTTAAGTTACAAAGACATAATCCTATGGCTGAGATGAGGGTTTTCTTCTCCTCCTCCTTGGCGCATATTTGTTCGACTTTATTTTTTAATTTTCACAACTTTTGACAGCTTTGCAGTTGGTCACGTACGGGGCCAAGTCGGGACTGCCATATATATTGGCTCCCATTCGAAGGGCAGGGGGCAAGGGATGACTGGCAGTGGAGGGATGACCACAGTGTGCAACAGCTGCCTCTGACGCACGTGACTGGCCAGGAAGCCAGTCCTGGACTAGCGACCTTCGCTACCCCGTTGTCCTGGCAAATTTTAATCAAGTTTTCTCGCCACGCCGCCCGGCACTGCTCGCTGGTCTGTCTATTTAATTGTCAATTTGTTGCGGCGTGCCTCTGACGACCAACGACGACTGCCTGTTGCCTGATAAATTATGTTCCAGTGAACCGAAATTGCAATTAAGGGGCAAGCTACTAAACTGAAAAGCAGTGCAATCGGCCAGGCCAACAACCTTCTGGCCAGAAGGAGGAAGCTCACTCAGGCATCCTTATCTCTCGTTTGGGTGGTAACTTTCGGTTATCTCTGTCCTAATGATTCCATTGTCAAAGCCATTGGCTACGGAAATTGTGTACACAAATTTAAATATTCAACAGGATATTCCATGAAATATACATAAGCCAGATGCACACACACACACACAGCAAGTAAAATAAACTGGCCGAAACAGGACTGCAGGCGACAAAATCTGGTTGTGCGTAAATAACTTTCAGTTTGATGTTCTTACAAATTATTCTGACAGCATTTCTTATTCTTCTAATCTCAGATTCTATTCAAAATATTTTTCTTCTTCAGTTTGAGGATTTTTTGTTGTATAGAAAAACTAGCTTTGCTTTTCATTCGAGTGCTTTATTTGTTTTCATAAAACCATGATTGCATACATAAAAGCAATACAGTTTCTCTAAGCAAATTAATTAAAGAAGAGTTAAGATGAAATGGAGAGGAGAAAAACAACAATTTAAAAGAAGCCTAAAAACTACTTTAAAACAGATTAAAAAAACCCTTTTTAAATGCTACTAAAACCTAAGATACTAATAAAACTTAATAGCTTTAATTAAAGTAATCAAATAATTATTATAAATTCTTGTTAAGTTTATGCTTTCCATATTTTTCTATCTTTTAAGGACAGACAATTCATTCCCAAGATAGATAACCGCCTCAATGCATTAATTTTAATCCTATTTCGTAGTCACTAGTGTTCCGGCCTTGATTAAGCCTTGCAAATTGTCTGCCTTCTTTAAGACGGATTCATGCTTCCCAGGAGGTTGGCCATAACAAATGCCATTCATTTCTAATTCCCAGATTGCAACGCTGAAGTGTCCTGGGAGCTGGCGGCTATCATTGGTCCTGCAGAAGCTGTGAGTATTGTATTATTTAGTCCTCAAACTCCAAGTGCCTGCCTGGCATTGACTTTGACAAGTTGGCCGCCGTTTGAGCGGCATTCGTTTGTTTTAATCTCTTTGGTCCTGGTCTCGGTTTTGGCCATGGTCACCGGGGAGCTGGCTGCCTTTTTAAGTTCCCTCTAATGCAAGTTGAAAACTTTTTGATGGCGAAATCACTTGATGCTCTTTGCCAGGATCACGATGGCCACCGTGATGATGATGTTGATGATGATGATGATGCTGATGACGATGATGCCCGGCTCATAAACTTTTACGCGCTCATTTTCGCTTGGAAAACCCCGTCTCTCTTTTTGACTTTGTCAGGTTGGTTTGTCGCCAAAAAAGAAAAAAATAGGAAAACACAAACAAACTCGAAACAGAAAATAGCCTTTCATTGTCTGTCGCCGGGCGGAATGTCAATAAAATAAATACTGTTGACGCAGCGCGGTTATTTCCCAAACACAATCTCCATTACGGCATTTACATTCTCCTCTAAGCTCGTCCTTTTCGTCCTGGCTGCCAAACACGTTTGTTGACTCTCTGAGTGGCTGTATTTGACTTTAAGCGGCGCAAAGATAAAGACATTTGATGCCAGACATCGTCTAACTCGGTGGGGTGGCTCTGCCCCCACACCTCTTACAGCCATCACTTGTGGGTCATTGTCATTAAGTTGCCCGAAATGAAGATGAGTTTTTTGCCGTTCTTTATTTTAACAGAGTTGGGGGTGATTTTTTCCCAGACACATTGACACTGCTGGACAGGGCTTGATAAGAGGGTTTTTACGGAAAGTAAAGGAATTATTGGGTAAGCGAATCAAATGATGTTATCGGGATTCCCACACAACACTTCGCCCCAACCCATTAACAAGTCATTGTGAGCTTAGTGAACCCTGAACTGAATTTCTATTTGCCAGGACCTCAAGGGGCTCTACTCTTACACTTCGGGAAAGGAGTTTACTGAAAAATTTAAGTTCATTTAGGGTTTAAACTTTTGTATTGTATTTGTAAACTGTTCTCAAAATACAAGTTAAAGTGATTGGGAAACAAAATGAGATTAATAAGATTTCAATAATAATAATTGGTTTAAAGGTAATTATAAGTCTTAAGGAAATTTAATTAATACAAATACAATTGTATCATAAATATATAATAGTCTTGAGAATAATTTTTGTATAATTTATTACCTTTTAATCAAAGCATTTTGTAAATATGATCAGTAAAATCTTTTGATTACCTTTTCTGCTTGTATTTAATTCCCATTAAATTTTCAAAGACCTAGATTACCATTTATTATATATATATTTCTTTTTATATACTTTTCTCCCAGTGCAGTACTTGTTCTCTGCTGGCGCTTCAGCTTGGTTTGGTTTATCTACTACTTTATTACTGTAAATCCTCAGATAATTTATTTGATTTGTACGCGCGAATCCTCGAAACCCCCCACAAGCTGTGGAGCAACAACAACAATGGAAGCAACAGCTGTGTTGATGGAAGGACCTCGCCAGTCTGAGCTTGCTGTGTGTGTGTGTGGGATGCAAAGGATACAGGGCTACAGGGATGCGGGCGGGGACTCAGAGGGATGCCAGTTGAGATGTGGGTGCTGATTTGTATCTGCAAACTGTAAAGTGTATCGTATTACAATCAGATTAAGTTAAAGCCGCCGCATGCCTGCCTGGCGCCTAAATTGAATTTAAATGTTGAATTGAAACAAAATTGAAAAAGAATTTACATGCCCAGCGTGGCCCCTGCTCTATTCTATTTTAAGTAAATTAGGGAACGTCTGCACCCACATGGCTTGCAATTCGAGAAGCCTATAAATATTTATTTACAAAAACGAAGGCCAAAAACAAAAGCTGGCCGAGTTTTTGGGGCTTTGTGGTTAGGTGGGTGTTTTTATGACATATATAAAATATATATATTTGTATATAAATATACTAAGAAGCAATGGCAGACAGGTCTGAGACAAGCTTATTTAAATTCATGGAAAAATAGGGGAGGGAAGAGCCACAAGGACTTAAACCATTGATTGGTATTATTCGATTTTCTAGGCAGAATACTAGTAGCTCGTTCAATCCGAATTTCCCGCATTTCCCATTAAACTCCTGCACATTTTCATCTTTTTCCGCAATGATATCAAACTGCTGGCAATTATTCTATTAAATGCAGCCCCCACAACCGCACCTATCATTTTGACAAAAACCTAAAATCGTAAAAAAAGAAGGGAGATAACGTATTGGGAAATCAAAACCAGGGACAATGGACAAAGTGAGTCCTGGTTTAGGGCCGTCATAGACGTAACTGTTATTCGATTTTGTGCGGCCGCTGGCCAAATGTCTCACAATCGGCGGCACCGACCGCAAAATGTCAGGCTACCTTTTTCTGGACCAATGTGGTTCGCTGACTATATAGAATCCGGACCCGAATCCAGTCGCCGGCAGTCGCCAACTGACAAACCGTCAATTTTATTTTCTTTTTGTTCACGTTAGTGGCAGGCGGCCGAAACTAATGCCAATGGCTGACAGCCTGTTGTTCTCCGTTTTGTGTTTGGCGTTTGTGCGAAGTGCGGCTGTTGACCAATTTGTGGACCATCATCAAGTGTGAAATTTCCAATTTCCGTCATAGATAGGCCCCTATATCCTCCTCGGCCTCCTCCACCTACAATTCCCCATTTTCCGCACCGCTTTCCATATCCCAGCAGTGTTTCTCTCACTTTTGGTTGTTGGGGGACAGCATGCATTTCCATTTGCAGCCTCGTTTCGTTGCGTTTTGCTGTTTGTTTAAGGCTTTTTGTCTGCCTGTTCTCGTCCTGTTTACAATCAGCCAGCATTGGCCAGCAATAACGATCTATTTACCCAGCTACTGAAGTGATTTGCAGGGAAATTGTTAAACACAGTCGTTTATTGTAAATAAATTGTTTCAGTTTTGTTTGCTCATCGTTTATGCGAAATGTTTAATTTGGAATGCATGTCTTTGGGTGGGAAATATGGAAGAAATATATATTGCCAATAACTAAAGTTATTTCAGATACAAAATTAATTTAATTAAAATAAATTATACATTTTACCTATGAGTAAAAAATGTATACTGATTTGTGATAGAATTTATTTAGTTTGTTCTTCCTCTACTTAAACGGCAGAAGACCCTATTAATCAAGTAAAAAGTATAGAAACTAAAGCACTATTAAATTTTAAATTCATTTACCGACCATCCCACGAACAAGTCCCATTGACAAGTCTCGCTCACAAGCTCATTAGCCTCCCACTCATTTATTAAATCAAATATCATACATTCCAATCAGGCAACAACAGCCCCAGTCCCAGCCCGGATTCTCGCCCCCAAAAAGCTGATTTGAATTTAATTAAAAGCGTACAAATTGATTTAGCCCAGTTCAGCAGGAATCTGTGGAGGAGAGGCCATCGGGCAAAAGGTCAGCAAAACTTTAAAGCCGCTCGCCAGTTAAAGCCAGAAACCTGGTAAGCCAGAGATACTTACTTACCTACAAGCAGGCCCTCTCTCCGCTGTTATATCCAAATTAATTATGCTGAAGCGAAAGTTTAATTGAAGATATTGACGCAGAGCCTGCCAAGTTCCGGGTATAATTACACCTGTCCAAGTTGCTTCCACTTTGTTTCGGGCGCTTTCAATTTCACGAATGATAAAACACAAATTAAGATTACCCAAGGAGGAGCAGAGAGCGAGAGGGGTTGCCTCCAGGATGATGAGTTATACGTATTTAAGTCTGCCTTCAGGTTGAACCCTCCTTTGAACTCGTATCAGTATCAGTCAATTATTGGCTTTGGCCACATTATCAATAGCTGATTATACGACCCCGGTTTTCTTTTATTTGCTTAAAGCCGCAAAAAGGTCCTGAATGCCATACAATAAACATGCCCCAAAAAGGAGCTCGGTCTAACCTTCAATATATTTCTTTGGCAGTTCTCTAAGTTGCATACTCTTTCGGGGAATATTTATTCTTTGAACGAGATGATTTTATAAATTCTTAAATTTATTTTTACAATTATCCTGAAAAATATATTTATTGTTTGCTCTAAAAATTGTGTATGATTTTATATAAGTCTTATTATATTTTCAATTTATTATTACAATATTTCAGTGACCCTTAGAGGGTCACAAATTTTTATAAAATAAGAAGCATATAGTCGACAACCAGGATTTTTATATGAGAGTATTTCCAACTGCGACCTTAAAGTCTAGCTCTTTTTGCCAGAATTTCTTCACTGCTTCCACATTTACCATTCAACTAAAATAAAAACCATAAATGGCGGCCTCCTGCCTCGGCAGAAAATGGGGAATCCCCCGAATGGGGCACAAGGCAATCAAACAGAAAGGCTGCTGCTCTGCCTCAGCGTCTGTCTCAGTCTCTGTCTATATATACATATATAAACATACATATATATGCCACTGCAAATGGCTGCCGGTTAAATTGGCAACACTTTATCAAAAAATATAAAAAGCACTAAAAGTCAAAACGCATGGCAAACTGTTGGCAGTCAAAAATGGAGGGGCAATGAAAGCATATAAAAAAAAAGATATAGAACGAAAACAGACTGAGCTGAAAAGGGACAGAGTCCAACAGGGCCACGACGACGATGATGATGGCAAAAAGGCTTGCATATAGATTGGCAATAAGGACAAGTTGAATCATCATCCTAGCAGCGAAAGCATCAAAAATACCCGCCAGGACGAGGCAGCGAGCAAGGCAGATAGGCATACAAAAAATATGCAAATTTTTCGCATAATTCATATGAAATTGTTCTATTTATGAAATGTGACAAAGAAGCAATTTAAACATCCCCTTTTCATGGGCTGTTGTCACACTTTAAAGAGTTGTTTATGCTGTTGAATTGAAATATTAAAGTCTAAGCGATGGCTGTTTACCTTTTACTTCTTATACTCTTTTGATGCATAAATAAGTTTAATAAATATTTGTATAATAAGTAACTCTTTGAAACTTTTTTTAAATTTATAATTTATGACCAAGTTGTGCAGACTCTGTTAATTTATAAGTTATTTTTTTAAATCCATTCAAATATAAACACAATACTCTTGGTTCGTGTTTTATTAACAAATAATTCAGCAATACTTCATTCTGATCATGAAATGTTTTCTCGCATTATTTTTTGTGCGAATGCAATTGTTGTTCTTTGGCCAAGATTGATGGAAAGCATTTTTTTGCATCCATCCAATGAATGGTGTTCGTTTTTAGCCGTGTGCGCCTGATTGAACAGCAGTGATGAAGTTATATGAAGCATTTTTTCCCCGCCGAGGTGTTATGTATCGAATTGAATTGAATTGGATATATTTAAAGGGGAGAATATCTGCATTAAATTGTGTATGCATACAAAGCTATATAATTGTCTTAATTAATGTAATAAAGCCATTTACTATAACACAGCGACAGAGGAGGAGCTAATTATATTTTAATCAAACTAAAAGCATAATTCCTTTATAATACCTGAAGTCTCGGTAACGATAAGCTGACAGTGCACTGTAAATTAGTTGAAATGTAATAACCAATACCGGAATCAGATTGATTTTCCGCGCGTAAGCCGATTGTGATAGCGGAAAGTGCTTGAGTTACCAATTAACTTTTATTTGCACTACACTGCGAACCCTCCTCAACCGCAAAAGGGGCGGATGGATGGCCGGAAAGATGGATAGATGGAAAGCTGATGCCACGACAACGAAATCTCCAGACAATGCCGGAGCGCAAAATGTAAATTATTCAAAAGGTATATCGCTCTGCCGGAGGAGAATATGGGGGCTGCGATGGATGTCATTTCCTACGAATGGAGATGGAATGGAATGGAAATTCTCCTCCACGGGCAGCCCCAAAAGCGCTGAAAAGAAGGATGGCAGACTTGAAAAGTGCCTCGGCGAATGCATTAAATTCAGTTTTCATGCAACTGAGACAACAGTTGAGTAAATTATGGCAACGGGCTGCCGCCAACTATCCAAGAGCGGCGCAAGTTGCAAAAAACCAAGGGGTTTGGCTAAAAGGACGTGGCGAGGACGCGGAGCCGCAGGGGAGCCGAGTGCCAGGCGCGTTGGCAGACTCTGTTTGGTCTGTTGAAATTTTTATGAAGCGTGTTGAATTTTCCTGAAAAAAAATTTCATGTTTTTTTTTCTGGTCACCACGAGATAGGAAACTTTAAGCTGATAACCTTTTTTATATCAACCATGAGGAGCATAAATATTCAACTTCAGCGACTCAAGAATAGTGTCTTGTCTAATAAGAGCTACAAAAATTTATAATTTTACGTTGTGAAATATATTTTTAATATCTCTTAAGTGGGATGATACTTAAATATTTGTATACCTATTTATAATACAAAAAAATATACTATAAAATAAGATTATATATTAATCAGGTAAAAAATCTAGTTAACAGAAAAAATTCTAATCTCTAATCTCTATGGTGTTAGGATTACAAAAATATTACTAACACATTTTGTTATGTATAATTTTATTATACATTTTCCACGTTATAAATTTTAACTAAAATCATAAATGCTAATTTGCTATTTTTTGTGGGGTTGACAAAGCAACATATTTAATTTTTATACTTGACTATTCTGACTTTGTGACCATTTTATTAATTTAACCTATTTTCAAAATTAAGAAAGGGGTTCTTGTTTAGCACACTCGACTCTTGTTGGTGATCAATAATGTAATTTATTTGAAAGGTAGCCAAACATTATCAAACCCTGCAAGACTCTAAAAAGCTTCCCTTTCAGACCAATTTGTTCCATGGTCCAAAATAAACTAAACTTTATTGGCAACGAAGGCTCTTCCGGGCTCGTGTTCGTTGAGTTTCTCAGAATCGTATAAGAGTTCCTGGACGCATGCGTGTTGGCCAATAATGTGTGGAGAGTTCCACTCTCGCGGAATCCAAACAATATTGTTGTTGATGACGATTTAGGCCAAAAACACACACATTATGCGAGCTCAGAGAAAAAAGCCAAAAGAGCAGGAAAGAAAGCTAGAAAAGAAATCTTAAATTTCATTGGCCAAGCAAATGTCACAAATTAGAAGGCAACACAAAAACGAGCCGCAAGGGAGAGAGAGCGAGGGAGGGGGGAAAGGTTACAAGGAAAATCGCATTGAGGCAGGACATTAGCAAAATATTTTACTGAGCTCAACTATTAAAATCTGTTCAGGAGAATGCGGAAAGCGGAAGCCGGAAGAATATGAAAATCCATTGAAGTCTGCTTGGTGGCTGTAACTTTAATGGAGAATCTCTTTGTGGTCCCTTTATGGTGTGTGTGCCGATGCATCGCATCCATCACCCGGCCAGGGAAAACTCATCATAAAGTGAAGTGGATGAGAGACTACCATTTCCATTCCCATTCCGATTCCCATGCCCACTCCCATTCCCACAGACACTGCAGATGGAGCTGAAGAAGGATTTACAGCATCAGCATATGGGCATCATCTTTATCCGAGTGTCTGTGCGCTCCTCCTTTTATATTTATTACATCATTCGATGGCACAAACTCGCATATTAAGTGGATTGATGTATTAATATTTAAACGGCGATTTGTGGTTTGCGGTTTGTGGCTTAAGTTGCTCGGGGAACTTGACTTGGGCGGGTAGTTAACCCTTGACCCTTTCACGAACATATGGCAGCCACTTTCAGTGGTAATCAGGCACAGGAATAATGGGATATCGATAGCTGCGACCTGTTTCCACGACCTTTGACCTCTTCTCGAACATATGGAAACCACTTTCTTTGGTAATGAGACATCTGCATATCGGTCTGTCGATGGAAGTAATCTTACCTCTTTGATGCCTCATTATTCCTCAAGTTTTCCACTTCCTCTCCCCCTGATCAAGCCACATTAAAAGGGGGTCCTGTGTGTGTGTGCGTAGCTCATAAATAAAACATAAAGTCGCCTCGCCTTTTATTTTTATACATTTTTTACTCTGCTGCAGCCACCGACAACTTTTCCGAGGTCGGAGCCGAACATGTTTGGAAAATGTTTATAAAATGACGCAGAAAGCGTACAAGTCATAAATAATGCGTTCGAGCTGAAGGCTATAAGGGGGGGAGGGAAGGTGTGTGCCCAGCATGGAAAGACTGAGTCGGAGTGTCGCAGTAATTTGAAATTAGCACGCGTTTGACATGCAAATATTGGGAAACGAGTTGAGACCGCTTTCCCAGCTGGAAATCACAACTACAGCAGACAACGTGGCGTATACGCAATATGCTGCCCATCCCAAGCCTTTTTGAGTAAGGAAGCTCTGGATGAGGGTCAGCTTAAGATGTCCTTCTTATTGAGCATTCCGGAAGCTGTTCTGCATACAAATGAGTTTCGAACTTTAAAGCGACCCAAGAAAGATCAATCTAAACATTATTTCCCCTGCTTCCATTATCCATTTATTTGTGAAGGGATGTCTTTGGCAAATAAATAAATTCCAACTGACACATGCACAATTATTTACAATTAATTACGCCTCAGACACACGAGTGTCCCTCCCTCTCCTCCTCTCCCTCTCAGATGCAAGGGGTCAGAGCCCTGCCATCGATTATCCCTCTCACATATGCAGTTTGGGGCGTGCCCTCCGCCCATCCACACACACATATTACACAAACACAATCGATTAACATTTAATTGCACAAACGCCTGCCCGGGCTTCGGTCCGCACATTCCGTAATCGAAATTATTGTTGAGGCTTCTGCGCCAGAATTCGTCGCACTATGCCGGATCAGGGATATATATGCACATTCAATATGAATTGGGAGCAGGAGCTGAGCTGGTCAGCCCTTCAGGTGTAGCCTGGCCATCAATGAACAATGAAATTAGGAGCTGCAACCAGGAGCCAGGCAGTCTCCGTTCTGGGAAGGATGTTTATCCATCGGGTTAAAGTAGCCTCGAAAGCCGAGGGGCACTTTAACACGGATGCTAATGCGCACCAAAAATATCCCAAATCCTAAAAAAGGAAACATCTGAAGGCGTTTGCATGGCTGAGGTTTCCCATCCCAAAGCTCTGTGACAACAAGCAACAAATATTTCCGCATTTCACACGTTTTTCCCACAGCTTGAAGGCGACGGCGGAAAAGAGGGTACAAATTCCGCAAATGTTGCGCCAAAAATAACATTTGAATACCAAAAAAAGGTTCTTTATTCGCAGCCTCCTAACAAGAATGGAGCAGGAGCCGGAGCAGGGGACTGCCAGCGGAATGAAAATGGAAATGGAGACGACTCTATTTGAAGGGGATTTTCGGGGCGAGGGAATGGAATGTTTCTTCATTTGCGAGTGAGTGAATAAGTGACACTTTTTTCGCTGTTGTTTCCCTGCGCAGACAAAAAACCAACAAACTGAACCAGAGTTCTGAATGATTTTTCTAAATTGCTCTGTTTGCTCTGCACTTTTCCCTGCCGCTTATTTTTTCTGTTGTGTAACGGATCCGATTGAATATCGTTGAATCGCGTTTCAGTACGTTAATATTTGATTTTGTTGTTTGTTTTTAATTTACTCGAAAGCAAATTTATTTGGATGAGCATGTGCCCCCTCGCTTCTAAACGCACATGAAGAGCCAGACGAAAGTCATTCTAGCCCCCTTTCCCCGTCCATTAAATCCCCTTTAACTTCTGTCTGCTGCAGTGCATCGATGGAAATCGATATTCGAATGGATTCTGCACTCAACTCGACTTTAATCGGAATGGAGGAGTAAGACGATGTCTTCTTGCTCTGTGTTTCAGGATGCATCCTCTGCTTCTCCATTACATTCACACTCTAATGAGTTTCCTCGAGGAAGTTCTCCCATGTGCAGATCCCTTTCAGTGTTGATTTATAAATTTAAGTTATTATTTATGCCCCCACTTAAGTTGCGTAAGCATCCCTTCCAGTCAGACCTTCCTCCTCGTAGATTTATGCACTCCAGATGGAGGAATCAGTGGCTTCTGTCAGGGGTTAGAGGAAACTTCTTGACGAAAGCGAGTCCGAGTCAGAAAGGATTTGACCCACTTGTCCGTCCATCTGGCCAGTCGCAAACCCGTTTGTTTGTCCAGCAAAATGTATCTCGAAATACTTAAATTTCTATTTCTATTTTTCATCATCATCACAATCCGAACCAGCCGGAGGCTTAAGAGCTCGCATGGGAGCGGGGGGGGAGGATATTCGAATGGAATGTGCCAGCTGTTAATATTTTGACAATGATGCATAAGTCTTGGACGGAGGACAGAGGACGCAGGCCGACGGACGCGAACAGAGGCTCTCGACTCGACTCCTAATGCCAGACAGACAGTTGGCAAGATGAATGTCGACAGTCGGATGAAATCCGAATCCGAATTTCATATTCAGGCCAGGACTCGCAGGCACTCGACCCACGACTCGGACGCATTCCTCGTGTTTTCCCAGTTATTGTTTTATTGTTGCCATCCTGAGGAGCTCGTGATGTTGTGTTCTCCCGTTTAACTGGCACCTTCATTAGTTATTCAAAAATTGTCGAGGTCGGAAGAGAGATGGCCTGTTGGAGTGAGAAGCTGAGGTGGAGCCCAGTTGGAGTCGTGTCAGAAGGGATTGGGTTGTCCCTGCCAGAAGCAGAGTGCACATGTGTATCGAAGGGCAGAAACTATGATCGGGACTTTAAGGTTTACTTCTGTATCCTGACAAGGAGCATTTAAAGGGCTTGTAATAGAATCTCTAACTGGGATTGTGATGGAAGTACAAGCTAGTTCTATTATTATCCATAACTATTTATTGTTTGATTACATCAAATACGGTGCAGAGGTTCTAGTAGAGCTGGAAAGGTCCAATTGTGGTTCCCCTTAATGATTTACCTCCCTCTTATCGCCATGCCAGAGTACTTCTCCCTCGAAATCAATTGAATAGCCAAGACAATGGAGCGAGTACCAGTCTCCACAGGATTATGTGCCCAATTCCAAATCCATTATTCGTGCTCTTCCGATTAAATTTAACTGACGAGGGTCGGACTCGTACCTTTATCCCGATTCGTTATCCAACAAATGAGCGAATAATTGCGAATACAAGTGAATTACAACGTTTTAAGCGCGGCGATTGCCGATGGCAGTGACAGCAATTGTTGTCCGGAGCGTGTTAATGAGTTGTTAAGTTCCCCGAAAGAGTCCTCCCCTCGCCCCACCTCAATTCGAGCATTGTCTAGTGCTCAGCCAGCAGCGATAAATGTCAATTGCAGGACCTCGGCATGAATCTGCCCTTAGAGGGGATGAGCTATAGGGATGATGCTGGGTGCTATGTAAAGTTCAAGACCCACTGCGGCTCATTACATGTCCGAGTCCGACTCCGAGCTCGAAATGCACTCCGAACGGGAACAGAATGATTCGGCTGGCGGACTCCGGACAAAGGACGCGCCAGGACACTCTATGGCGAGGAACAGAGGAGCTGGGGCACAGGGAGATGGTCAAGAGGGGCTCATAAATCGAGAGCGGCTAATGCCGGAGTGTGCACTTCACTCAGCCTGCTGTTGGCATTCATTGGCATCGGATCTGTCCTCCGGGAAATTCGCATTCAAATCGCAAATCGCAAGTGGACTTTAAAGCGGTTTGTTAATGGGGAAGGGTCAGACAGAGGCCACGTTCCGAGTCAAACTTCCTCGCACTTTTGTCTGACTTTGTCCTGAATAAACAACTCTGGCTGAGGTTGTGGACTTTTCGGTTACCGAAACCGAAATGCGATACAGAAAGTGTCAGACGTGAAAGTTCATTGAAATTGACAGCTTTTGACCAAGACAAGAACTCTCTTTCAGTGGCTCTGTTTTGGTCAACATTCGCCGGAATTTGATAAAACTTAAAGGATTTTCCCAGTTCGAAAGTGAAACTAGAACCCATTTCTCCCACAATTTTATTTGCTAGTTTCCATTTAATGATATTCGCTGGGAAATCCCACTCTCGACATGCAAATGTCGGGCAAACAGAGAAGAGTCAAGTCAAATTCCCTCGACAAACATCACGAACTAGGTAAAGTTCAGTTGGACAAGCGTCCTCCTCCTCTCCCCCCATTAGACACAATGTCAAGACGTCAAAGCAAATTGATTTATTGCCGCGCCAAAAGCCACAGGTGTCCATGTTCCGTGTCCTGTGCCCCTCGTCCCGCCATCCCTTTGAAATCGCTGTCCTCGGCTGTCCTTCCCCTTGACAGACATTGCGGTCGCCAACTGCGGAATCCTCGCGGCCTAATTTTCACTTTGTTGTCCTTCAATGGTCTCCCATAAAGTCTTCGACCTTTGTGGTTTTCGGTCTGACTCCGACTTCGGACCCGCTGAGAGGTCGCATCGTCGATACCTATAAATCTTGGGCGGTGTTAGAATTGAATTTTTCCTCGAGTGCTTAGCATAAAGTGGAATGCGGCCTTTACCTGCCCCACCTGCTAATTCGAATTTAATGCCTGCTGCTCGACATGACAAACATTGCAAGTATCCTTCGTCCTGTCAGGTGAGTGGAGACAGCCGGGAGGGCGGTGGGAGTGCGGCTTGTTTGTGGTTCTTGTGAGTCCCAATCCCGTTGACAGTTTAATTGAATCTAAATCCCGACTGTGCCCAGACCGGAATGAGCAGAAAATATGTTTTTAATTTCATTGTTTGGTCTGAGCTCCAGAAGAGCTAAACAAGGAGATTTATGGGACCAAGAGGGGTGAATAGAGGAGGTTCTCTACAAATTGGAAAAAGGCCATCCCGCTAAGAAAATTCAGGAATAACCTCTGCCATAGTATTAATTTTTCTAAATGTGGCTTAAATGTTAGTTCTCGAAAATCAAGCCTTGACTTAAATGATTTATTAGCTGCCTGAATCTAGAACTAAAAAATTGCAACATTTGTGTGCTGTTCGTGACAGCGAAAACTTCGATAAAGTGACATTTACATGCAGCTCCCCTCACTCTTTATCTAACATTTGTTGCGCAGTTTGCAGATAACTACAAAAAATATAATGGAATAATATTTTTCGAAACATTTTTTACCTTTTGCATTGTTTTACAAACATTTCTGTATGTAGGGGACATATTTTTTTCGCCAAATTCTGCCCAACAAATTTATTGACATTAAAATCACATTTGTCTTGCGGCCTATGTGAAATATGTCAAAAGTTTCGCTGCGGCTCAAATGTTTTCTCCAAAATAAATCTAAATTTGGGCCAGGGAAAAAAAGGAAGCACATATGTGAAATCGGGGCGTAGAAGATTTATCGCTGACCCAGTACTAAAAAGCAGCTGAAACAATCAACTGAGTCCCGAATAAATCTGCTTCCTCACTCTTAAATGGGTTGTGCCCGAAAGAGGAATGCCTGAATATTGTTTTATAATTTTCAATTGTCTCATCAATCAATGTGTTTGCCTAGTTTACATTTTAAGGAGCATTTTCCATAGAATTTGATCCTGTGAAATTGCATCTATTACTTCTCATGATTTTCATTATAAATGCAAAATAATGAGCCTTCATACAATGTCAAAACTATTGATTTCCTGACACGCACACACATACAAGCTCCACGTCATCTTATCAAGAATCAAGCACTGAAAACAATTTATATTAAAATTATATAGTCAAGTTTTACAAAGTATTTTATTTTTAGTTTTTAAAAATATAGAAATTTAAGGGAGCAATTTTTATATAAAATATAACACATAAAATATTTTTTTAGTAATTCCCAACGAAGAGAATAGATATTTAGTTGTGCTTTGAATTTTTCAAAGTCTCACTCTAATTCCTTTTATTTATTTATTAATAATATTTATTTTAACAATAATCTTATATTTTTCTTAGTGTCGCAAAACTGCCAACGTCAGTTGGAAGCTTCAGAGGCAGCTGAACAAAACAGAATGGAACAGCATCTCCCCAGACAAGAGCCGAGGCTGCATCCATCCATCCCACAGCCCCACCACATCCCAACCAGAAAGCCGATTGCACAATAGACTCTGTTGGGCATCGAGAGTGACACACAGCAGCCAGGCCAGAGATGCACGATGCACATCAAATTGGGTGGCATCCATATCCTTTCCCCCGAACTATGTATTTATGAAGCCGCCAAGAGCGAAACTTTCGAGCCATAAATATGAATCCGCTGCGGGAAAGTCAAGGAACTTGGCGGATAGTTTCGTTCATGTTGCCAGCGGCAATTATTTTGAATTTATTGATTGCCCAATAATGGTCTGACGGGGTGTGGTTCCCGCTGACATGAGACCTCGGTCCAGAGGACCCTTTCCACTCTTAAAAGCCGCAGCTCTGGGCCACCGAAAATGCTTTTAATCTGATTGCCGGCGCTGGTCACGAAGTTCGCCAACGGGGGGGAACAAGCAGAGGAAAGATTACTATTGAATAAAAAATATTTATGCACTTGAACGGCGTTAGATAGATAGATGGTCGCTGGGCGGCGGAAATGCTGAAGGGCGGAAAAGCGAGGACCTGCAAGCAAGTGAAAAACTTTCCGGATTATAAATCAAAACTTTCAATTTTCTTTTAGCCTCTCGCTTCAGGGTTGTCGCTCGCTCGCTGCTTTGCTGACGGCAAACTTTTCTCCAGACACGGAAAAACTTACCGGCTATATATAATAATAGGAAAAAAAGTGTAAAGGAAAACGGGAAAGGCGAGGAATGTCTAAAGGAGTAAGTGGGAACAATTGATTGATTGACTGACAGTTCCTTTTTTTCGGTGACTCGAAATGGCATTGAAAGTATAGAAAGTGCAAATATGTTGCAGAAAATGTAATTACAATTTGGGATGCAGTCAAATATTTTACTTACCTCAGAGATACAGTGGGATACTAATGCGAAAGGATAATAATTTTAATAATATTTAATTGAAAGATAATCTCTTGTTGAGTTTGTACGGTTTTTATTTAATAAAATTATGAAAAGCTTTTGGTTTAATTTGTGTATTTATTTTAGAAAATAAATAAAATAAAAATTTTAAGATACTTAATCATATAATAAAATGTTATTAATACTAATCAGCAAGTTTTACTTTAATTTTATATATTTTCTGAATATAATTTTATAGTTTTTTTTTTCATTTATAAATAATATTTCTACCTGCTTCACTTCCCTGACCCAATTCCTGGCCGGCTTTCGGTCTTCTCAGTTTCCAAACCTCAAGGCATTGCTGCTCATTTAAACGTATCCTTAGAATTTAACCACAACCTTTGGCACACACGAATACATAAACAGGGAGACAATGAAAATGTTTCATAAAATTACTTGTGTTTGCCTTTGAAGGTCCTGTTTTTGCGTTTGTGTTGTGGTGTGGCAGCGTTGTGCTGTGCCCAAGATATCCTGGCATGCCATGGCCTTGGCTCGCTGGCGTAAAATGTAATCAAGAAAACATTTAAATGAATGGCAAATTCAAAATTGCATGCATATTTCATATGTGCAGCCACAAAATGTTCATGTAATTGCGCACAAGTTCCCCCCAAAGAGGATGACAAGGAGCTGGCCCCAGGAGAGAGAGGGTGTGTGTGTGGATTGCGACTGTTTGGGGTTGTGAGCTGCATAAATTCTGCAGTTTGGCCGCATCAAAACTTTGGATGATGACAAAACGAGGAAAAGCTGCACAGGACAGCAACGAAAATTTGCACATTGATTACTAGCCGGAAGTCATAATTAAGCAACAACAACAACGGCAACTGGAACGACTGGCCAAGATCAAAGAGGGGAAACTTTCCATAAGCAAAATTAACACGTAATTTGTTTACCAAACACGTCGGCCGCCCAAGGAGAACTTGACCAGGACCCCAGGACCTTTGACTTGACTAATTGAAAATTCCAAGTGTAAGCTGATAATGTGACAAGGCAACCCAAGTTCCTGCATCCGAATCTGCCTTCTGACTTTCACATACACATTAGTCTCACAAGTTGGTAGCTGGAAGTCCTTGCCGAGGGCACAGCCGGTTGAATCAGTGTTGTTGGTTTATCCTTTTTGCAGGCTGTTTTCATTATTATATTAAGGTGAAAGAAAGCTGAAAGAAGAAAGTCTAAAGTTATTCAACTACTGCAGTTTTAATTAATTCAATTGGTAGGCAGTTAAAGCTGTTAATAAAGTTTCCTTGCCGCAGGATTAACAATACTTGCTGCACGCATAACAGCACATGCTGTTCATCTAGATTCACTTGTAATTACTATTTACTTAAATTTATTTTATGGGGAGTTAAATTAATTAAATCACAAGTTCATAAATATATAGTTTAAACTGCTCTATTCCAATAATATTTCTAAATAAATTCTATATCATAATATTTATCATCATTTATAATTTATCATTTATCTTTATCATTCCTTATCAAATGGTATATCCTATTTTCGAAATAATTTGTTAGCATCACTGATTTCTCAGCCACAGGACCCTCCAACCACATGCAGAGAGGCCTTACCCAGCGGTGGAAGTCGTTAAAAAGTAAAAATCAATTTATGAGTAAACGTTAAGTGAAAAAGTTTTACCATTAAAAGGCAGCGTAGTCGTAAAAGAGGTGGGCAAAACTTGACAGACCTTGGCACCAAGGTGTTGAGGAGATAAATCAATTTGCTTGTTGCACAGTTGCCAGTTGCCAGACCAACAAAAAGGTTTAATTAACGAACAAATGTCAACGGGAGGGGGTGGTGGGCCACACTTAAGCACAAATTCAGTCAAGAACAGAAGCAGCAGCAGCAGAAGCCCAAGCAACTTTTGTCCGCAATTAGGGCTTGAATGAATGACAGTCTGAATGAATTACTAACTGACTGAATGACGAACCGAGGAATCGAGGGGAGGTAAGGGGAGGCAGAAGGTAGAAAGTGTGTGTGGAACAAGCATTTGTGTGTGGCCAAGTGCCCAATTGTGTGTTAAGAGATTTCTTGTGCTCAATTTAAGCCAAAATTTAACTTTAATTCATTGAGGATGAGAGGGAGAAATTAGTTGGCAATGTTGAAAAAGTAATTAAAGGATAAGAACAAGTTTGAGAGTTCTATATCCATCTACCTATCTATGTATACTTCGTAAATGACCATTAAAAATTGAAATAAAGGACAAACGGGTTAGTATTCCTTTAAGTAAAACCAAACCAAAATGCAGGCTGCCAAGACACAATAATAAATATTTTAATAAAACGTAAATAAAGATAATAAAAGCCATACATAAACAGAAAACAAATAAATAAAGAGACATGATTCAACACTTAAATATATATTTAAAATATTTAGCATTCTGCAAAGTCCAAAAAGCATTTACACTTTACAAAGTCTTAATGGTCAAGAAATAAGTAAAGTAAAAATCAATGTTATCTTTAGCTTAACGAATTTCCTGCAACTTCTTGGACTGCAATCGCTGTCCATTGTCAGAGTAAAGTTGAAAGTTTAACCCAAAAATAGAACTGAAAAGAGCAAATGGCATTTAGTTTACCCACTTAAGTGTCGGAAAATTCCAACGAAATTGAAACCAAAAGCCAACAACTCACAAACCGAAAGCGAATAAATTGTCACTTGCCAGTTGCTTGAATTGAATGTGCAAA
Source organism: Drosophila anomelani (assembly GCA_035045905.1). Classification (NCBI taxonomy): domain Eukaryota; kingdom Metazoa; phylum Arthropoda; class Insecta; order Diptera; family Drosophilidae; genus Drosophila; species Drosophila anomelani. Next base: position 10,151,352 of record JAWNOO010000165.1, read on the forward strand.
TATTAACATTCAAAACAAGCCAACACTTGTAGAATATATACTATATATATATATATATATATATTTGGACAGAAGCTCCACGTTTTGGCCGGCTTACAGAAGTGTGTCCCAATGTCAAGAGTCTCAAGTCCTCAGCAGCTTCAATTCTCCTCAAATGTTCGCACCCATTCAGGCTTTGCACGGGGAAAAAAGAGTGTCTAAAATACTTTACAAATATTTCTGATATTTTAAATAAAGTTCTTGGATTATAAAATTAAAGAATATTGTTTAGATTTTCTTGTTCCTTAAATCAGAAGCTAAAAGAATGCGACCTAAAGGTTTATTTAAATATACTTTATGCTGGGTTTAATTTGTCTTAAATCTTACAGCTATTAAATAAAATCTAATAATTCTGAAATATAAAAAATATTATTTTTAAATAAGAAAAAAATATTTTTCTGAATGCACCGCGTGCCTGCCGCTTGCAGGTCCTCTTCCGAGATCAAAAGTTGAATCCGAAACCGAATCCGAAAGCAGAGCAAACAATGAATGAGTGAGTGTTTCCACTGCGAGTGCCAGCGCCAGTCACCGCAGGATACCACATAATATTTGAGCCGGAATCTCGGCCGGTGCCGGGATGAACATTTTGCATTCGTGTTGACATGGACCCAGGATTTCGCCGAGTCGAGTGTTAATCAAATTAGTTGCACTACACGGAGCAGGTCAATGCAAATGCAAATGCGAATGCAAACAGCTAAATGCAAAATGCAAACGGCAAATAGCAACTGCATGTGAGCTGCTTACATAATGTCATATGCTTCCACACACACACGCTGAGCAGGCCTAATCCCCAGCAGGAGAAGGACCTCCTCATTAGGACCCGGGCTCAAGTGCTTAAAACTTTGGCCAGGGGTATGAAATTAAGGGTTAACTCACGTAATAAAGGACGCCTCCGACCATGTCGCATTTTACATAATTAATGGTTGTTTAAACTTATAATGTGTTAACCTCTTAACGCCCTCCAAGAGTCACTTACTCCTTTGGTGGTTATTAAATTAAAAGAACACACTTCCGGCTTAATGTCACATGCGTATCCCAAATGGAAAATGAAAATTCAGCAGAAATCTTTAAGAGGCAATTAGCCAAATGTATCCATGGCTCACAGTTCACATTTCGAATTGGAAATTAATTCAATTAACTCGATAATGAGTATGACAGAGAGAATGTGTGCCATCGAGGAGCGTTTTCAATTAACCCATGGCTGCCACATTGCACATTTTGTGCAACCAAAGCAAAATTTCTATAGAGCGAGGGAGATTCCCAGAGATTATCACTTTTTGGGGAGGATTACTGTGTGAGAATTTCATTTCAATTAGGCAAAATGCGTTCGCCTTTGCTCGTTGAGTAAATATGAGCCGGCATCCGAGCATTTCCATTTCCACATATACTATTTTCACCGGAAAATGTTATAAAATTCAATGAATTATTTATTTAGCAGGTGGCAGCAGCCGGCGCTGACTGAGCAAACCAGCATATTCCAATTAACACGAAACGGCAAAAACCAATAGCCGGGCAAACAGTCGAAAGAGTGGCATAAATTTAAATTGAAAACAAAAAAAAACATACATACAAAAAAATGCATATTTATGTCAAATTTAAGCCGATTAATGACCAACGGAAAGCGAAACGGAGCGACTGCCTATTAAAATCAATTAAAATACCAATGCCAATGCTAGCCCAAAGTGAGCCCGGGGAATTAAATTTAAATGCATTTATCCCAGTCAGGGCAATAAATTTGTGAAATCAAAATGACAATTTGCCCGAAATTGTTGTCAGTCATTAAAAAGTTCAATTATCGTCTCAGGCAATCGTTTGCCGCAAACGAGAGCCGTAAACTCTTCAAATTACAAACTTTAAATTGAGCCATAAAATGGAACACACACAAAAGTGCTCGTAATATTGTTTAATTGAAGGCCCGTGTCCGATGTCCATCTCCCTTGCCAGCATTAATCCAGCATAAATGGAATGCGATTAAATTCAATACCGACAAATACATATTTAATTAAAAATTTCCTTTTATTTGCGTATAAATTAAACAACATATGTAAGCAAGGTGTGCGGCTGTGTGCTGGCTGCGCAATTGGTGCTGACTCTTGTTTACATCTGCATTCAGATTTTAATTGACTTGGCAAATAATAAAGAAAATATCTGTTTTTGTTTTGCAAGTCATTATAAATAATCGCATAAAAAAGAGCCTACATCTGAGCTTTATAAAATTAATTAAAATTATTAATCGCTGACTATGCTTTCAATTCAATAAAGTCATTAATAAATTGTACAATGATAATAATCTTTTGAATAGTACGATCAAATTACATTTATATAATTATGTAATGGAATTACTATATATTCCTCTTTTGTAAAAATAAAAAATACTCAATGTAAGCTTTAAACTTTAGAAATTTATATTAAAACAATCATTTGTGGTTACCCTTAAAACCACCCAAAAGAAGCTTCCACAAGGCATTTTCTTTCTAAGCTTTAATCAGGGGAAAACCCCCTTATTTCCACACTCCATAAAGCTGGGAAGCGGAAAACTGAACAACCGAAATCATAAACATTTGCCTAAATGGTCTGAGAGCATGGCAAATCGCATCCACAGGCAGCGAGTAAAAACTAAAAACCATGAATTGCTGTCAAATAAAATATTAAGCATTAATATTCACGCCCCTGCCAGGGTTCAACCCGGGGCTGGCAGGTCATGACCCTCGGCTCGATCCCAATCGCAATCCCAGAGCCCAGCTGACTGGGCCGACCTTTTTGGCAAAGTGAGCAGCAATAAAAGTTTAAATAGAAGTGCCAACAAACCACAACAGCACTCATCACGCTCCAACGCCATCGTCAGCACCATCAGCAAATGGGGCAGGTGGCCAGGCAACTTTGCTGGGCATGCGGGCTAAAAACCCCAACAAAATAATACAAAAAAACACCCAAAAACATCACTAAAACCCCCAAAAAAGAAAAGGGAACGAGGAAACCTCAAAGCAGACAAGCTAACAAGGATTAGTGAAAAGTGTGCTCGAGGCAGCAGCATTAGCCAAAATATATTTTCGGTTTGCTTTCGGAAAAGTGCTTTAATTGATAAGTCAAAAGCTGAAAAGTGATTGAAAACTTTAAATGTGCATTTCCAGTTCGATTTTGAACCCTTAATTAGTTTTGCTCGCATATATTTAGCCCTGCAAATATGCAAATTGTTTTCCTATCTGACGGCATGCTAATTTGTTTATGAATGCAATGGAACGAAAGTGTTGAACATTTTCAATAATCAGATTATAAATGGAAATGGAAAATGCAATAGCAGACAAACATTTAAATAATGGAAAGGGATTTAAGCTAAATATCTAAATTATATTTCATTGAAATTTAATTTTTCCTACAGCTTAAATATTTTACAGGAAAAGCTGACAATTTTTAAAGGAACCTCTGCTAATCAACCGCGAATTTTCGTTCACCTCAATACCTGCTGCTGTGCTAATGCAATAAAAACCAAGGGAAAAGTGTACTTTTTCCTCCATTTTCCGCCATTGTGCGGGGTTAAAGAGTAGAAGTAATAATACTAAAATAAAACATTTACAGGCGCAGACGACGAAAAACTGTAAATGACATGCCAAAGGATGGAGTTGTGTGGGAAAATTGGGCGGCAAAGTGGGAGGAGGCTGCGGTCGGACCACAAAAACAGAGCAGACTCGTTGCCATCGTCGTCTCCTGTCGTTTGTCGTTTGCTCGAGTCAAGTGGAGTTGAAGGAGCTGCAAGTGCACTTCATTTCGTACCAGCCACCGTCCCTCCCCCTCGGCACTCGAAAGCCCCTTTGAACCCCGGACTCCACAGCAGTTGCCTCATAAATTGAAACCGACAAAAAATGCGCTTGTGTCAGGCACTTGGAAAGAAGACTGCCTACGGCGAATAGATAAAGGCTGAATCTATGTAGGGAGGTGTTAAGGTGGAAGGAAAGGTAGGGAAGGGGATTACACTGGGACAAAAAAGGAATATTTTTGGTTTGATTGTTTAATTTAGCAGATGGAATTATACATTTTGGTTTAAGGATTAAAAAGTATTGTTGTAAGTTTAACCTGATTACAAATTTAAACCTAAACAATCGCTGGACGAGAAGCAGATCCGTCTCAAAGGATCAATTTTTGCTTAAGGCAGTTTGGAACCAGACACAAAATATTTGGAATGAACGAAGCCAATATATTTTAGATATTTACCGGGGGATCCGATGAAATCATAACGTATTTTCGGTGATATGTAATTTTTTACTAGCTATGCTTATTAATAAATAAATAATCCACAGAAGAAATATATAAATATATTGATTTTTAACTCATTTTAATTCATATTCTTCCCACAAAGCAATCTCTATAATTCTAAAGTGTAGGCAACGGCAGGATATTGGCGGAATGCAGGTGGTGGCAACATTTAGTTCACTTTACCTGCTTCCTTCCCCCCCTTTCCGGCGATCGCTTCCTCCAAAACAACAAAACCGCAAATGCGACAAAAGCAGAATGCAATTCGCACTTGAAACTCTGTGGCCCAACAACAATAACAACAACAGGAACAACAATAGCATCCTGGCAGAGAACGAGACAGGGACATTGAGCATACTTCTGTGGTAAGAGAACCCGAAAAAGGAAAAAGGCAAAGTATAGCTTTCCCAGCAAAAGTCCGCGTTTGCCTTTCCACTTTTCTTTTTCTCAGTAGTTTGCTGCTGAATTTTTATTTTTTTGGCGGACCTCCAATTTGCTGCAGAAAATGAAAATTTAAATTTTTAACCAACACCGAAGCAGGCTGGCCAGAAAGTTTTGTTGCCACAGTTTTTGCTGCCATCGTCGTAGTCGTAGTCGTCGTCGTCAACACTGCAGCTGAGAAATTTCACACATTTCCCACAGCGCATTTTCGCAAACTGTTTTTCGTTTTTGTTTTTATTTTTATTTTTTTGTATCCTTATTTTTATTTTTTCTTTCTGTCAACGAAGGAAACCTTCAAGCTGTTCCGAGCGAGCGAGAGTGATGAATGAATGGAGACCTCGCAGTCGTTTTAATTTTCCCCATAATGAAAAGGGAAACCGGAAAACGAATGAAGTGTGATTGAGGCACGAACGCCGTCGCAGCGAAAAGCGCTTCCTGGGGCAGGACTTTTGTTTGGTTTTGCACTGCTTTGCTTACGAGCTAACAACAATCATCATCAGGAGGAGGAGAAGCAGCAGCACGGCCCCTCAGGCCAAGGAATGCACATCCGACACGGTGTATCCTGGCCACTTTTCCCCGCCCAGTTTCCCGGCTTTCCCCGTTCTGTGTCAGCATGCAACAAATGCCTCGAGTGCATAACTGCCTGCCCGGTGATGCACAGAGGAAAAATGCTAAGACTAAGCTAAGAAATTTCCTATCAGAAAAATTTAAATAATTAAATTTAGCTAATACATATTTTCCTTTATTTTTAAGGATATATGTATAAATCTCTTATGTATTATTTTAGACATCTGCTTCAACATTTAATCCCTAATATATTTGCAGTGCTTCGTTTTATAATTATTATTTTTCATTAAAAAATTATCCCAGATTTTCTAAATATAAATTCATTTTATTTTATACATATTCATTCCTAACAATCCTTTTTTTCCTGTGCACTCTCTAGCCTTTGACTCTCACCCCGACTCTGGCATAAATCATGGCTGGCATTTGCATGTTCCACAAGCCTCCTCCTGCTGCATTCGGCTAATCTTCGTCCTGGCCAAGTCCTGGGGAAGTGCATCCTTTGTATGCCTTTTGTTTGCTTTTCATGTACTTGCTCAATTAAAAAATTGCTCCAACAGGGGGGAGCGATTCGGGTTTGCCTTGTCGGGCAATTAATATGTTCGGTCGCCGGCAGAGAAAGCATTTTTAATTGCATTTCCACACGAAATGCCGCAATTTCGTTTCCCTGGGATTTTCACACCTATAAAAATGTAAATTTTTCTTTTCACCTGCAGTGAAAGGAAAGCGTACCTTATGTCTCCCCCCAGATAATATTAATTGCCGCTGCATTTGTACGACTATCTCTAAGCTGACCCCCTTATTCGAACTTAAATTTACGTCTTTCGGTTAAATGTGAATAAGGAATTGTAAGATGTAGCCTTTGCCTTCGTCCTCAGCTGAACAGCAACTGTTTCTTTATTTGGTTAAATGGAATTGAGTCAGCGCCTCGTTTTAGACACTCAAAAAGCCGAAGTAGAAGTTCTCTTTTCGAGGAGCAACGCAGGCGCCAACTTTAATTTCGAAAACAGAGAGAGAATCTCTACAAAGAGAGTAGAATCGAGTGTGGATTTTATATGTTGTGTCATAGTAAACGAGAATATAATATCATACCATATGTGCTTTCAGAAAAACAGACTGCTGCCGCTGGTTTTATGATCCATAAGAAAATAATATGCTCTTGATGGCTAGCTAAGGTCAAGGATAATGTTTTGTAACATTCTTTAGATAGTAAATTTGGCAAAGACAGAAATGCAAGAAGGTCCAGGTAAAAGTTACAATTTCCCAAAGTATCTTTATATTTTTATTAATGATTTAATTTCAAATCTAACCTTTAAAAGCTTGGCAAACACATAATATTTAGACGCAGTTTTATTAAGAATTTTAGGTCATAGATTCCACAATTTAAGAATGTAATTTCTCTTTTTCAACTGAACTTTACATTCCATCTCAGCTATGCAAAAAAATATTTTCATTAGAAAAATGAATCTCAACATTTATCCGCAGCCAGCCCCGATATAAATTCCACAATATGGTAAGGGAAAATATTTTTAATTCTTCTGATTGTAGTTGCCTATAGCACAAACTACCAACTACAAAGGTAAATGCAAAAATTCTTATCAACAGACGTTGCAAAAATGTGTGCAATTAAAAACTCTCGGCACATAACAAAAAAATATAAAAATAGGGGAAAATGCTGTAAAGAAGGAACAACCAGAAGGACCTTTGGGTTGAGCTAAAAAAATGTAAATTCAGCAAAACAAACGTAAGAGGAATTAAAAGAAGCCGAAAGCAGGTCCTGTGAATCATTGGATTTTAATTAACAGCAAAAAAAAGGGGGTTTTGGGGCAGAAACCGAAAACAATGCCAAAGGATCTTTGGCATTGGTAAAAAAAAAGGATGCACATGCATATTATGGTACCCTTTGCCAGTGATTTGTTTGTTTATCCTTTTTCGTAGCTTGTGTTTTCCTGCAACTTTGACTCTTAGTTTGTAGTCAAAGATTCTTTCTTTTCACTGTTTGATTGCATTTCTGTGGAATTTCAATTGCTTGGTGCTTAGACCAGTGTTAATGTTGCCTTTTTTTATTCCTTAAACTTACTTATGAAGCCCTATAACCTTTTCTAGCAATAAAAAATAATATATTTAAAGCAATAAGTAAGTTAACTTTTAATGTATTCTTTAACTTATTTCACAGGGACTTCAAGTAAGTCTCTGGTCGCTGGAAAAACATACACACAAGATTATGAATCAAGTCCCCATCCGCCGGTGGAGAGAATCTTTCCAGTCGCTGGTGACACACGCACCGGGGTCAATTTCATGCAACACAAAGGGGAGAAGAAGGCGGGCTGGAAAGAGAACGGTTTCAAGGATACTGGGTGTCCTGCATGGAGGGCACGTTCCCGGCTTTCCCCCGCCTTGGCTTTGAGAGGCAGCCAGGCGGGCATAAAGGCAGAACAGGTGCTCAGCTGTAACTAAACGTCCGTTTTAACATTGCCACCTGATGGTACTCTGCCAGCTTTAGGTCCTGCCAGCTTCTGCTCCTTCTTCTCCTGGAATGTACGGATGCGGCATGTGGCACATGTCAGTTGCTGGTCACGTCTCCTGCTGGGGCATAATTGATAGTTCAATCTGTTGCAGATCAAACGCTTGACAGCAGCCAACAGATCAAGCTGAAAAATTGTCCAAGACAGTGGCCAAAAAAGATAAGGAAGGGGCCTTTGATTGAGCGAATCACAGAGGTCTTTAGCAAATTTTATGGAAATTAAAATGGGAAAATAGAGTTTGACTTGATAAATTTAGATTAAATTAAAGCATAATAATTCAATTTATTAAAATCAATTTTGAACACATTGTTTTATGTTTGCTAAAGTTTAATAAATCAAGTTAAATAATCTCTCAATTATTGGCAAATATTTGTTTTAGTTTTTCAACAACTCTAAGATTTATGGACTTTATGTATTTGCAGTTAGCATTGACAGATTCTCTTTTAAAAGATAGCGTCTTTAGTCTTTTCACGAACTATTCAAAAATGTATACTATTTTGCTTTTGTGCAGCTTCATATTTATTTTAATGGCTTTGGCCTTTCAGGCAGCACTTTATTTTTGCAAAGTTCGTGGGCGCTAGTCAACCCCCAAAGCAGCCAGGGTGAGGGGGTGAGAGATAGGGAAGCTCGTCCAGACGTTGGCATAAAAACATCTCTCTCAGCCAAATAGATTTGTATGCTTTTAAGTAATTTGCCGCACAAATTGAAAATTTCAGACTAGCAGCAACGAGTGCAGCAAGTGCAGCTGCATTTGTTCCCCAAGCTAAATCCAGGATATTCTCGTCTCAAACTCAATACACCTTCGGTGTATATTTTTTATACCACCTCTTTTGTTTGCAGCTCATGTTTTGTCGCTTAATTTTAATGGCTTGTTGCGCATTAAACTTCTGGCTCCATTTATGTTTATGTTCGCATTTTTATTTGTGTAATTTACGCGTCGAGTGCCGATCATAAATTGTGACACGAACGGCGGAAAGGTCACGTTGCCTCATTAAAGTCCCGACAGGAGCAGCAAACTCGAACAGGAGCAATAAGTGTAATAACAGGAGCAATAAGAGTCACAGGCACAAGGATACACATGTCGTCGGCAAGCTAAAAATGATTTACCTTAAAAACGAAAGTATATAAAATGACAAATCATTTTAGCAGCAGGACGTCGCAGGGAATATATATGAAAAGTTGAAAGATTAACATTTTCAAGTAAAGACAGATAAGAATCGTTGAATCGTTGTATTAATATTACAAAGTCTAGACAGGATTCAACATTGTTGATGCAAGCTAGCCACTCTTCCTTTCCTGAATACCTTTCATAGCTCAACTGCTTAAATATTAATGTTACCAATGCACAAATATTCAGTAATCGAAACTAAAACCAATAAGTATGCAACTATCACATTTTTTAACCCCTCAAACTTCACTTCTATGGTTTTATTTGTGCCCCTTTTTTAAGTGTTCAGTGATTTTTAGACAGTTACTTTGTCCCAGTTTAGGTGTCCATTACACGCAAACCCTTTTCCGCAATTTGTCGCAACAAAGCGAGAGTGAAACTGTAACCAAACCAGGAGGAAAAAAAGATAATTTACCACTTAACACAGGCAATTCCCCCGACAGGTAACAAGCCGATTGGAATTGTAGAACCTGCCATCGAAAGGATTGCCAACGAAGCCCCTCAAGGGAGCGGCAGGACTCCTGCTGGATTTTTAGCAACAGGCTAAAAGCAATTTCCCCTTGACAATGGGCATAATATCTTCTCACTTACAAGTTTCAGCCATTTATCGTCGTTTGATACTGCCTTTCTTGGCCCAAACCCTCGGCGGCTCCGTCTAATCAGATTTGGGGTTGGCCACATGAAAACACAATTGCCAGAGAATTATCCAAGGAGCAGGGCAGGACGAATACAACTGGGGGAGGGGTAAACATAACAAGCACAAGGATATAAGTTGGGAATCGAAGAAAAGGAAAGAAATAAGAAAACGAAACCGAAACCAAGGCAAGTTATGTATGTGAGTAGCAATGACAGTAACGACACAAAATGAACACAATTCGAGCAAATTGTTTGGCAATAATGTTAACTTAATGCGTTCCATTTGTCGCACTTCAATCGATAGACACGCGCGCTCTGCGGCTCCTTCGAGTGATTTGTAACGCTTTGATACTCGCAGGACTCCACAGGACCGACAAAGATTTGTGCTTGTGCCATTGGGGATAATCAAGGAGGAGCCTGCCACCGAAATGGAGCAACAAGTCACGGGAGCATGAAATCCATTTAATTGAAGATAAGCCTTCGACTTACAGGCCAAGACGATTAAGTGATTTTAAATGGGATTTTCTTATTAAATGCTCATAAATTAACTGTTGATTGGCTGGGTCTGAATTTGAATCTCAATTCTCTTGCCAAGTTGGACAATAAAAAAACAATTTTACTCGGATTTGCCTAGCCATCTCTGACTCCAGAGATAGTTGAAGCAGAGCCAACTTTTGGCTGTTGCCAAATAATATTTCAATCAGGATATATCAGTTGGAATGGGGAACCCTTTGAAGTTATAACTTACTGAATAATTTAATTACATTTAATGTCAAATAAAAACACAGGAAACAGAAATATGTTGAACATCTTGGATTATACCATACCCTTTCATTAGAAGCATTTAATTATTTATTTTATTCAAATAAACCCCCAGGCGTGGTTCACCATATTAGGGCACTGGGCCAAAATTTTAAGAGCCCATAAATGTACCATTTAGTGTGTCCATAATCTGTGCCAAGAATGCATTTTATAGCGAAAGTTTCTGGGGGGCATAAACAACGCTTAAAACTAATTACAGGTACGAATTCCCAGACTAATTGCCAAGCGAAGCCAACTTAATGGACGGGTAGAATAGAAACTTCTCCATCCAGCGATGTGCCAGACATAACTAACAATTATCAAAATCTCAAAGTGGGTTTCAAAGTCGAGACATATCGCAAGGCAAACATTTTCCAAAGCACTCGACACATGTTGGTAGTTCGTATATCAAAATTCCCATTCCGGGAGAGGGGTTAGTTCATGAAACTTTTGGCTGGCGCATATTAATGTGCAATTCCATCCATTTATGTAAAATGTATTTTATGTTTCCCGCGAGAATTTCACTACGCGATGCATGGCCCCAAACGGTTAGACAGACAGGCAAAAGTTTTCGACTTTTTGGGTTGTTGTTTATGCCATATTAAATGGCGTTGGGTTATAAATGGAGAGAAAAATTCATTGCGAAAATCGGTAACTCTGCAATATTTACATTTTGGCAACATTTCATAAAAAGCTTATGCAAAACATATATATATGTACATACCAGCGGCGGAAAAACCGGAAAAATGGTTTTGCTAAATGTATGAAAACATAATCAAATGTTATGGCCAGTTAGGGGCAAAACTCGGGGAAAATGCACTCTGGGTTTGGGTTCACTGAACTGAAAACTTTTTTGGCTGCGATTCATATAAACATTTTAGTTGAAATGATGAATAAATTGTGTTTTGCAGTTTAATGGACCATAACTAATCGATAGTTTGTGTTCTCTAAAAGTATTTTGACTATTAAATTATAATTAAGTTTTAATATATGAGTGTTAATTAGATTCATGGGGTATATTAAAAGGAAAATATTGTTGTCTCTCGTGCTATATTGGAAATTCATAATAATAACTTTGCCTAATCTAAAAGTTGTCTGATTTAATTGGCCACATAAAATAGTACTTGCCTACTTATTTGTATAACTTTCAGAGACCAGAAAGTCACCAGCCAGCCACACCTGTAATTCAACCTTCTCAGACACCTTTAGACAATCCACCCACTTAAGGAAAGCCCAGTCCTCCAGGACCTTACCCACTCCCGCAGTGAGATAACAGCATGTAAGCGTTGTCATAACACGATTCGGTCATATAAAAGCAAAATTCGCACAAATTTAACGCCTCCAACGCAGACGTTTAGGTTTTTATGATACACTGCCACGCCCCTCCTCCCCCAGGATCGTCCACACCCACCGCACAGCATTCATATTCATAAAAGGCAGCCAGCGACTCATCATTATTTGTCAGGGATGCGTGTAAACAAGTCAACAAAAAAAGAGCGAAGGACAAAAATCATGAGTCACGCATAAAATTTTATGAACTGAACGGGACGCAAGGCGGGAGGGTTGGTGAAGTGGGAAAAATAAGGATGAGGAAGGAAAAAGCGACATTGCGTATACGCAGCGTGGGTTGAGGGTTTGTGGCTTAATTAAAAATCAGCGTGTGGTATTTGTATAATTTATACAGTACGTTTCATAGCATCAGAGCCAGCCTTTTAAGCACGTATTTGAAAATATTAATATGAGATTTATATTGCATTAAGTTTAATAAGGTTAAAAAATTACTTCTGAGTTAAGTTAATTGAAGAAAATACTAGGTGGTACTCGAAGCAATATATTGATTATATAATAAACAAAGTTATCTCCACACAGAGGAGAAAATAGAATTTATACTCCTTATTAAATATATTATCCTTTGCTTTAATTAATAATACATACAGATAATATATATTTTATTTAGTTCTTTTACTATTTTATATCGTCTCTCTTGCCTTAGGGTTTTGCCACGCACTTTACACATTCTGTAAGGACTATTTTAATTAAATGAGAGCTACAAAATGCGAATTGGCCGCAGGTGGTTTAAGAAAAACTCCTCTCAGCTGTTTACGCTTTTCATATATTTTTCCCTCCTTTGCCTGAAGTACATTCTTTTGTCTGTGATTCTCCTTTTCCGAACAGAAACCGAAATAAGTCACCGAAGAAAGTAAGAGGAAAAAGCGAGAGTGAGTGCAAATTTAATTAAATTGATTTCCGCCCCCAGCCCCCCGTGGCGCTATTTTAATTAAACCTTTTTCGATAGAGATTAACAAGCAGGGGAGAGGTTTACGATTAAGCAGGAACTGCATTTTCCCTTTGAGGATTTCCAGTCGTCCTTTAAAAAATCTCCCTCGCTCAAAGTTTTACAAATTGCAAATGTTGTTATCACAAGCCCATCCACAATTGGCTTTCTTTCATGCTTTCCAACCAAGTTCAGCTACAAGTCAAAGTTTCTTCCCCTGCATGTGTGCTCGAGGACTCCCGGTTGGGAGTCGTGTGTTTATTTAATATCTATAAAATAAATTAAACATTCATATTCCGTTTATTTACTTAGGCAAATTGAGTTTTCGCAGTTGACATGCTGAATACGCAGAAAAAAGGGGAGAAAGCCACTGGCAAGTCGGAGGAAAACCGTAGGAAAAGCGCGAGTCATGGAGGCGAGACGCTAAGGGCTGAGGGCAGGCAGGCTAAAAAATTGAGTAAAAAGTTGGAGCTGTCTGTGTAAACAGGAAACGAGTGTCTGTTGCATGCAGAGAGTGACAAATGTCATGAAATATTCAAATTGGCAGAAGTGTTGCCCTGTCGCATGTCGAAGTCACTTTGAGTTTTTAGGCGAAAACTTTTGGCACAACTTTAATTGGAACAATTCCAGGCCCAGAACATACAACTCTCCTCCAACCTCTCCTCACATTTATCATGGCCAAGTAACCTTAACAGCTCATAATTGGCAATTGAGTACAATATAGAATATCATAAATACATAAAGCAACGCCTTCGGGGGTCCGTGCAGGGCACCTCGAAAATGTACATACTATAAATCACAAGCCCGTAAGCTATGGAAAAAACATTTGCAAGTCGGGCCAAAGAACCGCAAACACTCCCCCCTTGGGGCCAAACCCGCACACACACACACATGGAAAACGCTTCGTTTTCATTGTGTAAATATTTAAGCAAACAATAAAATTCGAAACAGCAGCACAAATGGTGGGCAGGGGCTTTAGGTAGTAGCAGGTGTCAAGTGGTGCGGCCAAAAGAAAAAGCAAAGTCAGTTACACCCCAAAAACAACCATTTCGTCCCGTCTCCTTTTTCCTTTTCGAAAATTTATGACAAACTGTGGCAGACACACACACCGGCAGCCAAACGTTTGATTCTGGCCATATGTTTAGAATAAAAAATAAGTAGGAAAGTTGTTAGTTAAAGGCTCGACTTTGAGATACTTACTACTCAAGGGAATAATTAATATTTCGAGAGCGTTAGGTGATATATTTATATTTTTTAATTTAAATGTATAATAAATACTTCAAAATATACTTCAGAATTTTATTAAAAAGAACTCGTAGATTGAGTACGAAATTAATTAACGCTCAAAAGCATGCTACACATTTTAAACTAATATGCAGATCCTGGAAAAAGAATCGCAAAAGCTTCAGCTATGAGAATTATTAACTCGCAACGAATTAACTTGATTTTTATTTAAATTTAAAACTAAAATTTATATTTTTCTAGCTCCTGATCATTATACCCTGGCATTCTGTGTATCCTAAAAAAAGAAGCTCAAAAATTGCTTTGCGGAACTTTTTGGTACGTGCCACTTTGGATAGGCACGAAGCTGTTGCAGCTGCCTCGGACCGCCAGTGTTCAATGTGTTTTGTGTCTCTTTTCCCTATATTTTTTTTCTCTTGGTCTTTGGGTGCATGACATTAGTTGTGAGCACATAAAAAATAAATAAATTTTATACACGTCATTGGTTTTTATTACTGCAGCAATGGGGAAAGGGCAAGAAATGATTTAGATCGGTTTTGCATTGCTGGGAATTGAATTTGAAAGGACTGTCAAGAAAATGCCTGAAAACTCTCCATTCAATCAAGTTTGGGCAACTGCAGGATTTTAATTAGAGGCACGAACAACTCCACCTTGAGCGGAAAAGTTGGTCTCAACTTTCGTAAAACGCAGTCAACTTTTGCGAATCAGTGCGCTATACGTATATGCATTCAATCCTGCACATTTATACATGTATATATATACACACATTTTTGGCAACGAATTATTGACAATTGCAATTCAATTTCACACACAATTTGGCCAAAAAATGTCGTTACGCCGGAAATGGCGTAAAACTTTTCTGTAAGCTGCAACTGAAGGAGCTGCAGCTGATAAGTTTTCACTTCGGAAAAGCCCGTGCCGCCCCATGGATATATAATTCAATGCGACGTCCTCCCTCCTCTCAAAAAAGGAGTAAATAAAGTCCTGTAAATATTTGTGCGTTCGTTTGTGCTTGGCCGTGTTAGTGGTGCCGCTGATTGAGACGGCTATGGCAAAATTTGTTCGAATACGAAGCTCACTGCAGGATTCAGTTTTTTGGCTTGTCAATCTGAAAGAATGACTGACACACTTTGTCAGTTGTTGATAAATACATTATACGGGTTGTTGCCTAATGGAATGGGGCAGCTGGGGGCTAGGAATTTGAATCAGTTAATGGAAAGCGTGCAACGAAAGGTCTTGAGAGGAGCAGGAGCAACAGAAACTTAGAAATAGAATTTTAGTAGCTTAAAATAAAAATTAAATATAAAATGCATAAGGAAGACATTTTATTTCATCCGCCCCGTTGCCTGCTTGTCATTTGGAAGAAAAATAAAGAAGCTTGTTAGCAAGGGGAAAGAGCAAGATGAAGTTTCTCATTATATTTCCACCACTGCACTATGGGGTTTTTGACCACTTTTTGTGGCATTAAGTCATTTTTTAAAAGTTTGTTAATTTAAAAAAAAATAGTGGGAATGTATTAACAAAACATCAAACTGTTATACCTCATACTCAAAATGTTAATAATTAACAGCATATGTTAGTATAACAGCTGTAAAGTCATCTGTTGCATCCCAAAGTGCGAGCGCTTAAGTTGCAATATTTTTGGCGCGATCTGGGAAATTTAATAAGTTGTTTAAAACAACATTTTAGAGAAAAATAAGTAATGGATTCTAATTGCCCAGGTTTGTAGTACATGTTAAATGTATTAACTGTTCAAATTGTGCGTGTCTATACTAACATATTGACTTTTTAAAAATGCACCTTTAGCTGAATTTTGAGGAACAAATTTCAACTTTGGGAAGACTTTCAAAATAGAAGTTCGCATTAGTTTTCCATGAAACCAAGTGTATGTTGTAGCGTTGTCAATTCTGAGCAAAAGGCTCTTTGTCTTATTGTGCACTTTTCCGCACTATTGGTGCAATTCGAATTTTCCTTAGATAACCTTACTTTTTCCAACGCCGATTTGGTTGTTGTTTGGAGCAGCGAGAAGGGCCTGCTAGAGCAACAAAATGCTGTAAAATGTTTTTTTCAAAATAGAAAATGAAATAAATTAATTATTAAACTAATACCTTAAATAAAATATTAGTTTTAACCTTTTAAGTATGATGGAAGTTGTTCTTTTTCGATTTAGCTGCACTTATAGAAAAACACTGCAATTCGGCATTTTAGTCTGATAGTTTCTTAGGAAAGCGTTATCCGATTCAGCTCAAAATTGCTACATAGTATTAAAAGATCAACATATTTCAGCTTCTAAAATTTCATTAATTTATCTTTAGTTTTACCCGATCGTTCCTATGGGAGCTATAGGATATAGTTTCCTGATCCGAACGATTTTCATACCATATGTGCGTAGGGACAAATAATGACGATATATAAAGTTTCATGTCGATATCTCCAAAACTGACCGAGTTATTAATTAATGCCACAAAATCAGGTCAAAAACCCCATAGTGCACTGGAACCCGCCACATTTTGTTTTATATAAGATGTCCCCTCTAAATAATTCTATACTCCTTTGTTAATATATATCCCTACTTCTCAAACGAGTTCTCTGGTCTGGTCATCTGCCCCTGCCCATTTAGCATCCCGTAAAACAGGACCTCGTCTGATACGGAAATACCGAAAATTCTTTCCTTTCGTATGCAAAACATTTCTCCCCCATTCCCCGAGCATTTACTTAGGCAAAAGTTGTTTCGCACCTTAATGGGAATGCAGGTGGAAATCCCTCAATTCTCTCTTCAGATTCCCCGCAAAATCCTCGTCCATACACAAGTCCAGGACTCTGTTTTTTTGGGCTGGCAATTTCTGTTGAACATGCATGGGAAAAGTCAAATATGAAAACTGTCAGCTGTGTTGAGAATTTATGACTCCGTTAATGCCAACAACACCCCCACAGAACTCGAACTTCCAGGACCATTTACGGTCGCTGAAAAGCATGCTACAAATTTCAAATTAATATGCAGGTCCTGGGAAAAGAAACGGAAAAACTTCACCTATGTGAATGTTTCACTCACAACGAATTATCGGTAGCGCCTCAAGTTTAACGAAAGAAAATTTACTACGTGATTTTCCCAGCGCAGAGCAACTTTTGTGTGTGTGTGAGGAGAGTGTGAGTTCACATTTATCATTTTTGAAACGACATTTTTATTGTCGAGCTAGGCGGAATTTAAGGAATTTGCAATTTGAAATATATTCTTAAAATTCTAAGCTTAGAAACATTTTTATAACAAAAATGTTGTATGCTTTAAATGTTATTTTTATTTAATAATTAATCTTTAATCATTTCCTGTTCTCTAAAGTCTAGACTTTTAATTTCAACACTTACCTTTGAAGTATTATTAAATTGCATTGTCCTGCGGCTTAATTTTTAATCCTACCTTTTGTGAAGCATAAAAGAAAGCCGAGTTAAAAGGATCTGTGATTGATTAAAAAATATAATCCGTCATCCCCGAGACAGTTTATATAACATTTGAAACGGGGGGAAAAAACACCCTCCATCTTACAGCCACTGCGCTTGCCACTTGCAGTTAATTTAAGACTTTTCACATAATTTCCTTTCGCTATGCAAACATAAAAGGCCAGGGGAAAGCGGTAAAGAGGCTGGGAGATGAGCAGCAGCATAGCGAAAGAGAGGACTAGTGGCGGCATTGCAATCGCCTTAAGAACTTCGCTTAACAAATGTGCGAAACGTGACTTAAGCATGAATACAAAATTCCAAAGTGCATACAAAAGCACACATGAAAATCAGCGAAAGGGGGGAGTGGGTGGTGCGCAGCGGCCACACACTTGGGGCCTCGGCAAAAACTTGCGAAATGTGAAGGAGGGGGACCTGCGGATGGTAAAGAGGAATGGCTATGGGATAAAAGTAATCCCTGCTTGCAAATATATTTGCAGAAATTTATAATTTATTAAAAAACGTATAGCACCAGCCACGGGCCAGCAACAAGAACAAAGGCAGCTCCAGCTGCATTACACGCCACCACATGCTGCTGCCACTACCCATCCTGCATCCCTTATCCTGCATTCTGCACTCTGCATCCTATATCCTGCATCCTGAATCCACCCACTCGATGCCTTGGGCACACACATGAGTAATATGCAAGAGAGCATCGAAAATAGGAGGGGGAATGGTTGCGCTGCCTTCGAGATACTACAGTGATCGCTCCCAAATATTACCCAAGTCTCTTGTATATATTTGGAATCGGAAGATTTTATCAATTCAAATGCTGCCATGGTTTTCAGAAAAATAGAAAGTCAAACCAATTCTGTTATATTATAAATATTTTAAGATGATCACTTTAAGAATTTAATTTATGAAATACAGATTAATTGCAATCGAACTTTGATATCAGAGAAACTAGAGTAAGTTTGTATCTGAATATCCTTTGATATATAATTTAATCGAATTTTTATCATATATTCTTCTAAGCAAAAGGTAATGAGTAAAAATCACAACTCCACTCGCCCTCTAGGTCAGCTCACCGCTTGCTGCGTTTTTAAAGACTCTTCAACAGGACCTCGTATTGGTGTAAGTTGTCCGATGTTTAATAAGCTGCCATCTGGGAAAATTGAGAAAATGCGGCGAACATCGTTCAAAGGTAATAACAACATTTGCCAGGCTCCATTGTGTTTAAAAGACAGCTTATCCGACTTTCTTTTTAACTGACTTCTTATATTCTCTTAAGGGGAATAATAATAGATTGCGGTGAGTCCCAAAAACATATTCCTTTATTAAAATAAATAATAATAATTATTTGTAGTACACCATCCTTGTTTTATGTTACCAAATATATAAGGAGCCATGGATCAAAAGAGTATTCACAGCATTTCGATGTTTTTCCTTTGACTTACTTATTTTTTTTGTGGGATTGCATCTTCGCCTCGGGGAACAGAAATAAAATGCACATTGATAAAGCTACCGTCGATGAGGGGCTCTTCCAAATGATGATGATGATAAGAATGATGATAATAATGATGCTAGAAACGAAGCACACTTTCTTCTGATTACCCTTCTCCGTGCGTCTGCTTTTGCTTCTTTGGGCCTCAGGCTGCGTTCTGTTGCAGGGAAAAAGTAAAAAAAAAGCTTCAAAGCAACTCATTTCGGTCGTCTGGCATTTTTCCGCTGCATAACTGCAAACTGAGATTATTAATTTTGATGTCTCGACTTTCCATAATCGATGGAAAGTCCTGGCAAAAATTCCCTTTGAAAATACTAAGCCACCAGCCGGAGGCAAAGTTAAGAAGTCAAGAGACTGCCGCCTAGCAGTTGTATTTTTTAATTGCAACAATCAACAGGATTGTCAGATATTTAAATAACCAAAAATGTGACTGAATTCATGTAATTTAGTTATTATTTTGCAGTGTTCACAATTTGTTAGTGTTAGTGGCTCCGATTTATTAGTAGGTCTCCCTTTTTGAGGTTCTCTTAGCCTGTAAATTGCATTTGAATAATGAAAATTTAGCATAAATTTGCAGCAGCAATTTTCAATTGTCCCCAATGAAATAAACTTAGAAAATAAAATAAAAACATCGAATTGAAAGTCTTCAGAAAATATGTACATTTACAGCAAGTCGTTTGTGTCTATATATTTGACTACAAAATTTGTATATTCTAGGGCCTGCGTGCGTATGGAAATCTGAAGTCCATTATCGGGACGATAACAAAATGTTTAGTTTTCCTTTCAGCTGAAACTTTTTTCGATGTAAACTTTTCGGCAAGTGCATATACATACATAAATTGAATGTAACTTTGCACTCATGAATGCAAACACACGCAGACGCTTAAACTCACTCAGCTCTCGAGTGTGTAAGGAAAGGAACAAAACCAGTATATCATGTATTACTATATATCACAGGAACAAAAGGAAATTAATAGACCAAAATTATAACAATGCCTTTTCATAACAAACTTACTTACATAAAAAAAATAAAATAAAATAAACAGCCTCTCTTTTAAAGAGTATCATCTGCTGCACATAGAATCTGATCGATATACATATATATTATATACCATATACATAGGTATGCATAGGAAAGTCAAATGTTACTTGAATTTTTCTATGCGTGGCTAGGCAACCCTTCTTGTCCTGGACAAACTTTGCATGTATTTCACTGACAAAAGGACTCCCTTTAGCCACTCCTGCAGCCGCTCCTCCTTATATCGATACTTCTGATATGCAAAAGATATGAAGGGACAGCTGTTTCCTGCTCCATTTACTTGCCAAAAACTTTTACCAGAACCAAAATGCATTCGCAGGGCAACTTCAACTTCGGTCGAAGCTAAAGTAAAGGGATGCGACGCCTTCGAAGGGAACTTTAAATATGGAAAGCGGCGACGGAGAAGCATTTAAAATCGAAAAGTTTTTACACTTATTTTATGGTTATTAGCATTTTTAACTTTTTTGAATATTTACGACAGCCGATCAGGTGACCAGGTGCACTCTTCGGGAAAATCGGGAGTTTCCTCAATAAGGGGAAAAGTGATTGGGAACTTGAAAGCTGCATTTAATGCTCATTGATCGTGCAGTCAATGATTAGAAAATAATCGATTAAACGAAATATATATTAAATTAATTCCATATTCCATATATTATGAGATTTATTTTAATTTACATAGTTAGTAATTTTTAATTAGCAAACAATAAAGACTTTGTTACATACACGTTTTTTGCTATAAACTTCATAAATTACTCATACGTCACGTATGCCCAATAGGTCATACAAGATGCGCATAGGCTAAATTAATCAAATAAATAATTTTTTTAATCCAAATCAATATAATGATTAACAGCAAACTATAATACTTTAGGATTTTAATGAAATTCGCCACACTTTAGTTTGAAACTCAATAAATTACGCATACGTCACGTATGACGAACGAGTCATATCATACATTTTATACAATTTTTATTTATTGTTAAAAAGAAACTTCCTAAGTTTAATTTTCTTGCAGTGCGTAACACCTTTGGCGCTCAAACGTAATTTATTTAGTCTACTTCACGCTCATAATGCCGCATATCCCCGTCGAGGGGGCTTGGGGGTGGCGTCTAGCATTCATGTCAGTCGCCAGGCTCAATCTCCATCTTTCCAAAACCCCCATCATCTCTAGGTTTTTCCAGCGACTCACCTCTCCACCTACTTGCAAGTGGCAAGTCGCTTGGAAAAATTATGTTGCACGTGATATGCTTCAGCAAATTCGCTACATGTAACGTGCCGTGGAAAATGGGGCGTGGGGATTTTCCTCCCTGCACTAAAGATGAGTTCCACTTGGAAATATAAATTGAAATCATCAACTGGCTTTGTGCGTTTTATCAACATTTTTACGTGCCGCGCTTCAAGTTAGCGTTAACGCTGCACTGACTCTGCCGCGCCCACTGTAACGCCCTCCTGTACCGCCCTTCTGTAACGCCCTCCTATACCGCCCTCTTGTACCGCCCTCTGGCTTTTCTTTCAGCACACTTGAAATTATTAAGAAGAAGCTTTACATTTAAGAAGTAATAATTTAAATGTGAGTGTCCTTTTGCTTAATTTTACTGTTTATTCTTTAATAAATAAAGATACTTATATGAAAATTAATTTTATAAATTTTAATCAATAAATGTCTTCAATTAAATATAAATATATTTACCTTAATAAATTTACCAAATATAAAATTAAAACTTTATTCCAAGTGCAGTTGAATCAGATTTACTTTGCTCTGTTTCTGGCTGCGACTGCCAACTGCAAATTAAGCAATTTTCCAAAGGACTTTTGGCTGCTTTTTGGTTTCGCCAGCTTAATGTCTGACTGAGTGCGCGGTTTATTAAGATAAACGATGATGAACGGTGGCGCTGGTCTGCCAGCTCCCCCTCCTCGATGTCTGGGGTTATGGTTATCCACCTGCAGCTGGGCTTGTTAATTGACTGTTCAGCTCTTCAGGGCTTTCCCTTTTCCCGAACAACAGGCGAGGAAGGATGCCTTGTGGGGGGGTGGGGGAAATTGTAAGGAAAATTAAAGCAGGAGCAGCTCATTCTATTAGGGCATTTGCATGCTTATCTCATTAACACGAAACACAAGAGTTCCGGCCAGAGGTGAGATTTTTTGTCTGGGATGATACCTCACTTTGGCGAAGAGGATTAGCGATGAATATTTAAAATATACGAAAGTTAAAAAACAAATAGTAAACATAATATAAACATTTATTTGAATATTACAGAGATTACTTCAGGTTTTCTTTATTATTTATAATTTTAAAGGAACTTCAAGAGAATGCATTTGAGTTTTTCCATAGTAAACGAATTAATTATTAAATAATTATTAGCTAAATATTTTATATATCTTTATCCCTTTCACCATATTCAACCCTTAAACTTCCGATCTCATTTATACACATTTTTTGTACTCTACACAATTTGCATGTAAATGTATAGGTTGTGTGTACATGTGGTCCGTGTCCTGCATCCTGTGTCCCCTGGCATTGGCAACGGCTGGCTACTTGTCTGCTGCGGAAGTTTTGCGCTTTTGTCGTGGTTTTCATTATCCCTTCCCGTTTGGCTTTTCGCCGCTCATAAGCCGCAGAGGAGCCCTACCATGGCCCACCTCAAAGCGGACTGCAACTGACACATTTGCCAATATTGACTGTACACAGTGGACCCAGTCGACATCCATTCCACAGCAGCAGAGGCTCCCTCCCGCTCCGTCCTGCTCATTTCCGGTTCTTTCGGCCTATGCAAACAAAGCCTCCAACTCGGAGTCGCTCTTTTTACCACTCATTAGTGACAATTTTCTTGTAGTTGACATTTGCTCCTCCACCCTCTGCCCGCCCCTCCACGCCCCCACACTTTGCGGTTGCAGGACAAAGTTTTTGTGTTTATACCACCATCTCGACCTCCGCTCTTTTAGGGATATTTTAAAGTCAGACAGCAAGGAAAATAGCAAAAAATGACGACGGACAGGTGAGGTGATGGCAGGAAAACCACAGAAAAAAGAATAGACAGACGGCTGAGGCGGCCTGGTAGAATGTTAAATTTTTGATGGAAAACCAATTAATTGGAAAAATTAAAATCAAATATTTGCCAAAGCGCTTCAACAACACTTCGCCGGAAACCACATAAAAAAAAGAAACTGCAACAAAAAACATTGCAGCGGAACACGCAAAAAAAAATATTAATCAAGTTAGGTGATTTCATGAAACCCTAAAATAGCTTAGAAAAGCTTATACAAATATTAGAGTATTATATTAATTAATCAAAAATATTTAAAGAATATTAAGACAACTTGTATAAAAAATATTAGAACATAACTTGACTTTCGGAAGTCTTTAAAAATAATGATCAAATGTAAGAAATATGTTTTATAAAGAGTATATTCTGGAATGTATTAAACTGTAAGCTGTAATTAAAGTTTACCAAATCTATGTTTATTTATTTGTATGAAATTGTATACATTCAGGTATATAATTGTTTTATTTATAATTATTTATTATAAAATCAACACCTTTATTTATTTAATCAATTCTTAAACGACTCATTTTCGTTTAGTGCACCGGAAAAATATATCCGTGCTTGCTGCTCTCTTTACCAACGTCAGATCTAAGCGTCGTCCTTCATTTATCCTTTCTCCAAAGCGAGTGGAGTCCGGGTGGAGGGGCACAACTCTCAATCAGCGCATGTTGGCGCCCACAAACTCACGTGCAAACACTTTACGACAGGGACTTTTGCCAGCAGCAGGAGAAATTCAGCTGGAGTACGAGCAACGAGCAGCACATCCACAACTCGTCCACATTCACATTCACATTCGCATTGGGGGGAGGAAAGCTGGTCTCGTTTTGAAGTGCAATTTTGCACAGCCACAGATTCCACCTCTCCACCAGCTCACAGATGCTCCTCCCCGAGTGTGCGGTAATTAATGCAATGAGAGAGGCTCGGGTATGGGGGCGGAAAAGTTACGCAAGGCATCGTTAGAAAGCATCTCTTCTCTGGCCATGTCTAAGGTATTGACCAGGTTACGGCAGCAGAATTGCAGAGTACTTTAAGCTTACGTAAGTAGGAACCTAAGGCAGACAGCGTAATCAATAATTATAGTTAATTGTGTGACATAAATCAAGAAATAAATGCTTGATTTAAAACTCGGCCAATAAATTATTAAATGTCATTCATCATTGTATACTATATTTTTATTTCCCTTAAATCCCCGAAACCCTTATAGCTCCTTCGAAGATTAATCCACAATAGATCCTTCCTTATTCGCACCATAAATCCCCTTCAACCATATATTTCCTTTACAGCTTTAAGGGTCATTAACAAAGTGCAAGGTTCAATGCGCTCCATAAACAGTTCGCCACCCGGTTGACTCACGTCAGTTTTACTTAAAGGAACCGGAAGAACCCGTCACGGCGATAGGAAAAATCTTTAAGTCTCCTCGCCGCTGTCAGATGATATAAACAAACACACAATTTGCGCCACTTAGCAGCAAATGGACGAGGCTATTAATAATTCAATTTTTTCGTAAGGTCAACCGCAAAAAAGTCAAGGGGCGTTAAGAAAGAAGGAAAAACAAAGCCGAAAACCGCCCAGATAATAAGGAAATATGACTTGGGGTGGACCACAAGATGTTTGTGGGGGGAGGGTTGCGGGAATGGCAATGGCAAATGGCGACCGCAAACGAGGGCGGGTTGGGTGGCTGTGGAGACCCGTGTGCATGGGTTTTCCCAGAGACAAACACAAGGAAACACGGCGAGACGGGCTTGTAGTACAAGCCAACAACGAGAACAACACTACACAAAACAATAAATTGAGAGAGAAGACCATCGCCGGGGTGGAGAAGGAACTCATAAACAATGTAATAATAAGGCCAACATTGTGTGAGAACTTGGCTTCGACTTGAGCGCCAGAAAGTGGCTCTCCCCTCCCCTCTCAAATAAATCTTGCTTAAAGCTCGGGGATCTCTC
This sequence comes from Drosophila anomelani, assembly GCA_035045905.1. Lineage (NCBI taxonomy): Eukaryota > Metazoa > Arthropoda > Insecta > Diptera > Drosophilidae > Drosophila > Drosophila anomelani. Next base: position 10,176,256 of record JAWNOO010000165.1, read on the forward strand.
TAATTGCTGGTCATTAGAAAAATGTTAATTGTCATTAGAAGGAAATACTTACACTTGGGCAAAATCTTTGGGATTGCCACTAAACTTTTTAAGAAGGGAAACAAAGTTATTTCTTTATAATAAATGCCTGTCAGTTTAAGTTTAAACAATAATAAGAGCAGAAATTACTGTAAAACTAAAAATAGAATATTTAAATAGTAGTTTATGCATTTCTATTTGACTTGTTTACGAAATAATGAAATTCATCGATAAACAAGAAACGAAGCTAACTTTGGTTCGCCGAATTTTATATGCAATGCTTTTACAATTTAATTTTGTGTATTTTTGGCCAATATATTTTAAATTTGCCATTTACAAATTCAGAAGATAACTATAACGATTCTCCTATTAATTCTAATTAAGAATATATACGGTTTATGTGGTCGAAAAAGTCTCCTTCCCGTTTTAAAACGTATTTTAAGACATACATAGCTTGCAACGGTCGTCAGACCGAAAAAGCACCCTAGCGGCCATAGTTTGAACTACGGCTGGTGAGCGAGAGGAGAGAGAGCGAGCAAATCCAACGCTCTCTCGAGAGAGAGATCGTGTAAATCCATCGCTCTCTATTTCTCTCTCTCTCTCTCTCCAACCAGCCGCAGTTCAAATATGACCGCCGCCGCCGTTGTTCAAATATGGCCGCCACCGTAGTTCCGCTTGTTGGCTTTTCCGGTCTGATGGCCGCTTCAAACTATGTATGTTTTAAAATACGTTTTAAAACAGGAAGGAGTCATATTCGACCCCATAAACCTTATATATTGTTAAACAGAATTAATGGGAGAATCGATCTAGCCAGGTTTTGAAATTATAAATGGCAAATTGCAAATTAAAAAATCATATTTTGGCCAAAAAATACACCATTACAATATTTTATATGATAAAAAAGTTTCAGTGCAGTAACTTCTCAAGGATAACCATAGAGTAGCTTAGAAAATACAAACAGAAGTGAAAATAAACCGAATCCAAAGTAATCAGGATATTGATGAAGCGTAAAATAAAATTAACACCCAGCGGTTGCTCTTTTCTGTCTATTTAGATGTCCATCGAGCTAGCAGGGAAACTTTGGGAAATCGTACATTTATTTACACTATAATTTTCTCCTTATTATCCCTTTATTTAATTTTTATAATAATATAATTTTTATAATTTCTGATTTCATTTGATTTATAATCCGAAAATATATGTTCTTTGGAATACCAGACTTGTCGTTTTTGATAGTTTTTCACATGAAATGTGAATTAGAAAAGTGAAAAACAATTGCAGTTTTATTAACCACCAAAAGGTAGAAATTAAATCTTAAAGTTTTCAGGAACTGTCCTGCTAACTTAATTGACATTCTATTTAGACAACTTCCAATTCCATCGGAACAATTCAAATTCAATTAAGTTGGTCGGAATTATTTTTCCTTTTCATTTTACACCATTTGATTTTTTTTTACTTGTTCACTCTCCGTGACAGGATAATAAGCTGGATGAACTGTCATGAACATTTTTAATTAAATTCAATATCCAAGATCTTTGTCATTGCCCCGTTTTTGTTTGTCTTTCTATGCTGACAGGCGGAAAATGGAAGATAGAAATATGATTGCAAATAATTGCATAGGTTCTCCAATTGGCAATGAAAAAAGATTAAATGAGAAGTTGATGGAGAAAAATTGGATTTATAAATTAAAATTGTTTGAGATAATTGGCGTGATTTTGTACTTGAGGGGAGAAGGGATTTTATTGCAATATATTTAATTGGGGCAACAGTACATGAAAAGACTTTATAGTATTTATGTATGTAAGCCCTTTAACAACTTTATCGCATTCCATTCCTGTAAAGTAAGGGATTTATTTCACAATTCCACAAATATTAATTATAAATATAGATCCCCACAAAAGAACAACCTAATTTGCTTTGCCATCCGTTTGAACCTTGCCCTCGCCGCTAGCAGTTTTAACACTTCAAATGGTCAATCGTATCGATGGGGGGAAACTCACAACCCTTTCCCCTTTGGCAGGACCCTATCGTTTATCGACGAACCACTCGATGGACACACAACTCACGTCGCTCCAAGGTGAGATGGGCTCGCTGGGTGCGGTGTACAAAATAGTTGGCGTGGCCATAATTGCTAAGCGTCTGCAAAGTTGCCCTTGGTGTATTATGGGCCACAACAAGTTTGGGCTGCACTTTCGGTTCGTGCACTTGCCAGAGGCCAAAAAGTCAGCAGCACCGTGTTGGTCTTCCACAAAAACAAGGGCCTGACCAGAAAAAAAACAAGACAGGGAAAACACGGGGCAAAAATTCAACTAAAATAGAAGCGTTAAAATATTGCCGACATTTCCGCGCTTTTAAAAAGCAAACAAAAAAAAAACGCAATGGAAAACAAGGATGAGGGGAAAAGTTAGAGCACGGCCGCCTTTGGACCAAGAGCAGCTGATCCTGGCCCAAAGCTTTTACATTGGTGACTTGGAGCGGAAATTATGTAAATTTAAGTGTTGGCCGTTGCTGCTACCCCCGCCCCGCTTCACCTCATTTTGCCCGTTTTTGAGCAATGAAAACGTGAAAGCAAAACTCCACAGAGGACCAAAAAAAAAACAAACAAAAAATCCGCCGAGGAGATGCCAACAAATAACCAATAAAAAGCAACAAGCAACGAGCAGCGAGCGAGCCAGCGGTGGGGGAGCGAAAAGAAAACAGCATAAAGTTGAGCTTGGCAAAATTTCCCACATTTGGTTTGGAGTTCAGGCTTTTCCTTGTTTTTCCACAGGGGGAGCAGAGGGGGGCACGGCCCGGCAACAAAGTTTTCGTAATTGTTTTTGCATTTTGCGGCGCACACATTCGGGAGGGTGCCCAAATGTGTCCTTTGGTGTATTAAAAAGTTTTCCTTTTTTTTTTTTAGAGAGAAAGCACGAGGCGCTGGCCAAACATTCGCCGCCGTTGGGTCGTGGTCCATTGCCCATTAACATTTTATATGCAATTATGATTATTTTACCATTGTGCATTTGCGGTAATCTTTGGGGAGCAAACGTTGAAACGTTGAAAGTTGAGTTGGCCCCGGCCATTGCCAAAATTTAATGGGCGTCAGACGGGCCCAGACTGGACCAAAGCGGGCTAATGGCATCGTGGGAGGACTGAAACAGGATATATGTATGTGTATATAGAGAAGAGCAATCGATAAATGTTCGAGTGGGCAAAAGCACGGGAGCCACATGTTGCAGGGAATGTTAATTGAAAAGGTGGGAATTTAATTTCATTGTTCAATGATTAAAATCTGTGGAATTGATAACTTGCTTGCTGATGTTTGTCGTACAATTTTCATGATTTCACTGGTTATTCGAAATGAAATTTATGTGTAATTGGCTTGGATTTTGCTGAATTTAATGCAAAGCTGACTAGAAGTCAAGGAGTTTTAATTATTATTCAACTTTGTGCCAAAAAGATGAATAAGTAGACTGCTGCTGATTCTAGACATAAACATGACTGTCAACCGTATACATTTCAGGTCCTTATACTCACAATTTATAGTTTAATTAAGGATAGATATTTAAAGAAATTATTATACTCTTCAAAATTAAAAAGGAATGTGAGTTATAATACGTAATACTTCAAGAAATTACAAATTTGTAAGTTATTGTTACATTTTATATTTTGTAGGATTCTTCTTTCACGTTTTCGATTTTTGTAATTATTGCGAAAGAACTATGTCATCACCTGTGTCCTTTCTGCCACTTTCTTTGCCATTTCCTCGGTTATGCATGCCCATAGTGGCCTGGCCTGTACCTGGGCCTACAGCAAACCTGACTGACTGCAACCAGCAGCCATTCTGTGGTCATTAGCCCAAACCAAACTTGACTTCTACTCTGGCCTGAGATTTTCTGCAGAATTTGCAAAAAGAAAGAAAAGAGACAGTACAAGAAGCGGCAGAGATGAGAAGAGAATATAAAGGGGGTAAAATGTATCCACAAAATGCGATGGCGACACAAATCTTCTTTATTGCTTGCTACGTTTTGCATGCACAGCCTGTCCCAAAAGCACAAAGAGAAATATTATTTAAAGCTATAATATTATTAAATAATACTTATGAGGATTATTAAATTTTTATATTTCAAATTGAAAGTTCGCTCGCAATACCTAAAATATTTTTAAATCAGGGTAAAGCCAAATTTTAATTTCTAAAATATTTTGTATTTCATAAAGCAGAAAATATAGAATTTTTAATCAATTAATATACAAATTTAAAATAAAGACTTGCTTAAGCTTTTCATAAAAATCTAGTATTACATTTTTAAATAGAAAAACCCTCTAGCTAGAATTTATGTCTCAGTGTTGTCCTGCTCTTGATATGTAGTTTGCAGTGGGTCCTGGTGTCCTGCCTCTGTCTGAGTGCGGACTTTGACAAGAGGACATTAGGCTGGGTCCTGGACAAACAACTAATGGCCTTTCGAGGGCATTTTCCCTGGTCACAGGTGCTCGGGCTTACCTTCGGCCAGGTTGTTTTAAATTAAAAATCTATACGAACACAAAAACACACAACCGGGGACCAACATGCTAAATATTCTTTACATGCTTGTGCTGAATTTTTGTGATTTATGCTTCGGGTTCCATTCAATAATTTTATTGGTTTTGTGCGAGTTTTGTGGCTTCAACTGCTGCTGCTCATGCTGCTGCTGCTCCTCCTGCTGTTGCTCCTACTGCTGCTGCTGCTGAAGCTCCTGCTCAAATATTGCGCATACGCCGCATTGCCCGTTGCTCAGTGTCCACATGAGCGGACACCCCCTAATGTTGACTTGATTATCAACACTCGCTGCACAGCTCGCATCTAGCATCTGATGCTGCACGTCGCAGGATGTTGCAGCTGGCATTTGACAGTTGATGATGTTGCACATTTCCCACACCGTCGGTGGGTGAGTTTTTGGCTCTCCTCGGTTGTTGCCATGACCAGACTAATTATGCCCAGCTGTCAGCGGTGCTCACGAATTAGGAGTAACTGATATGTAATTACACTGGCAAGTTTGGCTTTGGGAAACGAGATTGAATTGTGTGAAAAATGAGCAGAGCACGAGGGCAGCAGCATTAATTATTATATCCTTTAGGGTTAGCTAAAAATTATCTTACAGATCAGACAGTAATAAAAATATTTACATTACATGTTCTTAACATTCTTTATATCAAAGAACATTTTAAAAATGGTTTGTATTTAATTAGATTTCTTTAAATAGCTTATCACAAGCTGTCTCATAGAAGCCAAAGCATAGAGAGGTTATTGTTTAAAATCGGATGAAGGATAACAGCTACTCAAAACTTATACAAAGCTGTACGTTTTTAATAATCTATTTTCATTTTATCAGGACTAAATACACAGTTTTCAATAAGGATTCTTAAATTGGCTCAAAACGACAGCTGATACCCTCCCTATGTTCGTGCAAAGCCCCTATAAACCCGAATCGAGAAAGCTTTGCTCACACACACATGTCCTTGGTAGCCGCCTCCTGCACTTTTGATAATTTTTAAGTATTTTTTTGGGGGCCCTTTGGAGGAGTAGTCTGAGTCAAAGGAAGCTTCTTGCAGCACTTACCTTATCAGAGGGCACAGGCTCGGAGCCTGCCGATGGGAGCTTGGCGCTGGATACGCCACTATCAGGTAGCAGAGCAACTCTGTGCAGCCAAGTGGTAAAAAGTATTCACATTAATTCAAGCAAAAATAAATTATAAAGGCAAAGGGCCTGCCTCCAGTCCCCCCCTCCTTGCCCCTCTCGCGCATTGTCGGCGACTTTTCGCTGCGTTGTGCATTTTATGACGTTTAATGTGTTTCTGCTGTCAGCAGCAGAAGTTGCAGTTGCAGTTGCAGTCGCTGCCGGCGTCGACGTAGATGCAACTTTTTTTTGTGCTGCCGCGTTGAGTGCATTTTGTTGATTTATAATAAAATAATGTAAAAATATTACACAATAATGAATGCGCGCTGAGCTGCACAGCGCGGCGCCCTGCTCTTCTTGCTCGCCCGTTCGTCCTCGTTGTGTCCTTCTTTTTCGGGATGAAATATGAAACAAGGAAATGCCCGAGGTGGAAAAAAGTTTCAGCCAAGAATATGAAATATGCGAGAAATAAAACTTTTAACTAAAATTATATATGTATGGTGGCCATACATATATCCACTTACATATGTTGGCGGTGGTGGCTGTGTGTTTGTATTTGTCATGCTGTTTACGTTCACTTCTCGGTCATATTTTTTACCCGAGAAGTGGAGTTACGCAAGTAGGTATAGTGAATACCCTTTCCTAAGTGAATTGTATACCAAGGGAATGGAAAAAGTCTATATAATAATTGCTTATCAATTTTCTAATATTTATTAGAGGATTATAACTATTTCTTATTGTTTTTAAATAAGCTAAACAGGGACACATGCTTAATTATAGCTTTTAAAAAGATTAATTATATCATATCTGATTAAAACTAAATTCTAATATACCATTAGATACATGAATAAGATATGTAAGGGAATATAATAAATTTAAATTTGCATTTCAAGCAACTAAACTTTTAACTCTTAACTTAAAAAAAATAAAGTAAAATCTATCATTATTGGCCCTGGTAACAAGCTCAATTTTCCTAAACCTTTTTGGATAGGGTAATGTTACAACTTTGCCCACAAGGACCCCTCACTTTTCCGCACTCAAAGTCAAAACATACAGCTCACATTTTGATGCGCTTCGAGATCGTGGCGTCCTTGCAACTTTATCGCACCAGAAATTGCATCATATTTCACAGACCTCAGCGCGACAACAATATATATATACATAAACATGTATATATGCAATATACTATATAACGTAGAAGTTCGCGAGAGGTAACTTCACTCACCTGGCACCGTGAGGGTCCAAACTAAGACGACTGTCAGCGCGAAAAAAGGGCGAACAAGCTAGGGAAAAAGTTGTCAAAAGTTCCATGCCACACCGCGTATGAGTAATGCCAGACAAAAGTCAGGAATGAGACGAGAATAGGATGCTTTAAGGACCGCTCAATTTATTAAAAGAGTAAAGGCAACGCAGAGGCATCATCGTTTGATTATAATTTATAACGATGCCCGATGCTCAGAGCGCAATCTTTGGCATAATTTTGAAAATCCTGAGATAAACTTTGAGCATGCACATAATTAATGAAAGACCAAATGTCGTCTTCAGCAGCGTGTGCAAAAGGAGCATCCTGGCGGAGTCCAGTTACAGATGCATCGGAGGCAGGACCAAGAGGCACCAGGCACCAGCGGCATGCAAAAGGCAGTAAACAAAGTGTAATTAAAAACTACTTAGCGAAGCATCCCCCGCATGCCCGTCCATCCGCCCTTCAGGCAGCAGGGCACCAGGCAGCCAGGCACCTGGAGAGTCAGACTCACCTGCGATAAATAGTTTTGCGCTGCTGTAATTTATTATCGTTAGCGCTATCCTTGAAGAAGTAGCGCCTGATGCCGCTGAGGTATGAGCGGAAATATTCGCTCCAATTAATCGTCGCAATGTTGAACTGCAGCACCGAGCGCTCCTCCTTCGGCAGCAACTCGTTCAATTCGTCAATGTTGCGATGGGCAAACTGCCACTCCTTCAGACCAAACCAAGCCATCATGTCGATTATGCGAGAGATTTTCTTGTACGCCTTCACATAGCTGCCACAGTGGATAAAGTTTAAGGCATTAAATAAAAGAATTTTAAACAGAAGTAACAGAAAATAGTGGAAATATTTAGATTTAATATGATATAGAAATGGATATGATTCATTTGTTTCCTAGATATGTACTTTCCCTCTTTAAGCTTAACATAACTCAATAACTTATATTTTGATCCTCTAGAAATTAACCCCAATTGAGGGCTTTTAACACTTTTAGAAAGATTTTTAATATCAAAACAAAATTGATAAATATTTTATGGATGCCTTTTCACCCCCTTGTAATATGGAAAAAAGAGGAAGGATATATGCAAAAGGGTTCAAAGGCTGCATAGATAGTTGTCGATGTGTTTGCTAATTGGTTGGAGCTATTGGATTCTGTAGTCTAGCTTGGTTTCACCTTCATAAATAAATGGCAAAATGCTGAGTCTAATGCGCTCTAATTGCAATTTGTTAAATATTACGTATACGCTGGCAACCAAGAAGCTTGCCAAGTGGGACGGTCCTTGTGATTATTTCAAATAACGAAAGGGCAATGCTCTTCTCTTAAAATATTTATTAAGGTATTGAAAGGGAATTTTAAATCTGATTTTGTTCTTCTTTTTTAAATATTTATAAGAATTTTTTCTTCTTTAAGGCGCATTAAAGAAAAAGCTTTTTAATAATTTCACAAAAGTAAATTAGGATTACTTCAATTAGAGATTCAATTTAATATCCACATGATCAAGACCATAATCTAGGCCAAACATTTGAAGCTAAAGAAAGCTGGAGTTCAATTAGGGATTCTAGGGGAATTTTCCTATTGAATTCTTAATAAAATTATTCTCAATGATTTTGGCTTTTGGAAAATAAATACAAAAAAATATATTAATTCTTTATTTCTCTTCAAAATATCTGTAACTAAATACTTTTTTTAAAAATAATATTTAAATAGACAAATTCACAACGACTTTCCCTGATAATCCTTACAAACTCTACGAAAAAACAAATACCCCATGGATACCCTTTTGCAGGTCATTCAATTGCCTTTCCATGTACCATTTAAAATCCATTCAATGTAGCCAGGACCCCCGAAAACCACCGCACGCTGCCACCTTTGCCACCTTAGAGAACATATTCTCGATGGGGGAGAGGGGCTGTGGTGTAGGGAGGGGTGTGGCATGGCATTTGTGAGAGCAGCTGAATCAATGGGTGAGGTGTGTGCCCGTGTGTGTGGCTCTACTTACATGCGCTTTTGTCCGGTGACCATGGCAATTAAATCTAAAATATAAGCTGGGATATTGTGCAAGAAAAATGCAATTGCACAATGCAGAGGCTTCGATGGTATTATAACGTACGAGAAGCACCTGTGACAATAATGCGGTCGATCGAAGGACACATACACACACGCGAGGGTCGAGGATTCAGCGATTCCGTGTGGCATTTGGGTTCGATTTGGTTTAGTTGTCGGCAATCCCCGTTCGTTTTAGTGTTTTTTCAGTTTGCGGACATTGTTCAAACCGGGTTTTCATTTCGATTTTTATATTTTTTGTTCGGAATTTCGTTCAGGTTTCGTTGTTTCAAGGTATTAGCAGAGTATAGATAAATTTTCCATTCGCAAAAATGCAGCAATATTTAAGCATTGGATTAGACATGCATACAATATGGCACGGCAAGCGGTTCGTTTTGTTTCCGTTTTTTTGGGGGTAAAAATTCAATAAAGAATATTTATTTTAAAAGTCGTATAGATATGATTGCGATTCTGTGTGCGCGATAAACTCACCAAAGCGCCTTGTCGAACGGTTCGTGGAATCCTTTGCGCGACAGGTGCATATACTCGCCCCAGGTGATGTTGTTCACGTCGGACACGTAGTTGTACACGGGTAGCTCTGATTTTTCAATCGTTTTACTTGCACGAAGTATAAATCTGAAGGGATAATAAAGAAAAGTTAGTGGAGTCTTTGGAGGGGAAAAAAATATAATTTGTTAGAGCAAGAAATTAGGCTGTTAATAATTAACAATAATAATTCAACTATAAATTCAGCTTTCTGCGTTATCTTACATATTATTAGTAGTCTTTTAAAATATTTATAATTAGAAATAGCAAATTTAAATAATCCGGGAGACAGTACAATAAATATAATATCAATGAATTCGAAAGCTCTTTATTGTAATCAAGCGAACTTAATCCCTTTCCTTCTTTATTCCCACAGACATTATCTGCAGCTACCTTTGGTTCGTCTTAATTTCTTCGCTTTCGTATTTACAAATTTCCACCTTCTGGCTGCTGCTCCTGCTGCTGTTGGCCAACAACAACCGAATGCTATCAGCTTGCGGCGTGAAACTCTTTTGCAACTTTTACACATCCTCGGGCACCGCTTCAGCTGGAAGGATTCCCGCTTGTTTGTGCTGTGAATGTGTGTGTGTGTGTGGACTAACCTTCGGGATATATCCCAGGCGGTTGCTATCATGGCATTCACCACATAATCGGCGGGCACCATATTCGCCTTGCAGCTGGCCGTGCCGTAAATGCAACGGACGAGTCCCCGGGCAGACCAAGTGCATAAACCTGATGGCCCGTACAAATTATCAGTCCAGCCGGGAAATGGATCCTTGTACGTTGACATTACTGCGAATAAATAAGAATTAATGGCTGCTTTGTTCGCTCGGCCATTGCCGCAGCAGCGCAGACCAAGGAAGCCAGCGACCGTGAGAGTATCCTTGTTGATTTTAGTCCAACGTCAATGCGATAATGGTCGAGAACGACGCGACGGACGGTCTGCCAGTATACCAGCATCTCATCGTCCCAAAAAACCCATTCTCCAAGAATCCCATCTCCTCGAACTCATTCCCAACATTCCCTTCCATTTGCCATTTGCTAACTGATATGCCTGACTCCCAATTGCGAGTTTTGGACTTGATTTTTTCTGAAATACTCTTCAATCAAAGAGGGTCTATCAATATTGTTAATAAAATATAAAAGCTTTGATTATTTTATTTTATTATCTAATATTTGTTTAGAGAGAGAGAGTCATTAATTAATGATATTCTGACAAGTCGAATAAATAATCTTTTCACGAACTTTTTTCTAAATACAAAACACTTAAAAATCAATGTAAAAATATAAGGAAAAGTGTATTTATAAATAAATTAATAAAGTCTAAAAGAATTCTATTCGATATTCATTCATTCTAATGGTTTCTCTAGTTTCATTTATTATAAATAAATATATAAAACTGTAAAAAATATTTATTATAATTTAAAATCAAAAGCTTACAAGTTAGAGAACTCTGACATTCTACCAGATTATCAAAAACTATCTTATGCCATTGCCATTCTCGTTTGCAGAGGCAGCTTAGGATGCAGCTGCATGAGGACGATGCTTTGGCATTTTTGTGTTAAAATAAATGAAAATTTGTTTGTGCTTTGTTCCACGAGAGAGCTTCGGCGGCTAGAAGGAGGATCCCAGCAGCCCGTCACTGCTCCTCCCCCTTACTCCTTAAGCTCCTCATCCCCTGAGCACTGAGACAGACGAAAATCCAAGTCAGCCATCCTTGCTCTCCGCCGCTCTTTGTTACGTTTCGTTCGTTACGTTACGTTGCGTTCGGTTTCCTTGCTGCAGGAGCAGCACAAACAAAGAAGCATACAACTATCACAGAAAAAAAAACAAAAAAAAGAAAGGGAAAACCAAAAATATAAAAACTTTTTCCACATGCATTTATCTGGTAAACCCCGCTGGTAAGTCCCGCTCTCTAAAATCTCCTCCTGCTTTGGCTCTGTTCCTCCTGCCAGCTCCTTTTGGCCATTTTTCAACAAAATTTTAAATATTCCGTTTTTGCCAGCCTTTTCCCAGCTTCTCCTTGGCCAGATCCTCCGGGGGATCCCTTTTGCAATGGCAGTGCAGGAAATGTTTCTTGTGTGTTTTTTGTTTACACAGCACAGTGCCCGGGCTGCCCTTGGGTATTTGTGCTAATTATCTGACAATTAGTTTGTTAAGTCAAGTCTGAAACCGCAATAAATATTCCGTACTCCCTCCCCGCTCCCCTTTCCAGCAGCCACACTCACCTATGGGCGGTCGAAAGATGCCCGCCGGCATGTGGAATGCCCGGTGATTCACCAGATTCTCGGCACACTTCTTGGTCATCGTGTAGGTGTTGGGCATCTGGCCAATTAGGCAGTGCCGCATCTTCTCCAGCGTTTCGTCATCGAAGGTGCGATAGATCTGTGCCGTGAAAACATTTTTCAATTTAAATAAACTGTCATATCGCACATCAAATATGAGACTCAGGGCTTAATATTTTTATTTGCTTGTACCCTTTGATAGGGAAATTATGAGGTATACCGGGACTAAGGGCACTTTAGAGTACAAAATTCGATATAAAATTATAAAAAACATGTTAAATTTAGGTTTCTAGTAAGATTAAAAGCAAAAAGAAACCTAAAATAAAGGCAAACTATTAAAAACTATCAGAAAAATAGTAATAACCATTCAAGAAATTGTTTAAATTAAATTCTAGAAAAGTGTTTAACTTCTTTATGTTCAAAAAACGTAATCCCTGAAGTTCTTAACTATTTAAGGGATATTTTATTTTATACCTGTGAGCATTTACCAACCTGCATGATTTTTTCGTAGCCAATTTCGTTCTCGTACACTTGTTCCTTGATGAATTTGCGATTGCAGTTGCAGTACAGTGTCGAAATGTGTACGAAGGACTGTGCCCACGGGGTACGTTGATATATTGGGCGAAATTGCGAGGAGAGCACGCATGTCGTATGTTGATTGAATTGTGTTGGAAATTGTGTGCCCGCCAACGCCAGCGTAAAATATGCAACGTCCAAATATGGGGAAAACGAGATTCGACGGCAGATTGAGAGGGAAAAACAGTACGTAAATATTACAATTCATACTCAAATATTTTTGCATGCATTCAGACACGGGAATTATGCATTTTGGTTACTTAAATGTGCGATATGTGAATATTTAATATTTATTTTATCGCTGTTTATTTTCACTAATGGATATGTGGGCGAGCGATGCACGGACAGCTTGGTTCGCACATAATGTGGCTTTAAAGCTTTAAATCTGGTAATTATGGGTATTGAATTTCTATAAATTAATTACAAAATAATATAAATATTAAAGGATAATAGTTGAAAAGGTTCAAGCTCACACTAAGTTGTAATGGAAAGTTTAAGAAACAGGTTTTTAAAGATTTATGAATTTTCAAAGGCAATTTATACTTTTTATTTTAGTGTATAATGATTAAAACTATAATTAAAAAGTATTCTATATTAAAAAATACATATTCCCTTGTCACGAAATCAATTACCATTATTATTTCAATGTGTTGAAGTCTCACCTTTAACTGCTTCATTTCCATGGCCAAGTCGAGTATCTTCTTCGTGCCAAGAACATTAATGTCAATGGCGTCGCTCAGTTTCTCATTGAATTTCACCGAAGCCACAACATTGAAGACAATCTACAGGCGGAGCAGATAAACCAGACCCACCAATTGTAATGCATATTAAAAATGGAAGGAACAAACAGGATAGGAGATCCGTAGGAGCAGGGCGGAGCTCATGCAAAATGCACAAGAGATGTGCATACAAAACAGGAACAGATAGTGATGGGAGGGATATCCTTTTTTATAAGATCTAGGATATCTTGGATGAATAAAATTGCGAGAACTATAGAGTCTTTTAACTTAATTTTAAATTGCTAAGCCAAATCCTATTCAAATTTCGAATTAAATTCTTTACAATATTTGAAATAATGGATTTCTTAGTTAATGTTAATATATGTATGTTTATTATTCTTTTATTAATTTGGAAATTATTTTTTATTCTTTTTTTACACTACCAAAATTTAGAAATAGAGTCCCTGTCACTGCCAACAGGTGCATCAGCGATCTGCCACGGAAAGTGTGGTCTGCGGTCTATGATAACCCCAAAGTCAGCACACAAAATGCGGAAAAAAGAAGAAGCCTCAGCGCGCAGATGGACCTTGTACAGAAAATCGGACAGGAGCTGGAGCAGGAACAGGAATCCTGCAGTGCGACGCGTGCATTGAACATCGACAACAAAGCAATTTCAGCTTAAAACAGTGCAAGCGGACCCTAAGCAGACCGACCAGGCCCGAGTGACTTGTATGCAAAATGTTTTCGCAAACAGCATGGAAAACTGAGGGGCAAAAATAAAAAGAACCAAGCGGATGCGGATGCGGATGAGGCTGGCGATGGAAACGGAAGTGGGGAGTGGGAATGAGGAGGAGGATGCAGGACAATGGCTCGCGCATGCCGAGCACTTGAAGCATGCACAGGAATTTTCATTTATTTATATATTGTGTTTTATAACCAACAGCAGAAGGAGCAGCAATGGTAACAGCACGGCAACAGCAACAGCAACACGAGCAGGATGCTCTACACATTTTCACAGTTTTACGTGGCGGCGGGTTTTCAATTTTTGTTGAAAAGTAGAATGCATATATGTATATACATATCGGAGGGCCTCTTGTGATCAGCAAAACAAAAATAAAAAGCAGAAAAACAAAAAAAAAGAACGAGAAGCGAAAGAAATAAACTGACTGCCTGGCTGGTGTTGTCGTAAACATTGCGCCTGCATTTGGCATGCAACGTTTTACGTATACGTAATGCACAAACCAGAGAAGTGGAAGAGGGTGGCAAAGATAACCATTGCTGCACTTAAAAGAATGTAAAAATATATCTAAAAAGATGTTTAAAAAAAAAACTATATTTAGTTAGGAAAGTCCAAGTCTTTTAGTAATAAATTACATACTTTCTTAAATATTCTCACAGATTCTCCCATTTAAAATTCTATATATTTTCAAACAAGTAATTCATCTACATTTTTCTTTAAGTGTAAATAGATATGGACAGACAGGAATCGAGGGAGCCATCCAGATAGGCAAACACAACAAAAGCCCATGAAAAGTTTCTCACACAAAAAGTCCATTGATTGAATTGCCTGCAGAGCTGAGGAGGAGGATGGAGAAGGTGCAGGAGGATCGGCAGTGGAGTACTGGGAATATAGTCAGCCAGGCTGGAAGTTACTCACCTGGACCTCAGACGAGAGCATTGCTCGGTCGGCGGCATCAATGTCCAGGTCGATGGCACTGTAATCAGCGCGTATCGGATGCACCTTTTCCAACAATTGTGGTGACTCCTCGCGCAGTCTATTGAATATCTGTTGGATGCAGGATGCGGGGTTTGAAGACGTGGCGCTTTTATCCCACATTGTCCCTGCCAGGGGGGAAGGCGGAAGGAATTGACAGGCTCCCTTCTCCGCCCCCTCCGGCTGACACTTACCGATTCATTGAAAAAGCCCTGCAAGCGCTCCTGTATGCTCATGCTGTCCTTGCTGCGTATCAGCATGTAGATTTTACGCAATCCAAACGAGCGGAGCAATTTCTCTGTTAACACTTTGCCCACGAAACCCGTGCCGCCCGTAATGAGTACGGTGGCATCCCTATAGAAATCCGTAACCGGCATTGCACTGACACTGCCCGGGATGCTGCCACTCCCAGTCACAGTCACATTTCCACATCCACTTCCACTTGCATCGACACTGTTTGTTCTCGTGCTTGAGGCCGCCTCCTGGAAGAGTTCCTGCTCCTGCTGCTCCTCCGCCTCCTCCCCTGGCGCCATTTCGTGGCCACTGTCACTTCCATGGCTACTGCGGCGCGAGGAGCTGGTGGATGAAAAGGCTTTGCGGGCGGCTATATGGGATGTAATTTAAAAGGAATTTAAATAGAGAATTTCGGTTAATTTAAATAGATAATTATATTGTTTTTTAATGTATAATTTAAAAAATAAAGATAAATAATACGTATATAAATAAACCTTTGGGTTAATAAAAATCCTTAAATAAGATTTATCTTTGTAAATTATAGATACTCCATGGATCGATCGATTCTCTTAAAGTATTTATGATATTTTCTTCAAAAAGTAGGAATTCCAATAGGATCGCTTGGATTAACCTGAATTACCTTCGGCTTAGATTCATTATAACTTAAATTGTAATAAAATAAAGCTATGCTAACTCACTTTTCTTGGGACTTCCTGCGTCGTGCATCTTTTTCCTATCCAAAAATCGAACTGTTCACTTCAAGGGTAAAACGTACATTGACTAGTTTTCAATTTTCAATGCGGTTAAAAACAGGGACTTTAATCAATAAACGACAGACATGTATCGGAAAGATTTTCCCACCGTATGTCAATTATATAAATATGAAATATACACCCGTACAACGGCAGTTCTAACCCAATTATATATCCTATATTTCACTGTACTATATTGCCTATACATATATAAAAATGTGTGTGCGGTATAAATGCAGGGGCAGGACTTTATTCTGTACTTTGTTTTAAATGTGTGCTGCGGGCTCTGGCTGACATTGTGGTTGCATTTGACCTGATGACCTGGCCGCCGGATGTCTGGCGTCCTTTTCACTGGCCGCCACTCTTTCGCTTTCCCCTGCCTGCCGCCCATTGAGCCATTTTAAACAATGTTAATTATTCAATTATCAACAGCCAATGCGGCTGCCATGTGACCATGTGTCCTTCTAACTGGGTCTGGGTTCGTGTCAGTGTCGGGTGTATTGGGTGTGCGTGTGTATGTCCTGGGCGTGTGCATGTGTGTGTCTTTCTCCACCCGTCACAGTTGGTCCTTGTATATCGCGTGCGAGAGTGCACGGCATATGTTGTTTGATTGCAAGCGAAAAATGAGGCGCAAGTGCAATGCATACACAGATAGACAGGGGGGAAAATTAAGGACAGTTTGATTATACAAATAAACAGTATTTTAAAAATTTTTCTTAAATTTATTAACATTTTTTTAGCAAAAGAATTGAAATAATTAAGAAAATAATATTATTTTCGCTTATTCTGAAGTGCTTTCCTTGTCAAATGGTTTATACAAAGTAATGTCATTATCCCAGGGGCTTATAAGAAATCTAGTAGAATATTTATTTCATTTATTAAAATAATTTTTTAACTAAAAACCCTTTTCTCTCTGTATTCAAACACATATGGCAGCATACCTCATTGCGTGACATAGTTGTGGCTGTTGTTGCAGCCGTCATATATTCCCTGGCAATTGTCAGTGTCCGCACACACAGTCTGGCTGTGTTTGCATGGGCATTAGGGAAAAGGCGGTTGGTCAAATCGTTAGAGGCCTGATTATGGTAAGGACAATTAAAGATTTTAAATTTAAATTATTAAAGAATATTTTGAAGAGTGAAAAATGTTTACTAAGTAAATGAAGAACAATTCAGGGGATACATTATTGTTTTGCAATGTGTTACCTTATTTAAATACAAATAAAAAAACAGAACATACAAATTAATAAGAAATAATGAATTTACTAAATATTATATTATAAATCTTAAATTTAAAGAACATTATAAGAGTCCATAATATCTGCAATAAATATTAAAATGTTAGTAAAACCCGAGAGGCTAGATTGTCAATGTTGTATTAATAAATAAATATATATTAATGCAACATCGTTAAATATTGAAACCTACTAGCGCGAACCTTTTTCTAGATTTTACCAAGAGCTGAGCTTCTATAGTATAACTATCAGTAGAAAATGTCTTTGTAAAAACTTGTAAATTGTTTCTACAAATCTGCAAATCAAACCTAAATAAAACCTGATAGAAAAGAACTCAAGTCTCAGGCTTTAACTTTCAACTTTCTTTACCAAACGAAGCTTAAAATGTCTTAAAGTTCGTTTGAAGTATTATTTTTATTTAAACCTCGGGAAATTCCCTGCCAAACCGACACCTTCTAAGGGTTAAAGCTTTCCAATGTCTTTGCTTAATCCACAAGCAACTGAAAAGCTTTTCAACCATCTTTGGGTTGCGTTTCCGGTTCAAGTCCCCGCTAAACGGAAAATTTTTTCAAGTAAAATTGTCTTTTCTCAGTTTCCCTCAAGTCAAAATACTTAGAATATAGTAGTAAGAATTTTAAAACGAGATCCCAGCTAGCATTGAATGTAAAGCTTTCACTTTAATTTAAATCCAGCAAACGGAACCGGAAGTGGGTTGGTAGCCATTTCATTTTTTTACAATTTATGGGCGACGCATAAAATATAATTATTGCGCTGCATTGTAATTAAGAGTAGAGGAAAACATTCATACATTGCATTGGTTTGCTTAATGACTCGAAATGTTTATTCGTTTTTCGTTTTGGTAATTTAATACAATAATAATTACATTAATTAGCCTTTCTGTTTTTTCTTTTAATGACAAATATTGTACATTTAATTATTATGCATACATCTGTGTGTGTGTGTGTGTAGGTAATACATAATCGGATTTTTTATACAACTATTTAAATAATTTAGCCTAATGCTACTTAATTGATTGCAGGTGCTTATTAAAGTTGTTTTTTCGTTTGCTTTTTATTTGATTTTGGTGAATTTTGGCTTTGAAAGAACTTTAAACATTAAAGTTTAAACTGAAACATTTACTTATTGTGCTTTAAGGATTGCACTTCAATTAGTTATAATACTGTACATGGCTCACGACCAGCATTCACACTCAATCAATACAAACCGTTCTGCAGGGGGATTTGTAATCACAATTCATTAAGACGAAATCACAGAGCTAATAGCCAGGTTCCAGAGGCACATTCGCATTCCAGGGAAATCATAAATGAAATGGTTTCTGTGAAAAATGGCTTAAGTGGACGTGTTCCACAAATACATTGTTGTCCTTAAAGAAAAAAATCAATATTTCCACAGAGTTTTCATTGTGAAAAACACACCTAATGGTTCTCTAGTGGCTTACGTATTAACGACGCGGGAATGTGCCGGCGGAACATGGCTAGAACTTAAATTACTCTAAATTAACTTAGAGCGGTTGCCACAGGGACTTGCCCACCTCCCTCTCCCTCTCCTTGGCCCCTTGTGATCCTGGCAGGTGGACACGCGACACCTCGCTGAGTATACAGGTGCCGTCGCACTCCGTCTGGCTGCCAAACTCCTGCTCGCAAATACAGCTGGAGTTCTCCCTGCTGAGCAGGGCCAGCTGTACTCCCGTGTTGCTGGCCATTTCCTCGCTGGGCGGTGTCGTCGATGGCAGCTCCATGAGTGCCATATCGTCCTCGCACTCGATGACATTGGGATGCAGGGGTTTGAAGTTGTTGCGGCGCCAAGGAGGCATCGAAACGCCAGCGTTGCCAACGCCACCAACCGCCACACAGGAGCCCGGAGCGGCAAAGGTAACCACACTCTGGTGATGATGGTGATGATGATGGCCATGGCCATTGTTGTTCTGGCCACTGCCTCCGTTGTAAATCCCGCTGTTGACGTTGCCGAGAGTGTTTCCATTTACCCGTGGCAAATGCAAACCCGTCTTGCCGCCGCTGCCGTTGAGGGCGCTTCCGCGTGTTGCTCCGAAGAGATTACTTCGTATACGCATCGAGGAGTTGGCATAGGTTGACCTTATCGAGCTGGCACGTGTGTGCATCGAAAACGTCCTTTCGTGGGCATCCAGGCTCGTTTGAAACTTGCAGAAGCAGGCAGCGAAGCGTTTATTAAATTCCCTCTTAAACTTTTCCTAAGGACACAGAGAGAAAAAAATAGCATTAGATATGAGTTAAAATTATTTGGAATTTATTTAGATATATGTTAATCTTTAGATAAGATTTTAAGACAAAAAAATCAGGTATCTTAACTACCAAAATATATTTAGAAATTCTTTAAAAATCTTCTAATAAACCTATCAATGCGTTCAACCTTACTTATCCTATTTTTCAACACCTTATTCTTGGACATTTCCTTTCCCTGTGCCAACAAAATCAAGCTTTTAGTCCTCTCTTTTAGGGCTAATTAAAATAGTCTTTGGAAAAATGTTGAAGGAAATAAAACCCATCGCCTGGGGGGCTAAGGCATCCCTCTTAGGCTAATGAACATGAGCTAGGAAGACTTACTCCACCGCCACCACCGCTGGCAAATGCCATTTGTCTTCGCCGACAGTAAAATAGAATATTTGTTGACAAAAGTTTTCACGCTCATCACAGTCACAGGCAAAGGGAAAAGTTTACGAGCATTTGCAGATCTCGCAGCTCTCAATCTATCTTTTTACAGACAATTTAAGTGTCAAAGCAAACAGCCGAGGGGTTTTTCTTTCTCGCTTTTCTCGGTTTGCCACTTTGCGATGCCGAAGATTTTTGTGGGATTTCGCTCCATTTTGCGGGCTCCCAATTCCTGTGGCTCAGACAGTAGGTGTGTTTGCTTATTGGCCTACAGTGGAGCGCTGCTTTAATTAACTTTGACAAAGTATTTTTTTCTTTTTTTTGCTGTCAGCTATTTTCGGTGTTTGGCTAAAAGTAAATTGGAAATTGTTGCCAAGCAAGCTGAAATTTATTTTTGGATAAAATGAAGAACAAAGCCGCGGATGCTAATAAATCAGTAAAAGTGAAATTGGGAAAAAATCAACAGAGAAATCGATTCGCAGAAGTCGAAGCAATGAAATTAAGTGAGATGAATTTCCCCTGCCCAGCTGCCTCTATATTAGCCTTTCTATCAAAGTTTTCCTTTCATTCAAATTTTATTTGATTTGATGGAGCGAGAAAACGATAAGGAAATGTGTTTATTTTTAGGACAAGAAATTCAATCATTATGATGGCATAACTTCAAGCTTGACTGCTTGAGTTATTAAGAAATTATATTTTAAAGTACTTCATTTGTTATACTTCCTTTTAAAAAAGGATAATAATTTGTTATTTAATATTTCACATAAATCTTTCGTATTTTTAAAGGAATCCTTTAGGAGATCCCTCTCTCCCGATGAAAAACATAAAAATATTTCAACCGTGAGCCAATAAATTTGTCTGCTAAATCCCAGGCCATAACTGGCAACACGTCTATTTGCACGTCCCAAAAACTAACAGAAAACAGTCGACTCCTCGGGTTCCGTCCCTCATCAATTGCCACTATTCCCTGGCTAAATTTAGTTTCCTTTTATGGACTCGTCGTGCAGCCCTACACTAAACGAGTCTCTGTGGACTCTTACAACTTTGAAACAGAGGACACCAATCAAAAGCCCAGACGGGGCAAATGCAAATCCGACACCCGGCTAGCAAACAACAAATCGGGACAATCATCATCACCATTCAGGACCACTTACGTTGTAGATGCCATAAATAAAGGGATTGTAGCAGCTATTGCTCATGGCCAGCCAGTCGCAGCAGAACCAGACGATGCTGATGAAATGGTAGTCGTTGATTTCCGGAATCGTCACATACAGAATATTATAGAGCTGCAGTGGCAGCCAGCAGAGGCCAAAGATAATGACCACGATAATCAGCATTTTTATGACCTGCAGAGCGAGGACACAAGAGGAAATTAAACGGTTTCCAGCCCCACTCCCACTCCCCATTCCCCCGAACTTACCTTCTTTTTGTTTTTCAGCAGAGTTATGTCCCGTGAATCCTGGGCATTGCCCGGAGCCCGGGTGCCCCACAGGCGCACCGCCATCTGGATGTAGACAAAGCTGATGACACAGAAGGGAACCAGATACTGCACAAAGACCAGCGTGTATCTGAACGTTTGCAGTTGATCATCCGATAGGTTCTTGTTCATGCAGAACGGTCGCGTCACATTGTAGGTTTCATTGTTCTCTGCGTAATGCGAAATGCGAAAAGCTGAATTTCATCGGCCATTCAATCTATGCAAATCGGATAGACTTACCGCGGAACCTTTCGGTCAACTCCTCCACCCGAAAGGCAATGGCAAAGGGCACGGCAAAGAGCAGGGCCAGCAGCCAGATTCCGCCAATTATGAACTTCGATATGAACTTGGTGGGACGTGCCCTGCATGTGTAAGCCGATTTTTAATGATTTCCGTCGACTCCCGGCTGCAGATTCCCTTTCGGGACTTACCTAAGTGGATTAATGATGGCCCGATGGCGATCGATGGCAATGGCGGTCAGCGTGAACACCGAGACATTGACACTCAGCGCCTGGACAAAGGGACAGAAGCTGCACATGAACCAAGGCAGATTCCAACTCTGCAGCAGGGCAGCCTGGAACTGTAGAGGGTAAAATAGCATATGTAAGATATATAGAGAGGGAAATTCAGGATATTTTAATGGTAATATAATTAGACTTTGTGCTATATTTATTGTTTCTTCGAATACACCTTAAAAATTAAATATTTCTTCAATTCCAAATTGGCATTTAGGGATTTCTGACTTTATAAAATCTTTATTAGCTTTATGTCTCTTTCAAAATACAAAAATCTCAATAATTTGAAATGGTTTTAAGGTCAAGGAACGAATTTATTCACAAGTACTTGTTGTACTTTTTGTAACTAAAGGTTTATAAATTAAGAACCATTTATTTTATAATCCGAAATTGAGAAATTCAACTGGGAACACATTTTCCCTCAGTGTTAAAGGTATAAGAGAAAGGGCCGCTTGTGCCAGTCGGTGCGATGTGCGATGATTAAATCAGCCGCAAATGTGGACCCATTCAAGTCACATGGGCAAACATCATTAATGGACACTGGACCGCAAACAACAGGAATCTGCTTCTGTTTCGGGGTGTCCTGTTTCGGCCCTGTCCCAACAATTCATGGTCAAATAAATTGTTGAAATCTCCGTTCTGCTGTTGGGTTGTGATTTCCCCCCAGCAAGTGTGTATATGGAGTGTATATAGACCATAGTGAGGGGGCGTGAGTGTGCGTACGTGTGTGCGGTCGCTGCGGATATTTGAGGCACGCGCTTTACCCTTCTCAATGAACACCGCAAATTGCAATTTTCTCGCCGGCTTATTGATGACACTCTCATGATGGCTGTGACAGAGTCAAAGTTCTGTTTGATTGCGAGATTAATATAAATTAAGTGCGGCAAATGAAGGGTAGCAAACAGACTCAGGTCAAGTTCAAAGTTCAAAATGCTTAAATGAAGAATCCTTATCTTAACTTTTATTTAGAGATTAAGCACTAATCAAAAAACTCTTCTTGCATTTGAAAGTGAAAGTGAAAAGAAATCAAGAATAATAACTGGTAATTAATTGTGTAAAAGTTCAACTTTTTGAAAGAAGATTACCTATAAGAAAGAGGTTTCCTGTTATCCTTAAAACTTTCCCTTCCTGCATTTTTCACTACTTTAGTTAGATATTAGTATTCTTTAATGTTATTCCTAATAAAAGTAAACAATTCTCAATGAAAAGGTAAACAAAAACGAACAAAATGTATATTTTGTTATTATCTTATTCAAATTACACATTGATTTTGCATTTTCTCCATTTACCTGTACTTTTCTACGCAGTTATTCGTGTAATAACACTAAAAAATCAATAAATGCCAATGGCTATTGTCTATTCAAATATAATTTCCCAGTATCACATACAAATTTAATGTGATTTCAATTGCTGCCGCCAGAAAAGGAGAGAGCGGGCGCGAGAAAATTGTTCAGTTGGCTTTTAGCACTTTATTTTCGCCGGCTTATATGGAATACTAATCCCATTAACACGTAAACCGAAAATCGCATTATAATTTCAAGTAGGTAATATTCCATTGGGAACACTAGGCAGAGAGGAGGAGGCTGTGCCAATTTTCTAATTCCAAACATGAGCGCTGGCTCCACCGTCCGGAAATTAAATTGATGCTGGATTATAGCGAAATTGATGTGTCTGTGCCCTGCCCCTGTCCATAAAGGGACTATCTACCCGCGTTATGGCGAAAATAAGTGAAAACTAATGCTAATACCGATGCGGCTTGTGTGATTTATGCATACAAAGTGTCAACAGTGCTGGATTCGAAAATCATTAAATTCGAAACTCATTTAGCAGGGCAACACTGCGTATGCGCAATGTTTAATGGCGAGTGACATGAATGTAAGGATAATGACACTTGTTTACAAAGCCTGGTATTATTTATGTGATGGAAATGGAGTATATATAATGTAGATACTCAGTTAAAGTTTATTTAAAGCAGCAATCGATATCCATTAAGTTGCTCAGCCTGACTTTTGGTGAATGTTTAATTAAGTTATTTAAAGGCGTTAAGAAGGAAGCTTACAGTGTGCGAAAAATTGAAATGTATTTTACATTTAAAGTAAATTCTCTTGCAGAGAAATTAAAAATAAATAAAAATTGACAGTTTTCCTTGCTATCCAGTGTTCTCAGTAATTCCATTAAGCATCATGTGACCACCACTCACCTGAAATGGTATGCAGAACAGGCCAATGATCACGTCAGCAAAGGCCAAATTGGCGATATACATATTGGTCACCGTGCGCATCTGTCTGGTGGTGGCCACCACCCAGATGACCAGCGTGTTGCCGATGACAGCCACAATGCTGATGCCGCCATAAAAGATGGACAGCAGTGCCACAATCTCAGCGGGTGCCGCATACAATCGTTCTGAAAAAATAAAAATAAAATAGAAAAACACATGACAAAAAACATTAAACAAATTTAAGCGTGTAAGTGTAAGTGAAATATTTAAATGAAATACTCTTTCTGGAATTTTAAGTGAGCCTTTTTCAGAACGCTTAGTTCCAGTGTTGAATTTTCAGAATCAGAAAATGTCGCTAACCTGACAGTGGCAGATTAATTCAAGTGTCAGTTGTCAGTCAGTGTTGGCGGCAGGACCTGGGCCCAGGATTGGCACTCTCGCTGAGTGGTAAATGTCAAGGAAATTGAATTGGATTTATAATGCCAGCCACAAGTATATACAGTCAGTGTTACTAAGTTTTAGATACAGTATTGTTAGATAATCCAGGAGCTCTTTTTCATTAAAATTCCTCCAATAGTTTCATGGGTCACCTGTTACTCATCCCAAAATTCATTCAATTTGAGTGACCGTCTTTTATCTACTCCACAAGGAGCTCATGAATGATGCAGGATCAAAAGAACTAACGGCAAACTGTCAAAATGAAAACAAACTTGTCAATGTTTTGATTGATGATATACGTCAAGTCGTATTAATCCAGTCGACTATGGGACATGTCCCCAGCGGCTGAAAGGGATTAAAGTAAAGCTTACCAAACTCCGCTTCCTCCTCGGCTCCAGGCAAAAAGTCGAAGCGCGTTTCCTCCTCGATTAGATTTGTGGCCATGGCACTTTGTTTTTTGTTTTGGTTTCCTTTGGTTTGGTTCCCTAATGAGAATGCAATATCCCCAAAAGGAGCAACTGCTCCTAGAAGTTGTAGTCTTGGTTCGACCTTTGGTTTATTTACGAGCTGCAATGCATCTTCAGGGGCATTTCCGCTTCATTGCAATCTAAAAACATGAGAAAGATAAATGCCACACATTAATTTCAAGGTGTTGGAACACACTGAGATGCAAATTTTAATGCTGAAAAAATGTTGTAAATTTTGTAACATGAATTAAAATTTTGACAGGTGATATTTGAGATTTTTTGTTAATTTAAAACTGTTTTGCGCTTAATTTAATATCTAGAGATAAAGAAAATGTGCTAATTCTATTCTGAAATCTATTGAACAATTTATTATTCTGTCTCATGCAGTGCAGGGAAATTGCTGAAAAGTAACCTGACACATTTTCAGTGGTTGAAGTAAATCAAAAATGCAGAAAACACATGAAACAAATGAAACGAGCTAACAAGAAAACAAGTCTCAGAAGACAAACAAGCAATCTTCCCACCAAGGAAACTGACTGTTTTCAGTGGGTGGACATGAAAAATAGCTCAGGTGTAATCACCTGTCGGGTTTCGCATGTGCAACGTTTGTTTTGTATAATTGAAACTGCAGCACCAATTTGCTGTTCTTCTAGTTTACTGACCCCGGGCACTGGCCACCGAGTAATGCTTTCATTTCTATTTCTTCTAATGAAAACAGTTTTCCGAAAATATGTTTTCCTGTTTTCATTTGGAAAGTGACGCCAACATCAATATTCGGGTGGCTCTCAACAAAAATAGCAACTAGAGACTGAAAATAAGTCTCTCAGTTTGGGTTAATTGGCCATTTATCGGATTGTTAACATTGCGGCGACTTGTTAATTTGTATTCCATAGTGTAAACATTTGCCGACTTGTTAATTTATTGGGCAACTAAATGTTTATTTAATTGCCAAACGATTTGGTTGATAGATGGTTGAGGGGGGTTTTATAGTAAAAGCTGAGAGAGATTACTTTAATATATAATGTATAATCAATATAAACTCATATAAATAACTATCGTTAAATTGTTTTTATCTTTTTCTTAAAGGCAATACAAAGATTTTAACTGGCTCAATTTAATTTATTATTTAGCTGCTCATTTTAAACATGTTAATTGCATTTATCTAACTTATATTTCTCAGGAGAAATAAAAATCCAATTTAAATCTTTCATTCACTTATTCATCGTTGGGTTTCCCACAGAAATATCAAAAGCATTCTTGAATATATTAAATTATAACTTTTAACCATGAAATTCATGCAAAAGTAAAGTTTAATATTACACCAATAAATTTACCAAAGCCTCTGCCAATTTACCACAGGCACTTTATGTCTTTAGTTTATTGTGCCAAACAATTTTTCTGCACGAAACTATTAAAGATCCTTGGCCCACACCAGGTCGTGCTTCTATTAAAAGGACTCGTAAAGTGCCTGTTGTTACGCCCACCATATGTGCACGCATATTTTCAAAAGGTTATATGGGCCAGCATTCGATGGAAATGCCAGTTGAGAGCTGGCTTTTCCTTTGAATTAGCAACGCTCTCTAAGCCTCTTTAACTGTGAGCCCCGAAAGCCTAAAATTAGATTCTTGAAGCTGCAGCTTAGGACCTAATACGATTTTCCGAGTGCAAACTAGCCGGGACGTTTTTCATTGCAGATATTTTCCGCTGGAGGACTTGTACAATCTATTGTATGTGCGTGTTGCCACCGCCACCGCAGCTCGTAGCTCATTTATATGGCGCTTCAACGGGCTCTAGGGGTTCAGCAGTGACAAGGCCAAGCCAGAAAGTGGTTTTTGTGTGGGTGCCACCGCCATTGCCCTATGCAAAAATTCGCTGAAAGCTGTGGTGAAAAATCGTATACAATTTTTCAATGGCATGTCTGTGGGGGAAAATCGGGAAAACTGTCGGATCCGTTTATGCTTACAGCAAGTGCAATTAGTCTGGCCAAGCGAGACGCCGAG
Organism: Drosophila anomelani; assembly: GCA_035045905.1. Classification (NCBI taxonomy): domain Eukaryota; kingdom Metazoa; phylum Arthropoda; class Insecta; order Diptera; family Drosophilidae; genus Drosophila; species Drosophila anomelani. The sequence continues at coordinate 10,203,019 of JAWNOO010000165.1, forward strand.
ATTTTCTAATTAACGTCAAAGGAAAGTCTCTCTTTATTCTGGTGGTTCCCCCTTTCCCTCTCTCTCTGATGGTCCTTGAAATTTGATGGTCAACTAATTGAGAGCCAAAGATTTTCGGGCCATTAAGCTGACGTACTATATGTGGGGATGTGTTCAAGTCAGGCCAAAGCACAGCGAGGAAAAAGAGTCTTTGGATATACTTTAATTTTTTATTATTACGATATATAATAATATAATATTATTATATATAATATATAGTATTATTATAATATATAAGGCTTCAAGTCAAAATCAATCAAAAACCCTCTTATCCTCTTCTTTTCTTCTAAAATGTTTTCTTATCCACTTCAAAATATATGTAATCCCGTATTTGTAAGGATTTTCTCCGCCTGTATATATTTTTGCGGGGCAAAAACTCCAGCCGGCGTGAAAAGTGCTGCTGTAGATTTCCCATGAAACACACTTGAAACCCACTTGAGAACAAAGCAACAGGGATTCATGTCGCCCAGGTCCTAACCATTAATTTGTGAAATTTACAGACATTTGACTTCACTCAAACAAGTGCACAAGGCCTGCTACACGTGTGCTCGCGGGGTGAAGGGGAATTTTCGTGAAAATTCGAGGCGCGGAGTGCTGGTGGGTTGAATAACAAATTTCTGAATGGAGAAAAAATGTGCTGTTCAAGCAGCGAATATTATTAAAAGTGTATCCTATTAGAGCGTCAGTGGGGCGCAGGACATCAAAGTGAAAATTCATATTGGATGGCAACGTGTATCGCAGTGGCAGCATCGAAAGTCAGTTGGTAACATTTTAATATGGAAATGTTGCTCCCAAAAAAAACACATCCTGCGTTGCGCATACGACACATAAGCCGAGCAACAAGAGCCACATTATGGCAAGGCTTATACCATCGCCCACCAAAGGCACCGCAGATATAATGAAAAAAAAACGAAATGAAAAGACAACATGTCCAATAAAAGCGCAACTGTAGGCTGCTCTTTTCTTCTTTTGTTGATGTTGTACTCCTTTGTGAGGGTTTTAACAATTTTTAACAAACTTTGATATGAAAAAAATGGAAACACTGAATTTTTCTTGGAAAAAATATTACTGCTGTTATGAAAGAAATAAAAAATAAAGGATAGAGGTTTTCTATATAAAGTATTTATTAAAGCATCTTACTTATAGATCAACAACCATAAATATTAAATTATTCTATAAGAATTCTTATTTATAATATAATTTCATTTAATTCTCTTTAAATTATTTGCCATGAAGGGTATAAGATCTTCCGCCTTGTGGGTCCTGGCCTTTTTTTATTTGGACACATGGGTTAGGTAAAGGGACCGGCAAAAAGCTTAAGAATTGAGCATGTAATTTTCGGGGGTCATGTGTGTATGGGGTCCTTTGTTTACAATGCCATCGGACTTTGGACTTAATCCTGAACTTAGACGTCGTGTGTTTATGGCTATGGGTTTGATTGGTCTTTTGGGACACACACACACATATTTTCGGCTGTGTCTAGTCTTGATTTTAATAAATAATCGCTTGCTTGAACGAGAATTGTAATTAAGATTGTCAGTGCTCCAGTTAAATGTGTCAAAGATGGGGAAATATATATTTTACTGCTTAATTAAATGTCACAGAATGCTGACATAACGTCTGACACTACAGGGTCTTAAGGTAATTTCATCTTTCACGACTTGTTTTAAAGAAAACTTTTGCTTAAAACAATTATTAGGATACTTATCTTGTCAGACTTGATCTTGGACTTACTTAACTTAACTGTCTAATTGCACGACATTTTCAAATTAAACTTGAACCGAATTATTTGCCTTCCTCTCACTCGATTGCAAATTGATGGCCACTTGGGAATTAGCCGCCAGCAGCAGGACTCAAAAGGCGAATCAATTAAAAATTCATTAAATATAATGCCCCAGGGGGTCAGGTAAGTGATTTTAGTCAGCTTACTAATTTGCGTCGAGCAAGATAAAATGTTTGCTTGCCACAATCGCTGACCAAAAAGGATTGCCGCGCATTACGTATTCCGTTCGAGTAGAGTCCTTGCTCATGAACTTGTGCCCAGCTCATTTAACCGCCTCTCCTTTCAGTTGACGGGCTCCGCTTTCGGCCATCCTTCCCAGGAGTGTCCATCAAAGGACCATGTTAAGTGCCTGACATTATGGTCGCCGTTCCTTTGACATTGTTTGCGTTATATCCTGCCAATTTCGGACGCCCTTTTGTCCGTCCTGACATTTTACGAATAACTGCTAAAATTAGCCATCCACCCACAAAAAAATCTCTTTAAAATTAATAACAAAATTATGTCTGACCAGCGATTGCCTTTTGTCAACGTGCAGGGCATTTAATTGCGCATTACACAAGCAAGGATGCTCACAAAAAACATGCCCCCAGGTATCCTGCCACCAGGAGCACGTGGCTCGTAAAAAAACACTGCCGAGGTGACACCCATTGAACGGGTCACGACCTCTGTGGGCATTTGAAACTTGTAGACAGAGCTTTTGAGAGTCAGTAAACCGTTTACTCATTAAAATTAAAAGACTTGGCTAAAGTTGTGTCTTGTTAATTATAACTTTATTGCTTAATTTTTGTGTGAAATTGTTGGGCCGTTTGCTATTTTGCTATTTTGTAGCATAATAAAGAATATTTTGTATTAATAAAAAGTTCAAGGAATAATCGCTCAATCGACTTAAACAACAGTTAGTATAAGAAGTGATTTATAAATAAATAAACTAATTAATGTTCTCTGCATAAATAACTAAAACCTCAACCCATTATTTTAATAAAAAAAAAACCTATTAATATTCCCAATCTCAGCCCATTATTTAAATTCAATTTAACAAATAAGTTAAATACAATTCAAAATAAAAAGAAGTTCTCTTTTCCCTTAACACTATTATTAGAATCTTAATTAGAAGTTGTCGTGCCTGAACACTAAACTCTCAAAGTCACTTAATTAGCACATTATCGAACATTTTCTTCAACATTTTATTAAATAATTTTTGCCACCGTTACGTGATAATCTCTGGGGGGAAACCATATAATCCGATAAAAACCAAGCACAAAATCAGCAAAAAGAGAGCCCCAAAATAGGTGGGACGAAGCCGAAGACTTTTTGGCACACATTTTGCGGCATTAAATGTAATTGTAATAAATGTGAATGTTACCCGCAGGTGCTGTGTGCCACACTCTTCCGGCTGCCAACGAGTTTCCAGTTAAATGAGTATTAATATAGTTTCATTTAAGTTCACTTCGCCCTGGGCCGCAATTAACTTTTCCGTGTGAAAGTCTCATTAAATGTGTGTCAATAAAATCCTGTAGAGAGTGTGGGCTGTGACTTTGAGTTTTCGCGTAATATTTCGCTCTTCACAGGATACCGATTTGAATTCCGATTTCCATTCACTTGTTCAAGAATTTAGCCAAGCATCCTTGCCGCCCGAGTTTCAGTTATCAACTGTTGGCAGCAGGTTCGTCTTCGGCCGGAACAACTGTTGAACCGTTGGCAGAAAGCAGCCGAACGCCAAGCCCGAACTTCGGCCGATGGCCGGAAAATCAAAAGGAAAATTCAAGTCGGCGGGGCTTTTCCCACTCAAAACACAACAAGTTGCACTTCAAACCTGTTGGCCATCGAACAGATTCAGCCAACCGACCCTTAAAGTTGCCCAAAAAAGCATAAATAATAAAAATGGAATATATAAAAGAAAGAGTAACTGTGCAAGTTGTATAAATTTATGATGCTCATTTTCATTCCCTCGGCAAGTTTATGCTGATGAGGCTAAGTGAAAAATTAGCAAGAAAAGTAATAAGCAATTAAAGGGACTTTGGTCCAAGGAAAAGCCTCGCCTATGCTATATGTATAAGCGGGGCTTTCCTTGGATTTTTCCACTTATCAGCCGCATTTCCATGTCATCAGCTTTAATGCCTCCCGTCACCTCGACATCGCCCACAAGAAGCTCGCTAAATCCCAGTGGCTGAACACATTCAGATTTGCCCACGTATCTTCTCAACTATGTACACCTTTTGTGGCATGCTCGCGTTTTCTGAATGGGAATTAAATTACACATCCACGCTGTGTAAAAAGGTGGAAGAATACCAAAAAATTTTGTACCATTCTCTTACTTCTTCCTTGAACGTATGCAAATTTTGTGGAAAATGTGGCGGAAATTGAAAACAGATAAGCTGAAAAGTGCTCTTTCACAGAGCAAAGCAAAGTAATTCCCATTGATTGATGTCGTCGGCAGGAGAGCAGAAAAATCATGTGACGGAAATCTAAAATATATTTGATGGCAATTAACTCTCCGACCCGGAAATTCTTTAGCTTTTTTCTAGACTGCAGGAACTTCTGTTCAAAATATTACCTTAAATATTCAGTAGGCTAGATGGAAATATATGTGGCTCACACTTTTCTTAACTTTTCAACACGTGTGCTATGCCCTTTTTTGGTTGAGATTCTGCATTATATATTTCTCAAGCAGATCACGTTTTCTGGCAACTCATTAAAATGTGAAACCCTTTAGAAAAAGGACATGTTTTCCTTAATTAAATTGTGTAAAGTTTGAGCTTCAGAATAAAGTAAGGAAAGTCTAAGCTAACCCAAAGAAAGTACATGGAATTTCTGACAAGAATTTGTATCATTTAATTTAAAAAATTTTAAATTTGTAGTCTGGAAGACTGACTAACTACTGAATATGATTGCATAGTAAATTTTAAATCATTTGTAGACATGTATAAGTTATCGTAATTATTCCAGCTTTTCTTTGTTTTTAATTTAAATTCTTTTACAATTATTTTTCCAGGAAATTAAATTCCTTCTTATGGAAATTATCAAAACATAGCTTCTATAAAATTAGATAAATATTTTATATAAATAAAATGTGTAAATTGAAATTGTTTATGTAAAGATTTAGAATTATTATAAACATGTAGATAATAAATAGAAAAAAAAACCTAATAAAAGTTAGCAGCATAATCTCTTCAATCAATCTCTACAAATCAATTACGAAATACACTCAAATTTGATTGGCCGTCTGGGCTGTCGCATTAAAATTCATCCTTTTTTGTTGTGATCGATTTTAAACAGATGAAATTTCCATTTGACAGGTGCAAAATGGCCATAACTGTTTCCGTTGAAGTGTGCTTATTAGATTGAAATACATTTTGCGCCTATACACAAATTGATTTCACTTCACGCACTTCGCCCACTCAGCACGAGACTGCCACGCGCACTCCAGACTGCCCACTCTGGGGACGTGTGGAATGGGGCACATTTCAATTGAAACGGATTCCGAGAGTGCGTCAGGATAATAATTTCAAAATACACAAATATGCCAATCACATGCCCAAGGAGAATATTCAATTAAAGTTCCATGTCTTTGGGACTTATTTTGCCTGCGGCAGATATGCCATGTAAGATAAGCGTTGCATTTATATCGAGGAGCTTAATTAATTGAAGACTTACATCCTGGACAGCTTGATGGTAATAGGTTTTGAGCCAAAGAAGTCGAAGATGTTGACTCAGACTCAGATTTGCATATCGGGCAACACATTACCTGCATCACTTGGCAATCGACGAAGCAATTGAAGTGCATCTAATATCCAGCTCACAGTTCATGGCTTTCTTGTGGAGCAGTCACCCGGAGAAGGGACTGCAGTGGCTATACGACGGACCTAAATCAAGTTAATCAGCACATTTAAATGCACATAAATGGCACAAAAGCCAAGACGAAACCCCATTTGCACGTGTTATATATATATATCCTTTTTTTGTTTGCATGAAAGCCAGAGAGAAGCGTCAGGACAGCGTCTCATATCTAATCGGACATCTCAAAGTAGCGAGAGAGAAGAAACCCCAGCAGAATATGTCCATATGTCCAAAGTCCAGACAGGCAGAAAACAAATTTCACCGTCCATTGTCAGTCTCTTGCGTTGGCTGAATAAACCGCCACAATATAAATATTCAATGCAACTAATTGCTGTCCAAATGCTATAAATATTAATAGAACTCAACGCGTGGCGGGAACAACCGTTGTCTAGACCTGATGGATGGTTTTCTATCCAACAAATCATGTCATTAATGACAATTGTTGAGGATATGTACATTGGGTCAGCTGGTAGGCCTAATTAGGGCAGCAATAAATATTGGACAATGCCCAGATAATTACAAAGTAGTAATTAACCACAATCTAATTGAGACACTTAAGTAATTGGAATAAGAAGATATCGTAAGAGCCAAGATTATTGCATGGCAGAATTCCTTTAAAACCTTTTATTGAATTTATATACTGTCATGGTTATTCCCCTCAGTAGTTCCTTAAAACCAATCAACTCTGACCTTCTTAGGCTTATTGAAATTGTCTCTATTATGCTGTCCATCAATGCCCTGGCAACTGACATATTTATCATTATTAATATTTCACTCTAAGTGGGAGTATGTATTTATAATTCTGTTTTCTATTGGCTTACCTTGGTTTGCGTTTATAATATATTCATATTGCCATGTGCAAGTCTTTTAGCGAAAAGACGTCATAAGACGGATTTAAGAAAGTTAAGTTTAAGTTTATTTTAAGTTGAAGACAATCCACAGGCCAAAGCGATTTTCATGCCGCTAAAAATAGAAATACTTATGCAGAAAAGCCACGCGAAAGGAATCAACTTCTACTGACAATGAAAACATTTTATCCCCGGCGCAAAAATGTCAAAGATTTGCAAATAATTGCTATATTACAATCTGTAGACATTTTTAAGTGGAGGGAGGATGGTAAATTTGCATTAGTCGCGACCTCTGCTCGACGGCAACTCTCCTTCGAAGGATGAGAAGGACTCGAACCCTTCTCGTCGCTAAAAGCGCGAAAATAAAACGAAAAACAAAGATGCGAAAAATGGCATTTTTTCAATAAAAGTCAACAAGCGAGAGAAAACAAGTAGAAATATTTACGTGGCTGAGTGCGTGTTGGCACGAGGATACAGGACACTTTGGCAAACGGTAAACAGAAGCCTGTTGATAGATACAAAACACTTGAGCGAAAAATGTGAAAAATCGCATTCATAAAAAGCACCATTTTTTAGGTTTATTCATGGGGAAAAAATAGATTTATTCTTTAAGTTAGTGCCATAAAAATCGAATAAAAATGTAGCTTATTAAGGGAACATATTTAGAAATATTACAAAGATTTAAATTTTAACGTAACTAAAAATATTTATAATCGGTTTAAGTACATTATTATTATTATTTCTTTAAAGAGTTAAAGTACTTTAAAGTCGAGGTCAATATTGCCACAACGTTTAACTGATTAACAACTTTTCAACATCAAGTTGGACGCTCCAAAATATTACCCTTCAATTTGACTAATTTGTTTAAAAAAGTTCAATGAGTGTCCAAACTTCTCAGTGCTGCAGCTCCTTGAAAGTTCCCTGCACTTTTCATTAAACGCGCCATCCTTGAGAGTTCCTTAAACTCTTCGGTAAGCCCCATTCACATATCTTCAACTCTTTAATTACCCAAAGCATCTGCCACCCGTTCAGTGAACCTTGCAACAATCTTGACTCGCAGTCGATTCAATTGAATTCCCTCTGCACAAGTTGGCTAATTTTTGAGCAAGCATTCGTCGCTAATACAATTTGCCATTACAAATTCCAACTGTTCCTTGACCTTTTCTGCCAAACAAAGGATTCCCCAGAAAGGAAAGGAAAGGTGGAACAACAAAGCCAGCCGAGATGAGCAATCCCCCCTCCCAGGGGTCCAATTAAACGCTGCAAACCTGACGGAGCATTGCAAGAGCATTACCAACTGATGAGCGGGTCTACAAGGATTTTAAAAAAGACAACGTCCTTTTGCCTGACAGAGAAGCAATAACAATATCGGTAATATCTGAACAATGCCGTGGAGAATAAGTAAGAGAACAAATGAAATACCAAGAAAAGCCCATCAAAGGAAGTGGAATCGAAGAAATGTCTTTTTTCTTCAACATTTTTCCTGTTACGCAAAGCAGTCCGCTGCTTGTGGGCTAACTGTTAAGCCTCATTTTTAAATGAAACTCCGCTTGGTCACGCTCTTAAGTAGACTATGAAAAAATCCATTAAATAATACGTAAATTAAAGCCACATCCCCCCGGCAATTTCGTGACTTTCCGGGTCACTCAGCGCCATAATTAAAATATGAAATTAATAAACCCTGTAAAATATGAGGGGAAAAGGGTGAAATTATTTTGCGTTTTCATACAACACTCTCAGACCGACCTTTAAAGCACGAAGGATACTGTAATTAATTTGGTTACGCGATATCCAGACAGGTCACAGGGGATGGAAGGGGAAAACAGAAGCCAACCTGAGATAAATACATTTAATCAAACACTTTGGCCGCAACAGGGCCATCATCATTGTCATTATCGTTAGTAATTAGTGGTTTAGCAATTAAAAGATAAATTCCAAAGGGGTTAAATGCCAAACAATGGGTAAGCGAAGGGTTTTCACTGGAAAAGGAGCTTACGAAGTTGGCTATATTTCTTCATTTTTGTTAAGTTAAACAGGGAACAACGGCGAACACAAACAGAACAGGAAAAGGCCATTTGTTCATTGTGCTCTCTCACCTCAATTTTTGGATATTTCATGTTTGTTTGTCTTCTTAAAATGTACAGTGAGGCTCACCCTTTGACAGACAAATAAAATAATATAAAATGCAGAAGGTCTACCCACAAACATTCCTGCACAAGCAGTCTTACGTTGTAATTATTATTTCTGTTTCGTCTTAATTTTGCCCTTTTCCAGGAGCCTAGCGGATAGAGCGTGAAGGACCTGCTTCCCAAAGGCTGTTATTCTGTTTATTATTTGCTTCTTACCTTTGTCGCTGGCTAATTTCCCTGCCCAGGTTGGTCGTGTCACACCTGCAAAAACACACCCACACCTCTGTAATTGAAATTCTCTGGCCCTGCAGTAAGGTTACTTCCGCAGAAGACTAAAAAAACGGGTTGGAAATGTTGTCGAAAAATTTAAGATAAAAGATTAAAACGGAAGAGCTTTCCCAGCAGCTGGACTCTGGGGAAAAATGGTTACCAGGAACTCACAATCAGACAGCTTTAGAAGCTGACTCAACATTCTTGTTATCCGACATCTGAGTTACTCAATGATGAGCTCAACCATTACGGGCAGAAAAAGGATTGTGTCTTAAGTCTCAAAGGAACACATTTTGTCAGCTTCTGGCATGGTCTCAAAATATCTGAGAAATTGTATATTCAATTAAGATTTTCTCTTCTCTCTCGTGTTTGTAAATATTTTAGTCTCCGCCCCCCCCCGTGTGTTCTGTGTAAAACTTAAATATTTATTCATCTTAATTTCTTTCCTCTTTCAACCGCAACGATTGAATTGAGGTTTTCTGATGCAAAATGTTTGACTAAAGCCAGTAAACAAAATACTTTAAATTCCACGTATTGCACTTATTGCCCCTCGTGATGCCAATCTATTGAATGCTAAATATTCATTGATAAATTTATATCTAAATAAAACAGCAAAAATTTACTAGTCAACCGGGAGAACGTTTAAATTGCTCAATTGCCAAACAAATAGCCGAAGTGTATGTGGTTTTAATAGATTTTTTATTTGTTTATTGAGGCGAGAGCTCAGATCGAATGAATTATGTATATATATATGGTATTTAATATGCTCAGCGAGTGTGCATTTAATGCTCTTAATTGTAATGATAATGAATTTTTAACCAGTTTTTGAACAACGGAAATCATCCATTTGATATGATCAAATTATTTTCTCTACATACTTACGCCGTTGAAATTAATTACTTTTCCGATGTCAGTTGGATTTAAATGCGTTCGTTTTTTTCTCGCTGTTTTTTTGTTGTTTCTTTTGTAATAAATTAATTAATTCCCATTTGCTGAGGCCCGCCACTGTCCAATGCAATTAGCTCTATGGTTATTTCGCTATTGACTCCGCGGCCATAATCAGCAGCCGAGAGCAAACAGAATTTCTATCTGTGTTTATATACACTTTTAGATAAACAAACACTTGGCATTGAATTTTATAAGAGTTTTGGATGTTTCATAAACTCTGTGCTTTGGATTTTTCATTAATACTTCTATAATATATAGAGTAGGCTCAAATTATTTGCCTAATTTTTTGATACAGTTTTCGATCGCGAGCCACAACCGCACGATAAAAGCTCACGGAGCCAACTGATGGCTGTAGGAGCTCGCAGCCTGTTAATTTTTGTTTTCTTTGCGTGCTGTGCCGGCTTCTATTGATTCCCAAACACACAGATACAAAAGGGAGGCAGGCGCGCGCACACACACTCACTCGCACACCCAATATTTTTTTACACATTTTTTTATACTGTATTTTTTTTTATCTCGATGAATACGCATACGTCAGAGGGGGCGGCGGTTTCGTGGGTGACACGGCCAAAAAAACTCAGGTGCAGCCCCGAAAGAAATCTTAATCAATTTGACTGTTTTTCAGCGGGGTTGTTAATATAAATCAATAAAATCAAAATCAAAAAAGTCCAATTCGCCTGGGAGTCTGGGCGTGTCTCGACTGTTTCACTTCTTTTACTTTTCTTGCGTCGTTTACTCGCATATTTGTTTACTGATTACCCACCTCAAAATAATAAAAAAAAATATAGCAAATGTTATGGCCTCCCCCTCAGCTAAATTGATACAGATAAGTGAAAGTTTCGGGGCCTGTATAGATACTGTTGAATCGGTAATTACCATTTAATATTGAATTAAGTGGATTTCTAGGGGAGTTTCCCTCCCAACCAGAGAGTTTATCTCTGCCAGACAGACACCTTCTGCCTCATGGGTAGTTGTTAGGTCAAGTACTTGGCATTAAATGTTTATTTTGTACACAAAACAATTACACTTTAGGATAACTATGGTATCTGAATGGGTGGTTTTATAGGGTAATAATGCAGTTAAAAATATAGGTTATCTAGAAACAAATTCTCTACAATTTTTCCCTTTAATTATTCATTTTATTCCTGTGACTAATCATTTTCCCTGGTATCTTCATACAAATTATCACTTTATTATGACTAAGAAACGCCCTAATTTCTTGAATTCTATCAAAAGCCACACAGAAATATATTTGTAAAATTAAAGACAAGCAAGATATTTTCCTAACACATAAATTTTCCCTCAGATTAGATTTCGATTAGATTAGCAGACAGTAATAATATAAGAAATATTATCTTTGTTAATCAAATGATAGCTGTAATCAGTTGAGGTAATACCTCTATCTACCAATGACTATATAAAAGAACAACACTAAGAGTTATTTACAAAACAATTGTGCTGCAAATGTGTTGCTCATTTTCGGCAAAGCCAAAACATGCTTCTCAAAGCCGGACAAATTCAATTTAAGAACAAAAACTCATCATGGCAGACACATGCAAGACAATGTCCATCATTGACCCACCTTTGGGGTCCTAAACGAGCACTGATTGTGGCACAGATAGACAGATGAGCCCGAAGCAAATGAGGTTTGTCAGCTTCAGACGACATGAGGCCAGATAGGAGACAAGAAACCAAAGACCTATCGGTGTCAGAGGTTAAAGGTGACGCCGACAAACATGATTTCCAGATAAATGGTCAAAGAAAAGAAAGCTCTTAGTCTCGCTTTAATATTGTATGACCAACAAAATAATTTAAATATGATATAAATATATTTTAAATTGAGAGAATGGTAAATTTTCTTTCCACTATCAGTGCACATTTCCATTTCATTTGTAATCAATTTAATTGCCTTTCAATTACCCCAAATCAAGTGGAAATCCGAGCCGAGTTCTGGCTCAAACTTGGCCTTCAATCAATTTGTATGCTTAGCAGCTGGGCCCAGCCCCGCCAATTAACCAAATAAAATCGCTGAAAAGTGTGTAATTTAGCAGAAGTTCTTACATTACGAACGTATCTCTTGCCACACATACTTAAGATTGTTATTCGAACAGATTTCGAGTCGCTGGCATCATGGCGTCCATTAGTGCCCGAGTGCGAATTGAATTAAATACAAACTAATTTAACTAAATTCGCATTATCATCGGGACTAGAAAACTTCACTTCGACACAGGTCTTGCTCCGCCAAAAAAATCTCTGTTAATTGTTTTAATTAATTTAATTATTACCTTTGCGTATTTGGTGTCTCCTCACATTACGCTGTGTGTGAAATTTGCGAATTGCCATCGAAGGCAATGCGAACTGAATTAAGTTTAAATAACTTGCCCCGAGAAGAGAACATTTTCGTTTGTATCTTCGCCAAGTATCTTCGAAATGAAACTCAATATAAATCGGTATATAACGCATTTCTCCTTTTGAACAGCCGTTTTTTATGTATGTATACAAGAAATTGATTGATTTACCTGTCTGGCAATGGCTTTGCTCTTTGATTATTTGACTTGTGAAGTGTGTTTTTTATGGCCTCCTCTTCTCCCAAAGTCAAGTGAATGAAAATGGCCAAATTGAGGTTTATCCATTTCGAAGTCGCCTTAAATCAGCCCCAAATCGATTTCTCGTTACGAATACTTTTTTTATTCATATAATTAAATGCATTTATGCAGAAATTCCGCTCCGCTGCGAATGGTGAATGTTAACAAGCGATTTGTTTTGATTTATCTGTAATAAATTACATGGCTTAAACTGATGATGATGATCCCCCCTCGCTTATGCCGCATTTATCGCCTCTGGCCCTCTGCCTCACCCCTCCCTGTCTATTTCTCTTGTTTTCTGTTAATGGGAAACACAAACAAAACAAATCGGGGCGCGATATGATAATGATTTTGAATCATTTATAGTCTGGCTTCCTTCCGATGGCACGTGCTAAGGTTATCATTAGCCAGGGAGTGCAGTTGTGTACAATTTATGGTTATGCCTGGGTTTTTCGCCCCATAATCAGTCACCCAAATTAGCTTTCCCTGTTTTCCAGTCTCCCAGCTCTCCCTTTTTCAAAAAGTATTCAATGTCGTGTTTTGGGTTTTCTGATCTTTGGACCATAATATCTGAAGCACGTGGCGCCGGTTCAGGTGCTAATTAGTTAAGCATGCCATATAATGAACTCGCTTTAGACTTTAAGCAAGCACCGAAGACAACGCGGTCTATATAAAATTAGCCGAAAAAACCACGATCTAAACAAAAAACCGACGAAAGCGAGTTTTTTGTTTTACTATGTATAATTTGGAGCTGAAAAAAAGCATCTAATTGTTGATTAGCACCGGGTGGGGATATGGCGATATAAAAGTGTCCATTTTGTTGGTGCAGCTGACCGTAAGCACAGCAAGAAATGTGAATTAAGTTTATATTTTAATTGTAAATATGATAAATCTATAAATTGTATATTTTTTAGAATATTTTTTAACACTTAAAGCATATTTATTTATCACGAAAATCATTAAAAAATTATTTTTAAAGTGCAAGCCTTAAATTGTATATATCTAATATATAGCCTTCAGTAGGAAAAACTCCCCCTGCAGTTTCTTTTCTCCTTTCACCTTAACTCAATAAGCTTAAGTTAAATTATTACCAGAGTCCTGTCGTTGCTCCTTTGCCTGAAAAAGCTGTTAATAAAGAAAGATTTAAGGCTTTTTCCATTTATTTCAGGCAGACTGCAAAGGCTGTTGTTGAACAATTCTGTTACACAAATTGATTCAAAACCCTTTCTGCACTGCGGATGTGAAACAGAAGCCTGACGCATGGGATTATAATAAATTTAAGAGGGGACCTTTGACCCTCTTTCAGGGGCAGGAAAAATTCGGTTAAAACGAAGCCTCTCTCTTTGTCGGCCGACTGCTGTCTATTAGTTACTCAAACTGTCAAATTTTGGCAATTCAATTTGCAAACCTGCCAGTGTTTCTGATAGCTTTAAAAATGGGTTGATTGTGGCCTCTTGAATTTCCATTTCCGATACAAAATCAGTGGCCAGGAGTTTCTTGCTCATTGCTAAGAGAAAATGTGTATGGCTAAGAGGAAAACTTGCTCCTTTGACAATTACTCTGAGATTCTGCCACCTTCGCAAGCTATTTGAGCTCCACTGGGAGTTTGTTCCATGCAATTACCACACTTGGTCTCAGTTTCAGCAGCAGCTGTGGCAAATTATGAACTGTCATGAAAAACTTGCGCCATTTTGCCGAGGCCAAGGGAAAGTCCCCTTTTCCCGGACTGATAAGAACGTGACGAAAAGGAGAAGCAGCTTGTGGGTACGGTTATTTCCTGCAGACTGGCTAGATGAAATTTTTAAATTATACAAAAATTTTCTGTAAACGGTTTCGACCCTTTTCATTTGTTTGCGAAAGTTTCGCCTGGCTCTTCCTTAGTTTTCCTTCACTCCGCCCTCGGTATTGCGTCGATTGGCAGCGTAGGAAAAGTCTATAGAAATTGCAATATTATTCGCGTATTTATTAAATTCTTCTTCCCTTTTCCCTTGACTTTTCCTTCGGCTGCGGAATATATGCCAGTCAAATATTTGCCCAAAGTAAACTGAAGCGGCGGCGGTGCTCATTTATCCAATATCCCCAGCAATTAAATGCAATAATTTTTGCATTATTTGTGGCTGTCGTGTTGTTATTTGTCGCTCGCTGCTGCTGGTTTCGTTAATTAAAATGTTGTTAACATTAGGTTTCAACGCCCAGATGCCGGCATTTAATCCGTGCCACCCGGCAAATAAATATTACTATATCCCCTCGGGCAGAGATATTTTTTTGTATGGGTTTTCTTTACTTTTATTTATTGTAGTTCGCGCGGCTTAATTATTTCTATTTAAACAGCACAGCGGCGCGATAATAAACAGTGAGGAATAAATGAAGACCAAAACAAAATAAAACTACAATTCTCTCAATAGCATTTGATCATAATTTGTGTTCTTTAATGACCGGAGAATTCTCGGCTGTGTACGAAGTCTAAACAATTCTGAGATACATTTTCTCTGCAAAAGTATTCCATATGAAATGCTTGGTATTTACCCATCAAGTTATGTATCTGTATCTTGTATCTCTGCTGGAATTGTTTTGGTTTTTTTTTTTATGGCTGCACGGAAGGAAGCCGCGCATTGAATGGAACTAGCCAAAAGCGACAAATGAATGAGCAAATAGATTAAAAAGTCACAGATTTTATGAATGGAAAAATTTGCCAATATGTACAATTTGTATTTAAGATTTTTTGTCATGTGTGCTGGTGTGCCTGTTCAAAGGGAAAGATTTTTAATTGGTTTCTTTTTCTGCCATTTAAATATAGGAATTCCATTTGATGATGGCTCTTTTTATGATTTCAATGACTTGCACAAAATATCAGGGCTTTGAATTTAACATCTTTGGCTTCTTGAAAGTGGTGGAAATATTTTTGTTAGTTTCTTTAATGGCCTAAGGTGTGTTGTGTGTTCTTTAAAAAGTTCCCATTAAAATTTTTGCAAGATACTGTTGCCTTTGAACAAGAAAAATAAATATGCATATATTTTCCTTGGTATCCGGTGCAGGTTTATAGTTTAAACTTTCTTTATTATGATTTCTTCGAGCGTCTGTAAAAAAACTAAAAGTGTATCTCTATCTGTGAGATAATTGTAAAGTCTTTAAGTGCTGTGTTGCTCTTAAAGTTTATGCAAATATTTTTCTCAGGCTTGAGTGCTTCATGTTTGGATATTTCCTAAGTTAAACATCAATTGTAGCCTGGAAGCTTTTTGCACCAAATATTATAAATTTCTTATTATTTTTTTCAATTTTTTATATTCTTTAGTATGTGCATGTGGAGCTACATTTCGCTTAATTAATTTTCTTATGGCCTCACATAAATTTGCTGGCAAAATACTGCTGCATTTAACAAGGGAAATCTATTAGCTTATCACAAATTGCTGGCAACTGAAGGAGGGAAACCCTTGAGCAAGCATGTTTCCCAGGGAAAATTCCTATGAAAACTTTTCTGTGCTGCATTTACGAGCTTGCAGCATGGGGCAGCAAGGAGCAGCAGCAGCAGCAGGGAATGGAAAAACATAAACACGACTTTACTTAAAATTTAAGACCAAGACTTTGTCTCCGGGCAGAGACTTGAAGAGAACTGTGATGCGCCGAATATTCCAAGTTGAAGGTTATAGCCGTGCCTCTCGGGGCGATGTGCTTCCTAATAAATTGCTTATATAAGTTTTACGATCTTCTTTTGTTTTGTTTGTTGGTTTTTGTGGATTTTGATGAGTGCTGGAGCGTGGCATTTGGTTAAGTTCTTGTCGGTCTTCGCACATGACTGTGTTAGCCGAAAGTGGTGCGCACATAGCCTGCAAATGAAGACAGAGAGAGCGGGTGAAACCACAAGTCAGCCAGCAAGAAGTCGGCAACGCGAGACATCTCCAGTTAGCCTAACAAATTCGTAGCCAACTTTTCGGACGAAGCTGCCAAAATGCAATTAATTTGGCCAAAGCAGCAGCAAAAAATAAAAACAATTCACTTCGCCGCGAGCGCATGAATATGAACGAATGACAAATGGACAAATTTGAGGGTGCAATTGGGCGTGTCCGCAGGTAATTTGAATGTAACCTAGAGGCAAATTAATTAAGCGCAAAAGCCAAAGCCTTAGCTTACACATTAAATTAGTAGCAGTTGAGATACACACTTTGGTTTTATTCTTATTAGTGGTTAGGGGGTGACGGAAAGCAGTAACAAAAAGCATTAACAACACACATGCACACACACAAGGCCAGACACTCGTACACCTGTAAATGTTAGTTATAGCCGCGATACGAGTTCGAGCCGTAGGAACGATCCCTGCTGGACAGTGGCAGGCCGTATCGATCCGTGTCGTCGTAGTAGCCATAGCCGCGGTTCCTCTGGCCCTGATAGTCGCGCTGCCAATAACCCGAATATTGCCTAAAGCCGCCATTACCTCCATAGCCTCCATATCCTCCATAGCCGCCTCCCTGGCTTCCCAGGATATTCGTGGTGGGATAATAGCCGGTGCTGGGATAGTAACCCTGATTGGGATAGTAGCTTGATGATCCATAGCCCTGGCTGGGATAGAAGCTTGAGGATCCATAGCCAGAGCCGGGATAATAGTTGGAGTTTCCATAGTAATTTGTGTTGGGATAACCAGGATAATAGCCATTGGTGGGACGATTGTAGTTATAGCCATAACTGGGATATCCACTACCGGTTCCAAAGAGATTGAGCACTATTAGGAGAAGGATAATTAATATAGAAATTAATATGTTTAGTATTTAGTAGGAAACTGATATTAACATTTCTGATTGTATTCCCTTTTTAAGATTTTCGTGGCTTTAAGCACATCACAAAACTAAAGGCTTCCCCTTATTCCCCTCTTTCTCAATCCCAATAATCCCCTGTACTCACACTTGGCTGAAGTCTCGGCGGTGGCCAAGTCACCTGTCGTTGTCCTGGCCGCCGTTGTTGCCACCTGATTCTCCGGTAGGACGGCACTCCAGGCTCCGGTTGCGGCCAGCTGGAATACGTTTTTAAGGGCTCTCGTTTTTGGGTATCACGACAAATTGGATATCGCTGTGAGCACTCACCATTAGCATAAATAGCTTGATGAACATGGTGATGCCTGCCTTTACTATTTTCACAAAAAGGAAACAATCAGAACAAAACACTAAAAACTTTACAGAAGACGACAGAGAAGAGCTTTGGAAACCAAGACAACTGCTTGGCACGGTTGTTGGACGTTAAATAATTCTGTTTCTCAGACGAGAGGCCAATTTATATTTTTCATTTTCCGGCTGAGTTGCTACGCTCAACTTGAAGTCGCTGTCGCCGTCGAAACAAACCAAACAAAATAAAACAAAACCAAAAAAACAAAACAAAGCCTCCCACTCTCGCACTTGTCGCACTTTTGTATCTCACTTGGGAGTCAAGCTTGGCTTTATTACTCATACGCCCCGTTGGCGGCGGGCAAAACGAAACTCTGACTCCACATGGTGGGAATCCAGCCCTAAAGAGTTCTACGTTCTGTGAGACCTTTGTCTGCCACCGATTATGCATTATTATTAATAATGCGAGTAATATTCTCAATTTTGCTAGGCAGGTGACAAAATAAATGCCCCCAGCTTGTCGGTGCGTGAGCTGAGTTTAATTTTAGCTATTTGCCTTCTTCGAAACTTTGGCAAACACAAATAGCAAAACCGAAACCAAAAAGAAATACAAATGCAACAAAAACAGCAAAGAAAAAACAACACCGCCCCGTGGAACCATTTAATATTTACCCTAAGTTCACAGATCGCATTTCTTTCAAGTTTTACCGCCAGGCCGCCATGAATGAGAGATTACTGGGTCGTGCTTGCTTAGTATATCTTTAATTCCAATTATCCACAGAAAGTTTGCTGTCCAAATATTTACGTTATTTGACTCGTTGTAGCTTTGTTAACTTTGTTCTCTTGCATAATCCACATGCAGAACGAAGAATATATATATTTCATAACTGCGAAAAGACCTTGAGCGGTTGTAAATTCATTCATGAAACTCCAGGTAACTAGAAAGATTTGGAAATTATCTGAAAGCCTATTTGTCTTTTGACCTCCATATGTATAAGCCCTAAACCAACTGAAGAGTCCGCAGCTGAGAAAGAAAAAGATACAATGTGTGAAAAGTGTCGGGTATTTTGGCGGCATATGCGGGTATATTGCAACTCTTCAGTTATTGACTTGACAAAGCCGTAAAATTTAGCCCAAAAACTGGGCTAGGCCCTCAAGGTGCAAGTGGTTTCAACACTAAATTGTTTTAACTTTATTGAAATTACAAATTACTTAAAATAACATTTTAATAAGACTTTATGGAGTAATATATTTCCATTTAATTATTTCCTTAACATGTAAAGAATAACTAACCTTAATAAAACTATAATTAAATTGCCTAAATTACTCCCTGGGCTAAATCTTGTTGGCTTTAGTTTTACTCCATTTTAGCACGAAAATCTATGCCTAAATAATTTAATAAATGTCAATAAAATAACTGCTCTGTTACACCTTAGCTAGAGGGTAAAATTTGCCAAGCCTTCAGACATTAAAGATATTCTCGTTGGCATGAATTCCATTATGTACTTACCTTTATGCCGGAATAACATTGAAGCAAAACAGCTGAATAACAAAAAATAAACAAAAGTCTCCATTTCACTTTGGCTTCGTCGCTCCCTTATTTTGTTCGTCTATTGATTTCTAAGGAACCCAGGAGCCTAGCTAGGAATTTTCCTGCATTGAATGCCACTCCAAATAGAAGCAGGAAAGATGAGAGTGGGGGAGTGGGACATTTCGTTGGGAGCTATTTTATGTCGACGCATTTTACGCACAATGAACACTAGATGAAGCTGGAAAGGAAAAGGAAGTCGACACCAAGCAACCCTGGAGAGTAAAATAATATTCATTATTTATATTTAATGAACCGCATCTGCCAGTTTACTTTTCAGATTGAGTTGAAAATAAAACTAGCTTTCATATTTAGTATCTATTTCCTCCCAAAAGTTGTGTCTTATATACCCTGATTGACCATTAGGGCTTGTGAGGCGTCAACGATTGCGGCATACACAAATCATTATTAACATAATTTTCACTTATATTTTTATAAAGATTTAATTTCCAAATTGGATTCCTGGAATGTAAAACACAATGTTTGTGCTTGCTGAGGTTACATCAACAGAGGAGAAAATGGAGTGTAAAAGGTATCTAAGAGATGAGGGCCTTTGTTTCAATAAATTTTAACTAGGCTGCAGTCAAAACATTTCTTAAAGATTCGAGGAAGAACGCAAAATTTTAATTGAATATTTTCAGCTACATGTACTATATTTTTAAATTTAAAATTTTAAGTAATATCTGGTGGCATTCTTTTATACCTATAGTATACTTTTAGGCATTTTCTAAGCGTGGATTTAAGTATAGTAAAAAACACAACTATGTTTGAGGTGACACTGGCAAGACTTTATTTAATATCTAAACCAAATTTGTCAGAAATTCGGACTAAGCTACCTTTATTTAATATTTAACGATTTTGTAGAGACGATTATAGAGGCATATTCTGTCCTTATCTCCTCTATTACTTAGTTTTATAGTGACAGAAATAGTTCTTCGACATTCAACAATATAAACTTTAAACCTAAATAAATTCCACCCCAATCAACGGGTTTTCTTTATTGGGAAAACTTTTCAAAGCTCACCTACATATAATTTATAAAGATTTCCTGCCACACAAACAAAAAACAAAATCACACAATGTTTCAGATTTTTAAATTTTTATTTAAACCACCAATGAGGCACACAAACCAAGAAAACAAGTAGCAGTTTTTTTTTCTTAATTTTTATTTAATTTCAATATTTCTCTCTTGACATAACAATTCAATATTCCGTCTCAATCATTATTAGAGTAGACATTAAATAAACTAAGAACTAAAGTCGATAAAAAATCATAAAGAAATAAAACTGAACGAAATCATAAAAAATAAAAAGCATACACAAATGCATAATAAACAACATGTCACAAACAATTTTCTCTTTTGCCAATTCTCAGTGCTCTCGAAGGAAGCGTTTTGGATTACATATATATATCGAATTTATTCATAGAGAGCGCCGATATTTACTCGTCGTGGACAGGCGGTCTGGAGTGCATTTGGAAAATCGTTGAAATTCAAATAACACAAGAAAGCGAACACATAACCCGGGCTCTCCGTCGATTTGCCCATCTTAAATGCTGGTTGGCCCTGCCTGGCAGACACTAAAAACACTTAGACTAGGTTTAGTTTTGTTTTTTGGGGGAGGTAGGATCGAGGTTGGGATTGGATAAAGCGGGATCTGGGAAGGATATTGGTTGGATGTGGTTTTTCGTAGTCCTTGTCTTAGTTCGTCTCGCTAGTCGCCTTGATTTCTGGCTTGGGGTCGGCCAGTATTTTAATCTCCTCGGGCTCAACCTTGGCCTTGACCTCCTCAGAGGGGGCTGCCACGGGCTCAACCTGGATCTTCACCTCCTCGGAGGCCGCAGGCTTGGGCTCAACCTGAGCCTTAACCTCTTCGGAGGCAGCGGCCACGGGTTCAACCTTCACCTTGGACTCCTCGGGGGCGGAGACCTTCACTTCCTCAGAGGCTGCGGCCACGGGCTCAACCTTCAACTTGGATTCCTCAGAGGCAGAGATCTTAACTTCCTCAGAGGCCGCTGCTACGGGCTCAACCTTGGCTTCCACCTTCTCAGATGCCGCAGGTTCGGCGGCCTTGACCTCCTCGGGTGCCTCAGCATCGCTGGCCTCGCGCTTCTTGTGCAACCTACTCGGCAGATTCTGGGTGCAGGAGCAGGGGCACATGCACTGGTCCTTGGGCGCCGAACCCGTCAGCACGGAGTGCAGGCTAAAGGAGGCTGGCTGAACGCCCAGCGGGAAGGGATCGATGTTCGAGTGTTGATAGACGGAGTTCTCCTCGCAGCTGGAATAATACTCCTGCGGCAGGATCACCACGGGCATCAAAGCAATAACGGCGCCCTTGGGAATCTTGTCCGGCGGATAGAAGGCTGGCTGTCCGGGCGCCTGGGGTATCACCGGCAATTGGGTTAGTGACATGGCGTTTATTATGCTGCCGAAGTTCGCTTGTCCGTTGAAGCCGGAGAATTGTTTGTTAAAGTCAACAGAGGCGGGATTGGGATAGGAGTTCGTGTTGGTTGTGGTGCTAGTGGTGGTGGTGGAGGTAAGGGTGTTTCTTGATGAGTGCGTCTTATCGGCGTTACACACACAGGACTGGTCGCTGATCGACGGCACATGCAATGGTGGAGAGGGACGAGGCGTTACTTTCGGTTCGACGTAGGCTTGTGGTCTATATGTCGGGGGATTTGTCGGTGTCTTGGTCACAGTATAGGCAGGCACTGGAGGCACCTGTGGCGTATGGTATTGAATCTGAGGCGGTGCAGTGTTCACCTTCTCGAAGGGTCTTGGTGTCGAGGGAGTGTACTTGATTGGAATTGGAGTTGGAATCGGAGTCGGGGTCTTGGTCACGTATTTGGGCGTCGGCGGTGGCGGTGGTAGGTACGTATGGTTTTCAATATTACCCGTTGTCACTGGCGGTGGCGTAACGCTCTTAACTGGCGTATCCTTCTTAATAGTGATAGCCGGGACCTTTGGCTGTACGATCGTCGTGGTTATTTTTTGGGATGGCGGAACGGAAACGGGAACGGGAGCGGGAACATAGGGTTTTGGAGTGTTGGGAGGGAAAGAAGGTGGAATATAGGTTAGTGGTGGCTTTGTCGTTACGGGCACCTGCTTATGCACATAATCATTGTTGTGTTCGTAATTCGGCTTAAAAACTGGCTTGGTGGTTGGCTCAATGGCAATGACTTGTGAGTAGGATGGTGGGGGTGGTTTCGAGATTTTACCCGGTTGGTCTGGTGGCAAGTAGCCGGGAGTCTCCTTGTCCGAATAACGGGGATCGTTGGGCGGTGCCGGTGGGCCGGGACGAGTGGGGCCGGGTGGGCCGGGACGAGTGGGGCCAGGGGGTCCTGGTGGGCCGGGACGAGTAGGTCCTGGGGGTCCGGGTGGGCCGGGACGAGTGGGGCCGGGGGGTCCGGGTGGTCCGTATGGGCCGGGACGAGTAGGTCCGGGAGGTCCAGGTGGGCCGGGGGGTCCGAAGGGTCCTACAAATTTTTGGTAAAAAGAATTCTCATTTTAATACCTCTTTTTTGTGTATTTATTATTTTAACTCACCCTTAGGTCCGGGCCTAGTGGGTCCCTTGGGTCCGGGAGGTCCTGACAGATCGAAATTCAGGTTGTTAAACCTTGAAATAAGAAACCTAAATGACCTTGTAGGGTCTCAGAAACTTACCTGGTGGGCCGGGTGGGCCGGGAGGGCCGGGAGGTCCGTTGGGTCCCTTGGGGCCTAAAAATATAATAAAAAATATTATAAATTAATATTTTGTAGGGATAACAGCATCATTTCTGCGCCTTTCATGTGCACTTTCAAAGGATTTCTTAATTTTGTTCTAGATTCTTTGACTATAACTTACCGCCAGGTCCCTTGGGACCGCCTGGGCCGCCGGGGCCTACGCCGCCGCCGTCTCCCTTGCCGCCTTCGCCGCCGAATCCGCCCTCGGGTCCAACAACATGGACATATGGGGGTGCCGGGGGACCAGTGGGGCCTTCAACGTGGACATATTTGCCGGAATCATCGTGATAATATTTGCCATCGTTAATACCTGCAATCGAAGGCGAGACAAACATGATGTATCCTTGCTAACGCACCAAACAATCTTTTAAGAAAGGTTTTCCGAAGGATAACTCACCTCTATAGCGTCCATCGTTACCATGGTCAGTATATTTACCGTTATCTAGAGAGTAGATTTGAAGATTATAGAAATACAGTTCGATTAGTAACGTTGCATTCAAATCAGGACTTTCCACATGCTCAAGATTTTATCTAGTTACTATCTACGATCTAACTACAAACTGAGTTTGTTTTTCAATTACTTTTATTCACTACAATGGTGTTTTTTGTTTCAACTAAAACTGATCTACGTAATTAATTAATTTACACATTCAGAAATACGTTTACATGCTAAACGGTCTAGGCCAACACCAGGACAAAAATCATAACAACAAAGCAAACAAGTAGGATGGAGTTAGTATCAAACTATGGATCTGGGGGTTACGGGGATCAGGAGGAATATATATATATATAAACCAAAAACCAGACACAAATCATAAATCACAGATAATAATTGTTAGTGGCAGTTATAGAGAGTTAGTTAGTAAGTCATTGCTCAAGCGGGTTTTTTTACATTTTCATGTGCTGTGTGTAATTATTTGTACAATAAAATGGAGTGTGTGTGGGGTGTAGGGTGTGTGTTTGTGGGTTTGGTGCAAGCAAATGAGTGATAAAACGCTGATCTTGGATCATAATCGTGATAGGGTTCGATTCAATTTACATTTGATAACTTTTTTGGTGCAGAAAGGATAGAAAGTGAGGATATATAAATATATATATAGAGAGAGAGTGGTATATATTGGGATTGTGCGCTCTTGGGAGAGGTGCTCTGGATAAAAGGATAACTAAAAATCAAAAAACGTGCCCTACAATTGCCTGACTTATATATGTGTGTGTGTTTTGGGTGTATGTAATCGTTCGCTGGGAACTTTTGTTTGCAAAATAAAAGTTATGCAAGATATTTGCTATAAAAAAGAGATATGGTGCATTTAAAATTCGGTTTTTGGGCTGAAAATAAACAAGAGATCCTTAAAATAATTTAAAATTTAAGTTAAAGTAAAAAAGACATACGAATAATTTAGCAAAAGAACTCTTAAAACTAAAAGGAAGCCTTGAAGAGGAAAATTTGAACGAACTGATTGCACGCACAGTCGTATGGGGGAATAACTCGATGTTATGGTGGCATATAAAACCTTTTCTTGGAACACTTCATCCGCTCCCATCCGCATCCACATTTACATTCAATTACGGACGGCCGCAGCTCGTTCAAATTTTGCTCTCCAGTAATTCGTAGTAAATCGTTGGAGGGCTAACCTGCTTGATATGCGATGGCCCCAGGAAAACCGGTCTCTGTGTGCGTGTAGGTGCTCGTGTAGGTTCCCTCATTGCCCGGCCGATACTGGCCGCCGGCGCCGATTCCGGAACCGCTACCCGTGCCCGTGCGATCGCCACCGCCGATGCCACCACCGTTTCCGGTGGTATAGCGATCGCCGGAGCCGAATGCACCACCGTTTCCGGTGGTGTAGCGATCGCCGGAACCGGAAGCACCACCATTTCCGGTGGTGTAACGATCGCCGGAGCCGATTCCGGAACCGCTGCCAGTGCCAGTCCGATCGCCGTCCCTGTAGACCGGTTTTCCTGAGGCTCCTCCTCCCGCGCCGACTGGGCCCGGTGGTCCCGGCGGACCAAATGGTCCCTTCGGCCCATTCGGTCCATTGGGACCATTTGGCCCATTGGGACCGAAGCCGCCGACGCCTCCGTTTCCACCGAAGCCACCGCCTGATCCGCTGCCTCCGCTGCCTCCGTTGCCGCCATTGGGTCCCACCACATGCTGATAGGGATTATTATCCGGCACGTACTGGCCATCATCTAAAAGAACACAAACGATGCAATCGCTGGAATGCCGCTCAGATGGCTGGAGTGCTCACTGTTGCTGCCTGGTAGCAGGGTGTTCACCGAATGGAAGGACGGCGCCTGATCCCCAGGATGGCTGTGATCGCTGTGTCCCTTGTCTGTGCCAAAGATACCCGTGCCCTGGGGCACAATCGGACCCGTTGGCTTGTGAATGGGCAGACTCTTCTGGTCGGAGCCCTTCAGCACGGGAATGTTGACGGAGAACGATGGTATCGCATCGTTGCTACCCTCCTTGGCTTTGTACTGCAAAATACCGCTGGTCAGAAGTGAGCTTCCTTCAGGAGAGGGAGGTGTTCCTTATCGTTCTCCGGAATTTAATCAAGCAAAAGGCAAGGCTAGAAGTTTCCTACAGCTAAAGCTATATTTCTTTTAAATTATTTCAATAGTTTATGGCTGAAAAGCAATTTTGAAGAGCACCTTTTAGCTTCTACTCATTTAGAAATTAAACATTTTTAGTTTATGCCTGATTCTTTACATTTTATGTAATTGAAAGAAAACTTTCCTCAGTTAATTTAAATATTTTCTTTACTGAAGATCTCTCATTCTCTCAATAATCATAATTAGCCAGAATATTTAATAAAATAAAGATTTAGCAAAAGAAACCCCATAAAGCTCAGCCTAAACTTCTTTTCAATATTCTTTCAGTAACCAAAATACCAGAAAACGATTGGGAACGCCCTCCTGAGGACCTCCTTCGCCACCCTCTTACATCTCCAATGAAGTAAGGAACGCCATGTTGGGCTCCATTGGCGAACTTGCCACACCCAATGGGGAAGTAGAGTTCGTCCCACTGGAGCAGGATACCCGGCTCCGAGGGTCCGCCGTCGGTCTCCTTGTACAGATGCGGCGGGAAGGTTTCCACTGGCTTCTCCGGCTCAACGGTGCGGTAGCCGTGGGCATCGGCCACGTAGTGTGTTGCCCGGAGCAGGTGGTAGGGATCGATGAGGCCGTAGCAGCCATAGGTGACGCCGTCGGGACCACGGGTCTCGTGATGGAAGTTGCCGGTCTTGCCGACATCGTAGCCATATCGATAGGCATCTTTTGGGTGATGATGATGATCATGTACGTGTCGTTTGGTTTGGTTTTTGGTTTTGGTTTTGGGTTGTTTTGGTTTTTGTTTTGGTTTTGGAAGAGTAGGTAATGTTTAGAGTATAACGTTTTTGGTTTTTGTTTTTTGTTTTGCGTGATTTTGTGTGGTTTGGTTGTTTGCTTAGAGGAGTGCTTATTAAGGACCTGAAAATGGTGTATGTCCACATATGTGCATATTGTACACATACATATGAACCCTAGACTCTTGACTAACTTTGACTTTGATCTAACATCTCTTAAAGGGCGCTG
The DNA here is from genome assembly GCA_035045905.1 of Drosophila anomelani. Taxonomy (NCBI): domain Eukaryota; kingdom Metazoa; phylum Arthropoda; class Insecta; order Diptera; family Drosophilidae; genus Drosophila; species Drosophila anomelani. Next base: position 10,229,428 of record JAWNOO010000165.1, read on the forward strand.
TAACTGAAAGTAGTTTCACAAAGAGCCTAATCAGATGATATTTTGTTGAAGGGAAATGTTGGTGTTGGTTGTGTGTGTTGTTTTGTCGGGGGGTTTCTGTTTTTAATTCATTTTTTAACCGATTTTGTTTGGAGTAATCAATTTCGAGGTGGTGAGGTAGAGTTATGAGTATGCGAAGCATTTTTAAAGAGGTTTCATGTAGACCTTTTGGCCACCGAAGACCAAAAGAAGCCCACATAAAACTGTTTTGAAGGAAGTGTATAAATATTCGTATGTAGGAGGAGGAGGAGAAGAAAGTAGCATAGAATAAGACAGATATAGAGAGATATAGGTAAATGGTTTGATTGATTGTTGAGCGTGTATATATATTTACAATTTGAGTATAGCTACGACGCAGACTACGGTTCTACTGGGTGAGTTTAGTAAGCTGCTACGGAGATATATATAAATGTTTATATATAGAAGGGGTACTACAGTTCGATTTGGAGTGTAGATTAATGAATGTAAGTCGGTTGGAACTATCAGAGTTTGGGGTAGTTTTGGTAGGGGGGGTAGGGGATAGTACAAATACTTACGACTAAGGTACTACTACTAACAACTACGGTAACAATAACAATTCGTTGCCAATTTTTAGCTACTTAAACGAAAAGAGACAAGGACTAACTAACTGCATGGATGGGGATCTATCATATCTACGATATGGATACAATTTTACATAGTTAATGGATTTGGGGTTTATTTTTTTTAAATGTTTTCTTTTGGAATGGTTTCAAGCGGCTTAGTAGTAAAATTGCAAAACGGATCCACTTACTTGTGTCAAAGTTTGACGAATAATATTGCTGATTCGTTGTCTTTTGGTCGTTGATATCGAGAATCAGACGACGGTTCTCAGAATCGTATTTCTGAGAGTAGACGCATTGCACCAAGAAGATGCAAGCGACGGCCTGGAAGAGAAGACAAATGATTGATTAATAATGAACACTCCACCTTGCTGCAGCTGTTGAAAAGATTTGTCACATTCAAGGCACGCCTACACCTCCTCCCAAAAACAAAAAAAGATTTTAAGATTTAAGTCTTGCCTCGGCTTGGCTCACTTTGCATGAGAGATGAGTCAAGTCTTGGAAGTTTGAGCTCGTTTTTCGGTTATGTGTGTGCCCAAGCAAATCAGCAGCCATTTGGATCCGGTTCGATTTGAAACCAAAGCGAAAAGTAAAAACCGTTCACCAAAAAATGAGAAAAAAATGCTGGCTAAAATGTCAAAGGCATAATAATCAAATCACAGCGCATTCTCGTCAAATATTCGGGGGGTTTTTTATCTCTTTAGTTTGCCTTTGCAATTTGGAACTGGATTTTTTGTACATGCTAATTTCCCAAGATTTGTCACAGACATCGCGAAAATGCCGAAGAAAAACCAGTTGGCATCCACTGACAGTAATGGACAATTAGCTTAGTTCTAAATGCACTTGTCGGCATTCTGAGTGGCAGCTGCAAATCGATTACAAAATGGTATCTCAACTGAGTCTGTCCCACATAATCTGGCTCTTCTCTAAGCCGCAGAGAAGATCTCCGCCTTAATATCTGAGATTATGAAATTGTTTTGTTCGCTAATTTGCATAAATTGCCCATAGAGTTAATATAATCAAGCCAAGTTCCGGCATTGCCAAGACTTCCTTGTGTGCAAACGAGTTCTTTTACGAAATTTATATTATACTAACCACATCCTAATATAGAATTCATATACAATCGAGTCATATTTCCTAAATATGTCGCCGAATTGGAAGGAAGAAGCGTCCGAAGGTGTGGAAAATGACCTTGGCATTATGCTAAATAATTAATTCGTTTACGATTTGATAGATCTCTTCAAGCCCAAATTGAGGCTTAAATGCGATGCGGCGAGGGTGTGTTTGTCTTAAAGGTTAAGGAGGGATTGCAGTAATTAAATGGGAAACAATGGTTAACACCCGCTATAGATTCCAATGTTCAATAGCAGCGATAAGGTCAATAATTTTTCAGTTTCTTTTTCAGTTTCTTTTCAGGTTTTTATTCACCTTTTTTGTGGGTGCAAACAAAATGGAAATCAAACCATGTGAAGGAAACCAAAAATGACGGCGACAAAACAAATGAATTTCACATAAAACCAATTTATTTGCCTATCGCGGCCATCGAAAATAAAGGCAAAAATATGAAATCTCCATAATGCAAATCGTTTGGACAACTACTGTCTTTTGATTGGCATATCTCCAAGTTTCAAATTTGTTGCCGAGTGTCTGAACCTGTGCTCCACAAACTCTGCCACTAGTCAATAGTAAAGACAAATTATGAAAAAATCCCAGAGCCCATAAAAATATAAATTTTTTGATATTAATTTATTATGCCATGATATATCCAGCAGCAGCTGCTGACAACGGAGGTCGTTTCCATCTCTCACCCACATCGACGACGACACCGTGGCCGCCGGGCAAGTTTTTCATAACAAAAAGGTGTTTTTTTCTACAGTTTTTTTATTGGCGGATGAAAGTCATTGTTTGCGGGAAAACCGCCTGGTTAAATATTACAAAAGTTTTTCATTATTTTCAGCGATTATTGATTTTCAGCCTGCTAAGTCGATGATTACTTTGGAAGTCAAAAACTTTGTCTTTAACTCATGGGAAACTAACATATTGTCGGAGTTCGAGTCAAGGAAAACTGTTTTCGTTGACACGACTTTATTAAGTGATGGATTGATTGATGGCATGCGGTTTGTTTTTCTAGGAAAAATTCTGGAAAAGAGCTTATAAATAGTTAATGAAGAAGGCACTCAAGTTCTAGGAAAGTCATAAGACCAACAAAAGTGATCAGAAATTGCTGGTAAAGAACTTTCTGAATTGAGGTCCTCAAAAAGTTATAGAGATTCTACTTTAAAAGTTTATATTTTTATAAATTAATTGAAAGATAAAAGTATCTTAAAGAAGAAAAGAAAAGTATCTATATATTTTCAAATTTCGTTGTATTTATTTGTACATATTAACTAATCAAAAAGCCTCATAAACTTCACCCTGATCTCGAAACTGGGTTAACAAATTAATTTGTTGTGCGTAATTAAACTCTTTAATTGAGTGAAGGGGGCAGCCAAGCCCGCTTTTGAGCTGCCACAAAGCCCCCAAAATCAATTGCCAATCAATTAAGTGCAAAAAAAAGCAACAAAACAAATGTGGGCCACAAATATGAATACCACCTATGTCTGAGAGGTGTCAGCCATCGCCGTGTGCGAGTTGCAGATGCAGTAAATCAATTCCAAGTCGCATAGATCATCCACGACGAGTGGCGGCTGTCGCGGTGACCCAAAAAAAGCGTAACTCCGCCTTGAGAACCATTGCATGCGTTCTTCAGTTAGTCGTATGCCAGTATGCACAATGTGCCAATGAATCTTGAACATTTTTGCATAACTCGAAGCTGGCAAAAACCATTTATTAATCGACTTATTCGCACGCACAAGAAGGGGTTTGTTTCTTTGCCTGTTAACATGACTTCAAATACAACCTCTACTCATGATCACCTTAATCATAATCATAATCATCATCTCCAACATCGGCATCCCAAACCAGTTTAGTCATATCCCCACACTTTTCGCTGGAGCCTCTTGACTGCTTTTGCCCTTTGGCGGTTGGCGGTTGGCCGAAGCGAAACTTTTTTCGTGCAAGTATTTATACTTTTCAAGGTCGGCTCGTATCTTGAATTGAACAAGAGAAAAACACCTTGTTTTTTCTTTTCTTATTTTGATAAATCGAATTAAAATGCAACGACCTTAATCGATGACATCTTTTTCCCTTGTGTCTTGTGGGATGGATGCAGTTTCGGGTCTGCCCAGAAATTGTGAAATTTCTTTTCCAACCGAAACTCCGTTTTGGGGAATTGTGAAATTCGTCAGTGTTTCCCAATGCATATTCCCATATGCACATAAAGCCAGAGTCGAAATGATGATGATAAAAATGTCAGACAGACATCCATAATGAGCCTACCCGGCAACAAGTCCCGCGGAGAGAGATAGAGGTTATTAGAACTTCTCGAATCGATTTGATTCGTTCGATATGATCTCGAATTGGTCGGGAAACGGGTCTGACCAGCTATGGGCGATGGCCTTTTTCGGCTCTTTCAGATTTTCCAGTTAATCCAGACGCTGCTTTAATTAGCGCCAAATCTAGAATTTTTATTTGGGGAGCAGAACCGTGCTAATGAGTTCATTCCTCATCGATGGACTTTTAGGCCAAGGAATTAGTCAGGTGTTTGATCGCAGACAAAGCTGGGAATTTGTCCGGCAAATGTGTGGCTCATTAAACTGGCTGTCAGTGAACTTCCACTCGACTTGTTCTGATTTATGAATGCAATTAAGAAATAAACCGTTGGCTTTGTTGCGTGACATCATACTCTTTGGTTAAAAAAACTTTTACTTTCAACTTTTGGCATTTGGCTTGAATGCTTTTGGCGAAGCGTTTTCGTTTTTATTTAAACCAGCCCCAAAGACTTCCTCCATCATCGCCCATAAAGTATTGTCTCTCCTAATCGCTGACAGGCGATCAAGAGTCTAATTTGCATTTCTAGATGTTGTCTTAAAGATATATGTATCTCTATAGATTCCGTATTAAAATTGGCTAGCCAAAATGAATTAATGCGAGGCGGGGAACAAAAACCTTTTTGGCCACAAAATATCGAAAGTCAAAGTGGGTAGAAGAAAGAATAGAAAAATTGATGAGCAATAAAAGTGAATGGGTAAAGCAAAAGTTCCATGAACTCTTACGTAATAGGTAATAGGGATTCTTCTGCCCCAGGAAATATATCTATTTTTGACCTTTAAATCGCTGTAATTCTAACCCATTTTCCAACTTCTTTAAATTCTCCTAACTGTAAAAGCTAAACTATTCAACGGACACGCTTAATGCTCTATTTTACAGCCTTATAAATGCCTCAATTCATTTCAATTGCCCAGAGACTGAAGCCAGCTGTTTGTCATGCAAATCCCGACTTTTGCTACTCCATTTTATGACACAAACTTGGCCGCTGAACGAGCGATTAAATCTGTTCAGATTGCAGACACAGAAAATTCCGCGCACTCTTTAAAATTCCGCACAACCAAAGCGGAGAGCCAAATTTATAATAAAAAGAATTGTGGGCCAAGATGAGATGCCCCTGTCAACGGCTGCCGCGGGGCATTAACAATATTTCTCGCCCTCCCCTCGGCTTGGGTTCGTTTTTCTTGTGTACGTGTCTGGAGGAGATATCTTGGCCAGAACAGAGCTGCGGCTTAGGCCGCCGGCCGTCATCGTGATAAATCCCAAACCCAAAAGCTTAACCTCAACGGGGAAGAAGGGGTCAAAGGCATGGAGCAGTTGGCAGGTGACAGACCCAGAGACAAAAACCATTTTTCTAGCCCAAATCGAGATGATATCGCAGCTCACTAAGAGCGTCATTATGGCACCTTATAAAAACACCATTTATTTTTGGGGAATTTATAGCCTGAGCACAATTAACAGCTTGGGTTGAGTATTATCTAAGAATCTTTTGGGGGCCATAATCAAATTAACACTCTGATGCGATAGTCTTTCCTAATGAAGCGAATCCTTGACTCATAATTTAACTTTGACTTTCGCAGAAACGGATCTAGGCAAAAAAAGAAACAAATTTACAAATGATACAAAGCAATTTGCATACAAAATCCGCAATAATCTCAAGTCATTTATACAAAAAACTCAACTCTCTCCCTACGCTTTATTCGATAAACAACAAAATTGTTAACGTTTTTCCCTGCTGCTACCACATTTTTGTCCGTTGACTCGTCTTCTATATACTTTGACTAAAACAACACAATTACGAATATCGATTGGATTTCAAATGACAACAATAAAATTCAGCAAAAACAAAAAAAAGCAAGTAGCAAGCCTCAAAAAACTGGGCAAGACGCTTTTTTGCGTTGTGCGCGATAAGCAAACAGAAGAGTATCTACAATCGTTACGAAATTGCCGGTATTTGTTTATTTGTTTGCCCAGAAAATGCCGGTCGCTTACTATTATTATTATTACAAAGTTGCTAGCTAGAAACTTATATTTAGTACGTAGATTCGAGCAAAAAGTGAACCGAAATAGTTGCAATTTGACCCGGACTTGTTAACGCTCGTTAAAAATCGTTCATCTATTATTGGTTATGAGACTCTACAGATATTCTACGGCTCTTCGAAGCCTTCAAACTTGGTTGCCATGCATTCATTGTTCGTTTTGTAATCAAACAAACGAAGCAGAAGTATTTCTCGCATATTTATTTGCATTTCATGTTTGGCATTATTATTAGCAGGATGCTAAATGCTCTACGTGTCTCCAAATTATTACCAAATAGAAAATGAAATAATATTTAAATTTGTGTAAATATAAAAGGGATTCGGGAAGTCAAAATCAAGATACTCTTTAACTAAGTTTAAGGGATTTATGTTACTACAAAAAAGAAGTTACTTTTCCGCACAAAATTTAATATTAATCCGCTTTGAAGAAGTTTAAAATTAAATTACAATTTTTAATGGGTAATTTCAACTCAATTTTCCCTTTATATTTCCATTTTATATTCCAACTTACCATGCATAATGCTGCACGCGCCATTTTGCAACGAATTTAACGGTTTTTTGACACAAGGAACGCCAGTAAATATTTAGGTATTATAGATTTTACAATGGAATAAACTCAGTTATCCAATTTCCAATCTTGAAAAAGAAGAAAATGTTTTTATGCATTAATTTTTTTTGTTTGTGGTTTCAGGCACAGTTTTCTTTCACACGATAGCAAGGCGAGAATTCCATCTTATTTATCCTTGCAATTAGTACAGTTCGGTATGGATTTCCATATAGTAGATCACTAGTGGGGGTTTAGTAGCAGTTACTTTTAGGAGCCTAAACTAGAGCTCATACCGTGGTGACCGATGTGGACGAACTGAAGATGAACGCATCGCGTCTTTGCCATATAAACAGAGGCAGACGCGAAACAAAAAGGCGAAAAAAATAAACACGAAAAAAACTAAAAAACTGAAATCGAATTTCGAGACTTGAGAGCAGCAGCACACAGAAACACACACCCAGCAAGGCACGCACACCTACTCAGGTGACAGAGACTCTGGGGCTTAAAGTGCGTGAGTGTGTGAGTGGGAACAAGTTTGATTTTTTATTTTTTATGCACGCTTTTTCGCTGGATACGTTAATTTATTTGGCCAAGCGGAGAGATGTGCCGAACCACAGGTCGTATACTTGATAAATTGAGCACTCTCCGTGGACGCTCTCCAAGATCTCGGTCTCGATTTCGATCTCGTCTAGGATCTGCTTGCGTGTCTCAAGAATTTCAGTTCACTTTCAGGTTCTTGGGGGGGTTCATTAATATTTAAAGATTGATTTTTTTCTATATATTATTTATTCTCTTTTATGTTTTATTGTTTTCTGTTTTGTTTGTCCATAGAGAACATTTTTTAGTCTTTAATTGAAAATTCGAGTTTTTCGTGTTTATTTTGATTTAATTTAATCGTTAATCGCAGAGTGATATTTAAGCTATACATAGATACATAGATAGATAGATTGTTGCTTTTTCCCCTATGATTTTTTTCTGGCTCCCGCCGTTGACTGGCCGTTCTAACTGGCTGCGTTTGCATTTTGTTGCTTAAAAGTATTTAAGATGGTTTATTGATTTAATTAAAGCTCTTGATTTCCGTATATACTCATTTTTCTTCCTGTGTATTAGGGAGCCATAATTAAAATAAATCTTTTGGCTATTGATCACAAAGGAGCCCCCGAATATAAATATTTCTAAATCTTGAAATGAACTCACACGGTAGCCAAGAAATTAATCTGTGAGCTCACGTCGCATAGGAAATCGCTGTCAATCCATTTGCCATAATTCAGACACCTTTATTTTCATTTAATTGCGACACGCTTCCGTTTGGTGATCCGCTTAGGCTAAGCCACAAAAATAATATATAGAATATTCGTTGCATTTACATATTTCTCAAAGAGCAGATGACATTTTGCGGATTAAATTGCAACGAAAATAGGGGGGAACGATTTCAGTTTTATACAGAAACAACTTGGTTTGCTCTTGAAGCCAGCAATTGACACAGAAAATAATCAGCTTCTTCTTTGCTTTTGGGCATAAAACAGGATGAATTTAATGGCAATGCTTAAGTCAAGGCGAAACCCACGGAATGAAGACAATGTACAAGTATTTTCGGCTATAAAAATGAAAATAAGTTAAATAAAAATAAACGAACGTTAAATGCTCTTAAAAAAGGGGGAGAAAATAAAGCAGGGAAATGAAACCGAAAGCCCTTGTGGCAAAAATTGAATTGAGCAAAAAAGAAAGCTTTATTGTTTAATTTTAAATTAAATTTTAAAGCAGTAACAGTTGAACTTTGATAAATAAATATATCTGCATTATATTTCTATATTTAATTTATATTATTCGATGTTGCTCCTTTGAAGAGCATTTCAATGAAATCGAATCTTGGCTCAGCATGAAAAAATCGAACCCTGCTGGGGGCTCTTTGTAAAATATATGTCTACGTGGGCTTAGTTAAAACTTAAGAAATATAAATTTAAGCAAAAATATGTGCCACGGGCTATATTAAGCTGGGATTATCATGAGCACATTAATTATGAATAGACTTTATAAAACAAAGTAAGTGGAATGAGTCAAATAACTGAATGCATTCTCAAAATTCCTCGTCCATTACCGGGTAGCCGAGCTCGAGTTCCCGGCAATGACCTTGACATCGCTTAGTAATCTGGGTATATCCTCAAAAGCCTTCGGCATTCTCAAATGATTATTAAGATTTTTGATTTTTTTTTTTTGCTTAATTTTTCGCAGCTTCAAGCTGTGCCAACAACAAAGTGAAACATTTAAAACTGGTAGTTTTCGTTTTGCTTTAATTTTACTTCATATGTAAATGCATTTTTGACAGAGTTTCATTGGCAGTAAAATTATTAAACATAAGCCAAAAAAACAAAAGCGAAATGGTAACACAAGTGGGCAAAGTGTTGTTTATATATATTTATTTTTGGTCAGTTCAAAAAGGGACAATGGAATTTTATACATTTAAATTGTATTTAATCCAAATTTGAGATCTGAGAAATTTAAATAAATTTATATATTATATTCCCTCTTTTTTTTGCGAATTTTCAGCCCACACAAATCTTTATTTTTATGACCACAGCGAGTCACACACAATACACAAGTTTTTTTTGTGAAAACGACCTTTGAGAGAACAAAACCACAAAAACCAAAAACTTTTAGCTATCATCAGTCGCAAAACAAGTTAAATTTTTCTTAATCAAATTCATAAGCTGGCGAAACTATCAAGAAATCAAATATATAAATAGAAATATCGTATTTGAGATATGCTTTTAACAAGCCCAAAAAGTCAAGTTCGATTTGGGGGAAAAAAGTGGAAAAGGGGGGCCAGATGAGCAACTTTAACCTAAGATCAATATTTCATGCGAACAAGAAGAATCCGAGGCGAGTGAGCAGCCAGCATTTTGGGGCAGAGCAGGCAGAAGCCCAAATTTAGAAAGCCTACCAAAAAAAAAACCCGAAGACAATTTGTTGCAGCAGCCTCCGAGACTGCCTGAAATACCAAAAGTCATTGGCTCTGAGTCAAGTCGATGAGTTGAGATGATGCGTGGCTTTGGGAATGCAAAATGTGATGCCGGGTATCGTTACCATAAATCGTTCATCCGAATGCCGGCATGTCGCCTCACCGCGGATGAGTCATAGCTGCGCAGGGCAAGTCCCTTGATCCCTTGATCCCTGAATCCCTGGTGTGAGTCCATGTTGCATGTTGCATTCGACGACCTTCAGTTATCAGTTATATATACATACATATACTGAATTCCCTGCAGCTGTTTCCGTCTTTAGCCGCACGCATCGATGCTTATGTAACCTAAGTTGAATGACTTTGCCCCGGGTGCCCTTGTGCAATCCGAAACTTGATGCACAGGCAAAAATTATATATCTCACAAATAAATACAAAAATACTCTTTGTAAAAATCAGTCCTTTATACTCGAAACATTCTAGAGAAATAAAATATTACTTTTATAACTAAAATGTTGTTATTTCCCCTCGCGATTTTTACTGTGCATAAAAAATTAATCAACTATAAAGTCCTTTTCTTCCTTTTCCTCAGGGCGTCTCTCTTTAATTTTCGTCTGGAATTAAATTTTTTTTGATTAAGAAAAAAGAGAGACCTTCCCATGTAATCCTTTAATGTCAGGCTTCCGCCCAGTTGAAAGGAGAAGTTTTTAAAGTGAAAGGAAACCGAACTCATGGATGCGTCACATAACACAGATGCATACTCGTAGATACAATTTACATCCGTTTCTTTCGAGTTCTCGCAAAGTTTAATGACAGCCATGAATTTAACAAGCTGGGAGGAGAGACTTGGAAATGAATTTGTAAGTAACTCATGACATTCCTGCGGAACTTCTCAAGAGCTGCCAATTTTTTTGAGGAATTGCTCGCCTGCAATTATGTCAACTAGAGATTTCTAGCAAACTTCGCCTCTCTAGACGAACCACTTTTGAATGATGTCATTTTAAAGGGGAGTTTCATTAAAAATGCATTAGTCAAGTTATTAGTCAAGTTATTAATCAAAAGAAGAACAGGCCTATGAGGTGATTGTTTTTGGCAACAACGGGACCGGATTGTTAATGAGTGGAGGGGAAATGAACTAATGCTAAAAAGCCTAATAAAGATAATAATATAATTAAACAAAATTCAACCTTTAGTGGATACCAAAGTTGTTTGGAAGTTTTCTGTGACTGATGTTCATTTTTTAAAGCATTTATATTATTTTAATATTTATAAAAATTAGCTTATTATATTCTTAATAATTTTCTGAACTTTTAGAAAACTTTAAATTACATGAATTTTAACAAGAAATGCAAGGCAAAAGACTAAAAAAGGAAAACATAACATTTTTTGATCGAAAATTTATAAGGAAATTATAAAAATTCACCAAAAATACACAACAATTTTTTTGATTATTTAAAAAATATTTTTCTATAAAATATAAAGTTATTTCAGCGCCCAAAATTCCAACAGCTTCATTCCGCATCTGTTAGGCGTTTCTGGTCATCGGACAATACGTGAGAAATTCACGAGAGCGACAAAGAATTCGCGGCCAATTAAAAGCTGATATAATGGCCAAGACAAATGACGACCGGGTCTGTTGGAGTGACAGCCGCAATTGTCTTAGGCATTTGGCCATATACATAATCCGCCTGGCCATCTTATCAATGATATCAGACACCGAGAACTTGTTTGTGGCCCAGTGTCTTGGGCCAAGGTGGAGGTTGTAGTAGCAGCTGCTAACACAGATATAAACAAGTGATTTGCATACGGGGAACTCTTGTGGCGAAGAACATTAAGGCATCTTGTATCTGCGGTGATGCGGCGAGGGGGTGGAGCAGAGAGCCAAGGCCGAACATGGTCAAACAAATCTGCAAACAAATTTCCTTCACCTTGTTGCAATCAATCAATACACTTCTGTCTCGTCGTCGACTGTCAACACCCAGCGAAATTTATGGAAGTGAGCCTCAACTGCTTACTTCCGTTTCGAGTGGCTGGAATCCGGTGGATGAGATACACTTTAACCACCGCTTATGTTGGCTTTAGCTATGCACACTTATTTGCCTAAGCCTGTTAAATATTTCTTCGAAATCGCAGAGCACTAAAACCATAAATATTTATAAATTTATGAGCGAGGCATTTGTTTGAATTATGGCACCAAATTAAGCTCAGACGAAAATAAGCCGCAGCTCTTTAAGTGCTTAAAATGCAGAAACCTCAACTCGACCATAAAAAGTTTAATGATTGTTTTTACAAAATCAAACCAGAGGATATTCCAATTCAATTCCAATTAAATCCCACCTCTCTTGAGCCTCTTAAGACACCTCTTAAACGCCGCACCTGCGAGCTTAGATTCTTTATCTTTTGTGATTTATCGAAATATAATGCGTCGCTCGCACATATATATTTTGGGGCCAGGAAATACAAGCCAGAAAAAAACGCCTCAAAAGGAATTCAAACTGAAGCGAAATACGAAAATAAAAAATAAAACCAGTGGCATTGAGGCTTCGCACAAATAAAAACAAACATTAATTTTAACTAAAGTAAAGAAGTGTTCAAAATTAAGCAACGTTTTAGCTGGCAGTGAGCCCAAAAAGTTGATATATTTGCCTACCTCTCAGGTGTCACATTTTCATATTAATGGGGAGCCAAGAAGCCAACCCGAGAGCAAACATTTTACGATCTATTTCGAGGAGGAAAACACACAAATTAGCATAGAAATAATTCAATTAGGCAACTTTTGATCCATTCTCATGTTCATCATTAGCACACAAAGCTCTCCTAAAATCAGATCATAAAAAAATCTTGCAAATAAATATATACTAAATAAAATCTTAAAATTCAAAAAACCAATCAAGAACGGGCGCAAACAACTGAACTTTTACGATTGGCGGGCCAGAAAACCACATTCTCTATTTTCTTGATTTTAATCAAAGTTCGTTTGGATGGTAGCTTGTTTTATTTGCCAAAAACATTGCCGATTTGATTCGGGCGAAATGTGTGCGCATAAATTTGAATGTGAATTTAATTTAGTTTAGTTTTAAGAGCCCGACACCACTGGGTTTTGAACCCGTTCTGGCCGGCATGGAGTGTTAATGGCACTTTTCTTTCATAACTCAGGCGCGTTTCTTATCTGAAAGTGTTATGAAGTGTCTTTTACATAAAAGTTATGGCCTTGTCTCCGGTTTCGGCTCCTCTTCCCTTGGAGAAGGAGCATGTCTAATGATCTGTTGTTGGCGAAGCACTATTTTTGTGTGACGCGAAAATGTTGCGTGTCCGGATTGGCCACTTGTGGATGCTGGGCTGGGCCATTTGAATGATAATATCGCGGGTCGCCAGAATTATGGGCAGCCAAGGGGATACTGGTTATGCCGTGTGATATAATATTCTATAATAACTAAGCATCGTGTTTAAACTAAAAGCCACCAAACTGTCTCAGCGCTCGCCCTGCCACGTTCGTCTATTTTAGGTGACTGTGTGAAGTTCAAGGAACTTGCTGACGCACGATATCGTGTATATATAATGCTTAGACTTATTCTAAAGACGGTGTCAGCTTTGAGGTGAGACTTTGAATGGTTCAAACTGCGGGTGGTCTATTCGCCATGGATGATTTATATTTGGGAATCATATTGAAAATCTGACATGCCGAGCATTTGTCTTGAAATAAGAGAGGCAACATGTTAATAGGAAATATGAGAAAATATTGTTAGATTTTAATCTGCTTAAAGGTGCTTTTACTTTCAACAAAAGAAGAAACAGAGAAACGCAAAATATGAATTCCAAATTTCTAGAGAAAGACTTTCGCTTTCAGGTTGGCAGAACTTTCATCGAAAATGTTTAAAATTTAAATTTAAATACTTGCCCCAAGGCAAACCTAATTTGTTCTGAACACGCCCAGATTTTTGGGGTTTTTTGCTTTATATTTATCAATTTAGAAATATATACTATATATTAAAGTTGTTTTATTTTATCTTTCCGCTTTCGTTTTGGCGGCTCTGAGTTAGCTGATCGTGCAGAATATAACCAGACAATGAATTTCATTCAACTCCATAAAGAAATGTTTCCACTTCTTGATTGCATATTCATGATGCAAACTTGCTTCTTTTTTTGCACACTATACACACACTCCCTGGATATTATGAAACTTTTATAAGCATGCTAATCTCGTTTAAGATACACTCTGAAAATATCCAAAACAAGAATCCAAATAAATTCCCCATTAATTACCAACGTCAGCAGCAACGACAAACCAAGAAACCAGCAAACCAGCAAACAGATCGGGCTCATAAAATACATTTATAAACATTTAGGATCGGAAAGGAAAGCTCTTAAAACTGATTAATCCCATTAAGCTGGACAAGTTAATCCAGCAGAAGTCGCCCCACGACCAATTTGTGTAAAATGCCATAGAAGTTGTTCTATTTCAAAAAATAAAATAAAACCGACAGTGACCATAAAGATTTAATGAGCCCGGACTTAGACCGACCTTCACGGGCTCAATCAATATTTATAGATAGATGAAACTTCAAAACTTTAGGAAAAAAAGAGTGGATTGGAGGAAAGTTTGCGTGTGGCAAACAGTAATCAATCTAATGGCTCTCGTCCATTGCTTATTGATTATAAACAGTTTATTTTTGAGACCTTTGCGTAATCGCTGGCCCAAACCAAACTCTCGGTTTCGATTTGAGGTTTTTCTTAATTCCCGAGATAAACACCACCGACAACTTTTAATTTCAATGTGTAGAAGCGTTCATTGACGCTCGCTCGATTTGATTGAAAATATTATGCAAAATGCTTCATTGTGGCCAAAGCGATGGCAATTAATCTCTGGCCAGCGCCTAAGAACAGGTATATTATTGCCTTTTGTTAATGAAGCATCGTCTCGGTCTCGGAATTAACTTTAAATTCTTGTTCTACTGTAAATATGTATGCGGCACGGCATTTTATGCAAATGGAAAATCTTGAAACCTCTTTAAACAAATTAAGCAAAAATTTATTCTCTTCTCCGCTGTGTGTTTTTCATAATAAAATGTATTTATATATATTAGTTTATAATTTATTTGCCATGAATATATGCATAAACATTAACTGAAACATTATTATAATTATGATTCTTGTTCATGCTAATTTCCCATGAACACTTTATAATTACGCTGTCTCCTAAATCATATGTAATCAGCGATGTGCTCCAAAAGGGGATTTCGCAGCTGTCCGTCCGTCAATCAAATATGCGTAATTGCGAAGCAGAAGAACCCTGAGCGGCCAGAACTCGAGAATTTTCACACACACCTCAGTCGGTTGGCTTAATCCCGAATTACTTGTATTTTTAAGTTCTTAATCCGTTCCGTGTAATAATTGTTGTAAGCCGATTTGCTCGTCCGCCTAACGGAAAGTGAGGTCACGTCAAAGTGGATGTGAGTGTGGTTTTGGATGCTTCTCACTATCGATATGGCGGCCATAATAAAGTCCGTAAATAAATTTGCGTTTAGCACATATTTCTGTGCAGTTCTCGTCAAGGCCGCTCGCCTGAGTCAGTCATGGGGCATCGTGGGGCATCCGGTTTGTCTCGACTTCGATTTGGCTTCGTGCTAATCAGATCTGTAGCGAATCTGCACATTAATCCATCCATCAATCCGCACTAGCTTCGCCAGATTTCACGCTTCAGCAAGTCCTCAAAATCAGGTAAGAGATCCATTTTTCTTTCCGTCTCTTCCCTGAATGTCATTGCCATGTCGGGTCACAAGAACGTGGGTGGGGGAATTTTCTGTTCCATATATCTAACCACCAGTTCCACTAATTATGCCTTTATAAGCCAGATAAATTAATATATTTCATTTTGTTATGGTTACCATTTAAAAGACATTTTAAGCGCCCAGGTGACTGGTGAGTGAGTCAATGAGCCAGATATTGTTGACAAAATGATCTAATAGTTTTGTGGGTTTTTGGAAGATTTGAAAGGCGGCCAAAGTAAAGCCTTCGCAGTTCAAATATTGAATTCCATGGTGTTTTAAATACACAATTAATCAAGTGTTTCGTAACGCATACGAATTTTAAAAGTTACCCTTGTCAAAGATCGTCCAATTCAATTATTTACAGGTCATTTTGTTAAACGTTGCCATTCATAAAATGTCTTCAAATTAAATTGTTTAATTTAAAATTAATATATGCAAATGACAGATTATGTTCTTAATGGAAACCTACTTACAAATGGGAGTCGGAACTTAAAGGGAAGATAGATTCGTTGTAGATACCCTATACGTTATATTATTATATTTATTTACTTCCTTTAAAATGTTAAACATTTAATGATATATTTTTTTTTTTTTTAAATGTAATAATTTGAGCTCCTATAAATGTAGAGATCTAATGTCGTAAACGGACAGGTGGTGTCCAAAATTGCTAGCCTGGTTTCAGTATGAATTTATATAAGTTATAGAATTATAAAAGGATATATTCAGTCTTACTACATACACTTTTAGTTTCCACTAAGTTAAAATACATTTTAATCGAATTCAAATTCAATTCAAATCAAAATACATATCTTGTGTTCAAGTAACAATACTAACCGATAAATAAATTCATTGATATATATTTTAAATTGCATAAAATCAATTAATTGGGTAGTGAATATACAAATTATAAATATCTTCAAAGTATAGAAACTAACAAACATTCTTTATAGATTTAATTTTAACTTCTCTTACCCTAAATCACCTTCGACCATATTAGCTTTGATTTTAATAATGCAATAAGCTTACAATACTTAATTCCTCCCTATTTTTTACCAATGTCCTAATACCATTATTTAACCATCACTTTTAAATAATCCAACACAAAAAGATGACTTCGACATCGCAACGTGACACATGGCGCAGCCCACAATCTGTTGGGATATCAATTGTTACTCCAGTCGGCCGATGCATATCCGACGACGCATTGCCTCAGCAGCAACAAAAGCTGACAACGGCAAACAACAAAAAGTTTGTTCGGATTTCCCAAAATGCAAACGCCATGGGAAAACTAAGTCGAATGCACCAAAGTGACTTGGAACCGGCAGACACATTGTTTGGACCCCAAAGCCCTGCCTTGAACTCGCTCAAAAGATGCATTCAGATGTTGTACACAATAAAAACTTTATTTTTCTCCGCTTTAGCTAAAAGTCGTTTGTACATAAAAGACGCTACAAATATTAAAATTGTATATGGGATAAAAGAGTTCCATTTTGCTTTTAATACATTGCTAAATTCTTGGTTTAGAATTGTGCAAAGGACGGATAAATACTAATACAGATTCGCTATTACCTTCAAAAGAAGGTACGTAGTCGTGTGCGTTAAAAGTATTCGAGTAAAAAGGGAATAATTATTGCTTAAAGTTAATGGACGAATGTGAATCGCTTAGCTTTCTCTGGGTCACTTAACTAAGGCACTATGCTTAGCAGAAGTTTATGCAATCTAATAGTACTTTTGGGTATTGTCGCGGGTTGCAGGTCGCAGGCCGTCGGCCGTCAGGTCAGGTATCTCTAACAATAATTATAATTTGTATTTAGGCACTATAAACTATACCAAAATAGTTATCTCTTTCTAATTAAGGCACGAGTGTAATATTTCGTTGCTAGTTTCCGACTAGCCTGCGACTTTGCAATAAATAAAAAAATGGTAGGTACAATTGCTGGAGGGGAATGGCTGTGTCTGGTTGTCTGTGGGCGTTAATTGAGCGAAAATTGGTATGCAAATATTATTGCATTATACTCTACATATGCGTCATCTGTTTGAGCGTCTTTCCCTTGATGATTGGTTGCTGTGCATCGATGTGCTTTTCATAGTCGGAAAAACATTCAGTCTTCGTCTGGAATTGTTCTGGTCGATTGGATGGATGATTCATAAGTACCATATACTGAATGCCTGGGATGCTGGTGTGTCGTCTGTCAATTGCATAAACTTTTTCAACTAAAAACCTATATCTTACAGTCGAACTTCTCTAAGCAGAACCATAAACTTTTGAAAATAAATATTCGATATGTTTTTGTTTTGAAATATTAGCCTATCTTACCATATTTAAAACAAAAAACTTAATGCATAAACATATAAATTGACAATTGTTTACAAAGTTAACTCTGAGTAATTATTACTATTTAAAAACCTTGATTTTTAACTTTCTGAATCAGAAAAATATGTTTTCTCAAAGTATATATCTTACATAAATGAAACTTTCTTGCAGTTAATTAATTAAAATCCAAAATTGGCCAGGTCTTAGATTTAAATCAATTATGTCTGCGTTGTGGCCAATTGCATATGATATAAAAATTAACTTTGAATAACAAAAAACACAGGAATACAAATATTTTAGCAGGAAACAAAAATTATAAATGTTACTTGTCAAGTTTTGGCTAGCATTCAGTTCCTACTTGTTGAAGTTCGACTGTAATTGTTAGAATGTGAGAATTCTTCGTGGGGACGGAATGTTTTTGTTTCTTTTTTCTCTGAAATGTGTCTTCGTAGATTCTTTTTTTCCTTAGTGAATATGTGTGCTAGTTGCTGCGGCTGAAAAAGAAACAAAGAGGAGGTCAAACGGGTGACCATGACTTGGATATGGCCAAGTACTTACCCGCAACTATCCGCGCACCAGCTCGAATCGCGTTTGCGACTCCTTGAACTGCACCCGCTTTCGCTGCTGGACATGAGCTTCGCTGAGGAACAAGGTGGCGGCCACAAAGGTGAATACCGTGCCCACGCAGGCCAGGACGAAGGACCAGCCGAACCAGTTGTTCGCGTGCTCCGGCATCCAGCCGTTCCGATTGCCAAAACAGGCGAACACAATCACGGCAATGGCTGCACTTACCGCCGAGCCAAGGAGTACATACCCCAACGATCTAATGAGCGTGATGAAGTGCTTCTGATCCGGGCCAGCACACAGAAAGAAGATCAACACTCCAATGGCGCTCACCAGCATCCCGATGAAGGCCAACGTGTAGAAGAACTGCGTGGCAATCATGAAACCGGGCAGCAGGAAGCCCCTGATTTCATCGTAGCCCGTGGTAAAGGGATCGTAGACCCAGCGACATCCCACGAAGAACCGCCGCAGGCTGTCATCGTTTACGTCCGGCAGCGACCGGAAGCAGTTCACCCAAAGCCCCAAACGGTCCAGCTTTGCGCCCGTGATGCGATAATCGCTCACCAACCAACTGGGCGTAGCAAAGGCAATCACAATGAAGGCGAACGCGAAGACGAAGACGCCAACGCCACAGCTACCAGAGAGGGTGCGCCGCTTCATGTTCACCGTGTTGTGGGTCTGGCTGCTGGGAAGGTGCTCCTGGGAATCCTCGCGTGCAAAGTGAGACGATTTTTGCATGCTTTGAGTTCGAAATTCAATGAATTTCGCTGTTTTTCTTGAGGAATGCGTTTGTTTGGTTGCTGGCTTTGGGTGTGGACTAGGGATGTGAAGATTATATCGATATATCTATGCACCGATAAATTGGATAAAAATATGTATTCGTATCGTGAACGTTTTCAGTATATTCAGTTTCTTAATTAAAAAAAGTTTTTTTTTAATTTAGCCTCAACCTCTCGCCAAGGAGCTTTCTATGCCAAATGTTGGCTGGTAAAATATAAAAATTGGATCTTCAAAATTTAAAACAAATTTTAAGTTTCCAATTAGTTTTCGAACAATAATACATTATAATCTTTTCTGTTAAAAATAACATATTCCGGATATATTGTCGATAAAAACTTAGATATAAAAGGCCTGTCCATTGTAAATGCTAATGTACGTCGTGATATTTTTATGGAAGACTTTCTCCTGCCTAATGGAAAATCCTTCCAATTTTAAAAAAATAATTAAAAATCCACCCTATTTAAGAGCAGCCACTGCCTTGGAAGCAGCATCATCCAAATCACTGGCCGTCTGGATGGGCAAGCCGGAATTCTTAAGGATCTCGCGGGCCTGGTTCACATTGGTTCCCTCCAACCGGACAACTAGTGGCACATTGAGTTGAAGCTTCTTGGAAGCCGCCACAATGCCATTGGCGATGGTAGCACAGTTGACGATGCCACCAAAAACATTGACCAGGATTCCCTTGACTTTCGGATCGGCGGTTAGAATCTCAAACGCCTTGGCGACCTGATCCTCCTTAACACCGCCACCAACATCTAGGAAGTTGGCCGGTTCACCGCCATTCAGCTTGATGATGTCCATGGTGGCCATGGCGAGGCCAGCGCCGTTCACCAGACACCCAATGTTGCCGTCCATGGCGACGTAATTTAGACTGTATTTGGCCGCCTCTACCCCCCGGGGATCCGACTCTTCCTCAGTGATGTCCATTGAGAAGATATCCTTCTGACGAAACTGAGCGTTGTCATCAAAGTTGAGCTTGGCATCCACAGAGATCACTTCTCCCTTATCCGTCTCTGCCAGGGGATTAATCTCAATTTGAACCGCATCGACGGCCTTGAAGAGAGTGTAGAGTTTTTGAATTTCGGCGGCACAGCGCTTCACGGCCTCTCCCTTGAACTCTAGGAATTTGGCCACCTCTACCAATGTTGCCTCCGGTATGGGCTGGTCAATGTTCAAAGGAACAGTCTTAATTTTCTCAGGGGTCTCCTCGGCCACAGCTTCAATATCCACACCGCCCGCCGGCGAGGCAATCAGCACGGGGCCATTGTGCTCGCGATCCAGCAAGATGCAGAGATACGTCTCCCGGGTAATGTTGACACTGCGGGCCACCATGACCTTGTTGACCAGAATTCCCGACTTGGGCGTTTGTTTGGTTATCAGCCGGTTTCCTATCATTTGCTGGCTGAGCGAAAGCACCTCGCTCTTGCTGCCGAAAGTACAAACAATTATAATATAAGCGCATCTTATCAACTGTGTGTTCGTTCAGGGGTCTGTTCTGGGTTTCTCGAACTGTTATCATATTAAGCATTAAAGTATTGCCATAGTTTAGGTTTAAAGTGCTATTAAATAATAATAATAATGATAAGCTAATCTTTACTAGAACAATAATATATAGATTGTTTTTGAATTTATCAAAAATATTTAAGGAATTTGTATTGTAGTAAGTTTAAAATTATGAAATCGACAAACTTACAATGATTTAAGCTTTAATTACATATATTTTGGCAGTTAAGCTTCCACATTCTTTATATTAAATAGGTTAGACCTACTTTAATATCCTTCAAAAATGTAAAATTTACTTTTTAAATAAATGTGGATTCAAGTTAATTAAAGCCAATATCATAAAGGTATAAATGAACAGAATTTAGCGAAATTAAAACCCAGAACACACACTATTTATATGCATATATCTTACTTTGAGGTGATATGCACTCCGCCTTTGAATCCATTGTCGAAAGTACCCTTGCCACGCCCACCGGCCAGAATCTGCGCCTTCACCACGTATTCCGGACACTCTGCAAAAACACACATTTAACATCAATTAGCTGGGGAAGATTACATAAACCCCGAAATGTTGTCTTCACCGCCTTACCAAATGTCTTGACCACCTCGGCATCGGCTTTCGAGTTATCCAAGACCTTGAACTGCTGAATGGCCACCCCGTACTTCTGGAGCAGGTCCTTGCTCTGGAACTCGAGGAGATTGAGGTGGCGTACGGGCACCTATCGCCGGAAAGATAAACAAAGCGGAGACAAAGGTCAACTCAACTTCTCTTTGGCGAAGAGTTTAGCAGATGTTTGCAGGGAAACCTTATGAACGATGTTGCGGGCTGTGACGGCTGCCTTCAGTAAAAACGACATCTTGGCTGTTCTTCGGCGGGTGCTAATTCCTCTGGGGCAATTTTAATTAATTTATTTTTATGAACCAGCCCACTTTATCAGCAAAAACTGTTTAAAAAACGCAACCAAAAGTCACCGCCGCCGCCGCACGCTGCTTGCTAGTGTTGCCAATTTAGTATTTTTCACGCTTATCATGAATTGGTGTGACTGTAAATGCCAGCAGTAAATACATTTGTTATCCTTCTAATGCCGACTCTCAAGTGAGGTTCATAGTTAGAATTAAAATTAATTTTCGTATACCTCCTATTTATTAATATAAATGCAATAAATACAAAATCGCAAAACATAATTTTAATACCTGAAGCAATCGATAACACCGTGTTATATGGTCACACTGCTGCAAAACAGCTGTTTTTGTGTACTTTTTTTCGGCTAAGAATGACGAATACGAGCGATTAGATGTCCAACATGAGCGAAATGGAAGCCGGAAAGATCGGGACACCGCCGCCACCAGACCAAGATGTCCTGCCCCAAATCCCCGTGGTCACCTCGGTGACCTGCTGCTTCGTGCTGGCGCTGCTTTACGTTGGAAGTCTCTATATCTGGAACACCAAACATAACCGCGATCATCCAACAACCGTCAAAAGAAGATTCGTCAGCGTATCCATGGTGATGCTGGTGGCTCCCTTCTTTCTTTACTTTTTCTCATCGCCGGAACTTTTGAGCCGTGAGCCGTTCCCGAAATTGCTAGGATTTCGCTTGGAGGGATTGTGGCAGGCCATAGTGATACCCTATGCCCTCACGGCTCTCCTCTTCCTGGGACCAATCTTCGTAAACATGCAGAACGAATCGATACGCTCGTATTTCGGTTGGTAATTCGATCGAAGCTTAATTTAATTTCGTTTTAAAATCGAAATTACCCGTACTAATAATACATTATTTCTCATTGTTTAGATATCGACTACTGGCGGGGATCTTTCAACAGCATTATCTGGGTGCGAAATCATGTGATGGCTCCTTTAAGCGAGGAATTTGTGTTCCGAGCCTGCATGATGCCCCTGATCCTGCAAAGCTTTTCGCCCATGGTCGCCGTCTTCATCACACCTCTGTTCTTTGGGGTAGCCCACCTGCACCACATTTCCGAGCGACTAAGTTTGGGAGTGGAACTGAGCACTGCCTTGTTAATAGGTTTATTCCAGTTTACCTACACCACATTGTTCGGGTTTTACTCAGCCTATCTGTTTGCTCGAACGGGTCATTTGGTGGCCCCATTCCTGGTGCACGCATTCTGCAATCACATGGGCCTACCGGATATCCAGGATCTGTGGCAGCAGGATCTCTGGCGACGTGTTCTCGCCATAGTTCTCTATGTAGCCGGTTTCGCTGGCTGGATTTATTTGTTGCCCCTGGCCACCGTTCCTTCGTTGTATGCCAACACGCTGTACTGGAAGGACTAGTACAAATATCGAAGGGAAAGACAGTAGCTTTATTTTGTTAGGTTCATCAGCCGTTGCCATATGACAAGCTTGTATGTATCATGTTTCATATCGAAATAACTTGACTGCGCACATCAAAACAACAACAAATGAAGAATGAAACAGTCTTCCTGTTTATATAGAACAATCTATTTTAAGATAAATGTGTAAAATACATTGTAAGATCGATTGTATTTACGAAAAATATTTGAATTGTAGACTTCATTGTCATCACATTTTGGTTATAAAATATTGTGAACTGCATTTGTATTTGTTTGTTAAATAAAATTAGTGAAATGCGTTTTGTGAAATATGTTTATTTATTTTTATTTCTTCTCATTTTATGTGAAACAATGTTGACCTTTAATCATTATGCTTTTAAATGCTGGCGGTAATAGTTCTTCTAGTAATTCGGAACTCGGAACCTCGGTCTACGCTTACCAACACTGTATATCTACAGAGTATTTCAAATATTTAATATAATTTATCAAAGTGAAAGACCTTTATTAATTTACATTTTTTTTTTAAATTTATATTAACGAATTAATAAAATGTATAGAATCGATTAAGTGATTTTATTTCCTGTTCCAGGGTGAGAAGTGGACAGAAACATCGATGTATGTATCTTGGTTCTTCAAATATCGATATATCTGCGTAGTTTAATGAATGTTTTTGCAGCTCTATTTTGGTAGCATTTCGGTAAATATGTGATAATATAGTAAACGACGCACAACAAACGAGCGAAAAATCAAGCTGATATTGGAGAGGCCAGTGGCTGGAGGAGAGGTAAAACCACGTCGCGAGGTCCTAAGCAAAGCCAATGCCGAGTGGACGCATTTTTGGCCTTTGCCCAGGACCCACGATAGATAGTAATTATAGAATCATTAAGACTAAACCTCGGCCCATCCGCTTGTAGGTCGCCGAAGACCACGTCAACGTTCTGGCCAGGAGCTCAGCGAGACATCCGCAAACACATCCAGCACCATCACCACCCACGCCGCTCAGAGAACTGAAGCACCTGGAGGAACGCCCACAATGTATTGCCTGCAATGTCTGCTGCCCGTGCTGCTGATCCCGAAACCCACAAATCCGGCGCTCATGGAGACGCACGTGATGTTTATTGTCCTGTACCTAGTCGGATTCTTTCTGGAGAGGAAACCCTGCACAATTTGTAGTCTGGTCTTCCTAACTACAGTTTCGCTGATCTGCTACAGCGGCATTGGGAACTGTATCTTTTGGGGTAACTGCGAGGGTCACCAGTGCGAGAATGGTTAGGCAAGGCCGGGATGCCACAACATCCCCCAGTACCCAGTAGTCATAGTCAACGAAGAGAAGAAGTGGTAATATTTACTATCATATTATTGAATTGCGTTCGCGTTGTTACAGCTTTACATCCTAGAAATACATGAAAATTGTGAAATGTAGGAGGAGGAGAGGAGAAAACGAAGAGGATAAGGGAACTTGACTAAATCGGAAATCAATCAGTGATACAAGTGATGAGTGAGTCCGACCAGGAACAATGATTATATGTTTAGATCCACATTTTATTTGCGACCCCGCGCCATCGCCATCGCATTATAATACACATATGTTTTCTTCATAATTCTTTTGGTTATGAGGCACTGTAATTGTATTCAGAGCGTGTATGTGTTTTGTTTTTAAGGCTTAGACGAATTTAGTTATTACGAAAGAGCGCTACGAAAACGTATTGTACATCACCCACCCAATCTAAAAAGAAAGAGAAATCAAGAAGAACCCCTAGATATCTACCCACTCGTCAATGCAACTTACGATTAGTCACTTATGTTATATATATACACGTAAATACTATACAAGATGTAATTGTAAAGAATTATTAAGGAAATCAAAGGAAATCACTGCGCCAACGGTCGCTGCTGACTTCGGTTGTTAACCTGTCTTGTGCACATACAAAAACTGTATATACCAGCATATAACTTACGCCCTGATCTAAATATATACATTAATTTAAATAAAAGCAAGAAGAAAATTAGACGACAAGCACAAACATTGTAAAAATGAACGAGAGAGTGTAAAACTTATACAACAAATATTGTTAGACTTTTGCGAATTTGTATAATTT
This sequence comes from Drosophila anomelani, assembly GCA_035045905.1. Classification (NCBI taxonomy): domain Eukaryota; kingdom Metazoa; phylum Arthropoda; class Insecta; order Diptera; family Drosophilidae; genus Drosophila; species Drosophila anomelani. Next base: position 10,254,357 of record JAWNOO010000165.1, read on the forward strand.
GAGCGGTATCTAAAAGAAAAAAAGTATGTCTAGAGACGTAAAGAAATAAAGTTTAAACAATGCTATACTTTGTTTTTTTTTTTAATTAAGGCGTTTATGTATAGAACATTTTAACACTTTTAAGAATGTTTTAAGCGCTTAACCATTTTTCAATTTAGATTATGTCGTAAGCATGCAGGGAAAATTCAGTTTTCAGCTAAGAAGTTATATCCAAATCTATTTACGTTCATTATCTTTTAGTAGATTACTTATCTTCCTTTTTTAATCACCAGGGTTATAGAAATACTTGATGTTGTTTTATTTCCAATTATCCACAATTTTATTCGCTTCAAAATGTGTGTTTGTGTGTATATAGTATATATATTTATATAAAATGTACAAATTTCTTTTTGCTGTCGTTTGTTTTGGATTTTGATTATATCAAGATTATATCAGATCAGATTCAGCTTCGTTCTTAATTTACTAACAACTACACAAGACAATTAATTAATTAAAAATACGATAATAATTTATGTACAAAAATTTCCATCGGATTTATTTGTGCGTGTGTATGTGAAAACAAAACTGTCGACAATTCAAAAAAAAACTTGGAAAACTTTCGCAATTTTCTTCTTTTTTGACAGGAAGTTGCCTTCTTTTGAATTGTTGTGTTGTTGTTGATTGGAATGTAATACACAGAGTAATATAAAATTTACAAATATGAAATATATAGAGTAAGGGGATTAGAAGAAGGCCCAAAATGGTAGAAAAAGAATTTAAAAGATTCTTGTTATACTTTTGGCGTTGTTTTTGTTCAACATTTCTTTCTTTTTTAAAGCTGCTTTAATAACAAAACAAATCGAGACGACTCGGTTACAATTCAATAGATTCTTCAGGTTTAGTTGGTGACATGATGACTCCTTCTCCTAGTTCTTCTCGCTCTTCCCCCTCGTCGAGATTCGATTCGCACAGCAGCAATCACAGGCGTGGTCTTCTTGTTACTTAAACGGAACGAGGCTGGACGACTGTGAAGGGATAAATACATTAGATATTTAACAAAACAAAAGTAAAAATAATACAAAAGAATAAGATGATAAACAATAAAATCATTGGTGTATTTTTAGATTTTGCTCATCCATTTTAATGATTGTTTAATCTTGATTCAAGACTAATTGAATGCTTACAATCATTAATTAGGAATCGATTCGTTTAATAAATCAAGTTCGACAAGTAATTTCCATAATGGAAACATTTTAAATGGGATAAAATAATGCATTTAATTATATTTTTTTATATTATTTTAAAGCAGGCTACAAAAATCTTTCAGATAAACGTAAATTCGTAATTAATAGAATCGCTACTCACAGTGTGGTCGCTGAGACTCCTCCGGGGCAGCGGGTGCTCCCTCCTGCATGGCCTGCATCATGGGCACCGGGATGCGAACGGGCGTGGCCAGGCTGCGGCCGTAGACCATGCGTCCGAAGGGCAGCTGGGGCTGATCGGGCATAGGCGGGGTCATGGTGTCGCGGGGCTGCTCAGGCAGAGGCTGCAGGATCAATCGCTGGATGCGCATCTGGGGCTGCTCTGGCTGCTCCTGACGCTCCTGGGACTCCTGCTGCTGCTCCTCCTGCTGCTGCTCGGTCTGAGCCTGCTGCTGCTGGGGCACCGGCGACTGGGACTGGGACTGAGACTCGGTGGTGGCCTGCTCGGCGGATGAGGAGACATCCTCGTCGCTGCCCTCATTGGATTCGGCACCCTCCTCGGCGGCCAGACGACGAAGTTCGTCGGTGATGCGATCTTCGGCCATGCGCTGGATGTTCCTCAGATCCTCGGGAGTGATGCCGACGCGCTGCAGGGCCATACCGAAGGGCATAGGCTGGATCTGGATTTGGGGCATATCACGCTGCTCTTGGCGCTGCTGCATTTCCTGGCGGTGCTGCATCTCCTGGCGGTGCTGCATCTCCTGGCGCTGCTGCATCTCCTGGCGCTGCTGCATCTCCTGGCGCTGCTGCATCTCCTGACGCTGCTGCTGCTGGGCGGGAATCTGGACGGGAACATCATCGGCCACATGGATCTCGCGGAAAGGCAGCTGCTGCATGTGAATGCGGAGGGTCTGGATCTTGGGAATCTGCATCTCCTCAGAGGACTCCATGCGAGGGGCCTGCATCACTTGCGGCGGCATAGGAGGACGCATGGGCAGGTGCTGGAATGGAGGCGGCAGCTGGCGGATGATGATGGGTCCCTGCTGCTGCTGCTGGGGCAGCTGCTGGTGCATCTGCATGGCTGGCGGCATCATGCGCTGGGGCATATGGGTCAGAGGCATCTGGTCGGGAATGCGGCCAAAGGGAATGTTCACGCGCTGGAAGGGAATGAACATGGGGCGCAGGGGCTCGGCATCCTCATCAGAGTCCTCCTCCTCCTGCTCGCGCTGGCGCTTGGCCTCCTTCTCCTCCTTCTCCTTGTCATCGCCACCGTCGCAGAAGATCGAGATGCGTTCGCCGGTGATGCGAGCCTTCTTCGGGTCGGTGGTCAGGTTAACGCCGAACGGCAAGGCCACAGTCTTGGAGGGCGAGTCGACGATCTCTTCGGCATGCTTGCGCTCCACCACGCAGTTCATGCGGGATCTATGGGAGGAAAAAAAAACATTTAATTAGAATTTTTCGAATTAATTTGTACATTTTTATACTTATTTTATATATTTATTGATTTAAATTAAAACTTTCAAGAGTGCTTACTTCTTGTTGTTACGCAGAATGGCAGCAGCCAGGTCGCTCAAGTCCAGCTCGAGCGGCATTTTGCCAGGATACTTCTGCATTTCATCGGTCTCGTCGCTGTCGGAGTACGAGTTGTCCTTGTCATTGCTATCAGCATCTTGGCTATGTTCAGCCTTGCGGCTTTCCGTATCCAGGTTCTGCAGCTCGGACTCGTCGCCAGTTCCGGCGGCACCCAGCAGAGGCTCAGCACGGGGGAGTTCCTAAAAATAGAAATAGAAAAGGAATGATTAAATTTCAATTAATTATAAGCTTTATATTATTATTAAGGAAATATATTAAAGAAAAATTTTATAGTTACTTAAAGGCCGTAAATAATGATATTCTTTACGAACGCCCAACTAGCTCAAGTCTTAGATCATCTTTTAGCAATTTTCGCTTTGTTTTGTTGAAAATTTTAAAAATTTTTTAAAATTGTTTGGGCCCTCAAGTGTAACTCTTGAAATTGCCGACTGTTTTTTCTGTTTTCTTTGACGTTTTTTGCTTGGTTTTATTGCCACGCTGCTCTTCGTGCTCGAAACAATGAGGGACCGGGGACGGCGACTGAGATGGAGACCTGATGGCAATTGCCCGGCGGAGATGTGACCCCAACCTACATACGACCGAAACCAAAAGTAAAATGCCATCGGAATAAACTTGTAGTTGTCGCTGTTTTTGTTGTTTGTCGAGAAGTCTAAACAAAACAGCCGAACAGCCACGAAATTACATAATCACACACTCGAACAAATGGCCATATATATGTATACCTGAGTACCTGAGTTCGAGCGAATCATGGCTGAGCATACTTCACGCCCAGTCACAATGGAAAATCGTAGAGATAGGGGCAAACGAAAAATATATATATTTAAATATATATATGAACCTCATTAATGGAGAGCCACGAACGAGGGGGTGGTGGGTGGAGTTTCGCGTCCGAGGCAGTCGCTGGAGAGATTGGATAATGTTTTATATATCCGGTTTTGTGGATGGATGACTTCGTTTGCAGGTCATCGTGTACTTGACAAAAGATGTTGACATTGAACTGGGACAAGTTCTCTTTGGATTTCCTCTACAGAAGCTTGGGTTATTTATATAATGGTTGCCTTTCAAGATTCTACAATCTCCAATGATTTTAGAGCAAGAGGAAGTGCAGATTTTTATTTAAAATTATGTATGTTAATTGAAACAAAGCATCTAGTATTGTAAAGAAACTTTAGAAAAGTTTTTTAGAACTTAATAAACAGAATTTTATTGAAAATATTATTAATATTCCTTAGTTAAATGAATATTTTCACTTTAAATCTCTTAAAAATCTTTAAAGCTTTAATCATAGGTTCGATAGTGACAAATAACATGATAATTTCCTTTCACAGCTTCTCAGAAAAACCGCATTGATCCCCAAAATCAAACCAGCTAAAACCCGTCCTTATGCTGATTAAAAACTGAGTCAAATCTGAGTCACATGAGTGTGCTCCCAACCAGGTGACACACAATCTGAAAATTTCACTTTAAAATCGTGTGTGTAAGAGGAAAACAGCAGTTAAAAAAAAATAAAACAGAGACTGAGACTGAAACTGAAACCGAAACCGAACCCCAAGCCGAAGCCAACCAGTTCGACAAACAAGTTCGTTTGCTCGCTTTGATTGTTTATTTTGCGTATTCATAGCTGGATTTCAAGGCCAGCTGCGAGCTGAGATAAGATCTATTATAATACAAAGAGAACATTTGTGTCTGCCTCTAATTTGCTTAAATTTTTTCGCTAGATGGGACATGTGGGGAATCGACTGGCCGCGACTCGAGTCGCATTAAGATGACAATTAAATGATTACAAATTGAACGCGTTGTGCAATTAAAATGACTGACAGACGTCCAGCCCAGACGTAGGCATTTACATTTGCAAAACTTTTATTTATAGCCCTGACTGACTGACGCACGTCAGTCATTGCAATTGAAATTCTAGAGGCGGCGCTGGCAATTTCTTTAGGGAAATCATCCATAAAAAGCCCATTTGCCTAGCCAGCATAATAAGTTTTTCTTCTTCTCCGGCAACCAATTTTGCACAACAGCAGATAAATTATATTTACCTATGTGCTTTGCTGCCGGCCGCACACTCTCAGTCTGTCTGTCTGTCTGTTTCGGCATATTACATAATCGTCAGGCCAAAAAGCATTTGCTGTGTCCCAAAAACCAAGTACAACAAACTCAAACTCAAAAGATACAACAACAAAAAAAAAAACACAAAAGTTATATAGAAAAAACGAAAGACTCAAGCGAGCAACTCGCCTTAAATGGCAAACAGTCAACGGCGAATGGCCAAAACCACAATGGAACTCCGCTCCTCTTGGCCTCTCGGTGGCTGATGGCTTTTTAGCTGGAAGTTGGATGTTGGATGCCTGGGATGCTTGCCTGGCCGAAAGGTTGCTCAGTCGGTTGGCTATTTCGTTGATTATTTGGTTGGTGCCAAGCGGCGCCAGCCGGCAAAAGAAACGATCATGGCAGAAAAACAAAAATGACAGCAAAATTGCATTATGGCTCGGCTTTTGCAAGCGATGGTCACGTGAGAAGATCTTCATTAGCCAGAGATTTCTACTCAGATGTATCATAAGAGTTTAAAGCTGCATTTGAGTTATCCATATCTAACTGGATTTCTTGGGAATTATATTTTTTAGAGTTTTAATCACAAATTTATTACAAAATATCTACAAAACCTAATCATTAATCCAAGTAGCTCCTAAAAGTTTCCTTAAAAAATAAGCTATACCTTTTAGCTCCTCCCCTGATGACTTTACAATAATGGGCAACTTTCACTCTTACACATTAAAACTTAACACAATCTTATTAATTGGGATCATATATTCCACAATGAGCCTTTATAAAAAGTCTCCTTTTTATATTTATTTGAGGGGATTATGTGTTAACTGATCACATAACACCATGGAAGGGAAGTTGCATTGCACTTTCACGATTTTTCCGACCATCTCTAGTTGCAGCCGCTGATGATCTCTGGCATTTGGGAGCCGCAGCATCTGCAACATCAGGCAACAATTGCTGCGCCCACGCCCGCTTGAGTGGATTACTTGCAACATGTTTTGTTTGTAGTTGTTGCCACCGTGTGGCTGCTGCTGCTGCTGCTTTCACTTTATCTGGCATTTGATTCGCAATTGTTTTGCTGCCGCTGCTGCTCTCTGGTTATTATGTCGCAAGCTCCAAAGGCAAACTCCACCATTTTGGTGTCCACTTAAGCGTCAAATTATGGGAATTTCGCTTGATTGAATTTATAGTTGCATTCGCTGAGCTCGTTGGTTTATTCGCTGGCTCGCTCGATCGCTCTCCGATTCGTTTACATAAGTTCCATGGAGTTGAATAACCTCATTCACAGCCTTTGAAACTAATTACGACTGGGCTGGCCAATACATTCGCGTATGATTGGTTTCGCTTTGCACTTTCCATATCGGCTAATTGAATATTGATGACACGAAATGCAAATGATTGGCCTAAAGTCATTAAATTTGAATTATTGCTCTTTGCCCCGTCATTGCCATCATCAATTCATCGTTTTATATCCATATATATACTTATACCCATTGTTTTTACTGTGTACCCATAAAGAGTGGTAACCACTTTTTTTTGTTTTATTTTATAATGGCCATTTGGTTACGGTTACATGCGTGAAATTTCTCAAGGAAGCAAACAATTGAGAAAATGTAATTTTTTTATTCGCTGTGAATATATTCGTATGTGAAATTGCAGTGCTTATTCAATCACTTTTTGATCGAATTGGCAGTTATGTGGCAAGGTGTGATCGTTTGCCGGGCATTTGCTGGATTTTTATATAAACAAATATCCAGGAAACGTTCATAATTATTTATTTCATAGAGTTGTTAATCATTTGGCAACGGACTAACAACAATTAAGTTGTTGCAGTGATTTACTGACAATTGCAACTTGAAGGAAAATTAATTATCTTTCAACTAAGACATGTGACTTTTCTATTAACTTAAACTTACTTTAAAAGTTATACCTTTAACAAATTCCCAGCAAACCAGAAGCTAATATATCTCCTAATCATATGTACTATAAGTCATATATCACATTTCGTGCCTGTCACAAGACTGCGGTTCCATTGGAACTAATAGCGCGTGCAGTCAACAAAAAAATTTCAGGGAAATTACACCGAGTCCGCACGAGAGCCGAACATTTTTCGGCCACCACGAGGTTGTATCTACATTTTCCGGTAATTATATTTAATTTGCCTTAATATTCGATTTTTTTTTTCGGGAGCTGACTTCAGCCTATGGCGTGTGCAGCCAAACGATGCGAGCCATTATTACCCAACTATATAATTTTAAGGCCCAGAGTCCGAACACGATACTAATCTGCCATAGCTGCGGATCATTGAAGCCCAACGGATTTTACTGATTGTACAGTATGTACGATATATGGTATATAGATTATATATATTGCTGACTTACCTTGCCCACCTGCTGCAGGGTCTCGAGCATCAGCTCCTTCTCCAGCACCGAATCGAGAGCCTGGACCTGATCACACGACGCCTTGGCCTGCAGATATGACGAGGCCAGGATGAAGGCTCCCAGAATAAAGGACGACACAATGATGGTGAAGGCGGTGATCTTGGCAATTTTCACCGAGTTTGCCTGGCGCTTGTAGGCCTAAAAGAAATACAAGAAAATTGTTAGCATTGGGGTGTTGTATACTTGATATATCGTTGAATGCAATGTATTATTTCTACGTGCTCGTTTGTCTATGACCTCCTCTGTGTGTAGTTTGTTTTTGGTTTAGTTTTTGGGTTGGGGGTCAGGTAAAAGCAGCGACCTTACTCTACAAAATAGTACCTCTTTAATATGACCCAGCACGTTTTCCCCTTCAAAAAGGTTAAAGTTTTTTGGAGAATTTCCATAGGAGTGAGTGAGGTGTGCAGAAAAGCTTAATGAGTTGCAAAATATAAGATATTTCTCTTAGAGTCAGTTTAACAATTTCTATGATTTTAGTTGTGTTTATTTACAGGCTTCAATTTATGAAAAAGATTATTTCTGTTAGCAAAAAATTCTAGAAAAATATTTGGTCTCCCTCTAATGTTTAACAAATTGATCAACACTTTAATGGACTTAACCTCGTCTTAGATCATGGCAAATATTTGCTTTCCTCGCAAATTTACGCCGTGACTAATATAAAGCTTTCCGCTGAAGGTGCAAAAATTTACAAGTTGATGCAAAAAGCCGCTGAAGAGAAATGTCAACAAAGAAAAAAAGGTATAGCTACATAGGTATATCTTTATATAAACATACTATGTATTTTTGAATGAGGGAAAAACAAATCATTCCGCATTGAGGTCTTCGATTGCATAACAGGAAACCAGCTAAAGGCACCGCAAAATTGAGGAAATGGCAATCCCAAGTGAAAACTGAAGAGTCTTGCTCTTGGTTTTTTCAGTTTTCGTGTTGCCTTTTTGGTTTTTTAGTTTTCGTTTTTTGGCTTTTGTCTGTGACGGACTGGGGGTGTGGGTGTGGGTGCAGTCAGGTGAGGCCTCTTTTTGGGGCTGTATCTCTCAGATATATACATGTATGTGTGTGTGTGTGTGTGTGCAGCGAAATGTGCAATGTGTGTTTTAGTTTTTTATTGTTTTTAACACCTTTACGTGCGTGGCTGGTGTGGCCCCAAAATGCAATTGCGAAAGTGAATTGTGAGTGAGTTACGAACATCATCGGCAAGTGAAGTGGAAGTGAATGGATCCACTCCACTTTATACTACTCTACTCTACTCTACTGATGAGGTTTTAATTTTTTTTTTTTTTGTGCAGACAAAAGACTTGAGCGACAAACCTGATGATTAAAGTTAAAAAATCCCATCTGTGGTTGGTTTTGAGTGTTGTTGTGTGTTGTGGCGGGTGCGGGGGGGAATAGAGAAAATTTCATATTGTCAATCATGGTTTTGGTTTTGTTTTTTCGATTTTTTGCATTCACATTTCGGTTTTTTTTTCGGCAGGCGAAAGAAAAACGATTTTTGTGGTTTTTATTTCGAGTGTCATACACACACACAGACACACACTTAAAGGGAAAAGTACACAAAATCAAGCAGAGACAAAAAGTTAATGAGTTTTTATCGACTTGGCTTTATAACACATTCGACTTAAAGGTAAATAATGCACAAAAAGGGAAAGCCTTTGGCCAAGGGTCACCCTGTGAAGGCTAAGACAGAGCTATTGACGGATTGAGCAACTGATTGATTGATGGACTGGCTAGCAAGTCCATTGAGCTATTAGAAAGGTCATGCATTGGGCTCCATTAATCATATCCAAGTCATTGACTCGTTTTAATGCATTAATAAGTGGAAAACAAATTATAAGCAATTAGGGAAATAAAAATGGAAATTATTCATATTTATTGTTCCATAAAAAGGCAATCAAAGAGGATTTTATGGATATTATGGATATTACAATTGTATACTTTAATTGCCATATAAAAGATTTAAGTTTAAAGTCTAAACTATATTTATAATTGCAAAACTGTAGATTTAATACTCAAGCCTGTTAGATAACTGTTTGCTTTCACTGTACCCAGAGTAAGGCACAAAAAAATAAAATAATATAATATTAATATATATATAAACAGGGTAGGGGAAAACCCTCGCGTGAATGGTAGCTCACAAATCATTTTATGGCTGATGCGGATGCTGTCTGCTGAATGCCAAATGAGAAATGTAAAGTGCACTTTATGCAAATTTTTATTTAACCCACACAGAGAACTAATAATTTAATATATATATACCATATAGAGTATATAGCCGGGGGAAAACAAGTTAAACAAGTCAAAGTCTATATAGGTACTGTATTTGTTTAGGTTTTGCGTCTTGCGTTATTAGCGGTGTCGTGACTGGAGCATTAGAGCTCTCCGAGCTCTCGGATTGAGGTGGTTTTCTATTTGTCCAACCATATCGGATACACCGATCCATTCACACCTTGCCGAGAATTGCTCGGGATGTGAGTGTGTCTTGTATCTGGTATCTTGCAGATACAAGTACGGGTGTATCGCAGAAGGGAAATGTCAACCCGCAGACTGGCATCAAATTGTCAAAGCCGCTCACGTTGCATGCGATTCCCTGGGCACCTTCGCCAACAGACAACAATAATAATAATTTTTAAAATTGCACATTAATGGCGGCGGATCCGCTGGATGGGTGGGGGAGATTGCAAATTGTAAATTGCTTATGCATGCGATGCAGACTGATTTTTAGTGGAAATGCAGCTCACGTTTGCAGCTGCGTGCAGAGAAAAGTCCGCATTGCGCATACGCTCCGTGGTACGCAAGCGGATGCAATAAGTCACAGGCTGACCCTGGCATTTTTCTAACCCACTTGGCTGCTGGCCCATCAAAAACGTTGTGCGGGTCAGCTAAACAAATAAATAAGCCAGTCTTTACACTTGAAAAAGTCTGCTAATATTGAAAATAAAGGTTTTCACACAAGTATTTAAAAGGAGTTTTTATTTTACAAGAAAAAAGAAAATAATCTCCAGAATTTATTGTAGGTTCTCTTATGAAGTGCTGTTTGAAATATTAATTTACTTTATTATTTATTTTCTACGTTAAATAGAAAAGCTGTTCTAGTTTTTCGGCCTGTACCAGAGTGGCGCAACTAATTGCCACTTGAAAACAAAAATTTAGCTGTAATTAGCTCCTTCATTTGTCACACACAAAGAGAGAGAGAGGGGGTTTGGCTGGAGGAACCAAGGGATCTGAGTGTTCACTGTACTCACCGGTGGCGGCTCGCTGGCGGTGCTGTAGACCTCGCTAGCCGCATAGTCGGGCTTCAGTTGAACGGTAGTCATCGAAACGGTATCCTTCTCGGTCATCTATAGCACTACAAGATATTGGGGAACAACAATCAGTTAACTGACATTAAACTCCAATGAAGTATCCGGCAAAGGATAACTGATCTCGGACAGTTCGTAATTGTTAATTGTTCATTTCGGCAGAGCACACTTTCTTTTCTTTATTTTCTCGACACTTTTCACTTTAGTTTGTTCGAACGATTTCAATTTTGCGCTTCACTTACGTAGAGGATTTTTCCAAAAATTCGTTACAGAGCAAGAGGAATATTTTACGTATATTTTTTTCAGCGATTTCTGGTTGAAAAAGTTGCCTGACCAACTTTTCAGAAGGGGGGACTTTTTGGCCTTCGGAAACTTTGGAATACTACGACTTGATTGCACGACTGCCACTCGCCGTCTGAAGCCACAAACGCGTTTCGTTTCAGATTTGTCTGCCAGATTTAAAACTTTTTTCAGAGCCTCCGCTGACGTTGGCAGAGGCAGAGGCGGTAGCAGAGGCAGCGACTGTGGCAGAGGCAACGACTGCAGCAGAGCAGCCACTCTCAGATACACACAGCAAACAACAACAATAGGCTCAGACAGCTGCACGATCAACACGAAGCAAAAATACGAACGACGAACGAACGAAAAACAAAAGTTAAACTAAAAAAATAATAATAAAAAAAAAATAAAACAACAGCAACAATACACTAAAGTCGGCTGGCTGGCTTACAAATACATTTGTGCTATATTCATACGAGTTCGCTTACCGGAACTGTAGTAACTCACTAAACATAAATTTGTGACTCAAAGATACATTTTAAAAAAAAGTATGTTGAATAGAATTTAATGCTTAGATTCAAATGTTAGAAAAATTTTATAAAATAAAAACTTTTTAGTGTATAGATTTCTGTTCAGCTTAAGGTGAATAATCATTTACACCAAGCTCTTCTCAATTTAACTATAAATGAAGCTCACTGCAAATTTTGAATTATAAAGAAATAATAATATGTTAATTATAAATTAATTAAAGCTTAAACTTTAATTCTTACCGAGTAATCACTGTACCTGTAGAGGCTGAGCTCAGGTATTGAAAAATCTACCGGCCATTGTGGACTCTCTGAAGCTGCTACACACACGTGATTGTGCGTTGACGCTTGGCAATTAGCCGAACGCGAATTAAATTGGATTTATAAATAAAATTATATTAAATGATTTAATGGCTTGTGTACACAACTACTATTTATAGAGTCTTTGTTGTGTTTGAATGAGTGGTTGATTTTCTGCGTCAATTAGATGCAGCAAATGTGATTTGGAGGCAGGAACTGGTGAATTATGTAAAAGTTTTGCCAGCGATATGCCCCACAGCTGGTGGTAGGGTATATATACTACATTTTGTGGGATACAAGAAAAAAGCTCCAGCGACACACTAAAAAATTAAAGGTACTCCACCACCGGCACATACACTCGCACACCACCTCGTTCACACACATAAATTAACAGCCAAAGCAAACCCCGTATAACTCGCTCCCCGACTCAAAAGTTGTTGTAGCTACGGCGGCGGCGGTGACTGCAACTCGTCGGCGGTAGTTGTTGTTGCACCACTCCAAGTTGCTTACGAAAAAAACAGAAACGAAAAACATTAAGTTTTTGTATGCTTTTCGTATTATTTTTTTATATTTTTAGCTGAATTTTTCCATTGTGATTTTAGCTGGCCAAAGCACTGCACTTGCCTGACACACAGTTGCAGATACTAGACTATATACATACCACTACATTTTATGCTATATAGTCAGCGTTGATCTTGATTGCAGGAACAGCTGCGCCGCCTGCTGTTTGCTTAGATTACCCACAATTTTTAGATGAATCAATTCTTGGAATAGCTCTTAAAAAATATATAAGAAGGCTGGTCTTGAAACCTATTAAAGTTGTAGAAATAATCAGACAGAACATAATTTTAATGATATCTCTATAAACTACATAGCAAAAATACTTGAATAACTTAAATTAAATCCAAAACATGCATTTGGAGCAATTATGTACTCAACAGTAACCAGTTTTCTTACCACCTTTCATGGCAATTGAAATCATTACAAGTCTTGATCTTGATTGATAATTATTTAGCTGATTTGTATAAAAATTATACAGACATTGCTCATACGCCATGTTGCCGTCCATTAACCAACCAGTTTTCCTCCCTCTCTCTTCGATTTTGTTTTGATTTGCTTCTTTCTCCCTCGAGCTTGGCTTTTATATCATGCTAGATGCTTCGTCTATTATCTATATATTTTTTGGTGACCCAACATGAAAGACGAGACCCCGCCTCGACCGTTACGTAATAACCTGGAGGAGATCTGTTTTTTTACTCTCTTCGTTAATTGCATAATTCCTAGGGTTTATGATTAAAATGTCACAAGCCAACGAACCAACGGGGCTGCCCACAAAATAAAAACAGAGTTGCGAGTTGGTCAAACTCAAGTGATTAGTTAATAACGAAAAAAATGAGTGGCTTTCTTTGTGTTATTTTTGGGTTTATGCAACTCGAAAGCAGCAGCATCCCTCTAATTGCGATCATCCCACAGCTAATCCCAGGGCTTTTATTTACATTTTCTTTTCTTTTGTTGCTACCGCATTATTAATTACTGTCTCTTTTTTTGTGGGTCCCCTAATTTGCATGGCACAATGAGCAAACAAAATTCACTTCTCATTGCATCATTCAATTGAAAATATGGTCTGGTTATAAGTAGATAACTCGGCTGGGTCTCAGGTAGATAACTGTCCAGTCAGTAACAAAGTTTTTAGAAAATAAAATATGTAATACATTTTATAAGTCAGAAAACTAAAAGCTTAAAAAAGCTGGATTTACCCATCTATAGTTTCAGGTTCTTAATGGTAATGATGACCTGCCCTAAGTTGTTTTGATAGAAACAAACTCATTTAAAATTCAATTGATTGAAACTAAGCCTGAAGTGCTTAACCTTTTCTTGTAACACTGTACAGTAGAGCTTAACTTTATATATTACAAAAATATGTTTAATATGCTTTATCTATTAAAAAAAGTATATAGGTTTCTTGCTTGTTTTTGCTGTTATCAGTTTTTAAAAATTATTTTGAAAAAAAAAAGAATCATGGAAGTTTCTTAAGTTTCATTATAATAATGTGATTCATAGTTCGGGGAAAAGCAAGAAAGATTTGTGACTGGAGTATTTGATTTGTTGCTACAAATGTTTAATACAAATATTGAGTAATCTACTAAAATTTCCACTTTATGACATTTCTACAAACTAAGATCGAGGGCAATATTCAATGTTTTAACTATAAATTCAATATTTAAAATCACACATCATCAAATTTAAATATTTATAAGAAAGATGATAACAGGGCATCAAAAGGGCAAATTTTAAATATAAAAATAACATTATTGATAAGCTTCCTCCTTAATTCTCATTCATATATAATAGAAATCATTCTACATATTTATTTTAAAGCTGATCTTAGGTTTGATTCTGTGGGTGTACACTGTAGGGTAGTTTGATCTGTGTATCATTCCCTGAAGGGTCTGGTCTAGGAGCTCTCAAGTTTTACGTTTGGGGTTTTTTTCGACGTCTATAAATATTATTACAGAAGCTCAGCTAAAAGAGAAAAAAAACACGGCGAAAGATGCGCTCAGCTTGACTCGCAAATTGGCACCGGCACCGGCAGCCGGCTTTGGATTCGGATTCAGCCTCGGCTCCGTCTCCGCCTGGAACTACTGCGACTTTATTGGGGACGGGACGGGACGGGATGAACGGGTTCCGGGGTACCGGATTGGAGGTACCAAGCGGCGAGGTGGCACCGTCTTAGGCCTGGGAATTGTGTAAAGTGGATATATACAGCGAGATATAGCGAGGGAAGCACATAAAACACACAAACTAAAAACGAGAAAAATGAATGAGAAAAGCAAATTCAATGCAAGTATCGGACGTATACATGCGAGTATCTCAGAAATACAATGCGCCAGTGCCTAATAACCGAACACAAGTTGATTTTGAGTCTCTATGGCTAAAATAAAAAATCAAAACAAATCACAAAAAACTCATAAATAATAGCCACAAAAAACGAACAGCGGCCACAAAACTTTTCGGTCGTTAGCGCAGTTCGCACTGTTCGCCATTTTGGCATGGCTAAAATTAGCTAATAACGATAAAAAAAAAATAACAAAAAATAGTAAACAAGCCAACCAAAATAAACCGAAAGAGTTACGAACATATGAAAGGCAAGGGAAAGAGAAACATATTGGCAGCTATAGATTTTAATGGACTTTGTTGTGGGCCTAATGTGATCTTAAAGGAGATTTTACCACTTTGTATTAACGAGTTTCAGGGTAAAAATTACTTTTTTTGAAGTATAACTAAATGTTTATACAAAACAAAAATAATTAAAGTCTTTAAAGCTTTTTTGAAAACATTTACAATATTACTGAAACCATTATTATACTCTTGCAGGGTATTATAATTGCAGTCAGAAGTTGGCAACGCAGCATATATTCTTGATCAGAATTAATAGAAGAATCGATCTAGCCATGTTTTGAAATTATAAATGGCAAATTGTGAGACGAAGTTAGCTACCTTTCTCGTTAAGAAATATAATAACCAGATATACATTCTAATAAATTATCCAGAAAACGATTACTTGGTTATCTTTTCTGTAGTCAAATTTAGATTCAAAACTTATACTAAAAATATATTTTTTATTAATTTATTTTATTTTTTAATTATTTCTATTTAGAGCTCATCTTATATTAGATTTTCTCATCTAAGAATAGACCTGTTTAATTATCCATACATTGTTAATTAGCCCATATTATTTGTTGTTTTTTTTTCTTTGCGGTTCCCCTAGAAAATTATACACATTTTATATTCCACTTGATTTGTTTAAAACTTTTCCCCACTCAATTAGTGATTCCAACTTCCTAGAGACCCGCAGCGAATATTATTTCTATCGCATTTGACGTGAGTCGGTCACGGGAGAGTGAACGAAGCAGTAATTACAATTGGATTTCAAATGCTTCAACGACGATTGCCGAGGGGATTTTTATTTATTTTTCCTACGTGTACTTCCATATACATATACTATATAGGCAGCCCAGCCAGTATTTATCTCTGCGGAGAAACTGCGTTCTTAGAATCAAAGCATCTTTCTGCAGGCAACGGAGCGAACGTGCGACCGGCAATTAACACCTCAGCTTCAGTCGGAGTTACCTGCCTTTCGGCACTGAGCATGTGATGAAAGCATGCCCGAATAAATTAAGCCAATTTGGCCAGGAACAATAGGAGGGTTTTGTATGCCTAGCAGTCCGTAAATTGACAGAGATCTTCATTTAGGTTGCTTTCCGCTGGTTCCCCTGTTTTCCTCCTAAATCTGCCAATTAGCGACGCTTCTGTTTCGAGCAAAACCCAACTCTGTGCAGTGATTTGTATATAGATAAATTAACACGCATATGAACGGACATTGTTGTGGATTCTAATACTCTTTCACAAAAGATTCTGTTTATTTTCTCACTTATGTTTGTAAATAAATTAAAATACAGATAACTTCTTGATAATCACATTTTAGGTTTGTGTGTGCTGGGAATAATTTCAATTTCTTTCTGGCTTGTAGTGTATTTAAAAAGTTTTGCAAAGTTAACTTTTTTGCCAGCTCGAAGTCTAATCTGTTTGATTTATTCCACATAAATCAAGTCCCTTTAACACACATATAATTTCTCGAGAAACAATAAGCACCAATAAAGCTTAACAATCGTTAACAACAAATTTAATCATTTCTACAATTTTTTCGAAATATCTAAGAGTATAACTAGCATCGACTTTCGTTCCCACATCTCTCATTCGGTTTACATTGTATTCCATTGCAATTATCACATTTTTCGAATGCGGATTTGTAAGTTTTCTAGTTCAAACTGCGATCGCAGCGAATGTCAATGACTCGTCATTGCTATACGTTTTTTGGATCGGAACTGCCGGTGGCTGAAGCATTTACCGCTCTCATTTGTCAAAGCCAACTTTACTTTTGTATTTGCTTTTCGAGCAGAGTACCACGATGCCGCCCTCGATGCCCATGAAGCGTTGCGTTTTTAACGCTTCTCCGTGGTATTAATTGCCGGGCCAGATCATGAAAATATATATATGTGTTTGTATACAAAATGCAAAAAAAATTAACTACATTTAACTACATTTGTAGCTGCGCATATTTGGCTTAATGTGGCATTTAAAAATGTTAATTGAAAAGAGTTACGAGTTAAGAGTAATGGAGGAAGCCAGTTTGTGGGTGTCAGATGATGAGGAAAGTGATTTATGAAAGTTTTAAAAGGCAAGAACGCACCGTACTAAGCTTCATTAGTGGATCCATTGAATAAAACTATTAAATACCTAATGATGCTAAGAGTAATATAATTTATAAATGTTTAATTGCAAGGTGTTTCCTGGAATATTATATTTATTAAGTTTGAACATTTTATTATTTAACTATTTCTTGTCGATCAATCTGAATTCTTTGACTTAAAAATATAATTAACATTACTATTTAATATGGTTAAAATCTATATTGAAGGAAGACCCTAAGAAGATAAGGAATACGTCGTACACAGCTACCAAAAAGTAGGCAATGTTTTTTTCATCAACTGAAAGTTGTTAGTTCATCATCAGAAGGTTTAATAAGATCTTTTTAATTAGTTTCATAATAAAATAAATTATAAATTAACGTTATACTTCATAGTACATCAGGATTGCAATTTATTATTCGCTCCTGCTTATTTTTTGAAGGCTTTCTGACTGTTTCTTTGGCGGTATAACTCTTCCGCATCTTTCTTTACCTTCATCTCACCTTTAGCTGTTTACTTTTGTTCTTCTCAGCTTCAGGACAAAGCACATCCAAAGTACTATAGTGACCAAGGCTTTCGCACCCAAGTGCCAGATTTGAGAAGTCTCGTGGCCGCGGAAAAGGCCCAAAGTCAAAGCCCTTGCTTGAAGATCCGCCAGAGGAGACACACACATAATGAGATTTGTACCGGGGACAACCAAGTTGATTTTTCGACATTCTCAAACAATGGTGGCAGCTTTTTTCGCCTTGTTTTTTATTATTTTTTTTTTTGTTTTCATTGCACATCCACTTAGCAGTGTAAGATCTTCAAAATGAGATAACACGTTACATTCGGGGATGGGTTTTTTGGGCGAGCTTGGCTTCAACGACAAAGCTGAGAAAAATTGCCTCAAATGCAGCAGATTACGCTGCTCGTAATGATGGCGGGGCAGCCGGAGTGAGGAAGGTTATTGTGGGGCGCCACAAATTAATTTGCACCTTTCGCCTCTGCAGCAGCGCTGCAGCAGCAACTCCGTCGCCGGCGACGACAGCTGTCGTGGCAGCGCCAGGTGAAAGTTGCACATGCAAATCCACTAAAAGAAAGAAAAACATTGAGCGATGCCTGGCATTCGGTGGGAGCTGAGGGGCAACGAGAGGAAAATTAAATAATTTATTAAGGGTAACTTTAAATAAATAAAATTTTAAAAATCAAGTTAATTAAAAATGGCTTACAAGTTCATCAGTTCTCGAGTCAACTGCGCGTGAAACGTTCGTAAATTAAAAGCGAAACAAGCCTCTACAATACATTGTATACATTCATCACATGAATCACGCCTTTTAACACTTTTTAAACGCGTTGAAGGTGTTTTTTGCCCCCTGACTAAGTAATAAATTTTAAAATCGTAAGAACAAAAATCCCCTAGGAAGAATTACATTTATTAGCTATAATAAATTTATTATTTATTGTAAATTAGAAAAAAATACCTTTAAGGTGGTCTGATCTGATTTATAACTAGAAATTTACCAAAACATGTGATCTTTTTTAGGTCAAAAAGGAATCCCAGTACTTATAATCAAATATTTGCTTGTCTTTATTTATGTTAAGAAAATATTTGTGTTTTAGTCATTGTAAAAGTATTATGTTATTTTGTCTCAGTGGAATACTGCAAAATATTAAAATTTAAAGTATAATCTTCAGGCAATTTTTTCCTTTTAGGATGTCTTAGAAAAATCCAGAAAAATGCCTATCCTTGCCGATTGCCGCAGGGCAATGTCATAATCTGAGCGGCCCGGCGGCCCCCCGTTTCGCTTCACCTAAATGCGGGCTTATTACACATTTCTGTGCAGCTCTCCATATTTGTGTTTAGCGGGCACAACCACCGCTATTGTAATTTGTCATTTATTTGCACTTCGCATTTGAGTGATCGCCGCTCGCCGGCAGGAGGAAGCGGAAATAAGTGCAGTGCGCAGCGGTAAAGTGCATTTGGGTGTTTGATTGCATTTCGCACAGTTACTGGAACCCCTCGAGCATGTAAAAGTCCGTTGTTAAGTTCAAACTATTACAAAGTTTGAAATGCTGTTACATATTCGTCAGGGTGGTAGGTCTTACAGGTATACGTTCCATTAGTTTTATGGAATAAAAGCTGTTCTTGAACAATATGCACCTGTTTTCGGAGGGAGTTTGTGAATAATGGAGACAAAATAATGGGGATTAAAGATTTATCGCTATCAGTAAATAATTTATTTTTCATGTCTGTTTTTAATTTGATATTTAAAAAGGGGTTTGGGTTATTAAAGATATAAAAATGCATGTGGACAGAAACTAAAAAGCGATTACTATTGAATGAATACTAATTAAGCAAACGCTACAAAGTTCACTCTTGTCAGAATTACATTTACTGGTAAGTTCTCAGACGGTATTCGTTTGCTAATCTTCTTTTCTTGTAACTCTTTAAATTGTCAGAAAGCGGATGAACAGGGGTTCCACTTTTTAAATTTCGCTTAGAAATCGCGCGTTTCCGGTCACAACGCTTAGATTTGGTCACATTTCCCAATTCCCAATCGATAACTGAGAACAGATTTTGTACGGTGAAAAATGGCGATGCTGAAAGCAGCGATGCATCGAACATCGATATCGAAAAACATCGATAAAAATAGATACTGCATCGATGTTTTCAGCATCTCTAGATAGAATTATAAAAGTGTTCGTCGGCAAAAACATAACAATAATGAGGGCAAGGGGAGCTCGAAATGCACGTCAGCTTGTATAATTTGTATCGTGCAACTGACGACGACGACCGCTCGCTCCCGCCCATCGATCCGGCGACTGGGAGCGAGGAAAAGGCGTGGAAAACCAACGCGGCGCCGCCATTGAGAAAGAAAGCGTGTGCTCCCAAACAAAAAAGGGGGAGAGGAGAAGAACAAGCGACACACACACAGAAGTAGAGCGAGAAAGAGAGGGAGAAAAACCGATTCGAGGTCGCCGGACGCAAAGATGTCGCACTCAGGGGGACCAGCAGTCCCAGAATCCACGACTGGAGGAGGATTATCTGACCTGGACGTAGGTGCCTCGACGAAGCAGCCGCCACCCGAGGCGCTGCAGGACGGCGACACGAGCAACAGCCTGGAGCCGGGCGAGGTTGTGACCCCGCCGCACCATCGTCTCTCGTCCAGTCCCGCCCTCAAGAAGCAGCTGCCGCTGGGCAAGACGCTACGCAAAACGCTGAACAGCCACAACCACATTAGGGACGCCGATGGTTCTGAGGAGCAGGTGAGAGCCCTGTATGAGCTGTCCCGAAAAGAGAATGGTGCGCAGGAAGCGCCCATGGACGAGGCCGATGACAGTGAGGGCCTCTACTCGGACACGGACTCTTCGGTGGAGGATCTGAAGAGCGTGGAGGATGTGCAGCAGGCGAGAAAGGAAAAGCAGGCAGAGGCGGCGGCTGCTGCAGCTTTACCGCAGGCACCGCCCACTCCCTTTCTTGGTCTGAGTCCCCTGAGATTCCATATGCGAGCTCCGCCGTCCTGCTTCGACTTCCCGCGCATGGGCTTCATGCCCCGGATGGGCAGAGGCGGACCGCGGGGCATGCGGCCGCCGTTCTTTGGTCGGCCCCCACCACCGAATCGCATGGGTTCATCACCTTTGCTGGGTGGGCAGTCCCCGGTGCTGCCGGGTGCAGCTCAGCCTCCGCCAGGTGGAGCAGGAAATCAAGGAAGTGTTGGCAACAATCCTGGACGCTGTAAGCGGCCCCAATCAGATCTGAGGTAAGAGTGCCGTCGCCAAGTTACATAAGATTTCGACAGAAATCATGTTTTTTTCGTTTTAGCTGGACAACGCTGCAGCCGACTGTTTCCTTCACTTTCAATCTAATCCCCGAGTGCTCAAGTACCAAGCATAAGGATTGCAAGCAGAAAGCGGAGAGTGCCACTGCTGCCGCCAGCGATGAGAAGGTGAAGAATGCTACAGAACAACCGGATCGACTAAGGGAAAAGTCTAGCGGAGATACCCAACAGAATATAGCAGCACGGAGTATATCCACGGACAGATCAAAGGAGAGAGATTCAAACAGAGGAAAGACAAGGGAGAGATCGCAGACACGGGATTCAACTAGAGGATCAACTGAACGAGCTAGGCAGAAATCAAAGGGCAGAGATTTAATCAGAGGAAAGACCAGAGAAAGATCCAAGGAGAAAGAGTTCAACAGAGGAAAGTCCAGGGGAACGTCTAAACAGAGAAAATCCAGAGGAAAATCACGGGAGAGAGAGCCAAGCAAAGGAAGAACGAGAGATACATCCAGGCCAAGAGATGGAGCTCGGGGGAAAACGCGGGAGAAGAGCAGGGAGAGAGATCGATCAAAAACTGTCACTGAGAAGACTCGGCATTTGGACCGAACTGAAGAGAAGGACCGAAAGACGTCCCAGGAGAGGAATTTGAAGAGAGGAACGACTCGCGACCGTTCAAGGGATAGGGATCGCGCTAGGGCGAGGACTACGGACAGGTCAAGATCTAACGAAAAGCTGGATCGGAACGAGAAGCACAGAACAAGAGCTAAAGAAACAGCAAATCAGTCTCTGCATGAAAAGCCAAGGGATAAATCCACAGAAATTCCTGATAAGTTTGAAAAATGTTTAGATAAATCCAGGGAAAACCGACATGAACGATCTAGGGAATATCCCAGCGAAAAATCGAAAGAAAACCCACGCGAACGATCCCAAAGAAGGTCCAGGGAGAGAATCGACGAAAAATTCGCTGACAGAGTTCATCAAATGGAAAACAAGGAGCAGAAAGACAGATTTAGGGATAAAAAAGAAAGCACCATTGAACCCCAAAAGGACAGGCTCCCACACAGAGACAAGCTGAGAGAGCGATCCATCGATAGATACTCAAAGCAAAAATCCCAAGAACAGTCGAGGCATAGCAAGCATGATAAGTCAATGGATCACTCTAGGGAAAAGCACTTGGACTCACACAAAGAGAGTCGGTCCAGAAGAGCGGCCACCCCCAGTCAGAATCACAGCAAGAGCATGGCTAGTTCCGCTTGGGCCGGCAAGGAGAGCACACCACCGATGACGCCACCACAAGAGCGGGCGCAGACTCCTCCAGCCAGCGACACCCCCAAGACCAATCTCTACGATATTTTTGCAGACTCACCGCCAAGACCGAACACTGCCGTTGCAGCTGTCTCAGCTGTGACAATCGAAAGAAGCACCACGCCGCCATTGAAGGCGGCACCGGCGTCTACACCCCTTACTCCCATATCCGCCAGACCAACCAACAAGCTTACGCCACTGCTCATGGCCAGCGAAATTCACAGCAGGATTGGCGCCCTGCTCGAGGACGATGACAATGATTTGCACTTGGAGGCTCTGCTAGCCAACAAGGAGCAGCTATTCCGTCGCACCAACGAGCACAAGGAGCGGAAAGAGGCACCCAAGGAGATCAAGGCGGAAAAAGAGCCGGAGCCGCGTCGATACGTGAACCCCTTCCACCGCGAATCAGTATTAAGCAGCGAGAGGAAATCCTACTCGTACCAAAGGAACGGCAGTCGTCGCGATAGCGATAGCGAAGAAAACTGGGACAGAGATGAGGAACGCGAAAATGAATCGTTGCAGAGCAGGAGAGGCGAGTTCAAGGATATCAGCATTAAGATTGAGAAGAATTTAACACCACCGCCGCCGCAGAGAACGTTTACTGTAACCCGCATCAAAGTCGAGCGTAACGCAACTCCGCCAAGGCTAACGTCGGATCGGGATCGGGATCGGGAGGTGCTGTTGAGGAATGGAGCCGTGGCAGCCAACGCCCCACCGCCGCCGACCAAGGAGCAGGAAAGCCCGGATACAGATGACTACATCGATAACTGGGAAAATGACGATTCAATATCCAGCATGCCAAAGAATGCTGCTCCAGCCACACCAACTGCGCCCGCTCCTGCTACAGCTTCAGGTCCGGCTGCTGCTCCCAATTATAATGCCCCAGTTAACATCACACCACTTCCGGCGCCTCCAGCCCACTTCAATGACGACTACGACGAGGATGAAGATGACTCGAATGCCCTGTGGAATGCTAACAGCACGCCACCACCCCGCGCCAAGGCAACCAACCTGCCGATAAGCAATATCCATGAGTTGTACGATAAATTCATGAACAGCATCGACATGGGCAGCGCAGAGATGGAGGAAGAGGCCTCGAAAAACAGTTCCTTGAGCAATTCCACTGCCGAAGACAGTTCCTCGGGCTCCGACACCTCATCGACCAGCAGCAGTAGCAGCGACTCGGACGACGACTCCAGTTCGGAAGAAGAGAAGGAGGATGGCAATGAAAACACTTCCGGCGATGAGTACCTTTCGGCAGCCAGCGCATCCAAGTCCAATCCAGACGATCAGCCTGGAAAGGAGCATCAGCAAAAGAAGAACAATGTAAGCAAAGACCTGCGGAAACTCAAGAGTCTCGAGGATAATCTGGCCAGGATCCAAATGATGCGTGAGAACTACGATGCTGGCGATGAGATCTCCGAGGAGCTGCTCAAAATGGAATCCCTGTTTCTCATGCAGCGCAATGCCATTATGGACAAGTACCGGAAGCAAGAGCTCAAGAACAACTCCAGTGAAGATCAACAGCAGCAGCACCAGCAAATGGAAGCGCCACCAATGGAGCCGCCAGTTGAACAAGGTTCACCCGCCCCTGTGAATAGCATTTTTGATGCCAATCGAGGGGCCATCAAGATGACCATTTCGCGGCTGAAACTGACGAGTAAATCTGCCATTTTTGATAAGGATGAAACGGACCAGCAAGCTGCCGCAACCAAACTGGCGGGAGAGCCAGCTAAATCAACGCTGCCGTTGGCGCCCCTAAAGCCGCCCAAGGAGGTGGCCATTGTGAAGCCCACTATTGTAGAAGCCCGATCAAAGCCCAGGGTTTTGAGAAGTCCGCCACCGCCGGAATCGGCATTAGGTAATCGTCGCCGATCTCGGTCCCGTTCCGTCTCGCGAAACAAATCCAAGCGTCGAAGTCTGAGGCCAAAAACACGTTCCCCAAGTCCAAAGCGCTGGCGTCCACCGTCGCCGAGAAGAGGTTCGCGATTCGCCAAGAGGAACAGCGGAGGAGCAGCAACAAAAATTGGTAGGAGCCACAGTCGGAGCCTGACTCGAAGTAGAACGCGCAGCAGAAGTCCAAATCGTCGAAGACGTCCTCCTTCCTCTACGGGAAGCCGAAGACGTGGATCTCTTTCTCCTGGCCCAATTAAAGTCGCAGGTCCACGGTCGCCACCTCATCCGCGCCTTCGTCGATCCCTGACGCGGGAAAGGGAACGAGAACGGGACAGAGATCGTCGCTCACGCTCGCCACTGCCATTTAAGCCACCATCCCCGCCCATGCGACGCAGTTGGTCACGTTCCCGTTCACCAACCCGAAGGAGAACCCACTCCCGGTCCAGATCGCCACGATTCCGCTCGCCCAGGGATGGAGATCAAAGCTTTGCTGACTATTTCGAGGAGAATCAAAACATGGAGGCGGCCGCCTACTACTACAACATGTCGCTAATGCAGCAGGAATATCAGGATCCCACGGGCACGGGCTACGATACGTATGCCGCCTACATGGATTCTGCCTACAACATGGAGCAGGCCTATGCGCAGTTCACCGAGGGTTACGCGCAAATGTATGGAGATTATCCGGGTGAAATGGACAGTACCGGTTCACCTCAGCTTATGGGATCGTCTGTGCTCAGGGAGCTGCCCATGGCTCCCGTCGTACCAGTGGCCGTGCAAAAGGGCAACGTCTTGGAGATTGTGCCCACTGGCGAGGCCACGGTGGTGCAGGATGCAAGCCACATGCCAGTGGCAGCGGAGGAACCCTTGGAGGATGAAAGGTGAGCTTAATAATTATGGTATTTAGAGAAGTCCGTAAATATATTATCTTCTTTTTGCACAGCAAACCCAAGCGAAAGCGTGTGAACTTTGTGGACAACGTGCTGCCGAACTATGAGAGCGAGAACGAGGACCGAGCCGTCGTATCGATTGCGGTGGATCGTGCCCTTTGCCAACATCAAGAACGTCGCTCTCGTGCCGCCGCCAGACTGCAGCAGATTCGCGATGAGCTGCTCGCCTTGCCCCCGCCACCTCCGCCTCTCACACCGAAGCCCGCCAACCTGGAGAAGCCCGTGCTGGTGCAGAAGAAGCCCAAGTTCCGTTACTTCCACTTCGATCCCATCAAAGGAGCCATTGTGAAGACCCATTCACGGGTACTGCGACCCAACATCCGCCCTCCGTTCGATCCGAAGCACTTTGCTATGCTGATAAAAACGGGGCGCTTGCCTCCGTTCCCCCCGGGCTTCATGCGCCATCGCCCGCCACATATTCCAGCCCATGTGGATCCTGCCACCAAGGCGGCGATGTTTAAGGAGTTCTTCAGCAAACATCCCCCGCCACCGCTGCCAATGCCAATGACCATGCCCGATGGCATGCCCTATTACCTGAGTGGACCACCGCCAATGCCAGCTGGAGTTTCGCTGTCCCCAGTGTCGCAGCCCATTCCGGTGCTTGGTAGTCTCGGCTATCAGGGCTATGCCCATCCATCGCCAGTTCCGGTACCTGTTCCTGTGCCTCCAGTGGCCGTGCCGCCGCTTGCAGTGTCAGCGCCCGCACCAACTGCCTCAACGCCGCCCCCGGCGATGATAGCCCCCTTCTTCACGCCACCACCATTGCCTGAGCTACTACCAATACTTCCCGACCTTCCCACTACATTCACGGTGAAATCTGTACCCACCATCACTGAGATAATGCCGGTGGATATATTGCAACAATTGGGGCCGCTGCCGAAGACCCTGGATGTGGATGACGGTGGCGGGATGCCGAGTCCAGAGCTGGCCAGCAACGATCTCAAAGAGGCCGACGCCGCTGCTGAGCTTGAGGCCGAGAACAACGCCGGGGAACAACACACAAAGGTGGAAGAGGCCAGGACCCAGCTGCTCATGGAGACCCAGTAAAAGTCGCTTCTTTAGTTGGATTTTTTTTAGCCAATAAATTTTTTAATAGATAATTTTTATTTTAACACTCCAATCGATTCACAATGATTAAGTCCTTTACACATTTGAACATTTTCAAGTTTCTAAGTTTAATTAGTTTCGATTTTTTGTGACAACTTTGTGAACAAATCGCATTTACAGATAGAAATCGTTTTAGGTTTATACGATTTAGGTTTTTATGTCATTTATACATAATGTTCGACTTGATTTCTACAAGAAAATAAAAATGTAAATAGTTCGCGTCGGCTTAAGAAATATAAATGAATTAGCATACGATGTAAACATTACATTAAATTATACGTATATCTGAGTCATTTCTTAGTCTAACGAAATTATATTCGAATTAAACCTAATTTTACAAGAAATGTATGTATCGAATGTGTATGTGAGGTGCGTGTATGTGAGATGTGTGTACAAAATACAATTGTCTTTGCCTTGAGTGCATGAAAAGTAAATAATTTCAGTTTTATTCCGATTCAAATAGTTCAACTATTCCGTTCTCCTCTCCCGATGAACATTTCGTAGAAAATCAATATCAATTTGATATAGCGACCGCTTCTTAAACTTAATTATGAGCGAATGAATGGACGACTTGTTTCTCCTCAAGATACTCGAAGAATTCTTATATAGTATTTCAATTCCAACTTTTTCTTTAGAAATCTATCACCTATATCTGTTCCCTGGGCGTCAGAACCAACGGGAAACACTTGGCCGGCAGGGCCAGGCTCTCGGGACTTATCTGAATCGTGGTTGGATCGTGGCTGCTCACATCATACCTTTGCAGTATGTTGGCCAGGATGAGGAAGCCGAATCCCCGCACCAGATTCTGGCCAATGCAGGTCCGTTTGCCAATGCTGAAGGGCAGAAAATGTGGAATGTTTTTTCTTAGCTGAAGCCTCTCCGTATCGCTTTCGAAGCCTGAGTCAGAGCCTGAGGCTGAGCTTTTCGAGGAACTTCTCCTGTGCGATTTCTCCAGAAATCTTTGCGGATTAAACTGTTGGGGATTGACCCAGAGTTTTTCGCTGGTGTTGAGCACATAGTTGTTGATGAAGACAAGGGTGCCCTTGGTCACCCCATAGCCAGAGATCACTGCATCCTCGGTGGTTACATGGGGCACAATGGGCGAAGAGGAGTACCGCAGCACCTCGAATATAGTGGCCATGGTATACGGCATTTCGTTCATGTCCATTAGGCTGATTTGTCTCTTCTCCGGCGAGGTGAGGCCATCGATTTCCTCCTGAATTCTCTTCCCTATATCCTGATCCCTCGCAATATAGGCCAGAACTAGCATGACCAGATTACCCACAGCCGAGTGGCCACCAACAAAGTCCTCCAACATGAAGATTATGGTATTCCGGGAGACCTCCTTGTCCTCCACGATACTCTTGAGCAAAGCGTCCGTGAAATCCCTATCCGGCTCATCCAGGTCGACGTTTAGCTCCCGGTGGCAAATGATCCGATCCAATATGAACTTTCGGATGGTCGTCGACCAGTTGGTAATCTTGTTGAGGTGCCGCTGATAGAAGGGATACAGCCAGGGCAGGAAATCCAGCGGGTGTCCCTGGTTGATCTCCCAGAAGATCTCGTCGAAGTACTGCACAATCTGCTGGAACTCATTGTCCTGGTAATCGAATCTCTGGGAGCACATGTACTGGCTGAACATATTGGCGCATGCCTTGAGGATCAGGGACTTGATTTCCATTGGTTCCCCGGCCACCAGCTGTTCCCTTAGCTCCCGATTCCAGTGCTCCATCTCGGCGCAACCGATCTCCGACATTTTCACATAGAATGACGAGGACTCCCGTGGCGAACAGTGGCGGCGTGCGAGATTACGTCGCTTCTGCTGGAGCTGTGACCAATCGCAGAGGGCCAGAGAATTGCTCCGTTCGCCGCCAAAGAGTTTGTGATACCGCAGAAAGTCCGGTCGCCCACTCATCACCTTCCCATTCTGGTTCAAGACCTCGCGGATTAGCTCCAGATTGTTCACCACCAGGCAGCGGGTATGCCCAAAGGTCAGCGAGTAAATGTCGCCGAACTGCTTGGACAGCTCCGTGAAGCCCGCAAAGGGAGTGTCCCTGTAACGATCCAGCAGATGAAGGTTGCCAATGATGGGCCACGGACGTGGTCCCGGCGCCTGGCTGTATTTCTGGATCTTCTGGCCGAGAACTACTTGATTCTGTCCCGTGGAATGGACATTTTTATGGGGCTGATTAACCCGTCGCTGGGCCCCGTAAAAAATGCGCACGTAAGACGTAATGACCACACTTATTAAAATGCCTAAAACGGTATAAGCCACAGTTACAGTCGAAGCGAACATTTTCGCTTAGTTGTTGAAAGTAGAGAATGCAAAACGCAACTGACGATGGTCAGCAAAATCGATCAGCAGGTAACCTCAGGCTTCGGGAAATCACTTTCCCATTTTGTGGGGTGAGGACTTACCTGCCCGGGTGCTATTGTGGAGTGGGCCGAATTCGCTACCTGTTTGTTTTGGTTGTTAAGAAGGTCTTTATGGGTCTCCCTTCCCTTACTTACCGCTTAGAGGTCAGCACGAATATTCAAGTTCGACCAGGCAACAGCCATCTGCAAATATTGCATTTTAATTTTGTATTAATTATTTCGAGAACAAAATTTTATGATCCCAGAGTGACCCATTTTGGAGTTAGCTGTATAAGCGATATTTATTTTTAAGATGTATCAACTGTAAATTGATTATAATAATAATTATATGTCGCCTGCTTTTAAAGAATTTAAATTAGAATTTTCTTAGATTAATATTTGTTTATAAAATCTTTATTTTATTAATTATTTTCTCTCACTTCAATATTTATTATTAGCGTTCAATGTTTCCCCTACTTAAGTTATTTTTATTTACAACCCTCTGGGAACTTTGAATTTATTTTCTATAATTTTCCCCTAATTCTATGTATGTAAAACTCTCCTCGGAGATAAACTTAAACTACTCTCTTCATTTATTGAGTATTCCTTATGAGAAGTATACGAGTCTTTACTCATCCAGCTTGTCCTGGGCAAAGGGACCCATATTGGCCGCATATGCCATCATGGCCGGAATGGAGCTCTGCTCGAAGTTGCCCGTAAAAAGATGCTCGAAGGGACCAGAGGCGAAGACGCCCACATCCTCGGCGCCATGGGTTTCGCTACTCAAAGGAACGGTGGCCTGGAATTCAAACTCCTCCTTGGTTGTGTCCACATGCGAGAGATCGATGCGACCGGTATCTGTGCTGTAGGTATCCGTAAAGCCAGGGCCATTGGCATAAGACAGAATGGTGAAGGGCAACTCATCGTCAGCCAGGTTGGGAGCCAGGGTCAGGATGTTCTGGCGACGGTACTAAAAGTAGAAATTTAAAACAAACATTTATTATTTTAATTACAAAATTATTTAATAGCTTCATTAACTCACCGGATAGCCATTAATGGACATGGTGTGTGAGTGATCCGATGTCACCACAATAAGAGTGTCCTCATCGCTGGTCATTTTCCTGGCCATTTCCACGGCGGCAGCAAACTCCTGGGTATCCTCCAGAGCCTTCCTAGCCTTAGTGGCATGGTGGGCCATGTCAATCCTGCCACTCTCCACGAACAGGAAGTAGCCCTTCTCGTTCTGGCTCAGCATCTTGATGGCCGCCTCGGTCATGTCGGAGAGCGAGGGCTCCGCCTCTTCGTAGTGGGTTCGCTGGCGGTCGCCGTGATATGGCAAGTGCGAGGTCTCGAACAGTCCAAGGAGGTAGTCCGTCTTGCTGAGATCCGTCTCCCGCAGGCCCTTGAGCGACCACACATACTTGCCCTCGGATCCCTGCTGCTTCTTGATCTCCTGCCAGTCCTTGATCAGATCCCGGCCATCGGTGCGAAGGCCCAGAACTCCCACCTCGTCGTGCATCGACTTATCGCGGAAGTTAGACCTGCCGCCACCCATGATCACTCGCAGTTCCTGGCCCACGGGCCACTCCACCAGCTGGCGGGCAATGTCCGTGTTGAGTTCGGGACTGCAGTTGGACTCGATGATGTCGGCATCGGTCTCCCAGTTCCTCTCAGCGGTATGGGCATAAGTTCCGGCTGGCGATGCATGTGTTACCCTGGCGGTGGACACAATACCCGCCCACTTGCCCGCCTCCTGGGCCCACTGGGCAATGCTCTGGGTGTGTGTACTGGCATTGGTGGCGGCCACACAGTCGCCACGCTGCACCTGGGCATTCACGCCGATGGTGCCGTAATTGGCCTTCACGCCGGTAAGATAAGCTGTGGCCGTGTTGGCTGAATCCGGAGTCCTCTCGTTCACCGCGTACGTCTTGGAGAGGCCCAAATAGGGGAACTTCTCAAAGGAGACCTGCTTGTTACTGTCGCCCATAAAGGCCCGAGTGGCCGCAATCGTGTGGATGGACATGCCGTCGCCAAGGAACAAGATCACATTCTTGGCCCGGTTCTCGTTCAGCTTTTGGAGTCCGGCCAGCTTATCGGCCAGAATCGATTGGGCCTTATCGTGCCAGAAACGTGTTTCCAGCTCCTCGTCGAAGGCCACGAAGTCGCGTGAGGCCTGCAGGCGGGGATGGTGCTCTGTAAGATCCGGACTTTGGGTTAGCAACTAATCGGCAATCGGCGGGGAATATTTTTGGTCTAATAAAACTACCACTTCAAGTGGTAAACATGTTTTCTGGCGGTAGTTCCTTTGATAAACTCTATAAATCAGTTTTAATTATAGTCATTTATTAGGGTCGCGTTTAACATCTAATCGCAGACGAAATCGCACCTGATTAAATAATAATAAAACGTGTTAAAAACGTTTTTTGCTGTCACGATTAAATAACAATTTCATCAGCCAGAAACGTAAGCAATTATGTTTGCAAAAATTTGAGTTTAAATTAAGTCTAAGTCTTTCTTTTTGCAAGTTTATTTCTTTTTCTAATATTAATGACGCAATGCTTCATTTTATTTTATTATTCAAGCCTTATAAATGTTTAATTTAATATTTAAACAAAGTCTGAACAATATCCTTTGAAATTACTAGATTTAATATTTAAAGGAGTATAAAGTATTCACTTTTAGTATATTATTATTTTCCATATCTAATCGAAATTAGTTAATTTATAAATTAAATTTAAATCAAACCTTTGTACCTTTGTATATTTTTTACAATTATTATTTCGATTTATGGTTTATTTATTTCTTTTTGGCACGAAGAAAATTGTTTCAGAAATTACTTGGAGGTTTTGCTTTGAATAGATTAGATATAAATATTTAAAGATGCCATAAAAGAACATTCTTATAACTAATAAAATAAATTAGAATTAGAACCTTTAACTATTTTATCAAAAACCAAATGCTTAAAATATTTATTTAAGCAACTCCCAAACCCTTTCTACCAGCTAATAATTCCTGTTCACGTGAACACTGGAATCATTAATTATTATGGCCCGCCCATGACTGAATCATTTCAAAAATAGATCTAGATTAGGGAGTGAGCTTAATGAGTTAACAAGATTTGCGATAAGCCAAGGGGCTGGGGCTCCTCCAATTGGCTGTAGATAAGCCAGAGGGGCTCCAAAGCGATTCCGATTCGTTGGAGCTCCCTCTTCAGAATCGTGTTTCATGTTCGTGAAAGCAACTCACCCATTTCCTGCTGGTCGGTTAGTTCACCCCGAACCCGAGGGAACAGGAGGGCCAGCAATGAGCACAAGATCAGGGCACTACTACTGGTTCTCATCTTGGAACTTTTAAGTGAGAATTACTCCGGTCGAAAGCTGCCGCGAGACTGGCCAAATTAGGCGGATCGGCCGGGTTATATAGCCTCCTGTAATACACATATGTACGTATATGGTATATGGAGCTGTTATTGTGATTTGATGTGCAATCTCGAGTGGGGATCGATTAATTATCTCGAGTGCCTAATGCCGGGAAACGTGAGTATCACGGTCTGGCCAAAGGAGGGCCATAAATTACCCGAGGCGACTCGGTGCCCTATCGACTCCTCGGCCGAGCTGCACCTGATCCGATCGCTGGGTATATTAATGCCCGGCATGTGACCACGGAGTACAGTATCCAACTAGCTGGCGGAGTGGAAGCATTGCAAGAATGTCTTCTCTTAAGTTCTGGATTGGCCTGAGCCTTCTTGCCCTGGCATGGGGTGCCGCTGTTCCGGGCCAGGCGCCCGTTGACGAGGAGCGCATGCATCCCCACTTGCCGAGCAGTCCGCGACTTCGCATAATTTCTGGAGAGGAAACCGCCGAATACTGGCACTCGGCCAGCAAGAAGCTGCTCCGTGAAAAGTTGAACTTTGTGAGGAACACGAACAAAGCCAAGAACATTATCCTCTTCTTGGGCGACGGCATGGGATTGGCCACTCTGGCGGCGGCTAGAAGTTACATTGGCGGCGAGGAACTGAAGCTATCCTTCGAGGAGTTCCCCTTCACGGGCCTGTCCAAGACGTATTCAGTGGACAAAATTGTCCCGGACAGTGCCTGCACCTCCACCTCATATCTGTGCGGCGTGAAGGCCAACTATGGAACCATTGGCGTCAATGCGCAGGTGAAGAGAGGCGACTGCCTGGCGATGGCCAATGAAACGAACCATGTTTTCTCCCTGGGCAAATGGGCCATGGATGCGGGCAAAGCTGCTGGTTTGGTGACCACCACCCGAGTTACTCACGCCTCTCCCTCGGGTGTCTACGCCCATGTCGCCGATCGGGAGTGGGAGAACAACGCCGTCCTGGAGGAAGCCTGCGGTGAGCAAGCGGAGGGTCTGCAGGACATTGCCGTCCAGCTCATCCACGGCGAAGTGGGCAGCAAACTGAAGGTGATGTTGGGCGGTGGCAAGCGCAGCTTTTACAGTCCGGAGCACTACGACAAGGGTCGCCGCACCGATGGCCGCAATCTCGTGGAGGAATTCGAGGCTCTGGCCGAGGGCAACACGTTTGTGAAGACCCAGAAGAAGCTGCTCAGTGTGAATGCCACCGAGACGGGACGATTGTTGGGTTTGTTCAGCAAGAGTCACATGCACTACCACCTGGAACAGCTGGCGGATCCGGACAACAATGAGCCCACACTGGAGGAGATGACGGAGAAGGCCATCGAAGTGCTGCAGACCGAGGAGCAGGGATACTTCCTGTTCGTTGAAGGCGGCAAGATCGATATTAGCCATCACGATACGATGGCTAGGATTGCTCTAGATGAAACGGCTGAGCTGTCGAAGGCGGTTAAGAAGGCCAGGGAGATGACCAATCCGGAGGACACCCTCATTGTGGTCACCTCCGATCACTCGCACACGTTCAGTGTGGCTGGGTATCAGCCTCGTGGCAGCGACATCTTTTCAGCAGCCAAGAAGAAGGGCAAGGATGGCAGGCCATATATGGCATTGAGCTATGCCAACGGCAAGAGTTTCGAGGACTTCTACGACACGGAGACCCACGTACGGAAGGATCCCACCACTCTGTCCACGATCGGGGATATGGATCAGCTCTTCCCGGCCATGGTGCCCCTGGAATCGGAGACGCATGGCGGCGAGGATGTTGGTGTGTTCGCCTCCGGTCCCTGGGCGCATCTCTTCACCGGAGTCTACGAGCAGAACACCATTCCCCACATCATGGCCTTTGCCGCCTGCGTAGGCGATGGCCTAACCGCCTGCGATTAGTAGGATTAAAGGGAGATGATTGACAGGCCGAAGGACTCTTAATTAGCTTCTTCTACCAGGCGATTCTCACGTACGCGCTATCGTGTTAAATGAATACTCAAAATGTGACAGGTGCTCCTCGGGTGCGCACACATGGCACTCGAGCCGTAGAAATCAGATCGGGGATTACTTACTTGCTCCCCTATCAATGTGAAATACCAAATATATATATACACACATGCACTTATACGCTTACTGTCTGATTATAGGCAGACATTCGACTATTCCGATTGAATCCGATTAAAGTTATTAGATTTTATTGAATCCTAGACTTTGTTTCTTCTTTGGGGTGTGTGGTGTGATCGGAGGAAGTCTCTATCAACTTGACATAGTAACTCCAGATAGTTGTGACTCGTGGAGGCAAAAGTATTATTTGCTGATTCTTAAGCCAAGTGGATTCCTGTCAATAAATATGCCATCAACTTGATATATATTTAATCTGATTAAAAAACCGAAGACTTCAAAATCTGATAAAGAAATTTATATTATAAAAAACCGAAAGGCGTAGAAAGTTGACATTGGTGAAATGACAATTGGTACTAAAAGAGAATTGGCCAAGCAACAAATTATTTTAGCAAAACTTTCTTAATAATTCTTTAGGGGTTTGAAAGCTATTTTCGAACGTTTTATTTTAATAAAAGAAATGTGAATAATTAATTGCAATTTGATAAATTTTATTTAGCTTAAAACAAATCAAAAGCTGAAGAACTACTGCGCGAATTTAAATTATAAGGGAATAAGTATTATGCAAAAATAATTACTCAGTTAAAAAGGCTGTGAAGACTTAATTAAAGCCGTCGATCCATCAGAGATATAAATCATATACTTTATATTTATTTTATTATCAAGAATAAACATACTCATTATATTTTGACTAGTTCACAGCGCTGCAAACATTAAGTAAAAATATAAAAAAGTTTATATATTACCCACAATTGTCAGATAAATCAGATGTTTATAAAGCTTTTCCTAGAAAATAAATTATCGCCTTTCACTTTACAAAAAACCCAGTCTGAAGATTCAAACAAAAATCATAGTATTTACCCAGCAATTCTCGGAAATTGTGTATTTTTATAAAAGTCTATCGGGCAAATCAAATGTGATTCTGCTGCCTATCAGAAAATGATAAACTAAAAATATTAATGCAACTAAATTAAACAGAATTTTGGTAGACAGCCAAATGCGATTTGATTTGTATTGATTTTGTCATTACCAAGAAAATCAATTATCACACTTGAGTGTCGTCACAATGATTTGGCTTGTCTGTTAGCTAAACGAGTTATTATACATCAATTCCCTACCTTTATTATGAAAACAACCAATATTTATAGTACACAGACTTTACGCATAATCATGTGGGTAAAATACCCAAAGAAAAAGATAAATTAAATACCCTAAACTCATCTTAAAAAATGTAACAATTGTTAAAGTAGTATAAATAAATACTTACTTTTATAAAAAACGATTAACCCTGATTGTTGGACTGCTTCTGAATTATTAACACCTGATCTCAGCAGCAGCAGCCGAACTTTGTAAATATATATATACATAATATACATAAAAAGATTTTGAATGAACACAGCTCGGGCCATGAATGAGATATCTAACTTAATTGAAAAAAAAGTTAATTATTTCTTTAAATATTGTTATAGTGAAATTCTGCATTTTGATAAGCAGACTTCGGTTTTTAGTTTAAATTTATTAAAAAAAAATTAAAAAGAAAATTTCGTTCACTAGAAACTTCCCAAGGAACACAATCATCAGCTTATGTTAAGATATTATCAGACTGTTTTTATTTAAATAATATTAAAATAATATAATCGGCTCGGAACTCTATAATCCTTAATAAATAACTGCATATTGGTTGGCACTTCGCGGCTGGACAAGATTGGCATACTTCTCCTTGAGCTCCACCAGAGCTCGCTGAAAGCTCTCCATGCTGTTCTCAAGCTGGTTAGACACGGAGTGGACATTGGGTGGCAGCAGTGTCTCCGAAGGCCGCTCGCCCAGCAGCAGTATTCGCCGCCAGTCACTGGCATCGGAACTGCCGCGCAGGAAGTCCTTGCGATGATTACCCACCGCAAACACAGTCTCCTCTACATTTTCCGGAAGCAGAGTGGTCTGTTCACCGGGCGTGGGTTGAGTGGGTGCCGCAGGAACGGCTGGTGGCGTAATTCTCGACAGAGAAGCGGACGTGGGCGGTGGAGGTGGTGGAATGACAGCCGCGGCTGCCGTCTGAGCTGGCGCATCGAACAAGTCACTGGGCAGATTCTGTGGCCGATCGATCTGCATCACCTGACCGTCGGGTGAGATGTGGAAGAACTGGGCACGACCCGTCAATCCCGTTCCGGTGCCACCGGGAATGACTATAATGTTGCCCACGGCAGTGGTCAGAGCATTGGCGCCACCGAAACCGGCTCCTCCAGCAGGTGTCGAAATAAATGGTGGAATGGGAACACCGGGCGGCGGTGGGAAGGCTCTCACCGGCGGAACGGCCGGACAGGGGAAGCAATATCCAGGGGGGCCCGGTGGTCCGGGCAAGCCTCTAGGACCCGGGATAATAGGCAGATTCGGGGGAAAAGGTCCTGTGGGTGGGTAGCCCCAAAAGCCTCCGTTGCCACCATGGTTGTTTCCCGGAGGGCCTGGCGGTCCCGGAGGTCCACGCTCTCCCGCAGGACCCGGATCGCAAGAGCATTTCACCAAGGATGCCCGAGCGCTAGAACAAAAACCTGAAAAACAGTTTTATTATTAAAATTTTGATATAACGAACTTAAAAAAAATACTCACCCAGAAGGAAAACTGCCAGAAGTCCACGAAAAGCCATGATGTTCTTGGAAAATCACCTGAGAAAAGACTGAGCAGAGACCCGAGCGGAGGAGCTGCTTTTATAAGCTGGGAGGAACCCTACTCACTGGACCAACATTTTAATATGCATATAAAATAAACCAAATAATCTAAAGATCGGACCCAAAACACATTTTCCCGCATCGCTACGTAACTGTTTTTTCCTTTTTATGACGACAATCGAAAGGGAAATGGTGTACAGATGGAATGGCGTTTATCCATTCCACCTGGCATTTATGATAATTTATGCAACAAAATATATACACGGCGGTCATTAGGCAGCGGCCAAGCCCTTAAACTGGGTCAGCAGGGTTCTGGAGCCAGCATGGGAGCATGCTTCGACAATGCTTCAAATGTCAATCAAGTCGTAAAGTTGTGATTAAATCGGATTATTTATGTATATTACCTAATGTGGGCGCTAGCTATCAAACCTGACACCCAAACTATTGAATTGCGCTTTTGGGAAATTATTTTCATTACCATTCACTCAAATATGTAGAAAGGGAACCAAAATTCTAAAAAATTCTAAACATACCTTTTCCGAAGCGCCGTTATAGTTTCAGTTAAAAATTAGCATAAATTACGAAATCAATATGTTCTTAATCAGGTTTTCGAAATGAAAAGGCTCTGCGACATTTCCGACTTATCGTAGAATTCCATTGACAAGACAAAGCCCCAAAAACACGCGTCATTAGTGGCACTCGTTCACTCTCTGTAAGTGGCCACTTCCAAACGAGCGCCATCGTCTTGAATCAACTGGTGACATTGGGCCTCTCGAGGGGTTCAGATAAGTGCAAAAGTAAAACCGGATAGAGGAAGGCTGATAGAAGCACTTAGATTCCTGAAATACCCTTTTGAATGACTCCTTAGCATTGTGATAGATACCTCTAAGCATTATATCTCAATTCAGTTATAGGTACAACAAATTTACCAAAATTTAAAATATTTCTTTAAGCTAGGATCCCTCTTTCAATACATTATCTAAAAACATTTTCTTCGAGCTTGCGATACATTTTCATGAATACCTTAAGCACTATTAAATTCAAATTTTATATTTTTAAAAAGGAAACCACAAACTGCAAGACATCTGCAAATATTCCATAAATAAAATAATACTAGTCAGCATAGCTCCTATAGTAAAATTACTTTAATTTATTTTGCAAAGATTTACGTGTATTTTAGTTTCTAGGGTATAAAACACACTCCGCAAACACTGCAGAGATTAATCTTGTACGCAATAATCATAATTCAAGTACGTAAGCCCAAAACTCAGCACTATCAGTTGTTGAATATACAAGAATCCAAAGAACGCTTTATCAATTGTGTTGTCATGGAATAATCCCAAAGTGCTTCCTTGGTGTTGTTCTGACTGTTGCTCTCTACGACAAAAAAAAGAAAAACAAATAATAAGAATACGAGCTAGAAAATTGGCAATTGGCCCCCCCCTAATAAATGGGCAGATAAGCTGTCCAAACCAATTAATTGCAAAAAAATTGCTAAGGGGGAAACCAATGAAATTGAAAAACAATTTGAGGGTCAATGTTACCAAGAGCTCACTTAACAACGATTAAGATGAAGGTGAAACCTAGAAGAATTAAACATTTTGTTTGGTTTTATATATTGAATTTTATTATTAGATTATCGACTATGGCTAATCAGCACATTTCTTGCATCGTACATAAAAACTTAATTGGCG
Organism: Drosophila anomelani; assembly: GCA_035045905.1. NCBI lineage: Eukaryota > Metazoa > Arthropoda > Insecta > Diptera > Drosophilidae > Drosophila > Drosophila anomelani. The sequence goes on from JAWNOO010000165.1 coordinate 10,292,487, forward strand.
CAAACAAGTTCAAGTCACATTTTTGTTGCAATTGCATAGATTGATAAGTTTTCTAGGCAAAACAATTTAAATTAAATAATTTGATGTGTACGGCACGCAAACACACAATAATCAGTGATCTTTGGAATTGTAAAAGAATAAATTGGAACGAGAACTACTTGAAATATTAAGAAACCTGAGAATTTTAATATAGAAAAATGGAGATTCTAGTTCTAATAGTTTAATTGTTATCTCTGTCAACGGGTAAATGCAATAAACTTAGGTTTTAATTTACAATTCAATATCTGAATTTTATTTTTTACACAATTCGTTTCCAAGTTATTTGTCTTACAATTCCTAGAAGAAAAACTATTAAGGATATGCATGTGCCACGCCGTAAACGTTGTTAAATTGAATATTAATCTTTGGTGCGAATACATTGGACTTGCATTAATTTTCACACCGAACTTGAGAAGTGAGAAGAAACACAGATCAGATCAGATCAAATGCGACGGAGGGGAGAGCAAAAATAAACGCGCGAAACTCAAACTCTACTCAATAATAAATACAAATGTAGGTCGGTTAGGATGATATACAGATTTGGGAAAGGGCGGGGCTCTTACTTAGTCTATTTTCACATTGGAATAGATTTTTCGCACGAAGAGATTCGTGCCCACATAGCCGACAGTGCCGCAGATAATGCCCAGGGCGCCGCTGAAGAGAGCCATGTAGCCGAAGTAGAAGGCCGTTTGGAATAAACCAAACATTCTGCAAAAATAAGTTTAATTTCATACACTTTTATCTAAAAACTATTCTCTTAAAGCAGCTTACTTGGTTTTAAAGAAGAAATAGTAAAATGAGTAGGCATAGACGTAAATAGACGTGGAGCCCGCTGCCATGAAACTCGTCCACTGCCATCGGTAGTCTTCCGCATTCAGCAGGAAATATGTGCACACAATGGTCACGCACACTGTGACCACAGTTAGGATGCTGAACACTAGCAACATAAAGCCATAGACATAGTAGATTTTGTATGCCCAAAAAGAGGTGAAGATGAAGTACCTGTCCGGAGAAAGAATTTAAAATAATATTGTAAGTAACGTTATTAAAAAACTACAATAGTTGTTAAATAAATTGACTAAAAAATGTACTTACATCTCAATGAAAATGGAACCAAATGGCAAGACACCGCCGAGGAGGACAATAATCAGCGGCTCCATGTACCATTTCTTCTCGGGAATTGGTCGTGGAACTGCGTTCACACGGCAGGGGAAGTCCGGCTGGCCATCCAAATTGCGTCCTACGACAGTGCCCACCAAAGTCAATGGCAGAATCACAAATAGACAAATGCAAGTCACCGCCACCATAGTGCCGAAGGGAATGGCACGCGAAGCATGATATCCAATTGCAATAAAGTTGATCAGGAATGCAGTGCCACATACGGCCACTGGGACGGTGAAGGCAGATGTCAGCATCTGCCGGATCCACATTCTTCCACCCAGACGGGCATATAAGGATCCTCCAAAGTAGCCATTGATGGGAGATGTGGCAGCATAAACGAAAATTGCGGTGGATAGCATCGAGCCACGTTCTGTGTATAATTCACCGACAATGGCAAACATTATCACGCAAAAGACCACTGAAATTAGTTGGTAACCAGCACCGACCAAGGCCGAAAAGAGCAGGGTATTGGGTGGCGAGCGGAAGACATCGCCGTGCACCTGCTTCCAGCCATATTCATCGCCTAGATCTCGCTCCATGTCATCAACCTCCTCATCCTTGCTGTAGCGGGCATAATCCTTGCGTAGGGTTCGCATCAGAATCATGGACACCAGGCCCACCAGGAAAATGACCATCATGAAGCTGTTGAAAATGCTGAACCAGTGAATCTGTGAAGAATTCGAAAAATATCAAGTTAATTGTTAAATTTTTTAGTGTAATTAAAATTACGGATGTATTTCTTATCAGCAATAATTAAAATTAAAAAACAAGGCTGTAATTTTTATCGCTAACTAACCTTTTCCGACGATTAGACGTGGCATACACTTATACTAGCTGCAATAAAATACTATCTGCTGCGTTATATTCAGATAGCTTAGATCTAAAAGAATAGCTTGCATAGTAACGAATAGACGGACATGGTTATATCGATTCTATAGTTTAAAAGATGTCTCTTCTACTTTATTCTTACTAAAATCAATGCAAAGGCTTAAACCTAAAAATTAATCTTGATAAAGTAGAATTAAATCGCTTACCCGGTGCTGGAAGAAGTTGGGATCCAGATACTTGTCAAATCGATTCTTGAACTCCACCTTGCTGGGCTTCCAGTTAACCTCGTACGAGAAGTTAATGTGCGCCCCCGCCTTGAGTTCCTCGCGGCCATCCGTGGTGAGCGTAATGTCTACGATCTGCTGGCCATTATAGCCGATGTCGAATTTCTTGTGCGTAAAGATGTACCACTTGCCGTCCCGCTCGTCCCGCTCACCGACCTTGCCCCAAATGGGCAGCCCGTCGATGTACATCTGATACCAGTACTCGTTCTTCACCGCATACGTGAATGCCTTGGTGCTCTCCTCCTGCAGCGTGACCATGCAGATGACGGAGCGCGGCGCATCGCTTTTGAACTCCATCTCGTAGCCGCTGAACTCCAGCTCGACGCCTTGCAGCGCCTCGCTGAGCGTCTCGTGATAGTGTGAGATCGAGGACTTCTGGCCGCTGCAGAACGGCAATGAGAAGTATGCGTAGGTCTCCTGCCGGTTGTGGTACGGTCCAACCGTGTTCATCCACAGCACCACCTCTTCGCGGTCATTGTACTGCAAGAAACATCTGTTTATTCGCCAAACTTAAGGTAAACCACGACAAAATACCCACCTTGTGGTTGTGCTCGTCCGCCTGCGACTGCGACACGTAGCAGCTGGCTATTAGCAGCAGACATAAACAAATGACACGACGGTCCATCTTTTCCGGGTCGCGGACTGGTGCGCGGGGTCTCTTGGGCGGCTGACCTTGAACCTGGGCGCTGGTGGTGCTCTCGCCGAGCCGGCAGACAGGTGCAGTCCTTTGGTAGACCCCCAATAAGGCCTTTTCAAAAGATTTTGTGGCAAACAAAAATTTGCCGACAGGAAAAAATCATAAAGTTCTAGTACTGACACCAGTGTAGTGTTGCTGTTTATTATGCTGAAATTGGTCCCACTTAAATATCGATGTTATTATCGATGCTTAAGCCAAATAAATTTAATTCAGGTTTTAAGTTAAAAATTCTACATTATTCTTTAAACAAAACATATGTCAAGCTTCATACAAATTATTACTATGTTTTGTACTCTTAAATGGGTCAGCTAACTTATATTATTTTCAGAAAAAAAAAAATATGAATTTTACCGATATCAAAGCGCAAAACGCATTTTGTAGGCAATGCAATTCACAACGTATTTTGTAAAACTAATAAATATTTATAAAAAAATTAATTATATTTGATATAAAATATAAAAATATATATAGACACAATTACTTGAATATTATCTTTGGGTAGAATGACATTTTTAATTAGTTATTGTCCTCTTCATGAACAATGAACATGGCAGTAACTTGTGAATTTTAAATATACATATATCTGAAATTAATAATAATATTTTAATGTCCATACAAATTATGATTATTCTTTGAACTCTTAAATAGGTTAGCTAATTTAAATTATTTTCAGAAAAAATAATGTATGAATGTTTCCGATATCTAAGCGCAAAACGCATTTAGTAGGCAATACAATTCACAACGTATTTTGTAAAACAAATAAATATTTACAACAAAAATTTTTTATATGGGATATAAAATATAAAAATATATATAGACACAATTACTTGAACATTATATTTGTGTAGAATGACATTTTTGATTAGATTTTCATTATTGTCCTCTGCATGAACAATGAACATGGCAGTAACTTGTGAATTTTAAATATATATCTGAAATTAAATCTTGCCTTTATGATTTCATGAAAACAATCCAAAAATAGAGATAAATATAAATCTATATTCGTTTTATTAATTGTACAAATTGTATTTCAGAAAACTTTGAACTTATTTAAGGATTATCCGACGATTAACCCAACGCAGCAGTGGTCATCATCGATGTCGTATTTTCTTGTTTATGTGGCCGCTCTTCTTGGCCGTCGCACTGGAGCTGGTGGAAAGTTTGCTCTTTGTATTGGACGTGGGTGTGCCGAGCAGATCCTTGTTGGCGGAGCTGGGTGCAACGTTGCCTCCTGCGACACCAACTCCTCCAATGCTACCGAGGCTTCCCTCATTGCGATGCGAGGGGGAATCTATAATGGGAAATTATGTTTTGAAATTACAGAATATTACTGCCGAACATACGTTTAAAGCATTTTATAAGCTAGTTATTTTGCGTGAAAACTTGTCTCAAATATGTATAAGTAGTTACAAAATTAAATATTTATGGTTCTTAACAAACGGATTTTCGTTTATATATATATATATTTTACAGATATTTTGTAATAATGTAAGTTAAGCACAGTCTAACTGATCACATTTTTGTTAAGAAGTTCTATATCTAATAGAATTAATTTACAAAGTATTTGTTAAGATTCTTTTTTTTTACCACAGAAGCTTGATTACAGATCAATATGCATTCAGCTTCTTAAAAGTTCTTGTTTTCTTCTCCTCTGTGTCCAAATTCTACCTTACCCTTTTCATCCTTGGGTGTGCTCTTGATTGTCGTTGCTCCATCGTGGGCCGTGGTGGTGTTCTGATTGATGGACATCTGATTGTCGCTGGAGTCTTCATTGGTTATGGAATCGGATTCGCTTGCGCGTTCAGCTACAGAAAATACATTAATTTAATTAAATATGCATTTTGGAAGATAAAGATACGGATTAGATCCATATAAACTATGATAGCTCCAAGTTACAGTCAAAATATAGTTAAAAAGTTGCTTAAAAAGGCCTTTATGGGGTAACTGAGCTAGCCAAACCCGCACTTACGATTGCATATTGCCATGGAGGTGATACTGGACTTGGAGAACAGGCGCTCGGCCTCCTTGAACTTTCGATTCCGCTTGTCTGCCTTCGAGTTGGTGGCCTTGTTGGACGTCAGGTAACGCTCCCAGCCGCGTATGATGTTGCCGCACAGCTGTGTGTCCTCCAGATACGAGCCCTCAAAGGCGTAGATCTGTCGCTCCAAGTTGGCCAGTTGTTCCTGTTGATCGTACAAAAAACCCATGATATAATGCCGCGCTTTCTGGTTTGTTTATATTTGTGTCTCACCGAGGTTTCAGCCTTCTTCTTGATCAGCTCCGCCAACTCGGCACGTGTGTCCATGGTGCCGCTCTTCGCATTCGAATTGGTTTTCCCGGACTTCTTTGGCTTGTTTCCATTTGTTTCACTAACATTTTTACTCGTAGGCGAGCTCATTTTGCATAAAATTGCTGAATTTCGCTAAATTTCGCCAGAAGTGAGCTAAAGCAATAGAGATGGGAGATGCGACAGTGTAACCGTACTTCGGTAGCTGTTGTAAATAAAAATATACCAAAAAATGTTTACTGAATTACAAGTTTTTTAATTATAACTAAATTATTTAGATAAACAATTTATTTCAATGTATAAGTAATCATATTTTAAACTGATCCCGGTTGACATAGCCTAAATATAAAAAATTTGGTAATATTTAAGGGCATTATTTTCAAAACAGAATGTTTAACAATATGATTATTTGTGAGTAACTTATATATAATATTTTAATATTATTAATTATATTTTAATGTATTAAAGCAAGTAAATTAGCACTATGATCGATATTTATTTATTGTTTTATAAAATACTGGCGTGAAAAGTTGGCTTACATACTTGACAGTATAGGTGGCGCTGTTGTTAAGTTTATAGTGCCATCTTTCGTATGTTATAGAAAACTAAATTAAATCAAAGAAACGTAAAATGTTTTATTTATTTTTAAAACTTTAAATTTATTATAAACTTATCCGAGCTGGCCGCCAACTTCTTATCCTGGGTCGTCGGGTACACTTTAGTGGTTCAACGACTATGATTTTAATAGTTACATATATGATTTTCTCTACTGATACCGAAGAAGCAATTTCATTACAGAGTTTCCCTCGGTGGCGTTTTCCATTCTTTTTAAAGCCGGTGCCGCTGCCAATGACCTCGCATCTTGTTATTCTTTTTTATTTATGCGTCTTTGGCCCCAAACAAAAGATTCGGCTCCACGACCATCATAGAGGCGATGATCGCCTAATGATCTGCCGGCAGCTTGCATAGTTTATTGACCCAAGCTTGCCTCAAAGAGTGCGTTGAACTGCCGAAAAAAAGTGAAGCTACCGTTCTGGCTCTCTATTTCTTTGCCTCACCTTCACCGCCCCTTTCTCTTTTCGTTTTCCTTTTCCGCCTGCCTTTCGCTCTCTTACCATTCTCGCTCTTTCTCTTTTACTTGCCTTTTTATGGGCCTCACTTTCGTCATACGCGGCGTATGCGTGATTTTATTTTTCCACAGAATCGCCAATGAAAAGTAATCGCACATCGAAGCTGCCCCCGAAGAAGACGAACTCGATTAGAAAATGAAATCACAAAATGGCAACGACCGTTGCAAGACAAAGTCTGCTGCCACGTTCCACTAACACGAGCGACTAGGCCGCCGCCTAACTGATCAAGCGACTAACTGTCTGAGTGACTGACTGACCGACCAACTGACTGACTGCCGCCTTCTATGTATGTCAAACATTGACGCGCGCTCGCGCATTCGCCAAACAACAAAAAGTGCAGCAAAAAAACTTTCATTTTATTTAAACAAACACACAAGGGGCGGGCTGGGCCGGGACTTGGACTTGGAAAAACTTATTTTCATTTGGTTTTAAGCAAACATCTTCCAACAGAAAACTTCGCCGTCCGATCCTCATTGGCCGTCTTCTTCTGGGTTTACACTGCGAAAAATAAAAGAGAATGGTTAAGAAAATCATTTATTACATTTTTAGTCTGAAATTTAACGAAACAGATAGTAATATTTTTATTAATAGATTTTCGTATGTCTTAAAACTTATTTACTTGAATAAAATTGATGCTGTAATTTAAGCTAAATATTTATATTAAAGTTATTATTATGTCCTTCTACACATTTTCTGGCAGTGCTGCCAATTGATGGCACTTTACAATAATTTTATGATGAATTGCTTGGCCGCGTGTGAAATCTGCAGCAGTTGCAGCCCAGGCAACTGGCCGCTGGAAAAGTGGAAAACTGCCAGAAAAGTGGAACACAGCTAAAGAAGCAGCAACAACTGCAGCAAGTGCAACAACGGCGGCAGCAGCAGCAGCAGCAACAACACAAACACTCTCGACTAATTAGCTGCGTTTTAGAAATTCAGGCGGCAATGAAAACAAAATCGAGTTCAATGCTTGCAACGATGACGCTGTTGTTGCTTTCGGTATGTTTTCGACTTTTCCGAGAATTTCACATACTTACAAATACATACATAGGCCGATGCGGCGCTTTCCCAACGCCAATCGAGTGAAAATGAGTCTGCTTCAATTTGGGCAACCAAAGAAAACAGCGTAAAGGAAAAATTGTGTGTTTAAAAAGGAATAATAATAAGACAAACTTAAGTAAAATTAATATTTATATAAAATTGTTTTTAAGTGGAGAAAGAATAGGAGGAGAATTTAGTTTTCTTAAAAGAACGAAGTAAAGGTAACCAAATGCTTGAAATTATTTTATATTATTAGATTAATTCATAAGATAAAATTCCTTTTTTCGAATTCCATTTAAATTATTCATTATTTGATTAATTAATGTATAATGGCCTACCTATATAGTAAGTATTTAGCAATAAATGTATTAAATAATGTGTAAGGAAATTTGAGAAAAAAGTTAAAAAGGAATTATTCAAAACATTAAAAATAAGAACATCAGCTATATAGTTTAAAAAAATCTTTAAGGATGAATAACAGATGTTAAAGATAAAATCAAGAGTAAAATTAGTATTCAAACTTAACAAAAAAGAAAATACATTCTTTTTTAATCAGCTTTAACCTTTTCATGCCCCAATCGGCTAAAATAATGACATCATAGAGGAAGATAACGAAATGCACTTGCCATTACACACACACAACACCCACTCGCATACGCCCGCCCCCATGAAAACCATTGCTAAGCTCTCTTTACTAGGCTTGTTCTCTTTTCGACTAGACTAGCTACGCTCTTGGTTTTTCAGCTCTCTTCGCGCAAAGCTCAAGTTTTTGTTGCCGTGCAACATGCCGGAAGAAACTTGATCTTGATTATTTTCTATGCAAGAGCGAGGGAGAAGCGAGTGCGCAAAAAGTTCAAGTTGAATGTCGCGGCCATCATGGTCTCTCTCTCGCTCGGGTTGGCGCTCTTGTTTGTAGGTGTATGTGTGGGAGTGGGGGGAGTGTTGTTGTTGTTGGTGCTGTCGTGTGTGCCCCCGAATGCACTTTGTATTTGTTCTAAGCGATTTGAAAGCTTTTCATTGTTGTTGCACTTTTTGCATGCATTTTGGAAAAATAAAACTAAAGAAAACTGAAATGCAGTAAAAAAGAATGCAACTTTTGTTGCTCATTTTGTTTTATTTGTTGTTCAATTGTTTAATGAATGCATATTCACATTTTTCTCGATTCCGCTTATGAGTTTAGGCCTTTGTTTTGTAATCTAGTTTAATTGTTTTAGCCCATTTGGTGTGAATTGAATTGTTATGGAGTTGGGTCAGATTGGGGATTAGCTTTTTTTAAAACGTTGTGAACTCTTTATAAAAAATTTAAATAGTAATAAAGAATTAACAAGAAAATAAAAATATTTTGATGATGATTATGGATAACATTTGAAATTAGTTATCAGATTTAATAAAAATTCCATAAGACGATAGAAACTCTAAATTTAAGCATTGTTTGTACAGTATATTTATACTTTCTTTAAGTTAAATGGTTCTCAAATGGAGTTATTTTTTTTAAATGTAGATATTTTTTATTTTAATTCAATTTGTAAATATTAATTTTTTGGGATTTACGTATATTTATAACATATAAGTTATTTAATAATATAATATTTAAAGCAACGGAATTACTCTTTTAATAATGATTCCTTAAAGAACTTTGTATATTTCTCATATTTTCGGTTAAGTATTAAATGACATTTCCTTTTTCATTTATTTTTTATGTGCCTCTTCAACGTCTCCTATAAAATTTCCCCTAAAAACCCTTGAGATTTTATTGACACTTCGCACCTTTTTTTTCAAATACTATGTCCTCGGCCAACTATTAGTTATTATCCCAGTCTTTGTTCCACCGAACCCTTTCGACTGTTTGCCCAAAAATCGGTTTCTGTTGATCAACAAACAAGGCACAAACGCACACAATCTGGGGGAAAAACAAAAAGCCAAAACCCAAAAAACAGACAAAATGCAATCCGGAGTTAGGTAAGCGAACTGACCTTTGACAATGCTGCACAGATCGACGACATCATCTCTCGCATCCGCACCCCGTCTCATCGCATCTCCCCCCACAAAAAAATGAAAAAAAAAACACATTCACCCAAAAACGTCGTCGGCTGACAAACAACAAACATTCCTTTTTCAAGAGACTTTTTCAAGCGGCGCGCCAATGGCCAAAACAACAAAGCCAACAAAGTCAGCTCGAACGAAAGCCAAGCTCACAATCAGTTAAAAGAGAAAAGCAATCCAAAGACAGTCAAGACGACTGGGGAAAAAATGTAATGCCAACACCTGCGGTGGGGTTTATAGTTAAAGATATTATTATTATTTTTGAATTAGATATGTGAGGTCTTAATAAATCATTTAATCTTATAAAATAAACATTGAACACGAGTGCAGCAAAGGGTTTAAGGACATAAATGTAAATTTCAAGTTCTATTTCAACGAAAGGAATTGATCTATAATTTTTTTACTTTTAAGTTTTAATACCATCATAAAAAATGTCACTATCATCTTAGCTCCAACTGTGGCTTGGCCTTTATAGCCAAGAATTGGTTAACAGAGAGCCAGACAGTCGAGAGAGATAGATAGAGAGAGAGAGTGGAAAAGGGGGGCCAGGAGGGAGATGGCGCGAATGGAGTGCACGAGGCGAATGAACTTTCGTGGCGCTCTGTTTTAATGCTGCCAGCGTTGGCATGAGAGTTATGCAACGCCACACACAGATACACACGCACACCAGCAAGCAAGATGGAGCAGCAGTTGTCGGCTCTCGGCTTTTGGCCACGAAGCTCCACGAAGTCGGCTAACTGTTTTTCACCGCCTTCGTGTTGCGGATGGAGGAAGTGGGGCTGGATATGGGGGAGTGAGCGAGAGAGAGCGTCGCCGCCAAGTCGTTGACTTTGCATAAGTGTGCCAATTTATAAAACAGTTCAAGATTAACGCGGCCTTCAACAGCAGATCGCAACAATAACATTAACAGCAACAGCCGCAGCAGCACAACAAATAAAATAGGGGGAGAAATAATAAAAAAATATATAAATTTGTATATTTTATGGCACACGCATTACTTTCACAAAGTAAAATACAAAATACAGGCACCCGAGAACATGCTACGAAATTTTTGCAAGTTTGTAGGAATTTCGATTTTAATTTTAATGAATTTTATTTTAATTATGTAAGCATTAATTAATAAATATCAATAATAAAAGATTTGAAAACATTCAATAATACGAATTATTTATACTATTATATATTATTTGATTTTCTTTGTAATAATAATTCAACATTCCATTTTTATTTAAATGTATAAATATTTGTTTAATTATTTGATGCAATTTAGTTTCTTAATGTTAAGATTCAGACCATATAATATTTATTACTTTTTATAGCGATTAATTTTAAAACATAAATCCCCTGAATATAGTAATCCGGTTTTTAATTAGGTTTATGTTTGTTATTTGTAACCTCGTCTTATTAAAGCCGCTTAATTGTATTATTTTCTTTTAGTTTACATTTTGATTAAGATATTTGCAATCTTCAAAAACTTTTATATGTATATTTTGCTTATGGCTTAAATTATTTTTAATCAAAAAATCATGGCTTAGAAGATTGTTTATTAAATAATTCATAATAATTACATGACTTTGTAAAAAATATTTGTCTATTTTAAGCACGTGAACATTAAATATTAATCTCTCCTTTAAAAAATGATTTTCCCAAATCAAGACATTGCAAACTAATAGATTTCAACTTCAAATTTTCGCTTATCTTCAATTATCTTTTTTTTTCTTTGGGAGAATGTACAATTTTCCTGGAGCCCTTAATCATTTCCTTTGGAAGCCTTCTGCCTCTTGGGTTTTCGTTATTTGGCCATTTGGTATTGGGTATTGGGTTTTGGGCTTTCCACGGCCACAGCCTGAGCTCTCTTTGGCCCTGTCAGAACATCACGAATTTGCCACGTTTTGTGGCCGCCGCTGTTGTTGTTGTTCTTGTTGCTTGCAGCGTTGCAATTGAGCATGCAGCAAACATTACTGTACATTCACCCACTTTTCAAAGTTCAAACACAGACACTGCTCCACGGATACAGGCGCAGACCAGAGGCGCAGCCGAGGAGAAAGAGAAGCGAAACAGAAAATTGCATTCTAACAGAGTTGCGCATGCGCAGATGGCCTATTGGTATGGCAAGTGGTAGTGGTATTGGCAGTGGCACTATAGTGGTAGTGGCTGCAGTTTGCTGTTGCAGCCGCAGAAAGAAAGAGGCGAAAAAAACTGCTTTCTCTTGCAGGCCAAAATCAAATTCGCTAAACCTCGTGGCAAAAACTTCTAATGCAAAAAATCCAGCGAGCAACCAAACAAAGATATGGAAATATGTTATAAATATAATATGTATTTATGTATGTTTTTTATAAAAACTTAGAGTGAGAACATTTTATACATTTTTATTTAATATGAAATGAAAGGGAATGTGAGATTAAATAGGAAACAAATTTGACAAAAAAAAAAATACAATTCATATTTGAGAAAACTTTAAGCATTACTTGTAAAATAAATGGAAATTGTAATTCCTTTTAAATAAATTAATATGAATTAAAGTTAGAGGAGGATATACATTTATAATATATGGTTGGCAGTTTATAGAATTTATAGTTGCTATTGCTTAGCCTATATTAAGCTCATAAAATGTACTTTAATTTAATTCAGAAAATATTTATTAATCCAGAGGATTTGTTTAAATTTTGGCCTATAATAAAATCATAAAAAACATTTAATTATTAATCAGGAAAATATATAAAACCAGAGGATTATTATTATTTTTTAATATTTCCATTTATTTCAACCAGCAAACAGTGATCTTCGAGCTTTCCTTGCCGCTGCTCAAGGCAAACAGAATCCGTATTTGAGCCACGTTAAAAGCAAAAAGTGGAAAATTGCACAGCTCTCATCTTTATGTGTGTGTGTATAGTATGTCCGTGTTTGTGAGCAAAATGTACGGTTATAATGCACTCGGCTGCATTTCAGCATTTCACTTAGCGAGGCGAACACAGTTCTCTGGCTTTTCCAGCCATTCGTTCTGGCTGGGCTCGTTGCTCTTGCTGTTGTGGCAGTTGCAATTGCACACTCATACACACACTCTTCGAAAAATAAAGAAAAGCCCCGTTAGGCGAGTGTTTATTACGCTCCTGTTACAGCATACAAAGTACAATCGATACAGCGACATCAAGGGATCCGCAATAAAAGAGAGAGGACATCCCGGAAGGGGATAAGGGAAAACAGGGAAGGAAACAGGGGTGGAAAATTTAGAGAATACTATATACATAAATATATAATATCAAAAATTTAATACTTACTGTATCTTATTTTATCTTTCAACTCAAAAATATATCATAAATAAAAAGAAGAAATATACTAGCACTATGAGTTTCTTAGGTTTAATAAATTTTGTATTATTATATTTCGTTGTAATGGTATAATGGCTATAATTTATTTTTATTTTACTAGCCTACAAGCATGCTATTCAGATAATTAATTATACGGAATGATGGCATGAGCACAGCCCAAGCTATCCTAGAAGATATCAAAAGGATATGAGATTAATTTCAATATTAAATAATTTATATACTTTTGAGACTTCAAAATCACAAGAAATCAAATCTTTTAATGAACTTTTTAATATAGTTTCAAGTTAAATTTCCCAACCAAAGCATCATTAAGTTTAAATAATCCAGAAACATTATTTTATTTCAGACTGCATATGATAATATTCCTTCCAATATATAGCAAATGGATAATTTTCCATATTTGGCTGCTGGCAAGGGAAATCCACTGCCATGGAAACTCGAACAGTTTCACATTTGCCCAAAAGCGCCAATGGGCAATGCCAAAGAACGTTTCGTTGCTGAGAGACCTGGACCTGGCCTATTCCAACCGATCGGATCGGTTTCTGCACTCTATAATTTTATTACTCGCTGGCAAAGTATACCAGAATTGGTAGAAGCGGTGGTCTGGGCATAATTTCAGTTATTTGCAAGCCGCAAGAGTTCCTCGGCTGCTCGGCGGCCTCTCATGCGCTTGGGCCAACGAACTTCCGGGCCAACAGCAGAAACTGCAACAAGCAAGAGCAACAATAACTGCAATGGGAAGCGTTGGCCAACTAACGCTAACAGCAAACTGCAACAGCAAAAGCAACAACAATGGCACAACTGCCACAACTGCATCTCGCTATGAAATTAGGTCACTGGGAATTCTTTTTTGTGCAACATTTCGCTGCCGTTGTTTGTGGTTAGAACGTTTTTTCCTAACGTTTTTCTTTCCTGCTGCTGCTGCTGCACCGCTGCTGCCATTTGGGAAACGTTCCCAGCTGCATTCTGTACTCCGAGTGTGATTATGGCCAAGAAATATCTTTTGCTTGCCAATTTTCAATTAGTTGCAATTTTTGTTAGTGTTTTGGGGTTTCCTACAACGTTTTTTTTTTTTGTTTGTTGCGGTTAACAAAATGAATTTTTGACATCAATTGCGGTCGATGGTAGGTTATTTATTTTTTTGGTGAAGATGAAGATGTGCGATTGTTTGGAGATAGATGTGATATGTGGGTTGTGGTTGGCAGCGATATAGGAAAGAATCTGGGAGAATTTTAGTAACTGTATGGCATTATTTATTATTTATTACTAACAGGGAAATAAGGTGAAGAATTTCTGACTAAAGGATGAGCACAAAGTGACTAATAGTATAATAAGGGATTAAAATTAATTCAAAAATAATTCAAAGAGACTGAAAACCTTTGGCTAACTATTATTTTTTAGCGTCTAAATACTTATTCCTTTATTAAGTGCCTCTAAAACTGATTTCCACTTCCATTAGTTGCTTATTTTATTTGTTGGACTTATTAAAATGATTTTAAATTGATTTTCATACAAATATTGGCTATCTACATTTGATTAAAAGAAAATAAGTCTTACAAAAACCGCAGAGGATCATGAAATGGAGTCTTTTCATTATTTAATCAACTAGCGCCTTGAAAAGTCTTTGTAAATTCTTAAAAAAAATATATTTTTCTTCCAAAGCATTAAAAAAAAGTAGAGAAATATCCTCCCACATTCTTACTATTTTCCATCTTTGTTTGGTAACTAATAAAAAACACCGTCTCTTCTCATAAATAGCCAATTAAGTGGAATGTATTTCATAATTGCATTTTGGAGATTGCCTTCATCAGTGACGCGAGGTGAATGTTTCCCAAAGAACTTTTGGCTCGGGAAAATCTTTTAAGATGTTTCCCCATATGTGTGTGTGTGTGTTTACTGCGGATTTTTCTTTGCGCCTTTCCCTCAATAAGTTTCTTGGAAAATGCTTCTTGGCGACCGGTTTGCATCTTTGGGCAGCAAAAAGAATCGCGAAGCTACCACGGAGTACTGTTATATTCTGCTGCATCTCACTGCCGCTCTCTACCTGTCTCTCTTTCACCTTTCCCCACCCGCCTGTCTCTCTCTCTTGCTGCAGTTTTCTGCCTCGTTCTGGCAGTGAACTGCATCTGTATGCAAGTCTCCTTTCGCTGTGCTTTTTGCACACATTTTTCAAATGTAAGTTACTTGCGGTCATTGCCTTTAACTGCGTCTTCTTCTTCAGCTGCCGATTCTCCTTCTTCGTTTTCTGCTTCTTCTGCTGCAGCTTGAAGTGCAACTTTTTTCGCAACATTTTTCCATGGCTCTTTGGTCTGCAATTCTGCAAATTTCTTCCCATTCTCAACAGCTCAGTGCTATTTGCTAGCATTTTGGAAATACTTTGAACCGCTTTTTCATAGAGGAATATTCTAAAATAATTTTTAAAAGATATAGCGAAATTTATATGAGGCTTTCTTAGGTTGTTATATTTTTTAAAGGTGATAATTATACAAGATCTGGGACGATCTTATTTTGGTGACCATTATCCCAAGAAAATGTGAACAAATAAGACACTAAACTGCTTTTTAATAGAATTAATTTATTTTATTTTATAAAAATATTAAAAATGTATACTAAATATTATTTAAAATTGTATTGTTTTTATATATTTTTTATTTGTTTTTATCCGCTACACCTCAATAAGCTTTAATTTAAGTTATTAAACGATTACCTTTAATTTTCCGCTCGAAGCACAAGCAAATACGAATGACTTAGGCAACGAACTTGCCAGAACCGAGCGGCCGAGCAGCAGCAGCAGAGGCAGCGCTGCCGCCGAGCAAGAAGAAGCAGCAGCAGCAGAAGAAGCCAGTTCAACGAACCTGCGCTCGAATCTAGGCTAAACATTCTCAGCTCCGCTGCTCTGTCCGCTGCTTCTGGCTCTGCCTCCGCCGCCGCTGCTGCTGTTGCTGCTGACGTGCAATGAAAACGAAAAGTACCGTAAGCTAACCGCTACGCATGCGGCAGGCAGAAGAAGAGGAAGACGAGGCTCTTCCAGAACATTGAACGCGGCATTTGATTAGTGAGAGGGGAACATGGCGAACATGGCCAAGAAGAGACTTAAGGCCGAGTAGGAAGAGGCAAAGGAGGAGGCGGAGCTGGAGAGGCAGAAGGTGGAGGTGGCGACTTGGCCCGGCCAGAACGTGACGTTCTATTTGTCTGCTAATCAAATGAAGTCAAGCCTCGGCTCAAACGGAAGTTGCATGCGCCTTTATTAGCTTTTAATGGGAAAGTTATTAAAGTCAAAGAACTTATGGTTGTTTGAGATATAAATAAAATATATAAAGAAATACTTTTGTGCACTAAACAAAAATAATTTTTAATTAAAGAATTGATCTAAGTATATGCGGATTTAATTATTATTTTAGTTTGTATAAATTTGAAAAGATTTAATATAGGAATATTACAATGCTTGATTTTTCTTAAGCTTGATTTATTAAGAACTAAAAATATCAATTAATATATGATTTTCAAGGGAATTTAATGATGTTTTTCTTAAGAAAAATGTTATCAACTATTTATTTATTAAATAAAATAAATTATTTATTTCATATTTAACTGAATAATCAATTATCTTAATGAAGGCCAGGTAAAAATTTAATAATAATTTGATTCTTTGATGTTTATATTAAGAATTGTATTAAAAGTTGCTATAAAAATGAAAATTGAAACTGCAACACCGATGTTACCAATATTTTCTGTTGGCTATATGCATTTTAAGCCAAGTCCCTGCAATCTAGGCAGTCAGAACTCTTTGGTGGGGAGATGCCTTTCGCATTGGTTAACTGACAACTTGGCTCATTGACTTGGCCTGTCAATTGTTTGTCGTCGAAGTCTTTCGTTTGCTGTCTTCGCTGGCGTCGTCGTCGTCTCCAGAACTGCGAAAGCAAAACAAATTGGTGAAAGTTGTTGGCCATCGTCGCTCGCTTTGTTTTGCGTTATATTCGCGTTCTTATTCGCAACAACAACGGCAACGGCAACAGGCGGAGAAGAAAGAAGGTTCTCCGCGGTAACCATTCTTTTCGTTCGTGTTACAAAAACGGTCGTTGAACCTGCTCGTTGAAACTCCAACTCTGGAGCGGTTCTTCGCCTTTTGTTCATCTGTAATAATTTGGCGTGTAAACAGCCAAAACAGCCAGCGGAGGCCTCATGAAGTCAACGACTTCTGTGCCGATCCGATCCAAGCAACTTCATCATCGCCTTTTGGCTTTTAACGATAACACCGCCACCGGGACGGGACTGACTCACTGAAAGAGTTTCTTTTCATTGGAATCGGATTTGGAGTTGGAATCGGGGAATCGGGGAATATCGCGCATAAGGAATTAGGCTAACGGCTTGACTCAGCCAAACAACTAACCGAAAGTGTACTGCCAAAAATAAAAACAACACAAAATAAGTCGCAAACACACAACACACACAGCCCACAAGAAACCCCCTTTATGCCCGGCAAGCATACACACATGTGTGTATGTTAATTCTGACCATGGCATTTAACAACTGTAACCGCAGTAACAACAACATTTATGTAAACAAGATCTCTGACTCATTTGTTTTGTTCCGTTTTGATTAGGGCCAAATGTGAGTGAACTGCAGGCTGTCCCGAAGAAAACTTGATAGATTTCGTAAACATTCTGGGGAATTCTTCCGATGCGCGAGGGAATTTCCACAGCTTTAGTGGGTCAGAAGTATAACGATGGAGGCATATTTTTTTGCTAGTTAATAGTGGATGCTTTATTTGACATAAAGGTTAGTCAATCGGTATGAGGAGAAGCAGAGAAGTAAACAATCAACCTTATCCTTAACCAAATAATTATATTTATTTATTTTATTATTTTCATTTCTCTCAAAGAAGTTTATGTACAATTTATTTATTCTTTATTCTAACCTCCAGAATCTGGAGTACTATTGCACACTTTTTTCCCTTCTTCATCTCAAACTTATCTGATTTTCATGCAATCAAAACTTGAAAGACAACCGCCTGAGATCCCTCAAGTCAGAAGAAACAATTACCAGTGCTTTTCAAGACCCACAATTGTCTCGACTTAATATTCCAACTTTCCTTTGGACTCCATAGATTATCTCACTATAATTTCAGCACAGTTTTGTTCTACTTCAAAAGCGTCATCCAAAGAATGTGCAAACTGGGAAGAATTCTTGCCAACGCTTATCCTCTAACACATCGAGTTCAACCTGCCGGAGATGTGGAAAGACAGCGACTACGAGATGGGGGAGAAAGAGTCACATACACAGGGAATAAAAAAAAAATATAAAATTAAGAAATTTATTTAGAGCTAATTTTTACTAAGTATCTTAAATTTAGAATATTAAACTTTACATTAATCCGAAATTAATACAGCAGGGATATACTTGATAATAAATACAATAAAATCTAAAATAAAATTACTGATTTATCCATATATTGTATACCAATTAGATAAATATTGTAAAAAATTATAGTTTAAACATTGCATTTAAACAGTTGCAGTGTTTAGAGAGACTCCCATTAGAATTCCACAATCGTCATCAACCTCGAATGCATCGTTTGCAATCGTAATAGCATTTTGATGATCTCCAGCTTATCAGTTAGCCGAAATCTGTAACGAAGCCTGCCGCAGAATTCTGCAGGAGATTTCAACTGTTTAATTATTTTTCATTTCTTTTTTTTGCTACTCCACTTCTCCGGCTCTGTGTGAGTGTGCAGAGCCCAAGTTCAACGCACTCGTTTGAACTGAAGAGAAGAGAGAGATAGAAGAGGAGATTCTGAGAGAGAAGGAGCATTTCCGCAAAAATCTAAGTAGAAGAATTCTTTCAGCCAGATACTTTCATTGGCAATCTCTGTGTCTCTCCATTGCCATCTCTCTCGAACGCTGGACGCTCTGCAGCCAACCAGTTTTCCCAATGCAAAAAGAAAGGCTTTCTTCGCGGTCTTCTTTCCTGCAGTTTCTTCTGGCTGCAGTTCTTTCTTTTTCCGCATCTTTATTGCAATTTGAAAGTATGACCGACTGAGCACCCCCTGCCGCCTCCTTCTAACCAGTTGGGTAATTTTTCGGCTGGATTCTAACTCGCAACTCCATCTTGGGCTCCGGCTTCCAAGCTCGGCTTTTGTGTTAAAGTTCATTTGGTTAGATTGCCATTCTTGGTCCGTAGCCGGGTCTTTGTCTTTGGTCTTTCTTTTGTCTGACGGTCAATGAACTGCCGAAAAAAACAGAACTTTATACATATACACTCGAAAGCAAATCAAAAGTTCAGTCGTTACATTCCCTCCCCGCTTACATAAAAAGAAAAAGGAAGGAAAGAAAAACGAACATTTTGAACGCACTTTTTTTGGGGCCTGAAAGAGAGGTATATGGGGGGATCGAGAGAGATAG
This sequence comes from Drosophila anomelani, assembly GCA_035045905.1. Taxonomy (NCBI): domain Eukaryota; kingdom Metazoa; phylum Arthropoda; class Insecta; order Diptera; family Drosophilidae; genus Drosophila; species Drosophila anomelani. Next base: position 10,311,724 of record JAWNOO010000165.1, read on the forward strand.
AAAGAGATACCTCAGCGGCGTATTAATTTTTCTAATTTGTCTAACCGGCGAGGCGAATGAACTCTCGTTCGGTGCCTCCAATGGAGTTTTAGTTCTTTTAAGTTTTTTATTTTTATTATTTTTTGTTCTTTCCATTTGGTAGTTTGCCTTTATGTCATGATGTTATTTCGTTTTCGTTTCTTCAGCTCAGCCCCAAAGTCTTGGCTTAGCTTTTTGAACCTATGAAGACATAATCGTTATAGTCGCAGCCAAAGTTCAAAGAACCCTCCTCTGGCTTCGTGTGCGAGTGAGTCTATTGTGAGAATTCGTGCATAAATTTGAATAACACGCGTATCTTCCCAACATAGAGCTGGAATAATGTTTGGCGGCGGGTTGGGGGTACGGACAGGTCGTTAGATATGGGAGGTTTTGATTTATGGAAATTTCGAAGCATAAAACATATAAAAATCATACGAAATTAACAAAGATCGAATCATTAATCATAGATCATTTTGGATGGCGAACTTGCGCCGAATTCAATTTGCATTTTTTAATCGTTTGGAGGGAAATGAGCTCTCCACTCGCAATTTCAGTTTCCCCCCCAAAAAAAAACTTGCTAGTTTAAGACTAAAAATTTAGTTATCATTTCGAGTTTTAATGTCATTTCGCGCATAAAATTATTCGCAGCTTTGTTCAATAAATTTCATTATGTTTAATTTGCTAATAAAACCCATTAATTACTTGAAGTTTTTTTTTGGGGAAGCCGTTAAATAAGTTCTCAGATGTGGGTTAAGGATAGCTGGTGCGAGAATTGTAGTTTTCCAATCACTGAATGACTGCCATCGATTGGTAGTAAATAATAATGGATTTTTGATAGCTTGAATAGTTTAGAACTTGGACTCAAACGTTTGATTTATGAGCTAAGGATCTGAGACAAATTTAATTATTGAATTATTTAAGTATTTTTTATTGTTTGGAACTGCATAATAGACAAAAGAAATGAGTTTGTGTATGTGATTCATAAATGATTTAATGATAGCTGAGTAAGTAATTATTAGGAAGGATGTCTGCATTAAAAGTAATTCGTTTAGTTTCAGCATACTAAACTTGAGGTTTAACTATTTATTCTTGAATGTGTAACAATTCAAGGGTTCAAGGCTTTTGCTTTACTACAAAAAAAGGTCTCTGGAAGAAGGATATCTGTTATTCCCACGTAATTATATGTAAAATGAATTCCCTTTTACCGTTAGCTATCTAACATATCCAACAGATGTCCTGGCATTTACATATGGACTCAGGCTGGAACCACATACTTCCTGTTTTGCTCAAGAATAATAATAGCTCGAAGGTACAAAATCTAAGACGTAACCTAACGGTGCCAAGTGAATCCTTTTTTACGTCAGCTGCTCCACGAACTTGCCTGCCCCCGAAAATACCTATAGCCATTCATTCATTCCAACATGTTGTCATAATTGATATCCGCCGGGATCCGATCAGCTCAACTTGACAGCCTCTTAGGCAACAACTGTTAACCCACTCACATCCACAGTTATGCTTTGCATTTACAGTTATGCAATGTCAGCAGTGGCAACGGCGACAATGCATCCTTTCGAGACGGAGGCCCAGAAACGAGTTTCCTGTCTGTGAAATTTAAATAATGAACAGCAGTAAGAAAAACCCGCTATGCTGTCGGTGTTGCTGTTGCCACTGCTGCTGCTGCTGTTGCTGCTGCTCCTTTCCATTTCTCGCAATTCTCACTTGGCTGTCGAGCAAATGAAGCAATCGCAGGAGTTCCGCCTCCGACGCCTACAAACGACGGCATTCGGTGCCCAAAACCATGGCATCCTTGGAACAGTGGGAACAATAGAACAATAAACAGGCGCAGAATGGTTTGGAAAACAACATTTTTACCGTAATCCTTTCGTTTTGATCCGCTTGTGAAACGCACACGCACTCAGCACAGATATTTTCATTCGACCGAAAACGAGATTGAGGAAGGATTAAGGAATGTTGCGCCGCTACCTGGGATGCCAGGACATGAGTCTGCTTTATTTGAATATCGTTGTTGTCAGGTACCGCTACGGCAACGAAACGAAAAACCCGCCAAGCGGGGAAAGGTTCGGCGGCGTCAGGTGCTCGCGAGGGTTGGTATGAGGATGGGATTTCGGGATCCTCAATCAATTTGATTGCGTGAAATGGAGAAAAATGATATTCTATCCCCCGAAAAAAAGAAAACAAAATATCGCGGCAGCGAAAGGATGAAGGATAGAGAAATTGAATGTTTACACAAACCCCAAGGCAATCGATTGCAACACGCACATGTTGCGCACAACAGGATGTGAAAGGATGTGCCGTGTGGAAATAACTTACTCGAAATTTTCCCTGTTCCTCCTTCTCCTCCCTTTAGCAGCGGAAATAGCAGCAGTTCACCGACTACTGTCCGAAAAGCAATTTCTAATTATGGCAAGGACACGGTCATAAAGCCATAAAATCAACCGTCAAAGGGTTCGGCATCCCTCCTCCCCCTCCTCTCTCTCCCTGACCATTAGTCGGCTTTCTCCTTTTCAATGGAATCCTTTCAACCCGTTTTCGTCCTTGCACGGTAGGCAAATCATTTGCATTTCCTGCGAAATATCTAGGCGCGACGCGCCCTCCCGCCCAAGTTCGTTGCCTAAGTCTTTCGTTCCCTTCACGAAAATTTCGTTGGCAAGAAAATGAAACAAAAAAATCCACAAAAAAAAGATTGCTCAACTGCCGAAAAATAAAGAGACGTTGCTTTGGAGTTCAACGAACGCCGAGAATACATATATAATGGAAACAACAACAACAATGCTCTGTTACCAACAGTCAGTCAGTCAGTGGTCATCTTCCCCCTCAACCCCTTTCTTTCCCACCGCCTAAAAAACCTGGCTCTCAGTTTGTTGACCTTCTCGGCTTTTATATTCGTTATTGTGTGTGCGTTTTTTGATACTCGCACAGAGCCCAAAATGAAATGGAAAAGAGCGTCGTTGAGCTCTGGCCCAAAACCCACCGAATTTTACACGAAACACTCTCGCCCCGAAAGAACACGCGCTTTTTTATGCTCCTCTCTACGGATGAGATTTTTCGAGCCTCCCCCTCTTTCCCTGGGTTTCCCCTTTTGTATCAATGTATATATATTTTGGTGTATCAACTCTCTTGACTTGGTTTTTGGGCAATTTTGTTGTTTTTGTTGTTGAAAAGTGAAGTGAATCACATCGATTCCCCCAGTTTACACGCACAGTAGCTGGAATTATACGATTTTATGGGAGCAAAATAGAAGCATTTTGGGATTTAAGGAAGCCGGTTCGGATATTTGGGAAGAAGAATTTAAAGGGAAAATATGTGAAAGGATAAATAGAATAAAGAAAGGGATCAAATGGGTAAGGAGCAATTTTATTAAATCCGAAATTTTGATGCTTTGTGTGAGGATGATGGAATAGAAGAAATAATTTTGATGAAGAACAAAAGGTGATGATGAAAGTATAAGAAAAATTGGCATCAGCTGCGGATATTAAAGGAATATAGATTATAAATATGTGTTGTATTTATATATATTTAATTACTTATAAAAAAAAACGAAATAATTACTTTAAAGCAACAAATTTAAGAAACAAGTTATTTAAAGGTTACATTAAATAAAGGAGTTTTTGTACTTTAAATTGGAAATCATAAAATCTACATATATTTAGGCCAAGTCAAAAGTTTTGAATTAGATTGAAAAGTCTATTCTTAGGGGTAAAAAGTATAGGTAAAATTATATATAAATATATATATAAATCGTAAAGAATTTCTGGAAGAAGGAAAGCGAAACACGAAGTACGTCAAGCGATCAACAAACGACGATCGTCAGCCACAAAAAAAAAGCGGCAATGAGGCTACAAATTGTGTATTTTCGCATTCGTTAAATTATGTCGAATGAGTTGGGCAAACAGAGTTTGCTTTTGCTTTGAACAAAGCCCACAGAACACCTCTCGCCCACCTGTGAACGGTGCTCAAGCTTAAGCTTGAGTTTGAGAAGGTGTGTCAAATGAGGGTGTTGTGTGTGTGTGTGCCAGCTCCCGGTGTTGCTTTCTTTTGTGCTTCACTTCGATTTGGAATCGTTTTCGAAATACTCGGATCATTGCGAATGCGGAACCAGGGAGTGGGAGCTGTCTTTTGACAACTTATTAAAGGCTCCTTTTGCAGGATGAATCAGCAGCCTTGGGATACTGGGTTATTCATCATTTTCAAAATACCCAATGAAATATTCACGAGGCCATAAATGCACGCACACAATTAGCCAATATAATCTTGTTTATTTTTTGCCGGATTACATATGAATATTTTCGGTAAATTTGAGATCTTTATCCTGGCACTTTTGCTAACATTTTGAGCTGTTTCCTCTACCTGAGTTAATGACCGCAACCTTCTTAAAAAAAAACCAAGAACTGAGAGGAAGAGGGAGAAAGTAATGGGCAGTCAAAGTCCTTGAACTGCGTTCTTTATGCATTGTTTTTTTCCACGCGTGTCTGTCTTGCTCCTTGGGAACAATGGGTCAGGGACTTGGGCCTGGTCAGGTCCATGGCCAGCTCTGGTTACCTGAGATGGCGTGACGAGATCTTGCATCATTTTGCGGCCAACGGTGCAAATCCGTGGAAATTGTCCCTTAAGCCGGCCAGCAGCCATCCATTATCTTTATGAGGCATGCATAAAAAATGTTATCTTTCTTTTTTTTGGGAATTCTGACAGGACCATAAACGCCCAAGGAAAATGGCTAGAGGAAATGGAATAATGATAAGGAAAATTTGTAAGGAGAAGTTGTTCCGCTTCCAAACTAATTGGGTCAGGGCATCCTTCTAATATTCCTTAAATGTTCGTTATTCATTTTCCTAAACAGCGGAAATGAAAGAAAGCTCAGGCACATTTGTAAGGAAAAAATAAGTGGATCAGTAGTTCCGTTTACCAACTAACTGGGTCACCACATCCTTTTTTCCACACTGCTTTTCCAGGTCATAGTTTCCGTTCAAATGGCCATCGAAGTGATCTCTCAATGAAATGAGCACACACACATCAACCAGGATGGCACCGACACTTCTCCTACTATTTTCCCTATTATCCTGGATCTAAAATTACATAATTATTGGGTACCCACACAAACACATGCACACATCAAAGGTAGGAGGGGAACCCTTAAAAAACGAAGGCAGACAAAAAAAACCCATAAAAAACTCGAGAATTTTCGCGCGGAATGGGAAATTTTCCCATTCGATCATTGTTCTCAACCCCCAAGGAAATAAGAAGGGAAAAAGCGAAGGAAAACACATCGAAATGGAAAACCTCGACAGATGCTGGGACTGATTCGTTGATTATCATCGAAGGATCTCCTACCTATAACTGTGAACGCTTTTGATTTCGTCAGGTGTGATCCTCTCGTAAGGATGCCACTGCTGTTGCCGGTGGTTGGAAATCCTTTTGTTGCGTGTTTACAGTTACCGCTGTGGCAATTACGATCCTGGACCGGGAATCCTGTCCCCGATCGTGGGAGCGCTCCTCTTACAGGATACAGCCACGCTTAAGCTGCGCTCTAACTGTTCATAATTACGCAAGAGGCTTCGCATGAAAGAAAAAGAACACTTATCAATTTTTTAATATTTATATTTAGGTTAAAATTGTCATTATAATTTACCAAAAAATTATTTAAATTAAAAATCTTTGATGCTGTTATGAAATAAGATCAAGTGTTTCCTCATTTTGTGTCTGTATAGTTACAAACTTCTGATCTGATTTTATATCCGATTTCGCATGTGCTCGACAATCAATCAGCATTAGTCCAGAAAACCCGAAAACAAGAGCGACAACAGCTTAAGAGTTCATTGTTACAATTTATAAACTTTTTCGATGCCATCGGCGGCACCAGAACCAGAGTTGGTCAGTAAACAACTCCGCAGCGATTGAGAGATACACAGAGGACACAATGGCCAGACAAAGCAGAGCAAATTATACCCTATAACAATGGACCCTAAACAATGCGATTGGTAAACAGATGAGGATCTCAAGTCAATGGGATATGAATAATTTTGAATTGTCAGGTGGGACACCTATGTATAAGGATGGGTGATCTTGTAAGCAGGATATGTCTAATCCTAATGCATGCATTTTTCTGTAGATCGAAAGTGATAAAGGAAAATATATGGTGTTACCTAGGCAATTCCTTTATTTTAATTAATTTTTAAATACATTTTTTTAATTTAATTTCTTGTAACCCGTATTTTTTTAAGCTTTTCTTACCTCTTCACACTTTTCTCTACACTTACCGTTGTTGTGAAAAATCGCACTTAATTGGTATTAAGTAAAATGTAGAACATTGCGAGTTGGCTTAGTTTTTTTTTTGCTGGCATCTTTGAGCTGGCTGAGAGTGTTGCTGTTGTTGTAATGTTAGAGTAATCATAAGCATAAAGTGGTGGCAGCAAACGCCGACCGAGGCAGCAGCGATCTGATGGCGTAGGCTGCACGGGGATTGACACAAACACTTGAAGTCGTTGCAAGTGGGAAGGAGACGGATCAGGGGAGAGATGGCCGATTCACGATTCTTGCCGCTGTCTCTCCACCTTTCTTCTCTTTCACCGCTGCGCGATTTGCGAATTTGCCGTACACACGTATTCGTGTTAACAGTTAGCTTTGCCTTTGTGTGTTGGCCATGTTTGCACTGTTGTTGTTATTGTTGTTCCTGTTGCTGTTGCTGCCTCTGTTGGCTTAGTTGTTGTTGCTGGTGGTGCTGCTGCTGCTTCTGTCGGTCATTGGCTTAGCACACATTTTTCATTTCGTTGCGGAAAAAGAGTGAATTCCTTAGGAGCTTTGGTGAATTGAAGAATTGGTGTATTTGGAGAATTCATATTTTAGAATTGGAAATTTTTTATTTATGCTATCAATTTTCATATTTGACGAAGGGAAATGTGAGCCTGAACACTTATTTTTCTCGCTGATTGAATGGAAACTACTGTTCTATTTACTTTAAATGTTTTACTAAATAATAATATTTAACATATTACAATGAATTTTTATATTTAGTTTAAGTATTACTTTAAATACCTATTAAATACATAAACTTCTTTCTCTTCCTTTTGTTATAGAAAATTAATAAGATTTTAAATTCAATTTTCCATTTTTTCATATCAAAAATTCAATTCATAATAATTATTTTAATAAGTAAAAAAATATGATACTAAACTTGGTTTTAATTAAATTTAATGGTGCTATTAAGAACCTTTTTTAGATCACATTTCCTGGCACTCCAACAGTTTAACTTCAAAACTGCCCGTGTGAAGAGACAGCTTCGGCTAAGTTCAAATAGCAAATAGTAGTTTGTACCTCCAATTCTCCTGGAGCCGCCTTTCCATCCTGGCAGAATGGCATTCACCGAACAGACCAATCAAAGTCCACCGGAATGGCTCTCAGACAGCCGACCAATTTGACCTGTACAGGTGTCTATTACTAAGACAAACAGACGAGCGCAGACTGACAGGCAAACAGAGAAAAGCATTCACTTTGTGACTATGTACCTTCCGCCGTCCCGTGTCTCCCGCTCAATTCTCGATTCTGAATTCTCGGCACTCGGTTCTCGATTCTCAATTCTCTAGTCCGCCGTTTGCTATTTCTGTTGCCATTCCAGCTTCTGACGAATGGCAAGTTCATTGCTCCTAACCTAATTTTTCAAACATAATCATGAAGTAAATCAGGTTTGGCACATAGATAACACCGGAGACTGGAGACTGAACACTGAAGACTGAAGACTGGAGACGGGCGACTGGAGCCTGAAGACGAGAGGCGGCAGACTGAAGACTGGAGGAGAGTGCGGCTAAGACTCAACCAAGTGGCTATCAATGAGTCGCCGTCTCTCCATCTCCATTTCCAACTCCATTTCTTTTTCTAGCAGTGTGTGCGGTTGTGTGGCAAGAGCTTTTACCGCAAAATTCGCGAGTGTGTTTAACACCTTTCGCGCCCCCTAACACTGCAAAAAAGTCAGGTTTACAAGGTTGGGATTTTATTAAAATTTAATTGCGAAATGTATGCCCAATTTAAAGGCCTAACCCAAACTTAAGATTATACAATATTTTACATTTACTGATCTCATTTTCCACAACATATTTTTTATCTGTTAACCTTTTTATAATATTTTATATTAATATTAAACAAGCCCAAGTTTTGTTTTAATATTTGCAAATTAAAATGGCACTAATAATCATTTAAAAAATATAAATACCCTTTTAAACTATTAAATTTATTTTTCTGTATCAATATTTGGCCTTAAGATTCTTTATTTCTCTTGGTGTTCCCTTTTAGACTCCGATAAACAGTTAAATAGGCGAGTTTTAGCCATCTCTTTCCGCTGTTCTATTGGCGTGGGCCCAGAGTCAAGTTCTCACAGAGCGACTCGGGCAACAAAATCAGCAACATCAGCAGCAGCAGCAGCTGCAACATAATCAACGGCAGCGGCGGCAACTGTTGAACTACTTACCCACTGGGAAGGCCAAAAACTATTTTTTATTCGCCAGCAGAGAGCTGTAAGCCGTAATTGATGGCCAGATCTGCCGGGATTGCTGCAGCTGACAACAAGTGGCAAACTTTGGCGAACTCCTTAATTTGTTGAGTGACCACGCAGCAAACAAACCGAACAAATGCCGAATAAACAAACAATCAGCGGCTTCAAAAGATTTGGGTTAAGATTGATTGCTGTTGGCCTGAGTCCTGGAGATTGTAGGATTTAGTATATATTGTGGATTTGAAAGAGAGGGTTTTCCACAATGATTAAGCTTTAATTGATAAAAAGAAAGGTAGATTCTTGTTATTAAAGGAGTTAAAAGGTGTATTTTTAAGGTGTATTGGCATTGGGTTTATTTTTTGCCTTTATGATTAACTTAAGATTTCATCAATGACCTTCATTAATTCCTCACTAACTAAAACATAATTGCCAACAATTAGTCAGAATTAATTACCAACAAAAAATGCAAATCTAAAATGTATTGCGCAACCGCTGCCGTAGTGTCCAATTATTCTTAACTACCTCAGACTTCTTTCTTTTATTCTTTATGTGTTTCCTTTTTTTTGAACCGTCAGTTGCGTGGCAAATCAAATAAAATAAATTAACTTTTGTTTGTTGTTGTGTCATGCAAAATAATTCACGAAATATTATGGCTTAATCCCGGTAATCAATCACAGCGCCCCGAAAAGAAAGAAACTCAAAAGACTCAGGCGACAAACTCGAAACGGCCGGCAATGAAATATGCAAAATGCGAGATACGGGATAAAAGGCAAGGGGAAGAATTTCTTTTTCTTGCCAAAAACAAAAACAAAATCCAATGTAATAAATAAATATGTATCTACATACATATGATGTATTTATGTATGTATTTATGTAAAAGTACATATATTCCAGTGGTAACTTTCCTGTGTGCCTTTTCATTTCAACCATCATTTATTTATTGAGCGATGGCCAAAAAAGCCAGCAGCTTCTTTGGTTCTGATGGTGCTGGCCAGAGCCGTTGGCCAATGAACTCCAGCAATGAAAACGAAATGTATAAAAAACGAAAACAACAAGAACACAATGCGGCCACGAAGAAGAACCAAAAAACCTCCCAAAAAACAATAACAAAAACCACAAAAGAAACCCCAAAAAAAACAGAAAACGAAAGATATACCAAAAATTGTTGTTCCTTTTCGGGGTTCTTTCGTTTTTGGTAAGAAGTCATTGAACCTGGCCTGCGTGTGTGCGTGAGCTTGAAATAAACTTGGCTAACCGAAAAAACGAAATGAAATGTAAAGAAAAGAAATGATTGTTGCGCCCAAAAAAACCAGAAAGAGAGAGAAAGAGAGAAAAGAGCCATCAAAAGCGGATGATGAGTTGGCCAAGAAGCCGGGCCTGGCCAGCTGTAGATGCCGGCTTTTGGGTCTACGCATGCCATGCCCGTATCTCTCTCCCATTAACTACACATATACCATCTATATATATTCGTATGAGAGAGTATGTTTTGGGTGTTAAATAATACAACCGAAATATACGTTTTTGGTCGCGCCTAAAACGCACTTGTTGTTGCCAGTGGCTTTTGCTTTTAGCCCCACACGAGTTCATATTTATTTAAAAGAGATGCTTCCCCTTTTTTCTTTACTTTCAATTATGGTACGGGATAGGTGGAATTTTGTTGTGGATCCAGATTTCATTCCCTGCGACGCAATAGTTTTATGCAAAATTCTTAAAACGAAGAAACACTTTTGTTTATTCCGCTTAGTTGAAAGTTCTTTCCTTTCTGAAATAGTTTAAAATTAATGATGCAAGATCAGATACCAAAAAATAACTATATAGTCTAGTCTTTCATCGTTTATAGAAACTAAACATATGTTTTATGTAAGAACTGTATACACTATTTACTATAATTTCTTTCTATAAAAAATATTGAAAGTTAGATACTTTTTATAGTCATTTCATATAATCATATCACTTTTATTAAATATTGTAAACCCCACATTGTATGTTTCCTTAACTTGATGATTATTTTTAAGACTCATAAATAAGCATATAAATAATTATAAACAAATACTCATAACATTAATGGTCTTAAATATTACTAGCTGTAGCTACTTAAAATTACCTTGATGATTCCACATTAAAAGCTGATTGTAAATGCTTACGACACGTGTATTTATTCTTCCATTTTTAAATATCTTTCCATTGCTGATGAAGATGATTTATTGACCATTTAAGCTATCTGCATAAAACACTTTTGGTTTTTTATCTCCCTTTTTGCGTACCCTGCGTGATGATGTATTAACTATTAAAATTATGTTCATGCTCGTGCTGTGTTTAAGAATTTATTGACCCCGTCGCTTTAAAATTTTGCTTTCAGCCAAAAAAGTTCTAATGGCCGAAACCAAAAAAAAAGAGTTCTAATCCCAGTTGGGGCACAGAGTCTTTCGCTTTTTTTCCTTTTGTGTTTTGGGTAAACTTTGAATGCTTCAATTGTTATTTATAGAGAATGATGGCAGCGGCAGCCGAGTGTAAACTAATGAGTAGAGGGGCTTAGGCCTTTTTCCCGGTCACAAACGGATATGTGGATTGCCTTTTGATTCGCACAATCCTCTGGTCTTTGTCTCTCTACCAACCATCAACCATAAAGCGTAAAGTTCAAGGTTGGCCTGGGACCCGGCTCAAAATATTGATTACTCCCCGCCGGCTGCTCCCTCAGCTTGTTAATTACACTTAAGTTATGTAAATGCTCGTTTTTCAATTAGTTTTCGTTAAAACCTTTTGTCTTGGGCCACTATAATGCCATAATGATTTGGCACTTATTATAGCCGCCGCTCCATGTGAATGTTCTCTTGGTAACTGATTATTTACCAGCTTGTATTTCCTTTGCAACAACGACTATTTTTACGAGTGAATAAAAAACGAAAAAAAATGTGTTAGAGAGGAAGTTCAACGTATCTGGCCAAAATGTGATCGCTTGGTAAGTGCTTTACACAGTATTTATAGCTCCGTTTTATTGACTTCGATTAGATCATTAATGGTTCGGAGTTGGCTATTGAGTCATGCAATGACCAGCGCTTATGCAAAGGCATCCAATGCTATTGAGAAGCTTTAAGACTGTAAAGCTAACTTTTACTTTTTATAACTATTTCCTGCAAACACTATTCACTTATACCTTAATGATGATTACTTGTTAATACTTATTTAGAGAAAATAATTAAATAAAGTGATTTAAATCACCTTAGGTGGTTAGATTTATATAATAAGAATCTTTATTTACTTAGCCATTTTATATTACAAGAAAGTATTGAACTTTATAAAGAAAGATAGAAATTAAATGCATTCAAAGGGAATATTCCCATAAAAAATATTATGCAATCTACTTAAATCAAGTTGAAAAGGTGTTAGACATTCCCAAGAATTAAATAAATGTAAATAAATCAACAGGAATACATTGATCATAGTCTCTAAATCTTTGGCAATGGCTAATCCTTCTAATTAATTTCCAAAGAGATTACTATTGGAATATTACTAGTAGAATGTGTTTTAGAAAATGTATCTTTAATCTTTAAGCTAAAGAATTTAAGTTGGCAAACATCTGAAGGCTAAACTATTAAATCTTTTGAAAACATATATATACATGTAAATAATAATTTAGAAATTCGTTGAAGCTGATGTATGTAGTTTGCTCTGCAAACTTAAAGAAAAGAATAATAAATACTATTAATAATAAATATGATTGATTTTTGAATTAGATAAGAGGGACAATCCTAGGAAACGTAAAGATACATTAAAAAATCAAAGTTAAGTAATCCATCGCAGTGATTAGTAACCTTGTAAAGTGAAGTGAAAAAGCTCCCACTTCCCCTTTTTTGTGTGTGTGTTTGTGGCCAATTGTGTTTGGGATGCAATTATGGGAACATGAAATTTGATATGCCAAAAAAATAAAAACCCGCACTGGCAAAAAGCTAACTAAAACAGAAACAAATCATGAGCAAACCAATTACATGCCTTGCAAACTTCTGGCCAACAGAGAGACAGAGTGAGAGGGAGGCATCCAGAGGGATAGAGAGGGAGATAGGAACGGGTTAAGAGCATCGAGAACAAGTGGTTGTTGCGCTTGGCTTGAGCGGATTCTAAACTTGTTAGAAGAGACGGACCAAAAACACAGCTCTAGTTGGTGTTGTAATTTTACGCTCGCATGCTCAATGTGCGGCAGTGTGTTAGAGGCGTTTAGAACTATTCGCAAAGAGAGTGTGTGTTCCGGCCGACCAAGGGCAGGTGAGTTAGTGTGTGTGTGCTGCCTAAGAGATACCTGCGCGCGATCGCTCACCTTGAATGAAAGTTCTGGCCCGCCTTGCACACCTGAGTGAGAGCAGGAGGGAGATAGCCGGAGAGCCAGGGAGAGCGCAATCCGCGATCTGTGGGCCTGATCAAGAACCTGAGACACCTGAGCTGCTCTCTCTTCCGCATGTGTGTGTGTGTTGAAAGAGAAAGAAAGCGGCGGTAGGTGTGTGCGTGCGGCCGTGTAATGAAATGCTGAAAAGTCTATCTGTCTGCTCGGCCGACGTCGACGTTGGCAGCGCTGCCTTCAGAAGCCTCTAACGTCGGCGGCGACACTCTGAAGCGACTCATCCGCAGTTTCAGTTTCCCGTAAGCAACAAAACGATCGAGACATGATTTCGTAAGACGTAAGAGACACTTACCACCAAAAACCGAGCCAGAATCAGAACCGAAATCCATCAGATCAGACTTATTACCCATCTAAACCAAGGGTTCTGAAGCGCACACCAAACAACATCTACTCCTAATGTCCCCCCTTTAAGTGTTTTGTGAACAAGTGACATCGAAATCCCCCCAAGATCCTCAGCAAATTAGTTCAATTTTTAACCCGCCCACCCCCCAAGAAAAACAAGTGCATTTGTGTAACAAAATATAGTATGCTAACTATATTCGAAAAATAAGTATATTTCAAGATATACAGATGTATCTGCAAGGAAGATATTAAAACAAAACAAAACAAAGTGCTCCTCGAATTGGATTTATTGCGTAATGGATTTAAATTTAGCCGCAACATTAGCAGCCAACCTCAGCTCGTCAGCAAACGCGGAACGGATATGCATTTAAGCGGAGAACATGGTTAGTACACCTCCCCAATTATTATGATTTATTTTACAATCCTTCTAGGGGTTTTTTCTAAATATACATTTAATTATATAGATGACTGGCAGTCAGGTTTTATGACCATATAATATAAAGAACTTAACTGAAACAAGGTAGTAGTAACATGAGGCATTTCCCGAAGGTTCTGTTAAGAAAGCTTTCTTTTGCTGGCAGTTTCTGATTTTCTGGAATTATTTTGGGCAGTTTTTCAAGTTATTTGGCATCATAAATCTCTTGCCATTGTCATTTCCCATTAAATCATTTCTTTCGCATTTCAATTCTTAGCTAATTTCTATTTTCTAGTGGAAGAACTTCTATTTTAATTTATTCTCGGATAATTTTTCTTTATTAAAAATTTTTTATTGACATCTTAATTGCTTGGATTCCTGATTTTCAACTTTTTCTCCGCCAAATCTCGCACCCAGAACCGCCACCATAATTTATGACATGCGTTTAATTTTAACCATGATGATGTTACACAGCATCTTATTATTCTTCAGTGCGGCGGCCGAAGACTTTCACACACTTGGTTTATGCTAATCGAAAATTTCCGATAGAAAGGTTATATAACAAGCCGCCAAAAAAACACGTTTCTGTCTGAAAAAAGCCCACAAAAAAAAGGAATGAGAATAAAACACAGAGTATAATGATTAATTACAGGCAGGCTAGAAAAATGGCATAAGCAGCTAAAATTTCTTGGCCGCAAAAATGGGAGATGGCAGAACGATGATGGGAGCTGCTGGCATTTCATTAGAAAAATCATATATATATCTCTCTCCTGTATATAACTTTTTTTTTTTTTTAATAATCACATTGGCAAAAACAACAAAGTAACACACACAGCAGAAAATAATTAGACAAAAACCAGTTTGGGCTTAAACAAATCGCACAAACAACAAAATGGGGGTAAACACACGACGATGCCGGCAGTGGGACGGAGAGCGCACTATGGGCCAGGGCGGAATTGGGCGGCAGCCAGAGCGGGATGGAGACACCTAATTGGCGACGTAAGGCAGAAAAACCTTGACTTTGACTTTAAATGACTCGACAACTGATCGCACGCTAACACGCTCCAACAGCGGCGATAAAGTCCAGCAACAACAACTCGGCTGAGCAATAAAATATTGTATAAACAAATAAATTGAAAACGAAACGAAATCGAAACGAGACGAGATGAATGAACAGGGGAGCTGGGAGCCAAATGAAATCAAAACTCATTGCGAATCTGTAATGCGATGCAAAAAAATCACACGAAGATCATTTCAATATCAAGGTCATTAGCTGCACTCCAGCTGTTCGATTCTGATGCCGATTCCTATATAGATTCTCCATATCGAACTGCTACATATAGCCAGCCACCACCTGCTGCTCCCACAGAGCCGTCAATCTGTGCTGACTCGATTCCAAATGGCATACGAAATGAGTTATAGCAGCTTGCTGCTGCCGATTTTGCAATTTAAATTAGCCCCCTCTAAGTTGCTGCTGGTATGAAAGCAATTCTTGTGATTCCTCTACTGGGTATTCTTTCCCTCTTGTAGTATTTGTTGTTATTATTCTTTCTTTTTTTTGGCACGCATGCCGAGAGTTCGTTGACTGGCCGCAGTCTTCCTCTTCCCTGGAGCCATCACAAAAACAAATGACTTAGGCAACAAACTTGCCTTCGTTCGGTTTTCGTTTTCATTTCAAGCCTCCCGAGAAGCTGTGGCGGGATAGGGACAGGGAGAAGGAGAGCCAGATAGCGGAGAGGCCAAGGACCTAGGCCAAGAATTAGAGAATCCCCCCACCCCTCGAAAAGTGAATCTGCCGCTTCAGCTAGCAGAGGCAGCAGAAGAATCAACACAGCAGAAGAGTCAGCAGGCAGGCAGCAGCAGAAGAAGCCAATGACCAGAAGGGGAAACCAGTTCACGTTCAGCCTCATCCTTGGGCTTGCGTTTCGGTTTGGGGCAGGTTGCAAACCCAGGCTTTGGCTCCTCTATCTCCGCCAGTGATTCCGCCTCCTCCTGGTCCTCCTCCTGGCGATCCCCCATCCCCACGGTACAGGCATCGCGCATCGGGAATCATTTGCCGTGAAAAGGGCGTTCAACTGGCAAATGCTCATGGGCACATGGCGTGCTTAACTGAAGCAAGCCAAAGGTTCTTGCTCTCAGCGAGTTCTTTAGCCGCTGCACTGAAAAATAGTAAATTAATAACTAATACCATTGGGCGGATTATATATTATTTGAATAATTTTGTATGGTAAGTTTGTTTCCTAACTAACTTTTGGATTTAATAATAAATTTAGGCAGATATGATTGTTATTATTTGAATAGTTTTGTATGGCAAGTTTGTTGCCTAAGTCATTTGATTCAGAAAGGGAAAAATCTCAAAAATTCAAAACAAAAATCCCAACAGTTTCTAATAAATAAATAATTATAAATTAAGGCAGATAAGATTGATATTATTTTAGTTCTATATGTCAAGTTTGTTGCTTAAGTCATTTGTTTTGATTGGGAAAAAAATCCGAAAAAATGACAACAGTTTCTAGCCTTGTTCTTAAAGGATTTTCTCAGAGTGCATCTGTGGGTTCTTCTTCTACCACTTCCCACTTCTAAGGCCTGATGAAAAGGGAATCAAATCACTCTTACTCTTGGCCAGGTTTTTTTCTGTTTCAGCCAGGGTTATTGACTTGCTCGTGGTCTTCTTACCTTGGCCGGCGTCTTCTTTGGCCTTTTGCTTTCTGCCAGAGCTGAATCTTGCTCCTCCTTGTCCCCCGTCTCGCTCTTTACTATATCTCCCCCTTGCAATTAGAATTGTTGCTACCTTGGGCCTAGAGGAAGAGGAGAAGGAGGATGGGGCAGGGGCATCAGGAAGAGATGCCAAGTCATCCGCGGCAGCCTCCCAGCAAGTGGCGGGCCCAAAGAGAGGCATTAAAGAGAACGCCAACGCACAGGTGGCACTGCGGGCAGGCAGGTAAAAAGAGAGAGACAGAGAGAGATAAAGAGGGAACCAGGAAGAAAGTGTGGCCAAGCAAAAGAATGAAATGAAAGAAGCAACAGCAACCAGCAGATGAAAAGAAAACAAGTTCAATGACCGACCTACTCAAGCGCGTTATAACCAAGGCACACACACACACACGCACACACACCAGGCAGAGAGAGCCGAGAGCACATGCGCTTGCGCCGAGTTTCAAGCCGAAGCCGCTGACGAAGCCACTGCCAAAGCAGCCGAAGCCGCGGTTCCCTTGACGTTGAACTTTGCAGCGGCGACAGGTTCTGTGTCAATGTTGTTGCCTTTGTTGCTATTATTGTTACTCTTTTAGTTGCTTTTGTTGTTGGTACTTTGACACTATCGCGTTTAGCTGTAAATGCCTGCCCCAGCCTTTATTGTTGGTGGTGTTCTTCGACGGCGGCGGCGTTATTGTTATTGTTTTCTGTGCATTGACTGTGACATTGAGCACTGCAAGAAAATATTAGGTCATTTCTTTTGGAAGGCCTCCCTTGATTCAAGAATTTCCACCAATTATTTTAGCTATATAAATTCAATATTTTATTAATATTTTTGAGTATAACTTTTTTTATATATTAATTTTAAATTAATTCATTAAGGAATTCTAGGTTTTATTAGTAAAGTTACTACATTTTCTATTTATCTTTGTAAATCGATATTCCTTGAAAAGCTTTCATATGTACAACAAGGCGTATACGTAATATTTTTTGGTTAATTTAATACAAATAAACCTCTTACTAAATCAAATAAATACAGATAATTTCCAACACCTAAGCTATTTATTTCAGTGCTTTTTTAGAATAACTGCCCAATCATTGATGGTCAGATAGAAGAATTTGTTTAAAAAAAGGGGGCTTTGGAGTTGCCCAATACTTGTATGTGTGTGAATGCTTCTTTTATTGTTTAACCCTCTAAAAAAATAAAAACAAAAAACAAAAAAGCTGCTGGAAATCAAATTATGCTCATTTACGCGCCTTGAATACGTAATCCGGCTATTTACCAGTTAACCAGCTAACCAGCCAACCCGTCGTAATTTGACTATGACAAAATGGCTCTTTATTAACCTAACGGTATGTTCACCGGCCATGTACTCCACCTATTACTTTTTTGGCTTTACAATTTTATGTCGCTGCTGGCCATTAAGAAACGTGCTTGGCGTACTTTATGATTACGCCGCTGGCGGTTAAGTTCAGAAGGTAATAAATACCGCCTAGAGTCGTCTCCAGCGAATAGTTTTGCATAATGATAGTGTCCCTGGCAGCGATACTTCCGCCTTTTGCTCTAGTTCATTGTCAACGGTCAATTTTCAATCGAATGCAATGACAGTGAGTAGTAGCATCAACCCTTGTAAACAGAGCATGCGTTTAAGGGAGAGCTGGAAATGCGGCTAAGGGAGAGAGTTTACAGAGTGCAGAGTGCAGTGAGAGCTTTGCCAAAGTCTGCAAGGCACTGGGAAATATTTAAAATTAGTTTGGAAAATAAAAAATGCCTTAAATTTGGAATAGAATATATTAAATTTGTGGTTACAATTAGTATGTTTTATATTTTAAAGGGGGTTCCAAATGCTTAAGTTTGAAGCCTAAATTTTGGGATACAAAATCCTTTCCCTCATCAAAATGTTGTTCTTTAACTAAACATTATTTTCTTTATTTAGTTTCTTTAATTTTTATAGCAATATAATAACTATTAAACACATATTTCTGATGAAATCCTTTTAGTACAAGTCCACCCTCTGCTAGTCATTGCCATGTCGAGTTCCCAAATCCCAGACCTGACCTAACCCAACATGTTTTGTGTTTCAAAATAAACTTTGGCTGTGGCTGGCTGTTTTGTTTTTGTTTTTTTTTTTTTTTTTTTGGCCCAGACATAGCCACAAAGAGATCCACCCCTTGTGCACTCATGGGAGCCGAGAACGAACGCGAACCCGAGACCAAGTCCGAGCCCAGAGCCCGAACTCCAGGCCGAACCTGAAGCCGCCCTTGCAGCTCTGCTGCTTCTCTGCCGGCGCTTCTGCTTGTTGTTATTGTTTTGCTCACTGGGCGAGTTCAGTTCATGCCAAGTGCAAGTGCCAATAGCAATGGGAATCCCCCTTCAGGAAAGTCCCCTTGTTTACTGTCTGAACTCAATGCTGCCGGCGCTGGCGGCAACCGCGACGGCGACTGCAGCTGCGACGACGACTTTTGCATTTTGGCTGAAATCGAAGGGAGCTGGCCATATCCAGCTCGCTATTTCAGTCCTGACTCGGGATGTTAGCGCGTTGGGCAGGTCATGTCTCATGGCAGAGCCGCGTTCCGTGGACCAAACAACAATAGCAGAACATTGCATATATATACTCGTGTATATATTTGGCTAAAAGCAAAACCACAACCACAAATGTGTTCAGATTGAAAATTAGTGTGCTTAAGTGCATTTCGTTTAGTTAAGTGTTAAGCTCTGTCTAAGTCAATGTATCTATATAAGGAGCCCCAGATACCACCAACTGGTGCAATGTGTTCACACGCCGATCAGCGCAGACCATTATCTTTTGATCGCATCTACTTTCGCGACACCTTCGCCAACATCAGTTTCTTCAAGTCGCGATTAAAATGCAACCAAATGATGGCCAACACCTGAAATAAGACTGACGAAATCACAGAGACTGAGTGGGAAAACGCAGCACTACGAATAAGTGCATAAAACAGGAAAAGAGGTAGGACTTAATAGGACTTCTTAAAAAGGATATTAAAATATTACCACAAAATTATCATTAGTTTATGATAAAAGATTTCAATGGAAAAGGAGAAGTGGGATGATTATTATTATAAGAATTCAAAGATCCTTGTTAATGGTCAATTATTATGTCTTGGCTTTTTGCATAAAATATACTTTTGCTTTTGCACTGACCATGTCCTAGCGCACTGGCGAATTCCGATTGCCAATCGCAGCCCCAAACTCCTTCCTCGCCAAAGGAAAGTTCTGCCGACGCAGTTCAACAACCTTCTCTACACACGGCTCTCTCTCTCGGTTCAGTAATGCACTCCACCCCGGAGAACCCAACCCAGCTCGTACAATATATATATATTATATATGTAGTATATATCCTGGCCCCAGACACAAACACCAGCCGTTGTCTCTTTCGCTCGCATGGCCTTGGTAGCTTTTGCTGAATGGCTGCAAAAAATTAAAAGTGAAACTTTGCTGCGCCTGCCTGGGCAGACGATGACGTCGGCGCACAAGCTCGGCTCAACTGCAGCTCACCAGGGAGGAGGAGGAGGAGGAGCAGGGGGAGCAGGTCCTTCGCAGTCTGCACTTTCGGGTCCTTGGCCTCTGCCGCGTCGCAGTCAGCGGACTTTTCCACGCTGCACACTGTCAAGTCCACGGAAGAAGACCCAACCCAATCCAGTCCAAGTTGGGCAGGACCTTCGCGTCTGTCTGCTGCCAGCGCCGCTGCTGCTCCTTCAGTCGCTGCTGCCGTCACCGCCGGCGCATCTGCTGCTGCACTGCCTCCTGTCGTTGTCCTGTGTGTGTTTCGCTTTCCGTATCGGGTGTGTATCCATTCGCCCGGGTACGACGACCGTACGTGCCCGGCGGAGTTCATTGAACGCCAGCCGCAGCTCCAGCGATTTATGTATGGAAAGCGAAAAGGATAATGAGCCGAAGTCGACTGAGCTCGGTAGCCAGGGCCCTGCCCCAACATAGCAGAAAAGCACTTGGGAAAATGTTGTATTTTATGTTGCTTAGAGAAAATGTTTTTATTTTTTAGTTTAAATAGTAATTAATTTAATTTTATTTTATACATTATCTTGTTTATTTTAGGCGTAAATAAAAAGCTAACAGTTTAGATTTTTATTGCAATAATTAAGATTAATCAAAAGATAAATGTAACTAAAGTAAATGTATTTCTTTACGAGACTTGTGACTTTATTAGAGATACAAAACTAATTTCAGCATTTAATAAACTATATTTTTGTTATTTATCAAATCCCGAAAAAGCCACAACATTAACTTTCTTTCCTGAAGGACTCCAAAGGATGTTGGCTTTGATTTGTTTACAGTGTAGCCACATTGATGGCGTCGTCTGGCGTCTGAAAATGCCTGAAAAGGGTCGTTCGCCTTTTCTGTTGTCTGGCCCTTATTTTTGTTGCCCCTGTTCTTATTGTTGTTGTTGGTGTTCTTGTTGCTCTCTCAAATGGTGTTTGAGTGTGTGGATTTTTTACTTTGACTTTTTTGTTGTTGTTGCCATGGTCTGGCAACCAATCTTGCCACGCCTCCCCACCCGGCTGGCTGCTCCTTTGTCGAATTTATGCGCATTTTCAATCGCTTTGTCGTAGGTCGTGTTTGCGTTCCGCACTGTCGTCAAGGTAATGTGTCGCCCACAGGATTAAGGACTTAAGCCGTCGCCGACCACCGCTCCTGATCCGTCTGCCATGCTGGGAATCCCAACCGAAGAAGACACCTTCCTGAATTTCTTCTTTTTTAATTGTGGTTTATTGATTTTCCGCCAAAGGATTTTGTAGTTTTCTTCCCATTTTCGTTACTGGATTGTTCTTTTTTTTTTTGTGTGGCTGGTAGCCATGACATCATCATTAGCAACATGATTTGGCGGCAGTTGAATTTTTTATATATTTTTTTTGTTGCAGTTGCATTTGCATTGCCTCATCGCCTCTGCCGGCGTCGGCGTCGTTGGCGGCGTCTGAGTCTGGGTAAAAAGCATTTGACCTTTGGGTTCGTTAACCCTGTCGCACACTAGATGATGCCATCTATGGGGAGTTCTTCAAACAAAAACCCAGCAGGAAGTCGAGTTGAGGCAAAATGTTAAAGTTTTTAAGGAAATTTTTTAGGTTTTTAAGGGGTTTTATCATTAGGAACTGAATATTAAAGTATGTTTCATCTGTTTATAATTTATAATTCTGTTTATTTATATTCTAAAAATTTCTTATATACTTAAAAATCCTTGAACTAATACCTCAAACTTTATATAAATACCGATTTCTTTATCTCTAAACACTTGAAGATAACTTTCAAAGTTTATAAAGCGGAAATACCTCTTCAAGCGACCTTCAAATGCACACCCCTGTTCCAGTTACTGTATTCCCAATCTAAATATTAAAGTTTAATCATTCCTAATTAAGACAGAAACAAATATATTTACATTTTTTATGATAACACCGACAATATGCATATGGAAAACTTTCACTGCGCAATAAGGCGAACATTTTTTTTTTGCCAACTGATAAGAAGCAAAGTGCAGGCCAGAAAAACAAACACTCGAAGCGTAAAATGCATTGATAAGAACAGATGGGGTTGTGAAGAAGGGGTTGGTAGGAGGGTGTTTCTGGCTACAAATAGCTTTTAATTTATGGTTATTTGACCTACGTCAAAAGCTAAAAAGTGATTAGACTTACACGCCAAACTCAAGGGCACAACCGAAGCCTAAGTAAATACATAGTTTAGCTACTGAATTACCTAGTACTTACATATGTATATAGTTTGGAGGAAAACCCACAACAAAGGAGGCTATTGATTTATTATCGTTAACGAAGAGAGCAGTAAAAGTGGCAAAAACAATTAACGAAACACAACAAGATAATGCACTAGAGCAGCAGCAATGAATAGGATTATAAATGGAAAAATATAGCTTTTAAACGTAAAATTAAAATATTTATTTCAATTAAATAAATGAAATTCTCAGGAAATGTGATAAGTGAAGTTGAAACTTTTTGTACAACCTATGGGAAAATTAGTTAAATGATAGAATACTTTATTTTCAATACTTATTTATTATGTTATACAAACCCCTCTCTAATTGTTATATATTATCTCCATAAATTTATACAACAGGCAAATGAATGAACAAAATTCTCAGGAATTAAACAAAAAATTATTTGGTGTACTTTCAATTTGGGGAATTTTAATTGATTATTCAACACGAAACATTTTGCAAAATATTTAAAAGTAAAGCCCGTTTTGCATTTATCATTTATTTGTTTAGTATACTTTCGCTTTTATTGTGAATGTTTTTTGTGTGTTTTATTTTCTCCCTCTCTCTCTCACACACTGCTATAAAGTGAAATATTAATTGACTTGAAATTTACGTTTATTAACTGCCGAAATCCGAGACGACTTGACTGTACAGTGGGGTATCGGAGAAGTGTGTGTTTGTTTTTTAGGGTCGGCTAATGCCTCGTCTCACTCTGGCATTCGTTTTGCACATGCGCAAAAAACAAAAAACAAAGTAATGCACACAGTATTTTCAAGGTTAAAGTGCAACGGAACCGCAACACAAAGGGGGTGGCAGCAGCAGCAGCAGCAGCAGCATCATCATCGAAAGCATAGAAAATAAAAAGTAGCCGGCTTGGTGGCACCTGGCATACCTTCTGTTCAGTGTCCTTACCAAGCTGATATTAATTTCACGTAGCTCCGATTAGATAACACACCCACTGTGCGCAATGCGGATGAGTGCAGCGGCAATTTTAGTGTTGTTTTCGCATTCAATTCGCATCCACATTCTCGGACTGTGACTCAAGGTTATGAGATGATGATGATGATGATGCTCTGGCCGCCGCACCCCCTTTGTTCCCTTTTGGCGCTGAAAAGCTCACACAAATTATTATTATTACGAGACACAGATACTCACAGACACACAGCCACTGGCAGAGGCAAATAGCGAACAATTTTATTTTATCAGCTGCCTGCCCCACCACACCACACCACCCTTCGTTTCGTTTCGTTTTTCTATTTTCTTTTTTCGCTTTTCGTTTCGTTTTGCATGCACATAAAACTAAATGCAAACTCCCCCTTTTTGTGCGCCCGCTTTTGCGTTTACATTTTACATTTCCGGGTTGTGTCGCTGTATTAGGTATTAGCTAGTGAATGCCTGCAAATCATCTCTGTCAACAGCGGAGGAATATGGTATTAACTAATATATCGAGTATACGCCAAGTAAACGCCGTAACAGCCTCGAAAGTGTAGCGAATTCTCGATGTCATAATACAGAATCGGCCATGGCGAAAGATCACACAGAATGTTATCACAAGAAATGTCAATGTTACTGCTTCCGCATAAGGGTTTTATAATAATAATATTAACAGCTAACAGTTCCTGTAATAATTCATACCTTATCGCTTATGAAAATCTAGATTTTTTATTATATTTATTTAGTTTCTTCATTAAACAGTGGTAGCTTATCACCCTTCTAATAACCTCTAACAAACCTCATAGTAACAGCACAGAAAAATATAGTTTTTGGTTCCGTATTCGATAGTTGAAAGTATTTATTGCTGTTACAAGCTATATGAGTAAAGGCGTTAATAGATTTAGGAATTTATTAATTATTATAATATGTAAAATTCAATATAAATATATATTAATATCAATATACATATTACTTGGACAAACAGGAATTTAATTACTTTACTTTTACGAGTATATTTTTTAAGAAAGTGTTATTTTTCAAACTCGCTAATAAATCATTAGAGCAATTATTCTTAATTATATAGAACATTTTCGAGGTAAATAAAAAGTGAAAATACGGCTGGCTATATAATTATCATTTAACTTAGTAAAAATAAAGATTAAGCCAATTTTCCTTACAAAATTCTTAAGTTAAAAATTCCTGTTGGATTTTAAATCCCCTTTAGAACCATTAAACCCCCCACAAAACACTTCCCTGTCCCTGCATATTCCTCTAGAATAAATATTTACATTACACTTGAAGAAATACATCGTTAAATTTGTTTATTCATCGAAACTACTTAGCAGCGTTGATTTCCTACTTAGATAGAGTGAGATGGCTAGCGAATTTATGACTGCAACGCTCTGCCAGAGTGTCAGAGTTATCAGTTGAACGTGCACACCCATATATATATATATGTATATAGCACTATATAGTTCTATATAGATGTGCACTATGCGGTTAGTACAGTTCGCTTTGTCCTTGAGCCAGCGATTCCCCATTTGGGGGCTCTATTCTGTATTCTGTATATTTTGAACCGAATCGCTTTCCGCATTTTGCAATTTGATAAAGATCGATGCCAGAACGTGAGCATAGCGGAGCTTCGCGGAAGTTTTTTTTGTTTCGCTCGCCAGGCAATTATTAGCGGCCAACAGGGCGTATGCGCAATGTGGCAGCGCGCTCGCTCGCTTATCAAAGTGCACTCGCTCGGGTCGTCGGCGTTCAAGTTGAATGTTGCCTCTGCCTCTCTGTTTCCCTAAACTATTTTCCTTTTTTTTTCATGATTATGTCTTGGTGAGTCTGCTATTTATTTTTAATTTGACGCGCCTAGCGAGCGCTCTCCCTCGCACGTCGTCGACAGTGTGTGTCCTTCAAATGCAATTGTGCGATGATTAGAAACGCAGAGCGCCAACCGATTTTTACTTTTTGTTTCTAATGCCGTATATAGTCGCCATATGTACATACATACATATGTGTGCAGCTGTTTATTTTCATTTTCAAAGCGAATGGCGATAGCGAAAAGCTTTTTGGCGCGCTATCTGCTCGTGCAGTTCGCAAAATGCAACTGCACAGATACATTGCAATTGTTTATTTTAGTAGAATTTTTGTTGATTTTTGTACGGTATATAATCGGTACTCGCAATGCATGACAAGACTTTCGACTTCCTAGTGGCGTAATTGCGACAAGGGTTGCCCCTCCCTCTAAAATCGAAAGTATCGCGGAATGGGAATGAGAATGGGAATCAAAATGGGTGTCTTCCTCATCGCGTCTGCATATTTTTGGCTAACGGCGCCACAGACAAGGGATGTGATGATGCACAGAGAGAGATATAGAGTCGTAAAATTAAGTAATTTGTCAAGAAATTAAGAGTAATTAAAATAAATGAATATGCAGTGGTTAGTCGTATGTAATTCAAGAAGAAAACATGGGTTCCTTTGGCAAATTTGATGGCAATTAATTATAATAAATCTTAAAAAGCCCCAAAGGAAGTTTTCAAAATAATAGTGAAACGATATCAATACATTTATTATAAGAAATTTAAATATTATGTTTAAATCTTTATTACTAAATTTAATATTTCTTGCTTACTACTATCTCTTTTTTCATGATTAAATTCAAGCCTTTTACTAGTAAATTTAACTCTATTTTTCCCACTGTGTAAAGTCTTCTTACAACCCTAAAAGAAATCACTTTCTGCATATCGTTTTCGCACATTTCCGCACTCGCAGAACCGAATCAAAATGCAATTCGCAAGTGCAAGTGCAAGTGCATCAATCTCAAACACAAACACAGATATAACCATAGTGTGTTGCAATTTTGCATCCGTGTCGCCCGATCGCCGGGCTCGGAAAATTCGCACGGGAATTGCGGGCAGTTCGCATTCTACGTGCGTGCAGTTCAACGAGCGGACGACGTGATCAGAGACACTTGGCTTAGCTCCTTTTTGGCCCACTTCAAGCTCTCTAGGGAGTTGGTAGCACTTATAGCTGCAGTTACCATTCATATTTCTATATAGATTGGGTGAGTCCATAACGAAAAACCCTGCCCATCCCCCACCCAGAGTGAACCTCAAAGTGAATTTCCTGGTTATGCGATTATTGCACTCGACTTGATGGGGGGGCGCGATAATACTTTTGGGTTGGGGAGCCCTGATAACATGGAGAGTTCCTGGTATTTCCTGCTGGGTTAGCAAATACAGCAAATATGGGGATCTGTTAGATTAATAATCTTTCGGATTTATTTGATTTATTCCTAGGTAAATATTTCGTTGATCCTTTTTTATTAAAATAATCATGAAGTATTATTTCCTGTTTTTTGAATATTCCACTTTCAAATAAATAAGATTTTATATTTATATAATCAGAATAAATGAATTCTACTTATTAATTAGTATCCCAGACATTTTTTTAACCACTTCCTGACCCATCATCACTTCCTCATTGTTGGTAGGGAATCGAAAGGCCCAGCCTTGCCCAATAAATTCAAGATTGCGCAGCTAAAAATGACCGAAAAGGGAAGAAAGAACATTCGTTACATTTTAAATGCTAAACCAATGAAATGCACCACCGCCCCCACCGCCGCACCACCCCTAGTTGCAGCCACATAAAACCACCGACGAAACGAAAAGCTTTTGGAAAGCCGGAAAGCGTTTGGCGTCAACCCTCTCGAGGCGAACTTTCCGAGCGAGAATCGAGAATTGAGAATCGAGAATCTTTGCGGGATGCGTTCGTGTTGCAATATTCAGGGTAGCAGCCAGCGAGTGTGTGTGCGGGTGTTTTAGTGTGTGTTTGAGTGCAATGCCGGCTGTGTGTGTGCTTGGGACTTGCAGTTTGAAGCTTTTTTGGGGTCTATGCCGGTTGGAAGTGGGTCAGTAGTAGGAACTCTCGGTTGGCGGCGTCAACGTTTCCATATAGCTCTTCTCCACCAACCAAAAAAAAAAAAAACAAAAAACCGAAAATAAATAACTACAAAAAAGCCTAAATAACAAACACAAAAAAAGGAAGCTAAAATAAATAATTATTTGCCTAAATCTTTCGCCGCAAATTCGGTTTTGTTTTTAATTTCCGCCAGAAAAAAGAGAACCGAAACTAAATGTCGCAGTATATATGAAATAATGCTGGCAGAGCAATCTCCTATCTGCCGCAGATTGAAAAACCCAGGAGGAGCCGTAGAGCAGCCGGAGAACTATTCCGGGGCGGGCAACCGGCCACACGGCGTATGCGTAACGAGAGAACGAAACAGAAAGTGATGCGTAATTTGCGGGCCCAACGAATCAATAAGAAAAAAACATGCAAAAATCGAAGTCAACAGCAGAATAATCAATTAGCAGTTCTACAATAATTAAGAAAAACAAAAAAAAAACAACCAAAGAAAATGTTTTAAATTAGAGAGAAAATAAATCTGTAAAAAATAGCAGCAGAACGAGAGTACAAAGCGCAATGCAATGGCAGCCAAATGAAGGAGAATAAACCAAGTGAGTTTTCTATCTCGAGGAAATGACATTTCCCAATGTCCCCCCGAAAGGGGGATGGCTTCGCGGGTGGCCCTGAACGTGAACGTGTAACCTCCATTAAGGCCGTAATCTTGAACTGCAGCACCCCCCTGTCGCTCTGCACTCGCTACTCGCTCGTCAGCGTTTTGGCAGTTAGCTTTTCCGAATGCAACACTGCTCGAACTTGGTTGAGCTTTTCCGGGGTGGGGGTTGGGGTTAGGGTCTTGCATCGGGATACACAGGTGCAGAGGGTGATATGGCGCCGCTATTTATAGCGCCAAATCTAAATCGTTTCTATAATTAAACCCACCCACTCTTTGTGCCTTTCCAGATCAAGTAAAACTTCAACTAGCAGAATAAGCAGCCACCACTGAAATCCGCATATATATATATCATATATATATAGCGTTAGCAGAGCAAAACAGAAACCATAGCCTGCAGTCACCATGCACGGACACCACCACAACAATCATCCACAGGAGCAACAGCAGCAGCAGCCGCAGCCGCAGCCGGGAGCCATCATGAAGCTGGGTAGCTCCTCTGCCCAGCCACATCATCCCGCCCACAGCCATCCACAACTCAACCATTCCCCGCATCCGCATCCGAATAGCCATGTCCAGGCACATCCGCACTCACATCCCCATCCACATTCCCACCCGAATGTGCACTCCCAACCGCATCCGCATCCGCACCACAAGCTGTCGGCGAGAAGGGCGCGCAGTCGCAGTCGAAGTCGCAGCCCCACGCCAGATGGCAGCCAGGACTATGATGTGACCAGGATGCGGGAGGAGGACTTCGAGCGACTGGCCGTCTATCTGGTGCCGGATGTGCAGGCGGAGCGGGGTTTGCCCAATCGAGCGGACAAGACGCTGCCGCGCAGCCTCACGCTCAAGTCATCCATGGTCTACTCAACGCCAAATGTTAAGGTAAAGATCTTCTTAAACAACTTTTTAATTTTTTAGAGTAAATAAATTTATTTAGTATTTATTAAACACACATATTGTCTGGTTTGTTCATTTCCCTTGCAGACTGAAGGAGTTTGGAGCAGCGGGGTCATCCCACGTGGCACTCGCTTCGGCCCATTCGAAGGCATTCCAACTTCAAACTATCCCAATGATAAGAATAAGGCGCGATATTTCTGGCGGGTAAGCATCTCTCACTTAACGCCTCTCATTGCCAAAAAGGGTTCAAGCATCTGTTGTGGGTCTTTATATCAAGTTTTTGATTTGCATCTTCAGTTTGCTTCACAACTAAGTGTTGCCTTAAATCGATCATCAAACATGCTAAATCCCCCCATCCAATCATCCAGCAAACAAAATAAATATAATCAAGCGACTAACCAACTCGTTTCTCTTTAATTTTTTTAATTTCATGTGATCTAATCTTAAACCATCCCACAAACAACCCAACCAAAATAAACACAAATCTGTTGAAAAAAATATATAAAACAAACAACAAATCAAACGAATACAAATTCAAAATTAAATTTTTGCATTTTGGAACCGAATTCGAATTCGAATTGATTGCGGTTAATCAGGTGCAGGGAACACGCCACATAACCTACGGGAATATTAAGGTACCACTCACGATTTATGCTTTCTTTGATTTCTATACGTTGTCTTTGATCTCTGACCTCTGACCCTTAACTTTCCACCCCAAACTAACCCCGACAATCAGCACAAGCTCTTTCCTATGTAACTATCCTTGCACTGCTCTCTGTAAATGATGTGTTTTGAAAGATATCTTAAAGATGGTTCAGTGAAATCATTAAGTTTACATTTAAATCTGTTTACAAGTTCTTATAAAAACAAGGTTTTGTAAATAAAATTTATAATTAAAACATATATTTAAATTCAGTTTTAAATATCCTTAAATTTGTTATTAGAATTTGTTATGAATTAGAAATGAATTTTATTCTTTTTATTAATCTTTGGACATTTTTCAAATACACATCCTTTGAACTTTACCCGCCTGTAGTTTTCTCTGCGTTTGTTCTTCCTTGTTGTGCGTCCTGTGTGTCGTTTGTTATCCTTTATGTTGAGCGTTCTTTTCCCAGAATCTTTCTAAATTTTCCCCTTTCTCCGCTTTTCTCTTCTCGTTGCCTCCCTGCAGATCTTCAAGGACGATGACTACTATTATCTGGACGGGTCGGATCGCTCGCAGTCCAATTGGATGCGCTACGTGGCCTCCGCTTATAGTTTGTCCGTTATGAACCTGGTGGCGTGCCAGCACCAGGAGAACATCTACTTTTACACGACCCGCGACATCCTGCCCAACGAGGAGCTGATGGTGTGGTACTGCAAGGACTTTGCCAGTCGCCTGGGCTACGACGTCGATCCCGAGACAACCATCTTTGGGGCCTGCAAGCAGGCTGTCGAGGCTGAGGAGGAGGTAATGGACGAGGAAGAGGAGGAGGCGGAGCCAGAGGAGGAGGGCGAGGCGGGAGTTGAGGGTGGCAAGCGTCGCTACTCGATGCCCGCCCCCGAAATCCCTGCCGAGGTGGCCGTGAGTCACATCACCTATGTGATGGGTCTCCATCTGCCAGTGGGAGCGGCGAATGGTGGACCAGCGAGTGGCTCCATCTCGCCGCCGCCCCCTTCCTCTGCCGGCGGCGGCCAGTGCTGCCGCAGAGCAAGCCCACCCTCCCATGTCAGCACCACCTCCTGCAATGCCCACCATCCGCACATCCAGCATGCCAGTCGCCACGCCTCGGTGATCATTGGCCAGGATCGCTCGCCGCTGACCAGCAGCAGTGACAAGGATACGGCGGGATCGCCGCTGTCCGGCCTGGACCACCAGCTGACGCCGCAGGACGGCAGTGTGAGATCGGTGCGCTCGGATGAGGGCTACCACAGCAACGAGTGCCACGAGGATGGCCTCACGCCGCCCGAGGATTCCAGTGACAGCGAGAGCGAGCACAATTACGTGCTGGATTGTTCCAAGAAGGCCATCGCCCCCAAGGAGACGGTGATTGCCCAGGCGCAGAAGCCAAGCAGCTCGCCACCGGCCGTGGTCTTGGCCAATCCCATCATCACCACCACCAGCAGTAGTATTAGCCACAGCGCCTCCACAGCCACGGCATCCTGTGAGCCGGACAAGAACGAGTACAGGAAGTTCAAGGTGAAGATGCCGCTGAAGTACGAGTTCAAGAACAAGAGCTGCGTGAAGCAGGAGCCCAGTGTGAAGGAGATGGACCAGGAGATGTCGCTGCCCCATCACGAGGAGGAAGAGGAGGCGGCAATTATGCATCAGGAGCCCGACTCCATTTGCCCCTCGACCACCACGCATCTGGGCGATGAGCATCTCATGATTATGGAGAGGGAGCGGGAGAGGGAAAGAGAACGGGAACGGGAGAGGGAGCGGGAGCGGGAGAGGGAGCCATCCAACCAGCAGCCCGCCTCCTCCACGGTAATCGTTCTGGAGCACAACTCCGGAGGCCAGGCCCGCACCATAGTGCCGCTGAGTAAACCCTACTATGAGCCGGATCCTCCAGGAGAGCGCTATGTGCGCTTTGGCCAGCCCAGTTCAAGCATCCTGGAGACGATCCTCACCAGCCAGCACCGCTTGGAGGCGGCTGCAGCGGCGGCCAATGCCTGTCGGCAGGCCAACGCAGCCACGCCGCCACCCACTTCGCCCACGGAGATGGCCTACAGCTACAAGAAGTCGCAGCGCTACGGCAATGCCGTGAGTCCCGACAGCAGCTCAAATCTTGGCCAGAGTGCCGAGCAGCAGCAGCAGCAGGGAGTGGGCGTAGTTGTGGGCAGCGACCAGGATATGACACGCGGCACCTTGATCAAGGGCGAGTGCTCGCCGCCGCCGCCGAGTCACCATCACCACAACGTAATCTTCTCGCCGTCAAGGCATCCCGCCTACCTGGGAGCCGGCGAGCCCGGCGGTCACTCCCCCAGTCCCGGGTATCCGGGATATCCGCATTACGGAGCAGCAGCCACCTCCACCTTCCACTCGCCACCGCACAGCTCGCACTCGCCCTTTGACCGGCAGTCGAATGCCTCGAGCGGAGCGGGTTCCGCCTCCAACTTGCATTTGCTGCAGAGCAGCACCCAAATGCTGAACCATCCGCTGATGCAGCCGCTCACCCCGCTGCAGCGCCTCTCCCCGCTGAGGATTTCGCCCCCGAGTAGCCTCAGTCCCGACGGCAACTCCTGCCCCAGAAGCGGCAGCCCGCTGAGTCCCAACTCGCTGGCCTCCAGGGGCTACCGATCGCTGCCGTATCCGTTGAAGAAGAAGGACGGGAAGATGCACTACGAGTGCAATGTGTGCTGCAAGACCTTCGGCCAGCTGAGCAACCTGAAGGTCCACCTGCGGACGCACTCGGGCGAAAGGCCCTTCAAGTGCAACGTGTGCACCAAGAGCTTCACCCAACTGGCGCACCTGCAGAAGCACCACTTGGTGCACACCGGCGAGAAGCCGCACCAGTGCGACATCTGCAAGAAGCGCTTCTCGAGCACCTCCAACCTGAAGACGCACCTGCGGCTGCACAGCGGCCAGAAGCCCTATGCCTGTGATCTCTGTCCGCAGAAGTTCACCCAGTTTGTGCATCTCAAGCTCCACAAGCGGCTGCACACTAACGATCGGCCGTATGTGTGCCAGGGATGTGACAAGAAGTACATCAGTGCCTCGGGATTAAGGACGCATTGGAAGACCACCAGCTGCAAGCCCAACAATCTGGAGGAGGAGCTGGCCATGGCAGCGGCAGCCACTTCCGAGTGTCTGGGTAAGTTACCTTGAATTCAGCTTGGCAAAGAGCTCCTTTACTTATATTTATATGTTTCTTTAAACAGATAAAGATCACCCGGAACCGGACTCTCGCGAGGCCTACGAGCAACTGCAGCAGCATATGCATCCCGCTGTGCATCCTGGATTGAGGCACTTGTCCGCCAGCGGTGGGCAGTCTCCACCCCGCCTTATTCCACTGGGCAACCACCTGACGCCCCAGCAGCAGCAGCAGCACCAGCAACAGCAGCAGCATTCGCAGCAGGGAGTGCCTCCACCGCCGCATCTGCTGATGAGCCAGCATCCGGCTCCCATGCTTCTGACCACCGCCAGCCAGCTGCCTCCACCGCTGCCCTCGCACCACCAGCAGTCCTCGCCCAGCCGCCTACTTCAGCACGCCCATCCCCATGCCCTGCAGCTCCAACAGCAGCAGCAGCACTCGCCCAAGGGACTGAAATCCCTGCCAGAGTCGGGTGTTTATCTGCATGGGTCGCATGTGCAGGCGCAGGAGAGCAGACCCTCGGTCATCGAGTCCTCCAATCAGCCCATGATTATTGAGTGCACGTAGGAGCAGGAGCAGGAGGAGCAGCAGCAGCAGCAGCTGCAGACCAGAGGAAGTGATGGAATCCAAGTGCAATAAAATCAAGTAGAGTTAAGAACGGACGGACAGACAGACAGACGAACCCCCGATGCAGCAGCAGCAGCAGCAGCAGCACAAGTAAACGTAACGGTATTATTATATAGTTGTAAATAGTTCAAGAAGACTCCATACCCCCGACTTCCCGTAAATTCTTGATCCTGCTTCCACCTGGAAAATCAGACTCATTTTCGCGCTATGAAAAACCAGATCTCACCAATTGGCAAAACCCTGAATCCTTCACCTTATCATTATCAGCAAGCACGGCAGGAGAGCACGAAGCACGAAGGGCATATTATTTTTGATAAATATTTTATATATAGTATACACCGTACATAAAGGACACATGAAAAATGGTCAGCCGATTATTGTTAATTGGGGGAATTAATAAACGGAGGAAAAACCGAGGAGAAGGAGAACGAGAGAAAATGCATTTAGGAATCGAGGCTTTCGATGATTTTCCAGTTCGGAATTTAGTTTGTCTCTCAATCTGTTTGTTTGTTCGAACGTTCGTTTGTTTGTTTGTTTGTTTGTTGAGGCGCGCACCTTTAGATGTAGATGATAGACCCTAAAAAGATAACTAAGGATATATATACCGATCGATACATACAATACATAGATTCAAGTTGCCTTATTTGAATTTCGTTAGCACTGAAAACAAAAAAACCGAACCCAAAAACATTTGCTTGGGGCCGATCATCCGAGAAGCAAATCTAAACATACGTATTTTATATATGAATATATCATTATTATACATACGGATATATATATATTTATATGTATTTTATTAAATATACACCGGAATCGGAACAAGAACAAGAACAGCAGCAGCAACAAACAAATGAAAGCAAAAGTGTGTGTAAATAGGAGGGGAACCTTATTTCGCCTAGCTATATAATTACGTAGGCCCCTAGGGATTACCATTACCATTATCATTACACTATGATTACACTATGATTATAACAAGAAACAAAACTTAAAAAAAAAACCAACAAACAAAACAAAACGTATAAAAACTAAGCAAGGAAAAAAGAAAAACGTAATGAAAACTTAGCTGAAAATCGGTGCTTTTGACTGTTTCCATTTGTCCACATTTACATTTACGATTTACGATTGTATTTGTATTTTGAAACACATGAATTATACATTATAGACCACTCTAAAATATATATATATATATATAGAAAGTATATAGACACGTTAGCATAACACTCTAGAGATACTTCCCCAACTACTTTGCGCCTTAATCAAAACACTCAACCCCTCTCCAGTCCTTAGTCCTTTAACCACAAACACAAAAACCGAATCCAAAAAATTTGCTCGTATTGTACTTTACCAAAATTACGTTCTCAATTTAGTCTTCGTTTTCGTCTGAGTATATATATTATATATGAAATCTTTAGCTAACCCTAAGCTTATAATCTTAATGAGGCTGACTAGCTTTAAGTACACATAATCTATATATTAATATAAATAATATAACTAGCGCATTATACCTAGCCACTAAGGATTGTATATTATAAAAAAGGGCCCTCTGCCTCGATCTGTAAGACACAACACCAATTCGTAGCACTAAGTATTATCTTGTGAAGTACGAGATAGTAACGCCTGGAGGTTGGGGGGCAAAAATTCGGGCGGTTCGCAATCGAAATCCGCTAATTGAGACTAAGACTATGCAAAAGTTTTTGTATTTTTGTATCTGATACAAAGCAAGCAGGAGTTAGGAGTGCAGTTTCTAGCCACGTAAGACCTACTCTAAGCTAGCCCTAAGCCCTTTCTAAGCATATGCAATATTTAATTATATACGCATAATATTTCTAAAGAAACGCAAAACGCAGAAAAGATGAGACAAGCCTACATACATGGAAAATATAAAAGAAGATAATCAAAATTATACAAAAAACATACAAAAAAAAAAAAACAACAAAATTGATTTTTTATTTCTCGTTTGGTTTTAATCTCACACATACACACATATGTTGTTGGTTGTGCGAATCCATGATTGTTATTTGTGCAATATTTCGTTGAAACTTATGTTTTACTTTCCTCTTTTATACTTTTGAAACAGTTACATTTATGGTACAGAGAAAGTCTACTAAAATAAGCGACACACATAATACTTTCCTATTTGTGAGACTGAAATGAATTACTAATATACAATATACTCGTAACGCATAGAAAGAACACACCCAAGGAACCCCAGACATTTCGATATATATACATATATATATGATACATATATTTTACCGAACCTTTTGTTTGAGCAAGCATTGTAATATATTACGATATGGATACGGATCTACATATATATTTATACAAAGCACACTTACATAAATACGTAGTCGTAGAGAGCTATAGCTATAGCTATTTATATAGAAAAAACAACCGATGGCCTATGGTTAAAGCGCCCAACTTTGTACAGTAATTGAAATCTGTTTCAGGATTCAAGAAACGTGACGACACAACGTAAATTTAAATGGAGAATAAATGACTGCTTCTTAGTGTTATAAGTGACTCTGATTTAGGTCGAACACACACATAAAAACACACAAACGATTCAAGGATCAATTCTAGAAATCAAATCCAAATATATATTCCATTATATATTCAATAAGTCTATCGTATACCTTTATTGCAAATCAATATTTCAAATGTATGAATCTATATAATTACAATTATCTATAATTCAGCCCTATATAGATCATGTAGAGCCTCTGTTATGCATACGTACGGATGTCAGGTGTCAGATGTCGTATGAGATTGTTTCCCCACTCACTCTCACTCACTCTATCTTTCTCTATCTATCCCTCATATACACAAAATGTACAAAATTGGTTCTCGTAAATAATTAAAAATTAGAAATGGAAACAACAAAAACGCAGCGAATTTTATTTGCAAAATTGCACGTGAAAAGTAAGCCATTCGAGATGGAGTTTGAGTTTCTGTTTGAGCCTTCTTGAAAAACAAAAATATAATGTT
Organism: Drosophila anomelani; assembly: GCA_035045905.1. Lineage (NCBI taxonomy): Eukaryota > Metazoa > Arthropoda > Insecta > Diptera > Drosophilidae > Drosophila > Drosophila anomelani. The sequence continues at coordinate 10,347,645 of JAWNOO010000165.1, forward strand.
GATTTGTACGAGCCTCGGATATATACACGCTATATATATCGGTCACCTCTTATACCACAATAAACGAAATAATTGACTATATGCCTATTTAAGCGCCAATTATATGCGAGACATTTAAAAAAGCAAAGAAACCAGCAACAAAAATCAAGCGGAAAACAAGAATTATCTAATTATTTGAATGCAACTTAAATTCCTATTAATTATATATGAAATATCTCTATAAAATATCTCTAAAGAATCACAATTAATAACAGTACGAAAAGAATGAATAAATACAAAAATATTTCATACTAAAGGGGCTCCGAGTTTCTATTGAATGAGCTGGGAAATGTGGCCTACTTTTGGGGGTATCTTAAGGTATTTTTGGGCATTTTATTATCCTTTGTGTTTGCTTAATCATTTTCTTGGTTTAAAAGGAACAAGTTAAGTTTTAAGTGTTTCTCTGAAAATGATAGAACGTTTCAATAAATATAGTTTCTTCGAGTTTAGCCAAGTTTAAAGAGCTTTATGCATCTATAATTACAAATTCTATGGCATTCCCCATTCCTGTTACCAAGAGCTGCTCTTTGACGGCCTGTCACTGCAAATGGAAACATCAATCACATGTCAATCAACAATGAAAGTAGGGCACTTCAATGGTTACTTTCACATGTTAACCCCCCCGAGGACATGCAAATTGTATGCGTTTCACGCATAAAAAGCTGGCAACATAAAAAACTATCCTGATTATCGCAACACAAAAAATGAAAGCGGAAAAGCAGCAAAAATCCGAGGAAGTCGAGGTGCCAGGTCGGGTCAAACGCGTGCTGTGCGGATGGCTAAATGGAGCGAATGCATCGCCATCACCATCAACATAACCATCCCTCCCCCCCAAAACAGGACTCAAACCTCCCCTACGATTTTGCATAGAATTTTCCACATTTTCCTCATGTGCCCAGCCTTGATTTCTGTTTGGCAACGTTTTATTCACAAAGCGGATTATTTTCATGGCCATTGTGCCGGGCGCCCCCGTCCTTCGTGAGCCTCGATCCTCGCGGACCCTCGGACAATGCCCGGCTGCACTTCCCCAATGTAAATTGCATTCCCGGCGAGTGCCAGGACGCCTTGTTAATCCTGTTCCAATTATGCGCATGTGAGTGCCTGAGCCTGCCGCCTGCCATCTCATCGGACATCCCTAATGGGCACTTTCACTCTCGTTTCGTCCTTTGTCCTCTGGCCGGCATTGTCCACCGACCACTGGCCATCGGATTGAGTCCGGCTTGGGATCGGTGGCGAGCGAAGCAAAATATTGATTACAGCTGGTTCGCTACATTGTTTTGGGTTCTTTAGCATTTATTTACTGTTGATAAAAAATCAAACTGACCCTCGCTGACCCCTCAACAGCGGCATCAGCAGCCGCCCGCTGGGATTTCCCAGACTTTTCATCGAGTTTAGCCATCAATTTATGGCTTCATGTTACCAGTTTTTAACGTATGCATGCAAAAAAAGAAGTCTTTCATATTTTTATGGTAAGTAAAATATTATTTACAATAAATAATAGCATTTTATTTAAGCTCATATTCATAGTTATTTCAACGAAGTCTTTCTTATTTGGTATTCAGTTTTTTGAGATAAGTAAGATATTATTTACAATTAATAAATGTCTTTTGTTAAGTTCATCTTCATAGTTATTTCAAACATCATTATTTATTTTTACTAATTTAATTTATAAAACAAACCTCATTGGGTTTTTAATTAAAAAAACTATTTTATTTATATAGTTGTTACATTTTATATGGATTATATATTAAACTAAATTGTTAGCTTTATATAAATATATAAATAACATTGATTATATTATATATGTTTATATTGATAATACCTTTTAAATAAGTTTTATTGGTTTTAACATCCTTACTGGAAATCGTTGTACTGTGCCTTTCAATGATTATCAGTAACAAATTATTTTATTTTATTTAGTTTATTTAATTGTCAAATAGTTTACTTAACTTCCGAAAAGGCTATGTTAAGACAAGTGCTTAAGGAACTTTAATAACATCTTAAATACGATTTGAGTTCAGCATATAAGTAATTAAAAAATCCTTTGCATAAGTGAGTAAATGAAAAATAAATAAACAAACATCACATTATCTAGATATCCGTAAATTTGAAAGAAAACCCTTAGCTTTAATAAAAATGCAACAAAAAGAACATGCTGAGAGGAAAATGTTTACTTGAAAATGGGTTCTTGTAAAAAATTGATAAGTAAAAGTATTCAAAGTTTAAACTAGCTGGATATTATAGTTTTTATAAAAGATTTGTCAAACGTATAAGAGTATATATGTACATGCTGCCTTATCATACTTATAACTTTCAAATCAAGTTCAGAAAGATACAGTTTTGTAAGATAATACGAATTTAAAAAATATTTCTTTTATATTATTTTTAAAGCCTAACATATCAAATATTTGGAGTTTTTCCTAATATATAAATTCCCAATTACCCGTGCCTTAACATATTTTCTAATAAATCTAAAATTTTAACAAACTAATTTGTGCTTATTTGACAACAACATTCTCCTAATGAAATTCTACCCGTTCAAGCAACTTTTCACTCAAAATAGCCTCCGTTTTCGGGAGTTTTGCAAACCACAAAATGTGCATTTGATGTGAGTTTGGGGGGTGCAGCAGACAGCACCTCCCTATGTCAGCATCCTTATGATTTTCGCTACAGTTTCCGCCCTCAGATCGGCTGTCATCATCATCGGATGGCATTGGTCATCGATTCGATATGCCAGCGGGGCACGTGCCGAAATTAATTGCATGCCAGCAGCAAGGGAGGAAGGATGGTTCGGCGTTCGCAAATAAAAGTTGCACAATGCAGCAGATCGGTATATGGAATATGAATCGTAGTCGGAGCAGGGATCGGGATGACCGTGATGAGGGATGGAAATGCATCTCAGCCGTCCAGCTGCTTGGCACGCGACCGACACGAGGGTTGCAGGCCGCCGCCAGTTGCATTGCAGTTTTTTAGCGCTGTTTTTTGGCAATCACCAATCAGAAGAGCTAGTTTTTTATGGAAGTCCTTTCCAGGAAGAAGGATCTGCCTATCAGAATGAGGTGTTACTATCAGGGGTTAGGTATTACTTTTTATGTAATAAAAAAAAGTTTGAGTAAAACATAAACCTGTTTTAAATATGGGAGCTGTGACTATGGAAATATATTTGATTTTATACAAAATATAAATATATTATGGGAGATTTAAATAATGAATTAAGAGTATGGATTTTTTTCCTATTATAAAAGTCATCATTAGAGTTTGAGCTCAAATTTGAATCGGAGTTTTCGCAATGAATATTTTTTTCTAAAGGTCTTAGTTAAGTGAAATTAGACAAGCCCCCATTAAAAGCCTTAATATTTAATTTGCTTGACTAAATTAATTAAAGAAATTGTAGAACAAATTATAGAAAATATATTAAAGATACAAGAAAATTGTAGTTAAGATAACACATGACTTCTTCAAGCCAAGGTTTTCAAGTTTCAACCTACAAATGTGTAAAAGTTATACTTAAAATGACTATATTTTATTAAATTAAAAAGAAGTTAAGTTTGTGTTTTAAGCTGGAAGCTATAGAAGCTAGACTGTATAACAGTTTTAACAACTCAAGTATCCTGAAGTGCGTTCGGCTCACGCCGTGTCAGCCACGAATACGAATTCGAAAGAGCTCGGAATTATCATAGATAAATTTCGACGCTCTCTCTCTATCTCTTGCTCTGTACTTCCCCCTGCGATCGTGGATATAGAGTATCTGTTAGATACATTCACGTGTGCTAGGCCACTGGGCCCAAAATCCACTCAAACCAACTAAACTCAACTCGTAACGAATCGGTTCGAGTCGGCCGAAAAGCACTCAACCCTGCTCGGCGTTTTCCACGCTCACTCGCACAGCACACGCTCGCCGTAGACTCGAATATTGTTTTGAAGATACAGATACTGCGAGCTAAACATTTTCGGGTCTGCTGCGACCTTCCTAGAAATAGTCAAACGCAACGCGGAGTCAGTGTGACGAAGTGCGTCGTGCGCAGCGGCAGCGTTTGTTTTTCCCCCTGGAAATATATAGTTTTTCGCTGTCGAAAAATCGAAATTGAAGAAGTATCTGTGTGCGTGAGTGCGTGCGAGTGCGGTGAGAGATACAAATACAGATACAAAGGCGAGTGTGCAACTGTATCTACATGTGTGGCGGCTGGAAAACCATGCAGTTGAAGTGAAGTCTATAAGAAACGAGGCAATTATTGAAGCGAAATCCCAAGAAAACCCAGGAAAACCCAGGAAAAATATCGTTTGACAAAGAACCCTTGAGAAGATGGAAAACTTGCAGCACGAACTTGGAGTCTTGGAGAGGAGGAGCTCAACGTCATCGGTGCCAGGTTTGTGTGGGGCTTTATAAGTGGAGCGAATCCGAAACCCAATTCAATTATGTCCAGACGTCACACTCCCCCGAAACTCGTTTTGTGTTCCAAAATAAAAAGAAACGACAACAAATTCAATACGAAATCTTATCAAAGTCGCTGCTGATTGGCTGTGCGATCGCCCTAATATTTTCTGTTTCTGTTTTTGTCTGCGTTTTTTATTTGTTTTTTTATATACTGCGCAGTTCTTTGGCTTTCTGTTTTGTTTTTGCCATTCGCTGATTTGGTTTTTTATTGGCAAATGCGGTGTATATAAACCAGGGAGATGGAGGAGGTGTCATCAACCCCCTGACAAATCGAACGCTGACCGACATTTGTCAACCGCCCAACCCCCTTGTTGTTGTCGTCGATCAAGGACACACAATAGGGATTTGGGATTACTTGCAGTTCAGTGAGTTTTTTTGAGGTAGAATCTCTAGATCTCCCCAGATTTACAGGGCTAATTGAATGGGGGAAACCAGTTTGCAAACATACCTATAAGAAAGGAGGGCAAGGAACCCAAAGGATACTCATGCTGGTGCTGATGGTGATGGCTTGGTGGTGACCCTACAAGATTTTCATTCAATTAGGCTTCTTATCAGACACGCTAAACAATTTCCAGATCTTGGAATTCCATTCACGTTGTCGCCCAGGGGCGGGGGGAAAATGCCAGTGAGAGCGACCTAGAAATGCCAAGCAACAACCCTCGAGGAAAAGCAGAAACCGAATTCTTGATTTCAGATAAGCCAGCATGAAAATGCACTGCGAGTGTGAGTGCGAGTGCGAGTATCTGTATCCGAGCGATACTACGAGTGCGAGTTCAAAGATAGAGGCGGCCAGCGAAATGGGGACGTCGAGCAGCCGAAAACAATTTATGAATGAATGAATGAACCCGAATGAATGGGCGGGCGGGCGTGTGTGAGTGAGTGAGATGAGCCCCTTAGCTCTCAGATAATAAAATGGAATGAATCCACTCCGCTCTTCAAAAGCTATTTCCAAATATTGTGTGTCTTAAAATAACAACGAAACCTGTTTTTCGCCTTCTGCTGTGCGGGGCAGGGGGATCGGCGTCTAAGCCCAACCCGAGTTGAACTTGCCCTGCGGCAAATGGGGCAAGGACATGGCACGCCAAGCGAGATTCAGCTGCCACTCTGCCGCTGCCTCTGGGCATAGGCTCATTTGAATAACAAAACTTCGCGTAGGGATTCCCAGACAGGATATCGAATTGAGGCCTGAACTCAAGTTTCCTTTTCATTTCTCATCTGTTATTTTTTTCTCTCCAGCAAATCCTACCAGTCCTGCTGAGGAATGCGGCTGTGTGCGCCTGGGCAAATGCAAATGGTTCAATGTGGCCAAGGGATGGGGCTTCCTAACGCCAAACGACGGCGGCCAGGAGGTGTTTGTGCATCAGGTGGGTACTGCCATTAATATTAATAATAATTATTGTAAATAAATTATTTAAAAAGATTGATTATGTATGGAATTATCCTGTTTTCTTTACCTAAATAATTAAGCCCAACACTTCCCTTTGCAGAGTGTCATCCAGATGGCGGGCTTCCGGTCGCTGGGCGAGCAGGAGGAAGTGGAATTCGAGTGTCAGCGCACGGCCCGCGGACTGGAGGCAACCAAGGTGTCCGGCAAGCAGGGCGAGAGCTGCCATGGCAGCACCTACAGGCCACGAATGTGAGAGACTGCTTCACCCACACCCACACCCAGAAAATCCAACTGACTTTTCTGCTTTTTACAGTAACCGAAGGACTCGTCGCATGCGCTGCTACAACTGCGGAGAATTCGCCAACCACATTGCCTCCGAATGCGCCTTGGGTCCGCAGCCGAAACGCTGCCATCGGTGCCGCGGTGAGGACCATCTCCATGCCGACTGTCCGCACAGGAATGTGGTGAGTAACCAAATCAGATCACTGATTATAGTACCAGATTCCATAATGAAGATTTAACCCCGTTGCAGGCCCACACTCCCAGCAATAGCGAGAACACCAGCAGCACCGGAAGTCAGGGAAAGAGCGAGGCCACCGCCTAGGAGGAGGGAGGATCCTTGGTTGGCAGTTGGAAGTTACAAACTTCTTTGACAAGTACAAAAGAAAACGGAAATCGACGACGAGAGGCGCATCAAATCAAAGAAACCCACGTACAACAAAACTAGCTACTACGTTTAAGTGCATTAGATATTAAAGGGGGTGGATGGAAGGATGGAAGAAGGATAACGGAGGGGGAAGGACTACGCCCCAACACTGCCACCCCAATTTAAGTTAAGCTAAGCTCAGGCATATCCTTTTGGTCTTAAGCTACCCCCTAAGGCTTTTTAACTGGAGTACAAGTACAAGTAAAGGCATTTAGCTACAGAGTATCCTTTTGCCTGTCAATCCTAGGACAGCTTTCTCCCTCCCTTGGACTGAGCTTAAAGCGCGGCGTTGATAAGAAAGCTCAGGCTGCGAGTCACGTGGCCACTGACAACATTGAAGCTTTCCGGAGGACAACAACAAAATCACCATGAAAACGCAGAATCATTGTAAGCCGAAAGTGAAACAGAGTGAGCAACAACAAAAAGATTAGGCGAGGACATGGCCAGAAGGAGCACAAGGGGAGGATGAGGTCCTGTTCTGTCCTGCCTTTTTTCTCGGCTCTCCCGGCTCTCTCTCTCTCTCTATCTCTCGCCTGGCCCTTTGGCTGTTTTTGTTGTGGTTTCGACGGTTCGCCATCAGTTTGCTACATTGTTCGGGCTCGTTTTTTTTCTCTCTCTCTCGGGCACGACACAAGAGTGTCCTTCGCCAGAAGGTGGAATCAGGAGCAGGAGCAGGAGCAGCAGCAGCAAAAGGAGCGGGATACCCCAAAGAGGATGCAACTGCTTATGCGAGGCCCTAAAGCCAGAAATGGGCTCAGTCTCAGTTGATCTCTGCCAGAGAATTGTTGTGTGCAACGCGGCGGAATTTACATTTACAACATCTTATTACCACAAAAGAAAAAACATGAAAAACAATATACATATATATAAAATTTAACAAAATTTAGAACAGCAAATCAAAGCAACTTCAATAAATAGAACAAAATAATAAAAACAATAACTTAGACAACTAAAAGAATTTCAACAAAGTTAACAAAGCGTTTCAGCAACAAATTTTCAAACAAAAAACCAATAAATACCATTCAAAAAAACGTATAACTATTTAAATAATCATTAACATTTGTAAAATATACATTTTTTTGCGCATAAAAAGTAAAAGTTTTGCCTCGAGTTCAAGGCTAACACACAAAAAATGAGTAAAATGCGAAGAATACCTGCTAAAAAATAGTAGAGGGAATATAAAGTTAACGCTGGCTGAGAGCAAACAATAATAAAAACAGCATCAGTGGCAGCAGCAGCAGAAGCAGAAGCAGTAACAACAACTGACAATAACAATAGTCAACGTCAACGTCATCGCACATTCATTTGGGGCAAGCCACACACACAAAAGCACACACACACCGCACACTCTCTCGCTGGGAATTTACAACCAGATTTACATGGGCAGCGCCTGTTATGTAATATCCTCCTTCTGACGCTGTCTCCTGTCATGTTAGCACAGTCCTTGCTCCCGCTCCTTGCTCCTTGCTCCCTGTCCCTGTCCCTGTAACTGGCACTGCTCTCCTTTCCCTTTTCCCTGCTCTCCCCTGCTCTGCCTTGAGTGGGAGGTGTGGCATGCACCTTTGGATCTGACTCTGGTTGCTGTTGGCCCCCTTGGGTGCTAATTTGATTTAACTCGCACACATGGCCAGCTGGGCACGGCATTGAGACATTAGCCCGAAGGACACCAGCCCAGCCCTGCCCAGCTATTGGTAACCCATAAATAGGGACACGCCGCCACCGCCGCCACAGTCAAGGTATGTCTGAAGCGCATGGAAATCGCTGCTTCGGGGGCCACGCGAATATTACGCATACGCCGCGTGCTCCATGATGAAACTCTTGACTCCAGAAAGGAGCTTCGATTTGTGTTTTTTTCGATGGCCTAGGGTTGGGCCTAATTAACGAATGTGTGTCATAATGCGACAGCCGTTAGTAGGTCAAGTAGATGCGATGCCGATGCTGGGCGTTTGCTTGGAGGTCGCCGCAGGTTCAGAGGGGGGAAAAGCTCGTTGCCAAAAGGGCAACCCGAGCAGGAACGGGAACAGGGCGAGGCGAGGCGAGGCGAGGTGAGATGAGATGAGTCGCGTTTTTGGAGAGCGAATGGGGCGACAAACGAGTGCGAGTGCCAGTGCCCATGTCATTCGAGTAAATAAATAGTTGGGCGTTTCTTGGCCATTCACCGAAGCCAAGGCCCTGGCTCTGGCTCTGGATAATCCTCTCCTTCTCGGTTTCAATTATCTTTAGAATTTCCATTCCAATTTTTAAAACAATCTCAATGTTTCCACTTACTCTCTCCCGTTCTCTCTGTGACTGTCTTTAGCCTGCACCTCACTTTCACTCTCACTCTCACTATTTTTTATGCTTTTCCTCTCACCCACCACCCACCCACATTACGAATTGCATTGAAATTAACGTTCCTCACTCCTTGTTCTTGCACAGGCAATGTAAGAATTACACTCCACTCTCTGTCTCTGTCTCTGGCATGGTTCGAGTTCAAGTAAAGCTAATCGCAAACGAAGAATCAAAAGCAATTAAACTAACAAATCAATGAACGGTTAAAAGTTCCAAAACATCCAAGCAACAACAACACAATGTACAAAGCCAAAACACGTTAAAAACTCCTACTAAACATATAAAAAACTGCAAAGAAAGCGTGGCAACTGCAACTGCAAGTTAATGTGCTAAACTAAACCTAAAGAAACATCACTCGCTCTTCCAAACCAGAAATAAGTCAAGGTAAGTGATTATTTCTTAACAAATTGTATATATTTCAGTGTTTATTCCTACGATTCTGAGTGTTATAAATTCTTTTCATGCACCAAACTTTCCACTTGAATGAATTAGCTCAATTAAAACAGACTTTTGTATATGGCTTTCCTTTTGCTAAAACAAAACACGATTTGAACTAGAAAGGCATCTTTTCCACGGCCAAATTCCAGGCAGGCAGGCCTCGGCACACGTAAATGCAGCAGTTGTAGATGCTCGGCTCCACCTTGCCCTGCTGCACCAGCGAGAGGATGGAGCACAGGCTGCCCAGATGGTAGTTGGGTTGCTGGCTCATCAAGGGCGTGTTCTCTTGTTCCTTGCCTGAAAACAAATATGCGTTTGGGATTGGGAGATAAAAAGAATTGATTTAATTACCACATTTTGTGTCTTCTAATATTATTGCTTGCTTTAAGTTAATTCAGCTCGCCTTTAGCCACATTTTCTCTGAGTTTTCCTACCTTTGATAACGCCCTTCTTAAGCCAGCTCACACGATCGATGTGCGTCCAGGGTATCACTTGCTTATCGCCAGGAGCCAGCCAAAGGCTCAATATCGTCACCGAAATCGTATCCATATTCCCGTCCAAGGCAGGCATTAGAGTGCCCACCACCGAGGGGCACAGAGCGCCATGGTAATAGTCATGTGCTCCATACAAGGCACTATATAGACCCGTGCCCAGCATTCTCGTTGAGTCACAGCCGAATAGGAAGACCACACTGCGTACCTTGGCCCGGCAAACAACGCGTGCATTCACATACTGAAGACCAGAGCCGTGGCCAGCATAGCTAGTGGATAACTGAAAATTAGTCCCAATAAAATAAGTTAGAAAATGTCAGCTTACACAAAGCAATCCTCCTGGTAGGCCTGCTTCACCATCACCTCCTCGGTGGGCACGGTCTCGAAGAGATGCTGCCAGTCCGAGAGCCAGTACTCGAAGAAACTGCGCAGCCTGCGGCCAGAGTTCATCAGATCTGAGTCCGGATTGATCACGCACATTCCCCGCTTTATGGTCGTGGTGTAGTAGCCATGCTTGATCTGAGCTTTGTGCTGCTGGACCAAACGCCAGAGGCTGTGCAGCGACCTGACGCGGCTGAACTCCTGTACCGTGACCATTTGTTCCCAGTGCAAGTGATCCAGGCGCTAGAGAAGCGATTATTGTGATATTGTGATATATTCACCATAAAAAGCAGACTTACCTCATCGACTACGAGTATCGTGGGATATCTTTTGGCAATTAGCTTATGGCGCTCCTCCAGTTGCGTCCAATCGCTGGCGAATCCCTTGAGCATGTCGTACACCTCCTGAATTTTCTTGGGTCTGCGGGATAGCTCCAGGCATATGAGCTTGAGATCTGCTGCGTTCAGTCGATTGGCGTGCTGAGCCGCCTGCGAGAGTATAACACGCTTGTGGTCGCTCCATTCGTTAGCCAGACAGCAGTCATCCACCAGAGCGTTAATGATCCTTGTCTGCTTGTGCACAGCACTGCAGTCGTAGCGTTTCCCAAAGAACAGAAAACTATAAGGGGCGATGGTGTCCTTCAGGTTGGAGATAAGGTTCTGTGGGGGATAAGGGATTAATTAAGGAATTTCTCTGTAATTTTCAATAGGAATTTGCAGGGAACTTACTTTCAAAAACACAGAAAAGGAATCCAGCTCCTCCCAGTACTTTTTCTTTACCTCCTTGCCCTTCATGTTCAGGGGATCAACGGTGATCACCCGCTTGAATCTGTCCACCAGCGTGCTGTACTCCCGAAAGAGTTTGGCCATATTGCTGCCCGAGAAACGCAGACAAATGGGTCCCAATTGGGGACTGCGGCAGTGGCGGAGCAGCGAGAGATATATGTCCCCGCGGCTCGAATGGATCTCGTTGAATACGGAGTAGGTGGTGGCGGGATTGAAGCTTTTGCAGACCTGCAGTACACACCACTCGTTGGGCAGTTGGTCGCAAATGTTTGAGATGCGCTTTAGACCCTCCGCGGGCTGTTCAACATTCTCCAGGAAGTCCAGGTGTTCGGGGATATTCTTTGGCAGCTTTTCTGGGGGGTTTTCACGCTCCTTTTGCTGCACATACTTCATGGTGTTCTGCAGGAATTTGTTGCTAACAAAAAGGCGCTTAGTTTATGAGATTTGTATGCTTCTTTCTAGTTGAATACCTTTTAAGGTCCATTTTCTCCTTGTTGGAGGCCACTTTGAGCAGCTGCTGCGTTGTAGGACGCTGCTTCTCCAGTTCCGATGCCTCGGTGATGTAGCGCAGATCCGTGGACTGGAACTGAGCTCTGACCTGGTAGTAAATGGAGTGTCCCACATTGCCATTGCGGTACTCTTCATCGGCGCGCAGTAGGTTAAATTCTGTAAATAAAAACACATGTTGGACCGTGTAATACTTAAATTTCTCATACTAACCCTTTGCCACGGGGCCCACATCTGAGCTGGGATAGGTGCCCAGCCAGTTCGCCTTGCCCCCGGCTGGTGGCATTATCTATAAGGTAGCTTTTTTTTAAAGAGTTTACTTTTAAACTGTGGCGGCGTCGTTCTTGTTTTTGTTTTTTGCAATAACAATAGTCGATTGGCGACCATTGCGGCGGTGTAATCGGTAAATTAATGTTGCCATATACAATTCATCGATAAAAACTCTCTATATGTTGCCAGACTGGGCCAGAATATTTCAGATGGTGGCTGTCTTGACTAAACGAACGAAGGTTTCGTTAAATATTGAAACGGCGCAAGGACTCTTTTTCTGTCGCTTCCTTTGCCTTTATCTCTCTTGTAGACAGGGTTGCCAGGTTATGAAAGCCCAATTTTAACAGATTTTTCAAACTGCCAGTACTGCGTGCTCTGCAACGAAATCTTTAACCATGCTGGTTGCACGAGCTCGATTTTCCGTTAAACCAGAGTTACCAGACGGTTGATGTTGATTTTCACTTTTACTTTGGGGCATGCTCCACAAAATAACAGCACCGTCCCACACACCCACCACCCCCCGCCCACACCCACTTCAACCTCACCCCCCCGCCCCCAGTCAACCCCCTTCTACCCCGTTATATTTTTGGCTGCATTATTGATGTCCTCTTAGCGCTCGGCACGTTCGTTGTCCTTTCCGCCTAGCAAATTATAACATTAATATTACATTAACACACACATACACACGCACACACACTGACGCGTGCATTGGGGAGACATTAAAACTTTCGCAGCATCGCGCACATGTAACATGAAATGCCCAAAAACAACAACCAGAGCCACCCCAGAAAAGGTATATGTGTGTGTGCGGGTGTGCGTGCTGCTATGTGTGTGTGTGTGTGTGTGGCACACATTCCAACAGTTGCAGCGCCGTCGCTGTCGCGGCCAACGTCGCAGCCGGCGTCGCAGCATCCCTCTGCATGGCAGAGAGAGAGTCTCAAAACGAATTTCGAAGTCGACGTCGACGGTTGTGTCGCTTTTTTCCTGCTTGAAAATATATATAATAATAATAATCTAAACAAAATAAAGCTTTTAACCACTAACCCCATAACCGAAAACCACAGAGATAACAAAATAATAACCCACTAAGCACAACCCCATCTTCCTTCACAAAAAAAATCAAGATATCTGAGAAAAAGTGTAGCATACTTCTGTGCCGTGTTGAAGCTGAGAAAATAACGCCCACAAGGCCAGAGCGAGTATGAATTAAACGCGTTAATAAAGAAAAACACAAGAAACGGGCGAGAAAAACGACATTTAAGTAAATTAAGGTGTGGTGATTTATGCAACTTTTTTGAGGCACACACGCAGCATCAGCAGCCGCAGCAGCAGCAGCAGAGAGAGGGGTCGCAAGGGGGGTCAAAGCCACTGCACATACCTCTAAGCTAAGCCCCACACACACACACACACACGGACACATACACACACGCTTAGGGACAGGGGCGAAGGGGAGCCGAGAAGAGGGATACAAAATAAAGGATAACGACGGAGGAGGAAGAAGCAAGAAAGAAATCGAAATTAAAATATATGTTGGGGGGCGCGCAGGCGAGAGCGAAAGGGGGTGCAATTTTCGGCTGACGCTGTAATTCGACGACGCTCATCCTTATATCCTGCTCCACTTTGCTCTCTTTGGCCGCTCTTTCTCCGCTCTGCTCTGCTCTGCTCCTCTCCCGCTTCGTCAAGTGAAAACATCTCGTTGGGGCTTCGTCGAGTTTTGTAGGTATTTTGGCTACACGAAAATATACACAGCGCCATCATCCTGCTCCTTTTGTGGGGGAAAAAAACGAAAAATTCAAATAGTTCCGCAGCAAAAATCACTCGAAAACACACCGAAAATTGCCCTAAAACTAAGTGAAAAGTGATTCTTGAAAAGCATTCGAAATTGGTTTCCAAAAACGACGAGAGAACGCCTACGCGTTTTTTCGGTGGGCTGCAAAAGGCGTTGCCAAATGGATAACACAACAAGGCTCCAGCTAAAACCCAAATCAAATCTTTATTCTAGGCTCCTAAACTAAAGAAAATAAAAAAAGTAAAACCAAAAATCACTCGAGAAAATATCAACTGAAATTATACAAAAAATTAATCATACGCACTGAGTGAAAAAACTGTGAAACAAAAGCAAAAACACAAGGCGAAAAAACAACGAAAATAAAGGACAAACAAAGGGACAGAAGCCTCCAGAGGAGGAGAAAAGGCAAGGCAGCAGCCTCAGCAAGAACATTCTGCTGCATAAATAATACACTCGCCACACAGACGCGTATACGCCATATAGGCCAGGACATACCAGCAGGATATACCACACACACACACACGCATTCGACGGCAGGACATGCTCCTGTTCTATTATTTAACTGCTTTCAACGTCAGCACGCCTTTCAACCCGACGAAAGTCGATTGAAAGCCACCTTCAACGGCCCAGCATCCCTTGCTCCTTCGCACAGAGGCAGAGAGCGAGAGAGAGAGAGAGGTCCTTTTTGTGGGCGAGTGTGTGTGTGTGTGCGACGACGTCAACGTCAATCCGCTCAATATTTATACATTGAACCAAGTCGAGCCTGGCCCACGAGCAGGACTCCTGACCGGATTCACAACGCAGACGCTCCTGGTCCTTCGCTGGGCCCAAAATAAATAACATCTGACAGCTGCCCGAATCCTGAAAGCACTTAAAGGGCCGTCACAAAAAAAAAAGAGGAAAGCAAAAAGGGGGAACACGAGAAAAAGAGAAAACGCGAATAGCGATACAATTTCCATAGGAAAACATCAACCAAACTGAACGCAATCTTAAGCACTCACAAACAAAACAATGGGCGCCAAGGAAAGTGTCGAGGCAGCCGCCAAAATGAACGCCGATGGCTGGGGCCATGTGGAGGTGTGTATTATCTATATATCTATGAAAAAAAAAAAACTTAATTACCTATACATAAATTCCCCAAACACAGCTAGCTCTATATTGTTAGCAAAACAAAAGATTTTCATTGAAATAGTATTTAAAAAGTCATAAAAACGGGCATATTTATGGTTCACTTTAAGGGAACATTCTTGGAGTTTCTGAAAAATAATAATATACTTTTTTAACTAGAAGAAATAGTTCGTTAAAATATCATAATGGCCGAGTATTGCTTCACAAATATATTTCTGAAATCACTTTAATGTTAAACGTTGCAATTTTAAATTAATAAAACTATGATAGAATCTTTTTTAAGATGTTTAAAGTTCTCTAATATTTTCTACTTGTTTTTAAAGGTCAATGCATTAAATATTATACAAGTATTTCCCTAATAAAATCCTTTATATGAAGAAAAAAACATATTTTCCTTATTTTTGTCATCTATATTTATTTACTAAAGTAAATCACGTTTCTTTAAAACAAAAATAAAATAAAACCAAGACATAACTTTAAGAAAATTGCCTTAAAAATCATTCTTTACCAATAGCCACTCCTTCTACACCCGAAAGCATTCATAAAATCCCCTTTAATATTGTCAACAACTTGATGATCCCATTTGGCGTGTCTCTCATCGCCCCCCAATCTGTGTCAGGCCTTTTCCGATCCCCCATTGCATTTTCCGGCGAGAGCGACTCTCTGCGGCTTTTGATTGATTTTAAAAATAAATTCGACAACAACACGTGCGCCAAAAGTCAGTCAGCACGCGAACAGCGAGAGAGAAAAGTCCCATTTCCCCAATTTTCCCGTACCGGATGCCCATTGAGATACCGTTCCCATGGTCCACATGATGATCGCATGTTTCATGTGCTTCCCCAGCATACATATCTCTCTGGTGACCCGATCTCTTGAGTGGCGGCCACTGAGAGCTCCATGTGGGCGTCATGGTGGTGCTCTCGAGACGCCAAGAGATCGGAGATTGGAGAGCAAAAGTATCTGAGAGATGAAAATTCGTTTTGATTTCGATTTTCTTTCGTTAGTTGACTCCGCGACGTGCATTTGTGATGTTGTTTTGGCCTTTTTGAGTTCCGCTAACCGCAATTCGAGCTGTTTGGAAGCCGGCAACTTAGTGAAACAGGTGTCTAGGCCAAGCGATGTAAACAAAAATAGATATATAAATAAATAGACCTATCATATGCTACATATATATATGTATATATCTCTTTTATAACGATCTAAATGTGTGCGAACAATGTGGCCAACATATGGGCCAGAGACTGAATATTTATAAAATTTAATCAGCATAAAAATAAATAGTGCCTACCTCGGATTTTTGCATTGCATTCAGTCTTCGAGGGGGGAGGTGTCAGCGTAAAAATCTGATCTAAATCAAAATCAAAAGCAAAACTTCAAAGCACATTTTCCGCCTTATATCGTTATGCATCGCTTTTGTTTTTTACACCTACACACAGCAGCTTTTCTTGTGGCAGCCGGGGGAAGTGGAAAATGGAAGTGGAAATGTTGCTGCACCAGCATTCGCACCTCTCGGTCTGGCTGGCTTGCTGGCTGGCTGGATGATGATAATAAACCGCGGCGTGGGTTGCTTCAAAGCTTCCATCTGAGGCTAAGACTCGGTGTGCAGCCTTCACCGCGTATTCGAACAATTTATTACAGCTTAAAGATAACTAAAAACTATGTTTATTACACGCCTACCCACTGAGTTGTTCGCATTTCCGGGGACTAATCTTTAAAGAGTTATAGCTGACACAAAGTTGGGTAGGGAAATCATTCTGAAACATATAGAGGAGATCACTAAGAGATAATAAAGATGGAAATATGCAAAGTGGAGTTAAAATATTAAAGAATATATAGCACAGCCTTTAATTAATTAATTAATGTATTTATATTGAAGCATGGGTGAAATAACATGTCAATAATTTTTATCATAGCTACTGATTATCGATCCCTGATTTCTGCTGGAAATTCCAGAGCCCTACAAGGAGTTGATTGCTTGATTGCTTTGCTTTTTGATCCATTCAAGACTTCAAAAGCAATTTAGTCATAAAAATTATAATTATAATTATAATTATAATTATTATAATTATATTAAAAACTAAAGTAACCCGCTTGCCTAATAATTATTCATTTGTTTATCTTTTGCAGCGCGGAAGTCGCTACCACGGCCATCGGCACAACCAGCGATCGCAGTCGCTGAACCGCGGACAGGCGCTCTCGCAGGCAGACGTGAGCGGTATGTGGTGACATCGGGGTGCCTCTGGTAAAGGTAAGCGTGCTCTCAGATCTTCTCCAAGCTCAGTTTTCATAATTTATCCCCACAGGATCTGCGGCGAGCTGCGCCAACTGCGCCATGGGTAACAAACTGAGCTGCTCCTGTGCCCCGCTGATGCGCAAGGCCTATCGCTACGAGGATTCCCCCTGGCAGAGCTCCCGTCGCCGCGATGGCCATCTACTGAGGTGCGTCTGGGTGCTGAGCTCTCCCCCTTTCCGCCGACTTGACTGACTACAACTTGGTTACTTTTTTTCGTTTGTCCCACGACTGTTGAAACGGGGCAAAGCTACCACCACCGCCACTACCAACAACTGAACCACAATTGAATTCGCTCTTTCGATAACTTTTTTCCAAACCAACTAATTGTGTTCTTCTTCTGGTTTTTCTTTCTTTCACAAAAAAATGATTACTAAAATCGAAAAAAAAAAAATATATATAAACACCTCAAAACCACACACAACAAATTGATGTCACAACTACAACTACAACTACAATCAAATGTATCCTGCTTCAACTTTTCCTTCCTACCTACGACTGCAACAACTACAACAACCAACCAACCAACCAACCAACTATAACAACAATGCGTTTCTTTGTTTTCCCAATTTTCCTCTCTCCAAAACCCCCCCATAAAAAAAATCAAACAATTGTTCGGTGCACAAAATCCAAAAATTCGAATCGGATTCACAACAATTGCCATAACATTGTTGAAACTTAATTAACCAACGATAGTTCGTTCAGGTTGTGGGCTGAGGTCTTCCATGTGTCCGCCAGTGGCGCCGGCACCGTCAAGTGGCAACAAGTGTCCGAGGATTTGGTTCCTGTGAACATCACCTGCATTCAGGACTCGCCCGAGTGCATCTTTCACATCACCGCGTATAACAGTCAGGTGGACAAGATACTTGACGTGAGACTTGTGCAGCCAGGTGAGTGCACATTGCTCCAACTCCGCCAGCACCAGCCCCAAGCCAACCCCATTCCCTCTCCTCCTTTCTCTTCACCCCCCCAGGCACACGCATTGGCCAGGCATCGGAATGTTTTGTCTACTGGAAGGACCCCATGACCAACGATACCTGGGGCCTGAACTTCACGTCGCCCATCGATGCCAAACAGTTCCGCGAGTGCTGTGTAAGTATTCTCTTACGGTCTGGCCTCAAGCCCAGCCAAAAGAAAAAAACATGCGAAAAGCGTCCAAAAAAATATTTGATAAAAAAAATTACAAAAAAAAAAAACAGCCAAAGAAAAAACAAAATTGAAATTAAATTCAAACCAACCTCAACTGATACCGATACCGAAAACCTCAGCCACCCACCAACTAATACAGCAACACTAACAGAGGTCTGGCGGCGAGCTATAATCATGCCCGCCAGCTGGAGCACTCAGCTGAGCCACCACCACCACCACCACCATCCCCACCAGAACCAAGTACCAAGTGCCACCGAACCAAGTCAGAAACCAAAGAACCACCCAAAAGCATACACCCACATAACATCCACACACACTCACAAACACACACTCAGACCAAGATAAACACCAAGAGTTCCGAGATGCTGGCGATGGCGATGACTGCTGATAATGATGATGCCAATGATGCTTAGGGCCCCAAGCCCTGAGCCAGTCGATGTTTGATTTGCATACAAAACACACACGCAGACACACACGCACACTTCTCCCTTTCTGTGTACTCGAGAAGCATCCATAATCAATCTCTGAGTTCGGTGCAGCCAAGCAGGCACTCGACCAAATCTGAAGATGAAATCATAATTAAGCTCTTCACCCGCCGCTCACTGTCACCACAGAGTCACGGTCACTGCCATTGTCACAGTCACACACCATGTTTATGCTGGGAATGTGATGAGTTATAGAAAAAGTATCTCAAAAACAAGTTTTTGATTTGAAATATTAACGCTTAAAGAAAGTTTTAATTTTTAAATGGCAAGAAAATAATATTTAAATAAATTTTAATGAATTGTTACTCATAATTTTATGAGTTTACTATTTGTAAAAGTGAAGTTAAAGTAACCCTTTAATAAACAAAAATATAAGTTAAACATTTTTGTAAAGAAATTAAAGCTGTCTGAAAAGCTAAGAATTGATTCAAGAGAAATATAAGCACACTAAAGAGCTTAAATTATTTTAAATTATAATTGTTGATAATTAAAGTCCCAATTGATGCTGTAATTAAATCCTAAATCAATGCATAAACAGACTCATCATTGTCATCGTCCTGCATCAACGAAACTCACAGAGACACGCACCAAAAACATAACTCTTCCTTGTACTCGCTAATTAGTTGATATAAACCTGACGATTTGATATAAATTGGTTCGCTGAAAATTAATAAAAATTCTTGTTTAGTTTTATTTTTTATTATTTTTACAAATTCTGTTCAGTTTTATGTGGATATTTGCGTTTTTTGGTTACTAGATATTCCGTTAGAAATTTGGCCAAGTAAAGTAATTGTAGTCTTTGTAGATTTACACTCACACATATTTACACATAGCACAAAAACAGAGACATGCACTGGGAGAAAAACAATTGAGGGAAAACTCATCAAGTAATTAAGTCAGAAATTGAGGAAGAAATGTGAGATATCTTTCAGATTCTGTCCGTTAAAATGAGAAAATAATAACTGAAGGCGTTGTAAATAATATCTAAAATAAAGTAATATTGTAAATACCTACCTCAAACTTAGATAAATTTTAAACAATTTGAGTCAATCGAAATGTAAACTTAATTTCTGACCTGCCATCTCAAGAACCACACCTCAGACTGCAACTCGAACCCATCTATGAACACATCCACCCATACGCCTATTAATATATAGACTCTAATATTATGTAGTCAAACATTCTCTGTCTGGACTAGCCAAGTCTAATAATTGTTTCGTTTTCTTTTCTTACTTTGCGCATCATTTGTTGCAGGTATCTTACATTGTAAAAAAATACGTTAGTATCGCTTCATATTATTTCTTCTCACACCCCCACACACAGCCAACAACTAATTGCTGTCTTTTTTCGATCTCAGACAGAGAGAGATACTAAAAGTTAAACTAAGTGTAGTCCCCCTTGAGAATCTCTGTTCGTTCCATCCTCTGTTCCACTGTCACTGGGCATGAGTTTAAGATCCTTCCATAAGTGTCCACCGAACAATATATAAATATGTTACACCGAAAACACACAGCAACATATAATGAGTGTCGTATTTGTTGTAAACTTTTCTGCTCTATGTGTGTGTCCATCAACCCACTGCAACACCACCCAACCACCCCAGCTCCACCTCTCACTTTCGGTGCTCACCTGGAGCTGCCGGTCCCCAGGATTCATTTGTAAATGTGACTCATCCAAGTGCGAAGATGAACAGCGGAAACTATCCGATAACACCGAACATCCGACAAAGAACTCAGACAGATACACGACACACACACCACACACACTCCACACACACACACACTAAAATTTGTTAAATGTATTTATATTATATATTCTTTCATTTCTTTTTCTCTCTTCTAATCATTTTTCGAAATCATTATCGAAACACGCCAAACTCAAAATACTGAAAAAATCCTTCGAAATATTTCATTTTTAAATGCATTTCATTTCGTACTTCAATTCGAAACATTTTCAAAAAACAATCGATACCAAAATGAAAAAAAAAAACAACAAAAAACGACGGATATTTCTTTTGAAATTTATGCTAAAAAATATCTATATATAAATATATGAAACACAACAAACAAAACTCAACAACAACTCAACTAACAACAACAACAATACCAAAATAACCCCGAATAATAAACATTCTGAATGTACACCACGATTCTCTCTGAAATCTATTCTATATATGAACCCCGTTTTCCCCCCTCTTCGAAATGCTTTTATTATCTCTAACAATAATTTTATTTAACTACTCTAAATATATATTTATGTATGTATAAATATATTTTCAAATCGATTCGTTTGCATTTCACGTGTGCCATAAACCAAAACCGAAAACAAAACAAAATTTCCGAAACAATTGAAAATGAAAACAAACAAAATTAAATGAATATGTAATTGAAATTAAACTTAAAATTT
The DNA here is from genome assembly GCA_035045905.1 of Drosophila anomelani. NCBI lineage: Eukaryota > Metazoa > Arthropoda > Insecta > Diptera > Drosophilidae > Drosophila > Drosophila anomelani. The sequence continues at coordinate 10,368,662 of JAWNOO010000165.1, forward strand.
AAATTGAACAAACGACAATCGAAATATGAATGATGTATGAAAATAACTATGGAATTGTACAAATGAAAATGCAAAAGAAAAACGCAAAACGCTTTAAAACAATCGCACGTATCCTCTACTACAATACCGTTACCTATCCCCTACAATCCGTTTCCGATGAGCCCTAATCCGATCCCGAACCCGACCCCGAACCCGAGCCCGATATCCCAAAAATCCTGATCCATCCTCCCCCCCTCCAAAATCCCATGCCAGTGGGCGGTTTACGAATCGAAGCAATTTTCAAAAATCAAAACCAGTATCACTCCAGAGAGAGCTAGAGTTAGACACAGTCAGAGTTAGTGAGATATATTCTTGGAGCATCATTTATCGCCTCGAAGGCGGCTTCCATGGAGGTTTCTGAAACCAAATTGAATCCAAGCTAAAGGAACTTAGATATATATTCTATATATAAATATATATATATACCCAAGCCACGCACATGCTTACAATAAATTGTTAAGATGTTAAACCCAAAAGCCAAATCAAAATGGAGTTCTAGAATCAAGTTTGTATAATCAAAAGCAATGTTAACGCTAGGCTAAGTTAATGCCCCAACCAAGTGGCTATATAGAACACATTGTTAACTTGCGCCGAGCGCTGAAAGAGGATAATTCGGAGATCCCAACTATAATATATATATCTCTATGTATGTTCGTTTGTGTCCCACACACACACACACTCTGCTATTCTATTGCTATCAAAAACTACTCCGTATCCGTATTGCTTTCACTATTTAGATATTGTAGAAAAAAAGGCTTTCAGCACTTAAAGTCAAGCTTCAATCCAAGTACTATTCTTCCTGCACCATCTATGTATGATATATGTACTACTACTACTGCTGCCGCTGCTCTCGTAGACGTTCTCTAAGATATTTCAGAACACACTATCTATCCAGTATCCAACACACTGACACTCCAGTTTCGCCGGGCTGACCTCTGAACTCAGCCTCGGCCCCAGATCTCCGCCAGAGAGACCCCATCTTAGGAGAGAGAGACAGTGAGAGAAGATTGAGAAGTGTAGAAAGAGGAGAAACCGCACACACAGAACCTTGTTATCCCAATCAACTAACCTAATGATAGTGCGACGTTTTACAGTCGCCTTCTTTCAAATTTTCACGAAAGGCCTCGTCGTCGTACTCGCTGAAACTGGACCCCCCCGGCAAGGGCAAGGTGAAGGCCAAGCGAAAGCCGCTCAGCACTCCGGCGTCGCCGTCGCGCGTCCGCCAGGAGCCCCAATGCACCTGCATGTCCGCGGAGCAGTATGCGCGCCTGCGAACCGATCCCCGTGTTAGAGGTGAGAACTAACTTCAAACTACAACAAGACCAACAAAAGAACCTACCAAAAAAAAACACACACACACAGTACCAAGTCCAAGTCCAAGTCCCCAAAAGGAAAGCAAAGCAAAACGCGGTCTGCCAGCAGGTCCGTCCTTTGAAGCCATTTTCTTTTCCTTTGCCACTCGAAACCACTCCAAGAACTCCGAATACTTTGATACTTAGCGACTAGGCGACCAGATCCACCGCATCCCCACCCATCAAAACTCACCGCCATCCTCGTTGCAGGTTCATCCACGCTGCCGCGAAACGTCGGCTCGCACCGGATCAGCGACCATGTCGATGGCCAGCAGCAGGTGGGCGGCGGCAAGGTGGTCAGTGCCGTGAGCAGTACTTCTCTCTATGACAACGTGGCCAGTGGTGGTCCAGGAACAGCCCAGGGAGCCGGTAAGATCTCTTCGCTGATCCCCCCAAGATCCCCAGAGAATCTGTGTTAACTTCTTCTTCTTTGTTCCTTAGAAACCCTGCCCCGCATGAAGGGCAGCCAGCAGGACAGACAGGATGTGAGCAATGCCGGCGTGAACACCAACACTCCGGGCGTGATTGTCACCGGCGTGGGCAATGTGGGCTCCGACATGTGTGGCCAGAATCATGTGGGTTCCCAGGTGGGCAGCGATGACCCAGCCTCGTGCCAAATGGACATGGATTTGTCAAAGAGCGAGGGCACACAGGCGGGCGGTGGACTGCACCAGAGCGTGGGCACATGCACCTCCTCTTCCAAGGCTACGGGCACTCGCACCAAGGATTTTGGTGATGATATGGTGAGTTTATGAGGAATTCGACACAGAGGGAAATAGTTAAGGTCTTTTGGATAGATAATTTGTAATTTTCAGGGATTTTTAAATATTAAAACATGAACTTGCCATGAAACATTAAATCATAGTTAATTAAAAATTCCAGTCATTTGAAATAGAGCTTATCATTTATTCCAATGCCAAAAACAATATTGCTAAAAATAATATTAAATTTTCTTATCAAAAAATTGTTTTAATCCCAACAAGGCTTTTGTGTGGCATTTAGATAAGATTTTCACTGGTAAATCGTTTAAATGTGAGTTCTGTGAACATAATTCAAGACCCTCTATTACCTCCTCATCATTTTTGTGGCCAAACGAGCTATCCTCACACAATGTCCGACCCAAAACTGAACCCAATTTTCGCTCTTGCTCCTCCGCAGACACGCGACGGGCACTCGCACGACATGCACCAGCATAATGTAATCAACAACAACACCCGGCGGAAGACCAAGAGCACCGAGGATATGAACGTGGACACCAGCACCCTGAAGCGCATGCTGAAGCCAATGCCCAGCACCGAATCGCCGGTAACCTCGCCCGAGATGGGCCGACGGCGCTATAACTACTACAACGCCAACGCGGCCCAAACCCTGGGCCACCCGCCGCACATGCATCAGCACGGCATGGGCATGGGCATGGGCATGGGCGGAGGCATGGGAGGAGGAGGCGGCGGCCATCACCTCATGAACAACAACACGATGGGCCGGGCCAGCAGTCAGTCGTCGCGCTTCTCCGGCTCAAGGTGGGTGTACGAGAGTTCTTTGTTTACCAAAGGGATGCGAATTGCTAAACGAATTGCTAACTATTTCGTTATGTGAAAGATTTTTGTTTGAAATTATAAACAAAGTGATTGTTTTTTTTTTCTTAGTGATTCCACAACATAAATTTCTCTTTAAACAAGTTTTCATTAATAAATAAACTTCCCTTTTCGACCAGGTCTTCCCATGAAATCGGACGCGGCTATCCACCGCGCAATCTCTACCTGGAGCTGGAGCGGGAGCGGAGCTGCATTGAGGGCTCGCCGCCCTCGGATAATGTCATGTTTGACAACCAATGCTACGCCACAACGCCCAGTTCCAGCAATGGCAACTCAGACCAGGATCAGTCCTACGGCCAGCAGCAGTCCTCGGGCCAGCAGCAGCAGCAACAGCAGCACCAGCAGCACGGCCAGCATCAGCAGCATCCACAACAGGGACCGCCGCAGCGGTCGTCGCGGCATCATCCGCAGCATCACCATCAGCAGGCCCCGAATGTTACCCCCACTCCGGGTAGCCCCACTTCGCGGCTGCTCCTGGAGTACGAGATGCATCTGAGGAATACTCTGGCCAAGGGCATGGATGCCGAGTCGTATAGCTTGCACACCTTTGAGGCTCTGCTCTCGCAGAGCATGGAGAATCTGGGTGAGTTGCTCAGTGGGTTTTCCCTTTTGTTTAGGCCATGTTTTAGTTAACTTTTCATTTAACTTCCGTTCTCTCGTTGTTGTTGTTGTAGCTGAGCGTTTCGTTTTCCTCTTTTCCGCTTCGCTTAATTGAATTTCTTTTTTAATTAGCTTTTGGGGTAGCGAAATTCCCTTTGAATAAAACGCAGTGTTCCACGGGTATATCAACCCGTCTGTCAGTCAGTCCGTCAATCGAACCCATGTCAGTGGCCTAATCAAGTCAGGTGTTTCCCTCGGTGGTGGATTGCCATTGCGAATGGGAATGGGTTGATAATCTGATTAAATGCAAGAATGAGAATGTTTAGCGGAAAAGGAATGTTGTAATTGAGGAGAAATGGTTAGGAAAATGGGAATAAAATATAGAATTCTTTAGGGTAAAAGAAAGCCAGCTGTGAAATTAAAGAGAGCTTTAAATATTCATTTAAAAATTAAGAGAGATTTAAATGATAACCATAGCAGACTTCAGTAAGTTCTTAAAGCCATTAAACATTTTTACAGAAATAAATATTAATGAAATAAGTGTCATAATCGAAATGGAATATATATTATTTAATTTTGAAAATTTTTAAATACCAACAGAAATGTTTTCCCCGCTTTTCTATTTAATTTGATAACGTCTAAATGTGTATCAATAATTTTCTAATTTACACATGCAATGCAAATAATTTAATACTATTTTGCTTAACTCTTTACTCAAACTTACGTTGTCATAAAATATATATTTCTGCCAATATATACTTTTTAATACCTAAATGCTATCCATGTCACGTCATAAAATGCTTCATTATCCATTACTCCCTCGCATTGCCCACCGACACATCAACAACTAATCAACAACCAACCAACCAACCAACAACCAATTAACACCTCCAACAACTATATCAACACCAACAACTCAACAACCATCATCAGAATTCGCTGAAAGCCTACCCGGATCGAACCAGCGCAGCCCATATCCACTTCGTAGGCGTAAGTAGTTCCATTCCAAGTCCGCACGATCTCTTCCAGATTCAATGCTCCTGCTTATACTCACCCGAACTCGATCTCGATCTCGAACTCAGCATCGACATCGACATCTTTCTTGATCTCGATTTCGATCTTCGATGCGAACTGAATGAAATTGCCTGCCTGTCTTAGCTTTTTGGAATGCCTTCAATTAAATATAAATAATTGATTTGTAAAAATAATTATAATTTCGTATATACCTTTCGTAGCCAATTCAAAATCTTCCACGTTGCCATTGCCGCCACATCGACCATTGTCCACAATTCGGGACAAGGAAAGGGATCGCGATCGCGATGGTTACTACAGCGATCGCAACGAGTTGATACGGGAAAGGGAACGCGAACGTGATCGTGGCTATTTATCGGATCATAATGCCAGGTGAGTTGCTATTGAGGAAAAGTCCATGGGAAATCCAAGTTAATTTCCCCCCAATCTCTTGTTAGTTTCTCCAATTCACGTTGCGCCTCTTGCATTGGCGAATCGGCCCGAGCCCAGTGGTTCCGCCACTCGGATGGCTGGCGTTCCGGCAGCTCTACCATTGGCTCCGGTTCGGGTCATGGAATGATGGCCCAACAGGTTCCTGGTTCGGGGCACAAGCGATCGCCCTGGGACTCGTTGCCATCCTTGCGACAGGACAGCAGCCTCAATGATTCGGGCTATAAGAGTGCACGTGCCGATTCACTAGAGCAACGGTGCGTATTAGTAATGAGTTTTATGAATTAAAAGAGAGGTTTAAAATTTTTTAAGAAATTTAAAACGACTTCAAGAGAGTAATTTCTATTAAAATTATTAAAGCTAAAAATTAGTGTACATTTTCTAACTGCAATTTATATTTTTCAGTGCTGAATTCATACGTCAAGATAGTTTGCGATCGGAGTATTTGAGTGATCGCGAGTCACGCTACGGAATTGTTCAACAGGCTTCCATTGAGAGCACTGATTCGAGGATGTGCTATTTGACTTCATCAGAGGTGAGTTTCCTTTGCTGAAGGCTATTTTTTTAATTAATTTATTTCCTTATGTGTGGATGTGAAAATTTTTGTGAAAATATAAACGATGAACAGAAAATATTGCACTTCATTCAGGTTCCTTTTGTTTGTAAATTAGGGAAATAAACAGAATGAAGTCTTATTTAAAAAAATACTTTATGTTTTAATTTATTTATTCTAAATAATATTATTTGTGGAAAATAGAATTATAAATGCAAGATCTATGGTATAAAATACTTTTTAGAAATCCTTTTAGCTCCCCAGAAAATTGTTAGAAAGTTACAAAATTATTTAAAGTATTAAAACAATTTTCATAATATTTTTTATGTATATTTTTTATCAGAGTATAAAATTCCTGAAAAAATAATATTAAAACTTGTTGTTGATTCATAATACATTTGTATTAGTTGATAAATGAAAATCTTTTCATCAACTTCCTGTTAAAAATATCCAAATAATTATATGAGTTTTTTTTATATTGAATTTGGTTATCTTTGAGCTTATTTTAAAAAAACTGAAGCACCCTTTATTTGAGCTCTTAAGGAAAATGTCAAATAAAACTTAAAATGAGTTATGTCACATAAATATTTAATCGCTAGAAAAGAAGAAACGTAAATCCCCGCCTGCTGGCCTCTCCCACATAAATATTACATTACACACCTTGGGTAAACTGCCACATTCCTCGGTCGCAAGTCAAAATGGACTCTCCCCCGCAATATGTAATTTCCCCACCCACCGTTTTCCCCTGCTTTTCCCCAATGAGAATGCAATTTCTTTGGCCGAATGTTCGGCATCCGTCATAAGCCAGCATCCGACATCAATTGCTCGCTCGCATCCAAATTCAAATTCTTGTTTGTGGGCGGGTGCCGCCACATCTCAACATCTCCGTGCCCTCTGACCCCTGTGCTATTTATAGAGACCCAACTGGGTCAACAGTGGCAACAGTGGCTGTAACAGTAACAGCCGCAACTCCTCTACCTTTTAAATGTTACGCTCAAGCCGCTGTTAGTTGAGCAGGCTTCTTTGATACCCACCTTACGTATATGTATATTTAAATATATATTTTATTTATATATATATATAGGGACACACGGTGTACACATAAATATGTGCCTCTTATATGTACATTTATATATGTATTTGCTTATTCAAAGCCCCCGATATGAGAAGGGAAAGTCAACTGGCGCATTTGGCTGCAGCATAAATGATATTTTTAGTTGCAGCCCCAAAGCTGACCCAGTTTACGTTGATTAAAAACAAACTGCCATGTACACACACACACCTAAGAGCAGGACGAGAGCGAGCATAGAGATGTAAGAAGGACTTTCTCCTGCAACTCCCCGGGATGATGATAGATGGCACTGCCATAGTCACTGATGACTACGACTACGACGATGACGATGACGATGATGATGATAGAGCTTTCCGCTGGATGACGCCTCCTCCTTTGGCGTGGGCGTGGCACTTGCATATTAATTGGCCACTCAAGGAATTTGTCTAGTTAGTGCCAAATTTATATGTCGCCTTGACACTAATGAGCCCTGCAACTTTACTCCTACTCCCGCTGCCCGCTGCCCGGGTGCCTTGCATCATTGCTCTTGGCTTGGGGATGTGCGCGGTGGCGGATGAGCGATTTCCATTGTTACACTGACACACAAATGGGAGAGGGAGAGGCGAGGAAAGCAAACCCCGGCTACAGACTCTCTCTGTGTGTGAATTTTCCCTCATTTCTGCCAGATGACTTTTCCAGCTTTTCTGCAGCGGCGCATGCGCTCTGACTGCCCGCTCTTGGCCACCTTCCAGCTGCCTTTCCAGCAGCTGCCACTGCCACTGCTGCTGCTGCGAAAGCTTCTCTTCGTTGAACTCGGCCGCTTTCCCATGGTATTCTCTGATTTTCTCGGCTTTCCTCGGCAATTTCCCAGCGTCGCCGCTGTCATTGCTGCTCTGCTCCGCTGCTGTTTTGCTGTTTTGCTGGCGCTGCGCTAACTTTTGCTCTGTCGTTTTATAATCAACCGAAATTCGGTGTGTGTTGTTTGATGGTGTTGTATGGTGGCATGGGTGTGTGTGTGTATGCGAGCGGAGTGCGTGTGTGTGGGTGCGCGTGCCAGATTTGCAACTAACGAAAATATTGCAATAAATAAAGTTTGCGGACTCGAAGCGGAGCGGCTGCCTGTCGCAATGGAAAATTGTGTATAAAAAATTGTTTTAAAATTCAGCGAGTGAGCCGCAGCAGTAACTGCAAAAAAATTCTCTCACAAAAGCGTGTGGATGTGCGGCGCTCGAAAGTATGCAAGGCGAGGAAAAATTCGCTTTATTGCAATTTTGTAGAACGTGAAAGACAGGCAAGCGAAAAACAGCAGCAGCCTCCTAAGGCAGCCACAACAAAGGCAGCAGCAGCAGCATCAAAATCAGAATCAGCAGCATCAGCAGCAAACTCAACGCGACAATAATAATAACAATAAAAAGAAGGAGCCGAGCTACAAGCACGTTAAGCAAGTAAATGTCAATAAAGAGTGTGTCTGTGTGTATTTTATGTGCCTGTGTGTCAAGCTGCGATTAAGCATTTTGTTAATCTCCCCTAAGACCAGCTCAAGCAGCTCGCTTTTCCCCCGAAAAATGAAAAACCCCAACGCAGCTCATTTGTTTTAGTCAGCCGTTCCACATGATACTCGGTGGCAATAAAAATAAAACCAGCCGCAAACCCAAACGCACACGCACACTTCCCGCACGGCACACAGTGCGTATGCGTAATATTGTGGCGTATGCGTGATGCGAGCACAAATCTCAGCCTAATGCAGCTCTGTTCAGGCCCAAAACAATTAGGCCCGATTGCCGCCGACACTATGGGTAGTATTTATCGACAAAATGCAAAAACTAAGCACACAAAGCACTGTGGCCAAGATGGAAAATAGAGCAAAAAGTGGTCAATTCCAAATGCGATTAAGCGCTGAAGCCACGTTTTCTTCGTCGTTGCCGTCACGTGTGTGTGTATAATGCATGGTCTAGGGTGTATAAGTGCCCTGAGTGTGTTGTGTTTTGTGTTTTGATAAGCCAGTCCCCAAGTTTCATGTGTGTGTGTGTGTGTTGTGGCCGCCGGCTTGGTTGCCGAGTGTGTTGTGCGGTCTTTCTATGGCTGCCCCATTGATAAATAACGATGATGATAATGGTAATGATGAAGCCATTAGATAAATTGTATGGAAATGTATCGAGGCAGAAGGAAGAAGGAGTTGAGGCTTACTATTTCCCACTACTTCTACTACAACATATTCCCCATTGATTTGAATTTCCAATTCTAAGCCGGCGGAAGCCCAGGCCATTAGTCCTGTCATTGCTCCGGAGCACGTTTCTGCCTTAGCCAGGCTCCACTGTGCCGGGTGGTGCTGAGCAAACAGGACTCAAAGTGCTGCTGCTATGTTTGAATAATGTAAATCGCCTGCTGCCAGAGCCTTAACATGCCGCTGAAAGCTTCGTGAAAGCTCTGCTGTTAAGTGAACAAGTTGGTGGGAAGGGAGCGGGATAAGGGGGAAAACAGGATGCTGGCTGCTCGTCCTTTGAGGGGGACTTAAAAGCTTTGCGCTGTCCACAGGATGTGGTGCGGGGCCCGCCACCGCCGCCACTGTTAAGCTCCTTTTGAGCCCCTGTAATGGGAGATCCTTGTACGCTGGTGTGGGGCCGGAGTGTTCGTGCCAGTTGATGAATTTTCAAGAGGACTCGCTCCGGTCCTGGCTGCCCCTCTTCCCCCTTTTAATTGTGCATTTTTGATACAATTTGCGTGTGCCCACTTCATCAATGACATGATGGCCAACGTCATCATTACCAGCTGAAATATTGAGCAGGCAATGGCCACGATGATTGCTTTTCGAGGCATTTTTCCACTGGTTGGGTTTGGTCTGATCTGATCTGGTCTGGCCGGGTCCTTCAGTTCGTCCATTCAGACGAAAATAGTTTTTCTGCTGATAATATAATTTGACTAAACTGTCAGCTCATTGTGTGCATTCAACAATTTTTCACCAACTTTTTATGACACTTTGGCAGGCACAACTTTTTTCCCATCCATTTCCCCCTTTAGCTCCTTTTATACGATTTTCTTTTTTTGGGTTGAATTGAATGATAAAGTTTTCTGGGGGCTGCCAGCAGCGGGTATTGATTACAACTTTTGCATTTGGCATTCAGCTCGATTGGCTTAATGAGCTTGCATAATTTAAAGTACTTAAATATTAACAATATTGACATTCGCTTTATTTGCATTTGTCCACGGGGGGGAGGGAGCTGGGAGCAGGGAGCAGGGAGGACCGGAAACGGACGAGTCCCCGGACAGCTCGCGGCCATCGAAATGATCAATCAAATTGATTAATTACCTCCCCATGAAGCAACACCAAATTGAACACATTTTAAATGCGTGGCAAGACATTAATTTATGCGACTTTGTGGTTTTTCTGACTGATAACCAAAAGGAGCTGCCCACGAAAAAAACGGAAAAAAGGAAGAAATGGAAAACAAGAAGGAAGCAAAAGAGGATGACATTCATTAGGCTAAGAACAGCTATCGAAAAAAGGACCTGCAGGGGAGATTTAGAAAGGGAAACACAAAAAAACACTGTGTAAACACATAAGCCACTTTGGCCAGTTTAGGATTCAGCCCGCATTCCGCCCTGTTTGCGGGATGGCTCTCTGCTCATTAGCTTTGCCTTCTTATCGGAGATGACTGCTCGGGGAATTCCCTTTTTAATTTTGTTTAATTTTCATTTTCGCACCTTTTTTCGTGTCGCTGCTCCAACTCCCTCCCTCCATTTGCACATTTCCATCCGCTGATATCATTAGGGCAAATTGATGAGCGCGCTGCCAAACAGCTGAGGCCACGCCACGCAAAAAAACAAAAGCTAAAAACTTTTTGCAGGCCCCCCATTCCCCTCAGGTGTGTGTGTGTGTGCAAGGCAGCGGGGGATTCCCCTTGCAACGCTAAATCATTTGGCACAGAGCATTTCAAGCAAATTGACGCAGAGCAGAGCAGGCCAAAGGATAAGAACAGCGAGAAAAAGTTGCTCGCAAAAAAGGGTCTACACTTTGCAGAAAATTAGGTACTAAAATGTTGAAATTTGTCTTGAATGTAGTATTTCATATATAAAATTTAACACAGAGTAGCTTAATACACAAATTGAAATAATTACTGAAATATTACCGCAAATGAAAAGGGAAATCAGCAATGTATTAACTTTCATTCCTTTCCTACTCAAAAATACTTAAAAAATGTAAAAAAAAAGAATTGGGACCTACCCTTTGTTTTTAAATTAAAAATTACTATTTAATATTATAATTTTCTCACAAAAATATTTAGAAACGCATTCAATATAATGCTTTCTGTCTTGTAGCTATTTTTCCTATGATTTCCAAGAAGAATTTGCGCGGAAATTATTTTTTTTTAAATTTACCTCAATTTAAGCTGCTGTCTTTTATCACTTCAAAAGAAAACCACAAGTTTCCCATAGGTTAGAGTCTAAACGAAAATTGTTTGTTAGTTTCAGAAACATATTTTCCCAATTTTTAAACATTTTCCCATAATTTCTGACCTTTTTGCTGAGTGCAGCCAGGAACAAAGATGTTCAGACGTGGAAATTACAATTTGGCTGAAGACGCAACCTCCGAACCCTTCTCACTCCTCTCCCCAGTCCTCCCAGCACGCTTGACATTCCATTGACATTTCAATAAGTGAAGAAACTAATTTTTGTATTACAAGCTTCTTGGGGAAAAAGTTTTCCATCTTCAAGCTATGGCAAAGACGAAAAAAGCGAGGGGCCGAAGGAAAGCGGCGAAAAACTGCAATATTAATTTGCAGCGAGTGCATTAGGGCGGGAGGGGAAGTGCAAGGATGTGCAGGGGGGTACTGAATTAAAGAGAAGGTGAGGTGCGGGGGTGGCAGCGAGTCTTCTGCTGCTGTCAGCGAAAGTTGGACGTGGACAGTTGGCCAAAGTATTTGACACAAAAATAACAGTTTTCTTATTTGCCGCTGACCAACGAACTGAGTTTTTTCCTCATTTCTTCATCTAAACGGGAGGGTTTTTTTTTTAGTTTTTGCCACGTATTTCTGGTGCAAAGTTTGGAACAAAGTTCCATCCTCTTCTGCAGTTTTTTTTGTCTCCTCAATAGTTGGACAGCAGCTTTGATACTCGTCCTCTGGCCAGCAGGAGCCAAAAAGAGTGAGCTGTCAGCTAAAGTTTGCACTTACGCACATATGAGATCCTTTTCTATATATACATGCCGATATTGGATGGGATGTAATACGTGAAAAGGATATAATTATGCAGGTTGAATGAGGTTGGATAATTGTTAATTTTAAAAGGCAGTTTTTTGTTTGAGAATTTTAGACGTTGGTTATTTTTATTAAATTGAGAATATTAATGGCTTAATATTAATTAATATTACTTTGTAAAAGACATCAAAATTACACTCAATTTCCTTAAAGTTTACCTCTTTATATTTCGGTCTTTCAAGCAGGAATAGCACTTTATCATTTCACTCCACTTTTCACTCACTTTTTACTTAAAAATGTTGTGCTGCTTAAACCCATTTTTATTATATATATATTAAACTCAAAGCCTCGGCTAAAAACCATTTTTCTTTTGGCTTTCGATAACAATGCCATGAGTAGTTAACAAGAATGACAAAGCGGATCCTTGGCCACACACTATATGTCATATCTGTCATAAAGTGTGGATATAAACTGCAGCTCGCGTCTGTTCAGTTTAATTTCATCCTTTTTTCCTGCCATCTTCTCTGCCAAATGACATTATGAAATGCTAAAAGCCTTGAGCCAAAACTTGTCCAAGTACGGGTACGGGTTTTGGATGCTTGGTTTAGCCCAGAAAAGCCAGCCGTTGGGGGGATGGGATTTGGGAAGCTGCCTTGAATTCATTTTCATTTTTCGATAATTCTTTTGGCTGCTGTGGCCGCTTGTGGGTGTGTTCGAGTAACACATGGCCAAGTGCCGAGTTCCGAGCTCCGAGTTTCGAATGTGGAATGTCCATAGTCCGCAGTCCGAGGGAGTGGCCCCTTTTATTTCCCTTTTGCGGTGGCCAAAAGCTGCTCAGAGGGCATCCCGATGCAGGCTTATGATGTTTAAGCGCATTTTCCCGGGCAAGCCGAAATAATAAATGGATTGCTTTAAGTCACCCCTTGCCGGTGCTCATTAATTGCCCCTGGCTACCGGGATATTGGATTCCTGGATACATGGATACCAAGGCTGCATGGATACCTGGTTGTCTCCGGCTACTTGGGCATAATTTAGGGTCTCTCGACGACCCGATGAGATGCACTCGAAGCCCGGGCGCCTCTGAAAGGGATTTAAAAACACTTACACAACTTTCCACTCACAGTCCTCTCGCCTTAAGTACGCCCGAGAAGTTTCAAGCCCGGCAAATGAAAGAAAAAGCATCCGAGTGCAGAAAAAAGTAAACTTTGCACATGCTTCAAAAGGAGTTGGAAGTACAACTCCGGCCGCTTGCCAATTTCACAAAAATATATATATTTATATGGACTTTAATAAGCTCACAATTTAAACAATATTAAGAAATCTTTAACTGTTGTGATTTCGTTTTACTTTTTCCTAGAAATCGTTTAAGGATTTTGTGAATTAATAAATTTAAGTCTATCTCAAAAATATTTAATTTCGCTTTATTAGGAAAAGTTTAGTACATCTTCACCAGACCAGTGTCTGCTCTCATTTTCTTATCAAAGAAAAAAGATTTATTTCATGTCTTTACAGCATTTACAAGGTTTTCAGTTTGTTATGAAAAAGTGCTTATGCCATGCCAAGAGACATGACTTAAATGAAAGCCAATGAAGGGGAATGGAAATTGTGAAGGGAAGATTTTTCATTTCAGCACTTTAATCGAGAAATATATGTATAAATAAAATAAAATGAGAAACAAACTGAGAAATTCTGAGAAAGAAATGAAAACCACGTAAGATGATATCTCGGGCGGGCAGGTTAAAAAGAAACATCAATGAGCAGCCAAAGGGGAAGAGGTTGCCAGGAAGAGTCCTGAAATTGGGCAGGAGGAAATAGCACTTTTGCACGCACACACACACACATGGCTCTCTCAAGTGCAAATCAAGTTAACCGAATAAAAAGCCGCTTCCTGGCTGCCATTTGGCTTGTTTCGGCAGGTTTTCGCCTCCGTTCGCCTCTTGATTTCTTCCTTCCTGCTAAGGAACAGGTCCTGAAATGGCAAACGATGTCGTTCCGTTCCGTTTTTCTTTCTCGTTTCGTTTGCGTTTGCGTTTGCCTCCATGTCAAAAGATTATACTCGCGCAGTCATAAAAAATAATAAAATGTGCAAAAAACGCACAACTACCGACCGGGATGTGTGTGTGGGTAGTGGGTAGTGGGTTTCGGGTGGTGTATGGCAACACATGAGCGCACACGCGGGCCCTTTGCCCTCTCCCCTTTGACATCCCATCCCCCCGGCACGCATTTCTTTGTGTGTAACATGTAAATGTCGTTTCGGCATTCGCGCATTTTAAGCTGCCATCCCACAACTGCTCAGCACCTCACAACTCACCTGGCACACACTCGGAGAAATTTTGTTAGCCCTTCCACCCATTAAACCTCATAAGAATTAGGCTTTGCAAGTCCCTAAAATAGTGACAAAGTGGATAAAGGTAAGCACCTTTGTTAACAAACCCAAACAGGATAATATTAATGTTATCAAATAGTTGAAATATCGAAAGTAGACAACAGTTTTGCCTTGTGCACCTGAGCAGGTGTCAGCAGAAGGGTGAAAGCCTGTGGAAGGGTACGGGGACAGAAGGACAGAAGCTGGCAATGCGACCTTCTTCACCTCGACAGCTTCGACAGCGGCAGCAGTTTCTCAGGCCTCATTTTGGCACCTCGACAGCTTCTGCCCCCTCAACCTCCCCTTTTTCTTCTCGTAATTGGCATGTGTTCAGCATTTTGTGCGCTTTTCGCACAGTTCGCAGAAATGCCACGCCCCACCTGGCCCGAAAACCTGGTCCATCCCATTGCCATTTCCGCTTCCGCCACCTTCCGCTCCCCGCTCAGATTACCTGGCCGGCAATGGGGCTAAAGATATGAATATAATTAAATGTTACAACTACATATTTGCATCTTTTATAAAGCGATGTTTTCCCGCACTCGGAGCTTTAAGTGTCGGAAGGGGGAAGGGGCGGATCCTTTTTGGGGAATATGGCGAATATCCTTTGAGGTGTTTATGGTGGGGTTTTGGGGGGAGAGGGAAGCAGCAAGGGGGAATGAAGCCATCAACTAAATTGGCCGCGTCCCCGTCGCATATCTCAAAGACGAGGGGGCCTGAAACTTGAATTCCATTTAGCTTTGCTGTTATTGTCGCTGGTCAACAATTAAGGACAATGACAGCGGCAGATTAGGTCCTTAAGTTGAGAAATTAAGTTGAAATTGAAATGCCCCAGATTGAGTTGTCTCCAGAAAAGTTCTTAATGAGGAAAGCGTGCGAAGAGCGCAAGATTACAGGAGGAAAACTCAAATAAAAACTATGGAAAATATTTTAAATGGGTAATTTTGTGAAGGAAGAACAGGGAAAAATATGAAAAAAGGAGCCAGAAAGATATATGAGGCTTAATGATGCTCACAATTTAATCTGTAATGAGCCTCAATTAATAAACTGAGAATGTAATTTTTAATTAACTTTTTGTAAGGGATTTTTAACGAAATTTGTAAATGGAATAGTAAGGGTTTTAAAGAAAAACAAGTTCTTGACTTAATAAAAGTAAATCGAGACTCTATTATATGCCAGATTCCATAAAGATCCGATATTCACTTGTTTCCAGCAGGAAAACTTTTCAGAAAACTTTACAATTTATGTTTAACATTTTATTTTCTATTTTATTTAAATAAATTTAAATTACTGAACTTAATTCCAGACATTCAATGCTATTTTATTAATATTAAGTTGCTTTTGTCTGCCTCCTCATAATATCATTTTAAGAACTTAAATAAAATACCAGAATATAAAGTTAATCAATAGTATTTTCCTCCACAAAAACTTAAATCCTATTTTCTTTTCTATATGAAAATAATCCTGGCTTAAAGATTTGCCAATTAAGTGTTGCCCACTTTTTGGGGCAGCTAAAAACTGCGTCAATTGTCGCC
The DNA here is from genome assembly GCA_035045905.1 of Drosophila anomelani. NCBI lineage: Eukaryota > Metazoa > Arthropoda > Insecta > Diptera > Drosophilidae > Drosophila > Drosophila anomelani. The sequence goes on from JAWNOO010000165.1 coordinate 10,384,405, forward strand.
CTGAAAAAAGCAATTTGCATAACTTTATGGCCAACATCAAAATGCAATTTATCCGCATTGAAGCTTTGGCAAGGATGTGTGTGTGTGTTGTGTGCATTCCTTTTGTCTATGACTTTTCACCTAAATTATTGATATCAATATTTATATGCAAACACTAACAATTCTCAATTTCTTCTTTTAATTTTTGCCATTGCAGGTAAGCCAATACTCTTGTCCCCACCCCTTGTCCCTGTGTCGGTGGTAAGTAAACGATAAATTTATAGAGCACAAAACTAGTACAAAGAAAAATAGGATACATTTTATGAGCAAACATGAAAATGTTGCTAATTTATAGCTGGCAATCTCAGCAGGCAGTGAAACGGCCAAGGCAAAGCTCTCTGCCTCTCCGCCGACACCTCAATGTGGAGCCAATAACAAAGTTATATAAATGTGCCACACTCCTCTCTGTCTATGTGTGCGAGCGTCCCTGCTGGAGATCCTATATTCTATATCTGTGTGTGTGTGTTTGTGAGAGAGGCGGATATCCGCATGCAAGCCATAACTCAATAAACCATTGTCCACGGCCAAAGAGGAAGACGCAAAAAGAATATAAAACAAAGACAAAACTAAAACCAAGGCAGGCCCAGGACATGGACGTGGCGAAGAAGGGGGCAGACCCACAGCAGTCAAAGATACAATCGAAATGCAGTAACTAGCAGTCAGTCAGGGGGGGTGGGGAAGGAAGGGCATCCGCCAGGGGTTTCCATGGGAGTCGAACTGCCACTGGCCACCCAGAGATTAGAAATGTAAACAAAGCCAAGGAGAGTCGTCGACAATTCTCCTCTCGAAGCGAGACTCTGCACTAGGGAAAAAATCGTGGCCTAAACTACGAGCCTTCATCATTATTAAAGTTTACAAATAAGGAAATTTTTTTAAAGGAATTATTTATAATAATTAAAGTACATACTTTCTTTATCTTTCAAAGAAAAATAAGCATCTTAAAGGACCTTAGTTGCTTTATGATTAGCCTCGTTAACAATTTTTGTTTCTGTGTAAAGGATTCCAGGGTGTGGAAGGATGCCGAGGACCCAAGGAGGACAGGCGACGGGGTGGCAAAAGAAATAAACATTAACTGTAATTTAGTGGGGCATTGTGCTTAAGCGTCCAGTCTCGGATTCAGATTCCTATTCGGTTTCGCATTCGGTTTGTGCCACAACTCCTGCTCCTGCTCCTGCTCCTGCCCCTCCTCACCAATGGCTGTCTCCCTCTGAAATTATGGGCCCATTGTGCAGTGGCCAGCAGTCACGCCTCTGTCGACTCCTGGCTCCCCTCACTCTCCTCCTGGCGACCATTTCAGTTCAGTTTCAAGTTGCACGAGGCATTTCGTGCTGGTCAAAACGCGGCAGGGAATCCACGGCATGGGCATGCGGAGCTCCGAGCTGAAGCTGCTTGGCGAATCCTTCTGGCCAGAAGGCCTGTCAGTGGAGCAATTGTTATTTGCCTGCCGAGGCGGCGGGGAGCCGAAGTAACAGCTTCCAGCTTCAGTTTCATAGACAAGTTCTCAGTTTTCGCATTGCCAACAATTAGATAACGGCAGCAGCTGGAGAGCCGCAGGCCATCCAGCACTTGGCGAAAATGTATGCCCATATAATGTATAAATTTCTAATGGCAAATATAAATTCAATCAATCAGCTCACCATCATCTTTTCGCTCAGTGTGAAATGCCTTTCTGGATCAGGCCAGAAAAGAAGTGGAAAACTAACAGAGTCCAGGCATAGTTCAAATACGAAATAACAACGCTGGCAAACTCAACAATAATCGACAACAATAAAAAAAGGAGCATATTGTTGGGCCAAGGGGAATGGAAATGGAAATGGACTGGGATTGGGATTGGGATTGGGATTGGGATAGGGACTATGACTGGGATAGGGAGACTAGAATGGGACTCGGTAAATGGCAAATGGGATGCGGCTGCGGCGGCGACGGATGCCAAGTTGCCTAGTTGAGCCCTCGAAGAATTTATCGAAATGAAATTGCGACCTTTTTATGAATATTGCATGCGAAATGAAGAGCAGCGACCCCACCGCAGCCAAAGAGCATTAAAAAGGTTAATCAAAGCGGAGGAGGAGAGCGAAAAAAAATAAATAAAATACATAGATGGCGGAATAATGGCCGACTGTATAAAAGGGAAATTTTAACCAAATTGTTGCCAGTCATATTTTGTGATTTCTGCTTTTGCACCATCATTCTGGCTAGCAGGCTGGCAGGCTGGCTGGCAGGCTGGCAATTTCTAGGCAATTAGCTGGGGTTAAGGCATACCCAGCGCCCCGAGGTGCCATGGGGAATTTAACCCATCTCCGCGACGCGACTCAAAACCGCCTCCGGCCATAACATGGCTTTATTTGGCTTATAAATTGTTACCAACCCCGGCCCAGGCTCATGAACTTTGCTCATAATTCAACACCTCCAACAAAATTAATAAAAATAAAAAGCCAGCCAGGGGGGGAGAGAGTGAGAAACAAAACAAAACAAAAGTACAACGAAAACGAGAAAACCTGAAAACCTTTTTCAAATTAAACTTTTTCCAGCTCTGCTCGGGGTCTCTCTAGCTCTCTCTCTCCCTCTCTGTTTCTCCATCTCTCCCTCTCTGGTGACCACTTGATGATGCCGCCCTCTAGTTCAGCCGGAAAATCCAAAGTCGGCGGCACTGATAGCCATCCAAAGGGTCCCTTTGGCCCGATTCTACCCCGCCGACATAGCTTTATTGCAGCTAAACAATTTTCATAGGCTATCAGCGCGGCGGTGTTAGCAACTTTTTCCTCGAGTGCAGCAACAAATTAAATTTGCGCTGGTAATTGGATTTCAAAACACTTCGCCCGTCCAGACTTCAGAGTCAGAATCTGTGTGTGTCGGTTCTCGGTTGTCGGTTGTCGGCTGTCGGTTGTCGGCTGTATTTAATGCCGCCAACAGCCGCAAGGAAGCTTTTCCATAGCGGCCGGGGATCTGCTCCTGGCTGCTGGGCTGGATTTTTGATAGAGCTTTGGCCTAGAAACAGAGAGTCCGAGTTCGGGTCCAATGAAAAGCAAAAAAATAAAACAGAAACACAAAGCTGAACAAAAAGAAGATAAACAACGTGCGAGGGACGAGGGCGGCCAACAAATTTGAGCGGCGCATCAAGTAAACAAAATGAACTGACATAAAACCAAATTGAAGCGGCAATGTCAACAGTTTGATAATTATGGAAGGTGTGAGAAATCGAAGGGGAGAGAGTCCAAGCACAGAGAAAAAAACCAAGTAATACAGTGTTTAATAACTTTATAAATTAATAAAATATTTGGAGATCTTAAGAACTTATTAAAGAACATCCTTTTCAGGGAAACAAGTACTGGAAATCTCCCTCATTATTTCAGCTTGTCTTACAATTAAAAAAAAATTAAGCAGCATTCTGAATAAGCTTAGTTTTAAAAGAAATACCTTAATTGTTAGCCCATAAATTTATTTATTCATCCAACTGATCTCAATTTATTTCTCTGGACTCGAAATGCGACTTGACTTGTTTATGGGGCCCGCCAGGTGACGGAAATTAAGCAACAAACGACAGAGCCTAAGACCGGAAATTATAAAAATGTTCAAATGCAGATTTCCTGCGGTAACTGAATTTGATTGGAAATGGCAGGAGGTGTTGTGTCCTCGCCCAAAGTCACTCAAAATTTAATGGAAAATCCTGTCAGAGGTCTGGGCGCTTCTCTGGTTATCATTTTCCAAATCATTTGAGCTGCTGCCGAAAACAATTTCAAACAAATCATGAAAACTTCAATTACATTTACAGAGCTGGGAAATTCAATGCCAAATGCTTTGGATAAAATGGGGGAAAGCCATTAAATAATCTCACCTACAGCAGCGGCGGCAGAACGAGTGAAACCAGAGAAAGAAAATTCATTTTTCAAATCCCAATCACAGTTATTAAATCTTTGCTATATGGTTATGGTTATTGTTGTGATTTGATTTTATGGTAATGGCCGAAATGAGAGACAGACAGCGAGAGAGGGGGAGAGCTGGAGAGCAGGAGCTTTTCCGAGTCGACTCTTTGCTCCAACTAAAAGAGAAGGTCCTTCGTGCGCTCTGTTATTGTAGTTCCAAGTCATTCTCCAGCCTCGGTCTTGTTGCTGTTGTTTCTGCCATTTGCGCGCGCGTTCGGAAAAGAGGGAAAGGCAAGGAAAACGGCCTAAAATGGTTTACTGACGTCATAAAAGTGACTTTTCTTATCTGGCAGCGTATCTGCAAGCGAAATGGATGCCGTTGTGTGAGTACGTTCGTTTGGTCTAAATTTAAATGTCGCTGGCAGAGCGGCAATCCTTCAGTCCTGTCACTGACGTCGCATAAAAGGAAAATAATTATATTTAAAGGCAATTTGGGTGGCTGTGCCGCACCACCACCATTGCCACTACTAGTGCCCAGCTACATCCTCATCTGCATCTGCATCCCCAGCCACATCCTCCACATCCACAGCCTCGGATTCCGTTTCAGCGCTTCAGCATCAGCTGCAGTGTCCTTGACCGAGTTTATGTAGATTTGCAAGACTTTACACTGCGTGTGTGTGCCAGGGCTTTCCTTTTTACCCTGCTCATATACAACTATATATATTTTATATATATATATGGGTATTTGTATAATATTTAGCAGTCAGCGCCCGCTCACATCTCATTATTAACATATTTCGAGCTATTTTCTTATGGCATTGCCACTGCTACTTTTGCTAGGGCCAACGCTGCGTATGCGTTATATTTAACGATTCGTTCGTGTCTCTGGCTGTATGGGTGGGCTCTGTGTGTGTGTTTGCGTTCGCTTTTCCGTTTGTGTGTGGGCGTGGCCCGCCATGTGACTTATTTGAGCGTGTTTAAGCATTTGTGCCGCCGCTGTGATTGCCTATGTAGTACAACCGAGCCGAGAGGCTGCAGGAGCCTCTGTTGTGGCGACATTTGAGTTTTGAGGTGTTGACTTTATGGGGCCATTTGAGGCGCAGATTTAACGCCCGTCTGGATTTATGACTCCAAGCAACAGAGTTGCCGAAATTAACTTGCCAACTAGTGTGATAATAAACATAATTAAGTTTACCTTGTGATAATCTAATATTTTGGCACACATTCATCCAATTCAATCAACTGCAAAATGCACACACAGAGGACGAGAGAGAGAGAGAGAGATGATTACGGCAACAAAGCGGCTACAAATTAAACCAAAAACTTGGTCATTCCATTATTATTATCCATCCTCATCCTCATCATCTCCCCTCCCCCCAAGAGAATAACAATGGGACCAACAATGTCTCCTCGAGCATTGCCGCCGCCGCCTTCGCGATGGTCCAAAGTTGTAGGAAAATAAATTATGCTTACGATTTGTAAAAGCTTTAATACGCCCCAGAGCCAAATCCTGAGTGCACACAGCACCAAAGCAGCCAGCTGGAGCGGCATCAGGAGCCAGGACACTGCGAGAAATTAATCAAGAACTTGGGGCTTAAGAAAGATAATGAAAGTCCTGCTACACTCTTTTATTATTTCAAATAATTTAATGGGAACTTAAAAGGTTATTCTGGATTTTATTTAAATGCTGTAAATTTCCTACAAAAATATAAATAAAAATAATTCCAGCATTAAATATACAAACATACTTAAAAATGTCGATTTTAGAGATTTAAAAAGTATCTTTAAACACCCAAAGTGCAGCCCCTAAGCTCTAATTTCCCTATTAGCCGCCTGCCCAAGGAGTTATCCTGGCCACTTTGCTTATAATTAATGGCGGCCGTTATGCTTATAGAGCCATCATTTCGGGCCAGTTTCTCGCTCTGTAAGGCAGCTGCTCTGTGGCTTGACTGGCGTTTGCTCGGCTCCCAAAGACAACAATGAATAAATTTAATTTTAGCTGCGGTCCGACCTACCGCACATAACTCCGAGTTGCTGCTGGTGGTGATGCTGCTGCTGTCGTTGTCGTTGTCGTTGTTCATGTTGACTAAACACCTTTGAGATGGTGCCTCGCCCTCTGGCAGCTGTCACACGGGTTGTATACGTTATATTTGCCTCCAGCTCGCTGGCTTCGCTCTCTCTCCTTCTCTCGCTCGCTGGCTCGCTCGCTCTCACTCCTCCAAGTGCATTATAACTGCATTTTGGTTTTGATGACGTCGTCACCGTCGTCTGATTTGTAAATTATGCTGGGTTCACATAGGTCTCGGTGGCTAAGAGAGTTTGGGCTCCCTTAAAACGACGACAGGCCAAGCTTTTCACCTTGCTCCACCATGTGACTTGGAAGAGAGCATGGGAGAGCCTGGCAGGATGCTGGAGCTTTGCTGATTTTCGCTGATTACGTAAATAAAGGCGAAGCCCGAGACCCGAGCTACGAGCTGCAAGCTGCGAGCTGCGCGCCTCACAACCACCAACGGAATGTGCGGTCGAAAAACTGTTATAAACAATTTCACTGGAACAGCCGAAGCGGCCGAGCCGAGGACGAAACGAAAACCGAAAGCCGAAAGTCCTTAGCCGAGGTTTTCCCAACCCGAGTCCTTGTGTGTGTGTGTCTATATGCGAAATGGGGCGAGCAGAGCAGCTGCCGCGCTGCTGGAAGCTCCCAAAAAGAGTGAGTCCTCGCCAGAGAGCAGCGCTGCTCCACAGGACTGCTGCTGCTGGCTCGTCCTCTGGCTGCGTGTGTGGTGAAAAGTCAGTCATAACGGGAACGTCGTCGCGAGCTGTGCTTAATAGCGCTCTCTCTGGCAGCTAGGAGTAACGCCATTTTGTAACGCGAACGGAATAGTCAGACTACTGCCAACTGCCACTCATTCGGCACACCACACTAGTTTTCCTGCCACAAGTCCTTCGAATATATAACCGAATATAAGCGAAATAAATCATAAATAAAGCCAGTGCGTGTGCCGCCAAGTGAAATCGAGTCAAATCAAATCAAAATCGAAGCGAAGCGAATTGAATCGCAGCATTAAATCGAATCGAATCGAATCGAAGCGTTGGCGAAAAGTCCGAGCTAAAATTCTGCAAGAATCCTTAGAATCCAAGAATCCGAGAAATCGGGAAATCGAGAAAAGTGCGTCAGCAGCAGCAGCTAACAGCGGCGGCCTCATCTCAGGCATCATCATCATCATCGTCAGCATCAGTGAAATAGAAGCTGTGGCTGTGGCTGTAGCTGAGACTGAGGCTGTTGGCCATGGCTATATAGCTGCGGATTGAGCTCCATCTCAGCGGGAGGCGGGCGGCAAAAAAGAAATCAAATTACAAAACAGCAACACACACTGACACACACACATGGCGAATAGCAAACAGCGGGGATGGGACCATATAGACCATATAATTTAGCACACAAGTTAAGCGCAACGCAGGAAAAACGCAAAGAAAATAGGGAACAGGACACAGCAAAAATATATCCAAAGCGAGGGTGTATTTCAGTAATTCAGTGGGGAAAATCAAACGAAAGCAGAGCGCGTCGCTTCGATTGTCAGGCGCCAGGCGCCAGGCACGAAGGAGGAGTGTTGCCAGGAGTAGAGGCATTAAAGTCAAATTAACAAGTTGCAGACCGAAAAAAAAACAAAAAAAATAAATAAAAATGAACCTGCGGAAAGCTGAACCTGGCGCGCTTCAAATGAAAATCCCGCCCAACAACAATAACAGAAAAAAGTGTTGAAAAATGCCAGAGCAGCTGTGTGGCGGAAAAGCGAGGGCGGGCGGGCCGTGCCACAAGGGTACAGGCAAATACCAACGCACTTAACACATATTTACCAACACAGCGGCAGGACCCGCACAAACACAGACACACACACATAGACATTTAGGTTCAACACAACACAAAAACAACGAACAAGAAAAGAAAAACTCGGTGGAAAAACTTGAAACGCGCCAGAGATTCGAGCCGTGTCGAGATTCCATGTTATATGGCGGACTTGTTTTGCTTCGCCCTCGCACTTTTTTCCACTTAGATATTTTTAGCACGCGGGGCCGAAAATTTAAATCGGAATCGAACTGCCAGCAGCGAGAAAAAAGAAAGAATATCGCTGGGAAAATATTAAGGAGCTGTGGAAAAAAGTTTTCCTTACCAGTGACTCTGTGTCTGTGTGTGTGTTTGTGTTATTTTTTGTTGTTTTGCGTGTTGTTTGGCCCACAAAAGTCGGGCTAATAAAATATCAACAAGCAATGGGCGAGGATGCGAAGGATGCGAAGGATGCGAGCGAAAACAACAATAATAATGCTGCCGCTGCTGCTGGTGTGGGGGAAATGCTGCCCCCTCCGATGGCATATTGAAAAGGCTGCGCCTTCTGTTGCAAGGATAACCAGGCAAGGGAAGAAGCAGCAGCAGCAGCAGCAACGTCATGCATGTGCAAGGATATTATCAACGTCATGCCTGTCGAAGTTCACACAGACACACACACACATACAACAGGGAGAAGGACTCAGCCATAGAGAGAGAGAGAGAGATAAAGAGAGAGGCACAGATAGGAGCTGGTGTGGCACATTTCGTTGTTTTTGTTTGTCGTCCTTAACCGACCATTAAAAATATTTTATATTTATGGATATAGGTCCTTCAGCCTTAGCCAGGAGTCTAGGTTAAATGCATTAACTTCCCAGATAAATCCATTAAAAACAATTTCAACTAAAAGTAAATAAGCAACCGCAGTAATCTAATACTTGGAGTGTCCTTTCTCAACCCCCAAAAAGGCCATTAAAACAACCTTAAAGAGAGTGCAAATAAATTCCTTAAAAATAATTTCAAATAAAAGTAAGAAAATATAATTTATGCGAGCCACAAACTGCCTGCGTCTTAAACCTCAAAACAGCCATAAAAAGCAAGTTTAAAACGTGCAAATAAACGTGGCCTTTACTGCAGGATAAACTTTCGGTTTGCGAGGATAAAGCGGAGCTTTTAATACCTGTTTCTTGGCAATTACTATCTCACTGATCCCATCTTTGCTTATTCTTAGGCCCTGGAAATTCCCTCGCGTGCTATGGAAATTTTTGAGCTGGGCTCCCTCTCGCTGTCTGTCCCTTGCAATTTGGGAAAAGTTTTGTGCGGCCAAGAAACAACAATCGAAATGATATAAAAATGTCATTTAGAGAGTGAGACTGTAGTGGGGCAGGGCAAAAGTTTTCTGGGGGGTTGAAAGAAATTAACTTTATTGGCCGAATCAAGCGAAAATCGCTAAACAAATGCCCCAAGCTCCTTTCAAGTGGTGGCTTAAGATCCCCCCTCCCGTTCAGCAATTCCTCATTTCCCAAGTTGCCAACTAGTTGAGCTTGGCAACACACACACACAGTCAGCGTGTGTGCAATCTCTCCCTGCACGCACACACACACACACACACACATTTGTTGGCAACTAAACACATGGCAAATGTGGCAAACTTGAAACTTATCGACGGCTCTAATCTAAACGGGACAAGCTGGCCAAAAAGTTTTGCCCTGCTCCGCCTGGCCTTTTCCCTTCTAAGACACACTAATTCGCAACTTTCATCCTCGTCCTGGGTCCTGGGCGTTCGTGAGCGCGGCCCAGAAAAGTAGGCTATAAAAACTATCAACACAACTCAAGTTTGCGGCAAGTTGTTGTGCTGTGTATATGGGATTCGTTCTTAGGTGCAGCAGCAGCAGAGGCAGCAGCAGCGGCACAACATAAAAATAGGAAAAGTTTTGTTGTTTTATTCGGCTCTGTATTTTTAAGTTTTGGCCCCTTCCTGCCGGCAAGCAACTGGATCATATAATCCTTTCACTTAACAAGCAAACTTTTCGCCAGCAGCCGAAACGAAACGAAACGAAACGAAAAAAACTTTGGCAAACTCCTTTGCATAAACACAAACATGACCGTTGAGCAGCAGCAGTTCCCGAGTCATATCTCCGTGCAGATGTAGACATGAAATTTATGCATTTGCTGCCAGCCCGAAAAGTATTTATGTATTCGCTTATAAATATATGCACATCTCCCTCCGTCGCTCTGTCGCCCCGCTCCAAGAGAGATAGCCAACAAATTTATGCTAGCAATATAACAAACAAAATATTTGTGCACGAGTTGCAAAAACTTTTTGCAGAGCAACTTTAAAATAACACCGAAGAAGGCTCATGGCAGTAAGAGCACCGAATTTGGCCTAAAGTAAAAAAGAGGGGCTCATACACACAGCAACATTGTTTCCGTTTTTTTCCTAGTTAGTCCTTACATATATTTATGAATATATGCTAATTAAAGCGCCTACGCCTAGGCATTTTGCGACTTTATCTCAAGGGGATTATTTTTATCTTTTGTGAGCAAAAATATAAGGAATTAAATAGAAGGTGTTTTTGAAAGGTCTTTCTTTAAACTCTTTTAAATTCAAAGCATTTTACAAAACAAAAGCCAAATAAATGCTTAGAGAAAGGAAGGAAAGTTGTTAGATTTGAGATATTTTTTATGTTTCTTTAAAGAAGCAAACAATATAAAAAGATAAATAATGCCATAGGTTTTTGCATACAAAAATTTAAGCATTATAAAATCTTCCAAATATATCTCTCATAACTCTCTAAGGCTGATTTCTTATCTCTCACTAGGAATGAGCAATTAGAAATTTTTAGAGGAATAGAAATATGGGTATAGGAATCAGAAATAACGAATTTAAATAAAATAAGAAAAAGAACTAACAAATAATTTCCTATTTCATTATTTGGACAAAACAAAACATTAATTAAAAACATGAAAATACATTTAATCTACCGATTAAAGTATAAATAACAAACAGATAACTATTCATACTTATTTCTGGAAGTCTAGTAGGATTTTCCTCCCTGCTTAAAATATTCATATAGAAGTAATTACTGATTTATTACAAATTTAAAGTTTCAGCTTCTACTACATATCATAGCCAATAAATTAGTCTCTTTATAAATATTTCTTTTAAAGGCTAAGCCTAATTAATAACCAGATCAAAGGCTATTTAATTCTTTAATTGATTTAATTTTTAAGAAGATTAAATAGACATTTTAAAATTAAACTTTTAAATTGACCCACAAAGTATTATTCATTATAAAATGCATTTTATAAAATATAAGGCTTAGCTAGCAAATGAGTTTTGACCGAAAGCTTTTATATACTTTTCGTAACTCGATAAATAAATATATAAATTCGACAACACTTTAAGCTGAACACAATTTAAATTGGGACAACGTTAAATGCAGAGGGGGGAGGGATGGGGGCTGCGGGCAAACTGCTTTGTGATTTATAGAGCAAAACAAATATAATTAAATAAATCCTCGAATAAATACACAGCACAGTAAAGGACACAACACACAACCCGACACACAACACGACACAGGCTGTGGCGCAGCCAAGTGATTTCTTTTTTGTCGCTCGCTTTTGCTTTTGCTGGCTGGCTGGCTGGCAACAAGTAAAAATAATTAATTATAGATAAATGTGTGCGACGCGTGTGAGATAAATTGCCAAAGCAACACGGCAGCAGCAACAACGGCTAAAATAACAGGACATCGCCATCCTGACGCTGTAATAAATGACTGTGCCGCAAAATGAGCTTTTAGTTTAATTAATCAAATGAATAATAATCACCACTAAATAGTTGAGGCTAAAAGTGCATAAATAAATGGCGGACTAACGCCGATGCATGGCCCACTGAGCGCAGGAGTGCAAGGACGCAGAGGAGCCCAAGGACGCCTAGTTGCGTGTGGAGGAGGAGGAGGAGCACGAAAAGCACGAAAAGAGGGAGGGGGAGCAGGAACAGGACAACGACCACGTCGCCGCCGCCGCTGTGATTCATTCTGGCCGCCCAACAAAGCAACAGCATCGAGCGCGGCGATCACAGCGGCGATCACAGCGGCAGTCACAGTGCGGTCGGCGGAGCAGCACCGCCAGCTGTCGCCAGTGGGGGACATCAGGTCGTCAAGGGAGCTGGAGGCAACGGGGGAGGAGGAGGAGGAGCTAACGGAAGCGGAGCCAGCGGCGGAAACGGAAGTTCTGGCGGGCCACCGGCAACCGACTGCAGCAGCGACGGCGATCCCAAAAAGTCCTTCTCGCTGCACTGCTGTTGCGTGATCGTCGACATCACACCCGTGGCGCATCCAGGAGGACGCCTGACATCGGCAACAACGGCCTCGGGAAGGGATGCGGGTGGAGCCGCCGCTGGCGGGGGCGGAGGCGGCGGTGGATTGGGCCTGGGTCTGGGCGAGAATGTCTCCCAATTGGCCAGCCAACTGTTCCGCTTTGGCAGCAAAAAGCGTCCCGGTGTCTGCATCTGCAATGCCCAATGCCGGCTGCAATCCCTGGGAGAAGCAGCAGCCGATGGCAGCCTGGTGGGACCCACCATCAAGACCCATCACGGCAGCCTGGACCGCCTGCTGCAGAAGGGAGGATCGGGCGGTGGCGGAACCAGCGGTGAACGCTCGATAAGCTGGGTGGTAGACGGCGGAGCAGCCGGCTCCGGGGCCCTGCTGAATGCCTCCTCCGACGAGAGCGATGACAAGAAGAAGGCGAGGCTAGAGGAGGCGCCTCCGCCGCCACGCCCGCCTTCCAGGACCCATAGCAAGCCCACGGTCAAGGAGGAGTTCGATCGCGGCGTGGAGGTGGAGAAGTTCTATCACCAGATCAACGGCGACATCTTCGAGATCACCCGTCGAGTGCGGGCCCGCGACGAGGAGACCATGGAGCAGAAATGCATCCGCAGAAAGGGATCCGTCCGGCTGACGGAGCCCCCGGGTGCCCATTCCCATGTGCGGATCGAGCAGCGGCCCCAGCTGCCGCCGCGTCGCCAAAAGAGCGCCGAGGAAGTGGCCACCATGCCCAAGAGTGCCCTGCGCCAGGCGCCCGAGCAGCTGGAGTGGTTCGACCGGAGGGCCCAGCAGCGTCACTCCGCCCGCTCGGCGGAAGGTGGCCAGGTGCGGGACGAGACCATGGAGTGGCTGAAGCTGCAGAAAACGGCAAGTCCCTCGCAGCCGGTGCGCACTTCCTCCGGCCCCAGCGAGATCACAGTGCTCAAGGACGAGCTGCCCGACTGGCTGCTGGACCAACTGCCGCGCAAAAAGGAACGCGATCGGGAACGCCTGCCCTCGGATGCCGGCAAGGGCGTGGGCTCCTCTGCCTATGCCAAGGCTCTGTCGGAGCTGCTTAAGAAGCCGCTGTCGCGCCAGAGCTCCGGTCCCTGCGAATTCTCGCTGCTCAAAACGGACATCGTGGAGTGGCTCACCAAGATGCAGGTGAGCGGCGGCGGAGCAGAACGCGGCAAGTCCCGGCGCTCGCATCATCGCCGCAATGGCAGTGGTGGTGATGCCCAGCCGCGTTCCAATTCCCAGGAAGATGCCCAGGACCATGGCCAGTCCAAGGCGGTGGGCCATCGCAAGCGCCACTCCCTGGGACACAGTGGAGCCGCCAGCGAGGAGGAGCAGCAGCAGCTGACGGCGGACTGGATAGCCTATCCGCTGCACAAGCTGCAGTCCCTGGGCAAGCAGCCTCCGCCTCCCACTTCCATTCCCAGTGGCTATGCGGTGCCCAGCGCCCTCTCGCATACTCCACTGTGCCAGCGGCGGGAGGAGCGCTCCCGGGAACGACGGCTGCGTCACTCGGCCAGCGAGGTGGTCGGCAGCGGTGCCGGAACGACCTCCACTGCCCACCTGGAGCGGCTGTATGCAAAGCCGCACAAGGAACGGTATCAGTATGTGCCCAAGACCAGCAAGGAAGCTGGGGGAGGAGGAGTAAAGAAGGAGCGATCGCGTCGCCACCAAACCCAGAGATCCGCCACGGTCTCCGACATGTCCGCCCAGCGATCTGGTGGCCACAAGCGCAAGTCCTCGAGTGCGGAACGAGCGCCCAGGTCGCCGTCGCCGGGCCCCTGCACGGATCCCGACTGTCCACTGCTGCCCATCTGCACGGATCCGCACTGCAGGTACCAGGAGTGCCAGGCGCGCCAGTGCCTGACCTCGTCGGTGAGCTCGGTGAACCTGGCGCGGCACCAGCAACTGGCCCAGGTCCAGCTGCATGCCGTGCCCATGGGCATGGGCTCCGATGTGCCAACGACACCCTCCACAACGGCCACACCGCCTCCGCCGCCGCCGCCGCCTTCCTCGGGAATAGCTGGAGGTGGTGGTGGCGGAGGAATCCTCGGATCGGTGGGTATGGCAGCTGGACCGGAACGCCGCCTGGTCATCTGCCACGACTGCCGCTCGTGTGCGCCTCTTCTTAGCTGCCGAAATCGCAAATGCCTCAACGCAGCCAAGTGCAACTCACTGCCTCGCTGCGCCGCCGACTTCAACCGGCTGCGCACCCAGCTGGCCCAGCCTCCCACGACTCTGGATGATATTGAGCCGGCGCCGCTGGACTTGGATTTGGAGATGCAGCCACTGCCCTCGCCCCCGCGTCCGCATCCGTACCAGCATCAGCACCAGCATCATCACTACCGCAGCAACTCGCAGCCGAATACGCTGCAGCGCGGGGACTCCGCCAGCTCTGGCGCAGGAACTGGCACCGGAGGAGGTCTGCCCATGGGAGGAGGAGGAGTAGGTGGTCTGGCCTGGCTGGAGCCCATGACCACGCTAGTGCAACCACTGCCCGCCTATGTGCACCATTCGAACGGGAAGCTGATGAAATCCGCCTCGGCTGCCTCGCTCAACTCACGCCGGAGACGCCACAAAACGGTACACTTTGGCGAGAATCTGCTGCGGGAGGTGTGCCAGAACCGAAAGCTAATCAAAACGGAGGCACAAGTGCCCTCCGGATCGGCACCGATGAAGGCCAACATCCAGATGCTGTATAACTTTGTGGAGGGTGTCCTCAGCGCCTGGGTGGACGATGACGAGGATCAGGTGCGCTCGGGGGCCGAATCGGAGCCAGAGCACGGGGTGGTGCCCATGCAGCCGATCCATAGGTGCAATCGCCTGCGCTACCAGTGCATCCGTCGGGTGGTCGAGGAGGCCGCCGACCTTCAGGGGACCCTGAAGCTGGGCAACTCCCGCTATCGCCATCGCCATTGGCGCAGCACCGCCAAGCAGTGCAACGAAATGTTCCTTCGCAAGGTAGGATGATGATTATCTGGGTTTTATTCAGGGGGAAATTATGTATTTTTGTATCTTAGGAAATATTTCAGATCTTAAAAAATAGTCAACAATCTCTAAAAATAAATAAAACTTAACTTTCATCACTTTAAATCAAAATAAAACCCTTGCAGAAGGCAAATTGAATTCCAAATTCAAAAGATGAAACCATTTTTATTATTTTATTATCATTGCATTTCTGTTAAACAAATAAAAGGACACCAATCCCGGCTGCTCATTTAGCACACACATTATTTGTAATCCCTGGGCTTTGCCTGGAAGTGCCCCATACTCTATCCTAATCGCTGGCTACACTTGTTCCTTGGCATGCTTTGAACTTTTGCTTTCCGCCCGGGAAATGAATGAAAATCGCGTGAGAAAATGTCGCCGTGATGGAGGAAGAAGGAGGTTGATTGAGGGGGGAAAATGCCTCCAGTTAAGTGTATTGTCTGTCTGGTACAAAATTCATTTTGGGCCGCCGTTAACAAAACGTTGATCAAAGCCAAAGCATCCTTTTCACGCTCGAGCAGCTGCTTGGCTCGACTGGGCTGGGCTGGGCTTGGCTGGGCTCCTTTTCTGGCTCCGTTCTCCACAAAGGAGCAATAAATTAGAGCATTAGCCCCCGGACCCATCCAAGAAAAGCTCTTAACACACACACACACACAGAGAAGGGCGGGGGAGAATCAAGAAGGGGAAGCTGGAATGGGTGGCAGCTGGTACTTGTATTTAGTTTTTCGGTAATGAATGGCATTGATTGCAATTCGCATGAATCAAACGGCTTCAAAGTGATAAAAGGCCATTTGTCCGGAAAAGCCGGAATGGTAAAGTGGCAAAGGCGTGGCTTTCGAGTAGAAAACCAGTGCAGATGACAGCTAAAATAGGTAGATAAAGCAGTAACAACGCCAGGACTGAAGCACAGGACCTCTCTGCTTACTTTGCATCCATGTAGCTTCGTTCGCTTAACTTAACAGGCAAATAAATACAGTGGTCAAGAGTTTTACATGCACATATGTATGTACATAGCTGCCGGTGCTTGAGTCGAAAAGGATACAAGGATACTTTGCTCCTGCAAAGCGTAAAAGTACATAGGAAAGTATAGTGTGTGTGTATATATTCAAATGAGTGAGCTTAGCTTGGCTTATCAACTGAATGGAACTGCATATTAATTAATGGCCAGATCAGTGGCCAAAGAGATAGGCTTTCAGTGAAAGAAAGGCAAAACCTGAATGGGATTTGAGGATTTGAGGATTTACAGATTAAAGGTGCACAGCAGATATTCCTGCACTAGAAATTATATTCTTAAATTAGGGAAATTCTCAAAATTCTTTTTATCTAAATTAAACTTTAATCATTCTTTTTGTTCCTTGAATTATTTCCATCAGAACTCAGCTTGTTCTGTCACGAATTCCTCAAATTAAGAGCTTTGCCGCTGAAACTTCTTGTCTTCTCCCAATTCTTTTGCTTTTCTATTGCTCTAATTAACGCTTGTTACGTCCTCACATGATCTGAATACGTAAATGGAGCTCCAAGGATTCGTTCTGCCCCCTCCCTCCTCGTTTTTCCATTTCCAATTGCCAGTCCCAAGGTTGCCTCGGTCGCTTGTTAATTTTGATTGATTCAATGCTAAACAGTTTCACCTTCAGCCAATTAGATGAGAGCTCAGCTCTCTGGCAGGAATATTTAATCAAATTGGAATGACATTGCAGGATGGCTCATCCCACCTCCTGGGTAAATCCAAACCGTCGTAAACCGACAAATGAAATGAGCTGAGGGATAATTCCAAATTGATTTTCGCATTGCAATGCAGCAATTTGGCTGTGCGAGAAGCAGTAAAGAAAAAAAACAGAAAAGAAAAGAAAAGGAAGGAAACTTTACAAGTCAGTCTCGCCTGTATTTACCTGGCTCACCTATCTCGCTTAACCCCAACCTCGTCCTGCTCCTGCAATCCATTGCAGATTTCGCCTTTGAATCAATTTCGTTTGGCTAACAACATTTTTGCCAAGAACTTCTTTAATGCCTCACTTAATCGCAGCAATGCCAGGAACGTGCCACAGATACCGAATAACTTTTACCAGTTTTCTCCAACAGCAAGGTTAACCTTCAACCCAGCCTCCCCTTTTCGGAGGGGCTAAAGCTCCACCCCCAAAGCATCGAATCACCCTGCATAAACACTCTATCAAATATTGTAATTTTTGACAGCGACATATGAAAAGATTTTCACCCATCAACACGAAAGAAACCGGGGGGAAAGTTGGCGGCTGGTGGCTCTCGGGGATTGGAATTGGGAGGTGACAATGGCAGTGCCAATGACATGGCAGGGCATCCCAGCTCCCAGGCTCATCTCGTCCACATTTGACATTCAAAAGTCATTGATAATTATGGCTGAAACGTGAACGACAGCCGCATCGAGGGATCACAATCAATTCTTGATTAGAAATCGTAACGAAAGCACCTGGCTCACCTGTGAGGATAGGGATGGATATATGTGCCATGCCAGGATAAGGGTATGACAGAGGGGGGAGGGGCGGCAGGATATATGTATATAGGAGGAGAGCCCATCACTGCGCCTAAGTGGGCGTATGTTGGAGCGAGTTCTCGGGTTCGTCTGTGCGTAAATTGAATTTTGATTTTGCACCGATGCTGAGATATGGCGTATTAGGCCCCCAAAGTAATCAGGTGGGCGTGGCAGAGGGAGAGGGACAAGGAGCAGGGTGAGGGACAGGACCAACGACCGACTGGCTGGCATTTAATCTTTTGTGTGATTGTTGTTTGGCCGTGTTCGCATTCGTGTTCGTGTTTTGGGTTGCCCATTTAGGCTTACCCATGTGAACGTTTTCAGCCATTCGTGCGAGTTTTGCTAGGACACCGGATGAAGTGGGTGGCAGTGGGCGGCAGTGGGGGTAGCGGGTGCCATACCTCCAGCACTATGTGAAATCCCATTGTCAGTTTTTGGGGGCCCTGATGGCCTGATGATGAAATTCAAGAAACAGCCAGCAGGCTGCCCACTTTTGGGCCAATTAAAAATTCATGAATCATTTGACAAACTCTTTGGACTCTCGGGCCAATCTCTCCGGGGGCCCTGGAATGGCAAATGCGTAGTAATCTCCTCTAAAAGGGTGTACCTAATTCCGGAGGCCCCCCTTAAATCACAAATTTGATTAGATTTCCCACTGATTTTTCACTCTGGGTCAAGTCGTATTCCTCTGTCTTCTTTAAATTTCAACTTTAAATGGGTCGCCGTTCTGCCGAGTCCTGTCGAGTCCTGGGCCTGTCTCTACCTCTGCCTGCCCTCACATCCTGCAACAGTTGAACAGTTCCGCTCGACAGCTTCCGCTCGGCTTGATGATTTCATGGAAAACTTCATTGAGCAAGCGGAAACTATTTCATTTCGGTGGACGAGTATCGGATTCAGATTCAGCGCCAGCTTTGGCTTCAGGTTGTTGCTCCTTACAGGGTGTGTGTTTTTGAAGTTTTCCCTTTGCCTTCCTTTTAAATTCTCCACCAACTTCAGCTCCGGGGAGAAGGAGAAGGAGCCACTTAAAGTGACACGCACAGATATCGATTGATTCGCCCCCATCCCCCCATCTGGGTCCGCTGGTAACCGCTTTGATCTGTGTCCTGGACCTGAGAGTCGCTCAGTCGCTAAGCAAGCCACGTCTCAGGTCGGGCAGGCGGTCTCCTCTGCTGGTTATTTGCATGCCTTTGCACTGCTCTTCGATTAATATAAAATTTGATTAAACTTGTTCGCTGCTACTCCGCCTTTGCCCCCGTCTCCACCTCCTCCTGCTTGTGGGTTAAGTACACATGACCCCGACTGGCAAAAGACGGATACGACAGAGCTCGAGTCCGCCACGGGTGGGACGTGGGACTCCCCTTTATTTCCCCCCTCCATCCGGGCCTCCTCCCGTGAGCAAACATCACGCTGTGCCCCGGCCAGGAGGCGGCAGTCAAATAAATAACTTGTAAAACATGCATATGAGCAAAAATGTTTGAAAATTGCCAAAATGTGTACAGGAGGAAGAAGGGGTCGGGTTTTTTTTTTTTGCTTATTTCCAGAGAGGATTCTGTCTTTCCCTTTTTTTCCCTTCTTTGGGTGCTGTGGAGTGACTGACAGGCTGAAGTATCGTAGTAACCGAAAGGGAGTCGGGGTCGAAGGACCCAGAGACGAAACGAATAAACACATTGTAAATTGATTTCCTTGGGAACTCAAATAAAAATGGCATGAAAAGCAAGTGAGCGACAGTTGGGCCGAGAGCTCGTGGAGCTCCGAGAACCACGCCCACCCCGATTGAAACGAATGAATGGGCAAACCAATTTTTATTGCCACGCGGGACACGTAGCCCGACCAGAGAGCCAACGGGCTTTGGTCTTGGCTTGAATTCCCACATGGAATCCTGCTTCTTGGGTACCTCTGCCCGCTCCTGTAAGAGCGAAGGAAGCTGGTCGATGGCCAAACAGACAGTCGGCGGGTCGGTGAGTCAGTTAGTGAGTGAGTCGGGCGGGAGTCGGTTAGTGAGGCGAGCGCCTCACTCGGCTTTTGATGAAATAACATTGCCAAGTAACAGTTTGCCTTTCGCCATTTATTTCCCTTCTCTCACCGACTCTCCCTCGGCCATTTTGTCAATTGTTGTCTGGGCCTGTCCTATCTCTATCTGTGTCCTCCTGTCTCGTCCTCGTCCTCGTCCCTCGTCCTGTTGTCCGCTGCCCCGCCTGGCAATGCAGGCGAGAAGAGAAGACAAATTGCTTTATCGACGACATACGTAACAAATGTTGCTGTCGGCACTGACAACAGCAACAGCGACAGCAACCAGCAACCACCAGCAGCAGCCAGGACAGGCCAGAGGCAGAGGCAGAGGCAGAGGCAGAGGCAGTGGCAGCAACCTGGCCATTATTGGTTTCAAATGGCTTCGTTCTCGGGGCTTACCAAGGGGATCCCTCTACAGCTTGCTCTCTCTCTGCTAATTATGACTTAATTATTTCAATTATTTTCCCTTCGATTTATTGAATTTTATCGCCGCGCCGGCAAGCGAAACCCCCGACATGTACGTGTTGCCAGGAGGCGTCTCTTAATTAAATTGGTTGCCCACATTCTTGATTCTGAACCGTACACTTGACTCTCTCTCTTGCAGATTTCGGACGATGATCGAATGAGCCTAACTACCGCCGTTTCGGATGAAGATGATGGGGAAAGTGTCATGGCGTCACCATATAAAGCAAAGGCCACTGGCACCGCTGCATCCTCGTTCAACTGCACGGGAGCTGTTCGCAAAGCTGGGTGAGTCTATATATATTCTCCTCGCAGATCCCAGGGAATTTATGCCTCCGGTAGATGTAATCTGGCAGCCAGAAATTGGGGCTCACGTCCAACAAGTCATCATAAATAACAGGACGAACGGGAGGAGTGTGTGGGTCTATGGGGACGCCTTGGGGCACATAATTTCCCAGTGATTAAGGTGGCCGCCAGAGGTGGAGAAAGCAGTGTCGGGGGATTAACATTATTACAAGTATGTCCGTGTCCATGTCCGTCCAAGGCAGAGGGTATCAAAGTGGCGGAACCACAGCGGGGGAGATTATTGTAAGCCTATAACTTTTATTTAATCTTGATTCGCCTTAGCAGCTAGTTCAATATAATAATGTTGCTGCGAACGTGACTGTCCGATACAATGTAAATCTTATTCCTAATTAAACTAGGAGCCACACCTTTATTTATTTTCTAAATAAATTGATGAAATATTGTTTTTTTAATAAACATTGTTTTATATTCTTGTTTGTTTAAATTATTAATCTTTTCAGTTTTCATTATTAACCCAACATAAACTAGTTGAAAATTTTACATTATATTATCCTACAATTATCATTAAATATTAATAGGATTACAGGCCAGGGTATTTTTAAATTCTGCTTTCCTTAGCTACATAGTAGCTTCTCCTGTTATTTGATGATAAACTGCTTTACGACTTATGTACGCAAGACCTGACCCCCAATCCCATTCCCAGCTGTATACTGATTAGCCCCCAAGGTTAATAGGTTGATGGGGGAAGCTGCTGAAGTTCTCTCAGGGATTACAAGTACTCTTGCCACTCCTACCACTCCTGCGCTTCCCTAAAACTAACTAAATTTCTTGCTTGCAGCTTCCTATCGGTAAAGAAATGGTTACTACGCAAGAAGCACCAGATCGAGCTGGCCAGGAAGCGGGGCTGGAAGGGCTACTGGGTGTGCCTTAAGGGCACCACGCTGCTCTTCTATCCCTGCGACTCCCGCGAGGGCCGGAGCGTGGAGGCGGCGCCCAAACACTTGATTATCGTGGACGGTGCAATTATGCAACCGATACCCGAGCATCCCAAGCGCGACTACATCTTCTGTCTGAGCACGGCGTTCGGCGATGCCTATCTCTTCCAGGCGCCCTGTCAGGTGAGTATCTTTATTATTACTGCGTGTGTGCGTGAGCGTGTCCGGGTAATGGAGGGAGGGAGCTGAGTGATGAGGATGCTCCGGGCTAGGCTCGCCCTCATTTCGAGCAGTCAATATCCAAGGGAAGTCCTTCAAGGCGGCTGTGAAAGGCTGCCTGGCCTTGCCGCGTCGTTGTCCGAAGTCGCCGCATAGAAAGATGGCAGCGAAAATTTGTTTGCACAAGGATATGCAAGGATATGGCGAGCTGGTGGGTTCAGCGCTCGCGGCTTCGAGTCCGTCTCTGTTCATTCTCTGCTCATAATCGCCGGCCAAGCTAAGCCGAGCCAAGATAGATGACTGAAATGTATGCCATAAAGAAACCGCAGATACAGATTTATGCACTCAAAAAACTGTCCTTGAGGGAGATTTAAAAAATATAAAAAATATTAAATTAATAACTTCATTGTTTAAATCAAAAGCAGGATGTGTCTAAAATAAAATGCTATATTTTATAAGCACATTTTCTTGTAATAACAAATCATTTAACAGCTTTTTTTGATAGATTCTTATCGAATATTAAGGCCTTACTTTGAAAATAATAAGCGTAATAAATTTGATATCCTATAACCTCAAAGTAGACATCAAATCATGAACAGGAAAATCTGCTAGAGTCATGACAAGGACATTTTTAAAGCCGAGACCGCGTCATATTTCTGCGAGTGTGAATAGATGCAAATGCAGATACAGGACGAGGACGATGACGATGATGGTGATGGTGACGATGACGGTGACGAGGACGAGGACATGGACATGGACGAGGACGTTGGCAAGGCGCTGACTGACGCAACCCGCAAAAAGCAGGCAGAGTGAAAGAGAGATTGAGAGAAAAAAAGATGGACAGAGAGAGGTAGCCGGGGGGCAGCTTAAAGTGTGAGCCATGATTGAGGTGGCGTTGACTGACTGCCAACTGGCAGATTGCCTTGAACAGCTGCGGCAGCAGCAGCAGCGGCATCCTTGTGGCAGCCCTAAACTGTTACATGTCTCAAAGGCATACGTTCAGGATGCGCCTCCGCATCCTCCGGAGAAAACCACCCCGTCCACCGCCGCCTGCTCTGCCTCTGTCAGGTTGCCAACTCTCGTTGTGGCCCAACGTGATTTGTCATTAAATTTGCATAACTGATAGCCAGCGATGAGCGGATGAACAGATGAACGAGACGAACGGGGGGCTGCCAATGGAAATGGGGGACAAGTTCGACGTTTGGCGCTGGGGAGCCACGTCAAATTGCTTGCGGTGCATTTGGCCTGCAATTTGTTACAATTTGTTCCACCTCCGCTAAACTACCTTTACTACCTACCAATCCGCAGGTGGAGCTGGAGAACTGGGTGAACAGCATTCACAGCGCCTGTGCCGCCGCCTTTGCCCGGCATCGCGGCAAGACCGGAACCCTACACCTGCTCCAGGAGGAGATTTTCCGGCTGGAGAAGGCCATTGAGTCGGTGAGTACCTCCTTGCAACACACAGAAGTAAATATGCGGGCATTATAACCCGAAAACCAAATACATTTCACAACACATCTTCACATTCACCTGACGCTGCGAGCGTGCAAAAGTATTCGTTGCGGTTTTTGGTTTGGCTGAAGGCAGCTCCTGGAGAATGCCTGCGGAATCCAAGGAGCAACGCGTCCTGGTGCTTGGATTGCGGTTGCATTTCCACATTTCCACATTTCACTGCAGCTGCAAAGGCAGTGGTTTTATCCGCAAATTGTTGCTGCTCTAGAGTTAAGTCAATTTCGCCAAGTGGCTGCCATGTGAAATGCGAAATGAATGTCAAAGGGATAAGCTGCGTTTCGTAGGAGGCGGCCATAAATACCCCATCGATTGGCATTTGTGCAAATAGGATTTTCCGCTGCCATGGCGCGTACTGTCCTGAATGGCACGCTTATATGTATGTGCGTTGCATTGACTGGCTGATGAAAAGCGAATTAAGTAAGGAAAATCCATCAAACGGAGGACTAACTGCACATCACTGCGTGCAGCCAACAATGAAAATCTGTTGTCAATATTCCCGTAAATGTTTTGAATTTTGATTGCTTGTGAAGTGAAGCATTTCCCAACAGGAAATTGCCAAATTTGTTAATAGAGAATTGTATATTTAATTAAGTTAAGATGGCTTACGTTGGAAAAGGGGAAATGTGAATGTGAAGGAGAGGAAGTTTTATACATTTGATTTTAAAACCTTTTAATAAGGTGTGGAAAATTATTCCACAAAATGTTACTTCGTAAAAACTAAAGCAAATTTACACAGCATAAACATTTAATTGAATTTTTTAAGCACCTTTTTAATTGATTTTGAAACATTAAGATAACTTTTTAAGGGGTTTCAAGAGCGTAGAGATTTCTCTTTGCCGAATTATTATCTCAGGCATTTAATGGCATAACTTAAGACACATTTTAAAGGAATTTCAAAATTTTTAAGATAACTTTCTAAACGATTTTAAAATCTACAACATTTTTGGAAAACCCAACCATCACTTTCTTCGAATTTATTTCATTGCGAGCCTTTTTTAACATCTCCTAGTTTGTTTTTTGCACAAATCTCCAATAAAAAGCTTCCCAATTGAAAGAAAGGCTGCTCGACAGCTGCTCCATAACTCCTTTGGAGCTCCAGGTAGCGCCGTGCCTGACTCACTGCCTAATGTAATCGACTAGAAAAACAAATTCCCACAGATATATCCTGGGCAGGACAACAATTTCTCAATATCGCGCTGTCAACTCAGAAGTCAACAGCACAACAAGCACGACGGAACACAACAATCGCATTTTCCCCGCCCCCCCATCCGCATTTTCCGCATTCCCAACCAATTTCTCAGTCCCCTCAGATTTCCACAAAGATTTATGCCATTGTCGGAGGTTTTCGCGAGGAAAGTAGGAAAACTGCTTCTACTTGCAACTATTTATGTATTTGCTTTCAAATCAATTCCCCATCAATTTCGCGGCAAACAGCGTAAAATTCCTTGCACTGCAATTTATTTTCCTCTCTCCAGCGGAAAAAAAACTTTTAACGTGGGAAAAGGAGGCAAGGAAAATGTATAAAGGGAAGGCAGTTGCAAGCAAATCAAAGTGAGGAAAATTTCACGGCAGCACAAGACAAAGCGATGGGGAAAAAGCGAATTGCGAAAAGCAAACGGAATTGAACTCGAGTTGAAGCTACAAGAAATTGCACTTGGCCCCACGATAAATGCTCTGGATAAACCAGGCAAGTGGAAAGCGGGGCAAAGAGATGCTGCTCCTCCTGTAGAAACTAAACTTTATTTGTTTATTTATTTTTCATCATGTCATTTTCAGTTGCTTCTCTCTGCCTGCCTGCCAGCCAGCCAGCCAGCCAGCCAGCCTGCCACTTTTTCCCCTCTAATTTCCCCGCTGTTATTCTGGTTATCCCCTGTTGTTGTTGTTGTTGTTGTTGTTGTTTGTTAGTTAGTTAGAAGGACTCTGAAAGACAATTATGTTGTCTGTCCTATCCGCTCCTCCAACAACTTGATTCATTCGTCTCTGTCGCTGGCATCGCTGCCGCTTTTGCTGCCCCAGTTGCCACAGTGTCTGCTGCAAAACTACAACTTCCGGTTATCCGGAAATTTTATGGGAGGAAAAAAGTTACAGAATTATTACAAGAAGTGAAGTTTTGCATGCTGCAATAATTAATCAAGAGCAGCAACAGTCACTCCTTAAGGATTTTGAATATGTTTAAAGCTTGGAGCTTACTAGAAATTTAATTTAAAAAAATAATAAAATGTCCATAAAGTTATCTTTGATAACAAGACTTTAAAAGTAACTTTCCTTTGATTTAAAAATAAATAAAAAACAAGATACAAAACGTTTCTTTCAACTTCAATATAAAACTAAATAAACTTTACAAATCAGACCCGAAAAAAGCCAACATTTTAATTATTTATATTAAATACTCAACCATCACTTGTGCATCATTTTTTCCGCTGTGCCCCAGTTTCGATTGCTGCCACCACTGCGAGCCTGGGAGCCTGGAAGCCACCCCCTGCTCGATTGCTTCTTGGCGCCCTTTTTTAATTTAGTTTTTCTTTTTCTCATTTGCTCCACAAAGTTGTAGTTTGATGTTATGACCAGAGCGAGGGGGAAAGAGAACCTGCTTCGTCCTTCGGCCGTCTTTCACTATCTGTCCCTTTGGATAAACCATAATTACTTCCTTGAACTGCTGCGTTTTTGCTGCTCCGCTTCTCTATCTCTCTCCCTGTTTGTGTTTACTTCGCTGCCAGAAAAAAAAAAAGAAAAGCGAGCCTGGAAAGAAAACAAAAACCATTGAGCGGAAGTCCGAGATTGCCATAAGAGTGCTCTTGGTCCTATTGCTTCCGCCACAAACCCCCCCGATTTCCCTTTCCCTAGCATTCAAGTGGGCCTCAGTTGGCCGAAAACAAACTTGTTGGATGAATATTAATTAAATGAGCTTAAGGAGTGGCCATAAATGCAGTTTGCATTTAGCATTTAGCATTTCTGCATCTCTGCATTTGTTGTTAATTAATTTCCTAGAAAAATACGCACAAAAAACAAGATAAACACACGGGGCAAAAGAGTCATGAGCTGGAATGCTTTTTTTTAAAGTTGTTAAAAAATTCCTATGAGAATTTAAGAATATAAAAAGGAGAATGTTTTACTATTTAAATAAATAATAATAGTTGTGAATTTGTTATTATTAAAATATTGCAATATTTTCTGTTTAAACTTTATTAATGTCTTAAATTTCAAATAAATAAATAATGCTAATTTAATTCCCTTTAAAAAAAGAGTTTTAAAATTATTAAATAAAATATTTAACCCCGTGTTAATTTGTTTGTTTTCTATTAACATTAGTTTTGGGCACCTTTAATAAAGATTTTTAAGCCCTTGTCTTGTATCTCGTATAAGCCCTCTTCAAGCCTCTAAAATCATCAACTTTCCTGCCAAAAATCCCATTTACTGCCTAAAGTAATGAATAAAATTCATTTCAAATTAAATATTAAGTACAAGCTGTAATTTTGTACAGTGTACCAGATAAAACTGCGCAAAGAGGGGGCGAGCTTGAATGAAATTAAAAGAAAGATGATACAGTGGCAAGTAAGGCTGCTGCAGCAGCAGCAGAAAAAAAGGTGTCACACCAACGCGTTTCATTCTAGTTGCTCCTTTTGTGAGCCAGTGTGTGTGTGTATGAGAGTGTTTGCGTGTAGGCGGGTCACAACTGCTGCCTCCCAACCCCCTTTTTGCCTCTATGTCCTGTGAAAAGAGCAACAGTGTTGTCTCACTTTTTTTCTGACACTTTTTGTAGCTGCCTCCAGTTGTTGTTGTTGTTGTTGTCTTGCCTTCATCTTTTATGCGTTGTTGTTGTTGTTGTTGCTTTTTATAGCTGTCACCTTTCGGAAATAATCATATATGTGTCAGCGGGGGGCAGCTGCCCCCTCTTGAGAGGGGGGTAGGTAGTAAGAGTAGGCGGTTTTGGGCAGCACTTCGCTTCGTTTGCTTTAGCTTTTCTAGTTTCAGTGTATGTGAATCTGTGTATCCTCCAGCTGCTCCTTCTTTTTTTTCTAGCTATCTATTTTTCTTTTCGCATAAAGCATTCACACACATATGTACGTTTATAAACATATACACACACATACACACAATGCAGAGCCGTAAAAAAATAGTAGTAGCTGCCCGAGCGCGTTTGGTTTTTCGTACGCTCTGGTTTTTACGCTCTAATTACGACTCCTACGACACTACGTATCCCTCACAGCCTCCTCCTGCTCCAGCTCCAGCTCCAGCTCTTGCTGCTGCTCTTGGCTCATTCCTCACCTGGGCCAGTGTATCCTGTACCCTCATATCCACATCCCCGCGCAAACTGTCGTGTGCAATTGCCATGGCGGCGCTGTCTAAACAAGGCTCACTGGCTCCTACTCCTAGGCCTGGCTCCTGCTTTCAATTTGCAATGGCTGCTGTCATTTTTAGCTCAATAGCAGCTCACTCCCCATGCCCCATGCCACGCCCACAGCGTCACGCCTACCAATTTTGCCTATATTTTCAGTGTCTTTAAGCGTGGCTTAAAGTCAGAATTGTAGAATGACAAACACTAGTATTCATGGTTGAATTTACATTAATTGTTAGTGTCTTTAAAAGTAGATTAAATCCTGTTAAAGCTTAAAACAAAATCTATGAAAATCTGAAATTACGTAATTGGCTGCAAAATAATACTACTTTTAACAAATAAATACAAATTAAATTGCAAAAGTCAGACCAATAGCTTTAACTTAAATCTCCCATTTTGTTTAAATTTTTTCGTTCTTTCCACAATATCTGGCTTTAACATTTTTCCACTTATTTGTTTGAAGCCTTTCATTTCGCTCTATATATATTTTTTCCCTCCAACTTGTTCAGGTATTTTACACACTTTAACCGCAGTTTTGCCGCCTTTATTCCATTTTAAATAATTGCACTAATTAAATGATGCATCAGTTGTGAATTGAAAGCTTAATGCAATTTGTGTGGCGAGAGAACAAAAGGCAGTGAGATATGTATTTTAATTGCGCTTTATGAAAACATTCACTACATGAAAATGATTGTTTTTCTTGACTGCTGAGCCGGAAAGTAGGCATCCATTTCGGATGTTCCGCAAGCGTCGAAGGATTTAAATTCCTTGCGAAATTCACTCCGCAAGTTTGCACAGGCAAACAAACAGATAAATCCACACACATTAAGCATACGGGAGGAGTGCGGAGGGTGGAGGGGTCCGAAAGCCCTAAAGTGTGCAATTAATTTTGTAATAATTAAACTGAAATTCAACCACAACTCTGGGGCTCACATACACATCATATCCTTGGCTCTTGGCTCTTGGCTCTTGGCTAGCACAAGCAGAATTTTGCCCAGCCATAAACCGTAAATTTGTAAACCGTAAATTATAATGAAATGCATATTTAGTTAATTTTAACTTACACCAAAAACTTTACTTAATTAGACCAACTTAAAGCCGCACAAAATGCGAAGAAACTTCGATGGAGGGTTGGCCATGGCGGCGGCGTGTGCAACAATGCCGGTCCTCCCCCTTTAAGCCACCATTATTGTGAAATTTTCTTTTTTCGGTTTTGCTCTATTTTTTGCTCTTGTATTTTTCCTGCTCTGTATTCTCTCTTCAATATTTTTTAATGAAACCATAAAGTTTATAATTACCATAAAATTTACTTGTTCGGTTCGCTTTTTTTGTCCTGAGGTTTCTTCATGATGGCAAAAAACTTTAGTTTGACCTGCCACACACATACACACACACACATACTACCATATATATCGTGGTGATGGTGGGCGTGGCATTTCATAAACTAATGCCAAAATGGTAAAAATTTATGGCAAGAAATATGAGAAACGAGTTGAACTCCAAAGTCCGGCACAAAGGGCACAACGCACACACACACGGCGGCTAGGAGGAGGGTCACACATGTGTGGTGGGCTTTGGGTGGTGACCCCGCACAGTCCGGTGATGATGATGGTGACCCAACCCAAAACTGGGCAATGCAGTCGGCAGCCTCCCCTTGCTGCAGCTTTGTTTTTGGCCAAAACGTGCGAATATTTTTGCAACTTTGGTCGAAAGTTGCACAGGAAATGGGTCTGGCATATGGTTGCCACCGGGCCAACCGGGATAGGACGGTGTTCCTGCCCTTAATCCCCTCCTGCAGGCGGCAGGCAGTTTGCTCTCTGGTTCCTGATTTGTTTTCATGTTGGGTTAGGAGGCGTTCATCGAGAGAGCCTGCCGACTGTCGTCGACTGCTCCCAGCAGATGCAAAAATATGCTTTATGTAGGCGCTGACACAGTGGGCGTGGCTGTGGTCAGGGGCGGAAAATTCAATTCAATTGTCAACAGCATCCAGCATCTAGTATTCAGCTTGCAGCTTGCAGCATCCCAGCCTGCCAGCAATCCAGCATCGCCCACCGGCTCATCCCCACACAATCACCCATTGCTCTGTGGCCACAGACATAGGCGCCAGTTTAGAGGTCTGAGTTCGTTTCCCCCTTTCCAGTTTTCAGGCTGCCCAACCCTCAGCTGCAGCACTCACACGTTATATAATGTGGCATCATTTTGCGGTCAGCATTTATGCAGGCCATATACAATTTTGCAGGCCTTTTGTTGACATGGCAGCGGGCAGCATCAGCAGCAGGTCCTGCCAGGAGTGACCCATACACTCACCGTGACTTTTGACTGCCATGGAGCAGCCATTTAATGCAAAAGCCATGTCAAAAGTCATTTAAGCAGATTGTCGCTCAAAAGGAACTCGCTTTCAGACGCGCTCCATTGAACAACTCAATATCCTTTGGACCGCCACTACTCCTTTCACATGTTAATTGATGGTACCTAGCGATGGCAAGCAAAATAAACTGATATCAGGTCATGAGTCCTGCGTCCTGCTCTTCCCATTTGATTATTATTTCACTCATTGTTGGGCCGCAGTTATTGTTGCTTTGCGGCGGCATCTTTGGTCTGTCATGCGAGGAACGTTGTCAACGGGCGCAGCGACGCAAACAATAGCTGAATGTATTTTTTAATTGTACTCTCGAGTAAAAACATATATCAACCAAAACACAGCAGCTTCAGAATGAAAACAACAACAAAAACGAATACAAAAACAGAAAGAAAAACAAGAGCCAGAACCAGAACCATGAACTCTCCAAACTCTCTCAACTCTCAAGCGGAAATGGCAGACCAGCGACAACAACGAGAACAAGACCAACAATAATAATAATAACAAGTACATACATCTAGCAATGGCAATGGCATCCTCAGATTCTGCATCTACACTGGGGGAAACATATCATAAGTGGGATTTAAGTCAATAAATCCCTTGTTATTGAGAAGCAGAGCATAAAAGAAATGCAAGGGATTAGGGCAAATGTCACCAATTCCAATTAAAACGAAAATCAGATAAATAAAAAATACATATTTTTTCTTTAAAGCCAAGTCCCAAATGCAAATATTAAACATGAAGCAGACAACATTAATCTTAAAGAGAAATTCCACTGAAATTCTATGGAAAATTCCCTCTGATTTCACATGCATTTAAAATAATTGTCATCATGGTTTTATAAACAATTTGTTCCCCAAACAGAAGGCCTGTGCATTTGTTCACCCAAAATAAATACCATTTCCCATGAATATTTTTCCCCCGAGTTATTAAAATAAGAATAATGAGGGAAATAGATAAATGCCACTCACATCAATCATGGCTAGAGCACAGTTGGGTTGGAATAATGTCAAGTGCATTATTTATATCGCTTGATATTTGGCGAACCATGATTTTGGGATTCGCTTCGGTTCCATTTCACTGTGTAGCCTCCCGCACAAATGTGAGCCTGGGGACTACGGCAGGGCATCGGGAGGCATCGGGTTATGGCATCGTCAGGGGCAGGCGGCAGCCTCAAGTGGCGCTTAATGAAAGCGCAACAGACAACGGGAGAGGACCACAGGAACACGACCACAGGACAACGGAGTGGGAAATGATGGTCGGGGGCAGGACAACTAAATAGGCGAACCGCAAAAACTCATCGTCAAGGAGCGACAGATACAGCCTGGTAAATGGAAAGGACGAGCAGAGATGCAGAGTGGCAGGGGGAATCCAACTATGCAGCAATAATAAAATTCACGGGGAATTGAGATGACAGCAGCGAGCAGAGGAGATGGAGGCCGGACCTCAAGCCGTAGCTGGAGCCGGAGCCGGAGCCGAGAGCCCGGAAAGGAGCCGCTCGAACTGTGGCTGGGCCTGTCACTTAGCGCGTGACATGTGTCAAAACAAGCGGCAACCGCAGCGAGACCGTGACCAAAGAGAGAGAGGGCCGCCTGCTGCACAAGTGCACTGTATAGCAGTGCTGTGGTCCTGCGAGTGCTGTTAATATCCTCCCACAGCACTGAAATGGATTTGAAAGGCACCAGGGACAAGAGGAGGAGCCGAAAGAAGCCCCATAATCGAGTGAGGAGGAAGCTCAAAGGCGGGAAAGAAGACCTAGGCAAAACAAGATTGACTTTAAATTAAGAACACAAGCCACACGGCAGCAGAAGGACATTTGGGAGTAAAAACATTAAAAGGAGTCTTTAGTAAAAAGAGCACTTTAATTAAGAACTTCACTAAAAGAAAATTAATTCCAGAAACAGAATATGAAACTAGGAAAACTGAAAACAAGATCGGGGACTTTACAGAAATGCCTTTTGTCTTTCAGAAATATTTTTGTGTAAAGTATATTCAAACCCTTCTTAAAAATGGAAGTAAAGAAAGAATTATATAAACTAACCTTTTACACATAAAGATAATAAAAGTATTCTATTCTTTCATGCCAACTCTTCACATGTTAGCAAAAAAATATAAAACCACAAACCCCATTCGATAGCCATTAGCTTTACCCCACCTGCCCCCTCTCCAGTCCTATAAAATACAGGTTTACTTATTCATTCATGTGTGTGCAATGGGTTTTTAGAAGCCAAAGATCCCGAGTGCAGCAGATATCCTTCGTTGTCCATCAAAATATTTCCATTGCATGTGCGGCAAACATTTCTCTTTCGATGCCGAGGTGGACGCCCAGTGGAGCCCAAAGGGATTCACAGCTCTGGCTGGATTCGCTAGCGGCAGTTATCGTTTGCGTGATTTACACTCCCAATTGCAGGGCAATTACAAGTCCATTAACATTGCCATTAACCCTTGAAGTGGCTGCTCCAAGCTATCAAGCTCCAAGCTCCTGGGGTGCGGTCGCCGGTAGAAGGAGTGCAGGACAATGGCTACAATGGCCAGTGGGGCGATTAATGGTCAGGCACAGGGCGAGAGCTATTTATGGGCCAGGAAGAGCCCATATTACTTTGACAAGGACAAACTGTTGCCTGGCAGCCTTGGTCCAGTTTTGTGTTGTAAATAATCACAAAACTTACTGAGATAGTGTCTATGTCAGCCTTGGAGTTTCGAGTCCTCCTTCAGTCTCCTTCCTTCCGGCTTGTGTTTGTCAAATAAGCAGCTTTTCTCAAGTGCCAAGTGCCATTGACAGGGAACTCCTTGGTACGTACTGCTCCTCCGACTCTTCCTTCTCCTCCCCTGGCGGTGAGTGTGTGCGGTCGCAGTGCATAATGGGATTTCGGTTTATTAATTAACCAACCGACTCTGTGCCCGCCGAGCCAGGAGGCTGGTGGCTTAGACCTCAACTAGGAATTATTGGCGTCTTTAGTGGAATTGAATTAGGTGAAGCCTTGCCACACATATCGATTGCAGGCTTGATGCCACCACAGCGCACACATTGTTCTGTGCGAGATGTGCAAATAAAATGCACAAAACTTTGATTTATTTCCACGTAAAACAAACATTCAAAAGGCTCAGCGTCGCACAGTTCAAATAGAGAGACGCACGGTTGCAGGATTCAGAGAGCTGGGGCAATGGTACACACGTAATCCCAGGTAGGACTACTGCACAGATCCCCACAAAACCACGTCCCACGTCCCCCCCTCGCACCCCTGCCTGTTTATGTGTACACATTCATTAAAATGTCGAACATCGAAAGTGCCTATTCAGGTTGTTGCCACGCCCACGGCACGCACACAGTTGCACAGTTGCAATGGCAACAGCAGCAGCAGCAGCAGCAGCAGTTGCATCTGCAAATAATTGTCAGCTTACTGACTCGCATTCAATGCAGCAGTCAAAATGCAACAACGCCAACAACAAACGAAGTGGGAGTGGGAGTGGGAGCAGGACCAGCACTAGGACCAGGAGTTGGATTGTAGCAGCGACCAAAATGAAACAATCACGTGCTCCATGCTCCATGAGATCTATGCAAGCGTGCTATAAATGCACGTGAAAGTGGGATCCAAAGTGGGATTTCAAATGCTGAATTTTGCTCCTACTGCTCCCTGTCCCTTCGTCGGTAATGGGCGCTTCGAAGGGGTGCAGCAGCTGCGGCGGAAGTCAAACGGTATTTGTAATGAAAACAGGGGCATGTATATGCGCAGTACCTATCCGCGAAAAAGGGTTTTTTCGCCCCCTCTTTTTTTTGGTGCATTGCCAACGCACTTCAAGACCAGGAACAGGGGGACATGGGGGGGACCAAAGCAGCAGCGGCGCAGAGATATTTGAATTGCGCTGCGGAAAACCGGCGGGGGGAGCTGACGGAAGAGCTGGGGAAAATTTTAGCTGCACATGACGCGTGATTTATGTATTTTCGTCAAATGGCAGCCACCGCAGCAGTGGGACAAAGCTGCCATGAAATGCTAATGATGCCATGCCTCGGATGCTTTCATAACCCACACAGCATACACACTCACACACCCATGATATATCCTGAATATATGCATATGCTCTGGCACACTAACCCCTTGTTCTTGCACACTCCTCTCATCCCTCTCACAGGATCACAAGCTGAAGCACATGGCCGAGCTGCAGCAATCAGTTGTCACCGATCAGGAGACGCGTCATCAGATCCAAACGCAGATACTGCAGTGGGAGGAGAACCTGGAGCGGCTGCACTGCGAACAGTTCCGGCTGCGCTGCTACATGGCCTCGCTGCAGAGCGGCGAGCTGCCCAATCCGAAGGTGAGTTATGGCCAGTGGACACACTGGCCAACCCATAGCCCCAACGAAATTCGAGCTGTCAGGAAGATAAGTCGGACGCAATTAATGGGGAGAGAGCCGTGTCGTTCTGGCCCTGCTCTATGGTTCATTCAGAGCGGTCTCAGTTGTTAGCGCGAAAAATATTGCCTGCATTTGAGGGCAGGCCACCAATTGCAGAAAAGGTGTTGAAGTTCATTTGCAACCGCAGGGTTAAATTGCTGAAAAGAAAAATTTTTTATTTCA
The DNA here is from genome assembly GCA_035045905.1 of Drosophila anomelani. Taxonomy (NCBI): domain Eukaryota; kingdom Metazoa; phylum Arthropoda; class Insecta; order Diptera; family Drosophilidae; genus Drosophila; species Drosophila anomelani. The sequence goes on from JAWNOO010000165.1 coordinate 10,418,654, forward strand.
TTTAAATATGACACGGTGTTTTCCATCGATTACACGGGAAACGTGTTAAAGTTCACTCGATGCTCGAGGGCGAACTTTAATGTTAAACCATGAAATAAATAGTCAATTTAAAGTAAAGTCTGTGAAAAAATTACCTAATTAATTTGTATCAAAAAGCTGAAATATGGCTAAAAACATAATTTAGTTTATAACCGCAAAAGTTAATTTAAGCTTTAGTGTTTAAAAATACATTGTATTAGAAAGTTGAAAAGTAAAAATGAGAAATTAAATTAGAAAATCTAAATGTACACAAAATAATTGTGGTTACAGTGACCGCAGCCAATTTTAGGAGAGGTGTTAACCGCCAAGCTAATTATTTTCTGTTTGAAATAATATACAAAAATAGTTTGGAGTTTATGTGTATTTTAATGAGAAAACTATAAGCTGATAATTTATTGCAGAAATATGTATAATAGTTTCCAAAGCTTTTGCAGATTTCATGGCAAATATTTTGCTAGCTTTCCTCTGGAAAATGTTTAAAAAAAGTTATCAAGCCAATTATAATTTTCCTCACCAGATTACAGGGAATATGTAAACGAGCCTTGCTCCTTTCTTCGCTCAATAATTCTCTATCTTGTTCAAAGTTTTAGCCATATTCGATCAAGTCTGTGAATGGGCTTAACAACATTTTCAATTAATCAGCGTTCTTAGCCCCTGATAACCTTGAGGAGCCCAGACAAGCCAAACTATTTCCCCAATCAATGCCTGCCTAATACCAGAACAATAACTCGCTTAAGCCACCGCAAAGCTTAAGTCCTCCAACCTTCACGGAACATCAAAAACAGATTCACAGCCTGGTCGAGGGCTTAGGTCTGGGGGGGAAGGGGCACAATGGCATTGGCCCAAATCCCTTTCAACCATAATGTCCTATTCCTCGCAAACCCGTTTACAATTTCAACGAGAACCCTTTACGTGTTCGAGTTGTCTATAATTACCTCTACCTATCTCTGCACAATGGTAGCAGACTCCTCAAACCCTTCGCAAAATCAAAACCCAAACATGCACAATTAATCTCCATAACAAAAGTTTAAGCATCTTAAATGAGCTTAAAGGCAATTTCCCCCCAAACGACCTGGCAGCCTTAGAAAGACTGCCGAGCACCGACTCACTGAGTGACTGACTGACTGACTGACTGTTTTGACTGACTCACTGAAAGGGTTGAAAGTTGATTGCGCTTTTAATGGCAGGCTGAACCGTGAGGGCTTGCCATGTGCGGTGGGGGGTCTGGTAAGTGCAGTTGTGTGTGCCTGAAAAGCAACATTATTTATTATTAATAACCACAAAATGCAAACAACTTCAGCACCTGTGAAGAGAGCAACTTCAGTCGACTGCAGGATGCCAAAGGCTTATTTACATAGGTGTACACACATAGGGGGTAAAGGGTACAGGTCCTTAGTGTCTGCCTTTTTAATGCTCTCTTCTACTCTATGAAAAGGATCGTAAATATAGTAAAATTATTTGTGGGTTTGTACTCATTGCAAGCATATATAAAATTTGAAACTTTTCGCATTTCCCCATTTATTCAACAGTCGCTGCTGACTCATGTGTCACGTCCCACAAAGAACACGCTGAACAAGCTGGGCGTGTTCACGGTCTCCTCCTTCCACGCCTTCATCTGCGCCCGCTCGCCCTCGCTGCTCAACAACCTGCTCGCCGGACGCGGAGCTACCAAGCGCCGGCCGCCGATGCTATCGCGGTCCAACAGCGGCTCCAGTCGTCGCTCCATGCAGGTGAGTTGGATTCTAGAGTGATTTCTCTATTATTTTTGGGGTTTAATATTATTATATTTGCGAGGAAATACTAAGAAATCATTTGCAAAATGCTTCAAAAAACAAAACCCTCAAAGAGTTGTGTATTTTTTCAACTTAAAGGTGCTCGAATGTTTACGGAAATGGCCATATAAATTTACCTATATAAATACGAGTCTGAGGCAGGCCTTTATGGTTGTCCTCGCGCATCAATGTGTGCATTTATGTGCGGCCACGGGGCGTATGGGTAATAAAATTATTTCAATTTTAAACGCATTTCCAGCTCGCTCCTCGCGACTGTTTGTATGTGTTTATGGATTTCTCGTAATGTGCGTGCACGTGTGTGTGTGTGTGTGTGGGGCAGAGTAATTGAATTTTTATTTAAGGCAACGGAAATGGCATTAAAAGCTAAATTGAGCGCTAATGCTTAAAATGGATGGGCAATGGCCACCATATAAAAATATGTCGCCACGCCTCCGTCCATTAGACTTACGGTTTATTTTTTTTTTTGTGTATTTTAGCTTTATAATTTGCATTTAATGGCCATCAAAAATTACAAAAAGAATAATGAAATTTATGAGAGGGGGGGGTTTGAGGAGCAGCTTTCCCACATAGAAAGAAAAACCGAGAAAACGCGGGTAAAAGAACTCAAGTTGACTTGGCAAAAGAAAATATTTGCATATTTTAAGTGAATAATGCAGGGCGTCGCCATTTCAAATGGTGATCAGATGCCGCCCCAGACTCCGAGTCAGACTCAGACCCAATTCCCTTTGCTGCCTCACCCCTGCTAATGACCTTAACACACAATCAAATCTAAATCAACTCGAGACGGCGAATAAAGAAAAAGTTTAGCTGGACAAAGAATACATTTTGGGAAAATAACTTGATTCATAAAACCAGCCATCCAGAGTGAGACTTTAGTTGTTTGTTAAATCTCAATTAGTGCTACCAATTTGTGCATATCTCGTGTACGTAATGCAATTCATTTCATAAATTCAATTTGTTTCGATTATTGACAAAATAATCTTGTGCACGACTCGGATTTCATGGGAACTCTCGGCACAGCACTTCATTTCCAATTAAATTTGCCAACGCTGCACAATTGGGGGACTTTCCCTTGCCCCCATACCTTCTATCAGCAGTCACGGCGGATAAAAAAAATATATAAAATACAAATACAAATATAAATGATGCCACACATGGACAGGCGCAGCAGAACGATGTAAAAACAAAAATGCAATGAAATAACATAAATGAGAAGCAGAGGAAATATCCCAGCCCAATAGCCCAACCCAATGTCATGGCAAGCGCTGTAAATGCACTGAAAATTCAATGAATTTGAAAAATGTGCATTTGATTTGGTTCATATATTTCCCCCCCCCCAGCCTTCAATACAGCCAATTCCCCCTCCTGTAACTGCCCTTCACTTTGGCCATTTTTCGAACATGTCAACTGCAATGCAGCTGAAATTGTGAAATTGTGAAATTGCAACTGCAGTTCAGAAATGGCAAATAAAATTAAAGGCCTCTCCAAAGCAAATTATCATCCAGTCCTGGCCCAGCCAGTTGGCAGTTATCCGGCAGCCGAAATAACCAATTCGCAAAAGTTAAAATACTCTGGCTAAAATTTAATTAAACTGTCCATCGCCAACGCCCGCCAGAATATATCAGAGAAATACTCTCTGGCCTTGGGGGGACGACTCCAGTCTCCAGTCAGTCAGGAACAATCAAAAGTTAATTAGTCGGGAGGAGAGTTAAGTGTGTGCCAGCAACGTTCGTGCGGAATTAATCGTCTTTAAGGGGTTCCGTTCCATCGAGGATACTGTCCTGGAACAATCAGCCGTACTCAGCAGCCTGACATTTCCATTATCAGTCGGATTTCTGATTGAAGTTGCTTTCAATTGTTTAGCTCGACATGGAATTTAATTTGATCATAACAAATCAAGTGCAGAGTTATATATTTTGGCCAAATATAAATGGTAATTTTCTCTCAAATCTGAATTAAATTTCATTTTATATGCAATTTATTTATGTTCTAAATATAGTTTCCTTCTCCCATTTTGAATGAAAGGTTTAATCTTATAAAATTTCAAATGAAATCGAAAAAAAGTAAGATATAAAACTTCATATTAGAACTTTTAATGAAAAGCTTTATAAATTGTAGATATTTAATATACTTTTATCCCAAAACTTGTCTTAAAGTCAACTAAAATCTGTTCACCTAACTAAAGTCATATTTAACTGAAGAAAATTGAAAGGAATGCAAAATTTCCATAATATCTCTGGACTCAATTTATCCTTCGAGTGTTCAGCACCATTCCTTTTTTTTGAACAGCCAAAAATTAAATATTTTAAAATTCCTTTTTGGCAAGAGTAAATATTCCAAACTGCACTCTGGACTTTTTTTTTCGTAGCCCACCATCTGTGAGGTCCTTTGAGCTGCGAAGTATAAATGCCACATACACTTCCATGAATATAAAGTTGATATATTTGGTCTGGCATAATGATCCCGTAATCGATATGCAAAATGGTTATGCGAGGCAAATTCTGCTCCTGCAACGCTTCTTGGAGCTCACTTGGCAGCTCGTGTTGTGTGGAGGCAGCCTTTGCCAACTGCCAAACTAATTCAATTGTCCTGGCCGGGTGTGGGCGGTGAGTGTGTTGCATGTGGGTGAGGAGTGTATTACCTGGCTGGCCCAAACTGCTGCCAACTTAAACGAAACGAAACGCAACGAACCCATTGCCAATGGCTGCCAATACAAATGCAATTTCCAGCACCCGACAACTGGCAGCTGGGCCACCTGATTCGTTTACAGTTGCAGCCAGGATGGCATGGTGGAGTGGCAGAGCACCAGGAGCTGGGGCAGGGACAGGAGGCGCTGCAGCAGGAAGCCTCATCACAGAGTTAACATTGGATGACGATGACGTTGTGGAAACGGTTAAGCATTTTAACTGAGTTTTCTTCAAACTCAACTATGTGCAGCAGCAGATCCTGCTGCAGGTCCGGATTCGCGGCAGCTTCTCCTGCTCCTGCTCCTGCTCCTTCTGCCAGCCAGCACTGATGCTGCTTCTCCTGCTGCCGCTGCTGGCGACATTTTTCATTACATTTCGGAGGGGCGAAGGGTTACAACATCGTCAACTGCGGGCACAAATGTGTGTGTTTGCTATTTTTCAATTTTCACTTCCGTGTGGCTATAAGGCTATATGCCAGTATGCCAGTTTGACAGTGTGGGTGCACTGGAAAAAATATGCCATTAACTCATTATTTATATTAAAATGAAATCACAACGAAATTAAGGAAACTTTGTTATTTTTTTCCTTTTAATGTTTTCAAAGGATTTATTTTTTCTTTGATAATTAAATTAAATGTAATTGATAATAAAATCCCCAACATGCAAAGTGTATCTGTTTGAGCCTCGCCAATGTCTGTGCCTGACTGCTTAATGACATTGTACGTGGATATATCTGGGCGTGTGTGTCCCTGTCCGTGCTCCTGTTTATCCAATCGAATTTTCTGCCTTTTTCCAGATGAATTCACGTGACGAACCGGAAAAAACTTTCAAAGTTGCAATGCCCGACAATGCTTACTCGACAGTTTATCTACGTGATGCCATGTCTGTCGAGGAATTCCTCGCCAGCGCCTGCGCCCGTCGCAACCTCAATCCCATGGAGCACTTTGTGCGCGTCAAGAAGCGACGTGACATGGAGGATCACAATTACTTTGTGCCGCATCGCAACGATCTGATTGAGAATTATGTAAGTACATAATCAGAGCCAGAATGCTTTCATATCCTTGTGCACTCCTCGGGGGAGGTAGCTCCAGCTCCAACTCAAGCTTCAATTTCAACTCCATCTCCAACACCAGCTCCTAGTTCAATTCAACTTATCGAATTTAACTTGGAAATTGTATATGGAGGAGATGTGTGAATGGAATTTCGGCACGTGGATTGGGGGCGGAATATTTCAGGAGTTGGGCGGAAAGCAGCCCGGAATTACTGCAAGTTTAATGGAATTTGCCAGTCACATTACCCGCTGAGAAGTACCCATGAGAGCCTTAATTGGCTTGCCTTTAATTATTATCATTCAAATAATTCAATTTATGTTTGAAATACCTTTAAGTGGGTTCTTGGAATTTTTGAGGAATGTCTATAGTAACTTAAGCATTTAAATAGTGCGGCATCTGAGGCAAATTCAACATTAAACGTTTAATAAAATACCCAAGAATTAATTTAAATTTTAACAAAGAGGATTAGCAAAACTGATAGTTTCGTCAGATTACGCACTATTCCCAAAACCAGTATCCTTTGGCTTAAATCTATAATTCAATGCTCAGATTTCTCTCAACAAAAAACTTTCTACAAAGTACTCTTAATATTTTTCACACCCCAATTGGAATTTGTGGAGAGAGAATTAGTTTCCTGTTAATTTTGTTCCGCTTTTGGAATTCCTGCAGTCCTGCAGACTTGGTCTTGCAACAAAATACCGAATTTCCCAATTAGCCCACACTGCCGCCCCTAACGTTTGGCCATTGCTCTTCGATATTTCTAAAAACATAATGCCATAAATTATGAACTTCCCCGTTGGCCATTTCCCATTTCCGTTTCCCCTTTTCCCCTTCAGTTGGCACACGATTAGTCTAGGTGAGACTTTAGCCAGCTGCCAAGTCAGCCTTCAGCTAGCTGGAAACTTTTCGACCCCCGACCTCCAACCTCCGACCCCAACAACAAGCTAGTAAATATTGGCCAGGCCAGGCCAATTGGCAAATGGCAAAAATGTGCAACTCCCCGTCAACTGCAACTGCAAATGGATGCGAAAGTGGGAGTACAAAATGCGGCTTTGGGCTGGAATAAAAAGTTTCCTTTCGCTGGTGGCAGTTCAATAAATTTCGACAACAACTTGGAGCAACTCCACAGTAACTCCACTCAATCAATAGCAAAACTCCCAATAGCCTGCATAACTCGGCTAATTTGGCACTTAACTCGTCCACTCGAACTCACTTTCCATCGATCTTTCGTTGCGAAATGGGGGAGAATAAGGAAATAAGCTTTAAAAATAATGTTACAAAATCTACAGAGAAATTATTATTAAATTATTTACTATTTTCTCTCTCCTTTTACAGCTACATAATCACGAGTTCGTGGAGGTCTGCATGAAGATCCTGTACCAGGTGGAACTGCAGCGCACCACCCTCGAGCAGATGTGGGGCTTCTCCGTGGAGGCAGAGCTGATCGAGAATGCGGAGCGCCAGGATGAGCTCTGCTGCTACGTGAGTCGCGTGGAGGACAAGAGCGTGGCCATGCACAACGGTGAGTACGAGTACGAAAACGCGAACGTGGATGAGCACAAAGGATATTACCGCCTTTGAGGCCGTCCGCAAAAGGAGCTAAGATGACATGACAGAACGAAATGGGTTCCGACACAAATCGCATTCAGGCGATGAAATCGTGCATTTAATTTATGCCATTGAGGTGACGCAACGGAACGCAAGGAAATGAAATAGAGTCTTTGTCTCCAGAGAGTCCCAGGAGACGGGAGACATAAAGGGGAGGATTGGCGACTGGAGCTCCACTCACCTGGCGCCCCGGGCGAAACAATGTGGCCCAATGTTGCCAAGAAAATTATAAAGTGCCCGGCTCACCTCCGTTCCAATTCGCCTTGCCCCGCCCGCCGCCTCCTTTCTGCCTGCTCTTTTCTGTAGTTGTGTGCTGCTTTTATATTTAAATGCTTTTCACTTTTATGTCAAAAAAAAGTGGAGAGCACAAGGCGAAACTTGAGCAAACTCACTTTGGTCTACAAGGGAGACCGAGTCGAGTCAAGTGGAGTTTGAGCCTGAATGGCGGAGGAGCAGCTGGAGGAAAGGGGCTCCTCCTCCTCCTCCTCGGGGCGTGCAATGCAAAAAGTCAACTGTCAGCGCTTGTTCGCCCGGCAAAAAGGTGGCCAGAATAAAAGTGGGAGAAGAAGGAGCTGCCTCCTGGATGATGACGATGATGGTGATGAGCAGCGCACTCGAAATGTTTGCCAGGTGTGGGCGCTGTCGGTTTACTGCAGCTGTGGTTCCAGGTCCTTAAAGGGGTTTTTACTCGAGAGTGAGCCGTCTCAGCTTCTGTTCTGTTCCTCCCGCGTCCCGCTGTTGTTTTTCTATCACTTAAAATCAACTTAAGCTGGCATTTGCATTTGCCGTTGCGACAACGACAACGACGACGACGATGGTGAAGACGATGGCGGATGAGGACATGGAGTCAAGTGGATGTAGTCGAAATGCCACTAGAACAGCGCCTTAAATTATGGAACTGACAGGTACAGCTCCCTCCTCCTCCTCGCCCCCCCTCTCGCAGGTGGGAAAACTGCAGTGCTGCACTTGGCAAAGTGATGAACCGAGGGAACATTTCGCCGCTGCAGTTACAGCAGAAAACTCATTAAGCACGTCGAGTGCAAGTGGCGCTCATTTGGTTGGTTTTGAAGGCGACAACGAATCAAAAATCCATGAAACAATGCTCACGAAATTCCCCGGAAGGAACAACCAAATAAAAGAAAAAGAAAAACATTAGCCCAACCTCTGTGGGTAAAAAGTTGCTGAAGAAAATACGACGGAAAAGCGAGGCAAGAGCAACTCTGCTAATGAGTTTTTCGATAGGACAAATGTTGCATTCGTTGGCAGGGAAATTAAGGAAGCCATTTCTTAATTAAATGAGAGAGAATTGGCCCTGATTAGTACTGGCAGCGTTGATCTCTTAGTTGTTACGGCTTAAGAAATCATTTAACAGTCTTATATTACGTATACGTACCAGTTGACACATTTTTTTCTTTAAATTTCTTGAATCTTTGAATCAGCTTATTCCTATTAGGGTGAATAAAATATAAAATAATAGGATGTATTAGAGGAAGATAACTTTCTTGGATTACAAGTACCGATAAGGGTTAGTTGGAGAATTAACATTTGTGGGCATAGTTTCCTTTGACCAAGTTCCAAGATTACGTATACGCCTAGTTGGTTCCATTTGTTCCTCCATTCTCTAAACTCTTCAAAAGAATTCATACAAAACAATTTTTCATATAAATGATTTGTAGAAAGATATCTTTATTAAAATATTAGTGAAATATAATGTATACGACAGGTTAGCTTGGTAGGTACATATAAAATTTGTTTGTATTTGAGGGAAGTTCCTACTAATTCCCAATATTACGTATACATAGCAGTTGCCTTAGTCATTCTTTACAATTTTCCCATCTCTTTAAACAAGTTTATCCCTAATTATGTCAGAAGTATACAAAATATTACAAAATATTGTTGCACATATGCATTTTTAATAAAATAAAAAACAGCTACAGCCTAGTTTTTGGCTCTTTCATTAATTTGTATATGAAAGTTATATTAAAATCTATATCCATTGCTCAATTCAATAAATAAACCACCAAGGCAAAGTTCTGTTATGAGTTCAGATTGATATTTTTAGATAAAATTGTCGCCTACGGGCAGAGGAGCAAAGCTTTTATTAGATTCTGTGATTCCCCGGCTTCAATGCTCCGCCATAGCCGGGGCTTTGGCAGCATTTGCCATTTGCCATTCGCTGTTCGCCATTCGCCATCAAATATTGCGTATACAACGTGTTGGGCTTTAAGTGCGGCTTTAAGCCCTCTACCGTTAGCGTTATCTGGCCAGGCTCTCTCGCTCTCGCCCAGAGAATATCCCCCCACTCATTGTAGTGGCGTGTGTATGCATAAATTAAGGACTCAGGACTCGCATTTACATTTGCAAAACGCAGAACGCAATAGGAAACTTTCTGCCGGGGATGATTGAAGGGATTGCGGGTGGTGCGGCCAGCGGGGCAGGACCAGGACCAGGGACAGGGCAGCTGGGTACAATTGAATTTAATGGCTATTAGCATGTCGAAAGACGCAACTCTTAAGCAGCAACCGCAAAACAAAGCTCCCTCAGTGTCCCTCGGACAGGCTCGAAGACACAACATTTACGAGCGAATTGCACAAAAGTTTCCCACTGGCGAGCCAAACGAAAACAAAGGCAAAGACGAGGGCAAATGCGAGGGCGATGGCAAATGAAAATCCTGACCGCAGCTTTCAAATGCAAATGTGGCTGGGAGCGGAAAATTCTGGCCACTTTCCTCGGCTAATTGTGGAATGGTTCCAGTAACGAACTGAGCAAATGCGGTGGCTCTGATAAAGCTGCTTCTCGCCAGCGAAATCCATCCTTAACTCGGGACTTAAAGTCTTCATCTCGCGGCTGCCTTCAAGTGCAGCTCCTTCAGTGTTTTAAGCAGATCCTTTTGGTTAGCAGCAGCAGCAAATGCACAAAGTTTGGCAACTCCAACGCTCGAAACAAGCGTGGCAAAGCATTTGGCAAACATGGAATAACAATTTGCCAGGGCTCCTTTTGGGCCAAGCCAACTGGAAACCGGAAGCGGGAACGTGTTGACAACGCATATGGCAGGCTAAATCGGAGACAAAAAAAAATAAAAGCGGGGATAAGGATCTGGCATCTCTAAGCCACCGCAATATAAATAAAATTTGTCTTTTCCCAGATCCAGAAATAATCCCCAGGATAAGGAACAGCACAACACTTGCATACCATACTCGTATTTACACTGTAACAATATTGTTTTATAAAGAAAAGTACTTCATTTTAAGGGTGGCACATTAAGAAGAAAGAAAGTTGAGATATATTTCCTATTTTTAAGATTTATTTGCTCAAAGTTGAATGTTTTATTTGTTATCCATTTTTTTAGCAGTGCATATTTGTGCATTTTATATGGTAAATCGCATGTGTCATGCCTTGCCAGCATTTAGATGTAAAAATCCGTTTAAATTGTAACAAATGCAGGGGGCGAGACATGCTCACCCGAAAAGGCTTGGAACGAAGGTGTGTCTGAGGTAAAATATATATGGCTCCCAGCATATATCTGTCTATCGAACTTTGCCTTAAGAAAATGTTGCTGCTGCTGCTGTTGCTGCTCCTGCAGCAACAATGATAAGCGACACGAGCAACTTGCAGTAGCAGGCAGCTCAATGCATGTCGTCAACAGGAAGAGGGAGAGTCGTCCTTTCCTTGCTGGGGCGGAGCAGCAGAGAGCCAGGTCGAAGCCTGGCAGGGCAGAAAACAAGGAATAACCAACATCCTGGGTAAAATAAATGCTGTAGAAAACACAGAGAGCTAAGGGAGTGGACGACATACACACATGATAGACGAGTCATGCAGACAAAGTAGAAAATGCTAACGAACGCAGCAGAGGAATAGATAGAGAAGAATGTGCACAAAGAAAAAGATATATTATATTATTAAACCAAAAAATAATATAGTTATTTTTCTCTAAGAAAATAAAAAATGAAATAAATCAATAAATATGCTTGCTATAAATTAAAGTCTTTACTAAAGCCCCTTTTTTGAGTTTTAAATTCCAGTTTCTAAACTTAAAGTTATTTCTGTTTCATGTATAAATTTTCCCCCAGTGCAGAAAGGTAGATCCAGAGAGAAAGAGAAAGATGGCGCTGGGATAACGTGGCGTATGAACAATGCAAAAAAAAACACAATGCTCTTGTTGTTATTGTTTTACAGAAGCTGCAACAGCAGCAGCAGCGGCAGCATCAGCTGAATAAGAAGCAGCAGCTGAAGACATTCCGCTTATCGTTTGTTACATAAAAGATGTCAGTGGTCCACAGCAGCCGCACAATTGTCAGACATTGATTCCAGAGCCACAGACTCCCATAGAACCACCTTGATTGCCATGCGGCATTAGATCCCGCCCAGAAACCATTGTCTAGCCGCAGACAGGGATGCAGGGAATACAGGGGATATGGGGGGGATATACAGATACTGCGACTGAAAAGTAACAATAACGCCACAGAACTCAACCTATTTGCAACTACTACCTATAGATTTCAGTATATATAAAATATATGTTTTATCGCACAACTAACGCTGTGTCCAACCAATTGCAGGCATCATCAAAGGAGACGAAATAATGGTCATCAATGGGGCAATTGTGTCCGATCTAGATATGATGTACTTGGAGAGCGTCCTGCAGGAGGAACAATCGCTCAGCATGATGATGCGGTAAGTTATGACAGCCACAGAGCATCGCCAGTCATTGTTCTTGTTTATGCTCTGCTTAACATCTGTTTCGATGTTCAAACCTGAATGAATGTCCACCGTTTGGGGGGCGGTGGCCATAAAGTATACGCCGTGTATACCATACACCGACCGATGGCCCATTGTTTAAATTTCAGTTACACGGATTAATTAACTATTTTAGTCGCCAGTCCGGCAGTCGTCCCGGGCCGCTGTCAATTAGCTGAGCGCGCCGTGACAGCGTAATGCAATATCCAGTTCATTGTTCTCCTTATCGTGTGGAAATTTGTGTCCATTTCGCCTTTATATGGCTCATAAAGCTGAAGGAAACCAAAGCTGCCTGACTGCCTGACACATTTTCCGCTGATTTCCTTCAGCTGACGTGGTATAATATTCGTTATGATGCCACTGCTGGATTACACAAACACAGAAAAAAATCTATAAAAACCACAACCTGCACAAGATGGATGCAGCTGCAGCTCCAGCTGCTGATGTTGTTAATTAAAAACATTCTGCAATCAAGCTTTCTAACTCTGGCAGCCACAACAGCCACATCAAGTTCACACACACTTGCATACACACACCCCAGAATGTCAACAATCGACAAGCTTTGCCAATTTTTGATGATGTTACACCATAAGAAGTTTCCCCAATGGACAAAGACCCAAAAAAAATAACCAGAATGGGGGAAAGGGAAAACTAAACCAGTAGCAAAAATTGTTTCGCAACAAATCAAACAAAAAAAAAAAGAGCACCACGAACGGAAAGGAAAGCGGGCAAAAAAAAAAGAAGATTTTGAACCAAAAAATGTTCCATGTACATTTTCGAACCATTTTTGGTTTATAGTTTTTCAGCAAAGTCAACAACAAGTTCAAGCCGCAGCTGGAAAATGTATGTAAAAGGGGACGGCCAGCTACTGGGGAAGGGGCGATGGGGAGATGGTTACTGGGGGTTACTGGCACAAAAATGGAAAGCCGTAACCCAAACACGTTGCCACTTCACGTTCTTTGGCTGGCCATGCAGTTAGAACGTGGTCCATGGGTTCACTTTGTTCCGTCTCGCTGACCATCTACCCTCCGACTCCGACCCAGCCGTTTTCCCGACCCCCATTTTCCGCCACCCAGCCGAACGGCATTTTGATAGCCTAATTAGCTTCTCTTTATGGCAAACGAAAACAGAAAAGCTTTTGTGCTAAGCGTTTGTAGAGCCAAATGCGCCCAGTCCTCATCCTCGTCCTCCATCGTCGTGCTCAGCCCCAACCAGTCATTCGTCGTCCATTCAAATTATGCACGTTGGAAGCATTTTCCGCATCTTTTGCTAATTTCGCGCACTGACACAGAAAAAGGTCACGGCAGTAGTCAGCAGTCCGGAGTAGGTTGTCCGGAATCCATTTCAGGTGTTGCTATACGTTCATTTATTAGGTTTTGTCAGGAGGGTCAGAAACGGAAATTATGCAAATACTACACGGTGAAAAAAAATTCCAGAAATATGAGATATAAGTAAGCGTTCAAAGAAAAGTCCCCTCTATGAAAATTTCCTTGCTAACGTGGCTTAAAATTAAATGCTTGAAATGGAAGCTAGTACAAGAACTTAAGACAAAATACTCCCCTTTACAAATAAAGCTGAATGAAGTAATTATTATTTGCTTTTTAGAAATGATTGTGGAAAGGATTGTTTAACAATTTAAAACCGATTTTTAATCAAAATTTCACTTTGAAAAATTGTTTAGTGGAAATTCATTAATATTCATAGTTTTTCAGGAATTTTAAATTGACTTTTTGAGTTTTTCTGATTTATAATTGAATTACTGTCAATTTTTATTAATACCTACATTTTTGTATAATAAAATCCATAAAAATAATAGCCAAAGGCATCATCCATAATTTATTAATATTTATTTAATGTAATAACTTCATTTTTTGTTTAAAATAAAATATATAAAAGTAAAAAGGAACCATCTGCTACCATAATTAATATGAAAAAAGAAAACTTTAGCTGAAACTGATTTTTTACCATCTGCATTTCATATAAAACACCTGCAATTATTACATGAATTTATATCAATTCGATGCGAATCCGGCCAGGTGTGGCAGAGCTTTTTATTATACTTATATTTCGAATCTTATTAAAGTTAATTCCCATTGCAGGAATTATGCTAATACCAATTTTACAACGATGGCTATAATCTCCACTTTTCTCTTTTCCATTTTGCTGTAGGTCTTCGCGCACGGAGCCACCAGATCTAGTGGGGATCATGCGTGTTACGGATGATATGATTGACTCGCTGGTGTGCCCACCGCCACCCACAGATCCGCCGGTGATGAGCGAGGAGATGATAACTGGACTGATTGTTCCGGCCCCCGGTTGGAGTAAGTACCTCCTACCCACATCGCTTAATGCCCAAAGAATTCTCCCCTGGGTAACCTCAAAATCGTTGTGTGTTGGGTGGGAAATTCGGCCGTTTTTAAAACATTTAAAAGGGGAGCCTAGGACGGGCTGTTGGGGGAAACGCGTGGAAAAGCGTGGAAAACCGCAGGCAGCATTCATCAGCTACTCGCACAACAAAAGCATACTAATCACGGCTATGGTTACGGTTCCGTGTCCATGTCCGTATCCGTGTCCGTGTCTGGCTTGGGCTCCGGTTCCCCGAGCCTTAACGTTGAGGTGCGGTCTCCATGCATGCCTCCCTTTCGCCCCCTCCCCCCTCGTTCACTCACCGTATAGCCCTCTCTTTCCATGCATACAGGAAACGAAAAAGCGCATTTCCGGGCATGCATGCGAATTTGTAAAGTTCATTAAAGTAATTTATGTATACTTTTTTTTGTTGCATTAAATGCTGGCTCTCTAGACAACGGCCAGCAACAGAGAAATGGCAACAAGGGTGGAGAAAAGGGAAGGGGGTGGAGAATCCCCTGTACAACAACAATTACATCAATAAGTAAGGAGGAAAAGCGGGGCGGGCGAAACGATTGTGTGTATGAGTGTGTGTGTCGTTTCGCAACAACCAACTACATAATTACAGGATTACAAACTGCACTCGTACATATTTACATGCACTGAAAGGATACAGAAAGGACTTTGAGTTATCCATATTTATTCTTTATTAAAATTGAAATCGAATTTTAGAAAATATAAATTTTAGGAGGAACTCCTGAATATCTTAAATTTCAATCAACTGTAAAATGTAAAATGTATTAGAATTTATTTTAAAATTTACGATACCTAATAACTTATTTTTGCAAGTTTTTCATAGATAACTTCAAATATTATCTAATTAAAAAACTATTTTAACTTGCTCCTTACATTTTTGTTGAGTTGTAATTCCTTTATAAAGCCAAAATAAATTCAAAATAAGAATTTAATAAATTCTAGGATAATATAATGCCAGGACTATGAAGACCACGGCATTTTTTAATAGATAAATTAATTAATAATAATAATAATTAGGTCAATGATGAAAATAAAATGTTAGACACATGGCGTTATCACACAATAGAAATTGTACCTAAAAATTAAAAAAAAATAGGCTTTGAAATTGTTATTAAAAAATGTTCTCAGTGCATCCACACACACACATCACTGCAATCCCACACACACACGCTGCACTGCACTCAAAAAGCCGAAGTGGCTAAGAACACAAAACAATTAAAACCAACAAACGCAGCGGCAAGCAACAACAACAACAGCAACTACAACAAGAGGAGCAACAACAGGCAACACAAAATGAAACTTTTTTGTTGCGGCAAACAATTAAAAGGCACAGAACGAACACTAAAAAAAGAATTAAAATAAAAAATATAAAAAAAAGAAAAGTAAAATTGTAGCAGAAATTAAACGACTCTCTCCTCCCTGTGTGTGTGTGTGTGAGCGCGTATTAATATTTATTTCTTCATTTTTATTTTTGACACACATATCCTGATGGCTCAAAAGGACTTGTTAAAAGGACGAAATGAGAGAGAACTGATTACAAAGCTTTTATTCCAAAATCAAATTTTGCCATTCATTGTCAGGGATTTGTATATATTGATCCTTTGCTGCCAACGGCCACAAAAACTTGCCAATTAGTTGTATTAAATTACAATTGCGAAATGCAATCCTGGCAAAGTTGGGGCAAGTTAACCCACCGAGAAAAAGAGTCCGATTTCCGGCCAAAAACTTGGAAAACATTCAAGGGATCATTAACCCCCGAAGAAAACTATGCACGTCTTGTGCCAAGTTGTTTAGTATCCTGCCAAGAGGAAAACTCCGAAAAAAAAGGGAGACGAGGTCAACAAAAAGTGGCCCAACTTGAGAGCTCCTCGAGCATATCTTCCTGCCATAAACAACTGCAAGTCTTACTTTATTTAAAGCCACTAAAACTGCTAAAGTTATTTGCCATCGACAAATGTGGCTTGGCACGTCCACGAGTTATTAGCTCCGGCAGAGGACCCAGGGACCCACGGAGCCAAGGACCCGGAACCCAGAGACTCCTGGGCTACGTGCAGTTTGCCAAGGGATACCGCAAACTGAAATTTATAAGGCGGCGGCAGTTTCCAATAACTACACACACACTCCGCCCAGTGTGTGTGTGCTGTGCGGTGTCAAATTTTAGGGAAAATGCTCATAAAATTTGTTGCCAGCAAATTTGCATGCAGGAGGAGCCAGTCAAGACAACAGGCAGAGCAAAGACGGCAGGACACCAAGGCGGTGTTCAAGGACATGATTTTTAAATGCTTCCCGGGCGCTGGCAAACTACTTCAACTACAAGCCACAGAAACACATAACGACTGGGTGAAAAATATATTCTGAAAAAGAAAAACACTGTACAAATAATAGTAGTTTTTCTTTGGATTTATTTCTAGAGTTTTAATGATTTTTCTTATGATTGAAATAAACCATAAATATCTGAGGTTATATGCAGCTTCAGTCCAAAAATACAAGCATTAAGTTAGCTGTTTGAATTTTTCTAATAAATCACTGAAGAACATACAAGAAATGTGTTTAATCCAGATTGATTTAAATAAATATTTTAAAAGTAATATACTCCTTCTAAAAATGTGATATTAAATTGTCTAAATAAAACACAAGTTATATGTAAAAGTCAGACATATTTAAGCTCTCTTTTTGTTGGCAACTTGTTGTTGCCAACTCAATATGCAAAACTTTGTGCAACTTTTCCTCTTTCACAAAATAATATGTGTAGTCTTTATAATTCCTTGCTAGTTTTTGCACCACAAAATTCTTCCATCAAGAAGTTGCCATGCATTCAGTTTTTAGATTACAAATTCCTTAAAAAAAAGTTGTGGTAAGTTCTTTATTGGTAGACTCTTCCTTTTTCTGAGTGCAAGTGGGTTTTCCCAGAGAGTTGGCCTCATATGTATGGGCCATAAATTTTTTTGGTTAAAAGCTTCCTCTCTCTGTGTCTCCCTACTACATCCTATATCCTTTCTGCTTCGTCCTGGGTGTGTGGACGTTGTGGCAAACACATTGCAGCAATAATCATTACGGCTTGTTGTTGGTGCTGCTGTGTTGCTTCTGGCTGTTTTTTGTCGTTATTACTTTCGGCTTTGAGCCGGGGAATAACACAGGCGGGAGACCATTTTCGCCAGTATTGAAATTCCTTCGTTCGCCTTTTACTGCACAAACATGGAATTTAAAATTAACAGGCAACAAATAACCGAGAAAGCGGCTCTTTAATCGATATTCGCGCCACTTAAACACAAACACACACACAATTAATTGCGAGGCAGGGGGAGAACCAAACTAATAATAACAATAAAAATAATGATAAAAGTAGTAATGATAATAATAATAATAACGCTTAATCACAACATTCGCTTATCTTCCTTCCAGATGGCACTAGCAAGGATTTGTACTCGCCGGAGGCCGAGTCCTCGCCTGCCCCCTCCTTCGTCGATCCCGCCATGGCCGCCCAACTTGCGGCCGGCGGGGGCGTGGTCATGGGTGGCATGGGAGGCATGGCCGGAATGGGCGGACTGGGCGTTGCCAAGCCCACATCGCGAACGAGCAGCTTCGAGATTGAGAATCTGTTGAAGACCGCAGAGCAAGTAAGTGCAGTGCCCGAAAATGCGGTGTGGGAAGCAGGCCAACTAGGGGGGGATATGTACTGAGAGAAACTCTAAATTGGTAGCCAGCTTAGGTGACTAGGGAATATCTTTATATTCTTACATATATCTTTAAATAATGCTAAGCTTGTTGAATAAAATCCAAAGGATAAAGTAAATAATAAATTTATATTTACCTAAACCTATGCCAATGATTACTTCATTTTGATTATTACTTAATTACTTAAACTAATTCTTAATAAGGGAAATTAAATACAAGTTTTGAAGGATTTTAAATAATTTGAAATAAGTTTTAGTTCGTAAAAAATGGCTCAGACATTTGTTTTCAATCAAATTTGGCTTTGTTTAGATTTTATTTTAAAGAAATAATTTTCAAATAAATGTAAGCTATTTCATAATAAATTTCTCTGGCACAAGCTAGTCTTCTAATAAATTCTGAAACAATTGCTAGTTAAGCTCGTTAAATATTATTTAAAGATAAATATACTTCAAGCCATAAAGTGTTTCCAAGTCAAGGAGCTTGGCCTTCTGAATTAAGGTATTTTCTCAGTGCGGAAAAAGGGGGCAACTAAACGCAAACACGACTCTCGACCCCCATGACCCCTCTCTTAGCACCCCTTTGCACAAATCCCCGTCCAACCCCATCTCAGTTCCGCCCCTGATCCGCCTCCTCTCTTAGAATTTCCCCTCCCTGTGCCGTGTCCCACAGGAACTTGCCACTTGGAAGGCAAATCAAATTGCTTTGAACTCGCAAAGCGGAAACGGAAACTATTAAAACGAGCGCCAAACATGACGGTCGCTGGGTGGCTTTTAGGGGTTAAGGGGGCGGCTGTAGTACGTTCTGTGAGTAGGTTCTGGGGCGGTTTCGGAACACTCCCCAATGAGCACTTGTGATTGAAATGTGCACAAATTGAAATTTGCACAAAAAGATGTGTGCTTCAAGAAGAAGTTGGAGCAGGAGCATGAGAAGCGTCCTCCTAGCAGGAAGCCAGTGAGGCAGAGAGGCCTGCCCCAAGGCGCAGGACATGGGACTCAGTCGTGTCTCGACACATCTCAAGATGTCAGGGCAAATTTGGCCTATTGGGCCCTAGCCACAAGGAGCCGCCGCCGCCGTCGCCGAAACAATAAACGTCACACAGCCCAGAGCATAAAAATATCAAGGATATCTATATATATATATACAGGACAGACCAGGACAGGACAGCAGCAGGCCTGTCTCAGAGACAGATAGAACAACAAGCAAAGATGCCACAGAATGCACTTTGTTTTCTGGATATGCTTTCCCCCAAGTGTGCTCGAAACTGGCAGAAACCCACTTCATTTAATGATACTTGAACACTGTGACACACAAACACACTACTGCCGCTGCGAGGGAGTCGCAGAAGGTTGCCGGGTGCAGGGTGTTGTCTTACATAAGGAATCCTTTTAATTCAAGTTGACATTTCACACAGGACGTGGACGTGGACGTCGACGTAGACATAGACGTGGACGAGGACATAGCCGAGGACGAGGACGAACCGCGCGCGCCAGTTTCAAGACATTTTCAAATTTCTCATCTTTGGGCCAGGCCAGCGGCAACAATGTGGGCACTCAGCGCCACAAGCTGCCACCAGGTGCATCTGTCTCTCACCTGGCCGCCAACCAGATGCCCCCCTTTTTACGTGATCCCACTGCCTGCTCCTGTTGGCTTTTGGGTCGGCGTCGCTTATGCAAATCAGGAGAGCAGCGCAAAAATGCAGAACAATAAAACAGTTAAAAGTAGACAAGAACAAGCACCTGCTGCAGGAGAGAGTGTAAGCGGGAGGAGGGAGACTGGGGGAGACCCAGCTGCAAGAGGGGGCAACACAATACAATACACAAAGTGCAGCTGCATAAAAGTGAAATGTCTCCACAATGCCAATGCAACAGCAACAACGAAAACAGACGCTGCAGTGCACAGCAGCAAAACAATGACAACTGCAATTGCAACGGGGTGGCAAGAGATAGAGATGGAGATGGGGCAGGAGAAAGAGACGGGGCATGGAAAAGGGAAAGGAAAAGGGGGCTGTAAAAGAGAGGGAGCTATAGTGATGGCAGTGTGACAAACGGACCTTGCAGCCCAGATAAAGTGCCACAAAATCCAAAGCTATAACTCAGTCTACACACGGAGATAAAAAAAATGAAGTTGGTCGATGTACCTGACACGAAAATGTGTTATTTAGTTAGTAGAAATATATATTTTAACAATGTTTTGCACTTGAAATTAATGCAGATAAAACTACATAATTTTTCTATGTCAAGAAGAGTTATCTGACTTCACATTTAAATATTTTTAAAACTAGCTAAGAACCAAATACAAATATAAACAAGGCATATAGTTTTTTGATTCCGCCATGGAACAACATATTTCTTGCTGGCAATTAAAACTTGTCACAGATTTTAGATTTTAAATTAAATATTTGAAATATATTTTTCCTGATATGTGCTTGCAAAGCAACTGATTTTTTCTGTGCACTTTTAGTCTCAGCCCGCTTTTATTCTAATCTAAGTAATTTCTGGCTTTCCCAGGCATTTCATTCCCTTTATCTGGCTTCAAGTTCAAGACCTCTTTGGAGGTTAACGTTCTATTTGTTTAGGCATTTACAATGCAAATTCATTTGCCGCCGCTCTCGTGCTCAGTCAATTTATCAGGAATGCTCCATTTAACACTTTTTCCCACAGTTTTCTCTCTTTTTTTGCGCTGTGCCAGTAAAGGAGTACAGGAGGTATGGAATGGTCGGTGGTTGGGGCTCAAAAGAGCTGAGCAAATAGGAGAAAAGTCAAGAGATGGCTCAAGGAGGAGGCCCGCTGCCAGCACTACGTCTTAATGCAAAACTAGGGAGGTGTCGTAATAGAGGGGCGGGGAGTGTGGAATGGTGGAATGTGTGTTACATACATCGTACATACACGTTTGTAAGCTCTGTGTATGTCAACCGTCAAGCGTCAACTGTCAGTGCCAAATGTGCTTGTAACCGCACACACAAGGACCCAAGTGGATGGGTGTTCGTATCCCTCGGATGTCAGATAGTTACTTCCCGGGGATCGGGAATGCCGAGGGGGAAGGGCTTGGTTGGGAATTGGTGTTGGTTTCGGGACTGGGATTGAGACCCACAAACACTTTGGCTGGCAAACTTGGACAAGGACGTGACAGTCATTTAGAACCGCAGCTGTCTCGGTGCCTCCTTAAAGTGGCCGCAGCCCGCGGGTCGCTGCAAGCCCCTTCCCCCTTTCCTGTCCTCAGCCCTTTTTTAGTACCCCTTAATTCACGAAATCCGAAATCCCTCACACCCCACACTGTGGCGGTGTTATAAACTATCGCTATTCTGTATCTATCTCTGTCATGGCTAACTTCATTTTTGTTTATTGCCAATTTATTTGTGTGTGTCTCCTTTTCACGCGCTCGCATCTCTTTTCGTTCTGTTCTTCTTTCTTTGGGTTTTTGATCCTTTCGTCGTCACGAAACAACTCCTCATCATGCAACAATCAACACACCAAAACAACAACTACTACAACAACCACACAACACCACTGTTACAACAACAACAACAACTTGAACCTGACCTGTGAACCTGTGTTAAGGTTACCGGATTTTGTCGTTCACCCCAGGAAACACGCAAATCGAGCCCCACCGGCTCGGTCACCTCATCGGTGTCGACCACGGCTTTGACCCCATCGCGGCAACTGACCGATGCGGAGAAGCTGCGCAAAGTCGTCATGGAGCTGGTGGACACGGAACGCACCTATGTTAAGGTGAGTGTACAGTTAAAAAAAAAAAGTTTTAAAATTATTCTAGAAATATAAAGAAATTGAGGGAAATTAAAATGACAAATTCAGATTCAAAGCAAGTCCTAGACATTCAGAAAAATTCTTAACGTCTCTAAATTTTGGAAAATAAATTCTTTAAAAGTTTTGTCGAAATCTGAAATAGAAGAGAGAAATATTAAAAGTATTTCAAAGATTTTATTATTAAATTTTCCCCAAAATAGTTCAAGAGGCATCTGTTAATATTAACAATTCTTAATTTTTAAGTCTCTTAAATTACCTTTTCGTAATCCTGAAATGATAATCATGCATAAAAAAAATCTCAAAACTGAACTTTTTTCCACTCAGTGTATTCCGACTCAACTTTAACGCAAATCCCAGCATCGACCACTGACTTGTGTTCATTAGAGCGGGGCGGCGGCATAAAGTCCGCCTCGCAATTAAAAATGCAAATTTTAATCCTTTAACTGTGTCGCTACGCTTCTGTTCCTGCTTCTGTTTCTGCTTCTGTTTCTCTTTCTGTCTTTCTGTCGATTCTCCTTGCCGCTGTTTGCTTTAAGCCAGCTCCAAGTCTGGTTTTGCTCTCGGCCTGGCCTCGTCTGGCGTGGTCTGGTCCGGGCCAGGAAGCATACAAATAATTATTATAATTTAGAAATTATGTAAAGCGCCGCTGCGGCAACGGCGAAGGCTCTGGGTCTTATCTGCGGACCGCGGACTGCGGCCACGCCCATCGCGGAGCGCCCATTGCTGGCCCCCAACTGCCGGAAGTATTGTTCCAAATGAAAGCGCGCGCCTGTGGCTATGCTACAGTATTTGTGCACTCCTTTTTGTTTCATGTTTTTCGCCAACTGGCACACAACTAAAAAGTTTCCACCAACCAAGCATAACTGCTGGCCAACTCCGCCGGGAATTGTTGTGGCCAAAATCGGTCGGTGAGGGGTTGAAGGCAGGCCAAGCCGGCGGCCGGCGACGGTCGTTGATTTTTTAATTTAATTTATGCATTTTCTCCGGCGTCCCTGGAAGTAAATCGTTTGCTTCATTGATATACATACATATCTTCCCCTTTGCAGCATCTGAACAATCTGCTGGAGCATTATCTGGAGCCCATGAAACGCGAGACATTCCTCTCTAATGCCGAGATCAATGCGCTGTTCGGCAACATCCACGAGATTGTGACATTCCAGCGCCAGTTCCTGCAGAATCTGGAGGAGTCCTTGGACCTAGAGCCGGAGTTCAACAAGTTCGAGCATTGCGGCCAGTTCAGGGTGCGTTTTGAGTCCAAGGATTGGTTGCCAGGTTTTGTAATTTTGACTCTCTTTCTCTTCCTGCAGAATGTGCTCTTTGCCATTGGCTCGGCCTTCTTGTATTACGTCAATCACTTCAAGCTATACTCATCGTTCTGTGCCAGTCACAGCAAGGCGCAGAAGGTCCTGCATCCGAGTAAGTACTCCAATTCATTCAAAACAGAGACAAATAGGGGAAAAATTACATTTGACGAGGACCTGCTCATTTGCATATTTCAATTGAGGCTACAAATAAAATTACTATCATTTTCTGCACAAAAAAAAATAAATTAAATTAAATATATCCATTAACAGGAAATATAGTCATTTGCATTGTTATAATGGAATGGAAATTGAGACAAATCTAGTTTAATTTAAAGTAAAATTTCTACTGAAAAAGCTTCAAGCCAGCTCCTGGTAGTTGCTTTAACTTAATTAGCTTAAACGAGCAGCTAAAAATATATATATCTTGGGCCGAATTATCATTCATGAATTCATCATTCGAGAAAATAAAGCCAAAAATATCTGGGACTAGTTAATGCCATTAACATAAACGAATTAATTTGCCTCGCAGATGAGATAGTGGGGAATGAAATGTAAATAAAGCAATAATTAATGCAGAGGATAAATATGAAAACATCCTTGACCCAAGCAAATATATCTGCGAGAGCTGAGAGGGGTCTTTCAACCCCCCGAAAACAAAAAACAAAAAAGTGTTGTGATTAAAAGTTTCCTTTTTTGGGTGGTGAATTAACATGTGCGTTTGTGTAGGGCTTCAACTATTGCAATCAGCGTCAAGCGTCAAAGTCTATTTGAGTTCGAGTTGAGCAAGAAACTTGTAAAAGTCAAACAACCGAACCGAACCGAACCGAGCTGAACCCACAAAGCGAACAATTGGCAAACTATTCGCTTCAATTGTGCCACGCCCCGGTGGGCCCCCTCCTTCATGCGTTTCGCTCACTTTAAAATGATTTGCAAGTTAAATGAATAATTACAACCGCAAATGCCGACGACGACGAGGAGGCGGAGGACGAGGATGAGGACACCCCGCCCTGGTGGAAACCGCAAACTAAAGGCAAACTCCCAGCCAAAAGGGGGCCAAGCTGGGTGCTGGCAGCATATTCATATTCATGCCAAGGCAGCAGCGGCAACTGTCAAGTATCTTTTGTTAATTAAACTTGTAGAATTATGACACGCTTACAAATGGCGACCCAAAACTATGCCAGAGCTTCAGCCAGAACTTCTCTCGGAGATGGGGGAATGAAAAGAGCACGACCAGAGAGAAGGAGATGCAGTGGGGGCCACCGCCCCACTAAGCCTGTCTTGCAGTGAGCCGGATAAAAGGCTGCCGCGCGACAACATGTCATAATTAAATTAGACTTAGTCCCAAGCTTAAAAACACTCGAGCAAACAGCTGGAGAGGTGGGCTCTCCTCTTCCATTCTTTCTCCCACATATCCTGGCAGCCTGCATCCCCGGGAACCCTCGGCACCCTTATCACATTGATTGATGCGTCTGCGGATGGGTCGGGACAGGGTTGTAGCTAATCAAAAGCGTTGAAGGTAAAAAAAAAAATATATGCGCAATATTTGCAATCAATGAGCTGAGCTGCAGTGGCGTAGTCAAGGTAACGTGGAGGCTCCTCCTTCTGGAAACTCTGCCAGCATCATCCACTCGAGCGGTGGGCGGGGGGGGGGGGGGGGCGAGGCTCTGCGCCCGGCTGTTGCATAAAATTTTATGCAAAAAGTTGAAAGGATAATTAATTATAGCAAGAAGTGCACTTAAGTGCCTTCGTTACGTGCAAGAGCAGGAGAATCCAGGGGCGGATTGGAGTGGCTGGTGGGGCCAGGAGGTAGACCTGTCGAGCGGCTGCCAGAAGGACATGCTATTAGACGTAAATCTGCTTCAGTTTGAGCTTCATCTCCGTCTACAGCTCCTGCTCCCTGCAGCCTGTTCCTGTTTCCCTGTTGGTGCTGCTCCTGCTGCTGACAGGCTTTGACTTTGCCTTTATCAAAAGCTGCTACTCGGCTGACAATAAGAACAAGTTAATGACATTTTCTTGTCGACGTTGCGACGCCGTAACTGCATATCCTTGTGCTCCAATCCTTCAGGGGGGATGGGAGGGCGGCAGGGCCTGGCGTCTACTCTAATGGGCCAGCGTCGCAATTAATTACACCAACTCAAACGAGCGTCCATTGAAATCGAATCATTTGGCAAATGTCTCAATTTGCATTTCCCACCAACCATTCTCTCCTCTGCATTTCCCCCCCAGACGAAGGCAACCACGCCCTGCAGGAGTTCCTGGCCGCCCGGAATCCCAAGCAGCAGCATAGCAGCACCCTGGAGTCGTATCTGATCAAGCCGATTCAACGCATCCTCAAGTATCCTCTGCTGCTGCAGCAGATGCGCAACCTGACCGACACCCGGGCCGATGAGCATGTCCATCTCTGTGGTGAGTATACTGAATGTATATTTAGCTTTGGGGCGGCTCTGATAACCCTGATCCCTTGCAGAGGCACTCAAGGGCATGGAAAAGGTGGCCGAGCACATCAATGAGATGCAGCGCATTCACGAGGAGTACGGCGCCATCTTTGATCACCTCTTCCGGCAGCATCAGAAGTCCTGCAAGCAGCCCATTGACCTGAGTCCAGGTGAGGAAATAGCTCTTCATTTTAATGATTTTTAATTAATATTTCTATATCCCTAAATTTCTAGGAGATCTCCTGTACTATGGCGGCGTCGAATGGCTAAATATCTCCGACTTTCTGGGCAAGATCAAGAAGGGACTGGAGCTGCATGCCATGTGCTTTGTATTCAAGTCAGCAGTGGTGTTCCTCTGCAAGGAGCGGCTGCGCCAAAAGAAGAAGTTGATGGTGAGTTGGAGAAACCTCAAACTAGAAGCCGAAATTCAAGTGATTTTTAACAGGGCGTGTCAAGCAAGAATGCCACCAACGAGGTGGAGATTATCCGCTACCAGGTGTTAATACCCGTCACCGAGGTTCAGGTGCGCGCCAGCTCCGCCAAGGACATGGACTCACACTTCCTGTGGGAGCTCATTCATCTGCGCTCCCAGCTGCAGCGACGCTCCGAGAAGGTCTACGTGCTGTCCAACAGCACCGCCGACTTCCGCAATGCCTTCCTCAAGACCATAAGGCAGATCATACGCGAGAGCGTTCGGAACATGTCAATTCCCATGAAGAACTTTGGCGGCAGCTCTGGCTCCGTCTCCGGGCACTCCTCGCAGGGCATGGGCCCGGGCATGGGCTATGCGGGCAACTCACAGACCCTGGAAAGACCCAAGCAGCAGGTAAAATTAGTCAAAAATTATTTAAATATTTTATAAAAATATAATTTATAAATATAATTGAATAAATATATTTATTTCCTAATGAATATCCGCTCAGATTACCATCGTTCATGGGTCACACACCCTGGGCAAGCCGAAGAAGAAGTCAGGCTCACAACGCCACTCGGCGGGCAACATCGACTACGACAACTTGTCGGGCAGCCAGGAGGCAGACGACCTGCCTCCTAGTGTGGGCGTGGTCCACTATGCATCCGGTCACACCCACGGCCAGCAGATGCAGCCAGCGGGCTTCCGCGGTCGCAGCAAGACAGTGAGCGATGTGGCAGGTGAGTTGAGTCCCTAGAATCCAGCGAAAAAAAACCCCTTTTGATCCTGTCGAGAAGCTAGCTAACAACTTCCTTCATCGCACCTCGCATCATCACTCGTCCCGCCATAAAGAAATCACTTGCTCTTCCCCAGAACCCCAGCAGCAACAGCAGCAGCAGCCGCCACAGCATGTGCAGCAGGGCCATGCCCATGGGCATCCGCATCCACATCCTCGAGAGCCGCCGCCGCCACCCATCCGGCAGCCGCATTTGCATCACCACAGCTCGGACATTGAGCGAATCGATCCGGGGACAAAGTCCGAGGGCGAGGAGGACTCGCAGCAGGGCACAATCAGGCCCAAGGCCACTTTGGGTCGCACGCCCAATCACCTGACGCTGAGGTAAGTCTCGGGAGTTCTTTGCTAACTGGCTATCTGCTGACTAACTGGAATAATCTTAGAAATAGTAAGAAGGCTGCACAAAATAATAATAAAATAAAACAAAAGCTAGTTATAAATGTTTGAATTATTTTATACTGAAGTTTAATTATTTATTCATTTTTTGTTTTAGATTTAAAGTTTGTTTACTAACTCAAAAGCTTTGCAGAACTTGTTGAAAAGTAAAATAATATTGGCTTCCATTAATATTTATTAATTATTATTATTTAAAGGGGGAGTCTAAAAATATTCAACTTTATTTATTGAGAACATAAAAACATCTTTGAATCCTTTAAAGTCATTTTTAATCATAAAAATCATCGAGTTAAAATATAAATAGAAGCCAAAGTGGAAATGTAGTTTCCTTTTTCCCACAAAATAATGCCATGATATATCCAGTTGGTCAGCAGACATCCACTTGACCCGGCAGTAAGCTCGACTATTGCTTGACCCTGTGAAATTTCTCCATTCTCTGCTCGTATCCGCATCCGCATCTGATTCATCCTGCCGCTCGATATACATAGCACCACCTCGACACTCTCGGTGGGCAGCACCGGCAGCCAGGCGCGCTTGATACAATCGTCGCATCCGCCGGCCAGCTACCAGCCGGTGCTGATGAAGGACCTAGGTAAGCCCATACCGGACGAGTCGGAGCTCGAGTCGGAGTCGGAGGCGCATGCCGCCCAGGTGGCGGCCTCCTTTAACTTAAGTCTAGGCAGTAGTGGTAGCTTATTCGCCTCTGATACCCGGGACATGCAGTCCCAGTCCCAGTCTCAGTCTCAGTCCCATTCCCAGACCCACGCCCATTCCCATAGCCTGCATCCCTCGCCGCGTCAGTCGCCGCGCCAATCGCCACGACAGTCGCCCAAACAGGACATCGAGGTGATCGAAATCTTTGAGAGCGAGGCGGAGCGACTGGCCGCCTCCCAGCAGGTGGCCGTCGTCCACCAGCATCCGGCGGGACAGGCCAGGGACTCGATGCATAAGCAGCGACGTGACAGAAGTGACCGACGTGACCCGACCGAGACGGACGCCACGGTTCGGTTCATGGACAAGCATCTGAGCGATCTCGAGCAGGAGAACCTGGCCGACAGCGGCACCTGCGACATTGTCGCCTACATGGAGAGCCTGCGGGAGAAGGCTTTCGATCCGCAGGATCTCACCGAGGAGGCCGGCGACCAACAGCAGAATGACTCGAGCCTGTCGCCGGAGCCGCAGACCATTGTGGAGAACACGCAGCAGACAGTGGTGGTGGACATAGAGTCGCCCAGCTCGCGGCCAACCACCGAGTCGGACAGCACTGGCACCACCACCGGGCCCTCGGAGCGATCCGAGGACGAGACCGAGGAGGAAGCCACCAGCTCGCTGGCCTCGCACATTGTGGTGATCGACAAGAAGGTGGACAAGATCTTCAAGGCCAAGTCCCCAGAGCGGCCTGCCTCCACCAAGGTAAAGGGTGGCCGGCGCCAGATATACATCTCCCCGGATCGCTGCAAGTCCCAGGGCAGCTCCCCGGTGAGGATCATCAAGATCAAGTCGCCGCGCACCAGCCTGAGCGATCAGGGCAAGCGGTTGAGCGTGTGCTCCTCGCGGGACAACTCCCAAGATCGGCTCTCGGGTGGCCGGAGGACTCCCAGTCCACGTCGCTCCTCCGAGGGTGGCGGCATACTAAAGCATCCAAGTGGCCCCTCTCCGGGCATCCTCAAGCCCCCCTCCAGTCCGGCCAAGTCAAAGAGTCCGGACAGAAGCTGCCTGAAGAAGGGCGGCCCCTCGCATGTGTGCAGTGTGGAGACCCTCTCGCCGCACATCTCGCCCAGGAGCAGTGTGGACCACCTGTCGCCGGACAGGGCCACATGCCTGCGCCACTCGCCGCGCAGCAGCTTCGACAGCCGCGATGGCTCAGATCACAACCTAGATGTGCCGCACGGCAGCCGGAAGCGGAGCATGTCCGCCCACGGTAGCTTCGAGACGGGCACCAGGACACGGGGGGCCCAGGAGACGTATCAGTACTATCCGGTGTATGACAACCAGACGTGCAGCGATCACTATGTGGCTGCAGCTCCCACAGGACGCTACGGAGGCGGTGGCGGTGGCGGCACCAGTGCCAGGAGCAGGCTAAGCAAGTCTCTGGAGCGCTCCACGTCGCGAGATAGCACCACCACGAGCAGCTCCTACGGTCACAGGACCTATGGCATGTCCCCAGAACGAAACTATGTGGTCTACAGCTCGGGACCATTGCGCTCGCAATCGGCAGAGAATACCTTCTCGCAGCCCATATACGATCCGCTGCCCAGGCATCCTCCCCAGCCAGTGCATCATCACCAGCAGCAGCAGCAACAGCAACAGCACCAGTACATGAGCTATGTCCCCGATATGGGTGGATACGGAGGAGGCGGTGGCTGCCAGCATGACCCACAGGGGGCCGGTGGCTATCAGCTTAGCTCCTCGGCCCCGGAATACACCACATGCATCGACTGTCTGTACCAGAAGAGACCCTCCTAGCATAAGTCCCGCGTGCGGCAAAGTCGCACGCGGAAGAAGACGCCACGCGGAGTGGGAATGGTGGTGGTCAGTGCCCAGCCAACGGCCACGGGCGGCATAGGATTCGTGCCCGAAATGGGTGCCTCCAGCGTTGAGGCACCGGGCGGGTGTGTGGATTGCCATGACTACTTCGAGATTCATGTTTAAGCTACATGAATGATGATTGACCTAATCCCAAAAACAGATAACAGATAAAAGATAAAAGATAGGAGCAACCGTAACAACAAGAACCCAAAATGCCTCAAGAAACTAATTTTAACCAAAACTCAGCTCAGATATACGTAAACTCACGACGCTAACCATATATAGTAACCACGTAATCGAACCGAACTTCCAAGACACAAGGGATTGAAATGGAAATCAAAGACCTAGCCTACAGTATATATACTCGTTGCATTGACTTTGAAGTTGAAGCAATATGCAGAAACCTAAACTCGCGTACTCTCTCGTTGTGTAAGTGTTAGCCGTAAGTCACACTTTTTAGCCTCGAAAAGTAATCAAAAGGACGAAAAGGGGGCATAACCAGGACTATTCCAACTCCTAGCTACCAGTTCCCAGTTCCCAGTTAATTATTTAAGTTGCAGCCGAGTTGAGCGCGAACATTTCGCCGTGATTTACAAGCATATACTTACACACACCCCCTACACCCCCTACACTCTGGCATACGCACACCTGCAATCGCTGGTTCACATTAACAAACAAAATGGCGGAAGTTCCGCTCGCCTCGGGGTGGCAAGTAGAAATATTACGTATACGCCGCGTTGCACACACAATACTCAAGTGCCGTAATTACGAGGGCAAACAACAGAAGAGAACAGCGGCAGCATCAGCAGCAGCGGCAGCAACTAAAACTAAAGTTGAAATTCATACTCGCACTCAAGCAAACTACTAAGAGACACAGAGAAACAAATGGCAAACTCAACTTGAATCATATACTATATACAGACATATATATAAAGCTGCGAGAAACATTAAGACAGTCGGCAATAGGAACAGAAAAACTTAAAGGGAAACGAAAGGAAAGAATGATTTTTAATTATCCATCTCTGGTCAAGGGTCTGAAATCTATAATCTACGATCTTCGATCCTTGGGACTGCAACTGAGCTGGCACAAGTTGAGTGCCGACACTCCGTGGGTTAACATGTCATATACCTAACAAGAGAGGGTTATTTACATAAAAGTAGAATCAAAAAAATCACTAGAAAACTAAAAAAACAAATTAGTTAGTTAGAAAATTTTGCCAATTTGCACGGCGGACAAGGATGTTTTGTGTGCGATGAGGGCATCGATGTGTATGTACCAATAATGTTGTGACAAATAATTTGCATATAGAAATGCATATGGTTTTTTGTATGATTTTATAGGTTTTTTATATAGATATAAACAAATATACATGCATATACAAAAATGAATGAGATGTTACACACATTTTCCGCATCGGTTTTTCCAACATTTTCATTCCACACAAACACACGTTCTTTCAAAATCAAAAAATCCAATTAAATCAGCAAAAACACAATAAAACGAATACAAGTCGGACATGTATTCGGAGAGAATGATAATCGTAAGTCGTACCTCAATGTTCAGTAAATGGGTAATCAAATTATATATGTATGTACACCTAGGGAAGCCAGGAAAAACCGTAGATACTCCTCGACATCTTCCCTTCTCTCGAAACTCTCAAAACAAACATAAATAGCAAAATGGCGGCGTGGTTAGGTTTAAACCAAAAAATTTCAGGTTGTTGTAACAAGAATTCAAAGCAAAAAAGTATTAAAAACAAAACCAAAAAAGCGAAAATAACGTAAATAAATAAGTTTAAGCTTCAAAGGAAACGTTTACAGTTTACAGTTTACACTGGGCTTCACAGCAGCAGCAAAATCAAAACAACAATGAATGGAATCAAATGGAAAACACTCTCAAAAATCAAAGTATACATCGTAAATATGGAATATACATACTATATAAATATATATTATACAGCAGCATATACCTACATACAGCATAAATGTTAAACTAAACGGAAAGCGGGAATATTCGTAATAAAATATGCAAAAATAAAGGCAAACTAAATAAGGATAAGCGATAAGCGGAGACCGCAGACAGCGAAACATTTAAGAGTAACAGTAAAGCTAAAACAAATATCAAATTTAACCAGTAATCCACACACACACACAACCCCTCGCAATCCACTAAGCAAATAATCGAAAAATCAACAAACTAAACGTAAAAACTAAACCAAACTAAAGCGGCGAGAGAGCCTCTAAGCTCGAAGCACTAAACGAAATTGAACTAAACTAAACTGCAGCAAACTAAAGCAATTGAAATGCAATTAACGAAATGGCGTATGGAAAGTATATTTACATAAACAAATAAGTGCATAAAATACACACAAATAAATAAGAGCGGACAGCAGCGACAGAGAACGGAAACCAGAGCAGTTTATGTGTCGATTTCCTGGCCCATCCCCAGCCTAAGCCCCAAGCTCCATCCCCCTCGAGAGTCCAAAGCCCAAACTTACACCCCCTAAATTAGTTATGCATCTATATTTGTTTAGTAGTTGCTTAGCAGGTAAGTGCAATATTCATTTGTAATTAGGCAAGCGACGACGACGACCAGGACGTTCGAGTACTTGGATTGAATTAGTAATTAAACAATTAAACGGGTGATATTTCATTTTGTCTATACACGCAAATTATCTCAAAGATAACTAAAATCCAAAAGTCCCAAATTGATTCAGTTAGCTAAACATAGTTGTAGTAGGCTGGAGTACCAGAATCTAGGTTTTAATTTCCGTTTCCGGTGGGAGGCAAAGCCGGAGCCTTTGTGTGCGTGCATCTCTTCGTGTAGCTTATAGCCAGAGGCGATATAATCTGCAAAGATGCGCAATGCCATGTGCATTTCTTTACTTTCAGATGCAAAAGCAGTATTAATTATATTTTTGGGCGTTACGCATCTTATCCTTTATATTGTCCTTGGCGTTTCTGTGTATCTGTTGTGTCTGTTACAAACACTTGATATTATTAGTTGGCATCGCTTGATAATTATACCTGATAATTAGCTAAAGTAACCAGTGAGATCTATGAACTTTGCATAATATTTCCTTTTCGAGTTGATGAACGTTTTGCATTTTCTTAATGACTAATCACTATATATAGAGAGTGTGCCGAAAGATCTATGCCAAAAAGAGTCTTGTTGAATGCCATGCCGAGCCAAAAGAGAGCCATGTCCATTATAATCGATCTCTATATATATTTAACTAACTATAATATATATATATATGTCTTATGGTTACACACACGTGCCCCACACCAACCAGCCACCATCCTTCACTCCAGTATCCAGATTTCCCAGAATTTATTCGGCATTTTTTATAAAAAAACACTCTCTCACACACACACACACATTGAAATATGTATATGAAAACGCAATTATTTGGCAGAAATTTCATTTTCAAATAGTTTTATTTTTTTTTGGTGTGCCAGCAAGCAAACTGAAATAAAATTAAACCAAATTGAATTTTATGAAACTCTCATCTATGCACCAACTTTATTCATCGTTTTGAATCACGCTCTTTGACTTTATGCATCTGGAAAACTAATTTCGAAATTAGCAAGTGGGTTACAACACCAAAAATGCGAAACAATTTCAATTTTCACCACTCCACCACCCACAGCCACTGTACCGCAAATTTTCCAAATTACAAATTACGAATTACGCATTACGAAAAAGCCCTTTCCCCCCTGCATTTATATGTACATAAATTTTACCCTTCATTTTGATTGACGAATTGGAGCCCTCAACCTCAACACTCACACGAAAAGCATACATCAGAGGCAGAAAGGAAAATGTTGGCATAAAGTGCAAAACTTTTGATCAGAAATTCGGGAAATTAACCGGTCTCTAACTGTGCTTAGTGATTAAAACTAAAACTAGAAAAAAGTAATGATAAATATAAAAGTAAACCAAGCGATGTCAACATTTTAGCCAACACAACTCTACCTTCCCCCCGCCCCACAAAAAAAAAGAAAAGAAAGTAACCCAATCACCCGTATTAGTTGTTGAATTAGCTGTTAATCACTCCCACTAAGCCCCAGTCCCCGAGCCCAACTATATTGAGTAGCGACCCCGCTTGCAGTAGTTCTCATTAAACATTAAACAAATAATTAGTTTTGCTTATACTTTCCCAACCAAAGACCCCGGCCCCTTGCTTGCATGCTTTTTTTGTCGACTTGAACGAACAAACTAAAAAAACCCCCGAATTGGCCACAATTTTAACCCATGAAAAATCTGTATATAACCAACTGGAGACGCTTCTCCTTCCACTCTAACTCCTCTCTCTCTCTGTCTATCTCTTTAACTCTTTCGCTATCTAAAATCTATATTTTCTATCTGAAGAATCAGAGAGAAAAAGTTACAGAAAAAACTACAAATTAAGTTCTGCAAAAGAAAACCAAAAATATTTCATATAATTTTTCATATATGGTTTCCATTGTATCTTTTCTTTTCTTTCATTTATTGTAGGGTCCCCGGTGTGGAAACCACGAGACATGATAAATTTAGGCACAGATCCACAGTCAACAACCCGCAAAGACGATGTGAAAAATTAAATCAGAAAAAGCAAAGCAAAACCAAAACGAAAACCTTTAGTATCAAGCTAAGCTAAGCTAAGCCAAGCCAAGCGCTCGGCCGGCACAAGAGCTCTTGGCCAGCTTCGACTTCAGACTTCAAACTTCAGATCCTTTGTTCGATTTCTCAATTTTAACTAATCAAGTGTAAGGCAACGGCAACAGAGAACAAGAGCGGCGGTGAAGGCAAGTGAAACGGCAGCGGCAGGGAAGGCGGGAGCAGTTGCAAGGAGCGGGAGCAAGGAGCAGGATATTTCCGAGTTCAAATCAAATCGAAAGCATTTTTCAAGCTCAACCTATGGGGAGTTGCAGTGATTTAATTCATCAGGAATGAATGCGGTTGAAGAATGCTTACCTTCGGTTTGTCTCTGCTCTGGCTCCTCCTCCCCCACTCTCTCTCTCTCTGTGTCCGTCTGTCTGCCATTTTTAACTAAAAGGATATAAAACATCGAAGAGTTTTTTGTCAGTTTTACGTTTACGTTTCGCATCACGAAAAGGACTCCCCTTAGAGAAAGAGAAAACCTAAAATCTAAATGAAATAATAATAATAAAAAAACCAAGAGAAGACTTTGATTTATATTGAATTGTATTTAAAGTGCAAAACATATAATAAAAGCATAATTAAAGCAAAGGATTTTGAGCAGATTTAATATGAACTAAGCAGAAGGAAGGAGATTAAACCAGATTAAGAAATACGAGAACAAATTCAAATGCATTTGTCGCTGAAAAAGACTTGAAAGTAATTTCGATTTAAATACATTAACTTATTGAGGAGACAGGACGAGAGGACGAAGCTGTCGCGGGCGTGAGAAGGGAGACGAGACCCGTAAACAAATTGCAACCATTGTATTTAGGCTTAGAGAATTTAAATTATAAAAACAAAAAGAGAAAAAAAAAAAAACAAGAACAAAAAACAAAAGTCAAATGCAAAGAAAAGAAAATAAGGAAAAACAAAAAGAAACCCAAGGTGGTTAATGAAGAACATTTTAGCCAATTAAGCCACACACACACACACTGAAGTGAATCAACACTCACACACACACACACTCGTAATCGTAATGAAAACAAAGAAAAAAATGCAGCAATGAAAATGTTTAGTTTGTAGGAAGTACACTGAAAAAAACACATAAAGCCCACATACACATAAACGAAAATGGTAAAACGAAAATAGCGAAAATTTAGTCAAAATGTTAAATGGTAAACTAACAAAAAGAAAAATAATAACAAGCGAATTGGGCTCAATGCCCCACCACACTCCCCCCACACACACCCACTCCCTCACTCAGAATCCAATCAGCAGAAACCAAAAAACAAATAATGGCAGCAATTAAAACTCGAAACACGTTAAATGCGGGCAAATAAATTAAAATACAAACTATAAAAACAAAAACTATGCAAAAAACAAGCAAATGGAAATTATATAAGCGTAAGCAGAAGCAACACAAACCAAAAATAAAAATAAAAACAACAACACCTTCTAGCAGAATTACAATAATAATTAAGAACTTCACTTGGAACACACACACACACACTCTTTAAGAACTCGAAAATCAACACAAACAGAAACAGAATTATATTAAAGTTAAACAAAGGAGAACCCAAATCAATCCGATTCCCCCCATAGACAAGGCACCTTTTTGAGAACCAAATTTTCGATTGATTTCCTTGATATGTCTCAAGACCTACCTATGGTTTTCACATTTTTGTAGAGGGAATTATTAGCGAAAAACAAAAACAATATGATAATATAGTGAAAATACAAGGAGAGAATTCCACACCAAACGGGAAAATGAAATAATAATTAATTGGTTGTGAATGCAGCTTCGATGATGTTATGAAGAATCCAAGAACCCAATTGCTGAAACGTACACGAATTATTATTGCTCCCCCCCGGCACTGATTGTCAACGGTTTTGGTTTTTCAGTGTACTTAGAGACAGGCATTCACACTCATTCATTTTTTTACCCCTGAATACCAGCATCTAGCAACAAATCGAAACATAATCAAAACATTTTTTAGGTTTCCAATCAAATTGAATTAAATATACAAAGGTAAACTTTAATTAAACGAAACGAAACGAAACGAGGAGGAAATAATAAAAAAAAACTACAGACCATAGAGAGCTATAGCTAAGAAGTCGAGTAAATACAACAACAACAAATTCTAAATGTATACAAACAGTCGAAGGATATAGTAGGTCATCCGCCGGATGAACGCTAATCAAACACGGGACAAACCAGGAGAAATTTACCAAAATACCAAAAACAGAGGAGAATCACAATGTTTTAACAATATTTTTACGGTTTATATAAGTTCGAGGACGAGGATGAGGTCGAGGACAGCGGTAAAGTAAATATATTAATTAATGATAAAACCCAGACCCAACCAACCAACCACAGGCGAGGTGCAGTCAGCCAGTTGGAAGACTCTAGCGAAATGAAATAGTTAAATTATGTGAACACTCATTTGAATGCGAGCACTCGCAGCGGCGTGAAACTTTTTGTACGCATTTGACTATTTTTAAAGCATTTTTATTAAATATATATATACACATAGTCACTATTATACGAATGTTTGAGAGCCAAACCATGTACTCGACTCATTTAATTAAGTTCACGTGTGCACACGACGCACTGAAGTCTCTCTTTTAACAAATTGTTATCGGATATCTGATTTGTTTTCGAGCGTAATTGTTAGTTATATCTCTTACCACAAACCTTCCTTTCGGCCAGAGCAGCAGAGGGTTAACACACACACTCACACTCACACACAAACAGTTGCATAGATGATCCCAGAGTGGATTCTAAAACCCATAGCAACGGCAGCCGCATTGGGAACTTGCCACGCGCAGTGGCAGCACATTGAAATTCAATTTTAATTGTAAAACAAACATACATACTTAGCAGCTGCAGCAAGAACAACAACAACACAGAAACAAAATATATAAGAACATGCAATGGATGTTAATACTTTTTGAAAAACAAAAACCAAAAAAAAAAGAAACAACAACAATGAATAATATGCAAGCGTAAGAAAGTAAAACGATTACACAATGATTATACAATTGCAAAGGCAAAACTTAACACTCAACATAAGGATAGTGAAAATGTGTGACAAACGATTAATTACAAAATCCTTTTGAAGTGAAAAACAAAAGAAAATAAAATGTGAAATTTAAAAAAGAAAAATAAAATCAAAAGCGTTTCATTTTTTGTGGTATTTTTAGCATTTTAGGAAGAGTTAAAAAATTGCAGTTTCTTAATTTTCTAAATTAATGCATTTGGAAATATTCAATAGGTTTTTTATTTTTAATTTTGATAAATAATAATGATTTTCTTATAAAACAAACTGTTAAATTTTGGCTGCGTAATCCTCGAGCTGATGGACAACTGAATCGCTGGAGTTTGTGGGGGCTGCCGAGCCAGCAACTGTCTCCTTCGATCACCACCGCTGCTTTGACAAGTTCTTTGACAACCTATGGACACGTTCCTGAGCTCATTTCCAGGCAGCGGCCAAGAAATCCATGCTGAAAGCTATCCCTAAAATTTGACTTATTCCGTTAATTCAAGGCTACCAGACTGCCTACTTTACCGGTAATTCAAAGTTGCCACATTGAGGAATTATGTTGGTAATTCAAAGTTGCCACACTGCTCAACCTTCATTTCCGGTAAAGCAGTTCACTTTACCGGCTGCGACAACTGTGAGCCAGCGACCTAAATTTATAAACAATTTGTATGATTTTAATTTATTATTATTATATTATTAAATTAAATTAAAAATTAAATTGGCTGCGGGTCAACGGTTTCAGGCTTCGCCTGGCAGTTTTGCATCTCCTTTTTTGGTGGCTGTAAACAAAATATAAGTTGCTAAATCTAAAATTTGTTGTCATTTTATAGACAAAAAGAATTACGCTTCGCATTAACACAGTAATTAATCCAAGATTTATCTATTTTACAGGTAATTGAATGTTAATTATCCCGCCAATGTCCAAGTCAACACACTGACCCACTAAAATAAAAAAATTCAATTTGTTTAAATAACTTTATTGCTAAACATACTAATTTGGTACTAAAACGTACTATAATCCTACTTGGCGCAAGCCTACAAGTGTGTTTTCCCCCAACTAAAATACAATCCATGGAATGCCGCTCTACAATAACCGCAAATTACTCTCAATTATAATACCTTTTTATTTCTTAATTTTCGGATGTAAGGGGGGGTCTTAAATAAATATTTATGGAGATTTGAATTTGGGGGTATATGTGGAATTGGTGTACTAGGATAAATATGGTTCAAATCTCGATCAGTCTCCAAAACACAAAACAAGCGCGCAAATGTGTGTTCTCTCTTCCCTATCTTATCTGGCGTATGCATTCGCTCGGCTATATATACAGCTGTTAGTAGCTTGGCACACTGTTGTCTTCGCCTTCGGTTTCTTACGTGTAAAATCAACTTAATGTAGGCCTTAACTAGGGTGATAACAGTAGTGATTCCCGCCTACGCCTAGTTCGGCAGCAGCTCCGCCATCTGGTTGCGCACGCTGGGCGGCAGTGTGTCAGGGAACTTGATGTCGAAGACCACGATCAGATCGCCGCGCCGCGACGGCTCTTTGGGGAAGGGCAGGCCGCGCCCATTGATGCGCCTCGTGGTGGTGGGCTTAAGAATCTCGCCGGTAGGATTCACCGGAATCCTGTCGCCCTGCAGCGTCGGTACACTTATCGGGGCTCCGCAAAGCGCCTGCTTCAGACTGACCTCGGCAGTGTAGCGCAAATCGCTGCCCTCACGCTTGAAGTGCGCGTGCGGCTTGTCCCGGATGATGAAGATGATGTCCGCCGGGGTCTTGCCGGACGTCTTGTCGCCCTCCTTGGGGAAAGTAATCTTGGTGCCTGCTTTCCAGCCCGGCTTCACCGTGATGCTCAGCACCTTTTCCTCCTTGTATGGTCCAGTGTTTGCTTCGGCCATTCGCGAAATCTTCATCTTCTTGGTGCAGCCCTTGTCCACCTCCTCCAGAGTGACGTACAGGTCGTGTTCGATTGGTGGGTCCTGTGGTTGCTGGCGCTTTCGACTGGGCGCCTGGGCGTTGAACGATTGCGAGCGGAAGGCTGCGGCCATGGGATTGCCGGCGAAGGCGCCGCCGCCGCCAAACATGTCCTCGGGGCTCATGAAGATCTCGTTGTTGCCGCCGCCAGTTTGGACGCCAAACATGCTGTCGCCGCCGCCGAAGAACACTCCAAAGGGATCCGACGACCCAAAGAACTGCGCGAAGGTGGCGCGCGGGTCACCATGGAACTGGTAGCCCTGGTAGGTGCCCTGTTGGCTGCAGCCATCAGGTCCCGGGGTGCCGCCCTTCAGTCCATCCTCGCCGTACTTGTCGAAGATGTCGCGCTTCTTCTTGTCCGACAACACCTCGTACGCCTCGGCGATCTCCTTGAAGCGCTCCTCCGCCTGCGGGCTCTTGTTCTTGTCCGGATGGTACTTCAAAGCCAGCTTGCGGTAGGCCTTTTTGATCTCGTCATCGGTGGCCTTCTTGTCGATGCCAAGAATCTTGTAGAAGTCCTTGCCCATCTTGCCTCAGCTGAAAGCGAACGGAAAACGGAATAGTTTATTATTCTGACTGCTCTCTCAATGCGCACTGTGCGGTGCTCGGTACTTGGTACTCGGCGTTCGGTGGAAAGTGCTAGAAGCCCCCGCCGCGCGTTGTGCAACGTCCGCTTCTACTGCCGTGTTGTCATGCGAGTGACGTAGCCAGCCAGCGCCACGCCGTTCTCGGATGGAATTCGGAATGGAAGCGGAGCGGAGTCGAGTCGAGGGAAGCTCCCACACAAAGCCTGACAATATGCTAATACGCCCAGCCAGCACAACTCACCTAAAATGTCTCCAAAGCCGTATAATCCAAATCCAAATGCAAATCCAATGGCCAAACACAAGGGCGTTGTTTTTCTCTCACTGATTTTTATGTATTTTTAAACGTCGCGAGATTCTTCAAATATTTATAACGTTCGCACAAATTGAATCAGTTGTTCTTCGCTTTTCTTCCGTTTGTCGTGCGCAGAATAACACACTCTCAACTTTCTTCCTTTTCTTTAGAAATTTTGTTTGATAATGAACAACGGGCGCCCGTACCACCCTTTATATAGATTTTTGATGTCTCCGTCGAAATTTCTCGACTTTTCTCGATACTTAGGGTTGCATCGGGAAAATTCGCGCTCTAAAAATATCGCAAGAATTATTGATAGTTGTAGAAACTGGGAAAATGCATCTGCAAGATTCAACCATTTACAAGGAATTCGAAGGTTGGGCACTATTTTAAAATTTATTTAAACTATAAAGACTGTTTTTACGATTTTTTAATCATTTATGTCCAATAAAATTATGTGTTTTAATTGGACAACTGGTAAAACAACGATACTATTGAATATCGCAAGAATTATCGATAGTTGGAGACTATCCGCACATTTTAAATAGTTTGTTTGTGATTTAAACTGTTTTCTGAAAAATGAAAAAATTTATGTATAGGCAATAAATTTATTTTAATCAATTTGGGCTCCAAAATTGAAAAATATGCTTTTAACCTATTCAAAATTATCATTTTCTATCAAGAAACTGTTAGGGAAAATGCATTTAAAAGATTCAAATATATCGAAGGTTGGGCACTATTTTTAAAATTATTTGAACTATAAAGACTATTTTTACGATTTTTTAATCATTTATTTAATTACGAACCAAATAACCAATAAAATTATGTGTTTCAATTGGACAAATGGTAAAAAAAAAGTTACGGATTTATTTATTTGTACTATTGAACGCGTTTGCTGACTAATAATTATTTTTATAATTCGTAATAATCCTTTATTGTGTAAATATAGTTTAATTATTTTTACAAATTTGACTAAAAAATAAAAAATTAAATTAAATTAGTAGAACCCTGCGGCTGCGGGTGCTGCAGTATATCCGCATCGGTGGACGACAGTCACACTTCGACCCAGCAAAACAGCGGAACAACAAAAAACATTTGTAAAGACAAAAAGCATTTGTAAAAAATGTCGCGTAGGCCTTCGTTTTAACCGGATTTCAACCGCGCACCGACTGGCCGTGGACGCCGTGAGGAAGACAGGAAGTGAGAAGCACAGCCCCGAAGGAGGATATCCCCGCACACACACCTACACCACACCGCACCGCAGGAATACACTGCAGTATTTTCACACACACTCATCGAGGTGAGTGAGTGCGCGCGGGGAGGTACACACAGCACACATACAGGCACAGCGAAGAAAACACAAGTCGGCAGCGGCGACGGCGGCCCCTCAAATTTGCGACATATGGACGCGCCTAGTTTGCGGGGCCACCTTCCTAGCCCCGAAGGACACTCGATGGGGCCACTTTTCGGGCCGCGCACACACACAAACACGCATATGATGGAACAAAGCCTTGACCGATCGGGGAACACCCCACG
The DNA here is from genome assembly GCA_035045905.1 of Drosophila anomelani. Taxonomy (NCBI): domain Eukaryota; kingdom Metazoa; phylum Arthropoda; class Insecta; order Diptera; family Drosophilidae; genus Drosophila; species Drosophila anomelani. Next base: position 10,460,320 of record JAWNOO010000165.1, read on the forward strand.
AGCACCGCCCCTTGCCCATAACCCACCGCCCCCTGGAACCTATGGCCCCAAAGTGTTGCGCAAACGAGAGTTGTCGCACTCTCCCCTTGATTGCCACGCCGGCGACGGTAGTCAGCACTTAGTCATGACGCCTGTGGAAAGGATGTCTCAGTGCGCCAATTGCAGCCTCATTTAAAAATAGTCATTCATTCCCGCAGTCACACAGAGAGAAGAGAGGCATCTGAGAGAGAAATTGCAAACATTAATAGCACTTTCGCTAGCAAAGACAACGCCGAGTCCATCGACTATATCCATTGAGTAATCCGCCAGGGTTCGGGTTCCGGGGCATTGCAGTTCCCCGGCAAAGGAGAAGGAAGAAGGCGCTTGCACTGACAGACCCCCCCGAGAATCGTTATCAGTCGTTATAGTTTGCCCCCCTCCCAAGCGGGTGCATCATTCCCATTGCGAGCGGGGAAGGCAGAGAAACGTTCTTGGCCGAGCGATCGGCGGATCGGGTGGGATATCTTCGGTATAGGAATCGGCAGCGGCATCGCAATGCGAATGTGGCGATCGGTATCCGAATTGGCCAGTACACGCGTGAACTATGTCGTGCGCTGACGGCGGTCGGCTCCTCTTCTAATTCGGAACGGAACGGCACGGCACTATCAGACGACGGTAAAAGCAGTGCATATAGAGCACGGCCCGCCGATCATATACACACTGATTCACCCAAACGTCGGGCGCCGCAGTGGCAGCGTAGGCTTTGCTCCAAGTGAAGTTGTCTAAGAATAGCAATCATTTCGTAATGGAGATTGTGTGCATTATTTGACTTGTTGGATTGCCCGAGGAATCCTGTGCGATTTCCGGCAGCCAGCCGCCAGCTCTCTGTCATCTCTCATCTCGCCCCCACATTGAAACTATCATAGATTTCGCATTGCCCGAATTGTTTCAAAAATAGCACAAATATATGCGAGAACACAGGCGCTGCGCTCTATCTCTCTCCTGTCTATATGATAACTCGCGATATCGGTTTCTGTAATGCCCCGAGAAACCAACACAAACATTTGACGCAAGATTCCACATCGTCATCATGTAAATATTGAGTGGGTCGCTGTCGCTGTGGCCGAGATGTGTTGAAAGTGCCACAGCATTCCGGCGGATGGATGGATACATATCCACGGTTGCCGCCGGGTCCGAGTCTACTAGTTGAAAACCTTCGCATTTACAAATAGCCAGATATACGCGTAGTCAAAACGCTCCGAAGACCTGATGCCTCTTCTCGACTTTTTGTGTGTGCTTTTTCCGTCCGTTGCTGTTTTGTCGTCTGTCGCTGTCGCCGCCTGTCTTTATTTTTAGCAGCACGGGTTTTTCTTATTTTGATTTCTGTCCGCTTGCTGGCCCCACGAGTATTAGCATTTTTTTTTTTGGATCCCCATCTCGCTCGTTCATCCAACATGTGTTTGGACATTGCCACATCCCGTCGCGGTGCATCTTCCATACAGAAAAAGAGAGGGGAGCAGCCACTAGATTTGTGTATCTTGTGGTTATTTCGGTTTAGCGCATTGGAAAAACATTGTAAATACGAAATCTTTAAATTGCATTGGACACTCAATTAGACGCCATTAAATCTCGACAAAATTAATTGCCAAATATATATTGACCAGAATTAAATATAGAATCCATTGGCATGCAGAGACGGTTCAAAATGCGCTTCTCTCAAGCATAATTATGCCCCCATAAAAAAGAGGCATTTAAATCAGAGCAGAAATGTCACAAGATAAATGTCACAATTTCCATAAATCAAAAATACTTTGGCAAGAAACCTTTCTTTTTAAATATAGCTCACTTAATTGTTATTTAGTTAGAGTGTAGCATAGAATCTATATTTTGATTTAGTATTTCCCGTTTATATCAAACCATGTGCTCCTCTTAATTCTGTAAAATCTTACCCAATTCTTCTAGAATAATATTCCCATATTGCCCAGGGATACATGTATATGTAGTATGTACTTGGGTGTGGGCGGGACACTTGCAATTTGCGCACTGCCATAATGCTGGCGCCAGATATTAAGCCATATAATCACCACCACTTCCGTTATGATGGGGAGCCTGGGTCCCGTCCCACAAAGAAATCCCGGTCAGCAGCAGCAGCATGCAAGTGACATTTTGCAGCGAAATTTATGCATTGACGTTCTGTCCAGTCCTCATATCGGAGACGTAGCATCCTCCGGAGCTGGCAAATGGTTCTTTCGCTTGTTTACGAAAATTCCACTGCGCGTGAGTCACGACATTCGATGGAGGATGGACTATGGGCGTACGTGCTTATATATAGACGCCAACTGGCGCGCTATTCCCGTACAAATAAGGCGCGAAAAGCGAACCCGGAGCACGTCAATAGCGGCGACTGGGGCAGCGGGGACGGCGGCATGGACTCCTCTCGATTTTCGGCTGCTGCTTTATTCGCAAATGAGGTCGAAAAACAAGAAGATTTCGCAACAGCTCTTCCTTATTTACGTGCCTTAGCTGGCCGAAAGTAGAGGCATCATCGCCGTCATCACCATGACCAGCAACTTGGCCACGTCAAAGGTGTCATGACAGCCTAGAACTCCTTTGTTTCACCCTAGCAGGAAAAGCATAAATCGTATATCGTATACCAAAATTCATGTGTAGAGATCTCATCGTTTTGCTTTCAATTTCATCCGGCAGGTCCTTCATAAGCACCATCGCTTGAATACTCCACATCATGGACAAGGACAAGGAGGGCGGTGAGCAGCTGCAGTGCACCGTCTCGGTCTTTGACCAGACGCCCGGCTCCGAGCAGAAGAAGATCAATGTGGTGGTGCGCTCTCACTATACGGTGAAGCGAGTGATTGACCTCATCGGCACCCAGTTTCCCTACGAAAAGTTCGAGCTGTTGCTGCAGCCCCACGAAAACAAGGATCTGGTAAGCAGTGGTGCTTTGTGTCTACTTTGCCTAAACTAATGGTTACCTATCTACCGTCGTAAAAGGTCAACCTGAATGCCCTGGACTCACAGCTGCTGTACGATGTGGATGGCTTTGAACGTCAGCTAAAAAATCACTTGGTTTTGCTACCCTCTGGAAGCTGGGACGGCGACGTCAGCAAACGCTTTGAGTTGCCCATTAAGAAGGTGTTGGTCAAGAAGTCGGCCACTGCCAAGTCCGACGAGGCGAAAGCCAAGAGCCCGGCGACTGGCGAAAAGAAGAAAATCAAAAAGAAGGTGGCGTCGGGCTCAACGTCGCCGAGCAAATCAAAAACAACGAGTGAGGACTCTTTGCCCAACGCCACCGGCAGCGTTAGCTTGGAGCCTAGCACAGAGAAAACTGCCAAGGTGAAGTCCTCGCCAGAAAAGAAGAGCTCCAAGGCCAAGCCAGTTTCAGAGGAAGCTCCCAAGGCTAGCCCCGAAGAGAGTCTTAAAAGCACTCCAGAGGCTGGCTCCGCCACCTCTTCCGAGGCGAGTCCAAAGAAGACGCAAGCTAAGGCTATTGCTGAAACCAGTCCGGAGGCCCCAAGTCCCGCCAAGCCGTCGTCGCCCATCAAAGAGCTGGACAGTGAGCCCATCGACACGCTGACCAAAGCGGATATTTCTGACCAAATGCAGCATCTCATCTCGCCGTCGGAGGATGCGTCGTCGGAGCTTTTCATATCGGATGCCGAGCAGCTGTCGGACGATGATCTGGCTCTTGGCGCCTCTGCAAGTCCAACGATGCTCGGTCCGGGATATGATTTTGGCGTTCCAGCCAGCGACATGGAGGGAGGCGACGGATGTGCGACCGGAGACGGGGAACAAGTTACGAGTGGACCGGATGATGGCAATGATCCAATGGATATATCCAGTTTCTATCGTCGCAAGTACGGCGGCGATGATGTGCCCTCGTGGCAACGGGCCACTGGCTCCGATTTTGTGGCCTCGGCCACCACAGAAACGGAGGGAGAGAAGACCCGACATGCAAACGGCGGCCCCAAGGGCTATGTGGGACTCGTGAACCAGGCCATGACCTGCTATCTGAACAGTCTGCTGCAGGCGCTCTACATGACGCCCGAGTTCCGAAACGCCCTTTATCGCTGGGAGTTTGACAACGACAACGAGGCCAAGAACATACCCTATCAGCTGCAGAAACTCTTCCTGAACCTACAGACCTCGCCCAAGGCGGCGGTGGAGACCACGGATCTGACCCGCAGTTTTGGCTGGGACTCGACCGAGGCGTGGCAGCAGCACGACATCCAGGAGCTGTGCCGCGTCATGTTCGACGCCCTGGAGCACAAGTTCAAGAACACCAAGCAGGCGAACCTCATCTCCAACCTCTACGAGGGCAAAATGAATGACTATGTCAAGTGTCTAGAGTGCAATACGGAGAAGACGCGCGAAGACACCTTCCTAGACATCCCGCTGCCGGTGCGTCCCTTCGGCAGCAGCTCAGCCTATGGCAGCATCGAGGAGGCACTACGTGCCTTCGTCCAGCCGGAGACGCTCGACGGCAACAACCAGTATCTGTGCGAGAAGTGCAAGAAGAAGTGTGACGCCCACAAGGGGCTGCACTTCAAGTCCTTTCCCTACGTCCTCACTCTGCACCTAAAGCGCTTCGACTTTGACTACCAGACCATGCACCGCATCAAGCTCAATGACAGGTAAGTGCCGCAAATCCCCGAGGCATCAGATTTGCATACTACTTCCCTCCTCCATTTACAGAGTGACCTTCCCGCAAACGCTCAACCTGAACACTTTCATCAACCGGAGCGGCAACAGTGGCGAACAGAACTCGCAGATGAACGGCACCGTGGACGACTGCAGCACGGCGGACAGTGGCTCGGCCATGGAGGATGACAACCTAAGCAGCGGCGTGGTGACCACCGCCAGCTCCAGTCAGCATGAGAACGACCTGAACGATGAGGACGAAGGCATCGATATGAGCAGCAGCACCAGCAAAAGCGCCAAGCAGGGCTCCGGACCGTATATGTACGAGCTGTTCGCTATTATGATCCACTCGGGCAGCGCCTCGGGTGGCCACTACTATGCCTATATCAAGGATTTCGATAGCAACGAGTGGTTCTGCTTCAACGATCAGAATGTGTCCACGGTAGGTTCTTTACATGAATTTCCCGTTGCTTCTTTTAATGCAATCCTCCAATCTTCTGCCTGCCCACAGATCACGCAGGAGGACATCCAACGGTCTTTCGGCGGACCCAATGGCAGCTACTACTCGAGTGCGTACACCTCGAGCACCAACGCCTACATGTTGATGTATCGCCAGGTGGACGCCAAGCGGAATGAGCAGGTCGCCAAGGTGGCCGACTTTCCGGAGCACATCAAGACGCTGCTGCCCAAGCTGCATTCGGAAGAGGAGACTCGCGTAACACGCCTGGGAAGGCATATCACAGTCACAGACCTGGCTCTCCCGGATTTGTACAAGCCGCGCGTCTACTTCTACAATCCCTTGCTAAAGAAGATGAAGATGACAAGGGTCTATGTCTCGCAGAGCTTCGACATCAATAGTGTGCTGATGTCCGCCTACGAAATGCTCAGCGTGGATCAATTTGCGCCAATCTCGCGCTGCCGCCTGGTGGCCTACAACTCCACGATGGACACGATTATCCAGTCGCTGGAGAACTGCACAGATCCCAGTCTGACCGAGCTGCGGGCCTCACAGAACTACAGCCTGGACTTCCTGCTGGAGTGCCGGGCCGAGGATCAGCAGTTCGAGACCTATGCTCCGGATGGCATCACCTGGTATGTGTTTATGGTAGATCTATCGACCATGGAGATGGACGGTCCCTTCCTGGTTTACTCAGCAGCGCGGGAGCGGGAAGCCACCGACGTCCTGCGTCGCTCCATCGGCGTCCGTTTGCACATTAGCGAGCAGCCGTTCCTGCTAGCCACGGTGCGCGGCGCGGTGCCCAAGGCATTTGTTGCCTACGATCCGCATCCGACGCCCGAGGCACTGCAGCAGCTTCAAAATCTGGCCAATACCCAGTTCAAATCCATCACATACTTTTACTTAAACGTGCCCAATACGGATGCAGCAAGCCTGGAAGTGCTGGGAGTGCCCAGCGTCGAGTCTGTCGAGGTGAGTTTCGAGGCTGATATTCCGAGTTCCGTTCCCAGTTAACAAAGCTTTCGTGTTCTCTGACTTTCCCTTTGTCAGTCTGCCAGCGGTGGTGACGTTGTGGATGCCGCCATGATGAACGGCATGGGACCCGGTCACGAGTCCTCCAGCAACGATGCTGATTGGCGGCGCTACAAGCGGGATCTGCTGGAGCCGTTGACCCAGCCAAGTCCCAGCCACGGTCACGAGTCCAATTCGGAGGACAGCAGCCTGAGCGACGGCGATCGTACCCTGGTGGAGTCGGATAACCTGGCACATCGCGGTGGCGGCGACAGTCAGGTGAGCTCCACCAGCCACTCGCCGCAGCTGTCCAGTCCCGAGGACGAGGCGGCCTCCCACGACGCCATGATGCGTGTGCATGCCTACTGCAATGGCAACGGCAGCTATGCGGCGGCGGATTCTCTGGATCCACTGCTTCTGCCCACCAGTACCACACCACACTTCTTCCACGCCAGCCCGATAGAGTGTGTGGATGTTGTGGGCACTGGTTCTAGCTCCGGCCATCAGTCAGACGAGGAGGCGCAGCTGAGGAAACCAACGCGCGCCTATAAACTGCTTGTGGGCGCCCATATGCGCATGGGCACCTTCAAGCGCCACATCGAGCAGCTGATTCAAGTGCCCGCCGCCTACTTCAAGCTGCAGCGCAAGCACGAGAGCAATCTGTCCACCAACCAGAACAACTCCCTGGTCCTCCTTACCGAGGGCGAGACACTGACCGTGGAGCTGGGCAAGACTTTGCAGCCAGATGAGTTCAAGGCAAAGATCCACTTCCTACGACTCGGTGACTTGGACAACGAAACTTCCAAGCTGCCCTGCGTCTGTGAGTGGGTGTACAATGCCAACACCACCGCGGAGCAGGCTAAGCAGGAGCTGGTGGCCAAGTTGCACCGCATGGACGCCAAGTATGCCACACTATCGGTGGATAACTGCCGCATCTGGCTGAAGGGCGGTCGCAGTCCCATCAAAATTCTGGCCAACGACGAGACCCTGTACTGTGACATGCGCTCCACCAGCACAACGGAGGTAAGTTTACTTTAGTCTTGAATTAAATTGATTATTAAAATTATTTTATTTATGTTTCGTTACCAGTTCATTGTGCAGGAGTGCGAGGAGGGGGTGAATCCGCAGCCCAAGGACGATACTCTGACCATATTCGTGAGACGTTGGTGCCCGGCAAAAATGGAGTTTGGCAAGTTCCAGGAAATCACCTTGGACCGTAAGTTCTTGCTTTATTTGCTTTTTTATATTTAATAACTTACGAATGCTCTTTCACGACATCATAACTTATTTTCCATTCCAGAGGACAGCGAAATCAGACGTTCGTTATCACAGATCAGCGACATCACAGTGGACAAACTGAGCTATATGAAGGTAGGACAAGTGCCACTCCTGACCCATCCGGAATTTAACAAGATGTAAACTCTTCCTGCAGGTGAACAGCAATTTCCCCTGCACAAGCATATCAGCTGTGAGCGTCAACGAGTCCTCCAGTTGGTACTCAGTGCCGGCCAGCGTGGACAAGTATCCGTTGAACACCACACAGGCAGCCAACATCTACCTGTACAAGTAAGTTTGAACCACAGAGAGTGCTTGGAATTTCAGAGCCAAAGTTAAACACAAAATATCCCCCCAAACAGAGATAAAAGCGTGCCGGCGAGGGAACTGACGCTAGAGGAGCGCCGTCAGATGAACGCCAAGGAAAAGGCTCGCTTGGACCGCGTCGGCTGTGTGTCAACCACGCGCTACTCTCAGCGCCGTGAGCGCGCTCTGAAGATCTACCTGGACTCGCCGGAGAAGTCGAGCAACGTCACCGCATCGGCGCCGATGGATGTGCATGTCGATAACTAGGATGACCGCGAGGCTGCCTCCATAGCCGTGATCTAGAATAGAATACACAGTCGCCTGCACAAAGTAGAGAGTACACCAAACCATGTATGTACACCTAAGCGACGGCAGACAATTAAAATCCAGATCCTGGCAACTGCACACGCATCCGCATCCCAGCGACGGCTGCAATTGCTGGTCGCGTGTTTTCTATATACTTTACCCGTAGCAATTGCGTATTTTGTTGTTGTTTATTTTGTTTGACGCAAGTGTAGAGAGAGAGATGAGCCGGGCGGCTGGCGTAGATTGGATTGGATCATAGGTCTGAAGCCGGGCAGATGGGGAGGTTGGCACACGACACAATAGCGACGATGTATAACGATCACGAAGTTATTCTTGCAACTTTCGTAATACAAGAGTTCAAAGATGAGACTGTAAAATTAAACTAAAAAACAAAAACAAAGCAAGAAATCTAAATAACGAACTGTATAATGTGAATGTGAACATCAAAACTAAATTAAAAAGTATCAAATAAAAACACAACTGGTCAAGTGCATTTATTATAAAAAAAAAATAACAAAAACAAGCGTCTGCAATTCCAATTGATTATGGTTTTTTACACAGCGTCTTAAAATCGTTTAAACTTTCTCAAGTTGCTGTGTAGAAAGCACTATTAGTCCCCAGGGAAAGATGGATATTTATCGGTTTGTTTTTATAGAAAAAGTTAATTTTATTTAATACATACTACGCAGCGTTAATAACGTTTTTGTTTCATATATCTTGAATTATATTTAAAGATCATTTTAGCGTTAAAATTGTTACAATTTGACGACAGTTCTTGATTTTCCTTTTGCTTCTGCTTTCGTTGCGATGATGTTGAACAAACCGATAGACGAAGTCAGCTTACTAAAGTAACGGAAATAAAGAGGTAAATTTGGAGCGGCCGGTACCGTCCTGCTAATGGATGGATAGGATCGGGGAAATGGCTCTGCGTTTTCATTCTACTGCTCTGCAGACTGCGGGCTGATGAACAAGTATCCAGCTCAAATTGTTGTTGCCGTGTTGGGTTGTCAAAAGGGGTGGAGGTGTGTGTGTGTGTACTACGCAACGAATTCGATAGTAAAAAATCTGTGGATCGGCAGCGGTAGGCAGCGCAATTGTTCACATTGTAGTTTTTTTAGCATTTGCTGTTGGAGGGGGGATGGTGTTTAGTGTTGCGCGAGGTCTATGCCTTGGTCTCAACGGCCGGCGCCGATTCCACCTTTGTCGCCGCTCCAGCAGCTCCCTTCTTGCCCTTACCCTTGCCCTTAACGGGGCCCAGAGGCTGCTCGACCAGAGTCTAAAAATCAACGATTTTCCATTAGAATTTACTTGGAATTTTGAAGAGGGTCAACCTACCTTGAGCTCCTCCTGCGCAATGCTGTGCTCGCTCACATAGCTGTCCGCATTGAATGGGATGCCGGTGACCAAGTTGACGCCATTGGGCATAAGCAGGACCGTGTGCTTGAACTGCGCCACTACCTCGCCTGGAATTCAAGACAAATGGGTTTATTAGTAAACTCCAAAAAGGAATCCAATACATAGTTAAGTCTATTTATTAATAAAACAGTTCAAGTGAACAGGTTTGCCTAACCTTTTGACAAAGATCTTGCCTAAAGTCTGCATAAATTAACATTAAATAAAACAATGAATTCACAGATTGAAAAAAGTTGTGGCATTGGCATGTTCAGACAGAGGCCACATATGGAGCAACTGCTGAAGACGCCAATGTCTGGGGGTTCGCTCTGGCAAAATGTCTGGCCGCACTTAGCACCCAAAGGTGTACCAAATCCGGAATTAAGTTTTGCGCATAACTAAATTGTAAAATAAATCATAATATTAGATAAAACTTACTCGGCTTCTCGTACAGAACCTGGAAGGGTTCAATCATCTTGTGCGAAACGCACTCGACGACGCCCATGCGGGCCTTGGTCTCCTCCTCAAAGCTGCGGATGTTGAAGGGCATGTTTCCGTACTTAGTTTTCACCTCTGCCAGCAGGGCACGGGAAGCCTTCAGCTTGAGCATGTAGTTCTCTTCCGACTTCTTGTAGATGGAGACCTTTGTGTCCTTCTCGCGTCCCTGCAACGAAATGGATACAAGGACTTAGCAATTGTGTTCTGGACATTGGATTTGATAGGATTCTAATGAAAGACGTTCTCAGATCTCATAATCTTCCAATCTTCGGACAACAGCCGGCTGGGCTTTGGTGTTCCCACGGACCGGACCTACAAACCAAGGCCCGCCGAGCGTGCGAGACGCTGTCGTGACAAACTCCGCGGCCCAACTTGGTCAGCCTCAAGTGCGTGTTTCTTAATCATCGAACAGAAAAGAAGTATGAAAAAAAGTAAGATTTCGGATCTACTAACCACTCCCTCGCCGGTGCTGACAATTACGTCGATGGCATAGACCTCATAGGTGTCGAAGGTGCACTTCTCGTGCTCCTTGCGCTGCGCCTCGCTGGGATTCTGTATGATCGTCTTCTCGCCGTCGATTTTGAACTGCTTCAGCTCGTGGCTAAGCATGCCCTCGATGGGCTTGCACTTGTATGACTCGCTGATCTGTTGCACTGCATCGGTGATGGCGTAGTTCTGTAATTGTGTAAAAAAAAAAGCATGGAATTGGTAAGAAATGAATTTAAGAAGCCCCTTTATTTTTGGTGACGTTGGCACGCTACGTAGACGCCACCACAAAAAGTTAAAAACAAATCAATAATCGAACAATGTGTCAATCCTAATCATCTATCAAAGCAATCATTAGATAAAGGCATTCATAAATTATTTGCGAATGTGGACAACTTTAAAGACCGAACATTTCTGAAGCACGAACTTGTTCAGTTCACGAAATTGACGCAATCATTATCCGCAGGCGTTGAGCTGAACTGTGCCAGGAGTTGGAGCATCAGTCAATCCGTTGCCTGCAGATCCTATTCTATCTAAATGACTCTGTGGATGTGGACAATTTTAAAGACCGAACATTTCTCGGACACGAACTTGTTCAGTTCACGAAATAGACCTTGCTGCTCTCTGCAGGCGTTGAGCTGTACTGTGCCAGAGTTTCGGCCGCAGCCAATCCGTTGCCTGCAGCAAAAGTAACCATGTGGACAACTGGCAAAGAGCCCACAGCCCTCAATAATAGGCAAGGGCAATAACCAGCTGCCACCGCTGATCTCTGCAAGTGTTGAGATGTTCAGTCGCTGGAGAAGCGCAACAGACAATCCGTTTCTTGCATGGAACACTCAGTGATTGGAATGATGTTAAACTTACATTGGCTCCGGACTTGAGCAGACGCAAGGCAGCCTGGACAGCCCAGAAGGCGCCGAGGATGACATCGGCCTGCCGACCGCTGATCTTCTGGTCTGCGCTGGCACCCACTACAATTGTGTGAGCGGCAACGGCAATAAAGCCATCAATGTGGGCCCCCAAGTCGCTGTGTGAAACAAAAGAAAAAACAAAGTTAAGGAGGTGAGGGAGCTACAAATGAAAAAGCCACTTACATTTTAACCACATCGCCGGCCTTTAACGTGTAATCGGTGTCGTTCTTCGCTGGCGAGAAGTGGCAGACACAGTTGTTGACGGACAGACAGGTGGGGAAGGCGATGCCCTTCTTTAGCTCCTTCTCCTTTTTGTATACCTGCAGTGGGATCAAAGGCTTAGTCGGCGGTTCTACACAGCAAAATAAAACGATTGTGACTGTTGTGTCCTCAGATCTCATAATCTATGAATCTTCGGGATTCCAATGGCGGGCACTACAGGCCGGTCGGGCACGTGGGCACATAATCCCCACGAGCGCCTGGCTACCACGAGGACGCCAGACCGCACGGCACATGTCTCGCGCCAGAGGCGCCCCTCAAAGGCGTAAAGTTTTAATCATTGGACAACAACTGCAATCGATGCGCGGACTGCGCGCAACCGGAAACCTCCGGCCATTACTTACTTTGCCGGTCTCCTCGGTGAGCAGATTGTCGCCCTGGGTGCAGATCTCCCGCACGGAGGCGTCCACCACGCAGAGTCCAATCACCGCCTTCAGGGTTTCTAAAATTAAACATAACCAAGTGTCCAGAAATAGGCGGATTTATCATCGCGTGGCGAAAGGGAAAGCGGCATTTGTGCGAGTGAATTGTGTAAGCGCCACGTAGCAGCGCCACTGGAGTCGCTTTCCCTTGGCGGCCACAGATCGACCGGTAACTTACTGTTGACGATCTCGCCGGCCAACTTGTACTTTGTGACCACCAAATCCTCGGCGATAGTCGGCTCCTTTTCCACGTCTGCCATGGTGAACTCTCTAGTGTGGCGTTTTAAAAATGGCGAATGGGAATGAAAATGCCTGAAACAAAACCACGAGGTAGTAAAAGTGTGTCCGCCGTGCTTTTCCGCGGGAATATCGTGCCGGATTTCCAAATGGGCCGAGACCTAGAATGACTGGCAGCATTGGTGAAGGCGGATGCGAAATTATTGTTACTTTTATGTGCCACCAATACCTTCTGATTAGTGAATATAAAAGAACACAAAATAAAAATAAAAAGCTGGTTGCTAATATATGGCAATATAAATAAATAAAGTAAATAAACATTTTAATGTGGTTTAGTATTTTTCCGCTGTGCCGGCTGGTATAATCTAACGCTCGGCGCAGTCACATTGATGTTGTTTTTTTTATCCCACATCTGCCAGTCATCTTTTTGTTGTCGCTTCGCAAATTCGCATTTAAAACAGAAAATAAAGCGTAATGTCCGTACGCGTGATCAATGACGAGGCCCACTTCCAAGCCGAACTGGCGCAGGCAGGCGTGCGCCTGGTCGTCGTGGACTTCACAGCGACATGGTGTGGTCCATGCCAGCGCATCGCTCCCATTTTCGAGATGTTCCCGAACAAGTATCCCAAGGCGATCTTCCTGAAGGTGGACGTGGACAAGTGCCAGGACACGGCCGCCGGTCAGGGCGTGTCGGCCATGCCCACGTTCATCTTCTACAGGAACAGGACCAAGATCGACCGCATCCAGGGAGCGGACATTAACGGCTTGGAGGCGAAGATCCAGGAGCACATCGGCACCGGAACCGGCGAAGAAGCAGGCGAAGACTACGGTCAGGGACTGGTAGGTTAAGCAGCCCCGAATCTCTTGCAAAACTAACATAATTTGTTTAACTTTCAACAGATGGAGCTAAACACATTCATCTCGAAGCAGGAGTGCGAGTGCCTCAACGAATCCGATGACCATGGCTTGAAGCACGCCCTGGCCTCAGCGGGCGGTTATCTGCAATCTGACTGTGATGAGCAACTAATTATGTCCATCACCTTCAACCAGGCTGTAAAGATCCACTCGCTGAAGTTCAAGGCGCCATCGCAGCTGGGCCCAAAGGATGTCAAACTATTCATTAACCAGCCACGCACCATCGACTTTGACATGGCCGAGTCCATGACCAGTGTGCAGGATCTCAGGTGAGTTTCATGTTGACCAAACCTAACTAGAAACTAATTGCTATATTTTAACTTGCAGCCTGGCTGAGAAGGAACTGGAGAACGGAGTGCCAGTGAATCTGCGCTACGTCAAGTTCCAGAACGTGCAAAACATCCAGATCTTCGTGAAGAACAATCAGTCCGGCGGAGACGTGACGCAGATTGACTACATCGGCTTCATCGGTTCCCCGATCATGACCACCAAGATGAACGACTTTAAGCGTGTGGCCGGCAAGAAGGGTGAGAGCCACTAGGACAGAGGATACCCAGGCTATTTCCCATGCAAATTTCAGCGTTTTCCCAATTATGTCCCAGCATTCTTCTCTTCAACTTTCGACTTAAAACTAAGCAATGTACAACAAAATACATAAAAGAATTATACAAAAAATCGTTAACAATTCAAATATCGATCCGCTCTAGAGGCGACTGTTCTGCAGCGCCTCTAGTTCCTTGGTGAGCATCTTCCAGGCTCTCTCCGCCTGCTTCTGGGTGAAGTCGTGATCCCACTGCGAGCTGAATATCACGTGAGACTTGGCCACGATCTCCTGGTTGGGCACCTGGCTAGCCAGACGCTTCCTGGCTTCCTCCTCGCTGAGGTTGTTGCGCTCGATAATCCGACGCACGGCCTCCTCGGGCGGTACAATCATGGACCACACCTCGTGACAGTTGCTTTCCCAGCCAGCGCGTAGCAGTATTGCCGCCTCCAGAACCACCACGCGTGGCACATCACTCTGGGAACGCAGGACGTCCAGTCTTCGGTTCACCTCAGCTATAAGTTCCGGCCAGACGATGCCGTTAAGTGCCTGCAATTTCTTGGGATCGGCAAAGACCAGGGGCCCCAACTTGGTACGATCGATGCGGCCGTCAGGCGACAGGATGGATACTCCGAAATGTTCGACGATCCGCTCGTAGCAAACCTGGCCGGGCTCGTAGACGTCGTGGGCCACCTTATCGCAGTCGATGACCTTGGCGCCCATGGAGCCCAGCCTCTCAGCCATCTCGCTCTTGCCCGAGGCTATGCCCCCTGTTAGCCCGATGATGTGAGGATGCGCTGGAAGGTGAGGCCGCTGCTCGGCCTTACGCCAGCGACTGCCAAGCAGGTCGATACGGGTGTTACTCGAGCTGACCTTCGTCTCGTGGATGCCGTCGTGCACATTGCTCTCGACAATGTCAATCACGAAGATCTCCAGCTCCCCTAGATTTTTCGCCTGTCGGATTTCGTTGACCTTTTGGCCGCCTCGCAGCGTTTCCGCGCTAACCACAATCATATCCAGGTCGGGATCCACCTGGGTGGGTCCGAACGGATCGTCGATGGGCACGATCTCGTACTGCAACGTGCTGTCGATGTCCGTGAGGAACTCCCGCAACCGGGCGATACGCTCCTCCACGGGCAAGATCAAGTCCGGCAGCGTCTTTCCTGCAGACAATAGCGATAGCAAAGGCCATTAAGATAAGAATCTTTTGCCGACTCATCCAGTGCTTACCCTTCGTCATAGCCGAGGTCGTCACGCCCACCACAAGTCGCTTGCAGGCACGCAAAACCGCCTGCGTGAGGAATATCTTGTGCCCCAAATGGATGCGGTCAAAGGTTCCGCCCAGGACAACCGAAGGATACACTTTGGGAGTATTCGCGGTGTCCTCGTGGCCACTCAGATCAGAACTGGCCGTGTCCTCCAGAAAGATGGTGGGCTTGCTAATGTTAAGCTCTGCCCGCAGGCGTTCACATATCTCCGGGTGATGAGCATCCGAAAACAACAGGTCGACGGGCTGACGAAGCTTGGGGGCTCCGCAGGCGCCTGGCCGGAGAGGCGACACCAGCACTCGCAGGTCCAACTGGTTGCCCACGTAACTGCTGCTGTTTGCGTACAGCTGGGAAATAAGCCGACCCCAAACCGGAGGCAGCGGAGCTGTTGACGAAGTGGACGTTGACCCCTCCGCTACATTCAGGTGAATGTACAGGGAATTCACGTACTTCTCAATGGCACGCAGGGACTTGCCCAGGTGTTTGATATTGGACACGACCAGTAGTCCCGTGGAGGCCATACTTCACGGTTGATTTCCAATTAAATTCTAATTTAACAATTGGTTTAACATGGTAATCTTAGGGCTGCTACCGCACCGTTGTTGCCAGATCCGCAAAAAAAAAATTACAAACAGGAGCAACGAAAGTGAATTAAAAAATGTTAAAATTTATTTTCTTATTCTAAATTGCGAAGCGCTAAAGAAGCCTTGGCAAATACGAAATATTTTTTTTTATTTCTTGATAATTTTTTATATTTCTATATATAAGTGTTACCTAATAATAGTTTGGATTTCATTTAAATTTAATTCAGAAAACCAAAGGCAGTAAAAATTAAATGTCCACGCAATAATCTTTAAATTTGTATCAGGTTTTCCATATTTGTACTTAAACGGCTAAATTATTTATATTCGCCAATATTTTCAGAAAATCACGTATTTAGTTGTATAGGAAATACTCGAGTTTTTTGGAGTCACAAATAAACCAAACCAAAAAATTTAATAATATCTTTGAAAAATATAATTAATTAAAAACAATGATCGATTATTTAACCCTTTTAAATTTGTAATCGTATATTTTAAAAATTATTATATTTTGGAATAACCAAGTCTAATTGCTATCTCTTTATTATATGTAAACAGTTTTTCATATGCACATATTAAATAAATTTAAACAGACTTGATTTATTTTATAATTTTATTTATTATTATTTATTATTTTATTACCAGCGTTTTTATTATATTTAAATATATATTTATTATTTATTGGAATATGTTGTTTGCTTTTGAAAAACGCGTTAGCACCTTTCGCAATGCCACTTTGCCTAGCGCGTCACTGTGCGTTTTCCACCAGTTGGCATCCCCAAACGACGAATATGGGAGGAAAGAGAATCCGCAGTCGGAAGAAACACGAGGGAAGGAATCGTCATTATTTTTGAAAGCCAGTTTTTCGTTACAAAATGTGTTCTCCCCGCAGCCGAAAATAATTCGGATTGTTTTAATACGTTACGGCACCTACAGTTATGTTCAGATTGCCAACAAATCGCACTGCGGAGCCGTCGATAGAGCCAGAAAAAGAGTGTTTCCGTGTGCGTTAGTGTGCGTGCGTGTGTCGGTCCGCGAACACAGTCGGTGTGCAAAGCGAGGGCCAAAGGCAGAGAGTGAAAGAGAGCCAGGAGAGTGAACGCGGGCAACGAACGGCGTGTGAAGGACGTGTCGCGGTCGCGGGCGGTGCAGAAGGAGCGGATCTGTGCGGATCGCCGATGCCCAGCAGCTAGCTGGGACTGCAGCCACGGCCAACTTCCCTATACTCAATCAGCGGCGCCAACTCCCCCACCCACCAAGATTCCACCACAAATCCCCGCCACCACCAGCGGCAGCAGGAGCATCGCCATGCCCGTGTCGTTAGCCGTGTGCGAAACGGCGAATGTCGTCAATGCCGCTCTGCGAGAATCGCTCGGCGTTTCCGTCGGCGTCGGGAGCGGTGGCGGAGCGGCCAGGGCGGCGGCTGCTGCTGACGAGGCCAAAACCGGCGACGATTCCGGCAATCTTCAGAGCCACATTGTGGCTAATGCCAAGCGCATTTTGATGGCCAAAATCGAGTATGAGGAGGTGCCAAACTACCACGATTCGGTGCTGGAGAACCTCAAATCCAAGTACATTGTCATCAAGCCAAGCAATCCCGGCGCCACCAACAACTGCAACGGCTTCGGCAGCGCCAGCAAAACCAATGCTGGCAAAGTTGTGGGCGCAAATGGACATGGTGAGTATTCAAGAAGAAGAGAAGGCGAAAAGAAAAAAGGAGAAGTAGTAGGAACTGCAGAGAGAAGTTGCTGTAGCAAAAGTTGCTTTTCTTCGCCTCCGTCTTGTTGTGTGTTTCGTCTTTGTGTAGCAATGCTGTATTCGCGAAATTTTCCATGTGCCTTATGCTGATCCCTGTTTATTTATAAATGCTTTTTTTTTTTGTCAAAATCTGCAGAAATCACGTGTGTTGTTTTTCCGCCAAACATTTAATTTTTTTTCTTGTCCGCCTGCAGTATGCCGACAGCAGCAGCGCAGTCGGCGTAAGCAGCATACCTGTACTTTTTGTGCGTGTGTGAGTGCGAGTGATTGCGCTTGGGTGGTGTACGTGTAAACAGAATGCAAAGGAACACGAAAAAGCAAAACAAGTACAACTCGTAAAGAGTAAGCTAGAGAGAAGAGAGGTGGCAACAACAACTTTCAAGTTCTGATTCACAGAAGTTTGGAAACACAGAACAGTGTCGGAAAAAAACGTGCTGCCGCTGCTTCGGCGGCAAAAGACAAAAAAGCACGAGGCCCCCCCCCATAGTTCCGTCTCTTTTTGCCGCACACATGGCCACAGGGGTATTGCGCCAGCGAGATTTTATTAGGTTTGTTTTTTTTCCCTTTTTATTTTCTTTTATATTCGGCAAATGCGTCGCAATCTTCTTGCGCTGCGTGTGAATGGGGGCGTGAGGAGGGAAAACAAAAGACAAGGCGATTGCAGGCGTGATTCACACCCACAGTCGGGGCCGGCGGAGCAGGAAGTGGACACACACGAGACAAAGCCAAGACAAGGCGACGGACGCTGTAACAAGATGTGGTCGGTCTGGCCTGGTCAATGCCTCGAAAACAATTACAAAAGGGAGCTGGAATCGAAGCGGCTACAACAACCACTGTTAGGTCGCGCCAAAAATTCAGTTGGCAACACTCGGCCGCCCCATGTGCTGTAGGCGCGAGCGAGATGGCCATACAGACCGCGTCGGCGCATTGTCTGCCTTGTTTTGCTACTTCTCTTCTTGCCACTCGCCGTCTCGTTCGCTCCCCTGTTCGCTGTTATCAGACACACACAGGTGAGGCTGTGTACGTGTGTGCGAGTGTGTGTCAGCAGTTTCCACAGCGCGAGCAGTGCGCTAGCTGGTTTTATTTTAGTAGCAAAGCACAACACAATCGAAGCGAGCAAGAAAATCTAGGAACGGAGAACGGTCTCCGCACTCAATGCATTATGACTGTGATAATTGTGGACGGGTTCGCCCTGTGGCTGCTCTACAAACTGTTCCTTGCGCCCTGCATCCACCTTCTGCGGCACGTGCTCATCCTGGCCTTCCATCATTTCTCTCCATTCACAGACAGCAGCAACGGCGGTAGTCGCAAGGAGCACCCCAATCACAGCCACAACCATGGACCACATGCCCATACGAACGCGTCGGCGACTGCGAGTCCGAATCCCAACGAGCTGCCTAAACCGAAGCGTGTTCTATATCCGCGCGAGAACATTCGCATCGGATGGAAGCAATCGGAGCGCAAGTGGCAGGTCGGTTCTGGCATGATCAATGTGGGCAACACCTGCTACCTGAACTCGACGCTGCAGGCGCTCCTCCACATCCCGGCGTTGGCCAATTGGCTGGTATCGGAGCAGGCCCATCTGGATAACTGCACGGTGGCTGAGACCGGCGGCTGTTGCGTCGTCTGCGCCATGGCCAAGACGTTGCAGGCAACCCAGGGCAACCAGTCAGCTGTGCGGCCCTTTCACATATACTCGAAGCTGAAGCAAATCTGCAAGCACATGGTCGTCGGGCGGCAGGAGGATGCACACGAGTTCCTTCGCTTCCTGGTCGAGGCCATGGAACGGGCCTACCTGATGCGATTCCGCAATTACAAGGAGATGGACCAGCTGGTGAAGGAGACTACGCCGTTGGGGCAGATCTTTGGCGGATACCTTCGCAGCGAGGTGCGCTGCCTTAGCTGCAATCACGTGTCCATCACGTTCCAGCACTTCCAGGATTTGCTGCTTGACATTCGTAAGGCAGACACGCTAGAGGAGGCTTTCGAGGGCCACTTTTCGCGAGAGCGACTCGAGGATATGGGTTACAAATGCGAAGGATGCAAGAAGAAGGTAAGTCAAGCGTCCAGAGCGAACGTTAAATAAATGTGATTTGGCTTTTTCACATAAACACGTCCCTTTCAGGTATCGGCCACCAAGCAATTCACCTTGGAGAGGGCACCCATCACGCTGTGCATCCAGCTGAAGCGCTTCTCCATGATGGGCAACAAGCTAACCAAACAAATCACCTTTAAGCCACGTATCGATCTGAGCAAATTCGCTGCGCGTTCGCCGGCGGCGCAGGCCCAACCGCTTACATACCGCCTCGTCTCGATGGTCACCCATCTGGGGGTGTCACAGCACTGCGGTCACTATACGGCCATCGGCTCCACGGAGGCGGGCAGCTACTACAACTTCGACGACAGCTATGTGCGGCCTATCGCCATGCAGAGCGTGTGTAACACAAATGCCTACATTATGTTCTACGAACTGGACCTATCGCAGGTTTCCAGCCCAGCGGTGGCCGGTCGGGGAAATGGTCTGCGTCTGGTCAATGGCCACAGCCCCCTGCCAGTGCCAGCCACGGTATCTTCCTCGCCATCGCCCTCGCCCACCCGCTTTATTGGCCCCCAGCTTCCGCCTGGCGGGATCAACGGATATAGCAATGGCCATGCCCAGAAAACGGCAATTACGTTCAAGCAGCACCAACAACAAAACGGTCTCCAGCTGGGGACCGGCAAGTTTCAAGACTCTGCAAAGTCTCCACTGGCTGGCGCACACACTAAAACCGAAGTGGCTCCAGCTCCCACTGCAAATGGTAACAAAAGTTCCTCCTCCACCACCACCAGCAGCAGCAGCAACCATAGCAACCACAAATCATTAAATCAGCAAAACTACCTGCCAATATCCTCGGACGACGACGACAGCGAGGATGAAAGCAAGGCCAGTCCTTCAACAGCCCAGCTGCCGAGTATGCCCAAAATGACGGAGGACAGCCCGGAGAAGCCAAAGACGCCGGTGAAAGTGCAACTGAAGATCAGCCCCGTCAAGACGCCCCTCAAGAGCCTAGTGCCCTACGAATCAGCTTCGGAGGAGGAGGAGGCCCCACTGCCCAATTCTCGTAAGCGACGAAGTGGGTCCGATTCGAGTGATTCGGAGCCGGATGCGGGATCGGCGCCGTCGTTCAATGGTCACAGCAAGACCAACGGCACAGGCACTGGTCTCACCAACGGTTGCTCGGCGGCTGCGGCGTCATCGGTTCACGTTAACAGCAGCAAACAAAAGACTGACGCCATTGACGAGATCTTCAAGAGCTTGAGCAAGCACAGGTCCGCCGACAGCGAAGACGATGACGATGGAGATGATGAGGAGTCAACAATAACGGTGCCGAGCAGCCAGCTCACCAACGGCTGGCATCCAGGGAAGAAATCGCAGTCACAAAACAGAGCACCACCATCGCCTAAGACACCGCCATCGCCGGCGGTTATCAAGTCGAAAACGGGTATCTGGAAGATAACCCGCAACGATGACGATGATGATGACGAGGAGGAGGAAAAGACGGCGGCGCCGGCAGCCCAAATCCAGTCTCCGACCAAGAGCCATCGGAACCCGTTCGCCAGCAGCAAACCATCTACAGACTCGCCAACAACTCCCGGCGCTAAGCGTCAAAAGCTGCTCAATGGCAGCGCGGTTAAGACGCAGCAGCCGACGACGCGGATAGGGAATGGCTACCAAAGCGACGCCACGGCGAATGGCGGCACGATTAACGAACTGCTGAAGCAATCGCATCGGGGATACGGCTCCTCGGTGCTCAGCTGGAACGGCAAGCCCGCGGAGCTTGAGAAAGAGGTAAGTTCAGAGGTCTAAATACTTTCCCACCTAATAGCTTTATAGGCTTTCTTTATCTGTAATGTAAGGCTTAAATGTTTGCACTAATATTACATTTTGTTCCAACAGAAAGGCCTACAGTTGTGATCTATAAGTCTTAAAAACATTTCATTTCATACAAACGAGTAATTATTATTGTGCTCTGATCGCAACTGTATTGACTTGGTACTAACATTTGGTTCTTTGTCTGGTTCTCCCATAGCTAAAAAAAAACTATTTTAACTTTATTTTCCTTTCGAACTCGCTGATCTTTTGAACTTTCTGTCGCTTAGTTAGTTAGCTGCATGAAATTCGATGATGAGTTAATTTACTAAAACGAAACTTGTTTGTAATTTGCATTTATTTCCACATTATCCCCATTCATTTAGCCTTTTGAGTTGGTTTGTGCGAAACGGATAGCTGGTCACGGCAGTGTGGATGGCAGCGATATCGTCGCGGAGAAGAGCTCGGCGGCAGTCAACATCGCCGGTGATGGAGACTCGGCCACAATTGCAGATGCAGTAGCAGCAGTAGTTGACGCACCCGATCCGGGTCGCCTCACGGACGGTGAAAAGGTGCTGTTGCAGCATTAGTGAAGGCATGTTCCCTTCTGCACCGCCACAAGGCACACACAATAGGAAAGATACGATTACGAATAGTCTGTGATTAGGTCCGTTGAGGGTTCCTGTCCCAGGGACGCTGCCTCAATGCGACCCGTTCGCCAAGCGTTAAGAGTGTAAAGAGATGCAGTTGCAAAAGTCATTACAAGAGGGAGGGATGGCTAGGTAATTCGCCTGATGAATCCGCATCCGCAACCGCCGAGTGTGCAATGAAGCCTATGATTTGACTGCTGGCGGGCCGTTCTTTCGATTTTCCACCGCTTGATTGATGCGCCATAAATTCAGCCGATCTGTGTTACCGTTTTGCCAGCCAGATAACCTGTCACCGTGAACCGTAAACCGTAAGCCACTCACCCATTTCGTACCATATATAATATGCATCCCCCAGTGTGTTTTCGCCAGCGTTGCGCTGTGCTTCCACCACCTCATCTGCATAAGTTTCATTACCGCATGTGCTAGGTCCGAATTCGAGTCTAACTTTTGAATATTCTATTTTCTGCAGCTACTTGTGGATGCGCGGGAGCAGCGGCAGCGGGACCAGGACGACGATGAAGAGAACGAAATGGACCGCGGACGGCAGCGAAAGGTGAAGTCTGGAGGATCGGCTAAGGGCAGCAATAGCAGCAACAGCACACCTGGCTACAATCCATTCCAGGAATACGAGGGCCAGAAGCGCTGGCACAAGAATGGCGGAGGCGGAGGTGGCGGCGGCTACCCGCGCTCTTACAACCAAAACTTTCGCCAGAACTTCCAGCAGCGCAACAAGTTCAAGTTCAATCGCTTCGGGGGACAGGGCAGCGCCAAGTTCCAGCAGCGAGCCCTGCAGCGTCACTTGGCCGCCGGCGGCGGCTACACACGGCGCCAGCCGACGGCACAACAACAGCAGCAGCAGCAATCCTAACTGGATGCGGATGGACGACTTGGACTAGCGACTGCGGCGTGTGCATTTGTTATTGGATTTCAATTTCGCAAGAGTTTTGTAACCGTTTTTTAACTGCTTATGAACATATTAGGAGTAGGAATAGGCTTAGAACAAGTAAGCTATAAGCTAGAGCATAACTGTTGCCCCCAACCCACAACTACCACATAATCCTTCCTTCCTCACCAGAACGACCCGCTTAGACCCTAAGCCTATAATAATGTTGTAAGAAAAAATAGTGCGAGATCGTGTTTGCGTTCGGCAGAATTATGTTTGCGTTGATGAAGAGAGATGAGAGGCCGCGCACAGAGGGGTTTCCCCCTTACCTCACCCTCAACCTAACCCTCTAATGTATCATTTTAAAAAAATGTTACCCCGCTAAAAATCTGCGCAACATGAAAATAAAGCAACCCATTATATTTGTAAGACTCTCAACTAAAACAAAAAAAAACCCGGAATACCTTTGTACATAGAATTCAAGCCTAGACCTAGAGGACCCAATGAAAAATTTATTGTAGTTTTAGCGGCGCAATGGCCGAGCCCATTTATTTATAGAATTTTACGAAACAGCGGCGAGAAGCAGCGATTGCCCATATGTTAATAACCCGCAAAAATAAATCATGCTGGATGTATATGATAAATGTCTGTACTGTGGATATGAATGAGCGAATGAGAGATGAAAATGACCGGCGCTGCGGCGTGTTTAGCAAAATTATTGTACAAGCCAGGAATTAAACAGTTTATTTGATCCACACTAGAGTAATAGTAAATAAACCGTTAAACAAACTACTACGATAACTACTGATGCTAACTTAGTCGCCCCCGCCCCGTTTGCGCCGAAGTTCCTTCTTGTTGACCATCCGGCCCTTGCGGTACTTTTGCTGCTCCTTGCCAAACTTTAGCCGTTTGCGCTGGTGATTGGGCACGCTCTTGATCGTGTTATTGCGGTCCCGCTTGGCCTTCTTCTGGTTGACCTTCTTGTCCAGACGCTCCTTCAGCTTGAACACCTTGCTCTTGTGCATCTTCTTCAGCGTCTTCGTCTTCATAATGCGATCCAGATCCTTTTTGCTTTTGATGTCGGCATCGGTGGTGGGATTAGTCTTTTTGGGCTTTGGCTCCTCGTCGTCTTCCTCCTGCTTCTTGCGTTTGCGGGCACTGGGATCGAAGTCCATGCCGGGTATTCGGTCGGGACGGGCCGTGTCCTCGTCCTCGCTCGCCGACTGCTCCTGTTCATCGGCATCGCTGTCCTCCGCTGTGTTGGCGCCCAGCATGTTGCGCTGCGCCGCCAGGTCATTGGTGGTTAACTCTACGATCTTGACCTGAACCTCCTCGTCCTCGTAGGTCTCCTGCTGGCCCTCCTCTTTTTTATCCTCTTCGGTGAGCTCGCGCAGTGGCTCGTATGACTTCTTGAGGTGCTTGAAGCCATCTTTCACCTCTTGCCGGATCCGTTTGCGCTCCTCCTTGAGGCTTTTCTCCAAATCCGCCTTGGCCCGCGACCGTCGCTCGTTTTTTCGCTTCCGGAAGCCAGTGAGGAACTCGCTGGGGGGTGTTGGGAACGCGGGAGTTAGTAATCCATTACATAATCAGGACTGATTCACTTACACGCGCTTCTTGTTGTCAAAAACAACTTCAGTTTTCTGCTTGGGAGCCTTTCTCCTGGTCATTTTGGATTTCAGTTTTGGGATTTGTTTACCAGCAACATGTGCGGGTATAGTGTGCCCGTCTATTTTTCCGTTAAATATGTTAAATATTTTTTTGAGAAAATGTTCGGTTTCCCCGAGGCAATAAATTCAATTAATAATATAAATGCTTTTAAATTTATTTAATTTTATTTATTTACTACTATTAGAAAATTGTATAATATTGAGATATAAAAGAAAGAAAAGATTGTAATTAGAAAAATAGACGCGAGAGGATTTCTATATTTATTTATTTATATTAATACAGTGCCAAAAAACAATTTTAATTTGTATACTTAAATTATTAATCAAATGAAATATAGTTATTTCAATTACCTGTATTTTATTATTTTTAACATTTCAAATCGCATTTCGTAGATATATCACATGATTATAAGTTCAAGTTCAACAAGTTCTTCTAAAGAAGTATTAACATTACACAATTGTAAGACTATTTCTAGGGAACTTCGTACAACTCTACCGTCTAGATCTAAACTATATATATATAACGATATATTCGGTTGCCATATGTATCTGGTATTTGTTCCATAACTGATATATTGTTCCATCTCTCGATGCATTCGTTCACTCATCATCGTAGTCCAGCGCAAACAGTTTCTTTCGTCGGAAGGAGGAGGTGTCCAGGATCTTGGGCGTCGAGGGACCCACAGACGGACTCTCGAAGTCCGGCCTGAAAGGACGTTATATTTTATAGGCTATTTTATTGGGCTGCTAAACTAAGATACTCACTTTTTCTGAAAGTCGAGTCGGGATTTGACTTGGTTATGGTTCAACGGAGTGGAATTCACCCCCAACGGGGTGCCGTGCTGGGACAGCTCAAGGGCGTCTTCCCCGGATAGGAAATGGGATGCAAAGCAATCGCGATTGGCGATGGGCGTGGAGCCCACCAGCGTAAGCTCACCTGTGGGCGCAGCCGGCTTTGATGTTGGAGTTGGAGAGGACGGCGCTATATGGATGCTGGGCTTAGGCGGGCTGATGGGCTTGTACAGATGAAGAACCTCCAAGAAGTAGAAGAGGTATCGAAAGGCGGCAGTCTTCCAATTGCACATTTTCCCCCAGACCTTACGACGGGATCGACGAAAACTTCGCGACTGCAAAAATAAGGTTGATTGAGATTAGTGGCAGGTCAAGGCGTGCACCTAAAGATATCCTACCAGGTGACCGAAGGTCATCAGAGACTTGCGCCTCTGTTGCATGCGCTGCAGCCTGGGATGCAAGAGCAGTTGATCTGCGGTAGGCCTCAGTGTCGGATCGGGCATCATCATGGACTTTATCACCGTCTGCAGTTCCACGGATATTTCTAGGGAGAAGAAAAAGTTAGCAACCGGAACACAGAACGCATCGCGTACACACTAACTATTAATGAACTCCTCAGGCAGAATGCCCTGTCTTAATTCGTGCCACAGCGGCCCATTAGCTGGCAGATCCATGTAGCAGGCCAGCTCTAGCATGGCGATGCCCAAACTGAAGATATCCGCCGCTTTGGAGAAGTGGCCCTTAAGGATCTCCGGCGCCATGTATCGAGAATCACCTTCGGTGGCGTGCTGGCTATTGGCCCTGTCCAAATCGAATACCAGCCCGAAGTCCGCCAGCTTGCAGGTCTCGTCGTCCTCGCCGATCAGCACGTTGTCCAGCTTGATGTCCAGGTGAATGAGATTTCGGTCGTGCAGCGACTTCAGGCCCCGCAGCAGGTCCAGGAGAATGTGCCAGATACGCTCCTCGGGTATCCGCTGGCAACGCAGCAGGTACTGCTCCAGACTCTCGCGACACAGTTCCATTTGCATGAAGAGCCGGTCGTACTGCTCCCAGGCGCGGATGAAGCGAATGCAGTTCTCGTGACCAGAGAACTCCTCGTAGCGGCGAACCTCCTCCAGCCGCTCGGCCCTGTACTGTTCGCCGCGGAACAACTGTTTCGAGATCTTAACGGCGTACAGTCGGCCGTCGGCACGATCACGCACCTGGAAGACTTCGCCGAAGGAGCCTTCGCCCAACTTTGCCAGTCGCTGGAAGCACTGCTCGAAGTGGCTTCGGTCACTCCAATCGGCCGAAGCGGGCGAGGACGGCAAAATGCTGGCGTCGGGACACTCCGGGCCTCGAAAGGAGATGGCGTGGGCGATCTGTGAGCTGTTGGCGCTGCAGGATCCTAGCGACTGGCTTCGGTTTAGGTTGTTGTTGTCCGGCGGCAGGAAACACCTGTAAGGCTTGTTCTTGGGCGGTCGGAATCGGTTGCTGTTATCGCCATTGTACTGCTTGTGTCTGTGTTTATCGTCGTGCAATTCCGGGAGCGGTAAGCGATGCTTTTCCATTTTCAATTTTCCAATTTCAATGAGTGTGTGCGCAGTGAGACCATATCGGACAAAGGGCGAAATGTCAAACTTCCTGGCGACAATAAGACGCCGGTCAGATGCGATTGTCTACTATGTTAGCTGTGCTAAAAACAAGATTTAACTGCTATTAGTTATTAAGTTAGTTAGTTGACTAAAGTTAGTCAATTGAATTGTGAAAACTTTTTTTCTACTAGACATTTGTTTGCTTTTAACCGTAATTAAAAAGAGATGGCAATGGTGAGAGCTTTAAATTTATGAATGTCTAAAATGTAATGATTTACTTTTCATAATGATTTACAATTCATGTTTTAAATGGTTTTTAGCCAGCAAAAAAACTAGAAAAACCGAAAACACAATGTGACCAGATCTTTAGATTATTTTACGAATTGGCGCCCCAAGCGTGGGCACACTGAGTTTATTAACAAAAAAAACAAATTATTAGCAAAATGGTTAGCAGAAATATAGAAAATAATAGGTAAATATTAATTAGCTGTGTGAGATTACGCAACGCCTCGAAGGGCCAAGGTTTAGTAGTGCAGCTCAGGAAGCATGCGGATGTATGCGTTCACCTGTACCGGTTATGCAATTTGCATTATTTATCTTCTGCACCGGACAATGGCTTCGGACGCAGCTGCAGTGGGGGGCATAATCTCCTGCTTGACCTTAGCCTTGAACTCGCTCCTCAAGCAGAGATAAAGGCGTGAGCGTGATTGATGTCCCACATCTTTGCTCCATTCCAGCACGAGTAAAGTGCCGACGTTCCATGTCATCCGTGAGGTCTACGACAGCTCCAATGCCCACGAACGGTTTGAGGCTGAGCTGGACAAGGCTCTGGAGAAGAAGGTGGACTTTATCATAATCGAGCCACCGCGTCTGGGCGATGAAACTGGTGAGAACTTTACTTCTTATTTGCTCCCTTGAAGGCCTTAATTACGAGTTTCTTTGTTCAGGGCGTTGGATTTGGGTGGGCAATTGCCTGCACAAGACAGCCGTAGCCACAGGCTTGGTGTCCCTGGTGGCCAGCCTACTGTGGCGCGATCGACCTGTTATTGCGGCCCCCGCCTGCGCACTCTCGCTCTTCTGCAGCGGCCTCTACACAGTCTCCTGGAACTATGATCCTTGCTGTCAATATCAGGTAAAGAGAGAGCGGCACATCTTCTGTCCATGCATCCCGACCAACTAACCCTCTTATCTGTTATCTGTTCCTTTCCAGGTGGAGAACAACGAGACCGTGCTGGAGCAGCTACCGCTGACGGATGTCTCCTCGCCTGTGATCCTGGGCTACTCGCCCAACTGCAAAACCAAATACTTGCATCGAGGCGTCACCTTCCTCTCAGCAGCCCTGTGCGCCTGGCAAATCTGGCGATCATACAAGTAGGAGTCGGGCAGCTCATAATCCCAAGCAATCCAAAACCCGAGATAGGCAGCTGCAGCCAAACCGGAAGAGTAATACGTAATAAGTCTAGTTTATAGGCACCAAGCGAATGCATTTCTTTTAGAATTTCAATTTTTTAAACGATTTTCGAACGATTTTAGCTGTCTTGTGAAGTTTTAAAATGGTTTCGAGTGCCAGCTTCCGTCGTCGTCACTGTTCTTGTCCCGCGTCCATGTCAGTGTGTGTCTGTGGCTGCATGTTCTCCTAACTTATTACGGTTCGATGACGACCTGCGTTAGTCTTAAGGGGGGAGCAGGGTCTAGTCACTGTTCCGGAGCTGGCTAGCACTGTAAATTAAGCAACGTCAACTCTGTGTATAATAGAAATCCCATTTATGATTGTTATTTAGAGTTTAGTTGAAGATACAAAATATCAGAGAGCGAAGGGGAAAAATAAACGCAATGCGAATGTTAATCCGTCTTTGGGCGAAGAGAACTTGTTAAGAGAGCATACTGGGATCGGATTTGTGGCAATGCTGAGCCAGTCATGCGGGCGTTCTGGCGCTCTTTTTCCTTGTTCTCGTCTCAGTCGCTTTATGCAGGCCGCTGGCACCGCATCAAATCGATCGGGTGGTGCTTTCCAGTGCGATCCAGTAACAATCCGATTGACCCACTCCGTTGCACCACCTTGACTGCTCCAAGAACGCATCAGACCCATCAGATCACATTAGCCATGGACTCCAGTCACATAGCCGTGCGAATGGGTAAGCCAAAGCCGCGACTAGATAACGAGGTGCGTCGATTAGATAAAGCCTGAACTCCAGACAGGCATCTTTTCGGATATCTCAGAGATAGAGATATTCAGTGGGAAGATGTTCGTCAGTGCATACACTCTGCGCGCCATCAACAAGTACTATGAGAACCAAGACCAGACCAGCCGGGACAAACTGTGCCGCTTGGCTAATCATCTGCACTCTTTTATCTTGGCTAAGCTCCATCATGTATTGTTTGCTCTACATTTCGCTACGACAGCCGCACACCGCAGCCCCTCGCCGGACACCGACTCCGTCTCCAAGACCTCATATGGCAGCTGCAGCTCCGTCGAGGATATCAACGTTCAGGTTCACAAGGAATGCGATGTAAGCGAAACCACACCGCTGCTGGCATCCACCGTTTCGACCTCCACCTCCTCCAGCAGCTCCAGTCTAACAAAAGACTGCCTCAATTGGCGGTCCGTGGGACTGCTGCTCATGTGTGCCTCCTCCCTGGCACTGGCCGCGTATTTGCTCTGGCGACAAAGTGAGTTTTCCAGCTGATGGTCGTTTTTGTTTAAATAAATTCGAGCACGCTAAGCGAGTTATGATAAGAGCAGCTTGTGTGAGCATGTGAGCACAGGCGGAAGTGGTCAATGAGCGAGGTGCACTTGGAGAATGCCCACTTATCACGAGATTTCTTAGTTTCTCTTTTGTTAAATGATAAAGTTTATAAACATATAATCTAATTTTAAGTTTTTTAAGTGTTGTTTTACCAAAACAGAAGCCGATACTTATGTGTATTATCTCAATAAATAAAATTTGTTTATATTTTATTCTCCGAGCCCAAGCTTGACTTGATTTCGTACCATGATAAAGGGTTTCCTTGAACGGATTCTGTTTTGATTTTATATATTTTTTTTAACGTAAAAGATTTAGTTACTTGTGGACTATTCTTCTTGTCATATTTATACAGACCGCAGTTGCCTTTAAATGATTCATTTCCCACATTTTCCCATTTAATGAAGCAACAAAGAAATGTTATTAGCTGAATCACTTCTCCTTATTGTTTGCAGCGCAAATGGGGGACTTTGGCTATCGTCTCAGCCTCATCGAGCATGATATATGGTCGGATATGGATCTCCGAAGCCGTGGTACTCTGCTGGATCCCCGGAAAGTTGCTACCGTATTCTTTACCCACACAGCCAGCGAGGGATGTGTGGACGATTGCCCCGAGCTGCTGCTCAAGTTGCAGGTGAGTGCATTTCGTTGTTCATAAAATTAAACCCATGTTGAAACCGAATCTCTCATAGCAATCCCGCGTGGAGGAGCTACCCTATAACTTCTTGATCACGGGCGACTGTCAGACGTTTGAGGCCCGCGGATGGGGATACGAGAGCAGTTACCCGGGAGATCTGCCACAGAATAGCTCCCTGGTGATAGCCTTTGTGGGCAACTTCAGTCAGAGGCCACCAAGCAACTGCCAGTTAAGGTCGGCGCAGGCCTTAATTCTGGAATCCTTGAAGCGACGGAGGCTGCAGGCCGACTACCAGCTGTACGTGCTCGATTCCGATGCGGGAGCAGTGCAGCTGGAGCTGGAGCACTGGCCACGCTACGCAGGCCGCCGGAGGATCAAGTGAGAATAAGAGACTGGACGGGATGACAGGTTCCAAACTATTCCTCTCGTTTATTGTACGCCAAACGAACAAACTGAATACAAAGAAGCGCAGGATGAGTAAAGCAAGTGCCACCGAGAAGCGAAGCGGGGATCCCCGGGATCTGGCAACGGATCTCTAACCTGGATCGGGGGACCTGCGAAGCGTTGCGCATTGGGTTAACTGGATGAATTGATGCCTAAAACTACGAACTATAAACTAAAACTAGAGCGGGTGAGCTAATCGAATTCCAGCTTCCGAAAGCTGCCCTCGATGGACTCGATCTGTGACACGAAATTGGGTCCACCGTTGCTGGCCTTCTCTGCATTAAAGCTGCTCCGCCGCTGGATGCCGCGGTCGGAGAGCAGGACGCTCTTATCCAGCCCGAGCACCAGGTCCCGCTTGGCGGCCAGCTCCTGCTTCCACAGCTCGATCATTTCGCGCATGGGAACAGTGCCGCCCATCTCCAGGGGCAGGCAGGCCTGGTCGACGCCCTTCATCAGCTCCTTCTCGCTGCCATAGATGATCAGACGGTTCTTCATCTTGGAGCTGACACGGTTCTTCACAAAGTCGATGAGCCACTTGAGCGTGGAGGGCACATTGATGAGGTGGATCTCCTTGTGGCGCATGGGCAGCGACTGTTCGCCCCACTTGAAGATGCGGGCAAACTCCGTCGGATTCCAGTTGGTCACGTGTGCGGTTGACACTCCCGAGAAGTCGCCGACATGCGTCAGTCCGGTGATCTGTGTCTCCTGGTCCTCCATCAGGCACTCGTAGGTGAGGAAATGAGCCTTGGCCTGGTCACAGCTGGTGTGTATTTTCGGATTTAGACCCTTGGCATTGATGACCACCACGCGGCGTCCGTGCTTGTCCCGCTGGGGCACTGCAAAGATGTAGCCCTGGTCAATGAGGTCGCCCAGGCGCGGCTCCAGATAGTCCAGCTGAGTGCTCATGTGCGGGAATGTGCGCCGAATGTTGAGGTACTTGAGCAGCGTTTGCTCCGCCATTGGAACGCTGAACTTCTTGGCACGCAGGAAGCGCAGCAGGAAGGTGTCGTCGCAGCGAACATTTTGCAGATCCTCGTTCTTGGCCACCCAGTTGCGCAGCTGCACCAGGCTCTGCTCCCGAGTGCAACGATCTTCGCGGAGCTCCCGCTTGGCAATCTTGAGCAGGGACTCCGACAGAGAGCCATCTCCCTGATCCTGCACCATCTTGGTTTCCTTCATCTCTGACTGGTGTTGCTTCTGCTGCTGCTCTGGTCTGATGCTATCAAGCGCTGGGCATGGATCGTTGTAGCTGTGGGAGAAAGTGAGAAAATGTATTAATATTTATTTACTCTATTATATTATGTGTTTTATATTTTATCTAATTTTTTACTAAAGATGAGGTTTTTGTCTTAGCCTCAAAGTTTATAATTTTTATTTGGAAAACGAATACAAATGGAATATATCCAAAGAAAAACGATTGCACTTGAATAAAGTTTCATAATTCAAGTTTAACTTGAAAGAGATAATGAAAATCTTTAATACAGCTATAAAATATTTAAAATTTAGACTTTTTCCTTAAAATTTGAGTAAAATTTTATAATTATCATAAGAGTTGTACAATTGAATTGTAAAAATTGTAAAATTATGATTCAAGCTCAGCTTTAACAACATCGATCGTTGGCATCCACAATTTGTGTTGCTCAACATGTTTCTCGCAACATTTGATTAGCAACATTTGATTTGCAGCATATTGTTTTTCATTTTCTGCCATGTTAGATTAAAGCATTTTTATGTTAAAGAATTATATTATAACGTTGTAGCTGTTTAAGTTTAAAAAAAACCCTACTTATTTAGTTATTAAAATATTAATAAAATGATTCAACTTTAGTTTGGTAATTCCCCTTGATGCTCCAAAGTCAACAGTTCCCCACAAAAACTTTCTTGCAATTCATTGGATATTATTTCAAGAGTCATTTAACGAAATCTCTTGGAAATTATTAAGTTAATAAACTCTAAAAGATTCAGAAAAATAAAAATAATATAAAATAATCTTCATGATTATTATGATTATTCTTCAATTAATTAGCAATGTGAACGGAAATCAAGGTAATATTACTATCCCCAGGTATCTAATTAATTATTTAGTTAAGAAACCCTTTTGAATTTGCTTTTGGTGGGCCTATTCTGCACTTGAATGAGGATCCACAATATTTATTAATGGACTTCCCATCGAAATTAGTTCAAGGTCTCATCGATCTCAAGGCAAACGCCGCCGGATCACGCATCGCTGTAATTTGCAAATATTTGCTAATTAAAACTCACAAGAAACGCGCTCTGTTTTTTGTTAAAACACGACGCCAACAGAAATGCAAATGGACAATACATTTTCAGCGAACTCCGAAACCGACGAAATGGGGAAAAAAATGTATAAATTATTTTCTCGCTTCTCATTCAGAGCTGGCTCTTTGTTGTTGCAGAGACTAAGAGATCCATAAACCGACAAATGGCATTATGGCCAAATACAATAGACGGCTAAAAGAAACCACAACTGCGAATTGGTTCAAGTTCAAAAACTGTTGGCCGAAAGCGGGTCACAAATGAATGTGTTGGCTCGAAATAGTGGCAATAATTAGCTGGAGCTCAGAGTCCAGGGCGCTGAGTTTACAAGAAAGAAAGAAAGAGTTCCCTTGTTGGCCTGAGTTCGGTGGCTTTTGGTTGCATAATCCGCATTGGTGCCACCATTGCCCCAAGTAAACAAACGGCGATCATTATCAGCTCAGCGCAGTCCCAATATTTGCACACAATTTGTGATCCGATCGCTTGGATTGCCCTTTGTCTCAACTCAAGACCCCGATAATTCCGACATTCGAGTTCCGTTTTACCATGACACCCCAACAGCCTCATTTGCATCTTTGCGGCGGCATCTGTGCAAACTCTGTGCCATTTAATTGATTTCGTTTTTGGGACTTGGATGGCTTTCAGCTTGCTCTGCCTGGATTTTGTCGGACTTTTCAATTTTCTTGTTGTCTCTCGGTTTTCCCTGTAAACAACTGGAAATGCGGTTTCAAAATGTCATTGGGCAACCCCAGCTGGATACCTCCTCTCTTTCACTCTCCCAGTTCCAGCTCCAGCTCCAGCTCTCCCGCCTGCAGTTTCAACATTTTCATTGGGAGCTCGTTGCTCCGGCTGGGGATTGCGTGGCTTTTGTATGCGGCGGCTGGCTAACTGGCCAATAATGCAACAGGCGGTGCAATCGTGGCTTATTTGGTAATTTCAGCGGGCTCATATTCTCTGTGCAGATTGATTTGGCTGCCAAGTTGATTGCTTCGACTACAAGTCAAGTTGATTTTGGATAAGGGTTAATCGCTTTCAAATAGTTATTACTTTTTGATTGAAATCTGTGGTTACTCCAGCCAAAAATGCCTCAAGAGTTTGGAATGTAAAATAATAATGAATGTTGTGATTTAATCTTGCAGGAGTTACTCAATTTTTATGTGATGATAAGTGTATATTATTATTTAGAGGCTTTTGGCATGGGAAACCTTAAACTTTATTAATTAAAAACAACGTTTCCAGTTGACAGTTTCTGAAATTTGTTTCAAATTGCCGAAAGGAAAATTGTTTAATTTTTTAAATATTTTTTTAGACACTTTTATGTTTAGTTAATGATATTTCTTTTATCATTTGTTTGCTCATATCCTTTGTTGAATGTCCTTATTTATAATTTTCCCATCATTTAATCACATTTATACACACACACTTACACCCTGTTTTCAAATCCTTTTTGTCTCTTTTGCACGACCCGTCGTCACACGCTGCGTATGAGCAATGCCAAACGCCCGTTTCGCAATCCTTCAGAAAAAGAGCGCGCTTTCGAACACCACGTCCACTGGACTGGATGATGATGCTGCTACCCTGGCGATATATGATCAGACGATCTTCGAGAGACAACGCGCCGATTGAAATGGACGTCCACACAGCGCGGAATCCAAACAACGAATGAAGCTGACGTTGGGGAGGCAGCGTTTAGCAAAACAACGAAATCCAAAAACCCAAAACTGAAAAACGAAAACCGAAAACCGAACAACGGCAGAGAAACAAAAATTGTTAAAGAAATTAACTGGATTATATAATGGCCAGCTTGGCGAATGCAATCTGATCGGTTCGGCTCGATGCTGCTGCACACTAAGAAATGTTTAGAAAAGATACATTTTATTAATTATTTTCAATATTATTTAATTAATTGCTGTCTTCGTAAAATCTATAAAAAAGGTGTCAGAAGGAAGGTATTTTGTTTTAAATCCTTTGAGATTTACGTGTTTGATTAAACTTTAATATACTGGAATATATCCTATTAACACGATATCTTAAATATTTTTTACTTAATTATTATATACACAGTTATTGCGATAAAAATAAAATCAATTTAGCAAACAAAAAGTGCGAAGGAGTTAGACGGAAGCCCGCAAACTTTATTATTTTAAAACAGAAATTTGTTTTATTTAAATATAATTTAATTTTCAGGAAATATATGTACGTTTTTTTATATTTATATAAAATTAAATACAAATTTAGAGCATTTTTAGCTCGTGCTCGTTTTGTTTTCTATCTAAAATCCCATATATTACCCAATAATTTTCCATACCTTCCTTTTTAACTTAATTTTTGTATTAATTTTAAATATGTATTAATTTTTGTACCTTTCACTGAATACTTTTTCCTGTGTACTGTGGCTGCTTTTTCCGATGAGTTCGCTGCATGAGGGAAACAAGTTTTGGGACTCTGCGACAGCCAAAACCGAAACCGAAAGTACGAAGTACACGAACCTTTTGGCCAGGCTGAGAGCAGAGGAGAGCCTGCTGCCAGATCCCAGCTCCCAGTCATCAAAGGTAGCCATAAAGCATCTAAGAGCCGCCGCTGCTGCTGCTGCTGCTGTTGTCGTTGGGCAATGGCAGTCATTCAGTCAGTTGGTCAGCTGGCCAGTTGTCGTCAGTGGCTGTAAATCAGGTTCCCTGGCGGTTCATTTTCAGCTTTTCTCCACCGCCATCTCTCCTCGCTCTCACCTGGTGTAGTTACATACAGGTCTGTGTGTCTCTGTATTTTTGCCTTTTCATGCCTATTTCACTCATTAGGTTTATTGAAAAACATTGCTCAGGGCGCAGCAACAAAAAATATTTGCATTTTCATGGTCCGGCGCCGGGCCGTGACGAGTGAGGTGACTGCGATTCCAGGTGGCAGTGAGGCGAGAATGGCCGCCTCGAAACCTTGAAAATGCAATCCCCGTCGATGGTAATGATGCTGTCGCCATTTGCTAATAGTCAAACACCTAATGATCTGTCCCCCCGTGGCATCCGATGGCGATATTTGCTTAGCTCTTTCCCCTGCGGACTGCAGTTTACGGCTGGGAAATGCGTTGGCCCTTCATAGTCAGGGCCGTGACGTGGGCTTGGGTCTGTGTTTTGTGCTCTTGGGAATTTGGACATTCGGACCACAAGGCATTTCATTTTCATTTAATTTCCCAATGCACAGGGCGTAGGTCTGGCTGTAAAGTGACCCGCATTGATCGCATGCAAATCTAATGATTCGTTTCCGTTTGGCCGTGGGCGAGAAGTGGACGGATTTTGACTTGGCTTGAATTGGGACGTTGGAGAAGTGGTGGCACGCCCAAAGTGCTAAACAACCATTAAAACTGCAGTGTGAAAATGCCTTTGTTCGATGATAATTAATGTTGATCTCGTTATGAGACCCGTCTCAATGACAATTCGGTTTATTGATAGCCCAACGAAGGTCATTGGCGAGCGGAGTCCATTCCGAACCTTGATGTCATGGGATGTGCCAAGAAAATCTCATTATACGATCGTAACAAATCAGGATTGTGCCCCAGAAAAGTCCAAGGTGTTTAGGGGAAAAATGGAGCAAATAAAATTTAGGGTTTTCTTTTAAATTAAATTTATGTAAAGAGCTATTAGGAAGTGACACCTCATGAAATGCTATTAACTTCTGTTGAGGTCTTGTGGAGGATCCCGAAGAGGCTTTGTAAAGATCCTGTGTAAGATTTATCATAGAAGTCTTGATTTATTTATATTAAAGCAAAATATTAAGAAAAACTCTACTCTATAATACTTCATATGATGACATAATCATTGCTAAAGGTTTTTCAACTTTTATTCACTCGTAACAAAGTCTCATAAATAATTGTTTTTATTTATTGTGATCCTGACCTTAAGTTAAAGCGGCTGAAAATGCATTCGTCTTAACACCAAGGCTATAAAATTCATTAAGTGCACTTTCAATTAGGATGACGATGACGATCGTTTCCCTGAGACTTCCGTGTACGTTGGATACTCCCGTTTCCTGTCATTACGACCCGGTTATTCCCCCGATTGCAGCGATAACCTTCCACCATGATTGTCCCTGACCAGAGCCAACGGATTGACCTACTCCACACCGGACTGGCCACATTTTAAACACATTTGTTATGTTGGTAAGTTGGTAATAACCGTACTCGCTTCGCCAAGTGCACGATGTAATGTGCTCACTCATCGCTGGCACGCATTTAATTTCTTACTTTTAAACATTTTATTTTTAACTCTTTTCGTTTTCGTTTGCCCGCAATAACGGGTTTGGTGGCAAAGATGTGATGCGATGCCCCAATCCCAGCCGCAGTCGCATTCCCACTCCCAGCCATGTCCAATTGCTCCACATCAGCTGGTGGCCATAAAGATGCCGCCGCCTCTCAATGGCAAACACCACAATATAATTTTTAATAAACACATTACATGGCGCACAGCGGAGCAGACGAAACAATTCGCAATTTCGGTGAGACAAGCGGACGGATGGACGGATGGGCCAAAGCTGAGCTGATGGAGGAAACCTTTTTTGTCGAAATCAAAGCCCCGCGCGACTCACTGCCCACCGGATTTTTCGTTGCTTTTATGATTTTGGTCTTAGCCATAATTAACGACGAAGAAACTCAACGGCAGCACGGCTTAATTATTATTTCGAAAATGGCCCTCTAACATCCCCACATTATCTAGTTGTAAATTCTGCCCCTGTGGCCTGCTGGGCGATTCCATCGACGACGATGTTTCTGGACCCTAACCGAAAATGGAAAATGATACGAGAAATTTGCATATCATTTTTGGTGATTTACAGAACATAATTTATCATCTGAGCCGCTTTAGGGCATCGATGAGGGGGAAGCACAAGTGCGTAAAAACATAGCCTGGAAATCTACGAGTTTATCTTTGCCCAAGACGCATTTTGTTTGTCACAAGCGCACCTGTTAAAAAAAAAATAAATATTGTTTGGCTACTTTTCAGGCCTTTTTTGGGTTTGCCTTTACCTTTGCTTGTGGTCGCCAAAATTGCGTCAACAAAAAAATGGAAAATGGTTAATTGTAATTGCACAAGACAATGTCGCTGCTCTTGAGCTGCACTCGCGGACCCATTGTCATAAATACCAGGTAGGGTAATTGCTGGGGAATGGCCAACTGGGGCTGTTCTGGCCAATTTGTACCTCTACATGGGTCTGCGATTAGATTTTATGGGCCTCCAAATATCTTGTTTCCGTTTGGTTTCTATATGCCGATTCTAAATTGGGGCTAAATATACAAAAAGGGGGTTTATATGTTGCAAACCTTTTTAAATCTTACCCTAATATTAGGCAGCATAAGTTTGTTGGGATTTTATTAATCAATAAAGCGCCTGATAAATGGTTACTTAAGTTTCTAGTTCCGATACACATTTGCGCGCCCGTAAAGACCACATTTATTATAAAACAGCGCTGCTATAAACACTAAATACAAGTTGATAAACAACGATTTCCGATTTTTAATGTGGTTCCGCTGAAATGCAATTTCCTATAGTCATAAGTTAATATATTTATTAATAATTGCAATTCAGAGCTTGGCTTTGACACTTAACAATAACTTGGAAGTAGTTTATGGAGGTTTAACAATATTTTTCGAATCGAAAAAAGCTTAAAAGGACAGTACAAATATTTAAATTTCATTGTTAATCAAATATTTCTCTTTGTAAGAAATAAATTTAAGATATTACCTTTAAAAACCACGAAGATATGTGAATTTTTACACCTCTAGTCAGTAGTTATATTCCGCAAAAGGTTGCTGGTAACATTTGTTTGTCTTTGAAAAACAACCAAATTATTATAAGTGACTTTGGCTTTATTCCGTAATAAGTAAGAAATCTGGGAAATATGGGAGACTTCTGCCAAATATTTTTCACAAATATTGTTAATGCAGATTTTTAAAAGTTTAAACTAAAACATGACACATAAACTGAAATATAGTATGGTAAAAGCTGTCAGTTAAATGTTGCTAGGAGCATTACACCATTATTATTACTCATTATTTTAAATAAATAATAAATATAAGTATTTGCCCCCATTGCCGTTGAAATTTTATACATTTGTATTTCAGGCGCCATCAGTTGCGTTGCCAGACTGTGCAGAGAGGTTTTCCAGCGTTTTAGAGTGCCCGAAACTGAAAATATTCCGAATTTTCTTTGGGGTTTCGCTCCTCGACTGGATTTGACAAACATTTTAAGAAGGTCACTCTAGGCGTTTTGCAAAAAATTAAAGATATATGTTTTCGCCGTAATTTAAATCATAAAACTGAAATCCCCCGTGACGAACTGAACAATAGGCCACTTAATAGGTAATTGGCCATATAAGGTGTGAATTCTGCTTGAATGCAAGAAATGGCTTTCTTTTTATCCAAATTTCTCTCATGCGTGAGGGAGTGTGCGTGTGTGTGTGTGAGTGCAGAGCTGCAGAATATTTTTTTTTGCCAAATTGGCAGAAATTTGAAAATTCCGAAGAAATTTGATTCACAGCCGCTTGGAGAAACGCTAAGAAAGGCCAAGAGGCCGCGAGAAAGTGCGTTCAAGTGCAGAGCATGGGACGGTGCGAGCTGGGTTTGGCCAAATAGAAAGTTCGAGTTGGCTGGGAAAACTCTTCCATTCCCCCAACCCCCACCGCTTTCCCCGGACCCGTCCCTTTGGAGACATGTGCGTGTGCGTGAAGCTGCTGCTGCCGAGTTTTCAAGGTTTTCCGGAAATGCGCTTTGTTGGCCTTCAGATTTCCAGCAGAGAAAATCAATGGCTGCACTTGGCACTTGGAACCTTTTTTCTTTTTCCTCCAAATTTTGCACCTTTGGCCAGCTGACCAATTCTGATGACTTCATCAGCCCGAAATCCGATACGGCGCGCCGCTTGTTTATCGTCGTTTTCCCCAGACGCTGGCGGCTGTGTAAACATTAAATTAATGAAAACTCTGAACAATCCAATCGCTCGCCAGGCGACTCTCTTTTCAGGTAATTCTCAGAGTTGACCACAATGTGCCGGCCATAGGAGCAGCTCCCCCATTTGAGACCCAGCCCAAGAACGTGAGAGCGAGACATCGCCACAAGAAAAACAGAGCAAACCAGAAGAAATCCTTAGCTGCTTTTAACTGTTTGCAAAAACTCGAAGCACACGCAGGAAATACGAGTCTGGAGAATGGTCAGAAAGCAAGTTGGAATCGAACACAACGCATCCCTAGCAGTAAGTCAGCAGCAGGATCAAAAGGAACAGAAGGATCAGAAGCAGGAGTATCAGCAGCAGCAGGAGCAGCCGCAGCAGCAGCGTATTGACTTGGACTTGGAACCGAGTAGTAGCTACAACTACGCCCAACAAGCGCAGGCCACGTACGCCACCGCCCGTACCCTTGCCACTAGCTATGAACACGCTCCAGGTAGCGCCGGAAACTTTACCCTCCAGCATGCGCACCTCGCCAACATGCCGTACAACCATCACGCTGTGTCGCCACCGAACACGGTCGGCAACTCTGGCACCATCCTGCCCGTGGAGATACCCATCGAGGACGAGGAACGTCTCGAACGCATCTTCAAGCAGCTGGATCGTGACGGGGATGGACGGATCGACATCCACGACCTGTCGGCGGCCCTGCACGAGTTTGGCCTGTCGAGCGTCTATGCGGAGGTGAGTGCGGGGCTCTGTATACCCAGCATAAGTTGGCCACATGTGCTTGCCCGGGTCTCGCCATTCTGTCGGGGCAATTGCAATGCTTTTGTTCGGCCATTCTTTAGAGAGCGAAACGGCGAAAACAACAGAGATCAATAATATGCGGCCTTGACAAGCCGTGTGTTGTATCTCGGTGAATCTTAATTTATTCGATGTACATTATTAGAATGCCCTGATCTCGGCAAGCCATTTTGCAAGGTCTGCCTAACTTAACCCTCTGAGTCTATGCAGAAAATCTTGAGTGCGTCAGGAAGAGTCTAATTAAATCAGTAAAAATTGTGATTTATGAGACAAAGAAGCTTTTTTATTTATACAAAATGAATGCTTTAAAAAGGTTGACTATACATTATCTTTATACTTTTTATAACGACTCCTATCTGAAGTATTAATATCATAAATATATCACGAAATTCTCCTTTTAACTAACCTAAAACATCAGATTGTGAAATGGCATGCAACAAGTTCTGGCTGCCAATAGAAAAAGGCAATCAGAAATGGATTAGCTTGTAATACAAAGGGTTAATGTGCAGACAACAGCGCAGATTTCCTATGGTTTCCCCTCAGCGAAGCCCTCGTGATACGGGAAATTGATTTGTGTCTTAATGACAGTCTGTCAAAGCCTCATTCCGCGCCAATCCTCGCCAGTGTGTGACACTAATTTTCCAGTAATATTCCGCCCTTATTTTTTCCGCACAGAAATTCCTTCAGCAGTCGGACAAGGATCAAAGTGGCAACGTGGGATTTGCCGAGTTCCTGCATTACGTGCGGGAGCACGAGAAGAACCTGGTCCTGCAGTTCTCCCATTTAGACAAAAACCGTGATGGTGAGTGTGAGCCACTAGCAAATTAGTAAAATTTATTAATTAGCTAATTATTTACAGGCAAAGTGGACTTGGAGGAACTGATTTCCGCTTTCAAGGACCTGGGCCTGGAGATTGACTTGGACGAGGCTAGGAATCTGCTGACCAGGTTAGATCAAACCCAATAAGTTGTATTGAAAAGTGGCTAATTTTGGATAAATCCCTTTTCAGAATGGATAAGGACGGCAGCCTGAACATTAGCTTTAACGAGTGGCGCGATTTTATGCTCCTGGCGCCCTCGACGGACATACACGATTTGATTAAATTTTGGCGGCACTCTACTGTGAGTATAAGAAGCTACTAAGCCGACAGTAGGAATAGGATTTAGTGCAAGTTATTGAGTTTACAAGCAGATCTGATATAGCTTTTCCCGTCTGCCGCGTTTGTTTTTACCTAGAGTCGTCTTGTTTCTTGTTTTGTAGCTGTTTAACGTTTCCGTATTTAAAAACTAATTGCCAAACTTCTCCCCTCTTATCCTCGTCCATAACCAAACAAACAAAAATTAAAAACAAAAACCACTCCACACTCCACATATGAT
The DNA here is from genome assembly GCA_035045905.1 of Drosophila anomelani. Lineage (NCBI taxonomy): Eukaryota > Metazoa > Arthropoda > Insecta > Diptera > Drosophilidae > Drosophila > Drosophila anomelani. The sequence goes on from JAWNOO010000165.1 coordinate 10,502,219, forward strand.
CTATATACTGTCGAATGTAGTACCTACACCCACACTACTCCTGACTAACTGAGGAAGATCTGAAGGTACATATCCGTCAAGTTACATATTACGATTACCATTAATATTGCTGTAGTCCCTCACGTAGTTGCAGGGCACTCCGAAATAAAAAAAAATTAAACACACAAACGTACAAACGCCCGGACACCATGTCGAACACACCCATCCCACCCACCTAGAAAGGCTTTATCATCTCAGTTCCATTTGCTATCCGCTAATCAGTCGCATATATTGTAGTGCCTGCATGTATATCACTTTCGTTGTTGTGATTATCTCTGTGCCAAAGAGAGAGAAATTTAGCAGTTAAGAGTGTGAGCTTTTAGTGCTCTCTTAGTCGGGGCCTGACGTAAACGTTAAGCGTATTTCATCAGACAGTTTAAAGTATCATTTTATGGGAAGTCCGCTGTTTATTATCATTCCCGGCCCTCTTATCGGGATAATTTTCAGTTGTCATAAAGATCCAGCATTTCTCGTTGCACCGAGGAAAACAAATATCATATGTTGAGAGCCAGAAAATATGTACAGAATGCAAACGGGGCAGGGCTTCCCATTGTAATTTTTAAGACGATTTTAGCACACTTTTAGACTTTTTAATATTACCAGCCATATTTTACTGCGTTTCCAAAATTAATATTATAGTTTCCAATTAGTTAAAATGTTTGGAAGCAACTAGATATCCAAGCGATCACGAAAAGTAAAATTTAAAAATCTGACAAAAGAAAGATCTTAACTCAAGCATGTAGATACTTAAAAAAATGATCAACACAAGTTTCTTTCTTAGAGTTTTCTTATAATGTTTATATTTAAGAATTAGTGGATGTTAATTTTGTATTTATTTGGTTAGATTTCTTTCTGTGTGCCACCGGGGCAGGTGACGAAGCATGCAAAGCATGCTTTGTTGTCTGCGTAATCATTTTGTTTACTTTTATCATCTTTTGCTCTGTCACTGTTAATTTTAACAATTTATATCAATTTCATGTAACTGGAAAATCACATAAAACGAATGCTGCCACTGTATATACTTACTGTATTTCGAGGAATCCCTCGCAGCAACTGAAACAACTTTTTATAATTTTTGATTATCAGTAGTAGTCTTGGGGCTTTCATTTTTTGTTTGTTTGCTGCTTTGTTTTCTTGGCGTCTGTCTGCAGAGTTGAAATCTTAAGGTCAACCGGCTCCAGGGGGATTGTTGCCAAGCCAAGATTTAATATGGCGAGCTCCGTCGGGAGCCGGTTCATTGCCTCTGACGTACTTTTAAGTGGCTGGCAACCAGAAAGGCAGGTACCGTTCCTACGTTTTGCTATTTTTAGCCACCTTGCAAGGATACAGGTCCGGAATATAGCCACCTTCTTGCATTAACCTAATGAACGGGCCAGTCCAAGACGACCGAAGGCTGCGCACTAACTAACTGGGCTTTAATTAAGTTTGCTCTATAATTAAGTTGCCTCCAATACGATGATTGATTCGTCTAGAGATTGAACGCATTTTCGCTCCGATAACAACTAGTACATTTGCCTTGTTTGTTAGTTGTTTGCAAAAAATATTTACACGGAATACGCGCCCTGCAATCACTCTTGGCCAAAGTCCGTCGTCTAGAAGTTGTAACTGTCGCGACACTTTTCGAGAAGCAGTCAGAATAGAACTCGGGATTGATTTGTACTTTAAGTCATACGAAAGTAAACATCTCAGTTAAATATTGTATAAACCCCGTTGTGCAAACCCTAATGGAGGCACTCAACTCGGGACTTGGACAACTACTATATTGATGGGTGATGTCGTGTGATCATATAATCCAAGTGTTTTGAGAAATTGTTGTTTATCACTGACATTTCGGTTGCGTCAAGTGGTAATTTAATGCCGAAGGGGGCTCGTTAAGTAGGCAATTGAATGGCTCAGGGTGCAACTAACCAGCTAACCACATGCATTTATTGGGCATCATAAATTAATTCCAGCTTGTTAAGGTATCACACATCTCTCACGCCAGGGGCCTGCCCCTAGAAATGGGTGTGTCTGTCTGCCTGCGGTTATCCCGTGGACGTTTTTGTGGCTTATCTCGGTGTGGTCGAAGCTCAGTTTCCAATGACAAGCTTGTTATTCTAATGAATGTTTTTTGATAACACTGTGCCATTTTTTATTTTGTGTATTTTTATTTGAAATTTTGGAATGTGTTTTCTGTTGACGACACGCGCAAAGATCTCCCGAAGCGAATTATTTACACGTGTGACGTATGCATGATAATCGTGGTAATGTGGGGGAAAAGTTTCCACCGGTTGTAAACACAATAAAGATCGTCGCTGGTTGAGAGAGCGTCATTCAAGCTAGAAGCTAATAAAGTCACACGCCCGTCATGTGGCTATCAACGCGCTCGTTCGCTGGGTGGCAGACCCTTGAGATGGTGCGAAATTGGTGCGAACCGGTTTGGCATGCGAAAAATCGCTCCCTGATAAAGATTCGAAACGTGTAAACAATAACAGCCAAATAAATTTCAAAAATGTCTGGCCCATTGACTGAAGTTATCATTTATTAGTTAGTTTTGTTACTCATTCTTTACTGGATAAAAGAGGTATGTTGAGAGTTAGGAGGGGAATTGTTTTTGATTCATTCGATTTAAAATAAAATGAATTTTTAACTTTTTTATAGGGAAAAATTGAAACAAACTAAGAATCTTATAATAATCTTAAGTTTCTATACTTTTCCATGACTCAATACTCACTGGGAAATCATAATTAACATAAAGCGTTTCTTTGGGGAACAATTCCCTGGAAATTATTAAAAAATTGATTGAAATTCCTTAGAAAAATTCTATATTTTTAAGACATTTTGGCGGATCCAATGGTGGAATAATCCCTTCGAAATATTGCTGAAATTACACATCTAAATCCGTTTTAGGGTACCATTCCTTCTACTCCCCGCAGTCAGACGTTCCTATTGTTATTATTTCGGGGAATGTCACAAAAGTTGAAGGGCATGGGGCATATGAAGAGACGGGGAAATGTTACGGGGGAATGCGTGTCAAAAAATGCCCAAGCAATGATGATAGCTAATTGGGAAGAAGCCGATTCTGGGTGGCGGTGGCGGGTTTAGTTTCTTGGGTAGGGGTTGTTCAGAGGCCGCCACGCGCGGGCCCACCGAAAGGGAGGCGGAAAGGGGGCTCAGGGAGGCGCGCTATAATGCTATATAGACCGAGATATAGGAGAGAGGTACAGCGGCAGGCACGATGGGTGCACTTTGCTCGCGACGCGATATCGCGAAGCTTCGGCCTCGGCGATCGGCGGCAATGCTTTCGGCGCTCGACTCTCAGCTCTCGCTGGCCCGGATTCAGTCTTCTGTCAGCTGGCTCCCGCGTTGGTTGTGCGCGCGTCTTAACCCCTTAGGCCCCCAAATAAAAGCGCCTCCTCCGCACTGGAGCGTAGTTATATAATTGAGCCCGAGCGCCGTCCCCTTTACGCGACAAGTGTAAACACAAATTGCAATCAAGCGAATCGGCCAAAGTCTAGCCGCGTTTAAAGGCCACATACAGCATCGAGAGCGCAGACAACCAACAAATCACATTTAAACAGAAGGAAAATATACTGAAAAGCCAAAGCGAGCCGTGCACATATTTTGTAACGGCTTCGAGTGAAAGTTTGCAATTGTTTCCCGCACGAACGGACAGTGAAAGCCACATTCCGGCGCCAAAATTAGCGGAAACGGAAAACATAGTTTGAAATCGGAAGAAGTGCGTCAGTGCAATCTGGACAAGATGCTGCGGAATAGCACATATCAGTACAATCTGCCAGTGGATTACCACAACATCCAGCAGATGGCAGTCGCTGGCGACATGATGGAGGATTTCGTGATCATATTCCGTGATATGATGGGACGGGTAGGTTTCATGCTGACAGGCCCCTTGTGCCTTTTATGGTTTCTCCGGGGTTCCAGGAACCAGTCAATACTAACTATATGGTTTGGGGTGCAGCGGATGCTGACTCATTGGTTAATTATTAACGCTGGGCTTATCTTATCGTCTGCGGTTTTACCTGGAACTTGTTCAATGGGGATCTCCATGGGGGCAGGCACATTGTTTCAATTGATTATGAACCAATAACACAGAAAAACCAATATTTTGTTGCATTAACTTGGCAGGTGTATTGTTTAGTACAATAAATAACTATTTAAAGATTTTAGATAATGAATACCAAGTGAGATAAAGATAAAGATATTGTGGCTTCCCTGATCTCTTTTTATTCCCGTGCAGTCTATAAATACCCTTCGAAATGGCAGCGACTGAAATTCCATTCCGCTTTTTGTACTTCGCAGCTGTTGCAATTGTGCTCGCGCTGCATTTGTACTTACACAATATTTCATTATGTGCGCCTTCGTCGCGGTTTGGTTCGATTTTAAAGTTGCCCCATGAATACAGCACAAAAAAGTCGCCTAGCAACAGCGGCGATGGTCTAAAACGAGCTCCGACGGGTGACGTGCTGATAGGGAACCGGTCCCCGTCCTCACCGCACTCAATCTTTGGCTCGGTGATCGCCGAAGACGACATACTTCCACACACACACACTGTGTGGATGGCCTAAGATTTGCGCTACGCTTGGCTCTCGCGAACACTGTGCTCTCTGGCCAGGTCTCTCACTGCCTTGTAGTTCCCTTTCTCTCCTGGCTAGTGGGTTGCCAAGCGTCATGACTTTTGCTCTTGGCCAACACTGCGTATGTGTGTTTTTCGGCGTCAGAGTGTAACAAGTATACGCACTGAGTCAGCGCCATGTGACCCCCTTCGCAGTGCCCCTTCCTCACTTTGGGCATTTGGTCAAGCCCCCACAATTGCCATGACGTCAACAGTTTTCTCCTTCTCTCTCTTTCTCGTTCTCTTTATAAACTTGTTGATATTTACATTACATTATTGTGCTGTTTACTCGAAACTCGCTGACGTTGTTGTCTGTTGGGGATTTAACCCCCATCAAGATCGCGGCAGCACATTCTGCTGGTGATGAGTCAAGTTCATCGGTCGGTCGGTGATCCACTCCTCAGCTTCTTATGCATATAGATATGTAACTTGGAAACCCCCTATATCTGGTGTAACTCCCTTGGCCCCGATTGCCTTTAAATCTCGTTTGCTTGATTGACCATTCAAGCGTGCTTGCCTTGAATTTATGTACGGTGTTTGGCGGGTGCCCATGATCGGTAGAAGTCATTCATGGATCGGTAAACCCCACCCCGGGCAACCTTAATCGTTTGTTAACCTGCTTTTATTTACGTACGGACGGAGGGATACTTTCATGGCCATTTCCACGTTGGTGCGCCAAAATTCACGGCTACGGTATAAATAGATATAAAATAAATAGAATGAAAAAAGCTCTTTTCGCAGTCATGTGACTGTAGAGATATATATTCTTATATATACAGTAATTCGGATATTATAAATTCCATGGGAAATGACGTTGCACTCGCCACCGGCCAATTTAAATTCCGTGAAAAATTTCCATCGCTCTTTTTTTTGCGTCGGATTAATATTCCATTTTGTTAATTGACCAAACTAATTCCCACAAGACGCTGAATGGGCCGCCATGTGATTGCTAATCGCTAATTACGAGTGCAAACTGAGGTCTGAGCCTAGCTTAAAGTTGCTAAGTACACTGAAACCATTCAGGGAACGTGACCCCGCCGCCAGCTGATCAGAGGTTAAAGTCTCACATTCCGGGACAAGAGAGAGAGAGTCACCAAAAAATTGTCACCATGCGAATGTGACAAACACGCAAAATGATTTGGCACATCCCAAGAGCGGATGTGTTTACCGGGGCTTACTGGATATTTCTTGCTCCGCTGAATAGTGAGATAAACAAATCGTTTAACTACTTTTACCTTGGCAGGGGGTGGATGAGTGTGAATAACCTTTCCAGAACCTAGGTGGGATTTCTTTAAAACTCTCCTACGGCCAAGCAATGGGATTCAGTTCGGTCTTTGCTCGCGCAAAAGCTTTAGACATCACAAGACCTGATAATTGTTATCAATTTCCAGACAGCTTTTCAGACTATCAGCGGCCGTAATTCGATTTAAATCGTCCAGCGAAAGCCCAAAGCTGGGCAATTCATCAAAATAATTAATATTTCGCTTGGCTGCGTTAGTTTTGAAAGGAGATCTGCTGCCAAATTGCACAACCAACTGGGGAGAGACGCGAGGCAAGCCAATTATATTCGGGGTTGGGTTGAGGGCACGTCCGTAGAGAGAAATAGAAAACAGAAATCGCGAAAATTAAGTATATAGCAGCGGCACGAACCTGAGATATATATACATATATATATGTGCGATTATATAGTTGCACGAGCAGGGAAACTAAGTTGTATGATATAACTTTTGTTTACGGCTGCCGCACATCGTCTTTTTCTTGCGCCCGCTTCCGCAATTCTCGTGAGGATTGGCGGGCCGCGTGTGTGTGGCTATCACATCACTCTTGTGTCTGGTGCATCTTTTTTTATTTTAGTATTACAGCACACCAACTGCAGTTGCGTGTCGTGGCGTCCCAAGAATAAGGGAGAGAGGAGAGCCCAATCATGGCGCCAAAGGTTCTTAATCATTGGGAAAGGGAAAGGGAAAGGGAAAGGCATATTCTTTTCAATAGTTTTCCCCTTTCATATAGAATAATGAATGCAATTCAAGGTTAATCATATCTCACAAATATTCATCTGTAGCCTCCCCATTCCATTTAATAAGCTTAGCGTAATTAGCATATTTGTGGCTATATAAACGCAATAAAATCCAACAGATCTTCTAACCATTCGCCTTTTTGATCCTTGCAGTACCTCGACATTGGCGAGGATATGAATGTACCTGATGACTTCACACAGAAAGAGATGCAGACGGGCCTCTGGTGGCGACACTTGGTGGCTGGTGGCATAGCCGGTGCTGTTTCCCGAACGTGTACGGCCCCGTTGGATAGAATAAAAGTGTACTTGCAGGTGAGCATCCATAAAACTTATAACCCTCCTTTAGAACTCTCACTAAAATAACTTTTCTATTTTTATAGGTACAAACGCAAAGAATGGGAATCTCAGAGTGCATGCATATTATGCTGAAAGAGGGCGGATCGCGGAGCATGTGGCGTGGCAATGGCATCAACGTGTTGAAGATTGCCCCCGAAACGGCATTGAAGTTTGCCGCCTACGAGCAAATGAAGCGTCTGATCCGGGGAGATGATGCCAGCCGACAGATGAGCATCGTGGAACGTTTCTACGCTGGCGCTGCGGCAGGTGGCATTTCCCAGACCATTATCTATCCCATGGAAGTATTAAAGACGCGCCTGGCGCTGCGGAAGACGGGACAGTATGCCGGCATTGCCGATGCCGCGGCCAAAATTTACAAACACGAGGGAGCGCGGAGCTTCTATCGTGGCTATGTGCCGAATATACTGGGTATCCTGCCCTATGCTGGCATCGATCTGGCTGTGTACGAGACCCTGAAGCGGAGGTACATTGCCAGTCACGACAACAACGAGCAGCCCAGTTTTCTGGTACTTCTGGCTTGCGGCAGTACATCGAGTGCACTTGGACAGCTCTGCTCCTACCCGCTGGCGCTGGTGCGCACTCGGCTACAGGCACAAGGTGAGCAGTGAATAAAGTTTTATATTTGCTTAGTTAACTCAAAAATAATACTCAAATAGAGACTTGGTAGTTCTTTTGCATTGTTTTCTTAAATTTCGTATAATTAATTTTACGCATTTGCCGTTTGCATTTACAGCCGCCGAAACGATTGCCAATCAAAAGCGGAAGACGCAGATCCCCCTGAAGAGCAGCGATGCGCATAGCGGCGAAGAGACGATGACGGGCCTGTTCCGCAAGATTGTGCGACAGGAGGGACTGACGGGGCTGTATCGCGGCATCACGCCCAACTTCCTCAAAGTGCTGCCGGCGGTGTCCATCAGCTACGTGGTCTACGAATACTCGAGTCGTGCCCTGGGCATCAAGATGTCGTGAGATGTCTGCTTCAAACCCAAATCTCGATCCGATCAGGTTAACACGGCTCGGCCCAAAGCTCATCGCACCGGCCGGCGCGGCCCCGCTCTGCAGGGCGGATCGGGCTGCCGCCGGCGATGCGATTGGTGCTGGTGCCGTGGCTGTCGCTGTGCTCCTCCATTTTGTATAGTAGTAGAGGTAGGCTAAGTCGGGCGGCGCCACCTGCCACTCTCTCCGCTCTCTGCCGCATCGAGACAGACTCGTGCTGCTGCTTTCCTTAAGTATAAAGAGAAGACAAACAGGCCTCTTCCATGTTCTGGGTTAATCCTTTTTAATTTATAGTTAAATTAGTTTGGTTATTTTCTTAAAATACAAAATAAGTGATACTACGGCTAATTTATTTGTAAATGCGAGAAACTGTTATGGAAGACGCGAGCAGGAGTCCCTCAACACATTTCTTAGACTATCCGGCGACCTAACTCATAAGTGCTAATTTATTTACATTTGTACGTAGACTACGTGGCCAGTAAACTGCTCGCAGTGCTAAACACACATACCAAAAACGGCGGAACGGGCTCCTAGTCTGTCCCATCCGACGGCTTTCGAAGGCAGAAATCAGAAAACAGAGTGAGCGAAAGGCAAGGGAAATCGGAGATCAGCGAATTCGGCAGCGTTTTAAGCTTGTGTGCACACAAAAGACATTAAACACGACGATGTACTCGTTTCTGCATAGATTAATGGATTACACAAAATAATGAGAAACACTTAACGTTTACAATGTGATGATAATAGTTAATAATATACACATATATACATATATACCTACTATAATACCGACTTGTACGCTTCGGAGCTGTCGGCGGCGAGGCTGAAATTTTGTAGCATTTTATTTGTTAAGTTTAGTAACATTTTCTCCTAGATCGTATCGCAACGCAAAAAGAAAGCCAACGAGATTAATTGTGACTAAAGCTAACAAACAAAACAAGAAGAAACGAGCGAGAAACATCCTCCACACACCATGTAATTTATTTATATATATATCATGAGAATCTAAACCCGACCAGTCCTAAGTTCAATCCTATTTTATACATTGTAATAATATTGAATTTAAAGTATGTATGTATCATTTGTACCCTACTCTTAATTAGCCAATTGAATTTTTGTACGTCTAGTGGAAATACTGACTCTTTAAATATGATTTTTCATTTTCCTAAACTATGTACCGCATTTTATACGCAGTCTATCATTAGAACCATTTTTTACCTATTTAAATGAAGTTGATCACTGAAAATCATGCAACCATTACTCGAGCAAATAAATACAATAATTAAAATGAACTTTCAACACAAAACATTTGTTTATTATTTCGTTTAGTTTTATGTTTCGCATTTCCACAGGATCCCACGACGGAATATAAATTCCATTAAATCGGTTGGTTAACTTCGAAGCTCTTTCCAAGACGATAAGCGTTTCTTCAAAGTCTATCTAGTCCATGAGAAATATATTTATAAATTTAAATTTAAACTAAAAATAAACTCTAAATCTTAAATATGTATACTTAAATATTTAACTATGAATATATAACTATGAAAATACTCGAATATACATATTGTTATATTTTTGTACGTTTAGCTAATTTTTAAATAAATTATTTAATGTGATTTATAAGCCCGATTCCAGTTACAAATAAATTTTAATATTATAACTGATGGCTTGCATTTTGAGTGGAGAAAATAAACTACAGTTGATTTAAAGAAAATGTTTTAGCTTTTAATTATCCTGAAGGAGATAAATATTATTTAAAAAACAGGAGAACATATCGAAAGTAAAAACCGATGACTGCTGGTACTAGTTCAAGATTCTGAAGCACATATTTATATTGCGGCGAACTGAACCATCCGGTGGCTATTTTTGGAGGATCGTCGTCCGCCGCCAGCTGTTTTCAATACTCTTCGGCGCAGTGGTGGTCGGAAAACGCGGACGGGCTTGATTTTTTCAGAATATTGAATTGGATTTTACATAATTGGCGCAGGATAAAATGGAGTTCGACGCCTACCACCAGATCTGTTCGACGCAGACGGTCCAGTCGGAGAAGAAGGGCTTCTTCAACGAGTTCTGTGTGGATGTCCGCGAGGCATGTGGCGACAAGTGGCTGCGCAACTACTTCGGCAAGCTGAAGTCCAATGCAGCCCGAGTGCTGTCCATCTTCAGCGACCGTGAGGTGTGCGATCCGGTGCTGGGTGTTCTGGAGCATGTCCAGCCAGTCTTCAAGCAGAAGGATGCCCTCTTCTCCGCCCAGCGACGCGCCCAGGCGGATAAGTTCTTTCTGATGAGTGGCAGCGAGGCGGAGGAGAGCAGCAGGGAGCTGCTGCAGCAGGCCCTGCTTGCCGCCAATCTGGCCGTGATGCGGGCTCCTGACCGGAACGCGGATCCCACCATTGATGATGGACTCACCCTGGCACTGGCCTATAGATCGAGAGCCTCCATTCTCATCCGGCTGGGCGAAGGCGAGGCTGCTCTCAGTGACCTAAAGTTGGCCACAAATTTTGGATTGGACCTAAAGTCCAGTGTGGACTACTACTGCAAGATGGCCAAGGCGTATGCAGGTGGGTTACTGCGGCATATCCCATGGGGAACACAAACTAAATGACATTTTTTTTAGTCATGGGAGAACCCGCCCGGGCTGAGATCTCGCTTAAGATCGCCGAAAAGATGACTGGCTCTGATCCCACTCACATAGCCCTATGTCGCAAGGAAATAGCTGCTGTGAAGCTGGTGCCGAAAGAGAACCACGCAGGACAGGTTCCCCAGTTGACGCATGGAGAGAATCCAGAGCTAAGTGGAGCGGCCAAGGTGGTTAAGTTAGTGGAGACCAAGGAAAAGGGTCGCTTCGTGGTGGCCGCAGAGGGTCTGACAACAGGGGATGTAGTGCTCTGTGAGGAGCCAGTAGCCGCCTGCCTGATACCCAGTTTCTTTGGCACAAACTGTCATCATTGCTTCAAGAGGTGAGTTTTGTGGACATGGAACTCCAGGATAAAGGATTAATATGACTATTACAGGCTGCACACGCCGGTGTCCTGTCTACACTGCTCGGGAGTCGCCTTCTGCTCTGCCCAGTGCATGGGAGAGGCTTGCTCCAGCTATCACCGCTTCGAGTGCGAGTTTATGGATCTCCTGATCGGCTCCGGCATGTCCATTCTATGCTTCATAGCACTGCGTGTCTTCACCCAAGCTCCCAACCTTGAGGAGGGTCTGGCCACGGCCAATCTGCTGTTCGAGCACCTGTGCGCTCACGAGGACGAGCGCCAACCGGAGGATTACCTTCAGCGCTCTCTAATGGCCGGCTTCCTGATGCGCATCTTGCAGAAGGCTTTGTACTTTGGTCGTCGCAAGACGGAGGGCGTCAATCCTACGGCCGTGGAGCTGCAGGTGGCCACCGCTTTATTAGGTCTACTTCAGGTGCTCCAATACAACGCACATCAGATATATCAGACCCAGGTGACCGAGGAGCACCGCTTCGATGGCAGCAGGACGGTGTTTGTAGCCGCTGGATTGTATGGGACCGGTTCCTACTTCAATCATGAATGCTGGCCCAGGTAGGATTCAGTTCTTCAAGCTTAAAACTCTCTCTTGGTATATTAATCATCCGCAGTGTTGAACATTATCAAATTCTTTTTTGATATTCATTATTTTATTATTATTATTTTTGAGCATTATTACGTGTAACACCTTATTTGCAATCTTTTTAAACCTTATTTAATCTCGACTTCAGTGTTGCTAGTCACTTCGTGGGAAAGAAGCTGGTTCTAACAGCCACCAAGCCACATCGTCCCAACGAAGTGGTGGCGGTTAATTATGGCCCCATATTCATTCAAATGAATCTAAAGGAGCGCCAGCGATCCTTGCGAGGACGCTACTCGTTCAGCTGCAGTTGCATGGCCTGCCAGGAGAACTGGCCCCTGCTCCAGAAACTGGACAAGCAAGTCCGCTTTTGGTGTGTATTTTTATATGAAAAGGAACGCCAAAATAAGCTTTATTATTTCCTTTACGTTATCCAGGTGCACTTCGGCCAACTGCGTTAATTTGCTGAAGTTTCCCAAGGACTTGGCCAAGGACGTTCGCTGCCCGCGCTGCCGCAAGAATATATCCCTCAAGGAAAGTGTCGTCAGGTTGATCAAGACCGAGGAACTGTATCGGGAGGCTGCCAGGGCCATGGAGGCCCAGAAAACTTCAGAGGCCATCGAACTCTTCAAGGAAGGCATCGAGATGTTCTTCCAGGTGGCTGCTCTTCCCCACAAAGACACTCTCGTGGCGCAGCAGTCGCTCCAGAAATGCCTTGCAGACACAGGCACCACCTTCAAGAAGTAGGGACTTCCCCGGAATTCGGCCATAGCAAATAATTTGTCATGCATGTATTATTTAATCGTTTTTTCTACTTGAATACAAATTAAATGAAATTAAAATATTAAAATAAATTAATTTTTCCAATAGCAAAACAAGCTAAATGCAATTTTATTTTATAAAATATATTTCTTTTTGAATTTAGTTATACTTTTGTGTCAGTAAATAAAATAAAAACAAGAAAGGAAGCTAACTTCGGCTCACCGAAGTTTGTATACCCTTGCAGAGTTTAAACAAATAATTAAAAACGAAATTCTGAAATAATAATTTGTTGCAAAATCTCAAATTTGATGGCAATGGTTTGAAACACGGCTAATCTATGGTTTTTTTTTATATTCCTGATTGTTCCTATGGAAGCTATAGGATATAGTCAGCCGATTTTCATGAAATTAAAATCAAAATTCAGAAATACTAAAATATGGCTAAATATCAAATTTGGTGAAAATATGTTGAAATCTGACAAAGTTATGGTTTTTTCTTTTATTTTCCTGATTGTTCCTATGGAAGCTATAGGATATAGTCAGCCGATTTTCATAAAAATTAAAAACATTAATAAAATAAATAAATAATAAATAAAATTAATAAAAACAGAAGATTTTAATATAAGTCTTAAATCTTTCTAATTAGTTGGCACGCTGTTTTTTTGCAAGGTTTTCATAAAAATTTTTTTTACAAAAATGGTTCAAGCTTTTTTTGTAAATCCTTATTATTTATTAAAGAATGATTATTTAAGAAGGTCTTATGATTTTTTTGGGCTTAAAAAAGCCCTTATTTATGCTTTTATCGAAGTAAATGCACCGAGCATAGTCGTCTTTCTAATTAGTTGACAACGGCTGTATGTGTTAGTTTCATGCTCTATGTATGCGTGCGCCATGGCGGCACAGCGATGTGTGGTTTGTTTTGATTATGGTTTGTTTTGATTATTGCTTACACACGCATACATATGTATGTGTTAGTTGGTTTTGTGTTGTATGTATGTGTGGCGGCCATCATTAGAGCTGATAAAACCGCGATATTAATCGAAGCTTAGAACAAGTGACAGGCTAGTAATAATGCCCGCCAAACCATAACATTTTTAAATTATGACTTTTAAATCCGTTTTAACACGAGAATGTGTCTTTTTCCACCAAATAAATCCCATATATTCTTGATCAGAATTAATAGGAGAATCGATCTAGCCATGTTTTGAAAATTGGTTGAAAACTGACAAAGTTATAATTTTTTTTCGTAGATTTTTCTGATTGTTCCTATTGCAGCTATATGATATAGTCGTCCGATCCGGCCCGTTCCGACGTATGTACCAGTGAGAGTATATAGAAGCCTAACTGCAAAGTTTCATTCAGATAGCTTTAAAACTGAGGGACTAGTTTGCGTAGAAACGGACAGACGGACAGAAGGACAGACGGACAGACGGACATGGCTAGATCGACTCGGCTGTTGATCCTGATCAAGAATATATATACTTTATAGGGTCGGAGATGCCTCCTTCACTGCGTTGCAAACTTTTGACTGAAACTAATATACCCTGCAAGGGTATAAATATAAGTTTATAAAAAAATAAAATAGCTGTCAAAATATTTATTATTAAAATTTAATTTTAATTAAAAATTAATTTAAAAAATGATTTGGTATTTTTACCGCTAAAAACTCTCAAAAAAATATCTTCCCTTGGTATTATGACCTTACCGGCGGCTGGTTACACAGGTCTCATTTGTTTTGAAAATATTTCATGGTTTGTTGTCAAAAATGTTTAAAAAACTAAAGCCCGGCGAAAGTGAGGATGATATCCTGCGGATGTCTGCCCAGTTCAATGCCGAAAGAGCAAAGAATCCTGGCTTTCAACCGGCAGCGGCTTTTGTGCGTGCAGACCAAGGTATAGAACTGTCTGATTTTAAGATTCACATTGTGTTTATTTTATATTTACACATATTTTAGCTCCTAAAAAATCAATGTTTGCCCAGAGGCGAGAGCAGGCAAAGCTTGGGCGTATTACCTCGGTTCCGGAGAAGAAGCAGGAAGGGATTGCGCCTCCAGTTGAAGAAATAAAAGTGGAGGCAACAAGTGTCTCGGCAGAGATTGCCGGAACGCGTGTCGCCAAGATATTAATGGATGAGATTCAGGAGAACATTCTGGGCGATGTAAAGGGTAGTAAAATAAATGCCAGTTCAATTACAAAAGTCCTGGGCGAAATTGTGGAGCGACCTGAAGCAGTGCGAAGGCCAGCTGCACTCCAGGAACGGGTAAATAAAACGCACTTAAAACGTGGAACCTATCTTAATAATTATAATTGCTGTTAGGCAATCCCGAGCAAGCCCCGAAGTATATTTGGCCGCCAAATGCTAGAGGCAAGCTCACAAGCTACAGAAGTATCAAAGATCAAGTCAGATTCTCCAGGAATTGATAGAAGTTCCTTGGTAAAAGACTCCAAAATGGCCCAGGAAATACATGAGGAAAATCTCAATGTAATCCACCAAATGAGTGAACAGGATATACTGGCTGAGCGGGAAAGGTTGTTGGCTTCGTTGGGTAAGAAGTTTTCAAATCTATAAGGGTTTCATAAATTTATTTGACTTTTTTTATACAATTTACAGATCCCTCTCTGATTGCCTTGCTGACAAAGAAACGCCAAACTAAGGATAAACCAGTTGATAACAAGAAAACTCCGGTGCTCATTGAGGCGCCAGCACAGCCACCGAAAGCCACACAGTCATCCAGCGAAGCAATTACCTCACTTCCAGAGTCAAGTCCAGCTGTGGAACTTCTACAACAGAGTCATGCGGGTAATTGGGTTAATTTTAATCTCGTTGAGGACCATAAGCTGGCCTGGATGCGGGATATTCCAGCCAAGATGAAGGACTTGAAACCGGGACAGCAGTTCGATGCACGGTTCGATTGGAAGGGTGTCCTCCTGCCGCACACTCTCAAGGATGGGGACTCAACAGGGTTGGTGGATGAGCGGGAGCTCTATTTGCACGGCGAGGAATCCGATCGGCCTGGTTATACCCTACAGGAACTATTTCGCTTGGCAAGGTAGGTGTTGTAAGCTGTGTTAGACTGAAGGCTGAATCTAATTATTGCTCCTAAAGGTCGACTGTGTTACAGCAAAGGATCTCGGCCTTTGGGGCAGTGGCTGGGATCTTTAGCATTTATAATCAGGGTTTCTATGACCACGTCTTGAGTCTGCCTATATCGAAAATATTCTTTTTGCTGCGCTTCGGCCTGGATGACAATGCCCCCGCTCAACTCGAAGTTGTGAGCCGGTCCCTGGCAAACCTATTCTATAATGAAACGGACGAAATATTACTCGATCACGTCCATGATAATGCCTATTGTCACTGGCAGCCCACGCTGCAGGTTTTGGGAAATCAAGGCGACGATAAAGCCGGGGATTCCGATCCCGATTCCATTGCATTCCTGCAGCGCTACATGAAGCTACTGACCACCAGCCAGAGTGTGCGCGCCGAGGTGGATGAAGATGAGTCAGAGAGCCGTGTGTCAATGGATGACTTTCAACTGGCCGAAACCGATCTTATGGATTGCCTGCTACGAACAAATATACTCCAAAGGATTAGGTGGGCCTTACACTTGCACTCTCGGCTGGAAAACTATTTTAAATAGGCTTTTTTATGTAGATTTATCTTGGACTCTGTGAAGCCGGACAACAGCACCGTAGAGTCCTGTCTGAAGTTACTTATAAGAATCGCACGAACAAACCTCAAGGTGGCCCGACAGTTGGCCAATGAAAGCTATCTCCTGGAAGTACTCTTCACCCATTTTCTACCTGCATCGCTGGGCAACAATCAGTTCTATGGACAGCCTCAAACTCTGTTTCTCAAACTCATCCGAGTGCTGACCTGCCAACATCTGGACATTGGCAAGATTCTATCTAAGGGAGTCCTAATTACAAGACTACAACAATACTTGTTTCTCCAGGACAATAAGGTTTGTACGATGTGTATTTATTGTATATAAAAGGCTCTCAATTTAATCTGAAACTAAATCTCTTTGGCAGGGCCCGATGGTGCGTGTTCAGATCGAAGCATTGAGGCTATTGCGTTGTTTGCTTATCTTGGGAATCGTGAATAGAGATGTGTTCAGGTGAGTCTGGGACCTCTAGCCAAGCAACACTATCACCTCATTCCATATAAACCGACCATTGACATCGATATAGCACTTGACTGTTTCATAAGCGGTCTCACAGCCATCTTTTCCCTCTGTTGAAAAAGTAAAGCAAAGATTTTAAAACTTAAAACCTATAAACTACGTAAAGCAGATATGAGTGCGAGTTGTAGACTAAAATAGTATGAATTGTTAATTCTTTTTATAAGCAAGCATTTAGCAATTTACTCTTTGTGGCACAGGACTGAACTAGTCCATCGATCGTGTTGTGTATTTCCTCGGGCAGGACCTCCTTCAGCGACTCCAAGTGCATAACGTTCTGGGTGTCAATCTAAGAAGATCCAAGTTCTCAGATTTCAAAGGATAATGATTGAAAGAAGAGGGATACCAACCAGTCCAAACATATCAAACATGCAGTGTAAAAAGCAGTTTAAGGCCGCGTTTTGAGGCATTATCCTATCCCTTATCGACTGGTCCATTAACTCTTTTATTCAAAAAAAAAAAACAAGCTTTGGTTATTATTTTGTTTAGGTTAATTTGTACAAGTATCACTTACCTACTGAGACACCAGTTTGATTTATGCATCTCAAACGCAGCTTCTTCACTTGTTTTAGGATCATCGGGTTAATCTCTAGCTATTAAGGACACATTAATAGTCTTTGCATAGCTATTGCTGTGTTTGTTAGTACTCACTGCCTGATTGGAAGGAATGAAATCGGTTAGGATGAGCAGTGTTAGTAGTATGCCCAATGTCCAGGACGCCATAGTGAATCCGGCTGTGAAATTTACGAAAATCTAACTGAGCTCGGGTGTGGAGTGCAACTGATTTTTATAGCCGAACCTTACAATTGACGAGGTATAATAACTATCATTGGGGGACTCATTTTTAGACAGTTTCTGCCCGCACTTCGCCAGCTGTTGGACTGGCACTGCAATCATTGTGCCTTTGGCGATGTGGGCGGTTCGGGGCTGGTGCGCCAACACGCAGCCGCCCTGTTGTCCGCTCTGGTGGCCAGCGGCGAGAGCGGAGCGTGCGACGTGGAGGGACAAAAGCTGCTCGTGGAGCCGTTGAACAACTGCTGTTGTAGCTGGCTGCATTCAGCTACGCGGATGGACAGAATCAAGGATGTAAGTAGTCTGCAAACCAGATCTTAATACTGTAAATGTTCCATAAAAACAATCCCTAAAAATCCTTGCAATTCCAGTTTAGTCAGATGACGCTTCTAAGCGCCGCCTTGTATGCCGTGTCCTGGTTCTCGCGGAATGGTTACCTTGGACCCAGCAGCTTCCAGCCCTTTCTGCGTAGCATTCTTCCGAAATTCGTGCAGTCCAGTAGCTTCATTGCAAGCGTCCAAGACCTGGCGTGAGTTGATAATTGGGCGGTGCAACCACCACCTATTGAATCACACCATTAATTGCTATATTCCTCAGCAAGGTATCCGTAATGCTGAGACGCCCCATAGACCGGCGGCACGCGCACGCTGCGTTGCCCAATGTGGGCGCAGTGCTAATGCACGACTACGGCCCGCAGCTGATTCTCAGTGAGACGTATCCGGTGCATCTATTGAGTAATCTCTGGGCCCTGCTTGCTGCCGTGTCGCTGGAGAGCAGCGAGAAGCGTCCATTGTTCGACGCACTTATGCAACCGGCGGTGCTGGAGCCACTAGCAGAGTATCTGCGACTGCTCAGCTCGCAGTTGAATCGCGTCTTGGCCACCAACTTTTTTGCCCGCAGCGAGCTAAGGTTTATCCATCAGCTTCTGACTACCGACGGAATGGAGACATACTTGAAGCGTCCGCAACTACTGCAGTTGGTCTACAATTATCTGTGCTGTCTGTCCACCGCTCATGCCTCACAGATCAAGAGCACCTTCGAGCGGTTCATCTTCAATGGGGAATATGTTAAGCTGGACGAAGCCAGTCTAAAGCTTCTGCAGCAGACGTGTTTGGAAATAGTCTATCCCCACATAGTAGCAGTAAGTACTGAAAAAAAGGTGAATTCGTGGACTTAATTTAGATTTTCCTGATAGAAATGTAAACATTTGCTTTATTAAAACCTAGCCGCATCTGTAGATTACACACATTTTATTATTAAAGTATTCACTTTGCTTCCACTCTAGGATAACTCGGAGCCATCCCTATCCTTAAGCTACACCCAAACGCCCATCCTGCCCGCTGACTGGCCCTTCTTCCAAATGCGGCTTATCCTTAGCAATTACTTGCAAAATGTGCAGCAGCAACCGGCAGCCATATACTCAGGTGAGAAAGCGCACACTTCAAACTTTTTTTTGCAAATTTTTGAGGATAAGCCATCGTTGTTTTCTTTTTATTTCTGCAAAGAAAACCAGGTGGTCCGCATGACGCTGTCGTTCGTAAGGGAATTGGAACGGGAAGGATTGCAGGTTGTTAGCCCGCTGGAGAAGCTTATGTATCTGATGATTGCCTTCATGGGCCCCGACTCACAGTTCCTGGAGCCGGATTTGCATGAGTTGCTGCGCGATTACCTGATGGATTTCTACGAGCAAAATGCCGCCCATGACTTCGACTTCGACGCGGAGCTGGTGGATAAGGCTAGGTTTGAGCCCCTTTACTATCTGTTTGTTGAGCACTTTGAGGCAGCCAGCTACGGCGATGAGTTGTTCAGCTCTCTGGTGTTGCTTCCCCTGGCTCAAAAGTACGATAACAAGTGGCGGCGTCGTCTGTGGTCTGAGCATGTGCAGGCGGTGCGTTTTCTCAACTGCAATGAGAGTTTGGTGGGTTTTAAGCAATTAATTTTGTTGAGACTTGGAAATTTCAATTTCTGCTAATACGTTTCAGCTTATGGGAGGAGTATCTGCTTATCTGGAGCCCGTGGAAGAGGAGCCATCGCTGGTGCAGCTGTATGGCGATGCGTTAGAGCAAAGGCTGGTTCGTCCCGGTAGCATTGCTTTTCGGATAGCTCAGCACCACTTCAACCACTCAAAGTCGGTGCATAAAACCAAACTGTTTTGATTATCGGAACCTTAATTGCTGATATAGCTCGAGTGCTCTTCCAGTGAGGTTGCTAAAACTGCGATAAAGGTATTTAATTTTGGAATCTAAAGTCTTCTATTCTATTTTTAAATACTGACTGATTTGGATTTATCTGCTGACCGTTGATACCTCGGAATTATGAAATCAATAATGGGATGTAGACTACAAAAAAATAAACTTTTAGTGCGAAGCACTTCGATTTATAGAAACTAAGGGTGCTGACATTAAACTAAGTAAGTAATTGCTTTCTGGGGCAGGTCGTTTATCATCATTGCATTGCACTTCACCGAGACTGTCCGCGGATGGCCGAGGCAAATAATTAGCTCGGCCGGGCTCCTCTCAACCTTGGTTATGTAACAGTGCGTTTGGAGTAATTACGAGAGGCAGCTCAGGCAGGCTGTCTAATGCAGAGCATTTCGCTATCGTCCTCAATTAATTAACATCATTTGACTTATTGACACATGGGCCAAGACGACTTGGTGCCGTCGCAACCGTAAGCTTTGACGGCCTGATAAAATATATGTAATTAAAACGAACACAATTGGAGGGGCCAGTGCTAATTAAATCATTTGATCTAAGTACTCGTGCATGTGTCCATTTTTTGTTACTTTCTTAGGCCGCATACACCCGCACGCTCTTTGCAAGTGACTTGTCATGGGGCTTTCGTGTGACACATGGCGTATGCGCAACATAGCACCACATACATAGTTCAGACGTTGGCATGATTTACGGTGGCAGAGAACTCAACACCCCGAGGCGCAAAGCGCGAGTCTTATAAATGTTTGAGTGATAATTGCCTTTAAATAGACGATAATTACTTAATAACTCCGGGGTACGAGCGCCGTTGGTAAATATTGGTAAAGAGCCCATAAATTTAACCACTGCTAATCTGTTAAGTCAACTGAAATTAAAATTCGATCGAAGGGGTGCTATGAATAGGCAGCTCGCATTTGATTGCCACTTGAGAAGTTAGGTTGATATTAAATATTGGTGGGTGGTGCATATTTATTTTTAATTTCAATACTAATTTCATTCTTATCTTCGCTTTCTTGAAGAATAAATCAATAACGTATTTAGCAAAGATCTTTCTTATTTGATAACTTTTATAGTGAAAGACTGAAATATATATTGAACAAAGTTTAAAGCATATCTTTAAAGCAATCTTACTCTTTGATAAATTTGACTTGTTTCCACATTTCCCCCTCAAAACTTACTTTGTTGGCCGAATCAATATGGTGAGGCAACATTATTGTTCGATAAAGCCTCAAGGCCTCATAAAGTTACATTTCCCCACTTGCCGGGTTGTAGGCCAAATTCCCAGCTATTTGTATACCTATGCACAGGTTACCGAAGCCGGCTCTTATCGTTGATAAAAACATATGAAATGCCAGATAACAAGCTTCCATTTATATTGGACGCCCTCGGTATATGACTCTGCTCCCAGTTAATTAAGTCTATTGGCCTCCAATTGGCGACCATTGAGCCAAATATTTGCATAGCCTGCACTTGACCAAGGAACCGGTTCTGATTTGTTCCTTGTTCAAATATTTATTTCAAGGTGTGTGTTAAATTATTATATTTGTCCAGTGACTGTCAACAGCTGGTAAATATTTGTAGAAAATTGTAGGAATAAAAAATATGTGACAAGTTTGAAAAATTGCCCCTGAAGTGTCCCCTACTCTCAGTCATCCGCAGAACAAGCTGTTGTCCTTAAATTGTTTTGAATACTTTGTAGGTATTGATTTATTGAACTTGAATTGGTTTTTGTTTAGAAAGTTTTGTTGCTTAGAAATCTTTAGAAAATAAGTGTGAGTACTTATATTCATACGATATAGTTTTATGACACCAAAAAAGCGTTTAAATTAAACATAATTAATTATAGGAAATGTATTTTCTGATTTTTCGGTCATGGAAATAATCGAAAAATTATTTAAAAAATTATAACTTTTTTGTTACATTAATATTTTTATATGCTTTAAGATTCGGCATTTTGTGCATTTTTTTAGAGTCCCAGTTGTAATTTTATAAAAATCTATAGCTGCCTTAGGATCGTTCAAAGAGTGAACATGAAAATAATATGGAAACTAATATAAATTCGTTGTTGTCAAAATAAAATTTAATAAGTCATATTTGTTCCTGAAGTTGGGTTCCTTTTTTATATCGAAGAAGCCTCTTATTGAAAATTAAAATATGTACATTTTAATTAAGATATCTTTTTAATGGTTAATACATTAATAATGAGTAATGACTAATGAGTATATAGTATAGTAAAATAATAGAAAATTTCATAGCTTCTTCTTCATCCACTCCATCTAATTCACACAAACGACTCACTTGGCCCAGTGACTCTCTCTGAGTCATCTCACGAACTCATTCAATTCACAGGCACGGATGTATGCATTTCGGCAAACATTTGTTAGGGTGAGGGTAAGAAGCCACCACCAAGGGTTCGGGACCGGAGTCTCCGGAGGGGCTGCAAGGGGTGGACCTCGGTGACTATACTTCTCGCAAACTCCGCTTGCGCGTGTGTGAGATGGAATTTTTATGCCGCATGTTTGGGACCGATCGCGTCATAATGTATATAGTATCTGTATCTCGTTATGCTGTCGCGGTCTTGGGTTCTGTTTGTGTTTGTTCGCCGCACTTTGACGGTTGCGGCGAATTCGATTCGGATTCGTTTGCCGTTGCACTGTGGGGCAGATAAATTAAACAGATATTGTAGGAAATTGCTGAACGATTATAAATACAAAGAGTCAATAGGCTCAGATTTTTGTTTCCAATATTTACTATTTTAATTTAACTAACTACTATTTATATTTCATATTACTTGTCTTGAAAAAATGTTGACTTTGATAAATCATAAGAAATATACAAATATTTTTAAAAATATTTTCCATTGGTTATAAAACTATTTATCATATTAATAAAATTATTGTAAATTACCCAAAAATCCTACCATCTTCAAAACATATTAATTTTACAATGAAAACACTCAAATGGTCCCATTGTGCACCGCTTTTGCTATTTTGTGGCGATCGCTGCTCGACTTGGTTTCAGTCTTTCGTCGACTCTCTGCACGTGCGTTTGGAAGAGCTCCTCCTCGGAATCGGAATTGGAATCGTAGTCCGTGCTGCCACGTTTTGAACGAACCATCGATCGATCGAAGAAGTAAACACGGAGCGCCGGCTGGATTCGGTTATTTTCGGTGCTGGATATTTATTTTCGAAACGGGCCCCCTTAGGCAAGTGCTCCAAGTGTGCAAGATACTTGCAACTATCTACAATCTAAAGCAATCCAAAAACAGCAAGATACAAAACAATCTGAAAAGCAAAGCAAACAGAAGGTTTAATAAAAATAAGATACACTAAACAGCATATGTATCTAAATTAGTGCAAGTATAGGAAATGTTTTAAATCAAAAAACCAAAGTCTTTAAAAAATAATTCAAAATGTTATATGTACAGTAAATTTATCTAAAAACATAATATATTTAGTGCAGCTAATTACAGTCTTTCTGTGTAACCCAAAAACACAAAGCCCCTTGAGTGCATCTAAAAGAAACAAAGCACAACAACAGCCCCACCTAGCATAGGAAACCCATCCTAGGCTGATCAACGTACTGGAACACAATTAATTAGCTCGAAAAAGCGTTTTGCAGTGCGAGAAAGCGGAACATCGGGGAAAATCTACAAATTTAAGCATAAAAGAAAACAAAAATGCAAATGCAAATGGCAAATGCCAGTGTGTAATCACCAATAAAGTGCCCTTCAGTGCTAACCAATTTGTTGTGACTTGACTTGAGTTGTGTGGACAAAAGTACTTTTGGGGAATCTTAAGTGGAATCCACCGGAATCCGCACAGTACTTACAACGCTCGGTTCACGAGTTCCGCCGCAGCTGATAATAATTATTATTACTTGTGAGTCTCGTTTTCCGATTTCGAATTTAGCCTGGCGGCGCGGCAAATATTTACCAATGGGCGCAGAGTGTATGTGCTTCGTTTTTGGTGAAAAGTGAATAAATTACTGGGGATATCATCGGCACCTAGAACTAACTCAGCCAGTTGGATTTCCATGTATTGTGTTTCGGTGAGTTGCTCATGGAGTCGAAATAAAGAAATATACATATTTTAAAATTTAAATAAAGACACACACTTTGGCGATGAATGTATGTTGTTTTTCCTATCCACAGTAATGAGTTTTCGGCCAGCTGTGTTTGGCTTTGTTTATCTCTCCCGGTGTGCGCGAACGTGGTTTCTTTTGTCTTATTGCGCCCTGCAGTAATTTAATAAGCCTCACCCCCTCTCGGCCAATTTAATTATGAAAGCTTTTAAACAAAAAAATTCTTCGAATACTCTGAGTTCATCGTATGGGAATTACTCAGAACATAAGTCCCCCCCAGCCGCCTTATCAGCTGCCTTTTTCAGTCTACGAAAAACGCACAAAAGTCAAGATATTTTCTGACTATGTCTCCCGGTCTCTGTGTAAAGTGATTGCCATGCACTTGAACTTGAAAGCCATTACCAGTTTTCCGGGTCCGGTGGTGTCATCTATCTTTGGCCACGGCTCTCATCTGGGCACATCTCCGTATATTCATGGAACTAAATAGGGTAATAAATTCATCGGTGCAGTCGCCTTGTTTGACTATTCGCGATTCTATGACGACAATCTTGGAGGCTCTGCGATAAAATCGCGGTCAGTTTCAGAGCTTGTATCTGGTTTCCACTACTTTTGCTCTTTTTTAATGGTCATTAATGTTTCGTATTCCAAGATTTGCTAGACTAGGCAGCTAAAGTGTTAAGTAATTTCTAGGGAATTATGTATAAATGTATTATTAAATGTTTAAGAAATTTACTGAATTCCTACGAAACCTATTATAATATTATTATTTAATCATAAACTCAAATCAACTTTAATATGAAATATGAACCATTAAATCGATGCCTTCTTTAAACCCAAAGACCTAATTTGAATTGCATAACAAGCTTTTAAAATCGATATTTATGTTTATACATTTATACATAAGTCCAATAGAAAACATAAAAATATTTGTTAACTTGAAGTGCTTTCATAATTTGTTTAACCATCAGTGAATCTTGGAGTTTTTCTATGAAATTTTCGAGTGGCTCTTGAGAGCTCTTAAAACAAATAAATGTTGAAAAACTAATAATATATTGCTCTTGAATTGGGATTTTTAAAA
Source organism: Drosophila anomelani (assembly GCA_035045905.1). Classification (NCBI taxonomy): domain Eukaryota; kingdom Metazoa; phylum Arthropoda; class Insecta; order Diptera; family Drosophilidae; genus Drosophila; species Drosophila anomelani. Next base: position 10,526,920 of record JAWNOO010000165.1, read on the forward strand.
GAAAGTGAATTGCTGACAGGAAACAAGCTTTGAAAAAAATTATGAAATGCAGCTGAAGGAGAGAGCAAACAAATAATCGAAGCTCTCGTCTGCAAATAGAAATTAAATCGAAAATAAATAAAACACCTTTGAAATGTTTGTTTTTGTGGGAAAACCTCTACCACTGCTAAAGTGGTTTACTGAATATTAATTATTATTTTAAAATACAAACAAATAAGAAAGTGGATTACATAAACCATGAACCTGTGCAAACACAGAAATGCAGCTGCAACTAAAAAGGCGCCTGGCAACAGAAGTCCAGGACTCGTGGTTGATCCTTTCCTCCCTTCGACATTTTTACGGGGTTGCATCGCGAAGGTCGTGGCCTATATAGGGCGCATTCACATGAGAGGGGATACGTATTATGTACATACCCTCTGGGCACATATCGAACTAGATTCCACGGGTCTCAGCTGGTCCCTGTCGGAGCGCATAAAGGCAGACAGAACGGAATGGAACACATGCCGCGATTAACTTGTCCATTTGCCAAGCCATTGACACGGCGAACCGCCTAATGGAAATGCAACTCAAATTGTCACCGCTGCTCCTCCTAATGATGGCTGACTCGTCGGTGGGTGCGCCGGGGAGCTGGGAACGCCACTTGGATTTGCGGCTCAACTGGCGCTAAAGCTGGCTGATCCCAGAGCTTTGGCTGTCAGCCACAGACAATAAAAACCATGGCAGACGACATGCGACATGCGACGTATGCGGGACAGAGAAAGCAGTTGCAAGGCGACGAACCGGAGATCACAACAGAACGCACTGGCGGACAAATAAACTAATAAATCATTGACCTTGCGAACCTTGACGAAGCCACTGGGTGCACAAGTAGTGGAAACTCGACCAGAATCCCACCTAGATGCACTTGGTGACTAGACTTGTGGCTACACATCAAATAACCAGAAGCAGCTAAACCTATTTTAAGAAAAATATTTAAAATTGACATAATTGGGATTTTAAGCTTTCACAATATTAAATTTATTTCATAATTTCTTTGAACAAATGCTGATTAAGTAAATGAGTTTTCCTAAAATACTTATGAAAATAGGCATCTGTTTTTAATTTCAAATTAAATCAAATTTAGTTTCAAATAAAATCGCTCAAGTCAATAAATTAGACTAAATTCCTAAAATAAGGCAAATATTGCTAAAGAAGATAGGCAGCAAAAAATATTCAAATTTTTATAAACATAGCCGAAAAGGCACATGATCGACTAGCTATAAATCTTTGAGAATTATGAGCACTCCTGGAAAATTCGATTTTCAAAATAAAGAGCAAAAGTAGTGGCATATATTTAAAGACCAAATATTTTTCATTGATGTTAGAAGAGCAAATCCATATAAATATTTGTATTAAATGGGGAAGAAATACATACTAGATATTTACCATTGATAATTTTTCTTTTTAAAACGCAAGCTATAAAAAATGTGTTTTCTTGACTTTAATAATCATTCCTTAAAAATCCAAACTAAAAAGTTTCGAGAATTACTTAATATTTTCTTCGCTTATTTAGACTTTTCCAGCATTGCCTGTAGGAATTGCAACCCACAGCGGAAATGGGAATGGAAATGTGAATGGGATCGGGAATGAGAATGAGAATGAAAATGAGTTTCAGAATGAGAATGGGAATGGGCAGATAGATGAGTGGCCAGTGGCCAGGGTAAACAGTGAAATTATGCAAGGGGCAGCGCCAAGTCACAAAAATGCCGAGCAGCAGGTCGGTGCAGTTGCTGCCGCGCGCTGACAATTTTCACCTTTCGCCTTTCGTCAGGCTTTTGTCTTTGCCTCGCGTTCCTTAATCTAGATTTATGGCAATTGGTCGCCGCTCGGTTCCCATTGAGATTCCCCCGTTGAGATTGCGATACCCATTCCGGTTTTGCGATTGCGTGGGCGTGTGCGGACCGTCCAGCGAATTCTTTTGCGTAAGAAATCCGCTAATCAAAGTGATGTGACGTTGCTACTGGTGGTGCTGCTTGTTGCGGTTGCTCCTTCGTCGAGGAATTCATAAATTGAATTCGCGTCTAATTGAAATTAGAATTAGATCAGGGCAGACCATAAAGACCCATCCCTTTCAAGCCAGAAATACCCGGTGTGCATTAGCATTAAAATAATTTCAGATTAGAGCCCGGCCAGCCAGCTCTCTTTGATGTTTCTCTGATGGCCACGAAGGGGTTACCAGTTGGGATGGAATTCAAATTCGACGGCCCTCCACACTGATGACTCGGAAATAAACGTTGGCCAGCAACAGAAACAGAAGCAGAAGCACCAGCAGAACCAGCAATACCACAAAAAAAACCCTAGCCAATTGGCCAGGTAAACGATTTTCGGTTCTCCGCTTTGCTTTGGCTTTCTTATTGGCTTTTTTAGGGCCACAAACTTGAAATTTCACATGTCTGTTGGGTTCGTATTTATCATATTTCGCTTTGTTCCTACTTATATATAGAATCGTGGTGGGTGCACTGGGGAAAATGGTGTTGAAAGTTATTATTGGGATGGCAAATCATAGATACATTTTAGGTAGACAGATAGATAATGCTGCAGGTTGTTTTACAGTCTATATTTCTCTCTTTATAGATATAGATTTATAGCTCTTTATAGATCTTCAATCGGACAAGAGTATCACAGACTCCAGACTTGGTAATTTCGAGAGCCTTTTTGGGGTCTAATCTTGACTTTATCTTTACATTACTTATGCGATTTATTCAGATTATGAATATAAATTTAAAGTTTCAGTACTTTTATTAAGATTTAAATTTTTCTCAATGCATATAAAAAGGGGTTTCTCCAAAAGTGTGTGAGTTTGAACGAGTACCGAAATAGTGTGGTTAAAAACTGTCTGAATCATCCTGACGCCGGTTTGTAGCAATCCGTGCAATGACCTGTGAAATTATGAGGATTACTCTATGTGGGAATCAACATTTATGGCTCCGCCACCCTCCGATTTTTTGAAACAGGGATTCCCCGAGGGCTAAACCCAAGGCTAACCAAGTGTTTAACGAACAGATTTAGTGTTCCTGGAACTCCCACGGATGGATGTCTGTGGATGCTTGAATGTTATTTTAAAGTCGAGCTGCGGAAAATTCCGGAGAACTTGTGCCCGACTGGCAACAATCAATATTTTATTTCACTGGCATATTACTTACCTGCTGGCTAATATTTGCCAGTTTTCGATTTGCATAGCAAACCTGAAACCTGAAATTTAGACGGGTTTGGTTCGCCCGCAAGGTAGCGTGTGCTGATTAGACAGCTTAGAATTTGCTAATTGGCAGCCAAAGTTATGTTGCCCAGGGATTTACTATCCAATCAATGTAAATAGCAGAACGTGCAAATGGCCCTAAGGTTAAGTTCGACCTCATTTGGACTTTGCTGAAGCAACTATTTGGGACTGAAAGTTCGGCCAAGCTCACAAGTTTGCAATTGGCCTTGTCCAGAGGTATTATCTTGGCTTATTTGAAGCTGTAATGTTACAACTACATAATATCCTATTCAGCTTATATGGCAACATACACAAACATCTGTTGGATTTGCGCCTAATTAAATTACCAGTACTCCCTGCCAACAAGATCCCAGCTCCTTACAGTACGTGCCTCCATGCCGCACACTTAATCGGAATATGCAAATATTCCAAAATTCCAAGGTGCTAAAATGCATTTTGGTATTGAACACGGCTTCGACAGCTGTCGTCTGCTTGGATGCCATGTGTCATGTGATGCACTGGCTTCTGAAGGGGAACTGATACGACGGCAAGTTAAAGGTAGAGTCAGTCACTGGCACATGCCACATGACCCATATCCATTTTTATCGCGCACTTGGGCGCAGTCATTAAGCTGCGGTTAAGGCGACAATATTTATATGAGACGCCGCTCGCCTTTACGATCCAATTCCGCTCTGCAGTCCCAGCTATAGCCGGCTCTCTGGCTCTGGGTTCCATTCCGGCGATGTGTGTACGATATATGTAGCTCTGTAGCAGGTGCTCACTTTAATAAGTCGCTGGCAAGCAAACTGAGCAATCAGCACGATTTTGGCCCGCTAGCTGGGATCGTTTTGCTGCCGCGGCATAAATAAATACAGTCCCATTTCCTCAGCTTAAACCATCAGCTGATTGTAGTAAAAGTATTGAAATTTGAGTTTGTCTAAATAATATTTTCCATTTTATTTGAGATATGGTAAAGTTTATATACATAGATTTGGTTTCCCATAAATCGAGTTCTTTCATTAAATACACTAAAACTTATAGTTGGTATATATGTTATAATATAATTTAGTATTTAAAAGACTTATGAAATATGTGGCAAGTTGTTGTTAAAGACATTCTACTGTAGCTGGAAAAAACATAACAAAAACATTGGCTGAAACTTGAAGGTTTATTGAGTTGCAAAAACTCATACGTAATCGATTGCCTTCGAAATTTCCCCGAATTGACTTTAGTTTGTCGGATTAGTGAAGGGCTTGGCTCGACTCAGCTCCTTGGAGCAGGTTGCCTTTTATGACTGACTGACTGACTGACTTGAAATTCCAGCCGGGTCTTGTTAAAGCTCCCTTATTTTCTGCGAATCGCAAAAAGTGCTCATGTTCATCAACAGCGAGTAATTTTTCTTTTTCTTTTCCCCTGCGCTCACATACAAATGGGGGCATGAATATACCCAAACCAGTGGCAATTGCAATATATTTTTATTAACCTTTCCTTCGATTTGGCAGCCTTTGTTTTTGTGATTTGTCCCGTGTTTGCTCTGGCGTCTGTGTGGGCTTTTGCACTTAATTTATGCCGCCGCAAATGAGGCGGAATAAAAACTGTGGACTCGTTGGAAGGTGCCCTCCGGCTACTCCTGCCCCATCTTTTGGGGGGTCCAAAGTCAGCTGGGTACTTACCAAATGGCATGATATTTCCATTTCCGAGTCGTAAATACTTCTTGCCTCCTCGCTCTTTACGACTTTAAATCATAAAAGTCATCGGTTGTCCCCTTAGAACCCCAGGCCACGAATACCCAGCAACACCACACCAAACCAATCTCCAAGCCCAATCCCCAATCTGCAGGCCTTCAGGCCTCCACACCCACTTACAAGTACCGTCCGAGCCAAGGGGCTTCTGTTTGCGGCATAAAAGCCCGCGAAATATTATTTATGGTTATTTTCATTTGAAATTTATAACCGAAAAACCATATGATATAAATAAGCAAGTGTGCCGCACAAAAGGCAACTTCTCCCGACTCCAAATCCGAGGACGAAGCCGAAGTCCTCCTGACTCCCTTCTGGTTGGAGGAGAGGTCACTCCCCGGGTGTGAAGTGCCACCCAATTTTGTTGTGTTTTTATTGTTTCACGCTTTCCTAGAGCGGAAAAACTTATGGGCCTTCGTTATCCCATAGTGTTTATTTAAAGCATTTCACTTGCCACTTGTTGTTTATTTATTTATTTATTTGGACACGTAACAATGCCGTCTTGAGTGGCAATAGATTTTCCTAACTGGTGTGTGACTTTCATGTGGCTGATCACGACCTCCAAGCAGAGCCAACTTCGATGATTTTCAGACTAGAAAGATGTTAAATCTTTCCTAAAGAGGACTTGAGACTCGTTTCAGACGGATGACTTATAATAAAAATAGAAAATAAAAAATTCTCCTGTTCAAGCATTCCTTGCATATATGATTTTCCGAGAAAAGCACTCTGATTATTACCTTGATTTTGACAAAAAGGTATACAAGCCTTTTCTGGGAAGGTTGAACAGTTAATAATTAATAAGCTTAACATACAGTTGATTCTGGGAATAAGTTAAAAATATTTTTCATACATTCACAACAAAAATAACCACAAAACTCAAAGTTTACAAAGCGATTGTGTGTATTTACTTATTGATTTTTTGATGTAAAACTTGTAATTGTTACTTAAATATCAGTTTTCTGAATTTTTAGCTAAATATGTATTAATATATATAAATATACACAAATAATTTGTTTGAATTTGCACTCGGCTTTGAGCAAACTTATTTTGATTTGATAGCTTGAGGAATTCGCTCTCGATTTACGTTGACTCACCAATTGATTTCACTTCAATTAATTGCCAACGCTTCCAATTCACTTTCTGCTTATGGCAAACTGTCATTGCAGGAATTGGGTCAAGTTTTAAATTAAAGTAGAACAGAGTTTTTATGGCTCGTTTATCGCACATTCTAAACACATTATACATCGCTGCGAAACGATAATCGAAAAAATATTCTAAAACAAAATCAATAAAAATATGCAAAGTCAATTAAGTTGTTATAACTTTTTAACAATCTATCGTAAAATATTTTGCCAAAAGCAATTGATTTTTAAAGCGTTTTTGGTGCATCATATGAAGTTGGATTTCCCATATACTATTTTTTATGAAATATTATTGAGCTCAGAAATTTTAAATGTTTTTTAAGTGAATAGTTTTCATATTGCCATAATTTTATCAATCAGTTTCCGCCATATTGATGCCATTTTATTGTAAAAAATGAATTGTAATTGAGCTTTGACATTTATGTACTTTTATTGAGTTCTTTTTAATGCATTTCCAGTCACTGAACATATATTTACCTAATATAATCTGTGGTCCATGGCCTCCGTCCTGGGATATTTATGTATGTCCACATAGTTCGCAGCGAGGATGTTATTTACTCCCCAGGATGCCATTAAATTGTCAGTGAGGACGAGCACGAGCACAAGCACGAGACCGTGGGTGGAGTGAGGAATGTTACGTCATTTCTCACGACTCAGAACTCAAACTCAGTCCTTGGGACTGACAACATGGACGTTAACGCTTTAATGCCTGTCAGTCGCATGGATGTAGCTCCTTAATCGCTTAAGCGGTCGGCGCTCGAGGCGGATTCCCCGGCAGAGCAAGGCAACCCTTTGGGCCAAGACATGAAATGTGGGCTAAAGGAATTAGCCCGATTGCCAAAATGACTTCCATTCTTGTTTATTACCAAACAGTTTGCATTTTTTGGCTTAAAGCGTTGTCCGTCCCCTTGGGTCCATCTGTCCGTTGACGAGGATGAGGATGTAAATGCCACCCGCTCTCAGCTACTTTGCATTTTTCTCGCATTTTCCTTTTTGCCCTGCTTAGTTTTTCTTCTCTCTGATTTTTATTTTTATTTATTTTTCTTTTCGCCAGCTAGTTGCTAGTTTATTTGCCAGTTTCAGTGGGCGTACAATAATGTAATACAATGCGGATCAGCACGCTTGACTTGCTCAACTTGTGCTGTGTGTTTTTGACACTTTGTTGGCATGACTTCTCCTTAGCCTCCGTCCGTGTCCGAATCCTGCTGCCTTGTTATCTGCCCTGCTTTCGGGGTCCTGGTTTGTTAATCCGCTTTGATGCGTATCTAAGAGATATATGTGCAAGTGTTGCTCATTTGTCCTTTTTTGGGGGAAGATATATGAGGTTCTATTAAAATGTAATGATTTCTGGAACCATGATTTCATAGGAAGACTTTTAATTTTGTTATTTTGAAAAATATTTATGTTTTTAAATTATATTTCTTTGAAAAACCATCTCAATAAATGTAATTATTAACCTGTTGTATGAAAATTTACCATTGAATTTTGCTGTCAATTCTTTTCGTGTCTCCCCTGACAGCACTGATTTATTTCCCTGTGTGTGTCCTGCCAGATGACCTCCTGTCATCCACTGATGAACGGATACTGGCCGACATCAGTCAGCTAGCTGGTCGTTGAAAGTTTTTTTTTTTGTTTTTTGTGCGTGCCACATCACTGATTACTGCTCTCGATTGGATCGGGGGCATAAAAACGATTGATATCAATATCGGCAATGGCATACCGAATAACACGTGACATGTGATGTCCTGTCATTAGGTCGCTGGCAGTAACCTTCTTAGTTGCTGACGGCGTGCCAGTTTTTATGTTTTATGGCTGTTGTGTTGCTCTTGCTATTTTTTTTTGCGGAGCATCTTGTAATTGAGGTCGTGCAATAAAATTCCTAGGTTGTTACAATTTGATGGTTGCTGGCGGTGTGAATTTCCTGGCCCTATAAAATATGTAACCGCTTTTACCTTCTTCCCATCGCCTGCCTTCCTGTCAACTTCCAACTTTAATGTAGATTCCTTTGCCAGCACTTGGAACACATTTAGCATGGCGTCTGGGAAAGCCGGCTCCTGGCTGGGCTTCAAGTTTTCCAAAGAGTTCACAAGCTCCGCGGGCGGAAAAAAGGCCCATTAAATCTAAGCATTTAATTCGGCCTTATGGCTTGGGGCGTAGAACAAGCTTTATATGCAATTGTTGCCAAATACCACCGACGTTGTAAAAATCGTATTTTATTGTGGCAATTGAATTGCGAATGGGCGTGGAATTGAGTAATGAAAGGCAGGGCGCGGGCTCCGCTTCAAATGAAATTGCCTGCGAGAGAAAATCGCAGTGGCAATCACAACTGGGTCCCCGAACGGCGCTGCGACTGTCAACAATTATTATTCAGATACGATTTTTACAGCATTCAGTGCTTCCCTTTTGGTAGGCAGCCGCTAAAATTCAAAGTCAAGAGCAGGGAAATGGTTTGCTAAATGCTTCATTTTCCGGATCTGGCCAGCACCCAACCCCACAAATGGCCAATTAATCAGAAATGGGGTCATAAATCAGGCAAATGTCGTTGCGAAGTGGCTCCTACGGGATACCCAGAGAATAAGTTACGATTTTCGTTCAGGAAGTTTAAAGGAAAGTGTTGAGTTTTCGTTTACCACATCTAATAAACTAAATTATTATAAACACATTAAAAATGTTTTAAAAATTGAATTTGTAGACTCTTGTAAAGATGTCTAAATAAATTAAATGAAATGTTTAAGCTACTATCTTAAAATCAATTTTAATTTGCTTCACTTTTTATGTTTTTAAGAAGGCCATAAAATCATTGAACTTGATTTCTTTGATTTTTTATTCACCTTTCTAATTATTTTTTAACAATTTATATTTGTTCATTGAATTTATTGGCATAGAAACTTTTCTGTTTTTAGCGGCAAAAATATTTAAAAAGTATTTTTATTAAATTTGTAAACTTTATTCTGTAAAGTTATATTTTTTTTCTACAATGTATGTATGTTTTCTAAATAAAGATATTTTAAATGTTATCTTTTCCCTAGACTATTCCTCTGCAATATTTACTTCAAGTTAGTCTAGTTTAATAATGTAAATTTATATTTAATAAAGAATTGAATTATTTTTTATGCTAGAAACCTTTCTCTTTGTGTATTTGGTTAGAGGGCCAGGACTTGTTTGCTATCTGTCGAAGGCCAGCTGACGCCTGCGAAACTTTTAACTCGGCAGCTTTTGCGCTTATCATTGGCCTCCTGCCGGGGTGAAGGGTCATTGGGTTGGGTCGCCCTTTGTGTCTCACGCTGATAAGCGGGAAATTTTGGTGCACCTGTCCAGGATGCCGCCTGTCAACTGCCTTTTGACATCTGTTTTTGCCAGGGAATGGGAATGGAAATGGGAACGGGACAGGGTTCATTGAATTAAGTTCTTAATTGCTGCAATAAATTCGTACAAATTCTGAGCTGCTCAGCTGAGCAAAGTTCCCACAATTTGTGTAAAAAAATGGCGTAATTGGCGTAATTAGCCAGCGTTTTGCAGTCTCTTTCTCGCTGCTTATCTCGGTCTCTTTCGGCGCTGTTCTGTTTGACTTACCTATTATGCTATTTTGCCATTTGTTATGCTAATTGTTCGCCTTTGTGTGCTATTCGCACTCAACTTGACCCACAAAGCGGAGGCACGGAAAACTGTGACAAATCGTCATCAATTCGGGCAACTCCTTGCCACTTCCGTTTCCGCTTTGCCGCCTTGTCGCATTTCCGGTGTACCCTTTGACAGGCCTCATCAAGAACCCCTTGGCGCCAGGTGTGTATGTGTTGTGAGCTGCTCAAAAGGGAATCCCATGCCATCACACATCCATCGCATCCACCTGGCAACCGCAGCAGCAGACTAATCATGATTAATTTGCATCAATTTGGGCCGCAGCTATTTTTAGATATGCGGAGTCGCCTTAGGCGCTTCAAGAGGCGCTCTTTCGTTACCTCTAGGGAATGCCAGTGCGGCTTATTCGGATTTCGTCACTGAAATGCGATACCTACATAAGTTTGCCGAAAGTCGATTTGAGTTTTACTTATTGGCGAACTTTTAAGTCTGCCAAAAACCATCAAGATATCTCGCTAAGAAGGACTCGATTGATTCACGAACTCGATAGCATATCCATTTCAATAGCTAGGTCTGCGTAAGGTAATAAAATATTTATTTCGAAGATAGATAAGTGCTCAAATGAAAGGATACTTTTGGTATTAAATTTTAATTTTAAAGAGAAACTTTGCCATCTCTTTTAGTACTTGTTTTCTATAATAAAAGCCTATGCTTGTATATATTCTTTAAAAATCCTGATATTTAGTTGGCCTTGTGTTAAAAATAAACAAACATCCAGTCACCAACAAGAGAAAATTGCTGTAAAAAAAAATAACATGTGAAAACCAAAATTACAAATATTTTAAAATCTATCAAAAGGTATTTCTGCATTGCAGCTTAATAAATTTTCTAGGCAACTTGTTTACATTTATTTTTATTTCCCTTCAGTTCTATTTAATTTGAAATATTTTTCCCATTTTTTTCATATTAAATTTTAACGAGGGTCCAATTCGCAATTGAATTAAATTAATTAAACTTATGTTTGCGCTTTCAAGCGCACAGAGTTGTGTGTATTTTTTAGGACAGCAGCATATCTCGACATCGATGTGGAAAAATTACCATTTTGCTATTTTTCTTTTAAAAAAATATCTGTACCCTTCCGGCCACCAAACGCAAGCTAACCGAGAATGGTCAAAGGGTTGTGGGAGTCCCGGCATCTGGTCAAGGCAGCCGCCGAAGGGGGAAACTTTAGGCAACTTGAGGGACACGCTTTGTGTTGTATTTGTGGTTGTCTGGGAAAACAAGAAAATGTTTTTATTCCAGTGTCCTCCACAAAAAGGACACTCCCAATGGGGATGGCAAAACTATGTTTAATTGTGTATGCATGGATCGGTGGCAGGTCCTCTGCCCAAACGTCTTAATGCATAATCGAGTGTGGCGTGTGTGTGTGTGTGTTTTCATTAGAAAAACCTTTTCGTTTTCGGGACACTTGCTGAATCAGCGGGTTCCCGGGGTCCTTCTGATGAGATTTCACTTCAATTTGATTTATGGGTTTCTTTTTGTTTTTTTCCCCTCTTTGCAGATAGCTTTAAGCGACGCGCCAGTTCCATTTAAATAGCCAGTAACGGAAGTCCCGATTTTGCTCTGCCCACAGACCGCGCCGACGAAGGGACCTATATACACAATTAGCCACAGTGGATGGGTTCGCTGAATCCGTTTCCTAGAAGTTTCGACCCGCACGCGGAAACCGCAGAGGCAGAGGCAGAGAAATCTTCCCCGGGCAAGGACCTAAACACCCGACAAACAAACACAGGCCGCCACTATCCAGATGTCGGACACCATCTCCTTTGAGCTGGGCTCCGCCGCCGACCGGCCCCCGAACAGGTTCCAAGTGAATCCGGTCAATGGCAACAGTCGCAAGGCGCAGGATGGGCTCGGAACCGCACCGGGGTCTGGAGCCGGAGCTGGAGACGACAACGGGCCGCACGAGGTTTACCGGCGACTCACAAACGCCGAGGGCGAGCTGCTTGAGGACGACACATTCGATGCGACACAAATGCTCAACCAGCACCAACCCAGGCAGCAGAGGTGAGTCCTGATGGGTCGGCCATAGGGTTGTGAATAGGATGTTATGGGTCAGGGGTCAGGCGATAGCAGGCTGCTTTAAGAGGACACTTAACTAAAACGGGAAACCTACTGCGATCATGGTTTTATTTAAAATATTTGAGAGTTTAGTTTCATATAAGTAAAAGATTGTAGAATCAATAATTATTATATCAGGCATTAATATTTATTTATTACATTAAAAACTTACTCACAATACACTTAAAATTTAAAGAAAGAACAAACGTTTCGCAGTGTACGCCGGGTTGACAACGGGTGCGGTTTTCGGGACTTGTCCTAGGCGACCTTTTCCTTTGTCTATTGTGCCGGAGAATGGAAATTTGTTGAATTTTTCATTTTCTGGTAATTGTTTAGTGTTTCATCAAAACAAGGATTGCTTTTGTCGCCTCCTGTATTTTGTCCTCGCTTAATTATGGCGTTAACATTCCGCCCTTGTTCCATCCGGCCACAAAGGAAGCAGCGTCAAGAGAAGGACACGAAATGCCTGAAAATGCCTTAAGAATTATCGCTCCGGCGACAGAGTCCTTTGAATGAATTACGGCGTTAAGGGCGGCCCCAATGGGGCCCAACTTGAATATCATTTAGTTTGAATATATGCGACAATGCTGATGAGATTGATATCCTTTAAAAGCCGAGTGGAGCAAAGTGCTAACATGCCGGCTCGACGCGATGCCGGTTAATCATTCACGCCACATTTGAGGCAATTGTAATTTTCAGTCCATCAGTTTCCAAGGCAATCATTCAAAATTGATTAAATTCCGTTGGAATCCACGATGCCACCGAGGAACACAACGAACCGGACCCGAAATGGAGCAAATCTATCAAATGGCCAAGAGTTTGCCGACCTGCAGACGGTTCAACACTCGCCTGCCAAAAAAGGTTCAACACTCGCTGGCAGAAATCAAACAAAGCCACCAATCACAGACCGTGGTAATAACCATCATTTACGCTTGTGCTCCCCATTGGCAGTGGACAGCCAATTTGCATAGTCCTGTTGATTCCGATTTCTCCTTCTTCTCCGAGCACAACACTATAAAAATGTCCAATTCGATATGTCGCGTGACATTGGGTAGCCGCTGTCTACGTCGTCTTTGTGTTTCCCAGCCGAATTATGATAATGAGGCTTATGAAAATATTATTGCCCCGTTTATGGCCAGACCCCACTTTAAGGAGCTTGCAACATCCAAATCCTGCCGAATCGCGCAGCCACGGCAACTGTTTTTCGATTACGAGGAAAGCGGTTTCATGTAAAAATGCCTTTTAATCGGCTCAAATTGGCAGCCATCAAGGAGCGAGTTCCTGCATAAATTAATGATAAGCTTACTTAAGGGGATCCTTGAGTTTTAAGCGACTCACTGAGCGTTCCCAGATTGATAATTAATTCCTGGATTTTCTCCATCGCCCCCCGCCTGCCGCCGCGTCACAAATTAAATCAATCCCATTGACATACAATCGACGGGATCATCATTATGGGTGCGCTCCACGTTCGCGGCTGCCAAGTAATTCGAAGAGCCGTGCAGACATTCCTTCCAGCAACACAGACTCACATAAATTGCTCTGCTGACAACGGAGTATATATCATATAAATATCTGGGGGCCATTGAGTAAAAACGTTTGGCGAATTGTTGAAAAGGGCGTTGAATAAGGACTTGCAACTCGACAGGAGAATACTGGGTAATTGATCTTTTGCAAAAATGTTTGCCAATATCAAATATTTTTGAATTGAGTTTACAATCTTATTTAAGAAATAAAAACTTATAAATGGTTTAAGATCTTTAGAAGCATAATACTAAACATAATTGACTATTTGTTTCATCGGAAATATGTTGTAAAAGTTCAGACAAATTACAATTCAGCTGCACAAATTTAAATGCTTTTGATTAGTAAGGATACACATATTTTATGTGATTAATAACGAGTCCACATTTTAGTATTAATTAAAACTCCTTTTTTTAAATGGGTTCTGAAATAACGACAAAAATAAACACAAAAATCCCAGAAATGCCAGTTTGAATTGTAAATTAAATAGCGTAAATGAGTACCTTCTTCATTTGACTTATTTCAACCCAATAAGGACCTCAGTTGATGCTGGCGTTAAACACATTTAGTAGTTACCATGGAGCTCGAACTTGTCTAAGTTAGCGGGTGCAACCAGCAGGGTGTCGGGCTATCAGGATGCCGAGACGCCCAGTCGCTGGGCTGCCAGGATGTCAGGAGCTCAGCCATGCAACACATTATCGGCGCTACAGGCACAACGCTTGTCCTTAGAAAACCGAGGGGAATAAGTGCGAGGTCGCGTGGTTGAACGGCCTTCTAGGCGCGTGGGCGTGTCCTGGGGCCGTCTGCTCTTTGCTAGACTGCTGTCGTGGCAGACTAACAGACTGGCATCTCGGCTCCTCGGCATCCTGGCATCCAAGCAGCATCTGGGGCCCCGGCACAATGAGCGACAATCAGAAAGTGCAAGTTTGTGTTCGAGGGCGAGCGCACAACTAAATCGAAATAAATTCAATTGAGTTCCGTTGAACAGAATTGCCTGATAATGAAAGCTATTGGCTGTGGGTTTAAAATTGAATCCTTGTTCACTGGGCGTGTCAAGTCGATTGGCTTTTTATCTAATCTGAGGGCCCTTTGTGCAACTCGCCCAATTAAATTGGTAACCATGGCGAAACGTGGAGCGTGGGCCAGGGTAAATGTGGAGTTTTGTCAAAAAATAATGAGCATGTCCCTTGTTTTTGTTTCCCATCCCAGGCAATCCATCAAGAGCAGCTTCCGCGACAAGGATAAGCCGTCAAGGTTCAAGGATCTGCAGACGACAACCCGCTTCCAGGTGGACCCACAAAATGAGGAGTCCGACGAGTCCAATGACTCGCAGGAGGAGCGCGAGCTGCTGGACAACGAGTACGACACAAAATATGGTAAAAGTTTCCGGTCAGTTTGCATTGCTCTCCTCCTTTTAACACAGATAAAAAATATGGTACACCGTTTTCCAAATAAATGTAATCTTTTAAAAAAATGAGCTTCTTGAAGGCTGAATGTATTATTGAATTCTGATTATCTTTAAACTCTAAAAGACCTTTGATTATATAATAAATATAAATTCTTGAGCCGCAGTGTCATTTTTTCTCTGTGTACCCGCTGCTAAGCTGTCGAATCTGTCAGATTAAACTCTATCTGAATTCCCCGCAGGCACTTCACGCGAGAGGCGTTACCCCGCCTGGACAACTACCGCAACATGATGTCCATCCAGGCGGCTTACCGTCCAACGCTCGACGAGCTGCACAACGCCACGCTGGTGGGCAAGGTGAGTCCGGCTACTCTCTTCTCCTCATCCGGATCCAGATCCGGACTGGGACCGAGATCGGGTCACCTAAATGGATATTAACGCGAGGGTCGTAAACGCTGAGGGCCACAAATTACAATTTTCGCAGGGACCATAAAATAACAATTCTCGGTGCTTTACGAGTTCAAGGCGGGCTGGCAGTCAAATTTAAATTTATACTCAAACGTCCCCTCCCCCCAAAATTTGGTATAATTCGATATGTACCCGTAGCGCGTAGCCCGTAACCCGTGAAGTGACCCGAACCCGGCAGTGTCTCCGACCAAGTGTCGCCCCGGCTCAAACGAAAAGGCATTGGCGTCGCAGGCACATAAGCGTGACTGCAAATGCCACCAGGAGTCAAATGGCTCGGTCGTTGGCACTGCAGCCAGCGAGGGAAATCCTGTGGAAGTCCCTGGGAAATTGCTTGTCAAATGCAATATTTGTGGTCGGGGACTCAGGGAAAATGTACTACTCTTTGGCAGACTTTACCCATTAAATTAGACTATGTAGTATGCAGCGCAGAGTCCAGTGACTTTTCGTTTGACTTTTTTCTTTTAAGCACTTCGCCATGAATCGGTTTGAAAAGTTTTCCAAAGTAAAGAACAAGTGCAACGCCACCAATTGACGCTAATTGATTTCCACACTCTTTCGCCTAATTGTTTTCGTCTTGGGTCCCACAATTGGCTGACCAAATGACTGTCAATAAGAACAAATAAATTGTTATAGGCTGCGGCTGAAGGCCCGCTTGAGAAATGGATGCCTTGCACAATTCCAAAATATAATCCATGATGCAATTTGATGAGAAATTCTTTTTCACTTTGTGAATTTAATGCTGAGCAAGACTCGGTGTATTAATTAAGCATTCTTTTTTATATTTGGTATATTATATGGCCAGAGGTCGCTCTCAATGTCAACGGGGCATCTTGTAATAATAAGCAATTAAGACAGGGTCTCGTTAAAAGTGCAAGGTTCACGGGTTCAATTGGCTCCACGGGTGCTGCGGTTTCGGGGGCGTATGATTAATCTATTAATAATGTCATGACTGGGGTCTCTTGTCGGAATTCCCGGTGGCTGAAGTCATCCATTTCCCTGTGGGGATTTTTTTTTTGTGAGCTTGACAAAGAAAAGGAGGGAGATCCTTTAAACTCCCTGTTTCCTCTGTGACCCAAAATTACGTATAGAATAGATAGATATTTACCCCACCTGCAGGCTGTGGCTGTTTGCCAAATCATTTATCAACACTAGACAGCTTTATTGAAATTTTTTCAAGAACCCATACCCTTTGTGTTTGACGCCCATTCGTACACTGAAAAAGAAAGGATATAGCTTAAAGAAATGAATGGAAAAATGGCTTTGAAACAGGAGTTTCAACGAGTTTCCCCTGTCTCTTGAAGCACACTCAATGTGTCCTTATTGCAATTATATTTTAAATTATACTTTTCATAGTTCCGATTCGAATAATTATGTTTACAGATTCTATATAAATTCAGGTTTACTATGAAAATATCCCTTAGCTTTTTAAAATGTACAAATAATTAAAAACAAAGTGCTTTTCTGCCTGTGTACCCATAGAATACGCACAGCTTGACGCGCAATCAGGACCCAGAGTCGGGCATCATGAATGGCATCTTGAAATTCGGCTGGATCAAAGGTGTGCTCATCCGCTGCCTGTTAAACATCTGGGGCGTGATGCTGTTCCTCCGGCTCAGCTGGGTGGTGGGCCAGGCGGGCGTCATCGAGGGCTTCGTATTAATACTGACAACGACCGCTGTCACGACCATCACGGCCTTGTCGATGTCGGCCATAAGCACTAATGGTGTCATCAAAGGAGGTGAGTCGCAGTTCTAGTCCCACTCTCACTCCCACACCTGCAGGCCCCCTTGTGGTCGCTTTTAAATGGCTCTAAGTGGTTGTCTGACAAACATTCCACACTCCCTAGGTGGCACCTACTACATGATATCCCGGTCCCTGGGCCCGGAATTCGGTGGGTCCATTGGTCTGATTTTCTCGCTGGCAAACGCTGTGGCCTGCGCCATGTATGTTGTGGGCTTTTGTGAGTCCATGCTGGCCATGATGACCGCCTTTGAGTGGTCGATCGTCGATGGTGGCGTCCAGGATGTGCGCATTATCGGTTGCGTTACCATCCTGCTGCTTCTAATTATCGTTGTCGTTGGCATGGAGTGGGAGGCCAAGGTGCGTATGCCGAATTTCTGACGTAAATAGCTTTTGTGCAATTAATTGGCTTCTCTTCCGCTGGCAGGCCCAAATCGGATTACTCATCATTCTGCTGGTGGCCATTGCCGACTTTGTTATTGGCAGCTTTATCGGACCAAAGAGCGATCTGGAACTGGCCAAGGGATTTCTGGGCTATAATGGTGAGTCGGAGTATAAATTAATTACGATTTGTGGTCACAAATGGAATTATCTTTCAGCCACTTTGTTCAAAAATAATCTATTTGCGGACTATCGTCCGGAAAAGGGTGGCATCCAGCATGACTTCTTCTCAGTATTTGCCATTTTCTTCCCGGCGGCCACGGGTATTTTGGCAGGAGCCAATATTTCTGGTGATTTGAAGGTAAATATTATTTGCGTTCTAGTCTTTATCTTTATTATTTGTGATTCTTTGTATTCTTAAAATATATAATTTACCCCAATTTTCTTTCACCCTTTTAGGACCCCCAAAAATCCATTCCAAAAGGCACGATCCTTGCTATTATTATCACCACAGGAACCTATTTGATTATGGTCCTGCAGTGCGGTGCCACAGTGGCTCGCGATGCCACTGGTAATCTGACGGATATTGTCAATGGCTCCTATTCATTCCTCGACTGCCAGCCTGGTAATTTATTTTCTTTCTTTTAATTTAGTTCATCCTGATTATTTCTTTCAAATTTTCCAGGTGAATGCGCTTATGGTCTGCAAAATTCCTTCCAGGTGATTGAATTGGTCTCTGGATTTGGTCCCCTGATTTATGCTGGTTGCTTTGCTGCTACTTTGTCGTCTGCCTTGGCCAGTTTGGTTTCAGCTCCAAAAGTGTTTCAGGTTAGAAAATATTATAAATTGAGTTTACTTGGAGATTTAAATGGGCTTCATTCTTTGCAGGCTTTGTGCAAGGATGAGTTATATCCGAAGATCGTTTGGTTTGCCAAAGGTTATGGCAAGAACAATGAGCCAGTTCGTGGCTATGTGCTGACCTTCATCATTGCTTCAGCGTAAGTATTTTAATTATATTTTTAACTATTTATAAACGCTTTACAAAAAATTAAATAAATTATGTAATAGTGAAATTAATTTATGATTTATATATTTCTTTTATATTCAGCTTCATTTTGATCGGCGAACTAAACCTGATTGCCCCGCTCATCTCGAACTTCTTCCTGGCCGCCTACATGTTGATCAACTTCAGTACCTTCCATGCCAGCCTGGCCAAGCCGGTGGGCTGGCGTCCCACCTTTAAGGTGAGTAAGGAGTTCGTATCACTCTGGATATCCTATGACCCAAATTTCCCCTTTCAGTATTACAACATGTGGCTGAGTCTGCTGGGCGCCGCCCTCTGTGTGGCGGTCATGTTCCTGATCTCGTGGGCCACCGCCCTGATCACCTTCGCCGTGGTGCTGGCGCTGTACTTAATTGTGGCCTATCGGAAGCCGGACGTCAACTGGGGCTCCACCACGCAGGCGCAGACATACAAGAACGCATTGATGTCGGTGCAGCAGCTGAACAATGTGGAGGAGCATGTGAAGAACTACAGGCCGCAGATCCTGGTCTTGTCAGGTCTGCCCAACACCCGACCTGTACTCGTAGATCTGGCCTACATGCTCACGAAGAACCTATCGCTGCTGGTGTGCGGCCACGTTGTTCGGGGCTCCAGCTCCCAGAAGTATCGAACATATCTGCAGGAGCGGGCAGCCAACTGGTTCCGCAAGCACCGTGTGAAGGGCTTCTATGCTCTGGTGGATGGCGAAGACTTCGAGTCGGGCACTAGGGCCTTGATGCAGGCCTCCGGCATTGGAAAACTCAAGCCGAACATCATCCTGATGGGCTACAAGACTGACTGGCAGACGTGCGAGCACAAGGAGCTGGAACAATACTTTAACGTGATGCACAAGGCTCTGGACATGTATCTGTCGGTGGCCATTCTCCGGGTTCCCCAGGGCCTGGACTGCTCCCAGTTGCTGGGCTCCCAGGATGGCTGGAAGACGGTCGCCGATGTCCCAAGAACCCTGCAGCCGAACGAGAGTTCCGGTGACTTGCAGGCGGCGGACAGCAGTGCCCGGAACGGTTTAGGAGGCAGCATTGACTCCCTGAGTCGCAATGTGTCGCAAGGTAAGGGGGAGCTGCGATCCGACCGGATCCAGACCGCTGAATAACCATTACAGCTAAATTGTAATTCTGATTATATCTTGCATGTGTCTCTCTCCCCTTGAAATCCCCCCTAAAACCGCACCTGCCTAACCACACAATCAAATCGCACTTTCTGCACCACGATTGCAATCCCGTAGAGGACCGCAACCGCAACGAGCTGCTCCAAAGCGAGCAGAACAGCCTGAAGATAGTGAAATGTAAGTAGCATGCCGGGATTAAATGGTAAAGGTGAGCCTAAGGGTGGACCTTTGGTATATACAAATGAGATTCATACTAGAAACGAAAGATAGAATCGGTTTTATTTTATTTTAATTTACAAAATTGAATTGAATATATTTCATTACTGAATTCCGAGGAAGTTAAATTTGGACTTGAACTTGAAAAACGAGCTCTGTTTAAGTTTAAGAAGCAAAGAGTATGGAAATCCATTTGATCTTAAACCGAAGGTCCACCAAACCCCGAACCTTGCCTCAATTCCAATCCAACAACCCACAAATCGATATTGTTTCTTCCGGGAATTTGGCGAATCACAGTGCGCTTCAAGCAGGGCCTGCGGAGAATGCGCTCCTGGCCAGGTGCCGGTGCAGGTGAAGTTGTGTTTTTTGTGCCCAAATTCTTGCGTGTCTTAGAGTACTTACTTGAATGGAATGTGAAGTTGTTGTAGGCTGAGTAGGTAAATATGAATATGAATGAACCACACGCAGATGCCACACACCCAAAGAGCCACACAAGACTACCACGCATGTCAGCTGCATGAAGGCATGCCAATCAAAGCCATAAACCTTCCAGCAAATTAACGACATTTAACAGCCAAACTAACCTCAAGTCCTGGCCAAGCTGGAGCTCTCAGGATTTCCATAGTTTCCCGTGCCGACAGCATCTGTATGTTTCGCTGGCAGCAACCTTTTTCCGGCAATCTGCCGCCTGAAAATTAATGCAATGCTCGTAAATTTGAAATTTAAATTATACTCGCACAATGTCCAGCCAGCCAGCCAGGGACGGGGAATTGGTTTTTGGCATTTCGAGTTGGGCACACGTGGCCCAGGGGTCCTTGGGTTGTTTGTTTTAAATATATGTATACATATATAGAGACGAATAATTGAAAAGCTGTTGGGCTGCAGCTCAGTGTTAGCTTTGTTGTCTTTGCATGTCCGGAATGAAATGTTGTGGCTGTGTCCCCAGTCCTTTTTGTCCTTGTTCCTCTTTGAAACTCTCGCATTAAATTGTCCCTTGTTTGTGCCGATTTAGCCTCCAGCACAAGCGACCTGTCGTTCATTGCGAGCAATCAGTCAAAGGATGTGTCCGGAATGCCCGATCCTCTGGACGCCAAATCAGCTAATCTGGTGGTAAGTTATTTGTAAATTTACTATGCGAAATATGCTTCAGTTATGCTGATCAATCTGCACTCCGCAGACCAATTCGCTGCGCAAATCCAAGCTGAAGCACGACGATCCCGCCTCCCTGTACAAGGGCCCTGGCGGCGCCGAGCTGCCCAAGGAGGTCCTCACAGACCTCACTCAGTTTACGCGGAAGCGCAGCCATGCCGTTATCGATGTCTGGTGGCTGTACGATGACGGAGGCCTCACTCTCCTGCTGCCGTACATCATCAGCACCCGACGCACCTGGCAGTCCTGCAAATTGAGGTGAGCATTCTCGTATAGCGAATTACTGCGAAATTGTGGTGTTGCCGGCATTATCGCGAGGCTTCTGGCTAACGTGCAAAAGCCACCGCAGGTAATTGGGATTGGGGTGGTATCCAGCGGGTGGCATCGATAGCAGATGTTTTTTCTTTATGCGAATTTCTCCGATGCGGATTTGACTCCCACGCGGACTACTCAAACAGCTAATACTGCCTTTAAATTACCTTAAAGTCATTTTTAAAATTAAACTTTCATCGGAGTTAGCCTCCAGGCAGCAACTTAATTGACAATGTTTTCCACATCGCTGAAAGTTTGAAATTTCAAAATGCAAATTGTTATTTATGTGGAGGTGTACTGTATATGTTAGTTTTACAGCAGGTAAAAGTTTAACATTTTCATAAAAATAGCTATAATATTTGCATTTGCATTTGCAAGGATACATATCATACAGAGATGCAGGTTGAAGTGGAAATCCATAAAGGTCTGGCAATCCAGCAGCATACATATATCAACAAAAAATCTGCAATGCCGAATGCAAGCTCTTGTGTTGAAAAACAAACAAAAGACAGGACCATACTGTTATGCACTAACCTTTGTGCCACGTGTCCTTCTCCACCCTCAGGGTTTATGCTTTGGCCAACAAGAAGGCGGAACTGGAGTTCGAACAGCGCTCGATGGCCAGTTTGCTATCCAAATTCCGGATAGATTACTCCGACCTGACGTTGATACCGGACATAACGAAGAAGCCACTGGAAACATCCACCCAGTTTTTCAACGAGCTAATCAAGGACTTTGTGGTGGCCGACAAGGAGAATGAGAATGGCAACAGCAGCCGGGCGACCCTCAACGAGGATGATGGTGAGTCCTTAAGGGCAAATTCCTTTTTGAATTATTGCATAAACTGTGTAGACTTTAAGTAAAAAATATAATAAAATGCTTATAGAAATTTGTAGGTAGCTTAAATGCCTGAGAGGATGCACATTTAAAGACAGTCTTTAATCCAATTTATGCGCAGTGGAATTTACCATGCAAAATTTAACTAAAACTATAAATAAAACCAATTTTGAAACATTATTCCTGCACCTTTACAGCCCTGATTACCGATGACGATCTGCTGGCGGTGCAGGACAAGACAAATCGCTACCTACGCCTGCGGGAATACCTGCGGGAGCAATCCACCAAGTCCGACCTGGTCGTAATGACCCTGCCGATGCCCCGCAAGAACATCGTCTCCGCGCCGCTCTACATGGCCTGGCTGGAGAGCCTCAGTCGGGATATGCCGCCATTCCTGTTCGTGCGCGGCAACCAGACGAGCGTGCTGACCTTCTACTCGTAGGATCGATTCAGAACGGATCTATTGTATTTTACTTACTTATACCACACCTACCGACACTCACACTCACCGCGCTATTCTTGGGCGTACGAGTATCTTATCTCCTAGAAGTACCACCCATGTACATACGTTTAGGGACACCGCCGACACACGGAACGCACAGAGGCACTGGCAGCGCGGAGGAATCAGGATCGGAATTGGAAGTGAGAACCGGCACCATATTATTTAAGTCCACCTCTGCGTTGTCAATATAAACATTGTCCTTGCAATCGAGTTTAAATCGTATTTAAATACAGTGCAAATAATTTATAAATTTATATTTATTTAACTTTATTTGTGGCGAAGAGCGAGAAGGGATTTTACATATTGGAATAAATTTATTCGGGACAATATTTTAAGATTTTTATCGAAATGGGGCAACCATTGTTTATGTTGAATATAAAATAAATTTATATAAAAATGCTTAAATTCATAAGCTTAAGAGCTTAAAATTATTGATTTTTTGTACAATTTTCTGTAACCTGCATTAAATGTGCATTAATTTAAATTTATATTTTCCTCTAAGAGCCTTAATATCATAACCCGCTATTTACTTATTCTATAAATTATTCTTAAGGATTTCCTGTTTTGGCAACCATTAAGTTCGCTCTCCCACCGAAAGTCGTTTGCAACATGTTCGAGTTGAACATAGTTGAACCTCAGTTGTAGGTCGCGCGTGGGCTTAAAGGTTAGGGGGGAGGGTTGTCCACGTAAAAGTTAAACAAACAGAACTTATAGTTTACCCTTTTGTTTCAGCAAATGTCAGTTCTACAAACTGTGCCCCACTAACTTTTGATTTTTATTATTTTTCGCAAGACATGCCTATTTTTGCTAAGGACAGCAGTTCGGTTGAAAAGTAATCCTTTGTATTAAAACTCATATTAAACTCAGTGGTCTTAAAATGCTTGAATCTTTGGCTCTGTGGATATTTTTAGACATTAACTGTTATGAAATTGTGTCTCATTTGTCTGTTTTGCTAATAAACTTTAGTTGGAGCAGAAAGTTAAAAGGCAAATAAAGGAAAATTAAATACAAATTAGTTATTTTTTTTAAGTTGCCTTCATTAAGCTATCTCCCTTTCATGATAACGCAAAACTATGTTGCCATTGCATTTCAGCAAAAAATTAAAACAAATTAAGGTTGGCATTTCCGTAGGAGGACTTACCTTTGTACCAAAAGGATGGCAGAGCTAAAGTTCGCGCGGGATTATGTTGCATAGCAGAGGCTTGTGGGTGGGCTTGAAGTTTTATAACTTTAGAAAAGGTCTTCGACTAAGCTGCTTGTTGGCAACATATGTGTTTTACCTAAACTGTTCAATTTCTTATGGTTTCTGACCCTAAGGACAAAAACATTTTCACATTGCAACTGCAATATAAGAGAGTTAATACAATGGAAGTTAGTTTCCCAAGTCAGAATTTAATTTATTTCCTAGTTACCCAGGAAATCTGTGATTCTAGGAGTAAAGTGTTTCTCCAAAATAAAGCACCCACGGTAGAATTGCACAGCTTCCACAGTGATAATAACAAATAATTTTTAGATAACATCACAGTTTCTGATGAGGATTCAAAGCATCGGTCACTTCCAGCTCTATGAAATAAAACAAAAAACAAGCATAATATATGTATGCCATGATCGCCATGGTAACTTTAGAAAGCCATATTTGCCGAGCTGTTATTGTGCTTTGAAGCGAAGCTATTCATATGAAACAGCGCATGTAACTTCATTTATTGTTCGGTTCATGGCCTGGCTATTAAACTATAATGTGTCTTTTCATTAAAACCAAATATGACAAGCGTTTCTATTAATAATGATTGCCGCTCTAGTGGACACTCAGGACTTTTTTATCTACCATACCTCCGCATGGGTTCGTTGTATGTATATATGTGTTGTATCCTTTAAGCTGTTTTATTTCTGGGCAACGTTGGCGTTTTGTTTAGCCAAGTTTTATTGTGGCCCGGTGAGTCTACGCCATTCGTTTTGAGCCCAGCATTACACTGCTTATTTCTGGTAAAATATTGGGGCTTAACTTTATGTCTTCCTCGACGGTTGCGGTGAGTTGGGTACGACAGTTATTCGTTTTAAAATGCAAGTTGCATGGTGGCTTAGTAAATTGTTATAAATTGACATAAAGCGTCGCAATTGCGCCATTAATATTAATGCCTTTGATGGGGTTTTTAATTTAATACTGTCGGTGAAACACGGAGCAGGAAGTCCCGAGTCCTTGGGAGATTACCTGGCACCGCTTTTATGGCAGCTCGTGTTTATCTTGGCTTAAACTGCATTTAGCGGCAGTCAAATGGCAATTCAATATACTCGGCCATAAAGCCCGCTCGACTTCCTTTCTTTGTTTCGATTTGGATTTCGAACCCCTGCGGCACTTGAGACCCCAAACATCGAAGGTCACAGCCCCGGGGGGAACTGGGACCGGGACTTGTTGATTTCTCGCTTCACAGCGCCAAAAACATAAATAAATATTTAACGAGTAAGCCATTGTCATTGGCACGCCACCACAAAGGAGCTCAGATCGAAGAATCGGAATCCTGGCCATCGAGTCTCCGGCGGCCAACAAACTCTGGCCAAGAAAAAACCACACACGTGGCCATTTTGTAGAACTTTGCACTTTGTCTTCCAAAAGTAAACAGCATGTGGACACTCCACTCGACTTGGGCGTGGACTTTACATATGTATCTCAGTTTCTTATTTTTTTCGTCTGCCTTGCCTCCAGGCTCGTGCCTAACTAGTGACTTGAATAATAACTTTTTGCCCCATTTATCTTATTGCTGGGCTTTGCCAAACACAGAAAATAAAAACGAAACAAATAAACAAAGAGTAACAGATTTCATAAATCACTCTGCCACTCCGTGTTGTAGCGTTTTAAATTTAAATACAAGAGCTCTTCTATTGACTTCTATTGACTGACACTATTCCTGACTCTGCTTAACAAGTTTCCGGCTGCATCCTGCGGGTTGTCTGGGTATTTCCGCTTGTCTCGCCATGAATATTGCAAACGCCGGCTTATGCAGGAGAGCACGTCCTGGGAGAATGCTTACAAATCTCTATATTTTTTTATTATTTACCCAAAGGATTTGCTTTCAACTGTAAGTGGTGACCTTTCCTTGATATTTACAGGCAATAATCTAGGAGAATTTATAAAGGTTTCCTGCTGCCGGGCAGTTTTTTAATTCAATTTATTACGCCTAGAATATTTCATAGTCAAGAGCTACTGGAAAAACATCACAAAAAGGCAAGGCTATACTCTATGCTCTTTTAATTACTACAAGTCCGGCAGGCAAAAGAGTAAAGATTGAAATCACTTAAATTTAAATAATGGTAAAATAATTTAAGCATGAATGAAAGTAAACCCCTTTTAGGCATAGTTTATTAAATCAGTGACAAGTAAATAATCTTTCAAAATGTGAATAATTGTAAAGTAATTGAAGCTTCAATGAAAGTAAATGTATGAAAATGTGCTGAATAAATTACCCGCAAACTATTAAAGTAACTACACATCATTGTGTTACATTTTATTAAAGTTCTCAGCCAGCAGAGCGTGTTTGGGGCAATTGTGTTTGCCTGGCGTGTGTGGGTGTCATGGTCGTGTCGCTTAAATCAATTAAGCATTTTGACAGAACAACAAATGAACTCGTGCGGAGCCAAACGGTTATGTGTGTGTGTCGCAGGATCTGCTCCCAGTGCTCAACCCATGACTCGTGTCCTCCCATAGTCTCCTTGCCAGCCGATTAAGCACTTTACGTGCTGCAGTTAACGCTGCCGGCTAATGGCGGAAGGCTGATGGCTGATGGCTGTCGTGACGGATGCTGCGGCACAATAACATACGGACTCCTACATCAAAACTAAAGTTTGCTCGGGCGGAACGGGAAGCATTGGGTGGAGTAAAACTTTGTTATTTGATTGCCGGGGCCTGTCAACACATTGCGGGCTCCTAATAAGTCGCCTCCTGGCCGCAATGTGGCTCCTTGGGCTCTTCATCGGGTTGGGATGCGAGTATTTCTGTCGGGTGTCACGAAAGCGGGCAACTGAAGCAGGAAATGGAGAAAAGGACACGCAGGACCTGCTTGGTTGCGTCCCGCACCTCTTCAAATTCAATCCCAACAAATTTATACGCAGTTCTCGTTGTGCCACTGTGACGCTGATTGTGACAGCGCAGAGAGCAGAGTTGCCATGAAAACACACTTGTAGGTCCTGGCATTTGAATTTGATGCTGAAGTCCCTGCTGCTTCGCTGCGAAAAAATTAGCACTGGAAAATGGGTTTTCCAATTGCCAATATTTTGAACTTCTTTTTTTCGTAATTTTAGTATTTTATATAAATTTCAATATGGATCTGTTCAGACAGAAACATTAAAATTTAATCAACTTTAGCCTTGATTATTAATTTCAACTAATTTAAAAAAAGACAATGACATTGGGAAATTTTGTTAGACTGTATTGTGTGAGTTGTTCATTTAATTTAGAAAATTACTAGAGCCAAACCTTGTATAATATTATTTAGGAAAAAGAGAAGTTTCTTAAGAGTGTTGAACTTAATTATTGCTCGACGTATATTTATTATATTAATCCTATGCAGAAACGCTTAAATGGAAACATATTTATTTGATGATGATTTTTTGCTTTTCATTTCTTTTAAATTAAATTTTATTTCCATTTTAAAATATAACAACGATTTTTTAATGCTATTTTCAGTGGTTTTAGGGCCTAGAAAAGCCTTGAAATTTTTTTAGAAGATGTAATTTGGGTAATTTGAGTCTTTAAACTCCTCTCAACTGTAATCGCAGATTTCTTTAATTTAAAAATCACAATTTTCGCCAGTGTCTCGCTTACAGATGTGTGTAGTTCCTTATGGCTGGCATCCTTGCGTAATGTAAAACGGCGTTGACGTTGCTGCTTTTAGCGCGGTGTTGCTGTCACTGTCTGTTTTATGAGATTCACGCTTGGAAAACAGCAGGGATCCTGCCCTCGCCTCGCGCTCTCCCGGCTGCTCCCTTTTGAAGACTCTCCATAAATCTTATCACATTTTTGCTGCTTCTCAAATTGAATGTGTGGTGCAGATGAACATTCTGAAGTGTCCTGGGGGGCGGGGCATTCCTTATTCGTTATTTGTTACTCGCGGTACGCCCTCACTTTGTACTTTCGCAGCAGAATGTCTTTCATTACTTTCAAATGAAAAAGTTCGTCCTTGCCGGGGCGGCTCTCATATGCAGCTGATTCATTGATTATCGGCGCAAAATTACACGTTCGCTTATAAAATGACAATGCCATAACTTCTCGACAAATGTGCGCTGTCTTTGACCCCCCGAAGCCAGTTCCAGTTCTATTCCTTCGTCCTTCCTACTGAAGAGGTGGTCCTGTGGTCTCCTAGAACGGAATGTGGAGCACTGAGCTGCTTTGCCAGGATATTGTTGTAAGTAGCCCCAGGACAGACTGTCTGTCTGTCTGTTTCTGTATTTTTCCATTGTTGTCAATTTGCTCGATAAGCCGCTTTCGAAAGTTATTAATGCCTTAATGACAGATTCTAGCCCCAAGTTAATGGCATTAAATCCCCATTGACAGTCTGTGCTCGATAAGCCTTTTTCTTTGAAATTGTGTCGCCGCCACCTCGAACCACTTATTTATGGATGGGCAATTGAAAACGGCTTTTCATTCTTTGTGCAAATACCCCAACAGCTCAAAGTGCGGAAAAGCCAATTAAAATACAAAGCTAAGCCCTCTGCTAAATCGAATGAATAAAATAAATCAATTTTGCATTAAAAATGTGCATTAAGCTGTGACTAAATTATTTTTATTTATAACTCTTTGTGAAAACTAACTTGCCTTGAGGGAAAATCTAAGGAAATAGGAGATAGGAAATTTAATTAAATTAAATTTTAATAAATAAATTGGGAAAATATTTTGTCAACTAGTTTCGTAGGTATTAAAATGTAAATCAACTATTAACTATCAACTATTTTATTAGTAAATAAAATGGCAAACAAATAACGCTTGCATTTATTTATTTGTTTATTTATTCAATATTTGGTCTAATTCTTTTATTGTTCTTTTCAGTTAGAACTGAAAGTTTTGGCCACCATCTCCATTATTCAAGCTTATTAAGATTCAGTTTGTTCAGTGGTTCCAGGAATACTCATTGAACTGTGTCTAAAGTATTGCAAAAGTGCCTCACTTCATGTACCCTTGAGTGCCTGACACATTGACGTCTGCAGGACATGCACTTCGGTTTACAAGGATCTTTCCAACGACTACATACAATCTATACATATACTCCCAGTTGTCAGACTATTTCCGGCGATATACTCGTACCGCGTGCTCTCTCTGACCTACATCAATAATTCAGTTGTGGGTCCGACAACGGGAAAGCAATTAAAAACTGGCAGCACGCACATCCTGGCTTCTGGCCCGCACGGAGAAGGAGTGCTGCCTACTTCTGGGGGCGGGAGAGCGAGCCATAAAGCATAAATCACACGCACCAACAACACGTGCCCGCCGTAAAGGCTCAAAGTTGAGCTGTCAGCGGTATAGAAAGGAGCTGGAAATGGGGGTGAAAGTGAAAGTGGAAATCGGGCGGGGGATTAGGCGGTGTAATTGCAAATTCCATGCCACGCACTCGAGTCCTAAATCAAACCGAATGCGAACCATTAATGTGACCGCAATTGCATAAAATTATCACGCACCAAGTCCGGGGTGAAAAGCCGCCGCAATCGAGGTTGGAAAAAGGAGGAAACTCGACAGGTTCCGCCTACGATTATCCAGTGTCGATGATCCGGGGCAAACAACAAGAAAAAAGCAGGCTGCAAAAGCCGCCGTACAACACGGCGTATGTGCAACGTTTTCACTTTTACTTTTTAATTAAATAAATCGTTTCGCGGCCGCGGCAGTCTGAAAAGTTCGCTGCCAAATCCAAACAAATATTGGCAATGACTCTTGAAATGGCGTTAAACTTTCCGCGAAAAGTTTTCAATACTGTTGGGGGCCAATTAATTGCTACCCACTGACTTGGCAAATTCTATTGAACGGAATGGTACATATATCCCAAACGATTTCACCAAAATATATATGCACAGGCCAGCCGGCGATTGGAAAAATTTGACTAAGTATATAATAAATATTTTATTGCCGCGACCAAAACGTTTATAACAACAAAAGCGAGCACGCGGCCACGTAATAAAATGTTGTCTAAAATAAATTTGCATATTCTCCGCTGCCCCAGGGCGGGAAATGGGTCAGGGGATTGCCCGCCCGCCTGCTCTTCCGATCCCAAAAATGCCCTAAAGTGACTCTTGACTCTGGCGGGAATGAAAAACAAAAGCGACCCAAAGTTGCCAGCTCTGAACATTGTCTCAGTTTGTTTAATATTCTCATTATATTCATGTCCAAATGGCGAAAAGTTTTCAGGTATTTCAAATGCAGTAAATCCATGTGCAGGACACGGATGACGTTGGCATTGAAAGTGCAATAATTATCTTGCGGCTCTGGGTAGGCGTCGAGGGCTTTGCATAACTAATCACCGAATGGTAATGATGATTTCCCGGAAAACTCATCGCTATTTTAGAGCGGAGGTCGTATTTCGCTCTTCTGCAGATGCGTGAACAAAGCACTAAACATTTTTAATGAAGCCTGAAATCGAATGCGGGATGGTCCACTCCCGGGGGAACACTTTCGCGACAAACTCGGCCCATCGTATGTCACGTGTGGCCTTTAAAAGAAAAAAAATA
Organism: Drosophila anomelani; assembly: GCA_035045905.1. NCBI lineage: Eukaryota > Metazoa > Arthropoda > Insecta > Diptera > Drosophilidae > Drosophila > Drosophila anomelani. The sequence continues at coordinate 10,557,142 of JAWNOO010000165.1, forward strand.
TATAGAAGGACGGGCCAGGACAGCGGATAAAGCGCGGAGCGAGAACAAATTGTCGAGCTTATTTATAACGAGTGGAATTTTTTAAGTTTGCAAGGGAGACGGTCGAAGAGAAGCCGAGGAGTTGCGGAATTAGAAAATTCACTGGATGTAAATGCGGGCCCCAATCCACTGGAGACTTGGCCAGAAACTTGGGCTCACATGAGGCATTAGCATGTTATTTATTTCCAAGTACGAGTGCGAGTGCTCCGCGACACCACTCCCACTTCCGGAAGGAGAGGTCCTGCCAACGAAACGGAATTCCCATACATTGTGTGCCATTTATTTCGGCAGACGCATCTGCTCCATCTGCAGGGAACAGGACTATGACATGATTTGAAGAATTTTGATGATACACTCATATTCCCGGCACAGTGGGGCGGCTTTCATGGTCAGAACATGTGTGGCAAGCCACATGCTGAAGGTAGCGGGCACATGAAATGTTTATTTGGCTACAGGCGCCGCCAGCATGAATATTTCCGTCTGCAAGCAAGTACAAAAGTTGGATTTGTTGAACACTTGCACACAAACATATATACATATATCATATACATATGTATATCACCAATTTTTAGACATGCTATTAGAACCCTTGGCTGGTTTTTGCACACCAGCCAGGAGCGAATGCCTAAATATTTATTCACGTTTCTAATAACGGTGGCCAACAGAGAGTTGTATGTGGTTCATTTTATGAACTCGGCTTTATCAAATCGAAAAATAATTATACAAAAGAGAGAAAGAGAGAATTTTGGAAATATGCAATATTAAGTTACGTATTTGCATTTATATATCCCAATTAAAACCAGAAATAAATGCATTTTTAGTAGTCATTTCTATGATTAAAAAGGTCCTGCTAGCTACAACATTTAATTATAATTTAAAAATGATCCGCAATAAGCTCGAGAGTCTTTAATCGTGAAAATTTCTTCAGAAAATAATGAAAATCAAGCCTTTATTTTTGGTTGTGTTTTGTAATATTTAACACGATGTAAAGTCATTAGGGAAAATGCTTCCTCGAAACTTTCTTTAGTTTGTAAGCCATACGATTAAGCCATTATGGCCTTTTCTGGAAAATACGTTTATAGGGAAAATGGCTTTAAGGATGTGCCGTGCTCTTGGAAATTACCACACGCCGCAGTTAGGACAGGAAAATGGAGCCTGATGATGATGTGTTAATGAGCCCAAAGGGGTAACTATTCGGATAATGATTATTTGAGCATCGGGCCCTCAGATGAGGGAAAACTTTTGGGACCGCACTCACCCACACGTGTGTACCCAACATACACACTCATGTAATGTGCGCGTTAAAATACTGTTGCATAAATCATGGCTGCCAACTGAAAAGAGTATTTATTTGTGGATTAGATTTAAGCTGGCGGTGGTGCTCCAAAAATAATTACCAGCCACCAGCCACGCCACACTGACCCTGAAAAGCCTCCGCAAACAATGGAAATTTTTATGTACATTTCATTGGACTTAATTGAATCGTCCGCCGTTAATGAAGAAACTTCGAGGAACCTCGGGCTTCCATACGCTGCCAAAAACACTGACTCACTATACGCTCCAGACCATATATATTAGGTGGGCGTAGCGCTCGTGCTGCTCGAGCAGTTTGTTATGATAATAATGTAAATTAATTACTGCTATAGCAGTCATGGATTAGGCCGTCCCTTTGGCCAACTGAAGGCTGCTGTCGGCCTTCTTTTTAGGGGCCCGTAATAATAATAATTTCCGTTGCGGAGCCGCTTAATGGGAAACTCTTAACTTCACATTTCCGCATCTCCACGGCTGACGGTGTAAATGCCTTCCATAATCGCTACATTGCTGCCGGGGCTGGTCGGGTGCTCCTCGGTTAACTGCAATTTGGAGCCACTTGGCCCTGTCTGATCCTCGTAATTGCGATCAACTTAAGGTGCCTTTTTATCGAAGCAAACGAATTAGGACAATCCGGCGGCTGTGCTTTAATTTATTGCAATTTCTTAACTATTTGTTGTGGGCGGTTGCGGTGATTTTTATTACTAATTAGCATTGCCTGTGACATGGAAGGACTCGGACATAAATCACGGTCATCCGGCTCGCAGCAAGGTATTTATTGCCTTTTTAACTAAATGCCACTAATTACCGAAAGTAGCTTAAAGCCACCCGGAATGACTTGGCCGCAGTGCCAGTTTTTATAACGCATAAAATATTTATGGCTCTGGGCCGTCAGGTTCATAAAACGCCCGCCTTTCGGGCTCAGGAAGTACTCCGAAGCCGAAGCCATAAAACCCCAATAGGCGATACCCAATGGGTGAACCGATGACAGTGGAGCGAGCTGCTCCTTTGGTCCTTCGGCTGCGTCCAGAGGGAGCCCACCGAGTACCACTGCTGCTTGGTATGCGAAGCGTTGTCGCCGTTTTGTTTGCAATAAATGTTTAAACTCTGCATAACTTCTTAATAATTAAGCGACGCCCATAAATCACGTAGCCGACCGGAGGCCCGACCGGCCGGCCTGCGCACATTCCATTAATTAAATCGCTGCATTAAATGTATTATCGTGCTGTTGCTCCTCTTATTGTTATCGTTATTTGCTCTGGCCATTCCCAGTTGTCCTCGGAGCCAGCTTTCGGTCGGTCCCTTAGCCTTATTTATGCTCCTGTCTAATTGGCTCTGCTAATCACAATTTGCGGTGCTCAGCGATTTGGTCTGAGGACCGCAACATGTGTTCCCCACGCACCAAATTGTTTGGTTTCGTTCTCTGCTTATTATATAGTAGAGATATTTATATAGTACAGATGTGAGGTCATGGATGTAGAGTGAAGTTTGCGGGAAGTTTAAGCGATGTTGGGAACGAAATGGAAATCAAAATTTGGTTATGTAGCTATACAAAGTCTGCTTTAAATGTTACTACTATTAGTTATATTAAATTGACTTTAAAACATATAAAATATGAGCATAGTTTTCCCCTCTTAAATCTTAATATTAAATTTTTGACACGAAAACTACACAAGTAACAAATTACTCAAGTATGTAAGTGAAATTCCGTGAAAAGAAATAAGGAAAATAAGCTCCCTCTTTTAGAATTCAATTCACCATATTTCCCCCCACTTTTGGCAACATCTGCACGCTTTGCTGAGAGTTTCAGAGCCTTAAATGAAATATGTTAACAACTCGTTTTATGAGCTACTCGTACCGCCGAGCTTAACGAATGAAAAATGCGCAACCTTCACATGAGACTCTGATAAAGAGCTCTTCCTTTGCTGGGCGCACTGCACTGCGCTGAGCTTAAGGAAAACCCTTTGCAGAGTTCATCAGGAGCTGATGCGAATCTGGCCAAGAGTTGTGGATCTGGGGAAAGAACAACAAACCACTGTGAAGGAATATAAATAAGGCGGCACTCGCCAGACTTTGCTTTCGACTGGCTGTCATGTTTCCTCGACGCCAGGAACACTCACCTGCTGCCAGTCAGCAAGTCGCTGATGGTGCTGCTGCTGCTGCTGCGGGGAATAAATGTTGTTGTTTTGCTTAACGAATGAGTTTCTTAACCCTTGCTTATTGTGCCTTATTTATTGTGCCTGCAAATTGGCCGCGGGTATTTTTCAAGCTTCACAAAAAATCTGTTCTAAGGAGGTCCTGGCCATTAATTGAGGCGCTGCGTGGTCCACCGAAGCGAAGGCGCCTGAATACTCAAGTGTTTGCTTCCAAGACAAGAGGAATCAATCGCCAGGAGAGAGACGCCGCTGTGACTGATCAACTCCATTAGCTCTTAAGCGATTTTATCAGCGGTGATTAGACATTCTCACTTAGCTTGTCCCCTGATTACTTGTTTACTCGCATAAAATCGGGAAAGTGGCTTGCCCAGACTTTGTGACACTTAAATACTCCGGCGTGCGAATCGCTCTTGAACTTGAGTTCCTTGAACTAAGGCACGACCGAGAGAGGTGCAAAAATAAATCCCTGCCGGCTGACATTTGGCATATTCATACCCTGGCACGTATTTGTTTGATTTTTACGTACGATTCCGATTCCATTGCTTTATTTCATTCGGCCCGGGCTGTGTGTAGGTGGGTCTGTGAGATGTGAGATTCTACTGTCCTGTTTACACTGGCAGTTCTTGTGAATGGCCGGCCAACAGGCATCCTTGCCTGTAATTCAGTCTCTGTCTGCGACTGCCACTCGAGAGAATGTCCCTGTTGTTGGCCTGTTTGCTTTGCATTTAAGGCAGCCAAAATCAATAGACTGCCTGCCACTCATGCACGCGCCCACAAGAGCCGTTCCCAAGGAACTACTTCGAAGGAGGAGGAGGAGGAGTATGGGAGACACCTGTACAAATATCCTTGGCTTAGGCTGTAGTCCCAGCTCATTCAGAACCTCCATTTAGGCACAAATGGGCGCTGTGAATGGCCAACCTTTGCTGGTCGAGAACGCTTTATTATTTTAAGTATATGCTTTGCCTTCCGTGTTTTGATTTAACACCTTTACAGGTGCTTTGGTTCTCTGCCCTCGCCTAATCGGCAGCTCGGTCTGCCGGGGTGATTTATAATTTTAATGATGCTGCCAAAGCTGGGCATAAAAACCGAATCGACAGCGCGTGTATTACCTTCCGCCTCCTTGTTTCCTACTCCTCATTATTTTACACGCACACCGGACCGAGCTGCTGGTTTTTTGGCAGAATGAGTCCGCAGTGTTTGCCTACCACGTTTCACCCTAATTTGGATCTGAACGAACACCCCTCAATGGAGCCCGATCTATGCCTGTTGATTAAGCTGTTCAGCAAAGTATATACGAGTAGAAAGCAGGTGGGTGGATATTCGAGTTGAATTGGAGGGGCGGGCATGGGTAATGGACGAGGCCACACGGCGGATACTTAATGTATCAGCAATTTGGCAAATGTATTGATTTTGATTGGACGCCAACGCTCGGCCGCCCATTAATTTTCTCGCTTTGATTTCGAGTCAACACATTCGGTGTGGAACAAGTTAAGTGTTTTTAAATTGCATTACCTGCTTGCGATTTCTGATACTGACTTTAAAGTGTCGCCCTGATGGAAACGTGTAACAGATTAGCTTTCACCTGGCGAGTGGCCAAGGGTTTGTTCGGGGTGAGTTTTCCCATCAATGTGTCAATCACAGGGGACACACACACTCTCTGTTTATCCGACGGCTTGTCCCCAGAGTTCTTTAAAAACGAAAACAACAATCGGCTTACGCATTTGTACACAAATATTTGTGTATCACTTCTGGACCCCAAACACCTGCCAGGACCTCGGGGCAGATTGGTCCTGGGGACTTATTCCGGAGTTTGGGAGCCGATGACAGGCTTAGCCCTGCTCAAAGGCCGAGACAAAAAGGTGATGTCTTTGCATCGTTATTGTTCGAATTGACCGTTGATGCTATTTCGCCGAGGAGTCACATTTTTAAGCGCATTAGACGAAGCTCCTCCTCCTCACAGTTCTTGGCACAAATCCAGCTGACATGGCGTTTCTTCTCTCTTATTAAACTTGTATAGCGAACACGGGTCTTTGGCTTATCCTCCTACGGTTTGTCAACAGCGAAACACAGAAAGAAATGTGGTGTTTCAATAAGGAAATATTATTTATTTAGGAAGATAAAGTTAGGAAGGAAGATAGTTTAAAATATATATTTAAGAGATTTTGCTGAGTTTTTATTTTAATAGAATGGTTTAATAAGCTTTTTGCATTAATATGATACTTGTTCAGAATAATTCTCCATACTTTCTTCGAGCTCTAGAAGTTTCGGAGAATATTCACAACATATTCTTAAAAATTTCAACATTTCTCTAGAAGGAACTTAAGGTTTTTCGCAAAAGTAGTCGCAAAATCGGCACTACTCGGTATTAGGCCCATAGTCGATGGCATGTATTACTTTTGCTCAGATAAAATTTTATTCGCACTTTGCGATTTTGTCTGCCGAGTGCTTCTTCCCCTTCCTCTCTCCTCATTGGTAACTTTTCACTCGCCAGCTGGCGGTTTGAGCCGCAGTCATTTGGTTGCGGTTCATTTTGCGTCCAATTCCCTTTGACATTCAGAGCAGGACCAAAAGCAGTGGCAGGAGCAGGACCAAAAGCAGTGGCAGGAGCAGGCCCAGAGCCCGGCTTTTGGCGTTAGTTTCCGCCACATTGGGCAGCACGTGATGCATACAGAGCCTAGAGCTGGAGGATTTGAATGCCAGAGTCCGAGTCCGAGTCCAAGTCAAAAGGAAACAAAAAATAAAACAAACAAACAGTTGACATCTCTTGGCGGCGCGGCAAGCAGATAATTTTGTATTCATTCCGCTTTTCACTGGACTGCGTGGGAGTGTCCTGGCCGGCAGCCGATGTCCTGGCTATTAGCCGGCTCATTTATGCTGTTCGTGTTCGAGAGAATCAGCTTAACGTATGTGTATTCGAAGGACGATTGCGGGCTTGTGTGACTCCGGCACGCATTCAATTATGCATGTCCTCGAGGTGGAAGGACATAAGAGGACAAAGACTTTGGCTTTAATTAGTACACATGGCTGGGCGGCGACTTTTATCAATTCGGCCTAATTGGAGGCATCCGTCACTCGTGGCGTTTAATAATTGTTATATATTATTGGGCAGTAAAACCTCATCCAGGCGGGTCTAATTAATCGGTTCGCAGTGTGATATTTCAGCTGGCAAAAGGCCCCCGCTAATTGTTATTGCAGCCGACTCACAATGAAAGAAGAAATAAGGAAGGAGAAAATTCAAATTTAATTACACCGAATGCCTAATGGCCGCGCGTATTTAAAGCCCAATTCCTTTTACGACCCTCAAAACGGAAGCTTCCTACTGCTGCGCCGTGAGTTTCCCTTGTGTCGAGCAATTTGCAGCTTGTCCTGCTCCTTGTTTGCATGGCTTTTGACACGCCAGTCTCCGTCGTCGTCGTCGTCGTCGACGTAGCATAACTGGTATGGGTTGAGAGTCCTACCGCCCCTACTAGACTGAAGCCACACCTGCTTGGCCGTGTTACCTGCCGTGCTTGTGAGCGACAAACACCGCAAACATCGGGTGGTAATTGGGGAGGGAATATGAGATCCGCACAGGCACTTTTACCTACAGGTTCACTCCACCCAGCCTGCCGACTGCCTGTCAGAAGCAGCTTCGGATCAATTCCTTGGCTGTTCATTTTTCCCAACTGCTCAATGGAGTTCCTGGCTGCTGTTTATTTGATTAAATCAATAAAAACACTCAAAGCGCTTAAACAACAGGAGCTTTATGTTTGATGAATGCGCAGGGCGCGAAGCGGAATGACTGCCTTTAACTTTTGAATGGCAATGTTTCCCAGAGAAGGCAGTCCTAGGGGCGTATACAATTCATATTCTGTGAGTATTTCAACAAATACACCAGTGACAAGTCCCTATCTCTGCGCCGGGCAGTGTTCAGCCAGAAATTGAATTTTTCTAATAATATCAATAAAGGCCTGCTGTTGCAGACACAATGCCACTGTCGCTGAAACTGAAGTAAAGTAAATCCCAACATTTTATGTACTTTCAGTTCTATGCTCTCCGACACTCAGACAAAATAAATAAAGTACTGACCATTGAGCGGACTCAGCAGCTTTAAATGTTTCAAGCTGAGTTCGGATTTTTAAATTATTTCCACACCAATTGAGTGGCCAATTTATATCTCACATGCTGCCAGTAAAACGCTGCAGACACATTTCGTTATAAATTAATACACAAAGTAAGTGTATCATATATTTAGCCGTTGTGGACAGTCCGAAAGGAACCCTTTTGTTTTGCTTTTAAGTGGAAAAGGGTCAGCGGGAGTCCAGACAGAAATTATGGCTACAAGATTGTCAATTGCCGGAACGTGGTCTAACCAAGGTTGAATGACAGCCCGGTTCAGTGGCCTCCTGTCCATCAGAGTCCCGATTGGAGTCCAGGTCTCCCGGCCAGAATATCCGTATCTGGGCACAATTAGTCACTCGGAATCTGGGCACGAACACCCACACTCCGGACCCGCAAATTCAGTCGTATTTGCATGCGTTTACGGCTCTTTTATTCGAGGCTCGTAAAAATGTTTAATTAGCGCTTCACAAGTAATTCCGGCAAACACAGTCATACCATATACACGTCATTAAGCAGGAGGGGCTTAAAAATGCGGATAGCGTACGGTTGTAAATTTTTGAATGTCATATTTCACGTGCGGCAGAACGAACATGCAACCACCGAGTCCCTGATAGCCAACATTTTGAATTTTGGTTTATAAATTTGTTTAGAAGTTGCATTTGTCGACAGCGGATTTTGTTGAAAAAAAATGATTCAAAAATACAGAAATTTGCCACCAAACGCTTTGATGAATTATGGCTCCGTTTTATGTGAACTCATGTGGTTTTAAAATATATATAATTTAGGAATGGGAATATATGAAAAGGGAAAATCTGGTATGAGCAATATGTCAAATATGTATGTATGTCAAATCGAAAATGTTTATGCACAAATATCTTAATGTTTGATATATAAAAATTGACAAATTACATTTAGTATTATATTCTCTATATTATAGAAAAATTTTATTTAAAGTTTGTTTTCTTTGGGGAAGGAAGTGAGACTTCCAGTTTATTTCACTGCCTTGCCAAACTCCATTTTGAATGCGCCACCGGAAGTAACCATGGAATGCTTTAATAATCCAAACAATGCCTGCACGAGTTCCGAAGTTTGATTGACAACGGAATAATTGGATTGCTATAGAAGTGCGCACAATGATATGGGATAACAAGTTTGCCGTTTCCCTAGAGAATTCAGTATCTGGCTGTAGTTGGAACTCTTGTAACTATTTGTCCTGGGCCCTCAAAGTGACATTCGTTATGTTTTAGGGAGAAGTATTTAATAAACTAACAAGAGCTGCGAGTATATTAAAGGAGGCTATGTTTTTGGTAAATTCAGCAAGCTATTCAGAGCCTACAGTATTTGTCTGAAGAAATTTTGTATATTAATAAAGATATTACTCATTTTCAATCCCTTGAATATAACTTAAATCGGCAGGTCAAGTCCCCTTGTCTCGACCTAAGAATAAACTTTTATATTACAAGATACTTATTACACTCGGCATATTTACATCTCGTCCCCGAGGACGGTAATGTAAAGAATTCCTAAAGAGGGGAATTTAGGTTTCCGTTTTGGCATGTGGCCTCCAAAATGTTTCCATCGCTTTGCTTTAAAGCTTCGGTGAGTGAACCACCGGCAGAAACACTTCAAACAGCCAGATGTCCAAATAAAGTAGTTTGAAGCACTCAGCGGAGGAGCGCCGGACTCGAATATATCTGAAGGAAAGCGAGAAAGCAAGAGAAAGCAAAGGAAAGCCCAAGGAAAGCGAGAGCCATCCTAAGCCCACGTCGGGGCAACATAAAAAATGTGCCCGAATACTTTCCAAAATGAACATCGCCGACCAAAGTCGATGCTGCTGGGCCGAAGGCCGACGTAAGAAGTGGGGAAAGCGAACGGAAAATCATGGCTACCCCAGTGTGGGACACTTTTCCGGGTTTCGGGCGACAGCTTCAAGTGAATCCGGCCGCAGTCGAAGCCGCAGCCCGAAAAGCTAGCTGAAAATCAATTCATTCGTTCGACAGTTTCCCAAACCCGAGCCCGCGCACAGTGGATCGAAAGCCAGGGAACTTTTCGTGCTCTGTTTAGATTTTTAGGAAAATGTCGTAACTTCTCTAATACGATTTGCATTATACGTACACGTTGCTTCTTTATTGGATTGCCATGAGGGCAAACTTAATTTCTGCAATGCAAAATTTTGATTTGGGTCATTGGGCCGCCTTACCGTCGGATATATACTGAGCCGCGTACGAATCTGTGCCAATTTGGGAACGGGATTGGGTCTTGGGGTGCCACTCGAGCCGCCGCTCATAAACTCCATTATTTATGCGGCACACTCCAGCAGCACATTAGTCGCTGGCACGTGTACGACGTGGACCAAACCCAATATTGGTACAGGAATGTGGATGGGCATCGGCAGGGGAGTGGGGAATGGGGATGGAGCAGGACTTGTTTATTTTTCTAGCCGCCTCGTAATCAGCGGAGCATCCGAAGCTAATGATGGCTGGGATGCTCGGCTCTTGCGGAATCCATCCTCACCTGCTCCGCCTTCATCGTCGACTTGCCTTCCCACCCAACGAAGCCACGCGATTTCACTTTTTAAGCCGGCGTCCTTTATTGTGTCGAGTTGGGACTGGCATATAAAAACAGACATGCTTTACATAAAACTCGAACCAAAGATTCTGGCAACAGTGACAAACTTTTGCCAGCCGCCGCCGCCGCCGCGTCCGGATAACATCCCCGCCGGAGGGACCGAAACGATTCCGGGGCATGCATGCTCCTTAGAATCGAGGGAAACCGGGTCCCGGAATCCGAGTCAAATGCCATGACAACTTGGCGCAAAAGTGAAATAAATCACCGGAGAAACAGGAAGCGGGAGGCCCAAACTCGATGCCATAATTTTCTGGGGCAAATTATGCACTTTGCGAGGATTACACAACCGGAGAAGGAGCCGTTCCGGAATTCCTGCTCGTAGCTCAAAAAGCCGCGCCCACACGAGTTGATGGGGCACGCGTGCATGATAGTTAATATCGGTATTAATTCAATTATTTTCCAGCCACGAAAGTTTTCATTTTACTCAACAGAAAATCCCTGGAAAATGAGCGGAAAAATGCGGACTTCGACAGAGCAGGGAGGAAGGAGAGCGCGTCGGCATGGAAAAGCCGAGTGTGAGTAATACAAAATTGTTTTTCGTGCCAATTTGGTAATACAATTATGCGGAGATTAATCTGCCAGCTCAAAAATGCGGGAATCTTGCGTAAATGCGGCGTCAAGCCCCTTGTGCCTGGGCTCATAATGTATTAAAATTTATTTTGATTGTCTGCCGCAACGCAATGCGCAAATTTAGTTAACAATTGCCAAAACGAGGCGATGGCGCGGTGGCAGCCATGATATTTGATCGTTTGCGTTTCAAGCATCCAATATTCAAGTGCTCATTTAGCATAAATCATTTTTATCGGTGAGCAAACAATATGCCCGGGCAGGGGAGAAAATTATTTAGTCATCAGTTGTCGCTGTGCGTTTGATGAGATCACGAATTGAACCTGAAGAGCTTCCTCAGAGCGAGTCCTGGTCCTGCCATCGATATCCGCAGCTCACATAAGTGTCTGGAAAACAATGCCTCCAGGAGATGGGTCTTTTGGATGAGTTCCTGGTTTTGTGTTGGTTTTTTGGTTTTGTTTTCTGGGAGGCGATACGAGTACTCCTCGCATTAGCTGACATTGTTGTTGACTCAGTGTAGGTTCATCACACGTGACTGGGCTGCCACTCAGTGCGTCATTTGTCATGGCGGGTCCTTTGTATCCTGCCAGCGTTATTTACTTGCCTGTTCTTGTGTTCCCAGGCCCTCGGATTCCTCGGATGGCTGTGTAGTTTTCTGTCTGGCTCAAAAATACGCTACAATTCGGCCTAATGACAGGTGAAAAACCGCAGATGGCAGCATCCATCTCGAACCCAAACTCCCTTTTTTGTGGAATTCATTTTGGAGCATGGAGTTGCTGGGAAATGTACTTGTTTATTTTGGGGAAACTCAATTAAGGACGCGGCACTGAAGCCGCCTAAATGTGGAATGTGCCGAGAGCTCGCCATAATGCTTTGTTATTCGCACAAAAAGGGTATATCCATGCGCACTTTAATTACCCAATTGTGCATGTGTGCGAATTAGCTAATTAGACTAAATAAATACGTTGGCCAAATACGACTGCCGCTCTTGGCATTGTGCTCCATTAAAGAAAGATAAACATTTCTTACTAAATCTAGACACGCCAGTCGCCACTATTGCAGGAGCAACTTGTTAGCACGGCAAAAATACGACCGGAGGCAGCCTTAACTTTATGGTTGTGAGGGATTTAGCTCAAGCACAGTGAGTGAAAATTCTGATCTAGCGGGGAAATTAAAAGATTTTTATTAACTTTTATTATAGCTTAAACTACTAAACATTAAACTAATATATTTATTATAATATATTAAGTAAATAACAATTCTTAGAGATCATAAGAGCAAGGGTTCCTACACTCCCACAAATATTATTAGATCTTCCAGACTCGGTATCTGTCTTATGATATCTTATCATACTTATATATATTAAATATTATATGAACAAAAGATTGTTTAAACTGTTTGTAATCTCAAGTATATCCAAGCATATCCAAAACAAATATTTTTTGTGGACACTGGCAAAAGTCCGACGTATCGAAGTAATAAATTTCTTTATACATATATAAATTTCTATCTTAATTTTATTGCCCAATTATTTAACAATTCTATTATTTCTATTCTCTAATAATGCTAAAAGATAAAAGATTTTTATTATACTAATAAAAGCCTGCCGCAATTCCCACTGTTCCGCAAGGGCCCACGCTGCGTATGAGTTATGTCTGCAGAGCATTGCCCTTGACGGGGATGCCAACAAGTTGCAAGTCGTGCCAGCGAGGGTCGCTCCGTCAGGTGGGCGAACGTATAAAACGCTTTTATGAATGAATCCACTGGCAAACTTGTTCGAGGTTGGATGCAACCTGTTTGAGCGGTTGGCGCGATGATTTGACTTCGCCGCGTTGGATTTTTGAAATCAGTTGTCAGAACTCGAGGTGCCGCAACGGTTGAAAAGCCCGGAAAATCTTAATTTCCACTTCGCGAAAAGCAGCTCCTTCAATCAAATTTGCTGTGAAAAAAACCAAGATAGAATAAGCGCGAGCGAAAACAGAGCTAATAAATTCCAAAGTGCAGTATTTGAAGAATCAAAGTGAAAGTTTACGGAATTTCATTAATCGAAGTTGAATTTCTGGGAAATTTTTTTCATTTAAAGTGAACAGTCTTAAATTTTATCCTGATATTAACTACAAAAATCTGAGTGTGCATTTACTTAGTGAAAAATATTAAACATAAGTCATCATCTCGAATAAGCAACGAAAAAGTCTTTTAATATTAAAAAGGCAAGTTTTATACAGCGCGGGGTTTGCGATTAATGTTCAATCTTCTTAATAACCTTTCTGCGAAACATTTTAGTTAATTAACTCAAGCATTCAAGAGTCTATTAATTAAAATAATGGCTTTAATAGGCAGCAAGTTTTTACTCATGGCATAGTCTGGCTTTTAAATGAATTATAATTAAACCGAGTTGGGGGCAACATAATTTGCATATCACTTCAAAATATACATTTATTTGCATCAGAACTGAACTCAAATCGACCGAACCATTTTATTTTGTCAAATCAAATTTAATAAATTTACTAATAAATATAGAATGCAAGGCATGAGTGACTCTAAACAAATTACAATGAAATAAAATAAATTTCTAATCAGAACAAAATGCATAAATTACTCTCCGAGGGGGTGGGCGAGGTGTGAGTGTGTGCGTGGTGTATCTATGCGGTGAACCGAGGGCAATAATCAAAATGGCATCAAGTGCTCAAGAGCTCATGAAAGCTGTGTGATGTTAAGCAAACAGCGGACTGTGCACACATCGCGGATACAGATACAGATCCAGATACATAATGAAGTACGCGGATACTCCAGATACGCCAGAATTCCGACAGGGTTCGGGGGGTGCAGCTGCCAAAAAATTAATGACATGTTGATATTTAAGCTGGCAACACAAGCAGCCAGCCCAACAGCCAACTGAAGTTCACCGTACAGTGCTCCTGCGCCCTGTGTATTTCCCCCGTATTTAAAGAAGCGGCCCAACTGTGCAAACACCGCAGCTTCGGCTTCAGCTTAGACAAAAGCCCAAAAAGTGTCTAAATAAATGTGAAATGTGTGAATACAAACAGAAACCCAAACTCAAACTCGAGTATTAGCCAAGTATAATGCAAATATTCCGCAAGCAACTGGCAGAAGTAGTGTACGGGAAAACTTTTGGGACACTGTGCCTTAATGAAGAAATTTTCCTTAGAAGAGTGGATCCACCTCTCTGGGCCTGGTGTCTGGGCAGTTTATGGACTCGCCAAGTAATTACAAAGTAGCGCCGTAAGAATAACGTAAAACTGCTTCAGGAATTAATCCAATCTAAGTGAATGGGCAAAGTTTTGCGAAAAAAACAATGCGGAAAAAGATGAACTGTAAAAGCGAGTCGACTAAAATGTCGTCCATTTGCACAAAACTTTGCTTGTACAGAAAACTTTGGACAATAATCAAAAGAGTAGTGAGATTCAAGTGAATGTGCGCACTTCTCCCCATCCACAAAAGGAGAAATGACAACGAGATCAACTTCGTTGTATTACCTGTAGAGGTCACCATTGTTACGTATACGCCATGTTGGCAGAATCGAATGCAGCTGCATGTTAATGATGTCACTGCAAGCCTGGTCAAATAAATTCCACAAATATTTGATATTTATTTATTTCGCTTCTTTTTGCATAAAGCAGGATGCAGTTGACAATTAAAGACAATTACTTAATGCTCTGTTGATTTTAAAAAAATCATCACTTGCACAAAAGAGACACAACCTTGAGAGTGGTATTTTTATAGACTTGCAGCAATTAAATTTAAGCATGGGAAAAAATCATTTAATTGGGCTCTTTTTCGATACAGATATACGAAAAGGTATCAATTATGGCATTGTCTAGACGGTTTGGACAGGGATTATGCTGGTGTGTGTATGTTTTTTTGGGGCTTTTACTGCAGGAATGCAAATCAATCAAAGACTAAAAAAGTTTTCGCCTCCAGCTGCTCATCTGTCGTCGCTCCGTGGATTATTATTCTGATGCCGGGTACATGGCACAGATGTGATTTTCGCCACTTTTTGGGACCCCAGCAGCAGCCGGCTGCTTGCTGATCAATCAAATGCGCATTTGTGTATTAATCGCGTTGATTAAACGCGCGAGATGGAAAGTTCACTTTAAGATATATGCGGGCCGAGGCAATCAGATACAAATTGCTTTAGTGACACCGAACCGAGCAGGTCAGGAGCCATTAATCTGGCTTGCACACGGGCAATTAGCGCTAAAACCCACTAGATATTCTATATATCTTTATATGCCTAGATACGAGCAGGTCCAATTAATGGCTCGATTGCCGGCAATTGATCTGCATCAATTGAGTGGAATAGGAGGCATTCAAATATGCTGCCGGACACGCTCTCCGCTCACTCGGAGGCTCTGAATTGGGTTTATTGTTTTCCTATTGGCGGGAGAACGCAATAACAAGAGCCAAACGAAGCGTCCAATTTAATTTATGTTCATAAATTAATTTGGAAAATGAAATTTTATGGAATTTCACTTTGAACCCACCACGCTGCACACACCGCACAGGCACTGGCACTGGCGGCATGGCCAAAGTCGAGTCTAAAGCGAAACTTAATCGCAAATACCCAAGTATACTTGTACTTGCACTCGTACTCGGAAGCAGAGACGCCTTCCAGGGCTGCGGATAATTGCTGCCGGGTAATTGCAAGTGCTCAGGTCAACTGCATCTATTATGGAATTGTTACTGCTCCGAGTGCGCTCATTATTGTGAGGCAATCCAGAAAGCCAATCAACTAGAATTGGTCACCTGAGCCACTGGATTATCCAAGGTGCTTGTGGTCTCGTGTGCCTTTAAAGAGTTAAATTGCATTAGCAGTAAGCAAACTAAGAAGTCGTTCTTCGTTTATCCCCGGACTGGATTATCCCACAAATAAAGCCATATAATTAAGCTATAGTTTTATTTCAGCCTTGACAAGAGAGCCTTTCAGCCCAGTTTCAACGCACAATTGCTGTGTTGTTGGCACAGGTAAAAGCGTTTTAGTGTTGATGACAATTTAAAGTGGTTAATGGTCGTTATGCTCGGTCAGCATTTAAATGAAATCATAAAATTGTTGAGCGGAACAACCACACACTCACAGAACTCTGTTGCGGCAAATTAGTATCATCCCCTAATGGATTTTTAAAAGGATTCATCTGGCTGGGGTTACCTGGAGAATTCCAGTATCCATTTCCCAATAAATCGACTGTCTGGCGAGTGTATATATTGAATTGCACCTAAGCAATCAATATATTCGACTTTGTCCCGGCCCCGAGCTAAATTTTTTCCAGCAAAACAATAAAATAAACAAGACAGCAGAGTGAAAGACTTTGGTTTCGTGGCAAGCAAACCATTTGACGTAGAAACAAATTAATTGAAAATGGGCTTCATTTAAAAGCAACATTGTTGCGGTAAAATGTGGTATGGCACGACTAAAGCGTATTTTAATCTTAATTTAATTGCCGCTGAACGAGGCAGAGGCCATTCATAATGTCTGCTCGCATTTAAAATAAAATATGTAAAAGCCTTACCTGAATTCCGAGAAGCAAAAGTCTTGGAGAAGTCTTCAAGGAATCGTGGGGTCGTTCGTGCATTTGCCATAGGACTTAAAGTCCTTTGGCATGTGCCTATAAGGTTGAATGGCTTATCACCGCCCGAGGGCACCTTAGGGAATCTCTTATTTCAATCATTTTTAATCAACATCAAAACGCTTCTAACTAAAGCCGTATAAATAGAATGTTTTGTTAGGCATTAAATTACGCCACCTTTTGATTGAATTTGCCTAGCTTGAAGATTAATTATTTTCTAGGACTTTTTTATACAAAGTTGGGGAGTAAATTGCTCCTAAAATTAAATAAATTTGAGAGGAATTTGGCAGTTCAATAATTTAATTTGGCATCCATTCTATTTGCAGATTAATTTAATATAATGTCAACGACATATGAAAGGATACACAAAGCAAAATGCACCTGAGGTCATTCGCCTAAGGATAACATCAAGATGTAAACGAATTTCACTTAAACGGAACCGTCCAAACTGAGTGAATCAACCAATCAACCCAATATGGAGGCCGAGTGGGCCTTCGATGACCCATCGTCGCCTGCCTTCGACCGCCTGCCCCCCGTGCCCAATTCCTCGATGGATGTGGAGGCTAACAATGAGTTGGCCGTGGGCAACTGGTCTGCCATGGGCAACTTGACCCGCCTCGTGGCCGGCGCCGCTCCCGAAATAGCCAACTTCACGCTCAACATGCTGGACTTGGGTGTGAGCCTGGCCACGGATATGTCCAATTTGAGTGTGACCACCACGCCCCTGCCCGCCTATGCGATCGCCAACAGCTCCTCGCTGGCGCATACGAATAGCCGGCACGAGTCGCCGCCAATGGCGGAACAGGTGCCGGAGCACGTGATGGACCACGCCCCCCAGCTATCACGCTCCGGTTTGATGAAGGTCTATGTCTTGGCTGTGATGGCGCTGTTCTCGCTACTGGGCAACCTGCTGACCATCTGGAATATTTACAAGACCCGCATCTCGCGGCGAAACTCGCGGCACACCTGGAGCGCCATCTATTCGCTGATGTTTCACCTGTCCATCGCAGATGTCCTGGTCACTTGGTTCTGCATCATCGGCGAGGCCGCCTGGTGCTACACGGTCCAGTGGCTGGCCAACGAGCTCACCTGCAAGCTGGTGAAGCTCTTTCAGATGTTCAGCCTCTACCTGAGCACCTATGTCCTGGTCCTGATTGGCGTTGACCGCTGGATAGCTGTCAAGTACCCGATGAAGTCGCTCAACATGGCCAAGCGATGTCACCGGCTGCTCGGCGGCACCTACATTCTGTCGCTGGTGCTCAGCTTGCCACAGGTAAGGGGCTCAAGGGAATATAGATCTTCAGTTGATGCTTAAGATAAATAAAAATATACTTAAATATAGAAAACCCTTTCCTTTAAGATTTTGAACTAACTCGAACACTTGATTTAATATATCCGAAAGAATTTTCTCAAAACAAAAAGCATTTTAAATATGCAAAAGAATATCCTTTGACTACAACTATTTCTTCATAAGATGCACAAGAATTTTCTTTTAATGGAAAAAGTCCTGTATTGTCCAACAACAAGAACTTGTATTCTTCACAACAGAAAAAAGTGCTCCTTTCCTGGCTGTTAAGTCGCTTTACTTATGTCTAGTCTCTATTTTAAGTGAAAAACGGGTTCCCTTGGGGGCAGATTTAAACCGTCTGAAGCTGAGTTTCTACCGAGAAACGGCAGACACGCGAAGGCATTCCGCGTCAAAGAAGTTTTGAGCCAAGTGTCGGAGGATGCCTGTGAAAATAATCTGGCCCACTTGCAGTTACTTAGCGAGGGCGTTCCATTACGCTAAGTTAAATCCGGGGCTCAGCCGGCAAGGAGCCCCGAAAGAAACTCCAGCCAGCCACTCACTCGGGGTGCTGATGAAGTTGAAGTAATATGTTTACTGTATAACACGTATACGCCTCGTGGCCGGGCGCAAATAGTCTTGAACGGAAAGAGCGCCTGAATGAGTGTGTGTGTGTGTGTGTGCAGACATTAAAAATGATTGCCGCTCGCACAATAAGTGTGCACTAAATGTGGCTTTAGGCCGCTGCCACGCCCACGCACACGTGTCCGCCCCCGGTGGATGGGATGTGTCGGGATCGGGATTGGGATTGGGATTGAGATTGGGTTAGACTAGCCAATCGAATTCCGGCCAACAAAGGGTTTTTTTTATGTAGAGGAACCCAGGAAAAATAAAAAAAGAAATAGACACAGAAACAGAAAAAGGTCCTGCCGGGAAGTGTGCGTCTGCCTGACGACAGACATTATTCATATTCCCCGCGATTCATTGTGTGCAGATAGGCTGAGTGATATATTCGCCCAACTCGGCGGATAAGCCCGAATGGGACTCCATTAATGGGAATCCCTTCGCTTTGTTCTAGGTTGTTCGGCTGCAGCTTTCCGGCACATTGATTGTATAATGTATGCCGTGTGTCCCCGATTACACACTCGATTCGTTGGCCCTGATTTATGGCCCCGGGCGAGGTGTCCTGTTGGCCCCTCCATTCATCAGATTAACTCAAGTGCCGTGCAGACTGTTGCTTTGAGGAGCAACTGCCACGGCAGGCACTCAAGTCCTGGCTGCGTCTAAGGTGGCTAATTAGCAGAATGCCACTTCAAAGTTGCCATGGGGCCGGCAACTAATTTAGTTTGATTGAAAAGTGTGAAACGCAGCCCCCAAGAGGCCATAAACTCTGCTCTCCTTGTGACCAGCCTCGGGTTCAGGAGTCGGGATTTAATATCCAGGAAAATCTGTTAGAGAGTTGGCTTACCATAAAAGGAAGTGGGCACAAAAGGCTTGACCTTTCGCTTATCAAGGACCTACCTTGGAGATCCCGAAACAGACAAGAGCTTTGGCCTGACGGTTAGAGGAGAAGCAGGAGGGGTTGATTGCCTGTTGAGTGGAAAGTTTTCCGGGGTTTTCTCACCTGACTTATGCAACTCTCTGGAGCTCTCTCTCGCCCAATCCCTGTGGCGTGGCTCCCAAAGGAGTGCTATAATTTAACGCATTTAATTAGGAGAATTAATCACATTGCCACAAATTTTCGCGAGCCGTGTTTTTCTTTATCAGAGAAATATACTCGGCGTGAAATAATAATTCCTGGCCAAGATTAGGCGTGAGTGTAGAAGGCTCCGAAGGCGTGTGCGTGCCAGCTTGTCAAAGTGTCTGACTTGCTTAAATGCCACAAAATAATGTTAAGTCTAATTACATTTTTATGTTTCTGCTCCTCCGCACGCCGCCATTTTTTTGGCAGATTTTGAAGTGGGTTGAGGTCACCGATGCTGACTTCTAGCAGCCCTCAGACACTTTTGGAAACAATAATAAAATGGACATAATGTATTGGCCTGCATTTTAAAATAGGCCCAGAGAGACTTTGCCAACTGTCACGCTAATCCTAAATATTTTATTGGCCCCGCACAAGCTATTATGATATTGCGGGCGGAATCCATTCCATTTTTAGACTGTCCGCCGATATTGCTACATAATTAAAGGGCCACTGTCACCCAATTAAAAGGAACTTTGCAATCATTATGCCAATTTTTATGGTCCACTTTTCGCCCCCAAGTTGACTGCGTTCCGGGAAAACTTTCTTCATTTCGTTTCCTTTTATTGAACATGCGACATAAAATTTATGCGGCTTACAGACGTGACGGCCACCACAGACCTGGAGCCGGAGCCGGAGCCGGAGCCGAAGCCGGGGCCAGAGTCAGACGCAGAGCGGCCAGAAATAAGGGAATCATCCGAAACAATTTTCCGGACAACTTTTCCGCTGTCACACGTCCTCGTCCTCGTTTCCTTCCTCACAGCAACCGGCACATGTCGGTAAGCAGCCACATCGAATCCAATATGAGACGCGCCGCTGAGCTCGTTGGTTTCAAATAAAAAAGCAAAATGAAAATTTACTTTTGCTGCCAATAAACAACAAATGTTTTGAACAGCATTTATTTGGCTCCCGTTCAAGCGAAGAGGGAAGTGTGAGGGCCTTATACCCATTTCCGCGGAACAATAATACCCACGACGTGAACTCGAGGCGGCACAATGGAAATTCGGCGACATAATAGAGTCAGAGTCTGTCCTGGCAGAGTAGCAGAGTGTCAAGGCTATTCAAGGTATTATTCTGCACGTTGAGTGTGAGAGCGATTGTGCTGTAACTCAATTACCACTCTGGGGTGAAGGAAATTTCAATTTTCCAAAGAATCAATTAAAAGTCGATGGAAAAAAACACGGTTCACATATGCGATGCATTTTTTCAAGCATAAAAATCGTTCGAAAGAAAAAGGATATTCAATATTTGCATATACATATATAGTGTTGCAACAACTTTGTAATAAATAAAGTTATATCAATATTTACATCGACAGTGTTGGAATAACTTTTTAATAAATACAGTTTTATTTTTCTAAAGTTCTCCGTAAATATAAATTGCTAATTAATGTAGTGTTTCCTTGTTAATTATTGCAACACATAATTTAAGCTCGATTTAAACGAAAGGATCTATCTTTAAATTACGATTCCGAGCTTTAAATGGACAACTTTTCTGCATTTGAATTCGAATTTTAATTAAATAGCATCCAAATTAAATCTAAACTAGCATCCTTTAAACTTTTCCCCTGAAAGAAGATGCAGTTTAAGTGCCCAAAAATTGCTTCCTGTTATTTCATTGCCGTAAGGCCTTTGTGCAAAGTGCAACTTTTCCAAGAAAACATTTTGAATGTGAATACAATGCTTGTGGCTAATTGTTTTAGACTCGAACGCTTTTCAAACTTTCCTGGACGGGCTTAATAGATACCAATTTTCTCTTTAATGGCACTCTGTTGAAATTCGTTGAAATGGAGCTGGAAGAAATGAAGTTTTGGAAAAGTTTTCGAGTGTTAAATTAAACGCCACCAACATCTGTTTTCTCTCTTGTTTTTTTGGGTAAGAAACACATTGATCTATATCTTAAATAATAGTATGTAGCCTGGTAGCCTGGCTTCTCTTGGAAGTTATAAGTGTGCAAAATTAATAAAAATCAACCATTATACGATTATCCGCTCGGGGTTTCTTGTAGTTTTACTACGCCGCTTAGTTGTGCGTGGAAAGTTAGCCCATTTATCCCATTTTCCGCACCCTCCCCACCATTTTCTCCATTTGGGTCAGCTGTGTCAACACGACGGCGGCTGACAAGAAAGCCATAAAAAGCGCAAATAAAAAGACTTTTAGCGTATTAGTTATGCGCTGACACATCCATCCTTGGTATATGAGTCGCCAGTTCGGCTTTATCAGCCTCGGCCAGGCCCCAAATCCTCCTGGGTAGAATCCTTAGGGACGTCCTGCATTGGCAGGTGGCTGGGTAGCAACTTTCTAGTAAATTGAACGCACAGGATGTTCCGACAATGAAGAAACATGGTTCCTGCAAAACCGAATACACAGTTCACGAAAACGTTCCCTCAATTACGGCCATATTCAGAGTCGACAATGGATAATGGAGCGGGCCTCGCACAAGGAAGTCGGTCGAAAGGGACTTTCTCCCTCATAACTGAGGTCCTTTCACCACCACTCCACAGCCGTCTCCCGCCGCGTGGCAGGATCAAAGCGTCGTTTTGTGTCAGCAATTTGTAACTACGGGCCGCATGTCGATTTCCATGTGAACATTTCTGAATTTACTTCCGCACTCTTTAATGCAGTCAGTGATGTGAGTTGTCTCTTAGGTACAAAGTTGATGTGATTTATTCATAGACAAGGATGCCATAATATTAATTATGTTTTAACTAAAAAAAACAAGAGTAATGGGTTTTATTTGTGAAAACTTTTTGTGGCCTTTTCTAGTTCTTTGAAATATTTAAAGAGGTGTTTAAAACTTTGCTAACATATGTTGCCATGTGAAAAATACAACTTATTTTCACTGATCTTATAAATTATATACCAATACTAGGAGTGCCACCAAAATCTCTGTATATTTTTAATATTTTTTAAAAGTGTTTAAAAAGTAATATTCTAAATAGTACAGCGTTCAACAGGAAGTACAAATAATTAAGTCTCAATCCTAGCTGTTCCACAGTACTGCTAGTACCTTAAATTAATATTAATTTGTATAGCACATAAATGTACATATGTACTTTGTTTACCAACTCAATTCTCAATTTACGCCTGACCTTTGCTCGTTTCTCTTCTTCGCCGCAACGCTGCCTCCTTTGATGTTGACGAATTGCGCTAAAGTTCTTTATCTTCCACGTGGCCCGTGGCCCCTTCGTCGAGGAGTTCTATCAGTGCGTCACTCACGGATTCTACACGGCGGACTGGCAGGAGCAGATGTACGCCACCTTCACGCTAGTCTTCACCTTCCTGCTACCGCTATGCATCCTCTTCGGCACCTACATGTCCACTTTCCGCACCATTTCCAGTGAGTTTCTAATAATAATAAGATTCACAGAAGCAACTTAATATAGTGCAACACCCAAAACTTCTACAGGCAGCGAAAAGATGTTCCAGGGATCGAAGTTGGCCAACTATTCCACCGCCAAGCTACCAACGCAGACGAACCGCCAGCGGCTGATACACAAGGCCAAGATGAAGTCGCTCCGCATCTCGGTGGTGATCATCATAGCGTTCCTCATCTGCTGGACGCCCTACTACGTCATGATGATTATGTTCATGTTCCTCAATCCCGACAAAAGGGTGAGTCTCTGGCGTGGGCGTGTGAGCAGGAGTTGGGTTTCAAGGGTTTCATTCAATTTTGGGGCCTCGAAATTTCCGGCGTGCTGGATGACAAGCAGAAAGCGATTCCTGGTATCGCCTAAATGCGAAGGCACATCAATCAGCAGTCGATTTGTCAGTTTATTCCAACGTATCGGGATCGGGGTTCGGTGTCAAAAAAGAGAAGCCTTTGTTGTTCAGTCCAATATTTACGGCCCGTGGCAGAGTCCTGTCTCTGCTCTGTTTTGTGTGGCGCGAGAACGGGAATAGGAGCACCCGGCTTAGTCGCAGATGGCAAATCCGTTTAGGGCCACAATCTTTTCCACGCTTTCCAAACGACTCGGGCGCACATAAAAATGATTTCTTATGCTCAATTTTTAATTAATCGTTACGGCGCACCCGACCGGCCGGTCGCAATTTTTCCTTCTCTCTTAACGGCGCCAGCGGACACGGCGTCCCAACTTTGATGACTTGCCAGAGATTGCCCGTAAAATCCAGCTCCTGTGGAGTAGGTGGCCCCTCCCACGCGAGAAAGAATTACCACAAGCAGGAGCTCGGTTAACCGCAGCTCAAATATCCTGTAAAGCCTAAGGCAAAATGACTTCGCAGGAAAAGTATTTCCTAATTTATAAAATGTTTAAATCGTATTGTTTAGAAAATTAATAGCTAAAATTTAAAATATTTTCATGGCTTGTTTATAAAATTCATGGAATGTTTGTCTGCTTTAAAATATACATTTAATCTTTGAAAATACACAAACATATTTATTCATTAACATTTGCTGTTGTTTTTTTGATTTACAAAATTTAGCTGCAGGACCTATTTTTAATTATTATTGTTCGTGGAATAGAATGTTGTCATTTTATTTAGATTTTATTTAGGACACATTGTGCAGTTAGTTAAAAACAAACTGTATGTGTTTTGTTAGGGAATAGATGTGCATTATTTATACAACTCACAGAAAGTCACGAAATAATGCATAAAGTTTACATGCCACTGGGGCAATCCTGGCCAGCAAGCTGGTATGCCCAAAGTGCACAACGGATTTATTTAATCCCTGACCAAGGAAAACACCTTCAAGCCAAGGGTATCCGGCGGAAACAAGGACAAGGCTCAGCCACAAAACGCCCACAATGTGCTCGCTCAAACATAAACAAACACCACAAAAGGGTCTGAATGGGGAAATTAATTTGAATTTTCCGCATTGCTTGCAGCTGGGCGATGATCTGCAGGACGCCATCTTCTTCTTCGGCATGTCCAACAGCCTGGTCAACCCGCTCATCTATGGTGCCTTTCACCTGTGTCCCGGCAAGGGCAGCAAGTCCGGCGGCGGTGGCGGCAACAACAACGCCTACAGCTTAAACAGGTGAGTAGAGCACGCTGCTGCCAAAACATGGTAATAAAGTGGAGTTCTTAAATGGAATCATGAAAAGAATTTCGAAAACGAAGTGATTTCAATGGTTAAGTTGCTGTTGCTCCAGTTCCTAGATGGGAAAGCCCAAGGCAAGCATACGGCTCAATAATTCTATGTTTCCCTATTCCCTAGGGTGAAGCTTTGGTATTGGAAGATCTGTTTTCTTCCAAATTCCTGTTAATCGAGAACTGTTTAATTGTTTAATTCCCAAGGCGTATGCCTGTATGCTTTATGTGTCAGTCACATATAGCAAACAGCTCAATATTTCTATGTTTCCCAATTCGCTTCTGTTTGATGTCAAATTCCTATTTATCGAGTACATCATTTTTTAATTCCCAAGGCGTATGCCTTAACCTTAACCTTTATTAATGGCTCATTTTTATTAAACATAACATTACAATAATTAAACTATTCATTTTAAACTAACTTCAAAGTATTTTTGAGCAATTATACCTACTTATAAATGAAATAATTACTTAGGTTTAATTGAATTTTTTACAAATCACAAATCATCTAAACTACTCACACGAAACTATTATATATTTTCAGGCCCTTAAAGTATTGTTTTGAAACCCCTCGAGATTTGAAGAAAACTTCCCAAATTGATATGATTTTATTTTCGAACTGATTTGATTATTATTTCAGAACCACTAAAATTACACACAACTAATTGGCAATACGTAACTGATAGTATATTCTTTTTCTTGTTATTTTTTTCGCCCACCTCATCCTCCATTCCAATTCCCGATCTCCCCCACCGATCTCGCTCCTGACCCTCTTCCCGTCTCCTAGGGGCGATTCACAACGCACTCCCTCTATGCTTACGGCGGTGACGCAAGTGGACGGAACCGGCGGCAGTTCCCGGCAGATGCGTGCCTTCCGCCAGCAAAGTTACTACCGCAGCTCCAGCAACGGCACCGGCGGAGGCCCCGTCGGAGGTACTGCCTTCAAGGAGCAGGTTGGCCTACTGCATGTGGGTCCGGGCTCAGGTCCCTCCGGCGGGTCCGCCTCTGTTCCGGGTGGCAGCAGTAGCGCCACGCCGCAGCTAATGCGCAAAGGCTCCGCCCTGCTGGCCCGGCATCCCAGCTGCCTGAGGGAGCAGGAGCACCAGCGCCTTCTGCTGCAGAACCAGCCCTCGACGCTGGTCCTTAGCTATGATAGCCATCGAGGAGGAGTGGGCGTGGGCGTGGCCCATGGCGGACTGATGAACAACAACGAGCGGGTGTCGAGCGTGTGAGAGCAGCTGGCGATGGCGGCAACAACGGATGCAGCGGCGTATGCAGCGGCGTATGCAGCGGACGCAGCGGATATGGTGACGGTGGACGCCGATGCCTGCTCCTGCTGCCATTGCCTGAGCAGGGAGCTGGTGCGACGGCAGCTAGAACTCCAAGAGCTTCCAGTGCAGTAAGAGGCGACTGCTTGCCAAGAGTGAGAGATGTGTGTGTCAGGGGATCCTGGAGGATACCGACTGGAGGCGTCGATGATCAGATCACCGGGGCGAGCAACTTGTGCTTAGTTAATGCTAATCGAGAGTTAAGTCTTCAAACACAATGGGTGTGCTTAGGCGTAGAGTAGGATTAGACTTAGTCTGTACATGAATGGTTGCCCACCAATGGGAGTAACTCCTGGTCAGAGGAGCCTGAGTTCTAAAGTAAAGAATACAGATTTTAACCAACTAAATCAGACAGTTTTTGATAATTAAAAGCTGTGTATACCGTCTCCACATTTCACTTAAATATTTAAAAGTAATGAACAATAAATCAATAAATGACTTAATTCCCTAACAAAGTTGCACAAAGGTAATTCGATTCCAATTGAATTGTTTCATTATGCATTTATAAACTCATCAAGAGCAGGCCGGGATTAATTGGATAACAAATCGCAATATGACTTGAAACGAGTTCCTCTCAAATTGCTGGGCAACTTTGTAAAATTAATTGAAACCAAATGTAATGTTTTGTTATTTCTATTCTCCGTTAAGTTACACAAACTCAATTGTCCACTTGTGAGTATAGACAGCCAACAACAGGGTAATTATTACAATTGTAAATACTATAAACGAACTCTTTATCGGAGCAAATGTGGTTGCCACAATTCAATCTAAGAGATACTTCAGAAATGTTACTAAATGTACTAAATGTACTAAATGTTTAAAAGAATACCAAAATAAACCAGAGAGTTCTCATTCAAAGAATCCCTAGCTGTAGATATACAAAATTAAGAAGAAACTATTTTAAATCTCAGTGTTTCGTTTGATTTAAGAAACTTAGGCGTAATAATAGTCCCAAGATCTATCACCCCTCCCGAATCACACTCATATTTTATAATTTTGTTACTCGAAACTCAAAGTTGTTAAAGGTCACTTCTCCTGGAATTGTG
Source organism: Drosophila anomelani (assembly GCA_035045905.1). Classification (NCBI taxonomy): domain Eukaryota; kingdom Metazoa; phylum Arthropoda; class Insecta; order Diptera; family Drosophilidae; genus Drosophila; species Drosophila anomelani. The sequence continues at coordinate 10,583,980 of JAWNOO010000165.1, forward strand.
ACTCCCAAAGGATTCAATAATTTACGACCCACAACTGAAATTATCAGTTGGCAGACGAGCACCAACGTTACAGTGAAACACCACAATTCAATTTGACTGAACAGTCCTTTGGGACAAAAGGATAATGCCGCTGCCAATTCGGATTCCGGAGGACGAAGGCGGGTACCATACACATGTATGCCATTAATGGAAGCCACTGCATTATGGGAATCCGCCGCAGGGACTTTGAACTTTCCGCAATGCCGCTTGCTTATGTTTATGCTCATCTATCCCACATCCGCATTCCACTTCCCGTTTGCATATTCATGTCCCCCCCGCACTTCGCTGCGTACTTATGTATAAATAATCTGTGTCAAATTTGTATAGTTTATTTTTTAATAAAACCCGAATGATCCATGCGAAACTTTACGAGCCAACTTTTACGCGCCACGCACAGCTCAACACGTTGATGAACTAGCTGCCTGTTAGGCTCCGTTCCCGCTTCCTGCGGCGGCTCGCTAAGCGTGTACCCCATAAATCCTACGGGGCTCACGTCCACCCCGAGCCGAGTATATTACAAAATTTTATGGGCGAAGCAGGCGGAGGTTGCCCATCGCAATAGGCAATAGCCGGGGACACTTGCCAGGAGTCAGCAAACCAGAAGGCGGAGCTCAGAACGCAGGAGCCAGGAAAATGTAATGCAAAACATTGTTTGCGAGCGACGAACAATGCGCCCGAAAATGCGACTCGCAGTCCGAATTTAGAAGCTGCGCCGGAAACAGGAACCCAATTACCACAAATAATGAAAGATAGACTCCGGTGGGGCCGGCGGTTGACCCCCATCCCCCGCCTGGAACCCTCCCCGTTCAATTATGCGCCGTCAGAAGAGCAAAAAGCTCATTGCCACACGGGAAACATTTCAAAATCAATATTATCTTTAACTGAGAATTATATTTTCATTTTTTATTTGCCGAATTTGTTTTCTAAGGTTTAGAAGTAAAAGTAAAAAGTAAATTTATATAAACCTTGAAATTTGTAGATTTTTAGCTGGAAGACAGCAACCAGTTAAAAAATCATTCTGAAATAACAGACAGTCGTGTGACTTTGGCCTTGTAAACCTCTTGAAATATTTAAACAGAATTTGTGCTCAGTGCACAATTCAACTTTTGATTGCCAGAATTTACTTCACGTTCCCGCTGCTGACCAACTGCCAAAGTTTAGATCCAGTGTCCGGACTGCGGACTGGTCCATTCCAAAATGTAAATGCCGAACTGAAATTTCCTACGAATGCGTATTTTATTTTAAGTACACATTCCACATCCAACAAAGCAATTCGGCGGCCGAGGACGACGAAGAGGCACTTAACGAGCGGGTCGAGGTCCAGAAATTAAAAGCATTCCGCCAGGCTCCACCGTTTTATTGGGGATAAAAGGTTGAATTCGAGGGCCGCGCAATAACGGCAATCGTAAAACGGAAGACATGTACATAACATATAGTACATCCCATCCTGGAGGCTCCGCATCCGGGTAAGTATTAGGCTTAGGCGACCGACCGATGTGTAGACAAGACATCAAGACATCGTTACAACAATTATACGAATTTATGGACCAATTCCTGGGGCCATTATCAACATGACGCAAACTTGGCCCTGCCCTGACCTACATTTCACGAGCTCTCCATTCAAGCGTGGAGCGATAAAGCCGCCTGACACATCAAAACAGGAACATTAGCATTGAAGCCGCCACATTAGACGTATCGAAAGTTTTACTGCATAAATCCATAGAATAACTATTAGGGATTGTGATGATTCGCAAGTGGCCTGCATGGTGACTGGATTTATTTCGGATACTTGAACTTCAAGTCGACTAGTTTTGAAAATTAAATAGAAAAGTGAACAAGAAAACTTCAGTTAGTTTTGCTCGCCTGCTAACTGACTGTGCTTTGTGTTTTTTATCAAGAGATATAAAGCATTGGCTGAAAAACATTGTATAAATAAATATGAATAATTTAAGACATTTAATTTGACGGAATTTAAAAGCTAGCAACATGTTGAGCAACATCCTTGACTTGTTGTAAGTTGCAAGGGTTCAGCACGCACAAAAATGTAATTTTTAGTTTGATAATTTACTTTTTTTTATCATTTGCTCGAAAAAACATTTTAAAAACATTAACACAACATTAAATATTATCTAAATTTTACTTTCATGCGAAATTCATGGATATTTATAGCTGTCTTATGCGTTTTTATCAATTGTTGCCAAGCTTTGAGAGAAACATTGCAGCTGTAGCTTTAATAATCTCTTAGAACACTTCATTAATGAACTGAACTGCCTAGTTTTGTGATACGCATTCCTTTGCCATTTTGTTCTATAAAAAAAATGAATATTAGCCCAACGATTGATACCAAATACACTCACTGCACAATTATCAAATGTAAATGCATTTCTTCCGACGATTCCTCTTATTGTTTCGATTTAACAACATTTTACTTAAGTTTTAGGGCGTTTTTTTGGGGTGGTTAGAACCTAATGATGGAACTGTCTGGGGCGCAATTCCGGTAGTTTGCTTCTGGTGACGATCTTTATCTCGTGCTGACCACCGCCTCCTTCCGCGCGGCGTCCTGCAGTAGCTGCGTGTCCACCTCGTCGCCCGGCAGCTGTACGTACCGCACCACGGAGCCGCGGATGAAGCAGTTCTTCACGCTCAGCATATGCGGGTATTTGTCCGGATCCGTAACACTAATGTCCGTCAGCTTGATGTTCAGATACTGGTCCACCGAGTGCAGGGTGCCACATATGCTACAGATGGAAAGATTTAATTAATATCAACTAAATTATTTGCCGGCTAAAGCACGCGTCGCGAGGCGGTAAACAATCGGCGCTCACCTGAGGTCGTTCTTGAGTTCCACGACTACTTCTTTGCCCACCAGCGACTTGAAGAACGAGTAGAACAGCTGTAGAGGGCGTAATTGTGTTTAATTTGTTAATAACTCTTCGATAATATACGATTTCTTACCATTGTTATTGTTTTTTAGTCTTCTTAATGCCAATTTTTTTCCAGTGTGACCGCCGTCAAAATGTTGCGAAAATATCACAAAATGGCGTTGCCAGACTGTGATTTTACTATAAATTTTATAGCACCTGGTTGATAACTTTGATATTCGTTAAGTTTCTATGATTAGAAATGGTTTTAAAACTTTTACTATACATTTTATAGCACATGGTTGATAACTTTGATATTCGTTAAGTTTCTACAATTAAACAAGAAATTATTTATTATTATTTAGTAAGAAGCTTAAATTTAAGTGAAGGATTCATTTCCGACCCCATAAATCATATATATTCTTGATCAGCATCTTCAGGCAATTCCAACTAGCCAAGAAAAACAAGAAAATAAGACAACAAAAAATTTGACCAATTTTTCAAAAAAATGGAAAGGGGTACCATCATGATTTTTTTCAAAAATTCGAAAAAGTTGTATTGGTTTAAAATTTTAAATTTCGAAATGCAGATTTGTTTGCTTGCCAAAAACTAACATAGAACGGCTTTCCGATTTGAATTTAATCTATTTTTGGCCAAGTTATGATAATTGAAAACTTTGCATTGGCCAAAAAATGAGCCAAAAAATTGCGCAAATATCACAAAAAATTTAATTTGTTGGTAATTTAAAAAGCTTATAAACAGATTTGTTAGCCTTTTAAAAAGTTAGCTTCCTTTCTTGTTTATTATTTTCCATTCTGTTTTATAAATTTTAAACCACTTTTTTAACTTTAATAAATAAATCAATTAAGTATTTCTTTTTTATTTTACCCAAAAACAACTTGGAAAATTATTGAAAAACTATACTTACTTTTCGCTGCTTAAAAACATTTCCAAAACAAAGCCAGACAATTCGATTAAGATGTATATTTTTGGGGGAACAGATTAAATTGCACTTGCTAATACAATTATTGACTTTAAATTACATTTAATAACAATTTTCTCGGGGATTAAAACTATTTACAAACAAAGGGGGCACATTGACCGCGTTACCTGTGGGCTCTCTAAAGTCTAGACTAACAACAAAATGTTTTGCCACGCCCTCAAATTGCCAAGAATCTTAAAATTTCAATTAGCTTAAAAAAATCACATTTCATGTATCTTGTATCTGGTATCTGCTATCTTGTGTCCAACGTAATGGCACGCCGTCGCCGAGCTACGTAAAGTGACAGCTGCCGATCGGAGACTGCTACGCTAACGCTAATAAATTCGTCGCTACTCCTCGACCCGAGTCTGCCATCGATCCAATCCCGCGCCTAGTGCTCCGAGCTGAAGTACGAGTTCTGCATGAGATACAGCTTGTCGATGGGATTGATCAGGCTGTTGTTCAGGTTGGCCAGCATGTCGTGGGGATTCGAGTGCGAGTGCGAGTGCTGGTTGCCGGAGGAGCTGGTGGACTGCAGCTCCAGGTTGTTCAGCGACAGCGAGTCCGCGTCATCGTCCAGCTGGTCGAAGTTGCTCCCGTCCAGCGAGAGGTCCGAGCTGCAGAAGCTGTCGTTTGAGTTGGCCGGGTAATCTGTAAATGGCGGAAAATCAGTTAAAAAGAGCTCTGCGAGTCTGGTTTCCGGTTCCACTTACCGTCCGGTGAGAAGGGCAAGTTGGGATTTAGCGGCTGGCTGGCAAAGTTGCTGTCCAAACCACCCAAATATCCCGAACTGTCGCCGCCCAGCTCCTGTTTGACGCACTTGTCCTCCTTGTCATTGGACTCCTTGTCGTCGGTGGCACTGGAGTTGCCGGTGCCACGGCCGCCAGAGCCACCGCCCGAGGAGCCGCCGTTCTGCTTGGCCTTGCGCTGGATCTTCTTCATCTTGGCCCGCTGGTTCTGGAACCACACCTGCACCACGCGCACCGACAGCCCCGTGTCCTTGGCCAGAGCCTCGCGCACTTTACGGCACGGCTTGGGCGACTGGTCAAAGGAGGCCTTGAACTGCTTGCGCTGCTGCGAGGTGAGGATGGTGCGCGGCCGCTTGGGACCTCGCCGTCCATCCCGCGGCCTCAGCAGATCCTCCTCGTCCAGGCCAACGAAGCCACAGTGCTGGGCCGCGGCCGCCGCCAGGAACATCTCCTTCTCGAGGTCGTGGCGATAGCAGAAAAGCTGTCCGTCGCGCAGCAGGAACTGCTCGCCCTTCTGCAGCGGCAGGCGGCAGGCGTAGCACACGAAGCAGGGCAGGTGGAAGACGAAGTTCGGAATCGGACGCATCACCAGCTCCTGCGGCAGGATGGCGTGGCAGCACGAGGCGCACTTGACGCCGAACAGCCGGTCGTAGTCCATCTTGCAGTAGAGCTTCGAGTTGCGGACGTAGCAGGTGTGGTGCAGCTGCATGCCGCAGTAGCAGCAGGCCAGGCACTGCTCATGCCAGTTGGCATCGCCCACGTTCATCAGAAAGCGGTCATGGATCTTCTGGCCGCAGCCCTCGCACAGCTCGAAGTTCTTCTCGCACTTGATGTGGCCCACTTCTGGAAAAGCGACAAAAGAATGATGATAAAGAGGGGTTAGTAAATCACTAAAGCGATTTTATGAAGCTTATGAAATGCAGGGATAATCAAACATAATTTTTAGCTTACAAATTATATATTTAAATAGAAAAAACCCCTAAAAATTACTTAATAAATAATATTAAAGTGTATTTATGAGAGTCGTTTAAAAAAAAGGATTTCCCGCTGTGCAGCATTCGCTTACTCGCTGTTCCCTTTCCCCCCCTTTGCTAGCCAGTGATGGGCGTACGTGGCGTATACGTGCTGGCAGCACATGTCGCTACGAAATTATCATGACATGTGCTGCCGATGGCGCAAGGACCTCTCTGACAATCGAATCGTGTGAAAATGCTTCAACGTCTCTAGCATTTTTCCGCTCAATGTTTCGCCGTTTGGCAGAGTCTCTGGGGGGGGGGAAACAGAAAGAAACTGTTGAGGGAAAAATTATCTGTCGTCGGGCTGCAACAGCTTGTATTGAAAGCTTGTTGATGCGTAATTGAAACGTAAAGTTTTCTGTATTTGTTCGGTATCAGCGAAGAGAGCATCTGCCCCGCTCACCTTTTTATGCTTATAGCCACCGACAATGGCTCAATTGATTTTGCCTGCGCCACTGAGGTTTCAACTGATATCCAATGCCAAATCTCCTGCTAAGGATACACCATTAGCTGGGCTCCTTCCCTCCCGAACAGGAGGAGGACGGACGCCACTAATCCTCCGTCCGTAGAGGCGCTCTTGAAACTGTAAACCAGTCATAAAAAGTAGTACCCGAAAACACAACAAAAGCTGCCTGGCAGAGCAGTAAACATAAAAAATATATGACGACCGCCACGAAAAATGTATGGAAGCATTTGAAAAATGAGCAGCGAGCCGGGGAAAGTGGAAAGCGGATAACGGAGGGAAAATGGGGAAAGGCAGTGGCTGTGGCGGTGGCGGTGGAGTGGAGTGTTATATTATATGGCTGTGGCTCAGTGGCAGAAAAATGTGCATGATTTATGGTTGGCACAATGGCGCTGCCATAGCCGCCATATCTATGCCGATGTGCGTGTGGTATATATAGCACGGATATGGAGAGCAGAGGAGGATATAAGCCAGTGCAGCGAAAAGTTGACAATGTCCTCGGGCATTTTTTCTGGTTCCTATTCCATCGCATCCTTGCCTCTCCCATTGTGCAGCAGTATCCGTGTCCAATCGCATTGCCGATAAAGGTTTTTGCAGCAACGAAACAAAAATCGAGCATGATTCATTTGATAAAACCAAAACCCAGGGGCAGCAGCGTTTTGAATTTGGCCGCTTTTTTTTAGAGCTTTGAGCATCGATATTGTGACGACGACATACGGCTTTCGTTTGTGTAATCTAATCGAAATTTATGGCATTTCGCTGCAGTTTTATGAATGCTTTTTTTCCTGCTCTGTGTGGGCCTTTTGGTTTCTTTTTTTTTGCGGCATTTCTGCATTGTTTCAGTTATCAAAGGACGCTGCCTCTCCGTTTTTTTGTTTTTTGGGGAGCCTCCTATTCAATCCAGCGCGAATCTTGTCGAGAAAATCAACAAACATCGGGCGCAAACAGTTTGAACAAGTGCGGCACACTCATGTCAAATACATAGATTAAACAGCAGATAATTCCAAAATCAACTCGATGATAAACACACAAAAAATATATAGAGCCCACTAATAGACGACAGCGTCGAAAGTGTCCTCGGCCTTATCGGTGATAAAGGGGCTTATCTGGCCACAGCGCCCCTCGATTGCCGCACTATATGGTGCATTTATTGACACATTGACAGGCAGGCGGAGGGCTATGGAGATAAATCGGGAGACGGCACAGACAGCCGAGCTTCGACTCCCGACTCCCGGCAGTAATTCGGGCTAACTGCCAACAGGAGTCCGGGTCCGGTCCACGTGCCACGCGGATTTTGGCAGCAGTTTGCCTTTTTGACAGACAGCTCATAATGGGACAGCTATAATTACGGCCAAAGCCAAAGCGGACTTAAAAACTGCCAGGTGATATATGTAGATACAGGGGGCAAAACAGTTGCCTAAATCAGGAAATATTATATTCCTCACACTAAAAATTGTTTTATTATTAAATAAAAAACATCATTTCATGCACAGATTGTTGATTACTCTCAAGGGTTATGGGGAGATGATACAAATTCAACTTAGCTCTGAGATTTGAAGTTCCTATATTATAAATACCATTAAATTATCATTTATACATTTTAAATATATCATTTTCTTTAGTTTATATTCGACTTTTCGCTTTGTGTACTTGGATCTCAGCGCCAAAGTGACATAGAGCTATGCATATGGCGCATACTTCCGCCGCACACTCGCACACACAGCCAGTGGCACCTGGAATACCTGCAGATGGGCGAAGTTGAAGCCACCGCAGAAGCCAGATATGTATGCTGATACGCTCGGTGGAATACCTGACACTGAGTGTGCTCATTTCCGTGGTCTGCCCTCCACTTCCCAGGCCCCCAATCACCACACCGACCTCTCCATCGCCCATGCGGAAATTCCTCGACCTCTCCGGGCTTTAGAGTTGAATCCAAAGTGTGGGCCATTGATAGTAGCTTAGGAATCGCCTTCGGGGGAAATGGGTTCATGGAGGCGGAAACGGAAACTATTTGCTGCCATTTTGGCAATGGCAAATGGCAAATGGCTGAATGCAGGCATTAATAGAAATTTTATTGGCAAAAAGAGCAATTGGTGGGGCTAAAAAAAGAGGCAAAAACACAATCCACTTAGCCTCGGACGATGTCTGGTCTGCATATGCATATGTTTCGCATCACACATTGTTTGCACACTTGGCATTTCGGAGGGAAATTCGCAAAAGTTTTCCCCAGCAACACTTTCGATGCAGCTCGGCTGAAAAGTGTTGCCTATTTTGAGGCTCTCGTGTGTGTGTGTGTGTGGATGTGTGTTAGCCTGGATGCCAACGCAAGTGCGGAGGAGTGGGAGTGCGAGTGAGAGGGCAAGGATGTGGCCTGCCTTAATAGCCTTTTATTGGCCGAGGCACGCCCCCTGGGGATGTCAGCCAGGTTCATTGTCAAAATTATTTTGTGGTCAACTTGCGTTCATACTTCTGGAAATACTTTCGGCCGGTCTGCCACACACACACACGCACACAGAGCCCGCAAAACTATTCCCAAAACAGCATCAGAAATTCATAATTCGTTGCCCGACGCTTTCCATATTCGTTTAAGCCCGAAATTCATATTTGCCTGGATTGATTGGATTTTATTTGCATGGCTTCAAAGAGCGGCCATCAAATTGAAAACATTGCCGGCTTGGTTCTCTGGTTATTAATTTCGAAAAACATTGCTTTACTGCTTCATGGGATCAATCAAGTGCCAAAGCAAACATTGCAGTTATTAAAAAAAGGAATTAATGCGATGCATATTTGTTATTAACTTTTGGGGGAAAGGAATTGTAGCATAAAGGATTTTATTCGCCAAAAATTGGTTTATTTTATTTAGACAGCAAATAATTGTTTAAATGTCTGTGAGATAAAAATGTCAGAAAATAAATAAAAACGTATTAATGCAAATAGAAGAACTTTCAAATAATAGTTAATTAATTTCATAAGCCACTGTTGTGGTTTGCTATTAAATAAACTTATAATTTTTTATGAATTTAATGCGAACTTGACACTAAATGCAAATATAACTTTTATGAACTTGAAACTGAAATAATAGGTTTGAGTTTTGCATTATAAATAATTGTATATTATAATATTCATAAAATTAAATAGAAAATAGAAAAAAAAATAGAAAAAAAAAGAAAGTCACTAATGCAATTCATTTGAAAACTAAAAATTCAATATTTCAAATCACAATTGATTAAAGAGCATCTTTAAAAGAAAATCAAGAAACCCCATATTTTCAGGAGAGGAAACATTCCGTCAGCCCCCAAAAAAACCAAGAAAATCGCACGCAGGCTGCTTTGTTGGCCGGAAAACTTTTAGCACCGGAGTATTGCCCACCTGAACGGACGAACGGAGGAGGAAGAGCTCATCATTTGGGCTCCGGGCCGCAGGCCGGGCACACGCAACTATGCCAAAAACGAAAAGCGTGAAAACCCCAGAGACGGAACGAGCCGGTAAATGCCTCGACTGCCGGTGAAAAATACTTTTGGAACATACCTGTGCGTCCACTACAATCGGCAGACAATTTCGATGCCGCTGCCGCTGCGTTGGCCGTTGCTGCACCAGCTCCGCATCCGTTGCTTCCTCCATTTCCATTGCCATTGCCATTTCCACTTCCTGTTGCCGGTGTTGCCGTCGTCGCAGCAGCAGAAGCAGCAGCAATTGCGGCAGCAACTGCTCCGCCTAATTGCGAGGTGGCGACTGCGGGAGCTGTTGCCGACGATGGAGATGCCCCAACTGAGCCGGAAGCTGCCCCAGAGGCAGCAGCAGCGGCCGCAGCAGCAACAGCAGCAGCTGTTAATGTGTTGCAGGCGGAGTTGAGGTTACTGTTGTTGTTATTATTGCTGCTGCTGCTGCTGCTGATGCTGCCGAGGGGGCTGTGTCCTGGACTGTGTCCTGTGGGCGTGGGGCAGCTGTTAATTGGCACTGGCGTGGTCGAAGCTGCGTGGTGTAGCTGGTGTTGCTGATGATGATGGTGTTGCTGCTGCTGCTGTTGTTGCTGCTGCCCCGTTAATGAAGCCGTTGCCATTGTGGGACTGTTGTTGCCGGAAATGCTCGTGGGTAAATTGCTGTTTGTGCCATTGCTGTTGCTATTAGCCAGGTGCAAGGTGTTGCCACCGCCAGCGTGGCTGGGATTGTCCAGGAATCGGGCACCGCCATGATTCTGCTGCAGCGAGTACAAGCCGCCACCGACTGGATTCAGATTCGTGGGCATTGGGTAAAACTCCAGCATCTTATACACTTCGCAGCACTCTATTTTCTATGTCAGTTTCTATGTCAGTTTCTATGTCAGTTTCTATGCTCAGCACACACGCGACACACTCACGAAAAACGAATCGAGTCTTTGGGTTTTTTTAGAGTTTAGAGTTTAAGGATTCTTCGCTTTCATCCGAGGACAACCAGCCGCGTTCGCTGTCAGTTGGCGTGTGATCGAACAATCAGCGAAATCAAAGCATTTCACTTTGCCTTGGCTTTGGCTTTCGGGGAAAAAAAAATCCCAGCTGAAATGTACCCCCGCACACAGTCGCACACTCGCAAATACACTCGAACACTCCGCACACCCCGAGTGCGCCTGCGCCTGTTTACAAAAGCAACGGAGCAACAACTCGCAGTGCCGCTCCTGCTGCACGTGACGGGGATGGCCAGGGGTGGGACCCCGGCTCCGGTGCAAGGGTTGCATGCGCCCCCCGTGTGCAACCCCCGCTCTCGCCGGGCGCTGAGCGCGCATGTCTCAAGTGATTATTAGCAGCGAGGGAAATTCTGCGAGAGCGGATTTCCCTTCGCCAGCGGAGGCCACACCTTAGCTGCCTGCCGATTGGCTGTCACTTTCCCCGGCGACCATTTTTCCGCAATGCGCATGCTCGCAGGGGAAATGATGGTATGTGTTTTTCTGTTTGTGTTTTCACCGATGTCTTGGCTTTAATTCGAGACCAAGTTGGCCATAAAGGGGCGTGTTGCTGGTGTTGTTGCTGGGGCACAAAGACATACTTGCACTTGCACTCGCGGCAACTTTGGCGGCGACAATATCCTCCAGTCCTGCTTTTGTTGCTGCTGCCGTTTTGAGTGGCACGACTGGACCAGAATGCCAACCCAAACAAAAGCAAAAACAAAAACAAAATCGACAGAATCGACAGCAACAACAACAGGACTAAAGAAAAACGATGGCCTTGTCTTCTTTTACGCTTTTTTGCACTTGCACTTTACTTTTTGCGGGTGCAAAAAGTTGGCGATAAACAAGCGGCCAAAAAGGGTGTTCCCCCGGGACCTGACACAAATTCTTTCCACATTGTAAAAAAAGTGGATAAAAAGAAGAATATTTTGGATAAAATAAATATAACTTAAAACCATAAATAGGTTTATAATTATTTTTGTTCTTAATTTGCATGAATCTTAGTATAATTTCTTATTAATTGTAACTTTTACCCAGCTGAGTTAATGATATTTATATATTTTAGAAATAATTAAAAATCTTACATTTATTACTCCTTAATAATATTTTTCCTTTTCTAATACAATATCTTAGCGACTTTTAAAATGTTTGATTTTGGAATCCTCTAGAGAAAGCATTAAATTATGAATCCAAAAAATTAAGTCAGACCTAAATTTATTTTCAAACAGTTTTTAATTTTTACAACAATCTTTAAAAGTGCTTAAAATTATATAATAATTTATGTTTAGTTCTAAATACCAAGCAATGTCACCCTGTATTGGCCATTGAGGAAGCGAATCTCCAACGACTGACAAGCAACGAGGCCGAAACCCCATTTCCGGGGGTCCACAGAGCCAACTATATGGTGGAACTATATGCCCACACAAACACACCCACACACACATTCCGCACGAAGGATATAAAGGACGAAAGAAAAGCGGAGCGATAAGATGAAAAGCGGAAGCTGGAAAGACAAACCAAACATGGGGCCGTGCACAAAAGTTTGGCGCTACTTCTCAAGCCAAAGCGAAGCTGGATTTCCTTGCCGCTTTTCCTCCTTCGAACTGGCAACTTCCTTGGCTTAAGACTAGGCTTTGGCTCAGCGGGAAACTCCTGGGTTAAGTGGGGGGGGAGAAGGAAGGGAACAGGGATATGTTCCTCAGGACCAGGCTTAGGCTCTGGCTACCTGGGTGCCCGAGGAGCCTCCGCCAAGTGGGAGAATTCGGCGAACTTGTTGGCATCGAGCAGCACTTGTAACAGGAATTGGCATAGCGTGCTTGGGTTTTCCCTTTATTTTTTCCGCTGCTGCTCACCTCACCTCGCCAGATTTTTGTTGTTGTTGCTGGCAGTTTGTGCAACTTTGAAAACTTTATTCACCGATTCCGACTGGCACAAAGGCTACATTTGTGCTGTGGAATTATAACAAAGCAGCGGAAAGTATCTGCTGCACGAAATTTTCCCCAATCTCCCCAAAGTGAATGTTTTCCAAACACAACAACAAAGTCAGTGCCAAGTGTGCGCAGAATTTAAAACAATTATTAGAAGTTTAGGAAGCATTCTGCCAGGTCTGACTCAAAGGACATCGACTGTATCTTTGGAAACCAATAAATTGAAGAAGAAAATGGATATTCGATTTAGTTGTTCATGTTTTGTATACATTACTTTCCAGAGTTTTTCTTGTTAGCCTTTTAATTATACAATTTACTTATTATAACTTTACTTTTCAGCAAAAGAAACTCTTTATTTAGCATGAATAATCGAAATGTCAGAGATCCAAACCCTATCCACCGCTAACCAAATAAAAACTTTATGGCCATTTAACGTTCGCCATCCACCAACTACTTTTCTGGCCAAAGTCCACCTACGCCCTGTGACTGACTGACTGACTTTATGAGGGGCAATCGACAGCGATTCGGAGGCGCGTGCATAATTAATCCTTTGGCGTAAAGGCATTGGCCGGGGAACCCAAACGATAAGGCTAATGGAAGGAGGAGACACTAGTGTCCTGGCCACTGCTGTGGCGAAATTATGGTTTACAGGCCCCATAAAGATACGTAGTTATTTTCCGGCCATATCGGCCAGATAGCAACAGTAAACCGCACAAAAGCGAAAATTCAATTAACCTTGACAGAAGACCGAAAACCCATCCAGTAATCGGCATAATGATGACAACATCACACAGTCGATAAGTTCGAAACCGACGACGACAGACAAAGGCCGGAGAGAGAGCGGTAATAAAATCACATTGACAATGGCAAAAAGTGGAAATTGTCATAAAACTCGTTGGCAAACAGGAACCAGAAAGGGCTGACTGGCAGACAGGACTCATCGTCCTGGGCACTGGAAACAAATTTAATAAAACACCGGAGGAGAATCAAGGAAAACAAGCGGCAAAGGGTAGCTGCGCTCTCTTTGGTTTGTGATTCTGATTCGGGTTTGGGTTCAATGCATCCATTGTCTTCCTCCCCTCGGCTCCCTTTCACCCTCCTGTCAATGGACGAGGACGAAGTAATATTGAATAACCACAACAGCAACAACACGACCACGCTCGGCAGCCCCAGGATAAATAGTTTTTGTATGGCCCTTCAATTACCATTTGAGCATGATGAGCGCTAAGGAGGCATGAAGCACAGACATTCGCATTGGAAAGTGGTAAGTGGCATGTGGTAAGTGGCAAGAAAGAAACCTAGACGAAGGAGTCGCCGAAGACTGCTTGAAAATATGCCGTGGGTCCAGGACCACCATCCTGGCGCTGGGATAGGGGTCATTAGATCGAAACATTTACTCTAACTCTGTGCCTCGAGCATTGACTATTGGCGGCCAGTCAAGTAGAAGATGCCCAGATGGAGCGGGAGCGGAGGTGTCATTGTTTGTTTTGCCAGCCGGGCAACGGAGCTCGTAGTTAGGTTCTGGGTTTCAGATTCAGTAGGATCTGAGGCAGTGAGCCACAAGAAGGACACTGCTGCAGCTGCTAAGGCGGAGGCTGACAACTGTCAAGACAACACGCGTCCCTTGCACACTAGAAAAACAACCAAAATATATAAATAGAAATGAGAAATATATATAAAATATACAAATTATTTAAATATATTTCGAATTTTAATTAAAGAATGTTTTTATTTACAATTAAAACCCTTGAATGTTCTTATAATAATTGTTATTCAGGAAGCCCTTTAAAAATACCACAAATACGTAATGTAAAATAAAAAACCTAATCAAAACTGAATTAAAGAAAATATAATACAACTTGCTATCTGATCCAGAGCTATTAATATTTCTTCCTGTGTACCATCTCGCTTTCTCCGCCCACAATATATGACGTGCGTAAACAATGGGTTTGAGGAATGCTGCACTGCACCCGCAACGAGGACTGAGAGTAGGCTCTCCCGAGGCCTCGCAGCAGGCCCGACCCTAAAGTGGGCTAATTTGACGATGTCCCGCGTGGCAAATGCAACCCCAACCCCGGGGCTTGTCTAGTGTCCAGGACGAGGGAAAAGTGTTAAAGGATTTATGCGCGTAATTTTGCAGATGTTTAGATTTCGCTCTCGACTCGCTGCAGCTCAAGTACACTTGGAAAATGAGTGCGGTATTCTTAGATTATAATTTAAAATTGAAGAGGATGTACGGAGAAGGATTTCCAGTGTGTTACTGATACGAGTCATAGGTATATTTTTAATGAGATGAGTAGACCTTCGTAGGAAATATATTCCTAATTCTTAACCCTTTATTTTTATGGATAATCAGTAGCTGAGAAGTTAAGCCAAATTTATGGCAGCAACACATATATCTCCTTAACTTAACTCAGAGCTAATGTAATGCTTTTCTTGCCGTGTAGCTCAACGCAATCATTTTTGTGCCTGGTGTGCCGATCTGTGTCAACACGAGTCCTTCTCCAGCCTCCTGGCTCCCAGTCTCAATCCCATTCTGAGCCAGGCAGGCTCTGACAGACATGCTGTCTCGCCCGACTCATGCACAGGACATGCAGGACACGCAGCAGCCACAGCTCAGGGAATCCAAAAATGGACTCGAGACTCGACGCTCGAGTGGGAAGGCCGCCCAGGTCTGTGAAGTGGCGCAGCATGTGCTCAATTTAGTTTTGAATATCGTCTGTCTTTCGGCTCCTTGAGCATTCCGAGTAATAATCCCTGTTTGTTCAATGTCAATTTTAGTGCTGTTTGTTATTGCCCCGCAGCCCGGCCTCCTCGGGTTCACCTCCACATCCACATCCACATCCAAGTCCGAGTCCACATCCAGTCCTGCGATGACTCCCACTTATGCCCAGTTTATTATTGGCCATTGTGGTTTATTTGTCTTTGGATTTTGGTCTCAGGCTTTGTTTATAATCGGGCATTCTGCAAGTTCAGAGCCCTGCACTCCTCGGACGCGATGTTTATGCTGAGCCGCGGCTCGCTTTTAATGAGGTTGGGAATAACGACTTTGCGAATGGCAATCACATTCGATCTGCATTCCAGTGCGAAAACAAACAACAGCCGTGAGAGGGTGTGAAATTTTTGAATTCTGTAAACTCGATTCTGTGGCCAAAGTGGGAGCCCCAATCCCGACTCCCGACTGCTGAGTCCCGACCAGTGCCCCACGATTTTCTCAAATATTTAAACGCCTGTGGCCCGTCGTCCTTGTCGACTGCCAAATCCCCCATTCCGCCTGTCAAAATGAAAATGATACTTTGAAGTTTTGGGCAGCGACAAGCGCCAAAGACAAATACAAATATTGGCAATACGCTAAAGCCAAAATCAAATAGAACCCCCAGTTGGCCAAACCGAAACCAATATTCATTTGGCGTGCGCTGGGCCGGCAATAAATTGCTCAGCTGCCAGTGCCTGGCTACGCCGGAGATTTGCAGATTTGGGGGGGGGGGGGGGGAACTGCCAAAGGTCAGGAGGCGGGGCCAACAGGACTCGCTGGCCAGGATTGAGGGGTTGTCGTTTGGAGAGCTCTGTGCCAGGATCCACGCGCATTTCATATGCGTGTTTAGAGCCGGCCAGCATAAGCCATAAAACTTATATTTCCAAATGGCCAGCGTCAAAAAAGTGTCTGGCACTGTGATTCAAAGCGGGAAATTACATTTTGTACTAAACATTTTAAGAAATTAATAAATTCATATATAAAAGGGTATTATATTTACAATTATATTACATTATTATATATAAATAATGATTATTTGCCATGGTAAAAACTATTATGAAACAAGAAATCAAGAATATAGCGTCGGTAATGTTTGTATACCTCTTAAATTATAATGTATAACATTTTCATATAATCTTTCTATTCCTTTTATGATGATTTTTAACGTTCCTATATAAATAATATATACATTCGATTTTTATCAAATTTAAAGTATAGTTTGAAATCATTAATAACCAACGACTTAATCAAAAAGATACTGTATATTTTTCTGTTGTGATCAAGTAAAGTACATAGAATAATAAACTAACTCTGAAACAAAGATAAAAATAAATTGTATTTGTTAACAACAGTTGTATATTTATTAATATAATTGCTTGAGTGTAAACTTGTTTGAAATAGCTTTAATTATTTATAAACAGTTCTGAACAATGTACTTTTAATATCAAATTAAATACAATTAAATAAAAAATCATGAAATAGATTATTGACTAATTAATAGTCAAGCTTTTTTTGGCTAAAGCTTCTCAATTATGATCCCATATTTAGTTCCAAAAACTTAAGTTAAAGAAAATCCTTTAATTATGAGAAATCAAGATGTTTTGAAAATATATTCTTATTATTTTCGTAATATCTAGCTCACTGTGCCTCGCAGCATCGATGGCCCCGCACATTGCACTATGGGGATTTTGCCCGATTTTGTGGAATAAATTAATAACTCGTAAACTATCTAAGATATTTTAGTGGGGTTTTTTTTATAGTGTTCTACATAATTTTACACACCTTTTGGAAAGTGAAAAGTACCCCCACCCCCATAATTTTAATTTTTAAATTAAAATTTTTTATTTAAAAAATAAATAAAATTGTTTATACCCAATTTTAATTTATAATTTTATCATTTTGTTGAAAAACTGTAAATACCACAGCACCCAAATTTTTTATTAAAGAAAAAAAATTGTTTAATTAAAAAAAAATTTTTTTTTATTTTTAAAAATAAAAAATTTTATACAACATTTTACTTTATATGTTTTTCATTAACAATTTCAATGTTATAAAAAACATAAAATCATAAATACAGCATCTTTTTTTTCTGGGAAACCATTTTGCCTCGCCACACTTCCAGCAGGGCTGCGTCTCTGACCAAGAGGTTGGTTCCTAAAAAACGATATTACGCGAAAAGTCGCGCCCAGCGCACGATAAGACGATATATCCTGAATTCACAATTAATGACTCTACAACATGGATATAGTCACTCACTGAACATTTTTGAACATTTTTTTAAAACTCTATTGAAAGTTGAACTTTCTTCCCAAAACCCAAACGAAAACATCACATGCTACATTTACAAATTGTTAAAATTTGTCACACATAACAAGAAAAATATTTGTATTTACATAAAGTACATACTTGAAGAATTCAAATTCATTTTAAATTTCGCTTTTTTGCCGTGCCTTCTTCAAGAATTTTAGATTTGAAAATGAGCTTAAAATTTAAGCCGAATGTTATCGATCTACATGCAGTTGAAACAGATTACTTTAACAGCTGGTATTTAAATACTAGACTGTTAAGTTAACATTTCCAAAATGTTAAAAAATAGTTTGATGTTTTCTTAATACATAGAAATAAAAAAATTTAAAATCGCCATACTTTTAAAAATACATTTATTCCACAAAATCGGGCAAAATCCCCATAGTGCATTGTTTGCGTGCTGCTTCTGCTTGACTATTTTTCATTTTGCTAGTCGCTTAACCTATCCCCCAGCCCCAACTCCTCCTCTCCCCCTGAAAAACCATTCCTCTTTCCATCACCACTGGCTGGTTTGAATTTTCTTTTTGCTTGCCAGAACATTTTCCAATTTCATTTGCGTTCAGAACGCGGAATGTGAGCGCGAACGGGCTTTGGGCGCATTCATCATTGGCAGGGCGCCATCATCAGTTGCAGGCTGGGCATCATCGCCATCATCGTCACCATCTCTCATCTCCCACTCGCGTCTGCCCAGCAGCAGCAGCAGGAGGAGCAGCAGCATCATCGTGGCCACGGACAGCCAGTTGGCCGTTTGAAAAAGCAACATTTCAGCCATATTTTTCTTGCTTTCAATTTGGCGTATCGCGCTTTGGCCATTTTTCATACGGGCGCTTTGATGCGTAACCCCCGAAGTCCCCCTCTTGCCTCTCGTTCCCTGTCTTTGCCCTACAGATGATTTTTTTGTTGTTTATCTCGGTCCTGGTCCTGGCCAAAACGCAAACGCATAAAACGCGTCCTTTGAGCGATTTGAAGTCAAGTGTAAAGAGCGTTTTTGCCAAAAACGATGGAGAACAACAAATTGGGCGAGCAACAAACGAGCAAAGTGTTTTCAAGTTTAATTTGAAAAATATTTGAATTTTGCGCATTTCTTGGGTCAGTGGTCAGTCATTAGTCAGTCATCTCGGATTGGGGTGAATGTAGCTTATTAGCGGAAAAAGCTATCTCAATCGGGGTGGGAAAATCTCTTTTGCAGGCCCATAATTTCAGTCTGGGCAAATAGTTTATATTGCCTGGGCATTAATGGCTCACAGGCAAACAGGACACGGAGCCCTTTTTCGCAGCACATCCCCCTAGTTCCTCCGTCAGTTTACCAACTCCAATCAGCCGCACAATCTCTGATTTCGGCGCAAACGTTTCAATATTTACACAAATTGCCTTCGTCCGAACGCGAACTCGGATTCAGATCGCATCTGTGTCCGCCCCGTCGTTAACCGTACTTCATGGCCAATCTCCGATACTAAAAGTTGTCATTTCAATCTGTCTCCGAATATGTGTGTGATACTCGGCCCATGGGAACAATTTCGAGGTTTGTTTAGTGCGGATTGAAAGAGGCAGGGCCCAGAGAGTGGTGACTCTTAAAATCATTCTCGAAGTCCTGGGTGGCATGGCAGCTCAGCCGTTGAAAGTTGTGGGAAAACTACACTTACTCTTTGTCTATTTGGATTTGGGGAATTTAAGGTAATCCCATTTCTAAATTAATTGCTGATCCGAGATTTGGGGGTAATTTTTTCAGTTTATAGTTTAAAGAGTTTGAAGCAGCTTAATATCACTTCAAACGTCAAGAGATTTTGAAATCGCTTTGGCTTAAATTTAATTGTTGTTTTAAAATAATTTCTGCGTAAATTCAATGATCGATGTATTTATAAAAGAATTAACTAGTCAATGGACAATTCATTTTATAATTTTTAAGAAGTTTGAATAATTATAGAATAAAAATATAATTATTTAAAGAAAATCTTGAGTGAGGTGTTGGAAATACCTTAAAAATTAGTAAATAAACTCGATTTTATAGATTTCTGAGAAATAGATTTTCTCCTTGGATTACTCTTTGAGTCCATTGGCCCCAAATCCCGTTCCTTGGAAGTCTTATAGCCCAGGGAACTGACCAACCAATCTTGGTACAATCGCCACCCCCCGTTTTGAGCAGTCTGCAGGCCACACACATATATGGCCAATGGCCAGCCAGCTTGAGGTCAGCATAAAAATGCAGGAGCATAAAAATACTGACCAAGAGTGAATAAACAATAAAAAAAAAGAAGCAAAAATACCAAAGCAGCGTCACTTTCGGCAGTAGTTTTCAGCTGTTCGTGTAGCACTCGCTGTGGTTGTTGCAGTTGTTTTTATTATTCCCACCGAGAACGGCAGAAAAACCCTGAAAAAATACGAATAGGAGTGCGAATACATGGCCAACACACACACACACACACACCCAGCAAGGATCCATCTCATACATATTCCGTATACGTAGCCCGTTCGTTTAACTGTTGTTTTTATGCGCTGCAGACAAATATTTGCTTTCCGACAATAGTCATAAATACCAAAAGCTACATGCTCGGCATACTTAGAAATACTCCGGCACACACAACACACAGTACACACTACTGGCTGGCACACACACACACACACACGCCCGAGAGCCTGGGGCGCAAATAGAAATCGAGGAAAGCAAATAGCGCACAGGATATGGTTTTTGGCAGCGCCAGGATAGTGGCAAAAGGAGCAGAGCAAAAATGCGATGCCAGCGAAAAATGCTAGCGACTCGATCCGAGTCGAGTGCCAGCGCAAGGAGGGACTCTAGGAGCACAGGCTGGCAGGATGGGGATCCCGACACAAAATGGCTGCGCAAAAAGCGGCAGCAGTCGCCAAAAATATTAGAAGGGAAAAAAGAGGGAAGCAATAGTGGCCACATACACACCCATAGCATATATCCACAGAAACAACACAGTAATGGTCATGGGGACATGCCAAAAGGTTTAACAGAATGACGGCCAGCCAACTGAGAGGGCCAAGGGATACGAGAACGTTTCACCACAGTGGAAGTTATCGGTGAAGAAGGCTCTATTCTTAAACTTAATTCAGGCTTTAGTTTTGTGCAACTTTGAGGTTTTTATTATTTGATTTTTAATACATAAATAAAGCAAGACTTTTTAAACTATTGACTTGGCACTTTGGGCATTTTATTGCATATTTTCAGACACATTTTTAAGATATTTTGAATGTTTTAAATAAGTGTCTTATGTTGAGGTTTATTAACTTTAATAAGCATACAGATTTTAATTATATAACCTCATCTGCTAGTATCTATCTTAAGCAATCAAAATCCTTGTTAAATTTTCCCCCAGATTCCCTCTTAAAATCAAGTGCTCACTGTCTCCGACTTACCAGATTCAATTTTAGCCAATTTCACTGTGCCGCAAAGTTTTGACCGGCGATTGGGATACAAGAATTGGGAAATTGTGCAATGGCAAAGGCGGAAAGCTTATCCATGTGAAAAATCTGCGCCGCGTGTCCAGAGCACGCGCTCCTTGTTGTCCGTTGTTGCCTTTAACATATTACACCTTCACGGAGAAGTGGAATCGCGGAGCGCAGAGGAGCTGAATGGCTGGCTGGTTGGCTGGCAAAGAAATAAACAAATAAACAGCGCTCACGTGCCTCGCTGGAGATTATCCGCGCATCACAATCGCAACAGCAACAAACAAACTACCCGCGCCAGAGGATTGGGTCCCAGTTCCGACACTCGTCCCATTCCCACTCGCAATCCCTTTTGTGCGGAGGACCTGTTTGACTTGCGAGGACCACACCCCGTTCCGAGTCCCTTTGACTGGAGAACTTCCCTCGCGGCTTTTCGCTTTTTGCGATGCTAATCTCGGCAAAATGTTACAAAATGTTTAACAATTAAGTAGCGACACGCGCTGCCACGCTTCGAGTGTGTGTGCTCATGGGAGTTTTTTTTTTTTTTATTGACAGATATCACTTACAGATACGGATTCGGATCCTGAGCGAATGAAATACAGATACAGATACAGATACGGGTACAAGTACGGATACGGATGCCCGGCACTCGATGGCACAACACTTGACGATGATTGGATGTCGATGCTGATCGCAGCGATAAAAAATGCAGAGACCTAATCAAGAGTTCAAGTTGCGCGGGACTAACATGTGTAGTCCTCGAGGTCCTTGAGAACAAGTGCCCAGGCATTGAGAATGTGGGAAAAATGAAGTTAGAATGGGGGAACCGCAATGGGAAAATAAATTAAATGCAATATTTATTATTCATGACAAAATTGAATTTATATCACATATTATATGAACTTTATGTAAGGAGATTTGAGAGTTTAAGTATAACTTCCTTGCTGCATTTGTTGTATAAATTATTATATCCATAAATTATAAACAATTGGGTAATTCTAAAGATATTTAACTGCTTTTAATGCATTATTTATGATTTAAAAATAATTCCTTTAGCTTTTTGGCTCGTAAAACTATACGCTTACTTATTACTTTGAATACCAATAAAAACTATTTGGTTCTTTTAGCTCAAAGGACTTTTTCCATTATGTTTATTAGGAGAAGGCAGACTATATTAATTATTTCCAATCTCCACAAAAAGTAAACTAGAATTATTTGAATTTTTAAAATATTAAACCAACCTAAATGAAGAGAAACACAAAAACCGAACCAAACTACTGTCGCAGTTGCTTCAGATATAAGACAACCCGGGAATCAAAAAGGACATAAGAAAAAAGGATACGAAATACAAAGGGTAGAATGGGCGAGGACGACAAGGAAACGATAAAAGACCAACGACAGCGGTGCAGCCAGAGAAACGAAAACGACGACGACAAAGTGCGGGAAGTTTGCACAAGGACATTGCATGCACACCACATGCATGCACACAAGGATATGAGGACACACATACTTACACACACACAAGCAGGATACACAGGATCCGCAGGCACACAGATGCGAAAGCACTCGTACAACCGCATGGCAGGCAAATGACACGAAGCCAAACGAAACGAAGTGAACAGAAGCCAGTGAAAAAATCAACATGGCTTCGTTGGAAAAGCAGTTAAGCGGCGATGGCTTCCCATTTGTATATGTGTGTGTGTGTGTGCTTGTGAGTGTTTGGCAGGACAACCAATTGAGGCTCCACTTGTCATGCACGTACGGACATAAAAAGAAACACGCACACACAGTCAAACGTCCCTTGTCAATATGTCTGGTTACATTTCGGCATTACAGAAGGCCCGCATCCAGGATCCAGGACTCAGCATCCATTCAGCGCCCCCCCCATTTTCACTGCTGCCCCGTGGGTACTCCCCCACTGTCCACTTAGTGGACGCTTGACTGCGTCCAATGACAAACCAAATATGTTTCGTGGTTTTTACGCAAGACTCGTTGCCGGCCAAAGGATATACGTATAAACGATCTGCACACAGAGAAAATATTTAATGCAAGAGTGTATAATGTGTTATGTTTAAAAAACAACATGAAAAATAATCGTATAAATTCCAAAAATCAATTAATCAATCTTTTCAGTTAACAAAATATAAATATTTTCTTTCAAAAATATAAACTTCCAGGACTCTTCCCTTTTAAATTATAAAAAACCATACAAATTATGAATATTGTTACCAAAAATACGAAGCAAAGTGTCTGAAAATATAAATTATAGTTAATATACTTATATAAACATTTTTATTTGTTCCTACATTCATATCATTCTCATATCAAATGTTATTTTCTGACACAAAAAATATACAAATCATATACTCACATTTAGTCGTACATTTTGCTAAATAAAAGTTTTAGAACTTGCAAAAAATAATACAGTTTATTGTTTTCAAGACTTTTTAAAGTTTAAATTAAAAAAAAAAGAACCGGGGAGTATGATACTTTTTTCAGTGCATGGAACACGCACTCGAAATCAATCAGGCTCTGTGTGCAGGACATGTTCCATAGCCGCCCAGCCCGTTGGCATCATTCAGTCAATGTAAATGTAAATTTTCGCCTTTTTGTGACTCGCACTGTGACTGTAGTGGACTGTGGAGTCCAGGACTTCAGAACTCCGGGACTCCAGGACTCCAACACTCCTCCGTACTCCGGTCAGGAGTCGTGACTGCCAGCGGTGATGAAGTGCACGCAGGACGTCAGCGGGAGCAAAAGGAGATCACAGCGTTAGCCATTGTTGACATTTCATCGTTTGACCACCGGCCGGCTGACAAGGACACACACATATTTGCTCCTGCCGCGGCCGCCACAAAAAGCTGCATGCTGCATGCTGCGTGCGGGCCAGGTTCCCTTTCACAGCCACAGCCCCATTACCATTACCATCGTCATGGCTATTGCCACGGCAAGTGTTGCAAAGTTAATTACCAGCTCGACTTCAGATTCGGTTAGTGCCAATGCAGCTGCCGTTACAGTCGCAGGATGTCAAAGGACACGTCAATTGCAGGCCATTTGTCCAGCGAATGTGGGTAGGATATTAAAACGCCTTCCCAGTTGCAAATCGAAAGGCTTTGTGGTCCATTTGCCTTGCTAAAAATTCAGGGATTGAAGTTAAACAAAGATTTTTTAAAGGATAAGATGCATTTTTTTAAAGAGCAATAATATAAAGTATAAAAGTTACACCATCTTTTAATATATTTATTCATTTCATATCAGACAAAAAAATAAGTATTGTAGATCATTTATAAAGAATATTATATTTTATACACAAAACAAAAGACTTATTATCAGTTTTAGCCAAGTTTTATTCCACTTTTGATAGTCACAAATAAGGTATTTAGATTTCAAACCAACCTGATATATTATTACCAGAAAATACGAGCTCCGCTTCCATGAATAACCGCACTCATTATGGCAGCTCCTGGGAGATGTTCAAATGATAAAGCCAAAGCGAATTTAACTTTACAAGTCAAAGGACGACTGCCACACGTTTCGAAATGCTACACTTATTAAAATTCATGGGAGACCCAGAATGGAGAACGAAACGCCCAGGCAAGACGGTTAAGGATGCTCCACTAAGGACACTCTAGGCACCCGAAAGCAGGCTCTCCTCTTGAAGGAAGCCAACGTAAACAAAGTAGTTGCCTTGGCTCGACGCAAAGTAAACATAAATAAGAGCAAACGGAAGCTGGCAGAGGCTGCTCCGATTAGGTAAATACGAGGTGAGGTGAGGTGGGGGTGAGCTTCAAAGGATTCGGCTGGCAAAACGTCTTAATGATGATGTCATGAATAAATTAGTTGGCATGTGACTGGATGGAAACTACAATCCTGGCTTGGAGTCTAAATCATTTCCACGTGGCGGGGCGGGAAATAGAGAGGGGACAAACGTCGCCGCAAGTTAATGACAAAAACGAAGTGAACCGCAAAAAGTGGCATTGCGGTTGCCTGGAGGGCGTGGCAGGCCCAAGCTCAAGGTTTGAAAAAATGCGGCACACGTGTGAAAATCCCCAGGATACACAACTATCCCATATAACCCGCTGAAGTCGCTTAAATTAAGTTGCAAATTATGCAAATGAAATGGGCCGAAAAGGCCGAACTTCCTCCTCTCTGTACTCTGACTTAAAAACACAAAAATAAAAGGGGAAGGTCCGGTTTGCAGGTGGCCACCGGTTTGGCGATGACATCGATGCGGCCACGCCCACCGCCGAAGCGGCTGACACCCAAACTGGCAGGGTCGAAAATTAATTAGTTGCGCCTATTTTTGCGATCAATCATTCAATTTTCTGCGCCATAAAATCTCGCCGACAAAAAAGGAAACAACACTTTCCGCAAAACAAGGGAGCCACTTGTCCAACAATCTGCTAGCTGCTCTGCTTTGCTGAGCCCTCCTTGTTGCAGCCTCATCGACCGCCCCCGAACGTGTCCTTACAGCTCCGTTCCGCACTGTTCCGCTGGAAACAGCCTCGTCATTTATGCGTTACGCTTTTTACGATGCGGCCTGCAACCACCCAACGTTGGACTTCGGGGTGGCTATGATGAGGCACGGGCAGCAGGACCAAACTCCGACTGAAAACAGGCTTGTCAGGCCAGGCAATCTGTCACCAGGGGAATAGTAATGAGCAAAAAACCGATCACAATTGCCAATGCGATTCAACAAAAGCAAATAAAGACGAAAAAGTTTGTAAAACTTGTAGTTTGCTACCAAAAAAACATGTCCATCAAGTTAGCAGGACAACTTTGGAAAATCAAACTTTTGATTATACCATAATTTGCCGTTAATTATCCGTTAATTATTCGTGAAAGAAAAAAATTTGCCGTTCAATTTTTTTAATTTAATTTTTTAATGTCCTGCTAAGTTGATATCAAGTTAGCAGGACAACACCAGAAATCCTTCAAATTTCCAAAATCTTTTTTAGCCATAATTTGCCGTTAATTATCCGTTGATTATTCGTGAAAGAATTAAATTTGTTGCTTAAGTTTTTATTAATATTTTTTAAAAACAAAAAGTTGCCCTGCTAAGTTGATATCAAGTTAGCAGGACAACACCAGAAATCCTTCACATTTCCAAAATGTTTTTAAGCCAGAATTTGCCGTTAATTATCCGTTCATTATTCGTGAAAGAATTAAATTTGTTGCTTTTCTTTTTTAGTTTTAATTTAAAATAAATATTTTGATTTATGGCATACATAATCGTTGCCAACGCCGATATGCGTTTGTATAGTTATGCATGCATTAGTGTTCGGCTGGAGTTAGTCGACATTCAGCGTCTCATTTTATTTGACGTTTGAACATTTTAATACAATTATATAAAAATTAAGATTAGAAATACTTCTAATGGCTTAAATCTTTTATCGACGAAAATTTGTAATATTATATGGCCATGCATGCATGTATTAGTGTTAGACTGCATATGCTTCCGTTTTGTTGGGAAGGATGACAACGTTAAATAAGATCGACAGTCGACAAACATAATGCAGCCCTGGATGTCGACAGCATATGCAGTCTAACACTAATACATGCATGCATGGCCATATAATATTACAAATTTTCGTCGATAAAAGATTTAAGCCATTAGAAGTATTTCTAATCTTAATTTTTATATAATTGTATTAAAATGTTCAAACGTCAAATAAAATGAGACGCTGAATGTCGACTAACTCCAGCCGAACACTAATGCATGCATAACTATACAAACGCATATCGGCGTTGGCAACGATTATGTATGCCATAAATCAAAATATTTATTTTAAATTAAAACTAAAAAAGAAAAGCAACAAATTTAATTCTTTCACGAATAATGAACGGATAATTAACGGCAAATTCTGGCTAAAAAAGATTTTGGAAATTTGAAGGATTTCTGGTGTTGTCCTGCTAACTTGATATCAACTTAGCAGGACATTAAAAAATTAAGTTAAAAAATTGAACGGCAAATTTTTTTCTTTCACGAATAATTAACGGATAATTAACGGCAAATTATGGTATAATCAAAAGTTTGATTTTCCAAAGTTGTCCTGCTAACTTGATGGACATAAAAAAACGCATTTCAAAATCAAAAATACCAAACTAAGTAATAGCGAAAAGGTTTAGATAAATTTTATATATAAATCTTTAAATATTAGTAAACTTTTATATAAGCTAAAATTATGTATCAGTTAGAAAACTTGTATATAAATAATAAATTAATATAAAATATTACATACTAAATATCATTCGCAAATAAAGTTTTATTCATATAATTTAAGAATCCTATTAAAGTTGTGCAAGTTATACTTGAAAAAAGTATGTTTCCAGTTTAATTTAATTAAATTCTTAATTATTATTAAGTTTTAGATAAATAAAACTGTAAATAAACTCATTCTTTGACTTCAGAGACCTCTATATTTCTTTATAAAAGGTTTAAGTTAATATAATTCGAGTGAATTCTTAGTTAGTAATCCCCATCCAAGTCTAGACATCAAAGTATAAAAATATAGAAATACCGACCTACAGCCCTTTGGTCGCAAATTGTTTTATATATAAAATAATTCGAAATATTCGAGGCCGCAGTGAAATTAGCCAAATTAACACCTTGCTAAGTCCGGCCAGGCTTAGCCCGGCGAATAATTGAAATATTTTTTGCTCTAATAAAGGAACCCAAACTCGGCAGGGGAATGGGATAAGCTGGAGCTGTGTGGCACATTTAAATGGATTCACAGGCTGGAAAGGCGGTGCAGAGATGTGGATGCATGGAAAAAGTTGACCTTTTGTGCCTCCCTTTTTGGCCATTCGCTCAATTACACCGAACTCGCCGCGGGTCCCGACCGAACTTGGCAACAGCAGTCTATTTGGGCAAATACTTTGGGCCATTTAAACAATTTCCATTAACAAATATGCGCAAATTGCCCATCGGCGGTTTAACAAATAAGTTGCGCAAAAAAATATTTGACAAAAATATTGGGGCCAGCGCACAAACCGAAATACTCGTACATGCTTAATATTTCTCAACCGAAATGCATGAAATATTTGTACAAATTATTTTTATGCACTTCATTAAATATTTCAGCAATTTGGGCGCCCGAAAGCGCTTCGAGCTGAATGTAAATCCGAATCCCGGGGCCGTAGCAGGAGCTGGAGCAGCCTGGCGCACTTTAATCAACCGTAAAATGTTGACCTTTTTTGTCCGGGCCGCAACATGTTGTCGAAATTTCAGGCGGAGCAGGATTTCGGGTGGTGCGATGTGGTGGAGTGGGTCAGGTTATTCTGGGCGGCGAGTGTGGTGAGCCTAATGGACCCAGGGACCCGGGACTTGCACTAATAGTACGAGTCACAGGATTGGAGATGCCGGATTGAGACAGCTTTTCCTGCATTAACATAATTTATGCCGCTGGGAGGAAGGAGTTCCGAGAAAGCCATATCTCACTTTATGACGTTGTCCTTCTCATAATTTCCACGTGGCGAGCGGCGAGTGACTTTGAGATTTTATGGCCCAGACACAGGGCATTTTTTGAAATGAAAAAGCATTACAATGCGAAGAAACATCGGTCCATCGCACAGAGAATAGAATGTTTAACATTTATTTATGCGCATATAAATGCACAAGGCATTGACACTTGGCTTTCATATTCAGTGGCCGACCGCACATGCATTATTTATGCATTTATCCGAGCCACAAAATTCATAAACATTTGTTGTGCAAATTTCCCTGCGATGTTTCTCACGCCCTTGCCCAGCCCCCACACCCTACTCTGTGGCCCACCCCGCTTCACATCCTCATCTCTGGCGATTGCCAATAAATTCACATCAAAGGTCTTTATTTGTATTTGCTTAGCAGCGAGCTCC
Organism: Drosophila anomelani; assembly: GCA_035045905.1. Classification (NCBI taxonomy): domain Eukaryota; kingdom Metazoa; phylum Arthropoda; class Insecta; order Diptera; family Drosophilidae; genus Drosophila; species Drosophila anomelani. The sequence continues at coordinate 10,612,768 of JAWNOO010000165.1, forward strand.
GAAAAGGATGCTCGCAGGACGCACAGCCAGCGGCCGGGCCTGAGCAAATATCATTTTCGTTTCAATTGAGCATCTCGGCTTAGGGCATTACCCGTCCCAGAACACCGAGCGACACTCCCGTCATCGGCTAATCCCGGCTATGGCGATGCTCCGGCTGCCTGGCAACTAGAAAATCATTTAGCAGCAGCAGCCCACAAGGATGCGAAGGCGAGCACATCCTTCCAATGCAGTAGGCACGTGTCAATTGGGCAAACCTGGAGGCCCAAATGCACACGGAAAAAAATATTACTGGTTATGAATAATTCAGGGAGTCAATTTTGCTTTCTTAGATTGCATAATTTATATTTTAATAAAGAATTTGATTGGTGAAAATATACCCTGAATTTTTATTTTATAATGTTAAATGTTTATTAGTTCAGAATATTGATCTATCCATAAAATAAAAGAAGTGGCACTTCTAAGCACTATAAAATATTGTTCGTAGGAGTCAAGAGATCTAAATATATTTATGTTTTTTAATAACAAAGGCATTTTTATCTTACTAATCATGGCAATATAATATATAATTAAAATAAATATTTCTTAGCCATATTTAAAATTGTTATTTAGTATTACCAAGACTTATCTTTTCTTCCCAAGAAATCTGCATAAATTTCTGTATTCTCTCAGTGCAGGGATGACTGTGACTAGTATCACAAAAATAGGCCAACGCCCTGCATTGCAATGAACTCAACACTTGAGCCTCAGGACTGACAAAGTAACTCTCGGCTTAGTCGGATGACCGCCAATGGATTTTTAAATACCCGGCACACGCTCCTCGGGCTCCGGTGGGCGGCCAAAATTAAACGCCCTGCCGCCCCCGGCATCCTGATGCCCAAATAAATAACTCAATTGTTTTGTTGACATTTTATTTGACACGTGACTTTGACTGGTTAAACACACGACCTTCCCGTCTCCCCTTTCCCGTTCCGACCAGGTCGGAGCTTAATGCTTTGTTCTTTTTGCGGTTCATGTGGTGGTCGGTGTCGTTAAAGCGTCGTCGTCGGCAGCAATTAATCTGGAAGGTGTCCATTAAGGCGGCCACGCGTTGGCCGTCTGCGGGAGGGCAACCATGCAGGTAAGAAGGATACAGTCGGCTAACGGGGAGGATTCAAAGGGGGCGGTCCTGTGAATGGCCGTGTAATAGTGTCAATTTGGTATTTATGGCCCTTTTGCCGGCTGCCCAGTTCAGTGATTTGTGTCTCGCTCCTCACAGCGAAAGCATCTGCAGAATACTTAAGAGGGGATGCGTTAACCCGAAGTAAGACAGGGAATAGCCATAGGTTTTTTTGTGAATTTAAATTGATATTTAACGAAGTATTCTTGGGGTTATTAGCCAGATAATATTGGTTTAGTAATAAAATCAGATTAACTAAAAACTTTCTATACAGATTTTAATCACCTAAGTGGCTGTCTTTAGTTGATTGAAAAACTCTAAATTATATTAGAAGCTTTTTTTAGATTATTTTTAAGTTTAAGAATTTACTTCAAAATTAAATGGAAGTTCTGGATATGATTTTGGTTATGAAAACCCATTTCTTTAATTGAATTTAATAAATTCAGTTGGTATTTGGTTATTTTATGGATAAAAAATTCAGAATGCTGAAGGATCTTAATCGAAATTGGTTATATGATGTGGTATCCTTTGAAGGCAAGTAAGATTTCAATATGATATATGCAAATTGGTGCAAAGTTTCCGGCAGGACAAATGCAAATTTCCTCAAAATAACAAACCGGTAAATAATTTGCATATGCTTGTGTGTAGACTTTGTACTTGTGAGCCGATGCCTTCTCCTGCAGCGGAAACGGAAGTGCTCACAAGCACACACACACCCACACCGCATATGAGCAAGTAGACACACACATAGCAACACCGAGCAAGGCCAAAAAATGTGCATGACTTGTTTAGTTTGAAAAAGTTTTGTCCGCCCGAACCACCTATTTGCCCAAGTCTTCGACTTGGTCTTCGCCCTCTACCCCACTTTCGACATCCTGCAAGGACCTTTGACTTTCTTTTAAAACAATTTGGCTTTGTGTGTGCTCTGAGTGTGCGTGGGTCTGTGTGCGTTCGTGTGGTTGCTGACACAAACCAAATTTTAAACAAAAGAAAGCTAAAAGCTGAAAGCATTCGGCGCTGCCTGCTGGCTGCTGCTCGTGAGACAAACCAACTTAGGCTGTTGGCTAACGGAAACCGCACTCACACACATACCTCACACACACGCCCGCGTATCCTTTCAGTGCTAAGTGACTCTTGGGCTTTGTTGTTCCTTTGAAGCGGCAGCAGCAGCAGGAGCAACGGCTAGCACACTGAAGTATATTGTTAACAGGATATATAATACACAAAATAAAGTTTTCAGCCAAAGTTACACAAAAGTATTTTACAAGTCCTCCTCGGCGCATCTCCTTTCGTCCGCTTGGATCCAGAACTCGGTCCTCTAGCCCGGTTTGCTGAAGATGGAAACGTGCATCACCTTTCAGTTGTTCTGTTCTGTGTGTTTGATTTTTGGTATTGTTTTACTTTTGTTGATTCTACGGCCTTGCCGCACATAAGAGAAAAGTCGAGGGGGGCAGGGGAGGGAAATAAATAAAACAAAAAGAATATCTATCTGCCTTTTCCACGTGGCCAGCGCACACTTTATATCAGCTTCAGTTTGGGGAATTTCCAAATTGAAGGGATGCAATTTTTGGTAGAATTTTCTGGTTTAGTTTGAGTTTTTCTGTGATATTTAAACTGATGTATAATAAAGTTTTAAAGAGGAAATCAAAGTTATTTTCTTAGATACTGTATAAATCCTTACATAATTACTTAACAATATTACTTCAAGTAATTCGTTTTCAATCAATAAATCAAAGTAACAAGAATAATCATATTAATATATTTGATTAAGATATTTGATTTTCTTTTCTAATATCAAGAAGTTTGATTTCAATTAAAACATACCATAAAATGGTATGAATATTCCTACTTATTCCCTTTGTTTTGATTTACGATATTTCGCTCTTAAATTTTTGGAAACTCCCTAAAACAGTTCCCAGGAATAGGGACAAATGGAGGACTTCCCGACAGGCATTGCGGGCCCCCATTTATCACGGCTGGGAATGGGAAGCTGCGGGGACTCCGGGAAACTAAGGGGAAACTCCGGCCGGAATTGGTGGAGGGATGGCAAAAAATAAACTGGCAACTGGCAACTGGCGACGAGCTGTCAGCTGGCAAAAGCTTTACGAGTATTGAAGCATTCGTACGGGGCAAAAATAAATGTTTTCAAATGTTTGACGCGTACTGACAACAAATAAGCACATCCGAGTGGAACGGATGCGGGATGTCCTCCCATCCTTATTACCAATACACAGCCAGGCGCACGCATACACTCTTTTCGGCAAGTTCGTGTGTGTGTGCGTGCGTTTAATGTCTGTAATTTACCGTTAAGTAGACAAGTATTAATGGTAGAATACCAACGGAATGCGTAGCAGAACGCAGCTCAGCAAACATACAAAACAGGGCCATAAGAGTCACAGACAAGACGAGAGCAGTCAGCAGTCAACGGTCATGGAGAAGCCATGAAAAAGCAGCAGTAGGAGGAGCACTGTAAGAAATTCTAGCTAGCTTAAGGTAAACATAATATGAAAATCCTTAAGAATGTTTCTAAAACTAGAAGTGCAATCACATTGTTTAGCTAACATAATTTAATGTAAATTGGTTGATTTTACTATGCAAACTGTTGTAGCATAAATTTAAGACTTTTTTAGTGGTTCAAGTTCCAGCCGCGTTAATAAACATTTTAGACCAGATAATAATATCGAATTTTCCCAATAAATACTCAAATTATTTATAAAAGATTACCCATCTTTTTCAGCTCTTTTCTCAATGTATGAAAGCATTGGCAAAAAACAAAATGGCGACGAGGACAACATTCGTTTGACTTGACGCTGAAGTTACATGTTAACTGTGGCAGTGCCACCCCGCGCAGTCACCCACCACCCACCACCCACACACAAACACAAATAAGCAATTGTCAGCAGCCAGCAGAGATGTCAAGAAAAAAAGAAGCGAAGAACGAACAAAAAATGTGAAAGGAGCCAGGGAAAAGTAGGGGCAAAAAAAGCGCCAAGAAATTCCAAAGAAAACTCAACTTTGGATTGTTGGCATTTTTGTTGTGTGCTTTGAATGCTGAGGAGGGGTTGGGCGTGTGTGTGTGTGTGTTTGGGGTGTAAGGATGCTATTGGGAATTGGGGAACCGAGAGGCAGAAATACTTGAGCGTTAAAATAGTAGATAAGGCGAATGACAACAGAGGGAAAGAACGAGCGACGGCGACGACAAAACAAACGCGCCATTTTCCCTGACGTTTCGCAATTTGACATTTTACGTGATTTTGGACCGAGGCCAGAGCAGAGGCACAGCGTAACAGCAGCTATGTGACTTGCCATTTGCCCAAAAAATTACAAACTGCCAAGCGGCAGCGCTTATGTAATTGAGTTCGAAAGCGGCCAGCTCAACCACTGAAGCCCGGCCAGGAGGAGGAGGAGGTGGAGGCACCCACCCAGAGTAACCCGCCCAAGAAACAGAAACTGAGGCCGGAGTTGGAGCACATTTTTCACAATTCATTTCATTTAGCCGCGTTCGCCTGCAAGGCAACATTATTACAAAAAATATTGCTCGAAATAGAAGCAGCGGAAAAGAAAGAAAGCGGGCGGGAAAAATGGTAGCATAACTTAAGGCGCTTTCGCATGAGCACACAAAAAAATGGAACAAAATGGAACAAAATGGAGAAAAATGGAGGAAAGCGCTTTAAAAATATAAAAATAAAAATAAAAAAAGGCAAGCGAGCGAGCGAAGGAACAAATGCTGCAGAATAATTTCGTTTTTTGTTTACATTTGCGCTCCATCTCCGGAGAGCTCTGGCAACATTTCAAAGTCCTCGTTGTCGTCATCCCCGTCCTTATCCCCTTATCCCCGGCCATATCCTTGGTAGTGGATGTGACTAGACTAAGATGGATTAAGCCCCAAGTAGAGCACCCGAGCCATTATTCTCCGCCAGCCCCGAGACCGAGAACGAGACCCAGAACGGAGCCAAAGAACTAAACAATTTTTCTTGATTTCACTTCAGCATTTCGCCATCTTCTACTCGTATTTTTTCACCAGCATCCAGCATCCATCCATTTCGTCCTCCCGGCCACTGCTGCCTTTGTTTGTGTCTTCGAGCATTAGAAAATAATATTTTATTCGCCTCACTTGCGATTTTTCTTGTAGTGTTTGCGCTTGGCTGCATATCCCCGGATGTGTGTATGTTCCACGGCGAGTTGCAGAGCGGAAGCGCTGCCATATTGTTGGAGCTGTTGATGTTGAAAAATGTTACATGCCAGAAATTGCTGGTAACCCACATGGAAATTACGTTGCATGTTTCATTGAGGAAGCCCACTCACTCACTCACTCACCATTTCCCAGGCCAACTTGCACCCGATGTTGGCTGTTGACTGTTGCGTGGCACTTTTTACATGACTTCCGTGACATTTATCGTTCGAGTTCTTTGTCCCAGACTCCATATGCAGCGAGGCATTGGCTCAACTAACATATTAGCCCATGACAAGATGCATCTCATTGACATCGTTTAGACGCAGACTTTAAATTCGGTTTTATTAGCTGTAAAAAATGACACAAGTTCCTAAATTTCCAACTTTTTCCCTAATCAAAAAATACATCCCAATACTTGGCAATAATTAGGATAAAAATACAAATACAGAAAGTTTTGTTTATAAATAATTCCCATCGCATAAAATAAGTAATACAATAAATATCTAACTGAATAATTTTTATAGATTATTTTCCTAAATTATTTAAATTTAATTTCCATTTAACAGCATTCATGGTAATAGTTGAACTTATCTGCACCCGGCGGTCCAGGTGAGCGGAACGTTTCCGACTAATCCGCATGCCAACGAATCGCTGCCAAAGAATTCGCTGCCGGGGAAAACATTTCGATCACATGTAGCCCTCATTTTGCAAATGATTTTGTTGTGCCGCATAGCTCGGTTAGTTGTAAGCCTTTTTGCATTTAATTTTCCAACTATGCATTGAAGCAAAAATTCGCAATATGCGCGTGAAAACAGGGCCCCATCACACACACACACACCCTCGTCGTGGTGTAAGCCAACAAAAATCAATTTTATTTGAATTTAACAATTTAACCGTAAAACCACAGAAAGCATTTTAAACGCATTTTTAATAGACTCAAATATGTGTTGCATAAAACGCGGATCCCACAGGGCTTTGGCGGGAAAAGGGGGTCGGAAAGGGGGGAACGAGGGCACATCAATGGCAACGCATCGATACTTTCGTTACTTCCGCCTCCGCTTGCCGCCATTTTGTTTTGTTTGTTACAAAATTTTCGCATTTACAAAGCGGCTGGCAAAAAGCGTGTTGAAATATCGTTTGCTTTTCGAGTAACAACAGCTTCCGTCCTGATTTTCCTGCTTTTCCCGACACTCGAAAAATTGTTAGGAAATTTAAGATTTAAGTTGAGTTATTTAAAAATAATTAAATTGATTTTAAAATATAAAATGAAGATGATTCTTGGAATATATAAATATTGAATATGGTTTTAAATTGGACGGTTAAGAAATATCTTTTATATTCTTAATTATATATATAATTTTAAGTAATTTGATGAATTTATCATGATTTATCCCCACTCTCCAACTAAAATGAGCTTACTCCTATATATGATTTTTATCAGTGTACGCTTGCATTTTATTTTGTTGATGAAAAATTAGTTTTTATGTATGCGATGCTCCGGTTCGTGAACGTTGTATGTGCTCCTGTTTGCACATTGTCTGCATACTTTCGGCGCTGGCACAAAGTCGCTTGCTTTTTGTTTGGCAGCGAGTACGCGAACAGCAAATATTTGTGCAATAAAAAGAACTCACCTACGCACGCCACTAAGCGGCTTCCATGAGCAGCTTAATAAGCGATTCGTCTGTGGTTGGGAGATACAGATATATATTACTCTTCAACAATAGAATAATCATAGTACATTGTGGCGAAGATTTAAAGTTTCTTGTCATCAGATGATTCCAGAAAATTTCATTTATGTATATTTAATTCATGATTGTTGCAAAATTTACTTAAAATATTTACTTAAGATTTTATAATAATTCAATAGGTAGGTATACCAATCTAATTCCTGGCGTGTCCTTAAGAAACATCTCTGAAAAAGTTTCCCTATTTTATGTTATTATTTATTTCAAGAATACAATTATTTTATTCCCCAAAATTAAACAGAAATATATACCAATTTACATCAATACCAATAAGAGTATTAACAAGTTTATTTATATTTCGCTGTGTCCTTATTGAAAGAGTGGCTCGAAATCCTGCCCATCCGTAAACTCTTCACATTTTCCACACATGTTGCTTGACCCGAGACCATAACGCCAACTGACCATGATGTCAAAGTGCATAAAATACTTAAATGGCGTTGTTTCCGCTGACAATTGCACGTTGTGCGGTCAAATAGAATAGGACAGACTTGAAAGGAGAAGACAAAAAAAAAACAGGATCATAAGGGAGTCCTGTCCGCACAAATATGTATGTGCTTTGCTTTTGTGCCTCTGTGTAGCCAGGGTAACCGATGAAATATCAAAAGCTTTGAGAGGCGTAACTATGGTTCACTTCTCCACTGCCACGTGCACCCATCTCCAGCTCCAGCTCCATTTCCATATCCTCATACCCATTCCCATTCAGGTCCCAGGGAGGTGACGAAACTCGCCTTCTGCTTTGACAATTTCAACATAAATTTCGTCAATTTTTACTTGCGACAACTACGTTGGGGTTCTGCCGTAACATCTGCCGCCGTTTGCAGTTCAATGGAAACATATTGGGCTGGCTGCTGGGTCTGCGTCACTTCTATATAGATATAGCTACTATATAGTGGAAGCCAGGGCACACAGCAGGAGCAGGACGAGACCATGTCAGCACAACGGGATGCAGGGGAGGCCATTGCCGGCTTTTAATTCCTATCTAAGCCTGTTTCCTGAACAGGGTTTGCTTTCTATAACTTTAAATAAATTAAATATTTTTAAAAATCTATGTTTTTCTAAGATTATTTAAATGTTACTTTAAAGTATATAAGAAAATGTATAAGGTATACCTTTCGCTTAATCAAGTACAATTAATTGGGGATAATAATCATGTCAAATGAATAAATTTTTTAAGCAAACTGTAACTTTATTATAATTATTAGTTAAAGTATTTAATAAATTCTATTATTTTCCTGAAGTCACCCTGTTTTGGGCCGTAACGAGTACGCTTAATATGTAGCTCAAGTAGCGGCCAAGGCAGGACAGAACGCTTCGAAAGGCGATGCCGTCATGATGGCATGGCCTGGCAGTCAGGACAGGACAATGGTGGTGTAGAAGGAGCAGGAGCAGCGGCAGCGCCAATCTAAGAAAATGCTACAAGCTTACACACTGACACTTTGACTGGCTGCGCTGCCGGACTTCTGTGCCATTTCCATTTCCTACGTGCCAGCAGGTGTGTGGCGGCCTGTCCTTGCCTTCTGGCCCAGATAGAAGCGTACCATTTGGCCGAAGGACGAGGCCAGCCAGGGGGGCAGGGCCTCAGAGAGCCAGGAGGCACTCAGTCAGGAAGGGGCAGGGATAACAGAGTCACGGCAGTGCCACTGGCACTGGCACTGGCGTCACGTGGTCACAACATAAAAACGTGATGAAATTTCACAAAAATAAAAGCTCTCACCCATACGGACCCTGGCCGACAAACGACTGCCCGAGTGACAACCAGAACGGCCCCAAACAGCACTCAAAGGAATATATTTAGACTTTAGCATACGGATTTCTATTAGTTTTCCTTTAAAACTAACTCTTAAAAATGTTTTTTATAAATCTAGGGCAAAAACAAGACTCTTCAGTATACGAAACTTCATAATATTTGCGTAATAAATATTTATCATAAAATCAGAATGTTAAACAATCCGTTAAATATATTAATTATAGGTACTATATCTGAAAAAAGGAATTTATATTATAATCATTATGCACAGACAGCTAAATTCTATTTAAATTGTGTGTATGATATCCAAGTTTCTCTCCGTGCATTTTGGATACCAAATGGGGGCGAGGTCTGGGCTTTTACGACCTGGGCTATGCGATTGCTTGACACGGCTAAATGCGCCGTAGTGGCGTAAATAAGTAGTAAAAAATTTATAGGATTTGCGTTTTTGGGGTTCGCACAACAGTTGCAGACGCACACAACACAAGCGCGGGCAATTAATAAAAACAAAACACAAAAAATCGCAGGCATCACTTGACGGCGGTTAAAGCTAAAGTTAAAGCTGCCCGACCGCGACATGATAAACAATTAGAAATGTCACATCGCCGGATGGCGGAGGACTTGCCGGCAGCAGCCATAATAACGTAATCCCATGGAAATCCCCGACCCATGAGCGCAGCTCATAAAAGAAAAAGCTTAAAGGCAGCCAACAAAATAGCAACAGCCAGCGGAGATGGGAAAGAGTTCTGCTCCGGTTCGTCCATTTTTATAATCGCATTTTTATGATTAAGACGCATTTTATGGGATTTTAACTGCTATTATTTTCGCTTTTAACTGTCACAATAAAGTCAAACTTAAAGACAGCAAAAGCTGGAGGCACACACACCGAGTTCCTTTGTTTATGCCTGGGACTCCGGCTCCCTCCGGTTCCTTGGAGTAAAATGCCTTAAATCCAGACCATTCTCTGAGCTGGGGCAATGAAAGCTGAAAAGAATAAAACGTAAAGGAAAAAACGGCAAGGAGACGGATTCATCTTTTGCTAAGCAAAGTTGTATATGAAGATTTCAAAAGGGATTCTTGCCGAGATTAAATTATGCCCCGCATATAGAATCGAGTATTGACCTCAGAAAAAGAACCGACTCAGTCTGCGGAGCAATTAATACTGTCACTAACGATTGGCCATTTATTCAGCTCGGTTATTACAGTCTCCATTACAGAGGAGTTGCGAGGCAGTCGTAGGGAAGTGAAGATTCAATGCACAAAGAAAAATATATAGTGTTAAGGGAAGAATTAAATTGAAAATAATCTTAATAAAATTGATCAATTAATGCCTTCAGTTAATGATATAGGATATTCAAAAGAACTGAAGAATAGGCTACATTTAAAGTCAAATTGAAAGCAAAGTTTCTAAACGTTTTAGATTTTTTAGTAACCTGCTGCTGTTTTTTTTTAACAAATAAGATCATAAATAAAACAAATAAAAGGTTATAAATATTTTTTACTATTAATACTTAATTTTTATTTAATAGTTAGACACTTAAATAAAGAAATCTTTAAACAATTTTAAAGATTTTAGTAATTGGAGATTACTTTCTCGGATTAAATAAATAAAAATCCCAAATCTTTATTGAAATGTGAATTTTTTTCTATACTTTGCCTCGTTGCTTATCCTGTTAGCCAAAGTCAGGGTCCTGGCAATTATTACGTTCATCGAAAGGCCGTTTTATCTGCTGCGGTCGAAGCCAAAATGGCAAATAAATATTGTTGTTAAAATTGATGTGCACTTCGGGGCTGACTGCTCCACATTAACGTTTATGGCTGGCCAGTAAAAAGAAAATCCAGCGAGGGAGTCGCTGCCAGACGAAATGCTCGGCGACTCAGTCAAAATGCGGCGATATGAACTCTTTTTTAATGAGGTGCTAAAAATGCCGTTATTGTTATGACAGCAAGGAGGCCATTTGACGACCGCACAGTCGGAATCTGTCAGGACATTAAAGCAAAGTTTTCTCTAAAGGATGCCTGAACCCACAATTCGGGATTCAGCAGGATTCACAATCCTGAATGCGAACCGTTTAAGTTGTCTTTAAACATCGATTTGTAAATTGTTAAATGATTGCCGGCTAAATGCGCGTAGCTAATGCCTGGGATCCGGCATCCAGCCACCACCCCTGCTTAACCATTTACGCCCCTTTCCATATCCATTTCCATTTTTCCCTAAACATTTTCCCTTGGCCTTTCCGCTCAGTTTGGCAAGGGTTGTTTGATGAGTCTGCCGGGGTCTCGCATCGAATTCCAAACATTTTCTCGCAATGCGCTCGCATTTTTCCGAACGTTTTGCGAGTTTGATTTTTGATATCGCATGCACATATATTCACAACTGTGGATGGGGAGCGGTATCCCGGCTCCGGCTCCGGGCGTCACTGCCTCCACCTCACCACCATCAGCCGGAAAGCCAGCTCCTTGGGCGACGCGACCCCAAGTGGCACTCCAAGTCGAGGGGCGGAAGCGGCCATTGAATATTCAAGACGCGGAGATGGGGCAGCGCCTTGTTTCATTGGCGGTTTTTATGAAACTTTGGCAGCCATTTAGAAAAATGTTGTCCGGCCAAAGCCAAAAAAAAGGAGGCAAATTGAACTTGCCATTTGGTCGCGCTTCTTCTCCCTGTTTTTCCTACCAATTTTCCTGACACGCATAACACTTTGCAGCGGCAGCAGCAGTTGGCAAACAAATTTGAATTTATATTAATTTATTAGCATAGGAAAAGCGCAGCCTCTGGCTAAGTGTTAGCCGTAAGCTGAAATCCGGACTCGAATCGCCGCAGTTGACACAAAAACTTTGGCCAGCGGCGAGTGTAATGAAAATGAAAAGTAATTCTAGAATTTTTAGCAATGAACTTGCTAATTTGAAATGTAAATTGCCTTGCTAAGCTGGCGGACAATAAAAGAAAACGAGAAAAATCGTCACACGCAGACAATTTTAAATATTCTTTGGGAAATTCTTTAATATTTTTAACTTTGAATAATATTTTTAATTAATGTATGTTAAAAAAGGATATTTCACTTAAATTCATTACTTATTGTATCAGTTACTTAGGTAAATATTAAAACATTTTAAATTGTAATGATTGTTTTAAGAAAAGTAGTATAGATCTTTGTATAGGAGAATCATTAACTGAAATATTTTACAAACATTTTATATACACTTCAAAATTCGTACATAATTAGTATTCCTTGAATTAAACTATTTTTCGCAGTGCAACAGCAAATGAATGTTTGACGGAACGGACGCCTTTCGGCACATTTATTAATACGCGCATTTCTCACGTCGGATTTGCATGAAACTGGGGTCCTTGGAGGAGCCCTAAGCTGCGACTTCATTTTGCGTTTTAAGTGGTCCCCAAAAATATGCAGCACTTGTGTGAAATATGCGCCACAAAGCCAAAGTGCCAGCTATGCAAAATTATGCTAATGCCAGGTGGGTTCTCATGGTCTGTTCAGGATTCTCGGTTCCGACTTTTTTGGGGGGAGGGCAAGGGGGCGATTTTGGCCAAATGTCAACCGTTTTTGGCAACAGCATGCAGTTAGCTGAACTGCTAACCCCCCAGGTGCAAAGGCCACGAACTTTAACACGCCCATTTGCACTTTAAAGCCCTCTGCCCCGCCACTCCTCCGCGGGCGGGCTGGGTTAGGTTGGGGATTTTCCATTTCCCATTTTCCCTTGGCTTTCCTCACTCATAAAATGCGCATTAAACACACGCAGCTCGAAACTGTTGCCGGCTTGGCCAAATCCAAAGGATTTAGTTACGCCGCAGGAGGCGGTTACTTCACGTCTATTGCGCCATCTTTGCATACGCCACGGTACTGGGGGTCTAACCAGCCACACACAGGGCACAAAAGCCACCCATCACACCCCCAAGCATACTCGCACAACCTTTGCACCCCAGCTGGTAACATCAATGGCTTTTTCATCCATCAAACATGGCGTCAAACGTCACGGGCTGCGAGCGCAAAAAGGCAAGCTATTGTCGTCTAATACCGCAGCGACAGCCCGGCATCCCAACAACCTGACGGCCCAACAGACGGATCCACCGAACACAGAGTCCCTGAATCCCAGAGTCCTGAGTCCTGAGTCCTGAGTCCTGAGTCCTGAGTCCTGAGTCCCAGAGTCCCGAACCCAAACCAAACCAAGCCAAACCAAACCGTAACTCTGGTCCCAAGCTCCCGGCAGACCGCACCCCATGCATCACATCACTTCCGCTGCCTGCTGGCTGCTGGCTGCCGCCACTGAGAGAAACATTCTTGTATTCAACTGAATAATAAATCAAATGAATAATAATTTAATATATAAAATTATAAACAATTAATTGCCTTAAAAAGAAACAAAGTTATCAAGTTTCTATACAATTTTTTATTTTTAAGAAACTTTGTTTAAAAAAGGTTCTAAAGAAATCCAAGGGAATTGAAATCAAGTAAATATATGTTGAAAAATTTAAATAATAATAATTATAAATAATTTAAAAATATTTAGAATATACCTTATAATATTTTAAATGCGTTCAAACGTTTTACTTGTTCAAAGAGAAGTACATCTAAGATGTATCCAATTAATCTTCAAAAAAATTTCCAAATTGTGATTTTTAATAACTATAATTATTTAAATAGGAATAGTTTTTAATATTTTAAATCCAAGCCCACTAAAATTTTAATCGAAAGCCTTTACAACTTACTCCATTCGTGTTCCATTTTTTGTGAGTGCATGGAATGGGTGCGGCTGCCACCGCCATGGGCCACATAATCTTGCCAGCTTTATGTGTGCTGATGACTTGCTGAGCCTCAAAGATGGAGCTGCGAGGAGGAGAGCACAAGCTATGGCCCCGGACATGGCTGCACCAGCGTGCGCGGTGGCTGCTCCGAAAGTGCTGACTCGGATTTTGTGCCTGGCCGGATTTTGCCCCCTCTCTCCGTTTGGGCCATTCCCGGTGCTGCTGCTGCTGCTGCTGTTGGCTCAGCATGTTGCTGGCGTCTAAATACATGGACACACACACACTGCCACTTGCATAAGCATAGACATTCATATAATGCTTGTAATATTTGCGCTTAGCCGTTGGGGGGATTCGTACGGAATCGTTTTTAGACCCCGAGAGCAGCTCCCCCTGCCAAGTCCGCCACCCAATGACCGTTCTGGCCTGGGGCGGAGCGGAAAGGCAGGCTCCAAGTGTCCTTGGGGCTGGCTGGCGCTTCAGTCGAGTTCAAAATGTTTATTTTGTTGTCCTTAGGTTAGTCGTTTGCTCATTTTCCACCCTCCACCTCCGCCTCCGGCCCGGAGCTTGTTTGCAGAAATGTTCGCTCGCATGTACAGAAGTTGAATGGATGTGGATATGGATGTGCATTGCTTTTTTCCCTGCCCTCCACTCACTCACCCACTCTCGCTCTCGCTCACTGCTGTTTGTGTGCTATTTGATTTGAACTGTTTGCATTTTGCGCTGTTTACATTTCTCAGGAATATCTAGCCCGTGCCTCTGGTAAATATCCTTGATCCATTTGCAAACAGTAGCCAGCTAGGCAGACCCTTTAAAGTTTCTTTTCGGATCAAGTGCGTCCTTGGATATTAGCCAGAGCTCAGGCTGTCTTATAGATCTTTAAATATATCATATTTTATACCTTGAAATCCAAAGGAGAAGTAAAGTATCAGTGATAGTAAAATAATCTCGCTTGTTGTCAGGATTTCATTAACAATTATTTCTCTTAGTTGTAAGTTTTACATTTTAGCAAATACCTTGGCATTTTCTCTGCCAATTTCCTTACATTTCAGATAGCTAAAGGCATGCCCAGTATTCAGCAGGTTTTCACATTAAATCTCCTTTAAGAGCCCACATTCCCCAGAATCACTCTCTGGACACCACAATGGAAAAGGCGCAATCAGCAAACAGTTTTCAGCTGAAAAGATTTGAATGTCCGTCATAGCCAAATGCCGTGTAATATGAAAAGAGTGAGCCGCATAAAAGGAGCACAATGCTGACGCCTGATTCTGATGCCAAAAGCTTGGTCCTGCCTTCCTTACTATCCTGATGATGATGATGATGAGGAGCGCAGCGCAGCGCACAAAACGATGATGCACAAATCCCTTAAGAGCGGATTTGGAATTTCTGCGAGACGGTGGAAGCTGGAGATGCCAACAAAGACGGCTTAGTTGGAATGAGCGGGGGACTCTGTGCTGTGTGAATAAGGCGACAGGCTTTAAAGTATTGTGAAATAGATGCCAACTCAGATCCGTGTAAGCCGCCTGCTGCGAGCCAGCGGGATTCCATTTCGACTGGAGTCCATGTTTCCCTGTTCCCAATACGGCGCGATATCATTGAGGCGTTGCTCGGAGGAAGTCGTGTATTTGTAGTGCAGCCAACTATTTGTTTTAACCCGCTGGGCCCAACTGTGAGCGAAATGTTCGCCAATCCGAGATATCTGCTATCAGCCAACTCCGTAATGGTTATTGGAAACACAGCCGAAAATGGCCGTCAAATATTGACTCGTCCTGACTGCGTATTTATTTTGTGAACAATTGCACTTTAAGAAATTTAATGCAGTTTAGTTTTAATTTCTCTAGGGGTTATAAAAGTAACTTAATTACATTTTGTATATGCCACAGATATTAATTTAAACTATTGGAATAGGTATCTTCTTACCCCAAAGAGAATCTTAGGAATTCATTCATTTTTAAAGCATATTTCTTCAAACAAATAATTTATAAAATTTATATTCAATTTTCTTGATCTTAAAACCGGTGTTTTTGAATAACTCTTATAGCATTTTAAATATTTATTGGTAGTGGTTTAACTTCCAGCTAAAAGTAATCTCAATTTTTCGCAATTCCTTTAGTTAAGCACAGACAACAGTTGACTGAGATTATCTAAACCCCTGGGTGTGTATAAAAGTAAGCTTAAAGATTATTGTGTCAATCCAACTTTGGTTTTTTTCGCACACTGTAGTGGGGACAAACACAACACCCTTCCAGCTCGCCCCTCTTTTTCCCCGACGTTGTACTGTCAGCCATGAACTTTTATTACGCCTTGAGGTAAATTGTTTTATTTATTTTTTAGGCCTGTCGCCAGGATGCTGGCGGCACTGGGTCCCAGCTCCTGGTCAACGCATAATTCAGCGTTACTTTGTTGCCATGCTTGCGTCCACATCCCAGTATCCCACCACCCACTGGGCACACAGCATCCGCATCCGTATCCGTATCCGCAATCGCATCCACATCCCTTCGGGGCCAACGGCCAACGAAAAATCGCAACAATTTGTAATGCCAAATATTTTATTCATTCTGCGTTTGCCGTGGGCCGTTTGGGCCTCCTTGGTCCACATATAAATAAATACATATTTTTGTATTATTTTTTATCCCCGTCAGTCCGATTGGCTCAACAGGTCAGAGCAGCGGGAGATTCACATCCTCGCGGGTTATGTCCTCATGTGAGGACATTTATGGGGCGGCTTTTCCTGCATATAAATGCAGCTCTCCGCCTTCCGCCCTCTTCCTCCTGTGGAAAAGCGGAAAAGCCCAGGCGCATACATTTATCACGTCGTTAGTGGTACAGGGAATGTATTTCCGGTATGTATTTACAATTTGTTCGTATCAATTGGTTGCAATTTCCCTGTTGCGAGGTGGTTAAATAAATTATAACTCTCGGTGGAAATTTCGAAAAAAATAGCATACATATTTTAAAGCCAGAAAAAAAGGAAAGGTTGAATTGTCTTGATTTTTTATAGACACCTGATCCGAAGGCTTATTATTTATTGTTAACTTTGACTTTCAAACTTTATTAGCCTTATTTACATAGATTTTTAAACGTTGAAAATTATATTTTTAGTATTAAAAGTCACAAGTATTTTGGTGAGTTTATAGTTTAAATATTGCAAAAATACAGAATTCAAATCCATTTAGATCCCTTTGTCTAGTGTCAGAGTTAGAGCCAAAATAAAAGCATTCAGTTATCAGCTCGTAAATCAGTTTTCCGCATTGCATTTGTCGGAAAAGCGAAACTTCATAAACGCATCGACGCGCTGGCAATTCGAACGTAATGAACTCGAATCGAGGGCGGCGGGCAATTTGTCTATTATGGCGCATTGATTAGCGCGCTCGGCCCCCTATTCACGGTTCACAGTTCGGGGTTCACACTTGCGGGTCACCAGGGCCTCACACCAATGCAGAGGCCCCTCTCGTGCCCCCCCCCCCCCCCCCAAGCACAAATGCATGCAATGCCACACATGTCGTGTTTAATTAACCCCGAACAATTTCAGTTTCCCGCCGCACGCCGCCAAAGTCCCGCCGCCATTCGCACATGCATTTCCCCAGCGCCACATCTTCGTCCCTCCGCCTAGCACTTCCCTATGCATCCTGCATATTCATTCAAACAAAAGGCACGCGCATAATTCCCATACATATGAACGTATAGTTGCTGCACTCCAGCCCCGACTAGTGCACCCTTAGCTCCGATAAGGCAGCCCGATATGGGGGTGGCGGCGGCAGCACAGTGACCCAAATTAATCTTAGTCTTTAGCAGCAGCCAAGTGCAAGTGTTGAGCGGTATGCGAACTCAGCGCCCCTGACAGACGATGACATCGGCAACGGAATGGCAGCAACAAGGGGGTTCCTTCGATAGGGATCCAGGACTAGGAGGGGCTTCTCAGGCAAGACGCAAGCCGCCCTTGAGGTGCCATATCTAGGCTGCGCACAGACAAAGTGCCAAAAGTTTCGCCGCGGCAGCAAAGGAGGTGGATGTGTCAGGTCAGGATTTGCTCTATTTCGGAATTTACAAAATATTTAGGTGGCCCCAAAAACACAGAAAATATTTAAGCAAATGTCCAGCCATCAATTCCTGCAGTCAGTTAGCAGAATATAAGTCCATGATGATGTTTATCTTTAATTAGTTTCCTAGTTAAATAAAACCTAAAATGGAATAATAATTTTTAACATTTATTCTTTTGAGTTAAGCATTTGCTTCTGCTAATAATAATTAATACTTTATAACTTAAAAGTTGTAACACATTCAACGTTGTTTTAAAATTCGCACAATCATTGCAACCTCCACAAATAATGTACAAATTTAAAACACAGCTTGTTTTGTTTTAAAATTTTATTTATTCTTTATTATAAACAATCCAAAAAGCTTTCTTGTACACCCAAATGAACCTAATCTACACCTTTTCTTAATTTATTAGCAATCTATTTATAAACGATGTAAAAATCCACACGGCATTATAATCCCAAGGCCCACAGTTTCGTTATCCAAAAGGATCAAGTATTTAATGTGGCTTTATTGTACTTTAAATTCCCTGCACATCCTTGTGTTCCCTGTAGCCGATTATGAATCGCAAAGATTACCGCACATAATTATTATCATCCTCGGGGAGACGGAGACCAGGGATCTGGGGATGGGCCAGGGGAAGCCGAAAGGTGGCTGGCAGTTAAATGGTCCACCCGCACACTAATTGTGAGTAACACGTTCGCGTTTACGAAACTTTCCGGGAATTTTCGTCGGAAAACAGCCGACCCAAGGACCAGCCAGGAGCCATGAGCCATGAGCCGGAGTTTCGGCCAGACAAGTCCTCATCTGGCATCTCGCTGCTAGACATGCAGTCAGCCGGCAAGTGCTTAGACATTAAAGTTTGGCGCGCTCGCTTAATAGACCAGAAATTTGCCTGGGCCAAGTTTAAAGGGTCGGCGTCATTAACAGGACACTTCTAGCCCCCTACCAGCCGGCTCCTTAATTAAAGCCGGGAAACTGTAGGGTTGCCTTTAATTTTAGACCATTCTATGGCATCGAAAATCAATAAATTTAAAATGTACAAGCGAATAAAATCGTAGCCATCCGGGGGGAAAAGCAAAGAAGGAAAAAAGAAAACAAAATTCCAGCCATTGAGATGATAGGGCGGCCAGCGAGTCCCTTTTGGGGGATGTTGTTGCTGAGGCGACAAAGCAAGCAAGGAATCGCCGAGCCAAACATCCTTTTGTCAATACAAAATACGTATAGTACAACAAAGCAAATAAAAGTGCCCGAACGAGCCCCACGAGCAAAGACAAAGACAAAAGTCAGAGCTGCAAAAAAACAAACGCAAAACAACTAGCAAGCGCCCACAGGACTTGCTGCCGACTCGCAGGATACGAAGCCATCCAGCGCAACGCATGCGCCAAGCTCAAAAGCTGGGGAAGGCAAATGGCTGGCTCTCAAGGGATGTGGCAGAGCACACGGACAACGCTCCCCAAATGGCTAAAATGGCGCACACGCACACAGAAACGCTTTGGCCATTTCCAATTTCTCCTCCAAAATGGAGAGAATTTCCCCGCCAGCCGCCAGCAGCAGATGCCTGTGCATTTGCCCAAGAAGAGCAAATGATTTTTAACAAATTTCATTAACATCAGAGGTCCGTAATCATTCAAGCATCGCGTTTCGTAACAGGGCCAGGTCAGAGGAGTCCGATACTGGCCGCCACAACTCAGATCCCAACTGCAATCACGGTCAGCGTCCGAATCCGCAATGCGTGTCTCGCCAAACAGTTGTTGCCAAGGCATTCGCCAAGACACCTAGGAAAGTCCCGTGCAAAACGCTCGCGTTAAATTATGTAAAAGTCTGTGAACGTGAATTTATATAGTATATATATATACCATATATTCCCTATTGAAAACCGAAGAACTCCAAAATGATCGATGAGCAGCATCCCATGCAGATCGGAATGTGTAAGTATCGAGGAACGCGACGGAGCTGTAATTTTTCGAAAGACAAGCAGATGCCGTCGGCTTTTCCAATCCCCAAAAGTTATAAAATCCGACGGCATTTCTTTATCATAAAAATAATTGAATATCTGGAGAAACGATACAAATTATTTTTTATTGAAATAATATTGGTGGTCGATGCTGCATTTAATATAGTTATTCACACTTCTGCAATAAATCTTCGTTTATGTGTATTTCATTGCATAAATTTATTAATGTTAAAGTTATTTACAATAACAAAATATTATAATAGTTCACAAACAAATATCTTTGGAATAAAGTTGTTTTATTTTAAATTAAGAGACTCTAAGCTTCACATTTATTGAACCAAACATAAAAAATAAATACAGAACGAAAACCAAACACCCAAACAAAGCTTTTCATATAATTTTAGAATAAGTTCTGGGTTATGAAATGTAAATTTATAATTTATTTAACTTCTTTCAGTTGGGCTTTTCAATAAACTATAAATGTGATTGATTTTATTTTTGAATTTACTAGTCAAAAAATAATACTTCGTTGAAAAGCAAAAGTTAAATCAGTACAAAAACTATCAAAATGTTAGGGAAATTTTAAATATTCTTTTCTATGAGAAACATATACCGAATACACTTGAATCGTAAACCAGTATATACAAGTAAATAATATTAAGAATATAATCACATTGCAAACCATTGCCACAGACTTGAAGCCAACACCAATGGTGCCAAATATGCATAGAAACATTGGCAGACACACGCCTTCAATCCAAGCCGGAAACACTCCAGTTCAACTGGCTAAGGGCCAGTGAAAATTTCAACATATTTTCCAGTGCAAAGCAAATTTTGACTTCTGTCAGAGATTAGGCCAAAACAAAGCATTTACGCTGCGATTGCTGGCACAACAAAACGGCACCATAACTTCATTGTGCGCCCAAATCCGATTAAATAAAACGCTGTCAGTTGCTGCCGCGGAGAGCTGCTGCCAACTGACAGCGGATTGCGTCTCGGAACGGTGGCAGCACACAGCATCCTGGCAGAGCGGTAAAGCGGCAGCCGGGCATCCCAGCATCCTGGCAAGGGTTTCCGCCGACTGCCAACATATGCCGCCAGCCGCTGAAACCGACATCGTGAGCCCTTGGTGCCTCATCCCCATCCATTTAGTAAGCCCAAGCATATTTTCTGCTAGGGTGGAAATTCTCCCTGTTGATTCATTTCAATGCTGTCTCTGCCCGGGTTCAATGAAATTCGTTCATAATCTAGTTATAAGCAGGACCACCCTTAACCCGCCCCTCGATTGTGCTGCACATTAGATTCTAATTAGGGCGGGGGCAAGTGGCAGTGGCCTGACTATCAATGTCGGCTTTGCACTTGTCCGCCTCGCAAATCCTTGAATCCTTCGCCCAAGCATGTCCGGCAAACATGTTGGAATACACTTCTTCTCGAACGTCAAATGACGGCGAATGACGGAGCACAAAAAGTGTAACAGGTGTGGCCGCCGAGCGGATTATTTAGCGGCACTCCTTAGTAAGTAGCTGCCAAGTGTCAGAAGTTAAGGTTAGTCGGGGATCAAGGATAATGGTAGATGAGGGAGGAGCAGGAGCAGATACAGGAGCAGAAACAGGAGCAGAAGCTGAAGAGTGGGTTAAAGCCTGCAGGAGGCCATAGTTACTACAGACAACATATTGACAAGTATTAAGTTTTGATTCAAAGTCACCCCATCTGTTCAGATAACACAAAGAGATTTATCTCAGTTTGATAGTTGACGAAATTCAAGTTTAATTTCCAAATGCTTCGATAATAACAAAGCAAAAGGATTAAAAGTTTAGATTTGTATTTATTTTTGTTAGCTTTACGTTAAAATTAAACAAAGTATTGTACTACTTAAATATTGCTGTATAAATATTTTTCAATGCTTTATTTTATCAAGTTAAATATTATAAAAAAGTCAATATAAGTTATCACTTATAATGACACAGTAATCATATGCTTAGCATTGTAAGAAAAAATCGTTATTAACGTTCAAAGGAATTAATTTGCCTTTGCCCTTTGCCAGGATATATTTTTTCTTCTTAACACATTTGTTTATCCTGTTCAGTCAAATGGCAATTAAATTAACTCAAATTGAACTCCCCTATCTTTTTTGCTTACCACATAGAAAACCAGAATAAATAAAACCATAAATGCATAAATCGGTTTGCAACAATCAGTGTAAGAGTTGGGGCTGAAAGTTGTTAATCCGCAACGATGACGATGAAACACTTCAACATTCTGGGCATATTTCTGGCATAAATTGGCATGCCAGTTATAATGTTTTTTTTTTTCGAAAAATTTAATGAAATTACTCACACATTTAAATCACTCGCATTTTCATATGAAAATGACAAACACACAGAGACACAAGCACTTCGAACGGAGAAACATGTGGAAAAACCAAACAAAAGCTGGGGAAACAAATTACATTGAAATTTCAGCAATTTGCCATAAATTGAGACAACAAGGCACAAAAAGCCAACCAGTCAGGACCGCAAATGTACAGTAATTTTTTGCCACCAACACGGAAACGAACAATCGCACATACGCACATCACGCATACGCAGCGTTGGCTGTGCGGCTTTTTAACTCACCATTTCGCCATTTTGCATGGCATTTCGGGGAATTTCGAGTGCAACGCAGGGACACTCACTCACACACACACACACTCACACACGGAACAGTCATTTCAATAATTGCAAAACCACAAATTTACTACAACTCGAAACAGACCAGTCAGCCAGTCAGCAGCTGGACATTGGCTCGGTTTATATCGCTGGGGCGACCGTGGACCGCAAATACAAATCCCTTTTTTCCGGCCCGAACTATAGTTGTAAATTTGAGGCAAAAAAGGCCGCTCCGCTCCGGCCGCAATGTGCATGCCGGAGAGTGAAAATAAAAATAACTGAAATGTTTCTCATTTGCATGCTCGTTCTCGGGGGCTGGACGCACGACATGACCGCAAAACCAAAATAGTTCCAATGGACATAAAATGTCAACAGCAGCAGCAGCAGCAACAGCAACTGGGAGCCGGAACGGGACAAGGAGCAGGAGCAGGAGGAGGGACTGGGGCAGGACAGCCGCAGGCCGGGGGCCTCAATCAACTGCTGTTGAACGGAAATGAACGCATGTTAACAACACCAGTAACATCTGCAGCAGGCGGAGGAGCAGGAGCAGGAGCAGCTGCCACAGGAAGGACTACAAGCAATGGCAAGGCCGGACACAATGACAAAATGGCGTCAGTCAGCAGAAATGTCAACGGAAGTTGCAGCAACCACAACAGCAACAGCAGCAGCAGCAGCAACAACGCCATAAACAAGCAACATCAGCCGCAGCAGGGAATGGGACAAATGCCGGGCCCAGGAGCCGGACCCGGACCAGGACCCCCTCTCTGCAACCGCATCACCTTGGGCGAGTGCAGCCTCAATGGGATGGACAGCTTTGCGACGCCCGTAGCACCTCCGTCGGCAGCCAACACACCGCAAGCGCCTCCGGGTATGGGTACGGGTGCGGTTCCGGTTTCAGGCCAGGGACTGGGTCTGGAGCTCCTCGGCTTGGGCCTTGGCCCACCCACTCATACCCATGCGACGCCCACGAGCCAATGTGCCCACTGCTGCCAGCCAATTTGTGATCGCTACATCATGCGCGTGGTGGAGAACTCCTTTCACGAGGGCTGCCTCAAGTGCACCGCCTGCTCGCTGCACCTGGTTCACTCCTGCTATGCGAGGGAGGGCAAGCTGTACTGCCGCCTCGACTACGAGAGGTGAGTTCCAACCCCCCGGGCCCTTATGACTGCCAAGTGACCTCTGCGAATATTAAACAAAACCCTGCACAGGGAGAAATTATTGACAGGAACTCGGTCTTATTTTATATTTATTTGCATGATAAAGATAAAAATTTGTTAAGAGTCTGTAACTTTCACCGCAGACTCTACATCCGCAATCGTTGCCTTGGCTGTGGCCACAAAATCGCCGCCGATGAGCTCGTGATGAGGTGCCACGAGAACGTCTTCCACCTGAAGTGCTTTGCCTGCGTCGTCTGTGGAGCTTTGCTGAAAAAGGGGGAGCAGTATGTGGTCAAGCAGGGACAACTCTTCTGCCGCTTCGACTACGAGAAGGAGGTGGAGATGCTGCAGGGATACGGTGAGCTAGGGGATTCCCTCAACTGCAAATTTATTAAGTAATCGATCCCATTGAATAGACTTTTATGGAGATGAGCTCTTTCCGCCGAAGCTTGACGGCAGACGAGGACCCAAGCGACCAAGGACCATACTGAACACCCAACAGAGGCGAGCCTTCAAGGCCTCCTTTGAAGTGTCGCCCAAGCCCTGTCGCAAAGTGAGAGAGAACCTGGCCAAGGAGACTGGTTTAAGCCTAAGGATTGTGCAGGTTAATATTTATATATTTAAATCACTGAAAAATATATGAATAATAGGAATCTGCTACTCTTTCAGGTGTGGTTTCAGAACCAGCGAGCAAAGGTCAAGAAGATACAGAAGAAGGCCAAGCAGGAGCCGCCCAGCAAGGGAGCCAGCGATTCGCAGGATTCGCAAGAGTCCCTGGATAGCAGCCTGGCCACCAAGATTAAGGACGAGGCGCACAGCGACAGTGAGTCACAGCTAGAGTCGCCATATTCCGCGGCCTCCGATGGACTGAACCGGATGCGCTGCACCATCAAGGACGAGCAGGAGCAAGTGCCCTTCAACTGCATGGAGACCAACAAGGGTAGGTCTTTCAAAAAGCAAAGCTCACATACTCGAGGTCAGCGGAGTAAACTAAACTTTCTCCTAATCCACAGAGAACTGCAACAAGAATAGCGAACCCATACTGAACACGATTCTGGGACTGAGCTATGCCACCTTCCAGCAGCTAATGGGACCCTTCGCCCAGACGCCGATGATCAATCCGATCGATCGACTATATAGCATGCAGAGCTCATACTTCCGGCCGGAAGAGCTGCAGGCGTACGGCGAGTGCGGCGTCAAGGACTCCACGGATCACTAGTCTGGCCGAATTCGAATTTTAAGCCCAAATCAAAATTAGACCTTGTAAAAATAAAAAGAATGTTAATGTGCTAGCAATCGAACTTAAACACCCCGCCCTAAGTAGGGCAATCCTCATTCCGGTTCGGCGGCACTTGCGCAACATCCACCATTTGGCAAGGACGAAGGTTGGCTCTGCAGGTGCAGTCCTGAAATTAGTTCCGCTCGGTTGACAGGCACAAAGCATTTGCCACAGCAGTCGCAACCCCGGGGCGGGCGGCACTGATGCTGGCACTGGAACTGGAATGGGCGTAAAATACCAATTCGTCAGGGATAGTTCAAAGGACCGTGTTCGAATCCGGGGCCGTATTCGTATCCTCCCGTGACCTGGCCACGATTACGGCCCCCTTTGACAGCGTCAACATAAAAGTGTCGCGAATGCAGTCCCTTTTCCGGAGTTTCTAGGATATCTAGCTTTTTCCTTTGTTACATAATCTTAATTGTTTAACGAGGAAGAGCCACATCCGCATATACTTCGGAAAACTATTTTTAACACTTTAAATTATTATATTTTTTCTTTGTTCATATCCTTGCATCTAAAACATATTTGCAAAAAAATTTCAAGAATTCTTTAATGCTGTTTTAAAGGCAATATTCTAAGCCTTTTAATTAGTAAATTCATAAAAATTCGTACAAAAATTTAAATGGAAAATTGATTTAAAATTGCTTTTTCTTTGATCTCTTATTGCAGTTATTATATCTTTTAAAATAATTTAGTTAAGAACAATTTAGTTTTGGCAGTTTCTAATCAATCTGAACGTAAATAAAATAGGAAATTATTATCAAAATAAAATTGATTATAATTAAAAATGCAAACTTTTTAACAGCTCGGACTGAAATGTAAGAAATATAAGAGCTCTAAAAGTAAACCAATAATTATCCTGCATAAATATTAAAATAAATTATGTTGAAATGAAGTTTCTTGATATATATATCATATTTATTGAACAGCAACTAAGAGCTTACATTTCCATTACAAGCATAATAAACACAAATTTTTAGAATTTTGTTATCCCCACATAGACCCATAAAATAGAAAACACTTGGGCAATCGGTGGCTAATTGATTTTGCAGGAACTGCAACACGTGTTTACACAACTCCTGGCGCGACCAACCCCGCCAAGGAGCAAACACCCCTCCGAAGCTCGGAACAAGTTCATGCAATTTGTCACAATATGTGTCACATTAGCCACAGCAATTGTGCTTAAACGTCACCGTCTCCGGTTCCCCCGGCTGTCGTCATCGTCATCAGGACCGCTAACCAGATTAAACCCCAATCGCGACACCGATACGGCCAAGGATAGCCCAGTGGCAGGGGGTTCGCAAAGGCGGCAAAGTAGGCAAACAAAGAGTCGGGCCTCAACCACCACATAGTTTTCCCGGCACAGAGCCCACCACCGCCGCGGTATGCTCACCCACCCCATGGCCATGTCCTTTTGCAGCAAGCATGTAAGTCGTTTTCAGATAAAGGCATTAACGGGGAACGTAAAAAAATATCCAGTTCTAGAGTCTGTGTGTCCGCATCATTAATCAAAAGTGGACAAGCCAAACAAGTGCAAGGACCGTCCAAAAGAACAGGAACAAAGTTGGCCTAGACGTCTCAAGTCGCAAGTCCTGCAAGGTCCTTGCGAGCTAAGTTACAATTGCCTCCTTTCTGAATGATCTCTTTTTGCAGTTACACGTAAAAATAATTTTATTAGAAAAAAATATATAAAAGTAAATCGCTTCCGTCATGTTCGTTTCCTAAGTCTTTTGTTTTTTTTAAATTTTATATTTACAAAAAATTTGTTTGTTGTTAATAATAAAATAAAATATAAAATTAAATAAAAAAAAAAAAAGACAGCCAACCAACTTTTCTTAAAATGTAAACCATTAATTCAAATAATAAAAAAGCTAAGTCTTTAACTTAGTTTTTAAAACACATCAATTTCAAAAGTTTTAAACGACTTTTTCTAATCAAACACCCATTGAATACCCCCCACAAATATCCTGAAAATCGCACAATGATTATTATGGGAAAATCACCCGAGGACAGGCTTTTAAAATTGAATCAGTTAGGAAAATCATTGACAAAAGTGGATTTTTCATATGGTACTTATGGATTTCCAGCTCGTAATATTTGCCAACAGCACTTTATGTAAACAATAAAAATCAAAAATCAATTTAAGGCCAACATAAAAGAGCATTACAATACCATTCCGCAAAGAGGGACAAATCGTATACTCCATTCGCAAAAATAAATGTGCATTTGGTTTTATTTTCTTAGGACGCATGTGTTGACAAAGGCTAAAGTGGCCACAAAATGAATTGGATTTTGGGTGAAAAATGTTAAAAACAAATGTGGCAAAATGCGTGGGAATTCCATTTATATTTCATTTGATTCATTTAAATGAACTAGATGAGATTTAAATAAAAGAATTATGATTTCCATTCAATTTATTTCCCTTGCTTTAATTGAAACTTTTCTTTGAGGATTTTGTGTTAAATGAAATCTATTTAAAATAAAAACGATTTGTTAGGGGAAAATGGGAAAATCTTTACCTTAAGCAATATACTTATTTTTATAAACAATATGTACGACGAGCAGTTGTCAAAACTATTTTTCAATATTGCATGTGAAACCATGGGAAACTGAGATTCTTTGAAGCAAACTTTTCACTTATAATTATGTAAATCGGGGCCCATGAACACGAACCGCTCGCCGCAGAGGACCGCACACAAATTGTCGAGCAGCAGATGTCACCCAGTGGCCTTCTCCTGGCCAAACAGTTCAAAGAAGTCACTTGCGGCAGTTGTTTGGCATCATTGAGTTGGAGATTGTGGAAGCTTTGGCTTTCCTGGGCCCCGCAATCTAAATGCAAATGGACGGCCAATGACTGAATGTGAGCCGCTGGCCCAGAAAGCCACAAAGCCATAACCAGGAATCTCTCGCATAATACACACAGAGAAGCCAAAAAGGAAGACAACGGGTGCGGTGGGTGACTAAATGAGAAGGACGAGTCACTCAATGTAGTTGCGGCTGGGACGGTTATATGCGTGTGTACGTGCCACGTAGTAAGTGTTTGAGTTCGACATTTGGCACAAAATTCATAAATGCTAATTTCAACACATTGCGCACACGCTACAAATATGAATATTTACCATAACTACGCAAACAGGCGCAGACACACGCACACAAATCGACTTCGATTGGCCTGGGATGCTGGCAAGGCTGCCAGGACACTCACTTCCCAGCAACGAACAGCCTGCCACTTGCCTTTATCGACCAACACTTTGCTTCGGTTTCAACTTCAGTCGGGTTCGGGTTTAATAAAATCCTTTTACGAAATGAAGCAATTGTGCATTTCAGCCTGCTGCTGCCTTGCACAGATACAAATGTGCACAGGCAGAAAAATCTAACACAACATTATAAAGTTTGGATTTATTAATAAGGATTAGAATTATAACGCAATATAAGCAGTAGAATATCCTAAAAATAAATACTTTTGGTTGAGATTTGATTTGTTGTCTTAAAATCTAACAACAATATGGGGCTACTTGCCCCTCAAAATTAAATTCTTTCTCCGTGTACGAATCAGACTATCAATGGCTGAGACAAGGACGTGGGTAAGGTGGGTCTGGGCCTGGGCAAATATGCGTCAAAATCGCACAGACGCACAGTTTTTGAATGCCAAATGGAGACAGGATGGGAATGCATTACGTGCATAGGCATACAATAGTCTATATTTGTCTACTTGATGCCACAGATTGAGATTGGTTTTGTGCCCTGTGCTGGGGGCCTCTATTCTGAATCCAGAATCCTGATTCCTAAACGTAATTGGCCACTTGGCTGCCGACTCGTCCAGGCCAGGCCTAGGCGTCACATGCCGCTCTGTTGGCTCGCACACTTTGCCGTTAAATTGAAAATTTCTTTCAATTGAGCTACCGATGACCAACGGACTCAGCCACCACATTATTAGTTCAAACTTGGCCGGGTCGTGCGACTAATGAGTTTCTAATAGGCCTGCAAGTGGCCAACCAAAGTGTGGCTTGGTTCTAATGAGAAAAATTCCCTTGCTGCTATATGCCGGGTGCTGTATTAGAATTAATATGGAATAAGCCAAAGGTTTATTTGAATTTTTCATACAGAACATTTGGCTTCAGGGTAATTCTAAGAAAATTAGTTGCTTTATCAGCGGGGGCAATATTTAGACTTAACTTAAGTATATATTCTCAACAACTCGTATGATTTTTTTAATTTTTTAGGAATTTAAAAGAATGAATACATTATTTAATCATAAATTAACAGAAATTTTAAAAAAATAAAAAAGAAAAAACTAGATAGAATCCAAAAATAAATAAAATAACTTTCACAATTTGCCATTTATTTTATAATTATCTTTTTTATTCTAATATCTTTATTTATAACTATAAAAAACCATTACCTTTTAGCAACCGTTTTCCGAATCATTGTGATTTAGTATCTTTGCCTGAAATTAATTGTATCTGAACTTGCCTTTAGTCATTCGTCCTGGCTGGCCTCGCCCACGATTTGGGCATACGAAATTTGAATTGCAAAGCTCGACAGCTGGCGAATCGAACAGAAACTACGAGAATGTGTGTGGTCCCCAATGCCAATCCTCCGGCTCATCGTCGCCTTTTGCCGGCTGGTTTTGGCAGGCGAATCGACGGGGATCGGAGTCCTGAATCAGAACCAGTTGACAGGCCAGACACCGAAGGGGCGTAGTTCAAGACAATGAATGTGTAGCTACAGCCCGGATAAAGATTGACTTTCGGGCCAAGGTGTTGCCAACTGGAAGCCAACTGAAAGCCAAATGCAAATGAGCAGCCGAGCAGGAGTCGCTTAATATGCAAATTTCGAATACATATTTAAGGCGAAATTCAACACGTTTTCCAGGCGATGCAACCACTTCAAGGACTTGTAGTAAAAGTCAAACCCAAGGAGTGATGATGATTGATGAAAAAAGTATGCAATTTAATGTTTCGATTTGGTATTTAAAATTGGTAGCTTCGGGTAAACCCAAAAAAATCATGAAATAATCCGAAAATGCAATGCATACTCTTGTATATGTTTGGAATGTTTTTCATTATTCTTCCGATGAAAAAAAAAACATCAAATGGATGCCAACAGGACGGATGAGTGTTGTCTTCTAAGTGGGTGAAGCCAGTGAACCCAAGCACGCACTGAGAGTCGCGAGCATGTATTAAAAATATCTTGTAGATACTTTGGCAGCAGCCACTGCGAGTTTAGTAGCTCAAAGCCAGAAGTTGAGCCCGCAGCGCCACTAGAAATCGACTGCAGCATACGAAAGGAATAAGATGTTGGCTGCAGCCGCCGGAAAAAATGTTTTTATTACATTTCGCGCGCGTATTTTGCGCTACTCACAAAATACTTGAAGAGCAGCTCTGCCGCCGAGCGCGAGTCAAAATAAATAAATAAATATTCAGGCACAAAAGGATGGCGAGAGTTTCGGTATAATTCCAGGCAGGGCCCAACCTATTCACCAAAATAAAAACAAATAAAAAAGGAAAAGAAGAAAACGCACCATCTCGACATCAGTCACACTCACGCACACAGCCGCGCGCATCAAAGCGTATTCACAAGTGGTCCTTGGTCCTTTGCGCCTTGCTGATTCTGCAAAGGCTAAAGCATATTTAGCCAGCAGTCCCTCGACTTTCTTTTCCGCGGACCTGAAGGAGTTGTCTAGGAAACTTTGCTGCTGCTGCCAGCTACTCAAGTCGCTGCTCAAGTTGTTGGTCGTACCCGCGCAAATACAAGGAGCTGCCATAGAATCATCCGAAATGCCAGCGAAAAAATTAAAAGGAAAATTGAATAAAATGGTAGGAAGGAAATAAAACGTAACCAGATACTTGCCAATGGCCCCGCGAATCGGATAGTTAAAGCAATATATGGAACTGCCGGAAATGGAGCTGAAAGAAGTTGAATATTTATGTGGGTTTCCTTTTACATTCGATATTTGAATTATTTTTACACCTAATTTGATTCAATTGTCTTCACATATGTACATATTGTAAATTAAACAAAAATCAAAGCCAAAATCTCTCATGAAAATAGGAACCGTGCGAGGCTTTCTGTTTTTATTAATTGATTCTTAAACATCGTCTTTAAACAACACAAGATTTTATTTAAAAGTTCTTTAAATTATTATATTAGTTAATTTTTGTATTTCGAGTTTCAACATATTTTGTTTTTATCTGTGGATAAATTTAATTGCCGTAGCCCATATATAATGATCCAAACACAATGTATTATTTCTCAAAATCAAAGTTTAATTGGAATATTGCTTGTCTGCTTGACAAATGAAATAATGGTTTTCCTCGCATGAAGTCAAGAACATATAGCCGTTATGTAAATACACGCAAGATGTTGGAGTTAGTGTTTCGATAGTGTTAAAATTTTCATTTTTATACTTTGGGTGCCACTTCAAAAATGGCTCAGATACAAAAGTCGTATTGGTCCCATGGTTATGCTCCAGCCAATAGGATTTGTTTTTATTTAGTCTGGCATTGATGGCGTTCAATTCATCATTGTTTTTAATGTAGGCTAAATAACCTCCGAATTCGCGACAGGTTTTGGAAGCAATTGTCTTGATTTGAGCACTATTTACGAATCGAAAGTGTCTAGAACCTATCAAATCGAAGCCAAGTGGTATCTTATTCTCTGGCTCTGGAATATCCACATTGCTTACTTGTTGGGATGAAGTCTTTTTCACCAATGTCTTGGGTTGATTTTCCACTTGAATCGTATTTACCAATGTCTGGAGTTGATTTTCCACTTTAGTAAGGGCCGCCTGTTTGTCTTCTAGTCTTGTCTGTACCGCAAGCAGCTTGTTTTCCAAATTAGTTTGAACCACGGTAAGTTGAGCTTCCAATCTGGTCAGTTGAGCTTGAGTCATGGCCTGCTGATTCACCAAATTGTCAAACTTTGTCAACAAAGCAGTGTTGCAGCTATCGCCATCACTTGGATTGGGGTCATCGAGAAGACATACAAACTGACGATCCTCGGCCAAAGATCCATGCCACAGAATCCAAGTAATCAGTAAGCATAGATGATAATTTCCGCGGTTGAGCATCGTAATACTCCGAGTATTCGACTAGAGAATGTGAAAGCCTCTTCTAAACTGATCTGTAGGTGGCTTTCGGAGAGGCATCAGACTTCCGATGATAAGACCTACTATTTATTTATAAAACTAATCTCAATCTGTGGGCTCGCATACATTTCCCTTGGTATGTTTATATGTTTTATGTATTTAAAAAGTAAAGCACTTGAACATAAATATGTATAATATATACACTGAGGCATTAATATAAAATAAATGCCCCAAAACATTTCATATTAAAGCTGGGACTAAAATTAATTTTATTTTTAAAATAAAAAGTTAACTCACTACTTTAAAAATTCAAAGTCATATTCCTGGAATGGCTTATGTATTTAGTATATATTCGTGTCAATGTCTTTCATATATGTATGTACATACATACTTCATAAATACATACATATCTATACATTTCTCAGCAAAACTGATAATGTTTAGCTTCGAACTAAATTTAGGGTGTTTTTTTTTAGGATTTATATTGTTTATACGAATGGGAATTTAAATTTAAATAGCAATTCACATTATGATTGTTTTATATTTCTGGCAATAACTTGATGTCCAAATACCTTGAGGAATCGCTAATTTGTCATCAGGAAGCGGAACTCGAACACCCAAACAAATCCCTAAGAACTCTCCCCACAAACCTGCCGCCATTTAATGCAATTTTATATCGGCGTATCCTTGCCGCATCCTGCTCTCTTTTTCGAGGGCTCTCCACTCGCGGACTCGACTTGGGCTTGGGCTTTGGCTTTGACGTTAGCTTTGCGATTTTCTTCTTTTTTTCTGAATGCAGATTATGTTTTCATTAAATTATGGTAGCTATGGTTACTTTTATTCAATCCAAAGCTACTTCAAACGCGAGAGTGGTGCGTGCGAAGCCGTTTGCGAACCGTTGCCGCAGACTCCGCCTCCGCCAGGTCCCTTTTCAGCGGGACAGGACACCCCAAGAAAGAGCCCGGGAAAAAGAATTCGCATAATACACAAAAGCATTGTGAGTCGGGTGCCAGGAAAATAGCTTACGAAATGTGAATGTGTAAAAATATGGCTGGTGCTGGGTTCCATGGTAGTCGTAGTTTATTTTATTACATTTACTTGCTTCCCAGGACTCTCGTTTCGTAACTCACTCTAGTATCCTTGCATCTGAATGCATCGTGATCGTGACATGTGCAAGGCATCGAACGTAGCGTAGGGAAGGAGAAGATGTTTTCCCTTTTATATGATTTTACACATAATATTTAGTTTATGTTTCTTTTTTTGGTAATAATATAAAATATTTTCTATAAGTAATTCCCCAAAGGCAAATGTAACACAGTTAGCTTTGATTGTGGATTCATTTTCTACAGAAAATTGTTTTCTAATTTGTATGCTATTTTTATTTATTTTATTTAAAGGGTATTTTACCAATATATTTTCTTTTTTTCCTACTAAATTGACACGAGACATCCCAGTCTATATGCGTGTGTGTGTGTAAGAGAGAACTTTTCCTCTGCGCTTTTCCTTTCCACTTTTCCTCATGTTGCTGCTAGTGCGGCACGTACATTTATTACTTTTGCCTTCCCCCTTAGCAAAAAGCAAGTGCGATTCGCAGTCTCCTAGAGATGCATGCATGCAAAGCGGTCCTCATTTTTTATTGCGAAAATGTAACGTGCCGCATGCGAATTGGTTGCTTTGACTGGCAACCCCCCAATGCCACCACTTCCCCACGAAAAAGTCACTCCGGCTGCCTTTTCGGCACCGCCATCGCTTTTAATGTTAACTTTTTCCGTGCCCCACTTGCGAAGAAAATATGAAAAATATTCGTAATAGAGTTGTTTGAAATGTACAATAAGCATTCAAGTGGCTTCGCCGAAAGCCGGGGATATTCCCAGAGGGTAGCATATGCTCGGAGGGGGCCACACAGCGTATGGGAGCTGCCGTTAATGTGGAGCCAGGACTTCTGACGAGAATCAGGCTAAAATATAATGGTTTAAATGCAGCATTTTGTCATACAAAATTTTATATTTATAATGAACTTTATTCATTCAAAAGACTAAAACTTGAAGGTGAATAAAAATAATTTTGAAATATCCTTAATGAAAGTAACGTATTTCCAGTAAGAAAACCAATCCGCGACCCACTGTTTCCTACTGCAAGACAACCAAAGGACTCGCATCCATCATCGCTCACGGTGCTGCATCCAGGACGCCTCCCCGGTTACATATGAAAAAAAAAGTGGTAAACGTCTGTCTGTGACGGTGCAAAGCGAGTGCCTGAGATACGAGTAGGGAAAATTTTTAATAATTTCTGCATCTCCGGCGCTGTGAATGAAAATGGTTGCTTTGATGGCGGCAGCAGCGTAACTAACAATAAAACTTTTTAGTGTGAAGCGGCGAGGACAAAAATATGGACACATATGAAGTCATAAAGTCATATTAACACGTACGAATGCGCACAGGATATTAATGTGCAGGGCACAGACACGGACAGAGGCCCTGACAGAAGGGGCATAGTTTTTATATACGGACTCCGCGATGCTAATATAATTTCATATATTGTGGTTAAATCTACGCACGGAAAAGGAAATGAGCTTTCAACTGCGCCAAGTGCAATTTTATTTCGCAAAACCGAGGCAAACTAATTTCAGCGCCAATGCCCGTGCCAAACCAGAAAGTATGCAATGCACCAAAAACTTTATGAATTACAGCAGTGCCGGCAGAAAAAACAATAACAGCCAGCAGTCCAAACAATGCCATCCGCTGACCGCAGCGCAAAAACTGCATTCAAAATTGTTTATCTTTTTTATTGTTTTTTTTTTAACAAATTCTCCGAATCCAGAAGAGGTCCACTTTCATCAGGGGGCACTAACGGGGAAAAGGCCAATACGAGTACAAACGGCATAGAGTCCGTCTGGCAGGGCCGATTTAATCACCGACTTCTTCAGAATCGTTTCGAAAAAGGATTTTTGACAAGTGCCTGACACGCTGGAATGGAAAATCAGGCTGGCGAGGTGAGATTGGTTAATATTCCCAAAAAAAAAACATTAAAATCGTTTATCTCATAGTCAGTCACTATTCATATTTCTATCATCCTTCAATTAAATTAGAAATAATTTAGTCAAATGCCTTCAAAATGTTAAACAAACAGATGCCAAATTCAAAAGTATACCAACAGTTTGATTCTGAATTATCCTCAGCTTTTATTTATTATTTTTTTTTATGTTATGTTTTTTTATGTTATGTTTTATGTTAGGTTTATGGTCCATTCCACTATCCGTTACTATGCAATGTAATTTTTACATTTTAGAATTATGAAATACACATTAAGAACCAGATCAGACGACTTTATATATCACACAGCGGCCATTATATTACTCGGGAAATTTAAAGAAGAAATCAAATTGAAAAATGTAATGTAAAAATAAATAAAATAATAAAAATAATAAATGAAACTTGACATAACTTTGATATTTACGATTAAATTAAATGTGACCTTCAGATGCTGTTGGTTACTTTTGTTGAGAAGCTTAGAAATTGAGAAAATACTTGCTACTCCCTTAAACCACCATCTACCATCGATCAGCCCTCGTTACGAGCTGGCACACACGCATCTGTCCGTAACCACAAATGGCCACCAGCTCGTCTAGGTTAAAGTTGCAATCAAAGTGGGATGGGTGGTGTTGGACAGGAGGAGGTAGGAGACCGCGAGGCCACTTGTATGGTGCACAAGTGGCAGTGCCACTGCAGCAGGGCCATCAGGCGCTATCCAATCGCCATCCAATAAATTGCTGCCCCCGGAGTGTGTCCGATGGCAACCAACTCAAGTTGAAATTGGTCAAAAGTTTAACATATTTGCGTGTGTGTGTCCGCGGGGAAGGGTGGAGAAGGGTGGTGTTGGCCTTTCCGGTCGTTTTTGGCGCATTTTCGGGGTATAAACGGATGGTGTTCCCCACGACCAGCAATTCGAGGGGATACGAGCTTTTGTTTTTGTCGAGTGCCTCCCATCGCAATTTTTGGTACTTATACAGGGGTAACGGATAACTCAGCCGTTTAATCGTTTAATATGAGTAAACAAAAACTTAAAGCTTGCTTATAACAAATTAAAAACTTCATTTGGTTTCGCAAATTATAAAAATAAACAACTTTGCTATAAATAATCCAACAATAACTCTCGTACAAACTAAATAATAAATAGATAACATAAAGCTAACAATAAATATTAGGGTATTCAACAAGTAATAAGACTCCTTCGCTAGATTTGTAGACTGTATTTACTGCTAGTTTAGATTACATATTCAATGTATTCAGTATTCGATTTCTTCACTTCAATATTTGACTAGTTTCAGCTAACAGATTTAGTTTAACTACGGACTAAGCTTGTGCTTTTGAGTAGAGGTACAGAATTGCTGCTTGAGTATATGCATTCAATAATCTCACAAGGAACGTATTACGACTAAGGCCTCGAGGCGAAAGGCAGCGCCTACGAACTACCGCAGCGTTGCAGGGTAACACGTTATTTCGGCATCCGACAGCGCGCTAGGTAACAATCTAACAATCGGTGTAATACAAAGGCGTCGCACAACCGTTGGCAAGCTTTGACTAGCACTTTGAGATTCCAGTAAATGACTAAAAAGATTCCACTGAGGGTTGAGGAGGACCACGCTCCCTAGCTTGGATTAGCTTCTTCTTGGCTTACTGCAGCACACAAACGGCCGAGGCGCCGCTGTATTGGTTATTTAAACGCCGACGCATTCCCTCCAGGTAAATGTCGCGGCTGAACAGACCAGCAGCCAGGGGTATTCTGAAAATAAATAATAATTATAATAATAATCTCTTTGTATGATAATGCAATAGCTTACGCATCTGTTCCGGCCCGGATGAGGGTTCGGAAGAGCGCCCAAACCGGCTTGTGGTCCGAGGTGGTTATCGACGGCACCGAGTCGTAGAGCAGACACTGGACGTAGGGTTGCGTTGGCGTAGACACTCCCGGAACAAGGGTCTGCCGCCGGATGACAAGTCCCTGCATCTGGCGATACTTGTAGAGGATACGATCAGTGTAGGCGGGCGCACGTTGCTTCGACGAGGTGTCAAAGTTCTGGCTGCCCGGATCATACTTGTACGTGGGTGGAAATGTTATGTTCGCCTCCATGAATCCGCGGAAGGCAGCTCCATCGGCCAGCACGGAGGACAACTGATCCGTGTGCATATAGCCGTGCGGTAGGTGCGACGGCAGGGGGAACTTGGTGTTTTGTATCCACTCTAACAGCTTCTCGCGCGGCTCACCCAGTCGGAAGTTCAAATCCCCGCACCAGAAGACATTATCAAAGTTTTGCGTCACATCCTTATTCTTGTGCCGCAAATTGGGCAGATTCCGGGGAAGATCCAGGGCATTGATTATCCTCTTCACGTCCGATACTCGCTCTTTCACCTTCTGCTGGTGGGCCGTCAAATGCGAGGTCACAAACAGCATGGAAGTTCCAAAAAGGCAAAAGGATATGGCAACCGCTCCCTTTGTGCGAAAAGCGGATCCCGTGCGCACCGACATCGAGGCATCCTCCGGCGCTGAGCAATACCAGATGAGATCCCGCCGCATATACACAGCCAGGTGGAGAGTGCCTAGTGTCGTCGAGTGAAAGAGCACGTGCGACGGTCCCAGTGTCTCCTGTATCGTGACTTCCCACTCGAAGCGATCCGGACTGGACTCCTGGGTGCCCATCACTACAATGTCAGGAACGTGTTCGACATTTGGGGGCAGCACAAAGTCGTTCAGCTGTCTGTAAAAATAGATTTTGATTATAAAAGATTTCTAATGAACATTAATGCATATCTAAAACTTACTTGGGTGGACTGTGTCCGTTCATGTTCCACGTGCCCACAAAGATTGTGACCTCTTTCTGGGGCAGAACGCGGCTCAGCTCGCTGGGACCGAGCAGCGATGTAGATCCCAGCCTGCCATCAAGGAAGCTCCGTTCCCTCGCCTTCTCAGCAGGGATTAGGTTCAAGGCATGCGCTGCCATCAGGGTCTGGCGGGCCAGATTGGAGCCAGATCCTTGTCGTTGAAGGGTCATATTTTCGTGGGACATGAAACGCACCCCGGCCTGGTCCTGCATCGGTTCGATTCCATCGGGCTGGGTGGCAATATTGGGCGAGGACATGTGCTGCGGGGTGGTAGCTCTCTTTATATCGCCCGGCTCCTCGGCGGCGTGCAAAGGCGGCAATTCCTGGCCGGGTGGAAAAAGCTTAAGCCGCAGTCGGGAACGACAGGCGGACACGGCGATGGGTCTGATAGGTGACCGATGCTGCAGGCTCTCGCTCCTGGTCACCGAGGCATTGGCCGCCGCACTGCTGCACTGCGCAAAGAACGTTTTACTGGCCACCGGCGACTCGGGGGCACTTGCGCACTCGCTCGAGGGTCGCGGCCGTTGTGAAGATCCCTCGCTGGAATGCAGAGACACCGAGTTGTTGTCCACCATGCTCCAGCTCAAGGAGAGGTTATCCCGCCGCAGAACGCTGTTGCTATCCGGTATGGAGTTATAGCGCACAGTGACCGGTGGCGTCAGTGGCTTCTTCTCCGCCTTGCAGCACAGGCTAAACTGATGGCTAAACCTGTTGTGGTTTGGCGATCGGTGCTTTGGCGATTTGCGTCGCATCACCACATCGGCACCGCCATCACTTTGGGAGCCCGCATCAGTGCTATGGCGATGCGAGTGGTTCTTGCCCTTCGAGGCAGGCGGCTTGGTCCGCCGGTGGAAGCTGATTAATCCGCTGTGCGACTTCTCTAGCGGCAGAGTTTGGCTCTTATGGTTGCTGCTACTGTTGTTGTTCAGGTGGTTTCCCGAAGACTCGGCATTGCACTTGGCAAAGCTCACGTCATACTGGCCGCAGGCAGACACGGGTCTCTGGTGCGATCTTGGCGATTCGGGGGTGACGGGATGCGGCTCTACCTTGCTGGGCCGCTTGCTCAGCAAACCGAACAGGGAGCCAGCAGACTTGTGGCCGGATCGCGGGCTGCTGGTGGTGCTGGCTATCCGCTCCTCGCTGCCAGCCGTGCTATGCTGCATGCTGACTAATCAGTCCAGTCTAAAATGTGCCCAAATTAAAGGTGCTAACCGAACATCACGCGCTGGTAATAGCCTTTGTTAAGTTAATTTCTGCTATCTGGCGGATCTCGCGAGCCGAATTCATTGTGCCTGTGCCCGTGCCCGTGCCTTTTGTTGATGTGATTCTCGGCCTCCGTATTAATAGTTGTGCCGCACGTCATCGAACAATGCAAATGCGACTTTGCTCTCCGGCCTGCTCTTGGCTTGCCGCCGCAATGCAAATTATTTCGGGCCCGGCGATGACGTACTCGAGAAATCTGGCTAATTGGTGTGCGGCCGCCTGCTGGCAAGGGTTGCGTGCGTGTCCGCCCTGCAAGTTTTTAATGAATGCAAACAGTTAGCCGAGTGGCCGGCCCAAGGGTATACTCCACTTTGCTCACCTGCAGTCGCCTGGGGATCCTGGAGCCAGGAGCTGAAAGGATTCAAAAAATCAATACACTTGGCAATAACTGTGGTGACACCCCCGCGAACGTATTGTTACTGCCGCCACTTTGGGGGTGGCTCTCGTATGAAGGGTGGCGTGGCGACGACGACGTAACAACATTGGCATGCTGCGGCGCCCACACATCACCGAAGACAACGACAGCACTGAGTGAGCACCCGTCTGCCGATTCTCTGGGATCGAGAGATTTATAATTAGCAGCCCATTGTTGCCGCCAGCAGCCTTGTTGTTGTTTGTTGGCCTACGTCTAGCATAAAAGCACCAACAACACGCGACATTCAAGTTCAGGTTCAGGTGCGAACAGATTCCGCTTCTGGGGTTACTCCCCGCCCGTCGCGCACTGTACCTGCTGGCGCCGCTGCCTCTATGCTGCCCTCATGTACCCGATTTATGTAATTTAAAGCGGTGGCGAGCACCTTCGAGAGTTGTTTACCGCGAAAAACGATTGCCTTTGGGAACAATTTAATAGAGGTGGAGGAACATCGATGGAACCATCGATTGGTTAACGCTTATATTGTTATTGCAATGTTTGGCTATCGACTATCGGCTATCGTGTTTGAATACAGCCCCGTAACTATTTCCGTTACATTTACTTTATTTAATAAAATATTATATCAATAAATATCATTAAATATACCCCGGAAGCAATATAAATTAAAATTAGTTGCTAGCCATTCGATCTCTAGTATATTCCCTGCATACTATTTGCAAGTGGTAATGTTCCTTGCATCATAATATTAGTGGATAGGTGATAAGACCATTCCCTGATAGCCCAACGCCTATAAAAGCGCTCCGCCAAAATAGATTCAAATAAAAACATTTGGTAAAGATGCGCTGTCTGTTCCTCATTTCTCTGGCTGTTTTGGTAATGTGGTTGTTAATTTATTATTCTGTGTTCTAAAAACTAATAAAATCACAGAGCCTGGCCAGTGCTGATCCGATCCAACAGCAAAACAGGATCATCGCCCAATTTTTCGGATATTTCGATACTCTTCGAGGCATCCAGTTTGATAATATGCTGACCCTCACCATTAACTTTGTGGAAAAGATCGTTGAAAGTGTGCCGGCAGAGGAACGTGGACCTGCATCAGAAACCCTCCAGGCTTACGTTGTCCATGGAAAGGATCTCCGTCAGCGAGGATCTGTCCAAGAAAAGTTTGAGCATGTCAAGAATTTGCAGGAAGTATTTCAAAATGTGCAGGGCCAAGTAACTCCGTCCTCAGCTGAAGCTAATGTGATTGGAATGAGCATGCTGGGTCTACTTGGTGTAGCCAGTGAGTTCGCCGAGGAGGATGAGAAGCTCCACAAAAGGTTCGTCGACGGCGCTACACAGATGAAGGCCAAATTGACTCCGACAACTTTGGCTCGGGAGAGAGATCTCTTTGCCGTAATGGATGAGTTAATAAATTCGGACAAGTTTTATGAACATGAGCCCATAATCGAACGATTCCTGAGCTTTAAAAACAGATACTAAGCCGTGGCCCGCAATTAATTAAAAATATTTGCAATAAAAGCTTGATTGAAATGGAAATAGAAGAAGTCTCTGACCTCGCTTGTTAACCTAATGCCCCAAAATTGTTATCACTGGTTGGGGGATCAAGGCTACAATAAAAACATTCAAACATATATTCGAATTTTATATAATTTTTTGTTTCGATAAGAGTTGTTTTGGAAAAATTAAACAATACCTGTCGAATATTTGGTGAATGTTTATACATTATTAAACACATTTTATAAAGATGGTATAGAATATATGTTTATTAACTTTCTTTAAACAATCAGTTTAAAATGAAGCTTAATTGTGACTTTTGTTCACATTTCCAGAGTAAGCAATGGAATTACATTTAAACCAGTTTTATAAAATCTGAGTTTGGCTTTGATTCTACTAAGCTCCAGATTAAGTAAATAATAAGTTTTAAATCTTGTATTTTTCAGATTCATAAAAATTAATTAAAAGTTTGAAAATTCCATGCAATTCTTGAAAAGTGCAGCATAAGGGGAACACAAAATGCTGCCACACTAGACCCGATTTATAAATCGATTGTGTATCGGTGGGCAGAACTCACATCTCTGGGATTTCGGTGCGGTTCGGGATTTTAAAAAAGGTTTTACTGCGGACGCGAACACCATGGCGGCTCAGACAATACTGTTCGACTTTACGCTGGACAAGGACAAGACCAGCGACGAGAAGCAGCGCCTTGAGGTGGCCAAGATCCTGCGCAACGAGCTGGAGCACGTCTTCCCGCAGCTGGAGTTGGCCTACTCGATGGAGTCGCCGGAGAACGGATACTTTGCGGTGCTGCACGAGAACAAGGACACCGTGATTACCTGCCGGATCTTCCAGCACGGCCTCCTGACGCTCAACGTGGAGTACTTCCTTCCCGACGGCAAGGATGGCATCTCCTTCGACGTACGTACGACAAGTGAAATATTTATCGAACATCCCTTCCTTCCCCCACAATTTACCGGAGTTGTGTGCCGCCGGTTTCGGGTTGTCGCTGACGATAATATTGGGGAAAGATTTTCCGCAGTCAAAAAGCAAAATTGATTTTCCCCGCACACACATACTTATACGTCGCGCCGAAAGACGAGTGCTAATATATGCCGGTGTGCTCGGGGGTGTGCGTCGCGTGCTCTTGACCGACCCGCCTTCCACTTCGACCCGCCCCTTTTTGCAGAAACCAGCCGGCACTTGGTCAGGGTCAGGTCAGGCCTTCCCTGCGTCCTTGGCCGCAAGTGGCCCCCGTCCGCGGTCGCCCCCTGCTTCTATTGTATTATCTAACACCTCTTCGGCAACGTACACTTATGCCCCCTCCCCTGCTCCAGCTGGGCTTTGATAGGTTAACTTGACGCCGCCTTCGTAGTCCACTTTCTCGTTTTCTCAGCTTTTAGACGGCGCACGTGGGTCCGATTTAGAGATCTATTGATTGACTTATACAACTACGATTTCCGCCAGGAAACATACACATAGGTAGGCAGGCAGTTCAGGGCTCATCATTTACTTAAAATATGTTCCTAAATTATTTAAGACTGATTTGTTTTATTTCGTTTGTACTTTTTTAATTTGTCACTTGTTTGGCTGCACAAATTAAACGGCAAAGTGAAGACTTGCCTATTTATGCCTATAAAATTAAGCATGAACAGCTGCGACCACAAAAATAGAAAATATAACAATTAAATGTGTTTATATTTAAATTGTGTGGGGGAAAAAAAATTATGAAAATTATGAATTATGAAATCCAACTTTGTTTTTTCAATACATCAATTTATGGAATTTATATTACAAAGTAAAGTCTTTTACTAATGTTTTTTGTACATAAATATGTCTCATAAATATATATTATTTCTGCTAATAATACATATTTTAAATACAATTTTAATCTTTACCTAAATATTTAAATTCATCCGATCTAGATAGATTATTTAAACATTATATAGATATGCAGAACTGTGCTTTAATTAAGAGAAGTCTACAAAAAATACAAAATTGTATGCAGAAATTTATAAATATGATTCATACATTGAAGAAATAAATAGTACATATAAATACAATACTTCCTTTGATTTGATCATATATACATATTATGATCGATAATTTTTAAAGGTTTTATTATTGTAAACGCTGCTGTCTTCTAAACGCGGAAATTTCCTTATCTTTGCCGGCAACGGTTTTCTGTGTTCTGTTTACGACTGTTTGCTGGGAGGGTTCAGTGATTTCGCAATCCTAGTGTCTGGTTTAGCCTTCTATTGTAATTTTTTGTATATTTTTATTTGCCATTTTGCAATAAGCACTTACATACATATGTATCATATACAATACATACATGCCTGCACTTTCCGTAAGCGGCACATGCATATTTATATGGCGCGCTATATATTCCCTTTTGGTTCTATTCACTTTCCTTTTTCATAAGTATCAAGTATTTCGACTAAAAATAGTTTTTGTTGGGCCGGGCGGGCAGCCTGGTGTCGTGGTCGTAGTCGTCGTCGTCGCCTGGTGTGAGTGGGATGGGTCGCTTGAAGAGTTTCTGTTAGCCGGAACGAAGGTCACCTTCCATTATTTAAATTTATTCATCGTGCCGTTGAAGGACCCGAATAAGAAATAGAAATTACCGTTGCAGACCATGCGCACTGTGGAACTGATTCTGCGGCAGAAATTCGACTGCGATCGGTCCAAGTACTTGCCCCCGATTAAGCGCGGCGGATATATCGACATATACATGACTAGCTCAGGTTGGTCGAACTTACTTTCGAAGTCACAATGTAAAACAGAATACCGTTTAGTTCCTGCTCGTTCTATATGCAAACTATATATATCTCCTAACTCGTACTCACTCAACATACAACCGAAATTCTCTTTCAAAATTTCACTGCAGAATCTAGAACACCCCGTGCCGTTTTTGTCCACTAGTATTTCCAATTGCCGCCACCGCAAAACGAAAAGAAAAACCTTCATGATCATCACCAGAATTGGACACCTGCCTCTGGGTCACCGAATCTTGGGCTCTGTACAAAAACTTCACCTATTCGTCATGACCACCAAACAAAATTCGACCTGCCTTGTAATCTCTGCACATTCTGACACCCATCGACCATGACGTTAGCTTCCTGGCAATGCTCCTAGTTGAGGATTACTTCTCTGCATGCTAGTTTGTCCAATCTTTCAGGCGGTCTTCCTATTTTATCAGCAGTGATGTCAATTAGATCTTTCTACCACTCTAAAAAATACCAAGAGAGATTAAATTTAAGACTTAAATAAAGTTATAATGAAGTTAAAAGCGTAGGGGATGTAAACCTTTAAACTCGCTATAATCATTTCCAAGTGATAAATTGGCATTGCTGCTGCTTTAGCTTCCCTTCACCTTTTCAATATTATTTTTATTTGAAATAAATTTTTTATTTTCATATCTATTCAATCGACACTCGACCGTTCATCGACCATTATGAACAACCGCTGCCACCATCTCCTGGATTCCAAATTACAACAAAATTGCCGCGAACTGTGAATCAATGTGTATAAATATTGACCAATACTTACGCACCAACGCACATGTGTCACCTGCCCCCTCGTTAATCGTATCTACGTTCGCTCATAATTGGTACCTGAACTTTCTACAACACCTCCGACACCACCACCACGAACAACAACATCAATGCGATCAATAAATATGCAAATTAATAGGAGACCAAGAGCCTGGAGAAGATCTTGGCAATCAAGCTAAAGTGCATCAAGTCGCAGAGGCTGCCGACGCTGAAGCGCGGCGATGTCTCCAGGTATTTCCCGTCGTCAGGTAAGAGCCAATCTCCATCCATATTGCAACTAGAGCAACTACAACTATCCATAATACTGCTACTGCTGTATGTCATCCGAAACGTATGTGAACGCAATGTGATCGTGTCGTTCGTTGAGCGTATGCAGCACCATCGAGCTGATCAGTTCTCCTAGTGGCGCACCCAGCATGATAGATCATTTCAGTCATTCTCCGTTCAGTATTCAGATTTTACCGCCTGTCCTTTTCTATATATCTAATTTTTT
Source organism: Drosophila anomelani (assembly GCA_035045905.1). Lineage (NCBI taxonomy): Eukaryota > Metazoa > Arthropoda > Insecta > Diptera > Drosophilidae > Drosophila > Drosophila anomelani. The sequence continues at coordinate 10,657,577 of JAWNOO010000165.1, forward strand.
TTACTCCTTTAGATTGATATTTTTTGTATAGTCACGCTTTGTTTCTTTGCATGCGCTGACTAACAATTGAACGAATATCAGTACTACTATTTAGTGATTAGTTTTTAGTTTTTCCTCCTACTGAGACACCCCTAATCCGACTTAAATCTTTCGCAGATGAGCGCATCATCGAGTACGACATCGACCAGGTGGTCTATGAGGCGCGGTCGCCCTTCCAGAAGATTCAAATCATGCACTCCAAGACGTTGGGCAATATGCTGCTGTTGGATGAGCTGCAAAGTAAGTAGGACACTCACAAACAGACTTACCTAAGGTGTCAAGGCTGCCAATCGATTGGTGGATTTGTCTCTCTGTAAAGGTCAAAGCTACTATACCGAAGCTTATGCATTTTTGTATATGTTCTTACATATATATTTTCCCGTCTCCAGATATTGCTGAATCCGACTTGATCTACACCGAGACTTTGATGTGCCGCGGCGTTGAAAACTACGAGGGCAAGGAGATATGCATTCTGGGCGGGGGCGACGGAGCCCTGCTGTACGAGCTGCTCAAGGAGAATCCCAAGCATGTGGTGATGCTGGAGATTGATGAGATTGTGATGCAAGCCTGCAACAAGTACCTCAGCGTCATCTGTGGCGACGTGTTGGAGAAACGCAAGACCGATCAGTACGAGATAATTGTAGGCGACTGCGTGGAATATTTGAAAAAGTTTATTGCCGACGGACGCAAGTTCGACTATGTGTTTGGCGATCTCACAGATATCCCCATCACGGATGCACCCGTGGGCGAAACCTGGGACTTTATTCGCACAATTTTCGAACACTCGTTCAAGGTGCTGAAGCCGGACGGCAAGTATCTGACTCACGGCAATGGCTCCACCTGCAAGGTGCAGCTGCGCCTATTTGAGGAGCAATTGGATCTACTAAGGCCCAAGGTGAAGTACACCACCACCAAGGCCTTTGTACCGTCGTTCATGGAAGAGTGGCTCTTCTACCAGGTGACCTTCGCCTGACAAGCTCAACGGGCATACCCAGCAGCAGCAGTAGCTACTTCCAGCGCCACTTTCACACCACCAGCATCACACAGCATCAGTCAGGAATCAGGAGCCGTCGTCGGGGAGCCAGTCCTGTGTCTGCACTCCTACACAGTCACTCTCCATGGAGCAGTTGCTGTTGGAGTAGGAGAAAGACTTGAGCAGAATAAGGGACAGTTGAAGCCGCGGCCCAAGCGCCGCCAGAAGCGAGTGCACTATCACCACGCACTGGTTTCTTAGTCCCAGCATGGAAACACTGAGAGCAGATCGCCAGCATCGAAATCCGCAACAAAGAACCTAAAAACACGCACTTCCAATGGCTGTTACTTACTTACAATTGAAAACCAAACCAAATATTGAACCCAATTCGATTATGTTTAAGTTAGGCTCTAGTTCCGTTTCTCGTCCACTGATTTCAGCGCTAAAATTAAGTCGAAAGTACAACCTTCAAGCAAGGACAGGCTAAAGTAACTTATTTACCCGTATCCGTGTTTATTTTCAATTAAGCCTAAGCATAGCAAGTTGGCCAACTGTATTTGTAGTATTTTCGTATAACGTGTATATCTATCTATAGAGCATAAATATGTTTAGTTATATCCATTAACGAGTGAATTGTAGCGGGCAGGAGGCTCAATCGAGAACAACGTGTGTAGCGAAGAAAGTGTAAGCGAAGCGTAGCAAAAAACACCATCTTTTAATGCTGTAATAACAACTAATACCAAAATATTTTAAACAGAAGTACTTACACAGTAAATATATAGTCGTACGCAAAAAGATTTATGACTTATTTATTATTATGACTTATTTTTACACTGGGAAGCACCTTTAATCACATGATTTATCTCCGGCGACCGGAGATCTTTGGTCAAGAGCTATTTTACTTTTTCTTTAAAATTTTGCACAAAAAGGCACTTGTCTGGCCTTAAAAATAATATTAAATCACAAAAATCGATCAGCTTAAAAATATATTTTAAAAAATATTAAAAATCGCGCCGATTGTTTTTGTGTTCTTCTCTCTTCTTCTTTCCATTTGGTATTTTATCACTCGGATACGGTCACACTTTCTATATTTTCAGTTTCTGTTAGCTTTGTCAGTGATGAGCCCTCGAATAAGAAAATTAAAGCTTATAATTTAAATAATTTGGTCATTAATTAAATTTATGCTTAAGATTGTAGTATCGAAATTGTAATTTCGGTCATATGGTGTTTTCTCAATTTAGCACTCGTTCAACTTAAGACTTTGAACCACGGAATTGTGGAGGTAATTAAATTGCTTACTGTTTCCTGCGTTCTTATAACTTGGCTTAAAATTTAACTTTCATTGAAAAATAATAAACAGCTCCAATATTTTTAGACATTTCTCCTATAAAATAAATTGTTAATATCGCCAATTATTTCTAGATGAATATGTAGAAATAGCTATTTCTAAGGACAAGCTATTTTCCATGATTAAGTATGCCAGATGCAGCCTAAAATAAACTAAGCTGGCAACACTTACTTCAACAACAACCCTGGCAGCGAAACAAAACTCGACTAATTATTAAATTTCCAAAAGCATAACGTCTATAGTTTCGGATATCAAATATAAATCTTTCGGCACACCGTGTTCCGAAATAAAATCCACAAGGCTGCAACATCCGCATTTAGCATCGGAGCCCACAACTAAATTGACTTAATTAGGTGAGAAAGGTGGAAAATGGGGAGAACGTGGTCGCTCGCAGAGCCACATTTTCGTTTTTGCGGGGGTGAAATGTGAAATGTTGTAGTTGTATTCGCAGTACAGTGTCGTGTCACGTTTGGTTTTCGCTATTTACGATCGACGGTGGATCGAAAAACGCGTTTCCTGTGAAGATAATCTATCCAGCAGCTGCTGCTGGTGGTGCTTGGGTGTGTGCTGGCGAGAAGGTGAAAGTAACTGCGCTTTAGGCCGTAGCCGCCGTCTCTTCCTTTTGTCTTTGTTACAAATCCCGTTTGAATCCCAATAACAACAACAGCAGCAGCAGCAAATAAACACCGTTGATTAATGGGGTTTTTGCGCAAATTCCACTTAAACTTGCACTTTTATTTGTTTTGGTTACACAGCAACTACTAAGAGCCATGGCACGCGGGCACCAGAAGATCCAATCGCAGGCGAAGACCGCCGAGAAGCAGGCCAAGATGAAGAAGCAGCAGGGCCACAGCGCCAACGACCAAAAGAAGGCCGCCCAGAAGGCTCTCGTCCATGTCTGCGCCGTGTGCAAGGTAAGATGATAGCCCAGAGCTAAGCCAGTTAATAGTAGAATCGAAATCGATTCAACTAGAGGCACTGAGAGCACGCTAAAAACCTTGGTTTATCTTTTGCACATGCACAACTTTTCCAATTTTCACTTTTTTTTTTGTTTTCTTTCTTGACTCTACACTCTTTGGGGTACTACTTGTAAAATTAAAGTTCTATTTCTAATATGCATTGCTGAAAATTTCTGCAAATAAAACATTAAAATGTGTTCGTGTTATTAATGCTTAAAGCATGTAACTAACAATTACCTAAGCCCATTTTACTGTTGATGTTCAGATAAACAATAATTAGTAGTGGTCCCTGACAAGTGTACGTGTCGTGCATCTAAAAAATTACATTAATATGAAAACTACGTCAATTTTAAACTTAAATTTAAAGAAATGATTAATTTAAATTTAGAATATCTAGCTATTGGCTCTCATAACTGATAACTAATAATTATTCTTGATAAGAAACTCCAGTAAGAAAAATTGGTGATATCTTATCAAGCTTGGTAAATTATAATAAAGATGCATGCCAAAATATCTGCTTGTAACCCAAAAATTTAATCTAATTAATATAATTCCCTCTACATTTCAGTCACAAATGCCCGACCCCAAGACATACAAGCAGCATTTCGAGAACAAGCATCCCAAGAACGACATGCCCGAGGAGCTTAAGGACGTCTGATGGCCGACCTTTGCCATGCGCTTACACTTTAATGCATATATCAAGTTGAACGAAGATCGTCGGAGTTGCCTACCAAGTACGAAACCTTTGCAACAATAAGTTTACTTCAACCCGGACAAGAAAAGCAACAATCAAGCCGAAGGAGGAGGGGTGGATAATAACAAAAATAATAAGAATAATGATATAATTGCCAATGCAAGGATCGCAGCTGAATTTTTTGTCTACACACACTGCTGACTTTTGGTTTTGGTTTTAGTTTTACTCAAACAAAAAACAAAAAAAAACATTGAAATTAACACAGTATGCAAATGTTCGATGAAATGGCCACACAATACAAAGCAACTTTACCGCATAGCATCATAAAAATGTTTTTCATTTCCACTTTTTTTTTTTTTTTTATCTAGCCCATCCAACGACATGAGACAACAACAATAATTACGACTCTCCGTTTTTGATATTTGATTTGGTTTTCTTTTTGAAACAACGATTATTACAAGATTTTATAGTTTTATATACGATTTTTGTGAAAGAAAACTAATGTTTTTTGTACTATATAAAAAATTGAGTAAATCATGTACATGAGAATTTATAAATATAATAAAAAGAGAAAAAACTGTTAAAGAAAGGGGTTACTGATTTTTACAGCATTGTCCTAAATCTACAGTTTAAATGCAAAGCATTTCCGTCATTTCAATACTCGTATTAACAATAATAATTAAAAATATGAGAGTACAACTGGTTAGTTTTTCATGTGCAAAAGCACATATCGTTCAAGTGATAAAAAATATTACTTAAAGCGAAATATAGGACTATTTCCTGTGTCTCCGAATTCTTTCAGTTCACTGTCAGGAGCCACAGTTTGTTTACATTCTCTTTTTATTGCTACAGCTTCAGCTAGCGGGGGTTCCCCTTGGGTAATCTGCATGAACACCAAATCCTCTTTGGCTGGAAAATCTGCGAGGACTGTGATACCAATGTTATTATCCGGCAGGTTGGGCGTCTCCTCGTGATAGCCAAACCAATAGATGATGAGGCCAGGACCGAAGCTGAAAATTATTGATTTTATTAGTTGGCAAGTGAAGCTAGTTCTTCCATTACATCCTTACCGATTGCAGTAGCTGTGCAGCTGCTGTTGAATGTTGGACTTGTGCCCCTTGATATCCCCGAAATTGGCCTTGCTCTCAATCCAATTGATCACTTGGCCTTTGTAAAGGAATGGCAGTATCATCTTAATGTCCGGCGTCTTGTCATATCCCATGCGCCGGAGATCGTGTTCGTCGTAGAAATGTATGCCAGCCTCCTTAGCCAGTTGCTTGAGCTTAATTTCGTATTCCTCGCCCATAATGCGGCGACGCAGATCCGTAAAAGGACCCTCCTGATTATCGCTTACCATGCACTGCTGGACATTGGCCGCAAGCCGCGGGTCGTCGATGAGATGCGGATGCTTGAGCATTCGTGAGATGTGCGATCTGTGCTTCAGCTTATACTTTTCTTGCAGCAGTGCCCGGCAGAGAGCAATCGGGTTTATTCCCTCGGCGCAGGCCATTTGAATAAGCAGATCGTTGTCATAAAGGTCTTTCTGATCCTCGTAACTGGGAACAAGAACAATATGTAAAGTTCCCTTTATGAGAAATTTTCATTCTTACGCCTTTAGCAACTTTTTGCCCCTTTGATCGTGCTTCCAGTGCTGACCGCGGGACCGGTTAAACAGCTCCGACTGTAGGATACAGGTCAGGGCCATGGGTTCCACGTCCTTGAAGAACCGATTCCGCAGCTCGAACTCGCAGTCGATGGCCAGGCCGTGGTAGCCATTGATGAACTGGCAAATCCGCATATATTCCACACTGCCCAGAATCTTCCTCGCCGCCGGCACGTCTCCGCCAGCTTGGGACATCTTTTTCATATGCTCAGAAATCACTAAATTTACTATTAACAAAAGAAGGGAAAGAGCGCCAGAATGAACAGCTGACCGGTTTCTGCTAGTCGATTGTACATTATTATCGATTTAGTTATCGACTGTTGTAGTGATGTACGCCGCCAAAGGTGACTATTTTAAAATTAAATTAATAAATTATTTTTAATTTTATATTTTCCGCACAACAAATTATATTAAATTGAATGAAAGTAGCAAAAAAATACACCCACTGAGATTTTCATTAAAACCAAATTTTATTTTAGTTTAGATATATTTTTATTGTTATTACTTGTATATCCTTAAACCTAGCACGGGTTTACGATCCACTTTCACATTGTTAACACTTTTCTCTACTCTTTTTTTGTTGCGTTATGCAAGTTGGTTTTGGTTTCCCAATCAATATATAACTACAAATTGTTATTGTTTACTGTTTATTAGTGTGTGGTATGCGGATATTTGCCTGGGTTTATGGAGGTGTGTGCTCCATCATTTACTTAATTTTAGAATATAAATAAGCTTGGTTTTTCGTTTTCTTCGTAAATGCTATTCTTATTTATCATTTGGAAGCAAAGTTCATTCATCCATTTTGCTCGGTTTTATAACAACAGTGTCTAAAAATAAACTAAATGAGATACAGAAGCATATAATAAATAATAATAATAATTTGGAAAATAAATAATGTAAGAATATTAAGCAGTCAAAAGGCAACAAACGAAAGGGTACTTGATGAGGAAGAAAGATTTCCTCAAAGAAAAATTATTAACTTGGATTCAACAATAATTATTATTTTTAAAAACGTTGGAACCCCTGCTTTTTCGAGGGATTTATCGAGGCTTACCATCTACGAGTAACAATATTAAAAGGTAAAGGCTTATATGTTGATCTTACGTCTAAGGCGTAGACTTTAGGTGTAATTTTTAATTTTACTATTTTGAAATGTTTTTTTTTTGGGCTAGCTCCTAACGTTGTTCATTGTAAGTATGTATATATTTTACTTTCTGGCTTTAAGCTTGATAAGCTGAACACCCCTGTAATATTAGGGTTCACTAAAACTGACCATACTATCGGTTTTCGAAGACATTTGCCATTTTATCCATTTAAAATTATAAATACAGAATTGAGTCAAAGACTTTATAATAACAACATGCCCTAACGTCCACACATTGGAATTAAAATAAAGCGAGCAAGTTTTCGACAGCTCGAAAAATTCGTGTGCTTAAAAATCGTTATTCATCTTGTTACTATAAGGTCTTAGGTTGAGTTTAGTTGGTCGATCGAAATATTGCACCATCTAATTTCGGACGCACTTTTTTTTAGTTACTTCTTAGGTCTAATTATATTGTTAATACCAATTTTGTTACTTGACTCTAGAGCTCATATTTTTAAGATTTACAATAAATCGAATTCGTTTCTATATTTAATATTTGATTCCGTTTTGTTTTTTTCGAGAGAAGGCATGGGTTATGAGCTTTGCGATTTCCACGAAATACAGAGCCAGCAACATTAGATATTATTTTTTGTATAAATAATTGCTGTAGAAGCTTATATAATTACGTACAGAATGAGGAGTGTGATGGGGATGAACAGAAGAGGGGGCAATGCTGACTTTAATACTATTTCGTGTCTAACAAACGCGCTCAATAAACAATTAACAATTAATACATTCCGATTTTATATACTGCTAGACAACGCCGGGGAGAGATTAGATTTGGCTTTGATTTGCGGATATATTGTTAGTAGAAATGCGGCGGCGGCAACGTTTGCGAGGGCAACGTCGACGGCTGCTGCTCCCATCAGACAACAGAATCCTTGCGTATCCTGGGCATTTGTTAGCATGTTTTATGGGGATGCAGAGATAGAGACAAAACAACAAGAATGGTTAATGGATGGAGATTAGGTTGAGGGAATAGAGTGATGCTTAAAACTGCTTTCGCACCACATATAGTTCTCAGTCTGAGGTGCCCGCATAACGCCTACACCGCCGCCTAGCCGGCGATAGTTCATGCAGCCGCACAGCCGCCATTGGTTCGTCTCCGGGTCATACACTTCAATGGTCTTTAGGTAGGCTGACCCATCAAAGCCTCCCACGGCATATAGCTGCCCATTTACCACGGCCAAGCCCACCTAAAACGGAATGCACATTACATTTGATTGAAATTTAATCGCATATAACTTTAAACGAAGGTCAACTCACCCCACTTCGACGCGAGGTCATGGCCACGATGGGACTCCAGGTGTTGGTCAGTGGATTGTAGCGTTCGGCGGACGAGAGCTCCATGCAATCGTCCCGTCCGCCTACGGCATAAATGTAGTTATTAAACACGGCACAGCCCAGGTGCTTGCGCCGCGTCGACATCGGGCTAACAGCCACCCATTTGTTGTGTCTGTGAATTGAAATTTTTGAATAAATTTAAGATTTTAGCCTGGTTTAATTTATGGCACACCAACCTGGGGTCGTATCGTTCCACAGTGTTTAGCGGACACTGGCCATCGGAGCCACCTATGGCATAGAGGAAGCCACCTAGGACGGCCACGGCCACACCCAATCGACGTGTGGTCATCGGAGCCACCTTAGACCATTTGTTCTCCTTGGGATCGTAACGCTCTACGTGATTCAGGCACTGGACGCCATCCTGGCCGCCCACCGCGTACAGGAAGCCATCGAGCACGGCCACACCGACGCTAGTGCGGCAGGAAGTGGTCGGCGCCACATCGCAGGACCATTGATTCGTTTGTGGATCATACCGCTCGATGCTGTTCAGGTAGCTCTGCCCATCGTGGCCTCCCACCGCGTACAGCAGATCATTAAGGACGGCCACGCCTACGCCGCAGCGACGCTTGCTCATAGGCGCTACCATTTTCCAGTCATTTGTCTGAGGATCGAATCGCTCCACAGAGGCAATGGCATCGCCGGAGCACCATCCCCCAACGGCGAACAACACTTCACCCCGTCGCGTCGGTTTGCGGGGCCTAGTGCGGGGGCCCTGCATTAACGGCCGCTCCTGCGGCAGCAGGAGGTAGTTCTTGGCCTCATCCACTAAATCCCGGCAGGCCTCGTCGCTGCGCACCAGGAGATCGGAGCCCACAGTGCCGACAAGGAACTTCGGAGAGAGTAGGGGCAGACGGACGTGTTGAAGGACCTTGAATAACACAAACACATTTGCATTATGTTGTAATTTTAGACAATAGATAGTATCGCCTCACCTGTGCCAAGTGCTGTCGCCTCTCAGCGACATTATACTTCAGCCAGGACATGACCGCATTGAAGACCTGCTCCTCTGAACGCACGTTTAGCTCGTCGCTGCAGATAATGTCCACCAGCTGGCCAACTGGCAGCAGCAGGAACTCCTCGCTCTCCATCACCTCCTGGAAGTTGTGCTGCGTGAACTTGTCGGCGATACGCAGGAGTTCGCGGCAGGAGTGTGTATCGGCAAAGGCGCGAATGCCCAGACAGTTGGTGGGGTCCAGCTGCCGCTTGAGGAACTCGCAGCATATGTCTTGAATCTCAACCAATTGCAGCAGGCAGGCGGCTGGCAGGAGTGTTTGGACATTTGACTCCTCGACAATGATGTGGGCGGTGTAGCAAAAATCAATGAGCAGCTCCATGGCGTTCTCGTCAATGTCGCGTATGGTAACCTCTGTCTGGCGCGATTCCTCCAGCTCCCCGGTGAACATGGCACAGAAATAGGAGCTGCAGGCGGACAATATCACTCGATGAGCGAATATCTTCCGCCCGCCCACGTTGAGCACAACGTCGCAGAGCTCCCGATGGCGCCGCAGCATGTTGAGTTCCGTGAGTGTGACCTTCGGGTGCTTCTCCGAAGTGTGCGAAAGGCGGGCGGGCGACGGCGGTCGGTCGAGGCCTGTGGAACCGCCGGAGGAGCCGCCGCCGCCTGCCGTGGAGTTAATGCCCGTTCCGCCCGTGATGGTGGGACCCCCGCTCCCGCCACCGGCACCGCCGCCCACACCGCCAGCGCCACCGGTGGAGCCCGGCAGGTCGCCCATTCTGTTCGCTGCTAAGCGCAGCGGGCCGGAAGCAACCCAACCCCACACGGCGTCTATCTGCGAGATTAAAATGAAGAAACGTTACGTTAAATTATCATTAAAAGTTATTCAAAATAGGAAAACTTCAGTATCAAATTATGAGATCGAAGCGACTGGGAAATTAGGGTAAAAGTGAGTTTAATGTTTGTATAAACAAAAGTTTAAATGGATAAATAGATAAACAAACTTGGACTTATAAGGATATACACATGGATTAGTTGTTGAAGAAAAGTAGTTTTAATTCAAGTCCCTTTTAAGGCACTGGTGCAACAAAAAGAAAAAAACAATTTCGATTAATTTCCTTTTCCTCCACCAACGTTTGTACCGCCCACACACAGACACGCTATGTAACACACGCACATTCACTTGTACTCAAGAACACACATTGACTTTGGGGTGGACTTCCAGTTAGGCTTAAATCTGGCATAATCAAAAGGTATTCAAGGTTACTTTGAAGAGCTTGCTCGCAAGTAATTATTACAAATCTGATTCATGGTGAAGACATTTAAACCAACATGGGCGGATTAGGGTACACATTTAAATTTTACAAGCAATCAGGTCCACCTTAACGCGGAAAAACACACACACACTCGGATAGATTTATGCTGATGTGCTGTAGGTGTCCCAACCTTTGCGTCTCTGTTCTCCACGGATACAAAGCACGTCCACGGCCAGCTGCAGGCGGAAAATTTCGAAAATGCAATCTTGCTGCTGGCTTAGGGCGACCACATCGAAGATTTTCCTTGCGCCAAATGCACTTTTTTGCAGGAAAAACTCGGTTTTTTGTGGCCTGGAAAAGTCGAAACACACGGTACAAAAGTATTCAGCGTGACCATAGCTGTACCCTCTAAACATACTACGAGGATCTGCGCAAAACAAAAAAATACTAAATTATAACAAGTAAAAAATAAATATGTAAAGTGAACTATAAATAGCAAAGCAAATATATGTCAGAACGTAATTAATTAATTAATTTGTTTTTAATGCTAAAAACTAAATTGTTCTTTTAAAATATATGTAGAAAAACAACGATCAGTCATTATATTTTTCTATGCATATTATATGTTTTACTTTTACTTCAATATTAACCAATCATTCCTACGGCAGCTATATTATAAGTCGCAAAAATTTTATAAAATTCATTTTCAAATAATAAAATGCCTCGAATTTAATTTAAATAACTTAAGGAACAACATTTTTTTTCTCACAATTACCTTTTCGTTCCAATGGCATTTATTTGAATAACTAATTATTCCCACGAAAGCTGGTGTAGATAAAGTTAAGTATTTTTATGTGCAATTTATACGTAGAGATATAAATAAGTATTGAAAATTACAAAACTTTGACATAAACAAAAAAAAAAATTAGTAACTAATCTTATATTTACATGTTATCCAAAATATTGGGTGAAGTGCCTAGGCCTAACATAGAACATGATCCGATTTTATATTCTTTTCTAAAATAAATAAAATGTTGATGTTATAATTACAATTATTGCTATATATGCCAGTTTATTCGAATAATCTATTGTTAATTAATTTTTAAATTTGTAAACTCTTTAATTTTTTACATCTAGATCTAGCGTGAAATTAGCTAAGCTGGCAAGATGGTGGAATTTTTTGGTTATTTTTATTCACGGCATTCGGTAACGCTACATACAGAGTTTCTATACGCGACGCTGACGAGGAGAGGAAGAAATTTTCCAGAAGTTGCAAGGCCCATTAAATAGTGCAAAATAGTAACTAAATTTAAGTTCAAAGTGTAAATAGATATAAATTGGATCGCGACAATCTCTTGGGCAGCGAATTTGAAAGTGGAAAAGTACGCGAAAACGAAAAGAAAAATACAACGCGAGTGTGAGACTGTGTGCGTGCGTACTAAAGTGGAGCGCACACCGTGGATGGCTCTCCACAACAACACAACAGCAACAATAAATACAACAATAGCAACAGCAAAAACAATAACAAATGCAGAAAATGTTGAGAAAATCGTAGAGAGAGCGGGAGACGAGAGAACAATAGCGAAAGCGTTAGAATGTAAAGCAATCGAAGCATTAAATAGAGTACAAGTACAACAATTGCATTGGAAAATCAAATTCGTGCGACAAAAGCGGACGATTGCAAAAATTTTCGAAACTTGGCAGCCATATTTACTACAAAAACATCGCTGTTGTAAAAATACGTGACAAAACGCTTACACACCCACACACTCTCATAGGCCAACCAGCTCACACACACACGCGCGTATTGAAGGAAAAGAAAACGAACGAGAGGATAGAGACAGAGCAGGAGAAGAAGAGAAAGAGAGACGCGAACGACGTGAATTAACAAACAAACAAGAAATATTTTTGCGAAAAAGACAAACACCAAAAAATTCAATAAAGTGTATTACATAAACAAACAGAGCGTCTTCGATATTATGGAAATTGCGCCACTGATAAATAACGCCGTTGCTGTCGTCACAGCCTCTGCCACCGTCGCTGCCTCTGCCTCGGCCAACAACGGCAGCAGCAAGGAGAATGATAACGGTAAAACGGGGCTCCATAGATTGATAAGTAAAACTCTGGAATGAATCCAAAATAAAAAATAGAATTAATATACATTAGCCTACAGACAGAATTTCCTACGACGCACATTTATTAACCCCGAAAATCCCCTAATATTTACACCAAAATGTCAATATTTATGTTAGTTTGTTCATGCTGGAAGAATTTTTAAATGTTTACTAACAAAAAAGTCCATCGCTAAAGAGGATTTTAGTTATTCCTTTATATTTGGGGCAACGATTTATATAAATATATATTTTTGTTAATATTTTGAATCAAACAAATCAAGTAAAAATAAAAGAATGTATGTAGCTTAAGGCCATTATGACATCCACTTTTGGTTGATAAAATAAAAATTTAGCCAGTTTTATTAACTCTACCGAAGCCTTACTGTAGTGCAGTGCCATCGTTGCACTAACACACGCCCACGCTAGTGAGTGTACGCGTACATTGTGTGCATGTTGCAACACTTTTCAGCAGAGGTCGCTGAACTGCGTCTTGTTTTTTTTTCTGATTTGTTTTTAGAGGCCAGGCGAACGGCATAGTAATAGTTTGTGCCTTTTGTCTTGCTATTTGCCATTTGTTGTTGCGCAATTGGCAGCAGCGCAGATCATTGGCCAGGCAGGCAGGCTACCGTCCAACGATAACGATTACTCAGCAGTTCGCCAAGGTGCTCCAATAGAATTTTCATCAAATACGTAGACAACCTGGCAACAACTAAGACGATGCGTTATTTTTAGCCACTTACAGTTGGCTTTTATCAAGTACATGGGTGTGCTTACCTTTTATGATAAAACCATAGGAATTCCAATAAATTGGCCCAAAATATATGCCTCTATGGGCATAGATTTACGGATCTATTTTATATCCCATAAACGTTCTGAAAATAGCCCTGGAGCTACGAAATCGGTGACATTCTTGTATTTGTATTTGTTTTATTGTTTGACTTAATTTTGAACAAATTTTTGTTCAAATAAAGATGGAAAACGACAACAAATGCAATGAATTCGAGGAAGGTCAGGCATAAAAATATGAATATTTTACCTTAATTTTCGCGTTCAAATTACTTTGGCACACACATATATGCAGATATTTAAGTGGTTTCGGGAAATAGTTTTTTTATTTTACCTTGGCCACTTACGTTTAAGTGCTATTTGAGGTTTTTAGTGACTTTGACTTCATCCAGGGTCATGGAAAAAGTGAAATCAGACAAGAAATAGATATCTTTCAGCATTTTTTTTCGCAGCTCTATTACCTCAGGTTGTTTTTTACATTTGTTCTTTTTTTACTATCAGTTTCGTGGTGTCACTTGCTTATCTCCGTTTGCTTTTCTATTTCAAGTCGAAGAGCTGGCGCTGCTCGCTTCGCTGACGTTACAGAAAGTGCTGAATATCAACAATAACAATAGCCAGCACAACAACAACCACAATCACAACCACAACAACAACAACAGCAGCAGCAATATCAACAAGCAACTTGAGAAACAAAAACAGCATAAACAACGACGAAACCTCGATAATAAGAGCGAAAATAATGTATTATATGAATTGCTTAAAACTGGAGCTGTTTTCACCAAAACCGCCACACCCACGGCGCCCATAGCCATTGAGAAGAGAAAGGTGTCGCAGCAGCAACATCAGTATGCCCAGCAGCAGCAGACGAACCCAAATCATCATCAGCAGCAACAGCAATTCAGCGCACAGAAGCAACGCCTCAACTCATCCATATCATCGACCCACTCATCGACATCGACCAACTCCTCGTACGGCAGCAGCTCCTCGGAAGATGCGGCCGCCCAATCAGCCATTTCAGCGGGTTTGGCAACATCCAGAATAACTACCACGAAGGCGTCCAGCATTAAATTGCCAGAGAAATCAAAAATTCCGTCCGATATACTTGATGATCTGGCCAGTCGGTTCATAATCAATGTACCGGACATGGAGCTAAATAATTTAATTCGAATCTGTTTCCAAGTGGAGCTTGCCCATTGGTTTTACTTGGATTTCTTTTGCGCCCCCGAAGAGGGCGGAGAGGATGGTGAAGCCGCCACTCCCAAGTCTGTCCAGCGAAAGTTACCAACGGTGGGCATCAAGCAGTTTGCCATGCAGTTGTTCCAAGTGAGTCCTAGCCCCAGATCTTGGCTTGTCATATCTAAACTCATCACACATGCATTTCCCTCCAGCACATTCCTTTTTTGAACAAGCACCATGGCACTGTGGATCAAATTCTGGACGAGTGGAAGAACTATAAGCTGTCGGTGCCAACATATGGAGCTATTCTGGTATCCGAGGACTACAATCATTGCTTGCTAGTGCAGTCCTACTTTGCGCGCAACTCTTGGGGCTTTCCCAAGGGCAAAATAAACGAGAACGAGGATCCAGCGCACTGTGCTACAAGAGAAGTGAGTCCGAAAATATATATAAATGTTTATAGTTTAATAAATATTGTTTGTTAAAGGTTTATGAGGAGACTGGGTTTGATATCACCGACAACATTGATGCCAATGACTATATTGAGGCTTTCATCAACTACCAGTACACGCGGCTATACGTGGTGCGCAACATACCGCTGGACACGCCGTTTGCACCACGCACCCGCAATGAGATCAAATGCTGCGATTGGTTCCGTATCGATGCCCTCCCGGTGAACAAGAACGATGCCATATCGAAGGCCAAGCTGGGCAAAAACTCCAACTCTTTCTTCATGATCATGCCGTTTGTGAAGCGCCTAAAGAAGTGGGTGAACGATCGCAAGGCTGGCATCGAACCGCGTCGTCGCAAATGTTCCGGCCAGCACTCGCCGAAGGCCGCCTCGCCCACAAATCAACTAAATGGCGGTGGCAGCAGCTGTAAGAAGGATACGGCAGCAGTGAGGAATGCATCACGACGCCAACGACACAAGTCCATGGGCGATTTGGACGGCGTCAAGTTAAATAATCTCAATGGCAAGACAGTGGCTCCGGGAACGGGACCAGCAGCTGCGAGCGCCACAGTCGGCGCGACCATCAACTCAATGAACATTTGCAATAGCAATGGGAAACGCAATAAACAAAATGCGGCTGCGGGCAGCAATCAAACAACGCCACTAACAACAACAGGGGCGGGCTCAACTGGAGCCGGAGGAGGAGGATGTGCCACAACGTCCTCGAAGCGTCAGCTATTCCATAGCCAAAGTCAGAACGATGCACAGCAGTCGGCAAGCACAGAAAAAGTGAGAATTTAAAGTTTTTTATGTTTTCGTTGTGTTATAGATTTTATTGTAATATTTTGTAATGCCTTGACAGATTGTCAGCTCTTTTGATTTGATACGCAAGGAGAAGCAGCTACAACAGAAGGCAGCCAAGGCAATGAAGCAGCAGCAACAACAAATCCAGCAGCAGCAAATGCAGCAATCGCGCACCAAGTCCCAGAGTGATAAGCAGCCGCCTGTAAGGATCTTGGGACAACAACAGCAATCTACAACAGGCGTGGATTTGATAGCCATGCTATCGGCAGCAGCAGCAGCAGCTCAAAAGAACCCAAAGAACGAGCAGCAGCAGCATTCGCAGTCGCAGCAACGTCCAAGACCAGCTTCAGTGTCGCTGAACTTTGGCGGAGGAGGAGCAGCACCACCCGGTGCCGATGCCCAGGCCGACATGCACAAGCTGCAGCGCATGGCTTCGGGCACCAATTTACGGATTTTAAAGCGGGCACAGTCGCAGCAACCGCAGCAGCAGCAGCTGCTCCAGCAACAGCAGCCGCCTCAGCTGGGCGGTGTGGATTTCACGCCCAATTTTAATTCGTGGACGAATTTCTCATTCACCAAGAACTTTATAGCAAATGTGTTTTGCTAAAAACCTTTTGACCTTTAGAGTCGAAAGCTTTCCTTTAAAATTCTCAAGTGTAGCAAAAGGAGAGGTTACAGGGGTGGAACTCTGTGCGCATTAGGGAACCGAAACAAAACTTTGGAGACTTGCCAATGAAAATGAAAGCATGCCGAATTGCATTTAAAAGGTTCATTTAACACAGCAACAACAAACAACACTTGATAGACAATTAATCGTGTCTAGTCTTAGGCTTTGGAGACTACATTTATTATATAAAAGTTAAGTTTTCTGATCTCTAAACTGGAGATTTGACTTTTTCCCTACACATATTCTCAAAAATCGATAAGAGACATTTTTAATACGAAAAAACGAAAAAGATAAAGCGATTTTCATACCAAAAAACGTGAGTCTTCCGCTCAGCACAGCACCTGTAAAGTAATATTTTGTATAAACACTGAAAGCCAACAAGGTTCAACTTTAAGATCAATGAGAGAACACGAACAGAGATTGAGTAATAATAATGCTAGAATTCGTTCGGTACTAAGCTAAGAAGTGTTTATTATCGCGCCGTTTAAACGTATTTTTAGAGCAAAAAACCCAACAAACTAAATCTAAACCTAACATAAAGCGTAGCTTTAACATAGGGCCCGAAAACAGATGGTTTGTCAAAACAAAACGAAAACCTTTCTGCGGGCCAAGATGAGATGGAAAATTTTCAGGGCCGCTTTACTTACTGCCCGCCCCCCACCTAAGAATGATAGAATGAGGAGAGAGAGAGAGAGAGATGTGTAAGAGAGAATACAAAATAATAACAATGTAAATAATTAAATTGTGATATAGTGTATTTCTTAGCACAATTGTGATCTTAACAAAAAACGGCTGGCAACTACAAAAAACTTTTATAAGCTAAAGAAAAAAGGAAAACATTTTAATCAATCAAACATAAAAAATAAAATAAAAATGTCCCGAAAATTGAGATCCAATATCAGGCATATCTTCAGCAGCAGAAACATTAGAGATAACCAAAACATTTAACGAATTTAAATTAGTTTAAAATTGAAATTGCCTAAAAATGATAATGATTTGTATGTAGAGAAAGGTATTTGAGCGATTTGTAAATTTTACGATAAACCAGACCGAAGGAGTACGTATATATTTTTGTGAGCCACTAGTGCGTAAGGAAGAGCCTTTAAGAAATGTTAAGCCTTTTGATAGAACTCCTTAAGGATGTTTTTCTACCAAGCCAAGTTTCCTATAATTCGTAAGCATGTGGCAGTATGTCGCGTTTTCTGCTGTGTAGTCTCCAATGTTTCCAGCAAAGTCTCCAAAACAGAGTTACCTATTTAGCGTAATGTATGTATATCTTTAGACTAAGCAAGGTCTCCAAAGGTTGCCGCAACAACAACAAAAAAGTAGAAGAGTTTCCCCTGCTGCTTGATCCTTTTGCGTACAATTCGATTATCTTCTTTAACTTTAATCAAAATCAGATGAAGAATTCTGCATTTGCATTTGCTTTAAATCTTTTACTACTGACTTTTAAAGCTTTTTGAAAAGCCATATTAATTTTTATGTTACATAATAACTGAACAGCAAATTTGTTTTAAACATTTCTCTTTTTTAACTTGGATTCGGATTACTTTCTATTATTAAACGAACTAATTTTTTGAAACTTAATCCGTTTCCCACACAGGCCTCAGGCAAATGTCCAATGAAATTGCCAATTAAAATTTGAAACCGATTTTAATCAGTTAACCTTTCAGCTCTTTATCTTAAACTATAAATTTCCTTTGACATTTGTCTAGGCCAAATAAACAACAACAACAACAAAGAAACATCAAACTTATCGAGCAAGCAATGAATATCAAATTAGGAACAAAAACAGCATTGTTACAGCTTGAAAACAACAAAATTAAACCCAAAAGAATATATTGTACAATTTTGTTGTGAACAATAAGAATCAAAACGAAACCAAAATTAAATCAAAACCGATGCCTAATCTGTTGAATCCTTAGCTCCAACCCCCAAAAAATATGAGAGTTCATTATCTAATTGTCACACCAAAGAACTTATATTAACCAGATGCATACGCCCATACATTTCAATTGTCAACAATAAGAATTTGCTTTTAAATAAAAAAGAACAATTCAAGAGGAAAAAAATAGTATTGGGTTACTCATTTTGTTATTATAAATTCTTTGCATACACCCATAGACATAGCAATACATCAATTCCTTTGGTAATAAACAGGCTCCTGCAACAAAAATCATCGACACAAATAAGTTAAGTGATCTTTGGATGCGATTCAAATCTTGCCATCAGTTGAATGTCCGAATACTCGCTCAAGCCACAAATTTGCTATGAATTTTAATCATTGTATCCGACAAAGAAAAAAAAACAAAAAAGTGAAATCTGTCAACACGTCCAAATCTAAGAAAAATATGGGTTGAATCTGCACAAAGAATAGATTTGCTTTAATTTTCAACAAAAGCAAACAAAAAATTTGAAAATCTGGCTGACATTCATTCTAGAAAATTAGCAGGGTTGAGTAAATCTATTCTGTAGTGGCAGGCATCAAAAAATATCAAAAATACAATTTGTAGAATTTAATGACAAAACAAAAAACTTAACTCTCTCCAACAACAATTGTAACGTAATAACTATCAGATACCTATAATTTCAGCAAAAAAAATATATACATATTTCCAATATTTTCAGTCCCCAAAAATTCCGGCAATAAATTTATGTACCCCAGTTTTAAAGACTAATTTTTAATATTTTGGGAATTCGGGGTAATAGAAGGGATACCTCTATTGTTTTTGGGCTGTTTTCTATAGAAACATTGATTTTTTGACTTTGGGCAATCAATAAACAGGTTTTTAAACAGCTTAAGAATATAAAATATAAATATTTAACTTAAAACTCCAACTTATTTCTTTATTTCGGCATTTGAGATAATTCTCTTGTCGTTTTATACAGGCGATAATATTCGAACTTAAATTATTTATAATCTAATAACAATGATGTACAATATTTATTTATTTACTTTCGGAAACATTTATGTATCTGCCCTTCCTAAATACGATCTGTTTCGGCAAACTGATAAATTCTCCATCTGTATTGACCCTTATTCGGTCAACAGGTTGCTCCTCCTTCTGGCTCTGCGCTATTCGCTTGGTGTATGGCACTTTCCGTCCATCTGGATGCACACGCTGAGCGGGATCCAGCTTCATGAACTTTCCCTCCTGCAGGAACTGGCCCTGCTTTTGGTGGGCACGCACGTGGCGCATATAGTTTCCAGGAATTGTGGTGATATTACATCCCGAAAATGGACATTTGTAGCTCAGGCTCTTGTGCCAGTTTATGTGCTTCACATACCGCTTCCACACCCGAAACCGTCGACTGCAATTCGGATAGGTGCAGTCGTAGACGTCGGGTGGAGGCTTGGTGAGATTATGACCGCGCATGTGCTTTTGGAAGGATCCGTAGTACTTGAAATGCATATTGCACGACGGACAGGTGTACTCCAGCGAATTATGCAGGCTGTTCTCGTGGCGGATGGTATCGGAAAACCGGACGAATGTTTCTTCGCACTTCAGACAACGGAAACCTATGTCTCGGTGTCGTGTTAAAGGTTTCTGATGACCCTCTGCCTCTTCGTGATCCTCCAGTAGCTTAGGTTTGTGGAAATTTGCCCCACAAGTGCCACAGTAGTAGGTGGGACTCTTCCGGGTCATGGGATTGTGACTCCGAATCTGAAGCATGTTATCATACGCCTGATCGCAGCATGTGCACATCAATTTGGTGGCCTTGGTATTATCCTTGAATAATTTTGCAATTACCATTCCATCGTGCGCGATGGCCACGCAGAAAAAATCAGGCTTTATTGTGGAGCCTTCCCTTTGAGGAGTTTCTTCTTGTTCGTCATCAGTTTTGTCCTCTGGGATATCCATATCATTCTGTTGTGGCGATTCCATTTCCTCATTTTCGGAGGCTGAGGATGGAACCTCTAACTTAACCTGAAACGCTTTAGAGTCGTCTATATCCAGTGGTTTCTCCTGCAGTCTTTCCTGGGCCGTGCTCCATTTCTTTAGAGATTCACTTATGTGTAAAACCCCATCGAAACACGCTTCACAAATGCACGAGCTCTCTCCCAGGATGGAGATCTGGATGGAGAAGGATAAGATCATATATGTATAAGTACTATGTATGTATGTACATATATTTATGTATAGACTTACATCAATTTTGTAGCATTCGAAGAGTTTCTGTAGCAGTTTGTTAACTGCCTTATACATGGGCTTCTCAAGATCGACCTCCATCGCCTGGTTCTCCCGGCACAAATTGCACCGTTGTTCCTCCGACATTTTTTACGATTTTGTGAATTATTTTCGGGCTGATGAAAAATTGGAGCAGGAAAATAATCAATGATTTTATCAATACTATCGATGAGCCGATTAACAAATAAATATCGAGGATTCTCGAAAATATCTGATAAATATTTTTTAATAATCGAATATCTACGAATATTTACTTTTGTGTTGTTGTAATCTTTGATTCTTGGGTTATTGATGTAAATATTTTCCTCTTTTGCAAGGTTTTGTTGACAACGATCAATTTTAAATATATATATATAATATAATTTTAGTGTTTTATAAAATGGCTGCTGGAAATTTATCGGTACTATCGAATAGGTTATCTAATAAAGAAATATAAATATTTCTCTTTAATAATCGAATATTAAAAGAAACAAAAAACGAAACCCCCACCTAAGGTAATTCAAAAATGTTGAATCAAAATACATATTGGCTGTATACCATTTCAACTTTTTATTATAACAATACCTTATTTTATGTTATTTATATAAAAACTTTAATAGCTTTAATTTATATTTAAAGATATTAGGAAATAATAATTATAATATTTACTTTTTATTATTTATGCTTTTGTTTATTCTCTTTACCAAGCTATTCGCTCAGATTTTACTCCGTGCTTGCGTTCCCAAGTGCGTCCTAAAGTGCTGGTCGTGACACCCCGGTTCCATTATGCTGGTACAACGCTCAACGAGTCTGGGCTAGATGGCTTGTATAATTGGGCCAAACTCGGTGCTTCAGTAGGTGCTTTTGGAAGGATTCGCGGGACTCGAAGGACACGTTGCACTTGTGGCATATAAGATTAGACCTATCGTGGACGTCGTTTTCGTGCTTGATAGCTTCACTTAGTTGCTTGCTCGTCGTTCCGCACTTTAGGCAACGCATGACCATGGCCCTGGTCTTTGGCCTAGAGTGTTTTTTAAGTTGCTCGTGTATCTTTAATTCGAAGATGCTTGGATAAATGGCGTCGCAGACGCCGCACCAGTACTCAGGATGCACACGGGTTACAGAAGAGTGCTTGCGGATATCAGACAAGGTGGCAAATAACTGGTTGCAGCAGGTACACAGCATCCGAATGTTCTTCTCCTTGGTCTTGTCTTTGAACAGGATGGTTAGGGCCAAGCCACCGGGTCCTAGGCACACACAGAAGAAGTTCTCGAGACTGGATCTCCAATCGTTATCAGTCCCCTCTACTGACATTTCTTCATCGCTCTCATTGGAGCTTGCAACTTCGTAATCACTGTCGTCGGAGGATACCTCTTCTATTACTTCTACATCGATGAATTCAACGTCTTGTGTTTCGGGTTCTTCCTCCTTTATAAATAAGACACTACCTGTTTGTAGTGGCTCAACTTGAGTCTCCGAGAACTTCGCATCGGAGTCGGGCTCCAACTTGATTTGAAATATCTTCGAGTCATCTATGTCCAAGGGACTTGCTTTAAGCACTTCCTGGGCTTTGCTCCATTTATCGAGGGTTTTGCTCATTTGTAAAACTATGTCGAAGCACTGTTTGCAAATGCTTGATCCTTCTTCCAGGATGGAGACCTATAAAAGATGATGTGTGTAATTGTACGATCCTTTAGAGGCATACTTCAGACTTACATCAATTTGGTAGCCCTTCAAGAGGCTTCGGAGCAGTTTTCTGCTGGCTGAATCAACTTTGAGATTGACTTTTGCAGCGAGATTATCCTGGCACAATTTACAAAGGCCATTATCCGACATTTTGCAGAAATTATTATTATATTTTTTGCGCTAGTTAACATGTACTAAGCGTGACCGCGCTGATGACAATACAAAATACTATCCGCGTTCATTTATGCATACCACAAAATACCATTCAAGTCTACAAAAATACCATTAAAATACAACATTTAAATAGTATTTTTAAATAGCTACAAATTAATAGACTATTTAACTATTATTCAAAATATATAAAAATGTAAATCTCACCAATTACTGCAGATGTAACAAGCATCCCCCAAATACATCATTTTGACTCAGTTCCACGCCAGCATTGGCGAGCCACTTCGTCGGACATAAATCAGCGCCAAAAAGCCCTTAGCACATAGACAATTGCTTTATCTTATCGAGACCTATAGGAAAAGAAACACATTAATATACGAACTTCAAAAGGTATTGGTTGGACTCACTTTAATTTGGTAGCTCTTAAAGAGATTATCACAAGCTATTCAATTCCGACATTATAAAGGAATTATGCTTCTTCTCTTCAGCTGGTAAACAATTAGAGATAATTGCGACATTTTGCAGGAATTATTATTATATTTTATACGCTAGTTTTTCTGTGCGTTCTTAGGTGCTTCAAATGATCCCCCGGCATCAAGATAACAGGGCAACTTTTGACGGGGCAGTGGCTAACACGGCTCCTGTGCCAGTTCAGGTGGCTTACATACTTTTCCCACAATTTGAACTTTCGCCGGCAAAGTGGATAGAGACATAACTTTTTCCTGTGCCTCCACTGGTGCTTTGCTAATGATAAGCGGGAATCGAAGGACACACTGCACTTCTTGCAATCGTACAAAATCTTATCGTGGACAGTGTTCTCATGTGTGATTGCGTCAGTAAACAGTGTGCTTATCCTGACGCACTTTAGGCACCTGATAACAAAGTTGCTGGTCACTAGGTGATGGTTCTGGTATTTTTCGTGAAACTTTAGCTCTGCGATGGTCGGGAAATATGTGCCGCAGGAGCGACACCAATACTCTGGATGAGCACGGCTCACCATATTGTGCTTTTGTATGTCGGACATAGAAGCAAACACCTGATTGCAGCAAGTACACAGCATCCTTATGCCCCTCTGTAGGGTCTTCTCCTTAAACA
This sequence comes from Drosophila anomelani, assembly GCA_035045905.1. Lineage (NCBI taxonomy): Eukaryota > Metazoa > Arthropoda > Insecta > Diptera > Drosophilidae > Drosophila > Drosophila anomelani. Next base: position 10,681,071 of record JAWNOO010000165.1, read on the forward strand.
ACACGGCTAATGCTAATCCATCTGGTCCTAGAAATACGCAGAAGAATTCGTGCGAAGTCAACCTCCAATCCACAGGGTCTGTAGATGTTATTTGAATCTGCTCGATCCCAAATAGTTCCTCATACACTTTTGCGGAAACTTCCACAGCTTGATGCTCAGAGGGTTCCACCGCTAAGGGTTGTACGTCCTCTTGTTGAGGTTCTTCCACATCGAGGAATTTCACGTCATCTGCTTGGGGTTCGTCCTCGTCAAGGAATTCCAAATCTTCTGTTGGTTTTTCCTCGTCGAGAAATTCGAGGTCGTCCGAGTCGAGTGTTTCTTCCTTAAATAATTCCAAGCTGTCCTCTGCTATAAATTCAGCGTCATCATTTTCATCCCATAGTAACGTCTTTGGTTCCTCCTTTACAGAAACCACCACGTCGTCTATATTCAGGAGACGGGTCTTCTGCAGCACCTTCTGGGCATTGCTCCATTTTTCAAGTTGTTCACTTATTTGTAGAACGCCCTCAAAGCACTGTTTGCAGGTGCAAGGGCTCCCTTCCAGGACTGAGACCTATAAAAACAAAGATCGTAAGGTCTTTAGAAGGTACTTTTAGATCACTCACATCTATTTTGTAGCAGTCGAAGAGCCTCTGCAGCAGACTATTGGCAGACTTATACGAAGACTTCTCATGGTCGATCTTAAGCACCAGGCCCGCCTGACACAACTTGCAAAGATTTTTATCCGTCATTTAACTTAATGGAGTTTCCTAAGTCAAGTTAATTTTAAGAAAACATTGTGACCTAGAGCTGGCCAGATACGTTGATACATCGATAATTTCAGTTTTTCCTTTTCAAAAACATCGCAGCGATATCTTGACTATCGACGAACTGCATCGATAAGCGCTGGTGTACAAGAACATTAAAAAGAAAATAGTTTCAATTAGATAGCTCCCCTTAAAAACTTAAAAGAAAGTTTCCGTTAAAGGAGACAGACGTGGCTGTTGTTCAAGAATATACTTTATATATTGTGGTTTCCAAATTTTGGACTAAAGTTTAATACCTTGAAAGGGTAAAAAAACGATGAAAAAACTGATGAAGAATATGGAAATTAATTTAATAAATTAAAGTTGATTTTATAAATGGTTTCCGATACATCGTTTTCTTTTTTTTTCAAAATCGAATCGACTGAAAATCGTTGGGTACGATGATGAATCGAGGTTTTCCCAGCTCTAGTTCAAGAACGCAAACTACAACAAGAAGTTTTCCCATCCGTGTGACGTGAAAAAAGCATAAATTTGTTCAAATTAGTTTAAGTCTAATTTATTAGCCAAACAAATATAGCCATGGTAGGTAATTGCATTATCCGCGAGCGAAAAGTAATTGCTGAATTGCTGACGAAGTGCCTGTTTTTGTGTGAGCGCCGCACGTTACGTCTGTGTGTGTGGGAGTGTGTGTGCGTGTAAAAAAAAGCGGCCGCCGCGTCACAATACAAAATTGTGTTTCGATTTTTCCCAATATCCTTCCCCTTTGATTCCTAATTGAAATTCGCCTTTTTCCGATCCCTGTGACCCGTTGTGGATGTGGCGATTCTGGCGCAGTCGTTTGCGGAAAAGATAACGAGTTTGCTGGCACGGCCAAACCAACAAGATCCAGTCGGACCGGAGCAGCCCTGGTACCTTAAATATGGCAGTAGATTGCTGGGCATTGTGGCCGCTTTCTGTGAGTATGATATTTTGAAAGCCAACTCCCCAGCTCTTCCCCCGCAGCTTAACCCGTTTCGAAAAGCCAGCAAAGTTGGCAAAAAACCGCCGTGACATTGGACGGTCCAAAAATATTTGGCATCGATTTTTGTGTACCATTCGTTGTTGTTGCTGTTATCTATTCGTAGGTGTGTGTGTGTGTACGCACGCTCTCTGACATTGATAAAGGCAAAGAGAGGAGACATAAGGTGAAGACAAAAAGGATACAGAAATTTATACGGAATTGTGTGTGTGTAAAAAGGAGCTTTTCTGTGTCAAGTTTGGCGCTTTGTTTTTTGTTTTATTTTTCTTTCCTCCTGCTTTATATATGTAAATTGCAATTCGGTTTGGTTCATTCACTTATAGTTCACATTGCCTTTGTTTTAACAGCCCAGAGCATCACAGTCCTCTTTTTTTATAAACTTTGCAACGCCTGAATGCGCATTTTCTTTGTTATGCGTTCTCATTTAACCTTAACCCTTGGTATGCCACACGTGTCAAACGAATCTAGTATCTGTTACATGCCAAGTTACTAACGAATTTTCTTCTAGCTGATATCATTATTTCATCACAAAACTATCTGATTGTGTTAGCAATTATAATAACATTAATGACATTTTAATGAGATGAATTATAAATGATGATAACACTGACCATTTCTAATTGGTGAACTAGTTTACATATTCTTTATCCCTGATATTATTTATTTTATATATTTTAAATTCTTTAAAATAATTTTCTGAGAATATTTTTTCTTAGATAATAACTATATTCCTATGACGCATATTTAAAGATGAATTAAATTAATAATAATAGACCGGATATTTTGAACTAAAGGACTGATAATTTAAAAAAATTATCTAGAGGGTTAAAACGTATCTTTTAATGCCATTAAAATTTATTTTTTCCTCAATGGCGTTTCTTGGCTCCCTACAATCGCATCTTTTGTTGTTAAATTTCCCGGCGACGTTTTTATTTACTTGTGAGGAAATGGAGAAATAGCAATTGTTGCCCAACAAATAAACACCATCCACTTAAAATCAATATAAATAGCCTGTATAGCTCAATTAAGGGAGAAAACTCACTCGTGCGGCTTCCACAATGAACCGGTTGTGTTTGTTTGGGTAAAATAAAACCAAAAGTCTATGATTAATAAATAATTTAATAGCCGGTCTCCGCAGAGCACAACGACTTCTTCCCCCAAAGTTGGGTTTACGAACCGCAGTAACCTCAAAGCCGAGATCAGATTTCGCAAAAGGAAACATGAATCTCAGAGATACAAAATAATGTGAAGTTGAAGCCCTTCCTTTTCTTTACTAAAAATTATATTAAAAATTAAAATGAAATTTATATGATAATTTAGTTCTCCCTCGTGATTTTCTTGAATAATTTCTCTCGCCACTTTTATCCAATTATCACTTCCAGACATTTATCTATCTCTGGCTTAAAGTCGTACATATAGTGTGCCTTGTTTACTCTTTGCTTATGCTTTTATCAGCTGATAAAATATTTTAATGTAATTGGCTTCAACACCCCCTAACTTTATCAACATTAATGTAGAGCAGTCGCTCCATGAATGTCTACTAACAATTTGCTCAACTGTTTTCCCCGCTCGTTGTTACGCTCTGTGGCTTTCTTTGTTCTTTTTTTTTTTTCTGAATAAAAGTTGAATTGTGGACACATTAAAAGTAAAAAATTGGCACACACATGAGTCAGAGTTGTTGATTAGATTGCGTATTCGGAGTATAAACATACTTCTTATATGAAGCTTTTGGATGAGATAATGGGTCTCGGGGGCGTTTTCGATTAAAATGTATTTGCCTATCCCCTGGGTCAGTGCTTAATGTTTTCAACATAAATATAAATATAAAAATATAAAACGTTTAAATTGCATACGTAACTAGGTATTTATTTAAACTAATTCGCATTGTTTATATTTTCAGTTGCCATACTTTTCGGCCTGTGGAATGTGCTGTCCATTATCACACTCAGTGTATCATGTCTGGTGGCGGGCATTATACAAATGGTGGCAGGGTTCGTGGTGATGGTCCTGGAGGCGCCCTGCTGCTTCGTCTGCATCGAGCAGGTGAACGGGATCGCGGATAAGGTGGACTCCAAGCCCATGTACTTCCGGGCCGGACTCTACATTGCGTGAGTGTTCAATAGATAGATAGTTCTGATAAGTTGCATAACTAAATATACATTTTTAACTAAATTTACAGCATGGCCACTCCGCCCATTTTCATGTGCTTTGGATTGGCCAGCTTATTCGGCAGTGGCCTGATCTTCGCCACCGGCGTCGTCTACGGAATGATGGCGTTAGGCAAGAAGTGAGTTTGGTTAACCTTATGAAGCTTGGGAAAATATTAAGTCGCTATAGGGTTCAGAAAGCCATGTAAATTAATATTGAATTATTTAATTGAATTATTTCCCTCACTATTCATGAGGTTTATCTAAACTCCCAAGCGATTTTATATTCCCAGTCTGAAAATAAGTTTAGTTGCTAAGCGAGAGGAGGAGCAGCAAGATTTATAGTTGGCTCAAGCTAAGCCCTTTTTTGCTAATCGAAACCAAACTGTTTTCTCTATATTCCCGCAATGTGCTTGCCACTGTGAAAACGCTTATAAAACGAATCTGTTTAAAATAATGTGTAGAGCTTCTCGGGAGGACATGGCCGCCGCTGCCACATCGCCCACACAGATGGCCGGCAGTCAGGCGGGCGGTCAGATGCAGATGGGCGGCGATCAGCATATCACACTCATGGAAGATCCCGACGTTTGGCGCCCCACATAAATGCCTAGCCGAGCGATTAGTAACTGCCAAAATCACAACAACTCTCACACTCCAGATACAGATAAAAATACTCAGATACAACACCCACACCCACACAACTAGAAATGCAAACGATGAAGCAAATAAATATTTTACGGCGCCTAGTTTTTAGTGTTCGTTCCAAGGAATAATGTCTAACTAGGAGAAGAGTCAATAGGCGTTTGTAAGAGTGCATCAGAGATCGAAAATAGTATACAGAACACCCCACCAATTACAAAGAAAAATTAAAAAACGAAATTCTCATTATTGTTGAAACAAAAAAACAGCGAGAGAGAGAAAGTGTTAGTAATCAACGTGTTTTTTGGGCCAATGCATTTTCGTCATTCGTCCCTTTTTGCATGCAGGTCATTCGTGTATTCCAATTTTTTAATGTCTTTCGTCGAGCGGTTGGTGTTGTTGAAAACTACAGTTAAATATATATATATTATATGCCTAGAGAAATACTGATACGAAGATAACGTAATACACATGGCGGATTCAGCAGCAAGCGTATATTTTTAGTGAGAAACTATATTTGACAGCTAACCGAATGCAAGAAGAACCTATATGAGTAACCACAGCTTCCACACACAGACACACACACACTAGGTACACTAGCCAACACACACAGCTAAGGGTACTAAAAAGCAAATAAGATAATATGGAGAACCTAGAGCAATATGTACAACTCAGAAAGTATTAACTTTATATGCTTTGCTTAAATGTAAACCATACAATTAAATGTTAAACGTTGTTTGAGAATTGATTTTGCTCTCAGGATAGTCACAAATTGAAATTGAACATAATCAAGCATTATACCAGAGTAAATATACAAATCAGATATACAACAAGTTGAGGATTTAACCATTCTAAATTTTTAAATGTTGTAAAACCACAAAACAATTTCAATTTCGTATCAATATTTTTATTTGGCTTTTAGGTTTTTTTTCTTTTGGGCTTCTTATAATTTCTCGTTTTCTAAAAATATATACTTAATTATTCTTTGTATACCTAAGTTATGTTTAAGTAATTATTCCAAAGGTTTTTACTTTGAAAGTCTAAAAGAAAATCATATTTTAGATATGTATTTTATCTTCCTTAAAAAAGCATTCCAAACTTTGTTATTTTTTAATTTATTAAATTATTACGCCTAAGTACACATTATTTAAAGAATACTCGCATAAACTTGTTACAAAATAGCCTTCGCCAGCAACTGAAAATCTCACCTGAAGTAAACTATAATGAAATCAAATAAATTTTGTTGAAATTTGTTAATCGATAAACGCAACACTAAAAATGAAATCATGTAAAATATTTTCTTTGCCACGGACTAAGAATAATTCGAAAAATATCAAAGACTTTGCAAAGGCCACATGAAGAAACACAAGATAAAAACTCGAACCGTTCAAAACCCAAGTACAACCAAAGACGGCCAACAATATACGATTCGTGCTCAGAACATCTCGTTACCGACTTTGCTGCGTCGCCGAGATCACGAAAGGCAAATAAATTTTGAGTTTTCCTTAGCTGTAATCACATAAGATTTGTATTCTCTGTAGCGCCTTGCATGCCTTTTCATAGTAGACTTACATTTTCTATGTAGAATTAAAGAGTATTTTCAGTAGAGACATATCCGATATTATATTATATATTGGACATATTATTATTGTACAGTTTTATGACAAAATATACATTAGCTTTTATTTATTCTCGTAGATCCCTAGTTTTTGTCTCAAAATCAAAGTAATTTACTATTTTTTATATATTGTGTCCCAAGTGGCAAATTGATCTCAATCTGGATATATTATATTCTGTTTCCTCGCCCCTTTTAGTTCTCTGTAGGCACAAATTACAGTTAGGTTAGTTGAGCACTATATTTTATTAGATCTTATAATTTCTTGTATTACATTTCTTTCCTTAATTTATATCACAAAAATAAAACTAATGTTTTGCAATCTTTTTCTTAAACAGAGCATCCGCTGAGGATATGAGGGCAGCTGCTGCTCAACAAACCTATGGAGGCAATACGGCCTCTCAGACCACCAACGATCGAGCGGGCATTGTGAACAATGCCCAGCCCTTCTCCTTCACCGGCGCCGTGGGCACGGATAGCAATGTGTGATCCAGAAAATAAAGACAAAATCGTTGGGAAAGGTGTGCCGTGAGAAAACAAGACTCAAAACGCAACATTTGAAGGGCAAACCTAACCAGGAGAACACAACCACACACATCAGCAGGCAATCTAAAACATAATCATATGCAATTCGTGTAATTTTTTTCTATAATTAACATTTTTCAGCTCTGATCTCTCTCTAGAGCAGTCCAAATCCAGTCCAAACGTCAGTCCCTTTTAAGCTGAAAGCAAAAATTATTCACACACAGATTCATATTAAATGTTTGTAAATGTATTTTGGCGTTTTCCGTGTCCTCTATTACTATTAATTGTGTTGCCTGTGTCCCATCATTCCAAAATATATTTGGTTTCAAATTTAGTGGAAATTGAAAGTAAATTATTGAAATTCACTAGCGAGGTGACAAACGAGAACATCATGTAAAATTTATGTTTAGTCATAGTTTAAATATACCTTAAATATATTTAAATGCATAATACTAAAATGTTTAAATTAATGCAAAATAAAACTATAAATATTGTATGTAAACCATATTAAAATTGAATTATACATACTTTAAATTATGTTAAATAAAATTAATTATACAAACAAGCAACTGGAGTATCTATAAATAATTTGGAAGCAAAAAAGGACATTCAAATATGTATATGTTATCAAATTATTTTATTAAATATGAATTTCTTTAAAACATTAACACCTTTAAAACGCGGACTATTTATAAAAACAAGAATTTGGAAAACAAACACATTTATGCTTCATCGGAGGCGCTTTCCTCACTTCGGGAGGTCTCCTCACTTTCGGGAACCAACTCCAAGAGTTCGATTTCCTCGAACTCATCGCTGTGGCCCTGATCGTCATCATCCCGGGACTGATCGTCATCATCCTGGGCATCTGAGTCATCGTCGAGGGCATCTAAGTCATTCAAGTATTGTTCAGAAGATGCCCAACGGTAGCGACGGTCGCTGATGACATCGTTGTCCTGTTCGGCCACCTCGGCGGACATGCTGACGGCGAACACCAGAGCCAGGACACCTACATATATAAGAGGATTTTCATTAAGTCGCATTTTATAAGTATATCTCAGTGGATTTTCCTTTGAACTCACCGAAAACCAGGAAAAGAACTTTGTTGGAAGACATATTGGTTGATGATTGATTGTTGCTTGAGACTTGAGATGCTCGATGCTTCGATGCCAAATGAGGGTTCAGCTCTGGCTTTTATACCTGAAATTTCTTTTTGGCAAATGCCCTGCCAATTGTGTGACCTAATTTTTGGCAGGCTCAACGAAGCTACTTGGCCTACAAATCCGAATTAAAACAACTAAGAAAATATTTGCCCAAGCTACTAAATTTTGGACTAGTGAGTGACTGAGACAAGGTCAACATTTTTGGGGCATGCTTGAGGAATTCGGTAGCTTCAACTGTGTTTTAATGTTTACTTAGATCGCTTTAGTATTTATGATAAAGTTTTATAAAAAATGTTAGTAATTGATTGTCTATTTTGTTAAAATTTTTTAATAGTATATATGATACATGATAGGTAAGAGTATCCTAAAATTAGGGGAACGTGTCCGATTTTAATGGAATTGCTTATCGAGAGAAGTCAAAAATGATATGTCAAATCGAAAATACCGCGATAAAATTAAATATATATAGAAACAATAAATATTTAAACGTCTCATTTTATATTAAAATATTTAATAATGAAAATTAAATATTTTAAAAATGTATTATAATATTGTACATATTATTATATTTAAAACTTAATACAACTAACTATAATAAGCTTAGGCTCCTTTTGGGAACAGTTTAAAACTGATTTATCAATAAACTACATAATTGTTTTGTTAAGGAAATAATTTAAAACTCTTTAAATATCATTGCAACTTTCTTAGTAATGGAAAAATAATTATCTATCCTTCAATTTTATGTTTCGCTGAAAAGTAGGCAGCACAATTTGTAAAATTTGATGTAGAATATATTGTATTTTTTTATACATTACTATGTATGTATTTTATACATCAATATATATACCTTCTATGTGTATAAAAAATACGACTTCTTGGCAAGGTAAAATTAGTTAGTTTTCCTCTTCGCAAGCATCGATCCAATCATTATAGACGTCAATTGGCTCCGATAGCAAGTTGATAGAAGTCTGAAATGCTTCCATGCACACATTACAGGTAACACGTCCTATTTTTCGTTCTTTATCCCTACGATTGTTCAATTAATAAAATTTATGGCTCATAGAGACCCCTTCTTACATTTTCACTTCGCAAGCTTGCTTGTGATTGCAAAAAGGACAATCGAAGAGCACAGGCAGCGCTTCAATATTTTTTCGACGTGGCGGACCCTTGCGTTTGGACTTGCGACGACCCATTTTATTTTAATTATAAAAACAACTTGAGATTCAAATAGTAATAAAGTTTCTTTTGGAAAAATCACCGGACAATTAGATTAATCAATGTTCCGTAAAACAATCAAGAGAAGCAATTGACTTTCAATTCAGCGGTTCCTTTAATTGAATTTCGAAAAGCCAGAAATAAAAAATTTGAAATATTTTAGAGTAAATAAATTACATTTTGATAGAGTAGATTTATGCAATCAAAACATAGGTTATTCACCTAACAAAACAAACACTTCTTCTAGCTTCTATTTAGTTTATATCAAAATAGGTGTTAAAACGGTAAGTAAATAATTAAACAAGTGTTTTACATTTTGTTTAACATTTTTATTTATTTGTAAAAACCCACTATATTGACTCCGTGTATTTGATTATTGTGTCTTTAAAAAAAGCGAAGGTATAAAAGAAGCAGCGTTTTCAGGAACATTTTAAGACCTTATCAAACCAGCAGCCGAACACAATCGGAATGAAATTTTTAAGCTATATCTTCTTTCTTGTGAGTTATAATAAAATATATATATGTATATATTTAATTAGAATTACTTATGTACCTTTTTTAACCGCAGTGCCTAATTTTGGCCCTCTTCTCGTCGGTGATATCGTCCCCAAAGCCAGAAGGTGAACAAGAACAGGATTTGTTTGAGGAGGAGCAGGAGGCGGAGTCTGATCCTAGTAATGATTGACCAAACGAGAAATAATAAATAAAATATATCGTTCCCTAAATCAACAAGGAATTATATATATTTTTTTTTAGTTTTTTAATAATATATATTGATGAACTTAAAAAATTGAATGTGAATCTTATTTACGGCTTAGCTTCAATGCATTATTTACTTAAGATTTTAATATCGAGAAGAATTACAATTTAAATTATTTGCCTATCTTCCCTGTTTTTGTTTGAGGTTTCCACCTCACTAACTTCAGTCTTGATATTGATCCGTTTGGAGGCAAAGGATCCTCAATTGATTGAGCCCACATAAGCGGAGCATCTGTCTAGACATCCTTTTCAAGATCTCTCCATTTACGTAACTCAATGTAGCAGAAAATCCCATTGTCCCTGCCAATCGATCGTAAGCCTGCCTTTGGGGCAGAGTATCGATTACACAATTCTTGATTGAGTCAGACCGAATAATATGGCGCTCGAAGATGTGGGTCAAGTGTTTGAATTTCGGCTGAAGGAAAGAAAAAGATATCCATAGATATGAAACCGAACCGAAACGCTTTCAAGATACCGAATTTTCTCTGGCTAAAACGCCGCAGGACGAGACTCTGCGATGACAGCTCAATAACTGGAGTGTGAAGGATTTTTTTTCTTCTCTCAGGTCGCAGCATGAACTTCGAAATGGTCCTGGCATTGGGATGCCTGCTGCTTAACATATTAGCACCAGGACATCAGGGGAGAGGACAGCTGAAAGTGTCAACAGTTTTTGCCAAAAACGCTGTCGGCGAGTTGTGAGCCCAAAATCGGTTCCCAAAGCCAGCATGAAATCTGTACTAAAGTTGGCAGCAGGATGCCGCCGTCGCCTCGCAGGATGCCCAGCTGTTGGAAACATTTTTTATATACATATATATATTTTTTTTTTATTCCATTCGCCATGCTTTTTCGATATTTTGCCGGAGTTTCTTTTCCGCCAAATGGGATTAATTTGAGCCGCGAGAGGAGTGCAGCCTTAAGACTTTGCTTCCGTTTTCCGGCTATTGTGCCTCGGCTGCTGCTGCTCCTGGCGGCTAATCTCTTTGGCTCACATCTTGGCCAGCTGCTGCTTCTCCTCACCGTTTGCCTTTTGTGGCTTGACCATTTCGCTTTGTTCGTAGCAACTTCAATGCCCGGCCGACTCACGTCCTTTGTCCTCATTGTCCGTTCATTTGCTTAAACGCATCTTATCCTGTTAAAATGTACACCGCTTCGGCTTTCCTTTTTCCCTGGAAAATTGATCTTTTTTGCAAATTTCCTTCTCGGCTGCCGGTCTTTTGCTCTTTTCAGAGGGCACTCTCTCGAGTGCGCACTAATTGAGATTTTCTTCCTTTTAAACATGTTCATTTTCTTTTCCTTTTCCATTTGGTAATGCAATACACGAGTTCCGCTTTCAAGTCGACGACAATTGTTCTTTTTTTCTGATAATTTTTGGCGAAAATGTCCTGTATTGTATGGTATTTTTTGGGTAATCCTTGAAACATATTTATTTTCTTTAAAAATATAATATATTTTTGAAGAAATTCTTTTTAACTACATTACAAATAATCTTTCATATATATTTATTACAAACTTCTAAGCCCTTTACTAGGTTTACTAAATTACTATATAATTACATTTTTGCTTTCAATTATGTGCCCCATTTATACAATATTAATAAATGACAATAAACCAGCTCATTGACAATCATTCTACACCTGAGGGAGTCACCAACGAAGCGTTAAATACAAACTTTACAATTAAAATAGAAAATAGCTGATCAGACCATAACATTATTGTTCGGCCAATTAAATATTCTAAATGTCATAAAATTATAATTATTTAGATCTTCCCTCTGCTCATGGAAAATGTTTAATTCCGAGTCCAATTCGAGTTCCATTTCCATGTTTCCATGGCACACGCAGCGCATTCATAACAATATTTCATCAAAAATTCAAAGCGCCCCCCTGCTCAGCTTCGAAAAAAACACGATTATTAATTAAAATTCCCAAATCAAAATCAAATTACGAGTAAAACACAATAAAAAACAAGAAACATGAATAAATTCCCCCAACAGAAATGTATATATATATTTTTTTTGTTGGTTTGGGGAGAGCGCGTTGGCAGCCTGTCGCCAGCGGCTTCCGTCGCCAAACTTCTAGGAATTTCTGTAGCGGGAAAATGTGCTCGGGAAATGCATATATTATAACCAAATTAAATTATGCATAATTTCCCCGCTGTTCCTGTTGCCTGCATTTAAACCAAAGTAGCCCCAGACCCATAAAACTGTCATAAGGCGCTGCCAACGAAATCGAGAGGAGGAGGCCTCAAGGAATCTCGAATCGTGCTCCTTAGGGGGGACATACATGTGCGAGAAAGACCTTTCTGGATATTTAATTAGGAGAGAGGGGTAAGTCAACAATAGAATGCATAAGATTTTGGGAACGATGCACTGGAGTAAATATCTTGAAAATAAATAGGAAAGATTTTCAGTCCTACTTAGACCTTAAATTTAGTCTGACAATCGGCTTCTCTTAAGAGAATAAAAAGTTATTAAAATAAATATATAAAATATAGTTTGCCATACTTAATCAGAGATATTTGATGCTCATTACTATGCTTAATCCGTATAAGAAAGTATAAGAATAAGTGCTTATTCCTATTTTACCCACATTTTCTTTAAAGTGTAATAAATAATTTCCATAAATATAATATGTTTTTGTGCCCAATTAGCGTATAACATTGTCATAACCATTCGCCCGGCGCCCAAGCCGCAGGTCGGGATCCAATCCCAACCCCATCCTTATTCCAATCCCTTTCTGAATCCCAATGTGCGTCCTCCGATCAACAGGTAAAAACTGTTTTGATATGCGGCAGAAGGACCAGCGGGTCTGAGCGGGAATAATGCTCATTTTCATTCGTTTTCGTTGAAAAATTATGTTTGTGCCCGGGGCATAGTTTTTCCCCATTTTCCATATTTACCTCCGGTTGGTACGCGTGACGCGATTTAAATTATGATGACGCCAAGGCGCCTCCACGGCCTGAGCTCCTCTGCGCCTGGTGGGTCTTCATTTCCAGCCCGATTTCATTTTGAATTTTAAATGCACTTGAAGAAATGTATAAAATATGAAAAAGAGTGTGTCATGAATATATTTGAATATTAAATATAAGTTTTAAATTACATAAATGCTTTAATGCTTTAAAGCTGGACAAATTAGGAATCATCAGATTAATTAAGTAAGATTTTTTTTATAATTTTACAGTCAATGCATACTCTAGTATAGTCCAGATAATTTCTTTTAAACAAATACTATATTATACTATAGATTCTACCAATTTCTCCTAGTGCTCTGTGTGCAGGGAACAGGAAAGGATAACAGGGCGGGCCGGCGCTTCCACGGAGCTATAAATTTTCCAGCTCATGATTACGTCGGGAGAAATAATAATTGGTCAGGAGCTGCAGCAGGAGCAGCTGCCCGGTAAACTTATCAAATATTTGACAATAACCCAATTAGTAACCACCTACAGGAGGATCGAGTCAGTCAGGAAAAAGGACAACATCCGAAAGACAAACAAACATTGCGCAAAAAAGGCTCGTTTTTTTCCTATTTTTTCGAGAAATGCTACCAGGGAAGCTGACAGGGAGTAAGACATCAGTCGATATGGGAGACGCAGCTGCAAAACGGGGACAATAATGTCAGGTCGAAGTCAAAAGATGCTCGCGTCAACCATAAAACTAGCCGACCTGGACAAAGCGATAAGGCAGAGGACAGGACCTCCGCAGGAGGGACATCTTTTAGCAGGATTCGAGGCAGGCAGTCAGGCAGCCCGGCAGGCCTCTAATTTGTGAAACTTGCCTCCAGTTTAGAAGACGCAACGGGCAGTCCCATAACATAAAAGAGCATTCCTCCTACTTGCCATGACATTTGAGATTTTGCAGTCGATGATTTTCAATGCTGGACATTGTAGACATCAAATTCTATAGATTCCCGATCCCTGATCCCCGATGCGTGTCTCTGTGTCGTGTGGATGGAAAAAGCGCAATTGAAAAGCCACAAAGGGAGCCGAAAATTTGCCATAATCATGACATTTTCTTCGTCTTTGTCTTTTGCTGCATTCTTCTGCTGCCAAAAGGATCTTTTCTCTCTGTAACGATATAATCGCTGTAATGTTGCATCTTTATCGGAGTTAAGGCTGATATGGGGAGACAGTATAGATATTGTGGTTGATATTGTTTAAGGGGGGGAAATCGTCCTTTTGATATATTTTTTAGGAAGAAATGTAAAGGACTTATGCATTTTGCTTGACATTAATCTGTAAGCCATTTGTCCTGTAAAATTGTACATTTTTTATATAGCTTACAAGGTAATTGTATATTTAATATTAAAGAAGAAAAGGTATAGTTTGTAAACTGTTTTTTATTATTAAAATATTTATAAAGGGCCAATGAGATTCTTAAGAGATAAGAGATACACTTTTTACCATCTGAAACTTAAAGCGAAATATTTTCTTAAACAACCAAGAAATAGTCTCTTAATATAGCCCCCCCATAATTAATTTAATCAACCCCAAAACTACTAGTAGTAGCTCCCCTAAATATTCAAACAATCCCTGCTAACCACTCCGGATCCAAAGCAGACCCAATTAAAATTAATTTTATTCAATTCCGAAATCAAGTCCCAGCAGTGTCTTTTCAATTTTCTTGCATTTCTTTTGTTCGCTCTCGCTTAAGGAACGATTATTTAATCTGAAGCTATTAATGCTGAGGGGGTGCCGGGAGATGCCGGAGAGCAATCCCCAGTTGGCCGTATCCTTGGGTTTCGTGTTGTGCCCAGAATGCGAATCCAGTTAGTCAATGCTTATTGATGTTTAGTTGCCGCTGCTGCCGAGCTGCTGTGGTATTATTTCACTTGCGTTTCCGCTTTTAGCTTTGTTTACTTTTACGCTTTGCCCCAGACAAAAGCCCCCCAAAGATCCCCAATTCACCAACCTCATCGGTATCCCCAATCCTCCCTCCAATAAACCGAACAAGCCGCACTATGTTTTGGCATTTGGGTTGCTTGTTTTGCCCGATGTCTTTTGCCTTTTTGTTGTTTTTTTCCTTTGCTTTGCTTCGCCTCGTTTGCTTTCGTTTTTCGCCTGGCTCCTGCGAATCCCTTGACAATGCAATAAATTGCGCAAAAATTGGAAAAATAGAATTTTAGCCGCACAACCATTTCCAATAACACAACAAAAACAGGGAAGATTCCATAACTAGGTCAAAGGATATACTATGAATTAAATATACAAACTGTTTTAATAATTTTAAGGTTAATAATAAATGGATTTTAATAAGTTATTAATAATAATTACAAACACAAACAAAACAGAAACAATAGATCAGCTTTTCATCCATCCGAGATCGTTGACCGCTGCTGTAGCACAAGATAAGCTTTTTGTGAAGGCGGGTCGGGAAAATAATGGTTAATAATGTTAAGCTCATTTCGTTCGCTTAGTACGACCTAAGGATGTAAGACTGTACATGTAAAGGAAAAACTCCTCTGGCTTTCACGCAATATATCCACCTCTGGTCCTTTCCCTTCCCTTTCCATTCACCCACCTCCTCCCTCCCCTGCGGAAATCAAGTGCTAAGCTTCCCACAACGCAATCAATTGATTTCTATTGTTTTGTTAAAATGTCGTGCCGGGTATCCCCCAACTACTATACCCCCCGGAAAATTCCCCCTCCTCCAATATTTCTGTTCTATTTGAGCTTTCATTTGTTGTCGTTTGCTCTCCCTCTCCCTCCCATTCTGTGGCATTTTTATAAATTGCTTTGTTGTGGTCTTTATTGAAATTTTTGAGGTTACTTTTGTGATTGTTGCTACCATTCCGATATACAAAAAACAGCGAGAGTTTATGCAGCAGCACCAAAAACAACTTCTAAATAAAACTGTCCATTATTTTTGTTTATTTGTTGATTTTACTTTTGGCGTCTGTCGTACATTTTGCATTTTCCCAACTCACTCTGTAAATTTTTGTTTATCGTTTTTCTTTTGGGATACTCTTTTTATACCCTTGCAGGGTATTATAATTTCAGTCAAAAGTCTGCAACGCAGGAGACATTTTCGAATCCATAAACCTTATATATTCATAATGAGAATCATAATGAGAATCAATAGGAGAATCACTTAAAAAAAATTGTAACCTTAAATTTGGTTTGCACGTTTATTAACGGGGAAAAAACTAACACATTAATGCTTTCAGAATTTAATTTCGTTTATTTTTGGCCATAATATGATTTTTCAAATTTGCAATATGCCATTTATAATTTCAAAACCTGGCTAGATCGATTCTCCCATTAATTCTGTTCAACAATATATAAGGCTTATGGGGTCGAATATGACTCCTTCCTGTTTTAAAACGTATTTTAAAATATGGTTTGACCGGAAAAGACCAAGCGGCCATAGTTTGGCGGCGGCCATAGTTTGAACTTAGAGAGAGGTTGGAGAAAGAGAGAGAGAGATCAATGGATTTGCACGCTCTCTACGGCTGGTTGGAGAGAGAGAGAGAGCGAGAGCGATGGATTTGCTCCCCAGTCGGACTTTGCTTCACGCCCATGAACTGCTCAGGAAGAAATTCTGCAGCAGCGGGGATGTCATTTTAGTTTTATTTCCCAAAAGGGAAATTCCCCTTTTTCTTTAGGGAGAAAGCAGTTTTCCAAGCAGTTCCAAGCAGCGCGCTGATGACATAGCATTATGCATCTATCTGCATATATGAGTTGTCAATCAAATCGGCTGATTGGCGCAGTGTGTAAGCGGCTGGACTGAGAACCACGGAGTCCCGGGTTCGAGCCCCAGTCCAGCCGAAACTTTTTATTTTTATTTTTTTGTTTTTTGCACTGCTTAAATTTAGCCATTTCCCCATGAGCGTTGCACATGACTTTCAAACTGAAAGGAGCAGCGGCGTGGGGATCATGAACTACCCCGGCCGCCCATGTATAAAAGCGAATGAGGCTTTTCAGAATTGGGGATGGCATCCCCCATGAACGATTCGGTAGGAAAAGCATATAGATTTCCTACCGAAAAGTCCGACTGGGTCGCTCTCTCCCCCCTCGCCCACCAGCCGTAGTTCAAACTATGGCCGCTTGGTCGCTTTTTCGGTCTGACGACCGTTTCAAACGATGTATGTTTTAAAATATGTTTTAACACGGGAAGGAGACATTTTCGATCACATAAACCGTATATATTCTTAATTAGAATTAATAGGAGAATCGTTATAAGTATCTGCTGAATTTGTAAATGGCAAATTGCAAACCAAATTTAAAATTTTTTCAATTTGGAAAAATTTAAAAACAATTTGATTTCAAATTTGTGTATTTTTGTCGAAAATATGACTTTTCCAATTTTAAACTTGCCATTTATAGTTCCAAAACCTGGCTAGTTGGATTCTCCCATTATTTTCAGAATTTCGGTATTAAGTTTTTGATGAAATCTGCAAGGGTATATAAAATTCGGCGAACCGAAGTTAGCTTCCTTTCTTGTTTTTTTTTTTGTTTTGCCGAAATATTCATGAGTTACGTTTTTGGGTTGTAAATGAAAAACGTTCTCTTGGGGATTTATGGTAGCGACTTTTTTGCACGGCGTTACTTTTCAATGGCTTGATAATTTATAGTTTCGGATATTCCCCTAAAAGAATTCTTTATTTTTATTCAAATTGTTGTTGCTTTTGGTTTTTTTGTAGCGGCGGATCGAAACATCGAATCTGGTTGTAAAATGTTGCGAATATTTTTTATGGGTGGCATTTAACAGGACACAAATGGCCATAGGGACAATAAATGGAAATTCGCTTTGAGCGAAATGAAATCCATGGAGATTGTACTATGAAACTGTTAACTGTGTTTTTATATTCAATTTAACCAAATTATTGATACATAACTGGATTTGCAATTGGTTATTAAATCGTGGAATTTAATCAATTAGAGAAAAGGGAACTGTCTGGTTTGTTCTTACTTTTATTTTTTATTTTGTTTGAAAGCAACGTAGATTTTAATCAATTGGGATTGGTAATTACATTTTTAATTTATATTCAGATCTGGCAAATATCTTGATTAATTAATAAAAAGTAAATTATATCTTAGCCAGTTTTAAGGTTTTTTTCTAAATGTTTTTAATTTAATTAAAATTGTTTACCATTTAAATTAATAGTAATTAATCAAATTACAAGACATATTTATTATTGTGTTCGAGGTTTTCCTTCAATATTTCAGCCCGCATCACCTGTTGAAAATATTTATTTAACCCGAAAACCTATTCACAGACTCCTTTCCTCTTAACCACAGCTGTCTTCGAATATAGTATGAGTCAGATCTGACTCACTGAGGCTATAACACAAACCGAACCATAAACTATCCACCAAGAGATGTCAGGCCACAGATTTCTATCTCGGGCAAACCCTAAAATCCATCAGATTTCTTTTGACAGGCTCGCGTTTATTAATAAAAATAAATTTTATGATTCCCCCAGAAAAGGAATAAGGAGTAAACGTATTGGTTCGCCGACGATAAGCATCAGGGCCGAGTGGAAAAAGGGTACTACAAGGAATAGAGGTTTCATTTTTATGTAGGCTTACCTGGAACCTGGTACAAATATGACAAAGGTCGGGCACCGGGACATCTGTTAGGCTATAACTACATACATACACCTGTTGATAGGGCGGCTAATTTTATTTGCCGGCTATAAAAACTTTTTTCGGTTGGGTTTGAGTGTGTGGAGAAAATTAGTCGATGATTTCTAAAAAAAAACAAGAACTTTCTGTGATCCTTAACTTCTGCATTCCCCTTGGGTCTTTATCAAATGAAGTGTGAATGGGGAAAACTTTGCTGGAGGCCAAAAAGTAATCAAAATGAAAGTAAATAATAATAATAAAAAGGGAAAAGCAAACAGTGACGGACTGCCAGTCTGCCTGGAGGCATTCTTGCTGCCTGTGCGCTGATTGTGTTAAATGTTCTTGCCCATTTAGTTTGATAGACAGCTGAAAATGAAATCAATGCCGCAATCTAAGTCTAAGCCTTTACCTCGCTCCCAGGATCCATCTCCTTAAAGGATGCAGGCAGAGCCAGTCGGGCGTACGCATGTTGTTTATTTTCCTTTGCCCTCGGGCATTTTATTATCCTTTCTTGTGTGGGAAAAATAATATCCAGACTTTTAGCACTGAGAATAAAATTGTTTAAGGCAAGTTTGATGTTTTATTGAGTTCCTATTTAATATTTATTTTAAATATTAAAATATATTAAATTCGAAATAAATATTTCTTAAATTCACCTTGTTGTAATATTTTAAAAATATTTTATTTAAATTCAAATCAATTATTTATATTTTTTCCTGTGCTTGCATATATTTGGATAAACATTGAACCCTTCAGATTTGTTGTTGTTCGGGCCTTTTGCCCCGAGTTACGAGTGTCCTGTGAATTGATTGAATCTAGGCCTTGGTCAGCATCGTCTTCAAAATTTGATTTCAGGTTAAACGCAATTAAATTTTGCCTCTGGGCTTGATTTGATTTTCCCTTGGCTGCCTGATCCTTTCCCTTGTTTATGCTACAGAAAATTGAAATTTTATGCATTTCCCCCCATTTCCCAGGACAGAGTTCAATTCAGTGTTGTTTTGGATAGTTCCATCCATCTAGATGCGGTCAACTGTCGAAAGGATTTGTAGAAATTTGTTGAAATTTGGTTTTTGTGGGTGCCGTTGCAGGCGTTGATTAATTGATTACATATTACCAAAAGATGCCAGGACATTCACATATCCGGAATGGCAACGTTTCGGGTTTCCTTTGACTTTTGCTAATTAGTTTTTGAGGTTTCATTCCGATTGGCTAATGTCAAATGGCATTAGTTTTTGAAAGTTTATTGATATTTTCAATTTATTTAAATCCGGGCTTATGTTTTTATTTTCTTTGAGGGAAGAGTAGATTTTTGCATAGATTTTTCATTGACAAAATAAAGCTTTGCTTAAACCCTTAACAAACTTTTTCCAGCTATTCAAAGTATGCAGACTTTTCAGTTATTCAAAGGCCCTCCAAATACTTCCTAACATTTTCCACTTCAGATGCCAAATTCCTCATTTCGTCCTGACCAGTATTTATAGCCAAGTTCAGTGCCAAAAGTCATGAAGTCCTCTAATATGAAGTTCAAGGACTCTCCTCGACGCTAGTTCTAAAATAAAAATTCTTTGGCACATTTCACGCTCACTTGGCGGCCAAAACGAAAATCTCCAAAAATTGTATTTTGCACTCTCTCAGCGTGATCTCCCTGCTAAGCGCCAAAAAAGCTGCAAAGAAATAATGTCTGGCCAAGTCAACAAGCGAGCAGCGACATCCTTGGAGGGACACCGAGCAAAGGAAAGTCGCGAAGATCGTCGGCCACATAAAATTCAATAAAACGCATATTTGGCTGTCATTTGTTCCGAGTTTTGGCCGCCAAAGTGCCACAAAATTTGCCACAGCAGCAAACAGTAGAAAGGCGCTAGGGAAAGCTCACAAAACGAGAGAAAAGAAAACAAAGTCAGGCTGTGAGGAACAGGGAGTAACTGCTAGACAGACAGATGAAACAGACGTAAGGCAGTCATAAGTATACTTATAAGTGTAATTGTGGGATGCAGGGTACGAGGGGTACATTCCAATTATTATTTTTTGTTGGGTGTAACCTAAGTAATCCAAATAATATTTTTTCTCATCTCAAAATTGTATTCAAACGATTAAATTTAATTTTATTATTTTGGGATAATGCTTCTATTTCTTGAAGAAATTTATTCTCTTGAAGAAAATTTCAGTGAAGAAAATCGAATAATTACCATATAAAAAAAAAAAAATAAATATTTTAACTTTATAAGAAAAATATTTCATTCACATTTCTTTCCATAAACTATGGCACCTATCCAACCTACTTGCACAGGGCATCATAAAGTTTGATTTCCCAGTCCGCCTGAAGCATCATCTAAACCTCCTCTCCCTCCCTTTGCTGCCATCATCATCATAGCCGTCTTCATCTTTCGAATGATTATAAACATTTTTGGCTGATTTAGCATATTTTTGCTCTTCACTTGGGAGTTCCTTTTGCCTGTCTCGCGCCACTCCATCTTCCTGCCTGCTCTATCCCTGGCACGCACTTCCGTTTCCGTCTTGTTGGTATTTTTTTTTTCCATAGTTGTTGTTGTTATGTTTGTTGTTGTTGAGACGTTGGCCTAAAGACTTCCGTTCTTTTGCTCTTTAACTTCATTTTGCTCTTGACGCCCGTGAACTTTTGTTGCTGTTTTGTGGCTTGTTTGCATATGTCGAGCTGGAGGGAGTGATGGGGGCTAAGGGAGAGGGAATGTGGGGGGGCGGTGAGTCAAATGTGCAAATTTGTTTTGCTAATGTTTATGCAAATACGCGAAAACACATCAAGCTGAAGCCGGAGAGAGCGGAAAAAAAGCAGAACGCTTGGCAGTCAGAAAAAATTATGGGGCTTTTATTTTTTTTAAATATATTTTTAAACAGAATTCAATTACTATGGGAAATATTATAAAAAAATTAATCTGAGGCTTCAAAAAGTTCAAAGGTTAGAGCAAGTAATTAATTTATAATTGATAAAAAAAACGTATACTAAAAATTAAATTAAATATTTTACACAATGCTTAAACAGAACACTGAATTTGTCCATGAAATTTTGTTGCTTTAACATTTAAGAAAATAACATAGATTCATGCCTTTATTTGTAATTTACATTTTTCTTTTGCTAATCATTTTCTCTCAGTGCTCAACTGCTGTTTATGAAAATGTCTGGTAAGTAGATGGTCCCTCGCTACGCCCTCCCTTATGCCACGCCCCTTCGCTCATTGTCGCTTCTTATGTAAATTTAATGCTAAAATGTTTATTCTACTAAGATTTGCTTAGCTCTTCAAATGCTTCTTCGGGGAGCTGAGGCAGTTGGCCTTGTTTATTCCTTGCCAGGCTAAAAAGGAAGGGGATTTGGGACATCCATATAATACTAAACGACGCATAATTGAAACATTATGTCAGATTATTGTTAGCAATGGAAGAGATTTACTTAGTTTGCTATTTTTTGCTCCTTTCTCCTTCGGCTCTGGTGTCCTTTCGGGCGGTAGTGGGAGATAATTGACCGACATAAACAATATTGCGTTCGGGACAGAGAAAGTTTTACCAAAGATAAGAACAGATTTTTGGCTTATTTAATGGTGCCCGCAGATAAAAAAGAAGAAGCTCCAATTTCGGTGGAGTTTTTGGGACTGTTGGGAATATATTCGGAGGTAAAGATGAAACAAATTTAAAGAGAATTTTTGAGTAGGTTAAAAGGGAGTCAGGTAAATTGAGAATTTGAAAGTGAAGTAAAAAATATTACTGGGACTTCATAAATATGATTTTCCTTAAGAAAATTGTTAAATAAATGATTAAAAACCATTTCATCCCTCTTTTTTAAATCATAGCCTTTTAAGATATATCCTCAAATAAGTGTATAATTGAGTTTTCAACCTTTTGTGATACAATTTTAACAACATTTGACCTTTTGTTTCAGTACCGACATTTTTCCCATTAGCAGAGAAGATATCTAAATAACAGGAAATGGCCAGAAAAGCAAAGTGCGCACACTTTTTGACTTCACACACACACACACTGGGCACTGCCAAATGCCTAATTGAATTGTAGCAAAAAAAGAGAAAAAAATCAAGACGAAATTGAAGCAGAAATTGGGCAAAGAAACACTTAAAATCTTTTGATGCTCGGACAAGGAGTCAGGAGGACAATGGACCATTGTGTATGTGCGGGCAAAACGGAAGTTATATTCACTTTAAATGAATCAGGAGACTGAAACACAGAGAGTCTGAGAAGACTGAGCGACGGGGGAAGCAATAAAATAATTTTTCTAGACCGACTGGAGGAGGGAATGTATTTTTTTGTAGCGCTTCCGGCGGCCGAAAACAACCGGTATGAGAGTTGGCCACCTCCTACTGGAGACAATTTGGTCCTTTAGCATCCTGGCTTCCTTCCTTCCTTCCATCCACCAGCAGCAGCATCAGCCTCCTGCTGCAATCACAAAGGACAGGACGAAGGAGGAGGACAAAAAAAACATTAAAACAAACTATAAAATGCAATCGATCTAAACGGTATAAACCGGAAAAGAGAAATGTGGCATTGTATAATGGAAATGGGTTTTTCTCCTTTTCCTTTAGGTCCTGGCAAACACTGGCTGCGAAGAAAATTGCACCAGAGATCCTGGGAAAACTGCTGGGGAAGGGGGGAAAATGGAGTCGCGATGGCGACGGGAATGGGAAATGGGATGGATAGAGAGAAATACGTTTTACCGGACGACAAAATGAAAAACTGTGATATTGATAAATGCGATATTAATGGCAAAACGTTGGGGGAATTTAAAAGCTTACTCCGCCAGATTCCTTCGCCATTCCGCCATTCAACAGCCCGGAAAAATGAGTATCGGATTCGCGGTTTAAGACTTCATTAATCATGCCCTACGATGCATGGGATATATACATATATCTGCATGAGCCTGTAAAAGTATTGAGTGTTTTAGCTTGGGATAATTGAATTGAAATTCATTTTCACAGGACGAGAAGAGCCAAGGTCACATTAACCCAGGTCCTGCTCACTAACCGAGAGAATAAAAGAAACCCGAGAAACCCGAATATCCTTAACTGTGGTTAACATCTACACGGCCAAATCGAATCCGGCCATTAACTTGCACCCTTCGAGCGTGAAAAGAGGCGCCGCAGCTGTGCGGCACGCCCAAGGACCTAGAGCTGAAGCTGTAGCTGGAGCAGGATCCGAGTCCTGTCCTGTTGAGCTGAGCTGAGCAACAGTGCGAGAATAGCAGAATAAAATAGAGGAGGATGACGGTGCAGGGAATATAAATATAACGAAGTGGAGATACTCCTTTGGAGATATAATTAACCAAAAAATAAATATTTAATAGGAAAAAATGATTTAGAAAATGATGTTTAGGTATTTTCATCTGTAGTTTTATTTATTTCTTGAAAGTGACCTTAAAATTGGAAATATTATTCCTAAAATTCTTTGCTTTGTTGCTTCATAATACTCTATCAATAAATACACATAAATATGATTTAATGCATTTATTAATTTTTATACTACAACCAATATTCCCCACCCACTCTTAGGTATCACTGAGAGCCGATTACCAGGGAGCAGCACATCTACGACTGGCGGAGCACATCATTTCATAACACTTCCAGTTCATATAATCTATTTAACCCAAATTTAAACGTGCCGTGCGTTCCGCTCAATGTTTAATCAGTTGTAAAGCAATTTTCGCAATGTTTTTTCTATAAACGAGAGCAGCAGCAGCGGTCGCAGTGGCGGAGGTTCTGGGTTCTGGATTTCTCGTGCGCGGGCGTGGCAATGGGATGGGTCTGCGGATTGGCCGGGGTTTGGGGTTATGGGTTTTGTGGTCCTTTGTTCGACTCCTTGGCTGCTCCTTTATTTTTTTCCTCTTGTTGTTTTCCTTCCTGGCCATCTATCTAACGACTTTCTGCACCATTTCAATGGCAACTGTTTTGCAGCTGATAAAACTTGGCAGATCCCAAGTGGAGGATGGAGGGCGGCGAGGCTCTACTGGCGAGGTCCTTGTCCTGGCGGCTCTGCTGCTGCTCCTGCTGCTGTCTCAGTGTCTCTGGATTTTAGCGGCGTGCCTAATCGTCTGCGTAATTGTCCTGCCGCAGTGCGTGAGCCTGATCCCGGGAGGGAAACTCAGGGGACTGCATTTTAAAATCCTTGCAGCTGCACCCACGACATTTATCCGTTTTCCCCTATTCCGGCGATAACCTACGACCGCAAAATTTTCAATTAACTTTGTCAAATGTTAACCTTTTAGCCCTTTTTTCCCTCCACGTCCCTGAATGTCCTCGTTTAATTTAATTAATTGGTGCGAAAATTGTTCACTTCCTGGCGGGGGTGTTGCTTTTCTGAGGTGTCCTTTCAATGTTGATTGAGGTGCCCCACGCACAATGGAGTGGAAGGATTAAGGCCCAGAGTCCATAGCCAGGCGATGATCCTGTTTGCTCACTTTGTTTGCAATTGGCACGAAAATTGGGTTTTGGGAATTCTAACAATAGCCAAGGTAAGTAAATGTTGTTGGAATGTTAATTGTATTATTTAAAGGGGGAAAATATGGTAGATTTTATTTAAGAATTTTATTTTAAGGTAAAATTTAATTTAATTTCGATTATTATCAGCTGCAATTGACAAATATATTGTAGAATTTCCCCTTTAAAAGCATATCCTTAATAAAGTAAGTAATTTTTCTCCAGAATAAAGCTAGCTTTCTTTTCTCTAATAACTTTATTTTTGGTCAAAATAAACCAAAATAAGCTATCTGAAAACAATCAGCCCACATCATCGGCCTTATCTAAACACCCCTATTGAGGAGGACCGACCCAAATCAACCCACAAAGCACACAAATCCCGACTGGCAAACAGGCGAAATATGCTTGGGCACAACGTCAAGGATATCGGGACCGAAAACTATGCAGACTTGTCAAAGGATTGAATGGCTCGCCTCTCCAATTTGACACGCACTTTGGCCAAAGGCTACTGAGGGGCGACAACATCCTTTGGCGAGCATTAACTAACGCAGGAAGTGGGGTAGTCCAGACCAGACATGGCCATGAATCATAATGGTACCCCGGACACTCTGCCTCCAGGCCTGCCACTTTATCCTCGACTTTTTGCCCGTATTTATAATTTAATTTAGCAGAAATTTTGTGGGCGTCAGGCAAAAGGAAACCAAAAAAATAAAGCAAGCTAACAGGACCTAAGAAAAAACATGAAAAAATATGAAATGCTCCTCCTCGTTTGGCTGTAAGGATTCACTTGCTTGACCGGAAATTCGAGACCCGCCCTTCCCCCCTGACAAAGTCCTTTCGTTTGCATGTTAAATGCACATATGGACATTTGGGTTTGCGATGTTTAAGTTATGTACACTTCATATACATATATATGCTATAGACTATACACACACATGTCGAGATATATGGAGTGAAGTGCGGAGTGTCCTGGACAACTTTGTGGTCGAATTGCGTTGGCGTGTTTTGGGGTTTTGGGTTTCTCCTTGGGGTCGCTTGCCATCGACTTTGGGTTCCCCTCTCTATTTCCCTCTCTGCGGCACATGTGTTTATGAATACATAGAAATTTTTGACATTTTTATGGCTGCCCTGGGCATTTAGTACTGCCAGTTCCAAGTCCCCAAAAATAATAAGGACCAAGCCAAGGAGTAAATGATAGCAATGATCGTGTTACAAACGTTTAGTTGCGGTTGGCCGATAAGGATAAGGTTTTTGAAAGAAGGATAAGGCTTCTTATAAATATATATTTAAAATTCAAAATAAAATCTGTGCATATATCTTGAATAAAGGAAGTAAACTAAGACTTAGTAGACGAGAAAAATCATTGAAAAAAGATCATAAAATCGTTGATGATAATTTAATTTAAACTATTATAAACTACTTTATATACAATTTATATTTTCTATAGAATATAGAGTAGCCTTGGACCCAAGTATAGCTCTCCGATGAACCCATTTCCTCTACACAACACAGAGGGCTTTTCATGTTCCCCAACTAACCAGCAACTGTTCCAGATTTCCTGTCCTATATTATTCATTTGGAGTTGGGCCTGTGGCTACGACTACCCCTTGACTTGTTTATTATAACCAGAAACCCCAAAGCCATACGGTCAAGTTCTGTTTGTTAGTTTCCCATGCGGGGGTGTTGACTTTTTTAATGTTTCAATATGACTAAATGCCCCCGAGCGAGGAGCCAAGTTTGTGTCAGCCTTCGAATTTGTGGGGGACCAGCCCACTTCTGTGTGGCTGTGTTGTGTTTCGTGTTCGGTGTTTCGGTTTTGGTTGTGGTTATAATTTATATATTCTTTTTTGAGGATAATACGCCTACCTCTGGCCTGATATATTTATAGCTGGGACCCTCGCAGGGGGGGTTCGTGTATCGCATGTCGGCCGCTCCGTCTGCGTCATGGTCGATATCCTTTCGGTTTTGTGTTACGCAAAACAGCTCAAGGAATCGGAGCCTCCTTAAGCACTTTGACAGCCACTTTCGGAGGGCTCCTTCTGCGGTGGCTCAGCACTAATGAGGCTATCAAATGGCCGCTTACTTACAGTAAGACCCCGCTGCCTGCCTGTCAAATGTGTCAAAATTCCCACTACATTTCAGATTTTCCTTTCGGCTACCCGAAAATCTCATTCACATGTGTCTGCCACACTTGTCACTTGTGTTTTTATAGCAGTTCTGTCTCCGAAGTGACTCGTATTCTCGTTCTGGTTGTTCCCTTCCCTTCGACTAAAGTGCTAAAATCTTTGTCATTTATTAATTTCTTTAGGGGTTCTGCTCGGTTGCGGCTGTGGAAGTTTTTTGGCTTTTACATTTGTCATTAGCCGGGATTTGACATTTCAATTATTGGTTAGCATATAGGATATATGTATATGCGGGTTCTATAATGATTTTAGCAAATGCTGCAAAGAGTTGAGTGATGAATGGTATTTATAATGAGAATACTGAGTTTATTTGGGTGATGACAGGGAACTGAGGGGTATTTTGTAAGCGGTATAGAGGCTATGAAGGATAATAATATAAATCGATGAAAAATTGAATATACTTTTCCAGAAAATTTGAATTTGAATATATCTAATTAAATATATTTTTAATAAAGACTTTAATGAACTATGTTTTACTGGCTTATTATCCTCAAAGCGGGTCTCCTCTCACCAATACCTTCCTCTAACAAAACTTCCTTGTATCCTACCTCAAAGTACCTCATATGCCAGTTGCAATTTAACACAAAAGTAAATTACCTTCGGCCCTGCCATACCTAAAACGTTGCCCCAGTTAACACTTTGACTTTGGCCATTCAAAAGTCATGTCCAGCTACCAATTTTCCTCTCTCTCCAAAGCCATCTAGCAAATTGTCTCCGATATTAGCTAAACTGCAGCTGACAACTGTTACGAAAAGCGAAAAGCGGCCATTAACCACATCGGATCAATAGGAACGAACACAGAGCCCGGAACACCTAGTTTCACTCCCACATCCACAGTCACCACTATTTCCGCTCATGGATGCAAAGCCCGATAGCCAGAATATGCGTAATTTTTGAAAATTTTTTGCAATTAACAAACAATTTGATCGAGGGATTGCAGTTCGTAGCAGTACCCTTGACTCTGTGATGTCGGCAGGTTGGACAAATCCGTTTAGCCCCGGGACATGGATATATAGCAAACAAAACCCCAGCCAGGCGGTCGGTCGGCCTACTAAGGGGTCTTGCGACAACAGGAGCACATGTTCCAAAAACTGAGCTGAGCGAAAAATGGAAAATCAGGTCAGTCGAGGCGGCCAGGCAGGCGTCCGATGTAGTTGTAATCGTTAGAAAATTCGAACATATTTGACAGAGCCCAAACGTAAACAAGCACAACTAAGAGGGGGCTAACTGCAACAAGGGGCTTAGGGGTAGGGTGAGTCAATGCAATCGATCGGGGAATTTGTAATTTACCAACCTTCCTAGACTACCTTGCATCTAAAGCAGAATGATTTGTATGTAGAAAAATATACTTAGTTGAAAGTTTCTGGTTTTATTTCAGAAATAAAGCCAAAGAATTTGATTGTACATTTAAAGTATTTTTTTCTTTTAATAAAATACAGCTTAGATCTTAAATAAATAAATATAAGTTTTATTAATACAAAAATCAATTTAAAAAGTGCATTATTTAATTTATTTCCATTGTAAATTTAATTATAGAAGAAGCACTAAGATGAATACCCAAGTATTATATTTTTTAAAATCAATTGATTTCAAAAATGAAGATAGTTCATCGATGATTAATAGTGATCCATGATTTAAGGATCTTCTATCACCATTGGCCTATAAATTGAGACACCCTCTTAAAAGTGAGCTGGGGGGTGTATGTGTGTTGGTATTATCCTGTCAGCAGTCTCCTAGTGAGAAATGAGCGAAGCGATGAGAGAGTGTGAGTGAAACACATCCAACAGCTTGTTGAGCGATAAAGCAATTAGAAGGAAAATGGGATTTTGCATTTGAAATGTTGTTACAATGCCTCGGCCATTATTCCAGAATCCCAAGCCTCGAACACCGAACATACACACACACACATAGAGGGAGTGTTGGACGAACACTTTGTTGTTTGCACAATAAGCAAGGATGTGCTTTAAGTCCCTCTGTGGAAACTCCCTTAACTGACCTACTTTACAAGCTACACGGAGAAGAAGGAGCATAATTTCAATGGTGGTATTTTCTAAGGAATTTTTATGAATAAAATAATAGAGAAGGCAGGTAGATAGATAAAATATAAACTGAGAACATTTTGTATTTATTTTTTCTTCATTAACTATCAACATAAATTGCATACAAATAAAATAAAATTTGTAAGGCAATGTTAGCATAAATTTTAAACTATTTTTTGGTGAAGTAATTTGATGGTTCAATGATTTTTATAAATTATTTAAATACGTAATACAAGATATTTAGTTTTCAAACTTTCAGAGATATTTTGTGATAAAATATACAACAAAAATATAGAATTTTCTATACTTAATTTTATGAATATTATTTAAAAGAAATTTAGTTAATTTCTACGCTTTTCTTTATTATTAAGATTTAAGCTATAAATATTTGTTCTCTGCGCAGCCTGTGTTCCGCTTTCTATTCTCTGTTCCGAATTCAGTTTTGCTGTCAAGGAGCTCCGTTCTTCATCTTTGTGGCAGCCTTCATAGCCCCCGTGGCCCCCGCATTTTTATGCATTTGGCACAAGTTGAAGTGTTGAGTCGCATATGTGGTAGAAAAGGCACTGAAAGCTGCATTCATCTTTCCCAGAGCCGCGATGCAGATAAAGATGAGAGATTGCCTTTGGAATCCCTTTTCGCACAGATGGGAGAAAGAGGAGCTGGGAATTTCGCTTGGCTGCACCGAAAGTTTTCATATTTGCCCGCCTCGTCGAACTTGGAGCAGCCAATTTCTGCTATATAGATAAGCAGCGATGAGACACTTTTGACTTCACACGACTTTTCCCCGGGAGCCGAGGAAAAGCTCTCTCGAGGCGGCGACGGCTTTGCGGAATGATGAACCTGAAAAGGAAAGGGTGCGAAAATCCACACAGGGAAAATATAAAGAAAAATAAGCCAAAGGAGTGCTAAGAGAGAGCCCAAGGATTTTCGGTTGGCAATCCTTTCACGCTGCTTGGCTTTACAAAAAAGGGCTCCTTGAGATATGAAGGAGATAAGGCCATTGAGTTTTGAGTAGCCAACAAAAAGGTTAATTAGTTAGCAGACAAAAAGGTTTTGGGTTTAAATAAATGCTTTAATTTATTTAAAGACATCTGTAATAACGCATAAGAAATTGGCTTCCTAAATTGCCTCACATATTGAATTTAGCTCCCTAAAGCTGGCCACATCGCATTATTTTTAATGCAATAAACACTTATATTTCCTATTCCAAGAATTGTCCTGCCAGGCATTCCCATCACATAACCATCAGCACCACATTTGTTCCATCACACTCTCTTGGACAAGCCAGCTGGGCCACCATCATCCTTTGGAGTTGGTCCAAAAACTCGTTGGCCTGCACAGCCAAATTGTATTTGTCCTAAACCAGTGGCCAAGTTGTCCTTTGGCAAAAAAGCAACTGCTGCGAGTAACATTGAAACCCTCTCGGCGAGTCGTTGGCAAACTATAATTTTTATTTGGCCAGCAAAGCAGTAGACAAACAAACAGACCCGCAGACCAACTAACAAAGATCCCTAATCTCGAGTAAATCCACAATTGTCCTGGCTGCTGTTGTCCTTGCTCCTGGTCCAGCTCCTGCTGCTGATGTTGTTGTTTTTGCCGCTGTAGTTGGGATGCTAAATTATTTGCACATATGCAAAGTTGGCAAAAAGTGCGAACAAAGGGGGGAGAGAGAGAGCAACTACGAAAGGATGGAGAGTTTCGAGAGGGGATTCTGGCGAGTCCAGGACCTCCAGTCCTGACAATGACTGTGCAAATTTGGTGCAGATAAGCAGAGTCCGAGAGCAACAGCAAAAAAAACAACAACAACCACAGCAATGGAAGCAGCAAGGACAACTAATGCCCGCTGACATGCAAAAAAGGGTAAATGAGTGACAGGACAAAACGAATCGTAGGGTGAGTCCGGGACCCGCCAAGGGTTAACATTTGCCTCTACGCCTCGCTTAACCCTCGTTTGCTTTGTCTATCCCCGTGCCTAGTTGTACACTGAACTAAAAATATAGTAAGTTAGAACTCAAAATAAATATAAAATTATCTAAGTAAAAGAGAGTGCGTTCTAGATAAATCTTTATTACTTAATCTTATGTTTAGAATTCAAGTTTAAAATATTTATGTGAAAATAAATATCTTAAATAATTTTATGCTGATATATTACAATTTAGTAAATACAATATTCTACAAAAAATAATAAAGTAAAGATAAAAATATAAAAACTCAGGTTAGGGCTCCCAAAAAAATTGTTTAAAATATTTAAATAACATAATGTTGTTACTAAAGCATTTCCTAAGTCTTTCTATTTATTTTTCTTACAAAACCCACTTAGTTTTCCCCTCAGTGTCCTGACAACAATGGAGTATTTCAGCCATCCCTTTTGCACATTTTCGCCTAGTGCTCAGCTCTCGTGTTAAATGCTATGACAATTGCTATAATTGTCAACTGTCAAATGGCATTAACAATTTTTTTGTTGTTGTTGCTGCTGCTGCCGGTGCTCTTTGCTCTTAGCACTTGCCGCTTATGCCCGCTTTCCTTGCTCAATTGTGTGCGTAGGTGTGGAAATTCGTGAATTGGCAAGGGAGGAGGAGAAGGTGGTGGAGGAAAGTGCGATCCTGATAGGGGAACAACAAAAGGGCTTAGGCCTGCACTCACAGCTGGTTGGAAAATGAGATTAGATTAGGTTAGCGCGGGGTTAAGAGGGCGGAAAACGAGGCTGATTTGTGATGGGTTATCCACGGAAATCTCTGAAAGAAAAGAACAGCGATTTGGGCCACTTTAAGTTGGCCAAAGATACATAGATACGCCTTAAACCTTTCACCTTTCACAGGGACTCCATTAGACGTTCCATTCAGGGCCATCCATCTATCAACAGCAGACAGGAGGAGACTGTCATCCTGCCAGCCATTGCGGCTCCTCCAAACTTCCAACCATCCTTCTTATATCCTTCCACGTCTGCCATCTTGTTTGCACTTCGTGCTTTTGCATTCAAATTGCGTTTATTCAAATAGAACCAGAACCGTACACATTTTCAATTATTTTATGCTGATTTCCAGGCATCCCACATCCTTTGTCTGCTCCAGGATACAGGATACAGCCATAAAGAAGATAAAAAACCAAGGCCCTGGAAAACTTTTTCCAAATTTAATTATGCTAAATCTTAGGCCTGCCTGCGCGCCTGTACTGTTATTGAAAGTCACTCAAGTCATTGGTTGCCAGGATTCCGCACATTTAGCTGTCATTCCCATAAAAATGCAAACCATCACGTATCCCTTGATGACACTTGAATGTCACATGCGAGGCAGGACGCTGCTGCTGCTGCTCTGTTTCTACTGCTGTACCGCTCTTTCACCACTGACATGTCACAAAGTTTGACATTTAGTGGTTGGCAAAAACTGTCAGGCTGCCGGGGCTAAACTTGACGATGATTGCTCGGTTCGGGTTGGACTTGAAAAAAGTTTCAAGATACAACACAAGTTCAGGTGAGTGAGTGGAACTAATAAAGTCAGTTGAAGAAAAGTTTAAGTTTAACCCTTTGAGGGATAAGGTGGTTTTCTGGGTTAATTTAAGATCAGGGTTATAATTCAGTTGAAACTATTTCAATATTTTAAACTAAAGTTTAATGGGAGTGCTGAGGTAAAAGTATTGTTTAAAATATTAAATAAAGGGCAGTAAAGGATTTCAGTTTAAAATAAATTTGAAATGACTTCGTTTTATAAATATAATTATAAAAAAAATGTTATGTAAGTCTGAATGATTGTAACTTCATTAATTAAAGCTAAAACTGCTTTTGTATAAAACTCAAATATACGATTTTATTAATTTAAAGGTTTTTAATAAAGATTTTCTCCTAATCACGTATCTTAGAATTAGAACTTTCAAAAAAACCTACTCATGAAAATAATGATTTAAAATACCAAGAGGGTTAAAAAGGTTAAGCAAAGCTTTGCCAGCTTCTAACGAAGTTAAAACTTTCGCCAGTTTCTCTTGGGGAAACCCAGACCTCAATCGTATAGGAAGCGGCAGTAATTTGGCATATTGGAACTTGGCTAAGCCACAACGTATAGAGAACTACCCACACACTTCCGCTCATTGCAACTAGAAACCTTCTATAAGTCTTCCCACAAAACTACC
Organism: Drosophila anomelani; assembly: GCA_035045905.1. Taxonomy (NCBI): domain Eukaryota; kingdom Metazoa; phylum Arthropoda; class Insecta; order Diptera; family Drosophilidae; genus Drosophila; species Drosophila anomelani. The sequence goes on from JAWNOO010000165.1 coordinate 10,714,249, forward strand.
TTTAATATTCATAGAAATCATATAATAAATTATGTTTATAACCTCTGCTCTTTGTCCATGTATAATCAATTTTATAACACGATCCTAGATCCCCCTCCCAAGGAAGAAAAAAAAAAGAAAACAATAGATCGACGTGTGCTTAACACGATATTCGTGTGTTCGAAGGCTTTTTGTAGCCACTGGCCCAACACTTTGCTCAGAGACAATGTCAAACCCATTTTTACGGGGAACTGGGACAATACAAAGGCCGCTGAAGAAGAATAGAAATTGGTAACGAGAAATAGAAATGGAATCATTTTTGTTTGTGTCATCTTTTTGTTCGAGTTTTGTTTTTCTCCTCCGCATCTACAACATACTATATATTTTTTTTGAGGCTGCATCGCGCCGCGAGACACCGAGTCTGAGTCTATTGTTTGTTGTTCTTTGTGTGCCCACGTCTTTAAAGGGGAAACTCCCTTTTGTTAAACTGTATGTATTATCTATGTGGGATATGGCGGAGACGTGATTGCAGCAGCCACAGGTGAAGTGCGTGAGAATTTTCCTTGGCCGAATTTATGTGTATTTTTTTTGTGGGACACTTTGATGGTCGTGGCCTTTGACTTAATTTAATGTCTGGGCCCTTTTTGAGGTCGAACAATTGCGAAAATTACATGTGAGAGGGCAAGGACAATGGCAAGTGGCCCGGTGGGTGGCCTGCTGGCGCCAGGACCTTCTGTAATTTACAACATAAATGGAAATAAAGTAGTTTGTGCAAGTGCAGCCGTAGCTTTCACCCAGTTTTCCGGCAGACTGACTTCTCATGCATTTTTAAGCGCCCACATTTCGGCTATATATTCGTCCTCAGGGCGCTCTTTCTGCCTCCAGTCCTCAGATCCTCAGGAGCTCAGTCCCCAGAATCATAACCCAGTCGAGCTGCTTTCGGGTTACTCATTCAAATATTAATTTTTATATGCTTACAGGCCCAGGTGGCAATAGTTGTGGGCCAGGCCAAAAGCACAACTCGACTCGACTGCTTACTGCTCGGCAAATTGAAATGTGGAAAAGGCGCTTAATGCGCATATGAAAAATGGAGAAAGGAAATTGCATTTTCTTTCTCTGCCCGGAGTCCCGCCATCTGTGGAGACTCCTTTCCGCTCCGCTCTCTGCCCTGGTCTGGAGTAGGTCAGGCGAGGTTAAGCCCGTTCAGAAACGGGTGCATTCAACCGTGAAGGACTTGGCCAAGAGGCAAAAGCCTGAAAATGCATTTCACTTAACGAGAGCCAGAGCGAAAAAATTATTATTGATAAATACAAGAGCCTGAAGGTAACATATTTTTTATAAATTCAGAAGCAATAAAAATGGGGATTGGTAGTAAATGGAAAATAAATTGATTTAATTACAGAGAGGGATATTGGAATCCTTCAAATCGAATTAATGGGGTTTTAGAAGGTAACATTTTTTAAGATTTTGTATTAAGGTATTTATTTAGGAGTTTAATCATAAAATATATACAAATTTAAAATACCTTTGTAAGGTTTATGTCATTTGTTAAACGGACATTCGTACTTTTAAACTTCCATAAATTGCAACAAACTAAAAGTTAAAATCCTTCTTATTTTTCACATTGAACGAATATTTGCAAAAGAATAAATCCGATTGCTGCAGCTATTTCTCCACAAATAAAAATATCTTTACTCAAAAGTGGTATGTGTCTTTTGTGTTAAATCGATTGATATGCAAATTTCTGTATAAAATTCCTTTATGCTGAATTTCTTTGCCATGTCATTCCTGGGGCTATTATCCCAGATTCCCGACGACTCGACGCATGGCAATTTCCATAATTTCCACAACTTGATGAGCAATTTAAACACAAACACAATATTAATGCAACTTTGTGTGTCCTCTAAGCGCCGGCCAAACAAATGGCAACAATTTAAGGCAAATTGCTGACTGGGCCCCCCGTGGCGTCACCTCCGACCGGCGAAGGACCTGCCAGCCGCTGCTGCCACGCCCCCTTTTACACCTTTTACACCTTGAAACGGGTTGGGCTTTCGGGCGTGTGTGCACGCAACTGTGCACTTAATGCGGCCAAAACCAAGGACACGCCCCAAAAACGGTGAGCTGAAACCACATACTGGATATTCTGAATACTGAGTATAAAATACGAAGAAATATTTACAGACTGAAAATCGTGGCAAACAATAACTCAGCGTTAAGTTGAAATGGTCTTTCTCGCTCGCCGTGGCATTTGATTGATGTCCCTCCGCTTTGGACAGCTGCAAAAGTGCAAAATTATGGGAAAAGTCTGGCTATCAGCTGCTGCCGTTGGCCTTCGTGCCCGCTATCCCATTGTAATTTATAATTTTTGGGCTTATTTAGTTAGTTAGTTCTGATAGCGTCCAATGGCGCTGTGGGTCAAATTGGTAAGGGTATGGGGGATAGGCTAATGAAATATGCTAGGGAACTTGGAGAACAAAATATAGAAAAATATTTTCTAGATAAAAAAAGAATGGAATTAAATAGCTTTGTTTAAATTCAATATATATTTTATAATACAAATATTGACACATGTTCAGGCTTTACAAGTTCTTAATTCTTGAACAATCCCAACAAAATAAGAACAAATATTTAAAATTTAAAGAAAAGTATAGATTTCCGTTGTATTTCTTGTTCTTTCCATATATACAAAATAAACCAAATATTAAATGCTAATAAGCACTATATTTTCGTCGTGCAAATGTTATTTTCACATACCCCATATAACAATAAAGGTTAATAAAATATTTACAGACCTATTGACCCATTACCAAAAAGGGTAAAAATATTCCGCCTATAAAATTCAAGATTTCCTTGCGCCTTTTTTCTCCGATAAACTCTCTTTAAATATGCATGAGCGTGAAATTTTGCACGAAAATATGCCACTAGTGTCAGCAGCAACAACACCAGTATGGAATGGGGAAAAAAATATGAAAAAACGACAACAACGTTTATGACAAAATTCCATTTGGAACAGGCCCACTTGGTGGCGAACTGGGTGTTTGGGCTAATGACTTCTGGCATCGGGTCCCAGTGCTCCCTCCTGGGCTGTTTTGGAATTTTCATGTGGAATTTGTCATGTGTCGGTATGACTTAAATACCGAGAAAATACTTCTTTTTCGTTTTTTTTTTTTGGCTCCACAGGAAAAGGAAAGGGGGAGCCAGTACCTGACGTCGGCATCACAAATTATGTCGGCTTGGCTCGGCTCTAATGGACTTTGATAAGGTGGCAAAAGGTGAAAAGCTGCAATAAGGGGCGAAATTTATGCAAATCCGCCTTTGACCTAAATTAGCACGAAAATTTGTTAGATTAGGCGCTTTTCATTTCCGCTCTGGGAGAAAGAAATATACAGTTTTTGGTGAAACCCCTGGAAAACATGAACCAGGCCCATTTCGATTGCCGAAATGGGAGGCAGCTTACAAGCCATAAAAATTGCATGTCCTGGCTGTCGTATGCATGTCGAGGGAGGCACTGAAGAAAAAAGGACTAACTAAGGAAATATAGAAATAAAGGATTCTTATTTTCCAATACAATTGCTTAAATCAGCTTGTTAGTTTCTTAGTTTTTCCTCGAAAAAATTCTAAATAAATACTCATAACTCTAAAACCCAAATGACAAACTTAACATGTTAAACTTTATACGATTTTTAACAATATCTATTAAAATTAAAACCAATTTACTAATAAATTCCTCTCCGTGCATCTACTTGGACATGAATGGGAAATGGCAACATTGCTGGGTGCTTTTTAAGTGCAACTCTTTGTATACAACTTCCGTTTGGCGTGTGACGACGTCGCCGCTGCTCACAAGAAATGCAAATTTCTGCACACTCGCACACACATTCTCCAGTCTCACATATAACCACCATATATACATATATCCTTATGGCAACGGAATCGAAATCGCAGTCGAGTCAGCGAGCGCGCACGCATTCCATTCCATTAACTTTATCAATGTAAATCACCGAAATGTGTTGGCTCGCTGGTGGTTTTTGGTTTTCGGCTTTTGGTCTTTGGTCGCTTTGTGTTAAGCTCCACCGTACATATATACCGCCATATAAAATCGAGTGTGGCGACGATAAAGCCAACACGTCTTGGCCGGGAATGCGTGCAGTGTTGGTATTCTGGAGAGGCACTCATAAGTGCGGAGAAAGGCTTTCAGGACTGCGGTCGCCTGATAGGAAACACAAATATATCAAGGGCGGAGTAATTTTTAAGTTATTAAGCAGCTGAAAATAATTTAAAGATATTTCTTTAAGGTTTAATGGTATTGAAGTCCAAACATCTTGCACTTTAACTTAAGAAGAGTGTCAAAGTCGCTTAAAATGAGGAGTTAATTGGCTGTCTTTAAGTTTTTTTAAGGTTTTTATAATAAAAATAATTACCGAAATAATTTTTACGTAAAAGATTTCGCTTATTATACTTAAATAAAAAAATTAATACTGTAATTTATATACTTTATTTATCAGAAAAATCGTAATATTCACAAGCCAATGAATTATATGACAGCATGCTTCCCAAGCTACACAAGTTTCTCCACCATAAAATTATAATATAAACTTTCTGCCTTAATTTCCCTACATTCCCTCATTAAGACATTAATAGATCTTAAATGATACACAAAAACCTTAAGAAATCCCATTGAGAAACCCCTAAGAAAATAACCCCTAGCTTCAAACCCGATTTTATTAGCCTATCAACTTTCATTTGATTATCTCAATCAATTTCCAGCATAAAAATATACAAAATAGCTCAAGCCAATGTATTTACAGCTTCGATATAATTAATAACGCAACAAAAAATGGAAATGTCATAATAAATCTTTATCAAAAATGGGCCGTCAGGGAAATATGACAAATTATGAGCTCAAGTCTCAAGGCACAATAAATCAACAAATCATTTGTGAGAGAATATATATATATTTTTTGTTGCTCTGCTGTCAGCAATTAGAAATCATTTAATTGCAGTGGCAAAGTCATAAAAAGCCATCAAATCGGGAGAGAGCATTTGGGGAGTTCATCATCAATAATACTAATAATCAGGTTTGTTGCCCAGTGAAATTTACATGATTTGCCCATAAATCAATAAGCGAGCGGAGAAAGTAAGTGAATATAAGGGTAGGGCATTAATACATAAGTTAACGTAATACGAATTTGATGTGGGGCCCCCCAAAGTTGAAGTTGTGAAATTTAACAATTGGCGAGAAAATCAATAGCCGACAGAAGTTGCCAAAATATCAGAATGCAATTTGCAAGACCCATCAGCAAACCTTTTTGGCTGATTTTCGTGTGTGCTTTACCCCGCTCCCTGGTGGAGTTTTTCTTTTTTTTTTTCCAACCCATAAAGCCATATTTCATTCGCTGCCAGTCAAATCGGACAAGCTAGCAGACAGATTGGACTAGGGTCGGACGAACTGTGGGAATAAGTTTCCAATAAAAACAGGGGGACGATGCACATGCCGGTAGGACTACTACTATCTCGTATAGATACGATTCCACCCAACTCCGACTCCGAGTGCTCCAACCCCAACCCAAAAGTAATTTAACTCCACTTCAGAACTCCCAGCCTGGCAGCCAGGAAAGCAGGCTGGCATTCTGGCACAGGAGGAATCCTCTACGTGGCTGCTGTCACTGATTTTCCGCTTCATATTTTTATATCAACGAATGCCTCCAGAGGGCCGCCGAGATAGAGATGAACCGGAGCGACAAAAATTGTGTTTATTTTTATATATACACACCACATATATATCATACATATATATCGTATATATACACATATATCCCTGCTATGTAAATTTCTTCTGGTGGCCCTTCATCTTGCGCCCGTCTGGCAGAGTCGATGGGGGGATTTGTAGCTGACGTGAAAATTGTCAAAAAGGCGCTTAAAGTCTTTGCCTTTCTCTGGCTCAAATTAAAGAAAATGTTATTTTTAGGCTGACAGCAGAAGGATTGAGTATATCCAACTCGGTGGCACCTTCAAAAGTCGGTGGGGATTGGCATTTGGGGTATTCTCAGGGTTGAGCCCGACATGCTAATGGTCTGTCATGAGGGGGAAAACTAAAGTGAAAATTGTCGAGGGCGGCCGTGTATTCGGTTACACTTTTCCCACGCCAAATGGATGATGGAGTTCTATATTTGCACCTAAGCATGAAAAATGATTGGGAAAATTCTATGCCGGGAGCAGGACAAATGGAGATTAATTGATGACGAGGAAAATGTACTACAAACTATGCCAAATGGTTTTTTAAAGGATATATAAACAAAATATATAAAATTAAAGTATGTACTGTTTCCAATAAATAAATAAATGTAAATTAAAAATAACTTCTCTTCTCTTCAAGATATTTATATCCTGAAGCCCACTGTTACCGAAAGTTCCTAATTTATCCATGATTGTCCTGTTCTCTGGTGGCTATTTTTACCCAAATGCCTAACTCAATTTTTGTCAACTTGTCGCCTCGGCAAATTATGCAGAACCTATGTATATATGTATATATCTGTAGTTGGGCATAAAAGTTAATCAATGGCATTACACATGCGACATCATCAGCAGAGTTTTCCCTTTGCCAATCGAACTCACAGGTCCCCAAGGCAATCAGTGAAAGTACATTTGATTTTTCGTCCTGTTTTTGTGCCGAGGCAGGCGGAAATCGCTGGACCGTTTTCATTATCGAGAAATAGTTAAATTATCGCCCATGGACCGCATGATTGACAGGCGGACGGCTGATTGGGCAGAGGAAAATGGGGGTGGGGTAACTATTTCCCATTTACCATTTCCCATTTTCCCAGCTCACATTTCCCCTTGGTGGGACAGTGGTCAGTTTTTATGTCCGTCTTATCGAAGTCTCGTCGGGATGTGCGGGCCCAGTGGACCATCATAAACTGACCATCACTTTGATTTTGTCATTGTAGAGAAAAGGGGACGAAAGAGGGTATCTCTCTCTCTGGTCATTTCTTCTACAAACTGACCCTTTCCTAATTTGTTTTCTATTTGGTACTAATTTCTTAATTTAGTGAAGCGTGGCCATCTGGTTTTAGGGTCAGTTTCGCAGATCGATGCTGGTGTCCATTGATTAAAGGGAGAGAGAGAGCGCCGGGCGTTCCCAAGTTGCTAATAAAAGTTTAATTTGGTTCTAAATTAAAGTGGTTTGTGATTGGGCTTTAATTTAGATTAGTTTTCTAAACGTTTCATTAGTAAAATGGATAGTAGTGGGCTTAGTATGGTTCAGTTTCTCTCTGAGAAGTTAATAGGTTTGTTTTCGTGTTTTCTTATTCTTATTTTTTATTAAAAATCCAATTATCTCAGTCAGTAAGATAATCTAAATTAATTTAAATCTTTAGTCAAAAATCAAAAATTTCTAATATATTTTGATTATGTTTTTAGAAGGTAAGGTAAAATATTTTTAAATTATATTAAAAAGATCAAGCTTACATTTAATTTCTTTCAGTCGAATGCCAAACGTGATTTCATTACGATTACCAACTTTGGCAGGCTGTGCCTCGCCCCCTTCTGCCTTTCTTCCTTCGTGTTCAAATAACTTTCGTTATCTTCACTTTTACCTTTGTAAGAATCAAAATTGCAAGAGTGCAGCTGGGAAAAATTTTTTAATTAAAATTCACAGACGCAGACACACCCACTCCCACACCACACACGCACACACCTTGAAGCTCTCCTGAGCACATCCTTGCACATATGCTCTTTTGAGTATTTTACCTGGAACGTGAGCCAATTATCGGGATTGAAATTTGGAGGTAAGGAAAAAGGGGAGCTTAAGCCTTCGACACTTCGCGTTGAGCTCGTAAGCAATTCAAGTTATTAATCTGATTTTTCAAATCGCCAGCATGCAACGTCATCAGCCCCATTGTGATCATGATCTTATATAAACAGGAAACGCAACTTGGCTGCAATTTCCATTTATAAGCTGGCTAAGCCGCTTATCTTCCTGCCCGAAAAATCCCGACAAATTGGCTGCACATGAATGGTAAGGGACGAGGGGCGATGACGACGACAATGCCAGCCAAAATGTCAAAGTCAAACTTGCCAGACACACGGCTGGTTAAGGTTGAAAGGTAAAGGTAAAGGTAAGGAAAGGTAAAGGCACAGAGCTGACATTGATTGGGCTTCTCTTACGGAGTTTCAGATGGACACTTTTTGTGTTCAAGAATTACGACTTTGAAGCTGGGAAATATTTCATAATTCTCTTAATATCCATCAGTTCTTCAGTGCACAAAGAATAATTGCATAGGAAAATAAAAATCTGGAAAATCTTTATGCCAGAATTATAATTGATAAGAATATTATATGGACCTATTTTATTTATAAATATTCTTAGAATATTTCCTAGTTTACAGCATTCCTTGAAATAAATATTATATTAATCTTTCTATATTTTATTCAGAGGGGCAAATATTTTTTCTCAGTGTTCCTGCCTGTCATAACGTCCCTATTGACAATGACTCAATTTTATTCCCTATTTTCCCTGCTGTCAGCGTTAATAAAAAATGCAGCTACTGCAAGGGATGCGGGCTGTCTACCTACCTCTACATACCTTCCGATCGACCATCGTTGACTGCTTTATTTACGAGATTTCCACGGTGGTGGTGGTGGTGGAAAATGCAGCTCTAGCTCAATAAAAAAATCAAATTTCACTTGGTGGAAAAGCAAAAGTTAATTGCCTGACAGGAGCAACCAACACACAGCACAGCGACAACAATTGCACTCATTTATCATGCTTAAAGTTTTGCATTGAACGCGTGCAGGCGCAATTTACGGAAAATAATGAAACGCTGAACCCGAATTCTGGGCGTGCCAAAACGAACGCCTTGGGTGGTATCAAAATATAAAAAATACAACAAAAAATACAAATAAAAATGAACAGAAACTCCACGGAGAGAGCTCTCAGCGGGCGGTCAGTCTAATTTTTTACGTGACATCGGCATTAACAAAAGAACAAAGAAAATAAACTAAGTAGTGGGCGGTTGGGGGGACGTCCTGCTCCTTCGCCAGCGATTACAAATCAGCGAGAAGGCGCCAAAAAGTATTCAGTGCCAGACAAAAATCAAAGTAAAATCACTTTTTGCCCAGCGAATTGCGGAATTGCCTTGGCATGTAATTGAATGGGCGTGGGTGGCTTTCACAGAAACGTGCAAATTGCAAGAGGATCAAGGATGTTAAGGATTCGAACTGCAGGAGGGACTTGAAGTTTCGAGATTATAGGAAAGTTCAGTTGCTGCTAAAGGAGAAAAATTATGAATCAGTTTTTCTAGTAAATGCATAAAGTGTTTATGATTTGGAAAGGGGATCACTGAACTGAAAGTAAATAATCGAAATCTTCCAATTTTAAAAACAAAACTCAGAAAAATATATATTTTTTATTTAATCTCTAATATTTTACCATTAGTTTTATTAGTTTTTAGCGAATTATACATTTGACTAGACAGTCTTTTATCTTTTTAAGTAAACATTTACAATCCCTCCTCGATATCTTGACTGTCCATACTAGATTCTTTGCTCGTATCTGCTCCTCTTTTATATCCTTCTATATATTTTCTTTTTTTGTTGGCTCTCCTTTTCCGCTCTGTCTGTCAACCCATTTCCTGCCGCCAATAATTAAAGTAATTGCTACATTTCTGCCACTTCCCTTTGTAGGTCTCCTCCCGACGCCGCTTTTCCCGATGGAAAAGCCAGCTCCACTCCACCACTCCATATCCCGGGACAGTGTCTTTGCCAAAAAGGAAACTATTTTAAAAAGGCAAAACTACTTTGGCTTTAATTGCAACTAGCCCGAACTCATGGCTGCCACCACCTCCGATCCTTGGTCCTGGTACTTCTACAGCCATTACCACTCCCCGGGGCTGTCCAATTGTCTAAATGTCTGACAACATTGTAGTCCTTGCCGCCCTGCGATGTGGGTCCTGAGTGTAATGTCCTTTCTATGCTCAGTATTCTGTTCTATATAGTAGTAGGTCCTGTGTGTAGGGGGCAGCGGCCAGCTAGCTACATTGTGCTTCCGTTTGCATGCAACTACGCTAAGCTGCTTAAGTTTGGCCTCCAAGCAGAGAACTGCACTGGGGAAAATATATTTAAGAAAATATGGATTGTAAACTTAAATTTTCTTTTTACATTCTGTTTCGTTTTAACTATGAAAACTCAATAGCAAACTTGGTTTCAATTGGACTTTTACATACTTTAAGCTTTGATTTATATACATACTTTATTCTTTTTTAATATTTTTATTCTAATATAGTAAAATATGAACAATATAGTTAACTTTATGATTAAAGTTAAAATGAAAAAAAAAATGTATTATTTCAGGAACAAAAGCCCCTTTTCGATCAGTGTAAGCTCAGACTGGAAGTGAACTCTGTGCGTGTTAATGATGGCTTGAGCTGCCATTTGTGGCCTGTTGTGTGTTTGGTCCAGGGGCACGTAAAAATCAATGTCACCGCGCTGCTGTTTGCTGTTTGTTTTCGGTTAACATTCCTTGGTTCCGCTGCCATTTCCTTGCTGCCTCCTCCGCATACCCGCCTTCCCCCTGCAAAAACCACCGTCTGTGATTTCCCTGGCCGTTGTAATGGCAGCCGCTGCAATTTTCCTCTGCCAAGCTGCAAAAGTTTCGAGGCAAAAAACGAAAAACAGAAAAGTTTTTCACTTAAACTTCGCCGCAATGCAGCAGAGGAGAGTTCCTGAACAAAAAGTGAGAGAGAGCAAGAGCAGTTCCTGGACTGGTCCTGGAATAATGGGTATTATTACTTTTAAATTGTGTTGGTGACGCACAACGGAAGTGGATCGTGGATTCTTTATTGATACGGTCACGGATTTCCCAAGAAAATTATGCGGTTAAAGTTTACTCATAACTGAAGGGATTTTGAACTCTCGATTGTTTGCATATCTTGGGTAAACAAAGTTTTATTTTTTATATTTGTTTGAATATATTTATAAACCATATAAATATTTAACTTAACTGAAAAGAAAACCAGGCATTGACCTAGTTAATAAATCAATTAGTTTGCAGGAAAATACCATTTCCTTGGTTAAGTTGAAGATTGATTGTGATAAAATTCCTGAATTATATAAATACAAATTTAATTAAGAAATTAAACACATAATAATATACAATTTACTTGAGCGAAAATATAATTTATAAAACGATTAATGATTTATCCAAATACCCGTTACGTTTCAATTAAATAACATTTTCTAAGCATCTTAATAATGTTAAATCCTTAAATCAATTGTTATAATTGTGTTACCTGTTAGGATACAAATTTCCTGAGAAAATATTTATAATTTCTTTTGAGTTCCTACCTCTTGGGAGTGAAATTATTTATGGACGAGGGTATTTCCCCATTCGCTTTCTCCAAGATATCCAGTTTCCTTTTTGGCCGCGCTGTGCTTCTGATTATTCCCACGTCGATGTGCCACTATCCATTATTTTTTGTAAGGGGTGGCAGCACTTAAAATTTGTTTAAACATAAGTGGTTAATTATCTTGAACGTTTGCGACTTCCATGGAAGGCCATGGAAGTCTGGGCCACATCAGCTACTGTTTGACGGAAAAAGCTGAAGCCCGGAAAACTACTCACCTCTTGCTTTGCTGTCGGAAAAACTAACCCTCTGTGGCATGGAGTGTGTGTGCACCCCTATAATTAGTTTTCATAATTCTATTTTATATATCACTGCGTTTTAGAGAGCTGTCTATCTGTCTGTGTCTCGTGTTACCGTCACAATTCCAATTTCGAAGTTTCCAAAATGTTTCTGGTCTCAACGACAGCCAAAGGCCCGCATGAGAAGTTTTTGTTTTTATCGTGCCGAAAATTAAAACAAAATATTTACATTAGCAATAAGTTGTGAGTGAGTAAGTGAGTGAGAGTGGGTCGTCTTGCTTTCCTCTGAGGAGGTAAAGTTTCTCCCAGTTTCCCAGAATTTTCTCGGTTGACGAGTGAAGTTTCCTCTTTGCCAAATTTGGCTGCTCTGTTTCTGTTTCTGGCTTGCTAATTTTCTTTGAGCTGCGTGGCTTCAATTCTCTTTGTCGCCGCTGCAGTTTATGACAACTTGACGGACACTTTGAATTATGCATGACAACGTCGCGTCTAGGTTTCAGCTTTATGCATAACAATGGAGAACTTGGAGAGCTCCAGGTCCAGCCTAGCTCCAGCTCCATCTCCATCTACTGCTCCATCTCCTGGTGCCTGTCTTAATGGCACAACATTGTCTTGCGCGAAATGCTAATGTTAATGCTAATTTGCATCGGTTGTGCTAAAACTTTCGAGTAGGCGTTGAAGCGTGGACACTGTAAATGTAAACCCAGGAATAATGTTGGGGATAGTGGAGGAGTTTCCTCTGAATTTGAAAGTGATTAGTGATGCTTAAGGTTGCTGCAGGAAAATTTAGTAATTAAATGCGATGTTTGCAATGGATTTAAGGGGTTTGAGCTGCTGTAATTTCAAGTTTAATAGCTATGCATTCATTTTTTTAAGGAATATCTGATGACCGAATAGCGAAATAAAAACATAAATATGCCACTGAACAGTATTGTTTTTATCGAATAAAAAGTCACTTTTAAAATGCCATAAATTAATCCTGGCAAACCTGCAAATTTTTAGTTTCCAACAAGATCCTATCTGTAATGGGTTATTCTCCCTTCTGGGCGACCTTATTTATGGCCCTATTATATCTTCCCGATGAGGTGAATCCATTTAATTATGCTCGTAAGCCCCAAAATCGTTAAGAGTGCGCTCCTCGATTTAATTAGCTAAAAGCCTGAGCAGCTGCGCCACCTTCTTCTTGTCCCGCAAAGACCCAATATCAACTGCCTTGATCTAGGCTCTCCTCTCCCCCTGCGGCAGTTGTTGTCATAAAAGTATATGCAGGTCTCAGACAAGATATTACCATGACATACGCAATCTTATATAATATGAAATAAAGTTGCCGGCGACGTCCTTCCCCTGACGCACTTAATAACTTAATTAACTACAGCTCCGGCATTGGCGGGAAGATAAAAATCAAGCGTAAAAATTAACAGAAAATCTGCACAAACATACACACACAAACGAAAGGCAATAAAAATACGCCAAAAGCGAAAAATAAATAAAAATCGGAGACAAGGCAAAGGGGAAAGCATGGGGGAGAGAGTGGTTGCTTCTGGTGAAAGCAAGAGGAACATAAAAAATTAAGCAATTACGTGCAGGCAGACCGCAGGATGTGATCAGGAAATGCACAACAGAATTTTATTTGCCTCATTTTGTCATCATCATCAGAGGAGCCATAGATGGGATGTCCCCTCCGAATATGTACAATCAGGAAATTAAAGCGACTTCTGACAAATCACCAGGCGAAATCCAACCGAAAAAAAAACAGGCGGAAAAATATAAGAAAGGAGCAAAAAGGAGAGGAATCAGGACCGACGAAGGGAAAGGCGGAGCAGGACGAAAAAGTTGCGTGTCTTAAATTCGCCATAAAAATGTCACACAAGTGAAAAAGGACGAGTCTCGGCGATGGCAGTAGACTGGCAGACTGACAGACTGACAGACAGGACAAGGCAGGACATGCGTGTCCTTTGTTTTTATGCGCCACGCCCCACTCGCTGCCAAAACCGCCGCCATTAATGGCAGAGCCGGCAACGCGCTTGAGGTTAGGTTCATTTGCTCTAAATCTTTTAAATGCCTTTATTTAGACTAAAAGCATCGGAGCAGACGTGCCGGCCCAGTTGGGCTCCACTTACGAGGACAACAGTGGTGCCAATTTGGCCAATTTAGCAGGTGCTCATAGCTGAAAATTTCAAGGACATATAATAGGTAATATAAGGGATTTTCAAATATAGAATTTAAAGGATTTTGTGGACCTAAAATTAATTTATTTTACCCAAAATATGGCATGGGAACTTTAAGGATTTTACCCTGAACTAATTAACAATTGTTAAATTATATTTAGAATTTTAATTTTTAGCTTTGACTGTTTGACTTATATTATTTATTATTTAAAATTAAATATAGCTTGCTAAATTTTATTATATATACATATATTCATTTGTGAAGCTCAAAATAAAGACCTGAATTATAAAAATTGAATTATCTTGATTTTTTACTTACCTATCTTCCTTTTCCTTAATTTTTTCTAGATTTATCTAAGCCAACACTGATGTTTATATTTGTGTGTCTGTGTTTGTGGGTTGGAGCTCGTCCTGTCAGGACGAAGGTTTGTCTGCCTTCGTTTAAATGTAAGCAGGGCAGGCAAAAGTGTTTCCCGTTTCCTATCATTTTTTCGCAAGGAAGCCTAAGACTCCTTCAACTCGGCCCTGTTTCGTTCCGTTACGTTACGTTCAGCTTGGTTCTGTAACGTTTTGTTGGCTTTAATGTCTCGTTCGCATGTCCTTGCCATGTTGGAGGAACAGGATTCTCAGCTGGCTTGCGTGCTGTTTTGCGGCGCGTGTAAATATTTTGTTTTACAGCTCTTCGAGAGCACAGAGCCAGGCGCCTCCTACATACTACATACAGGCGACTAATAGACTTGCCCGTAGGTGTCTCAATTTTCTAAATAGTTGGGGGCTTCCCAGACCAAAAGCGTTGGGTAAACAAAAGCCACAAACACACACACACCACCACACGCATGCCAAACGTTTTGCAATTTTCAAATCAATGCAGAGGCAACACAGAGAAGAAATGTTTATCTAATTTGGAAAACAGGAGAATTAAATGATTTTTAAAGCATTTAAAATAAAGGTATTTATTTATTAATATTTATAAATTGATTAAACTTGGAGTAAACATAACTTTATATACTACAATTTCTTTTTAATAATTTGTTTGGTAATTTTTCTCTGTGTTTTCTGGGTACCGACTGAGCATATTTCGTATTTGCTTGGGATTCCGTTTGAAACCTTTTTTGGGGGCCACCACTTTGAAAAGGACGACTGCCTGAGGTTCCCTTTGTTGGTTCATCAAATTGAAGCTTAAGTTTCCGGGCAGCCATTACATTTGTTGTTCTTTATCAATGAAAAGCTTTTGTGGGATATGCGAGGGTTCGCCAGGGGATCCCCCTGGGTAAGCCGATATAAAGTAGGATTCTGTAACTGTAACTGGAACTTGAAATGCTGAATCGAGTGGGATATAATCTTTAACATTTTACGAATTTTTCAATTTAAATATGTAACTGAAATTCTTATTGAAAAATTTAACGATTTATCTGTCTTTAATAAGTAAAAAGGGCTCTCAAAATGGTTTAACCTTCTTAAGGAAACTAATTTCGTCTTGAGACCCAACTTAATTTCTTCATCTCCTTTTGCCTTCCCCAAATTAGGACCCCTTCCGCCTCATTTACCACCATTTCCGAGGTCAGTCCTGGAATAACACATGCAACTAACGCCAAAACCCAACCCAAATCCACCCAACTGCGTTTCCCACTACAGCTTCAGTAAGTACATCTGCGACTTGTCCGAAATTTGTGCAATTACAGTTTACAAACGCCGCTCACAACCCAGTGCACATGGAACACCATCAATAAAATTAGGGCAAGGACCAGAGGACCAAGCCAAACACTCCACTGCAGCCGCAAAGCAATTCTTTATGGTCGTAAAAAGGCATTTATTAAAAATTCTCAACGCAAATCCCAACGCTTGTCCCTTAAATTAAAACAACATCATTTTGATTGAATGCCGTGGACTTGGGACTTGGGTCTTGAGAATGCCTCATCACTCGACCGCATAACATATGCTACCCGGGCCTTTGTCTACCTAGATTTTTCTTTAATTTTATTACACAAAGGAAAACCACTCCAGGAGGGAAAACAAAGGCCTTAGTGGAGGTTGGTAAATTGCATTTTTTCAGGGGGGAGAGAGTAGGGAACCGCAGAGAACCGAGGAGTGGAAAATGTATATAAATTGACTTCTTTATTGTGGCGTTTGCCTCTAATTTCGCAGAACTCCACTCGAGAGAGAGAAAACAATTTACCACCTAAGAAGCCGCAGACGCAGCCGCAGAAGCCGGAGCCAAATCAGAGCCTGAACTGGAACCCTGAACCTCAACCTCTGAAACCACCGAACTGATTGAATTTTACGCTTCATTTAAATTGAATTTATTACGGGAGAACCTGGAGTAAAGCCCCCCGCCGCTGCCATCCGCCGGTACTCGGGACTCCATTAGGAACCCACCTGAAAAGCATAATTAATAGGCACGAATATATATCTCACAAAGTAGGAAAAGCAAGGTAAACTTCCAGCTAAGAGCTTTTCCCTGAGCCTTACAAATTTCCACGCTTATTTCAATTACCTCTCAGGGCGAACCTCCGGAATTCCTTGACACTTTATCATAACCCCGGCATGCCTTCGGATTATGTCTGGGAGATATGTATGTGCTCCAATTTGTTTGGTACTTTATTAGGTTCTTTTTTTTTGCTGTCGTTTTTCTTCTCTTATTTCTTGCTGCTTTTCTTTTTTTTTTGTCAGCTATCAGCCCCAGCTGACTCGCTTTTTTTGCTGTTGCCAATATTGTTTTAGCCGCTTCGTTTGTTTCACGTGTTTACCTTTGCAGGCGGCTGGCAAGCTTTTCCAGTGTTTTTCTTTTCGTTGTTGCTTGTCAGAGTTTTCTGTTACAATAATGCCGGGGAACTTTATACTTTTTTTGTTTTGAGCAAAAACTTTTTTTTTGGTTTATTTTGTGGGTTAACAGGTTGCCTTACTTAAAGTCTAAGGCGGGGCTAAGTCTCTTGAATTTAAGAGGAGTGCTAGAAGGAAAACACACCTCGCAACGCGGTGGGGCATCATCAATCAATCAGTCTTTGGCAGAGCTCGGGGCCAAAGTCATCAAGTCAGAGGGGCTGACAGTTGAGTTGGAAGATCACGAATCAAATGGCAATCAAGTTGCTTCGAAGCTGAAAGCTTCTCGGGCTCTCCCTGGGCTTGGGGAAATGCAAATTCGCAATGTGAGTGAGTAATTTTGTACATTTCACATCTCAGCCGATGATGAATGGCCGCAAATTACGAATTATTCAGAGTCAGGCAAATGAAATAAATATGAAAATGTTCGCTTTGAATAAATGAACCACCGCCGCCCCTGCTCCTGTATAAATTTCCCATTTCAATTTAAAAGTGTCCTCATTTCGTTTTATTTAACCCCAGCAATACACATTCCGCATTGTTCTCTGTGTGGTTTGGCCTAATAAAAAAATTAAATTTAATTACCAGCCACAAAACTAATTTGAAACTTTATCTCTGCATCGGCAGTCGACACGAGTCGAGTCGGTCGGGCATTATCCAACATAAATTCCATATTGCGTGTCCAAATGCTATTTGTTCTATCTTCTGGAAACGCACTACATTACAGAGAGGGAAATGATCGAGAAGATAACTATTTAAGAAATGTTTAAAAATTACGTATACGTAGTTTATAGTTGAGAATTGTTGACAAGGCAAACAAAAATCTAGGATGATGAGGAAAATATCTATTAATTGGAAATATTTTAATGATATCATGCTTTTCTTCTATATATATATTTTATTTTGAATGCTATACCCTATATTCCCAACTACTACTTTTATTTATATATATTTTTTCCAGTGCCTGCAGACTGACAGTGGTCCGCTTGGCGAGTCAGTCAGTCCCCATGTCAGTCAGCAAGTTAGTTAGAGACACGTTTCCCTGTGGCTCTAACCAAATACATTTCACCACTTTTCCATTTCGTTCTCCCAGTTTTTCCGATTCTTTGTTCTTGTTTTGTTTCTGCCATTTTCACACACACACACATCGACCGAGTAGCGTGCATTTTTGTGGCTGTCTCTCAAGTTGCCCTCGATGCCGGAAAAGCAGGAAAATCGGGAGGCTGATTGCCTACGCACTGGGGTCCAAATGTGGGTATGGACGTAGGTCTGGGCCTGGGACCTCTCTGAATTCTGGGAAAGCCCACTAACTAACTGGTGGCCCTGGTGCAAATGCTGTTGCGGCCCATTGTGCGGTACGTGCCGCAGGCTAATGCTCTTCCTGGCCAAAGTGTGAGACTTTTGCTGTTGATTTAATTGGCCTTGCGGTGGTAGGGATAGGAAAACATTCACACTCTAACTCGGATATATATATATAGCACAGAACGGGAAATATATTTTCGGCTTCGATGGCTTGTTGTTGTGGCGAAAGAAGTCCTAAAGTGCTCTATTAAATTGTTGACTTGCTGAACTTTTTCTGGAAATAAATGCTGGTTTATGGGCATTTAAATCTGAGGCAGAGGAAACTGGTGGATTTTCCATGAATTAATTAAGATGTTAGCAAACGTTTAAATGTTTTATAAAATTCTAGAGAACCTTTTAGAAGCTCCTTTATATAAATAAGGGATTTATTTGATTTATTTCTTTTTCATGATACTTATATAAATTATAAAAGAATTTATAATTGTTTCTTGCAAAATAATTTGAATGGAAAAACCCTCATACTTATTTAGGAAAAGTTCGTATCCTCAGAGAGTTTAATGTTCCCTTAAATGGCTGGCTTTTTGAACTCTTCTTCAAATAAATTTTTATTTTATGGGTCATTTAAATGAATTTCTAAAGGGAAGGGAATACTTTTCGTGGATTTATAGATTTTCCATTGTCACCCCATTCGCACAACTATGCCAAAGGCTTAACTTTGTATCGTAAATTTCCCGCTACTTTGCCACCGTTATTGTCAATTGCTCAATGTCGTAAAAATCAATTTGTGCTGCAACACAATTGCTTCCCATTTTATTTTTTACGATTTTTCCAATTAAACAAATTACCCAAACAACAGTTTTCGACTGTAAAATGCACATCAGTACCATTTTTTTTATTTAAATATAGTTGAACAGCAGAAAGTGGCACGCGTTAGCAGGATTTCGATTTCGATTTGGGTTTGGAATCCGATTCAATCAAGACCCGCATGCCTTGGCCCGTGGCCCATCAAATTTAATTTACAATATAAAAATTCCAAACGTTTTGTCGGCATTGATTTAAATAGTTTTAAAAATTTAATTACGTTTTATTGTCGGCTTCGGCTTCCCTCGCACACACAAATCGCCCACACCGGGTACTATGGTATATATAGTTCTTTTGATAAATGAATTGTTTTTGATAAACGACAAAAGGCAACGAAGTGCAACGAATTGTGCCCGCCTTGCACGGCTTTTGTGAAATATAAATTAAATTACTTGCTGCATTTTTCTTAGAATTTCCGCTAGTTTGGCGGTGACAAAAACATGGTGCGCTCGATTTTTCAACTTTTCAGCGCACATGTCGGCGGATGGCGGCGGCGATGTGGCGTTGGCGATGGCGACAGCAACCTCTGACCCCCGAAAAACCCAACCTCAATGGACTGTAGCGACCTGACCTGACCATCGGATCGGCTCCGATGCCGCAGGGCGACCGAGGCTCGCCGGCTCTGTGGCTCTCTGGCTGGCGGTGTCAACCAAAGTGTTATTAATGGCTTGTTTTTACTAAATTTATTGCTCGCTATTTATTAATTTATTGACTTTTAATGCAATTAGATAAGAGAAAAGTGCATTTCGGTGGCCATCTCGTCGGCTCGCTGGCTCGTTCAGTTCATTTTTCTTCGGCGTATGACATGTGGAATATGCAATGCAGCTGCCCCGATAAGGAAATGGTTAAAACTTAAATGCTAATAAGACCAATATATTTGGGAAATCATTTATAATTGTAGAGGGTTATGTTTTTTAAATCATATATATTATTTTTAATATTATTCCATATATTTTATTGTTTATAAAGAGATAATGTAATCTTTCCTTTTTGATTTATTCTGAATACGTGAATGCTTTTTCTCTGGAAAGAAATATATCTTAAAACCACATTTCGTGTGCTGAAATTATACATAGTTAGACTCTTTAAAGATTCTCTCCCACTATTGCCATCTTTCAGACTTGTTTTCGTCGCAAGATAAAACTACCCGCAGAATGTGTGTAGCTTCCCAGCAACATTGATTGATGGTGTTTACACAGTTACGAGCTCTTGCTGAAACTTTTCAGATACGCATATCTATGCATGTATTTCCATAACCCGATTTTCAATATTAAATTGTTTGTTTTTGCGTTGGTTTGTTTTTGTTTTTTGCTGTTGCTTTTCCCAGCCACTTAGACCAAAAACATGTCACACTTTCGGCTTTGTTCTGTGTGTATTTCGATTCGTTACGTTTCGTATCGGTTCGCTTTGCCAATCAATAACAATTTAAAAGCTGTTTCGACAACATGTGTCCCCCTAAAGGCCCCCCACACACACTCCTTGTGCTGCCACACCTCTCCTGTTTTTCCTATATTTCCAATGAGGAGACAGAGAGACGAGACCCTCCCGAAAAACAGATTGCAGCAATTACACAACACGCCAACATGCAACTTGGCCAAAGACAAGCGCCATATTGCCGGGTTTGGTTTGGGAGGGGGGATGGAGATGGGGATGGGCATGGCCACCCCAATGGCAGCTCGAACCGAAAATTTTATGTCACATTTGTGTCACCCAGAGAACAGCCGAAAAATGCCAAAGAAATAAGCTGCAAAAGCTATGGCAGCAACATATATAAATTGCTGGCGAAATGCGACAAAACACCATAAAAGTTAAACAGTAATTTTGACACAGACGAAGAAGCATATGTGGCGGGGCCAAGGAACGTTTTCCCTTTTCCAAAATTATTCCACCAATTTTCCTCCTTTTCTTATTTCCTCTTCTTTTTTTTAAGGTGGGTTAAATGTTTTTAGATAAAGCGCCAAAGTGCGTGAGCGTGTCCCAAAAACCTGGGCTCTGGAAAAAGGTCATGGTGGGTGGTGGCGCAAAAATACAAATGTTGGTCAGCGACCCGGCCTTTAACCTTTAAGCCCTTTGAACTCCTTTCGGTACCTGTTGTTTTCCCAACAAATTCCTATTTTCTGCACAGAGAGAAAGCGTCTGCTAGGAGGACTTTTCACTGGTCCTTTATATTAGTTAAATTTTCACTGTGTATTTATTTCCCTTGGCAATTATCAATTTTGCTTTGTTCTGCCAGTAGGACCCCGACGATTTCTGTGCGGTTTCAACTGCCACTGACGGCTGTGGTCACTCAACGGTTTTGGGTCCTGCGGTTTTTAGAAACATTCCTCTAAACAATGTTGCCGCTTTGCTCTCGGTGTCCTTTTTTTTCGCAACGTAATTGTTAAAATGTAATTTCAGTTCTGTGAGCACGTTTCCGTGGCGTGGAAAAATATATTTCATGCCGAAACTGAACCACAAATCAAATTGTCAAAAATCCCACAGCTGTTGATGTCTCTACTATGGCAGATTGGATCATCATTATCTTTGGGAATAACTGGAAAGCAGAAACTGGAGAGGCTACTGTTTAACCCTCCTCCTCTTTTTTTCTCCTCCGTAATGTTATTTTTAAAGATCGATCTTTTGGAACAGCGGGCAGCGAACATTTGGGCCTGCTAATTATACCCGCAGGCTATGGGAACAGAACGGAGGAAAAAATTCAAGAACAGAAGTACTTCCCAATGCATTCCCAAAAATTATGCACCCAAAATGCAACCACTTTTGTCTTATTACCTTCATTTGTGAGCCGTTGGCTGTGGGTAATCTCCTCGGCCGGTAGTCGTAATTACCAAATTATAGGCTTACCCTTTTGCCTGACTGATTAGACCCATTTACAAGCCAACAAAAAATATTCTCTTCGACTGCATTTGACTGCCAACTGCTCTTAATAGACAAATTAACTTCTGCCTTCTGGACTCCCCCGTGCATATATTTCCGTATCTCCTTGGGCTCTGGCAGGCCATAGTTTGGTTCGATAACATCTTGTAAATATTATGTAATTTTTTATAAATTTCCCATAATTACAGTGGCCATGTTGTTAGGGTATTTGATTTATAAGTAGACATAATTCGCTGTAGTCGGCCATTTGGTGGTGGCTAACGTCTCAGCTGTCTTTGGCTTTGATAGTTAAATAGCCACAAAATGTGTATTGGAGGTATCAGCAGATTGGTTTCTAGGATATTTGTGAGGGTTTATATGAAATAAAATATTGAGCTTTATTGAAACTATTAAAGACGAGTTCTTTTTTATGCATTTAAGTCTGACATTAGTTAGTTCTATTCTAAGCTTAATTCTGAAATGAAATAAACAAAATAAATACATTTTTTAAGTTTAATTAAGATGAGAAATCTAATGGAGTTTCAGACTCAAATTCCTGGCATACGTGAGACTTTTTGATGACTTCCTCAACTTGATTTTAACTCACTTTAACTTTTCTCGCACTCATTTCGAATTTCAATGGCAATCCCAGCAGCAACAAAATCAACATTCTCCGGCTGCTCATTTTACGGAATACTTAAATTTTATTGGACTTCATTTGTTTACTCTGTGCCTTCATTTAAATACCCCGCCGATGATTTGCCAATGCAATGCTCAACCGTAAATGTTTTGAAATGCCCCAACTTGGGGTAGTACGAGTGGGTATATAGGTATTATTATCCCCGTTCTCTCTCTGCCTGGCTTTTTTAATAGAGTTGTTAAGGTAAGTTGGGATGTTTTATAGATTCTCCGTGTTTCAACAACGGGCAACAAACTTAAATCAATTTGAAATGTGCCAGCAAAGAACTAAAGAGATTGAGAGGCAGTTTTATGGCGTATTTTGAATGGGTTTTTCATGCCCCAATCCGTGGCAATTTATCATGGAGGGAGTCGGAGCCCTTAACGAGCACGCCCCGAATGCGTTGACTATAAACAAACAATAAAAGTATAAAAAGCGCAACGAAAACTAAAACTCAACACTTTCATTAAACTTAGGACGGAATTGGGCAACAATAAAATATCTTTATATGGCCATGAAAAGCTGTCATATCCAAGACAGGGGAGTAAACCATGAGGAGGAGTGATTCCTGGAGGGGGAACTGATCAAAAATAAACAAAGAAAAAAAACTGAATGTGACTTAAATGATAAAAATGTCAGAAAAGTGTCAAATAACGTCGACGAGGGCGACGAATGATGATAAAGAGCTGTGACTAAGCGGCTCGCCTCCGATTTTCCCCCTTTTCTTCATTTTCGGAAAAAGAAAAGACTCTTGTGTACAAAAAATGACAATAATTAAAGGCACAGAGATCTGAATGGTGCTGCCCCGCCGCCGCACACTTCCGCCTCTGATCGAGTTGCACTGGCATGCCCATGGTTGGACTCTTATTCGCTCCTCCTCATCTTTGTAGCAACGCCCCCTGCTTCCTGCCTCTGGTGATCTTGGCTGCACCGCTTGCCGCTTGATTTATGCGTCGAGTTTACTGAAATTTCTGTATCTAAATGTGGCATTTAAGTTATCAACAACAACAAGAATCGCTCGGACGGCCATCTGCCGCCTGGCAGGGAGCTTGTTCGTGTATTATGCCTTGACTTGGGTTGGTGCACTTTGAAAAATAATTATTATAAATCGATTTAAACGATAATTAAAGCAAAACATATTTTTTATAAAATTGTAGGAACTTAAATAATGAAGATTAATTAGGAATAATGTTTAATCTTAAGTATTTCCTTTACTAAACTTGGCTTAAATTTGATTAAAAAAATGCCTATTGTTAAATGTAATTTTTCCAAGTAGCCTCTATTTTGTAAGATATTTTTCCTTAAATAATTCCACTTTAAATAATTTCCCTCAGTGCATGCTCTCCTTTGTGAGAGCAGCAATCCCTGAAATATTTCGCGGCATGATTTAGTTGCATTTCACGCACATCACACGCAACTTGGGGCTGGCGAGTGCCGGTTGGCGTTGCTGGAATATCTGCTCCGGCCAGACCCAGAGACCCCTCTCTGTTCTGGTTACAAATCCGCGATACGGAGAGGGAGGGAGGGGGTAGGATCCCCCATGTGTTCCCGCTGCGCATTGCTCTTGTGCCATATTTTTTCCAATATTTACGGCAGAAGTCGAACGGTCCGACGGCGGACTCATCAAAATAATCGCATACGCTGCCGTGGTCCATTGCTCTGCTATAATTTCTGCGGTTCTCTGAGGTTTTAGTTTGTTGTTTGTGGCTTCGGGGCATATTTCTCCAACACTTCATATGTCCAGATATCCAGGGATATGGCCCTCGTGCAGAAGATGTTTGTGTAAATAAAGAGATTTCCACTAATGACGGCGGTTTTAGCTCTGTTCTTGCATAAAATATTGCCCAAGCTGTAATATATCACTTGGTTAGTCTGATCTTTATGGAGTCTTTACGAAGTTTTATAATGGGACTTTAAATCAATTTGTGTAAGAGATATTTACTTCATTTAATAAAATTATTAAACTTTATTTAAAATTATTAAACTAAAGCCTTTGCTTTGTAGCTTTCTTATTTGCTATTTTATATTTTCCTGTAAGCCATATGCCTTATAAGTTATCTTGTAGCACATTTCATATTTTTTGCAGCTTGCCAAAATTTGGCTTAATTCCTGTTGCTGCTTTTTATTCTTTTTTTCTGGCTTGTCCAAGCTCCATGGGGGATTTAAGTTTAAGTTTAAGGAAACATCTGCCTGCCAATCTGTTGCTCGCTGATCCTGCCTGCTCACAGTTCCCTTTTGGGCTTTTCTCCTCCTTTTTTTTTTGATTTAAAGACACTTGAGACTCTTAATTATATTGTTGTGTGCTTTGTTTTTGTTCGTTTTTGGGGGCTTTTGTATTTTTTATGGAAATGAAATCACCTGCGGCGCTTTGTGGCCTCTCCAGTTCCAATTCCAGTTCCTGTTGTGTTTTCTGTTATTTTTTTGTGGTTGTCGCTTTTGGCATGTGTTCGGTCTTAATCATATTTCGTGTAGGAAGGGCCACAGGAAATTTACTTAGTGTTAATGCCGGCTAATGAAGCTGATTCCGTGTCCAAGTCGTAGTCAAAGTCCGGTTCTCTGTTGGAGAGCTGCCTGCAAATTAGAGCGGGCTCTTAGTGGCCTGCTAATTAGCACAGCTCAGCATCGAGTTCGCAGCCATTGTTGGGCCCCCTGTGACCCTTCTACGATCCAACTGGTTATCATAATTAACGGACGCGAGGCCAAAACACAATTCAAAATGTGGAGTGGGGGAGTGGGTGGTTGGAGATTTCCCGCCTACCAGATTTTCCCGAGCCCCAAAAGCCGTCCATCGAGGCGTTTCCTTTTCACTGGCTAAACGAGCCCTTGAACCGGACCACACACACACACACAGAAGCCTGTCAGTTCCCGGACAGATAGTACGGACTCGGGTGTACGGAATAAGGAATAATGGAGTACAGGAAACAAGGAGCAGGGAATAAGGGGAGTAGTCCCCAAAGAGGTCGCGCCTCGCCTTGTCGCGGATGACTGACACTACAAAAAGCACACCGAATCTCTTGTCTTTTCCATACAAATTGAATTAACTTTAATACTTTTATAAATACCCTGAGGAGAAATTTCAATGTTTATTAAGTTATAAAGGAATTTTTATAAATATTTATTTTATTTTTCCTAAGAATGAATGTATTTCAGAAATTTTTGGTACATTTTTAGATATCGCTTTATATAATATTTAATAATCAAAATCTTCAAACAATTTTTTTCTGATAAATAAAATGTCCAGTGGTTTATGAATCTGGAATATTTGCTTACCTCAAAGTTAGCATTTGTAGTTTTTTATTTAAACATAATTTTAAACCGCAAAAGTGACCTCCCAAAGAGCATCCTTAAGTCATCTTTTAAACTGTTTTATCCTCTATATAGACGAAAAAAATCATATTTTTTTCGCCAAGGCCTCTAGGCGCGACATTTTTGTCAGCAAGTAGCAGCTCCTGCCTCGGATTTCCCGGGAAAACTGCAGTCCGTCGTCTGTGGTCTGCCTCTCGAGACTCGAGATTCGGATTCGGAATCGGAGTCCGGGGGAAAGTCAAGTGCTGACAGCTCCGCAGCGGCCTGCAGCTGATTATGGCTATATGCCCCTGTTTGTTTACCCTCCTGCGTCCAGTCAAAGTGAGGAGATATATATGTGTGTCTATAGATTTATAAAAAAAGATCCAAAATGATGCATGATTTACAAATTTAGACTGGCTCAACTGAAGAGAGAGAACCTTTAACCGCCGGTGGCTGTGGTGTCCGATGTCGTTTTGTTTACACAGCCAACTGCGTGTGGCTGCTGGGTGTTATTCTGTGTGTGTGCTGTGTTGTTGTGGCTGGTCCACTTCAGGGGATTTGTGGGATTAACGTGTTAAAAAATAAATATTTACCCTGGTTAGTTTTTGCTCCTGTTGAACTCAGCACTCGACAATGGTGAAAACATGGGAAATACGAGAGAGAGAGTGAAAAAAAGGGCAACCGTCCAGGCGAGGAGCTGCAAAAGTTTTCCAGCATCCGTATCTTGTTTTGCATCCAGCTTGCATCTCTCGGTACGAGTATCTTTGTATCTTTCCATCTTTCGCCCGTTGCAGCACGCTGTTTGTTTGCTGTTTTTGAGATGTGCATAAATTCATTTCGGTAATGGGGTTTTCCCAGCTCCACTTCTTTTTTTGCTTACTTTCAGTGTTTGTGGGTGTTGCCTTTCGGTTTAAGAGATTTGTTGCTGCCTGTTGCCATAACAAATGTTCTTTTGACTCTGACTTTTCCCTTAGTTTTCCTTCAGTTTTCCCCAGTTCCCCTAGCCGGCGGCGCTTTGAGATTGAGATTGCCAACGACGCTGGATGGATGCTGGGTGTCCAGAGTTTCGGATGAAATTAATTTCAAATTTAAATGATTTAAATGTTGTAATCTGTTTGACATAACAAATTGTTATTTGATTACGAGCAGTGAGTGCTGGTGTGGCATAAAATATATAATATAAATGTTCTTGCATTCACAGGATGTATTTTTTCCCAACAAAATGGGAACAAATCCTCAGACAAATCAAATTGCATGGGGTAAAAATATGTAGTAATAAATGGAATACTTTTCAAGCGTTAAATAAGTATATTTTTAATCCTATCACCTCCAAAAAACCTTGTTGCAGAATATATATTTAATATATTTTTAATGTCCTCTTTTAACCCTGAAATTTTAAAATTGTCAGGCATACTCCCTTTACCATTAACACTTTTATTTCAATTAAATTGAACTCCCAGTATTTCGATTTCAGCCGCAATTGTGCGTTACAGATTTTCAATCAAAATATATGGTTGCCTTTCAATGAATTTTATATGAACTAGAATATAATATTTCCCAGGCTCCCGTCAAAAAAAAAACCCTCTTTGACCAAAAAGCAAACCAAAACAAAGCAAAAATCCTGGGAAATCAACCCCAGAGAAATATATATTTTTCAATGCACAATTAAATAGATGACTAATTACGTCATGGTCAATTAGTTGTATTTGGGTCATTCGGCAGGGCGGCTGCGGGGAGTGGCTGTCAAGGTGCGTCAAAATATATATATATATATACATGGTCCTGGGTCAGTTACTATATACATATGTAGATATATTCCCCCAATCGATGTGAAAATTAATATGCGAGGGCACAAAATTAAAAGCAAACAGTGAACGAACAGCGGTTAAGCAGGCTGCACACCTCCGAAAGTAGGCAAAGGTGGCAGCCTCAAAGGGTTAAGGGTATATATATATAACATAACCCCTGGGAGCCGTAGCCCCTTTTGGTTGGTTGTAATCGTCGCTGTTGACATTTCCGTAGCGTAAATTGGTATTTACATATGCCCAGAGTCGTCGTTCTCGATCGATGTCCCCTACTAGCCCGACATGCATTAACAATTGGGAATTTTGTTTTCGTCCTTTGAGCTTTTTCGGCTGGTCATCAGGGGGTGTGGGGTGTGAGGAGCTGGAGGAGGAGCTATTGAAGGGCTGAATGCTCACGTTGTGTGTATTTATTTGGTGATTTTCCTGCGAGTTGTTGTCGTCGTTGCCGTTGTCCCTTTTCGACGTCCGCATTGCAGCTGTTTCATGCCCATTTAACACCTTCAATCCGCTTTGCTTTCCAGTCCGACTCCGATGGATAGGAGCTAGAGATGGGAACGTGAAAAGGATCCTCCAAATAATAATAGATAAATATTAGATTCACTTAAAATACATATATATAAATAAATAAAAAGATATCATAAAAGCTGGTATAACAGAAAATACAGTTTATTATTTCCTTTATTGTCTTTATACATTTTTTTAAAGAATAAATTTTTTAAGTATCTTTAATATATTTAAATCATTTTATTGTATATTCTTTAGTACACATAAATAATATATATTTTAA
Source organism: Drosophila anomelani (assembly GCA_035045905.1). Lineage (NCBI taxonomy): Eukaryota > Metazoa > Arthropoda > Insecta > Diptera > Drosophilidae > Drosophila > Drosophila anomelani. The sequence continues at coordinate 10,742,429 of JAWNOO010000165.1, forward strand.
TGTATTTTAAAGCCTCTTAACAACCGCATCACTAGTTCTTCACTGAGCATATACACAACATACTTGTACCATCGACATTTGGAAAAATATTATCATCTGACGTACTCCGTGTGTCAGTTTTGGCTGGAAATGTTTGCACGTCCTCCCCCACCACACACTCTCCCCCGGAAAAATGTATATATGTATATGTATCTCTGGCGAACATCGTATCTCGTATCTAACGAATGCACAAGGCAATTGGTTTATTTTCCAATACGGTAGCCGTTCAAATATACACAGCGGAGGGGGAAAAATCGAAAGGGGGAAGAGGGACTTGGATTCGTAATTTGTGTAAACATTTGCCATGCTTTCTCACTGATTTTTCCCTTTTTTTTGTAGTCGCTCGCTTCTCCTTTCGTACTTTTATGATAAACAGTGTGAGAATCTTTTCCTCTGCCTCGCAAAGTTGTAAAGTTGTAATTTGAATTTTTTTTCCCTTCAGCAAGTTGCTCCTCTTCGATGTAAACACAGCAGAGCACAGACTGGAGGAGATTCATATGCCTGCAAATTGGGGAATCTCGGCTGCATAAATTGTTAAACATAAATTTTGCGCATTATGCCTTCAATTTATGGGAATGTTTCGGCTACACTCTGATTTGGGTCAAACTGAAACTGAAAGCGATGGGTTTCCCCCCCTCATGGCACCCTGAAAAGTTTGTTTAAAGTTGCATCCCATATCTATATGTTTTTTTTTTGTATTTGTAAATCAATTTGTAAATATACGTCAAAGTTTCGTAAATGTGGTAATGCATCCAAATTGCTGAAAATAATTTGGTAAAACTTTGAATGATTTTTAGTTGGGTTGTGTGTGCGTCGATTTGTAAGTGGATTACATGTGTATTGGTGGGTTTAACTCTTGTAATCGGTAACTATGTTTTAAGTAGACTTTAATGGTAGTTTTTAATTTAATTAATCACTTATTGAAGTGCTTTAATAACATCGCTTAATACTTCTTTTTGAGATCATTTGTTTTCTTTATATTAAAGTTCTTTAGAAATTGTTCCCTAAGCCCTGAAATTCTTAAATTTAATTTAATTCCCATGCTAACCGATCTGCACATGTTGCCCCTCAGACTTGTCTAATGATTTTCCCAGACGAAAAATTACCCAAAATACTTGCGCTGGCTGAACAAATTTTCCTGCATGCTCACAAGTTAAATGATCTGTAGGACACACACACGCTCGAGTGGCAGGAATGACACAACATATTTCCCAGCCACAAGTGATGTTGGGATATATATTATATATACATTCCCTGTGCCACCCACAGACAGAGTCGATCCCCTGGCCACAAGCCTGTGCATCCTAGGGTTTAAATAGTATAAATTTTCCCAGGAAAACCGAAATTCACTGCGTCATATTTTTGTATTTTCGCCATCAGATCACCACCTACATACGTATGTAGTAGTGGTGGATTTTCCGACATGGGATGCTGTCACGCGAGTTACCCTATAATATTTCCCATATTTATGCGCATTTTGTTAATCAGTTACGGACTTTGGAGGAGGGTGTGTGCGTCACGGTTAATGAAACTTTATAGCGCCTACTTGGGACCCCTAACCTCTTACCTGTGCCGCAATTAAGGAACCGTCGGCAGGTGTATTGCCAGCTCTACTAACCGACTGAATTTATAACGCCCACATTTCATTTTCATTCGAGCTGTTATTGTTTTTTCAAGCGTTCTCCGGTTGCCCGTGTGTTTTCCCCCGAGTGGAAATCCGTTTACAGGGAGCTCGCTGAAAACATATACAAAAGTGTATTCCCTCCTGGTCTTGGCCATACATCAAAATTAACAGAAATGTCAGCTGCAGTTACAACTACGAGTAGCAACTATTCGCAGCCACGTGAAGAGGTCTTCTTGTTGGGTTTTCCCTTTTTGTTTTCCCTGTTTTATTTTGTTTTTTTTTTATGTTTTTATAATTCATGCTCATTCATCTTGCTCGGACTGCGTCTGGCATATTTGGTATTAACTGCCGGGACTCGGCGGGCATCATCGCCGCTCCCTACAGATAATTACAATTGTGTCATATTTTTCTCATTAGCGCCGACTTTCTACAAGCCCCCTATGCTATATCCGCCATATACGACGCATGTATGTATGTGCTGCGCCTTCATTTGAAGAGAGTGCACTCGGAGGTGTACACCTCTGCCTTTGGGTGCTGTTGTTAATTAGCTTTGCTTGATTACTTTTCAAAATTACAAACTGTCAACGCGTTATTTATGAGCCAAATTGTCTGCAGTTGCACATCTTTGGCAATGGTCTTGTTGGTTAGAGGAAGTAATGCATCTTTAATGAAGGTTGCCTTAGAAAGTGGCATGTGTTTTATCAGAACTCAATTAGTTGAACCTTTAGCTGGGGCAAGGCAGATGTTATTGGATTGGAAAATTATTTAAAAATATAAATTAGTCTTATTAAGACAGTTTAAAGTTTAACTTTAACTTTAAAGCTGTCTCTTTAAATTATTTCTTACCCAAGTTCCGTAGAAACGCCAACCCAAAAGTGTCATTTTCAATTAGAAATAAAACAGTTGGAGAAATCACGCTTGAGAGGTCACAAGACCAAAGACAAATGCCATTTAACCTTAACACAGATGTGAACATGTTTCGAAAACACAACATAAATATACCAGATCTATACCGAAGCACCTTGACATGATCGAATTATTGATCTGATATTTTTTTCCCCCCCCACAAAAGATACAGAAACTAGACAGAGATTCCGTTGATGTTGCCGCCAGGTCTGGTGAGGTGGAGACACCCCAGATCGGATCTGAGTGAACCGCAACGGTGAACTCAATGAGTGTGAAGGCAATCACTTCCGTTCCACTGAATCCCGGAGTCCCCCATTCCCTGTTCTCTGATTTTTTTTTCCACTTTGAAGTGATCGTGCGTGCTGATAAAAGGCAAACTCGTATCTCACAGATACGCATCGGCTGCGTTTACCTTTGGATTTGTTTGATGTCCGTTGATAGTTCTGCGAGCAATTAATTGATTGTGACAGATTGGTCTATGCCAACACTTCATCTCCATTCCCATCTCCATTCCCAACCTCAACTCCATCCATTCCCATTCCCATCCCCATCCCCATCAGAATTCCTTGAATGGCCCTCGGAGGGCTTTAACTGCTCGCTTGATTGACACTTTTGTGTCGTGTCATCCGTTTAAATTGTGAAAAACTCTCGCTGCTTGTTGGGCCAGCAAAAAGTACTGCTCTTTATATAGTGAATACACAGGGGAAAAAAGTGTTCTATTAACAAAAGATTAGGTAAAATTTTTAAGGTTTTTGTCCTTGCAAATATTTATTTGATATTCGGTAACTTCTTTTTGATGTAATCTTGATAGTGTGTTAATGATTTAAATAAATATATTAAATGAATACTGGTTAGTAAAAAATATATAAAACATATAATGCATAATATCTAAAAGATTATACATTAATTTTGAATTACTTATACATACTTGTTTTTAAATGAAAACATGACTCAATTTCGCTTTTAATAATTTCCTTCTGAACTGCTCACGATTTTACTTTTAATTTTAATATTATTTTATATTGATTTCTCTTTGTGCTAACAGAACCTTGCCTTCAGATGAATGCTATAGAATCGCATTCAATGTTGCCAAGGGGTTATGCTAAACAGATGTTACTTCGTGGAGCTGCAATATCGCACTTGCTGGCATGTCATCAAAATCGTTGCATTGTTGTCCCCAGAACGCATATTAATTTTATGGCTAACAATAACAAATCCATCGACAAACTATTGTGAAATGCATTTAATAGTGGCAATAAAAGAGGCAACGAGCAAAAGTGTAGTAAGTATGGCCAAGGGGAATATTGGGGTTTCGTGGGGATACTCAGCGAATGGGGGATGCTCTTAGACTTGGAGAAAGTTTTTATTTTAAATGATAAAAATGCAGAGTTTATGAAAATATTTTGTGTGTAGTTTTAGTGTGGACTTCAACTACTCAAGTTTTGCATTAAATAAATCGAAAAATTTGGTATAGGTTAGTAATAAGTTCTCCTGGTAAAGCCAAGTCCTGCAAGCTTAGAGGACATACCCTTCCGCAGACTCCCTAGCATAAAAGGACGAAAGAATCGCATTACGCTTCACGACATCATGGGGAGGACATTCCGCTCTCCCCTTGGCCTGCCTCCCCTTTTGACTGGCTGTCAGTGACAGGACCGAGTCAGTAGTCAGTGTCGTCATTGTTGTCGCCTTTTTCCCAAGTCGTCGTTGCATTTGTCGTTGTCGTTGTTGGTACGCCACATGTGCAAAAGGCATCGCCGAACAAAAAACAAACTATAAGATTTTATTGCTTTCTCGCATGTGAAGAACTGCGGGCTGCTGCAGGTTATTTCAACTGCCACTGCTGCTGGAACTGCTGCTGCTGCTGCTGCTGTAACTGCAACATCCATTGCTGCTGGCAGGAAGCAACAAGCCGGCAGCGGCAGCAGAAGACGTTGAAGGAGCAAAAGAAGCTGCCTGCCACTGCAAACAAGGGCGTTGCACGACCTGTCAAAATGAGCAATTACTTTGCAAAAATGTTGCAGAGCTCACGTGAACGGGGCTCAGGCAAAAAGCAGATCCCCAAACAGATTCAAAGCCCCTATTCTTCAAGGTGCACAAGAAATAATATTAGGTTTTCGGGATACACATATTAATAGACGGCAACCATTATTATTATAGATCATAGATCATAGTTTTGAAAAGATTGGTTCTAAAAATGCCAAACCAATCAAGTTTACAATAATCTTATGTTAAGCTTCATTATATATTTTTTAAAATCCAAACTCAGGGACGTATGAATTATTAATCATCAAGTAACACATTTTTTTAATTAGTCAAATTTCCTGTAATAATATATTTTTTGATAAACATTAATTAATTAATTGTTGATATGCAACAACCATTTTCTTTCTGTTTATCCTTCTCGAAACTGAAAAGTCGTTTGTCTTCTGAGCAAAGTTTTTCGGCGCTGCGCTACCTTAAAATGTTGGCATATGAAAATGGATGGCATTTCACGTTCTCTGGAGTATTTGGGGGGACTGCCAGTAAATGGCTGTCGCAATTGCTAATTGTCTGGCATTATTAGCTGATTAATGTGGAGCACAGTTTTGACTTTGCCAAACTGCAGAAACTTGAATTAAGCAACGTATGCTGAGTGCAATTCGTGGAAAACTTTATGCATGCTAAGGAATGCTATTCCAGAGCTTTTATTGCATCTGGGGAGGCCATTAAAATTTCGACTTTACCTCAATCTCAGTTGGGAAATTTCTGCCATGCAACATATCGGTTTTTTCGCGACCTGTCAACGTCAGCCGCTCAAAAGGTACACAAGGACACTGAGGAAAAGGGATTTCTTTTATTGGAAAGCTCTTTAGAGGTGTGAATTAATTTTATACACTTTTTTAAAGCCTTGTAGATTGTAAATTGTTTATTGTGGTTAATCTGCTTATTATCTCTTAAATATTTTACCTATTTTCTTATGAATATCTCAGAAAACTCAAACAACATCTACAACGATATTTCCCGCCGTGCTGCCTAGTGAAAGATGTCGACGTTTACGAGACTTGGCCTGCGTCTCCATCCGCCAGCTCCTCTAGGAACGGATCTCCATCCGGACTATGACGAGGAGATGATGTTGCCGGCTGGCGATGGCTGTTGCTGCTGATGTTGCTGCTGGGAGTAATGCTGCTGTTGCTGCTGCTGTGGCAAGCCCGTCAAACTGTGAGCTGCCCTTCGCCTCGGCGGCGGGTGTTAAATTGTGTTGCCACTGCTTTCTGGCTTAGCACTCCTTCGTGCCGCCTGTGTTTTTCGTCGTCTATTCAATTTTTTTCGGGGCTTCCAAGTTCTGCCGTTCATTTAATGGCTTCATTTTGCTTTGACATTCTTCCATGTGCCATAGCTCATCCTCCCGGACTCTGTCTCTCTCTCTTCCTGGCATGTCAGCCTGTCACTCCCTGGCAGTTTTTCCCATTTTTCCAACTTGTTGTTTTGCTTTTTTTCTCCTCCTGCTGATCTTTTTGCCATTTTAAACTAATTGCATTGCCGGTGTGCTTCGGTTTGGGGGGAAAAGTGCAATAACTATTTAAATGATTGCCACCGTGCACACACATGTGCCACTGCCGAGACTCCTCCGCACTTGGCACGTTCGATGTGGCATGTTTAACCAACAAACTGCTCATTATACTCTGATAATTGTGGTGGCACCACGGTTTTCCGATGGAGTTTGCAATTTAGGGGGGAAATTGCTGGAGATCTTGAAGAGATTTTGAGAAAATATTAAACTTAAGTTGTATATATTTTATAAGTTTTCAATATGAAACCATATTAAATAGTTGTCATTTTTATTAAAATATATTTCTCTAAAGGCAATAATAAATATTTACAAAATTAAATTTAAAGAAAAGAGTATTCTATTTTATACAAAACACATTCCTTAGCTTTTATTTTGGCCGCCAAGTGCCAATTCAACGTTGCTTATGCTTAATTCGAGCTGTCAATTTAGTTTGTTGCACATTTGCTGACTGTTTATGCGATGCGGCGAGAGTCCAAGAAGAACTCCAGCTGTTTGACATCAACGTCTGCTGAAATGGGAACAACACAGTTTAATACTTTTCCATGGAAAAGCGGGAAAACTCTTGCCTCACTCGGAGCATTGACCCAAAGTCGATTGAATTGCAGGGGCGTGACGGTGGGAATAAGCCATTGCTGCCCCAATAATTGTGGTGACGGGGCCCCAACACTTGGCAATCAATTAATCATAATCCCGATAGGAAAACATGTAACAACCGCAAACAAGGAGTCGATCGATAAAAGGAAAAAATCCGAGCACGGAAAATTTAACCCCACACAATCGCATTGGGAGTGTGAAAAACCATAACATGTGCTTATCACAATGTGCAGCTGAAAGCCATGACAAATCCGAGCAACCCCCCCGTCCCAAAATCACCTAAAAACCACCCAAAAATCAACCAAAAGAGCCACTGAGAACCACCTCCAACCCAACCCACCTCTTTCAATACAAAACGTGCCCCATTGCGGCACAAACGATAATTACATTTGGCCAAAGCCCTTGCCATAGATTCGAATTATCCTCATTGATCCTTATGGACACGGCTTAAATGCAATGCGAACAGGCATAACTTGGACAGTGATAAATGTTGCCCGTTGGATGCAGTGAAAGAAAATCTACGGAAATCTCAAGATCCCAGCAATGCATCTTTCTAGCGCTCTGTTCCTCGGTTTACTTTTTTTCTTTGTGGCAAATTTATCGCATATGTCGCCGGTCTCACATGATGTGCAAGATTTTATTCCATAATTTTTAATGGTCTGCTTCCCAGGCAGGATTCCGGATTCTGCACTCCTTCCTCTACATGCCGGAGTCCAAGCCCTGGTTCTGGGCTTCTTGTGGACAGTAATAGAATTTTTGCATTCGCTTGCAAGCGATAAATGTGATAAATGAATGCCGACCATGTCTGCCTGTTAGTTGGAGGTTTCGAGATAAATGCATTATGCAGATGCCCGCTCGAAGGATTTATGTCCATGGTGTTTGTCTTGGTAATAGCTTAAGTCGAGAGCGGATATAAATATTAGGCAAGGCATTAGATTGTCTGAGCATAATGTGCCGAGTGTTACGGATGCGGTCCTCCGATCCGAGTCCAAGTCCTCTCCTGGCCTGACAACTCGATGAGCAAGCACATTCGCCAACTATGGGCAATAAATTTACTCTCCTGCAGAGTGGCGCATGTTGCCAGGACTTTCGGTTGCATAACATGCAAAACAAGTGCTTTTTGAAGATTAATTATTTAGGTTGGACTAGAATATTACATTTAAATAGGGGACTTACAAATAGATTTTCAATGAAGTCTTGTTTTGTTTGTTTAAAAAAAAAGAGTAAGTTTGTGTTTTAAAAGCTATAAATTAAGAAATATATGTTATAAATATTTTAACTAAATCACATTATGACTCTATTCACTGTATTCAATTTTTAAAGAATTTTCCCTTTCTCGGTTTACTGTAAATTATTTTAACTTTAAAGGCATTTTCCTTACTCTTTCCTTACGAAGCCCACACAGTCATTGCATCCGTTAAATATATCTTCGATCATAATCCGAATCGTTTAGAAAACTAATAAAACCTGTAACTGCAATCGAAGAAACTGTCATAAACCGGCTACCAAATGCCAAAGATTGCCATTCCGTCGGACCCCCAATCGCTTGGCCATTTCGAATGAACATTTTGTACAATTTTCTTGGCCGACCACCACCTGAACGATCGCAATTTTAATACTGGTTAACCAACAAGCCGCTCGACCGATTTATGGCGAATAAACATTTTATTTTCCATTTCCTGCAATTTATATTTGCCGACGCAGTGCAATTGCAGCGGCAACTGCAGCGGCTCGCTCCGCTTATCGGAGGGCCAATAAAATTGGCGTCCGCGAGCCATGCCGAGGAGTTGTCATAAATGTTTTGGCCTGTATTTATTTAAAAGGCATCGTGTGTCCTATTATATTTATTTGCATATTAAAACGCAAACAAATGACAATGGCAAACGTTGCAAAATCGCCGACAACAAGCACAGCCGCTGAAGTTCCGCCAGACAATATATCGAAGCTGAGGCCCAGCAGCACTCATGCGTGTGGGAATCATATAGGAAAATGTTTATAATGCCCGGCGCGTGCACGGAATTTTAAATCGAAATATAAACACGCTACGCGAGCGATATATATATATAGTAGGTAGTGTGGAGATCGGGGGAAGTCGCGGTGTATACGGCACACTTAAAAGATTAACCACGAGCACGAAACTCCGCTTTTGTTCCAGGTTCCCATTCCGGCTATATTTTTTGCGTACGAATACGAGTGGCTATAGGTATGGTAAAATCGGGAATCTCCTCTTTTGTGTTGGCTCGGCTTTATTTTTGTTAAATATTTAACATTGCTTAAGCCGCTGAAAACAACAATAATAATAACAAAGGCCGCTCTCCCGCCCACATCTATTTACAATGGCGAGCGCGTTCCGCTTCGTTTTTTATTTGTTTAAAAATTTAAATACTCTAGACTGGATCGACTTGACTGACAGATGAAATTCAGATGATGTTCCGACTGCTTAATGTTATTTTAAAGGGAGTTTTTAAAGATTTTTGAGATGTTTTTTTAAGCCTGAACAAGAAAAAGAAAATATTGACTTCTGGAGGGGGGATTTTTATTTATTCTTTTTATAAATATATTTTATTTCTATTAATTAAGTTGTCAATGTTTTCATATTAAGGAAAATGTATCAATTTATTAAAAGTAAATAAATGAAGGTTCAAAATTGTATTACATGTTTAAAAAAATTACTTTCCCTGAACTTCTAAAAAGTATTAGGCAGAAAGATGTTACCTCAGCTGCAAGAGATGAAAATTATGTAATTAAATTAGTTAAATATCTTAGTATTTTTAAATTTAATTCAGATCCCATAAGAGAATTCCCAATTCGTTAACATATTTAAAGAATTTCTGTTACATTCTTGCCTTTTATTTACATAAGCGACCTGTTCGCCAACAAATTGTTTGCTTTTGTTTTCTGTCAATTTCCAAGGAGCCGTATGCACTTGTCGCCATCATCGCCGTCGTCGTAGACGTCCTCGTCTTCGTTGGGTAAATAGAAAATCCCACGTTACGTAACCAGTGGCAGAGGACTTCTCTCCGACTTCATCTGTGGATTTCCTGCGGGGCAGTGCAGTGAATTCCCGCACTTTTGCCGCCAAAATCCACTTGACTTTCCCTTCAGATTGAGATACTCCCGAGGTGGAGATGGAGATGGGACGACTCGGTTGGGTTTCTAATTATAAACTGCTCCGTCAGCGGACCAGAAGGAAAAAACCCTTTCGAGTTGGTGTTGCCCCAAGTTCATGAACTTGAGCATTGAACTTCTACGCTCAGCCGAGCGGTAAACCAACTTTAGCTCTCTAAGAATTGTCTTTTTTCCCCGGCATTGTGTGAGTGTGTGCGCGCGTTTTTCCTTTTTTCGTGGCGGAAAACACTTTAGACACAAATTCGGGTGTTTGTTTTCATTTCGCTGCAGTAGCCATCTGTTTCTCCTTTCGCAAACTGCAGCAGACTTTTAATTTTGTGTGGATTTTTGGGCTCCGTTCGTGGTTCAAAGTTCGAGGCTCCCGAGTGGGGTTGGGGTTGAGGTTTAGGAGGTTGAGGAGGTTCCGCTGCCGTGCCATGTAATGTAGAGTGGAAGTTGTAATTTAGTTGCTCCAAATGACTTTTCGGCACAACATTATCATTATGTGCATTTAATTGGTGTTTGTCTTGGCTGTCTACTTGACTTTGTCCGGTCTTCCTCTCTCTCTGTGGCTTTTCCGTTTCACTGCTCTGAATTTTCCTGACTTGGCTTTAATTTGTGTGAATTTTCCCGGACGTTATTATTACATCTCCTTCTGACTGGCCATAGGAAGTGAGGCGTGGCTATTACAGAGCCGAGTGCGGTAGGTTAATGAACTTCAAATGAGGCAATTGGGATGTGTCAGATATGATGGGATCGGAATTGGGATCCAGGGAAATATATAGAACACTTCTTTGGTGTTTTTTTTCGGGGAAATGTATTTTAGACGAAGAGAATCGTGAGTTTACAAGGGGTGAACGGCAGTTGAGTGAGTTAAGCCATCTGAAATTTAAACAATTAAAAATATCCCATGGCCTATGACTTTGTTTTCTTATTTAATAAAATATTTTCTAGAATTTAATTTGTGCTAAATTTAAAATTACTCTAACCCAAAATGTTAATGAAAACTAATGTGATTCATGTCTCTGCTTTTAGTTTCCAACCCACAGAACACATACTGAAATACTCGCTTTAATTTGCTGTTGATGGTGAATGGCCATCAGCCATCAGGACATTCAGGACTCTTTCCCGGGGAACCACAATCAGTGGGACAGGACTCAACCTCAGCCGAAGGGACGACCGACAACCGACAACTGTCCGCAAGCACAAAACACATCAGCAGCTACGGCAGCTGCAGAAAAACGTTGAAATTAATGAGAAAATTCTCAACTTCATGCAAAAAACCGCAAGATAACACAACGGGACGACAGGATGCAGAAGGACGTGGCCAGGATATGCAGCAAGTCCAGCTGAAAATGCAAAAACACGTAATCCGGCGCGGGAGTGAAATAAGAACGGAAGGTTGCGAAATCCTTTTAGACCAGATAAAAATTGCATTGCATTTAACAGCATTAAAAACTCAGCAGCAACGGCAAACAAAGTGCTAAATAAAATTAGTAAAAAAAAAACGTGGAAAGCAAACAACAAGTAGCAGAATCATATTAAGCAAGCAAGGATACTGAGAGGATGGCAGATCCTGGATAGCAGAAAGTAATGACAAAAGCCGCCATTAGTTGGCTTTTATTCGCAGGCTATCCCCATAATGACACCCACTCGCTTTTCTCTGGGCAATCGGGATGGTGCGACTCTGAACTATATCCTTGCACTGGAATAATTGTTCATTTAGAAAAAATATATATAAATTAGTACTTAAATTATTTCTTTTTTGAATAAAGTATGAATTTTGTAAGCTTTGATTTGTCTACAAAAAAATATGTTGACGTTTATTGATTTAAAGTTTTAATTGCCTTACTGTTTGTCTAGAAAGTAAAGAAAATATTCAATAAATGAACTAAGATATTAAATTCAATATTAATTAATATTTTTAGAAGATATTTATAATAAAATTAAAGTTTAAATATTATAAGTTCCTTTTTTTAGAAGGTTTAGTATAGCTAAAAGCTATCCTATTCAATTCTTTTCTTTTGACATTTTCCCCTGTGCAAAACGGAAGTAATCCAGGAGCAAAAGGCACTAGTGGCAGTTGGGAATCACGTGGAACATATGCTGACAAGTGCATCGACACGTGGCAGTTGCGGAGCTGACTGGAGTGGAGTGGCAAGTGGCAAGTGGAGCAGCATGGAGAGTGGAGTGCCAAGGCAAGCGTTTGTTGGACACGTGCGCCAACTTCAGTTTACAGCCGTATTCCGTTGGCCGGGATGTGGGAATTCGGGTGATTGGTGGGTGGTGCCGGGTAGTGGGTGTGTGGCATGTATGTAGTGGGCACCCCTGGTGGTGCATTTGGTGGTGCTGGAGAGGTGGAAACTTAATTTTCGCCCTTTGCATCGAGCACCTGACGGACTGGGAATCGTTATATCGGCATCGTTATCGTTGACTGATGTGCCCATTCACTTGGAAACGGCAGATGAAATTTCCGTGGGAATAAATAAAGGGTCGCAAACGAATGGCAGATGCTCTGATATCCAAATGGAACACGTTTGACAGGAGGAAATCGGGAAAAATATAGGAGAAGACATCGCACAATCTCCATAAAGATTGGGAGTATCTTAGATCAGTTGTTCTGGAATAAAGATACATATTTAACTATGCCAAAATTCTATATATTTGTATATGAATTAAATTAAGAATGCATTCCTAGATAAGGTTTTAGTCATAGGATAAATTTTATTGATATTCTATTCATGCAAAAGTTAAACAAAGAACCTTTATAATTCCCACAATCCCCTCAAAGTTGTAATGAAATAAATATAAATTGAAATATGATAGACAAGTAATTTTTCAATTATCTAAATAAAAACCCTGTGGTCAGCAAAAAACAAATGTAATCCTTACTTAATTCTCTCATTTTAAGCCCTTCAAATACAACGTTTTTATGTTAATTCAAAATAGCCCCCGGATAAGTGTATTTTGCGGACGGGAAAGTGAGCAAGCCGTAGAACTCCGCTCGATTGATTGCGTTTTTTGTGATGATTAATGCAGCGTTTTCCCTTCAACTGGCAACTGCCAATCGCTTTCGCACTAATACACCGGCAATTTAATTAAAGCTACGTCTGGGCCTGGCCCACAAACGGTCATAATTATGCAACAGCTTTTCTGTTTTCCGTTTTCTGTTTGATGCGTTTATCGATTTATTGAAGTGTTAACCAGCGTGACGGCAAGTTGTTGATATGCCTCGATAATATATAGATGGCCGGGACCCCCGCTTGGAACACCCTCGAGTGGGGCATATTCCATGCATATTGATTGACAGCATGCGGTTATTTTGTCGTTGCCACGCCCAGGCTGCCACCCACCGCCCACCGCCCACTAATGATACGCTTCAACGCGTTTTACATTGATTTCGCCTCGTTTGCATGTTATTTATTATTATATTGCCCGCTGTTCGACGTTCGTTATTCGTTGTTCTTTTTCCCCCCACTCCTCCCCCTCAATCATATTTTTTTTCCGCCTGTTTGCAATGCATTTAATATTTTCACTAAAAGTGCCACCCCCAACCTCGGTGTCCTTGTGAAATTAATTTAGTGTAATGGGTTTTCACGAACACGCCGCTTGTATTTATGAATATTGGATAGTAATTATATGGTAAATCGGCTTTTGGCTGCCACAATTAACCGTATAAATTAATTAATAGGTTTCGAGCAGCAGGGCTACTTTATGGGGTTTCTAGAATTTTAAAGTCATTGCTTATAATTTGTTATTATTTGGGTTATTATGTAATTAAATATAGTACTAATGACTAGGCAAAATTTAATTTGCTAAAGGGAAAAGAGGTTGAATAACTGGGTTTCTAGTTTTCTTAGCTTTCATTATAGTTCTCTCAACTTAAATTAATTAAATTAATTGTTATAAAGCCTAAAGAAAGCATGAATAATTGTCATAGGTATATAATTATGCTAGGCCCTTGGCGAATTCCCATTCCCAACTGGCAACCGCCACAACCTTTCTCAAAAATTAACTAAACAAAAGAGGAAATTAATCTAAACGAAAAATGGCATTTCCCATGGCATTAATTTAGACAACAGGCGGACTCTTGGACCCAACCCGCTTTCCGGCGAGTCCATTAAGTTCGAGGCATTCTGAGCACTTGCGAAACAATTAAAATAATTTGCCACATACTCGCAACGTCCCCCGACGCAACGCGACGCAACAACCAACAACGTAACAACGTAACTGCCAACCAAAAGTGCGACAAAAGACTTTTGTGAAAAAGAAGGCCAAATTGCCAGCACTTAACTCTTGCAGCCGGTGTCCAACTGTACTCGTAGTCGTCCTAGCCCCGGCAGGACATGCCAGGATCCGAAAAACATGCCACACGTAGCTAGAAAAACGCCAACGTCAAAGCCCTTGGATGGCATTCTTGGAGCATTTTGCAGTTTTGGGCCTCCTTGCTCGCTCTCTCCTTCTCTTGGCTTTTTACTGGCTTAGGTAAGCCCAAGGACTTTTTGCTGAATTAATTTAGAGATTAAATTAGTTCAAGGATATTTGATAGAAAGTTTTAGTTTAAATAATATATAATCCTTACTCTAATTTAAACTATGAATAGGAGAAAGTTTGACTTATTATTTGAGACATTTTAAAATCAATGAAAAGTGTTAATTTAATTTGTTTGATTAATTTTTGTGTAATGTTTGTGCGTTTAATTTATTTAGTTTTTATTAACCTACTTATTCTTATATTTTTTACATCTATTCCTTGAACAATTTTTGGTCTCCAAAGAGTATTCTCGATTCCTTTCGTCTTCCTTGTGGCACTCACTCCACTCAAGTTGCTGTCGTTGCCTTTGGTTCAGTGGTTGTCGCTCGGGCTATGTGTGAAATATGCCACTTTAATGAGCCAACGTTGCGTACTGAGTGCTCTTGCATGCAACCCTTTCCCCCTCCATGCCCTGGAGTCCTTCTTTCCCCCCGTCTCCTGCCGCACAATGGCCCCTTTCTCCTGTCGTCAGGACTAGTTGTTGTTGGTGCAGTGGCGTGGACTAAACTGAATCCCGCCAGAGGCGCTTGGCCAACTGAGGGAGAAGTGCACAGAGAGGAAAATATATTTGATTTGAGCATTTAGATTTATGAATGTCCCTTTCTGAGAATTTTAATATGATTCAGCATGTAATTCATTTTAGAAGGACTTCTTCTTTAGTATCCTTTTTTCTTGAAAGAGAATTCTGACAGTTTGTGTCTTAGTTTTCGGAGCGGTGTCCTTGCAACAAACACTCGCAGGATCAGAGTGTTTTGGAGTCCAGGAATAGAGACCTAGGTCCTTGTTTGGGGAACTGGCTCGGGGCGTGAGTCCATTCACTCTTTCCTTTTTTTTTGCCTAGCGACGGACTGCCTCAATTGACATTTTGAATTGTGCGCAGCTGTTGGCGCTGCAAAAAACGCGTTGCATATTGCAGCGGGAGGGGAGGAGGAGGTTACGACTGCAGCAGGACTTGCAGGCAGGACACATACAACACCCATTCCCCAAAAGGACACCCCCTGTTCGTTGCGAGAGAGTAGTGCCTAGGCAAAAGGATAATGCTGGGGCAAAAAACACGTGTTTAACGCATAAGTGCGAACGTGACGCTAAACTCATTTAAAGGATTACGTTCTGCACACTGTTAAGTGTAGATGAGGGCCTGTAGGTGTAAGTGTGTGAGTGTGCCACACTCAAAGTGTATGCGTGTGCGTGTTCGCTTATATATATTTGTGTGTGTGTGTAAATAAGATTAAATTTTGTTGAAAGCATTGCGACGAGAGAGAGCAAGCGACCAAAAAGCAAAGTGTGGTTCACACTTTTTATACTCAAAAATAAGGATATTTTTTCCAGGGGAATATAGGAACTGTATGTTCGAGGGATAATTATTTAAAATTTTAAAATTATCTAGTTATTATTTCCTAATAAATTTCTGTTATATTAATTATAATTAAATATTTAAAAATATACTATTTAATTTGTCATATTTGTAGGTATTAAAAGCAAGTTAATTTCCAGGATATATCCCATTTCATCACCTCTTCACCGCCAGGATGCCTGCTTACTGTTTCATACACTCCTGGTCTTTCCCCGCCGCACCGTCACCAAGGGGTTAAAGTCTATTTATGCATATGTTGGATGGCGCTGCGAGTCTGTTTACTCTTTTTCGAAAAAAAGTGGGTTAAAAGCACTTTTGGACTTCGGCGCCACGCCCCACCCCCTCCCCTTCCATGTGTTTGTATTTGTGTTCGTGTTTGTGTTTATGTTTGCATTTTGTCTTCGGTTTTGTAGTGCAGAGTTTTAAGCCTCAAGTTGTTTGGCCATTGTATTTGTTAATCCTTTCGGGGCGTTGTCTGCCACCGAACACCCAGGCAACCATCCAAAAACCATCCGCCCCGTTGACACGACTTTAAATTTAATTAATTACAATTTTATGCGTTGACTTGAGCAAAATTCGGGGCAGACATCGTCGCCCATTTCCATTACTCTGTTTGTCTGTTTGCTGTTTCATAAGATTAAATATCAAATATTTGTCCAACTGTCTGTCCCTGTCTGGGCTTAGAAAAAGACTTTACTCTTGGGCACTTGCCAGTCTCGGCAATGGGGTTGTCAGGTGTATTTGGACAGCACTTTGGCTTGTTATCGCACGTCATGTCTGCATCGATAATGCGAAATGGTATTAGACGATTGATATGTTCGATGGCTGTAAAGTCTGGACATCAAACAAGACACATTGTAGAGAATTTTATTAAGGCATTAGCATACCTCTATGCATTTAAAGATTTATCTTTAGGCTTTAAACATGCTGGGAATCATAAACCTTAATCTTGACTTTATCTTAAACACTGGAACTCAGCTGCCCATAAATTATTTCTTGAAGCGGCATACTTGGGCTTTCATTGCTCTTTTTTAGGCAGCTGACAACCCTCGCGAATCAATTCCTGGACAAGGGTTAAAAACGCTGAACGTTTATTACCCATTTTGACAACCACCAGCTTTAACCCCTTCGCTGCGACCTTATCAAATGTTAAATTAATGAACTCCAAACATAAGCATTGTGCTCGAGGGTTTATCTATCGCTTTTTCTCCAACGACTTGTGCAACAGCAGCTAATGATATCGCCTGCAACCGAGGTGGAGAGAAAGAAAACATGGCTTATCGATGCTTAATTCAATTATGCTAATTTCTTTTGAAGCGATTCGAGTTGTGTCAACGCCATGGGACAAATTTCGAGCTCAGGTTGGGTCGGGGGAGAGCTCGATACCATAACAAAAGTCCCACTCACAGGTGGTCAACTGAGCGTGAATAATGATTACACAGGAAAGAAAACTATTGAGGTATTAACACTAATCATACCTCGGAAATCTTAGGGATTTTTGGGAATTTTCTATGAACAAATCAAACCACAACTGAATTTATCTATAATTTCATTTAAAATATATAATATCTGTAGTATTTTTTTCTTTCTCTGTACAAGACAGACAGCGGTTGATGGCTGGAAAAGAGAGAGGGCTTGCTGGTCAGACGGACAGCGGGTGTCTAATTATGCAGCTCGCCGTGTCGCCGTCTCCTTTGTCGCTCAAACGGCTTTGAGAATCAAGATAAACTTTTAATTCCCGGCCAACTCGTAAAAGCCTCCACGTGGGAAGTGGCTAAGAGTTTCCCAACTGCCCGGCAGTCAGTTTTGTACAATTTATTTAAATTTAAACTGCTGCTGCAACTGACGAGCTACGACGACGACGACGAGGCCCATAAAACTGGACATTTTACGAGCGCAAGTCGTCGGGGTCGGAGTTCTGGTTCTTGGTTCCTTGGCTCCTCCATAAAAAGGGTTAATTTGCAAACCCCAAACCCAAACCCAAACCAGCACCAGCAGCAGCACCATGTGTTCCTGGGTGAGTGAGTCCTTAGACCCTTTTTTATTCACTTAGTCTGACCATCTGATAATTAGAAATTTATTAAGCTTAATTATGTGTTGGCTGGAAGTACGCACTTTGGACATTTTTTGTGTGTCCCGGAGTAGCTTGATTAAATGTAGCCTTTGGCAAAAAAAGGGTTCCCTAATTTTTTGTGTTTGTTTTCCCGGCTTTGGGTCACCGACTCCTCCCTTTCTCTCTCTCTCTCGGTGTCTGCCAAAAACTTTCCACATTGCGGTGGCGTTTTATGAGTCATAATGAAAATAAAATTAATTTGATGCCTTTTTCAAACGAAAAGAAGCAAAGGAAGCGAATTTGCATTTTGACGGAATACCTTTTTTTGGATGTAATAAAAATAAAATCATAAATGCTCCGTCAGGGGCAAGTGCACAAAAGAATGTTTAAGTTTATGGCGAAAATATGGGCATGAAACGGAACCTGTTCTCCCAAGGAAGTGAAAAGAAAGTTTTAAACCGTTATTAGGAACATAAAGAAAGGCTTAAAAAATATATAGCAAATAAATGGGCCATCAGGAAATGTTTATTAAACGGTTATGGGCTGTAAAAAATTACTCCCAAAAATATGGTATTAAATGTATAATTATTTTAGACTAAATTAGAACTGCAAATTCTTTTATTTTAATTTTAAATATAGTTAAGCTTTCTTATGATTTACTTGCCATTCAACGAAAAATTTCACAAAGAATTTGGTAATATTATTTATGGCTTTGTTCGCTTTAACATGCATTTCAAAATATGTGAACATACTTTTAAAGATCCCCCACAAATATCTTTCGGATGGGATTAACGAATGTTTGCTGGCCCTATAATCCAATCATAAATATTTCCCAAACCATCCGCACATAAACGCCCAATCTAAATGCCATAAAATCTAACCGAGAGAGAAAACTTTCGCCGGGGAAAACTTTCCTCCATCATTTCCTCTACATTTCCCCGCCTAATTGCCGCTGATCGATGATTCCAATGACTCGATGATCGGGCCAGACACACGCGTTCAACTTTTAACCCGTCTAGAATTAAAATAGAAACCCGAAAATGCTCTTTTTTTCCCCCTCTTGGCGTGGGCTGCAAAACGATGCGTTGAAAACAAGAAAATTATTTAAAAATACATTAAATTTGCATATTTATGCACGGACCTGTGACTCGATGTGTTTATGGCAGGAACTATCTTCATGGGGTGATAAAAAACTTTTTAATTGGGTGATACCCATATCTCCGACGATAAGTTTTCGAATATTTAGTGGGCTCGGAGATATGCCAAAACACGGGGAAAATGCGCAGACGGAGCAGATGTTGACGACGTCGTCGTCGTCGCTACGTGACCAATCTAAAATCCGTTGACTTACGTCAAGATGACGTAGAGTCGCGTTCAGCCAGGAAATCGACTGGAATCGAATGAAGATAGACGCCGCCAGACGGACGCAGTCCTGCTGTTTTGCCAGTCCGGGGTTAGAGCAACTTTTTGGCAGTTGTGAGAAATCAAATAACCGACCAGACAGGCACAGATTGCCATTGCAGCGGCTGACAGACGGACTGACAGCCAGGGTTTTGAACCTAAAATTATTTGCACGACACTGCGAATTTGGTGAATGGAAGGAGCCGTCATCGGTCCTCGTACCAGAGTTTGTTTGGGATTATTTAAGGCACCATTTGCATCTAGCTTGGCTCTTTAAATTGAAGAGATACTATTTGAGGTAGAATTTAGATAAAAGAGTTTTAATTTAGTTAATAAAATGTACTTCCCAAAGCTAAACAAAACAATTAAAGAAATAATATATATTGATTAATAATAAACTTTTTCAATTATGTATCTCGCTGAATTTAAAACAAAAAGCATTATTAACTCCTCCACAAGCAGTTTCCTTTTTTTTTTTGAGATCATATTTCACTGCTCATCAACTGTCATTGCCATTATTTTTCATCAAGTTTAATTTAATTTCACACCACACGCCAACCGTCAGCCAATGTCGAAAAGTAGTTTTTGGCACAGGATTAAAGAGCTTAAATCCTTTTTGTATCTCTTTTGAAGCAACTCGACCCCCACCGCCCACCTCTGGACAGCTGTCAACAGTTTGCGAAAATGGCGCTCAATTCGTGCATGGAAAGCGAATGAAAGAAAATACAAATTGAAAAATAAAAAATATAGCAAAAAATGTATATGAAAACTTTGGCAAGTGTTTCGCCAATTTTAATAACCTTTTTGTGTAGGCACGAACTCACAGAAAAAAATGTTCAAAGCTGTCAGCAATTTTAGTCTGGCTGCGAATAAATCGCTATATGTTATGCACAAATATATACACTTTCATATATATATTCAATTTCCCATTTATATTTACTTTGCCATAATGTAATTTGACGCCAAGCGGCGGCAATTGATAGCAGATACCAGGAACTGCCCGCCAGGATCCAGGATGAGGGGTTTTTTGGGGCTTTTGGCTTTGGGTTTTTCGGGCTTTGGTTTGGGTAACCGGAGACAGGCGACAGCCGACAGGACATTCAATGTTGGCTTCTGCGGTCTGCTCGTTTTTCTGGCACGTTGACGCCTCTGACCAGGACATCAGCTATATTCGGTCTACCAGTGAGGGACACGGAGAGAAAATGTTTCATAAAATATTACATATTTCAGATACAGTTTTTGTTATAGTCTCGAAAAATTTAATAAATAAATTTAATCCATTTTAAAAATACAAAAAACTAAGTTCTTTTAATACTTATTCATTAAAACAACTAATAATGCCTGATAGAAAATTTATTTGTAATTAACTTACATTGTAAAATGTATTTTTATAAATATATAATTTCGAAAATATGAAATCTGTAATGTATTATACAATTTTTATCTTATTTCTCGCTCTGCAGGAAGTGTCGTGGGTGGGGGTGGGAATGTGATTCAATGTACCTCCCCTTCGATATCCCTTCAGTCTGTCCTGCGTGTGTCCTTTCGATGCGTTCGGCCACAGAATGTCATGCACCTGTCAACTGGCCCGTAATAAGATGCCAAAACAGTTATGCGGTTATCCTCGCCCAAGGATAACACGTGAAGGGACACACACATCCGCATCCTCAGCCGTCCGGAAGTGCGTCAGAGTAAGCTTTGGGACTTGTTGTTGGGATAAGCTGTAAGAGGTTTAAGGATTTATGCTGCGATACGTTTTGTCACTGGAGTTCGAAAGGGGAAGCTTACAACTGATTTGGGGATTTGCTGAGAGAATTACTTATTCTCGGGGAATCCGAAGTAATTGTTAATCAACAAGAAACTGAAGAGAGTTACAAATAATATAAGATTCTCATGCTAGATATTTTCCCAACTAAATTTCAGCCAACGCCCATGTCCTTCGACTTAAGCTTATCCTTAGTTTATGCCAACTTGTAATTTTATTGTACAAATTTTGCAATTTTCCTTCATTTCGTTAAGTAAACTTCATCCTTCACACCCTAGTCCAGTCCATCCTTTTCCATCTACAATATAAATGAGATTTTTTAATCTAGACGTCTTCATAATTTTTCGCACTCTTCAGCAACTATTTTTCTTCCATTTTGCTCAAGTTTTGCGCCCAAGTTCTGCCCATCATCGTCGTCAACGGGCGCGTTGGGGCCTTCGTCATCGTCAGCTTCAGCTTGGACACTTCAAAAAATATGGCCAGCTCATAATTTTAATCCAGCTTTCAGTCGCACGCACAATGTGGCAAATTAGCAACAATATTTAAAACTAACTGCCGGGCTTTGCCACTTTCCCTTGCCACTTCTGCTTGCCTTGCCAATTATTTAAAGCGCAAACTTTCGCCATTTGCAACAAGACAAAGATGGCCGAGAGAAAGCGAGAGAGAGAGAGGGAGAGGAGCAAACTTTATGGCCAAAACATTTCAACTTTAGCAAGAGCCAAAAATGTCGCACCCACCAGAACCGAAATTTTGTGGAGGCAAGGCGAGGGTGAAACAATAATAGCTGAAATTTTTCACACATTTTTCTGGGTCAACCATAAAATGTGGATTTTAATTTTCAATTTGCTTGGCTGACAATTTTTAATTAAAAGCGTGAGCAAAATAAACATTAATTTTTATTACCGACCCTCGTTCGTTGGCTGTCTCAGTCGCTCTGGCTTATCATAAGCATTCCTATGGTAATAACATCATTATCAACTGCTTGCCGCACTTTAGGCCAAGTCCTGGCCATCCTGGCCATTTGCGTTGACAAAGTCCTCGTCGTGGCTTTTAACGCCTTTTTGCCCTTCCCGCCTTTTGGCTTTCCGCTTTCCGCTATCCTGGCTTCTGATTCCTGGATCCTTTCGCCTGCCTAATGTACAAGCGTCTTATCCTTATTACCATCTCATCTTCATTTTTGCCCGTTCAGCGTCCTGAACGTCCTGGCAAATCCTGGCATCAAATTTATACGGAACTGCGAACGCAAAAACCACCAAACGAAACGCTGAGCTCTTTGTTTTTTTTATTAGTGTTGTTTTTACTTTTGTTTTTGTTTTTGGCTGTAGCTTAGCATTTGTTGCTGTCGCTGTGCTTATTGTGGGTTTTTCATATTACCGGAAATTGTGGTCACCGGAAGCGGGATTATGTTTTCAAGTTTGTACCGGAACTCTGGCGCTTGACGGCGAACGGTTATTGTCGCAACACGAATCTGGGTTAGCTCCGCTTGGGGTTCATTTTCGGTTGAGTTAGGTCAGTTGGCGATTTTGATTCTGGCTTCCGATTTGCGATGCGTATTAATTTGCTGAAATTTGGTTGTATTTAAGGGGGATTTTAGGGGTCTTTCTGGGGTCTTTAAAGGACACAAAGTTGTGGGAGGTTATCTAGCTGAGGGTTTTACTGAGGAGAATAACATAGTTGGGGTTTTAATAAGCAGCTCATATACATATGTATTGACAGGGAAATATTAAATTATTTTATATTATATTATATATTTATATTCTTGACCCTGATTTACTAGAAATTATTAAAATTCAGCTTATATTTTTCTCATCTAAATTTAGATTTAAGCTCCTAAATATTTGATCTAAAAAAAATGCGAAACCTTCACCGAGTTATTGTATTGTTAGCACATCCTTCGGGCTCCCTCACTCCCAATTATCGCAGTTCTCAATTAATTTCACGCCGTTCACCAAAAATTCCGCCCATTATCCTTGCCAAGGCATTATTCATGTCAAAGTCAGGCAGGCAGGCTGGCTGGCAGGCAGGCAGTTTGAACATTTCTGCGATTTACGTGGCATAACTTTTATTGGCTTGCGGCGCCTCTCTGTTGTTGCGTTGTCCTGTTGTCACCAGGACGGCTCAGCGATTTCCGTGGGGCAGCTGGTATCCTGGCCCCACTGGGACTCCTCCTCGCGTAGTCAATGGCTTCGCCTCGAACTTGGTCCTCGCCGCCATCGTCATTTTGTGCACTTAAAGTAATTAAGCGAATTACTTCAAAAGTCGCCAAGTTTTCTAATTATATCGAATAAATTTATTTAATAGTATTCCTTGGGGTAAAAGTTCTTTGCACAGCCACGGCTGTCTTTCATTTTCCGCTCGCCTCTCCCCCCTCTCTCTGTTTTCCTGCTGGAGCTGAAAACCAATTTGCACACCATTCAAATTTCTGTTGATTTTTTCGATTTTCCAAGAGAGGTTTTTTTGTTTTCTGTGATTTTGGCGCCACCGCTGATTGTTTACTCTAGTGGAAATGTTAATTTCTGGACTTTTGACTGAGGCTCAGCGCTGATTTTCACTGATTTGAATGATTTTGGTTCGTCAGTGGGGGCAATGGGCTCCCCTTCTCCGGGTTCCCCGGTTTGGTTGGGTCTCTCTTTTATTTTGGGCTTTTTTGTTTCTTTTGATTATTTTGGCTCACTTGCTTATTTCAATTTCCGCTTCGGTTCGTCTTTTTATTTTCGCCTTTTGTTGCTATTCCCCTCGATTGGCCTGCTCATTTGGAAATTGAACGGCTTTTTAGTTTAGTTCAACGCAACGGGGGGGTTGTTTCAGTTTTTAGAGAATCTTTTTTTATTGGGGAAGGGATGGGGAATGCTTTAAATAATTTAAATTGCTTGGGTTTGGCTGTAATTTAAGGATTTCTTTTTGTATTTGATTAGAGGAAGTTATTTAATTATATTGAAAGCATTGTAAAGGAAAGAAAGTGCATTTTTATTGACATTGTAATATTGTTAAAGGACCTTCATTATCCTATTTTAAGTGAATTATTTGCATTAGGTTTTAATAGCTTTGAAAATATATTTAGAAATGCAGAAAAGTTTTCATATAACATTAATTAAACTTGAAAATGACCAACGTAACTCAGTTTATAATAAAATATTCAAGTATCTAATTATAAGCTTAAGAATTTTAATAGTTTAGTTTTGTGATACAACCAAGTAAGTAACCGAATTTATTATTTTAAAAGTCTCAAGCTGTATTCCTAGAACACTGATATATTATTTCCTCCTGCTCCACGTTAACTTTCTCACTTTAATTCCATTAACAAGAACTCGGAACTGCCAACTTTAATCAAGAGTTTCATTTGTCTGAACACGAGTTTGCCTCTGGCTGGCGGTAACTTTATCTGTCCCATGATCTGCTCTACACACTTATGCCGCAATCCAATCTATATCAAAAGCAAATAAACACGCGCCTCTTGAAATCATAACCTACCCCTCTTAACACCCCGGTGCCCCGTGCTCGGTGCTCCATGCTTAACCCCTGCTGCACACAGGCAGCACAACAATTGCAAGTTCGCTGAGTGTGTCTGACCCAATTCAAGTTGTACTGTGCCGGAGTGTAACTATATATCCGTAAGTCAACTAACCGGAGAGGAGGTTCCAGTAGCGGCAGGGGCGCCCCCACCTTGTTAGGTCTTAATGAAGCAACGCACGTAAACAATAAGCAAACTTTGAAGCGAAAATTTTGCGCAAATAACGTTGCCAGTTGCCGGGAGGAGGATGAGGGTGGGTGAGGATGGGCACCGAGGATGGCAGGGCAGAAAAAACCACGGACAGATACGGATACGGATACGTGCGGCGTGAGGCAGGAAGGTCGTGGGTCCGGGTACGGATCGTGAGTCGGCGGTAGTCCTTCGCCCTCCTTGGTCGCGATGGGTTGGCAAAAGTTTCGCTGCTGTAACAAGTTGTTGGGAATTAGTTGCGAAAAGTGTGGCATCGCCGCCGCGCCACTCCGCTCAGCTCAGCTCATTAATTTTAAGGCACCGAAAACGGAAGCGTGCAGCCAACTTCCGGATACGGATGCCGTAGTCGCACTCGACCAAGGGCCGGAGAGCCCCGGAGCCGGAGACAGCAGCACGGCCGTGTCAGGGACTCCGGCGCTCCGGCATTCGTTTATTTGTTTACAGTGAAAGAAACATGACATTATCCAGGCTGTGCTCTGGATTTACTTGCAGGGATTTATGTTGGCTTTTTTCTTTGGTGAAATATTAAATATTCAATCAATTTTATATAGATTTGGAGGGGGAAACTGATAAATATTACTTTGGTCAATGTTCAGTTTCCCTTATTTTGCTATTTGAATTTTTAAAATTTATTTCTTAAGAAACATTTGGTAAAAACTTAATATCCAGCATAAAAGAGCTTCACACTATATTTCAGCCTGTACATGTTCATGTTTTTAGTGTTCCTAAACTTAGTTTTATATTTAGGCATAAAGCTTAAATGAAGTCCTAGACTGCAGTCCCTTTATGACCCATTTTGTTACCATTTTCTCTGTGTAGATTTGTTTGTCTGACTGCCACACTTGAGTTATGGCGAAAAAATTTGTTTTCGGCCTTTTTGTTTCGCTGGCTCTCTTAATAAGCAAGCGAAAACTTTTGAAGTGCGCGAAATATGCGCAAATGGCACGCGAGGGGGTGGCCAGGGGTGTTGTTTATGGTGGGGAGGGGTTATTTGGAGGGCGGTGGCAACGTAATGCTGGTGTGGCAGATCTATGTGGGGCAACAGCTGATGCTGCCACAACCACTTCTTGGACTGATGGTGCAACATCGCCCATTGCCATGCCACGGACAATGAATAGGAAATTAATGTAGGTCGAAATGGCAGGGACTGCTCTTGAAATAGATTAATTAGTTAATTGGGTTGGAAAACTCACAGCCAAAACTAAGGGAGAGAGGGAGTGGAAGCTAGAGTCCTTCAAGAATTTTCAAATATGCTGTGCTTTCATAAACATGATGAATGGAAAACCAGTATAACTTTCTATTCATTTAGGAAATGTGGCTCAAGGGAGCTGAAAGGCTTAAGGTTTAAGGATGAAAGTATTATAAATTATAAATTTGGCAAGTCCATCTTAACTTATTTCCCCAGCTAATATATTACTAAAGAAGTGTCCTTGAATAAACACTTCGGAGAACTCATTGAAACTCTGGTTTTTCTGTCTCGAAGATGCATACTTTCCAGTTGAATTCCTGACTTTATCCTTTGCCAAAAAAATAGAAAGAATCACCAGTGTTCATTTGTGTGGCGTCTCTCTTCTATTTTGCATAAACTACAGCAGCAATGCCCCGAGCATATTTCAACTGCAAATCCTTTTAAAACTGCTCCGTGATACAGGACCCTTTGTTTTGCTGCAGGATGCAGGACTTGCAGCAGGCTAGCACGGGGAATGGGGAGCGTGGAGAAAAGGCCTCTTTATTTGTTTTCTTCTTGCCCGGTCCTGTTGTTGTAGTTGGCCAGAAAAGCAAAATATGCAGCTCAACACAAAAATGTGCACTTGTTTGTTTTGTTTGTCAACAGAGTCCTGTTGGCAGTCCTTTTTGCGGTCCTGTGGCCTGATGTCTGGCAATGCCTGCCTGCATATGTTGTCAGCGCTAATCAAGCGCACATATGATAAACAGACTTACACATACATAAGCAGACTATATCTGCCAAAAGGCACTGAAAAAAATATATATAAAAAAACCAATATTTCAAATAAATAATTAAGAATAAAAACATGGAAAACTTTGACGAAAAACTAATATTATTTCCCATGAAATTTTCGTTTTAAATTCGAATAATTTATTTATAAACTTAATTGTCAAAAATTCTCTCTCAAATGATCACCCAAAAATCAGGTAAATAACAGAATTTCTCACAGTGCCTACACCACAACAAAAGAAGGACACGTAACACTAGAAAAATAACAGCAAGAAGGACAACAACTGCAGCAGGACTTATGCAATTGTATTTGTTTACCCGGACGGCTTAGCACTGAGTTCTTCGCTCCTCTACCTCCTTTTTCTTCCTTCGCATTGTTTGCATTTCTTTCACTTCTCGTCCTGTATATCCTTTGTGAGCGGGCAAAACTTTCTGCGCAATTTCACAGGCATTTACCATATGCAGCTCCGCTCACAAAGGTAACGCACAAAGGTGCTTTTATGCCTTTTGATTGATTTATGTTAATCTTAAGCAATTATGCCCAACACGCCAGCGATGGCAATCGGAATGTGTGTGTGCTTGCGTGTGTGTGTGTGGGTTGGGGTTGGAGCTGGTATCCTTAAAGGTCCTTCCGATTGCTAATTGCATCTGGCCATTAAATGCATAATTTGCCATTGATGGCATGAATACACGGCGCATCGCAAATCACTTTTGCATGTTACGTGTGGCCTGCTCTGGGATCTGATGAATCGTTTTGAATATTGAAAGGGAGAACTGGGATGGATCTCGTTGTTTATTCAGAGGCTGTTACAAATTCAACAATATCTGCATGGGTTAAACAGGATATTAATGAGATTGGAAGGGACTGTTTGCCTGGGTAACATAATGCTAAGTAGATATTGATGTGTCTTAATTAGATCAAGGAAAAGGTAAATATTTGGGGTTTAAAGGAGGAAAGTAAATAGTGCTTAAATATATTTAAAAATTACATATTTATACATTCTAAATGTAATTTTGAATTAAATATTAATCTATTGTACCAAAGACAAGTTGAAATCAAGAATGTTGAACTGCAAAGCCAACAAATTTATAAAACCCAACCCGAAAAATTGTCGGTGTATTTTTTAGTTCCCTAAAGACTAAAGATTTTCCTCTGCCAGACATTTCCAGATCCATTTGGATCCAAGTAGCACTACCGAACTAAGTGCAACGCTTTTTAGAGCCCAGAAAAAATACTCAGAAGAAAGGAAGTTTCTTAGCGCCGCATTTGCCACTGTGGGAAAGCATCTTTTTGCGGTGCTTTCGACGTCTAAACTACTAACTAAAGTAACATTTTATTATGTCACTATGTCACACACTAGGACACCAGCACACCCGCACACTCGCACACACCAGCTCCAATACACACACGGGTGCAGCCCTGACATGTTGACATGTTAAAGAGCATGTAAGTGAAGTGTGATGGAAGCTGTCCTGCTCAAAAGACAGCCAGCGGAGAGATAGCTTCCTCTTCCGCCTACCCGCCCCTGCCATCCTGTCTGTTTTTATGGTTTACTTTTAGTTAGTTAGTGAAAAGAATACAAGTCTTTGCTTTTCCTTTTTTTTCGGGGCGCTGACGTGAGCAGCTGAGGTATTTTTATGATGGAATTTTTAATGAATTTACTTTTAGTCGGGTGTCACAGAGCATCTGCATGCGCTGCCATGTGTGTCCTTCCATATTTTGCAAAGGCAGAGTGCAGAATGCAGGATATTTTATATATAATATATATGTGTACTTGTGTGTTTCTAAGAAATCATATTAAAATCTCCTGGCTGTCTCTGAGGTTTTCATCCTTCGCTGCACACAAATGAAAAGAGGTGCAAACTTGTTTATCAAACTCATCTAGTGTTGCGCCGGAAAAAGCTGGGAAAGTGTGGAAAATCAGAGGGTTAGAGCTGACTCTCCATCTCGGCAGATTGAATGCGACAAGTCAAGTGATGCGAATTTAATTTGCATTGCCATCAAAATTGGATTACAGAACGGAGAAATGCGAACAAATGTTATCGAAGACACAAAGGGGAATTTTATCAAATCAAATTGTGTGTG
This sequence comes from Drosophila anomelani, assembly GCA_035045905.1. NCBI lineage: Eukaryota > Metazoa > Arthropoda > Insecta > Diptera > Drosophilidae > Drosophila > Drosophila anomelani. Next base: position 10,771,120 of record JAWNOO010000165.1, read on the forward strand.
TTCCCTTCTCTTTATTTTTTTTTTCTGTGGAATTTACAAAAGAAAACAATTTGATTATGTTGAACATTTCAGAAATGTACTTGGCTTAAGGCATAAATGGTAAATAAATGCATGGAAATATTTGTGATGCAGGTGAATATGGGAAAAAATATTAAAATAAACTGGCATTTGGTTATTTTATGATATATTGGAGATAAAAAATGGAAATATAAACTGGACAAATATAATTTAGAGTTCTTTTCAATCTCGGGTATACAACTCTTAAGTATTTATTTCATTTTGTTATATTTTAAATATTAACCCAAGTTCCCTTATTAAAATATTTCACTTATCTTAAATACAGCTATATTTTCTGGAACTTGTAATAAAATTCTATACTGTTTTAAGTATTTATAAATTAAAGACCCCTTTCCAAGCAGGACAACTCCCACAAAAACGTATAAATCCTCAAAGAAGGGTCTAATTTTATAATGATAATTTCCTTCCTATACTTTTATAACCACTTTTCGGTAGTTAAAATTGCCTTTCATGCTAAAACATCGATTAAAATCGCTGCAGTTCGCTATTAAAACTTATGCTCAAGTTCAGAATTAGTCGAAAGCTAATTAACGATAAGCTTGCCGCTTGCCAAAGTGCATAGAGACTCGCAGGGGAGAAGTTTTCGGCGGCTGGGAAAAGTTTTTAATGCATTTATCGAGTGACTTTGGGCTCGAGCTAAGTGCTTATTATCGGGCATCTATTTCAATTTCCCGCGGCAATTACAAGGCGCACTTTTCCTGCTACCAGGAAGCACCAGGAGTTGCGTACGTAAAGGGGGACAACCTCTGGCTTTTCCCACAACCCACGCGGGTGAGTGTGTGACCTTTCGCTTGGCGCAGTTCAAAGGCGACTGCCGGCGACTGCTCACTTTCGTGAGGCTATTCTCCGGAAAATGAGAGCGGCGAGTGTAGGGAAAATTCGTGAGAGGGTGTGCGCATAAGCCGAGAGGAAAATGTTTTTGCGAGAGAATTTCCCTTTGAGTGTGTGGCAGTCAAACTGGTTTTCGAGTGAGTCTCCGGGTAAGTGAGTGAGTGAGTGAGTGAGTGAGTGTCGGGGTTGCATTTGTTCCACTTTCTGAGCAGAATATTTTTGGCACGTTTTTGTGTCGTCCGAGGAGCCTTTTGTGCATCCGAGTTCTTGCCCCTGCCGGCTTATGGTCAGCATGCGCTCAAATGAAGCGTGCTGTGGCCAGGACCCTTCCCCTGCCCTCTCTTGTTGCTCCTTTAGAATCGTTTTTTTTTTATTTAGGAAGGCAGAGCAGGAAGCATTGCGGCATCCTGACGCTCGAGGGACTCATAATGGCCGAGATTTGGAGTTCCAGTTACAGTTTTTGCTTTAAAACTGTGCTAAAACATGAGATATTGGCGGGAATAAAATGTGGCTAAAACATGAAATATTTAAAGAGACTGCAGCTGGGTTAGACTTTAAATGGTGGCAAAAACTTGAACATATTCTTCATTAATTTATCACGCCGCAGGAAAACTTTGCCACAGCCATAATTCTTTCCTGAACTCGCCGCTTATCAAGTGGCACATATAACCCCGGTTTTCGGTTTTCATTAAAATCAGCAGAGACTGAAACTTTTGGCTTCTAGCAATTTGCGGGGAAAACTGTGAAAAACTTTAAACAACGAACGTGACCGAGGTAAGGAAGGAGTCCCCTTCATCCACACTCTCTCTCTCTCTTTGGTTTTTTTAGCCAAACTGGGTCAGGCGAGGACTGAAAGGACGCGAAACATTTAAAAACATAAAAGACATGCCAGAAATTGCATGCTTCTTTAACTTGCAACTTGACTTGATTCCTCCGAATGGACTCACTCACCCACTCACTCAATCCGGAGAGTCTCAGAGAAGCAGAGAGCAAGAGCCCGACTTGAGTGGCAAGCAGATATATCCCCGATTCTGCCGCTGCTCAGAGAAGCGACATAGGCATTCGAGGTAGTCAGCGAGAGTTAGTCAGCCCACAGCCGCTCCAGCGAACGGACGCAGTGAAACACGAGCGGGAAAACCCCTAAAGAAAATCGTGAAAACCGAAATTGAATCGAGTCGAAATCGAGCCCATGACTTATATATAGCAGGCAGTGCGATTTGTTTACGTGTTGTCGTCGTGCGGCGGTAGTGTTTGTGCCAGTCGACAGCTATATATACAAATATATATTCCAAACCCAAATATAAATAATACAAAAAACACACACAAATCAAAATGATCAGCACAACGGATTACCAAACAGTTGTGGAGACCACGACTCCAGCAGAGGAGCTGTACGCGGAGTTCATAGCCGCTCCGGCCAGCAGCATGAGTCCCGCGGCCATAGCCGAGCACCTGCAGCAGAATCAGATCACCTTCGAGATCCCCAGTGCCCACGACCTGCGCCACATTGACGCGCTCAACTCGTTCAATGCTCTGCTCCAGCGCATTGGCAATGCGGCGGTCAACTATGACCCGGCACCGCCCAGCGGCTGGTCGCCGGACGGCAGCATCAGCACCGAGCAGCTGTCCAAGTCGGTGGTCTTGGACCTGGCCGATCTGAGGGACAGATCCGAGGATGCCGCCGAAGCCACTTGGTTCAGTCAGATCTTTGGCGAGGCAGACATGCATGTGATCATCAATTATTTGTGGATCGGAGTGGTCACCTCGCTGGTCGTCCTCTCGCTGGTCTTCATCCTGTTCAGCTGCTACTTCTACAGGAAGTTCCGCACTTGGAAGAAATGCAGTAAGTATCCCGAATCCGCCCAAGAGCTGACATACATCTGGCTTTTATGTTAGTCCTCCCCCTCCCGAACTCCCGAAACCTTAATCAAAAGCCTTATCTCCGTCCATTTATTCAGGCGGCTAAACAATATAAAATGCAGAAACAGAAACATTCTCCGGAGAGGAGGAATCTCTGTCCTCCCTGGGAGGAGGACGACTCTGTGTTCCAGGGTCCCATAAAATTTTTGGCGCGCTTCGAAATTGTCAGGCAGCCAGGCAGCGAGGCAGCCGTTTGGCCTTTTGCATCGTTCTGTTGTAATTTTAGATACACAAGTTTATTATGCCACAAAATATATGTGCCGCATATTTATAATATTAAATTGACTCGCCTTTGCCAGAGGCATTGTGCCCCCTTTATGATAGCGATAATGTTTCGAGTCGGAGACTATAGAACCGACCCACATGACCCCCTCGCTTTTCTCGTTAACTCGGCCTCTGTGGGGAAAATGTCGAATTGAGCCTCGAAATTTGTTGCTCAGCGTGAAAGGCGTGAAATTGTGCGTTGATATTTATATGTTTCGTTTTTGTGGGCCGCAGCGATAAAGAGTAATATAATATAATAATGATGGACCATATCACTCAGCTTTGTAGTTAAAGGGAAATCGGGCATAAACAAGTGCGGCAGATGGTGGACAGAAAGGGTTTAACATTTAGGTATTTGAAACACTTCAAAGGAAGTTTTGGTGAAGTCAATTCAAGAGCACTTTCAAATTTGTTAGATAAATAATCAGAATTAGAATATTCAATATATAAAAATATTTTGAAAACAATACCTAACCTTTGATGGGATAACTCCACCAGTCTCGTATTAAATCCCGAATCAATCAAGCTTTGACACAAACTGTTATCGCCGAAAGCCACCTAAAACCAGCAGATTACCCGCCAGCACTCAACCCCGATTCCGTGTAAATATAGCCCATGTAAATATATATCTTATCTGCCACGAAAGTGCCCCGAACCTGTTGCACCTATCAACAGTCCGTAGAACCCAAAATAAATCATATGTTTAGGCACTTTACACGTAATTACGGCACCACAACAACGCAGCCAATCTGAACAGAACCGAAAAACTCAACCTATATCCCGGATCTGAACTAAATTGAAGGGAAGGGAAAAAAGGGAAGAGTAGGGAAGAGGAGCCAAGCAAAGGGCTTTGGCTTAAACAACCTACACGACTAACAAGTCTCCGACTCAAGTGTCAAACTTTTTGCAGACCAATTTAGCCAAATGATTTATTTAGGCCAAGCAAACTTGGGCCTTAGTGCAGGAACACAGGACTCTGCTTCCTCCCCCTCTCTGTCTCTCTCTCTCTTTTAGGCCAAAAGGGCCGTGGCATTAAAGCCTGGCCAACTCAACTGTCAAACTGTCAATTTTGTGCTAACGAGCCTTAAAAACTTTGCCCTGCGATTACGACACGCGACCAAAGGCAGGGCAGATACTGCCGCACACTATATAGGTATATATATGCTATGCTATGCCTAAAATATCAATTTGAGCGATATGTGTGCTGCCTGCTTTCGGGCGTCCAATGCGTCTAATTAGTTTCGTTAGTGTCCGTGTTCTGTGCTTTTTTTTCCGCCTCCCCTTGCCGGGTTTATGTTGCCTCCCGTGCGGATCTGGCCTACATAGATACCAAGTGCTTGCCGGGATAGGGCAGGGTTGGCCAGGATACTGGGAGCATACTAGTACGTGTGTCATTTATAATTAAGCAACTGCCTAGGCCCGAGTCGTCTCGGCTTTTGTGCATTTAATGCCGTCTACGTGGCCTCTCGCAGTGTTTACCTTATAAATACTTAACGAGGCCCAAACAACCAACCAGATACAAGAGTGTCTGCTGGCCCAGTTGCCAGTTACGTGTTACCTGTTACCTATTACCCACCGGGCTTACACTTTATTTATTAAACCGTCACACACAGACTTTGGCTGGTTATCAATTAGTGCAGAGCGCCACAGAATTTATCAGTGAGTCCCCTAAATTAAAGCCAAACTTGGAGCCAAGGCAGCCTCTATCCAATGTTTATCATGTTGTACGGGGTCCTGCATAATTCAGTTGCGTAAAAATGTAATTAAGCGTGGCATATTTGGCCAAGACCAGAAAAAGTTGCTCTTGGCCGGCAGCCCTTTTCAATTTTTAATGGCTTTCGCTGGCGCAGAAAAACTAGAAGTTGGCTCTGCTTTTCCAGCTGCAAAAAATATGTTAGTTTGCTTTTCATATTCCTTCTTTTTTTTTGGCAAACACAAATTGAGTGCTGTAATTAACCAAATTGTTTTGTTGCCGGTCAGCGTTTAGTGGTGGCAAGGCAAAACTTTTAATGACAGTGCATCTTGTGGGGGGAAATTGAAAAGCACAAAAAGTACAACAAGAAAATCAATATCCCCTGGCTTAATAACATTTGAGAGCAGCTTAAATGCAATGATAATAATTTTTAAATAAAAAAGATCTGTGCTGTGCTGTCCGCATTGTTGAGGCAGTTAAAAAATTAACAGACATTTATGGCAACAAGAAATAAGGCAGCTCTGGGGGTTTTCCATTTGCCATTTTCCATTTTCCATTCGAGAGTGCCGGCTTATTGCGATGAATTTAAATTGTTGCATACATTTGAGCGCAGCAACTGGGAGGGGGAAGCACACAAAAGCGGAAAAAGGACGAAACCAAAGTGCCAACGCAGCCGAAAAACAAAAGGAGCACCAACGAATCGAGTGCTAATTTTTTGTTGCTGTCACTTACACAGTGAGAAACTACGCGATTTATTGAGATAATTAAATAGGAAGCAATTAATAATTATGAATATTTTTCAGGGATTTTAATAGGGTTAAAAAATTGAATTTCTTAGTTAAAATTTCTCCATCTGTTGAGTAATTTTCTCTGTATTTATTTTCCATGCAGACAGCACCTCTCGTGCTTCTCCGCTTTTCCAGCTTTCTTTGTGTCCATCTGCAATGCTCGAAAAGGCTGAGACTGAGTGGCTGAGGGGTTGGAAATTTCGCAGGGGGGCGCCTGTTTGTTCAACACTTGCATAAAATATGAAGCCTCCTGCCACGCCCTCCCTCTCTCCCTCTTGTCCAACGCCCTGTTTGCCGGCTGTCTATCAAACGGGCAGCGAGAAAAAGCGGAAACAAAAGTCAAAAAAGAGGAACAGCCACACACACAGAGTCCTCCTCGTGTGTGGGGACTTCTGGCCAAAAACAAAAAAAACGTGGGGATATATGTGTGCAGTTATAACAATAAATCAACAACTGCTGCCAGGCGGCGGAACTGCTGACTGCTTCTCTGCTACCGCTGCGTTTTAATATTGTAATGCGCAAATTTTTCAACAGGCTTTTACCCCCCTCCTGCGTTGTTCTACGCTTTAATTGAAAAAAACACAACGTTATTTTTTTGTCTGACAGAATTTATGAAAAATACACCTATTTTCGGGGGAGTTGAACAATTAAAAAAATGTCCTGCATTCAAATTAAATCGGACAAAAAACGTAGCGGACGATCCCCTATTTATTTATTGAATGCAGTTTAAATTGCATTTAATATCACAGAATACCAGCAGCAGCAGGCTTTTTGTGCCGCCATTTGAGGCAAATTATTGCCTTATGCATTTTTAATCAAGGGCGTAACTCAAAAAGCTGCCAAATTAAATTCCCCAATGGCCAGGGCTTAGACTGTATTGCATTTTCCAATCTTAATTCAACTCGGGCTTAATTTGCAAATGAAAATAAGAGACATATACACATGGATCGAGCAGAGACGAGCAGCAACTGTGGCATTATAAAAATTAAATGCCTTCTGTTGCATACTTTCCGGGGATGATTGCAGCCTCTCTCTGTGTCTGTGTGTATGAGTATTTTATTTCATTTCATTCTGCCAGGCCACGCGCGCACTTCCGGCATATTATTGCCTAGTTGTTATTGTCGTTGTGTGCGGCTGTCAGTCTGCTCCGAAGGAACTTTGCCTGTCCTCCTCGCCGGCATTTCCGGTCAGCACAAAACTTTCCGCTTGCCGCCATTCTTTTCTGCGCTTTTTTCCAGCATTGTGCCTGTGCCTGTGCATTCTGGCATTCGGAAAAGTTCAAGCGTTTGCGCCTTTACGCTAAATTGAATTTAATGCCAGGGTGTTCTCCCCTTTCCTCCCAAAATGAAATGTCCTTTGACATGGACAAACAATGTAATGACAGAGAGTCCAAACTTTGATGGCTGATTGGGTAGAGTAGAGCCCCTCCAGCTAAGATGAGGCTACACAGACAGAAAATATTTTATCCAAAGCTCAAGTTCATGGGGTGTTAGTTCATTATCAACTGTTTTTAAGGGCCAACTTATAACTCTATTAGCTTAGTATCCCCCTTTTTTCTCTCCCTTTTCAAATCCAAACAAAATAAACTTTTTGCCAACAAACTCGACTAACAAACTCCCTCCGTATTCTCTGTTTATTGCAGATAAGGACATACGTGCCCAGATCCATGCAACCAGCGACTCGTACTCCTCGCACCTGGTCAGCTGCGATGCCAGCCGCCTGCTGCTGCATCAGCAGCATCCCCATCATCATCAGCGAAGCGGTGAGGCGGGCTTCTACCAAATCGAATCGCCGCCGTGCTACACAATCGCCACCGGACTGCCCAGCTACGATGAGGCACTGCATCACCAGCCCCGTCACTTTGCCTACGGCATGAAGTTTGTGTATCCCTCGCTGGCAGCCGTGCATCATCATCATCACCAGCAGTCCGCCTGCATTTCCAACTGGGAGAAGGATGAGCTGCAGCGGCGGCAAAAGTGCAAGCTGTCAGCGCCAGTGGAGGAGGATAAAGCGGAATCCTCTGCATCTGCATCTGCATCCTCATCTCCATCGCCATTGCCATTGCCATTGCCATTGCCATCGTGCCACTTGGCCGCAGCCATGCCTGCCATTTGCATTAACATCCCGGCAGATGGACAGCAGCAGGAGGAGCAGGAGGTGACAGTCGTAGAGAAGCCAGAGCAGGAGCAGAGCTTACAGCCGGCGGCGGCTGCTGACGATGATTGCGCCTCATTGGTCGTCGTTGTTGCCGCGTGATTGCCCGGCTGCAGGGCCAGCATGGGTTAAGTTTGGGGGCCAGGGGTCAAGGCCTGCTAAAGGGAGTAGCAGCCCAATTGCTTAGTCACTTGTAAATAGTTGCAACGTCTGCTAATGTTGGCACATCCCCCCCAAAAGCCCACTTAGTTTCGTTTTTAGTTAGTATCTGTTATATTATTGTATTACGCAAGACTGAGTATTATTTATTGTACTATGTATAGAACCCAATTGTCTATCGATTAAGCCCTAATGCCTAAGTGAGAGTGGAAAATATATACGCCTCGAATGAAAATATTGCAAACGAACTTTAAATTTTGTGTTTTTCTATTTTTTTACAATTTATTATTTTCAGTTTTTAGCCAAACGAAAGTTCCTCCACCATCTCCATTTCCATTTCAATTTCAATTCCAAAAGTACCCTCCCTCTGACCTTGCTGATCCCTCAGAGACTCGTTCTTGGTCGTAGCAAATATCAGAAGCCATTTGGGGTTTCGGATTTGGTTTTGTTTTGAAATTATGTACGTGACTTGGATGCGGCCGGTTGAGATTAGGTCAGCAGAAGTGCACTGCAGCTGGGGAATTGTCCTGGGAACGTGCATTGCTGAAAGGATTTTTCAACATCCCTTTTAAGTGTTACTCGAGAGGAATTTGGCTAGCAAGAATTAATAAAAACTAAAGAATTTTCAAGAGAGATTAAAGTCATAAATCAGAATTAAATTTGAAGCAAAAAACTGCACTTGTTCAGCAGAATTGTGATCCCTTAAAATTTATGAGAAAAGGAAAAGGAATATTTACCTCTTTATAATTATGTTATTTTTAATTACAATAAATTCATCTTCAAATATTAATTAATTTCATTTACTTTCCCAAATATTCCGCTTAAATTTCCAAAATAAAACAAAGATCAACTAAATAAAACACAGTTTCTTCATGTTGCAGTTACTACAATTAAATAGAAGCATTAACTAGAGTTAAACCTAAAAGCTAAAGCTCACTGAAACCATTAATAAATATTGTCTACTATGGAAAAGAGGGAAGAAAAACAACAACTAAATATGCAAAAAACAAAAATCGAAAAAAATATATATGAAAAGATATTAACAAACCAAAAGAAATGTGTCTTTGATATTTATTGGCCGGGCTCCAGGCGATGAACCTAATTGGGAACACTGAAAGACACGAGTTCAACTTTCGTGCGAGCATTAATAATTTCATGTCAGTTTTGACACTTTTGCTAAAGCCTCTCCTGCCGTCACTTTAATGCTGCAATTTGTATTCAAATGTACGATTTGTTGATGAGTCCGAGCGGCAAACTCCGAGTGTGACTGGGACGAGGGAACATCAAACATTCCATAACGCGGCGGAGGAGCTGCAAACACCAAGCAGGGCCATAAATTATATTATCGTGCATCGTGTATCTGGTTCAGGTCGCAGTCATGAGTGACTGTGGCTCAAAGTCGAGGGCATTGGGGGGATTCGGAATGGGAATGCCAACGGGTCTGGAGAGTGGGGATCGGAGCCGAAACGAACTGGGGACTGACATCAACACCAGCAGCTATGGAACTTGTGGCTCCGGGATTGTCTCTCACTCACTCTGTGTGTGTGTGTTGTCGTAGTCGTGCCTTGCGTTCTTGCCATGATTTTGCCGAAATGCACAAAAAACCAAAGCCAAGACCAAAGGAACAAGGTGGATTTATAGGTTAAACCAAAGCTGGAATGCTCTTACGTACAGAACAAGGGATACCGAGCTTAGTCCTCTGCAAATATATTTTTCAGGAAATGAAATTGAGTCTCGACTTCAACAAAGATTGCAAAATACTTAATAAAATGTAAATATTAAAACTTCTCTTTAAATTTAAAACCCTTCACCTCTAAAGATAGTTAAGTCCCGAAAACTGCTGCTGCTAAGCCCAACTAAAATGCTGCCTTACCATTATAACATTTAAGATACTCCTCTTGGCTTAAGGGACTATACAGCCAAGAATCCCCAAGGTTAGGAAGGGTATAGCACAGACCCATCATCGGGCTAAGGTAGGCGGAGTGCCTGCCCGGCAGATAAGCGATATAAGGTCGGCATTCGTACACGGAGTAAATGTGTGTTATGTGCGATGTGTTACTACTGTACGGGCGGTAGTTGCGGGGGGTGTTGGGGCATCGAGGTACCACCGTACCGTAGCCCCAGAGTATGGTGCGTTTTTATGGTGACTGCACGTGTGTTGGCCGTAATTTGTTAAACGGTTTTTCTGATTTTTTGTTGTTGTGTTCCCTATGGCAGCAGCAGAGTTCATTGAACAGGTTGTTTTGGCCTGACTTTTCGGTCTTTGTTTGCTCCATTTTGTGGGCGGGCCATAAATCTCGGAGACATTAATTTGTTTGTCACCTGTCGCAAATGCGGTTGAATAAGATGTGTTGGGCTCTTTAATGACTCAAATTAAATGCAAAATTACGAGCAAATAGGATTTATTGTTGGCCAAATAATTCACATACATATATACATATGTATATTGTCAGCGTCTTTAAAACCTCATTTTAATCGTCACTATAATTAGTGTTATTCATTACAAGTTTTTGAAAGTCTGGCAGGCGTCTTTGAATTTGGATCCTACTCGTTGTTAGTGGCTCGGCTCGTGGATTGGATATATCCCTCTCCTGTCCTGGAATAATCTTCGAATCCGATAGATTCTTTAGTTCTTCTTCGCTGAGGATCTCATAGTCTGGCAGTGGTTGTTCGGCTCCTTTCTGTCCATGCATTTCATCGTCCAAATAAACGGGTTTCGCCAGCAGAGTTTCGTTCCCTAGAGACATTTCGTCTGGTGGGGCCAGTCCTAGTTCCCAGGGAACATTGGAATCAGATTGTGAATCATGAGGTGCCATAGAAAAATCGATAGATGGATCGATACCAAAGCCAACTTTCGGTTTTCCATTGGCATCTCCATACTCATTATCTGATCCAACTTTGTTATCCCCATATTCATTATCCGGTGGCTCGGGGAGTTTTCTACCGTCTACCGGCTCAACCTTGTACAGGACCCCACGATTCCTGAATTCTCCGAAAGGCTTCCGGATTTCAGGAACAGAACGATCCTGGCTGTCCTCACTTGCTTCAGTTGTTTCTGTTTCTGTGAAAACGGGCCAATCCATGGGAGTTGTCTTTAATTTGGGCTTCCTCTGCTTTTTTCTGCGGTAGCCCCAACTTCCACTGTCCTGATTCCTGGTAACCTGACGATTCTGAGAGCTGTCCTCGTCCTGATCCTCGATTGGTTCGCGAGAACGATTCGGCTCATATGGCTCACCATATTCTTCGCTTTTGCCGTCGTCCCAAGGTTGCTCGGTGTAAATAGCTATAAATCGGAAAGTCTATTAATCAGAAGTAAATACTTAATATAACTTCTTACTTGCAAGTGAAATTTCACTCCATCCGCTATCAAAATGGGTCGACAGCATGCGATTACCTTTATTAGAAGGCGGCGAAGTCGCCATAAAACTATCTGGTGTAAGAGGTCTATATCGGATTTGCCAGTAAATTGTCAGCCAGAAAATGATGAGAAAGTCGTGGAATAGTATTAGGGATCCTAGGAAGAAATCGTTTAGGCGCATCTCTGCAAAGCGATTCCCATGGATGGTTTGCGCATGGTATATGACGAACTAGGATTGGCTAATGACTAAAATTGATCACTAAATTCGTAGGATAAATACCAGCAGGATTGTTAGAGTTACAGCCACTTCCGCAACCAGATAAGTATACATCTTTGGGTACCCCATGCATACCATGAGCGTTAGAACAAAGACGGCGATAATTAGGAAAATAAATGCTACAATAAAGAGCACGGCAATGTCCAAAGTGAGATCCAACTTTAAATAAAAATCACATCAGAGACAAGTTAATGAGAATGTTGTTATAGTTATAGTTACACTTCGTGGCAGAATTATTCCAATAAGCAGAAATAAAAATATCAACACGGCACACACCGTAAAGAAGGTGAGTACTTCCGCCCACCAGGTGTTGACTATCAGAAGAAGCGTTGCAAGGATCTGAAGCTCCACCTGAAAGAGTTAACATTTTTATTACAATATGGCTAACATTTCCTTACTAACCACTCACGATAATTAGTGATATGATAAAATTTAGAACCTGTATAAACCGCACCTCATCAGCAAAAATGAAGATGGCTAAAAGCAGCACGGCCAGGGCAAAGGCTATCAAGGAGATGTAATATAATTTCTTGAATATCGACCGTGCGTCTTCTCTGCAAATGAGCAAAATTATTTAAATGGAAACCCAAAGGAATCCCAAGTCCTAGGTCAACTTACATCAGGCAGACTATCATCCATTGGATTAGGGCAAGTCCAAGCCAAAAGATCAGCAGCCCATAAACCTTCGCTGAGAAGGCTACCCGTGCCCTCCGATATGCGCGCAGTTCATCCGAGGCGAACATCGTAACCCATGGGTTCCAAATATGGCGAGTGTTGATTCCTTAAGGCCACAGAAAAGGAATCGAAAAATTCGCCTTGCTGTGTAATTTGGAATTCAGTTTTAATAGACATTTCACAGCTAACTTGTTTCAACAGGAAGCCTATAAATAGGAATGTACTTTAACTGCAGTACCTGAAGAGGGTTTCAATTAAATTAAATTATTTTACGGAATCGTTGCATTTATGCATCTATGCGTTACACCTCTTTTCTCTTCGTCAAGACGGAGAACTCTGGTCGTAGTCATCGAAATCTATATCGTAGTCAGAACCATCTATATCTGTAAAAAGAAACTCTGCGTTACCCTGAAGTGTTTTTTTGTTTTAATAAAATGCAACCCTCTCTCTCTAGGCATTTTCTGCTTTTTGTAAGAAATTTTAACAAAAAACCATAAGCACTATTTTGAATCTTGTTGGAAAAACCAAAAAATTGTCTGCTATTAATTGCCAATTTCTATTACCATGAGGATTTATGTTAGATTGCTTCGGTGTGGTCGTCGTTATAGGCACTGGTGTGCTCGTCGACATCCAGAAGAAATCGCTGGGCGTGAAAAATGCATACTTAATTTGCCAATAAAATGTCATGGCGTAAATGGCAAGAAATTCGTGAAAGAGCAGCAAGGCGGCCAGCAGGAAGTCATCGGTGGTCATTTGGATAAAGCGATCTCCCCTGATCGTCTGCGCATGCAGCATCACAAGCTGCAGGTACCGCCTATTGAAATACAAGCGGTTAAACGTAACAAAGTCTCACCAACAACATCATCAAGCTGAGAATAAGCTCGAAGACCGCATAGGCATAGGGCACTACATCCTCCCAGAAGAAATGCGTCATCAGTGCGTACATCGCAGTGGCGGCCATAATGAAACAGGCGATGAATATGATAGCAACACTCCGAGTCAAATCCGACTATAGAAGAGGAGGTCAAAGATTAGCTACTAATAACCACTGGATTATAGAGTTATCCTACCGAATACGAGAGATTACAGCCAATAACGAGGGCCACGATCATGAAGAGCATGACGATGATGGCATAAACCAGCACTTCCGGCAACCAACTTGTAATCGCCAGGACGAGCATCGAAATCACATACAGCTCAACCTAAGGAATTTTCGTGCGAAATAATAATGCAAACAAAATTGGGAAAAATCAGTCGTCAACTTACTATAACTGCTGCCACCACCCACTTCCAAATATAGTGACTGCGAATATACCCAAACAATATAAAAAGGGCGAACAACATGGCAGCCAGGCAAAATGTGATCGGGCACCACATTGAAAAGTCTGCAAAGTTCCTACGCGCACTCCGCCTATAAGACAAAGTCGTTATAGGAGTCTGTTAGGGATCGGGATAGCTCATCACCCACATCATTGATACCGCAACCCATTGGAGCAGGGCAACTGCCAGCATGAACACAAATGAAAAGTAAACGAGACGGGTGAATATTACTCGTTTCTTGTCTCTCCTACGGGCATCCATGTCGTGGATTGGCACTGGGAAGGTCCTGAATTAACACCGGTTTCCTTCGCAAATTCGAACATATGTAAAGTTTTGAGTGACAGCACAAAGGTGGCTGCTTGATAAATTTTGGAGTCCGTTTATTAAGTACAAAATAATAAAAATAAAAAAATTCTGTTGAGGACTTTTGGCTGCACCTCCCAAATAGTTTGCTTTGACCTTCGCCCCTTTGGACCCGTTTACACACAGCTGCGACCTGGCCCCGATACAAATTCTATATGTATGTAAGTGCTGTACTGTAGCTACAGTAAACACACGGCGGGGCAGCCGAGCAGCTAACGCGTAAAATCAACAGAAATTAACATGGAGCAAACAGGGCGAGCACGAAGCCAAGGTTGAGAAATTTTGTGCCCGTCTCAATGCAGCAAACAAATTTGCACTTGTTAGACGGGCTAAAGTTTGATACCCTGTATTTTGGGAGCTTATTAGGATAGTATTTAAATAATTTCAATATATTTAAATAGAGGAAAAAACATTTTTAAGCAGTGGTAATGACTGAGAGATCTAGGCATTAAAATAATTATCTAGGGAACTATATTATATTATTTATTTATTTTACGTCAAAGATACCTTATATATTCAATATATTTTTAGCTAATAATTATCTTTTTGATGTTTTCCATAATGATTATTCATTAATTGTTACATATAAATATCCCTTATAACCATTTAAGGATTTATTAATTTAAGAGCCAGGTATTCAATGGTCTAAACTGCTTCCTGACTAGCGAAAATAGCGCAGAATATGCCAGAGAGTGACTGTCAGCGGGGCAAGTGTTAAAAACGTCAGATAAATAATGTTAGAGGAGACAACACAGCCACAATGGCAAACAGACTCACTAATGAGCCGACTGCTGCTGCTGCTGCTGCACTGCAAAGTCAATTTTGAGCAAAGGAGGAGGCATCGTTCACTGTGTGCGTCACTGTCAAGGTACAATTTGCATACAAAACCCCGGCACGACCACGGTGCGTATGAGCAACGGCGAATAAAAATCATTTAGCGACACATTTGGCATATCAAAACGTTCGTAATGGCGTGTGGCATTCACAATCAGCTTATGAAGTCTCCCGAAAAAGTGTCTTGAGAGGCAACTAACTGTCGCCCGGGAAGCTCCACTAGCAGCTGACTGGCATGCAAAATTAATTACGGCCAGAAATTTATTTACGACAACGACATCGCCGACGAAGAGGAGGTTTCCTCCACGCGCTGCGGCAGCCATAAAAGTTTTACGCTTTAGCCGAATTTAGGAGCCAGAAAACAGAGACCAGCAACCAGGAACACGGTGGCCAGAAACCAGAACCAAGAACCGAGAACCCCGAACCTGGAACAAGACTGCAGCTTAGATACATTCTCCTTTGGCAACGCCATAAAATCCAGGCGCTGATGACATTTCGCCAGCTGCATTGCAGTGGATGTGGGATGTGGATGCGGATGCGGACGAGGATGTGAATGTGGATGTGTCACCACTGCGGTGGTTCACCCAGCTACTGCAGCTACTGCTGCGGATTTTACGAGCCTTTCGCAACACTGCCAAAACGGGGAGAGGGAAATCCCCCCCTCCAACCAGACCCGGAAAATCACACCGCTTAAGTGCGCGTAATGAAATTTTAAGCAGCATTCGGTTCTGTTTATGATTTCAGTTGTAAAACGAATGCATTTGCCAGAGTCTCTAATTCAATTTGGTTGTGGCCACGTGCACCAGCTTAAATATTAACAAAAAGTTGCTTAATTTATGCTGCTTACTGTGCAATTTTGCTAAATTAAAGGGTTATAAGTTATGTAAATGGAAAAATAATACAGGAAGCT
The DNA here is from genome assembly GCA_035045905.1 of Drosophila anomelani. NCBI lineage: Eukaryota > Metazoa > Arthropoda > Insecta > Diptera > Drosophilidae > Drosophila > Drosophila anomelani. Next base: position 10,786,744 of record JAWNOO010000165.1, read on the forward strand.
AGGTTTGTATATGCTGCAAGTGTAATAAATTTCTAGATAGTATATATAATATATGTTTACCTCTTCTGTTACTGCATTTTCCTGATCAGGCTTATCCTCTTCCAGATTAACCACACCTAAACAAACACACACAATGCGAGGGGCCATCGTAGCCCCTTTCGATTTCGAAGATTAGCCGCAAGCGACACACTATTTTTCCTATCAAACTGGGTCGTTGTCAGATTATTCCAGCCGTAAAGCTCTTTTAGTCGTAGTTCTGGCAGACTAAATACGATTAGGTAAACAGAAAAATGACGCTAACTTAGGTCAGGGTTTGGTTTACACAACGATAAGTAGTAGAACGTTCCCGCGATGACAGTTCTGAAATCGCAGCGAGTACCAAACAAAGAGCATTCCGGCTAACTGCCTGTTTGAGTAAGCCAAATGCAAATAGCCAACAGACGCTCATTAGCAGCAGCAGCAGCGGCAGCAGCACACGCCGTAGATAAGGACCACACCGAGACCGAGGTCGAGTCCAAGTCGGCGGTCGGATCCGGTCCAGGTCCGGAGATAACTTCTGCCGGAGACTGGGAATGCAGAAGATAAACTGCCGCTGGCCGAGTTCAAAGAGCCGGCGAATCATGTGTCGTCACATCATCAAACAAAGTGAGCAGCAAATTAGAGGGACGACTATGAATGCCGCAGGAAAAGTGTCGGCGGGAAGGAGTTTTCCATTTTCCACTTGCGTCATCGAAATTTGTAGCGGCTTATCTGGCTGATAAAACGATGAGCTCCGGAAAATCCTCCTCTCCTCCGCCATGGCGACGGCGGTTCTCTCCTGTGTGAGTCACATTTGCCGCACATTCAAACGTGACCCGGCACTTTAGTGACAGTCTCTCGAGAAATCGGAGTCTATATATAGTGTGTCTTTGGTCTGGTCCAGCGCCTTTATCAATTTTACGACTTCCTCTTGGCCAGATAAATATTGGAATGGCAGAACGAAGACCACCGGCTAGCCGCTACAATTAGTTTTATTTTCCAATTCTCCCGCTTGTGGCTCGCTTTAGTATCTTTATCTTGGCTAATTGATATTTATGGCCCGAACACGTTCTTCCACTTCTGCTCCTCTCTCTCTCAGGTGAAAATGTGAAAATGCTTGGATGCCCCCTCCATCCTTATTGGCAGCGGGGAAATTATAGTTGGGTTATACTTTATTGGGGAATGATTCTAGCTAAGCGCGGTGAGTAAGACATTAACCTGAGAGATCCGTGGGGTCAACGGTGGAGTCACGTTTTGGTTTTACACAGAAACAAGATTAGAGTCGTAAACAGTCGAGGACTTGCCGATGGACAGGCTGGGAAATTGGATGAACTATGCTGGCTGGGGAAAAGGTGAGTTCCCAGCTTTGAGTCATCAATCACATTTTCTCCAGAATACCCTGGAAACATAAGGACCTATAAAAAAAATACAGAAGTACAAAGCATTCACAGGAAGCCCAAAAGGATGCGATACTCCATTGCGCCAGCTGTGCCTCGTACGAAGTTATCGACTATCATATTTCCCTCTGCCATATTTATCCTTAAAACAACCATGAGGAAGCACTTTTTTTTACCAATAAACACTTCACAGGCTTCCCCAAAATATGTATCGAAAATTAACAATACTTGTAGCCCTTGATTTATGAATGAGTTCCTCTAGTTGGTTGTCTTTTTATGGCAGGATATTCTTTTTAGAGCATGACGTTCCAGTTTCGCTGTGTTTTTCGGGGGTAGGCAGGATATTATGAATGCATTTAGAGTGACTACTTAAAAGTAAATAAATAATGCAGGAAATTGCTGCTGTGTTGATTCAGGAAACCAGCCTTGAATAGAGAGGGCATGAGTTGAGGAATTAGCAGTGATAGTTGTGAATTGCCAGAGAATTACCCAGGGAGGACATATGTATGGATTTTATTCTCTTATAAAAACTATTTTCGAATATCACTTATTTACTTTTTGAATACTCTTAGCATTTGAGATATTTATAAGAAGCTATAAAATATTAAATAAATATGAAAAGAGAATTATAAATATGAAATAATAATGCTTTCTAAATTCTAGGTATATACTTTGGTTTTTTAAGCAAAATTAAAATAATAAATCTATATTAAATCCCACTTATAGATTACCTTAAAGTCTTTAAAAATTATTAATATATTTAGAAAATTCCGAAGGGACTAAAACTACTCTTCCTAAATAAATAATTTAAATATAAATGGTAAAAGCAAATCATTGACACAGGCCAAAGCCCTTCAAAATTTCTATATATTTGCAGCTAGCAGCAGGACCAGCAGCCCACTCAACTTGACTTTTGAGTTCATTCCTAATTTATGACACTTTCAATTAGGAACTCCTACCAAAAAGGGCTAACAGCAGGTCGGATTCTGAGGAAACCTCCACGCACAGTGCGTTTGTGTGTGCCTTGTGAAGTTCTTGGAATAAATTGAAAACCATAATTATGCTCACGCTTACGGCCTTCGTCTGGGAGCGTCTGTCAATTGCAAAAACAAACAGAAGAAGATGGCAAAAAGAGCAGGCCCACACAAAAGGCCAAGGCTAGGCTAGAGTGAGATACTACTGCTGCTGCTCCTCCGTATCTGGCAGATAAATACTTGGACAGAGATGCTGGAAGATGGATTGACAATAACGAGGCAAACCCTACCTGCAGCGCCTCACAAGTGTCCTTTGTCCTTGGCGAACGAGCAACTGACATTGTCAATGTCGCATGTCTGGTGCTGACAAATCGCCAGGAAGAAGGGATTTATGAATAGGCCAAGGGCGAAGAAGCAGGACGAGGTTCTTGGCCCTGATCGCTTCATTATTGGGCAGAACATGTCAATTTAGGCCCTCAAAGACTTCCTCGAACTGCGTTCCAGCTGCGGCTTTGTGCCATTCATAAATTGCCACACAGATCTATCAAAATCCCCCCCGAAGTTGATTAGACTGTCAGATAAATCAATTTGTCGCCGGGCATTAAAATATTTTTATTATTGCACAAAAGTCCGGCTTAGGCGGCAAATTTTATGCCGTAATTTAGATTGATGGCCTCCAGCGATGGCGGACAAAACGGAAAGTGTCTTCGGCATAATTGCAATGGCAAAAGTAATATTGCGAATCCAAGGCCTCTACCTTTACGCTAATTTTATGACTAGTTCGTGACTTGAAACTATGGAGAGAGTATAGTGTGTGTGGAGGAAGGACTCACCTGTTACCTGTTAGCTGTTACCTGTTAGCTGCTCCTGGCTGCATCTAAAATTCAGAACTCACAGCTCGCGACCGCCACGCGTTCCACTTCAAAAATGTGCTCGCTGCCGGCGCTGGCAAATAAAATAAAAATTTTTACGTGCCCACGCGTCCTCAGTCAACAGTTTTTCCCCAACAACAACAACAAAAACAACAGCAATGTCTGGCGGTGGCTAAAGGAAAATCCGTTTGCACGTTGTTTTTCCAGAAAATTAGTTTAAAAGCATCATAAAATAATTTTCGTGCGGCGTTGGGAAATTTTCGCGTTTTCCGTTTTCCCGTTTTATTGTTGCCATTGACTCCCTTTTCAACTTTGGCCATTTCGGTTCATTTTTTGGCCCATTCTCGCACCCATTTCGTGCGCAGGTGGGCAAAAGGTAAATGGATTTGGAGCGCTTAGATAGCCCATCATCATCATCATCATCATCGTCATTGCTGCCTCGGATGGTCCGCGGCCATAAAAGAACCAAATGCACACGGCCAAATTAGATTTATGTCTTTTTTGGAGATTTTTTGTGGGGCAGTTAAATTTGAAAATGGTCTCTGCCCTCTGCACTTTTGGGTTACCACTCATCGGGCGAGCAGGAGTCGTAATTAGAGATACAATTTATGTTGAGATTCAAAGGGCAAATTGAAAACAAATTGCTGGAGGTGCAAGGGCGAAGGGAAAGGGCTAAACTCTAATAAATTAAATCAATTGCTATTAAACCGTATGTTATGGAAAAGAAACTTAATATAATAATATAAACTTTAGCACTTATTATTAATAATTAAAACAATTCTTTTCATTCCACATGTAAATAATAAAATAAATATATGTATTCATAAATTCATACGAATTTTCTAGGAATTTGTAAACCTTGTGGAAATATTTATTATTTAAGGGTCTTATCTTAAAACCGAAATTCCCTTTAATATGAATCATATCTAGGTATCTTAAGTTTTATTTAATTAGGTGAAATTCAAGTCTTCTTCTGGCATCATCCCCTGTGAATCATCAATCCGAAATAAAAATGAAATGTAACTTTAAGATAAGCAAATTTCGTCACTCGATGATAATACAAAACTTTACCTAATCTTCAACATGGAAAACTGAATCATCTGAAAGAAATAAAGATAAAGATGTTGCCATGGGGAATTCCCATAAAAAAAAGCAGTTGAGCTCAACAACAACTTCCTTATTAGGCGGACAAATTTGTATCTTGTCCCACTTTGCGTTCATCCCATATCCTTCCTTCGGGCTCACGTGTAATCCATACCGAAATGCACTTAAGTCTGCACTCCCACATGTATCCTTAAGACACGAAATTTGAGCAATTTGTTTTCATAAAGGATCCTTCCCCGGCTCCCTGGCAGCCGTCTCCCACTTCCTTCTTATACAATATGATGCCAATGGCCACTAAATAGTATCTGGTATCTCACAGAATAAGTGTATCCTTTGTTGTTGCTTGTTTTCGTAGGAATTATCCCAGGCAGGACTCTGAAGCATGTGTGGATTGTGGAATTACTTGCTTGCAGCTCTGCTCCTTCTCCAGTCAGCAGGTCCTTGGCAAACCACTTGGCACTCTCTCATTCTCAAAATAAAAGAAAATATTAAAAGAAAACTAAATCACCGGTGTTGCGGTTGAGGCGTGAATGCTTCAAGTGTCTGTCCAACAGTTTGTTTGCTAAGCTTTTTAATAACAATTTGCCACAAATGTTGGCAGGCTTTTTGGTTTTATTTTATAAATTTTTATATGTAAACATAATTTCTTTAATTGGATTTTGTCGTTGGCGCTGAAAGCAAACATTAAAAGCGCCCGCCGTCTGACGTTGCCATAGAGCCGAGCCGTTGACAATGGCGGTGCGAAAACGGCCAAGAGGGGGGAGTATTGGGGGTGGCCAGGCTCAGAGCCAGACAGGCAACTACCGACTCCCCCAGCTCCCAGCTCCCTGCATCTGGCCAGGCAGACAAGCCAGTCGGGCAGCTGCTGGAAACCCGTTAAAACTGCCACTAAAAAAAAAGAATGTGTGTGGTTTAAGTGTTTAGTTTGGGTCTGCTGAACTCGTCAAGACGCTACAAAATATTTGGCAAGACAGACAAAAGGCTAAAAGAGATGAAGTTGAGGTATTTGCTTTAGCTAATTAATTTTTAACATTTAATTGAAATTATTTTTAAAGTGTTTTATTATATTTTCCCTAAGATTCCCTAGAGTTTACTTTTTCCCTCTAAAGTCGACTTTGTTATTTGGAAAAACATGAAATAAAATTCCCCTAGAGCTAGTTTATGGCCCCTTTAAGCCATTTATTGACTGAAGATTACCTCTAAACCCTCTCCAACTATGCGTCTGTTGAGCAATTCCTCTTCAGCTGACTTTCCTTGTTATTTTACTTTCTCAGCTCCATCAAACTGTTGAGCTAATCCCCGACTCAGTCCGACTTTTATAGCCACCCATACTGCCCCCGTTGGCTGCCAGCTCTCAACTGGCCCGATCCTTTGGTCAAAGACCATGTCAAAGTCACTTCCCGTCCGTTTTGGCGGAGTGTATATATCACCGCAGGGTATTCGCTTCAAACAAATGCCACTGACAGGCGACAGCGCGACACGCTGTCTAACAATTTTAATTTTCAATTTTAAACTACGGCTGCGACGACGTCACGCGGCTGGCTCTTAACCAGGCCCAGAGGTGCACTAAAAAAAATATTAAAAAATTAGTTTTTCCCCAAAAATCTGCATAGATCAGACTATAAATTATATTTTGAAGAGCTTCAAAAATTATTCCAATCCATAAAATAAGGTCTTCATGGAGGCACTTCTTTTTGCTGAAGTTCTAGTTCGATTAATGCCATAGTTGTAATGTTTTTCTCCCTCTGTAGCCTGTGTGCATTCACAGTTCGTCCAGTTTTTCGCAGTTTTTCCTTTTAGCCGTTTCTACCCAGCCACGTAACTGGGTCAGTGGTGTCAATCGCTCGCTGGTGTCGCTGCCACTGTTGCTCTTACTCGCTTGCCGCTGTTGTTGCTGTTTTATTATTTTGTTGTCGTTGTTCTTGTATCTGTTGTTGTCAACTTAATTATGTCGCAATTGCTTTGAAGTCGGGTTCTTGGTTGGCTGTATTTTCTTTCTTTTTTTTGCAAATGTAAAGCAGACATGGCAGGCAGCAGGTGGCAGCAACATGGCCACATTGCTCTGCCGTCGTCCAGTTAAAATTGCGCTTTATTCAATTTTTATGCCAGCTCTCGCAGTTCCCACCGCCCCCGAGCCTGGGAAAACCGCCCAGAAGTCCCACCACTCCCCCCATCCCCCTCGCTACTTGCCCTTTTTAGCAGTGGATGCAGCAGTGTCGTTGTCACTAGTTTAATTGGATTTGGAGCCGCTGCCTGGGCCAGGCTTTGTCTTTGGCCTTTTCCATTTCCTTGCGACCAAGTCGTGGATTTCCCCCATCATGAGCAGAACACTGATGAAATTAAATAGAAGATATATACATTAAAATTATTATATAATTAAAATTGATTTTCTTTTAAATTTAAATATTTAAACTAAAATATGAAACTATGATTAAATATAATTATAAATTCGAAAAATTAAACATATTTACATTCCTGCTGCTTCTTCTTTTGGAAATAAAATATAAATAAATAAAACAAGTTCCTAATATTGTACAAGAAATTTTTCTTAGTGTTCCAACATCGTGATCGCAATTCGTAGCTGTAGCTAAAAAGCTAAAGCGCATTACAAATTGGTTTAGTTATTGGCTTAATTGAATTGTTGCAGATTGGACTTTAAATAAGCGCGACCCAGTCCCCGCTTCAGTTTTGGCTTTAGACGGCAGCGAAAAGTGCCAGCGGCAATCCGTGTATAAATTTCCATCAGGTGCGCGTGTAAAAGGTAGCATGCAATTAATTTTTAGCGTGGGTGTGAGACAGCTACTCCCGGCTAAATGTACATAAATATATGTACTATATAGTAAAAGGTGTCTAATTGGAACATTTGCAGATGAGCGTGTGAAAAGTGGCAGAAAAGGAAGGGGGGAAAAGTGGAAAAGCGGGGCGCGTGTAAAATCCCATTACGAATGCAAATAGTGCGGAATGATGGGAGATTATCTTATCTTAATTGCTTTTAACGTTAACTAAACGGAGGGAGAGCGTTTAATAAGATGAACATATGGAAATGTACAACTTTATTCAAGCCTGACAATGTGGTATTTAATAAAAGGGTTTTATTTATGAGGTAAAATTATTTTTTTTAATATCCTGGTGTTTATACATATATTTTCATAATTTTCTATTAATCTAAGCATTCAGTTTACCTCAATTTAAATTCATTCATAAAAACCTTAAGCCTTTCTATATTCATAAACTTCACTTTCACTTCATTCACTGCTCTTCAGCGCGATTGTTGCATCCTTTTAGCCACATCACTCAGCTGCCATTGAATAGCTAACAAACCATTCAAGTCCCCTTTCGAATGCCCCAATAACCGATAAATTGACATCCCAAAAAAGCAGCGGGGAAAAAAGTGAATCTAGAAAGGGGCCAAAATACAGAGAGAAAAACAAAGCACCGAGAGTGACACTTCCAAGAATTGCTAAGCCGAAAATCAAATGCTTTGTAATGCTACTGTCGCCGGTCGGGGGACTCCCCCAACTCAAACCCCTTTCCCTTCAAAATGTTCCCCATCTTGTTTGCATGCAACGTTGACGAGGCAAAAAATACCAAAGAAGAAAAATGTCAACATACAAAAATTTTAAAGTGAACTCTTTTTCGGGGCCTGATTGACACGAAAGGCAGTGGGGCAGGGAAATTGTTTTTGTTTCTCCCGGCGACACTCGGAAAGTAATGCGCTTATCAGTGGAAATCGATCGGCGGAGGTCCCCGGTCAATGCAGGTGTGTGGAAATAATTAACATGTACTTTCGATTTCGTGAGGAGCAAATGAAAACCGAATCGAAGGCAGGCAGCGAAGAAAACCCGACAATCAATAACATTTGTAATGTCAATAATGACAAGGGCTACAAGCCCCCCGGAAAAACGAAAGGGGAGCCCCGAAAACAGAGAGAGTGCATTGATGAATTGCCCAAGTCCATCAATCCCCACCGAGCACCTTGCATATAATTTGATAAGAGGCCCACGATAAGGAATAAGAAAGCCTCAGAGCCAAAGAGTTTCCCAACAACACCACCTTGGGAGTTGCCAGCATGACCACACGACACGATAATCAATAATAAAAATTTGTTTATTGATCGATTCGGCAGAGGGCCTGATGAAACCAATTGGGGTCAGTAGAACCGAAGAATCAATGAATCGGGGCTTAAGTGGAAATCGGAAGAGAAAATCGGATGGGCGCCGAGTGCGAAATTAAGGTTAATTGATAAGTCTCTCCCCCAACTGCGAGGGAAAATCGATGTTAAAGGTCTGTGGGTCGATGGGTCTATTAAGAGATCCCACACTGTGTGGCGGCGGCGGCAGCTGTCTTCAATAAAAGCACCAACACAAGCTGATGATCTTTGCGGTTTATTGCACAAGTTCGCTATGTTAATATAATTAAATATTTTCCACGTGCGAAACTAGTCGTCGGCGAACCGGTTTTCCACTTCGAGGGTTCAATGACTGGTCAGAAACTGCAGGGGATTTCGTTGAGATTTGACTGAATCAGAATCCACTTTAAAATTACACATTGATTAAGTTCGATTACTTCAAATATTAGTAACTTAACTCCCCCGTTATTTGCATGATCACAGATCTAACTGCCAAGTAACATGGTGTTACATGGCTTGATTACTTCCTCAACTCACAAGCTACTCTGATTTAATCACCTGTCCCGCGTAGCAACAAGTTGTAGCTGTCAACGCAAAGCGATCCATAAATCACTACGGATAATTAATATAGGCGATCAGAGGGCGTATTAAACAGAAATTACCACATTCCGCGTTCTACAGAGAACTGAAAGTGGCCAAGAGGATTCAATTAGGCGGCAAATAAGTCAATAGAAGGGGTTTAAAAAGCAATACAGATTGGTTTTGCTTACTGGGCTTAAAGCTGGGTTTCTGATGCAAATTTAATTGATTAAATTATAGTTTTAGCCGATTATATACGGAGATAATTTGTTCAATTAAAAGACATTATAGTATTACTTTGAGGCCTGATCTTGTACATTGTTTAACACTCTAACTAGCCATAAATAAAAATATATTCCCCCATCTATCAGAAGCCAAAATATATCTCAAAATGGGTCATAAATGCATCTACACAGAGGATCTATCTAACCATCTACAGCTGTTTCTTCCAAAGGGTTTTCCCCCTCTCAAGCTACGAACTTTGAAGCCAGTTAACTCTGTCGAGAATGTCGAACAAATTTATGCTTGAGTGCTAATAATGTTCAATCAATTGTTGTATAGAAAACCTTTGGAGCGATAAACCAACAAAAAACCAAAAAAATAAACTTTGACAGCCGATGTGTGATGGGGAAAGGTTCCGAAAGACGACGACGACAATATAATGGAATAACATCATAAGTACTACATGGGAGGAGCTTGTAGCTCTGGGAGAGTGAGGGTGAAGTGAAGTCTGGCCAAGCGCAACGAACTTGAGGCTAAAACGCGCCCAAGATAATCAGACGGCAAAACCATAAACAAATAAAGTAAAAATCCAAGCAACAACAGCGTCGGAAGGTGGACAACTTTGGAGTGCTTCGTCCCCCAGTGTTTGTATCTATCTCTCCACAGCTGCAGAGAGATAAATTCTGGGGTTACTTTTTATAAAGAAAAATCATTTAAAAATATTTATAATACTGATAACTCATAAGTATATTTTTACCTAGATAAACCTCACTCCTAAAATATTTAAAGATTACTTGGTTAATCGTAAACTTAAGATTCCTGAGATATTTTTCTAACTGCAGTTGTAGCTGTATCCGTATCTGTAACTGTGATGGGCGTATAAACATTACAGCTGCGGTTCATTGACATTGAATGGGTGGGTGACGACCAGTTGGAGACGGAGTTGGAGTTGGGGCTTAGGTGGCATAAAATAGACTTAGCCAGCTAAACTTGAGCTCCTCCTGCTGCTGCTGGCCAACCCGAACTGCATGCACAACTGCGTTTTTAATTGTGCCTGGAATAAAAGGCGCACTCAACGCTGCACTTGTTGTCTCCAGATGCAGAACATAATGGGCCCGAGCTACTTTAGCATAGGAATATGAAAAGGATGGCTGGCATGCTCACGCGTAATTTCTACGAATCCATAAGAGAGATAGACACACACAAAGGGACCAGAGACAATGCCGAGCCTAGGAGCGTTGGAACCTACTCGGAACCTTGAGGGTTGCATGACCTATATCACAGATTAGGGAACTGCTGGATGGATGACTTTCCCATGGCAGCGGCACGTCTCGGCTCCGGTCCATGTGACAAATGCCTCGCATCGCTGCCCTCCGACAACTGCGGCAATTACCTGGCCATCCCGTTCCCAGTTCCCGGTTCTCCTTCGCCGTCACAGCTCAGTTGGTTGCATTGCGTCTTGCTGAGCTTGGAAACAAAAAAAATATGGCAAAGATACAGATACAGAAACAGAATCAGATACAGATACAGATATAGCTACGAACACACATCCAGAAATGCGCCCCCGGCTGGGTGAGAAAAAGTCAGAGTTAGAGTGGAGGGCAGGACAAGTGCTTCTAGTTGCCCGGCAGGATGTCCTGACTTTATGGCCCCTGCCCCCTGCGGGTGGTGCTCGGTCTTTCGTTCTTCTGGAACTCCTGCCTCGAGGTCCTGGCATTCCCTTGAATCCCGAGAGCTGCGCAACTGATGCGCCCATCATGCCGCTCCTGATCACTCAATTAGAGGGGACCCGTAATTATATGGAAATCAGTTCGAATTTAGATGTATGCCAAAAATCGAGGGTTGAATTTACAACTCAATTAGAGCTAAAAGGAAGTGAGTGTCATATAGCAAAGGGTTTCATTCCCAGGCGCTAAGTGAGTCCTGCCGAGATGCTAATTGCTGGTTTGATTGCTCCTGAGAAATTCCATTTAAAAAATTAAATCATTAAGAAGAAGGAAGTAATGTTATTACAGTTGGAATTAGTTTTGAAGGTATTTAATTTATTTTTATTAGAAAACTAGTTTGAAACGCTTTCATTAAATGTATTTATTTTTTTGTATATTTTAAGTTCCTTTTGCACATTTTATGCCGCTAAAAACTTAATCAGAACAGCTTCTCAAGTTTAAATAAATCCTTTTTTGACTTAATTAACATAATTTTCCATTTCAATTCTATGATTTAATTAATAACAAATGTATACTAAACTTTGGCTACCTAAAGTAAGCTTGCTTTTGGTTTTTGTATAAAGTGACGCACACATTTTGTTCTATTTACTATTATCTCCCGAAATACGCACTTTTGTAAACAAAATAAACAACAAATTACGCATGATTTAAAGACTCTTATCAGTTATAGTTTTCAAGGTGAATACGTCACTAGTGCGGGCTGATAATCCATTAAAGACAATGTTGTTCCCACTTAAAAGTTAGCATTAAAAAGTAATTACATTTTATTACAAGCTGTCTGACTGACGTAGCTTAGCAACAATTTGAAAGAATTACTTTGCAATATACCCATAAAAAATATAGAGAAATAGCAACAAAGTAGATAAATCACAATATCTCGAGCCAAAGTAATTCCCCGACCCTGCATTTCCTATATAATTAAAGCCAGTCCACTTAAATCGCTGCTCATAAGGTTAAGCATAACTCTGGGGCTCAATCTGTGGATTCTTGGGGCCGACTTCTAGCTAAGGTCAGTCTGCATCATCAATAATGCACACACATATGCATAGTAAGTAAGTAACCCCCCAGCTACAAAATGCCCTCAGCTGGGCGGGGAATCAAAAAATACACCGCTCAAGATCAAATTTAAGCCGATTTATTAGTGTCAGAAGCGGTTGACAAGCGGCCGGAGGGGAGCGGTGAGGTGAAATACCTAAGCCGAAATCTGAAAAATTAATAAACTATGAAAAAATCTGTAGCTGCATTATGCAAAGCACCACAATCGCGGGGAGTCAGTGAAAAATTAAGCTGCTTTATCAGCATCAGAGCATCAGAGCATCGGAGCATCACCCGCATTCGAAACAGAGGCCCCAAAAAAATAACTAAAAGACCAGAGACCAAATACCAAACACCAGAGACTAAAGACTAAAGACTCCAACTGGCCGTGGACTCATTAATTTAACTTTTGTTCGGGGGGGCCGAAGAGAAGAGAAGACCAGAGACACACACACAGTAGTCGGCATTGAAGACACAAAGCCCAGAATGCCTAAATGGCTCATTAGGGTCTTAAATTAAAGCTACTTGGCCCAAGTCGGTCAACTAAGCCGACGTGCAAAGAAAGGAAAAGAAAGCGGCGCGAAGACAAGACCACAATGGAGAAGAGAGCCCCGCAGAACTACCGAACTACCCCGATGGGTAGTAGATAGGTAGACCCCGAAGACAACCCAAGGCGGGCTAAGGCCTTAGCCTGCTTAATTAAATTGCCATTGTCTCTTCTCACGGTCCCTGACAGTTGATTGCAAAAGAACGGCATACCTGGCGTAAGTAGAGGTGGGCTTGGATATGTTGTATGCTATATGGGTCTGGGGTTAGCCACCAGTTAACCAGAGAATACCCGCCTAATGCCCCGCCCCGAGTGAACTGCAAAATCGTCATCGTCGTCCGGCTAATCTCATCTCTTGTGAGCAAAGCTGCAACCTCTGCTGTCTGCTGATTCATTTCCTCGACGAGATTAGCCCATCTTGATAAGGATTGCTCACTTAGTGGCTGGCCCTGCTTCTTCAATGAGCTCATCCCGAATCCGACTATAGGCAACCCTTTGTGAATTGCAACGAGGCTCATCTTAGGATGCTGTCTTCTCGTTGAAAAGGCAATTTCTTGTACATATTCCTCCATCTTCGGGTGCTGATCTTATCCCGCTTGTTGTGAGTGCTTGTATTTATGTGATTTTTATCGAAGGGGGGATCGGATCGGATCGGATGGCGGGGGGACGGGGCTCTCTTCATGGGTAATTATTAGGGAAGGCCTCTAGAATTTTTAGTTGATTTATTGGGCAGTTGTGAGGCCAAGGAAATGCTTTAAAACTATTTTAGTTTACTGGGGATTCTAATAATATGTTGGCAGAATTATAGAGGCTTAGTGTGATGACATTTTGGGATATATTTTATAGCTGAAGAGGGTTCTTTGCGGTTAGTAATATTTATAAATTATAAAATATTTTAAATAAATACTAAAATAAAGCGTTTAATTCCCGTGATTCATTTTCTACCAATTTCAAACCATAATTTTTCTTTGACAATGAATCTATGTTCCGCTGACAACCTCAAAAGGATAATTCCGTTGGCAACTTCATCTTTACTCTAAGATTATGTCATACCCAACTCCGCTCCTCTTTGATTGCAAGGATAATCTTCCCTCTTCCTCCTTTTCCCTGTCTCCCTTCGCATCCACAAATCCTCCAATTACACACACATCAATCCCATAAATGGTCAACTCTTGCAACTATTCGAGCCTCGCTGCCAGTGCCAATCCCCCATTTACACAGTGCCATTCCCAGGGCCCGGGATCCTAACCTAACCCTACCTGCTGCTATCGCCAAAAAGTGATCAACTCAAAGCCAGGTGATCAGCGCTTCGCCCACAAAATTGCTGCCCGAAATAAGATATCTGCACGTAGCTGTAATTTAAAACTCAGCCAGGCCAAAGGGAAAAATAACACGAGAAGAAATCGAGGAAGAACAAGACACAAGTCTCGGGGCCTTCGGGCTGGAGCTGGGCAAGAAGAACAACAACAGACACACATTATATCCTACAGCAATAATTTCTCTTCCCCCCAAAAAAATAACAACAAAGAAATTTAAGGAGAACCAAGAGCTGTAGGTACACCCAGAGAAGAGAAAGTTCCCTAAAGAATTAAAAGAAGAAATACTAGAGATTAAGATAATTACAAACTTGTAAGAAAGAGGCTGACAAAAATGGTTAACTATTTTTAAGAGTAAATATTTAATTAAAACAAAGAAGCTAGAACTATATTGTTGTTATCCATCAATAGTAAACCCTTGTTATTAATAAAATATAAAGGTACTTCTTCAAATTTAAATATATTCAATTTCTTATAACATTTTTTACACAAATAAAAATATATAAAAATTATTTTGTAATTTTTATGACTCTTTTCAGTCTCTTAATGGTTTGTATCTTATAGATTCATTTTTCTGTGAGTGCAAGCAACTGAAGATATGTCATTTGCCCGGCTCGCAGACCGATCCGTAATCGAAGAAGGAGAGTGAGAAGAAGCAGAAGACGCAGCAGAAGAAAAGGCCGACTGAGAAATGAAGATCGATGCTCCTTCTCTCTATTCACCGATCCTCCCTTACCATTCCGATGTACCTCTCTGGCTTCCTTGGGCAACATGTGCGCCGCTTTGTAACGCCAATTATGGTACCATAATTCGAGGCATTGTCTGTGGGAGCACAAAAGATACGCTCCGAAGTATTTACAAGATCGTTTCACGGCAAGAGAACGTTCTCAGCGGTGCGTGGCGGAGCGGCAAAAGAGCAGCAGCGTAAGAGGAGTGATCTTGGCCAGGTAGATTTGAGCTCTCACCCGCTATCTCCCGCTCTCTGGCTCTCTTGAGTGAAACCGCGTTGAGCTGGCGTCGGGGCTGATCGTCGGATCGTACGCTGGATCACAAATCAGTATGTTTTGTGGACTTAGAGCTAGCCGGACGTGTTTCTGCTCTGAGAAGAAAGAAAGAAACCGAAACCGAAACCGAAAACGAGATTAAGAACGATCCGCAAGATACAGTGAAAGTGTGCCGACACAGATACGGATACCCAGAGATAGCTATCTTACAACAGCGACATATAAAAGCCAGCCATGGAGGGCCTGCCCCGCGCACTGAACTACGAGCTGTCGCACGACCTGCATTTCGATCATTACGCCGGCGCCGCCGCCCAACAGATCCTCACCAGCGGACGCAGCTCCCCCGTTGTAGAGGCCTCCTCCTCAACGCCCACGATCAGCACGCTGGACGCGCTGGCCAACAGCGACTTCCTCAAGCAAATCGGCGCCCAAATCCTCAGCTCCATCCAGCTAAAGCATCACCTGCCCACCAGAAACTCCAGCAGCACCGGCAACACGGCAGAGATCATGGACTTCGATCTGGCCAACCGAGTGGTGCTGGACAGCAGCAGTGTGGATCAGCTGCAGCAGCAGCTGGAGTACGACAAATTCATGAACGAGGTGTGGATCGGCATCGTCTTCACCCTGATCCTCATTTCGATGGTGTTCTGCATCTGCTCCTGCTTCCTGTACCATCAGTTCCGAACCTGGAAGCGCAATTGTAAGTATTCCGCATTAAAAAGAACTCCAAGTGCTAATTGAGATTGGAATCTTATCGAGTCTGGCGTCCGATTAGCCAAAAATAATATCAACAGCAATACACATAGGCAAAAATTCCACAGTTTTTATAGGAGGCCTCCTCTCTTTCCCCATAAAACATTTAATGATCGAAATTAGGTTAGCAGATATATGGCGGCGATCTAGGAAATACTCCATTAGAAGTGGAAATCTTTTTATGCGTCTTATGCCAGACTTAAGTGCCTCCACATCTCTAATGACTCACTTTGTGTCAGGTCTAGTCAAAGGCTACAATCTCATTTATACATCCTCCCCTTGCCGGAGTCGTAAAACTAATGTATTCTCTCAGTTCAGAAGTTCAAAAACAAACTCCAAGTCTCTGCCTGTAATTTGTGAGTTTTTCGTTATTAAAGCCTTGAGGAAATTAGCACGTTGTCAGCAGCGAAAACAAAAAAATAAAATAAAATAAATAAATGCGAAAAGTGAAATTCAACTACCTTCAATTCGAAAGTGGTGCCAAGGCAATTACGCCAGAGAAAATATTTCAGCGAGTTAATGACACTGAAAAGTAAGGGAAAAACAAATGCGAGCAGAAAACAATATTGCAACTAGGTCGAGGTCTCTGCATTAATCTCCAAGCACTTACATTTCCCCCTCCATCCCCTTCTCCGGAAGCTTGTAACTAATAAAAAATTATTGTTCTTTGTTTTTCCAGATCGCAACAATTCAAATGGCTCGACGCAGTGCACCATTGTGGACATTGAGGCGTTGAAGCTGCATCCGGAGGCTGAGGATCCGGTGCCGGAGTACACTCTGGTATCGGGACTGCCCAGCTACGAGGCGGCCCTCGAGCTGCTGCAAAAGTCGCCGCAGTCATCGTGCCTGATTGTCTATCCGAGTGTGTTCAATGTGTTCAATAAGCAGGAGAGGAGCAGCAGTAACATCCAGGAGTTGCCTGCTCTGCCGCCTCCCACCGTTGAGAGCTTGGTTAGCCAGCAAACACCTCCTCCACAGATGTGTGAGGTCACAATGCCGCTGCTGCCAGCCACTCCAGCAACTGCAGCATCAGCACCAACAACACCAACAGCCTCAGCAACATCGCCCACGTGCGAGACTAAGCCGAACTTTGTGTTGATGCCAATTGTGCCCAGTTATGCGGAGGTATTCGGCAGCTCCTACAAAACCGTCGACGAGAAGAAGAAAGCCAAGGCGAAAGACGGCCAGGTGAAAGACGATGTCAAGCGGTGAAGCCCCATCTCACGGATACCGAGCCCAACTGTGATATTTTCGTTCGTTCATGCTGGCGAGATAAATGCATTAAACAGTTTACGTAACTAAACTAAGCGCTGTGATTATCAAAAGACGTTACTAAACCGACAACAGAATGTACTTAATGTAACACTAATTTCCATATTGTCATTAGAGTTAAGTAGGCCACAAAGCTAATTATTAATAAATTATACATGAATTTAACAATCTAACAATCAGTCTTTAACTCCCCCCTCTCTCTCTCTCGCTGTGATTCGCTCCATCTGTCGCACTTGCATTGATTATTATTTTGCCATCAATCAGTTGGCATTCAAATTGATTCATTGATGCTGCAGCAAGTGATTTGATTGACGCCCCGAACAGATGGCATACAAATCCTTTTGCCACGGGACTTGCCCCACGTTTCTTGTTGAGCTTTACAAATAGCCCGCCCTCCGGCACAACAATCCGGCGGATTGAGATAGTTGCCCTGCTTGGATACAGATAGATAGATAGATAGATAGATAGATGGATGGACAGATAGAGACAGTTCGATTTGACATTGAGCTTGAGCTGGGGACGTGATAGCTTATTCTATTGCCACCGAGCCACCGAGTGCCTTGTGCAACATTTGTGCAATTGTAATTTCGCCATGATAAGCTGACAGAGCTATGTATAGGTATGCAAATCGCTTCGCTTCTAGCTGCTGGCTTCGGATTGGTATTGCAACTTGGTACTGGAAGACAATAGACATAATAAATGATCTCTTCCTAGCATCTCGCTGGACGTGACTCTGGTCCCGTGCCGGAAAACGTGTATTGTCCCCGTCTGAAGGCAATACGGATTGCGGTAGGTCTCGACATCGCAACATCTTTACGCTGCTTTTTTCCGCTTTTCCGCCACATGCAAACAAACGTTGTATTTTTCGCATTCTATCCCAGCTGAGATAGCGCCTGATTAACCTGAACAAACGGCTGCCACTGAGCTACTATCGTAGCACTATCTACGCTATCGACATCAGCGAATGCAATGAATTCCATGGAAATTTATATATGGCATTGCAATGGATTTGTCGCTCTTTGCCGCCATGTGACTGTTGTTTTTTATCACAATAATAATGTATTATCATCCGCCGGGCAGTACTATATTTATAGATACGTTGCAGTGGCCGTTTCCGTGCTTCGTTATTATTGTTATTACCATTTGAATGGGTAAACAAATCACCGACGACTAACTAGATTTCCATATGGGAGAGTGCGAATAAATTGCATTTATGCGACCGCAATAAAAGTTATTTATCTCACGACGCGCGATCGGTGATTACCGATCACCGATGGGTGATCCGTGACCGGGGAAGTGTGAAATGGGTGCAGAAATGCATATGACAGTAGTCACGGTTCCGGGGAATAACCTCTTGGCTAAACCATTTGCATATCGGTGGGAACAGTGAACTTCACTCACCTGCAAGCGAGGGGCTTATGCAAAACAATAATTATTAATTGCAATTGCCGAGGTGATTTACAATCGCTTTTAGTTTATTTGACAGTTTATGACATATCCCCCGATGCGACGTCCAACTAACTAACTTAGCCTCATGTCTGGAATCTATAAATATTTAAACAAAGGCTCTCTCAATGTCGCTTTCCCAAGCCTCCGAATGATCTATGGATTTTATCCTTTGGCCAAAACCGCCCACCGATTTGTCGGTTTGCCAGTTTGCCAGTTTGCCAGTGCGCCGCAATGTGTGCAAATCGTTTCATTAGGCGAATCTGGACGCACGGCAGAAACAATGCCAAAAAATTCCAACCTGGAGCGCGTGGTCAGTGGCTCAGGTAATCCCCTCACGTTCCATTTCCATATCGAAAGCACGCTGCTGCTGCCCAGCGAAGAAAACTAAAACTGTTGCCCATGTTAGTGGCCAGAAATATTCCATATTACGTTCTATACTATAAACTAGACTGAGAGGGAAAAACAGCGATCTAAATTAGAGAAATATACTATAATGAGTTCAACAAAGTAATGCGTAATTTGCTGAAAATAAATTAAATAAAATGAATAACATATTTCTTGAATATTTAATAGTGCTAATACCCTCTTCAAAATTGTATTAATTCATTCAGTCTTTCTGAATTGCTAATCAACTATATTTTTTATTTAGTAATAAATTATTAATAAATCAAGATAATGTGAGGTTTACAAGCTCCAACAACATAATAAACAATATCAATAAATAATTTCTGGGCAATAAAAAAGGTAATTTGCAAGTGACAGGTTTAATAATAAAGTTTTGTGGCCATCTATATATATTTAAAAGTTGTAAAAAATAAATAAATATATTAGTTTCTTAGAGCAATAAAATAATATATTTTGAAAGGCGACTAATACGATTAAAATTCGTCAATAAATTTTGAAATACAACTCAGTTTCTATTTAATTTATTTCAATATTCATAGCACCAGATAATATAATTTATTATCTTATTCAAAGCATATAGAAATGCAGTTTTCTGATTTATAAATCGGACAAGAACACTTTTTGTCGTGTAGCTGCGTATTACAGGAGCGCCTCAGGCCTGCCATATAATTTCATTGCCATTATGGCATTTTAAACAAATAATTCCAGTGCACACCTGAAACGCTGCTAATGAGTTTTAGTATCGGCCTTTATGTTACGCCTGCTAATTACCAGGTGTAATGGGTTAAAGCCCCGATTGCTTATGAAAGAAAATTGCCAGTGGCAGGTTTGCCAATGATTCCCATTTGTTTATGCTTTCACCTTGGCTGCTCCAAAGCAAGTCCATTTTTACTTTTATATATATTTTTTCATTTGTATTTTTATTTGCATTTTAATTTGCATTTTTATTTGAATTTTTATTTCCATTAGCATTTGCATTGCCGGCTTTAACGGCGCTGTGGCCACGAAAACATGTGTAGATCGGGCACCTGGCACATCAAAATATTATACAACATAAACAACATAATTAGCTCGAACTCCGTTGACTCCTCCGAGAAAGCGCAACCAAAGGGCAATTTATTAAAAGCCCATCCATCGGATTCGGATACACATGCAGATGCAGATACATCTGCATATCCATTGGTGAAAGTTGCAGGTTGCCGGGGCAGAAGGCCTAACCCCGAGCTAATGAAGCGGACAATTTATTAATAAAATGCACATTAGCCCACGTTTACGCTCGCTGACTTGGCTGAATGAATTTTCAATTAAGCGCCAAAAAATCGTGGCTCAAACTGGAGTCCCGTCCCAAACGAAGTTGAGGCTGTGTATCTGGAAGATACTCGGATATACTCAGACGAAACGCCGCCGATGTTTGAAAGCGAAACCGGTTGGCCAACAGCCGCCGCCGGCTCAAAGGCAGCGCAGCGTCATACGCAACATTTGACCCACTTTTTGTCCAGGCGGCTAAAACTAATACCAATACCAATACCGAAAACAAAGGCTAAATTAAAAATTGGCAAGCTCGAACGGTTCGAAAACGGTCACCAAATGTGAACATTTGTCCGTTCCTATTAATATTTTTATGGGGTCAACACGTTTTGGTCAGACCAAGCGCGTTGTAAAAACTATACTATATATTACACAAACAAGCCATAATATTTAAATTGGTTTCAGCCTCGACAAAAATAAACATAAAAATAATACAACAGTTGTGTAAACAGCACTGAGCCAATATTTAAATTTTTCGTTAAGCCCAATGACCCAAAATTTATTGAAAATTATTTAAATATGAAGAGCTGCTTCAAGGCTGATTACCAGGGATTATGGCCATCGTCGAGTGTTTACCTATGCTCTGGCGTGATTCTTATTAAAAGTCACACACTGCCTCAAATCTATTTGCCTGGCGTGTCAGTTTTGGAGCTTTTTTGTTAAATGTCATGCGTTAAATTCCCTTTAGACTTTGCGCAAACATCATCGCTAAACTGACGCTGCGTTATTTACCCTGGCTTTTATTTTAACTCAAAGGTGAATGAAAGGTTTGAAAACAGCACTAAGGATAAATAAAGAATGCAGGCAAACACACACAAAGCCAATAAATAAAAAGGCAGGCAGCCTCTGCCAAGGCGAGCATTTTGCAATTTGATGTGTTTGCTATTGTAAATGGCAAGCGAGAATGCGGCGCTTGTGAAAATATTTGCTCAAAAAGTGTTTTCCATATATGTAGATATAGTGGAGTGTATAGTAAAAGCTCTGCCGTGGCCAGAGATAGCGACAAATTAAAAGCTTTTTTAGATAAATTATCTGTATCTGAGCTCTGGGCGCCTGGTCTGCCGCAAACCACGGAAAGATATAAGTTGGGAGGCTGCAGGTTCATACCTTGTTGGCCAACACACATTACCCATACAAAATTCAATTTTCGTTCAAGAAAATTGTTAGAATTTTTTGATTGGAATTCAATAAAGAATAACAATAAATTGATTGTGTGCTGGGCTTGGCTTCGAGAGCCGCATGAAAAGGCAATTTAAGATTAGGTCAAGCATGGAATGCGAATTAGTAACTGACAGAACGTTCTCTGTGCTTAAATCTGAAAATTCAGCAAAATATATTTATAGCAGCAATCTCAAGTGGAGCTTTATGCTAAATTCAAGCCAAGTATTTACCTCGATTGCGTTGCCAAACAAAAACAAAAATAAAAACAAAAGCAAAACGAAATCAAAATTAAATTCTATCTTCATAAAAAATATATACAAAAGTTGGAGGAGCGCTGTTCCGAGAAGCTAAAGGAAAACAAATAAAAATGCAAATAAAAGTTGTATGATTCAAAGTTATGGGCATGCTGCAAGATAGTCGGTACTGTGGACGGGAACCCGGCTCATAAAACCCCAGCGGGAAAACTACGAGCTAACTGTTCCTATCTTGGGCGCTGCCATCACAGGAACATCAAAGTGCAGCGGTGGGGGATCGGATTGGATTTGGGACTGGGAATGGGATTTGGAATTGAAGGTGTGCAGAGGGAGAAATATTTGTTAGGAATGTTTTAAAACCCTTAAAATATAAAACAATTCTGCCTTTAATATTGACTGAAACTGTTATCTAAAACTACTTAGTTATCCCTTAAATTATTTTTGTGGTTCAACAAAATGAAAGACTTTTTTCTCTGTGTGATTATTTGACTGAAACTCGGATTGGGAGCTCGCGCAGCAGCCCGGCACAGCGGTTACAGATGCAGATAGAGATGCAGACGCAGATACAGATACAGCCAGAGATGCGGATACATATAAAGTAGGTTGCTGCAGGTTTGTTTTCCTGATAAGCTCGCGCCACGAGATTAGCCTGTTTTTCCCCCCCAACAATTTGTTTTTCTTTTTGTCTGTTCTGCGTATTTGGCTGCGGTTTAATTTTATGGGCCAAAGGTTTTTATTTTGTAACTTAATGTTTGTTTGGCCTGCAAGAGATTCGAAGCAGCAGGTTGTTGGATCATCTCCCTTAAACAGAAATGCAGTTAAACCAAGTTGACATTTACATTTTATGGCTCCCCTGTTTGGGATTACACTTTAATTTAATTGTGGCCTGCCAAATGGTTTGATTATTCAAATAATGCATGCATTAGCTAATCGCAGCTTCGTCATGATGCTAATAATGATGATGATGACCCCCGATTGGATTACTAATATGTAATCACAGAGCAGCGATAATCTTATCAAAACTATGCTCTCGGCGGCTAACCAATCGTATAATTACACTCAATCGAGTTAGCACTTGGCCGGCTTAACAAATATTTTAATTAACTAATTAAAGCAAACATGCAATCGTCAAACCATTCACCAATTTAGCTTTGTTTTGCTGCAATTAAGCCAACGACCGCCGAATCAAGATTATTTTTTTGCGCAGAGAAAAAATAGAACTAAATTAATGTTTAATTATAGGAACAGTCTTTTTGCTTCCTCTAATCCCACTGAAAAATCGCTTGACCATAAACTAAAGCCGGCTAAAACGATGACTTCCGCGTACCTGAAAACTTACCAAGCTTGAGTGCACATCGAACCTCAAGAGAAGTAGAGGGTTAATCTAACTTTCGGCTGATAATATCTTTTATCTAAAACTGAATACTTCTCACTTTTTGTGGCCTGAAATTCGATTTTAGTTTAGTTGGTAGCTATGACTTCACATAGACGTGTCTATTATGGGCTGTTTTTGGCCTTGCTATTATTCTTGGTGATCACACTTTACTTTAATATTAACGCCATTGAAAGGAACCCCAGGAAATTGGATATAAAATCAGGGGGTGACCCCCTGTACCACGAAATCCGAATACTCTGCATGATACCCTATGATTATAATGATCCCAATGCAGCCAAGTATGTGAAACGCACTTGGGGCAAGCACTGCAATGTGCTGCTGTTTGTGAGTGGTGACATCGACAGCGAACTGGAGCCCTTCGTGGCCGAGGTGAACGCCACGGAGACCTGGACCCTGGTGCATGAGGGGCTAATGCATGCCTTTCTATTTTATGGCGACAAAGTGGATTGGTTTCTCCGCGTGGAGCCCTCAAGGTGAGATTAAGACTACCGATCGATTCCCATCCTTACCCAGATCATAACTTCATTTGAATTGCTCAACGCAGTCGTAAATTGCCGATGAGTTCTTTGTCATGTCGCCTTTATCGCCTTCATATTGTTATGATATTTTAAGCATTCGATTGCTGCTTAAACACTAAGAAAAAGTAGCATAAAGGTTGTTTAAATATTTTAAAATAATTTACAGCGAATTTTAACAATTTCATAATTGTTTGCATTTAAAAGATGCCTTTATTAATTTATGAAATAATATTGGCAATACATTTTCTGTATTAAATTGTTATTTGTTTGGATACAAACTAAAGCAAATAAATTCCTCTCAGTGCATTATTACTTACTCGTGTTGTTTATTTTTATGAGCACCGAGTTCGGTGGCCGCCTCACTCAACATACATATTTTGACTTCTTTCATTGATAAAGTTATCAGTCAGCCTTTGGCAGTATTTGTTTGTGCTCGAGTTTGGGTTTGGGCTTGGTCTCGGGATCTGAGTTGTTGCTTGTCAAATGTTCCCGTTTATGTTTAGGTTCCCGTTCCTGATCCCCATCCCCTTCCCGTACCCAGTCGGTTCCGTTCTATTCTTTGCATTGTCGTTCGATTTTTCTGGGGCTTCCCTTTGTGGTTTTGCCTCACGGGGAGAGAGAGTTTCCTTTATCGGTGAATGCGACGCAGCGAGGAAAATGTGGCAAGGAAGTGCGAGTATCTTCTATAGGCGGCGGCAGTTTATCTGTCTTTTGTAGGGGCAACACAATGCAGAGAATATATTCCCTCTGTGTGCATAAGTCGCTTGATTGCTCTCCGGGGAGGTTCTCCATCATAATTGGTACAAATTTCAGTTCGTTGAAGAAAGGGAACATTTTCCCATGGATTCTCGTGGATCCATTAGCATAGTTTGCATTAGATTATGCTGATAACGTGACAAATTAATGCTCCAGCACAACCCTATCCCAATGGATTTCCCATTATTTTTCTAGAATTTAAAAGAAACAAATAATATAATTATAAAACCAATCATTTATATAGACATTTATGGACAGGCATCAATCGGCGGAGGTCATCAAATGTGGGTCATCGATTTTGCTCATATAATAGTGGCTTATCATTTTGTTTTGATTTTTGCGCACTTCGAAAAGTGCAATTCAATTAAATAAATCTATTCACTCGCGATTACTGGGCGTTAAGTGTCGGAATTTCCTCTTATTGATTAATATTGAGTGTGCACTATCGGGAGTTTGTGTATTAAATAAAAAGTGCGTGTCTTGGGGTCAATTAAGTGTGCCGGATGGCTGTCAATGGAAATAGTTTTCCCTAATTTATGCTGTCACACATAATTTGGATTTATTGAGTGTGTTGTCAACACCAGCCATAGAATATTACAGAATCGATTGAATTCAAATCGGAATATTTATTCTCCGCTTAATCGTCGTTGAAATGACTTGAAAACTTGACTTGGCGATAATTAAAACTTTATGTCTGTGGTAATTATCACTAAAGTTTCACATTTAATGGGACAACTGTGCGACAGGCTCAAGGAGAATCTTTATTTATCATTTTGAATATGAAACTCTTGACATTAAGGCCTCCTTAACTACAAGTACTATATAGCACCTCGCCGCAATTACTGATATCTTGGCAAATAATCAACCCGAAATGTTTATGTTCTTCCACACTTTTTGTTTTGTTTTATTTTTCCCTGCCTTATTTTTTCTTCGATTTTAGCCAACTCTGTTTGCCTCACTCATTTGCGGCTTGAACTTGTACCTTGTTTGCTTGGCGTGTCCACGATTCATTCAAAAACGGATCTTGCCATGTTGTTGACACGGTTTTTTTTCTAAATGGCAATTGTTTGCCTTTCGCTTAGTCAGTTTACTTTTTTTTCCTTTTCGAATATCGCCACAGACCCAGACCCACACCATCGAATTTGGCTATATAACATTTGTACATATTTGCATTGGGCGTTTGTATGCACAGCGGATCAGAGATGGTTTTTATTGATATGCACGATTTTGTGACGTGAATGAAGAATGAGAAATGAGAATTATTGAGCAAAAACAAAAACAGAGGAAATTTTCGCCTGTTATTTTAAGTACTTTCCCACCGTCAGCTTTGTGGTTCTGGAGAATCTCCGGTATATGATTGACCGAAGGAAATATCTGCCTAGCCAACCGATCTACTTTGGCTACGAACTCGAGAATATTTATACGCATGAGGTGAGTTGGAAGTTAAATATTGATTTGCATGATTACATTTTCAAATATTTAATATTCTTAGCCTTTTGCCTATGCCAAAAGTGGCTATGTGGTCAGTCGTGAGGCCCTGAGACGCTATACAATTGCCTCAAAAGAACCAAATAGCAAGCATTGCCTTCATCTGGAGGGATTTACGGAGGGCTTGGAAGTAAATCGATGTCTCAGCCATGTGAATGCCACCATTGTGGACAGTCGAGATGAGTTTGGACACGAGACTTTCATTCCCATTAGCATGGATCATGAATTCCTGGAGGGCTACGATCATATCAAGTGGCTGCATAACTTAACCTATCACAAAGTAGATGAGGTAATTTATTTACCATCAGTCTCCTTTAATATGATTTAATTTTTTTGTAAATTATCCAAACAGAAAACCGTTCCCATATCCCTGAGCGCCATAGCCTTTCGTGTGGAATATCCGCCCGAAATGTACGATTACTATTACTTTCTTTATCGCATGAAAGTCTTTGGCACTTTTGTGCCACAATCCATAGAATTTGGGCCTCAATAAAGGACTCACCTCTGGCAGCTGTCTAATGTTTCAATTGGCAAACGGGAGTGGGTCTTAGTCTGGGTTAGTTCCTAGTAAACCGAAGAGTAACCCACATATGTACATGGCTCATTGCAGATGCGGGAAAAAGGGGAGGCTGGCAGACGTGTTCATCAATGAATCTGTCGTCTCAATTTTCCCATTGCCCTTTTGTCTGGGCAAAATTACTTCCGTTTTTCCTCGTTTTTTCCCTTCTTTTGCCAAGTGTCATTGTTGCATCATGCCTGAGGGCTGAGAAATGTGCACAATATTGCACTTTTAGCCGCTTCCTGTAACCCTAATCATGTGTAGGCCTTTCTCGCATTACCTGTTGGCAGATGACACAACTCATGTGGTAACTTGAGCACGTAAACTGAGACACAGGTTCCATATACATAGTTTACTCGTGAAATCCATACATGTGATTATAGAAATCCATACACAAAACACACACACAATTTGCTGGCCTTTTGTTTTTAGCCTGCGATTGAAATATGTTTATTTTCGGTTTATAACTGTGACACTTTACGGCGTTGTTGTGCAGGCCCCGGCCAAAAATAGATACAAGTATCTATGCAAATCTGGGAACGTGTTTGGATCCGATACCGAAGTTGTGGGTTCGGATTCCAGCGAATGTGTCACAATACAGCAGCCGCTTAGGCTAAATATGTATACTCTGGAGGTGGACCCTGGACCCTGGTGGTAATCGATACTCCACTTTAAATTTGTGCAATATCCAAAGCCCAGCCCTTTCCGGACAACTCTCAAGTTTATTTCCTTTTGAACCGCTCGTGTCAAGTACCCGCTGCCAACTGCAAAGTTTTGCATCAACTCGAAAGCCATTATCGTCAATGTTATAGCGCAACGTCTTCGATGCCGGCAGGTGGGTTAATAATTCTAATTGAAAAAGGCAATTTGTATGTGGGCGGTGAGCAGGGGAGGAAACCAAAAGGCAACGCAGCACAGCTCCCGGTGCAGACAAAAGCACTCACCATAATTAAATTGTCGACGGACCGGCCACCCAGCATTGCCAATAATTCGCCATTTCAAGAAGTGCTTTCGCAATGCCACGAGTGTTCAATATTCGAGTAAAGAACAAGTGCAGCCCCTGCAATGGGATCTATCTCCTCTTCCTATGCTGCATATTCCTGCTGATGGTAATGCACCTGCAGAGGGAGAACCTCGAAAAGAAGGACATCTTAGTGGCTCCTCCTCCGCCCAGGATTTTCTGCATTATAGTCACCTATGGATTCCGGCATCAGCATGCCGGGATTCACATCCTAAGGACTTGGGCCAAGCACTGCGATCACTTTGTCTTTGTCAGCGACAACATTGACCACTTCCTTGAGCCGGCAGTGTTCCTGAATCTGCACAATAGGTGGCAGCGAATCAGAACCCACCTGGAGTACGTTCACGGTTATCATATCCACAAGGGGGACTGGTTCCTCTATGCCAACGATGACAAGTAAGAGGGGGATTGATATTGCTTAGAAAACAGATATACATTTTCGCTAATTTCAAGTTTTGTGGTGGTGGAGAACCTACGCCAAATGCTAAGCACCTATAGTCCCGATGAGCTTATATATTTTGGCTGCAAACTGAGGACTCCCAATGGTCTGGTGAGTTGATTCTATATTAATTTATTCAATATTTTCTATTTATTATATATTCCTTAGGTCTTCATGCACCAAGGTTCTGGCATAGTCTTTAGTAGAGCTGCCCTCGAGGCCTTCGTCATGGAAGCTTTGCCAAATAGCATAATTTGCAGTCCCGATAAGATGGACAGTGAGGCCACCGAGGAACTGGGAAGATGTCTTACCAATGTCAATGTCTTAGCCGGTGATAGTCGCGATGAATGGCGTGGTCATCGTTTCCTGCCCTTCGAGGCGGAATTGCATTTGGGAGGACAGATGAACAAGTCCCAAGATCAGCACAAATACTACCTGCATTATTCCTATTATCCCGTGATTAATGTGAGTTAAAGGAGGATTTTACTGATAAAAGATTTTAAGTAATCCAATATCCACTTTCTAGTTGAGCTTTCCCGTTTCAATGCAATTCATTTGCTGTCACATGGAGCACATTATGAACATCTACGACTTGTATTATTTCACTTATAAAGTTCGGATATTCGGAGGACAGCAGCAGGTGGAACCGCAATATAAACACATCACCAAAGATCTAGAGGAACAAGTTTTTTGGAATAAAAAAGTAGCTGAAAGTTAGTAACTTTTACAGAAAAAAATGGATTTGTAGCTGCATCTTTACTGATTTTATAAACAGTATTTAAATGTCACAAAATTAACCTTTTATTTATTATAAATTATAAAAATAATCTCTTGGCCTTTGCTTAACTTAAATAAATACAACATAAAGACAATTTTTATGGCATTTTTGACCTTATCTCAATCGGTCTTGACATTATCCCAGAATTGCTTTAGCCTCTCGTTATTCTGATATCCAAATTTCCAGCGTTGTCTGGCTTGATTCGTATCGCATTCCCTCATGGTCACGGCATTCTCCTCCGGCTGTGCCTCTAGGCACCGCCTGGCCTTAGCCATCTGGCCAAAGACGATTTGATGGCTCTTCGTGTCTAAAGACCAGAACTGGTTGCCCTCTTGCCGATGGCACTGGTAGACATGAACATCCATTGACTTGTTTCGCACCTCCAGACACCGGAAGCCAGAGCGCAGCTCCCGCCGACTGGAAAGCACCCATTGTTGCTCCGGCTTGCTGGGGAAGGTGGGATCTGAGCTGCAGGGACTGAGTTGAGGGCGACTAGGTTGGGCCTCCGTGCGATCCAAGCATAAGTTTGAGGCGGACATACTCTGCAAAGTGCCAAAGGCGTAGTCACCCGGGTCTTTTAGGGGATAGATTTGCAGAAAGTCCTGCGCCAGGTTGTCCAGGAACCACTTAAATGGTTTGCAATGCAGACGCTTCTTGAGTTCCCGCTGCTCGGCCAGATTTCCCGCCTGGATCACTGTCAAGTGGGGCATATTGGCGAACAGCTTATCCTTGTATTCATCCAACCAAACCTCGGCCACGCGACGGTAGTTCTGTAAGGGATTCGTAGGGATATGTAAATTCAATCTCTTTGGATTCCTCGGCTTATAACTCACCCTTGATATCAGCTTCTCCTCACTGCTCTTGCCCTTGTCGGTGTAGCGCACCTTAAATCTGCCGTCCCTGTAGAGGTGACCAATCCTGGAGCAGGGCACCTCCAGGATTCTGCCTCCGCACAGCCACAGCTTCAGGCTGAGGTCGAACTGCTCCGCTCCCCAGATTTTCAGGCCCTTGTCATAGCCTCCCAGCTCAAAGAACCATTGGCGTCCGATGGCAAAGAGGCCGCCGTTCATGATGGGGTTCTGGTGGGGAGCCGGCATGGCCACCACTTCCTCCTTGAGCAGCGGCAACTGGATGTAATTGAACTCCCAATCAAAGAAGCCCCTCGATGGCTTGCCTCTCCTATAGGCCAGATTCTCATAGTCGATGGTGTCAATGATTGGCGTGGTGCAGGTTCTGTTGTTCTCCAAAATAGGGGCAAGCAGCGGCTCCAGCCACCCCTGGGTAACCTCCACATGGGAGTCCAGAAAGACCAAAACATCGGCCAAGGCCAACTGGGCTCCCTCCACTCGCGCCTGCATCAAACCCACCTGGCTTTCCAGTCGGTGATGCCTCACCAGATCGATGAACTTGATCTGGAGGAAGTCGTTGAGTTTCGGATCCGCCGATCTGCTTCCATCGTCCACCAGAATGATCTCGCGGAGCAGAAGCCCGGGAGTCCGGCTCTTTAGGCTGCTCAGCGTCCGCAGCAGAACGCTTGCCTCCTCGTTGTGATACGTTATCACCACGCTCACCGGCGGCAGCTTTTTCGCCGGGTAATTGAGCTTTTTGCAGCTGTCGAGATCGGGAGATAGTTCAAATACCGTCATCACTGGCCCCAGCTATATACTCTTATACTCTTATCTCGCTCTGGAAGCTCTTGGTCTCCACTCACCTGCGGTGCCGCATGTCGTAGAGTGTGCGCTCAGGTGAGATGCGCTGCGAGAGCCAAGCATTGTAACCCGTTTCCCGCTGACTCTGGGCCATGGCCTCCAGCTGCTCTGCCGTCCAGTTCCCCCTCGCCGGGCGGCCTAGAGCTCCGAGATGGGGAATAACCTTCGCTTGTAGAGGCGATATCGTCGATGACTCGGATTCCGATCGCTCCCGCTCTAGTTTTAGGGTATAAAGATAGTAGAAAATACTACCAATTGCCACTAAAAGCAGCACAAGAAGCACCTTCTTCTGATGCATTTTACGTATATATCACAGACACAAAAACACAGCCGTCCGAAACAGAGAAACAGCCGAAAGCGTGTGGCTTAAACAGCGCTGCGTTTTGGCCAAGACTGCGGCTTAAAAGACGAGATTGGTAAAAGAGAGGTCTGCTACGCCATCAAATCCATCTTATACGCTGCGAAAGTTTAATATTTGCTTTTCGGAGACTCTGGGAATAATAATAAACGTTAATTATAAATATTAATTTAATAAGAATTGTATTTATTTATTTTATAAAAGAAATTACAATATTTATGCTTTCAATAATGCTTTCATATATTTATAAAGATTCGTTAAATAATAACATCGAGTTCATTTAACTCTTTATATTATTCCAAAAATATCAGATTCATTTATTCCATATTCTTTTAAAGAATCTCTGGTCCATTTATCCAACTTATTTATTTGCTCAGGGCTTAGTTCATCTCTGTATGATCCCACAATGCCGCGCCGCATAAACCTATGAAAAATTAAATAAATATCCAAGAATTGGATTATACAGTTCAATAATTATGCTTACTCAAAGTCGTCCTTAGCTTTCATCGTAATCTTAAGCAATTTCGAGGGATTGGTAAACTGATTTTCTGAAAAAAAGCTATTAGAAAAGGTTCAATTAAAGAATGTATTGACTTGCCTTTCATATTATCAAATGATAAGTATTTCAACAACGCCTCTATTTCCATTTCGCTTAATTTCTTGCACTCCAAGAAACTCGAAAGTCTCTCAATAACACCCTTCAGATCCTGTATCATCTCCTCAAAGGTCACAAAAAAGACATTAGGTTCGTTACGCATTCGATAAAAGTCCATAAGATGCGACCAGTATGATGTATATGGAATCCGATCTGTGACTAACTGATCTACAAAATCGTCCATGTTCCCTTGCCAAATTCCAAGATTAGTTAGAAAATATAAGGATGATACAGCAACATCCTTGGGATTGCGTGCAACGTATATGACTTTACGTTTTTGCTTCCAAATTTGTCGCGGCAATAATTGTGAGGGCAGGTGGGATTTTATCAGACGAGGATTATCCTGCATATTATCGCACACGGAAATATTATCCACTGTGGACTTATTCATGATGGCAAATCTGAAAGAAATTAATTAATTAAGGCCTAAGGAAATCAAAATCTCTCTCAATATATCTCGTTAAAATATAAATAATGGTACTTACTCCATGTACGGACACCGCCTCATAGTGTGAAGTGTTTTAGCTCGCTTAAAGTCCAGATTATTTAATAAAAGCCATGCCAGCTCCTGCATCCAAGTCGTACCGCTCTTCATAAATGTCACCACAAAAACATCTCCGTCTCTGGTTTTAAATTCATCTATTCGCGTTGCAACATCCAAAAATTTGTCGGGAAGAGTACACCATCTTTTGCTCCAGTCTTGCTTTAAAGGCAACCAATCGGGACCTAATCCTTTTGGTCCTTTGTATTGCACATGAATATACGACCCAGTAGCCGAGGACTTTACTTCTCTGCTTAGAAACATAGCTGCAACTGATTCTATAAATTATAAATTCAATTAATAAATGTTCAGGCACTCTGGCGGTGTACCGATAAGGATTGACGTTGCTTGTAATTCACGATTGCAATAAATGAACTTTTACTGATTAGACCTATGTACATATATGTAAATATTTATAGATTACAATGAAAAGAAAATGCAAAAACTAATGCATAGAAAACTCGTTCATTTACAGCGAAATTTTAAGTGCTTCTTACTTTTACAACATACAAAAACAAAGTTATAGGTCTTGGTTATATTTTTGTTCTATTAAAAATATAAAAGAAAAATTTATAGTTACGTTGATGCTAAGGCCCAGTTGTTTCGCTTGTTCGGTCTAAGTTCAACTGCCGAAAGTGATAAAGAAGCTTAAGGTCTATGTATAATGGATCTTATCTCTAAAGTTATGTGTATGTGTAGCATACAATTAAGGGTATTAGAATAGTTCTAGTTATAATTGCAGTTATAGTTATAGTAATAGTTATGCATGACTATATCAAGCTAATTAAATTTCCATAAATAATTACATTTTAGGAATACAAAAAATAATACATTAAAAGTGGAATTCAAAAGATTCGAATTACCATCAAGTAGACAAATACCCAATTCCCTTAACTGAATGTCAAGTTGCTTTGTACCACCATTAACTTGGTTGGCTTGGAACCGCAGCCACTCGAAGACGCCCACCCCACCGCCCGGCACCTGACACATACGTGCGCATTATGCATCCATCATTACTCATGCCATAAACGAAATCCACTTAATCTCGCAACGAAACATCCAAACATTTATTAAAGACGTCGCCCCGCAGAGGGTTGTCCCCCATTCTTTGAGAAAATCGAGCAAAAACTGCAACAAAAGGTACAATTTATAGTTCGACACCCTTGGAGGATAGAAGGCCAGGCCAGGCCAACCCCCCAAGCTATTTTGTACCAAGGACATTGGGTGGGTGGTGAAAATGTAATTGCCGCCGCCCCAAAATTTGGCAAAGACCTTGAAAAGCCCAGAAGGGGAGTGCTCCCTGGGTTTGGGGCGGGCGCCCGAGGAGGTGAGTGATAGAACTTTAAGCTCAAACGCCTGGCCGTATGCAATGAATATTTACGAGTGGGTCCTCTGAGGATTACATTGTCGGGCTCTGCCCGGTCTCCGTGCAATTGTGCGCAAGTAAAAATCTAATTTATCCACCCGCCACCCCCAGAATCCGTTTGACAATTGCCTGAAATGATGGCAATGCATTGGCATGAGTCCGGGGATCTGCCGGCACGTAATTCTTCCGGGAGAATTCCCCCACAAAAAATCGCTCCGCTTACGCATATCAATGCAGCACCCTTTTCCAAGTCCAAGAGGATTTGGGGTGGTTCTACGCCCAGTGTTCAGTGCTCAATGGTGGGTGGTGCAGGGTGGTTCTGGGCCCGAATCCCAATCCTCATCATAACACCACATGTTCCGAAATTCAGCGGCGACGCAGCGTCTACTTCATGTAGATTTCTATCTATTCTATTGTCTGACTTTGTCGCGTGGTAAATTTCGGTATTCATTCCGTTTGATGAGGCGCAAAGTTGTGGAATTTATTGCGTACGGGAAAGAAGTTAAGTGGATTTTACGTAAATTAATGAGAGTTGCCCACGAGGGTGGATAGCATATTTAAATTGCTATACAGACGGAACAGAAGGAAGGTGGTGAAGGAATTCTGCCATGCAAGGATGGGATTTTTTGGGATCGCTAAACGGATCGTGCTAGGTTCTGCGGGCTGTGGTTATTGCTCCTCTGATTTATGCGGCAAATAATAAACATCAACTGAATGCCGTAAAACATTAAGAGGGCCATCAGTTGGACAGTCTGTTGTCTGTAGTTGTTACACAGAGGAAAAATTAATGGAAATTTTATAGATAAAACTAAAGAAAATAAAAATTTTAATGTCATATAATTTAATACAATAAATACAATGGTTCAAAATTATTTTTCTATAAATTTATGTAAGCTATCCTGTTTAGAGATTATCCAAAATGTTGTCCTATCATTTGGTCAACGAATTTTTAAGCATTTCATAAAATTTATTCATTTGTAAGACTTCTGTAGAGTTTTTGGGTGCAGGATGGGCACCCAAAAATTCTACAGAAGTCTTGCATATACCCCTGCAATGCCCTGAAAAACTTGTAAATTCCCTCATGGATTTATTTCAGTGCACCCATCATAGTGGACACTCAAAGCACCCACAATAAATTTCACTTATCAAAGTTTTCGCTAGCCGGCGGAAACCAAAAATCGAGCAACGGCAGACGCGCCACTGACTGAGGGCCATTCGAAAAGGAGCGAAGAAAAGAAAAGAAACCACGACAACGACTAACTTTATTGCAAGGCCCCGGCAGATACAGATACTCGTACTGGGGGGAAAATTAAATGTCTTTTGTCAACAGACGTTGCGAAAAAGAACACTGGCCGGAGCAGGAGGCTGCCTTCCTTTCTGGATGGAGGAGCAGCCAGCCTGGGCGCGAAGACAACGCAGGGAAAGAACGGACAATGACGCACTTTTCGGTCAGAAGTTTGCCCACTCTGATATGCATTAAAAGCGGATCGCCGGAGGAGGAGGTAGCTGCTGGCTGGCAATGGTCGATGGTCGCTGGTCGATGGTGATGCCATGGCCGGAGTACGGCCAACTCCAATGGAGCGCAGAGCAATCTCGCTGTGCAAACTGGCATCATAATGGGCCACTTATCATGGCAATCACTCAGCAGTCAGTTGGGGAGCTTGTCTCTGCACAGGACGAAATTATGAGGGAAATCTTAAAGGTTTTTATGTAGAAAAAGGATCTAGTGGAAAAGGATTAGAAAAGAAAGCAAAGATTTAGGAGTTATATTCACTTATATTCACTATCTTGTCTTGTTCAAGGTATTTTAATATGATAATAATTATAGGTCAACCCTTGACTCGTTTTAATTTTCTTTTATATTTTTTCTCTCTGTGCATTGCAACTCCAGCGTTATGGGAATGGACACCCCCTGATTCTCGCTCCCAGCTTTGCTTTACTACTTTCCGATACTCAATCGTCGTTCGCCTTTTAATACTTTGGGCAAACACATTAAATGGAAATTTCGTGCAAGGCGACCAACACCGAGACGTCCCTTCGGAAAAACTGAAGAATAGGATGTCCTGGGGGGTAGAGCTCTTCCATGGGGGTGAGCCGGAGCTGAGCCCCATGCAAAGTGCCGGCATTTTTGGCAAACAGCAAACGCATTTTTCATGTGACATTTGCACAAAAAACAAAAAAGAAAAGGAAAAAGCAAAACAAACTTTCGCCCAAGCGTAGGACTTTCAGCCGACTGTTTGATCTCTTCACATTGCAATGCTTTCTGGGTTTTTTTTCTCACTTCTCCTCGCCTCTTTTGGCAATCCCCCATCTTTTGCTATCCTGGGAAATCCTTGCGTCAATATGCCCGAAAAACAGTTTGGACATTTTTTCCCGTTTCGAGTGTTTTATAAATAAAAGTTCGCTTTCTCACTCTGCCTGGGGAGGGAAAAATTTCTGTGTGTTTACTTTGAGAATTGCTGTGATTTTCAGGCCAGTTCTCCTCGTTTGCATTCCTTGCGAGCGCACGACGAGGACGAAAAGGACGAAAAAGGGAGGAGCTCAAGTGGCGTCTCTTAAGGGGGTTTAAAATTGAATGATTGTTGAATTAGCAGATTAAAATTATACGCCCTGAGAGGGATATTGCCATAATGAGAATTCCAGTGTGTTTGTAGTTGGGATTTGGGACAATTCTGAGATCTATATCAGAGAGACATTATTAAGCAGTTTTTGAAAAATTATAAAAGATATTTGGGGTAGAAAAATTACGTTAAAATGATTTTAAAACTGTTACAAAATTCGATAGAAAATATCTCGAATTTCAAGAAAGCAACCAGTACACTATTTAATTCAATTATTTCCCTAGCACAGCTGAAGTGTAAAAATAACACTTATAAATTAAAGCAGATCTAATTTTGGATCCAAACAAACTCTCAAATCAAGTTCAAGTTCTGTATCTTTTTAGGCATCAGCATCTGGAACTGTATAATTATCTACATCTAGATCGGTATTTGTGTCTGTATCTGTAGCTGTATTTGACTATGTAGATGCTACTCAGGAGCCATCATTCGGCATCTGAGGATGCCTAATTAATTGTCAAACATTGCGCGCTATGTGACGTTAATAAATGTCAACTAAATGAGCTGCATGTACGCCAGCCCAGCGAGGCGAGACGAGACGAACTACTGGAGTGGATGTGGTTCTTGGAGGGGGATGGAGAATAGAGAATAGAGGACGGAGGATTGAGGACTGAATATTGCAGGATTGCGGACAGAGGAGAAGGCACATCCCTAAGCAGATGCTGATGAGGCAGACTGGGGCTACTTAGTGGCATTGCCAATGCCACATGTTGCACTCGCCGCCGAAAACAAATGAAAACTATTTTAAGCCGATTGTCTGTCGAGTGGCAGGCAGGTGTGACAGCAACGCGGTGTCGGCACTGAGAGAAAAGGTCTTGGATATTATTTAACATAAGAAATGTATTAAGAATTTGACCACTGAAATAGGTAAAGCCTTAAAAATTCATTACAGGAAATAGAGGGAATTGGAAATGGCAAATAGTTCGAGTTTATAACGAATTTGATATTTAAAGTTAAGAAATATAAATCACAAAAATTATTAGCAAATAAAAGAGAGGCTTAAATGTATAAAAAAATCTTTTTTATACCAAATATTTATATATAATTTTATTCAATATATTTGGTTCATGTTAATTACTCATTTATTTCAATAAAATTGTTACATTCTTTTGGGTTTCATATTAATAGATGTCGAAGAGCTTTTCCTAATTTATATATTTTATTTAATATTGTGATAATGCCTATATTTTTTATCGCTGTATATCCGTCTCCTTCGAGTGCACCCCCCAATCTCCTCGGTCTGTTTACCAAATTAGATGCATTTGAATTGATGTGCGTGCATAAATTACGTCTCAAATCCGTATCTCACTTCGGCTCTGGTTAGCTCGCTCGGTTTCCCTGGGTTGGGTTCAGTGTTGTTGGCTCAGAATTGCATTGGATTGGGTCTGGGTTGGGCGACTGCCTGTGGACAAGTTTAAATTAAATGTTTAACATTCAATCAGGGCCGACGGCCACCTCTAACTGCTCAAACTCGTACTCGAACTCGAACTGCTGTCTGTGTCAGCAGCAGCGGCAGCAGCAGTTGAAATGCATTTGTAAAGTTTTCTATTTGTCAGATGCGAGAGATGTGGGAGATACGAGTGCCGGCTCCGAGGTGTAGTCTATAAACTTATTCACACTCCCTCCACCCCTTCAAAACTTGTAATCAAGGCAACTTCCTGTCTGCTTGCCGCTTTCACACTTTAATTTCCGGTCTTTATTGTTATAGTTTCTTTGGGTTTGTGTTACGGTTTCGGGTTGAGTTCCGTTGACAGGCTCTATATGGCATTGTATGGCTCGAGTGGTTTCGGTGATCTGTCATTCCAACTCAAGGGGGGGGCAACTCAAAAAGGTCTAGGATGTGGACAACCGCGTTTTAGAAACTGAAAAGTTAGACAGGAAAATTAATTAACAAGAAGGCGAGTAAATTACCAAGTAAGATCTGGCAAATTGTGGGGATTGTCAACTGGTTGGTATATATAAAATGAACAATGCAAGTTGGTAACCGATCTCTGTCTAGTTTTTTTATTTTTAACGAAATATAAACTGCAGCTAAGGCCAACTTTTCCCTGATATATCATTGACATATCATCCGGATGAACTTTCGCCTCTGGCCCCGGGCTAACAACCTTCAGCAGCAAAATAAAAAATATAAAAGGAAAGCTGGGAAAAAAGAGGGAACTTGGGAGGTGGAATCCGCTTTTCACCTGCATGCAAAGCCGGCGAGAAAATCTCCTCTTACCTTGGGTCATTTTCAGCACGCCAAAAGGAGAAGGGTTTAATGCGGTGCACAGCGACACAGTGGGGTTAACCCACCGCACACACTTAACCCGCTCCAACCGTCTCCCTGCCCCCCACACACACTTGTCTCATTTGCTATTTGTTTTACGTGGAGGGAAAAGTGTGTGTGTGTGTGTGGGGGGGGACAACATGGTATAAATATGCGCTTGGGGTTAAATTCTATTTGAACTTTCCACTCGTACATCCGTTTCTGTGTTGGCCGAGGGCGAGGGGACTTTCGTTCACACTTTCATCACAGTCTGGAAAATATATATTGCACCCCGGGGGCGTTTGTCACAAAATCGCAGTCAAAGTCAGCGATGGACCCTCGAACTAGCGAGACAGATATTTGTATAACCTTTATATATACTCTTTATTTGCATTGAAATTTCGCTTCTTTTACGGCTCAGCCAGGCGGAAGTTCTCTGCGGGTGCTATAGCATTGGAATTTCCACTTTTCTCCAGATATCTTTCACATCGCACAATGCAGCGCAATTAGTTGATAGCACGCCTCGTCCAACTCATTTCCCGGACAACAAAAAATATGAAAATAACGCCCAGTCACGCGGCGGCATTAATCAACATTGGTTGCAGTTGCAGTACAGCGCTGTAAGTTGCAAGTTTCCAGTTCCCAGTCGCCGGTTACCGGTCTCCAGTTGCATTCCACTCGGATGTAGGTGCCGGGCTCAGGTTCAGTTCAGTTCCGAAGATTAATTAAGGTCAGCAGGGGAGTTCAGCCTCAAAAGAATGCCGCCTTTGGATGGGCCTGACCTAGTCTAGTCATGCCAACTAATATGCGGAGGAGTCGCGACACTCACTTCCTTCTGTTCTCTAAAAATGAAAATTGTTTTGCAGTCGACTCACTGCACTTTAAATTATATAGTTTTAACTTTAGACAAAGAAATTTTATTAAAATATAATAAAATTGTTTTAAATGTTCACGAATAATAAGTTCTTATTATTTGATTCATCTGAAATGCTTTGATTTTGCTGAAGAATTGTATAAAATAATATTTTTATTCACATACACAGAAATCATTGAATATATTGAAGAAATTTAAATACTTAATAGTTTTGTTAGCTTTTTCATATATGGAAATCAGTGTGATTAATCAAAAAGAGGTCCGATTTAAGGCAGATATATTGTAGTTAAAAGATTTCTTTGCGTCAAGAATCTATAAAGCTTCCACATTTACCTGAAATATTCCAATTATCCCAAAATTCTCATCTAATTAGCTTTATTTTTTGCCAAGCTCAAATAAAATTAATCCTAATTTCAGGTCAGTAATTTCTCTCCGTGCACAGAACCCCACACAGTAGCTTAGTCAAAGGTCCGTCCACTCCGATGTTGGACGCTGACTTGAAGGCTTTTCGATGCATGTCGAATGCAGTGTAATGATCGGGGGGTGGCACACCATATGTGGTCGGTGTGCCCGGCCTGCTCCCCATCGATATAGTTAACGGGAGAAATCTACGATGAAATCGGCTTCAGAAGTCATCAAACATCATCAATTTAATCAATGGTCAGCCCACTGGGGTGTCAGCTCCCAAAGAAGAATAATCTAGGAGGGGATAAGGGAGTCGCCGCTGCACTTCCAAATTGCAAAGTCAAACTGGCTGAACTTTTGCCAGGGGGATGCTTCTGGGGAGGAAGCTTACAAGTAATTAAGGGTGGCAGTTTTAAGACAAATCCTTGGGGGTAAGGTGTTGGATGTGGAATGGTTCGACGGACTCATCGGATTGGATATGTAATTGAGGGGGTTCGCTGTGGGAGTGCCGCCCTCCCCCTCCTGCCTGAAGTACGTGATAAGGGCATTAATGATGGCTAAGCCGCCACCTTCCGACAACCAAATTGAACTTGATGAGTTTCAATTATTTTCTCCGAGACAAGGGAATGTCCGATGAGAAGTGGAATTTTGACTATGATTGCTTTAAAAAGTAATAAACTTTCCAGACTTTCATTGTTTTCAGATGCCCGATAAGGAAAGTCATCAGTCTCAATGACTAAATTTAAGTTATTTTTATGTGCAAATTTATAAAAGAATCTACTTAAAAAATGTAAGAAACCTTCTACTTTTCTTAAAAGGAAATAGAGAGCTTCTTGCAAATTCCATAAAATTAATCTGAATTCAAAGACAGCCTTTGTCAGTCAAAAATCATGAATAAAATGCCATTTACTTGCCTTTGCCAAACTGACTTCAAAGGAAAAGAGAATGAAAATGTAAGCAGATGGCATTGGCAACCTAATTCCTATTTAATTTCAATAATTTGCCCTAAAAACAAGAAATTTAAGAGGAAATGATACCAAAATATCGACCACAACTCAAGTATAGGGATAATTTATGGTCAAGTGGTCGCCATCCATCAGCACAAGTTGCACCTTGCTGATATGTTTGCAGTCTCAGCATCATTACCAGTTCTAACCTCAGGATTTCAAATTGCACCTGCTGAATTCATTAAATTTTGGCTAACGATCTGCCTGAAAGCCAGACACAACGAAAACAAAAATGAAAACGAAACCAGAACAAACTAAAGCCGAAATATTTGTCTTCGACCGTTTAAAGTGCTGCACATAAACATCATTAATTTTGCACGTAATTATGTGAGCCAAGTGGCGAGAAACACCTAACCGAAACCCCTAACCAGAAAAACCCCGGCAACCAAGCTGCAAAAACACAAAACTGTAAATCAGTGCAATTAAATGCGACTTTTCAACAAAATTTACCGAAAATTTATGACAACAAACGAGACTAATTAGGCGAGGATGAAGTAAAGGAGAGGGGAGACCAAGACCAAGAAACCAAAGACCGAAACCAAGCGAAAATCTGATGATGAAGTTGGCAGGACGACGACACTAAAGATACAGATACTGGCGACTGGCGACTGGTTACTGGTGACTGCAAATTGAAGGCCATAAAATTCCTGGCCAAAATGCGCGACAATAAAACCCTAACTAACATTAATCAAGGCCTTAATGAGAACAGAACTGGTCTAGTCTGGCCAGAACTTTATCGCCAGCTCGTCATCAATGTGTTGGCCAGCAATACATCAAACTTAAAGTATTTCAGAGTTGAGGCACAGCCCACTTAACTAAACTGACAGTTCAGCTGCTACAATTTAGTCGATTAACGTCAGATCCCGCAGACGATCCACAGACCGACTTTACGAATCCGTGTTTCGAGGGATCAGCCCAGGGATCGGTTCTGCTTGCCTGTATTTTTTTCTGTTCTGTTTTTTGTGCCTGGCAACCTGTCGTCATCAATTTTGTGGATACCATTTGGGCCCGAAAAAAAAAGTGGCAGCTGTTTAGCCTGGTCAAACAACGGCCAAAATCACTAAGTGGCCCTGGATGCCGCAGGTAGCTGGCAGACGGCAGCAGGAGGCACGATCATTGATCAATGATCTTCAGGACAAAGGGCAATCCAAAGGCAATTGTACACTGGGAAAAGAATTTAGGATTTTATCAGAGATTTCTGCTATAAATGATAACAATTAATAAAGAGAACAACATAAATTAAATGAACGAAATGAATTATATAAATTAAATGCAGAAAATGAATCTAATAAATTTTAAATAAATTAACTAAGGCCCTTAAACTTCCCTTTTAATTCCTTGTAAATCATAAAATAATTAACTTTATATATTTTAAAATCTATTAAGATATAATAATTAATTTCTTCTTTAATTCATAAACAAATCCCCTTTCCACAAATTATGTTCCAAATATTTTCCCAGTGCTCTATTGTACCTAAGCGGTGGGCAGGTGACTTTTTTCCTTCTGCCGTTCAGTTTGAATTATGAAATTATGCATTTCCCCCTCAAGAGGAGACACGTTAATCCCCGCAAGATGTGAGTTCCCTCATAGAATGTCAGAGATTTCCCTAACGTTACATGATATGTGATCAGATCTCTATCAGACAGTCAAAAGTATAATTAAAAATCGTTCATTTGGCTTGATTCCACTATGCCCAGCTGTATCTGTATCTGAAAATCTATTGATTGCCTTTCGTGGAAACAGCCGCGTTGCTGGCTTGTTAGTTTAACAAGCCAAGGATTGAAGCTGCGACTGCGATGCGGCTGACCATTTATTTTGGCCGGAATTAATGGTCAGTGGACCAGGCTCCATCTGTTGTCCGAGCGGCTAGAGCGAGTCTGGTGGCCAGAGCAACGCGTGTCTGCATTTAATTTAATAATACGGTGTCATGTAGCAGTTGTTAGGATGCGCTAAATGCCCCATCCTTTTGTCTAGAGGAGACCTCAGTCGGACGGGGCATCTGTTTGAGTTGTGTAACCTAATCCGGAGCTCTCGTAGACAAAAGCCGTCTGCCTTAAAACCTGAAGCCGTAGCTCAATGGAAATTATAGCGAAGTGTTGTTCATTTGAGACGATTTGGGTTCGGTGGTTCGCTTTTGTATGCTAACGAGGGGCGTACGCGCTGAATGGCCTCTAAAGTAGGTGCCCAGGAAAATGGTAAAAATTCCTATAATTAAATACGAGAAAGTGCCAGAGGA
Organism: Drosophila anomelani; assembly: GCA_035045905.1. NCBI lineage: Eukaryota > Metazoa > Arthropoda > Insecta > Diptera > Drosophilidae > Drosophila > Drosophila anomelani. Next base: position 10,829,243 of record JAWNOO010000165.1, read on the forward strand.
TCTTCGATCTGGTTACCTTAAGTGCCGGGTCCTTCGGCTTAACAGCTTTAGATTGTATCTTCAAGGATTGTCCTGCACAACCGTGAGATATGATGCAAAATATGAGATAGGCATCGCCACTTGAGCTGACCACACAGTCACTTTCTTCAAAAAAGATATTTTACCTAAGAGTCCTTGAGGATTATTTTGTTTTAAGGGCAGAGAAAGTAGGAATTGCCTTCCATAAATATCAGTTTTTATCTCGCTAATCTCTGTATTTTGTATATTCTTCCTTGCAAATAACAACCAAATAATTTCCTTTTATCGCAGCTCTCGATTTTATCCCAAAAGTACTCATGTCTATTTGCATTCATGTTGCCACACCATAATTCGTTTGATATGAGGACTCTCTCTGCTTTTTTCGTCCTGATTATCATACTGAAACAGAAGTGTCCTCGCACTTATTATATATGCAAATGGCAAACAGATTTATATACACCGAAAATGTTGACAGCCCGCCCAACTTTTATTTCTGCAACTTTCCATTACAACTGTGGTGGCGCCCCAAACTCTCGGGATACTATTCAAATGCAAATCCCCAAACTAATTTCTGTTTCGGCAAAATATTCACGGCTCGTTGCACTTTGTGGGCGAAAGAGTGACAGATATACAGATAACCCTTCCAAGGGTTCAGTTGGTCCCAAAATACACTATATTTAATGTAATCATAAAGTCTGCCACAAGAGCCACTTGGAAATATTAAAAGCAGCCGCCGCAGGACAATGCCAGTCACGCTCTTCAATAAATCGCTTACGCACACAACTTTTCCTCGCTAGTGATGAGAAATTTTTCATTCTCATTTCTAAATGCAATAAAACCTAATAATTTTCGTGGGGGTTTTCCTTTTGGGGGTTGCGAAGCCAATTTCGACGGGAGGCTGTCGCTTTCCCTGTCACTGGCAAAACAGTTACAAACAATTGGCAACACTTGTGTGGGTTTGTGGAAAACCAACCCTCTAAGAGTGCACTTGATGAAGGTTTTCCTGTGGGGGGATTTCGCTCTGGCCAAGATTTGGGGGAGTTATTGCAATCAAAACGAAATCATTTTTATGCGATCCCCGCTGCTGCCCTTCCGCACGACAAAGCTTTCCGTCTGATATATGAGATGTAATTAAAGTCCGGACCACGAAATCAGCTTTGGTTTAGTGCAATAGTTTTGCGGTGGAGTGGCGGGAGTGTCCTGCCCAGCTGAGGGGGGTGGTGGGGCGTGTCGGTTGATTGCAAATTGGTCCATGGCCTGTTGGTGACGTGTCTTTGATTACGCCGCAAGTCGCTGGCGCTGTCATCGTGTTCCCGGCTTCTGGTTTCTGGTTTCCGACTGGCGGCTGTGTTGGCTTCTGGCCGAGATTCCCGGACTCCTTGCTGTTTGTTTTTAATATAAATGCAAATTTCGCCAACGGCATTCGCCAGGCGTCGTGCATAGAGTCCATATGTGTGAGTGCCTGTTCCGGAGATCTGTCATAATTAATATTTTGAAGCTTTGGCCACGGCAGCGCAATGCGTGCGTATGTCTCGCACTAGCTGCAGGACGCATATTAAACAGGACATAGCCAAGGCACTCCAAAAAATGATCAAAAAATATGTATTATCAAAGATAAAACATGCTTTGATTAAGGGTAAAGGCAGAAGGGGATTGGGGAATGCTAATAAATTATATTTCTAAGGGAAGTACATTCCATTTTTATTAAACCTCAATTCCTCTAAATAATATTTAAAATCCTTTTTCCCCCAGTGCAGTTTCACAGACAACTATGCCGCCAGCCTATGAGCCATTTTAATGCAATCAAAAGTTTTTGACAGTCCCGCACTTCACTTACATACATCCTTCTCTGCTATGCTATGGCCCCCAAGGATCAGCGTCCACTGTGTGTCCTGTCTCCAGAGTGTCCTATGTCCTATGTCCTGTGTCCAGTGTCCAGTTCCCAGTATCCAGCCCCTTTTGGTCCTTTTCGAGACCCCGGGTGAGGGCTTAATTTATGACTTGCAATTAGCAGTTGGCAAATGTGTAATTTTCATAGATGCCAGGGCCTCTCTCCAAGCTGATATATAATGATAGGACATGCCTGCACAGGATATGCCAGCTAATCGAGAGAGCGAGGCAGAGAGGACAAAAGGCCGTTTTAACTTTTAAGTGGACTTGAATTGCCCAATATTAGGTTTCCATTTAATTGTTGTAATCTTGCCGAGTCCCAGAAAGTTTGCTTAACCGGAAAACGGGTCAAGTTATACTTTAATCTTCGTCCTTTCACAGTTTTTCGTTACAGCAGAAAGTAGAAAATCAAAAACTATAACTATATAATCCGCCAAGTGCCCGGGTTCAGAGTTCTCTGCAGATTCCTTAACCATTCAACGCACTGCAGCAGTAATTTCTCCACTCGCCATAAGCTGCAAGGGCAAGCTCAAATATTTATAATGCTGTCCAACACTTGGTTGACCACAACGGCTGCCGGCCTGGCCAAGAACATTGACCGCAGACCAGGCCAAAAAGGAAAACAAAAAACCCCCAAAAAAAGGAGGGGAGAAAACAATAAATTGATTTTTGTATCTCGTCGGCGAACAAGTGCAGGATCCAGGCATTGGGAACACACAAACCAATATACAGATACAGATATATACCGACACTCACACGCCCCGATAATTATGAAATTTGAGGCAAAGAAAATCTAAAAAAGGCCGAAAATAAAAGAAACCAAATTCTACAGAAAGCAAAAAGCAATTTATGAAGCGAACACGCCCCGAAAACTTTGCAGCCACGACGTTTAACTGCAAAACGCCCAAAAGACGAGGCGTGGCCGGGCAACAGACATTTGAAAGGATACACGAAGGACAATACCGACCAGCAGCAGCAACATATGCGAAAGGGATAATAATTCACCGGCAAGGAGGCAATGGCCAGGCAAACAATGCTCGCATAACTCAGGCGCGCCAGATGAACTAAGAGGATACTCCTTGGCTGCAGGATTCGAAGACACACAGCGCATTATGGGCGCGGGTATCGGCGATAATTCAAAGGACACGCGCACAGCGGGATATGTGCAATGTCCCTTGGTCAGTGCTACAGCGTTTGATGTGCGACGGCGACTGGAAATTGACATTTAATGAGCAGACTCCTCGCTCCCACGCAACAACGATGGGAATTTTATTTCAGCACTCGTAAAAAATTTATAACATAATGAGGAAATTATCCTGAAACTTAAGTTATTTATTTTCTCTGAAAGGATTTATGGTGCAAAATTATTCTGATCTTAAAATAAAGCAAAGTTCCTTGGGAAATTTTCTACAAAATGTACAGGGATGTCTTAAGCATTTTGTATTTAATAATTTATTTCTAAAATATCTTTTCTTATCTTTTTAAATCTTTGCTTGCTCTTTTAATATTTTTCCTAGTGCATTAGATAAATCTCTGCCAGTTGGGTCCTTGCTTGTGCAACACCTTTGTTATCGCCGAAAACACTTGTGCTGGGATCCTGGGACCAAGGTCCAGTTGTCCTTGGCAAATATTACATTGTTGTTACCTGTAATGTTTGCCGTGTCTGGTCGATGGAGACTTTCGATTAGCTCTTAGCTCACACACATATCAAAATCGGACGTTAATTGTTTTCCAGTTTCGTGGCATGTCAACAGAGCCAAGAGAGCACGTCGTCGTTGTCGTCGTTTCAGCTCAATTTATCTGTCTAGCCGGCTAAATTTTATGGATTTGTTTTGTTTGTTCGCTTGCTATCGTCCAGATATTGTGGCAATTACTTATGAATCATGTCTGCAAGTCGCACAAAATAGGTCTTAGGGGTTGGGTTTAAAGAGGTTTTTAATGGGACTTGTGGATAATAATGAGCTCTTGTAAAGGAATGCTTAAAAAATAATGGAAAAATAAGTGTAAATTAATGCAAATTACATTATATATTACAAAAGAAAATACGATTTTGATAAACTATAAAACTAAAGTAATTGCTGTAGCAAAAGTAACCAGAAATATTTTCTATACTAATGTTAAATGTTTTCTAGCTCATTTTTTTCTGTAACTATTTTGTTGTTTTATTTTTCCATGTTTCAATTTTATGACTTAAGGATTTATTGTTCTCCCAACTGTTATTTTTCTGCATTGCATTCAATATGTTTCGCTTTGTCCTTAAAATCTCAGTCCTCATATACAGCCTGTAGTCCAGAGTTTGAGTGTTGGCAAATCGTTTGACTTTTGCGCTTTTGCTTGCCCTTCCAATGAATTAAAATCTCCGGCAAACTCACACACATACGGGAACTCCCCCCGGTAAACCAAACAAGTGCTGAGGCGAGACAAGGGTCCTTCACTTTGACCACATTGCGGTGCCAAGTGCCAGGGCACCAGCTGCTGTGCCAATGCCAGAAAACCACCCAATCGCCACCCAGCAACCCTCCTCCTTCGCGACCACCACAAATTCCACCCGCGGAACAAGCAACTGAATTCTAATAATTTTAAACAAAACAAACTTCCTGGCCACATGCTTCCTCATGCCCATTCACTCGGTCTCGGCATTACAGAAATTACAATGAGCGAGTTTAGAGAATTCGTTTCGAAATTTCACGCCACCGTCTGTGACGAAATTTCAGTGTTGTTCCCTTTTTTTTTTTTGTTGTTGGGTTTATGTCAAGGGACAAGTGCAGCGCAGGATGAGTCACCACCCCCGTTTCTCGAAGGACTTCCCCCTGAGGCCACAAAAAGGTTGCAATACGAAACCCAAAAAAGCATCGGTGTAGTCACAACCCCGTGGCAGCAGACACAGTTGCCACTTTTAATCAGCATGAAACTTCCCCGGTTCCCATTCCAGGCGGCTGTTCAGCTATTTAAGGACTTTCCCCGAATTAAAACTCATCCGAAAATGAAAATTTCTATACTGCGTTCGTTGGATAAATGAATGCATGAATTCCAAAGCAATTTTGATGCTGACATTGAGTAATGTTGCCCTTTTACAGAGCAGGGTATAAATCCAGGAGCCTGGCCTCAGCTTCGGTGGGTGGTTGTTTAGTTTGGCATTTTCATATCATTTTCGAATATTACATGCGGATTAGCATTTCCTCATCGGGATTGCAACAAAACGTGTGCCCATCCATTGGGGGGTTTTGTGGGGGGTGTTTTCGAAAACAACACCCCAAAAAGGGGGTGGTTCGATGCAGTGTGGGTGGTTGCCCTTTGTCTGGGGGAGTGTGCTGTCGATTATCCTTCGGAAGGAAGGTGTTTTTTAACGCTCTTAAAGGTTTTTTTGTTGAAAGAAATTAAAGCTCAAAGAAAGACCAGGAAATAGGTGTTTGCTGTAACAAAAGGAAATGTAATAGCGAAGGGAAGGGATTTGTAAATAATATTTATCATTTTTATATGCTTTTTGAAACCTAATTATAATTTTAAAATACTTATCAGGTTAGCAGAATTGTAGCAATAATTTCAATAAACACAAATATACATTTTTTACATTTTATAAACTTTTCTTTTGCTTTGTTTTTGGTTTATATACATATTGAAATTCCTCCTTTTATTGGAAACCTCTTTACAGCCTTCACAAATCCAGCCGCATTTCATTCATACTTCCCACAACTCAAATAGCTTTCCTCATTTTCCGAGTTGAGAAAACTTGCCGAAAATCTTAGCATACATACATATATATACCTTCAACAACTTTTGGCTTTTACAGCTTCACCGACTTTCGGACAAGTTTAAGGAATTTCTCAAATCAACAGCCTTTTAGAAATTGAACGGACGTGGAGAGGGCAACGGGAAGGGGCAACGGGAAAACCCGACGTTCAACTAACTTTTCAATTTTCTTTTCACGCTCGCATTTTACAAGCTGCTACATGATTAGGGTCAATGGTTGCAGCGCCCCTAAATTTTCCCCGTGCCGGAAAACTGTAACAAGCTGCCAAATTTCACACTCAGTTCCTGACTCGAAAATAACTCGAACTCGAACACACACCTAACGAAGTCCAAGTTTGGGGAGCGTCGGGATCTCAATCGTGTTGTCATCACTGCGATTGTAATCATAATCAAATTCACTGAAAATTTTATTACTAACTGACAGTTTATTAAAAACTCATTGGATATAGTATCTTGGGGCTGCTCTGATTTGTTTGCCGGGATTACTGCTGCCCTCTCGTTCCCTGGCCTCCCTTGTTTGTTATCAAGATCAGGGACACATGTCGGGGCTGGCTGATTACCGACGCTAGATAAATATTAAGCAACTATATACACATATATATGGAGAGCATCCTCTGGCCTCGGATTGGGACTGGGTTTCGGGTGACGACATCGTTGGGCGCTTCCTTGCCGTAATTGACTCTGTGCCAAAGGGCAAAAGCGTTCTCCCCTTCCCGCAAAAATGGTAATGAAATTTTGGCTTCCATTTTCGAGGAAGGGAAACCCCACTCAACTTGTTAGTGTTGTTTTTTGGCACGTGGCACGTGGAAAACGTGGCCAGGAAATGCCTTGAAATTGATTTTTATTTTTATTTTCCTTCTCATTTTCATTTTAGTTGAGAGAGCTTTTTGTTTTTTCGGCACTCTGCCCCGGGGTCTTGGTGTAATTATTTCTGTTCTCAGTTCCAGCATGTGATTAGATTTTCCAGCAGCAAAAGTTTATCCAGCTTTGTTGTCGCTCGATGATAATTAAAAATGATTAGCTCATAAATATTTCCTGCTGTCGAGGGAGAGATTTATGGGAAGGTAAATATACAAAAGACAACAGATGCCCCGAAGGCCAAGAAAATATTCCACTTGAAAATAAATCCCAAGGCCTATTTTCGGGGGTGGTTACATCGAAGGGGGTGAATGTACTTATATAGAAATATGAGTAAAGATATTTGTACCAAATGAAATATTACCGAAAATAGCTTACCTTTTTGTTTAAAATAATTTATTAATTTATGATAAAAGTTTTTCACAAATGCATAACATCGGCCATATTTTCACAGTTTACTTTCAGGCCTTTCATCTGGTTTACTAGAATTTTTATTATATTTAAAATATATAACTTATAGTTTATATATTCTTACTTACTCAAACAGATTACGGCTTCCAGTTCACAGCGCGTGATATTACTCCACTTGGCACCAATTTCACGGCTGCAATTTTTGTTGTAACCATCGGAAAATTCATTAAACTTTCCCAATCTGACTTCAGACTCTTGGCATTTAAGCAGCTCATCATTGCACTTGAAAAGATCCCCAAAATAGTTGCACTCGGTGGCAATTAAAAGGCTGCAAACTTTGAAAGACTCTTTAAAAATAGTTTTGGCCAAGTTAGGTTAAAGCCACTTACCCAGCAACAACAATATTCTTAGCATCTTGAGTTCAACTGAAGAGTTTATTTTATTTTACAAAGCTTAAATGGAGTAAAACTTGTTTGTTGGTTTCCTTTATTTAACTTTAATTAAAGACTAATTGTTTCTGATTTCGAGCGAAGCTTTTGTTTGGATGAATGTGTTTCAGGGAAGTATCTTGTGTATTTAAAGCACAATGGAGCTATAAATAATGAAAGGTTTAAGTTTGTGAAACCTATTTATGGTTTTGTTTAAATAAAGATATATATTTCATATTTTGTACAGCCTATAAACCAAGTGTTTCAGAAATATTTCTGCAAGACATGTCATCACAGCGCTATAAAATCACTGAAATAATGTATAAAATATTATTTATTAAGTGAATTAATTGTTCAAGTTTAATAACTCACACAGGCATGTGGCCTTTTCCATTTCACATCTTGACACATCATTCCATCTTCCTAGACGCTCTCTCCGACAATGGCGATTAAAGGAATCTATAGTCTCATCATATCGGCCCAATCTGGGTGTAAATCGTAGACAATCTCTATACAAACTCTCGCAGTATTCTCGGCTAGATTGAGCTTCAATTCGCCACAAATTCAGGACACAGAGAACTGTCAAGGAATATCAAGAGACTTAAGATTACTTTAGAATATTTTAAAGGATATAATCCTTACCCACTAACAGCGTAACTTTCCACATTTTTGGTTTAACTGTTTCATAATAAATTTCTGGGTTTTATTTATATAGCTAAGTTTTACAACAAATCATGATCAATTTATAAAAAGAAAGGGTCATCTGTTTTACAAACAAAAATTCTTAAAAATGACTTTCCTTGCTCTACTTTCATTGAGAGTAACCCTTGTGTGAATTTTATGAATAGAGTACTATATAGTATATCTCGGAAGGTCAGTATGTTTTGATTTAAGCGAGATAAAACCAAAATAATATTCCCTAAGATTCTCCTTGCTCTGATTTAAAATATATATCTTCATTATTCAATTTAAAAAGTCCAGGTGTTTTCTCAGATTTTTAGTGAGTATATATAAACTGACACTGAGTGTTTTGGGTATCAGTTACTTTAGAAAATGCAGTGGCTCTGTTTTATATTAATTTTAAGCCTTGGCTTTTATGCATCAGAAGCCCAGCGTCAAGATTGCAGAAGGATAAAAGAGCAATGTAGACTCTGTACGCGGCGCTTGGTGGATCCCAAAAACGATCTAGAATATATAAACAGAGATTGCAGGGAAAAACTGAGGGACCGTTGGGTTTGGCGGGATGTAAGGCGCTGCGACATGCAGATCCTGGCCTGCGAAAGTAAGTTTTAACTTATTTAAAAATAAAAAAATACATTTAGACATTATATTTTAAAATTACAGATCACGATCAAAGGTTGGACTGTGAGAATGTAGCCAGATTGGCTGGAATGCGGCGTCTTATTGGTTAAGAATATTTAAGACTTTGTATTTTATAAAATTAAGAACTTTATATTATGATAACAAGGATAAAAACGCAATAAATAATTTAAACTCAAAATTTATAATTTGTTTTATGTAATTAAAGTAAAATATATATATATAAAATGATTCTTTTATAGGATTTACTATGTATATTGCCGTAGAATTTTTGTAATAATTTAAAACTATCTTTAAACTAATCATAAAAAGACCGCTAAATATTTTTTTACAATGCATATTTGCTTTTATACTATTTATTTAATTTTGTGATAGTATATTTGTATTTTATATCAAAATAGTAGTAAACACATTCATTAATTCCTCAGGGCAGCAGCCACATTCTTGCAGGTAACATTATCGCAGCGAACCATGGTCACTGAAATGAAAACAACTCAAAATTAAAGAACCACAAAATCTAAAAAATAAATCCTTACATATGCAGGAGGCCCTGACCAGTTGGCAGCGGGTTATCTTCCGCCATGTTCGATCAGTGCGTCGGCAATGATCGTTGTATATATTCACAGTATCATCCTCGGGGCCCACAGTGCCCTGCTGGCGAACACAATCGGCGGTTAAGCGGTCACAGAACCTTCGATTCTCGGCTTCCTGTGACAGGATCTGAGTCACCAAAAGGCAGCAGATTGCTAAACAACATATATAATATTTTTAACACAAAATATATATTTAGAGATTAAGATGAACTTACCCAAGATCAACACAAGTTTCGACATTGCAAGTATCGCTTTTAAGAAGGAACCCGAGATTTACTCTGACTGAGTCGAACTTAATTCCTTGGTATTTATACTCCTCGAAATGGATCAGGAACACAGAGATTTACAATTGTCCCTAAACAGCTGTGCTGGGGTTTATTTTCCCCTGAATATTATCTCATCCGAGTACAATAGGTCACATTAGCCTAGCATCTGGGCCTAAACAACTGTATTGGGAGCAGATCTGTTTGCTTATTTGTTTAAGAACAGAGACTAAAAGTTCAAAAAATACAGCTGGTATCCTTTCCTGGTTGCTGTTCCATATATAAAGCTCAGGTTCTGATCCCTAAGTCATCAGTCGAATCAATAACTATAACTTATAATCTACAATATGCAACTGACCATTATTGCCTGCTTCCTGCTGCTCCTTGGCATCCTTATCAATGGCCAGGCACCGGACTGCCGAAAGCTAAGGGAGACCTGCACCAGATGTGTGCGTAGCCTAAATAATCCCATCAACAATGTGGACTTCATGAACGATGGATGCCGGGAGAAGGTGCGCCGCACGTACATTTGGAAGAATCAGACACGCTGCGATCTTCAGGTGATCGCCTGTGGAAGTAAGTTTTTAAATCACTAAAGCTTGAAATAATTTAATTTGTAAATAACAATAATAATAAATATTTTTCCACTCTTTTCCAGATCACAATAAGAAACTGGACTGTGCAGTTATTGCCGAAATAGCTGGAATGAGAAGGCGGACTTAGAGGAAAACCTGCTAAAACCGCGATAAAACGAGTTGGATTAGATATAAAACTGATTTTTGCCCAAATAAACAATGCATATTTGTAAAGAGATTTGATTTAGCCAAGTTTCTTGTCTAAAGCAAAGGCTATATGTTCTTGTCTCGGTCTTGGCCTTCAATTTTTCTCGTCTCGTCTCGGCTCGAAGCCCTTCCAGGAATCAACAGTCGCCGTCAGTTGCTGGCAGTCGCTGCATCTTCCACGTACGAGGCATTATCGTAAAGACCAGACTCTGGACCAGACCAGCATCCAACCCATCCCCCAATCTGTGGATGAGTTGAGCCAGGCACGCACCGCACATCGTCATGCTTGTCTTCCACTTGATGCATCCTCGTCATCCCGTCTGGCAGTTCTTCAAAACTTGTTACTGGCTCCCACTGCCGTTCTCGTGCTCCTCATCTTTTCCATAACATAATTTTTCAAACGAAATTGTTTTGATTTTCTTGATGCCATAAAAAATGGGAATTTATTACTCGTCGGTGGTCTGAGATTACAGTCGCTGACTTGGCTCAGACGAGCCAGACGAGTTCATATCGGCGGCCTGAACTTGCGGAGAAAATTTCCACGACCTGGGCAAACAGTTGCCTATTTGCTTGGACTAAAATTAGCAGCGATCTGGTCTCGGGTCTATAATTAAAATCTATCCTAAAATGCGTTGAAATTATTTACACAATTGCCATTGTCAGTACTATAAAAGATGAGGATGCAGCCACAAATGCATACAGTTTCCCCAAACTCATCTGAGGGGTTTCAATATGAAGTTAACTTTTAGCTGTTTAGTGGGTAAGTTAAGGTATAAATATTGCTGAATATTGTAATTGAAAGATTTCTTTTCTAGTAACTTTTGTTATCCTGCAATATGTGGAGCACAGCGAAGCCTGCTTAGAAGTGATTGAGCAGGCTCTAGGTCTAAAGCCACATAGGGAAAATGGTAGGAAGGGTCATCAGCAGCCTCATAAGCATCCACACAAAGCACCTGCACCCCATAAGGGAAAACCAGGACCTTTGAGACCTCCAAGGAGACCTGAAAGACCCAGGCCAAGACCTATTATTGGACATCCAAAACCCTTTATAAAGCCTTTGCCTTCGCACACTCGACCTCATCCACCTCAGTGGACTTCTCCACCTCTGCCTTGCCCGGAAAATACTTCGCCGCCTTGTCCTGAGGATCCTACCCCTTGTCACACAGAAACCAATTCAGATTATCCTGAGGAAACTGCAGAAACACTTTGCCCGAAGCCCACTGAAGATCCTTGTCCTGATTCATGTGATCCCTCGAATGCAAACAAACCCTGCGGTAGCAGCCCAGGCGGTCCTATGATACCCATACCCACAATACCTCGACCGGATCCTGAGATTCCCCAACAGGGTTCCGGCTGTGAATGTCCCCAACAATGTCCTCCCAAGGAGGAGTTACGCGAAGAGCTACATATCTGCCTTGAACGTATAGAATTATTGATTGCCAAAAGATTGTTCTGTCAGGCGGATGTAACTGACCAAAGTTAATGCATAATCCCGATAACTTTTATATTTTCAAACCAATAAATAAAAATGCTATACTTTCCACGAGTTTAAAGTTCACTTTTCTCGAGTTCAAATTCTGAGTTCTGTTGACTTAATGAAACTAAGCAATGCATGGCCTCTCAATACGCTTTTAATATAAACTGTGTGAACGCGTGTATGTCCATGTGAAGTGCTTTTTAAATACTTGTAGCGGTTTAAGCTTTTACCCTTACCAGAATTCCAAACAAACTGCCATCCCAACCCGATCCCCAACCCAGAAACTCCCACCCGACACCCACTTGAGTTCACGTCATGAACATGATTATGTACTTTATGAATGTGCAGGGAAGCGATTTGGTTTCTAAACCGCAACGAAGCTAAGATACTCTGGAAATTGCACCTGAGTTGAGGGGAATTAAAGAGACGCTTGGAATAAAATTACGTTAAAAATAATAAATAAATAATAGTTAATATTTTATAATATTTGTTTTACTACTTTACCAAGAAAATATTAAGGAATATTTATAAAACTAATGAGGCATAGATTCCTTAAGGAGTTCGTTAATATAAATATATCCAAATACCTGGCTAGTCCACCTCATCAACCCTCTCAGTTTACAGGGCATAGGTGGTGATGATTTTTCCACTCAGCCCTTTGGCCATCCAACTGCTTATATAATATTTGAAAATTGAAAATCTTTTTGGCGCTGCACTTGAAAAATGCTTAGCCCAGGCCCAGAGACCAGGCCATGATGATGAACTTTGTAAAACTCTTGACCACATTTGCCGCACACTCCTCACCCCCACAGCTCCCCTGCCCTTTGGCAGCGTCTTTCCTTTCCACTTTTGGACATGTCTGACCAGCTGACGTCCTCAACAGGGCAGCAGGAGTGTGGAACTGGAAGGGGAATCGTTGCTGAGGAGTGGGAGCAATGCAGGGCTCTTGACTTTAGCGCCACTTGTAAGTGTAAATTTTATTTGAGCCAGCAAAGTACGTACCTACATACACATGTAGACACTCCGCATATAACCATGCCCTTTGTCAAGTGCTTCGCCAAGTGCCTAGCCTCGGATCGGACTTTGAATCGGATTCGGACTTGGTCTTGGACTTGAAAGTATTATTTTTTTTTGGGGAGCCTGGAGTGCGGGTCTCGGTTTCGCTGGAGTTTGGCGTCGTGTCGCTGACAGCTAAGTGGTGATAATCGCTTTTGAATTGAATCCGAGCAAGTAAATTTACACGCCGTCCAAGTTGCGATTCAAAAATGCAACAGAGCAACGATTCAAGAGCTCTTGGACACTGCCCATTGTCTTCAACTCCAGCTCCAGGTTTATTTCTGGACCCCACCAGCTGCTGCCATCTCCCTTCCTCTGTCTTTGTGGGCCAGGCGTTTTGGTTTTTGTGTTTTGGCTGCGGCTTTATTTGAAAGGACCAACGGGAGGGGCTCCCTACAGCTGCTACTGCGGTTTGTTTTGGCTGGTTGCTGCGGCTTCTAATTTGTGAACTGGATTTTGGGGGCTTCTGGAAACGGAAGCCGCACTTGTAAGTCATTAAATCAGAACCTAAAGCCTTAAGCGCCGCATCTTGCATGCCTTTAAAGTGAGATGTAGTTTATAATTTGTATGCAGTTTATGGGTTATGGAATATTACCGTCTTTAAAACGTTACCAATTGCCACACGTGGCCTTCAAAGCATCTGTTTCTTGTTAAACAATAGCTTTAAGTTATAATTAAACAAACAAAAGACTTTTTAGCGGTTTTTAAGAAATCATTTCAATAAATATTTACCACTAATTGGGTCATCATTTAAGGTATTAAAAATAGTGCCTTCCGGGTCACATAAAAAATCTGTCTAGATTTTTATAAAAGCCCAAGTTTGTGCTAATTTTGAGCACATATTGTAACCGAGTCTTCGGTAAACCACAGAGAGATAATGAAATTTACTGTGGGTTTTGGTAAGGATAAAGGACCTCTTCTTAGCTGAAATAGTTCCTTATTAGTATTTTTTATAGCCGTTCTGATCCTGGGCCTTTGTGTGAGTGTCCAAGCTCAAACTCCAAGACCAGATCTTCGCGAGGTTTGTCGCCGACAGAATGAAAGATGTCTGAGCCGAGAGAGTCGAAATGGCAGGACTAATGAGGTCACAACTATCTTTAATAATCATTGCCGCACTTCAAACCGAAACTGGCGAAATGTCACACGATGTGAACTAGCACACGCCAATTGTCAATGTGAGTATAATTTTTTATAAACAAATTTGAGATTAATAAATCAATTATTTATTGCAGTGACCCTTGTCAGCTGCTCCACTCTGAGCTGCGCAAATGTGAGGAGGACTCTAGGTGGCGGCGGCGGCCGTGTAACAACTCCTCGAAACCCTACGGACCCTACGGACGATCCATCGCCTAATCCCGAACCGACCCGCAGTAACCCACCAACTAGAACTCCACGACCTCGCACTACCACTCGTCGAACCCGCACCACCACCCGTCGAACTCGCACCACCACTCGTCGAACTCGCACCACGACTCGAAGGGGACGAACAACTACTCGAGGGATTCCAACCTCTAGAAGGCCCGGACGAACTACTACCCGACGCAGGACTCCACGCCCAAGAACCACAACTCCCCGAATTCCAACAACTCGAACTCCTCGACCACCCCGGGGACCCATTGATTAATACATTCCAAAACGATTTTGACCTCATAAACAAAAAATATTTTAACTTGCTTAATTAAAACCCAATAATTTCAATGCTCTCTAAAAAATAAGTTGTCTTTTAAACCCTTTAGTGAAGCAGAACTGCTCCAAGGGAAACGAACCAATTTCTCGACTCTTATTTGAAGGCTGTGGCGGCTCTGCTTGGGATCTTAATAAAATATGTTGTATTATTTGATATATATTTCATTTTATAAAATATTTCAGAATATTAAGACTATTCAGCTTCATCAGTTTGATCATTTTCCTCTTGAATTTCTTCATTATAACTTAAACTTACTGTTGTGGTGGGAAACGTAGATTGTTCAGTTTTCTGGTCTAAATTAATGTGGCTCAAACTTTTGTTCTGAGTCTTATTCTTTAAACCTTCTAGTCCCATAATTTTCATTATATTTTTTGTGTTACTTCTGTATTCCTCGTTTGGCAATGAAGAATAAAAAAATATTCCCGCCAGGCAAAGTCCGAAAACCATTCCGATTGACAGGCAAACGCAGCTTCTCTTGTTGAAACCACCTTTAAAATTTATTAAAAATGATTACTGTTTCCTTTGATTAAAACTCACTCACTTTCATTGAATAGAGATCTCTGTCGATTGTGGTTAGCCAGTTTGTTATTTAGCTTAGCAGAACTTATTGGTATCATACTTGGCCAAGTTTTAATTTACGAATAAACGTCAAGCGAGTTGTGTTATCATATTTCTTATAAATTTCAAGAATGCTTAACAATTGTACAAACATTAAAAATGCATATTAAATGCGTAGCTAAATGGGGTTATTAAACTCGGCTACATTTTATAAATATAAATATATACGCAGATGTCCAATGATATTTCTTAAAAGCACAAGAAACACCACAGTCTAAGTAAGAATTAACAAAAATATAGAGAGCATTGATGTTTTTATTTTTCTCGCATAAAACTTGGTCTGTTATCATGTATATCCTGTGGATGAACTAAGATCTACTCAAGAACTAAGTCGAGGGACGCCTTGTAGTTGTAGATGTAGTGGCACTTCGTGTGGTAGTGACACGATCTCCCTCAAGAGCTCGCCTTATGTTAACGCAACTCAAGGTAGCACAGCGCTCGATTGTCACTATAAAATAATTAAATAAAATTTACGTACTTCTCCAAATAATGAAAATCTTTAAGCTTACAATGACAAGTAGCCCGTGCGAGTTCGCATCGGGTGATATTGCGCCATCCCCGATGGCGACGGCGGCAACGTGCATTCAGGATATCCGTGACTTCAGATCTGTTGCCGTGAACTGGAACACGACTCAGACACCTCTCACTTACAGTCTGGCAAATTTCACGAGGAGTTGGCTCACGGGTCTGGGCCTGAACAGCAGCCAAAAGGCAAGCAATAACTAGAATACCAAATTAAATAAATTAAAATAAGCAAAGGATGAAAGTATTATTTGCCAATAAGTATTCTTACCAAAAAGCACGGCAAGTTTGGACATCCTAATAGTTTCACTTAAACTTCTGAACTAAAAACGTGTAAATACCAAGGCTTTTATAAAGAACCAAGACAGCTGATGGAAAAAGCCTGACTTTTTTTGTGAAACGTGTCTTTATTATGTCCAGGAAGTACACAAAATGCTCTATTCATTATATTTAAAGAGGTATTTTTCATTAAATATTTCCTGGTTGTTAAATGGTTTTGAAATGGCTTTTATTACTTTATTAAAATAATTTACTTAATTGTTTCAAAACATCTGTTGAACCCACTGCATCTAGTAATAGGTGATTATATAAAGGCCGGTTGGGCAGAGTCTTCTGTAGTTCTCGCCCAGAGCCATTAAAATAATGCATATCAAAGCTATAGTAAGCCTATTTGCTGGTAAGTTTCATTATTAATTAATCAGCGAATTAAGTAATATAATTTTATTATGTATCTTTACCTTATAGTCCTCTGTCTGACCCTGGTTGCTGGCCAAGACCGGGATTGCGATGAGTTGCAACGAAGATGCGAGCTGTGTATAAGGACTCTCAATGACATAAATGACAACAGGATGCCTGTCTTCAACAATGAGTGCAGGGCAAAACTCCGAAGAACCTGGCGCTGGAGGAACGTTGGCCGTTGCGAACTCACGAAACTTAATTGCATGGGTAAATTATTAATACGTTTTTTATATCATGAATTTTCAAATGAAATTTGTTCGCTTCTTCAGGCATCAATCGTCGCATGAACTGTCAAGATGTGGCGGAGCTTGCTAGAATGCAACGCATCAGGACCTGATTTCATATGATTTTATATTAAAACGAATAAATAAAAACTTATAGAGCATTAAAATACAAATTGAATACTTTATTTACAACAAATTTAATTGATCAGACCTACGGCATATGGTTCAATATTAATTTATTCATTATTATTCAGAATATTTAAATATTTGTAGGGCTTTTTATTAAAATTTTTATCAAAATGTTTAGGATAAATCTTACAAGAATAAGAATTCACACTTTGCTTGTTTAAAATTAATTATCTAAAGAGTCTTAGTCTAAGTCTCTATGAGTTAATATAAAATATATGACAGATGTCTTCCAATTTAGAAAAGCGTCTTCCTCAGAAATCGTAGCTCTATCTTATTCAGCATTAAGTCCCACATTATAGGTTGAACGACAAGCCTCTAAAAGAGACTTATTATTTTAAAAAAATATTACAAAATTTACAAAAACTAAATCTTTTATAGAGCATTAAGTTTTTTATTTTTATTAATTTTTAATTCAATATATAGTAAGATCTTTTCTATTCCTTTCCTATTCGGCGGGTTCTGGGCGACTAGTAGTTGTAGTGCGCTCCTCCGTTAAAGCTCTCCTCACATTTTCACAGGACAAGGTGGCGCAGTTCTCAAGGGTCACTGCAGAAAATTATTATATAATTAATAATTTAAATTTTTAAAAACTTGAAAATGAATAACTCACAGCGACAAGTGGCCCGGGTGAGTTCGCATCGGGAAATATTGCGCCATCTTCGGTTCGTTCCCCGACACCATTGATTGAAGATCTCCGAAATGTCGTTGTTACGACCATTTCTGGGCTCATTGCGGAGACATCTCTCATCTTGACGTTGGCAAATCTGTCGATTGATTGGGCGCCGAGTTTGTGCCTCGACAGTCACGAAGACCAGGACAATGATGGCTTAAATATAAATATTTATTAAGAAAAAATGTAACTCGCAGGATATGCAATATCCTTACCAAAAAGCAGAGCAATCTTCGACATCTTGGTTGGATTCTACGATTTCGTTCTGTGCTGAAATCGAGCATCAGCCTAAGCTTTTATAAAGTGAAAGCGGTTTGCGGAAAATCATTGTAATTATATTTTCCATATGATTTCTTTATCTTCAGGAAGTAAAAACAATAATCAAAAGGCGACCTTTTTATAAAATATTTCCTGGTCTTAAAAGGGTCTTTTATTCCCAGATTGTATAACTTTTATGTATTGTTTTAAAACATCTGTTGAACTTGCTACACGTAGTGCTTGGTGTTTCTATAAAATCGGGTTGGAATCAGCTGTAGTTAGCCATCTCAACCAGAGCCAACAAGCTAAAATAATGCATCTTAAAGCCATTCTAGCCCTGTTTGCTGGTGAGTCCTTAATTTCTTGAAAAAGGAGATTGTGTCCTTTAATTATAAAATTATATATCCTGATCCACAGTCCTCTGCCTGACTCTGGTCTCTGGCCAAGATCGGGACTGCGATGAACTGACCAGAAGGTGTGAGACCTGTGTGAGGCAACTGAATAACGACAACGATCGCAGGATGCCCACCCTGAACAGGGAGTGCAGGAACAGGACACGTAGGACTTGGCGCTGGAGGGATGTAGGACGTTGCGAACTCACCAGGTTGAATTGCTTGGGTAAGTTACATCTAATATTTATTTAATTTCGAAAATATAAACTGTAATTTCTATTAATTTAGGATGGAATCGCCGCATGAACTGTGCAGACATTGCTGAGCTCGCTGGCATGCAGCGCATAAGGTCTTAAATCGCCTGCATTTAACTAATTTCGTTACATTTTTACGAGCATAATTGATGAATTTATAAAAATAAAAGAGAGAGCATTGGAATTAAAAAAAAATTAAGTTTTATTTAATTTAGAAATATGAACTAAGTGATATATTTGTATAAACTCAACCATTTAAATTTCTTAACGCATATTATTCATGGCATAACGCACAATTCTATCTTCTATTTCATAATCTAAATATGTTTCTGGATTCTGCATCATTTTAGAGACATCCCGTCTTAGTACACTCAGAATTCGGGATGTTGTTCGCTCATTATAACTCTCATTATACTGAAATAACTCAGTTTCAGTAGTTAACTGGTCATCCAAATGTAGTAAATCCATATACGATAATGTTTTGTGTTCAGAATCTAAATCTAAATCAAAGTTGAAAAGCGTTACGTGATCATTGTAATTATTATAATAATTATACGAAAACGTAACGTCTTCGTAGCTCAAATAGTCCAAATCAGGCCGCCTTAAGTGATCTTCGGGGATATCTTCTTGAATAGCCTTAGGTAGTCCAAAGTCTGTACAAATATTCTTTTATTTAATTAAATATTTTATGGAAGAATTTATCAAGGGCTTACCCAGCCAAAGAAAAAAATAGATAATATGAAAATAAATGGAATCCCTCATTTTTTTAAACTTCTTGTGTCTTTCAGCTCTTAATTAAAACATAATACTGCCGTCTGCCCTATAAAAATTTCGTTGCATTTATTATTTGCACACGTTCTGTTGTATAAACAGCATTTTAAAATTTAAAAAAATGTATACATGTATATTTTATTTACTGAGCATTTTTATTAAAACTCAAAAGATAAAGTTTTACATCGAAGTTAGAATACTCTTGAACACAACAGAAAAACATTACATAGGGCTTATTATTTGTTAGTTTTTTTAATTAAAAAAATCAAAAGAAGGCTTTCCAAATTGAAATTAATTAATTTGATGCAAATTTATGAGCTGATTTTTTATGTATCGCATACAAATATCTTTCTTCTTTGGGGATAAATGTAAATATTTAACAATTTGTTTCAGAGCATAAACTATAAATTATTTAATCATAAATATAATCCAAAAAAGCTTGTCATCGTTCCCCCTTAGTAAGCTTCACCACGAACCCCAAGAGAACCCACCACAAGCCCAGATCGGTCGAGAGAATCGATATATAGCCACTATAATACCCAACGCCTCTCGCTGGTAAACAAAAGTCGGTCAGAAATCCGCGAGAGCCAGACGCCAAAACAGGCCTTTCTGGCTCACAGAAAATAGAGCGAAAATATAAACTGGCAGGCAGCTAGGCAGGCGTTAATGCGAGAACAGAATATTGTTTAAACAAGAGACCAGATTCTGTCACTGTGGCTCGATCTATCTGCCTAAATACACAATGTGATAACGAAGATTGTCGTCAGTCGCAGATGTATCGCACACACCAAACCGAGATTCAAAAACCGAAGAAATAATACAAATAATACTTTTTCGTATATGTAGAAAATAGATAAAACGTACTAGGAACAGTCCAACTTGTTCGGCAGCCAGAAACAGTCACGTTTTGGCGGTTCAATTCATTCGATTTCGGGCTAATTCGGGGCTAAATAGTGACTGATTGAGTGATTGACTGACTGAAGCTGAGTGAGTGAGTAAGCGAGTGGGCCAATCATGTCTAATTACACGCTGCTGCGTCTGACCAAAGTGCAGCAGCCGTATCTGCACTCGGTGGGCAGCAGCTACGCGGCTCTGGCCAATGTCGACGGCTTCTACGCGCCGACCTTGGAGGCCGGCCTGCTGGATTTCCACTCCAACGGAACGGGCACCCATGCAAATCTGACGGCCGACAGCGTTCTGGTGCTTATCGGCGAGGAGAACTATAGCTATCGCTCCACCTCGACCATTGTCCTGATGGTTGCCGCTTGGATCCTGCTAATCCTTGGCTTTGTCTTCTGCTGCTGCGCCGAGTGTTGTGGCGTCAGTGTTTGGCGTGGCAAGGAGCGTTCTAGCAGCGACTCCCTGAATCAAGCGGAACAGGGTATTAATCGTGGAGCAGGTGGGCGTGAAAACTCCTCTAACTTTGCCGCTTCAACTGCAGGTGAGTCGCAGTCCAAGTTTTGATTTCATTCTCAGAGCTTTCTGTTGCGGGTTCGTGGCCATTTGCATCGCCTACTTTTAGGCCGACATCGGAAATTGATTGACCCTGGGGGTTGTTCAAAAGCCACGGCCAAGTTATCTCCTTTCCGGGGCTCGCAAATTTTTGTTTTTTAAACTTTCAATAATATTTAAAAAATGGTTTTAAATTCACAAAAAATTAGGCAATCATGAAAACTATTCTTTTAAAATGTATTCAAATGAACACCCAGTGAAATAACTTAGAAGTGTTTTCACAATAATTTAAACAGGTAATTCGAAGATTAAAATAGTTTTTATATTATTTATTATTACCCAAACTTCCACAAGTGTTCTATAACTGTCCGATTTATTTCCATTCAAAGGGTATACAAAACACATCTGAATGAAGCTATCAGTGCGCTTAGCTGGCATTCCTAAACTACTTTTCGCAACATTCGAGGAGGCGGAAAGGAGCTTCGCTCCTCTTTGGGACGGAACTGCCTGCCTCATCGATATCATAAAATATTTGGCTATTTTCTCCGTATTTCGTTTCGCTTCGTTTTTGGCAAATTTGGCATGCGTTTGGCTGAAAATTGGCTTTTGGCCAAGTAAACGAAATGTACAGAGGAATGAATGCTTCTGCACAAATATTCGCACACAAACATTCTAGCTGAGAACCGCATTAACACTGGAAAAAAAGATAGGTTCAAGAGTTTAAGGATTAAAATCAAAAAACAATTAAATTATTATAAAATAAAATTTAATTATAACAATGGAATACGATTTATACTCAGTTTATCATGAAAGACATTGAAAATAAATATACTCTAAGTTGAGTAAAGAAGATTTTCCAAATTTATTTATCAACATATTAAAAAAAAAATTTTAATTAGGTTTTTTGCTTGTATTTTTTCCTGATAAGTTCATAGGTATTTTTTCTCCGTGCATAAAGCAATGCCTAGTTTCGTCCGATAATTCGGTTGCATATGCTGTGCTCAATGCAGCTTCTGTTTGCATCCTAGGCAATTAGCATTGTCTCGAAGATATTGCGTTTCATTAGGCCGATATCTGTATAAATGTATGTATGTGCTTAAGTGCATCGTGTATTTATGTGTGCCTCTCTGTGCATGTGTATGGGATGTTAGCCAAAGTGCACAACAGTCAATGGGTCATTTCGATAACGGGGCCCGAAATTTGTTGCAAAATTTGTTTGGCATTTAAGCCTGAGACTGGGATTTGTGTATTGTCTGCCAGAGGCTTAAGTTGTTGCATTCCCCGGCAACGCATTCTGTCGATTTTTGGTGTGCTTTTGTGTTTTGGCATTTCGGCTTAACAACCAACAATGACACAGTATTTTGTTAGCCAATTGTGAGTAAGCACAGATGATGGGTTCAAAGTGCACAATAATGGTATTTTTGTTACGCCCATTTAAGTCCAGAGAGGAGTTTGCAATTAGTTTTGATGTTGTTATTGGTGAACTTTTTGTGTTCTCATTTTTTATTTTTTATTTGACACACAATGTAGTTTTGTTTATTGTTTTGGGATACCAACAAAATAAAAATATGCTTTTATTGAATGTTTCAAGTTTTACCTCAATCTGAGTTATTAATACAAAATATTCCGATAGAAAACTGTAAAAATTTGATGAAATAAGTAAATAAACTAAAAAAAATAAGCTCTATCCTTGCTGTACAAATAAGTTTTGTTTTTCCATTGGTGGGAAATATTTTAAATGGCTTATAATATTAAAGAAAGCAACTTAAATTTTAGCTTTTTCAAGTTAATATTAATGAACATGTTTGTAAATAATTCTTTAACAAGAAAGGAAGCTAATTTCGGTTCGCCGAATTTTATATACCATTGCAAATTTCATCAAAAATTAAATTAGGGAAAAAACTAACACAGCAATGCTTTTACAATTTAATTTTGTGTATTTTTGGCAATATATGATTATTTAAATTTACAATTTGCCATTTACAAATTCGGATGATAAATATAACGATTCTCCTATTAATTCTATTCAAGAATATATACGGTTTATGTGGTCGAAAATGTCTGCTTCCCGTGTTAAAACGTATTTTAAAGCATACATCGTTTGAAACGGTCGTCAGACCGAAAAAGCGACCAAGCGGCCATAGTTTGAACTACGGCTGGTGGGCGAGGGGGGAGAGAGCGAGCAAATCCATCGCTCTCTCTCTCTCCAACCAGCCGTAGAGAGCGTGCAAGTCCATCGATCTCTCTCTCTCTCTCCAACCTCTCTCTAAGTTCAAACTATGGCCGCTGCCAAACTATGGCCGCTTGGTCTTTTCCGGTCTGACAACCCTTTCAAACCATATTTTAAAATACGTTTTAAAACAGGAAGGAGTCATATTCGACCCCATAAACCTTATATATTGTTGAACAGAATTAATGGGAGAATCGATCTAGCCATGATCGATCTCTCCATGATTTTTAAACTTAATTATCCTTTGCTGTACTTATTATCATCCCCAGATAGGATCAAGATCAATAATCCAGCTTGGTGTACGACTAACCCACATAATGCCATCCTTTCTATCCACCTCACTGCGTGTGGCACATACAATTTTTACAGTTGAGCGCATTTGGCCCATTTCGATAACAACATAGAAGCGTCTTGGTAGTCTTAGTATGTCAATGCAATAAATTCCCCTACTTTCGTTTCAAAACGGTGGCCACAAAACGTGCCTGCTCCGGGTAGAAGAGTCGTTTCCCTCGGCCAATAGCTTCCTTAGTTAATGTCCCCGTAGTTTCTGCATTTTTTTATTTGCTCCACACGTTCAACTTTAAGTTGAGAGCCATAAAAACTGCGCCAAGTCACAAATGTTTTATGAAACTTTTGGTTTTCATATATATATTTTATTTAGCCCCGACGCTCATTTCGCTGCGCAAGAGTTTTAATATAAAACTTCAGCCTGCGCCGCGTTGCCACTTCTTCTTGTTCGAGGCAACTGCAGTCGATGCTGTTCCTCGACTTTGCTGTTCAGGAATTCATAACCGCATTTCCCGCTCTCTCTCCGGAAAATGTGGGGAAAAGAGGAAATCCAGGAGGCGCAGTTGTACATACCAATTGCTTATGTATCGGCAATATGGGGCTTCGGGCCAGCACCCGCCTCTGTGTGGAGAACCGCATCGACAACCAACAACGGTTTCCCCCATTTCACCCATCGAGTCCCAGCTGATGCGGCAAAAGCTCGGAAGTATAATAAGTTTTTGTCTTCAACTGGAATGGAGCAGGAATGCTCGCCAAGTTCTACGCCTCGAGTTGAATCTATAATTCAGTTTTCCCAGCTATTTCCTTTTGTCTTCGATGCCTAGGCCACTTTAAAGTGTTCTTAACAAATTTCGCCAAAGGCGCACAGGAAAAATATAATAAATGCATTCTGAAATTAATCCTTTTTGAGATAAAATTCCAATTTTATAAAGGATAATCCTTGGGTAAAGTTTGGGAAATTATTTAACCAGCCAAAGGGCAAAGGAAGTTATAAAAGAAAAGTATTTTGTACTTATCGAATTTTTTTTCTTTTTATTATGTGGAAATTTGTAGAGAAATTTTTCAACAGTTTAAGACTTTTCGTCGTTAAATAGTATTTTTTTTTTAATTAGCTTTTTTTTAAAAACAAAACCTACTTTAACTATAAAAAAGGAATAGCTTAGTCCTGGCATATTATCGATTTTAGTCGCCTAAAAAGTAATATATAAAATGTATTCTGTATCCTTCACATTATAAATTCTTATCTTATATCACGCTCTGCATAAAGAATCATGTTCTGGATTTTCGGCGAAAAAAAGTAAAAGAACTTTTTATTATTTATGCAAGCAAAAATGCGTAAAAATGTTCTCTCAACTTTATTTGCTGTTTACGCGCTTCATTTGCCGGGAACCCAAGACCACCCACTCGTCCTTAGAACCACCCACCACCCGGTGGCGCCCACTGTCCCGATAATTCGTGTACATCATTTTTTACAGCTCCTCATCAGTTGGTGGCTCTGCTTAGTTAGTCTTTCATGGCACTTTGATTGCTCATTTGGCATTTATTTGATGATGCCAAGACTCTGTACCGCCTGCCTGCCTTCCTCTCGGGTCCTTAAATTATTCATTGTGCGTGTGCTGGGTCGGAGCCTGGCTCCTGGTTCCTGGTTCCTACTCCTAACATCTTCTCAATCTTGCGATGAGCCCAGCGAGTTTTTTAAAATATTCATGTCCCGCCGCTGGCTAGCGAAACGAGCAAAAAAGCGACAGACAACTCGCTGAACGAAGGCGACCAACTAAAAGTGCGTAATTTTTACCGACAGCGCATTGAAAATATCGCCGCCAGCGATAACAGCAGACATCCATCGAGGAGTGGTCAGTGGATGGGGAATTGAGGGATTGGGAGGATGGAGGTCACGGCGTCCTACGTGAGTTTGTAACTTGCACTCTGGGCGAGGTCCAGAGCGAAGGCGTATTGGATTTGCGTCATGTTTTAGCCAGCAATGAAGCGTGAGAAGGCTTCAAAAGTGGACCCTAATTCAGTTCAGGATTTAAAAATAAAAATCTATATAAAATAAAAATATGAATAATTAAAACGGGTTTTAAAAATATATCTAGCAAGCTAAATACAAAAGTTTAGGACTTAGAAAAGTGTTTACTTTTTATTGAAAAATTATTTCCAAGTACTTATTTTGAATAATATTTAAAATATATTTGGAAATCTGTTTAATACCATAAATCTTCTTTTAAACAATTTAAACATTTTTAATAATAATTTTTAGGTCCACTTTAGTCAGTATATTTCCTGCAAATCCACTTGCCTCGTTGCTTTTGCTTTGACATTTCATCTAATTTGTATTTATTGTGTTGGATTTTTCTTTTTTTTACTCAAATGGGGCATAAAATTTACATTTTTTATTAGCGCTGGCTACTTCAAACACGGCTCCATCCATCTCGAAGCACCCTCCACTCCTGTTATATATAGTATCCCTCCTTCACACGTTCGATTATTGATTGTGAGGCGGCAGTGAAAGATGCTCGATACTTGTCCGAAATGAAATGGGGGAGCGTTCGTGCTCGATGCTTGCAATTTTGAAATTCAGGTCAATTGCATTTGTTTTATCGATGGGAGAACGACCGACCAGGCGATTCGTGCATTTGAAGCTGTCAATTTGCAATTTGATTAAGTTGAATTTAATTGGTTTTGTTCCTATAATTATATAGAATAAATGCAAATTGCAATGGTTTTGTGCTGTGGTGCCATTTATACTTTGATAAATCACATTAAACATATATATCTAGTGGGGGTTTGCTTCTTTTGTTTGACCATTTAAAGTGGTCAATAAATACATGTTTGAATATGAATTAATGGATTAATTATGGTGTCACAGAAAGGCAAGTCATTGGCTTAATGCTTGATAAATAATACGGATGGCTTAAATCTGAATAAATGTGTATGGAAAACAAGCAACCTGATTAAATTATTGAGGCCTTATTTGGGAAAGCTGCGCTCCTTGATTGGCATTTAATGCTTCTTCCGCTTTAGCCATAAATCCTTCGCCCATTCAGACCGTTTCAATTGCCCACTTAGCAGCCTTTCAACACAAATTACCATAATTCGAGCCTTTTCTTCATTCTCCTTTCGCTCTCCTTTTGAAAAGGCTCACACACACACACTTAACCTTTAATTAAGATACTCGAAAGTTTTCAATATTAAGCTCAATTGTATGCACAGGCGCCGCATTGTCGGCTCCCTTACACCATGGAACACGTTCCCATTTTCCGCTTTTTCGCCAGGTCCTACGTGCACTGGGGAAAGCTAGGGTTAATTTAATTTAAGATCTATTTTGTTGGGATTTATTTTTTGTAATAATATTATAAGCTGTAATGGAAAACTATAAGATTTATAAAATATTATTTAAAGCAATACATAAGGCATAAAATAATGATCAATTTTAAGTTGGATTTGCCCCTAGAGCCAAAAGCATTATATTTTTATCTCTGTAGGGCTCCCATTCCTTCTCCCTCCCTTGCCAACTTGCTCTCCCGATTCCCATCATCATCCTGTTCCCCATTGCACGCTCACATGTCAAGTCCTTGCAATTTTCCATAACGAAATTAACGCCATGCCAGGCGGCGCTGCAAAGTATGCAACGTAAATTTTTGCGCCGAACCAATAAAAATAATTGAGGCAAAAGAGCCACATGTGATGGCTGACGGGGCGAATGGAAGGAGGGGGGGGAAGTGGAAATGCAGGGGTCTTGGCTCGAATGGCAATTTTGCTTTTATTGCCTGACTGCCTGATGACGGGAACTCCTCAGTGCCCCGCCATGTTCAATCCGTCGTATTGTCACTGAAAGGAAAAAAGAGTTTAAAAGATTGATTTAAAAGAGTTTAAAATAATTGTATCTGTATTTTAATAATACCTCCAATGATGGGTACTTTTATATTAAATATTTAATTTAAGTTTTATTAGTAATTGTTAAGATTACCTTTGATTACCTTTCCTTACCTTTTATATGGTTAGGTAGGTTACCACCCTTACCTTTTATATACATACAAAATGTATTTCTTGTTGTTAGGATAGTTTGACTGTTTCAAAATATAATTAGGAATAATGAAAGGAATAAATTTATTAAACATTATACTATATTTAAGCTCTTATTTTCTATTTTCTTTCTGTGCATTTGTGTAATGTTGACGTTGGCGCCTTTCGCCTGGCTTTTAAGTGCTCAGCTCTTTGTTGTGGCTCGCCTTTGTTGTTGCAGCTTTGCTTGCTCTTAATGTTGTTGTTGTTGCTTCTGCTGATTCTCCGATTATTGTTGTTGTTACTTACACTCCCCTTCTCCTCACCCCCTTTCTCTCTGTCTCTCTCGCTGAGCCTTTATGCCACTGTCATCGCTCGGTTTGCACTTGCATTTATACTTGTTTTCATTTCCGTTGCGCGCTTATCACATTATTGCAAGCTCATTGCCGCGGCTTCTCCTTTGACGCACACGCACACTGCACACACCACTTGCTGCCCCACACAGCACAGCACACAGATACAGGCACTTATACATACATGAGCAAGGAGCAAGTTGCTATCAGTCAAGCTGTCGCGGTTTCTCCTTTGGCAAAAGGTGATTCTGTCAGTGCGAGAGAGCAAGGATATCATTCATGCTTTTTATTTTTAATAAGGAGTACGTCAAAGGGATTAAAGTATAACTTTATAATTTTATAATAAACATTAAATGTAGACATATTTTAATATTTATCCATTAAAATAAAATGTTTTATTACCAATTTGAAGTAAAATTAACAAACAGAAACCTTTAACATATTCCAAATTTATAAATTCATTAAAAAATTAATAAGCAAGCAAATTGTGTTTTATTTTCTTGTTGAAAAACTTAAAAATTCTTCAGCTTGATTACCTTCAATAGTCAAATATCGATTTATTTAACGCTATCAACACAACCGGCAACCCCTTGTCAATGTCCCACTCAGTTTCTTCCTCCCGGAAAAAGGAGCTGGGAAATTAAACATCGAAAAACTGTCAAATCCTGACTTTTGCAGCAGCTTGAACCCTCTTTAACTGTAGCATTCCCTCCTCGGTTCACACAATTTTGCATAGGCATTAATAAATAATTTGGAACGTGTGAATGATTTTCATATAAATCGCCGCCAAGGAGGAGGAGCAAGGCCAAGCACCGAGGAAGGAGCTATAGCCATAGCCATGTGTGTGTAACGTTTGTCTACTTCTCTGCAGCTCATGTAATATTCATGATTATTTGAAATTTGCGCTTCGTTATCCTTTATCCTTTATCCGTTCTCCCTTTTTATGTTTTGGGCGAGGCATACGACAATCATATGTTAACGCGACGCCTTCTTCGCCATCGTCGCCTGCACAGATATGCGCCACAATATACTCGTGCATAGATATAGCCATGCCAGGATATATACATATACGAACGTGTCCATAAGGGGTTTGTGTGTTTGTGTCAGAAGGGGCGGAGGGAAGGTCCTTGCATACCAACTGAGCGTAATCGGGTTTTCATGCTTTGCTGCCACGCAGGACACTCTGGGGAATTCCTCCAATGCCATTGATAGCAACTCAACTCGGTGCGACTTTGGTCCGTCAATATCGCCGGGCAAACTGTTGCGTCGCCCATACTCTAGGTTCCTATATACCCATCCGACTTTTTTCGCCTTTGTCACATGTTTGTTGCTGCACTTGGAAAAAATTGGAGTCATCTAGGATAACTTTGTAGCTTTAAATGAATGAGGAAATAATTAAATTGAAGCTAAACTTCTTAAATAAGAAATTGTTAAAGGAATTTCTTAATGTTTCATGAATTTTAAGGCTTTAATAACGAATATATCCAGTAAATAATAGTTAGAAGTCATATATCATTTTTTTTGCCAAGTGTCCTTGCTTCATTCAGCTAGTTTCCTCCTGTCTGTGTGCCACTTCCGTGGCCAGGCTTATCAGCGTTCGTCCTTCGTTATTGTTGTGGCTCCCCCGGTGCACTTTTTGCTGCAACTTTATATGCAATGCCGCCAAAAGCGAGCCACCGACGAATGCTTCCTATACTGCCTCCCCTCAATTTGCCGCCCATCCAATGTCATTGGCTTTTTGCTGCCACTCGACTAGGGCTGGGGCGTGGCACGAACTGCCAACCCACCGCCAGAGCCTGACTGCATGGCGATAACAGACAACAAGTCGGAACTCCAACACCAAACTCCCAGTTTTGTTGACAAACTGAGAAACAATTATGATTGATTGTTGGTCCACGTTGGCTTTTCTTCCAGGAAGTCGCCTTGGCTGACAAGGAAGCCAACTATGCCCAACTCTACTAAAGTAATTTTTGAGATCGCACAGGTAGATAGACAGTTGGTGAAGATTTCAGAACAGGGAGGAATCTATGATGGGAAACTTAAAGTTTCAAATTGCATTGACAGGACAAAAGTTAGAGGAAACTCTAAAGAAAACATTGAAGAGCACTGCAAAGAAGTGTAGTTTTTTGAAAACTTTTACTGAGTTATTTAGTATCATTATCAGCGAAATTTTTTAAACAAAACAAGCCCACTTTAAGCCTCAAAAATAATTAAAATAGAATTTAAAGAAAAGAGTTTCAAGACACATTATTTCTCCATTTTCCCAGAAGAAACCTTTCCTCCCATTTAAATTGTAACCACAAAACTTGCCCAGCACTCCACTTCCGTCTTGGGTTTATTCCTCAATTAAATGCTATAATTAATGAGTCCATGTCCAGTGTCCCTTCACGGTGACATTAAGGCGATTTCTTCCATATTCCGGGCATAATGAGCATTTAAATTTATGCAATAACGAGCGGAAGCGATGAGAAACGCCTCATTAGTCAGTGGCTGGTCAGTTTCGGTTCCCCTTTTCTGTTCTTTCAAACTAATAATAAAATACGAAATAGATTTTCCAGCACCCCCTCTCTCTCTCTCTGTCTTTCTGTGTTGTAAGCGCAACATTGTTGACAAACAGCTCGTAAATTACACGCTCGTTTTTCAGGCATTTTATGAACAGAACCAGGCCAAAACCGACTGCCAACCTGGCTACTGTTTGTGAGCCCCGCCACCGAGTCGAACCGAGTCGAACCGAGCTAAGCTGAGTGCATTGGCCACGGTTTTCGATCGTTTTGCAACGGAAGTTGAAATAAAGGTTGGGTTTTTGGGGCGTACAAGGCATTATACTATATAGTACTTTGTGACAATCCGATGTCGCGGTGGGAAGAGCACTAAAAGAAAATTTTAAGAATATTTTAAGAAAATCTTTAGGAAGGTTTAGATTTAGGTAATCAAAGAGAAGGTTTCATAATATATGAAGAAAGTGTACTTTGTAAATTAATAAATAATTTTTAAATACTTAAAGTAGGAAACATTAAACTTATTAAATGTTAATGTACTTTTAAAGAGATTTCTCCACCATTAGAAAAACTTTCCGCTTGATTTAAACTCTTAAATTTCAACTAAGGCACACTCCTCTTTGCCTTAAAAATTCCTAAATTCTTAGTCAATTTTCCAAGCCTTTCTTTACATTTTCCCCTCAGTGTAGGTTACATAACAGCGAAATCCACGAGGAGTCCGTATGTCCGCTCCCCAAACCGCTTTCCACAATTTCCGTTCTCACAGACGGATCCCGGCACAAAGGCCTGGCCCAAAGGCAAACAAATCAATAAGTTGCGAGAGGCGCAAACGATTGCATCCTTATCACGGCATATGTCGTCCTTGTACCTGTCGCTACATCACACACCGAAAAGGGATACGGATACAAAGATACAGATACAGATACAAATACAGGGGACTCCCTCCTGGCAGCCTCTAACCGTTTCCGTTTAGCAAGGAAAACAATAACAATGAGATTTTTACTCCTCTGCGGCAGTCAGCCAGAGAGATAAAAGGGAAAAGAGGCCGCGACCGGAAAAGCGCATTTAACGCGATTTGATGGTTTACAAATTGGCTTAAAGGAAGCGAAGAGCCGGGAAGGGAAAGGGGAAGAGAAAGAGGAAGCCTGGTGTCCCGGCAACGCGGGAAACATCTCCACCGGAATGAGTGTCGAACGAGTGACGGCATTTGTTCGAGGATGCGGCGGCCTGTTGTGTTTGGATAAAAGATTGTTGCGATAGGGTTGCCAATGGAGGGGGGCTTCGGGGTCTCCTATATATGAGTACATATTCCTCTCCTTATTGAATCCAGTTGAGTGTGTTAGGGGAAACTCTGGCTTAATACCCACAGGGGAAGTAAGTAAGTTTTCTTTGGCTCGCGGAGATTGAAGAAATACTTTGCATGTGGGATACAAAGGAAAAGATTATAAGAATATTGAATATATAATTTGCTTTTTCCAGGAACTGAGATAATAAATAATGAGATTTTACTAAAGGTTAAAAAGGAATTGGAATTTATCATTGAAGATTTTATTATCATATTTTTTAAAGATTATTTTCCACTCTTTTAAACTAGAAACTTCCGGCATGTTCAACTGTTACCTTAATGCTGTCATAGGTTTATCTACAAAAATTCCGTAACGCACTAGCATTATCATATATATGTACCATATATTTATCCCGTTCAAAGACCCCGCTGGTCGGTAATCGCTTTGACTTGCTCAGAACTCTATAATTAGGTGCATTACATATGCTGCTGATATGCCATTATTGCTGTTACCATAGCTTGGCACCTCCATTGTTTGCCCACCTTACCTTACCTTACCTTAAAGCGCAAATAACGCCGACTATTTACCAAGTTCGGAGCGCCTTCCCTCTCGGGTATATTCAACCTGCTGGAATGTGTCTGTATCATCGCAGCTGACATAGGAAATACCCGAGGGGGTTAATAATGGGCGCAATGAACCATTGTGACGATACTTACTTAATTGCAGCCTTAATCAGCGTGACTGTGAACTTTTAAGCAGTGGCTTATATCTATCTGGACGATATCAGGCGAAATTCCAAAGGTGATGGATTTATAGAAGTTGATCTAAAGATTTATGTTTATTTTTAAGAGGGAGAGATTCTCAAAGAATAATTATAATTGAGATCTCAGGAGATATATGACCTACATATTCTAAAAAAATGTTTTTATGACCAGCTCTTAGTCTAAATATAAAATAATTCTTAGACTTAATCTTAAATTTAAATGATTTCAGAAATATTTAATTTATTCCCATTGCCAGGTATTTTTATAGTCGAAGTTTTTAACTTCAGAATTCCTCTGCATTTAATATCTTATCGAGATCTTATCGCCAGACTCAGCGACGACCTCGTTTGTTATTATTAAACTCAGCTGTTGACAACAGTGTTATGACCATATTTCGCCTAATTAAATTAGTAATTTTAGTGCACGCCAAAATACGTATCAAAACTGGCTGAATTAAATTGTATTCCGATGAGAAATCATCACGTGAGGAGCGGGGTTTTTTGTCACTTGATTATTCTGCTGCGCGCATGCGCAACCGGTTCACACCTGTTTGCAAGCGTATCTCTGCCAGCCGGCGTCTGGCACGACAACAAAAAATATGGTAACAAAAAATATGGGTAAATATCATAATAATCAAAATATTAATGAAGGCCACGCCTGCAGCGCCGCCGCCGCGCCAGCAGCAACCAGGCAATCCCGATGCTGGTGCAGCAAGAGGAATAGCCCCAGCAATCCGCGCAGCAGCATAGCGAAGCTGGTCTCGAAATCATTTAGCTCCAATTTAATTTTAAAATTTTAATTTAATTTAATTTATTTTGTATTTTTTTATATTTAAATGAAACATAAATTTGCAACTTTACTTTTCTAATTAGATTTATCTAATTGGATCAGGGAATAGTGGGGACAATAACCTTCCGGTTGGTTGTGAGCCTAGCTAAGAATTGATACTCACTGTGGTGAGTAAGAATTTTTTAATAAAATTTAAGAATTCGTGTTGGGAATATTCATGTAAATTCTGATTTTTTTCTGTGCTTTAAAAATCAAATTACTACATTTTATTTTAATTCTTTTTCAGTTTTTAAAAATTTTTGTGATGTCCTTAAAACATGTTGAAAAAATGTCTCCTTATTTGATATGATAGATAAGAATTCCTTAAACGTGAAAGTTAGTCAAATATATTTTTTAAATAATAAATAAAGTGTATTTCATAATTTAAGAAATACAATTGTAAATAATATTATCGAATATTTTCACAAACCCTAATTCAAATAAAATATAAAATATTCCGCAATTATGTCCCATAATATTCGATATTTTATATTTATTATTATTTATTTGTAAGATCTCTAAATTTATCAGCTCTCCCTCACAAATACTTCATCATCTCTTGGTAGAAAAAAATGTTCATTTCATCGCATCACTATATAAATAATTATTAATTAATATCTCTCAACGTTTTATGACAAAGCTAATGTAAAGTCCATGCCAGATTCCAGTTCGAACCAAAACAAACCGACACTTACAGCTGAATATCGGCTCTCAGTTTTGCCTAAAACAAAGCGTATTTAGCACATATTTAACTTAGAACGTAAATAGTAATCTGATGGACGACTACGTAGGTACATATATGGTGATTGGTGTGTGTGCCACTCAAGATAAGGACACAAACAATGATAAACAATGCAACCGGCTCCTCCGAATAAATCATAAGTACACCTGATACTTGAGATAAATGTGCTCGAGGGGGAATGCCAATACAAAAGTAACCTGAAAATAATAATAATGATAATTTAAAATGCTGCCAACTACTGAAACAATAAATATCAGTTTAAAAGTCATGAAACTCAATCAAGCATTGTTCTATTTATTTCTGTGTTAACCCAATTATCACCACACAATTTATTTAGCATTTTACGAGCCAAAAAGGTGCAATTGTTGATTGATTAGTTGGAATAACATAAAAAACAATATATATCAATGAGAGAAAGACTTTCATACATACATGAGTGGGTTTAACTTCAAGTGCTAAATAATGTCAATAAAATAATTCGAAATTGATAAAGCTCTAATCAGGCGACACTAAGCTGGTGCCTGAATGCTAATTGCAATTGATGCTCATAAATACAGCAACGCCAAGTCAATATTAGTAAATGGAAAATTCATAATCAGCCATTCGATCGAATCAATTTGTGATTTACAAATAGTTAACCGCAAACACAGGAAAAATTACTTGCACAATCACACACACACAACATTCGAAATGAGGGGGCAATCGCATTAAAGCCCAACTTAATTGGAATTGTTCTACAACATTTTAGACTTAGCCACATTATAATATCGGCAGCAAAGTGCTGCAGCAGCAGCCACAAATTGCAAATACGAACAAAATAATTAAATGCAAATTTTAATAAACACCGAAAAGATAATAAAACATGCTCTTAAACTACCACTACTACAACAGCGGAATAAACGAATGTTTGCCAACACGTTGAGAGCCATAAACTAATAAAATACTCTATGCTAAATTGTCCATGAAATGTTCACGTTTCGGCAGCATAATGCCAATGCATAAAATTAAATGTAAATGATATGCAATAAACGTGAAATATGCATGAAAGGATTAGGCCAAGTGCCTTCTTTCCAGCATAAAAGCCAATGGCAATAAATCAAAAGAAAAATTCATTAAATTTTCTTTTAGCATTCATATATATATTTTCTATGCAAAATACCAACAATAAATGGCAGGCAATCAGAGCTCAAGTTGGAGAGAACATTAATATGAATAAATAAGAAATAAATTGTGAGAAACAGGGAAATGAAAACGAGTTGAATGGCATAATATAAGTTTTTAATAGGGAAAAGTACTTAGGGAATTATAAATATAAAAACTATATAAATTAGTCTGAAAGCTTCAATTAGAATTAAATAAAGTTTAAAGCCTCAACAGAAACAAATAAAATACAAGTTGTGAGAAATGTTTACAATAAAAGGGAACTGGTTATGCCTTGAATAAATATGTTAATATTTATAGATTAGCAGCAAATATTATTAAGATTAAATTCAACTTATTAAAGCTAGAACTTTGGAAGGGAAACTAAAACCAGAGCGATAACAAGGCAAGTCAAAAAATATGGTGTAAATAAACAAAGGCTGGGATTATGTGAGTGGTACTATTAATTAAATTTTTAAGTAATCATTAGCCCAGACAACACGCAAACTAAAATCGAAACGACATAAACAAATAAATCAATGAAATAATGTACAATCAGGCAAACTCAATTGCAGCAATCGACTAGCAATGATTTTTGATTTGCTAGTTTTTTCTACCACGGAGAGAAAATTAAATTAATTTTGTGTTTTTCTCAATTAAAATTTAAAAAACTGTTTGGTATGTTAAAGTACTTCATCAAAAATTAAAAATCATGTTATATTTTAGTTTGATAAGATAGGAACCCACTTGAAATGAAAGCCATTAGCTATGATAATGATAATGAACGTAAATAATATGTTTAGTGCTAAATGCTAAATGAAAATTGCCAAATCATACAAAACTATATTTCCTTTCTATTTTAATTTTAAATATATATTTTTCTCCCTGTGCAGCATGTCTCCGGGGCCCAGCGATCGCATTGTCTCAGCTGATTTAATTTTTTGCAGCGTCTTCACGTCAGAAGCGGTTCAGGCCAGACGCAGTTCAATCTGTATCTCAATCTCAGCCTCCGCCTCTGTTCCAGCCTCAGTCTAGGCTATGTCTGTCAGTCAGTCAGCTGGGCAGTTAGCCAGTTAGTTAGTCTGTTGGCAGTTCATTCATTCGTCTTGAGTTTGTTTAAGTTGCCGTCTAGATAGACGTCGCAGTCACCGCTTTTCGCTTTTCGCCGCCGTCGCAGTCGCTGTCGGCGTAGCGGAGCGTCGCCCGCAGTTAACTTCTCGCTGTTAACGTGGCTATAATTGCAAGACGCAAGAAAGCAGTTTTAATTGTTGTAAACAAGCGCGCGAGTTCGGTTCAGTTGGCAATAAAATAAAAAATAAAAAACCAACGGCCAGAAGTTCTCCGCGAGTTGTTCAATCATCATTTGTTACTATTTGTTGATAGAGGTCGTGAATTTTGTTTGAAACAAAAAAGTTGAAAAGTTATAGCCCAGCTGGCGTCAAGTGTAAATGAGTTAGTGTTCAATTGCTTAATTAGTAAAGTGTAAAAACATAAAAAAACAAAAAGTATGCCTTAAATTAACTTATGAACTATAGAAAAGCTAAGGAAAACGCTTCCTGCTTTTTATTGTTGCATGTTTTGCTGTCATTACATTTTCTAGGAAATATTTTAAAGAATTTGGTGTTAAAACTAATTTAATTTAAATAAGATTCTAACTATAATCAACAAAGATTTATGTTTGAAATAAATATTCATTAAACTTATAATAAAATCTGAATATTTTTATTCAAAAAAAGTATAAATCCAGAGACTTTTCTTGAAAATATTTTAATAAAATAAATTAAGTAAATAAATTCTAAAAAATTGTATTTATTTTGTTATATTTCTTACTCTTCCAGTATTCTCTATAAATTTTTTTGCTTCCTCTGTATGCTTGATTCATTATTAAATCAAATTGATTTGTCAAAAACGTGCCCCTCAGCTCTGTATATATAGTTTGTATATACATATATATATTATCAATATTATCAGTTCCAGCCTGTTCTAGTATTCCAAATAAGCCCCAATTTGTTTTGTATGCAAAGGCGTAGAGAACGTAAATTTTTCCACTTGATTTATTCATTAAGTGCATACAGTTTCCGTCTGGTTTACTTAAATGTATATATATATTAAAATGACCCGATATTGGTAGTGAAATTCAATAGGGTTCCCCAGTTTTAATTAATGTTTATAGATGCTGACAACAAGCGGCCTAATTGACTGTTGTTGAAGCTGTTCCATAAATAGAACAGTCATCTGTCATTAAATGAATAGGAGGAGGGTGTGTGTTTCTTAGGAGCCTCTGCTATAAGGGTTAAGCTTAGTAATTATTAGCCATAAATATTTAAAAAAAAATTTAACTAAAATAGGGTTTAATTAATAATGAAACATGATAACAATTAATGAAAATTCCTAAAATTCCTTTTATAAACATTTTATTTACATTTTTCATATAAATATTTGTTGTTGTTCAGCAATGTGTTAATCTTAAACCATCATTAAGTAATTCTGTCGATTAAAAATGAGTGTAGTCAGGTCACACGTGGGGCCTGCCTTGAATCGTACTTTATATATATATACCCTATATACCATACATTCCTATCTATGTACACTTCACGTGTAATCGAGAATTAGCGGGGCAAATATGCAAAGATTTTACAGCCTCGAAAGTGGCAGAGATTAAACGAAACAGAGCAGAGACAGAAATGTTTTCCCTCATTTCCACTTGGCAAATCAATAAACTGAACTCACTCGTACATAGTATAGACAGCCGAAGGAGATTGCTAAGATAAATTCCCCCACAGCACAGCAAAACCTACAGCAAATATGAATAAATAAAAAAATAAAATGTGAAAAAAAGAAGAGTTTTAATGCCAACAATCAATATTTGAACAACAAATCAGCAATGAGAGCGGCTGTATCTGCGAGATACAATTTTCTACTGGCCGGAGATGGGATGCGCGATGCGTAAGGCGAATGAATTAACACCGATGCGTTAACACAATTAGTTGAAAAGTGAAAAACGACATAAAGTAGGGAGGCGAGAGATTAAATACAAAATAAAATCTATATGCCAGGCTCAGGGGAGTGCCGACAAAAAGCCGCCCAGCAAATTTGCAACTTTACACTCGTCGGGCGTTTTCAGTCGCGAAATGAAGCTCCAGCATCGCGGCTGACTCGAAGAAAACTAAAAACAAACAACTGTGTCTAGCTTAGCTAAATTTCGAAAGTGATAAGAATAAAATATATAAAACATAACATTCTAAGTCATGGCTGAATTGCTGAAAGCTTTCAACTTTACGGGCAACCTGCTGGCAAGTCTCGAAGACAACAACAGCAGCAGCAGTAATCTCACTGCCACAACCATTGCCGAAGGCCTCAATGCCACCGCAACGGCCTTGAATGGCACCACCACCACATCGGCGAATAGTGGCGAAAAACTCGATCTTGGCGGATTCGATCTGCCGGGCAACTACTCCATACTCATTAACAAACTGGAGCAACTGGCCTTGGGCCTGGACTCGGCCCTGGGAAATTTCACCATCGATCGCCAGGAGGTCGAGATCAATTTGAGTGGCGCGACGGCCAATGATGTGGCCGATGTGGCTGACGATCTATTGGATGTACTGCCAGCAGCCAGGGCTCCACCGCCTCATATAGCCCATGGTTCGAGGATATATACGGGCGATGATCAGCAGGACTTTGCCCATGTGGTCAGCGATATCTGGATTGGGGTTATCCTAACGCTGCTCATCGTCTTTGTGATATTCTTCATTTGTGCGTGTTTTGTATACCACAAATTTCAGCAGTGGAAGAATTCATGTAAGTTTAGGAAACCATGGGGCGTATACGTAATGTAAGTTTAGGTTTAGCAAAGTGGAATTTTGAGAATAGAAAATAAGGGGAAGTATTTTTTTTTTAAATTACAAACATAAAATATACATTAATAGTTACTGTAAAAATTAATGCTAGTGCGGCTTATGGGGCGTATACTTGATATGGACTAAGGGAAGCTGGGGAAATCAAGGTTTTAACATCATTTAAATATCAACCATAACTAACTTGGCTATATATTTTTAAGCTTTAAATTACGTCAACATCAATGGATCAACAATCAGTGAATAATATTGCGATGAGCTAGCACAGTTTACATTTAATCTGTGCCCTCTATATTTACATACCTGACAAATCAAACATAAACAATTACTCACACAAAAACCCATCCATAGCTATTGAAAATTCAAATTCAAAATTCGCGGTAATCCATAAATCAAATTGCAGAATCATTGGGGCTGAATTAAACGTCAGCTGGAAACCCGTTTAGACTTGGACTTTAGTGCGACGAGCGGCGGTGAGTGGCGAGAGCAAAGCAAATAGCGCAACAAAAATACATAGAAACCGATAAAAGCAAATAAACAAAAGTACCAAAAAGCAAAGTCTGCCGCAGGAAGCAACTTTTCCAAACGAAAACAAAAAAAGAACAGCAGCAGCATAAAACAAAAACAAAACAATAAAGTCGGGAATGATTCACCTTCTCTGAAAAAGGGGGAATCGAAATTTCAGCTTGTATTTGTTTAGCACATTCCGCACAGCCGGAGATCTTGTGACTTGGAAACAGGGGCGAAAAGCACAAGACATTTTACAGCTCCCAAGCCCGGCTAATAAACAATATAT
Organism: Drosophila anomelani; assembly: GCA_035045905.1. NCBI lineage: Eukaryota > Metazoa > Arthropoda > Insecta > Diptera > Drosophilidae > Drosophila > Drosophila anomelani. The sequence continues at coordinate 10,868,651 of JAWNOO010000165.1, forward strand.
GAGTATATTCTATGAGCTGTCTGTTTGCCCGACAAATTGCCCAAAATAATAATTAGAAGCCATAGAATGGTAGTCAAATCACTGGGAGAAAATTAGAGATAAACTATAATATTTTATAGGTAATTTTTTGATGTTAAGAATATTTTTGGAGATTTATTTTGATGTCCATGAGTTGTATTTATTTTATACGAATTATGAGCTATATATTCAAACAGAAACCAGATAAAATATATTACATTCTATTTACTTATTTAATTAAATTTTTCATGGCAATATTAACATAAATAATTATTATTAAACATCTTCATAAATTAAATTCTTAATTTTTTGGCCCAGTGCTAACCCGAAACCTAATCATATTTTGTCCGGTTTCGTCTTTGCTATAAATTATACCACAATTAGGCCAATAAATTGCCAACTACACATTGATTAAACAGGGAGGTGGAAAACATTCATCCAGACAATGCGTTTCGACCCTTATCTTTGGAGGAACCCCTTGTGCCATTGTCTTTGCCGTTGGCCGCCTTCAAAAACAAACATAACGTTTCCAGTTAATTAAAGTTGCAGTCAAGTGGCCCACTTGGTGGAGAGAGAGATTCTCGAGCACTTGCCGTCGCTGTTGTTTACATTTGCCAACAGCTCGAGCGGCGCTCTGTCGCTCTATTACACTGCAAATTTGTGTTAATTAATTAAAGTTCTCCTGACCTGTCCAGCCCAGTCTCCGGGCCACTGCTGCTGCTGTCAATTGTTTGCTTACGGTCAAAATGACTGCTGGCTAATTTCTTTCGCTCAGTCGTTCGGCTTCAATTGAGCCCAAGTCAATTGCCTCGATAAGGGGCGAATGTAAGTCAAGTGCAGGCAGTCAAAGACCTCGAGTACTAATGGGTTCAAGCAAACATTTGGCGTGGCTAAAATAAATATCTAAGTGAACTCTTCGGTGATAAGGCCTAGCGCAATAAACTTTGCGTTGCCATCAGGATGTGAATTTCATCGAAATAAGGAATAATAAATAACACAATTTATTAGAGCAGAATCTGTATTTACTTAAATTTATTTAAATAGAAGAGTTTAATTAAAAGACTTGAATCATTTTCAAAACCCATTAACTTATTGATATTTTTAGCTTTAACAGTTAAAAGCCTTCTACTTTAAAATAAATCTCAAATATTTATTACTGAAACTGTTACTTTTCAAAATATATCTTAATTAAAATCAAACAAATGCTTTTTGTGTTGTTGTTTGTTTGAATTTATTTATAAGATTCCTAACAAATTTGTCTACTATTTTATTGCTAGTTTTTTTTAAATAATTTTTAGCGTATAAACAACGAAAAATATTTGACTTGGCAACCAGGCAAAGTCAACAGTCGGATGCGAAATACTTTTCGGCCCAACCGCACCCCTCTTCTATTGACAATAACTTTTTGCGATACTTTTTACCTATGCCACTCGTTTTCTCTCTCTTTTTTTAGTTATCCAAAGCTCAGACACGTTTTTGGGAAAGCTGCTTGAACAATGTCTTTTTTTATTTATATTTATATAGAATTCAACTGCCGCATTAAATGATTTAAATATCAATATGTGTTCAGCACTTGTATAAAGTTCATTAAATTTCATTTTCTTTTGGCGAAATTAAGAGAAAGAGTCTTTATCAGGCCGCGAAACGTCACTCATGTACGCACAGACAACAGTGCGTATGAGTGACGGGTCGTGACATGGCGCTCGTTTCGGTTCACGGCTGTTTAATTTCCTTTTAATGAGTTGTTTATCTTTGTGTTTGTTGTCGGACGTACTGGCTACCGCCAACGTCATTGTTGCGGGCATCGCATTGTTATTGTTTTAACTGATTTGCCTCCCAATTTGCTCCGGCCTGCGCCACTTATTGTATTAAGCTGACACCCTTGACTGAATTTTTGCTTGCTTAAAGGCTTTAAATAGTAAATAAATGTATGTTTAATATTTGTCTGCGGCCAAGACCTTTCAGCCATATATCATATGCTGACACTTCGGTGGCTTTATGCTTGATATGTGAGGAGTTAAGGGGTTCGTAGAACCCAAAGATTACTCAAAAATTGGGTTGTTCTTCTGAGGAATGTTTTAGGAATTTAAAAAATCATATTTATTTATTTTATAGGCTGAAAATAAACTCCCAGAAATGTTTATTTATACTTATAGCTCCAAGAGGCTATAAAATAAAGTTCTTAGTAACCATAAATTCTGATACCCATTACCTCAAGTGCCAAACTACCCCATAAAGATAAAACATAGAATGAGCTGAGCATTAAACCCCTTAAAATAAACCGCCCTAAATAGGCTCGTAAAATCTATATATAAATAGAAATCCTTATCGGCAGGTATACCCACCTTTTCCCCTAATCGAAATGAATTTCCAATCGTGTGCAAACTTTGCAGATAAACTTTCTGAGAGCAAAGCCGCATTTAACAAAGATTAATTAAAACAAACGAAAACGCCTGCTGCTACCGTTTTAATCAACTTGGTTGCGCCGCAAAATATAAAACTTGGCGATCCGTTAATTAAATTAGGCACTTCGAATGTGATTGAATTTGCAAATGTAATTAACATTCGCCGCGCTCCAGTGGGGTTTATTAAAGTGCAAATTGCATTGGCAATGGCGATGCATCATCCCCCCATCATCATCAGGGCCAATGTCCACTTGGCTCTCCGATTTGGCTCCGACTTTCACTTCGATTCCTCTAAATCCGCGACGGATTCGCAATAAGCTGATTTATATAATGCAGCAGTTGGGGCCATCGTTGACGTCAATACAGAACGCTTTTCGCGACAGACAACAAAGCCGTAAGCTGCTTATGGATGTATATATACATTCCCCTTCAGGATCAAGACTTTAAGCGGGCATATAAAGCTACATATATACATATATGCAAATGCTATTTGTTGTTTTCAATTTGTGGCTAAAATTGAATCGAAGCGCGAAATTCGCATAAATATGCTAACTGAGCGAGGCCCAAAAATGTTGCGCAAATTAGCAGCAGTAACTAAAATGGCATTTCGCATTTGTATTAGTAATGAGCGTAATAAGCCAAGTACTAATCAGTAATGGTTAAGCTTAGGAAGGCTACTAAGATACTGTGTATACAAAATAAACAAACACGAAACTACAAAGCTTAAAAAATAAATATTACAATAAATTAAAATAAGGATATCAGGATTAGTGGGAATACCAACTGTTAGTTAAATCATAGTTTTACGTATTTTAAATTATTTTCTACTATTAATCGTACTTTGGTTCGTCCATCGTCCCTTTATTTATAAACAAATTTCTTGTAAGAATTAGAAATGCACACATTCCTTCGAAACACTTTCAGTAGGCACATTTGGCAGCCAATTTTCTCACCGTATCAATCATGTTCCCGGACAAACACAGATACCCCAATTACCCTTTAATTGCCTCAAATGAATGGCCGCAGAAAACAAAATCCCCTATCCCCCAATGGCCTATGCCCTGACTCCATTTTATCGACCGCAGGGCCCGAACCAATCGACATGATGCTTCAGTTTATAAGCCACAAAACGTGTTGGATTTGTTTCAATGGCGCTAATTGCTTAATTGAAACTGTTTTTGCATTGGCAAGCAGTAGTATTGGACTAACTGTAAAGCTATAGACATGTGTTTGAGACGCACTCCCCTCCCCCGCCCCGTCATCCCACAACTACATTTATTACGCCCCCGCATCGGCCCCGCATTTACTTGTCGGCATAGCGAAATGTCAATTAGTATTTGGTTGCTAAAAGCCAAAAAGGCATCAGGAGCAGCAGCAGCAGCAGCAGCAATAACAACGAATGCCAAAATTAGCTTGAACCCTCTCTCACACATGTCACGCTGTCGTATACGTAATATACATTTTGATTAGCGTTACGTATACGCCGCGTTGAACATGCGACTTTTCGATATTCGGCTAGGGAATATATCGAATCGATGCCACTCCCAGATTGCGCATATATTTTAATTGCAAAATTTCCTCCAACTGGACTGCATCATAATTGGGCAGCATATTTCAATAATTGAAGCGCGCTATATTTTTAATTAGTTAAATGCGCGTTTAATTAGCTTTATAAATTATGCACATTCAGCGGTTAGTTGCAGGCTCCCTATCTCTCTGTCTCTCTCTTTCTTTCTCTCTTTTGCACACTTTTGGTCCTTGAATGTGTATGTAGCCCTCTCACCCTCCTCTTGAGCCCTGCGGGAGCTGACTTTTGAGCGTTTTTTTTTTTACAATTATGAATATTTGTTTGTTCGACAGGCACGACAGGCCGCACAGTTGTTGTTTCGTCGCTGCTCTGATTTATTTATGCATTTGGCTATATATTTTTTTGCCTTAATATCCATTTTTTGCCATTCCTACTTTGTTTGTTTGTTTATGTGCCATTTCACTGTCGACGGGAAATGAACTCGAATGAATTTTTTATTTATTAACGATTGCATGATTTATGGATAAATAATTTTTAATGCATTTCATGTGAATTGGCTGTGAGGGCTGTCGGCAGGACTTATGAATAAAAATTAACGCTAACGCCGGTGTAATAGTCCTGGTAAATACGTAAATCAATTGAAGAGATCCAAGAAAGTGGAATTCCTGGCGTTGCAAAATATTTAATCAGTCAATTATAATGCGCGTTTGTCAAGAATTAATTTACTGTTAATTTGATTTTGCGGTTCTCTACATTTTAATCACATTAATTCAGTTCAATTAATTAAAATTCTGCTGAAATCAATGAGTTATTCATGCGGGGAACGAAGATGGACATCTAACCATCGCAATCATGTTTTTTGTGATGTCGAAATTGATAAAATTGATTAATAAAATGATTAATAATGATACTAAATACATTTTCTTCTTTTTTTCTATAAATATGATGAGAAAAAATGTTTCAAATTGTTTAATTATAGTTAAAATCGTATAGAATTTATTATTAATTTCCTTTCTAGATTTACAGATGTAGAAAATATTATTCATACGCACCGTTGGCAGATTTAAAATGTAGTCTCAAAATAACTTATAAATTTACAAATTCTACAAATCATAACCAAATTCTACAATTTATAATAAAAAAAACATATGACTTCCATTCAATAAACTTTCCAAAATATCATTCATACGCACCGTTGACAGATTTAAAAACTTTAAATGGCGCGCGACTTGCTAAGTGTTGGAAAACTTCGCATCGTCGCTCTCCCACTTACGTACACAAACGCAGGCGGCGATGGCAAAGCGGCTCACACACAAAGGGGATTGAGACGCTGCGCAAACAAATCAACATAAGCCAAGCTCCAACACAAACGAAAACACTCGCTCCTTAGCGGCAGAGAGAAAGAACAAAAGGGCGGAGCGGCTAGCCGACAACAACAACAAAACATGTTCTGTTGCAAGTTAACGACCGCAACAAGAATGCAGAAGAAACGCAGCGGCAGAGAGACTTGGTAAACAAAAACACAAGCCAGCGAGAGAGATGAAGATAGAAGAGAGTACACACTCAGATATCGTATATAGAGTTTTAAGACGATTTTAAGTTTAATTTTATATTAAAACGACATTTTTCATGCTCTGCAAATTTCAAACAATTGTTTATTTTAATTATTAATGTTTAAAATCAAGGCTTTCTTAGTTCAATATCCCTCAGTGCATATCCCAAGTCGATGTCAGTGCGTAATTGCATTAGCGGCAAGAGTCGCTGCCCCTGCCGCCTGCCGGCGCCGCATAGTGCGGCTTTTATGGGTAGTTTTAAAATTAACCACACCGAAAAGAAACAGCAAAAAGCGGGAAAGAGCGAAATAAGAACAGAAGAAACCAAAGTCTGGGGCTGAGACAAGAGAATGGAGCGAAATTCAATTAAAAGCCAGCAACATAAAAGTGTAAAAATGCTGACGAGACAAGCCGAAAACAAAACAAAACAAAAAGAGCAGGCTTGATCGTCATACACACACAGCCAAAGGCAAGCAAGCAAAGATACACACACACACACGCTTGCTGGCTGCTGACTGTACAACGGGGCGTATACTTGCTTTTTTCAGCGCTTCCTCAATCGCCAGCCCCAAATAATGTGTATACGTATAGTTTTTTGCTCGCTTTTTTACACGCTTTCTACACCAAAAAACTGCGACAACAAAAGTCGCCACACTTAATTTGCATATTTTCGCACACCAACATGAACAACTTCCGTTCATATGTGTGTGTTCTCTGTCACGTTGACTATCTTTTGGGTTTTCTTTCTTTCTTTTTGTTTCAGCTTGTTGGGTTTTTTATTTTTGCACAATCTTTCAAACAAAGCACGCGGTACCACGCGTCGTATGCGTAATATTGCATTTCAAGCTCATGCTACTTTTTTCTCCCTTTTATTCGCTGATTTTAGCATTTTTTTTTGTTTTTGTGTTGGGCTGCGCTTTTGTTTGAAACCCAAAACAAAATAAATTGTCATTGCAGCGGTGCAGATGATAAGCATATGACCAAAAATGCCACAATAGTGCCGAGACCAAAGAAATTGGTTTTCGTTCGGATAAGAATTCAAATGCGAAATGAAAATGTCAGTCATAAAAAGTGGGAAACCCACTGATAACAATATCTACTCACTTTAAAAATTATAAATATTTTAAAGTTTATTGGGGGTAAATAGTAAAATCTATTAAATAGGTTTTAAAGAATATAATTTGGGAATCCAAGGCGAGGGATAATATTGTGAATAAATTAAATTCAAATTTTAATTACACAACCTATGTACATGGATTCGAGTAAAGAAACCCGGAATTAATTATACAGTAGGGTTGATTTATTTAGTTAGATATTCCTAATCCCTACGAGATGCCGAGTTCAACGATCGTTTAGGGGATAGCCTGTTTCACCTGGATCTTTCTGCATAAATCACTCTCGCTCCGCTACGCTCTCCCACTTGGCCATTTGTCCTCTGCCTTTATTTATCTCTCTCTCACATATCAACCCCTTGGCACTATGAAATGAACCCGAGTACAACCCCATTACAAATGACAAACTGCCTCGGCCGCCCGACATTTACTCTCCGGCAGCGTCCACCCCAATCCTCTCGAGCAATAGTTGAAAGTGCTGAAAAATTGACAAGGGCTGCTAGCAGCAGTAGCCAGGAGCAGTAGCCAGGAGCAGCAGCAGCTGCCTTTTGTTGTTCTGGCCCATAAACATAAAGCATAAAAGTCGCAGCACACACACACACACACACACACCCCATTCAGGTAATTGCAATTTCGGGGGTTGAAGTACTTACAAGGCGCAACAATTTGCATTAAATTCGGCATCAAATTAATATCGAACAAGTTAAATTATAAAATATATATTAATATTTTTATAGAACTCTCTTAGAATCTAAGCAGAATGAGAAGAAGCTGCCACAAAAGTTGTAATTTACAAAAAATGCACTCTCTTTGACCTTTTGCATTATCTTTTCCTGTAATTCGAGAAAATAATTAAGTAATTATATGTTAAAGTAAATGTAAATACAATATAAATTATAGTAGCTAGTGAGAGAGCAATTGGTTTTGCTTAAAATTAATGAATTAAATTAAATTAAATTTCTTTTGGAATTTCGAGTATATATGTTTGGAGATTTGCATTACAAAATGACTTGTAATTGAAATTAAATGAAATTGCTAATTAATCTTCTGGGAATGGTTGGGGAAATGTTTGCAAATACAAATTTTAATCGTTGTGCGCATTTTGTATACAAATATGAAATAGAATCGCTGATAAGGGCTTGTTTACAAATTATTCATGGAGAAACCATTGATTCAGAGTGACTTCAGTGAAATTTGAGTACACTAATTGAATTTCGTACAAATATTTTTCTTCAATTGTTATGTTTACCTAACTAGCTATTGGTATTGTATTTTTTCTTTTATTTACACAAGTAGTTTAACTTAGTTTGTTCACAAAAGTTGCTCTGTCTATGTAGAAAAATATATTTATATATATATATTTGCAGTCTCTTGCTTGATTCGTATTCAAAATATCAATTTCTTTCTTTTAAAAAGTAGTCTTTTCTGGTTCTTTGTGGGTTACATGTTTACCTTTCCGTAGAGTCACTTCATTATGGTAAATATATGATATAAATAGTATATATAAAAAATACTTGATCCCTGCTGCAAAATTTGCATTTAAACTCCAAAAAAGATCAAAATTGCGAGGTGTACGCTATGCTATTTCCAAGTACAGAGTGGCATATCTTAAAAGGTAATGAGTAGTAAGAAGTGTTGCTCCTAATCCTGAAACTTAAGTCTTTAGATTTCCGCCTGCTGACCCACGACTGTGAAGTAGCTGGTGATCTTGCGATTTGCTTTTGTCTTGTCGGCCGCCGACGCAGTCGAGCTGGACAGTGCGTTCTCCTTCTCTGGCGTGATCTCCTCATCGTCTTCGTGGCTGGGAGCGGGCTCCATCTGCATGGACACCGTGACTTGAACTTGGGCAAGCCCTGCTCCGGCATCTGCTGGAAGTTTCCCGGCGTTCAACTTTACCTGAGATGATGACTCTTCCTCCGATATTTCCGGCAATGTTCCCAAGCTGCGTTTCAGATCGTCCAGTAGTTTTTCCTGCGCCACGATCTTCTGCTGCAGCTTCTCACGTCGGGGGCGTCGTGGCGCCGCTTTGGCTTTGGGTTGCGGTTTCTTCTCCGGCTCCTTCGACTGCTCCTTTTCCAACTTTTTCTTCTCAGCTTTGGCAGATCCAGAGCCAGAGCTCTTTTCCTCTTTCTTGTCGTGTTCACGCTCCTGGTGACGTGCCAGATTCACTCGTGAGGAGTAGCCGCGCTGGCAAGAATCACAGTTGTAGGGCTTTTCCCCAGTATGCCTGCGCATGTGCACCCGCATATCGATTTTTCTGGCGAAGCGCTTGTCGCACAGGTCACACTGTATGGGCTTGTCACCGAGATGAGTGCGTCGATGGACCACAAGATTCTGGCGCGCCCTGAATGCCTTGCTGCAAATGTCACAGCTGTAGGGCTTTTCACCCGTATGAATCCGGACGTGGATGGACAAATCGGAGCTTCGAACGAATGCCTTGTTGCACTTGTCGCATTTGTAGCGCTTGTCGTTTTGGTGGTGACGCATGTGGAGGGACAGATCCTGCTTGGTGGCCAGTGGCATTGAACAGATGTCGCATTTGAAGGCCTTTTCGGAACGATGGCGCAGTTGATGCTCTACCAGGCGCATCTTCAAGCGGAACGCCTTGCCACACTGTCCGCAAACGTAGGGCTTCTCGCCGGTATGGAGACGCAGGTGATCCTGCATCCGGGAGAAGCGTTTAAACGTCTTGCCGCAGAAATTACAGGTGTGTATGCCGCCTCCGGTTTCATTATGCTGCGACTCCTCGGATGATTCACGTTTGATCGAGGTGAAACTGTCATCCGCGGAGCTAGTGTTTGGCGAAACTGTAACCGAGGAGTCTCCATCCAGCTCTGGCTCCTCCCCTTCATTGTTCTCTTCTTCATCCTTAATATCCGCTACGTAGTCCACAAAGTTTCGGCTTTTACGCATGCGCCGCTCTGTGGTCTCAGATTCCTCCTTAATTTCTTTGTCTTCCAACGGGACGGTTATGGGCGTTGGCGATTTTTGCTCTTTGCGGCCGCGCTTGCGCTTGGATGGATTCAGATTTGGCTCCTGAAAGAAACTTTAGTTTTTAGAAGTTCGTCATGGATATGTCATTGTTTTAAACTTACAGGTGATGGCTGCTGCTCCTTCTCCGTATTTGATTTCTGTGGCTGTTGAGACTTCTTTAACTTTTCCGGCTGCAGAGGACCCTTAACTTCCACTGGCTGCTGTATTTCCTCCTTTGACTCTCCTTCACTTTTCTTTGGCTGCTGATCATCCGCTTCCATTTTCTCCAAATTGCCTTCAATAGCAATGTTTTCAGAAGAATGCTTTTCTTTGTCAGCTTTTCCTAACTGCTGAGGAATTGCAGCAGCTCCCTGATCCTCAGCTAGTTGATCGGGTATCTTTGTCTCCATCGGGTGTGGGTGCTCCGCCTTAGGTTGATCGTTCTCTGATTTCACCTTCTGCAGCTCCAGCATTTCAGCTATATCCTGGCGCTTTGTCTTCTCCGGCTTGGCGCGTTTTCTGCCCCGTTTGGTGGCCGCCTTTGGCACCTTGATGATCATTTTGCTGACCTTGGGACTGCTGGTCTTCTTGACCCTCTCGGCCGCAATCTCGGCCACCATGGCACTTATCATATGGAGACCTTCCTTATCGTTAGACGCCACCACACTGCCATTGGATGGGGTATTCGTTGCGGGTTCCTTGACATCCTGCTCGGGCGGCGGGGTCTCTGGGGCCGGGATGGGAAGCTGAAGCTGCTGGTTGGACTTGACTAAGGCCAGAGCCCCCGGAATGGTGACCATGGCCAGTGGCGGCAGATCGCTGGGCTCCTCCTTGGGCACCAGCAGCAGCTTAAAGAAACCATGCTGCTGGCTAAGATGCTCCTGGAAGTGCTGCTGGTCCACAAACTGTGAGTTGCAGGCCAGGCACAGCTGCAGCACGGACTCGCCCTGCATGAGCAACTGGGCGCAGGGCTTGAGTTGGCTTAGATCCTCTGGTCGAAGGTTTAGAGGACTAGAAACCGCAGGTGTATCCTCCTCGGGGCTGACAAGCTTGCTTCGGCCACGCTTCCGCTTCGGTTTCTCGGCATGCTCCTTCTGGAAGTGCCGCGAGAGGACCACACGGTCGGCGTAGTGATGACTGCACTGCGTGCAGCTGTAAATGAAGCTGCGCGCCTTCTCGTCGGCCAGAACCTGGGCGGCCACCACGGAGGCGACGCTTGCGCTGGATGCAACGGAGCTGACACTGGAGGCCTGCGAACTCTCAGAAACCCGGCGACCGGACTTGCCGCGTGCCTTGCGTTTGGTAGCCACCTTTCCGGATTTCGTTGTTCCGAGCTCTGACTTCTCCTCCGCCTCCTTCTTCACCACGCCATTCGCTTTACCGTTACTGACCTGCGCTTCTCTATTCTCCTGCTTTGTTGTTGTTGTTGCTGTCTTGGTCTTGGCCTTGGCCTCTTCCTCTTCTTCGCGCACCAAGCGAATGCGCTGCGCCTCCAGCTCCGCCTCGTCCTCGCTGTCGATCTGTAGCACCACATCGTCGGGCAGATCGTCCTCCTCTTCCTCCTCCTCCTCCTCCTCATCCATGTCTATGTCGGACTCCTCGGAGTCGTCGTTGTCGTTGCCGTTTGCGTTTTTCTTCATTGTTTGCAGCGGCCCAGCAACATTTGTCATTTTCAGCATGCCTGGCGAATCGCGAACGCTTAGTTTTCTTTTAACAAATCGGAGTAAAATCGGAATAAAGCCGGAGAGCGAATAAAAGCAAATGAAATTACAAAAACTCGAGAAATACAAAAACTGCGGCGCAGCGTTGAGAACAAATCCACCGACGCCGCTCTCTCAACCGGTGGTGCCACTTTAGCTACAAAGTTTCCAAATCTGGGATCTATATGGTTTAATTATATATTTTTTAATCATCAAATGTCAAATTTTTTAATTTTTTCTAAACCTTTAGTCATTTTTTATTATTATATATTTAAATAATAATTGTATTTATTCAATGGTTTAACTAAATAATTATTTTTATTACTTGTTTGATTTTATACTCCCGAGTTTCGTGATTGAAATGCATAATTGTATAAGAATATAAAAAATGTGCTAAATTTGCGTAATATTTTTTTGATTTTGTAAATATCTAAACTTTTTACAATTTTATATTTTCCAAATAAAGATATTTTGGCTAAGAAAATTGTGTCAGCATTGACCGGCGCTCTTGGGCTCTCTTAGCCGCGCTCTCATCAGGCTGCGCGTTTTACCCTTGTTTGTGTTCGTGTGCGTGCAAAATCTTTTGCATATGTGTGCGAGCGTGATCGCTTGCAACACTGTTTTCTCTCTGGAGTGCAGTGCTGGAAAGGGGTTCCCCCTTAGGCTAGTGTTGAAAGTCGGGGTGGTTTAACGGCCGCTGAAATATAAACAAAAAAAATGGGGGGAAATGTTAAAATAAAAAAGCATCTGACGCCTCCTCTAATGTCGTTTTGATGGATATTCGACTTTTGGCCAAAGCGACGTCTGTGAACTATTTTTTTATTCCGTTCACGCGTTCAATTGGCACGTTTTTGGCTGCGCACTTCTTTTCCTTAAAATGTTTTCGTATTTTTCTCTTTGCTTCCGGTTTCACTACTTTGTGAACTATTTAACGGTTCAGCCGACGCCATTGCTCCTCATTTTTAAGTTTAAAGATTATATTTAAGATCAATATTATATTATACATTTATTAAAATTAATAGAGCTATATGCTTGAGTCATTTTATATAGATTTTTTTCTTACCATTTTTACTTTCTTCTTAGTTGATTTTACCATATTTTCTTGTTGATAACTTGGCAGCACTCTTTGTGCAATATTTTTCGCTCTTTGTTTTTTTTAGCGAAAGCCACTTCGACTACATTGTTTGCCCGCATTTTCGTAACGGCGGCAACATGTGCAAAAGTCAATTTGAAAATTGCCGCAACTGCCGCACAACCGCCCAATAGGCAGGAAAGTGGTACTTTGTGGTTTAAGGCCCGGCTCCCCAGTCGCCTCACACGCTTTCGTCCATAAACAAGCGACCCCACAACCCGCCTGGAAGTTGTTTATATTGTTTTTAATAACATTCAGCGCTCAGGCTCGCACAGGCACCATGTGTGGCTTGCATTTTATAAATTACACTAAGTTTTTTCCTCTCTTTTTGTCTACGCACGCAGTTTGCATTTTATGTATTAGTTGAACTTTCAGCAGGTTCAATGTTCATAAATCAAATGACTGAACAGCAGTTACTCAAATTAAATGGCATAAGTCGGATGTTTTATTTTATTTAAAAATATTGTAATTCAAAGTCTAATAACCTACGAACAGTTGGATAAAAAATATTGGATTTTGAGATAAAAAGAATAATGAAGAAAATTAGTAATAAAATCTTCTTGGAACTCTAGTTCATATAATATACCACTTTCAGATATAATTACCGACTGGAAACATTGTTAATAAAATAAAATATATATATGGCAATATATTTATTAAAACACATGAAATTTTGTGCCGGCTTGTGTTACTAACTAGCCCCTTTGCTATGAGCATGGTCCAAACTGTTTCCAATGCCTTCAATGATCTGGTAGAATCATTTGCGGGTCAGGTTCTATTCTGTTGATGCCTCTACATATAGCGACCAACCACATCCAGTAGCCAAACGAGTATGGTGGGCGGCTGCTTCATTTCCGTTGGAATGGCATACCTTCTTGAATTGATGAAAATGGCCCGACCTTCACAGTCGGTGTATCGTGTCTTTCGTCGGCATAGTGACACCCCCTTCTTGGTCTTCCCGCCGCTGCATGGAGTGCTCTTCCCGCTGCTGTCTGGAGTTGCCTTCACGCCGCTGCACGGTGTGCTCTTCACCTTGGATTTGTGGCACTTGCCACAACCGAAGGAGAGTAGCCTTTTAAACTGAGATAGTAACTTGACTGTGGTTGGGGTTGAGGTCTTAGGCTCGGCATTGTCCTTAAGGTGGCCACACTTGCCACCCTTCTTCCAATTGTGCCTATGGGATTTTTCCGAGTGACGGCCGCAGGTGTTACACCCGCTGGTCAGATGACAAATAGCAAAGGCCAGGAACAGCAAACCGAACACAATGGCCACTGCCACCTGGGTGTTGCGATCAGCGTTTTTGAGTTCCAACAACAGCTTGATAAAGTGATAGGCCAACGTTATCCAGAAGGTGATGGTGCATATGGCAAAGAAGCTGGAAGAGAGAGGAAGGAATATCCGATCTTTGGTTGATTTCCAAAGTTAAATATATACATATACCCACATTAGCACCCCGAAAACTTCCAGTAGAAGCATAACGTAGAAGTTCAGCTGACTGCTGTTATCAGTGGGTCCTGGACAGGAATCGTCACATTCCATAACGGGTTTGTAGAGTCCGCCAGTGGGATCAAGGTAGCCTGGTTGCATAGCGTAACCACCTGGGCCGGCTGGTACACCTGCATAAACAACTGGACCCCCTGTTCCAGCTAAGTTGAAGCTTGGCATAGTTATAGACGATGTTAAGCTGTCCGGTGCGAACCCGTGGGCCTCCCGGCATTGCGGTTTGCAGCCAGTGCCATAGCCACACTCGTCGGTGCACTCCACGTCTTCAGCGCAGTTAGCCACCGATTTCATGTAGGAGCCAATCCCCATAGTATTCCTGCCCTGTGTTCGTACCTGTGGACGATTACAGGAGCTAGTCTTCGGGGTGAAGGGGGTGTCCTCCGAGACACCAGAACTTAAGCTGCTGTTCCTTTCTTGAAACGTGGTCACAGGCATGTTAGTTTTGTTACTTTCAGGGCCGAAACGCAAGCCTCCTGGCTTCGCGTCCGTTGCAGTGGTGGTGATATCGCTATCGAGGGTTGCCCTGGGAAGTTCGTCGGATAAAGAGCCGTTGGTTAAATCCTGGCTGCTGAATCGCAGGCCACCAGGTGCAACCATAGAAATAGATCTCGGCTCATCCTTAGCAGGGGCTTTTCCCGTGCCTTCCTGGTCATGAGAAACCATCCGTAGTTTTGGAAGAGGCCCCTCTAATTGGGAAATTCTACGCCCAGTTTTGCCAAGAACAGAGGAAATGGTCGATCGACATCTTTTGCGACTGGCCCCTGGCCGGGCCAAAGACGAGTTGCCTCCTCCGTTCTCCATGCAACACTTGGAGCAGGGACCGACCTGGGTGTATGGGCTTGGAATTAGTTGACGACCGGAACTGACAAAATGAAATGAGCTAAACGGAAACCAACTAAAATAATGTATTGCTGGAGTTGTGGTATTGAGGTTACTTTGATTCGGATTGTACGGGAACTGACTTAATAGTGTCCATAATTTCTAAAGATTTTATATTCTAGGAATACTCAAAATAGTACTTTTTTATCACTATAATTAAAGCAAAGAGTTTTTTCTTGGGGCTTAAATTATATCTTGAAATATATGGAATTTAACTGAATGCTTTTCTTTGTTCACAGTTTTTCTATTTAATTTTTAAAGATATTCAAAGCGATAAACTTCACAAATCTTTCTTACATTTTTTGCGATACAAAATTATTATTTCCTAATTCTCTAATTGGATTAAAATCTATAGATTTTATATTTAAAATAATAAATTAACCACCATAACATTTGTATATATTTATATATATTTTTTACTACAACTTATGCCTTCCCTTCACTATATCTCTGGGTTTTATGTCTTAAGCTTAGCACAAAGTAATATTTTGGAAATTCAAATTGAATTTGCTGTGGGGCCAACCAACATAAACAGAGACAAAATTTGATATACGGTTATATAATTTAGTTTTCTTTCTTTTTTTTCGGGGGAAAATGCGACTTTCGTGACAGTCAGTCCCAGTGCCTCGCTCCCTTCCCCTCCAACCAATCGAGTTGTGGGAGCTGGGATAGAATGTAAACGGCACGGGAAATGAAATATTCGCAAACAAATAGACACACTTATTACTTTTTCGTCCTGGCTGCTGGATGTTGGATGCTCCTGGCGCGTGTTTCGTTTACTCTGGCTAAAAGATGCTGAAGATGTCTTCATGTTGTCGGTTTTGTCCTTTTTATTGTTGTTCTGCCTTCCGCTGACATGCCGCAATTTTTCTTCATTTCGGTTTTTCGTGTGCAAAGACCCCACCGAGAAACTTAGGGGCGTCAGGACGAAGGACGATGCCTGGACCTACCCATGAGATGGATGGGTTGTCTTGCTAATAATTTAGCAGTTAGTTTTAATGCGCTACAGTTGCTGATGATGGGACATTTGTCCCGAAAAAATTCCAAACGAAAATAAAGTGACAAATTTACGGCGAGCCTATAGGAATCGAAGGAACTATCTTAAAATTTTGTCTATAAATTAGAATGGCTTATTATGGGTTTCATTTTAAATCTAAATCAAGAAGAAAATAAGTTTGTCTCGGTTTTTTAGATATAACATTTTTTAATCACCGAAATCTAGGTTAAAAACTTAATTAAAAATAATTTTTCAAGGTACATATATTCTTAGTTATCAAAACCCGAGTTGTGTATATTTTTTAAATATTTGTTAACTTATTTATATTTAAAAAATTCCAAATGAATAGATGTTTTTTATATCTTTTAAAAGAAAACTTAAATAAAAATATTTAAAAGTTCATTAATTCAGAATAAAGTATTCGAAAAATAATATCCCAAATGATGATTGCAAAATAAATAATTTAACTTCAAAATAACCCTCCTAAATTGTAGGCCATTTGCAAGTCTCTAAGATCGAGTTAAAGCCACATCTTGGCCAGATCCTGGCCCTGGGCAACATCATTTTTCTTGTGTCCGGCTCAAAGAAAACATTGCAATTCTGACATGCGTTTAGTTTTGGGGCCTAAAACATTCATTCTTCCTCTACGAATATTTTTCTCTCAATTTTTTTACCCCAAGCCGGCACCTGCCTTTTGCCAAGAACGCAGAATGGTATTTTGCATGCTTGCCGCTACAAGAGTTTAATTAGTTAAACACAGAGCAGAGGCTGAACAGCAGACATGGCCATAAGTTAGCCACGGAAACCACCTGGCCCTGACCCTTGACTTGGATCAGACCCCATTGTTGGATGCCCGAATCTCCGGATTCCAGTGGGAGGCATAGGTAGCATTTAACGCCTGTCTTCACGATGCCCCCGGCATTGTCTGGCAGCCACAACTTCAAATATAAAGTTCTTGGGGGGATTGGCATTGGGATTGGGGAGCTTGGGCCTTGGGGCAGGCCTCCCCTGCCTAACAGGTGGCAAAGGGAGTGAAACGAAACAGTCATAATAATGTTTCAAGGCCGCTTTGGCCCCAGGCGTAGACATTGGGGAGAAATTTAAACGGCAATTTGGTGCCGTGTTTACCAACCCCAAGGACAAGGACGAGGGAAGGATATGGGAGGATACGGAGGCGAAAAAGGACGATGGCAGCAGCATCCAAAAATGTGGGCTGAACTTTTATTTTTGGCTCTCTTTACTCCCCTTTGGGGGGAGGCGGCGTGGCATAAACTGCTTACGTGCCTGGGAAGCTTGTCTGGCAGCCATTTACACTGGGGAAAAAATTAATCGAAAGGCTTGTAGGAATAATACAAAAATAGATCATGAAAATAATTCGATTAATTATAAATTAGAGCAAATTTATGAATATAAATTGCTATTTTAAAGATCCCACACAAACCTATACATTTGACTTATTTTCTATATTTTCTCCGAGTGGTTTTTACCCCAAAAAGCGTCCTTTTTTCCACCCAATATTCCCCACTTTTTTGCGCTTCAGTCTACTGGCAGGCATGTCGCCATTTCCATCGTCCTCATCCTGTGCACGTCACTTTTGGTTGCTTGAGCCGTGTGTCGTTTGTTTTCTTTTTTCTGCCCCGGTGGCTTGGCGCAGAAATCCACAGAACGCACAACGCCCAGGATGCCGCCCACTGGCTTCGCCACATGCTGCTTCCTTAGAGATTCCCCAAAAAGAGAAGAAAAAACTAGAAAGCGGGGAGAGCCCCAACATAAAGTGTGTTTAACTTTTTTTTCTGTTGATGTTGTTGTTATTGTGAGAACGGCCAAATATCTGTAAGGCTGCCTAAGGTTGTGGTCCTTTGAACTTGCACTGACAGAAAATATGATTTCAAATATATAGAATTTTTTAATGGGTTAATTTCATTAAATTTAACATAACAATAATTGATACATTCAAAGGTTAACATTCAGTTTTTCATTTATTGGATGATTTTTCCTTATTGTCTTCAACTAAGCAAGTTTCTTTGATATTCCAGAGAGTTTATAATTATTTTACTTTACTTAAATAATATTCTTAAATAATAATTCTTATTTAAACAATTAAAAACCCTTATTTTTTAGCCCTAAATAATTTTTCTCTGTATATTTGTGGTTTCCATCCGCTGTGACACTCAAGTTTTCGTTGTTTTGGATGCTGGGAGCACGGTTTCATGACCTTTGCCATATTGACTAGTGGATATTTCGGTGTCCATTTTTGTTGCTGGCTTATAACTTGCGGCGAATATTTTATGCACAACGCACTTACACTTTGTGCCTTCTTTATTTTCGTTTCATCTGCCCGGCAAGCGGCTTTCTTTACTTTTTTTATGCGCTGCACTTCATTTTATTGTCGTGCTAAGCTGCGTTTGGGGAATTGAATGCGTATGTCCCTGGGCTTATGGGCCCAGACAGTTCATCATCAAGCCAAGTAGTTGTGGCCATGGCAAAAGCCACGTTCCCTTTGGTTGGAGAATGGCCAGTTTTCCAGGGGATTAAGGTGGAGCAATGGCTGATACTAAAGAAAATCCGCCTTAAAAGCAAAACTATAATTCTCGGGTTTATAAAGCCAAAATGTAAATATCCGCAAATATTTAAGGAACAAGCTAACGCTTTAGATAAACTTAAACTTACTTAAATTAAACAGGCTTAAATCAATTTCCAGTAAAATTTATCTTTCACATTGAAAAATTCAACAACCAAATTACAAATATTTCTTTAATACTTTTAAATGTTTTCTTTATTTAACATGTTTAAATAGAATGAAAGTCAGCTTAATTCATTTTTAATCTTTTATAAACATTTACCCAAAATATACATGAATTTATCACAAATCTCATTGAATTTTTCCGTACTTTATGCCCATTTAATTGCTCATATTTAATAGTTTTCCATTATAAATACCTGCCACAACTTAAATATTCAATTTAAAAGCACAACCTGTCGCAAAATCAAAAGTGGATCCCCACGGACTTAAAAACCAAGAGATTTCGCCCCCCTTCGGAGAGGCATACATACGTTAAGCCTGATGTAAGCCGACCCATAATTAACTAAAGTCAATTGAAAATTACAAAAAGGCTTAAGCACGTTGAGCTGTTGTCAGCGGCAGTGGCAGAGTGAAGCGAAGGGGTTGATAGGGCCCCCGGGGTGCCATATGGCTCTGGCCCTGGCTCTGCTCCAAACCCAAGCTCAGGCTCCCCGCCACCGCTCCAAGCTCCGAATCCCAGGCCAACCCCCCTGCCGATGAGTTTTCACTTTCATTCCGCCGCCCGCTTTCTTGTGCATCATCAATTTAATTTCGTAAGCTCACAAAAGCGTTGCATAAAAAATGAACGTCCGTTCGTTCCATGTGGGTGTGAAAATGTCGGAAAATGCCAACCCGCAGCAGGCTTTAAACCCAAGAAGCAGAAGAAAAAAAGGGTGTGAAGCGAAGCGTGTGCCATTTTCAATATTTGCCGAAGCTAATCTTAAAAATCTTGTTCCACGTCACCGGGAGATCTCAGCACACTCCATCTTTGGTGTGCTGACTCACCTTTTTAAAGAGATATTTATTCGGGTTTTCCCCAACTTATCCCGGGAGCCACATTCATTTCCTTCTTCGCTTTTCCGCTGGACAATTGCAATAGCTTCGTTTTTGTGTTGCCTACTTTTAAGGGTTGCGTCGCCGCCGCAGCTGCAGCAGCATCCACCTTTAGGGCTTTTTACTAGCTTTTAAGCGAACAAGCGTTGTTCGGTATAAAAATTTCATTTAGATTCGCAAACAGCATCCCCCGAAATACCAGAAAACTAGAAGGGAAAAGGAAATGGGAATGGTTTAAGTGCTATTTGCCGGCTGTAGCAAATCCCAAAGGTAGCCAAGGGGGAATTGATTTGATAATTCTGATTGTTCTTTTCGTTTTTTATTTGTTTCTGTGTTCCTACCGGAAGTTGCGAGCAGGAATTTGGGAATATATAAAACAATGGGAAAGAGAAAAAAGTGAGAAAATAAACTGAGAAACACCTAATAGTTGTATTATTTATGGGTAAATTTCGAAATAAAAAGGTAGTCAAAGACACGAATCCCTTTTGTTATTTCTTTTGTTTAAAGCAAAACTTCAGGGATTTAATTTAAATTATTTATGAACAAATCAAAAAATCGTATAGCTTGCACCAAATTAATATTGAAAATATTAATATTTACTCTTTTACTGACTCCTCTTACCTCCTTTCTCCCCTTTCCAGACCGTGCCAATCATAGTGATCCCACAATTGAGATCTGTCGTCGCTGCCCGCCTGACTATGAAGCGGAATCGCTGCCCTCGTACACCATAGTTTCCGGATTGCCCACCTACGACGATGCCCTAGAGGAGTTCCGCAAGGCAGGCATTATCCTCACGCCAGCAGTGGTGCCCATTATCAAGATATTTGAGTGCAATGACAATGGCAAGGAGCAGGCTGTGGGCTATAGCCTCGTGGAGACTAACATATCCGCTGTGGATGGCGGGGATAGTGTGTCGATAGGTTCTGGTGCCGCTGCCTGCAACTGTGGCAACACTTCGCCCATTTCCACAGGCTCTCTGCCCAGTTATAGTGCCGCCACAGCGGCTGCCATGGCCGTAGCGGCGGCTGCTCCGCCCCAGGTGATCGAGCTGTCGCCGGAGCACCTGGCCTCGCTCTCCCAGAAGCGCCTTTCGCTGCAGATCTCATTCAATAACTCGGTGCGTCGCCAGTCGCCGCTCCGGAATCATCTCCTGCGCTCCCGGGCAGTGGGCAATACGGCCGGAATGGGTCCCATTGAGGGAACATCGCCCGGTGGCGTGGTCACAGTGTCCACTGGTCACGGGTCTGGGTCAGGCAGTGCCGCCATTTTGCCTGCACCATTGCATCGCTCCTCGTCAACGCTTTCGCTGTCCAATGAACGCCAGTTGCTGGATCAACGCTTGAGGCATCTGCATCATCGCGGTTCCCTGTACTGAGAACCGTGATCGAGCATCCCAACTGCCTGATAATGCCTTCTTCCTAAAGTGTATTCCTTACGTAATTAATAACCCAAAAGTTTTGTTAGTTTTTAAGACCCACACACAGACACAATAAACATATATGTTATTTTATGAAGGCTGTTGGTTTTGTTTTTAATTTTGGTGATGTAAAAGCTGATTTATTATAAGAAATCCCTTTAAGTCATTTATTTATGAAGTTGTTTTATGCCTTACCTGTTCAGAACAATTAATTTATTCCTAAAAAGTTTATTGGCCAAAGTAAATTTACTATAAAATCGATAAAAGGTTAATAGCCATGGTAACAGAACGCCTTGTTTATGGCCGGCGACTTTGGCCGACAGTTTCGATTCCTTGGAGTTTATTTAACTTTGTGAAATGAGCGCCACAACACGTACAGGATTGGTGCCCACGCCCAAAAGGCATGTGAAGTATCTGAAAAAGGTAAATGGTCAATAATCCATGCAGTGAAAAATAATATCAGGTATTTTTTCAATTGATAAGTGAGATTAAAGGCTAAATAGTTTTTTTTTAAACGGATAAATTAAAATACAATGAGAACTTGGTTGGGAAAATATTAAATAAACAATTAACATAGCTGCTTGGAAACCATAAATAAAAATCTGTGAAATCTACCTTCCCAAGAAAGGAAATATCTAAATATTTATATTTGAAAGAATTATTTTATGTTTAAATTCATTAAATATTGCTTAAACATTGTTTTGAACTTACAAATTTAACAGAAATATTAATATATAAAAATATATCCATGGATTTAAAATGCCACAAAATTGTATCTGAAATAAAACTTTAAGAAAATTGCATTTAAATTTATATTTTGTATATACTTATACATACATAGATCCTTTTACAATTGATTTCAAACCCCTTTAAAATCTTTAAATTCCTGAAACTGCCGCCAAAAGTATTAAACAAATATATTTTAATAATTCTATATCTGAAATATTTTATATTATTTAAAAAAAAACATCCAATTTTAATGTATTTTTATATGCAAATAAAAATGTACTATTTTTTTACGCTGTATTTTAATTATAAAACTCCCATTTATCAGCGCAAAAATCTGCATGGCGATGTCCTGCGAATGCCCCTCAAGTTCGAGGCCACGCCCATGCCGCTCTCGCTACGCCCCTTCGGCGGTCTCTTCAATCCTTTTGCCAAAGGATGCTCTGTGCTGTGCAATCACCCGGCTCCATCGGGTGTCAAGGATGTGATCAATCAGCTGAAAACATCGCTGGCCATCGAGGGCAAGAATCCGCAGCATGGAAAGCAGGAAAAACCAGCTACGGAGGAGGAACAACTGCAGCCACATGAGGCGGATAACATTCCAGAGGATCTGTTCCGGCGATATGCGGAAACGGACTCGCGTCCCATGACGCCAACGCCCACGGTTACTAGCATTCATACCAGGACCAGTGCGGGGTCCTTTTATCGCCGCTGCATAACGCCCGAGTGGGGCAAACACGAGAATATCAAGAGGAAGAAGATCATATTGGATCTAAGGCGATCTCACTCACAGGAGACGCTGTACTGGAAGCCCAGCTCGGAGTTGACCCAGAGTGGGCTGGAGGAGGACAAGAAGCCCAAGAGTGCGGGTGCCAACGAGGACAAGAAGCCCAAAAGGCAGACGTCCAACGAGCAGAGACCCAAGTCATCACTGGCCACGGCTAATGTGCCGGCAGGAGTAGAGGCTCCTGGGGATCTGGAGGCCAAACCGAAGACCTGCATCAATGAGCACGAGCTGAGCGATGAGGATGTGCGCAGGGGCAAGAAACGCAAGAAGTTGAAGCCAGCTCAGGGTAAATTAGGAAAGAAATACCTAGAACTCAGTGAAAAGATATATTTTTTTGTTGTTTAGCTACCACCACTTTCCATTTGAGTGAAGATCCCGAAACCCAGGTGGCTGCTCTGGGACCCGACTCCCTCAATCCTAGCACCCGGCCCAGTCTGATACCCAACTCACTCACCTTACTGCCCAAGGATAAGCGGGAAAGTGAAAGGGAGCCGATTCTCCTGAAAGGCAGTTTCCTCACAGATGATGCCTTTCAGGCTCTGAAAACCGACCTGGATGTGGATCTAATAGAGAACACTTTTGGGAGATATGTAAGCAGGTATTCTATTATTTTCTGTTTAAATTAAAAAACTATTTATTTAGCTAAATCGTGCTCTGAGGGAAGCTATCAAGTATATGCCACCGAAACCCAAGATTATGCCAAAGGCCCCCGAAGAAAAGGTTCCCCCAGAAACCACTTCAAAAATGCCGCGCAAGTTTTCCAAATCGGCCACCAGATTTGATGTACCCATGGATCTATCCATGCTTAAAAGTAAGTAGGAAATAAAATATTTTAAATAATCTATTAAACTTAAAAAAAATACTATTAAATAGCTATGACCCCTTGGGACTACCTGAGCAAGTACGTCTGGGTTTCCCAGCAGCGAAAACAGCTCTATAAGCGGGTTTTCCTCAAGTATCTGAGTCGAATCGAAGAGCCGGAGAGTGAGCTAGCACCCATGGGCAACGAGGAGCTGCCGGAATATAAATACAAGGAACGAACCCTGGTCTGGCAGAGTCTGCCGCAGGCTCTGGAGGATGTCCTCGAGTTCCATGGCACCGAGAAGAATGTCCGCGGTACCCTAAACATGCTGGGCTACGATGCCCATAAATCGGGGGATATAGACTTTAGGGCCTGGTGTGGAATCGTTTCCTTTGCCGAAAGACTAGCATTGGCCGATGAGTCCGGATCGGATGATTCTTGCGATGAACTAGAAAAGGCGGACTTCAATAGCATGGAGCAGATAATGCCGGATTATGTGGTCCCTGAGAATCTCAAGGATATTTTCGATATTATACGCAAAACGCATAAAATTAAGTATTGAAAATGGGTATAAAAAAATAAATAAGTACTTTATCTTACAATATAATTTATAAAGTAAATTCAAAAAGCTAAATTTATTGAAACCGCGCAATATTTTAAAAACTGTATATAAATTAACAAAATATGGCAACGCCAAAGTCAAGAGATACAATTTATCGATTAAAGTGTGACCCATTTGTTTATATAGTGAAAATTATATCGCTATCGGTATCGGCTCTTACACTAATTAAATTGTAAATTATTTTCACCTAAAAAAACACGTTAATTACCGATCATGGCAACCTTGGAGGACAAGCTACTGGGCGAGAAACTGGAGTACTACTGCAGCAGCAGCGAGGGCGAGGACAATGGCGACGATGGAGACGACGGCGACGAGGGTGGCAGCAGCAAGGGAGCAGGCAAATCCGGATCCTCTGGACTCACCATTGACACGAATCCGGATGCTACTCCAGCGGGAGGTTTCCGCCAGCAGGGCTCCACAAATACGGGGCCCAAGGGTGTGGTCAAAGATTGGCAGAGGTTCAAGCAGCTGGAGGCCGAGCGTCGCGACGAAACAGAGCGTCAACGTCTCGCACTGGCCAAGAAGCTAACAATGACCACGGCCACGGCGGCGGAGGATGAGGAACGCAAGCGGCAGGAGGAGCTGGACGCTGAATTGGACGAGCTGATGAGCGAGGAGTTTCTGCAGCAGTACCAAAAGCAGCGCATGGCCGAGATGCTGCGGCAGTCGGGCGGCCACCACCAGCAGTTCGGTAAGGTGCAGCAGCTCACTTCACACAGTGAGTTCCTCGCCTGCGTGGAGGAGGAGAACAAGCACACCACCGTCATTATACACATCTACGAGCGAAACCTGTCCGCCTGCAGCACGTTGAACCAATGCCTGGACAGCCTGGCCACCGACTATCCGTCCATTAAGTTCGCCAAGATCTGCAGCTCGGTGGCCGGCATGAGCCGGGATTTTCGCACCAAAGGCCTGCCCGCCCTGTTGGTTTACAAGGCTCAGGCTCTCATCGGCAACTTTGTGCGACTAACCGATGATCTGAGCGATGACTTCTTCGCCTCCGACGTGGAGAGTTTCCTCATCGAACACGGCATTATTGTGGATAAAGCTCTTTACAATTAAGTTAGCTAAGTGATGGCCTCCAAGCTGACAAGTACCGAAAGGTTTTCCATTATGCACGCAGTCAAAGATGCATGGCGAAACCAAACCCCGGGCAAAGCGAGTCCTCTAAATTCAACCGCGTCTTGAAAACCAAAGAAAATCAATCAAAATTCAAAGTTAGGGCAAATATTAGAGTGATTCTGGAGCACTTAGAAGAAGTCAACCTAAAAATTCCAAGCAAAGTAATTAATTTCAAGTTTAAAATAAAAAAGTTAGTTAAAAAGTACTCACATTTGATCATAAATACTGAAAACCATTTGAATCTCAGGCTCAAAAATCAAATCAAGCTAGAAACTAACACAAAGCTTTTAAATATTAACTGAAAGATTCTTCATAGATAAGATTTAAAGATTTTGTTTGAAAATATGTTTTGGTAATGATTTTAAATATTTAAATGTGACTTTTCTAGAAAACTGGTTCCTGAAATTCTCAAGACCCTTCGTTACTTGTCAGTTTAGGTGAACACTTGAAAGCTAAGCCCAAAAGAAAAAAACATCTGACCAAATATGTGTTCGTAAGCGCATTAGCATTTAAGCGAGAACGTAAGCCAGGTGCCCGCCCCCAATTCATTTTTTGTTTCCAATTTAATTATTTATTTTTCTTCCATTCAGTAATTAGAGTTACATTATATGTATGATTCTTTTCTCTTTTGGTTTTTATACAGAATTTTCTTGAAGTGCAACTTTCACACACACACAAAAAAAGTAAGAAAAACTGGAAAATGTCTCAAAAATGTGGAGAAATAATAAAAATCATTTATAAAATATTTGAAAAATGTATTCGAAATGCATTTTGCACTTGAAACAGATCCTGCTCACTAAACATAGCGTCGTATAATCTATATACCTTTCCGTCGTCATTTACAGTTTACAATTTATGATTTATAATTATGTAATATTATTTTAAGTGGCTAATGAATGTACTTCACTCGAACTCGACGTACTCTGTAAGGTTTATACAATTATATATTAAATATTTTATAGCTTATAGCCTACCATAATATACAGCAATAAAAATGATGTCGATCGATACAATATAAAGTATTTCAACAAATTGGTGTTTCTTCTCCCCATTCTGGGCAACATTCAGAGCTTTATAATATAGATATATATTATAAATTCTATTCATACTAGGTATGAAATGGTTTTCGCTTGCAATTTCCTTCCTTTATTTATCTAACATTTAGATGTAATTATGTAAATTCAATTTGTAACAAACACACCGAACAGCTAGGAAAAATGTATGTATATATCGTTTGTCGGAACTTTGTAAAGAATTTTTCAACTCTAGCTGAAAAATCTCCAAGTCTGAGTCTGGGGGTCCGGGGAAAACAGAACTACTGTGTGTGGGGGCAGTGGAAATTTAATCTGCGGGCTCAGCCCTATATTAAGACCTCCCGCAGACCTTGTTCTTGAATCTTTAACTATTTAAAAGTCAGTTTCTAAGTGGAATTATCTTGGTTGTATGGTGTGTTCTTTCTTCTATTTTTCGTTGTGATAGTTCTGATTCCCCCCCGCAGGGGATGTTGCTGTGTACTGGAATATACATATTAGATATATATCTTGGGCAGACAGACATACACATATATAGACTATATGTACACACATAACGCTATTAACATTAACAATAAACATTCGCAGCATTTTACACAAATTGATTTCCATTTCGCAGTTACAAGTATAATTTGAAAAACGCTTAACTATAAGTTTTTAAATGCTAAATTTTCGTAAGAACAATGTAGAATTTCTATATATATTTAGATAAGATTTTCGATTGGTTTCGTGTTTTGTTTGTTGCTTTTTTGTACTTGTGTCTGTAGATCTGTAAATCTGTAACTCTTAATTCTTTATTCTTGGTTCTTGATTGCATTTAAAGACCCTTCGATTCATTTGATTTGATTAAATCTGAATTACTAGGTCAAATATCATATGAAATGTGTGGTTCTTATCGAAATCGATTGGTTATTTAGTAGATTGTTCAGATTTTTGTTTACTTTCTTCATTTCTGTCGTTGTTTCAGGTGAAAATTTTCGTTTATTTCCTACCTTGACAATGTTTCAAGTTTTGAGAGATTCTTCTTTCTTGGCGAAGACCAACAACAAAAAATGTTTAAAAAATAAAACCACAAAGGTAAAACAACGAAATGAATGCTGAATAAAATTTGGCAATTAGTTGCATTTTACAGTTTAGTTTCAGTTGTAAATTTTTGTTATCTTCTTTTGTTTTGTTGTTTTTTTTTTTTTGTTTTGTTTTGTTTAACTAAAGAAAATCAGCCTTTTCTTGCTATACACATTAAATACATATATATATCATTACAATAATCTAATATATAATGTATTAAGGGTTATCAAGGAAATCTCTAGAGATTTAAGGGTTAAATAATGGATTTAAAAACCATTAAAAAAGAATTTAGTATAAATGTATACTGGGACTAATACAATTTAAACCAAATCTCTAGGAAATCTCTAGAGATCTCAGTGATTAGCGCCTGTTGGAAGTATATAGTATGTACGTATTAAAAACAAGTTTATCTGCTCTTGGTTAGATCTTAAGTTAGTTAGTTAATAGCTGTCGCAAGAGTCCTGGCTGATCTCAGTCATCCGTGCCGCTATCCGGTTGCCGACGTTGTCCCTGTTACAGCCGCGGCGGCTTGAAGCTCAACGTCGTCGTGCACTCCACGCCCACATCCATCCGATGATCGCTGCCGTCATCATCCTGGGACATTGTCGAGATGCCGCATTCGGCAATCGAGTTCCTCACCGACGGCGGCTGCTCGGCACCAGGCAGCAGGCCCACCATTAGCAAGGGTTTGTTTAGCACCGAAACTCCAGCAGCTCCAGCTGAACCCGGATTGTTGCCGGTCAACTGATCACTACCCAGGCTATTGCTACTGTTGCTCTGACTATTAGCGCCGCCGCCAATCTGCTTCTCCTTGTTTCGCCGCAGCGATGATCGATACTGACGCGGCACATTGATGAGTAGCCGGCGGGTGGTGGTGGGATTGTGGCTGCTGTTGGTGTTGGGGTTAACGGCTCCTCCTCCGAGGCCAAGGGTGGGATTGAGGGCGAGACTGGCGACTGGACGTCGGGCTGCAGCATACTGAATGGACTCGGCGCTGTTACTCAAACGGATGTTGCCAACTGAATCGTCATCATCATCATCATCATCGAAGGGATCGGGAATTAATCGGGGACAAAGAAAAAACAGGAGAAATAAATTATAGGCTGGATGAGTTAAAATTCGTTCGTTTGTGGTAGTCTTTTAGTGGTGGCTTCTTCTCTTGGAGGAGTAGAAATTAAATGTTGGGTGTTTGGTTGTCATTGGTGGCTGTTGTTGATGGTGTTATGGCTTACTACCTGTTGCATCTGCTGACTCTGAACACTTTACAAAATAAATGTACAAAAAGGTGGAACACAAAACTGGGGGGGGTTAGTAAACAACAACAAGTACAACACACACACGTATTTGCATGTAACACATAAAAACAAAACACAAAAAAGCTTTACACATCTTTCCTTTTATCATTTTGTTTCTGTTTTTTCATTATACATAGTATAAATAAATAATAAAGTTTATTGTTGTTATAATAAAGCATAAACATATATGGAAATCATAAATGAGAGCAAATTACACACACAAATTAATGATAATCATTAACTAAATCAAAACTAATACAAATGAAATGCTAGAAAATATATATCTTAAACAAAGAAACCTTTGCTTGTTTACCATGCACTCTTGGTTAGGGAAACCACATTAGATATTAGCAATATATTTAATCCAACTTCTTAAATTAGAAAGCATGATAAACACACTTTGAATCCTTTTATATTTAACAAAAACATACAAATAAATAATAATATTTTAGCATTTAGGTGGGACATAAGCAAAAAATCATGATTGGATGCAAAACACAAGACATTTCTCATTCCAAATTGATGTTTTAGTTCATCTTTTTAGCTTCATCGTCTTCTTTTCTTTTTTTTTCTTTTTCTATCAAAACAAAAAGTCCAAAACATTGAAAATGACTGTGGCAAAGTTGCTGTTGTTGTTGTTGTTATTGATGCTGCTACTGCTCCGGCTATTGTTGTTGTTGTTGTTACCGAGGGAGGACCCAGGCACGGAGGTCACCTCAAAGGATTGATATAGCAACGAGGAGGCATTGTGTTCCGGCGTCGAGTGCCGCATCAGCAACATGGGCTCCACATGCTGCTGCAGCTCGTGAGCCAGCAGCGTGTGTGGTCCGCCATTGTCCAGTGAATCACTGCCATCATCGCTATACTCCTCCTCCTCCTCCTCCGCGACAACAACAACAGCAGCAGCATCAGTAGCAGGCTGCATCAGCCGGCATCGGCTCAAGCATGGTGTGGAAAAGTAGCATGTGGTGGCGGCGAGTGGCGGTTCGTGTAGATATATGCTAGCCATGTTATGGTCGCCGCTGTTAGTGTTGTTGTTGTTGTTGTGGTTGTTGGTGAGAGCAGTTAGTCCGTCGTTATAACTACCCGTATTCACGTCCAGCAGCAGGCGTCGCTGCTGCTGTGGCTGCTGGTGTTGCATGGGCGGTGGCCTCAAGAGGCCCTTGGAATGTATCTGTTGCTGTTGCTCCTTCTGCTGTCCATAGCTGTCCTCGGTGTCCATCATATCGTCAAAGTGATGCTGCTGCTCCTGCTCCTGTTGCTGTTGCTGCTGCTGCCGGCGATAAAAGTGATATAGCAGCGCCGCCTGGCTACGCTCGCCCTCCGTTTGGGCTTGCCGCATATCCCGAGTGCTGCCGCCGCCCAAGTATCCAGCGGCAGCCGCCAAGCAGCAGTTGCTGCAGGTATCCGCCGGCAGTTGCAGGGTGACCACAGCATCCCTAGGACCCAGGAACCACTCGGAGCGAGTGCGCATGCGTGCGGTTTGGCGTTCATGGACCTAACAGCGTTTCAAATATGTTTTTATCATTTGTTGAGTTTGGTGGTGGCAGAGTTTGTTGTTGATGTTGTAGTTTGTTGGTGGGGAAGACGGAGGGGGATTCAAAATTATCGCATTAGAGTTTTTGTTTGGCATTAATTGAAATTATTGTTGTTTTTTTTATTTTTTAGCTAGCATTAATGATTTCTGTTTGTATTTTTCTCGATTCACTTAAGTTTAAAAACTTGAAAAAGGCAAAACAATAAAAAAAAAATCGAAAATAAACTCAAAAACTAAAATTAAACAAAAATAATTAAATAAATTGTTAACAAAATATTTAGTTTTAGTGGCAGAATCAGCGCAGAGTGAAAAAAAAAGGTGGTGCAAGATTATACAAAATGATGCAGTACTGGGGGTATTCGAAGTGACAGGGAACAAAAGGATACATTTTACCATGAATACCCCCAAACATACTGAACAAGCATAAAATTATAAATATAATTTATTTAGGAAACAACATTCAGTGAAAAAACCGCCAACAAGCGCACTTTGATTGCTTATCTTTCGAGGTGGAAACACAAAAACATTCAGAAACAAAGAAGAATTAATTACAAATGCAATAAATATAACTCGGGGATCGTGTTTTTTGTTGTAGTATGATTCGCATGATTATGTCTGTGTTTTGCTTTTGCTTTTTGCTTATCAACAAAATGTTATTTGGTTAAATAATTTAGTTACATGCATTTATGCAGGGTGCACAGCAAACAAAGGCAGGCTTTTCTAAGCTACATAGACAAGGCAAAGACAAAGAAGAATTACAAATATATATATATATATATGAAATGATAACACAAAATTAAGCTATAGTGCAGAGATAACAATATATATTTTCTATGGCTTAGGTGTCTAAAAATAAATATATTACATAATAATAATTACAACGAAATTAAAGGGAAAGAACAGAGCATTTCATTTTATAATACAAAAGTATGGTCAATTTTTGTCAACTAATAAGACCGATAATATTATAAATAAATAATAATTAAGTGTAGTATTTATAAGATAACATCTACATTTATAAATTGTGTAGAAAAGATTGAGTTTGTGGAAAAGATGTTGTATACTTCTGCTTGTTCCAAGTTCTCTCTTAGGTCCAGAAAATCCACAGATCCAAACGAAAAATCCCATTATGATTAATTCCTAAATCTTTCTATATATTTATTTACACTCTCAGCTAAAGCCTAACTAATAAAGTATATGTCCTATAATACCCAATTGATTTTGTATTATTAAATACGCAATTTGGTTTAGCACTTGTTTTTTATTTAGTGAAAATAGGTGTCTATATGTAGGAGCAGGTGTATTTATATAATGTCCTCTACGTTTTTCGTTGGAATGGTTCACATTTGATTTGTTAAGTTTTAGTTTTTAATGTGTTTTTGGTGCGTTTCTTCTTTTTTAAACAAACTAAATATGAGTAAATTTTTGAACATGAAATGCAGAATTGAAAATAAAAATATGTCTTTCATTTTTTAGTAAACTTTTTGTACAGAATGTTTTTTAGATTTTGTGTACTTTTTGTACCGTTTTTTGGGATGGGGGTTTCTTATGTTTTACAATAATATTTAATGTGTTGTAATTGTTGTTGTTGTTGTGTGAGTAGAAGTAGTAGTTGATTTCGTTGGCAGGCGCACGAATTGGGTTTTAGTTAGATTATAGAAAAATCATACAAAGAAAAAAACAAAATAAGAAAGAAAGAAAAACTATGCAAAAGGCAAACACATTTCCAAAAATGTAACATAAAATTTTGTTTAACAATTTGCTAGGTGAGAGGAGTTAAGATAGAGAAAGTCAGTGATAGATAGTGATTAGAAGGAAAAAACATTTCCACTTGACAAAAAAAATAAAGGCAAGTTATACATATCCAAAGATTTTAATACAATAAAACTCAAAATCAAAATTCGCAACAGAAAATGGTAAAGGTGAAAAATAAAGAAACTAAAAAGAAGAAAGTAAAACTTAATAGCTAGGATATTCTTGTTTCTTGATTCTATATCTTTCGCTGGAAAAAAGAAACGAAAACTTATAAAAGAAATTCGAGCATTTTGCAAGGGATTAATATCAGACCTAGGATCTAGGATCTATATACATTATATAGATGTACATTCTACACAACAACAGTCGCTAGATCTCAGACGGAAATGCGCGAGCCCAGCAGGAACTCATCCCTCACCTGTGGCAGATACGAGAGGCTCTTGGTGCTCTCCGCATAGCGATTGACGGCCCTCAGCTCATCCATGGTCATGCCGCCCTCCGCTCCACCGTTGCCCGCCGCTCCGGATCCCCCGTTGGAGCCCGCAGCGCCGGCCGAATTCGAACTGCAGGAGCTGCTGTGACGTATGCCTCGATTGCAGCGGCTGCAGGTGCGCTGTTTGGGCTTCGGCGGTGTGGGATTGCCAACTGGATTGCCACCAGCATTCGATCCTGCTGATGGACGCCTTTCGGTGCCACCGCCACCGCCAACGCCAACGCCGCCGCCATCTAGGCTCTTGGTTCCCGTACGCAACCGACGCTGGTGATGGCTGCTGCTCGTCGGTGCCGGTTTCTTCTTGTTCTGGCGATAGCGTCGCTTCACAACGGTCATCTCATCCTCATCGTCGTCATCATCATCATCGTAGTCTCGCTGGCGGTGGTGTGGCTGCTGCTGGTGCGCTTGCTCTTGGTAGTGAAGTGGCTGCTGGGGTCGCTGTTTGTGGCGATAGATTCCTCGACTTCCATGGGGCGGCGCTATGCTGCTTATTTCCAGCTCGGCCCCAAAGTCATGAACGCCATCCAGCTCATCGTTGTCCTCGTCATCATCGGCATAGTCATCATAATCGTAGTCCGTAGCATTGCCATTGCCATTGCCGTTGCCATTTCCATTTCGCTTGGCCGGCAGTGGAGACGAGGTCATGGCAAAGATGCCGGGACCCTCCAGCGAAACGGAGAGGCGGGCACAGCTCTCGATGAACGAGTGTTCCGGTGAGACGCCCAGCGAGAGGACGCTGTTCTCCAGCGCTGAACTGGAGCTGGTCAGCAGGGCAGGCGTCGAACGGGACTCCTCCTGGGCCACTAAATTAGGTCATGGGGTCATGGTTAACATTGCATATGAATGAAGGGGGAAAGAAGACAAAAACACAACAGTTCTACTAATGCATGCAAAGCTATATAGATGGATGAACCAGAGAGTGTGTCTGAGAAGCTTATCTTGTTTCGGGTACACCAAAATGACCAAGGATGAGCTTACTTATCACAGAACAGACAGAAGAGTTAGATCGGACAGGGTGGAGTGTGAAGAGAGGAGGTAGAAGTCCGGAAGCAAAGCACAAAGAATCTATATCTAACTATATCTACGGATAGAACTTAAGAAATGTGTATAAAAAGTGGTACTCACGTAAGCCCCAACGCTCGCATTGACACTGCAGCCAGGTCTTCTCCGCCTCCAACGAATGTTGCACTGTTTGGGGAGGGGAAGAACATAAAAACACATATTAGCCAGGAATTCAAGTAAAGATTTTGGTACGTTCTTTAAACAGTGACTCATTGTGTGAGTCAGCAAACTATAGAGTTGGATTTGGTATATTTTAATCTGAAAGAATTTTACTATTTGCTGTGTAAATAAAATTAACATTCAGAAATTGGGTGATTTCCCGTTAAATAATCCAGAAACTTTCTGTTTATAATTATTAATAATTTATGTCAATATTTGATTCGTAGATTGTGAGTTCTACTTAATCTCAAATACTAGTTGAATTCGAAACAATGTCTTATCTACTACTCATAATATTCTTTACTTATTCTTGTGTTCTAATAAATCGGCAGTAAAAGTGGAAAAGTATATGTGCTAGAGATGCCTGAAAGATCGTTAACTATTGATATTAAAATGCTAAATTTGGTTAACTAATATATTTAATTATTCATTATGGCAATTTTCTTTAAATATTCTGCATACAAAATAATACCTTTCCTCTAAACTCACATGCATATTTCTGTTGAGCCAATTTGCCACGTGGCGGTGGTGGATACTGAAAGCTGCATATCCACTCATCCTGCACCTTGAGTATGCGTCCTGTGACGCGGGCATAATATTCATAGTTATCACGCCCAAAGATGTCGTGGGTGGCAAACTTGTCAATTATATTCTGCATGATTTTGGTAGCAACCTGAAAATTAGGACAAATTATATATAAATTTATTGAAATTTCATAAATTCCCTGAAAAACTTACCTTGAATTTGAGCACATCCTCCATGCGCGCGGTTTTTCCATCACTAACGCAGGATTGAAAGAAACTGGGAGCCACGGACACGCCCAGTGCCTCGCTGGTCATTCCGGTGGAGGCATGAGCCGCATTGCTGGCAATAACCCGGAATGTGCCGAACAGTAAAACTAAAAGATGCTGTGTATATTTTGGCAGCGAACCAAAGAGTCTGAAAAGAAGAAACAAAATGGTTTAAACTTTAATAAAATGTAATAAAATATCAAATATGTTTTAACTATATTTTAGAAGATTGAAATAATAGAATTCAATAAGGCTACTTCTCCTAATTTAATTTAAAGCTATATTCATATTTACTGCCTGATTTCTTAAAGAATATTTATTTTTATACTTTCAAAATTAAGAACATTTAAATTTCTTAAAGTGCAACAGGCATAATTCAGCGTAGATTGTAGATTTTATAAATATTTGTTTCGAGATCTGTTATCATAGAAATGAATGGCTTTGAACGCGTTGAGCTGGCAGGGCAAATTGTTAGTCATCCTACACTTGCCGTATTACTTATTATTACAGAAGTGCACTGACTCATTCTCGACTGACTGAACTACCGCCATTTGCCATTCGTTAGCCATAAAAATCATTGCCTGGCAAAGAAAGTCAGACCTTGGAGCTCCAGCTGAAGCTCCTCGGTGCCAATGTCTCTCTATATAGCCGTAGTAAGTCTGGTCTGTTCACACTTTCATTTTGGCGTGCCTAATGATTTTTCGAAACAAATGGTTTAGCCAAGTCCCGGGCCCCCAGCTGCAGCTGCCCGGTGCTGGTGACTTTGGCCGGGGAAGAGGAAAAACTGGTTGGCAACCTCCTCCTAAGCGTCCACACACATTACACAACTTGATAGAGGTAGCAAACCAAAAACCAAAAACCAAAGCCAACACAAGACAAGCCAGGCGAGGAGCTATCCAAAAGAAAGAAAAATAAAAATAAAAACTTGACTCAATCAATTAATGCTTTAAAAGCAACGCCACCACCACCACACTCTTCTCGGCGGCCATCTCACCCAAAAGCTGGCGCTTTAAAAGTGAAAACTTCAAGATCCAACAATAAATGGAGGAGGCGACGTGGGGAAGCTTGGGGGCAGCTCAAATCGCTTGACAATGAACTATACTATAAGACATGGAGCGACCACCGATCTGCTGGTGGTGTGAACTGCCCGAGAAGAAAGGAAAACAGACTAACGAGTGAAACGATGTCGGCTTAGCCCGTCAGGCAGATAATTATTGCATTTAGAATATGTCTTGGTGGGGGGAATAGGGAGTGCACGATAAGGTTTACAACAGATGTATAAATATATATATAAAAGTGGGGAAAATATTGGGAAATCTCAAGTGTATGGAATGATGGATTCCAGTTAATTGAATCGACAACGAAAAACTTTACGATGATGGAACCCGCATGAACTGTCACAAATGGAGAAATCCAAAGCTGGCCATGTGAGAGGTGGGAACCTTAAATGCTTTAAATTACTCAGACAAAAATGTTGGAGAAAACTAAGAGTTATATGAGGAGAGTCTTCTTGGAATAGCTAATGATGCTTCTAATTAAAATAAATCAGAGTTTCTAGTGATCGACATGGAAAGCTCCTTTCAAAACATTAAAAACTCTGCAATAAATATTTATATTTCTTAAGATTGATTTATTTGAATAATAAATTGCATAATTATTATTTATTTAGAGCTCCTCCCACAGAAATTCCTTTTTATCAAAGCCAATCCCATATTTAAAGTCTCATCCGTAAACTGTGTTGGGTTATCGTGGGTCAAGGTTTATTTTTCAGAGTTCCCAGGTTCATTAGTTCATTGATATTTCTCAATTTGTGTTTGCCCCACCACCGCAAGTGAGTCAATAGAGGTATTTAATGTGAACAACCTAAGCAATGCCAGCAGTTCCTGGCTCAGACCCAGGCCCAACCCAAGCTAAAACAAACACTATACTATATAGTAAACCCTAATCAGCCAAGCATTGCATTGTAAATAAAAAAAAAATGGAAAACCTGAAAAAAAAAAATTAAGAACAAAAATGATTTCTTATCTTATCGATACCAATTTTTAACTACACATGTTTTGCGGCTTCTTCAAGCCGAATGTTTGAATTTCCTGGTGGAGGCCAGCATAATCGGGGGAAAAGCTAATGATCACCTCGAACTCTTCGCCTAAAATGTTGCCTGATAACGATTATCATTCCACTCAGATTGCCTTGTTTTTGCTGGAATCGTTGTCGTCGACGCCCATAAAGTGGAATGCGTACAAATCGTTTATTAATTGCATTAATTACGCGGAATGCTGTTAAAAAAAAATAAATAAATACATATATAACGACCGCAGCAACCACAACTGAAAGCGGAACAAGTGTTTACGTCTGTTGATATTGGAGAGATAAGCGCAATATATAACATAATATAATCAACCGAGTTTCCGAACCCTACGGAACCCTAATGGCATGAGTAATTGTGGCTTATTGTTTACTTTATCATTTGATGATTTTTGTACCTTTTTACCTTTAACTCTGTGATTGATGGGTACCATTAGGGTCTGCGGGATCTCCCTCTCGCCTTATATAATCCCATTGCGCATGCGTCGCTGTATAAGTCAGTATTTTATTCGGCACTCTCATTTGCATAATCAATAGGCCAAATAAAAGAGTCACAAGCAAAAGACAATAAAAGGCCGGCAAAGGCATTAGCATATATATATGTACATATATATATATAGTTTCCGATTTTAATATTTGCCATGCGTAGCTTCTGCGTATTTGTTCATTGAGACAAACAGACAGACAGACAGACAGCCAGACAACGCGTCATTTTATTTAGATGAATCATTTTCATTTATTGTTAACTTGGTTTATTTTCATTCATAAAAATGAATAATGTCGGACACAGTTTTTTATTTCGCATCTTCACTTGTCGTCGTTTTGTTTCTTTTTCGCCGCATTTGATTTGCTTTTGTAACAGTTTTTTATAACAATATTTTTCAGTGCGTTACGTATGAGAAGGCGAAGAAGATGTAGAGGTCTACGTCTTGGAAGATGCCCTACAGAGAAACCAGTTCCCCCGATATTCCCACCAACCAACCCACCAACTCTTCTGTGACACTTTCGAGCCGGAGATCTGATCTCCCTGCCCGGCTTCAGAGACTCTTTCTTTCTTCTTTCTCGGTTGTGTGAGTCAAGTCAAGTGAGTGAATTATGCCGTCTGCCAAGAGTGGCGAGGTCTGTGCAAGTGATAAGTGAAATATCATACACGAGATAATTGAGTTTCCTTGCCGCTCGCATTGAGATATATGTATATTCAGGAAAAGCTGCATAATACATATACATATTATGGAATTCAACTGACTGATACGATATATAAATACTGTATTATTCAAAGTTTTACAGAGGAATATAGAAGGGTTCCGGAATTGTGATTTATAAGAAGACTTGAAGGAGAAGAATTTTATTAGTAATATATTCTTTTTTTAATAACCCAACTATCTGGGAATATTCTATAACGAAATTATTTATTATTTCATCATTATATCATATTTTCGTTAAACAAAATTAAAAACCTAGAACATTTCTTTGTTCTTCTGAAGTAGGAAACACTTTACACATCATTTCAGATAAGAGACAAGACATAATGAATGTCGGTCAAATTATACATATAAAGATGTATAATGTGCAATGTAATCGGGTGAATGCCAATAAAATTAACAATACATATGGTGTGTGTGGTTCAATTGATGTGGTCGCCGCTCTAAATGATTCATTTACATTAGGTCATAAGCAAATAACTTAATGATAGAGAAAATTACGCATCACTTGGATCTACCCATAAAGAGGATAGTGTGTGGGGTTGAGTGTGCGTGCCCGAGGAATGTGTTTTGTGCATCATCTGAGGCTGGCGGCTGCCGGCTCTTATCGCCTTTGGGGCACATTTTTTGCCTACTAAGCAGTTGGCTGCCGCCGGATCGTTCAGTTTTTATAATTATGCGCAATGCTCATCATATCTCTTATATCTTTAAGCTACTGTTGTTGTTTTTCTTAGCACTGCAAAATCAGCATCAATATTCATTGCGGCAAACTCAATCTGCATCTTCTGTTGCCATCCACGCCCAAGTTTTGAGAACAGAGAATCGGATGCACATTAAAAAAAAATATAGGTTTGAGTTGAGTTTGTTATAAAAATAAAGTATTATTTTTTATGAAAGAAAATACACTTTAGAACATTTTTCCCATGACTCTTGTGGGGGATTTTTTAAAGTTTTATAACCTTTTGCAAAAGTTCATTATTCTGCTTTTCATATAAATTTACTTTGAAACTGATTAATCGGAAACATTCCGGAAAGTTCTTAAATACTCATAGCTTTATCAACAATGAGAACATTACTGGGTTTTATTAAATTTGTAAATATTTCATAAGAAAAATGCTCTGTGTACAAATTAAAGATGACAGAGATTCAGTTGGAAGATCGTTGGGGAAGAAGTGGAAGCCAGTCTTTGTGTTCCGTTCAGAAAAAAAAAATAAATAAAATAACATAACCGCAGCAGCAGCAGTAAGTTTTTTTTTCCTGACAATTGTAGTTGGTCGTCGGCACAATACAAAAGACAATACGTCATAATAATGAACCCAGCAAAAGCAATACGACGAATGCACGATAATAAAAAGCCGTTTTCAGCATACGTATACTAAGTGCAGACATCACGATATGTGCTGGATGGATGACGACTAAATGACCCACCAGCCAAGCCACCAAACCAAAGCCAGCAACGACGACAATGCCCTGATTACACTCCACAGCCGATTGTTGTTTGTTTTCTATCTACTAGGCCATCAATCATGAAAATCAGATAATAATAAATGCTAGCCCTGATTTTCAGAACCAAGAACTTGGACATATCGTTAGGTTTTAGGGTTACAAAGCGGAAGCTACTTTAAAACTCCATAAATTTAAATATTATTAAAAGGAAATATTATATTAAATTATTTATAAGATGTATTTATATAATTTCCATATTTATAAATTGTTAATTTCCCTTTAAACCGTTGACGCAGTTGTTTACATTTCTTTTTTCAGGCAGAAATAAATAAATAAAATAAATAAAGTTGCTTGACCCCAAAAAAGAGAACCGATTCCCTGGTGGCCAGTGTATATCCGCCATATGTTTTTTAGTGACTGAGTCTTCTACAGTCCAAGTTGCTCATCGTTCATCGGTCCAACGTTCAGGGTTTTTTTTTTATTTTTTTAAAGGAAAATTGTTAAACCCTTGAGAGGGGGCAAAGGGAATGAAAAGAAGACGCCGCTCCACTGACGCAAATTTCCACGCTTTTCGCATGTTTATAAGTACATATTTTTTCGTTGGCTTTATTTAACATTTATTGGTTTTGTTTGGCATTGTTGTTTATACACAAGGCGGCGGCAGTTTCGAGTTTATATATTTATGCAGTCAAAGTCGAAAGGGAAACTCAAACTCCTGCCTGATGAGGTGGCAGACGTTAAAATAAAAGCAATTATCGTTAAATACATTTATTTCTACAAATTGTTCTAAGAAACTTATTAAATCTAAACTTAAAAACCTTTAACTTTTAAATTATAAAACATTTCATGGCCTTAGTTAAAGTAAATATATAGGTAAATCGATCAGAGACCCCCACTAACTAAGGGAAAACAATGCTTTTCATCTGAATAACAATATATAACAATAATCAGGAAGCAAACCTCGGACGGAACAGAGGCAGGGGAGCAGCAGAAGGTGGTGCCCTTCCAGACGTCGGATGACGATGACGGCTTATGGACATATAGACAAGAACGTTGTTTCTTTTGTTAATGCCATTTGGGACAATGCGGCTTTATCGTTGTCTCCCTTAGTATTTCATAGTGTTGTTGTTGTTATTATTATTTGCAGTGCAGTTTTTGCCATTTGTTTGTCTAGACCAACAGGAACAGCAACAACAACAAAAGCGGGCAGATTTTCCTGCTTTTCTTCGTGTCTCTTT
Source organism: Drosophila anomelani (assembly GCA_035045905.1). Classification (NCBI taxonomy): domain Eukaryota; kingdom Metazoa; phylum Arthropoda; class Insecta; order Diptera; family Drosophilidae; genus Drosophila; species Drosophila anomelani. The sequence goes on from JAWNOO010000165.1 coordinate 10,908,705, forward strand.
GCACTTATCAGTATTCGGCGCTGCCATTAACAATTGTCCAGCAGGCAATTGTGTAAATAGCCTATTAACTATGGAGAATATAAGGAAGAAGTGTGCATAATTGATGAAGACTAGGATAAAGGGCAAACCAAGAAAGTGAAGGAAAAGAGAAATTGAGAATTTAAGATAGACAGAAAGCAGCTGCTAAAAGACAGCTGATCGCTACAGGATCACGAAATGTGATCTCATTTCGAGGTTTACTTTATCATTTAGCAAAATATATTCCCAAACGAATTACAGATTACATTCCGAAACTAATGGTAAACTTTATATTCCCCCAGGATCACTATGTACACTTCAAAGTATTTCAAAAATAATCGCCCAGAGAATTAATCCATTGGGAGTACTAAGTCCTTATCGGTAATTATTGATGACGTACAAAGGAGGCGAAATACAACCATAAGAAACCACAAGTGTTTTGGATGACTCATATCTAAATATATATTTTTTAGTCTTATTTAGTTTTAAATTTCTAGATATTTCCAAGAAGTTGGTTCCCTAAAAACTTTAAATTTAAGAATTAAAGCCACTTTTCTGATAACTAAAGACAGGCCTACGTCTAGAGAAACTCGGAACTTATAAAAATGACTATCTTTCTGAGAAAAATTATAATTTTTCAGAGCCGGTTTTATAATATATCGATTGATTTTCTCATTAGCTATTGATATATCGGGGGAAAAACTATATTTATTTTAACTGCGCACTGGACTTTAGCCTTCAGTTAATATAACAAACATTTACAAACAGATTTCTTTTTACATCCATTTTAGCTACTCATTAACACTGAGGAAGATCGAAACTTAACTGGAAATTGTTGTTTAAAAGGTTTAAAATACCCTAAAATAGGCTAAAAGCTATTATATTTTGGTTATACCCATTATAATACTGTTTTAAACTATAGATTTTCAACTGTACAAATAGAAAGATGCAACAATTAACAAAGTCACACCAAAAACGAGCAACAGGCGTTGGAAAAAGCTTGCAAAAGCTTTCCTTTTAGCCAGGCAACAAGTTGCATGTAACAGGACGAACCCAAAACAGAGAGAAAGAAGAAAGAGAGTGCCAGGTAGAGTTGGAGAGTGAGAGAAAGCGCTATTCACACTCTCTTTTGGCAGCTGTCTTTGCTTTGCTTGCCTTTGGCTTTGCCACTTTTTTCGCTTTCTTGCCTGTTGTGTGCTTGTAATTTACACAAGACAAAAGCAAACGGCGATAAAAACAATATACAATTCATTTGTATTTTTGGTCTATTGCAAAAACGTGCAACAATGACGTCGATGCGCTGCAATAACAACAAGAAATTGGAAAGAAACTGAAAAAAACAGCTGGAATAAAAACATACACACACCAACGATGTGCCAACTGATGTGAGCAGCGAGTAGGCGACAGAGAGGGGAAGCCAGCAAGCCAGCCCCCTTCCCGTCACCTTTCTCTTTTCAGCGTTTACGTTTTAATTGATACAAAGTTTCCAACGCGTGTCTATTTATAAAGGTGTGTGCGTGTGTGTGTGTACATTGGTTGCTTGCGGCGGCGGCTGTGGCGCTATTTTCGCGCATTTTGGTTTGATTCGATTGTGATTGCCCAATGTGCTTGTAGTTGTAGCTCTGTGGCCATAGTTATTCTTGTTGTTGTTGTTGTTGCCTGCCCCGAAAGGTAAATAAACAAAAGAGGAGCCAACGGGAGCAACAATTACAACAAGATGTGTGTATATAATTGTACAAGTTTGAAAATGTTTACACACACTTACACCAGCGATCAAGATATTAGCAGATTTTTGAAAATAAAAAAAGAGTGTATTTAAAATAGGAAAATAATAATATTTTCTTTTATAACCTATCTTTATAAAGACAACTATTCAGCAGAAGGATTTAAATAATGAATTATAATTTCTTTTAGGCAACCACTATTATTTTTACCGCCTCTGTACACATACGCACAGGTTGCCAAACTGAAAGGCAAAGAGCTCTGTGCGCCTCCAGCCTCCCCGCGAAATGAAAATAATTTGGCGGTCGATTTCTACGCATGCAGAAGTTTTAAATTTATGTTTTATTGCTGACGTTATTTGTTTACACGCACATTTAGCATTTAGCAGGCAATGTTCGGGCATTTAATGTAACCAATGGATTTCTGTACTGATCCAAACGGATCTGCTGACGCAGTAGGAGCATCGCGCAAACCAATCCCGGTGCCGCCGCATCCATCTCAATCAGTCGAATGTTTAACAAATTAAGCAAATTAAACGCCACAAGGAAGAAGAGCCCCCCAGCCCAGAACATACAAATCATTTCTGGCTGTCAATCGCAATTGATCATCGGTTTTAAATGTTCGATTTGTTAATTATTCGCAAGCCCGCTCACTTTTCGTTCGAAAAGGAAGAAGAAACACAATTGCAGCAGCGAATATTTCGTTTACTTTTAATTGGTTGGACCTGCGTTGGCTGGTCTTTGTCTTTGTGTGCTGTGAGCTATGTGTGTTAGCCCACGCTTTATGCTCTAATTCAGATGGTTAGAAATCGATTGCCCCAACTACAGCAGCAACGGCGAAAGACTACAAACAGCTAACCGAAAGCGAACCGAAAATCCAAGCTTAACCCTTTCAACGGTCTCTGTTTACACTTGCCAACGAGTTTCTTCTTAAAACCCATACAAGGCTGAGCAGTGAATCAGCGAAAATCAGAATAAATTGAATACAGTCACAATTGTCTACCAGCGAAACTATTAAAATTTCATTAAACAATTATAATTTATTCAGAGACTGACCTCTACTGGTGAAGCATTATTTAAATTAATATTTAATGGAAATCAAAGGTAATTTAAGGTCTTACTATATAAAATCGTACCATAATTCTTGATTAGAATATTTATGTATTTAATTTAAAATTTTAAGACTTAAGATTAACCTTCTGACTTTCCAAATTCATTAAATTCCAACAGAAAAATGTTTACAACCCCAAATTTTAATAAAAAATCTCCAGTTTCTAAAAAATAAAATCAATCTTTAGTTCTTTTTAGTATCCAAGAAAATCCCACAGATAATTTTCACCTGTTAGTTCAATATTTGTATGCTTTACTGTTTATTATAAAACCAAACATTTGCCGCTTGTTTTTTTTTCTCTTCTTTCGCTGAGCGTACAAATTATGTAAATTGGCAGGCACATCTAAGGGTTAAGCGAACGCTTAACGCTCAAGTGAAAATTGGTGAAAATCCACACAAATGTGTCAACAAGTGCCGGGCAACAACAAAAACAACATTTACGCCAAGAGGCAAACAACAATAACAGTAGAAAAAAAACAAGAAGAGTGCGAACTATGAAAACAACATACATATACGTGTAAGAGGCAGGCTTTCCAGTGAATTAACTCCCCCTGAAGATTCTTGAGACTGCTGTGCTGTGCTGTGCTGCATCTACCGAATCTACATCTATAGATCCGGTTCAGCAAGTTTACCGCAAGCTAGTTACACTAGCAAACACACAAACATGTAGATATACCGCACCACAGTTGCGGTTGAAATAATAGTAGTTAAAATGAATGAATTTCATGTAATTCCCAGGAAAATTGACTGTCTTTGGCCGTGGAGTTGAATACTAAATAGGTGGCCTACCGAATAAGGAGAAGTTACAGCCTGTAAGTTGTTAACATTTAATTTATGATTTTCGTGAAAATATATTTGGATTTTTATTGGTAAGTTTATTACCAATCTAATGACTGCGGCTATAAAATATAGAAATAAACTCCTTTTTTAGATAGATTTATTTATTGGGATTTCGGTTAACTATTATCTTTAATTTCAAATAATTACTAGCTTTATTTAGGTTGGCCAAAGACCACTTTCACAAAGTCCCGGTTAAAGTTAACTCTCACTTTAAATTTAAAATAAAATTTGCCACACAATAAAAACTAAATTCTTATCCTTTACTGTCGCTTAGTGCGCCTTGGGCCACTCCCACCCCAAACCCTCGTTTGCCACTCACCTGTGCAGGCGCTCCGTCTGCTCCGATTCATTCTGCAGATCGTTGATGGCAAACAGCTCCATTTCGCCGCTGCGACCGAATATTCCGTTGGGTATTTTGCGAAGGAACTTCTTCAGGACGCTGGCGATGGTGAAAACCGAGTAATTGTCGACGTTCACCAAGCGTCCCGCCTGCAGAAAGTGTATGAGCTTCTTCATGGTGCCCTGGTGGCCGGGGGCGCGGAATACATCGCGCCGGTTCGGTGACTCCTTGTTCAGTTTGAGGATGAGGACGAGCAAGGGTCCTGGAATGTTGTTGTTGTGCTTGCACACCTCCTCCAGCGGCACCCCGAACTTGACCTTCTCCAGGCGGTACGGATAGGCGGGAGCGGTGGCGGGATGGCCGCAGGATGTGACCACATTGCCCAGATCGGCGGCACGCCTGTGGACGCGTTCAGCCCAGCTGGACATGATGTTCGCGTAGGCTTCTTTCTCGCTCTCTCCACCCGATGTGTGTGTTTGCGTTTGCTTGGTTTTTCCTGGCTGGCTGGCTGGCTGCCTGCCTTCGTGCCTGCGTGAGTGCGTGCGTGCGTGCGCGAGTGTGTATGTATGCGAGTTTTTCACGGGAAAAATGTGCTCGGCTCAACAGATTTATGGTTTTATGCTGGCCAAAAGCATGTTCACTTTTTCTGGAATGATTGTTGTCCACTCTCCAACGCTCCCGTTCTCCCACTCGCTCTCTGGCAAATGCTTTTTTTCGCCACACACACACAGCTCAACACTACACACACGGGAGAATTAAAATCAACAAAACGCAGCTTCGCGTCTGCTGCTGCTGCTGCTTCTTCTTGTTCGCTTGTATTTTTTTTTCTATTTGGCTCCTTGGGCGTTGTTTGAGTTTTGCTTGTTAGCTTGCTTTTACACCGTCTGAACGGAAACGAAACACTTGTTTTGGCCTGCTGCGCTGCAATCAAACTTTTAACGATTTAACTCGATTTGCTACTCGCGAGTCGCGGCCACTCCTGTATGCATTTTTTCTTTGCCGTTGTCTCTCTTCTCGCTATTCGCTTTTTTTTCGTCTTCCGTTTCTCGGCTTCTTCTTTGGCCAACGCCTCTCTCTCGGTTCTGTGGGTTGCTTTCAATTAAAACGCGACACTCTTACATCTTGCCCGGTTTCACTCAATACGCGGCGCTCGCGATCGCTGTCGGTTTGCTTTTAGGTGCTAAATTAGTTGTGTTATTCGCGAGTGTTAATAAACTGCGCTCCGATTCGATTTTTTGTTTTTAGGCGTGTGACTGTTTTTTTTTTCTGCTCCGAAAACTTAAAATTCGTCAAGCTGGAGCGGATTTTCTCCTCCACTTCAACTGGCCACACACATGCTAGACGTAATCAAGCAACGTAACGTATCGACTTTTATCGATAATACATTTCCCATTGTATTTATCGCGTTGTGGTAAAGTCAAACAGCACCGACAGCCCTGGTCATACTAATGTCACAACCCTGGTCTTTGTTTTTTTGTAAAGAGTGAAATTGTTGCAAGTCAAACACAACAATAACAAAAAGTATTAAAAACGCCTATTAAACCGCAAAGTAATCTCAAAACAAGTACGTATCTGTGCGAAAGGCGATTGTGGTGTGCTGCAATCGGTTTTCCACACATATTTCCCCTCTCCGTGTTCGTCTGTAGTGACAGTAATAACAAGAATAGGAACAGCAGCAACAACAACAACGACGACGACGACGACGACTGTAACGTCAAGAGAGCAGAAATAGTTTCCCTTTTCCATCAACAAATATACATATGTATATTGTATTTTTTCCCAAACTTGGCCAGTTTTTCGAGACGAAATTTTCCGCAGTTTTTCCTCCGAGTTGAAACACAGTCATCGCCGCCGCGTCTTGTGAAAAGTTGCGACAACGACGTGCTCACCTTGAATTCACCAGCAGCAGCAAGATATTGACCCTGCTCGCGCGCACTCACACGCATGCAGGCCGCACACCAAATGCCATAGAGCCGCCGCATATAGCACATATTTCCGTTTTAATCCCTTAACGATATGTTTTGCTTCGACAGACCGCGAGGACGACTACAATTGGTTGAACAAATGGCCACCGCCGCCTCCACATCGCAGCATGCGTCGACCGCAACGATGATGGCCGGCTCTGGATCGGTATCGGGCTCCCTGGCTACCACTTCTTCCACCTCGTCATCAGCCCCAAGCAGCATACCGAGCAGCTCGGCGGTGCGAGCCCTCGCCATGGAGTACAAGTCGCTCCAGGAGGAGCCCGTGGAGGGATTCCGCGTCAAGTTGATCAACGACGACAACCTATTCGAGTGGGAGGTGGCCATATTTGGTCCCCCAGACACTCTCTATCAGGGCGGCTACTTCAAGGCACACATGAAGTTCCCTCACGACTATCCCTACTCACCGCCATCCATCCGCTTCCTAACGAAGGTCTGGCATCCGAACGTCTACGAGAACGGGGATCTGTGCATATCCATACTGCATCCGCCGGTGGATGATCCGCAGAGCGGTGAGTTGCCCTGCGAGCGCTGGAATCCTACACAGAATGTGCGCACCATCCTGCTGTCGGTCATATCGCTACTCAATGAGCCTAATACATTTTCGCCGGCCAATGTGGATGCTTCGGTCATGTATCGTCGGTGGCGTGACTCACAGGTGAGACTGCATCTTCTGGCTGTTTCGTAAGTGTCTAGTGTGCGGGCTTGAGCCACTGGTATTTGAATATAGTAGAGGAATGCCATGTTGTGCGTTTATTTTAAATGATTTACTTGATGAAATTTTCATAAAACCTCACCAGAAGTCCGCATACTAGACATTTACACCCTCCCCTTGTTGGCTTTTTAATAAGGATGTACTAATTTCAGGGCAAGGACAATGAGTATCCAAACATCATACGCAAACAGGCCCTGGCAGCCAATGCCGAGGCCAAGCGGGAGGGCATTGTGGTGCCCATGACTTTGGAGGACTATTGCCTGAAGCCCACACGCAAGCCCGCAACAGACTCTGGCCTTGATGCCAACTTTTATGATGATGATTTCGATCTGGAGACGGAGGACGATCTGCCCACAGATGATGACGATGATGACTTCGATGAGGATGATGACGATGACGTCGATGATGATGAGGAGGAAGACGACGAGGAGGAGGAGGATAGTGCCACGGCTTCGATAAGCAAAAATAATGGCAGTGGCAAGTGCAAGAATAAGAACAACAACGGCCTGCTGGGCAGAGAGGCGACCGATGCAGAGTCGGCAGATGATAGCGGCAAGGGCGAGACCACATAATGCAGCCAAGGCGAGATCCGCTCATCATTTCTTCTTCCTCCTCCCACAATCCTGCCTTTTCATTTCTCCAACATTATTATTATTATTATGATTAATGCTAATTATACATGTTTAAACAACAAAAAGCCGAACAACTGAGAAATCGAATTATTTACCAATGTAGTTTCAACGGCAAACGTGTTCTTTGTTTTTTTTTTTCTGGAGGGCAGACATGATTATGGATCTGATTTTAATCGACTTTTAATCACATTTATGTCGTATGTATAAGCTATAAGCAATTAATAGAGTTCAGGGACTTGTCCGTTTCCCCCTTTTTACGCAGCTAATAATTGGCACAGAAATAACTCGGCCAGAAATTGATTACCCATAATATACATGATATAAATATATATATGCAGCATATGTACTAGGTTTAAATTAACATTTAAAAATTATACTATAAATAACACCCAATTTATATGAGAGAAAAACACGACAACATCCTATCGTTCGTGCTAAGTGAAGTTCATCCATAAACCCACATAGAGAACAATCAATGGATTTCAAGAATAAAAGCAAATATAAAAACCTAGCATTAAGCCATTTTTAAGTGCAAAATCCACAAAGAGTGTAAGTTGATAAGAGAAACCAACAATTGCAATATAGATACGAGAGAACCGCGCATTGTATAAAACAGACTAGAGTTTGCAACAAAGATAAATAAGCCAAATAAAATTACGGAAAAACACGAAGAAGGTCTTTAAATATATATTCGGGGGGCAATATGAGTTAAATTTACAATTTATAGCAATAAATAACTGCTCATTAATATTCCTTTCAAGCATTTTTAAAATTTATTTTGTTCGGATTTTCGGTAACTTAAATTTGCGCCACAAGCTTTGCCCGCTTGCGCCAGGCCAGCAGCGCCGGCGTCAAATCCTTGTCGGTGATGGTCGGCATTCGTATCAGCGAGCTATAGACTCCGATATCGGCCACTGACATTTGGCTGCCGCCGAAATACTGCTGCTGTTGCAGTCGCTTGTCCAGCAGCCGCACCATTGCCACCTGCGTTTTGTGCGTGTTGCAGCGCAAAAGCTGATAGCAAATGTCCAGAACGAGGTCGATCTCATTGCACAAGGCAGAGCCCTCGTACCGGTATTCGTCAGGACCAACGCGACCCAAATAACGGATGATGTTCACCTCGCCGTAAATGGGTACGTACATGGTGGGCGAGCTGATCATCTCAGTGTGTTCGCCTGTAATAATATAAAGTTATTCTTAAATCCTTGAGGATTCCACCATTACTTTCACTTACAGTTCTTCCAGATGAGCGTTACATTAATCTTGGGCAGGGCCGGGTTCACCGGAACCTTGGCCAAATTAGCCTCGAACTCCCGGGCTGCAGGGCCAATATCGGCCATCGTGGAGTGCGTGAAGGTCTTGACATCAATTGTGTACAGATCCCGCCACGCATTCTTCAGGGCCAACAGGGCGTAGGGTATAAAATTGGGATGTCCATTGATCACAACGTCCTGCAGTGGAATCTAAAATAGAAATTGTATAAATTGTCTATAAAATTAAGCAGAAGCTATATTCCCCAGTTACCTCTTTTAGTCCACCATTCTGGAAGGCCGTCGTATGCTGATAGGTCTTGCCACACACTCCCAGACCGGCCCTGATTTGTCCCAGCTGCGCCTTGAGGTCCTCCAGTTGCTTGAGCACCTTCTCCTGTCGGGCGGCCACCGTTGCCGTGTCATCCTGCAAGTTTAGAAGGAAAAGGAGTTGTCTTTAACTGGCAAACGGCGTCCACGAGTGTCCAAGGTCACCTGGACCGCTCGAGAACAGAGCAAGCAACACACAAAACGGAGCATGGATGCACATATTTATCTAAATGTGTTTTGTTTTTGTTTTTTGCTGGTTAGTCGATGTTTTTATAAATAGAATTTCGTATTTAGTAGTGGGTTCTTGTTGTTGTTGTTCTTTTTGGTGGTCTTAACCTTTAGCAGTTGTTGTATTTGTCGGCCTAAAATGTCCAAATCGAGTGCGCATGTGGCTGCCTTCTTGCTCCCGCTACCGCTTGTTTTGTGGCTCCTGCTGCTGCTCGCCTCCCATCTCTGGGAAAGATCACATATGCGGAAATGGAATGGGATGGCGTTGATGTTGATATTCGATGTTTACTCTCTTCAATTAGCCAGCGATCCCCAGGCCAGGCGGCAATTCCAAGTTCACAACTTACGCATGTTGATGATGATGATGATGTGGACGCAGGTGGTGCCAGGGCGTCCGCCGCCAGGCTCACGTTCTTCAGGGCGTACATGCAGGTGGGCAGCTTAATATCGAATTGGGGCAGCAAGGTCTTCAGTTCGTACATCTCCTCAGCGAGCGCGCTTATCCAAGAAGTCAATAAGTTTATGGAAATTTATTTTTGCAAAATGTGCTTGCGATAGCGATGAAACGATTACTGGATTTACTATCCGTATATCGATAATTGCTTACGATAGCGATAGCACAAATTTTCAAATAAATTCTGAGAATAAAATTTTATAGTTTTAATTTTTTATTTTTTAAGAAATTTATTCACGTATTTACAATCTAGTTTTTAGGTTTCGACTCCTTGGGCGCCACTTTCGGTATGCGCTGGATCCGCTTGTCCACAATGTGGCGCAATCGTCTGTTCGGCTTGACCAGCTCGATCTCGTTCATCGGCTCGATGACCTGGCCCTTGCGTGTGATGACCGAGGGTCGGGTTAGCATCCGGAAGGCCGTCTCCGGCACAAAGTTCCGGCCAATGGGTGCCCGGATACTGGCTTCGTAGTCGGCCAGGGATCGGAAGGGAAACGGTAGACTGGAGACCTTGTGCTCGCGCGCCTTCTTGCAGCCCTTCTCGTTCACGTAGAGGTTGTCCTTGTTGTCGTCGCGACGCTTTTCCGGCGCCGCCAGCTTTAGGAGAAGTCGCTTGTTGCGCCGCTCTATCACCTCCTGGGATATGCCAGCTCCCGCCCAGGAACCCCAGCCGGGCATGAACAGCTGCAGCTCGGTGTTCTTCAGCTCCGAGTCCTTGGTTTTGTCCCGATTAAAGTCAGCCACAATGTCATCGTCCTCGAAGGCCTGGCTAACGGTTAATTGATGTTCGGCTGCCGCAGCGTCATCTTCATCATCATCGTAGTCCGCCGCATCATCGTCCATTAGAGCATCGCCGATGCCACCTGCTGAACGGCTGGTCTTCTTTTGGCTAAACACCAGGGTGGTCACCTTGTTGGGATCCACAGTGTCCACAATTGTTGGTTTGGTCTCCTTACTTTCATCCTCAACGGGAGGAGGTATTTGCTGGGACTGCTCTTCCTTCTCGTCTCCGTAATTTAAAGGCTCATCGATCTCCACCCGCTTATTGGTCTTTTTCAGTTCCAAATCTTTTAGGTTCTGCAGAGCATCCTTTTTCTTTTTCGTCTTTTTCCCTTTGGCGGGAGCTGCCTTTAGCTTGTCTACTCGTTGCTTCAGCTTCTCCAGCTTCTTGGTTAGCTTGGCTCTCATCTGGTCGTCGTGTTTGTCGAAGATGTCATCAATGCTACGGGTTTGCTTTTTAGATTTTCTTTCTGCGGCGACACTTGGTTCAACTTCTTCGACTGTCCAGCCATTTTCTACTTTAACCTTTGATTTTTTCACGACTTTCTTAGCAGGCTTTATTCTTGGCTTTTTCTCCTCTGTTGGTTCTTCTTGAGCTTCAACTTCCTGACTTTTCTCCGCTTCTTCCATATCCCTGCGATGCTCTTCTAATAACTTTTCATTGTGATTTCGATTCGACCAATATTGCCTCCAATTACCGCCCTCATCATCACCGTTGCCGTTGCTTTCCGTGTTATCAGCAGTCTTTCGCTTTGTCCAGGGATTGAAGGGATCGTAGTCCTCCTGGTTCTCCTCTTCCAGAGCCACCACCCGCTTCCTGCTCGTCTCGTCCTCGCTGTCAGATTCCTGCTTCTTCTGTGTTAACTCCCTGCTGACTGCCAATTGCTCAGCCAAATCCTTACGCACATCCTTGTCGTATTTCGCCCGAACCTGGAGATTTTTGGCCCAGGTACCGGTGTTCTTGTGTCGCAAGCTGGCTCGCTCCTGTACGCGACTCTTCTCCAGCGCATTTAGCTTTTCGAGGGCCGCCTCCGGGTTTGTTTTCTGCAGAAGCTCGAACTCCTTCATCTGCTCCAGCATCTTTTGGCGCTTTTGCAGTTTGTGGTATTTCTTGGACTTGATTTTGTTCTGCATGCGCTCCTTGGCTGACTTCTGGGACTCGCGCATCTTCAAATAGGCCAACTCCTTGCGACGGGCGAAGAGCTCATCGCGGGTGAGTTGATTTTGTAACAGCTGGCGCTCCTTTTTGGCCAGCTCCTTCTCATCCGTAGTGTCTCCAATTTGTGCTTTGCGTAACTCCCGCAGCTTGAGGTTGCTGGCCTCGAGCTCCTTGGCCAGTTCGGATTTAAAGCTCGTTTTCAGCGAAGGCGCATTCGCCGCGGTGTTTATATAAACCGTATCAGTTGGTATGGGAAATACTTGAGTCTCTGCTGATCGCTGTTGGGCCACCACAGCATCCCAGCGGCCCAGCTTCTTGGTCACTCCCTCGTAGCCAATGGTTCGCTTAATGCGATCCGCTGCCGGCTTCTCGAGCGGCTTCTCCAGTACCTTTTTGCTGCTCTGCACATTCTTGAGCTTCCTGCCCGTCTGGCTGTGCTTGGTGGAGGTGCGAAGGATCTGCACCAAGTCGTTGAGACCCACCGCCCTGGGAGCCCGATCAGTTGCCGACGACGACGACGACGACACGCTCTTCACCAGCTGGAACTCATCTTGGCGGGTCTGTCGCTCGTCGCGCGTCGATTTCTGGATGTGCTGCACATTGCCCAGACTGCCGATGGCCTGCAGCAGCTTCTTGTGTGCCTTCGGTTCGTATTGCTCCTCATCGTCACTCATGTTTAGCCCAAAATGTTCGCTAAATTCAACAATAATAAACGAATGATTTCACAGCGCACGTGTGCAAGGCAACAGCTGGGTGGTTATCGATAGCTAACGTACTCCCAGAACTAGAAAACTATCGACCGGCACTAGGGAAAAGCCGACAATCGCTGCTCTTCTTTTGTTTACAAATTATTTTTGTGGACGGTGTGTGTGCGCCATGGCCGACACGAAATCTGGACGGCATGCAGCGGCCAGTGGCAGTGGCACCAGTGGCCTCACGCCCCTGGTGCAGGGACCGGAGAACCTGGAGTGCAAGGACTTTCAGGAGTATCTGCGCACCCGGCAAACGCCGGAGACGCTGGAGAAGCTATACAATTATCCGCCAATCTGCTTAGCCGTCTTCCGAGAGCTGCCCGAGCTGGCCAGGCAGTTTATCATTCGCATTCTGTTCGTGGATCAACCAGTGCCGCAGGCGGTGGTCACATCCTGGGGTGCACAACGTTTTGCCAAGTGAGATCGATCATCCGCCGCCTTACTTCGAAGAGTTCCTCTAAATCTATTCCTTCCTTAGGGATCAATCGGAGGCCACAAGCTGCCTGACAGCGTTGAATGTCTGGCGGGTTACAGCTATTCCTGGCGGCCTCACAGCTTGGGAACTTTCGCCCACGTTTAAGAAGAGCGTGCGCCAGGTACTGCTGGGCGGTGGAAAGCCCTGGCCCATGACCAATACGCTGGAGAAGGACTCCAAGCCCAGGGATATCGCCTTCCTGGACACATATGCCATGTCTCGCTGGCGATGCGTCCTTCACTACATGGTGGGAACGGGAAATCGCAACGGCACCGATGCGGAGGCCATTAGTCCGGATGCTGTGCGGATTCTGCTGCATGCAAATTTGATGAAGCGCGACGAACGCGATGGAATCACCATAACCAGGCAGGGATTTCAGTTCCTGCTGCTGGACACACGAGCTCAGGTGTGGCACTTTATGCTCCAGTATCTGGATACGTGCGAGGAGCGAGGCATCTCCCTGCCGGAATGCCTCTCAATGCTGTTCCAGCTGAGCTTCTCCACCTTGGGACGGGACTACAGCTCGGAGGGCATGAACAATCAGATGTTGACCTTCCTGCAGCATCTAAGGGAGTTCGGATTGGTCTTCCAGCGGAAGCGGAAGGAGGGACGCTTTTATCCCACCCGCTTGGCTCTGAATGTGACCAGCAAGGAGGCAGCGGCCACCGCTACAGTGGCCACCAACGAGGAGGAGGGCATACAGGACTCTGGCTACATTGTGGTGGAGACAAATTATCGTGTGTACGCCTACACGGATTCTCCCCTCCAGGTGGCTGTCCTGGGACTATTCACGCAGCTTCTCTACCGCTTCCCAAATCTCGTTGTGGGCGTGCTCACCCGCGATTCGGTGCGTCAGGCGTTGCGTGGCGGCATCACAGCTGAGCAGATTGTCTCGTATTTGGAGCAGTATGCGCATCCCAACATGCGACTGGTGGAGTCTGCCATCCAGTCGAAATCCTGCCTCCCACCGACAGTCGTCGATCAGATCAAGCTGTGGGAAATGGAGCGCAATCGCTTCGTCTACACGGAGGGCGTTGTCTACAATCAGTTCCTGTCTCAAACCGACTTCGTAACGCTGCGCGACTACGCCCAGTCAATCCATGTTCTGGTGTGGCAGAACGAACGAACACGCACCATGGTCGTCCAGAAGAATGGCCATGACGACGTCAAGCGGTACTGGAAGAAGTACTCAAAGAGTGGTGTCTAACCCGGGAAGAGAGCTTGAATAGAGTTCGTAGTTTCGTATGTTATATAAGCTAGTATTTAATTTATTTGCAGTAATTGGAAAAAAAGAGAGGAATATGGAAATTAATTACACGCAAAGGAACCACATTAAAGCTAGTACTTTAAGTTGGGTTCGATTTGTGTGGTTAGGAATACCTCAGGAGCCGAAAAGGTTATCTATAAACTCCCTCTAACTGGGTTTCATGTAAACTTATCACCTTTGCCTTGTAAAAGAGGCTCGGCGACTAAGTTTATTTAAGCAAAAATGAAACTAAATGCAAAAATAAATATTTCGCTCAAATTAATTTTATGTACAAATGACGCCTGACCTTTTTTTTTTGTTTGCTTTAAAACTTAAGCATCTCCAATTAAAAAATTAAAGACTTTCAATTAAAAATCTTTGCATAAATTCCTATTGACAGACAGAACACTCAACCGAAGACCAAAACAAAGTGTTTTGTTTACAAACTCCTTTGGGATATTTCCTTAAAATCGATCTCATCCCATTGTCCTCACTAAGAATGCAAATGGAAACGTATAACCCTCCTCCCTGGGACAGGACTTAATATAAGATCGGCCGTTGGGGCATGCAGAGATTGTAGTAACTGCCTTTGGCCCAGAAATCCATGCCCTTCCAGCCGCACCAGCCCTTGATTTGGATAGTGGCCAGCTCATCGGCACCTGTATAATGCGGATCCAGAATCAGGAACTTCACCTGACCCGTCTGCACGCAATAGTCCACGCCGATAATGGTGTGAGCCAGCACACCGCCGCCGATCATCACTGGCGTGCCCTGCGTCTGGAAGTGCATGGCCAGCTCGGAGGCAACGGTGGCCAATTCCGCGCCAGAGGCCACATGCAGGATCTTGGAGTCGACATTCAGGAATCCCTGCAGACACATACTAATCTCCGTCGAGCCAATCCACTGGGAGGAGCCCACAAAGGCCGCCGGCTTGTCGTTGATCTTGTGCAGATATTCCTGCACCTCCAAGTGCGTTGGTATCGGTGCGTTTGTATAGCCCTGCAGCACAAACCAGGAGCAGATTGTCTGCAGGGAGCGGTAGGCGCAGCCCCAACCCTTATCCTGCACCTGTTGCTGCAGGTAGTGGTAATAGTGGTAGTTTCCATTCACTAAGTACTCCTTGCCATCGGTCACACCGCTGGGCCGGACTCCGATGTGCGTGTTCATCAGTGGGGTCCAAGGAACATCTTCCGCCTCGACCAGGAATCGCAACTGATTGGCCCTGCGGAAGTAGGGACGGCTAACGGGCAGAGCGAACTGCCGATGGAGACGCTTGCGTCTCTCCTGCATGTTCGGATCATCATCACCCAGATCCTCGAGATATGCGCAGCTCACAAAGTGCCCAAACTCCTGGGGATAGAAGTGATAGCTCACCGGCACCAGCAGCTTGCCACTCTCCGTTTCGGTGAGGTGCTCGATGAGGCTCAATTCGAACAAACGCAGGGCGCGGCAGATGCTCTCAATCAGCACATCGTACAGCCGCTGGAGCTTGGTCTTTCTGCACAGGATGGCCATGGCTTCTATCTCCAATGGCACCTCGACGCGAGGCTGCTCTTCGGTGGTCACAGCAATGCTGAGAGCCGGATGCGGCGGCGAGTTTCGCGCAACGGGATCTCGGCTGCGAGAGCGCATCACATCGATGGGGATCACCTCGTAGTCGCAGCCAATGGGGGCCAAGTGCTTAACTGGTGCTGCATTCTGGCCCGCCTTCGAGGGTTTCTTTTTTTCATTCTCCTTCTCCGGCTGCCCGGGATTGGGAATGGCGTCGATTAGGTCCTGGATCTGCGATTCACCACCGGTAAACCGCGTGTCCAGCGGACCACAACTGCTGATAAAGATCTTGGTTTGCGGCACATTAAAGACCAGAGTGCCATCGGCCACACGCTTGCGCAGCACATGCATCTCCCGCGCCACGGACTCTGGTGTGGGAGCTGTTTGCAGGTAGAAGCCGCACTGCAGTCGGGTGAAGCAGAAATCGTTGTACATCTGCTCGGCCTCCATCACCTCGTAGGGCACCTCCTCCAGTTTGCCGTGCACAAAGAACGAAGCCTTCATGCCCACCAAAGTGCCCAGCTGGCACTGCAACAAGATGGGATTATCGGTGATGTCCACTGATTTGATGACCTCATTGAGGTGCGCCTCGCCATCGCTGCAGTCGCCAAACTTGACCAAGCCACAGAGATCCAGCTCTGCTGGGAATCTGTGCTGGATCTGCTCATAGTTCAACTGTCCCAGACTGGACTCAATGTTGAAACTCAAAAGGAGTAATGTCCCGTCGCCGTAGAAAACTCCATACAAACAGCCGCTGCACTGCTGTTTTGTTCGCTCCAAACGCTGAAAGCAGAGAGTTCCTGATTATGAATCCTTGATCTAGGATATTGTGGAGACTTCACCTTGAGCAGGAATGCGGAAATCTTCAGTTTGGGCAGCATATTAGCGTGAAATAAACAAATTGAAGATGAAGTAAATGCGGCCACAAGCGCAACTGCACAGCTGGCAAAATGTATGTATATCGATTACAGCGATAACACTGCGGCCTTGGACCAATCGTCAGGGGCTTAGAAAGAAGAGGGATCAAAGTAATTAAATAATTAATTTTAAACCATTCCAGCTAATTAGAGAATTTATTTTTCACCAAAAACTTGGACAAAGAGCTTCTGGAAATTAAGCTTTGAAAAGTAATATTTATAATAAAAAGCAATAATGCGAGCCAAAGCCTTTGCAGTTTGTATAGGAAATTAAACATAATTAATTAAAAGTTAATTAATTTAAATTTTGAACTTTTCTGTACAAGTTTTATTATGTTCAAAAATCAAATTATTAAGATTTTATAAGTGAATCATAATATAAAGAATTTAGGAAAACTATTTGATTATTAAACTGCGGATTTCTCCAAGGAGAGTTAAGTTATCTGGATTTTAGGGAGTTTAAATTTATATTTTTATAAACAAAAAGTTGTTTTAAATTTTTTGAATGACATTAAATTTTTTTTTAATTATTATACCGTTGCAGGGTATATTAGTTTCAGTCAAAAGTTTGCAACGCAGTGAAGGAGGCATCTCCGACCCTATAAAGTATATATATTCTTGATCAGGATCAACAGCCGAGTCGATCTCGCCATGTCCGTCTGTCCTTCTATCCGTCTGTCCGTCTGTCCGTTTCTACGCAAACTAGTCCCTCAGTTTTAAAGCTATCTGAATGAAACTTTGCAGTTAGGCTTCTATATACTCTCACTTGTACATATGTCGGAACGGGCCGGATCGGACGACTATATCATATAGCTGCCATAGGAACAATCGGAAAAATCTACGAAAAAAACTTATAACTTTGTCAGTTTTCAACCAATTTTCAAAACATGGCTAGATCGATTCTCCTATTAATTCTGATCAAGAATATATGGGGTTTATTTGGTGGAAAAAGACACCTTCTCGTGTTAAAACGGATTTAAAAGTCATAATTCAAAAAAGTTATGGTTTGGCGGGCATTATTACTAGCCTGTCACTTGTTCTAAGCTTCGATTAATATCGCGGTTTTATCAGCTCTAATGATGGCCGCCACACATACATACAACACAAAACCAACTAACACATATGTATGCGTGTGTAAGCAATAATCAAAACAAACCACACATAGGTGTGCCGCCATGGCGCACACACACATAGAGCATGAAACCAACTAACACATATGTATGCGTGTGTAAGCCATAATCAAAACAAAACAGAGAGCGCGATGTATTGCGCGCGCTCTCTCCCCCCTCGCCCACAAGCCGTAGTTCCAAATTTGTCCGCTGGTGGCTTTTTCGGTCTGACGACCCTTTCAAACCATCTTTTTAAATACGTTTTAACACAGGAAGAAGTCATATTCGACCACATAAACCATATATATTCTTGATCAGCATTAATAGGAGAATCGATCTAGCCAGGTTTTGAAAATATAAATGGAAAATTGTAGATTTAACAAATCATATCTTGGCCTTTAACCCATAAATTGAAAAAATCTCGTTTTTAATACACACACACATATATAACACATTTATTTAATATAGATTTTATATTGCATTCTCGGCATAGTGTATAGATTCGCAAAAAAATGTTATAAACGAGACACGGCTGGGCGCATTCCGCTCCAAATGACTTTGTTTCTCCTGCTTCTCCTCCTGCTCCTCCTCCTTTAGACAGACTTCGTTTATCAATCCGAGTCCGCAATTCGTTAATATTCTATCAATGTTTCACATTTATATACAGTACATAATTGCGTGGGTGCCTCTTGGATTTGCTTCAACTGGAATATCGTGTTCGTTTTTGTCTCGTGCCTACTATAATTTACACTAAGAATTGTATTTTTTTTTTTTGTTTCAAGCGATTTTCCTTTATGTTTTTAGGTTTTAGTTTTGACATGCTACAAGCTACTGGGTTTCAAGAATTCTCTAATTAATTTGCATTGCTGGAGTTGTGTAAAAGCAAGCTTACATCGACGAAAAAGGAGTTTAAAACGCAATCCCTTGTTATATGTATGTAAATATAATATATATATTGAATTCCTGCGGCTGCCTCCTTCCTTCTTTCTTCCTTATCCATTGTCCCCTGTGGAACATCCAAGTTGAAGCATTTAAACGCGGAACTTAAAGCACAAGCATCCGTATCCACCACGGCGGCTACTGCTCTGGCGCTACTTCCTCTGCTTGGCAGCAGAAGTGGCTGCTGCTGGGGCTGATGCTGATGCTGCTGCTGCTGTTGCACCCGTCGAGTCCTTGCGTGGTGCTGTGGTAATTGTCACGCTGGGACTGGCGGGCTTTGTCGTTGTCATCGAAGTCTTGCAGCCACTAATGTTCGGGGGCTTTGCTTTGGATGTGGGTTTTCCTGTGAATTAAAAATGTATATTTAAAATTTCCTTTAATTTTACGGGTCTAACTCCCACCTAGATCTATCTTCTTGGCCTTGCCAGCTGGCTCCATCTCTGGCTGCTCGGTGGCCTTCACTTTTGTAGGCTTCTCCAGGGTTTGGGTGGGCGATGATGATGTGGACTCACCCTCGGCATACTCCTCGATGGCGGGCATAAAACCCTCGGAGATGCAGCTATCCTGAGTGCTGCTGGTGGGCGAGTCCTTTTCCTCGGCAATACGCGGCAATGGCTCACAGTTGGCCAGGGTGACCTCTGTGGAAGTCGTCGCAGTTGCTGCCTCTCCCTGGGCTTGCTTCTGAGATTCCTCAGGTGGAGCTGACGCTGTCACCAGTTGCTGCTGTTGCGGTTGAGCTGTGCTCCCGGCTCCTCCATTGGAGCCTGGCGTTGACCGCCAGGAGGTGGCCACCACGCGCTGTGTGTGTGTTGGCTGCTTAATGGGCGGTGAGCAGCAGAGAGGCGATATCTTGGTCTCAGCGCTGCGTGGATGCAGTCGATCCGGTGACAAGGCGCGCCTCAGCAGCGGCGAACTGGGTTCCGCTGACTTGGTCCGGGCGAAGCCGCCCTTCTTGTTGTTTGCACTCACCGCTCCCGTCTGCAGTGTAGGCAGGGTGCTGCCCGGACTATAGGATTGTGTGGTGTTTGAGGCTCCTGGCTGATGCCCAACCAAAGGAAAGGCCAAGGGCGACGGAGATCTTGTGGGTGATGACGGCAGCGGCGATGGTGACGGAGTTCGCGCCAGCGGTGACAGCGGGATGTGACCCACTGACTTCCGGCGATTGGGCAGCGAATTGTTACTCGTGGTGTGAAGGGTCTTTAGCCCTCCGGCGGGATTGCTGGCATTGCCACCGCCACCGGCAATCACAGCGGTGGCCGCGTGAAGCTTGTGCTTGAGACCATGAAGGGTCGAAGGACGCTGATACAGCTGCGGAACGACGCCAGTGGGTGACACTGAAGGCATAAGGGAAATGTTATTTACAAAATTTGTAACTGAAAAAGGTTATTCCATCCGATTCTTACCTGGCACATTGCCCACTGAGGTGGGACTACTTCCAACGACGGCTCCCACATGGGGCAGGAGCACCACTTGCGTTGGCGGTGGGGCAGCCACAATGAGAGATGAGGGAGCCGGGGGGGCTGGTCCTGCATTAGAGTTACTCGAACCGGTGGGTGTATTGGGTGATGAGGATGAGGGCGAGGTGGATTGCGAGGAGGCCGAATTGGCTGCCGACTGGCAGCAGCTGCTGCTGTGATACGAGGAGTCCAGCGGCGACAGATTCCTGGCCGAGGGAGTGGTGGGTGAACTTGTGCCCGCGGAGAACTAAACAAGGAAAACAAAAATATATTTAATTTACAATTATTAATCAAGGCCTTAAACTAGATCCCACCTGCTGCATCTCCGCATTGGCACGCTTGCTGCTGATCCGACGGAACAGCGAGGTCTTGCGCTTCTTGTCGTGCTCTCGCTTCGTCTGCTTCTTCTGCCGATTTAGTCCCTTTTTGGCC
Organism: Drosophila anomelani; assembly: GCA_035045905.1. Classification (NCBI taxonomy): domain Eukaryota; kingdom Metazoa; phylum Arthropoda; class Insecta; order Diptera; family Drosophilidae; genus Drosophila; species Drosophila anomelani. The sequence goes on from JAWNOO010000165.1 coordinate 10,929,143, forward strand.
AACTTGCTCTGCATAAGATCCCGCTTTCGTCCACCGCTCTGGATGCTGGTGTGCTCGAGCGGCGTGGCCCTTAGGGTAACATGCTCGCCACCGCTCAAGAGCAACTGCAGCACCTGCGTGTGGAAGAGACCCTGCACTGCCTCCCCATTCACATGGGTAATGAGATCAGCCGGACGCAAGCCCGCCTCGAAGGCCGGACTGCCCTCATCCACGGCCATAACCAAATGGTGCATCGTATAGAAGTCCGTGTCGCCGTAGTACACTCGTATGGTGTGCACCGTGAAGCCGAAGCCGCGTGGTCCGCGTCTTATAATGATCGGTGGCTTCAGATTGGTCACCAGGGGGGAGAGCTCGCGGCACGGCGAGGTATCTCTAGAGCTGGCCGTGCTAGAGCCGTTGCCACCACCGCCGGGCGATTGGATGCCACACAGTTGTGCGGCCAATTGACTATTGTCCAGCGATGTCATCAGAGAGAGACCCAAGGCGGAGGCGGATTTAACGATCGACCGGGAGCGATGATGCTTCATGCTGCCGCTACTGGTGCCATCCATAGACTTGGGCTGATGCTGCAGTGCCAGCGGAGATTGTTCCCTCGGCAAATTCATGTTTTCCGTGGACGAGCTGCCCGCGGATATAGTTTCATCCTCAATGGAGATGGAGAAACGTGGCAAAATGTCCCGGGCGCAAACACCCTTTCGTTTTCGGTTAATCTGCGGCGAGAAGTCATCGCTGTCCGTTTGCGAGCTCTCCGGCGTGCTGCGCGAGAAGCTGCTGGCTGTCGTCGGCGGCGGCGGAGTGGCCACCATGGCCGCCTGTGTCTGGAACGGTGGCGGAGTAGCAGGCGTGCTTATGATCGTTGTGGTATTTGGCGGCATGCTGTGACGTTGCTGCAGACGCTGTGTGGCCCCCTGAGGTGGCTGCTGCAGATAATGCTTCAGCATGCGTAGCTCCGCATCATTGCCAATGGTGACATTATGCAGTAGCTCCGGCAAGTAGTCGGCATCCGGGGTAGAGGGCACTTTCAGGCAGCTAGACGACAACTGTGGACACAAAAGGGGGTTGTGATTACAAAGGAGACACCATCACCAAAGACAATACTCACATCCAGCTTACGCAATTGCGGCGTATTTAGGAATTTGTTGACCACTCCCTCGTTGGAACCAGACCCGGAACCTCTGCCGCTTCCGCTTCCGCTTCCTGTTGCCAAGCCCGTTTTCAGCTTGGGCATGGCTCCAGTTGAAGAGACTCCGGGCATGGGTAAGGGATTCTCCTGTGCACGCGATGGCAGAGATGTAAGGGGTGGTGGCCTGGCCTGGCCATCTGTGGCCGTCGTCGGCGTGGCATGACGCGACCAGCTGTAATGCTGCTTCCTATATTGCGGCGTGTACGAGTTGAAGCTGCCAAAGACGGGCGTATCATCCGTATCGTCCGTGTCCTCACCACCAAGATCATGATTATAGCGATCCATGCGAGCTGTTTTTGAGCAAGCAAGTTGGAGTTACGAAGCCGATAAAAGGGGCAATACTTACTATCAAAATAACTGGTATCATCCTCGTGCGACAACTGCGGCACAAACTCTGCCTTCTGGCGCAACAGCGAGTTCCAGTCCATGCCCAAAAAGTACTCATGCTCCTTCATCTCCAGGGCACCCGTCTGGGTGCCCAAACGATCCCGGGGATTCTGCTGCAACAGCTGCGATATAATGTCCTTCGCCTCCGTTTGCACGGGCCAATCCTCGCTGTCCGGCCACTCGATGTCATCGTTGACGGTGTGCGCAAATAGCTCCTCGGTTGTCTCACCAAAAAAGGGCACACAACCGATGAGGAACTCGTAGAGAATGATGCCCATGGACCACCAATCGACCGGCTTGCCATAGCCCTGTCGCAGGATCACCTCCGGGGCAATGTACTCGGGAGTGCCATAAACCTTCAAAGGGAATATTCAAGTTAGTTGCCATAAAACTTATTAAATTAAGAAGAATCCTCACCTGCTTGTCAGAAAACTGTCTCGTCTCCGAGTCAATGTATCCCTCGTACAGATTGGTGGCCAGCGACATGAGACCCATCTTCGAGAGACCAAAGTCGGTGAGCTTAATGTGACCCAGGGCCGTGATCAGCAGGTTGTCCGGCTTGAGGTCGCGATGGACAATGCCATAGCTGTGCAGATACTCCACGGCTAATACTGTTTCGGCAAAATAGAAGCGCGCCATGTCCGCGGGCAGCGGCCCGATATTCTTGAGCAGCGTGCCACAATCGCCGCCCTCCACGTACTCCATCACCAGGCAGAGGTGCTTCTTCGTCTCGAACGAGCAGTACATGCTGACCACAAAGGGATTGTCCGCGAACGAGAGGATGTCGCGCTCGGCGAACACCTGTTCCACCTGGTTGCGCAGGATGAGATTATTCTTGTTGATTTTCTTCATAGCGAAGCGCTGACGGGTGGTCTTGTGCTTCACCAGGTAGACGGCTCCGTAGGCACCATTTGAGATCAGCTTGACGATGTCAAAGTCGTTTTCGTGGGGTGAGGGTTGTTGTTGTTGTTGTTGCTGCTGCTGCTGTTGGGCAGCGACTCCTCCAGCACCGGCGGCTGGTCCAGTTCCGCAGCTGCTGCTGGCGCTTGTTGTACCTCCTGCCTTTTCCTCACTCAGTTGACCAACGGCCATGGCAAACGAGGGAGCCGAGTCACCCGTTGCCACTGGTGTCTGGGGCGGCTGTTGAGGTGTGGCTGTGCCGCTGCCCGCGTCCAAAGCAATCGAATCCAAGGCCAGACTGCTCAACTGTTTGGCTGCACTCGTCAGAGGGGAATTGAGGAGCAAACAACTTCCGCCTGGCTGTGTGGGATCCGCCATCACTGTGACCTGTTCCGAGCACATTTGCTGCGTCTCCCGCAACTCCTGCTGCAACTCGGCAATGGGATCCCGGTTTAGGCCCAGCTTATGGATGATGTACTGCGGTATATCCGCCTTAATCACCGGCATGGCCTTGGCCTGACCCTCGGCCGCTTCCAGCAGCTCGTAGAACTCCTGCGGATCGAATTCCAGGCATTCCAGCAGCCTGGCCGGTCGCGAGATAATCAACAATAGCTTCTTAATCACACCGCTCAGCTCGGCGGCTGCCTCCGGCGACTTCTCCTTGGTTTCCACCAGCAAACGCTCCAGATTCTCACTCAGCTCGTAGAAATACTGCGAGGTTATCAGCTTGGCCTCCGATTTGTGCAAACAGTCCCTGGCCATTTCCAGAACCTGATGATGCACGAACCTATAAAGGGTTTTAATTAAACGTAAACTCAAGTTCTGATTAAGCGAGAAGTATGTACACCCACCGAACTATAGGCTGCGAGTCCCGAAAGCTATTGCATGCCGCACTCTTGTTCTCGTTGATGAAGTGCTTCAGCCGCTCCTCCATCTGCTGGGTGGCCTTTGGAAAGCGTTCCTTATACAATGTGTTCATGACGGCAATCTCATTGTCCACGATCGGCGAGCGTGATGGGCTCGACAGCGATCTGGAGCGTGGGCGAAAATATGGTGACATTCGTCCGCCACCGGGCATTGCACTAATCGAGGCGGAGCTATTGGCAGATCCTCCACCAGCCTGCTGTTGTTGTTGCCCACCGCAGGCGAGGCTCAGTTCAGCGCAGCAATTGACACAAGCTGCTGCCGCCGTTGCCGTCGCCGCCACCACTGGAATCAGTTTCTGTGGCTGCAAGGGCTTCGGTGGCTGTGGCTGCTTCTGAGACATTGCCAGCAGCAGAGCGCAGTGCTTGGGACAGTGCTGCTTGAGGTGCTCGGCACAGCAGGCGCCAGCGGCTACGGCAGCGGCATCCGCCTCCTGTACGCCGGGCGGAATGTTGTTGTGCGACGGCAATTGGTTGAGACCCTCCTGACTGGAGCACTGAGACTGTGTGGCAAAACAGAGACAGAATATTATTTATTTTCTGCAAAAATTCCCGAAAACTCACCGATAAATTGGAGCTACCCGGTGTGGTGCCATAGCCAGAGGAGGGCAGTGAGGCCACCGACCATCGGCGTCCGTCCACAACGCCCCGACACGAGGCGATCCTTTTGATCGGAGCAAATGCAAATGGCATGGGCGAGTTGAGGCGTGGACTGTCCATGGGACTGGCCGAGTACGGGGAATGGGCTCTCGAACCGCCGGCCGCTGCAGCTGCCACGGCAGCGGCATTCGTTACCAAGCTGAGACGATGATGGGCCACCCCGCTGGATGACGAGGTGTTGCCACCAGCAGCACCACCTCCACCACCAGAGCCCCGCATTACGACGCCATGCAAATGATGATGATGATGCTTGCCGGCCAGACCGATGCCCGCACAGCTGCCCGATCGCGAGATATTGTGCTGGCCCATGACCAAGGAGCCCGGAGCCTGAATCGCTGGCTGTGGTGGGGCGGACAGCTCGTGGCGGAAATAGTTGCCTGTGAGACAAGGGGCTGATTTGCCCAGCGATGAGTGGCGCATGCGCAGCAAATTGGAGGCTTCTGCAAGTGGAAATTATGATGTCATATAAATATTTATTTAATAATAAATTATTCTTTAGTATTTAGATCAACAGCCAGACAGACAGACGGATGATGGAAGATCGCACCACAAATATAGATGTAGATATTATAAAGTTGCTAATTGGAAATACACACAATACAGGCTGCTTGTGATAAGAGTTTATCTGTAACAGCGTTAAAAATAGCCCGCAAACATGCGTTGTTCACGCTTATATCGTAATAATATTGTTGTTATTCAATTATTTTCGAAAAAAGAGAGCCGAGAATTATTACTTTAGAAGTCTGTGAGTACTTTAACAATTATTATTCTAGCAAATATATTTGCCTTACCGCTGCTAACTGCTCGCAGCGAGTTGGTGTGCTGCTGATAGGATATCTTTCGCAGCAAGGCGGTGTATCCTCGCGAATGCAATGAAGTGGAGCTGCCAGACAGGCCACCCGATGAGCTCTTCGTTAGATTCAGATTACGCATCATCGACGAGCCATTCGCCGAGCTGTCATTGTGGCCAATTGACAGCTTAGCGGGTGACATGGGCAGCAGCTCGAGGCCGCTACAGGATTTGACGCTGCTATTGCAGGAGGAGGAGGCCGCGGCCAGAGCGGCAGCGGCTGCCTCCTGGTCGGAGTCGTCAAAGATCAGGACGCGGGCCGAGTAGCTCGACTGCGGGCGTATTCGCGACAAATTTGCGGTGCTCAAATGACGCTTGGCCACCGGACTGCCCGAAGCACCGGCACCAGCAGTGGTGGCAGTGGTGCCACTGGTGGTGCTACTGTCTGCGGACACGGAGCCAGAAATGGACATGGCATCGATCTCGCTGGCCACACTCCGATTGATGAACTCCTGCTCCTGCTGCTCATCGCCCTTCTGCGGCGTTGAGGTGGATATCTTGCTGCCCAGAATGGCGCTGACTGAGTGGGACGATGACGATGTTGAGGATGATGTTGTTGCTGCTGACGCAGCGGCAGCGGTAGCTGCCTCCTGGCGCTGGCTCATGATCTCGGGCTTGGGCTTGGGCTTCGTTCTCTCAGATCTGGGGATCTTTTAGCAGGCGACTCCCCGCATGTTGTTGTTGTTATTAATCTCCCGAGCGTTGTTGCCACAGCTCTTGGACATGGCGTTGTTGTCGGCGGCGGTGGTGGCGGCGGCTGCAATAAGGAAAAATTAATTAGCATACAAATGGCAAAGCGTTTCCCAGTCCAGTTCCACACACACGAGCCAATCCCCCAGCTAATTAATCTCGTTGAGTTGTCACTTTGCACGAGCCGAGTAAGTAGCAGAGCAAAAAAGAGGCAATATAAATAAATAAATCTGTTAAAAATGGAATTACATCTCTATATATATTTTTATATATGCAAATATATCGGCGGAAGCCTTCGCCCACTTGGCTTTTGGGGTGAGATAGCCCAGAATTTCCACAACGAACAGGTGCCCGCGGAGGCTGAACAATGACTCCGAGCTGAAAGGGAGCTTTCATCCAACGAATGTCGTGAGTGTTTTGTGATTATACCCGGAGAAAGGCTTTTGTATAAGCAGGGGCGTGGTGGTATCAATAAATTATTCAATCAGCTTTACACTTGTACAGTATTCGTGTTTTCTTTTGTAGAAAATATGTACGTATTATATGGTTTGTATTTATATAATATTAAGATTTAGTTAAACTATTAATAAATTATAAATATTGTTAACAATTACAAACAAAATAAAAGGTTTAAAATGCATAAATTATTACAAAATTAAAGGGTTCATAATTTTTGTTTTTCTTTTAAGGGAAAATCATTTTGAAGTTAATTTCTTAGAATGTTTTTTACCTTATTTAATTATTCACCTACGTTTAAATATTATTTTTTAAATAATTAGACATCTCTGAGATTTAAATAGATAGTTTTTTAAATTTATCTGAGGATAAATAACTCCTTCTTTTAAAATCTGATAAAAAATATATATAAATTTATTCCTTAAGTAGTGGAAATAGCTTTTTCTGAATTATTTAGATTATTTAAGTGAAATTTAAGTGGTTTAAACTAGTTTTAAATGAAATTAAAAGAAAGAACTATTAATTGAAACCATAAATATTGCAGCTTTTAAATTAGATTTAAAGGTAATGTGTTGATTTATTTATTAATCTTAGTTTAAACTTTTGAAAAGTCTTTTTTTTTTTGCCTCGCTAACCAAATTCCCTAAGGTTTATGCCCCGTTGTTTACCCTTTTGCCAGTTTTAAGAAAGGGGCCACTAAATTATCTGCCGGATTATCATCTGCTTGTGGGGATCGGGATCTATGGCGTCGCTGGAAACGGGTCGGGGCTATGCGGGGGTATTATTATAGCTGCTGTTCTGGTCGCGGTCGCAAATGGTGTTCCGAGGTTGTCTCGACGTTGTCGTAGTCCGAACTTGTGCGGTTATCAGCTAGCGTTTGTTTTCGTTTATTTATTTATTTTTTTTTGGTTTTAGTGGCATTTATTTACACACACAGACACGTCTGGGGGGGTATTTGTTTAAATTTCGCCCACTCGAGGGCGAGACGCGCGAGTTATTCACATGATAATTGGATTCGCAAACACAACGTCCGCTATTTGCTCAGATTTGATTATATGTATATTGCACAGAACCCCGAGCACCAGCACCAGCACCAAGGGCAAAGGATTTTCGAGTCCAAATTAATTACGGCCAGAAAGTACAACAACAAAAACACCGATAGCCATGACAGACATACGGGCCACCCACACACACACACATCCACAAAAGCAGACACACACACACACACTCATACACCGATTACGACGGGGGTTCGGCTCGGGGCAATGGCAATCCAGTCAGTGTCGAATAAGAAGGCGATTTTTCACTTTAATCGCACGGGACACTCAATTTGGCACCTTACATTTTATACGTAGTACGGGCGCTGTGGCTAACACACACACACATACGCGTGCCTAGCACGCCTACGATGGATATTATTATTAAATATTTTTAACAGCGAAAAAATCGTTGCAAATCAACCGAACGGTCACACCGCTAGAGACGACATTCCTCCCGATAGATTTTCAATAATTTGGAGCTCGTGAGCAGGACTGATAACTTTTGCACTGATTTCTTTTATTTATTATAAAAAAATAATAATTTTTATATTAATTAATGCTAGGTCTTCTCGGCTGTTGTTACTAATTAATAATATAAATTAATTATAGAGTAATTTTAATACGATACAAGCTGCAAAGGTATAAGATTTGGCCATACAGGAAACCTACAATTTTCAAGACTTAATATTTTCTCAATAATAAATTATAAATAAAATATATTTACAGATACGTTTTAAGTTAAGTTTACTATATTTCTTAATTCCCTCTTCTTGCCCTTGTTGATGCATTAAAACACCATGGTAATACATTTACTAACTTTATTTATTTATTACGACGCTTTTATAGAGAAAATGTAAATTTAGCGGCCTTGCTTAGTATCTCCGTTATTTAAAATAATCAAGATAAAAGCAAATCTATCGGTAATGAGAATACAATAGGTTGTAACAATTCGTTAGCCATAATTCATGTTTGTACTGTGCGAGGTCTGGTACGCGCTGGATATGTTCTTCTGGGAGCTAGAACTCGAGCTGGACTGCTGCTGGAAGCCGGATGAGGAGTCCTCCTTCAGATGGTTATTCTCCTGGCACCATTCGACAAAGTCATCAATGAGCACCGGCCAGGCGCCCTCCGAGTCATAGTTGCTCATACGGTCGTCGATGTTGGTGGCAAAGTCCAGCAGCAGGTTCCAGGTGTCCCGCGATATGGCACGCTTGTGCTTCTCCTCGAGGAACTGGCACCAGATGTCCAAGAACTTGAAGCGACCGCTAAGCACAATGCACCAGTAGGCAATGGCCATGTCCAGATCGATGCCCTTCTGGCACGGATCCTTGGCATAGTTGAAGGTGAAGTGATAAAAGTCCTTAAACTTGCCGGCATCGTTCAGCTCCTGCTCCAGTAACGGTAACTTGGCCTTCAGCTTGTCGATGCTATCGATTCCCAGATCGCACATCCCGTTAATGAACTCATCCCGGGAGAACTCGCACTGCACCTCGGCGTGAAACTTCCACGCAATGATCAGCACCAGCTTGGAGTCCGGCTTTAGGTCTAGGTCGTCCAAAAAATGGATCACGCCCTGCGAACCGATCTTGAGCGGATCGCTGGGGTCGCGATAGCGCACGAACAGCTGCTCGATGCGCTTGCGGTCCAGCTCCCGGTAATAGTACTCGGGATTCTGGAAATAGTTATCGCTGGCCAGGTCTAGCTTCCAGTCGCTCTGTTGCAGGCAGAAGATCGCAGTCTGTTCGCCCGTATGTGTCAGCGATATAAACTTCTTCACCTTTTCGCGGTGCTGGCTGGACTTGAGTTTGTTCTGCAAAATGCATGCAAAAATAAGGGTGATTAATTTAATTACCATCGTTTTGGGGGGGAGTTGGAGCTGTTCAAAAAACGAATTGCATAAATACAACGACCGACAACAGCAGCAACAACAACAACACATATTCTGCCCAAGCTGGCGCTGCAGGAAGAAGAAGAAGAGGCTGCGCCGTCCACAAAACAAAGCGGCAACCGCCACTTTCTCTCGCACTCTCTCAACTAATTATTGATTGGCCATTGTATTTAGCAACAATTTGCAACGGTACTCACCATTGTTGTGGTAGTAATTGGTTATTATTTGTTTATTTTACGGGGCACAAAACTTTGTTGGAAAACGTTCCAACTGTGGTGTTGGATAACGCTACTTCTTCACCCACTTCGCTGCCTAACTAAACGCTCAATTCACGCAATTTTAATTCAGTTTGTTAATCACAATTTCTTGGCGCAGTGGCTTGGAATTTCAGTTTATACTTTTTTCATTTTATTCTATTTTATGACTTTTCGATGTAAACTAACTAAAGTCATCGAATGCATAAATCGAGTGCTTACGATTTGTTTTTTCGAATATGAAGATTCGATATCACGATTTCTCCCTTGGTCGCCGAGTTGGCAGTCCAACATCTGATTCACTATTGATTTTTTGTACAAATAACAAAAGAAACGCAAATCGTCAGTGGAAAAAAAATCATAAAAACTCGTCATGGCGAAACACAGCACGCTGCTGCTGGTGCTCGTGCTGGGGCTGAGCTGTCTAGCCAGCCACGCTAGCGACATCACGGACAAGGTATTTGGCAGCCACAAGGAGGGCATTGTGGCTGCTTTCGGGGACTTTAATTCGGACGAACTGACCGACGTTTTTCTCATTCGCGATGAAATGAAGACACTGGAGATTCTCTACGGTAGGTGATAAAGTCAGTTAAATATGCATCTTCTACAGCTTAATTTTCATCTCTTATCAGGCCATGACACGGAGCCCCTGCTCGTCGTTGGACCCTACTGCCACTTCGCCGATAAGACCATTGTGAGTGTCATTCCTGGGGACTTTGACGGTGATGCGCTGATGGATGTGCTGGTAAACCTAAAGGCCAGCGGAAGCAATAGTGACACATACGATGTGCTCATCAACTGGGGCAACACCACCGAGCTCAAGTGCTTCCAGGAGCCTCTTTTCAGGAGCAAGGGCGAGGTTATGGCCCTCGATTTCAATCGCGACATGATCATCGATCTGTACGGCTTGGACGAGAATGGCGTTCGCACCTTCTGGATATTCAGCAGCAGTAGACAACCGCCTCAGGTCGTGCATCAGGCGGAGCCGACAGAGATTGCAGGCAATTCGCTGAGCATTCCCAATGCGAACGCCTATCTGGATCTCAACGAAGACTTCCTCGCCGATCTGTTCCTGCAGACGAAGGACTCGTACGAGATCTGGTACGGAATCAATGAGCGCGACAAGCAGGAGAACTTCAGCTATGACCATCAGATCAAGTTCCAGCCAATCGGCGGCAATGACTACCACCTAGGCCAGGCCGTCTTCATGGACTTTGAGCTGAAGGGCGTGCAGAATATTGTGGTGCCGTTCTGCATTCATTCGGGCTGCCGGAACTCCTCCATCATGGTGCACGACGGCACCGATTTCCGTAATCTTCACGTCAATTTCCGCGATCCCCAGAGCGTTACCTGGACGTTTGTGCCGCCCGATCCACGGGATGTCTACCTAAGGACTATTACGGCGAGAAGCGGTGATTTCAATCTTGACGGCTATCCGGATCTGCTAGTCACCCTGAAGCCCCTCAACGCCGACAAGCCGGTGACGCAAACGTTCCTGCTGGAGAACGTGCCCTGCACGTCGTGCAACAAGCCGCTGAAGCGAACATTTGAGGTGCGTTGGAACGCTCTGTCGCCGTTGGGCAACAATACGGTGGCTGGCGCCTTCTATGATTTCTACCAGGACGGTGTCCTTGACGTGATCCTCACCCGGAAGAATGAAAATGGTAAATACCAGCCGCTGGCTTTCCGCAACACCCTGGACTACGATGCCAACTTCGTGAAGGTGATTGTGCTGACGGGGCTGGACAACAAGCAGAATCCGGAGCGACGCACCGCCTTGGGTAGGAAGAAGCGCACATATGGCACCAATTTGCCGGGACCCCGCATCACGTACAGCACCACCACCCAGGACGGGGATCAGCAGTGCGGGAGCAGTGTGCAGTTGCCGCAGGCCTCCTACTTCGCCCTGCAGCTACCGTACACGTGCTTTGGTTTGGGGCGAACGCCGAACTTTGTGGACCAGCTGGCCGTTGGCCTGGGCAGCAAATATCGGAATTGGACCCAGCTGATACCCAACTCACAGATCATTGTGGTGCCAAAGCCACTGAATGAGCCAACGCACTGGAAGGCCCAACTGTTTGTAACGCCCAGCAAACTCATCCTGATGAGTGTCGTGGCACTGGGCGGCACCTGTCTGGTCATTGTCTTCATCATCCTGGTGCTATACATCAAGGAGAAGCGCGAGGATAAGCAGGAGCGCTTACAAGAGTCCCACAGATTCCATTTCGATGCGATGTAAAGGGTCGCCAAACTATTATTAAACTAAGTATAACGTAACACTTTTGTTTCAGTTGAACTTTATTATTATTAAATGATTATTTAAAAGAAGCTACGTACTCGGTCGACTCCATTAAGAGCAATTTCTATCTCACTTAAGTGGCCTCAACAAGGAAAATGCAATAAAAAATATAAAATCTTCAATTTTGAGGCCACCACAGACTCCAAACTCTTAATGAAATCCACATAGTATGTCCCTTCCATTCGATATATATTAATATGTCTTTATATGGTTTAAGAAATGTGATAAAAATCAATGAAAAAAATAATAATAAAAGAATTGAGACGAAGGTTTAGGAGTTTCATTCGCTGCCTAGACAAAGTACATGGGATTCGACTTCATAAATTCGGGCACAATCTTTCGCTTCTCATACTCCTCCTTCAGATCCAGGAACCTGCTAGTGCTATAACAAACATTAAAGATTATTGAAAACAAACAGTAGCCTTTGCAAACAAAGTAACTTACCCTGTGAGATAGACGCGTCCACGGGCAGCCACCAAGTGGGCCAAGTAAGGTGGTGCCGGATACGACACAGAGCGATTGCATCGTGGAAACATGTGGCAGAGATTGTAGGTCAACTGCTGGAGCAAATCGATATCCAAATTGCCAGTATTCTCAATGACATTGTAGCGGGTCGGCTTGGCCGTGCCCTGAATCGACTGGTGGCTAACCATGAAGAACTGCATCTCGTTGGGATGCACAATGGTGCGATCGACCACTGTTCCGGGGTCCACATTATTGAACTTGTTGTATTGCGATGGCTCGCCGTTCGGGAAGAAGCGTGTATGATGGCGCTTAACCACAATTACACAGCAAATTTTTGGATTGATTTTCATCTATAAAAAAAAAAGAGGTAAAAATTAAGAAACGAATCATCAAACGAAGCCCCAGTTGAGACCCAAAACTCACCTTGGCGCATGCTGCCTTCACGCCCCTTACCTCCTCATTTTTAATTTTCGGAAATTGTCCATCGCTGACACCGTCACGATAGTAAAGGATGTGCTCCGGATACGACTTGCAGTACTGGTAATATACACGCAGATGCTCCAAAGTTATGGACTCCATGTCCTCGATTTCCTCCAGAGCCGAGCGCTGCAAGCGATACTGCATGTTGTAGGCGGCACCGTATTTATCGTGCGAGGCAGCCACGCCCACCACGCTGGGTATTTTGCGTTTATCGGGCGGCGGATGGTTGACATCGGCGCCCAAGAACATGGCATTCTTGAGCATCGGCAGGCGAGGATCGTCCTTTAGCTTGTGATTGATGCCATTCAGCTTGGAATTGACCTTCAGAAGAATATTGCCAATGGTTTGAGGATTGAGGTTTTGCTCCACGGTGACCTGCTTGATGCATTGCGTGAGGATGCCGTGCTGCAGTTCGGCCTTCTGCTTGATCACGTCGTAGGTGGCACCGCTGTGCGGTATGATCACAAAGGTCAGATCGCACTGGGCCTTCTTAAGGTCGCCGAAGCAATCGTCCAGATTACCCTCGTCCTTGAAGAATTTAATGTTGGCCTTGTCTTCAAGGCTCACGCTCACCGTCTTCGACTGGGAAAACATCATGCGCTCAAAATCGCACACCTGGTCGAGGACCCTCTTGTGATCGTATGCCGGTTTTAAATAAAGTATGGCCCACTTGTGAGCCTTGGGCTTGGGCTCCAGGAATCGCATATTGTCCATTCGCCACGATCCGTTTCTGACCGCTTGACACTTGTTGCCCTGGTACTCAACCTGAGGTGGATTCAGGAGGCGGGTGGACACAACAATGAAATCGTTGGCAATGCGAATGCCAAAACGGCTAATGGTCGGGTCCAAGTTGTGCTCGAAGAACTTCAGTAGATTCATAATCTTGGCCTTGCGCTCATTGGTCGAAGTTGCGGCGAACTCGATCATGGGGGACTTCTGTGTGGCGCCATCCTTCCGCTGAAACAAAATATAAGTAAGTAGAAGCACTTCGAATGCGCACAGGGAACTCACATTCAATGCCTGTCCGGGCTCGATACGACAGAGCTCGATGGGCACCATTATATTCTTCATGGGCGATCCCACGTGCAGGCAGTGGAGCTGCGGGAATTGCAGCGTGTATTTGCGTTCCTTGAAGTAATCCGCAATCGTGGTTTTCTTGCCGTCTATCTCAAACGTCTGGCTGCTGGCGGGATTCATCGACAGTCCATTTATCTTGTACACTCGCGGCGCCGAGGCAAACGATTGGGGCGGCGTGTAAACAATATTAATGCCCTTCAGGAACGGCTCGATGACGCGACGTGAATTAGCCAAATTGGTGTCCCTGTTGATCTTGGCCCGTAAGCCATATTTCTCCAAATACTCGAGCACCGGCAAGGCCATCGGGAAGGACTTGTGCGATATGTCGACGTTTAAAAAGGGTCGATCGCCCAGCATGAAGGCCTGATAGAGACCAACCAGTGCCTCGTAGCCATCCTTTAGCTCCCGACGCTGGCCCGGCTCAGACATCTTGAAGAAGGAGCGTCCCGCTCGAATGGCCTTGCTGTGGCATGGCGCAGCCATCACTACCTCGAGGCACTGCATGGCCCGCATCGGTTTGTCAAAGATCCTCTCCGACATATAGCTGTGAATTGATTAAATTTTAATATTTTCCGGTGGTAGCTAAGTATCCTTACTAACTTTCTCAACGAGTTTAGATCGACTTCCAACTTATTCGTCGCCTTGATTTCCACCGTATACTTCAGGGTGCGACCATTGGCATCTGTCACCTGAAATGCATTCGAGTAGAGCACTTAGAATAGTTCAAAAGTATCATAAAAAGTTACTTGTGTCTTTCTAGTTGAACTTGAGTTCATTTTGTGTTCACAAAAGACTAAAAGCTTCTCTTGTTCGTTTAAATACTTACAGTCACTTCACCATTAGGCGTCTTAACGTTCAGTTTGTCCACCGAATAGCAAGAGGCTCTACCATCAAAGGCAGCAATGGCTCCGCCCAGTTGATTGACGCGGAACTGCTCAAAGGCCTGCCTGAAAAACTTCTTGGACCGCTCTGGCTCGATCTTCACATCGTAGTGGTAGGCCTTAGCCGGCATTTTTTCCATGTTTATGTCCAGATAATTAACGGCCACCTGACCGGGTCTGCCGATAGTGCCACGCTTAATGCTGCCGGCAGGCTGCGGCGGCAATGCGACTTGTTGTTGAGGCGGTCCACGAGATTGGTAGGAACCCTGCCCGGGTCCCTGTTGTCCAGATTGACGTTGCTGGTAGCCAGTTTGCTGCTGAGGTGGTCCCCTTGACTGGTATCCACCTTGCTGTCCCTGTGGGCGTTGCTGTTGCTGGTATCCACCTTGCTGTTGCTGGCCACCTTGCTGTCCTTGTGGACGTTGCTGTTGCTGGTATCCACCTTGCTGTTGCTGGCCACCTTGCTGTCCTTGTGGACGTTGCTGTTGCTGGTATCCACCTTGCTGTTGCTGGCCACCTTGCTGTCCTTGTGGACGTTGCTGTTGCTGGTATCCACCTTGCTGTTGCTGGCCACCTTGCTGTCCTTGTGGACGTTGCTGTTGCTGGTATCCACCTTGCTGTTGCTGGCCACCTTGCTGTCCTTGTGGACGTTGCTGTTGCTGGTATCCACCTTGCTGTTGCTGGCCACCTTGCTGTCCTTGTGGACGTTGCTGTTGCTGGTATCCACCTTGCTGTTGCTGGCCACCTTGCTGTCCTTGTGGACGTTGCTGTTGCTGTTGTCCGCCTTGCTGTTGCTGGCCACCTTGCTGTCCTTGTGGACGTTGCTGTTGCTGGTATCCACCTTGCTGTTGCTGGCCACCTTGCTGTCTTTGTGGACGTTGCCGTTGCTGTTGTCCGCCCCAGCCTTGGGTTCTTTGGCTCCTTTGCTGCTGCTGGGCGCCTTGCCTCTGCCATCCACCCGAAGATCCAGAAGCACCAGAGCTGGAGCCTATGAAGAGTTGTATTTAATTATAGCGAAAACAGCTTTGGAAAGGCTAGGAATTGTGAGATTTTTGTGTAATAATCATCTATAAGTGAGCTTAAAAAATCATCTCAGGGGATTCAGTTTCCGCTGATAAGAGAATATTTTGAGAGGTTATCAAACAAAATAAAGTTTCCCCTAATTTGCTTGTTGTTTTTATACATATACTAGCGGACCCGGCGAACCTTGTCTCGCCCCTAATTAATGTTTTTTGTCTTGGTTAAATTTTTTTGTAGCGGACCTTGCGAACTTTGTCTCGGCCCAATTTCACGACTTCATATAACCCCATAGTAATAATAGAACACTGGTTATTCAAATTTGTTGTTAAATTTTTTTTTGACTCGAAATCAGTGGAGAGCGATCTGATAAACAATATTTTTTGTTTTGTTATCTGGTGCAAAAATATATAATGATGACGGCTTTCCCACACGTGAACAGGCTACGTATAACTGTCCATGCGAAAAACATTGATATTCCAGATTTATCCCGCAAACTTCCAACGATTGGCCTTGCGATTTATTGATTGTCATCGCAAATGCCAATCGAACTGGGAACTGAATCCTCTAGAATTGGAATGGAAGATATGTTGGAATAATCGGAATTCGTGGAATAAGAACTTCCTCTCCTTTAAACTTGCCCTTGATTATAGTCGCTTGAATCACGTTGTTCATTAGTTTCTTAACGGACAACCGCGTACCGTTGCATAATCTCGGATGATTTAGATTCCGCAGCATTATAATAACTGATCCCACCTTCAGTTGCACATTATGCGGTGGAGTTCCTGGCACATCCAGTGAGTTCAAAAATTCTATCGGATAGTTGGTCGCTTCATCCTCGTTGGTCACGCTGTCAACGGATCTGTATGAATGAAGTTCTCCAGCGATTTGACTTTGAATAAAGAAATTCAAACTATCTACGTCCTTATTCTTCGGTGCTAGTATTGCCCGCTCACTAATCCAGTCGATATTTTTATAATTTTCTGCAATGTCTGGAAACACTTTTGTGATGAGTTCCTCTTTCGATGATGTAAACTCGCAAAAATTTGTTGGGAACGATATTAGTCCAGTCGAAACATCAACAGGAATTTCACCATTTCCGAGCGCCAGCAGTTGTCTCGAGAATTCAGCAGCGGATGGATCATTCTGCAATGCGACTCTCATGTTCCTGGTCAATTTAAACTTGTTTACATATCGCCACAAAGAGGACGATTTTAGGCATGCATTAACTTCATCGGCAGCCGTAGATTTCGGGATAACGGGAAGCGTTTGGCGAAAATCTCCGGACAGTAATATCAAAGCCCCACCAAATAGTCTCGAATCACCTCTTAAATCCTTCATCGTTCGGTCAACGGCCTCTAAAGCTCGTTTATGCGCCATCGTGCATTCATCCCAAATGATGATTTTGCATTCTCGCATCAATTTTGCTGTCGCTGAATTCTTGCTCATCGTGCACGTTGGCTGGTCAACCGTCAGAAGATTCATGGGTATCTTCAAAGCGGAATGTGCAGTTCGACCGCCTTCCAACAATGTAGCAGCAATGCCAGATGATGCAACAGCCAACGCAATTTGAGATCTTGACCGAATCGTTGCCAGAATCAACGAAATGACGAATGTCTTGCCTGTCCCACCAGGAGCATCGATAAAGTATAAGCCTCCCGTTTCATCGTCAACAACCTTCATTATCGAATCGTACACTTTCTTCTGCTCGGCATTCAAAAGCGGCACATTTGTTCGAACTCTTTCGGCCAGGTTATCCTGATTGTAGTGTTGCTCCCGTAGAAATTCCCGATTGAATGTATCGTGCACTGAACGATTTGGCGCTGGCATTCCCAATGTCGATAGTAGACTGCCGCACATGAGCATGCATATGTCTTCGATCCGTACTAATGCTTCGTTGTACATATCTTCGTTAATGCCAATATTGAAATTAGAACTTGTCCTTCGTACTCTGTTCAAAATATCGTCCACCATTTGGTCCTTGTATTTTTCCCACAATGCGGTCGGGTTCGACGGATGACACGTAGCTATGA
This sequence comes from Drosophila anomelani, assembly GCA_035045905.1. Lineage (NCBI taxonomy): Eukaryota > Metazoa > Arthropoda > Insecta > Diptera > Drosophilidae > Drosophila > Drosophila anomelani. Next base: position 10,946,626 of record JAWNOO010000165.1, read on the forward strand.
CTATTGCGAATAATGTATGGATTTGATTCATTGACGCAGATACAGTGGCATCGGCGAGCGTTGAGTCCCAATGAGTATCGTTTTCAAGCAAGTTCAAACGTTGGCAAGCCTCCCGAAAAGTGGCGCACAGCACACCATCCACAGTACGCAGCGAGTCGAAGGATGTAGGACCTCTAATGTTCACCAAAAGCAAGCGAAGATAGAAGCATTCATCTTGACTTGGATGAACTGTGTATATTCGTCCGAGCGCATCAGTCGAATAGACATCAGCGAAGCCAGCAACAGTATCACCTCTTTTCCAGCGTTGAAACTTCTTCGATGCAGCGTTCCATGTATAATAGCGTGGCATCTCAGAATATAGTAAAGTCCTTGCGAACGGATCGCTTTCGCATGTCGAAAAGAAATTTGTCAACGTTGTCGCTGGTGGCCGTTCTGCTCTTTGCGCTGCGTTCGCGTCCGTAAAGTAGACACGCTGGCCGTTCTCTAAGTGAATAGATAAGTGCACGACAGTCGGGTGACGTTCATGAATCGGAAATGAAAATATCCTCCAAATGGCCTCGTTACAACTAACGTAGCGTCCAAGTTGAAATTTCGTCACCTCGTCGTTTGCATTCGGATCAGCAATGCCAAACACCGCCATGTCGCTCCCTTTGTTCACATATTTGCAAACGTATTTGATGGATTTGATAGAGTTGCAGTACTCAACATTGCAATGCGTTGAGAATGTTTTCGACAAAAGCGGGCAATATGGAACGATCCAGCGGTTATCCACGATTACTGTTACGTTTGTTTCGTTACGTTTCACCATTAATTCAATCCATTTGCCGTTATCATCTGGAGAACGACGCCTATACAATGGATATCCATCGTTTCCACTGATGGTTTCAGCCGTCAACGGACGGGGAAATCGTTTTGTGCATTTTCCGTTTTCCATGCATATTGATTCTGGGTTGTGGACTCCGCAAGGGCCATGGATCATGGTCGTTGTCACAATGGAATACAGCTCGGGATCAGTTTGTATATCTGGTATTTCGGCTGAAATAATCGAATCAATATGATCTGGTCGGATCTTGTCGAACATCCAGAGCAGAATGTGCGCATGTGGTAAGCCACGCTTCTGCCACTCAACCGAGTACATCCAACAACGAACTGCGCCAAAAACCTTCTGCTTTACAATATAATCCATAAGCACTGTGATCTTTTGCTTGAATACTCGTGCAGTGATGTCAGGTCGATCGCTTGATGTTTGTCCTGGAAGCAATAGATTGATAATTTCGGGCCATTTTGGATTGCACGTGAACGTTATGAATAAATCCGGGCGCCCGTAATTTCGGACATACGTCATCGCATCTTGTGCATACTCATGCATATGGCGCGGGCTTCCAACATAAGTAGCTGGAGAATGGTCAAACAACCGATGTTGGCCGCGTGTCCTTCAGTAGCGATTGCGTCACGCAAGTGGATGTACTCGTCTGAGCGCAACTTCGACTGACTAAAACGAATAAAATTTAGACGTTCCGTTTTTACTTTGACGTACATGTCGACACAGTACTGTTGAAACAAACGGCGGTATCTTAACAGATGATTGTCAACATCTTGTCGAATCAGCAATCGATACGCATAAAAATTCATAGAGCTAACCTTCTTATTCGTTTCTTCTCCTAAAATTTTAATTCAAACTTAGTTGTAGAATCAAAAAGAAGTGATGTAAGAAATGTATACAAACCTGTCATTGGATTGACCATCTTTATGTTGAAGTGATACCCATCTTCTCCACGACAGAACATTAACGGGTATTGAAGAGCATCATATGACCGATGAGTCTCATAAACTCTCTGCAATTGGCCATCATCCCGACGCTTAAGAACAATATCGCGTGATTCCACATTCTCACCAACAATCACCACTGCGACTTCATTGATAGTGGGAGCATTAAATTGTCTTGCATGGCTACCAGTGGGTCTTTTGTCAGCGCTGATAATGATTTTATGTTCGTCATTATGCATTATATCCAATGCGGTTTTGAACAACCTGACCAATTCATTATGCTCATGGAGAAGATTTTGCAATTGTTCTATAATTTCACGTTTAGTTGCAGTGTAAATTGCACAGCGGTGATTTAGTTCAACTACCGAATCACCAATGAAATAGATCTGAAGGAATTTATGATCTTTGTTTTGTGGTGGTAACAAAGCGCCCGCTCGGTGGTGAATTTGCCCATGAATCTGAATATTGGGATGCAATTTAAAAAAAAATTGGAGTTGTTCATTTTGATAATAGAGAGACGCCATTACCTTATAACTTGGCTTGTACCCTGGTTGATGAACAACCTCGGCTCCAAATGACGTCATTTGAAAGCATCCGTTATATTTTTGTGCAAGCTTTAGGAAACTGTTTGATTGGGCTGAATTTCCATAAAGTAGCGAAGACAATGGCTCTGGTGGATGAGCCAAAACGGGCAATTTAATTTTACCACCAGCACAGCATAAGCCGGGGGTTTCCAATCGAAACTTCAGTGCATTACAATGCTGACATACCACAGACAATGAACCAATAACAACGCAGCTATGATCCTTGTAGGGTGTTTCAGAATTGTATGCGAATGCAGCGCGATTCAAGTTTTCATTTGCGGTTCGACTTCTTCTATTATTTTGTCGGGCTTGAGGTGGGTTTTGTGCAGCGCGATGCTGTGCCATTCGAGCACGTGCCGATGCATTCAAAACTCCACTTTCCTCTTGCGTCCGACTATTACGGAAATTCCGACTACTTATTGCATTGCGCGAACGCCGTCCAAGTCTTGATCGTCTAACAGCAGGCATTATTTTGCTGACTGTAGGTATAGAACATATAAATAATACGTATAACCATCACTCCGAAGGGACAAAATTACTTATCTGATGCGCAATTTTATTTCATGAAATTTTCTGTCTTGCAATGCTCAACTTTAAAATTCGACTTAAATTAAACATATATGTACACTATATTATGAATAACACCACATCGCCTTCTATTGTTCAATAACAGTTTTACATCAACTGTGTATAACTCTTGAGCCTCTAGCGACTTTTCCAGAAGGTTTTACCAAAATTTTCTTATGTATTTGCCTTATTCTGGCAATTACAAACAACTGGAAAAAATTTGATCCAAATCGGTCCAGCCGTTCTCTTGTGATGATAATGCGAACATTTTTGCCACCATTTTTATATATATAGATATATGTACGAAGGAATGGTGATGTGTACAAATAGCATTTTCCAAACAGGTTTCTCACACAAATGCAAAAGTGTTAATGATTTCATCAGAGTTGCATAGAATGTGGTGATTCCCCTTTAAATACGAAACTTCTGGAACAACTCACAGCCTGCAAACAATGTACGTATGTACTGTGTGTGCTATGCAAGTACATGTGTACGTATATATGTATATATTATTTGCATTGTGTTGCACTTACTCTGCGGTTGCTGCTGTTGTTGTTGTGGTTGTGCGGGCGGAGCTGCAGCGGGCGCAGGCTTCGGCTTCTCCTCCTCTTGCTTATATTCTGCGGGTGCAATAAAGTATTATCATTCCTTAAATACTTATCTATTGAGCCGCGGCACTTACTGTTTTTCTTTCCCATCGAAACTTGGAATTTAGATTTTCACGGAAAATTTACTCTTTGTTGGATTTTTATTTGCGCTGCTGATCTTTAGTGATGGAAAAACGTTCATGTAGTGAAAATCGATTTACCTAATATCACGAATTATTGCCAGCAGCGCCACCGAAAGCGATGCGGTATTTGTTATCCATAGCAATGCTATCACAAAAGGACAATAACTTAGCGCGCATTCAAATTTGAATTATAGCTTAGAAAAGAATAAAAAAATTATACTAATATGATTTAAGTTATTAAAAAAACATATATAATGTAACTTTCTTTGATGAAAACAAAGAAGCTGAAAGTTGTTTATGTTTTAGTGCAAAACAAAAACAGTCGATCAGCTGTTCGCACATCCAAGATCGTTGACGGCTGCTGCAGCTAAATAGAGGGAGAGAGAACAGCTGATCAAGTGTTTTTGTTTTGAAGGAAAGTTATTGATGGATGTCAGAGAAAAACAAAAATAGTCGATCAGCTGTTCTCCCATCCAGGGTCGTTGACCGCTGCTTTAGCAAATGAGAAGAGAGAGAGAGAGAGAGAGTGAGCAAACAGCTGATAGACTGTTTTTTTTGCACTAAACATAAACAACTTCCCATCAAAACAAAAACAGTCGATCAGCTGTTCGCTCTTCCAAGATCGTTGACCGCTGCTTTAGCAAGTGAGAAGAAGAGAGAGAGCGAACAGCTGATCGACTGTTTTTGTTTTGAAGGGAAGTTGTTAATGTAGGTCAGAACAAAACAAAAAATAGCCGATCAGCTGTTCGCTTATTCGAGGTCGTCGACAGCTGCTTAATTTTTTAAAATTAATTAAATAAAAAAATTAATTAATTAATTAAAATTAATTTTTAAAATTATATTTTTAAAATTATATTTTTTTCTCTTAAATCTGATAATTAATTCTGATGATTAAACAAAAAATCCCCTGTTAAAAATAGCTTATTATAATATTAATACAATATTAATATTTCTCATCAAGCACAGTCAACAATTACAAAATTGTTAAAAACATTGGTTGCGTTCAGCGGAACAACATAATCACTGATTACTGACCCATCACTGATCAGTGATCATGTTGTTCTGCGTAACGCAACCAATGTATTTTTTATTAAAAATGTATTTTTAATTGTTTTAATTTACAAATTCAATAACAATAATACTTAAAGAATTATACAAGTTTATTGAGTTTGACCTAAAAAATATGGTACTCCCATTAAAAAAACAAATTTTTTACGCCAAAGAAGAAATAAAACAAATCGCAGTTTGCTGTTGTTTTTATGGTTCGTATGAATTTTATTTGGAATTGCACTTTTACCTTTGCCAAAAATTACAGCAACCAATCGTCAAAAGTTTTAAAATTTTTTTTATGTATTTTCTGGTTTTTGTTTTTTTTCTCAATTTCAACTTTTAACATAGCACGCTGCTGCTGGTGCTCGTGCTGGGGCTGGGCTGTCTAGCCAGCCACGCTAGCGACATCACGGACAAGGTATTTGGCAGCCACAAGGAGGGTATTGTGGCTGCTTTCGGGGACTTTAATTCGGACGAACTGACCGACGTTTTTCTCATTCGCGATGAAATGAAGACACTGGAGATTCTCTACGGTAGGTGATAAAGTCAGTTAAATATGCATCTTCTACAGCTTAATTTTCATCTCTTATCAGGCCATGACACGGAGCCCCTGCTCGTCGTTGGACCCTACTGCCACTTCGCCGATAAGACCATTGTGAGTGTCATTCCTGGGGACTTTGACGGTGATGCGCTGATGGATGTGCTGGTAAACCTAAAGGCCAGCGGAAGCAATAGTGACACATACGATGTGCTCATCAACTGGGGCAACACCACCGAGCTCAAGTGCTCCAAGGAGCCTCTTTTCAGGAGCAAGGGCGAGGTTATGGCCCTCGATTTCAATCGCGACATGATCATCGATCTGTACGGCTTGGACGAGAATGGCGTTCGCACCTTCTGGATATTCAGCAGCAGTAGACAACCGCCTCAGGTCGTGCATCAGGCGGAGCCGACAGAGATTGCAGGCAATTCGCTGAGCATTCCCAATGCGAACGCCTATCTGGATCTCAACGAAGACTTCCTCGCCGATCTGTTCCTGCAGACGAAGGACTCGTACGAGATCTGGTACGGAATCAATGAGCGCGACAAGCAGGAGAACTTCAGCTATGACCATCAGATCAAGTTCCAGCCAATCGGCGGCAATGACTACCACCTAGGCCAGGCCGTCTTCATGGACTTTGAGCTGAAGGGCGTGCAGAATATTGTGGTGCCGTTCTGCATTCATTCGGGCTGCCGGAACTCCTCCATCATGGTGCACGACGGCACCGATTTCCGTAATCTTCACGTCAATTTCCGCGATCCCCAGAGCGTTACCTGGACGTTTGTGCCGCCCGATCCACGGGATGTCTACCTAAGGACTATTACGGCGAGGAGCGGTGATTTCAATCTTGACGGCTATCCGGATCTTCTAGTCACCCTGAAGCCCCTGAACGCCGACAAGCCGGTGACGCAAACGTTCCTGCTGGAGAACGTGCCCTGCACGTCGTGCAACAAGCCGCTGAAGCGAACATTCGAGGTGCGTTGGAACGCTCTGTCGCCGTTGGGCAACAATACGGTGGCTGGCGCCTTCTATGATTTCTACCAGGACGGTGTTCTCGACGTGATCCTCACCCGGAAGAATGAAAATGGTAAATACCAGCCGCTGGCTTTCCGCAACACCCTGGACTACGATGCCAACTTCGTGAAGGTGATTGTGCTGACGGGGCTGGACAACAAACAGAATCCGGAACGACGCACCGCCTTGGGTAGGAAGAAGCGCACATATGGCACCAATTTGCCGGGACCCCGCATCACCTACAGCACCACCACCCAGGACGGGGATCAGCAGTGCGGGAGCAGTGTGCAGTTGCCGCAGTCCTCCTACTTCGCCCTGCAGCTACCGTACACGTGCTTTGGTTTGGGGCGAACGCCGAACTTTGTGGACCAGCTGGCCGTTGGCCTGGGCAGCAAATATCGGAATTGGACCCAGCTGATACCCAACTCACAGATCATTGTGGTGCCAAAGCCACTGAATGAGCCAACGCACTGGAAGGCCCAACTGTTTGTAACGCCCAGCAAACTCATCCTGATGAGTGTCGTGGCCCTGGGCGGCACCTGTCTGGTCATTGTCTTCATCATCCTGGTGCTATACATCAAGGAGAAGCGCGAGGATAAGCAGGAGCGCTTGCAAGAGTCCCACAGATTCCATTTCGATGCGATGTAAAGGGTCGCCAAACTATTATTAAACTAAGTATAACGTAACACTTTTGTTTCAGTTGAACTTTATTATTATTAAATGATTATTTAAAAGAAGCTACGTACTCGGTCGACTCCATTAAGAGCAATTTCTATCTCACTTAAGTGGCCTCAACAAGGAAAATGCAATAAAAAATATAAAATCTTCAATTTTGAGGCCACCACAGACTCCAAACTCTTAATGAAATCCACATAGTATGTCCCTTCCATTCGATATATATTAATATGTCTTTATATGGTTTAAGAAATGTGATAAAAATCAATGAAAAAAATAATAATAAAAGAATTGAGACGAATGTTTAGGAGTTTCATTCGCTGCCTAGACAAAGTACATGGGATTCGACTTCATAAATTCGGGCACAATCTTTCGCTTCTCATACTCCTTCTTCAGATCCAGGAACCTGCTAGTGCTACACATATAAAACAAACATTAAAGATTATTGAAAACAAACAGTAGCATTTGCAAACAAAGTAACTTACCCTGTGAGATAGACTCGTCCACGAGCAGCCACCAAGTGGGCCAAGTAAGCTGGTGCCGGATACGACACAGAGCGATTGCATCGTGGAAACATGTGGCAGAGATTGTAGGTCAACTGCTGGAGCAAATCGATATCCAAATTGCCTGTATTCTCAATGACATTGTAGCGGGTCGGCTTGGCCGTGCCCTGAATCGACTGGTGGCTAACCATGAAGAATTGCATCTCGTTGGGATGCACAATGGTGCGATCGACCACTGTTCCGGGGTCCACATTATTGAACTTGTTGTATTGCGATGGCTCGCCGTTCGGGAAGAAGCGTGTATGATGGCGCTTAACCACAATTACACAGCAAATTTTTGGATTGATTTTCATCTATAAAAAAAAAAAGAGGTAAAAATTAAGAAACGAATCATCAAACGAAGCCCCAGTTAAAACCCAAAACTCACCTTGGCGCATGCTGCCTTCACGCCCCTTAGCTCCTCATTTTTAATTTTCGGAAATTGTCCATCGCTGACACCGTCACGATAGTAAAGGATGTGCTCCGGATACGACTTGCAGTACTGGTAATATACACGCAGATGCTCCAACGTTATGGACTCCATGTCCTCGATTTCCTCCAGAGCCGAGCGCTGCAAGCGATACTGCATGTTGTAGGCGGCACCGTATTTATCGTGCGAGGCAGCCACACCCACCACGCTGGGTATTTCGCGCTGATCGGGCGACGGATGGGTGACATCGGCGCCCAAGAACATGGCATTCTTGAGCATCGGCAGGCGAGGATCGTCCTTTAGCTTGTGATTGATGCCATTCAGCTTTGAATTGACCTTCAGAAGAATATTGCCAATGGTTTGAGGATTGAGCTTGCGCTCCACGGTGAACTGCTTGATGCATTGCGTGAGGATGCCGTGCTGCAGTTCGGCCTTCTGCTTGATCACGTCGTAGGTGGCACCGCTCTGCGGTATGATCACAAAGGCCAGATCGCACTGGGCCTTCTTAAGGTCGCCGAAGCAATCGTCCAGATTACGCTCGTCCTTGAAGTCCCTAATGACGGCCTTGTCTTCAAGGCTCACGCTCACCGTCTTCGACTGGGAAAACATCATGCGCTCAAAATCGCTCACCTGGTTGAAGTGCATCTTGCGACCGTACGCCGGATTAAAATAAAGTATGGCCCACTTGTGAGCCTTGGGCTTGGGCTCCAGGAATCGCATATTGTCCATTCGCCACGATCCGTTTCTGACCGCTTGACACTTGTTGCCCTGGTACTCGACCTGAGGTGGATTCAGGAGGCGGGTGGACACAACAATGAAATCGTTGGCAATGCGAATGCCAAAACGGCTAATGGTCGGGTCCAAGTTGTGCTCAAAGAACTTCAGTAGATTCATAATCTTGGCCTTGCGCTCATTGGTCGAAGTTGCGGCGAACTTGATCATGTGGGACACCTGTGTGGCGCCATCCTTCCGCTGAAACAAAATATAAGTAAGTAGAAGCACTTCGAATGCGCACAGGGAACTCACATTCAATGCCTGTCCGGGCTCGATACGACAGAGCTCGATGGGCACCATTATATTCTTCATGGGCGGTCCCACGTGCAGGCAGTGGAGCTGCGGGAATTGCAGCGTGTATTTGCGTTCCTTGAAGTAATCCGCAATCGTGGTTTTCTTGCCGTCTATCTCAAACGTCTGGCTGCTGGCGGGATTCATTGACAGTCCATTTATCTTGTACACTCGCGGCGCCGAGGCAAACGATTGGGGCGGCGTGTAAACAATATTGATTCCCTTCAAGAACGGCTCGATGAAGCGACGTGAATTAGCCAAATTGGTGTCCCTGTTGATCTTGGCCCTTAAGCCATATTTCTCCAAATACTCGAGCACCGGCAGGGCCATCGGAAAGGACTTGTGCGATATGTCGACGTTTAAAAAGGGGCGATCGCCCAGCATGAAGGCCTGATAGAGACCAACCAGTGCCTCGTAGCCATCCTCTAGCTCCCGACGCTGACCCGGCTCGGACATCTTGAAGAAGGAGCGTCCCGCTCGAATGGCCTTGCTGTGGCATGGCGCAGCCATCACTACCTCGAGGCACTGCATGGCCCGCATCGGTTTGTCAAAGATCCTCTCCGACATATAGCTGTGAATTGATTAAATTTAAATATTTTCCGGTGGTAGCTAAGTATCCTTACTAACTTTCTCAACGAGTTTAGATCGACTTCCAACTCATTCGTCGCCTTGATTTCCACCGTATACTTCAGGGTGCGACCATTGGCATCTGTCACCTGAAATGCATTCAAGTAGAGCACTTAGAATAGTTCAGAAGAATCATAAAAAGTTACTTGTGTTCATTTTGTGTTCACAAAAGACTAAAAGCTTCTCTTGTTCGTTTAAATACTTACAGTCACTTCACCATTAGGCGTCTTAACGTTCAGTTTGTCCACCGAATAGCAAGAGGCTCTACCATCAAAGGCAGCAATGGCTCCGCCCAGTTGATTGACGCGGAACTGCTCAAAGGCCTGCCTGAAGAACTTCTTGGGCCGCTCTGGCTCGATCTTCACATCGTAGTGGTAGGCCTTAGCCGGCATTTTTTCCATGTTTATGTCCAGATAATTAACGGCCACCTGACCGGGTCTGCCGATAGTGCCACGCTTAATGCTGCCGGCAGGCTGCGGCGGCAATGCGACTTGTTGTTGAGGCGGTCCACGAGATTGGTAGGAACCCTGCCCGGGTCCCTGTTGTCCAGATTGACGTTGCTGGTAGCCAGTTTGCTGCTGAGATGGTCCCCTTGACTGGTATCCACCTTGCTGTCCCTGTGGGCGTTGCTGTTGCTGGTATCCACCTTGCTGTTGCTGGCCACCTTGCTGTCCTTGTGGACGTTGCTGTTGCTGGTATCCACCTTGCTGTTGCTGGCCACCTTGCTGTCCTTGTGGACGTTGCTGTTGCTGGTATCCACCTTGCTGTTGCTGGCCACCTTGCTGTCCTTGTGGACGTTGCTGTTGCTGGTATCCACCTTGCTGTTGCTGGCCACCTTGCTGTCCTTGTGGACGTTGCTGTTGCTGGTATCCACCTTGCTGTTGCTGGCCACCTTGCTGTCCTTGTGGACGTTGCCGTTGCTGTTGTCCGCCCCAGCCTTGGGTTCCTTGGCTCCTTTGCTGCTGCTGGGCGCCTTGCCTCTGCCATCCACCCGAAGATCCAGAAGCACCAGAGCTGGAGCCTATGAAGAGTTGTATTTAATTATAGCGAAAACAGCTTTGGAAAGGCTAGGAATTGAGATTTTTGTGTAATAATCATCTATAAGTGAGCTTAGAAAATCATCTCAGGGGATTCAGTTTCCGCTGATAAGAGAATATTTTGAGAGGTTATCAAACAAAATAAAGTTTCCCCTAATTTGCTTGTTGTTTTTATACATATATATATGTACGAAGGAATGGTGATGTGTACAAATAGCATTTTCCAAACAGGTTTCTCACACAAATGCAAAAGTGTTAATGATTTCATCAGAGTTGCATCGAATGTGGTGATTCCCCTTTAAATACGAAACTTCTGGAACAACTCACAGCCTGCAAACAATGTACGTATGCACTGTGTGTGCTATGCAAGTACATGTGTACGTATATATGTATATATTATTTGCATTGTGTTGCACTTACTCTGCGGTTGCTGCTGTTGTTGTTGTGGTTGTGCGGGCGGAGCTGCAGCGGGCGCAGGCTTCGGCTTCTCCTCCTCTTGCTTATATTCTGCGGGTGCAATAAAGTATTATCATTCCTTAAATACTTATCTATTGAGCCGCGGCACTTACTGTTTTTCTTTCCCATCGAAACTTGGAATTTAGATTTTCACGGAAAATTTACTCTTTGTTGGATTTTTATTTGCGCTGCTGATCTTTAGTGATGGAAAAACGTCCATGTAGGGAAAATCGATTTACCTAATATCACGAATTATTGCCAGCAGCGCCACCGAAAGCGATGCGGTATTTGTTATCGATAGCAATGCTATCACAAAAGGACAATAACTTAGCGCGCATTCAAATTTGAATTATAGCTTAGAAAAGAATAAAAAAATTATACTAATATGATTTAAGTTATTAAAAAAACATATATAATGTAACTTTCTTTGATGAAAACAAAGAAGCTGAAAGTTGTTTATGTTTTAGTGCAAAACAAAAACAGTCGATCAGCTGTTCGCACATCCAAGATCGTTGACGGCTGCTGCAGCTAAATAGAGGGAGAGAGAACAGCTGATCAAGTGTTTTTGTTTTGAAGGAAAGTTATTGATGGATGTCAGAGAAAAACAAAAATAGTCGATCAGCTGTTCTCCCATCCAGGGTCGTTGACCGCTGCTTTAGCAAATGAGAAGAGAGAGAGAGAGAGAGAGTGAGCAAACAGCTGATAGACTGTTTTTTTTGCACTAAACATAAACAACTTCCCATCAAAACAAAAACAGTCGATCAGCTGTTCGCTCTTCCAAGATCGTTGACCGCTGCTTTAGCAAGTGAGAAGAAGAGAGAGAGCGAACAGCTGATCGACTGTTTTTGTTTTGAAGGGAAGTTGTTAATGTAGGTCAGAACAAAACAAAAAATAGCCGATCAGCTGTTCGCTTATTCGAGGTCGTCGACAGCTGCTTAATTTTTTAAAATTAATTAAATAAAAAAATTAATTAATTAATTAAAATTAATTTTTAAAATTATATTTTTAAAATTATATTTTTTTCTCTTAAATCTGATAATTAATTCTGATGATTAAACAAAAAATCCCCTGTTAAAAATAGCTTATTATAATATTAATACAATATTAATATTTCTCATCAAGCACAGTCAACAATTACAAAATTGTTAAAAACATTGGTTGCGTTCAGCGGAACAACATAATCACTGATTACTGACCCATCACTGATCAGTGATCATGTTGTTCTGCGTAACGCAACCAATGTATTTTTTATTAAAAATGTATTTTTAATTGTTTTAATTTACAAATTCAATAACAATAATACTTAAAGAATTATACAAGTTTATTGAGTTTGACCTAAAAAATATGGTACTCCCATTAAAAAACAAATTTTTTACGCCAAAGAAGAAATAAAACAAATCGCAGTTTGCTGTTGTTTTTATGGTTCGTATGAATTTTATTTGGAATTGCACTTTTACCTTTGCCAAAAATTACAGCAACCAATCGTCAAAAGTTTTACAATTTTTTTAATGTATTTTCTGTTTTTTGTTGTTTCTTTTTCAATTTCAACTTTTAACATACAATATATGTATGCATATGCATATTTGTGTTAAAAATGCTATAGCCAAAAAATAGTATATAGTCGTCGTACATTATTTATACTTGTATATACACATACATATATGTAAATATATAATAATGTATTTATTTACTTTCCATGTTTAGAGTTTTCAAATTTTTTGTAACGCACTTTATAATAAAAATGTTTGTTTGTCATTGCACACAAGCGCTTTCTGTTTCTCATTTGCATTTACATTTCTTCTAAAGTTTCCTTTTTGCTTTTTTTAAAATAATTTTACTAACAATTGCACAACTTCGTCCGCTTGATTTATACACACATACAGACACACATAATAAACATAGCTAAACTAGAGTGTATTTTATGTATAAGAAATCATCGTGTTACGCTTACAAATTTCGTTTAAGTAATTTTGTTTATAATAAATTCAACTAAAATTTAAACTAGATTGACTCATTCAGAACGCTGCGAGAAAATTGTTGATTGTTTGTTGCCCGAAAAGAAGATTGCACTAAAAACGTAAAGCTCAAAAGGGTTTATAAAAAAAAATATAACGAAACAAAAGAAATCATTGATTGAATTGGGTTTCTGCTCAGTTTCTTACATTATTTTTTTTTTTTATAGTTCGTCGTCGTGTGCAGCCGCCGTGTCTTATAATATAAAACTTAACAAACAATATATAATTGATTTTAATAATTGGCTCGGAAATTGTTTAAATAATTCGGCAACAGGTGGAGAAACGGAAGCGAATTCTGGTTAATAAATTCGTGCATTTCAATCTGAGGCCTGCTGGTAGTAAACAAACGAAATGAAACTTAAATGCTGACATATATAGAGTTCGTTATGTAAAATCATTCCTAAATAGAGCTATAGTATGGAATTGTTTAGGTATTAATTTGCTTTTTCATTCATTTCCAGCTCGTTTTCGTTGAGAAATATCGTTTAAAGGAACAAGAGTCATATGCCAAAGACAAAGCACAGAGATTTAGCTCCGAGAGTCGTCTTTCCTGCGTTTAAATCAATCATTCAATCATTATTAAAACATAATGTACACACATTCATTGTGGCTCTGCTCTAGGATATTTAATTGGAGCATCTTCTATATATTTTTTTTAACTTTTTGTTACTACTGTTTGCTGTTTTTTTAAATGTGTTTTTTGTTTTTTGGTCTGTTGTTTTCGCTTTTTTTTTTCTCATTACAATTATTATTATTTTTTAGCTTCTCTTTAGACGCTTCTCTCTCTGGATATATTGGCTGCTGTTGCTGTTTTGAGCTTCTCGATTTTAATTGTAGTGTTGTTGTTGTAGTTGCAGCCTAGATCAAAGTTTATATAACAGGAATGCATGACTAATATACATATATATATATATGTTATATTATAATATAGAGGTTCTACAAGTAGCAGCTAGGACATACATACACATTAAATATACGAGCTAAATCTTGCGGAATATATGTATATAATAGATAGATATATATAATTTTTTAGTGGAGGGGCCAGGGCGAGGGGAATGTTTACCGCTTTGTGCTAACCAAAAAGCCGATCATCAAAAATTCTCTTTAAAAATTTCCTCATCATCGTTAGTCGTTGCATAAATTCTTACATAAAACAACAAACAAGGACACTCCATGGAACTGATCTCTCAAAAATCGAACGAAAAAACTGTTGTTAAAATCTACAAATATCTCGGGAAGGCGGGGGGCAAAGTTGAACCTCAAGTTCCGGAAACCAGAATCCTTGGGGCCTTAGGACTTTTTCACATTGTGCTTGCTAACTAGGGCCTGCAGTTTGTGCAGCTGACTAAGTAGATTGGCATTGGTCTCCTCCAGCCCCTCGAGGCGCTTCTTGTAGTCATGGTTTTCGGTGACCAGGATCTCGACACGCCTCTCCAGCTGATCCATGTACTCCTTCTTCTTGCGTCGGCTTTCCTGAGCAGAGATCTAAATGGATTCGATTGTTAGATTATTAGATTCCCTGGATTGATGTTATTTGTTTGAAGGAAACTCACTTTATTCTTGATTTTACGCCGAATCTTCTTGAGCGATTTCTCCTCGGCTTTGGTTAGTGGAAGCTTCTGCGGTATTGGATAGCCTTCGGCCAGCAAAGTGCGTTTCTCCTCCTCCGTCAGCAATAATGTGCCCGTGGAGCCCTTCTGCAAAATATATTATAGTTTTATTAATAAGTTAATTATATAATAAATAATAGAATTCTTTAAATTAGAGAAAATACATTTCTTAGAAATACTTTGTCATGAATTCATTTTAATTTGATTTCATATGAAATCAATCTTTATCAGCTTGAGGAAGATTATAGCATTACAGCATTTACTCTTTTTTGAGAATTGATTATTATATTTTTAAACATATTTCATCAAACGGATTCCCTTGAAAAATCGGTTGTAAATATTAAAACAATATTATTGTAAATATTTTCATTTGCATAATTTTGTATAAAGCAAAAAACCTTTCACCTTTGATGAAGTGTTTTCTGAACAATAAGATTATATTTTTGTAATGCTGTTTTTACTACTACAAATTTTATATTCTTTTTGTTTAAAACTTTTAAATTTTCTTATATTTTTAAACTTTTAAAGGGAATTTTAGACCATGACATTACTTCTTTTAACTTCTTAAGGAATTTAACTGTAAATAATTATATTTATATGATCATTTTTAGTACTTTAACGTTCTTTTTGTTTTAAAATTAAAACATTTTCTTTTATTTTTTATATATTTTTGATTTCCAGGAAACTTATTCTGTGAAATATTATTATTATTTACTTTTCCCCCCAACTGTTTTCTGAACTTATTGATCAAACTTACCGGCTGTGAGCTTATCAGCGGCGTGTGGATCGGCTGCCGTGTCGTTGTCGTTGTTGTGCTTGAGCTGGATCCGGATCCGGATGCGCTGGCGGAGCGTGTGATGCCGGCAGCGTTGCGGCTGACTCGCACGGATGACTCGCCGCCGGCTGCATTGGCCACGGATATAGAAACGGAAGCGTTGGGCGACAGTGGCGAAAACAAGTGTTCCGGTGTCAAGTTACCTTCGGAGTCATCGCTGGGCAGGGAGGAGGGTGGCGTCAGTGGAATACCATAGCCATGGCCATGGGACTTTCCCGAGCTGCTGCTGGCACTGCTGGCGCTGCTGCTGCTGCTGTTGCTGCTGCCTGCATTTTGTTTCTCGCTCTTGATCTCCATTTTGGTCATCAGCAGGTCACCCTGACTGAGGAGCTGCTGCCGCTGCTGGGACTTGATGAGGCTGTTGCTGTTGTTGCTGCTGCTGGCGGTCAGCAGGAGGCCACCATGCTAAAAATCAAAAAATATCGAAAAGTTAAGTTAAAATTTCCACATAATAGTTTCTATCATGAAATGTTTCCTTAAGAAGGACCTTCGTCTCTTACCTTCTGCTCGAATAGCATTTCCGTCTGCAGGTGGGCCAGGTTAAGGCTGAGCTGGTGCTGGTGCTGCGAGCTGCTCGCTTGCGATGTGGGACTGGCGGGGCAGCTGGAGTCCGGCGACATGGGCTCATCCTTGATGGCCGACTCGTCGATCTCAATGTCCGAGCAGATGTCCGGCGACATGCTACCGTCCCGCACCGACGACACCGATGAGCTGCAGTCGTTGTGGTACAGATGCTGAGGTAGTTGAAAGTGCTCCAGGGAGGCCACCACCACGTGGCCAGAACTGGAGCCGTGTCCGTGCGGCTGTTGCGCCTGCAGGCTCTGTAGTCCGGATCGCGTCAATTCGGCGACGGAGACGGAGGCGTTTAGGGCGGGATTGCTGCTCAGCCGGCTCAGACTGCTGGGCGTGGCGTGTGTGGGCGGGACGTGGAGGGTGAGGCACTTGGGGTCGATGGTCGCACGCCCGCTGGTGGCCGTCTTCAGTGAAATGGCGGGATAGCACTCGTCGTCCATGTCTGTGGGAAGTTAAAATATAAAATTTAATTAAAAACTTGTTTCAATTTAACAGGGGAATATTTTCTCATATGAAAGCTTAAATAAATAATTACAAAAAAGGTAATTTAGCTTAAATTTGACAGGCAAAATATTAAATTGATTACTTTGTTGGCTTTTTTCGATTTAAATACTTTGCATTTAATGTGTAAAAACTATGAAATTGCTTTTTAATAGCTGTTTACTTTATTTTTGTAGTTAACAGAAGCCACTGGAATGTTTTATGCTTTTATTATGCCTAAAAATAAACTTTACTAGAATTTATGGGCTTTAAAAAATATAAGTAAAATGTGAACGAGGCCTCAACATAAGACAGGAATTTTAAGTGGCTTTAAGAAGGCTTTTAAATTTAAAATAATTATTATATAACCCTCGAAGATCTAGTCCAAAGATAAAAGAAAACCTTTGGAAGCTCCTGATTTCCAAGGCTTAAATTTATAATTGAAATTAAAAGTTTTTTGTACTTTCCATAATATTCTTCCACAATATATTTCAGTCTTCAATTAGTAGAATTATTTATTAAACCTTTACCGGACTCTCCATTAAAAATAAGGGATTATCCCAAGACCGTTGTAATCCCACTTTCGATGATCTTTTTTAATTTTTTTTGCCTTGGCTAAAGGCAGTTCAAATCGGTTTCAGTTAGTCTTGGTTAATAGCTGCTTTTTGTTTTTTAAGTAAAATAATTAGCTCACGAGTGTGTATTTGCTGGCACTTTATTTAAAATTCCTTTTTTGTGCGCAAATATGCCAAGTAAATATTATTGCGTCTAACCCACATTATGATTATGTATTTTATTATGCAAGAATCCGAGTTCTAAGTAGTCTTCGTCTGTAACTATGCAAACACACAAAGTCTGTGGATCACTTTTTCCTAGGCGCACGCGTCAGTGTCCCGGCCTGCACTTGTGTTTGCCTTTAAAATTCTGTTGTTTCAGTTTTTTATACAATTTTTTTTTCTGGCAAAACTTTGCCCACCTCACCACCAGCTGGCACCCCTCCCCCTACGTATGTACGACACCCACTACACGAAAATAAATTCGTTTTAATTTTATTTACACAGTTGTCGTACAGTTTCCATAAAATTACAAATAATAACAGCTCAAAAAATACAACAAAACAAAAAAAAAAGAAGCAATTATACACAGTTTGCGCTCTCATACATATAAACAACTGATATCGCGTCAAAGTACAGAACTTCATGCACGAGTACTGCGTTAAATTGCTAAATGCTACCGCGACACTAAAAAACAGAACAGAGCAGAGCACAGAGCGGACCAGAAACTGTTTTTTTTCGTTATTTTTTTATTCTTGTCAGCGGTTGTTTTCACTATGTACATGGCCTAAATTAAACCAACTGCCAACTGTGTTTGAATTGCCTTTTGGCGGGGCCTTAAAAGTCAGTCCACCAAAAAAAGTCTGGATGCAATTTGGCCAGGTTATCGATAAGCTGCCTCGCTTAAATGGGAAATTTTTTTGAAATTTAAAGTAAAAAATAACTATAAACTATTTTAATTTAAAAACTTTCCAATTTATTGGTAATCTCCTAGTTTTTATAACAATAGTGAGAAGTTTAAATATGCTTTTTCTAGAATAAAATAATTAAAACCTTGTCGTACCTCAAGGAATACTTTTATGTAACTACAATACTTTAGTTGAATTTAATATAATATTTTTCTAAAAAAAGAAAGGATAACATACCCTCGATCTTAGCCTGAAGGCTTTTTGGAGAATCGGGCAGGGAATCAACGTCGCTGTTGAGACTGTAGGAGTGCTCCGTCTTGATGGGCTGTGTGCCATTGAGCAGGGCATCCGAGATGAGCTTGTCGTGGAGTATGACGGTATCATCCTTGACGTCGCGATCGAACAGCCAGTCGTGCATATCGTGATCGGGGCTAATTTTCAAGGATTCCTGTAAAAACAAAAAAAAACAGAAACAGATAATGGAAATTAACAAATGGTTCGGCAATTAGTTAATGTACAAAAGTCATTCATAGTCATAGTCGTGTTGCACAGCGATAGCACGCTTATATAATTAAACAAAAAACAAAAGTACAATTGGTACTATACCTATATACGACCTATGGCGAAATCACACGAGAATTCTACGCCCAAAAACGCAACAGGTACACGAGCCATGCAGATAGCTCAAAAGTTATATAAGAATTTATATGTATGTACATATATATAGAAAACTGATTTGATTTGATTTGGCTTTGGTTTGGAAGAATACATATACATATAGCGCAGATCGGACCGCCTTGCATGGGACGACCGAGGGCTATGCAATATATTTTTGTTGTCAATCTTATCAGAAGACATTTTTTTACCGTCCGATCCACAGTACCCTTGAAATAATTGTTGTTGGGCCTGGCAATCAGTAGAGAAGTTATCAACTGTTAAGTCATTATTTCGGGGAGACTTGCAAATCAGTGATGGGAATTTTTTATTTTTTGTTTTTTCCCTAGGTGGGATAGATTAAACCACCTGCTGGCAATTATTAAATTTATAATATTGCGAAATTGTAAAGCTATTTTCAAAACTGCCGCCAACTCGTGCAAATACTGTCAGGACCTCAAGGACCTATCGATAACTGTCGGCGGACATCGCCCCCCTCTGGTCCTATTAAAGTTGTTAATCGCGTTTTTGGCCCAAGTGTTTGATAAATTGTTGCACAAATTTTTAATTAAACCTTGCTTGGAGTGGAGTGTGCAAAGTGTAATTAATTATAATGAAGTGCTCCGATGCTGCGATGAGCGCCGAGACCTTGGAAATCACTCAAAGTGCAGCACAAATAAGTCAAATGGAGTCGCTACTGGGGGGAACGAGTTCTCAGGTTCTCTATTTGCCGCCAAAAAATAAAAACAAAGCAAATATAACATCCAAATTTGTTTTCAGATTATGAAAAAGAGCCCAGAACGATGATGTAATCCCGAATGTGCCAGATTTTTTGGACTGGATTCGCCTGCTTAATTGTCGCCGCCCGGCAATCTACGGCAATAAATTGCTGACCCATTTTAAAAGGCGGCCCCCCGGCACATTCTGTGGCAAATATGCAAACGTCTGTCTGTCAGTCAGTCAGTCAGTCACTCAGTCTGTTTGCGATAAAGAAGTGCATGTAATTACGCTTTAAAAACACATTTGTATGTAAAATTGCCGGGCGCGGCAACCCCAACTCTTTAAAGTTCACATTCTAAGCCAAGAGCCAAATGGAATCCAGTTTTGGCCATAAAAAAAAGGGAACGTCGACAACGGCCCAATGTGTGTGAGTATGCCTCTATATAAGCATGTATGTTGTATGGCTCTTTAAGCAGGTACAATTCTTCCCGGTTCTCGGTGGGTCTTCTCTTCTCTTGGGGTTCTTCGTGCCCGGCACACCACTCGCTCCCAGACATGCATAAACCCAAACCCGTAAACCCAAACATTGATTACCGTTTGCACGCGTGCATTTTTTATAAGCAATGCCATGTTTATGGGGAGTACTCCCCAATCCAAGGAATATGTATGTGCGAGGGCTGTTCCAATCACTGCAGACTTGTCGAGAGATCGTTAGGCTCACACAGGGAAAAAATTAGGTAATTTGACGTAACAGGAAGCACAAAAACATGGAAGTGCCATAACTGACAGTTAAATTAAATGGCAAGTTAAACAGGTCGTAAAGTACAATTGAGGTTTTCCAATATCCAGTCAAATTAGTAGCAATTTGTAGTAGAAATCCTCTACGTTTAATAATTAACTTTCCCTTTATATAACGTGTTTTATAAGCTGGTCAAGAAATAGTTTCTTTACCTATCCCTCACGCTATTATTATTATTAATTCTTAACTGTTTAAAAATGAACTTTCGGAAACGTTTTTTCTTCAAATTAGTTTCCATATTGTATTTATTTATTTGATTATTATTATAGTAAGTGAGCTAGTACCTTTGGCTTTACAATTCCAATTCATCATTTGAAGTATTGTTTCTTTTGATCCAGTTTAAACATTTTTAAAATCAAATTTCCATGTCTTTAAATATTTTATAGAGTTCATCAATGAACAATGGGTTTGTTAACATTAACATTTTAAATATTATCTTTTGCAAAATTCATTTATAAGCCAAGGCTGACTTATAGTAAAGTTTATTGTTTGCTTTGGCAAAATGATTCAATCGGAAGTGGAGAAGTATGTCAGTAGAGTCAGCCTATCAAATGATATACCTATAAACTTATATGTATCTGCCAATCCCAAAAGCGTTGATTAACCCATGAAAAATGTAGTGATTCAGTTTTAGGGTGAGCCCCCAGTAGATCTTGGATAAATAAGGCTTTGTGAAAATTATTGACACATAGAATTATAGTGCATTATTCACAGATATAAATTAATATTTTAACTTTATGGCTCATGCTAATGCCATAATAAATAACTAAGATTATGACAGCATAATAATTAACAAAATTAGAAAGTTTTTCATTCAGTTGAAATGTTTTTAGTAAACCTTAAACCACAAGCAGTTGTCATGGCATTAAAACATTAAACAAAGTATTTCTTAAATCGGCTAATAAAGTCATAAAAGCTTTTTGTAATTACCAAAACAAAAAAATTGGCAATATGCTTAAGAAAGCTGGAATTTCACCTACCAAAATCCGACTACTGTCGATGACTACACTATATATAAAATTCGGAAATTCTCAGAGCCAACGAAAGTGTATGGAATGCCAAAAGAATTGAGGAGACCTGCTCATTATGCTAATACTGGTGGGCCTGCCCTCGCATTTTTTATTTTATTTATTTGTTTTTTTTTTCTTTGTATTTCCTTTTTGGCCAGTGCATTAAAACACACAAATACACAAGTGCTTTCTCCGCATTTTAGCCGTCACCGGTACACATCGGGCCAAGAATCAGCAAGCAGTATACGCGCACTGAGAAGCGTAAATAAAATGTGTGTGTCGGTGTGTGTTGTGTGTGTTTATGATGAGTTCAACGAACCTCGGGGAATTGTTGAGAATTAGCAATTCTTGAAAAATGCTACCAAAACGGGCAACACAACACAGATACAGATATACAGATACAGCTACACACAGCCGGGCAGGCAGTCGTACAAATATACACTCATCGAGCTATATACAAATATGTATGCTGCTGGGCATGTTGCTGCCAATGATGATGATGATGAAGATGATGATTAAGGCGATGATGAAAGAAAGAAAGAAGAAAGCCAAAAGAAAAAGACAGCGAAAAATGCTCACAGGCATTTGCTACCTCTTTTGTTGTTAGCTGCTACGGATCAGGTGGGGGCAGCGTGCTCCAAAGGCGGCAGCAATGTACACCTGAGGAAAAGCCTAAAGTTCTGAATGTATCTTACAAATTAGGAAATTATAGAATCTATTTTTGGTGGATGGAAAGGGTCTTATAGGCATATTCTTTGCTTGCAAATTAATTAAAAGATAATATAGTGCCACAAAAAGCAAGGTAATAGTGTATAAATACACTCAAAAACATTATATAATGTTAGATTTTTAAATACAGTTATTATTTCTTTGCTTAAATCCCAAAAATAGCTGTTAATTTCCTGATCCTTCCTAGCTTAGATATAATATGTCTAAAACTATGCATAAGATGTATTTAAGCTTAAACTCCAAGTATTTACAAGTGCATAAAACACAGAAATCAATACTCTCTTCGTTATAACAATAATACCCTGGAATATATTCTATATATATCCTCTTTTCAAGCTTGATTTCTTCCGTAGCAACATGACGGACTTGAATTTTGGTAACAGTTATAAATGTCAAGCTCTAATGATGTTTTTTCCACCGTGTACCTGGAAGCATCATTTGTTGCACGTTTTTCAGGTGGGCTTTGCCTTGCCACTTCTTTGATTTGTATGTGTGTGTGTGTTCCAATGAAAGCGCGGCGGTGCGGCGGCTTACCGGGAGAAATGGCTAAGGGCGCCTTCTCAAGTGGAAAGCAGTGGAGTTTTCGAGTGGCCTGCCTGGCTCTTGAGCCACAAAAACCGCTTGAGCGGCTTAACTCCGACTTGATGGCAATCGATTGCTTAACAGGCGATCGGGAGACGAAGACGGAGCTGGAGACTGGCCCTGGGACTGAGCTTTGAGCCTGTGAAATGCAATCGCTTGACCCCGTTTTCAACTGGCAATTCACAAAAAAAAAAAAGAAAACCTGTTGCGCTAAGCGACTGTCACGTGCAGAGTCAAAGAATCGTTCTTTGAGAACGGTTCTTCTGCTGCCCGATTCTTCGGCTTCTTAATTCTTCAGTTTCTTCTGCTCTGCCAGGTGTCGCACGTCACTTTTTCGGGAACCAATCAAGCAAGCTACTTTGGAAACGATAAAGGTGAAATAATAAAAAATAGCCGCCGGAGGGGTTTTTCTTTATCTTACGGCACAAAAATTAACATACACATGTTTGGGTGAGTGTGTGTGTTGGTGTTGCCGGGTCCCCCCTATAGGCCATTATACAATTTTATTCAAATTTCCAGTCTTTGGGTCTTTTTTTTCTCTCTCTCCTCTAACCAGGAAAGGGTGAAAAAGAGCTACACAAACATACAATTTCATAAAATAATTAAACTGGTTATAGTTTTTTTTTTCTTTATTTTCATTCCTCTTTCTTCTTTCTTTCTGCCTCTTTATCTCCTGCTTTTGGCTTTGATTTTTTTTGTCTATACATTTTTGTCGATTTTTGTATTTTTTTTTTGCTTGCTCCACAATTTTGGATTGATTAAATAATGTTGCAGCAAGCGAAAACCTTTCACATTTAAAAAAAGAAACAAAAAAGAAAAGAAGAAAAAAAAAATTAAAAACTGAAACCAAAAACTGCAGCTGTGTGCGTGTGCAGATCATTATGTATGTATCGTTTTCTTTGTGTGTCGGCGGTTGTGCACAGCATTTTTTAGCCGCCGAGTCTTTTATTTCTTTTCAATTTTTATGCCCAGGCTGCATCATTCGCCGCCCGGTGTTGGTGTTGGTAAAGTGAAAGGTGCGCTCCCACAATTCACCAAAAAATACAACAACAACAACAACAACGAAAAAATGAGCAGAAACCAAACTGAACTGCCTTTTAACTTGAAAAATTGCTACGGTTTTGGCCCCGCTTCGGTTTCGTTTTTTTTTATTCGTGAGCATGGTAAATGGTAAATGAGGCTACAATGTAAATGGCCAACATCAACATCATCATCATCAAATGCCTTTTGCCTTGAAAAGAAAGTGCGAATTGGCCAGCGCGATCTCAGCCGAATAAGAATGCAATGCAAATTGGCTAAATATAACGTATACGCAGCGTTGCACTGCACAGGAACGCTCAGTGACGTCCTCGTTCGTTTCTTTATAAATATAACCTAATGTGTATAAAAATAGACAGCAAACCAGAGGAGAAGGGTGGGCGGGGGCGGTGGCGGGTGTGTGTGTGTGTATGTGTGGTGTGTCCAGAGGGCGGGCTTAGCTTATCGCCAACATATGTTTGTTCGAGGAAAATACGTAAGCAGCAGCAGCAGTAGTAGCACGACGCCTGACGTCGTCGTCAACGCCAACAATTTGCCAAACGGAAATCGTTGTGAAAGTAAACCAAAAACAAAAAAAAAAATAAATAAGGAGAAGGAAAAATGCTCAAAAGGTGAGACCCCAAAGACTCCTCCATTGATACCACCACAATTTTTTAGTTATCCTAATCCGCCAGAGAGCCTATCTTTGGGGCTCATCCAAAAGCTGGTCTGGCTGGCTGGCTTGTTGCCTTTCACAAATGCTACTTTGAACATCTGCATATATGCAAAATAGACATAACCCCCAATTTGGCAATGCTTCGGATGAGTCACAGAGAGCTAGCTGACTGGGGCGACCTTATTGGCGGAACCCATAATGAATTCACTTTCAAGGTTTCTTTGGAAAGATAATGCTTGAAAAATTGTCCGCCTGTCAGCTCGGTGGTTAGGTGGGGGTAATTACAAAATTCTAGGCCATAAAAGTTATGACTCTCTCTAATGGTTTTTGGAACGACTTTCTGGTATAGGGGATTCCCTTAAAGGGTTTACTAATGATCGATTTGGTATCATGTCTTGTGACATTATTTTTTACTGGAACTGCAATAATGATTTAAAAAAAAGGATCCATAAAAAATTGGAGTTATTAAATACTTCTTTCTTTTTAAGATCTTGTTTATAACAAAGACTTTTAGTTAGCATTTTTACCCCCAAGTTTATTTCCTGTTCTTAAAGTCAACCCCCTTTTGGCTTTATTAAGCCCTCCTCCAACTGTTGCTTCCTGGTCTTAGCCTTTTGCCCGCTGCCTGCTGTTACACTTATCGTATAACACTTCATTAGCTTTGGCAATATGTTGCTACGCCCACGCCCACTACTACTACGCCGCCCCCCCCAAAGAAGGTCCCCCGAGGCGGTCTGCCCTCTCTTACTCTTCGTCCTGGAAAGATGTAACATATTGTAAATTCAGTGCAAGTCCATGAATAATTCACACTCTGGTCTGGCCTGCCAGCGTCCTGTTGTCGTCGTCGTCCCCTGACATTGACGTCAAAAACAAAACCCAAACAGCTGGCCGCCCGCCCACTACTCTTGCCTAAGAGAGACAGACAGAGCCCCCCAAAGAGAGCGGTAGCCCCCGAAAAAGAGAGAGAAAGAGTGGACATCACTGCGCGCATCCTGCTTGGCGCAGCGCGTGCAAGTTCGCATGAATGGAATGGCGAATGAATGGGAAAAATAGATGAAATACATAGAGAGCAGCACGAGGGGGGGAAACCGGAGCACATGTAAGCGAATACTATGTAGGTGGGCGTCCAAGTGTGTGTGTATCTGTGTGCACAAATTTAATTATGCGCGCTTTTTGCTTTGAGCCGCCATATGTTTGGACTTTTGGCATAGAAATTGTGTCGCTGGAGCGCGCTAAATTTGCAATAGGCTAGAGTCTCTCTCACTCTCTTGGGGTCTTTGCATTCGCTTTGGGCTTTAACCTGTTTCGCGGATTGCAACTCCTCTGGCAAGCCAAACGCCGCTCATTGGAAATGTCAAAGTTAAGCAATACGCCAAGGCGGCTGATAGACCAAACCATATTGAAAGTATCGTGCATAAGCTCGAACTAGTTATTCAAATGTGCCTGCTGCTGCTGCCACTGCCGCTCTCAGTCTCGAGACTCTGTTGCCAAGCACGTTTTTTTTCGCTTCTTGTTGTTGTATTCTAGTGTGCATTTTAAGTAGCGGGTCTTGCATTAGATACTTTCAACCGTTAGATACTTTCAACCCAACCTCAAAGATTTGAATGCACGCTGCACTGGTCACATTGGTGAATCGAATTGGCCAAGAAGAAAATTGCTAATGCCATTATGTACGCCCCCTTTGGCCTATGGGTTCTTGCCAACTTGTTTTCTGCCCTTTTCTGCTTATATAAGCGAAAGTTAACCCACAAAAACTGAGCTCTAGAAATGTTAAAAAAAAAAAACAAGAAGAATATAAAGAATAGCTTTTGATGGAAGTGTGGAAAAGTTGCTGACTTCCAGTTGAGCCACTTGATTGTTAATGCTGCAATATTCGGAACTGTCTCGCCCTCTCCGATTTATATATGTATGTAAATATGTTTAGGAAAGTCGCCATCTTTCCACTTTGGTCAGCATTCTTTTGTGAAGGCAAAATGCAGTTTTTCCGTCTTGCCCCAAGGTAATCTCTTCCGTCAAGAGTTTCTACTTCGAGGCTACGATCTCAAGGCTTTCTGTCTTTCCAGTTAATCTTCTTAGTCAGTACTTCCTCTTGAGTTTCCCTTTCTTCCCAGTCAACCCTTTCAGGCTGTGGAACTGTGAATATATATAAGTCTAGTTTTGCCATATATAGAAGATTAGCTCAGTTCTAAATCCGCCTAATTAAGCATTTTTTGTTTCCATGTGCTTCCACACACACGGCTCTTATCGTCAGTATATGAAAATTTAAACAGAAAGTTCAGACTTTCGACAGCCTTATCAAGGCTGGACCACAGAATCGAAAGTCGTTAAATATAAACTTGAATATGTATAATATTTATATATGTATATATTTGCATTGGAAACTGTTTTGTTTGCCATATGAAAAATCCGTAAGAATCGTAATTCTCGGTAAATACCCATCAAAGCTTAAATGGATGACCCGAACCCCGATCATACTTATTGGCTTTTCCCTGCGAATCGATTTCCATAGAATTCCCCCGATCTATCATATAGACAATACGTGTGTATATAGTATATATATTTGTGTAAAGCTTTAAAGATTGTGCGGGGCCCGGCAATGATGATGATTCTGCTATGTCAACTCTTCATTGCTCTCAACTGATAGGGGGAACCACTCCAGCCAGCCAAGATCTCTGAATGAAAGGGAAGGGGATTTTTTGTATTTTTTTTTTATTTAGCTTGATAACAATGATCGGAATCTCGGCAATGCAGAGCACGTGACATTATCAGAGGTTCCTCCTAACCCTCTTATGGAACTGGCCAATTTCTTAGCCTTATTGAGGCGCCTGCCTGCCTTCCTTCTTTATTAAAATTGATTATAGATTATTTTTAGTTTTTTGTTTTGGTTTAAAAAGAAATACAAAAAAATCCCATGGCATCATAATTATTATTTATTTATTTTTTTCCCCCCTTTTAAGTGGAAAAACGGTACGCTAGCCGCCTAATCAAAATTGGGCATTTCAGGTCTTATCTGGGGCGAAGGTTTATTTTTTTGCTTTGTTTTTTTTTTTTTCTGGTTACAAAATACTTTGAGATAAGATTGTTGATATATGCCCCGAAGAGGCTTTAGAATGCGATAGTTAATATTATTAAAAATAATGCGAAAATTGAATTGAGCTTTAATAATAACAATAAGCATATATCTGGGGAGATGCAAGTATCTTTGCCTGATCTTTCTTTCTAGCGTTTGAAGAGTATCACAAAGGCGACTCGACCCTAGAAACCAATAATTTATTATAGAGAAATATACACACACGCAATCATTTGAGATACTTATGAGGTAATTGAGCGCACGCCCCGGGTACGGGTACAGCTACGGGTACATTGTACCGCTTACGGCGGGAAAAACGCAAAAACAAAAAACTGCACGCGCATTTTCCCGGGCATTGGGCCTATTTCTGTCGTCCCTACGTTTACATACATTGTCAAGTCGGGTAGTCGGGTAGTCGGGCAGTCGAATAGTCGAGTCGTGTATTATCTCCTAATAGTAATGACACTGACGGGCCACACACTCTGTTGACTTGCAGCAGCAGCAGCGGCAGCAAAGTCATTACTTTGCATTTAGACCAGCTGATAGCGGCGACTCGGTCTCGGCCGCTTATCAACTCCGCATGTGTCCTCCTCCTCCTTCTCTGTCCATGCCGTAATAGATTCTTCTTTTGTGCTCGGCCAGAGCAGCAGCAGTGCTTCCTCTACAATAGCAATAACAACTGAAACAAACGGACGTACAGAAACGGACAGGGACGTACGACGGACGGACAGACGGACGAACGACATGTATTCATTACTGTTTCCGCAGCGATAAGCAATAGACGACGACATCTAACATCTACGCGGAGTACTCCAAAAACGAAGCTCAACAGGGCACACATTTCATTATATTGAAACATTTCATGCTTGTTGTACCCTGGAGAGGGGGTGGGTGGTTGGTTGGTGATACCGAGAGTATCGCTCGCTAATGATAAATTTCTTTTAATTTCTTGGAAAACTCCAATTATCATTATCGCTAAACAGAAAACAACAACTCAGACAGCGCGAAACTTCTAAGTTACGAAACAGGGAATACTTCCCGAATGTCTCTTATCAAAACAACAATGTAAATCGATATATTTGAACACCGAAAGCCACTAAAAATTGTATTTTCCTTTGAAAAGGGGAGAACGTAACACCATCTTGAGAGCTGCTTGGGAAATATATCATATCATATCATATTTTGGCAAAGTTTTGGTTAGGTTGGGTAATGCCAAATTTTGGGCTGGGCGCTCTAGAAACACAAAAAATAAAACAAACTGATTCTGGGTGTGTTGTATATCGTTTGGTGTCTCTCAAAGTCTGGCAGTGGTAGCAGGGCAATTCGATTAGATTTTGGTTTCTTTTTCACTATTCTTTTTTTTTCCTTTTGGCCGTTTGGTGAGCGGACATTTTTATGAGTCTGCGTTGGGGACAGGTTTGATCGTAGGCCAGTTTTGGTGATGGCGGTGGTTAGCCTCTCTCAGGTGATCGCATACATATAAAAAACTGCCGATCCACTTAATATGCAGAGAAAGAAAAGAAAACTAGCTAATGTGGGGACCCTTTTCTAAGCATTAATTTGTTGTATTTCACATCGATCATTATATTTAAAATTCAGCTCATGAATACATATACGAATGGAAGTTCACGTTTTTATTTTTTCTTCTCCCGAAACTGATAAGCTTAATGTGGGTCATTAAAGTGTTTTTTAAATGCAATTTCGTTTTCTTAGAAGCAGCAACCACACCGACTCTCATACAGAAATTACAAAAATAACTTAAATAATCATGAGGTCAAAGATCAGGGGGTTGCTAGAGTTCACACCAAGAGTCTAGCCTAACTTAGTTAAGACACTTAAACACTAATTTCAGTGTTTGTTAACTAACATTTTCTTATCGCCTGTCGGTTTAAACTTTCACATACTATATTGCAGTAGCTCCATATCTAGGCATTACCTTCTGTAATAAAAGCTCTCAAGTATGAATGGTTCTTGGCTGATAGAGGAAAGCATGCGCCTGCCTTGGGTACGAGTTTTTTTTGTTTTAACTTTTGCTGAGGAGGAAACACTTACCGGATCTAAGTCGGAGTCCCATATATCTTTGAGGTCGCCATCGTAGAATTCCATGGTTCTTGGAGGTGTTTCTTCGCGCTACGCGGATCTCTGCGCTCTAAGAACTCTCTTTTGCGGTTGGTTTTTTGGGGATGGTTTTGGTTTTTATTCTCGGTTCCACTTGGTTTGCAGTCACACTAATTTGTTTTTGTTTCTATGTATTTTAACCCACTTAAAAACTGTCTTCTTTGCTTTTCTTTTCTTTTCTTTATATTTTTTGCTTATTATTCTATTATTTTCGTATGATTTTATTGTGCCTGGCCTGCTCTTTCTCTTTCTTTCTCTTTTCTCTGGCTTTTTACTTTTTTTTTTCGTATTTTATCTTCTCTTTCTACCTCGCTCTCTTTCTCTTTACTTTACTTGATTTTTTCTTTTCAAACGAACAGTTCTGGGTGATGACTGTTTGGTTGCTTCTTTATAACACTTATTAAGGGGAAACCTGTTGCTTCCAGAGAATGTTTTCACTTGACATTGTTATAGTCTGTGTGTGTGTTTGTGTGTGTGTGTGTGTGAGGCGCTCGTTTATGTGTTGGTATTGGGGCGGTGTATCTGTGTACGGATCTAACTTGGTTTACAACTGTTGGCCGGTTGGCTGCTTGGCTGGATTTAACTTGTTGCATGCGCTCCTTCTTGTCGGATTATATATATTTGGAGTTAACATTAATTGAATTAACTTAACTTTTTTTTCCCGATTCGGAAACACTCGATTTTCATAGAAAATAGTTATTATTTATTTTTGGATTTCAACGTTTAGTTTTGGACTTGATTGCGATTTCAATTTATTTAATTAGAATTTTGTATGGGTGTTTCGTGTGTGTTTCATGTGTGTTGAATGGAAGAGTGACCGCTTTCAAAATGGCTTTGCTCGGGGCCCGTGGATAATAGCGTTTAAAATGTGTAGTTAATATCGTTAGCGTTAAACAACAATATTAATGGATGGTAGCACACAATTAGAATGAACTGTCCGTAGTGCGACTGCAGCCAAAAACGGTACTAAACTAAATGTCGGTGAAATTCTTGTGAATGCGAACGAACGAGCGAATCGAGACGTTGCTCCGCTGCCGACGTCGCCGCCACTTGGCTCTATCTCTATCCGAGGCACTCTGTCCCACTCTGCCGCACAGGCTGATGGGGGCCACCTAGGGTTAAGAGAAAATGTCAGGCTCTCTCACTCTCTCCCCCACAACTGTTGCTCACGCTCTGTCTCTCTCTTCGCATGCATGCCGGCAACAGAGGCCAGAACTTTGGCTTTGGAAAAGCTCGAATTATAGATACTTTCACACTTTCAGATACTTTTGTTTGAGATACTTTTACACTTTGAGATACTTTTACACTTTGAGATACTTTTGTTTCAGATACTCAACCTGGAAATATATTCTATTAAGGCTAAAATAACACAAAATGATCTTTTATATTACCTTTTAGGATTTATTTAATTTATTAATACTAAATTTCTTAATTAATGATCTTTTATCTATCTTAGGGATATCTTAATGAGTAATATAATTGATAGGGCGTTTGAGTATCATAAGCTACAATCTCTTGTAGAGTTTCCCTACCCAAATCTTCGTTCTAATATCTTTTTCCCATGGTTCTTAACCACAAATCTACCCCTCAGATACTCTGTAACATGCGGGCAAGCCGGCTTCGGATCCAAACTCTCTCCCTCTCTCTCTCCATTTGTATCTTTATCTCTGGACATTCAGTAAAATCCGCTCTCTTAGAGAAACTTTCACGCTCTTTGCTGGCTGTGTAAAGTGAATGTAAGCGGGCGTCGCGTCGTAAGCCGGCTTTGACGTCGCGGTCGAGACCCGGAGTCGCATAGGAAAGGAAAACAAGTTTCTTCCGACGCGCCGATCGGCCGCTGACGTCGCTTCTGCTGCTGCTGCTGCTGCTGCCGTTGCGGCAACACATTTGTTAACCTGTTTTTTATTATAGATTTTTTTTGTGGATACGACGAGTATTTGATTTGGCCTGGCTTAAAAGGAAGGGGTACGGGGGGACAGCGGAATCCCCGCTCTGCAACCAGACCCAGCAACTCCGGCTGCCGCTTGGTAACCACTCGTCCGGCTCTGGCTCTGGCTCTATGGCTATGTGGTCTTGCGCTCTGTTGATCTTGTCAACTTGACCAAGTTATTTGAACTATGCACATGTGCAGTCCATACCGAGAGAGCTTAAGCCGCCTTTTGCTCAGTCATTTGAAGGCTGTTTGCCGGAGTCGGGTTTGGATTGGGGGATTGGCCGGGGGGGGGGATTGGAACCTGGTGCCTGGACTCCATTGCCGCTGCTACTGCAACGCAGCGTCAGCGTCGACGGCATAAAGTGAATGTACTTTCAAACCAAAGATCCGGTTTAAAGCTACAGATACAGCGTCTGACGATGACAACCACGACGACGACGACGACGGCGATGTTTTCACAAAACGCTTGTGTAATACATATGGAGAGGCATAGCTTTCCGATCTCCGATCTCCGATCCGATTCCCTGCATGTCATGTATCCCACAGACACCGAGAAGAGCTTTTTGGCCACAAAATTTGTTATTTGTTATTTGGTTTGATTGTATTTATTTAAAACTTAAAAAACACAAAATCCCCAATATGGCTTACATAGTAAAAATTGGTAAACGGGTTCGGGGTTTGGTTTCGGTTTGATTATCGCATTGAAAATCCCCCTAGACATATCATCGGGACTGGACCCCACTCACAGATCAATGAGCTCCGATACAGGGATCATTATATGAATACTCTTTCTTTGAGAAAGGGTATATTGATTTTTTGAGAGGTTTGGTTGCTAAAATAAAACTAGCTTTTAGGCTTTGCTGATTTTTTATTAATTTTGCTAAATATTTCTGGCTTTAAGCACAAAGAATTTCTCTAAATTAATTAGACTTTCATTCCATAATCTTCAAACATTTTGTTACACTTTCTAATTGGAAAACGTTATAAAGATGATCTTTTCTGTCGAATTATGATCAATTTCAAGGCTCAAAAGCATCTATCATGGCTCATTGGTGAATTTGCCGGGCCTTTCCCCTCTTGTTCCAATATATGGCAAGCATATAGATATATATCCTATCTACTTGAATCACAATTCCATCAATCATATAGCATATAGATATATATCCTATCTACTTGAATCACAATTCCATCAACAACATCATCAATGTGCATTGTGTGTGTGTGCCTGCTTGGGATTGTACATTAAATTTCATTTGCGAGCCGCGAGACTGTGTGTAATAATTCGTCATGCTGGCCGCATTTGAACCCGCATAGCCGCTGCTGCCGCCTCGGCCGCAGCCGCAGCCGCAGCCTCTGGTGCCGGGTAAAGCCGCATCGAGCCGGGCTGGGCCATTCCGAATATTTCTACCGTAGGTACCCCAAACACCGCCCCTAATTTAGCGAGGCAGAAAAGTGACTGAATGACTGAATACTCTTACGTCTCTCTTACGTTCTCTTTGGGAGATCGCTGCTGCTGCTGGTGCTGGTGCTGCTGCTGTTCAAGTGGTTTTTACAGTTATATAGTATATATAGAGAAAGAGAGATACATTTGTATCTTATGGCTGGCACAAATATTTTTCGCCACTGACGCTTATTCGTATATATTTTTCCTTCATTTTTTCCCCTCTCTTTTATTATTATTTTGTATATTGTATTTGATTTGTGAATCACAACGAAATAAGTTGTGTGAGTGACTGAGTTGTGGTTGGGTTGAGTGTTCACTGGAAAAGTAAAGATATAATTCAATTGTTGTTGTTGAGGCGGAAAGCCGGAGACAAGGCAAGAAGACGTACTACTACTATAAAGGTGTCTGTTTAGTCTTGAAACACTCTTTCCCCCGTCAGTTCCTGTTTATCTGCAGTAACATTTTAATCTGAGATACTTGAGATTTCTTTTAAAATATAATTTAGCATTATGCCAAGAGAAACTTCTGATTAGATAATTTAATAACTTCCCCCGTATGAATGAATTTTTGTTATTGCGGATTCCTGTTGTTATCATTTCAGTGATTCGAAAGAACAATAACAGAGCTTCATAAATATTTGGCTACCATGTTTTCGTTTCGTAATTGTAAATCCATAAAAACCTTAAATCTTGAAGAGGTTGAATGCACTCGAAAATTATCATTTAAATGCTATCTTAGCCTAGAATACAAGTTTCCTCCTCCAAAACACACATGTTCAACATTCAGATAAGGATTTTCTTTATTTCAGGACACAAAGGACGGCTTATCACTCTAGGAAATTAATGACTCAGGCAATATCTGTGTTTTAGGGTCCCTTTTCGTATTCCCAGCGGGGTTGGAGGTTTCTTATCGTTAATTATTTTTAGCATAAATCTCAAATGCAATTCGCCCATAAATAAATCTGCCACGAAACGATTGTTTTGTAGTTTTCTTCGAATTTTTTTTAGAGTACTAGTTGATATGTTTTATTTATTCAAAAAAATTCTTTTGTTTTAATGATGTACTATTATTAGCTTTACGAAAAAGCAGCTGTGTGTTCCTCGGAAAAATACGAAATGCATAAAAAACATATGCCATGGCATCTAAAAATATGAATGCTCTCATAAATTGATGACTTTCCAATGCAAAACAAAATATTTAGAAGGACATTGATCTCTCGCAAAAGTTGTTAATTGCATTTAGGCATTCCTCACTTCGTCATTTTTGGGTTTTTGAATAGCTGAAAGCGACAGCAAAAATGGGCTATAGAATACTCTTCTGACCTAGTTTCATCATTATCACTTTTTGACAAAAGCAGCAGCAGCAGCGTTGAAGATCGCTCAATATATCTCGTATTTTGCCCGCTGTATCTCGTACCTGTGTACCTGCTCTGGAAAGATACGAAATACGCATTTACTTGTTTGTCTCTAAAAATAATAAATGATCTCATTGTTAAATTTATCGTCTCCCTCAGGACATTTTATGGAAGAAAGATGGTGTCATCGATCGTCACTTCATGGAAATGTATCTTTTTAACGGTGGCAAATGCGATATATTAACAGAACGATTGTAAATAAATGTCGGTACATGTAAGGTGGGTGGGGGAAGGGATTGTAAATTAAATACATACAATTATTCGTCGATCGAGGCATTTATATCAGTGTGTAAACATACGCAACGTCGCAGACATTTCGCCGTCGTTGTCGTTACAACTGAATCCACAACGTCAGCGCCTTGGACTTGTCTCGTATCGCCTCGTCATGTGCATTGAGCCAAGTCTTTTGTTCTGGCTCGATCGATGTTTTTCCCCGTCATCCGTTCTCTGTCCCATCTGTCAATTGCATTTAAAGCAAATATCGCTTATAAGAAATGGGCTATAATAAAGAACGAATACTGGCTGTATGGCAACAACAAAAGATTGGTTACGTTTGCACTTGTTTAAATACAATTTCGAAAAAGAGAACTTCACTTCAACTCACTACCTGTGCTTCTTGTTGATTTTATTTTTATATTTATATATATATAATTTTTTTTATTTCATTTTCTTTCCTCTTACAGGTGCACGATAAAGTTAACCAACATAGACCGACAGGGACCAGTGCTTATTTCTGTCTTATCGTCTTATTGGAAATGCTTGACAATAAATTAGATTTTGTGCAAATTCTATCGTCCGTCTGTTGGATCGATCCACTCAATGGTGTCCGCCATGATGGTGCAAATAATGGAAAGGAATACGAATACCAAAGAAGAAATATACCCCAGGCAAATCGCAGGTTCGTGTGATTTATATCATAACAAAAGCTGGAAAAAGAAATGGCAAATCGAAGCTTTAATGCTCTATATTGAGGGGAATGTTGGGGAATATATATTATTATTAAAATTTAATAAAAGTAAGACTATCCTGTATTGTAAAAGGATAAAGGAAGTACTATTTTACCAAGAACTACGTTTTGATAGGCCAAGATGTTAGCCTTAAGGCTTTGGGGTCTCTGTCTCACTTTTTTGCTATAAGAAATTGTATTTTTTATTTTAATAAATATAAATAAAATAAAAAAAACAGTCCACCAATAAATCTACAATACAAAAGATAATTATATTTACAAATATTCAAATAAATAATAGTTTATTAGGCATCCTTAACTTAAAAAGGTTTTTAAGAGTGAAAAACGATCCTTAGTTTCATCTTTCACTCTTGTCATATTGCTTCCTTTAATGTTTGTGTATAAAACTACATCAGGGTAACTTCAAGTCGAGTCTATTTTTATCCTACAACAACAACACATTTTCTTGCCTGGCCTCTACGTCTTTTGGCTATCCATAAACAAAATACGGCCAATGCGGCGTTTGTTGTTGAGGTCAATGATTTCTGTTGCGTTGTCTCTTTTTTTCACGCTTTTGACGCTTTTTTCCCCCGTGTGTGTATTTTGTATGTGAGAGCATATTGAATATTAATTTTTAAAGTTTTGCGGCTTATGTAAACACATTCAGCAAAATAATAAGTGGAACCAACGACGACGACGACCGCTGTAATGTCGATTCTGCAAGAAAACGATGATGACATAATGGAACTATCTTCAAAAAGGGTTGAGAGGAATGCTGTGTGATTCACGGAGACCACAGAATATTTTGTAATACAATGAACCTCGCACCGTCTAGAGTTATCTTGAAGGTCTCCCCCCCCCCATTTGATAAAATGATATTCAATTAGGCTAAAAAGAAATGCATGTCGTTTGTGATTTTTTCGGGCATAAATATAATGGTGAAACCAGCGACTTGCCTCAGTAGAAGATTCAAGTCGCAGCCCACATAATGTTCAAATATTCCATCTACCTGTGCTTTTTGCTCCTGTGGAGTCGGCAAGCAAGTGCCGAGCACTACGACGAGTGTGATGGGGCAGAAGACGAGTCATTTGTCCAAAGCTGGGATAGCTGCCAGTCCTATGTCTATTGCCAGGGTGAGGATTCCGTGAAGGGTGACTGCGATGAAGGTGAATACTTTGACGCCGAGACTGGGGGCTGCGATGTGGCTGCCAATGTGCAGTGCTTTCTGGACGAAGTCGATGAACCAGCCGAGCCTGAGCCCGAACCCGAGCCAGAGGAGGAGGATGAGGAGGTGGTGACTCCAGTCACTCTACAGCCAACGGAACCAACGACAGAGGCACCTACGGAAGTGGATTTCCTTAATATTGCACCGGTTGTAAAGCCAAATTGTCCGATCAGCGATGATCCCAGTCAGGTTATAATGATGCCCAGCAACGAATCATGCACCAGCTATTATCTATGCTATCATGGACATGCCATGGAAATGCACTGCACCAATGAGCTATACTTCAATGCCTTGACCGGACAGTGCGATCGCCGGGAGAACGTTCAGTGTGCGGTAGGTTTTTGAGTCAAGATTTAATATTCAAGATAATAATTCTGAATGCTTTTTGCAGCTGGAAGATCCGCGGGATCACAAGTGCCTGCCCCACATGACCGAGTTCTTTCCGCATGCGGAAAAGTGCAATTATTTTTACTATTGCATCAAAGGTTTCTTGACTTTGCAACAGTGCCCCTTCTACTACGGCTGGGATATCGAGCGAAGGAGTTGTGTGCAGATAAATGTGGCGAAATGCTACGGAAACTCCCGACGAACTTAGAGGGCCGGAAACTCCCAAACTCCCAATTGGGTGTGTTGTCTACATTTAGCTGATAAACCGACTTTATTTATTGATAAGTTACAAGATTGTGGCAACATGAGACGTCTTAATTAAATATAACTTATAAGACCTTATAAAACCTTGATTGCCTTTTGGGCTGAGCTATAAAAAGCTTAGCGCGCCGCTCCACTCACCACTCACAGAGATCGAGAATGCAGAAATCTTTGCGCTTAGACTACCTCTTGATCGTGTACGGCATTGTAGTCGTCATTTGCGGTATTAATGGTCTCAACATTACGGAATGTAATAATCGAAATGGATTTATAAACAATACTCGTCCCAACTGTAGCTATGCCTACATAAATTGCTCTGGCCAGGACTCAATGTTTTGCTCGGACAACAGGACTTGTAGTGCCAATTTCACTTGCACTGACTTGGACATTTCTACTTCAACCTCAACGGTTTCACCCAATATAACCACAGAAACAACAACACCGGTAACACCATCGCCGGTAACACCTACCGCCTCACCTTCGGAAGTGCGACGTCAGTGTCGTCAGGGTGTAACCAAAAGGTTTAGTTATCCACAAAATTGTAACTACTTCTATTACTGCGTCGATGGCTTTCTACTTGTGGAGCAATGTCCCTTTGGATATGCATTCGATGCCGAAACTGGAGCATGTGGTGGCCTTATACGGAACAGCGTCAACTGTACAATGAAGTAAAGAGTTGGGTGAAGAACTTTTAATTAAGCCTCTTGTATCATGTCAAATAAAAATCATTATAGCTAGAAAATAAACTGAATTAAGAGACAGTCTTATCGCAAAAAACAAGCAAAACGCACCACCTATAAAGAAGGCTCTGATCGGGAAGATGAGACAGTTGAAAGCCTATATGTGGCAGCTATTGATGGTCTTTGCCTGCCTGTCGCCTGGCTTCGTCCAGGTGCGGTCGGTTTTTCTTGAAGAATGCAAAGGAGTGATTATTAATAAAGTGTCAAACCCTAATTTGGAGTGCAGCGAATTTGTACATTGTGACGGAGATGATTCTTACTACTGCAATGGAGATTGTCGGGAGCCGGTTGAGTGTTATATAACTACAGAAGTTCCAAGAGAAGAGACGACCTTAAAACCGCTGCCCCCCAGCACATCCACAGAAAAATCCACCACAGCAGATGAACAACCTAAGCCGGAAAGCACCACCACCAAAAGCACCACTTCTTCGACTTCAACTTCAACTACAAGCACCACTTCTATTCCGAGCAACGATGTCCATGTGATCTGCAGGACTAGTGGCAAAAATGGAGTTTATCCGTATCCCCCAAATAGCAATTATTATTATCAGTGTCTGGCGGGTTATCTTCTGCTACAGCAATGCCCTCAGAATTTTCATTTTGATGTGACTCAGGGACAGTGTATTTCAACGAAACCGTATCGCTCATCGGGCTTACATTTGTAATCAATTTCTGATCTTTGTATCTCTGTAATAAAGGCGATAATGAACCGTGTTCTTAAACAAATTAATTTCTGATAAAAGCCAGCACCCAAAACTGGTAGGAAAAGAAAACCCCAAAGACTCTGTACCCCATCGATTCAGTTCACATTTCGTATCGAGCCAGAGAAGATGCACCCAGTTTTTGGATCCTTTATAATATCCTATCTTTTCCTGGGCCTTTGCCTTGGGGATGTCTTTGAGGAATGCAATAATGGGATTAACCTGGCATTCATTGCCTCACAAAAGAGCTGCGCCCATTACATTTTCTGCAATGGCGATGAGTCATACGATGGTGAATGTGAGGACGGCGAATACTTTAGCCCCGATATGGAAATGTGTGAGCCAATGGGAGATATTGATTGCCGTACGGGACTGGCCGTAACAGACAATACTGTCAATAACTCTACGGAAGTTAATTCCGAAGCTCCGGACGTTTCCGGGGATTCTTCTTCAACTTCTGCTGTGGTAAACTCCACCTTGGCTCCCACCTCTTCAGTTGTTACTGTGCGTCCATCGAGTAATGAAACTGCCACCACTCCTACGCCAGTAATATCGCCCATTATAGAGGTGATTGTTGCTAATATGTGTCCACAACTGGATAATCAGAGCCGTATCGTGTTATTGCCAAATCAGAACTCCTGCTCTGATTATTATATTTGTTATCGTGGCGATGCGCTACCCATGAGCTGTGCTGCCAGTTTGCATTTTAATTCCCGCACCGGCAAATGCGATCATCCGGAAAAT
Source organism: Drosophila anomelani (assembly GCA_035045905.1). Classification (NCBI taxonomy): domain Eukaryota; kingdom Metazoa; phylum Arthropoda; class Insecta; order Diptera; family Drosophilidae; genus Drosophila; species Drosophila anomelani. Next base: position 10,985,853 of record JAWNOO010000165.1, read on the forward strand.
GTCAAATGCATGGTGGGTTACAATGAGCATTATGTTATTTATAATTTGATTACTAAAATAATTCCTATTTGCAGACGATGACATCTAATCCCAGAGAGCAATGCAAACGCAACACCATCGATGTCTATCCCCATTCGGACAATTGTAATTACTTCTATCAGTGTCGTCTTGGTTATTTGATAGTCCAGCAGTGCCCCTTCTTCTATGGATGGGATTACGAGAAGCGATCCTGTGTAGCGCTAAGTCAGGCTAAATGCTATAACAAAGCGCAAATGCAAATGAAACTATAATAAAGATGAAGACATAAACTATAAATACTACTTCAAAATATGCAGAATATTATTTAAATTTAATGTTGGTTGTTTGGAAAATTTGAAACATTAAGATCAGGTTTAATTTTTGGGGAATATTGTAAATTTTGTGGCTTGTAAAATACTGAAATGGGTCGTTATTAGTAAACTTCATTAACATAAGGCTTAAAAACTACAAAAATATAAGAAAGAAAAGGCGACAATCTTTAAATCATATTCATAGAATCGTAAATACTTTTCCGCCTTGTTAAATGTTGTGACTACTTAGTAACATTCCCAATATGGTATATAAATATTTATCTTATTTCTTTTCCTAGACCCAACCTTGAATCATTCTGAACTTTATCAAAAAAGTATCTTGTGATTCATGACATTTGGTTCTTATCTTTTGCGAAAAGATAGAGACCTTGGAACCAAAACATCTGCCAAAAAAATAGTTGCTAGAACCTTCAACTAGTCTAAAAGGAAATGAAAAATCTATGACCGATATGACATACTTTTTTCTTACAAGGACAATACTTATCTTAACTTCATGAAATATCTTTCTAGGCTAATCTCTGCTCTTTCTCTTCGCCACAGTTTTAAATTAAAAACTTCAGGCAGCATTAGAGATGTAGTTTAGTGCCAAAACGAGATATTTTATCGAGGTAACCACGTTCTTTTTTTGGCAAAAACAAAATAAGCATAGCGATATGGGCTAGAGAAGTGTTATCAACTCCGTTTACAAGCATTTGAAAATGTTAATTTTCTGATACTGATGATGGCGCCGTTTGTGTGGCATATATGCCAAGTTCTTCAGGCATTACGAAATTAGAATAAAACGGAGCTTTACTGGGGTCTGACACACGAATAAACCACTAAGATGCTATATAATAAAGGTTGGTATTAACTCATATCCAAAGAAGTATCAATAACAAAACACTTTTCTTTTCTTTGCAGTTTTCGGCTTAATGATGACCTGCCTTCTGGCCTCAACCATGGCACAAAGAGGAGACTGGCGACTCCTGAAGCCCACCAATTCGGTGACCATACGCCAGAGTGGCGGTAGCTTTTGTGCCAATCATTTGGTTGGTGAATTTGTGGAGCATCTGGAGGATTGCCATATGTTCTACCTTTGCGTGGAAAATGGCGATGCTGTCCTGGCCTCTTGCCCACCCACAATGCTCTTTAACTCCGAGAGCCGACTTTGCGATACGGCAGGCAATGTGAGATGCAGGAATGGCACAACAAATGGCACTCCATCCGGAAACGGTGGCGGAGGCGGAGACGGAGCTGGTGACAGTGATCCTAACAACATGGTCACGGATGCCGCCACTTATTGTGCTGCTACACAAACTCAGCTGCAACAGTCCAGCGATCGGATTGTTTATGTCGGCAGTTCGAGCAGCTGCAGCAAATATTACATTTGCTACTACGGCCAGGCCATACTGCAGGAGTGCAGCTCTCAGTTGCATTGGAATGCGATGACCGGCAAATGCGATATTCCGGAGAGAGCACAGTGCACGTTGGGGGCCCAGGAGGAGCAGGAGGAACAGAGGCCACCGAATGGTAATTCCAACAACAGCCCGGGCGGTGCCATTTCGAATGATCTCATCAATTGCCCGGCCTACGGTCAGCACTTGTATCCGCACATGCAGCGCTGTGAGTTCTTCATTTACTGCGTCAAAGGTCATGCCAGCCTGCAGCAGTGTCCCTTTTATTATTTCTTTGATATTTCCACAAAAAGTTGTCAATGGTCGCGAACGGCGTTGTGTGTGCGTGATTTAAATTTGACGCCGTTAATAAAATAAAAATCATATTTTTAAATGTTGAATTATTTACATTTTGGCGGTACTTTTGAAATATATTTATTTCCCATACCTACATGTGTACACACTGTCGTCTATCGGTACCCAAATAGCCCGTATAAAGCCTCACCAATTCCAGGTTTTTATTATTTAAACGTTTTGTCTTATCGTTTAGTTTAAAATAATTGTTAAATATTTATGTTTTAAAAATGAAACCTTGGCATTTTACGTTTTTTTAAACGAATATAAAAAGTCTTGTTTTGCTATCGAATGGCGACTATCGATGTTTCGTTGTCCAACTCCAGGAAAGTGAATAATATACGAATATCGAATTTTCTGTCACCACTCAAACCCCCAGACCCAAAAACTCAAAACAATAAATTTTTTTTTGTGTTTCGGTCTTTGGGAAAATTAAACTCGAAAGCACACGACCAAAGGCGGCAGGTAATCTATGCAACCAACCAACAATCTTTACCAGACTTCAGTCCAGGCAAAAGGGCCGAAAAAACTGCAGGTGGGCAGTTCTGAAGTGACTGGAATCTTCTCGAGAAATATTTAGTTGACCGACCATTGAGCCAAATGTTTGAGAATTTACGCGGTATATTCCGCAAGCGACGTCGCTGCGAGGAAGACACCACGCCCTCGACGCCACCGCCGACAAAGTCTCCGCCACAGCCGCCCACGGGCCCAGTGCTGCTGCCCCGATTCCCGGACGAGGAGGAGTCTCAAGAGTCCAGCGATGACTTTTGTGCCTCCTGGTCGGACCCACAGGCCGATGATAGGTAATTGAATTCACCGCATTCACGCTCCCTCTCTCTATCTTTTTGCAGCCTGTTTGCCTACGTTTGCGTGTGTGTTTCGCGCGATGTGAAACAAATAAACAAAATCGAAATTAAAAGAGTTAGACAAATAAAAGCAACAAACCAAACGTCAAAAAATATCAAACACTGCTTTGCCCCGACACCCACTCAAAAAAAAGAGCTTAAATACATTCCAAAAAAAGGTAGCCAGCAGCAGCGTGAAGCAAAAAAGAAAACGAAAACCATTTAGCAGTAGGCAGCCGTCGATTCAGGGCAGGCAATAAACACACCATCAGCCGGAAATTGGCCAAGTCACTCTGGAGGATCAGGAGCCGCAGGATATGGAAGTTGATGCGCCGTTAGCGCAGCACAACAGCGACAGTCATCATCAGCATCAGCATCAGATCTCGCCCAGCGCCTACAATTCGGAGTCATCAATGAATTTCGATTACTTGCAAGATCTCCGAGCTGGCGCCATGGCCGCCTCCTCATCCACAGCAGGATCGGTTGGTGGGAGTGGTGGCGGCGGCGGCAACAACAGCGGCTCCTATGGACTGGTCGACGACAGTAGAGCTTTGGACAGGTTGTTATTTCCAATCAATCCTACATAAAACCAAATGAAACAAGAAAAAAAAAACATAAAACAACCAACGTAGCAAGAGCACAAACTATAATTTCATAGCTATTATTATTTCTTCATTCGATTTCTTTTTGTTCCAATAACAAATCAATAATGGTGATAGCTTCCAAAAACTATCTGCTGACGGACGCCCACACAACACACAAAAATGTAAAAAGCGTTGTGCGAGCGCCTCGTTTCGTAGTCTTCGATTCTGGTTATAATTTTACGTAGCCTCTATAAGCGGTCAGTCGTCGAGACGAATCTAACCATCTAACATTTGCTTGTCTTTCGTTTCATGACTCTTAACCATAAAAACACAACACTTAACCGACATGATGTGACAACAGACCATATAACGGCAGCGAGAGGTAATAATCGTAATCGTAATAACTCTGTTTGGAGACTAATCTTTTGTTAACTCTTTGCAGGTTTGTCAATATACTCGATCAGCTGGATGCACGGGTGGAGAAGCTGCGCAAAGATGCACTCAACTTGCAAGAGAAGAAAGACTATCTACTAATGTCCATGGATCTGATCAAGAGCAATGAAATGATGCAGAATATGACTGAAGGTGAGAGAAAGGATGAGGAGAACCGAAGAACCTTTTGGGAGTTGCTTAAAAAAACTAAAGCCCAACACCCAATCTTTTCTAAACCCTTTTTTAATTCATATATTTCTTGCAGCTGAACGTGAGGAGATCATGTTGTACATACACCGCGTCAGCTCACGCCTGGGCACCGTGGAGCTAAATGTGCGCACTGTGCGTGACAATTCCCAGGAGGACTCACTTAGCCAGATTAATGCTTTAATCGATACCATGATCAAAATGGGCGATCCCGTAATTGCACGCCAGCGTTGCCAATTGTATTTGAATGCCTGCTGCAGCAGCTCAATGGATCCATCTGGACACATGGACACTGTGCCCGAGGCCGATGTGGGTCCCATTGACAAGAAGTTCGAGAGCGTTCTTCTCGGCTGCACCCTGGACGATCAGAAGAACATTAAGAAGCGGCTGCAGGCCTTGATGGGTTATCTGAATAAGCAAACTGTTAGCCATTAGTTTAATTTGTTTTTTTATGTGGAACATAAACTATTCATAGAAATTATTATCAAAAACCAAAACGAACGAATTACACATCACCAAGCCAGACGAAACGAATAATAAAAATAAACAAAAATGATAATATGTGGCGATATTTTGTATTGATTTAATTTATAAATTAACTTTTAAGAATGTTTTTAAATATTTATTCTACTTAAATTTACTAAATAGCTAAAAGCTTGGAAAGCACATGTCCTGCGCCTTCATGACCCGATCACTGAGCACCCATAATGCCGCATTGGTGCCGAAAAATATCTGCTGAATGTTTTTGGATGTCAAATAGATGATCTCATTGCCCTCGGCCGTGATGTTCTCCAGCTGAGCACAACGCACCACAGCTCCAAACTTGGGGATTACATAGTACAAGGTGCCGGAGGTATCCATTATCATGCTGCGACTGCTGCCCAGAAGACTGCCCAAGTGTTTGAGTTTAATAGCATTTTTATCCTCATCCATTTCCAGTCTATCCACAGTGCTGTAGAGCTCACCATCCTCACCAGCCACCATGAGTTCCCCCTGGAGGCCAAAGGTAAAATCCACTGGCTGGATGGGAAACGACTGATTCATATTCTCGAATTTGTGGCTCGTCAATGTGCGGCGATGCCAGGTCTGCTCCAAGATGTCGTAGGCAAAGATTTCGGGAATGCGATGGCCCAGGATGAAGTAAATGTGTCGCTCCTGCTCGCAACCCGATCCCTGTTTGGGTCCCATTTGCACCACCAGAGATTCAGTGTCGTTTACCCCTATATATTGGCCACAGTCGATCCTCAAGAGCTCCGCATTGTTACGTATCAGATCGAATACAAATAGCCTCGGCGAACACTTGCTGGCGGGAAATCCCGTGTCCATGACCCACAATCGATTCAGGCCATCCACCTGGGACCAGTGTGCCTGCTGCAGGCGTGTGCAATCGGAATGATCTCCATTCGCGTGAACATCCCGACGAGGAAAGACCACAGTGGGCATAGGAAAGTAAGCAACCGGCCACTGGGCTTCAATAAAAGTTGGCGAGGCATTGTTTTCCACATTCACGCTGAGGAACACCCGGGAGTAGTGCATAGACACATGACGCACATAGTAGCTGGACTCGTTCAGGCCGGATTCGGCCAGTTCCCAAGCGGATGTCGAGGTAACTGCAATGATAAGGGCCAGGCCGGCGACGAGGACATCTGATGTGGCCATCTTTGAACGCGATTTCGCACTAAGCTTGGAAGCTAGAGGTGTGCTTACGTTGTAAGCCAATGCACGATGAAGTGCATCAAATTGTCTACCTCAGCATTTGGTGTCGGATATCGTGAAAGAACCCAAATATCGACGGCGACCTGCATTAATGGGGGACTCATATTCGTGAGTTTTTCTCTGTTTACGTTTTTGACCGGCTTCCCAAGAAGTTAATTGTAAACTAAAGTTTTTAACTAATTAATATTTCAATGAGTCATATCATTGCAATAAAGTTTATTATATTTTTATAGACTTTTTGATAAATTAAAAGTCTTTTTGTGCTTCATGCTGAGGGTATTAAAATTATAGTTCTAGTCTCCAAAATAATAACTTTGAGGGAATGTAATCTATGGCGCATAAATGCTTCAATGATTAAACTAAAAAATACTTTATTAATCTTCAAAGAAAATAAATAATAATATAATATTAATAATAATACAAAGTTAATTCATAAATTGTATACAAATTATACAACAGCAAGAAGTAGAATATAGTTTTCTTTCTTTTAAAACTTCATAAAAATCAGACAATAGCAAGACGTAGAATACAGTTTTCTTTCTTTTACAACTTCACACGTGTGCTTCGAACAATAAAATTTCTTGTTTTTATTATTCCTTCTATATAGAAACCTAAAAATCTCATGCCATTTTAAACAGTTGTCATAAAATATTATCAAGTTTAATGACTCTCTTCTTTGATTAAGTTGGCATGAAATTCTTGTTAACTGAACCTACCTTAAGTGTTTTACCAAAAGCCATTTATTCCAGTAAAAAAGTACCATGTTAATAAAAGTTTAGCTATCGAAGCTTTGAGGCTTTATTGTTAAAAGATTGCTTGGCAATTTAGCATTGGGAATTGCCAAAAGGATAGAGAGAGTAAATCCCCGAAGCGTTCTTCAGTTTATAGTTTACGAGTACCCAATATCAGGGCTTAATCATTGATAAGAACCATATACTTTCCTGATTAATAATAACTTTAAAAATAGAAGTACCTTTCTGGGAAAAACAACCTTTTTTTCTAGACACAATGTTGTGACTTGTCTTTAATCAATCTAGACCGAGGGTCTCCTATCTGCTTCCGACTTTGTTAAGCCATTTGTCTTTGTCATCGACTTGTACATGGCTTTGCTATCTTAATCAAAATTTTATAAGTACAAATTTTTGGTGTAATTTTTAAAATCGTTTTAATTTCTTTTGTATAAAATATATTTTTGATACCCAAACAAGCCATGTGCCAGGTGAATAATCCACGCATGGTATTACTTGGCGTGGTTATCACTTTTGCTTTAATTGTACTACTTGTCTTAGCCTATGTATATATTTGGTATTATGATGGCCGTCGCGAAATAAAAAAATAAATTGCAAATATAATCTTCTAATGTCGATTTGGTTATAATGCCTTTTTTCCTCTCAAGACCCATAAGTCACATTTACGGGGAAAGCTATGCACATATATTTTCCAATATTTCTCTCTAAGGGGTGCTATCGTCACTGCCCTGGCATGGCGTTAATTATAACCGACTGAGGGTCGTTATCAGTTTATTGTTCTTTCCAACCAGCCGATATGATTAAAGCTTTCGATACTAAGAACCTGTCGCCCCGAAATGCTCCAATGGCACTCATAGCCCTTTCAGTTGGTAATTTGCGCTGGTCAATAGCACAACGCGATCCCGGAAAACCTCAGCTGGAGTATATATTTAATAAATATCCGACAAATATATCACCATGTGCAACGCTCTCTGTGAATGCCTGAAATGCCCCGGCAAAGTTGTGTGCTGGTAAGTTTCCATCCAACCATCCATCCTGTGACTCATGATTGATCATTATGGAAGATATCTGTATCCTCTTTTTGATTTGGGATGTGTTATTCGCCGGAAGAGGGCACTTGCGATAAGGATTTTGGGTATAGAGTGAGGTAATCTCCACATATAGCAAGGGGTTTTAAATAGGTTTGAGTACTTGGTATTTCAAGGGTTAATGGGGATATCTAATATATATATATACTTTAAATTTGATTCTTGTCTATTTGTACAAACATTTCCTTAACTTTCTCTATATTTAAACCTAATTTTGAGTAATTTTCGATACCCCATAGAGGAGGCTTCTTAGGATTAGTTAAGTTTTCTAAATATGTATTGGGCTTAAGAAAAGAATCTTAAAGAATATATAGATGTCTTCCATAGTGTTACATATTTTTATGATCTATTTACAAACCCTTCTAACCCAATCTCTCTATATCCTTTCAGTTGCTGCAATTGCGCCTGCAAAATGCTGATGAGCATCATCTTCTCTGCTCTCCTTATGGTCGTAGTTATTGGATTGATTGTCTACTTCACAGTCTTCTACCACAAGGATAAGGATACCGAGGAGGTGCGCAATCAGGTGGCCAAGATGGCGCCAATTGTGAAGCGCAGCATACGCGATTATTTCAATAAGGAATACTAAAACTGTGGATGTGAATTTATATACTATTTTTAGGCTAAATTAATAATAATTATTCGAAAACGAACCGAAAAGGAAACCGATACCGAAACTGAATCAGGCCAAAGCGTTGTTTTAATCTAATCTGTGCCTCATAATGGGATTTTTTCTTATCTAATAGATTGTTCACCCAACTCAGTTGAATGAGCTATTTATGCGCTTTAAAGAGAGGTTGGGTCTTTGGCCGGTTATTTGTTGATAATAATAATAATAATTAGTGAAGAAAATGTGAGTCACAGTGTGCTTTCCACTTAGCTTTTCCGGTGTGACGAATAAGCTACAGTATGGCGTCTTTCACTCAAAAATGTTTACCTATGCTAATTAATAATATTTTGTGTTAAAAACAACCAACAAAAGTTCGCATATATCAGGTTTTTTTTTGTAAAAAAAAAGAGAAGGGAAACTCTGAGAGGCAGACGGCCCGCAGGGAAACCCCTCATTACCACACATTTTCCAATGCTTCAACCAGCTGTTTTCCTAGTTTTTGTGTATACCATTAGTTCGGGATCAGGTAGGTAGGTAGAGAGGATCGTTGGTCCGAGGGTTGAAACCCTGTCTGGGGTCCCCTGACTGGCTTCAATCACTTTCTGGCTTTCAGTTGCCCGCCAGCCAGCATCAGGTTCACAATGACCTCCGATTCCACGCTATACTTCACCGCCGTCGAGGATATGTTCAAGGAAATGTTAACAATAGAGGTTGACGACTCCGTTCCTGGGAATAAAGAGGAATCGGGATCGGGATGGGGTTCAGGCTCGGACTCAGAGACCCCGAAACGTTGTGTGCAATTACGAAAGCACAAATTATTTGCCCAGGACTCTACGGGTTTTGTGATAAGTCGCCGATCTCCTAAACTGGAGTCTAAACTCCATTTGGAACTGCATTTGTCACCCGGCAGGCGTCGGGAGCTGCGGGCTGAGGAGATCCTGCAACTGCGCAAGGATCGAGCGACAAAGGAACGCCAGAAACCGCCCCAGAGACGCCTTACCCTGCGGATATAATTAAAGCGGTGCAAACCATTTTCCAGTGTGTTCCCCCGATCACAGTGCTTCCCCTTGTTGTAGGCTTTACTCTAAGATTTATACTAAGTTCTGCTAAGTATGCCATATATGAATGACTGACAGGTTGTCAGAGATCACTTTTAGGGTTTGGTGATTATTTTTTTACCATTTTCTGTGCCATTAATAAAATACTTACTTTAATTCAAAAAATGTCGAAAATGTGTTTTAAGAGGGATAAATTTTTTAAGCAAAATAAAAGCATAGTTTGCTTTGGAATATATAATTTCTTTAACAAGAAATCTTTATTTTTAAAAAAGATCTTTGGAGACTTACATATCTACGAATTAAAACCATTTAAATATAGCTTAAAAATGTTATGTAAAAATGAAGATTTTTAACTTATATCTTTGCAGGTGTTTTGGGTATTAAAAATTTAGAAATAAAATATTAATATTGCTGGCAATGCATTTTCTGCTAAATGATAAAAAAACGTTATTGTTTTAATAATAAAAAACCAATTTAACTTATATAAAAGTTCCTAAAAATTTGAGCTTGGGTTTATTTTATTCATAAAATGAATTGCTAAGAACTTTCACATTTTTATTTCTATATTTTTTAATACTTTAAACACCTGCTTGCATATATTAAGATATACATTATTTTACTTTATTTACATAACAATTTTAAGCTATATTTAAATAGCTGAGTTCGAGCTGTGGGGGCTTTATTTTGGAGATAGATCTGGGAGACCACACTCGCCGTCAAGATGTCTTGCCTCAGCTACATCCTCCCTCTCATTGGTGAGTTGAAAATGCCATGAATCAGGACATTTCAGCATTTTGTATCTTCCTCCTTTAGCTCTCTTTGTTTTGGTAAGCAGTGAAGACTGCCAGGATACCTGTCCAGATGAATTTGATGTCCACTGTGCTTCCGATGGCACTTGCTTCCTTCCCACCCTAAATGAATGTTTGGCCAAACAGCAGTCATGTTATCGTGAGAAAAGGGGATTGCCAGGTAAATAATAGTAATAATATTAATTGGAATATGCTTGTAATATATCAATAATAACATTATCTTTTAGCCTTTACTAGCATGCACAGAGGATATTGCTCCTGGGGCTTGCCTAGATGCAAGGCCTATAAGAACTAAAATAATATTATTTGTTAGCTGAGTTTCAAACCTTTCCGATCGGTCATGTAGCTAAAATTTTACTTTGTTTTACATGTATATTTAGTTCTTGTATAATTGATATCTTATATATTGATCCTATATTTGTATCAGTGTTCTCAATTATTTAAAATTCTATAATTATTGGTTTGTATTATTTATTAATTTTTTCTATTCCCATCCATATTTTAGATAAATGTACAAGGTTGTTATATTACTCTGAAATTTGTATATTTGTTTCTCGTTTTACAAATAAAATAAATTAAAATTAAAATATAGGTAATACCTAATAATATAAATACCTAAAGGTATATTTTAATTACTTTACATAATTTATATTTATCACTGGGTTGTTTTAAGGAATGTTAACCGTTTTAATTAAATTTGAAAAGGCATTCTTCCATTTCGTTACCAACTTTTGTTAATCTCTTGTACAATTACCTTATCTTTATAGTTTTTTTTTAAGGTTAATGATCTCGCCTTTCCCTATTCCCGATTAGGGCTTTCTTTGCCATTTAAGTGCTAACGACTTCTTTCAACTTGAAGATTAGCCGAGTCTAGCCTTCGGGATCTACTATCTGCACAATCATTTTACCCTTGGAAGGCTTAACTTGGCTTAGCAACGATTAGCCATTAATGATGAAGCGCAAGCCACTTGAAATCGGTGTCTAATCTGCAAAGGGATTATAATTTATGATACATAATTACTAAAGGCACTTGGAAAACTTTTAAATTGTAATTATAAGATAAAGTAAAGCTATTTATTGGCTTATTTTAGTTACTAAATTAAGCTATGAACAAGACAAGACAAGAAATTCTTATAAAACACCCACCGACCCTTATCGGAAGCAATGACAATTCGAATTTTGATCAAAAACACTAATTTTGAAAACAAAATGATTTGCAAATATTTGTATGCTAATGTCTACTTCTCCTTTACCTTTGTCACTCCGATTACATGTAGGACAGAGGACAGAGGAAGCCCCAATGACCTTTCCCTTTTCCCCCCATCGACTGAGCGAAATCTTGTGCAACCCATGTGCACGCGAACGCCCGAGACTCTGTTCGACTCATTGATACGATTAATGGGGTACACCTTCCTACACTTCTCCTACCGATTCCCCCCTATATAGTAGCACTATCATCAGCCCGTGCCGGACACATACCAAGAAAGCGAGAGATCGCCTCGCCTCTGGTGTTTGTTATGTCTGCGTCCGCGTCTGACTCTTCCTCTTGCCGGGGCTAGCTTATAACAGAAAATCTTGTAAAATTCGCCAGGATTAAAGGGTTGGGTATTTCTAAGTGAAATTTGGTCAGTGGGTAGACCTGGACCTAAGCTGTATACTGACCAAAAATGATATATAAACCTCTTTTAGGAGCCCTTTAAACCGGCCGAGTTTCTCACTCCTCAGGGGATGCCCCGATTTTAATGATTCTTTCAGAATCAGATACTTCACTTCAAGGACTACAGCTGGCCTGGGTTTAAGTCTATTCCCTGTATCCTTTCATATAGAAAAGATTTAACAAAAATCATTTTAAATCTTTCGCTGGCTGTAAACAAAAAATGCCTCGCTATTTTCGCTCGATCACTTTGACTTATCGCCAAACACGCGGTCAACCGGCTTGCCTCAGTGGGAGGAAGGAGAAGGCGGGTGACGAGGGGCCTCAAATGGGGGGCCAGCGAGTGAGAGAGAGATTGTTTAGTGAGTGATTAAGAGAGAAGTCGGCAGGGGGATAACAGAGAGAAGGCAAGAAAAAGTGATCTTTCGCTCTCTCTCCTAATCAAAAATAATAAAGAGCGGTCAAATTCACAGAGTTTTGGGTTGAAGGCCTGGGATGTATAGTATCTATATCTTTAAACAGAGGGAAAGATATAAATTGAGTTACTTTGGAAAGTTTGCTTAAACTTAATTTGGGAAACAACTTATTTATAGTTTTAAATAATAAAAATACCCATTTTCTAGCATATTGTAATAATGTTAAATTACCTTGATTTATTGATTGAATTTATTTAACAAATTAAAGTAAACTTAAATATTAATCTCTTCATTATTTGTATATATTTACCCTGCTGATCTAATGAAATTAACTAAATATATATTAACCACTTGAGGCATTTCCCTGCTAATCAGATCACTGACTATGACTAGGTGCATTTCTTTCTATTTTCTGATCAATTTATGCTAGTCACTGGTCACGCAATTAATTTATAGACCCTAAAATTAGTTGGAAACCACCGACGAACCGTTTAAGATTAGATCTAAGCTGTTGATAGGGTAGAAGCTTTATAGATTTCAACGATTATTATACAAAAATAAATAGTGCTAAAGTCTTGAAGAGGTCAGTCACTTTATGGGTTCCGTCCTTGAATGAAAGATATTTCAGTGTTTGCCAAATTTTAGAGCACAAAAAGAAAAACTAATGCTGAAATAAATGTATATTTGATCAGGTTTCAAGGTCTCTTTTGGGTTTGTGTCTTAAATTATTGTTGCAGACTTTTGTTTATGTTGTAAATTAATAATTTTTCCATTTAATTTAATCAAATCTATAAACAAATATATGCAATTTAAAAAATATAAATAATTAAATTTAATTAAATCACCCATCAAGCCTATATTTCACCAGAATTTTGATGAGATTTCAGTGACAGCAATGCAAACTCATTAAAGTTAAATAAACGGATGACCGAGCAAAATCATTATCGGGTCTGTGTTTACTACCGATAAGGCAGGATCCTTCTGGGACAGGAACTTAATATGACTTGCAAGCTGTTTATCATCCCAGAGATTAGTCTCTCCATTATCAAAAGCTGTTTTTATTTTGCGAATGAAATAGATCAAGTTGAATAATATATATAAACACGTAGAATCTGAGTATTTGCAGAGTCTTTTATCGGTCAGATACAAGCACAAGTCCAAGATTATCAAGTTTATAGCTTTAATTTAAAAATATATTTTGGATTTGAGAGCTTAGGATGGGAAACTGCGTGCTCAGGATTTGCTATGCAAACCTTGCAATGTCCTTAACCCCGTCATATTATAATACTCATAAGGAAGGTTCAAAAACAAAACAAAACAAGTTCATATGCATCAGTTTGAGATATCTTTTATTATTAAAATAATATATAAGCATTCATATATATTTTGTTTAAACATCTTAAAATCTACATAATACACACTTTGTTTTAAACAAGCAAACAAATTAAAAAGAATTTACCCCCCTAAGTGTACGATCTACGCTTAACATCTATGCACATGCGACCATGTCAGCAGTAGAGACCCTGGCCCTCGTTCTGCTCCACATGGTAGTTGCAGTACTGGCGCTGGGTGGGCGTCAGGCCCATGGTCTCCACCTCAGCCTTGAACTGATCGATGCCTCCAACGCCAGCCAGATAGCCATTAAGCTTGGTGGCCACATAGCTGGTCTGCAGTAGTTTGGGATTGAGATTCAGCGAGGAGGCCAGGTCCTTGTGACCCTGCAGCCGGTACTTTTGGTGGTACCTGAAAATAATGAGGAGAGGCTTAACACCTTGAACATATTTATTAGCAAATAGTTCAGACTTACGCTTCGGCTGGGAAAAAGTTCTCCTTGGAGGCAATCTCCGTGGTGATAACCTCCGGTGCCCGGCGCTCCTGCTCCTCCAGCTTAGAGGCCTCTGCCACCTGTTTTTGCTCCTCGTCGTGGAACAGGATGAGAGAAGCGTACTGCCTCTTAATCGGTGTGGTCAGACCATACTCATGGTTGTTCCAGAACAGATCCAGCAGCTCCCTGAAGCTGATAATCGAGGGATCATAGTCAATCTCCAGCACCTCCGTGTGATCGCCCCTGTTGAGATTCGTGGATTAGTACCGGATCGAAGTGTGGATTTGCACGAGGAGGAGGAGGAGGAGGAATGGTGATGATGACGAGAAAAAAAAGAGAAATGCTCGTGTTAGGATGATTAATGTCCTTGTTCCGGACTCTTACATTTTACGGTACGTTGGCAAATCGGAGCTACCGCCGGCATATCCCACGGTGGTGCGCAGAACTCCCCGGGTGGCTCCATACAAGGACTCTGCCCCCCAGAAGCAGCCCATGCCAAAGGTGGCCGTTGCCTTAGTCACATTCACATCGTGAACCGGCGAAATGTTCAACTCTTTCTGTTCATTGCGAACGGTGCTCTGGAAGAAGAAGAAGCGAAGCAGACGATGACGTATGAGTAAACATTTTAAACAGATTTCATGGCAATATTTTGTAATTTTAAACCACACCAGAAACAGAAATGTGAGGCCATAGCCATAGCCCGGCAAGCAGCGCATTTTAAATAAATAAATATTCCGTGGAAACCAAGATTTTAAAATATTTAAAGGAATTTTTTTGTTTGGAGGCCTTGTTTGTTGAGTGAAAAAAATGAAATGCCGCCAGCATTTTGTTCTCTGCTGCAGCTGCAACTCTCTTTACATTGCCTCCTACACTGCAGTGGCTCTCTTCAAACAGCTGACTTAAGTTTGCTCACTTGCTCACAGATACGATTGCAAAATCAATTTGAAAATCAAGGTCAATAGCGAAAACCGTTGAAGGAAAAGTAAAAGTAGCCGCAAGATGAGCTTCACAATTGTTTATCTCAACACTAATTAAGGCACTTCATAAAACTACATGTTTTAAATATTTTTATAATGCTTTTAATATGCTTTAAAACTTGCCTTGAAATTACGAAACAAACGCGCAAACATTTTTCGTGTAAACTGCTCAGCTGTTGGGAAGCAACTAAAGCTGGCCAAAACAAATCGCATTCCGCTTCTAGCCAACAAAGGTGGGTGCTCAGCATGGATGGGGCTTAAATTATTCTCAAACATTAAATGACGGAAACTGGCTTTTATGAGTAAGCACACATAAAGCAACCAAATTGGCCATTTGACCTTGTATAAAGTTCAAGAAACTTTAGGTAGCAATTTAAGTAATGTGAATTTAATGTTTGAGATCATGAATAGAATAGAATTATAATACTTTAGACACTTTTAAGGATATAGGTATTAAACACTTTTAAAGGATTCAATAAAAAAAAAGAAAGCATTGCAGGACCCTTTATTAAATCACACTTTTCCAGAGCCACTACTCACCAGATCCTTGAGCTCAGGATGGGAAACACTTTGGGTAATAGTCAGAGACATGTTTTATTTTTTTTTTGTTATAGTTTTAATGTTTAGCTTTGGAAATTGAAAGCAGAACTAATGCATCTGCAGACGGATCGTTCCAATTTATAGCGCCGCCTCTCCCTCCGCTTTCTACGCGAGAGAGAGCCGAGCTACTATCTTTATCAATTCTGCCTGCTTCTCTTTCGGGCGACGCTCTTTCTTCCGCTCGCAATTCTTCGGCGATTGAAAACTGCGCAGCGCTACAGGTTTCTTCGTTACATACAGATGGCTGAGATTTGATCAGGGTTAGCAATTTCATTTAATTTGCCTTAAATATTCTAATTTATACAAGTCAAGTGCAGTCTTTTGTGGTCTCTGGATTAACCATTAATGGTTATTTGTTCGGCTCGTATTTCAGGCTACTCAAGCGGAGAATAAAGTCCAGCAGAAACATTTGTATTTTGATCTCTTTGGGATTTTCGGTTACATAGAAACCCGGTACGCCGGCCTTTTGTAAAGTGGATTGTTGGTCATTAACCTGCGGAATGATAGAAGGTACATTATAAGTAATATACATTATCACGAACCAGATTTGCATTATCTTAATGTGGAATATAAAATTTCACCTTTTGATCTAATATATTAATAATCTTCTTGTCCGATTCAAGTAGCTTCTTAGTGTGCTTGATTTTAATGAGACCCAGAATATGTTGGAGCTCCTCGGGATCCTTAATTTTGCTTTTCCATCCTGCCACCTCGATATCGTATTCATTCTCCACCTGCATTCGCATTTTAATCAAATGTCTTTCCGTCTCGTGCTGCAACTCCATTAAAGCTTTGACAATGACGAAAATGCCTTCATTTAGCACACAATTAGCGAGTTCGGTAAGTAAATCGTAGGATATACGAGTCTGAAGGTTTCTGTTAAGTAATTGAGATTAATAAGTGTTAAAATTAGGTTTTAAGTAAGTAAATATCTTACTCTGGGAGTTCTGCGTGGAACTTTCGCAGATGATCCACAAGAAAGTAGATTTTACGTTGAATATATTCGGGGGTCGGCTGTTGCACTTCTTCTGATAAAGCTACAGGATAAATAAAAATATATTAATTAGTTGTTTACTAATAGATTTTCAGAAGGCCTAAAATGGAATGAGACTTCAGGTTTAACTATTAACCATTATTTGGTATTTACCAGCTTCACTGCTGTTGGAATTACCCTCGAGGGTTGCCGCCGTGTCTGCCATCCTTTAATTATGATTAAATATTATGTTTTTTAATTAATTTGTGAAATATTAAAACTTTTGTTTGGGTTTCTGTCAATTCGCCGCTTCCTCAAAACAGCTGTTGATCAGGGCTGCAATACAGCTGCAAATTATATCGATATTTCGACTTTGATTTTAAATAAAATGCCTATCGTTCTGAAATTTAAATAAACCGAATTTATAACGTTCGTTTCGTCCACAATCTGCGAGGGAATTATAATTGTTGAGTTTGTTTATAAAAGTTAATAAATATCTTACAATGTAAATTCTGCATTAAATTTTAAAGATAATATTTCTTGTGTTCACTAAATTCTTCTATGGATCATGTTTTGTGCATCCGCACTCCAAGTTCACCTCTTTGCCACAGGAACAGCTTTCAGCCAGAACTGCGACCTGTAAAATAATTTCCAAAATACAGGACTTGCAGGACCTTCGCCAGGGCTGGCCCACTTACCAGCAGAAGCAGTGTGGCCACAAGCAAAAGCACAGCCTTCATTTTTAAAAATCAAAGAAAGGTCTTGGCAGATTTATAGTTTATAATGTTGGTTTATTGTACGGAAGGAAATTAGTAAACGTATTTGATTTGAAATCAAAAGGCTGCTTATGACTATGCTGATTACATCGGGGCCTATTGTGATTAGAAACTTAGAGATTTGCGGGCCTTGATGAAGTGTGTGTCGGCCTCGTAGGTGTGGATGCGGTTGTTGCGCTTGATTTTGCGACGTTTCTTTAAATCGGTGTCAAACTTTCCGGGTCCGCCGCTGCATGGGGTGGTGGGGGCCCGCTGGAATTTCTTGCTGTCGAGTGAGTAGCATTCTCGAGTAGCGCCGACTTCCTTCAGGTCCTTGGGAGTTTCCACAATTTTCAGACCGCTCAGACGCTGCAGTAATTGGCTGGCTTCATTGTTGGTGGTTGACATGATGATTATTTTCTCTGAATACTTTTGGTTGATCAGGAAGTTATAACGTTGCTTGACGTTGACGGCTTGCTACTGACTTCCATTTGGCCCTTGACCCTATTTATATCTCCTTGATGGGTATGCAATTTCAGGACTCTGACATAAAACTCAGCGTGGAAAGTACTTTGCTAATCTTTTGCCGCATCTGTCATTTTACGATGTTACCTGCTCGTAATTAAATTTTCCGCCGAAAAGCCCTGCTAATCCCTTTTTAATGCGTTCAAAATTATGTGAGCAGGTAGAAAAGATCAATAAATTTTCGAAAGACGGTCATAAATGGGAAAAATGCATTTGGAAAGTATGCTTTATAACTTTGAGATTTTGCCTAACCTTTTTCGCACTAAGCCAATGGTATTTTTAAAGTTAGGGGAAAATTACAAGTTTTATAATTCTTGGAAAATATAAGAAATTAAAGATAAACAAAATTCATGGAATATAAACTATTTTTTAAAATCCGCGCGCAAGTAAGCAGAATTACTGCCGTCGAGCAGTGTGTACACACTGGCATAAACATATGGTTTCTCTGCACGTGTATCTGTTAACTCGTTTATGCGAAAAATTAATTTGTGATTTGTTGCCTATAAAATGAAGTCAAGGCATAACCAAAGGCTTATAAAAAAAATGTATAATAAACTTAGCGACAGAAAATATCCTTTCTTCTATATACAAGGTAAAACGAAGGTCAGGGCAGAGTTATAAGGAAACACAGATTCCGACCTGCTGAAGATCGCAATTTTCGCCGCATAAACACGTTTCGTTATTTCGATTTGAATGGAGCACTTGCATTGGAGCTCCGCGCCGCTGCCGCACAGAACGTTATAAAACGCCAACCCATCCAGGAGCAATTGAGTGTGATTTGTGATTGTGCTTGCAAGTGAATGAAATCAATTGATTCGGCGAGTGCGGCTAGAAAAGCAAAGAAATCGGAACTAACTGTGTATTGTGTAACCACTAAAAACGATGACCGGTGGACAGACGAAAGGAAGGAGGCGAGGAGACGGCGGGAGCCACTACTGATCATATGATTGCCCAAGAATAACAAGCTCTCAGATATATACGTCAGGTGTGACAAAAGGGGGAAAGCTAAAAACATAGCACGGCAGTCGCCAAAATAGCAAAATAGTATTTCGTTGCCAGAAGGAAAACATCACCAGAACAGTAGCAGCAGCAGCAGCAAAATCGAAAGGAAACAGGAAGGACCACGACAATGTACACGATCAACAAGGGACCCAGCAAAATAGTTGCTAAATCGCGTCGCGGTAAGTCCAGCATTAAACATAACATTTAAACATTTAAATTATTCGAGAAGGCACACCAAATAAAACCCTTGCAGCGGCAACATGGCCCAGCTGTTATGTCACAACATTTGCCTCCTACGCTCTCTCGACGGTGTTTTTCTCTGTGTGGAGCACTCTCTCTCGCTCTCTGGCGCTGTTAATTTTTTGTTTTGCCGGCATTTTCCACAGCGAGCTGATAATTTACATCATACTTTTCATCGCTTTTGCAGGCCTGGCGCAAAACTTTGAAAAGTTCGAGAGCATCAAGGAGAGCGGCCGGAGGAATGGCAGCTTCGATCTGAACAGCCCCGAGGAGCACAACAAGTAAGGGGCCATCGTCCAAATCTTTGAATCTTTGGCCGCTTATGCAAACAGCCAGCAGCACATGTGTGGAAAGTGTCGAGTGGGGAGCGGGGAGAAAGTGGCGGGGTTGGCGACCCTCGTCTTATCTTTGACATTTTATCGCAGGAATCCGCGGCGACCTAGCACCGCCATGCTAATTGCTCTCTAGGAGACGCTAGCTAGGAGAACACGTGGATCAGCCAGGCAGTCAGGCAGGCCAGGCGTCGCGTCGGTTATCGGTTCCATTTTCATTTAAATTCTGCCTCTGAAAGGCATTGACTTTTCCACTGACAACCGACCGTTGCGTCACGACTTTGGGAGAGGAAACTTGGGTTGCTTGGCACTTGGGAGTAGAGCACTTAGCAGTGATCATAAAAAAGAGCCATAAAGCTAAGTATTTCTATGAATAGTTGGGAGAAAGCATTAAAGGTGAAGTTCTGATTGCAAAGTTGGTCTAATTCTTACCCTTTTTCTTGAGCTTAAGCCATTTTTTCATATTTTAATTTATTACAAAGAATAATTTAAAATGTAATATCATAATTTGTATCTTTGTTTTAGAACTAATTTTCTGGGATATTTATGAATCAATTATTACTACCAAATTCCAATAATCATGTAGATAGCTCATGCTCATAGAACTTAATAATTGATGTTAATGAACTTAGACAAAATCGGAACGAAACCTATTTAAAGAACTAATCAAAATACAAATCTTTACAAAATGATGTGTTTAGATTTCTCATGACGAAATCAATCAATCAACACATTTCAGTTCTGCGATTGTTATGTCACACCTTCCACAAAAATAATCAGAACTTTTTTGGATCTATTAGCAAATTGGTTTTACAAAGAATAATTATAAGTAAATAATAATAATTATTAATTATTTTTAGAATTTAGAATTCTAATTGTGGGTATTAATATGTTATATGTTATTTAATTCTTAACTTTTATTCAACTAACTTTGCCAAAATCAATACTATTTAGAATTTTAAATACTATTTTTTTTATTTATTTTTCCAATTTTTACATTTTCTTGTTCATTTAAAATATTTTTTGTATTATTATAATTTATTTAAAGGGCTACAACTGTGGTTATCTGTCTTCCACTGCCTTGTCAATCAATAGATAGTCAGCTATCACTAATATTAGACTCGCTATCAGCTTCAGGGCCGAAAGGGCTATACCCCCAGATTAATATCGCAATTTGGCTTTTATTTTTACTATAATTTATTGCAAGCCGACATGTTAACTGAGAAAATATATTATATTTGTGGTCTTAATATAACAAAATGAATCAAATTTATAACTATAATCTCCACTCCTTATTTCTTTGTGCAATTTTGTTGCAAGAACAACTTCGAATTTCACAACTGAATTAGTTTAATGAATTTTCGCACGTGGACAGAATTTTAATATATTTAACGTTTCCAGAACTGAGAATGAAGTTGTCGAACCCAGTTTCCCCCACCTTCTCACTTTCCGCAACTAATTTATTTTCGTAGTCCACTCGGGGAGCGTATTTTGCATAAGTGCGGCGACGTTGTCTTTAAAATTCAGTCGGGCATTGTCATTAAAATATGTACTTATAATACCTTTTATTTAATTTTCATGAATGCAGCATACCGCGTCCAGTGTTCCAGCAGAGCTTCGCCTCCAAGAGGATAGCACCGACCAAACTGATCGAGGATGAGGTGATAACGCCGCAGCACGAGGAGATTATTCGTTACATAAATGACTGTAAGTCTGCGTTTCTTTAAAATTAAGGCTATTTTTTTTAAATTTAGCAAAAAATCTAATCTAAATCCTTCCTTTTGACAGCCTGGAATATGCTGGTGGCACAGAATCCCTACGATGCCAACTCATCCGCTAAGCCCGCCGAGAAAGTAGTGGCGGATGCCAACAACAACGACAGCGCCGCCAGTCCTGTGGACAGCATCATGGCAAACTCACAACTTACAGCGACTGTTTGGGTTGAACCACCTAGTCCTGCGCTGCAGGATTTTAAGCCCTTCGATCTGGAGTCATGGTGGGGCCGCCGCCTGTTCCAAAATATCACAAAGAGCCTGTAAGGATGGGTTGTCGCTGATTCCTAGCCTTCACTAGAAACACTAGAGTTGTATCTATAGAGATGATATCGTGCGTAGATATTGTTTAGGGGCTATTTCACCTTTTGGATGTAAGGATGTTTGGGAAGCCTCTAATATGGCCAACGAGCAATGTTTTTAGTTGCCTCTTTGTGTTTGAACATTGTGTAAATGGATGGATTAAATTAAGAGTCATCGCCCTAACGCTGGCTAATTGTAAATAGTTCGATTTATAAAATGTTTTAGAGCTGTAAGAAGAGAATATCTGGTGGTTTGCCTGCTTGCTTGCCAGTTTTTAAAAAAGTCCACTCTCCAGAATAATATTTCAATTAAAATAGAAATAGTCATACATTTTCAGTCAACAATCAAATGTTTTATAGTTTTGCCTGTATATATATATAAAAAAGTCAAAATTCAATTATCTTTTTTGTCGATTTAGGTAAGTTTTAAGTTGTATCCAAGGCAGGAATTGGTTGAGCCTATTCCTCACTACTGGCAGCACATAATATTAATAAGTTTCTCGCTCTAAATCGTTTGTATGTTTAGCATAAATAATAAAAACAGAAAGCATGTTGCTAAAATCATGTTTGGTAATTATTTGGAGAAAGGGATCTTACCATATTTCATGTTTATATATTTAAATAGAAATTATTAAAATATACTTCAGTTCTCTAAACCAATTTTCTTCATTTTTTGTTTAATTTCAAAAATAACGATATTTCTATCGATAAATGGCACTCCATGTTAACTATATTGATATCGGCGTTGTACCAGCTCTAGCTGCTGCTAAAATTTGGTCAAAAATCGACTGAAAACTTGGTTTTCCTTAAAATAATTAAATAAATTAAAATGGGCAGCGAAGACGAAGGAATCCACGATCTAGAGGCTCGCCTGGAGGATGTTATTCTGGAGGATATAGGCGCCCGACACCGCCGCGAGCGGAAAGAACTCCAAGCCAAGTTGCAGGCCATGAAAAAGAATGCCCCGAAAAACAACAAAAACAAACGTAAGGAGTTCCTGGAGGAGATGACCCGCCTGGAAGGCGAACTAGAGCAGCGTCACAAGGCGGAACTTCAAGCGGCAGAGGCCAGTGCGCCACCAGCAGAAGAAGTCAAGCAGCAAGTGGAGGAGAAGCCGGCAAAGTCTGTCCCTGAGGAGGAGGCCGAAGAGCAGGGAGAAGAGCCGGATCATCCTTCCAATCAGCGCGTGTCCAAGGCTCAGAAGCGAAGGGATAAGAAGGCCAAGGAGGCGAGGGAACGCGAGGCTGAAATTAAGGTGGAATTGCAGAACGCCGCCAATCAGCCGTCGCCCAAATTGATTGAACTTCAGCAGATAACAGCGAAGCTATCAAGTCGCCAACTGTCCCTGCACAACATCGCCTCCGATGGCGACTGTTTGTATCAATCCATCAAGCACCAGCTCATTGTAAACGCTCTTCCAGGTCACAGTGTCCAGGAGCTAAGGCAGGAGACGGCCAACTATGTGCGGGCGCACAAGGACAGCCTCATCTGCTACATGACCCACCCGGAAACGGGTGACCTGCTCAACGATGAACAATTCGAGCAATACTGCCAGGATATAGCCAAGACACACGCCTGGGGCGGACACATCGAACTGAAGGCCATATCCTCGCTCCTCAAGGTTCCCATTGAAGTCATCCAAGCGGAAGGTTCGCCCACACTTCTGGGGCAGGAAGAGTTTGGCGGAGCACCACTGGTCATCTGCTATCACCGTCACATCTATCAATTGGGCGCCCATTACAACTCCACAGTGCCAGTGGCCTAAAATGAAACTCACTCTCTCGCATTTGTAACAGTTTTTTGTCTTTAATTAATAATTAATTATGTTGACTTTATAAATACGCACGCATTTTGGAAGATTTGAATTATTGTCAAAAATTGCAAGTATGTAAGTAGTTATATGTACAATTAATAGTCGATATATATAGTAACAATTCTCTAGGTTAGCTAGCGACACAGTTAGCTGGATTTGTTCTAAGAAAATATTTCTTATTATATAGAAAAATACATAATTCGTCTATATATATTAGCTCAAAGTTTAGGTTTCTTGTGGCGATTGTTTAGTGTGTAAATTCAAGCAATAATTTGATTATTCCTCGAGCCTAACTAACTTATTAATTTGTAATGTGGTTGCATCAACCCATTATTTGTCCTTTTGTGTGTATTGTTATCATAGAAGCAATCGATTTGAATTATTTATCCTTCTTGCTCTCCTTCTTGGGCTTCTTGGCTGCCGGCTTGTTGGGGTAAATGGCGAACATGGACAACTGAATGCCGCTCAAGACAAGGAGCAGTAGATTCTGGAGCTAAAAAGGAGAGATTTAATAATTATTTTCATCCTTGCTTTTATTTATAATTCCAACTTACCACCATCACAGTATTCTTGATGGAGATGGCATACAGCATCCAGGATGCCGCCACCATGTTACCAGACAGGATAATCGGGAAGGGCATGCCCTCGGTGCTCTTCTTCTCAATGATTTTGGGAAGATGCAGGAGTGGAGAGCCCACCAACCAAACCAAGATGCCGGTGATCAGCATACCGAAGCGGAATTCAATCTTGGCAGGATCCTCGAAGTTGGCATAGGCCGTTGTGGCCAGCAGGAAGAGCGAGGAGTAACCGATTTGCTTCCAGATATTAACCCTGTTTCCACTGGATGCGTAATAATAAAAACCGAAAAGGAAAACAAAGTTAATGACCAAACCAATTAGATTGGTGTTGATCATGGCGGCATCGTTCATGATGTAAGCCAGCTTTAAGCTGAGAACGGTCCTGAAAAGTAAAGAAAGAAAGGATTTAATTAGGATTTTGGTTGGCTTTGTAAAAAGAGAAGTGTAAACAATGTGGAAAATTAAACTTAGCGAAAATCTTGACCATCCAAAGACAGTTTTCCATTTGAAAAACCAAAGTTTACAATAGAAAACCCGTTTTTTAATAGAAAATCATAATTAATTCAAGTAAAATAACGAATAAAACAAGTTTATTTCTCTTCTACAAAATACCTCAGTAAAATTGATATATGTGCAAAATTTGTTTTCAATATTGCTTCTATTTTAATAGCTATAGCTGTGTTTTTAGTACACAGGATTTTTCTCCTATATGTCTTAAGTATATATCATGTATTGGTTTTTGATCTGGCCCCATCGTATTGTTATGATAGCCCAATGAAGAACGCGCGGAGAGGCATTTCATAGAAAGTTGATATATGTGCAAATAGCTTCATTTATGTTTGGGGTGAATCCCGGCCAGTTTCTAGTGGAACAAAGATAACAAATTTGACTGCTTGTATTCTAAAATTTAATTAAAAATTATTTCAAGGTATTTAATTAGATTTAGATTTAGATTTGCGTTAAAAAACTGTATTAAATATTAAAAATGCCACAAGCAGCCGAATTTTCAAAAGAAGAGGCTAACTGCGGCGTCAAAGTGGATGTTATTGCCAAAACAATTAATAGGCATCCAAATAAAGTAGGAAACTTCTTGAAGTCACCCCAAAAATATGCCCAGAACAATTCCAAAGGTGCACTTCCAAAGGTTGATGACGCACCAATCGCCACATTTTGGCTTTGGCAACTGAAAAGAATTTGAGCTGAGCCCAAATTAGGACACATTTGAAGTTGTGAATATGTAGGCAATGAGTGCAAAAAATTTGCCGAAAGGATTTGCATCTTACAGATAAAGCAAAAGACCCGAAACCTAAGCTTTTGCATGGGCAGAATAGGCTCGATTTGTCTATTTCGAGAATATAAATTTTTGGCCACCGAAATTCAAAATGTCATCTTCAGTGATGAAAACAATTTAATTTAGATGGCCCAGATGAAAATCAGAAGTATTGGCAAAACCCCAGGCATGCCAGGTAGAATTGCCACAGACGCAGCCATGGTGGTAGTTCGCCTCTGGTTTGAGCTGCTTGTAGTTAATTCGGGAAAAGGCCTATATGCTTCATGCCATGTCGCATGAATGCGGAAATGTATACAAAATGGGCTAGTACAATTTTCCGAAAAATTTCATCCCGGAGACTTTGTGTTTCTACAGGATAACGCTTCTATACTCGTAGCGCGCTATACGAGGACGTCTCTGGAAACTAAAGCAATCACTCTGATGCAGTAGCCAGCTGTAAGTCCGGACTTAAATCCGATAGAGAATCTTTGGGGCATCTTTTCAGAAAAGTTTTAGGAGGTGGAAGGCAATTTCAGACCCTGAAAGACTAAAAGGCAGATATTATTAAGGAATGGGCATCCTTTGATACAGCTGTCCTCAAAAACTTGGCAAATTCAATGCCGAAGCGATTGATAATATTAGAGCAGCAAAATGGAGATATTAATAACTAGTTAACTTATATCACAAATGTATATAATATTTCTTTTTGCCATTTATACGGTTTTGCACATATATCAATTTTCTATGAACAATAGTTTTAAGTTTCTATGTAAATGTCAAACAATGATACATTAAATATATATTAGGCTTATTCGTTTTGTACATTTACTACCTACATAAATAAAATAAATTAAAAAATCTAACATGAAGGAGTTAAAAAAAAATCAAGAAAAACACGTTGCACATATATCAATTTTACTGAGGTAGATACACACTTTTCAAAGAGAAATGGAACAAGTTTTGACCTCAAGAATCTTACTACCGACCATTTTAATTAACATTTTACACTGCAGGGTCATTAGAAAAACTCGTTTCGATTAATTAATTAAGGTATCTACAGTTCTACATTTTTTAAAGTACAAACATGCTGAGTCAAACGGGTTTTCGGGATATACCAGCCAGCAAGCTGTTTATGTGTTTTTTACCAATCATCGCCCACGTAGCCATTGATTAGAATATAAATACAGGAACAAAAAAATAAGCAGCGATAACATCGATCAACTTATCATAGAAGCCAGTACAATGGTGAAATACATTCCGTGATTCGTGCGAAATTAACACACAAAACTGGCCGGCCGCCCCGGAATACTTTATTGCCCTTGACCTACACACCTTCAAAATGGAATTCATTTAGCGAAACAAACTGTTGCTTCGCTCGCTTGCATGTCTGTGGGTCCTTACACTTGACACAGTCCAAGTTAACACCTTCCGGTTATCCACCCACCCCAACCCCCTGAATAGCCAATAGTGATGCCATAGGTACCATGAGAAGGCACAATAATTGTACCTTGTGAAATATACCTCATTGTTTTTCGCATTGGGAATATGTTTGTTTAAACATTGTGGGTTTAAATTGTTAGTAAACAAAGAAATTCATACGCTTTATAAATAGAAAAGTGAGTTGTCATTTCAAAAGTAAATATCATGCGTGATTGGGAAGTATTTTTTTTGTTTTATTGAATTAAAAGTAATTTTACTCACTTTTAAAGGTTGAAATTAAAAGCAAATTACGAGAGATGAATAATTATCATACAATTATTATGTCAAAGGTATATATTATGAAAGTAAATATTCATAGAGGCAAGTAAATATGTACAAATGTAAGTAGATTTCTGATTAATAATAATTTAATAGTAATGTTAGGCAAAGCTTCTTATTATTTTAGTAAGATCCCATGTAAACCCTGTTTATCTCCACTTAATACCTGTAGTTTTAAGTTTAAACCTATACTAGATATACAATTACTGCAAGATAATTCCTAGGTACACCTTGGATACTCATCACTGAAAGCCACCCCCACAGAATCTAAACACCCGGACTTATGCCGAGCACGTGGCATGGGCACCCAGCCTATCTTCCGTCTGTCCTGTCTCATAAACGATTAGCTTTGGCTGGCTCTCCCCTACGGATCAGCATTCATAGACTATAGCAATTATATTATTCCTACACACTCCAGATAAGAGGTACGTGTTAGTATAGGCCGCGCGTCGATAAGCAACCGAAAAGATTCCCAGTTACGGTGACGACAAGGTTAAGAGATATCTAGCCTAAACTATATATTTCATTTAAAATGTAACGGCCAAGAAGTAGATCGAAATGGCGGTTTTTTACGCCATCGAAGTGATGTAACCCCTTCCCC
Source organism: Drosophila anomelani (assembly GCA_035045905.1). NCBI lineage: Eukaryota > Metazoa > Arthropoda > Insecta > Diptera > Drosophilidae > Drosophila > Drosophila anomelani. The sequence continues at coordinate 11,013,421 of JAWNOO010000165.1, forward strand.
CATTGTCGTCTTATTGAATCGAGTGCAAAACCGATTCAGTGGGGGGCGGCCTTGAAAAAAGAGCCGATTCTGTGGCGTCATGGCGACAGTTCAAAAATTTAATCAATTCCACACAGATGCGCCGCCTGCCTAGCAATTGTTTCCTCTTTTTATTTTGTGTGCCTGATGCAGTGAAGCATTGCGAGAGGTCTAGAATTCGGGGATACTTACAGCACCACTCCGCCCAGAAATGGACCCACGGGATAAACATCGCTGCTGCCCTTCTTTCGGATGTCGTTCATCAGCGCCACACCGGACAGGAATTGCAGGGTAGTGATTGTGCCGGCTACCTTGGCAATAAGTTCGCTGTGAGGCGCCAAGAGATCTCCCAGAGCTTCCATGATGTTATTATCTCTGGATTTTAATGGGGCAAATCAAACGAGTTCCGTGCTGGGGATTTCGGGGGGGTGGGGCGGTGCCGCGTGAGAGTATAAACAAATGAACAACGAAAAACAAAAACTAACGACCGACTGGCAACTGCCGTAACAACAAAGCGACTGAGCCCCAATCGGTGGAGCTGTCCACCTTTTATAATCGGAAATGCTCCACAAATGGACACGTCGTTGGTTATCGTTATCGCGCTGTGGGGCTTATCGGATCCAAAACATAAAATTTCGAATAATTAGGAAACATTGCAAGAATGATACTTGTTTACAAGCTAGCTTGTGTATCAGTATAATCGAAAAAATATATAAATAAATAAGATAATGAGCTTTAAAAAGAAATTACAGTTTCTCATAAAAAGAAACTATTCATTAAACGAATGAAGAATACAAAAAGAACATTCTCAATGGATTATTATAACTGCTGCCTTCGTGAATGAATGAACAATAATTAATGCTTACTGTAATCGAACGAAATAGTAAAGATAACTAACTTGAATCCATCAATAAATTATGAAAAAAAGATAACTAATTTATTATCTTGTTTCAGGCAAACGAAATAAAAGTCTGCTCAGGCGAAATCATTGCTAAACAAAGAGATAAATTAAATGTAAAAGCAATAAACAATAAAGTAAATTATACTTACAAAAATCAATATTTTTTTATTAATCAAACTTATTCAAACTATAGCGTTCTTTGACAGTCCCACTTAGACCTCCTCCTTGAGGACATGCTTCTTCTTTTCACTGACATAGGGCACCTTGCCCTTTTTGGAGTGCTTGCGCACATTGGCCTCCTTGACCTGCTCCTTCTCCTTGACCGTACGCATCTTCTTCTGGGCATTGAGCACATGCCGCGGCACCTGCCGATGCCGAGCAATGCGCTTAATCTGCGGATGTGCCGCATACTTCTGTTTGAGAGCCTCCTGGTAATTGAAGTTGACTCGCTCGCGTGGACGTATGACGCCCAGCTTCTCCGAGGCCTTCGCCTTCCACATGCGCACGTTCATCTCGTCGGAGCCAGAGAAAACATATCGATTGTCCAATGACCAGGCCACACAGACCACATGCTGCATGCGTTTGGTGTGATAAATGTCCCTAGAGTGGCTATGGTGGGCATTGTAAATGCGGACAGTCTTGTCGTAGCTGGCGGAGACGAATTCCTTGCCCGTGGGCGAGTAATCCACATCGGTGACGGCGGAAACATGATCGAAGTGCACCTTTAAAGGTGTTTGCAGTTTGCGGGTGTCAAAGGTGTAGAGGCTGCAAGAGAAAAATTAAGCTTAACAAATCGAATAAATAGTTTTAAAAATATCCAACTCACTTGCAATCTTCGTTGGCAACCGTAAAGTTGAACGCCTCCATGGGATTCCAGGCCAACTTGTTGCTCTTCATTGTCAGCACCACCTTCCTCAAGGGCTGGGCTTCGCGCTGGTCATACAGGATAATGCTGCGATCGCTGGCACAGCAGGCCAGGATATCCGTTTCCACCGGATTGTACGAGATGGTATGCAGAGTGTCTACGCCCCATTTCAGCGTCTTTAACGGATCGTTGTGCTCCTCATCCCAAATGGCGCACACCTCGCCGCAGGTGGCGAACTTATTGTCCTTTCGATTGTGTGAGATGCCATGCAGCCCGTATCTACTGAGTATGGTGTTCACCGGCTCTTCATCCTCGCCAATTTCCGGTGCTTGGGCCTTCCAAACCTTAATTGTCTTGTCATCGCCGACGGTGAAGATCTGCTCCCCGTTGCGGGTGTAGGCAATGCCTCGCACGAAGCCATCGTGAGCCACAAAGTGGCGGTTGCTGATGCGATTCGCCAGGTCCCAGATGCGCACCTCGCCATCGTAAGCGCCGGTGGCCAGGCTAGAGAGTTGCTTGGGATGCTTGCCGAAGCATGCCACACCATCCCGATGGCCACTTAAGTTGGCGACAAAGGGCTTAGCAAACACTCGGTCCAATTTGGTGGCATTCAGCGCCCGCACATACTCCCGGGGACCCTCCAGGGGATGCAGCGAGGGATCGTAGTTTCGGGGCACTGAAATGAGTCTCTTATCAAATTCTGTGCTTCTTAGCTTGCATTTCACTTACGCTTGTGCTGCTGCTGCTTGGTTTCCCGGACATAATTGTCCGGATTGCGACTAATCATCTTCACCTTCATCTTGCTAGCATTTATTTCGATTTCTTGCGTCGCAGTTAAACGTTTAAAATAAAAGATTGGAAAATAAACAACATGTGCGATTAGCAGCGCTGCCAACTTGTGTTGTTGTCAGCTGATTGGCACAGGAACACACTTTTTACTAGCGGCAGAGGGGGTAACACTGAAATTCAAATATTGGCCGTTACATTGAGAAAATTTAATTTAAGTCAAAATTCGTTAATAAATTCATTCAACAGACTAAGTTAGCCAATATTATTGCAATTTTAAGCTGTATTTAAATGTTTTGCACTGTTGCTCAGTATTGATAACAACCAAAAACAGTGGCAATGCAGACGAAACTGCCGCCGTCATAGGTATAGTTTCCATAGTCATCGGATAGTGGGTCCCAGATGGCGCGGGCTCCATAAAAGCATCCTGCACCGGTCTGCTGGTAGAGCATAACGTTCACCACGTGCTTGTAGCGCGGAAAAGCGCCGCGTCCTTTAAACCTGAGATTGATATCGTCGGCAATATCGCGAGTCCATTTGGAAGCCTCATCCTGATTGTAGACCTTGTTGTTCAACTTCTCTGTCAATATTTCATTCAGAATAAATACAATATATGGCACCGGGAACTTCTTTCCAAAAGCCGGGCCCATATTGTAGGCGTTATAGATGGTGACATCTGAAGCTGGCATCGCCTCAGTTGCGGGCTCGTCGTCTCCGAAATCGGACTCACGAAGAATAGCCTCCATTCTGCTGTCTCCACTGCCCGTGGATGGTCGATTTCGTTTAATCTCCGACATTGTTTTGGGTTTTTTTCATAACTCGGGTTTTCTTTATTTTTTAAAGAATATTTCTGTGTTGTTTCCAATGAATCGGAGAGCGACTGATCGATCTTTAAATGTACATAAAAAGCAGAGTCAAGTTTCCAAGGCTACTATTTGTTTTTAAGTTTTACTTACAACTGACACAAAGTCGTAATAATAAATAATAAATGCCTTATTTTAATAATCCAATGATTGTTTTTTATAAAATATATTTAATAATACAAAAAACCATGGCTATTTTTCCTATACAAATTATAGTAAAATAAAAATAAATTTATTGTATAAGTTTTTTTTTTATTTTATTTCACTACCAACATTTAAAAATTTTTTTCTCTCTTTTCTGTAATTTAAGAAAAAATAATTTTCAAGTGCTTAAGGGATTTCACAAGGAACCTAAAGCTAAAGAGTAACTCGAAAGTGAACCTTCAACGATTTGAATGCCGGTGTCCTCTGCGGTTGGGATGGCGTCGCTTCGAAGATTGCTGGGTGCCACTCGAGGGCTTATCATCGGACGGCATTGGCGCATATTTGATCTCTTTACCTTCCAGAGAAGCCTCTTTCTCGAGCAGCAGCTGCTGTTGATGTTGCAGTTCGTGAACCTTTTGCAGGCAACAGCAGTTTCGCAAGGCGTTCATGAAATCACCCAGGTTCCTGTTGAAGTTCTCCAGGCTTTCCGGCGAAATGATATGAGACTTATTTCCCTGGCAGCTTTCCTCGATGGCCACCTGGGCATGGTAGATGCACTCACTGGCATGACCCAGGGTATTCTTCAGGTTGTAAATTTGCTGTTTCTTTTTCAGCTGCGCCTCCATGTAGCGGGAGCACAACAACTCGAAGCGACGCTGCTCACTCCGATACTCGTCGAAGAGTTGCTCGTATTTGGACTGCAGCTCCTCCGTTTCGCTTTTGAGGATTTTCAGAGCCTTCTCCTTCTTTGCCAGCTGACGGCAGCTTTGACGATGGGAAACCGAAAGCTCATCGTAGCTGTGAGGCAGCGATTAAAAACTGTCCATAGAAGGATATGCAAGGACTCACCGCTGTTGCATGAGCAGTGGACTAATGGAATCATACAGGTCCCCGCCAGACTTAATAGGAGGTCGCCTGACGAACCTCTCATCCGGTTCGCTTCCCTCGCCCCCAGAGGTATCAATGCCATGGAGCAACTGCACCAGGCGTCCGTTCCGTTGCTTCTCCGTGTCCAACGAAAAGGACAGTTCCTGCACCCGTTCCGTTTGCCTCTCCAGGGCCATTCGTAGCCTGAACTCGTTCTGATGATCTTCGTAAAGGGTGTGCTCCAACTGGCTAACCTTCCGCAGAATCTGCTCAACGATCTGCTGGTAGGGATTTAGCTCCTTCCTACTCAGCCGGGCAGCTGCCAAGGCCAAAAGAGTTTCCCCGGGCGTGGGCTCCTCCTCGTCGTCGTCGTCCGATGGTATCAGCAGTCCGGGCGAATCCGAGGTTGTGAAAAAGAAGCTGGGAGTGGTAGTGGGGCTGGAAGTTGGATAACCACTGGTGGTGGTGGTGACGGTTGTGGAGGAGATCGGATCCGGGATTGGAGTGGAACAGATTGTGGTTTGCCCAAGGCGCAGTCTCTTGCTCACGCTCTTCAGAATCTCGCTTATCTTCATCCTTGGTCCTTTCCCAGTCGTTGATGCCGTCGCTGTCCTTGTCGCCGTCTTCAGCTCTTCAGCTCTCACCTGGCTCTGTCTGAAAAAAGAAAGTCAGGTGTGTGCTGCGTTGTGTGCGTGGCTTGTTTGACAGTCTGCCTACTAGGCGCTGCACTTGGAGAAATTTTAGGTAGCGAAAGATATAGCAAGGCAACTGTTATTATTTTCAAAATGAAGATTTATTTAGTTGGAAAATAAATTTAAAATTAATTATTCAAAATATATATTTTAAGTTATAAATACAATAATTTTTCACAGTTTAGTCACATCTAGGCAAAAGTTGCCACCTCTCAGGCTCACTTTCCATATGGTTTCACAGAACTTTTTAAATTGGTTTCAGTTTTAACACCTTTGCCTTCAGTTCGCCCGGCACTCAATCAAAGTTGTCGTTTTCCCTGCTTTCCCGGCTTCTTGCAGCATCCTTTGGCATATGTTTCCAAGTCCTGGGTGCTGCCGCTCCTCCTGGCAGGTTTCCTCTGGTGTTTGTTAGTCGTGCGTAAATTGCCATTAGCCAAAAAGGGTTTCCAGGACCTGATACACTTATTGCATTTTTATGGGCAAAAGTTTTGTTGTTTTTCCCTGCCGCCACCGCTTCTGTTTTTTTTTTTATGCTGACTGAGCTGGAGGACTGAGCTGCATGTGTCCTTGATTAAGGTAGGACTTGCGGGTGGATTTGTATTTTAAACTTGATTGAGGTAATTTCGTAGGCAAGCCAAGGCAAAGGTGCTCAAAAGTAGAAAGTTACTGTGCGGTCTGGGTTTTACGAGTTTGCCTCCAATGAATGTTTATCGATATTGATTTGGGAGGGGTTTGAATGGTTTTTGTTTTAATATTATTTAAGGGGAAGTAAATAAATAATATTAAAGTTTTAAAAATATTATTAAAATATAGTAAAGTAGCCGGAAGAAATTATAAAGAGTTATACTCTAAATAATATTAGTTTTCAGGCTCAAAAAAAAATAAATACATGGCCATCTACAAAGAATTGAAATTAAATATATTTAAGAGAGTTAATTCTATGTAAAAACGTATATATTTTATAAAATAAATGAAATTTAAACCAAAAAATTTGTATTTAAAGGTTTTCCACTTATTTTGTTTATATTTCCTAAGCTTTCTTTATGCCTTGCATCTTGTCTAGTTATCTATAGCTTTCTATATATTTTTGTTGCCAACTGATACCTAAGCATATGGACAAATCTTATCTTTATAACCTGATAAGCTACTCCACAGATATCTGCCACAAATTAACCACATTTCCAAGCTTTTCCTAATCAACAAAAGTCATAAATCTTTGACTTGCATTTAGAAAACGTAAACAATATGAGTTTTCTCTTAAATAACTGCCCGCCCTTCTCTTTTTTATCTCTTTGTAGCTTTCTCTTCCGGGGCCGCCGCCAGTCAATGATTGTCTTTTGTAACACAGCTGAGCCATAGTTTTGGAAAATTCCCGCAGTAAAGCTTTGACAACGCTGGCGGCTGGCCGCAAACAAAGAAAAATATACACTTTGTTTATAAAAAGTAAAAAGTAATTCAATTACAACGAATTTAAGCCAAATACAAGGGCAGGATGTCACGCCTAATATCTGGAGTCCGAACATTATTCCGTCGTTATCCTTTTGTGACCAATAGCGCCATCTATGGGAGCCTGTACGTGGGCGCCGAATATTCTCAGCAATTTGTTTCGAAACGCTGGCTGCCTGTAAGTTGAATTTATCTGATAGATGCGGATATTACATATATCTAAGGGATATATAGAGTATCTTAAGCGATTTGTGTTTCTTGTAGTCAGTGGCCGAGCGTGAGGATATCGATTATGCAACAATAGGAAGATACGCTGTGATGGGCACCGCGGCCTATGCCCCAACATTATACTTTTGGTTTGTGCCCCAACACCAGTTAAATGAATCTCTGTATATATGTATAAAGGTGAACAGCTGGGGTCAAAATAATAGCAGTGATATTAACAGACAAGTTTTTATTGTTTTTTGATTATTAATCTTTGCTTGTGGGTTATTAAAAGTATCTTAAAGTAGCTATTTGAAAAGTAAAATGTAATATTAAATGTTAATATTATATTATGGAAGAAATAATAATTAGTTTCTGTTTTGTAGCTATTTTTTATTATATTAAAATATATTCATATGTTTTTCTGTAATATTTAAATCAGTTATTTGTTAAGATGCTTTAAAGAGGCCATTTAAAAGTTATTAAAAGTACTTCAAATCTAAGAGACATCATTTTAGCTGTAGAATAATTACACCTTTGTTAATCAGTTCTTAAATCAACTTAAATTAATATAAATTTATTATATTTAAATTCAGAATTCTAATAATTATAGCCCAATATTGACCTCTTTCAATACTCAAAATTAAGATCACTTTAGAGCTATTGTCTTGACCGCAGATGTGTGTACATAGATACTAACACACATGGGTGGACCAGTCAATTTACAAACACTCACATATATTTTTTTAACCATTCTTTCCATTTCCTCAATTGCTTTGCTTTTGTTGTTGTTTTTGACTTTTATCAATTTGTTTACAATCGCGTAAAAGCTTCGCCAGCACGTGCCACAAAGTCAAGAGCATGTTTTCATTTCTCTTCCACTTTCTCCACACTCTCTCTTCATGGTTTCTCTTTAGCAGCACCAACTCAGCCACCAGAGCACTTCGCTTTTCCGCCACTGAAAAGCTATCGAGAAAAGCACGCCAACTGCACAGAGAATTTTTTTGGGTCATTTATGTGCACGTCTAAGAAAAAGGGTAAATCGCCAATGTAAGTGAAGAATGATAAAGGAGGCTGAAAAGCAGACAGAGTAAATCATATAAACAAAGGACACGAGAAATTATTTATAAAACACCAAAACACAAGGATAAATTATATACTAAACACACAGGACACAAGGATTTGTAGACACCAGGATATACACCATTTTATGTTTAACACCAAGACAATATAAACTAATTATATTTTATTTAAACATTTTCAAATATTATACATAAATATATTTCATTTTAATCATATTGCCTGCTTTTGCGTTTGTTAAAAAATATAAATAATTATTAAGAAATATATTAAACAATAAATTTGTAATACTTTTCTCAGGTACAAATGGCTAGATAGGACCTTTCCCGGTACAACTAAGGTGATTATTGTTAAAAAACTGGTGTTAGATCAGTTTATTTTAACGCCTTATTTATTGACAGTCTTCTATGCAGGTGAGTTTGTATTTAAATTAAAGAAATAATAATTATTTAGAGAGATTTTATATATATTTGAATTATATAATATATTAAAACAAAAATACTTTTAGTATCCAAAAGATTTAAATAAGAAATACTAGTATTTAATCATAAATATGTTCTTTATTCACATCATAAATAATACCCTTATGCTTTACATAAAATAAAAACATTTATTAATTAATTGCTTCCCTTCATAATAAACCATAACGAATAAAATTAAAACAAACTTTTCTTAATACAAAACTCATCTTAAAATTACTTCTTCCCAGGCATGTCCTTAATGGAGGGTTCGGAGGATACTTTCCTGGAATTGCGCGAGAAGTTTGTGCCTACTTTTGTGCGTTCCTGCATTTTCTGGTTGCCGGCGCAGGCCTTGAACTTTACTTTGGTGGCGCCCCGATTTCGGGTTATCTATATGGGCGTTTGTGGTCTGATTTGGGTGAATATTCTGTGCTGGATCAAGAGACAGAGTCTGCCGGTTGCCGCAACGCCTCACAACAATGTGCCTTCCAATGCTGCCATCAAGAATACCGAAACATGAGAATATACAAAATAGTATATCCGTCGTGTATATAATCTTAGATAGAATTTTCGAAATGATTTGGCAAATAAAGACGGACGTGAATATAGTTGGTGGCCATGGAGTTATTTATTTAACCTGGCTGCAAATCGCTGGCGAACAGTGCGTATGATTGATGTTCCCATAAAGGGAAACTCATCAATTACTACTTGCCCTCTATTCATCTCTATTTTCAGTGTGTGTGTGTGTGTGTGTGTGTTGGTGTGCTGTTTATCAGCGTGTGTAAATGTGTTTAATTGTGTGCGTGTGTGCGTAAATGTTTCCATCAATATTTGCCACACACAAACAAGAAGGAAACCCAAACTAGGATTCAGATTCGGATCCCAGCCTGGTTCGCCGTGATGGTAACCATTGTGCCAAATACTGGCAAGGCGACGCACAAATGGAAATGAAGACGTAAAAACGTCTTAATGTATTTAGTTTGGGATGGGGGGTTATTCTTTTTCGGATATAGAGATGAGATAAGATCTATAATTGGTGTTGTTTTTATTAGATCAACGTGTTTTTAGTTTAGTTATACATTTTTTTTGGTTATAAAAAACTATTTTAAAATGATGAAATCTATTTCTAAATAATAATTACAAAGACAAGTTATAAAAAGTAATTATTATAGATTTTAAATTAATAAAAAATGTGTCTAGTATAGTTATTCAATGATATAGTTTAAAATTCAGTTGTTTTCCGCACTTTAAAATGATTTAAAGTTCACTAGATTATTTATTACTAATACACAATACATAAAATTAATAAATTATAATAATTACGCAGAGCTGCAGGGCCAAATATTTGTATTTATGTTCCCAAAACTAATCACTATTTATCACTTAGCCTGGACATTGGTCTCCCTAATTTATGTCGCCTGTTTTTGCCCACCATCCTCCTGTCTCCTGTCTAAATGCATTGTATGTAATTCCCCCATCGCATTAACTTTTTGCCTAATTATTGCTCATCTCTAGCATCTCGGCCGATGCCCCCCTTGACCCCTCCCCCCCTTGCGCTGAGCTAAACTAATTAGACATGGCGTGTTTTCGGCCAACGCCCCCTTTTATCCGCCCCATGTTAATGCGTTGAATGTGTGCGTCTGTTTAACTTATTGCTGTCTATTTAAATTGCAATTTGTCAATACGCGTGTGTGTGTAGCATTACCACACGCCCCTGGGGGGGAGCCACCTCCATTCCAACGCCACACACGCACACACTGCAGCCTGTTTTTCCCCATAGTTTTCCTTGAATACTGAGGGAAAATAGGGGGTTATATGGGGAAATTATTGAGAATTTAAAATATATTATATTAAGTGTCTAAAAAATGATTTGCAATGTTTTTCATTTTACTGTTAAGTATAAATTTTGACTTCTTTAGGAAAATATAAAAAGAAAGTGAAATTAAATAGAAAAATATTAAAAAAAGAGTTTTCAAATGATCAAATAATTAAATAACATTTAAAGAAAAATAAATTTCGATTAATCAAAGTTCTTTCACATTATTTCTCTCCGTGTAGGCAGTCATACAATTAAACTTCTTGTACCGTCATTAACAGCACATAACGCTGGGCCAGCCCGTGTCCAGACTAAACTTGGTAAACTTGGCAGACATCGCAGCTCCTGGCCAGCTCCCCGGCAACCCTCCACCCCCCTCTACCCAGGCAACTCCCCTCTTTTGGCCTAAGCTTCCAGCACTTCCTACGGGATTCCCCTCCTCAGCCTTTGACTTTGACGGCGATGTCTTCGCTGGTTTCTCTAGGTTGTTGCTGCTGCTGCTTCTGCTGCTGGTTCCTGGTTCATTTTTTGTTGTGTTGCTTCGTTTTTTTTTTTTTTATTTACATCCGCTTGTTTGTTCAAAGCGGAAAATTAATTCCATCTTGGCTTGTTTCCGTTTATCTTGAAAAAGTATTTCGTCGTCTTTTCGCTTTATACTGTATTTCAGGAGAGCTTCTGCTTCAGCTCCTGCCGCTGCTCCTCCACTTTGTTTTACTTTTATTTTTCGACAGCCTGCTGACCAGCTGAAAACTGCTTTTCCTACTTTATATTTGAGTGTGGAGATGGGGCAGGACTATTTACTTCATCTACGGGTCCTGGGCAGATTTTTTTCCGGCTGTTGTGTTGCTCTTGTTTGGTTTTAAGGGTATCTGGAGTTGCTAAAGCGATTAGATATGGCAAGGAAATGGGGAATTATATTCAAATTTATTTGAGATATTGATGATAATAATAACATGGAGAAAGTTCAATAAATTTAATTTTTTATGGGCTAAAATTAGGGGAAAATTAATTAAACAGGAGGTTAGTACAGTAAAAATATATTAAATCTTTGCCCTTTTTAGGTATCCAAATTATTGATAATATTATTTTAATATGTTTTATTATATAATTAACATTTATTTCACATTCTAAATTATTTTTATTAAAAGAACCATAAAATAATATGAATTATTACGTTCTAAGAGCACACAAATTTCCCCATAAAAACCCCCAAAACCTTGCTTGGCTTTCCATTTTTGTTTTCTTTTGCTTTCGCCACTGTTTGCTTTGGGTGGACGGGCGGCCAGTGGGAGATGACTGCTTCTACCGCCTTGTCCTTGGCCACGCCCACGCCCCACTTCCGGTGAGCTCCAGTCATCGTGGCGTGAAACTAGCGCGTCGCATCGCCCACCACACGTACATTAAATTAAAAATTAATTTACAAAAATAAACAGAGTTATGCCAGAGCGAGGAGGCATCCGCCGAACGATACCGAAGACCATAAGAAGCTAATACTAATGCTGCTTCATTTGATTCAATTACCGGAAGCAGTCTGTCCGGCGGAGCGGAACGGAACGGGAACTGGTGGAATTTTCGTGTTTGTCTTGGACACGCGGCAGGAAGTTGGCCGAGAGTATCCTCCTCGGGTATCCTCCTTCAAGGACTTGTCGTAATTACCGCACAAGACAAATAGAAAATGGCGTAAAAACGAGAAATTAATCAACGTTCGGGCGCCGTCCACGCGCTCCTCAATAAAGCAGGCGGTATATATAGTCGTATTCCATCCATCCAACCATCTATCCATCTCGATTGCGATGGCAATGTGAAGCGCTTGGCAAATATGGCAGCTGGCCGGGAATCAGCGTCATCGCTAAACTACTGCCAAGGGACAAATGCAGGGAGTTTTTGGGTCCTTTGACATGGAGATGAGAGCGTGAATTTGGCACAAATGAGTTGTGATTTAATTTAATTAAAGTTTTAAAGGGTTTAATGAAGTAATTTTTTACTTAGGTTATTAAAAATTAAGGCTTTTTAAGGAATTTCTACTGAATTATGTGGATGAGAGGGAAAACAACTTAAAAATAATAAAATAATCTTGCCTTCAATAAAATAAATATTTCTTTAATATTTTTGGAAAGCTAATTAAGTAATTTTTTTGCTTTTGAAATATTGTTGACCATATAAGTAAACTACAATTAAATTTCCCTTAAAATTAATTTAAAATATACTTGTTTAAGTCTAAGACGCTCAAGAAATAACTATAATTTTCTAAAAATAACTTTCCAGAGGAATACCTTTAGGATTTGAAGAACTCTAAACTTATTTGAACTCCTGTCGGAGAAAAGGGGATCTTCGTAATTTGCATAAGAAAGCGTTAATTAGTATTTGGTTTTAATTTGCGAGGCCGTGATTTCCATAGCCCCATCTCTGCCGGAGGCTCTCTGTGTGTCCTCTGTGATGTTTGTTCCGGCCTGATGATGGTCCAGCATCTGATGATGGCTCTTTCACGCGATGCGGCATTATAATTTTAAACTACTTCTTTGGGCCAGCTCCCCCCTTACGGCAGTTCCCCTTTTGAAACCCCCCTTTGGCACCCCCTCCTGCTACCCCTCTTTTGGCTGTGGGACATCCTGGTGCGGCACATTTGTTCGCCGGCATGTGAAAATTGATTGCTGTTGTTCATAGCTGCGGGATATGGCCAAAGTTTTTAAGTTCCCAATGCCTGTCCTGGAAAACCCGAAAACCCTGCCCTGTCCCACTCCCCCCACACACCCCCACCCCGCCGGCAGGCTTTCCGCTTTCGGTTGTTGTTTGGGCGCTGAAAAGCTGAAAACAATGCGCATTTTCCTCGCGGGTCTGCGTCGCCTTGGACCAAGTTCTCTTCTCCTTCGGGGCATTTTGTGTGCTGTGTTTTTTTTTGTTGTGTTTTTTCGCTCGTTGTATTATTAAGAAAGTTTTATATTTTTTTGTCGGTTTGGGGTTGGAGTATATTTACATTTGGCAGTTGGCTGCGTTAAGCGGCTTGCGTCGTTGCTAGGGAAATTCTGGCAAGACGGCGGTCAGGGAAAATTGTATCTCGGGGAAGGCCACTATGCCGGTCAGAAAACTCGGTGCGGTGCGGCTGCTGCTGTTGCTGGTGCTGAAATTTTTAATACTCTGTTACCTTGTCGTGCAGACAATTTGATGCCAATGGGAATATGAGTTTTCCCGCCGCTTCATTCCTGTCTGTCTGTTTTTTTTTTTTTGGGTTTTTTGTTTTTGGTCTGTAGTGCCATAAAAACCTATATATATTTGAGTGTGAGACCGGGCTTCGTGTAGCTTTATAATTAAAGAAAGACGAGGCGAAAACAAAGGAATAATAGCCAAATAAGAGCCTGGCAACTGTTGGCAAGAGATTGCACTCATGGAGAGCCTGTTGATATGGCCTCACCTTAAGTGCTTCGGGGGTCAAGCTGCCAAAATGTGAAAGTTGAGACGGAAATTTAAACGAATTGAGGAAAATATAGTTTATATTTTAAGTAACAAACTTGGGGAATTCGACAATTCAAATGTAGTGCACTCAATTTTAATTATTTCTAATTTTTGTATGGATTTCTAGGTCAAAACAAGTTTGGCAGCAGTTTGGTTTTAGCTTGAAAAATAAATACAGCCAATATGAGATTTAATTGAGATTTATATTGGGTTCGTTTAATCTTAAATTAGATGAAAACTAGAAACGTTATAATTCAAAATTCTCATAATGCCAAAAACGAATCCTTTTTGAATGCTCACCCAGAACTTTTCTATATATCCTTGCATCTCATCCAACCTTGTAAACTCTCTCAAAATGTTTACAAAAAAACTACCTTTACTTTACCCGTAAATGGTTTCCCATTCGCGTTTAATTTCCCCATTAAAAGCACACATTACATTTATGCCAACCAACTAATTAGCAAAAGAAGTGCAAACATTCAATTAAAACGTTAAAGCGCCCGCATCTTTGGCTGGAATATTAAAACTGGCAAATTGAAATTGCAATTATGCATTATCTACATCGGCCATTGGATAAATTAAATGCGATAGCCCCGGCGCACAGGGGCTAACCCATTAACCCACTCGCTGGCAAGGTCAGCTAAGCAATTAAAAGCGAAAACTGGCTGTGCATAAATGTAACAAAAATAACCAACACACAAGCATAAACACACACAATGTGGTTTTTAATGGCAATCTGACCCCTCAGCCTTGTAAATATCTCTCCCCCCCCCCCCTGACACCAGGATACCAAAGGATACCCGTAACTTTTATGGCACGCACGCAGTTTTTATTCTCGGCGATCTGCAGCTTGAAATGCCATCAAATGTTTCAACTGCCAGACAACGACGACGACACCTGCTGTCAAAGTCAGCCATGTAAATATCCGTGTATAAAAAAAAGAACAACAACAAAAAATACAACAAAATAATAATAAAAAAGGTCGAGGTTTGTCCCGTGTTTGACTTCTACCTTTATGTGCATGCAAACGCATAATCAAGCGTGAAGATGTCGGTCCCGGGCACGCATCCTTATATCGCCATAGCGCTGCTGCGGCTATGGCACGCATCCTTTTATCCCAGGATACCTTATCCCCCATTCTGCTTACATTTAATTTTACCTTCAGCCACCGAATCAGAAGCTGCCACACCGCCAAGACGTCGCGTCGCCTGCCATCCATACAACCAACCAGCCAACCAACCGCTTCTCGCCATCTCCACCATCATCCATCCGACCATTCTGGCTGCTCTTCCGCTGCTTTATAATGTTCCTTTTCCCTTTGGCTGGCATATACTCTATGGTAGGGGGTCTAGTAATTTTTAGAGGCATTTTGTGACACATTAAATTAAAGAATTATGTTATTTTTAAGGCAGTAAAATCGGAAAACTCTCATTTAACATGCTAAGTAATTACCATTGCAGTAAGCTGCTATAAATATTATGACGTTCTAAATCCGTAAAATCTTTATGCTACATAGTTTTAAATAATAATCTTGAAGTCTTATCATTATCATCATAATACATTATTTTTCAAAAATGTTTACCTTAAATACCTTAAATGGATACCTTAAATATGATATTGCCTACTTTTAGGCTATTTTTTTCAAAGGATTTTAAATGAATACACATTTTCTTTAGATTTTATGAATTATATCATTTGATATTTGTTTTATATCTTATATCATTTATAACTTTAGAATTTAATAAAAATCCTTTTATCTCTTAAATATAATTTACACCAATTTTTAAGCTATTACAAAATGATAATAAAAATGTTTCTTGTAGATTGTGTAAAATAATTTATTCAATGATGGATTAAGCCATTTTATATTTGTTCTACTTAATTAATTTATTATTATTATTATTTACATAAAATTAAAGTACTTAGTTCATGTTAAGAGAGGCCCCACTCCAGCAAGGATATTAAATATGTCGGCCATCGTCAGTTAGCCAGTTGCTCATGATCCTTTTTTTTTATATATTTTATTTGGGGTTCCTTGTTGTCGTCTGTGCATTTGACAGGAAAAATTAGTTGGCTACGAAAACTTTTGGCCCCGCCGCTGTTTGGTGCACACACACTCAGGCAATGCGTTGCGAATGTGCTCTATCACAGGCTTCGTCCTGGCAGTTGTAAAATTTTTGCTAACGAAAAACCATAAACAGGTGTTGTTTGTTGTTGACGCTGCATGTGGCCTGCCGCACAATCTGTTCAGCTCGTGCTCGCATGTCTGTTTTCTACATAATCCGTTCGCCAAGGCTAAACCAGGTTTGTCCTTCGCCAGCCAGCCTCAGCTCCCCCCCAATCGAATGTCCTGGGGGAGGGCCTTCGCTTTTGCCGGCTGCCTGGCAGACATTTCGTAACTGTTTCGGGCACTGAAAGTTATTAAACTTAATGCAGTTTAATTGACCTTTTTCAAGGGGTGGAAGGACGGGGAGGAAGCCAAAACTTTTGCACCGTCTGCTGTTGGCAACAGGACGAAAACGGAAACGCTTAAGACGAGGACAAGGGGGAAGTGAAATGGCCAAAAGGACAAACACTCGCCTTCGCATTATTACTTTTAATTACGGCTTAAACCTATTGAGTGGAAATTTTAATATGTTATTTATTTACAATTAACGCCCCGGCAAATGCTATCGTGTACAACTGGGCGTATGATTTATGGCTCGGCAATTGTAACTATTGTTGAATGCAATTTCCTTTTGTTTCTACCGATTGTACCTACATATAGCAGGTAGTGTGTGTATATATTATGTATAAATATGTTTGTGTATAATTTTGTGCGTGTAACAGTTGCCTCTCGTAAATTACAGGTTTAAGGGGTTTCGCCGGTGGGGGTGAATGTCACTTTTAAAACCCGAAATCTTTTGGGGCAACAGTTTGGGGGCGAGGATGGGTGGCCTTTTGGTGGTTGGATTGAAACCGAAAATGAAAATGAAATTATTTATGATGCTCATTTGATGCGACAGCTTTTGGCCAACACTCTGAATGTACATAAGCTGCAAGTGAAGGCCAAGCGCAAATATTCAGGAAGTAGGACTTTGAGCGGTGAAGTCCTTTTAAAGCATACAAGTATTAATTTAACTTGATTGTATCAAGTTATCTAAATTATTAATAGATTATTTTTATCCAAGAGATCTTCTTGGAGTAATACACTTCCTTTTTATTTCATTTTTATAATTTATTCTCCACTCTCTGATTAACTCCAAGTCCAAGTTGCAGTTGCCCCAAAACCCACTCACATATTTTAATTTGTTAATTACTTAGCTGGCTTGCTGGCAGGCAGTAAATTCATACACCGAACGGCTGCAGCTCTGGGCTAAGTAATCAGCATATAGCCATAGATATAGACGATGCTGGGTAGAAGTCTCCTCCTGACCCTCTGTCTTTGCCTGCAGATGCGTTTCGTTAAAAACTGAATGTTGCCTACAGCTGGCTTCTGGCTTCGTGCTTTGCCATTTTTCTGGGAAAGGGATAAGGCTCAGGGAATAGGGGAAGGCATAAGGATAAGGCTCAGGCTAGACCAAAGACATCAGAAACATATTAGCAGGCATTGAAGCTAAGAAGAAGCAAACAGCCGGAACCAGAAAAAATAAATGCAGACGCATGCAAAGCTATTACGAAACAGGAGCGGTTTTAAGATAGATCAGGGATTATGTCAGGGTGAGATTTATATTTAGAGAATTTTTGATAAGATTAGAAGCCTTGAAAAAATATTTATATAAATACTAGGAGCTTTCAAATTATTTATACAAATTAACTAATGTAACAAGCCTTGAAAAAATGTTTGAATAAATTCTAGAAGCTTTGAAATGATTGAAAAATGTGTCATAAAAAAAAGAATAATTAAGTCAGTTATAAATTAATTAAAAAATATAAGTAGTTCATATATCTTATAGCTAATAATCCTTAAATGAAGCTTAATTCTTTCCTTTCAGTATTCCTTTCCTCATTGTATTGCAGCAAATTGAAGGATCCTGGGTGAATTTCGGTGGCCCAAAATAAACCGCTCCGGCAGCCAGGATCCTTATTAAGCCTCCGAACCCGCAGCCTCACTCTTCCTTTCTCTCTCTATCTCCTGCTCCATGGAGGCTATCTACCTCATGCTGTTCCCCCCTTCGACATTCACCCTCCCCCATGCCTCTCCGCATAAGCGCTTAATGAGTATAAATGAGCTTGATTGCATATTCCAAGGCGCTGCTGTGTTCTCTTCCCATATGCATGTGTGTGTGTGCTCTGTTTTTTAATAGCCTGCATATGGCGTTGTAAAAGTTTTCATTACACAAACAGCAGCAGTGGCAGCAACTACAATTTACCGGCAACACCAACACCAACACCATCAGCAACAACAACTTATTGGCCTGACTTTTAAGCGCATTTAACACACGGCGTATGCGTAATGTGAGTGTGAGTGAGCGGGCGAGAGGCTGGCTGGCAGTCAAATTGAATACAGTTGCTCGTAAAATGCTTAAGCACCTGCACAGAGCAACAGCAACAACAATTGCACAGGCAGCAGCAGCAGCAGCATCAGCAGCGGCAGCAACTGCAAAAGGGGGACAGCACAAGGACTTCAGCAAGGACCTCACTGAGAATAAAAATCATTAAAGCAAAAACAAATTATTCGCTATCCTGTGGCACATTATCATAAACTTGAAATTGCTGTGTTAACATATATGTATCAACGGGTTTATATTCTGAACGATTGAGGTATTTTCTGCCTCATGCGGAAACACTTGGATAGATTGTATATATTTTATTTGCCTTTAAAAAGTAGAAAACTTAAATTGGGACACCTAAATTTAAGAGATTTCTAAAGATTTATAAATACTTAATTCGTTTTATTATTATATTTAATATATTTACATTAACTTTTTAATTTAGTGTGTGATCACCATCAAAAAAAGGGTCGTTGTTGTCTTTGACAATATTTTATTGTATTTCAGACCTAAAGTCTACATTTTGATATATTTCTATATAGTTTTCTCAATAATCTCATTTTACATCCTATTTTCTTCGATATTTCAAAGCTTATTTAACAAAATATTAATTAAAATCCCAAAAATCTGTATGCATTAATTTATTAGAATTTTCTCAAAGTGTACACTTAACGCTAATTTGGCGTTTTACCGTCGAATGATTTTCGAGCATACGCAAGTTACATTCCAACACACGCACACTCGTCGTGAAAAATTCTGCTAAAAGTTAAAAAAGTTTTTTTTCGTTTTTTTTTTTTGACTTCGGATAGCGTTTGCCGTTTCTGTGGAATTTTCTCTGGGCAAAATTTCATCTGCGGTTGATTTTGATTGTGAAAGGATTTGCCAAATTGCTGTTTGCAACGGTGCGGGAAAAAATCAAAGGGATTTTCAATACCAATACATTCATGCGGCAGTGGATCGCATCCCCATGCATATGCGCTTGGTTCAGTTTGTGGTTCGCACAATGGAACCGCCCCCCAAAGCCACTCCACATCCAGCCACCCACTTAATGCGCCCACTGCCAATGCGTTTAAACAACAGTTTAACAGCAGTTTGCCAGCCTTTTGTTATTGGTGAGGCTTTTGCCTTCGCTGCTCCGCTTTTCTCTGCTGCCCGATGTTGCTTCTGTTGCTGCATTTTCCGCCTTTTGGTGGGCGGAAAATTGGCTACAGGGCGGCTGTGGAAACTGCTGCTCGATTTATGGAAAGTGTGCAATATTTTTTTTTGGGAAAGACAACAATATATTTTTTGTAGCATAAATAAGGGCTTTCTGAAGGGTTGTTTTGTTAGTTTGAGTTAAGGGATTAGCCAAAATATATTTTGGAAAATGTCCTTTAAAAAAATGTGTGAAAAGGTGTTTTAGAAACAAAGTTCTTAAAAATAAAAGAAGCAGAAGGAACCCAACAATGTTTTTTAATTATTTTATTATTATTTATTGATTTTAAAAATCCTCAAAACTTCGATTATTTTTACTGTACTACAAATTCTCAATATTTTATCATTATTTTCCGAGTTACCCCCCAAATCCTTTGCCCCAACCAATTGTCCCCCGTTTTATTATTAAAAACCTTTGACTTTGTACCAAAAACAAAATACGCTTTTAGTCCTTTTTCGCAGCCATGCCGCTGGCTATGCAAAAATAATGGAGAAGGATTCTGGAGAGCGAGGGAGAACTAAACGATCTGGATCTGGGGAACGTTCAGAAAAAGGAATTCAGCCAATAACTTGGCGCTTAATTTTTGCACAATTTTGGCCGCCAAAGGCCAAATAAATAACTTGCTACAGCACAAGAGTATTTTCAGCGTTTTTCCCTCTCTCTCGCTTTGTGCACTCCATGGCGTAATTATGCGAAATGTGGACGCATTAAAAATTAATAACTAAACTGCCTTTGGCAGTATTTGCCATACGGTCGCCTTCGTTTGCGCCGAGCGCCGCCTTGTGCCGCCTTTTGCCGCCTTCACACTCAGGCCAAGTGGGCGTGGCTGTTTGGGAAAACTAAAAGCATATTTAATAAACTGCAGCAACAATGAGCGGCATTTGAAACAGACTGCAGCGGGTAAAAAGAGATGACCAAAGCGCAAAAAGAGAGGAAAATGCGAAATATTGAAGTAAAAAGGCGCTGGCAAAGCTTATTAAGTATACGCCATGCTGGCCAAATAATCGCAAAAAGAGCGCTTGGGGAATGTGCATTAAAATAATGAGAAATTAAAACGAAGATTATAAAATATACAAGAACGAAAAAGTATATCTACGAAAATATAAAGAAAAATGAATTCTCTAAAATTCTTTGACATTTAATTAAAAAGATTAAAGATATGATAGTTTAAAGGAAGTGAAAGAAGTTTATTTCAAGTAAAAAGAAAAGAAAGACTCGATCTTGCATTATTAAATATTATAAACATTTAATACTTACAATAATTCTTATATTTACCATTTTCTCTTAAGTATTTATTATCAATTTATTAATCTTTAGCTGTAATAAATTAATTTTTTATTAGAATAATTCCAACATGTTGAGTTCGCAAGTCTTGAACATTGGCAGAATTTGAAACTTTTAACTGATTGCATTTCGAATAGTGGATTCATTATTCATAAGCTAGTTTCAAACTAAAGCACTTACCATAAATTTGTAAGACATTTTTCCAAGGGTTTTAGCCTGTTCTTTTAGCCAGTTTGCCGCTTTCTCCCTTCCTCCAGAGGAAGTCAAAAAGCGTTATTAATAAATACAGAGAGAGGAAACGAGATATAGTATATATAGATAGATAGATAGTGTGCAGCTGGTTTTCATTTAACTTTTTTAAGCTACTTCACAGTCCCCGTTCTGCTCTCCCCTCTAGAGACTTTGCCCATTTGGGCCAACTAACGCCATTAGCTGGCCCATTGAGCGCTTTGTTGGCTTTCAATAAAAATTTCCATTAAAATGACCCGCCGCCCCATTGGCTTCCGCTTTCCACTTTCCGCTCCGCCATCATCTTGCTTTTCCCCCTTTTTCGTCGACATTTTCCCCTCCGTCATAGCATTGCATAAAATGCGTATGCATATTGCCAACTTGCAACGGGCCATGGCTACTATTACAACAACTACTACTACGGCTACTGTGTTGCGTTTGGTAACGGGGCAGTAAATTTTAACTACTGCCAGGATGGGAAATCTCCTTAGGCCCCTGCTTCAGCTCCACCACCACCTCCACTCCCTCTGTTAGACAGATAAATGGCGGCTAGTTTTGCGTTTGCATGGCTAATGGAAATTTGCATCCCGTTGGCGGCTTCCACAAAATGCGCTAAGCGTTTTTTTCCACACACACACAGACACAGTCTAGTTTCTAATGAAACTTGGCCCAAAGTTGCAGCGGCCGATAAATGAGCTGCTGCGAATATAGATTCTTAATATACATAATACCTTTGATAGTAAATAATACCATAAAAGAATTTTTATTTTAATTATTTATTTCTTCTTTTTAAACTTGATAAATAGCTGAAGCTTTTGCTTAAGCGCAATTAACATTATTTAACAAAAAGTATTAACAGGGTTTTTATCATTAAATACTATAGCGCATCCCCTGATCTATCAGGTCAAACCTATAACTTCCAGTTTCGTTTCGAGTGCTTTGCTATGGCGCTATTTCACTGCAAAATCCATTCGATATTGACTGTTGTTCTGTGAGTGCGCGCTCGTTTCTCTGTGTGAGTGTATATAAATCTTAATTATGTACAATGCACATTTTCTAATTGACTGCACACAGATACACACACACACACAGACAGAGACTCGGCTGCTGCACTATGGGGCCGCGGACCGGTTTTGGTGGCCAAAAGTCATTTTTTAAAAGTTGTCAAAAAATTTTTTTAAAAATACTAATACGTTAAGAAAACATTAAGCTTCAATGTTGCATACCAGAAATTTCAACAAAACGGTCCAGTGTTGAGCAATCAGACGCCAAACAGCGCTGTTAACACTGACGTTTTAAGGGGCAATAAGAACACGCAATATAGGCCATTCTTAAAGTTAACAAAACTAAGGAAATAGTTGGTTTAAAAACAAGATTCAAAATGCAGTCGGATCAGAGGGGTTTGTACTAAGTGTTTGTGGGTGTAGATAGTAGGAGTTGATCGTAGTGTCTTTGTAATTGTGTGTTTTTGATAACCCTTCCACTTTTTAAATATTAAAGTGAAACCTAATTTTTAAATAGAGCAACAAAAATTGTTTCACCTAGTTTCACCATAATATTTATACTGTGTTATTAACCATTTAATTCTTGTTCAAATGAGTGTAGTCTCAAGGTGCACTTTTGCGCACTTTTGGAGAAATTTGATTTTTTCTGAGATAACCTCAGTGTTTTCAGCGCCGAGCAACCATGCTTGTTTAGAGTAGCAAAAATGGCCGGCTTGAGCAATAAAAGGCTGTAAAATGCTTTTTTTCGAAATGAAAAACGAAATAAATGAATAATTAAACTAAAAATTTAAATAAAATATAAGTTTTAACTATTTGATTATGATGGAGTTTGTTCTTTTTCGATTTAGCTGCACTTATGGAAAAACACTGCAATTCGGCATTTTAATCTGATAGTTCCTACGGAAAGCGTTATCCGATTTAGCTCAAAATTGCTACATAGTTTTAAAAGAGCAACAAATTTCAGCTCCCAAAATTTCATTAATTTATCTTTAGTTTTACCCGATCGTTCCTATGGGAGCTATAGGATATAGTTCCCTGATCCGAACGATTTTCATACCATATGTGTGTAGGGACAAATTATGACGATATGTTAAGTTTCATCTCGATATCTCCAAAACTGACCGAGTTATTAGTTATGGCCAGAAAAACCGGTCCGCGGCCCCATAGTGTGCTGTGCAGACAGATAGAGAGTTGTGTGCACTTTGCATGTGGTCTGGGGCCGTACCTAGGCTGTTGCATATTACGTATACGTAATGTCAATTATGTAAGAAAAGTTACCGCTGCGAGCGAGGTCGTGCGCCAATTTTTCAGAGTCTGCACAGTGACAAAATATGGGTATTAAATTGGCATAATATAACATTTATAAGATATATGGAATTTAATGGCTTATTATTATTTTTTTAGTTATTAAACATTAAAAATGGCAAGGAATATCTTTGCAATTTTTAAGAATTCATATTAAAATCTTAAAGAGACTTTAGGCGGTTTTTTTACAAGTTAATTATAATTGATTACATATTAAAATTGTAGTATAGAAGATCTTTCATGGAATTTTTCATGTTTTCTTAGAATATACGTTTCCTTACATATATTACATTAATTTTTTATATGCATTTGATTTATTTCCATGAGTTTAAGAGACTTTAATAATAATCATTATATTTCTTGCAGTGCTTATTGCACTGAGAGTGAATCGCGTAATTTGTTTACCAGGCGACCACTATTGGAGCTCGACGCTTCGCAAAATGTCCAACCAACTGTTAAATTTACTATTATACGGGCTATTATCCTGGCCATGGCACTTACTCCTTCGGATGCAGCGGCTTCTGATGCTGCTGCTATAGCTCCTGCTCCTGCTGCTGCTGCTGTTCCTGGTCCCGCTTCTGCTTCGGCAGCTTTTGCTTTTGGCCCTGTCTGCTCGCCATTAATGGGCGTTTGGCCATAGGCAAATTTTTTGGCAGGACGACGACGAGGAGGAGGCATGGGTCTGGCGTAAAGTTTATGCGCACATATGAGCTTTTAATTGCAATTTAATGGCCGGTCATTTATTATCTAGCGGCGACGACGACGACGAAGGCAACAAAAGGGCAACAACGACAGCGAACGGAAGGCCACATCTCATTGTCCATGTGCTGGGAAACTTTTCACTCTTTTCACTCTTTTGGCCTTATGTAAATTTCACTTTGTGTACTCAGTACATGCAGTGCCACACTGCGTATGCGTTATGTGCTCCGTTAGGTTTCTTTTTGGCTAACTGGAAAAGTTACTAATGGCTGGTGTTTGCCATTTTCTGTTATTGTTTGCCATTTTCAACCAATTTCGAAAATTCTATACTTTTTGTTAAACGAATGGAGTTTGTTTCTTTGCCCCAAAAAAATAAAACAAAAATGAATGTGCATTATTTTTATTTATTTTTAGGCAAGGCCAGTGCATGCAATTTGTTTTTGGCCCAGTTTTATTTGGGTTTATTTTTTGAGTGTTGATTTAAAGTAAATTCAATTTTTTATTTCGCTTGTTTAGTTTTTCCCAGGGGCTTGATGTTTGTGGAAATTAAAGTATTGCTTTGTTGATTTTTTTTAAAGAATTTTAAGTATTTAGAGAAGATAAATTTGAGTTTATTATTTTTAAATAATATTTTTACATCGCATACTTTGAATAAATGAATAGCTATTAAGTTTATTATTAATAATTTTATGTGAATGGAATAAATAATATCTAGAGATCACAAGTGAACTTAACGTGTCTTTAAATACTTGTATTTATTATTGCATTTTGGAAATAATGATTTAAATATGCGCCAAAAAAGGCTTTCAAAAAAATGACTTTCAGCTTAGATTTCGCTTTAATCTCGGTGCCTATTAAATTTCTGTTGCTAGTCAAATAAAATCATTGACACATTTCAGGCGAATACATTTTTGCTGCCAAAACAATTTCAGAAAATTGATTTCAAATGCGTTCATTTCTGTTTATTTTTTGTTTTTTGGGGGGGCAGGGTGGAGTAAATGGAAGGCTGGCTGGACAATTTAAATTGGCAGAAACCATAACAATTGACAGTCACATGCCACATACAAGCCATAACACACTCGCAGGCGAACGCATTAGCCCAACTATTGAAATGAGACAAAACTCCCGCAACTGACCGCAGTGGAAAACCAAACAAAACCCCAGTTCGAAATGGGGACCAGGAACAATGTTTAAATATTGCATTTTCGCGTTTAGCAGAGCCAGAAATGATTTATCTACCCCACTCGTACTCTCAGCTCGTTTCTGTCCAAAAATAAAAAGGGAACCTAAAATGAACTTTGTCAATTAATTGCTCTGGAAATTTTTGCGAATGTCGATTGCAAAATGTTGAATCGGAAAATTCAGAATAAATGAACACTGGAGAAAAAGGTTTGGGAAGAAAAAAAAGAAGGAAATGATATGTAACATGCATTAAATATCATTCAACAACTTTATACATTTATTTGTTATTGAAGTTTTAAAGTATTTTTGTATTTTATTAGCTTCTAAAAGATATTTATTTGTGAAATTCTATAGTTTTGTCTTAGGAATAGTATTATTATTTTAATACATATAATTTTGTTGTGTTGTAAATTTTATTTAAATTAATTTTTTAGTTTTTCAGCATTTATGTGCGTTAAAAAATGATAAATATATTCACACAACGAAAATGAAAAAATATATACACTTTGATGCAATGATAATTTATTTTAATAGAATTTTAAATTATATTTAAATTTAATTCTACACATTTATTTTATAATTTAAAGTTTTCTGCATTTCTTCAGTTTTTGTTGTGGAAACACTTGTCATAATTTTCATAAATATAGTTCTAAGATGTTTTTTTTTTACCTTAGTTTTTAAATTGAATTTTTGTAATATTTTTCACATTTCTGTGTGTACAATTGCATTGTCTGTGGATTCGTGTGTGTAAATTAGCAATGTAAATATAGCAATTTAAAATGCCGTACAATAAATATGAATGCAAGAGCGGCGAACAAAAAACAAACGACGATATCAGCGGCAAATAATTGAATTTACCCACAGCCAGTGGAGTTCTGCCAAAGAGGCGGATAAAGGACGAATTGGCGGGGGGGTGTGAGTGGCAAGGGGGCACCTTTGTTGGCCAAGGCACAGTGGGGAATTTGACCTGTTTTTGTGGCATTAATTAATATCTTAAAAACAAAGCAAAATTTTTAAATTCTGTTTTTTGAATTAAGTTAATAATAAAGAAAGGAAGATATTTTGAAAAAATGGGCGTGGTTCCGCCTTTTTTAAATCGATTTTTTATTTTTTTTTATGGTAAAAATTAAAAAAAAAAAATTTTGTTTTCTTTTTACGACAATAATGGTAATTTTATACATTTTGTAAAAAAAATGGGCGTGATCGCACTCTTTATTTGCGAGAAATCGAAGGGAATTTTCTCTGTTTTTGTGGCAATTATTCCAGCAGCACCGTATTGCTGATTGAAAACATCCATCCTAAAAAATGGAATTACGCAAAAAGGGGCAAAAAGGGGCAATTGAACTTAGATGTTCTGAATTAGGAATACATGGCTCTACAACATGGATATAGACACTCACTGGACAAGTCTGGACATTTTTTTAAAACCTTTGCCAAAGTTGAACATTTATTACGAAAGCTTTGTACGGACACCACCTGCTTCAATTACAAATTGTTAGAAATACACGCACGATTTTGTCAAAGTATTAGTATTAACAAATAGTACAAACCTGAGGCATTATTATCCATTTTAAATTTTATTGATTGGTGCTTTAACCTCTGAGAAATATTAATTGGAAAATGCACTACCAAATGAACCAAAATGCGCACACAAAATGTAATTTTCCAACAGCTGACTTCAATCGCTGGTATTTTAATACTGGACTGGAAAAATACCATTTTTGGTATGTAACATAAGACTTTGGTATATTCTCAATACGTTAAGACTTAAATATCCAAAATTTAAAAACTTTTAAAAAACACATTAATGCCACAAAAACAGGGCAAATTCCCCAGTGTGCAAGGGCACAACCCGCATTCCACACATGCTCACAAATATACGCACAAACATACAGACAGACAGACATATTGTGTGCCTTTGTACGGATCTAATAAACCGAATCATGTATACATATATGCAAAAATAACTTCGGCTCGTTGTGTGTCTGTGTGCAGTGTGCCTTTGTGGTTGTGTATTTGCATATGTGTGTGTGTGTGTGAGTCTGGCTTAACGTCTACACTAAGCTGCAGGTTTTTGGGTGTTTTTAAAGGAATATAATATGAAATTGATTAAAGAATTGATGAATAAAATAAAGATAACTTAAAAGATATCATTTAAAGATATAATTTACTTATTTAAAAAATTTTACTGAACCCCAACTCCACTTATTTTATATATTCGAAGGCCCTGTACATATTTATTCTATATATTCTACATTTTTATACATTATAATTTAATAATTTCCCACACCTTCTACATATTTTTGTAACATTTTTAAATCCCTAAAAATGTATTTCCTAAATATTTCTATATATTTTCCCATCTGTTGTCTAGTTTAAAATGCCAATGAGGCTGTTTTTGCTTGATTATGGCGGCCAATACTCATGAAATATTGAAAAGAGCCCGTCACAAGGACTTGGCTGATCTAGTAATGGCGTACCAGAGAGAGAGAAAGAGAGAGGCCAAGGGTGGGGAGTGCAGAATAGGTACATCGTGTCACGCATATCACTCACACACACCCCTACCTCCAACCGCCCTCCCACACACACTCGATTGATGAAATATGCATGAAGTTGACTTTTGTGCCAAGCCAAAATCACAACAGAGCAGCCTCATCCACCTTAACGAATCTGCATTCGCTTCCACAAACTCAACCTCAACCCCAACCTAAGCCCCAACCCCAAACCCAACCCCATCTCTATCCACATTCCGTGCCCACAAAGGTTGCCATTGTTTGATGTTGGGGTTATGTAACTTTAATTGAAATGTAAACTGCAAGCCACACGCGGCTCAAACGATGCAAAGCGATGTTTTAATGTGACAAACAATGCCAGCTATTCCCCTTCCTTCGTCCCGATGCCAATATAATTTCCGTGTTCCGCCCACTTTAATTGCGTCAAAAAGTCAAAATCATTTCCAAAAAGGTTGCTACATTTTTACCTCTGTGTATTGATTTCGATCAGTAGGGAAGGGAATGTGTATTAATTTATTCAGGCGTTTATTGTTGTGTTTTTAGACGGTTATATCATGCATATGAAATGAGCTGGGGGAGAGAGCCAAGTTCTATGGCCAACTAAAATGTGTTCAAAAAATTTGTTGAATGATTGAATGTGCCACCAAAGCCGCACGGACAAGTATGCAAATATATGTATATGTATATAGTATTTGCTTTACATTTTTTGATTCAGGATTCACCTGATATATAAATATTTATTGTGGGCCAGGAAATGTTATTGGAGGATTGGGCAAATTGTGGGAGTCTCAAAAGCTGCTAACAATGAATACCAATTTTGATTATTTTTTGTTGCCATTTTATTCTGGAATTCTGAAATGCTTCAAAGTATTATCTGTTGCGCATTTTGTGGGCAATTGTGGTTTATTTTTAATGTTTAATTATGAAGGTGAATTATATTAAGGCAATTTGAACTTCATTTTAATGAAAACTTTTCTGTGGGTTTATTTATCAAAGTGATTGTTTTCATTAATATATTTTATATATTATTTGAAAGACCATAATTAACAAAACTGAATACATTTATTACTTCATTAAACCATATATAATATTTTGTAAGTTATTTATTCATCATAAAGTTATTAATATTAACTAAAACAATGAGAATCAAATTAAATTAAAGCCTTCAAAAATCTGAACTAAATATAAAAGCAAAAATTTAAAACAAAATATTATTCCATAGCCAAAAAAATTTATTTTATGGGTCAAAGTCATAAAATCATAATTTAACTAGCTGTCTTAAAATATCGAACGTGAAACCGCAAAATTATTATTATTATTTAAGATAAGCTTAAATCAAAAGCCCCATAAAGTATGCTACATTTTTTGTTGCTCTATAAGAATTTATGGTTTTTAAGCGGAGACTGCCATTTGCCATGCAAAGTTTTCCATTTTCTTTATCTATAAATTATCCGGACATGCATCTCATACCCCCAGTCCATCCATTTCATCCCATCCCATCCATCCATCCAGCAACTTATCGTGGCTTATCTGCCTCGACTTAAAAATGTTTTTATAGTCATCGTCTGTGCTTTGTCGCTGCCGTTGTGTCTGTGTCACGTTAATTACCCAATAATTTTGCACATGACGCGACTTTTTTACAGCGAATTTTTCATAATCATTTTCTGCTACTAAAGAAAAACTCCTCCCCAGACATTTTGACGCTCCCCGAGGAGGGCGTTTCCTTCCTACTAATGACAGCGCGACGCGCCCCATGAAGTTGTTACTTTGTTTAATGTCTAAGGAATTCCTGGGTACTCACATGCAAAAAAGCCAAGTGGGTGGCACCGGGGAGGTGCGCTCACTAAGGGACCTACGTTGGCTTACCATTTTTTGCGTCAATGAGCGGATCAATCAACGTGTCAAATCGTCTTGAAACGATGTGGATGCGCACGTGATATCCGCTGGAAAACCGCTTTAACAAATTACCACAGCAGGCAATTTTTGGTTAGTTAAATTTTTGGGTTTCTTTGGGGGGGGTTTCGTTTTTGATGTGTGCCTTATTTCAGAATTCTTTTTCGGCAATCACGAGCGACTTAAGCGCCGTTGATTGACGTTTGATTGAGAATTACCTTAGCCATTGTGTCAATCAAGGCTAAATCGAATTTGTCTTGGCACATATCAAAATATGCCCAAGACACCAAAAATTCAATTGAGGTGTCAGTTGGTAAATTTAATTTGCCTGTCGCCCCTCGTTTTTGGTGAATTTTCATTCCACTCCCCTTACTCCCTTCCCTTCTACTTTTTTTGGTAAATTTTAAAACGTTAATCGCTGAAGTTTTTGTGTATATTTTTCGTCCTGTGTGTGTGTTTTTCTTTCGGGGACATTGATGAATGGGACATGGACAGTGGCTGCGGATGGTGCGGGGTCAGATTGGAAAATAAATTGAAAAGTTGCTGCGTTAACGTTATTTTGTACTATTTATATACACACCCGTACCCGTACCCGTATTCTTACCCGTATCCGTATAAATAAAAGAGAAGATGGCGTCTGCCGAGTGTTTGCCAAAGCGTAATTGAACGGATCTGAAAGTGAGTTTAGGTCGGGCTTACAGCATTAATTGAGCTCCGAACTGACTTGGTTGCTCCGATGATAGGGAATTTCTGCAGAAAGGATATCAGGTTTAATTAAGTTTGTGGCAGAGAAGGTAACCAACCAATAGGTTGGTTGAGATTTTTAAATATTAAATAATATTTCAGTTGTTATAAATGTGTTGTTAAGCTTCAGGAAAATCTTCTTTAGAATGTGAATTAATATATAAAATATGAAAATAAATAGAATTCAATTGGAATTTATTTAAGATTTGATAATTTTGTCACAGAATTATAAATTTGTATTTTAAACTTCGATATTTCAATATTTCCTTTTTTACTCCTGCTTCCTTCAGTATAATTTCCCAACGCACATTATGCGAAAAACAATGAAATTAACGAACCAAACACGAATAAGAAAATCGCGATGCAAAATTCGCTTTTTCTGACTCACTTTGTCCCTAAAGAAAGACAGAGATATAGCCAGTCCGATAGGAGGATACCGCGTGCAGGAGCAAGCGTCGCACAAAGCAAAAAAATGCTCAAAAAAGCGTAAAATCAAAGCGCCCTTGGAAAGCGCGCACAGATGGTTCCATAATTAAATAAGCATCGACTGGCTGTAACTCGGGTCCAAGGGGGCGTGGCTGGGAGAGGGGGGAAATGCTGGTGAAATGGCGGCAATACCGACACCAGTTTTGAAGTCATCCTGCTGCGGGTCTAATGCTCCTGCTACTCCCTATTTGACACTGAAAAAAAGAAGTTAAACAATTTAAGAACGTATTTAATTAAATGTTTGTGTAATTAATTTTTATATTATTTATTATTAATTATTATTTTTTTATGAATTTTTTAATTTTTATAAATAAAAGCAAATACATATCCTTTCCCTTGTCCAAGACTCTCAAAATATTCGCCAAGTTATTATCAATTATTTTCAGTGCTCAGTTTTGGGTTGTTCCTCCCACTTTTCCTGCAGGTCCTGGTTTCGCCGATGCTCTTGTTTTGGGATTTTCCCTTCCATCCCTCTGCTGTTCTCACATTTCTTTCTCTTTCCCGCCGACGACACTCACTCATTTTGCCATTTTACCTAATTGGTAATTTTTCCACCTCCACCTCCTGCTCCTCCCCGTTGTTCAGCAGATATCCCTGCTTTGGCTTTGGCTTTAGCTCCTTCAGACCCGTCCGTCCGCAATTGATTTCGGTTAGTGTGCGAGTCTCGAGTCTCGCGGCAAGGACGATTGACAAGTTGCCTGGAGGACACTCGAGCGCGACACTTCAGGTATGTCCTGGCTGCCTTTCACGTGCTCTTTAGCCTATTTCCCGTTTCCTGCGCCGAACCAGGGAGAGTCCGAGTGGTCTCGATGTTGTTGGCATTCTCGTTAGCGACAGGAGGAGGAGTAGGAGGAGGAGGCAAGCCAAAGGACCTTTTTTGGGGCTGCGGCATGCGCATGCTAATAAGTAAATCCAGCGATCCAATCCAGAGAATAAATATTTGACAAACGTACGCAGGCAGGGCGGAAAACTTGGAATGTAAGTATAATAAATGCGATTTTGAATTTGAGTCTATCCTATAGGATGGCGTTTGCGGGGGTAGGTTGGTACAGGTCCTTGCCAGCAGGACTCGCCGCTACGTGCCACTTGTTTTAAAATTCAGCGTCAAAATCGTTTTATTTGCCAATATTTCATTGTGCGCCGGCGAGTCCTTCGTTCTTCATTCCTCGTTCCTCGTTTTTTCGTCCTGCGCTGGCTGTCCTGTCGCTCGGTTTATTAATGGTGTTGGTTTTCGGATTATTTAACGGTGTATTATTTTATTATTTATTTTTGCATTAATTTTTGATGCCCTCGCCGAATTACTTTGGCCATCATCATCGTTATTGGCAAATCCCACAAACCTCTCTAATGGGTTAAGCCCGGGCTATCCCTCTTCGGGTCTCTGTTTAACCCTTCAATTATATACCATTATGGGTCTGAAGTTTTGCCTCGATTTTCGGTTTGATTTCTCTCATCGGCGGACAGCTGTCCGGTAATTATTTATGCATTTCCAGGACGAAATTGGTAGGAGTTAAATCGGTTTTGGATAGGTTTTGCATTTACTTTTCGCCGAATTTCGTGACAGCCTGGATTGGATTTTTTTTTAATTTTGTCTCTGGGCTGATGGAACTAAAAAAAATATATATATCTCTCTATTAGCTATTCAGCTGAATCAATAAGTGGAATAATTGGTTGCGATGGGTTTTTTTTACAGCGTTAAAGGGAAGTCTTATGGGTTTTTAAAAACAAAATTAAGTTAAAATTAAAGCTGTGCTGTATTGCTTAAATATTCTTGGAGTTTCTGTAAAAAGCTTGTCATAATTGCTTTACTTTGCCAGAGTAATTTTGAACCTTTCTCCCTTCGATTGCCTCAAGTTCAGTGGCAAGTGGCAAGTGCCGGTTGCCAGTTTGTCAAAGTGCTCGCTCATTAGCGGGGCCAATGTCAAAGGCTACGTGTCGCAGACTCACACATACACGTAGCCCGGTGGGATTCCCTTGGCCCAACACCCACCGAATTTTTATTTAGTCCTCTTGGGTTCTCTTGTACAGGTGCCGGCGTATTCTTCCATCGCCATCGCTCTATCTATGCAGCTTCTGTTTGCCAACTGTCTGTGTCCCGAAAAAAAAAAAATATTAAAAAATGAGCTGCCATATTTTTTTTACGTCCTGCACTTGCCTTCTTCATGGCCCTGTCATCTTATCATTTTTCTCACAGACAGCACACCGAAAATTTCACCCAGGGAGGGCGAATCTTCAGCCATGTAGGGGTTAAGCAATTTTTTGGAGCCAAGTTCAAAGGCAAAACGCAAATTGGCTTGGTGCAAATTACGACATGTGAGCAGTGAAAAAAATATGAGGCGAAATTTTAAGGGTGAAGGATGAGGCTGGGGAAGAGGCCTCGGGGATGCCATGTCTGTTCGCATATGTCTGCCAATTTAGAAACACTTTTTTGCCAAATTTGATTAAAATGTTCTCCCCGGTTTACTTTTTTCTGGAGAAGTAAATTTTTATTTCTAATTTGTGCAAACTTTTGCAGAGATTGCAAGACACAAAAAGAAAGGAAAGAAAAACAAGAAATTTGTTTTGACTGGCAGGTTTTTCATATACTTTAAGGGTTACTTTAGGTTACAGTTGAGATTCATTCTTCATATTAATTAAATAAATTAAAAATTAAGTAAAAAATACCCATATTTCTTTTGTTATTCAACAGCAGTACTTACTCCCTCTTAACAAATCACCATCGAAACTTGTATACCCACTCTGGCAAAAAAATATATCCTGGAGCACCTATAAAAATATCTTATTTGCTGCCAACTTAATTTGTCACAAAACGCAGAAGTCATCGCCAGAAGAACAGAAGGAGAAACCGAGGCAGAGTCTAGGGCTGAGGGCCAAGTCGTGCAGGGAAAGAAAACAATTCATGCTAAATAAATTGCACAACAAAAGCCAGCTAGCAATATAAAATGAAAATATTTCGCAACGCAAATACGTATGCAAAATATATAGCTTCTTCGGTTCCAGAGCTCCAGCTCTCCAGTTCTCCAGCTCTTAGCCCGGTTCTTGGCCCGGCTCAGTTTGCCACTTAAACTCCGCTGCACGACTTCTTCGCCCGGAGAAGGAGCGGAAGAAGTTGGCATTTTACTTTTCTACTTTGTGGCTTACTTTGCCTTTTAGCTTTTAGCCATTTGGTTGACTGTTTCCATTTTTTTTTTGCTGCTTCTCCCACGTTTTTAATAAAAATGTGTATACAAAAAAATAAAAATAAAAAAGAGAAGAAAGTCCAGGGGTATAGTTATAAATTTGCTGCAAGGGCGCAGTCAAAGCGCATTGTTCCTTGAATGAGGCGGAATCAGGGTCCTATAGTGGGCGGGATCTGCACGCAACTTAACCATAAACAAGTTGTCTAGACTGTGGGAATGTTGAATGCTCTTTCGCCACCTCTTCTTGGTCGTTTTCTTGGCTACAGAAAAAAAAGCCAGGCAACTTTTTTGCGGCAAACATAATAAACATAATTCAAAATTATGTCCAGGTAGTTGGGGTTTAAAAAGGATATGCTTCTGCTTTTTGTACAAGGATAGACAACTTTTGTAATGTATTTTTGATTGAGATCTTGGGCTCTCCAGACTGGTAAACTAAGTTAAGGGAGTTTTAATTGCTAAACAAATTAGGAAGTAATTAGTAAAGGAAATCTGTTAAACTTTGATTTGATTTAATTGTGGGATTACAAAGAAATAAAAATTAAGGATTATCAGTTAGGGTTTTTTTTTTTAAATATTATTATGAGAAAATAAATATTAAATTATATTGATTTAAAATGCAAAACTTGAAAATTAAATTACCCTGGCAAACTCACCCCTAGCAACATTATGCCCATTTTCAACCTGAACTTCGCACAACTTCATTTCCAATTTGGGGTTGAAAGAGTATGCCCAAGAAATCCGATCCATAATTATGTATGAAATTCCAATCAAAATTCATCCCAAGAATATGAAAAAAACCATTCAATTTGTGCAACATTTCCGGCCAAGAAAAAAGGAAAGAAAATTATTCAATTTGTAACTTGACAAGCCACAAAAACGAAAAAGAAAAGCAAATAAAAGCACACACTCCGGCACACATGAGGAGAAACTTTAAATTAGCTGATTAACTAAGTAGTAAAACAAAACCATAAGCCAGAGGCACCGAGTCGGAGCAACTGAGGCAAAAGATTGTCATGTCCAATGTCTACATAGGATTTGTGTCTGCCAGGATAAAATGGGAGGAAATGGAAAAGGGGGGCATGAAAGGCAGGCAGGAGGATCCTTTCTGAGCGGGTGCAGCAGGAGCAACAGGAACAACGGACGGAGGCAATCACAAAATACCGAAAATAATATTTTCTCTACTTTTAATACCTTAGAAGTTCCCTGAGAGAGAGGGGATATTCATATGGCTTAAATTTGATTTTTTACATACATTGATATGTTTTTATTAATTAGTTTTATATCAAAAACAACAAACTTTATAAATTTGTATTAAGAATAAATTTTCTTCTAGTATTTTCAGTGAATTTTAATGGGCTTACAGATTAGTTTTAGGGAAATCAAAGTAAATATCATTAAAAATACTTGTAATCTTCTGTCGCTAAAATAACTTTTAAATAGTGAATTTCCCACATTTTGTAAGCTCATTATATATAAAAATAATGAATAATCTTTTAGATTTCTAACTGCTATCACCAGGTATTCCTTAGTCCTATCATTCAAACCCAGTATTCCATCATATAGCTTTTGTTTCAGTTGCGCTTCGCTGCAGAAAATGAGAAAAAAGGCGCAGGCAAGTGTACGAAACACAGCCGGGGCTAAAAAATCAACACAACCAGCGCCAAAATCAAGCCAACAAAAATTTTTGGGTAGTAAGCAAGGGAGAGATACTATATGTGCGGTGGCAGGGGGGGGGAAGTTAGGAACTGCAGCGAAATGAAAAACGTATTTTATCTTTCCACTGGCGAGAGGCGAGCGCGAAAAGCGAACCAAAGCTCAGGAGCAACATGATAAAAGAGCACACCATTTATCAAAAAAGCAACAAAAACCAACACACAAACTCGCGTATATATCTGTATATCCAAAAAAATATATAGCACCGAAACAACCGAGAAAAATATATGGCGCACAGTGGGCAAGGAAATTGACTCTGGCGGAAAATGAGAGACTTTTAGGCCGGCGACTTGACTTGACTTTCGACAAATGTTGACTGTACCTGGAGGTACATTTACGTCTCCTTTTGCAACATTTTCTTTGCTTCTGCAATCCTGCCTCAGCCAGGGTTGTCTTTGCTAATTGGACTGCAGTTTTTTTGGTTGATTTTTGGTTCTGACCACTGTGGCTATTCTGGCAGGACGAGCGGCTGTTGGCTGTCGTTGCCCTTTAGTTTTGACTTTTATGTTTTCGGCGCTCACACACATATAAAAATGTGCACAGTCACGCACACAAATGTACAAGCACACATCCATATATGTTTATAAGGATATTTGATCCTTGCATCTTTCAGGAATACCCTTTAATTTTGAGAAATTCTAACATAAAATCAAAGATTTCCTTCACAGACTTTCCTTTTAAGATAATTCTTGGTAAAGAAATTTGACTTAAATTAATAACTTTAATTAAAATTTAATTTGTATTCTTAAATATACCTTATATAAACTTTTTTTTTCCCATAGCTTATTCCTCAAAAAGGATATTCATTGTTCTAATAAGTCTCCTCTCCTTCACGGTTAACTCTTCTTTCTTGTAACATGTTTCTATATTTTTTTTATTATTATTTGGCTTCCTGTCGAGCCAAAAAATATTTTGTTCGCCAACAAAAATAACAGTAAATGTGGCTTACTAACATTTTCGCTGCTAAGAAATAAGAACGCACACGAGAAGGGGGGGTCAAGGGGGAATCCCCCATTCCAGGCCAAAATGGGAGTTGTTGTAAAATAAAGCCAAATATGAAATGAATGAATTTTTGTTACCCACTGACACGATTTATTTACGAGTGTCCCGCCATTGTTTGAGTGTGTGTGTGTGTGTATATGACCCCACCCACCCACCTCTTTCCATTTCTATTCTTTTCCCTCTAACTCCATTTTCACCCCAAAAAGAAGAACAACAACAAATAAAATAAAACAACAATAAGCCCCGAAAAGAACAACAATTTTTATTATCGTATGTTCGCTGGATGGCCGTACTGTGTACATCATTATACAACAATTGAAATGTTGTTTGGCGTCGCGTTGGCGGTAACGAACAGATGAGATGGAAGTTTACAGTCGAGGTCAAGGAAATACATAAAGGGTTTTCCCGGAAAAACTAATGTATATTTTTAGGTAAGATGAATGTATTTTCTAGAAAATTTTAGGTGAAAGATAAGATATTGAAATCTTGTATATTTAACAGAATGGTTTGCGCGATGTATTACAAAATGTAACGATTTTTTGGATATACTGAAAGGTATATCTATTATATAATATATATAAAAATTAATTAATTAATTTTGCTTGCCTAAATTAAGCCCTTACAACTATTACTTTGATGGCAGCTGTAAAAGTGTGTATGTAAGATGGGCTTAGTTTGAGTTGGGGTTTTATTTCCAATGGCGGACCATGTCCTCGCCCTCGTCCTCGTCCTCGGACTTTGGCGACGCTGTCGGAGCAAGAGAGAGGGAGGGTGGCAGCGGGGGCCAGACTGGAAAATCACTGCCAACTTTCCGGCAATTGCTAAGACGAGTGGTGGGGACCTTGGCACCAAAACAAAATAAAATACAGGCCGATTTTTTTCAATTACCAGACATAATATATGGGCCCTATATGCTGTCATGACCTTTGTGCGAAATTAGATGGCGTGTTTTTTTTTTTGCGGGAGGGGTTTGAAGATGAAGTACCGAACGTAAGGTGATACATATCTGAAATTTATGTTGCCATTGTCCTCTAATATGATTTGGAATTCATTTTTACTTTTGTTACCGAGCCAAGCTAGTATCTCGCCAATTGTCATCAATTTGTGAGCCTCGAAAATTGGGGTCAATAAATTTATTTACAGTGAATAACAAAGAAATTAGGTGCCTTTTGTTTATGGGTCGATTGTAGTAATATGTAAATAAATGCTGAAAATAACAATGAAATGGTTTATTTATATTTCAAATTAATTTAGGCAGGTAAATATTCTTTTGTTTTGTAGGGCTTAGTGCTTAATTTTCGTGTATAATGTATAAATATTTGGTTGTGAGATCCGCTTAATATATTAAATAATATTTTAATCAATCGTTGATTAGATTGAATTATTACTAAAATAATTAGTAAATCAACTTAAAACTTTACACTTAAAGAAGCTGGCATTGCCAATACGGTTTTTTATTTAATTTTAATTTATTTTAACACAATAAATAATAATTGGTTTACAACAAATAAAAAATAAAAACAAAAGACTTAGGCAACGAACTTGACTGGAGAAATATTTAATTATTTTTAACATAAATTTAGCTTTCAAATTAAAAATATATAACATTATGCGAATCCAGCTTCTTCAAGCTAAGACCTTGCATTAAAAAATATTTGTGAAATGAAAATGATCCGTATTTAATTAGTTCATCATCTTTAATAGCCTTGTAAATAATTTATACATTTAAAAATAGAGAATTTTGTAATGAATTTTAGAGATCCCTTTGTAAGTTGTTCCATATCCTAAACAATAGTTTCCTGTGTTATAAAATCCAACCCTTTTCTCCCGTCCCATCAAGATGCCAAAAGCTCCAATATATTCTTTTTGAAGGTCCTGGGATCCAGGCCTGGGTGGCTGCCCGTCTTTCATTTAAATTCATACAGAATGCGAAATATGAAAAGTTAATTTAAGTTTCACTTACAAATGGAAATGAAACAAAATGAAATGAAATCCATCTGTGCCCCCGCACAGCATCATCAGCAGCAGCAGTAGGAAAAAAGGCCAGCAAACATCATCCGCTGTCTGGGATCCCGGACTTTTAGCCGGTCTCTTACCCGAGGTGGACAGAGCGGTTGGGGGGGAAGCTGTGGCCAAATGCCGGAGCCGTGGACGCCGCTGAAAAGGGTTGCTCTTTTGCTAATAGATTTCGCATAAATTTATGCGCCCCTTTTTCTGAAATATGAGCGCCACGACGACGACGAGTTCACGACATTTGTTTAGACAGCTGAAAGGCAGAGGGGTTGTGGGGGTGTGGAAAACTCTCCAGAGTTTGGGGAATGGGAAATGTTTTTCTCTCTATTTGCACAAAATTAAACGCATTGCCAACTGCCAGGCTACAATTATCCCTTGTACAAATTCATTTGCCGCACTATTGTCTCATGCAATTAACAACAACGGAACGACGACGATTTTTGATAAATGCTCACAGATAAGCAGTGAAAACGTGGCCAAAATGAGGAGTAACAACTACCCTGCTCCTGCTACTGCCACTTTTGACTGTCTGTCGTAACTTTTGGTAGCTGGTAGCTGGTTGCTGGTAGAAGGATTCTCTGGCAGCTTTACGGCTTTCTCGCATAATTGCTCCGTCATTGTCGAGTTGGTTCGAAGACGCCAGCAAAGACGAATCCTTCCACCAGCCAGGCAGCCAGGCAGGCAGCTTCCGGGGGTAAAGAGAAGGTCGAAAGCCGAAATGCGAATTTAGTTATAAAAAGCAAATTGCGCTGGCAAATTAGTTGCCATTTAAGAAAGCATCGAGCCAACGTTGTCCTGGCAGCAACCATAAACCGAAGGAGTAAAATAAGGGTAATCACCAGCCTTACAAGTAGACTTAAAAGCTACCCTACGGCATATTTTCATTATAATTTTAAGATATATACAAAATTAATTAATAAATGATTAAGATGGAAACCCAAGAAACCAGAACTTACAAACACTCTTCAAAATCTCGAGTGTAATTTCCAGACTTTCCTTTGTTTTCCTAGAAATCTGTAACCAGCTTTCAGGTATACCCTTCATATCCACTTAGTTAATACCATAAAAACTGCACTCGAGACTGTTGGAAAATTTCTTTCTTTGGGTTCGGCATCCTTGGCAACAATGTGATAAAACCATAAAATTTTTGATTTGACAAAATGCATGTTTGAGAGCACGCGGAAATCTCAACGCAACTCATCTCCAAATGAAGTACAGGGATGAGCCGGAGAGAAGAGATTGTGAGAGAGATCATGGCTGAAAAACCCTACCTGAGTTTTCCACTCTTTTCTGCTTTTTTTTTTTTGCGTAGAGTTGTTAACAAAGTTTGTCGCTTGGCAGAGAAAAAGCGAGGTGGGGAAAGCTGGAAAACGGGAGAAAAAGTTAGCAGTTAATGCGACAAAAGGGATTTACGTAGACAAAGTTGGGCCGCATTGCAGTCATCGCTGGCTTCACTCCGGTCCTTGGGTATATTAGCTCACAGAAAAGTGCACATGATGAGTGGGAAAAAGTGTATGATGAGACAGAGGGGTTGAGGGGCATAGAGGGCGAAAAGCTGACGGGGAAGCCCCTTGAAGCATAATAAAGAAAGCGCACGCACATCACGCCGTCAGCATTGGCGCACTTCAAGGCCTCCAGCCTTCTCTCTACGCTACGTTGAAAGGAAGAAGGACCCAGGATGAGCTCATAGGCTTGAAGGTGCAGATTATGCACAGGGAAAAATGGGAGAGAACATTTAGGATTTCTTAGGAAGGAAGGAATTACAAGGATTGAAGAAGTTTTATTAAAAAGAACATGATTTTAGATTATTTATCAATATCTTAATTTGTATATACATACATATATCTATTTTTATTTCTATATACATCTTTTTTAATGTTTAAAGTCTTGTTCTTGATCGAATGTTATTGTTCTTTATTTGAATACCATTTCTACACCCTTCAAAGTTTATAATACAAAAAGTAAAGACACTTTCTAACTTATTTCTGAAGCAATAAATTCTTCTAAAATTTTATACAGTTTTTATTAAATTTTTCTCTTTGTGTAATTTCCCTTCTTTTGCTGGCTTTGGTGTTCCACCCATCCCTCCCTCTCATTTGCAGTTTGTGGTTTGCGGCAACATTTTACAAAAGGCGGCCATTGTGTTGCTTTAATGAAATGAATTGCTCCGGGTTGCGGGACAAGGGGGATCTTGAAGCGTTGAGAGATGTTATAGTACACATATAGTACTCCTTGCACCGTGCCATGTATAATTTAAAGCCACTGAAAGATGCAGCAAAAACCACGTAGGATTCCTCGTCCGCAAATGTACACATGACCCACAATCAATCAATGGAGACAATGGCTGGAACAGTTGGGCAAAGACACTCAAGGTTTCGGGAGCAAGCCAGAAAACCTTTGCAACTTTCTGTGGGTTTTCGCCAAAGTTAAGATCAATGCAGTCAGAAAAATGAGGGTTTGGTTAAATAAGAGAAGATTGAGTTTAAACAATTTAAGTTGAAGTGGGAAAAGACAGGAAATAATAAATAGTAAAATACTTGGAAAAAGTTCAAAGGATATTTTGAAGTAATTTTGAAATATAGTATTTGTATAATTTGTTTAAGATTTATTTAAATGTTTTATTTAATCATCAAAATATAATTTCTCTTGCTGCACTCTATCTTATCCCAAACCATTCAGGGAACAACTCATATGCGTATTCGTTTCCGCTTTTTGGCAACTTCTTCCATTCGCAGTCGAAACAAAAGCCACAAAATAATGTGCCATGAAATAGAAATTGTTTGCCACCAAAGCTGCAACTTGGGTTACATCCCCTCCCCTACTTTTCCTTTATATATTTGCGAATTTTCTGCAGCGTAACTTTTGGAGAAGTCTCCGCTCTGGCCCCCCTTTGGGCTGTCACTCTCACTTTGGACTTGACTTTGGTAGAATTTTTCAATTACACTACATTCAACTGTGCGGGCGCTGTTCCGAAGCGTGACTACACTGAGAGTTATATTTAAAGGTATATTTATATAGATATTATTTATATAGATCTTAATGGAATTTTATTTAAATGTAGTTAGATAATTTTTAAAAGAAACTTGAAAATATACATTAAAAAAGGAAATAAGTCTCAGGAAAGAAACAAAAACTTCGAACGGAAAGTAAATTCTGAAAATGGTAAAGCATTTTCATTTGTAATTTCCCTGACATTTTAATGATTTCTTTAGTAAACAAAGTTCTAAATTCATCTACAAATATTGTACAAATTTGTAAAATATATTTCTGTGTACCCTTAGGTTCCTTTTTGTGGGTTGTAAAAATGAAAACCAACTGGCAAAGTCACACCAATGTGCCACAAAAGTGGACCCTGCCCCTCTAGCGACTTCTTTTAGTTCTCAATGTCTGCGCAAGCTGCGAGACATTTTTAAATCTTAAAAATACTTTCGATTGGCCACCACCGATGGGCAGAGCAGGAGCAGTTTTAGGAGTGCCCGGGGGTATGTGTCAGGATGCGTTGCGTGTTTTTTTGTGCCACGCCACCTCGACTGGAATTTGGTTTCGCATTCGCTTGGAAAATGGCAAACGGTGGCATCAGCTTAGACGGACTAGACTTCTATCCCGAAAAAAAAGAAAGAAACTTGTAGCTAGGGATGGATTTTGGGCAACAAAAATTAAAAGTATTAATATAAAATATTTCTATAAATATTATACTACAAAACTTATAAAATAATTACTCAATAATTATTGTAAATAAAAATTGAGAGTTGATTTTAATGATGAACAAGCTTCCATAGATGCCTAGTTTTTATCTAATTAAATTAAGCAATAATTACATTTTTGATTAACACAAAAACTTTCAAAAATAATAATTATTATTTGCAAAAATTAATATATATATGTATTAATAAATAATCTTAATGAGAATGGAATGTTTTTTACACATTCCATTCAAATTCTTTTCAATTTCAAATACTTAAAGATCATTTCATCATAAATAAACATAAGTATTTATATAATATATAAGTATTTAAGTATTAAGTATAAGTATTTATGTAATATACATATTTTATTTTATTTTATACAAAATATATAACTATTTTCCAGCCCTATCCAGATCCTGCAAACTTCTAGAGGAACCAGACTCAACTCCCTGTCTTCTCGCCTCGCAGTCTGCCTTTGCTGGCTGGAAATTTGTTGCGCAGGCTATAAAGTCAGGTAAGCCGGGGAGAAGACAGGTGCCCGGGGACAATTTCAGAAGGTGGAGGAGGATGGCCATCTCGCCATTTGGGGCACGTGATGTTGCGTTTGTCGCCGTTGCCGTGGCGATTTTCATGTTACAAAGTCGCCAGCCTCAGCGCTATCGCCATGCCTCATGCCCATTCCCATTCCCCATCGTCATCGTTGTCTGTCGCCTGTCGTCTGTTTTGTGTAAAGAGTTTTACTCTGCAGATGCTGCACTGAGAGGAAATTATATAGGTGATATGTTAGGGTATATTAAAATAAGCCTTAAACCCTAAATTGCGCAGAAACCATAAACTAACAAAGTAAGGGTTTCCTTTCGAATTGTCACAAAGGAGAAGTTAAAGCACTTACATTTGTTAATACATTTTCTTTTAGTGCACCTCCCAGCCTATTTTCCACGCTAACAATTTTTGGTGCAGCCTTTTTGGGCTGCAGGATGGGTGGGTTTCCTGCGGTGAGTCATGTGTCTGCCATCCATCTCCCATGCCATGCTGGCCCTTAGTATCTCCGTGTGCTTGGTGTGTTTGGAAATGGTTACAAAATGCGTAATTAGCGTTATGGCAGGGCATTTTCCTGTTTTCCTTTCGGCCCTCCCAACAAATACAGGGGAGCGTGCCTAATGGGCGTTAGCTGAAAATGTGGTGTTGCTAAGCATGCGAACTATGGCGCATTAAGTTGAGATTTGGGAGTCAAAGATAGGGTTTTACGAAAGATAAAATTACACGAATAATCTTGGAAAACTAATATCATGAATTTAAGATTCCAAAATAAGTATATTTAATGTCTAAGCAACATATTTATTTATTTCATTTCAATATCAAAGTCTGTCTTCATATCTACTTATGACAAAGTTTTAGTTAAACATTTTTTTATTCCTCCAACATTTAGATTTCTTTGCAAATTTTCTCAACCATAAAAACCACTTTCCATATATTTTTTTTATGGCCAAAAGTTGAGCGAAAAAATGTTTTTTCTTGTCCACCAATTTCAATCAAGTGCTAAGCCCAAACCCCTGTAAACCCATAAAAAAACTAATTCAATGTTTCTTCTTTCACATTCAAATTAAAAATGGCCAGGACAAGCAGTAAACTATATCCCATGTGTGGATCTTTGTGCCTTGCTGAGTATTCTCCTTTGTATATGTACAGGCATTTCACGCATTTTGTTTGTCTCGATTGCCCTGTCCCCGAGTGTCTGCCTTTCAGTTTTTTAATTCGTTTTTCGTTGCCTTTGCCCCTGGAAGGAAATACAATAGGAGAAGACAAGTGGCGAAAGGTGGAGCAGGACTGGGGTTCCTGGCAATTTCCGTCTGCGTTATCGAGAACGTATAAACAATAAAAAAGCAAAGGAAACTATACACCAGACAGTCAGTCCGAACAGCTCCAAATGTCAACCCTTACAGGGGATATCCAACCAAGCCCACACTCTTCTCAAGGACTTGTATTGGAGTCCTAGTTGATGTCACAAACAAAAAAAAGAGGACATTTACGGCCTTTATTTTCGACTCGTGTCTTAAAGTGTAAACTTAAAAAGGGGTTCAGAAATGCTTTAGGAGGGGGAGTATTAGGGCGTTTTTTATTTGATTTTAGATAAACAGGTTT
Source organism: Drosophila anomelani (assembly GCA_035045905.1). Taxonomy (NCBI): domain Eukaryota; kingdom Metazoa; phylum Arthropoda; class Insecta; order Diptera; family Drosophilidae; genus Drosophila; species Drosophila anomelani. The sequence continues at coordinate 11,057,754 of JAWNOO010000165.1, forward strand.
CTAAAATTTAAAATAAATAAAAGACAGGGTTTTCAAATAGAATTTTATGCTGGAAATTGTATTTATTTCCTAAGTTTAAGATGTAATTTTAATGAATAAATTGTATACAATCACTTTACTTTACGTCTTATTTTGGTTGAACGAATATTTATTAAACACAACATAACTCCTCGTAACTCCTTCCCTTTTTTAATTTTATATATTTATAAAATAATACCCTAAATCAGTACTGACGGTTCTTTTGCTTCTTCAAAAATATTTTCCCTCGTCTGGTATCTACTTTCTCCTCCTATTTGGCATACGCTCAAATAATGCTGATGATGAATTTCGATCCAAATGGGTTCTGGCTGTCATGGAAACAATCAATACTTCAGGAAAATGGGAACGTGTAGTTTCCTCTTTCGAAGCAACCCCAACCCAGGGTTTGTCTCTTCAATTTCATCCTTTTTTGAGCTTTGTGTTTATGCGGAAACTGGCGCCGGATTTAGTAGCAATTTTGTCTGGCAAAATGGGTAATAAAATGTTGGAAAGAAAAAAGAAGTTCAAAGTAAGAATTTTAAGGAAACTTCTAAAGGAGAAAGGATTATATATTTACATATTAATTTACAAAAATTGTCTTTATCTGTAGGTTAATATTTATTTAATCCCATAAATATATTTTTATAATCAATTATTAAATACTTATTAAATAAAACTAAATTATTTTCAGAGATTAGTCTAATTCACAGCTTAAATTCAATTAAATTTGCACCTAAACCTTTGGAAATTAAATCTAAATGAAAATCCCAAAGCCTAAAATTTTGTTGGTTTGAGTTGAGAGAATCAATTTACGTTTTGATTTGCATAAATTTCCTGAAACTTGTCAACCATTCGAAACAATTGCTGGTAGTGGAGTTTTAATCAGCGGACTTTCGATTTCACATTGCGGTTAACTGCGGGACATTTGCGCCACCCCTCAGCAGGATTCAGGACCCTCACATACATATATGGCCACCTCTATTCCATCGAGCAATCGGCAACCCAACGGACATCCGCTTCGTTTGATTTCCGGCATGTGATTGAGTGCACAGCGATTGAGAGCGGCGATGGATGGCTATGGCTGCAATGACGTCGCAATGATGACGCAGGGCCTTATGGAGGCAGTGCCAATGATTCAGCTGTTTTTGGGGGGATATATTTAGATATTTATAGAGTTGAATTCGTTGAATTTACGGAAAGTTCTGGTAATGTGGTTTATTTTTTTTATATTTCCTTGTGGATGTAATATTTTTAAATATTTTAGTTTGAATAAAATTCGAAACGAAAAGTATGTTACATTTAACTTTAAATATTTGCAAAGATCTAAACACATTATCTGATATATTTTTAATGATTTAAGAACGTTTATAGTTAAATATTATCATTTGGTTACTAGAAAAATACTAAAATAATATAAATAAATAGGCGAATTTTTAGTTACTTCAGCTTTTTGCAGCTATTTTTTTCTGTCATCACTGACTTGGAGGCTGTTTCATTTGGGGTTTGTGTCGTTTTCGTGGCACCTCATCAGCAGCATTCATAAAGCGATTAGTTCTTCAATCTCGAACGTGTGCCGATTAATTTTCTGCATGGCCTTAGATATGCCAGGCACTCGCTTTCTACGTCAGCAGAAAAAAAGTATCAAATTACATTTTTTTTGGGCGTGAATTGTTATTCAATGCTCATTCTGGGGGTGTTTGGTCAGTTGGGGAGGTGTTTCCCACTTTTTTTTCTATGCTGCTGCTGCGGGTAGTTCAAAGGAATCACATCAAACGACTGCACTGGTTGGCAATAAAATGTGACAGGGTGAGAAATGTATTCATGTTTGAGGGGGAAATGTCAAAATTGCACATTTATAAGGGTTTGAATTTTTTGTGTATTTAATATACAACTTTAATACATGAAACATGCTTACATTTTTATGCAAAATAAGCTTTATGTGGCACAGATATTTATTAAAAATAAAATAACAAATGAAGTATTTCAAATTTGTATTATTCAGCTCTCTATTTTATATTCTTTTAGTTTTTATCTTAACTTTTTTCCTGCTTAATTCTTTCCCTTTGTGGGATTTTTATTTTCAGTTTTCCATTTAGTTTTCCATTCTTATCTGTATCACCACTATGGACTATGCTCATTTGCCATTCATTCTTTTATAAATATTCCACAGCTTCCCGAAACGGATTTCTTTTCTCTTGCTCGTTTTTTGCTTTTCACTTTTATGGTCTTTTCTTGCCATGGCTTTTCCTCGTCTCCCTGCCAACTTTTCCAGCGACCTGTCGAGAACAATCTCTAGTGTCTTGGGCGACTATCAACAGATTATGTGATAGTTAAAGCCCGCCATTTTTAATTGCCATGGCAATGACATCGCATGCCAATCTCTCTCGTTATCCTGTTCCTCCTCCTGTTTCCCCTTTTGCCACCCAACATACCATATACCAACCTACCTACCTACCTACCTACCATTTTGATCCAGGCCATCCGAACTATCCTCGAAAACTTAGCCACATCATAAAAAGTGCTGGCAGGCAATGTCGCAGCCAGGAGTTCCGGTTATGATGGCCACACTGGGGGAAAAGGTGGGTTAGAATGATTTAAAATGGATTTCTTAATCTAGGGATAGTAATATTTCTTTATTTATATTATATTACCAATGAATCTTTGATGGACATTTAGCTAAAGGAATGTTTTTAATATAAAATACATAATAAACACATATTTTAAAAATTAAATACCATCTTAAAATATGTACAAATATTTGTTAAATATTTTACCTAATGAAAAACCAACTGAAAGATGGAAAAGTTGTCCATTCTGCCTGTTTAGTTGGTAACCATAAGCTACGTCCTGTACAGCCTTTAACCTTCCACTAGCTTCCCCCACTTTAACCCCTTTTCGCTAACCCTGCCCCCTTTTTAACCCCTACTCTCGTCTAACCCCACTTTAACCCAACACTAACCCCCACTATTCCCCGTTTGATATCCTCGCACCGCACTTCATTTGAGACTTTGAACTGCAAATAGACAAACGTGTTTCACAGCAGCAGCAGCATCAGCAGCAGATCCACCAAAGAGGAAGGGGGGGCGGCGTCCCATCTGCTTTTCACTTTTCACATTTCCATCATCACAGCCTTTTGCGCCGCCTTTGCTTTCGTTTTTTGCTGTATTTGCATATCAAATTAAAAGCGCCCGAGTAATTTTAGCGCTTTCCACACAGACTCTCAGATGGATAGAGCTGGCTGTAGGGGTTTTCGGGGGAAACGGAAGTTTGCCAGGAGCCGGGGGGAGGGATTTTCCCCACCATATACATATATATCCCTCTACACCACAACATGGCGCGTTTTTCCGGCACATTGTCTGATTGTCTGATGAGGGCACAGCCCGTAGCTGTGAAATAAATAAAATACACGTTAGATGGTTCGGCATTTAAAAGCTATAATTAAAAAGCAACCAAAACAGTGGCACCCAGTGGGGCAGGGGGAGTGGAAGTGGCAGTGGGAGGAGGCAAGTAAAGCTAGACGAGCCGGGGATTTGATTTACTCCTGGTCTGGTCGGAATCTCCCGGACTTTGCTTTGTAAAATATTCAAATGGCACTCGCGATGCGTCGACACACAAAACGGCATTACAATCGTGTAGAAGCGACATGGCTGCACAGAGAAAAATATATGTTTACTTTGGCATTATTATTGGGTTAGTAGAAGTTTTGGGTTTATAAAGAAATGGGTCTTAACTAACCAACAAAATAAGGAATTGAATTATTCTTTATAAATTTGCAGACTTACTGAGCTAAAGAAAGAAGAATGAAGAATGTACTAATTTAGTATTAATTCTATACCAATTGAATAACATTTTATATTTTTCAGTGTAGTATCTATGTCTGTATATTTGTTGTTTGTATGTGTGCTAGCTCTATCTGTGCCTGTGCATTTTAAAGCCACTTTTTAGGGCCTCAAAAGCGTGTAAAGCAAACAAATTGTTCCGATTTGTTTATCAATGAACCAACAAGTGGATTTTTAAGTGCAAAACAAATTCACTTATTTCGTTTTGAGTGCTTCATGAATTTTGGTATATCATTTAGCTATATATTAGAAATATTCGCACCCTTACAAAATTTAATTAGAATTTTATTTATTCAAAATTCTATAAAATTACTCACTAATTTCCACTATTAAAATGTACCTAGGGTGTGGGAGTGAGCCTTAGAGTGTGAGTGCGTGTACTACTTAGGTGTGTCTGTTGTGGCGGACAGGTGCTTTATTATTCAAGATTATCCTGCGGGTATTGAAGTGCCAGGCGATGTGCTCCTCTGTTGCTCAGTTGCCACTAAATCCTGAGAACTCCCCCGACATCACCAAATCGATGACATGTTTGCGTCGCCAGCATGTCTGAGATTGGCCCGCCGCCCCACAGAAATCCACAGCTCCACAATTACCCAGCGAAAATCAAGGGAAAACTATAATAGTTAAGCTCTTCCAGCTACAAAATGCTTAACGCGAAAATATTGTATATTTACTGGAAAAATATGTATTGTAATATTTTAAATATTTAAAAATGAGATATATAGAAAGGATGTGCTTTTGAATGCAACGATACATTATTTTGTGCGATTTAAAAATGTAATAAATTATTAAAGACAAAATTTAAATTGAATTTTTATATATACACATATTGTGAAGGTATTATAGATTTCAAAATGCATTACAATTAATTTTTTAAATATTTTCTTGACATGTTAAGCTCCCTTTCTCCCTCAGTGTTTAATTCTCCTTTGCCGTTCAGGTTTTAGTTACATAATTTGATTAGTCGCAGCCAAATTTTCCAGACATCATCATAAATATTTGAAGCGAAAGCAGAAAAAAAGAGATTTATTTACTGATTATAGACACAATGATTTATGATTGCCGGCTTTGTTATAGCGACTTGTCAGTCAGTCCAGTCAGTGGCTCAGTCATTCAATCAGTGGGCCGTGTGATTAGCCCTGACATGTTATGTCAATTTTCCAAATCATTTTCTCCTGCTCGCTCCCAGAAATCAAACAAAGGATCAAACACACACACACACACATGTCAAAGGAAAGTCGGGAAAAAAAACGAGGAATCCTTTAAAAACTTGCCCAAACAGCGTTCTTTCATTAGGCAAACAAAAGCAGGACGCGACGCTTGATGGAATTAGTTTTATTTTATTTTTTTTATTTCTTCTCTTTTTTTTTTGGTATTTGGAGCTGTGTGCTTTGGCTCTCGTCCTTCCCAATTTTCCTGGGGACTCGTGCAAACCATTTAAAACGCAGATTGTCATCCATTAAGAGATTAGAAATTTTCAAGGGTGTTTTTTCCACCCATCATCGGTGTGTGTGTGCTTGTGCTCGTCCTTTGTCTCACTTGGCCAAAATGGCATGAGTTTCGCAAACAGGATATAGACAGGACATTCGGAGCGGTCGTAAAAAATATCGACGCCGGATTTCAGGAAGCATCAGCAACTTTCCCATAAAAATCACTTCAAATGTCATATTAGGCTGGGTGGGAGGAGATGGTTTTCGGATTTCGGGCCAATCCCCTTAGCCAAAAGGACAATTGGCAGGGCCAAAAAATACCGAGGAGGAGAGTGAGAGGGAAAATTGGAAGCGAATTCGTATCGGCAAATTGAAATCTGTGCGACCGAGTCAAACGCATAAGTTTGGCCGGAGACGAAAAAGACGGAGATGAAGTTCAGCCAGCCATAGAATACATATGCTTGACGTAATCCTTTTTGGCCGGCAGTGTCCTAGCACTTTGTCCTCCGCTTGTTCACAGGATTTTCGACAAATTTTGTCTGTTTTGACTCGGCAACAGCCACTGCTGCTGCTGCTGCTGCTGTTGTCACTCCAAGTTGCTTGTTGTCGTTGCTATTGCCGGCGTTTCAAATCATTTTCAATTGCTTGACCAAAGGAAATGGGTGCTCATATTTTAAGTAGTGGCTGGCAGTGGGTAAAGTTGCTTACTGTTACGCTTCAGCAAAGATCCTACTTTGGCGGCGAGGCAGAGCTGGGAGTGGGGAGTTAAGGGAGGACAAGCTCCTTTATCTGTAACTTATACATATGGATGTACAATTGCCTTTAAAATTATAGGAATTGCCGTTATACACATGTTGTAAATTGCTACATTTTTAATAATATACGAGATTTTGAGCTGGAAATAAAATTGTAATGTATGGAAATAGTTAAGCTATAGCTATATATTTGATTTTTGATGTATATAATCTTAGATATAGGTAAAAAATAATTATAGAAAATGTAAAATTTATTTTTACTGAAATTTGGTATTGTAAAAATTTAATTCTTTATATTTAGACACCTTGTAATGATTTAAAATATCCTTTCTGGGCAACTTAGAAAAGGGTTTCTTGAAAATGTATTAAAGCTTGCTTGTTTACATTGTAATTATTAATTATTTTTAATCCCCAACTTATTTAATTTATTTTTTATGCTAAATAAAAGCAATTTCCTCTGAACCATTCCAATTTTTTGAACGCAACTGTATGATTTAAGGACACAAACCCAGTTGCAAGTTGCGAGTGCCTGTGTGTGTGTGTGCGTGAGAATGGAATGCTACTCTCAAGTTAAAGTGTAATTGCATTAGCAAAGTGGCTGCAAAATTTAAATTACTGCACATTGTTCGTCTCGCCTTAATGCACACTTCAATTTGCATTTAAATTTAAATTTAAACTTAGATCTCAAATTCGATATGTTTATCGCCAAAGCTGTTAAGTTGGCTGCGTTTGCCAACTTAAATACCAATATCGATTGCCCTGCAATTGGCAGGCGCAGCCAACTTAATAGTTTTGGCCATAAACATATCGATCGGCAGCAGAAACAACACCAACGCGAATCGAACGAAATAAAAGTTAATTAAACGCTATAATTAGGACAAATTAGGTTGGCAAAAAGTGAGAATACGTATTGTCATAATGCTCGCTTCGCAGTAAAAAACACGGTGGTCCAATTAGTGCTCGTGTGTGTTTGTTTTTAATGGTCACTTGCGAACATTTAGCGCTGCCGGGCATCGTAAAGCAATTTTAACTATTTTCAACAAATTCCAGTGCTCGCCGAATGTTAAAACACAAAAGGCACTAACAAGGGGTGAGTGAAGCATTTCAGTTATTGTTTAAACAACTTTAATTTGACTGCAAGCGCTGGCGAAAAAAGAAACACCTAACTTTACCTCTAGCGCCGCATTTTCGCCCGCGTTTCGCATTGTTGTTGGCCCCGTCATCAAGAGGGAGAGGGACGGCAACAATAACACGCAGGTCAAAAAAGATACGCATCCGTAACTTCTCTTGAGCTCGGGAAAAGATACAATTTACAAGTAAAAGATAGCCCATTTCAAATTTTTTCATTGTTGTTGTTCCAATTAGAAGCGTGTAAATAAGGTTTTGGCGGGTATATGACATGTATTTTGTTTTAAAAAAATTCGGAGAGTTCTTAAATTATTCGTTCTTCTAAAAAAAAATATTGTTAAGCTTTTTATCGTGATTTTTAAGATAAAACAAAATGAAAACATTTTAAAATGGAACTCCTTAATGTATTTCAAGATTTCAGTAGCCTTTAAATTGGGAAATATTTAAATATAAAATATATAAAAAAGGAAAGAAGAGTTTAAGAAAATATTTTAAATCATAGATTCTTTTCATATATATACATATATTTATATTTTCTAAATTTTATCACAAAATACCCCATTTCCCTGCTGTCTCCAAAATCCTCTTAAAAATATTCCTTTATATATCCTCTTTTAACCCCAAGGAAAGTTGGTAAATATCACTGCATGTAAATCATAGCATCAACTTAAGTTTACGTTGAACGTAGTTAAAAAATATGTACTCTCTCTTGGCAAAGTAAAAACTTTTGCTGTTTATGAATTTATCTTTTGGCTCCGAGTTTTGTGCACCTGAAATGTTGATTTATCCTGCTGCTGGCGGGATATTGCGTTATTGCACTTGTGCGCTTGTTTTGATTTAATGGCAAGCTGCTCAGTTATCACTTTAATAACTTGTCAATATACATACATAAAATGTTGGTCGCCGGGGCTCTCTCTCTCTCTATCGTCTAAATGGCGGCAAAACTTTCCCCCTTTTCTATGGCTAAACCCGTGGCTGGTCGACGTCGTCGTCCTCGTCTCGTCCGTGTCGCGCGTCTCCTCTTAGTTTGGTTTTCATCATGAATTTTCAAAAACTTCACTTCGCTCAAATTGCAGCAGCAGCAACGCTGGCAACGGAAAAGTTCTTATCGCCGTCGCCGTCGCCGTCGCATTCGCCGTCTCACTTATCTTGGCATAAAATTTGTTTCCACAACGCGCAGCATGGGGCTGAAGGACGAGTGGGAGTTGTACAGTAGTCACTAGAAAGTTGTGATTAAAATGTTCTTGGATTTTAGTTTTACAATTTTAGTTTAATATTTAACAGTTGCCTTTTTGCAGGTCAAGAAATCCTTATTTATAATAATATATTTGTTTTAAGATACAACATTGTATTTATGGAGGTTGTATTGTAGATAGTAATGTTTATAAATTTTCTTAAAATTTTATTTTGAAAAAAAGCATCTTATTAGCTAGTCTAAAAATCTTTTTTATGGATACATTTTTGTCTTGAGATATAATTTATCTTTTATTAAATTATTAAATAATTTGTTTGGGTATATATTTCTTTTCTACGCACAAAAAGAGGTTTTAAATATTACTAGATAATTTATAGATATTTTTATATATTTCCATCTTCCCACTGTTTACTGTATCTAGCTTGTTGTTGCTTTTTCATTGCCGTACGCTACCCATTTTCTTGCCAACTTATTCTTGTTAACGGCTCTTTGCTACCGCTACTTTTAGCCGCCATCTCTGCCGCCGCCATAGCTGTGGTTCTTGTTGTTGTTGATTTTCTTGCTGGTTTGTTGTTTTAGGTGGGACAAGAATTTTGTGGCAAGAGGAAAAAGGAAGAAGAAGCGGCCAAAAGTACATGGGGGGTGGGGCTGGGGGGAAAAGGGACGCGCCGCCTCTCATTTTAATATGTCCCTAGTCGCGCGAAATTGCTCAAGACATGTTTGTTTTTAAACAGATTACATTATTTTATGAACGCATTTCGGCTGCTGCCGCTGCTGCTGCTGCCGTTGATAATATGCAAAAACTTGGCAAACAATAACACAGAACGCAACCCAGAAAATCGTCAAATTCCACTGAAAAGTTACCCATACTCTTATACTGGCACACATTTTCGCTGGTATTTCCCCGGCACACAGTTTTTCCCACACACACAACCACACTCTCTTTTAGCCTTAATGCTTGTGCAAACATTGCCTGGGAATATTGCCATAAGTTTCATCGACAAATTAATGATGAAAAACCATAAACATGCATTACATAACAAAACAAAGACTCTGGAGGGGAATGGAAATTGGCACAAGACTTAGATGAGATTTTTGGAGGAGGTGTAGAAGCAGAGATACTTTGGAAAATTAAACTTTGGACTACTGGTTATTTTCTTCTTAATTTTCTTTAAATATTTTTGGAAGGAAAATTAGCTATTGAATTGTTTAATTAATTATTAAAGGGCTTGCTTAGTTCATATATTTCTTTACTAAGAACTTCCCTAGAAAATAACAAAGCAATTTAACCAATTTAAAATATTTTAAGGCTTCACAGTCTTATTTTTATTAAATCCCCAAAATCAGTTACTTCCCTTAAACCACCACTGCACTCTATTAATCCCTTAGAGATAACATTTTATTTTTTGTCAATTTCACATTTTCTACTTATCTTTTCTTCTCTAATTCTTTGCTAATTCTTTGCCAACGAAAGTTTACTTTTATACACACATTTGAGAAATGTTTACTTTTTACACTTTTCACTTAGCTTTGTGTCGCCTGACGACTATCGCACATATACTGCCATACGAGGAGTCCTAACTCATATATCCCCTTGCTCGGAATCCTTGTTCCCTTGATTCAATCCCATGCCGACACACTTCAGACGCTTTACACGTGCTCCATGCCATTCAAGTGCCTGGCAAAGGTACGGGCTGGATACGGTAAGGTGAAACGGTAAAGGTAGTGCTACCGACATTGCCGGAGCTCCTTGGCATAATCGCTCAACAGCTAGTGCAGCAACAACAACTACCAGAGATACACTTTGAAATATAATATAGAAAAGTTCATTGAAAAGTAATAAATAATTTGTGCAACTAAATCGAAGGAAGACCTGAAAGTTGAATACTAATTTTATTATTTAGCTTAAAGAAGTAACAAGAATTTGAATGAGAAAAGCCTTGAATATTTTTCTCAGTGACCTTGCTCTCAGCTAGCTGAAGAAGCAAAGCTCGCAAGAGCGTCAAGAGCTAAGACATTTTATCTACCTTCACCGTTGCTCCGCATCTCTCGGATCGCATCCCCTCGCATCCTGGCATCCCTTAGTTCGCGTCTCGCATCTCGACATCGCGTTCCGTTGCGGATGCGGAAGCTTGTTGATGCTTTTACCATTTGTTAAGTGCTGCTTGTTGCTCCAGCTGTCGATGCTGAGGTCAACTGAATGCTCCAGGTGATGGAGCAGTGAGCCGGCGAGCGAACAGGTGGAAGAGCGCCCAAGAGGTGGCAGCCAGTTGTTGCTCCACCTGCTATTGGTTTAGTACTTAGACATGCAGAGAGAGAGATGAAGAGGGACTATGCAAGGAGCACCACACACATACATCACAGGCTCAGGCTCAGGCTCAGGCTCCCTCCATTATTCCTACTCTTCCTTGCCCCTCTCCCTCCACCCCTTTTGAGCCATGGAATTTCGCCGGCGCTTTGGGATTTTCCACCTTAACTACGTGCCATGGCGTTTGCTTTTAGTTGCGCTACACGCTAATGCTAAGTAACTGTTGTTTATAGAGAAGCACAACGTTGAGCAACCAACTAAGAAGACGAGAAAAAAAAGCAGGAAAAACTAAGCCAAACACACATAAAATTCCCCCTCTTTCTGCCATATGCAATTCACTCAAAAGTTGCCAAGTTTCGAGGGAAAAAAAATATTGTTGCATGCCACCACCAAGGGGGGAGGACCTGTACTATGGGGTTGTGTTTTTAATGCCCTGCTATAGGGCAAAAGTGTCTTGACTTTCTCGATTGTTTGACAAGCCAAATATGGCAATCTTGATGGGGTTCCATTTTTTGCCCAAGGCACACGAACTGCAAGTGTTACCACATATTCGTGTGAAACGCAGTGCTAATAATTGTCAAGTTGTTAATTTTAAGAGCTTGCTGGTAATTGTTTTAAGCTATAATTTAGCTTTTAATTACAGCAATTTAATAAATATTTTAAGCTTTTTTGTTATAAAATTTTTATCGGTAGAAATTATCTCAAATTAGCTGAATATTTTCCATGACATAAGAGTATTTCCCTTGCTATGTACACTTTAATCCTGAGGCACCTTGCAAATCGCTCCAAATATCCTGACAGATTGCATTCAAGGACTGCCAAGCTGAGGAGGAAACTGCGATAGCTTAGAAGTGCATTTCTCAGTTAACGCCAAATGGCAATTTGTGTACAGCGCTCGCCTTTTTGCTTCGTTCCGTCTCAGTTCAGTGCCACACTGTTGCCGTTTTCGCTCTCAAATTACGGGTAGTATCTATATAAGGGCAGTATCTATATCTCAATTCGCCAATATTAATGCCAAGAGCTTGTGACTTGTGTTTGAAAAATGTGCATGGCATGTCAGCGATTTACCTGATCCTTCAGCTTCGTTGTTTACAACTTTGGGGAGGTTTTATTTTTAGTTTCCGTATTTTATTTTTCTTTTTTATTTATTTACCCAGTTTCCTTCGGTGGTTTGCCAAACAAATTGTCAAGGTGCCAAAGCGTCAAATGCTGTTTTTTATTTTGTGCTCAAAGGGTGAGGGTGTTGCACACCCATATCAATATCCATTTACATGAGTGCAGTTCGAGGATGAAAATGTGAGAGGACTTTTTGCGGTTAAGCTGAGTGCGTTTCGAGTAGCTAAATAAATCGCGTTTGGGCTGCAGCTTGAGGTCTTTGTTTTCCACTCACAGGTGGGTGAGGTGGGGATTGATGGATGGCTTTTAAAATGGTTGTCAGAGTATGAGAATTACATAAAAAAAGTGGCTCGGAAGTGCTTACTTGGGTGGATTTATTTAGAGTACTATTTTTACTATTTTTATGGATTTTGGCTTTATAATAAATTAAGCTTTATGGCAAATATTCCAATAACATTAACTGAGCATATATTGAGTAATAAAATTCTTTTAAAATATCCCTCAAGTTCTATTACTTCTTAAGCTATTAAACCCTTTCTCTATTAAACGAGATTCTCTCCAAAAGCACGCTCAAACTCAAGTTATTTCAATTAGTTTCGGTAAACTTTTCCAAGCAGACATAAACACACTCTATCTGGGTCCTTTCCTCTTAATATTCCTGGAGCTTCGTTATTTATAAATATCAATTAATGGAGCACCAACTCCTTCAGCTTTCTCTCACTCCCGCCATTTAATCGCAATTTGTTTTGTTTACATAACGCGGGGATTTGGTTTCCTTGGCGAGTCCTTTTACAATGCGTTTTCCTTTAACCCTCAACCCGAGCCAATTACGTTTTCAAGAGTGTGTGTGTGTGGGTGTGTGTTTACCCGATTTACCCTCAGTTAAATCGGAGTGTTTATGTGCATTCCTGCCGCAGACTTTCAATTAATTTCTATTTGTTTTAATTGAGTTTTCTTTGGCTGAGCGCTAAGCGAAGCCTTTGATTGATGCAATCGGAGGGCGTAGGAGAGAAAAGTGAAAACTTTCGACCCCGGACACATGTTCTTTGCCGAGCTGGCAAGGTCACGGGATGGGCGGGAAGGTCAGGGGGTGGTATTAAATGCAGCAAAATTGAAGAGGATTTTTGGCCGCCTGCCTGCCGGCTATGTCTATCTACACTCAGGAAATGGAAATAAGATTTACTTTCATTTCTTACAAATATTAAAGAAATATAAATGGATGTATAGCTTAGCTTATAGCTAAATTAAATAGTGAAATTGAAGGTAAGGAATGATCATTTTAAAAAGGGAATTGAAAAAATTAAAGTATCTCTTTTCCAATTTATTTTGTATTGATTTTCCTAGAGATCTCATGATGGAAAAGAGCTTTAATTAGTTATTTAATTATAGCCTAAATATGTGTCTTTAAACAATGAAGTTAAATATTTAGTTTGAGACTTTTTTCCTGGTGCACATTGGGTTAATTAATTTCCTTTTGGACCTTGTTTGAAAAATGGACGCCCTAGAAAAAAATGTTGCCGAAAATGGGAAAGGAAAACAGACTGAAGTGGAAAAGGCGACCCTGGCCAGGCAACCTTTGATGGAGGGCGTGTCTGCACCTCACCCTCCTTTGCTCTATCTGCCATCACTAATAAATTACAAACAAAAGTCAATAAAATCATTGAATTCATTACTTTAGATGGTGGAGAGGGCGAGTGTAGAGAGGAAGCCGAGTTTGTGTGTGCGGTTTTGGTAATTTAAGACTCTGCTCCAATTTCTTCCTTCGTGGACACGCCCTTGAGGTTGCCTCCCATCAAGGACACGATTGTGGGTACTGAGAAAAATAGTTTTTGCTATAAAATCCAGTTTAAAATTATAAAAATTTAACTAGAATGTAGTTAAATATTTTAGTAACAAGTTTCTTTTATAAAAATTCACCTTTTAAATACATAAAACATTATAGGATATTTATACTTATATTTCCCAACAACTTACTTTCACTTTAATTATTTAAAATGGTAATTTAATGAATTTTTTAATTTTTAAAATTAAAACATCGCCTTTGGCACCATTTTTCCTGTGTCCCGCCTTTTCCACTAAATAAATTAAATGACTTGTAAAGAGAAATTTACGTAATTTCCTTGCTCAGCATCGAGGCCATTTCCCAAAACGTATTTTTCGAATGTCCATTCATTTGCATTGGCCACACCACGCCCCCTCGAACGGCCTTCGACCGCCCATCTTTGACACTGCCATGTCCTGCCTAGTCCTGCCTCGTCCTGGCCTGTCCGGTGCAAATCGTCAACTAACGATGCGCGTAATTTTATGGCAAAGATACAGGGGACTTCGCACAGAGGTAGCCGGGGGGAGGAGGAGGGATAACGAAAATTTCTACTTCATTTAAAGTCGGAAAACACACGCACAACATCGAATGCCTTTGGGCCTTAGATAAAGCTTAAGCCCAAGTCCAGATAGGGTCGCCTTTGGGCCCTCCTCCCTCTCCGCCCTGCGCTGTTCACACACTTTGCTTCGGTTAGATAATAACTTGTCCGGCTATTTTCTAATAAATTAACTTTGAATGAAAAATAAATCAGCAAGAAGCTTAAGGACACATGCAAATACTTGAGAGAGGGGGAGATACAAATTGAAGGGGTCCTTAAAGTTGGGCTCAGGAGGCTTAAACAATGAGCTTCAAAGAGTTTAAATAGTTGAGAAAAATATAACAGAAAATGTATTGTTTTATTAATATATGTGGTGTTTTACAATTGAAAAAACTGTTGTCCTAAAATACAAAAACAAACTTTTTACTGCAACAATTAAAAGAAAAGAAATACCCTCCCAAAAAACCAATTAAATCACAGTACAAGTTTTTACTGGTGCCCCTTGGCATCCTTCGGGGACTCGAAATATTGAACTTTGCGAATTTCATGTGGCATAGATACAATGCACAAAATTGCTGGAAATGCCTTGAAGCCAGTTCGACTTCCTTTTGGCTCGGCTCGGCTTTTGGCAGGAGACTGTTATCTAGAGAGAGCTTCGTCGTCTTTCTATCTGCCAGTCCTTCAGCCTCTCGCAATCCTTCAGTTCATATTGCAACTTTCTTTGCGAGGACACGACTTCCGTTCCATGTCATATACCTGCAGGGGATTGCAGAAAGTCCAAAGTTTTATCCGCTCATTCTACACTCGAAAATAAGTCGCTTTTATCCTCTATTTAACAGTCAACAGTCCCCGAACCCAGACCCAAACCCAAGCCAAGCTGAAAGTTGAACATTTTTTGAGTTCCTCGTACCGGAAATTGCTGGGGATTGTTCTTAATTTCCCAGACAACAGCCAGGGCTTTGGCTTTGTTGTTTTGTGTCTGGTGATGACCACATGCTTGAGATGGCATCCACTTCCACCTCCATCTCCATCTCCATCTTCCCTGCCATTTTCCCCCAAGTACCGACACATTTTGAGTGATGCACACGCACAGTTCTCACACTTGGCTGGGGATAATTTGTTGGTTGCAGCCCCAAAGGCTTGTGCTCATCCTTTCCCAGAGTTTGTCCTTTTTGTCCTGCCAATGTGCGTGTTCTGTCGCCCAACTTTTGCCTCTGTCTTGTTCAGACGTTGCATTGATATAACACTGGTGAGCTGAGATTTTGGAACAAGTTTTATTATAAACAATTCTGCGCTGTTTGATTTAAATAATTTTTTTTATTGATTTTCTAGGTCTGGGTTTTAAACCCATTTAAATATCTGGATATTCTGTGTGTTTGTTATTGATTTAGTGCACTAAATTAAATATTTTTGTATGTTCTTTAAATATATTAGCAGCTTAGAATAGTTATTTTGTTTAATTGGATTATATTGCTTTTATTTAAGCACTTCTAAAAAAATATACAAATAAATTATAACTCTATTTCTTATATTAATAATTTTAGGAGGAATACCATTTGAATTTTAGAAATTTTATAAAATTTAATTTGGAGACACCAACACTTATATAAAATAAACTTATTATTTATATTTATTTCTTTGATTAGATTAATTTTGTTATTAAGTGTAACTCCTCTGGAGAGAAAGTCCTTCTGAAAGTCCTTTCTTAGTCCAGCTGCCAGCGGCTTCTGTCCAAACGTTTCCAGCTTGATGAGCTAAAAAAGTTACACAACATTTGCCTTTACAAGCTTGTAACGTTTGCGGGGCTATTTCAGGCAATTTGTGCATTGAGATTAGATGAATGGTTAACAATAGATTAATGAAGTTTAAATGCTCTTAGCAATTACAGAAAAAAATTCTAAATAAATCCCTGGCTAAAGTTTAAAGTCTAAAGTGAAAGTTACTTTAATGACAAAGAATTTGATGAAACTTCATTTTATGATACGAAATTTGTTGGAGTTTAATAATATACTTCAATATTTAACACTTCTTTTTTAGTACAAATAATTTATTAAATATTTTAATAGCAGATATTCTTCATTCCTAATTTCTAATGCCTAAACACCGACTAAATCTGTACCTATGTCTCCGCTGTTGTTAGCCGTTGCAAACACGTTGATTAACCCATAATACCCGATAAGCTTTTGTGGCTCTATAACGATTTAATGCGGCCATAGTTTTGTCGACGACTGTCAATGCTCATTAAGTTGCCTGCTTGAGCACCTCGACAACCACTTTTGGCACATTTGCACCTACTGCTGAGTCATCTCACCTCGTCCTTGGATCCCCTCGCATATCCTTTGGGCAAATCCCGCTTTGATCCCTTTGTTCCGGGAGGGAAGTTGTCGTCAATGTTGCGTTACGTTTAACACCCCCTCCGCTTATTGATGTTCTAATTCGCACTTAATCCAATCTAAGATTCGAATGAGCAATTTCAAATTATGATTATACCTTCGTTAGGTGGGAAAACTTCTCCAGAGACCAGTCAGCCGCGACGATTCGAAGCAAGGGACAGGCGGAAAAGGACTCCTAGGATGCCTAAAAAAAAAAGGAAAAGCAACAGCGTAGCAGAGAAAAAAAAAACGACTCGAAAACAGAAACAGAAGGGAGCTAGAAAGCAGAAAAAAAAATGAAGAAAATTATTTGAAAATATGACGCTAATGAAATTTTATGGGCCATGCGAAGGTTTATTTTTATTTTGCTTTCGTGTGCCGCCCTTCCCCACTCCCCCTTTGCATTGTTGCAAAGCTGATGCCCAAATAACGGTAAATTAAGCGAGATAAATCTGTGTGGGTCGGAGTGGCGTTAGGAGAGAGGTGGGTGGTAGCAAAGTGGAATATTACAGAGTCAAGTGTTTGGCTGGGATTAAAATTTGTTTTTGTTTTTGCCCCAGTTTCCTGGCTAATATCGCAGCTATTTGTTTGTAAACAAGTTTGGAATTTAACAAAATGTAGCTCATTTTTTATTTTTTGTTTGGACGGTGACCTCATAAAAATTGGTTATAAAAATTGCTTATTAAAATGTGGTTTTAATCGTAAAGAAAGTTGGGCATCTTTGCGTATCTTTTGATGAATCTGTTTTGTGTTTTTTTTTTTATCTGCAGCTGGGATCGAAGTTTTTTGTGTGGTTGTTTTTTATAATTGTCTTATATTGGGGGTTCTGGAATGTATTTATAATTTTGTTAGGAAGTTTTTAAGGCAATGATTCATCAATGTCATTTATATTTGGGTTTATTAGAGGAAACTTTTTAGTGTCTATTTTGAAAAATTGATTTATTTTGTTCTCTGTTCATTATTTATTTATTATTAAAAAGGGAGATGAGCGTAACTATTTTAAATTCTTTATTTTACCTTTTAGTTCAATTTAATGTATTTTTTAAATATTTTTTCTTGGATTTAATTTAAAGAAAAGATTAGGGAACCTTTTTTCGAAACTAATAAAAGCTTTAGAAACCACTAAGGATATATTTTTCATTTGCTTATGATTTTTATATATTTTCTAGTCCTTCACATACATAATTTAATTTAATAATAATAAATTGTTTACAAATAACCTAAGTTTTAATAATGACACTGACACCATAAGCTCAACGTGGGTTTTGAAAATGCAATTTATTTTTCCATAATCTCCATTCATTACCGGCCTTCGCCTTCCATATTTCCGCCATAAGCTTCCCATTAACCTAATTGATAGTTCTCCAGTGGCAGATATAGATATATATATATATATATGTATATTTCTGCATAGGGAAAAAAAAGAGCCGCGCGAGAATAATTTTCTAGTCATGATTGATTTACAAATGAAAGGATTTATCCGCCTATTAAAATTTCTATCGATGAATATAATTAATCTAAATGTTAAATCGAATTACATGGAGCTTCTGCTGGTCCGTTTCTGCCCGGATTTTCCTCCCTCTCTCTACGTTTTGTTATTTTAAATTAAAATGTAATAGAAAATTCATTGGGTTCACATTAAAAATGCACTTATCGGCTTAACTCTGGCAAATTGCATGGCGGCAAAGCGACACCTCGGCCCCTCGTCACACTCCCCTTGTTCCATTTTCCCTGCATGCGTGGAAATACCCCCCTATTTTTCCACATTTACCTCCTTTTTTACACACCTCGTTTCCTTTTTTTTTTGTGCAGGCTGTTGTTCTTGTTGTTGTTGGTTGTACAAATTGCATGAAATTAATTAAAAATGCAAGTGTGTATGTAAAGGGGGGACCAGGGATATTGGGTCCTTGGTAGTGTGCGAGTGTGACTGTGTTGCGGCATGCTTTTGTCAAATGGGCGGCCTAAAGTGCTCCACAGGCTGTTGCAAAAAGCAAAAAAGGTAGCAGCATTTTCACAGAAAAGAAGGGTGGTACACATGACTCTAAAATAATAGTAAATCAGATTAAAAATAAAACTGAAAATACTAATAAAGAGCACTTATTTTTTATATTTAAAAAAAAACTAAACAACAGCTTATAAAAGGGTTTAGGAATTGTGCTATAAGAGGTCACATTTTACAAATACTTTAAACTGCAAATACATTTTAAAGAAACTCTAAAAATGTAGACATGCTTTAATTTTTTACAATTTACAATTTTTCTCTCCTCATTCGAAATTTATTTTATTATAATTTTCTTTCTTAAGATTTTCATCTGTTTACTCGTTTAATACATAAGAAAAATCCTATTATTTTGATCTTTATTATATGCGTACAGGTGGGGGATTTTCCATACATCGATTTATTAATGTCAGAGGAATGTACAAACATACTTCTTGCCACGCCTATATAATATATAAATATATTTTTTTCCGCCTTTTGGCAATGTCGCCGCGGAAAATGCTTGGAAAAGTTGGTGGAACGGGTGCCATGTTACATACATATATATATAGAGAGAGATGGAAGTCAGCGGTTGTGGCAGCAGCATTTTTTGACGGCATCCATCAGTTATTTCCAATTTTGCATGTACAATATTTATGCATGCGGCACGAAGAAAGAGAGCGGCGCGAGTTGCATGTTGCTCCTGCTGATAAAAATGCAACGAAGCTGCAGCAGCACATCTTTGTTTTTCTTATTTTTTGTCCCCTCCCGTTGGATAAGGCTTTTGAGGAGGGGTGGTGGAGCAGGGGCAGATGGAGTCGGATAAGCCAAAGGGAGGCGCAGGAGTGAGCGATAGCACCACTGAAACTATGGCAGCTTATGCCACAAACAAGCAAGGGTGGCACTTGAAGTTAGTTAAGGAAAAAGTTTTAATTAAAAAATAAAATTTAATATTTAACTAGAAAGGAAATGTGCGAATTATAAGTTTAAGCTTTGGAGGTTTATTTTTAAATTAAATGGAATCCTATCCTTATAAATAATAATAAAGCGATTTTTCTGCTTTACCATGAATAACAACATATAAAAAATAGTTTAAAAATATATTAGAAAGTATATTTACAACCCTTATATAGTGCATTTTATTCATCATTGAAATTTATATTATTAAGAATTTAAATAATATTTTAAAATATTTAATGTGACTCTTACAACAACTCCTGCAGCTACTCTCTTTTGATGCTTCACTGTGTCACTCGCTCCATTCCCTCGCATCGCACGTCAGTGCTTACTTTCTTTTTTAGCTATATTTTTTTAACCCCATTTTTTACTTCTTTTACCTTTATTGTACTTCTTTTTTACTCCTTTTTTACCTATTTTTTATTGTTCTCTCCAGTATTACACTGAACTGCTGTTATTTTAAACGTATTGCTGCCGCTCCTACTGCAAAAGTCTCTTTCCCAGCCAGCGTTCTGCCCTCCCTTTCTCCTGTTCTCCCTTCCTCTATCTATCACTATCTTTCTGTCTCCCCAGCAAAAAACGAGACAACGGATGAAATTTTTGCATAACGCATTAAATATTCCAGTTTTGTATTTCATTTTTTTGCTCCCGCATTCCGGGTTTCAATTTAAACTGCAACCGACTGCTGGCTTCCAATCTCCCGACTTCTGGAGCAACTTCAATTCCATGGGGAAACTTTCCTCTTCTCGTTTTTTTTGTTTTTTTTAGTTGGTAGCAATGCAATTTTTATGCAGCTTTTACTTTCAAAGGGGGAACGAGGGGGTAAGAGACGAACTGCTCTGCTCCACTTTTCAGCAAATTGTGTGTTTGGGGGCCTGCGGACAAATCGTCCTGTGTCTCCTGTGTTGTCTGAAAAATCAACACAGGAGAAAATATAATATGTTAACAAAGAGATTTTACCTTTATAAATAATATCATTAAAGTGGAGCAGATATATATAGGGAAAATAAATAGATATTTGTGCTTTTTGATAGTAATTTATGTTAATTTTATTTCACAACAGTTTTCTTTATATTTATATTGAAAAATAAATATTTTATTTACGTGTTCCCCGAGCACATTTTACTTCCTGCTGGCTCCGAGAGTTAACAACCGAAATATTTTCATATACCGTCGAGCGGTTTCAATCACCGACTGACGACTGTCAGGGATTGTCTGTCACCCCCTCCTCCTTCTCCTGCGACATTTGCATGATAAATAAATTTGTTTTCATTTTTTCTTTTATTATTATTTGGATCGCTGGACGATTTTTATACTCTTTGTTTCTTTGCTTAACTGACTCAGTGTTGCCTTTGTTTTTGCTGACCAACAATTTGAAGTTGAATGCTTTCAGCGGCGACATTTAGATGTTAACGCTAATAGCCGAGGACGACGACGACAACGGCGTCGGCGACGCAATTTATGAAAATTACTGCACAACAATAATGCTAAGGGGAAGGATAACGTTCTCTGCCGGACAAGGACACTTAAAAAACATACAAAAAATGTGTAGAAAAAATGGGATAGAAAAACTCCCAGAAAGCGGTTTTTATTTTTGTGGTCTTGTGTGTTGTGCCTTCACTTCGGTCATGTGCTGTCGTTGTTTTTGCCGCTGATGTTGTGACACCATGTGCGGCAAGTGTTGAAATATTTTTTTAACGCACAAAACTTTACAAACTTTGCGTTTTAAATGGAAAAATACACTAAAGGAAATCGGAAATAAATAGGAGTAAGCCAAAAGCTATTTCGATAATACGAAATTTCTTGATACCATTGTAAAAATGTTGTTAAGCTTTAACATTTAATTTATTTAATTATAGTTAATAATTGATAAAGCACGATAGAATGAAGTTTTTAACAATATTATTTATAATGTTATCAATTAATTATTAATAAAGTAAACAAAAATAGTTTTAATACAATTATTTCCATAGATTTATAATAAATCATTTATTCACTTTTAAAATTCGTCATGTAGGAAATTTAATTTTTCTTCTACTGACTTTCCCATTCTCAAAATACAATTATGCAAAACTTATAAAAAG
The DNA here is from genome assembly GCA_035045905.1 of Drosophila anomelani. NCBI lineage: Eukaryota > Metazoa > Arthropoda > Insecta > Diptera > Drosophilidae > Drosophila > Drosophila anomelani. The sequence goes on from JAWNOO010000165.1 coordinate 11,079,294, forward strand.
AAAACAGAGTATTTTTCCCATTCGGCGTGCCAGCTTAAACTTTCCCTTTTTCCCCCCATTACCTTTTTCCTTGTTTTTTTTTTTTGTTTGATAATTTCTTTTTGTTGTCGCTTCGGTTCATTTAGCAAACGCCGTCGCCATGCAAAATGTGTCCGAAAAAATGTCTGCCAAAGAGCAGCACCAAAAAATATACAAGCAGAAAAAACAAAAAACAAAAATATCAGCTGAAAACTTTATATATATTTTTTTTTACTATAGCATCGGGGGTCTCCATTTCGCTGGGATTCCCCTCACGCCAGTTGATAATAATTTTATGCTTACCCAACGAACGTTATTCCTTCGCGCTTTTTTTTTTTGCACTCTCTTCTGCAAACTTTTGCTTAAACGGTCATAACAGTAAAAAAAAGAACATTTTGCACTTTAAAAATAAAAAAATAAATGTTGCACAAATATTTATGCATAAAAAATCGCTCTGGAGTTGGGCAGCAGGAATGTATGCTATGAAAATTGCATTGTACATGCTTGTTTTTTTTTCATTTTAATGGCTCTGAGTAAGTGAAAACTTGCCACACATTCGCAGATCGCATGCAAAGCAGAGTCATAAGTATATGTGGCAGCTTTGTAACTAAGTCGGGAGTTTTCTTAGATTTTTCCCGAGCAAAAATTCCAGAGGAAAAGTTTTACTTTGCAGCCCTTTAGAGCTGATTGCAGTTAGTTAAGGAAGTTATGGGTTCAGACGAGCTCAACCAAATGGGATTATAATGGGAAAAAGGAGTAATAGTTGAGGAAGTGGTAGGGATATATAAATATAAATAAATTTAAAGGGTTTATTTTGTATTAATCGTACTAGAAATAAATAATTTTATTTCAAAATATTTACGTTTATGATGTAGTATTTATATATTTAATAGAGCTTATAAAGTAAAGCAAATAGTTTAATAGAAATTAAGCTGTAAAATATATATCAACTTTGAATAATAACTCCATAAACACTAATAAGTTATATTCCAAAGTTCTTGCTAAATATAAACTTCCTTATCAAACTTCTGAAATCCAATTAAAGTTAAGTACAAATGAAAAAGCAAATCAACATTTCCTCGTATGCCACAATTTTCCATTCTTTATACACACATGCATCAGGCATTCCACTCTAACCCGTTTTTCGAACATTTTCTTTTACATATACATAAATATAATAAAAATTGCGTATACGCCACCGTGTGCTTGGCCACTCAAGTTAATGCCACTTTTGCAGAAAAACTTTTACTGTTATGCCATGGATTCCAAACGCATACATATACCATCAAACCCCTCGGGGGAAAATGGGGGCGGAAAGGGTTTGGCGCTTTTTGAAGTTTTAGCTGCGTGCATTTCGCGTTCATTGCAGCCAACAAAGCCCCAAAAGCCCCTTGCTTACGTAACCCCAGTGTGGACTCTGCACTCTCCTGTCCCTCTAAAAAAAAAGCCCCCCACCAGGACCAAAGCAAAGCCCAAGTTATGCCTGGAAGAGCCGCATTGTACAAATGGGTTTTAATAAATTTAACTTTCCCTCTTTTTTTGTTCGTTTGTTTAACAACAAAAGAGCCAGTCGCATTTGCATATGCGTTGGAGGGGTTTTGAAGTCTGGTGGGTTTATGCGATTTGTAGCCGGTCTAATTAAACCTTAATGCAATGCAATTCGATTTGGTGAATTAACGCAGCATCAGCAGTAGCAGCAGCCGCAGCGGTTGCTTTTCTAATTTGCATACATTTTCGCCGTTCGGTGGCCATTCGCCAATTGAAATTAAAACTAAACTTATTTAAAAGGACCTCCTACACCCCGGCCCTGGGGCTCCTACTCCTTTGCATTTCGAATTGATCATTAGCGAGGCTCCTATTTTTTTCTTTTCCTTTGTTTTTTTTTTTGTGTCCCGAGGTCCTTTTGGTAACTGCATCTGCTACAAATGTATTGGCAATGTGTTGCCAATGTCAAACTAATGGTTTGCCCCACCCACCGCCTACATTGTTTGGCAAGCGAAAAACTTTGGCGATGGATGAGAGAGACAAAGAGTTCACTGAGAAAAATAAATTATGTAAATTTTATTTTATGAATTATAAGGCACTATCGCTGCACTGGCCTCAGTCTGTTATCGTCTTTCCTATTGTACAGATCCAATCTGATTTCTAATCTGATAAGCTGATTTCCTTAGAGTTTCTTTAGTTACAATATATTTCAACTTCAAATAATAGTTTCCCTCAGTGTAGTGCCCGAGTTGGGGGAGAAAACTGTGCCAAACACGGCATAAAATGACAGGCAAATGTCTTTTAAATGACGCGAGTGAGACACAAAAGGGAACGCCCCGCGGGATTTGCCAAGCCGAGTGAGAGGGATGCGGATGCGGATGCCCGTGGCCATGCGATGCCATGAAGAATATGCTGCTGGTGTCGCTATAGATGCTATAGATCCTATAGTTGATGCTGGTCCTGTTGTTGTTGTTACCAACAACGTGGCTGACGATGCGCAACTAAGCCCGTAAAAATCTATTTTTCAAACCAGTTGACAAGGCACGGCACGGCGGCTTCACAGAGCTGATTTACCCTCGCGGGGCCCCGCTTTTCCAGCCATTTGGGAGTAGTTTCGGAAGCGTGTGAGAATATTTTATGGCAGGCTAAACAGAAAATGAGAAGAAAAGCATAAAAATGAAAAATGATTTTGCGTTGATAATTTTCCAAAGAGGGGGCAGGATCAAAATGTTAATATAAGCCCATACAATATTGCATAGATACGGGAAAATATTCAGGTCATCTAAATATAACATTAAAGGAGACTTTATAGGACTTTTATATTTTTATAAAAAGCTAATTTAAGTCCAAGTTCAATATTTATCTTATTTCTTTTACAAGTTATTTTTGAACTTGTATTTTTTAATGGTAATGAATGCAAATGCATCATTTTGAACTATCCAAAAATAGTTCTATAAATGTACATTTAAATCCAGTTATAAACAAAAAAATGGTTCGGTGACATTTCTCCGTTTGTTTGGTTTCCTTGCTTAACGCGCCTTTGGGGAGACATTTCAATTATCAGGACTCCAGGACACAGACCAAAAAGCAAACCCAAGACAAAAATACACAACATATGCTCAAATATGGAGCACAGCCCCTAGGATCCTTTCATTTTTCGCCACATACATGCCTCGCCCTCAACCTAAACAAATGAAATAAACGACGTCCAGACATCTGCGGCGGTAGGAAGAAAAGGGTCCAATGTAGTAGGTCCTGCTTAAGGACGAAGGCCCCGGCCCGGCCCAGACAAACAAACACGGCAATCATGACACTTTTTTATGCATTTGCATAAAAAAAATGAGCAGCCCCACAAAAAAAATATATATAAACAACAACAACAAAAAAAAAGAATATGGCGGGCCACCTCCCTCGACGAAAGTTTTTACATCGTTGGAATTTATGTGTGCCGAACGTAAAATCAATAAACTGGTGAACCGGTTTCGGTTTTAAAATGTGAAGCTCGTCATTGATATTTTGATATCTAGCGTTCAAGTTTTGGGGCCAGTTGAGGTGGAAAACGAATTGGTTTGTGATAAAGGATTGCATTTTTTGAATTGGAAAGTATTTTTTGATTAAATATTTCAAAGAACTAAACGTATTTTGTATTTTATTAAAGCAGAATGAAATGGGAGGTCAGAAGGAAATTTAAATAAAAAGGAAAAATATATACTTTGTATATAGGTTGAAATTGAATATTTAATTCTAAAGTATAATACTTTAACCTTAAGCTTATAGCTTAAAAAATTTCTGTATTTATAATTTAAATTGCTTTTATGGGAAATAACTTACCCTTATTCCTTAGCCGTATTCCAGATATATCCAAGTATTTATCACCTCTAGTATAATCACCTCTATAAGCCCCCTTTTGCATGCCAATTCCTTGGATCCAATCCAAAGGCCAAGTACAATCACTGATTGATGACCCACCCCAAAGAAATCTTAACCGTAACCAATCAGCTGCCAAAAATCTTTCAAAAGGGTATCGTAACATTGCCCCCCACAATGGCATATTTACCCCTCATCTCCCCCCAAAAGACCCTTTCACTTGCTGCCCTCCCCTTTTTTCAAGTGTTTTTCCTCCTTTGGGCTACTTTGCTTTGGCCTGCTTATCAGTTGACAATAAATTTTTGTTGCCTACGGCACATAAATTGAGGGCACGGCCTTTTGTGTGATGTATTCTCCCAGTAATAAATGGGGCGACCATCGTGCTGGGGGACTGGCGGAGGGGGAGGGGGAAAATGCCAAAGAGGGAGCTGTATTCGGACCATAAAAAATGCTGCATACTTTGTGGCATTAAACGTGAGTTTTATGCACAGAAATTTATGGTGATGCAGTTAAAGTGCGAGTGAAAAGCAGATGCCGTGAATCTCCGCTCTTTGGGTACTTGACGATTTTTAAGTTTAATTAAGCTGAAAATATATATTTGGTTGCTTTAAATAATAACAGTCCAGCCGGCTTGAGGAGTGCCATAAAATCTATAACAATAAACCGAACGAAAAACAAGCAAAGGCGATGGCGATGGCCAAATGCAAATCCAAAGCAAAAATGGGCCGCCCGGCTGCCGGAAATAAAATGCTCGGTATAACTGTAAATACAACGCTGCGTATGCGTAATGTGAGAATTTTATGCAAAAGAGCTTTTGGCTAAGACGGAAGTCTGGGGCCAATGAAGCGCCCCAAAAAAGCAGGGCAGGGTGAAAGTGCACAAAGAGAAATGTAAAATTCAGATAATACTAGGGAATATGTTGAAGAAAAATCATTTACAATTAAGTTCAAATTGAAATTATAGCCAACTTTAAATTTAATACGATTTTAATAATAATTATTCACTTATTTACTTATTTTAACTTTTTAAAAGCGCTTTTAATTATATTAATTTAGTTTCTTCTATATCAGAAACGCTTATCAGTGGTTTAAAATTAACATTTTTGTTTTATATATATTTTTGATAATATATCTTATTTTTTAAGTAGTAAAGATACTTTTCCCAGTGCCCTATCTCAACGGCGACGCTTCGGTGCCTTGATCCGACCATAAAAGCGGCGCCCAGCGATTCATTGGGCGTCCTTGCCCTGGCCCACCAATTCTGAGTCCATGGTCCTTGTTTTGCCTCTTACTGTTACTATTACTGTTACTGCCTTGTTTTTGCCACTGTTACGGCGCTTGTTGTTGCCGCCGCTCCTCAGCTTGGCCTGCTCAGTTTTTGCCTTGCCCCCAAAAACTCCACTCGCTGCCCCCCTCCTGGCATTAAAATTTGAAGCACCAAATTAACTGCAGCTTTTGCAACAAACAGAAAGCGCGAGAGGATTTATAAATACTCTTTATTTACAGGTACACTTGGTATTTGGGGTTAAAAGGGAGAAATTAAAGATAACGTTTATGATATACCATAAAATAAACATATTGACTTGCAGATTATAGAATTAAAAAGCACACTTAAAGATTAGCCAATTTCTTTATAATTTTTCTATGAATTAAATGGAGTTTAAAATATATTTCTTCAGGGGGGTCTTTAAAATGGAAACCTCATATGATTTTATTATAAAATATTATCACTTTTATTACAAAAAGTTAAAATTTTGAAATTCAAAGTTTGATATTTCAATTATTTAAGTTGTATTATTTATTTTTTAATTATTTAGAGTATTTACTTACTCGCCTTACCCAAAACTTTCGACTTGTTATTTTTATCGTTCTGTATTTTGAATGTGAGACATTTTCGCTGGCCATTGTTGTTGCTGTTCTTGCCACTGTGCTAGTTTTGGGGCAATGATGATGAAAATTAAAGTAAAATGAAATACACTTTGGCCTACAGCAACGCGCACACACAGACAGAGAAGGGGAAATGCCAAGGCCCAGCAAGCTGGAGACACAGTTTTGCGCCATTTCCTGTTTGCTGCTGCTCCTGCGGAGCTCTCCGTACACCAGCTGCTGCTATGCTAATCGGAAACGGAAATGGCGCATATTAATACGCAAGCTGCTTGGTAGAGGAAATCGCCAGAGTTGCCGCTACCGCCGCTGCCATTTTCATTTCCATTTCCATTTTCCCAGGGACTGCAACGCGTCGGCCGCGAAAATAAGGCTGCGCGCATGAAAATTTTAAAACCTAATTAAAATGTTGAAATGGAATTTGTTAATTTAAAATTGGGCAATTTGGGCTAAGCGAACTAGAAGATGGCCGGAGCGACCCATGAGAATTGGGAAGCGAGGAGCGAGGAGCGAGCACACCAGCTGGGCCAACGACAGTTAACAACTTTGTTGTAAATTAACTACTCATAATGCCCAGAAAACAACCAAGGAGGGAGCGAAGGCTCTGCTCTGCTCTACTCCCATTTCCCTTTGCAGAAAATAAGGCGCTTCTGGAGCAGCTTCCAAATTGGCATTCTCCTGCAATTAAACGTTATTTATAACCGTCTAGTAGGTTGGCCAACGTTCTTTCATTCTTTTCTCAACTCCATTTCATTGTGAGAGCACCAAGAGAAATTTACAAAAAAATTAAGAGAGTTAATCTAAAATTATAATTATTTAATGAATTCATTTTTAACACCCTTTCTATTAGTTATATATTTCTCTTTTTTCATGTTAAGAAGAAATAATTGACAACAACTGCGCTAAAATTTAATTTTTTTAGAAATTATACTATTTATTAGCTATTTAAATAAATACACTGCGTATACTTAATATTTTTTCATGTTAAGGAGACGCATTACTTAACAGTAATGTATAATGTCTACACTGCGAATTACTTACATTACTGTTAAGTACTTAACAGCAACATTGCGTTTCCTTAACATGAAAAAATATGAAGTATACGCAGTGTATTTTTTTAAATGAGTAAAATATATATAATGAAATTTAATGAATTATTTTTTAGCACCCTATTTATTAATTAGTAAAAATATTCTGCATATACTTAACATTTTTTCATGTCTATAAGACGAATTCATGTTCTAAAATAATTAAAAGAACGCTTTCATAAAATGAAAAATTAGTGGAAAATATAATTATAATTTCTTTATTTTTGCCATTTAAATATTAAACTTATATTTAAATGAATTTACAATCAGAAATGTGTAGCAATTGCTATCAAATTCTTGTGGTTTTTTCCTCCATGTAACTAAGGGGGTGGCTAGTGGGTGCTTTTGGCAAGGGCAATGACTTAACTGTTATTGCATTTTTCACCTTCTTTGTTTTGCTTCCGCTTTTCCTCCATCGCCATCTCCCTCGACCCTTCTTGATTTTTCCAGTTTCGGTATTGCACAGTTTGCCGGCGACGCTTTTGGCATCAACTTTTGGCGTCAATTGACAACTTTTGTTGTCTAACCTTCCCCCCTCAAACTCTGCTCTCAATTTTTTCCGATGCCATCCTTTTGGTATCTGATTGAGACACCGAAAGTGGGAAAACAGAAAGGACAAAAATAAAATAAAAACCAAAACCAGGCGTTGGTTAACTTTCCCGCAGCGGTTTCAACTAACCGATATCCTCTGGCTAAGTTTTCTTGGGAATCCTCCCTATATATATATTTCAGTCTCTGGCTTAACCCATTATGCCCTTGGTGAATCAATTACTGGGTAATCCAAAGGCATAGAGCCCATTAGCAGACACAGCCAGCAAGAAATTGAGATTGTCTAGCGGAGAGATATAGAGTTAGCGGCTATCTATGGCTTCTTTTCTTCTTCTAAAGGACAAAGAAAATTTGTCTTTACTTTTTTTGAAATGAGAAGAAAGGAGACTTTAAAAAAAAAGAAGAAAAGCTGGGATTGGATTTAAAAAGATTAAATTTTAAAACATTTAGTAGGAATATTTATAAATATTTATATATTAAAGTAAATTTAAGTCTGAAGTATATGAAGTATAAAACATTTTGTAGATCATCCTCCTTAAATTTTTGGTTTATAAAATGTATTTTAATAAATATTAATACATCTGTTTGCCTTAGCCCTACTTAAAATCCAGAATTTTCTTCATTCTACTTGTACTCTCTCTTAATTAGCCAAGTAGCCATAAAAAATATTTAAGCTGAAAGCTCCTTACCTTCAATTTCCTACCATCTTTGGCTAATCTGGGCCCTCTTCTTATCGTCTGCACCTTTGCCACTTCTCCCGTGCGATTTTTGCTTGACTTCACATAATTATTTGCCAACTGGCTGGCAGACCTCTCTCCTTTACACTGAGAAAATAGGCAATTACTTCATTTTATATAAGATTAAAAAGGTATTATTTTTATTTAAATTGAATTGTTTATTATTGAAAGGTTTTAGGTTTGTGGGATCTACTTTATCATATAAAAACTAATTTCTTTAATAGCTGTGACAAAGTAGAAAATATGAAATATATTTAATTATTTCCCTGTGCAGAGGTCCTCCTTCATAGCTTCGTGTCCTGGCTACAGTCGTGAAACTCCAACTCCAATGCGAATGGAATCGCCTTTTGTTTTATTTTACTTTTTCTTCTGGATTTTAGCCCCATTGTATTATGACGGTTCAGGGCGTATTCTGACTTGGCTTCTGCTTACACTCTTTGATTTTTTTCCCGGTCCCGACCCCTATCCAGATGTATTTAGTTTATCGTTCATATTTTCCTTTTCCAACGAAACGGAACTCATTAAAATAATTCACATGCAAGCATATTTTATCGATCGCCGTTTGACGTTGACGAACGTCGTCTGGAAATATGCTTTACACTTACACTCCGCTTTCCCTGCATTTTGTATTATTATTTTTTGTTTTGTTAGCACAGCGTGAGAGGCAAATTTTCCGTTTTCCGCTGCCACTGGTGTTGCCTCTACCGTTTTTCTTTCTTTCACGTGAAGTCGTCGTCCAAGCGTCGTCTGAGCAGGAAATTCATTTGGCCCGCGCCATAAATTGTTCAATGCATGAGATGCACACACACACACACACTCAGTCGGGCATGCGAGGACCATTAAGTATTAATAATATTTTAAAACGATGGCGCTAATGATGCGATGAGGCAGGAGCGCACAGGATGGCCATGGTAATGGGGATGATGATAGGATGGCCAAGTCGGTGGAGCATCGCACTTTGCGAGAAATCAGCAAACGGCAATTAACCGGCAGACAATGAACGAAAACGATCGAACGACGGCTTTCATTTTGATATAATCATTGAAAATAATGGCAAGAATTGGGGGAATGCCAACATTAATTGCACTGCCCACGAGATGCTCTGAAAATTGTATGAAAAAAATGTGTTTAACTTAAAGTTTTCTGTATGGGAAAATGGAAAATCATGTAGGTTTTATAGTGAGAGAGTTTAATACTTTAAATAAGTCGGAATTCCTTAAAGGACTAGTTAAGATCCTTTTACATTTCAACAAATTTAATAATAAAGATGTAGGCTTATTAAATATATTAATATTGTAGTTAGAAGTGTAAACATGATCAAAAATATTCCATTTAATGGTAAAAGTTATAACTTTTGTTTGATTTTTTTGTTGACTGACCAGAAACGAAAACGAGACGGGAAAATGAGAGATGAGAGTTGGAGAAAGCTTTTCTCTGCTGCATACTGATGAAGGTGCGTGTGTCTGAGTGTGAGTGTGAGTGTGGTGGTGAATTGGATAGATTGGCTGTCTCGTATGCCAGAATGGAATTGCATTATCGAACGTCGGGCCCATGGGATTGAAAGTGCTGCAGGGAGAAAAATTTACAAGAAGTACTTATCAAATTTTACGAATTTAAGTATTTTTCCTTTCCACTTCAAATACTTTTACCAAAGTAAGATTGATCTTTTTTCCTAAGGCAAATATTTCAATATATTTAAAAGAAATATATACTTTTTTTTCTTAAATATCCTTCTAGAACAAACAAATTGCCGAGAGGTATTTAATACATTTATATTCCATTCTATTTTGTATTTTGTACCATTTATAAAATCTACTACAAGTTTAAACCGTTTAATATAAGTTTAGTTCCATAAAACAATAGAATTGTTTAATTTTTTCACTGTGTGAGGGCTTAAGGTGTGTGAATGAGAAAGCATAACGAATCGTAAGTAAAAATGAGACAGACAGATGCCCACATTCCGCTGCGAAACGTTTCAAACCAAAAGAAGCCATCTTATTTGTTCATCATCAATTATTGGCGTGCATCAGCAGCATCCGCGTTGATGGAAACAATGGAAACGTCATGTATCGCATTCGAAATATATCTATATATACATATATCCATGCCCATACAGCCAGATGTAGTCCTGCAGAGCAGATATATCTACATAAAACCTTTATGCATTGCCGTCTGTACATTTGTAAAGTGAGCAGGGCTTAAGACGGAGGGCGGGAAAAGTAACAACATTCAGTGCATGCATAACTGAAACATCACCTGATGTTCAGATATACAACGAATATAAGACTATAGATATTTTTTATAATTCTTTAATTTTTTCTCAATTTAATATTTTTATTTAAAGAATTTTTAAACATATAACTTGAAAAGTATTAGGAATCATACCTCTTTATTCCAGACCCAACTTTAACTTCCTCTCAAAGTCCTATGATTTATTGATCCACTATATTTATGTGCTGAGCTGATTTTATTTTACGCTCAATTGGTTAGTATATTACTTGGAATATACCTTTCCGTTTCCGCATCTGGAGTAGAAAACTTCCCCCATGTATAATTTCACTAAAATCGGACGTTGATTGCAAAGTTTTACTTCTGCTGCTGACGCTTTCGATTTATGTTCAAAAATGCAACATGGCATAAAGTTTTTTCTATATATTTTTTTTTTGGGGTTTCTGCAGCAGGACAACATCCCCTATATACAATATAGAGCCATTTCCCCCTGGAACATTTGATGTGGCTTTAATTTGATCCCCGCAAATTGGTTTGACTAGCTTGCTGATGGACCCAGCGAACTTTGACGACCCAGAACCCCCAAAAAGCAACATGCAGCATTAATGGAGTGTACTCTTGGCACTGGGCTATCTGAACTGGACCATCTTATAAGCATTGTCCGGACTGTCCACCAGTTCGTCCGCCCTCCCTGCCCTGCTGCTCCGGCTACACCTTCAATCTTTTGGCCTCTGTTCTGATTTCCAATCTCGTTAAGCTGATTTCATAACAGGGTAGAGAGTAATACCCTGGACAAGTGTGGGGTGGGGGAAGGGGAAGTCCGGAGTGGTGTTCTTTCCTCCCCTCAATGGCCATCTCCTTGCTGCTGATGCTTTAAATCAAACGATACCGCCACCACCGAAGTCATCGCCGGACTCATTTCACACTTAAGGTTCAAGTTTACACTCAGAGAAAAGGCTTGCGAAAGATTATCCATTAAAAAAGAAAAGAACTTTATCACTTTATTAAAATATTTATAAACAAAATACCAAAATTACATTTGCTATCGATTACTTAAAACAACCTTTACATCACAGAGCTAAAATACATATAAAGAATATTTATAAATTAAGCTTGTGGTAGTAATAACTTGAGAAAAATTTCAAATCATTTAAAAACAACTACAAAGGTTTTTTTTTCTGTACTCTCCCCCTCTCTTTAACGCTACCGATCCGTAGTGTCCCCAAGAGTCTGGTGGCGCTGTCTGGTCAGTTTTCCTGGCATTGGCGCGATATGATTGCCAACCGGAAAATGTCAAGGAAAATTACATTTCCACGCTGTTTGCTGGTCTGGAATCGGAAAAGGGGGACCACCGCAGTATTGAGGGTGAAGAACTTTGTGAAAAAAAAATTATGTACTACCCAAGATGCTGACTTCATTTATTTATTTTCTCTGGCCCTTATCAGCTGGGAGTTGTTATTTATAGGTTATAGTACTTCAATGTTGCTCTCGTTTCTGTTGTTGTTGTTGCTGTGTGTTTGTTAACAATTTGTGTTTTGTTGTTTATCAGCAAAGTGCAGCGAACAGAAGGAGTCGGTAATGGGTACATCTTTAACTAAAGGGGGACATATTAGACTCCTTAGAAAATGAGAAGAAAATTGGGTAATAATATATATTATAGGCTTTAAATTCATGATTAGTTTATAAATGAAGTAATGAATTTAAAATGATAAATTCTCTAACAAGAGGAAATCAATTCAAATTATTATTTAAACATTTCTCTCAAAGGTTCATTTTATAGGCTGTATTTACAGTTCCCCCAGTTTCCCATTCGGAAATTAATGTTCTATAAAGCCAACGTGTTAGGAAAAACAAACATACATGTACATATGTATATGTTCACCCCCTTTTTGCATGTTGTTAGTTGATTAATCAAAGAAAGTGTTATGTATTAGGCACGAGCAACATTTCCATTTTAATAATTTACTCGCTTAACCCCGGAACCCAACCCAATAATTAACCCATTGCTGGCCCTTTAACAGTTTTTGTGCCCGCTTTTAATATGCACTTTGTGGCCTACAAATAAATATAAATATCAGTATATATCCATATAAAACGAAAGCACAACTCCACACAGCCGAAACACTAGCAGAAAAAGCATAAATAAAACTACGCGAGCCAATCAATGTGAGTGCAAAATCGTTTACCACCCGCGGGGTGTGTCCACTGCCCCCTCACCGCCACCCCCCCTGCTATATTTTTTTTCGATCTTCTTGTTGTTCGGGCTCAATAAAAAGCTATAGGTTGGGAACGAAGGGGGAGGGGGACTGGCAGGACTAACGGACGTTCAGCTGTCCTGAGCTGCATGCAAAATTAGCCTAGGCGCGCGTGTGCGGCGTGAAAATTTTTTTGGTCGACCTCGAACAGTGTCGAATAACATAACGGGCTGAGAGGGGGGCTGTTGGGTGGTAGAGTGAGAAAAGGGCTTAGAGATGGCCAAAGATTGGGAAACGAAACTCTTGAAAAAGTTTCAATACTTGGATTATATTCAGGAAAATATCTTCTCTTTAATCTCTTAATCCCTAATTTGATTTCTATTACAAAAAACTTTACATAGTTTTAATTTGGGATTGGAAACTTAAAAGAAAGCTAACATTGGGGAGCTAAAGTTTTTAGAAATTAATATTATTTATACTTTAATTAAATATAAACAAAAGGTATTTTCCCACTTATTTCTTTGCTGATCGTCCCATCGCTAGCTGATAGACGGCCTCTCCAATGGGCGTCAATACAATTTAAGGCCATTAATACTAAAGGCAAAATTGCAAACACTGTAAACGGAAACGGAAGCAAAACTCGCATACATGACTGAAAAGAGAGTCCGAGAGACTAAGAGATGGGCGGCGATTGCTAGGGGGGTAATTGTAGGTAGGAGAAACGCCTCCGATGACTACTTATACAAACCAAAAACTGCACTGGGGAGCCAAAGAGGAGATTCTCTGGCCAGAAAAGGATACGGAAAAGGGGGGTTAGTTGTCTGGTTGGTCTGGCACGTGGTTTGGTTAGAATTGTGCCTTAACTTCCTCCCCCCAAACCCCCTTCAGACCGCTTTCTAATGTGCTTGTGCAGCGTATATTAAAAAGGGAAATGAAATGATTGCGATTGCCATTGCCATTGCGGCTAGGCGCTGAGGGGGCATCGATATAAGTGTACACCACGATTTTCCTGTTGGTCAGTGGTGACGGAGTTTGTGGAAAGAAAATTTGGTAAATATAGAAAGTACTTTTAAAATCTTGAGGTTAAAATATTATGATTTAAATAATAATATTTTAGGGCGTTTTAAAATTCAATAATTTAAAATGTCTACATTCGAATCAATTATTTCCATTTAAAGTATTTAATTCAAAAGATTTTATATCTTTTAATATTTTTGTAATGAACTTAAATGCAATATAATATAATTAAAAGTAAACAACTAACTTAGAATTTATTTATAGGCGATACAAATATTTTTTAAACCCGAAACCCCTATAATAGCTTTCCTAAAATATTGTCTCTCTCTTTGAACTTTCCCAAAATTCAATTTAAAATCTCTAAAATTGCAACACTTGTTCCAACTCTGCCAAAGGACTAGATGATGAGTCCAGACTTCAGCTCCAGACTCCAACTCCAACTCCATCTTCAGACCAGAACAGAACTCGACCAAAAGCAATTGGCACAATGGCCGCAGAAGCATCAGCCAACAGCCGCCGAACGAGCATTCAGCTCGAATCGTAACGAATCGAATGGGAATCGCTCGGAACGGACTCGAACGGAACGGATTCGCATCGAAAAGTGAAGTCCCGCGCCAGTTGGGCAAACATTGAGAGGCTATCGATGGAGGCTATTGCTATTTGAGAAAACCGAGAGCAAACAGGAATCCGATATAAAAGTAATTGCTGCCTACAAGCCAGGAGATTCGAGGCTGGAGCTGGCCCGGCCTAGATGCGATATGAATGTGTTTTGGACTGATTTCGATTTGGCGGTTGGAGAAGCGATTAAATGAGGCCCATGGAAACGTACTTCGGTGAGGGGAGTGAGAATGGATGAGGTGGAAAAAGTTTAATGGCTTTGCAATGAATTTAGAATTCAGGGAAAATTCATTTGAAAAGGTTTTCAGGGAAATCACCATGTAATTTGATGGGAATTTAATAAGATTTTATTTAATTTTATAAATATAAATATTTAAGGGTGTTGCAGAAACCTTTAGCGTTTTGAAATCCTTACAAAATTAGCTTAAAAATAGGTAATACAAGTATTAAGTTAATTAATTCAGAGTGAAATTTTATAGAATAATTTTGGTCGCCTTTTCAAGTGTGTTTATAAACCGTAAAGATTTGAGAAGAATTTTCTTATACTTACAATTTAAAGGCAGTTAATTTTCTTAACCATTTTCTGTTTTCCCCTACACCATGGCAATTAATTTTCCTGCCCATCATTCCTTTGGGACATATTTCACAAGACTCTTAATCAAACTTCACCTTTCCGCATACTCAGCTGCATTTTCTTTTGACTTATTGAGTCACATGTAACTGGTTGGCATGTCCTCAGGACTCAGGACTACCAGGACTACCAGGACTACCTAGTTAACTTCCTTTTTTCTTGCCATAGTTTACTGGCAGTTTTTAAGTTGAGCTGGAGTATGGGTTCCAACAACTTCATATATCCGTTGCATGCCTCTGCCGATTTTCCTGCACCGAAAAGAACGCAAATTGGCAATTCCACTTTTGCCACTTCTGATGCTTTTTTGATGAGTACACTGAAAGGAAAATTTCAACTAGGGTTAGCTCTAGCAGAAGTAACAAGAAACCCTGAAGATTTGTATGTATTTACTCTTAAATGTTTTATGGTATATTTTTTATGTTGATCAATGATTTAAATCTCATTATTAATTGTCTTTTAAGACGCTTAAATTTCCTGAAATCGTAAAAGTTCAATTATATACTTTTTCTCCCTGTACGTGCCAACGTAACCCCCTACGTTATGCATAAAGAAAGCCAAATTCCTTTGAACTTGGAACATTTTTGTCGCTTTACCTTCCTTTTTTTGACGCTCCGCCTTTCGGCTTAGATGACTCCTCGTCACGAGGGGCAGCACTTAAAGTTCCCACACGTTTGTGTGGGTATTAAATCTGTTCAAATAACCGCACACATAACAGTGGGATGGAGTGCGAGAGACTGGGTGCCGATGGGCACAGGTAAAGGTAATACGTACATATAGATATTCCGCCCGAATCCGACGACAGCCCCTTGTCGAACTCCCGATGCTGATAAATCTTTGAACTCAGCCGCAAACACGTAGAAGCATTCGGTGGTTACGGCAACAATTTTTTCCTCACTTTCTCGTTGTCATAAAATGAAAATGTCCTCCACGTCGTCACATTTTCTGGGTGGCAAAAGAGCAAAAAAAAAAAGTAAAGTAAAGTAAAGTCAAGGCAAGATGATGAAAATCGAGGGTGTGAGGCATCGGAGGGCGTGGCTTTTTGGATATGTGCGTGTTGCCGATAACACTTAAAGCGCACTGCAGATTTCTCCGTACTTATAACGAGGCGAGATGGTGCCCCGCTCCCTAAGCTGTTCCCCCATGTTGTTCTTTTAATGGGGGTACGGCATGGGACCCCCGACATCTCCATCTCCATCTGGGGTTGCCTTGCCATGTGCAGCATTTATGAGTAATGAACTTCTCGCCGGAAAATGCCAGGCCACACCGCAAGGTGAGCGGCTAGCTCCCAGCCACCAAGCAGTTTCCAGTTCCCAGTTTCCCAACTCAACTCCCGGCGCCCAAGAAGGAAGTCCTCTGAGGGGTGAATTGCGGAATTCCTCGTGGCAACCTTTTTGGGTGTCGACTGCAGGCGACGTCTCCCTTCCGTTTCTACACTTGAACCAATTA
The DNA here is from genome assembly GCA_035045905.1 of Drosophila anomelani. Lineage (NCBI taxonomy): Eukaryota > Metazoa > Arthropoda > Insecta > Diptera > Drosophilidae > Drosophila > Drosophila anomelani. The sequence continues at coordinate 11,095,557 of JAWNOO010000165.1, forward strand.
TTTAATATTTATGAAAAAAAATGTAAGAAAATTTTTTAAAGGCTTTTATTAACTACAAAGTTTAGCCTTTTTTCCTAAACTGAATTAGGTAAAGCCATTAACTTATGCCTAAAAAGGCATATTTAATCTCAAACATTTGTGGCTTATTCATTATTTATATTTTATATTCTAAAATGTAACGTTTATATCCCAAAATTTTATTTAAAAATTCTCCCAGTGCCTCCTGTAGAGGTGTGGGCAGCCAGGCTCCTGCTGAAAAGTAACAAACTGTGTCAGCTCGACTGGCATTCACAAGACGTGACTGTATGACCTCCTCCGACCTGAGACCCCCTCCGCCCCTGATCCTTTTTGCTCACTCCACGCCCTTCAATCTCCGTGTGTGTGTGTGTGTGTGTGTGTGTGACATCAAAACGACAATCGCGTGTGAAACCAAAAAAATTTAATTTATATTTTGACATAAAAATTATAGCAATAAGCGGAGCAGCAGCAGCACCCAAACTCCCGGCTCCAAGTTCCAAGAGCTGTAAAAGATTCGTTCTCGAAAGATAAGAAATTTTACGCCAGTAAACGAGTTTGCTCGTCGAGCGTTTTGTTTGCTCTCAGGATGCCGTTGGCGACATTCGTCTGATTAACGCGAAATTGATTAAGTGACATGGCCAAAACGATGGCCAAGAGGGGTCGTAAAAGCGCAGCAGCAACGGCGAGAGTTTTCCCAGCCAAATGATGAATCTGTTTCTGACTCCCAGAGAAAAACGTAATTTAAGCTGATGGTGGAGCGAAATGGAAGGTAAAGATTTTGGCTTTCAAAGAAAGATTAAGTCATGGCCGCCATGATAGACACAGTTGAGTTCTTTAAATATCTTTATTTCTTAGTTACAGCAATTTGTTTTAAAATAATTACCTCAAGAAAACGTTACCAATTTGTAAAGAAAAAAGGAAATGCTGTTAAATGAAATTAAACATTAAATAAACTACTAGATTTACTCACTGACAAGTTTTCCAATTAATAAAATTTCCATTTCTCTTCTTTAGATTCTCCTATAAGAATTTTCTTACTTCCTCCTTCTTTTCTGCTTTTCATCTTAAATTCACTTTATTGAAACATTTCCGTTTAGTTTCCGTTTGATTTCGCGACGAGAAAAAAAGTCTTAATAAACTATTTAACATTTGACACTTGTCATGGCAACTTCCGTTGTCTCCGCCGCTGGCTTTCTCTTGCTTTTTTCTCCTCTTTTGTTGTTTGCAGACTATTGAGACTTCAAATTGTTGTTGCCGCTGTTGTTCATTTCTGCGCATTTTTGCTGCCTTTTTTTGTGTAGCGTCTTGGCACTAAATACGCTCGGGAAATTATACAATACATTCTCAATCAAACGCTCGCTCAATGCTGCGAAAATACTTCTAAGTATTCTCTACCCATCGAAAACGTGATAGGGCACTGACAGAAAAATGTTGTTTAAAATTGTTATTGAAGGAAATAATAATAGTTAAGGCATAGAAATTAATTTCAGCAATTTTTCTGTAATTTATAGATTGAAACTGTGGTTTAGTTAATAAATAAACACTGCATTTGCATATATTACGTATACGTATTATGGTAAATATTATTTAAATTAAATATATAAATATATTATATAAATATATTAAAAAATCAAAGGTGCTTAATTATTTAATTTAAATCAGTGAATAGAATAGGCAATTGTGTCATTAAAAATGAAATAGGAATAACTTTTCTATAAATTAATTAGCAGTTTATTATTTCAGCTATATATGAGCTTACTTGTATATTAAAAATTCTATTCTTATTTTTAAAACTATGACTTCTTTGAGTGTATTCTGGTGCAGTGCAGTAAGCCATCTTACATCACCCCCAAACCCTCGTTGACTGGCTGCTTTGGCTGGTTTTGGCCGTCTGGGGAAATTTGCCATTTTCTGCACAATAAGATTTACTTGTCTAGCTCGTGCTCTTGGCTGCTTTTGTGGCTGCTGCTGCTGTGCTGCTGCAGTTGTTGCTGATACTGATGCTGCTGCTGCTGTTGCTGTTGCGGCTGCTGCATTAAAAACTTTGACAGCTCATTTACTCGTTGTTCGAACTTGAATCTGCCACGTTTTTCTGTACTTTTTTCCCCGTGGCATGCCATGCCTTACCATTTTCCTTTCATTCCCTGCAAGTTATGCCCAGGTTTAAAGCGTATAACTGTCCTTGGTTTGTTTTGCCATTCAGGCGAAAGGATTTTCGGTCGTTGAAATTGCTTAGTGGTTATTCGCTCGTAAGTGCCGGAATAATGAAATCCGCTGTGTTATCCGCAACATAAGTTCTGCTGTTGAAATCTATTTTGCTGCACATTTCTTGGGGCGATAAGTCGCAGACGTGGCAAATGACGCTATTGCTGATATCCCATTGGAAAGCCAGGCCACATTGCACACTGCACACTGTACAAATTGATATGCTGGCTTCGAGGTCCATTGCCTTCGAGGAGTAGTTGGTCCGGGGAAGGGGATTAGCCTAGCTGCCTTGCCGGAGGAGGATGGCTTGAGTGTTGGCACTTGACAGAGCGCATCTTGCAAGTCCTCGGGGGAATTTAAGGATTAGCTGATGATCAGGTTTGGGGAGGTGAATGAAAATGATTATATTTTGCATTGTGAGATTAATGCCAAGTTATTTAATTAAATCATTACAATAATGATTGAGGAAAATTAAACATAAATGGGAATTATTAAGTCGCAAATTAAATACTTAACTTTTTTAAGCTTTAAGATTACATTTTTCTATTTGATTTGCTTTAAGAATGGTTTATCTGTTTAATATTTCTGAATATTTACAATCTAGTTTTGATTTTAAAGTTCCTTTAAATCACCCTTGACTTGTGGTGGTTTTTATTTTAAGTTTCTCTTTGAGATATATCTCTGGCTGCGAATTGATCAACTCAATTTGCAGATGTCGCCTGCAGTAATATTGAAAAATTACCCTTGCCGCCTTCTTGCTGCCGCTTTAACTGCAAATACATACAAAACAGATATATTACGCATACGCAGTGTGGCTTTTGCACATCCATCTCCATTAGCGCATACAAAGTTCGCCACTAGCGGGAATATCTTGTCCTTTGCCAGCGTTTTCATTTTGTTCAATGTCAAATCACTTGAAAAAATATCCCTTAAGGATTTTTTATTAAACATCAAATGAGCTCTTAGAAATTAATTAACATAATTTTGGCTTAGGCTAATATAAACTCTTGAAATATACATATTTAATTTTATTTTGTAGTTACCCTTATTTTCTCTAAGTGCATATGTTGCCAGCGGATCTTTTCTTAAAACCGTTTGCTGTTAAATTCAATTTCAATGCTCGTTTGTTTCCATGCGTTTCGCTGCAAGGACTTTGGGGGCTGCTCTTGTTTCTTGCTTTATTCCTTGCGGTGGCGCAAACTTTTGGTGTAAGTGGCCAACAAACCCCACCAAAGTCCGCCCACCCACCAAGCTGATGGCTGTTGTTCTTGGCCCTGGCTCTGGGCTGGTCGTGCATGAGAATGCAGCAAACGGCTTTTTTATTGTTGGCCATTTTGGCCATAGCAACGCCAATTTTGAAAGAGCCCAAATGGCCGCATCGAGCCAACCAACAGAGCAGCAAGAAGGAGCAACTGTTGCGGTTTTGCCTTTCATATATGGGAGTTGCTGCGACTGCTTCTGGTGCGGAGTTTTTAGTGCTCCCTCTTGAAATTGCCCGCTTAAATGTGGGCGGCGATTACCAGCAGCCAAAAATAGGAAAAAGCGAAAAAAAAGCTAATTCTATTTTGCGGTTGCATTAACGTTGAAAATGTTCGCTTATTTATTTTTTTTTTTGTAAATTTATACGAGCATTATACGATCATGGCTGGCCTTGCCTCTGCCATTCCCCCCCTCAGCTTTGTGGCTGTCACATTTGGCAATTTCCATTATTTTATGTCCTCCTCATCTCCTTTTCTTTATCGCTCATCCTTGAAGCCAAAGTAAATTTTATACGCCACTTTTCGCGGCTAAACAAAAATTAAATAAAATTTAGCGGTCTTCTTTGGTCGCCCCCAAAAGCCACCACAACGCAGCCGCCACGCAGTCATCCATCCCAGCTAGGATACAGGACCCAGGACCCCCGACCTGCGACCCCCAGGAACTGCGGAAAATCGCTGGCCCTTCTTCGGTCTGGTCTCTCTGTTTATGGTCTGTCTAACGATTCCCGTCCAAGTTGGCTGGCGTTGATTAGCCTCTGTGCTGAAGCCTGAATTAGGGCCAAAGACAAAAACGTGCCCTAAAAGCGAAACTTGAAGCCAAAGGCGTCGCAGCTGGCACAGTGGAATAACTTAATGATTTGTGGGGTACTTTAAAATGTTTTGAATGTTTAATTTGGTCAGAAATTTATGAGAATGTAAATATACAACTTTAAAATATTGTTCATTCTTATTTATAGTATTTATTGTATTCTTTTATTTAACTTTGTTAATTTGTCTTTTTTTTATTTTACCATTCTGCTATTTAATAATAATTTTTTGAAGATTTTAACATATGAAATGGCTATATATCATTGTGTTCTTAATAGAGATTTCAAAGAGAACGTATTTAAGAGTAATTCCCCTATGTATAAAAATAAGCATCACTTTAACAGTCCTGCAAAACTCAGTTATTCAAAAATATTCTCCTATTTCCTTCAGCATCTGAAAAACATCTACAGAATAGGTAAATTTTGAAAAAGAATAAATTACCGAACTTAATGTGTTCCGCATTAACAAGGAAAATGTTCACGAAAATTCGTTCATAACTCTAGGGAATTGCTTTCCCATTTTCCTGCCACTGTGGCTAGGGGTTTGTGCGCCGGACTTATTTCCACTGTCGCAGACGGAACCACATGGTGACGACTGTGACGTCCTGACGCACGACGGACACTGACGGCTGGTCTCATCAGGATATATGGAGGGGAAAACTGGAGCGCGGGTAGAGTACTGAGCAACATGCAAATGAGGCTGTCCCGTAGTTGGTTTTCCGCTTGGACGCTTCGCTGGCTTTGCTGCTTAGCCATTTTCCCTCGCCCCTGGCCTTCAGGACTACAGGATTCCAACAGCCTTCGGTGCCGTCGTTCTTGTCATTGTCGTTTTTATGGACGCAGTTGTTAATAGAAAATGAGCTGAACGCTGCGGCCAGCCATCTTGGCCGAATCATAAAGGCAAAGCCAGGCCGAAAACGAAAAAAACCGAAATGTTTTTATTGATGTAATTTGCATAAATTTACACTTGCCTCGCAATCTGTCAAAATATTTCACTCCCAGCGCCGCCTGCGAGTTTAGAACTCTTCGTCCTCATCTTGGGCCGCCTTTTTAATCGCCGCTTGAAAAGCTTTTGTGGCCATGGCCATCATTAAAATGGACTTAATTAAAAGCACAATGCAGCTAGAAAGTGGAGCACGTTGCGTATACGCAACGTTTGCCAAATGCGCTTAATTACGTCATTAGCAAAGTCAATAGAATTAGTTTGGTTGCCATTGTTGTTGGCCCCAACGCAGCACAGGTTGAACATTCGCACATTGCAGCTGAGATATATGTGTGTGTTGTCTGTCTGTGTGTGGAAATTGCCTGACATTTAATATCGCACTTAAATCAAAATTAAATTGTTTAAGCACCGCTGCAGCTGGAAAAATGCACGGATGTAAAGTCGTTGCCATCAAAATGCTGCAGCTGTGCAACCGCTGCATTTCCCCCTTTTCTTTCCCGGTTTTTCCCCGGTTTTTCCTCACCCAACTGACAATAACAATAGAAACTGAAGTGGCAAAACAATAACTGCCGCGCCGCGTCGGGATTTTCCGGACATCAACGAGACCGCATTCGCACACCCGCACACACACAAAATGCACAAATACCCACAAACACAAAAACACACACACATAACAGAGGCTGCTAAAATATGATGCCAACTTATGGGCGGCAAGTCTGGACTTTTTGCGAAGGTCGAATGATTTGTTTACCTAGAAAGCTATAAGTAAACATTAATTAATATATATTTAAAAGTCTAAAAATATTTTGTTGTTATTTAAAATTGTTTAAAAAGTTGAAATAATTGTATTCCAAATAAATATTAACATAAGATCACAATTTAATAAATACCTAAAGATAACTTTTCTTCTAAACTCATCAATATAACTTGGAAAGATATTGCTTTAATTCAATAAATTTTTTTTTATTACTTTAAATTATATTTAAACTCTATTTTCAATTGTTAAATATTATTAAAAATTTTGTAAATAATTTAAAGAACATCTCAAGCTAACCTCTTCGCTTCGCTGTCCTTTTGTCTATATAGGCGCACATTACCATTTCCATTTTGCAGTCCCGTCCCATTTTTTGTGTTTTTTTTTTCATTTTCATTTTCATCTTCTTTGGGGATTTGTTTTTCTCTTTTTTTTTATTTGGGGTTTTTCCCGCAGACCTCTTGACAAACTGCAGACATGGCCAATGTGCAATTCGCATCGACATCCGCACCGTGGACCCCGTAACTGCTGTAACCGGGCACCGTTGGAATTCCTTTAAAGCAATTTTGAACGCTTTGCACCTTGTGTTGCGCGAAACGCAATTGCATTTAAATTGGCCGCTAATCAAAGCGCTGCCCAGCCGTGTGTCTTGTCATTTGCATTTTTCGGCCCACAGTGCCGCGACGGCGTTGATGAGGATGATAATGGTGGCCGGTGATTCCGACGAAGCCATTCCAGGCCTTGCCATTGTCGGGGCCCTTGCATTGTCCGCCTTTGGTTCTGTTTTGGTCCAGGGCTCTGAGTCCTGTGTGCCTGCGAGTCCTCTACTCTGGACACAGGAGTCAGGACGAGAGCCTGGCCGTCGTCTGGCCGCAAATCGATGCGCAAATTTTTACAACGCGTTGCGGTTTAGCAGTTGCTGCCTGGGTTTGTCAACTGGAATATAGTTCCGAGTTATGGGTACATCAGCTAAGGTGTAATTTTTGCACAAATATATATTATAGGAAATAAATAATTAAAAAGAATATTTATTATTGAGTTTATTCAAAACAAACCTTTAAATCTAAGTGGACATAATCTGGTTGTACAGCTTTTATTTTGAATTCCGTTCGGCTTTAAATCCTTTTTTAGAGTGTTTAATTTCTCGTTTTGTAGTTTAATTCGCCACAATGTTTCCTTCTTTGTTTTACTTTTTATTAAAAAATGTTTCCCTTGGTTGCTTTTCGTCTGGAATCGAGGGCCCACTGGTGTTGCTGCTGCTGCTGCTCCCGTTTGCTGCTGCTTGGCCATTCATTTTTAATTTTTATTAAAATATTTATGCAAATATTGAACATATGCCGGATTCGGTGACTGCCTGCTGTTTCCCCCAGCCCAGCAGGCGCTTTAATATTGAAATTTAATCTGGTGTGCAAAAATCAAAAGCTATTTAATTAGTTGAAAGTGTGATACTCCTCGCCTCCATCTCCCTTGAATCGAAGGGGCATGGGCTTGCAGGGGTTGGCGGCAGCCTCCATCGACACTTGACTGTTAATTAATGCATGAGCTTCGCTCTGCGATGCCAGACGACAGTCGATCCCAGTTGTCCAGCTGTCTGTCCCTCACTTATAGCTAGGGGAAAGAAGATGATAATATCGGATATTGATAGGACTTTATTGAAAACGTTTTCAGTTATTACAAAATTAAACTTCAATGTAGGGCTTAAATTTTGTATTAATTGTAAATCGAAGACTGAAGAAAAAATGTGATATTTAAATCGTATCATATTATTAATTGTATTTATGAATTTATTCATAATATATCGGAGAGGAATTTAATTTTAGCGAAAATTAACTTATTGGAATTTTTTAAATATCGTTTATCAAAACAAAATACATTTATTAATCGACTGCAGTGTCATCTTTAGCACCTACTGTGGCTACTGCATGCGCAATTAATTTCATATAAGTTTATTGTCGCCTCTCAACTGCACCCCACGCCCAACCTTAACCCTTATACATATATTTGAACCCCCCCACTCGCCAAATGCAATTGCGGCAGCACAGGAAGATTTAACGGGGCGGGGAATGGCTGCTGGGAGGGGTGGTAACAAATGGACTTAATTACGTGCGCGGAAATCAAGCATTTTCTACAAATTTACGCTCTGCCACGCCCATGACCGGTTGCACAACCACCTCCATCCGTCCGACCACCCCTTGACTGCGGTTTACAATTCTCTTTTCTCGCCATTTCACCATTTCGGTTTGTTTGTATTTCAAATTAATCATACGCCCCGTTCGACGCAGCTGACGAGCAGCGAGCGAGCGTTAAATGCAGCAAAAACAAATCCGATCGGTTCTCAGATTGATTTTCGTGAAATGTTCTCAAATATTTCATGGTTTATTAAATGAAAAAATTTAAATTGAAATTAAGTTAGAATATTTGTAACCTTTTATGCCATAAAAATAGTTTAAAATCAAATTTAAGTGACTGTAATTATTAAATTATTTTCCTTTTCCGTTTCCTCTGCCTTTAAACTTTAATTAAAGCATAAAAGTACGATAATATCTTTAGATATTTATTTCTGGAACACATTTCCCTATTAATTCAGTATATCACTTGACCCGCCATAGAGGCCTCTGGTAGCTACTTCCCCTTCCCGAGTCGCCCTTCACGTGTGTGTAGAGTTGTAAATGATCCAGACAACTGCCAATTTGCGCATCAATTGTTGAATAAAACATGATAATCATAATAAACCAGGGCGGTGGACAGAGGAGGCATCCTTGTGCAAATAAAAAACACACGCATACATACTATATTACATACATATAAAATAAATAAATTGCGAAAAAAATAAAATAGTAGTCGACGGCAGCGGTGGTCTCTGGTCCCGGGTCCAGTCATCATGCATAAATGAAATGCGAATCAAAGCGATACCCAATTGAAATGGTCAATGACCAAAGCCAATCTAGGATGAGGTTGGTTCGGTCTGTGTATAAAATTAAAGGAATGGAGGAATGGAGGGTTTGTCCTGCTGGGGGGCCGTGTCCAGTGCAAATAAATAAATGTAATTGAAGGCAATTATTGGTGTTCGTAGCTGGAATTAAAGTTTGTGTCCCGTGATGAGGGCGGTGAATAGCAAAGTGTTAAAGTATTATGAGTTTGGCGCCTAATTTGGGGTTTACATTGGATTTAGGAAGCTGGGGGTTACATTTTTTGAGTTATATGTCAGTTTAGATATATATTTATTATATTTTAAAGGTTGTCCTTTATTTATTTTCTTTACATTTTAACAATCAAAGATTTTATTATATTTTAAACTATAAATGCTTAGGAACAGATTATTTAAAAAGCATTTTTTTATAATCTTTGATTTTATTATTTATTTCATTCTATAATTAGCACTTTAATAAATATTAAATTATATAAAGATTACTTCATATTTACTCTACAAATTATAGTGAAATATAAACCCTACATTTTGAATCAATAAACACTTTCTTTTATTGCTTTCTCCCACCTACATTTCAATAAAAATCGACGCGGAACACATTTTCATAAATAGCTGGAAAGTGATATGCCCTCAAGGCACACACACATACTAATACCACCACCAGAGACACACACACGCAAGGCAAATGGCCATATCCCTTACCATAAACCTCTCACCTCCTCTCAACTTCCCCCCCGCTCTCTGCATCTATAATTTGAAAAGCAAACTCATAAATATTCAAAAAAGAAAAAGGCGGCACCGTCCATCGTCGCATTATTGTTGTATGTTGTGTGTGTGTGAGTGTGTGTCAGAGAGGTAGTATCTATGTGTGTTTTATATGATTCACCCACTACAAGGATGGACACTGGGGGCGGTGAAAACAACCACGCCCAGCCAAAAATGCGATTTTCTTTTTAATACAAGCAGAAGATTCGAAAATGTAGGGAACCGGAAGGCGACTAAATACACAGAAATATTTTTAAAAAATACTTTTAAGAAGAAAATAAATATTAAGTAAATTTGAAAGATATTTAAGATACTTAAGTTATATATTCCAAGTTCTTAAAAGATTTATTTTTAATTTCTATGCCATAAAATAAATCTTATAAAAGTTCTCATTTATATTAAAATAATTTTTATAAATAAACAAAAAGGTGATAATGATCATTAAACCACTTTATCTCATTAAAAAAGCCTCCTAAAACTACAATATTTCTTTCCGTGTCCAAAGATGATGAGAATCATTGTATGTAGAAGTGTGTGCGTTGCGGGGTGAGTGAGTGTTTATGTGTGTGCTTGGCTTTTTGAAAAGTCCGAACCATAAAATTGAATAAACCGCATTGAAGCACATTATTTTTTATTAACTGCAGGGTAACCCTCTTCTGCGGGCCCTGCGCCGAGTGCTAAACCGAAATCCCAAGCAGGTTGTCCTTACGGTCATAGCCTTTGATCCCCCTGCCCCTTCTCCGCCCTGGCCAATGTCCTGGCACTCTGTCATGTCCTGTGCTTTTGACCGACGTTTGTCAAATAGTCTTTTGCAATTTACACACTCAAAAACTTTTGTGCGACAGAGGCGACCAATGGGTTACGTTGCGAGATTCCCATTTGGGGTTACCAATAGGGATGGCACAATGGCAGCAGAAGGATCTCCATTGTTACATGAGAAGGTCAAAGAGAAGAGATGCTACAAGGAGTGCTAGAAGGGTTTCATGTGCATTAATTGGTTGAGATACAGCTGTAGTTTTCTTAGAAACTATTTTTAAGATTAAAACTACATTAAGATTAATCGAGTGAAGGTTATAAACTAAAATTTTAATATAAAGCAATAGGAAAATTAATAAATATACTATTTAATCTTGGTTTTAGGGAACAGACATATTAAACCTACCCAAAATTGATGTTTAAATGTTTATTATTAAATTTCTTTTATTTAAAAATACTTTTTTTAAATCTCTCGTGATCTCTGGTATGCTGAATGTCCTGTCACGCCATCATCTCTCGTTTGCGGTGCCCATTTTTGAGGATATATCAGCATTGGGTGCAGCGTTTGTTGGTTATGGCCCCAGACCTAGGGCCATTGTGTGTATTCGTGTGCGTTCCGTGTCCCTGGGCCGCTCTGTGTGTCCCTGTGTGCACTTGCCTTTCAAGCACCTTATTTATAAGCACTTTTAATGGAGTTGGCTTACAGAAAGCGTAAGAGCATGGGCATGCCAAGCCCGGCAACATATTTCTTGTCTCTCCGTCGCCGTCGCCGTCGCCGTTCCAGTCTCGTTGCCCCTCCTCTGGCGCACAGACACTGGCTGTGTGCGCTTCAAAATCTGATTACGATTTTTATATGACACTTTGATATGATTTATTTGGTCATTCAGCTTTTCAAAGGCAGGCCTCCAAGCCGTAGCCATGCCTTTAACCCCACACTGGCCAGGCCAGGCCACGCCTCGCCGAAAAGGGTGTCAATGGCTTTTGAAATATCTGCAGAGCATTTCATTTTTGTTTTTCCCCCCCAAAAAAAAAAACAGCCGGAAAAAATCAAATTGCGAAAAGGGGGTCTTGTTTTGGAATGTGGAAGTTTAGGTACTCTCACAAATGTTTATAATTTTATTCAGTTTTCTAAGCTTACATTTTATTCTAGATTAATATCTGGTTATTTATATATAGTATATTAATAATAATTGGTAATATTTAAAAAACTCTAGCCTTCCTAAAAAATTACCATACCCTAACTTAGGTTATACAGAGAAATAATAAAAGGGATCCAGACTGAAGGACCAGCTTCCTACTTGTGCTTATGGCCGGATAATGTGAGGCTTCAGCCAAGTTATTTGCAACTGCTTGTTGTTGTTGTTGCTGTAGGTCCTCCCCAGGGTGTGGGGCCTGTTAAGGGGATCACTGTGTTGGGGCAGGGGTGTAAGGGTAGGTGGACCTCCTGTAATTGATGACCTTCGCGATACGTTGTCGTCATCCGTAGATCCTTTTTTTTTGGCTCTTGCCTCTGGCTCCTTTTTCGGTTGTTGGCTGTTATTTTTATGGCTGGGCACTAAAAATTTTCTTTTTTAAATTGAATTTAATGAAAGGCGTGAGCAAAGAGAGAGTAGAAAAGCGCCCACGGGCCGCGCCATATTCAAATGGCATTTTCAAATAAATACGGTCTCGTTGGCCGAAAAAAAGGGATTCCCTTAATCGTTTTCCATAAAGATTCGCCTATAAATAGGGGAAAATAAATTTACTTTTACGATATTTGTGTTATTGAAATATTGGTATAAACTTGTAGGAAACGATCAGAAAAATATGCTAGACTAAAGGGCCATATTTACGAGTCAAAGTCTGGGGGAAATAACTATAAAGAACTTTGAGGAAAATATTAGAAGTGTTTAGAATTATTTAACATAAAACTACCTTTTATTTAAAAGTATATTTATATTTTTTAAAGGATTTCCAAGCCAGAACATCCTGGCAACCTCACAACCTTGCCGCAATAAATTCTATTGTGTGCCCGAGCAATAAGAAAAAAAAGTACATAAATGAAAATAAATAAAAAATAAATCGCTCGATGCAAAGTCCAAGTGCTTATCCTGACCATTTTTATGGGCCCGTTTCAAACTTTGTTTGTTGCCGGCTATATATATTTTTATTGCATAAAAAGATTTGCCCTCTTTGCCGCCCCTGAAGGCCCTTCTGCCCACCCATTTAATGTCCTCTCTGTCTCTGTGTCCTGCATCGTTATAATAATTATTGCAGGTATTAAGTCAAGTAGCCGCAAAGAGCTCTCGTTACCTCCCCGGCTAACCCAATCCTGCCCTTTGGAATGTGGCTCCCGTCCCCAGGACCCTTTTTTTCTGCAGCTTGTGGTCACTTTTCCGTTGTCCTTTTTTTTTACCAGGCTTTGCATAACAATAATTTTACTGTCGCTCTCTACTACAGTCAAGCTTTCGATAAGTGACAGGCCATCATATATAATTATGTTTAGTTTTGGGATAAAAGTTATATACCAAAATACAGCTTGTTTACTAAATATGTAAAAAATAAAATGGAAAATGTAGAAATTAAAGCAAATAATTTAATTAAAGTATATTAAAGTATACTTAAAAAAATTTTGGTCAAATTTATATTAAAAGTATTAACCCAAAATAGTTACCCTAGCAGTTCCACTGTACTTTTACGGGTCTTTATATATAAAAAAGAGAACCGCAGCGATTTTCGCGCAACGCGGTTTTTTGTGGCAAACATTCATCTCATGGGTACGTTGGGGGTCAGGCCAAACTAAATTGTGTTTAATTAATTTTTTGTTGCATAATTCGGTAGATTTTAGTTTTACGCTGCTGCAAAATAGTAAAAATACCAAATGGTTTGTGGTTGTTGTTGTTACGGCACTAGCTGCCCTGACATCATTGAAAGCAACAAACTTGCCACCGCACACGTGTAACATTAACAGTCAGTTTTAACATTTTCCAGCGGAGGTAGTTACTAGAGTTGATTAAATAATACATACATCAGAAATTTATATTATATGTTTATTCATTGATTGTAAATATATGTGGTTAGTTTGTAAAATTAAAAATGAATTATACATGCTTAAAATTTTATTACATCTTCAATACGTTCAACCCTCGTTGAAAACTTGTATTTATTTCAATGCCTACCGAAATGCCAAGCTTTTTTTTGCTGACTGAAAACTTTACCTCGTCTGGCAATTGTGTGAGTTTTCTTTAATAAAATTTTAGTCAGTCTTCTTGGTTTTTCATTCGTTCTGTGGCCATGTGACACAGACAGATACAGCGACACAGATACAGATACACATAAATGCAGACAAATATCTTGCAATGTTGGCGGCTGCAGACTGTCATTTGTTTACTTGTGTAAACTTTAATTAAATTCCAAAAAGACGACGACAGCCACAGCAACTGATGGCAGCCGCAGCTGCTGCCTGCAACCCCATTTCCCCCTCTACCAAAGTGTTGCTACTGCAGAATTTTAGGCTCACATTGCAATGCAATTCAGCCTGCCAATTGCCATAATTATGAGCATCGGCCAGCTCTCGACTCGCAATACAGACAAAAAAGAATTCACAGAAATTGTGTCATATCATAAAGTCTAAAAAAATTCCTCCAGTAAGACAACCTCTTTATGGCATTAAAAAAAAATCAGATAAGATAATTAAGATTGACTTATTAAAGAACTTGGTTAATTGTTGTTTTAGGCAGCCTCTTAATAAAATATATAATATATTTTAAAAAACTTGCATTAAACTATAAATATAAATAAATCTCTTGATTTGAAAGTAGTGACTCTGATTCTTCGATTATTATTCTTAGTGCATTCACTTTGAAATTGCAGTAAGTGCATTTGCAGGATCCCAGCCAAAGAGGCAACATCTGCTACTCCCGACAAACAGGGACCAAAGTATTAGAGCAATTGTCGATGGCAATGCATGCAATTGTCCATTTTACTGTGCGAAAGTCATGTGAAAATTGAATACAATGATTCTGGAATAATGGAAAAAAATTTAGGCAGCTAATTTTCAAAATTGCTGTGAAAAAGGATTGCGAATTATATTTTAGAATGAGCACAGAGTTTCCAAATTAACTTATACTGATTTATTGCACGATCAAAACAAATATTAGTTTACTTTTAATCAGGTATTGCAGAGCTTTGAAAACATAAGAAACCAAAGTAAACTTGATTATTGTTTAAAACTGAATCATTTTACTTAAAATGCAAACAATATGTCTTTAAATACATTTAACTTTTTTATATAATTATTGATATTTTTAATTTGTAAACGTTTGCTGTTTTCTTATATAAAATATAATCGTACTTTTGCAAATTACAACCGGTAAGTATTAACGTAGCAGTATTTAATCTTTTAATTACCGAAGTTTAATTCATTAACCACACTTAATTCCATTGGTTCCTCGCAAAGCTGAATATAAATAATGCTGGTACTTGGTGATTATTTAGAACTGAATAAAACTTTCGAAAAGTAAACATGTGGAAATTAAAAATCGCCGCTCTATCGGGACTATTAATCTTCTTCACTACTTCCGAATGTGCAGAAATACAATCATACAATCATTGCGGAGCAAATGAGACCTACGAAGAATGTCCACACGTAAGCGGCTGTCGAGAATCTTGTGAATTCAAGGCCAGTGATTTCTGCATTTTAGTGTGCGGAAGGCCTCCGTGTGTATGTAAGCCAGGATATATTATTGAAAACACCCTAAAGCGCTGTGTGTTGCGATCTGACTGCCCAAAGGGTGTAGTTCAAATGCCACGTACTTAAAAAGCTAAATAAGAAACCAGGCTAAATTAGATTAGCATGTAAAAGTAAATCGTTTTATTTTAAAATAAATTAAATACAATTTTTGCTAACATATTCATTAGTTAATCTTCATTTAGGACAATTTTTCATTTGATTCTTTTTACTTATTCAGATCGGTAGGATGCAGTGGTTGCCAGGCATCTTTTTAAGATGTGGAAAACAGTTCTTCAAATTCTTTTAACTTTTCATACAATTCTTGATACTTTTAATTTGTAAACATTTTGTTGTTTTCTTATATAAAATATAATCGTACTTTTGCAAATTACAACCGGCAACTATTAACGTAGCAGTATTTAATCTTTTAATTACCGAAGTTTAATTCATTAACCACACTTAATTCCATTGTTTCCTCGCAAAGCTGAATATAAATAATGCTGGTACTTGGTGATTATTTAGAACTGAATAAAACTTTCGAAAAGTAAACATGTGGAAATTAAAAATCGCCGCTCTATTGGGACTATTAATCTTCTTCACTACTTCCGAATGTGCAGAAATACAATCATACAATCATACATCATACCATCATTGCGGAGCAAATGAGACCTACAAAATATGTCCAGGCGACTGTCAAGAATCTTGTGAATTCAAGGGCGATGGCCTCTGCACTCAAAGTTGCGGAAGTCCTTGTGTATGTAAGCCAGGATATATTATTGAAGATAGCCTAGGGCACTGTGTGTTGCGATCTGACTGCCCAAAGGGTTCAGTTCAAAAGCCAGGAAATAGACGTTTTCACAATAATAATAAGCATGTTTGAACTGAAATATTTAAATAAATAATATTAAAATTTAAAACATATATCTTTTTAATTGTACCCTTAATTGTGGGTATACAGTAGTCTTAGGTTACTTAAAATTTGTATTTGTTAATTGGTGACATACCGAATAATAATGCATCTAAATAGATCTAGATATCCCACGTACTCCAAAAGCTAAATAAGACATCAGACTAAATTAGATTAGCGTTTAAAATTAAGCCGTTATATTTAAAATTAAATTATATAATATTTTTTCTTAACATATTCACTAGTTTATCTTCATTTGTTCCGCTGGGACTTTTGATTCTTTTGATTTATATAGATCGGTAGGATGCAGTGGTTGCCAGGCACCTTTTTAGGATGTGGAAAACAGTTCTTCAGATACATTTCACTTTTTCATACAATTCTTGATATTTTTAATTTGTAAACATTTTGTTGTTTTCTTATATAAAATATAATCGTATTTTTTCAAATTACAACCGGTAACTATTAACGTAGCAGTATTTAATCTTTTAATTACCGAAGTTTAATTCATTAACCACACTTAATTCCATTGGTTCCTCGCAAAGCTGAATATAAATAATGCTGGTGGTTGGTGATTATTTAGATCTGAATGAAACTTTCAAAAAGTAACCATGTGGAAATTAAAAATCGCCGCTCTATTGGGACTATTAATCTACTTCACTACTTCCGATTGTGCAGAAATACAAAATAATTATTGCAGAGCAAATGAGACTTTCGAAGAATGTCCATTAGTAACGAGCTGTCGAGAATCTTGTAAATTCAAGAGCGATGATTTCTGCGTGCGTATGTGCGGAAGTCCTTGTGTATGTAAGCCAGGATATATTATTGAAGACACCCTACAGCGCTGTGTGTTGCGATCTGACTGCCCAAAGGGTGTAGTTCAAATGCCACGTACTTAAAAAGCTAAATAAGAAACCAGGCTAAATTAGATTAGCATGTAAAAGTAAATCGTTTTATTTAAAAAAAAAAATTAAATACAATTTTTGCAAACATATTCATTAGTTAATCTTCATTTAGGAAAATTTTTCATTTGATTCATTTTACTTATTCAGATCGGTAGGATGCAGTGGTTGCCAGGCATCTTTTTAAGATGTGGAAAACAGTTCTTCAAATTCTTTTAACTTTTCATACAATTCTTGATATTTTTAATTTGTAAACATTTTGTTGTTTTCTTATATAAAATATCATCGTATTTTTGCAAATTACAAGCGATAACTATTAACCTACTAAAACTTTTTAATTACCGAAGTTTAATTCATTAAACACACTTAATTCTATTGGTTCCTGGCAAATCTGATTAAATATAATGCTTCTGGCTGGTGGTTATTTAGAACTGAATATAACTTTCAATAAGTAACCATGTGGAAAATAAAAATTTCCGCTCTTTTGGGACTATTAATCTACTTCACTACTTCCGATTGTGCCGAAATAGAAAATAATCATTGCGGAGCAAATGAGACTTTAGCAGAATGTCCATTAGTAAGTGGCTGTCGAGAATCTTGTGAATTCAAGGGCAATGGTTTCTGCATTCATAAGTGCGGAAGTCCTTGTGTATGTAAGCCAGGATATATTATTGAAGACAGCCTAGAGCGCTGTGTATTGCGATCTGACTGCCCAAAGGGTGCAGTTCAAAAGCCAGGAAGTAGCCTTTTCCCAGATGATTGAAAATATTTTTTAACTGAAATATTTAAATAAATAATATTCAAATTTAAAATATATATCTTTTTTATTGTATCCTAGTGTCTTGTGGGTATACATTAGTTTTAGGTTAGTTAACATTTGCATTTGTCAATTGGCAACATACCGGATAATAATGCATCTAGACGGACTAAATTAGATTAGTTTAAAATGAAACCGTTGTATTTTAAATTAAATTATAATATTCTTTCTTGACATTTTCTCAAAGTTCATCTTCTGTTAAGTAATTTTTTCATTCGTTGCGCTGGGACTTTTAATTCTTTTGATTTAATCAGATCGGTAGGATGTAGTGGTTGCCAGGATTTGAAGAATAGTTATTGAAATGCGTTGTTATTTTATTATTTAATTCTATGAAAGTATACAAAAGTTGCTGTCTATTTTGTATTCCTTTGCTTTTCTTTAAAGTAAATCTCTTCAAATCTACTCTTAATTACAGCCACTAAGAGTCTCAGCTGAATCAGTCTCCACCGAAAGCCGTCCTTTTCTCAAATCCTTTTTAATACATTTTTTTTTGGTTGTAGCTGTAGCGCTAATAAAGTGTATGGACAAAGGACAAAAAGTTTGCTTCCTGGCTAGACATAATTTTAGGGCTCTTTGGACTTTAAGGGTATGCCATCCACGCCTCTGATAAAGGGAGTGGAAGACAATCCACAGGCAGCTGGTGGCAGCACTAAAAAACATGGTCCATTCCAACGAGAATGTAATTTGTGCGAAAAATAGAAGGCAAATGTAAAAAAGATAGAGTTAGAGAGACAGAACTATGTAGGTAGAGCGATAACTTGTTGGTCAGTGTTGTCCACCAAACACTCACTCCACGCCTGGAGGTCATTTTTGTGCATAGTTCATTACGATTGAACTGCCACAAAGGTCTGTTTTTAGGGTCCTTTGACAAGGATAGGTAGAAAAAGACAGCAAGGTGGGGAAACACAAAGAGAGCCATGTTTATTTTTATCTTTATTCCCGATCAAAATATAGTTCAATTTTGTCCACGCTTAAATATATTTTGGCCATTTGGCTATCTCACTTAACACAACTTTTACCATGGCATTTAAAGAAATTATATAAGATAATTAGGATTGCCTAATTAAAAGGGTTCCCCTCAAAAATATTTAATTATAATGTCACCGTCGGGGATTTATTTATTCCTTGAACTTTTCTCCATTAGTGGACATGTAGAAATCGGAAATCTCATCTCAGACTCCTGATCTTCAACTCTCCTTGAAGATATTCTGTTTTGGCTTTCTCATTTAATACAAAAATGTAACTCACGGCATTTTAAAAAATTAGACAAGCTATGGGGCATGCCTAATTGAAATGGTTTCTCTAAAAATTAAATAAATACAACATTACTTATTTATTCCCTGATACTTTTCCCATAAGGGAACATGTGGAAATTGGTAATCTTCGCTGCCCTGGGACTTCTGATCTCGCCCTCTTCAGGCCAATATGAAGGTGCTGACTGCACTGTCAATGGAACTTTGACAAGAAGATGCACACCCGCTTGTCCAGAAACATGCGAACTTAATGGCGATGGTGGATGTTTTAAAATATGCGGCGGTCCTTGTGAATGTAAGCCAGGATATGTGATTAATCAGAGGATTCCGGCATGTGTCTTGCGATCAGATTGCCCGAAAGATGTAGTTCAGCAAGAGGGCGCAAATCAAACTACACATTTTAACTGCTTTTCCACCAGTCCCTGCGAAACATAAATTGCTTATTTTAATAAATGCATTCAGAATTAAATATTTTAGCTTTCTATTTATTTAATAAATTGAATTCGAATGTCAAAATAGTTCGATGATTTTAAAAAACTAGAGAGTAATAGAAATTATTTTTTTTATTAATATTTTAATTAAATATATAATATAATACAAAAATATACATTTAACTATAAATGGGGATGTTATTGTTTTGAAGTTCCCAATCAACATGCTTGTGCAATTTTTACCAAGTTCTGGGGATTGTCCGCCCCCAAAATCCAAAGCACTATGGCCTCTCTGTCAACCTGATTAGTTTGCTTGGCAAATGAGAAGCTGGCTAAAGCTGGCTGGCCGCCCCTGTTGCTTCTGTCCTGGCCATTGTGCCAGGCGACTTTTCTTTGGGGCCATAAACTTAAAGCTTGCAAATGCTAGCTAAGGTCGACTATGGGGATTCCACTTCCTGGCTGTCACAATGCCCAGTGTAGATCCTGTAGGACACCCGTGTTGTGTGTGTGAGAGTGTGCTTCCCCTTGTCTGATGTTGGCGACCATTTTGACCGTTAAATGTTGACATTTGTGCATTTCATTGTGTATGACCTTTTCGGCGCAACACAACAACAACAACAACTGCGGAAATAAAACACTTGGAACTAAGTTCGATAATTAATATCCATGAAAATGAACAAATACTAAAAAAATATATTAATTAGTTCAAAGTCTTTCTAGTACTTAATATGCATAATTCTTTTAATATTAAAGTTCATTGTGTACGAGCTTATATATTGGAAATATTAGACACTCCCATTTCCCGCAGTGCCTTAGCAGTAGCTGATGAAGACGCACAAGGAGCACTATGTGGGACACAGGTCTGCAAAGGATGGGGCGGTCATCAGGATGCTTCCTTCCCACTATTGTCGTCGCTTGTCTACTCATAAACTAAATGTAAATTCCACCCCTCCGCGCCAACGTGCCACCACTTTTATTGCAGTGTTTCGCTGTCACTACGTAGCTGCTGATAGAGACAGAGAAAGACAGAGAGAGAGGGGGAGGGGAGACTGCCCCTTAACCCAGCAGTGCCCCCGGACTATATCCTTAACTCCATGTGTGGCATTGTTCTCGTTGTTTTTGTCAACAGGCTGCAGTGCAGCTGTGGAAACAGCAGGAGCAACTCGCCTCCTTTGACTCCATTGTCTGTCTGACTGTCTGCTTCGGATGCAGTGGCCATGATATTTGAATTTATAAATCTATAAAACTCTAGCGGGGCATCCGTGGAGGATGTGTGTGTGTGTGGGGCTTGAATTAGGAGGAAATGAGAATACGTTTTGTTCAAATGGAACTTGTTCGAAGCGAGCGACACCCCAGGGAACTGTTAAACACTTAAAGCAGAACAAAGAGATTCAATCAGTCAGTCAGTTGTGCGGTGGGCAAAAATATAAAAATGAACTACATTTAATTAAGTTGAGTGGGAACAAATAAAAGGATATTGGGAGATTAAGAGATTGCTTTTTTCGGGTTTTTTAAAGGGATAGAATTTCAGAAGAAATAGCAGGGAACTATCGAACTTTTCGAGAAAGGTTCAAAAGCCTTGTCAAGTTCTTAGCTCAATCCTTAGACAATCTCATATCTTATCAGCTCTTTCTTAGCAATTTATATATCTTATATTAATATCAATAAATCCCTAAATACTGAGCAAACGAATTGAAAAATGATAAGGTGCTAATAGCCGCTCCATAGATATTATGTATCTGTTAGATACTGATCTCTTGCCCACTTTTCCACTGCAGTTAACTACTTTCCGCCTGTCAGCTTAAAAAGGAGGGGAATATATAGGGTCTTTGGGGGACTTGCAACTAAGAACTTTACACCCCTTAAAGTTTAAAGTCTGTGTGTGTGTGACACCGCACAACCCTTGAACCTTGTCTATTCACTTTCTAATGGGCCACGTTGACGTTTTTACACTGCAACAATAAAAAATATGTGTCTGTAAGACTGTTTGTTTGGTGCATGTGTCTAAGCTCTAAGCTGTACTCCTGTCAAGCCCCTTGGTCGTCACCCCTTTTTCTCAATTGTCATCATGGAAATGCAGAAGCAGCAGAAGACGAGTCCTTTACCGCACTCGTCCACAACGACAACTTGTTACATATTTCTTTCTGTAGCAAATATAGTATGCTTATCACTGCTAATAAAATTTTTATAAATTTATTAAAATGTTTTTTAACTAATTCATTATTTATATTTAAATAATTTATTATTAAATTTAAATGATATTAAATTCAAGTTTAATTTAAATATAATTGTAATTATTAAATGTCAAGGCAAATTTGTTTATAGATTGATATAATTTATATATTTACACCACATTTTTGATATAATCTCCCCTTAAGCCAAGGCATATACTGTTGCTTTCATAGAGTAAGAAGAGCACTTCCGTCCCTCCCTACATTTGCCATATCATTTGCATTGTCGTGTCCATTTTGAGGCTTTGCATATGTCGCGTCTAAATTGCATAATTTATGTGAATTATGCCGCATAATATTGTCCTCGTGGACGCTTCCTCAGTCCATCAATCGTGCCGCTGTTTAGCCTTCGAGGTGCAATGAACTTGCAAAGTGGCCTTGTCCAGGACATTGGCATGTACCCCGGTCCTCAGTCCTTCGTCCTCGGTTCCCGGAACTTAATTGTGACAATTGTCAAAACACTTCCTGGATCCTCCTTCTGTCGGCACAAATCCAATTAGTTGTTGGCCCCAGCAGCTCGCTTTAGTCCGTGACACAATCACTCATTCGTTCACTCACTCAATAATTTAGCTAGGATTTGGAAAGGGACGAGAGGTGACAACAAGCTCACTTCAATAGGAGGTATACCTTTTCCTCTTTTCTTTTTTTTCTTTTTGTTTTTGCGAGTAATTTAATGAGCAAAGCGATTCGTGTTGTTTCAATCAATGATGCCAATCAAAATGAGACCGATTTTTATGCCACACAGTTTGAACTCCTAACCCGGGGTAAAGGATAAATGGTAAAGGGATAAGGGAAGAGGAAGTTGGAAAACAGGAAGCTGTGTGTGTGCATTTATCATGCAATTTACTCAAAGGAGGTTTATAGCCTTTGGCATATAGAAATTATTTATAAAAGAAATATGGTTCAGCTGACACAAACAAGGTTGGAAATAATAGATGAAATATTTATGTTGGGAGTTGAAAGTGTATCACACCACGATATATATTAAATTAGTGGTTCTTCTTTATATTATATAGTAAATTTACAAATGAATAAATTTTGCTCTGGCATAATTAACATGAACTCAGCAAAAGACTAAAACTAAAGTTCAATTACTGGGATAACTTACTCCCAATGTTCGTCCTACTTACTTAATGTTCCCACTGTGTAAATCCCTCCCGCCCCACTCCCCAAAAAGATCATCCTCTATGATTTATATGCAATTTTGTGGCAAATGTTTGGTGTATCCTGGTCTTGGTTAAATCACATTTGCTTGGTTTTTGGCTTGCAGTTTCGGGCTTTGGCTGCCGGAGCTAGTCATTAAGCTAACAACGCTGCGTATACGTAATAAATAATTGAAATTTCCGCCCAGAGCCCAAAGGTTAACCAGTGGTGGGGAGGGGGGACGACGGATATGCCAGGGAAGTGGAGAAAGCAACTGAGAAAGTGGAGAAAGAGTTGTGTGTTTAGCTTTTGGGCAAGTGAGCGCACCAAAGCGAAAATGAAAATAATTTTCATTGCGAGATGGAGAGTGTGGGAAAAGCTGGGAGTAATGAACACACTTTTCGCATTTAAGCTTGCTGCAGTAGCACGCTAATGGGACAACAACAACAACAACAGTAAGAACAAAAACACCAACAACAACTACAAGACAGCAACAGTTGCTATTCCAACTTGCCATCCTCACATTTTTAATTCCTTGGCACATTTGTGTAACGTGACATGAAATCCATTTGATGTCGCCGTCATCTTCCTTTCCCAGCTTTCCAGCTCCCCATAGCTCAAGCTCTTTCTCTGTCTACCATGGCCATTGCCATCTCTTTTGCTCTCGCCCTTGCACTTGTTAACAAACAAACACGCTTTTCTACTTTTTATTGCTAATTTTTATTTTATACTTTTTTTTTGTGTCTTTCACTGCAATGGGGGAGGAGGGAAGCTATACAGAAAAGAAAAATTACTTGCTTTGAATATTTTAAATAAATTTTAATTTATGGAAATGTGCTACATATTTTAATTATTTGAATAGCCAAATTTATTAATTTGCGAGTAAACAAGTCTTCACAGTAGATGGATCAATTCTTCTTCTGGAAAAATGGTTATTTCCTTATTTAAAAACGTGTTTTTTCTCAGTGAAGTTGGAGGAAAAATGCGGGGAGGATCGGGGGAAAATACAGCGGGAACAGCGAAGCATTTTAACGCGATAACTCCCCTGGCAGTTGAGCTCATAAATTTATAAATGAGCCAGCGACTGTAAAATGCGAAACGAGCCGCGACGACACTGAAACCCGCTGGGTGGGGCCAGGAAAAATCCAGTGGAAAATAGGGGACTGGCGGTCGGTGGGGGGGTTGCCTTGAAAAGCACTCATCATTTTTTTTCATTCATTTTGACAGAAATTTGAGATGAGTGAAGGGTATCTAGGCGGTGTCCTACTGTTTATTCAGGACGAATATTTTATTGACAAATTTTTAAAATATTTTTCGGATTAATACGGGTTAGTAGGAATACATTATTCATTTTGTTAAAAATATATTATAAATTATATAATGTTTGGTGTATAAAGCTTAAGCTAAAAACACTCTCCTACTCTCAACAAACTAAATACTATTTACTATATACTATATACTATTTTGTCTTTAATGCATTTATAGTTCTCTAAAAAAAAATATAAGAAATTACTTGAAGTATCCTTAAGTTATTCTATAATTTTTTTGTAGATTCCCTAATTGTCTTTGAACTATATCCCAGAGTATTTCCCGGCTTACTTGGCTTAATTTTTTCATATTCCTTGTTGCTTTTGGCTTTATTTATTTGTGTAACTTTTGTCATTCATAATTATTTGGGCCGTTTGTTTGTCTGACTTGTTTTTGCTGTCGCTGGTCCCCGACATCGAAGCATCGGAAACGGAAACAAATGAAGTATCAGACAGGGAATGTGTTTGCTTTACGAAAATTGACTGAATGACTGACTGAGTGCTAAAAAGCATTCGAGCTACTTTTAATATTTCATTTCATAACTCATGAATTTGTATTTCAAAGAGGGCTAGCGAAAAGCGGGGTCTGGCCTTTGGGGAAATTTTAAATATGCATTCACGCTTTTATGAGCCCCAAGCAGAGGCAGGAGCCGCAGCAGGAGAAGCAGCAGCAGCAGGGGCAGGGGGAACAGAAGGAGCAGTCAGAGGGTAACAAATTGGAGTATAGCAACCAATTATTGTCCATTTGGGCGTACTACCATTTGTTTATGATTTTCTATGCCATGATTAAATTAAAATTTCTTTATTGGCCTCGATATGCCGCTACTGCTGCTGCTACGCTGCGCTTGGTTGGGTTTTCTTTGTACTTAGCTGGTTGTTGTTGCCTGATTTTCGGGCCCCGTCCGGGCAATGCAATGCAATTAGCAAAGTTTAATGCGGAAATATTGCCATGAAGCCAATAAAATTGAGAGTGCGGTCAAGCGGCATGATTGGATTTCCACGAGGTTAGCAAGCAATACTAGTTAGCATTTGCCAGTGGTTTTCCCCAATATTTTTTCCAAAGCCACAAATGAATTTATTAAGGATTTTGTAGTTGAATATTATTTAAACAATTTATTCGGATTGAGTAAACTTTTACTAATATATAAATACCTAAAAAGGTTTGCTTTATAAATTTTAAATTCTGAATGGGGTCTTTATTTACCTTTCAAGCAATTAATTCCAAAAATTTTCTGTCTTTTCTTGTTGATTTGCATAGTTTTCATTGATTTATTTCAAACTAAAATATATTAAACTAGGTCAAATGATGGCTAACCAAATACTACACCTTAAAGACATGCTTAAATCCTTGTCAACTATGCAAATCCTATTTAAATATTTGACTCACTAAACAATTTCGAAAGGCAAACAAAAACCATTACCTAAAAGACCCAAAAAAAATACTCAAACTTCTAAATAAAAGTCTAGACAAATTTAACTTAATAGTAGGGCACTTAACCCCTGATAACCCCACAATATACCCCAACATGTGTGTCAGAATAATTGCCATTTTGACATTTATAAACATATTCTAAATAAACTTCAATCAAAGGTCTCAGACATACCGACACAACTTGCCCCAAAGCAATGCAAATGATAGACTCTCGCACTCAAAATAAAAAAAAAAAAGAAAGTAAAGCTGGGAGAATAAAACAAAGTCGAAGCAAAAATGGGAAAACAAAGAGGGAAAATCACAGAGGCAGGGCATGCCTTAAAAGTCAATTTGCCGCAGGCATTGCTAACAAAACATGAAGCGCGACGGCCAACAGACAATGCATATAAAAAAGGTGCCGAAATTTTCACAAACACACTGGCATCATCGAATTTCCATACCCAAAAGAAATGAAAACCCAAAAAGGGGGCGAAAAATTTCACGCAGCTTAAAAACCGCACTCACGCACAAAATATTTTTATTTACCTTTTGCGCCAGGAGAGGCGGTGGGGGCTGTCTGTCGGCTGGGCAAACAATAAACCACCCGATTCTCCAGTTACGGCTTCAATATCTGGCCCAATGCCTCAGCCAGGAATCGGGCACTAAAAGCGCCTTATTTACGACGTTTACATGCAATATTTACACGAAATCTCTTACAATAACTGTTATGCTTGGCAATGAACCTGGGCCGCCGTACCGCTACTTAAAAACCAACTCCAATCCGGGACCCTCACAAAGGGCATCTTTTCGATTGTTATTGCTGAGCTTGGTTTACTTTGCGTTCCCCATTCCCAATTTCCCTTTTATTAATTTGTCAAAAAAAAGAAGAACTGAAAAAAGGTGAAAGGTAAAAGAGGAAAACAATCAGGGTTACAAAATTGATCACTTCGGGGGAATTATGGCAAAGAATATAATTGGAATTAAGTGAATTTCTTTTGCTTAAATATTTAATTTATATAAATAAAATCAAGTAAATATTTTATGAAGTTTAATTGAATTTTTCTAGGTAATATTTTCCATCTTAAACATCTACAAAATTCCTCCATTTCATACCTCAATTTTTCCACTGCAAAAGTTCACATCTAAGATTTAGAGACACTTCAAATCAATCTGTCGTCATCCCTGAAAAAAAATGTCTAGGCTCTTGGCCAAAAGCTTCAGTTCCGGCGGGTCCACGTATAATATTTTAGCATTACTACTGATTTTCCCACACGTAGTAGGCAACGCCACAGAACCCCACAAAAAAAAAAATGGGGGAAAAAAGAAAAATATTGCCATCGTCGTCGAGCCGCATTCATATGCAAATACATAAAAGGCGCAGCCAGAAAAGCGAGTGGGTGGGGGTGGGAAAATAAGGAAAAAAGAATAAAGCGTATCCGCAAAAAGCGCGTTGCGCAAATAGCGCGCTTCCTGAAATAATAATTCAAATACTGTGATAAAAATCGACTATAAACTCGCATGCTGTGCAGGAAAATACCCGCCCACCCAGCCACCCATCCATATATGCATTCCCACTCTCCGATTTCCCCAATGCCTCTCCTTCAGCCCCCCTCCCCTCCAGTTCGAGTCCTGTTCGGTGCGTACGTGCGCATATTTCATTCCCTAACGACCCCTTTTAACTGAGAAAATGTGTTTTCGTTACTTTTAGCATCTTTATCAAATAATAATATTACGCCGCACGAACCCAAACGTCGTCGAGGAGACCGCCGGTGTCCCGTTTCCCTCCTATTTTCCACCAAACTCTCCTTTTCGATACCGCCAAAAAAAAAGAACGATTTTTTTTGTTTTTATTCTCTTTGCATTCCCTGCCATTTTGCACTCGGAGGTGGAGTGTGGAATGTAAAAAAGTATTATTGAAGAAATTGAAGGGGATTCGAGAGAAAGTGACATAGAAGTCGGAATGCTCTAGAGAATAATTTTAGGGGGCTTAAAAATGTATTTAAAATTTAATTTGAGAAATATTGAAGAAGCATAAAGTGTACTATAGAAGCTAATATTTAAATAGTCTTCACTTTGATGTTTAAAAATTGATGGAACATGAGAAATTTCATTTCTTTTTTTATACTAAAATATAATGGATTGCTTTATTTATTTCACAAACCAAAGCTTTCGTTTTGTCCATTAAACCCACTTTTTGGCAGAGCAGAAAAAAAACATCGTGAAAAATTCGGATAGCCTGCAAAGGCTGGCTAAAATATATTGAACAAAAGTTTCACAACGCGTCTGGAAAGGGACACATAGTAGGAAAACAGCTTCGACACTTTTTCAACGATTTCCCGGGCAACCAGGACGAGGGCCACCCTCGACTCGTATTTTTCTTGGACATTTTTGTTTTTGCTTGATTTCTTTTGTGTTCAATTGAAAAATTTGCATGCCAAGAATTATGCAAAATGAAGGCAAGGGAGTAAAGGTCAACCAAAAACAAAAACCATTGCTCTTTTCCTTACCTTTAAAAGAACTAAACCCACAACCCCTTTAGCCAGAATTTCCCTACCCATTTCTTGTTTTTGTTTTGAACACAACAAGGAGCAGCAATTGAAACCATCGAAGATCATTTTGGTTTTTATTTCATTCTCTTGGCCTTCGCATTGGTCGCCTTCGATTGGGTTTGTTTCCTCTGTTGACTGCAACCATTATTCTTGGCGGTAATTGAACAACGTGGCGCAATGTTTGAGGGCGTAAATAAATGTTGCAAACGAAAAATATATACAAAGAATGAAAATTGCTTAGAACAAATGTCCCTTTTTTCTGTGCTGGTGGCCTCTCCCTTGCCACACGAACGCCCACCAATTGAAGAAAGATACAGCTTCATTTTCATTGATGACATTGCCTGGTTACAGAGAAAAAAATTCATAAAATAATATGAAATGCATGTGAAAGGAATAGTATGTGTAATGAATAATAAATACTGCAATAAATAGGTTGTCTGTATATACAAAATCGTATTTCTTTTGAGTTAATCTTAAAGTAGTTTTAAATATTTTCATCTCTAACAAATTTGTTATAGATTTTCTTATGCTCTATTTTTCTCTTTATATTTTCATTTATTTTTCTTTCTTTATTTTCTGCTTGATTTTCCTATTTTAAATATGATTATTTGCCACCATTGGTTTTCCATTCAGTTTTTCGATAAGCCCTTTTCGGGCTTAACGAAAATAGTGAACGCAAAATGTTGATTGAAGGCTTAGGCTCGGCTCGCATTTTCCGTTGACCCAAATACCTTAAAATGTTTTAACTAAAATTCACTTAAAATGTGAGCTCCCATGGGACAAGAAAAAAAACGAAATTATAGCACACGTTTCCATGCATAATTAAAGTGTACATGACCCAAAAAGCAGGCAGTGAAAAATTCCATTTATAAATTTGAACGAAAGGTCAATGCGCCCTCAAGCACGTTTGCTGAAAGGGATCTCTGGGAAAACAGCAAAAAAAAAAATATATTTTTATATGTATACATTTTATGTGGCAGCAATTTATGGGAATTTCAATATTTCATTGTAGACCCCGGGGACTAAACTCCACTCGGCAAGTAATTAGTATCATTTCGATTTTGCGTAGCACTTCAAAGTTCAAGAAGTTCAATTTCAATCGCCTTTGCCTTCATATTGATTTCGATTTCGAGTCAACGATTTTCCCTAGGATATTATCGCCTCTTTCCGCTGAAATTTTGGGAAT
Source organism: Drosophila anomelani (assembly GCA_035045905.1). Lineage (NCBI taxonomy): Eukaryota > Metazoa > Arthropoda > Insecta > Diptera > Drosophilidae > Drosophila > Drosophila anomelani. Next base: position 11,124,837 of record JAWNOO010000165.1, read on the forward strand.
TTTGGGCCCGAGGCTGTGCTCGACACGTGTTTTGCAGACACTTTTCTGTGTTTCCCTTTGTTTCTACGCTGTCTGTTTTGTATAAAACACGTACTTGCAACATTTATATCGACAATGACAAGGAGGAGCACCAATGGCAACCCACGCAAATTTGCCATAGATTTTTTTTGATGTGGTTAATTAGACTTGGAGAACAACAAAGTGGCAGCACATCCCAAGGAGATGAAGAGCAAATTGTACAATTGCTAGGATGTCGGGTGAATGGGGGAATGGCTCTGTAACTGAATATTTTATGCTTCAGGGAGATTTGAAAATAAGGCAAATGGCTGCTTACTAAAGACTAAGGCGAATATTGAATGCTTTCTAGGATAATTTTAATTATATTATATATTTTTTACAATAATTTTGTAGATTTTAAGACACTCAAAGGGTTTATTTTTAAGCTGCGGTATAAATATTTAAAAAAATTCATTTGAAGGTTAACAACTATATCTCAAACTTAAGAAAGCATAATAAAGTTTAGATATTTAGATATCAATCAACAAATGACCCTTTTTCCATTTCGAAACATTTTTATTTAGGAACAATTTGAAAATTCTTAGAAATAACTATACTTTTGTAATCAATTTTTAAATAATTGTTGCATATTATTTATATTATGTATAATTATTTTAAACCCTCTCAAGAATATGATTTAATTTAAGAAAACAAATCCATCCCAAAGTTAGGAAAACCTCTTCTTCTAGAACAGAAAGCAAACATGGTAGTTGACAAATAAAAGTTTTCATTGTTTTTCCCGTTACTGTCGCCGAGACCTTTCCGATCTTTCCACGCCCCACCCGCCCCTTTTGGCCATCATCTCCCGCTGGCTGCGCACCATTTAGCAAAGTGAGTCACGTTCAAGACTGCAAATCGACATTGGCCCAAAGGCAGTCGAAACGGCTAACACCTACACTCCACACCAACACTACTTGGCCTGACGTACACTCGCCAACACGGTTTTTGGTTATTGCTGGCACCGTAATTTTTACAGCTTGTCACTTGTTGTTGAGTATTTTCCTTTATTTTCCTTGTCATTCCCCCGCCACCACCTGGCGCTGTTGTCATTTTGCCATTCAGTCAATTTTTCGGTTACTAGGCCCCCGAGACGTCTTTAATTGAGACCGGTTGCCGTTGGTATTGTTGGCTTTATGGCCACCCCCCTGCTGAACAATAAAACTGAACGGCAGCAGAAACCTTTGACGTCAATAAAAAATACGGACATTAAAACGAGATCCTGGTTGGTGGAAAAGCTCCGTTCCCTTTTTTTGGGGGGGCTTGGAACTTTTAAAGTCACTGCAGTCACGCATTTTAAATAGATTTTGGTTCCGGCAGGGGAGGAGCCAACACGAGCGAGAAACGGAAAAACGGATCCCGAACTGAGGGAATCAATTTGTAATAGTTGGCATATCTCCAAACCGCATTGCCCGGGGCCACGGAATCTTAAGGCCGTACCCTTGTCATTTCGGTTTTCATTTTTATGTCATATTATAGATTTTTTTCTCTGCTTCTGCTACTCCCAGCACACATCCTTCTGAGTCGCCTCCACCCAGAGACGAGTTCATTTTTCATTCTCAACATGGTTTCGTTGCCGGAAATGTTGTCGAAATGAGCTGATTTACCCCGGCTAACACATATCACATACGAACTTGTGGCAGTTGTGCTCATTTGGATTTTGATTAAATGTTGTTGATAGTTAGTTACACTGGGAAAGGATGTTAAGGAAGTAATGTGAGGTTTTGAAAGGTAATAATTGAGCGATTTAAAGGAACTATACGTTTCTCTATTGTTTTTTATTTAACATACATATTAAAAAATATATTAACTAATCAGCAAAATCATTAGATTAATAAACATTTCAAACTTATACTCCAACTTTTACCAATCTCAAGGATATGTAAACTATCCTAGCTTATTGTAGCATAACTTTCAAGTGCTTATTAATCGCTTGCTTGTATCTCTGTTAATCAAAATTGCTTGTTATTAACCAGGAATTTAAATCCCCTTTTCCATGTCCTGGCCCAACATCCTCCGCTTGTGCCTCTCGTCTCCTCCATATCACTTCTGGCAAATAAATACAATTATACATTTAATGGGGATGAAAGTTTTGGGTTACGTAATCCAATATGGATGGGCAGGTGGAGTGCAGCACACTACTGATGTGCTCCTCTACTTAACTGTAACGATAAACATATTTAATTGTTCAATTAGGGCAACTGCAATACTATAATGAGATTACGATCCATCTGCTGTGGGAGTTCATTTGGGAATCCAATATGCATAGGCTATGCCGGTGGAGATGCAGTGCAGTAAGCTCACTGCCAGGTAATTTTCTATATTAATTTGGTATGGGAATGTAGTACAAGTTTGTGCCTCTAAATTGTGGTTTCAAATGTTAGGGATTATATTGTTTATTTAATATTTTTAATTGCTATCATTTGATATTTCAAAATATCCTTGATTGCTCTTTTTATTTTATAATTTCAAAGTCTTTTCGAAAGACTTCTCCCCGTTTCAGTGGATATTTCGACAATTCTCTTTTATTGCTTAGAGAAGATAAATTCAAAATTTCTTCATTGAATATTCGATCCCCAGCGAGCAACCAAAACCAATACAACTTGAATGCTCTGCCGCTGTGGTTGTTGCCCCCATTGCTGCACTGCTTTGCCCCCCTGAACAACCCGTTAAAACTCCGCCAGAATGTCTACCATTGAACAGTGGTCATAACTGAACATTTTTATGACAAAATGGATACTGAAAAGTTTGTTTTAAGATGAGAATTAATATTGTAATTAGAAAGAGTTTGAAAATATTGTCTTGAAGGCAGAGGAAAACTAATTTTTAAACTAACTTCTTGACTGCCTCTTCAACGGTAATGAATTTATTAAAATTAAATAGTAAATATAGTAAAATAGGACTATTTTTAATTTATATAAGTTCTTCATTCGCTGATCTTAGAATTTGTAAAGTCACTGTGCAGCCAGAACACAGCTTGTGCCTCTAACCTCGCCTCATGTTGGCTGCCACGTCTAGTTTTTGTGTGGGCCCCAAAAGGAAACTAAATTCGTGGATTGTTGCGCTCTTTGGCGATTTGTACGGGGTTAGCCTTCTACTGACATCCTCGGTTTCAGAGGTTTTTCCGAGGGGAGCAGAGGTTAGAGTGCCCCCATACCCCCTTTTTTTCCCCAAACAAAAAGCGCAAAGCGGATGGCATGAATGAGAATTGTCGTCGTTCCAGTCTCCCGACATTGCTGTCTCTTTTGTATCTCTATCTCTATCTAACCGTCTGTCTGTCCCTTGTGTTGCCATCTCTTTCTGTGTCGCAGTGCTGCCATTACTTAAACAGTGCGCTGAAAAATCAAAGCAGAAAATATCAATATTTTATGATCTACGCTTCCTGTTGCCAGACGACAAGGATTTCCCAGTCATGCGGTGCTCCCTGATATCCTGGAAAAAGATTAAAGATCAAGAGCATAATGGGATTGATGATCGACTTAATTTATAGAGAATTTACAACAATTTTTAACACAAAATATTTATTTAAATACCTGAAAAATAGTATTTTATTAACCTCTATAATTTTTATAAAAAGTTTACTTAAAATATCAACTCCGAAACCGTTCTTCTATTTAAATATTTTCTATTTAATTTAATACTTGTAAATTTGTGGCATAATCCAGGATATCAACCAATCCTTACCTTTATCGAGTCTCTAAACAATTTTATTTTGCACAGCATGCACTTGTAGCAATAGTTTTCCCTTGTACGTTATATAGTGCATTTATATATATATTTTCGTTCCCTGGTCCCGACCTCTTAAGGTTTTAGTTCAGTGATTTTAGGCAGCGACTTCCTGGGTCCTCTTTCGATCCTTTTCCCCGGCGCGAAAAGGAACGGGAGTGCTGCAAAAAATTACATTTCCTTCAACTCGAAAAGTTTCTCGGCTCGAGAGCAGCTCCGGAGGCAACAAGGACAACACAGGAAAAGGATGTGTTCGGTTCTGCGTTGTGGTTATGTTGCTGGTGGTCTGTTCTGTTGCTTGCTTGTGCGCATTTCCAAATCATTTATCATAATTTTGTGGCATTGAGTGTGGGCCCAGAGACCGGCCCCCTTTCGGTATCGGCCATCTAAATCGTTGATAAAAACGTTGAACCGGGCCTAATTTATGTGTATATTGGTATTAGTTGGGTGTGCGTGTGCGAGTGTCAGGCGTATTATTAATTTCTAATTTGCATAACCTACAAAAGCTTTGAACTTTAAACTCGCCCCGTTCCACGGCATGAATCCACATCTGTGAGCTGGCGAGAGACCGAGTTTGAGTCTATTATGCAAAAGTTTTTCCCCAACAAAAGTTCCCCTTATAATTTGCTCCTTTTCGTTTCTGTATGTATTTTTTCATCTTTTTATACCCTTGCAGGGTATTATAATTTCAGTAAGAAGTTTGCAACGCAGTGAAGGAGACATTTTCGACCCATAAACCTTTATGTATTCTTAATCAGAATTAATAGGAGAATCCTTATTGTTATCTTCTGAATTTGTAAATGGCAAATTGTAAATTTGAAAAATTATACATTGGCCAAAAACACACAAAATTAAATTCTAAAAGCATTGCTGTCATAGTTTTTTTTTCCTTAACAAACTTGCAATCCAAATTTAAAATTAACCTTTTATTTTAATTTTAACAATTTGGAAAAAATTCCAAAAAAGTTGTTTTTTTTAGAATATTTCTAAGAAAACAGAAGCAAACACATCGATGCTTTCAGATTTCAAATTTGTGTATTTTTGGCCAAAATACGATTTTTCCAATTTGCAATTTTCCATTTATAATTTCAAAACCTGACTAGATCGATTCTCCCATTAATTCTGATCAAAAATATATAAGGTTTATGGGGACAAATATGATTCCTTCCTGTGTTAAAACGTATTTTAAAATATGGCTTGAAAGGGTCGTCAGACCGGAAATCCGGCGGCCATAGTTTGAACCACAGCGGCGGCCATATTTGAACTACGGCGGCGGTCATAGTTTGAACTGCGGCTGCACTATGGGGAATTTGCCCGTTTCCGTGGTATTTAGTCATTTTATCAAACTATTAATATTTGGGTTTTTTTTAAGTAAACATATTAAAAATATATGGCTCTACATAATTCAATAACAGAAATGTTAATTAACAGCGCACTGTTAAATATATCCACTGTTAAACTCAGCTGTTGCAGCCAAAAAAAAAACTCTTGCTTGAAAATAGGCAATTATTTGTTCGTACTTTGAAAGTGCTTAACTCAAAAAGGACACAACTTTTCGCTTCAATTTTTTAAGGACACCAATAATACGGGTTTCTATTATCTATTGAGTGTAATAATATTTCCCTTTATGCGTGTCTTATTAATATATAGCCAATTTTGTAAATGCTCTCAAGGGCAACTTTAAAAAAAAAGAAAATTTTACTTTACTTAGAGTTACAAAAAATACCTATCGTCGTATAAGTGTAAGTCAAAGTGTATATCGTAGAGTCATTAATTAAGAATAAAAGGCAATTTGTCTCTATGTGCACAAATCCGCACAATTTGAGTGAATTCGGTTTTTGTGAGGTAACTTTTATTTTTCATGGGCCCAGCTCTTTGTATGTATGGCGCATAGAAACGGACAACTCCAACCAAAAAAAGCAATTGTTGACTTTTTAGATATTACAACCCATAAGAACTATTTAAAAAGCCAAAGCAATTCTTTTTTCTCAAAAGTACATGCTAATTGGAAAAAATATATTATGAAGCAATTAATTATTAATTTTTTGATCATTTCTATGGCAGCTATATGAAATAGTGGTCCGATTTTCATGAAATTAATACCGAAATTCTAAAATAATACAAAATGACTATATCTCAAGTTAGATGAAAATAGGTTTAAAACTGACAAAGTTATAATTTATTTTTTCGTCAGGGGAGGGCGGAGCCACGCCCATTTTTCCAAAAATATTTCTATCGGTGTTAATAACAATAATATAAAAACCGTTTTGAAAAATCTTACTTAGTTTAAAAGTTATTAATAAATACCACAGAAATGGGCAAATTCCCCATAGTGGGCTGGTTGGAGAGAGAAAGAGAGCGATGGATTTGCTCGCTCTCGATCTCTCTTTATCGTTTGAGTGGGTATGTGTGTACGAGTGCGAACGTCTTCGAAGAGCTTAAAGCCCACATTCTCCGCAAAATATCACTCATACGCCATGTATGCCAATTCCCTTAAAACTCCACAGATTCTAACCGAGAAAAGCACTTGTCCAAATTAAATATAGCATTAGAGTTGAATCTCTCTAACAATAAAGTTAAGTTAAGTTTATGTGTTAAAGGTTTTAATTGAAAAATAAATCTTATAAACGTTTTAATTATTATGCAAAGTGTTATTAAATTAATTAATTTTTAGGAATTAACTTTCTTTATATATTAATTTATAATATTTTATATTGCATTGTGAAAGCAACAAAGGATAATTTTTTGATTAAATTTGCAATCTGCAAGGGTATATAAAATTCGGCGGACCGAAGTTAGCTTCCTTTTATGTTTTTTTTTTGTTATTTTTTGAAGCTGTCAGAGCAATAAATCGACTGGAATGAGAAAGTCGGGGGCGAGAGGCCGGGAATGGGAACGATGATGGGTTAGCTGCCCATAAAGGGAAGCCAAAGTTTTGGGCAAAAGTGCGTGAGAGCTTTTTAATGGTTGCACTGGATCAATTTTAATTATATTTCTGCGCTATGTGCGGGAAAAACTTTGGTTACGGGTGTTTTGCCAAGTTTTGACTTTGGCTCTAGCCAACGAGTATAACAATAAAACTGAAGGTGAAAATGGAGTGAGTGGAAATGCAGTAAAGATTATCAAAAGCCAAGGCAATGCAGGTAGATTCATAAATAATATTATTTATCCCTGAAGTATTTTTTTTGTTGAGGAGAATATGTAGGAAAGTTTAGTGAATATATATAATATTAACCCCAATCTGATATGCTTTTAATGCAATTTTTTATTTAATTATATTTATTTATATTTCAGAATTTGTATTCTTAATAAATAATTTCTAGACTTTTCTTTTACTTTATTTAAGAATTAATATAAATTATTTTAACTTAAAGTCTATATAAATTAAATGTTAAAGCTTTATGTGGCCCGGGACATTTCCATTTAATAAATGAAGATAACGAATTAAATTTATATTAAAATAGACACATTTTAAAATAAAATAAAATCCAGACATAAATATTTTTCAATTCCTTAATCCCAGCCACACATTTGTGATTAGGCTTATGCTTCATTTGATCAACTTCAGCTAACAGAAATCAATTTTTCGTATATCTTTTGCCTCAATAAAAACCATATCCGGATTAAATTTGTCGCAGATTCATCCACATCAAAAAATAAACACGAAACTATATGTATATACATATGTTATGAAGTTTATACGACAAAATTTATATAGAGTGAGCATTGTCGCATTTGAAACTATTGACTGTGGCAAACTTTTTGTCCGCATCGAAGTTGCGCTGCATCATTTGAGTTTCGGCTTGCTTGTGCTGCCGATTTCGACCAATCGATTTTGTGACTAATTCACAAAATTTTAATTGCTCATGCATTGGCCATGAATAAGTAATATGCATATAAAGCAAAGTCATGCTGCAGCAGTTATTATTATTACTTTGCAGTGTTGTGTAGTTTATTTCATCACCAAAGGCATAAACTATCAACTTTTTGGGACACACACTCACGCCCGAAATATGCAAGGAAGTTGCTTTTAATTCCAGTAAATAGTTTACCAAGGAGCTGCTGTCCAGACGGACCCAGGAGCTCCTTGGAAGACCACACCAGACCAGACCAAAAGACGTTAGACAAAGTTTTTGGCAAAGAGCATAAATTTCTATGCTTGGACAACACGCAATGAATCGTTCCAGAAATACACTCTTTTTTTTTAAACTTTTTTCTGCCTTTCTGCACATAATCAAGTTTCAATTTTCAGTTGTTGCTCTGAAAATTTTTACAGAAACTATGCAAAAGACCAGAAAGGAGCAGGAGGCTGGCTGCGGGCTGAAGACTGACCAACAGTTGTCAACGGTGGCGGCTGCCAGGATTTCCCTCTTGAGCAGGCAAAGGCCAAGACGTAATTACACTTCGCTATAAAGTTTATTTTTAACTTAAAGCCCATTAAATTTACAGGAAACTAAAAATGAAATGGGCAGAAATTGGCACAAAAATTAAGCATTAAAATTATAGTAAGAAGTTTATATATTTCAACTAAAAAATGTTCTTTGAATGATTTCTCTTTAACAATTAAACATTTACATTTATTATTTCAAAAAATTACTCAAATAATATAATCTTGTTCCAAATATATATATAATAGTGGATTTTATGTATTTTAAGAACCTTTCCCTTTTTTGCAGCTTAGTGTTATCCTTTTTGAGATGCATCCACTTTCCTTCTTCAATCCCCTTTTTATCTGCTTTCACCAAACTCACTCCAACTTTTTAGCCAGATTTTTACCAGCAATTTAGCAAACGTCTTTTGGATTAAATTAAAAAATATAAAAGAGAAATCATAAGGAAAAAAACTGTACAAATCAGTTGCACAGAAAAAAGAGGAGAAACTTTCAGGATTTTTTGGTTGCGTCTACTTCTCGCCCTTGCTTTTTGTGTGAACCATTTAGAACCTTTTCCTACTTTCTGCACTGATATTTTTTAATGTTTCCCTTTTTATTTTTTGTATTTTTTTTTTTGCGCTGCTCGTTTTCTGTTTTTGGCCACCAAAAGACGTTGCTTCCACAAGGATTTCATTTAATTTGCTGCCCCCGCCCCAACCACGCCCCCACTTGCCTAAGACTTCCTCCCCCTTTGGGGCCACAGACCCGACTCCAAAGTTCATTTCTACGCTCATTACACTTTTGCTTACGAAAATTGTTTTTCAAGCCGCACCACGAACAGATAGAGAGAGAGATAAGGCGGGGTTTTTGCTGGGCAACGAAAAGATGAAGGAAACTGGGAGCGGGTTAAGCGACTTTTCCTTTTGCCCGCTGCCAGGACTCTGCCCCACTCAGCTCCCTGCTCTCAGCCAAGCTATATGGTTGACTAATTCATTTAATTCAAGAGTTTTAATAAAGTTTGTGCTCGAGCACATTTCCCTGACCCTCGTGCCCCGTGCTTGGGCAACCCAAAATCCCGGGACCCCTAGCATTTCCCCTGACCCTTGTCCAACACCCACTTGGTCACTTTATTAAGCGCATAGCTTGAAATTTTTGCGCTCTTTTTCGGGGGCTTGGGAGCTTCCCAATTTTTAGATATAGCCGAAATCCTTTTCGCCCTGATATAATCAAAAGTGTGGCCGCCTCTAGGTGCACGGGGAGAAAATGTTGAAAATAATATAGGGTTTAAGGGGGATTTTTATTATTATTATTTGTAACGTGAAAGCGTGTACTTTTTATTTGATTTAAATAAATTTAATAATAAAGCCTATTTCTTTTTTAGCAGAAGCTGTTCTTGTCATAGAAAAAGTTGTTTAAGAAGGAAGCCTTGTGTCCTCTGATTTTTGTATTTCCTGGACTTTATAGCTTACTAATTTTTGTTTATTTATAAATTTAAAAATTCATTAATATATGAAAATTTATCTTTCTATGTACGCATTTACTTGAACTTCTTTTACTTTTTGGACTCTTTCCAAACATGTGCAATAACTCATTTCTGTGCGGGGGAACCTTTCAAAAATGCCTTGATTTGCTTTGTGGCGTGAAAACCTTTTTTGCTTTCTTTCCCTCGGTTTTTGGCCCGTCGCTTGTATATGCAAATTTGTTTGCTCTACTCTGTAATTTATTTTAAAAAATTTGTTAGGCTTATCTGGTTCTGGTTCTGGGCCTCTGGACCCCTCCCACCCGCCAACTTTGGGTTTCCCTTTGCTCTTGAAAGTTTCGCTTCGCTCCTTTTATTTTATTTTATTTTTTTTCATTTTGTGTCTGGCGGTCATGAAATTTTGCTTGAGTTGCTTGAAATTTGCATTTTTATTGTAGTTTTCATAATTGGCAAAAGTTTTTTTTCCGGTCTTGGCTTGCTTTCTGTAAATTATATGAAAAACTAATAAGTGATGAGGATTCGTTTGAGAAAGTTGGGAAATTCAATAAATGAAGAGAGGGAATCCGCCAAAGGAAAGGCTACCCTAATGAGGAAGGGGTTGAGCCAAGAAAAAGAAAGTTAAAGTGGTTGGTAATAGAAGGGGAAAAATAGACTGAGTGCTTATAATATTTAAAATGCTTAAATATAGTCTAGGAGTTTATAAAAGCTAAAGAAAAGTGGAGAATAAATATTACAAAATATTCCTACTTATCATTCTTTTCTTCTTAGCATGCTACGTTTTTAATAAAATCTTAATGTAATATCTGTTTTTACTAAATTTAATACCCTTAAATTACCAACCCGCGCATCGTAAACGAGTGAAAGTAATCCCATTCGAAACTCATCTATCATAGTGAAGCTCTCAGGGAAAGTGAAGAAAATTTGTTGTTAAATTGAAATAATCAATCAAAGTTCCTCGCTTCTCAACGCTCTTTAAGGAAAAACTTTAAGTTAAAGTTTGGAATTCGAAATATTCAGAAAATGAAAGCCATTGGAGTCCATCAAAGGCGACCATTGACTGCAAACCCCAACGGGGCTGGGAATCTCCAACTTCCAACTTATGTAACCACATCCTGTATAAGGAACTTTTCCCATCTAGTCGCATCGTCCCCGGCTGCCAGAGTGGTAAGTGCAACCGCAGCGCCAAGGAGGAGTCTGAGTCCAAAGTCTCCGACTCAGAAAAGGGGTTGGCTCCAAATGAATGAATCTTTAATAGGGTCCAAAGACCAAACGTCGTCGCGCCACAAATCTCGTACATAAACTGAGCGAGGGGGGGCAAGCATTATGCATTCTTTGCTGCAAAAACCACATAAATCTGCCACGAACAACCCCTAGAAATTTGCGGGCTATATAGTATTGTGTGTGGAGGGAACGATCCGTGCCGAGTTGCGGCATTTTCAATATGCGTTACACGTACGCATTAATAACTAATATATGCATATACAGTGGCAGCAGCCTCATGCCTGACTCTCACATATCCCATTGTTTGCTCACATATATTTTATACGTCCTTTTATATATGTGTAAATCTAAAAACTGCTCATATCCGTCCTGCCACATATACAGTATATATATATTCTCATTCGCATTATGGTATTTGCAATTGCGCGGCACAAATATCATTACCAATGCCACTGCCAGGCCAGGCAATCTCATATCGCATGAAAAGTATCTGACAGATATTCCGAACAAGAGAAAGATTACGAAACAGAGCCATTGTTCTCATTTATATTAACTATTTCCTATTGTCACAGGATGGCCAAAGAGTAAGTAATATTCAAGGCAACTGTATTGACTGACTGGCATGGCCAAAGGCTAAAAGAATAAGCCGGAAAGTCAAATAAAATCCGAATAAATATAGCAAGTCTCTGCATTATATTTAAAAATAAAATTTAATATATTTTCTGATAGATTTTTCATTTCATTTCCCATTAATAATCTGCATTATTTTGCATTAAAGCCATTTAACATCTTAGCTCTACATTTAAAACAACAACAAAAGTTTGACACTATATATAATGCTTAATGCATATGTCAACTATTTAATCTTCACATAAAATTGTACAACAACAAACCAAATTTAACCTGTAGTTGACAATGCATAATTACGTTTTAATTAATGGCTAGCATTTCACATTTTAATTAATAGCCAAAATAAAATGCATTTCAGGAGTTAGTCAAGCTGAATTTGGCAATTGAAATAATAGACAGTCTTATAATACATGGTGTTTTTTTAATATTACATTTTTGAAAGCCGAAAAACATTTAAAATCAATTTAAATACGTTAAATTTCATGCAGACCTAGGATTATATTTTAATCTGTATCTAAATCATATGCAAGAAATGATTCAGTGATAAGAAATCTCGCAGAAAACTCACTTTTGCTTTAATTGAAGACTTTTTCCCATCCGATTTAAGTCGATTGATTTTTTTATCTGAGGAGGCAGCATTGAAAATGCGTTGTTGAAGCGGCCAACACAATTGTTGGCAGGCATCAGCTTGGCTTGTATTTTGCATCTGCCAGTCTTAACGCAGCCACTGACCCCTTTCCCTCTTAACCCCAGCGCTTCCTATTGTTCTCTCACCCCGTCTATATCGCACTATATACCAAAAGCCCACCCATCATCAGTGGATGCCAGCTTTCCAAGTGCCAAGTTTAATCTGTTACAGTTTCCTTTTGCTGGTTTGGTCCTCGTCCTGTTGCCTAACCTCTTTCCCCTCACCCTCCCCACTCCTGAAAAACCCCTTTTATAGCACCCTGTCCTAGGCCCCTTCCTCTTCTGGTGCGCATTTCCATGTCCGCTCTAACCGAAGTTCCGTTTGACGCCCCGCAGGCTAAACAGTGGGACGAGCAATAATTTAATTTTTTAAGAATTAAATAAAATCTGTCAAGATTCTGAGGGGTATTATACCTTAAAAAAATGTTTTAACTAACTGCCTAAGAGGAAATATTTTTGTGTAATGTTTTGTTTTGGAAAACCACTTAGAAAAGCTTGAAAGATCTAAAAGATGGCATTATAGTTCAGTTTAAAGGACCTTCAAGGCAGCCCTGATATGAGCCTAAAGACGATGGCCAGGTTTTCAGCACCGTTACAGTTTTTTTGTGCCAAACTACCAATTAGACCCCACTGTGGACCGTGGCAAATGCCGCTCACTATCTAACTACAGAAAGGCTGACTGGGTCAATAGAGCGAGCCAGCGGATGAGAAAGAGACAGCACTTGGGGCCAATGGGCGATGGAGGCGAGTGCCATTGTTTGGCTGTTGCTATTTAAAGCGCATTTGATGTTAATTTTGCCAGGCCGTTTGCGTTCGCAAAGCTTTCGACGCGCACATGCCCGGATATCCGGTTTCCCACGCATGTGTGCACTGCTCGAAGTTGGGGGTGCAGTCAATATATGAAACTTTAAGAAAATAGTAATAGAAACTTGCTGATAATTATGCAATTTTTTTCAGTGTCTTATCTGTGTGTGCGATTTGCCTATAAGTTAATATGTGAGCGTGTGTGAGCTCCCTAACCGCCTGACTGCTCATTATGTATTTGCCTGTCTGTGTTTAACTTGGCGAATCGACTCTCTGTCTGTGTCGGCGGCGAGAACTTTAATTGAATAATTTTCAGCCATGAATATTTCTAATGGCCAAACAAATTTTTTAAGCAAGCACTTGGCTGGGGAAAGCGGCAAGCGGTAACTGCAAACTGTGAACTGTAAACCCGTCTGCATTTGCTGGCTCTGTCTGTTTGCCCAGCCCCCTCTCCAGGCGAGGATCCTGGCACAGGACTCGTATCTGCTTCCATCTCGCTCTCATTGTGTTTACCTTTCGAGGTAGTTTTTGCAGCATTTTTAATTATATGCACACAAAAGGCCGCCACAAAAGCAATTCGCCACCTTTATTGATGGTTGCTTGTTGATTTTTCGGGCCAGGACCAGGACCAGGACTAGGGCCAGGGCCAGGACCAGATCAGACCCAGGAGGAGTCAAAACACAAATGGATGCAGACGGTCATAGTTTTTCTGGCTGTGTGCGGAAATTTCATCAACTTGTTCAAAAATTCAAATGTAAATAAATCTAGACGGGCGGCCAGTGTGGAGCAGGAGCAGGTGCCGCCGCCCCAGAAGTGGGTGGGAGGTCTGGCCAAGTGTTTTGTTAGCATGCCACAGCAATTTTCAATCGCCTGGACAAAAGTTTGTTTGTTTGTTTGTTTGTTTGCTGGTCGGTTGGCAGGCTGGACGGCTGGTCTGCTGGTCCAGCCGGACTCCGATGATGCAGCTTTCTACTCTTGGAATATTCGCTGCACTCAGCACAATTCGGCAACCGAAACTGGAGGTGCATACCCAGGGCAAACCCCTCCTTTTGAGCCTCAGTGCGCCCAGCAAATTGGTACATTGTTGTCTCCCGAGGCTATGGAACAGTGGAACAGCATAGGTAAAGGATTCTGAAAAGAATAGCTGGCATTGTTTTATATCTTTTAATATTTAAGATATCAAATTTCAGGCTTTAACTGTTTAGAGGAGGTTAAAGAGATTTAATATACATTTTTAGAGGTTACAAGGTTATTAGTTGTAGAAGTTTAAGAAAACTTAAAGTGTGTATTATAAATTTCCCTTAAAATTCTTTATTTCTTACCTGGCTTCTTCCTATTAATCTATCCCATTGTCCAGATGATTCTCTGATTTGAAAGACGGCCAGGAGTAGGCAACAATTGCAACCTTGACTGCCATTTCGAGAATGGATAATGGATGATAGACGGGGTTTGGGTGGCTTTGGGCTAGGTGGGGTTGGGCTACCTTCTCCTCTGTATTGGTCAAGCCAAGTGGCTTTTGAGTGCTTGCCTCGTCTGTTGTTGTTGTTATTGTCATGGGAGATAAGTGCCCGATAGGGCAGGGACCAACTTACCTGACCCTACCCCCTATAGGGGTTCGATTCGTGTATGTGGGTGCACTGGGAAAATGTACATATCTCAAAGGATTTCCTAAAATATGTATGGGTTTCTAAAAACTCTGCCTGATCTTATTTGAAAAATATATCTTTAATTTATTTATTTGACTTATAAGCTATGTAAATATATAAAATTGTACTTCAAACTTCTTGTAATAATAATTTATCAACAGACATTATAAATGCCTTCACATATTTCGCAGTGCACTTTGTGTTCATGCTGGAGATGTCCCTATAATTATTTGCTATAATCTAAAATTAAATGGGATTTGACAGTTGATGAATTGCAGAGTAGTTCGATTGGAAATGCACAGAGACTCGAAGTGCCGCCTGATTGTGTGGGCGGTTGGATTATTCGGGTGGCTTGCCCACCGGGTGACCCCGATTCGCCCCTGCACCACCCCGAAAATCCAGCTTAGTTATGCATAGTTTGGCAGTCAAAGAGTTTGAGCTGATGAGGCTACAGATGCTGCCAGTGCTCAAGGTACTCTAATAATATCTTATCCAGTAAGTGGTCTGCCTAAATGGAATTCTGTTCGGGGAGCAAGGATTTGGGCCTCATTCGATGTTGATTAATTTTGATGATGGACTCTTCAGCCTTCGCTCTCACTCTCTCGGCTCTTTCCCAGGCAACTCTTCTTGGCCGGCTTATGCATTATAAAGGCTGATATAATTGTGTTCAAACCGGAATGGGGGACAATCAATTAGTTGAACGGATAACATAGAAATGGAAGTTAATCACAGTTTGGTGAATAGGAGAGAGTTTGGGGATACCTATTGATTGTATTGATTGAAAATGTACATTTCCTAATATTTTTATTGCATTTTCTAATAGTTTAAAGACTGAAAAATAATATTAATTGTTAATAATAAGTACATTCTTTAATTGCCACATATGCACATACTTTCAAATTCATTTCTCATTTTGATTTTCAGGCCGCTTATTAATATTTCGCGAAACCAATTTCATTTTCTAGAACAAAGAACCGATTTTCCGTATTGTCTCTTTTGAAGTTTTCCTACCCCCCTTTCCCCGGGCAGGCCTGTGATCTTTCATAATTGAAAGAACAACGAGGAGATTTTTGCATTTTTAATAAGCGAACTCCCCATGCCCAGCAGTCTACACATTATTTGCACAATATTTCGCATTTGCTGCATTCAAAAGTAAACAAATTTCTCTCTTATTGTTCCAACATGGCCGGACCCACGTAATTAAACTTTGTTGCTTCAAAGTCTGGCCCGGTCGCTCAATTTGCGGCCAACAAAGGCACAGTCCAAACATTTTTTTGCCAGCAATTGAAATGTGCTACGCATTGTCCTGGCCATTTTCTGGCTGGCTGGCAGACTGACTGTCCGCCTGGGCGGCTGAATGGCAAAAACAGGACATAGCATAGTCCCAGCAGCTCGCCTATCCGGCGGGTCCTGCCAGTAAACTGTTGTTATTTTAACGCAATTTTCAAGTGGAATGCAAATTGTTTAATGATTTCAATTGGAAAATTGCTGGAATACTTGACGAGAGGAACGAGATGGTACCAAGAAAGGAAGATTAACCATTCGGTGAGCCAGAATTAAGGGATGCTCTTTGTTGTAATCTGAGATTTTTGGCCTTATTTTTTGGTATTATTTTTTGTTTTAGATAAAGATATACATTGAATGAGCATTGATATTTTACAAATATGAATTTAAATATATATTTAAATGGATTTATTTAGTGTAAAAAATAACTTAAAGTTTTTTTAAGGTTTTAAGGCTAACGTTTTTATTATTTTTGTAAGGAAAGTAGAAGTAAATTTATTCCTGAGTTCTAAAATATTTATTTCAATTTGCAAATACCCTTTATTTAGGGTATCGTAAAAGCAAAAGCGAAGGAGACAACAATGGTCCAGCTTTTCCGTCACCAGTTTACCCTTCTCTTTACTCATTTTACACTCAGCCATATTATTATTAGTAATTTTACAACAATAAATACATTATTATATATATTTATTTATCTGAAATAATAATTTGTATATATCATCTTCAATTTCAGCAAATATCTTCTCCCATAGGAATAAAGCAAAAAGGTAATAGAATATAAATCATTGATAATATTACAATATCTTTTCATATTCTCATTTTCGTTTAATATAAATCCCCTTTAAATCCATATTTTTTAATTAAATAATTTTTTACCATACATCCTTAAATGATTTAATTGAATATTGCATTTTTTATTTGTGTATTTTGCACCCCACTTTCCACCGAGTCTGTTACGCTTTGTAAGTCCATGCGTAGGCATATAGGATAGATGGAAGGGCGGACGAGTGGGTGGGTGGCTGGGATTGGGGATGGAAGTGGCCTTGGAGTGGGCTGGAGGGAGGTACGAGCTCCTCTTTGCTGCATTTTTCGTATACCGAGTGTCTGATTAAATTAAGTTGATGAGACGGGCTCCAGCCAGCAGTGCCAAGCAATCTGTTTGAAGGACTTTTGTGTTATATTGATGCATTGTGCTCCATTCTTTCTCCCCGCAGCAGTTACTCAAACACTCGACTACTTCACTCGATTCGTTCATTTAGTCCGTTTTCATTTCGTCTGCTTTTGGCTGAACAGAGAAAAAAAAATGAAGGGGGAAAAATAAATTTATATTAATTATTAATACATTAACATTCTCATTATTTATTTAAAAACTTTGAAAAGAATTATATATTTCATGAAACTCACATCTGTAATGCCTAAAATAGTAGCGTTAAAAATTTATTGGATCTAAAACAAAATTGTATACATTTTAAATACATCTTTAAAGATTAATTTGCCTTTCAACCATATCACTTCGATCATTAATCTCTTTTTTTTCGGTGTGTCTCTGCGTCGAAATCAGCTTCTGTTTTTGTTTGCCTTTCACGTCGAAGGAACGACTGAACGCTCCCACTTCAGCTTCTGCTGAATTTGTTTATCATTATTGGCATTAAAAGGATTCGAAATTGTTTATTGTCTAGCCAGGAGTCGTGAGCCCCGTGTCCCGCTTCCCCACCCCTGAAGCCTGCATGAGTTTGTCCTGTCTGCCAGTCATTTTAGTCACTTAGTCAGTCATCCCATCGAAGGCTGAATGTCCTGGCTACGTGCCTGCGAGTGCAGTTTATTTAGACTTTTGTTTCAACTGCCTCCGACATTGTCGCCAGTTTCAGAAACAGACTTTCCTTACCTTTCCCTGAATGTCTCCCCTTTGGGGACAGTGGCTCCGAGGTCATGCAAAATGTGTCCAATTAATTGATGGATGTTGGACGTGAACTTCAGTGAACTCGATTGAAATGAATGAACTTTGTGGGTATGAGTATGTGAACTGAATATCATGAATCATGTGGGTGAAAGTTGAAATAGGATTTCTTAATGTGAAGAAAATTTGAGGTCTATAATGACACAGAAACTTGAGTTGATTAAAAAACTATGCTTAAAGTTTTTAAATCACAAAAGAAGCTTGAAAATAAATATAGCCTCTTTGTATATTTTTTATGTCTGTAAAAAGCAACCAAAGTCACACACTATCCATTCTATAATTAATAAATTATATATTGAATTAATTTAAATTGTAACTCATTTAATACAATTAATTCAATATCCCTTTTTCTTAGGCCTGCTCCACGGTTCTTATATCAGATCGTACCCACTCTTGTGCCCATTTCCGGTCTCTGGCAAATATTCTACTCCTTTTTTGTTTGCGAGTCAACATGCTATTTGTAATTAATTGTTTTTGCTTGATGGAGCTCGCCATGGACCCACCATTACTCCTCTACAGGTCACTCTCCTCTCCACTCCGCCCAACCCCACTCAATCAATCGAGCCCTTTCGGTCTACTTCTCGGAACGGCTGCAGTGCAATGCACGATTTATTGAGAAATCAATTGTTTAACAACAGGCAATGGAAACCACAAGAGTTCTTTGCAAACAAACTTCTCGCCTCGAGCCGTCGCACATCCACATCCACAGAGCCACTTCCCTTTTTCGCTTGCTCTTCTTCTTCATTCCAACTTCCGTTTGTTGATGCTTCCGGGGATTCCGTCGGACGGACAGATGGACGCAGGGGATGGCTGGAGGGGCGGGAGGATGGATCATTGTATGGGCATTTAATTAAATCGATGACAAAATTACGCCAATTAAAGGCGTCGCTACACAAATTGGTCTAGCCCGGCGGTACATAACGAATACGCAGCGTTGTCTCTCTGTCTTGTCAAATTGTAGGTAAAAGTTATCAAAAAAGTTTGCTCGACGGGTCTGCCCAGGACTTTCTGACATTGAAACCCATCAATTCGTGTCAATTAATTTGCCTGAGACGACAATGCCACGCCCAGTCTCAGCGCCCCTTTATTTCTTTGGAAGGCGAATGTACAGGGTGGAAAATGATTGCAAATTGTGGATAATTTTTTATAGATTTATAGATACTCATAATTCATGATTCCTTAAATAAAAGCATTAAATAAGTCTTAGATATTCATATTAATTCGATAAACTATTCCCTTTCTCCTTTTCTCGCCGTGTAAGCCGACAGCTGGGATGCCAAAAATGTCCCTTCCTATATATAGTTTGCTCCTGTAATATAATTAAAAACTTTTGCCAGGTGTTGCAAATTTCTCAACTGCTCTTCGGCAGAGAGTTGTTGCCTTCCGACTTCCGGAGAAATGGCGAAAGAAGACGAGAAGAGATCTCTCGGGGGGCCCTCTGGTTTGTGTTCTGCTTTGCTTGTTACCTTTTTTAGGGGCCCTCTATCTTGGCCAACGGAAAGTTCATAAACTTTTGCGATGAAGGACTTTAAATTGGGGTGAGTGGCGGTCGGATGGCAGAGATGGACGCTAATGCTTTGGCTTTCTGCTTTGGAGAGTTGTGTCTCTAAAACAAATTTTCTGTGTACCTTGTGTGCCAGCATGTGTGCCTATCAGTGCCCGGGCTGCTTGGCCTTTGTTTACTCTCCTGCCAGAGAGAATTTCCAGAGATGATGATGACGACGACGACGACGGCTACGACGTGTATGTGGATGAGGAGTATCCTCCTCCTCTGGAGCTGTGGAACAATGAGAGATTGCGCTCCACGCATTATGTTAGTTTGATATGTGTCTTTCGATTGTTTGCCCTGAACTCGACGATTGAAGTTTGCCATATACACACACGTCTCGATATTGTCCATCGGGGCTGTTGACCACACATGCGGCTGGCCGATTGTTCGGGCCCCAAGTCCGTATATTAAATATTTAACCCTGTAAAGTAAATTTCGTTGCCACGGAGCTATTGTTTGGTCTCGATTTTTGTCGAATTTATAAGCCCTTTATGGGCTCAAAGTTTTATAGAAAACAAAATGTGGCTCACTCTCAGATTACTGCAAGATATGGCGTATAAAGTTTGCGAGTTGTGAATTATTTTCGAGATAACTTTCGAGATTCCTTTGGAATAGTATACATATTCATAATTTAATATACAAAACAGGAGGGAAAGGGACTCCTTCATTGCGTTGCAAGCTTCTAACTAAAATTATAAAATCATGCACGGAAAATATGACAGAATCCTTATTATTAAATAAACAACTATATATTACTTTCAATTTAAGATAAAATCTTCTAAAATTCCAACCTTCTCTATCGTAGTTCTGATTTAATCTAGATTATTCTTTCTATGACATTTTGGCCAGTTAAACATGAAACCATATTAGATTTTCCCCACTTTTATAGCCAACTTTTTGATTTTATGCCTTCTTAAAATTGTGTGCAACCGTGGTCCTGAAACTCATTTTGCAATTTAGGCTCCGAAAACTACTGCATTGCTGCTTGTTGGTAGCTGGTTGGTAGCTGGTTGCTGCTTTGCTGTGTGCTTTGTGCTTAGCCATGTGGCCAGTAAATTCATAAACTGTGATTCCTCCGACAGTTGCGAGTTTGCCGGCACGAAAATCTTTGCCACAAAAGCCCCCGAGTGTGTCAGCGGTAAAGCAGAGAAAACGTGGGGAAAAACATGGGGCAAGAAAGTGGAGAATGAACGGTGGCACGACTGGGGATGGCTGGGAGCGAAGGAAAATTTGAATTGACCGCCTTGTTGTTGTTACTTATCCTTAGCCGCTGCTGCTGCTGTTGGTGGTGCAACCATTTCACTGCCTCCTTTCTCCTGCTCCTTTCATCATTTTGGGGTCGTTCGGGTTAGTTCAGAAAGTGCAGTAAAAACTTGCGGTGGCATAAAGACCTGAGACCTCCGCCTCGCACATAACTGCCCATACTCTCGGTGCTCAAAGGATCACTAAAAGAAAGTCTTGGGGGGTTTTAATATTTTAGAATGAAATTTGCTTTGATTTTTAGGATATAAAATTGATAAAGAAATATTTTAAGCCAGAGAAATACGAAAGGTTTTAAGAAAATACATAAGTTTTACTTTATTTGAATAGAAAACTTTTTATTAATGATTATATTTTTGATTTTAATCATTATTCTTAATTCAAAACTTCTTCAATCTATTTCCACCTTTGCCTGAAACTATTTTCTTTCAGTGTTTCCCCTTAACGCTGGCACAAAAGACAAAGTTTCAGCGCTGCAATGGTAAAGTTGCCTATCCAAGATGTGGAGCTTGGGGAACGCATGTGCAGCCTGTTTTCTGCGGCTGCGGCTTGAATTTGAAATTTTCCAGTTTGTTTTTAGCTGCCGCCGTCCTTGGGAAAAATGTTGAGGCAGAAGGCAGAGACAGAGGCAGAGACAGAGGCAGGGGCAAAAAGCATAGATCACATTTGCTTCTTGTGCGGGTCGCGAGACTGCCAAAAGATGTAAACTTTTTGTCAATGCGGTTCCCAGCATTGTGGCACTAAAAGTGCCGTCCAAGGACAACAAGCGGCAGGAGCATGCTATGGCAACAAGACAAAAAACAAATGGAGGAAAAATACCATCATAAAATGTGTTGCAAGCTGAAACAATTGCTCTGGTTGTTGCTGTTGTTTGGCCAACATGTTGAGCCTAAATCGTTAAAGTTTTTCACAAATGCACTTGCGGCAGATCTGCGCCCAAAATCCTCCAACTACCGAAGTACACTCAAGGAAAGGGGGGAAATTTTGATGAAATGAACAAGAAATTTGATTATTTAAAATAGTATTTAATATAAACAATAATTTTTAAATATTTCCACGTTGGTTTTATGATTCCAATTAATTTTTACGACTTTAGAGTGTCATGAAAAGGGTGTCTGATATATTTATTATATAAAATTTAATTTAAT
The DNA here is from genome assembly GCA_035045905.1 of Drosophila anomelani. Classification (NCBI taxonomy): domain Eukaryota; kingdom Metazoa; phylum Arthropoda; class Insecta; order Diptera; family Drosophilidae; genus Drosophila; species Drosophila anomelani. Next base: position 11,146,655 of record JAWNOO010000165.1, read on the forward strand.
TTAGTTTGTTTGTGGGAAAATTTCCTTATTGTGTTGCATCTTTGAGATATTTCGTAGGCTCAGTGCAATTTTCCAACGCGAAATTACATGAAAGTTTCGCCTTGTATCCAAAAAAGCTGGTGCCGAAGCTTGGTTGTTGCTGCTGTGATGTGTTGCTGTTGCCACTGCCATGTTGTTGCTGATGTTGCTGTTGCGTAGCCGCGGCCGCTGCCACTTGGTTGCTGCTGGGTGTCGGCGTTGTGTACTTCAAAAAATTGTAATTTAAACTTGCGCCATTTTGAAGGCTTTAAGTGGTTGCCAGCTCGTTGACAGTTGCTCCTGACAGAGCCAGCGGACAGACGGCAAAGGCTGTCAGTCCTGCGAATCCCACGTCTGTCGTCCTGTCCCACGGTCGTTGTGTCCTTTACCGCCGCAGCTTGTTATTAGTGCTCTCTCTTTCGCCTGTCTCCCTGTGTCGCCCCCTTGTCCCTCTTCAGCCGCGATAGTTGTAGTTGTTGCCGCCGCTGTTGCGTTTTTATATTGCTAGAACGCGTACACAGGAACACAATTTTACGCCAGGGCTTAGCGAGGGTTAAAACAGGAGTAGTACTTGTAATTTAGTATCTTAAATGCATTTTTAGAATTTAATTACTAATAGTTTTAAGGCTGAAATTAAATTTTTACTAATTTTACAGGGAATTATGGAGTTGAAATATTTTATAGCATACTTTTTTGGGGCATGCTTATTGGCCGACATCTAATAAGTATTTCTTGAAAAATATGTTTTTTTAATAAATACTGTAAATTTTTTAGTCTTGACTGAGGACTACGAAAAAGAGGCTCTTAATTTTGTTTCAAATCGATTTTAAATCAATCAAAAATGTTCTTTTTTTCCATTTAATGTGACCTAATGTATGCTCTACACTCCTTAATGGTTTCCTAATTAGTTTTCAATTTTAAATAGGTCAAACTCTTTCCCTTATTTGTTTAAACTTTATTTCTTTTCTTTTTATCTAAATTACATATACTATTTGCCAAGCAACCCCCTTAACAAGTAGCCTATTGCGGGGTGGGGTCAGAGTTGACTATGTAGTCATCATCGTCATCATCCAACCTCACCACTAAGCCCACTCATCACCACCCACCGAAGCCCACCAGCCCACAACTCAGGCCTCCTCCTCCTCCTCCCCACCCCCAACCCCCCTTCGCTGTTGCACATTTTTAGCCAGCCTGCAGCCATGTAAAAGCTTTGAATATTTATGCAACAGCAGCAACCAGACGAACGATCCTGGCCTCCCCCACCGGCTAGAGGAGGAGTAGGAGGAGGGGTCCTTGCAACAGTTGCTCTTCACTTGTAGCTCTGACACATTTTCAAAAAAGTAGGGTCATCATCGGGCTGGCTGACATTTGCTTAAAACTTGCCATGTTCAGGAGCTGCGCGGCGCTGAAAGTGCTGGCTGGCTGCCGGGCTGGGTCGAGGTGGGTTGGGTTTGGGCTTGGTCGGTTGGTTCAAGAAAAGTTTGCTGCTTTTTTACGCCAACACGCGTAAGTGCCCTAATTTTTTTTATGTGGCTGGCAGTGTGTCCTGTTTCACAGCTCCAGCTCGATGCAGTGTCCCCCTTTTTGGATTGTGGTCCTTTGTCTGTGACTTTGTGCTAGATTTGACTACCCTGGAAATTAGAAGAGAGGAGAGTTGGTTTTTCAGGAGGATTTTTGAAGCTCAAAGAATTTTATTTGTCAATTTTTATTTTTTTATTTCTGAATCTATGGATGTATTTCATAAATTCCTTGAAAGTAAAAAGATCAATCTGCTTATATGTTTAATTTCTCATAAAATATATATACCATTCTTTATTTAAATAATATTTCTTCTAAAATCTTTGAAGCAAAAAGAGTATTTAAATTTTATATAGCATTTTTTTGACCTGACATCCTTTGCTCTTTTTGTGCTGCGGATTGCCATGGCGCGTTGATATTGTTCGATTGTTCAGAGGCGGCGTCACCGTCGCTCCTTTCTCTGCCCAGGTCCTTTGCCGGTTCCGTCGGTCGCTCTGGTTGCCCGCCCCGTGCGGTGATCTTTTTAATGAGTTGCGTTTTGTGGCCTGGCGAAAGTTCTTCTTGGCGCCTTTTGCCGTGAAATGAGGTCGCACAAATAATACGAGAAAAAAAGCGAGAGAGGGAGAAATGGTATGAAAAAAAAACGGCGAGAGAAAAGCTTTTGTGTTCCCTCAGAGTTTTCCCATTGCCACATTTTCCGCCAGGCTGTTGTGCTGTGTGCAAAATACTTATTTGAAGAGAGAACGCGCGCTCATCGCGAATTCGAATTCTGGGGGATTGGCCTTGGTAACTTAAGTGGATTCGCTTGTTAGGCGCTTGCTGGATTTTCCATTTCAATTTTTTTTTTTTTTTTGGTGAAGTGCCAGTTACCAACTGGGTTGGTTAAGGATTTCCTAGATGGCCAAATATAATGGACTAAATTGGCATAAATTCCGCTAGCGTCAGATATTTACTAAATGCAAAGTGGAGATGATGGAAATTGGCATTAAATGTAGAGATTTATTTTGATGGAGGAAATTTGTGCACAATGTCGTTTGGTCCTTTTATAAATTAGCCTTGTTTGTTTGTTTTTGTTTAGTATTGATTTTTCTTTTAAAAAAGTTTCAATATTGATATTATATTAATATGATTAAAAGCATAACCAATGCTTATTTATTCTTTAATTTTATTTACTTTCCGTATTAAATGAAATCCTCAAAAATCTCCCTTTAGCTTAAAACTCAGCAGAACTACTTTCCCAAGGATCACAATTACTTCCAACTAACTGGACAATCATTTTAGGTTTACCCCAAAAAACATATTGCTTTTGGGACTGTTCCACTCAATCTTCTCTGTGGCCTGCATAAAGCAAACAGCAATTTTCCCAGCTTTTCCGTATCTCTATAGTATTTACGAGACTTTTCGGTTGTGCAATCCAAAGGGCCAGAAAAATGCTCTCCAGCCATGGCCCATGACCCCGAGCTTCGACCGTTGGTCCATGTCGCATAACTCCCCGTTTAATTATGAGTTGGTTTTTGAGTTCATTATGAAGGAGCAGCAGCTAAAAACCCTGGAAGAACCTCCCTACCCCTGCTAGCCCCCTTGGTTGTCATCTTTTGTTTGGGGTTCGTTCGAGCTCATGAACATTTTTGCACGTGAATGCAACAAGAACGAATAAAGTGCACGCCGAAAGCTGCACAATTTACATTTCTTACATTTGCAGTTGGTGTCCGTGTGCCTCCCTCCCTCTTAGGTTTGCCCCATGCCCAATTCCCATTTCCCTGGCTGGGCTGTCAGCGCGGTTTTTACGCTGCTGTCACAATACACACACAAAAAGACAAACAGATAAAAGGAACATGAAGTCTTGAAAATAATTTCATAACGAATTAATTGTACACTAAAAATTGTAGTTAAAGTATTTTGTATTTAACGGAAAAATGTGGCTATAAAAGTTCAGATTTTCTTTAGAGTCTTAAGTTAAGGCTTTCTTTTTCTAAATTTTCCTTGTATTAAGTCTCATTACAATGTAAAATAAAATAAAAACCATTAAATAATAAATTAGACACTCAAAAATAAGCAAGAAATATACTTCACTAATCCAGAACACCTCACTGACCCAAAAAAAGTGCCTTGAAACAGTCAAACTATTCCTTTTAAATCCCAAAAAAAAAATACTTCGGGAAACCTAAAGCCCAAAATATCTTCTAAAGGATGTGACGATTTCCTTGGAAAACCATAATTTCCCTTAACAAGTGTATCCAAACAAGACCCATTTGGTGTGAGAGCTGTCTTTCTCGCTCTGGAAAAGTTACTCAACGATGTGACGTGACGTCAGAGGTGGAATGACGTACACTTGAGGGATTTGTGCGAAACAATGTTTTTAAACCGAATTAAAATACGCAACGAGCACTTTACCCGTCATTGCTTGCATTTGTTTGCCGTCTTCAGCTGTCCTTTCCCCGTGTTCCCTCCACTTTCCTCCACAACCAACTTTTCTGCGTGTGTCCTGCGCGACTTTTGAAGGACTCGCGCCTTATCCACGCCCGACTTCAGCCTGTCAGCGGTTCGCCAGAGCACACCGTGATGTCCTCTCTGGCCGAGCTTTAAGTTTTATTAATTTAATTAAACTACTTACAAAGTTGTATCCCCAGCCATCCACGGCTGTCCAGCTCGTGTTCCTGCCTCCCTTGTGCGACAGGCGAACAAAAACGTGGAGATGTTCATGCAAATGTACATATATATGTAGAGTTGCTGGTATAGTTACATGCAGAGAGAGAAAAATCTAATAAAAATTGTATAAGGAAAATTATAAGGGGTTAAAAATTATGCTTTACTTCGTTTATATTTTTCTGGAATATTTTTAAGATCAATTTGCAAGTTATTTTATGCGACAAAAATAAGCAGTATTCTGTATTTATAATTGTTATCTTTATATTCAATTTTATTTCTCTTTTTCTTTCAGTTTGTTTGCTGGAATCCTGCAGCAGTGGCCTCTAAGCCCAGAGCTGAGAGCTGGGATGAGTTGAACTCAACTGAGCCTCGCCATGCGCTGTTTAGCACCTAACTCGCCTTGGCCGAAGAGCAACAACACTTTGTTGTGGCTGCCTTTTGATAAAGAGTGGGTTAATTAAAGCGTTGGTAAGTGCTAAAAAATAAAATTAAAACTTTTTAAAAATATCTGGTAATTTCAAATAATTTTTAATATTTTTCTAATTTCAATATGAATCCTAAGTGTTGAAATATTATACAATTGAAACCAACAAAATCTTTACAATTTGAATTGAAGAGAATATTTTAGAGCTTCTCTAAGAAGAGCTAAGCTAGAAATAATCTTTATCCTTACCTTATCAAATCTTAAATCTTTTAATCCTTAAAGCTCACCCCCGATTTAAGGACATTTTCTGCTAATCTCACTTAGAAATGTTTCAATCTACCCACGCTTTATGGCATTCATATTTCTTTGGCTTGTTGTCGACCTTCTTTTACTGCATTTACCTTACCTTACCTGCGTACATTTGATTATTTAGCATTTAGCTGCCCCCACCCACCTGTCCACCCCTCTCCACCGTTGCGTTTGCATATATTTTCCATTTCTGTGAGAGTGAGCCAAACATGATTTCAGCTTTCAGTTCTCGCTTGCCAGTACTTACGCTCGAATAAATTTTAATAGACATTCGGAGTCATAGTTGGGCGACTCCTTCTTATAACTCAACCCATTCTTGAAGTCTTGTGGTACCCTGTAATGGGGAAGAACAAGGAGATTTAATTTTATTTATGTTATCATATGGAACGAAAGTTATTATAAGAAATTAAACGATCACTAATGGAATGTCCGTTCCAAGGAAAGGTACTCTTTTTACAAAGTACTTCTGTCTGTCCTTAAATTGTATTATTAAATTGTAAAGGTTTTACTATATCTTATTGATTTTCTGGCAAATACTTTTCAAAGCTTAAAAATATTTTGTTTATAATAAAAGTATTTGAACTTAGCTATATCCTGGGTATATTAAGCTCGGTTCTCCGGATTAAAAATCCCCTCTACTTGCTTTGTTTCTGTGTGTGTGCAGTGGCTTGTATGCTCGGACTTGGACCGTGTGTATTTGCATATAAATTATACGTAGCCGTTGACTTTGTGGCCTCCACCGGAATGCCTCAAGCAGCTGGCTGTGCCTGGGACTGGGACTGCCACCGAGACCACCGAGAGAAACGGAGCGTCTGTCTGGCATTTCTGGTCCCTTGTGGGACGTCTGGTCCGTCTGGTCGGTCCGTCTGCCGGCATATGCTGTTTGTCCATTCCATATCCTTTGGCCATGTTATGTAAATTATTTCAATAGGCCATAATATGTGCCGAAAAATTATTTAGCCAAAGCCAAAGAGTGAATGTGCAGAAAGAACAACACGCATTAATTATTTAACAAACATAGAGAAAGCCATGCGACATGGGGTATAAGGGAAAATATTATAATAAATCTGAAAGTAGGAGTCATCGATGCCATGACCAGACGTCAGCGGCAGAGGGAGAGCTGGAAGCACTGAAGCATTTTCCAAGCGGACAGAAATCACAGACCACCCGCCACGGGCGGTCCGAGCTGGACATTTTAATGATACAAGTTGGAGAAATATTATTTTACGTTGGATAACTGGCGGAGAAGATTAAACACTCTATAAAATGTGCTAGAAAAAATATTTAGCTGGAGGTTTAATGTGTTAAATTAAATGAAGTTGTATTTATTTCAGCTCTTCAGGTTCTTTGTGATTTGATAACATGACAAGGAGCTTGTAGATAAAATCTGAAAAACCTCAATTTTATCTATTTAGTTCCCTTTAAATATTTAATGAAATTATCTTAAAGCAACAATGCCACAACTTGCGTTGGCCACAAACAAATTATAGTCCAAAGATGCTTGTATATATATTCTTAATTATTCTCAGAAAACCATTAGTGGAAATGTTATTCCAATTAAGCTAACCGATGCCTAGAATATGGCTTTGGGACTTGTTTGTTAATTAACCAATGCGAAGGCAACGCAACCTTACCAATCGACGCTTAAGAATAGATTGCCGGAAGGATTTCTCTGGGATTTCCCGCCTTGACAACATTTCTCCGAAATTCATTTCAACTCCAGGACTTAACCCACAAAACGGCCGACTGAAAGCCAGAAGAAGAGCATCAGAAAGTGGACACTTCCGTTGACATTGAATTAAGAGGATTGAAAGGCGGTCTGGCTGGACAGAAAAAGGGGAGTTTTACACTAATAAACTAGCAGGAAAACATGCTTAAAGTGTTTTATGATTGCCCACCCATGCGAGAGGTCGAGATGTCGCGGCGTTGGCATTTTTAGTCCTTTGGATCCCAGCCCTTTTTCCCAGCCCTCTCTCTCTCTCTCTTTTTTGACCGAGAATGTCCTGCTGCTAACCGCAAAAAGCAATCTACACGTGTTTTCAAAATTAATTGTTATGATGGCTTTTGTTGACGCCGTTTTTTTTCTTCATCCAACCAACCATTCGCTAGTACACAGTGAAGAAATAAATTAGTTAATATTTAATTGTTTAATAAGAATTTTCAGGAAAATCTCTGAAAGATTTACCCCTTTAGGAATGCCCATAAAAGGGGTCATCTACTTACTTTACTGCCCATTTTTCCTGTATATTTTCTCTCAGTGTCCTTGTGCCTTTGTTGGTGTGTTTGGAAGGGACACAACCCGGCTACCGTTTGAATTTTTGATGAGGGCGTTACGAAAGCACAAACACCGGCAATTTTATTTAGCTGTTGTTGTCGTGTGGCAGTGGTGTTGCTGCTGCTGCTGCTGTTGCTTTTGCAGCTGTTTTTTTAACGCCTAAAATTATGCAGCATTAAACAAAAACCGCCGGCCAAAAGATGGCGTGTGAAAGGGACAGAGGGGAGCCGAGGGGCAACGGGGGCAGGAGGAGCCAGGACCCTACGTTCGCAGGCAGTGAACCCCGGCGACATTTGTGCTCGCCATTTTTCACCTTATTAAAAGCTGCGCTGACCGCAAAAACCGTGGCCAGCCTGTTTGACAATTGTAAACAATTTGCTGAATAGAGAACCGCGAATATGGGCGGGTGTGAACGGGGGGGGCGTGACCCATGCACATTTTATAGCCAGCGAAATAATCAGAAAACCGCAGGCAGGATTTAGGATATATATAAATTTTCTGTAATTAAGTTTTACTTCATTTGGGAAGCGGTTCAATGTCGGGGATATGTGTAGTAGGGAATTTGAGAATACAGATATTTTAATAAAAATTTTAACAAGGAAAATATTAAATAAAAGGTTGCAGTTTTTCCCAGCTTCTATTTTAGATGTTTTTATGATGCAGCTTTGCTTTTATTAAGCTTTACATAAATTATTTCTTTGTGTTGGCAAGATAACTTTAATAATTTTAATATTTTCATAACTAAATGTGGTGTTTAATATTTATTTAAAAAATATAAAAATATTGATTTATAAACTAGCTTCCTAAAAACACTTTTGTAAAGGCCGCCTCCTCTCCTCTTCTCAAGTTGTCTGGAATAAATCTCAACAGGTTTCGAGGACGATTTGCTAACCCATTTCAAGTGGAGTTTTCAACAATGTCCCTTCTAGTGCTAAACTATGGTTTTCAGCCTCGTTTTAATTTCGAATGGCGGTTCGGCTCGAAAACCGCATTTCATGGCCGGCGAGGGATGGTTCGTTGGATGTTGATTTTTGGCCGTTTGGCCTCAAAAAACCCCGCCCATGGGTTGACCGCCTACGGAACGCCGTCAAACGCTTGGCTGCTTCTCAACTTTGATTTTTTGGCGGCTGTGGAAATTTTTAAATTGGTAGCAATCCCCCACCCCCACTCAGCCCCCTTTGATTCCTCCTCTTTCGCTCTCTCTTATGCGGTCAATGCCGTTTAGACGTTCGGTCAGCCAACTCAGTTAGAATTTGCCCGAAGAGGGGGGGAGGCTGCGGACATGCGGTTTGTTTGGTTTTTGTGGGATGGCAGCTGTTGATTTTTCGGGGCCAATGCGTTATAATTTTCTACAGTATATTTTTGTGTGTTCCCCTGCATGGTTCATGCTTCGCAGGACTTAAATTTAAAATGTCTGTGTGCGTGTGTGTCTACACATACCGGTGGTTGTCCCCAGCAATCAGGGGAAAAATACCAATAAATTAACAATAGCCCATGGCCCCATGTAGCGGCGTCATCGTCCTCCTCCTGCCTGTCCTGTGAGTCGCCTGCATTTATTGGCTCGTAAATTAGCATGCAAGTCAAATAAATTAATTCTTTTTTGCAATATTTGCATAAACAATTTTGCATAATATGCGCAATAGTCGAGAGCGGCAGCTAAAACAAGCAGAATGTACATAAGGGGAAAATGCAATATCGGCGAGGGTCAATCGATGAATATTTATACTGTTAAAAGCGGAGTGAAACTTTGTAAAACTGTTTTATAAATATTGCCAGAAAGTAGCATTTTTTCTGTATTAATTTTAGAATTTTTGTATAATTAACAAATGCATTTTAGATTAACAAATGTTTGAAGATCTGCCACTTTTCTAGCCTTTTTTAATCAATATTATAATATATTTTGTGCTCGTTTTATATATTCCTTTAATTCGTATTATTTTCCCCTTAATTATCCCTTCAAACCTCCTTTGTTAACTCTTTAATCACACCTTAGTGTAACTGCTTTACTGGCTCCCTGCATGTTTACCTTGCCGTTTGCCCAGATGCATGACTAGACATTTTGCCGCCGCCTCTTCCTAAAGGACGATATCGGTTCAAAGAGTACCGGCAGATAGATAGTGCTATATGGCCTATGCATAAACAACGGCCAGGGACAACAACAAAAGCCCCAACCACATGACCGGACGATTGACCAAGGGCTATGCGAAGTCCCTGGCCTCGTTGGGCCCCGCCCCTGCCCCTAAATAGGGCTCCGGCCATGTCTGGCTTTTGCATTTGGCATATTTTAATATGTAAATGTAATTTCTCCAATGAGCTGACTTCATGTCGAGGACCATAGTCCGTAGTCTGTCTGCCGTTGCCATGTCCCACCAATGTCTGCGGCTAATCAAAGACAAAAAGACGCATCACGGATGCGAAGGAGAAAAGCTGCTGATGACACAGTGGTCTGCCACATATTGTATTAAATATTTAATAATAACTTTAGTTCTTTTAAGTCACAGAAAGTCAATTTGCAGGCAGCTCTGTAAGGAAATATAAATGATATACAAGCGATAAGCTTGGAGGTTAATTTAATAAAGTTCATAATAAGGCAAAAAATATAACGAATCCAGTAAAGTAATTTACAAAAACCTAAGGCTTTTCCAGACACCACTGTGAGCACTATATGGTATTAACTCCACCGTAAAGAGAATCCTGGAATGAGGATCCTGGCATGTGCAACAATTAATATTGTGCCCTTTTGCCTCTGGGCCTCCCTTTCTCCGTGTTGGAAAATCGGAGAATCGTCAGAGTCATCAGCAGCGTCAACACATCGCGCAGCCACATTACGCATACGCCGTGTATGTCGCGTGTGTCGCGCGGTCGTCGTTTAATAAAAAATGCAAAGGCTAATGTCTGCACCGCAAATTGATGTGAGCCGAATGTGCGCATAAATGACGCTAGATGGCGCACTTTACGCGTGCAAATTGACGGAGCCTGCCAAAGGACGACGACAGGGATGGGGAGCCAGGACTACAGAGCCCACAGAACACAAACAAAAACACACAAAGACACAGCCACAGAGACGTACACGCGAGCGGATTAAATTCACAGCAATTTCACTTCGGTGTTTTGTTGACGGAAATAGATGCCTTGTTTTGCCAGTCACTCAAATAATTCCCTTTAAGGGATATATCTATATTTGTATGTTCTAGGGCATAAATATATATTTGTAAGAGGGTTGAGAATAATTTTATTTTTAGACTTTTTCCTGGAAATTAAATATTTTAACTCTTAATGCCTAAATTTAAATTTAAGGTTAATAGTTTTGACAAAAAAAGATATTTGTGCTGATATTGAAGCCTTTCTCCTGCAACTGCCCAACTGATATGGAATCCTTAAAGTGACCCCCATTTGAAATATTTTCAAAACCCAAAATTCTGCTGTTGATTTCTCGCACTTTCTTTATCTCGAGCGTTGCCTTTAACTGCATTGTGAGCTTTTTGTTTAGTGATTTGTTTACCCCGACCAGAACAACAGGGGGAAAAAACCGAAAAAGAAAAAATTGAAACCGAAATACGATGCCAAAGGCTGCGACCCCCCCTGCCCCCTACCCCCTCGTTAACCACCGCAGCGCGCCCCCTCTGCCCACATCAAAGCGGAATCTCTGGGAGGCTTTATATAAAAGCTGTGCGGCAGACAGGCCATCAATACAAAATGGCATAGAGTTGAGTGGGCGTTAACAATATGCCACACCCCCCGCCCGAAATCTCTAACGCCCCTCGGGGCGCAGGGGTGGGGCACGACAAAAAAAATAGAAAAAGGGGGCTCGGAGGGGCATTCATTGTTGGCTGCTGCCTTATAAATGCTGCGTATGTTTTGGTTTTTTGGCTCAACGACTCAACTCGTTTGCAATTTCTCTGCTGTCGCTCTATCAGCCGAGGTCCCTTCAGTTATACACTGGGAAAATGAACACTAAATTATCTAGGAAATTGTATAAATAATTGGTAAATATAGCACTTTTAAATACATACATTTTAGAAGGCTTGCATATTTATTATTATTTTAATTAAAGCAGTGTAAATATCAAGCAAATTATAATTATAAAAATATTTATAATTATATTTACAGATTTATCTTTCAGTATAAAAATATATCATATCAAAGTCTTGGCTAATCTTATTTTAAAACCCTGTTTTTTTCCAGTGCTCTCCTGTTTTGCTCCTCCTGATCCTGGGGTCCTGCTAAAGTGTCTGCGAATATGACGCGTCACTCTGGGATCACACCAATTTGTTAAAAAACGGGCCAGCCAGGGGGAAAAGGGGGAATGCTGCTGATGGTTTGATAAGGAGGGTGCGGCATAGGCCCGTTCGTTGGTTCATTCACTCAAAATGTCATCAACGTTGAGACGACAGATTGCAGTCATTTTGCTGGCATTTTTTCCTCCTTCGTTTTTGTTATCATCTGGTTTGGTTTGTTTGTGTATTGTGTGTGTGAAATGGGTTGGATGGGAGGGGAGAGAGAGAGGGGCAATTCAAGAGTTTTTCAGGGGCAGAGGGAGGGGCTTTAAGATGCAGGATAGATCCTAATAGTTGGAGAATATAAATTTGTAGGGTATCCTGTTTATGGTTTACACTTTACCTACATTTATTGAAAATAAGTATCTTTCAGGGACTCCTGTTTTTATTATTATTCAAATATTTCTTAATACCAACTTAACTAGTGCAGCTGCTCCCCTTTCCCTTTTTATTTTTCACAAATTAAAAGGAGGGTCATCCCACTTTGTAATTCCTTTTTGGATTAGCAGCTCATCTGGCGTTCTGCATAACCGAATCAATTATCCGCTTGCTCCTCTGTCCCAATCCCAATCGCCGTCCCGTTTGGCCATGCCGTTGACATTATAGCAGCTCCATCAAAGCCACTCACTCCATACTTTATTGCTTACCACTAGGATGGCCGCCTGCCCCTGTCCCAGCCCCTGCCCCGGTTCCTGCCCTTGCCATATCCTTTAGTGTCCTGGTGCGGTGCTGTCACTCAGCAGAGGATGCGTCACTCATGCCGGCTGACAGTGTCGAGAGTGGAGAATTAGATTTAAATTCGAAATCTGCTTAAAGGCACTGCCAACAGCCAGTGAAGTGAATGTGAAGTGAAGTCCTAGCGACTTTATAAATTCCTTTTATCCCACTCACTCTCTCTATGACTCTGTGCCGAATGTATGGGAAAATATCAAAACATCGTTATCATCATCGAGGCAGGGATGGAAGCCAGAACCAAACCGAACTCCACCGAGCTGAGCTGTGGAAATGCAATTCATTTTTCGCGCCATACCTGCACATAAACCATTCATATTCATAAAATTGCATAATCTCGAAGAGTCATAATAATCAAAAACATATTTGCGGCATGTGCCCGACCTCCCCCCTAGACTACTCCTTTCTTTCAGCCATAAAACTTCAACTTTGGCCTGGCTTGAAAGTGTGCACTGAACAAAAAATGGAGAGAAAATTATTCTAGTTATTTTATTTTTTATAACAGGATTCGTAATAAAATTTGGCAAAAAGAAATAACTAACAAAATACAAATAAACTTCTAAGTAACATTTATAAACATGAGATTCTGTTAGATTTTCCCGTCTTTTTAATAGTGTTTAAAAGCAGAAAACCACCCAGAGAAGAATGATGCAATGGAGGACTAAAAAGGGGGGTTTTCTGGTTCCGGAGTATGGCAACGGGGATGCTGCAACAGCAATCGGCAACGGCAATGGCAATGGGGCCCAAGTAGGCGGAAATAAACGTGGAGGCGAGCGAAAGAACCAAGTTGTATGATTTTATTTATGCCACCACTACATAGGTGGCGACGAAGGGGGTTTGGCAAAAAAAAAGGGGGGGCAGATTCTTCTGTTAGTTCGCATCCTCCGCTGGCTTGCTGGCTGTGCTGGCTCGTAAAGTTTAGTTGAACCCAGAAGCCGTAAAAGGCGTTGGCAGTGGCACACTCAGCAGTCATCATAAAACTATAAATTTCATATTTGCCACACACACACACACATAGAGAACACAGAGCCGCAGGAAGAGGAAGGTGCAGAGATGGTGTTAGTGGGGAAAATCTGGGTGGTGAGGGGGGATGGTATGTTATCATTAATGGTCGGTAGAACTATGATCATGATGATGATGCTGATGACGTTGGCTTTGGTAATGTTTATGGTGACGCCTGGGAGTTTTTGGGCAAAGCCTGTAACATCCTTGGCTCATGCACTGAGAATAAATAGGTGGGAAAAAGAAATGTATTAAAGGAAATATATTTAGCTAAAATCTACTGAAATTTTAAGTACATTTCTCTAGATTTGAGCAATATTGCATGTATTATAAGCCATTGAAAGCTGTTTTTGTTTTGAAAGAATTATCGTTAATTTCCCTATTTAAAATATTTAAAGATTCTAAAGATTTATTTCAAAAAATGTAAACTTATATTTTTAATTTTGCTATTTTGCTTGCTTAATATTTATTTTGCATAATTATATCCATTTTATATCAAATCTAAAATGTATTTTATAACCTTCTTGCCATATGTTTTTCCCCAGTGACTCTCTTTGGCTCTACCTGCCGCTAAGTGTTTTGCAAGTATATATATTATATTATATATATCCACATATATATATATATATTCTATATTCCCGGCGTGGGCCTGTGTGTGAGGTTTGTGTGCTTTGTTATGTAGAGCATGCAATCATTTTATGACTCTGCGTCGAGCCGCAGAAATGTCAGGGGCAGTCCGCTAACCATCCAAAGTGTTCCGCCCCCACTGGCCCATCTTCCAGCCTCCAACCTCTATCCTCCATCGCCCCCATGCCCCAAAACCGGGTATCCATCCCCCTGGTGACCCCTCTTTGCTGGTGCCAAGTGTTGCCACAAATTTAATAAACTAGAGACGTGCGTTTGAGCTCTGGTTTTCACTCGGCTCCCGGTCCGTGAGAGCTGCCTTTACTTAAAATAGTTTAGCAACTAGATCAAAGTTTTGTTTTCGGCTTTTTACTGTTTCGGTTTCTGTTTCTGTATTTTCGTTTAATTTTTGATTTGGTTTGTGGGTCACAGGGGAAAGTTTTAACTCGGTTTGCAGCGGGAATGTAATTTATTTAAACATTTTCGGACATAAAGGGAATGAAAAATGTTAGGCCAAGTGCTGTAGTTGGTCTCGTAGGTATCTCTAGAATTAAATAAGCCATAAAAAAAACGGCTAAAAAGAACATTCAACCTTTTTTTTGCCAGCAAATAAATTGATTAACTACGACGAGGAAAAAAGTTTACAGTTCAATTTAAAGTAAACATTAAATAGAAAAGTGTTTCCTGTGGCGGAATTAATGGGAAATTACATTAGTATATCGACAAAAACCTGTGATAATTACATAAAATCCTTTGGTCAATCAAAAGGAAGAACATATTTAATTAAACTCTTTTTAGGTCGCTTTTTATAGGAAAATTAAGATAAATATTAATGCGCCTCCGAATGCATTTAAATTTAGAATTAAACAGCAGTAAATGCAAGTCATATATCCTCTTTTAACACATTTCTTTGGCATTAAAATCTCATGATATAACCATATCGAATATTGCCTTTTAGATGCGCTGCATATCCCCATTCGGAAACCTCATTAGCAATTCGAAAAGCAATACTCTCCCATTGACAAACATTCGATGACTTCATTTCACCAATTAGATGGCATTGCTGTAAAAGTTAACAGTGCGAGTTATGGCCGAACTCGAAATCGTCTCAAATGATGTGCCATTTCTGCAGCATTGTATTAGTTAAAGTTCGTCCATATAGCAACAATCAGCGCCGAAAAGAGTGGAGCCATCAGTGGGACCGAAAGAGGCGGCACTGCTGCGGTTATTGCTGCACGAAAATTTGTAAACGAAACGGAAACAGCTCGTAACGATTTCAATGAAGAGATGACATGGACATGTCGACCAGCCAGGACATCGTCGATGCCTTTTGCTCCTCTACTGTCAGAGATTGTGCTAGCAATGGTGATGGTGCGGAAGCACTGAAGAGGTGGCTGGGCTGCCATATCGAATATTATATTCACAAGGTTCTAAAATACTTAAAAAATATATTATTACATTGGCTTATTTTATTTTTGAATAAATTTAAAGAGCTCTTTCTTGCTCATTCACAATTTTAACACTCAACTTCTAGTTAAAAGAATACACTCAAGATCTTTGTAGAGTTTCAATTGAATCCTTTCGATTTGTATTATTTCCCTTTGTATTTCGGACTTCCATATGAAGACATCTCTGATGGATTGTGACTGTGAAGAAGAGTGTTCTTCTGCCTGGCTCTGATGATGACTGCAAATCAGACAAATGTACGCAAAAACCGCACCGAAAACTTTTCGCCAATGCACAAGTGATGGAACCAAAGGCGAAAGAGATCGATAGGGCGGGCGAGAAGGGAGTGAGGGAAGTTTGGGGAATCACCTCGGGACATTTGGTCTGCTGCATTGGAACTCAACGGAAGGCAAAACTTGAAAGTGCTGCCCCTGACCCTATTCTCTTCAGCATCCTTTGCCCGGCCTGCTTGTTGTGTTCCATCCGGAACTTGTTTGGGTGCACTGAGAACAAAAACGAATCATTTAATATCATTTGCTATTAAGTAATTAGTTTTACTAACTTCAAGGGAATATCTGAACGAAAAAGGGGTTCGAAATTCATTTCATTTAAATATAAATTAGATTATCAACTGTTTATATATCAAGTCCTCACTTTTTTACAGTATAATTAATACAAATACAACCCAGAGAACTCCTGTTTCTCCCTCCATTTCTCTGAGTGCACTAGGTTGGGGCAACGATTGATGTGCAATAATTATCCAAAGTTGATTTGTTTGTTTGCACCAGGCCAACAAAGCGTAAAAGCCAAGCATACCAATCGAAGAGTCAGCCCTAAACGAAGGACCTGCCTCTCTCTTGGTCTCGGTTTGGTCCTTCAAAATGCGGTAATGCTGTAAATGAGTATTATTATGGGCCCTCCACTGCTCTTTCCACCCATCTCTCCTGCCCATTGAAAGTCGCCTTTGGATCTACTGCGGGCCCAAGTTTTTGGCGAGTTTCTTCAATGTTGCTCTTGCCTTATAGTTTTTGGCGTGGTTTTCGATGTGGCTCTGGATGATGACGATAATGATGATGATGATGACGGGCATTGGTATGAGGATGCTGCTGCTGCTGCTGCTCAATAAGATAAGTGCGCTGTTTAGTTTTAAAGCCACAAGCAGAAAAGTTTTCCCAATGCACAGAACTTTCCCGGGTAAAGGGACGGGGTAAGGGTATTTATAGGTATTTAGGATAGCCGAAAATATAAAGAGTTCAATTGGTTATTTTGTGCAGAGTATAAAGTTTGTTTGCCGAATTGATTGAATGGTTATTAAGCGAAATTTTCATGATCAGCAGCGTTTAATTGGATGAACTTGGTCATAAGTTTGCGTTATGAAATTATAGCTTGTTTGCTTTTTTACTTTATTCCTCAGAATGAATACCAATTTACCTCAAATGTAAACCCTTTCTTGTTGCCATAAAGTGCAACCAATATTCGTAGAAATATACTATATATATGGCTTTATCCTGTCCCATCTGTACCTTCTATTTTTCCTATTCGCAATTGAGAAATTAGTGCATTAACTTTTCCTTTGACGCCCCCAACAAATAAATGGTGGCATTTATTTGAATTGCTCAAACGAGTTTTACTCTCCATATCCTCGGCACCAATAAAACGAATGAAAGAGCCAGACAAAAAATAAAACAGAACAACTTTTAGTTAAACTTGCTAACCTCATACAAGCCCCCTGCCTGCCCCTCCCCCCTCCCCTTTGCCTGCTTGGCTGCTGCCTTTACTGTTGATTTACTTTAGCCTATTGCTTTGGCATTTAGGTTTTTAGTTCTTCGTGTTGTTCCATTTGTGAACCGGAAATACACAGGAGCGCAGGTTGCCGGTCTCTGCTGGGATAACCCCACTCGAACGCAATCAAAATACTTTGGCTATACAATTTATTGGCGCAAAAACAAGTTCAATTTCAAATGAAATTCGCTTTTCGGTAAAAGGGAGCCAGGGACACTAACACACATGTAGACAAGATAAATATGTGAGCACAGAAAGAAAAGGGGGGTAAAAAGTCTCTATATTAATTAAAATATTTTTAAAGTTGATTAATAAAATATATTGCCAAGTTTTCTGTAGTAAAGTCTTGAGGAAACAGATTATTTTTCATACATTAAAGCCCAGAAATAATTTCTTGACTCTTTTGTATTATGTTTTACAATGTTAAAGAAAAAGAAAAAATACTTTAAATAAAATAAATATAATTAAATTTTATACAAGATACCAAATATCTTCCTGTGCAATCTGGTGAATGAGTTTGCTACACGGATTGCAGGAGACAGTCAAGATTCAAATAAATATCAACAAGGAGGAACACTGAGACTCCACACATAGTTGCACCTTTGTGTGTGCCCAGTTTGGATTGTGTTTTCTAATATAGAAAATAGTTGAGAAATATTTTGCCAAGTAGCCAAAGCGAAGAAGGCAGCGAGGGAGCTCTGGGAGGAGAGGCATTTGGCAAGACAAACAATCAGTTAAGAGCTTTGCGAAAGACGATACATTGCCTAACCGGGGCAAACAGGGACAGATAGAGATGCTTTGCACTCTTTTTATTGAACTTACATAACATTTTTGGGTTATACTCGCATGTGTGGGAGGAAATTGCGGGGGCGCCGGAAGTGGTACTGTGTACTGTGATTTCCGGGCAGCTTCCTTGGCTGGGCTGTGTAATAAATATACAGAAGAGTGCTTAAGATCAAATCAATTGATAAAGAGCGTAATAAACTTGTATCCAACTATTTACATAAAATGTCTCTCTAATAATATTATAGCAAAAACCTGAAGAGGATGCTACTGCCACAGAATAAGGAACGGCAGCGGAAGCACTCGAAGCACTCTTTGCTTTTCATGTCTTGCATATTTGGGTTAAAATGTATTAGTTTTTCCAGCCTCACCACCCCCACTTGGCTCTCCTTGTGTCTATCACATATTTTCTTATCAGAAAATGCTATTTATTTTCATCCTTTTTGATGTTGCAAAATATTGAAGACTACTGCACACACACACACACTCAGAGCGAGTGAGGAAACAATGTCGATCTGCATGGCAGCCATAAATTGTGTGCTTATGTAAGCCTGTCCTTCGAAAAGTAGGTAATGTTGGGCTAACCCCTCTTAACTGGCAGACGTTTAATTTAAATCAACAAATCAATTGGAATTTATGTCAGAGTTTAATGTCGAACAATTGTTGCAAAAGTTGTACGCCATTTGAGCTCTAATTAAAAGCGAGCCAGAGAGAGTCAGTTGAAAACATCGAAACACCGAAATCGAATGCCACATAAACATGATTAATTAAAGGATTTTATTCGTATAGTTATATAGTGGAGAAGGACTTGAAACATTTGTGTTTGGAGAGTGTTAATTGAAGCTTAACCAGTTTATGTTACACAAGGAATTTGAGGATTGTTCAACCATAAAATATGAGACCATCTTCATAAGAGGTCACTCTTTATATAAATAACTTTTTAGATATTACACAACTTATAAATTTGTCTATTTAATATTGATTTAACTAACTCTTCGTGCCGTCTAGACGCCACACTTTTCGATACTTTGCATATCCTGGTGCTCCAATCTCTGTATAAACAACTCCACATAGATGTAAACTCTATAACTCATGCGGATAGTTATTCTAAGCAATATCTCATGTACATTTGCCCGATGTCAACTGCAAAATTTATGCACATCTATGTACATATGTGGAACTCTTTGGGTGTCCCTTGGGTATCCCCTTCCGCATTTCTTGTTTGTTGCGGCTGTCGTTTTATCAAGGCAGCTAAAGTCGCCTAACTTTTCAGGACTATGGCAACAAACACACAGATCAGCAACACCAACAACAAAATAAAGAGAGAGGGAAATGCTACAACAATTTTTATTGGATTTCGCGTGTCGCATCGGCAACGGTTTGCAGTTAGTTTTCGGTTCGGTTTGGTTGCTGTCCTCTCCCGTTGATTTTGCCCATTTTTTGAGGTTTGTTGGCCCTTTGCCAATGGCTTTTTCAATTATACTAATGACATTCAAAAAGAATTTGTAGAAATGCCAGAATGTAGCCGAAAAAAAAAAACAAAATCAAAAAAAAATGGAGGGAACCCATGGCGGCCATTTTGTTGTATCACACATGCATGTAGAAACCCTGCTCACATCCTGCATATCCCTCCACGAGTGAGCGTTTTTGCCATCTTTTTTGTTGCTGCTATTTGGCTTTGGCGACTGGGCAAATAAAAACAATTTGCGCCAAATTAAACTTATGAGGCATAAAGATATTTTTGGCTGCTCCCCGTTAATGCCGCACACAAACAAATGCTTGACAATGCGAGATGAAGATGAGAATCAGAGCATACCAAGCCATGTGGCCATGATGTGAAAGAGCAAAAAAAAAAAAAAAAGACAACAAACCCATGTTTGTACATATATGTCTGGTAAGTGATAAATCTAGGCAGGACTTTCTTGAATCCAACCCAAAAACAAGTCACGCTAGTAAGCAAAATAATAGGTTCTTTTTTATAATAAGAAACAAATATTATATCCTTAATTTTTGGGAAAATTCTACCTAAAAACAATATAAATTTATATCAAAACTTTATACTAGATAACGAAATATATCCTTTTTCCAATTTCTTGCCTTTATTTTCCTAACCTTAGCTGTGTGTACAGATGCCTTAGACAAGACGTCACACAGGACATAACAAAAACAACAGCGGCGAACGCCAAAAGACCAAAGTCGACGCTAAGAAAGGATATTAAAGATTAAATGATATAAGCGGCAAGTTGACGTTGGAACATCTCGAAAGGGGCGGGGGGAAGAGTAAGCAAACTCCACCGAAACAGGCAGAAAACTTAACCAAGCCCGCAACTCCCCTCCGAACGAGTGAAATCTGAGCGCCATAGATAAAACACATGATGCGTTATATATGTGCGTTGTCTTTCGCTGTATGTGTGTGTGTGTGACATTGAAAAGGATAACAACAGCGGCAGGATATATGTATATATGCCCCCGCTCCACACACCCACACACACATCCCCAGATTCAGCCCCATCTCAGCTGTGCACACTGGGGAATTTGCCCTGTTTTTGTGGCATTAATGTGTTTTTTAAAAGTTTTTAAATTTTGGATATTGAAGTCTTAACGTATTGAGAATATACCAAAGTCTTATGTTACATACCAAAATTGGTATTTTTCCAGTCCAGTATTAAAATACCAGCGCTTGAAGTCAGCTGTTGAAAATTACATTTTGTGTGCGCATTTTGGTTCATTTGCTAGTGCATTTTCCAATTAATATTTCTCAGAGGTTAAAGCACCAATCAATAAAATTTAAAATGGATAATAATGCCTCAGGTTTGTACTATTTGTTAATACTAATACTTTTACAAAATCGTGCGTGTATTTCTAACAATTTGTAATTGAAGCAGGTGGTGTCCGTACAAAGCTTTCGTAATAAATGTTCAACTTTGGCAGAGGTTTTAAAAAAATGTCCAGACTTGTCCAGTGAGTGTCTATATCCATGTTGTAGAGCCATGTATTCCTAATTCAGAACATCTAAGTTCAATTGCCCCTTTTCGCCCCTTTTTGCGTAATTCCATTTTTTAGGATGGAAGTTTTCAATCAGCAATACGGTGCTGCTGGAATAATTGCCACAAAAACAGAACAAATTCCCTTCGATTTCTCGCAAATAAAGAGTGCGATCACGCCCATTTTTTTTACAAAATGTATAAAATTACCATTATTGTCGTAAAAAGAAAACAAAAAATTTTTTTTTTAATTTTTACCATAAAAAAAAATTTAAAATCGATTAAAAAAAGGCGGAACCACGCCCATTTTTTCAAAATATCTTCCTTTCTTTATTATTAACTTAATTCAAAAAACAGAATTTAAAAATTTTGCTTTGTTTTTAAGATATTAATTAATGCCACAAAAACAGGTCAAATTCCCCACTGTGCTGTGGCCTCAATTTTGCTCTTGTTTTTGTTTTTCGCTTCTTTTTTTGTTGTTTTTGTTTTTGCCTCGCTGTGTCTAATTAACCGCGTGCGTGGCGCATCATAAATCGTTTCAACCATGCACAAGGCCATTAAAATTCATATCAAACCAGATACCCAAAGAGGGGAGCGTTCTTGTATTTGGCAAGCAAAACAAACACAGATTTCCCAGTGGCCTAGAGTTTGGCGGGAAGCTCCATGGCTCGTAAGGCATTGAAGTTGAAGAGGACTTTTGAGAGTTTCCCCAGCAGCTAAGCCAGGCATTAAATTAGTTGTAAACGAAAGTAAATTAAAATTGGGAATATATAAACTTTGGTTTTACAAAAGGAAAACAAATAATGTTTGGCAAGAGTTTTGAACAAAAACTGTAGCATACTTATGAGGGGCACTGAATGATTTCACTTGGTCTTTCTGTTAATTTCTTTACTTTAATAATAAATAATTTAAATATTTATATAAGCAATATTTAAACCATCAGAAATATTTATATATTTTACATTCCAATAAAAATCAGTGAAATTGCTAGCCAGAACATCTTTCAAAAACTTTTCCAAAAGTCATCTACATTTTATGGCAATATTTAAATATCATATAACCGACACTTGGCCATAAACAACCTTGGACGCATATTAATTATGCAACTCAACTTGAAATTATTCTCTTAGGTGTGTGGGTATGTGTGTGTGATTTTTTTTTTTTTTGGGACTCGGGTTAAACTTTAATCATTTTACAGCGCCAAAGCTGAAGCACAAAACTCCATTTCAACTCGCCTTGATTTTGGGCCTTACCACATGTGAGCACTTGTAATTATAATTTCCACTTATTATTATTTCTCATGCTGGGTTTTTGTTCTTTTCTGCATTATTTTTTTTTTTTGTTGTTTTTGGCTCATGTTAATGCAAAGCTGTTTTCGACATTTTTGCGACAATTAAATTACTTTTCTCGGCCAGACATTCGCTGTGGGTGTGTGGTAGTTGGATATGCCGGGCATGTTTATAATTTCATAATTTACCAGAAGTTTTGTGCGACGCCACATGTCCTGCTGTGCTGCGTGTGGGTTCGACTGGCAAGGGGCACTGAGGGGTTAAGGTGGTTTGAGAGCTGGGTCGAAACGTCCTAGCTTATGCACTACAAATTTGCGACGAAAAGAGCTTAGTGAGAGTTCTGCAAATAAGAGATCAGGAATAATTCATAAGAATATAATTAGGGGAAAAAATAAAAGAAAGAAATGAAAGAAATTGTCTTTCTTCGACTATTTAATTTATTTTAAAATTAAAATAATATCTCCAACCTACATTAAATTATTTCCAATTAAAGCCACAGCTGTTCACTTGGTTGTGACATATTTTTACAGCCAATAAAAAATATTTAAAAATTGCTTGCTGGCCCTGCCATTGATATATCGAATTACTGCTCAAAATCCTCGTTTCAGGCTTCACCTCTTTGAACAATCCCATCGGCTTATGCCGATAATCAGCTCTATTTTTGTGCTCTGCCATTTTTATAGCGCACCCCGGAGCTCGGCATACCCTTCTGCCACTCCACAACCAGAGCCACGTCAACATCCTCATCCTCATCCATCGTTCATCAACATAATTAGAAGCTGTCGCTTGTAGTTGAAAGTAATTTTGCAACTGTTGTTCGCCGGCACCCTTGTGATGATTTTACCTACTCTACGTACGACCTACCTACTTTTTTTTTTTTGGGACCGCCCAGGAGAGCGAGTGGATCGCCCGCTGAGCGGCAAGGGAACCCAGCAATATGTTGATCGGAACCACCACCGGAGCAGAGGCTGTAGAGGAGTGTGGAAAACCAAAAGTGTTTATATATGATTTTTGGCAAGCAAACGCCACCCCTTGTTGACGATGTTCCATTAGGAAGGCTTCAACCGCCCGGCCACGCCCCACTCTCTCTTTCCTTGGGGTTCGTGTTGGTGAAAACTAAATTGCAGACTGTCAATTACAGTTGCCGCCTTCGAGTTGGCTAAGAACTTAATTGCCGAGCAAATAAAGCGGTTCTAAGGGAAGGCAAAAGTAATTCGGGGAATGAAAAAGAAATTAATAATCAATGGGTGGTTAGGTATAGGAGGCGATAGCTTTGATCGTTCAGTTCATTTTTTTACAGGATAAAAAACAGAAATTCTAGATAAAATATTGTTAAATTTATAAATAACTTGATTATTTTCAAGATTTATAATTAAGAAAACAGTATTTCATTTGGATTTTTAAAGAGTAAACAAGAGTTATTTAAGAGGCTTAGTAAAATTGAATTTCTACCTTTCGTTTTTCGGATATGAAATTAAGGATTATTGAGCATTATCCTTATTATCTAGAAAATTTCTTATTGTATGGTCCTAATCCTCTTGCCAAAATCCCAATGCAGAAATCCCTTTAATTTGGCGGAAGCTATGACAAGTCAAGTCATTATCATCCCGCCCCCTTCTACGAGGATGAGCGAGTGGGCGGGTTAGGACTCGGCTGCCTCCTTACCATTTGTCTGTGTCCCTGTCTGCATCTGTATGGGTGTGTGTGTGTGCGTGGCGTGTTGACGCAGTAATTACCAGATGATGGATTGTTGCGTTGCGTTTAAATTTAATTTCTCTGACATTTGGCGCCTTGGCACTCGCTTCACCAGCCCAAAATGGATGCGAGAAGTGCGTGTTCTACGGCCCTGTCCAAAGAACTGTGAAATTATCTACATAAAAACAGTTGAGGAAGAATGAATAGTACTCTTAATAAGTATTTTTTGAAATAATAACTTTGGGTAGCCGAAGTTAACTCCTGGAATATATTGGATATTATTCATAGCTAAGTCAGAAATTGATTAATTTATATTCGATAAGCATTTATATGCTATTTTTCGGGTTTGATAAATCTGCAAACTTATTTAAATATATTTATTAATATTATTATTTAAATTAAGGAATATTTACAACTATTTTTATGACCTTATAAGTATATATTCCATTTGAATTGTATGTGTGGGTACGCCAGGCGGAAGCGGAAGTTAAGTAATGTGTCAGTCAAGTCAGCCAGTTGGCATTGATGCAATGGGCGTGGAGAATTTATATGGTGACTGACATTGGTGGCAGATAATTTGGGTTACATTCGGTCTATTCTAATGCCGCCTGCTCTAGTTAATGATAATGTGCCGGCGAAGGGAGGCGGGGATGTAGGTAATTCCCAGCTAAGATAATGAGAACGTCGGGGGCGCTACTCTTATTACCTTTTATGATTATACACACACACACACGGCAAGGCAGCCACACACGCATTATTCTCGATCGTTAAAAAGTTCTAAGGGAATTTTCAATTTTTAAGTTCATGCGGGGGAGGTGCAAAATTATTTCAAAATTTAGTTAGAGTCTAAAAAAATGAAACATATTTTTTTGCCAAAAATATTATAAGAAAAAGTATAGAAATTTAGCTAATTAAAAGTTTGAGGAAATGATTCGTATCTAGAGAAAGTATATACATCCCTTGGATCTTTATTAAATTTCTAAAAAATGTTTAAATCCCTTTTTTTGCAACACTTTCCCAGCGTATAAACTTTAAACTCAAAACGCTTTCAAAAGCCATCCCTGGATGGGGCTCCTCCCTTTGACTCGACAAAAAATACAAAACGAAAAAGGAAATTTCCATAAACCCAACGTCATAATTACTACGACATTTTTTCCATAACGACTTCTTCCTTGGAACGTAGCCGATAAGACTGGATTATGGGGGGAGGACAAGGGGGGCTCTGGCCAATTGAGGCGGCTTCAGATATGCGTGTCCCAAGTTCATAGGCGCCTTATTACACACTTTAATTTAATAAAAAGCTTGTAAATGCTTACACACATGCTCTGCCAGAAAACTGAAAATGCTACGCCTTTTTATTACATAATGAGGCCGAGACTTGGCTACACTTGCTGCCGCCCCACAAAAGAGTAGCCACCCCCGTGCCCAGTCCCGCAGCTCATTTGATATTCAACTAGCGCTGCGCTGCTTCCTGTGTCGAATCCGTGGAAAATGCGTGAGTTCAACCTGGTGCAAAGCAGTTAGAGAAAATTCGATGCCAGAAAAATAAATTTAGAAATATTTAGATATCTGATATGGAGTTTTTCCTTAACCTTAAACAAAATGATTAAATTTTTCTATACTTTTCAATGGCAGCTAAGTAGCTTGTCTCTCAAGAACTCTTCGTTTCAAAGAGCAAATTTACAGCCATTAATTTCCAACTTAAATTTCCATTTAAACCTAGAAATTGAATTTCTCCACGTGTGGTTTTGGTTTGCGTTTGAGCCCGGCCTTAGTGCACCTGCAAGGTCTATGCCGCGAACCGCACTCCAGCTCCTAAACCAAACCCTCCTCCTGGTCCGCGGGCCCCTGACGTGTCGGACATTACAAATTATGCCCGGGAGCCCTTCGGCGGCAAGTGTGCGGGATGTGGATGTGGAATCCGGGGATGTGGACGGGGGACAGACCACCATCAATGTCTGGACAATGACGAGCGCCGACGTCCCTGACATTTGAGCAGGGTTCCTCCGGCTCGGCTCGCAGGTAGAAACTGAAATCGAAAATGAAAACGAAAGCAATACCGCAACATCGGTGATATCTCCTAGGAATATCTATCTATGGATGTTATTTAATTTGTTACGCTTTACAACTTTCTGGGGCCGCTCGCTGAAAGATCCTTGCGTGCATAATTTATTGTTTCCATTCGGCCAGTTTCCCTCCATGCGGTTTGCTGCATTGTTTCCTCAAAAAGGTGTTAGAACGATTCATTCCTTGTGTGAAATCTTAAATTGCAGTCTTCGGTTAATTGAATTCATTGTTGCGTGAGATATTTCCCAAGTTCCCTTTTGTCTCTTTGAATTTATAGAGCAATGCGGGCGGTCGCAACTATTAAAAAACTGAATTAAAGAGTGCGTGCAGAGCATTCCGAAGAGAAAGGAATGAGTATTTAGTTATGCACAGCTGGTAGAGGATGGGAAATAAATAAATGGCCGAAATGATCGTTAATTTGTAGTAACTAAAACATTCCACGAGGTGGTCTCGCCACGAAAAGGAAGTGCGAACAGGAAATAATAATTCACCAACAATCTGTTAAGGACTTCATCATTTCCCTTTAAAATATTATCTAAAATAATTTCATCACAAATCCTACACAACTTCTCCCTCTCCAAATAAAGCTTAGTTTGAATTAAATACCTTGCTTTCCCCCACAATTTTTCCTGCCTTATTTTTAGACCTATACTTAGTCCGCTTATCGCAGAAAATTTCTTGAGCTTTTACGCCAGATTGAGTCCTGATTTTGAGTGTCAGGAAATCCAGCAAAAGTTGACAAAATTTAGACGAAAATCCTGTGTATAGTCGCTCTGCCCGCAAAAAAATGTTATTGTTAACAGCTTAATGGAGCGTTCCATCATCAGGGGGAGGGAGTGGGCAGGAAAGTTGGTCCCAAGGAGGTGGAGTGCCAATGTGGGAGGGGGCGAGGGAGGCGGACACAACAAGGAACAGCAATAATAAAGATTATACACGGGCAATAATTACTGGAAAATTGTTGTACAGCAAATCTCTGGCAGAACAGATGTCTCTTGTTAAGGCAGGGGTGGCGAACAAAGGGGAACCTTATATAAAAGGATACTGCGAAAGGTTGAGAATTAAATAAAATTGTGTAAATATAATATTAAAGGAACAACCTTAATTTTGTATTTATTTTGTTTTGTTAAAAACTCCTCAGCCTTCAGCCTCTGTAGGAACTTCCGCAACTGGCCTTTCTTGCCTTATATATCCCTGGTTCTAATCCCCCTACACCCACTCCGAGGACCTTCTCCTCCCTTCCCTTCCCTGACCCAACTCTGTCTCGAGGTTTCGCGGTTCGTTTGCTCCCAGCTACTCCAACGTAATATGCACCTAATCCTTTCTACAGAATCATAATCGCATAGTACGTAATCAGAGCGGTGCCAGCAAGGACAATGTTGCTTTGCGAGGGTCTCGAGTCCTGCATCCTGCCAGCCAGCAGCAGCCAACAGCCAACAGCTAACTGGCAACATTCATTCAGTTTTAATGCCAGTTTCATAACTCGTGCGCTCACTGGGCCATGAGAAGAGGAGAAGAGCCCGGCAATTAACGCGAGTCCTTCGACTTGCCGCCACAATATCCCAGCATCATTATCCTTTTGGCCTCTCGCTGCCAGCAGTGGGTTAAGGGTACACTCGCACACTCGCAAACACACCACATACACACGAATTTATGGGAGACCCGACGCTGCAAGGCCCAAGACTACAATTAATCAAGAACTCAAATTTCAACTCTTTGCCAAAAGGGGGAAACCCAAGACCCGAATAAGGAGGCTAAGGGGAGGCGGGCGATTCCCTTGCCTAATCAAGCCTACAATAGGGAGGAAAAAATTATAAATTGATATAAATTTTTAAAAAATGAATTGCGGCCCAACCCCCGAAGCCGCCGTGTTTGTGACATTTGACAATAAATATATATATATTATATTATATATATATATATCCCCCCGCCGCCTTCTTTAAATTATATGCAGCAGACAGTTAGAGGGGGGCAATGATGATGGATGATCCAGAGTTCGGTTTTTCATTTTGGAAAATTCTACGGGTTGAAAAACGCTTTGATTTTGATGGGTTCCGGACTGGGCTCGTTTTTTTCCCCTCCTCCCTGCGGTTGCTTTGCATACAAGTTGGGAAAACAGACATTTAAAAAAAAGGAAGAACGGAAAAATTAAATAAAAATGAATTAAAAATTAATTAAATCAAATTGCTGTGGCGGCTCCTGCTTTATTCGTGCCTGGGCAATGGGGGCTAAATGAATCATAAAATATATGACAGTTGCTGGATTATTTTTCCTCTTTTTTCTATCCCAGTTTTATGAGGGTGAAGGCTCAGATTGCTAATGACTTAAGTATTGGGAGAGTGGGCGGAGGGAGGGGACTATGGCGGATTGGGGTTCAGAAGAGTTTGTCTTAAATGATTTGGAAGTAATTGCCTGACATCAGCGGTGATTGATCTTCGGATGATATATGGACATTTTTAAAGGTTTTTGAGAGGCGCATCAAAAGATAACTGTAACTGGGGGTTTATTATTAAGATTGGAGTGGTGGAAAATCTTCTTTAGAACGTATATTTGTAAGAAAATGGTTTAATAACTAATTAAATATTAAAAGCTCAAAGGAAAACGGTACCTTCAGGGTTTTAGCACTTTAAATTAGATTTAACGTATGA
This sequence comes from Drosophila anomelani, assembly GCA_035045905.1. NCBI lineage: Eukaryota > Metazoa > Arthropoda > Insecta > Diptera > Drosophilidae > Drosophila > Drosophila anomelani. The sequence continues at coordinate 11,175,174 of JAWNOO010000165.1, forward strand.
AATATTTATGCATTTTAGTTGAAATTTTTCTAGCTTTCAGCTGTGCAAGATTTTAAATGACGCAAATAAATTGTAAATATAATAATTCTACATTTTATAAACCTTTAAAATATCGCAAAGAAAAGTATCTGTGCATAGAAATAATTTAATGATTTACGACTTTATAATTCTACAGCCTCGCCGCCAATTATAATTTCACCTTGAGATATAACCGATAAGCCCCGATAAGCTCATGACAAATTTTCTACCCCTCTTTTGCCAGACATCTCTTTATCTGACATATGTATCCTTAGAATTCCGACTGAAAGAAAGCTCCTGAAATGCGTCAAATACGCCGCTCGTTGCTCAATCCTAATCAGATTAGTTTCTTTGACCTACCCTAATCAAATTTCATGCAAATAACCTTTTCTAATCTATTTGTTAACCGACACAGAGGCGGCAAGGAGCTTAGTCCCTGGCAGTCCTTCAATCAATCAGAATCCTTGTATAGAGTTCCTCAGCTGTCACGCATTTCCATCTTCGTCGTCTCTCCTCCGCTCCTGCTTTATTTCTTTATATTTTTTTTTTTTGTTGTATTTCTTGCATTCTGTTGGTGTAAATCCAAGTCAATCCGGGGAATATAGAATGGCACACAAAACTACCCTTGAAGACTTAAAATTCCACCCCGTTCTGGGCGGCGCCCCTTTTTGTGGAAATTAGACAAAAACTGCAAAAGATGCTGCGAATTTGTAATCCTTGTGGAATTTTTCACTTATCCCCCAAGGGGACGAGTCCTTCAAGCGAAAGAGACGGCTCTGCGTCGACGAAAGCAAGTACAAGTTACATATTTAAGTTTTACTTTCCTTTCCTTTACTTTGTTTGTTGTTTTATGATTATTATTTTTTCGCATTTTCATGACTTCAGTTTTCATTTATGCAACTATGCCTGCGACAGATAAGTTATTTGAGTTGTTCCAGGATTCAAGCGAGAGACAGAGAGACGCAGGACGAACGAACGAATTTGTAAAATTCCAATTAAGAATCTTTGGTTTACTTTGTAAGTTGACTCTCAACTTATTTAGACACTACACAACGACACACGAAACACACCCGCACACCCACACCCACACACACACACATGTAAAGTAATACCCTGAGTGCAGGCAGGAGACGGGGGCAAGTAAGTGGAGCTGGGAAATCCTAACACACACTTAAGCGAAACAAAGAGGACACAAGACAACGGACAAGCAACAACAGAGAATAAATAAAAGCAAAACAAACTGACTCGCTCACACACACAGCCACAGTTGAGGACAAGCAAATAGTTTAAAATTGTTTAAAAATTAAATAAAAGGGGTATTAATTATTTAAGAGGAAAAAACCAGGATTTTAGATAATTTTAAACATATATTTTGTTCATTTCAAAGGCTTTTATAAACCTGGGACTTTGTTTATGTTTCTAAAAGTTAGTTTAATATCAAAATATACCCACTTGATAGTCTTTTCTCTCCCCCACTGTACTCCCTCACACACACACGCACCCACACATGACCAAATGAAATCCTAGAAGGGCGAGCAGCGGCCGGCTCTCATGTCCTGCTCCACTCGTCCTTGCTCTAATGGACGAATAAATTGCTCGTGAATGAAATGAGAGTACGCTGCCCAGCTCTGCTTCTTCCTGTCGACTGCTGCTGCCGCTGCTGCTGCTGCCCCCTCCTGCCCACTTCCGCCCATCGCATGTGGGCGTGGCTGAGGACGACAACGCACTCATACGCAAAGGCAGAGCAAACAGACAAACAACAAACTGGCAAACAGACGGACAAACAAACAAAGGGACAAACAGAGAAACGGATGCCCGAGACACAGAAAAACTAAAAACTAAAAGCGACATCCGAAAAGCGGGGGAAGAAATTGCTCTCGAAAAAATCGTTCTACTTTCTTTTTTTTGTTTTTTGTTTTCTTTTTGCGATTTGGAATGGGGGCAATATTGGTGATAAAATAAAATACGATACGCGGGCCAAGACGATGACAGCATTGAGACAAGGATAAGGATACGGATACAGATACTCGGGATGGCTCCCCATATCCCCTTGCCACAAGAATGTATATTTTAGTTAATATACCCTAAGACACAAAAGGGTTCTAATCGTCTTTGAATGGCATATGGGTCGTGTTCTGGAAGCGACTGAGGGGCTAACAGAGGCATTAATACATATGGTCGGGCTTAATTTAGTGAAATGTGCTGCTGAAAGTAACCTGAGAAAGGAGAGATGCCTAAAGGACTAGAGGGCTTTCAGATTTTAAAGAAAAATCTCTTGCAAAAAAGGTTCAAGCTAAAAATAGTAAATATATTAGATAAATAACGTCTACTTTACTCCACTGAGTCCATTTTATTACTTAACTTATCACCTTGAATGTGCTAAAATTAATTAATAATAATTAAAATTAGCTTTCCTTGAGATTAGCATTTATTTATAATATTTTTCTGCTTCACTACAACCCAGCTTCCATACTTTTTAAAGAGCATTGCCAAGCGTTTTATTCTTCTTTACTTCGACTTGATATCCCCCCATTTTCGCAATGTTCCCTCTGCCACAGCCAGACTTGAAGTCGAGCATCCAATTCTTAACTCCCAACTCCCATTTCCCGATACCCCCTTAACCCCTTATGGCCGCCCTTTGCGCAAGGAGAACAACCGATAGCAGTCGGAGACAGACACATGGCCATCGGAGGATGTAGGTCAGGCAAATGTTCGGGGCTTTTATGAATTGCCAGCAGCTGACTTGACTTGATGGTAGCAGATTTTGGTTTTCATTTTGCAGCCAAAAAGCCAAAGCCAAGACGACTAAAAATCAATAACTGTCCGCAAGGACACCCCCCAAAAAGGGGGCCAGCAGTTGGTGGCGCTGATAAAACTGCGACAAAAAGATTTCAAATTAAGCGACAGGACGCGATGGGAAGCAAAACAAAACGAGGAAAACACAAAACGAAACCGAACTGATATCGAAAACGGAGCTGGGAAATTCGAAGGATACGGAGGACAACAAGTCGAGCAATAAAGCAATTAGCAACCGACAAGGGAGATAATACAACTAATTAAAAGTAAAAGTTATGCGTCAGCGAATGAGATTTTTATTGAGAACACAAAAGGACCTTGAGCACTGAGTGGGAGCATGGGGGGCATGGGCGTGGCAGCTGATATATAGCCGCCCCGGGTGGGAGTATTAAAATGCTGTTAACCCAACCACTCCCCACCTTTATCTCGGCCTAAATTATGAGGTTATAATTCACAATTAAGCAAACGCAAGCATAAAACATAAGCACATGACATAATTATGCTCAGCTCTCTCTCTCTTTTGGATTTATACTATACTATTCTATATAATATACATATATATGAGGTTGTTTAGTGGCGAAAGGAAGGCAAAATTGCGCCAGAGCGTCAGAAGGATCTTGGGGAAATGCGAACAGGACACTCCTCACTTTTGTTTTTGCCTCATTGTGACCTCATCAGATTGCCAAGCTCGGGCTGAAGATTCAAATCAAATTAATGAATGACTTTTGCACCTCAGAGTGTAGAAGCCAAGAGCGAACAATGTTGTTTGAGTGCCGTTTTGAAGTAGACCGAAATAATTAAGTGACGGTAGTTTGCCTTGATGAGCATTAGCAGCTATGCAGGACATTCTCTAAATGAATTGGAAATAGAATAGGTAATTATGGAATGAAATTGGTATGGGAATATTTTTGTTTCTAATAAAATGAAGTGGTTTTCAAACTGAACGAATTTAATTTAAACTTTCTGTGGAATTTCCTTAATTACCTTGGCTTTAACTTTTTATTTTTAGTCTTCCTAAAGGCAGTCCATTTGGATTTGGTTTTAAAATCGCTTAGCTTAGCCACTCAGCATTCCTGGCTACTCTTCAGCATCCCAGCATCCTTTGAAGCTTGCCACAAATATGTTTTTCGTCCAACACAAATTGTAATTATTTTAGTTTGGCTTTTCTCATCCCTTTAAATATCCTGTGTTTATTTGCCACGTTCCAGTTTTATTTGGCTTAATTTGTGTCACCCAAATAATGTATTTAGTATTTCTACGCTGATAAAATAAAAAGCTTTTAATTTTGGCAATTTATTAATGAGCTTTTCGCCATAGAAAATGCATTAATTTGTTCGCTATCTTCCACACGTCTGTGTGTGGTGTGTGTTTGTTTGTGCACCTTATTATTTATTGCTAAAACGCATTAAAATTGAAACGGAGAGCGGGCAGGATTATTTATTTGGTTGCTGTTGGCTGCCATTAACTGACAAATTTTCACTAATTGCATTGCATTAATAAACTGAACTGTAACACAAACAAACACAACAGACTTGATGCTGGGCACAAAAAATAAAAATCAACTGCGGAAAAAATATGTCCAGCACTGTGAATTATTGCCGATGATGGAAAATTCTGTCTAATTGCAACTGCAATGGCCCTGGCTGGCGGCTGCATCCGAGGAATGCAGGAGCAACAAATCAAAGGAATACCAATTCATCGACGACTGTCTGCGTATGCCATAAATATGCATCAGTGCCAGGGCCCCGCCCCCTTTCGCCCCCGTTATAAGGCCCCCTTGCAGGCATTATAATTTAAATGGACTTTGGAAAAAGCAATTATGTGAAATTAAATTTTGTGTGTGTGTCTCTTAATCCCGCACTGAGCTGCATGCATAGTGCATGTTATCCTGTTGCGAGGATAATGCCAACCAGGCCAAAATGGGTGTGGTCAAAGCCCCCCGCCCTCGGGCCCGTCTCCACTCTACTGTCCACTCGATGTAAAAGTGCGTGCCGACACCTCGACTGGACAGGAAGGATAAACAGGAACAGGAACAGGAGTCGAGTGCAGGAAGAAAGGAAGGGAATAAGGGGAATGTCATTGCGTAATGCGTGTTGTTGCACAGGAAAAAAAGATCTAGGAGCTCTGAATGTATTAAATATATTAAAGTAATAATAATAAGTAGATCTTTGTATGTTTCTTAAGAAAGAAAAGGTTTCCAAATTAAAATAAATGCTTTTTCGACTTACTTGTGGTTTTTTTAGGCATTGATTTGTCCAACAAAACTTGGAAATACATTTTTCTAGAGTTGAAAAGTGGGAATCTTATTTAAAATTATTAAAGTAAAATACATTAAGGATTTTTCCTTTGTGTACTCGTGTGTTTGTCGAGCACTTTTCATATGAATATGAATTGCTTGCGGTTGCATCAAGAGGCACGCGAAATGCACTCAAAGTGCATTCAAACACACTCGCCACACAGTCACAGACACAAAGCGAGTCGCAGACAGAGAGCAGACTTCATTTGCGTTCGGGGATTCATTTATTGGGGGTTTATTATTATTTTAGCACTGATTATTACCAGCTCACATCCTCGTATATGATTTATTGTGGGAATTAAGCTAAACAAAAGATTTCGGCTTGACTGTTTCTGGCACAGATAAATGCCACAAAGAACAGCAGGAAGCTAAGGTTGAACTGTGAAAAATGTTTCAATAAATTGAAATAAAGCTTAGCAATTATGAAATTATAATTAAAACCAGTCTTGTCCTGAGATTCCCCATCTTCAATTAAAACACTCTTTGCGCTTCAATTTTTGAAATAAATTTGTTTATTATTGTTGCTTGACTTCCATATTGTTTTGTTTCTTTTTCGACTTCATTAAGTCCAAGTTTCCTCCTCACTTATCTGTCGCTTGTTCAGTTAGTTTTTGCGATTATTTAAAATAAATTTTCACTTACACACTAAATAATGGGCCTTGTTCGTTTTCAAACGCAAAATTGTCAAATGAGAAATATATATATGTTTTCACAGACCTGCTCTGGCTCCGTTTAATATTCCGCCTATATTTATGTATACATAGAAATTGTTTATTAATTTGCATAAGTGGCGCTTAGGAACACAAAAATCTTATAAAGTATTTTATCCATATTTATCGGTATTCTGTCACTGGTCTAAACATCGTCGTTGCATTTGCTTTGTGAGTGGGAATGAAATGTGTTTGAGGAAATTATTAATCGTGACTTGAAATGTTCAAACTTTAAATGGTAATATTTGGTTTCGTCTTTAGTGAATTCTATAAAATGGAGATTTAAAATTGGGCTTAATTGGTTTTAAGTCAAAATTGTATTTTTAATGGCAATTTATTGCCATCGGATGTTTTCTTGCTTATTTAAATTTAGCTAAAACTTTGCGAGTAACTTTTTGCTGGGGCTTTATTCTGTACAAAACTTAATAACTAAAAAAAATGTAATATTATTTTATAATTTCTGCCTGTTCGGTTTTTTGTTGTTGAGGTTTTTATTTTTCATAATGCTTAGTGATTATTTATTAGTAGTATCTCAATTGTTTTAGGCCATTTGCTTTGCTGTTCTTTTTGGTGTTTTTCACTTGTTTTATTTTTATAATAAATTCTCTTGGGATCTGGCTGTGTTTTTTCTTGTATTCAATTCATGAAACTTGTGTACATATAAGTATTTATATATGTACAACATTTCGCAGTCGGACATGCGAAAATATTATTTATTCATGTATATTTTGTTTATTGTTTGCTTAATGAAAAAATATGGAAAATAATAATAATGTTCCCTTTCCTGCTGCCGTTGCTGTTTTTTGCTTCCTTTCAATCAATACACTGCCGTTGTTCCTATTTGCTCTTTTGTTGTTTTAATGGCATGCCATTAAATAATTTCATTAAATGCTTTGTATGAGCAACGGACAACGAACAATTTTTCAGCACAAAAAAAAAATGGAACAGAGACAGCCTGAAAATATGCTCCAATGATTGTTTGTTTGGTTTTATTTCGCATTTCCTGTCAGTTTCTTTAACCAATTGATGTGGCAAATAACAAATTAAAATGCATAAATAGCGAATTTACTTTACGAATTAACGTTGACCGATAAACAATGGGTTAAAAGTAAATTCTAATGAAATTAATATTATTTTTTGCTAATTTCGTTGGGGGGGAAATAATTGTGTGCCTCTCGGAATCTGGTAAAAAAAATATTCGTTGTAAATTGTAATTGCTTTCCAGGCTGTCCATAAATCCCTACTTTTTATGCCCAACAATACTGGCGTGTGTGTGGTGTTATTTAAATGAAAAAATATGAGAGCATTAAGCCCGAAACAGCGTGGAATTGTATTCGCATTCACATTTCCCCGATCGGACTTCGTTTGGGAGCTTAATTGTTATCAACGGCAGCCTCATCGGCGGCTCATCATTATCGCATTGCCAGAGCCGAGTCGCGGGGTATGATTTACTATAATTTTATTTTCAATTCGTTGAGTGTCAGCTATTAATATTATTATTTTTATGCATATATAGAGTTCTCTCCGTTCTGTGTGTGGGAGTATGTGTTTTCATCGCAGCTATTATTATGACTTTTTATTGTTTGCAGCATTATTTTTCACGCGGTCTCCCTGTTCGTCCTTTTGCTCCTTTCGCGTATTTACCATTGGCATTGTTTGATGTTTATCATACAATTTCCTTACATGCTAATTAATTTTCCTGGCTATCTGATGATGGCGTTGGGTGGTGTTTGCGAAGTCTGTGGAGAGTTGCAAATGATTGGGGATTCTCTTTCTCGTTTCGTTTGAGTTTTCTTTGTGTATTTTTTATTTTTATTCAACATTGTTTGCTTAATATATCTGCGGTTGGTATGTAATATTAAATAAATTAGGGAATTATATATATATTATAATATTCATAACTATGTACAGGCCCTTATATTTTTTACAATGGTTAAATCATTTGAATCTCAAGGATACCTTGGCGAATATATATATTTACACTTTAATTTATTTAATCAACTAAAAGTATCAGTCTGTTTGAACCATCCCAAAAAGTACGCTAACGCCTGGCCTCCATTAATTTAGAGTTAGTTTAGTTTATGTTTTAGGGTTTCCTTTTAAGTTTTATAAATTCACTGGTTGCGCAGTCTGTCCCCTGCTGGTTTTTGTTTCGTTCTCCTCGAACCTGGGCTCAACCCCGTTACGCCCACAGGTTCTTCTGCTGATCCAGACCCTCGTCCTCGTCGTCGTCGTCGTCGTTGAGGCTCAAGTTGGACTCGTAGTGCGTGAGCTCCGGCTGGCGGCTGTTGTTGCTGCTGCTGCTCATGGTCACGCTGCTCTGGGTGCCGCTCTCCAGCAGGTTGACCCCAATGGAGCCGCCTCCGCCGCCGCAGTTGCAAAGGAGGTCGTCGTCGCCGTTGCACGCGCAGGACTTTTTGCAGTTGTAGCCCCCGGCCACGGCTCCTCCGGGCGCCACAAAGTTGGAGCTGAAGCTGGAGGGCAGCCCGGAGGCGGCGCTCTTCACCAGCTGCGACCGCTTGCCAGTGCCGCTGCCCAGATTGATGCACTCACAGTTGGCATTGTTCCGGATTTGCTGCTGCTTGGCATAGTCCACGCTGTCGTAGGCAGGCGCCGCTCCGCCCACACTGGGCAGGTAGCTGGGCACCGCGTACTCGTGCTGGCTCCTCCTCTGGCCGGCAGTCGCGTTGTGGTGGTGGTGATGCTGGTGCTCCAGCGTCTTGGCCATTCCGGCCATGCTGAGCTCTCGCTGCTGCTTCTTGGACAGCTGGTTCATGGTGTTGAACTTGCAGGCAGCCGCTGCTGCCGAGGCCGAGGTGGGAATGGCCTTGTAGCCGCGTCCCCCGGTGGCTCCGCACTCGTTGATGGTGGCATAGTTGTTGCCCCCGCAGTCAGCATAGCGGGCGGAGGGCGGCGGAATGACGCCCCCATTCGTGGCCTGATACTCGTGGCTTGTGGCGTACATATTCACCGAGGGAGTGCGTCCCGTCAGGCAGCCGGCTACCACTCGCTTGTTGTTATTGCTCCGGGCATTGGGCAGGGGCAGGGCCAGGCGCAGCTTTTGCCAGAACTTTTTGTCGTCCCACTCGATGCAGGTGCTCGTTCGCAGGTAGTGCCCCATGTCCATGTCAATGTCGCGTTGGGGCAAGTCCCCGTACAGGATGAACACCACGCGCTTCCTGCGCTTCACCAGCTCGTGCAGGGCGCTCTTGTACTCGAACCGGCTCCACTCGTTGTACAGGAAGTTCTTGGACAGGACCAGGACGAACTGCTTGGCACTCTCGGCAGCCTCGATAAGGGCATCCGTGATGTAGGCATTGGTGTTCACATCCCGGTAGTGCAGGCACAGCCGGTATCCGATGTCGTTCTCGAGGGTCTGGGCCAGAATTTGGTTCACAAAGTGCTCGTCCTGCAGGCTGTACGCAAAGTAGGCGTCGTTGGGTCGCTCCTTGTCCAGCTGGTCGACGAAACGCGGTGTCTTGTAGCAGAAGTTCATCAGGCAGCTGGTGGAGTGGGCCCACATCTTCAGCTCGTGGCGGTAGCAGAAGAGACCAAAGATCAGGCCGAAGAAGGCCACAAAGGCACAGGTGGCCACCAGGAGCAGCGGGAGCAGTCCCTCAATCTCGTTGGTGTGCATGTAGTGGGCCACGCCGTCGCGCAGGGTGCACTTGGTGCCGTTCTTCTCCCTCAGCACACTGGTGGCGTTGTTGTAGATGCAGCTCACCCGCGGGGCGTCCACTATCTTCTCGGAGCTCTGGGCAAGGTAGTTGCGGAACCGCGCCAGGTAGCCGCACTCGCAGCTCCACTGGTTGTCCGCCAGACTGATCTCCACCAGATAGGGATTGGCGCTCAGCTGCCAGACCTCGAAGTGCATCAGGCGGTTGCCGTCGAGTCGCAGGACCTCCAGCTTCCTCAGCATCTGGAAGCTGCCATTGGCTATGCTGGCTATCCTGTTGGACTGCAGATACAGCTCCCGCAGGTTCTCCAAATTATGGAACTCGTTACCCTCCAGGCTGACTATGTGGTTGTCCTCCAAGTGCAGGATCAACAGGCGCTTTAGCCCGCTAAACGTGGTGTTGTATATGTGGGCCACGTTCGAATTGTTGGCATACAGGACGGCCAGGTTCTTGCGGCCCAGAAACGAGTGCCCCGCCAGCTCCACAAAATTGTTGCCATCGATATACAGCTCGGTGGTGTCCATGGGCACGCGGCGTGGCATCTCCGAGTAGCCGGCTCCGGAGCACTCCACAATGTTCGTGGACCAGGTTTGGTCATGGAAGCAGGTGCAGTTCGTGGGGCAGGTCATTTCGCAGTCGCAGGCATCGAACTCGCAGCAGTGGCACACCGCGAAGCAGTGGGTCTTGTAGGTGCACAGGAAGTGCTTGGGCTCGGCCTCGATCAGGGGAATGTAGGCGCGTTCCCGGTTGTTCAGCAGCTTGCAGTATATAGTCTCCAGATCCATAATTCGCGGATACTGGCGAGAGGCAATGTGATTCACATTATTTATTTTCTGCAGCCAATCGATGTTGCAGTCGCAGGTGAAGGGATTGCCGCCAATGTAGAACTCGGGCAGGGGACGATGCTCCCACACGGGCAGGATCCTCAGGGACTTGATGTCGAGAGTGGTTATTTGGTTGGCGTAGAGATCCACCCTGGTGAGATTGGTCTTGTGCATGAAGGTGTCCGGATCCACGGTCGTAATCAGGTTGTCGTTCAGGAACAGCAGCTCAATGGAGTTGGGTATGGAGCTGGGACCTATGCGCTGGATTTGGTTGAAGCTCACGTCCAGGGTCTGCAGCTTTAGCTCGCCATCCAGGCCGAAGCGGTTGGACAGGGAGCTGAGGCGATTCTTGTGCAGATCCAGCCACTGCAGGGTGGCGGGTACATGGCCATAGTCGAAGCTCTCCAAGCGATTGTCGGAGATGTTCAACCACAGAAGGGAGGGCATGTTGCTGAACAAACCGTTGATGTCATTCAAGTCATTGCCATCCAGCCGGATGGCCTGAATACTGGAGGTCATCTCGAAGGCACCCGGCTCCACAACGGCTATGCGATTCCTGGCCAGATTCAGAATCTGCAGGCTGGGCAGATCCCTGAATGTGTTCATCGTTATATTCTCCAGATAGTTGCCAATCAGGCGGAGGCCGTAGAGATTGCCCAGCCCCTTGAAGGCACTGTCCTCCATCACGGTAATCATATTCTCGCCCAGATCCACGGTCCTCAAATGACGCATGTTCCTCAGAGCCAACGGCACGGTCTTCAGCTGATTGCCATTCAGATTGAGGTCCTGCAGGGCACTGCAGTTGCGGAAGGCGTCCGGATGCACGCCAATCAGCGCATTGTTGTCCAGCGAGAGCAGCGACAGGACATAGAGGCCGTTCAGAGCATACGCGTCCAGGTACTTCAGCTTGTTGTGGGACAGCAGCAGCGTGTGCAGGTTGTTCATGGGGGCAAAGGTATCGGCAGCAATGTTCTCCAGCTGATTGTGGCGCAAATTCAGAATCTGAAGGGTGTACAGGTCACTGAAGATCTCCGGCTCTAGCTTGGTCAGCTTGTTGTGCGACAGATTCAGCAGGACCAGACGGATGAGGCCCACGAAGGTGTTCTTGTCGATCCACGTGGAGGTTATCTGGTTCATCGACAAGTCAAGGGCCTGCAGCTGGTCCAGATTCGAGAAAAGCTGCGGATTCAGGACACTAATGGAGTTATTCTGCAGGTACACCTCCTGGATAACCTTGGCCTGCTCGGCAAACAGCTCTGTGGGCAGGGCCACGATTTTGTTGGAGCTCAGATTCAGGATCTGAAGGTTCTTCAGGCCACTGAGCGCCTTGTCGGCTATCATCGAGATGCCGTTGTTGTTCACCGAAAGGACTCGCAGGCGCCTCAGAGTGCCAAAGCCATTGGCAGGCAGGACAACAAAATCGTTGTGGCTCACATCGAGGTACTCCAAATCCAAGGAACAGCTGCTAGAGCTGCTGCTGCTGCTGCCACCAGTTTTCCTGGCCGACTCTGTGGTAGAAGTGGACTCGGTGGAGCCACTGGGAGATGCCTCCTTGCTGCGATCCCGAAAGCCCAGCTCATTGACATCCTGCAGGCGATTCTCGCTCATGTTCAGAGCCGACAGCTCGGACAGAGTGCAGAAGATATTGTCCGGCAGGGACCAGATATTGTTGGAGCTCAGGTCCAGACGCTCCAGCCTCCGGGTCACCGAGAAGGCATCCGCCTCAATCTCAAAGTTGAGGGCCGGCCACAGGATGTTGTGGGTGCGCAGCGTGAGATTCCTCAGCTGCTCGAGGCCATCGAGCACCTGGCGGCCCAGGCGGCCCAGCTTGCAGTACTGAATGGACAGCTGCTGGAGCCTGGCCAAGTGGGCAAAGGACTGGGCCTCCAGCCGGCTCTTGGCCATGATCTCGTCGTTGCAGAGGATGTGCAGGGCCACCGTGTGCTCCGCGGGAATCACGCTGAAGTTCGTGGTGTCAAACTCGCTGTTCACCGTTCGCAGGTTGCAGGTGAGCGCAATCTCCGGCTGGTCCAGGCCAGCGGCCGGCATAAAATGGCAGTCATCGGGGGCATCGTACAGCGCCTGATCCCCGCCAGAGCCAGAGCTGAGGGGACGCAGGGTTCTCGCCGGCGTTGCGGGCTGCATCAACTGGGTATTGGAGACGCCGGCCTCGCCCATTATGGCATTGGAATGCGACTGCTGCTGGTGCTTGGTGGACAGGGACTCCGTGGTGTGCTGCTGCTGCTGCTGATCCTGGGCCAGGACCGCGGGCAGGGCAAGGAGGAGTAGTAGCGTGTAGTAGATCATGGTGGCCACTCGATTCTTTTGGACCAGAGAAGGTGCGGAGGAGGGAGGAAGTTGTTGTGGGATTGTGGGAGAAACGAAAAGAAAATCAATTCCACTGGCTGGCAAAGGAAAAGTCTGCGCACATATTTTCGGCTTGTGCTCCCCCAGCTTCAGGCCAGATTTTCCCAATTTTCTTTTTCGTTAGTTAATTATGTTCGCTCTCTCTCTCGGTGTGGTTACACCCGGCACATTTTATAGCACTTTGGAGTTTTGGTTTTAAAATTTAAATTTTATTTCGGTTTCTCGTTCTCAATTTGAATTTTTGGCTGGATTATTCCCGGTTTTCGTTTCGAAACTCGCGTCGCGTCTGTAGGAACCTCTGGTGAATTTTAATTTAGCTGCGGGCGCGAATTCTATTATCACTTTTTCGGCTGAACCCAATTTCTGGTGTGTGTGTGTAAGTGTGTGTGTTGTTTTTCTTGCTTTCTGTGGGACTCGAGAGTGGTGCAGCGCCGATGGTTATCCGGTTCGTAATGCAACGCGCACGTTGGCTGGTTTTCGACTGACTGCCGCAACGTGCGCAACTTCTCTTTTAAATAGAGACCCCGAGCGGTCGAGCCGAAGTCCACCCCGAAGCGAGCTGGAAAACCTGAGCCTGTCGGCTCTGCAAAGTCGGAAAATTCTCCAGCGAGAGAGGAAGGAGCAGAGACTCTCTGCCGAGAGCGTATCGAAAGGGAAATTCGCTCTGCCTGAACGGATGCTGGGAAACTGCTGTGCTATGCTCTCGCCTCATCTAATCGCATCAAACAGCTGGCGTTGGTTCGTATTTTCTTTTATTTTTTTTGGGTTCGTCCTTCCTTCGTATATCCTTTATTTTTTTGCCGCCGAATCGGAGATATACCCCCCGCCGCACCCTTCGCTTGGCGACTTCGCTTCTGTCTCTGTTTTGATAATGAAAATATATGATGTGCATGGGCCAGCGCCAATCTTCATACAAACGTAATTTATTTTTATGCCGTGTGTGTGCGAAGGAGGTCCTTTTGCCATTCTCCGCTCTCTTCGCCTCTGGCTCCGCATGAAAATAATAATTCCTTACATTCCATTAAATTACAATAATAATTTTAATTAAACTGTTTTGTTTGCGCCTCATGTAGCAATTCCTGTGGCTTCATGACTTCTTTTTCGCCAGCCAAAAAACTGTCTCTCCCATCAGGTTAATGATAATGATTATGGATCCGCATTATGGGGCCTTTGTTAAAGGACCAGTGTGGGTTCTTATGTGTGTGGATTTAGGCAGATTTGTTAGGTTTTGAGGTTGGTAAACTTTGGGTTGCTTTGGGATAGGTCATTAATACAAAATATTTGTTTAAATTGTATTTATTTAAGCAATTTGTTATTTTACATTTTATTAATAAAATTATATCATACATAAAATGAAATAATTACTATAAATACTGCGCTGGGTTAACATATACTTCTATACCTTCAAAATGTCCATGCCTAAGGACACTTTACCTTTTTCTTTAGCCTCAAGAAATGCCAGATTTATCCTCAAAGAAAATCATCCATCAAAAATATATTCCAAGGGTTAATTTATAATGGTTCCTATTCCTTTGTTCCTGATTTTTTTAACCTCTGCCCCGCTTCATTCGGTTTGTTTAATATATTTGTTTGAAAGCAAAAATATTGATGGATCACCGCAATGAAATTGAAAAGCGATTTCTTTGGCAAAGTAACCTTGATGGAACACTCCGTCTTTCACGACTAATTTCCAAGAAAAACAGCTGCCCTGGGCAGCCACTTTATCTGTGAGTAATTTTCCTTAGCTGGCTGGAAAGTTTACCCATATCCATGGGTATGTGGCTATGGATATTTTTGTCGCCAGGCGAAAGTAAACACAAAAACATTTCTAGCAAATTGCGTCAGCCGACCAAGCACGCCCGCCACCCACATTCGTGCTGGGCTAATGATTTGCCTAATGTTTCTAACAATTATGTGGCTTGGCCACACAAAAGAATATATTATGTAAGTTATTAAAATTATATCACCAACACAGCAGCAGAAGCAGCAGCGCGAACAGCAGCCAAGTCTAATAAGCCTCCAGCACAGAGGGAAAATCTTTTAACATTTGTTTTATGGTGGCAAACTATGAATTTGGTCAAATTCTTCAGAAATATTTTATTAAGAAGGAGGTAGTAATTTTTATGGGAATTCTACTTAAAATATAAACAATTTTACCATAGTTTCTGATTCAAGGATGCAAGCAATATTGTAAAATATATTTTATTATTATTAATTTATTATTCCAAAAGTTCCCACTTGATATTTAAAAGCATTTATGTATTTTCAGTAATATTTTGATGATAATACATTTATTTTCTGCCAGTGCCACCCTCATTTTCCTCACCTTCAGGCCTTCGCAGGCTCTTTCAAATGTAAATGGCGGCAAGGACGAGGTTTTTGTGGCTCGCTTTTCCTTTGTGTGGTGGCGAAGCGGCACATGCAACCAAGGAGGAATATTTCTTCGCCAGTCTCATTCTTTTTTCGGTGGTTATCAATTTGGTGAACGCTTCTGGCTTTTGTCCATGGTCCTGGTCGCATCTCCTTTATTTATGTGCTCCATAACGAAGGTTTCTTTCGCTTTCTTTTTTTTTTTGGTCACACGAATGACAAGATTTTCATCAACGTCATTAATATTAACTTTTGCAATAATTCTCGAGCTGTGGAAAATTATGAGAAATGACCCACAAGATAAAGCGGGAGTCTGGGCGAAGAGCGGAGCCGCATCAGAGTCCACTTTTCGACAAAGCCATAACTCTCAGGCTGGAGATTGGATTGGTTTGCTGGTGGCTATAGTCGAGGATGTCCTTGCCGTGGTATTAGCCTGACGCCTGGACGGCTTTCAAGTCAATCTTAATTGTGGCTATGTGCTCTGGACTCGGCCTAATGACAGCATTTCGGATTACTTTCACTCAGAGCCAAGGGAGAGAGCCTGGAAAAAAGGCGGTTGCATATTTTATGGTGCCCAAGCAGCTTTACGGAGGCACTGGGAAAAATATACTGCATTAAAATTTATATTTTGTAAAAGAAATCATAAAGGCAGACCATGTAAATATGTATTTCTTTCACGGCTAATTTTTGATATTAATTAATGAATAAATATGATTTTAAATAGGCAAATAATTCGGAAAATGCATAAATTCTTTTCAAATTCCTCTCAATGTAGCCAGAGGTAAGGCAGGGGACACCTCCCTATCGTCCTCTCTCTTTCTATCCAGGACAAAAATCACAATTAAATGTAACAATTGCGTCTCTGGGGGCCGCAGGTCTCAGTCTCGGTAACAAGAGCATCAGACTCGGTTGGCTCCTGTCAGTTGCTTGTCCGATGCCAGCTTAAATTGCCCATACACGTCACAGCCGCCCAGGTTGTCCTTCCACCCACCCAAGCGGCAGACCCACTCAATGCCATCCTTCTTATCCCCACACCCACAGAAATCAGACATCTTCCCCTATCCTTTTCGGGCAGCTTTGGCTCGTCCTCGTTTGTCGTTTCTCTTTCACTCTGTTTGCGTTTATTAATTGTTGCCTTTATTTTGGCCTCATTTTATTTGATTTGGTTTTCCTTGCCAGTCCGGGCTTCCTTCAGCCTTCAGTCTCCTTTTTTTTTGTGCTCCTTTTGTTTTCACTGGCAGCAGCTATAAAGCCAAACCTAATTGACTTATCTTGCCATGGGTTTGCTAATTTCTCGGCCATTGTGTCTCGCAGTCGTGGAGCTTCTTTGGGCCATAAAAATGGCCAGATAGCCGGATAAGTCAGTCAGTGAGGCATTTCGGGCAGCTCAGGCAGGCGGATAGGAATCTTCAGCGCACTAATTAGCAATTGACATGAATTGCTCATTAGCAGCAAACTAAAGCTAAAAATTTTCCTAGGCTATCTGTCCGAACTACAAGTCCGAGTCCGAGTCCGAGTATTCGTATCCGAAAGATAACAGACAGGATAAAAAGTGTCTGTCATTTGGGTTTGGGTGGGGGGATATGGTGGATGCTGCTCCTTCTGCTGGTCCCCTTAATCTCTAAATACACTTGTAGAAAAATGTCTAATAGAATATAGTGACACTTAGCTGACACACATCAAGGCGGAGCTGTCAACTGTTTGTATGTCTTCTTTTGAACAAGTTTAGATTTTGGGAAACATTGCATTCAAAAGATAAATAATTGGAAATTAGTATACAATTAAAATCCAATAAAAATATATTAATTTTAAGAAGATATGTACTTTCTATAGCAGCCTTAATAATCCTTAAAAGACAGATTCTCCCTTTAAAAGAAATAACTTCTAACAAACCTTTTTTAAAAATCAAGCTTTTCTAAAGCTCTTTTAATTTGCACAAGTTGAAGCTATAAACCCGTAGTAAATAATATTTAATATACGGAAATTCCTCAACTAACCCAATTTTTATTGAAAACCATCTTTCCACATGCCAGGCCCAGGAGGAGGCTGCGGTTTCCCCTTCCCCCAACCTTGGAAAATATATTGCAACAAATCTTGAATGTAGCCTGACCAAAGTCCATAATGACAGTTGTGCCCAAAGAAAATTGCACAAGCCAAGGACGCCGAGTCGAAAAAGGAAGCGTGGTGGAAAAAGCAGTAGCTGAAACTGCAGCAGTTGGGTTCTGAGCCAAGTAATTGCCCGGTCGACCTTCAAGACGGTCCACATCCACAGCCACAGCCACTGTCGAGTCCAGTTCAGTTCAGTTCACATAAAAGTCCTGGCCACAGTTCTGTGGGTTATGAAAAGGTGGCAGCCGGAAATCGAACATGTGGCCTCAGCTGAAATCGGAAGGGCGAGGGGTTGACATTTAATTTATAAGGAGCAGCCAGCAGCCTGGCTGGGTGGCTCACCTTGGGTGGGAAAAAAAGGAAGTAGAAAATGAGATGAAGTCCTTCGCCCACCAATTTAGTTGTCAAAATACGCCGAAATGTAAACAATCGATGGACAAAAAGTACGAGAAAAATGCAACCAACTGGGCTGACTTGACATTTACCTACATGCTAGTGCTTCCTGCTTCCGCTCCAGCAGAAAATGGGAAAAGTAAAGGACAGAAAAAAAGGAAAAGGACAATGCACAAGGCTCATAAAGACATTTGGGAATCGGCTAGCGAGCTGACAAACAAATTTTTTATTTCCTTAGCGGGGCAAAGAAAGCAGACAAGATGAATTGCCGATGGCTGTAAAATGTCCTTTTAAAGCAAATACTGAAGGACACTGGCGAACTGGACCACCACCACAACTAATCTCGAACATCCGCAAGTGTTTACCTTGGAGTCTCCTTTCAATTCCTCAATCCCCTCAATCTTCTTCAATTGTGGATTGTATGTGTGCATGACTATTGGATTTTGCATTGAGATCTGGTTTACTCCGCAGGATGCCGAGGAAGCAGGAGGGTTCCGGGGGTGGGAATATGGAATTAGATAATATCTCCATCGAGATGACAGCCCCGGGGCCGGGGCCGGACTTTGCACTGCGATTCCCAGAGATACGGAGAAGTGCACGGATACTTGAATGCTTCGCTCTTCCTCCCAAAGGTTGTTTATGTGTCTTCCTCAATCTCAGATAAAAGTGTTGAGAATTTGCCTCTGTTTACCCAACAAAGTGGCTTGGATTTGCCTGGACAAAAAAGGAGAAAGTAGGCTAAACAGATGAAGATGAGATGGCTAACTCTCAAGATGTCTACAAGTTGGATTAGCACTTGCAACTGTCTTTGAGAGGGGACTATATCCTTGCTTATTAGTGGGAAAAATGCTGGGAAGATCTAGAAAGATTTTAAAGAGAGGAAATATCTTAGCATAGGAAACTTCGTTATGGATTCAGATAATCAGAGATAGTCTATTCTTCTCCACGGGAAAATTTTTTAAGCTTTTGGTAAAACAAACCTAATGGGAAATTATCTTAAAAACTATTTTAAAATATTTATAGAAATATGAGAACAAAAATAAACACTTCAACTATGAATTTATGCCTTCAAAAATGATTTCCCAGAAAACAAATTTATCTAAAATAAATAAAAACTGAAAAATGAATGATTTGAAATATAAATCTTGCAATTATACAGACCTCAGACCCTAAAAAATGTGTGAAATTTTTTAAAGAAGCATAAATAAAGATCTTATCGCAAATGCGACACCTTTTGGTATATTGTTCTCATCTTAAGAAGTCCTGTGAATCGTTTGATAACAATTGAAAGTGAAAAGTAAGAAGTAAAAAGTGAAATTCTATCCATAACAATATGAATTTATTCAGCATTTGCTGCTCTATAATCTTCTCATTTCCGCTCTCGAGCTCCCTGGAGTTTTAAGTCTGACTTTTGGTCTGTGCCTGCTGTCAAAGCATTCCCCTCGCTCCCCTCGCTCGCCGAAACCCTCGTTATCCTGCCCCACAAATCACCCAGCAATTTTCGTCGATGTCGGGACAATACTCGGGTAGCGTTTTCTTCATAACTAGAGGCTACTCGAATTTCATAAATTTCGAATACCCTCACCCCTCGCAGGGACTGCGGAGGACTGAGGAGAAAGTGTCAATTTCCTAACGATTCAATCTAACTTTGCTTGTTGGACAGTTGGTTTTTTTATGGCTGGGCCCTGGCTATATAGTTGCCTGCACCTTTGGGCTTGATTTTTCCGCTCTCTCTGCGTCCCGTGAAAATTGCGATCGAAACAAAAGGCTCTGCTAGCTGGTTGCTCCTGCTGGCAGGAGGAGGTGGGGTGGTACGGGGTGGGGTGGGAAAACAATACGAAGGCATTTGGCAATGCGCCTAGCAATCAGTGCTGCCTTTGTCCTCAATCCTGGAGATTTCACACTGTTTAGCTTGACATTTAACTGTCAATCAAGACGGCACTCTGGCATTGTTGGACTCCTTGCTGGCCTCTGTGTGAGTCCTTGCGACAGCGAGCATTATGGTGTGTGTGAGTGCACTCGAAGAAATATATATATACATTTTGCTTGGGAAATTACATAAAAGTAGCCAGACCTTTGAGTCAATCGAGAGCATAGATAGAAGAATGCTAAGCCAGCTAAAATATATTTAAAAAGTTTTATAAATGTTCCTAATCCTTTGTTTTTTTTGGGAAAATCTTCTGTTAATAATTTCTTTATTTATAAAAATTTAAAATATTTTTTCTCTGTGTCTGTCCTGTCCAGCAGCCGTGAAGTGTGACTCGAAACGAGTCGATTGTGTCCGATCGGTTGCGATTCGCGTTGGAAGGTGCGAGTTTGACGGCTACCATAATGCCCTTAGGCGCAGCGGGAAAGTGACTGGAGGAGCGCCGCAGGACTTCACGCCGAAATAAGGAAAACTCATTAAATCAATGCTGAGACAATGGGGAACCGTTGGGATATATTCGAAATACGAAAAATATTTCTAGACGCCTGAGGAAACCCTCAAAAGTGAAGTCAGTGGAACAATGCACCGCATGGGATGCAGAGAGCGAGGAAAACTGTGGCAGTCCTTTCAGAGGTTTTCCTTATTTTCCGTTTGTGTGTGTGTGTGAGTGTCTCTGTTTGTAGGTAAGATTTTCGAGAGAACAGCGACAGCTGTTGCCCATGGTGAGTTTTCTCGGTCGCTTTGCAGACTTGAAAACTCACCACGGCACAATTTTCTTCTCTCCATTTCCCTGCTCTCTCTCTGTCTTCGTGGCTTACTCTCATTTTCCTCACTGGGTCAGTTTGGGAAATTCTCTCCGGCACTCTCTCCAACTTTCCTACTCTCCCATTTCTCTGGGCGCGTGGGTGACACATTTTTTGGAACTCCAATTTGTGGCTGTTGTCTTTTTTTTATGGCTTAAACTAAAATAAATTTTAATTAATTGCTGGCTAATCAATAGAGAGCTTATTTGGGGTATTATGTTTTAATAGATATTTTTAGGAGCACTTTACAGATACAAATAACCAAATATTTATGTTGTCTGACTTTTAAAGTTCAGTGTTTTCGCTCCGCCTTTTTTCTGCAATTTTCCTTGGCTTCTGTTATGCTTTCTGCTATGCTTCTTCTTCGGCTTTTCCTTATTTTTCTTGTCTTTTTTTTATTGCGATGCATTCCCCGTGACTTACTTTTCGCTGAACAATTTTTCGGTGTCAATGCCGGCATTGTTGTTATTTTCCCAGCTATTTTCCTTTGCTCCCTCTGATTGTGCACATGTTTTCGAAATTCCTTCATATTTATTTGGCAATTTCATCTGTTGCAAGTTTTTATTTTCATATCGTTCTTTTTTATGTGGGAGAGAAGAGCTATCTTAAGGCCATTAAAGTCTTGTTTGGGCTGGGTTTTATGGCTGAAAACACTTTATGCGGCTTTAATGGGGAAGGTAACGCCATATCGGCGTTGATGAGGAAAGATATGGGTGGCGGGTTGATAGATATAGTAATGATTTTTAGATATAAAATCATAATAAATATCACAGAAAACTATATGGGGGTTTTGTGTGGTTTTTAAGTGTTGATGAGCTATTTCTTATTGAAAACTCGCACAATAAAATGGCAATTAAAATTAAATAAATTATTATGGCTTGAGTTTTCAAAGAAGTTTTGTATAGAAATACTTTTTTAGGTATAATCTTAAGCTCTGCTTAAAATACAGCCAGTGCTTCATCAATGTTTCATGGCTTACTTGCCCATTTGAACATTTCCCTTTGAGTATCTCATCCGCAAGTACGAGTATCTCAAGATTTCATGTTCTCCAAGCCGTATCTTGCGTCGAGTGTGCGGATTTTTACAGTTGCTTCTTCAATTTTTGACACACTTACCGGGGCGAGTTTCAGTTTTATGCTCGCTTGAACTGAAATAGTTTACCCAAACCCCAGAACAAGCCCGAGCCCAAAGTTGAAAGCAAGGCAGCAGTTTTGCAACCGCAAATATGCAGCAAGGATGTTGGGCGCCGGGTGGAAAATTGTGGGCGAGGAGGAGGGGCGGTGAAAGTGACTTAACCTGAGCATTAAAGTGCCTCTCGGCTGTTTTGCGGGCAAAGCATCTGACTTTGATTTCTGCCCCCAAGGTGCGTGTGTCCCAATAATTTGCCGCTTCCGTTTTTCCCTCAACAATTGTTAGATAAATGCACTGAAAGAAAATGTTAATAAATCTATCCAGAGAAGAATATTTGAGTAAATTAATTATGCATATTTTAGCATATTTTAAACTTTTTTCATTTTATTTCACACTCAAAAATATAAAGCATTAATTGTTTCCCATTTTCTTGTGTGTCCTTGGGTTGCCAGGACTATGGCAAATAGGACTGTCACCCTTTCCCCCATCTGTCATGGAAACAATTGAAATGGCAACCGAGCGATGGCATGCCGTCAACATTTTTCTGCCATAATCAAAGTGAATAAATAACATGAAAGAACTTTTTCTGGCTCCCTCCGCCCCTTTTTTCAGCATTTTCTCCTCTTAACTGAAACACAGGCGACAGAGCAATTAGAAATCAAATTTTCCCAACAGGAGGAAGGCAGGAGGCAGGCTGAAAATAAATGGTTGGGGGCTCTAAGGGAAATTAATTAAAATATTCCGGAAGGGAAGAAAAAAAGCCGTGGTGGGAGACGCAGAGCAGGGCAATTAGATTTCATTTATTTCCTTCTACTTTATTTTTTTTTATTGTTACTCTACCGACCACAACAAATGATGGCATGGTCTAGGTTAAGTTGGGTTCGGAAAGGAAGAAAAAATTAAGGATTATAAAGAGGAGGAGTGGGAGAGAAAAGGATACTTAAAAAGCAGTACAAAAATGAAATTAAAAATTCGAAAGCTATCTGGAATATAATTGCACAAAATCCTTTAATATTTATCCTTCATTAGAAAAAAAGGGTAATATAAAATGTTTATCTTGGAGAATTTAGGTTGTTTATGGCTAAGCAATTAAGGGGATTTTCTTGCTTAGAAAATATTGAAATTAAATATTGAAGAAAAGTCTGGTGAGACTTTAAAGAATTTAAAGATAAAACTTGCTGTTATTATAAATACAGGAAAAACACCCGCACATAGGTTACACTTTATTTTAAATCTCTATATTTACGTATATATATTTTGTACAATTTTTACTAGTGGGTGACACATTTGTTTTTGCCAAATAAATATGTGAAGAGCTTTAAATCCATTAAGTCTGCTCCTTCCAATTTGAACAATTCAATGCGAAATGCCATTAAAATCATGTCAATTGTAATACGAGGGCAAAGCCTGTATGTGACCGTAGTTAAGCCTGTCTCTTTTTATTCCCTCAACGCCTCTCTTTCACACCTTTGCCCTGATTCTGCCAGTCGATTTGTATATCTTTTTATACATTTTTTTAGGTAGCTTTTAGTTTTTGATGTGCAGGGCGTTAAATTTGTCACAATGCTCTCGCTCGCTCTCCCTGGGGAAATGCGTAGGGCTGTCCTTTTCGCCTTTCCCTGTGCATATAGAAAATGTCATACAAATAAATTTTAATGCCACACACACACACACACATGCTCGCACACACGGGGAAAAAATATTCTGGAAAAGTTTCAAGTGCAGTACACCTCAATTTCATAACCGCCGGCACCGCCACCGCCACCCCTTTTGCCAGCCTGCGCAAAAATGCCATAAATTAAATTTTATAAAAAACAATTACAGAGAAAGAGTGGGAGAGGCAGGGACACGCCTCCGCTGCACGCTCCTCCTGCCCCCCAGGAACCTTGACAGGTCTACATGTGCCCAGGCTGTGGTTTACACTTGTAAGCATTTTCTGCCCCAGCATATTTCATGCAGAAGGACCTGCAAAAAAGGAGGAAATCCAGGGACTAGCAGGCAGCATTTGCAAGTGTGTAAATTTTATTATTTCTGCGGGCAGGAGGCGGCAGGCGGCAGGAGCAGGGGCAGGGTCTGACTTACCTGCATTGCTTAAATTAGCACTGCCAAAAATATGTGGGGCAACAGGTCGTCGTCGTCGTCGGCAGGAGCAGCAGCCTCCTTTCGTTCGGAATTCTACTTTCCTTTTCGCTAAATTGGCAAGGGGGATGGAGGATGTGCTAGAGTCCTTGGGAGGACTGCCGCCTGCCCGCCCTCCATACATCATTTCCGCTTTTATGCTTTTTTATGTCCTTTTAATAGATGTCTCTGCATTGGAAGCAATTTATATTCCTTTTTTAGCCAAGGAATCTGCCAAAGGAGTTGAGGTATGGCGAACGAAGGGGAAGGTAGACTAGGAGTCCTTGGGTCCCTGGGTCCTGTCGGTGTCGTTATTTGCATTTTATGTATTCAAATTGTGACATTTACACACATGCAATCCCGCACACTCGCACTCTTGAAAGTGTCTCGTACAATTGAAGTTGGTTGGTTAAAATAAATTATTAACAACATCTAAATTTAAAAAAATTAAAGTTTAAATATAAAATTAATAGAAAATATGTTTAGTTTTTGATTGGTTGTATCTCCTCTTTAATATATTTTTAGGTATAAGACTTATGTTTTATTTATTCTATTTAAGGCCTTAATCATTAGCTTTCTAAAGTAAATTTTCTTTATTTACATTTCTCGCAATGCTATTTTCCTGGCCCTGGCTGTATTTTTTCCTAGCAGCACTCATAGATATTCATTTGTATGTCAGTCGACTGCTTCTCTTTTTCCCAGCCCCTTTTTCCACCGCCGCTCCCACTCATCCTGCACGAATGAATCTAATTGCGCAAATGTGTGTTAAATTATATTTTTGCATACGCAGACAATCTGGGGAAAGAGCCAGAAGGGGTTAAAGGGGGGTTTTCGGTGGTTATATGTGCCAGATGTGCTCCCAGGTCCTTCTCCTTTGCCTCGTCCTTGTTGTTACTCCGGTCTTACCATCTAAATCTAACAGCCAGGTGTGTGTTTGCATATGTGGCTGTCTCGTTCCTCAAGCAAGTCGCCCTCTCCCTCTTCTCGAGGGTTGGGTGAGCAGTTCTCAGGGGCTACCAGCATGGGTGACTTCGAAAAATGTTACACTTAATTATCGAATGAAATATCTTAGGGGAGCCCGCATGGCATTCGCCTGATTTTCAATTCAAGATCAAG
Source organism: Drosophila anomelani (assembly GCA_035045905.1). Classification (NCBI taxonomy): domain Eukaryota; kingdom Metazoa; phylum Arthropoda; class Insecta; order Diptera; family Drosophilidae; genus Drosophila; species Drosophila anomelani. The sequence continues at coordinate 11,199,829 of JAWNOO010000165.1, forward strand.
AACTAATGAAGGCTGAGAAAGACTCCAGAAAGAAGCAGCTGAAACAATATCTTTTGATTGGAAATATTTTTAAAGGTTACATGAAGTGACATTTCTGAGATACTTTAATTTATTTGAAATTTATAAAATATTTTGTGATGAATGTAAATATTGTAAATTTTCTATGACAAAAATCTTCCATAATCTTACAACTTTTCAAGTCCTCCCAACATCAGTCAGCACCATCATTTGAGCTATGCTTTGCATGGGGCATTCGGGGAAGGATATGGCATTCTTTGGTGGTATGTATGGCTGGTGTGCCATAATTGTCAGTAGCTTTTGTTGAATAATTGCTGCCATGCCAGATGCCAAAGCATCAGAATCAGCAGCCACCATGGAGCCAGCGGAGAGAGAGCTGGAAAGCGCACATACATAGTATATGGCGCACATTTATGGCAATGCCAATGGCACTTTACCTGTACCACCGACGTCATTATTATTACCATCGCCATTGCCATCATCATCATCGTCGTCGTCCCACCGCTTTCAGCGGAAGCCAACAATGTAGAGAGCCATGGCCATGACTCTTCTTTTCAGTTTCAGGGCGAAATTTAATACATTTGGATTTAAAAGTCAAGACATGCGGCGTTGCCAGGGATTGGCCTTAAAAAAAGAACACAAACCGAAGCCTAGAGAGTGGGAAGTGTGACCCGGGCACACAACAAATTGCGACCTACACGTTGTTTTCTACTTTACATAAATTACAAAAGAACAACCGACTGAAAAACAAACTCCCAGCACACCCACAGAATCCCATTCCCTCCCGGCAACGTGCAACATTTTTATCAATTAGTTTAATCTTCTGCTCCAAGGGGAGGAAAAGTCATCCTCATGTTCCCTTCCTTATCAGGCCCCACAAACAGTTGACAGAAGTTTTCCTTGCGCTGTTCTCCTTCCTTTTTTTCGTTCTTGTTGCTTGCCGACACCAGAAATCGTTAAAATTGATTTTGATTTCGCAGAAGAAGAACATTTCCAATCTTGCCGCAAACACTGAGAACTTCAGACAGTGGCAAATCAGGCAAATTATATTAATTTCCCACATTGTCAGATCCCATTCGCATGACACGAGAAAGCTCCTTTTGGATTGCCTCCCAGCTGGGGAGATACCCACAAAAAAATTACGCAGAAAATCGATTATTTTAAAGCGAAGCAAAAGGCGAAGGGAAGGAAGAGCCGGGATGCCGAGTATCCTTCCAGTTTGGTCCTTTGATTATGTTGGGGCAGAACTTTTGGCAAACGGCAGGGACAACTGCCCAAGCAAATGTACGGAAAAAAGATTACTTGAGTGGGGACAAATGCACAAACTCAAATTATAGGGCAGGCTACAAAGAAAGGTTTTTTGAGTAGAAAATGTGAAAGGAAAATACTCTTCTAAGAAATTAGAAATTAAATAAATATATTCCCTAAGGGTGAAAATAAGAATTTTTAGTAAATTTAATCATAAAGTATTTTTAGGGGTTTTTTAAAGTCATCAAAAATAAAATCTCTTGATATTTCAGAGCTTAGAATATTACTTAAAATAGAAATAAAATGTATTAAAGCCTTTAAATAAAATTTAAAGCATTAAATATATAAAAATGTAACTTCCCTGGCTTATGAAACCTGCTTCCTTTGGCAGAGTATCCTGTCCAGGATCCCAAAAAAAAACCGAAAACAGCAAAAAGGCTGATGGCCTGCCAACACATGGGTGTGTCACACAGACGCACAGGCTCTGTGGCACACGCACACACTCCAACGGACAGAGACTGAGTGGAGGACATATATATAGTTGAAAAAAACACTAAAATGCTCTTATTCAAATGCAGATTATCCCACACACTCGCTCTGTGTGTGCGCCGGGCTTAGGCCAAGGATTTACTTTCATTTGTGCAAGGAGTGCGTGCCGGTCTCCTACTTTTCGAAACCTACGATGGAATTAGACAAATGAAGTAGAGTCTCGAATGTGGAGACAAAATTTAAAGTGCACACACACAGGACACTTAAGTACCTCCTCACATAATTCGATTTATGTAGTATGTAGTGGGGCTTCCTTCAGTCTTCATCCTTTGCCGAAATCTCAGTTTCTGGTCACTCCAGAAATGGCCACTGAGTGTTGTCAACTGTTGCCTCGATTTCTCGAGTCTCTGAGTGTCGTCCTGTGGTCCTGGGAATCACATTCAGATTCACAGTCCCACTTCCCCCCCTTTGGACCAACTGATGTTTTGCCAATTATCGATTTGACACATTTCCGAGTTGTCGGTGCCCCAACATTTTGACACACGCACTTCTCGGTTATTGTATTTTGGCACTGGCATTTCTCCCCAAAATGGTCAATGGCGAAACAATAGCCAAATTGAATTGGTTTTCGGATTATCAAATTCTGTTGGCCACAAAACGCAGATGAAACGAACTGAAACCAAAAACCGAATCGAAATTTTTGTCAGTTGCCAATTTGCCATTGACAGATGCGTTGCAAAAAGCTTTGAAATGTTTGACAAGTGCAAACCGATGTTTAACTAATGAGTTGGACGTGATTCAATCAGTTCAAAATGGTTACAATAGCTCCAGATTGAATTAGCTGGAGAAATAATATTTTATTAAAGTATAAACACTGCAATTACTTTGTGTAAATAAACCAGAAGCTGAATCTTTAGACTCTGAGGATAATTTAACAAGAAACTCTTAACTTATTTGGACTCTTCCTAAAAATCCCTGCTTTTATGAACCCTGACTGATATGTTTAGCATGTTTTAAGACATGTCAAGAGGGTATCAAGTTTGTTCCGAAAAAAAATAATAAAATCCAGTAGCCATTTGAAAGATTTTATAAAGAACTATGTACTTATTTGTATAGCATCTTTTTTTCCTTCTAACTGACATACTCCAGTTTTTGTTCTACTTAAGCCAAGAGATACTCTATTCAACTTTTTTGGGTCTCGAATTTCTTGTTGTGTCAACAACAGTTGGCCTGAATGGCCAGAGGAGAGGGGCTCTTCAAGTGCCCGCCCTTCTGCGAATAGGTCGTAAATCCTATTAGATCCTCTCTGCAACATGTGACGGCCTTCGAAGAGGTTGAATGGATATTCAAACTGAAGCTGCAACATAATCGGCTTAGGATCGCCTGCCAACCATCGATGCTGTCAACGGTTCTGAGGAGGAAAACAGTCAGCCAGAATATATATCCAATTGCAGTGATCGATCTCTTGCCCCCTGAAATTAAACCAATTTCCGATCAAATCTGGACTATTCGAACGAATGTTCACACCTTTGCTGTCAAATGTCAGATCAACCATCTGATAGAAAAGATTATAATACAGAAAATTAAATGGGGAAAAATATATTTTAATTTAACCCAAGATAAACTATATTTAATAAAGAGTACCCCTGTAGGTTTACCTTTACTTAACTTCCTCTTTTATTTACTTCATCTTCACACATTTACTTAACACACATTTTGAATACCAATAAAAACTAAGAGCAATCTGATGTTTACACATTAAAATCATGAAATCATTTCCTCTTATCAGTTTTATCAATTAAAATGAAACCTTCACAAGACTATCTCTAAGTTTAATTGTCAATAAAATGGTTATAAACTTTAAAAATAAACAAAGTCCAAAAGATAAGTCTTAGATCTTTAATCTTCCATCATTGAATATTAAAACTCACCCAAGAAGATCTTCACACCTTCAGCAAACCATCTGGTAGCTTATCGAGTTGATCCACAAAATAACAAAACCCATACAAAATAATCCCACAGATACAGATTTCGCTTAACCAGATCGCCGGATCGAACTAATCTCGTTTATAGGAAATGACTAAACACTTTCCATGTATCGATCTACATGTTCTTGCCCTATAATTTGATGCCTCAACGACGAGCGAACCCATAAAAAATCAATGAAAAAACAGAACAAGAAACCCAAGAAACTATTTATCAATCCGGTTATTGGGCTAGGGTTAGGGTTAGGGCTGGGCCCAGATCAAACGAGATCGTGAAAGATCCAAGGAGTCAGCTGACTGACTGACGACTCCCAGGAGATGACTCCGAGGAAAAACCAAAGCGAAGCGAATAGGAAAACTCTTTGCCGGCTGTCGTTATAGGGATCGTTAAGGAAACATAGAGGAACCGCCACAAGGCCATATGGCAGCCCCTGTCTAGTTTTAGGGCCCGCCTCTGACTTCGGGCTATGCCATATGCTGCACTCCTTTTTTTCGGTAATTATCCTTTACTCGACCTCTCTTTTCTGGTGGGCACTGGGAAAAAGTACAGGTAGGCAAAATAGTCTTAAAACTATTTAAGATAAAAGAAAATATGAGAAAAATAAAACGAAATCTTTTAAATTTTAAAACCATCTTCATAGAGATCTTTAAATTTTGATTCCCTTCTTCAGCATATTTTTCTCTCAGTGTCCCAGCCAAAATTAGTCACAGTTTTTTCGATTTTCGGCTCTTGTTACACCGACGACCAAAGCGGCTGCCGCAAAACTGCACAGCCTTAGTACGCAATAGTATCTTCCACTACGAAATGTATCTCATGGATGCGGCCGCAGCTAATGCGCTTATGTACGCTCAATAAGATGCTGACAGCCGTGTTTTTGGGGCTGGGACTCCGACTGCCAAGGTGAAGGGCGTGCCCGAGACCTCGGACTGTTGTCTGGAAAAGGTTTTCCCTGTACACAAACTCATAAAAGTTGCACCGACTTGGCAGGCACATGCCCCCCCATCCAGTTCTGGGCTCTCCGGGTGTCTGGTTGGTTTGTTTGTTGGTTGGTTGGTTGTCCCATGTCTTTAGCATAATCTGCATATGTCTCCCAGTGCAGGCACTAAATCTAACGCCCTCGAATCTAGAGCACTTAGCGCCAGCTGCCTCACAAGACCGAGTGTTCCAAGGATCCTAGTCCTTTAGCTCAGCGTATTTCCTGGTTATGTCCCTTGCTGTTACACCGAAAATAATTAATCACTCTGTTTTTCGGGTGGAAATTAATAAAGACCAGTTAACCATTGCTTATAGCTTACTAAAATATTTTATGGATATTTAGGAGGTTGTTTAAAAATTAAATAAATTGACATCTTACATTTTCAGCAATATAAATTTTCATAAAATCAAATATGAGTGAAAAACGCATTAATCTTGACTACAAATGAATCAAAAATGTTTATTTTTTCTGTGTAAATATTTCCTTTTGGTATTTTGATACTTTTGGTGTCATTTATCATGACCTTCAGCCGCACTAAAAATAGTCGCTCTAGTTGGTCATGATGGAGAGCATCGGGTTTGGTTTGGGAATGAGTAAATAAGGGCTATAGAGATAATGCGATCGGTGATGATGTACATGAAGTACTTGAACAGCGTCACAGTAATCAGCTAGCTGAAAGTTTGATGATCTTAAGGGAGGTCACAAACCAAAAATATTTATTTTATTTATTAACGAAGGAAATTTAAATGCTTTTGACAGCCTGAAAAAATGAGGCACCAAATTCCGACCTCCCATAACTCAAAACATAAGAGGAGGCCACAATTTATATTTATTTCTTAATCTGAATAAAGTAAAATATTTACAAAATTCTATTCAATATCAAATTAATTCCTCTAAAGTATTCAAGACCAAGCTATTCTCCGAAAAAGCAAATTAATCACTCTCCAATCCGCTGTCCCCATAATAATAATGATAAATACCAAAATTTTATTGCTAATTTGCACATTTTTTGCTTGTCTACACACTTTCCCTTTCTCTGCTTTCCTTCAGGCTGCTGGCCAGAATTTAATTATTTTATTGAAATTTCAATTTTCGTATATCATTAGCATAGTTTTCCTCCTCTCCTCCAATTCTTCTTTTTATTTGAAATTCAACGAATTAATTCTGTTGTTGTTCCTTCCACTACCAAAAATATATAGAAAAAGCGAAGCGAAAAATCTGTGCAGTTTTCCAATCGCCCCGCTGACTTACTAACTTAACCAACAAGCCGGGCTCTCTTCCACTCATCTCTGTACAATCTCTTTTACCAATTTGACCCCCCTTTGGACGCCCTGAATCACCTCTTTGCCCTGCCCTGCCACTTGGCCCTGACTTTTTGCGTACAAGTGAATTTTAATTTAATTTCCCTACAACTAGACGTTGAGCTAGACGTGAGCTGAGCGCGCAAGCACTCCTCCCAAATTCTCCCACTTCCCGACCCCCAAAATCTCTCCTCTCCCGTTCCTGGAAAATCTACACTGGGGGTTAAAATATTAATGAGGAATTTTAATTTGGAATTTAAAGGATTTTTTTTTAACTGGGGAAAATGGATAATCTAAATTTTATAAGTATTAAAGTGTTGTATTTCAATTGTATCTTTTTAGGTCTTTGTAAATCTATTAGTTTAATACTTTGGTATATACTTATCCATTATTATAAAAGAAATTAAGTAATTATATTCCCTTATATCTATTTAATAAACATTTTATAAATCCTTGATTGCTATTATTTTTCCCACAACTGTTTTTCGGATAGACATAGCTCTGCTCTCCAGATCCTGGCGCTTTAATTGTGTATGGCATGACAGCGCACAAAATGGCGTCGAGAGTTGCACGTCATCAGGCAGCAGTGCCACTCCCCCACCGTCCCTGAGAGCCCTCCTCCGCCTCCACCCTGTTTAGACCGCCTTCCCCGGCCTTCCTTCACCGACGCCACTCGCTGTGTTCTGTGTGCGATTTTCGTATTTAGTTAAACAAAATTAAAACGTGATTTGTTTTCTTGTTTTCGCCTAGCACTTGCTCCCTCCACTTGGCCCAGGATCCTGGACCATTCCCATTCCTCCCAGGATGTTTGCACATTTTTGGCATTCCACGAGTGAACTACAACGAATGTTTTAGGGGGCCTTCTTCATTAGGTTGCAGTCCTGCCGTGACTTAAAGCGTTTTAAATTCAATACGCCTCGGCCTCGGTCTCTGCCTCCATTCGATAGAAAATTTATTGCATTTACAAGTCGATTTATTATGCAGACAAATAGGGGAGGGAGAAGTTACAGGGGGAGAAATATTTAGGACTTGTTTAATATTTATTAGATATTAGAGATATTTGCAGGATTTATGGATAACTATCTTAAGGTTAATAAATAATGATTGCAATAACCATTTTATAACGAGAAGAGACTGCTTTTTGAAAGGCAATTTAATTGGCTTTAAAATGATTTATCCCAATAAATTAAAGTTATATTAATAATCCATGAGATTTATTAATTTTTGAAGGCAAATTATATTTTAATACAATTATTTCTCAGATCGAAAACTATTAAGTAAATCCTTTATGTGCAGAAAAGCTGCTTCGCATCAAAACTGTCTTTGGGTTTCAGTTTTTACTTTATTTTTTTAGTTTCGTACTGCTGCTGCTGCTGCTGCCATTTTCCAATCTGCACTTTCATTTGAAACGCTGCTGACAATTTCCATTTGGCGACTCCCACCAGCTGTCTCCCTCTGGCTCCGTCGGGGGCTCTCTTTCGCTCTTCGAACGCAACCGCAGCTGGTAACCAACTGACGTTTAGATTTGATTTGAAATGTTCAAATTACCAACATTATAAAAGATGAACAGCAGAGCGGGACAGAACAGTCAACTTGCCAGACCAGAAGTTCCCCTTGCATCGCCCGCACTCTCTATGATTTTCCCCTCCCAATTTCCGCCCACTTTCAGACTGGATATATTGCGAGGGTTTCCTAAAAAGTCAATTTAATATAAATTCTTTTATAAATTATTATAAAATTATTAAAATATAAAACGTATATATCTTAAAAGATTTTAAATAATTCTCTAAAATACTTTCTAGTTAGATATACAATCTTAAGGATAGATATACCCTCAATCCTCTACCTTCCTTGGCGAATAACAACCCACCATTTGTGTCTATCCCAGCACCAGTCTGTATGTCAATCTGCGGAGTATGGTATATATCCCAAGGCGATTCTGTGTGTGTGTGTTTTAAACGCATCAAATGCTTGCGTGTGATTAGTTTGCATACAACTTGACAGAGACGAGCTGGAAGAAGACAAGCAGCGCCACTGATGATGATGATGATGGTGGTGGTGATGGTGATGGTGGCAGTGGTGGTTCAAATGGTGGCTTAGATGATGATGACGGCGGAGGAGCTTCTGCTGAGATTCGGTTTTGGTCGGGTTGCCAAGGATGAAGTATCCCTTTGTTGACAAGTGCGCTGCATGGCATCATTCATTCCTGTCCTGTCATTTGGCGTTGCTTAATTTCGCGGTTTTCACGCGCTTTCCTCCAATTTCCCAACACACCAAAGAAAATCCCACCTCCTCCCCTCCACCCCCCTGAAGCCGCAACAAAATGAGCATTTTTGGTGGGATACTAAAAAGGAATTGATAATGACTGTAAACCTGATTCTGATTAGCATCGTGATGGACGACTGGCTAGTTTGTCAGCTAGTTAGGCAGTTAGCAGGGAAAAATGGTTGAAAATGTCCTGTAATTTTGAACTGTGCTGCTAACTGCTAACTAACCATGGTCCAAAACGATTGCCAATGGCAAACAAGGGCCGACACGAGGGTCTAGTGTCGAAAAATTGTGGCTAATGAGCATTTGAAATACGCACATTTGTGACTATAACCCGAGAACTGTAGGCTCAAAGTTGGAAACACTTGGAAAAATAAAATAAATATTCTTTTCAAATTACTTGATAAATTTTCTATTAAATGAAATTCTTTTTACTATTTTTGTAAATGAATTTTTGTATAAAAAGAGCCTACAACTAGCCTCCTTTTTATTGGAAAAGCATTTTCCCTAGTGTACTCTTCCTTTACAACTAGTAGCAACCGTTAACAGCTCCTGGCAACTTGTTAACAAGCTGGCACCCGCAACAAGCTCCCGGCCCAAATGGCAGGGGGGGAGGGAAAAGTTCGAGGGAAATTGGGAGGAAAAGGGGAGGCCTGCTGGCTGTATGTTGACAATTAAGCCGGTTAATATGATTGCCACTTGATGTGCTGATGCTGAATGCTCGCTGCTGGCTGTCGACTGATGATGGCTCCTGATGAGCACGAGGATGGTGGCTGCCGGCAGGACGAGGCAGATGTGCCTGATGTCCTCCCTCCTTTTTCGGCCAACAAAATGAGTGAACGCAGTGCGGCCCTAAAATGAGAGCCCAAAAACTATACCCTAAGTGCACCATTGAGTGGGGAGATTGTTTTGCAAAAATTACAGAAACTAATGGAGGGAAAATAACCTCTTTGAATTATAGAAATAAAGATAAAGAAGTGGTCTTAAATATAAGTTAATACTGAAGATAAAAATGATGAAAAATAACTTGTTATTTTCCCACAAAATGATAACAAAATTAAGACATAGAAAATAATATTAAACTAAAAGGCATCCTTGCCAAATTATTTCTCAAAAATTCGGCCTAATGAGCCGCCATTGAAAGAGTGCATTTAACTTTCGTGCTTCCGCCAAGTTTGATTTCCTCATAGATTTTCTCGCCGCTCACCTCCATTTCCGCCCACATTTTCTAATGCCAACTTTGCGCGCAATTTGTTGCCGTTGACAGCTGTGAGAAAGGGAGAATAGGAGAATGCGAGAATTTGTTCCTGTTTCTCGATTATCGTTCCATGCCATCCCTTTCTGCCCTTGTTTTGTCGTCTCTGTCTCCGCATTCAGGCCAGGATGTCAACGGCAAATGCAACTGCAACTGCTGACATTCCCATTGTCCTGGAGACCTGAAAAGATATAGTCAGAGAAATAGGAAGAGACTAGCTGAGGGAGACACGGAAAAAGGGAGACTGAGAACGAGGAAGAGAGAGAGCGTGAGTGTGTCACAAAATGCTAAGGACATTTTGTTATTTACTTATTGCATTCATTTAGCTTGAAGAGATGTCCACCCACTCCTTCAGTCAATGTCTGCTACGCAGTACAGAGGAAATTTAATTATGACATTAAAATTAAAGAAATTTAGAAATAAAATATTATTAATCCAATCATGAATACTTTTAGAAGCCCTCTTCTTGTAATATCCTTTTTTGTTACTTAAATTTTAGGATATCCGATTTTAAATTAATTTTGTATTTCTTCAAATTCAAAAATCTGCCAAATTTATTCCCTGTGCATGCGTCTTTTGCACATTTTTAATCTGTCTGCCTTTTGTATTGCACTTAACTTGGCTTGCAGTCTTGGCCCGCTGCACACCGCTCCTCCAGGGCCCCTCCTACCTCTCTCTCTACCATCATTCCCTGCTCTTTGGAGAATGCCTCACAGCCCCTTAGAATTTAGCCAGGAACAATGGGCCTCACATAATGGGGCAAATTGAATTTGAATTGCTTGGTTGGCTTGGTTAACATTCTAAGCGCACTCACACACTTAGAGAGGAAAGGCTGGAGGGGCGCCGAAAGAGACAGGACGAACGTGTGCAGGCCGGCCGCATTTCAGATTCTCAATAATGCTTATTGTCAGGGAATTGAATGCGAAAACAATGCCCTGTCCCAGAGACCTCTTCTCCAGTATCGTCCTGCCATTGTGCGTGGCTCGGTAAATATTATTCTTCTTTTAAAAATTGTCGAATGCCCGAGGCTGTCCGAAGAGGGCACCAAGAAAGGGAGAATTATTTCTCAAAAAAAAAAAAAAATACGAGAATAGAAAATTGTAAAAATAGGAGAGGTTATGACAAGCACAAACCATTTGTCCCAAACAAGATAAATGAGAAAAAATTAGAGGCACTGAGTTGGCTCGTAGAAATCAATTGAAGTCGAGTAGAGAATCAACAGCGTATTATTTTCCCTCGACCATTTTCTAAGACCTCTTTGTGCGTTGTGGCAAATGACAAAGGAGCAATTATGAGGAGCACCCAAGGATGCACATCGCAGGAGGAATACTTAAAACTGAGATTTTAATGGAGGGACAACAGCCTCGCACAGAAAGTGCTGAGAAATCAGGCTGATTGTAATGCAATTTCGTATGAAATCGTGATTAACAATTCGCAAGGTGTGTGCTCAGTTGAGAGATCAAGACGTGAAGGCATACTATATATATATATATTTGCCAGGTAAATATCCAGCGATGAGAACAATGCCAGATGGATTTTTCAGAGAGGGTGTGAGGCCACACAATGTGTTCAATTGGCATTGGCTACGGTAAATGAATTAAGGGTTTGAAAATGTAATAGAAAAGTTAAGTGAGGGGTGGGTATTCGTGAGTTAAAATACAATACGACTTTTTGTTTAAAGAAAAAGGGGTTTATATAATTAAATAAATTCTCATTTAGAGCATCTGATTACTTAGATATTTTATTATAGAAATCTAAGAGCAAGCTTCCTTTAATAATTATTCACCATTAACCTTTATCGTATATTTTTCTACTAAATATTACCTTTATCCTATATAGAAATTCATAACTAATTCCTCAAAGAAATCCCCACCCACAATCTTCTCTCAAAAATTCCTTTTCAAAAGTGCCACCGGAAATCCTTGTTTCTTTAAGCCACAAGATGAATCTTTTACTATTAATCTCCCTTGACTTGACCTCAGGACCACAGCCACAGGATACCTTTTCAATCCCATTAAAGAGTAATTCATTTACGCCGGCACGAACCTCCTCAATGGGTTAATCTCATCCGAATGCAATCTCCTGCTTAACATATGTATGCACAGACCGCAGAGGCAGCCTCCCGAATCCAAAATCTAGCAAACAGAAAACCGAAACAGTGCCAGAGAGCCTTGACATGCACCATATCCGTGGCTGGCTGTCATGGCCGATTGAGCAAACAGCTAAACCGAAATGCTAATCCTTTTTTCCATTTTTTCTGCCCCTGGTTTCCATTGGAAGTCCTGCATTTGTGCAGCTGTTGCTACGAGAATTACTTTTTCCCTGTCCTTTTTTTGTTTTTGTGTGTTTCAGAACGAACAAATCCACTGATCCACTTTGCGTACAGTAGCAGCCGCCTCCGTTGTTTTGACAAAATGTTTTTGTCGAGTGCCATTGACTTTGGTAGTAGGTAGCAGGAGCCGGTAGCCGGTGGCAGGACTGCAACTGCAACGGCAGGACCCGCATTTACCCGTACACCTTGCCTGGCAAATGATGATGACAACTTCCGCTGCTGGCTAAAACCCTCAGTCCAGCCCAGCACATATTTTAATTTTCGAAACAATTCAGCAAAACAAAATACGAGAAAATCAAGGAGAGACTGAGAGTTGTCCCGTCCTGTCCGGCCACGTTAAGAGGATTATGTCCTGTCGGAATGCGAATGTGAATGGAGATGGGGATGTGCCGGGGTAAAGCTCGCAATTTTTATGAATATGGAAAAGCCGCTTTAGACAGCAGAGGAAATAATAACAAACTAACCAACTTCAAACAAAAACGTGGCACAGTGAAAAAAGGACGCAGAACGATGGAGTTAGGATGGGTGAAAATGTTATTAGAGCTGAGCAATGATTACATAACCAAAACCCAATTTGAAAAGAAATTGTTTCGGGAAAAACTGTGCGAGATAGAGCTCTTAACTCATTTTGTGGCAGGGAAAATCAAAGGAAAATTTGCAGAAGCTTTGAGTGAGAAATAATCGCTTGAAAAAATAACTAAAGACTAGGGAATATTTTAATTATTTTAGTCTAAAATGTAGAAAGCTAAGTTTAAGGGGTTTAAAAGAAGTTATTAATTTAACAAAGGGTCAAATAAGTGTTCTTTATTTAAATGCAATCTTCAATGTCGTATAGTAACTCTTCTTTAACAGAGGAAATTCTATAAAAATTAGTATTTATAAACAAGAATTTGTATTTACCATTGGAACTTATTTCCCATATGAATGTTTACCCAGTACATCTTCCTCTCCCCCTCACCCAATGGAATGCAATATCCAAAGTTGTCGTATTCCCCCTGCATTAATTAGTTTCGCTCTTTGCCAATTTGTCACAGAGCCCTGATGTCAATGCTCTTGGAGATGCGAGATGCGGGGGCGAGATCTGGAGCTCCACCCCCTTCTTGGAACTCCCGTTTTCGGAAGTCTTAAAGTCTTAGCTGGAGGGACTTTAAGTTTTGGCGCCCATAAATATGCCATAAAACTATTTGAACGGTCGACTAGATAAAGGGGGCGGACAGTCGGCGAGCAAGTGTAGCAAACAACCAAAACAACCACCAGAACCAGACCCTGGGACTGACTTCTGGGAGATACTCCTCTCGCGCCGGCCCATAACAAAGTTAATAATAATAAAGCCGGAGCCGGTGCCGGGGTCGGGGAAAGTCAGGGGCACGCCCCAGACAAAGTCCCCGCCAAATACGATTACAATTTGTTACACTTACGCAGCACAAAAGTCTTGAGCAACCCCGGATCCATCTCCTCTTTGAGAAGCCGGGACGCCAAGCAGTCGCCAGTTGTTTCGTCTTTCGTCTTGCGGTTATACAAATCTCCAGACTGGCATCAGGAGCAGAGCAACTACATGGAACCATCAGCATCAGCAGCAACCTGACCAAAGAAATGCCCAAACCGAATGTCCGCATAAATCAGAGCATAGTTTGGGAACAGCAGCGAAAAGGGGGAAGGCAGCAGCCCAAGGGGATGTTTCTCTCTAATCAAAATCAAGGCAAAAGGGGAACAGGCCACACTGAGGGAAATTATGGGGATTATATACTGGTGAGTATGTTGAAAAATAAATCTTGTAAAGGTTAAAATATAACTCATAGTAAGACATTTTCTATTAGTAAAAAATAAATGTCTGATTTCTTCCTTTCAAACAATTAAATAGTATTAATAAACAAATATTTTTTTTATATTTTCTTCTAGTGTAAATATATATTCCAAGAGCAGGGGTTAATTCTCCAAAGAGGCCAAAGGGGAAACACACTCCCCGAGAGATGCACACACACTCGCTCTCAACGATCAGCCGATGCCAATTAATTTATCAAAGTCAGTGCAGGCGCAGGAGATGGAGGAGGAGGAGCAGCAGCAGAAGCATCTTCAAGACAAGGCCACTGGGAATTAAAAGACAATGAACGATCCCCATTCATTGCTGGGTTATTAATACAGCACACTCTGCCGGCGATCATCGGGGAATCGATTCCGGAAGCGGCTGCAGTTGCTCTCAACATTTCTTTTCTTTCCATTCTTTGCCTTCCCTCAGGTAAACTCTCCCCTGACGTTTATTAATTACAACTAGATTTTTATTTATAACCAACAAATTGTTGACAATTTATCAATTTGGCTTAGTGACGCATTCGGGTTATATACATTTATATAGACAAAAAATAATAATCGATGTTTCCTCTTCCTTCACAGGCGATCGCTGTATTTGAGCTTCTGCCAGCCGGCTCTTTGGCGCTTCAGCTCTCGGTAGCTGTTGGGCAGGCCATAGAAGAAGTATATGGACAGTCCTATATAGATGTGTATAGGGAGAACCAATTAGTTTTATGTATATTAAGCACTTGGTTTTGACGACTATAATACCGTTTTATTAAATACTTTTTCGACTAGCTTTGAGTTAGCTAAGCATGCACATTAATTAAAGGTGGATTGTTGGGGGGATATAGAATGATGGGAATTAGTTGTAAATTAAATTATATTTTATTCTGGGAGTATTTTTTGAATTTTATAAAATCCTCTCAAATCCCATAAAGTCATTATGTGTTTAGTTTCTCTCAAATTTATTGCTGTAAAGTTTTAGGGTTGAAAAAGAGATTTACAAGTGATTTATGATGATTTTTCAGTCTACAGATTTAATTACTTTTCAAGAAGTTGCTGGATATATAGTATTTATGCTATGAAATTAAATGTAACAGCAATTTTTCCTTTAATATAAACTGAAAACTTTATAACCTTTCCATTGTCTCACATATTAAATCCTCTCCCATTTCATTTCATCAAACTGCCTGGAGATATCCCATTCTCCCCCACAATCCTCCTGGTTCTTATCAACTAGAATTGCTTGCATTCCCTACTAACTAACTAGTGACTACTAGTAACTACAGCTACGCTGAATATGTACAAAACAAGCTGCATTTGCATTCCGATTCGCATACAGGACTCGACTACTTTTAACTGGGGAGGGATAAATGGCACCCTCTTTGGTTTCACCAGGGGGATTGGCAGAGCACCCCTCAGCTTTCCGCCTCCTCCACCTCCAGGTAAGTGGACTGCGGACGATGGCGACGCACCAAGTCCGGATGTTGTTGGGTTCGGTGCGAGGGGCCACGCTGCAATATGGCCTCCAATTTCGCTTTGAATGGCAACGGCTCCGACTCCGGTTGCTGGCCAGGATCCGGGCCCATAACCGTCTCCGTCTCCGGCCGCGATTCCGGTGGCAGGTGGTGGAGGAGAGCCGGGTTCTTGGCATCCACGATATGTTGCTGCTGCTGTTGCTGGCTCAAACTGGGTCGCTGTTTGCGCAAACTAATGCTGTTGATGGTCTTGTAGAGCACCGGATCGAATTTCGGTGGACGCGGTATGTTGCCGGCACTCGCAATTGCAGCTGCACCTGCAACTGGAGCAACTGGAGCAGGTGCTGCTGGGGATTTGAAGGGGCTTTCAGCGAGGAGGACCCCATCAGCATTACCAGCCTCATTATGGCCGATTTTCAGTTCGCTGATGGCCTTCAGCATTAAGCGACGCACATCGGTTTCGCTTTTCGATTGCTTTAGCTGCGGCCTTGCCTTTGGCTCATCATCCTCGTCCTGCTCCAGATTCTCCAAATCCTCCTCGTCCTCCTCCTCGTTCCTCTTTACCGGCCCCCTCGCCTTATGGACATTGGCGTTCATAATGATGTGGCTTAGGCGGTCTTTAAACTTGGCTGAATGCAGGGGATCCTCAATTTCAGAAGCCTGCGATTTAAGGGAAGTCTGGGAGGGCATTCGTGGCAGGGTGGGCCTAAGCACTACCAAGGGTTGTGGCTCTGCGGCTGGAGTCTGGAGAAAATCCTCTTTTAATTGATCCCCTCCCGCTCGGACCCTCTCAAGCTGCTCATAGAACGCCTCGCTATTGAAGAGCTCCTCAAGCATCTGCTGGGCCACCAATTTGCACTCCTCGTACCTATTCCGGCCCAGGGAAACCCCATCCTGGGCCTCGTCATCATCGCTGCTGCTGTGAACGGTAGCCACAATTACTGTTTCAATAACACTCGGATACATCTCGGAGTCCAGACTGAAATGACGCTCAAATATGAGCTGCTGTTCTAGCTCCTGCTGGCTTTGCTCAACATCCTCGGCATCGAGAACATCGTCCAGCATGGCAATTACCGATTGCTCATCTTCCCGCGAAGGGGATTCATTGCCCAAAGTCGCTGTGGAATTTTCACTCTTTGTATCGTCCACATAGAACAGTTTGCCATTGGCATGCTTCACCTCAATCAAGTCCTCGCCAACATCGCTTAGATTCTGGATTTGATCCAGGCTGCTGCTGGGACTCTTCTTCAGTTGAGTCTCAACGGTCAATATGCTCTCCTTGGACACACAATTGTGCTCCTTCTCTAGGCCGTCATTCAATCCCTTCAGCGCCTTGTAAAAGGCCAATCTTTCGGGATTCCTCTTTTCGGGATTCTTGCAGTCGTAAAGATACCAGCATGCAAGGAATATGGGTATGCCTAGGACATTAAGGTTAGTTCAAAGTGCGACATGCATTAATTTCTACCGCATGCAGTGAGATTTAAAGATAAAACCAACTCACCCACAACCATCCAGACTCCAAAACGTATCCATGTCCAACTGTCCAGCTGGAGCATCAAATAAATGTTTATAAAGATACTGATGGCGGGCACAATGGGAACGAAGGGCACTCGGAACAAGCGACCACGAGCTTCTCTGGGCTGCAGGCAAATCAGCAGGATGACCAGAACAATGAGCAGGATTAATACCACGAGCAGAGTCAGGGCCCAGGGTTCCTGAGAGGCGATGGCAGGATGGGCCTGCATTATCAGCACACCCAGACCCAAGGAAAGGAGGCCTGTAGAGGTAAGAATATTTAATAATTATAATATTTCATGACTTATTTAATAAAAATTAATGTTTTCTACTCACAAAATAGGGTAGCCAGCACTCCCACAATCCTGGAGGATATAGCATTTGGCTCCGACATTCGATGGACATTGAAGAGTTGTGTGCAAACGGAGCCGCAAGTGAATCGCTCACTTCTGGAGGTCAAGGAAGTAGTCTCCGAGGCTCGACTCTCCTGCCGCTGTCCCTGAGTGTCCTCCACCTCACAGTAATCCATATATCGGAGCAGCATAATGGATATGGCCACCACACTGTAGGCCAGCAGAGTTCCAATCGAAAGCAAGCTGACCAACTGGGCCAAATCGAAGAGTCCGGCAATCACGGCCGTAAAAAGCGCTGCCACAATGGATCCTGTGACCGGAACTCGGAATCTTGGACTCACTTTGCCCAAAAACCGAAACAGCAGCCCATCCTGGGCCATGGAGTACATCACACGGGGCAGTGGAAAGAGAGCTCCAAACAGACTCGCCAGCAAACCCACCAAGCCTCCTACGGTGACAATCCACATGGCCACCGGCCAACCCACGTACTCGAAGGCATACGGCAGCGGGGCATTGGCATCTTGAAGATAATATGGCAGCATCAGGGTAAGGACAGTGGAGACTCCGAAATAGCACAGGAAGATGATCAGCAGGGAAAGCAGGATCGATTGCGGGATATTCTTGCGGGGATTTCGAACCTCCTCCCCCGTGGTGGCGATGCAATCGAAGCCCACGAATCCAAAGAAGCAGGTGGCGGCTCCCCGGAGAGTGCCCTCGAAGCCATACGGGAAATAGCCACCCGATCCAATGGTATAGTTGGCCGTAACATTGCTGGGCTCCACTGTCCAGTTGGAGAAGTCAGCTAATAATTAAATACAAATATTTTAATAAAATATATATTTTTGCAGGATTATTTTTCGTACCTTTTATGGCGCCAGCAATTATTACAAAGCCCAGGATAAAGATGTTTAGACAAGTTACAAAGTTATTGGCCATTGTAGAGGTCTCCACTCCAAAGGCCAAAACAACTGAAAACTCATTTAATAAATTATTCAAAATATTTTTAAATCATTTTTTTAAAAACGCACCTCCAAAAACAACAACCAGCCCAAAGGCCAGAAAGTCAAAGTAGCTGCCTAGGAAGCTGACATTCATGGGGGCCACCTCAGCGAATGTGGTCTTCAGGGTATCGTTCAGCAGGGAGTCCAGGTACAGGCTGATACCCCTACAAACACTCGCCGTGCCAATTACATATTCCAAAATGAGATTCCAGCCAATGACAAAGGCCACAAACTCGCCAATGCAGACGTAACTATAGACATAGGCAGAGCCAGCCTTCGGAACTCTGGCTCCGAATTCCGCATAACAAACTCCTGTAAGAAATTAGGTATTTAATATAATAATTTATTAAATTCAAATTAAGATTTATATATTTCTTTTTCTGCGAAGAAACTCACCAGCTAGCAGCGAGGCCAGAGCAGCGATGGCAAATGATATCATCACCGAGGGACCCGCCTGATCCTTGGCAATCTGTCCAGCCAGCACATAGACCCCTGCCCCCAGGGTCGATCCCACTCCGAGGGCCGTGAGATCCCACAAGCCCAGCACTCGGTTCAGCTTCGTCTCCCCCTCGCTGCCATCGGCCTGGAGATGTTTACGCCTGGTGAGAACCTTCCAGGGCGAGACTTGGCGCACCATATCTGCGTATCGCTCTCCGGATTCACGGCAAGTTCAGTCAACCCAGATATTCTGAAAAGAATCAATTGCAAATGCCACAGGTTTAGCCAAGATCATGATGCACTTCGGATTTACGTATTTTCCTACGGGCTTATCTTCTGACGAGGCATTCGATTGAATAATGCAAATAATTGAGCTCAAATTGTAATCGTAAATGGCGAGGCTATTGTCAGCTGCGAGTTTGAACTCGATTGCTCCACTTAGAATTGGGTATATATAGGTAATCTGTCTATATACATGGGGGAGTGCTATATATGGGAAGGGCTACGAGGCTGCACAGGTTGTAATGGAAATGTTTTGATAGCCTTTTTTCTCGAGGAAATTGGGTTAAAGCCATAAAACTTAGGACTTGTTTTATTTTGATGTCAAATTATATTCATATTCCTTCTCTATAAAAGCCAAAGTCTAGCCAGAAAATTGTATGCACTTTTTGTTTATTTTACATTTCCATTAATAATGAAATAACTTTAATAAATAAACTTACTGCCACAACAGCTTGCTTTACGTTTGTGACTAACCTAATGCATCTTCTTCTTCAGCATCTACCATAAATAATTACATATTTATTTTTCCACCAACAGGTGACTAACCATATACACCCGCACCTTTTCGTAGAAAAAGAAAAGCAATACTTCCCGGACTTTGATAAGAATCAGATGCTTAAGTTCTGGCCTATAACGTCTCCTCCAACTTTGTTTGCCCTTCTATTAATATACTTTATAACTCGCTTTGCTCTGCGCTTAACAAAGATAATTAAGTGGGTCTAGGTGAGTCTGCCGGACTTGTCGAATGAAAACTTATGCTGTTTATATATAATTAGGGTAAACTTCACTTACCACCAACTGGAAAACAGTTTTGCAGGCTTTGTTCGGCTCTGTCGCTCTATTGCAGTTGTTGGGGCAGTGTAAATATTTTCTCCTCGCCTTTGTTTCCGATTCTTATTAATGAATTGCAAGTCTATTATTAATTTCCGTTCGCACAAGACAATGAAAAAACGGACAACAAACGTGTGACTGACATACTTGGCGATCTCGGAGCGTCTGCGTCTGCAGGTTGTTGGTGGAGTATTACAGCCGCGATTTCGTCGCGTATTCCTCCTAAGATAAGACCACCAGTCCAGGGAGCCGAACTCGTAGCTCCTCCTCAGTCCGATGAGAGCTAGTGTCAGCCATGGGCACGGGGAATGCGGGGTACACAGTGACAAAAATTCGCTAGAAACTGAGTGAGGGAAATAACGAGCTATAAATATAGTGCGAATAAACTTGGAACGTTTTCTTTAAATTTATTTCAAAAATATTTATTATATTTATATGAAGTAATAGTTTGGTTTGAACTGTGGCTCTTTACATTTCATTTTTAAATCTTAATCCTCTGAGTTATCATAGTTTATTATTTTACAGTAAACATGATCCTTATTTTGTTGCTAATTAAATCATTCCTTGTATTTAAAAAGTCCCATAATTTTAAATTGAATGGTTTCTCATTTATATATGCATATGGGCAATTCTCCAGACATGTCAACCGCAGCCAAAAAATTAAAAGTTAATAAAAGTATGTTTTTTTCGCATATTTGGGCAGGGAATCTATTGAATTTAACTAATGAAAGCCAATTTTATGTTTACTCATAACACATTTTGAAATATTTCAATGCAAAGTAGACACAGTGCGAAAGCACTGCTTTGAGCGTTTCTAATGCTCGTTTTGTTTTAATCCATTTTCTTAAAGAGAGTCATTGAGCATTGATATTCGCTCTTCTAAATCTCGATTTATATTCAAAAAATATGAAAAAAATGTGAAACAACCGATGCGATTACTAATAACGGCGAATTTCTTATGATCTTATTTGTCTTCACCAATGTCGCGTTCGACAGTGAAAAAGAATTCTAGTTATCGGTGCATCCAAGGTTTTTGTGCAATGAGCATCAAATATCGTGCCCAAACGTATATTTTGGAGCTTAAGAAGTTAAAAGAAAATTTGGTTCAATATAAGCAGCAATTCGAGTTTGGAACTTTTTTAAAGTTTGTCGCGTGCGACATCGTAGGTAAAAAAAAATTGTTTTTTTTTTGTGTTTTTTTTTTAATATATTTTTTTATATACTAGTTTTAGTGGAAATGAATGCAGGAAACGAAAAAAACAAAGCCAATTGCAAACGTTGGCGAGAAAATATAAAAAAAGATGAACAAAAATTACAAAATTATAAATTGAAAAACAAGGAGAGAATGAGGAAAGCTAGAAAGACTGCTCGAAGACTGGCTAAAGGAAATAAAAAAATTATTGAGGAAAACCGCAAATATAATAGAACACGTCAACGGGAGAGGATGTGCAAAGCATACCTGGTATAAGCCAGATGCATTGGTTTGCTTGCAATGGCCAACAAACGGAATCTGGTAGGACAGCATATTCATTTAAAAATATTGTTTTTTAAAGATATTTTGTTAAGTTTGAAATTGATGTAAGAAATAATAAAAAAAATATTGAGTACATTAAAAATAATTTAAATACATCCTTTGCACTTCTCACTACTTAAAAAGAAACAAAAACAACATAAAAAGTATGATGGGAAAAAATGTCGCGTGCGACATGTCGCGTGCGACACAGATTCAAATTAAATTTAAAAAAAAACTACTTAATATTTTTAAGTCAAACAAAGTCTATTATTAAGATAATGCATTGCATAATATATTAAAATTAATTCCATTAAAATCTTTCGTCACGTTTCGCTGAAATCAGGGCTTGAGCTGGTTTGCGAAAAAGTGACTTCTATATTTGTCGCGTGCGAATACGTCACATTTTTGTAAATATCTTGAAAACGAATAATTGTCAGAAATTGATCTGAGCACCAATTATAGTGCTAACCAAGAGCTATACATTACAATTTTTATAAAATTAAAATAAAATCTTGTCGCACTTTTTTTTCAGTTTGAATGCGTACGAATGTCGCGTTCGACATCAGAGAATTGCCCATATGTTTTATTTATTAATTTATTTAATTTCTCAAAGTGCACACACGAAACATAATTGATAAGAAAAGAAGACGAATCCCACTCGGATCGGCTAGATTTACTTGAGATAAGTCTTGAGTCGGGAGCGTTTCTATAGCTCATCTGGGTTGTAATTAGAGCAAATACAAAAAAACAAAAAAAAAACAATTAGCAGGTGTGCGAAAGGTGGAGGGAGGAGGAGTGCAAAGGGGAGGGGTAGGGAGAGGCTGAATCACACTGTGTGACGTCGCATTTTGCTGCTGATATTTTGATGCTGCTGCTGCTGCTGTGCACGTTGTTGTTGTTGTTTTCCGACTTTTCGGTTTTATGATCTTTGCGATAACAAAACAAGAGATTTTTTTCTAGTTTTATTTCGGCTTTTTCCTTCCATAAGCAATTCCAGAATTTTGTTATTTATGTTGTTTCTGATAAGGCGATGTTTGTATTCACGTTTTTACTTCATTTCCGATCTGCCGCTTTTGTGTTGTTTTCTTTTTTTTTTTTTGGCTTTAGATTTGAACGTTCGCATTTTCCTCCCGCTACGCGGTATCTCGCTTACACTGGCTTTCGTTCTCCCTCTGGCGCACAGGTAGCCCGCAACTCGGTTGTTGACGGTTTCGGTGTATAACGTTAACTGAAAGTGTAAGATAATATTTTGCTCGCTATATAGAGAGAGCGCTGCGGCAACTGGCCGACTGACTATATAGCGGAATGCAGTAACAATATCGCAGCGACGAACACATTTATAAATGCTGCTCGTCTTCTTATTGTTTGTTAATATTGTTCTCAGTGTTTTTTTCGGTCTAGTTGTTGCTGCTTTTATTGTCGTTAGCTGTCGAGTGTCAATTTGTAGATTTTATGAAGTGGTTAAGTCGGTTGATAAGCTGCGATGCGCTTTAAACGACAGCGAATTCGAAATGGAATTTGAAAAGTTTAATATATTAATGGAAACAAGTATTTATGTATTAACAAAAAACAAACAAATAAAATGATACGCTTTTAAAAAGGAAATAATATAATATTGCATTGGTTTATGTTTCCTATTTTTCATTCAATTTATAGAACACATAAACTTGGCTAGGAACTCTGTAGATATTTTCCTAATTCAAGAATTAAAGTTCAAACTTAAGATACAAAGCCTCACAGAACCTTTAATTTGGATTTGATATATACCCCCTCTAGTATATAAGCCCTATCTCTCCGTAATCTACAATTACGTAAACTCTCGGCCATATAAGAAGGTGAATGAATGGCTTTATTTCATAATTTCAGATATGATATTGCTGATACGAGATAAGCCGATTAAACAAATCTGTTTAGATTGCATTGTTCCAGGTGTAAGTGGGGTTTCGCTATAAATGTGCTTGATGCCTCGCTGATAATTATCCCAAGCATTCCAGCGATTTTCCATTTGTAAATTCCACATTTGCAGTGACCACTTCTTGGCATTATATACAATCCGTTTGCAAAACTCTAAAAAAAACTACAGCATTACCAGCTGTTTAATTATCTATAAACTGATTAGGAACGCTATTAAACCAAACCCAAATTTTATTGAATGCGTCACGTGTGGAATTATTCACTATTTTGTGGTGGTAATTCAAGATAATAGAGGTGTACTTTTGACTTGAATATTTTTTGGGGTTTTACGAAAGATATTTAGTATGCGATTTAATTGTTAGATTAACTTATTCAAGATGGATAAAAGTAGTCATGTATATTTAACAAATTTATTCTTCACAGATTTATTAATACAATTTATAGAATAAGTATCATTTTATATAAAACATTTCTATTCAAACTAAATGCTTTGATAGTTTATTTTAATATAATTTAATTTATAAATTATATACATACATTGTTAAATTTATTTATAATAACAGCAAGTTTTGGAAACCCCATCGATTTGAATCCGTTTTATATTGTCTTTATCTGCATTACTTTCCCGGAAAATTGCTATTTAGAGGTGGAATCAAACGATTCAGCCACAACAAATAAATGCTGATAAGATACTCAAAATGCTCTTCACACTTCCATCGGGGGGAGGGGTGAGTGGGGGAAAAATCACAACAGAGAATGTTTGCTGGGGTATTAAAATTTTACTGCACCTACTTGATGCCAGCCGACGAGCATATATACGTATATATAATGGCAGGAGCAGGAGCAGGAGCAGGAGCAGGACCAGGAACCGACTTCATCACATGTGCGGAGAGTTGGAGCGTGTGGCAAATTGGCCTTTGCGGCTTGTTGTCTGCCAGCCTGGCGGCAAATATAAATGATCTAATTTAAATAATTACGCCCACAAAATGTGACGCGCCTACCGAATTGCCTTCGTTTAATGCTTGAGTGAGAAAATTACCCCCAGCCAGGCCAAGGACTAGGAACTAATTTCAAAGTTGGCTTTGCTTATGGCCTCACAAAGTGCTTCCCATTTACCCATTTCCCATTTCCCATTTACCCATTTGCCATTGTCGAACCGATTTCTCAGTTGTTCGGTATTATTAAAGTTTTCCAATTCGCCAATTGTCGGCAATGACGGTCTCGTATACAGCCGAGGTGGCAACTTGCAGCCACTTTGGCTGCTTCTGGAGGCTTTTGATCAGGTGAGAAACATTCTTTGGGCAGGACTAACCTTCCTTCCTTTATCCTTCCTGAATATCCAACAAAAATACAGATGGCGTGCCAGCATCTACAAGATTATCTGGGTGGACCTACTGGCTTTTCTGATCTGCTTCTATTTCGTGGCCATAATCTATCGATATGCATTGAATTCAAAGGATAAAGTGTGAGTATGTCTTAGAAAATATATTTTATAATATTTAAGAAACATTCTAGCTGCTGAGCTAATTCAACTTTTCTTTCCTTTCAGTCACTTTGAGGAAATTGTGATGTACTGCCACAGCTATGGCAACCTGATTCCACTCTCATTCGTTCTGGGCTTCTATGTGGGCATCATTGTAGACCGTTGGTGGAATCAATACATCACGGTGCCCTGGCCCGATCCCCTGGCGGTCTATGTGAGTGCTTTGGTTCGTGGTCAGGATGAACACGGACGGCTTATGCGGCGCACCATTATGCGCTATACGTGCCTGTCTTTAACCATGGTCCTAACTTTGATATCGCCGGTGATAAAGCGTCGTTTTCCCAGCTACGATCAGTTGATCGAAGCGGGCCTCCTCAATGCCAACGAGGCGAGCATTATCAAGGCCATGGATGCCAAGTTCCCGAAGCATCCAAAGTACTGGATGCCCATCATCTGGGCCAGCAGCATTGTTACGCGCGCCCGGAAGGAGGGTCGCATCTGGGACGACTTCTCGCTAAAGTCGATGATCGACGAGATGAACAAGTTTCGGGCGGGCTGCAATATGCTCATTCACTACGATACCATATCGGTGCCTTTGGTTTACACGCAGGTGAGCGAAGGAGAAGTTTAATATTTTCCAAATGAAAAAGCTTCCTAATTTTCCATCTTGTGCAGGTTGTCACCCTGGCTGTTTACTCATACTTTATAGCCGCTATTTTTGGCCATCAGTGGATCGATCGCGAGTCGGAAACCGGCCTGTACAATAACATAGTCGACTACTACTTCCCACTGTTCAGCACCCTGGAGTTCTTCTTTTTTATGGGCTGGCTGAAGGTGGCGGAGACCTTGATTTGCCCCTTCGGCGACGATGACGATGACTTCGAGCTTAACTGGCTGATCGACCGGAACCTGCAGGTCAGCTACCTAATTGTCGACGAGATGCACAATGATCACCCGCAGCTGGTGAGGGACCAGTACTGGGACGAGGTGTTTCCGAATGAACTGCCCTACCTGGTGGAGGCTGAGAGAGCCGAGCATCCGGAGGCCTCCACCGCCAAACTGGGTCTTTCGAAGCCCAAGTCTGTCAGCTCGAAGTCGACCAAGGACGGGGAAGAAAGCTCTACTTACGGTGAAGAGGAGGAGGACGAGGAGGATGAGCTGAAGATACGCTTTGCGAAGCGAGACTTCAACTTCAGCCATAGCTCCTTTACGGTATCACGTGCCTCGGAAAGGTCCAGTCAGCGCGGATTTCAGGACAATGAGGAGCGAGACTTGGGGGAGCGTGACCTCGACAAGGACGACTTCGATCGTTTGCGTATGGAACGGGAGAGAGAGCGTATGAACCGTCAGATTCAGCATGCCGCCCTCGCCTATGAACTGATGAAGGATGAGATGACCTCAAACATCGGATCGGAGCCAGGGTCTACCCAGACGGAAAAGAGCTACGTTAGCGTCAAGAAGGAGGAGAATAGCGCCGAAGGGAATAAGGAAAAGGATAAGAATCAAAACAAAGACCAGAAGAAATAGATTATTAATTACATTTTACAAAAAAAAGACAAGTTAAATAAATCATAAAATAATTAGTAGTTTAATTGAATTGCATTAATTGAATATTTCTTTAAATATTTATAAATAGCCCCTCTCATTATTCGGAAGGCTCTTTTTCCTCCTCCGGAATAACTTCATCGGACGGAGGATGCAGAACGGTGATCTTGTAGGGCTTTCCAGAGGGAGCGTATCGGAACTGAGTGGTCTTCATGTCGATAAAGCGGTGACGCATACGGTCCCGTCGCTCCTGACGGCGCTGCTCAATCAGCTCATTGAAGTCAACTGAATGAAAAGGTAAAATTGAATAAATACAATATTAAACGATTAATAAATACTCATTACTTGTCGATTGAGAAGTTCTGACGGAGCTCTGTAGGTCCGTTTGCTGGGATACAGTAGAGGAACCACTGAAGGTAAACTGGGAAGGTGTCCCACGCATGCTGTACGAGTCCGTGTAACTGCCGCTGGCTGATGGTCTTCCCAGGAAAAGGTTGTGGAATTGCGGCAAACGAAGATTACTGGGTGTAGATATTACGGAGCCACGTCGTTTCTGGGAGGGCAACATTACATGACACAGGATAAAAAAGGAGGGAGAAGGGGAAACCATACCTTAAGTGGCTCCATGTGGGCAGTCGAGGCCTCTGGCGGATTGGTACGCATGCCTTGTACACTGTAAGGCAGTTCATTTGGAAAGACCTGATCCCAGTACTGATCCTTGACCAGCTCGGGATGTTCCTGATGCATTCCGTCCACAATAAAATACGAAACCGTAATGTTTCGATCAATAATCCAGTTGAGCTAAACAAATAATTAAAATATTTTAAATTTAATTAATTAAATCTATTTCAGAGCTATGGAATATTTACCTCAAAGTCGTCATCGTCCTCGCCAAAGGGATTGATCAGGCTCTCGGCCACCTTGAGCCAGCCAATGTAGAAGAAGAACTGAAGGAGTGTCAGTATGGGAAACCACTTCATCACATTATATCCGTCTTCTCCACCGGTGGTCTCTGTCCACTGCTGTCCCAGTATGTTGCACATGAAGAAGAAAAAGACGGCCAGAGTCACCACCTGAGTGTACACCAGCGGAACACTGACCCAGTCGTAGTACAGCAAGAAGCCACAGTAGCCGCGGAACTTGTTCAGCTCATCGATGATGGTTTTCACGGCGTAATCATCCCGGATCTTGTTTTCCCTCCTGGCCCGCATCACAATGCTGGCCGCCCAGACAATGGGCATCCAGTGCTTCGGATAAAGGGGAAAGGCCAAGTCCAGGGCCTCTATGATGCTCTTCTCATTCTCCAGCAAGAAGCCCGCCTCAATAATCTGATCATAGGTGGGAAAGCGACGCTTCACACGCGGCGAGATCATGGTGAAGACAATCACCTGGCAGAGGCACACATATCTCAGGATCGTTCGCCTCATGGCCCTGGCTCGATCGTCGAAGCCATGGATACTGGTGGTGACCAAAATGGCAATGGCATCTGGCCAAGGAATGGTGGTATATTGTTCCCACCAGCGCTTCATCACAATCGACACGTAAAATCCCAGGACGAAGGATAGCGGAATGAGTGCGGCATTGCTCCCACAATATACGGCAATAGCCTCAAAGAACCTAGCATTTCAGGTTCTTAGATTTGCCCCAAGAATATCTAGGAAATAAACTTACCTCTTTGCCTCCTCGTTAATCAGTAGGCGATATATAATGGCCAGTAATATGTAGATGGCTAGAAATATTAGCAGATCACGCCACACTAACTTGTAAATACTGCCGCGCCATCTTCGAGCCACAAAGTTATTATTGTAAAAGAATTCGCCGATTTAGGTTTATTTACTCACCTGACCAGCAAGCCAAGGAAATTATTCATAACACTCGAAGTGCTCACACTGGAGGTGTAGGTCACCGTCATTTTGAAGCAATTTTAATATGAAATTAATTATAATGTTAATACTCTGCCGAGAGAACAAATTGTTCTGACCAACGCTTGGGAGATTGATTAACATTTCAAAGGTTGCTATATAAATTCTTCAATTTCCACCTTTGAAAACTTATTTAAAACAGCAAATCAAACAACATAAATAATTCAGGTTCACTTGTCCTTAGTACTTATGTATAAAGAAAACACAAATAAAGGGCGAGAAACCTGTCAGCTGGTTTAAACCAATTGCTTCCGAAAAGAATTCAATGGATTTGATTAAAATGGGGAATATAATGTATATCTTTATACCCCATCCACAAAGAGTATTCCTTGGATAATTTCATGTTTCCAGAAAACCATTTTCCATTTTGTTTTTCCAAATACCACGCTCTTCCTTCAAATATAAGGGTATTGTGGGCCCTGCAGAAATGTGTTCTCATATCAAATAGGAATTAAAAATTTATACAGCCAGTTTCTTTACAATGCTTTGTCAATAATATATTTACTCATTTATTATTGGGAAATGTGTGCCTTTAAAATCCTCAAAATACAACCAATGAGTATCAAGCTGTCGGAATTATTGTTAATGCCACTCCCTACTTGTATTTATTTACCCTTTTCGAGGCCTCCCGCTGAAAATTCGAATCGAATTCATTGCTTCCCGTGACAAAGATTGCCTTTGATGCGTTAAGACAATACGTACATCAGTTTTGTGAATCATTTATGAGCCACAATACCCATGTGCCTGTGTCGCATGTGCCACAAAAGTCCTTCCTGACAGCACAAAAACCACACACGAACGGCGGCGGCTGGGAAAAAATGAGAATATCCGCGAAGCTCTCATTGTGCCTTCCATTATCATAACCAAACATGGAAAATCTGACGCGAAGCGTGTTATTATTTTTTACACTTGACAGCATTTTCCGCGCTGGAAAAATCGCGACAAAAACCAAATGAAATTACATTGGCAGCCGAGAGAGAAGAGCGAAAACTATAACAAAATTTTATTATATTTATAACATATTTAATGCCTCGTCGGAGGGCGGCTGAAGGGTAAAGTAATTCCGATTCCGATTTCGTTCGCCACTTAACTCATTTGGGGCATTATTGGGGTTCGGTTTGGTTTTTCTCGCCGCGGTCCCCCTAGCCTTTGTGCTTTCCAATTTATAATTGCAGATCGATAAGTTTGCATTAAAGCGGTAGTGCTTTTTCGCAGCCGAGATATAGCATAAGCAAGTGTGCTGGGAAAGGGGAAATAACCGACTTTAAGGATGTACTATTCTGTGAATATATAAACTGCTTTAAAATTAAATATTATATTTAATATTTATTTATATATATATTTATTTTATATATAAATAAATATATTTAATGTATATCCCATACACTTTTATATATTTATTTAAACTGACAACAGTCTGTACCCAGCTAATTGGGCCTTCCGATCATCATCAATTTGTTTATTTTCCCGGCTCAAAGGCCGCAACCAATTCGCGTATGCCCCGTGTCCTCGACAACAATTCAGGCAGGATATGTGGCCATAAATATTTCATATTTGCACATCGCGTAGTTTGTGTTTTGTCGCCTGCTGCTCCTGATTGATGACGCGGTCGAGGATTGCAGATGCGCATTTTTGTGTCGTTCTCGTTCCCGTTGTCGCCATGCAAAAAAAGGGGTTAATTTAATTTCGCGCTCCGGCGAATTTGTCCATAATTGGCAATTAGCATTGACCATTGCCATATACATGTTCGGTCAGCGAAGCCATGGCAATCATCATCTCACACGGTCAACTTACAGCGCGGCCAGCACAGCTCCGCGACAGCAAAGAGTTTGGTTTTCTGCATTTGCCCAATGGCAACAAATATTTGCCCGATGGTTCCTCCCCTTCGGCCCTTGTTGTTTTTTGTGACAATTTAAAAAAAAAAGGAATGAGAGAAAATAAAATTGCAAATAAAAAATCCGGTATTTATTGAGGCGTTGAAACAATAATCATCGAGTCGATCTTCCTGAACTTTTATCCACAATGTGAGGTAAATTAATAGAAGCAATTAAAAGGGATTGAAATTTGAGGATATATTTATATATTTTCCAAAGTTGTTATAAGTAAGAAACTATAAACTTAAAATATTAATCATCATCATCATCATCAGCAAGTTGTCCAATAGAAAACCCGCTAATCTGTACATGATAACATACATTTGTTTAGCTTTTAAGTTTCAATTTTTAGATGAACGATCTATGAAATCAGTATCATTCCCCGTCCCTATAGCAATCCTTTAAATCAACGCAAGTCCAACAGCACCTGGGAAATTCTGTTAACGTGTCTACGTAGTCAGAATTTTTGCATAATGCAAAGGGCATAGGTCTTTGGCAACTGATAAAGAGAACGCAAGGATTACGTAATCGTTTATAAATACTAAAAGAACAAAACAAAAAAAACTCACTAATAATAAAGGGCCGAGCCATTTGTGTTTTCACACCTTTTTACGCCGCAGACTCTTCCTTCCTGGCCGAATTGTCCTACCTTGAGTTCGTAGTTTTTATCCGTTATGCAGCCATTCTCTAAAAAGAGTTTTATGTCTCAAGAACGATTCTATAATCTGTGGCTTTTACACCACACTAACTAACTAAGTAACGTACTTCCTTTTCTCATCATTAAGGGGAAGACAAGGGTCCTCGAAAAGGACACACAAAACACAATCACCAGTAGCAGCCGGAAGTAATGCATTTCAAGGTGGAAATATAACTGCGGAGCTCAGGACTCGGAGGCGCCTTATAAACCCTTGAGTGTCTGTTACGCGATCTGGCCCCAATAGCACCTGCCAAGTTTATTGAGGATTTTAGGAATTATTAAAGATTAAGTAGAGTGTGTTCCAGCAGCCATTCCCATAAAATTGACTTTAGGAAATTTAATATATTTACTGCATACCTTTTATGATATTTAAGCCAATAGTTTAATGCAAAATTTGCTGGTTAAATTCAGTAACAAAAGTATTTAAAAATTATTAAAGATTAAGTAGAGTGTGTTCCAGCAGCCATTCCCATAAAATTGACTTTAGGAAATTTACTATATTTACTGCATACCTTTTATGATATTTAAGCCAATAGTTTAATGCAAAATTTGCTGCTTTAATTCAGCAACAAAAGTATTTAAAAATGTATTTTAATATCTTTAAATTGAGAAAGATCTACGGGAACCAATTACGTAAAGCTCTGATCTGAACCACAGTTTTGTTTAACAAAAAAAGTAAGAAAGCTACAGTCGAATAGCGGGTATAAAGTAAAATATTCTACATTGAAATCCCTCAAAAAGAAAATATTTTCCAACAAATTTAAATAATTTTTTCACATAAAAAAACCATGTATATATTTATATTATATATTCCGATATATATATATATACTTCCCATAACTGTTTCTGATTACATTTCCCGATTGCAGCTGCTCTGCTTCGTTAATTGCAACACAGTCATGCAAAATGCGTTTAATGCCAACATTATTTTTTTTCGTCCCTTTGGTTTGGGGATTTCCCTTGCAGTTTTCACACCATTTTTCAAAGTCAATTTTGGTTGATTTTTAATGCGACCATTGGGAGGGCACATTAGGTATTTTTATTTCGATCCCAACCTCTCCATCGCTTGATTAGGAATGATGAGGGTTGGTCCAATGGTAGGGAGGCAGTCGAAATAGAGGAGCTTCGCAGGCATTCAACAAGCGGAAATTGATGCGGATTGCCCTTAGGTAGGGTTGTGTTGGAAATTGTGTAACCCCCGGGAATCATGCCGTAATTCCTTGAAATATTAAAATCTATTTTTTTGTAGAGTTAACCCTGATTTCCTGGTGGAGAAGGCGAATGTCCAGGTGGAGCATATTTACATATTGTGGTGATAATTTTAATTTAAATAAAAATTAGATAAGGTTCAGGGATTTTTCTGGAAATGGGAATTGAATTTGTATATATTTTGCATAAAATATATATTGTTAAAATGTAATTTACAACAGTATAACATTTTTCTTACAATTTAAAACACATATAATATTGCTTTTTATCCTAATTTCTAATATGTTAGAAAAAATGAACCTTAAAACTATATCCTTATCGCAAATCCTTACAAATCTCATATCTTACCCCTGCTCCTTACCTCTTTTCCTTAACACTCCTTCTAGGCCTACTTTTTGGCACCCCGAAAACTCCTTCCTTCCAGCTCATCCGTCACCCAGAATCTTCATCCGAAATGAACAGACCCAACAGCTTTATAGATTAGATTGTTGCCGCAAAACAGAGACCCCGGCTAATCTTTAACCCAATCGGACCAGGGCCAGGCCAAGATTGCATTGGGACATCTTTGGACATTATCGTTTCCGGCCATCTTTGACTTTCATCTAAGCCCGGGCTAATGTCCGTCAACCTTTTCTCTCTTCTTGTTTTCTTTTCCAGAAGGTTTCCAGTCCGATTTTGGTTGTTAGACAGCTAATTATGTGACAGCCTATTAGCAACTCGATAAATATGTGCCCAGCGGAGGAGCCCCGTGAAAAGCCGCCCTGAAAAGTTTGCTTTGTGGAAGGAGGGAAGGTGGGAGGAAGCCTCCTCTGCGGGCATTCTATCCATTCATTAGATATGCGAACCTTGCTCCCGGCCTGATTATGACAAAGCACTTTTGCCCAATTGGGTAAATTAGGTGGAAACTGAAAACTAAATGAAACGGAACTCGGCACACGCCCCCCGTTTTTCACTTTTCTTTTTTTTTTGTTTTTAACGAACGTTGCTCTAATTTTTTGAACCCAACCAAAGCCGGAAAAAAGGAGGAAGACAGGGAATAAAATACCGTTTTGACGTTTTACTTTTATTTTTTGGTAGAACGGAACTCTGAGAACTCGGACCACGAACCGGAGCAATTATTTTGCATTAACGAAAGGGTTTAACATTTGCGTTTTAGCCGACGTTTAACAACAACAAGCCGCACATTACGACCGTTCTTTTTAGCCATGCGGGGGGCGTCGAGGGGGCGTGTCCAAGTTGGACAGTTGTCCTGAGGGTTGTACGCCTTGTAATTCGCTTCGGTTCTTACCCAGCAAAAGGTTGATCTTCGGCGCGAAGGGGTATGATGATTTATGAAATTTTTCTTCTTAAAATAACAGAAATATAACAAAGAAAATTGTTTAATACAGCTTTAAATAAATAAAATACAAATAGAAAATATAATTTAATCACAGAACATATACTAAGCTTTGAACAGTAATTAAAAGAATATTTTTAGGAATATCCTAGTGCCTTTAAACTAAATAAATAAATAAACAATTGATATCTATATATTTTAAATATTTAATTAAGAACTCTACTATATGTATTTTCCTCTCTAAAAAATCCAGGATACCCTCGAGTCGCATCTCGTTGTCCTTACATTTTCAAACATTTTTTGTGGCTGCTGCGACGACGACGATAAATTGTTGTAATTAATTTTTATTTAACTGTGAAAATGGAAATGCTCTCTTTTTTTTTGCTGGCCAGTTTCAAATTGGCTTAAAATGTAAATTATTATTGTGGCCAGGAATCGTGCTACATCATGCGAGCGGAGGAGTGCGGGGTAAAGGCATTTCCCAGCATTTCCCAGCACTTTGTGATGTCTATTAATTAAGCTGCATGTGTGTGTGGGCGGGGCCAGCCCCTTCCGCGGAGTTTCGCCTTTGTGGTTGGCAGTTTTGTTAAACCTGGAAAATGCGGAAAATGGGATGAGGGGCGGCTCCATGTTGTAAGTGATAATTACAAGTTGGCAAAACTTTTCACACACACAGACACAGCGAAGACTGAAGGAGACAGACGGCTTCAGCTTTTGGCAAAAAGTAATTACAATTAAGCCGACGAGCATTTGGGAACTCATTTTATTAGTTTATCCCCTCACTCAAAAAGTTGCAAGTATTTTTCAGGAATTTATTAAAAAGAAAAGCAAAGACAAAAAAAAAATGATGTACAAAACGCTTCTCTAATTCCCTAAAAAAAAGCAAAGGAGGCAACTCACCAAACAAACTTTTTACGCTTTGAATCCTTTCACTTAAAGCCCTGGCAGCCTGTCCCCCTTTCGGACAAAGTTTTGTCTAAGTATTACCAATAAAATTGATGGAGAAATAGTCCAGAACTATTTGGCTGTAGATAAAAACTTTTCTTCGCACACACACAGCTCGAGATTTTATGAGGGGGCAGCTGGAGCTCCTGGAGAATGAGAACAAGTTTAGCTTAATATTAAAATTCACCCCAGCTACCCTTTTGCTTTGGCTGGGAACAATTTGGATGCCAAGCTAAAAAGTGCAGAAATTGGGGGAAATCCCATTGTTATGAAACACAGGGGCGACGGTGGAATACTTTTGTAAGTAAGTGTTGGGGTTAGTTATTCAATGCAACTCTCCGTCCCCCTCGTTTTCCCCTATTGTATTCAAGGATCAAAACTCTTTGGCATTCGAGTTTCGTAAAGTAAAGACTTTGGCAGTTAAGGAGTCTAAGGAAACTATAAATGGAATGTTTGGCAGAGCTTCAAATGAATAAATGAATAAACCCAATATCCTATGAATAAAATGAAGTTGAGCGAGAAGACACAATTTATATTTCAGGAATAATGTCGAGTTTGTAGGAAAAGCTTTTAGGGAAATCGTGTTTGTTTTATAAATATTAAAAAAAAATATTTTATCTGAAATTAAAACTTCCCAAGAATTGAATTTATACTAGAATATCATTATTTTCCTCATACTTTTTATTAGATTTTATTTTTCTTTCAAAAATGTGGGACAAACTTCCCAACTTCAAAGCTTTCGTTTTGGCCTTAACTTCTTTGCTTCATTTAGGCCCTAATCCAATTTATTTTTCCTAATATCTCTGCTCGTCGTCGTCTTCTCATTACAGCCACTTCGGTGAAAGCTCCCCCACATAAGGATCCTAAATTATAAAACACTCCCGCCAGGAGACACAACATTTTGTAGGCCAATTATTGACACATTTAACCGAAGAGACGTCGAGAAGTTTTACGCCTGGCCAAAATCATATAAAAACCAATCAAAGTTTTTCGACGAACAGGTGTTTTTTGGCTCCCTCCCTCCCCCAGCCACCACTATGGATTTCCCCGGGTTTCCCTTTTTGGCTAAAACACGCACAACTTTTCGAGCTACTTGTAATTAGCTTTTCTTGTTCGATTCGTTTGGCAGCAGCAGCAGCAGCCGAAAAAACGCTTGTCCTAGCCGAAAATTTCCCTCACTTTTTCCCCCTCCCCCCTTACTTTTCCACCCAAAACTTTGCGTGCAAAAATTTCGCTTCTAACGCGGCGAAAGATTTAACTTTTTGATTGAGAAAACATCATTAACGCACGTAAAACGTGAACTAACTATTTACGGGTCTCAGCTCTATTTGTGTGTGTGTGCGTGTGTATCTGTGTAGGTTGAAAGTTTTCGCTTTTTCCGATGCTAAAAATCAAATAGGGGAAAACAGCGCGAAATGCGGGATGAGGCAGCAAAGTTTCTAATCACATTTACCGCAATTACTAACAAGGTTTTTTGTTAACTTGGCTCAAATGAGCTGGCGGAGTGTGGATGGGGTCGCTTGCCTCAAATATGTGTGTCTTCTACAAAGTAAATTAAATAATTTAATTAATTATGAAATTTGGGTTAGCAGAGAGACAGAGCCGAGAGCCGAGAGCCCCAGAGCTGAGCTGATGAAGCAGCACCAATCAAGATGGCATTAAACGTAATCTGATTTGGTTAACAGAACACAAGGGACGGGAATTTGCTGAAAATTTGTAAGCCAAAAGATGAAAGAAGCGTTAATAAATTAGCTGAGAATTTTTGGGGGGTTTTTTAACCGGATTTTGATAGGGGAAGCAGAGCTAAAGATATATATTAGTGAGATTTAAACGCATAGACAGAAAACACAAAATAATTTATATTAAAATGCATATAAAAACTAGTTAATTTAAAATTCTATTTAGAAAAACAACAAAAAATCTAATCAAAACAAAGTTTTAGTTAGGGGTGGCTCACAAAATGAATAAATTAAAAAACCGGAATATAAAATCCCTAGTTACTTCTGCCACTTAAGCATTTAAAAAACGACCAGTTTTTTCCCTATAGGGAAACCCTTATCTCTGATCAGAAAAAATAACAAAAACCACTACCCTATCAAAATAGTGAAAAATTCGTGCATAATCAATTAAAGCCCATCCACAGGGGAAGCTACCCCTAAGACCCAACTTCAGCCGACCAAAAACAGCAACCGACGGCATTTAAAATCGAACTAACTCAACCCTAGCAAATTGATAATGCATTATCTCGGGGACCAAACTATCCCTCTCCGCAGCTCCTATCCCTTTTCCGATGCTCCATCAAAGTCAGCGACAATTCTACCTGGTAACTGCCAAATTATTTATATCGCACTTAAATTGGCAATGAATAGAAAATTAGGGTTTCGTCGTGGCTGTAAAAAGGGGAAAAAGGGGTGAGAATTAAATGCCCTCGGCGACAGCTGCTCTCATCGCTCTAAATAATGCTCCTTGGAGTTGCAGTCAGGCGTTAAGCCATTGATCGGGAGCCTACCCTGTAGGGAGGGTTCCTCGGCAGGATCCTAAGTAAATAACAATAAAGTCGCAAAAGATGAAGGCCCGGGAAAAACGATCTTAATCTTGGGACAATTAACATTTTGGTCTTTAATGATAGGGGCGAGACCCCGAGGAGATTCTAAATGTAATAAAGAATAACAAGGATAATCCAGTGAAAGTATGTACTTGTTGGAGGGGTTTCAAGTGCTCCGGAAAAATCGAAAACTTGAGCATTTTTCTCCTTTTTTTCCTGCCAGATGTGCTTTCTTCTCCTCCTTCGGTATCAGTTCATTTGCTCTTGATTTCGGGCCACGCTTAACAATATTTCAAACTGCAAACTTTTCCCCAGCCTCTGCTTTTCCTACGCCCACACAATGGGCCCACAAAATGTGGGTAAGAAAAATAAGGGAGTGCAAAAAAAATGAAAAGCAAACTCGAATGTGAATGCGAAAATGCTTGTACTTGTACGCCAAAGGATTCTCAGTTGGTGGCCACAACAAAGGACGAGAAAAACTGGTGCCTCAACAGCAGGATCTGCTTCCGAGTTAAGTGAGTTTGGAGTTTTCACCTGAGGTGCCTTGAGAAGGAGAAGAAACCTTTGATCAGGTAGCAATTTAAATACTAAACTTTGTAAATATACGAAATATATCGTTAATTTTACTTTATTTATTTACTGTAAGCATTATTTGTCTTTCTGAAAATCTAAAAAATGCATACAATACCCTATTAAACTTGGTTTTTAAGAATAAAAAAAATTTTTAAAAAGTCTCCAGAATGAACTCCTTCCCTAAAACCTGTCACCCTGTTGAATCAACCGATTAGTGTTTGAATAATGTACCAACTTGTGTCCCACACAGATCACAAATTGATCTTCCGCTTGCCATATTTCCTGACCAACCAACCCCCTAGCCCTTACCCCCCCTCTTCGTCCTTCGTCTGCACAATTTTCTTATAGTAAATTTCAACTTCGTTATGTCGTCATTTGTCCGGAGCCACCGACAAACCTGGAAATAAAATTCCCTCACACGAGCTCTCCCTCCCCCCACACACACATCCTAGCAAACTCTGGCAGCTTTTCATTCATTCATTCGCACACACACACACACACTGACGCACACTCAGAAAAAGAAAATATCCTTAACGGAAAAGCGAAAGAAAAGAGGAGAATGGAGCCAGAGAAAAAATTTGCTCGCTTCGTTTTCTGCTTGAATTACAAATTGCAACATCAAAAGTTTGACGTTCTCCGTTCGCTTTTGCCACCCAACAGGGTCCACCCTTCGCTCCGCTTTCTCCTCACTTCCCCGTGGCGTTGTTGTTATTGTTGGTTAACAATACTTTCGGGCTTGGCTGCTGCTCCTTGGCTGCTTTCTGCTGCTTTTCCTGAATGCCGAAAGGAAAGCAATTTTCCAGCAATATGTTGAACGTATTAGAATTTTGTTTACACTCGAAATGGAAAACATGTTGTGCAACGCAACGTCACACATACACAGGAAGAGCTTCCCCTGCCGCTCATTTGTTGACTTTGAGATCCAGTTGTCAGGCTTTTCGATGGGTGAGAAAGTGAGTGAGTGAGTGAGTCCTGGCTATGGATTTTGATTTTGTGCATAAAATGCCCCAAAAACTTTTCGGCCAACTAACACACACACACCGCACGACCGCTCTCCCCCGGCTAGCCGTAGATCGTATGCTAATTACTTTCGAGCAGCAGCAGCAGCAGCTGTTGTAATAACTCAGCCATAAACTGCTCAATGTATACACTAAAAATTATGCATAATTATTTCAAAGCGTTTTCATTAATTAGCTTCCTGCACAGCAAGTAAAGCAAAAGTCCCTGTTCGCAAGGAAGGAGGATGTGCTTTATTTTAAAAGGTGTTCTGGATTTAGAAATTGTGCAAAAAGGTTTAAAAAAGAATTTATTGAAGAAGTGGTTTTTTAGGGTTATGCTTGGCCCATTTCTTAAATCCTTTCTTTAATTTTATTATTAAGATTAGAATGCTTATTTTGCTGGTAAATAATAAATTTAATTTGAAATGAAATTATATTAATTTTATATCATTTTGTAAACCCTTTCTTAACCAACCACCCTTCGATTTCGGTTATCTTTAAACTTCTCTTTCTATTTCTTTACCATAATTATTTATTAAAAATCTATTTCTTAAATTCCAGACAATATTTAATTATTATTTAAAAAATCCTATTTAAATCCCCAACAAAATCCTTGGAAACTACAAACCGGAACCGGAACTCTCGGCGGCGCTTCCTATGTAGGTCGCTAGGTGGCGGCTGCCGCACATTGCAGCGCAGATTTCGACAATTTAACACCTTCATTATTAATTGAAGATAGACCAACTAGGTAGGGAAAGGGGGAGGGGGAACTGGAGAGGGACTCAACTTGAAACTGGGTAAATTTTTATGCTGCTGCTAAAAAGTTTTTTGTTTTCTTTCTCTGGTTTTTTGCGTGTGTTTTGCTAAAAAGCTTCGCTTCGCCCACAACTTTTGGAATATTAATGATGAGAGCAGCTTGACTTCTGCTTTCTCCCCGACTTCTTTCCACTTTCATTATTATAGTATGCATTGTTCGGAAAGGGGCAAGACGAAGGGGAAGGGCTAGGGATGGGGGTAGGGTAGAGTTAAATTGTGAAAACGCTTTTACTCCTGGCTTATTAAGCGGACCTTCCAGCATCAGCTGCACAGGGAAAAAATTAGGAAAAGTTAAGGCAAACATTTAAAGAAACTCTGGTTAAATATGTATTACCCATCAGGCTATCTTTTATAATGTTCATATTTATATTTTTAGTAAACTAAATAAATTTATAATTGTATTTACAACTTTCTCTGCAATTCTTTCAGTGCCTGCATTTAATGCTCAGCAAGGCATAAGATTTCCCACTGATTTCTGGAATGGCAAATATGAATTTAGCGTAGGAGTCGGAGACTATAATGGGTAATTCCCCTTATTTGCCGCTGAAAAGGTCAGCGGGAAGCTGGATTTTGCCCATTGCAAAGGTCACTTGAAGGAGCTGGAGTAGCAAAAGGATTTCGAGTTCTCTTTCGTTATAATTGATTGAGCCATGAGGATGATGGATGCTTCATTTGCTGCTCAGTTGTTCGTGTGGCCAAGTCGAGTATTTTTTTATAGGTAAGTACATATTTTTTATTTCCTGATTTGGCCGAGTTCATTGAATAGATGAGTGGAGTGTCTGAAGGGGTATTGTTAAATTAAAACTGAACAATTGCATAAAGGGAGCAAGCTCCAGTAAAGGTTTTCGTATAATTAAAATGGAAATACCTTTAAAATAAAAGTAATTCCAGCAGAGTTCGATTCGGTTACCTATTTTAAATATCAATCATTTTATTGTATTTAACATATTTAACTATTAAAATATATATTAATCCCCAGCAATCAATAAATAGCTGAAAATCCTGTGAAGTTTAGAGTCAACATCTCGTGATCCCGGGCATAATTCTCTTCATTAAGCCTTTGGCCTCACACATCTGCTCCAAATATCTTATTGTTGGTGGATTCTAAACAGTTAAGCCGATGTTTTGGGTATTATATGGCTATAATCCAGAAAGGACCTTCGCTTTCTATGCCTCTCCCTCCCCCTCCCAGTAGCCCCTGCTCCGCGAGTCTGCTCATTAGCGTTTCATAAATTTGATTAAGACAATCCCAAGGGGAATCTGCTGTTGCTATTTGCTTATTTGTTTGTCTGCCAGGGGGAGAGGACTGTTTCACTCCCCTCAACTTGGCAAATTAGCAGGCGGAGAGCCACCACCAGAGTAATGCACATATTGCATCATCATATACACCATACTTGGGGTTGATTTATATCCATTTACATTTACATGCGGATATATCATGAAAGTCTTTTGCGACTTCGACGCCGCCTTTAATTGGATTAATTTGCATTAATATTTATTAGACGCAAATGCAGGCAGAGAGCTCAAAGTGGAAGTGGAAGAAGAGCCGCCGCCGGC
Source organism: Drosophila anomelani (assembly GCA_035045905.1). NCBI lineage: Eukaryota > Metazoa > Arthropoda > Insecta > Diptera > Drosophilidae > Drosophila > Drosophila anomelani. The sequence continues at coordinate 11,240,318 of JAWNOO010000165.1, forward strand.
TATTTAAGCAACCGAATCTCCGTCTGGATCGAGGGGACCAAAGACCATTCGAAATATCTTCTTCGTGCCAGGCACAAAACATGGCCAAGAGCGGAACGTGGCTAAAATGTGCACTTGGAACTTGGAACTGTCAAAGCAAATATGTCAAACATGGCAGCGTTTGTCCTTGGCTGCTGCACCATTTTTTCCTTAGCATTTTCCCGTCTATTTGCTCTGCTCTCGAGCGATGTTTGCCCTCATATATGTATGAATGTCCTGGCTGCCGCTCCTTTTCCTCTATACCATTCCCCATCCTTCTCGTCTGTGGAAGCTTGATGCTGGCTGCTGGCTGCTGGTTCCCGGCTCCTGGCTAGTGCCCCGGCAACTCTGCTCCTGCATTTGTTTGTTAGCAAACATGTAAGTTGCCTTTGGCCAGCGCCGCAGGAGACGGGAATAGAATGGGAGCAAACGGAAGGATGCGCTTAGAAAAAACTACCCTCTGAAATTTATATTAAGATTAAGATATTCCAAAGACATCTTAGTAATGGAAAATTGGTCTTTATATATTTAATAATAATTATAAAATACTGTTTCCTATGCCAAATAAATATTTATAAAAATAGACATTTAAAAGGCTCTTCAAAAGCAGTAAATAGGTCCTGTAAAGAGCTTAGATTTTCTACTAATTGCTCTCTTATTTTGTTTTATTTTTTTAAAGTGCATTTGGGATCTGAGAACTAGTTTGGAGAAGAAAGAGGAGGCGAGACACATTGCTTACTTCAATCATCTGGCACTTGGCGCTCACTCTCTGCTCTTCCTCTCGCTTTCTGCTATTTCTTCTCCCCCCGTAACCCTTCTTCACCTCTTTTCCTTTATGTCTAGGCCATGGTCTTTCGATTCCACGCCCCCCGCTGACATATCAGCCCCCTGCCTCGGCAGTCTAAAATCTATTTTACAATGCAAGAAAAAGTCCTTTGGCTCGGTGAATCTTCTTCTACTTCAGATTCGATGTCTCTCTGCTCCCAGGGAGCTTTGTGCCCATTTTATATTTTTTTGGCAAACACTTCATACTTTTTGGCAGTATCCCCTCGCGTGCCACGCCCCCATTTGGCCGCCCCCTCGCTGATGTATTTGATTTCGCAAAGTGCGCGCTGGAAATTTGATTTCGACTGCAGCAGCAGCAGCAGGACGTTAGAAGGATGTGTGTGTGCCATCCAGCTCCACCCACGCACATCCTGTGTGACAGCTCGTATGGCAATCACAGACACGCCCCCTCCACCCACTAGCCGCCTCCTGGCAGTCTTCTTCCTTGGCCTTTGTCCTGCCGCCGCTGCACATTGTCATATGTGCAGTGTCTGGAGACACAAATGGTGGCAAATGGCTTTGACTCTGACTCTAATTTTGATTCGGTTTCGGATACGGATTGGGAATGGTCTGAGGATTCGGATGAGGATTCGGATGCGGATTCGGGAGACCCAGGCACATCACATTTTAAGCATTCAATTATCAGAGTTGCTTTATGGCATTATCTCGTTGGAGGATGAAATGAATTTAAAGTTTAAGGAGAAAGAAATAATTTATTTTTTCCCAAAAGACAGAGAGTTAATAAATATACATCAAATATTTAAAATAATAAAGAAATCTAAAAAATATTCCATATATTCCCTTAACTGTCTACTTCTTCTTTCAGTTGCTTAATTTACTCTTTCATCTCAAGTTTCTCACTTGATAAGAGCCTTTGCCAAGTCACTTCCAACACTCTCGGCTAATTCCCCGCCACAACTCGAATCATTGGTGTTATATTGCCTCCATAAACCCCCCAACCTGACACCAGTTCCCACTCCCCCCTTGCCTTGACACCTTGCCAGGGAAAACAAAAGGCAAAATCCATTAACGTTTTGACGCCGCACGCATCGCATTCGCTGGCATCATAACTATAACTATAATGCTTATCACGCTCCACACTCCAGCACGCTTAGGACTTGCCTTGACTTCCTTTCGCGCCGCCTTTCCCATTTCCCATTTTCCATTTTCACGACCCCAGCCAATGGGGCGAGAACAAATGACAAACTTTTCGGCGCTCTCTGGATTCGAATTTAACTCGTTAACAAACCATAAAGTGAAATTTATGTCGGCTACGTGTGTGGGCCAGGGATATTCCGTTCTAAACCCCAAAAAAGGATTTAATCCATTGCCAACGAGCCATCCATCTAGCTATCTAGTATCTTTACAAGTACAGTGGGGAGTTGGGTAAATGAAATGATATAAAATATATGTACCTTAAAAATTTGTAGAACTTTTTAAATATTATATTTTTCATACGGATTAATCTTATAAAATGTTTCGTTAAAATAGTTTCCTTTATTGAAGCCTCACTGCATCCTCATGCACCTTTTATTCCCTCTATTTGCTTCAAGTTGTCATTAAGCTTGGTTGCTGAATTTTCACTTTGAAGTTGTTTTGCTGGGAGGTGGAACAGGAGTTGGAGCTGGAGACGGAGCCCAATGCCATGGAAAACGAAAGGATAAATCCCAGACAGGAAGGGGGTAAAGGATACAGCAGCAGAAGCAGGGATGCTCAAAGCACGGAACCCATCCGTTTATAGTCATTGTTCAAGTTGCATTTGATGCTTTGACTGCGTCACTGCACGTCCTCTTTCTCTGCGAACATTTACATCTATATCTATATATATATATACGGACGTACTATATTTATCTGAATACGGTGTGTAGTTGTCTGTGTATAACTGATATTTTACGTGCCACACACGCATTTCCCCTCCTGCCCCTGATAAGTACGTGTGTGTGTGTGTAATGATTCGTTGTATGTTTTATGTCCTTGGGTAACATAAATTGAATTTCACAAAATTGTTGAAGCATAAAACCTGCTTCAAGTGAAATTTTAGCGTGCTCATTCTCCTATAAAATAATGTTTTTTTCTGTCTGTCATTCCAATCAACAAGAAGAGGAAGACAATACTGGAGGCGGTGGGGGCGGGGGGAAAAGTCGGAAGAAAACCCCTTTCCAAAGCAGAAAAATATAAGAAAACTGCGACGTCACAAAGCATAGAAGAGGAACAACCACAACAACAACAACGAAGAAAGCGAGACGAAGCTAATTTACAAGGCGTCCCACGGCCAACATTTAAGTCATGTCAAAGAAAATTCAGTCAATGGTAGGGGAAAGGGGAAAATGCAGGAAAATTGGGATCGGGGGTAAGGCCAAACTTTAGGCCTTTTGTTGTGCTAGGAAACACACATGCGACACTTGCAAAATTAGTTGAAATGAAAGTATATTCTGATATCAGTAAAAAACCGATAACGTTATGTTGCTAAATAATATATAAATACATGATAATTAAAATAGAATAGAATAAGTTATTAAAAGGCATTGCAAATTGTATACAAAAATATATAAAAAATTTTGAAATTATCCAATTCGAAAATAACATTTAGTAATCTTCTTTATTTTTAATAAATTCGCTAAGCTCCATCTAGTTAGACGCCCCGTGTTATCCGGTTGGTCTCCAGAATTTCCTTCTTCAATTTGTAGCGGCAGTCACTGCAGCTCTCTGCTCCGCTGGGCGAGATTTTCATTTTAAATGGTTTATTTGCCATTTTTTAATTAATATATTTTAATTTAACTCCGTAAACAAATGCCTTTATTCACAGTGCATGTTCATCCGTCATATACACACACACAGCACATCCTGTCCGCTGAGCCTTAAGCGGCAATCGCCGCTTCCGCATCAATGCTTCAGTTCGATGCGAGGAGAAAAATCGGGCCCAAAAGGGAAAGTTGCAGAAACAGAACGAAAGTGTGTAGGGGAAAAATTGAAAGAAACATATTGAGGGGAAAATAGAAAAATATTTTTCTTTTAACGTTTAAATAGACAAAAGATAAACTAATTTCTTTAATTTATACGGAATTTTGTTTGATATTGTAATAAATTCCATGAGTCCAAAAAATATATAACAAATATTTTAAAACAGAAAATAAGCTTCATAAGCCAGGGTATTTTCAATTTCATCATCTTCTCAAGACACGCTTCTTTTCTAGTTTGTTATTGAATTTTTCGTTTAGTCATTTTGTAAATGTTTATTTTTTTGGCAATTAACCCTGAAGCTCGAGGAAGGGGCCAAGCTAACAGAAGCGAAGGACACGTAATGAAGAGATTTATCATTTCATTGACTGCTGGTGACTCGAAGGTTTCGCATTTGGCCTTCTGGTGGCCGTAAGCTACATATAGATTGCTCATTAGGAGCGTAACTCTATCCTGCTCCTGGAATGAGTCCTTGGGCTTGATTTAATTTGTGCTTCGCTAAGCTTCACACTTAAATTGCTTGCAACCACCCTCTTTTGTTTAACCCACTACATATGTAACCTGCCACGCCCAAAGCCTTTTGTCAGGGCGGGCGGAAAGTTAACTTCGGCAGATGACGTCAGCCGTAAGGACACTCGAGGGTTAAGGGAAATGGAATATCTTGCGGAGCAAGTCTAGAGGAGGAACTGAAGTAGTCGAGTCCCGGGGAACTTCCCTTAAGGAACTCTCACTCCCTCCCTAAGTTTTCCCGCACTTTTGCAGCCATAAGAAGTGCATCTAATTGACACTTGAGGGCTGTTGCCTGACAAGTGGTTTGGCTGGCAGAAAGGTTCCTTTATTTCCGTCCTCCACGTTTGGGGAAACCCTTTTGTGCTACACTTCCCCCCCTCTCATATATTGTAATTGCCATTTTGGGCGGCATTAAACGTTTGCCACACTCGAAACTCTGGCGGTTTATGGCAAACAATTTTCCGAAAAACAAAATGAGCGTAAAACAGCTGCCAAGACGACCCCGAAAAACATGAATGGCAGAGATCTTTGGACATGGGACATAACTCATAAGACGTTCAAGAGACAGGGTTAAGACACAGAGATGGAAACTTGGATTGTTTGAGGGCTTAAATAAATATAAATAATAGTTCAAAGGTTTATATTAACAGGAAAGTTAATCATAATAAATAAAATAAATTATTTATAAACTTAATAATTTTAAAACATTGTAATAAACTTGCCAACTTGATGGTTATTTAAAGAAAAAGGCCACTTTTGCATCTCTGTGAAAACCCCGCAGAGGGAAAACAAGAAGGTGGCTGGGAGAAAATCGTTTTGGGCAGCTTCAAGCAAGCAGAAAAAGGGGCAACAAATGAGGTGGATAATTTCATAAGCAAATGAGCAGATTACAAACCAACAAAATGGCATATTTCTTGGACCGAAGGAGCCATCACATCGCCCCGCAGGACAACCCCTCTTAACTATTCCCTCTGCTGTGTTGGGTGACCCCAAGAAACAAGGTCGTCCTCGTTGGGCATTTTGTTGTCAAACCAATAAATGTAAAATTTCCCTTAAGTACATATCAAAAAGGATCATAAAATAAACCAATAAATATTGTAGTAGAACTTCCCACACCCCCAACCCAACGTCGCCCGACGCATTTTGGTATTTTATTGTGCAGTTTTTGCTCCTTGAGGCTTCGGCTTTGTTGTTATTATTGTTTGGCCGCCATAAACTGAAGGCAAACATCGTGATACACACAACCTATAATAGAAGAGACATAAAATAAATAAATTCATGCAAATGCCAGTGTGTGAGAGGGCCAGATATGGGCATTGTTTGCCTGAAAAGTGTTTACCTTTCCCTCGATTCGTCTTCGGCTTCAATTGAGCTGAAGAATGGCAACTGCATATTAAGCAGGTCTTGAACTCTGAACCCTAATCATTGAAGAATGAATGCATTATGCATAAATGTGAGGAGTTTATTGCTTAGCAACTTCTTTGAAAAATATAAAGAAAGATGCATTTCACCAGCTTTAGGGGTTCTTTTTACAGACAATTGACCTACGAAATTTAATTTAAAATATTTAACATTGAAATTGGACTTTGAAATGCCTTGCCTTGTAAGGAAACTATTTTTTTAAGGCTTTATTTTGTTAATTTATAACTATTTCCCCTTTTAATAAAACCAGAGCTGTATTGTTAAGACTTGAGCTCTTAAGTTTGTGATTATATTTTAATACAAATTAATATTAAATAGAGAAAATAATTAAAAAAAGAGATTACTTAAACTTTGGCGTCTCAAATGGTATTTATTTTCTTATTCTGAGTTCCTTTAAAGAACTCTTTACTCACAGAGTGAGTGTTAATGATATGTTAAGCGGCTTTTTCCCGCTTCCTTTAGCCGTTATCGATGGCAAAGGATTCACTTACTTTATATCGTTTCCGTTTCCGTTTGCTTTCCTTTTCCTCTCGCTCGAATTAAATTTCAATTTCATTTTATATGCAATTGTTTACCCATTTTAATGACTGCCAAATTGTTTTCCACTTGTGCCTGCTACTTTTAAATTTTACATGTCCTGCTTGTGGCTTTTTATGCTGCCTGGTCCTGCGAGCCTGCAAGGATGTGAGCCTGTCAAATGGCAGTTTAACAGCTTTAACTGCCTTGTTGGCTTTTTGGCGTGCACGTGCCCCGTTTGTTGTCTTGGCCTTATCCCCGTTGGATAATATAACCGGGGAAAATGAGAAAAAAAAGTGCTATACATATGCGTTTAGGCCTGAGGCTGCTTAACATTCATTTGGTCAACTGCCCTGCCCATTCAACTACCCCTCTTCCCTATTTGTTTTCTTTTTTCTGGTGTTTTTGTTATTGTTTCGGGCGGAATCCCTCCACTTTTTCCACAGCTTTCTTATCGCTCGGCCATGCGACGCGTTTTAAGTAGCCGCCAATGCGTTAAATTGTGTTTTGTTATTATCAGAGACTTTGTGGCTCTCCGCGTCCATATGACACTTTTTTTGAGGGTCAGGGGTTAAAGGGAGTGGACTAAGGGACTTGGATGGAAGGTGGCACTGGAAAAATTGGACAAAAAAATAAAATATATCGAAAATTATGAAGGATATAGCTAAGGCCATGCTCTTACTTAGGTTTCTGATAATAAAAATATTACTTCCCTCATACATTTTATATTAAAAATGTTGTTTTATTTAAGAAAAATGTATTTAAAATTATTACAGAGCTCAAAAATATTGTTTTTTATATTTGAAGTCCTAATTTTTAATCATAAATATAAATGTTCAATAATAAAATGTACTTTCAGTGTATTGATAGCCCATAAAAGGCGTTGAAAGCGTTTACACCTGCGCTTCCAGGGGGTGGCCGCTCCCTCTCTCTACCCCCTACACTCGCCACCCTCAAGACCACATCCCTCACCTATACAAAATATGTATGTATGGGCTTGTGTTTGTGTGTGCCAGTGCAAGTGTGCGTGTATTGTGCAATTTATTTTAACGGCTCACGCTTTTGGACCCTGAAAACCGCTTTTAATGCCCCAAACGCGTCGAGCTAATTTTGTGGCATTTTTATGCCACCCCCCAGGAATCCAATCCCCCTCTTTCTACCTTTCGCATATCCTTGGAGAAGTCCCAGCTGTGCGATCGCTTCTCATTTGTGTATGCCCGGGTGTTTTGTAACCATATTTCTTTTGTTTCTGTTTTTGAACGATATTACGGCGGTAATTAGATTATAAAATATCCCATAAAATATGCATGTGTCATGCATTGTGTCCTTTTATGGTACTAAAACACACGTTAACCGCATACATTTTGCACTTGCCGGAGTTCTAAGTGCGCTTCCTTTCCCAGCTTTCTGTCTTTTTGGCTCGTTTTGGTCAATTTGATGGCAGCGAAAGCGTTTAAAAGCCATGAAAAGGCATCTAAAATCATATCTGGGGAGCGGGTGGCTGCTACCAAACAAATTTGCAAATTAAGCAAATCAAAGGTGGGTGGTTTTTGGTGGGTAAACAGGGGCCAGTGCCGGTGGCAGGTGGCAGGGTCAAAGGGCGAAACGCAACACAGTCGGCGCTAAAAGCGTGGCAAATGAATAAGTAATCAGGAAGCAGCGAGTCACTTTTTACGCCAACATTACAGAGTATCATTAGGGCGGTGGTATTATGATTACTTCACAAATGGTTTCTTTATTTGTTGCTAATTTTATAAATATTATTTTATTATAATTTAGGGATAGAATAAATAAAATACAAACACTTTACATATCAATCATTCTTTTTCCAAAGTTATTTCTTTATTTACATAAATATTACCTTAGTTTTTGGTTTATTTAAAACCCAAATTAATATTTTTAGGTACTCTACAGGATATCCCAGAGTCCTTTAGACTTTTCTTTTATTTGGCATTCCCGTTTGCACGGCAAGAAAAAACCTTTTGATGTATTTGTCTGACTGAGTGGCGGAAGGTCCATCTGGTGCCGGCGGACTCTCCATTTGCCCAAAAGGCGAATGGCGGCGAGGGCATTAGGACTCATATAATATGGTTATATTCATAAAATATGAACTCCCTGCTTGACTCCGGGTGACAACTACCGAACGAGCTCTCCGCCAGCTGCTGGCTGCTGACTGCCAACTGCTAACTAGCTTTGTATTTCAGTGGCGTTTTGAAGCGTCTTGCGGGCAAACAAAATGCTGGTTGGGGGTTTTGTGGGCGGGAAACTGAGAGAGCGGGAAAATGGGTTTTCCGGGCGGGTCAGAGGGGCAGTAGCCACATAAGTGTTTGTGTGTGCGGCAAATTATATTTGTACATTAAGTTTTCCCATCCGCGGCAGTTGACTTTGCTCAGCATCCTTGTGGCCACCGCCATTGCCTTTTCCTGGCCCCGATTCTCGCTCCTCGACGCTGTCCTTGTTTGCCACAAAAATTCCTAAGAGCTCATTAATTATTGAGATACTATAAACAAGCTGAAGCCCCCAGCCTCGGCTCCCTTTGCTCTGGAAACGAAGTCAAGCTCGTTTGCGGCTGCCTACAGCCCAGACATGTTGGCAGCTCCCCTCCAGACACCACCTCCTCCCCCCCAATGGGGGGCAGCATCTCCTCATCGCCCAATCCCAGCCTCAACCGTCGAATGAAAGTGGACAGTTTTGCCTTTGTATGCCCTTTCTGGCATGACGGAGTGTTTTGAATTTGAAATATAGAAAATTGGATTGCAGGAAATTCTTTATTCACAATTTACCACAGCAAAAGGAAAATTTATTGGATTCTTTGGAAACAGGCGCAAAGAGGCACCTATAAATATTTAAATTTAAAGAAATTGTGTAAGAAAAATGATCGCTGTGATTATTACTTCTTAAAAAACGTAATGTATTTCGAATTTTCTTATAATTTAAAGAAATAACTATTGTTATTGGACGGTCAAAGAGTTTTCATAGAAATGCATCCAAAAAGTATGCTACAAAAATGTGGCTGTATAAAATGGAAGCCCGGAAACTGAACAGAGGCCATTTTGAAATAGTAAATTAAATAAAATGCGTCAAATACTTTACCATCTGTTAATAAAAATTATGAAAAATTGATTTTAAAATTATATATTATTTATATAATTGAAAATTAATGAATAAAATTCTTCAAGGGTATAAAAAGGACTTCGTTTTGTTTTGCATTTAGTTTTTAAACAAATTTTTCTTTGATAATCTTAAGAAATGGGAAAAATTAATGTAGAGTATGTCAAACTTCGTCTTAATCTTTGATATTTTTTCCTGTGCTGCGTACACTACCCCTTCCCTGGTGAGCCACCTTAAGGCACTTGCTTTCATTTCATTCCCGTTGCCGCTTTTACTTCATTTTACTCACCACAAAACTCACTAACACTCATTCTCACTCGCACACACACGCAGGCATACAAGGAAACATTCTTCCACACACACACACGTGTGCCGCTCGCTTTATTCATAATTTATGCCAAAAGCACATTGGGCTTCACTTCTTCCGCTCGCTCCACTCGCTTCTGCTCCTTCGCAGGCGTTTCCCTTTCCTCTAACGAACACCGGAAATGCCACCATACATGCTGTGTGTGTGTGTGTAAGAGAGTGTGGGGATTCCTTTGGGGCATCCAGTGTGGAAGGAGGTCGGTAAAGGGGCTAAAGGGGGAGGTGGGACAGTGGCAGGGGCAGGCAGACGACAATGCGTGACAATAAGAGGCCACGGCTGACACTTGAACTGCGCTCTTATTGTCATTTATTGTTGTTGTTTGGGCACTGAGAAAAAATATTATAGAAATATTGAATTATAGCTAAAGAATATGCAAAAATACTATTGAAAAAGTTGTAAAAAAATATGTAAATAAAGCATTTTGTTCATTATTTCAAGTGAAGTTTATGTTTTTGCTTAAATATATTTCTAGGAAATAATGGGGTTTAGAAAAATACTTTCTAAAATAAATAAAATAATAAAATGATGTATATTCTTATAAAAAACTTCCCTATCTTCAAGAAACTCATTTTTTTAGCTGTGTGAAAACCCAACCCCAATTTGCACACTCTTTTCCATAGCGGCGAATGCAGTTAGCCAACCCCCTCGAAGAACCCCCGCTGTTTTGGGTTTTTGGGAGAGAGTCCTGTGGGTGGCATATCATTTTTTTCATCTTCCTTTCTTCTTGAATGCCGCCGCAGAGTGCTAAATTGCACACACACACTCGCACACACCAAAACCCCACTCCGGCACATATGTTTCCCCGAGGGAAGTCGGCATTATGGGGCGGAGGGTGTGTAGCATTAGTAATAATATTTGACCCATGCACTGCAATTAACGTCGCACACAAAATAGACAACAAACCAAATTGGGACACACACCCCACCACACACATACTTTCCTGCTTCGGGCTTCCAACTGTATAATTGTTATTAAAGGGGTCAGAGGGGGAGGGAGAGGCACATAACTTACACGAAACTGTTCCTTAAACTATTTGATAACATTTTATTCATATGATGGGGGACAAGCATTTCGCCTAGCAAACTTTTAGTGTTTATGTAGGGCAAGCAATTCCAGTAACACAAAACTTTAGCATTCAAGCAGGAATTTCGTAGAGTTTGAGATATAGAATAGCAAATAAAACAACTGGGATTGAGCAATTATAACAATAACATGGTTCAATTAGAAATACATCCGGAATGTCAATATTTAAAAGATGTTTATCAGCAGCAAGCATTAATTATGCTCTAAGAAATTTTTATTAAAGGCGAAAAAGGATTTAATAAATTTGTTGAATACTGTTTACTGATAAGAGGATTAACTTATTTCATTAAAAAATAAATAAAAGTTACATAAAAGAGCTTGGCTAATAACATTTTTAAACAAAGGCTTAACCTTCTATTTAACATTGATTAATTTGACTTTGCATCTGTTAAACAAATAGTTGCAAACTTCCTTTCCTCAAAAATGATTTATAAATTCAACAGAGTAGTCTGTGAGATTCACTAAAACTTAAAAATATATATTTTTTCAATCAAGTAGGCCTTGGAATCCACCTCAACCTGATATCCCTACAGCTGCAATTAAAACATTTCATTTCGTTTTCAACGCTTGAACTAACAAGACTGCTAATACTTTCGGCTAGTTCCAAAAAAATAAAAAAAAATAAAAAAAAAAAACGCTACCGGTAAATATTAATTTTGTGTTTTGTTAAGCAGAGAATCGTTTGAAATTAACCCTCACAGATCTGGCTTTCCTTCGTAACCTCTCGTCGTCTGCGAAGATGCCGCTGCCACGTGTTTATTTCGACATCGCCGCTGGTGACACGAAAATCGGAAGAATCGTGATGGAGCTACGTTCCGATGTGGTACCCAAGACGGCGGAGAACTTCCGCGCCTTGTGCACCGGCGAGAAGGGATACGGCTACAAGGGCTGTCCCTTCCACCGCGTCATCCCGAACTTCATGTGCCAGGGCGGTGACTTCACCAAACAGAACGGCACCGGAGGACGCTCCATCTATGGGAATAGCTTTGCCGACGAGAACTTCCAGCTGAAGCACACGGGACCGGGCATCCTGTCGATGGCCAATTCTGGAGCCAACACCAATGGATCGCAGTTCTTCATCTGCACCGACAAGACCGCCTGGCTGGACAATAAGCACGTTGTCTTTGGCCAGGTGGTCGAGGGCATGGACATTGTCCAGAAGGTAGAGTCCTACGGATCGAATAGTGGCAAGACTAGCAAGAAGATCGTAATCGAGGACTGCGGTGCCCTTTAAAGGAGGAAGCCAGGATCCACACAAACGTAAACACTAACAAAAGATCTGCTGCTACTACTCACACAAACATAAACATAAATCACTGATTTTACACTTGCTCACTCACTTTTCAAAAGCATCACCAATTTAGACTCACTTTAGCATCGAGCTTACAGGTTAGATCGGAAGAGAGAACTACTACTATATACTCGCAACAACTGACTTACACTTTACTATCAACTACTGAAAGAACTATTACCATGTATATCACGCTTTAAATGTTTTTGTTAAATGTTTTACCGGAAGAGGAACAATATATGTATGCATAGACTAGAAAAATTAATGTTTATTACTTAAAAAAACAATTAAAAACAAAGGTAAGACAGTCTGCAGCTTAAGAACTAAAGGAAAGTTAAGTAGTTTTCATTTGTTCAGTTCCTGTAATCTTTATTGGTTGATCTTTGCCCGAATTTCCAGCATTTTCCAGACTCAAGAAAATCCCTCAGTGAAATCTTAAAATCACATACCACTCTGGACAACACTTTCCCTCTCTCATGGTGTACGCTTTTCCATCTGCTGTTGCTTTTGCTTTCCCCAGACTCCATTTTCCTTGGGTGCCATTCAAATCGCCAATCGATTTCGTTTGCCTTTGCGCATTTCCCGACCTGCATTTCCCGACCTCAATGTCCGATTCCGTCCCATTTCCGTTCCCAACTCTGGCCAGGCTCCTCTCTGTCCCTCCTGCAGTCCTCGGCCATTAGGCCGTCTGTGTAATTTGAGTGCAAACACTTTTTTCGGCTTGGGGAAATCTATGTGATTCCGCTCTGTGCCGAAACTCACTTGCAAAAATTTCTTTTGATTTGTGTGCCTGGACGAATCTGGCCCTGGGAGTCCCCACTCCCTCCTTCTGCACTGAAAATATAATTTAAGACACGTTTTATAGTTTTTTTAATATTAGCTTGACATAAATAACATAGTTCTTAGTTCTGCAAGTTCTAAAAGAGTTTCTAAGTTCAGAAATATTTTATTTATTTATTTTTGCTTTTTACTTTTATTAAAAATATGAATCAGTGTGCCAAGGTATATATGTCACAGCTATAAATATTAAATACAGATTTAATAAATAAAATATTCTAGTTTTTCCCCGGAATAGTAGAGCCTTCGTGTCCAGCCTTTCTTTCTCCTATATTGTAGGTCAATCGTGCCGCTTCTTTTCCTATTTTCTTTTTTTTTTTGCGTATGTGCGTTCTTCGCACACACACATGTCACTACAATTGGGGCGATGGAAGTGCTGGGGAAAAAAGGGGCGATGGAAATGTGATTGTGACAGTGGGCGTGCCAGTCAGCCACGCCTACCCACAGTTGTGATGCCAAATGCAGGGCAATCTCCTCTATGCGACACTCGCCATTGCCTTGGACAGTGAAGGATTTCTAAAAGGTATTTCCTAAGAGAAATATTATAACAAGAAAATAATGTAAAATTATAAATAATTATATATTTTTTATAAAAGGAATATATTTTTAAATATTTCTGTATGTAAACTTATTGAACTTTCTTGTTGTTGGGAATAAATGTACGCATTCTCTTAGAAGTCATTTAAGTTAGCGAAAGAAGTTTTTAACTATTGCCAGAATAAATAAATTTAAAAAAAATGGTGTGATTTATTTATACTTGAATTCCCTATTCAGTCATCTTCCTGGTATCTCTTAATAACCAGTCCTGACTGTACTTCACCCCTTGTGCTGTTTGTTTTGCATGCAAACGTCTCGAACAATAAATTCGCTTGCATTTTTCCGAACTAAAAATTTGTGCCTGGCCACAGCACCAACCCCCCTTTGACAAGGGGCAGCCCCCCTGACCAAAAAATGTGCCTGTCGCCTGCTGCCACCGCAGGACACAGTGCATATTTGATTTTATCTGTTAACTCTTTTAGCCACAAATCTACACAACTGCCCCAATGCAGCCAGAAATGCGTTCTGTTGGTTTTGAGCTTAACCCACTTGCATGTCCCTGAATCCATGGTGCCCACACCACCAGATCCAAGGACTGGATGTGACAGTGCAGGCCTCCTTCCAACTCTCCGGGTGCCGCCGCCGTCGTTCCTGTTTTCTCATCCGATGATGCCAATGTCCAGCGAACGCTTTTGGCATAAATGCATGCATCCAATCCCCCCGCACCGTATATGCGCCATATATGTGCATATATATGTTATATGGGACATATACCACCCGATCCATGGGTCTCTCCAGTGGTGGTGTGGTTGGAAATGGCAGTTGTGGCCACCCAATTTGTTTTATGACACACAGAATGCAGCCTCTCATTGTTATGCCCCAGAGAAGTGCCGAAGAACGATATGGGGGTCGCTCTACAGGGGAGTATAATGGGTACGTGATGGGGTTTGTAAGCGTTTATCGCAAGGGGTTAGTTCCAGCAGCTTGGCTTGATAAGAGGTTAATGGTTCTGCATAGGTGGGTTGCTGTTTGGGGATGCTCATAAATGGGTTCAACATAAAAATTTAATAAAGCAGCATTCCAAAAGTGTTGGCAAAACCTCTGGAGACTTGCAGACAATTGTAAAGGTTTCGGAAAGTTGGTAAAGTAATTTGTTACGCTTTTTTATTGATTGCAAAAATTAATAAAATAAAAGGAAGTACTGGAAAAATATCCCAGGGGCTTGAAAAACAATTGAAAGTAGTAAATATTTTATAAAGTTGAAGTAGGGTTGTTTACAGATTTCAAATTATTATTTAAGCAAACTAAACAATAACTTTAATTAGAATTTATACTTTTTCATGTCTAAAGAAATTATTTAAAATATTTCCTTTATTTGTAGAGCATTTCCCATTCGAATTTCCCTTCCATTGTGGACTTTTGCTGCTGTATTTTTGCCTGTGCGGGTCACATCGAAATTTATTGTTTATTGTGCAATGTGCAATTCATATTTTGTCATATTTTGCGGCCCAGCGTTGGCGGGCTTTTGAGTTTGAGTTTGATTTTGATTTGTTGTTCCTCCTGCATTGTGTTTGATTCATCCCGCATAAAATGTAGTTCATGTTCATCAGCAGTTGAGCGGACGCAAATATGGCAGGGATTGTTTTTTCGGGGAATTTTCAATTTGCCTGGCATGATTCGGTAAAAGGATATTAGAAATTTCCGCTTTTGTCAAAATGCAATATGGAAATGTTTGAAACGGGTATTTGATGGCTCGAAATGTGGGGAAATCTTGTTGGGATTTGATGGCTAAAATTGTGAACAAAGGACTTGACAGACAATTAGTTGGGAAAACTAATAGTTAAAAGTTTAAAGGGTTTAAAATAAAGGCTAATAAGTATAAGCTATGCAGCTTTTAAATTAACAAAAAAATAAGTACAAGTTGCCAACTTTTGACTAAAATTATAATACTCTGCAAGGGTATAAAAATACATATTAAATTATTTGAATATTATAAAATGTTATTTCTATTTTTGATCTTCTTTCTATAAATATTTCAACCGATTTTATTGGTAAATAAAATTCGGAAAACCATAAACCTTTAAGCTCTGAACGAAATGCATTGAAAAACTGTTTCGGTTGTTATATTTATTTGCTCAGTTAGTTGGATGTTTTGTTTATATTTATTCTCTTTTTCTGCTGAGTGCCCCATAAAATATAGTTCAACAGCATCAACTTTCAGTGGCCGTCATTGTTTGATTTTCAATATGAGCGCCGCTTAAAACAAAGAGCAACTACCAACAGAAATACAACAAAAAAAACTATATAAAAATAGTGAAATTGTTTTCTACACCCCCGCAACGTTCTCTGAGTGGACGTTGTCCGCTTTTTGTTGCCTTTTGTTTGCCATTTTCTTGCAAATATTTTAGACAAACAGCCGGAGAATGTTTTTTGCTCGAAAAACCCGAGGAATAAAGTCAATGAAAAGCAAAGAAAAATATAAACAAAACTGACAACCCAGACACACGCACTGGGGCACACTCTCAAACTCCTCCCCCCAATGATTTGTTTGCCCCATCCCCCCCCCGTCTATCAGGTTACAAATTGTTCAAGTGCGCCAGATATTGGCAAAGGAGCGGAAAAGTGGGGGCCAACGAGACTTTGACTTGGCCACGTTTATGCCACTCGCCTTTGTCCACAAGCCACATGCCATAATAGAGGTGGAAACAATAGGATTACTCAAAGAAACAAAAATATAATTAATTAGAAACGGAAAGCTTTATTTTATAACGTAAAATAATTAGGGAATTGCCTGGAACATGGAAGGAACTGAAAGAAACATTTCATTACTCTCTCCTAGATATCTGACCTCAGGTGTTGGGCCCACACACACACATATTGTCTACCTTCCTTTGAAATCATTCAAGTGTATGTGTGCATGTCCTGGGCGGAAAAAGGGGTTCGTGGGCCAGGAGGTAACAAAAGTTTTCCAAAGACAAATAAAACTGTTAAGTGAACTCTTGAATATTTGTTGCTGGCATCATCGTCAAGTGAGGAATCCTCCTTAGACTTAGGGAAGAATGAGTAAAACGTGGATGTAACTGTTGGGAAGGAGGCGGAGGGGGAACTGGTGGGAGAGAGGCTGCTGTCGAAGGACTTGTAAATATCAAATTTGTAAATACATATACAAAATACGGGCATGTTTAACATTTGCAAACATTTGTGCGCTTCAATCGGTTGACCTCCCCACCACCAGTTTTTCCCCACCAGCTTTTCCCCTTCAGTTTTTCCATCGGAAAATGCCAGTAGTTACGTTCAATTGAAGCTCCTTGATGTCTCTTTCAGGGGGATAAGAGCTTAAAATGTGGATTTGCGAGAAACAAAGTTTTGTATTTATTTTTTTGCATGATAAAATATTGTATTTCCTTGCAGTTATCCATAAAAATAAATACTATAATAATTAAGCTACTCTTGCCTATTTTCTACATAATTTTTATTAATTCATTTTTATATAAGCCCCAACTCCAATTTTAAAGTAAAATTTCGAATAAAATCCTTGGGTAAAGTGAAATGCACTTCCCTTGCTGCTTTTCCCGGCTTTCCGGGATTAATTCGATTATTTATATGGGCATAAAGCCCCACTCGAACCGTTGATACCTGAACATTTCCGAAGCAGTCTATAAATCCCCAGTTCCCCCTAGCTTTCTTACCTTTAGCGTTAGCTTTACCTTTACCTTTACCTTTACCTATTCCCTACCTGTAACTTTCCCCTAGCTGGGTCCCGGCATCTTTCCGCTTTCGGCTCACTTCGGTTGCGGAAATAAACTCTCCCTTGACCCGTCTCCTTCCGTTCCGGGGGACCTCCTTGGCCGCTCCTGGCCTTTCCTTATTCACCCACCTCTTCCGGTTGCTATGACAATGTCCGTATTTTCCGTTGAGTCAATATATTATACATTGTCGTCCTTGCTCCTGGCCGGGAATGGGAATGGAAAGTGGGGGTGGAAATGGAGGAAATGGTAGGGCCAAGTAAAGACTGAGGGGAAGTGGACCGCTTAGAGCTTTGTTAGCAGTTTTTCAAGTGAACAGTTTGGCAGCGAGGGGGAGGAGGAAAAGAAAAGTGCACAAGTAGCACAAAATGTCAATGTAAATAAATAAATTTTGAAATGTATATCTCCTGGTCTCCCGGTTACACACAGGGAAAAAGGTAAGTTATTATTACTAAATCTCTCAGGGGAAAACAGTAAGTTTTTTAGTTGCTTTACAAAAAATATCAAAAATATAAGAATTTAAATGGAATTTATCCTTTAAGGCAAGGATAATTATTTACTTAATAAATTTTAAATTAAAATCTATGCAAATAAATATTGGTAAAATAATTATGGGTAAATGAATCATAAATTATTGAATTATCAAAATATAAAGATATTCTTTTTGTGAGTAATTTTAAATCTTTAAACAGCTTTATGACTTTTTAAATATTAAAATATAATGAATAACATTTTATAAGCTATTATTTTAACCCCCTAATTGATCTTAACCCACCATCAAAATGTTATTCTCTGTGCATTAACCCCTCTTACCTTTATTTCTATCTCTTTTCCGATATCTCTGACATCTAGTACATGCGTTTGCCATTGTTGTTATTGTTGCTGCTGTTGCTTCTATTGCTGTGTTTTGCATGTGTTGCCCCTGTCCCACCCCCTCTCCTCCCCCTTCACGCAGTTACAGATAGCTACACATGTTCAGGTTGGCAAACAAACACAGCGGCGCACTCACATTGCGCATACGTACCGTTGGGCGATGGGAAAATTGCCGCTGCTGCGGCCGTTGGTGTTGGCTTTTATATGTTATTGCTTGGGCTATTGGGAAAAGTCGTACATTTTGTCCGCGTTGTGTTTGTGTGGCAGCTTTGTGATATCATTTGTTGTTGTTATTTTTGCCTCTTTTGTTTTATTGGTTAATTTTTGGTCATGAAATATGGAGCAATTGGGGGGCTCACCGCTCACAGCTCACAGAGTTCGGCAAAAAGGAAGTCAATTAGACTGATGGCAGCGTGAGAGTTTGTCCAGGGGAAAGTTTCAGCGATAAAATATTCATTTTTATGTGTTCAGCTTCGTTTGTGAATTTATTGAAAATTTAAATGATTTTTATGCACTTTCTGGGGACGAAGAATTGCTAGGGGAATGGGTTTGGAACTGCACTTAATTTTGGGTTGGTGCACATGCTGGGTTTTAAGGATCTTGCATTAGCTGCTTTTTTCGATTTCGAATTCGTTCAGTTTCGTTCAATGCTTACAGTTCGAGATGTATTAGTCACGACTAATGAAATTTTTCTTCTATATACAAATTTGTATATATTTATGCGTCAAGGATCTAAGAATTCCTTACAAACCTAAAAAACTGCAGCCATTCAACGATAAAACTTAAAGGTACAGACAGCAAAGAGACTATTTGCTCCTATAAATGGGTTTATGTCTAAACTTTGGTACTTTTAAAGAAACAGCTTAGACAGGATCTTTAGGTACACAATTCTTTAAACTATATCTATAAATTTTAAACTTAAAAGCAACATTAAAATATATGTTGATATTTATTGAATTCTTAAAAATAGTAAAAAAGAAAAATTAAGACAATTATTAAAGTAGTTACCTTGCTCAAGGTACCTTGTTTTAAAGTGGTTAAAGCGCCATCTGTTATTCATTATTGTAAATAAATAGACTTTAATTTTTCCAAACAACTGAAAGTATGCAATATTTCTGAAATCATTTTCCCTTTTAAAATGCAGAAAATTCATTTCATTAATTTAATTTTCGCAAAACTCGTTCTAGGTTTCTGTTAGCAACTAGCTTAATTTATCATTTACCTGCCATTTAATTCGAAATTGCTGCCCGCATCGATTATCATCAAATGCCCGCCGCCTGCAGATCCCCCGCACATCTGCCTGCATCGATGATGATCGGGCATATTTTCCCTCTACGTTTTCCTCTTTTCCGCGCAAGCCTCCTCCTTACGACCTTGTCGGCATAACCACTTGTTATGATGGCCAACGAACGCTACCGTTTTGCAGGCGAGTATTTACTTATCGGCCTTTGCAGCTGCCCGGGAGAGGTGCGGTGCGGTGCGATCTGCTGTGGATCTGGGGATCTGTGGATCTCCCTCGTTAACGACCGACACACGCAGCAGAAATCATCAAATGTTTTCCTCAAAATTGATGCTATCATAGTGAAATGATAATTATCGCAAGACAAATGGTTGGCCGTTTGCCGCACCGTTCCGTTTGCCTTTCCATCGCAGCGGCAGTCCCGAGACAGGATGGATATGGATGCGATAAGTCTAAGATTACACGGGGAGAAAAATAAGGAAACATTTAAAAAATATAAGAAAATTAAATGTATTTAAAATTAATGTTTATAATTAATAGGAATTTATTAAAAATTATACAGAAAATTGATTCTAAATGACATTTTATAGAAATAGGGTATTTGTATATTTTTTTGGGTTTTCTTAATGCCTTTAATTTTGTTTTCCTCTTATTTTAAATTAAATTAAATTAAAAGTAAAGTTTCAAGTAAACTTTAGCAGTTTTTAGCTTTATTTACTTTATATTAAGAGTGTTAATTATGATTTTTGACAATTTGTTATGAGTAACAAAAACCTTAAAATTTTAAATAATTTAAATTCAAGTTTGGAACTTTGTTTTTTAAGCTTCCCTGATAAGTATATAAATTTGTGGTCTAGCTATGACTTTTTGTAGCTGCGATCTTTCATTCTAAAAT
The DNA here is from genome assembly GCA_035045905.1 of Drosophila anomelani. Lineage (NCBI taxonomy): Eukaryota > Metazoa > Arthropoda > Insecta > Diptera > Drosophilidae > Drosophila > Drosophila anomelani. Next base: position 11,260,547 of record JAWNOO010000165.1, read on the forward strand.
ATTTTACCAACAAAAAGGAACTTCAAAAATACCCATAAAATATATATTGTTCTTCCTCCTCACCTTTCCCTTTTAACATATTTTACAAACAAATATAATCTCCAAAGGAACCCCATAAATATTGATATTTTCTCCCTGTGCATCTTCCTCTGACTTACCCACAGCACACTAGCCAGGCCTGCTGGTTGGCTGGAGAGGAATCCATCAACATGTGTACATATTTCAAATCCAATTTATGTACTTGCATAGCCCAAACGCAATTACTTCGCAGTTAACGCCCAGTCTCGGTACCGAGTCCGAGTCCCAGTCCGCGTCCCAGTCCGCGTCCTCTCCTCCCTGATCTGTGAGCATAAAAATCAGCGCCCATGCAGCATCCAGTGCAGCATCCAGTACCCAACAACTGCATATAACTGGCCGTGAGTGCCGCCGGTTTGTGTTACCAACTCGTTGGCTTGTAAGCGATCCTGCGCCTATAAATTGCAACCAATACAGCAGAAGCCGCTGCCGCAGCCACTGCCGCAGCCACTGCCGCGGCGACAGACCCGCGGCTGCTTGTTATACACCTGATATGTTGATGGGGTATATTGATTATACCAGAACAGTTGATCGTAAGGTCTGGGATAATGCGGGAGATCGGGCCACGGAGGGAGCTGGGCATTTGGGCATTTGAGGGATTCACCTCGGCCTCCGCACAGAAAGTGTAAATTAAAGTGAAAGAGACCAGATGCTGGTGGCACTGGCACTGGCACTGGGATAACTCGATAATTGGCTGGGCTTCCATTTGATGGTTTATTTGAGGGCTACCTTTCCAGGTGTGTTAAGGGGGATAAGCCTTCAAAATGAGCGAAAGGAGCTGAAGGAGGTTTCTGTGAAGATAATAATTACCATATAAAGGAAAGTAAGTTGAATAATCATACAAATCGAAACAAGGATATTCCTTATTTAAAAATACTCCATTTCCATCTATTTAATCATTTTGCCTGCTTTTCAGTCACTTTTCTTAACTTAAAATCCTTAAAAAATCAATCTTAAAATAGGCCATAAAATATTTTAAACATAATTTCAATTAATTTTAACTCCACATTGGCATTATCTCCTCTCCCCTTTAGAGGGAATTGCATATTCGTGAGGCTCCTTCACATTTGTTTCCTGCGTTGCATGCATATGTTGTCCGCACACACGCTCGCCTCACACTGCCCTGCCCCTCCCTCAGTCTATCCTGGCTGCCAGTCCTGCTGCTGGCCAGGCTGGCTTGCATGATGACCATCCATGCCAAGAAGTTAACAAGTTTGCGCCAAATGGGAGAAAGGCCGGCGATGAATACCGACAACGATGATGATGGTGACGACGACGACGGCCAAGACGAAGGCAAAAATGCAGCAGTTTCTGCTGCGGCTGCTGCTGCTGTTGCTGCTGCAGTTTTTGATGTTGCTGCTGCTGCTGCTGCTGCGTTGCCTGTGTAAATTTTAATGGCCATGGCAGTTGCTGCATCCGCGCTGAGTTTTCCCGCTCGCCGGAGACCCCCTTTCCATAGGCCTGCAAATTTTCTAGCCAAGATCGTTGCGTAGGGCTCAAGTGCACTGGGAGAATGGTAACTAAAAATGGGTTTAATTAATTTAAGACATTTAAAAAAACAGTATTTATTCAAGGAATATTTTAAGATACTTATTAAAGTATTTTTGGTTCACAAACCAAGAGATTTATTTGTTTAAAATAAATTTGTATAACATAGAATGCTTAGATAAACAATTAAAATATATTTAATTCATGCTGAAATATATTTTATGAAAAATATTGAACAATTAAGATATAAAAAACATGTTTAAATTAAATTGGCAATGCCAAGTACTGTTTTTTATGAGAGAAAACCAACATTTTAACACATAAACAATAGAAAATTACCACTTATAGGGTTTAAAAAATGTTTAAAATTATATTTAAAATATTAATTTAAAACTAACCCCTTTTCTTTCAGTGCTCTCTCTCTGCCTGCCTCTTCCCTGGCTACTTTAGCCTGGCGTCGCTGCGTAATTGTAGGCCGCTGTTTTAGCTTGTTGTCGATAATTAGCGCTTGTTACCGCTGCCCTGCCCCTCCGGCTCTATGCCCTCCTCTTGGCCAGTCTTGCGGCTAACGCAGCTGAGTTCAGCCTGGTTATTATTTATTATGATCTTGTTGTTTTTCATCCTAGCTCATTGGCCATGACCATGACCATGCCCATGCGCGTAGGTAAAAAGGAAGCAGCTCCCCCGATCACTCACTCACTTGGTTGCTACGCCTCCTCCTGCTGCTGCGGCTGTTGGCCAGTTTTCCTCATTTAACTTGGCATTTTCCATAATTATTTGAAGTAAAACGATGCGCTTTTACCCAAGACAATCACTTGGAGAAAGAAGGTTACTATTTCCTTGTGATTATGGGGAAAAAATAATATTAATTTGTATTTTTTGGAATATATTAAGAATACTTAATGTTTTGGTGTTTTAAATGGAGAGAATATGTTTGTAAAATATGGTTTAAAGAACTTAAAGAATATATTTAACAGATTAATGATCTTAATCTAATCACTAATCAGTTAAAAATGTTTACTTTTGGAGAAACTTATTAAAGGATTTCAAGCCTCTATGATAAGAATTATTTTTAGTAAATTATATTTACTTTATTATAGTGAAATTTTCTTCATAAAACCTAAATTCTTTCGAGTGTAAAACCCTGATGATCGCCATGAAATGTAATATTATAAGTGAACAGCAGCAGTTAGTTTTCAATCATGTTTTCTTTCTCTTTCGCTGCATCATCCCCATCCTTTATAGCGAATTTTTTGTTCTCCATGCGAAAGGAGAGTTTAGTTTCCCAGCTTTTTTTCGCTTTTTGCCCCGCAGTTGTTTGAGGATTGAAAGCCGTTAAGGATGCCAGTCGTTTACACCCAGCTACGCGTCCAAATCGAAAGGTAACCGCTCGTGGGGCTGTGTATTATAGTAATTACAAAATTAAAGCCGATGCGAGCTAAGAGGGATCCATAAAATCTGGCCAACACGATCTGTTTCACTATGTGGCGAAATCTGATCAGATTGGCTTGGAGAAGATATAATCGCAGATCAGATGGGCCTTTCCATATTTTCCTCTGAGAAAAATATAAACAGAAAATAGGTAATATTTAAGTGCCATTTTTTAACCTCATTCCCACGCACGCATCTATTTTCCACACAAAATTCTAATTAATTTTCCCGACCACCGACCACCTATGGGAACTCGTATGCGTTTCCTCTCCTGATGCGGGTGTTCCCCCTGCCCGCCTGCCTGCCTAAATTGCGTGTCAGGAAACAATCAAAACAGATGCAGCCACATCCTTCCACTTTACTGACTTGACTGAATTCTGCTCCGTTCTGTTCTGTTCTGGCCAAGTGGGCCACAGTAGTTGCTGGCCATTTAGCATGTCAGCATAGGCCAAGGCCCACCTGGATTGTCATGAGAACTGGGAATAATGCAGGGCATTATCCAAAAAGGAATCCTTAGGCCCTCTCTCTGTGTGTCTCTGTGTGTGGACATGTGCAATTTACTGGAACTATTTGTGAGGTATTTATCCCCTTAGAAAGTAAAGCGACCGATATTAAGACTCTCTCCGGATAAACAAGGGCTCCTAAGCCCTGGCGACGATCCATCAAAATAAATCACAAATGCAAAGGAAACACAAACAGAGGAAAGCCTTACAATTGCACAGACAATTTTCCAATTTTCTTCACACTTTCTGTGTGTGTTTGTGTTTTGGGTAAACAAACGTTTTCACATTTCTCCCTCACGATTTTCCTCTTCTTGAATTCTTTTTATTTTTTTTTTTGCGTAACAAAGGAGAGGGAAATGCAGGCCAAGAAAATTGCCTCGAATCGAAAAAGGTTTTTGTACAGCTGTCAGGGCGAGAAGGTCACATTAACCCAGTCCGGTTGCAGGGGTCCTGAAAAAAAGGACAACATCTGCCGCCTTGCTGTGACTTTGACTGCATATAGTATATATATATATATATATCGATGCCTGGCGGGATTCCTATATTATTCTTTATTCCCTTATTTTTTTTTTTCTTAAGGGCGAGACCCCCTTGGGACGAGACGCTGCTGACCCATTGTTAGACACGGCCAATTGCTTGGAAATTTGTGGTGTCCTTTAGGGCCAGGTAGGCAAGGACTTGCGGCCAAGATCGATGGCGGAACAAAAAGCATTATATATGTCGGAATAAACACGAAATTGTGTGGTCGCGGTCGCAACGGCCATATATCAATGGCCAGAACCTGCGGTGTCCCGGGTCAACCGAGCCGCCGCTTGACTCTAATCATAGATCAGGCGTAAAGGCGTTGATTTGTTGCCTTCAGGTAACTTTTCAACTTTTCAACCTAACTCATTAGAGTGCTCCGGCCAGCGCTTTTCGCCACGAAGAAAATCTTAATAAATTCATCAAAAATCAGTGGCCAGCATCTCACGATCCTCCGAAAGAAGGGGCCACGGAAAAAAACTTAACTCGAAAAAAATGCTGCAAAAAATCAATGCCAGTTGATCGTCAAACAGAAAACTTACAAATATATTTAGCATTTTGTCGCTGCAGCTGGACACGTTTCACTGGGCTTCTCCATTCTCTCGACTCTCGAGGTTCCATTCTCGATTCTCGGTTCTCTGATTTCCAAACTCGGCCTCCGAGCCTCCAAGTTAGCCGGTTTGCTCCTCTGGTTTTCAGCTTTTTTGGTGGCGGAGGCGTCTTTACACATTTGCATGCTCAAACAGCAATCGATCACAACAGCAACAGCAGCAGCAGCAGCAACAACAAGGGTAACGAGGAGAGACACACACTGGCACACACACAGCCCCAGCACCACCAGCAGTTGTTGGCCAGCAAACGCGATCAACCGTTCACCAAGTTGGCTTACAGTAAAAAAGAGATAACAAGAATATGTTTTAAATATTTTTTAAGGCTTTTTGAATGAAATAAATTTTGTATACATTTAAAAAATATTTATAACAAGGTTTAAAAAATATTCTAAGGGTCTAAGGTAAATTAATGTTTAATCAAAGGTTAGTTAGTTGTCTGTTAAATTAAAAAATTGGTTATATCCTTGAGTTTTTCATTTTGAAAATATTTCTATATCGTTTTTTTAGGGTTTACTAATTAATTGCATTCAATCAGAATTTTTTAAATATTTATATCTAGCTTCAAAAAATATTTCAAGGGTCTTCTTGTAAAAACTAAGGTTTAAATAAAGATTATTTTGTATACCTCTTAAAATAAATAAATATTTAAATATCACTTAATTTCCTTCATCTGTTTATTCCTTGCACTTTGTTAAAAAAGATACTCCCAACCAGTCCCCACTGTACAGGTTGAATGAGGAGCTGGTTAGCTGCAAACTGGTTTACTCTGCGTACACATGCAATGGTGGTGGCGACCCAGGCTGAGATTTTGTTTTGTATTCCTTGTTTTTTTTTGTGAGCTTCAGCTTGCAACGATCGTTGTACGTACGTTTTTGGTAGTGTTGCATGCCACAGTTGCCTCCCCCTATGCGGCACCCTCCCCCGCAGGAGCTGGCCAAGTGGAGGTTAAAAAAATTTGCAAAAATATTAACGAAACGTAGGCAGAAAGCCAACGGCGGCTGCTGTTCCTGTTGCAGTTTTGCACAGGGGATAAAAAGGATATAATTTGTATTGTAAATAATTTATATACAATTTAATAAATGAAGTCTAGTATACAAAAAGAAAATATAATAAATACTACAGGAAATTTGAGCTAGAAAGTACAGTTTTAAAGACTGCGTTTCATCAATAATTTATTTAAAAAGGTTTCCTAAACTTTTTATAAAGTCTTGGAGCTTTAAACTCTTTAATAATATATTTATTTAATATTTGCTACCTCGTAATTGTTCGTAATTTTCTTTTTTAAATATTGTTCGCTGCTTCTTTCCCAGTGCAGCTCCTGTTGCAGATCTCAGAGTCGGAGGCTGAATCTGAATCTTGGCCCGATCCACGGGCTGCTGCTCGCCTTTTTCCACTCACACACATGCAGGCTGCAATTATAGTGAGCTGGGTTTTAGCTTTTTTTAGTTTTGTTTTCCTTTTTCCTTAGTCGGTTTGTCGGGGCGGTTTGTTGAACTTTGACAGGAAGTCGAGAGGCAGCGGCCCAGCGAGACAGGCTCAACTCAAGTTGAGGAGATGCTTTTCGGGATGCCAGCCCGGCGATGGCAGGAGATGGGCCTGGGATGCCTTTGTTGTTTTGGGTGAAGGTTGTGAGACATGCAGAGTGGCCGGCAGACAATTGACAATGTGAAAACGATGTCGATTAAGTTGCTGCCGTTGCTGCCGCCTCGCAAGCCGAAAGGTAAAAAAGAAAATAAATAAATAAATAAGGGACGACGATCGTTAAGCCGAAGATCGAAGAGTTATGCACAAATTCGGGGCGGAAGGGAGCGGTGGAGGTGTAAATTGTTTTAACAGCCTTGAAGGACGAGCAGTTGTCGGTTTCTTGGTTTTCCTTCCATTTATTTTAATTTTTTTGTCGGCTAAGTGTGAACAATGCCAGCGGAGGTCACCGAAATTTGATTGAGGAAATACCTCAAATTAGCAGGGGGTCGGAAATAAATTAAATTAAATGCAGGGATAGGAATATTATTTAGAATTAAATATAGAAGCTTTAAATATGTAGTATAAAATATTTGTTCATTAATTTAACAAGAAAAAGATGTAGAGTTTCGCTAGTGTGTTAAAAATATTATACACAATTCAAGAAGCCATTAAATAAGTCATTTAAAATAATGAACTATGCCTTTTCATGTTATCAATCCATAAATAAGAAGACCTTCATATTACATTTTAATTATCAAATATAACTTCGTTTATTTAAGCACTTTTAAGTTCTTACTCTTTGTGCAAACTTTATAAACTCATTGAATTTAATTATATTTTGCCCAGCTAAGTGATTACTCCTGACGTAGCACATTTTGGCACAATTTGCAACAGCTTGCAAATAAGTTTCGAAGGCAAAATTATTATTGAGCGATTATGGCCAAAATTTTCAGGCCATCAGTGCTGATTTATATTGTCTTAGAGTGTATCAGTGATTATGTAATTTAATTTAAGAGCTAAAAACCATGGAGACTTTTACAAAGTTGAATTTTGTTGAGTTGAGAAGACATTAAATATATACTTTAATTTTCTTTAAATAATTTTATAAAATTGCTGAAGGTTGATGAATTTTAATGGTTTTTATTATTATTTTAGATTCAATTCAAGAGATTTAATTATATATTCTGTGAAAATACTAGTTTGACTTCCTAAAAGTATCAGAAGATTTAAATTCATCTTCAATATCACTTTAATAGCTCTTCACATAATAAATAAAACCCCTGAAATCAATAGTAACATATCCTTTTTTTCCACATTATCCTCTTAGCTGAAGAGACCTAAGCGATCCATGTCAATGGTCAAGTGCAATCATAAACGATCTTCAGATTCATAATGATACCCCAAACCCTTGCTCAATTTTATCCTTTGCCATTCTTAATCCAAATCAATATCGGCTTTGGTTTTTTATTTTTAAATTTTAGTTTACAAACTTTAGCTTTTCGCAGCTAGCTTCCCTTCTTGTCTCTTGAGGATTATTATCCTCTCGAAGTCGAAATGGCAAACAAATAACATTTTTCGCTAAACACTTGAGCTGACTGAGGGTTAAAGAAGGACCCTGGCTCATCAACTCCACTCATCCACGCCATCGTGGACTTTCGAAAGACCATCGTTCCCTCAATCACTCAATCAATCAGCAGCTGGCTAAACCAATTGTAATCAGGCAAAAAGGAAACTTAAGTCCAACTTATTGAATGGCAAAATGCATTAGGCGGATACCTGCAGCGTGCCTGTGTTTTCCCCTCCCATTCCAGCTGACAAATCATCATTTTCCCAGCATTCTCCGCAGTTGGTTAAATAGCTCTCTGGAATCGGAATCCAATAAAGCTGTCACATGTGACCAGCAACGAAGCCCGGCTCTTGTGGCTCATTTTGTTGTTTTGGTGTGAAAATCGAAAAGAAACTTCACATCTACACGCTGGTTATGCCCCCAACACCCCCTCCCAATCGGCAATCTTCCCAAAAAGAGGGAAAATAAATAAAAAAGCATACAAGTTTCGTGCAAATCTTGTTTGTCCGTATGCAGAACTTAACAAATTTCCATAACATTCACACCACACAATGAAAACCGACGAGCAGAAAGAAATCCCCGGCTTGGGTGCGGATACCAATGTCCATTTGGATTTTACACAGGGGGAAAATAGCCCTTAAAAAAGGCTACAAATTGACTTGGAATAGATGCATTATTTAATTAATATATTTTTTTTTAGAAATATAAAAGGATATGTTAAAAACTTAGCATTTAAAATAGTTATAACCAAAACATATTCTTAAGACAAACTATTATATTTTTTATATAAACAATGAAACATCTTACGAATATATAAAATATATTTTTAAATAATATTTTTCAACCTTTTTTTCTAGAATAAATAATTAAGAAATTTATCAAGAGAAAATATATATATTCTGGCCTTAAAAACAGTTGCTTATTTGTCATCCAAAACCCACATTTCTCTCAGACTTTTGCCACCATAAAACCTCTTCTCCGTCACTTAAAAGCTTTTCTAAATGTATTCCTTATTTTATTACCCTTCAAAATAAGTTAAAAAACGTATAAACAATGGATTTCTCTCTCTGTGAATCCCTTAACACCCCCTCACCCGATATCTCCTTCTCAGGCTTTTCGCTCTGTTTTATTTGCCACGTCATTTTTTTCGGTTAACTTGCGGTTTATAGTCAGATGCCAGCCAGTATGCCAGCCTGTCTTGGAGTTGTATAACTTTTTGATGATTTTTTACCAAGCATTTTTATGGTTGTTGTTATTCGTGTTGTATAGTTATTTTACCATATTTTTGCCTCTGCCTCTGCCTCTGACTCTGCCGTTGATTTCTTGCTTAAGTAGACACCTAAATGTGAATAGCGCAACGAATCGTAGCAAGTATGCGCATCGCATCTGTCAGATATATATTTTTCTGCCTGCTTAGCGGGCCAGAGGAGTGTGTAGTTAGGATCGATGGACGGATGGCTCGGCTGGATCGTGAGCCGGAGCCGGGAGGAGGCCGGAGACGGGTCTGGTCTGCCTTGTTTTCACCTTAACCTAGCAACGGATCATAAAGGGGGGCAGGGAGAGGGGACTGACTGCCGACTGCCGGCTGCCAATAATGCAATGGAGAGGCGTGATAATGCAGTTTAGTCACTGCTGCCGCTATCTCCAGTTGGGGGTGCAGGCCACAGAAGGGTGGGACGGGATGGGGGGATAACGCTCTTCGACTGTCGTTAGTCAGCACAGATCGAGTGAAAAAAATTCACGAACAACAGAAAATCAACGTTAGACGGGGCAGAGTAAGTACACAAAGGAAAATGTCTAAGATTTACAAAAGGGGTCCTTGATTAATGTGAAGAAGGAATTGTTAAACATATTTTGGGGTTGGTAATTATATTAGCATAAATATTTAGATACATTTTGGTACTTCTATATATTATTTATATAATTTATAATTATATATTATCATTTTTACCAGCAAGCAAATAATTACGGATTAATTCTGATCTATAAATACGAATAGTTTCTTTTATGACTTGTGTAATACTGGAAAAAAAAGTATTAAAAAATACTCTTGTTTTAAATCGTTTTAATTTCTTATATATATCTCAAGCTGTATTTATTCTCTTCAAATAAATGGTTAAATAATTATAATAATACACATTTTTTATACATTTTGTAAACAGATCAGACCATAATTATGATCTATTAACATAGTTTGTTTCTTAAACATTTCTTCTTGTTAACTTTTTAATTTAATCTAAAGCCAATTTATCTCTCTTGAAATATATGATTAAATATTATATTTATTACAATGCTAACTAATAAATATAAATTTACATTTAATTCTAAAACATTTACCCAAGAAAATACAGTTCCTTGTATGCAATCCCTTGGAGCTTTTCATTTCCACAAAAGTCTAGACCACTTTAGTTAACAAATGTGCCTAATCAATTATAATTCAATCCTTCAGTTTTTCAATGGTCAATCATCAGGCATTTGTTGTTCTTTCCCATTTTTTTTTTTTTTGTTGCTAAATAACCGCCGCTCTTGTCAACGACAGATTTCAGTGATGCCTCGAATCAATCAAAATCAATCGAGCCAGCGCCAAGTTATGGCCATGGAGAGTAACTAAATAGGGTTCTCCTCGCCATTCCTGGCTAATGGGCCACCGCTGCCGCCGCCAGCTGCTGCCTGTCCCTGTCCTTAGATCCCCCTTTTTTTCTCCCAGTGCAATCGATAGACGGCAATCAGCGCAGTCACAGCTACGTGGCCTCCGCCGTCTAACGGATTGAGTGACTGACTGCCGCCGCCTCAGCTGCAGAATTTTCAAGGCAGTGAGGGGCGGGGAGAAACACCTAAAAAAAAGGGGTGAAGGAGAGGGGAGGGGGTCTTGGCCGCGGCTTAGATCTACGTGCAATATGCAGCACTTGGCACGATATTTTTCGCTGTTGGTTTTAAATCATTTAACTTGCCTAGGAGACGACGACGACGACGATGACGATGACGATGATGATGATGACGAGACTGCAAACTCCAAGCAACGACTACGACTCCGAGGAAGGCGCAAGACACTTAAAACGTGATCGAAAAATGATGTTGCCCCAACCGCAAGCTAGCTCCCCAAACACCCCAGAATCCCAGCATCAGAAAGAGAGAGAAAAATTGATTATTAAATGCAAAGAAATATTTTTTAAAATATTTTTACAAGAAAACAAGACCCCAAATAATATTAAATATTAATTAAGCCTAAGTTAGACCTCCAAAGATCTGCTTAAGATATTATCCAAGCTTTGAATTTCCCTCTATTTTTCAAGTGCAGCTTTCCTAACTTTTGGCCAGCTTCGCCTGAGTTCTGAGCTCTAAAGTTCCTCCCGAGTCCTGAGTCCGCATCTGCATCTCAGCAATTCTGACAGTGCGGGGGAAATAAGGTCACGTGCAAAATATGTTCGTAGTGGTTTCAGCTTCAGCTTCAGCTTCAGCTTCAGCTTCAGCTCCGGACTTGGACTTGGACTGCTCCTCCTCAGATCCACAGCTCCCCAGAGATGTTAATGATTTGCAGCTCTCGACTCTCGGACTCGAGACACTGGACGGTCGGTCAGCGGCGGCAATTTTGCATATTTCGCCCGCTTCGGCAAGATAGTGGGTAATATGCTCGTTAATGTGCCCGCTGCTCTCTCCCTCGGCCGGGTTCAAAAACCAGGAAGTGACTCAACAACACAAAACGTAGCAACAGCCACGGCTGCGGAGGTGAAAAATATGACTTGGTTATTTATTGTTGAAGTGTTGCAGTGCAAAAGCGGAAAGGGGGCCTAAACTTCAGCTTTTGGGTATTTAGACTGTGATTTATTTTGGCCAGCTCGGCGGGCGGTGCGAACAAATCCAACACAACGCCGACCGCCGAACGCCGATGCTGCCGCAAATTGTATTGAACTGCAGCGAGAACGGAGTAACCACATACCACATGCATTAGCCAGCCAGGCCACCGAGCCAATCCATCCACTCGGCCTCAGACTACAATAAGCCATAATTATCAAATGCCAAACTGATCGGATTCGGTTTTGGGTTTAGAAGAGAACCTCCTGGGAATCTCGAAACATATATATATATTTCGGGGGCCAATTGCCAATGTCAGAGGGATCATAATTCATTAAAATTAGAGAAGATTTGGGTACACACAAGAATATTAATTGGGGGCTAAGGAAAAAGGTTACTTAAAGCTGAAGCCTCACAAAAAAGGTGGAGCGGATTAAGACACACGGATGCCAAGGATTTATTAATCAGAAATTAATTCATTAGCAAACCAATTAAGGAAATTGGGATAATTTAAAGATGTTTGTGTTTAATTTAAGACTTTAAAAACAATTTAATAAAATATGTAATAATATATTTAAGAATTTTTAATATAATTTCTCAACTAATTCCTCTGAGAAAAATCCTTGTTAGTCCCCAAATTTTATTTTAAAAAATTCCAGGAAATCATCAACTTCATTAACTTGTTCTTTACCGTATCTCCCAAGACGGATATCCCGATTATGGTACTCATTACTAATGCGATTTGAAAGACCCATCATAGTTTGACCTCAAATCGTATTAAATATTTGAATAAATGCCGCTTTCCGTTCCAATTTGGGGGAAGCTTATGTAACCTGGAAGTCCTCGGCAGCCCCTGAATCGGTTCTGAATAGATAATCTCGCATGCTAATGCCTTCTCACGCCTCCTGTCTTCCCCACGATACTCCGAAAAAAAATATATATCCACTGTCACATATCGCCTAGACCCTTCTCAATCAATTTCGATTGCTAACATAACTGCAGGCAAACACAAATCGAATGAGCGAGCAAACATCTAAGGTGCTCCGGAGCAATCCGACAATCGCGGGGGATTCGGGGCATCCGGGGGATCGGGGTTCCTGCTCCAAATGCTGATCGCTGTCCGAATCGATAAAATGCACCGCGATCCGTGCGGCACACATCAAATTAGTTATTAATTGAAGTGGAAAGTTCTCAGAATGTGTACGCTCAGCGGGCGGTCAACGCGCATGCGTACTGGGACTTGGAGTTGGAGTTGGAGTTGGACTTCGACTTGGACGCGGAGTCGCAGTCGGAGTCGGGATTGGTATTGAGTTCTTTTTTTTTCGGAGAGGAGGATACCAAGAGCTACCTCACCAGCATTCTACATCGTACCTGCCTGTTACTCGGGGTCTTCGGTCTCGTTTGTTCGCTGCCTTGTTAACCATTTAACCTGTTTAAGCCTACACTTGGCGAAAAGTATTGAGAATTTCTGGGTTAATAACTAAAATGGGATTGAATAATGTCAGAGATGAAAGAGGAATGTAAGAACATTAAAACCATTCTTGCTAACAGGATTGTTAATGACCTTTATATTTTATGTAAAAATTCTTAACAAATTCTCTATCAACCATATTTTATTTACAAATATTTTCATAAATTATCTAAAAATATTCTTAGCTCTTTATCTTAAAATTAGAAATATTTTTCCAATATTAAAACTAGGACACTTGCCTTCATCTTCTCCCTGTGCATCCTGCCTCCTTCACTCTCTTTTCGGCCAACCGCTTAGCTCGCTGTGAGCGCGCATTTAAATTTTCATTTATTATGGAAAATGCCAGGCGCATTTCTAATTTGAGTCATGTGACCAAAAACAGTTTTGTCCTAGTTGTCGCCCGTGTGCCAATAGCTCCTGCAACCACAAAACGTTTTTGAACAATTGGTGAATGGCTGGCCATAAATCTTTTATTTCTTTGGTGCTCAATGAGGGGGCTTGGGAGTGCGGAGTGCCGCGGGGGGGAGGGTATTTCATGAGAAAGTATGTGGGGAGCAGTAGCCGCTGTCTGCGGATCTGCAGGTCTGTTTGTTTGCCTGTCATTAGAAAGAGCCGAGTCGCGTTGGGAAAGAAAGAAAAGATCCCAATCCGAGCGTCGGATGGAGAGACACTAGACCGAAAGTCTACGCTCACTTGTGCTTCTTTAGATTGGACTCGAAACTCGGCTCAAGTGCACTTGTACGCCAAAACAAGCCACGTCACTTTGGCCACTCCACCGGCATTCCCCTAGCCATTACCCACTGTCTCCTGTATGCCAGCGGTGGAGCAGCACCACTCGAATCCACTCCATGCAACTCACATGCGGCGTCATCATCGGCGAATGGCCATCACATCAAATCGCGAGGAGTTCCAAAATTACACGGCCAGAAATGGGACAACTTGGCTAGGTAGAATTATATTAACTGATCAGTAACCTTTTACAAAGAATTAAGTTTAAAAATATATAATATTTATTTTTAGAGAGTTAATAGAAAAATAATCTCCTAGTAAAGCCTCAGTAACAAATACAACTTATTCTCTGTAGACTCTCACAATTGATTTCCCATACATTTCCTTAACTTTTCTTCCGGTGCAGCTTCCATCTATCTGTCTTGGCCAAAGCTGAAAACAGTAACAACGAACGGGCAGCTTTTGGCTTTCACTCGACATCTCGTTAAGTGTCTTGTAAATGGCATTGTTTTCGTTTTTCATTCAAAAATGTGTGTGCGTCGTCTGCCAGGTCGGACAATGGCAATGTTTTTCCCAGTTTCTCGAAGACATTTAACAAAGTGCTGGCCGCATTGCCCTAGACCGTCATCATATTTGTCATAAACTTCATAAATTTTGTCCCTCTCCAAGAAACTGGAACCTTGTTGGTATCAGGTGTTCCATCTGCAATGTGTGGGGACGGACGCCGGGCCATTGCATCAGCATCTGGATTTACATAATTATGTTTATCTATATGGCCGGCCTACATATATCAGCGAGCGGTTTGCCCAACATCGGTTCAAATCAAAATTTTATGCTGAATTATCATAAGACGGCTGTATTAAGATACCGAGGCAGAGGAGATCACTTGGCCATTATCATATAAATGGTGCACAATATTGATCAGCGAGGGATTTCTCCAGAAATATGCATGTAATGGCTGAATCTTATCTCTGATTACGGTGATCTTGGGGCTCCAAGCCAAGCTAAAGCGTGAAATCAAATGCAAAAGCTTATTTAAGAAATGAAAATGAAATAAAAGGCAATCCAATACCCATATTTAAGTGTGGAGTGTGTGCGTGGTGGAGTTATCTATTAATTAAATTAAAATATATATATTTAATTTGGAGAGTATATAAATCTCTCTTTTTAATATATTTCAGCAATCATTAATTCACTATAGTAAGCCACATCACCTTATCGCTGCATGAAGGTAACCATCGAGAAAGGAAACTGTGAAATCAAGTGCAAAACCTTCGACGGATTGTGATTGATATTGATTGATCGTTCGCCTAGGCAGAGATCATTTATTGCGGCCCTGTCGGCTCCCGAAAAGTTCACGACTCAAGGATCATCTATAATTTGCTTTCTAAAATATATATCCCCCTGTGATCGATGACAAGGAGCAGTGGATAGTCGGTCGTCGTTCGTCGATCGTGTGTTGTGCCATTCATTGAGGCATTTAATTGTCATGCGACAAAATGCAAAAATCTTACAAGTAACTGCAGCCGGTGATCTGCGGTTCAAAAGACCACAGACATGACTCTCCCCGCTCTTCTGATCTTGAACATGACCGTGATCGAGGATCGGCATCGGCATCGGCATCGACATCGGCATCGACATCGCGATTTTGGTGATCGGTGATCGGTGCCTTGGCCTCCTTCATGACTTCCACTTTAAATGAGCTCGCATGTTGCAGTCCCCCTTTTTTATGATACCCTTTTTGGGGTATATCTTAAGTAATTTAATTGAGAAATTAAAAGAGTTGTATAAAAATATATAAATAATAAATATTTGAATATATTGTAATGAGAAATTGATATGGAAATATAAAGGAATATGTCTATGATAACAATAAACTGACAGTACATTTTTATAAATATTTATTAGCTGAAAACTTGGTTCCTATTTATGCCTTTGAAGGATAAATTATTGATTTTTAATCAAGGAGCTATTTAAAGACTTTGAAATAATTAAATAAAACTATCTTTATTCAGTATTTTATTATCTATAAGCTCCATCTTCTATTCCTTTAATATCTGAACTTAAGCACTTCATCCCTCAACCTGCAAACTCCTTAAAGGGTAATCCCCTGTTCGACCTTCACTGGTTGCCTTTCTTTCGTGTCTTATTTTTTATATTTTAGTTAACCCAGACTCTAATTCGAATTGGCGAACTGCATTGACTTGTCCGCTGACTTTTCATACATTCAATTCAATTAAACAAATTTCTGGTCGGTCGGTGGCCGCTCTCTCGCCAGCCAAACTTTTCTATTTGGCCCCAAAAAAATGGGTAAAAGAGCGGGATAGCGGGGGGACAGCCAAACAAAAACAAACAAGACCCAGGCAACAAAGTGTTAAGACAAACGTGCAACGGTTTGGGGTCAGTACCATTCACTTTTGGCTCGTTTTAAACTGGAGTTAAGTGCTATTTGAGGTAAGAATTTCATTACGTACTCCGTACGTGTGCGCTTTGCGCCTTGGATTTTTTCTGTGACTGTGTCCCCGCCGTAGCTCTTTTTTACTTTTTTGGGAGGGGAGCCAGACTTTCGGGGACTTCCCATAAGTAACCCAAACCGAGCATTGCACACACTGGGGGAAAATTTAGGGGTCTAAACGGAAGGGAATGAAATTTGATTTAGATTTTAATCTAGGATATATGTATGTATTATTTGTGTCAGATTAATGCCCATGAATTAATGTTTTATAAAGTATTTATTGCCATGAACTTTAAGAAGAATTTCTATCATTAAATTGTGTCCAATCTAACTCATTACTGATATGATTTTATAGTAAGAAATTCGTCTAAAGGAAATGCTTTCTCAAATTCCAAAGAAAGTGGAACTTGTTATAAATATCATCATAAAATTATATACATTTTTATATACAATATATGTATCTTTAAAATTTCTTTCTGTAAGGATTTAAATATAATTTCGCGGTCTTTTATGAAGTTACAGAGAAGTTGCCTGAACAAGTGTCTTTCTGGAGGCCAAATTAAAGATAGTTTTCTGATGATTTCAACTATTCTAGTTACTCCCGATCTATATGCTGTATATATTCTCAATATTCAAAAGAAGTTTTCCTCAGTGACCATTGGCAGAGATGCAACTCGGACTGCGACTGCGACGACGACGACACGTTTGCATTTTGAAAAGTCACGACCCACTTAGCCAGCCATGAGTAACGTAACGCTAACGGGGCGACGGGATGGGACGCTACGGGGGAAGGCCAGGCAAATGGCCAGCGTCTAGTACTTGGCCAAGTGTTTGTTTTTCTATAAACAAATCGAATCGAAGTTGAGTCGAATGGCATGGAATCGGAATCGGAACGCGACGATCTGCTAACGAAGCAACCCAAACGCACCCCATTCCAAGCCAAAAGCCGATACAATCCGAGATCCCATTGGATCTGTGTGAGTCACCTGGAGATGCGTTGATTAATTGCCCGGCTGACAACCGGCTGTGGAACCGCAAAAAGCTCTAAAAGACCAACTCCCAGGCCATGGCTAAAGTGAAATCTTGCAGGCCCCCTGTTTGTTCGTTTTCAACAAACATTTTTCCTCAGCATCATCGGGCATCGGGCGATCGTGTGAAGAAGAAAGTGAAGTTCACAGGCATCGACACAAAAAACCTTAACCGAAAATAAACCTTTTTTTCTTCTGCTTTCTGGTATATAAGTAGTAACAACAATAGCTGATAAAACAAATACATTTGTCGCCTGGGAGAGAAATGTAAAGATGGTTATTCAAAACCAAACTCAGACTCAGCCTCGGCCGTGATTTATTTGCTTGTCCCCCCCAGTTGCCAGAAAACATTGGCTGGGTTTAAACGATGCGGGAAATTCTAACAACAAAGCACCAGCAATTTGACGTTTAACCACAGACAAAGCCAGGGCTAGAGCTAAAGCTAGAGCCAAAGCCAAAGCCAAAGCCAAAATGCTCGTGACCG
This sequence comes from Drosophila anomelani, assembly GCA_035045905.1. Taxonomy (NCBI): domain Eukaryota; kingdom Metazoa; phylum Arthropoda; class Insecta; order Diptera; family Drosophilidae; genus Drosophila; species Drosophila anomelani. The sequence goes on from JAWNOO010000165.1 coordinate 11,278,167, forward strand.
TTAGACAAATAATATTAAAAATCAGCCACGATGGCCGGGGCCAAAATTAGAGAAATAGAGACATTGTCGCCGCGGCACAACATCATCAACAGCTATTGAAAGAGCCCGAAAGCCGAAAGCTGAGAGCCCAACGCCGAAAGCCACTTCATTTACATTTACATAAACCAAAGCCAGAGCCAAAACCAAGCCGAACTGGGCCCCATCCATGATGATGGCCAAAAAGAAACCCATCAGCGAAGAAGTCTGGGGAAGAGTCGCTCGTCGGTTCCTAAAACGCATTTTTCCACTGTCGCCGCTGCACGCACGCGCTCATAAATCAAAAGCCAACTTGTTTATAACTGAAAGCGATCAATTAAAACGTTAACGCAAAAAAAGCCACAGCCGAGAATCGGTGGAATAAAAAAACAAAACACAAAACAAGAAGACTGAAAAAAAATATATAAAATTCAGCTGGGAAGATGAGAGCGTTGATCGTTGATCGCCGATCGCGATGCTTGATCGTGCCGAATTTGAAAACTGGCCAACGGATTTCTTGGCCAGGTTTTCTGTGCATTCCGCCGGCCCGATATTCTGTGTAAAAAGCCCCAAAAAAAGCAGACAAACAAACGAAACAAAGCGAAATGGGACAGGGGATAGGGGACAGGGAGGTGGGACATTTAAGTAAATTCCAGTTAAAAAGTTAAAGCTGTTAACTGCATTTCGGTGTCAACATTATGGCTAAATGAATTGGGTTTTATGGTCAGCATCGAAAGCTAATCAATTGTTCGGCCCGAATGAGTCAACACTGTCTCTCTCCCCGATCGAAACGGACAATTAAAGTTGGGGAAAAGTCGGACATTCTGATTTTATGATTACTCAATGCCGGCAGATGATTAAGTTGCTTTAACAAATGGACAGGCTTAACGTGTGATTGAAGATATGCCTCGCGGGCGGGATCTCTTTTTGGGGGAAATTTAAGGCTAATTTAGGTGAAGTTTTAATTATTAAAGGTTTTGCTTTTTATTTTAACATTAATAAGAAGGAGATGCAGAGGCTGCTCTGCACAGAATGCTGCCTTGAACTAACTCTATTTTCTTCCCTTGTTTTATTTATATTTTATTCCAATTTTTATATTTTTAAATACCCCCAAAATATTTAAATATTTAAGACACTTAATTTACCTTAAATTTTCTGATAATTATCTCAGCAATCTAACGGCATAAAATGTGAGGGAAAACATTTAAAATTTAGCTTCAGCCGAAACAATATCATACCTTATCGGTCAGAGGCGTCTTGACCATCTACCCGACATCAGGAGGAGGAGGCAGCCCGAGAACCTTGAAGCAAGGCAGATCTTTGCGCACGATCACAAATTCCAGTTGCCCAATCGAGCGCTAAAACGTCGGGACAGCACCGAAGAGCGCCTCCTGTCGCATCGCCAGCTTTCTCTTTGCCATTTTTACCACCATTCGATGCTTATCGCTGGTAACTTGCAACACCCCGAAAAAACAATGTTTTCTTATCAGCCAGCAAAAGGGGGTTTTCCGGGGGGGCAAGCGCCTTGACAACACCCCTGCTAAGGCCGCGGAAATACTTACTCCTCGAATTCGTACTCATATCGCGCATTATCAATAATGTGCAATGCTACAGCTCATAAAATGCAGCCAGCGAAAATATTAAATATTTTACGCTGACCAAGAAGAAGACCGAACCGGGGATCGGCCAGGATCGGATCGGATCGGATCGGATGGCTTTTTGCCTTGATCAGGTGCCGCCAAGGCAGATCCCCAGCGAACACTTAGCAAAGCAAAGCTCAGACAACAGATGAGGGGCTCCTGCAAGGCCACAGAACGAAAAACAGGGCTAAAATTGATGGAAATTTCAACTTAATATTTAGCAGTTAATTTGTTAAGCTTAATTAGAAAGCAGATTTTAAAATCAAGCAGCTTTGTCAACACACAAATTTCACGCCTTTTAAGAGCTGACACCACTTTCTTTGTTTGCTTGCCAATCATTATTAATTTAATGATTTGGCTCATTTAGCATTTTTACAAATGAATTCATTAAATTATGAATGGATTTATTAATGACTTTTTGGGGCAAAGAATGTTATAAAGACTACTTTGGGATAATAAATATTAAATTAAGAAATATATTCTTTAATGATTTGTATAGTTTTTCCTTTACTTTAAAAAATATTTTGAAATAAATGTATTTGGAATAATAGTTATATTTTTCATCCTGAAATTAATTAGATTTATTATTCTAAAATCCATATTTATTAATTTACAAATTATTCATAATTCTTTCACATTTCTTTCTCTGTTTCCTTGATGCTCAAGAAGCTTCCCCCTGTGCACCTTCGATAACCAGGACGAAGACGATCCCGATGCGTGCGGTGCGATAAGCAGCCGATGCAAAACCATTAATTAGGAGCTGCAGATACCTGGTGTAGTGTGTACCTGTGGAAGTGCCCTCTCTCTGCCCCCAGTATCGCTCTCTGTTCGCTCGAAATTAAGGCTTTAATCGTGCATAAAAATACGTGAAACTTACGCGTCTTCGGGGACTTCCCCCACTTCCCCCCTCCTGCTCCCTCACAGCCTCATCGTCGTCAGATGCAACGTGATCGCGATAAGATAAACTGCATACAAATTTGCTTTTATGCCGAGTCAGGGCTTCGGTGATGCTTCAGGGAGGGGATGCTGCTTTGGGACCGAAGTGAAAATGATTATTATTATTTATGCAGGGTATCAAATATTCCCTCAACGCGTGTGTCAACGGGCCGGTGTCTGTCATTTATTTCAATGAAAACAATCAGCACTGACTGCTGGCGAAGACCAGGGCCTGGGCCCAGGCCCAGAGACTGCTCTTGTGGGCTCATTAATCGGCTGGCAATATGTCAATGTCGCGGCACTACGTCGTATATATCTCCACCTTGGCTACCCGCAAAACCAAGCTCTCCTTTGGCTGTCGATGGGCCTGGGATGATGACGACGATGATGATGATGATGACGGGGAGGGTCATCGACCATAAACCTAAACCCATTTTCCATTTGCAATTTCACAGTTGCATATGAGCGTTTGCAGCTCAAATTATCGAAGAGAACTGTAAAAAATTTATTAAATAAATGGATTTTAACCGAATGGAAATTGCTCTATTGGAAAATATAGAAAATATATTAATGATGGGATAAATAGGCAACAATTTTATGGTTCTCTTTTTTAAAATTCCTAAAAATTGGCTTAATCAATGAAATTCTTTTGGAACTCCTTCCCTCCCATTAGCACATTTTTTACGGTTAGCAAACTATTAATTTCTAGACCATAAATCAAAGCAAATTTACCGATTTCCAACTGTGAAAAGACCAATTTTCCGACTAAAGCATGGCAATGGCCACAAAATGAAATACATCCCCGGCATGAAGAGTATTTCCACATGGCGAATTCCCCTCCACCTTTGGCTGATTGTTTTATGCCTCCTGCCCCCGGCTCGTCTGTTGTCTATCCCCTCTCCAAATTGGCATTACTTCTCCCTCACGATCCTCCCTCCCGGGCCGAAAATCGCCGGCGACTATCTCTTTGCATCTGCGTTGAAGCGCGAAAATTGCAAACCAATGTTGTTTTGACAATGTGCAATAATTTGTAGTCAATTTTATGTGTCTACCGCCGATTCGGTCGGTTCAGGTCCGCTTGTTTCGGAAAATCCTCCCCGCCATCCGGCCCCCGCCACTGCCCGGGGCACAATTTATGGCTGGTAAATTAGCAAGAAATGGAAATTAAGAAAAATGTTGCTTTTATTGCAAACAGTTGTAGTCGTCTTCCAATAAAAGCATATTTATTTATACACTGGGCCTGTGATCGGCAGGCCTGGAACATGGAATCGGGAACCTGAAAACGCAGCGAGGGGACCGGGCCAGGCCAGACCAGACCCGACTTTTACGACCCTCGATTCGTTTGGAGTCTAATGAGGCAAGTGGTGGGTGCAATGATTGGGTGGCTACCTAATTGACGGCGGTTGCACATGGGAAAATATATATATATATTTCTGCCGCCTCCTAATGAGATTGCCTCTTCGATTTTCCTTCTGCTTTTTTCCCCTGCCTCTCTATGGCGTTACCTCCTTTCCCTTTCAACCTTTGATAGATGGCCAAAAAGTTCAGACTGATGGCTCTGGCATTAGCACTAAGCTTCAGCCGGGGCCAAGCACTTTGATTTGACTTTGGGCACCGAAAATCGAAGGAAAATAAAAAAGCCCGAAACGAGAACCAGAAAATGCGAGAGCGAATCAAAAAGAAAAACTTCTAAACTGCAGTCAGGGAAATTTTTGATGTAGGTTTTCGGCCAAGAAGCAAACCTGTGCAGGGAATGGGGGTAACAGGAGCGGTTTGGAGGCTCAAAGGGTTGCTTCTCTTTCAGTTAATACTTTGAAATATATAAAATTTATTATATTTTTTTAGTTTTTAATACAATTTAAAGGTTTCTTTAGCTCCTTTTTCTTTGTAATAATTATTTCAGACAACAAATGAAAAGTAATTTTTGTTTTTAAGAGTTTTATTGTTTTTGGCCCAAATTAAACCATCTAATTATTTATTAAATAAATATAATTGCTCCAAAAATTGTCTAAAATTCCAACCCTAGGCTAATACTACCCCCCTGCTGACCCCAGCTCAGTTAAAGCCAGAATTCTGCGAGGGCAATCTATAAATAAAAGGCATCTCTTTTGACACTAAACTGACTTGTAAACCGAAATATTTACGTCGACTTCTTTTCGCTGCGTATGCCAAATGACAGACGGAACCCTCCAAAGACGACCCCCCGAACCGAGGGTCCCGGGAAGTCTGCAAGAAAAAAAAAACACACAGAAAAAAGGAAGCTCCGACCCCAAACGGGCCTCTAAACTTTCCTTACCCGAAAGGAAACAACGTGAACAAAAAAATTCAATTGAAAGTTTGGCTCTTGGATTGGCGGTGTCTGCACTCTCCTCGGTTCCCACTTCAACTCATCCGTTACTTTGTAACAAATCCCACAGGCAAAATTGATAAAATAAAGGAAAAAAGGGGAGAGATATATGTGGATGTGGATGTGGGATGTGGCTACATACGTATATATGCCAGCGGGTTCGGAGAAAGTAAAAGCAAAGAAAACTTTTTAATATTTGACGTGTTTTTTTGCAAACTTTTCTAGGTTTTCGTTTTCCGTTTCGCACCGAATCGAGATGAGGGAAAAGAAAATATTGAAAAGGGTTTAGTCCGGGCTTGAACTTCTCTGATGGTTAGGCCACAGACATGTGTGTATCCGCCAGATACAATTTTCTTTGAGTTCCCGCTTTCCCGCGTTCCCATACCCGGAATCCCATTCTAAAGTTGCACATCAAAGGCGAGCTGGGAGCTAGCTGGGATGCTAATGATTGATTGTAAAATTCGCTAATTTAAGCAATGCGAATTTATGTTTCGGCGGTGGGGGCCCCATCAATTTTATTGCGCATTTAATTGATCATAAAAATTATTCATTCATCGGGAGCTGCTTCGGCGAACTCGTTTGCAGCCAGCGAAAAAATGCCAACTGTGGTGGGGGGCGGCTCATTGACTCAAATAAAGGCAGCATGAGCACACGATGGCCAGGCCAGCGATTTCAAAGATGAGATATACGACTGCCATATAGATATGTCTTTAAAATATGCATGGGAAGTAGTAGATATCGTCGCATAAATACCAAAGGCGCTGGCGGAGGGGTTATTCTCTGTTTAAAATTAATTCAAATGGAGCAATCGTGGGATGTGTGTGGTTCGATGGGTGAGTGTGTGTGGTGCGAGGTTGGGCTGATGAGTTTTTTTAGAACCCCTAAAAGAGTGGAAACTATCAGGGGTTAATTATATATTTTTTAAGGGACTTAATTAAAGAAGTTTACCTAAAATAAATCGCGGAAAGTCTAAGCATTCATTTAATAAATATTTAAATTCTGGAAACTGGCATAAATCAAAGCGAAATGTTTAGTTTAACAAAAATATTATATTGATACATGAAAATATAGTAAAATGTATAACTGTAGGTAAGAAATTATTACTATATTTAATAGCTTCAAGGTAAAAATAACTACAAAAAATGAACTGAAGTTTCAGCATTTGTATAAAGTACCTTATTTATCAAAACTTTATCCATCAACACATATAAAATTTATTTAATTCAAGCTGCAAATAATTAAATAAAAATATAATTTAAAAGATATTTTAAAGCCAACCTCTCACCATGAATTTTTGCATTTTTAAACCTCAATCTTTCTTGCATCCGTCATGGAATAGCCAAGCGCTTTTAATGTTTATCTTGCGGATTTTTTTCGGACGTAATAGAACACCGCTCTGACATAAACAAAACCAGAGCTAAAACAAAACCCAATAGCGCTGTGAAAATGTACAGAAAGCAAAAAGAAATCCGGCTGCTGGCATTGGAATTCGCAGTCCGTATCAAGAATCCATATCAAATGTCAAGGCGAGATAGTTTATGGCTTATCAGCGGCAGACGAAAAAAATAACAATAATAATTCTGTGGGAACAACGCATGGAATAAAAACTCAGATTCTGTTTTGATTATCAATTTTTTGTCATTTATATATTTTTGTGTATCGGTTTTTCTTTTCGTTTTTTGTTGTTCTTGTTGCTATAAACTAGAAAACATAAGGTTACAAAATAAAATACATATTCATATATTCATGTCCGAATAGTTACAGTATTTACAACAAGCGGGGCGCGTAATTCTTAATAAAAAGTTATGCATATATTTATATAGTACACATGTAATCAGTCGATTTATGTTTTCAATTTTGCTTGATTCGTGTTATAATTTTGTTTAAAATGTATACAGTCCATTCGTGTTTATTATTTACAATATTTTGATAATTTTTCATAGAATTAATATGGCTGTAAATGGTAGGCGGGGCTGTGTTGGATTCGGATTCAATTTATTAACTTACGCAATAGACTAACTAATGAGGATAAGCTTAGGGCTAGACATAGGTTGGTAGGAAATTGGTAATTCGTCTTAATAAATTAATTAGCGCTTAATGCTAAAACAAAATATCACAATGATTAAACAGATTAACGTATGATTAACATTTAACTTATTTACAATTAACTCTTGCACTCTCAAGCCGCGAAGAGTGTTTGTTTTACTTTGTTAACTAGTTTTCTGGTTTCTTGCTTTTGGAATGCATTTTTCAAATTGGCAAGTCAGAGGGAGCTGGAGATGGAGCTTAGAGGATAGAGAATTGGTAAAAAGAGGGCGTAACACACAACCTGGTAGATTTTAATCGCCAAGAAGACCAAACTAATCTGTACGGCTCTGTGTTTCATTCTGTTGTTGGCCGTTTTCATGTTCCTCCCTTTCTGGCCTTGTCGATTTTGGCCAAAACACAATTTTTGGGGGCCGCAAAAAACCAGCCAAGGCACACACACGTGCTGATCTCTCTCCTACGCTCGGGGACTTTCTCGGTTTTCAAGTTTTCTACAGCAAGGTCAGCCAGCAGCAGCTGAAAAGTGCTGGGAAATTCTAACTACCTTCCTCCTAATCTCTGACTAGCTGGAAAAACAAAAAGAAAGCCTTGGCGTGATCTTGGAAAATATTTCCAGAGTTTATATTTGCGCAACATCTTCTCTATCTTCTCAAATTAACTGGCATTAATTGTTAGTTTTATCAGAGGGCAAATCCTCTTAACAATTGTTTTCCTTTTCTCATACACACACACACAAGGCGGGAAAATGTTTCCATCTATTTTCCCCTTTTCCACCATTGATTAGCACACATGTAATTGTGGCTCAAAGAGGGGGAGAGAGCAGATAACAAAAACCTAAAACAAAACCAATTTTAGTCCATGTCTGTAGACGGTCTGGGTTCTAACGTTTAAGGTCTGCTTTTTGTTACAATTTTCCTTCGGCCAGACATGAGCTCTGTGATGTTTTGCGATGTTTTGCGTTGCCTATTTTTCGTTAGCCTCCGCAGTCGCAGTCGCAGTCACAGTCACAGCTACAGATACAGCTACAGCTGCTGCAGATACAGATACAGATACACGGGTGTATCTTCTACACACGTCGGGCTTGTTATAGCAAAATGCAGCAGTTAAGATGAACTAACGACTGAACGTTGCAAACAGGGAAAACGAGGGAAAAACAAAAACAACAACAAAAAATGCTGGAAAACGAAAAAATAAAGGAGAAAAAGAAGGAGGAACGTAACGAACAAAAAAAAAAAAAGAAAACTAAAGGAAATACTTTTGGGCCTGCGCTGCCTTTTGTTGCTGACTGACTGGTTGGTGTTGTGGCTACACATAAATAAATCTCTGAATATCTCTTTTCAAGTCACAAGAATGTCAGAATATTAATTAGGAATTTTCTTTAAGAACTCTAAATATAGCTGAACCTTTTGCAGCGCATAATATCTTAAAAGCAACCTGAAATACTTGAAATTTCTTTCTCTGTAGACGCTGCTCGGTGTGTGTTGCATGCAACATCAATTTTCTGAATCTAGCTGCGAGCCAGGAAACTGAAAATAGCTGGCCGTAAGAAAACAGAACAGGGCCAGAACAACAAAACAACAATTGCCTGGCTCGCCAGCTATTTTACTGTTGTCTTTTTGTTGTTGTTAATGTGGTTGTTGTTGTTGTTGTTGTTGCAGCTAGTTCTTGGTTGCTGCCCAGTTCTTTCCCCACTCGATTTTTCTTTTACTTTTGCTATTTTAACATGTAACTAGGCTTTTATCGCTAAACGCTCGCATTTGCATATTGAATGCAATTCCCCTTTTTTTGTAGTTTTTTCTTAACTGAAACCCGAGGAAGTTAAACTTGTTTTCTACTTTTTTTTTTAGAGGCTAGCAAATGGTCTGCAAATATTCTAGATCAGCTTTCATAACTCAACAAGATCGTTTGGCTTTCAGGGTGGTGCTCGTTTCCTTGTTTTGATGTTCAAAAAGAGATTTTAAAAAATATATAAAAATTATTTAGCTCAAAAATATTGTTTAAAAAATCATCTCAAAGTATCTCCAGCTCCCCTAAGCTTGCCTTTAACCATTTTCTTTGCCTCTACTTAACCCTTAACCCCCACTCACATGTGCAGATTCCTAGACGCCGGCGTTGGCTGTGTTGGCGGCAGTGGCAAACTCTGCTGCTGGATGCCACCCGCCAGGGGTATCATCTGCGGTACCGAGGGATGGCCTCCACCACCTCCCACGGAACCGCCACCCATCAGCAAGGCCGCCTGCTGCTGCTGCTGTTGCGTAGTGTTGTTATTTCCGCGAAGTTGTTGCTGCTGCTGCTGCTGTTGTTGTTGCTGATGCAACGATGGCTGCCGGCGGAAGCTGCCCGGCTGCTGGGGCGGCGGTGGCAACATGAACTGCTGCTGGTGATGGTGCACCTGGTGGGGAAGTGGCATCGCCTGCTGGTGGACATGATGGTGATGGTGGTAAGCCGCATGGTTCATCGGCACATGGCAACTTTGGCCGCCGGCGCCATTGGCAGAGCGCTGCGACGACGACACATCCGGCAGGGCAAAGCGCAGCTTCTGCCAGAAGAGCTTGTCGCCCCACTGCAGATACGTGTTGGTCTTCAAATAAAGGCGTAGATCGGGGTCCAGCTCCTTCTGCGGCACCTCGCCCAGCACAATGACAATCAGGCGGCGGCGTCTATCCCGCAGGACCGACTGGTGAGCAGACTTGAACTCAAAGCGGCACCACTCCGACTTGATGAAATTCTCGCTGACCACCATGATGGTGCGACGGCTGCTGTCGATGGCCTGGACAATGGTCTCCGGCAGATAGCCACCCACGGGGAAGTCTCGCTGGTGCAGGCATAATTTGTAGCGTTGCGCGCCCATCTCCAGCATCGGGGCCAGCTCGTCATTCACGAACAGCTCATCCTTCGAGGAGTACGAGACAAAGGCATCGAAGAGCTTCTCCCGCTCATTCTTATCCACATCCTTCTGGGCGTTGTAGAAGAGCCTCACACCGAATCGCGAGTGGCACCACACACGCATCTCCTGGCGGAAGATGAACACCAACAAAGTGCAGATCATCACGAATATGAAGGCCGTCAGGATGGCCACCAGGATGGGAATGTAGTCCTGCTTCGGCGGCTGATTCAAGATCATCTTCGTGGAGGTGGCATTCGAGGCATTCTCGCCGCCAGCCTGCTCCGCAAAGTCATAGTTATTGTCCAGGCCCAGGGGCAGCGTTTGGCTGCACTGCACCACGGGCAGGGAGGTGGCCTCGGCGGACTGCGGATACACAACCATCTGCTGGGTGTTGTTGCCGCTGATGGACTCGCACTTCATCTTCAGCTTGTCCTGCACGTATTCATGGCGGTTCATGTAGTCCCTCAGCTTGTCGACGAACTCGCAGTGGCAGCTCCAGGGATTTCCCGCCAGGCGCAGCTCGTTGAGGTAGCTGGGCAGGAAGTTCCAGACGGCAAACGAGGTGATGGCATTATGGTCCAGTCGCAGGATCTTCAGGTGATACAGGTGCGTGAAGGTCAGGGTGTCAATCGTGGCTATCGCGTTGTGCTGCAGATACAGCTCCTGGAGATTGTCCAGGCCCTGGAACTCGTTGCCATTGAGAGCCCTCAGCTGGTTGCTCTGCAGCTGAAGCACCTCCAGTTCCAGCAGGCCGTAGAAGGTGCGATTGTGGAGCACCTCGATGCGCGAGTGATTCAGATGCAGAACCTTTAGCCGCTTGCGGCCGATGAAGGCGTGACTCTGCAGCTCCCGGAAGTTGTTGCCATCCAGATACAGCTGCGTGGCATCCATGGGTATGTGGGAGGGCAGAGCCTGCTCGTAGGTGGCCCGGCTGCAGTCAACCACATTTGAGGTCCAGGACTGATCGTGGTAGCAGGAGCACCTATCCGGGCACTCCATTTTGCAGTCGCAGGCCTGGAAGTCGCAGCAGTGGCACAGAGCGAAGCAATGCGAGGCGTATTTGCAGAGGAAGTCATCCGAACGCGCCTCAATCAGAGAGACATGCGAGGAGCCGCGGGCATAGGCCAGCCTGCAATGGATCTGGTCCAGATCCATCAGCTGGGGCTGAGTGCGCGACTCCCGGTTCACCTTTTGCAGCCAATCCAAGTTGCAGTCGCACTCGTAGGCATTGTGGCCAATGTAAAACTCGGGAATCTCCCGATCCTCGGCGATGGGCGACAGTCGCAGGGCATTGGGCTCCAGGGTGGTCAGGCTATTCCTCACCAGATCCACTCGCGTCAAATTGGGCTTCTTGAAGAAGGTGTAGGGCTGGATCTTGGATATCTGGTTGTCGTTCAGGTAGAGCACCTCCACGCTGTTCGGTATGGAGCTGGCCGTGATCTCCGTCAGCATGTTGTAGCTGGCATCGAAGGTGCTCAGGCTGAGCTCGCTCTCGATCTCGAAGTAGTTGCCCAGCTGGGCGATCCTATTGGCCCTCACATCCAGCCACTGCAGGCCGATGGGAATGTGCGAGTAGTCGAACTTCTCCAGGCGATTCCCAGAGATGTTCAGCCACACCAAGTTGGGCAGCTCGGTGAACAGCCCGGCAATGGACTTGAGCTGATTGCCATCCAGCCGGATGGCCTGCAGCTGGCTGTTCCTCTGGAGGGAGCCCGCCTCGATGGATTTCAGCTTGTTCCCCGACAGATTGAGGATCTGCAGGGAGCTCATGCGATCGAAAACTCCCCGCCTGATCTGTGTCAGCGAATTCTCCGTCATCCGGAGACCATACAGATTCTCCAGCTGGGTGATGCTCGTATCCTCAATCTGGCTGATCATGTTCTCGCCCACATCCAGGGTCTTCAGCAGGGGCACATGAGCCAGAGCCTCGGGCACTGTCTTCAGCTTGTTGTCATTCAAATGCAGATCCTGCAGCCGACTGCAGTTCATGAGTGACTTATGGTCCAGCCTGGATATCCTGTTGAAGTCCAGGGAGAGCACAATCAGATTATTCAGACCCTGCAGCGTGTTCTGCTCGATGGCCGAGATGCGGTTGCGGGAGAGGATCAGGGTGTGCAGATTGGTTAAATCCCCAAAGATTCCCGTCGGCAGCTGGTCAATGTAGTTGCCCTCCAGTTTGAGGATTTGCAGGCTGGTCAGCGGCCTGAAGATGTGCGCCTCCAGGCGGCTGATCTTGTTGGCCGAAAGGTCGAGCATCATGAGCCGCTTGAGGCCCACAAATGTGGCCGCATTGACCCACTGGGAGTTGAGTTCATTGCTGGCCAAGTCCAGTATCAAGAGCTCGGCCAAGTCACTGAAGATGCCTGGGGCCAAAACATTGATGGAATTATTCCTCAGATAGATCTCCTGCAGCTGCTTGGTCTCTGCAAAGAGTTCCGGCGGCAGCGAGGACAAGCGATTCGCCGATAGATCCACCACTTTCAGGGAAAGCAGACCCTCAAAGGCGCGATCCGCCAAGAAACTCATGCTATTCTTGGCCATATTCAAATGGGTCAGGCGTCCCAAAGCCGACAACATGGCCGTGGGCAGGCTGACCATCTTGTTCGCACTGAGATCCAGACTCTGCAGCGTGGAGCCGCAGACGCGGGCCTTCCGCGAGCTCAGCGAGGCGCTGAAGTAGAAGTTACTGATGTCCTGGATCTTGTTGTAGGAGGCGTTGAGATGCTGCAGCGACTTCAGCGGACAGACCATGCCGTCCGGTATCAGCCAAATGTTGTTCAGACTGAGATCCAGACGCTCCAGCTGCCGGAACTCCACGAAGCTGTTGGAGGCCATCTCCAGCGACATCGTCGACCAGTCGCCGTTGTGCGTGCGAATGGTGAGATTCCGCAGCTCGTGCAGCCCCCGGAAGGAGCCATCGGTGAGGTTGCCCAGCTTGCAGTACTCGATGGTCAAATCACGGAGCTCCACCAGCGACCGGAAGCTGTCCGGACTGAGGCTGCTCTGGAAGAAGAGGGCATCGTTGCACTCCAGACGCAGGCGCACCGTATTGTGCGGCTGAATTACACTGAAGTTGGTGTTCTCCAGCTCCGAGTTGATGGTCCTCAGGTGGCACACCAGGGTGATGTCGTGCTCCCCGCCGCCGGACCAGCGGCACTCGTCGGGAGCCTGGTACAACACCGTCTTACTCAGGGCCGCCCCGAAGATGGGCATCACCCAGGTGGCAATGAGGACGTAGAGCATGTGACTGGTGGCCAGCATCTTGGCGATGCGGACTTGAAATTAGCTTCTTGCGGGGATGCGGGAGGGGGCTTCTTCCCTAGATTCGATCTCTCTCACACTCACTCACTCACTTCCCTTTCACCCGTCTCTATTTCTCGCCCATTTTTGTGTGTTTGCGTTTTTATTTTGGATTTTTGGTTTCGAATTAAATTAAAATCACTTTTCACACATCACCACATATCAGATTTTGTAATGCTTAATGCCTTCTTTTTATCTAATACGATTTTCTTGTTTTTCCCGCTGGAGCTATTAATTTCTTCGTGCCTTGCTTTTCCGCTTTTATGTTTCAATTTTTCGATTTCTCGTCGACTTTCTCAATATCTTTTTTAGTTTCGCGTTGACCGTAATCCAAGTGGGGGGTAGCGATAGCGCGTTTGATAAATTTCTGTGTTCTAAATTTTCTCGAGGCGATACTTCTGATTTTTTTTATATATTTCTTTTTTGGGTCCGCTCAACGACAGTCTCGCGTCCGCTCGGCTCGAAGTCAATTTTAAAACTGATCGTTCTCCGTGCCGCTCAGTCAGCAGCAAGTGCCACACTCAATCGAGTAGGTGGCTGTTGCAAGAGTGAGTGAATATGGGTGCACAGGGAAAAATAAAGCCTGAATTAAATTAAATAAAATATATGTGATCAAAAATAAACTAAGAGTTTAATTTATAGCAATTTTTATGCCTAAAAAGTATTTATTTCGTCTGAAAAATAATCTGCGAAATGTATCTTTAATGGGAAATCATTGGATTATATATAAAATAATATATTTTGTATAATTTGAAATGAATTTAAAAACTGTTAACTATTTTTACATATATAAATATTTTTTTTAGACTTCCTATAACTTTTTTAATAAAACAACTATTTTATTTTTAAGTCTCTTATCTTCAAAATTATATAAAATATATTTTCTTGGCTCCTATAATTTTTGTATGGGTTTCTATGCATAAATACATTTTAATTCTTACAAATTTGACTTTGTTTAAATATATTTTAATAATTAAAAATTTAAAAATATAAAAATAACTCAATTTCATTTAAAAAATAATTATTATAATTTTGTATTCATTTATTTATGTCTTTTTCAATATAAACACCCAGTTTCATCGATATTCAATTATTTAAATAAGTGGGAAAATATAAGCAAATAATTATAAAGAAATGCTGATACTAGAACCCAATTTTTCTCCCCGTGCAACTGAGAAAAACTGAGTGAAAACCTACCCGGTGAGCGAGCACCCATTGAGCACGCACACAGAACCGAGAACTAGAGCGAGAGATCGATGTGGCAAGGAGGCTAAAGTAAACAAAGCTATGCAACGCAAACGCAAAACGCAAACGCAACGCACGATAATAGCCCACAGTGCACAGTGGGTTGCACAGCCCGGCAGGTAGAATTGGAAACGAATGACAGATGCGAAATGAGGAAATGAGATCGCGGGAGATGGCCGGCAGGTGAATTTGGCTCACAAAAACATGTGTAATGTTTCAAGTATTTTCGAAATCTGCTACATTTGAGGGTCAAGGCAGAAATTAGTAACATGATATGGTTCCAGATATAGATCAGAGGATCTGCCGAGATCTGATAAAAAGAGTTTTTCCCTGGGGAAGCAGGAAGATGCCTAGGTAACATTGCAAGAGCAAGTGAAATACAATAATCCTCAAGGATGATATATTGAGGCAATTAATATACACTGTTTTGAACTTAGTTAACATTTTACCAGAAATTTAAATTGGTTTATTTTAGTTAACAGCCATTTTTATAAAAATTAGTTTGATAAAAAAGCGTATACTTAATATATTCGTAATATCACGTATACGCCTGGTACGGCTTAGACTCAGATTTATATATAAATGAAAAACTGATGGCTAAATTGGTTTCTACTTATGCGGAATGGTTACAAAAACCCAATAAAGTGTTAAACAAGACCCCCATAAAATGTTCCTATACGACTTCCGGTGGTAACATTTTAAATACAAATCGAATTAGCCAACAGAACCCGTGACTTGTCACGCCAAAGAGCCTTGATTTTGGAAACAAAAACCCTGCAAGCCCACCAGAGATCCTCACCCACAGCAACTTGGCACCTTGCTGCTTTATGGGCCCACTGTGCGGCACCGTGGGCCTTGCCACCCCGCCGCCTTGCCTCCGCCTGTCGGTTCCGCTGAGCGTCAAAGCCGAGCAAACAATTCCAATGAGACATTGACACTCGTCACACCGGTTAGACGAGTTTTCCGCTGACTCTCTTTCGCTCTTCGAATTGAGTGACTTTTCGTATTCAGCAAATGAGAGTTTTCGGTTTAGGGAGAGCAGATTTATTTGCTGAATAAGCCGGAATTGAGTGCAAGTGGCTGATCTGCGGCTTTTCTTTGGTTCGCCTTGCAGACAGCCACAAAAACTGAACAGAAAGATGAAAAAAAAAACTGCGGGGAATAATCATAAAAAATTATTGAAATCAATTGTTAATTCAGCCAATGTCAGTTTGATATAGGCGCACTCACACACACCAAACACACACATGCGAGAAGTCGAGCTCAAACCGACAAAAAATTGACTGATTTTTCTTGATTTATGAGAGCAGCTTGAAGTTGTTGCTATTTCCACTTCTTTCGGACCGGCTGGCAATCGAGATTTCTTGAGGAGATCTCGGTCTGAGTTTGGGGCTTACTCATTACGACAAGGTGGCCATAAGGCAATGTGGCTCCGGCTGTGGCTCTGGCTCAGCCGCAGATGGAGTCTGAATATCATATTTTTTTCGCATGATCTCTGGCTTGGCATATGTTGTAACCGCACTTTCAAACTTTCCCAAAAAACAAAAATATAAATCGCTGAAAGCGAGCAAAAACGTTTCGCTGACCTGAGCTATAAAGTTATATAGACCAGAACATGGACAGCTAAGGTGGAAATAATAAGAATAAATATATTATAAATTAATTAAGAAAATGCTGATTGTGGATTTGAAGTCTGCTTTGAGCTATCTCTTTGGGATTTTATTTAATTAAAGATTAAAATAAAGCCTTTCTATTCCTTGTACTATTCTCTCCAAAATACCCACTTCAAGCTGACAAAATAAAACCCCTCTAGAGTTAAACCCTTGATTTGTTGTGCTATTATTTCGATCGCAACTGTATATAGCTCTGTTGCAAGTTGTAGTTGTACCTGTCGACGCCCGTTGAGTCGACAGGTGCTGATTAACCAAACACATCCCAGGCGATGCGTATCAGTCAGCCAGTTAGCCAAGCAGCTTGTTTGGCCACGTTGGAATGGGATGTGATATCTTTTCCCTTTTCCCGGGGCCCTGTTCTCAGGAAAACCCGCACCCAAGCCTCCGTCTGAGCAAACTGCAGGTAGCCTACAAATTGTGTTGAAAGTTGACCGTGCAAACATCGTCTTTTGGCCCTCTCGCCTCTGGATTGGAATTGGAATTGGGATCGGGATCTTTTCGGGCTCATCCTTGGTCCTCAGGTAAACAGCAGCTCAACAGATTGGTTGGCAGGAGGAGGAGGAGCGATATCTTTGGCTAGGATTTTGTTACAATCCTCGCTCAATTGTTTGTTCCTGCCTTGTACCTTTCTTGCTTTCTTTATTTCTCTCCCTGCTCTTATGATTTTCTTTATCGCGTCAGATCGATCGATCAGGCCAGTTGGTGTAAGCCAGGAAGTGCCTGGGTATAGAAAGAATTGGCTTAGTCGTTCGGATTGCACAATATGTTGCAGTCCTGGTAGGGGAAATGCACTTGAATATATTTTTATAAATTTTATTTTGAATAGAAATATTGATAAAGGATAAATTGATTTGGCATTTATATATTTATCATTATTTATAAATGTTTTCTTTTATTTTATTTAATAATGATATAGATAGAAGATAGTTTGATCTAATATTTGCATATTTTTCGTTCATTTTTAATATTTTCTTAGATTTAATTGAATAAAATGGATTTCTAGATTTTTACAAATAAGTTTAGAGTCAGAATCATGGCTTAAAACATGTCCTCTTTGCCTTTTAAAAATAAATAAATACAAATACTTCCTCCTAAAATTTTTCCTAGTGCACCCATCTCAGAAAATTGCAATTTCCAGGATCCGTAACCGTATATGAGGGGCGGTCCTGCCGGCATTGATTTGATTTGATTAGATTAGTTGAGTGCCTGTGAGCGGAGTTGGGGGGCAGCAACATTTCCCTACGATGACTGATCGTTGTCGATTCTCTTTCATTTTCATTTTCATTTGCGCAAATTATTTTTCTTTGTAATCGTTTCGCTTGTCTTGGGTTGCCAAAGACGTGTATGGCTTGGGTATCTGTATCTTGTGGGTGCTGGGCGCTTATGCGAGGCATTGCTCATTGGGTCACAGTCACATGAGTCACGGGCAATGATTCTTTTGTAGATACTCGTAATGTATTTTTTTTTTCTACTTTGCGCCAGCTGCTGCTTGCGAAAATTTCGCCTGTTTTGTTGTCTTGTAATTGGAATTGCTTTTTTTTTTATTTGTTCGGAGACAATGACCGCTTCGAGCGACGCCCCCGGTGAAGGGAGAATGGAAAACCCTTGAGTAAGGATTAGGATATTGAATTCGTACATCGCTTGGGAAGATCTGCTCCTAAAGGAACTTCCTGTTTTGCTTATATTACTCAAGGTATGTTTGCGGATCTTATTGAAGGGATTGACAGGGTTGAGGAACAGGTGAAAGGTGAGCTGAGATTGCTTTAAACTGTTTAAAGAAGTCTTTGGGTAAGCTTAGCTAATTTTATGAGAAGGGAAATGGTAAACAAATTTTTATAAAATTTAAATAGGTAAATTTAAGACCTCAAATTAAATTTTTAAAATATTTCCCAACGTTGATAGTCTTCAAAACCTTTTTTCTGAATAATCCACAGCTTGTTTCTTACACAAAAAACATCATCCATTAATTCCTCAAGCCAGAAATTTCCATAAACTTCTGAGTCTTGGTTTTACCGCTCTCAAGCCGCGAGGGCGTTGCAATTAAATTCCCGGGCGATGACATGTCACGGCAATCGGCGATGGCATCCATCAAGTGTCAGCGAAGACGACGACGGCGGCTAAGAAATCCCGCTCAGCTGCGGCTGGGTTCCTTTCCTGCCGGGGCACTGAATAAGTGTGTTTTATGTTGAATAAGTTGCCATTGTTCTTAATTATAACGCGTTGTCATGTGAGCTTGCCATTCATTCATTCAGTCAGTCGGCCAGGCAGTCCCGCATTCAATTCCCTCGACTGGCGATCCATCTCAGCTGTTCTTTACGGCTTGACGCCTAATAAAAATTAATTTAATAATCTCGAACAGGGAGAAAGATACTCTGGGACGGGGACTGGGACTGAGACTAAGACCAAGAGGCGGCAAGTGCGGGCGAGCAGTTAACGCTTATGTAAACAGAGTCGCCGAGGATGTGTGGATATCGCCGTCGTATCTGCTGTGCAAAACATATTAATTAGCATTTCCAATTTCGTATGCATATCTCTCTTAACTATCTCGTGATGCAACGCTGCACACACAAACGATGTGGCCGCCTTAACCCCTTGGTAGCCCCTCGAAGATCGAAATAGACCCCCTCATTTGGCCCTCGAATGGGGAATATACACATTCGCGACGGTCAGCAGAGTTTTTCTTCTTTTTTTCTTATTCTTTGCCATTCATTCGGCTTCTCTTTAGTTTTTTGCAAGCCACTAAAGAACTTTGGCATTGCGTCTGGGCGACTTAACGAGAGCGTAAAAGCGAAAACATCAAAATAAATAGCTCAAAAAATTAACAAGACAGCGTCAGCAGCGACGGCGACGTCAGCGTTTCGTTCTTGATACCCTTTAATCGTATATAGGTAAAGGGTATTTCGATGATAATGATGATCTCAGCAGGAAAAGGTATTATCAGAGGATTTACACAGAGACAAATAGGATACAGAACGAAGTTCAAACTACTTTTGATTGCCTCTAAAATGTAGTAAACATCCCTGCTAAAAAACCACAAATTAAATATCACCCATGTCCATCTACATAAGTCTGGCTAAAAAAAAAAAACATGTGTCCTCATTCATTAGTCCCACATTGTTCATTAATATTTCTGTTTCCACCCCATTTATTGAGGGCAAAAATAAAATATTTGCCACCTTTTTTTACCCCTGGAAAAGTTAGGTAAAAAATCTGGTTAATAGGTAAAAAACTGGCTACTCTTGGTCCACTCAAACCCCGAGTCTGGGTCTGGAACTAAAACGGAGACCGAGACTACCGGTGGACAGAGGAGCACCAGGGAGAGGGTCGGGTCGAGCTGGGCTGGGTCTTGAGTGAGCTGAACTGACTGACAGACAGCCGCTGCCGCCGCCGCCGCGGCAACTAATCGAAACGCGTTGCAGCTGCCTCCTCGTTCGGGTTTCTCGCAGTCAAAGTGGTTTGGTTGCCCAAGTTGTGGCACGATACACGCTCTCGGGGATAACGAGGAGACCGAGGAGCTTAGGCCTCCTCGCTCGTATCGTAGATATTTTTAGGCGCGAGTGTTTACCTACAACGCTCTCCAAAAACTTGGCAGCACGACAGCCCGGTTGTGGGGATCGACTTTTGCGTTCCGACTGGACGCACATCAAAAAGACCATAGACGACGTCAGACATGGACATGGACAAACAACAACAGAAGCAGCAGCAGCAGCAGCAAACACATACACAGCCACAATTGTATTCTGCCCGGGGCCCGACGAATTGAAAGGATATACTACGCAATCCAAGGAGGATGGCAGTCAGCAGTAGTCCGTAGTCGGTAGTCGTTCACCCGGGCAGACGAGCTCTATATAATTTGATGAACAAACAAGAGACAGGCAGACAACCTTGGACCGAGACATGCCCCGAACCCAGCTCCCAAGCTAATCATCTACATAGATGCACTTTGAGAAATAAATAAGTAAAGATTTGATTTAATTTAGAAAATATTTGTATAGGAATTGTTCTTGTGGAAGCTCTAAACAGTTTCTGTCTTTAAACTTCCTTTACTTATAAACTGAAATTAAAAACAGACATCATCATCCAGTCAACCTAAGCTGCATTGAGATTATTTGGAAAATTTTCACTTTCCTCTAAATATTATCTAAATTTAAACACAAAATCTTACAAATATCTTCCCCAGTGTATTCTGTATGCAAACCAGCCTTAAAGACTCGCCCTGCCTTTGGCCAACCCAGTTCATAATAATAATAAAAAAGAAACTACTTAAGTCCATCCAAATGGGCCTACAATTGACTCGATCTGACTGGGGCTGGCCCGCAGACCGATGCGAATTAGCATAAGCATAAGACCAAAAGTTGATTCATGCAATCCATTGGAATTAGTCAAATTATAACTCAACTGATTTTAATGGTGACTGGCAAATGACAGCCGACTTGGCGTTTCCTTAGCTCGCTATATATATACTTATATATAGTTTTCTGTTGGCCATTCATAAGTTCTCGCCATTCGCGACTCGTGCTTCGACAAAAAAAAAATAAAAATGAAAAGAAAAAATGATAAAAAACTGAAAAGGAAGTTGAAACTGGGAGTGCGGAGAACAATGGCAAAGATTTGGCTTCTGTGGGACGATGAACTGGAATTAGTCTCGCTTGGCTATAAATAATTCGCATTTTATTCAATTAGGTTGAATGGAAGGCTTACTAAACCATATATATATAGCTTATTCACGGTTAGATGTGGACTTTTTGTCGCCAAGAAATCAGCTTAGTAAATTAACTTAATGGTTGTTTAACAAAAGCAACTTAATCTGTTGATAAAACACGCCCTTTTTGGGTAAATTTAAATCAGTTTCAGAAATATTACATCATTAAACTAAAATAATCGAAACATATTAAGGTCAAACCTTTTTATTTAAACCTAAATTTAAACCAATCCTAAATCATATTATATAAATAAAAATAAACCCTCAACTGATTTTATTTCCAAGTAATATTGACCAAAAGACCTTCTTTCATTTCCCTTTAAAATATTTAAATAAAATACAAGACTAACCTTTTATTTATCGATTCTGAGGGCAAACCAGTATCAAAGACTTCATGATAAATATACCTAATCTAACATTTAAATACAAATTTGAACAGGAATTTCTCATTATCAAATGAAAACCCCATTCGAAAGCGTACAGCGATCCCATAAACCTGGTTATCTTCCACCTACTTTGGATAAGACAACCTCCACAAACGCCACTTTTATTCCAGTTTTATTAATGCCTGTCCCCGATATAGGCCTATATCTTCACTAATATGTCATCTATTTGCAACTAAATGCAATTAAAAAGGGCCACAAAGACAAAAGAGCGTCAAATCTATTGCGGGCGATAAGAATACTCCGAAAATAAACCGAAACAATCAACTGGAATCACATTTTAAAGTCGATCTCAAAGACTACTTGATGAGTGGTCAAAGTGAATCAAGATTGGGATCAGGGAGATTAAATTACCATGTTTCGAAAAGATCTGAAGTTTCTTTTCTTTCTGCCTTCTCGTGCTGGTGGGTTGCTAATTAAAAGCGAGTAAAACTCAAACGAAATAAAATAAATTCCCCCATGGGTTGGAATGGGAAAAAGGGTAATAATTTCACAGACATTTCACATAAATAACATCAATCGAGAGCGCAGGCGACGACTCTCGAACGAACTTCTTCTAGGAATTCGGATCTCAGGGCCCACAAAGCAAACGTTTTTCTTGTTTTTTTTTTCCTTGGCCTTTTGTGGGGAGTGGAAACATCATTAACATGTCGTAGATACGCGATGAGATTTCGTTGTTCTTTTTTTTTTGGGTGTTGTAGGAGAAGATTCCTCTCTTTCTATTTTGTTTTATATCTAACTGATTAACAATCGACGGGTATTGTTGTTGCTGCTGCTGCTATCAGTCAGTCAAGGCGTTAAGGCCAAAATGTTGGACGTGGAACGTTGAGTGAGGTTGCCCCATAGACCTGGCCAGCAGCTCGCTCGTATATCTCGATCGCCGTTCGATCGCCGTCATCATCATCATCAGCTCGATCTCTGGCTCTCTCTCTCCTCCGACTCCGTTTCGTGTGAAGCTGCATCAGCTGAAATTTTATTTTGTTTTCCTTTTTTTTTGTTTTTGATTTGGAGAGGCAACAGGTTAACACGCCAGGTTAAACTGACCCGAGGAGAGACCGCAAACTGCTGTTGCCTTGGCCCGAACAGTTTTGATTGCTTTTTTAATGTTTCCAATTTATACGAATCATTGTTGTTTTATAGTCTGCTACGGAGAGTCCATAATTTAGCCAGAAGAGCACAGAGACCAGAAAGAAGCCGCGTTAAAGGTTTCCAGAAAAATTACAAAATAAATAGCAAGTTCTACCATTGCCCCGATCCCCCATCCCCGCTTCACGTCTCAGCTCTTCAGATGTCATAAAGTCAAAACGCTTTTGTCGGCATCATCTTACCGCCAAACTCTCATTCCCATTGATTCCTGTTACGCACTGTGGCAATGCTTTTTAATTAGACAGTTTTGATGTTTGCGTCAATTGTCAATTGGCCCAGGAGCCAACGATCCCTGGATCCTTTACAAGTCCCGGCTTAGACGCCTGGGCCAAAAAAGGCGACGACGTTGTCGCCAACTTTGGCCAACAAATCTGTGTCAAGGCATGGGGCCAACATGCAACATTCATTGCGACTGTTTGCTGCTGCTGCTGCTGCCGGGCGGATGATCTGAAGCGCGACAAGTGATTGCCATCAGTTGTCAGGCCGCTATCGTTGATCACAATGTCAACAGCAGCCACTGCAACTGCAACAACAGTCACAGAAGCTGCAGCAACAGTAGCTGCAGCAGCAACAACAACAACAACAACAGGCAGACAGCCAGACTGGCGACGGTGGCATATTCCCGTGGGGAGCTGCATTTAAAAGGCATTTAAGCCACAAAATCTTCAGAAGCAACAGCAACAACACAGGCTCCAGCCAGCAACAATTACAGCAAGTAGGGGAGATTAATTCAGGATGATCAGAAAAGCGGGAATACTCTAAAGTAGATTTTTTAAATAAATAAATGAAAATATTATAGGGATATTTACAAATTAATTTAGAGGAAAACGTAACGAAAATTGACTTAGAGAACAACAAATAAACAAAACACTAAATTAAACTTTGAATCAAACTATACCATTTTACAAATAATGGTAAAAAAACTCTTTTAGGAAGAGTTGATTTTCCTGAGAAAAATTAGTGGGCGACTTGGGCACCATAACTTTTAAAAACCTTTTGAAAATATTAATTACTAAATGAAAAAACTGACCCTATAAAGACCTTCCTTTGATAACTACCCAAAATATATTTATAACATATTATAAAACCATAAACTATATGGCTAGTTTTCCATTATGCTAATTGAAAAGCGAGGGAAACTGCCGCACCGAGCCAAACCCAATTATAAAGTGGCCGTGCCCAGTGGATCAAGGGCCAAATAAACACTAAAAACAAAAAACAAAAAAATGAGAACCACAATAAAGCTGAGCCGCCAACGGATTGGTGGTGCAGCAGCAAACCACCGCAGTAGCAACTATAGCAGCAGTAGCAGCAGCAGCAGCAGCTGGAAGCTAACTTTCGTGACATGACAATTTCGATGACGACGATGATGAGCTGAGCGGAGTTCAGTGGAGCTGGAGCTCCTTAGCTGAGCCTGGCTTGGCCTCCGATCAAGATCAAGGGGCTATAGCCAGGGGTACAGCCTTGGGACGGCTTTGATGCACTGAGAGGAAGAGGGGGTAACAAGAGGGTTTTTAAATATTTTATTGGTTTTATATGTCATTTTAAAACTATTGAAAACCTGCTCAAGTAGGTCAGATATTGGCTTAAACTGTTAAAGAACTTTACTAAAGGAAATTGCCAACCAAATTTTTGAAATTATATCAAAGTCTTTAATATCTAAGCCATTAAATATCAAATTAAAGCATTATTCTTAATGGAAACAATTAAGGCTGACATTGTTTACAAACTGGTTTTGGCTCAGCAAGCTAAATGGCATCAAATAACTGCTAATAAAAATGTTGAAAAATAATTGTAAATAATAAATGAAAATTATATAATATTGGAATTTTAAATTAAAGTCAAAAATGAATTTCTTTGCGTGATTGCTGCTGCTGTGTAGTTGCTGCTGCGGCATGATGATGTTGTCGGTTGACAGTGACGATGACGATGGCGATGAGGATGGATATGGGGATAGGTATGGAGATGGAGAAGGGGTCGGGCTTGGGATTGGGGCTGGGGCTGGGTAGGATGTCTGCGACGACGCACGTTGACGATATGATAGACGCACTCATCACATCAGATCACATCACATCAGGCCGTGGACGTGCCGTTGATTGTCACATCGTTGCATCGCTGGCTACCGAATTGGATGGATGGGATCTCCAATGGAATGGGCTGAGATGGAATGGGATGAGATGGGCTGGGGATCGCTTCAGTTTGGATCGGCATGCGGGCTCTGAAAATTGCAATTTGCCGTCATTTTGTAATGAGGGAGCGCCGCCGCCGCCGCCGCCGCGTCGTCCTCGTCGTTCAACAAAATTATGGCAAATTGTTTATGGGGTGTTTAAATGGCTGCCGCTGCTGGTGCTGCTGCTTATGTTGCTTTTGCTGCTACTGCTGCCTTGACTTTGAGACTATAATTTTATTTGTAAATAAATTCATGTGGAAAACCAACAGAGGTTAGGCTGCGGACCCGCCTAAGAGTGAGATAAACAGAGGAGGTTCTAAAGTCATTAATCATTTGCTTACTGTTCAGTGCTGTCCGGTGTGCTATGCGTGTGTGTGTTTGACTAACTCATTATAAGGCAGGAATCCCTAACATCCCTAACATGCAATTAAATAACGTGGGTCTAATCCTAATGAGACGACAGGCACTATGTCATGTAGTGCTTGTTGGTTCTCCCGCTTCGCGTTCCATGCAACATTTGCGTTTGCGCAGGCGCATTTCCCGACTCTTGATTCTCTAGAGAAACCACCACGCATGAGTGAAAGCTGCAGCGATTCGGGAGAATGGAGAACCGAGAACAGAAAACAGAGAAATAGAACCACCAGCCGGCTGGCCAGCAAAACAATCACGTGTTCCGGGCCAATTGCAATGGGCATGACTCCACCGATAGAGAGAGCGAGAGATTTGTGCTGTCAGAGGCCTAAAGGAAAAATTAATCATATTGGGGACTCAGGCAGAGCCAGAAATATGTGGTTGAAATTCTTGTGGGCTGTTCCGGCCAAAGATATATGCTCTGATCATTAGGGAAATCTCTGGGAGACGCTACAGCGGCTGGAGGAAGTGAAGAATCGTGTTTCTCCACAAAGAACACCTCTTTGTGTGAGGGGGAGCTTAGTGAACGAATATTGATTCATAAAGATCAGTGGATCTTCGCTTGATTAATTAGTCAACTTTAAGTGGGGAGTGAGGGAAAGAGATCTTGATCGATTTGACTGAGCACAGCTTAATTGTTGTTGATATTGAGGAAATTAAGAATTAACGGTGGAATTACAGTTCAGAATGGATTTTCTTTGAATAAATAAAATTATTTTAAGGTGCAACAGAATTTAATTTGATTTAAAATTGGTTAAAAACAACATAAATAATATTAAAATATTATTTTTCATGTTAAAAATGAAAGAAATTATTAGTAATTTCTCTATTCTATTTACTAAGTTCTTTCCATAAACAAAATTTCATAAAACAAATTAATTTAAGATTTTAAACATCAAATAAGGCATAATATATCCTTGTTTAAAAAACATATATTATAAAAAAGCCTTTAACAAAAAATTTTATGCCATATAATCTTTGTAGAAGTAATAAAAATATTTGCTTTTATGGCATTTTGTTTTATGATTATTCTCATATCCATCAACATGCTATTTAAATCCTTGAAATACTTAATTCTTTAATATTTTAAATTAGAATATAGGTAACACATGCTCATTTCAGGCTTCCCTTAAGTTAAGTCTCTTAAGTCCTTAGACCTTGCATAATGATTCATTCCATACTTTGTCCTGATCATAACAATCCTTTAAATACCAAAAGCGGTCCTTTATGCCTTTATGGCAGACATAAAGCCATCCAACGACCCATAACATATGCATACTGATCCTCTACTGATCACTTTGGTCTGGGAATTTTATATACACACCAGCAGGTATAGAGACATAAACCCTTGCCCGGCCTTGCTTTAACTGTTTGTTGACTTTAACCCAACCGCTGACCAAAGGCTCCGCATTTTGCATAGATCACTTCCGCGAAGAAGGGCCTACATCCCCCGATCATTGCACGTAATTGGGCCGGCGTAAAAGTCCTGTAAAGTAATCCCATGATCCCTAAGGTGATCCTGTGATTCACAACCCACGCCGGATTCCTGGATAACTAATGATCCGCGGGCGGAGCGACAGCGAATTCCCGGTAAGATCTTTTACGATCAGCACCCAAGTGGGAAGGAGGCAGCCTTCGCTCACACAACTCTAATTGCCGAGGAAGGAGGAGGAGGAGATGGAGGAGACCTGGAATACATAGAAGGGAAGGGTCATAAAAATTACAACCGCAGGATTTTCTCTGTCAGCGCAACCATTAATCCCTGGGTTACCCCAGAGATTCCAGTTCGGTTCTGGTTTTGGCTGGGATTCTTTTCTTAACTGCTTGACAACGCCCTTGTAAAGTGTTCGTTGTTGGCTTTTGTCTTAAACTCGGTGTTTGGGACCAGTGATGCAACTCTGGACCTTTTCTGTTTGAATAGAAATATAATCCCGAATAAGTCAGGGATGTAAAATATAGTTTTTTTGTATTTTGTGGCAATATTTGTATTGTTATTTTATGAGAAATGCTTAAAGAACCTTTTGTGGGGTTTCTTTTAAATTATAAATATTTTAAAGTGGAGGTTAAAGCAGTATAATTATTTGTTATATTTTATTTTGTAAAATAAAAATAGGAAGCTCTGTAAAAATGTATTATATAATTGCAAGAGACTCTTGAAATATTGCAAATAATTATCTTGGGCGCATAATATGCATTTTAATAGAAGACTTATTTACGTACACTTTTTATATACAAAAACTTAAAAAAATAAAACAAAATAGTTCACAATTATTAATTTTTTATCCTTTACCCCAAATTTTGAATTCTTATGTTGCCATCACTGTTCAGTTTTAAAATAAATGATGCAGGTCGGTTCTTTTGGACATTTTACAGCGGCGGTTAGGCTCTAATAATTCTGTTCATTATGAATTAATTTAATTTGTGATCATGGTGGAGCGTGATCCAGGGGAAGGAGAGACAGGCGGTTAAAACAGGGAAAAGATTGCCCTCGAATTCCCAACGGGTGGGCGCCACGGATTGTGTCAAAGATATGCGACGCATGCGGCGCAAAGTTCCGCCAAATGCACAGTTGGTAGTCGGTTTCGGATCGGTTTGGTTTTGGGGGGAATTTGGAACTTTTATACGAAAGTATATATATATAGTTGCCGCTCTTCATAACCTCATTTCCTACAGGTTTTAGGCTCCCCTTTGCTCTTTATTTTTGTGTGAATTTCATATTTCTTATTTGTTAACCGAAAAAGGTCAAACGCACGCAAAATTCGTTCACAATCTGAGTGCCTGCCTGCCCGCAGACAATTTTTAATGGGAGATGAAAAGAGGTTGAGGGGAGCTCCGAAAACAAGGCAAAAGTTTATCGCATCCCAGAAACTCAACGAAACTCTCAGGCAACGTTGCGTGTTTGGCCGGCTTTGACCCAAAATAAAGTTGGCATGTTGAGTGTTTTATTGCATGGACACAAGTTTCAAGCAATCAACAAAGCGACTGATCAAATGCAAGATCATCCAAATGGGACAGCCAACGGCCAGCGGAGCTGGAGTTGGAGTTGGAGTTACTGGGTTCCGAGCGGGGTCCCAAGAAATATGTTTATAAACATGCACATTTGGCACGCGATCATCAATTTTTTGGGCCCCGTAACTGCCGCATGCGTACTGCAAGATACATTTTCTCTACCCGCCAGATACACTTTCAGCGTCTGCATCTTCCTTTTTATTATTATTTTTGTATAAATACTTCTTTTGGGACAAGAAGAAAAATCGCTTGGGTTAATATATATGTGTGAGTGTGGATAGATAATGGTTATTGATATGTGAGAAATGGAGAGAAAGTCAGAAGAATTCTTCCATAAAAAGCCTGTTTCAATTTGCTTTATTCGATTGGGTTAAACATGATTCTGCGATAAACAGAAAGGAAAGGGAAACTTGAATTTATTATTTTTGGATTAATTTGTTGCTATTTAATATATTTACAATTCAAAATTAAATGAAATTTGCTGCCAAGTCACTCAACTTTCCTATTCCTTCAATTATAAAACCTATATCTTGATTTCAAATTCAATTTCATGCCTTAATTCCGGGATTATTTCTTCTTCAAATGCATTTTATGAACCTGCGAGAAATCGATAAAAACGAACAAAAGATTTGGAGAAAAACTTAAAGAACAATTACGATCGCCCCATGCCAGAGATTGTTGATCAGTGTTGATTCCTTACCTTAATTGTTACACAATGATCGGGCTGAATCTCTCCTCACCGCGGGTTCTCTGGCTGGTTACCCACCAATTATAAAGGCCGATTAGATAACCAGAAAGAGGAACCTGGATACAACCATTCTTCGTTACCCTGCTCCCCTGGGCTTCCTGCATCCCATCGAGTTGCCCATCATCATGTTTTATTGTTTGCCAGAGACTCCATCTCCAACTCCAACTCCAGCTTCGGCTCCCTCTCCAAACCCATACCTGATCCCAGCTTTAGCTCCAATGTGGCACTGTTTTTGGACAACGAGAAAATATACAACCAAAAATGTTCAACTCATTCGATGCCATTTAGAGCAACAATAGAGAGCACAAGCCCGGTAAAATGTAAACAGAAACACCGGCTTACGTATCGATACGAAAATGAGCAATAACCAGGCTGAAGGCACAAATAAAAAAATAAAGAAAAACACTGAAAAGCAGAAATTATACTGTGGCCCAATCGAGGGATAGTGGTACGAGAGCGACCTTCTCCTCGGATAAAACAACAAGCATACCCAAATATGCGATCATTACTCATGCGCGATTTCACAATAAATCAACGAGACGTGTTCACAATAATTTTATTCAACTTATTTTCTTGTCGGCTGCTCTTGGCCAGAGCTCTTTCTGGGTCCCCGGGTTCTCCAGTTCTCCCAGCCGGCCAAGTTTCAGTCCGTCCTCCTCCAAGCCTCCTCTGTGGTCGCTCTGTGTGTCGATTGTTATTATCTGTATGGGTTTTGGGATTGGGTTTGTTGGGTACGGGCATGGGCCTGGGTACTGGCCACCAAAAGGAGCGCAGGCTTTTATGTTGTTGTCGGCAACAATGAAACCGTTTTTCGTTACGACCACTGCCAATGTGTTTGCTAAATATGCAAAGCACAAGAACTCGCCGGGGCAGCCAACCTGGTGGCAGTTCCAAGTCCCTGTTGCCAGTTGCTATTATGGCACTTGAAGAAATCTATGATTTTTTAATAAAGTTATCCTTAAAATGAACAGAGAATTGGTAAAATAACTTCTAGCTCAACCAAAGAATATTAAAAGCTGAGTAACCATTTTGTATCTTAAAGATACTATCAAAAAAATCGCCAAAAACTTTTTTAAAATGTCCTTTTTTTATCCTAAAACTCATAAGTATTTTTCCTGTGGATTTTTGAAATTTAAAATATTTTTCTCAGTACCTTGATGGCTAGCACTGGCGTTGGCGTCGACTTCGTGATGTGACGCTTCCCACTCCGCGGCCAAATAGGCTCCTTCGCATCGAGCGCCGCCGTCTTTAAAGGGGGGAATGAAGTGCAAAGGAGTGCAACTATTTTCGTGTCGCGGATCGTGATGAAGTTAGGTGCATAAGCCACGCAATCCCACCAAGCACTGAGCACTGCATCCTGTGAGCCACCGATCATTTGCAAATTGTCTGCAGACAGTAGAGGAAGCCACACGATTTAATTGTTACGCACATTGACAGCACATTCAAAGGAGTTCGGGCTTGGCTTTGGCTTCGGGATCGTTGGGGGTTTCATTGTCTGGCCCTGGGTTATGAGACCATTGAAAATGCCACCGAATGCAAAAATGGTAAGCTCAATGGGCCAGCCAGCTTGTTGGCTACTCAGAATTGCCCTTTTAGCGGTGGGCTACGATTGGGTTGATCACCAAGTTTGGGTTGGTACAAAAAGGATGGGAAGGTCTGAACAAGCTGGGAGTATTCCAAGGATTTTTGGGAGGAGAAAATCTATATTTCTTGAAATATTTGTTTAGGATTATCCAAATGTAAATGTTTATTTAATATCAGAGTTTATTATATTTCCTGCAACTCTGAATATTCTTTTTATAAACCCTAAAAAAATTATGGCAGATTAATAATTAAACCATCAACAACTGCCACATATCTTTACTCAGAGATCACAAAACAAGATGCGATCAGTCGCGTGGCAAAATACCCGATCAAGAGCAATTGTACATCACTCGACACACAAATGCCGAGATAGACGATCGCCTTAAATGTATATAGCAAGAGATCTCAACAAAATGATCTTTAAATGAAATGATCTTGACTTGGATCACAGCACAGCCAAAGTGTTAACAAATGAAGATCACTGGCAATGATCGAGTGCGACAACAAAGTGACAATAAGCAAGTGTCTGGCATTGAAGATAATTGAGAGATGATCAATCAAAAGCAAACAAGGCACACAAAGTAACAGGGGTAAAGCTATTAATACATATATATATTTTGAAAAATATAAATAAATTTTGTATTTAATTTCAATCATTATCCCCTGATTTTCCCTCCACACAACATTGACGACAAGAGTGAAAAAATCTGAATAATCTGTGAGCGATGCCAAGTATGCGGCACTTGTGTATAGGGCATGAAAGCTTCGTCGTGTCGCATGCTTTGCATTTCGAACATGTTTTATAAATAACGCTTCCCAGACCTCAAACTCGAAACTCAAACGGAAAACTACTCATACTGCCGGGGAGCGGGGAAAGAAGAAAAAAAATAAGAATAAAGTGCGATCTGCTCGTAGTGCGGCTCAAGAACATGGATTTCGTTTTAAAAATCGTGTCTTGTTGGCTGCTTCGCTTTTGCCACAAAACAAAAGGGTAGCAAAAATATGCAGCAGCTCGTGAGGAGCCCAGGGAGGAGAAGGACTCCTCCTGCTCCTCCTAGCAAAAGCCTCAGCATCAGCCTCAGAACGCAGATCAACTTTTTGGCGTCTTGCACGGGGGAACAAGTCAACCACTTCCTTGGCCTAGGCACTCTTGGTGCTTGGTTCTTGGTTCTCGCTTCTTGGTTCTTGGCTAATATGCATGCAATCAGCCATGGCAGGCAGTCAACGACGTCGACCACGAAAATATGTTCAACTTGTAAACGTTTGCCACGCAAAAACCAATAGATCAGGAGTCGCTAGCTGTTCCCGTTCCTCCCTAAAAAAATGTGAAGGAATTTCGCTGAAGAGCTAGCGACTAGAGGGTACTTAGTAAGGGGATTTACGAAGGAGTAATACTTATACTTAAGTATATTTTATATTAGTAAAACGTAACCCCTGTCAGATATAGTTCTTGCTCAAATCCCTTTATCATAAAATTAGTCTTATCTTTTGTATAATTCTTTCTCTTTTTATTATAAAATATATTGATTCCCATAATAAACTCAAACCGATCTTAATCCCTTGTTTTCTTCAAACCACAGACTTTAAGGGCGCCTGGGACTTCGATCTTAATGCCATATTTTATGGTCCTAGCTCTGAGGACACGTATTTCAGCTATTGATCCTGGGAAACACTTGCTATTGAACCCTCCAATTCTTGAGTTATACATAAGTATGCTATATACCCCTAGATACCCTTGGGAAACTGTGCCGTCGACTAATATCCCATCCATGGCCAATCGGAGTGCCCATTCCCGTTTTTTAGGCTTCTTGCTGGAGGATGACACATATTTTGCTTAACGAATGTCACACAGCATCGATGGCGATGACTCTTCCTGGTGTTTGGGGCACGTACAGCGTTGATGTTGCTGCTGTTTCTGCTAGATGTTGCTGCTGCTGCTGAGAGGCCTCAACTGCTACTGTCAAAGTCACGTTTTAATGTAACGCTGCCGTAGTGCCTGCCTATGCAGCCTTCCTGGCTTGGCTGGGGCTCTGAAATATTGAGATTGAGTTACGAGCAGCCAACAACTTTTGTCAACACGCGAAGCTGCATAAATGCCGCTTAAATGGCATAAAATATGCATATGCAGCGGCCAGTTGCCAGTCTACCCGTTGCCGGTTACCAGTTAGCCAAGTTACCCAAGTTAGCCAAGTTAGTTACTTGGCCAGTTATCGCCACCACGCTCAACATATTTCAAAGTTACACGACCGGTGGAAAAAGGTAAAAGGGGTGAGGTACCGTCTCCTCTACCTGACACGCCCTTAGTTAGTTAGTCGTCGTCGTCGTAGTCGTCGACTGTCTGTCCATCTGCAGACGGAAAGGCCGAAAGACCGACGACAGCAGCTATGTGCCCGGTTTCCTGCAGTCACTCCGCCGGATCCCCGAGGAAATTCTTTGTAATTTGCGTTTTTCACACCCATTTGATGTAGCAGCAGGTCTTAATCTTAATCCCTGCCACCAAAACAGCTAACTACCTTATAATACCGGCGGACCGCGAACGGTGACCATCATAAATCGATGGTGTTGGCATGATACTTGAAGGCGACGGTAAGGCTTTTCATACAGAGAAATAAATATTAAGATTAATATGAAATTTAAGTGCTATTTTCCATCAACCTGAAGGCTTTTCATATATAATATTCTATGAATTTTAAGAGATTTAAGTTTTGTGATTTCAAATAATTAAAGTTACTATAAAATGTATTTCTGTGTATTCAACTCCCTTTTGGCCACTGGGAAAAACTGTCATGTTTTTTTCTTTCTGAATTCTGAGGGTGAGGCACAGCCCTGAGTGAAACACCATCAGATAGGCATATCCAGCGGAGTAATTATAAGTGGGAGAGAATCACGAGATTGATACATACATCCATCCATCCATCCGTCCACCGCGGACACAAAAGAAAAGAAATGCTGGCACAAGTAGGAGGGTAATGAGGAAGTTAATTGTTCTTGACTTTCGGAATATTTTAAGATTCAGATTAGGAGGGATCCGCAATAATTTTAGATAAAAGAACGTTAATGATTCTAACAATCATTTGGATGCCATTCCATTATTATTAATTAAGCTATCATTAATGACTAAATAAGGGATTTCACTCTACTACAATTAAATTAATTATATATCTACAATTGAACTTAAAAGTCGTGAAAATAGTTAATTTCCGCAACTGATATTAAACTTTATTCCTTGAACGATTTATTTTTTCTACTGCCTCGAGATATAGAGACCAATTTCTCACCTTGAGTCCAATTCCCAATCGCCTTGGACCAATTAAGATTGCCAGGATTAGCCGAGATTACATTTGCATTATCGGAATCCTGCTTATTTATGGCGCTGATAAACCTTTAGCCTACTCATATTTTCAGTTACCAACTCGAGCTCGGAGCAGTGATTCCCCCAGATAATTCTCATACCTGCCGCAGTGCCATCAATTGCTTTGTCAAACCTTGAAGTCTTCGGAGCCAAAGGCAAATCGAAGGAGAAAAGGCAAATCAACTTTTCAGCACAAAAGCCCGAGAGTTAGATGCCAGGGCCCAGGCCTGGTTATCAAAGTAATTGCCAATTGCGACTATATGAGGTACAAGTTTATGCCTCGGATCGGATCTGGATGCCATACCCTTCCTTCCATACCGATTCCACCATATAGCCCGCAGCCTGATAAAACTCAATACTTTTGTGTGTTTATGGCCAATCAGAAATCATGCCCATGCCCACCTCTGCCGTCTATACCACATATATGCATAAACCTCTTTTGGTTTCCTTTTTTTCTGATTTTTTTTTTCCTTGAAAACGAGTGTCATTTTTAGCCAATTTCGCTGCAGTTGCGTGGCATGAAAACTCAATGGACTGGACACGAGTCCGAGGACTCCTCTCCATGGGCCAACTTGCCACACCGGCAACAACAACAGCAACAATAACATCAGGTACTAACCATTGGCCACTGCCACTGCAACTACAACAAAGAGCTGAGGAAGCAGAAAAAAAAGTGCGAACGCGTTAACTACATGGCGTCGCCAATCTTTGCTGGAAAACGTACGACAAGACAGGACAACCCAATTGCTGGCCCCACTCTTGGATCGCTAAGGGATCGGGGATCGAGGGGAGATGCACTAAAACAAAAATTAAGATTTAATTTTCATTATTTTCCGAAGAAATTTCCACTAATAAAGACTCTCGAGCTTAAAGCTGATCATTTTTAAATTATAATTAAATGTGGTAATACAGAATTCTTCTTGTTTAAGAATAATTGATTAAAATTAAAATAAATATTTGTATATCGCTTAACCTAAGATTTCGAAGATTAAAACATATTTTTCAAGTGCCTTAAATAATTTTTTTCGACTGTGCAAGCTGAGCGCTGGAAGCGCAGTGAAGCGAACCGCACCAAGCTGAGATGGGAATGCTAACTGGAGAACTGGAGCTAAGCCACGCCGGGATCAGGGATGAGAGTGCCGGAGGAGCTGTAGGAATGGAGTGGCGGAGCGGCTGCACAGTAGCGCCCGCGGCCCAATAAGTGTGTGAAATAAACAATGTGCACACGTCGTCCCCACCGCCCAGCGTCCCTGTCCCCCATTCCCGTCCACACTTTGTCCCTCTGTTGTGGCCCCGACACCCATATGTTGGCTTGTAACAAAGAGTATAGGGAGAAGAGGAGACATCTTATACAAAACAAGAAAAGAACCTAACTTCAGCAAATGTATAAAAAAAATTACAAATGAAATTCTGGTATAATAAAAATTCTCAAAATTTATAGAAATATCTCTGAGAAAGTTATAATTTATTTCGTTCCTATGGCAGCTTACATAGCAATTGCAGATACAGATACATAGCAGAGCGTTGATATTATGAGCTCATTCATGGTAAATTCATCTTTTAATACTAATCAAGAACATAAACTATATATAAACTATAGCCACTAGAAAAAGATCTAGAACCGATCCACCGCTGGAACCCTCTATATAGTTCTATACCCTTTGCTTTTATGTACATTTTTATGCTCGACATGACAACAACAACAATATAAGTCAAGGAAAAATAAATAAATAAATTGCAACATTGGCAGCATATTTTTACACTTCACCGAAAAGCCCACGGTCTTGGGTCCAAGTCCAAGGATAGCATAAAGATGGGTGGAGACTGAAGCGACTGCGACTGCGATGACGATGACGAAGGAGAACGCAAAGCAACGCACTTTTAATAAGCAATGCCAAATGGGTTAAATGGGGTATAATTAGAAGGACAGCGAGTTGGTAACAATCGCCCAGAGGGAATGAGGAGCAAAAAATATATATAATGCACACCGATACTTATAATCTGATGTGTGTGTCTTAAGACATAGGGGGTTAAAAAGAAGATTGGATAATTGTATTTTATTATATTATTCTTCTTTTGATATATTTAGATTTAATAAGAAATAATAAATATTAATTTAAATAGTAAGCGAATTTTTATAAAATACCAAACAACTAAAATAAATTATAGCTTGTTGTAGAAAATCGTTATGGTTTAGTAAATCATTTTTTTAATTTTATTAAAGCTCTTAAAAGTATCTTGACACATTAGGTTTCCTTAAGTTAATATATCCTTTATATAAACATGGAAAAAATATATAGTTAAAGACCTAAAATATGGCTAAAATGTAATATGTGAGTAGCTATAACCTCTCTTAGGAAAACTGCATACTTCTTCGTTATTTTAAAATCAATTTTATGATTTAATTATTATAAATTTATCCCCCTTTAATATAAATTTATATTCTTTGGAATTTGGTATCTCCCCTTTAGATTTACATCATAGAAATAGGGTAGTTGCACCTTCGTTTCCTTCAACCGACTTGGGTTATTTTTGCACATCGTTTATGCGGCCCCCAGCATACCTAGGCGGCAGCAACCTTTCCGATTTCCAGTCCCCGAGCCTCACCAGCAGCTTCACCTCCATCTCCATCCTCATACCCATGCCCATACCCATCTCCATCTCAGATCGGCGACTCTGTCAGCGCTCCACTTGTGGCGTCTGGTGTGAGAGAAGGATCCAAGGCTCGAAGCTCGGACCGCAGTCTGCCCTTCGGTTGATATTTATTTTTTGCTGTTTGGGCTGATTAAAACTGAGAAATCCAATTTATTTCAAAATTTATTGTGTCTCACACGCGCTGGGACGTTCAGGAATTGAAAAATATCAATAAAGGCATATGAATTGTTACCCAATAATAAATCAAGTCCGCCAGTCCCCCAGCAAGACAAACAAATATTCCTTTTATTGTTTATATATATATAAAAAAAGAAATACAAAAAAAAAGAGCTGAAAAAGGAAGCCTCCTCACCTCTTTTTCGCCATGGTCTGTGGCATTTTTCGCACCGAGCCCCAATGTAGAAGTATTTCAATGTGAAAATCACCGAAAAAGCTGGAGAAAAAAGGGAGAAAAACGTGAGCAGGCTCCCCAGGTTATGCGGCCCGTGATCATCATTTCATTTCAATTCGCTGTCCCAACTGGAAGACGGCAATTTTCTAAGAAAGACGAAGCGCATACCAAGGAGCCAAACGATTCGAGATTGGCTCCAACTTGGTGTTTCAGAAATATGTGCAAACAATTACGTGCTTCAGAGAACGAGACCGGGAGATGGAGAAGAAGATCTTCGGGATCCATCCGTCTGTCCTGTCCGCCTGTCTGTGTGTATTTTTTCTCTGATTTTCGTCAATTAGAATGAGCGCTGAGCAGAGCGCGCTCCTTAAAGGAAGCTGTGAATGTGCGAAGATTTCTTTTGTACAAGTATATATTCCTGGCCCGGCTTGGCCCCGGCCTGGGCTTCTTTCTTTTTCTTTTTTTGGGAAGCCCTGGAACCATCAACGGCAGCTAAAATTAATATACCCGCGATAACTCAACATCAACATCATGCCGGGGCCATGGAGATGGTGATGTGCACTGAAAACGATGGCTTTATTTGAATTTAAATGAAAAAATTAATTACACACAAATTTGTTGAGGAATTATAACCAAAAAATACATATTTTTCTGTTTTTAGTATCTTTAGTTTTCTAGAAAGGAACACATTAACATTTGTAAGCCTCCGAAATATCCATTTGACCCTGCAATGAACATTGAACTTCCAAGACTGAATTAGAATTTGTTTATTTCCCTATTAAAATTTAAACTTATTATTAAATTCTAAGGATTTAATTTTTATTGGAATTTATACTTTACTAATTAATTTAAACTATTTAAATTGAATTTCCGACAAAACTAAAATAGGACAAGTGTTATTCGTTTCTAGAAACCCTTTTGCACATCTTAAAAATGCCTCATTAAATTCCCAGATTATTTATGAATATAAATAAATTGATATTAATATGAATCATGACTTTTACTTACTGGTTTGGATTTAAATGAATTTTTTAAGAAATCAGAACTGTTTCTTAATAATTTTTTAATAAACATTCCCAGGGAAATAAATAAACACAAAGCATTTCATGAGCTGCTTTTAAGTTTTCTTTTCGCAAAAGATAACTAAACTTAAATTTTAAGATAAATTATATTAATATTTTTCAGAGTGTCGGCATCCTCTCCACCTCCTCCTCCAGGCCTTAACCCCTTCGTGGGCTTCACTTTGCAAATTTCTGCCCCACGTTCCAACATCCTGTTTCGTGCCGTTCATCTTGTCTCTCCAATTGTCGGGACCCCGTCTCTTTGTTGCCTTTGCCTTTGCTTTTGCCATTGTTGTTGTTGTTATTATTATTGTTGTTGTTGTTGTTGTTGTTTCTGGCAGCTAGTTAAGCAGTTTCGCGTAAACGTTTTTCCAATATGAGCTCACCAGCTCACTCTCGGCAAAGGCCTTGCTGGCCGGCCTGTGTGTTTAGGCTGTCTGCAGGGTTGTTATTTTAAAATTAGCACTTTGATTTAAGTTGTCTACACTTCTACTCTTGGCGGCCCGTCTCTAGTTGGCCAAAAGCCTCAAGTCTCAGCTGCATTTGGGAAAAGGTGTTGAACAGCTGAGTGAAGGGTGGAGGAATGGTGGGGTGGCTGCAACTGAAACTTGATTGCCGCCACAAAAGGTTGAAGGTTAGGGCAAGATAAACTGTTGTTGATGGTGCCCAGAAAGCCATTATCCACATATCATCGCGCCGGATGATTTCAGATGTGTTTTGCAATGAGAGTTGCGGGGGATCGGCACATCCCAATGATTATGCTGATGATGCCTTCTCCACGGACAGTTCCTGGGAGTAGAAATGCCACGGGATGACGGGTACGATGATGGTGGAGTTGAGTTGAATGATTTCGGTTGTGGCATTCGTTTCCTGGTTACCGATTTTATTAGTCATGGCATTTTCCCCCCATTTCATTTCCCAGGCCATACGGAAATGCTTCATTTATTTTATTGTTTCCCATTACCAAGATTCACACCTGTTTTTGGCCAGTTTTTTAAATAATTGTATACTTGTTTTTATAAAAAAATAAAATGTAAATATATTTAGAAAGTATCCCAGCTTACTTAGCTGATTTCTTGTTTCTAGAAATAAAGTTTCCTGTGACTGTTCCTGCCCAGAAACCCATTTCATAAATTTATCCAATCGATTCTGTGAAGCAGGGTCATTTCAAGAGTCACTTACTAGGCATTAATGATTAGCTTTTCGCTGGATTTTCCATTATCAAACCAACTTCCTATGCGTTGTACGCACATTGTCGATGTCCGCTATATTCCATTGAGTTGATTAACCCATGAGGCATGTCTCCCCCGGGGTCGGGTGCTGGCGGGGATTGGGCCAGGTGAGAAAGAGCACGTCGCTCCGTTCTGAGGCGCCAGCGAGCAGCGTTGAAAGAACCGCATCTGCCGCAATTACGTCGCTGAGGTTGGGTTCTGGACAGCCAGAGAGCGTCACGTCTACAGTGCTAGGCCTCGAGTCTTCAGATTGAAGTTGGAGCTGAAAGTGGTGATCAAGATCGAGATGGAGATGGAAATGGAGATCGAGATGAAGATCTGGTCGCAGTTGCTAATCAACTCGTTTATCGGAGCCAGACGCGCCAGCGTAATCAATCATTGGGCCAAGATACAAGCGTGTGGACCGGGCTTATCTGATCCGTAGTTGGGGAGTCTCTCGGCTGGCACGTAAATCGCTTCCGGCGGACTCTGCATCTGGCCCCTTATCACGCGCCTAATTAAAAGCATCTTAAACAAGACGTCGCTCTCTTTTATATATGAAAGTTCTCTATGGAAATGAATAAGTTTAAAATAATATATATATATATTTAATTATATATTTGCGCATTTATTGTATTTAAAATAAACATAACTATATGGTTTACGATTATTTAATAATTATTTATAACTATTTTTTGTGCGCATTTTTGTTCTTAGTATTTGATTGTAGGAAGATTGTTACTGTATGGAAATATAGAAATTCTTATCTGAAAGCAGTAACAGTTGCAGTAACAATCTGAAACTATACTATATAACAGCATTATAAATACAGATAAGGAAAGCTTTTCATACTCTTGCAAGGAATTATAACATTGAGTAGAAGCTTGGCACACTGTAAGAAGATAAAGAATATATACCATATAGGTCAAGAGATTTTTTAGGTACAATAAAAGAAAAACTTAATAATATTTTTAAATTTGTTGTGCCAATAAAATATACCCATACGATTTAGTGCCTTAAAATTACACGCTTTTTATTTCTTTGTCAACCTTATCCCACAAGTCAATCTGGAAAAATTTGCATATAATTTTAAAAAATATTTAAAGAACACTCTGATGACTATATTAAATCTAATTAAAAACCACTATCTCCAGAAATGTTCAAAAGCCAGGGTAATACAAACGTCGGCTTAATAAAAAAATAATAATAAAATAATTAATAAAAAAAAAACACTTCCTGATAACAGTCTTAAAATATTTTCTTTAGTATCACTCAAAAAACTGCGTCGTGTGGCCGCCTTTTAAGCTGTGTATTTTCAGAAAAAATAAATAAAATATGAACAAACCTGAAATCTTTAATCTGACCAGCTATTGCTGGTACGAGATATTTAAACAAATCAAATTAAATTGCGAGACCACCGACAGCCTGAAAGGCAGATATAACCTGGTGAAGTACTTGGATCTTATCAACTTTGCCATAACTCTCGAGTGCATAACCAAAGCTTTTAAGCAGTGGAACCCGCAGCTCTACGAGGAACTTGACATCGAGAACAACTTTCTAAGCAGCTCGAAGAAAATAAGTATAGACTTATCGAGTCGTTACGAGGTCGTGCAGAGAGTTTCGGAAAGGGACAAGGATATATTTTGGAAGTCCTTCTTCAATGCCATCGAGGGGAATGAAAGGCTGCAGTGCGTGGACCTCAGCTATAAGCCAAAGCAGTTTCATCGCGACCATTTCGATAGATTCGCGGCTCTGATAAATGCACTTAAAGATAAGAAAACCATTAACCATTTGGGCATACAAATGCAGGGTGAGTTTTTTGGAAAAATAGTAAATATTTCTGACTTATAAAAACCTAAAAGATTTCTAGGCTATACCTTCGAGAATGTGCCA
This sequence comes from Drosophila anomelani, assembly GCA_035045905.1. Lineage (NCBI taxonomy): Eukaryota > Metazoa > Arthropoda > Insecta > Diptera > Drosophilidae > Drosophila > Drosophila anomelani. Next base: position 11,319,032 of record JAWNOO010000165.1, read on the forward strand.
AGGATGAGCAACCTGCAAAGCTTATTTCTCGATGTGCGAATGGCTACTCAAGATCTCGTCGAGTTGTGTCGTTCAAACCCGAAGCTACGCTATCTCGGATTTAAGAGCACCGAACTATATGGCCGCTTGTCCGATATTGTGCCATATTGCAATAGTCTGGAAAAGCTGTCATTTACGCTGAAGCCTGAAGTAGATGCCAAGGAGTATGCTCCATTGGCCAAGTTACCGCGACTCAAAAAACTAAGACTGAGTGGATGCCACGAAGAGGGTACTCTCGTTGACTTGTTCAAGGGCCTCAAATTGAATAACTTAGAAAGATTATTGATTCCAGACATTTTACTCAGTAAGGAGGAGATCAAGGCTCTGGCTGATATAAATTCTTTAACGCTGATCAAGGGTGCTTTCAAGGATATACCAAGCATTGCAAATTTGGTAAAGCTACCGAGGCTGCAATATCTATCTGTGAAAACACAATCGGACCAGTCTGATTTAATAGAACCCTTAATACCTTTAATAACCAGGACCTGTGTTGAAATTATGTCAGATTCCTTTAGATTTTTTATGTTGTTTACCGAAGAAGATGGTGTACTCCGTTTGAAATTTGATCTTCCTAAGGAAGATTCGAACACATGTGATCGTGACTCTTTAATATCTCAACTCATAGTCTCCCTTTGCCAAAGATTGGATGTAAGCCAACTGATTTTACTGGGAGATTTTAGCAGCATTTTAGGACAAACTATCTTTCATATTTTGGGTTCTAAGCAGCCACAGATTCTGCATAAATTAATATTCTGGCGAGATAATCCTCCAAGTGCGGAGGAAGCTAACGCTTTGGCTGCCATTCAATCGTTAACGGTCATATTTTGCAAGTTTAAGCATCTGAATAGTATAATTCCCATAAAGATCCAGCAACTCAATGGACTTGATATGGATAAAGCCAAAAGAGTGGATAAAATCAAAACGGAAAAAGTGGAAATTCGCTTTATTCATGACATCAATGGTATAGTGACCATAACTCTTGACTTTCCCGGCAACGAAGTCGACCACCGCATCTTTGCTTCCCTAACAAATTTGCAGAGCTTGAGACGTGTGGAAATCAAAGGGAATCTGGTCGACGGTTCTTTGGGAACTCTCTTCAAGAGTTTGTATTCCCAAAATTTTCAGGAACTAAAAATTCCCATAGTTGATGCCGAAGAACTTCAGGCATTGTCACAAATGAATAGCTTGAAGGTCCTGAGCATCGGTTTATACTGCTCCCGAAATATCGAACATCTGGCCGACTTAAAGCAACTGGAGTGCCTTACTTTAACCGTTCATCCTAAGGGTACTTTGAAAACCCTCTTCCAGCTGCTGGCCTCCAAGAAAGATACAGTACTGCGAAGTCTCAATATCCAGAATATTGTACTCACTTCAGAAGAGATTTTCCAAGTTAGTCGCATTAAATCTTTGGAGAGCGTGTCACTGGGTCGACAGTTCACCAAATTGAATCCTTGGGTTACGGAAAAATGGATTAAACGGCGCAGTTGCCAAAAGTGTCTGCCATCTCCTAAAAGATTAGCAATTGATCAGCCACATAATAAGGAAATCAAACCAAAATATAGTCAAAACTTAAATGAGGCAGAGTTGGTTGCTTCTAAATATTCAGATTTTTTTCTTGGATATTCATCAAAGAGTGCCAGCAACTGGGAACTCTTGGCGGATCTGCCCAAGCTAAAGGAATTATGCCTCTATACCTCCTTTAAGGTTGAGTGCCTGGAGAATCTTCTAAGGAAATTATGCCAACCTGATAATCAGAAAATGTACAAGTTTTCCCTCATTCTGCATCCCGAGCGCATCGATGATGATGAAGAAGGTTTATATAAGACCATAGAACAGATTGGTCTTCTTCAGAATCTAACAGATTTATACTTGGAAAACCCCGAGGGATATGTTCTAAGCGATCTCTTGGACTTACTTCAGACCTCGTCTTGCCTTCGAAGTCTCAAGCTGAATCGAACATATATAGATTACGAAGAAACTCTAAAAGTTGGAAGAATAAAAAACCTTGAAAAACTTCTGGTGGGATTTTCCAATGTAGATAGCTTTCAGGTAGTCACAAAACTAAGTCAACTTAAAGATTTTCATATCAATTCACCTCATGAAAATATTGTAAATAAAATAATGCCAATTTTAAGAACATGCAAAAAGCTGAAGACTATTTTTCTAACTCAGGACTTGAGTCAGGAATTAATTGATTCTTTATTAGAAATTCTGAAATCAGTGAGAGAGCCCAGCACTCAGGGCCCTTTGATACTAAGAGCTCAACTAAAGGATTCAGATTTTCCAGTTCAGGTAAGCCAGTAGTTTTATTTATTATTATTATTATTAATTATATATTTTAATATTTGTTTCAGTTAAACAAACTTGATTTAATATATTTAAACATTGAACAAGTACCCATAGATGAAGGCTTCCAAGAAACCGAAGAGCTAGAAATTACAGCCATGAGAAGCACCCTTTGGAGTCGTTGGTGGTAGAAAATACAAGGTAAAATGTTTATTTTATTTATAACTTTAAAAAATCTAAATATTAACAAGAATTTCTTCACAGTTCAAGCTGAAATTTGAACAGAAAATAAAACGAAACAACCTGAAATGTCCAACAGCCATTAAAATGCATTCGAATCGGAACACAACACATTTCATTACTAATCAGAGCGATAGCCGCCGGAATGCTCATGCATTTTTAATGCCCCATTTTGTGGCCGGAAGGAAGCGCAACACGTAAACGTGTTAATATGGACAACACAATCTATTAATTTGTCAACAATAAAGTAAGACAGCGACAGGCGACATCGTTCCCGAATGAGAGCATTGATTGGCGACACCGGACCAGGATGGCCTCTCTCTTGACTCCATCTCCATCTCCAGCTCCATCTCGGAGCCCGGCCAGCTTGTTGTCAGCACAGCAGGTACGAAATTAATATGCGAGCAACAATTAAGATAAGCGCGCAAAGTTGTGAAGTGGCTGCTGCGAGGAGGGCGCAGTCGGTGGCCCCAATTGAGGTTGTCCGGCGGAGCGAGACCACAGCAGCCGCCAATGACTAAGGCGACAACAAGCTGGCAAGTCGGCAAGTTGGGGAGAAGAAAAAAACCAACCGCCAGAGAAGACACCAAGTCACAGCGAGAAAAAATATCACAAAAATCTGTCAACAGTTTGGTATTTCCTATTAATGTTTTTGGTTTCCATCAAAGTATCTGTATATGTATATCTTTATATGTATATCTTTAGAGACTTTAACATACTCTTTAAAATTTAATTTTAGTTTAATCTAAAGATTGTAAATATTGAAATACGATCCTCTTTGTGGATACTCTTTAAAAATGTATAACGTTTGCTTTATATATTTTTTTGAACAATTATAAAGATTAAATCCACTAAAGTAGACTTCGAGTATATTATTTATATATATTTATTTATTTAATTTAATTTATTTATGGCTTAAAATTGTATCTTCTTTTCCCTCTGTGCAGTGAAAAAACGGAGAAGAGCCATGGAAGCGATCTTGATCGCACCTCGCCAACTGCTTCCTCTCACTGCAGACTCTGCGGTAGCCCGGGAATAAAAAAAAATTAAAACAACAACAGCAGCTAAAATATTTTATATAAGTTGGAAAAAAATTTAACCACATCCATTAAGCAAGACCTTGATGACAAACGGCGGCAAGTCTTTCGTGCGATAATAATAAGTATTCATTTCAGATACAATTTTTGGTTGCTTCTTGCCTTTAGCAGTGGTTTTCTTGTTTTCATTATTTTTCTTTCTTGTTTTTGTTGTTATTTTTGGTATGTTTATACTCATAATAAAAATTAAAGCTGCCCTTTAACTGATTGCTGATTAGTTTTGGGGAAGGAATGTTTTTATTAAATTAAAAAAGATAGTGGAATGTATACTTTAATTTCTTTTTAAAGCGAAAGTGAAATGTTACTTTGAATGAGGTAATTTCTATTAAAGAGCTTTCTTTGGGGTTTTGTTTTAAATAATTATTACATAGTGAGGCGACTATAAGAGAAATCGTGCATAAACTTTTATGTAATATTGCCAAAATATGAAACTGGCAGCCACAAACTTTTTGCTTATTTACAACTTGTTTTTCTCTTCAATAGGGTTTTGAATTATTTTGTTTTTAATTAGGTTTTATCAAATTAACTTGGCATTTGATTACAAAATTTTCTTTCTCTTGTCCTCTCTCCTTTTATTCCATTTAAATTTTCGTACATTTTCCACTCAAATTTCCCATTCATATCTAACCGACAATCGTAACACGATCAGCCCCAATTAGAGCTTCCTTTTTCCAAAAATGAACTCAATTGCAATCGATTAAATTGAATCCGATTCAATTATATGAACCACCTGCTAGTGGTGATTGAATGGATGGGCGTGCGAAATGATTGTTGTGTTAATTTTCGCATATGACACCAACGACCAACGCCGACGACAGGGAAATTCGAGCATTTTATGCGGTTTATGGGCTTTGATCGATTGAAGGCGTCGTCGCTGAGTTTTTTCATATCTCCGGATCGGGTTTCCTTGACAGCTCATTCAGTGCGGTTTTTTATATGTGTACATATATAGTATATCTTTTTTAGCATATGTTTTTGGTGGAAATATTTCGAAGCGATTTAGCAGGCCGTCAATTACCGCTAGCCACCTGATGACAGTTGCAATTAAAAAGCGGCAGAGACACGAAAAGCCAAAGACAGGGGATAGGAAAGGCCCGAAGTTGCCAGTCAACATGGATGGATGCCTGTTAATAGACATGTAAACTGCAATTAAAACAAGCTAATGGGGCGGGGCTGACTCCAAAATATTTTGACTCGCTTAGTTTGCTGTCTCGCTTGCCGTTGTTGTTGTTGGCCTTTTCTTTAATTAAAATATTTAAGCACGCAAATAGGCCTGTCGCTCCATCTGCCTTTCGGCCAGCCTATATCCCGTCTGCCCCTATATGTTATTAGCCACGTCTACCTCCGTGTGTACCTCCTTAACGGGGATCTGCGGGAAAACTCAACTGGGCGTGTCCGCCTCGGAACGGAGCTGCTGCGGCTTTAATCAAAGTTTTTGCCAGCGGGGAATCAATCATTTGAAATTTAAACGTCATCGTGCGTCGGACAACTCATAAGACAAACCAACAGTAACAGCGGGGCAACCCAGACAGCCCAGGCTAAACCATATGGCGATGGGAACGTGAGAGTTTTTGACTTTTTGGCAAAATAACTGCAGGGAAATCCTAGAGAAATTTTTAAATATATTTTTATTATATTTAAAAAACTGTAAATTTTAAATAAAATATAAAATGAAAAAGAAAAACTCAAGCTAGTTTAATCTAATTAAATTAATATACCGCAACTTATTAGAGAAGTTCCATTTCTCGCCGCCGCTTTTAGCATTAGGAATTTCAATAATAAAAAAGATAAATTCCAATAAAATATAAATAAAATATAGTATAGTATATAAAATAAAAAAAATAAAGATTGAATATAAATTCTTACTAAAAAATAAATTCACGCTACCATCGCCAAATCCAACTTCATACAATTGTGGCGTGTCCGAGTTTTTAGCGAGTCGCCTCCCAGGCCCAGAAAAAAAGACAAGAAACAACATTCAGAGACCCAGTAAAGCCAAAAACCTCTGGCCAACGCAATCACAAAAAACATTTTTCTTTCGCCCAAGATTTGTATTATTTTTTTCATGTATTTCTGCGAGTATTTCTGACCGCCTGGCCGGGCTGTCTTCATGTCTGGCCGGCAGCCCGGTTAATGAATGCCAAAAGCGAAATTAATGCGTGTGGGGCCAACGCCATCAGCAGCGCCCCCAGCTTATCACTGTCAGGCGATCTAAGCTGGAACTGGAGCCCGCTTTGAGCCAAGTTGATCCGACGGCGACGACGATGTTTCACCGAATTTATTCGCCAAATATCTATACGAAATTATTTGATTTCGGCTCATGGGAAATTTATGCGCCTGTCGCCCGCCACGGCCTTTTGTGTCTATGCCTGCGCATAGATTTTTAATAAGTGATAAACATTTGAAATGACAATTTTAAAGTCGATTAATTAATTAAATGGCAATTGAAAATGCCAGACAGAGCCGAAAAACACGGGTACGGAAACATGATGGCACAATAAAATACACAAATTGATTGATTTTCAGCTTTATACGCATTTATTTAAAATTTTGTTCTTGTTTTTGGTTTCGGCTTTGTTTTTCTTGTTAGCTTTTTGGTTGAAAATTAATGCGAATATTTTTGAGAATTGGTTCACGGCCGTTGTTATCTTGAATAGGGAAATTGTGTATGGATCGGGACAGGTAAATTATGGCCCTGCTTATGGCTTGACATTTTCATGACACGATTTCAAATTCATAGATAACAGAATTGAGGTAAATTAAATGAAATGTTGATAAGGCCATCATTCACACTGCAGGGGGGGGGGTGTGATCTTTGCTGCAAAAAAGTGTGTTTAATGAGATATGTTTATTTTTTTAGTTTATGAAGATATATTCCAAAAGATAGTCTTGGCACAAGAAATTAATTCAAAGTTAGCAAAAAATACATGTAGAGTTTTTTGTGAAATGTTTAAGCTTGAAACGTGAGATATATAATTTTTTCTCAAGCACCTGGCTGAGTATAAAATAAGTAATAAAAAACAGAAGATATTCTGGGTAAAAATGTTGCATAAATATATTGTTATCTTAAGTGCTAAAAAACTCTTCCTGAAATGTGTTGCTTTAAGGAAATAAGTTGCAGAAATATTTGATTAAAATAAATATAATAAATAACTACCCAAAAGAGCTCATATATGAAATATTGATAGCAGCCTTTGCACCTTAAATATTATTTATTTAAATATAATTGATTTAGTTTATTATTCCTAAATTAATTTATATATTTTGTAAATATAAAATCTCTCAAAAATAAGCCTCTTTAAATCAGGATATTCAGCAATTAATCAAAACCCTAAATAACAATTAAACCCTGATCGTTTCACAAGTTTACTTTCAATTTTTTTATAGCCTCGTTAACGATGCATGGAATATGCCCACTTAACTCAACCCCCCCGAAAAAATATATAAAATAAAATTACAATCACACGCCCAGTCAGTCAGACCCCCCTTAAAACAATCATGATGGATTGGAAAAGTCTTTAACTTTTCGTATTATTTTGCTTCCCATGGAACGCCTTTTTATACGCGCATAGTTCAATAGTTTGAACTCTTTTTAATTGATCTTGATTAATCGCACACCACACACACACACACTCGGAGAGTAAATGCCAAGCCGCCCAAGGAGGCGGCAGGCGGCAGGCGGCAGGCAGGCTCCCCATATCGAATCGGAAGCCCGACCATTAATTACGCTTTAATTACCAGCCAAAAAACCAGGGAAAGAACCAACAAAAAATAAACAAAAAACGCATGGGGAAAAAACCTTAATAGTTTTCGCCTTATCAGCATAGAGTTTCGCTGGCCAGCAGCACTCCTAATTTCATTAGTTTAATGGGCACAAAACTGTGGAAAAACCAACAACAGGGCAGCTTGGCCTGGCTACCAAACTACGCAAAACGTGACGACGCTGCTCCAAACGAAACAACAAAAAATTGTTAACAATTGTGAGAATAAATTGCTAAATAATTAAGTGGATCAACGGCCGGAGCCAAGCAGCTGGAGAGAAAGAGATCTCAGACTCCAAATTGCATATGATTAATTAAAGGAAATAAAATGCTGACGACGGCCACTAGAATGCCAGCATGAGTAGCAGAAAAATAAGAGCGAGGCGAACGAAAATCTTTTTCTTTAATTAATATTGAAGTGAACCGAACCCAAGTTCAGTAGCGAACCGACAGCGGCGAAAAAAATATATAACTCGTACAAAAAACAAAGACAGGAGGCGTTTTTCAACTCATTAACGTTCAAACGAATTCATTTGCATATCTTTACCTGCCCCAAATTAATATTCCATGGCTTCAGCATTCTTCACTCGACTTGCCTGACTCTTTTCTTCTGTTTTTTCCGTAAATTTGAAACGCTTAAGAAACGAGCTGAGAAATGGTCTCACACAATTTGAACTGCAACACACTGACACTGCCTTCCCCCGCCAAACACCCTCGAATCCCCTTATTTTCGTTCAGTTTCTTTTGTCTAAATGATTTTTATTAACATTTTTTGCGTCAGGTATTCGAGTGGAGGGACACGCATTTGCTGTGTCACTGCATTCGAGCGTAGCAGTGCAGCCAGCTTGGATCATTTTTTGTTTAATAATATGAAAACATAACTAAAAGGGCCCAGAGCAGGACTGTATAGAGTTAAGTGTACCATATAGCAGGGTCTGAATTATAAAAGAAATATAAATATATTGTTATCTTTATTTGAAATAAATCCCATGAAGATTTTTGTAAGCATGCAAATCAGAGATACTCTTACTTACAGATACATTTTTCCTTACCAAGATAAAAATTCTGGTAACAAATATTACTGAAATGAAAATTATAAATAATGGTAACTAATTTTACAATAACTGCAAGGTTTCGTTTTGACGTTTAATTAACCTATCTTCGTACTGAATATTTCTATAATAAAAATAGAAACAAAAGCATCGATTTAAAAATAATAATAATTCATAATAATAATAATATCCTCAAAATTATACATAAAATATACATTGTAAATCTTAAATATTTAAAAAAATATACAGAAAATGTTGAGATGCTTATTTATTTTACTATAATTATAAATACAGAATATTGCCTCAACGATTTTTCTATGAGTATAATAAATGTATAAATTAGATATTTCTGGCTATTTCCCTTACTTAAAATATTATAAACAAAGTCTAGCTAGGCCAGCCGGATAGTTCATCTCACCTCTGGCTAGATTCGATCATGGAATAGGGCCAAAAGGGTCTCGAATCGTTCCAAGGGAAAGACGCCGGCGCATAGACCAGGCCAGCAGCCACCATTGGCCAAGACCACAGTTAGGGCCAAAGAGTGCTGGGCGTCAACTGCATGCCATGCGTAAATGCCAAAAGCAGCGACCCTCGTCTTGGGTCCCTCCAATGCCCGACCCCGACCCCGAAGCCGTTGCCGGTGCCGGTGCCGGTGCCCCTCGTGCCTTATCTGCTTGTATTCATCTTGAAAATTGTTTCTAGTTGAAGTTTGCCTTTTAATTGTTAGGCGCAAACAGCCGAACGACCGACCGACTAAATTAAATTTATACTCTTCCCATCTCTCTCTCTAGGAGTGTCTAGTTCGCTCTCTTTCTCGAAGAATGTGTCCCTCTCACTTGCACTCTGAACCCCATGTCAGTTCCATGTGGTTGCGTGAGCCGACTGCGGTATGCGAAAGTAACCCCCGATCTCCGTCACATGTCGCCCATTGAGCATGTGCAGCCTTTCAGGTTAACCGACTCTATCTGCATCTCTTTTCCTGCCGGTTGGCTCAATAAATTCCTCCGGAAAGTGAATTATTATAACGTTTTTATTAAAGTATGCCCTTGCATATATCTAGTGCACTCTCCGGTATATCTCACATAATTAGCATAGTTATAGGGGCCGAGTGTGTTTGTCTAGGGGTGGGCTCCGTCCGCTTAACTGTCTAATTTTTCACTCAACTGTCCACATTTGGCCGTGGAAATTTATTAATTTGTCCAATTCCACTGACAAATGATAAAAAGCTTGACAATTAATGGGAATATCTGCTGGAATTGGAGGTGTTGTATTAATTAGAACACTGGACCAGGGGGTCCTAGTGCTGATGTTGAGTTTAGGGGTTGCTGCTTCCACCCTAGCAGGATATTTATTAGGTTGGTGCATATAAAAAATATCAGTTTTATGTCGTGGTTTGTTATTTCATGTCGCACTTAATTATGAACAATGGAAACTGCATTGGCAATGAATGTGTTAATTTTTGTGGAGAATATATTATTACGTACAGGGTAATGTATAAATAAAGATAAGAATTTGTCATTTATTAATCTTTTTAGCTATAGATATATGTAGGTAGAAATATAAACTATTAATCTAGAAACATATTAAGGGTGACTGACACCTGGTGTGTTTTTAATGCAATATTTTAATATTTATTTATTTCTGTATATAAAATATATCAATAGATAAAATCAAAATGAATTATAAATTCCACAAAAATGTCTTAATTTTAAATAATACAGTTGGGTAATATATAATCAACTAAATCGACCACAACAAATCAAGTTAACTGCAATCCCTCCATAATAAAGTACAGACTCACAGCATTTCGAATGCAATAAAAGCCAAGCTCCATGATCGCTGCCCAAATTTAGATACCAACTGTTCAATAAAAATCAAAAATATTCAAACCTTCAATCAAACACCCATTCAAGACTTTGAATCACCGAAAAAAACGTTCGAAAGCCGTGAATTACAATATCGGAATCCCGCGAGCATTGTACAAGTGTATACACATGTTACTTATTCATGGCTTTGTAGTTTCTTTTATTTTTTCTCAGGTTTAGGTTTGGGGGCAGGTGGGGCCCGAGGCGGAGAACCCTTTGTGCCCCCGCCTTTGTGACTATTATTATTATTATTATTTTCGGGGAGAGAGGGGGGCGCCATTTAAGCCGCTTGTTGTTTGGTATTTTTCACAGCTCCGGACAAAAGATGGATCTTCGTCTCCAGCGGAGAGTGCTCACGATCCATTTTGGAATCGTTGAAATATTTCTCCTAAAAGAAAAGAAAAGTTTTCCAAAGAGTTTCATTAGCGTTTCTTCTGGCTGCACCTGACGTGTCTATGCATTTTCTGGGTGTTTTGTTCGGACCCACAGGAGACCTTATTTTGAATAAGTCCAAAATGAAACGAAACCAAATGCAACACAACACAATGGTTTTGCCTCACTGAGACGGATGTGCCAGCGTTTTTAGGGTTCATTGCATTCACCTCTCGCCGCACAAGATGTTCGTTCACATGACTCGTCGCCGGAAAAAAAATGCAAGACAATTAAACAAATTAACAAAACAACAGAGTACCGGGGGACTTACAACAATTTTACACATGAGAAAATCGAAGAGCATTGAAGACCATTAGCCATTAACTCGGAAACCCTCCTTCTCCTTCTCCCACTCCAAGCCCAGAGCTCAGCTCATCCAAACGCATTTCGGTCCTAACTGCGCGGGTGTTTCCCAACTGTCAGCTGTTTGTTAGGGAAGTTCAAGTTGAACCTGCCCCAGGTAATTAAGTTTCGAATTTTACTTTTCAATGGGCCATCAGGCCATCTGAGTCTGACCTCCTCCCCCCACAAGCCTTTGAACCCTTTCGCCGGTCGTCGGTCACCGGTCGCATGTGTGTGCGTCTAATTTCATGGCTGTTAGCCGTAAGGGCCAGGTCCAAAAAGGTCGCGGAAGACAGGCATTTAATATGCATCTCCCCCTTGGCCTGACTGCCTGGTTCTCCTTAGAAACATCGGCTTTTATTATTGACAACAAACAGCCAGCACAAGAATGATGACCCGAGAACGTAATGTGATCTCTCCTAAAAAGGGGTAACCTAAATATGAAAGAGGTAATACTCTAACTAACGCCTCTTCTTATTCAAAAAAATTCTAAAAATTCAAATTCTGAAAGACTTAAAACCACTTTAATAGATTTAATAAAAAAAAATATATAAAGCCTAATACATAGAAAGATTTTAGGAAGTAATTCTGGAAGAATAATTGGAATTTTATTTCACAAATTAAAGAAAAGTATATGAAAAATAAAAGAAGATACAAAAAATAAAGTTTAATATCTACTACTATTTTTTCAACATTTTTCTTCCTTAGAAATCGCACTCCTTTTAAACCTCAATAAAATAAAATCCCCTTTTTCCCTTGGCTTAATTTGCATTTCCGCCTTAAAAAACCCCTCAGTATCAGCTTCTCATTGGAGATTAACTTGAACAGCTTCAACTTCATTGACAAATCAATCAGCCAGGTCATTAATTACTTCGCCCCATCGCCAAAGTGCCATAAATATGTGACTTCTAATCTCCATTAAATCCTATCGGAAACAAATGCTTCCATCAGATCCAAACAAACCTCAAAGACAGAAAACAGAACCCACTCAAAACTCAACTCTTTCCCTCTGTTCCACTGAAGAGCATCTACAAAAACACAATCGAAATAATAAGGAGAACAGAAAAAAGTTTGAGGGCAGCAAATAGCGACAAAGAAAACTCATAAAAACGTTTAATGATGTCACAAAACGTAATAAAAATGCAATAAAATGTCAAAATTATTGAATTTACGATACGAAACAAGTTCAAAAAAATAACAATAACAACAGCGAACCCGCTCTGTACAATAACAAAAGGAGAAGCACCGAAATAACAATAACCAGCGACACACACAACTCCGCTGGGAGGGAGGGAGGCAGGTTGGAACACCTCTGTAACTCTTTGACCGGTCAGATGCGATGCCCTGGGTATGGGTATGGGAATGGGTTGTTATAGCATTAGTATGTTCCATTGTTGTTCTTCAATATATATATATATATATATCTGTATATATTTGGTACTTGTTGTTGCTGCCCATTGTTGATGTTGCCGTGTGCGTTGTTGCGTTGAGTGCAATGTGCGTGTTGTTGTCGATGCCGCAAGGTGTCGCGCACTGTGAACTACTCTACCATAACCTTAACCCTTGCCTAATTTGAATAAATTTCGAGTTTAGCCAGACTCTTCTGCATTCCATGCACTGAGGGAAAAGTATTAAGGAAGTGGCTAAAGGATTAAGAGCAATGGAAACCAAGTTAAAGACTTAAAACTGATTTCAGTCGTAGGCAAACATTTTGAGGCTGAACTTAGGTCATGAAAAATGGCAAAATATAATATATATTTCAAATTCTAAAAGTAACTTTGATTTAAGAATATTTAAAAGCAAGAATACATTTTATATAAACCTTTAGGGATGACTTATACAATTTAAGGGTTTGATTTAATATTTTATAATTTAAATAAATCTCTTAACGAGTAAGAAGTATTTTGAATATTACTTAATATAATTTAAATATTTTAGTAAATTATTTCAATACAAATATTGGCTTTAATGAAGGTTATATTTCCCAACAAACTCACGGCAGGCATCTCCGCCGTATTACTTAATACTTCATGGCAGTAGCTCATTTTAAATGAATTTAATATAATTTATAATATTTTCATAATATATTCTATTATATTTTAACATATTTTCTAGAATTGTAATACATTTCTCTCTGTGCACATGCATGTTTATATTTTAAAATAATTTTTTAAGAGCACCATCAGTGAAGCGATTGATTGTTATCTGAAATGTAATCAAATTGGGTTTCCTTTGCTTTTCCTTGTTTCCTTTTTTTCCCTTTATTTTTTTTTTTTACATGTAGCGGTGGATAAAAGAACGACTGCAGACTGCGGGTCAAAGGATCAAGGCAACAGAGTTAAATAATGGACAACATGCAGCGATAAGAGATCCCCCCGAAATCAAGGGTAAAACATTAATCCCGACCAACAATTAACATATTCCCTGGCTTAGACAGAGTGTCTCCCCAGGAGCAGACTGCTTGGCTCATCATCCTGGCCCTGGGATTCCGGGCGCACCTCCATCGGGGCCTGATATATATGCAGGCGTGAGCGGGCATACTAATTAGATCGGATCGGATCAGAGTCTGGGGGGAAGGGGTAAGAGCTCTGATTTGATTTTTGATTGGGATCGTTCTCACTCCCTTCGATTCAATTGGGGAGAGGAAGCACTAAAATCGCTTTCTTTATGGCCAGACGTGCTCGAAAAAATACGGTGTTTTTAAAGGTAACAAGCAGGTCGAGTGGGGAATTTAAGTCCAAAAAATTGTAAAGTGCAAAATGCAGGAAGGTTGAGAAATTTCTTGGTGTAAAAAGGGAAAATTAAGTAATAAAAATAAATAGAGATTTGATAAGGGAACCAGTTTTGAAACAAGTTTGTGTTATTTTAAATCTTAATAAGTTTAATTTCTCAAGACCTTAAATTCTTTAGGAAATTGTGAGTAAGGAACAACTAATATTTAAGATTATAATAATTCTAAAATTTGTAATTGTTATACCAATAAATCATTCTTCTGACTGCTCCAGTTTTAATGATTTTTTTATCATTTAAACCCTACGCTTTAATCTATATTTTTCTTTCAGATAACTTCTTTTCCCTACTCATTTAATTAACATAAATATTTGTGTAATGCCAGATTCAAATACGTTCACTTCCAAGAGACGTTATCAAGGTCTTAGCAGATATACATATGTGCTGCCCTGACATATCGCCATTGACCGACATCTACCCACCAGTAGACCGGCTCAACGTCACTTAAGTATCCCACAAAACACTCCACTCTATCAATAACAAAAACAACACACAGCTCATTCAATTATAATTTGTGAAAACACAGACCAACGAAAAAAGAAGCTTACAATTTCATCAATTACAATTTTTGATGCGATGCCGAGAGACCGTGCCTCATTAGTGTATAATTATTTTTGCCCACAATTCCTTCACTCAAATTGAATTGCGGTCACCTATCCTATCCCAAAAAAAACCCCACACCACAGCCATGCCATTCCGCCTCATCTCATTTCATCTCTCGGTTGAACACTGAAAATTCTACTGCCACATGCAGCGAACGCCTTGTTTGCCCCAATTGAAAATGTCAACCTATCAACAACAAATTAACTTGAAAACTTACAAAACAAAACAACAAAAAAATGTACAACGACGAGAGTATCTCAAAAAAAAAAGAGACAAAAAAGAAAGCTAAAAAACCTGGTCGGGTCTATAAGTAAGACGCCGCCTGCTGTTGTTTCTCTTTCTGTTCCCGGTGCTGATGCTGATGGTCATCATGATATATGAACGGGCCTGGGCTAACATTTATGTACCACAAATGTCAACTGTCAATGTCAATTTATATTATGCTGCCACATTGCGGATATGTCAGCATATGAACATATGTATCTCAAACAAAAAAATACAAAAATATATATACATATATAAATAAAAGAGAAAAGAGACGAAAACAGAACCAGCAGATATATTTTTTCGGCCACAAGTCCAAGCCACGGCCTACGCAAAAGAGCAATTCTTCGCACAGATCCACTGCTGCGGCTGCTGCCTGATCCCGAGATACATACATATATCTCTCTGGGATCAGGGGGGATCACCAGTATTTATAACATTATTTTCGCACTCTCCTCCAAGGTGTGGGTGTGGGTGTCGTTGATTTGTTGGCCTTTCCAGCAATGTGTTGCCGCCTGTCCACTTCGTTTCCATACCAAATCGCTTGTCCGTTGGCTCTCTCGTTTGTTTGTCATTCGCATTTAATTTGCTTTTTTGGGTTAAACAAACAACAGTTAAGAGGTAAATTATTTTAGGGCTCTGCAGCCATTCCCCAATTTATTTCTGAATACGAAACAAGAACAAAGGTGCAAATATACTTACGCATAAACAGTTGAGGTCAAGTTCATAAGGGTTTCTGAGGAGGTTTCAAATGGGTTCCTTTTGGGAGAGTTTAATTTTTAAAGTAGAGATCAAATATTCTTTATTTTAATTAGAATAATAATCTAATTTATACAGATTTATAGTAAGGGAATTAAGTTATACAATTATGGCTTACTTAACTAGTTCAACCGATTTACATCATTTATAACTCGGAATTGGGTTTATAATCGTGTTTATTATATATTATATGATTTTACAGATGACTTTATTGACTTAATTGCTTACTTTTACTTTAAATAGTACACTTTTAAGACTCAATTCGACTTTCCATCATAAAACTAAATGTATTTTAAAAACTGGTATGCTTAAAGAGCTTGTTATAAGTGTTTATATATTAGTAACCTAGTTATAGAAACCCTTAAGCTGTTTATATATTTCCTATAATTTTTAATTATTATAGCAATGCTTTCTTTATAAAATAAAATATATTACAGACATCCTTTTGAAAAGAAACTAATATTAACCTTACTCTAAACTGTTTAAAGATCTGAAATAATGTTACAAATCAAAAATTTAATTGCTAAAATATATCAAAAGGTTAATATATTTTAGTAAAACATTTCCAAACCCCTCTAGTATTATCTTGACCCCCGCTGTATGGGTATCTGCATATGTGCATCTGTATAAACAAGCTGGCGCACATTAATAATCTTGTTGAACCCGGCAATTTCGACCCTATAATCAGCGAGTGAAACGCATATGCACATAAAGACTGGCGGACAGGAGGAGCCGGAGCTGGAGCTGGAGCTGCGGAGCTGTAGCTGGGAATGGTAATGGGGATGGAGTCGTGGCTCGTTGGTTGGCTGCTTTCGGCCGGGTGCCTGCTTTGGTTGGCCAGCTACCCTGGTCTTCCGTCTCCCCGTGTGTCTTTTTGGCCCGGTACACGCCTCCGGGCACCGCCTGCTCATTCCATTGTCTTGCTGCCTGATATTTCTCCTCCGAGGAGACGTGGCTAATTTGAATCAACCGCCTCTCGCTCATTTTCGCTGTCCCGAAAAAACTAAAAAATGAAACCGAAAACAGGCGGCCGCCGCAGCAAATTAAACGCGCATGCGCGGCTCTCGAACTGGTCTAAAACTGCGACTGAAGCTGGGACTCTCTGGAGTCCCCAGTACTGGAGCTGAGATCCCTGGGGCCAACTGGTAATTCCCCCCTTTGCGGCGCCCCTGGAAACAGCGCTTCCGTAGAGAACGCTGAGCAGCTCCCCCAAACGGGCAAACAAGCATGTGGATAATTGTTTCCTGGACGAGCGGTAACCCGAGCCCAAGTCCCAGACCCAGTCCGAACCCCAGGCCCAATCCCCCAGTCAGTTCCCAACCTGAAACTCAAACTGAAAACCCTAAACCGAACCTGAGTCTGAATCAGTTTTCGAACCTGAGCTTGCGGCTGCTGCGCCGGCGTCTGAGAGACATAAATCCAATAGTAAACATATAAATTTAGCTAAATTTTTGTACAGAGAAAGAAAATGGGGATTAAAAGGGGTTAAATGAATTAAATGAATAGATATGAATTGCAGATATATAAAAGGCTTGTTAGGCAAGGAATAAAGAAAGACAAAACTCTTCTTGAAAGTTATAATATTCATAATTATTTTACAGCATTTTCTTCTTGAAAATAATATTTAATACAACTTGATATATTTCTTTAAAGTATTCACATTATTCTTTAAATATAAAAATAAAGTTTCTATATCTTTTAATTCTTTTAAAGTGACTCAACAGCCAAAAGATTTACTATATGTTCTGAAGCATTTTTAACTTCTCTAGTGTATCTGTAAAAATCAATTATATATTTTCCAATATTATATAAATCTGAAGAAAATTCTTTAAATATTCCCCAAGGATTTTCGATTTTTTCCAGTGCACTAAACTAACCCATCGGCTGTCATGTGTGTGTTGTTTATTTTATGTCTGCTCTTTTCGGGCTTGTTTAGAACGAAAATTATGCAATTATGATAATTGCCCAGCGGAGCAGTTTGGCCAATTATAAAAATATGAGTGTGCTTATATTTTTATTATTTTATTTGTGATCGTGCCCGGGAGGCTTCCGCCGGCACGCAATCTTGACCGGGTCTAATCCCAGCTGAGAATTTAAAGACAAGTCTTTGTCTCTCTGTGTCAATAAAGAAAAGAGGGGGGAGGTAGTGTGCACTTGACTCCCTAGGTCGTCCCTCCCTACTCGAGTAATGCTTATCATTGTCCAAGGAACCGACTAGAGACTGAATTGTTCCAATTACGCGGACACTGCACGCACTTTCGGCACTCTCCCATGCAACGGACAGGCAGACGGACAACTCCCCGAGTGTAAATAATGCTATTTAATAGCTTGGAGTTGGCTTTTTTTATAGTTTGCCTGAGTTAAATGCCGATAACCTTTTTTATGCGCTCGCCTCGGCGACCATTAAATTAAAGAACCCCGAAGAGAGAACGAGAGACCTGAAATGCATTAAATTGAATTCTTGGTTCGGCCCATGGGTTCACTTACTCCGTTACTTGGAAACGCTGTTCTTAACGCCATGAAAACTAATTTTATAGTTGCACTCTCCCAGCCAGTCGCACATTTCAATTACCTTTTACCATTTCTCTCTCTCTCTCTCCTTAAAGTGGCTTCATTTAAATGGTCAGCACACAGCGACTTTGGGAACTTTTTGGAGAACCCCATATGTGTGTGCATATAGTACGTTCCCTTATTTTTATTTCTATCCAAGTATTTCCCCGGTTCATGTTTTACAATGCGTGCCCCGTCGCGCAATGTTCAGAATGCTTGTAATGAAATGTAATGTCCCGGCTTGCGAATGCATTTTGCACTTTTACTGCATGCTAATTGGCCGAGGGGGATCCCCGCCGCACAGTGTGTCCATGTGTTTTGCATAAACACCGTTAGAGCACTCATCTTAGCCATTCTCACGATTATAGCGCAGCTATCTAAATATATATGGCGGCATTAACTACGTAGATCGCATAACCATGCGAGCAGAGCAGAGCAAAGTGAAGCTCTTTATTGGATGGTCTACACATATATGACATGGGATTGGTTCCATCGGATTGGCAACATAACGCACTCATTGGCGGCTTGTTTGGATTTCATTCGAACATTCGCTTGGCACATTTACAACTCTTTTTTATTGGATTAGATTGTTAATATTTTATTTAATTCCTTTATGCTGCTATTTACGACACTTGTTTATCGTTAACTGTTTTGGTGCTTTGGTCTTACGTAATTAGGTGTAACGCTTAGCAAATACGTTTATGTGAGCTTAATGACCTTCACAGACACAGGCTTAGTAATTGCTTAATCCTTTGAACTGAAGTGAGTCACTTTATTATGATTATATTTAAAGGTATTTCTTTTTATTTAAGTATATTTTCCTATTCAATATTAGTCCTAAAGGATACCCTTTCTTTTTCTCCTCAAACTACAGCAACAAATACAATCATAAATTAACTAACCTGGAAAAAACTAAATGAAAGATACTTCCTATATATTATAAGCTCATGAAATCTAGGTGAAAGTATAGTAATAATTATAAAACTTGAATAGTTAACTCATTGCCCATTTCCCCATCCTTCAATTTTATATAATAATTACCATTTTATTTGTATAATAAAGTTTTTATTTACTATAAATATATATTTCCTGCTCGGTATTTTACATGGCATAAAAATGTTAGTAAAATTAGCTCATAAATGTGAGAGAAAAATAAGTATTAAGTTAGTCATGATGGAAGATGTTAATAGTACTTACAAAATGACCACTGGTAGATGTTTTCAGCTACTATAAAACCCAAGATTTAGTCTATGTATTTTAAATTAAAAAAATGAATATGTCTTCTTGCTTTCTGGGAAACGTGAAACAGGTTGTTCCTTCATTTCGCATATTGCACATTATTTTATTTTTATTATTTTGCAATGCCAATTCTTTAAGCCCTTTACAAACATTTCTTATGCTTATGCCGATCACGTAAGAATGACTGTGTTATCTTTGATCATTAGCATATAGTATTGTTATTGCATGTACGTAAGCATTTATCGTTTGTAAACGATCGAGGGGAATGACGTCTGTTATCATTTTACGAAACATCAAGCTAAGCCCGCCTTACTCCATTCAGTTTTACCCTCGTCTCAGAAGAGTGAGTTACCTTATTCGTAATTGAATCTAAGAAGATATAGAGGGGAGTTCCTGCATAATTATCAAATAGAGTTACTTGGAATTTTCTAAGACATTCCGTCAGATTGGAGAACTTCCCACGCGAAGAACTCCCTCATGTCAGTTGATCTTGGGATTACTCATTCTATATGACTGCAGTTCTCACAGTGACCTAACTTTACTTAATTTTATTATCTAACCCTTGAGTGGGTTATCAATACAATTTCTTCGAGGGCTACATTTCCCTGTGAAGATCGTAAAAGTGAGTTACCCAAGCCATGAATTAAGTGCAATTGCATTTATAAAGTTTTTCCCCTGGACCCCCATCCAGGCACTATCGTTATTGGTTAATCATTGCTAGACATTAAATGAAATTAAACGGGCTTTATCTCATGTGCCTTAATCCACTTGCGATCAGATATTCCCTTCTTCCTTTCCCGTCTCGATTTCCAGCAGTCAGAGTCGTCAGCCGTTTGGAAATTAATTACGGAACTCTAATTTAAATAAAACTTTGTTGCCGCGCTTCACTGAAGACACGGCGGCTACGTAATTTAATTTTCGCTGGAATCGTAAATACATTTTTTGTCCGTAAGTCTTTCAGTTGCTAGTTGGAAATACAAAGTAGCTGGCTCTATGGGTGTGTGCTTTTTGTTTCTTTTCTTTCTTTTTTTTTCGGCCACAGAGAGTCTGGCATATAAACCATCAGATTTCGATATAATCGTAAATTTTCGCCCAGCTCACAAGGAGCCACCGCAAAAGAGGAATCTCCAGCCGAACCTCACTCAGGCACACACACATATATACACTCTGAAAAAAATCGTCACACTAAAGTCGACGGCAATAAAATAGCTGAAATGGTAAAGGAGGTGGCTGGCACGAGGGAAAAGCACAAGTTTGAGAGTCTCTTCGAGTTGGAGGCGAAAATGTGATTAAGTTGCGCGCAAAATCCAATTTTTATAACTGCAGAATCACTTCACTTGGACCCGCTCTGTCCACCCGCCACCTCTCCACATATTTGCTGCAATTTGAAATACCCTATACAGAGGGGTATAGAACGTTTTTAGCTATAAATTGATTTTACATTTTCAGGAGAATTAATTTAGAAATTTAGCAACCAAAGGCTAGACTCTTTCATCGGACTTTCAAGAATTTGTCATAGCAGCGAACCGCTGTTCCTTAAAAATTGTGATATTTATTTACTAATGTGCAAGGAACAATCTGTTTCTCGATAGCCAAATGTGAAGTATAAATTATAATTTTGTTTAACTCTACAAACCTTATACATTAATGTACACAAAAAATAATACAAATTAATTTACTGTCTGTTTAAGTTACCTCTATTATTGATTTGTATTTATTTAATCTTTAATTAATCATTGATAGGTCATAAGAAAATGCTGAGAGCTTATACTTTTTTATATAAATCCTTGCATCCTTTCCAAAGGGTATTTCAGTCGTCACCCCTCCAAGTTTTATGCAATTTTTCTTATTCATTTTTTTATTCGGCTGAGCCAAGTCGAATTGAGTCCGCCGCTGTTATGTATTTTTTTTTGTGCCGTTGCTCGTAAGATGCTTGGCAGGGCAATAATCATAAATTTAGACAACAACGAACCGGCAGCCGCAACAGTAGTAGGCACCATCGCATCGGGGTTTTCCGGGGCAGAGGACGAGGGCACCTCGGGGGGATAAAGTCGCCACGAGGAGCTACAAGTCCGAGTGCGCCATGTGTTCCAGCTTCAGCCCCAGTTTCAGTATCGAAATCCGGCGACTCCGTCTACGACTCCGATCGCCGTTCCAGTTCGTCTGGCGGATTTTGAGTTTTCTGTTGTTGTTGTTTTTATTTCGGGGGTCGTTCTAAGCAAACAAACGCTTAAAGCATAAAATATTGATATTTTTTCTGCCTTTTTTATTTGTATTTATTTTGTTCTCCTTTTTTTTTGGAGCCTGTCCCAGCCAAGTTTAAGCTGCAATCGATTTCTCGGATTCGGGTTGCATATGAAGTTGTCTTTTTATTTGATTTTAAATTGTTTATTGCTTTGCATATTTCATAATTTTTTGTTGCCTTGCTTGTTGTTGTTGCTCTGAGCCGAAGCTGTTGTTATTTTAGCAGTTTGTTATTGTAAGGCTTTTGCGAATTTTTTTGCTGCTAGCTTGGCCTTGTGTGTTAGTTGAAAGTGTCGGATGGTCGAATGGGAATTTATATTTGGGGTGCCATGGGGAGGATGTGCCTTGTCTGACAGATGGTTTTTGCGTCGAAACTTTGAAGGATTCTGATGAAATCAGGAAGCGGTTCAATGCGGTGGCATTGAGGAGTCACATTCCCATGGAATTTGACACAGAAGCTACCACCAGGAAGGTCCCGAAAAATGATTTGTTTATGTTATTTAAGCTTAGTTCTTGAGAATTGTTTACTGAAAGTTAAGTGAACTGTATAAGAGGGAAATAAATATTGAAATTAAATATTTTGTTTACGAAAAACATATTGAATTTGAATAATGTCTTACAAAGATAAATATCCTTGTTTATATAGTTTAAATATTGCTTATTTTTATACAGTTAATTTAATTAGTCTTTGCTCTATTTATGCCATATGAAAATATTTCAAATTGTTAATTTAAGCAAGACTTAATTACCCCTTAATTTATTTATTAATTGATTAAATAAATTGTTATACAAATTAATGCCTTGTCAACTGAAACTTTTAAGGATTTTTCTTATAATTCGTTTAAGACCGCTTCAAAATCTTTAATGCTAAGGCAGTAGACTTAATTAATCTGTTTTTCTATTTAACTAACCAAACTAAT
Organism: Drosophila anomelani; assembly: GCA_035045905.1. NCBI lineage: Eukaryota > Metazoa > Arthropoda > Insecta > Diptera > Drosophilidae > Drosophila > Drosophila anomelani. The sequence continues at coordinate 11,341,515 of JAWNOO010000165.1, forward strand.
TATTGCTAGGATTTTATTATGTTTCTCTAACTCTTAAGAAAGCACTTTTGGGGGTTTTTCCAAAAACTTGGCAGACAGACGGGGAGTGCCGCAAGGTGGCTTCAGTCTCGTGCCTGGTCATATTCCAGAGCCCCCCGCCGTGCCCCGAGATGTGTCAGTTAATTTCCAATACAATTTTCCATGTGCCGTAGCCGTAGCCGAAGCTGAAGCTGGAGCTGAAATTGAAGCCAAAGCCAAGCACCCATGGGCGTGTGTGCCTCAATTGGCTGCTTATCAAAGGTGTCTGCGCTGCGTGCGTGTGTTCCCCAGTAGATGCCGAAATGCCCAAATGCACACCGATGCCCAAATGCCGGAGCAGCAGGTGGAGGGAGGAGGAAGGAGTATCGAGCCAAGCCCACCGGCTGCCCAAAAACACTTGAATTTGTTCATCATCAATGGCAGGAGGAGCTGGAGGAGCACCAGAAGCGGGAGGAGCAGCAGAGCCACCTGAGATTGGTATCGATGGCAAGGCTGTCTGCCAGAGGTTCAAATACTAACACTTAATGAACTTAACTTTCCAACAACATCAAATTTCCATAAGAAAGGCAGAAAAGGAAAAGCTTCTGGGGATGGGCTTGCAACTAGCAAGTAGAGGAGCTGCCTCCTCTCTGGTTGCCACTTCTGCTCCTGCTGCTGCTGCTGCATCTACTGCTGCGTGTGCAAGTATCTATTAGATACGCTCATTGCGAAGAGGACGCCGGTGCAATATACCTGCCACACTTGTTGTTGTTGATGCTGCTGCTGTTCTGGTTATACCCAGTAATCTTTTGGAGTTTCAGGAAGCATGGAAATGAGCTAAGAATTTTAATGAACCTATTTAACTTATTAAAAATATTTAAGCAATTCTTTATTTATACATTTATTTCTTTTTGGTAAGCAGTAAGCCCCTCTCAAGGTAAAACCCTTAGCTTAGAGTAAAACCCCTCTTTCGAGGTATCTCCTGTTCGAAATTCATCAGCTTGTTGCCCCCAACTTGTTACTGTTTGCTGGATGCTGCCGTTGCCTGCACAGAGGCATCAAGATATCGGGGCCGGACTACATTGGTAGCTACTAACCGAACGCGAGTATCTGGGGGCATCTCCAGCTCCACTCCCTGCCACTCGACGAGAGCCTCCAGCTCGGGTTCTGGGTTCTGGTTCTGGGTCTCCGGCAGCGAGCGACTTTGGCAATCAGCAATTAGCAGATATGTTAACTTCATGTTAACGAACCAATTTGAAATTTAAATGCGGCACAAACCCGGGTGCTCATACGTCGTTGTTGTCATCACTTCTTCAACTCACCGATGCACCCAGTTCCCGATGTCGATATGTCGATATGTCGTCTCAGCCGATGCCGATGCCGAATGCCGTCTGAAGGAGGAACTTGGTAGGCATTGGGAGACGAGACCCAGACCCCAGATCCCTCGAACCTTGGCACACACAAATTTTAGTTTAGCACAATTTTAATACAACCAACGAGGCAAGCAACCAAAATCAAGGGGAAACGACAAAAGAAATACCGAATCGAGCGATCCTAAGAGACGATACATATGCATAACCAAAAGCAAAGGAAGCGATAAGGTTTAGTGTTGTTTTTCTTTTTTAAACAAGATTCTAGATACTCTGTAGAAAATTTATTATTATAATTATTAGAAAATATTTCTAGATTGTAAAATTATATTATCAAAAGATTTATTCGAAAATTCTCTAAAATCCCTTTATATGCCCAAAAAACTATGCTACAAAATTTGTACATTTCTAAAGTGGCCCCTTTTAATGTTGCCATTTTTAAAGTTGCCATTCATAAAGTTGCCATTTATAAAGTGGCCATTTTGGAAATGGCTTGTAGTGTAAAATTTTATTGCCTGCTTTTCGGCGCTGTTTTTAAAGGTTCTAGCATCTTTATCGATTTATTCATTATTTAAATTATTAAATATTTATAGCTGTTAATCGTAATAATTAAAAACTAAAAGCACAAATATTAAATATAATATTTATTTTAAATTTAACTATTTTAGAAATATATTTAAAGTAAAGCACATAAGCTATGTGTGAATTACTAATTGATTTCATTATTAAAACCTTAAAAAATAACTTCTCCCAATCTTATCCATAAAATCTGATATTAATAAAAACGCCTGTAACAAAAACCCATTGAAATCATCAGTAACTCCCAGTGAAATGTATCCTTCACAATCGAAATGAGGTAAAAAAAACCATTAAAATGCTATAAAAACAAACTTGCCCAGCATCTCTAGTTCCTTTCCCAAGCTCAGTTACCTGGTTTTTATACCCTTTCGCAGGGCATTGAAAGCGGCAGAAGGGAGCGGGTAGAAAGAAAAAAAAACCTTGTCATCATACTACGTACCAAAGTACAAATGAAAAGAGTTCGTTAAAAGCTTCTTCATGTTTCTTGCCGTCTTTCTCCCTCTGTCTCTGTGTCTCTTCGTCTCTTGGCTGCAAATTCTTCTTTTGGGGCCCAAGCGTCGAAGAATCATTCCAGCAGCAGTCGAGGAGTCTTGCTTTTATAAATCACAGAACGACGACAAGAGATGGAGCTCTGCTTCGGACCGGAGCGAGGAGACCGGCTCAGGAATTCAGCGGCTGACAGACAGGAAGGAATATAACGACGACGACAACTTAAGCGCGAAAAAAAATAGTCAATAGCGCGCGGGGCCTCGCAAAACTTTGCCACAGCCACACACTACTCTAACCATGCAAAAAAAAAAAAGTAAAGAAAAGCTAAAAAAAACACAGATAACAATGGCAGTGGCCTCATGGCCATGGCCATGTAATTGTTGCAAGTTGCACGTTGCACGTTGCACGTTGCTAGCTGCAAGAAGCGGTGCAAAATTTAAAGCGCAATTTCAAAGCGTATGACAAACAATAAATCAGCTGAAACCATCGACCATTGCCGGCAAAGGAAGTGGTAATAGTTAAATAAGCACAGCCCAGAGAGGACGCAGGAAAAACTCCAATGAAATTATCATACTTGCATATGAAGAGTTCTGTGCAGGCGAAGAAAAGAGATTACACTTTTATTAAAAGCAGAAAAATAATAATTATGAACATTTGATTTAAGTTACCGAGCTAACAAATTAATTGTCAGATTATATCACTTATTTCTGAATGGGAATTTATATTTTGAAATAATTTTTAACAGACATTTCTAAGCCAGACAAATTCGGAATTAATCTCCATATTTATAGAGTTTTATTTTTTTATTTCTTGGAACTATAACCTGTTTTTTTTTTACATTTAATTTTGTGGCTAAGTCTTATCTTTTTCAAAGCTAAAATATATATATTTTTTTTTTTTGAATGTACCATATGTATGTTAACTTCTTTGTTTTCTTTTATACAAAAATAAATTAAATAAAATTTTTAAACATATTAAAAAAAAACAAGTAATTATAATTTTCAGTGAAGTGTTCTGCTTCTTTCCCTTCTTTATGCACTTTTTTCGACTTTTTTTTTTGCATATGTATCTGTCGGATTAACTAATGCGATTTTCCATGGCAAGACTTGCGACTCGTAAAAAGTGTAACGACTTCGCCAGCGGCCAAACGCATAGTAATGCCAAGTCTCGCATCGCCGGCATCAACACCCCGAACACACCGAAGACACAACCATGTCCATGGGGGGGCCGTATATCGCATATCCATAAATGATCTTGTAGGTAGCCAACAGAAATCGCTGAATATTGGATTGCCTTGAAAATTATGCGTATCTATCTATTTAGGCGAGCGCTTGTTTATACGGTAATTGTCGATGGCTGTTGCTGGTTTTTTAAACGATTTCCCAACATTAACGCGAATTGCCATTCTTTCACATTAATTGCCAAGACCAAAGACGATGATGGGGTCGATCTAATGACCAGAGTTTTGATGGCTAATATAAAAGGGAATGCCACACGATTTCAGACATTTGTATAAATTGCAATTACCAGCTGGATAACTCCTTCAGTGTCTATTAAAGTTTTGGTTCATTAAGGTAAAGTCATTAGCCAAGCCCAAATTTCTGTTAAAGAAAAGGTCAAGAATGTACTAAAAATAAATAAAGTAGAAAATGTTAAATCTATTAAAGTTTAATATATATTTTTAAGAGCCATAATATGCCTTTATTTCATTTGAAGAATTTCTATAATATTCTTCTGCAAATTCCTTTTCTTTTAATAGCCACAGAAAAGTTCTAAATATTTAAATTCCCACAAAATCTCCTCCACATCGCCCACAATGACCAATTTGTTAGCCATTCATTACATTTCCAATACCAGTTTACATATATTCATCAGTCAGTTAAATTGGTTCAATAATGTCAAGTTAAGTCAAACAGAAATATCTAAACCATATTTAAATTCTCTATTTTCTACAAAAAATTCCAAAAACACAAACTCAGCATTTATCCTATTATCTTTCGGACCAATTTGTATGGCATTCAGGTAATCCTCGGTTTAAAGAAGTTTCTGGCAAATTGCTTTCGGTTATCTGTATGCGATTTATCCTTTTGTCATTCATTTGCTCCTCAAGTTCCATTGAAATCACATTTTGCTTTAGGTTTTTCAATTATTTACTGACAATTTGTATCACTTATGTGTTGCTTGGGCTTCCTGTCGAGCCTTAAAACAACGACCTCCTGTTGCAAAAACAAAAAACCTATAAATGCCACACACATTCCCCCTTGTCTTTGCCAGAAATAAAATTCGCATAAATGTCGCAAGTAAAAACTAGAAAATACGAAACAAAAATGACTATTAAAGGCATTGGCACAACATTTTTTAATTGCTTGACAACATCGAAACACATAAAAACTACGGGGGGAGGAATTGTGCAGCCGAGGAGGGGAGGGGGAATCTCTGGGTGGTGGAGTGGCCACCACTCAAAGTATAATTCAGTTTGCCACCGACCAGAAATTGGTCGTCAGACCAAAAAACCAGAAACGGAGGCGAGACAGCAGCAGCAGCAGCATCCCATCTCTTGATGTCTGTGATTTCGTTCCGACTTTCGACAGATAACACCAGCTCCTTTCCGCCTTTCTCCCGGATTGTCCCCTCCTGATATATCCCACCCGGTGGGATACAAATAAAATTTTTAGTTGTAGCCTTAGTTTAGTCTCCAACTGTTCCTCCTGGGCTACAAAGCATTTCGTATTCACGAGTTTGCACAATTTTTGCATTCGATTTGAAAATTCTTTTCGGCTTGCGAGTCGGTTTTGTTTGCTGTTTGTTTGTTTCTTATTTTTTGTCGGTTTGCTTTTGTATCTTGTTTATTTTGGTAAATTTCCTCTTTTTATGTTTGATGGAATCACGTACCAATGGCTCTGCGGCTGGGACAAACAAATTTGAGTGGGATTTAAGGGGAGCGATGGCAACGTGATCCTTATATGGATTTAGGTACTGTAAATTGTTCTTACGATATTCTGTGTGTTTACTATAATTAGCAATTGAAAATATAAAAATATAATCATAATTATCTATTAAAAATAAATTGATATTAAAATTTTAGTATCCAAAAGAGACTTCCAGAGACAAAAGGAATGGTTACATATTAAATAACTTACTTAATTTATCATATTTTGTAATTATTGCATTTTAATTAAATATTATCCCATTAATATTAATTCAGATTTATTTTAAATAATAATTTGTAATCTAATTCTTTATTAAATACTTTTTTCCTTGCAGCAAACCTTTCAAGTTCAATCTCAAAATATATTGTATTTTATAAGTTCACTGATTCCATTACCTTCTTTAGAAATAGAAAGACCATCCTAATATACATTTTCTAGCTTAAATAATACAATTATTTTTTATCTTATAATCTTTAAATTATTTACATAATTTTATAATTAATTAAAATAATTTTTCTACACTAAGTGCCCATAAAAAACCTTTAAAAACTTTACTAGGGATAAGTAATAAATCCGTTGTCACGATCACCAGCTCACGTACCCAGAACCAAGCCTGCGGAGAGATTCCAGGTTCCCGGCTCGGTCCGTAGGTGCAACATGGTCGTAAAACAAACAAACCAAACCAAACTAAATCGGAGCGGGCAGAGAGGCGGCTGTTTCTGGCCAAAGTGGATATTCGGTTGTTGTGCCGGCTGCTGCCAAAGCTTCCAAGCTAACGTGTCAATTGCCAGGGGCGTGCAATGCCAACTGCCGGAGGGGTTTAGTTCTTGGCAAAACGGGGCAGTGGTGCGACGGGAGGCTATGCCAACTATCAAGCCAAATTGGTGGCACAGGATAATGTTTTGAGCTGCGGTTAGTGGAAGTTTTGCCGGCTGCTGTTGGTGTTGTTGCTGCTACTGCTGATGGTGTAGCTGTCCCAGCAACACCTACTAACTCCCAGCTTACCCTTTCCAGTACTCGAGATACACTTAACAAAAATTTCAAATTAAAATCACAATTTAAAGTCCATACATTTTCTGAAAATTACCTTTTTAAAAATCTCTTAAGTGATGAATAAGACTTTTTGATTTATTTCCTAATATCTAGAAGATGTATTTATAAAACTACCTATGCTTAGCAGGTTTTAAATATTTTATTTAACTTTTGGAATTTTTTTAAATTTAATTTAATTTATATTATTGTAACTTAATATGAAATGTGGGTTTTGACACAGATCAATTTTAAAAGGTTCATATTATTTTCATCCTCAAAATCCATTGCTAACCAAGCTCGACATTTATCTTTAATATGATTTCCATTTGGCTAAAATCATTTAAAAATTTTAGGAGAAAAAACTTTAAAGTTTTATATTTACTTTGAACTTTAAAAAGAGGAAAGCAAGTTTATTCTTAAAAAATAAACGCAAAATATTAGTTTTATCGAAAATCAAAGTAATATAATTTTTCCCCAGTGTTGCAGATTTTGTTATTCTCTTATATATATATTTTTTTTGTCTTTTTTTTGCGCCTTTGTTGCAAGTTGTCATTTTTCGTATTTGGTAATTGGTTGCTGCTTTGTCACACCGAGCGGGTCACATGCAAAATGGCATTCCTATCACATACAAGCCGCAATCCACTCTGCGCCGCTCTTGGCACCTCCCAGCTTCCCCTCCCCAGGCCACCGCGACCTCTGACCCCCCTGACCCCCTGAAGCAATAGCCATGTGGCGGCGGGCACCTTTGTTGCGGTGCTGCTGCTGCCGCTGTCAGAGCAACTACGTGCTCTTTTCATTTGTTTTTATTATTATTAAACAACTCTTGTTGTTCCCGTTGTTCGTTCGTTGTCTCTGCTGTTGTCCACTGTCCAATGTTGCCTGTTGTTTGCTGTTATTTGTTGTGCGGCAACTCCACCACGTGTCATAAAAGTTTACAGACACAAAACACACCCACACACCCGGACATACTATCTATATATCCTTGCACAGGGACGTGTGATAAGTCCGAGGGCTCGATCCCAAAACCAATACCAATTGCAATATGTCGCGCTTTTTACGACCACACACGAATCACCGGTCTCTGATCTAAATTAAGTTGATTCAATCAAGATTTGCGTGTATTTCTGTTCCTGTTCCTGGTTATCCACTGGTCAATGGATTTGTTTAATGTCCATCGTTGTATTGGGGGTGAAAAAAAACAGATGAGACAAATTCAATATGGCACGTGAAACGATTGCTTTCTACGAGCAGCGTTCAATTGCCGCAATCCTGGCCAGCACTTGATGGTTTTTTGCCCAAAACAATACGATAACTTGATCTGAGATGTCACGAAATGGGTTATATGGGGGTAGAAACAAAAAATTGGTCAAAGCAATATGCAATATGCTGAGGCATAGGAAATTAAATTGAAAACTACATCAGGGGTAAGAGACTCCTTTTGAGAGACTTTTAAGCAAAGGTTTTAATATGAAAAATGATAATACACTTTCTTTTAAAATTATAATACAAATTAATCCTCCTTGTGTGATTTTTTCTAGTATTTATTAATCTCTTTACAAGCTTAAAATATGCCTATAAGAACACCTTTTGAGAGGCTTTCCAACAAATTATTAAAATAATAAAAGTATACTGAAAAGTAATATCACAACAGATTCAAACACCTTAATAATATTTAAACACCTATATAATATTTATTTTTCTTATCTGCAATTTTATAAACATTTCTTAATACGTTTGCCAACGAATATTCCTGATTTATTCAGCTACCGTGAGTGAGCCTGAAAGTTATTCCCCCCAACAATTGAATAACCATTATGTTCGTCCTTTGCCCATATATATAACCGCACAATCCAAAGAGGTTTAAACACACATATCACGTGTATGTACAACTTATCCCCCTTCATGCTGCTGCTGCTGCCTTTCACAGCCACAACAACGCGTTCTTAATCCGCCAGATACGAAAGCTCTTTGGGATATATCCACACCGAATTATGTTGTCCAGTGTGTACGTATGGTCGTAAATTTTACGAGCACGATGGTCAGAACAAACGAAAAAAATCTTAGAATCCGCACAGAGCGAGAGATAGCAAAGTGAATGGAATAGAAGTACATAAAACTGACGTAATTTCGAAATTTTATTTGTGTAAAATCTGACAGTAATTTCATTTAAATGACAACGGCACACGCCGTTCTCTACGGAGGGAATGAAAAAATGTAGCCCCCACAGTTGGAATCCGCAGCTGGACAGGAACGTTTATCCCTGTCAGGTATTAAATCTTTGCCTTGGACAGTGATTCCGTCCTGTTGTTTGCCCGTTTGGCTCGTACTTTGTTATTAACTCATTTCCGTTATGCCATAAATATGCGAACACGACAGGCCCGGGCGGCAATTAAAACAATTGCAAGTTAAAATTTACTGCAGCCTCAGCGGCTGCTCAGGCTTTCGACGACTCCTTCTTTGACTCCTACTCTGCTGACTCATAAAACCAACAACATGGACATTAAGTCCGGCTCCGGATGCTCCAGGTGGGTCACCTGGAAGGTTGGTTGGTTAAGGGGTAAGGGGTAAGGGGTTGAGAACCTATTGGCGCGAGACCCCATTTCAGGAACTAAACTGCATTTTAGCCAAGTGTTTCCGCTTAGAAAACAAGCAATTGGTGGATAAGGATGTGCAGAAAAGTGAAAGGCAGCCAGCTACTAATTTATTGACCATAAACTTTACTACCCAATAATAATAAAAGTATTCTCCCTAAACAATTGTGAAGCTATGTAAATGCTCAATGTTTTTTACATGTTCTTTTTTCTTGTTTAATCAATTCTGAATAATTTCATCTTGAAAAAACATTTCTTGTTGTCTACTATTAAGTAATCAGTTAAATCATGCTCAAACTCAACCATTAATAAAATCCATATCGCTATATATTTCCACAAAATTTAACTACTTAACTTAAATTACCTTAATCAGGTTTCCCGCCATCAAAAGAGCTCATTTTCCAGCCGGAGATCTTAAGAGATTATGGTCATTGAGGCAAGTGGAGGAAGGCTGAGCGCTCTTGGCCATTATCTTATCCCATTTCCAGGCGGATCACCGGCCTCGGCTACTGTATTGGCCAGAGCGAATCTCTCTGGCTAATCCTGTAAACAGTAACTGTAATAAATTCCTGCACCTTAACCAATTCCCACTGTAGACCAGGCCATAAAAGAGGCGAAAAATAACAATAAAATTGAAATGAGTGAATTGGCAATGCTGTGCCTTTGCCTTTGCCATTGCCTTTGCCTGCATCTCAAATACTTAAAAGGCGACAAGACAAGCCTGACACTAAGAATTGAGATTCCTTGGCTTAATTATCAACGCATAATGTTTTTGGGTGATTTCATCTGCATATTTCCCAAGTCCCAGTCCCAGTTCCAGTTCCAGTCTCAGTCCCAGCCCGAGGGAGTGGGCACTGCGCTGTGCCAATCTTAACAAAAACGACGGCGACATTGTGTAAACATTGTGAGAGACCTGAAATTTATGTACAATCCCAGCCGAATGGAGACCGAGAACCGAACCAAACTGAACCAAACGGATCGAATCGAAGGCCGGGGCCAAACTCCAAGCCGGACCAGATCTCTTGGGTCGGGTATTGGGTACTGGGTCCCGGATCCCCGGACCTCCTTTGCAGGTGAGAAGTGTCCATCTTAATCGAAGCAATAAATACACTTAATGAATTTCCTGCACTCGAACGGAGGAAGGCCGCGTTCCGAGCCCAGAGAGCCTCAGTTTCAGTCTCTGTCTCAGCCTCAGTTTCAGTCCCCTTTGCTGTCCACGTCTGAAAGCCACATTCTATTGGTCATACAATGGTCCGAGGGCTGCACTTGAATAAAAACTATCTTTTAAAAATTTCAAATAATAAAAAATTTGTAAATATATTTTTTTTGTTTTTATAATAAATTGATTCATATGTTTGTAAGCTCATAATATGACTTTGTTTCTTCGCAAATAGCTAAAGCTATCATTTTCTCTTCTTCCCTTAAAGAATCTTGACTTTCTACCTCAGTGTAATGGTGTTGTTATTGGACATTGCGTGGCATTTTCGCACCCATGGAGAATGACTTTGCATCGCGTACATCCTAAGATTCAGACGCAGTCGCAAACGCAAACGCAGACTCTGGGCGAACAATTTCGCCTGGCGATCGTCGTCGTCGTCCAAAGTGTCATTAAAGTCCTTTAATTTATAGCAGAAAATCAAGTAAGAAACATGCAACGACGACTCGGGCCATTTGGTCTTTGGTCATGGTCTTCGGCTCTGTGTTCCTGTCTGGGTTTGGGGATCGAGACCGGGATCAGGCCCTGGTCTCATTCCCATCCCGATCCCCATACCCATACCCATACCCATTCCCACTTCCCAGTCTCATTCCCACTTCCATTCCCACTTCGATACCCATTGCCATGGCCATATCCCAGTGCCAGTTCCATCTTGCAACGGTTGTTTGTTACTCTGTGGAAATGGAAATGGCAAAGAATCGAATTTTGCTTTTAGCGCGGCCTGTTTTTTAAGTTTTTACGAGAGAAAAAGAGAGAGAGCCAGCCAATGCAAAGTCTTGTCGTTTTCAACCGAACATATGGCTTAAATAACCTCACATACATATATAATATATCTGTATATATATCCTAACATTAGGGCCCAGTTCTCTCATCTCAACTAAAAGGTGTCGCCGGGAGTTTGACGTTTTGGTGCGGAAGTCGCTAGCGGCAATGGGACATGTTAATGGCCATGGCCAAGGCCCTCAAGTTTATAAGTTATACATAAATTAATACGCCCCGGGGCCTAGCCACAGCCAAAGTGGTAGTAGAAGTGGCCAATTGGCCGTCAAGGATCGGTCTGGGGCGTAACGGGTTCGCTCCGCACAGACCTATCCCAGGGCCATTAAGACCACGCTGCCAGCTGTTGCCTCAATGGTCTTCTGTCCCTTCTCAAAACAGTTTATAGCTTCTGGGCACACAGACCTAAACCTTCTGGGATCGATGGAGGTGAAATTAAATGAAATGAAGTAAAGTGAAGTTCGGTTTCCCCTTCCCTCCACCACCTTTAGCTGAGTATATCATTAAACGGTCCTAACCTTTCCTAACCCAATCGTATCGCATCAAACGGTTGGCGATCGATCTTGGGGTTAAGTCACTTAAAATCTGTTGGTTTCCTTAATGCCTTTTTGATGAAAAATCCTTATCTTAATGAGATCCTTTACAGCAGGATTATGAGGTTTTCCACTGAAGCTTTAATTGGTTTAGGGAAACCATAAACGAAACATATAAACAGACGTTTAAGGTATCAAGGGGTTTGGTGTTCTTTGGAATTATCTCAATTATTGGAGAACATTTTGGTTTGAAAAGGAAAGTTGGATCGATTTGTATTTCATTAAAGAAATTTCTGGGTAAAGATATTACGTTTTAATTGTATGAAAACGATGAAAGACATTTCGAAAGATCTTTAGCATTAAATCTGAAAAACAAATCATTAAAAAAAACTTGTTTTAAAAAGAGTAAGTTCATAAATATGCCTAGAATTACTCACTTAAATCTATAAATATTCTAAAAACAAAATATATTTATATTTTCTGTATACGTATTTATAGATTTTATTTATAAGTACTTCTAATCACCTTTAAGGAGTCGGTGATATAGCTCCTTAAAAACATCTTAAGAATCACTTATTTTATAGAATTTATTTCAAACTCTAATTTATATAGATTAAGAATAATCTCTCGTCTCATTTTCTAGGCTCTCCACTTCCCACAAGCTATAATGCCAAACAGATTTCGTTAAAAAAAAAGACACACAAAGACCCCAAAGGAACCCCCTTGCTGTAAGTGATATCCCCAGACCCCTTTTTGGTCGTGGTTTTCCGCCCATTAGCTGCCTTATTATAAACACATTTTTTCAATCTCTTAGGCATTTGATTTGTCGCAACTAAATACAAAATATAAACAAAGCCACTAGGTCCAAAGTATTTCCCACCATAAATTCACAGGGAAAACTACTCAACGCAGCCCCCCAAAAAAACCAGAGACATCTTCTGCCCCTCAAAAAAAACAACAAATAGAAAATAAATAAACAAATTGAAGGCTGTCCTGCCTCACTGAACAAATTTGTGAGCTCTGCAAATGTGTAGCCCTTAAAAAATGAAAATAATGGAAAGGCAGACAACAAAAAAAAAACAAATGAAATCCGAGAGGAATTCCCTGGCGTTGATGGCTGACAGCTGTTCAAGGAGGTTGAGGGGGTGGCATTATGGGGAGGTGGGCGCACCAAAACACGGCTTGTTAAATTCTAATTATTGTAATTAATTACCCGAGAGTCAGGGCCTGGCAAACAATGGCCAGTCAATAATAATAATGATATTAATTGATTGAATTATGGAGCGTGCAACCAAGTTGCGCAAAATCACCGCCAAGGGGGGCAGCCATATACACACACACTCGACAAACGGACAGTTGTGGAAAACAATTTGTGGCCAACTTTGGTCGCGGCAACTTTTCAACGCTCGCCTGGGAATATTTATGAATGCCACAACCGGAGACAGGGGACCCACAAGCCGAGACTCTCGGCTCTCCGCCTCAGACATTTATCCCAAAAAAAGAGTAAAACACAAACGTGCGACGCCCAAAAATAGACATTGGAAACATGCTACGTATCCCCCCGTATCGGAGATATTATTATTGAATGGAGGAGACCAGTCCCTCCTCCTCCTCATCCTTCGATCTCCTCTGGAGTTTTGAGTGTTTCGTAAGCGGGCTTGCTTATTTTTGGCACACGAAAAGGAAAAGTGTAGACAAGACGACGTTTTTATGGTAAATGATTTATGCCACCAGCGCGGGCACAGAGCGTCAAGGTAATTGAGTGGGAAACGCTGGCCGGGAACCCCGTTTGCCATCCCCCGATTTGGAATATACACACTATATATAAGGAGGCTATAAGGAGGCCATAAGGAGGCAGCCATGTTGTTAGCTGCTTCAAAGACATTGCGAACGACTCGCAGCAAGTGTAATTAATGCTGTGAATTTTGCATATTAAAAGACCAACTTTTGCCATCATTCAGCCGCCAAGCGTATCCAGTCGAGTGTTTATTTTACCCTCTATAAAAGGGTGGCCTCACTTAAGGGAATATTTTGTTCATAAAATAAGCCTAAATAGTACAGAAAAATTAAAGTAATAATACTATTATAATATAATGATACTAAGCCGATTCAATGGTTATTCAGTTTTATTGGTTTATCTAAAAATACCCACCTAGGCACCCTCTTAACCCAACTATCAAGGAACTATAGTTCGCACATATCTGTCACCTGATTTACAGCCTCGTAAACAACTCAAAGCTGACTCAAATCTAAGAATCTCTCCCCTATATGGCTTGGGATCTAGAGGGTATAGGCAGTTCGGCGGCTCATCGGTTGTAGATCTCAGCCATCGTGTTGTGTTTGTTTTATAGTGGCCACAACTGCAGCTGATCCTCATAAAAAGCCGCGACACCAAATCCTCGTGGCGTGGCAAACGATCCGTGGACTGCTCCTCTTCTCCCTGCGATCCATCTGAGTTGCATGCAATCCAGAGACACCCTGGCACTTTTCCAGTGCAGCCTGATTAGTCACTTTTTTCTGGCTAGTTTGTAAAATTTTTAATAAGTTTAGCAACATTTTTGAGTTAGGATAGATTTTAATTTATAAAATATAATAATAATATTATTATTTTAATCCTTCAAAATGGTTAAGGAGGGATAGAAATGTTTATCCTTCAGCAATGACTTTATTTAACATTCTTTGACTTTTAATTAATTTTAAAATTAATAGAGTTTAGCTCTTATGTTTATCAATAAAGTCTGCATACTTTTATTATTTGTCTTTGATAATAAAACAGATAATTTATCCTTTATTAAATTTTATTCATCCTGGAATACCAGCCTAGCATCTCTGGCACACTCACAGTCACACACCAAACACTCGGGGAACCGCCAAACGTGTCAAGTTAGTCGCTTGCTCCAAGAGGGGAAAAACCCCGAGGAAAACCGGGGAAAATCGAGGGAAAGGGGAAAGGGGGCCGAACGTCGCACAGACAGCCGAAAGACGAGAATTTATTACGGAAACTTCATTGACAATTGTCACTGCAAGCTGACGCCGGCATTGCTGCCTCGGCTAGCGTCTCAGCCGCCGTCGTTAACTAAGTGCGTTGCGGTGTCGGGGATTTGTTGTTGTGTTTGTTGCGTGTTGTGATTGTTGTGTGTTTGTTGCTGTATGTTGGCCGCACATCGCATCCCAAAAATAAGCAGCAACATGTGTGCTGTGCGATGTGCGATGTGCGATGTGCGCGAGTGGGTCCAAATACTTGTCTAAAGCAGCCGCCGCCGCTGCCGTCGAGGCTGTGGCAGCTTATGGAAATCATATGGCGAAATGTCAACGAAAAACAAATACCGTAACCGACAAGAAAAATACACACGGCATGCTATAGCTTATATGGCGTGGATATTTTCAAAGGAATTCGCGCTTAGCATTTCGCTTTTATTATATTTTTTTTGTAGTCATGCTTATAAGGGGGCGTGGTATGTGTCTTATGAGGTGATTTATTTGGCGATTAGTGGGATGTTAGTAAAGGCAATTATGAAGTTTATAGTCAAGAAATTGCTTAGTCTTTTTGGATTTAATAAGCTTTATTATATGTATGATATATGGCAGATAATTAAGCCTATTAAATAAATTTAATTATATTTAATTTTATGGATTTATCTTAGTTGGTTGAAATTCAAATTAGTATCAAAGTTTGCTGATGGCTGCATTAGTCTTCTAATTAAAAGGTGCTGTGGTTGATATGACAAGCAGTCAAGAATCGATTTACCTTTATAAAATCAAGCTTATTGCACCTAGAGTTGGCTTCTAAATTTATTTAAATTATGCTTGCTTTTGTTTACAATTATAGTTTTCATTAACTCCCATACTTCCGTAATATTTTATAAATATCCAAACCAACTTTACGACTTCCGAGTGATCATATAACTAAATAGATTCCAAAATTTTCAAGTTGGAGTTTATTTCAGGGCCCATCTGCTGGCACTAAACATTCCCCTAATCCCTTCGCTTTCTCTGAGCGAAGTGAATGTGTTTATAATTCCGAAAAGAGAAGAATCCAGCGAGGAGTCTTTCTCCTTGGATGCCAGCGGCGTCATGCGATATTAAGTGAAGCACTTTGTCAACTCCCGACGAGCGGATAGGCGGAGGAGGAGGGAAATCCCCCTGATGTCCTCCTTGTCGTAGCACCGGATGTTGTTCGGTAATTATTTAGTGCTCGCTGCTCGCCTTGGCATTGGCGTTTGATGTGTTTGCTTTGCTTTTTTTGATACATACTTTATATGTAGTAAATATAACAACAAATTGGTGAAGCGCGTCCAATGAGAACAACACAGCCTCGACAGTAAAGAGCAACAAACAATGCGACAACATGAGAACAACAAATAAACAAAGACATCATCAATAAAAAGCAACAGACGAGGGGAAGCCAACTCAAAAACACACACAGAGCCCAAGTTTTGGGCCTCCAACTCCAGTCTCCGCCCCCAATAACTCAGAGCCCATAACTCCAGAGCTCCAGAGATCCGAAAACTCTGCAACTCCCACTCCCCGGAAGGCAAAGACATTAACTTTCAATTGGAGAGCGAGATGGGGAATGTTGATGGGATTATAAGTGATTTTCATCAAAAATGCAGCGCACGACAGGAACAGATATAGCATCTATGGGGTTATATATATGAAAGGAGGCACTGAAGGAAAGTTCTTAGAAATTTTAAAGATATTTTTTAAGTGATAATAAATAAATGGAATTAGTGAAGTAGTTTAAGATATTTTCAATATAATATTAAGCGCAAGAAGTTGGTAGACTATATAATCAAAATCTCTTCTTTGACACATTTTTCTAAACAATGTTTTCGCTCAGTGCACTCATGGGATATGGCCTTGTTAAAAGTTGCCGAAGACAAGCGACGTGATAACTCAAAGCGAGACATCAATCGATTCGTCACCGTCGCAAGCAATCAGCCAGCAGAACTAACCCAACTTGGACTTGAAGCCGACTTCAGTCGGACAGTCCGCCGACTTCTCCTCTGGACTCGACTTCTTCTCGGCTTTGTGCTTAAGTATCAGTCGCAGTTGCAAGTCCCAATGCCCGGTGGCGGCCGCCCTCGGGGCCCTCTTAAAATATTATTCATAATTCCATAAATTTAAAGGCCCCAAGGAGCTGGTAGCCGGTGGTAGCTTCGGTATCTCGTTGAGGCCACGCGCCTGCGCGTTTGTCATATGCAAAAAGGGACAGACGGACGAGGCGCAGGGCCAGGGGGAAGTCCACTTTATACGACTGCTCCGCTACATTAAGCCTAATGAACGTCTTTAGCTGTATGGGTTGAAGGTTCCACAACGAGAAATAAATGTTATATTCTTTAATTGATACATTTTAAAAAGTATTTACAAATACTACTGATTAATTACCGAATTATTTATTTAACAGAAATATACTTTTTACTTTCCTATATTTCTAAAACCCTAATTTTCTTTCATTTTCTGCCAGTGCCTTTTCAGTTCTCGGTGTCCGTGTCACTTGTCGGTTTAAAGAAGTCCACTTTTCTGACCAAAAGTTGCCGTGATTACCGAAGGGGGCGCAGAACGTTGCTGGGTCTTTTCGTTCGGACGGCATTAGTGCAGAAATATTTAATTAATGGTAATTTATGTGCACGTAAATTGTGCAAAGTGCGACCGCTGGAGTTTCAGCCGAAGACGAAGGCAGCTGCAATAAAAGCAACACCGAGGAGGATCACAAATCGCAACAGCAAAATGATGATATGAGGAAGTGCCCCCCCGGAGCTTCTAGTTAACATTGGCAGAACCAAAGGTTAATAGGGTTTTTCCTTCTGTCGGTTTCGGGTAATGCAATTGCCATGGGTTAACTATCATTGAGTGAAGTGGCAGTAGCCGGTTAAGGGGTGTCAGTAATCAAAGTTGTTAAAAGAATCAACTGATTTTCGGTGGTTTGATTAGAGGCTAAAGTTTGCGAGAAAAGCGTTTATTTATAAGATAAAATATAAATACTTTTTATCTTCAGCTTAAAAGAGGCTTTCTTATAATATATGATGAGTTTTTCACTAGTTAGTCCCTAATTTTTCTCTCATTTATTTTATATTAACCTTTAACATTGTTTGCATCAAATCTTAATATGAGGATACAGTATTTCTTTGAAAATATTACCTGGACAGATTTTTTTTAATTATAAAAAATCTTTTTAAAAACAAACTACAACTCATAAAAAAAAACCTCAAAGTTAATCCCTCAGATAAAGCAACCTCTAGAGTATCTTTAATGAAAGAACCCCAAGCTCGGATATTCCAGCAAAACCAATAAAGCCTCTGACACTGAGGAATGCAATAAGATGTCACTGGCTGCCCGTTGAATATTCGCCCCGACTGGTATGCAAATTTTGCAACTGCAACTGCAACTGCTACCGTTGGGATGCTCAATGCTAAAACCATCTAGCAACCCGACTGGGCCGCACTAAAAACTAATAAGATGTTGTATCGTCATGTATCTTCCGCTGTGTGTGCCATCCGTATTTGTAACTGCGAACGGCAAACCGAACCTGCGGCCATCCGCTGATAGCTTCTCATTTTATTTCACCTTGTCACGTGCTGAGTGTGTGTGTGAGTTTGCAGCGGTGGCAATTTTCCAGCATTTGCAGCGGAAAATACATATCTGGCTACCTACGCGCTCTGAGCTCTCTACGCTTCTGATTCCGATTTCTATTCCTATTCCCGAAACCGATGGCCATGGCGATACCAACTGTGAGACTATGGGCCAAAAATTGTGGCCAGGGGCGTCGGGAAAATTGGCCAAGCCCCCTCAAGAATGTTGAATGGAGGAGGCGGTAGATGGACTCAGCACACAGATTGTAGACATCAAACACAGGGATAAAATGTGGTTAATAGTATAATTTAATTATGATTATAAATCAATACATTGAACATGAAAAACAATCAAATCAATCAAAGGATATTATATATTATATGATATATATCAGGTTTATTTTTTAGCTTTTCAGGTAAAGTCTTTCCACTACGCACCTGATTAGAAATGCCAAAGGATATATCTTTTCTCTGTCTGTGTGTTTATTTTTCTCCTTCATTTTTTTCCTTTCGGGGGGGGAAGCTGCTGGAGCTTTTTTCATTAAACGGTAATTTCACACCGGACGACACACACACTCTCACACAAAAAGGATAGGATAAAGAGGGGTATGCAGTGTACGCGTCTAGAATTTTTCGGACATTTATCGCCGAGGCTGTCGTCGCCAGTCGTATCTCTATATCGCCGCCCAATTACAAGCAAGTTAAAATCAAGTACTGGCCATTGATTAGTTGCTATTCCTAGGCACAAGACCAGGTGGGACAAGGGGAAGAAGAGGATAATGCCAGAGCTGGGATGGCGATACAGAGAGATTAAAATGTAATCTTTAGCGCCGCAGTCATATGAAACGTGTTCGATTAGGCTTTCGGCCTCTCAGCAGCGGCTCGGTTTCCTCCTGCATGCTCCTCACACTGAGGGAAAGTTATTATTATTTATTATACTAAAAATAATAGTTAATTCAAATATTATTTACTCATGGCATGTTATTTCCGTAATATTTTTCACAAAGTTAGAAGAGGATTATTTATAAATAAATATATTTCTTGGATAAGTCCTTGACTTTCTAGTAAAAGTATTTTCAATCTTCCAAATAATAAAATGAAATAATTATAAAAAGTAGAATAATAAAATAATATGTTATATATTAAATGCTTTAAACATTTCAATATCAAATTTATTTAATAAATTTGCAGTTCTATAAATATTTTTTAAATCCTTTAATCTTAGTCCCTTTTCCCTGTGTGTTTTCCAATGGGTTGGGTTTCCATTTCGCTTCGCTTCGCTTTGGTTTCCTCGGTTCTGACCAACTGCTGTGCCGCATGTAGGTGGCCCTGGAGTGGACAGTGGGTTTTGGCCAAGAGCCCAAGCGACCCCCTTCTGACCAGCGATAAGTGCTGAAATGTGTCCTACCTACGCGAACCAATAAAATGGACTGAAATCAAATTTGCCAAAGGATTTATAGTAGTTTCACTAAAGTAGTTACTAAAAGAAAATATATTTCTAATAAGTATTAGTTATGAAATGGTAATAGCAAATCTATATATATATATTATATTATAAAAGTTGTATTTATTATCCTTAACATTTATTAAGATTTATTTATAGTAATCATACATGAGTATGGTGATAACCATATGCAACTGCAATCCAACTCCCATTTCCTAGGTGATATTTCCTAAAGGGAATATTTAAGTCTGAGAATGGCCCACCACTCCGTGGAGTGTCACTTCCGCATTCCACACAAATCAATCCCAGACCCAAGTCTGCTGTTCATTGTCCGGGACTTATCCACACTCGACCGGATTCCAGACCGATGCCGCATCCCAGTGTACAGTAAATGAGCAATTTACGGGGAATCCCCCCCTCAACCGAGCAAGTGTGAGTGTAATTACAATGCAAAAGGAGCAGAAGGGGGCGCAGGAGTAGGAAATGCATCCAGGGGCATTCAGTCATGGCTGTTTAATAACCTTAAACAGATTTCCTGCTGTCTTAGTAATGCTTTTCACTTGTTTACATTGCAGCTTAAGGGATTGGGCCTCCAATTCAGATTCCCCTTCACCCCACACCCACACACACTCCGAACACTCCGCACACTCTCACCTGACGACCATGGCTTTATTCAATTTTGCAATTTTGCGTAAATGTAATTAAAATATCCTTTTGCCCTGCCAAAATCTCTGTGTTTGTGTGTGTCTGATTGTGGGTGCGAATGTTGGGTGGTTTTTGGAGCCTGGCAAAAGGATGGTTTCCGGGCCTTTTGGCCTGGTCAGTTGTCGGCTGCAGAGTGTGAGACTTTCCCTGGCATTAGCCAACCGCACATGCAGCACTTGCTTTTAAGTACAACTCACAGACAGTTGTGGTCAACATAATAGCAGGGAGATGAATACATTTATTAAGAACTTAATAAAAATGTTGTTTTTAAGGGAAATGTTGTCTTGGGAAGGCGTTGGAAAGTGAAAATTAAAAGAGAACTTTGTGATATGTTAAGTGCAGTTAAGGAAGTTAAATCTTATCAATAATGGTTTTGTATATTTCAATAGAGGTTAGCTTGTGGCATATTTAATTTAATATTTTATAGAAATATATAAGGAGATATTATAAAATATTTTAAAAATATTTTTCATGTAAATATTTTTAATACTATTACAAAATAATTAAGGTTCATTCTCTAAAGTTCCCATAGAAAAGTTTATATTTTTAAATCCTATGAAAATCCCTTAAAACACCTACGATTCCCAGTACCGCTGTACACTGTGAGAAAACAAAAAAAGGTAGGGCTGGAAATGGGAATTGGGGAATGCAGACAGTCGCATTACACGCTCTTTTGCATATTGTGCAATGGGATAAGGTATGGCTCAAAGGAGTTGGGACCCGGAACGCGTTCTGCTTGTTTATTTGTTCATTTGTTCGCCTCGCTTCTCGCCTGGCTCTGCCTGCTCCGTTGACCTTTGGCCCCGCTCTCTTTTCTACACGGTGGCAACAGTGCAACAATCAAGGCGCCCACCAGCCCCCCTCGCTTACTGTCAAAAACACACGCAGGCAACGCAACATCCCCGGCAAACAAACAAACAAACAGACCAGCAAACAAACAACAAACTCACTGAGAAGCCCAGCTGAACAGTGCGGGTGCACAGTGGCCTGGAGAAGGTCAACAAAGGATTGCCCTCGACTGGTTTTATATTTTGTTTATTTTGGGTATTTGTAACTCGTTTAAAAATGACTAATTATGAAGGTTGAGGTTCAAAAAGAACTCCCAATTAGATCATCTTTAACAAGTACTGAAGTTAGGTTACAAAAAACTGAATTTAAAATCGATCATCATGTGATTTATATAATTTAAAGCATTAGAAATAACTTTTGTCACAAATTATAATACCCTTCAAGGACATAATAAACCTTCAACCACTGTCAAACCGTCAGAAAAAGGTTTTCTGCCAGCAGGCACACAGCACTGCAGCTTCTTGACAATGATAACAATGCGGCGAGGTCCCTTCCAGAGGCTGTGACACGAGCGGGCTGGACTGATGCAAGCTGATGGACGGGCAGGACTCGCAGGACTCCGGTGCAGTGCAGCGCTTTGGTGTGTAATTTAATTGAACGGACATAACGAGGCGCACAGACACACACATACATATGTATGTATATAATGGGTGGTGGGGTGGGCAGGGAAAGTGGGGTCAGGCTTGAGTCGAGTCGAGTCAAGTTGAGTTGAGTTGAGTTCGTGTGGGGGACTAAAGAGGACTCTTTGCTTAATTGAAAGCAATTAAGTGGAAAATTGAAAACTTTGGCAGCCATAACGTTGACGTCTGACCGCCACTGACACACCGCATACCCCCTTGAAGCCACCCGCAAACCCACCAGTAGACCATTATTCAGAGACACCTAGAGAAATACTTTTTATACTTAAATTATTAAAACAAAAGTAGATTTTTTAGAGAGATTTTGGCTTGGGATTTTAGAAATATAAAATTAAATCTTTAATAAAAATGTAATAGAAAAGTGCTCAATGCAATAAGTTACCCTTAATTTGCAGTTTTATAACTGAAATATTTTTTAATTATCTCCAAACTCAATAAATTAAATTAACGAATAATTATTTAGAATAAATCAATAAGACTGATTTTTTGCTTTCTGTGCAGCTAGATGTTCGTTGCATTTGCATTTGATAGCCCCGCCCACATTTCGGGGGTCGGTGAGTGGCGAAAAAAATGTGCAGTCACGTACAACGCCGACTGAGGCAGAGAGGCCGTGGCAGAGACGCCATTTTGCGCTGCTACTGTCACTTTACATGCCACAACACACAATTGACAGCGCGGATATTTATGTAAATAATTTTTCATGTTGCTGGTCGGCAGCAGCAGCAGCAGCATCGCCAGCGACAACAAAAGTATGCACTTCTGTTGACGTGACCCGGGCGGTTGCGAAAAAAAAAATTGTTTTGCACACTGCGAATAAACAAAAATAGGCGAAAAACCCGAGGATGCCCTCCCACACACCCACAAACACACACAAGGGGTTAAGGGTTGTGAGCGCCCATTCATCTATTTCTCACCCCCGCCGTTGTCTGCATAAAAGGTTCCCATTGTCGTCGCGGTCCAGCCCACAAAATGGTTAAAGTGCAGCAGGCAATGGACTTTGTGAAAGGATCGAACGAGACCGCTTACCAGATTGGGCTTAAAAAAGAGTCCGGAAATATGGAAAAGCTGCACAGTTTCTCGCTTTTGCCAATTAAAGCATTTCAATTATTTTATTAAAAATGCTATATCCGAGATAAATAAATTATACCAAAAATGTGGCAACAAATTAAAAAAAATTAATTTTATAAGAAATTAATTCATATAATCTTTTCATTTCGAATTGTTTAGGTTTTAGTTTAATATTCCTTTTGATATATCTCTTGCAGATCTATTTTAAAGAGCACTGTTCTTTTGTGTTTATGTATTTATAATTTATATTACTTTTTCTATTAATAATATAATTAATTCCCAACACTCTTTAATAAAATCTACTTTACAGACATTAAATTACCTCAGAACCTATATTCTGCAACCTATAAATAAACCATTAACCTTATCCTTTAAGTCCAGCACCCATTCCTTGTCATTAAATATCGTGCATATTACTGAATTAACTTCATTTGACATTTACATTTTAAATTTGTTCCCACACCGCCCCCCTTCGATGCCAATTTAGGACAATCGATTGATGTGGGGGGAAGGCGAATATGGTTCCATAATGCGCCACTAATTATAACGCATTGGAAATGCAATTAATAGGCGCGACAATTAAAAGTAACGAGCAGAAGAAAACCATTATGGGATGCTCGTAAATGATAATGCCATAAAGAGCCGCCAGGGTAGTGGCAAATTTTCGAAACGCTTTCGAAACATTTGTCGCCAAATGGAGCTGCAAAGAGCAAATGCTTTGCATCCTAAAACCAGGAAATATGCTTAAAACGTGGCCAGCGATTTGAAATCGTTCACTGAAGCCCAGGAATTTGCCCATTCCACACACTCACACACACACACACACAGACTGAACATATTTCCCAGCACAATATATCGTGGCACAGTTGACTGGACTAATTTGTCGGAAATGACGTTTTCGGTTTTAGCCAGCGGAAGTGAGGGTTATGTATGCGAATTTTCACCGGAGCCATTTTCGGCAATATTTTGGGGCTTTTTGGGGGTTTGAGTAACACAGGAAACGCCGGCCAAAAAGGTAATGGCAATGGCACAAAATATTTCAAGTCCTTTCGCGACACTCTTCCGTAATGACGCGCGCCTGCTAATTTAATTAATTTCCACCTGCCCCCCAAAAGTTTAGTCCTGTAGCAGCGGCAGCAGGACCACCCAGCAATACACGTAATTGAAACATTCCTTGACCAGCGAAATAATAAAGGAGTCCCTGACAAAAAGGAAAAAAGTTACTTCTGCCCGCAATTATTTGGCACGTCTCTACTAATTAATTACGCCTTTTGGTTCCACGTTTCTTGGGCGGTTCAGTTCGGTTCGGTTCGGTTCCGTTTGGTTCCAAGTTTAAAATGTCCACGTTTAATTAAATATGGCCCGGTTGCGGCGGCTCTATAATTAATTTCGGCACTGCAATTTTGTTTAAACCAAAGAATGTGCGGCCCATGGAAAAAATGTGTATGTATGGATGTGGCGCGAAGGAGCTGAAAACCGAAGCGAATTAGAGCAGGACATCTGCACGGATGGATCCTGCCGCTCTCCCAGGGATGCCTCCCATTCCATTACCAATTTAAAATTTACACAGAAATAAATATTTAGTGCTAACGAAGGTGAGTTTTGGTAGATTTCATCTTCAACATCTTTATGACATAAATCACTATTTTGATATTATTTTTCAAACTAAAAAATCGCTATTTCAAAGTACTCCTTGATAAAATTTAAATTGCAATATAAATAAAATCAAATATTATTTCAATTGTGTTTTTAAGCCCCAATAATCGCTAATTATTCAAAGTACTTTGTGGTAAACTATAAAATACTTTCTTTTAACATTTTAATCAACTGTTTAATAATTTATTTAAGAACTAACTTTAAGCTCAAACTTACGTTTAATAGCATTTTATTTTATATTTTATTTTCAGTGCGGGATTCGAAGAAAGAATCAGAATCCAAACTGGAGCCTGAGTCGGTGGCCAGGGCATTAAAGTGTCAATATCCATTAGGCAGTCCTGATTGTTTAAGCTGCTTTACGCCAACTTCTTTTCTGCCTTTCTTTTGCTTTCTCCTTACCCTTCCCCTGCTACTCCTCCTCCTCCTTCTACTCGTCCGTCCGGGTCCAAGTTTCTTGACACGCTCTCTCCGGCTCTTTTGTCTCCGGAGTCTTTTATTGCCTGCAAAGCCGGAGCACAATGACTCCTTCTCCGTTATTTGTTCTGGCTGCTGTTGGGCTCATTGTTTCAAATAAGAAATGACGCGAATTGGTTAGAGCGAAATGGTTAGAAATGCAAATTAGCGGGGAGATAAGAACAGGAGGGGGAGGGAAGGTGGTTGGGTGTCGAGGCAAATGGCCGAAATGATGCCATGGCAAAAACTCGAATGCCCTATGGCCATAAGTCGGGCTAATATAAAGGAAAAGGACTATGACCTGTCCCGGATGAAAGAAAAAACTGGAAGAATTACATTTTGAGAACAATTTTAAAACATATTAAAGGTTTGGTTGTAAGCAGAGACAGTAAGTTATAGTGTTTGAAGTCTATTTCTTTTTAAAAATTAAAAATCTTAAAAAATAACATAAAAGATTTCTTTTATTTATATTTTTCCAGTTTTTGAAAGCCTCCTTTTTCACTTGCAAAATTGTATAGCATACTTTTTAGGGTAATTTCAATAGATCATAAATACACAATAATTTCATTATTTAGCTTATTATACAACATCTTCAGAACCTTTAAATGATTATCCCTCAGTCACATAATCCTTCTCATACCCTTCCCAATCCATTTACTCCAATTTAGAAAGAAATAAGAAAAATTACCGCTGGCTAATCTTTGTCATCTGCTCCAGCTGCCTTGCCCGATTTCACAGATTTCTCGTTCAGGTAATTGCAAAAAAAAAAAAAAAACGGAAAAGGTCAGTAAGGCGAGAAAAAAAGATACAATGGCAACTAGAGAGTGCTTTAGGAACAGAGCAAGTCAGCTGCCGGGTCTTGAACTTAATTGGTAATTACACAAAGTCGCGGCATGTTCCTACACACCTACACACGCAATTATTTGTGACCCTGCATGGATTTCCAGGGTTCATCAGCCTGGGCCTCTCCTCTGGGTTTTTGGTTTGGGTTTTTGGCTTCAATCAGTCAAGCGGCAAGCCATTTGGTGATTTATATTTAAGCGAAAACTTTTAACTCTAACCAAAATCCCCCGGGATGTGCCCACAGGCTCCTATTATTCTTGCTTTTGGCGGAGGACTGTCGGGCGGGCTGGGGGCATTTGGGGGGTTGCAACCCCTAAAAGCCAAGCGTGGGCTGTCGAAACTTGTGGTTCCTTTCAATTAACCTTTCATCTGTTTAACATGTATTATAAAATTAGACGCGGTCTCCTGGACCACAGCAGCAGCAGCAGGAGCAACAAAGGTTTAAGGGTGTCTAAGAATAGCGGGCGGTATGGCTTTGGCCTAATGTATGCGCAACCACAACCCCAAGACATGACAACACTATTAAACATTATGCGCGGCCATTGGAAAGGGCGGTTCAGACGCGGCAGAGCTCCTAATTATCGGCGGGCCAACATGACGTATGCGTAATGAATGGGGAAAAGTGCTTAGTTAATGTAGGATAAAGCCAGAAAAAAAATAATTTACAACTTAAAACTAAGAAAACCAATAAGAGTAAATATTATTAAGATCATTAAAGGCAATTAAACTTAATTCAAAGTTATGTTAAGTTTTCTTTCTAAGACTGCAAGAAATGTTTTATAAAATAAAGGTTTAATTTTTAATTAAAAATATATTTACATAATACATTCATTCTGCTAAATATGGAATACCATATAAGCAGTTTTTCAGTTAAAAAATAAATAAATACAGTATATAATTAAGTAAAGAAGATTTTTATAGCAAAACTAAGTTAAGGTAAGGCGACTAGTTTTCGGACGAACAGTTTATGGACAGATTAGACTTAAGGCCCCTTTACTAAGTAATAAGAAGATAATTTATTAAATTAATAAAAATATAGAAAAAGGAAGAATCTTCTAAAACTCTTTTTAAAATCTTCTAATTTAACGTAAGCCACCGATAACCAATATTCTTCGGTGGTCCAGCAGCGCTGCCATCAGCCGCGAGCAGCTGTTTTCGGCCAATCGCAACTATCTGGCAAGGCGTGCAGCACCACGTCACTTGCCGCCGCTAGAAAAAGATGTAATTTTTATTGTTTACGTTTAGATTTCGTGTTTCCGTGGGTTTTCTGTGTTTAAAATGAAGTTCGCCGATGTATTGCGACGGCTGGACGCCTATCCGAGGACCCTGGACGACTTTAGCGTGCGGACAGTGGGCGGCGCCGCAGGTGGGTGCTGACTGTGGCGAATTGATTTCCACAATAAGAAAACCCTAACCGGCATTTTTCCGATTTCCCAGTTACGATAATTAGCACCAGCATCATCAGCCTGCTCATCTTCCTCGAGTTCCTCAACTACATACAGCCCACCTTGAACGAGGAGCTGTTTGTGGACACCACTCGGGGCCACAAATTGCGCATCAATCTGGATGTGACCCTACACAACCTGGCCTGCAACTACATCTCCCTGGACGCAATGGATTCCTCGGGAGACACACACCTGCGTGTGGATCACGATGTCTTCAAACACCGACTGGACCTCAATGGGGAGCCTCTAAAGGAGACACCCATCAAGGAGATTGTGGCTGTGTCGCCGCCAAATAAGAACGTGATCTGCGGCAGTTGCTACGGGGCAGAGCACAATGCTACGCAGTAAGAACTGGATGATATTTGACAACCTCAGGCTCCTACTTAATGTAATCCTCACTTTCCCTCTTTTGTAGTTGCTGCAACACCTGCGAGGAGGTCCTCGACGCTTACCGGATACGCAAGTGGAACGTGCAGGTGGACAAGATCGAGCAGTGCAAGGGAAAGTACAAGCGCAGTGATGAGGATGCCTTCAAGGAGGGCTGTCGCATCCAGGGCCACCTGGAGGTGAATCGCATGGCCGGCAGTTTTCACTTTGCGCCCGGCAAGAGCTTCTCCATCCGTCAGTTCCACATCCATGACTTCCAGTTTAGCAATGTTAAGCTGTCGCACACCATAAACCATCTTTCCTTTGGCGAAAAAATAGAGTTCGCTAAGACCCACCCGTTGGATGGACTGCGCGTGGAAGTGGCGGGTAAGTCAACTGGAGAACACACTAAGCTTGGTTTCGGTTAACATTTCTTATTATTGAAATAACTTAGCGTAATTTAAACAAGATTGGAGTAAGGTTTAGGTTTGGTGTTTAACTAACTAAATGAAAATGCCGCCTGGCGGATCAGCAGCGTATTCCGGTGCCGATGGCCATGAACGTGCCGAATGTACCGCCTCCCTGGACCATCACCTTGCCCACATTGTTGATAAGCTCCCGGCCGCGCAGTCCGTATCTGTGAAGTTTCAGTTTCGGTTTATTAGTTAGTTGTTAGCCGGCATAAATTACATAATGACCTCTCCGCCTTGCGTCACGCCGGCGGAGTGGGGGTACGAAGTCTAATACACTTACCTGAGCGCGGAAAAGCCGCCGAAGAGGGCTCCGCTGGCCATGCCAACGCAGAAACCAATGATAAAGCCCGTCTTCATCTTATCAAAGCAGGTGGGTCCCTGCTGGGAGAACGAGCTTGAGGGCAGCGGCATGTCTCAGTTGTATCCTTCGTTTGCGCTTGTTCTGTTCCGCAGTGTCTGGTCCGGTGCTCCACCAAGCTTCGCGCCTCGACTTGCGTCCGTATTAAACGTAGATAAAGCCGAAAAGTTCGTCCACTTTGGGAAATTTTCTATTTTCTATTTATTTTCCGGGCTCGTTGACGTCGCGTGTCGATGTGATCGGCTGTGAGTCAGGGATGCGAGGAATTCGATGACACTATCGATACCAATGACGTTTTTTAAAAAGGCGATACTTCGCATTATTTTTTAAATTCTATTCTTAGTGAATTATGTTTTAAATTAAATTAAATTTAAATTTATATTTTAAACTTATTTCTTTCAGAAACGAAAAGTGAGATGTTTAATTACTATTTAAAAATTGTGCCTACGCTGTACCAGCGGGGTGGCACCGACGGCCAGCCCATCTACACGAATCAATTCTCGGTGACGAGGTACCGGAAAGATCTTTCCGACCGGGAACGGGGCATGCCGGGCATATTCTTCAGTTATGAGCTATCGCCGCTCATGGTTAAATATGCCGAAAAGCGCAAGTCAGTATAATCAGAGAAAAATAACCCATTTAATGTATTTATTTATAATTTTTATTGTTTTCATCCACAGCTCCTTTGGCCATTTTGCCACAAATTGCTGTTCCATCATTGGTGGCGTCTTCACGGTGGCCGGAATTCTGGCCGTGCTGCTAAACAACTCCTGGGAGGCCATTCAGCGCAAACTGGAGGTGGGCAAGCTCAGCTAACAACAATTGGAGTCTCTCTCGCAGCTTTATTGCAGCTTTTACTCCTACATTCGACAAATCTCCAAATAAAAGTGCTTAATTTTATAGATAAAAGAGGATAGCTTGCTTGGCTTAAGTGGTTCGGTGTCCCACGGACAGAAATCCGGAGGTGTTGGAAAAGTATTTGGCATTGGCCTCGGTCTGAGAGCGCTCCGCCGCCTGTGGGTTCACAATCTCCAGACCCTGCAGTGGTGTAAACGCCACACTCGAAGCTGTTCCGGAGATCTGTCGCTTGACCGTGGTATTTCCTCCGTAGACCTGTTGCTTCTGCAGGTTCTTGTGCAGCGTCTTGCTAATGCGCACCTTGGTCTTCTCATCCACCTGAGGCAAACGAATGCGTCCAGTGCCAGTCTTGCCAATTGTTCCCCGAGAGTAGCCCAAGTCTCCCTGATAGGCATCCTCCTCGATCTGTGAAAAGGGGGAATAATTAATAATTCACAGATTAAGAAAATAATTCCACTTACATCGCCAAAATTCATGCGATTCGCCTGCTTACGGAACTCGGTCAGAGCATAACGCTCCTTCATCTTGCGCACCCGCTTTCCTCCTCGCTTCTTCTTGCTGCCCTCGATGGGCTTTGGCAGCGGTTTAATAAACTTCACTGGCGGCGGCTCCTGCAGCTTGTCCAGCTTCTTCTCGATGTCCTCCTTGAACCGCAGTCCAATCTCTCCATGGACACTTTCGTGACAAGCATCAACGCGAGCGGCCAGCACCGATTTGGCGGCCACCAATCGTGCCGCCTTGCGTCGCAAATCAGGCGCCGTGTCCTGGACAATCTGTGAGTAATAAACGTAGCCCGTGTGCGGCAGCATCTGTGTCTGTGAGAAGCCTGAAAGGGTCTTCTTCTGTGATCCCAAGACCTGAACATTGCAGGCGGGCATTTTGGATAGCTTGGAAAGGCCACCAGCGATGCCCAAGAGCTTGGCGGCTGTTGAGGCACCGACAATCATCGAAAGGTTGGGCGCTATGAATGTCATGCGACTCTCCACATATTCGTAGATCTTCGACTTGAAGTTATTCAGCTCGATGGCCATTTCGCAGGCCTCATCAATCTTTGCCTTTTCCGCCGGCGTCAACATGGTGCTGGAAGAATATTTGTCAAGGTTTAATTGAAAAGATTAGCCTTAAAGAGACTCACCCTTGTGTGGTTGAGGCTGTGACGGACACAATCATGATTGTGGCCTGCGTGAGTATGGCCTGCAGCTTCTCGTTGTTCTTCACCTGATCCAGATCGTTGCCCAGCTCCTTGACAGCCAGCAAATACTCAATCTCACCGACAATCAGAGAGTCCAGTTCGGGGAAGCGTTTCTGGTACTTCTCCTTGGCGAACTTGTGCACGATGGAGATCTCATTATCAATGTCCACTGCAATGGCGTTGGCATCCACAATGAGACAATACTCTGGATCGGATTCCACAGAGCCCAGCATTTCAGCGGCAGTCCTCTGGCGGCTGGCATAGTGCTCGATCTGCTGCAGGATATTCTGCAGACGGTCCGAGTCGCGCAGCTTACAAAGTTCCCGCACCGATTGGACGGTGACGTCCACGTCCATCAGGTTGGGAGCCGGTTTGGACAGCTTCTCTGCCAGGAGCTGTGGAATTAGGAATTTCTCAGTGGAAAAGACAACCGGCATGGTTTGTTTACTGCTTACGCTTTCTTCCTCGGCGTTCCCCATCTCCGCATCATCCTCGTCCTGTTCATTGTCGTCGTTGTCCTCCTCGAGATCGGCCAGAAGTTCGTCCGCTAGCGACATTTTCTTATATTTTAATAAATATTTTGCTTAAATTTGTGCAATTGGAATAAATGCAAACAGAAGACAGTGTGCCCGTCGGCTTTTTCGTTTTTAATGCCAAAAATTCATCCCTTGTGTTTCATGTCAGCTGTTTTTGAGAACCGCCTGGCAGCGCCTCCATTTCGCGGGTTGACTTTCCACATCTGGCAGCCTGCGCTGATTTTTGGCGCATAATCTTGGCGTCTTTATCCTGATTTTGTGGACCTTTTCAGTCATTTGGAGGCCGGAATCATGTCCAAGAAGTTGAACACAAGTGTGGGGGGAACGCCCACGAACACGCTCTTTAATTATTTCACCAAATCGCCGGCTGTCGACAAGAAAAAGCTGACGCCCAGCGGAAAAACCGAGGCAGACACCACAACCGAAAAGGAGAACCGCAAGAATGTACAACCGAAGGTGGAGACCGCTAAGGAGGTGTCCAAACCGGCGGCCAAGAGGAAGCTGCCCATTTCCGGAGGCTCAGGGGACGAGCAGGAGACGAATGGCCAGCGCAAGCGAAAGCGCATCGTTCAACCCGAATCGGAGAGCGAAGAGGACATGGAGGAGACCAAATCCGAGGCGGACTTCTCTGAGGGCGCCTCTGACTACGAGCCAGATGCCAACGAGGCCAGTGATGACAGCGAGAGCAGCGGCGCGGAAGAAGTGGAGGAGCCCAGCGAGGTGGACACATCCATAGATAGTCCCGTGGCCAAGAAGTCGCGCAAGAAGTCCAAGAACATCAATATCAACAATAATAACATAGAACCATCCAGCAAGAAGGTTAAGCTGGAGACGACCACCAGTCTCCAGTTGGCCGAGGGCGCCACATTCCAGGAGAAGCTCAAAAATCTGCAGAGCAACGCCAAAAAGGATGGTGCCTACGATGATATAGTGACCAGCACCTCGAACCTGGACGAGCCTGTGGTCTGGCCACATCAGAAACTGGAGTTCCTGCAGCCCGACAAGATCAAGGACAAGGCGGGACGCCGGCCAGATCATCCGGACTACGACTGCAGCACCTTGCATGTGCCGGAGAAGTTCCTCAACAGCCTGTCGCCTGGTGTTCGCCAGTGGTGGGTCCTCAAGTCGGACAATTACGACTGCGTGCTGTTCTTCAAGGTGGGCAAGTTCTATGAGCTCTACCACGGCGATGCGGATGTTGGCGTCAACGAGCTGGGCTTCACTTACATGCGGGGCGAGTTTGCGCACTCTGGATTCCCGGAGATATCCTTTGACAAAATGTCTACTATCCTCATAGACAGGGGATACAAGGTGAGGTCTTGAGGGGATTATATTTTATACCTTTTACTAAATACTTCGTAATTTCCTGCAGGTGGCTCGCGTGGAGCAGACGGAAACACCCGACATGATGACCGAACGCTGCAAGCGAATAAAACCCACCAAATTCGACAAGGTGGTGGCCCGTGAGATCTGTCAGATCACCAATCGAGGCACCCAGGTGTTTGGTTCCCAGTGCCAGATTGGACCGAATCATCAGCCCAACTATATGCTGGCCCTGGTCGAGCAGGACGAGGGCACTTGGAGCCGCTACGGTGTGTGCTTCATCGACACCTCCATTGGCGATTTCCACCTGGGCGAGTTCGAAGATGATAAAAACTGTTCCCGACTGCTGACGCTGCTTTCGCACCATATGCCAGTGCTGGTGAGTCATGAATTGGAATAGGATCCTTCTGAGAATGTTTATATCTTGTTCCATAATATCCCCCAGCTGCTGAATGAGAAATCCTCTCTAAGTCAGCGTTCTCAGCATATTGTGCGCACAGTTCTGGGTGGCATTCTCAGGGAGCAGCTGCCCAGTAATGGACCGCAATGCTGCAATGCTGAGAAGACCCTCAAGCTCTTGGCTGAGCGTTATTATGCCGGCAAGGCCGATGGTTCCGATGACAACTGGCCGCTGGTGCTGCGCACCATGCAGTCGGATTTGGATCATTTGGGCCTCACGCCCAACGAGGATTACAAGCTGGCCCTGAAGGCCCTTGGCCAGTGTATCTTCTTCATACACAAGTGCAAGCTGGAGCCAAAGGTATTGCCAATGGCGAGATATCAGCTATATGTGCCGCCCGATCAGATAGCGGAGGATGTCAAACTAGAAGCCAAACCACTAGCCTCCTCCTTGAGGCGTTCCCACATGGTGCTGGATGCCACAACGCTGTCGAATCTGCGGATTATTGGTGAGGATCACTCGCTGTTGTCCACCTTGGACCATTGCTGCACCAAGTTCGGCAAGCGTTTGCTGCACCACTGGCTCTGTGCGCCCAGCTGCGATGTGGCTGTAATCGAAGAGCGTCAGCAGGCCGTTGGAGAGCTAATGCGTATGTCCACTGAGCTGCAGGAGATGCGAGCACTGCTGGCTCCTATGCCGGATTTCGAGAGGAATCTGGCGCAGATTCATCTGTTTGGCAACAAGCAAATCAAGGATATGAATCACCCCGATTCCCGGGCCATTCTCTTCGAGGAGAAGCTGTACAACAAGCAGAAGTTGCGTGGCTTTATCAGTGTTCTCAATGGCTTCAATTCGCTGACCAAGCTGCCCATGATTTTCCATCAGTGCGAATCGGCTTTGCTTAAGAGGATTACCCAGCTGCCCGAGTCTGGGGGAGCATTTCCCGATCTTAGCAAAGAACTAAAGTACTTTGCCACCGCCTTCGATCACGAGGCAGCAGCCAAGACAGGTGTGATTGCTCCTCAGGCCGGCATGGATGCGGAATACGACTCGGCTATGGATGCCATAGAGGCCATAGAGGGGCGACTAAAGACCTATCTGGTGGAGCAGGAGCGGCACTTTGGCTGCCGGATCACCTACTTTGGCAGCGACAAGAAACGCTACCAGTTGGATGTGCCGGAGACGCATGCCAACAAGGCCAACAAATCCTATTCCTTGGAGGGACAGACCAAAGGCAAGAAGCCTTCACGTCGCTACACCACGGCCGAGACTAGAGCCTTTCTCAAGGATATGCAGCAGGCAGAGGATACAAGAAATATGGTGCTCAAGGACTTGGCGCGTCGCCTTTTCGAAAAGTTCTCCAATCACTACGAACAGTGGAAGCAGTGCATCGATTGTGTGGCCAATTTGGATGTCCTGGGCTCCCTGGCGGAGTATGCGGGACAACAGATTACCATCTGTGTGCCAGAGCTGGTATCTGGCGCAGATCAGCCATTCATACAGCTGGAAGAGGGCTACCATCCATGTGTAAATGCTTCTACCTACATACCCAATGGCCTGGAGTTGGGCACTGAAAAGGAGGCGCCTCTGTCCCTGCTCACCGGTCCCAATATGGGCGGCAAAAGTACGCTGATGAGGGAGCTGGGACTGCTGGTGATCATGGCGCAAATTGTGAGTAACACTTTGATCTTACAATGTTTAAATTTATTGTTATTTATAATACTTCATCTTTTTCAGGGAGCTCACATTCCCGCTGCCAGCTGCCGCCTCTCGCTGGTGGACAGAATCTTCACACGATTGGGCGCCCAGGACGACATCCTAGCCGGCCACAGTACCTTCCTTGTGGAGCTGAATGAAACCTCGCTGATTCTGAAGCACGCTACCTGCCATTCTCTGGTCCTGCTGGATGAATTGGGCCGTGGAACGGCCACCTATGATGGCACTGCCATTGCCGCTTCGGTGGTCAATTTCCTGGCCAATCTCAAGTGTCGCACTTTGTTCTCCACGCATTACCACAATCTGATTGACTTCTTCCACAACGACAAGCGGATTACGCTGGGCCACATGGCCTGCATGGTGGAGAACGAAGACAATGCAGATCCCACCCAGGAAACGGTTACGTTTCTCTACAAGTACACAGCCGGCGCCTGTCCCAAGTCGTATGGCTTCAATGCAGCTAAACTGGCGGGCATGCCACATGGCATTATAAAGCGGGCCTATGAGGTAGGTTTTATTAATGATATTTATATTAGCTTTTTTACTTAAAAAATTAATCCTTTTTTGCAGCTTTCTAAGAAAGTGGAAGCCATTGCCTTGCAGCGCAAGATTACAGCCAAGATTGTGACCGCAGCTGCAGGAAAAGATGAGGTTTCCAAGGAGGAAAAACTAAATGTTTTAAAGGATTTACTGCAGCAGCTGAAAATGTGTCATGTTTAAAGGATGTTACCCTATTCGAGGCTATATACAAAGGATATAATTTCCCCTTGAATCTCCCCTTATGTTGTATAATTTCGTTGTTTGCCATCAATCAGCTCTGCTGTCCTTTAAAGTATACGTTGCTTTCAAGCTTATTTTCAGTATTTCCGTGAATTCCACCCATTTTTTGTCTAGCTTAAGTTTTTTTTTTGTGCCACTCCCAGTAAAAAATCCATTAACAAATAATTTACATTACATTTTCTTTTGTTTAATTCTTGTTTATTATAATTATTATTATGTTTTTGTATCACAGTAAAAATTAAAAGTTAAACAAGTTCACAATCAAAATACACACACAGATGATTTATTATTATTCGATAATACTTATAAAATAAATGTTTTCACAATAAGTACACGAATATAGCTAACAAAAGAATGTTTAAAAACATACAGACACTCATGTATGATATTTTTTTGTGACAAAATAGGAATGCAGATTGTATTTGTATTAGATCAGATATTTATATATATATGTTGGCTTGTGCGAATCCGTTCTATATTAAGTAGTTCAAGTCAACAGGCCGGGGAAACCGTTTCAAGTAGCTCTAACTACAGCTGCTAAGGTTTCAACTAAAAGCCAGGACTAGGTAGGCAAATCATACAGTCAAAATGATAATTATAATATTGCAGCTTACAAAAAACACTTACAAAAGATCTAGGCTATATAGCTGATGGCTCAGTTAAGCTATTTAATATCGAACTACTTGTAACTAGCTTGCCTCTCATTTTTTTATGCTCTATGTTGGACTTGCGTTTTGTGTTTAAACAACTATATATGTATATAAATTATCGATCTATGTATATCATTTGTATATCCGTATATAATAACTATAGGCTAGGTTTCTAGGTTTTCTCTTATGCGTCTCTGGTTGGTATTGTATATGTTACAACGATCAGCATGGGGATCTTTCTGTTAGTCTATGGGGCTAGTGTTTAAACGCTCCTCCTCTTCGTTATACTCTCTCTGCTTTACTTACTAGCTAACTACAAAAACATTTAAAACAAAGCGACTCTTTACACATGATTAGTAATGGGTGGCAAGGGTTTTATGTATGTGTTTAGGTGCGATATTTTTAGTTTTGTTATATAAAAAATTATATTTAAACCGTAAAACTTCAGACGGAAACTGTATAAAAATAAAACTTAAACAAATTGGCACACACTTTACACAAAAAATAAATACTAAAGCCATTAAATTATTTATATAATAATTTAAAATTAAAAACCACCCTAGAAATATCGCACCAAATATAATTATCCTTCTCAAAACAAAATCAGAATCCCCATCCTGGGATATCGATAGCAAAATATGAAAAAATTAGCATCCTAACCATGATATCCTCTACAAAACAAAAACAATTCAAAAGCAAAGAAGGACTCACTGAAGATGATGATGATGACGTGTGTGATCTACGCAGCAATGGCCATGCCCACGATCTGTATTGCCTCCTCAACTCGTACTCAGTCGTCGCTAATAACATCCTTGCGCGCCTTAAAGTTCCGCCAGGAACCCGTCGTACATACACCCGCGCCCCGCCACCAGTCATTGAGGTCACTGTACCATCGCGGTTTCCGCAACTGCTCCTCGTTGTGCAGGGTGGCGCAGACGCGGCACCAGTAATACGTGTTGATGAACTCTCCGGTGCCCTTCCACTTGAAGTACGAGTTGTACAGCTCATCGTCGTGATCGAGGATGCGCAGATACTCCGCCAGCTCCTTGGGCGAAGCGAACTCATCCACATGGATGTAGGAGCGACGCGGTGCACTCACCTCGTAGTCCTCGGGTCGGGCGCCCATCACAATGGGCAGAACCCTGCGATTCAGGGCATTCACAAAGAACTTCTCTGTGATGTAGTCCTTGCAGTTGGAGTTCTCGAACGCCAGGTAGAACTTGTAGTCGTTGTCGAGGATCTCGAAGCACTTGTCCGCCGTGCTGCGGGAGCACTTGAAGTTGCCGCAAGCCCCATAAATGTCAACCTGGAGGGGAAGATGGGGTAAATATAATTAATATAATTAAAATTTAAGTGTGTGAAGGTTTGCTTCTCACCTCGATGTGTTTTTGCAGCTCATGGGCATACTGCAGGCGACCATTTCTGGCCCCACAGTTGGACACAAACCAAGCCACTTTCTTGGTTTTGTTGACGGCAAAATTTTGATCCTGCTCCTGTTGCTGTACCTTTGTGTCGTAGTACTGCCACTTTTCATAGGGCGCCACAATGGTGCTGTCACGTCTGCAGAAAAAGAAGAGTTAATAAAGCTTTTTTCTTTTATAATTTATGATAAGAGACCCACCTGTAGGTTGCCGTCCAGTTGATGGCATCGGGCACCTTGACATTCTGCGTGTGATACGGACACTCCAGATAGTACAGCATGCTGACCTGCTTGGAGTTGCTGGGCCGCCGTATGCCCGTGGGTATGTAGTGATCCTTGTACAGGATCATGTCGGCCGTACTGACCAGATCCCGATTGGCAGTCAGTTCGCAGGTGTCCACGGGACACTTGGCTTTTAGGAAGACATCGCGACCCTTTTTCACATTCCAGGGACCGAGGCCATTGAACAGCAGGATAGTCTTCAGCTTGCCGCTGGCCTTGATCTGCTCATAGTTGTGTGGCACATACATCAGCTGATTGGTGATCCTATCCGAGTGGGGATCCTGATGGGGCAGCAATCGGGGAGCATGTCGCTTTCGGGCCTTGCGATTACTGTAGGTCTTGGCCGGCTTTGGATAGTATTCGCCGTTCTTAAAGAACCAAGGCTTAGCCGGTGGCGGTTCCTGTTGTCTATCCGCTTCGCTCTCCTCCAAATCCTCCTCAATCTGGACTTCCGCCTGATCCGTCTCCTCGACAAAATTGGCATTGCTATCGGGCACCAGTGTGGCAGATGCTGGTGGCAGGGGTGTGGTGCTAGTGACCTGTGTATGCTCCTCATCCAGGGACTGCAGTTGATGCAAATGCTGCTGTTGTGTAGTTAAAAGGGCAGAGCGGGGACTTCGCGTCTTCCATATTTCGTGCTCTCTGAGGGGATTGGAAAACAAAAAGAATCGTAAATGAAGCTGTCATGGCTAATTTATACATATATTCTGAGAAAAACCTTTACTAGGAGGTTAACTAAAACCATTCGGGGGCAGATAAGCCCTTCTGTGAATTTATATTATTACAAAACAAGAAAGGAAGCTAACTTCGGCTCACCGAAGTTTGTATACCCTTGCAGAGTTTAAACAAAAAATTAAAAACGAAATTCTGAAATAATAATTTGTTGCCAAATCACAAATTTGATGGCAATGGTTTGAAACACGGCTAAGCTATGGTTTTTTTTATTTTCCTGATTGTACCTATGGAAGCTATAGGGTATAGTCAGGCGATTTTCATGAAATTAAAATCAAAATTCAGGAATAATAAAATATGGCTAAATATCAAATTTGGTGAAAATATGTTGAAAACTGACAAAGTTATGGTTTTTTCTTTTATTTTCCTGATTGTTCCGATGGAAGCTATAGGGTATAGTCAGCCGTTTTCATGAAATTAAAACCGAAATTCGAAAATAATACTAAATGGGCAAATATCAAATTTGGTGAAAATTGGTTGAAAACTGACAAAGTTCTAATTTTTTTTCGTAGATTTTTCCGATTGTTCCTATGGCAGCTGTATGATATAGTCGTCCGATCCGGCCCGTTCCGACATATGTACGAGTGAGAGTATATAGAAGCCTAACTGCAAAGTTTCATTCAGATAGCTTTAAAACTGAGGGACTAGTTTGCGTAGAAACGGACAGACGGACAGACGGACATGGCTAGATCGACTCGGCTGTTGATCCTGATCAAGAATATATATACTTTATGGGGTCGGAGATGCCTCCTTCACTGCGTTGCAAACTTTTGACTGAAACTAATATACCCTGCAAGGGTATATAAAACGATGCTAATGAGTAATTCTAACGAATTGTGTCTGTAAATGTAAAGTTTAGCACTGAAATTAATAAATCCTAGAAATAAAAATCATTAACAATAAATAAAAACTAACTCAAACTTTGGTTCAGTGTTAAATCTTTCTGACTGTATATATTTTATTGATAAACAGAGCCTCTCCCTGAGGTAAGTGATAATAACTTATCAATTTAATATAAATCAAAGTGACAACGTGAAAAGTAAAGCTTAGAATTAATGTTTATATTTCGGATTAAATGGTTATAAGACCTGAGCTATATCAAGCTGATTGATTACCCTACTCTTACCTTAATATATCATAATTTAACTATTAATATTTTATGGCTTAAACTATTGTCTACTCACTTGATATTGAAACCGAATATGAGGAGTAGAGCGCAGATCAGTGTGAAATAAAAGTACTTCTTGAGGGATATTTTCGGACGTCGCATGGTGATCGCACTCTCTAAGCTACGGATGCTTATTTTTGGGGGGAGATGGGAGACCAATGAACCGCCAAACTACCAAACCACCGACTCTTCAGCGTCTTCCACCTGGCGTTTCAGCTGGCGTTTGTCATGATGCTGTGAACAGAAGAGTAAACAAACATTATAATCGGCTCTATAAATTCATGCAAATATTCGACAACGCGTAGCCTCTATCTCTATCTGAGAGTTTCAGCACTAATTGTCCATGTTAATTATCTTGGAATGATGATCGTCACTGCTTCTGGTTCTAAATTCCCTCTCACTCAATTCGTGTTGATTGCTTGAACACTCGGCGGGAACTGTGCTCGATATTGAAAATGTTTTTTTTGTAATTGAAAACGTTTAGGGGGCGTCCCTGTTTATTTATTATGCATTTATGTATTTTTTATTATGAATTTAAAACTCTTGATAACGCAATTTTTCTCAGAACCAAAAAAACTGGCACTTAGCAGGGATCAATTTTATAATGATCGACATCATTTTCCAGTTGTCTCCCATTAGCCATGGCTGACCGAGTGCATCGGATGGCATTAGTTCCAACTGGTGGGGCAGGGCGTGAAATGATTGTCCCAACTTGACATTTTTTATATAAACATATAGGTGACTCTCTCTTCTCTCTATTCCCCTCTCCAAACGGTAAGAATTGGGAATTTCATATTTGCTCAGATCAAATATTGAAGCAGATGGCCGAGCTGGGATGACTATCTGGCTGGCAGTCTCGCCCCAACTGCTGTGCCACATCAACCAGCGGGGCGTATACGTAATAAAAAGGAACGGGGGAGCCCACAGAGAATCTACTGAAGTGGTTGAAGTGAAAAAAGTGTGGGTCGGAAGATGGCTATAGACTAAGGCAATAGATAAAGTCAAAGCTGGCTACTATCAACAGCTTTTATGGCCTCTCCAGCCTCGAAGGGGAGCCTAATTACAGGAGCAGCAGGCAACAGGCCCCCGGCCTCATTTGGGCCACATTCCGGGCTAATCCCCCAAAGCCCTACCCAAGTGTCCATCCATCCATCTATCACATGTCATTTATGGCACTATTTCATGCGTTCCACTGGGTGGTGAGAGGGGGTTCCCAGTGCATCATCCTGCCCAGCGGCGAATGCAACATTATTTAGGGTCCTGGGCTCTGAGCTTTTCCGGTAACCAAGCAAATAAGGTGGTGGTTGAGATCTACAGCAACAACCTCAAGTTGTCGCTAGCGGCTGCACTGGGAGAAAAAGAAATATAAAAGAAATTCTACAAGTTTCCAAATTAATAAGCTTGAAGTTTATGAGGAAAATGGAAACAGGCTTCACTTTCTTGGATTAAGTTTAAGCGTTATATTTCCAATTTTCTCCCAGTGTTATCCATTCTCTTCATCATTGGGGTCTTCACTATCGCACTTTTGACGTTTTTGACAAGCAAACAGCAGGAGGACCAAGGAACAAGGAGTGGGAATAGCGGACAAGCATGGATCCCTCGGCTGTTGCATGGGAAATGTAGTTAGAGTCCTTCATTCATGTTGCAAAAGTAGGACTCCGATGAAGAGGGGACACCCACGGAGATGGGGATGGGTTCTTGTGGCGTGTGCAAACAGAACCACATGCAAAGACATCCAGTGGCCGGAAGGGTTGAGTTGAATTCATCGCTGGATAACGACCACGACACCACTCCCTAGTTTCCATTGCAAGCAAGGACTCCAAATGGGACATTATCCAAGTTTATTTGTCCACCTTTGCATTTCACTTTATTGATGAAAACACATTTTTATAAGTAAAACTTCACAGCTATCAGGTATCTGTTTTCCCTCTGAAAGTTCCTGCAGCACTAACCCATTTTTACGGGTTATCTATGGTTATTACAATGCTAATTGGCAAAAGCTCCATAAGTAAATCAAGTTGGCTTATCAGTAGAGTTAATTGGAAATAACAAGTTTCGAGTAAATATGTCAGTATGCCATTATTTGTATTATTATATTCTATGCCAGAAAGATAAAGATTTTCCTAATGGTTATTCCAGTTCTGGAATGCTTTGAAGGTCTATAAAAATTAATATAAATTCTTCTTCTTTGAAGGTCTATACAAATTAATATAAATTCTTCTGCTTATAACTGAATCTTCATATAATAAAAATAAATAAAACTATTCCTAGCTTCTATGAAGAAATTAAAACTGTCCTCGATTGGACAGCCCATAATTAAGTCTTCAAATTACCACCGCTGAAATTTTCTATCCTAGAATTTTCCCATTTTATCCCCCACTTAATTGCTTTCCCTGGAAATTCCATGACGCACTCTTTTTTCCTAAAGCTCAGAATCGTGTCTCCTGCTTTCACTTCCTTAATGTATGTGTTTATATTTAGTTAGGTTCTGTGGCCTCTTGTCAAGGCACTTGATCTATGCCTTTAGTATGTCAATATGCCTATATATACAATATAGGGGCTCAAGGCACTCGGGGCAAACTGAGAGTGGGAGGGAAGGTCGTTGAGAGAAGAGGTTGGTTTGGGTTGATTGCCTGACTTGCATGCATTGTTTTCCTCGAATATTCCACATGGACTTTTTGGTTTGGGGGGAAATGTCATTTCTTTGTTGTCTTCACGCTGCCGCACTTGACTTTCTTGGCAACAAATTTATTATCCTGACAGAAAGGATATTCTAAAAGGGAGGGTAATAGTTGAATGTACGGGAATACACAGTCGTCTTAATTTCAAATATTTTCTAGACTTTTTTAACAAAGAGAATAAATATTTTACGTTTTGAAGATCGTTGAAAAAGTGTTCTACAAGGAACACGTCTACTAATATCTTCAAAAACGAAACAAATTTACAAAGAATTTTGTACCTAAAATATTTTACTGCATACTTTTAGGAACCCCCTTAAAGGATATCAAATCTTTAAAGATATCTGTAGTAAAAGTAAGAGCAAATATGAAATGTATAATAATAAAACCTGTTCATATAAATCTGTTTATTAAACTTCTCTGACTAAGCCTACACTTAGGAAGGAGTCCCTCCCTGGCACTGCCCCATATCTCAGCTACTATTAGCTATTCACTTGTGGTCCCAATAATGGTTCCAATAATAAAGCTTTGATATTTTTAGGCCTCATATATGATGAGTGGCATTTCCATATTTCCCTGCCTGTGTTCCCACATTTTTCCAA
Organism: Drosophila anomelani; assembly: GCA_035045905.1. Classification (NCBI taxonomy): domain Eukaryota; kingdom Metazoa; phylum Arthropoda; class Insecta; order Diptera; family Drosophilidae; genus Drosophila; species Drosophila anomelani. The sequence continues at coordinate 11,384,236 of JAWNOO010000165.1, forward strand.
CCCTCCGCCCACCCCACCCCATTTTACGCACGCAATCGTCTGTCTGTGTGTCTGTCCTGTTACCATTTTACCGCTGTTATGTCTGTCCTCCTCTCACACGTGTGTCCTATGTGTCTTGGCTCCTGTTTGGTTTTTTTTTTTTGTGTCTTAATCAATAAAAATCGTGGCCCGTTACTCAAAAGTTGATGGGTTAAGTAGGCTTTTAACCCCCTGGAGTCTCGGTCAATAAACGGTTTGCAAGCGTGGATGCACTTACACAATGGTGTCTGTTGTTGTTGTTGTTGTTGTTTGTTATTGTTGCACTCCTCGTCCTTAGGCTCTTCTCCTGCCAGTGGCCATGCTAATTTGTGCACATTTCGCAGTCTTTGACATATTTGCACTTTTTTTAAATTGCCTAAAATCCTTGTTATTTCTTTAAATTTTTCTTTTCTTATTTTACAATTATTTTCCCGAACACACACACGGTTTTAGTAAGTAGTAACTGTTGTCCTTCGCCTTTTCACGTAACTTTTGCAACTGCGCCCAAAATGGGAAATGTAAATGTGTTTCCTTTTTACTAGACAGCTGGGCACCCAAAAGGAGTGCGAGAGAGCAGCAAGGATCGGAGAGCGAGCCTGTGCCGGATAAATGGAAATGACTACAAATGCCTTTATTATTAAAAAAAATATTAACATTTACTTTGTTTAATTTTTATTCTGGTTTATAAACTTAAAGCTTGAGGCTCCATTAAAATGTTGCTATTTTTATTAATATTAAAAGCACTTTGTGTTTGGCGGCATTTCTGCGCAAGTGCTGGGAGAGTGGGAAAAGCCAAAGAGAGCGGCAAGAACAAGAGAAATGGCAAACAAACAAAAGCAGAGGCACACCACAGCTGTCTTATCAACTCGCAGGGCGGTTTTTTTGCCACCCCCTTTTCATTGATAGCCGAGACAGCCGTTATCCTTGGTTTGGGTCCAGGCTAAGTGCCTTCTAGGGGTCCTTGTTTCCCATTTAAATTTTAAAATACGAACATAGGAAACTTTGTCGCAATAATAATACACTTTTAGGGAATTCACAGCTTGTCAGATATATTTTTTTAATTTAATTACATTTTTTATTTTTTTAATTCGATTTATAAAATATGAAACTATTTCTTTAGAACATTTACAACATAATTTTCTTTTTTTATTTCTCGAAATTATTTATTTCCACTCTTAAACTATTTACTCTTCAACATTTTTGAAAACCCCAGAAAAGTTAATAATAAACATATTTTTTAATTTTATTTTCTGCTGATAACAATTACTCAACCTTAAAAAAACACTCATTATAATTGTTTAAAACACATTAAAAACCCATTGCAAACTCAAAATGTATGTCATTTATTATACAATCCATTTTTAAGAAGGTACATTAAGTCTTAACTCCGAAAGTGTCAAATAAACATAAATTCTATATGGAAATTAAGCATTTAGTTTGGATCTGAATGGCGCTTACACATAGTTTTTTTTCTAACCCAAATAACCAGCAAAAAGCAGCTTTTGTTCTTCGTTTTTCTTATGCACAAATTACATACTCCATTTATTTTAAAAGGCCTTCGTTACTCTTTTCGATTTGTCCCTGTCTTAAAAGGTTTCCTCGCGTGGACGCTATTTATAGATCTGCTTAAACATATACCTTACATTCGCTTTCGTTTAAATATTCTTAGGAGCTAGACTTAATACGTGATGTGGCATACAGATCAAGCAGACAGACAAATAACGCTTCAGAGAATTGGGTTTCATATTAAAAATATACATGTACACAATAACTATAATGTTCCAATTGTCTTAGCCTAGTCCTATAGCCTATGCATAATCCCATAGAGCATAATTAGAGCGCTTGCTTCTAAGCGGAGCTAAAGGTCTCGTAGACGTTTGCCCCCAGCGTCTTCGTCTTCTCCGCAACAACGTAAAAGGTGAGCAGCTGGGTGGGCAGGTTATGGGGTCGGGCCGTGCTGTCGAAGCCCCGCGAGGTAATGCCGCTAATGATCGGAATGAGTTTAGCCAGCGCCATCAGCACGCGGTTGATGTTCAGCAAGTTATTGTTCTCCGATGCTGCCGCCGCCGTCGTCGTTGTCGACGACGTCGTGGGATTGTCCAGGGTCTGGACGCCGATGCTAGTGCTGCTGCCTGGCTGATTAAACTTCAACGGCTGTTGGCTCTCCTGCTGCTTGGTCACCTCACCCGGTGGCAGATGCTGCAGCGTCTGACCCATGGCCTCGGCTATGGCGTCGCAGGCCACCACAAAGCCCCGGCTCACGTTGTGCGAACACACACCGATAGCATCCTCGCTCTCCAGCAGATCCAGCGTCTCGTTGTACATCTGCTGCAGCAGCGGCGAGTGGCTGGGGTTTTGGCTGGGCAGCAGATACTTGCTCATCCGCGAGTTTGGATCGCGTCGCGTGTCCGCGTTGATGGACATCTGAAGCGACCAGAAAAGCTGCTCCATGTCGTTCAGAGAGAGCTGCTGCGACAACGGCATTGACTTGATGACGGCAATCACCTGGCTGCGGATGTATCGCGCCAGATCCCTGATCCCCGACTCCGTGATGAAGTGCCGGATGAGCGAGAGATACTGCTGCTTCAGCTCGTCTGTGATCTGCTTCTGTTCCGTCATAATGTCGCGATAGATGTAGCCGCCCAGCAGGTTCAGCTGCACGCGCAAAGCTATCACCAGCATGGAGGAGGCGTAAACGTAGGTGGCCAGCCGAGTGAACGCCACGATCTTCATGTCCTCCCACAGCTCCAGCTTGTTCTTCGGGTTCTGGCGCAGCTGCTCGAGCAGCTCGTCCGTGCTGCACTCCCTCAGCACCGCCTGGCACATCTCCTCGCCCATTCCGAGTATCACCTGGTTGCAGGTCTTCTCCGTCGACTCAAAATGATGCATGCGTCGCGTCCGCTCAAAGAACTCGCGCGCCTGCTTCTCCTGGAACTCCACCAGGCGCCTCTGGGCGTACCTTGCCGCAAAGATGGTACCACCCACCAGAACGCCGGTCACGATGAACTTCCGCCGGTGGCGTGACAAGAAGTCCTGCAGCCGCGACAGCATGGTGGCAACTGGACACTGGATTGTGGTTGACGGTGGTGGTGGTGGTGGTGGAGTGCGTGTGTGAAAAGTGCCAACTGCTCGTCGTTCCACTTGTCTTCCTTTCCCTGCTTCCGTTCTTCAGCCGGCGCACCCTATTCGAGAGGTTAATGAATAGTTAATGTGCAAAGTTCACCTGTGTGCGTTCGCTCTGCCGGCGTCGCTGCCAGCGTCGCGCCTTAGCTAAGCGGCCGCCAGATTAGATTAGTCCCAATTGCTCACCTAATTCCTCAGATCGGTTCTGGTTCGATAATGCTGATTTTCCTGGTCTTTTCGATAATGGCGCGTTGCTGGCGCATCTGCACGGATTTTGGTCTGGAATGTATGTGTATATCTTTGTTGTTGTTCGAGTTACATTTAGAGCTGGAAGAAAAACGATTTTAAAAATCGGTAGTGTTGACAGTTATCGTTTAAAAGTAGAGAGGTAAATAATTTTAATGTTTTTTTTGAAAATTATAACATAAGATATTTAATTTATTGCATATGCATGCATATTTTTTTTAAATAATCAGATTAAACAAACTATCGACCTCAAAGAATGTGGGAATGCATCAACAAACATATGGGAATAGCTAGAGCTAAATAGACAACAGACCTGGCGATAAATATAGCTAAATGGTCAACCCTTGTGATAGTTTGAGTGGGCGGTTTGTTTTTGTTATGGCCTCTTCGGATCGTAAGCTAATTGTCGTCTCCGGATTCGGACCTTTTAGGGGTCACGAATCTATCAACGCCAGCTGGGAAGCTGTAAAACTACTACCGGAGGTCCTGAGCTACAATGGCGAAGACTACGATCTGGAGAAGCACTTGGTTCCCGTGGAATACTCGGCCGTGGACGATGCTGTGACGGAGATATGGAGCCGCGAGCCACACGTAAGAGTACCCCGCATCTCAATTGAACCGTAAATAGCCATCGTGATGATATCATTCTCGCTTCCTCTCCCCCATATCCAGCTGGTCATACATGTTGGCGTTTCGGGCGTCGCCAAGTGCGTTTATGTGGAGAAATTGGCGTATAACCACAAGTTCAGAAGGCCGGACAACTCCGGCAATTATTTGCCCAACGGCAGCTGTGAACTCCAGCGTAATGGACGCGCGAACGTATTGCGCTGTGGCCTTGATGTGGATAAGATTGTGGCGACCGTAAATGCAACATGCGACGAGTGTGTGGCTCCCATAAATCCCACCACGACCCCCCATAATGATAACCCGAAGAGCCCGAGCGCTACGAAGGCCTCCAAAAATGTAGGAGACTTTCTCTGCGGTTACATCTATCTGAAGTCTCTGGATATGGACACCAAACGGAGTCTGTTCGTTCATGTGCCGCCCATAGATAAACCTTTCAGTACCGAGAAAACCTCAGAGATACTTTTCAAAATAGTCGAACAATGCGTTCAACAGGTGGCCGCCTGTGAATGCACCTCATAATTACAGGTTTTTTAAAGATTACAATGTGCATTTTATAGTACTCTCCATTTTTCATGTTTTACAGTATTGAAATTAAGGAAATGAATTTTGTATAAAAGTTGAATATGTTTTTTTAAAATAAACATAAGACTCAAGACATCTGTAATGTTTAAAAGTTGTTTAAATATATTTGAACAATTCGTTTAACAGGTGAAACAATATTCAAAATTATTTATTTTAGCCATATAAAGGAACACGCGCAATTTCGTAAAGTTTAACATTATTTTTAAACCCCAAGTGGAAATTATAAACATTTTCAGGTACTAGTAATTTTAAAAACTGTTTCAAATTACAGATATAAATTAACTGTTTAGATAATCTGCAGCATTTTTGAAGGATATTAAAATTTGTAATTTTCCTAATACTCCTTGAAAATGTGATGTGTTAACCTTACAATATATTTAAGAGTTCAATTCAGTGCTATTTCTATCATGTTTATTGACGTATACATTTACTATTAATTTAAAATTTAATTTTATCTCATATTTTTTTTATGTTTTCAACATCGATGTTCATCGATAGTGTCATCGAGGTTCTTGCATCCCCAATTCTCAAGTCATACAAAAAGAGACGGTAGGCGTTTACTTTTTCGCATCTGAACTTGGAGAGATTTCATTTCGATTTTTACTTGCTACCGGGCCAGTTCGATATTGTTGCGCTGCTCCAGACATACAGTCGGCTATTTGGAAGACCCGCGATGAAATTCCTAATCTGTGCCCTGCTCGTGGCGGCGTCCTACGTGGCCGCCGCGTCCGCCGAGGCGGAGGTCAAGGTGGAGGAGGGAGTGCTGGTGGCGACGGTGGACAACTTCAAGCAATTGATTGCCGACAACGAATTCGTGCTGGTTGAGTTCTGTAAGTATTAAGTTGCAAAAGTTGCCAAAAAGTGTCTAAATTCGCAATCTGAGGAAGCGCCGGCCGCTCTTAGCCTCTCGCTCGCACTCGCTGATTCATGCTTGTTTAGCGGCTACGTGGTCTTTTGCGGCGTCTGAGAAAATCTGTCTGCGTGGCAGTCGTAAACTGCGGGGGGAAAATCCGGCTAGTGCAGGGCAAGTACGCTGTGTTTGGTGATATAAGCAAACACTAATAGATACAATTGTTTTTTTTTTTGGGGTGAGGCACATAAACATTTGTTTTGACGATTTTTGTCAAATTTATCATTTGTTTAACCGCTTTTATCTGCCTCTCGCATCGATGGGAGAGCAGCAGAGACCGCGCTCTCTGGTGTTGCGTGCAAGTGCCATCTCTCTTGCACACCTGTGGGAGCCGTGCATTAGACAGAGAGCGCTAGCTCCTGCGGTAATTGTTGTTATTGCCGCAGCCATAAACCTGCTATAAATGCGAAATGCCAAGTGCCAAAGGAGACAAAGCGTTAATATTCTTATTCTCGGCTCCCGCCTCCATATGTTTCACTTTTATCAGTAATTCTAGTTTTTGTTCTAACTCTAACCCTGGGCGTGGCCGCATCCGCTTCACCAATCTCCCGGGGCGAATGAATCTCTCGATGTTCGGTTGAAACAAAAAGAACAAAAGCCGTCGGGCAACTCTTCTTCCCTCTTTCTCTCACGAATCTAGGTTAGCCAAGCAAACCACTTTTTATTCGCCATTTGCTTTCTATTCTTACTATGATTCCTCGTCGGACTCCGATTCTGACACGGCGGATTCTAATGCTTACTCCAAATCTGGTTTCGGTCCCTTTTCCACGGCGGCGCGGCAGCCACGCAGTGGAAAGTTCATTCAACTCTTTTCCTCTGCGCGTGCTTAACGGTGCCGCCGCCAGTGGTGCTCAGATTTTGTTTGGCGGGGGAAACCGTTGAATTTGAAAAGCAAGTTTCTTGAAATTTTTGGAAATTTAGTTTAGAAAATAATTGCAGGGGGAAATTTTTAGTGAGAATTCTAAAAAATCAGAATTATAGAATTTAAAATATAAAAAATAACCTGAAATTCCAATTAAAATCTGCAAAAGTAGTAAATAAAATACAGAAATAAATCAAAAATCTTTATTTTAAAATTTGAAATGTAATAAAATGATTTTACTCTATAGCTAAATAAAAATCAACTCAACAAGTGGCTTTAGTATCTAGAAACCTTCAATGAATTTCATTGTTGTTTCCCCCTAATGAGCTCCCAAAAAAAAAATGAAAATCTGAGACCCATTCTTATCTCTCAAGTTAAAATCCACTTGAAAGATAATCGAAGAAGTGATACAAAAAAAGTCCCCCCCCATTTCGTGCTTCATTCAGCCTTAAATCGTCAGATATGCTTACCATCTCTGGGTGCCAACAAATATGGCGGACCATGGGGGCTTTGTTTATGCCAGCGTTTCCCTTTTATTTGTTTAATTAAATTTTTGCACTTTTCGCTGGCGTTGGTGTTGCCTGCTTCGTGTACGCAGCGGAGGTGACAACGTCAGCTAAGTCGATAATTGCCTGCTCATCCGCGGAACAGCGCAGTGCTTATCTCCCCATAGTCGTAGTCCCAAGAAGCGGAACCAATGCCAGGGCCACGTCAGAAGCGATGGCGATAAGCTGGAGACGGAGACGTTGTCAAGCTCGAGGGGCATTATGTCATCTGCGGCCGGTTCTTAGTATTCATTCGGGGTCATGGATGCGTGCCAGATTGCAGCAGCTGCTTGCTGCTGGTGCACTTGGGACACGTGGATTTTGCATAATTCCTGGCCATATGGATAGGGAGGGGAGCCTTGTTCCAGATCCATGGCAAATCTAGCGCAGATAATTGCTGTTCCAAATTTAGAATTTTACACTTAACGGGCTACAAATAATTAAATGCTAGTAATTTGATAAATAGTTCATGCAGTTAGTTGTAAACAAAAGCATTTAAAGGTATTATTACGTTATATATCTTTATTCCATTTATTGCCGCTGGGCAATTATTTGCAATTACAATAATATAACCAGTTCATGTTTATAGAAGCTTTAAATTGTAAATTGTAAACATGGGATAAAGATATCTATATTTAATTTCTTATTCATTGTTAATTTCATTTTATTTTGCCACATTTTTATTTTCTTTCTTTTAAATATCAACTCAAGAATTAAATTAAGAAATCAACAAATTGTAGTCACAGAAACTTCCCCATTTGGCATTTATTTAGAAACTCCTATTAACCCATTTTCACCTAGTGCAAATAAAAATATTTAAGCAGACGTTTTAAATTAGCATAATTTAGTTTTCGAGTTTTTATAGAACCTGTTCAATTCCAGCAAAAGTAGTTTTATTTTAGTAATTTGCATTTCCAAAAAACTGAATATAATTAAAAGTGTCTTACTTTTGAATTATTGGTAATTTCAACTAAGACAAGTTCCGGGAAATCATTTCTAAAATCAAAAATATTCCGCGAATTAAGAGGAATTAAAACAATTTAGTTTTGTTTCTGTTTAGCAAACGCGACAATTAAATGAGAAGCGTTTAAGCTATAATTATAGATGCTATCTACAACTATGAAACGTTTATATATGAACACATTAGGATTGTGACGAACTGGGGAATTTAGTGATCAGATAAATCTTAAACTTTGAATACCAATTTTTATAAAGTTCTAATTTGTATTTTCTCTCTTAAATCCTTTCAGATGCCCCATGGTGCGGACACTGCAAGGCTCTGGCTCCCGAGTACGCCAAGGCTGCCCAACAGCTGGCCGAGAAGGAGTCGCCCATCAAGCTGGCCAAGGTTGATGCCACCGTTGAGGGTGAGCTCGCCGAGCAGTACGCTGTGCGCGGCTATCCCACTCTGAAGTTCTTCCGCAGCGGTGCTCCCGTGGAGTACAGCGGTGGTCGCCAGGCCGCCGACATTATTGCCTGGGTGACCAAGAAGACCGGACCTCCCGCCAAGGATCTGACCAGCGTTGCTGATGCCGAGCAGTTCCTGAAGGATAACGAGATTGCCATCATTGGATTCTTCAAGGATACCGAGTCGGAGGAGGCCAAGACCTTCACCAAGGCCGCCAACGCCCTGGACTCGTTCGTCTTTGGCGTGAGCAGCAATGCCGACGTGATTGCCAAGTACGAGGCCAAGGACAACGGAGTGATCCTGTTCAAGCCCTTCGATGACAAGAAATCCGTGTTCGATGGTGAGCTGACCGAGGAGAGCCTGAAGAAGTTCGCCCAGGTGCAGTCCCTGCCTCTGATCGTTGACTTCAACCATGAGTCCGCTTCCAAGATCTTCGGTGGCTCGATCAAGTCGCATCTGCTGTTCTTCGTGTCCAAGGAGGCCGGTCACATCGAGAAGTACGTGGATCCTCTGAGGGAGATCGCCAAGGAGTACCGCAACGACATCCTGTTCGTGACCATCTCGTCCGATGAGGAGGACCACACCCGCATCTTTGAGTTCTTCGGCATGAACAAGGAGGAGGTGCCCACCATCCGTCTGATCAAGCTGGAGGAGGATATGGCCAAGTACAAGCCCGAGTCGAACGATCTGTCCGCCGAGACCATCGAGGCCTTCCTCAAGAAGTTCCTCGACGGCAAGCTGAAGCAGCACCTGCTGTCCCAGGATCTGCCCGAGGACTGGGACAAGAACCCCGTCAAGGTGCTGGTCTCCAGCAACTTCGAGAGCGTCGCCCTGGACAAGAGCAAGAGCGTGCTGGTTGAGTTCTACGCCCCATGGTGCGGTCACTGCAAGCAGCTGGCCCCCATCTACGACCAGCTGGCCGAGAAGTACAAGGACAACGGGGACATCGTCATCGCCAAGATGGACTCGACCGCCAACGAGCTGGAGAGCATCAAGATCTCATCCTTCCCCACGATCAAGTACTTCCGCAAGGATGACAACAAGGTCATCGACTACAATCTGGACAGGACCCTCGACGATTTCGTCAAGTTCCTCGATGCCAACGGTGAGGTGGCTGATGCTGAGCCTGTTGAGGAGACCGAGGAGGAGGAGGAGGCGCCCAAGAAGGACGAATTGTAAATCCAACACACAAAAACACACACACACACATCTAAACACGCAAAACAAACGAAGAAAAATCCAACAAATTGAACAGCAACATCCGTGCAACAAACAACAAAATGCCACAACTAGCAACGTACATTCTGTAGTTTATTCCTAACAACGTCTTCTCCGGCGTCCGTGTGCTCGCTCGTCCGCCACCGCCTAGAGTTTCCCCCTTCCCCATCGTCGGCTGAGTTTTTGTCAGTCATTGGGGCAATGGGGTTAGCTGGGCGTGGCAACGTCCCGGCTGCGGCGCCATCAAAGCATTTTTCCCGCCCACGGTTTTTATTCGCAATACTTACTAAATTTCTGCCAGTTGTATGTGATTGCAACTCAGATTTTATTTAACGCTCTCAGCGCGATGTTACGTCCGCCGATTTGCGTAAACTTAACAAAAATTCAGTTTTAATGAAGAACGAGCGATAAATTTTAATATGTAATTCTTTAAGTTTTCTATTTTGGAATTTTTAGAATCATTGAAAGAACTGATTAAGAACGTAACAAATAAAGTTGGTAAACAACATTAAAACAAATCACAGACTTGATTTCTTGGGGTTGCTCTTAGCTAATTAATAAGTTTGGACATCTAGGATTGAACATAAGCTGGTATTCTTGTGGATTGTAAGGATACTGTAAACAAATCAAATCTTAATTTATTAATAATAATACAATATAAAAACTTTTTAAACTGCAACTGCAAGACATTCATTTTACATCATGTAAAAACATAGCAAGTGGCAGCCATTGATGTCATCGATGTTTCGACAGCTCAAGCGCAAGATTTAATAAAGGTTTTATATATTCAAGTTTATAAAGAAATTTTGTAGTGTATTCAACCATATTTAATGTAAAAAAAGGATACATATTTAATAAACATATTTTAACAAAAGAAACGATAGTACTCAAAAATATATCGATAGGCATCCTGAGTACATCATAGCTTGTACGGTGTTGAACAAGTTGAAGTGGTATCGTATTACCTTTTCCATTGAGGAACCAATAGTTTTATGATTTTGTTTTTCGTGATTTTACCAGAGTAGTATTTAATTGTTAGTAGATAATATAAAGTCGGAGATGGGTGCTTATAAATGTAAAAATGAAATATTATATATTAAAATTTACAGGAATACGTACTATCTATAGAGGATTTGATTAGTATTTTATTATTTCTAGCTCGATATATGAGAAATTCCGTTCCAAATAAGTGGATTTATTCAATTTCGTACTAAAAAAAAAATGGCACCGCATAAACGGCCTCACGAAACAGGACTACACTTTCCAACACTAACGAACCGCACAGGCTTCGCGCCTGTTTCGTTCCCACGTTGTCCTTAATCACGCATTCGGATTTATTGACTTAAGACGTTCATAGAATATAGTGCAAACTATTTGACCAACGAGGCATACGGAGCAGCTACACACAAAACACAAACGGATCGCTAGTGAGCCGGTGCCCTGCGCAAAAGTTACGAAACAATCAAACATGAAGCATGAAGGCGGGATTTCACGATGTGCGATAAACGTGATATACCGCAGATGCGCATGGTATAAACCCGTCATCTGACGGAAGCTCTTTAATCGGTTCTGCCTGCTCCTGCTCGATGTATAAAAAGTATATGTAAACAGTGCGCCGCATATTAAAATCGCCAAATTAATATGTTTCCGCGCAATCCAATGTGCTGCAGTGCGTCTTGTGAAGGACTAGCGAGATTTCCTGCGTAAAGCCTCGAAAACGTACATTTACACAGGTACGTACGCATATACATACATGTGTATGTTTTCTTTTGGCCTTTTTTTTTTGTCTCTCTTTTTTTTTTTTTTAATTTGCGCATAAGGGTCGGGAGGGGGACTGACTTTCACTGGAATAACGAGTTTCTTTCATCGCGAATCTTTGAATGCGAACATTTGCATTCATCATATCGCTTCGCACTTTTCAGCGGTATGAGTTGCCTGTGCGAGCCACAACAGGCTTCCGGGAGGAGGAGGAACAGGCGACGGAACAGCGGCAGCGCTGCTGAGGACGATTTCGACAAGGTCAGCATCGAGGCCAATGCAGACGATAATGAGTCCATATCGTCGGAAACGGATCCGGATCTGCAGACGGACAACAACGAACCGAAGGACGCCGAGCCGGCGGAGTTTAGTCATCTGGGCGAGACGCGACGCAAAATACGTGATGCCATTGCGGCCCTGAACAGTGACGATGGCTTCGACAAGCGTATGGCCCGCCTGCTGGCGCAGTTCGAGGGGTAAGTCCCGCTAGCTAACACAGCTGCTCAAATCTGATACTCACCATTGACGCGCCATTCCAGTGCCATTCGAGAGGAGTTTGAGCGGGCGCAGCATTCGCCGTCGCAGTGCCGACAGCTGGCGCGCATCATAATTGGGCTCACGGACATTGTACACAGCATGATGCAGGGCCGGGCGCTTCAGCTGGACGAGAACTACTGGCAGCGCATGTGCCAGATCGTTGGCTACTACATATCCTGCGAGTTGTGCGCCGCCCAGGCTGCGGTCGAGGCTGACAAGTGCATTATTAATCGGATCAATACCTGCCTCAAGCTGTATGTGGAGCATGGAGCAGGAGGTCCTGGCGTCCATAAAGAGCATGTGCTACGCACTCTCCTGGCAGCGCCCAAGCTCTTTAACAGAGCCAGTATTCTGACCGTGCTATACAGGTATGGTATACAACGTTATCCAAGTGTTTAAAAGTAATAAATATCCTCTGTTTTAAAGCCGCCTCTTTCCCCACTGGTCGATGCCCAGTATTATGATCCAAGTTGAGCTGCCCGACAAGCTGTACATCGAATACATACTCATTTTCTACTACTGGTACCGCCTGGAGCCGGACGAGTCCCTAAAGGAGCGCATCGTGACATTTGCCGACAAGTTTATGCGACCGTCGGAATCTTTGACCACGAGGAGTATGTATGCTGCCTACCTGCCCAAGTTAACCGTCCAAAGCACGGCCACGCGCGCCATATTAAACTATTTGCGGCAGAACAGCTGCACCAGTCTGCACATAGCCAGTAGGATGGATAATCGACCGCCTCAAGCTAACGAAGTGGTAAGTGAAGCTGAATCTTTCGAGAAACTGTTGTCCCGAACTATGATGTCTTTGTAAAAGGTCTGATTCGGATAAGCGCGGTGGAGCAAGCCACTGTCGGCGCAGTTAGTCGCGTGACAGAACAGTGACAGCACCATTGCGCTGTCCGAAAAATGACTACAACCTCTGCTGAGTGCCTTACGCAGTAGTGATTCCTTGATTCCCTGTATTTTCACCATTTTAATTAAATATTTTTCTTAACAATTCGCTTCACAGGTGCTCAGTTCGGATGATGAGGATAGTCGCCCGATGTGGAATACCACCATGGGAGAAACATCGCCTGTGACGAACCATAATCCGCCTGCTTTCCTACAGAACCTGTGCCGTAATGCCCGCCATTTGGAGCCCTGCAAGCGGGCTAATGCTCTCTTTAGCGGCATCGACAATTCCGTCGAGATTGTCGATCTGCGCGACTCCGACGACGAAATGGAAATGTTCTCCGTAAACTTCAATGTGCCCGCCAGCGTAGATGGCATTAATTCGAACTCCAACTCAAACTCTAACGATGCTGCGAATCAGACATCGACGGCGATTGTTGGCGAGGATGACCCCGTGAACGTTACTCGCATCTATCCCAGTAATTTGCGAACCTACGAGCGGACAGTAGCTACAATTCCGCCCACAGCCACCTATACAGTACCACGCATTGTCAATAGCTACAGCTGCCGCAGGGATAGCCTCCATTTGGTGTCCACCACTGCGCCACATCTTGTCGATCAAAGCGTACAAACGTTGGCAGAGAAGCAGCAGCCGGTGCAGGATCTCGACCCCTACAGAAACATATTTCCACGAAGCAGGAGCAGCAGCGATGCTGACAGCGGTCAGCGAACCCCGCTGTATCACTGCCGTCAATCTTCTAGTCAAAACACCAGCAGCAACACCAGCGAGACGTCGCTTCTGAAAAAACAGGTTACCTTTAGTGCCCAGCATTTGGGTGCCACTGTCCCGAGCGATACGCCTTCGCCAGTACGTGCCACATCGAAGAAGTCATCGATCAAGCGTCACAGGAGAACATCAAAGGCAGAGCGCATTGAGATGATCCGAAGGAAGGCGCGTAACGGTAGGAGAATCTCTCTTGTTTTCTCTGCGAAACTTACTAATAGAAATATTCTTTTGCAGAGCACTTCCAGGCCAGCGAGAGAATGTTTGCAAAGCTGGACGCCAAGAACCAACAAACTATTTGCGATAACCATCTAACGCCCACCACCAGCAACGCCTCTAGTGGGACGCCCACAAGGATACAACCGGCCACATCTAGCCATAACAAAAAGGTTGGCTTGCCAACTCCGCCAGCTTCCACGCACAGTTCCAGTAGTCCGTGTCATGTTCCCAGCGTCTCCACCACTAGCCGACACCAGAAGTCCAAGTGGCCAACGGATAGCCAAGTAAAGTTCTACAATGAGCTGCTGAGCCAGCAGCGCGAGAAGATTCGACGACGCCGATTGATGATAAAGCAAGAGAAGATGACGCGAATCGACAATCATGTGGTGAAGGAGGAGCGTAAGGTGCAAAAGCAGGCCAGGAAGCGACAGCGGCAGTTGCTGCGCGAAGAACAGGCGGCGAAGGTGCTTCAACCGGCGCCCAGGACCATGGAATCCGCGACAAGAAAGGGCAGGTATCCCATTGTAAGACTGAAACGTATAAATCTCAAGAGCCCCGAATCAGAGGGTGTTCCCAATGGCCGGAGGCAGCCACCACAACAGCCTCAGCAGAATGACCAACAAGATAAGCCAGAGGAGCATCATGATCTGCTTGAGCAACAGCAAATGGATGACCAAGAGCCAGTGGAAAATAACCAGGATCAGGATCGGGATCCTCTGATGGAAAATGATGAGGAGCAGCCGCTGCCCGAGGACAATCAGCAGGATCTGGAGGTTCCACATCCGGCGTCAGAGGAGCAGCAGCTGCTGCAGCATTTGCTTGAAGAGCTTGAAGAGCAGCTGCAGAAGCATCAGGAGGATCTTCACCAGGCAAATGGCGAGACACAATCCCCGTCGGAAGAAGAAAAGCCACAGCAGGAGAAAAAACCCAAGCGAAGGCGGCGAAGGAAAACGAAGCGAACTCTCTGGACGCACGTCAAGAATAAATTGAAGAAAAGCTACCTGCAATCTTTTTGTCCAAATATGGAAACAGAAGTGGATAATGTGACCGAAGCAGCTTTTATAGCTTCTATAGAGCCAGAGCCAGCGCCAGATGAAGAGCCACAACCAGACCCGGTGCCAGTTCCCGTCCCCGTTTCCGTTCCCGTTGCCGAACAAACAACAACAACGACGACAGATCCTGCCGCCTACGAGTATGATCAGGAGTTGGTGCCCGAGGTGGGCAACGAACTGGAGATCATTGCAGCCCCAATGCTTGAGCCGGACGATGGAGACGAGAGTGGGGCCCTGCTTTCTCCGACGCACAACCTCGAGCTGGTGACCAGCCGTGTTCCGGTATATTTGCTCAACGGTGAGAGTCGCGATGTGAGCACTCCGCTCTCCAGCAGCCAGTTTAGTAGTGCCAGCGGTTCAGAGCCATAAAAGGTATGGATAGTTTAGATTAGGAAGCCCCCACCAAGCCCCAGTGCTTTGTAATTCCAATCGCAATCGCAGTCCCCCCTCTTTGCTCTCACCAAAGACCTAATAATAACAAGATGATAAATAACTGTATGGGCGTTACGCATCTTGTTATTTTAAGGTATTTGCATGCAACCTGTCCTTGCCCCTTACCCCCTGGCCTGTAATAGTATTTGTGTTCTCTCTAAAATGGCATTGCCGGATGCTGTTCTTATACCTAGACTTTATTGTAGTTAATTACAAATTGTTGACCGTTTTATGTTTAGTATTCCTTTTTCGTTTGCAATATACACGACTCGAAATCGAGTCCACACGCGTACCAAAATCCCTGGCATTAAGCAATGTCAATTTAACAAACAACAAATTCGATTGTAATATTCTTTAGTGTGAGTAAAATATATAATCTAAGCAGCAACTGTTTTAAAACCAGTTTTGTTTTATTTGCGGGAAAATAATTAAGGGGAATCTTGACGGAAATATTTTTAAATATCCCAAAAATAGCAATCCAAGTTGTTGGGCGAAATAAATCAATGTGAAAGCAAACACTCATTGTTTCTCTATGTGGAAACATCGGAAGCTCCTGATATTTATATATATATTTTATGCTGAGATCATTGATTCCCAATGGAGAGTAAGAACAGACGCGTTTTAGGTACAGAGTCCATGGGAAAACTACATGTATACAACAGAAATTACTCCCGCAGGTCACAGCATTGTCCTTGAAAGACAGGAACGCTTTTCGATCGAGACAAGCGAACGGATTTATTTTAAAGATCGCACGCTCTACCCAAATCCTCCGGTGAATGTAACCCGCACCTCCTCCTCGACGGATGACATTGAGAAGATCCATCGTACACGGGAGCGGGTAGAGAACCTGAATAATCAGATCAACCATGAGATAGAGCGCTTGAAAGAAGTTAACAACAGTTGGACGAACAAAAAGGAGGAAAGGCTAATGACCTGGGCCGAGAGATTTAGAGCGAATCGACCACTACCTGGTCCTGTCCTGCACCCCAACAGAGATCATGGTCCTGACCGTGGACGGCGTGCGTATCCGGGTAATGTATTTGTGGCATATTTTCGAACTATTTTTAATAAGTTATTTGTCAATAGATGATTTTTCGAAGCCTGCATTCAAAGGGGTCGTGCAAAAAGATGTCTCGCCAAGAAAACCACCTCCAAAGGCGCTTCCGCCAAGAGGGATGTCACCTAAAGGGCAAAAAGCTCAACCCATGAGACTTCCGGCCAAGGAACTTCCGCCTAAAGAACTTACATTAAGAAAGCCACCGCCAAGGGTTCTCCCGGCCAAAGAACTCCCACCAAAGGTAGTTCCGTCTAAAGAATTTCCCTTAAGAAAACCACCACCAAGGTTTGTCCAGGGAAAAGAGCTCCATCCCAGGTTTCTGCAGGCAACAGAACCTTCGCCAAAGCGACTTCCGCCAGAAAAAGTTTCGTCTAAAGAACTTGCTTTGAGAAAACCACCACCAAGGGTTCCCCCGGCAAAACAACTACCGCCAAAGCGAGTTCCGCCTAAGGAAATAGCTTCAAGAAACCCACCGCCAAGGGTTCTCCCGGCAAAAGAACACCCGCCAAAAGGAGTACCGTCCACAGAACTTGCATCAAGAAAACCGCGACCAAGGTTCGTGCCGGCAAAAGAACTGCCGCCAAAGGAAGTTCCTTCTAAAGAACTTGCAGCAAGAAAATCACAACCCAGGTTTATTCCGGTGAAGGAAAAATATATTCCACCAAAGAAAGTGTTGCCTAAAGACCTTGCTTCAAGAAATCCACCGCCAAGGGTTCTCCCGGCAAAAGAACTTCCGCCAAGGGTTCTGCCGACAAAAGAAATCTCGGCAAAGGGAATTCAACCAAAGGATATTCCGGCAAAGCGATTTCCTACAAAAGAACTCCCCTCTAAAGAGCCTCAACGAAAGGCACAACCCCCACCAATGAGTTCCACTCAAAAAGAGCAGAAGCCCAAAGAAGTTATTACAAAAAAACCCATGCCAAAGGAGAAACCCATTCAAATAGAACTTGGTAGTGGAGATTCCATCCCAGAAGTGCCGCGAGGCAGAGTTCGTGGTGGCTGCTGTCATTGTTATTGCCACACCGATCCATGCTGTTATCCCGCAGCCCAAGATTGCTATATAACTACCGATGGCTGCTGCAATATAGCATTTAACCGGGGTGTTCAGTATGGAATACCCTACTGTACCGCACGACGTCGGGTCACTGATCTTAACACCCAGGACATTTGCGGTAGTAGGTGCGTGGGAATATCTCCGAATCGTAATTCGCCCAGCCAGCAATGTAATTCTAAAGTGTCGGTAAAAGATGCAAGAAAAAGTCCCATTAGGGGAGGACGAACCTTTCCAAACCGGGAAAAGGTCAAGAAGTCGCCAAAGGTGGAAATTAAGGAGAAGGTGCCAAGTCCTGAGAGGCTGCCAAAGAGGCAGCTTCTACAAAAGATTGAGAGTCCTGAAAAGATAATAAAGGGAAAGCTGCCAAAGGTGCCCAGCCCAGAGATGCCATTGAAAAAGGAATATAAGCCTCCAGCAAATATTAAACAAGAAAAGCCTGAAGTGAAAATGGAATATCAGCCTCCAAAAAATATTAAACAAGAGAAGCCTGAAGTGAGCGCTCCAAAATCGGAGGTAACCAAGTTTGATGCCGTTTCTCCGAGAACCTCCTGTGACACGGGGCAAATACTTGATGTTGATGAGCGTATGTGCCGGGATTATTTGAGTTTGTATTATCAAGAAAATTCGAAGGAAGTCCTTTCAGAGGGTCCAAAACTGACGCCCACATACACGAGACTGCAACAAGAGAATGTAAAATCGACAGCTCGAAGAGCATTCCCAATAGAGAGACAAAGAGACTCAATATCTCAAGATTGCCAGCAAATTAAACCTTTAAATAATGATGAATGTGTGGAAGATCAAGACTCTAAATCTTCTATAGAATGGTATCCACATTCATTCAGCTATGAATCCTGTTTTGGAGGGCGTGGTAGATCTTCGTTGCCTAAGGATAACGAATCGGAGAGCAACAGCTATGCGTCCCAGCCTGTCAAGCCGCCTCCTCTATCGGGACAGGCCAGCACCACAACACCTGCTCCGCGCCGCAGAGAAATACTAACGAAATATCCATCACCCAGCACTAAGATATACACCAAAAGATTCATTGGTAAGCAAACTAGTGAAGCAGAATCAGCCGAGATGCCACAAAGTCAAACTACAGATTCCCGAGAGGAAAGTAATTTAACTAGTGGAGCAACAATATCTCGATACGCCCTAAGCCCAACTACAGATCCACGCCAACAAAGCAGCCGAAATCCAGTTTCCCTTGGAGCAGAATCATCTCGAAAAATGAATCTTCTCGATGCTACAAATTCTTCTTTCGAAACAATTGTTACTAATCCCCAGCACCCCCACTATAAAAGTACTTCCAATGAATGTTCGGATGACGACCTGAGATTAGAAATGAACCTGCTTGAATCTCACCGAAAGATGAAACCTGGCTACAAAGTCTTCGAGGATGATTTTAGTGTGCGAAGCGGACGGACAATCCGTTCAGGAAATGAATCTTCGCCAAGAAGCTTTGGAAAATCCATGTCTAATGATTATAAAACCTCCGAAATGAGTGAGGATGAAGAGCCAGAAGAAACTGTGCGTAGGGCACCTGGAAATCTGAACAGAAATAGAGATTATTCAAGTCACACAGAGTCGAGATGTGAATGCAATGGTTATGAAACAGCGCGTTCCATCGACTCTAATAGGCACCGTAATTTACAATCGGGCAGATCTTTCTCAACCAAGAAGAGCGGCGACGAGAAGCAGCCAATTGTAGAGACTGTCTGCGAAAAGCGTACACGCACAGTCACCTTTAAGGATGAGCAGGGTGAACTGAAGAAGCATCGCCAGGTAGAGGAGCAGTGTCGCAGCCATATTGATTGGGAGCAGGCATGGAAGCATCGCCGGCATGACCCAAGTTTTCCCTATAATAATTACACTTCACGTAAGTCTTACCGAGTTAAAAACATTACAAAATAATAATTTAATATTTAATTTAAATAACCAGGTTCCAGCAGTTCGGCTGAGCACACCTGCTTGGAGCCCAGCAGTGACGAGGGGGAGGCCTACGATAGTTGCATCGAATCACAATCCCGGTTAGATGATCAAATGCAATCCTTTAAGGCCTGTCCCTGCATGTACCCGACCTATCGCCAGTTGGCAGCCTTGTGCCAGTCCAAAAGTCCCTATTATAGGTAGGAATTTCAAAGAAGTTTGCAGTTGTCACAAATGTTTTTTGAGTTGTAAAATTTTAAATGTTTATTTTGTACAATATTTCGACGGTCTGTCTGTTTAGCCAAACGTTAAATTTAATTAAAAACATAAAACATAAGAAAATGCAGTATTAAAGTGTCGTTGAGGGAACCCTGGGACTCACAGCCCGCGTTCTGGCCCGCGTGAAGCGATCTTCGGTGAGATTTCGACGCAAATCGCGTGCCTGCTCCTCATACTGATTTGCCAGATCCTCGTGGTGTCTACAGCGTTGGCGTTCCTCCTCCAACTCGTCCTGTTTTCGGGGAATAAATAAATAATAAATTATATAGAAAAAGCCGCTAAAAAGTCGAACACTCACCAAAGTCTGTTGGTAAAGAAGCTGCAGACGATCCATTTCATTTTTGGCTCGTCTACTGGCATCATCTTGACGCTGCTGGTCATTGTGCAAGCGCTCCATTATCTGGTCTGTGGTTTCGGTGGTGACCTTCTTGACTGCCTTCGACTGCTGCAGTTCATCGCGCAGCTTTTCACACTGTCTTTCAAGCTGTCAAGAGGGAAAAAGGAGCTCAGTTACAAATGTTATTCACAAAATATAAAGCTAAAGCTACTCACAAGAAAGTTAGTTAGAAAATTGTGTTAGAAAGCGAAGAAAACTACTTGGGAGATGAGTTCTAGCTGGGATATAGATACTGATACTGGTCGGGAGTAGAGCGAAAGCTCACCTTTTTACGCATTTCATTCACTTCGTGGAGCTCGGCATTGAGCTTGTCCTTCTCCACATCTAGTTTGTCGCACAGCTCCTGGCGTGCCTCGAGATTAACCTTTTGGACACGCAGATCATCGCGAGCATTCTCCAATTCTCGCTGCAGGCAACGCGTCGTTTGTCGTTCGGCGGCCAGCTGCACCTCGATCTCGGCTAGAGAACACTGGCGGCACTTCAGTTGGTCCTTTAGGCTGCGCACCTCGCACTCCAGGTCGCAGATCTGTCGCCGGAACTCGGCTGCCTCGCACTCCAGACTCTGATTGTTACCCTCGAGGGCCACTTGATCCTGGCTGAGGCAGTGGTAGTGATCCAGCAGTTCGTCGCGCTCCTTTTCCTTTAATTTAGAACGCACCTGTATAGTGTGGGTCGGGCTCTCGTACACTTATCCTAGGTCTTAGAGGGTAAAACTAACCTTCTGGGTGAGCAGATCCTCGGCCTTCTTCACCTCCTGGACGTACTTGTGCAGCTGCTGCTTCATGTTGGCCACCTGCTGCTCCGAATCCGTCAGCTTCTTGTGCAGCGTCCTGGCCTCCACCTGGGCATCGCTCAGCTTGTCCGTCAGCCGGCTGTGGCAATAATATTCCGAGATTATTATAAAAACTTCACTAATGATCGAAGAGGCAGGCATAAGAGGAGTTGCCTCAGCGCGGAAGCAGTTCTCGCTCCTCATCCTCCTCCGCTTCTCCGCGCTAATGACTTTTTTCGCTCACCCATTCTCCGCGATTGCCTCATCGCGGCTGGCTTTGAGTGCCACAATCTGCTGGCGCAGCGTTTTACTTTCCGTCGAGGTCTCCGTCAGTTCTGAGTCGCGTTGCCGGTTCCTGCTGGTCAGCTTGCTGGGGGAACGGAAGAGCAGAGAGAATAAATAGTGAAGAAATCAATTGGAATCAATGCCGCAGAGCGCGTAGGCCACAAAACCTGACCCTCTTCCGAGTTGGCCATAAAAAGAGAGGGGGTCAGTCGTAGTCCCCAGAAAAGCAGACACTGGGGGAAAAGTGTTGCATTCTAAAAAGAAAGTGCTTTCGGAATTACAACACTTTTAGAAAATAAATAATTATGTTGGACTGAATTTTAAGCTACGACTTTTTTACACCCTTCTTTTAGGGTATTATAATTTTAGTTAGAAGCTTCTTTAAAAACAAAAGACTTAGGCAACGAACTTGAACCAATAACTAATAGCTTTGCTAAGTAAAAAGAAAACGAATTTAATTATGTGATAAAAATAAAAGTAAATTAATTCCGTCAAGTTTGTTTCCTAAGTCTTTTGTTATTTTATTTAATTTTTATTTACTGGTAAAACATATTTTGAACGGGTCGTGAGAATGAAAACGCCACCAAGCAGCCGTAGTTTGAACTATAGATTGTGGGCGAGGGGAAGGAGAGGGAAAGAGCGCGATGGATTTGTTCGTTCTATAATCATCATTAAAATCTTACTTAATAAACTTAAAAAATAATAAAGACAAATGCCTCTCTTGAAGTCCAAAACTCGATATCATGTATTAAATTTATTAAATTATTTTAATTAACAATATAACTATAAAGCATTTAACTTAGCAAAGTAAGCATGAATTATTTGCCAAGATTTAATCAATTATGAGTCAAGATCTTGTCTGGCAGTGCACAATGGGGGTCTAGAGTATCTAGCATTAACTACAGATGCCAGGCACGTAGCCACACACATCCGCACTTGGCCCGAAGCTCAAGAACACACGGCAGTCAAAGTCGCCATCGCCACCGTCCGAGTATCCATCGCAGCCATCGTATCGTTGTCCGTCAGTCAGTCATTAAGGCTAAACAAAGTTCAAATACCCGTCGTCACTGCCGCTGACGCAGACGCAGAACTCGGATCGGATCGGATGGATGGATGGATGGATGGCTAAGAGAGGCTAAGACGCAGGCAGACAGAGACACAATCACTGACATTTCGTTTGTTACCTTTTTGGCCAAAGTGGTTAACACATTCGTATGAGCCCGGCTTTGACTTGACTTCACCTTTTGTTGCCTGCTTAAGTGTGTGTGTGGAAGAGAAGAGTCTAAGAGCGGCCAGAGACCAACCGCCGAGGAGTTGGCTCAGACGCTTGTTACCTGTTCAGGCGAACGGACGGATGCCGCCTCGCTCGCGATCGGTTCATTTACTTGGTCAGTCAGTCAGTCGTCGCGACGGTTCTGCCCTAGGAAATCGTCTCAATTTAACGCGAACTGGAGTTTAGTTTCGGTTTTTGTTACTTTTTCATGTTTATTGTGTGTGATTGCCGCCGAAGCCAAATCAAAACAAATTGAGCCCTCCTTCTGCTCCTCAGTAACCAGTTTTTTGGTTATTACCAAGAAGTTGCAAAAGGTGCGAAATAAATGACGGGGCGGAATGGGATAATCCCAAGAAAAAATAAC
This sequence comes from Drosophila anomelani, assembly GCA_035045905.1. Lineage (NCBI taxonomy): Eukaryota > Metazoa > Arthropoda > Insecta > Diptera > Drosophilidae > Drosophila > Drosophila anomelani. Next base: position 11,406,858 of record JAWNOO010000165.1, read on the forward strand.
CCAGAATAACAAAAAGAATTAACAAGTAAAGCCTTGCCTTAAATCTGTTGTTGGGTCACAAATTAATTGGATTAATTAAGTGAAATAAGTGGATTAGTGAACCTGTTTCTTTAATTTATAGCAGGCCTAAAATGTAAGCCTAACACAAAGTCTTTCTCAACATTTAAATAACATTTAAGTGGCAATTATATACAATTAATTAAGTTTATAAGGTTTAAGGTGGAAATTAATTGAAAGGCTGAAAATTGCACAAACCAAACTTTTAAATTTAAAAAAGAACTTAAAAGTAAAGCCAGTTTTTAAACTAAAATTTAAACAATTTAAAAAACCCTTAGTATAAAACATAAAACTGTAAACATTATCACAAAAGCTGTGCAGATTACTAAAATAAATTTTACAAAATATTCCTAAAATAAATCAATGTTTCTGGTTTTTAAAATAATCATTAAAAGCTTTAAATATTTACTTAAAAAAATATCATGTTTTTGTAAAAGGTAACCGAAGGTAAAAAGTGTAATAATATAAAAAAACGAACGCTTTTTGTGGCTTACAACAGCTGTCGTCTGTCTATCTTTGGATTAATTGATTTTAAATTTAAATAAAACAGACTAGCAGTGACTTAAATCCAGTTTTTTTTCGTATTAACAAAGACCTTACGAAAGGTGCCAAATACAAATAAAACTATAATAAAACAAATAAATAACAAAAAACCTTATAAAATCACAAAATATAAATCTTTACATCTTTTTGGGGAGTTTGATTAATTTTAATATTTATCAACAGAGCAAAATATAGTATAATCATTAATAAAATCAAATGTTAAAGGGGGAAAATGTAAATTGTATTTGATGTTTTTGATTTAAAAAAAATATTTATATTAATAAAAGTTTAATTATATTCATAGTAAAAATAAATATCATGTAAACCAAACAATCAAAGTAATAAAATAAAGCAGATCATATTTTTAAATCAATTAATTTAAATTACGTGGTTTGTTTCAGTTTAAAAAGTTGTTATTTAAATACTCAATTGGTTTATGTAAAATATCATGCTTTAAACATGTCAAAATATCATTAAATAAAATATTTATAAATAAAAAACATAAATTCGGATATAAGAACTATGAAGGATGCTTTTCTTTTAGTAGAAATTGCTGATATTCTAATCTTTACATTTGTGTGTATTAAGTATTAGTTTTAGAAATCTTTAAATAAAATTAGGTTCATGAATTAACAAAAGAAATATAATAATAATAACAATAAAACTTCTAACAAATCCTAAGAAATTCCTAACAAAAAACTCTTGGAGTTTTAAGGAATAAATTTTGAAAATCTTTTAAAAGAAATGCTTAAATTAGAAGCTAAAAAAGCTATTAAAAAACATGTAAATATTTCATAACAAAAACCATTTTGTGTGTTAACAAAAAGCTGACGAAAGGTGTGAATAAATGAACCGAAGAATCCCAGTAAAGTCAGAATTAAATACCAACATAAAACCCAAAAACCAGTTGCCACAAATCACGCAACCCCCCAATAACGGCAGCTCCAAGCTCCTGCTCCAAAATCTGGGAGCTCCCTGGCGAGGGGGGAAGGCTGGCCGGCCCAGAGTGTGTGGCACCTTTCGTGTCCGGCGGCAGTGGAATCGCTTCGCTGGCTGTCTGCCTAACTGGCTGGCAGGTTGGTGCCGTTGCTGCCACATGAGCGTTTCGTCATCTGCGGTTTCTGCCGCTTACATAAGAAGCCTCTCGATTATGACCACCAGCTGGAGCGGCAGCTGAATTTCTGGCTGTTGTTGTTGTAGCTGCAGCTGGAGCAGAAGATTTCTGGCCAGTGATTGGGGCGAAAAGAAGTCAAGATAAATGGGTATTTGGGTCATGGTTAACCGCGCGCGAACCGTTTACTGGTTTTCAGATTGTTTATAGTTTTTTTTTCTTTTGGTTTCGGTTTTGCTCTTCGGGTTTTCGGCCGTTTTTGCGGTGTCCAGTGACCAAGTGACCACAACATGATAATCAGTTGCCCCCCAAAAGGGTTGGCTAATTCGAATTGGAGCCGCTTTAGGCCCTGCTAAAGCTGCAGCGGCGAATTGATTTTTAAACGACAATGGAAAAGTCATCCATCATCCGGTTTAATGAGAGAGCTTGAGAGCAGGGAGAGGAGAGGAGAGCTTCCTTCTCCTCCACCAGAAATATATACATATATCGGAGAATAATTAAATGATTATGGTGGAACTTCCCTAATACGAACTTAATTTACAGCTAATAACACTTAATTTTATACAATTTTAACTTTTTATTAGTAGTTTTAAAAATGGAAGTGACACGAATGACCTTCAGAAATGCTTTTATAAGAAGCTAATTTTATGTAAAAACCTCAAATGATTTAATAATATATTAATAATATTTATTATTTATATAATTAACCAACTGATTAGGCTAATTTCTTTAGGTTTCTCTATGGATTAACCCATAATTAATTGATTTACTTTCGCTTTTGCATGCAGTAAACATGAGACGTCGAAAAGCGCTCATTTGCTGGGCTGCTCTGCAGGCGGGCAGCTCCATCCTTACGTGCCTGCTCCTCCTACTAACCACCGGCCAGCATCCGCATCAGGTGGCTGGTGGTATTGTGCCGCCTCCATGGAGTGATCCCGCCAAGAATCCCTGTGCCAGCATGGCCGGTGGCTGGCAGCTTCTCTACTGGACGCCCCTAAAAAAGTGCTTTAAGATCTTTACCCTTGGCTATCCATGTCCAGAGACCATGGAGCTAAGTCCCACGGCAGTGAGTGCCAAGAGAAAGGATTTGCCGGCCGCCGAGTGTCGTTGTCCACCGGGAACGGCGCTTAGTCCGTTGACCCAGAATGTGTGTTACAAGTTATATGAGCGGGGACCCTGCCAGCCGGAGGAGTACTTCCAGCCCATGCCGGAGCAGCTTAAGAGGTGGGTTCAATCCCTATAAAAATCAGTATTTAACTCTTAAATATATATTTCAGATCCGGCAACCGTTGGGGCACTTGCAAGCGACCCCTGCATTGCCCGGAGAATATGGTCTTTTGGCCCAGGGACAACAAGTGCTATGGCCGCCACTCCAAGGGTCCCTGTAGTCGGGGCAAACTCCTGGTGCGGAATGAGGATGGCCTGGCCGAGTGCCGCTGCGAGAATGAGGGAGAGTTGTCCAGTTTCTATTACCCCGCAGAGGAGTCCTGTTACGAGCACTACACCAAAGGACCCTGCTCCACGCCGGGTCACATCTTCTTGCCCGGCGGCCGCTGTGACTGTCAGCGGCATCTGCCGCACTATCATGCTCCGCATCAAATGTGCTACGAGCTGGGTAGGATTGGCTTAGAGAAATTCCTTTAAATAAATACAAAATATAATAAATATTCTTTACTTTCAGACACTCCTGGCCCCTGTCCACCTGGACACATCTTTCGTATACCCGATGAGGTTGTCCAGGAGGAAGAGGCTGGCGGAAGCTCCTCGCTGCAGCTGCTGCCGCGTGGGCAATGCCAGTGCAAGGAGGGCTATGTCCCCTGGAGCGATGGCATCTGCTATCGCTTGTATACAAGGGGACCCTGTGGCACCAATGAGTTCCTGATCAACGGCACCAGTTGTGTGCGCAATTTCTGCGGCAAGAATCGCTTATATTTCCCAGCGGAGGACTCTTGCTACAGGATTGGTTCCCAGGGCCCATGTGCTCTGCACCAGGTGGTCATCTTTGACTTTACCGCCCGGCCATCGATCGATGGCATCTCCTACAATGGCATGTGCGGCTGTTCCGGCGTCCTCACCAATCTGGATCAACAGTGTTCCGGCGAGAATGGCGATAAGGAGCTGAATATATGCGAATCCACGCCCGGCATGGTGGAGATCAATGGACAGTGCCACAAGCTGTATAGCCGTGGACCCTGCGGTGCTGGTCAGTGGCTGGAGCCATTGAAAACCCAGACATCAAATGGCACAACGACGGGAGTGTTGGCCCATGCAAGTCGGGCCAAGTGCGTCTGCCGGCCGGGCTACACACCCTCGGATCAGGTGAAGTCAACGGATCAGCGTGGCATGAGCAACTGCAGTGCTCCGAGTGTCAGCCTGGCGAGGTATTTAACCAACGAGCGACTCAACTCGAAGTTCCTCAATGATCTGCACTTTGGTGGAGCCTTCTAAGGGCACCCCCAACCTTCAAGCTATCCTTTGTCCTCTGACTGTGATGGATTCTTCTTCTGTCTAACGTTCCCCTACGCATGCTTTCCCCTTTCCCTGTGATTACTCCAACCAAAATCTTCTTTCTCTGATATTCTGTGTTGCATGCTGCTGTGTTTGTTTTGTGTTTGTTGTTGTTATTTTTCGATCTCGCCAAAGATCACTTGTTATTCCATTAACCATTTTGTTAATTCTCTTCTAGGTGGTTTTTAGAGATATTCGGTTAAACGTGTAAAACCCGATAGGAAGAGATTGATGATTGTGCCATGAATGTATTACATCGACTATTAATGTACGAGTTGTAGTTAAGGGAAAGGTCCCGATAAGGCAAATAAAATGATAAAAAATATACAAAGTTCTAGTGAATTTTCCTTTTTTGGAATATAGAAAATCAAGTGATTGATTAAAATAAACGCAGAAGCAAAGAATTGCTAACTATTAGAAATATATTACAGAATATATATGTTTAAATCTTCAAGACTCACCGCACTTGTTCCTCCAGCTCCTTGACGCTTTGCTCAAGGGAATTGCGTTTCTCCTGGCAATCCTTTAGTTCGTATTCGAGCTTATAGGCTCGTTCCGTTTTGCTGTCCAATTGATGCTAAAAAGGTTATGATAAATATAAAATGGTAATAAAAGGCTTAGATAAAAAAGATCTAAGGATAAACTACAAGTAAAAGCTAAAAACCCGCCTTGAAATCAATTAAAAAAGACTGAAATTAACGAAATTTAAGATAAAAATTCCTAGAAAATGTCATTTTCTGATTGAAAAACTAACTTAGGAAACCATTAACATTGATGAGCAAGCGATTTCTGTTACCACTTCCTCTAAATATTTGTTTACCCACCAAAAGTGTATCCTTTTCATGCTCCAGTGATATATAAGTCTGCCGCAAAACTCCGATATCGGTGCGGAGCTGGGTGACCTCATTGCGATTGGACTCCCGACTAGAATCCAAGGTGCTGGCTCGCACATCTGCCGATTGACGCTGGCGCTCGGCCACCAGAAGCTTGCTCTGGAGCTCGGTTACAATCCGTTCATTCTGCTCGTTAAGCAAGCTGTCGGGATAAAGATTTACTTAATCAATCTGAGCTCATTACATAAACCATTAAATAATTTACCTAATTTGACTATTTTCCTCCTTTAGCTGCTCGTACTCTGCTTGCAGGGTGGCCAGACGTTGACGCATTAAAATCAAATCCTCCTTGAGCAGCACCAGATTTGTTTCCGCCGGAATCCGTGCAGAGTTGAGCTCCCGCTTGTCCCGCTCCAGTTGCCGCAATCGATCGCTAAGCTCTTCGTTGCGCATGCGCAAAGCGTTGACCTCTTCGGCATGAAGCTGGACATTGCACAGTTGCTTCTCCCTTAGCGTATCTCGTTCGCAGCGCACCCGTTCCAGCTCGGATCTAGCACAATCGCGCTCTCGCTCCGCCCTGCCAATGGCAGCCTGCACGCATTCACTTTGGTTACTATTGGCGGTTGAGGGGCGGGTGGAGGAGGAGGAGGCTGCGCTGGCCGGTGGCAGAGTCTCATACTGGACGCTCTTTTGCGGCGAAAAGTGCAACTTGCTGCCGCCAGGGAAGAGCTCCAATCGAAGTGCTTTGAGCTCATCGTCCTTGGACTTGATTTGGGCGTGCAAGAAGGCAATTTCCGTCTCGGAACCCGATTTGCTCATCAATCGCAGGTACTCCTTCTGGAAGAAGTCGCGCTCCGAGGCGAGGCGAATCTTCTCCTCATCCAAATTGACAGGGTTGTGTGGGTTATGATCCTTCAGCTCCTTTTGCAGCTCCAGAATCTTGGCCTGCATTTTGTTGATCTTTTTCTTGTGCTTCTCGTTGATGGCCTCCAGTTCCTCCTCCCGGCGAGTCAGCAGATTCAGGCGCTCGTTAAGATTATGCTTGTCGCTTTGATTGGAGGCAAAACAACCACCGGCCAGTCGGGGATTCTTGCCCCTTTGCAGATGCTTCAGATCCTGTTGCAACTGTCTTATTTCCTGCTCTCTGGCTTCTATCTCCGTATTGGCCTGCTGCTCTACTTGCAGGGCAGCCTCCTTGAGCTCTTCCAATTGGGTTTGCAACTTTCGTTTCTCCTCCTCGGATCCCAATGCCCGCTGCATGGCGTCGTGCATCTTGTCCTGGAAATCACGCACCTGCAGCATCAGCTCGCTCTTTTCGCGCTGCAGCAGATCAATGTCCTGTGAGAGGGCGCCCACATCCTTGTAGCAGCAATCCTTGGCCAAAGCTGCCGGTGGTCGTCCGCCAGCCAACATATCATTTAGACGACGTATTTCCCGATTTCTGGACTCCACTTTGCGCTTGTAGAACTCCAGCTGTTCGCCGGCCGAAATAAGATCGTTTTGTATCTTGTCCAGCTCCTCCTGGCCACTGGTCTGAGTGACTGTCACTCCGCCATCCTTGCCAGTTGTGGTGGTCTTTTGGAAGACACCAGCATTGCATTTTGTGCATTTCAAGGCGGCGGAAGAGCCGCTGCCGAGAACAGCGGGCAGCACATTGCCGGAACGGACGGTAGTTATAAAGGGTTTTTTGGCTAAAAGGAAGAAGCGAGGAATAAGAAAAGGATTTTGGTTTTTTAGGTTTTTAACCCACTTTGACGATTAACGCCTATCTGCGTTCGCTTGGCAGCTGTTGATGAAACCATTTGCTTGGATAGCAAGGCATCTAGTTGATGCTGAAGGCCTACATTGTGACTCTGCAAGTGCTCCCTGTCCGTCTCCAGGTTCCGGATCTTTCGCTCAGATTCTAAGGAAGAGTTTAAAGCTTAAAATTATTTATAATAGGGAATCGATTGCAACTCTTACCGCACAGGCGCAGCTCATAGTCCTCGCGGTCACGCAGGAACTGCAAATGGAGTTCGTTGCACTCGGCCAGCAGGCGGGCGTTGTCGCATTTGTATGGCTCAACGCCCAGCTCCCAACAGGTCTTGTCCTGGATGGGCCACAACAAAGGGAGTGCTTAGCAACCAAGGTATAATTTGGGGCACGCGGTGATGTGTATATATACAAACCTCCAGCAAAGCCGCAACCTGCTTCTTGGTGTCCCGCAGACACTCGGTCGTCTTGATCAAATCCCCAAAGATCGCCTGGACGAGCGGAATAGCCAGCACTGGCAGCGTCTGCGTGAAGCCCATAATGTCCAGTTTGGAGCGCAGATCCTTGAAGTCGCCATCGTTGAAATTCATGGGTGTGGGGTTAAACACACTATACAAAAGTCGTACGAAACTTTACAAAACACGCAATAAATAAAATAAACAAAAACTACGCCGCCAGAAGTCAAACGAAAGTAGTGTGACCGCAGCTTGACAAGTGAAATTTGTAGGGAACTGTAGGTGCTGTTTACACAGTGTTGGCTAACGTTGATAATCAAACTCAAACTGCAGGGGCGTTATTTTTAAATACAAAATTAAAATCAATTTAATTTATTTGTTTTAATAATTGTAATATATTATTACTAAATCAAAAAATAAACAATCTTTTCCAAAAACTCACTCAACAACAAAACAATAAAAGTTCTTAAACATAAATGGTGCTTCGTTGTCCGATATAAAATTGCGTTCTGGCTTCTCGGAAGAAAATGGATTTGTTGTGGGTGGCAGGACCACGTTAAGGTGGCGATTCGATTGATTAACAAAATGCACCAGATCCAAGGGGGCCTCATATTTTGTATAGGAAGTGACCACAACTGGACATTTGAGGTTTAAGGCGGCCTGAATTGTATCTGGCCAAGTATCCTCGAGAGCGAAACCAGTGGATCGATAAAGACCGGAGTTGAAAAAGCAAACTGAAAAGAGATAAAGTTAAAATTTAAAATGGAAAATATATAAACATTAGAACTTACTTAAATTTGGTGAAAGAAACTGCGACTGTTTGCAGTAATCGTGATATAAACCATTCTCAAAATGATAATTAACCGTCCTTTTGGCCTTGCGACATGAAAGACAACATCTTGAAGACAAATATAAAGTTCAAATGTTTAATTTTAATAAAAAATTTAAGTGTCTTACTTGATCTTCTTGAGCTGCTCAAAGGAAATGTTATTGGGATTCAGTTCAGGTCCTATAAACACCACATTCAACGTCTTCACTGCTGGCATTATGTGGAGCAGGAAGAGCTCCCACTTCTGCAAGATATCCACCTCAAATTCAATCTCTGCGCCAATTAAATGGAGAGTCAGCTCCTCGCAGTTCCTTAGACGCTCGCAGAGCTTCAGAGCAAACCAGGCAGTCAGGGGTCCAGTGGAGACCTGGGTAAGGGCAGCATACTCGCATTCATTGGTAACATCTATAAAATAAAATTTGAATTAAAATATAAAATTATGGAAATATTCGATACACTCACTAAAATTCAGCTTCTTCATCATTTGTCTGGTGTTGGAGCAGGCCATGGGCAGTTCCTTAAGCACCTTATTCGGCAGCGATGGCTCCAGCCGGCCAAACTTCGCTTGGAACATGACAAAGGCCTTGAAGAGGCGATAGGAGCCACACCACTTGGCGTGCTCCTTGCTAAGATGCTCTGGCTTATCCTTGCAAAAGGCCACCTCGCCGCATCCACCGCAGATGGAGAGACGCTTCAGGCGATGCTCCCGGCACTTGGACTCGCTGCAAATGAGAGGGAAAAGCAGCAGTTCCTGTTCCGTGGCTGAAAGTGGACGATTCATCTCCTTCTCCACCTGCCGGATGCACACGATCCGGTAGGAGCGAAACTGTTCGGCACTAAAGTCGCCGCACTTGTAGAACATCTCGTGACCTGAATTTGCACACCGATAATTGGCCATTAGAATGATTTATGGTTCGTTGACAGAGACAGAGACTCCTCTTCACCCCTCTCTTACCTTTGTGGTCCACCGTTTGGCGCAATGCATAGCAGAGCTGGCGATGCTCCTGGTCTTCCCTCATGTGACCGCCACTGCAGTAGTAGCTAAGACCGCAGCGGGAACAGGGCATTCGGTTCTGACCGCATAGATCCGCTTTGCAGAACTTTAAGGTGGGAAAAGATTGAAAACAAAGAACTTAAGCTCATAATACACCCACTTACATTGCATAACGAGGCCATAAAATATTGCCTGGGCTTGTAGATGTACTCAATGTACTCGGCCTCATCATCTGAGGACTCCACATCGCTGGGCGGCGCCTGGCTAAAAAGCTTTCCAAGGTTGCTAAACAGCGCCGCGGCGGGAGATTCCCCCGATCCTACGTCAGGGGTATATAATATACTAATTTTAAAAATACATTTGCTAAATGAAACCGAGATGAAACCAACCCTTTTGCAATTTGCTGCCCAAGCACTTGAGCAGTTCGTCCACTTCATTTGCCTTCACTTCCCTTGATGACTTGCCGGCTGCTGCTGCTGTGGTTGTGGTTTGTGTTTTCTTAATGGGCTCTGGAGAATTCTTCTTTGATTTCTTCTCTTCACCTTTGACTTCCTTGGATGGCTTCACTAATGTAGGTGTAATCACTGTACCATCCGGTTCACTAGCTGAATTTTCATTATTTTTGGCCAACAATTTTCTACGCAACAATTGTTGTATAAATCGAATGGTTTCGTTTTCTTTGGTGTTTTCTGGTTGGGATTGATCAGTGTTTGGAGGAGTTTTTAACTGGGAGGGAACACTTTTGGGTGGACTAACATTTTTAGGGTTAGAAAAATCACTTTTAATAGAGATTTCCCCTGGAGTTTCATTTGGAGTTTCTCGTGGAGCTAGATCCTCCACCTGATGGTTACACTTATTCCTTGGACGATTCCGAATCCTTGGCTTCTTTTTGTGATTCATTTGGACCTCTATTTTTGTGAAAGAAAATAACCAGGAGCTAGTAGAGCACGTAACTCAATTGAACGAACAATGAAGAATGCGCATTGTTTGTGGTCTGAGATTATAGCGATTCCGCTGCCTCGGATTCAATTGGCCAGCAGCCATCTCATCTCATCGCGTGGCATCGCCTCGCCCAAATGTATGCCCTGTCTTATTTATCTATTTTTGTAGAGCACACGGGCCTGCCTCTGGGCTGACAACGCCAGCCAGCAGCCAGCCAGGCAGCCGGCATCTGAATCCACCGCATGGGCTAGGAGCGTTGTTCGGAATAATGTACAAAGAGTACCACGGATTTGATTAATTATTCGCTTAGCCGACTAATTGCGTCAACAAGCAGAGCAGACAAGTACAATAAAAGCTCCCCATTGCTCGATGGTGTTCTCTTGCCAGATTTTCATTGTCACCAAAAATTATTTAAATGGGGTCTCACTTTTCAAACATTTTTGCATTTTAAATATTTAATAAGAGAATGAATTTAAGAGCATTTTTAGCCATATTATAAATGTAAAAAAATAAAAAGATTTCAATGATAATAATAATAATTTTACCTGAAAAAAGTGTAAATTCCCCCCACAAAAAATTATTCAAAATAAAACGCATTTAGTTTGGAATTTATTCTAAAAAATATATATTTATATGGTTAAGGTAATTGCTTTCTTTTTTGTTTGTAATTAATTTAATACAATCTGCTCTTAACCAGAATATAAGCAAGTTAAACATGTATACGTTAATTGGGAAGAGATTATAAACTATGTTTTCTTTTCAGTAATTCACCGTCGATGAAGAAAGACACACGCGAGGCTATGGCTATATCCGGGGCTATACACACATTGGGGTTAGTCGATTTTAATAAACTCAAAAACATAAGTTAAAATCAAAACTTTTGCATTAAATCAACTTGGATTTTGTTTTCTATTTTGAAACTTGTAAGATGTATTTTCAAAGGAATAACATTTTTAAACAATTAACTTTCTTTGATTCATTCGAGAATATTTTTCACATTTAAGTTCTTTTTTAAATAGAAAATAAAAAGATTTGAATGAAAGCTTAAATTAAATATTATTTGACAAAAGCTAAACTCTTTTTTAAGAACTTCTGTTCATTTTAATAATTATATTTAAATCGACATCACCCCATTCTATACACAATAAGCGTATCTCAAACAAATTCAAGTCAAGCATCGGTATATCAGTTCATTGTCATTACTTTAATCGTGGCCATTGGTTAGGCCAACACCGCCGCAGGCACCTTCGCCATCGGATGTGCTGGAGCTGCCATTGCAGCCATTCGAAATCCCGTTTTTGGGCGTGCTGGGCAACTTCAAGGACCTGAGCGACTTTGTGGCACCGGCCAAGCCCACAACACTCTCCTCCTCATCCGACGAGGCATCGGACAATTGGCGGGGCGACAGGCGGCAGCCACGCTGGATATATTGCGTTAAACGATCAACAGAGGCCAAGATCAGGCCGAGGAACGGTGGTGAGGGCTTCAGGGGACGGGATAAGTACTCCGGATGATATTGGGTGGCCACAAAATACGGATGCCCGCTCAGCTCGATGATCTCCATGCGGGTCTTGTCCACATCCGTGCCCACAAAGCGCATGCCATGCTCTTCCAGACGCGGTACATACTTGGGATTGACCTCATACCGATGACGATGTCGCTCCTCCACGGTCTTTGGATTACCGTACAGCTGCCTTATCACACTGGGACCATCGGCAAAGACAGTCGTTCGCTTGCCGAGTCGCATAGTGCCACCCAGTTGACCCGTATGATGCTCCGGCATATCAATGACCAGCGCATTGCCCGTATTGGGTTCGATTTCCGTGGTATTGGCATCCTTCAGGCCCAGTTTACTGCGTGCAAATTCAATAACTGCCGCCTGCAGGCCCAAACAGATGCCAAGCAATGGCTTTCGATTCTCTCGCGCCCACTGGCAGGCCCGAATCTTGCCCTCCATGCCCCGGGAACCGAAGCCGCCGGGCACCAGAATACCATCGCTTTCGCATAGCTTTTGCCACTCCTTGTGGTATTTGCCGGGCTCCGTTTGCAGTGTTTCCTCCTCCAGCAGACAGGACTCAATGAAGAGTAGTTCCAGTTTACGATTGGCTGCCAAGGCGGCATGTTGCAGGGCCTTCACCACGGATGCATATGAATCCGTAAACTTGGTGTACTTTCCCACAATGGCAATGTTCACCTCCCGGCGAACGGTTTCTGTGCGGCGGGCCAAATCGCGCCATTGCTGCAGGCATCTAAAAAGGGGAAAATGTAAATTAATTCCCATTTTCTTAGGGCTTTCCTTTACACCCAAACTCACTTGGTTCGCTTGCTCATATCAATGTTGAGCTGCAGCCGCTCGTTGAGATATTCAATCACTCCGTTCTGTTCCATTAACAGTGGCACATGGTAGATGGAGTTCAGGTCATGGATGCAGATCACCTGGTCGGGACCCACGTGACAAAAGTTGCTTATCTTCTCTTTGACCTCCAGGCCGATGGGCTTCTCCGATCGGCAGACAATTAAATCAGGACTCAGGCCACAACCCCTCAACTCACGCACAGAACTCTGGGTTGGCTTCGTCTTGGGTTCACCCGTTGCCTTGGGCAGCGGCACCAGCGATACATGGGCCACGCAGAAATTCTCTCGCTTGACGCGAAACTGAAATTGACGGAAGGCCTCGACGAAGGGCATGCCCTCGATATCGCCAATGGTTCCGCCCAATTCCACAATGCAGACCTGCGGCTTCGATGAGCCCTGGACAGGGGTTTGGGCCACGCGCTCCACCCACTCCTGTATGGCGTCCGTGATGTGTGGGACAACTGTGGAGGAGGTTTTACCAATTAGTAAGTGATTTTATAAGCCAGGATAAGCCAAGCTTTACTCACCCTGAACGGTTTTGCCCAAGTACTCGCCAGTGCGCTCCTTCTCAATCACCAACTTGTAGATTTTTCCCGTTGTTATATTGTTGTCCCGATGCAGGGTTATGTCCAGAAACCGTTCGTAGTTACCCAAATCCAAATCCACCTCGGCGCCATCGTCCAAAACGTAAACCTCACCTGAAATACAACAAGAAAAATAACAAATTAGCAATCTCTTCGATACAGGAAACCCTTTTATTTCCAAAATAAACCAAGATCTCTCCTTGAATCTTTACATTTCCGTTTTATTTCCAAGGTAATAATTGTGCTTAGGTGTAAAATGGCGCACACTCGCAAGCTTTCCTTGGAGTGAGCACTCAACTAGAAGTCGAATCAAATGTAGCATGGCATAATGGACACAAACTATACGTATAATTCTTACGATCTAACCTACTGCTGGGAGTATGTACAGTCTTCGGCTTAGTCTAGACATGCGTCTCTCTACTTGGACTCCTCGAGATCCTCCTTGTAGAGCTCCTTAAAGATGAGCTTTTGTATCTTGGTGCGAATGCGCAGCTTCTGGGCAGCCGTCAGCTGCTTCATATACGGATGCAGGCTCAACAAGTAATGGTAGTCATCGTCCTCGGGCACCATCGGCGTATCCATGGTCGAGGAGCCATTGAAGTTGCTATCCTCGGAGAGACGCGGCCGCTTCAGCTTGAGGGCGGGTATCAGTCCATTGGCGTAGGAGTGTTGAGTGAAGCTAAGATGCTCTGTAGCGCCGGCACCGCCCACTGCGGCGGCGGATGAGCCGAAGTCCTCGTTGCGCTCCTTGGTCGCATATGTGGCCAGCGGATGGTGTGCTTTGTTGTACAGCGGCGGCGGTGATACAGATCTCTTGCCCATGCCGATTGGCGTTCCTCCATTGGAGCACACAGACGATGCGGATGTGGTGGTAGCGGGCGCCAAAACAGCACCCGGTTCGGGTTGTTGGACTGTTGGAGCAGATGTGGTGGTCACCACTGGCGGCGGCGAACAGTGGGCAGCCGGTGGTTCCACCATATGCATTTGCAGCGGCAATGGCACTTGTTGCTGTTGCTGCTGCTGCTGTGGCGATGGCTTCTTGCTGAGATCCTCGGCCTCCTTCTCCGCCAGCTCCAAAAGCTGAGCCCGCAGCAGTCCCGCCTTGAGCAGAGCATGCTGATGAGCCTCCTCCTGGGCCTTGAGAGCGCCGGTGGCCAATGGCGTTGTGCTCACTTGGTTCATTTGATGGGCAGCCGGCGGCGTTGGCATTACATCCTCCATTGTGGTGGCCTGGCTAGCATCCCCGTCCGCCTCTGCCTCCGCTTCCATGTCCTCCTCCTCTTCGTAGTCCTCGTCGCTGTCCTGCAGGCGACGTATCAGGCCGTTGGTTAAGTCCGGTTCCACCACCGTCTTTTCACAGTCCTCGCTCTGTTGATTAAAGTAGAACGACTGATCCTGCTCGTTCTTCGGCAGCCGGTGTCGCATGTGATCAGCTGGAAATGGGAACGAGTTAAACCTATTTAAGTTTGATAACCAGGACAACTCACTTAGGAACAACAGGGCATAGTAGTGCAACCACTTGGACTCGAAGGTGGCCGGGTCCACCATGAAATCACCGTTATCCCCTCGCGGTATCCTTTTGTACTCGACCCGAAAATTATCCCGCAATCCTTTCCACTTGGCCTTGAGCACGATCTCTGGTAGAAGTGGAAATATTAAGTGAGTTTCCTCTCTCTGAATAAAACTCCTTTCTGGCCATATGCTTACTTGGCAGCTTGTGCGCTCCGCTTAACTCGTCCCACATCTGCTCGAGGAAGGCTTTGTTGCAATGGAAATTGCGATTCCAGATGGCCGGACGCTCTTCGATGTCGTGAATGAACTGCTCCACATTGAGCACAATTGTAGACTTTTTTGGCGCCATCTTTGGACGCTCTTCTCCACGTCTGTCTTTGTCTCGCACTCGCGCACTTGGTCAAATCCACCGCCGACCCCTGCGTTCCCTTCCCGTTTCACTTGTCCGTCCGCCGGCTAACGGTGAATGCCAAATGCATGCTCAAATAGCACACGCCAGCTCCACCAACCACACATACAGATAGAGAGCGCTCTGGAGAGGATGAAGAGGAGCATTAGGCATTGACCACACACACTCCCCTGCGTCCGGCTTCCACCCACACCATCACAGTTAGCCGCGATCCGTGACCATCAATGGGTGAGCACCCTGAGAGCAACAACAACAACCAGCACAAGAGAGGCAGAGGGCAGCAACAAACTCTTAACACAATAACTTCATTAAGATTCCTTCCTTGGGCTTGCTTATGCCTAGGCCCAAAACAAGCCGAGCCAGCGACAGGAAATGCTGCTCTGCGCCATTCGCTTTGCTCTCCATCGGTTCCATCTCTCACCTCGCCCCCCCACCCAGTTCCTTCATCTCTCTCCACCAACAAGACGACGACGAGGCGAAGGCAGGAAAGAAGCAGCAAAATCAAATTATAAACACGCCAGGCCAGCGACAGCGGGACAGAGACAGACGGCGACGACCGAGAGACCAGCCAACAGTTACTCCATGAGCCTGCCTGCCTGCCTGCCTGATGCCACTGCCTGTGCCTCTGCCCTGACCCCCGCTTCTTACTTCCTCAACACACGGAGCACACTGGCAGAAAAGATGTATAAAATCTAATTTTTGAAAATTTAGGAGGAGAAATTTAACTTGACTGAGCGAATGAACATTATCCTTTCTAATTATCCTTTCTAATTATCCTTTTTTGTTGAGATTTTTAATTTAATTTTGTGAAAAGTAAGAGTTATATTTAATATTTTGTTTTCAAAAACTTAAATCAATTTATTTGTAAAACTAAAAACCCATTTTTATATCCCTTACGTGTCCCATTAGCCCCCAAATTTTTCCAGTGCATCGTCTGGCCCCCAGTGCATCGGTTTCAGTGTGTCTCTGTCTGTGTGTGTGCGTCTGCAAGTAAGTGTGAGTGAGTCAGGCGCAGGCGGCGGCGGCATTCAGTCAGTCATGCAAAAATGTTTGCCCGTAGAGTGCGAAATACTAAAAACGGCAGCGTGTGGATTGTGGAGACAGCCGACTGCGATTGTGGGGAGAACTGGCAATGCGGTGGGGGGGCAGCGGAGCGGATGCGGAGGCACAGGCCGAGCCAGGCCGGGCACACACACACACACACACACACACACACATACTATATATTCCAGCGAGCAAAAGCAATTTCTGGCGGCAGCTACAGCCACAGAGCTATAGCTATTGCTGCAGGCAGACAAGAGACCAGAGACCAAGCCAGACAAATAATGCGTCACGTTGCGCAGTCGTTAAATTTTCGTTTTCGTCGTTGCCGTTTTTATGGGCAAAAACTGCCGGCGACAGCGGTGTTGTTGCTGTTGTTGTTGTTGTTGTTGTTGTTGTTGCTAGGTGAGGGTAGGGAGGGAGGGTGAAAAGCTGGCCCAGCTGCTCCGCGAGGTGCTCGAGCTTGGTGGCTGGGCGGCTGCTCCTCTGCTTCTGCTGCCGCCAGCCAAGAATTTCACAAGTTTCGACCCGCCGTGGAAAGTTATGAGGCCTCCGCACACTTGCCACTTACACACACTCCTCTCCAAACTGGAAGCTGCTGCTGGCTGGGAAATTGGCAGCTAAGTGGACTAACATTGGAGATTTGGAAATCACTTCCTTAACTTTGATTTCCCGCACAGTGGAGATGGATTCCTTAGCTTACAAGGGAGCGGAGGCAGGGAGTGAAATGAGATAAGACTATGCTCCTCCTATGCCTATTTATAGGTCAGATCTTGTAATAAATGCAGGGTATTGATCAGGCAGAAAAGAACAAGAGAGTGATTTCCATTGATCTCTTCCAAGCTTAACCCATTGAAGATTGCAATAAAAAAAGAGCTTGGTTAGAATAGAAAATGTTCTTGAAATAACTTCGAGAATTGTTATAACAATCTTGTTAAAATTTTATACAAATTGTTAATCTTTTTATTTTGTAAAACTATCAAATTATCAATTATTTTCTACACCATTATAATTAAAATAATTTCTTTTATAGGCTTTCAATGTCATCCTCAAACCTTATCATAAATCTAAAAGGTTTGAAGTTTAAATTTTCCTACTTGTTTAGTCTTTATTTCCCAACTTGGTAACTGGTTGACTTTTATGAACAAAATTCTAAAACGCAACTTTAAAATATTGCCTCTTCCATTTGCTGCATCAGCTTCTTCCCTGTCACCTTTAAACGAGCTTCACACCTTTCCTACCAGAATCTCCATTTGCTAAAATCCTTTGCCTTCGCACCCATAACTTAAATGTTGGCCCCACCTCCCCCCCGGCTTCAACTGTCATTGAAATTAGCTTGGGAATGAAGAGGAAAGGAAGGGAGTCAAAGAGGCTTATAAGAGGGAGGGGGGAGTAAGGCAGGGAATAAACTATAAAGTTGTTGTTGCTGCTCTATAAAATCAATAAAACACGCACACATGTGCGTGTGTTCCATTCGCACACACACACAGATACACACATGTATGCAAAATTAGCGCGCCAGGAGGCGCCGCAACTAACGGTGAATGTGGGTGGCCCAGTGGGTGGTTGGTCGTGTATTACCGCCAAAGTTTATAATAATCGAAAAGTTTCGCGCTCGGACAGCGGCCCCCGCATATATTCCGATTTTCCGTTATATCCCGAGAGCGTATCCGTGGCCGTTTCACGAGCGGAGAACAAGCGAGAATCCGAACTCGAACTCAAACTGGAAACCGAAACCGAAACCGAATTGCGAATTCCGAATTCCGAACCAAAAGGCGAACCACTGCTGATTGCAGTCAGCTTACAACTGAAATTGAAAATTCAGCAGAGCAAAGTGCGAAGCGCCGCCGTTGCTGCTGCTTTTTGCTGCTGCTGCCGCAGCGGCTGCCATTTGCCGCCGTTGACGCGCCGCCGCCACCGCCGCCGCACAGTCCGCGCTGCCCCCGCCGCCACTCTTCCACTCATCCACACACTGCCACTGCGACAGGCTGCAGCCATCCGCCATCAGCCCGAGAGCCATGAGCCGTGAGCCAACAACAGGCAGGCAGGCAGGGCAAGCACAGGCCGTGTATTCAGGCCGGGTCCAAGCCCCCCAAAAGCCAAGCGAGCCATAGCCACATAGCCGTAGCCAGAGCCAGCCAACAAAACGTGCCAACTAGCGGCGGCAGCTGAAACGACGCCAGCCAGCCACCAGCCAGCCAGCCAGCAGCACCAGCAGCAGGCAGGCAGGCAAAATAATATAAGAAAAAAAAAAATAAAGTACTAAAGTAAGGCCGGCTAGAAGAGAACGAAGATGGGAACACCCTACTTCATTAGCATGCGAAACTGCTAATGTATCTGAGATACTCTTTAAACTTAAGAGTTCTAGAATCTTTACAGATCACCAGAGAACATTTTAAAGATAGAAAATTGTTGAAGTATGAAGCTTACATCCGAAAGATAATTTCTTTACTTAAATAATGTTTTGCTAAGTCATTACTCTTTTGTTAGTGGTTATTTTAACTAGGCAGCATCCCATATTATTTACGATTGCATTTTAAACCTTATCTACAAGCTTAGATGATCAAATATTAGGGGTAAACTTTATCTAATGATTATCTTCAGTAAGCCAGTGTGCTTAGCTGTGTAAATAAATGTTAAATGAATGAATAAAACGAGGTACAATATTGATATACATAAAATGATCACAGGAAATTAATAAAATCTTTGTGAGTATTACAAAAAATTAAGTTTTGGGTAAACTTCTAATAAAAAGATATTAAATACAAAGAGAAAATTAAAATGCTCAGCCTATGAAGTGTTATTAAATAACTCCATCTCTCAATATTAATCATAAATCGATAAGATTTGCTTTAATTAAACACACATTAAAAAGAGTTCACACAGCTAAGCCAAAAATCGCAATGCCCTACGTAAAAGGAGAGGGCATGAGAAGCGCACACTGAAACGCAAAAAACGCCAGCGAGGAGGCCCAGGCCATCCAGTCATCTGGCGGGGCGGTCGGACAGAGGAGGATTTTGACAAACGGGGATGGGGAACAGGGAGCAGCAGTCAGCAGGCTGGCACAGGCAGTTCCACCAGCAGGCGAGAGCCAACGCCAAAGCCAAAGCCACGCCACAAGCTTTTGCTTTTGCCGGCGCGACACACACACACACACACACATACATACGAACTCCCATACATATATAATGTGTGTGCAGGAGGAGGAGGATGAGGATGAGGTGGCCGCGCGGGGGTTTTGGGAATGTGGAGAAGCGCGCACAAACGCTAAAAACGGCCGCCGCCATTTGCTTCGCTCTGCTCTGCTCACTGCTTCTGCTTTTGTTGTTGTTGTTGTTGCCGTTGCTGCTGCTGCTTTTGGGCATATTATTGCCGGCTATCCAGCACACGCACACTCACACTTACACTCGCAAAGGCACACACAAACACATGCGAGAGAGAGCCAGCCAGCCAGCCAGCCAGCCGCGGTGTCTGTGTGTGTGTAAGGTGGAGCCGGTGGCCTGCTCTCCTCACGGTCCTCCTCCTGTGGCACGTCCTCTTCTTCCGCTGCTTTTGCTGCCTACTGCATGCGCGCAGCAACGACAATCAACGCGCGGAAGCGAGCGAGCCCTAGTAGCTAGCAGCGAGCGAAAAGCATAAACCATGAAGAGAGTAGAGGTGGCAAGTGGGCAAGGCGGGGGCGAAGGCGAAGACCAGGGGCTGGCTGGCTGGCGTGAAGAGGAGGCTCGTTAAAATCACGCGACAGGAGGCAAAAGCAGCAAAAGCAGAAGAAGCAGCAGGCAGCAGCAGAAACGACAACGGGGGCGGTGCAACAAAAGCCGGGCAAAGCGAATCGATGTGAATTTGGCTGTGACTCCGGCTCCGGCTACCGCTCTTCCTCCTCTTCTTGTTTCCAACTTCCCTTGGCTCCGGCGCCCGTCGCTCAGACATGCCAAGTGTGAGGTGACTGGGAGGGACGGGGAGGTGGGAAAATTAAAACGGCACTGCGACGGGGCAGCTACCACCACCCACCGACGCGCGGCTGGGTGGCCGGCCGCCAACCAGGCTGTAATATAATGAGGGAAAAACGTGCGATTGGCCAGCGCAGCTCCGAATTTAATTTCTTACAATTAAGCTAACGAACAACCGAAACTCTTTCAGAATCATATCTGTTGATAGGAAAATTTGACTATTTTATTTAAAGGAAATTTCATTATCTTTAATCATCTTAAATATTTCGATTGACCTTTGAAAACGAAGCAATCTTTGGCATCTTAAACTCTCCCTAGAACCAGGCTTCTTCCGGTTTATAAAAGAAAACAAAAGATAAATATTTCTATGGACCTGAGATCTTGATAATTTGATTTGTAAACAAAACTATATTATCAAAAGTTTCAATATAATTTCCCATGTTGGCCGGAAGGAAGATTAATAGGTTTTTTGCAAGTTTCCTAATTTCCCTGCTCGTCGAAGTAATTACTTAAAGCGATCCGCGGGCAATGCTTAAAGATATGCCAAGAAGTAAGGAAACTTTTGACCAGTCACAAGATTGAAGCTTATGAAGCCATAGAACAACACACACACACATACGCATACACGGACACGTGCGGGCCCATCAGTAAACTTTACTGTCTGTGCGTGTGGCAGCAAATAAGGAGTGTGGCGAGGGGCGTGAGGGATGAAAGTGGGCGGAGGCTAGTGGGTGGGGGAGGTGAGGTTGGCAGCCACTCAGCCTCAAACGCCTCAGCTACGCGTAGCAACGGTCACATCCTGCTGGAAAGCTGGATAGAGATGGGGAGCTGGGGAGCTGGAGAGCAGCCACAACGGAATGGCATTTTCCATTTAATTTTTGCACACTCTCACACGCACGCACTCACGCACCCGCTGCCATATGTATGTATAGGATTACAGTGAAACCTAAATAAGTTCGATTTTATAGAAATGTATCTTAAGTTTGTATTTAATATCTGCAGGATACCTATATTTCCAGTTGCTCTTCACTATCATAAGTTTATTTGCCTTTCGAGTTAGCTAGGCTCCACTGTACTTAGCAGCACACGCACCGGGCTGCCCAGGAGCATGAGGAAGTGAAGAGGGCGAATCGCAGACAGAGGTGGCCGCAGCAGCAGCAGCGTGGCAACAGCAGCAGAGGCCCAAGCATTATTGTCGTCGCGAAACGTGAGCGTAACGAATGCGCAAGCAGAATGGCAGCAACAAAGCAAATGCAGGCCAAAAAGAAGGTGCAAAAAGGGAAGTGGAGAGGCGGTGCAAAGGGGGATCTCGGAAGGTGGGGGAGGCGGCGGCGGCGGTGGCAGTTAATGGCGCACAGGCAAAGAGCAACAGCTGCTAACGATGTTGACGCGCCGATGACGGCCACACAACCAAACAGACACATAAGAGGGAGATACATATATATGTAGTATACATATATAGGAGCTGCTGGCTGGCTCTTTTATGGCTAAAAACGCTAATGTGCCGATTGTGAGGAGGCGAGGGCGGGGGGACATGACGGAGCGCAAAACACGCAAAAGCCCAAGCAGAATAAGACGAGGAAGAAGCAGAAGCTGAGAGCCCAGCGGCAGCAGAAAAACAGCAACACAAAAGCACCCAGTACATGATGGCTGGAAGAAGAGACACCCTCCAAAAGATGGAACTCAGCGAGCGGCCAATATGGCGACCCTTGCCATTTCCCATTCCAATCCTACTTCTCTCGGTCGCCCACTCGCACACTAACACACTCGCACACCACGGGAATTAACGCAAAACAAATGAAGCACACGCATGTGCCGCAGTCAACGTCTACGTCAACGCCGGCAGCGAACTCAAACTCACAACAACAACATCAACAACAAGAAATGAGCATAAAACACACAGAAATGCATTCTGTGTGCATTTCGACCCCCAAAAACCGAAGCTGGGCGCAAAAATGCAAATGACAGGCAGCAGACAGTAATCCCCCGCGAGTGGGGGAGGTTTTGGGTGGCGGCGGCAGATATGAGAGAAATAGCCGACAGGCTGTCCTCCTCAGTGTTTCAGCTCATCGAATTTGCTTGGCCATATTGGCACCTCCTCCTATGAGATGGAAAGGAGTTTTAAATTTTAAAATATATTTATTTATTTCTTACATTTATTTCAGAATCAGAAAAGTTCAAATTGTTTAACAGGGTCTCCAACTCTCCAACAATACATTTCGTAACATAGAACTTTCCGTTTCACCTATAAATTAATTCGCACGTGTAGATCGGCCTCGCGAATCGTGCAGGTCAACGCTGCGTCACATGTCTCCCTCACACAACACCCACCCCCAACTCCCCTCCCCCGTTGTCTACCGCACAAGCACGCCGTAATTGCATTGGCACGTTGCATAAATAAATTTGTGTGTCGCTGCCGCAGTTTATTCACTCTCGTTGTTGTTGTTGCTGCTGCGCTGATGGCGCCATTGTGGCCGAGGAAGTTCTTTTTGCATAAGAGGGGGTGGTGCAGTGGAGAGATAGAGACTGTGGGTGAGCGCCAAACAGTGGCAATGTGAGTGAGAAAAAACCTGATCAATACAGTTAATCAATGAAAATCCCCACAGCGATAAGCCACACATAGAGGTTATTATCGTTTTGGCTTATCTCTAGTTTGTTTACAAATATTATTTAATGCGCACGTGAAAAGTTTCCCTTTCCTTCAATCAAACACAAACAATCTGGGACAAAACAGAAACCAGAAAACAGAATAAAAACAAAACAAAACGAAAAAAGGAGGAACCGGGCAAAGCGAAGCAATTTAAACAGGAGAGACAGAGAGTGAATAAAAAGAAACTTTCATTTTCAATGTCAAGCAACAACAACACAATGTCTGCCGGTTGAGGGAGGTTTTTTTTCGTTACAAGAGAGTTCATAAACAGAGAGCAACAGGAGAGAGCTAGAGCAGATCTCTGGTATCATTGGGTAAAAACAAATTGTAGGCGTTGTAAACAAATGGTGGCGAATAATTATTTTTTATTTGTATGGCTGGAGTTCATTCACAGGTTGTTTTTTTTTTTATAAACAAAACTTAATAAACGAAAACACGTGCAAGTACTTTTTGTTATTTGCGAGAGGGTGAGAAAGAGAGGGAACGAAAAAACAGCTGACAGGCCGGCTGTGGTGTCTGGTCATCTCTTTCATACGCCCACACGGAACAATAAACACGCCACTTTGCATTTTCTTACAACAAATACATATATACACATTGAATACAGTTAGAGATTTTGGCACGAATTGTATTTATTTTTCTTAATTATTTGGCATATGTATGTACATTTGAATTTGTTTTGCCTTATTTGATTATTTTCTAACTCAGCTTTGATTTCTCCCCCCAGTTTGATGCACTTTTGGCGGGAGAGCGCGCTTTTTCCACATGGTAACCCTGCGACATACGCTGTCTTTTTCTCTTACATGCGGCCATGTGGCTTACAACATGCCGCGTGACCTTTGACAACAAGACCCGTTACAACTACACAATGCACACACTTGCAGACACTAGGACTAACACTAACGCGCAATGTTGAAAATTTGCCAAAAAGCAAAATACAGACCGATTTTCCTGCTTTGCGTATATAATATAGCCCCGCATGTACATATTATTAAGCAAAAAAAGGCTAGGAACTCACCATGCTCGTACGGCGAAAAGGTTCCAGCATCAATATTGATATAGGGATCTATTTTGATTGAGGTGACATCGAGACCACAGGACTTGAGGAGCGTTCCGAACGAGGAAGCTATCACGCCCTTGCCCACGCCGCTGATGACGCCGCCAGTTACCAGGATGTATTTCATCTTTGCGGGATTTCGGATCGCGAATTAACGTCTCGCGGAGTCGACACTACGTCTACACTTGTAAGAGCGAAGCCGATCGACAATTGCGCCGTTTATTTAGGTTTTCGGTTACTGCTACACGTGTTCCCGCAAATTGCGAACCGCGAGTTGATTTATTTATCTGCGCTCTAATATATACATATGTATGTATGTGCATACCGCGGTATGTGCATTAGTGTGCCTAGTCGGGGCTATTTAAAACACACTTTTAAAAACTGGCATAAAAAGGTTGCGGACATTGCTAAACAAGTAATGTTTTCAAGGATTTTCCGAGGTTTTCCCATGGAAATCGTAATTTTAACGAACTTGTAACCATCTCAAGGGTTTTTAGGAGCTGAAAAATAACATTAAAAGTGAAAAAATTTGAACAACGGACTGTTCCTGTGATTATCTGGCAGTTCCTGCGTAAGGTGAAGGATTTAAATGTGACCAATTATTTATTTTTGTAACGAATTTTTGAAAATAAACTTTTATTACAATTTCTATAACTAAAAAGTATAAAGTATAAAGTAAATTAAACAAGTTTCACTGTATAATATTTATTTTGACTCCAACTTTAATAAAAATAATTTCATCTGTCCAATTTTCTCGTGCGAAGCATTAAATGTTGCATGTTTTATTCAACTTTTAGGCATAAAGGTATAAAAAAGATATAATATATAAAATGCGTGTGTCAAGCTTGAGAATTTCGTTGCTCATCAGGCCATCGGCTTACTTGCTGCTAGCCTCCTGCTGCTCGAAAAGCGGATACTGCTCCGTCACCTTCTCCCAGGTGGTTCTCGCCGTGGAAAGGTCCTTAACCACACCCACTACCTCCTCCAGACCGACGCGCACCTGCTTCATGGTATTCCGATCCCTCAGTGTCACCGTGTGCGGCTCCTTCAGGGTATCAAAGTCCACCGTGATGCCGTAGGGAATAGCAATCTCGTCTGTTCGTGCGTATCTTCGGCCAATGGAGCCGCTGGAATCGTCCACTTTGTGCGATAGCTCCGCCTTGGTCAGTGCCGATGATAGCTTCTGCGTGTAGGGCTGGAAATCAGTGTTATTCGAAAGCGGCAGGATGGAGCACTTGATGGGCGCCACCAGGGAGGGCAATGTAAAGTAGCAGCGCTGCTCGTCGCCGTCGCGACACTGGAAACTGTGCTCCAGCAGGGCGTACATAATCCTTCCAATGCCGAACGAGGGCTCCACCACGCTCGGGATGAACTCCTCCACATGGACGGTCTTCGAGGAGTGCTTCACGCTGATGGTGTCCTTGCCCAGCTCGTGGCTCTGTCCATCGGCCAGGGTCAGCTTGTACTGGCCATCGCCGGCCAGCTGCTGCTCCACCTTAGTGATCTCCTCAAGCGAGAGCTTGGCCAGCGCATCGGTTATGTTCTTGGCTTCCTTTTTGAAGGTCTTTCCCAAGGCCTGCTTGTTGGGCACAATCTCGCTGACCTCCACGGTCTTGGGGGCCGGCAGACGTTTCTCCGCCACCAACCGCACACCAGTGGCCGCCGTGTGCTGTCCCAGATCGTAGGCACTGCGATCCGCGCAGCCAACGCACTCCACCCAGCCGTAGGAGGTGAGAATCTCGGCGTCCCAGCAATCACAGGCGTAGTGAGCCATCTCGTTGGACATGTGCTGGCGGAAACGCAAGCACTCCGGCTTAATGCCAATGGCCAACAGGAACTGCTGGATGCGGGCCATGTAGTAGCCGAGGGTCTCGTTAGCCACCAGCTTGGAGGCGACGGCTGCTCCGATTTCCACCTGGGAAGCGGACTTTCCATCCATCTGATTGCAGGCAGAGTAAAGGGTCATCTTTTCCGATTTGATATTGCCAAACTTGGGGTGATCCTTGAGCACGGGATCGCAGAAATGCTCAATCTCCGCCATGGTGAACTCACGCACACGTATAAGTCCCGATCTGGGCGAGATTTCGTTGCGGAATGAGTTGCCTATCTGGGCAACGGCGAAGGGCAGCTTGCCCTGGTTGAATTCCAGCAGGCGCTTGAAGTTCACAAAGATGCCCTGCGCCGTTTCCGGGCGGAGGAATCCCTTGACCAGGCCAGTGGGTCCAATTTGGGTGGCGAACATCAGATTGAACTCGATGGGTTCGGTCAAATCGTTGCCAGTCAGGGGCGACTTAATGTTGTACTTGGCCAGGACATCGGCCAGCTCCTGCTTGTTCAGGCCATCCAGCTTGATGATGATGTCCTCGCACTCGGCCTGCAGAGCCGGCGTCGCCTCCTTGGCCTTGGACAGCTTCTCCAGCGCCTGCTTGATGAGATGGTCCAAACGGAAGCACTCGCCGGTCTTCACATCCTTGACCATCAGGTCAGCGAATCGCTCTACATGACCGGAAGCCTTTAAAACCGGTTCCGGCGTGAGAATCGAGCAATCCACCTCCAGCATTTGCTCCTCGAGGGCGAAATATTGACGCCACAGGGCCAGGATGTTGGATTTCAAGGCACAGCCCATCGGTCCGAAGTCATACTGGCCGGTAATGCCACCATAAATGGCGAAGCTCTGGTCGTAAAAGAAGCGTCGCTTCAGCAGATCCTCCATTTTGGCACGGTCAAAGCTGACCACGCTGGGCGTCAGCGCCAGCTCCTTCTCCTCCAGCACCTTCTTGCGGGCCTTCAGCTCGGCCACGGCCTTCTTCACGTCCAGCTCGGCGGCTCCCTGGGCCTTCAGTTCCCTCACCAAATTGCCCTGCTCCTGCACGCGCTCCCGCAGGGGAGCCAACTGTGCCTCGATCTCCGGATTGGACATGATGAACTCGGCAGCTGCGGATCGTAGATTAACCTTTCTCTTTTGCTTCTTGGTGCCCCAAGTGGTTGACTGAGTGGGTGACGGTGTCGGCGGTGACTGTGCGGGTGGTGCAGCGGCGGTGCTGAAAAACACTTTCGTGGCAATGTGCTCTGTGCTCCACGTTGTTTTCGCTATCTGAGATCTCACGGCTAGGGTGGCGCTGCGCAGGTGGGGTAGCGCTTTCAGCAACTGCAAGGACATAAAGGCGGATTTATTGAATCGCCGGCAAAATGCGAATTTATGTAATAAAACCGGCCGAATTGATGAAATACCTTTTCCTTTACAGGGCACAATAGAGATGCAGAAATATCGATGGTATCGATAGCCACCAATAAAAAGATGGTTGAAAAAGGTTCATAGAACAAAACAAGTTAGCAGCTCCATTGCCACAGCTGATTTTATTTTGATTTGAAATTTCCGGAAATCAAAACAAGCAAATGGAGGAAAGTGATATTAACATGGAAACGGATAATCCCGTGGCGAAAAACTCTCCAAATACTGGTATCCTTGAAAGAGGCGTCAAGCAGCGCTTAGAAAGGTTCTTAAGCCGACATGGCTTCTCGCAGGAAAACCTCCTGGCAGCCTCCAAATTCCGCGACAAAGACCACTCGAAGGAGGTGCTTGGTGAGTTTTCAAGACAATTAAGAGATTAGCCAAATAATTAACATCGTTTCCATCTAGCCTATGTGTCTAGCATGTACGACTGGGCAAGCAAAAGAGTCGACGCCTGCGACTCGGTCAGTTTGAAAAACATTACTCAATGGCTGGAGCTTTTGAAGAACGCCGATCTTTCCAATCGCTGCGAATTCGAGGCAGCAGTGCTTGTGAATTCCATCATAATGAATGAGCAGAAGCCAGGGCCAGACGAACTCAATGGCATTGACCTCAAGTAAGAATAATCTTTCATATTAAATATCTGTCCCTTAAAGTATAAACTTCTTTATATAAATATCCATTAACTTACGATTTCAGTGAGGCCTATACTTTTTTGGAAAATGCACTACTTGGCCGGCCCCAAAAGCAGCTAACTGAAGCCACCAAGGCATTTATGTCCAGAGAAATTGAGGTGACTTTTCCCCATTGTCTTTAGAAAGCTCTTTTAATATTTAAACCTGATCCACAGCTCCTCATAGCCGAGGCCAATACCGACGAGTCAGATGATATGGCGCGGAGCATGGGCCAAAGTCTGTACCACGACCAAGAGTACGACTATTTGGCGCAGCCGAACAAGGCTAGCCTGGATCCCCTGTTCCTGGACGAATGAGAATAATTATAGACCGCGCAGACCGCTTAATCATTTCCACACATTTATTAAACATTTAAATTCAATTTTTGTTTTTATATACGTACATTGTCACATTTGCATTTGCACTTTGTCTCGCCCCATTATCAATCGCTTGCTCGCTCTATACATAAGTATTACTATGCCGAATGATGGCCCGAACCTTTGTACGTATTAGTTAATATTCGATAATTACACTCATAATTAAGTACTTGACTATAAACAGCTTTAGCACATTTAAAATCTAGAATTCCTTTAGTTGTACACAATTACTTCAAGTAGGTGTAAGTACACGAGTATAAGAAAAAGTTAAGGTTAGGGTTCCTTGGCCTTTGGATTCTCTCAATTGCATAACATTTATTGTGCATGATTGTTTTCAATGGTTGCTTTTGCCGCCAATTAGCGTTGCATAGACTAAGAGTATAGAGATTTGGTAGTTTAGTTTTTGTTTTGCTTTGACAAGCTTTGTTTTAAACTTTAAGAGGCATAAAAACAGTTGAGTGCTGCTTGACTCTCATAGCATCACAATAGAATCACAAGAGACAGAGTTGGCTACGTTTTGCATTTGCATTTTCAATTTCAATTTCTAGGTTCATTTCAGGTTCTAGGATGTCATACGCTTACGATAAGATAACCGAAGATGATTTCACATACATACGTTCAAAGTTACATATACAAATTCGAATACAAATATAATAATACCCTTTAATATTAACCGTAGTGTTCTCGTTAATCAATCAAATGCAATTCAATAATGTACATAATATAACTCTTAAATGTTCAGTCCAGTTTGAGCTTTTGGTTTTCCCCTTCTTCTTGTTTGTTTCTCTTTAGCTTGTGTAATTAATTCATTAATTAAAATTAAGTAAATCTAATTATTTATATGTACGATTAAACGCTAGTAAACCATACCGATATGCCTGGTCCAAGCTCCCGAAAAAGGTAACCGAAACGAGTTTTAAGAACTAAAGAGACTAGAGACTAGGACTCAACACAATGCAAAGCAGATTCGGGTGCATGGCAAGGATATGCTGGAGTTTCAGGATCATTAGATCGTGGTGGCATCAACCAAATGCAGATCCCGCAGGATCAAACGAACACAACGAAGACCACAAAACAAACGCAACAGCAACAAATAATTCATATAGTTGGTAAAGTAAAGTGTTTTTTGGCAAAGAGTTTTGTGTTGTGTCGGTAGAATTTTGATTGTCCCGTTTCCGTGTCGTGTTATTCAGAGCATAGATCATTCGTGTGTACAATATATATAAAGTAGGTTTCAGCGTGTCCTAGGTAGAGTTCGCCTTGCCTTCTGCTTGTATACATATATATAAATTCATATTTTGTTTCTATTTTTCGCTAAAACATACCACACAACAATGATAATCGCTTAATTGCCGCTTTTGTAATGAGTACATCGAAGACTTCTCCACTACTATATAGGTAGGTTCCAAGAGTTTACCATTGTTTACCACACATCTATACAAATTGACTATAAATCTGAGAGATTGAGTTGTTGCCTCCATGAATTGTTTTCGGGGGACTGGTTGGTATCTGTTTCAGGACTCGTGTATTCACCTTAGTAGTAGTTTTGGATGTGGTTTTCTGGTATTCCGCTTGATCAGGAGCAAGTAAAAGTGTAAGTATTATAGGAATGGATAGGATGATGAGGCGGGGGCAGGCTGAAACTCTCGATCGATAAAAATATCCTTTCATATTCGTGGTTATTCATGTATGTATATTCATTTTGATTGCGTCTGCCGTAAAGCTCTGGGATAAATTTGATTCTTTTGATGACTAGGTACGTCGTACAGTAGGTACTCGATTTCGATTGTAGTTAATTGCATATTCATATTTGAGGTATGTGTGTGCTAAGATACATATATGATATATGCTGGGAAAAATAAAACTAGATGCTTTATGATATGACTTCTCCTGATAATATGCTTTAAATAATTAGAAAAATATTAGCATATGTGAGGTCTAGCGTAAACATTTATAATAAATATATGTATGTAAGGACTTCTATGAATTGATTGCATTCTGCATAGTGTTCTTTGTGGTTCCTTGAGGATTGTGGTTGTGTGTGTGTGTGTGTTTGACACATTTATGTTGTGGTTAAATTACATTAAGTTTTGCGGATTACCTTTGTTGCTTTGGTCACATCGAATTGGATTGGCTAACAACATTTAGATTGGTTTTAAGCTTGCTCTTGGTATACGTTTACAATGTCGTAATAATATAACGCTAATATATTTATATATTTATTTGTTAGTTGATTACTGGTGTTTCATAAATGGACCGAAATTGCATTGAAAAGTAATTGGATTCTTTTGAATGTTATTTTTTTTCTGTATTTCTTTTTTTTGCGTTCTTAGTTACGTCCGGAGAATAGTTGATACTGTAATAGAGTTGTTGCAAGATCATAATTAGGCCATCAATCTGGTTGATTTCAAACATAGAGATCTAGTATTGGTATTGGTATTGTTACAATTAATGGGTATAGCTAGCTACTGTTACGAAAACTGGGAAACTGCTGAGGCTACTTAATGCTGGAGAGTTTTACTCGTCTATTACGTTTATTAGGGGAGTTACGAATACGGGAAAATATACACCAAATATTTGGAGGCAGGAAGAGAGTACGGATTGGGGCGGGGCACACACACAAAGTACAGTTTTATTATAGGGATTATCAATATAGTATTAGCAAAAAGTATGACAGACATCGACATCGGTTAGCGGTTATCGGTAATCTGAAGGGTTCGGTAATCATGCATCGATTGTTCGGGACTGCTTCCTGTTTCCGGTTAGAGTACATCTGGGGGATCTGGTGATCTGGTGTTTCTTTTGGGTTTTCTGGGTTGAAT
Organism: Drosophila anomelani; assembly: GCA_035045905.1. Taxonomy (NCBI): domain Eukaryota; kingdom Metazoa; phylum Arthropoda; class Insecta; order Diptera; family Drosophilidae; genus Drosophila; species Drosophila anomelani. The sequence continues at coordinate 11,437,545 of JAWNOO010000165.1, forward strand.
GCAAACTACAAACATCTAACTAGGGTCAACTTACGGCTAGGTGTAGTAAGTGTCTGTGTTGGTACGAATCGGACTTCCGCCGGATGTGAGTGTCTACAAAACTACTACTAAGGTACAATTGTGGATGAGTGTGGGTATTATCGGAATGGAGGGGACATTACTTCCGGGGGAAACTTACGTTTCAGGAGAGTAAAGCCTGTCTTAGGTAGCGGTAGTTACTCTTTTTTTTTCGATCTCACCCATATGTATATATGTAATTCTTAAAGACTTGTCGCACAATCTACGCACATTTGGAATGCGAGAACCTTTGAACTCTTAAGGCACATTTCGAAGTATAATCATAATCATAATCATAATAGGTACGACTTACAGTACAGCAAAAGCAAATGGAAATAATAAAAATGCACAAGCGGGCTAAGGGTTAAGGGTTAAGGGGTTACGGGTTCAGTGGGTTAAGGTTAAGGGGTTAAAGCAACACTGATTGTGCAAAAGCCAAGTATACATTTAACAATTACAATAAATTCGCAATGACTTAATCGTAGTTGAGTAAAAATACAAAGTACAAATGCATATCAACATCTGGTAAGTCGGTAAACAGATTCATATAGTTCAGATTCGGATTCAGATCGATATATGTATATAGTGGGTATGCAAGATAGCGGGTAGCAGCCTTCTGAAGCCTTCAGTGTCAGTCAATCAATCAAGTTTACACATATATGTATGTATATATCTATATATATTGTACAATATTTTCGCGATCAGCAGTTTAATTTGTTCTCGGCTCGAGTCTTCTCTCATTTCCACATATATATATGTATATATATATATAGTTTTTCTCAATTATCGGTTGTTCTTGTTGTATTTCCAAAATATTTATATAGTGCAGTTCAGATGGGCAGAAAGTAAAATGGCAAGTCAAGTAGTACAGAGACATTCATAACGTCAATTCCAATACACTTAGGAACACCACAAATATATTGTACAGCTGCGAGAAAGTTTAGAAATCATTTGTTAAAAAAAAGATATATATTTAATTGCAGGCACAGAATTAGCATGCAATTTAATGGGTTCGTTTCTTAATTATTTTCTCTTCAGTTTCCTAGAGTTTAAGCTACGGTTTAAATACCAGTTTCACCTATTTTTCAGCACAAGGTTATTTGAGGGTTAAAGTGCTATCCTGTCAGTTTTGTTTAATTTCATGCATTCAAGGACCTTTATATAGTTTGATTTAATAATGTTTCCAGTAGAAAATATTGTTTCTATTCAAAGAAAATGGTTCTTTGGATGAAATATTGAAGAATAAACGTTGAAGACTTCGAGAGTAGATCGGACAAAGCTTTCAAAACTTTAACTTTCAAACATGAGCCAAGAAACCATGCAAGAAACAATATACAAAAGAGTTTAAAATCATAAATAAATTAATGCAAAATCTCTATCAAATATAATACCTGGATTACCGCAATATGCAGGAACTTAATGGTATTAACTTAACGTTTACGTCACTAACTGTAGCTTCCCTATTATCCATTATCCCATTAATCCAATTTTAATCCAATAAATTCATGGTGCAAGTGCTTAACCTAAACTAACTGATAATGTGTGAGCTTTAACAATAATACCACTTTGAAGGTCGCCAAAAAAGGCGACGGGATTTACGAATTACAAGGATAAAGGATTCAAATCAACACTACTTTTTTACACACACACGCACATGCAGCAGTGTCTGTGGGGGAATCTCTCAATTTGATTTTCCAATCACTAATCAAATTTGTTCGATTTTATTTTAAGAGGGACTTTCCAGGAGAGATACAAAGAGAGGAGCCACAACTAAGTTAATATCAATAATAATAAATATAAATGGCTGTTAGTAAGTAAATATCCAATTGGGCTATGTGGCGGCTAACTTGTCTTGGTTTTTCAGTTATTTTTGGTATATTGGTATTTCAACATTAACACTTATGGTACATACAAATATATATAGAGGACTTGAATAAATTCGCCAAAAAAACAACAGTTGTATTCGTTCTATTAGTATGCATATATAAATATTACTTTTGATAATTGGTTTCATGTTTACTCTTTAGCATCGACCGTAAGTAGGTAAGTAAGTAAGTAAGTAAGTATGACTAGGCTATAGTATATAGATCTCACATAGGTACATTCATATACATAAGTTGATTCATTCCTTGATTGTTTTCTTTGCTACATTTTACCCTCTGCCCACATTATTCAGTTTTTCAGATTCCTTTTGCACTCGAACCTCTGCGATTCGATTCGATTTGATTGGCTTTTGATTCGTTTCGTTTCGATTCAATACGATTCGATCTTCGATCTTCGGTTTTCTCGGCTTTCAGCTTTCAGTTTTCAGTTTTCAATTCCTTGGCGGATTGAGATTGAGATTCATGCTCCGCAGCTTGGCCTTTAAGCGCACATTGTTGAGGCTCTGCTGGTAATTGAGGCCATAATTATAGCCATAATTGTAGCCATAGCCGGAGCCCGAGCCCGAGCCCGAGCCGGAACCGAGACCGGAATTGAGGCCGGAAGTGTATTGGCTGGTGGTGGCTGAACTGTAGCCATATCTGCCGGAATCGGCGTTGGCCGGAGCCCCGCCGATTTCGTTCAGATCGTACTATTGACTGAATGTGATATTGAGTGACGGACACTTTCGGACGTTGCTGTTGCTATTGCTGTTCCGCGTACCGTTGACCCGCAACAGCGGCACCGGACTCACAGTGCCGGATACGGAAGTTAATTGTCTTACCATGCCGGATCCCAGCTGCTGCAGTAGTCCCGATCCGGAGCCGAGTGGACCCGATGACAGGACCGTGGACTGGCGTCGCGATCTAATGCTCTGCATGCTGGAGGAGAGCAGAAATGGGACGCTGCTCGAGGTGTTCGGCATGGAGCCACCCTGTTTTTGGGAGTACAATAAAGGAGATTTCTTTGGAAGATTAGTCAAGGCTTGTCTTTGATAGGGAGGGTGATCTGTACGAGTATATCGGGCGGATGCGATCGGGAGCGAGGCATACTCTTAAATATATATATCTGTGCTATGTACAGGGTCTTTCTGTGGGTGTGTGTGTATGGTGTTGGTTGAACCCAAGGCTTACCGGTACATATAAGCTGATTGTGCTACAAACAAACAAACCAACAAACAAACGAACAAACAAAGCAACAAACCAACCAGCAAACAAACAAACAAACAATGAAACCAAATCAACAACAAACTCGAACTGAATCAATCAATCGACAGACAGGAGAACAGGAGACGGATCCAAAAACATTGATTGAATGGAGAACATATACAGGATATACACGGTTGTGGTTCAACCGAATGGAAACATATACATATATAGGGATATATGGATATATGGATATATGGTTTGTACAGATGAGTCCGAGTACACATGAGTATTTATGCATATATATTCCAAATCAAATTTCGCAATACGAGGAGGCTCGGGCGGAGCGTAAATGAAATGAAATTACATTAACATAAAATTTAATACATCAGCATACTGCGTGAGGTGGTGGGTGTGACGGTGTGTGTGTGTGTGTTGGATGTGTGTGCGTGTCTAGACCTTAAATAGTGGAGAGGCAGAGGCATAAATAGGGGAAGAGGGTGAAGCCTTGAGACAGAGACTGAAAAAGAAAATTAAATTTGGGAGAGAGAAGAAAATTCTGAAATTATGAAACGTGTACTCACGATCATGCTCCGTGCAAGCTGCGATTTTTTTTTGTATTTTTTGTTTCAATTATTATTTAATTTTATTTTTATATTTTTTTTTTGTTCGTACATGAAATGAAGAACGGAAATACACACATGAAAGAAACGCATGAAACGCATGTATGTTGTGTTTGTGGTGTTCGCCCAAGTTAACATGAATCCATAATGCGCTGCTGTTCAAAAATTCAACAACAACGAACCAGCGAAAATATACACAAAAAGTCTGGCTTCCGTTTATGTATATATATATATAGAGAGATTTTCTTGTTAGCCATTCAAATAGTACATATATAATAGTTAGTGTCCAAAGTCATGTGTGTGTGGCATTTGGTTTTTGTTTTGTTTTATTTTTTCAGATACAAACGCAACATGAACAGAGTTAAAAGGAAACAAAATCAAATTAACACTGAGCACGATTAGGACATTTAATGAAGAAGTAGTCAGGTTTTTATAGTATAGTATATAGTATATAGTATATAGTATAGTAAAATAAAACCAAATGGTTGTATCATTTTGTATTGGTCCCTCGAACGATTTATGCGTGTAATTTCTCACTTCAAACGACGCTGATAAAAATTTACGGGGGTTTTATTGCCTTTGCATCTATTTATTTCATTCTTAAAGCATTATAATTTATATATCTCTTTTGTTTACATCTTCTAGCTTTAAAAATCTTTCTTCTTTCCCTAAAGATACATCTTCCGGCTTCAAAGATACATTTTCCATCGAAGCCCTAAAAAGTATGCTATGCATTTGATTGATTTCTTCCCTCCGTCAATTTGATTATTTCGGTGAAAAGTCTCCCCCCATTCATCAAATTTACATCAGGCAACTTCATTATGCCGATACTCTGTCTCATAAAAGCATTTTGTATATATATATCAAGTCAAAATCATAATGAGATACTTAGGTAGGCAAGGAAAATAATGTGAAACACCGAAAAAGACAACGAAAAGGGAACACGACTGCATTATATATACACCATACTCAATATTAGCATGAGCTTAGCCTGAGCTTTACCACCCGAAGGTCCCCAGGGACAGAGACAGTGAAAGAGAAAGTCAGACAGAGAACGGAAGTACAGGCAGACACAGTTGAAGAACAGGACTCTTGAAACTGAAACTGGGAACCACACAAAATAAATTCGAAACAAAAAACGAGTGGAGAACAAACAGAGATGAATACATGTACAGGAACAGCAGCAAATGCACAAAACAGATGGGAAATGGAAATGAAAATAAACACAAAAGAATAAATAAATAAATGAAATCAAAACAAATATACTTGTTGCAACAGATTTTCCATCCAAAAAAACAGCACAAGAACGGATACGAGTACGAGTACGAGTACGAGAGATTTAGGCGCAAGTCAAATTCATATTCATATTCATATTCAAACGCAGTTGCAGTTGCAGTCTCAAAATACGAGTACATTTCGAATAAAAAGGCCAGCGAGCGGCGAGTGCGAACGAGCGAGCAATAGAAACGGAAACGGAAACGCATCGCCCGGCTTCCGTTCGCCATTTTGATTAGCAGTCGGCCATTGTTCAAGTGAGTTCTTGCGTGTGTGTGTGTGTGGGTAGTGGGGCTTAGAACAGGACAGAGAGGTTAGCTTCGAGTGCTTTTTGAGACGACAATGAACAATGCACAATGAAACAACGACAATGTTAACAACTTGACAAGACAAAAGTCCAAATTCGATGCTGGCTTTAAGTGCTGCCGACAAATCGCACAAGAATGTCAAACGGATCCGTAAAAATAGGCCCAACCATGTTGTGATAGTCTTATACCCTTGGCAAGCCGGTTTTAAATTTTAGTGTTAATAAATTCTATATTAAAATATTATTTTAATAATATCTAAATAATAAAATATGCTATAAATAAATCAATATTCAAATATTATTTAAAAAATAAAGTTATGAGCTTGACTAATGGCTATAAATATTTATTTTAAGATTTATATATTTGAGAATCTTATAAAAATAATATTTATTACAATTATTAAAATTTAAAGATTCTATAATATTAAATATTCTATATTAAAATTTATTTTCAAACTGAAATACAATTAAATTCCCCGCCTCCAAGGGTATAGTATCTCCGACTTGGTCGAAGTGTCAAGTGTTGTTCTGTAATTCGGCATTGGCATGACTGAGATTGCTTTGTTTTTTAGACTTACAACATAGACCGAAGTGGAGGGCACCGATAGACTCGATCCAGAGCTACCGCGGGCACCGTACTAAAGTTTATTATTTTGTTTTTTTTTTTGTTGGGAAAAGAGACATAATTCGCGGAGATCGAATGATCCCAAAGCGACGACAAATGTGATTTGTGTTTTATTTAAATATATATATCATATAATATATATATTATTTGTTGTTTGTCAAGTTTTGATATGTATATATATATTGTAGGTGATCGTGGCAGATCGGGGGAGATAAGATATAAGAGAGCGTGTGTTAGAGCATTTCTGTGGTAAGTATGTAGACTTTCGCTGCGGGGTCAGGGGGGAAATGAGCTAATACATAAACGCATTCATAACTGATCAGATCGAAAATCATAATGTTTGAATAACAGAGGCAACTGAACCCATAACAGAATGTTATTTGTTTGCTTTTGTAAAATGTTCGCTTGAGAACTGTTAACTGAGAACTGAGAACTGTTAACTGAGAACTGTAACTGTTAACTGTGGTTGAAGTAAGTAAACTTTAAGATCTAATCTAGGCACTATAGCTATTGATGGCTATTTATGGATAGTAGTAGTATTTCGGCGGGTTCAAAACACATGGCACATGAGCTGCTTGAGAAGCCAAAACCAAGGAAACAGCGAGCGAGGCACTCAAATGAAATTTCAATAAAAATCAAATAAGGGCAAGCCTTTTGTGGCCACCCAAGGGGCCAATCGAGTGGCACATCGCGGAAAATAAAGCGAGAATATATATACAGATATATATATATATTTTATATGGGGGGCAGGGGGTGAAACCACAACAAACAATGGTGGCCACAAAATAAAAGCCAAACAAAAGCGGGAAAAAAAGAATCCAATAAATACAATAAAAAATAAACACACGAGAAATAATAATAAAAAAATACGTTAACGTCCAAATTGAAATCGAAACCCAGTGCCGGGCCAGACACAAACAACTTACAGTTGGCGGTGACAAATTGATGGTGGAGCCCCGCCGCTCCTGCGGCCCAATGCTCGAGTGCCTCCTGGTTGGCAGCCCGCTGCCCGGTGTGCCGCCCGGCGAGCTGGCGCACGAGGGCGCTATCCGGATCTTGGGCGTCATCAGTGTGTTGTCCGACAGCCGCCGATTGGGGAACACATTCCCGACGCGCAGGAAGTTACTGTCCGGCGACGAGGGCGAGCAGCCGAACCACCAGCCGCCCAGCATGCCGGATCCTAGATGCACATAAAGATGAGAAGAGCATATTACTTAGATATACAGCAAGAATAAATTATAGAAAAAAATATAAAACATTTTCCTTGGCTAGCAAAGGATTTATGAAAGGATATTGGCTATGAAAATCCATTGAAAAGGGTTTTAAAATTGAAAATATTACTTTAAAATTCTATAAAAATATGCATAATTCCTTAAAACATATTCATTTCATTCCTAATAAATATTTCTAAACATTTACATAAGTGCAAACTACCACAGAAATCCATGTTTTTAAATTTAAAGTCCCCTCTTTTTAGCTCTGCTGTAATTTATTTCCTGTTCACGGCCAACACGGTATGCGATTCATCATCAGATACCGCCACGCGGAGCCCTCCGTTGGGAGGCTAATTAAGTTTAATAATGGTCGCGGTCGAGGCCCAAAAACGAAGGCACGTAGGCGGCATATACATAGCCTCCAGTCGGCGGCGGCGTGACCGCAGTCAGTGCCAAAAACCGACAAATCGGCAACCAGACAAACAGACCGGCAAACCGACAAACAAACGCCGAAACGCAGCCAGCCAGGAATTTGAACGCCTGCGAATACTGTCACTGCCAAGGACATTCGTACATTTTGCGGTTGCGGCTGCTGCTGCACATGACTTGTGTCCCGTCCCACAGTTAACCTGCTCTCATTCGGATTTCCATTCAGAGGCAATTTATGCCGAAAGTTATTAACTTGAATGCATTGCAACTGTCAAGGCTGTGTGGGCTCCAGCTACTCGGTTTTCGCAATTCGATTAAGGTTTTTGGGCAACGCCAAACAAGGCTACAAACAACCAGGAAACACATAAAGAAATAAAGTTTGCCTAAAAAGAAATTTATTTAATTTTTATATTAACTTTTAAGTGTATTTAAATTAGCTTATTTAAAGTCTTAAGAAATGTAAACCGTCATACAGGTCGTATGCGTAATATTTTATACAAAGCCTTAAAAAACATGAAAGTCTATCGAATTCTTTCTCCAAAAATAAAGCTATCTTTAAGAGTGTTTTTAAAAAAATTTATTTAATGTCCTAAGAAATCTAAGCCATCCCACATATCGTATGCGTAATATTTTATACAAAGCCTTAAAAAACATGAAAGTCTATCGATATTTATTAAAATTTTGAACCGTGCCTTCTGCCATTTAGAATTCCTGTTTCCGGGAACCACAAAATGATCCTGACCCTGTTTGTTTGTGACTTTTAACTTGCAATATGCAACGTGGGCAACGTTGACAGCCAACAGGTTACAGGCAGCAGCAGGTGGTAATAGGGTCAGAAGGCCAGAGCCAGGTGCCAGGTGGCAGCTAACTCTGACCCCGGCTGTTGTGTTGGCAAATTGTCAGTCCCGGCCGAAGCTGAGCCTCGTGTCTGCAGGCGATTAGGCGGCCATCATAATAAATCATCATTAAGGGCGAAAGTTCATTAAGTACAAGCACTGCACACACACAGCCTGTACATGTTACCATGGCAGATAATGCCCGGCTGCGGGCGGTGCTTTTGATTTTCATGTTGGTTATTATAAAATTATCATTGCCAGGATAATACAATTAAATGCTGGTCCGAGACTCCGAGCCCAAGACCGAGCCCACTGATTAGTGGGCAGGACAAAACGGGCTCCTGTCACGTTCGATGAATATCAATGCGAAATCACGACGAAATTTCCAATTATACATGCCCACAGGCGGCTACTCAGCCGACCAACCAACTCACTTAGGAGTCGGGGGTATATATATATATATATAAGGTATAGGGTGGACAGTTTAGCTTTGTCAGATTTCTTAGAACCTTAATAGGGTTTTGCCTTTTCCCCAGACATTAAACGTGACCAAATATTTGCATAAATTTGCATTAATTACGGTTTAAATTGTTTAGGAGTAAAATCTATAATGTTATTTACTAGGGAAAATCTAGTAAGTTCAATCCTTGAGGACTTTATTAGTGCCAAGAAAGAGTCTTTCACTCACCGCCAGAATTCTTGCGGGCCATGTCCTCGGCACTGGACGTCTTGCGTTGATCTATACGCAAATTGGGTATATTGAAGGGCGGCGCATTCATGTTATCCGTGGAGAACTGGTGACGCAGGGTGCGATGCCTTTCCGGCGAGGCCATCGACAGGTTGTCCAGCTTCAATTTGTTCCTCTGCTGCCGATCGATCGCCTCCAGCATCTGCTGCAGCACCTGCAACAACAATAGCACGCGGAAGTGGGGGAGAGTTGCAGCCTGAAATAACTCGGAGTAGCCTCTCTGGCCGCCTCCACTCACCTCCAGCAGGTAGCAATATTGCTCGAAATTGAGTGCCGGATTGACGGTGTGCGGTATGAGCAGGGGCAGCACATTGGTGGCCATGGTCTCCACGGTCAGGCCGTACGTTTTGTCCACAAACAGTTTATGATAGATGCCTGCGAAATTCAATTAAGAGATGCGAGGTTACTCTCAGGTAGGAAACAAAAGGCCAGATTGGTGCCCTTCAGCCACCAGGAATTGTGGGAAAAACAGAAGTGAATAAAGCAATTTAAAGATGATTTGCTTGCAGTTAATTGAATAAACTAATAAATAAAGGCATTACATGTTAATTTCTATTAAGATTTCATTGAAAACAAAATAAGATAATTGCATTAAGAGAATTTTAGCACCTTCTAATTGCTTAGTCAGCTTTATTATCTTTAATTATTAAAGCAAATATTATCTCAATTTGAAAGAATAAATGAAAATTAGTAAACACTCCGCCGGCTGTTTGTGTTAATCCATGTTTGCAGCCAGATAAGTCAGTGTAAAACCTGCATTGTTCACAATGCCCCGACGGTGAAATTGTGTGCAAACCATTGGAACATTAATTAGTTTTCGATAATCGACTGGGAAAACAATGGCGAACAACTGGCACTGAACTGGAAAGTGGGTGCAACTATGTGCCCAGGGCATTGTCTGTGGCTCAACTTACGAACAGTACGCATGATGATATCGGGATCGGGAATCCGTATGTTTGCCAGCAAAGGCAGTACCTCATCCATGACCTGTTCCAGAGAGAGAAGTAGTGATGATATATGGGAGATTTTAGAAGGAGAATGACTGTAAAACCCACCTGTGCCCGCTCCATGCGGTCCATTACCCGCTCGATGCACATCAGCACATTCTGAACAATCTTTGGATCTGTAATGTTCTTCTCAAACACCAGCTTCACTTTGGGCAGAACCATCCGCCGAATGGAGAGCTCATCGATGCTATCAAACACATTGGCCACGGCCACAACGGCAGCACTCTGGAGTTAAATTAAATTAATAAATTAAAATTTATTGCAAGTATTAAGAGTTAGTTAAATATTGTACTAAAAATATTGTAGAAAATATATTTTCAGTTATAAATAATAAAGTTAAGATCTGCCTAGCTTGGTAATATTTAAATTAAACATTGCTAAGGAATATCTAAATTAATCTTTAAACTCAAAAGCAAGGCAAGATGTCTGATATTTCCTAATAAATTAGAGTCTATTCCATAAATTTCCTATTGCTGTCATAAAAACCTCTACGAAATGTGCTCTCCTTTTAATGAGTGGTTAAATTTTCTTTTTATATTTATTGAATTTTAATTTCTCCCACTCCACTGAGTTCAAAATTGCGGAAAGAAAATGTAAATTTCAGTTGCTCTGTCACTTTTATACTCTGAGTCAGCGTCTGAGTCGCAGTTAATTAAGAAATTGCTGCTGTAATTACACAATCAGCTCCCACAGTCAACCCATTTCCATTTCCATTCGCATTTCCATTTCCATTTTCCTCCACTGACTGACTGTATGTCTGCCAGTTTGTCTGCAGGTCTCCGAGAGAGTCTGCTGTGTCTAAGATGATTTGCATATCCGAGTGGAGCACTCACCTGCACTTGTATCGTGGAGCCGTCGAAGGAGCAGAACAACATTGGCATTATGTCCGTGGTGACATCCTCCGGCTTCGTCTTCTCAATAATCAAATGCAAATTCTCAAGTATCGTAACGCTGGCCTGAATGGATTTTGGTGTATTGTAGACGACTCTAAGTGAGATGTAGCAGAGATACAGATTTGATTAGAAACTTTTCTAGAGTTCATATCAACATAGTCCTAATATCAAATAGCATTGAATTTTAAATACAAAACACTTTCTTGTCCCATTTACCTTTAATAACACATCGACTCTTGGATATTTCTGGCTTCTTAAGTCAAATAAAGAACTCCTCAATGTCTAGTGTTGCCGAAAATAAACGCATTATTCCAAGTTTCATTGTGTGGGCGCGTGTGAAAAGTTCTTTTGGGCCAAGTTATTTATTTTTTTTTTTGGCCGGGTGTCAATAAGCGTCTTACAAGTGGCCACAAAGTTTGTCGTCAAGTTTCGCCAAAGTAGTGAACGCGAACCCGAGCGGGCTTTTGTGTGTTTTACTAATTTATGCACGGCACCCACAAAAGGTGAGCACGCCTCCGCTCCTGCCCACTTCCCCCACTTCCCCCAGGACATCATACATACATAGTAGTTGGAGGAAAGTTCGCCAGTTGAGCTCTATAAATTACAATATGAACTGTCGCCCGGCTCACTGGGCGCAATAAAACGTCATGAAAATTGAATAACAGAAAAAGTGTCGCGAAAGTTTTTCAATTGTTCAAACACAAAGTTGGTATAGCCGCCAGAAGAGAATAGAAAACGGAAGCTGAACAAAGGCAGGATTGGCTACAACAGGACTTTTCTCTAGTGAATTTATTTGAAGGGAAAAATCTCTAGAGGAAATATATAGCCTTCCGAAGGAGATGTTTTTATAATTTAGTTTCAAGTATTTGAATTATATATCTTACTGGTTATATACTACACTAAAATCCCTAAAAGTAAACCTCCTCTAAACACCTCTAGTTTTTAATATTAAATTAACATTTATCCAACCTTTAAGTGCCCATTGTTACCTCTAATTCCCTGCCAAAGCATTCTATAAATACATCATCCCAGCAGCCCCAAACCCATACTCACTTCATGGTGGCCGACATTAGATTGTCGTACTCCGTGTGCGTGGCTTCCTGAACAAAGAGCATGACCGGCTGCAGGACCGCGGCGAGGACCTCGTTATTGTTGATCTCCGACTTGAGCATGGGCCAGATGTTCTGCCACCAGAGTTTCTGCAAGGCAAACAAAAAAAAGGAAAGGAATCCAAGGAATGCGGGGAAGTCATTAACCAGTCTATGTCATTTCAATTGCCAATGCTGAGCCCTCATTAACGGCATCGAACAATGGCAGCCAAAGATGGACTCCTTCCGCTCTCTCTCGCTGTGTTGCCACAAAAGGCAAGACAAAGAGACAGACATGTTACATTTTTGCAACTGTCATAAAACGGCTCGTAATTCACAAATTGTTTGGCCGTAAAGCGCACAACTTGGCGCCGTAAATGATTAATGCTCTGTCAGTTCGTTCGCCCGCAAAAACGAGATGGAGCCCCCGAAAAAAAACACACAAAAATTTGTCCAACGTGCTTGCATCCGTTTCCGGCGGAAGGAGCAGGCAGCAGGCAGCAGCACTTACACGTGGTATCAGCGGCATGGCTTCTATCAAGGTGGTCTTGTAGAACTGCGACTTTTGCTGCGTGTCCTTCATGTTGACCACGTCCAGGAATTTGAGGGCATTTATAGCCGGATCGCTGTGCCAAAAGGGGAAATATTACAAACATTAAGTCAATGGTATTCAATGGAATTACATTGTTTTTTTTTTAGGGGCTGATACAGAGAGGAAAAAAAGCTTGAAAAAATAATTAGAAATGGTTAATGAATGTGTTGCATAAATAAATGATAAACAAGAATTATATGTGTTTCATATTCTTTATTTTTTTAGAGATAAAAACACCTTTATTATGCCAGTGCACGGCACGGCGTTTATAATCGCTTTAAGTGCTTAATTGCATATATTTTTTAAATGATTGCGGCTGGCTTGGTGGGTAAATGGCATCAATTAAACATTAAGCCTCAAACTGAAGCAGCAACAAATGGAAAATGCCGCTGGAAAAACCACGCAAAAAATTAGCTAAAGGCAATATTTATCTCTGTGCCACCGAAATTAAAATATTAAGTCCCCGCAGAGCTTTCGGCGGCGCGGCAACTTTCTAAAATGGAATTGTAAATACTTTTCATTGTTATGTAAATCAAATTGTTGAAATTTAATTGCCAAAAAGTGTTTACTTTCGACCCGCAGCATCCAGAGCCCCCCCCGATGCCACTCCTCCGTTATCTGGATGTGCACAGACGAGGACCATAAACTGGGAAATTGCCACAAATGGGAAAATAAATGTGGCATTATTCCGTGCTGCTTTAGTTTCGCTTAGTTAAACAATGAAACTAAATCACATCACGTATACGCCATGGTGGCCAGCATGCTCTCTCTCTTGTCGACTTAATCAGCGGAATCGAGCAAAAATCATATTGCCAGCAAGAAGCTGAAGGATGCCAAGGATAAAGGATAAAGGATAAGAGATAAAGGAGAGAAGTTAGCTTGCCACTGATTGCCAAGACACTCGAGCCATTTGCATACGCTGCTAAAAACGCGGAAAATGTTGACAACATTTAAATTAACTTCAAAGTGCTGCCACCAACCTGACTGACTAACTGACTGGAGACTGGCTAACAACGCTGAAGAGGGATGTTTAGCTGGTTGAGCTGGGGAAGGAGATGGAGCTGCTGCCATGCCAGTGGTGTTTTTCCGCTAAAGCAAAGGATCTGGGGGGAAAGGCGGCCAAAGGAGCACACTGTTGCTTTCCCTGTTGCTGCTGCTGCTGAGGCTGTCAGCGGGCTTTGATGCGTAAATGGTAACAGGAAGTATATTCGTTTTATTCTAATCTCAAGGAAGTCTAATTGAATCTAAAGAGTTTAAAATATTTAAAATATTTAAAATTTATTTACTTATTTTATTGAATAAATGTTTTTTTAATGAGTTTACTAAAGATAAAAAGGATAAAGACTTTAATGCCTGGTTAAGCATTGCTTTTGGCCATCAATAAATGATTTATTATTATTTTTATTACTAGAATAACTTCAAAATGTGGCTTACAAAACTTAGAAATTCCCAAAGAATGTGTTATCTGAATGATTGACTGAACCCTCTATCTTATTATTGCAGTAACTTGACCATGATCACTCCATGAAATTGCCCTTATGAAATACCAATTTCAATTCAATCCACAAGGCGCCAGGGGCTGGCATTACCACACAATTGCCAACGTTTTGCGCTACTTTACATTCAATTCACCTATGGGGCATATACACAACCTATATATATTCTTGAGACGGTCTGCGGTATCCCTTAGCTGAGCTCCACACTCCGCTACAACCCCCCCAAAGGAATCGCAACCTTCTGCTGCAGCCATCCGCTCCCCTCCTTTCTTTATCTTCGTCTTCCATCTTCATCTCAAGCTCCAAGCTCCAGAGCCATCTCCATCTCCATCACCACCAACCTTGGCTTTGTTTGTCTAAACGCGGCACGTTCCCTTCCAGACCCCTACCTGTCCCCTCCCAGATCTGTCCGGGAGGCAGGCTAACAGCTGCTGTCGTCATAAATCCCAGAGTCAGCCAGCCAGGATGCTGCGGATGCTGTGGAGGCTGTGAATGCTGCGAATGCTGGAGAGGCTGTGGAGGTGGGCCCTGCAATGCCACAGCCAGTGCCACTGCCACTGCTCCACAACTAACATAGCACAATCAGCTGAAAAGCAACGACTTTGTGCATAAAGAGAAAATATTTAAATTTAGAAAAATCTTCCTAAGAAGAATTTATAGAAAAGAAAGACAATATGTCTTAGAATGTAACATATTTTACTTAATTTTAAGGAAGTCTACCATCCTTTCTTGGCTTCTTCTCGGAGTAAAAACCTATGCTTAAAACCTCTATAAAATTCAGCTTTAATCCCAATTTTTTCTCCCAGTGCACATCTCTCATTCGCTTTGCATTGTGTATGTCTTTCAGGTCTGATTACCGCTTTCATTTGGCAAACAGACGTAATTAAAGTGTGCGTGTGTTGGCTGAGGTAGCAAAGGTGGTGGCGGTATTGACGGTGGCTGGTTGACTTGGTGAAAAAAAAACAAAAAAATAATAAAATGAAACCTTCAATTGAATTTCAGCTACAGGTACAAATTGGCTTAGAGATTGCGTGTCGGTGGTGGTGTCGCCGGAGGGCAAGTTCTGTGGGTGTGCGTGTGCTCTTAACAGGTGTCAATTTCATTTGAAACTCAAACAAAAACTTTCACTGAAACTGCGCAAATTGCCACAGTTGCCAGAGAGCCTTCCTGTTGCTTTGCGTCTTAGCCGGAGATGGAACTGGAAGTTAATTAATTTGGCCACTCACATGAAGTACTTGATGAGCTGCAGGAGCTGGGCGGTGGGCCGGGCGGTTGCATCCCTGCTGGCCATTCGTGAGGTGGCCTCCTGCAGGGCAATTGGCAGCCGGGGCATCAGCTTGTGGACCAGATCATCCAGCTGTGGGAGAGGGGAGAGAGAATGGGAAAGAGGATTTTCAAAACTTCATAATTACACGGAAAAAAGTTTGGTTTGTAATGCTCAAAAATATTATATAATTAATAGACTCAAATTAAATATTTAAAAAATATTATTAAACCTTTTATAAAATTGTTGTTTAATTTATTTATATTCACAATAATGATATACGATATTTCCCTTAATAACTATTTTAATTTTTATACATTTTTTAAATAAATTCTTGCTTCAACTTTATTTTTTATGAAAATATCAAAAACTAACTATAATTTTCTTGCTCTGCACAACCGAAATAAACTTTGCCACAACATTAGAAACCACTTGAGGACTTTCGTAGCCAGTCCAATGCCCCAGACAGCACCAAACAGGATGAAAAGTTTTAATGACAAGCGCCCGCGGGGCGCCCAGCTACCGCTCCTCCCACTCCTGCTCCTGCTCCTGCTGCTGCTACTGTTCCTCCTGTTACTGCTCCGTCACCTGTCCGCACAAGTGGCAAAATAATTAGAGTTTCGAGTGGACTTTTTGATTACATTTGCATTTGACAAAGCTGCGAATCTAATTACAGCGCGCAAACAAGCCCATCCGAGCGTCGCTCAAAAACTTTTCATCCATCCAATTGGCACTTGTCGCCGCCAGCTCGATACCCGGCCTCGACTTTGCTGGAGAAATTAGAAATTGTTTACCCACCGTTTCCAGTTGCTTGGCATAATTGGAGGTGGAGTTGCTGGCCTGAATCAGCGGCCTTCCGCTGTTGTACACCGCACAGATCACCATTCCCAAAGAGAACATGTCGCTGAGGAGGCTGCACTTGGACGTTGACTGAGTTTCGGGGGCTAAATAAAACGAAATAATAATTTTAAGAATTTTATTTGAGATAATAAAAATGAATAAAATGGTATTCTAAGCAAAATATTGTAGAGAACCCTTATAGATTTTTCTAAGAGAACTTTTGATAATTATAAATAATAAATTCCTTTAACATTTTCTACTAAAACTCATCTGTTCACTCACCCATAAAGTCCAGACTCGGCTGGGCCATCTTGGACACCCTGTTGCTCCACGGCGGACACGGAATGGAGCTATTCAAATCGTTCTCGTTCATTCTTTCTGCAATCCGAATATGAATACGAATTGCTGACTGGACCAATCCATTTCAATTTCACAGTAAGACACACACTTACCCACATATTCCATGCCGGCCAGCTTCCAAATGCCGCGCTTTGTTATTAGTATAGAAGATGGACACACATTGCGATGAATTACGTGACCGGAATAGTGCAGATATGCCAGGGCCTCGGTTAGCTGGAAAAGAACGCAGGAAACCGGGTCAGGAGACGCTGGACACGCTGCCACCTGCCGCTCACAGCTCACCTGGAGAAAGCCATACTTCAGCTCCATGTCCAAGAAATTGTATTCCTTGGCATGGGCCGGTCGCTGGGGTAAAGTGTTGGCCGCCGCCTGAGCTGCCGCTTGGGCCTGGGCAGCCGCTGCTCCACCCGTCGCTGGGGTCACATTGGCCGTCTCGTAGGTCTTCGACTCCTGCAGAGGAAAAAAATTCAAAGGATTTGTTGAATTTGTTTCATAAATTCTACAAATTTAGTTCTGGCTTTAAATAAAAATGAAAATATTTTCTGATAAGTTTTGGTTTTTAATAAATCCTATAAAGTTTCTTAAACAAATCTCGGATTTTTCCAGTGCACCTTTGCGGACAGGTAATAAAGAGTTAGGGCCTAATCCCAGACTGAGCTGGTCGGGTGGCCTTAAATTCGCTTCGCCCTCGGCTTCGGCTTGGATGGCAAAGCTACTTTCAGCTGATGGCTTTAAAATTCCCATTCAGAGCCTTGCATTTGATGATAAGCCATTCAAATCTCTCGTGTTTCTGCTGTTTGCTATTTACTCTTGCCTGGCTTTTCCATTTTTCCCCCTAGCTTTTCCTTTTTTCCAATGTTTGTGCGTTTGTTTTGTAAGGCAATTTACCTGGCTGTATATGATGCGTGCATGCGAGTGTTTTTCGTTTTGTTGCTCTGAGCTTTACCTTTTGCAATTTTCAATGTAATTTAACTCGAATCGACTTGCCTTGAAACTAAAAACTATTCACAAGGTTTCCCTTCTTTGCGTTATTGTTGAGCTCTTTCTGTGGGCATACGAATTTTTGCTGTAAACAGAATTGGGTGCAGTGCGTTTCGGTAGTGTAAAAATGTATCAAAAATATAAAAAAGGGAAACCTGAACAAAAAGGTTTCTAAATTGTATGATTTCTTGGTGAAGGTTTGCTAAAGGAAATTATTGAATATTTGCCTAAGATTTTGTATTATTTAATAAACTCATAAAAGAAAGACCTTAAAATAAAATATATTATATTTCAGAGTCTTTAAAACTTTAAGAGATTTAATATTTCTCAAACTTTAAGTGATTTTTAAACCATATTATATATTTATTAAGCAACTGCTTCTCAATTTGCATTATTTTTTCAATAGTTAAAAATATTCTATATATTAAGTATTTAAAAAATATTAAATTGATACCCAAAAACTATGCTACAAAAATCAAATGATTTTCAAAGGATCCTTTTATATTTCTGAACCATTTCCAAGTGTCAAAAAGTTCTTCTTCCATTTGTTGAGCCAAATTTTGACATAAACTTCAGCTTGTAAAACTTATTCGTTGCGAAACAACAATTAATTTGAGTTAAGCAACCAACTGGCTGTCGTATGCCGAATGCTTTTAGTGCTTAACCGAAAAACTAAAACTTCATTTAAGTTGTGACACGCACTGTGTCCCTGTGTGCGTATCAATTTCTGAACTGAAGCTCTTTATTGACTCAATCTTGGCAGCGTAAACTTTCCCACACACCCACACACACACCCGGCCGCTTATGGCCTGGCTAACACAGACGCGCGTCGTGTAATTCGATTTAGTTGTGTGCGAGGGCTGAGTTTGTGCTACTGCTGCTGCTTCTGCTGCTGCTGTGTGTTTCTGTCATGCATACCCAGTATTTGCCACGCCCACCGACCACCAGCCGCCCCCATTGTGCTCGAAAGTCAAACTATGCACTTGGCTTGCCTGGAAAACTTTAACAAAACACAGCGGCAGCATCAGCAGCAGCACCAACAACAGAACAACAATCAACCCAACAATCTAAACATTGTTCTGCCATACCTGGGAAACACTAGATGGACCGAAAGTGGACATGGGATTGCACAGGGAAAAATTATTCTGACTTCAAGCTATAAAAATTCAATGGTTAATCATTGGATATACCTAAAAAATTTGAATTCCGAAATGGGAAATCCATGGAAAAGATATCTTAATACATGTAATATCAGTCAAAGAGTCAAAGAACTTTCAAATGTAAGAAATTAAAATAATTTCTTGAATTATTATTATAAAATATATAAATCATAAAACATATAATCAAAAACCAAAACCGTTTCAAATATTTATTGAATAAATGATAACCAATAACCTTATAACATTGATATTCCTTAAATAATTTTGTCTAACCTTATGTTCCGCCCCACAAAACACCCACAAAAACTACAAACAATAATACTAAGGTGATTCCCTTTAATTTCTCTCCGTGCTTTGATGGAAAAAGGGGTAGCAAAGCAAAGAAAAAAAAAGGGCCGAACCAATATAGGACTGAAAGCCAACCAGGCGACAACACAAATTGCATGTCCATGTCGCTGTCAGTAACTCAAACTCGAAACTGAAACTGGGAAAAGGGCAGTGGGTATAGAAACGTGAGGGCTTTCCCTCACTGGAAAAACTAAGGCCAAAACTCACGTGAAAGGCCAACACATTCGAGAGGCTGGCAAAGATGGGCTCCGAGGCAAAGGCCAGCGTATCTGCACTCTCCTCGACTGTGTGATAGATTTGAAGTATCTGCGGGCGAAAAGTGAAGACAGGGGGGAAGATTCAGAGCTTTGGAAAAGTAATTATCGATTGGGAGGGGGAAGCATCGGCGGGGCGGGAGAGCAACGCGGGAGGTGCCACAGGCGAACCAGGACAGTCACTCACCCGCGGATGGCGAAAACGTTCCAGTGTCTTCACCGAACTCTTTAGCAGCTCCGTTATGGTCTCCTTGCGACGCGGCTTATGCAGTTTCTCAGCAATTTTCTTCTCGAATATAAACACCGAACATTCCTGCAAGAAGAAAATCCAATGACATTTGAAATAATTCAAATAATTAAAAGAATAGTGGAAAAAGCAAGGAACATGAATTTATTTAAATGAGATTTCTTAAATTTATGTCTTAAAAATATGTCTTTTCCGAGCAGACATCTATATAAAATTCCTATAATTAAAAATGAAAAATTCTCAGTAATGAAAATGGACATTTTTCCTTGTTAAAAATAGTTATAGTTCCAAAAGAGTAATTTCAGGGGAATTTATGTTCCAAGAAGAGTAGTTTATGACCAGGAAAAACGACTTCGTAAGCTTCACTGGAAATATATACACAGAATTTGAGCCCGCGGCCAGGACTCACCCTATTGTCGCTCTTGCGGTAGGCATCGTGGATGCGCCAGACCAACTCTGGGCCGGCACAGGCCACCGGCTTGCCGATTTCGAAGTACTGCGTGATGGGATTGCCCTCGGCCACGTTCTGCATGGAGGTGGAGGCGGCCACGTTGGTGCTTTTGAATTTGGCAAACATTGTGCCGGCGGGCATTCCGTCGATTAGCTTAGAGAAGACATTCGAGAAGCTGCCCTGTCGCTTTGGCCCCGGCACAGGCAGGGGTGCACTGCCTGCAATGCTGGGTGCAGAGCCACCTGCTGTCTCCCCGAGGGTGGCTCCTGTCACTGCTGATCCTCCTGGAGCTGACGATGCAGCTGCTGCTGCTGCAGATACTGACGGTGTGGATGATGATGGCGATGAGGCGATGAGTAATGCACCGCTGATGGAAAGCCGGCCTCGACCGGGCAATTGTCCACCTGCTGCTAGTCCCACGCTGGAGGCTGTACCGGCCACTCCTACGCCGGGGCCATTAAGGATGTCCTGTCGGTTGGGAATCACTGGGGCCTCGTAGCCACCAAAGCCATTGAATCCGGTGCGCTTGTTGTGGAGAATGCCTGGCGATGGTGGTCCTGCTCCTGCTCCTGCTGATGGTCCTCCTGCTGCTCCTCCTACTACACCCACTCCGCCGCCAACGGATACCTTGCGCTGCTGCAAACCGATGTCGAGCACTGTGCTGGCGCTACGCTGCCTGATGGCCGCCACTCCTCCACTTCCTGGTCCCACACCTGCCACGCCGACAGCCGTTGCTCCCGCTCCCGCCACTCCTCCGCCGCCGCCGCCTCCGCCACCGAATTGCTGCTGCTGGTGGCCACTTCTGGCCGGTGAACCCGCTGCCACCGCTGTCGCTGCCACCGCTCCTGATCCTGATCCTGCTCCGCCGGTCGCTCCTCCTGCCGCACCTCCTGCCACACCTGCTCCGCCCGGCGGCGTTATTCCCACAGCGCTGCCACTGCGACCGCGTTGCACCTCCTCGACACTATCCAAACGAGAGAAAATTCTGGCCGCCGTTGTTGCCGTCTTTGATGTCTATAAAACCGGAGAGTAGCTGCTGTGCTGCGTCCTTCCTAGAACTTCCTGCAATTACAGGCGAAAAAGAGAAAGATGGAGAGTTAGAAAAGAGTCAGAAAGTCAGTGGAGGAGGCAGAGAAAATAAACGCAAAATTTCACTTTAATTGCGGCCACTTCACATTGCGCATACGCCCCGTTGGCCAGGCGACGCAGACCTACCGCCTGCCCTCCTGCAATGGCAATTAATGCGCTTATTGCTCCGCTTGGCTTTTGTGCTCAATTTATACACTCATTAAGCCCAGGCAAAAGAAGCTCCACTCCAGCAGCAGCAGTTTAAAATTGTTCTGCCTCCGTAGGTCCTAGCCAGCCAGCCAGCCAGCCAGGTTAATTCTGTTCAAGTGAGCGTTAGATACAATTTATTTATAGCTGGCAACTCGCAGCGGTGTCCAAAGTTTTATGAATGGAAATAGCAAAGAGCCCAGAACAGTATCTAATCTCTAATTAGTGAGCGTATAAATAATGGCCATTATGCATATCTAAACTAGGAATTAAATGCATTTATCTGCATCACAGAAATAATATTTTTCGCATTCAAAGCAGGCAAAGCAAAGCATAAATATTTCCAATCAATAGCCAATTGAATACATTTAAATTCTGTGTTGTTTGTTTCCATATTTTGATGATTATATTATATATAATATATTTATTTTAATTAAAAGCTTCCTACTTGTTGGTTTATTTTGGCTGCCCACTCTGGTAAATTCCATTTAATTGAAAGCAAATAACAAATGCTAAAACTCTATGCCAATTAAGAGGTATTTTGTTTTTAAAATAAGAAGCTATAATTAGTGATAAATTTAAGAGAGTTAAACAGAGCTGCAGATGCACTTTAATTAAGAAAAACACACTTTCCAAGGTTTTCCCTTTATTTTAAAAGCAAAATTTAAGGACATTCAAGTCTCGGTTTTGGCCACTTCAATCCAAACTGCACAATTAAAAAGTTAAATGAGCTTGGCCCCGGCCATTCATTGTGGCTGGAATACCTACAAGTGAGGATTGTTTTCTGCAGATTTATGAAAATGCGCTCAACACATGAGCTCTCTTTTATTAATTGCTGAAAATAGCCTCAGAGCTCTGGGGATTCCAGGAATTGCGATAAGTTCGTTGCATGAACTATAGCAATTTCGCAATTGCTTAAATGGAAACCTAATGCAATTTGACTTGCCGAACATGTGTCAAAGTTCCTGGCATGCCTGTCGCATGCCGGCTGCACTCCGCTCTGCCAGGACTTTGCTGGGACTTTGCCAGGACTTTACCTCCAGGGAGTGGGAAGAGAGGGAACCTGTCTGTCTGCTCTCCTGTTCGGTGTACATTCTTTGCCGTCTGAATTATTCAATGCAAGTAAACATTTTGGCAGGATGCTCAGAGAGCAGCTGTCTGAAAGCCAGAGGGAAGCCAACAAATTGACTTGAGACATCTTACTGGAGCGCTGCGCCTTGCTGCCCAAAACGAGGCAACATAAATTTCCAGCAAACGTAAAACTATTTAGTGAAAAACATCTCTCTTTCCCCCTCAGCAAACGTAGCGTGAAATTTTTTCGTTAAATAAATTGTGCTGATGGTAAATAAATAAAATATGAGAGCCGGGCTCGTATTGTGTGCTTAACGCTGCGAGTGTCTATAGAAAAAAACTGCCCAAGGATTCAGGGACGAAACGAAGGAATGGGCGACACCGGACACGGACCGATGATGGCTGACAGATAGACGGCGAAAGGGAAAGAAATGAGGGAACTGAGTTACCGAGAAGGACGAGGTCCGGCGGAAGACGATTGGCGGCGGCGGCTGGTTGAACGGAGGCAACTTTCTAGGTCAGCATTTTACAATTGAGGGCAAACAAGCTTAAATATTTAAGGCGGTTTAGCGTGGCGAATGGATGCGGTTTGCTTTTACGGCATTTTATTTGTAATCTGCCAGCGCCCGGAATTTGCAGTGGGAATTTTCAAGTAGTCCCCGGAAAAAGAATTCGAAACAAATTTATATCTAGAGACATTTTTCCACTGGGTATATTTATTTTATTACTTTTGCGGGTAGCTTTTTATTGTTTTTTTTTATTTTATTATCTTTCTTTTCTTTAATTCATTTTAGCGCTCTCTACTTAAATAATCAATTCTTTTTTCTCTATAAATACCCTAAAGAGAAACATTAAATTATTAAACTGGAAAACCATTTTACATTTAAACTGCAGCTCTCTTTCCCTTACAAAGAGAACCTCCTTATTATTCTCGGAATCAATTATTTACAAGTCAATCATAAACTGTAATTGAAGAGCAAAGAAAAAACTTTCACGAATTGCATTTTCAGGAAACAAATATTCATTAAATGTAAATTCAGGTGGACAAAAAATAAATAAAATATATTTGTTGTTAGGTAATTTTACTATTTTACTTGTTTCAATTTTTCCAAGAATAAAATTCATTTGTAATGTTTATTTGTATGCAAATAATGGGAAAGACACATTAGAATTATTAAATAATTCATTAACTGTGTAAAATGTGTTTTCTCTTACTTAAAAAGTAATTTTTTTAAATGAACATATATCGAATTTTATACCACTGCCTTTCCATTCCATCAGAATTATTTATGAGCACATCAATTACTTATTATAATTGCCCGTAAACAACGGCGACAATTAAGTTGAAATGCATAAAATATGCGCTGTGTTGTATATATATATTTTTGTCATTTAATTATGGATTATAAAACTCCGTCAAGCATTAAATTCAAACCAAATCAATTTAATTAAAACCTCAGCCGCTGTAATAAATCAAATCAATATATGTACCTACGCTATGCGGGCATCATGAATAAAATTAATTTAATTTATTCCAATTACACACAGAGTGTACACTCATAATATAGGAGGTCCTGGTTATATAGTAATTTTATTTTCTCGCTTTAATCAGCCTTTAATGGGGCTAACCAATGGGAATAATGGCATCTAATCCATTGATCAGCCATCGGGTTTCTAATAAATGTCATGGCTTCGATTTGAATTTTATAAATGCGAATGGGGTAGAAGGCTGCAGGAGTGGGAAAATTGGGGCAGTGAGGAGCCGTTAATGCGAACGACTCGTGGCCCGGACACGTGGACTCTCTGCCGGCTTTATTGATTCCGACATGGGCACGAACGGAGCTCGGACTGAGGCAGCCAAAATTAAATGATAAAAGCGAAGCGTAAACACACAGCTCCTGGAACTCTGGGAATTATTTTTGGCAACCAGAGAGAAGGCTATATATAAAGAGGGAAGAAGAGAGATAGCATTTCCTGTGTTATATTTGACAATTTCAGACACATAAAGGCATACAGAATGAGTCTGGCTGCACTAGAGGAAAAAAAATGTACATCTTTAATGAGGGATCTCTCTTGAAAATAAATAATTTCCATTCAAATAAGGGCTTTAAAAAGCTCTAACTTAAGTATTCATTGTAAACGTTTATTTAAAATTAAAACCTTTTAAAGGCAACTTTAACCTTTGCTCTCCTTCATTGCCCATAAATCTACTTTAAATTGGAGAGATTTATAGGCCACCCTTTAGGCCATTTTTCTTGGCGTGTATTTGTGTATTTAACGTTCTGTGAGTTAAATATTTTTAGCCGAAAGTCAGACAAAGATGGCCGTAAAGCGCACAACAAAACAGGCAACAAGCGGCCGTAGGAACAACAACATGTTGCCAACTCAAGCGCTGATTGAAGACAAACACAAACACACCCTCACACACACAGAGCACGCACAGTGGCCAAAACAAACGATGGCAGACGATGGCACACGCACACAGATGTCTCAATTAGAAAAAAACAGATATGATGGTCCTTTAGCCGCACCAACACATATGCCCAGGCGCAGGGACAAGCACAAGCGGCGAGCGGCTCGAAGGATGGCAGAATTGTGTCAGTTAAGGCAACTGTGGCCCATCTTTTGTTTGCTTTTGCCTCATTTATTGTTCGCCTGCTAGCCAGGGACAAAGCCCGTAAACAGAGAAAAAAAAAACAAGGCTAAGAACAGGATATTTCTGTTTGTTGAAAAGGTAAAAAATGTAAGATGATTGATTCCTAAATTGCCTTATGATTAGGCAAAGCTTTGTTGGTAATAAAAAGGAAATTAATATCTATAAAATATTATATTATTTTATATTGTTTTCTAAAAGTTTCACTTAATCCCTAGAGTACCAATTAACAAGTTTTAGTAAAGTTTATTTTTATTTTTCCCAAGTGTAGCAAACTTTCATATTTCCTTGGCAACTGCGAGTCCTTCGTTTTGTGGCAACCAGGAGCTGTGGCTCCCTGTTGCAGCTCATCTACATTTGCTTCGTTTCTTGCCAGAAGCAGTGGCAGGAATATTCATTGCATATTTCGGGCAATTTCCATTTGTATTCGGATTCCTTTTACGGCTAACTGGAACTACTGCGGCTGCATCTGCCGCACGGATAATTACCTTCTCCCCCGAAGGAGATCCTGGCACCTGTTAGGGTCCAGCAGTAATAATCATGAAGCCAGGGAGAGACATCTCTGCACGCTTTCATGGCATAATATACACTAATTCATTGAGAGGTATTATTATACAAATAGTTTAAGGAAACCTTTAAGTAATTACATGCTCCTTATTTGCTTTTCCCTTTTCGGAACAGGTTGTTGGCCGCACTCACCCTTTGGCAGGGTTCAATACACGGTCAGACAGAGCTCATTCCCCTTGGCATTGCGTCCTCGAGCAAAGTGCTCACATTTGCATATTACGTATACGACACGTGAACGTGCCCAGGGAGCTGAACTGCTGCTGCTGCTGCTACTACTGCTGCTGCTGTCACTGAGGCATTAAGGCTGCTTAATTAAATCTTTTGCGTAATTTGTTTAGTTATCCCCGGCAGTATCCACTTGAAAATTGAATGGAATTGAGTGTGGCAGGGGTAGCATTGGATTATGGCCAAACAAAAGCTGTTTAAGCATTTGGCTAAGTGTTGCAGAAGAGCGTTCATAATTGAATTGTGGCTAAATGCTAACAACTGCAGCGCCAACACAATCGTGGCATAATTATGGAAGACTCTAAACTGTTTTCACCCACAAGGAAACCTAATTACAGGCCTCGGAATCTCGGAATGAGAGGAGATACATCTACGAAAACAGCAAAGGAAACTCAGGGAAATTTCGAAGAAAGGGCAATTAGTTCTCGGGGCAAGAGTTGCTCCTGTTCGAGTGTTTTTGTTATTCTTATGCGTGCGTGAGCACAATATGTTGCCATGTTTGGCTGGGCGGATTAATTGCCAGGCCAATATGCGTCAAAGTCAGGCCTCAGTGGCCCTCGTGCGTTAATATGTTTGTTTGAGCCCGAGACGAGAACAACAGCCGTCTCCTGGGGCTCCTCCGGTTGCTCCTGCTCCTTTTTCTGAGCCAAGTAATCAGTTTTCAATAGAGCGAGCATCTCGGTTGGGATATTTAACGGCTTAAGCATCAACAACAGTCGTGTGTTTACAAGGCAGGAATCCAGAAAATTCCATTTTATTGCTTATTAGTGCTCACGCCATATGAATTTTAATTTCCCTGCACAGATGCCAGAAAACACATTTGATTAAAGTTAATTCGAGATAAATGTAGCGAGCTTTAATGGCGAATTAAGAGGTAGATCTATTTTTAAATATAATTATAGCTACTGGAAATAATTCAATGGGGTTTGAATTTATATTTAATGACTAATGAATGAAGCTGAAAATAGATTTTTAATTGCATCCACAGACTGTTTATTAAAGCAACATTTATTCAGTAAAAAGCTTAAGGCTTTAATTTAAAAGTTAATGTATCAAAAATAAATGTTAAAAATATGCTTAGTTTTCCCTGAAATTAATATAAATGTTTTGTTTATTTTGACTTTTACCTGTTCTTAAATTCTGATTAAAATCCTATAACTGGAAACACAACTCTTGGCTCATTTTCACAGAATCCTAATTTAGAATTCCTGATTTTTTAATTGACCAAACTTTTCCCATTTTCCCAGAAAACAAACAAATATGACTTTTCCTTTCTGCAAGTGCCAAAAATATTCTACGAGATGTGATTTTTGCCTGCCCCAACCGTTGACAAGGCAGCCTAATTAATGTTGTGGCCACAGGATGGCCAAGGACCCAGGCTCCAACAAGAGTCAAATATTTTCAATGCGAAATAATGATGAATTTCAGTTTGTGCCAGGCGACAATGAATTGCAAATTGCAATAGTGCCAAAAATGTTGGCAAAATAAATTCTCTGGCAATCGAATTGCGTTGGCGTTCGATGGAGAGTGTGTACGAAAAACTAATCGAGCAGAATTGTGGCAGGAAAATTTTCTATTTGCTCAACAAAAGAGCTCACATAAATACAGGGTTCGCCAGAGCGTTGTGTTGCTTCTTTTAGGGTTGAGAGAAAAAAGCAATAAATAATGTGGGAAATTACACATAAAAATTGGGGAAAAGTAAAACATTTTGGAAGTAAAAAAACCCCATTTAATAAACCTAAAATCATAGTTTTCTGCGCTTAAACTTTAAGCAAAGTTTCTAGTTTAAGGCCTTGAAAAACTACCTGAAAAGGCAAACAATGTGAGCTGTCTTTGGCCATTTCTCTCGTCACTCAATTATGTGCATAAGTGCAGGGGGAAAAAAATAAAAAAAAAACATTACACACACCCGCAAAAACACACATAAAAATAAAATACAAACAGCAAACAATGCCTGCAGACGCTGACAAACAAATATGAGTAAAAAAACACACTCACACACAGTCGACGGTGAAAGTTTTCACTTGCCACACCCCCTGGCAGCGTTCCGCCCCCAAAATGACTTAATACTTAATGGCATTTAGGGGGCACGGTGGGAATTATTTTAAATTGCAAAGCCAGGACTTTGAGGACGTCCTTGTAGCTGTCGCCAATGTGTACATACATTCCTTTGTTGGCTGGCAAAAGACATTACAAATTATGTCATTACATGTTTCCTTCCTTATTTTTGAAACATATATTTTTTGTGTGTTTCTTTGCCTTTAATTTCAGTTCCTGCAGTTATTTAAAATCACTTAAAATTGGCAACACAAGCTAAAGTTTCTTGCTTTCGGCCACCCAGCTTTTGCTTCTACTTATAACTTTTGATTCGCGTTCCAGGCAAAATTATAAGCCAGAAATTTGCATAAGTTTGAAGTGAATTTTTATATATACTTTATAGAGGGGAAGAACAAAAAAAAAAAAACAAAGTCAGCAACAACAGGAACCAATCCTCGAGTGGCTGCAAACAAGCCGCATGAAGCTGTAGCTCTTGGGAAAAATATTGCATTGAGTTGGAAAATTGCTGCCGCCGCTGCTGCAAGGGTGTCCGCTGGTGGAAAATTTCTAACAAATTGTTTTCCTTTAGTGCGTTTATTGGTCTGCATAATAATGGCACAGTTTCAGCGCTGACCTAAATAACATTGGAGAGGGCTTAAAGCGTTAAACAAACAAGTTCGTCAAAGGAAGTCAAAAGGTTGGCAATTAAAACACTAAAAACTCCCTTTTAATATATAACGAGCACACTCATCCAAGCGAGTCTCTGCTTTTATTCCATTTAATATTTAATAAAAAAGGTCACAAAATATTAGCCTTGTTAAGAGCAAATTCAGTTGCTATTCAAAGTATTACTCTTTCTCTATACAATTCAATTGTTAGGCTATTCAATAGAAACCATTTTGTATTGAACACGTCTTTAACAAAAGCCCTTTTCAAAGGGTTCTTAGAAAGTCACTCGATAAAATTAAAATCAAGTATTCAGTGGAAATCAAAGCACATCTCCAAGTCACTCAATGAAAACCACCTCTAATTAAAATGATTTTCCCTATTTTACAAAATATTTCCCTAACATTTTTAGCCACATTTCCCCCTTAAGCTGTATAACTTTATAATTCCAGAGACAAACGCAAGGTCAAATGATTTGCCCTTCACACATTACAAGCACTTTCCATCAAACATATGTCACTGGGAGGGCAAGAGAGCATAAAATTCACTCGAAATTCCTCAAATAATCACAAATTAATTAATTGTGAGCATTTTTATGGGCGAACAAAGCACTCGACTCGTTTTGCAATAAAAAAAAAAAATAGAAGAGAAATCCCCACAATACTGCAAATTCCTGTAGAGTGCCAGGACTTTTTAATTAGTTAAGTTTATGGCTGTGGCTTTAATGCATTTTGGCAGCTTGCATCAAAGGACAAAGTCCAAGTGGCCAGCTCGTTCTCTCTCGAAAAGTTCAAACATTTTGAATGTGGTTTTGCACTGATTTTACGGCGATTTTCCCCTCCCCAAAAGCTGAGTTATTCACTCACCTGAAATGCCCAGGTATATGCCGCAAGGATCACAATGCAAAACCAAGACCGCCGAGCTGTGGCAAATAAAAGATACATTTTCACTTTTATGACTAAAGGAATTTCAAATTGGGTTTCTCTGGGAAATTTAACTTGGTTTTGTAATTTAACTTTATTATTTCTCTCAAGCAAAAAATAAATAATATTTTAATCTTGCTATAAACTCAAGGTTTTATATAATTTTTCTAAAAAAATTGAAGGTATTCAAAATTGATAGAAGTATTTTTAAGCCGATTAGTTTCATTTCAAGTCTGTTTTTTATTATATTTGTAATTTATAACAGCTTATTGAATTTTTTAATGAAACATTATTTCATTTTATTTAATTTTATAATGAAAATAAGATTTTACTACCAAATTTATTTCAGCAAATCATTAAAAATAAAGAAAATAAAAACTATTACATGTTAATTAAATACTTTCTTTACAGAAATAAGAATTTAAGGTTTGTTTAAATGATGCTGCTACCTTGAAGTCCAAAATACAAGTTAAAATCGTTTACTGTCTGCCAAAAGTTAAATAATTTGTAAGAAAACCTTGTATTCTACATATTTCCGAAAACAAAAAAGGACTTTAAGTATAACTTTTGCCAAACACATGAAAAGAAATACATAATTTTTTAATTAAAAAAAAAATATGCAGTTTCTTCTTGATCAAAAATTCTTTCCTTTAATTTCAAACATAATACTAAATTTCCTTGTATTCCCTCAACACTTTCATAAAAAAGCGAAAATGTGCATTAAAAAAACGGCCAAAAATGAAAAACTTGTAAAATCAATTCACGCTTTTTAGCACTTAATAATCGCGCAGCGGGAAATTAACAGCACATTCAACGTTTATGCGATTTTGAGAGCGAGTGCCGCCTCCCCGTCTCAGGCTCAAAGAAAAACGCCAACGACGACGACGACACTTTCACATTAATTAAACGCGTTTATATGCAGCAGACACATACACACGCGTTGTGTACAGGTGTATACACCGTACACGGCATACGAGTTTACCTGTGAGAGAGGGCGCGAGTGTGTGCGTGCGCTGACCGTTGCGTATCCGCACCGTTGGCTTGATTTGAACCACCGAGAAACCGTCTCAGAATTCGCCGCCGCACGTTCGCACACCGTAAAGTCCCCAAACAGACTGAATTCTGTGACTCCGCCGGAAAGTCGAGCGCCGAAGTCCGTGCCGCGAAGCAACAGCTCGACGGGCAAAAAGTCCCTAAAAGTCCCAATCAAACATAACAAATGCCCCAAACTGTTGCGCAAAAACGGGGAAAGCCACCATCGATGTGTGTGCTAAAAAGGACACGAGCTACTGCGCAGCCTCCGTTTAGATGGGGAAATTTTAAGGAGCAAACAGCTGAGAAGCAACAGTTTGTTGTGGCGGGGCCAAAGGGGCGGTGGGTGGCACACAGCGGCAAGGACGGCAAGGATGGGCAGCCGGCAGCCAGAAGTGGGTCTCTCAGTCAATGTCACACGGAGCTGACGTCTCGTCCTTTTTATGGTTAGATCTTTCGTTTCTTTTTTTGCAAGGTCTTAGGCTAAGAGGGAGAGTTTTTTAAGAGTGTCCTGTAATGGTTTTCATGGCTAATAAACTATAATAACTTTTTGTAAACTTTAAAATGTAAATAAATATATTTAGCAAAAGGTTTAAGCTGTATAAAAACCCCTAAAAAAAATCTATATTAATCTTAAAAAGTTTATTATTTTCCTCTGCCATATGTTTGATTTTTTTTTGGGGCGACAGCACTGCTGACACACTAGCGGCACTGGGGAATGTAAGTGCTGCTGGGATTGTGGGCTGGATTTTCTGGCCGGGAGGATGCTTTCTTGGCAGCTGATTTGACTTTCATGCTCGCTGCTCTGCCGCTCTGGCATTTGAAAAGTGTCTCTCCTCCGCAACGGGCAATTATGGCGTTACGAGCCGAGTCTGTGGCTGTTGCAATTAGTATGCAGAGCAAGGACATTAACGCCATTTTATTTGCACATTAAACAGGTGACCCGCCACCTGGCACTAGGCACTGGGCACCTGAGAATTGTGACCTGGCGGGCCAGACAACGTCGCGCACGTGACGCCCATATATCGGGTGTATTTAATTAGTTGGCAATTTTTATGCCACACATGAACTGCCGCAGGTTATGTCCTGCGGTCTGCGTCCTGTATCCCCATATCCTGTCGCCAAAGTTTGCGCTTATTGTTGGACATTCGCCGTGGGCGGCATTAGTCAGCAGTGAATCAAGTCTGTCCTTTGATTTCGATGACAAAGCATCCTAAAAATACGTGATCAATGGAGGTCAGAGCCTTTAATCGATATCTTTAGAAATTTATAAAAAAATGCAGTCAGTCTTAAGGGTTTGGCAAAAGGAATCATATGACCTTCATACCTAGAAATATTATTTGATTTAAGCTAAATTCTTAATAAGTTTTAGCTGCTCCTTAAAGGCTCATATAACTCTTACTAATTACGAAATGCTAGACACATTTCCAGGAAACCTTCGCCCAAAGAGAAACAACTATAGTTAAAGTGCAAGGACACTCTGTCCTAATCAGTAATTCGATAAATATGGCTTGTGTTTAGTTTTCGTGCAGCCTGCGGAGCTTTTTGTGCGGGGTTCGTCCTTGAAGTTATGATTTTATAATGAATCAGAGAACCTTGGCAACCTTGACGGTCGTCGGTCGTTGGTTGTCATGGCGAACACTAATAATTGAGGCTTGCTATTAATAAATATTTGTTCAATTAGCAGCAGAGCAGCACTCGGAGATGCACTAAAACTAATGACAAGGCTAACTGCTAAGGTCGGAGGAGCGGAGCATATGGCCTGTCCTTGCCCTTCGCCCGGATCTCTCTCGCAGTCTCTCTCGCTTTGCAGTTTATTCCGCTTTTTTTATAAATAACGCCTGCATACTTGCAGGATAAACAAGATGGACATACAGTCGGGTGTCCCGACAGTAGAATACCATGTACCATTACAAGGCGCGTCCCAAAATTATATAAAAGAAAGAGAATAAGAATAAAAAACTGAGACAAATTTACATATAATGCAAATGTCTTCCCATTCAAGAGCAAAGTCGATAGCTCAGTGGGTAAAGCTACACATACATTTTTGTAAGCAATTGGCCTGGGTTCGAATCAACCGCAGGCATAAGGAATTTTTTCATTTTCAAAACATTAAGTATAGTTCTTTGCTTGCATTTTTTTATTTTTTAGTATTAAATACTGTAATTATTTTAATGTACTAGAAAAAAAAAAAAAAAAAATTGCTAAAAATAAAAAAGATTTCACTCGTCGCCGACGGGATTCGAACCCGTGACAACTAACATTTGAAAAAGACTTCAGCTTAGCCAGCTGCGCCACCAACCAATTCAAAATGAGTAATCCTATTTTCATAGTAATATGAACATACGTAAAATGTTTAATGAACGTTTTGATTTATTTGGAGCCCTCTGCCTGGGCTGCCTCTTGTACACGTAATGTGTATAAAGTAAAAAGCCTATATCTCCGCTATTTAAGGCACGATCGCAATAAAATTTGGACAGTCTGTGTATTTTGATAAAATGCATTAAGCTTTTTAATATGGTTTACATAACTTTATAAATTTCGGAGATATACGTTTTTTTCAAATAGCTCCTCCAAAAAGGGGAGCAGCAAAAATTTAAAACAAACTTGATCTGCGTGCAGATATAAGAAGTCTAAATCCCAAGTTTGATGTCTCTAGCTCTTATAGTCTCTGAGATCTGGGCGTTCATACAGACAGACGGACAGACGGACAGACGGACAGACGGACAGACGGACAGACGGACGGACGGACGGACGGACAGACGGACATGGCTATATCGACTCCTTTAGTGGTCCTGACCAATATTTAGGTAACTTTTGGGGGTCTGCCACGCCTCCTTCTGCCTGTTACAGAAAATCGCACTCGCACAAAACTATAATACCTTTGTACCTTTGGTACATGGTATAAAAAGGATGAAAAGTGGGTGGCAGTGTACACAAACACACACACACATTTCCCATTCTCGTCTGTTTGCCTTCTATGTTTTTTCTAGTCTGTTTGCTTTGCGTTACACACACGCAGCGGGCTCTTGTTTACTCACAGCGCCGATCCAAAAGAATCTGCCGGAATAAACGGCTTTATATCTACGTACAGCCCAGCATCCGATTTCGAAAGCAATTCGCGATGGTTAATAGCCCGAATCGATGGCCAGATTTATATTTGCCAGCAAGCACTATAAAAAATTATATTTTTCTGTGTTTTTATCAAGGGATTTTGTTAAAAAACTAATGATTATGAAACATTTTTTAAATAAAAATACAGATTTATTAAAGAAAATAATATAAAGGATTTAATGGTGTGTTTAAGGCATTGAATTACCTTATTTTTAATAATATTTGTAAAACATTTCCTAAAAATATATTAAACAAAATGATATCACATATTCCTTAAATTTAAATTATTTTACGGATATGCAAGACCCACATTTCCCCCCGTATTTTACCAAATGTTAAACAGGTAAATTCCATGTTGAAATAACTTTTACTTTCCAATGTCATCGAGTGCGAAATAATATTTGCGGGGGGCAATGTTCAAGTGTCGGTTCAGTTTTAATTTTACGGCTTCTGTGCTGTGCTCACTCATGTGAATATTTCATGGCCCCGAGAATAATATTCAAAAATATAAGTAAAATACGGAAATCAAAACCAAACGAAAGCTCCTGTCGGCCAAACCACAAAACACAAAACGAGCGGCAAATCATATCCGTTTCCGTTCTGCCTATAAAAACAAGTCGAGCCTGTCATATTTCAATAATATTTTCTATGTGTATGCGTTTGGCTCTCGACCTGTCGCTCTTTTGAAAACTTAATTGTAATCCTGGCCAGCATTGGCAACAGGTATTTATTCCATTTTGTACATACAAAAATATTTAGGGGACTAAATATAAAATGGATGAACAATTTCCAGTTCAGTTCACCTTTATGCTGAGTCTGTTATTGATAACCTAGGGATTTTTTTGCATATTTTTCCAGTTTGGATATTATTTTTGGGGTTAGCAGTCACTTCCCTTGCTATTTTGTATCTTTCCCAAGCTAAACAGTAATAAATATTGATTATAGTGTCTGCTTTTGCACAAAACAAAAGTTCTATTTAAATTTCTGAGCTTAATATTCACCAGTTGGTTTAATATTTATTGGAAAAGCCTACAACTCACTACACTGTCACTGTACACAGTGCTGGCCAATTTGCTGACATGGCCCAAATGCGAAGTAAACACCATTAGCCAGTTCTGGCCCGAGGTGCATGGCTTTGTTGGTTAAACAATTTGAAAATTTCAGTTAATTTCGTGGCTTGTACGCAGGCCTAATTGACCGAACGCTGGTCGCACATTTGCGGCTCGGCAGACAATTAGGTTTTGGACATGGCCAGCCACCGCAGAAGCCAACTATGACTATGGCATAATAACCAGGCCAACAGCAACAGCAGCGGCAGTGGCAAAGGTACTTTAGACCCGGCTAATACAAACATGAAAGTTAATTAAACCGAAAGTAGACTGACATGAATTTATATGGTCTAATAATATGCCTCGAGCCACGAGGCAAAACCCAACAACAGCATCCCTGTTTTCGCAGGATTCTCATCTCCCCCCTTTCCCATTGGATTTCCATGGACGCGGGCTTTCCGCTCCGCTTAATAGCAAACAATAATTAAAAGTGACAAGTAAATTAGTTTCTGCCGTCAACTGATTGCGAAAAGAATACAAGAGGAGCAGTTTAGTAATTTTTATTAGCCCAACAATCGCCCCGTTCCCCTGTCGCTGCCTCGCCATTGGGGGTAACCGATAGAGATAAGAGTTTCCGGGTTTCTTTTTTTTCAGGCTTTCGCACCTGCCAAGGTGGGTGTGTGCTCGGGATGCCGGAGCCTTTTGGCGATGTTTTATTCATGCGACTATTAACTGATTTTATCACGCTACAAATATGCACTACAGGGCGTATGCATAATAAATTCCAGACACTGCCAGGCATTGTTTTCGGCTGCCTGCTGCCTGCTGCTTGGTGCGTGGCTTTTACTGCAACACCAGCTGCTTTCTCGCAGCAAAACGAATCTGTGCCGTTGTTTGGGGCAATCTTTGGCCGCATTTTTATATGCCAGCGCATTTTTATGACCTTGTTTATCCTTGTCACATGGCCCAAAGTCTTTAAAAACCAGCCACAACTTTGATGAACTCGTAAAAAAGAATAACGTCTAAGTGGGAATAAATTAGTGGTGAGGGATCGAATAATAGGTACCCAGGAATTGCTGGAATGAATTGCAAGGATATTAAAGGAGGACATCAAGAAGAGAGAAGAATTTTGTATAGAGTATTGAATAGATATTTCGATATATTGCAACATATTTCTTTGACTTGCTTTTTTCTTGAATATAAATAAGTTATAAATAAAAATAAATACTCTGCTCTTGTTTTATTTATTTAAACACAATTATTACTTGGGTTATCTTATAAGAAAATATAAAAAAACATTGTTGCTAAGAGCAAAAACTTATTAAAAACATATAACTAGAAGTTCAAGATTATTCTTTCCACAACTTTAATCATTTCACATATATAAAAAGGAATATATAACCCGATTTCTCTCCCACTTATCCTCTTTTATATAGCCTCAAATTTACCAAAATAAATACAAATCCCACGATTTCGGTTTTAAAGGCTTAATGGGATGAAATTTCACGCTTCCAATAAAATCGGTAATATCTCGCAAATCTCTTTTCCTCGCGCCCAACAAAAAAACTGGGAAAAAACAAGGAAGTTGGCAACGGATGTGGGCGTGGCCTTGCCCCCAGGGGCAATAAGATGTCTGTAGCTGATGCCTCTTTATGAATGAGTGAATAAATTCCAAAATGGTTGTCAAAAAAGCGTCACAGAGAAATTAATGATGACTTTTATACGCGAGTAATTCATGGCATTTTCATAATAAACCCACACACACACACACAGGCACGCATGGGATACCTTTAATTTGATTTCTAAGAAAGGAAAAAATGTGGAAAATATTTATGTATATATATATATATATTATATTTATGAACGCACGAAGGATATATATATGCTCAAAAGGGACAGACAGAAACAGGGAAAGTGCCCCCAAAAATCTTCTCGTTTCCCTGTGTGTGTGTATCCCAGTGAGTTGGCGACTTTTTAAAAAGCTTTTTTATGCTCGTTTGCATACGTTCTGATTTTGAAACCATTCAAAGTCACTTTAACAGCCGTCATGCGATTTATAACGCATAATAATAAGACAATCAGTCTGGGGAAAACAGCGACCACATTTCAAATTTTACATAACAAATATGATCAGTGAGGGAAAACGTGGGACTTAAGTTGTATTTTTTAAAGACTTTTAATGAAATATTTAATTTAAAACATAAGAATATTTTAAGATTTTTAAATTGAATTAAAAAGGCATTTAAAATCAATATAACATGTTCTCTATTCTAGTTTTAAATTTACGCATTTTATTCCTTTCTTTAATTTCTAAACTCTTTAACTTTTATATATTAATTCTTTTAATATATTTCTTCCTGTGTAACTAAATATATATACATACTTTCCACTGACATCAGGTTTTCTAAGGCGATAAAGCAAATTGACAATTTCCCCGCTCTCAACGACCGCTCACAGATTTGCCGGCGAGCTTGTCAGCTTCTTACGGCGGTCAGCAAAGTTGTCAAAGTATTTGCGGCACAAAAGTTTCCCTTATTTTAAAACTAAAAACCAAACTAAACAATCACGACTTGGGGGAATAAGCCATGGCTTTTATGGGAAGCTAGGGTCAGGTGGATTGGAGACTAAATCCTTTCTGAGAAATACAATATTGTGGCAAGGAAGTGATTCGTGTTTACATTGAAAAGAATCGAAGTTGAGGCTGTTTTTATAAGTTAGCTAGGGGAAACAAATAGTAAATTGCATTAGGAATTTAAAATATAAAAAGAATTAATAAAATATTATAAACCTTTTTAAGTACAATCCCCTTATATCCTTTTGCTACCTTTGCACAAAACATAATCCGACAATTAAAGGGAACCCTAATCTAAAATGGATTTGCGGCAAACTTAAGATTTAATCGAAGCCCAGCTTCGAGAGAGACAATCAATAAGCATAAACCCACTTAACCTGATTAAATTAACAACTTTTGTTTTGTCCTGGGCAGACTTGAAAAGGATTGAAAGGACCTTTTTTTTCGTCTTGCTTGTTGCCAACATCCGAAGCCCCCGTCCTTGCGGCGAGTGCAATCAATTGCAAATTGAAAATTCAATTTTCGTTAATCGGCTTTAGCTAACCTTCTGGCATACCTCGCCGGCTTCCATAATTTAGCTCGATTTTTTTTGCTCCATGCAAGCATGTATGAATATGATGATGATGTGGGAAAGTGGCGAAAGTTTCTGCCTTCTCGTTGCCATGACGAGTTTTTGTGGTTTTCGTTGCTGCTGCAGCTGCAAAAATGTTCAGTTCAGCTCAACGCCGAAATAAAGCAAAGCAAACCAGAGTTTCATTGGGTTTCGGCTGGTTTTCCCCTCGACCTTGTCTGCGGGAAAATATGGTCAAGTTTATGGGGAAGAGACAGAGAGTGACCGCAGGCAATTGAATCACGATGGGTGTGGGTTTAAATTTTAGTGTTGACATTGATTTTTTTAGGGATTTCTGGGAAAAGGGTTAATCCTGGTAAGCCGACTTTAAGTTCATAAAAATAGTCATCATAGTGTGCTTTTTAGGACACTTGTTATAAAGACGTAGCAGAAAAATCTAGGAAAATTAAAAGAAATCAACAAGAAACAGTTCTGCAATATAAAATTAATAATATCAAATGTATATTTTTTGATTTTGGTGATTTATTAATTGATTTTTAATACGTAGACGAGTGAGTTTGCTATAAAAAACTATGATTATTTATTTTTAATTAAAGTTATGAGTTTTCTCCTAAACCAGAAAATACAATGATTTTTTTTGTATGTTTAAAACAGCTAAAATTACCATGTAATATATAATTTAAAATAAAACAAAGTAACAAGGTAGCAAGGTAACGCCAAAGGCTCAAGGTCGCTTCCTTTCGTGCCTTGAAATTCGTCTGAAGGAACTTCAATATCTTACGTTGCCTGAACTTTTAATTAGTTCACTGGCTGAACAACAGACCGGAAATTAAACCAGTGAACATTTTGTGGGTGTTTGTGTACATATACATATACATATGTGTGTGTGTGGGGGACCTTAAGTGCACATACCATATGTTCATATATCCTTGTGTGTGCTGGTGCCACGTTTTTGCAAGCTCCGCAAACACTTGGACAAGCTAAACCCCACCCACCGATGTCCTTTTCATGCAGGAAACACTTTAATAAAGGACTCGGTGACCGGAGTGGCCTAGCAACAGGACCTCGGCAAGGGCCTCGATCCTCGAAAAGGACCACTCTTCATTTGGATGAGTGGCCGTGCATGCGGGCGTGGACTGCAACGCATATATGTGCATACCGAGGACACCCATAGATGTGCAACGACCATTAATTAGTCTTTGTTTTAAAGCACGGCACAAATTGAAATGCATTTTTCATTTCCCTCATCTCTGTCCCCCCTCCGTTGGCCAAATGGATGTTTATCCGCTGCAAAATGCATATAAACATGCGGAGTGCCTGCGAATTCCGAATGCAAATGCGGAATGCATCCTGAATATACTGAAAATCCTGAATGCAGCTGCAGACCACCCCAGGTAATTCGATTCACTCGACATTGCGTTGCTGTGTAATAGGATATACATTTTTTCAGCTTACAAATTTAATTTGTAAATGGTAAAAATAATACAGAATTAAGAAAGGAAAAACAGGTAAGCTACAATGAGGTCAGAGGAATAAATTAATTGCCTCTTAAAAAAATGTTTTTTGTGATACAAATGCTTTAAATAACAATTGTAAAACTTCTTTTATACCTCTTTACTTTTTATGTTCATGAGTATTTCTTATTTTATATATTGTTCTTCTTGAAATATATTTAAATATTCTACTAAATATGACTTAAAAACCCCAACAATATGTCTTTAATTCTACTACCCTTTCAGCTACCTTAAAGAACATTATTTGTTTATCTATCATTTTCATAATTCAGCCACAAATATTCGCGACAGGTGAGTGAGTGAGCGGGGCACTGCAACCGAATACAACCTGCGAGTCCCAGGTGCGGCCCGTATAAAAGCAATAACAACAATATGCATATTGCATTGGCCATCAACTGGTGGGGCCAAGAGGAAAGCTAAGAGACAGACAGACCAAGAGAGTGAGAGCGGAAAAGGTCCAGGGAAATGAGCGGAGGGAAATAAAGCCAAGAAAAATGGGGTGCAACAAAACTGCAGACCGCCCATGGCGGACAACGGGCTACGTTCTGCGGAAGAAGCGTAATCGCAGTTTGAGCTGCACTCGAGCAACATTTTGGGTGGCTTCGGCCACGTCGTTAGTTTCGCACTTTGCTGTCTGCCACATGGGACTTCTTGGGGGATTCCAGGGATCTGAAACACTTGCACAGAAGTAGGAATGGTAAGGTATACATATATTTTGGAAGGTAAACTTTAGCCCACTAAATATTATTCAACTTTTCTACGAATCCTATTTTTAGATGAATTTGTTTATTTTTTGATTTTAGTCCTTAGCCCTGGATTTTATTTTGCCTGCGTGGGTGTTCATTGGTATGTGTGGGAGTCGCCTGTGTAGCTGTGCGACACGTTTTGTGGGTGGCATGCAACTGCATTATTTACAAACTTGCTGGCAGCCATCACCTCGCCCGGGTTTCTGGTGCTTCGCTTCACTTCCCAGGTGGCTGTAAAAACTTCGCGATGCGCAATATCAAACGGAGTATCATTCACACAGCATCCACACACCTCAACCCACCCACAACCGCACATTTTTGTGCGCCTTTCCCTTTTCATGCCAAAAGCCATCTTGACTCTAATTAGAGTCACGCAATGCGCATCGACGCCATCTTTTGGGTTAACTCGATTTCCGGTCCGCTGCGCTTTTGTTTG
Source organism: Drosophila anomelani (assembly GCA_035045905.1). NCBI lineage: Eukaryota > Metazoa > Arthropoda > Insecta > Diptera > Drosophilidae > Drosophila > Drosophila anomelani. The sequence continues at coordinate 11,478,156 of JAWNOO010000165.1, forward strand.
TGTCGGTGGCCGGAAATTAGTTTCGTTTATTCTTTGCCTTGCTGTTCACGCCATTATATGCGATCCGCTTTCGAGATGTGTGTGTGTGTTTATTGAAAGATTTCTTATTTGATTCGGTTGACCAAACTCGACTCCAGCCTTGACTATTTGCATTGCCAGCTGAGTTTGACTAGTATTTTGTTTGATCAGCTTTCCTTTAATTTGTTTACAGACAAAGAAATATTATTAATAGAAGTCTGTTTAAATAAAACTCTCGGTAGAGTCTGTCAAAAACTATATTTTAGTATAAAAAACGAACTTTGAATTCTCTTTTCTTTATAGAATATAGTTTACCACAAAAGTATTTCTAATTTAAAGTAAAAATTCAACAATTAAGTTAGTTTTTCCTTATTCCTTACGAACATTCCTTGCTTTTTCGCTGACTGCATTGAAATTCCAACCCGAATCGAAGCCACTATGGTCGACTGAGATGCGACCAATGGCCAGAACAGCTGCTCATATTTCATTGGCCAGCAGAGAGCACTTAGGGTAATGAAAATCACACAGAGGCCAGAGCCTGGAAAAACTGAGAAAACTGAGCGCAAGTTGGCCAGAAAGTTAGTCAGTATGCGTGCCGAAAATATATATTTTTCCCCAATGCAAACATACAATTAAATTTGGGCTGCCAGTGTGGCTTTAAGCAAGCCCTTGAGATTTCAAGATTCTTTCCATTTGAAAGTCGAGCAGTGGCACTGCCTCCGTTCGAGTGGGGAATGTGTCAGAATTTGCATTGGCATTCCGACTTCTTCACGAGCCTTCAATTTGCGTCAAACCTCAGGAAGGCGACACTCCACCGAAAGTACCGAAGAAACGATTTCACATTAGCCCCATGACATCTCTCGATTCCTGGCAAACAACGACGATGACGACGACGACGACGACGACTGGCTGCTGAGCGTAAATGGAAGACCGAGATTCGGTTTCGGCTTGTTAAAGGAGAAATAACAATTCCTAGAATTACAATAAAAGCGGCAACAGCAACAGGCTAAGTATAGGCATTACCCTTTGGTCTCCTCCGCCACGGCTGACTTACACTTGAGGCACTTTAAGTCCCTCACCCACTCCCAGTGCCCGTGCCAGTGCCAGTGCCAGCCTCAGTTTGGGTCCCGGGTCTTGGTCCCGTGTCGTGCGGACCCCCCACACCAGCAGCTCTAATACAACGAGATTAAATGTCCTGTCGCAGCGGGCTTAGGCATTAAGCCCGGGTCGATTCGCCTCCGTGCAAAACTCGGGTGTCGCCGTCGCCGTTTCAGTTGCTCCGTTGTGTTTGTATCCGATTTTGGTGGAAAACATTTTGCTGGTTGGCTGGCTGAATGGCTGGCTGCGTGGCAAGTGAAAACCGCACTCAGGGAAAAATCACGCTCTGAATTTTTGACTTTTTTTCTTTGAGGGGAGAATGCCTTAAAATTTACCTTGAATTTTTAGCTGCTTTTTAATGAAAATAACTCTAAAAAAGTGATTTATACAATCCTTTAAAAACTGTAAACATTTTCAGGGACTTTTTTGAGGTTTGCTAATGAATTTGAGCTTCAGAACTAGTTGTTTTGTTTACTATACTTCCTTTCGATTGGATAATTATTGAAATAAATTCCATAACAAAGGAATATTTCTATTAGAAAACAAAAGGCCTCAATAAGAATTTAGTATCCTTTAAGAAACCCATTGACTTTTTGTCCCGTGTTCAGTCCTAGTTCTTTGTGTGTGCCATTCAGAATAAACATTGCTTTTTGGTTGCTGTTCCATTGCTGCTTATTGTGGCTGCCAACTCGCTCACTTCCTTGCCAAAGCAAACCCACAAACAACCATCGTTCGAGTGTTGACGTCTGCACTTATTCCCCCTCGCTCTCCTTCTTGCCTCCCCAAAACTCACCCCTTTCTGTCTGCTTGGCTTTTGTGACCAGCTGTCAAGTGAGGCTTACCCCGCTGCCGGATCCACATCCCGGCTTTTGTTTGCGTTCGTATGCAATTCAATTTATTTTTGTGTCGCTCATATTTGCAAAAGTCATACACTTGTCGAAAATAGGTCTTAAATATTATTTAATCTCAAGTTTATATTGTTTATGGCTTAAATATTTATTATTCGAAAGGATAATTGCTTTCAAGGGTCATTGTTAAATAAAAGTTCTGTTAGAAATTCCATTACAAGTAAGATTAAGTTAGATTATTTCTCCATATTTATATTCTGCAATGTTTACAGAGGTATATGCTTTTAATTTTGATACATTTTTAACGGAATATATAATATAATATATATTAAAGTCTCTCTGTATTAAAATTAAAATTGTATTTAATTGTATTTACAAAAACTAACGAAATTAGGAGTATTTATTTATTATTCAACTAGGAAAAATTGTCAGAAACCAGCACATAATTCCCTTTACCTTTAATTCCAAATTCTCCAAAATTTAACCCATATTAAAATATATTATACCATAAATTCTTTTATTAAATAAAACCCCAAAGTATCTTCCCTTCAGTAGCTTCATAAAAGCCAAAGTAACTTGAAATTTAAGCAAAATTTATATTACATTTTCAAGAACAATTTTTAAGCACCATTTCAAGGGATAATATTTCACATATTTATTTTCAAAGTGTTTCTGCACGCGTTTCTATACACATTTATACGATGACAACGCGTCTTTGGTGCTTTGAGCCCCTTTAAATTCTATTAAAGTCCTTGGAAGGCCCGGAGGTGCTAAGGTTACATAATTAAATTGCAGCCCTGGCCTGGCAATTAATTAAATGCCTCATTTATTAACGCTTTGTTAGGCAATATTTTCACAAATGACTACAAAAACAAGGCGAAGGAAACTCGGCAAAATTAAAGCAAAGACAACACAGCAACAGTTCCATAAAAGTCCATCCCCCCACGCACACCCACACAAAGACAACCAAAAAAAAAACCCCGAAATACGCACACTGTTACATTTACGCGCAGACAGCGGCATATAAATTTACGCATTACGCATACGCCGTGTGGCCGTGTGGCGGTCGGGCACTGATTTATTTTTAACCTCAAAGCGTCATTCACAATAAAGATATTTTACGTTTATGACCCACAAAAATGGAAACTTTGACGTTGGCAGGCGGCGTAGCTTGGTAGCTAACGTTGTCAGCCAACGCGGCGTATGCGCAACAATTTGCAAGGGGCGTTCACTTGTTGCGGTTGACCGGGCTTAAACTCTAGGGGGCCACAGACACAGGCGGCTGCTCCCTCGATCCAAATCCACCTGACATGGCTGCTCAACGCCTAACCTAGTCAGTCAGTCAGTCAGTTAGCCAGCCAGCCAGCAGTGCAGACAGTTGTCTTTATTTATTATTTCTTTTAAGGTAAAGATATTTGTGGAGAAATGTGCCAAGAATATTCTTGGTAATAATTAGTTTGTGGCATTTGGGATTTAATTAAATTAGAAAAAAGTTAGCTAAAGCTTCTGCTTGATTTTAATTACATTTTATATATTATTAATCTTTAAACATTTGCATAAGTAATTCTTATAAAGAGTAAGTAACGTAGTACCCAAAAAAAAATAATAAAATAAACGTTAGATCTGAACAATTATTACAGAATATATTTAAAACTTCATCTTTTTTACTGATTTTTCTTTAGTAAATTGTTCATATTTGTAGCTTTCTTTTATTTATCAATTTCAACCTCTCTTATTTCAAACTTTTTTGTCCCTGACAGCACCACCTAATCGTGCAATTTTTGTGGGTCGTAATTTAATATGCGGCCGCAACTTTAAAATGCCCGACACGTCGCCTTCGGGGTCGCGCCTGTTTATCCAACTACCAACACACCTGTGTCAACAATTCTTTAAAGCCCCTCTGCGCCCTGCTCTCGCCTTCTCGGCATTCGATTCATTTGATTTGGCCCGGCCTGAACCTGGGCTGGCTTATGCAAACAGGCAACAGCCACTCGAGCAGCCAAAGCCTTTCAATGCGCGTCAACAATTTACATTGCCATTGCCCTCTCGATTTGTATATATACAATTCACACTGCTAAGGTCCTTTGGACCGCTTCCCGCCACCTAAACCCACACACACAGGGAGGACAATGGAGAAGGACAATAAAGGGAAATCGAAATTACACTGACTGAAAGGTTGTCACAATGCGGGATTTGGCTATAAAAATGTGAATTCCCCAAACGAGCCGGCGGCAAATAAAATTGATTTTAGTACTTGGTTTGGGCTTGTGGGTTGTGGTTTTAAAATTTAAGGGTTATCTATTTGAGAAAGGATATTTGTTATTAAATAATTTTATTGTTATTATCAAAGCTTACATAAAATAATACATTTTTAAAGATATAAAACAGGGTAAATGATGCATTCCAATTTATTTAGAAAGGCTACAAGGACTTTAAGCTAAGTAAAAATAAACAAACAGTATTTATCTTGCTTTTAAAATTTTTTAAATGTTAAATAGACCTAATTATTCCTTAAATTTAAAAGAAATCTATAAAACTAAAGCCATAACTGCATAAAAAACTTTAAGAACTTGCTGTGACCATCTGTTTGAATCCCACTATTTATAGCTATAAAATGCGTCTTTATTTCCTGCATCCTGACAAATTGGCTTATAAATTTTATTTATAGTCACGAGTAAATTTAATTTTCATGGCTTCCTGGACCAAGGTGCAATTGCCGTGCACTCCACTTCCACTTCCTCTCGTTCTTGCTCCTTTTATCCCCCGCCCGCCCTTTGAGAGTCCCTCCCCGACACAATCAATCAACGCGTCAAGGGTCCCCTGAAGGACTTCCCCTCGCGGAGCCCGGGTCCAGGAGCATTTGCTTTGTTATAGGCACACGCACACACCCATACACACAGTGAATGCAAAGTAAAGGTGTTCGGTCGGCCCTCTCGTTACGTAGCCGTCAAGTGGGCCACAGGACAACGGCTGAGTTCACACTACGAAGTGAATCCCATTCCAGGTGACACTGGGAGGCCATGGCAAAGGGTTTAGACACCGGCGACCTGCATATTATTACGACAAATGTTCAAAACTTTTTCAATAAGCAACAACTTTGCATGCAACCTGAACATACACCGAGATATATGCTGAGAGAGGGCGTGATTCCACTGAAACTAACAGAAGTTCATCTCAATGATTTTAAAAGTAGAAAATGTTTGCATAACAAGCTGAAAGTATTTAAATAAATTAGCTTGCTTACTTCTTTGACTTTTTAAAAGGATTAAATTCAATTTGAAATTAAAAATTAACATAGTTTAAGGATCCAGCACAATATTTTCCTCTGCCTTTTGTGATATTCCCTAGCAATTTGCATAGCTGTAAAAAATTCATAGCCCAATCGGGGGAAAAAAATGGGCGAATGTGTAGGCTGGTTTCGAGTGGTGGTACATAAATAATCTGTTAGCCGACTGTCAGCATGAATATGATGTATCTAATTTGCACACAATTTAGGTCCACAGCCAACGCTGGGAACACATTCAGGCAACCGGAAATGCCGGCACATCTGCAGGGTGTCAATCAAAAATGGCGTCGGCAGCCATCACGCGGCCATGCTGTGTATGTAGTATGTAGTTCCCCGCCAGCTCCGGTTGCCAGTCCGTCTGTCCGCCTGTCAGGTTGTATCTTTGTCACCCTCCAACTGTCGGCAGTGCAACTAAAATGATTTGTCAACGCCTGAGCTCTGTGCAAAGCCTGTCCCTCTGACCGAAAGTCCACAGTCTGTCAACGCTTTGTGAAGTAAAAACAGAAATAAAACTAAGCGTGGAACTCGCTTATCCTTTTAAAATATGGAAATGTAAATTGGAACTCTATTTTGCAGGAGGCTAAAACAAGTATAAATTTATTTTTGATAATTCTGATAATAATTTAAGGTGGAAAATACCTTTAATTAGGATTTTTAATTCATATTTAGTCCTTAAAAAAATACAAACCAAGAAATTAACCATATATATATGCACAAAATATTTAAAAACTAATACAATTTTCAATATTTAACAAGATAAAATATGCTGCCTAATAATACAAAATATTTGTTACTGAATTATGATTATTTTGAGTCTTTCAAAATAAGATTTAAAGGAAGATACTTTATTTAATACTTATATAAATTAAACTCGGCGCCAATCCCCTCTAAAATTCTCAAAAAAAATCCCCTTAAAATCCAACAATTGCAAACATTTTAATCAGACATCCAGAAGCCATTTAAAAGGCAAGCACAATGTGGCCTATTTATGCATGCCAAACGCCGCCAATTAAGAGTATTTACTGCAATCTGATTTCCCTTAATTGTGGGCAACGCGGAAACTTTAAGCCGCTGATGGCCGATGTTGGCTGACGGCTGTGATTTCGTTCGCCAGTTGGCTGATAATTGCAATTGATGGCCCATTCCATGGCGCTGCCGGCCCTGAATGACGCGAATGACATTGACTGGCAATGATGCAGCCAACTATGACGATGACGATGACATTATTAAATTGAAGATGTTGATCATTTATAAGGCAGCACGTTTGCATATTTTATAATAAATGAAACGTGTGACAGCATGCTTAACTTTCGCAGCCAAGGAAACGTAGCCCCCCTTATCCTTACTTTTCCGCATATTTTCCAGTCCCATGTGGAAACCCCATTTAACACACACACCCCCGGCACCCCGCACCCCGCACCGTGCACTCTGCACACTCACTTACTCGCAGTTACTGGCATACACATACATTATACGAACGCATTATTTAAATGGAACATTGCAACAGGCAGAGGACTGAAGACATAGCCTTCGTATTCCGGCTCAGTTGGCGTGTGTCTGCCATGCACTGAGGGATAAAATGGGGGTTGTAATAATATGACAGAAATTTAGGTTTTAGAAGGAGTTTTCTCATTTGTTTTTTGTATTGAAATCTATCTAAAAATAATTAAATTCTTTGTTTAAAAGGCATATTTTAAAATATTATATTATCCTTAAATATAAAGTTGTTATTTATTTTTCCCTTATTATTTTTCTTGCTCAGTGTATTCTATATAATTGTGCGATGTGCCGAGTTGCTTATCTGTAGGTTAACATCGCCGTTGACGTTGTTTTTGTTCCAGTTATAGTACTTGTACTCCTTGGGAATGGTTGTGTTTGCCCTTTAAATGATTTTAACGAAAAAATTCCCCAGGGGAAAAGGCGAATTTTGTTTATTTTTGGCAGCTCGTAAATGTTGCTATTAAATTTGAATATAATTTTTTGGTAGGAAATTATATAAGCAGAGTTTTTGTGGAGTCTGAGATAAATACAGAATTAATAATACTTTTAAATATGGTGAATTATAAAATATTCTTTGAACTCGTGGTATATTTCAGCTATCTTTTCCCTCATTACATATTATATTTATCTTCAAGAAAATCCAACATATATATAAAGTTCGAAAGATAAATATATCTAAAATACATTTCCCTGAAATTGATATATACTTTATCCTAAGGAATACTCAGACGTATAAGTAAAATTCAAGACTCGCTCACAACTACCTTTGGCATTCAACAAGTATGTGGATTATGATAATGTATTCCATTGGACATTTCCGCACGGACTAGACAAGTGTCAGGGATATGGCTATATAGCTGGAACCACCCCTCTGATTAGGTTGGAGGAGTGTCAAGTGATGACCGGCGACCTGAAGGACATTTGCTCAATTTAGACGACGTTGTCCTAGTGTTTCCGCATGCACATGGCGAGGCGATAGTGTGTCAGGCGATGGAGTACTCCATCGGACACTTGCCACGGACACGGACACAAACACATTCCATGCACTCCAGCAGGAAGATGAATGAAGCCATAAAAGTCATTGGCCTGTGCAAAAGGATCCAATCCTCACACACCGAAGACAAATAAAAAAAGGACTCCCATTTATTGCCATATAATCAGGACGGAAAGATCAAAGCCAATGCCGGCGGGCGAGCCTGAAACATCTGGTTGCAGAAAAAAAGATATATATACAAAAATCAGGCGACATTCATAACGATGTAAGCGATGATAACGATAATACTCATGATGAAGTTGATGACGGGCAGCCGTAATTAGGCTCTCGCCTGTCGGCAAACGAGTTTAAGCCAAGACGCAGACGAAACCGGCAACTAGCGCAACTTTAAAGCCAACTTGGTAATTCCTCGAGAAAAAAAAGGAGCAGACCAAACACCGACAAAAAATACATTGAAGATGAAAGTTTAAATTATAAACAAAAATTATAGAAAGCCTTAAGTTCAAATCAAACTATAACATAATTAAATTATAAGTATTTCTTTTGTATAATTTTATTTATTAAATAATTTCATTAAATATAATATTGTTTATTTTGCAGTGTTTTGTAAGGAAAAGTTTTAATCAGGCAGAGGGATCCCATGGACAGTCCGAAGCAGTCTGTCAGCCAGGTTAAGACCGAAGGCCTTGGGCGAGAGACAGCCGTGACGAACTTTTTTAATGAGCAACGTTTTGCGGCTAATAAACATTTGCGTGCTGGCCGTTAGCCGTTAGCAGTTGCCAGTTGGCAGTTGGCAGTTGATGTTACCATGACGCCATGTTTTTAATTGGCAGACCAAGTCTGGTCATTTGCCTCCCAAGGGAAGCATCCAGCGATGCTATGCGATGCGAAGCAACGCACGAATAACGCTGGCCAAAAGGCAATTGAATATTTTATTAAATTGCCCGACACACAAACACCTATAGCTGGAGCAACAACAATGGCCACATTATATAGTGACAACAATTCATTATAAAATGGCGCCAAGGACATGAAGGGCCATTGCCGAAAAAGTTATGAAAAGCGTTGCGACCCATTTGACATGACGCATACGCCGCATTGGCCGTCAAACAAAGTTTCGTCGCCCGTTGCTTTATACACATTTGTATATATCTTTTTGTATATATATATTTAGATACTCTGAGTTGTGCAGGATATTATGGGATTAGCAGGGCTTAAAACTACAAATTTTGCCACCTTTTATTTAATATATTTCATAAATACCTAATTATAAATGAATATTTCTTTTGTTTAAAGTTTGAAAGTGTTGGGGATTTAATTTGTTAAGCCATGCATCATGATTTAATATAAATTTTATACAGCCTAAAAAAACTAGCAAACAAAATGCATTTCATATTTAATTTATTATTTAGAATCAAAAGCTTTATTCAAGCAAGTGTTTGATACATTTATTGTTATTTTATTTAGAAAATTTACCTAGCATAAAATATCGAAAAATTGATTATTACAATTTCCCTCTTTAAGGACCTAAAGGAAGAAAGTGAAACTCCGATTTCGCCTTAGTCCTTTTTTCTTCGAGTTGAAGCTGTTGACTAATACAAGTTTTCGACATTCAAATTTACTTGGCAAAGTTTTTCCCGTCTCTTTTTTTTTCTGTTGTCTCCATTTTTCCCTTTTTTTTGGGCGCGTCCTGGTGAGTGAAACTTTTTTGTTGCATACTTTCAGGGGCTCGCAATTCCTTTTCTTTCCTTTTATTTCATTTTGATTTTGCCGCCATGGCCGTTGTTTTTGTTGCTGTTATGATTATTATTGTTACTGTTAGCAGACAGCAAATCAACAAAATTATGATAAACAGCTGCAGGTATAAGGCCGTTAAACGAAAACGACCCAAAAGCGAAGGTCCTTCCGAAAGCAACAGGAGCAACAGGAAAGGCAGCCAGCGCAACAAAAAAAATGAAACAAAAAAAAGGAAAAAAAAAAATGACAGCACGGTTGGCCGCCTGTCCCTTCTGGAGATCCCAGGTCTCCAGTTTTCGGACCAAACCCCCCGTGAAAACTTTGCCAAAAAGAAAACACACTCTCCCTTTTGTCTGTCTGTGTTTTTGGCATTAAGGGACTTTTTAGGCTCATCTCCATCGAATACAATATTATGTTTTTTTGTTATTATTCGGGGCCCCCGAACGGGATGGCAGCGAAATGAGATAAAAATAAAAAGAATAAAATCAACTGAAATATTTGCACATGCTTACGGTGGCGCGTTAAAGCTTTTGATCTTTTCGTTCCTTCCTCACTTGCTGACTGCGTTAATAACGCCGCCGCCATATAGAGGTTTTATATTTTTTTTGGGGAGTCGGCCGGGGTCCTTGGTGGGTTCCAAGGTGACAGCTATTCCCCAGGCTGACTGGCAACGGTAGCAACGCCTTTAGAGACTCTCTCTCTCGCTCTGCACATTGCCAGGCAAATCGGGCATCCGCACCCGTACTCCGTCAATTTCCATCTCGATTTTCCACCTCAATCCCGACAGCCGCCAGCACGCCCCACGTCAAATTTTCCAACGCTTCAGTTAAGCATTTTCGCAGAGGGCGGCGAGCGAATTTCAGGTGGCAGCCTGGCAAATATTTGCATATTTGATATTTATGTAGCAACAACTTTATACATCATGTAGAGTTTCCATATCGATTTTGCCCACCATCCGGTTGCCACATTTTTAGTTATTTTTCACTTGCACACAGCCAAAAAAAAAGGAGTATTAACTTAAAGGAGGAATAAATTAGATTTAAATTGTATATTTTATGCAGATTTTTTTATATCAACCACAGCTGAGCTTGCTTTAAAAATCTACTATGAAAATTTAATCGCAGAAGAAGCAAAGTTTATTAATATCATTTGGTTTTTTATGAAAATAGTTTTACCCACCGAAAAGGTATAAAAAACTAGTGTTTTTCTCATAAAAAAAAACCGTGAAAAGTTATCAAAATTTACAGGGAAAGCAGCCACTGCTGCCAAAGCTTATTCCTTAAAACTCTTTATAATATTAAATTCCCATTTTCTTTTTTTTTTTAGCTTTTTAGCAGTGCACCCACACACTTGTTGGCCATGTTTGCGCTCCACTCGAATCGCAAAACAAAGGGCGGAGGCGGAAGCGGGGGCGGGGGCGTGGCAAAGCCAAGAGGGGCGGCACCAGAAGTGCTGGCCAAGTATTCGCCTGTCACCATGTTTGCAGAAACCATGACTGCAGAAACCAAAAAAGCGAGTGCTAGTACGTAGGATTCACATGGTTGCGGATGTGGGTGTCGTCCTGCATCTATTTATAGCCGAAATATAGACGGGATACGCTTCCAGTTGAAAGCTGCAGCTGGTGGCCGATAATGAATTCAATGGAAACCATTTCAAAATAAATCGAATTGTGAAAAAAACAATAAATTCAGCTGTAAGAACTTGTTGAAGCAAAAGGTTATATACAAATATATATAATTCGAAGGCCCCCAGGCAAGTGTCAATTGTACAATTGGGCACAAACAATTTATTGTTATTGTTCCACGGCTTACACAAGTCAACATTTGCCGGGCTAGGCAAGGAGATGGAATAAAGCAAATAAATTCTATTTATTTGCCATTAGAATGTCATGATAAATGGTTGGCATGTGGCCAATGCCCCCTCCGTTCGAACTGTGTAAATAGATATTTTACCTCAATTTTCGTCACAGCTGCAACCCATCCTAGGCTGTCTGAAATCTGAAATGAATACCGCTTTTGGCCAACTCAGAAATATTGACTTAATTCGCTGGCATTTCGGCTCATCTGTCTCTTTAAAGCCACAGCCCAATGACAGTTGGAATTTGCGGACCATTAATAAATGTAGCCTGGCCTTAGATTAGGTAATCAAGAAAAATATATGTCAATTAGGGAAAATCAATAATTGCCCAAATCAATCTAAATATTCACTTTCCACAGGTTTAGTTTGACACGCATATTAACTTTGAGCTTGAACTTTAATTGTAGTTAACATTTTCAAGCAACTAAGTCAATTTAAGGTTGTTCATTTGAATATAACTTTAAGGATAATTGGACAGAAATTAATTAATTATTGCTTGCAATAAATATGAAGATTTAATGAATTAATTTACAAATTATGTTCTTATCCTTTTTTTAAACTCCAGATGTTAACTAAATAAATATTTCAATAGAAATCATTCCAAATTCCATTTCTTGCAGCCTCTCAAAAAAGAATTCTTTTGTTTCTTACTGCCAATTAAATTATTTATGCATTTCCCCTCAGAAAAATATAAAAACCAACAATAAATGCAACAAGTAAAATTACTAAAGCTACATTTACTGTATCTGCTTTCAGATTTGATTTATTTGCTACACAAAACTACTTTAAAGGGACTCTTTTTTTTAAGGGATTTCTACTCCTTTTTTTACAAGAATGCAAGCTATGCAGCAGCAAATTAATTAAGTCAAAAGCCATTAAGCTCTGTTTTACTTTTTTACCTGTTTCCCATTGTTTACTCAATGCAATTCAAATGCTGTTTCGCTAGTTGAAAATGTTTAATGCAAGGAAAAAATAACGATTAAAAATGCCAGCGCTGTCTCATCTGGATTGTGCCAAGGCTATTTCCAATTATTACGAGAATCTCTTTTTATACCAAAGGACACCTGGGTTTGGAAATAACTTTATATTAAATAAAAATTATTGCACATTTTGTTGGATTTTTGATTGTGTCCCCTGCCAGGCATTAGGAGATTCAATTTAAATTTCTGCTCCTACAACCAACTTCTTACTGCCATTGCACTGCTGGCCTTTTACTGGATCAACGTGGCAGTAATGCACTGAGTACTATATACTTTATAGAATGCATGCAGCGCAAAATGATTTACAAAAAAAAAATTGAAAATAAGTGTATGCAGAGGAGCATCTTTTGCGCATGCAAATGTGCTGGGAACTAGGGTCGGGATTGGTCCTGAAAGAATTCTAAAAGGTACGGACATTTATATATAAGCTCCCTCCAAAGTACACAGAGATAAAAATGATGTAAAAATATAAATATGAAATATAATAATACAAATGATAAATAAATTGTACCAAGAAATACCCAAATAACCTAATTTAAGGCATTTGTTGGCTATAAATTATTTTAATACATTTAAATATTCACTAAATATTAAAAAGTGTCTAAAAATATTAAATAAAATGTTCAAGTTTCTAAATGAAATGCATCTTGTTCATTTTAAACACGTTGTAGCTTGGTTAATGCCACATTTTTAAAGGATTTCATATTCCAAATGATATTAATTTATATATTTAATAGAAATTTATTAAAAATTGCATTATAGAACCCCCAAATGGTATCCTTTCTTTCTGTGTACACACACGCACTCCTACGGAAATGTAAGCGTCGTACACATATTGAATCCATAAATAAATCCTTAAGCAAAAATTGTAAATGTCGGATTAAGTGTATCACAAGAACACACACACGTGGCAGTGTGAGTGTTAGGTGTGCGTGTGTGTGGGTGTGTGCTGGCGCATAAATAAATATAGCAAAAGGAAAAAAGAGTGAGAAGCCGAGCTACTGGCATCGAACACTAAAAACTAAATGGCAAAAACAGTTTATTTGCCACCTCCAGACAACCCTGCCCAGGACCTACACCCACTTCCGTTTCCGTTTCCGCTGGCGCTTCTAGTTGTCAGACGTGGTTAGATCGAAACAAAGTTAATTCCCTGCAGCAGGTTTATGGCAAGCAAAAACACACATAACACACACACACGCACACCCGATAATAATTACTCGAAACATTGTAATCCTCTTAACGCCGAGATTTACACGTTAAAGCAAAGCGTTTATGTTTGCCGCCATGATAGATTTGTCACACTTCCAGTCCACATTTCCGGTTTTTATTTAAACGAGAAACTGAAACTTAGTTTTTCTAATTTCATTGTGATTTAAATTTATGGTTAAATTTTAAATTCGACGACTACTTTGTTAATCAATATCCTTTCCTTTCTTATGAACAATTAATAAATCATAATCTTTAAATATTTAATGAGATACGCACTTTGGGCACTTACTTAAAATACTTTTCATAGATTTGCATTAAAGATTAAGTCATTAAAATTTTGTAAACTATTTATTTGTAAGCTAAAACCCTGAATAAATGAATCTAAACCGAGCAAGGAAACACACATCTTCCAATGATTTTGTACTTACAACTTTTTCTCTTTACAAAACTTCGCCAAAAATTGTGCGCTGTATGCGATGTATCTCTGAGATACTATAATTGCGAATTCCAAACCGAAAACACCTTGTGTTAGACACGTGCACACGCTGCCAAGTCCCCAAGAAGACTGGAGCACTCCGCCGGAGCTGTAGCTGGAGCTGGAGCTCGAGAACTCACTTGGCCAGCGGCGGCGGAGTTCGGCGACAGCACGAAGTTGGCTAAAATGAGGAGCAGGAAAGACAGGCGAGACGCGGGGGCTGATTGTTAACCAGAAAGGGAAAAGACTCTGTTGCGCGCGGAGGGGAAATGCCATTGGCTGGGGAAAAAATTCCCTGGTGTGTTCTAAAGCCCGAGCAACAGTTTGTTGGCCACCAGGGTCATCCTTCAGCCATTCGCGTATCAATAGCCCAAAAATATTTACATACGCCGCCGCTTTGGAACCACCGAACTGGACGGAACGGAAAGCACCGCCTTTGCCACTTTGTCAATGTCATAAAATGGGGGTGGAAGGGGGAGGACGGGATAAGGATGTATATGGAAATGGGGCCATTCCATGGCCATTCTTCTGGGCGGGGTGGGTGGCAGCAACTAGTGGTTCTCATATTTCCACAGTAACAAATTTGTTTACGCTTAATTGGTCTACGCTTACATCGGATCAGGGACACAGGACCAGCCAACCAGCCAGCAGAGCGGAGAAAGACAACCGTCCCCCAGTGGAGGCGGCACAAAGTTTCGCATTGTTTGGAAATTGACTCGCTGACTGGCAGCCCCAAAATGTATGCTACGCTTTTGTGACTGCAGAAAGCAGGGCCCTGCAGGGGGAAAAACCGAAAATACAGTTAAAATTCTGCAACTTGAATTTAGGAAAGTTTTTATTAAACTCTAAAGGGAGTTTTTAGTGGTAAAACTCCCTTGGAATTTACAACTAAATGGTTAGGAATGTAAAAACATTATAAAATTCCTGAGAAATTTGAAATATTATCACAATTTTTGTACTAAAAAGTTGCACAGTTCTCAGAATCAACTTCTTAACTTTACAAAATCAGAATAATTAAAGTACAGCTTTATTTCCAATAAATTATATTATTCTTCCATCGATTCGCGGTTCTCAGAAGTAGGACTGTACGTAGGACTTGTGGCTCCTAAGCTTATTAATGTGCCTCCCTTGAATACTTTCGGTGGCGATGCCTCATCGATTGTCAGGCTCCATTGTGCGCGCGGCCAATGTGATATATATTTGCATGATTTACCAGGCAGACTGGGGAAGAGGCGGTGGCGGCCATTAGGACACAGGTCGCAGCCGGCTGGGGTTGTAAAAATGGTCCACAAGGATTTGTGAAGCACATGCGAATGTCATATTCGGCCGTGTCCTTTGCGTGCAGATGTGTGTGTGTGTGTGTCTGCCTGGGTTATAAATCAGAATGGGAGAGGCAGACAATGGCCGGGGCCATTTGGCATTCACTAAACAGGACAAAGGTGAGAGAGAGGTTCTCGACGGTGTCATAAAAAGCAGTTTACACATGGGTTCTGGCCCATTTCGCTGGCCATTTTTATAAGGCCACTGACGGCAATTCATTGAGCGAAGCATAAAATCCGCATAACATAAAGGTGCTGCTGCTGCTGGTGGTGGTGGTGCGGCTTAAAGTCAATTAATCTAATTGCAGGACACTTGCACACACTCACACGCACACTAAGACAGCAAGGACGAAAGGTCAATCGAATCCCTGGCGATGCAATTAAATTAAATCTCTAACTGTGAACTAATGAGGTCCACTTGAGCTCTGCGGTCCAGCAGGAGGAAGGATGCGGCATGTGGGCTGTGAGTGCTAATTAAAAGCGCAGTCTGCCTGATTGATCATCTGCAGGAGCTGCAGCTCCTCCTCGATGGCCTCCAATTGGTGGCTAATCAAGGGGATTTCATTATCACAGCTCTCGCACTTCAAATCGAGACCGAATTATTTATAGCGAATGCTCAGTGTAATGGCAACCGGAAGATGGCAACAGGAAAAGAAGATGGCAGACGACAGCGCAACTCCTAACAAGCTCACGCCGCCCTCCCCTGGCACAGGACTTACAGGACCCCCCAGGACGATTTCCGTCTGTCTGTTAGTGTGTGTGAGTGTGTTCGCTTCCCTTTCCGCTCCCATGCGTGTGTGTGCTTAAAGATTTTCCGCATTAAAGCGAATCGTTGCGCTTCATATGTACTTTATACCCTCACCAAAAAGTTTTTTCCTTTTTTTTTTTTGTGACAGCCATCAGAATGTTGGCTCGCGTTTTAGGTTTCTGGGGGAAAAGGAAGCAAAGAGCTTTTTTACTGGCCCATCGCAGCGCATAAATAAAATATATTTTATTACTCTAGGAAGAACACTTTACAGGATAAGCTAAGTACAAATTATGTTCTAAGAATTGCTAGAAGTTTGGGGATAATAAATTAGACGTCTAAAGGTGGGGAGCAAAGGAAACATATTACTGGGTCAAGGTAATGCTTTTTTTACCTTTTTTATAATTTAAAAAATATTTAATATAGTTAGGGGGGCTTATTTTCTATAAAAAGCCAATTTAATTACGTTCAATCTGCTCTTTAAAAGTCTTTGAAAATTTCCCAAATCATTTTACAAATTTAATAAAATATATACTTAAATTTTATGATTATTTTTTTTGATTCAATAATTAAGACTCGAAACTAAACTTAAAGAAGAAGGAATGTAGATGCGATCCGCATTCAAGGATATCAATTAAAAGGAAATACATTTTCTACTTTAAATAAATTTCCCTGTAAACTGGCAAATCTTTGAAGAAGAAAAAATATAAAAGCCTTTGGTTAACATAACCCCTGAACCCTCTGTTAGATATAGCCTCCACCCCACCGATAAAAAGTCAAAAAGGTTAACATTTTTTTAAGGCTACGCCTGTTGCAGTAGCTGGCCATGCCAGGTAGCTGTGTGCTGCTGCTGCTGTAAGTATTTGCCCATACTCCCATCTAGGAGGCATCCTGCGCACATAGACAAACTCATTACGAAAAATGAGCGTCCTGCGGCGCTCAAACAAAGCAAGGAACGAACCTGTAAACGGCCCCCCCGGCAGGGTTTATGTATGTTTGTACATATGTATGTGGGGGTCTGACGAGTATGGGTATGTGTGCTTGTTGCTTGTTTATGCCAAAAATCATATACACCGCCCACATATCGATTTTGTTTGATGTTTAGCCAGGGCCCAGGATACCCGGCTATGCGGCTATATGCGGCTATACCTTGGATAGTCCTGGCCTCGGCCCTCGGGCACCCACAACCGAAGCACCAAAAACAAAGGCATACACACGCACACCCCGGACTCTGGCAGTACACCTCATCATTATTTCCGTTTGTGCACCGTGCTTACATTTCGACGTCGCGCCGCGTATTTTAAATATTTAAAGAGCATAAATGCCGTAAGTTTGTGCACATTCCAATTTACAGGGTGCCGCCGGAAGTGGAATTAGCTGGCAGTCAAAAAATCAGGAAGACGATAAGGGAAGGAAGGTATCCAAATTCTGTATCCTGTTCGTTTATGCCAGGAATACTTTGTAGTTTAGTTAGAAGCTTGTCCTTTGTGTACAGGATATTTATAGAAATTTTATGGATTTTATAATATTGTTTTGAAATTTTTGTACTAAACATCAAGACTAGACCTCGTAAGGGGGAATTTAAGGAATTAACTATCTATAAAAAACATAACTATGTGTTCTCTACTGTAAGTCCCAGCCAAGATTATTATTAACAGGCATGAATATCCAGATTTAGATTAGAAAATAGAATCTTGTGATTAAAAACTCAAAATTTTAATACTTTAAAATGGGAAAAAGTGCTATTTATACTACCGAAAGAACATGTGATGTAAGCGCAACAAATACTCAAACCCAAAGAAGTTACACCCTGAAATAACCCATTATTACCTTAATAAAATTAAAACCAACTTAACCCAATCTAAAAGTGAGTATAAAGTTATTCCAAGCCTCTTAATTCAAACGCTTTAATTGCACTTCGAGTTATGGCCAAGGCTTTAAGCCATCCTTTTAATGACTGCGATAATTTGGCCCAAAGGCCGACCCGAAACCGAGCACCCTGTTTTGTGTGGCATTTGGAGAGCTTCCCACTTTAAGCCAGTGTTTTTGATACAGTTTTTTACGAGCTGTTCACTCGCTTTTTTATGCCAAAACAATTGGGTGTATGTTTGCTGAGAGGGATTCGTCCGTTTGGGTTCATTGTGGCGCTTGACCCGCTTATTGTGATGTCGGGAGCCCAGGCTCCTGATTGCTGCCCTTTGTGTGTGCGCGCCGGGAAATTGTATTCGCGGCCAGTTAATTAGCTGCCAGGGATCGTCCCTCTCGGGGGACTTCATCGGGCGACAGCGACTCGGAATAAAAAAAACTCCAGGCAGATTCTTCAAATTACTTTTGAAAAACAAAAAAATGGCAAACGAGAGGGATAACCTTCACTGGTCGGTCACTTCAACTTCCTATCTAGCTCACTGAAAACAAAGTGTTGGGTTTGGATTAATATTAGTAGGGAATAAAAATCATATTAATAACAAATAAGGTTACCTTACTATATGCTCACTGCCTGCTTGATAAAGGACTTCTTAAAGAGGATGCAGGGAATCCTGAAGAACATCCAAAATTACTTTCTGTGCACACATGCTGTGTGCGGGCTGCCTTTGTGTCCGCTTCACTTTTATTTCAAACGGCAATTGCATTGTGCCATTCCCAATCCGCTTATGGTTGCTGCCAAGCTCCCATCCCGTCCCAAAACTCCAACAGGGCCGCCTCCCCTCGGTAAACAATGCACTCAGCAGCAGCAGCAGCAGCAGCAGCAAACAGGAGGAGGTGGAGCACAACAACACTACAAAGTCTGTCCCTGGTAAGTGCTCTGCGTATGATAAAAGCTTGTGTCATATTTTCATTTTTCTGCTTTTCGTTTTTTTCTTCTCGTTTTTGTTGGCTTTGTTGTATTTGCAGTTTTCCTCCATTTTCCATCTGCGGAGATGTTTGCCATCAACCATGCTGCTGCTCACTTAATGCCAGCACTCGACGCTAACCCGTGCTTATAAAAACCAGAGTACTTTCATTAGCTTACCGCCAGCGGACCTTTCCGGCAGCAAGGTCGGCCCAAGAACCAGTACACGCTGCTACTCCTTCTCCTCCTCCTCCCAGAAAAAAGAAAAGGGAAAACATACTGAGGGGAAACTGAACAAGGAAAGCTCCAGAAAACCCGGGGAAAAGGCGGGGAAACTGTTTTCCCCTGCCAAAAGCTCAGTTGAAGCTCCTCTTCCTCCCAGTCCCAGTGTTGCTGGCGGGGATTTGGATTTGTCCTTGGCATAGGAACTGACGCAGCATTCACCTTCTGTAATGAACTCAAATATTTTCAAAACCAATTAGTTGCAACATACGCAGCCTTGTCATTGAAAGTGCGCCGCTCGGGGTTTCTATTAAACTAATTTTGTTTCTCTTTATTCATATATATAGATATTTTTGCCTGTTCGTTGGAGTTTTCCTTTGTTTTAAGTGTTATGTTATGCTTTATACACAGATTTGCAGTTAACCATTTCGCATTTTTACAAATTTATATTCGGTTGTAAATATAAACAGAAAATAGCTATCGATATAACTAGGTGATCGGGTGGTGATTTCGGGTTAGATAGCTGGCTTGTCTTTTTTCTAAACGCTACGAGTATTGGTTGTCCGCTTGAAGTATAATACTTGGACACAGCATCTTCGGTTGCGGGGCTCTTTGATCTTACTCTCTAAACACATTTCTTATGTCAGTTAATCGTCGCTTTTCGCATCGAATCAAAAGGGTTGAACCGTGTGTGGGGGGACTTAGCTTAGGATTATACTCTTAATTCGTACTAAGGCATGTGTAACATGTTGGGTTCGGAAACGGCAACACCCACTGTTGTGTGTAATTAATAATATCGCAAAACGGTTTATACAAAGTCAAGTTAAGTCAAAAATAAATAAAGAGGCAGCGAGAGTTAAATTAACGCTAAATAGTAACATTAAAGAAACGTATCGCTAACGCCGAGCAAACTGAATAGTAATCCTGCTTTGGGGAGGTGATCGAAATGGCGACGATGACGAGATGACCCCATTTACTCGGCCTCCCAGCGCCAGATGGGTTTACTCCTTGGAGGAGCGATGCCGCTGCGGCATTGGTCTGTTCTCCCGGTAAGTCTTCAGTTTCGTCTCCATGGCCTGCAAACAAAATACAGAACGGTGTCTGGGATTAGACAAGAGTGCTACATTCTAGCAAGGTATCGAATATTTAGAAAAAGAAAAGTAAATGCAGCTTAAGCCACACAATTACTGAGAATATAAATGCCTTTACGTAGACTGAGTCTAAAGACTTTAATAAATATTGCAATAATTCGGTTTGATAATTAAAACAAAAATTAAAACGAAAACAAAAGACCGCACAAATAAGGTACAAAAAATGTTTGTATTTATTAACCAAAACAATTAATAAATGCAAGCGGAGGGCAACTAAAATTAGCCGGCGTTTAATCGACGCAGCGTCAGAATGGCAGACCGGGTGCGTCCGGTGAGTTGCGCATGCGTTCGGCAAAGCGTTTGAATATGTTCGTGCCCGCAGAGAGACTACTGGTTGCCGTGCCGGAGCTGCATTCGCTGACGGGCGTGGACTGGGAGCTGTTGGTGGCCACTGAGCTGCTGCTGCCGCCAAAGGCGCGACGAAAGAGGCTCGAACTCGATTCGCTGGCCGTTGGCGGCGGCTGCATCGGCTCGGGCCGTTCGCAAATGCAGCGAAACTTTTCGCAATCGGGACATAATAGGGCCTTATCCCACTAAAAAACATATACGGAAAAACACATAAGCTGGCGGTGGGTGTGAGGAGTCGGGAAAATTGGGTTGAAACATAACACAGGGAGGGAGGGAGGACTTTGGCATGCTTTCGGTTTGAAAAGTTTTCAGCTTTCGCTTGGAGGGACTTACGTTTAGTTTTCTCAACATGTCGGCCACAGTGTTGAGCGCCGATGTGCGACAGCTGGGTTTCAGGGAATTGCCATTGATTTGGTTCTCGGGATCTGCAAGAGGAAGCACACATACACAGCTGGTTAGTCGAGAGGTTAGTTAGGTCGATACTACTAGCTACACACGGACGCAACGCACACAAAACACGAACAATTTGCCTACTAGAAATGTCGCAAACTCTCGTATCTTTGATTGGGGCTCTTAGTTTTAATAATTTACAATCAAATTACAAATAATAAGGAACTTAAACCTGCTGCCTGGCGCACTGACAAAGGAAACTAACAAATTAAAAACATAAAAATGGGAAAAGGAAAGCAAAATAAAATAAAAAACAATACTAAACTAAACTAAATGCAAGGCTTGAACTGGCGATTCGACTTGGTGAGTTTTAGGACGTGCCTGGTTTTCTTAAAGGAGCTGAGTATCTTACTTTTAAGCGAGTGCTGCTGGTTATATTCGTTTCTATTAACTAAACTGCCATTGAGGGCGCTCACGCTGACGCTGGTGGCATTGGTGGCGACCGTGTTATCATGATTTGCCAGCTCCCCATTGGCCACGATGCCGTTTGGCAGCGAGGTGGACGAGTTCATGGAACTGTTCATCGAGTTGGTAGCGCCGGTTCCGTTCACCGTCGGCGTGACATAGCGTGTTTTGACATTTAACTCCTGCTTGAGATCTGCAAGGGTGCAACGATAAATGTTAAGATTATAGCAGATGGATGGCCAGTTTAAGCCCACCTCTCGTCTCATCCATTAGCCGCTGCAGCTTCTCCTGCAGCAACCCCTTCTCATCCACTTCGAGCTCCAGCAGAGCGTTCTTCTCGTAGGCCTGGTCCAGCATTTTCTCGAAGTTCTCTATGCTTTCGTTTAGGATGCGGTGCGCCCGCTCCAGGTCATCGTTCTTTTGCTCCAGCTGCCTCAGATACACCTTCATGGTGTCTCGCTCCTTCTTTACCGCCTCCAGTTGCTTTTCCATGTTTGACATTTCAATGGCATGCGAGTCCAGCTTTAACTGCAAGGCAAGGAAATGCATAAGTAAAGATTTGAGTATGATTACGAGGTCGGTTACCTTCAGTGACTCGTTTTCTCGCTCAAACATGGTGAGCTTGGATGTGAGATCTTTGATTATGCTCTGCTTCTGTTCCAGAGTGGCGTCCATTTCGATTTCCATCTCCCGCGACTGCTCCACGAACTCGTCGTACTCCTGTTTCACGTCTGTCCACCTGAAAGGCAAGTGGTGTGTTTAGAGGTTTATGTCACGATGGGTTCTTCGAAGCACTCACTCTTTGTGGTACTGCTTTGAGCGTTCCTTCCAGTATCTGCACTCATCTTCGACGCTGTTAAACATTGGTGGCGAGTCCATCTATGCGGTTTCCTGTTTGTTTTCCTTTTTCTCTGTACTGATCGGTGGTTAAACTGGGTTTGAAAAATTTCGTTCGTTCGTATTGCGTGTTTCAACTATTTAGGTACTAGTGTGCTGCTGTGTTGTTGAGCTGTTTCGTTTTTAATTGATTAAAAATGCCAAAACACAGTTGTTGGAGTTGAAGTCGTAGGTAATGTTCGGGTTATGGTCTGTGGAAACGGTGAAAAATCAATTAGGAACAGGTGGATCGCAAGCGGTTTATCTTCACACAAAAGTAAACTAAATAAAACATTTTCTGTGCGTCGCTGTTGACGCAGCAGCTGCAACAAGAGCAACAACAAAGAGGGTACAGGAACAGCAACAACAACAAAAGCAAAGCTACGACGAAGTTTCCCATACAACAACGCGCTGGGTGAAAATGAAATCATCGCGGATTTTCAACCGTAATTCGGCCAAGTATCGATTAAGCTTTATGCTTCTCAGCATCCCACGTGTCCTACTTACACTTTGCACTTAATTCTCCTACGTTTTATTTGTTTTATTTACATAAAATCAGTGTAAATAGGTTTTTCCGTAAAAATTTACCACTCCAAGCTAGCCAACCCTGGTTATTCGATAGTGTGGCCAAGTTGTGGTAGGTCAATAGAGATGCAACAGCCCTGGTCTGCTGTTGCGTTTTGAAACTGTGCGTTTTGGTTTATTTATCTTTGTATATACTTTTGCTTGGTCTCTTCTTTCGCTTGCACTCTTTTTTTATGAATTCCAAATCAGTTTTATTAAGGGCACGAGCTGCGAATGTTATGGACTTATTGGCCGTTTCATCATTACTAGTATCATTCGAAATATGTAACTCTGAATCGGAACTATCTTCGATTACGTGCGCCGAGCTTAGCGTTATGTCTCTGGTGGAGCTTGGCGTGTCGGGTATTAGCACTGAACTATCACCCCCAACGCATATTGGCAGCGCTTGATAATGATATGAAACATTTCGGCAAGATTTGCGGCGTAATTTGCGTTTCCTGCTTGTTTCGAAGCCGATGGAGCTATCAGATTCGTTATTGCTGGTAGACCCGGACTGGCTTTGATTTTCGTTATCTGGATTGGTAGTTATTTTCGTTTGTTTACTGTTCTTCGACATTTCTTTTATCAACTGTGGCAGAATTGTTTTGGTTCCAAAATGAGCCCCGTGTTCAACTAAACTTTTGAACTGGTTCTACGAAAAACTTTCGAATAGTTATTAAGTTGAATATAAATGTATTATATCACTTTATTAATTTGACATTCACTAGCACTTTTTAATTATTGTGTTATTTTATTTTTTATCAATTAGCTTGCAATAATTAAATGTAGTAGATCCAACGAGGGTTGCAGGAAAATTCAACATCGTTTGGCCAGATTCTGGGCCGCCTAGATCTCTGGTATTTTTCAACGGCTGTGTCGCGGTCACACAGTTTTCAACAAAAATAAGGTAAAATATAGCTTACAAATTGCAAAAAATGTTAAACAATTAAGGCAATTAGGAGTACTACGCAGCCCGTTTTAAAGTGCAAGAGGTAAATGCAGCCTGCGTGGGCTTCAAGTTCGCCGCCTGCAGGGAATTGATTAATTGCGGCGCATGCCGAAAAGGGAGGATGCGTTGTAGAAACGAGAGTGAAAAGAAAACCGACGAACTGCAGCAGCAGCGGTTCGTACGGACGGGAACAAAGAACCAAAAGTGCAGGTCGCTGAAAAATATGTGCAACAGCACCTAAATTGTGTTTTTCTCCTTCGTAACTCTTGCAGTTGAAGCCTTTTGCTGGGCAGCAAACCATAACGGGAGTGTCAGCCAGCGAATCCAGAGAGCAAATCGAAGAATCGGAAGAATCCGGCAATAATCCAGCATGGCGGATCCCGAGAGGCAGAGCCTGATCACCAAGGACGAGGGCGGCGGCGGCTACAGTTCCGTGGACGCTGTGGACGAGGGCGCCGACAATCCCGGCAGCAGTGCATCGGTGGCCAACAATGAGGACGGTGCGTATCGCAACTGTAAGGCCGATTATTAAATTGGCCTTTGCTCTTGGTTTTGGTTGAGTTTGGTTCATTCAACCCGCATACGCAGCTTGAGCTGCCTCCGCCGGGTGCCGAACTCTATGCGGGTGCGGAAACCCAACAAGTGTGCGCTGGTGCGGCGCTCTACTTATCCGTCGCCGCCGACGCCGTGATTGGAAGTTGTGTGTGCCGCCGCATTTTCACACTTCACGCAACTGAGTCACAGGGGACGATGGGCAGGGGGGGGCATTACCCGGACTGCAGAGAAAACCAAGTTTTTAGCCACAAATTCGCTTGTCACATCAATAACTGCAGCTTTTAATAATGATGGGCGAATAATGCATGATAAGCACTTTTATGAGTTAGACTTTATTCCTGCTAGAACTGATGGCTTAAAACATATCACACACATGTTTCTTTAAGTGCAGTAACCCGATGCCGGTGTAAACCAAAATATTCGCACTACTTTTGTTATTGTTTATGGTACGCAGCCGTAATCAGCGTTGCGCTGTTAAGCGTTTCCCTCCAGCAGCTGTTTAATCAGCTTCGATTTGTTGGCGGAGGCGGAGTAGCAGGGGGCTTCATGAGTCATCATCAATTGGGTGATTCGCTGGCCTTATCACTGCGCAGGGCTCAATGAAAGCAGAGACACAGGGCGCCAAGCGAACGACGAACGATCCATTGTTTGCAGAGGAACCTGATCTTGGCCTCGGGGAAAGCTTCGTATTGTCAAGATACCACCTACATTGTTGGAGTTCGGTTTTAAAAGAGGGTTCAAGGCTTACTAACCGCTGGATGGTCTCATTAGGAGGACAGAGAAAAGATGCACTGATAAAAATGTAATAAAATGCAATGTCTCATAAATGTTATATCGTGATAACTTGTGGAAATAGTTTAGTAATTGTAAACCACATTTTTCCATTTTGCCAAGTTATCTTAAAAATACACACAATCTTCCCAGAAAGAGTATTGCTTACCGACGCCTTTCTTTGTTTCCTCCTCTTCCCTTTGACATGTTTATGTTTATATTCTTTATGCACAAAGTTCGAACTTGTTGTTGATCAGCCGAGAGCCACAACTGCGGTCTAGCAGCTTGCACTAGTTTGCAGTGATGGAGACAGGAGCCCTGCATTCATAGAGCCAAAACATTGACCCATTTGGTTTTATCGCCGCAACACACTCGTATCAGAAGATGCACAGTTCTCATTCTCTTTCTCTGGGAGACAATCTTGTCGAGAAACAAGCCATGGAGACAGAGTAGTGTGGCTGAGGGCCCTCTGCTGGCGGGATGTATTTATTTTACACAAAAGGTCTAGGCTTTGTGGGGAAATCGTTAAGCTAAACGTTTCGTTAAACTGATATTTGTTTCGGTTTCCCCCCAGGCAATGGAGCCCCGACGGCGGTGCCTTGCATTGGACCCGATGAGCTGCCGCCGCCGTATCAGCAGAGCACCAATACCGGAGGCGTGCCAATGGTCACCTGTCGGGTGTGTCAGCACATGATTGACATAACCACGAAGCGGGAGCAGCACGTGGTTAAGTGCACCCACTGCAATGAGGCTACTGTGAGTGTAACCTATAAATTAATATAGAAATTCTTTAATCATTTGCCTTTTTTGGATATTCACAGCCCATTCGGAATGCTCCGCCGGGCAAGAAATATGTGCGCTGCCCTTGCAACTGTTTGCTGATCTGCAAGAGCTCGTCGCAACGCATCGCTTGCCCACGGCCCAATTGCAAGCGGATCATTAACCTGGCTCCGAGTCCCGTCACCCCGCCCGTGCCCACCATGCCGGGCATGTGCCGCGTTACCTGCGGTCACTGTTCGGATACATTTTTGGTGAGCTCCCTCGCTTTTGAAGTCTGGAAAACGCATTCTCAAGCTTGTTCTTACAGTTTAACACCTATCACAACGCCCTGGCCCGCTGTCCGCACTGCAGGAAAGTCTCGTCTGTGGGCTCTCGATTCGCCAATAGCCGCGCCGTGATGTTCGCCATAGTGGCCCTGGTGTTCCTCATTACGGGCATAGGCGTAACCATCGGAACAATCTCGTATGCCTCTGTGAGTGTTGTCTTTAAAGAGTTTTCTTTCCTTCTTACTAACGTTTCATGTTTTCGTTTTATTAAAGGAACACGGTGGCATGTACTTCCTCTATGTGGCGCTGTTCGTGATTGCGGGCGCCATGTTGGCCCGATCCGCCTACTATTTCCGCCTTAAAGTGAGCGCCATCGATGGGCCCATGTAAAGCTAGAGAGAGAGCACGGGGCCAGGAGCAGCAGCAGCAGCAAAGGAAGTGCATTGTTTTATTTTTATACATATATATATTATGCATATATATCATTCCTTTTGATATTAAATGTAACCCGTAAACTAAACACAAGCAGCCAATAGCAGACGGAACACAGAACTCGACTTTTCCGCAAAAAAACCATGCAAAAGCAAAGTGCGAAAAGCTAATTATTACTTTCCGAAAACCTAGCTAAATTATGAAAAGGATGCAGCCCCCGTTTAAAGTGATTTTGAAAAGCATAATTAGGATGTTAAGGCCGTAACTAACCAAACAAACACAAATTCTGAAAACAAAAGCCAATACATATTACGAAACTTGCTGCAACACCCAACCATGTAAAAGAGTAAACTAAAGTGCTAAAAACGAGAGAAACACAGAAAGCTGTAGTCATTAGTTGTTAGACCAGCGTCCGATCAACCCACTTGCACTTGCATGCCCACATTATAGAATCATAGGAACATAGAATCAGGATCAGGATCGGCTCCTCCATTTTAAGGATTGTACAGTTGTGTTGTGTTTAAGTGTCCGCCGACGATGTTCGTTTTCCGTTTGTGCCTGTCCCTGCAACTACATCATATTTCGGTATTTATTCGCCACACGTGTATTCGATTTTGTGTTTGCTACCTTACCTTTCTGCTAAGAATTTATCCAAAATGCACTCTCTTCTCATAGGCAAGCAATCGGTTTTAGTTTTGTTTAAGGCGATGCCTAGCGATGATTTTCAAAAGGTAAACATATGCTAAACGTGCTAATGAAGGTACATACATAAATACGCGCATATATACCACATTCATACATAATTATAATGAAAATAAAAACAAAGCAACAAACACTTCTTGAACAACAAAGAACAACAACAAGCAACGCTCATGCAGAAACAACAATTTAGACAGCAACTGCTAAACTGCGAAATTTAATATATATATATATATGTGTATGATTAAAAGGAACGGTTTACTTTTGAAATATATATATATACATATATATATATATATATACAACATTTATATTTAGTACATTATAAATTAGCATACATACACTGTAAATAAAATGAAATAAAACCACAACTGTCTTTGGTTTGCCACTAAGTTGCGTCCTAAATGGACGCCCATAATTGTAGCTCTTTGGACGTAAATTGTAAAATATTTCGTCAAATTAAAGAGTGCTTTGAAATTAACATCTGAATCCGTGCCAGCCAATGTCAAGAAATATGAAGCATTCAAATGTATTTCCCTCAGCCCGGGGAGCAACCAAGATGTCCCTAATTCCATGTTTTACTTTAGGTTCAATAGTGCGCTGCAAGACCTGTTTTAATGAGATTTATTCGGGAGAGGTAAGGGGAATCCTTGGCTATTTTTTTAATTAATTTCTCAATTGAGTCCCCCAGGTGATGGCCTTTGATTTGGGCGTCAAGATGCTAATGTTGCGTTGCCCAGCCAGCAAGGGCGGTGGCGATGCTCAGACCAAAAGCAAGCTGACCATTGTGAATCTCGCCATGTGCCTAGACATTGAGATTGTTAAGGAGGTGCTGCTGCCCTTGGACGATGTTCGTGTCTCACCCGAACGGCTTGATCTACAGATGGTTAGTTCTTTATTTGATAATCGCGAAGAAAAGGTTCTTTAATTATAGCTTTGCAGCTTCAAGAGCGTTTGCGCCACGCCACCGATCAGCGTTCTGCTTACTGCCGGAGTTACCATCTAAATGCCTCGCCCTTTGGCCAAGCTCTGTATCGATTGCTGGTCAAGCAGTTTGGCAACAAGCTGGTTAAGTGGCAGGAGTATGGCGACAATGTGGCTATAGAAGTGATGCATGAGGTGACCATAAAACCACCTTACGCCGTGGAGAACGTCGAGGGGAAGACAAAAAAGTCGCTGATGTATGTCCGTAGCGTTGTCGAGAGCTTCCACAATAAACAACAATAAAAACCCGCCTGTGCCATAGCAACAGTCGTCTATATAGCAGCATAGACTATATAGCATTCAACTGGGTCTTTGTTTATCAACAAAACAAATTGAAATACACACATCGAATACTTTTCTTTATCTGCCTGGCAGACGCTGCTGCTGTTATTTTTGAGAAATTAGCTTTATTGAGTGCAGATCGTAGGGAGATTCCGAGAAGTCATGGCCGATGATGAAGATAAACCAAAGAAGCACACCTTGGACACTCTGTTCATTGTGTATGCCAATTACCAGGTAATGACGCATCGCCCACATGGGATATATTTCTTAATATGATTATTGCTACAGGTAATACCCACGGAAATCGAGAACGAGGTGTTTGACAGCATCCTGCTCTCGCAACTGGATGCCTGGCTGGAGCAGGCCAAGCTCATTCCAACTCCCATATCACGCACCCAAACCGGTCTCATCTACATGCGATACAAGTAAGTAAAGTAAATCAACCGAATTCATATTTATATTAACAGATTCCCCCCTTATAGGAAATGGCGCTTGGAGTACGAAGATTTTCTGGAGGTCTTGCAGCAATTGGCCTTGGATAACGACCTTTTCCTGGATGAAATGAAGCAGACTATGATCGATGCTGGAGTTCCATCTGGCGAAACCATAGTGGTCACTGTCAAATAGTTGAAATTCTCGTGCAAAACTGCAGTTTTATTTATTTACATATAAAAAAATGTATGCGTAAAACAATTAAATTTTAGACAGTAACAAGATGTAAAGATTATCATTTCGATTAGTTCAAAACAAAGATACATAAATAGATACATATATCTGAAAGAAAAAGCCTCTTACCAATATAGATAGATTACTTTTAGTTCATTTTGATCTTGAGATTGCAGGAATAATTTCTTGGGATTACTTTACAAATATAAAAGAAGGGAATTTAATAAGAAAACTTTACTGATATTTGCATATTCGATTTCGTTTCCGATTTTCTTCCCTAACAACAGTAACAACATTTGTTGGACAATGCAGCGCTTTTGATTGGCATTAGTGCAAGCACCTGGGCAAACATACATATACGATAGACTGCAATATTATAAAAATATATATATATATTCATTCATTCTATATCTCATGTGAATAACATTAATGCGTAATTGATGGCTGCTTCGAGTGTCGCGTAGAAAATATAAGGTAGATTAATGCACTTTTCAGTTTGTACTGGCAATCTCCGGCTCTTGGCGAGGTGCACCTAGAACTCATGTTATGAGTGCTTGGCTCTCTTAGTCATCCCTCCAGCAAACGCCGCATATATAGTGTACATATGTATCTTGGTGTGTTGTGTATACGGGTTTTATATCGTGTATCGCCACCTCGTGCCTCATGCCAAGGCCAATTCAATTTCGCCACTCGGTGATTCTGTGTATTTCCGGCTTTCGTTAAACGGATAAGATTCTGTTGTTGACTTAGTGAATGTATCTCTCTTCCCTGATCGTCAGGCTATGTGGTCATGGTACGGCGTGATGCTCTGCTCTTGCATGATTATTGCACATCGTAGATTTAAGTATGCGTGGCACTTAGGATTAGATTAGTATCAATTACGGGTGATTTACGAGTAAATGGTCCGCTCCAGCCAATCGTCCAGGTTGAAGAAGGCTGTGTCCGAGTTGTCCGTGTCCCTTTCGCGGAACATCTCGATAAATGTCCTCACCTTGATGGCACACATCAGGAAGTCGTCGAAGGGAATCTGGCCCTCCCGCGAGCCATAGCGATGGGCCAGGGCATTCAGCAGCCGGTTGTTCAGATGATAGCCAGCCGAATTGAGGGCTCCGCGCAGATGGAAGCCATCGATGCTGCCAGAACGACGGGTGTCATACAACTTGAACACCGCACGCCACTTGGCAATGTCGGTAAGCAAGGCTTCGAACTCCTCGAAACCCAAGCGGCCGGAACGATCCTTGTCCAGCATGGCAACCATCGAACGTACGGCGTCCTTGGAGAAACCCTCGCTGCCCACCATCACGTCGCGCATGGAGTGGTCCAGAATACGTTTCAGTTCCTGCCAGTCCACCTCCTCGTCGCTGCCGGCCACACTGTCGAACAGGCGACGCAGGGCAATGCGCTGTGGATCGTCTTCCTCCTTCGGAGTTGGCGGCGGCAGGGCCGGTGCAATGCGGTCATCTGTCTCGCCGAAGCCCACCTCGTCGTCGTTCTCCTCCATGTTGTTCATGGTCTCTGAGAAGACACGAATGATGAACTCACCCTCCTCGTTGGGGTCGAAGGTCGAAGGAACGATGAGGTAATGGCCAGGCGGCAACTTGAAACGAGCGCACACCTCTCGCGTGTTGATGAAGTGCGGAGACCGGGCCACTGAGGCGCGATACTTGAAGAAGTTTAGTCCCTGAGGCTTCACCTGCATGTCCCTGTCCGTCAGGTGATATATGGCAAAGCCAATGGTCAGACAGTCGATGCCCACGTTGCGCTTGCTTCTCCGGTTCTTTTGCATTAGGGCCACAATGGCGGTGCACTTGCCATCATCATCCTCGTCGTCTGGGTCTTCCAGCGAGATAATGTACTGTGGGTTGTGCCAAAAAGTCTCCAGGAAATTACGACAACCGCCAGCCGTAACACCGGAAGTCCACTCGCCCTCGAACATTGACATCTCCCACTTGCGGCGCGAGCTCTGCTGCTGGTCCTCAGTCAGGGAATCCGGCGATAAGTTACAGATCTCCACGCGATCAAAGTGATTGAGGAAGTCCTGGAAAGACATCCAGAACTCTCCATCCCGATCGAAATTAAGGCCAATCTCTTCCTTGGTGTGCTCCGGAATGAAACGCCATTCGGGCGAACTGTCGCTCCAGGGACCACTCCATTCGGCGTCGTTGCCCCAAGGGTTACGCATCCGAATCATCGGCAGCTTACCCTGCCGATTCGGCGTCGAGATATCCATAAGACACACCTTGGTAATGGAGTAGGCATGGCCGCGGATCAAGCCCTGTGGCGTCTCCGCCTCCAACACATGTGGATCCGGCTCCAGAGAGCAGCCCATCATTGAGCCACGCTCGGCGGCCTTCATCATGATACTGAATAGATTTGGAGGAGCCTCCTTGATGTCATACCACTCGGTAACGCCGCCGGTGAAGTCCTCCATGGCCTCGCACGTGGTGCCGCCTGAAAAATATATTATAATTTGTTATTAAAAGAAAAGTTCAACTGAAAAACACAAGACCAAAACGTAGAGTTACAAAATATTTTCATTTCTTACCCTTGAGAGCTTCATAGGATCCATGCAGCTTGGCGTAGGCCTTCTCCAGCAGGGCGCTCCAGAACTCATTCTTTTCGGTGGAGTGCATGTAGATGAGCTCACCGTTATAAGTGGGCAGACGGTCGTCGATTACCACCTCCACCCATTTGCCGTACTGCCAGAACTTGAAGTGGAAGATGCCGGCATAGTTCTCCTGGAAGTCTTGATCCGGCGGAATCACGCGGAAGAACAGCTTCGAATCCTGCGTAAGATTGGCGGCTGCGGCCAAAAGCCAGCAATCGCCCAGCTCTCCCTGCTGGACATCGAACCGGGAGTAGCCCTCGACGAAGAACTGCGGATCATCCACGATATCGCCGGGACGCAGCCACTCATAGTAGCGATCAGGCCGCTGCGAGTACATCAGCGAGGCGTTGGTCGCCGGAAAGTCGGGATCCTCAAACAAGGTTCCATTGGCAACGCAAGATTCACGCAGAGTGGCAAAGTCGGTACCGTGAATGCTTGTCTGTCGATTGCTGGTGGCCTTGCGACCCATCCAGAACATGTTCTGATTCTCTGGCACCTTAACACTGGTAAAGCTCAGCTCGGCTACGCCCACGGAAGGCTCCTCCTCCGGGGTGGGTGCGCTGGCCGGTGGCGGAGCCGACGGATAGGGCAGTGCCGGAAATCCTCCTCCCTGCTGCTGCGGAGCTGGACTGGTGGGCATCGGGGCGTACGGCATCGGCATGCTGGGAAAGCCGGGCATGGCATTCGGATATGGAGCCAGCGGAGCAGCCGGATACGGCAGATTGGGCTGCGGCATGCCACCAGGATAGGGCAGACCTGTTGGATAAGGCGCCAGCGGAGCCGCGGGATAGGGCAGAGATGACTGGGCAGATGGCAGACTGGGATAGAGACCAGCGCCGGGATATGGCGTGGCACTTGGATAGGGCGCCGATGGCGCGGCTCCCGGTTGCGGCATTCCCATGCCCATGCCCATTCCGGGGCCCGAGTACGAGGCGTTCTGTGCGTGACTCGTCTGCTTCACCACATACGGCATGCCTCCCACGGACTCGGACGATGGGTATGGGAGCGAGGGGTATAGCCCTGCCTTTGGCTTGGCGCCTCCATCGCTGCCTCCTCCTCCGCCGCCGCCGCCGCTTACTTCATTCTTGCTGTATCCCAAGGCCGCTAAATTGACAAGGCCAATGCCGCTCGCATGATAATTCTTGGGGTAATTATCAATGCCGTACATTTTCAATGGGTTTTGTACGCTCTGGCCTGGAATTCCTCGGGTTTTTCCCTCTTCCTCGGTTAAATGGCGCTTCAGATGGGAAAAATACTACAACCTATGTGGATCCAGATGTTGATTAACTCGCTGCCGTGCTAAAACTGCTGACTCGCTGGGAATCGAACGCTTTAAATGGGAGAAGTATCCAAATTTAACTTTCTCGGTAAATGATTCATAATCTTTAACCCTTGTGCGGCATGTTTCAAGTGCTTTGTTTAGAAGCTGAAATATATACAACGTTTTATTTATATGTTTTATATAAATCAAATAAATAGGGCATATGTAATACAAGTTATTAATATTTAAATGTTTAATGATTGTCAAAATGTACATATTTTTAATAAATAATAAATATTTGTTTGCAAGCATTCAACTTAAAACTCAACAGGAGGCCCCTATAACGGCATAAGGGTTAAACTACGCAGGCAGGGCTGCACTATCGCGCCAGTGTTGTCATTGCTGTCATAAAGCGTTTGGCCAATTTTAGCCCGTCGGTGTACTTGGGAAAGAAGAAGAAGAAGTCAAACAATGCTCTGAATTTTTGATAACAAACGCAAAACTTTGTGAAATACTCGAAAAGTTCTGCCAATTTAGCGATGGAAACGCAACCTGAGGTGCCGGAGGTGCCGCTGCGCCCGTTTAAATTATAAGTACTCCACTGGCACACGTAGAAACACCAAATTAACGATTTTTTCATTTCCACCAGCACGGCGCATCAGGTTGTGAGTCTCACGGGCATCAGTTTCGAGCGGAAGAGTATAATTGTAAGAACAGGTTGAAGATATATCAAAAGCAAGTAAAATTTAAGTATTATCTATCTCTTTTAGGGCGTGGTGGAGTTAACCATAGTTCCAAACAGCGAAAACCTGCGCCTCATCCGCCTGAATGCCAAGCAGATGCGAATCTACAGCGTTCTTCTGAATGATGTCTGCCAGGCAACGTTCGTGTACTTCGATTCCTTTCAGGATATTACACAAAAGGAGCCAAAGAGCCGCTCCCTGGAGGTTTACTCCAACCATCACCTAAAGGCCGCTCAGGTGACCGATCCGGATGCAAACAATGGAGAGCTGTTCATCACCGTCCCGCCGGAGGGGTATTCAATGATCCAGGAAGGCCAGGGACTGCGCATCCGCATCGAGTTTTCGCTAGAGAATCCGAAGAACGGCGTGCATTTCGTTATACCGCCCGCTTCCACGGATGAAGAGACGCAGGTCAACTGCGCGCACATGTTTACCAATTGCTACGAGAACTCCACACGTTTGTGGTTCCCTTGCGTGGACAGCTTCGCAGATCCCTGCACCTGGCGACTGGAATTCACGGTGGACAAGAATCTGACTGCTGTCTCCTGCGGAGAACTGGTGGAAGTTATCATGACGCCCGATCTGCGCAGGAAGACCTTTCACTACACAGTCACCACTCCCGTGTGCGCACCCAACATCGCCCTGGCAGTGGGTCAGTTCGAGATCTACGTGGATCCGCATATGCACGAGGTGACCCACTTCTGTCTGCCGGGAATGCTTCCCCTGCTGAAGAACACCGTGCGCTATCTCCACGAAGCCTTCGAGTTCTTCGAAGAGACCCTTTCCACGCGCTACCCCTTCTCCTGCTACAAACAGGTGTTTGTAGACGAGCTGGACACGGACATCAGTGCCTACGCGACGATGAGCATCGTTTCGGTGAACCTGCTGCACTCCATCGCCATCATCGATCAGACATATGTGTCGCGAACCTTTATGTCGCGAGCGGTGGCCGAGCAGTTCTTTGGCTGCTTCATCACGTCGCATCACTGGTCGGACACCTGGCTGGCCAAGGGCATTGCGGAGTATCTGTGTGGGCTGTATTCTAGGAAGTGTTTCGGTAACAACGAGTACCGTGAGTGGGTTCAATCTGAACTGGCTCGGGTGGTGCGCTACGAGGAGCAGTACGGCGGCATCATTCTCGATTGCAGTCAACCGCCGGCCCCGCTGCCTGTCTCCAGTACCAATCCAGCAGCCGCTGCCAGCAAGCAGCAGGAGATTGTCCACTATTTCCCCATCAAGAGCTTGCATACAGTGTCGCCCAAATATGTAGAAGCTATGCGACGGAAGGCACATTTGGTAATTCGTATGTTGGAGCACCGCATCGGCCAGGAGCTGCTCATCCAGGTCTTCAATAAGCAGCTGGCCCTGGCCACCAATGCGGCATCTACGAAGATTGGCGCCGGACTCTGGTCGCAGTTGCTCATCTCGACGAATATCTTCATAAAGGCTATATTCACAGTCACCGGCAAGGATATGTCGGTGTTCATGGACCAGTGGGTGCGCACTGGCGGCCACGCCAAGTTCTCCCTCACCTCGGTGTTCAATCGCAAGAGGAACACCATAGAGCTGGAGATCCGCCAGGACTTTGTCAATGAGCGGGGCGTGAGGAAGTACAATGGTCCGTTGCTGGTGCAGCTTCAGGAGTTGGATGGCACCTTCAAGCACACACTGCAGATTGAGAATACACTGGTGAAGGCGGACATCACCTGCCACTCAAAGAGCAGGCGTAACAAGAAGAAAAAAATCCCTCTGTGCACGGGCGAGGAGGTGGACATGGATCTGTCAGCCATGGAGTGAGTTTATAATCAAATTCCTTATGGATTAAGGTTTTAAAGTCCTTTATTTCAGTGACTCACCCGTTCTTTGGATACGCCTTGATCCGGAGATGATTCTGCTGCGTGACCTGATCATTGAGCAACCGGATTTCCAGTGGCAGTACCAACTCCGTCATGAGCGCGATGTTACTGCCCAGTTCCAGGCCATTCAGGCTCTGCAGAAGTACCCCACGAATGCGACCAGGCACGCCCTAACCGACACCATTGAGAGCGAGCGGTGCTTCTACAAGGTGCGCTGTGAGGCGGCCCACAGCCTAACCAAGGTCGCCAATCAGATGGTGGCCTCCTGGAGCGGTCCACCCGCCATGCTGAATATATTTAGAAAGTTTTTCGGCTCTTTCAGTGCACCGCACATCATAAAGCTGAACAATTTCTCCAACTTTCAGCTGTATTTCCTGCAAAAGGCGATACCCGTGGCCATGGCAGGTGAGGAACCATCAGTCACTACGTTATAGAAGCTGTAATTTGAAGTATTTGGTTATTTATCCAGGTCTACGGACATCGCACGGCATTTGCCCGCCCGAGGTGATGCGCTTCCTCTTTGATCTCTTCAAGTACAACGAGAACTCAAGGAACCATTACACGGATGCCTACTACCGCGCCGCTTTGGTAGAAGCTCTGGGGGAAACTCTGACCCCAGTGGTGTCCGTGGCGATGCATGGCACTCAAATTACCACCGACAGTCTTTCCACAGATGCCAAGTGAGTGTTATTGAGAAAGAAAAATAGCAAAGACCCCTTATTGATTCACATTCCTTCCCCCTTTACAGGCTGGTGCTGGATGAAGTGACTCGGCTGCTAAACATGGAAAAGCACCTGCCCTCGTACAAGTACATGGTTTCTGTGTCCTGCCTGAAGGTCATCCGTAAGCTGCAAAAGTTCGGTCACCTGCCCTCGCTGCCGCACATTTATCGCAGCTATTCGCAATATGGCATTTTTCTGGATCTCCGCATCGCAGCCATGGAATGCCTGGTCGACTTTGTGAAGGTGGACGGGCGCAGCGAGGACCTGGAGCACTTGATCACGCTGCTGGAGACAGATCCCGATCCGGCTGCTCGCCATGCTTTGGCCCAACTGTTGATCGATAATCCGCCGTTCACCCGAGATTCGCGAAGCCGATTGGACAAGGCGAACCTAGTGGATCGCCTGTGGACGAGCATCAACACGCTGGGCAATGATACCAAGTTGCGCTGCAACATCGTGGATCTGTACTACGCCTTGTATGGCAATAAGCGTCCCAATTGCTTGCAGGCCAGCGAGAATACGAACTTCTACAAGAATCTGATGAAGGATAATAGCAGCAGCGCTGGCAGTGGCTTGGGTGGTTTCAAAAAGATCCACGACTCGAAGCCACCTCCCCCGCCTATCGAAAGCCTGGACAATGAGCCGCTGGAGCGGCACAAGCCCGGCATGGTCACCATCAAGCGCACGGCTACCGAGGCCTTCGAGGTGGGC
Source organism: Drosophila anomelani (assembly GCA_035045905.1). NCBI lineage: Eukaryota > Metazoa > Arthropoda > Insecta > Diptera > Drosophilidae > Drosophila > Drosophila anomelani. Next base: position 11,515,353 of record JAWNOO010000165.1, read on the forward strand.
GATGAGATCATCAAGCTGGAGCGCAGCGAGGAAATCACCGTCCTGGATGATCCTGTTAACGTCGAGGCCTACGATAGCGAGACCAAAGTGAATATCCTGCCGGCAGATGACGAAGCTCCCGAGTCGCATCAGCTCACAAAGCGACTGAAGACCGAGATCTACGCCGAGGATGACAACTCCTCAATGATGCTCGACGTGGCCGACTCCACGCGATACGAAAGCAGCTACGACGAAAGCAAGTTCAAGACCGGCGACGGGCTGCTCAAGAAGAAGAAAAAGAAGGACAAGAAGAAGCACAAGCACAAACACAAGCACAAGCACAACAAGGATAAGGACAAGGAGCGCGATCGCAAGGATAAGGACAAGCGCGATCCGCAAATCTCGCGAATACAGGCACGCGAGGCAGCCACTCCGGACACGCTCAGCTCGGCGGACAGCAGCAATAGCCACAGCAATTCGCCCTTCGGCCTGAACTAAGTGAGGGTTCCGATGAAGGAGTGACAGATGTAAAAGGGGGCAAAAAATAAAGCTTAGATAAGTTTTTAATGTGGAATATTTTAGAGCGATTTATTTATCGAATTTGGAAGCATAACTCCACTGGATGAGGATTTGGATTGTATCCACTAAGCACTATAAAATCAGGAGAAGTATATGTCATCCATCGCTTTGTAATTCACCCATTTCCTTTGTTAGTTTTTCACATTTTTATTTTGTTTGTTTATAATTTAACATTATACGCAAGTGCTGAAACATTTTTACAATACTTAGAAACTAGGCAAGGACATTTTAACTAAAACAGGACCCGGTCTCGCTCACTGCACCTTCTCCTTCGCGGACTGCTCGCTGGCCTCTGGGGCCGCCGCCTTGGGCTCACTGCCCGCCACAGCGGTGTCTTGCTCATCGCGCGGTCTCCGCTTCTGCAACGCATGGACATGGGCATGGGGATGCGACTGACCCTCGATGGGCTGCAAATATGTGACACTGCCGCCACCAATGCCCGTGGCCGTCTGCTGCTGCAGTTCGCCGGCGGAGGGAGTGGACAGAATCTTGACCGACGGCTCCGAGGGAGCGGCCAGCGATCTGTGCTGTTGATGGGCGGACAATTGGCGGGTGGCCAAGCGCATGATGTGGGCATAGTCAACGGGCGGATGATTGCGATACTCCGGATGATCCTTCACGTACTGCTCATATGGGACGGGCACAGGCACGGGCACTGCCTTCACCGGATAGCCAGCATCCACAAGAGCCTGGAATTCCGCCTGGGTTAGTGGCTTGCCGTTGGGAGGCGGCAGATTCAGTTGCTTGACCTCATCCAAGGTACGCAGCTTCTGTACCGGAGCCGTAGTGGGCGTGGCTCTTGACGGCGTGGCAATACCCGTTCCCTGGGACACATAAATGCTGGATTGCGAAGGCGACGGCGACGGATACTCGGCATGGAGCGGCAGAGCTGTGGGTGTGACCGCCAGATTTCTCTGGGCATGCTTTAACGGATCCGGGGGACTGGGATAAAAGTTGGATGGCGGCGGCGGAGATGGTCCCTGACGCTCGTAGTCGGCGTAGAGCAGGGCCTTTGTGGGCGACGGCAATTTGTAGTGCTTGGAGCGGTGATACTGCTTGGGAATGGGACTCGGCTTGGGTGCTGCCGTGGGCGCTGCCTCCTGGTAGTAATACTGCGATGGCTGCGGCTGGTTGGCCTGATGCTGTGTGGGATAGACCACAGGTCCCAATCTCTTGGGCTCGGCCGTGGGATAAATGGGAGTTGGCTGCTGGAAGCCGCTGAACTTGAAGAGGGACGGCACGAAGGGCTGGTTATTCGCGTCCAGCAGGGAGTTGGGTGTGCTGGCCAGGTAGGCCTTCGGCTGCCTCAAAGCCGGATGCGAGGTGGGCGGTGGTGGGTGCTGGGGCGGAGGCTGGCGAATGGACACCTGCTCATTGCTGCTGTCCACGTAGGCCAGCCCTGGTCCCGGCTTATTGGCAGCCAGCAGTTTCTCGATTTCGCTCTCCAGCGAGGACTTGGCCAGCGGATGATTGGGCAGCGTCTTGTAGCTGATCTGTGGCTGGTAGTAGGCAATCTGTGGCGGCAGACCGTGGTACTGTTGCTGGCCCGGATGCGGCACTGGCTTGTGGAGCTGCACGCGCTGAGGCTGCTGTTGCGGCTCATCGTCCTCCTGGATCTGCTGGGCCTGGGGCAGCGGCAGGTACTTGGGTCCACCTCTGGGATGGGAGTACGCGGGCGAGACCAGTTCCTGTTCGGCCACTAGACGCTCCCGATAGCCACCCAATCCCAGGACAGGATCCGCCTGCTGCAGGACCTTGTGAGTGGCAGCTGTGCTATGAATGGGCAGAGGCTTGGGTTGAGGCTGCACATGCGGCTGCTGCTGTTGCTGGTGATGCTGCTGCTGTTGCTGTCGCAGTTGCTCATGATAGGCTCTTGCCTGCAGCTCCTCCTCCAGGAGCTTCAGGAACTGCTCCTCGGGAATAACCTGATAGGGCTGGAATTTTGGGGGGAATTTAATTAATTTGACGAGGAGCTTTAAAGATGGATAAATACCTGCTGTGGTTGCTGCTGCTGCTGCTGTTGGGGATTCACCGACTGATGCTGGGGAGCTGGCAACGGCAATGGCAACTGGTATGGTCCTCCCACTCCCTGGTACTGACGTGGGCGTGGCTGGTGATGCTGCGGCTGCGGCTGAATGGACACCGTGTAACGCTGCTCCGCCTCCTGCTCTTGTTCCTGCTCTTCCTCGGCAACGGGAGTGGACGTCTTCTTGGGCGCACTGGCCGCACCCTTGCCTTGACCTGAGGCCACAAGGGCCTTGGGCTGGTGATGGCGCATGATATCTTGGAGATAAACATAGTGCTGCACCTAGCAGATACGGATACGAGTAGGAAAAGTGAGAGGGGGCGACTAATAATCGTTTGTGTGGGCGGAGGTGACGGTGACGGTGGGTGTGGGAACTCAGCCGCCGTCGGCCAATGTCAGCAGCTGTTTAATGTGGAGCCACTACATGACCACCACCGCCACTGCCTAGAGCCACTGGCAAAAACCACAACGGCGGCAACTTGTTGCAGGTGCTTCACAGCAGCAGCGGGCGCTGTGAGAATGGCGTGGCATCTAAAAAATGAGTTTATATAACACTTGTGGCAAACTTTGGCAACGCCAACAACAAACTACCAAGTCTTTGGCTCTTCGATGTTGCAAGACATGAAAAAAAAGCAAACATTACACTGTACAACAAGGGTTCCCCATAAAAGGGAATCTCCTTGTGTGTGGGCCTTATAAAGAGATCAATAGAAATGCCGAAATATATTTGTTTTTTAATATATTCTGTGGGATAAACTATATTTTTTTTCTGTTATTTATTTGGTAGAAAAGTTGTATTTAAGCTTTAACTATTGATTACTTAAGAGGTTTTAAGAACCATTGATTACTCATGGGGATTAACCAAGAAAAGGAACTTGGTTGAAGGATGGTTAAGATAGAAAAGAACCGAATATTTTTTCTATTTGTTTAGAAAACAGTCTAAAATATTATTTAAACTTAAACTCTTAATAAAATCGGGCGGACAATAACTCAAAAAATAAAAACTCCTGGATAAAAATCACTTGTTTGATAATGAAATACAAAAGATATACCAAAATATCTTTAAAAAAACTTAACCACAGATTTTCAATGGTCAAAAAATAATTTAATTGCATTTCTGCAATAAAAATTCGGAAACAAGAATATGAATTAAATATAACCAAAACTTAAATTTAAATAAATAAAAACCCATCTTTAAAAGCTCACTTTGAAGGTCCCTTACCCTGACTTGCCTTGCAAAATGTGAAATCCCCCTTGAATTCTTCACAAAACCTGTTGGCCAGTGTGTGGCATCTATGGGTTCCCATTATTATGGCAAATAAAGCCGCCATCGAGCGACAGACAGACAGACAGACACAAAGCTGACGGACCAAAAGTGGGGTGATTATAACATTATGTCAACTTTCTTCCCACGACAGCCCGACACCGACCATTGTTTTCCATGGCGAGGCGATGTCTTTGCATTTTGAAGGAGAGACCCCGAACGATCCATGAAGAAGAAGTCAGTGGTGGAAAATCGAGTGGAAAGGGAGGCGGCGGTGGAAAATGTTGTTGTCATTTGACGCGTAATAAGACAAATAATCATTTTGCAATTATGCATTTGTTGCTGTCGTCGCCGTCGCTGGCATGTCGTGACTTAGTTTTGCCGATTGCATTTATAATAAAAGTATTATCATTATTATATTCGCCGGCGCTTTTAATTTGTTTTTCTTTACATGTATTTATTTTGCAATATAAATAAACATTGTCTTTGGCTAATTGCAATTGCCTTTGTCTGCAAAATTGCAATTCGTTCCGAGGAGATATTGGTCAAGGTTTCCCGGCCTCGGCGAAAGGGAGAATTTGTCAAAATTTAACTGGGATTTCGGTTTGGGATTGGGATTGCGACGCGGCGGGGCCTTTGGCTTTTGTCTGGCCTGCCTTCGAGATGTTTACATCCGGCATTTTGCAAAGAATCGTGTGGCTGCCGCCGATGCCAAGTCACGATCCCGGGTCGTCCGATCTCGGCTAGGTCCGTCCGAAAGGCCGAAGTCTGATGGCCGCGGGGCCAAGACAAGACCCAAAGACAGCGAACAACAGTCGCGATGTCGATGAAACGCCCCGAGATTGGCACTAAACAAACAGACGCTGCTGCAATCCCTCAAAGGCGAAAGGCAATCTGTCAGTTGGACAGTCGATCAATGGGCTCACCCACTCCCCAGGTGAGGGATCCAGGGCGGGGTCGAAAATCTGATCTGAGATCTGCTACAATTAAGGGGGGTCTTTTTGGGTGTGACTTAAATTAAATTTTAATATTTATACATTAAAGGATATTACCAAAATGCATATTATTTTCTGATTGTTTTAAAACCTATAAATTATTCCCCTCATAACTCACCTCCTGGCTCTGCTCGAGCAGCTGGGCAGCGTGTGGTCGGGAGTTGGCCGCCGCAAAGTTGCGCAGCTGCGGCTCCTGATGCGACTCGTGCTGCTGGTGCTGGTGCGGGGCAATGGGGCGTATGATGAACTGGTTGGGCTTCGAGCCGTAGATTGTCTCCTGCCCATCCTCGGGATCATCGCCGGCTGAGGGAGCCGCCTCCGAGCTGCGGTGGTTCGGATACAGAGGCGTCTCTTTGGCGCTCACCTGTCGCTTGTCCTTGGTTGCCTCCGTCTCCAGTGGTGTGGAGGCGGAGCTCTTGCTGTCCTCCGCCGCCACCGCAGCAGCCCGACTTTCGCTGCCGCTGTCGGTCTTGGCCTCCGCATTCACGGCCTGGGCGCAGACGAGGCCTGTGTGGGAGAATCCACATGGGGATTTGTTAATGTCAATAAAATACATCATAAATTTAAGATTTATGGATTTTGGGAGTGTATTTTTGTTATATTTCATTTATGGATTTTTAATGATCTACATTTCATATTGTGTTTAATTTTAAAACTAAAATTGAATTGTTCCTTTTTCTAAATACTAAAATTAGCTAGTTTCATAGAATCTATATAATTTTTAAGGTTTGTTGTGAGGAAAAATATTTTAAATATTTAATTGAAATCTAATTAAAATAATAAATCTTCGGTAAGCAAAAATTTGTGTATCCTTCGAGATATCGTAAGTTGATTTTAAAACTAAGCCAAAAATCCATTAATTTCATATTGGAAAGCTTTTCTCAGTTGGTTTTTATAAGGTTAAGAAATCAGGATACATTTAAGAAATGAAACCTAATTATTGCCAATTTAAATAATATAAACTATTATAAAATTTTGAAGGAAACTTTTAAACATTCAAGTATTTCAAAAAGAAATCATTCAATTTTATTACCTCTTTAAAACAAAATTGTTAATCAAATTAAAGGACTAAATTATAGAAAAAGAATAATATTTCGCAACTATAAGTAGAAATATTAAAAAAATATAAACAAGACATATTTTTCAGTTGAAGTGAATAATTAAAAAGGGTTTAAATTGTTTTAAATATCTCATAATATTAAATTTATTGAAATAATTAAACACAGAAACTCTCAAGCTTCTCTCACCATAAAAAATTAAAGAAAAAAAATATTACTCGAAATTTTAAAATAAAGATTTCATATTTAAAATAATTGATAACACTTTCCGTGGAAGATCCCCTATCTCTACTCACCCAGCAACAGTGTCAGGAGCAGGATTTGGATTCTCATCGTGTTGCGGCACTGCACACGCAACGCCAAGAGACTAGTAATTGAATATCTCAATCTGTATCTTCCCGTTGGTTACTTTCACAGTCACTTGGTTGTTTTTGTTTGGTTTTTTGTTTTTCCCAGTCTCTGGGATACCAAGCTGTTCGTTTTCCTTGTCAGACGGTGGGGATTACGATGGCCGCATCTGCTGCATCTGCATCGAGCATTGCCGGCTGCCAACTGCCAACTGCGAACTGCAACTGAACTGAACACAGCACACGAAGCGATTATTACTTCAGTTATATAATTGAATTGAAGATTCGACACAATCCAACATTGAAACCGAATTGCATATTGCGAAACCGAAACTGTAACTAAAACTGAAACTGAAACTGAATCCAAGTCGTGGAATTGAAGTTCCTATCCCGTAATCCTTGGATTGTGTTTTGGCGCGAAATTCGTAACGTTTCAAATTGGATGCGGCGTTGGATCTGCCGTTGGACAGATGGAGATGGAGGAGAGTGTTACCGTCTTTTCCTGCCTGGGCCAGGAGTTGCAGCCTCCTCTTGGTGTGTGGGACTGGGACTCGAATTCGGTTCGGATTTAATAGATCGCGCGCGCTGCACGTTCAGCCAACGAATCTTTGGCGTTGTGCGGCCAACACTTGTATTTATAAATCCCGTGGCCGAGAGACGAGACTCGGCTGGAGTCGGAGTCACTGTCGGCGTAGTCTCAGTCTTAGTCGTAGTCGCCGCCGAGATCCAAGATCCGAGAGCCGAGTTCCGAGCTAAAGCCGACCTTTGAGGCTCGTCGTGCCAGGCCAGCCATCACCAACACAAAGAGAAAGGTCTGTCTGGGCTGCCGCTTCTCCGCTTCGATTCTCCAAAGCCAGCGAGATATAAAAAATATATATAAATAAAAAGATTATGTTTTTGAAGAAATCCGTAATTAAATTGCAGAATAAAATCAATTTAAAAGATTAAATTAAACATAGATTTTATTCCAAGTTCCTTATTTGTTATTTAATCCTTAGAAAAGTTAATATTCATTTCTCTGCCTGCACCCACAGCGTTTCCAAGGGGGGCAATTGAACGTTGACGGCCCTGTCGGTGGCTAACCGCTAGTTAAGCGCTCGCCTAATGGTACGTCGGGCATTTGCCTGCCGCCTGGAAGCGCCCCGAAAATGCTAACGTGACACTAAATTGCCCGTCCGCCCTCACCGAGGGTGGTGGAACGAAGGATCGGCTCTGGAGAGGAGAGCTTTGCACTAGCTGCCGGCCATGGGCTGGTTGAGGCTAAAGGGCACTTTTGTTTTTGTCTCTCCGACTGCAAATTGGGCGCATTACTTTTAACAAGCGTTTTCCATTCGGATGCGGGCTACCCATTTGCGTTTCCATTTTCATTTTCATTTGCATTAGCATTGCATATTTAATATGCCGGAGCCCAAGCCCAAGCCCAAGTACGAGTACGAGTGCTAACACCAGTGCTCCACCCCTACCAGCAAGTTCGCTGCCTAAGTCTTTCGTTTGACATTTGCAATTGCCGAAGGGACAGTGGGTCAGAGTTGGGTTTTCGGGGATTAAAATGTGTTAGGAGTGGGGCGAATGAAAGGAAGAAATGTTGAAGTACATAAATCCTCAAGATATCTTTCAGTAATTATGGTATTTATATATATTATGTATAAAGTTAGTAGAGATTTTCATACAAAATATTTTATTGGGAGAAATAAATTAGAAAAAAGTTTCTCTTACCTCAGGATTAGATTGTTGTTTTAAAAAAAATATATGCAGCTATTTTAGAGGGGAGTAATCCTTATCCTTTTCGCAGTATTAACGTTATATATTTTATTTTTACAGTTTTTTTTTAACTAAAAAATATAGAAAAAATGTTCTTACACTTTTCCTGCAGTGCTTTTTTTGTTATATATAAATTTCTTTAGATTAATATTAATGAATTTATATATGAATAATAATACATATGCTTTCTTCAAGTATTCCTTAAAAATACTATTAATTAAACATATTTATTATTATAATATTTAATTTAAATATATTTGCATTAATATTTATGTAAAAAATCCAGCAAATATAGCCTAAATTTTCTTTTATCCTCATTGTGTCTCTCCCAGTTAATTTCCCCATAAAAATGAGCTCCCTTGATTTTCCCTAATTACGAGAAATACTCCCCCAATCGTATTCCCAATCTCACTTGGCCAACTGTGCCCTTCTGTTGGCTGATTCGGGCATTAACATTTCAGCGCATGCGTGGGCAGCTACAGTTAGAGTTGGATTTGGTTTGGCTCTCGGTGTTTGGAGTGTTCAAAGTTAACCCCTGCTGGCGGCAGCTCCAATCGGCTGGCGGATTTCGGCTGACGGACAGAGTCAAGTCGGTGGCCAATTTGGCCAATTGCCGTGCGGGTTAATTGAGCCCGCTTACCTAATGCTAATCTAATGCCAGGCTAGGATCGGAACAGATAGGATTTTGGCTACGTTTCGCTTTTGTTGGGGGGCTTGCGTCGGTGGTGTCAAAGTTAACACGGTAGCTGTGAAATTTGGCGCTGAGGAAATCCGTGGAAATTGCCAACTGACGCAAGCTGCCATTTCCTCATCCTTAGCCAAATTGATTAGGACAGTTTGGCGGCAAAACTTGGGCTAACCAAATAAATAAGTTTTATAATTAAGTTGAGGATTTGCCTCTTGGGTTTTTTTCTGTTTTTTTGCGCAACTTTTGATCGGAGTTGCTACTTATTATAAATTCTCCGCTGTTGTTGTTATTTTGTTCACATTGTCATTTAGTTGTCTGCGTGCTGGCTTGTGAAATTGTTGCATTGCATGCACAGCCGCAGCAGCAGCAGCAGCAGCATCGATGCAGCAACGAGTGCAACAGCGGCAGCCGATGCGATCTGCGCAGTGGCAACATCTTCTTTTCTTCTACCACTATTTATTATTGTATTAGTATCTGATGGCTGTTACTTCGGTTGCTTTTTTTCTACGTTTTTGTATATTTTTTTCTGCTTTTAATTTCAAGTGCTTTTTGCTGCTGCTGCTGCCAGAAATGCAACAGTTTCTGGCCAACAACTCCACTTAAATCAATGGTGATCATGACGACGCGGACGACGAAGACGATGATGGCAGTTCACATTTTGGCATTTGCATTTTTTCAGCCACTCACATATTCGAGTCCGATGCTTCGGCTTCTCCACGACATTTTTATGCTCCAAATTTTATGTGTATCAATTTATTAGACAGTCGTACGGAGTCAACCTTAACATTTAGTTTATACTTTTGATATACTCGTACTCGTGTTGTGCGGACGCGGAGCTCTTAATTGGCAACTCTGTGGCGGTATTTTGACGTTTCTACCAGTACCAGTACCAGCAACCAGTATCACTTCCAGTTGTTGTTAATGAAAAGTCGCCGTTGGACAATGAAATTGCACAATCTCCCGTGGTGGACTCCGGAGGTGACCCGGCGAAGATACTCGGAAAATGTATCGCCATCAAGCTGTAACAACAATCCACTAAAGCCGCGAAGAGCACCATATGACAGGGTAAATGTTAATGGCAGTACTGCGAATAAATAATGTGTAATTTACCATCCAGCAAGTGACAATTAAAATGCCATTCCGCGAACAACACTGCCACTGTTATGCGGCATTTCGAATGCTTCCCATTTTCGGAGATCTCTGCTCGAACGGAACCGATGGATGGGATTACCAATAATATGTACTGCATATGTACAACTTAATTGGAGTTGGTCAATAATTTGTGGCCAATGGCAGGGGGTGGTTGTTGGTAGGTGTTCTTTGATCCATTGAGGCATCGGAATGCCAAGACAGACACTCGCTTGACATAATCCGAATCCGGGGGTACTTGTAACTTTATTTATTGAGGCAACATAAAGCAATTGAAGTTGGTAAATCAACCGGCCGTAAAGCACAATTAACAGTTAATATATATGTTCTTGCTTTAACTAGGCTTTAATTACCTGCTTTTGTTGGTAATTGAGGTGTCAATAATGCTAGTTGTGGGATATATAGTTCGTAAAGCTCAATTATCGGGCAATATAAGGCTCTTATATTTTACTAACAATTCATTGTTAAGCTTTCTTGGAATTTTTAGGCTATTTATAGCCTAATTTACATTTTTATTATTATTTAAAGACAGTTATTAATTGATATAGCTACTTAAACCGTTATTTATAGTTTATAAGCCTTGTTTTGTGACTTGTGACTAATCTTATAGCTATGCATTCCACCCGGCAATGAGTCCATAACCTGAGCTTCAGTACCCGGTTTCAGGCCCAACTTGGCATCTATCTCCAGCAGAGATAACCGTCTATCTCCATCTGTTAGTGGGGTCCCCATCAGTGATCTCCATCTGCAGCACTCAATTATGTTTACAGAGCTATAAGTATAAACGTCGCAGCAGATAATTTATGAATCATAAAGCTGAGCGCAAAAGTGCATTCTAATTCATTTAAATACAATTAAAATGCTCTCAAGCAAAAAGCGCTTAAGGAGTTACTTAGTCAGGTGAAGGCACACATTTCGTGATTTAATCCGAGAGGACAATCCTAGTCTGTCTTTTGGCTTAAATACAAATGTCCGGGATTGGTTGGTAGCCAAGTTCCATTGAAGCGTGGCCCACACATGGAAAAAATAAAAGCAAGAATGATGGCTTATTAAATATTTATAGTTCTTTTTATTGTTTTATCTAGTTTTGGGTTTGTTGATACGTGAAGATATTTATCTTGCAGCCGTGTTTCAGTGACATTTTCATATTCACTTTCAAAAAATTTGCATTTTTATTGGGTTTATAGGTCGATAAAAGAAACTTAAGTACACATTTATCATAATATCTTTCTGAATAAGAAAGTACAGGTTATTATTTCCAATTCTCTTTAGTTTATGTAATTTAAGCCCCTTATTAAAATGGCAATAAATCCCTGAAGACATAAATACCTCGTTTTAAGTTAATCCAATGTAGATTTTGCTTTCTTTCTCTGCACATAACCGACTACCAAAATAATTTGCTAATGAGCCTGGCCGACAGGAGCAGCCATCCGTGGATTATATGCACATACATGCTGGGGAGGGGATCAGGAATCTTTGGTTTTCCAGCTGACTTTTGACTCGCATTGTTATATGATTTCTGCGGGGCCTGGGCCTGGGTCTGGGTTTCCTGGTTGTTTTGTTTTTAATTTACGGATTGCTGCGGCCACAAGTGCTTTTGTATAATCGCAGGCCGCAAAATACACTACCTGGGCAGCAGCGTTTAATGACGGGCCTAAGCACTCTCCATGTTGATTTTCCCCGCCACTTGAGTGTTAATTTGGACCAAAAGTATATGGACTGTGGACCGAACTAAGACCATGCATCAACGATAATGCCCGATTCCCCCAGCTATGCAGTAATTTAATGCCTTCCATTCACGCCAAGACAGATCCGATAATGAGTTGTTGGATCTTGGGCCCAGACAATTGATACTACACATATATAATGGCCGACCTTGCTTGCGGTTATTTATAGATTAATATCGCTCTCTGTGGAGAAAAGGGGGTGAAGAGACGATTACGCACTAATCAGATGCTATTGGGTTATTGTTTCTCCTCCGCCCCATTCCGATTGCACCATAAATCGCTGACTTTAATGGATGAAATCGGGAAAGCGTTGCAATCGCCGGCTCAGTTCAGTTCAGGCTCAGCAAAATAGTCAGTCGCGAACAATGAGCACAATGACAGACCAACGAACGAATGAATGAATGAATGAATGTGTTGAAAAATATTCATAAAATAGGAAAAAGAAAAATAAGAAGCGCCGAGATTTTTCACACTACAAGCCAACTCAGCCAGCCGTGTAAACTCGTCGGCATTAGCTAAGAGGGCCCCCGGGCCCCGATCTGCGATCCCGGATAACTTCATTTACATTTTGGGCGTGAGAAGAATGCAGATGCAAAAAACTACAAAAATTCAAATACTGCAGATCGGCTGCATTGGGCCTAATTAGATTATAACCAGCAGTTCCATGTACTCGCTGGTATCTATCTGCTGGTTAGTATCTGCTCCCAGCCATCTCCTGGCTCCGCCAATCTCCAATTGCGTGCCAAAAGCCAGCCCAGGCCGGGGCATTGCATAAGTGGGGCGTGGCGGAACTGGAACTGGGTCCATCATCCATATCTTCCACACTTGCATCGCACTTCGTACATGGCGCACGGACTGGCCAATAAACTGCATTTGCATTTGTCCCAATTAGCCACTTGGCCATGGCTAACTCCGGCCACAAGCCGCCTGCAATTAACTTGTCTCTCGCAAAGCCCTTGCGGTTGCGGTAAAAGAACTATGGTAACTAACTGTGCGAAATGTTCACACATTGCTCGGTTCGTATCGAGTGTTTTTGGAAAAATCCCAGAAATTCTGCTTGGATAAGTTCACTGAATGCCGGCCTGGGAAAATATTTGTAAAAAATAAGTGTGCTAAAAGCTAGGCAAGCTTAGGTATAGCAAGAATTAATTGTTATATTAATTACACCGTCGAGTGAGTGTGGTAAAAATATATATAAACATTTCAAGGTTTGATTAAATCTTGAAATCTTTATTTATAGTTCCAGTATACAATCAGTTTTCTATTTATTTAATTATTTAAACTTTATTAAAGCAGCAGAAAACCAAATAAATTAACCTGGAAAACTGTAGAATGCCAGTAAATATATTAATGATTATTTTAAATACTTGTTTTTTATTGGTTTGAGAACTTTATCCGCTTTGTTTTTGGTTCGCTAATGGCTTAGTTTATTAGCAAATAAACTAAAGAACTCTTAAGCAACTACTAAAACCACTAAATATTTAAAGTTATATCACAATTTAAATTCTCGATATATTCCCAACCACGTTCACTTATAAATGTTAATTAAAATGGCAGACATACACTGAAACTTAGACCCCATAAATAATGAAATAAAATGCTATCGACCTGAAGAGCTCAGTTGACAATGTTGTAACTCTTTGACTCGCTAATTTTTCACAAAAAATGCTAAACAATGACAGATCGGAGAAGAGATTACACATGCCCACAATCAAATCATTACCAACATTTTTCTCCCCTAATCTTTGCGGACTTTTTGTAAATGTATGCAAATTCCAGGGGGGGGGCTTTGAGTGCCAAGGTTTTTTACAAGAAAAACAAAAAGAGAAAAACGCAGCCACCGAAATAATAATCCCTTGGCAAAAGACAAACAAACAAACAAACGAAAACCTACCATATATTGTTAACGATGTGAAAAGTAACTGACTAACAAAGCATTTGGCAGCTGGCAATTAGCCACGCACCCGCACTTTGGCCCTGGGCAACCTCCACATCTTGAACAATCCAAGAGATCCACAGAGATCCGGTGGCAGAGATCCCCACAACTGACATTTCAATATGCGCGTCAAACGATTCCATTTAACACAATTTATGAGTGGCGATTCGGCTTCTGATTCTTCTTGGGGTCCGTGGAGAATAAGTATGTCCAAGTGCTGGCATTAACCGAATTGTGGGTCCCCGCTGATAACTGGATTCACCATCACCACCACCACCTTGGCATTTAGATCGTAGCATGTGCAAAAAGTGGCCAAGCAACCAACAGGAAGATGGCAGCCGTCGGAGCACAGGAAAAAATGTATATTTTAACATCAGTAGAAATATCTATAAAAAAGATAACTATTAATATTCTTTCAATTATAATTATTAATAACTCAAAGTAATATTTACAATCGAAACTGGAGTATCCTTTAAAAGCTTTAATTATTTAAAGTATAAGTAAAGTATTAATTCTATTAATGTACAAAAATATATAAAAGCTAAGCATATCAAATTATAATATCCCATAAATTTAATAGGAAAATTAACCACGTAAGCTTTAAATAAATATAATTATATAAAATCCTCCTTTATCGATTACATAAATTGTTCTCTGTGCTCTGACACCGCTGAAATTTCTTAATAGAAACACCGAAACCACAAAAACAAACTAAGAAAAAAAAAAATAAACGTAACTAAAAAGCAGCAGCCGCTGCGGCATCGACTCGGCGGAATCACAAATTAAATGTTAATGGTAATACCCGGCCACAATGGAGTGGAGCGGCGCTTGGGATAAAAACCGGATTTGTGGCAGCCACAGACAGAACAATGTGTGCATAAATCTAGCGTCAAAACATGAATGCAATTTACCCAAACTGAATGAGCGATTGCCAGGGATTAACCGGGGCTCCAAAGACGCGCGACGTACCCGAAAACCTGCTGGAGCTGCTGCTGATCAAATCAAAACTTGACATTGTGACTGAACGGGCACAGGCCCACTTAATGCGAGCGCAGAAAGGAAGCTGGAACGGATCGGATCGAATGGAAGGTGAGAAAGGCCTACCCGAGGAGATTACCCATTGAGACACGCATATCAAGTGACAGATGTTGCATAATATAGTCGAATCCGACTGCCGACGAAGACGCCACCATCCTCTCTGACGTGCGGTGAAAGTTAATTTGGCTGAAATATGTAGAAAAATTATGAAATGTGTTTTCCTTTCGGTTGCCACCGCATTGTCTTGTGGCAAGAGTATCAAGCGGAAACGTTGCCACAATCTGCAGCCACTTGTGCCGCCCAATAGGTTAATAAATACATTCCAAATGGAAGCAGGAAGAAGAGATTGTAGCATCACGCTGGCCATTGTCACAAGCAGATAAGCGGGGTTATTCTGTATCACCTCTGTGTGTATATTTATGTACATTTGTATATGTAGTTTCATTATCAGGAAAGACTCTATATAGAAATTTCCATTTGCAGCTGAATTTATTGATGGAAGCAGCGAAAACGAAAAGTTTTATTGTAGACTTCCTGTGAATATAAGTAAATGTAAATTTGATATTTAACTGAATTCAACACTTTAAAAATACAATAAAAGCAATTAAAATGCTACAAGTATTTCCAAATACTATTTATACAAAATTAATGACTTTGATTCACTTTCCCATTGTCGAATAGCATTCCAGGTTTTCACCTAAAAAAGAAAGGAAATTCAAAGACAATTTCCCCTTTTCAAAGCCATATAATATAATTATTGAGTGTCAGTAATTTGATTCCTAAATTGCCTGTCTTTTTAACTAACTTATCCGTTTTTCCTATTGAAAATTCCTAACTATGTTTCTCAGAATACAAACACACAACTTCAAGTCATATCTTTGGAGTTCCATTAAATTAAATACGAAATCTTTAACAATTATTCCAAAGGATAGTACTTAACGACTCTATTTAAAAAACAACAACTTAGTTAAACTGAAACCTGAAATGTACTTATCATTTGTGCACTTGAATTGTTTTCATAATTATAGCCCTATGATACCAAGGGCTTAAAGCAAGGTCTGTCCGGCCATTCAACGACATAATCTCGTTTAGCGGGCGGCATTTCTCGTTTGTGTACATTATATCGCACAGCTGACAATTACATGTAAGCACCATGAAGCGGCCAGCAAATTGGCGGCCGACAGTCATTTCTCTGCCATTGTTCGTTCGCTTGGGGCCAGGTGGTTTCGGCGAGCCTTGGCCATTTTAGAAAGGCCCAAGTCGAGTGGCAAGTCGGCGAAAGGTACAAGAAAGGTACTCACCACTCCACATCCACATTCACATCCACCATCCACCATCCATCGCCATATAGAGAGACACGAGTGCAGGTTGGTTTAGTTAGGTCTAGACATTTATTAAATAGGCTGGGCTCGTCGGTGGCACAATGACAGAGCAGCTCTTGTTGGGCTTATTGGCGTGCACTTACTATTTGAGCACATTATGTTATATATTTTTTGTTTAATATATTTGAAATATGTGTTTTTGTTGCAACCAAATCACTGGGTTTGGTTGTTCGCTGTTTTTGCTAGTACATAGCTGGTGGAGTCGCGCTGCGCTCACTTCGACTCGGCTGCCGCATTGTTGGACTTGGTGGCAGCTTTGATGGCGGCAGCGGAGGTGCGTTTCACGCTGACCAAGACATTGCGCTTAGTGGAAGCCGGACCTGGTTTGGCCACTTTGGCAGCCGGCTTGGGCGTTGCCTTCTTCACGGGCTGCTTGGCCGCGGCGGTGGCAACGCTAGTCTTGACCGGTGTTGCCGGGGAAGGAGCAGCTGTGGCAGCTGGCTTTTTCTCCGCGGTCTTGGCCACTGGTGTCGTGGTGTCTTTTGGAACTTCCTCCACCTCAGCATCGCCATTCGCTTCCTCTTTGGCATCTTTTAGCTTGTTTTTCTCGCTGCAAATGAACAAATATTATTATAAAACCCGACTGATTACTTCATGATCTGTTATTTAGACATACCTTTCAATGTCAATGTTGAGCACGGACTCGTCCTCCTCCTCTTCCTCTTCTTCCTGGTCCACTTCGGCCAGCAGGTCGCCCAGATCTTTATCTACCTCCTCCCATAGCTTCCGGTCGTGGGTATCATCGCCTCCTCCTTCTCCGTCACCGTAGTCTTCGTCCTCATCCTCATCGACCTTGCTGTCCATCTCCTGATCGGCCTCCTCCGCCTCGTCATCGCCACCCTTCTTGTCTTCCTCTTCGGGTTCATCCTCCTCCTCGCCGCCATCCGCCTTGGCCTTCTTCTCGGTCTCCTCCTTGTTGCGCAGGAAGGCCTTCACGTGGGAATGCTGCAGGCAATGCTTCTTGGTATAATCCTCCAAGGAAATGTCTTCAGTCTTGGCGGAATAATGGTTACACAGTTCACAGTAAAAGGCCTCAATGGTCTTAATGTAGTCCGGGCCAATTAGAGCGCGTTTGCGGGTCTCTTCATCCGTGCTCTTTAGAGCGGCTTCGGCCTCAATCACCATGGCATCCACATCCGCATCGATCACATCATTATCGATCTCACCCACCGAGTCGACGGTGAGGAATTTATTCAAATCGATCTCGCGCTCGTCCACGCTATCATCCGAACCGGACTCATCGTTACGAGCCTTATTCTGGAAACGAATTAAAAACAGAATGCATTATTTATCGAATGGAGATTGGAGAAGTCATCATTTGGGAGAAGAAAATATATAAAATTTAAATTCGGGTGCATTTGTTTACATTATATTATTATTATTATTATACTTTTCATAAGACTCACCCTAATGTGATCCAAAGAGCAGCGATGGTTTTCGTAAAGCATGGCGTTCTTGAACGCCAAGTGACAGGAGCCGCAGTAGGGCATCAAGAACTTCTTAATGGTCTTGTGATGCTCGGAGGCCTGGTGGAGATTCTTGGGCTGGCGGTAGGCCAATCGGCAAAGGCGGCAATACCGCGACTCATGCTCCTCCTTGGCATTCTCCTCGATCTCGCGCTGGGTGGTGCGCTGACGGGCGCGCATACGCTGGAGATCAGCGCGCTGATTGAGGGCCACCTGGCGCATGGAGTTCTTGTGGGTGCGTGAGTTCAGATGGTAGTTGTACTCCTGCGGATTGAAAAGATTAATAAAAAATAAGTCTGCAGATAAGAGAGGCCAAAAGCTAAGAAAACCCACCTTGAAGGTCACACACTTGACGCGACAGTGGACGCAAATAAGCTTGATGAAGCTGCGCTTGCGATTGTTGTGATCGTCGTCGCGATGACGTGAGTTGCGCCGCTCCTTGGTGCGCTCATCGTCCGAATCGTCTTTGTCCTTGCGCGAGGAGCGCTCCTTCTTGATGGACGAGGACTTCTTCGACTTGGCGTCCTTAGAGTCGCCACTATCCTTGTCCTTCTTCTTACCTGCACCCGAGGACTTGGCGACCTTCTCGTCAGCCTTGTCGCCATCAGCGGCCTCGCCGCCCTCGGTCTTGACCTTTACTTTGACGTCCTCATCGTCATCGGTGGCATCGCCGCCCTTGGAGCTCTTAGGATCGGACTCATTCAGGTCCTTCTCCTGATCCTGATCATCGTCGTCCCCACCATCGGCATCGTCATCGTCGTCGCTCTTGTCCTCGGTGGCCGATTTGCTGCTACGCTTTTTCTTGCTCTTTCCGTCCTTGTCGGCCTTCTCATCATCGTCATCATCAACATCATCATCTTCGTCGTCGTCGTCGTCGCCGCCATCAGCGTCCTTGTCCTTGCCCTTCTTCTTCTTGCTTTTCTCAGCATCATCATCGTCGGTCTTCTCCTCATTGTCGCTGGAATTGTCGCTGCTATTTCCGCCCTGGCGTTGACGTCGCAACGAGCTACATTTGTGGGTGGAATGAATTCGAGAAATTCGAATGTGAAGTCATAGTCTAGGTGGCAGGATTTTTGTTTGTTTTTGTTTGGTGGAAGCTCCTGTCTCTTGCGCAATGACCGCAGAGACAAGGACAAATTTAAATTCAAATTCAAATAGTAATTGATTTTTTTTTATGTGTTTTTAGTACATAAGAAGAAGAAGAAGCTGGTAAAGGTGATAAGCTAACAAATTACGATCTTTTCATAATATTTATATATAAATATATATAAAGTGTGTCTTAGGGTGGTGTCACATTATTGTTCTACTAGTTTTACACAACATGATACTTTCTACGGCGGAGATGGGAGGAGTCTCTGTGGAGACAGGCAGCTCGGTTCATCTTTCACCGAGAGCGCCCTCTTGTTCTCCTCCTCTCCTAGATTCTTCTTCTATCGGAATCTCACACAGTTCATAGTTCATAGTTTTTAATATTAATAGTTCGCTGGGCACACAATGTGACAACGACGATGTGCGTTTGCCGTTCACAGAGATTTACTCACATTTTCAGTATTTGGTCTTTATACATTTTTTTTTTTGTTTTGGTTTAAAATTTGTTGTCTATTTTGTACTTTGTTTTTGGTCTATTTACCTTTTCAACTGCTGAATCTTGAGCAGGCGGGCCCGGTCTTTCTGCTGAGCATAGAGCAGCTGGCGGCGCATGGTGCGCAGATCATTCGATTCGTTGACATTGCGGGTACGCACAACTCGCATGGCGCCCACCCGCATCCCGCTGCGCATCATTCCGCCGCGCATGGACATTGTGCCGCGGGGTCGGGATATATAGTTGGTGCCAGCCACGCTGCGCATCATCCGCTTGGGCGGACCCATAGATCCATCGCGCTGATGCCGGTTGTTGCCGCCGCTGGCTGAATCATCGCGTGGGCGGTAGCTGCTAGAGCTGCCGCCATTGCCTCCGCTGTTGTTATTACCGCCGGTGCTGCTGCGCTGATGATAGTTGGAGGATGAAGAGCCAACGTTCTGCGATGAGGACGAGGGTCGATCGCTGCGATCGTTCGACGAGGATGTGCGACGGTAATCCTAATGACGATTGATGAGTAGGAAGGTGTGTAGGAGCTCGGTTCATTGATTGATTGATTGATTTGGTATCGAATATAGGTGGTAGATTGATTTTTACATTTATAAAACACAGATAGACTTTTTGGATGAAAAGAATTGCTATATAAGTAGTAGTTACAGACTATATATTCGGTATCTGATCCTGAATCTGATCCTGAGGGCTGATATCTGATTATTATTTCTGATTCTTATTGCTGATGCTGAATCTGATCTGATCGGATTGATTTTATTTGATTTGGTTTGGTTTGGTTTGTGGGTTATCGCATATCGCAAGGCTGTTATTTCCTGCAGCGTGTTTTATGTGTGGTAGGTAGCATGATGGAGAAACCTCAGATACGCTTATACGACATATATCGCTACTTAGATTTGGATTTGCAGATGTACACAGTGATAGATATACATATATATAGTATCTGTGATAACCGACTTTCGGTCTGTTTGGGGACAAATTTGACAGCTGGTTTACAGAGCTACAAGAGATCAAACGGATCAAAATCGCTTCAATTGCTTCAACGTTTCTACGTTTCGGATCGGATCAGATCGATCGATCGATAGATCGGGCGCTGGCTGGCTGGCTGGTAAAATCATGTTCTGTTCTATATACGTTTGCCGATTCGTAAATATATATATGATATTTATGGTCATATACGACGGCGCTCCAAAGTGTGCTTATTATCTGGCACCTTTGAGTCGGCGCTGTTTGCTGTTTTAAGACATATGTTAACGCTTTATAACGCTCGATAGGCTCAATCGCTCGATCCCGCGTTTAAGCTTCACAAAAAACAGTGCTATAAATATTTGGAAAGTCATTAACATTACAAGGTACATGGCGTCGTTTAGCTTAATGCATAATTCATTAATATATTTAAATATAAACCTTTGGAATGGCGGGCGATTTA
The DNA here is from genome assembly GCA_035045905.1 of Drosophila anomelani. Classification (NCBI taxonomy): domain Eukaryota; kingdom Metazoa; phylum Arthropoda; class Insecta; order Diptera; family Drosophilidae; genus Drosophila; species Drosophila anomelani. Next base: position 11,535,765 of record JAWNOO010000165.1, read on the forward strand.
GCAATGGGACAGGGGGAAAGTATAACTTACGTCTTGGCGCGGCCGCTTGCGGTCATCGCTGCTGCGATCGCGAGATGAGTCCTAGATAAACGCATTTGGGATGAAAATAGATGGCATTAGCATTATGATTTATGTATATCTTATATGTATGTAAATATCTTTGAAACCACATCACTCATCTGCTGCAAGACGACGGGCAGAGCTCAAAAAAGCGTGACAAATGTGCCAGAAATATATAGTATATTCGTTTTTAGTTTCCTTGAGTTGGATTCTTCTTTGTACTTATTCATTATGATTTTTATCTCGCATTGATTTATCTTTAGTTTCCTTTGTTAATTACATTTTCCAACTCCTGAAAATCTATTCCCAGTCAATAATGCATTTTCATTTACACATAAATTTCTTGAAAATTTAAAACATTTTACAATTCTTTAAAATTGATTTTTTCAAAATGTGAAACACGAGAGATTTGCTTTTATTCTGAAAAGTTGCATCTGGTGTGATCTTATTTTTACCACCGCCCCGTGTATTCAAACAATGAATATATATAAATATATCAAATATATATATACTTTTTCCACGGGAACGAAAATAAGTGTGCTTTCGCTAAGCAAACAAATAGAAAGCAGTTTGTTCCAAAAATATGGGCCATTAAGCCAAGCCAAAATACAAACGGAATATAGACATTAAAATACTATATATTTTCCCAATTAAAGTGCAATTTGTTACCGTTGAGTGAAACATATTGACCAATAACCGAAACAAGGTCTAATATTAGCTACTGGGCTCTTTGAGTTAATCATAATGAGCACATTTCACGTTTTCTTGACTTCCTTGAAGTGGATTTTAAATATCTCTTTGTTTCTTGATGATATCGAGGCATTACCTGCTAAAATCTGCAAGCATCTTCTGTTTACCTACTACCTACCGCTGAGAAGATAAGAATTTATCTGGTTTGTCTCGTGTTGGTCTTTTCTTGTGGAATATTTTTGGTATAATGAAATTATTTGATCGATAAGTATACCTAGTGTACAGTTTACTAGTAAAATACAGAATATATAGCATGATTCTGTTTAACCCATGTACTGCAGGTCTGAAGAAGTTAAAACGATTATTACTTATTCTTAAGGACTTCCTGACTAGACCATGGATATATAAATGAAATGTGTAAGGATCCTGAAGCTGGTTATAACGAATATGTCAAAATCGCTAGCAGCAGAGTGATATATATTTCAAGAAGGATCAAAAACTCACATAGCTGCGCTTGTGGCTGGAGCTGGAATCGTAGCGTCCACCGCTGCTCGAATTGTGGTGCGTGAACTTGTCGCGACTCCGGTTGTCGTAGTGACTGTTGTTGCCTCCTCCGCCACCGCTGTTGTAGCGATTGTTGTTGTTGTGGTAGTTATTCTCGTAACGTCCGCCATTTGGCCGGTAATTTCCCTGGGTACGGGTATTGACGTAGTTGCTCGAGTTACGATTGTTGTAGTAGCCGCCGCGAGTGGTGCCACCACCACGTGGAATGAATCCGCCGCGTCCACGCATCTTTTTCTCTTCCTATCTGTATATAGTTTTCTGCCAGAAGGTAAAAGAGCGCAGGTAGGAAAAACGATTAGAAACGATTATTAAATCACTTTGCGCCGGCCAACCATGACTGCTGCTGCACTTTGCCTCTGTAAGTGTGTTAATGTTTGTATGTATATGTGCGCAAAAAAGGAATCCGTCCAGCGCAGCACCCCAGCGTTACCCGGGTGGAAATGTCTGCCGGTGGCGTCGGCCATTTCGGAAAAAAATCAATATTGCCGGCCGCAATTTCGCGATTATTAGCACTGCCCACGGTAATTCTTACCTTCGGTTCTGATAGCTACACTTAGCTATTCACTAAAAGTCTCTTTTTACAAATGAAATTGCACGCTTCCCTGCTTTATTCACACAATTTCCGAACCACTTTTTTTTGGAAAAAAAATTTTAGGCAATGGCGTATGCTGTATCGGACATCGATGTTTTTTTACCGATGTTTTTTCGATGATTTTGTTGATATCGATGTTCGATGCATCGATGTTTTCGGCATCACTAGGATTACCGATTGGCAATTCGCGCCCATTTTTCCCCATACAAAATCTGTTCCCAGTTACCGATTGGGAATTCATGCCCGTTCCCACTTTCATACAAAATCTGGTCCCAGTTACCGATTGGGAATTCATGCCCGTTCCCACTTGCATACAAAATCTGTTCCTAGTTACCGATTAGGATTTCGTGCCCACCTTTCTTTTCCCGATTGGGAAGCGATGTTTTAGCGATAATTTCGCGCCCTTTCACGTTTTAAAACGGCTAAAGATAGCTTCAAAATTTAAATGCCACATAATAAAACAATATTTGAGGAATTATTAAAAAATATGTTTCTTAAAAATAATGTACAGGGCTAGGAGCTATTAGAAATCTGCTGAAAGCGTTGATGCATCGAACAACGAGCTCAAATTTTGTTTTGATTTGCAGTTGATCTATACTCTTGACCTGTTTTTTTAGTTTTCTTTATTTCCAGATCTTGAACACCATGGCTATGGTGTACATTATCTTTCCAACTTTGCTCTTTATTAGCAATTTAAAAACACAATTTCATAGAACTTTTAGGTTTGATCTGGCCACCCCGCGCGCTGCTTGGCTAAGGCATGACTGCCAACCTTAGTTGCATTGGTTCGAGTCCCGGCTAGAGTTCAGATTTCCATCCTTTTTTATTTGAATTTTTTTAGCTTACAAATTTTTTTACTAAAATAATATATTAAAAAAAGTATAAATCATAATAAAATCAAAAACACTGTGTATGAAAAGAAGTAGAACGAGGAAATCTATTGCGCTCTTTCCCCTCGCCAACAAGCTTTAGTTGAAATTGCGGCCGCTTGATGGCGTTTTCGTTCTAACGACACTTTCTAAGAATCTTTTAAAATGTTTTAACTCCTAAAACTCTATATATTACTGATCATCATAAACAGAAAAATGAAAATCAAAAAAGGAAAAATCATATGTTGGCCAAAAATAAACGAATTTCAATTCGGAAAGCATTAACTTTTCTAATGACTTTTCAGTTTTCGAATTGACCTGATCTTATCTTAAAAAATAAATAAATTAATGTATATTCTTAAAATATGGTTTGTGTCCACATTAAATTATGTCCGTTAACATCATTAAAAAAAAATGTATTTTTTTTAGAGATTTATAAATTTATTTTAAACCAAAACAAAAAACCAAGCAGTAAATTGAAAAAAACCTATTATTTATTAAAAGAAATCACTTTTAAAATGTATAATTTCGTGAAATAATTATATATTTTTTCCCCGTCATCCATATCCCACAAAAAAAGTCTATTTAAAATACACAACTATTTATTTATTTTTACACAAAAGTCGATTTCAAAAGGTCTTTTTACAAAAAATAGAGGATCCATTGTATTTCTCCACTCCGTTTTGAAACCAACCACAATTCTCGGGACTCCGTTTTTGAATCCATTGGATTTTCGCAGAAATTTGAAAACATAATAGAAAATATACGCGTCGAATGGTTTTGGTTTTGAAAAAATTGCTTTTCGTTAATTGTCACAATACGAATAAAAATACTCAACAGCTTTAACGTACTATATAAATGTATTGTAAATACGGATCAATCAACTAACACACACGCTCAAAAGACGACTAATTCGATTACCATATCGTAAGATATCACAACAGTATGCCAGATATTCTTAAAGCACGAGAGTTAGGTACTATATATGGGAGGGGGAAGATGATAATAAACTAAAAAGAAAACAAGGGGTAAATTCATTGGCGATACGCTTTATTTTGTCGCTAGAAAATATATCTGGATGTGTATATATTTTCGATTCTTTGTACCAACAACTTACGAGGCTAGGTAAATAAGATTAAACTAAAATTAGGCGCTTAAAATGCAACTGAAATTGTAAATGAACCGAATTGGTAAACTGCAAACAAATTAAATTCATAGCAACATCAAATACGCTTCTCCCCCTTCGTATCTCTATGTACATTATGCAGATATTAGAATTAAAGAAATGCACAAATAATTGGAATGCATAAACAAAAGGCAATAAGAATAAACGCGGCGGAGGAAGACACTTCTTTTTAATGCGATGAACGATGAACGAACAATGAACTAAGTATGGCAAAAATAAGATTATTTAACATAAGTTCTATAAATGTGTAATTAATATTGGAAGAGCTTTGGAAACAAATCGGTGGAAGTAAGTGTCGAAGCTAACCAAAACGTTGTCGCTTTGACAATTTACTTGTTTTGTTTTTCTTTAAATTTAACATGAAATTAAATGCATTTAATAAATATATAGGGTGGGTGTGGTGGAAGTAATGGAAGTAATTTTATCCTTAACAATGCTTTTTGTTTGTATTCTACAATTTGCCGAATACATATTGTGTGTGTGTGTGTTTAACATTAGCTGTATGACAGTTATATAAAGTGGAAAATATACATGTGAGATGTACGTCTCTCCTATATTTAGCTTTTCTTCTTGCTAGAATTATTTGCTTTTGTTAGTCCTTAGCTTAGTTAGTTCTTTTGAAATTTCTGCTACGCCTAAGATAACTGGTATATAATGTAGTTGCTAGTTACACATGTACATGTATAGAGAGATATATATTTAGATTTACATATATGCTTGTTCCATTTCGCTAGGCTTTAAAAATCTTAGCAAATTCTGGAGTTCTCAATAATAGTTTAGGCCTTATGTAGTTATCAGTTTGCAGTGGGTCTCTGCTGCTGCTCCTCCTCCTACTTCGGGAGTAGAAATGCCCCATTTCGTGTGTGTTGTGTATATAAATAATGTGTGTTAGCACATAAAAAAAAATAAATAGGCTTATAAATATTTAGATTTCGCTTTCTTGTTTGTTTTTTGTTTCGCTGTTGCTGGTGTTTGCGGTTCCCGGTAAAAATAGTCGTGTATAAAAATCGGTTAATTAAAAAACTTAAGTCTAGTCCCTTCTTTACAACGTTAAACTCGTAAAAATTATACAAAGAAAAAAAAAGGATCCTAGAAATTAGCGCATAAAACTGTTTTGTACAGCAGCATCTCCTTGCCTCACTCGCTCTCTCCAAGCTGCCATTTGTGGTGCGTATTCCTTCACCTGATCGTGACGATCGCCCGCGGCAAGGCGAATACGCAGAGCCTTGAACGCTAATAAATCGGCTGAGCCGGCTGAGACGATGAGGTGGTGCTTGATGGTGCCGCCACCACGCTCGACGCCGTCGACGATGGACTGGAGGACGAGGCGTTGCCGCAGTTGTTATTGTTGTTAATGCTGTTATTGTGTCGCTGCAGCTGATGGCTACGAAGTGGCTGGTACTGCGACGGTTGCTGCTGCTGGTGCAGCGGCTGGTGTTGCTGTTGTTGTTGTTGGTGCTGCTGGTGCTGATGCTGGAATCGCTGCTGCTGATGCTGCAGATTGTGCAGGTAGTAGGCGTTCATGTTGCTCGTGGCTGGCTGATAGGGCGAGGCCCGAACATTCTGCATCTGGGGAAGGGCAGGCTGCTGCTGGAACTGCTGTTGCTGCAATTGCAGCTGTTGTTGCTGCTGCTGTTGGTGTTGTTGCTGCTGATGGTGCTGCTGATTCAGTTGGCCGGCGGCTCGCATCATGTGCCAGTAGTTGTCATCGCCAATGGGCGCCTCTCTGCTTCCGTACTTGAGCTGGCGCGTGATGCCCTGCTTGTAGTCCCGATGGTCCCGGTCAATGGCGTACGCCTTCTCCCGTAGCTTCTCGATGGTGCGCTTAAACTCGGCAAAGGCCTGCGGCGAGTGCTTCTGCAGTTCGATGGCCAGCGGCACCAGGGGATTGTGCTGCTGGTGCTGTGCCGCCGACAGGTGTTGGTGGTAGGCAAGCGGATCCAGCAGAGACTCAAGCACACTCATGTAGGACATGATCAACGTGTGGATGCGCTGCAGGTCGAGCGGTGGATCCAATGCCGTTACCAGGTCCATCTGGAAGTAGTCCATCTCCTTGTCCGAGACGTTCTTGCAGCCGGGCGAATTCTCATCCGAACGCCCGCAACAGCTGTAGAAGCCACTGACAAAGGCCGAGGGATGGAAGTACTGCATCCGAATTGAATTCATCAGACAGATCTTGTGCAGCAAGTCGAACCACTCCCGCTCCTCCACGCAGTTGGTTGTCTGTACGATCAGCGATCTGTCGTTGTGCACAATCTGTGGGAGCAGAGAGAATGGAATGGAGGAAAGTAAGTCTTAGTGCCTCATCTCTTGCAGCAATTAACATAAATTCTGTGTGCGGCGGTGGTGGCGGTGGCGGCAATTGCAAAACAATCGCACGTCGAGTGAAATCTCCCTGGCTGAGACAATTCCCACATCTTAGAGCCCAGAGATAAAGAGAAAAAAAATAGTTACGCCAAGATATCGCACCCACGATGACGATTCTCGACTGCAGATTCAGTTTTTCTAGGTTTTGAAATTTCCCTTTTTTTTGTGTGGTTGCTTGTCTGCAATAACAATAGCGAAGCGTACGCAAAACGGAGCTCAGCAAGCAGTTCTCATCTGCATAATAATGCTAATTATTTTTAATTGCCGCAACTTGTCATTTGCCGCCACACAAAAACTGTGTGTGAGTGATTAGTGAAAGTTTCCCTCTCTCCACTGACGGTTCAGTTTTCACTATCGCCGGGAAGATGACGCTGGCTCCAGCTGCCGCCGATGGATGAGGCTGCTCCTCCATCGATTAGCAGCCACTGACTGTCATCCATCTGCCCACACAGCCCAGCCCCAACCACATGTTGTCGTCATCTCAGCGTGGAACTTGGATCTAAGCTACAATATAGCTGAACTACAGCCCTTCCTCAATCTCGTATTTAGTTTATATTTTAAAAATTAAAACCCAAATAAACTTTATATATTTAAATACAAACAAATTCAATTACTAATTTCTCATTTTAACCACTTTCCTAGCTAAATATTGTCATGTAAAAGCCGCCAAACCATCATACCCAGCACCACGGAGGCGTGTGGGCTTGGGCTGCCTATTTATAGATGTAGCGTGGATCGCACGTTTCCGGCACTGCTGCTCGTGTGCATTGCAACAGCAGCGGCGGCGCATGCAAATCCCAATAAAATCAAAACGAATGCTCACCTTAAAGCAGTTCTGCATCTTGAAGCTCTTCTCCTTCAACTGCTCCACGCTGGCGATCTCCAGGAGCGGTATATCACAGATACGTTGTTTGCCCTTCGATTTGGCGTAGCTGAGCGAGTGGGTGGTTAGGCAGAAGTAGCGCTGCTTGCACTGACGGCCGAAGCGCTTCCGGGACGTTGGATACTTGGTCATCATGCTGCCGAATGGAGGATTAGAGCAAACAAAAGCGGGGTCTTAGCAATCAACTCAACACTTGGATATACATATGTTTTTAGATCTCTGCTCTTGTCACAGGCCTTGCCCCTTTGAGGCGCCGCCATAACAAGAGCAGACAACAAAATACAAGCATTATTCTTACCCCTCGCTAGACGTTAGTACGGATTTAGTGTGTGATGAGTAGTAAATGTGATGAATAGGTGTGTTTTTTTTTTGTGTGTGTGATGGGATTGTGATGTGGTGGTGATGGTGATTGGTGTGGGCGTGATGGTGTTTTGGTTTTTTGATTTATTATTCGATTTGATTTTTTTTGGTAAAAGCAGCGCGCGGAAAAGAAGAGAAAGATAAAGAAAGTTTCGGTATTAGAATAAAAACGAAGCGTAATCAACAAAATGTTTTGGGTTTGGGGGGATATATGCCAAATTTTTAGAATATAAGGTTTATTTTTAGAGGAGGGAGCATTGCACAGTCCACCAATCGATATTCTCTAGAGGCTACGACGCGGGCACAAAGGGGCAGGGGAGAGAAAGATAGAAAGAGAGAGACTTGCCCCTCGGTTGTAAGGATTAAACTTACCCCTCCTTAAGTAATACTGGTTCCAATGGCGTTGCCGCCGCCGCCGCCGGGTGAACGCTGCTGCTGGCCGCCGGGCTGGGCGTCGAGATCACCTCCAGGAAATGCTTGACGGCCCCCACATGCTGCTCCGTACAGAATTTCTTATACAGCTCGGCGGTGAACTCCTCCTTGCATGGCTGCTGCGATGAGCGCGAGCTGACCAAGTTGCCCAGCGATTGGATCGTCTTGGAGATCAGGGTCAGCGTGCGACTTGTTTGGGCATCCTGTAAAGAACAAAGATTATCATTAAGTGAGCTTGATCTTTGAAGACAAATAATTTAGCATATTTTCATTACTAAAAACGCAACACTTACCAGTCGTTCGGTGGTCAGATCAAAGAGCTTTGGCCCCAGGATGGCCGGTGCAAAGAAGCGCAGGAAAATAAAGCCGGACACCACGGAGTAGCGCACCTCGCGGTTGCTGGGGAAATGCTTTCCCGCACATTCGCGCAAGTCGTGGAAGATCTGGCAGAGCACCTTCGGGCAGCGATCGGCGCTCTTGGTAATTGCCTCAAACACTCGCTCCACATAATCCTTAAGGTTCTGCAGATTCGTGTCGACCGCCGAACGATCCTTGCACTTGCTGGGATCAATCTCGCAGGGCTTCTTTTCCGACACAATCTGGGCGAGGACGGGACGCAGTGTCTGATGCAGATAGTGGAGTCCGGATAGCCGCATCGCCTCGTCCATCATCTTGGACACCAGTGTGTTGCCGCGGAAGATGGTGGTGGGATCGGTCAAATTAGAGATCTCGTGGTCCGCCAGTGCCTTAATTATCGGCGCTATGCGCTCCGTGTGTGTAAAAAGGCGCACCAGCGGCTGGGCCACCTCCGTTTTGCCCGAGACCAGCTCCCCCAGAATGTATACAGCCGACACAGTAATGGGCCGTTGGTCGACCGATTCCAGGACCAGATTCAACAGGTCATCGTAGGTGGCCAGCGGGAAGACATGATCGGCGGTGTAGTTCAGATTCAAGCGCAGCGATCCGATGGTGGAGTCTACGCTCAATCTCGTTCCCGGTGGCGTGGCGCAGGAGCGGGGCGTGGCGTTCAGCGAGCGACAGCTGTGCGTCATGGATCGGGGCTGCAGGTAATACCAAGCTGATGGCGGCACCGCCTGCTGCTCCTGCTTGTTGAGCATGGGCAGTCGCACCTCGCCAAGGAACACCTTGTCGGCCATGGCGCCATGCGCGTCGTGCCAAATGGTCACCACAATCTCCACCAGATCGGCTCCGCCCAGTGGATAGATGGCATAGCCCTTGTTGGCGGATGATTCCAGGGAAGCGGCGCTCTTGTTGCTGCCGGTGGTGTTTGTGCTGCCCGCTTCCGCATCGATGTGGAGATCAAAGTACATGGCCTCGTCGAACTCCGGATCGACGGTTTTCTTGCGCTGCTTGGTCCGCCGCGTCACCTGCTGCTTGTTGCTGTAGTGGGCTGTGCAGACGACAAAGGGATCGCAGGTGCCCTGCTTCTTGGCCAGATCCACGCAGGCGGGCACCTTGATGGTCACTCCCACATTTCTCGCATTCGTCGGCTTCCATTTGTGCCTCTGATCCGCCCACGCCCACTCAACGTTATTGAACTCGCCACCGTTCTCCTTGTAGTCGTTCAGATGAGCCCTCGGCTGATGGTGGTGTGTATGATGGTGTGGCCTGTGTTCGATGCTCTCGATACTCTCCGAGAGCGACTGGGTTTGCGGTGCCTCCTCGAACGACACGTCCACATTGATCATGCCCTGAACTTCGGAGTCTGAGTCCACGGGCCGCAGCGGAAACCAATGATCCTTGTGGTTGTACATGTGAAGATTCTCCCGCTTGATGGCTATCTTGCCAATGGGCTTGTCCTGCTTCATGTCCCGATCGTACACGTAGATGGACAGGTAGCGGAAGCGACGCGGGATCTTGAACTGATGCTCTTCGCCAAAGAATGGCGACAGTGTGCGTTCGATGGTGGATGTGCGGCAGATCTCCTCCTGGTCGAGGGCAATTGTGCAATAGACATCGCGGGTGCCCTGTGTGCTGCAGCTTGTGTTGGCCGCATTGCGACTGCTCAGATTCTTTGCTTCGCCTGCAACGAAAAAATGGGGGAGAGAAATTAGAAACTGAGCATTAAATTATTAAAAACTCGATGGAGCTTAGTGCACAAAACCTTAGAAATTTATAAGGTTGCAGATTGCAGTCAATGGGGAAGAACATAAACTTGAGATTAACTAATAATCAAGACTCTCAATGAGTGGCTCTTTTCAAGATGAAAATCTGCTTGATTATTAAGCTAGAAAACCAGCAAACATGTCATTTCGTTTAACTCGTGAATTGAGTTATCTTTAAAAAGATAAATTAATGCCATACAATCTCAATTAATTTAAAAATATTCCCGCAAAGTTAAGTCAAGCAGCCAGGTCTAGACCAAATCTCGTTTTCTAAGAATGGCTACACTTTCACCCAACCGGATGGACTGTTAACGGTTATCGCTTCGTTTTTTAACTTGAATTTTGATATCAACAACCGCTGGGCATTATCAACTGGCCTTGACACCTAATAGCTTCAGGTGGTGGCTGCATGGTCTGGGAAATACTTTCTTTTAATTAGGATTTCAGCCATTAATGCTTTCTCTCACTAGAATAAATGGTTTATTATTACTCCCCCCATTAAAGGTATCCATTTATACGCATTATTGCCTGGCCTTGACACCTGCTAACTGCTGCTGTAAAGACGGCTAAAAAAGCAGACACACAGTCACACACTTTGTATCCATTACAACATACTAGATATATATTTTAGCGGTCTCTTTTGAGTTCCGAAAACGGTCAGCGGACGTGACTTCCTGTGCCAATGCTTCAATATATTGGTGGTTGTGCCAGTGTGTGCATCGCCGCCACACAATCTATTATTGATGCTCCGCCACCTGGGGACTGGGGACGGCGGACCCCAACAACAGCAGCAACACATTCGCAATGGCTGGCGCTTGGCTAGACTGGAAACGTTAACAATAAACGGAATCGGAATCGGAATGGGAATGATGGCAATGGCAGCCTTGATAAGCGCGCAAAGGGTGAAGGCGCTATATGCGGCCCACAAAAGGCAAGTACTATAAGTACTATAAACTTGCTCAATGAAAGAAATTAGCGGCAGTCGAGCGGAAATATAATAAGTGCACACACACACACACACACACACAGTACTCCCGGTACATTCTATGTATATTTTGCTATATTTGTGTTGCCCTGCTTTTTACAGTCAAACTTCTAAGGGGAACATCCCAGTTTAACTCAAGATATATTACACAGATATAATATTTATTTATTTATATGGTTTAATAATGATCGAAACGAAAGACTTTTTAGAAACCCTAAAGTTCGGAACCCAAAAAATATTAAATTATTTAAAAAAGAGAAAAATATCCTTTCCAATTTTACAAAATTATATAAGAACATTCAAGCTAAGCAAGTTTGACTGTATCAAAACAGATTGCTTTTCAATGAGACGTCTGTTGACACAGCTGGGCGGTGGGCTGGCGGCTAGGTTTGGATTGGATGGGTGGAATCGGTTCCGAATGGATTGTGGATGAGCTCTAAGGTGTGAGCTACATAGCTTTGGGATTCGTTTTGCTATCAGCTTGCGACTATCAATGGAATATGAGCAATATCTGTGTGTGTATGCAGAGTGTATCTGTGTGTTGGCAGTTTTTCACAATCACAATCGCACGCTCTCACACTCTCACTGTGCGTTTTTTTTTTTGTCATTGGAAAAGGGGGTAAAAGAAGAGAAGCACAAGAAACAATGTCTGATAACAAAGGCGTTCGTTTTCTTTTTTCATGAATGAAAAACCCACGGAACAAAATAGCAACAACAACAACAACACCACAAGGGAATCAGTGGCACATTTTATATATTTGTACATATATATGCAAAGCAAATGCAAAGCCACAAAACAAACACAAAACGCCACCAAATGACAAAAATCCAAAGTGACTTCTGTCGAGGAGAAAAGCAAAACAGTAAATTTCATTCATGAAATCGTGGTAGTAAATAAAGGAGAAAGACTGGGCGAGGGGATAAGAAAAAAAAAAAAAAAGACCCGGCACAAAAAAGTGTTGGAATTTTTGCGTTTCTGTGACGTTTATAATTTATTTGTGTGTTTTTTTATGGCTTTGCCTTGTCATTGGCCGCCGGTCGCCCCACTAAACGTTTTATTATTATTTTTTTCTTCTCATTCGCCATGCAAATCAGCCACACAATCAAAGTTTTCTAAATTTAATGACATAATCGATGGGAATTTCTAAAGATTTCGCTTACTCACCGAGCAGAAAAAGAAAGAAAGAATAAAGTGGCGATAAAGAAATTGCAAAACGGTTCCCTCGAATCGAACGAGCCCCCACCGACCGACCGACCGAGGGCATTGCGAAATGCTAATCCACGGACTTCGCCTAGATATGGAGGAGAGCTTGTCTGTTCTGTGAACTGAAGCCATCATCGGTCATAAACCGTCCGATATCCGACCTTCAGATGCATTGAGCAACACACCATTGGGAGGGAGCAGTAGGGGCGGCGGCAGCAGTCCAGCGATGGATGGACTCCACTCGCATATATCATCTTACATATGCCAAACACGATAAACGGGCACTGGAGAAGCTCTATCAAGGAGAAGGAGGAAATCGGGGGAGTTCCACAAGGTTTATGCATGCCTAAAGTCAACCGGAAGTTGGCTCATCTTATTTATTTGCGAAAAGGGAATATTTTAATACAAGAAATTGTGGCAGGAAATTTTGAAAACTTTTGTAATCTTTATGGAATAAATAATAAACCAAGTTCTATTATTTTGTGATCATTGTAATATTTCTAAGATTTATTTTAACAAGCAAACGATAACTTGCTTGTGTTTTCGAGGTAAAAAAACAGCAAAATTTTGGAATTGTCTTTTTCCCCCACCAACAAAACGGAAGACGTGGGAATTCTTTAAATTACAAAAACACAAAACAGAAGCTTTATGCTTGTAAAATAAAAGCGGAAGTGGCTTTTTTAGGGGGTAGAAAATATTTTATATTTCAAACCAAAAAAAAAAGAAACATTTCGCATTTCGTTGAGAACGGAAGTGAAACGCATTCCTGAAACTACATATGTACATATTTTTATAAACTGATTAATTGGTATTCAAAAAATGTTTACTCAGAATTATGGATAGGAATTCTGCGATTTCTTGTAAAACTGGCAGACGATAAGAACGGATATTAATAAATATTCCATAAGAAAAAAATCGAACAGAACCAGAAGCATTTTTTAGCCGAGACCCTTCTGTATTATTTTTGCAAATGAAAATGATAAGAGTTTTGGATTATTTAAATGGAAAAGTACGAGGCAGATTAAAATGTAATATTTAAGAAATCATAATATAAAAAGTAAACTAAATAAATAAGCCATCCTTATAACTCTCCCTACTTTAGTTTATATTTCTAACGATTTAAATCTAATTAATCAATTATTTGTTTACTTGGACTAATGCATATGCACAGTGCGGGTGATCTAGCAATTACCCAGATCACATGCGGCATGTTTCTTTTAACATTGCCAGGGGACCCCAAAAATAGCATCATCCTTCTCCCATATTCAATATTCCATATGCCACATGGGTTGTGGCCCTAAAATTGAAAACCGAAAACTTCTAAAGTCGGCGCCGCGATCTGCTTGTGGAAATTGCTTATTTTCCCTTTTTTTTTTCTTCTCCACCCCACACAGCATTGACATTTGCCTTGGGGATTTCGACGAGTTGGGGGCTAGGAGGGGGGTTGGAAAATTACAACACGATCTCATTTCCACACCCATCATGGCATCGACTCCGGGGCGAGGGTCTCATTAAAGGCCTGAAAATCTCCATGATTTCCTTCGCAGACGGAAAATTAAATTTAAAGACTTTGTAAGTAGATTTCTTTTTTGTAGTTTGTTGCTTGTTTTTCTTTTTTTTCTCTCTCTTTTTTTTTTTGCTTTTCTGCACAATATGCAAATTGATTCAGTGCAGCATGAAACGCGCGCGAATTAATGAGGCGATTACTCCAAGAGGGCTGCTGCTGCTGCGGCAAAAAAAAAAAAATACAAAATAAAGACAGAAAAAAAAGGGGGAAACACGTAAAGAAGGAAGCAGACCAGCAGACAAACAGACAGACATCGCTGTAATAAATTCTAAAAAAGCAAATGAAACAAAAACCAGACAGCAGCAGACATTTATGCAAAGGAACGGAAATAGAGATAAATTCTTGTATTTCTTTTTTTTCCAGCTGCCCCGCCAACGGAAGGGAGATTTACACAGACAGATCTCGCGCCACCATATCTATATATCTCTGCGTCTGCCGGCAGTTTGTTTAAACGGCAGCTTCCTGCGGCCAAAACGATTGTTTGCACTTTTGGCGGAAAGGTGGGAATAGGGAATGGGGAATGGAAAATGGCATAGAAAAGCCCTGCACTCGATTCTATATAGCCCTAAGTACTGATGATATCCCTTTAAGTGCACTTCCTTTTCCGCTGCCACTTCCTTTTGGCCATAAAACCAGAAAGGGCCCGCCTAACGCATCGTGCCATTGACCACCAGGTTGTAAGAGAAAACTGGTTAGGCCACAGGTAGGATTAATTATGTTAAACGATTAACTTTAAGTATTAACTAGATTTGTTGGGGGTATAAAATCTGAAAAAATAAATATAGATAAATTGTATTAAAAGAAAATTTAAATATTTCATTTAAAACCCTTTCCTTCTTTCCATATCTTTGATTTTCCAACTATATTTATAAAATACAACCCATTTTATTCACTTAGAGGAACATGAAGATGCCCAAGCAAACCAGTTTCTGGCCTCCCTTTTCTCTCATCTCTTTTTTCTCTGTACGTGCTGATCGATTTCCGGTCTGATTACGCTTCTCATGATCATCGCACGATCTCCTCCTGCTTTTGTGGCCAACTTTTGTTTGGCTTCTGCCTGATGCCTATTTATTGCTGCCTTTTCATCAACGTCATCAACGATCTGGACTTTGTTTATGAACAGTGAACATCACAAGTGTATCTCTATATTGTCCATATCGGTGTCCAAGATGAGTAACCTCCCAGTCGTATGTTGCCAGGCCAAATCTCAATACAAGTCATTGCTTTCTTCGCATTCGGCTTTCGTGTTGCCAATTTACGTTTTTGGCACTGTTAACCTTCAATTGCACATACACATCACTCAATGTGAGCGACGCGAACGCACGACTTCAATTTCCAAATGGCCAAATTGGGCAGACGCCTATTACTAAAAAAAAAAATAAGTAAAAAAAGCCGCTCATTAGAGGCAAGTCAACTGGCGACGACGACACAAAAACTCGCCTGACTATGTGCCATAAAAATTTAATAATGATAAATAAACTTTGTAAGGCGCCCACACAATTTGGCAGGCGGTTGCATACACCAGCAACGAGCCAAATTGGCCTTGGCCAGAGTGGTTTTCTATGAGGTGATATGTGGAATATACGAGCCAAGGATCAGCAGATAGTTTTTGTGGGCACTCCAAACATTATGCAATTAAAAAGAAGGTTACAGGTATTAGGAAATGATATTGGGACTAAGAAAATATCAGGTTTAAGCTATTTTGGGGGATTTAATCACAAATAGGGCACAACAAGTAGTTTTATTTCTAAAATAAATAAACCAAGATCAGCTTGAGACAACACAAAAGAACCATTAAACAAGTAAATGTCAGGTTACATTAAAAGAAAATGATATACCCAGTACTTAACCATTATTATTTCACTTGGCTATAAGAGCGAACGCTCCCCAGAAACTCCTCAACTCGAATTGCTTAGGTTTTAGGCGCATCTAACGATGGCTGCCCCAAACGATCCCTCTTCCCATTAAAAACTTGTCCCCTAGCCTTAAGACACAATTCTTGGCCCCTGACATTTCCGCTGTTTGGATTACCTTTTGAGAAACCACAACAACGAACCACCACACAATAAACGACACTTGAAACGAGCCAGCGAAGCGCACAAATTGTGGCTCAAAATTAATAAAGGCAGCCCCCGAAAGTGAAATAAAAACAGAATTCATTTTAATTACAAATTACAAGAGAGACAAGACAGCACAGCAGCAGCAGCAGCAGCTCCAAAGAAGCGCCACAATAAAAACAGACAACTCAGAGACACTCAGCGTGAGGTTCAAAGCCTTGGGAGGTGGAGAGATCCATCCGGATGACAACTGACCGACAACGACCGGGAGGTTCCACAGATGCCTCTGACCCCGGCCGAAGTCAACAACATGAACATCAAAGTAAATGCGAGGAGGTCAAGCGTTAAGTCATAAAAAAGGGCCCCTAAAACAAAAAAAAATAAATATATATGATGGGAGGAAAGGGGAAAAATAGGGAAATGCGAGTATGTATAACATCACAAGTTGCTGCTGCTGCCTCATCGTGGAAAAGCCGCCAGAGATAAATGTTAATCATCGGCGGCAGAGTCATCAACGTCATCGTTGCCATTGCGATTGTATTTCCCCTATTCCCTACTCTTACACAGAAAGAATTGTCACTCTTCGGGTTAAAATTAAGTTTTTCTTTGGAAATAATATGAAAACTAACTTGAAATAATATATTTTGTTTTCTTGGGTATATTTATTATAAACAATATTTAATATAAACAATATATTTTCATGAAGATTAAGGCAAGAAAACTAACTAATCCATTCTTACTGTGCATATCCACCGCAAGAAGGCTTCGACCTGAATAAAAAGTATTTTAGAATGCGCTAATTACATAAAATCGTTGGTTCCTTGAAAGTGGCAAACAAAGTTGTTGGCAAAATACCTCCTCTCGTGGTTAATATGTACCTTCGGGGCCTGGCCTTTGGTCTAATTAACATTGGTTCCTCGCCATATATTTTCAAATGAAAAATATTCCACTTTAATTGTGGCTCAGCGACTCGGGCTCGAATATATGTATTAGAAAAATGATTTCAAGACACGACGAGCTGCCGATGCCGCCGCCAACTAATTGTCAACATCGCAGAGAACCAGCTAGAAAAGTTCCAACTTGCCGGAGATCTTTGGCTCGTTCAATTGCAACCAGTTTTGGACTGGCCTAAGGGGGGGAGTTCGGTGGAAACCTGGCCACAAAACTGGAGAACAAGACACAACCGGCTTTTAATTAATTACCTTTTTTGGCCAAACTATTTATTGTTGTGTTACAGAACCAAGCTGAATCCATGTTAACTAGATCTTGCTGTTCGCTTCGTTTCGGTTCCTCAAGTTCAACGAAATCTCCAATTGCGTGTGGTCTTGGGCCTGTGAGTAATTCCCCCTCTGTCACCAAGTGTCACCCATATTCCAAGGGAATATCGGCAGTGAGTCATCTCTCTCTCTTTCTCGCCGAAGTATGATCGATGTACAAACTCCCCGCGTGTTGTGCCGTAGAAAACGAAATTTAGGTTATGCGCTAAACATTTTAATTAAGTGGAAAAGTATTACGCCAATTTCGGTCGGAGGGGCGGGGGAGGAGGAGGTGTTCCGGAGGTTCGTTCGTGTAGAAATCGCAACGGCCAACAAAATGGAAAGCTCCCAGAAGGCAGCAGCAGCAACAACAAAAGCGAAACTCTGGGAGTGTAATTGAAACTGAGCACGATGACGACGATGTGGGGAAGTATTATTATTAAGCATGCAAAGCATATAATGAAGTGGAAATATGAAACCGGAGGCCAGAGGGAGAAGAATGCAGCGCTCGGCGGGGGTAAAAAGGTGACACAGCTAATGTGCTATAATGATGCGATAATCAAAGATGATTATCGGAAACGAATAGCTTTCATTCTCCAATCATCACTAGACGGACATGGGTTTTCTATGCAGTTGGAAGCTAGATTCAGTCATCTTTGGAAAAAGGGAAAACTGTGAAGTGAAGCATAGAGAATCTTAAGGTTCATTAAAGTTATAAATATATGGAGAAGGAAGTAATGCTATAGGGATTACATATCCTAAATTTCTATTTGAAGTTCCTTTCCCTGTCAAATATCTCCCCAGAGAATCCCCAAGCTGCCTAAAATCGAGCTAAAACGTTGACATGCCATAATCAGTAATAATTGACCGATAATCAAAGGAAGTGAATAACTTTCATTCTTCAATCATTTTCAGAAACGTGTTTTAATTCATTTTTTAGCCAATATGTTGCCCCCCGAACCCAAATGGAAAAGAGGGGTGAAGAAAGATCGCAACACAAAGGAAGTGGGTAGGGAAAGAGCCCAAGGAAGGGAGAAGTGGAGACCCCGACAAAGACACATGCGCATGCGAAAACAATTGAAGCGTGCAAAAAGGGGGGAGCACAAAAAAAATAAAGCAACAGGGAAGAAAAGGCACGGGCAAAAAGCAAGAGTTTTATGGCCCAAGAAAAAGAACCCAAAACCGCACACAGACGACGAGCGAAAGATGGGAAACTCTGGCGATGGGAAACGGAAATCAAAAGCGGCGAAACAATGTTGTTGCAGCTTTGCATATAATTTATGGGCGAGCGTAGCAAAAGCGGCTTATGAGTTGCAAGATTGAAATTGTTTAGGTGGAAAATGAGATTCAGCAACAGAAGCAGTGAACGTGTGTGCGTGTGCAGGTGTGAAATTGAGATCACGGCGGATGGAGAGATACAACCAACCCTTTTTTTTATGTTCTTTGCGTGTTGTAGTTTTTTTTTTTTTTGTAGCTGTAGCTTGTGGTTATTCATAATTCTCCGCTTCTGTTGCTGTTTTTCACGTTCACAAGTTTACGAAAAACAAGGCGACAAAAAAGACAAAACAGGAAATGTAAACCACGAAAAACAACCGCAAGTTTTGTACTCGTTTGGCTTACATCCTCTGGCCCGTAGGAAATTGTTAAGTGGGCGAGAGAGTGTCATTCATGAATTTGACCTTTTACCGATGTATAAGCCATTAATCGATGCTGCTCTTTTTGCTTGTTGCTGCCCCAATAATCATTCATAAAACAGACACTTTTGCCAATGTGTTCGTATAGAGAAAAGTACACCGAATTCGAAAATTCCATTCATGAAAAAACCCACACATTGTTGCTGGATCTCTCGCCGCGGGTGCCAGTATGTGTGTATGAGCATGCGCTGGAGCGTCGCACACACACACACACACATGGCAGAATCTCGATTCATTCACAAAAAGAGGGGCACATGCAAACGGTGGGGTTTGGCGGGGGCGAGGTAGATCCCGTAACAGTCAGCATTAGTCGGGTGGCAAGTTTCCATCGCTGCTTTTCCAGAAGGAGCTGCCCCAACAACAACAAATGCAATTGCACTGCTGCTGCACCAAAAAACATTAGGCGACAAAAAAAAGTAAGAGAAACACACGCACACACACAGAGGCAACCACACATGCGAGTGGGAGCGGGACAGCACGTTGATACACTCGCACTCAAAATGCATTTTAATATATCAAAAACATTGTTTTTTGATTAGATTTAGGCTTTTCTGGTGTTCAGACCACACAAACAAAGACTTGTCACTGTTTGGCTCACTGTTCTCAGGCGCTTTGCCATATTTTTATGATGTTTTCACCAAACGGGAGACTCCGCGGGGCGACGGCGACGCTGTCAACATTCCAGCACACACTGCACCACGAAAAACGGCTGTTACACCCGTACTTTCACAACCCGCCCATGTCCGGCATGTTCTTCTACATTTTGGTAGAGTTTTCGTTTGATTTCGCACTAATTTACATACCAATTTTCACTTTTAATTGCTCTTCAATGCGCACTTCGCGTGTATCGGCCATTTTGTTGTTGTTGCTGCTTGGCTCGACGGCAGCGACGAGCGAGTCAGTGTTGCCGTCCCGCTCGTCGTACATATAGCGCTTCTTCTTCAGCAGCATTGTATGCCCGATTTCATAGCAGGCGCTTTATTTCCGGGACTGATACGTGCAACTCGCGATTGGAAAATATGTTTTGGCTGGTCAGTTTTTAAGGAATTCACGAAATAAAACGCACTTGATCGGTGTTTATTATCCGCTTTTTGTTAATGTATTTCGTTGAACTGCAGCGTTGCACGGGCGCGAAATTGAACTGGCTTGCCCCTCACGGAGTGCACTTTTCTTGTTGCTTCTGTTTCCGCAAAAGGAAATTGCGCTCACACTAAAACTGGTTCTCGTCACACACTGAAACACGCATGGTTTTCGAAAATTAGTATTATATTGTATTATTTGTTAAGGATCGTTATATTTTTTCCAAGTCGGCGAAAATGGACGTCCGCGGAACAACCTTTCAAAGCGATTTTTTAAACCAGAGTGACCGTTTCAGGAAAAGAACCTAATGTAGGGGGCAAAATCATGTACCATCGATACATAACCTATCGATACACAATCAGTATATTATTGTTTTAAGCCCCTTTTGATATTTAATAGAATTTATTAAATTTACTATGTTTCGTTACAAAATTTAGTTTTTTTTGTTCACAATTTATATTAACAGTTTCTTTTATACAAAATTTGTGCTTTAAATTTAAATTAAAAATTTAAATTAATCACTTTAATGGATGTTTATTTATCTCCAGTTTCAATAGTTTCACTTCACTAGCTTTAAATTTAAATTCGTTACAACACACACCGTAACGTCTTGCAAGTGCTGCCGCCGAAATGAAAATGAATTAAAATTTCCCAGCGGCAAGTGTACGCGCCTCCAAAAATGTATGAATGAAAACACACACAGCTGCAGACGATCACCTACACACAGACAGACACATGTTGCACCGGCGCCAGCAGCAGCAGCAGCGGAAGCAGCGAACCGAGAAGCGGCGACAGAGAAAGTTGCTGGCATATGCAACATATAGAGGGCGGTACGAAACGTATAAACATTTAAAACCCAGAGCGTACCAATATACCCTACTATTATAGGGGTAGGGCACATTACGTGGGCGTTTTGGCTCACAGACAGAGGAAGCGCCCAAATTACACATACACACAGACATATATTAAAAATTTCGAAAAAATCAAGTAAAATGTGAAATTCAACACGAAGCCGGCAGCGGCAGAGACAGCGACAGCGACATTGTTGTTTGTTTATCGCATATGCGCTTCCTTTTCGTTCATCTTCTTCTGGAAACCACATGTATCACAACAACAACAATAATGGAGACGGTGCATCTTATCACAACAGCAACAACTGCCGCCAACAAGTGGAAGTGGTTGGGTCAACATTTGTACTGTGCGTTTCTCCTGTAGGTCCTGCCTCCTTGGCTTCATTGCTTCCGTATGCCGTACATCTGATCCGGCCAACAATTTCCACACTCCAAATGCACAGGAAGAAAGGAAGTATCTAGTTCTTGTGGAAATAATATATGGTAGTCGTAAAATAAATATTAAATAAATTTTTTTAAACTTTCATTTTGTTAATACAAAATTGAATTTTTAAATATATAAAAGTCTTATTTTAAAGAGCTTTTTGAAACGTTATAAAGTTATATTTAAAAAACTTAAATGGTAATGATTCTTCGATATTTTCTTTTGTCATCCAAAATAATAATAATCAAAATATGAATTACAAATTAAATATTAATTATTTAGCTTATCAAGTTTTTGTGACTGTGTATAGTAACGACAATTTGAATATGTTGAACATTTCGCTCAATGAAATGTAACCGACGGACGTGGGAAGAATAGGAGGCACTTCTTCTATTTTCCAACTCCATCTGTCCATCTGTCCACTTTCCCCTCGATCCCCGCCTCCCACGAATTTCAGGGCAAGGTGCATTTATGATAAAAATAGTATTTTGTGACGGTTGCATTCGTTTGAATGAGTCTACGGGTTTCGGTTTCTGTTTTGGGTTTTTTTTGCTATTTAATTCCTCATACCACTTGCAGTATTGTTTATTTACGGCCGGGGAAGTGTTTTGGTCATTTGTCTAGCTTCCGTTATTATTTCGTGTTTGTGCGCTCGACCTGTGAATGAAAATTTATACCCATTTCCCCCGGCTTTTGATCTATCTAATTTAAAACCTTTATTTTGTATTGACTTGTTTTTAACATCCATAATATGGGTCCATAAACTTGGCTCACTATGTTCGTCGTGGGTTAAGGCCAATGTTTGGGCTTATCTACCGCTTTTTAATGGGGAGTTTACACATAAATACACATAAAATAGCTCCTAACGTGGGTTTCCTTAATCTGTTTCCTAATACATTTCCCGCTAAGAGGAAAACGCTGTTAAATGCATTTGCGGCTGGGCTTCAGTTTTCGAATTTTGATTGAATTTATGGATTTTTAAAGTTATACTAATGATGGCCAATTAGTGTAAAGATAGTGACTATTTTTGGAAAAAAATTATTTATGGGCATAACATAATGTGTAACTAAGCTTCGGGAAGATCTCTATCTTTAAGATAAATGTTCAATTTCAAATTTTGGTTTCTAATCTACAAATTTGTTGAACACCAAAAATAATATTTTATTTACCTTGTACGGACAGGTTAATATTAAATTATGAACATAAAAATTATATACAAAAGAAGATCCAAAGAGATAGAACATTTTTCCAGCTGAAACCAGATTCCAATTTCTTATAAAATCCTCTAAATCGTTATATAGTTATAGATTTCGGCTTGATCTGCGGATTAAGTCAAATGGCCGTTTGGGTTTTCGTTTATTGTTCAGAGGATGTTTACACGCATATGTTTTTGTTTTGTAGTATACAATAGACACTTAACAATTTCATTTATTGTAGTCATTTAGTTAAATGTAAAGTAGCATTTTGTTTTTTGTTTTTTTTTTTCTCTTGTTAGGTGTTCACTTGAGTCGCGATTGCATCTTTATTACATAATTTGAATTTGTTTTTGGCGCGCTAAATGTAAAGCTTAAAATGTAATCATGTTTTGTGGTTTGTTTTTGCGTAAACAATGAAACTTATATGAAATACTTAATAAAAAAGATCGCATGAAACAATGTGTATATGTGTTGTGGGTGTGTGCTTGTGTGTGTGTGTGTGTGAGCGTTGGTCGTTTTTGTGGCAGCTAAACGGGATCGGGATGTTATCCAGGATCACCTACAAGCAGCTCCCACGATGCCAACTCCAGCTCAACGGCAGCCAAATTAGGAAACGATAAACAAACTGCAAGGAGACAAGGATCTGCATTATATTAGATGGTTTGAAAGAAACAAAACTACATTTAAATTTCAATAAAAGCCAAGACTTGACGAATCTTTCAGCCACATACTTGTTTTTTAACGAAATAATCTGGTGAGTCACAGAAATCTCGGTCTGTTTACCCAAAGTCTTATGACGCACAGCACGAGGCCAAAGTTTCTTCTATCGGCTTTAATATTTTTCCGAAAGATTAGGTACTCTCTCGCATATGCAAATATAAAACATAAATAATACGATTGTCATGGCTATCAGGGGGTCTGTTTCCGGAAAATAATCCGTTTTCGATTGGGATTAGGTTTTATGATGAAAAGTGAATTTAAACATTCGAAATAAACTTGTTATCTGTCAAAATAAAATTGTTATCTGTCAATGATATCATCCTTTATAATCTTTTTCTATAGTTTTATAATCAAAAGACACCACAATGAAGATATTAAAAGGGAAGAGTTTACTCATAGAACTAATCGAAAAATGTAACCTTTCACCTTTGGAAAATCAAAAACTCATTTGACTTACTTTTTTCTCAACTCATCGAACGAAATTTGAGCACGCCTCCGGATAATGGACCTCTTGGCGTCCGACGTCCTTTCCGTTTCGTACTATTCCGCCACGCCTACTTGTTATTAATGGACAACCGCTCGACGCTGGCTAGCAGCTCATCGGCGGTCTGGGATACGACCTGCTCCTGATCATCGCTGGTGCTTAGATTCTGCAGACGCTTCTCCAGCGCCGATAGATCCTCCAGCTCGCGCTGCTGCTTCACCATGTAGCGCAAGATCAGCGTGGTCAGCATGCACATGTCCTCGAGGATCTTGGCCGTCTCCGGCGTGGGATGATCATAACGATTGCGCAGCAATCTCAGCTTGGCCTCGGCCAGCTCCAGCGGTGACTTGTTGCTGCGATCGTACATGTGGACACTGGCGCCGCCCTGCAGCAGGACGCCGACCACGATATTGAAGTTGTTGGAGCTGGCCGAGATGACGGCCAAATGCAGCGGTGTGTTGCCCAGCGAGTCGACCACATTGGGATTGGCGCCGTACTTGAGCAGCTGCTGGACGATGGGTATGTAGCCGCGGCAGGCGGCCAAATGCAGGGGACTGCGATTGTACTCGTCGGCGGCATTGGGATTGGCGCCCGCCTCCAAGATGCGGTTGAGCAGCTCAATGTTGCAGGTGGAGGCAGCGGTGCGCAGCTTGCGGCCGTTCGACTGGGTGAGGATGTTGCTGTAGCTGCAGTATTGCTTTAGACGCTGCATTCGCGGACGCATCTTGAAGCTCTTGCTGCCCGAGGGCAAAGTGCTCGGATGGATCAGGCTGGGCAGATACTCGGCATTTGGGGCGTTGGGGTTCAGCGGCAGCGGCGGCAGGTGCGGCAGCGCAAAGTGCTCGCCCCGGTCTCTGGTAAGCTGGAATGCATTCGTGCTTGGATTGCCGGCGCTCGCACTGGGGTTCACGTTCATGTTCAGATTGAGGTTTAGGTTCAGGTTGAAGTTCATGTGCGGCCACTCGCCGTGCGTGTTGGGTGACGAGGTGGGCGTGGGCGGCATCACCGGCGGCGGCGGCGTGATCATGATGCCCTTGGACGCGGGCATGGGCATTGGCATGGAGCGTGTGAGGGCCATGGACACGGGCGACATCTCCACCTCCTCCTTGGCCGCCTCCACGCCGGAGGTGGAGGAATCGTTGTTGGTGGCCGCAGCCATTTGTTCCGTCTCGACTCGTCTCGCGTCTCTCGACTCGCTTTTGTGCGTGGCTCCTCTTTATTCTGTTCTCCGTGCACAGTTTTTCCTTTTTCCGACTCTGTATGGCGATGAAAAATTCTCTGCCAGGCACGCGCTGCTTATTTTCCTGTCTGTATTGTTTGTATTTTTCTCTATTTTTTTCCTGTTTACATTTTGCCCCCTATCGATAGGCCAGATGTGCTAACTATCGATTGGCCGCGGGTGATAGCTGAACGACTCTGCAGCCCTAATAAAAAATAAATACAAAGGCGAATTTATTGATAAAAAAATTTAAGTATTTGAGATTTTTTTTTTATTTAATTTAAATAAATTTTAGAAAATCAGAGAGAGGGTTATTTCATGCTACAATATTTTCTTGATTTAAAAATCGAAATATGGGAAATAAAAGAAAGGATCAAATAAATAAATACAAAATAATAATAAATAAATAATTTATGTAAAAGCCAAGGCCTGTTATATTGATATTATAATTATTTCTTAATATTTATAAGGCATAAATAAAGTTCCAGAACGAAATTATTAAGTAGAAATAATAAAACCTTTCAAATTTTTATACTTTAATTTTTATTATAAACTTTTTACACATTTCTAATCTTTATTGTTTTAAATGTCATTATTAATATAATTATTATTTTTTCTATATCTCATATTTCAAGAATCCAGTGAAACCTGCTTGTATTCTTTAAAATTCTTTAATAATTCAAGCAATTAGCCAAGTAACCTTCGATCTCCATTCGAATCGACATTTTTGTGGGCTTTTAGAGGGCAGGCCATAAAGTTAAAACGATTCAATCAAAAACGGGTTTCTACACACTTAAAAAGTTTTATTCAAAAAATTCGTGCTCGACTACACATATGCATTTCCTAGCAAAGCGGCACGGAATGTTTCGTTCTCAACTCACAATTCAATGGGAGGGCTACACACATTCAATACATGGAGTGACGTTGATAATAATACAAATATTGAAAATAATTTAAGTAAGATTTCCTTCTTAAAACCAATAACACAACAATGCAAAGCGTAATTCGTTCTGGTAATCCTGGAGATAAAGCCTCGGAAGGGGGGAAATTCGAAGATTAGTTCAGGTTCAGAATGGTGGGGAGTGTTCTGGTGTTCCGTGTTATCGAAGGAAGTTCCTGGGAATAGTGATCTGTTGTGGATGGGTTAAGTGGATTTAGACCGCAGAAAAGGTGCTCTCAACGAAAAATAACGAATAGTTGTGAAATCTAGCTAAAAAGTACACACAGCTATAGACGAAAGGCGATCCCTCTTCTCTCCAGAAAGAGATCTACAGCAATAAAAATATGGTCTAAATCCGTCTTGCATGCTATTTCAAAAAGTTGATCATCTCGATGATCTTGTTGCGATTTGCGTGCATGTAGGCCTTGGTGTGCCACAGCATATTGATTAGCTTCTGATCGTTCTTCTCGTCCATGGCGATGTCTTCGCTCAGCTGGGGATTGAACCGGTAGTAGGGTACGCCAATGGTGCTGCACCAGGCGCGAGCGCGGTCCACCACTCGGCCATCGGAGCAGGTGGCCTGATCCACCAGCAGGTTGCCTATGGAATAACGTATATATCAGGATATATTTCATATATTAACATTAAGTAAGCTCACCAATGGTGGATATTCCGTAGGCCAGCTTGGCCGTATCCCATATGCTCTCCGGCCGGAAGACATCGATATCCTTCAGCTCCGTCACTGGTATGTGGCCCGTGCCCAGCGACATAACCACAGATACGGGTATGGCCTCTGCTTCGCGTCCAGCGCTGCGCAGCGCCATGTTATACTCGTGTATCTCGGTCATAGCATCCAACGTGGGGTTATTGGCTATCAAGCCACCGTCCAGGAAGCGTCCAAAGGCTCGGAAATATGAGGGAGCTGCTCCAGTGGCACGAGCGGCACGCCACACTAGTTGCTCCTGCGGTGAGGGGGGAGGAACACGACGGTTATCTGGAAAATAAGTGGATATATTTGAAAGTTTTGTGACTAAAGAGTAAGTTAATTGAAGGCTTTAATCTTGATGTGTTTTTATGAGCTAAGCAAGCTTCATTTTAAGCTACGAATCCATTCATAGTCACGCCATCATGACTCACAGGTAGTTTACAGACCCATAAACTTGGCACTCCAGGTAATTACGCTTTTTAATGACCCCCAGAACTCAATCTCTACTCACTTATGGAAGTCACAATGCCCAAAATGTCGCTGGCGCTCGTATAGTTCCTGAATAGATGGAGATCGACGGGCTTTCTGTCTGCCATCACACCTGTGACCATTATCTTTGGATGCTTAATATCCGTCATCACATTGAACTCGCCCAGATTGTCCTTCAAAATGGACTCGAAGAATTCGCTGTTGTAGGGCCGCGAACCCACGAAGCACTGCTCCTTCATGCGCAGGTACAAGCCCATGCATTGGCGCATCGTCTTGCCGCAGCCCAAGGCCAAGGCGAGAATTCCGCCGGTACTTGTGCCGGCAATCCAGTCGAACATATGGATAATGGGCGTGCGCGACAGCTTCTCAATTTCGAGAAGCATCTGAACCAAGACCAGGCCGCGAATGCCACCACCATCAAGGCAGAGCAGGCGTCCACGGCCATAGGGCTTATCGCCAATTTCCATGCCAATGGGCGAGGTGGGCGACGCCAAGTGCTCCGGACTCGCCTGTGCCGAGGGCGGCGTCGCCGCGGCACTGCCGCTGGCCAGACTGCCTGAAGAGGTGTCCTTCTTTAGCTCGTCGGCATTTACTTTGGTGGTGAACATGCCCAGAAGGGCATCCATGATGCTCTGTCCCTTCAATTCCTTCTCCGTGTCGACCACAACGGGCATTCTGGAAAATGCAAATATAAAAAAAATATGCCATGGTTATCATTTTAAGAACTTACTGTGGCGGCGGTGGCTTTTCCAGCACTCCATTGGCCGCTGCGCCCAGGAAACCGCCCAGCACTTGGCGACTTGTTGTGGCCAGCATTGTCTCGATGTGCTCGCGCTGCTCCACGGATTCCGGGGCCTCGGGCGGAATGCCATTGTAGTTACCCTTGGCATTGCATCCTGGTGGACATTTAGAGCCCGTATCGGTGCACCGCTTGGCCCCCACCGAGTGCAGAATGTACAGGATTTCGTCTTCCTTGTTGCCGCTGGCATCGTTGCCCACCATATGGCGCGGGCTCTTGCCATCCTTGTTCTTTAGATTGATGTCACACCCGAACACCACCAGGCACTGGACAATCGGCACCAGCTTCTTCTCAATGGCGATGTGCAGCGCCGAATTGCCCTCCTTGTCCAGCACATCGATCTCGGCATCGTGCGCCAGCAGCGTGACGACGCACTCAAATCGATTCCGCGCCACCATCACGTGCAGGGCAGTGCGTCCGTCAAAGTTGGTCGAGTTGACGTCACATCCCTCCATAATGAGCGCGTGCAGAGTCTCGCGGGAGGAGCACCAGTGCAGCGGTGTGCCGCCATACTTCATGTCCTGCGTGTAGAGCTTGCTGGCATTGGTGCGCAGGAACGAGGCCACCGATGTGGGTGCCGAGGTTTTGTAGAGTTTGGTGATATTCTTGGCATTGAGATTGACATCGGCGCCGGCCAAAAGCAGCGCCTTCACGCACTCTGGCTTGTCGGTGACACAGGCCACATGCAACGGCGTATAGCCATCCGAGTTGAGGTGGTTCAGGTTCACGGTGCTCTTATCAATGATTAGCTTTGGGGAGATAATAAGGTTTAATCTTGTCCTGGAGCGATATGATGATCCTGCTTACATTTATAATCTCTTTGGTGGTGCTGGCGGCATAGTGATACACGGAATTGCTGTTGATGTCCAGGTGCTCCATCTTGCTCAGCGGTAGCAGGACCTTCACCATCTCCATGTGGCCCTGTTTGATGGCCAGCTGAAAGGGCGACATCAGGGATGTGGGATCGGCACTCTCCACGCACTGCAGGACCTTTGGATTGCTGATATAGTCCACCAGGTTGAAGTAGGCTATTAAGTGAGCCAGCGACCAGGAGGGATTCTCCGCCAGCGTATCGCAGGTCTTTTGCAAGCCATTCACATTGTAGTACTAGAAACAACAGTGTTAAGAGCAGGTAAATCTTGTGTAAATCCAGTTCAGGTACCTCCTTGACAATGCTGACGAACACGGGCAGCCGCTGGAGGAAGGCATTGAAGCGTTCCTCGGCCTCCGACTGTACTGGCGAGCGGTAGAGGCTGAAGGATGTGGTATTCGAGTCCGAGGTGGGTCGCTGCAGTACAATCTCGTACACCGCCCGCTTGTTGTCGCTGCTGTTGAAGGGCGGCGCAAATAGGACCATGGCATCATCTCGGGCGAGGACTTGGAGCGTTCCCAGCGACTCACTCTTGATCTCCAACACCTTGTTGGCCGGCTGATCGCCGCCCAGCAGACGCTGAAGAACTGCAAAGGGGAAAAGAAACACATTGAGTCATTGGGTAAGCAGAGATCAGGCGGGAGATAAGACGACGAGACTTTCGGGGGACTAGACTACAAAACAACACAACACGTAGATGGGTAGAAGAGCTACAATGCTAGTACCGAAGCCGGAGGCCAAAGTTCCAAAGGCCAGCCAAGCCATGATTACTGCCAACGGATGCTGCTTGAACTTTGCACCCTTTTTGTACGGACGAGATGCTTGCTGAGATTACTGGCTATGCGGATGCGATGAACCTGATGACAGGGAAATAAGAGGCAATTAGGTTTACACGGGGTGGATGTGAGTGGCGTGAGCTGGCGGCTGCCAAGAAATCAATAGTACACATCACACGTCGGAAGAGCGGTACATAGCATCGCTCATTGGCCAATCGCTGGCGAACAGCTAATCCCAGCGCCACATTTGATTCTGATTATGCGCCATTGTCCACCGAGCACTTTCCCCCCATTTTCCGGGCTTTCCCGTTTTCCATCTGTCCGCTGTAATCAATGAACTATGACGATGACTGTCATTTGGTGACAGTGATGATGACTGTCTTCTATGGCGTTCAGTTACTCAATTTTCCTCTTCGAAATGTACAAAGTGAGGCGCAATTCGGCGAAGTAAAACAACAAAAAAAGAAAAAACTGCCAACTGACAACTGGTGGATTGCTTGGTAAACACTTCTTTCAGCTGACCATTGAACATTTTACTGCTCTGCTTCTTGGGTTTCTTATCGCACAATTGCCCGTCTAATTAGCTTCAAAATTCGCGAAATAAAAACTTTAACTTTTATTGGCGGCCAGTGTGCCCAGTGTTTGCGCTCGCACGGAATACCGAAAACGATAGTACAAACGATTGATGTCGAAATAATAGCGGGGTTTTCAAATTATAGTTAAGTTTTTTTTTGAAAAAAGTTTAATTGTATTTATGGGGCTAGTCCATGTTTCCAAAAATGATCCAAATGTAAATTGTTTGGTCTTACAATGTATTTAAAAAATCTATATTAATTTTAACTCTTAACATTTATAGGTAAATAGTAAACATTTAATAATTAATGTTATTTTTCAAGTAGTTTAAAAAGGATTTTCAAAAAATCAAATATTTTATATAATTAAAAATACAGTAAAGTAACTTAATAAAATAAGTTCCTTAAAAACTTTTACCAATACC
Organism: Drosophila anomelani; assembly: GCA_035045905.1. Lineage (NCBI taxonomy): Eukaryota > Metazoa > Arthropoda > Insecta > Diptera > Drosophilidae > Drosophila > Drosophila anomelani. The sequence goes on from JAWNOO010000165.1 coordinate 11,566,209, forward strand.
GGAAATGGGAAATCAATTGACCGCGGTATCGATTGTTACGGTAACTGCGATAACGCATACCGATTATCGGCCCATCTCTAGTTCTCAAATTGTTAGAATTATTATTCCGGATTCCATTTGTTTGCCGTTAAAAACGTCTAAAGTCGAAATTAAGCCCAGTGATTAGTTAGTTACACGGGTCCTCTAAATTCCACGTAACGTCGTAGGATACCACCGCCTGGCTGACGCTCTCGATGCGCTCGCTGTACGCTTGTAGGGATTGAGGCGACAATTGCAATCGCTGCAACTGCAGTTAACGGAAGAGGAGGATAAGTGCAAGTAAGTAGTGGGGTCGGGCAGATGACCAGCGAGCGATGCGTGGGATGGCGGTTGGTTGGTTGCGGGGGCGGCGACGGCTGCGCTGGCTGCTGACACCGCCCTGTGGGTGGCGCTGCAGGAGGCGAGGGCGACCCCCCCAAGGGCATGGTTCCGAAACGTTGGTGGCGTAAGTCGCGGTGCAGCTACCTGTGCCCTTCTAATCTGGCAAACGATGCGTTAACAGTGTCTCTGCCTGTTCGGTTACGGTTACTGCCGCCGTGATTCACCCACGAGTGTCCAGCAGCAATGACAATAATAACAAACACACAAACAAGCTCTCAACCACCTGACGTAATTATGCGCGTGCTCTGACCGCAACTACATCAAATTCCTTTCTGCGGCTCAACACAGGTACACAGGTGACCGCTGATCATCGCTAGGATGCAGAACCAGCCCAGTCCACAATTGCCCTGCAAGGGCATCCTGAAGACATCGCGTAGCTTCGACAAGTCCGGAGCCAGGTAAGAGCTGTCTGAGTCATATAAAACCAAGGCAAATCACTTTAAATCAATCCCTTTTCCCTTGTTCCCCCGAAAGTTTTCGCAAAAGTGCCAAGTTCGATGAGCTAAACGTGCTGCAGACGTTCCATCCGGCCGACAAGGACTATGGACACATGAAAATCGATGAGCCCAAAACGCCATACAACTACACGGAGGCCTACAATGACAACAGGGATGAGCTGGACACGGATCTACTTGTGGAGAAGTATGAGAGGGGTCCCGTAACCAGGTTGTCATAGCTCGAAAAGAAGGATCTATATTATAGGGTTTTATAGTTACCCAAGAGAGGGCTTTCAGAAAATGATTTCTATAATATTCCAAAGAAAAAAAGTTTTAAAATTCATAGTTTTCGGAGATATTATTTGTAATGAAGCATGTCAGATTCAAGTACGAATATTATCACCAATTAATGCGTAATATTGGTCAGTTTGGCTTGAATTACTTAAGTAGTTAGTAGTGATCTATGAATTATGACGACCTGTGCGGTTTTCAGCCGATACAATAGACAGATTTCTAAATTATAAAACTATTTATAGACTTCGGATCGCGGCCAATATACCACAGTCTACGGAGAGCATCGAAGACGACGGTTCCTCGGGCGACGACCAGCCAGTGAGCGAGGAGGAGAGGCGTAAGTGCCACTTAAATTCCATTGATTACTCAGATACAAAACCAATTGAATTGCAGAACGACGGCACGAGTTTGAGCAGCGTCGCAAGGCCCACTATCGCGAGTTCGAGGCAGTCACGCTCGCCCGGAAGCTGATCCAAGAAGAGGACGATGATGATGCGGACGATGACGACGACCAGGATGCCAGAACTTCGGATAGTCGGCCCTCGGGCTCGGCATCCACCTCCGGGCACTTTACGAGCAGTTTGGCGAAAAAGTCACCTGCCACCTCCCCGTCAGCCAGTGCCAGCCAGAACATGGATTTGGAGCCGTCGATCAACTAGAAGCAGCACGTTATGCACACACCGACCCATCCATCAAACACTCACCAATGTTTACGAGGGCAGCTCTCCCAAAATAACGATGATATCAAAAGCACGCAGTGAGAAGGAGGAAATACTCGTGTTTAATTGAATTTAGCCAGAACTAACACACAAAATCAAACCGTCGCAAAGGAGTTGCTCATCGTCGGGTAGTGAACGCATGAAATTACTTGTTGCAAATTGTTTTACGTGGACGGTGGGCGGAGGATCTATTGTACGACATCAAATATACATAATCGTATGCGTCTCGGCCGTAGCTGACTGTTGCAAAATGTAGTTAATCAAGTGTTTTATATATATGGATACACACACATACACACATACGCCTATTTTAGTCCAAGTCTCCCTTCCGTTTGCATTTAATTTCGGAATGAATGGACGGATGGATGTGTAAGTGCCACCACAACAAGAAGGGGAGCGTTGAAAGTTAATTTTTGGCCTTACCTTTAGTTATTTATTAATACGATACAATAATATTATGATTACTATTAAGTTTTAGCCATCGAATGCGAACGTTTCAATAAAGCGAACCCAACCCCCAATGAAAAGTCGTCTCGGGCGTAGTTCTTCTCGTCGCGAGTATTCAAAACTTGCCGTTTATTTAGATTCCTCTTTTCATATTAGTTATACATCGTAGTGTGTAAGTTAGGGGGTTGTTGTTCTTCTTTAAGACATTGCTGGTCATAGTAATTGGTAAAGTCTGGGAGTTTTGTGGCCGCCTGCCACACATTCCCGTCGTCCAGCCTCCAAGGCAGGCACTAAGTCCGCGGCTTCGCGTACAGCAGGCAAAGGCATCCTCATATTATTGCCAGTGGTGGCTTGCTCTGGCCCCAAGTGCATCATCCGTGGATCTTAAAGGGAGGGCACTCATACTAAGTGGAGGCACTGGCAAGCCAGCGTAGCTGGCGGACTGAGAAGCCGACCTTGAGGGGCTGGAGGGGGAACACTTTCGGGGGTGGCCCTTTCATTTTTCTATCCTTGCTTGTGAATGGCATTTGGAACTCACAGATCTTGGTCAGATCTCTTGTATAACTAACTTAATTACGGGGTCATTGACAGGTTTTTTTATAATTTGCTCGTTGTAACAATATCGTTGTAGTATATATATACATATATATGTATATGTATGTGCATATAGAATAGATATAAGCAAAAAGCATGCAAACTCAAACAATAATAAAAACATTGAGAATCCTGGTCGGGCAGCTCCAAAGGTGGTGAATCGTTTTACAATTTACAGTTAGTCTTTGCCGACCTTGAGCTCATATATTCTCGCCTCGCCAGGATCTGCAGTAAATAGAATATGCTGATAATAAATAGATAAAATTAGTAGTGCGGCTTAAGTCTAGAACAAGGTTCAATCTCATTATCAGTTTCCGTCTTGGGTCGCATCGTCGTATCCATTTCATTTGCTAGTTCAACAGTTTAACAATCATCTTAGAATCTAGTCTATATATGGTTTAGTATATAGCTTTATCTTCCGCTCTGCTATCTTAGCCATACTATATGCACATGCTCCAAATATGTGTATATAGTATGGGTACATAGAGAATATCGTTTGTGGTGGCCATCATGCCCACGAGTCATCGCCTGCATTCATCATCATCACTGCCGAGTGGGAGGGCTCCTCAGCTCAATAGATCCGGAATCCCTCACCGCTCTCCGCATGATGACAAATGCGAATGATGACTCATGGGATGGATGGGATCACCCCTGCTTTGTAGTATTGCATTCACCTAACTTGGGTTCGTTTCGTAATATATGTATATATATGGCGTCGTTAGTGGTTCTTTTAGGATTAGTATAACAATTGCATATATCCTATGTATATATATAAATTGGTTCGTTAGTGATTCGTTTTAGTAACATATACATGATCGTTTTCAGTATTATTATTATTATGATGAAGTGGGTTCCATTGAATTATTTGCTGTTATAAATATTGTGTTTCCTCCAACTTGCCGCCCATCTTAGGCCCACATGTGCTGGGTGCCAGGTGGCACCTTGTAGCTGGGATAGCCATTGTTCAACTGGTTCTTGGCAAAGAAGGTGGTGTAGTCCTTGAGATGGGAATATTTTAGTTAAGAGATCTTCTTATGGATGAATCTAAAATCTAAACCTACCCGGTTAACTCTCCTGGGACGGCAGACGGGGCCCAACGCCAACTGGCGACGCTCCTCGTTCTCGCGAGCCGCAGCCTCCTTGTATTCCGGTGGTGGCCACTTCAAATCTCCGCGCAATTTGCTGCCTCCTGGAATAAACATTTGATTGACACAAAAATTAATAAATTAAATTAATAAAAAACAAGAAAGGAAGCTAACTTCGGCTCACCGAAGTTTGTATACCCTTGCAGAGTTTAAACAAAAAATTAAAAACGAAATTCTGAAATAATAATTTGGTTTTTTTTTATTTTCCTGATTGTTCCTATGTTCCTATGGCAGCTATATGATATAGTCGTCCGATCCGGCCCGTTCCGACATATGTACGAGTGACAGTATATAGAAGCCTAACTGCAAAGTTTCATTCAGATAGCTTTAAAACTGAAGGAGTAGTTTGCGTAGAAACGGACAGACGGACAGACGGACAGACGGACATGGCTAGATCGACTCGGCTGTTGATCCTGATCAAGAATATATATACCTTATAGGGTCGGAGATGCCTCCTTCACTGCGTTGCAAACTTTTGACTAAAACTAACATACCCTGCAAGGGTATAATGAAATATATAATTAATATATTAACCCAACCTACCTTGATAGCTGACGGCGGCTGGCTGCGAAGTGTAAACTGGCGCTGGCTGCTGGCTAACGGGCGCCTCCTTGCGCAGGGTAATGATACCAGGACTGGCGCCACGGTAGGCTCCCGGCTGCTGCTGATCAGTCTGATCCTGCGAGTAGGGCAGCTGGCCAAGCTGCTGCTGTGGCTGCGAATAAGAATTGTATTGAGGTTGAGCAAAGGTCGAGCCACCGTTTTGCTGTGGGTAAAAGGATGGCTGCTGTTGTTGCTGCTGCTGCTGTTGGTACGGTGAGGTCTGGTACGATGGCTGCTGTTGCTGGTTCCACTGTGGCTGCTGCTGCTGTTGCTGCTGGTAGGGAGTCTGAGTCTGAGTCTGAGGCTGAGCCTGTGACTGAGGCTGCTGCCACTGTGGAGCAGGTTGCTGCTGCTGCCACTGAGGAGCAGGCTGTTGCTGCTGCTGCCACTGTGGAGCAGGCTGTTGCTGCTGCTGCTGGGGTGGCTGTTGCTGGTAGCCATCGTAAGACGGAGCACCGTACTGCTGCTGCTGCTGCTGCTCGATCGGTGGTGCAGTGGTTCAGGTGTTTCAGGTGGTGCGTGTGCATGGTGGTATCATGGTTTTCGATCACAGGTTATGGTTTGAGTACATAGTTTTATGGTGCGTTGGGAAGGTGCATACACATTGGATGTAGACGGACAGATAGAGTATGTTGGAAATCGAGAATAGATAGACAGAAGACCATAGTTATAGGTGGGGTGGTTTAGTTTTGATTAAAGTGTTGATTAGTTTTTGGATAAGTTCGTTTTTTTTTTGCGCAGTTTACAGCTGAAAGTGGCAAGAAAAAGAAGCGAAAGCAGTGGGTTAAGCCAATGGGTTAAGTAAATTCTATGCATTTTTAAACAGCGGTTAGTAAAGCTATATGCGTGCATTACTTTGGTTAGTTAAGATATCAAAGTTTACTATTTTTATAAAGAAAGAAATCTAAAGGACAATTTTTAAATAGAAGAAAAGTTTGTTTTATTCTCGAAAATAATTTATCTATTTAAAAAGAGCTGAAGAAAATTAATTAACTCACAATTCACGAATTAAAAACTCTCTTTAAAGCTTTCTTTGTCTACTTTGTTAGATTTAAATATTTATTAAATACTTTTTTATCTATTTTAAGGTGAGGTTTATTTTTTAAAGCTTTTAAATTACTATAAATAATTTTATTTGAACTTATAAAGAATTTTAAATGCCTTTAAAAGTGGTATACGATTTTGAAAGACTCGGAATTTGATTTTAAAATAAATTTAACATTACTTTCGGGTCAAAATCATATCAGAACCTTTTGAAAACATCATATAAATGCTTTTACATAAGAGTATTAATTGCAGTTTATAAATACCTAATTTAAAATCATTAGTATATATAAAAGTAGATAGTGTATAATCAAAGTTAGAGCCTAACTATGTAGAAAACTAGTAAAAGCGAATGGAAAATAGGTTAGTGAGTGTCGAAAAAGAAGGAAAGAAGACAAAGAAGTTCAACTGGAGACAGAGATGGGCCGTGCAATATCTAGCCACTGATCGCGATGCCAAAAGCCAAGTTCAAGAGCGATTCCATTCCGGCCAAGACGGTACCTGCTGATAGCTCGGCTGGTGGTGGTGCTGCTGCTGCTGCTGGTAGGAGGGATAGGCTCCACCCGTTGGGGCAGCTGCTCCGCCGATGTTATAGTCGCTGTGCGACTTGGCCTGCGGAGCACCAATATGCTTCCAGCCGCCCACGTTGTTAGCCACCTGGAGCGCCGGCTCCTGGGGATAGCTGGCCTGCGAATACTGGCCATAGCCATTCGAATCGGAGGCAGGAGCTGGAGCTGGAGCTTGAACCGGCACCGACACGGGTGCGGCTACGGGCTCCCTCGAGCGCTGCCGATTGAACTGGGCCTGGGTGTACTGCACGGGCTGATGATGCGGTTCCTCCTGGCTGGGATAGCTATCGGGAACGTGGGCATTTTGCGGCGGATAGTAGTTGTTCGTGGTGGTGGTGGTGGTGGTGGGGCGTGGCTGGACGTTGTTATAAATGGGACCCTGCAAGTTGTCAGTGCGGTGTGGTTAGGGGGGGATGGTGTTTGGATGTGGCTTTCGTGGCTGGAATGCTATTGCTATGTACAGGTGCACGCCTCACCGATTGAGACGCAAATTTCGGACACAATTATATTTACACACCACCGGGGGGACTCACACAAAACTACTATATACACACACAGTTAAATGTATTTACTATATACTATTTGCTATTTACTATATATACAGTTCATTGGTGGAAAATTCGCGTGGTGTGCGGAAAAAGGTTTAATTACCTGAGCTGGGGCAGCAGCTGGCTGCGGCGCGGCGGTGGCACTGGCCTGGGGATAGTAACCGCCGGAGCCTGGAGCCGGACTCTGCGTCTGCGGCTGGGGGGTGAACTCCCGAATGATCCGCTCCTCGGAGGCCGGGGGCCAGGCCACACGCTTGTAGCCTGTTTACAAAGAAATGAGCCACACAAAAGGTAACGATAAATTCTCGGAATTCTTGAACAACTGCAAAACTGCAGCTGCCGTGCAACAACAACAACAACAACAATATATTCAACATTCAACAAAATGCGGCCAAAATGTGGGCGTCACGGGGCAACCTTGGACACAGCCAGCGCAAACAATTTGAAAATGATTTAAGCCAATTAAAATTATAGCCACCACACAGTGGGCACTTTCTGCAAATCATATGTCTAAATTTAGATGGTGCGAACGAGTCGAAAGCCAAGAATTTGACATTACTCATGATGATGATGAGGTTGGATGCTCCCAATCAGTGCACTCTGGCAACATGTTGCCTCGCCCACTGCATTGGCAACATCACCAACATCACCAACAACAACATCAGCAACATCACCAACTAGTGGTTAAATGGGATACGTTTGTAGCGTGGTCTTTACCCTCCAGATTCTTGTAGTTCTCGTTGATGATCTTCCACTGTGCGACCATGGTTATATAGCGCTATATCTCTCGCTGTCCCGATTGGGGCTTTGCGTAAGAATAAAAATATTCTCGTATAGATATCAAAAATAACAAATACACGTATATAAACGCGATGTGCGGCTATTTTTTGACTTGCTCGCAAACGCAACGCAGAAATTGGGAAAGTCGAGAGCGTTATATAACCCTCAAGGTGCAATCAATCGATTTCTTAGATTCGAGATAGGAGACTCTCGGGGAACACCACGGTATGATTATGATTTCTTTTTGGCAAATCGGCGCGCTTTTCGTTGATCTTTCGGGGGTGGGGGGTTTTTCTATGGATCGATTATCGTTGAAAATTGAGGAATTCAAAATTGTTTTCGGCTTTTCGGTAACGCGGCGTAATGATTTTTTTATTTGTTGATTCGATTCGATTCGATTTGATTGGATTCGATTTAAATTCGCGTTCGGTTTTGCCCAATTTGAATTTCTATTTCTATTTTCTATTTGCTAATTCGTTGATCGTTCGCGCTGCGATATGTTTGCCTTCGATGTATGCTACTAAGTGAAATTATTCGGGTTCGAGATGGCCGAGATACAGAAAATCCACACACAACCCACACACTCGGCGGGCGGGCGAGCGATTTTCGTCGATCTTCGTCGATGAGCTAAGAGATCTTAGTGTTCTCGAAAAAGAACCTCAAAGAGAGAGTGAGAGAGTGGAGAAAAGTCTAAGGCTGCCGAGGGTTCGTCCGCTAACGAGGTTGATCTTGGTCTTTGGGCCTTCATCATCATCATCGTCCCGAGAGCGGAATCCTGGCCCACTTTTCCGCATTGTTTACACCTTCGATTTTCTTGATTTGTGGGCCCCACCTTGAAATACCACCAACCCACCGATGATGCCCACTCGCTTACTCGCGGCAGCAGCCGATCTCAAGGTGTTTGCCACCTCAGCCATCTATATATCTATATATATAGATATAGGTTTCGCATATTTGCGGATCTTTGCCCAGATCTATATAACATGCTGCTGGTGCTGGTGTTTATTGTTCTGGCTTACTGGCTGGCCTGGTCTGGCCTGGCCTGGCCCCCGCTTCCCATTTATCTTGTGGATACACTCGCCGCCTCCTCGTGGGATTTCGCTAAGAACTAACTATCTATCATCCATCTTGTGGCTGTGGCGGATTTAGTACGTGACTCAAGGGGTGGCGGTGGCTAAATTTAAACGGCTGTCATCTTGGGGCGAACTAAAACAAATCTGTTTTTAAACGTATTCACACAGGTGTATGACAAAAGTTGGCTCATTAAAATTATTAGCAAAATTGTAACTCATAGCCGTACAATTATCTGGTATAATAGGTATAGGTATGGCCTGCTCGTTAGCCACGCAACAAAATGGCTTTGAGGGCCGCCAAACGTCACAGATAAATAGTACAAAAGACATTTCAGGTTCTTTACATACATTATTCTTTTCATTTTTGGGGCACATATTGATCTTTGCATAAATATACATAAACGAACAGATCTTGTTTAGATTTTAACAAAAATTAGAATACAAAGTATTGAGAATCCTTCATAAATTATTATACGAACATGAAGGAATTATTATTATCTCTTGGGGCTCTAAATCTTCAAAAGTCTGGTCTGCAAATCTTTATACTATAGCCAACAGTCTGCGTGACATAAGACTGCTGTGAAAGTGAGCAATATAATTCTAAAATAGAAACATATGATCTACCAATAAAACGAATAAGATGAATGAGCGTGGTATGGAACTTGCATATATAAACATATATCTTGTATTTCAAGGTCTGCTGAGCAGGAAAACAAATGAGAAAGTTGGGATAAAATTGTAAGAAACTGTTTTAGGATTTTGAAAATCCAAACCTGAAATATATTGATTTCTATTATGAATATATTTACGAAATGATTCTGATTAAACAACACCCACTAAGAGTCACAAATATATACAACATTTGGATCAGGAGACACTGGGAAACACTGGAAATTTGTCAGCGGGAAATCCCACGAACCTTCAATGCCCAAATAAGGACGTGGCGATACATTGTCGAAGGAACGATTCACATTGAAATCCCGCTGCACCTCGTCGAAGGAGGCCAGCGACCTGAACTTCTGCTGCTCGGCCGCCGTCTCGTGACTGGGAAATTCGAAGGGCGAGGGCTGGGCCGTTAGACGCGGCGTGGCCGGCGGAGTGGCTGCTAGCATAGAGGAGGATGCCGACATGCTCTGCTGCAGTGGCTCCGTGGCGGTCTTCACCAGGAGTCCAATGTTGTGGCCATCCAGCTGCGGCACATGCGAGAATTTCGGCGTAAGATTCACAGGCGACGGCGAAGCTTTACCCGAAACAGGATTCAAACCGAATGGTGAGCTGGCTCGCTGTGGTGCTTCTATGAGGGGAGCGGGATACTTGCGCGAGGGCAGCGGACTGGGCGAACGACTCCTCTCCCAGGTGATTTCCTTTTCTCGAAGGCTGGCATGTGGCAACGGTGGCGGAGGAGGTGGTGGCGGTGGCGATGGCGACGGAGAGTCCGGAGCTGGAGTGGTTACAATCTCCACAAAACTGCGCTGGCGCTGCAGCTTCTCGCTGGGGGCTGGGGCAGCCGATTGGGTGTCCTCCCAGGAGATCTGTCTGGAAATGTAGGGACTGCGAATCTCATAGGTGGCCTTGTAGTTCTCCAAAGGTTCGTTGTGCAGATTGGCGATGCGCCACTGATCCGCCTTGTTGAGTTTGGCCCAATTGTTGGGCGAACAGCGCATCTCATCGCAGCAGGGGCAGTACATGGAGGAGGAGAAGGCTTCGTGGGCACAGGCTGGGAGCTCTTGATCCTTATCTTTTGATAGATCCAAGTTGGATTTACTTTTGGTTAGCTCCTCTTTACTTTCACCTAACTCTGTTATGGAAGTTAATTCCTTTTTTCCTTCTTGAATCTCGTCCTTGGCAGGGGCTTCCTCTTTAGCTTCCTTTTTCACCAGCTTTGGCAGCAGTTCCTTGTTGGTTCCTTCTCCTTGTATTTCCTTGTTAGCTTCTCTTAAACCCTTTTTGGCCAGCTGCTCCTCTATGGCTTTCTTTAGCTCCGTCTTGGCCGTCACCTCGAACTCCGTTTTGGCCAACTGCTCATAGTTGGCAATTACATCGGATACGTGTCGATATTCCGTGTCCTCGATGTCCTCGATGACTACGTGTTGGGCTTCAACGGCAGCTGGCGTTGTCCGGAGCTCTACGTGCATGTGCTCCTGCTCCGCCTTAGGTTCCTCCTTTCGCTCCAAAGCCACTGCAATTTTGTGCAGATCCTCCAGAGCCCGCTCCACAATGGGTACGTTCTCGGTGAGGGACTCCTCCTCCTCCTCTTCGTGTGCTTCCTCTTTGACTTCCTTGGGCAGACTAGAAGGTAGTCCAGCTGCCCGGGTGTAAATTTGGCGAAGAATGGCCTGCAGAGGACTCTCCACGGACAAAATTGGTGATTGTCGCTGGGCAAAGATGTCCCAGGAATCGTTACTCCCCGAACTAATGGGTCTCACAGGTTGAGCTGGTGGAGGAGGAGGTGGCGGCGGAGTGGGTGGTGGCGGAGTTGCTGAGGGCACGGGAGTGGTTTGGACACTCCGCTGCAGCGCCTGCTTGGCGTTCTCCATGTAGGCATCAATCTGAAGCAGATGCTCCGCTATGGACTGCTGAATGTGAGCATACTTGGCCTCCAGCTGGGCAATCTCCACATGAGCCTCGTGCTGCTTCTCCGTCTCCGTTTCCAGCCTAAAGATGCCACCCTGTCGGCGCGATTGCTTTGCCTTGAGCTCCGCTTCTTGACCGGATTTGGTACGCATTACTGGTGGTGGCGGCGGCGGTGGGGGTGGAGTGGAAGCAGCGGGAGTGCTGGGCTGACGCTGGAGCAGCTTGATCCCACTGGTGGCACTCACATAGGTGGGCGCTGGCGAGGGCTGGCGCTCCTCCATCTCCTGGTTATCCTGCAGATACGAGCAGGCCTCGTCGTAGATCTGCTGGGCACTTGGACACTTGGGAACCGGATCGCGCGACGCTTCCACCCGAACGGGCACAATGCGAGTGGCCAGCTCTGGGCCAGCACTGGGACGCGGCATGGCCCCATTGGTGGCTAGTGCCAGAGCCAACTGCTGCTGCTGCTTAATTGCCAGGTTGTCAATTACCGCTCGACCTGCTGCTGTCTTCGGCTGAGTGAGATCCGCGCCAGCTGGGATCGGTGGCAGTGGCACGGCCTCCAAGTCCACCTCATGTCCGGCGGCAATGGCCGCCTCCTCCTCGCTGTCGCCCTCGGGGCCGTAGGAGATCTTTACCTCGGTGGCCAGCTTAATGCATCGCCGCTGCACCTTTGGCTTGGCATTCCTGGGCTTTGGAGGCGGCAGCTCAGGAGCTGGGCCCACGGCCCGCTTGCGGGAGCGTCCACGATCCAGGGAGTAGGCCTGCCGCTTGGGTCGGGGACGATAAGGTGTTGCTGGCGTGGGCAATACGGGAGTCGTGGGTCGCTTTTGAGCCAGCTGCTCATAGTATTCACATCGTGGAGCCACTAGACCCAAGTCTACGTCCGCTGCCTTGGTTTCCGGAGCAGAGAAGCCCTTGGAAACAGGAGTGGACGGTGGGAAAATCTCGGCCAGCTCCCGATCCCCGCCAGATATAATTTGAGGAGTCTTGGATCGCTCCTTGGAACGCCCCTCTCTCTGTCGCTGCTCCCTCACCTGCTTGGCTGTGGGTTCGATAATCATCGTGGGATTCTGGAACTTCTCCCTCAAAGCCTCAATACTGTGCGAGGGATAGGCGGGGGAGGAGGAGGTGATGTGACTCTGGTCGGGATTAGAGCTGACATCCTGCTCCGTCGGCGGCCAGCTGTGATCACGCTTGAGGAGATGCCGCTTGGTGGCCAGACGATTGATCTTCAGCACCGTGTCCCTATCGATGGTGATGTCCTGCTGATGGCTAAGGAAGTCCGTCTTGATTTGGTTCAACAGCTGCTGGTGCAGGGCATGATGCAGTGCGGCAGCATCCCCCTCGCCCCGGTGCCGCTGGCGGCTTTGTCTTTCGGCGGGATAGAAATCTTTTTTGTGGGCCAACAAAACTCATATTTTTTATATCAAAAAAATCATCTGCAAAATAACACACAGACAGATTTCTGGACAAGAACGGAAACTGGGACGCAAAGTGGCTCTGTTTTTGTTTTTTTTTGTTGAATGTTCTACATTGTTTTTTCAGTTTCTGTGTGAAACATTAAAATGCACGCACACAAAACACTGTTAAAATAATATTTTATTTAAATCTTACCACATTTGGCTTGTTGTTCTTCCTCTTCGACGGCGCGCAGAACGGCCGAGTTGGCCAAGTTCAGGGGCTTCGTGATTTGTTCGTCGACTTCAATCCTGGAAATTTAGAAAAATGGGAGAGTTTTTTAGTAAATAATTTAATTAAATAAAAATTAAATAGAAAAACTTGAAAATATTTAAAATACACTTTTGAATATCGCGGTTTTCGCTGCTTGTTGAACTAACTTGCCGATATTTTGAAAATAGCACTGCTTACACTGCTTTAAAAACAGATGGATTTGGAAAACTATATTTTCTGAATATTTCTATTTATTTTGTGAGTTTTTCTATATATTTTCCCCCTGAAAAATATTATTTTTTAACGGGATTTAAAAGGAGAACTCCCTTTAAATGAGAATTTGTTATTCTATTTAATTTTTCAATCAAAAATAATAAAAAATACAGCCTTAAAGTGAATATATCATCTTTAATATAAAGCTTATAAGATTTGTTTACTATTTACAATATTTACAGCTGAGACTTGAGAGAGCTGAGACTTGTTTGCAAACAAAAACCCGTCTTTGGTATTATTTTCAGATGCGTCGTAAAAATATGGCAAACTGAGGGAGCTCCCAATACGCAATACTGGGGGGCATAAATTAATCCTAGCATCCTGCGATGTCCTGGCATTGAAAAGCACTCTGACCCCAAAAGGACTAATCTATTCCGACAAGTTGCTGCTGCGTTGGCGGGTATAAAAGTGGCTGCCGGTGGCCGCCAGTGCATCACAACCCAAACAGCATCTTGCCCGAAAGCATGTCCCGCTCCCTGATCCATCTGCTAGTGCTGCTCCTGCCGATCCTGGGCCACCTGGATGCGGTGTACAGCAGCGAGAGTATAATGTTCAACAAGTGCGGCGAGGGGCTGTCCAACTTAATGATTGAATTGTGCGTCAATGGATTTCATACGCATTTCAGTCACAAGCGCACTTCCCCAGGCAAGTAACTAACAAGTTAATGATAAAAATATATTAAAAACAAATATTTTACTATCATCAGCGACTGACTTGAATCTATTTGATTATGTGGACAACATGGTGGATCCTAGAAGCGAGGAAGTGGCCATAATCAGACCCCATCATCCCCGGCTAAGCTCCTTGATGGCCACCCGCCGCCTCTCCCGGCTCATTGCGGACGAATGCTGCACCAAGAGGTGCAGTCTGGCCGAAATTATGGCTTATTGCCACTAAAACTAAAACTAAAATATACCAGATTATTGCATTTATATTATATGTATATACTATAATAGTAAGATATATATTATCCATCTTTGCTCAAGTGTGCTGCATTTAAAAATTAATAAAAGTGTTTCAACTCACACAAGAAAAAGAAATCATGACACAAAACTGATTGGGAAAAAAATGATGAACAGATGTTTGGCTAAATAATTATAATAATTAATTTTATTACAGAGATATTTTGTTTATTTCATATGTTCAACACGCCTGTTTAGCAATTCTTTAAATATATATATTTGCCTTTTCTTTAAACATCATATTTGTATTTATATTTAAAACGGTTTTTAGAACATGATGCAAATCTTTGGCAATATTTGTTTATATTTCTATATACATCAATGTTTATTAGAGAAGGTTTCATGGAAGTTAAGCTCAATAAATCAATTGTGTTTATGATATATTTATTTATTAGTAACATTGGAATACATAGTAATTAGTTTTTACTTTAAAGATAAAAAGAAAGGAAATTAGCTTTGGAATTATATACTTTTCTGATTTGCGATTTGATCATTCGAACTGGAAATAAATAATTTATTTATATATTATTTATTATTAATCATTTGCATTTTTGCCATAAGATTCTCCCCAAAAATACCTCAAATAGGAAAATTCCTTTAAATTTATTAATACGATATAATTTATTAGGAAGAAATCAAAGTAAAACTCGAATTAATACCCAGAAGAGATAAAGAAAAGCAGCTAAAAACGTTGTAAATGTATTTAAGGTTTTTAATCCTTGACGACAGCAAAGAAATATTTAATGATTTCTAAGATGCTTCGCTAAGCTTCGTATGTATATATTTTTATAAAATACATCCAGGCTTTATAAACTTAAAACTTATTAAATTCACTAGATGTATCTATAATTTTTATATTTTCTGAATAAAAATATTCAACACACAGATGCGTTTTTCTGTTTCTATTTTTAGATGTCAACCTGTTGCATGGTAATAATAGGGACGTTAAGTGCATAAATTAGCCCGAGCGTCACTCGATGTACTGGCATTGAAAGGACACCCATCGACCCCAAAAGGACTAATCCCCTTGGACAAGTCAACGCTGGCTGAGCTGGTGGCTATAAAAACGGATGTAAGCAGCAGCCAGTGCAGCACATTCAACCCAGGGCCTTGGCAGAGAGCATTCACCAACCAAGATGTCCCGCTTCTGTATCCCATTGATCCTGCTGCTGATCCCTTTTTTGGGACACTCGGAGACGGAGGCCAGCGGTTCGGTCATGTACAATCAGTGCGGCGATGGCCTCATGGAGCTAATGTCGAAGATGTGCAACAATCGGTTTAACGGACATTTCGATGGAAAGCGAGGAGTTTGTAAGTAAATTTATTGCAACTATTAAGTTTTTCTAAAAATTATTTTAGGTGCTTAAAAAAAGGTTTACAAATATTTAAGAAGATTTTAAACTTAGAACAGCTAACGCCAATCCATAAATACAAAACCTTTCACCACCTGCAGGTCATTATTTCAAAATCGTAGCTGCTTTTGGGGTTTTTGATTTTCACATTGAAAAGTCAGAAATTTAAGTGTGAACACCTATATCTCTTTTGCAGTGAACCTTTTCGACTATGTGGACAGCATGGTGGACACTAATGATGCGGTCATCAGGCCCCACCATCCCCGGATGAACTCGCTGATGGCCACCAGGCGGTTCTCCCGGTACGTGGCTAACGAATGCTGTCTGAAGCCCTGCTCCACCGATGAAATCAAAGCCCATTGCGCCCCTAGCCAACAAAGCGATTAGGAAAACCTTTTTTTACATATAATATATATTTTTGAAACTACATATACGCATATAAAATATATATCAAGACTTAAAAAGTATATAAATAAATATGTTTTAAAAGAAAGGATTTAGTTCAGATTAAATTCGTTCTTCTTCATTAAAAAGTTGATAAAAATATGTTAAAATGATTATTTAAATACCATACAAAATACTAACTACTCAACTTTTCATATATTTCATATTTATATGTATTTCAAAAAGACAATTTTAAATTAAAAACAAAACAAAATACGTATCTTTCTTTAATTTCTTAGCACCTCACTCCAATTAGTTTGTACAAAAATAAATATTTGCACATTATTTGACATTTTTAAGAGCTCGTTGCCAGGAGAGATCAAATTTGATTTTCACTTGAAGCGCAGCAAGTTGGGTGGAAAACCCGCCCAAGGAAAATGTGCATAGCGATTTGCTTAAAGCTGCTAAAGGGGGGAGTTGCATGCGGAATGATTTTCAACTTTAATTATAATTTGCTTGAAATGTTTTGCTCGCCTTAATCCGGCCGAGATGCCTGCTCTCCTTTAGCCTTCAAAGATAACAAACAGAAATATTTAAGACAAGAGAATGTGCCAGTTTGTGACAAACTCGGAGATAAGCCCGGAGATAAGCACCCGACTTTAATACGCCTGCTAAACGGTTGGGAAGACAAACTAAACTCAATGGAAGCCATTGGGTGTGACACTGACCCCCTCTGACTAGGCATCAAGTTTAATTAGTTGATTAATTTCGACTAATCGCAAACATCCTGACAATCTCTCTCATTTGCCGCAAGCAAATGTTTGGACGAAAATAAATAGAAATTCAATTGAATTCGTTGAATTCTGATGATTGAGGCTCGCCAAATATTTGCCGAAATAAACACTTAATGGCTGTATCAGATTTTCATTAATTTAGTAGGGCAATTTTCTAATTAATTCTCATTTTTCAAGGGGGGGTTATTATGTGTTAATCGGCGATTTCCTTGTGAGTCATTGGCTGGGCAGAAAGTCAAAAGATGCATCACACATTTTGGCTAGACGCCTGCCGCTTGTTTGTTGACATTGTTTTAGTTGTTGCCACCAATTCTGTTTCTGTTGCATTAAATTAAGCGCACTGACTCATCCGACCCGCTGACGTTTTAATTTATTTTAAATTTTGCCTTTAACTTGATTTTACACCCAAAAAAAGAGGGGAAAATTTACTAGACTGATAAGATAACAACAGGGTGAAGAAAGTGAGTATGGTGAAGTTTGGATAATTGGATAATTCTTCCAAAGCGGTTTGAATTAGGAAATAAAATATTGAATAATTTATTTATGTTGGAAAATTTTAAGAATTATAATAATTTATTAAGAAAAAGGTACAAACTTTGAGCCTGAATATTTTAAAAGGCTGAGATATTTTAATTTTTAATTTCCTCTATGTAAGATCTATAAACAAAAGCATCTAAACATACATTTTTATGTTCAAAATAAAAGTATATGAACTGATCAGGTTTATTCCTAATATATACGAAAAAAGTAATTAAAAAAGGATGAATTTAATATGGAAACTGAATTGAGTATTAAATATTGCGTATATTTTTAAGAATTTATAATAAGCTTCATTTAAACTGAAAGAGTGCATGACCCAACTATATATTCATGGAAACCTTGATGACTATCGATATTAATATCAATTTTTTTATATTTTTTTGTTTGCATATTTAAGCTTTATCCTTATTTCTGTTACACGCTTGAGTGGCGTTATATAAAAAGCATATTTCACGTACATTTTGTATGGAAGTTTGAAGTTAGTTGGGCGAAGACTTGGCTCAGCTGCTGCTGCTGTTTTTTGAGGAAAACTTGGACCCTAATATGGGAAAACACGTTACGCACACACACACACACACACACGGGAGGAAGACGCGGGCGCGCGAAAATGCGTTTGAAAGTTTTTGGGTTTTCAGTTTTCAGTTTTCAGTTGTCAGTTTTGGTTTCTCGTTTTTCAGTGCTCAGCTTTAGCCGCTTTGGTAATTAAATTTGAAGAGTCTTGGGCCGATGCTGCTGTTGCACACGTTTTGTCGCACGCATAGTCACCGAATAACTGAAAGCCACTTAAAGTTTTTGCTCACCAGAGCAGAGATGGCTCTATCTGAGGCTATCTATCTACTATATAGTTGTCGCCGATCGGCAAGGTGAGTGGCGAGGTGTGTGCGGTGGCCGGTTTTTATTTAAACAACAATTGCAAACAACAATGGCTGAGATAATGTTGTTGCGGCGACATCGCAGCAACCAGCAGCAGCATCAGCGGCAGCTACAAATAAATTCAAGTCTAAAGCATCTTTCAGATACTTGCCTCGTCGCCGCTCGCCGTCGCTGCTTATAAAGCTTTTTTGGTAATTACAATTAAACGTCAAAGCATTTAATTGTAGAGCTTGTTTTTGTTTTTATTTCTATGTGTGTGTCTGTGTCTGTGTCTGCGACAAAAGCAACAAATTGGCAGCGCTGCAGTTGCAGTCGCAGCCTCTGTCAACGTTGCGCTGCACTGCACAAAAATAAAGGGGGTCCACCTCCCCCGTTGTAATCCTCACTAATTAATGTGTTTTGTGCACCTGTTTTGTGGCACTAGCTTTGGTATCTGTCAAAGCGGAATACAAACAGAACTTGGTGGCTTTTGGAGGGGGACAGAATTTGCAACAAGAAATACTTATGATTAATAATAACATAACTTTGCCTTTGAAATTTAATATTTGATATTTATATTTAGCTATTTGTATTGTATTTAATTGATTATTAGGGTAAATTTTCAATAATGCGTATATAAAATATTGCCAAAGATTTAATTAATAAGGAATCCCTAAAAATAATATCCTAATATTTTAGTTTTGCATAAATTAAGTTCTACTTTCTATAGAGAGAAACTTGCTAACTATTTATTTATTTAATTTATTTTTAATAAATGAGTTGTTTTACTAATTTCTTATCACAAACTTTCATAAGTTGAGCCATCTTCTGACCCTTTCCCTATGATGACCCTGAAGAAAACTCCCCTTAACTAATTTGTTGACAAGTCCTGCGCGCTCTGGTCAAGTCGACTAATTAGCAGTATTTGGCTTTTTGTGTGGAAAAGCTAATTTATAAGGAAGATTATTAAAAAATTATAATTCCCTCAGGGTTACTACTCGTTGGCCATGTAATAGGAATTGCGTTGACTAAGCGGAAGGCAAACCGCGAGTCGGGAAACCACTCTGCCTCCCTCCGCTGGCCGCTTTCATCTATTTTATGAAATTATGCATTTAAATGTATGATAATCATTTCGCTTCGGCGGAGAGCGTTTTCTTTTCCCCCGCATTTTTTTATTAATTCTTTTCTATTTTTTTTTTTGTGGGGATTTTTTATTACGAGTACTCACCCCTCGGCGCCGAAGGCCTTCAGCTCCCGGTTCAACGTGGCCTTCACGTTCTCCTGGGAATAGAGGCCCATGGGCGAGTTGAACTGCTTGTGCACCAGCTTCCGTTGTGCCATTTTGTTGTATTTTTCTTCTACTTTTTTTGTTGTATTTGTATGTGTCTTCCTTGGACTGCTTCCTCTCCTACGGAATCCTTGGGCTCCGTTTGCTGTTTGAGTTTGGCTTGGCTCTATTCTTGGTTCCTCCTCGGCTGACTTTTGTTTGCCTGGCAGCTGAAGCAGAAGCTCTTCTCCTTCGGATGTCTTCAAAAGTTTTTCGAAAAATATTGTTGATAAGAAATATTTTGAAAAAATTTTCAACTAGACTGGTTGTATCCGCTTATCGTTCTCTGTTTTTGGTTCTGAGCCGTTGCTGTTTGATCTTTGCTGTTCTGCGTTTGCTGTTTTGCTGGCGGTAAGTGGACGGCAAAAGAATCCTAAGCACTTTCCCCTACTTCAGTTGGACTTAATGTTAATCGTTAATTGTCGGTCGTTGTTCGTTCTGTAATTGGAAATGCAAATGCAAAATGGCAGAATGAAATTTAATTCGAACAGAAGTTAATTGAAAGGGGTGAAGCGAGCAATTGTATAGTGATTGTGGGTGTAAAGACTTTATCAGGAATCGCTTTACAAAGTATTTCTTACTCATTACTGGTCTAAAAAAAAAGTTTTAATTTGTACTTAATATTGTATTTTTTACAATATATTTTTATGAGAGCTTGGGAATAATTTCTGTATATTTATTGCCTTTGATATTATAAACTAAATAATAATAATAAATGCTTTGCAAACTAATAATCCCTCAATCTTTACTATTTGTTAATAATTGCTTGTTCTGTGTTATTCTACCGAAACTAAATTCTTCTTTTGTATTAAAACATAAAATTTATACAGTCAATCGACCTGAAATTCCACTTGAATAATAATTCTATGGTCAACCGAGAACTGTAGTTCAATAAAAGCAACAGAAAATAATATAACAATTAAGTTTCAATGACATTTCGGTATAAATTTCGGTACAAAATCATTGGCCTTTACAAATTCTTTCTAAATTGAATCTAACTTTATTGTTAATTGCAGTCATTTATTGATTCTCTCTTTTTCTGGTGTAATTGGAAACTCAATATGAAACATAATGATAACATTTTAATTAATCCAAAGTTAAGGATTTTAAGAAGTTTTAATGAATGCTTGATATTTTAATATAAGAGATAGAATTTTTATTTAAAACTATTTGAAGTCCCTTGTAATTATATTACAAATATTTTCTCGTTGTTCTGGTATTTGAAATGTATAAATATTGGCAGCTATTGAAAAACATTGCTAATATTTCCATCTATTTAGTGTCAGTTTAAATGCCTTTATATGTTATTTTCATAAAGCTTGTATAACACACAACTCTCTTTATTTATGAATATATTTGAAATTAATTATAAACACAAAACAAAAACTGGGCAACACATAAAACTTTTCTAGCGAGAGCGAAACATAAATTCACAAATATAATTTCCAGCCTTTGGCAACAAACACTTCAATGTCAACGCTATATACACACATATAGACTCATGTATAAATATTTATATATATGTATATAGCACGATATGGCGATAAAATATATATAGAATCTGTATAATTCAGGTCTTTCAATTATGCACTGGAATCAACGAATTCGCCTGCCACTCTGTGTGGATGATATATAAAATTCCTGTTAAATTTTACAGCTGTTGCCAACAAATTACAATTGGGAAATATGCAAAGTACGCGAGCTTAGTATTTATTTTTCCAATTTCCTGGGACACTCACTCACTACTGTCACATTGAGAAATGTATCTTAAACTAATTTGAGCACTGCTCTGCTGGGCAAAACAATATTTTGGGTGTGTGTTCGGGCCATTTGTTGTTTTTGTTCTTGCTATATGTGTTTTTGGCTTAAAAATAGCACCAAAGACAACGGCAAAAATATTGAAATGTGCTCAATTTTTTGTATTTTTATTTTTCGCTACACTCATATTTTCCACGCACACAAATACAGAGATACAAATCTCTCATTTTCTCACATATAGTCTGCTCTATTTTGAAATTCCCGCCTTGTGTGTCACCTCAAATAAAATTAGCAGCTGTGAGGAAAAGATATTATTATTATTATTTAGATTTGCGTCATTTCGAGGGGTACACTTGGGGAAATTGTCAATTATAGGTATTTAGAAGCTAGTTGAATGCAATTTAAGGTACATTTTTTAAAGAAATATTGGAGAGAAATTGCTGATAAGTTGTCCTATATCAAGAGCATTTAATTTTAAAGTTAAATTGTTCATTTTCCTATGTTAAATCTCTATCTAACGATAATGCACCAGCTTTTATATCATTTTATTTAAGTAACCCTGCAAAATGAAATGAATTTCTTGAATAATAGTCTTAGTAAAAATTTTACTTAACAAAAATATTATTTATTCTTATTATTCAACTAAAAAAAGAAAACTATTTCCCCCTTTAATGTAAATCTTTATAAATTTTAGCCCAGTGCACTGCAGTGCATGAAGAACACAAGGAGCAATGGAAATTGCAATAAAAGATACTTGAAATAATCGTAATGAAGTATTTTTGTGATTGCTCACATTT
Source organism: Drosophila anomelani (assembly GCA_035045905.1). Lineage (NCBI taxonomy): Eukaryota > Metazoa > Arthropoda > Insecta > Diptera > Drosophilidae > Drosophila > Drosophila anomelani. The sequence continues at coordinate 11,588,169 of JAWNOO010000165.1, forward strand.
TATGGGTTTTAATTGAGCAGTTGCTGCTGCTGTTGCTGCTGCTGCTGTTGTGTTGCAGCTGCCACAGCTGCTGCCCCTGTAAGCACGCAATATTCTGGCCGGGGCCAAGCAACGGCAACGGAAGCGGACCAAGAATCGCACAAATTAATCAACATTTAATAAAATATTATGCAAATTACACACAAAAGGCAGGAAAGCAGCAGCAGCAGCAGCAACATAAAGAGAGCGCCGGCAGCAACAAGAGCTTGCCACTTGATGTCCCAATTAAAGTTTAACACACAACTCATATACACACACACACAAGCACTGGCTGAGGCACACCCCCGCTCTCACAGATACTCGAACACAAACAGGTGCGTGCTGCACTCTGTGTACTTAGCACACGAATTGTAAGAGAATTTGCATAAAAAATGCTCGCAAAATAATGTTTTAAAATAAGTAAAATAAGAGTGAAAATGTGTGTGTGTGTACATATAACCCTCTGCCATATGGCAGCCTCTCCTACACACCCGCACACACATTGGAAGCAGCCATTTCAATACTCTTTTTCGGGGCCAAAAAATTTCAATTCGGCAATGTGTGTGCGGTTGGCCAACGAAATAAATAACGAGCCTCGGGACATGTGTGTACATTTCATTTGGAATCGAGTTGCAAAGCCAAGAAGAGTCCTCTCCGCCACAATTATATTAACCAATTCATTGGCCCTCTCTCTTTAAAATGGCAGTAACTTGTCGGCCACAAAACGAAATGCAAGCAGAGTTTGTTTTTAAAATTAAAATGACCCGAGGAGCGATGATACTCAATCAGCCGGAATAATAGTCTCAATAGTTTTTAAATTGAAATGTAAATATTTTTTAAAATAATATTTAGATTGCAAGCTGAACAAGGCAGGTTGAACATTTATATTTTAATTGAAAAATACTAGTTAAAATATCAAGAAATTGTGTCTTTACATTTGCTACACAGAATAGTAAGTTGCCTGAAGGAATATTAGTTAAATCTTAAATTCTTTAAAGTCATTTCATATAAATAATAATTTCCCAAAATGGAGTCTTGTTCCCTCATTTTTCTAGCATACTTTTGTGCGCTCTCAAAGGTGTCTTAAATATTTTCGGAATTATTTTAAGCACTCTCATTCTTTTAAATAATATTACTGTAAGTCTGCCCACGAGGTTAAACATAAATTAAAGAGATTCCCCTTCATAATTGCTTGAGTATTGAGTTTTGGCTTTTCCCCCGAAGCAAATGGAAATATTATATGCAAAATTCAATTTCTAACTTTTGACGGAATATACAGGTGAGAGTATGAGAACTTCCCCGAAACCTAATTAACATTTCTCTCGTTCTCGTTCTCGCCCCCGTTCTCGTTCCCATTCTCGCTCATTTTTCAGTGTCTTTATTTTGGCATCGACATCATTATCATCGTCGTCCCATCGGACTGGCTCCATGGCCGTGTGGCTTTGTGCGAGGGCGCTCCTATATAAACTATAATCGTGGCTAAATGTGCGAGAGTGTGTGCGGGGGTGTACCGGTGGCACACATATGCATTGAAATCAGGTGCAAATATTGTTAGATTTGCGTCGGGGCGAGAGTCGAGGCGAGTTGAGGCATTTCACAAAATCTGTGTGTCGACGCATCTGTGGATCTGCGGATTGCGCATCCGAAATTCCTGCACAGAAACTGGTTGGAAGCGAGCTGTTGATTTAGCCAGTCATGTTTTTGCTGATTTAATTATTAACCGAATGCATTGTGCCATGGCATTTGTTTTAGTTGAAATGCTTGAATATTTCTATTCTAGGCACAAAGCGAAAATGTTAGCAGCTGAAGGGGATAATGCATTTTTGATTAGAAAAATGTGTGCCTTATTTTAAAAAATAATTAAATATTAAAAGAAAATGTTGAAAGGTTTTTTTATATGTAAAATATGTAATTAAATAGGAAAGGAGTACAAATAATTATGAAAGTTGTAATATTTATACTTTAAAATATGTAGAATTCCCTTGTTAAGATTTTAGGACTGATATTAAATTATTTAAATAAATAAAGGATTTTATTTTCATATAAATTGTTATTAAATATTCTTTTCCTTTATTGTTCTATTTACATGTCTTTTGCTATTTCATTTCCATGAAAAATTCTTAAAGTTTTTGGCTTCTTATTAATTATTAGGAATTAAATTCATTCCGTTTGTAAGATCAAACCAATAAAAATCTTCATAGAAAAGATAATGCTTATTGGGATCGACCTTTATATTTATAGGAAATCATATTATTAGATTAATAATTAAAGGTATATAATTATATATAAATATTTAAGTTAACTCTGGAATTTAGTTTAAATATTCCTTTTCGTACTATTAATTATTTATTAAAATAGTTTTCAAGCTTATTTCAAGAATATATTCAAAAGCTATAGAATAATCCAGAAAATTCTTATAAATTTTCTTCAAAACATTTAATCTTTAATTATTTATTTTTTCTAAGCTGTGAAGTTGCATTCTTTTTTGGTAAATCTAATTAACTGAAGGCAAATATTTATTTTCTGCACTTGTTTTGTGCTTTTGAAGTGTGGTTGGGGTGTGGGTGATGGGTGGGTGAGTGGGCGTTGCACCAAAAGTACACTAATATTCGGCGAATAAACACACGCCCAAGAGCCTGCTTAAGTGTAAACACACACTTGCACTGCACCAAAATGTGTATTTATTCGCTTTTGAATGTGAATGCTTACTTACCGTCTGTTACAATTTGGCGCTGCTTAGCTGCTTAATCCAAAAATAACGCCAGCCAATTGCGAAAGTTCGCCTCCGGAGTGTTTGCCTTGACCCCGCCCCCGCCTTCGCCTCCTCCTCAGCTACCGCCCTCTTTGGCCCCCCCCGAAGCGACCGCCCTGCCACCGCCCAGTTTGTTTGCACTTTGCAGCTATGCACTTTGTGCAATTTTTTGATGGGGAAAGTGGTAAGCGGCAGGGGGGGCGCGGCGTTTGTGCGTGTTAGCTGGGGGAGAAGCGAGAACGCGTCCGCGTCCGCCGAAAACCGGCGTTTTGTAAGCGCACCATCGGCCAACTGAATTTGAAACTGAAACTGAAAACGAAACAGCAACAGAAACAGAAATGGACGCAGATACATCCGAAACAGCAGCAGCTGGGGAGCAGGAGAAGCGCTTGGCTTTACGCAATGATCGAAGGCGGCGCCTTTTGTTTTTGTTATTTTTTCATCATCAGTCTACATTTTCACATCTTTGGCACCGCCGAGCCAGAGGAAGAGCCAGCACAGGAATGTATCTGCGGGTGTGAGCGAGTGCGTGTCTTCAGATACAGATACAGATACAATGCGTTACACTGGCGGCCGCAAAAGAGTGCAATGTTCTGGCAAAAGGCGATCGATAGTTTTTGTTTTGAAAGGGATTTGAGGCTGCGATAAACAACTGCAAGAAGTATTTGAGCCAAAGATCAAAATAATTTAAGACTCTACATGATCCTAAGGCTTGGATATTTCACAGGGGAGCCAGCTCTTTCTCATTAATAACTACTGCTGATCTCTTCTATATTCATCGTGAATGGTAATAATTGTTTCAATTCTAATTATAGTTTGATAATAAATAATAACAATTCATTTATAAATTAATACATTTGCATTAAAGAAAAGTGCATCTCTTTTTTAAGGGGTAATACTATATTGTCAGAGAATTTTTTCGCCTTGGGATAAATGGACAGACAAAATTATGTATTGTCAATTCACGGATAATGGCCATATTAATATTAAAATAAACAAATTAGATAAAAAGTCAAAAAGCGCAAATGTCCACATTCAATGTGAATAATTTGCATTTTAATTAGCCGAAATTAAATGTCTTTCAAACAATGTATGCCCGAAACATATGCCAAAAATCTAATAAATAAACAAACAATACAAAACAATTTTGTAATAATAATAAAAAATAGCAAATAAATTGTAAAGCTGAAAATCAAAAGATGAATTAATTAAAATAATTCATTACCATTAAGCGGCGCCGCTTTCGCACTTGGTCATATGGACGAGTGACTTTTATTACCTAATTAATAAGAGCGATGGCATTAAATTAACAAACATTGAAGCACATTTGGCAGGCTTTCAAAAAAAATAGACAAAGGCAATGACTTGAATGCAAATTAAAGACAGCGAGGGATTAGCAAGCCGAGGGAAAGTTCAAACAAGAGATGAAAGTCTGCCCACTAGTTTGCCCAATGATTAATTCCATTTTAAAGGTGATTCATTTGTCAGGCGAACTCAGTCTAGGGAGGACGACGGACACCTTTTGCCGGCCGTCAGTGTACTTAGTTGGCCAGATATTTAGACCGATTCCCAATACCAACACAGACCGCCAGCAATAACAGCAAATAGTCAAAGTAGTTTCGACAGAGAAGGGGCGGCGGAAAAAATGGAAATTAAAAAAATATTCGGTCGCCGTCGATGAGCGACGAGATGGAGACAGCGACAGCGACAGCAGCAGCGACCGCGACGGCGACGGTGGCGGCGAAAGATGGATAGATACATTTGTATCTATAGGATCTATGTATATGCAGTTCTTATGGCCCGACATTACAGAATTTTTACTGCCGCGCCCGAGCACGTCTCTAATATTCTATTTTTGAGTGTAGTTCTTGTGTTTTCTTTTATTTTGTGTTGCTTTTATTGTATTTCATTTTCGTTCTGGCTTTCCACGTCCTCGCAGCTCAACGGTATTTCTGCGTTTTCCCCCCCTCCCCCTCGCTTTCCTCATTTTTTGTAGTTGAGGAGCGATTTTCTTGTTTTCACGAAAATAGCAAAGAGTCCATAGAGAAAAATCGAGGGAAAATGGGAAGAAATGCGCTTAAAATGTCATTTAATTGTTTCACTAGCAGGCTGCGTTTTATATGGCTTTCGCTTAACGTTTTATTCTTTTTTTTATTTTTTTTTTAATTTTCGCTGGTTTCTGGTTTTGGGCTTTTTGGTTTTTGGCTTTTCTCGCGGTTGAAGTTGATTTCATTTGCCAGCCTTTTCGGCTTCACTTTTTAATTGTGCTTTAAATGCTAATTAGCTTGTGTGCTGGATGAAAAAGCGCACACATATCGGTGCGGTTTCCTTTAATGCATTTTATTTAATTATTTTTTGATGGCGCTCAGTGCGAAGTCCGAGTGCGGATTGTGGAGTTTTTCATATACATATTTTCTTTTTTTTTAATCATTTTTATAGACGAGAATATTGCTCTTTGTTGTCTCGATGTTGGCAAGTGACACACATATTTTTCTGGCATTTATTTTTTGTCCACAAAATTACACACAGCGAGAGCACACACAGAGGCAGCTAGGTGCAGCAGCTGCAGCTGCCGAGATATAAAGATACTCAGATATTCGTACACCTGACGTACCGGACGTACCGGGGGACTCGAACTCGGACTCGGAACTCGGATGGGTGATGTGGTGACCACGTTCGCGACCACGGTGCGAATTATTATTGTTACTCGACGCAAGTCGCCGCTGATGCTGCTGCTGCTGCTACTGCTGGCCTGCCGCCGACGGGAAAAGTTCGCAAAAGCAGCGAAAAGTTGCCTCTTGCTTTAGTTGCTTTTTTATATTTTTTTTTTGTTCATGGAAAATCATCGGAGATGACGATGATCAGCATCATCATGATGATGTTGACACCCCACCGCTCCACCACGCCCATCGGTGTGTGTGTGTGTTCCAAAAGCCTCCCTACGCCCACACACACCCGATTATAAATTAGCCTCGGCCACTGGTCTAATCACGTATTCCTCGGCTATATTCTATTCTGCCATACCCATACCCTCTGCCTCTGCCGGCAAACACTTCAAGCCAAGAAGCGATAAATATTCAGCACAAAAACATTCAGCACACCAACGGTTGCTGCTGCTGCCTCTGTGCTGCTGCTAAACCACCTAATTAACAAGAAAACAACGATTCGATATATGTACTAGATATTTCTCCACCTATGCCACCATCAGCACACACACAGCCACACAAATGTATATTTTTATATGCATGTTTTTCTAAATATTGAAAATTTATTTTTGGATTTTTGGAAAGCCATTTGAAAGCAGTTTTCAATGCCCTAACAAACGAGTGGGGGTTATGCTGAAAAGCTGAGATATTTTGTAATCTACGGTTTGGCATTTATTTATAGCATACTTATGAAGGCACAAGCTAGGCTTGGTTTTGTATTTCTTTCAAATTTTCAAACAAAAATATTAAGTATAAAATATTAGAATTTTTCTAGAAATAAATGTGAAACTTGAAATTAAAGTGGCAATCAACAAATTGAAATTTTGATCATTTAGTTTTGGATTTTAAAAAATAGTTTCCTTTTCCTTTGAAACTTAAAATTAATCTTTATGTTATAAAAGATTCTCATTTGAATAGACTTAGGTCTTGGATATTGTTTTAATTCTTTAAAATAAATTACACAAATTTTAAGCTTTAAAATCTTCAATTTCAAAGACCTTTTTATTTTCCTCAAAGGCAACTTAAACCCCTTGCTGTACCTTACTAAAATATTGTTTTTTGTTGCTATTTAAGGCTTGAATTTTTCTTAGGTTTGGAAATTTCTATTTTGCAATTGATTGAAGCGAAACCACAAAAACCAATGCAAAGGTGCACATTAAGAAATGGTTTTGATCTTTTAAATTTATAAAGATTATAAAATAAAACAAAAATTTAAAATTGTATAAATAATTAAATATTTTCAAGTATTTTCTTTTATTGGGTAATTATTTTTATAAGAAAGCGTTCTTTATTATAAAAAGGAGGCTAGATAATTAATCTTAATACTAAACGTTTTCTTTAGTCATATAACATTTCTATTGTAGTTTTGTATCATTAAAAGATCAACAAAATTCTCATAAAAAAACTATATAAATCTCATAAATCTCATGAATAAGAATTAAATATTATTTCCCTCTTATTTATTTATAGCACAGTTTGGGATCTGTCAGTTTCTAGAATAATAATTTAATATATTTATTTCAGATAAGAATCATAAAATAAAATGTTTACCATTAAATATTTATTTTTTAGAGTGATTGGAATCAAGCGGTCTTCTATTGGCACACGTTTCGATATTTGTTCGGTTTTCTGTTCATTGTTCTGTGGTATATTTAGTTTTCATCTGCTTATATTTTTGGAAAATTTGTTTTCCCATCAAGAGCAGAAGCAGGAGAGCGTCAACAACTTAATGCTGTTAGTTTGTATTTTGTGGGTGTGTTTGCGAGATTTTCCCTGAACATTTTGCAGTTTCACAAGTTCACGAGCTTTCAGTTCGCTCAAGCACAACAATTAGTGCATTCAATGTGTTTTTCAGCACCGCTCACCTGTGCCCCCAGCCTCACCTTAACCCTAGCAGGGTCATGCACAAAAAGCAACGCCGCTGCAGAGGAACGCCTGACAGGCAACTAAGCTGCCTGTGTATTTCACGCTAGAAAGCCAGCAAAAAATAATATGTTTAATGTTTGTGAATGATTAATGGCACATTAGAATCGAAATTGTTTTTGGCCCGAACGAACCCGTATCCGAATCCGAATCCGAAACGCAGGAGGCTAAGCGCAGCGGAGCCCGGTATGTGTACATTGCTATAATGTGCAAATATTTATATCCCATATCCCCAAGCACCCCCCCTGTACTGGTACCTATATAAACCTACATATAAATATATATATTTTCGTATATGTAGGTATGTGCTCTTGGCTGCCGCCACCTGAGTGGAACAGGTGAGTGTTTATAATGTATCGCATATGCATGGCCAAGTGTGGAAAAGAGGCAAAAAGCTAGCAGCCAGCAGATACACAGCCACGAGCAGTGAGTGTGTGTGCACACACAATATACGAGGTGTATGATGCTGTGCACACACAAAAACACAAAAAAATTCATCAACTGGTTATGCACAGAGCAAAAAACAATGGCATATTGTTAAGCCTCGCAGGTGATCGATTGCACTGGAAAAATGAAGAAGGAAAATTCAAAGAATATATAATAAAATATATTGAAATATAAGAAATATACATATTATTTATATAATATTAATTCTTAAAATATAAATCGATTATTCGCAATTTTATGAATCTCAAACAGGTAAAGATTAACTTAAGACAAATAATAAAGTTTAAACAATATTTTTAACATAATATTTCGTTATAAATAAATTGATTATATTATGTTAATTATATATTTTTCGTAATAAACATAATTAAAGTTTATTTATAAACTCAAAGAGTGAATAGATATAGCAAAAGAAACCTAACACACATCCTCCTTTTATAAAAGTAAACATTCCTAATTAAAAGCCTTTCAATTATTCTTCCCAAAAAGGAAATAAATTATTATTTTCCAAAGGAACTCTCAAGTCTCCCCCTCTATATTTCAATTAGTTGAATATTTTTTTTAACTCTGCACCGTAAGATACTACATATTTTATACGATACAGGCATAACCCCAAGTATTTGCTTAGTCGTGTGTATTATTTCGGTTGCCAAGCTCGGCACAGGGGCTGAGTGAGTGTGTCCTTGGGGGGCCAAGGACCGATGCGTTATGATGGAAGATGGTATATGTATGAAGGAGCGCAGCGGAGCGGCCCCCAGTTGATGCTGAGGCAAACCCCAATTCAAGTTAAAATCCGAAACGAACTTTGCCAAATTGCAAAAGCCGCAAAACCAAAACATTTCGTCGCCTGCTGCTGAAGTTCCCTCCGTTGTTGCCTCCAGAGGATAAGGTCCCCCAAGAAGCGCAGAAAGGATCCTAGAGTCCTCCTCGCTCAAGCACACACGCACACACGTTCGAAAAGAGTTGGCAGAATTCCTTAATAAACTTTAATGACTGCGGGTGTCCTGGCATCTGCCGGTATGTGTTTGTCACTTTGGCTCAGGGTGCAAGTGCAACTTTGATGGACTTGGGTTACCTCTAGCTGGCCTTGTGGAGTCCTCCTGCTCTTGGTCCTGCTTCTCCTCTTCGCCTATGGCCACCTGTTCGTTGTTGCCAAGTTTTGTGGTGGTTTGGCTGCCATTTCTGGCTGTTTCCGGAGGTCGAAGCAACAAACTGTTTACTTTTAGCACTTGTCTGCTTTATTGGCCAGTTACCAATATATTTAAATATTTTGTTTACTTGGTGGCTTTATTTTAATATATAATTTAATTGCATTTGAAATGCTTTATTTTGTTTATAATATTTTAAATTAATACAGTTATACAAAAGAAAGAAAATATTTGTAGCTCAATGAAGTGTTTAAATATCTTTTTAAATTGATAATCAATAAACTACATTAAATTTAATTGCCGAGGTGTATGAAATAATTGTATATTTTATTTATGTATTATATATATGCAGTTTAAGTTGATACTGAGATAAATTAAATTTAAATGTATATAGTTTGTTTATATTATTTTAATTCTTCACTGCCAAATTCCTGGTTAAATGAAAAATATTTTTATTTTATTCACATGATGGAAATGATAGAAATTTATTCATCTAAAGTTTAAATAGATTAAATATTAAAATTCATATTCAGTGCATAAGCAAAGTTCAATAAACTTTTATTAATTCTTCAATTATTTATCAATTTATCATTTATGAATGAAGTACATATATAACATTAATTTCTATAAAGGCTTTTAGTTTTTACTCTTCACCCGAATGTATGCATGAGAACTCGATAAATTCTCCATTATATTTAACACCTAACTTTTGCTCTTCAATTCAACAAATTATCTCCCACTCCGTGCTAAATCTACTTTTATGTTTTATTTGCTTTTTTTTAAAGACAACCGAGTGAAATGTTGGTTTTAAAAGCTTTTAAATAATCATTAAAATGTACTACCAAGCTAACTTTGATGTTGGCACTTCTACAAGCATTTGGATTATGGTTTTTTAAGCCATTTTTCTTTAGTTAAATTAATAAAAATACAACTGAATACATTCTCTTAAATATGTGTTTTGCAAGTACTTAGATTTAAGACTCCTGACTGTTTAAAATGCAATAAAAATTAGTAAGCTATTTGTGCATAAATTATATAAAACATAAATTAAAAAACCCATTGCGAGGACATTGGTGCCTTGGCTTATCCTGCGACTTGTCGGCTTTAGTACTTCAGAAATTCCCTCCAAGGCGGAGTTCCGGCCAACTTGTCGAGACTCGAGACACGGCTTGCAGGCGGCCTTTTGAATTTCGCCTATAATTTACTTGACCGTCACGTGCCACAGTCACGCATGCCACCACCCACCGAGGGAGGGCAATGTCGGGGTGGCACCATGGCACCGAGCGTGCAACAAGCCTCGGGGACGAAGGAGGGGATCAATGGGTGACCGCTCATGCATTACTTATGAAATGACCCCGGCCGATACAAGGTATCCTAGTTGCCATTGGCGGCATGTTCTCAGATACTAAATTGGAAACATCGAAATCAAATTCAAATCGGCATCAGGCTGCCAGTCATTTGCATTTGGATCGACTTTCGAGATGGATATGCCCATCTATTATGCATATAATTGCACTGGGATCCGTACTTCGGTCTCTAATGGGAAAACTAACTCGGTTTCGGGTGCGAGCCAATCGCCTGGGGGTGAAGCTCCTTAAATTTTTGTGCTTATACTCCTTAACGACTTTTGCATGCAGCTTTATGAAACTTTGGGGAACTATGTGACTTACCTGAACTTTGCCAGCGGGGGAATTGTTTGACGGTAAGTGTTTGGTTTTTGCTTTTGCAGTTGTTTTGTCAAATATGAAAATGAAAATAATATAAAATTCATCTTAAGTCTGCATGAAAAAGAAATAGGAAAGCAAAACGGGAAATGTCCTGGGAGGATGTTTTCATATTAAAGTGAATTTCAAGGAGATTAAAGTTAAAGCGAGGAATGTGTAGGAGGTAACTATTCTTTAGAGAAATTATTATTATATCTATTTCTATTATAATAATTTATTTATTTATTCAGCCATTTCCAGAGGGGAACATATTTATAGATGTCAGAAATCCATTAATTATAAAATCAGTTCATCAAGTGTATAATTTTTATTTTTATTAATTCCTTTGAGATTTTATTCATTATTATGCAAACTCTCCTTGATTCCAACCCTTCAAGAAGCCTTGGCCACTGCGAAGCATAGAAAATAGATGGCTCAAGTCGTAAAAAGGCAACCTCCATCAATAACCAATGATCTGGCGTGAATTTACGGCGAAATGGAAATCCGGAAAAGCCCTCCAACGGTTTTTGCTCATACATATGCATGTCTCACTATAGTGAGACAAATGTTCCTTCGACTTTGGCCCGAGGAAGAGGGAAGCCAGGCTCAGGCTCAGGCCCGGCCGTTGGCAATGACTTTTTTATACTTTGGCTGCGATGCGGTTTTTGCCATTTAATGGTCTTGGCCATAAAAAGAGCCGGAACCGTCGTAACACTTACCCTGCAATCGTTTTATTTAACTGCTGACTTGTTTGCGCAAATTAACACATTTATTTACGCCACAATTTGTTGCTTAAATATTTATCGAAAGAGGGAAATGCAGAGCGCAGGGGAAGGAGCCGCACCAGGAAGTAAATTCGAGACACAGAGACCGGGGCGCAGTAACATTAAAAATTTTTCGTTTATTTCATATACAATAAGTACATACAGATAAACATATACATATCCAAGTCCATACAATACACATATACATATACATTGGGGGGAGGGACACACACATATATATCCTTGAATACATATGCAGAGACGATTCTTTGTAATCATATCACACACACAAACGATATGGCACGCACACAGACTCGCATGCAGCATAATTGAGAGTAAATTAGCGCTATACTTGTATATAGGAATTCCGAAGCCCCAAATGGCAAGTCATCCTCGTCCTCTGCCCCATACTGCTTCCCTCCTCTCTCAGCCACTTCCTATTCCTAATACCATTACTATCTATATCCGCATTAGATCACTCGGAAAAAAGTATCGTCCTAAAAGCAACAATTTTTCTATAATTTTAATGTTTTCCTTAAGAAACCAATTATGCTTAGGTGCTTAAGAAATTATTACAGGTTTTAAAAGCCCTAAAAAGTATGCAATGATTTATTTTATAAACTAATTTTTAACACATTTTTGGGAATTGTAAAATTTCTAGTTGTTTTTGTACAACTTGAGAAAGAAAATAAGAAATAGAAAATAAGATTTAACTTCGTAGCAGAATTTAGATTTAAATTGATTAAAAAGAACATATTTTTGATATAAATTCTTTGAAAAATCCTAAAATTTATTAAAGGAAAAATAATAATTAATAATATCTTCGTGCTAAAAATATTTACTGAAAACCTCCCAAAGCAAACATTCTTCAGAAACCTCTTTAAACAATTTTCTATTAAATTGAATTATCTATTATTTAGGACGAGTATTTTTTCAGAGTGCATGCGCATCCTGGGGCTCGAACCTGCCCCACATTTTGATATGGTTCCGCTTAAGCGGGAACGCTTAAATTCGCTGGTTGTGGCAATTGTTGCATCGCCCGCCGCCCCACCATTCCAGTAGCCCGGATATGCCGCGCAGGCCATAAAAAACAGCTAGTAGCCAGCTCCAGGATGCAGGAACCGCGGAGGAGCCGAGAGCGGGCGCTCGTCCTTGCAGCGGCAGCTGCTCCTTCTCTAGGCAGAGCCGGAACTCATCGTAGTCGAGGCGCGTGATGGCGCAGTAATGATTGAGCATGCAGAGGCCCTGGCAGGCCGCGCCGGACTGATACCGCACGGCGTTGGCTCGGTGATATCTGGAAGGAGGCAGGAGGACGACAAAAAAGAGGGTGAAAAAATAACTCTCAGTTGTGGTGTCATTTGGAGTTGGAGTCCCCTGTTTGCTCTAGTCTGTATCGGTGGACGGCAGCAGCTCTCATAAATGCCCTCAGCCGGGTGGGCCATTATCGCTCCACCTTGATTTACATACTGCTGTGGGAGCTCTCTCATGGTGGCCTGAATGAAGGCGTTACCGCCATCCTTAAAATGTCCCCACAAACGGACTAAAAAAGAACGCATAGCCCGTTAAGCTCTGCATTTCCCTGAAGTGGTTATAGATGGGGGCATAGACACTGGCTTACTTGGCTGAGGCTCTCTCTTTATTTCATTTAATTTTGTGACTATTTTTTAGTTTTGTTTAGTTTTGTTTTTGAAAACGACTCCCAATTATACCAAGGAGAATTACAAGAACCTAATTTATTATTCCTAAATAAATATCATCTGCTTAATTACCTACCATTATTAGCAGTCTCTAAAATTGTATTCAAATTATTCCCCAAACAAAATGAAAACATTGCTGGCTAGTGTAATTGAGTGTATGCTTTTCCCAACTGAATAAAACTGGTCAATTTCAATCAATTAAAACTTGCTGTGGAAAAAACTTTACCGGAAACAAAAAGGTTTTAACTAAAATCCACACTCTGTCCTTCCCAGGATCTTTGGGAGCCACACAAAAAAAAGCTGAAAAATCTATAAACTCTATTTGGGTAAAAGTTACATTTTTTGTTTCAAATTTAAAATTAGTTTTTGTTCAACTCTAAAATGTTGAAAAGCAAACAACTAAAAACTCGCCAAGTAAAAGTCAATAAAATGCTCAATTAAACACTTTAAAAATATATCAACGTTCCACACGTCCATGTGCATTTTTAGGGGGATTCATTTTCAAACGGAATTATTCGATCAATCAGCTGACAAAAAAGTAGTACACACTTTTAATATATATTTTTTTGTAGTCTGTCGCTATTGTAAAGCGAGAACTGAGCTTTACGTGAAGGGATTAAGGATTGGAAATAAAAAGCCTCGACGATTTTGGCAAGGATAAAATGGGGTGCTTTTTTGGGACGTCAAAATGATTGTATTGAAAGGATGCATTTCTTTAATCCTTAGAAAATTTTGGCTGTACATTTATTCCGACAAAGATGCATGGCCAGGGAATGGAACTTAAATGTGTAAAAAATGTGTCCGTACCTTTGTGATTTTTAGAGCTTTTATAAGATTAATAAAGTAAATTTCATTTGTGAATATTTAAGCACGACATTAAATCTTTTTTACTGCAGCTATTGTTCTCATATTTTTCATAACAAAAAAGGCATATTAAATTTTAACTTGTCATACTTTTTGGCCATATTTTTGTAATATTAAGACTCAAGTTAAATTGGTTTGTAAAAAAAAAGATTATTGGCAGAGTGAAAATAAATTTAATTTTATACTTAATGATGTAGGAAGCGAGTATCTCTCAGATATCCTATAATTTCCTACACAAGGCATACAAAGTTGTAAATTTTAAAGTTATTTTTAAATAAATATTACACTAATAGTTAAAAAATTAAAAATACAACTGAGAGTTAGGGAATTCCAAGGAAAGGTAACAATTTTAATGAAATTTTAAAACCTGAAATGAACGAAATTATATTAAAATTGAGCCACTTTAACTACTTCCTATATCTTTCAAATATCCACACTAATTTCAACTCACTTTTGACTAATTTTAATGACCTCCTTGTTAATCCCAGAAGATTGTACTTAAGGCCGCCAGCGTATTTCCCCAACCAACACAAACATTGAATATTATCTATTGCAAACCCATCGGCCTGCCCGAGCAAATCATTCTGTGGACACTGGGGATTATCAGTCATATCAATCAACACGGCTTGTCCGGATTCCGGACATAAGCGAATTCGCCCGGCAGTCATTTACCTGGTGAACCAGGAAAGGTCGGTGCCCGTGAAGCGCTCGGCGAAATTGTGCAGCGCTCCGGCGGAGATCTCCGGCAGGGCGTAGTAGTGGGTGAGATTGTACTCCGGTTGCCATGTGGGCTCGTGAGCCCGGTTGGCCAGCGGCAGATCCAGCCAAAACTGCGTGTAGTCCAGCACCTGGCCGCTGCCCGTGTCGAACTTGTAGAGCCGCAGGGCGGGATTGTTCGACGACCCGATGCCCGCCTTGCGTGGCACAACCGAGGGGGCAATCATCAGCCATGAAATGGGATTGCCTGCCAAATGGAACATGGGAAAAAGAGCGGGAGGCGACAGCTTAGATTAAACACGGTTACAGCAGCAGTTTAGGGGCTTAAATCCAACAACCACAAAAATATATTTCTTTAGGCTTTAAAGAGTTTAATTAAGGACGATTTGTGTTTAGTTCTTCTAGGAAATCCTTTAGATATTTTGTGGCCTAACTTACCCTTGACATCGTAGATCAGACGAAAGGTGTCCGAGTGGAGGTGACCAAAGAACTGGCCCTGGATGACCGAGGCGAACTTGCGGACCATCTCCAGGTACCGCCGGTTGTTCCGCTCAGTAAAAATCAACTGGTTGTGCTGCTGGGGACCCAAATGACGTTCATCCACGCCCGGCGGCATGTGTCCCACTATATAAACCTGGACAAAGGCAAAAGTCAAGGATTAAAGGACATCTTGTGTGCGTGTGTGCGTGTGAAATGAAATCAATTCTTGCAAATTAAATATTATAATTAATCAAAAGGACGGCTATCCGATTGAATTTCAGGCACGCACTGGCCGAGGCAGTGAAATAAATATAAATATATTTAATATATGCATATTTACACATGCAAAGGCCTTTTAAATATCTCGTTAATTTCAGAAAGATTTCAGCTTTGGCTTTACGCGTTGTAAACATTAAATTCATGTAAATCCTTTGCTGTGAATTTAATATTCTGGAGCTAAATGAAGTGTAGGAATTTGTGGAATTTAATGGAATTTTTCGCGTTAATTGGCAATTTCTTTACAAAGCAAAAAAAAATTTTACATTTGTTAATTTATTTACCACAAATTATACATTTTTAATATTCTGCAGCTAAATAAAGTCTAACAATTTGTGGAATTTAATGGAATTTATCGGGTAAATCTTTAATGTCTTTACAAAATAATTTTAATGTTACTTTTGTTAATTTATTTACCACAAATTCCTTTTGATTAATTGTTAAGAATTTGTTACCTACCGTTTCCTGCTTATCCCTGGACTTGGTGAGCACCTCCTCCAGCCACAACCACTGCTGCTCGGCCAGCAGCTCATCCTCTCCCGTAGTAGAGCTCACCGAGGCCTTGGGCTCAGCAAAATACTCGGCCGGCCAGCGCAGACTCAGCGATGCCCTCGGATCTGGGTCTGGATCGAGTCGCATAAAGTTGGTATTCAGGGCCACTATCCTTAGCCGGCTTTTGGTCTGTTCAATGGAGTAGTAGCCGCCCTGATCGAAGGTCACCAGTGCCTCGGAGGGTAGCCAGTGGCGCCACAGCTCACCCAATCTTTGGTAGCTGCCACTCCCGTCCTCGTGGCCCAAAACCGGAAAGATGAACTGCGAGGAGAAGCTGCGACCCAGCAGATCTGTAATATTTCGCAGGATCTCGTGCTGCTTCTGCTCGGACAGCGGCTGGGCGGAGTGGGATAGAGCGTCGCCAGTCCACAGCACGAACTCCACATTGTCACCCTGCTTGGCCTTCATGGTCTTGACCGCCGACTCAATGAGGCTCCACGGACTGTCACAGTTGTAGTTACCAAAGTGGCCAGGTGCCTCGGGCACTGCATTAGAGCTGGATCCAGGCACAGATCGTGCCAGTTGCCAGCAGCTTTTGTATATGTCGCCATCGGTGGAGTAAAGGGTGTCCAAGTGCAGGTCACTGATGTGCCAGAAGTAGCCTGTCAAAGTAGAGATAGTTGCTTAATTTTATATTAAATTAAATGTAAATAATATAAGTAAAACCAGCACAAATGATTATAGATTTTTTTGAGAGTTTTCCCTTCCAGTCCCAAGAGCGGACTTGGATTAGATCTTGACTTTGGCTTAGTCCTCGGGCCATTCCTGGCCGGGAAAGGCCGTTGGCTGGGCATTTACCCGCCGGCTGGAGGCAAAGGAGAAAAACCTGGTCGCCCTAAAGAATTCCCTGCAGCTGACTGCAGCTTGGTTGACTGACCTGGGCTTGACTGTTGCCCTTTCTACCTACCTGACCTGCCTCTGGCCGAAAGTCACAAAGCCAAGAAGTCAATCGGCGAGCCAACGTGCTGAGTTGCCGGCGTAAATGGAGATCAGTTTCATTTGGCATGCGCTGTGATCGGTTCTCCAGGAGATACAAGCGCAGATTGCGAGACAGGATCAGAGGACAAGGACAGCGATTGGGAAAAGCACCGCGAACGAGAAGCACAGAAAGAAGCATTCCTTTCATGCCCGGTGAGAGCGCACGGTGCTGAGTCAAAGATAGCAGGATGAGCCTAATTAGGATCGGGCTAACGCTGCTGCTCCTGGTGGCCACCACTGCTCAGATGGTTTACCCGGTTCAGGGACGTCGGAAGCTGTGCGGCGAGGCGCTGAGCGATGCCCTGGACCTGATGTGTACCAATGGCTTCGCCAGCCGGGCTAGGCGGAGCATCAGTAAGTAGATCTGAAGCCACCTCATCCACAATTCCAAACTAACTTCGGTCTCAAGAGGTGCAGGACAGTGGGCTGGCCCTGATCCGGAAGCTCCAGCCGCATCGACCGGAAATGGACATGGAAACGGAAACGGACCGTCCAGCTACCGGAAGCTCACGCAAATTGCGACGCCTGCGACGCCGCGTGGCCCACGCATGCTGCAAGGAAGGCTGCACCTATGACGACATTATGGACTACTGTGCCTGAAACGCCCAGCCAGATCCCGTCCACACACCGATGCAGACCAGACCACAGAAAATAGAGCACCAGAACCCCCACACATGGCACAGATCTAGAGCAGGAGCAGGACCACGAGCACGAACAGGAGGAGCGGATGGAGGAGCAGAGGCGGAACAGCAAGGACAACAACAACAGGCAAAGGACCAACGATGACGCGGACAATTCCCACAGAGAACCCACCCGAAGACGTTCTGCAATTCATTTTCCTACACTTAACCCTAAATATAAATGTAATCGTATTTCCAAATATTTCATTGTAACATTTTTAGTGGAAGCAAATAAAGTTACTCTCCAAGCAGCAGCAGCAACAAAACAAAGGGTTTCTCTGTCCTTCTCGCCGCCAAACAGTGGGTAAAAATTGTATAAGTTTGCAGGAAATTTTAATTTAATTTAGAAAATTCCAACGCAGTAAGGGAGTAATTTGCAAGCTTAAAAACTATAGAATTAATTAAAATACAATTCTGTTTTTGATCAACGTCAACAGCCAGATCTGAAAAAAGTTTTAAACCAATTTTTAAAAATTGTATAAGGGTTTATAACATTATTATATAAAAACCTATCAAATAAAATAATTTTTTAGACATAATACTGTGATAAAAACTACCACAAAATATTAAAAGACTGCATTTAAGGCTTAGTTATGATCGATTTCCTAATCAATCGCATTATCCAATGGCTAACTGTATACAAACTTTAACTGGAAATCATTTTAAAATAATTTAATTAAACAATTTAGATTAGATTTCGATTATTTCTTATAGCTTTCAAGGGGAACAGGTTTATAAAAGCAGACGGATAAGGCAAAATCAACTCGCTTGTTGATGTTTATAAAGAATATATAATCTAAAGAATAATACCTAAAACCAAACTCCCCTAAATTATTTTAAAATATTATTATAAAAAATGGCATAGATTCTTGTGTGGTTTCCACAGTAACTTAACAGCATTCCAGCTGTGGACTCAATGCCACAATGCTTGCGGGGAATCCCCAATCCCCAACCATCGCCCACATCCAGGCAACGCCACCACCCATCGCCACCCACCGGCAGCTGCCATTCAGCACCTTGTTTTCCGAGAACAATAATGAAAATTATGAATTTTTAATTAGATGACGTTCTGATTTTAATAAGCAAAACAAAAGAGGAGCCGAAACGAACAACGAATACACTGAGTTTCGGCATCAGTTTCAGTTTCTGTTTCATTTTCATCTCCTTCCTGCCCGCTTATCGATTGAGGCTTCGATATGCAAAATATCAAGTAAACAACTTCCAATCGGCGAAGGTTTTCCCACAGATAATTCACTGTTTGTCCGAAAAGATTTGCAATGATAATAGGCAACCAACCACGTTTTGCGGTAAAAAACTACCTGACTTTCGGCCAGACTCAAAGGCTCAGCGGCGCATTTATCGCATTCAAAAGGAAACTTGCGGATGGAGGGAAACCCCAAAGTGTTGAGGCACTTAACAAAGATAATGAGATAACACAAACGCCCTTATTGTTTTCCCCAGTAAAGCAATTGAATAATAACTTGGCTCTTGTTTTTGTTTATGCCATTTTCAAGTGAGGAAGGACGAAGCAGGACTTGGAAAATAATCTTTAGAGGGAAATAGGGGCGACAGAAAATATGAATCTTTAAAGAGTATTTAAAGAATTATATTATATTAAAGAAAACATGCCATAAGGATTAAGAAAATAATCTTAACTAAATAAACAAAACAAAATTTTTATTAAATTTTCATATTAAATGGTAAGAAATACTCAATTTTAAAGCTTCAACTGCATATGTAACAATATTTCATTGAAAATTCATAAACTAACTTGCCACAATCGAGTGAAAATTTCTGAAGTAGCGAAGCTTGTTAGCAGGGAAAACTTTTGCCGACGCAAAATGTTAAAGACCCTCGTCTGCCTGGCAGAGAACTCGATGCCCGTCATCTTGTTGTTTTCCAGCTATCCAGATCCATCCGTTCCGTGCGTTATTATTTGGCCGAGAATGTAAACAAACGTCAGCTGATGTACGTAAGACCCCCCCTTGGTCTCAGCCTCAGCCCCATTCCCCCGCATGGAATTTCAGGCATCCACAGCCACAAAGGGATAAATAACAACCCACACCGGAGATACCAGAGACCAGAGACCAGAGACTAGAGACCAGAACCCAACTGTGGTGCTAACTGACACTCTGGCTAACGCGGCCTGACAGTGTATGGACTCTGCACTCCTCGGATCGCCTTGGATTCGGGTTGATATAAAACCCTGCCGCGCGGCTGGGAGCCCACACAGTCGTGGCTGGGCCACTTGGCAGACGACACCTCTATATCCACTCCGGGACAGAGTGTAGCAGCATCATGACCATCGAGATGCGGCGTCGGATCGTATTCCACGGTCTCTTCCTGCTAATCCTGGTGATCGGTGGGGTACGGAGTAATGTTATACTGTGTGGCGATGAGCTAACCGAGACCCTGGCCAGGATATGTCACTACGGCTACAGGCGAAATGTGGGTAAGTTTTGACCAGAACTGATTTCTATATATCACACTTTTTATTCTGAAAATAATATTTTGAATGTTCACCTTGAGATCGCTCATTTATCTTAAAGAATATATTAACTTTTCTTGGCATCTGCAAGAAGTCATTAGTAGGACAATTTTAGCTTCGAGTTCAAATCTGATTAATGAATTGTATTAAGTGTGATTTAAATCAACACCTTAGGAAATTTTTGTTAAACACTCGTCACGAGATTTTCCATGACAGATTTTCTTAAATATATTTCAATTTATAAATAAAATCGGAGGTAAATGTATAAGTTTTAGCTTCCTGCTATTTTTTGTGGATTTTTAAATACGTTTAACTAAGGTGTATTGTTAAAAGTAAAGGTTATAAAAGGTAAATTGTTAATTAAATATAATAATGTATCAATCTTCTTTAATTATTATTGCAGTCTATTGAATGGTTTATTATTCATCAACAATTTAATACGAATTTAATATAGAATTGTCTGAGAATACAAATATGGAAGAATGTCATAAAAAATGATATTAAAAATATAACAAAATATAGGAAAAATGACTTTAAAAAATAGATATAAATGTTTCTCTCCTGGTAATTTAATTTCTCTAAATATTTATATATTTTTAATTGTTATTCCTATGCTTTTTTTAACGCAATTTTATGTGTTTTGTTCCCCAGGTCTCAACTCCATTCCAGACAGATCCCATGAACTGAGCTTCGAGGAGCGTTCAATGCTGAATGGGATAAGATATAAGAGTGGCGTCCGAAGCCTGGACGAGGCCTGTTGCTACAAGTCCTGCGCCATGGAGGAGCTGTTGCGATATTGTGCCGACAAGCCCGTTCCATGAACCCTCCTTCACTCGCTGAAAACTACTGAAAAGATCTGACTAGAGTCCCCCTTAGGCCATAATCCGGCGGTGAAGCCCTCTCAATATCCTTCGGATATGATGTGTATGCACGCACATTGAATGGGCGATGTATGCGCATAATTTATGATCGGAAATCAGAGACAGACACGCGAAATGAATCGGAAAACGGGGCGATATATATGCATGTATATAGAGTAGGCTGTATGTTTGGACAGGGCCAGAATACATCGGCTGGGTATAAATTAATAAATAAATTATGTATTCAAACTGCTGCAGATTGGGCAACTTGATTGGTAATTAAACGGGTATTACATTGATTTTTCATTGTCGTTGATTGCAGTTAATTATTTATTGACCCAATGTCCGGGAATACTGTTTGTAAACTAACCATGGGGAGGCGGAAACAAAAGAATTTCGAACGAGTTCTGCAGACTTTGTTTTTAATTCAAAATAATGGCAGTTTTTATGACCACAACAGATGAAGTCGAAAATCAAAATTTAACGTGATTCGAAGCGGATACTGGGCTGTGGCTTGAGGTTATAAAATTATTTGATTTTTAGATTATAAGTATTTTAAAATAAACAATTAATGCAGTTGTTTTCTTAAGAGTAAATAAAGTTTTATATATTTTAATTAATTCATGGTTTTGGTTTAAGAACTTGTTTTGTTTTTCAGCAAGGCCTTCTTGAAAAACATTTTTTATAATAATATTAAAGGAATTGTACTAATTCTATGATTTAAAATTTATTTATACACATATATGACTTAACAACTTGTTTGTTATATTATAACTTATTGAGAAGAATTATTATGGGTACTGAAACTTAATTCAGCTTAATTTGTTATCATATTTACTTTAAAGTAAACTTATTACTCAATTTATAAATAGCCTAATGGATGATTTTTATGTACAATTAGAAAAAAATATTTGTATTTATTGATACGTTCATTTTTTTTAATGTCAGTCAAAAGAAGAAAGTTCGGTTTAAACTTGAACTTCGAACTTTAACTTTAATACCTTTAAACTTTAATCACATATTTCTATATCATTCTATATCTTTCTATATTTACTATGTATACATTTATTATGCTGGGAAATCTTAGTTCCCAGCTTAGACATGAAACTTTCATCCCTTTTATATCAAATTATAAAATTATATTTTAATATAAAGCCCATAGTTATAAATCCCCAAATAAATACCCAGTTAAATGTTTTTTAATATCACTTTATTTGAGAACACTTTGCATGTGTTCGATTTGCTAACGTTCAAAGCTGGATATATGTATTTAATCTATGTAGATCGTTCGAGAACGGTAACATGCAACAAGCCACTATATATAGAATCTTAGTCATCCTTCGTAACCAATTCCGGAGTTAAACAATCGGGTCCTGAGTCGAGAGTCGAGGGAGTGATCTTGAGCCGTGAGAAATTTACCGACTGGCCGCCACGGAGCAGTACTCCATGAGGACGGCATAGGGACAGGTGTGCTTGCAGCACCTGTCCACAATGCCCTCCCGCGTGCGTCGCCTAATGGAGGCCAAGGAATTGAGGGCGGGAACTCCCCCGCCGTAGAAACGACCTCGCAGAAGCGGACTGACCAGCTGATCCTCTTGCTCATTGGCCTCCACAAACTGGATGGGATCGAGTGAGTCCAATTCGCTGGCAACTGCAAGGGATTCAAGGAGGGAGGAGTTGTAGAGCTACTACCTGGAGAGGATCTGCTGGAGCAACACTTACTCATGCCTCGCTTCTGGGGCATTATGCTATTGAACTCCTTGCACACCATCAGCATCATGTCGTTGAGCTTCTCGCTGCACAGTCTGAAATCCGAGTATTCCGTCTGGGCCAGCGAGGAGTTGCAGGCCAGGAGCACCACGAGTAGCACCGAGGTGAGGGAGACAATTGCCTTGCACATGGTTGTGTGTTGTTTTTGATCTTGGGGATTAACTCTGGGGGAGCCGCTGGTTGGAACTGATGCTGTTGGGACCAACAAAGCCCGCTTATATACAACTGGGTCCCGGACTGGATGTGGATCTGGGTCTGGGTCTGGGTCTGGGTCTGGGACACTTTAACCCCGGAGGCAGGCAGTGTCAGGTTGCGTTAGTACAGGATGAGTGCATCCGGGGACTCTTCGCCTGGCTAAACTCGTTCAATGTCAAAGCTGACTTATGCAAATGGATATTGGCAAAGCGGGCAAGGGTAGGATGGGGAGGATGAGGAAAACTCTCTCTGTTTTCGGTTTTCTGGAGGCGTTTGCTGTCAGCCAATTAAACAATTTATGTATAAACAGCCAGGCCGTGCTAAGCCCTGCATTTATGAATACCAAATGAGCAAGGACGAGGAGGAATTCTGGGTCCTTACAATACTACTTACCAATGCGTGCTTGGGCCAGACCGAAACAGGCCAAAAGCCAGCTCAACTGGGCCAGCATCTCGGGATGGCTGGGTGGCAGGGGTATTCCTCTGACGCCTCCTTAGAACTTTTCCTTTGACGCCTCCTCCTCTCTGCTGCTCGGCTGCTGCTCGAACTCGAACTCAAAGTCAAACTCGAACTGGAATTTCTTTTTTTTTCTTGCACTGTCTACTTTTATTCATTAGTCAAAGTTGGTGCTGCATAAATAAGTGATTACGATTACGAATCGGATTACGAGTGAACAGGGCGAGGGTATGCAATGGGTATGTGGGGAATGTGTGTATGTGGTGAGTGGGTCAAGTGCTTCACTGGGACAGGCAGTAGGCGGATATCTCGTCGTAGGAGCAGGGAGACACACAGCACTCATCGTAAACGCCACCGGGCAGGTGTCTTCTCTGGCGCCGTGTTTTGATCCTGAAGCCAGAGCTCACATCTTCATTGCCATCTCTAAGTGCATACCAGTTGGACGACAGCAGCAGGCGTCTCAGTGGGGAGGAGGAGGAGTAATCTGCTCCTGGTACGCCCGGCTGCGGTGTACGCTCCTGGGGCAACGTGTTGTAACCATGGGAACACACCATATCCAGGGCTTCGGACAGCGCGGAACCGCAGAGTTTGTGGTTGCCGGTTGGCAGCTGACGACCGCTGGCCAGGATGGCCATAATGGGCAGCAAAGCGATTAGCATCCGCAGGCCATGAACTGCACCGGTGTCCTGGCAAAACATCTTCATCGCTGTGTGTGCAGATTATCGTCCGCTTCGGCTGGTATTTATACCACCAAACACATCGATTTTCGTTGCAGTTCAATGGCCTTGCACAGGCTTCAACATTGCATCTCCCAAAAAAGAAAAGGATGTCTTTTTGCCACCAGTAATTTTAGGCAAAGGAGCCGCTCAACAAGGCTTGGTTCTATTTTAAGACATCCTTTGAGTTGCACTTTGTTTTTACACTATCATAAAAATGTATTTGAAAGGGTAACGAATATGCTAAAAAATTCTATCAAAATCCTTTGGGTTTCTCTAACATTTAAATTTTTAAGTTTTTAAAACTCCTTTCCCCTTACAATTCCCAATGCCTTGTCCCGGTATTCATGAGTCACAAGTTAAACACTTAAAATAATATTGAAATTTACTTTTCACATGAGTTCCCCCCAATTTTCTTTTAGTGTAAATTAAGACATAGAGTCACCCACACCCGTTACACCCTCGTAACCTGTTACTTTGCCGCTAAGAGGCTGTGACTGCTGTCGATTGCGATTAGGATAACGCCGCGGCTCCTGGGATTAGATTGGACGGAAACAGGTGGCAAGTGGCAAGTGGCAGCCTCATTTGCATGCCGTCGCCGCCAGGTGGAAAGTATGCTTCACTGGGCGCTCCTCAATGGCGACGACAGTGTGCCAAATCGCTGCTCGTCGATCGCTGGTTCGATTCTCGAATCGCACGCGGTGGCAACAGTTGGTCGCCAGCGCTGCACTCGAGACGTTTTCGCTGAAGAAAAACTCCGGAAAAGTTTTGCGATAAAGAAAAGACGGATTAGAAAAACGCGGAATAAAATCCAGAATAAAAATGGTGCTCGACATTAAGATGTGCCGCTTCGACAATGTGCCCTGGGGCTTTCGCCTTGTGGGCGGCTCCGACTACGACTATCCGCTGATGGTGGTTAAGGTTAGGCCCGATCCTACATGGACTATATATACATATATATGCGAATGCCCTACTCAGCTCACCTGTCACCTGCTGGCGCCCCACCTGAATGGCTTATTGGGAAAATCCCCAATAATGTTTCGGACATTCATTCAGTGTTTTGTTTGTTATTTTTTTTATTTCGATCGCTTTCGCCACAGCAATTACGTAACGCGGTGCGTGTGTGTCCGTTTCAATTTGGATTTGCGCTGCATTGGCAAATTAGTTTAGTTAATTAAAGTAATTCCTAGTGGGCCAACGCGCCTTTTGTTTATCTAATCGACAGGCCCATGCATTTTCCCGCTAATGAGCCGCATAATGGCTCAGGCCAGGCCACCACCATCGGCGACTTATTCAAATTCAAATTCAAATTTTAATTGTGTTTCACTCGCAGTGTCGTCTCGCTTTGTTGCATTTTGCAGTGAATAAATTGCACTTTACATTTCGAATTTCAGTTTGTAGCATTGTGTTGACACCCAGCAGCAGCAACAATAAAACATTGGCGCAAATTCGAAACAAATGCGATTTTTAATTGGCAAACTGCAAAAACGCACACAGCCAGCGAATGCAAGGGGAGGCCTTCCGGTTCCCATTGCCATAAATCAATTTAAATCGGAGCATAATATAAACAGGCAGCGCGAGTAATAAATTAAAAATTTCCTAGTTCGCTACAAGCAGTCAATAATTAATTACGAAATGTTTAGAAAAGCTAATGCATAAAGTTTTTGTTAGTTGTGTGCTTTATATTTATAAAGCAATAGGATTTAACATAAATTAATTAGAAAGATATTGCTTTAATGATCTAAAATGAGAAATTTCGTTAATATTTGTTTATAATTATAATGGAAGAGATTGTAGCTCCCCTTTCAGCTTAAATCAAAAGTAAATTTAAATCAAAGCCAAATATCAACAAACAAAGCAATTGTGTGTCATTTTTTAGGCTTAAAAAAATATAATTTTAAATACAAAAGATACCTTGTTACTTTGTTTTCATAAATTAAGAACAATTAGGACGTGTTTCCTTCTAGCTTTTAAAAATCCCTCTAAAAGGTGTCTAAAACTAAGCAATATTATCTATATGATAGAATATTTCATTTAAATTTATTTTATAGTATTTTTTAGCATACTTTCTTTAGCTTTTCTTTAGCACCCACAATATTTTTCTTTCCTGTCATCCTGAACCTAATAAAAAATCTCCCATCTCCTGAAATACTTTCCCAAAATTCAATTTTAAACAGAATGTAGACAGGACGAATGCTCATTCACATATCCCATAAGTTGTTCAAAAAAATATTTAACTTGAAAACATCTCCGCTTTGGGATCACATTTTCCGCCACACTTGCAGTTGATTCCATTTTATTTTTATTTGATGTTCCAACAGTCAGCGCCATATGTTTGCTAGACAAACACTAAACAAGCGCAGTCAATGTAATCTTTTGAAAAACCTCTGTTATTCTTCCACTTTTCGCTCTGCCTCTTGGCACTTTTGCACATCCTTGAGCACATATATATATATTTGAGTCGGGGCTAAGCCGCCAGTCAGTGTTCTTTAAATATATATATGTATATAGCCGACCTTTGTCGATGTCGAGTTTTCACCGCTGGAAATTGACTCCGCGCATAAGTGAAATGCAAGAGGCTCCGGGGAAATGGAAAGCCGGGGAAACCCCTCATATTTTTCTGCAGTATTTGCATTACTAAGTCCTCTTGGCAGCCAATGTCGTGACTTTCCCAGTTTGCAATGCGAAAACAATACGTTCTATTTGCTGTTGGAAATTCCAGCAAAATCACCTGAATTATGCAATAAATATTCGAGTTTGAAGCCTTAACATCAAAGTTCCAACTGCATTTCAATCCACATTCATAACTTTTAGCGCACAATTAAAAACGGTTTGGCAACACACACACATCTGTGTGTGTGAAAGCCATTTAATCCCCATGAAGTAGAGGGATTTTTAATGAATACCCACAATTTAAATGGTCAATTTGCACACGTTTTGTGTGCACTTTATTACCCAGAAAAATGGCAAAACTTAAATCGTATTTAGTTATAAATGTTCTCGGACAACTTTCTGAAATTAAATCCTCTGTGTAGCTTCCTTTGTGTTATTGTTGGAGGGGCAATGCAATCTGAATGGAAAATGGAAACTAGAAATGGAGGGTTTTTCTCTTTTATTATTAGATATGAGTTTAATTTCTGTTATGCAGAGAAATATTATCTGAATGACTTTCTATATTTTTGGATATTAATATATACATATTGTAGATTTTATTTATCCATTCTATAGTTTTACAGGCCTTTGATATTCTTTCTTATTTTTTATAAATATTTGTACAAATTAGATAGCTTTTTTAATTGATTTCCAATCTCTAAAGGTTTCATTAGAGACTTCCCTGGGACTTGCCAAGTATTTTCCCAAAGAACACTTCATATTCACATTCTTGGGCTAATTTCCCTGCACTTAATTGGAGAGCTGTTGATGTGTTTCCTCATTTTTCTCAAGCACACCTCGCTAGGCAGCTAGGCAGCCTGTGGGGGAAACCCTCCTCTTGGGCATTGTCTTCCCATTTTCGAGGCGTGCGTGTTCTGGGGTCTGGGGTCTGGGTCTTCTCTTCTCTTCTGGTCTTTGTTTTGTTGACATTTGGCGCGCGCTTTATTTTTATGCACTTAGCACGCGACGCCGTGCCGCTGTCGCCGACTAATAGAAATTTGCCCATTATCGCAACGCGTCCATTGTGCCGCTGCGTCAGCCGTATCTGTATCTTTAGTTGTATCTGTATCTGTTTCTAAATCTAACCATGTGCCTCTGCCTCTCGAACTCTTGGGTGATAGGTGACCGAGGGCAGCATTGCCGAGGAGGCTGGACTGCGGGTGGAGGACATCATTGTGCGCATCAATGACACGGCTGCCACGCCCCTAACCCACGACGAGGCCCACAGGCTCATCATGAACAGCGGCAGCGTCTTTTACTTTGGCGTCTACCGGTGAGCGTTTCCTGGTCCCTCGTCCTTGTGCCTTGTGTCCTTTGTGTCCCATCCGCCGAGGACCATTTATCACGGCTGAGCGGACTAACAACCCAAGGACCTTTCATTATACCCTTGCAGAGGATGGGTTTATTTTGTACAAGAATTTCGAGCAGAAGACCTTCCAGAGGCAGTCTGAGTTTTATTTTTAGAATAATTAAGCCCAAACTATAATTTAAAAGAAGTAATTAATATTTTATAACATTTTTTACATAGAAATAAATTCTCCATACTCCCTTTTTGATAAGATTTATGGCTAGAAAAGAGGTTACCAATAAAAATAAAGCCTGAAAGTGCATTTCCATCCTAAATTCAGTTGAAATGTAGTTGGTTTTTGCGGTCACAAAAGCTGCTGGTCCTCTGACCTGCTCCTCTGCAAGGACATAACTAACCATGAGTCCTGCTGCTGAACCTGCAGTTCCTTTCTCTTCTCTTCCGTTCATCGTTTTTTTTTTTTTTTGCGGTGATTTCACAGAGAGAACGAAGAGGACGCCTACGAGTGCCTTCAGAAGTTCCCCCTGAGCGAGGGTTCAGTGACCAAGTCACCTACGCCAGTGCTAAGGCCATCGCCGACTCCGTCGCCGTCTCAACCGCCAACTCCCACGCTGCTCCAGCTGACGGAAGCCACAAATGCCCGTACTCCGGAACCGGAGACCCGTGCTCCTGCAGCTGCTGATGCGCCAGCAGCTCCTGCCCTGGTGGAATTCAGTGCCGTTCAAGCGGTGGATGTGAATGTCACGGCGGAATGTCGCCCAGCCATGTCGGAAGTGCATTCGGAAGACAATCGCTGGAATGTGCCAGCTGAGGCGGAAGAAGCCAAAGTCGTTGCAGAAGCCGGAGACGGAGCAGCTCCTGGTCTTTACTTGCCCGATTTGCCCGATCGTCCGTGCTCTGCGCTGTCCGCGTCCGAACCGGCGGAAATTAAGCTGGTAGAGGAGGAAATTGCCGCCGTGCTGTCCGGCGAGTCGGAGGTGCTCAAGGAGCACAATGTCCTCGGGTGCGTTGCATTCAATTTCACCCGTTTCCTGCCTGTCTGCCTGTTCCCCTGTCCCAGAGCCTGTCCCTTTAGCTGAGTCCTTTTAACCGCTTCCACATGATAGCGTCAATTTCTATAGGATCTTCCCCAAGCCGGGTGTCTGCATGTCCAGCGACGTCCTGCGTTCGCTCAACGAGGAGGTGACCAAGACGAAGCTGGAGAAGGACAAGGAGAATCGCAAGTGGTCCACCTTCCTCCAGAGGCCCAATCGGCCGGTGCCCAAGAGCAAGCAGCAGCTGGAGGCAGAGCGCCGGGCGGCCAATGCCTACAAGGTGACGATTGTCAAGTCGGCGCCACGTGACAAGTCGCCCATGGTGAGTGTCCTCCAAGTCGGCACTCGCGGAAAAAAATCACCTCGAATTTAGGTCTTTTTTTTCTCTCTGTGTGGCTTATTTGCTGTCCGGATCAGAAGTTAATTTTCCCAATATGTGTGACAGCCGGAAGCTAAGCCGGCGCCAAAGGAAGCCACGCCACCCAAGGAGGCCGAGAAGGAGAAGGAGCAGGAGGTGCCGGAACCAGAGCCGGAGCCAGAGGCCGAGAAGGAGGAAGAACCGTTGCCCACGGACAGCGAGGTACCGAATCTGGAGCAGCTCCCGGAGAGCGAGTTGCCGCCGGACGAGCAACCAGAGAAGGGCGATACCCCGAAGGATGAGGAGGAAGCCTCGCCGGAAGAGGCTTCACTAACAGGTACCGAGGCCGGTGAACCAACCACGGTAGCTGACACCCCGGCATCTCCTTCTTCTCCACCGGCAGAGCCCACAACTCCACCCAAAACCGAGGAGGAACTGGCCCTAGAGCGGCAGCTGGCGGATGTCCAGAGGCAACTGGCAGCCCTCTCGTCGCTGCCCTCCACCATACAGTCGACTCTGGATGCGGTGACCAAGCAGCTGGCCGAATTGCTGCCCACCTTCAAGCTGCAGCAGCAGGAGAGGCGGGAGAGTCAGGAGGGTCAGGAGCTGCCGCAAATCGATGGAAAAAACGACAGCGAGCCGGAGGATGAGGATGCAGGCGCAGGTGCTGAAAACTATGCCCAGGTCGACAGTAATTAAATTTTTCTAATGGCGCACTTTTGCGTATGTCCCTTCTCCTTCTTTACGGCCCTCGTGTCGTTCCGCAGGCCAAGCCATATCCATATCTGGGGAGGAACTGGCCAACAACCATTGCCCAGCGGGGCCATGTGAGAGTAATGAGGATAGATGCGATGCCAATGACCGGGAAGTTGCGGAAATTTCGCGCTCAACTGACGACAATCGCCTGGCCAAGGACAAGAGCAAGGATATGGATGCGGATGCCGAGGGAGACTGGGCCCGTGAGCAGCCCGCATCCGAGGAGCAGGGCTTCAGGAAGCAGAAGGTGAGTGCCAGGCCATGGCCTTGGAGCGAAATGAAATCCCTGGCAGGGCAGTTAATGTAATTAGGCTGTCATGAGTTGGGTCTAGCAGCTTTTAATGGCATTAGAGAGCCTCCTCGGTCTGTGTTCTTTTCTCTGTTCAGCTCTGCTCTGCTCTGTCCTGTCCGTTTCCGTTCCTGCTCCTGGACAGGACTCGTGCTAAACTATTTAGAGCAACAGGATTAAGCATCCTGCTTTATGGGATGTGTTTCATTGTCTGACCGATGGAGCTGCAAAAATATTCCCATCGTCCTTTTATAGTCCGTTTTACCTTTTGCTGGTTGATTTGTTTAAGGATTTGGAAGCTTATTAGAGTTGGTTTAGTGTCAGGTTTAGCGTGGGGAAAAGTAATAAAGAAAGTCGGGAATATTTATATTTTTAATCAAATTAAAGATGAAGCTACTTTTAAACTCTTTTTAGTTGGGAAATCTTTAATTAAATTACATTAAAAACCATTATTAAATTCCCTAAAAGCCCCCCCACAAAGATAATAAAATTCTTTATAATTTAACCAGAGCCAAAGCAGATGATGTACGAGTAATAAGGTGCTGTTAAGGCGGCATTAAATTAATTAATCATAGTTGAGTAAGAATGATTTAGCTCAAAAGTGGGTCAACTTCCAGAGAGATAGGGAGCGAGGGAAAACAGAAGAGAAATAAAGAAAACAGTTGGAAAAGTGGCCCTATTTTGATTGAGATGGCAGAATAACTTTGAGAAAATAATAGAAGGAAATGCCTTGCTCACAACTATTCGGTCGAGTTCCGGAG
Organism: Drosophila anomelani; assembly: GCA_035045905.1. Classification (NCBI taxonomy): domain Eukaryota; kingdom Metazoa; phylum Arthropoda; class Insecta; order Diptera; family Drosophilidae; genus Drosophila; species Drosophila anomelani. The sequence goes on from JAWNOO010000165.1 coordinate 11,619,514, forward strand.
TCAGTTTTTAGCCCAGGACAAGCAACCCATTTGAGTCACATTATCCAGCTGCTGAGGCCAGCTTCGTGGGACAGCTCCCGGCAGCTGGACCTTCTCAGCGGGTCCGTGTCCACAAATCAAATTAACTAAAATGCCATTTGGTTTTTGTCTTTTTCTACTTGCAGCATAATGTGCGCTTCCAAACGTAGTTAGTTAGCTTTAATCGAGTTTAAATTTTGATAAATTGCCAGTGGCAAGTCCAAGATGCTTCGGTTTGCCTCGTTTTGGTTCTCTAGTTCTCTGATAATATCTGAATATCTGAATAAAGTCCTCGCAGCAGCGGCAGGGGAAAAATGCAGAAACCAAAAGACAATTAGTAGGCACCAAGTGGAAAGTGGAAAGCACTTCAACTTTGTGTCCTTGTGTCCTGCCCTGTCCACTTGATTCCTAACCCCCCCTCACTTCTATACTGACTTTCCCCCCAAAAACACAAAAAAAATCAGTGTGTGTGCTGCCTTTTCCATGGCTCCATCGCTCCATCGGGTGTGTGTGTCCGCCTCCCTTCGGCATCTACAGAGACACGATGTCATCGAGGAGCTCGAGGAGCATCTGGTGCGCAAGAACAATCCCCGGCGGTCGAAGCGCGCCTTTGGTCCTTTGGTCCCATCCTCGGAGCGCCCACTGGTCCTGCCCGGTGGCCGGCGCTGGTATCGTCCCAAGGATGCCTACAACGATGAGTTCATTGCCGAGACCCTGAGCGCCCAGGCGGAGCTCATCACGGGCAGCACTCTCGGGTGGGTACCTCCTCTGCCTCCACACGGACACCTCCCATAAACACACTCATCCCCATTGCGGCTAGTTGGCAATGTTTGGCCATGTTTGCCGTGGTCAAGCTCCGGCCATCACATCCCATCTCATCTCATGTCATCGCTCTGTCCACAGAGCAAACATCAGCACAGAGAGAGAAAAAATAAGAGAAGAACTAGTAGGATCTTAGGGATTTTTAAGAACAATATAAATGGGTTGTATATATTTTTTATTAGATTTATCTCTGATTTCAACTTTGCTTTCAAATCAAATGTTGATTTTGCTCAGCCAGCCGAAACTCTTTGAAATATTCAAGCAGGTGTTCAATGGAAACAAAAGAACATTTCATGTGAAGGACTAAAACTCAAATTAAACATGGCAGCTACTAGGTTTATTATTACTTTCTTTGCTGCGTTGAAGAAATCTGTGCGTTGAAATTGAGAACTACCATTATTTTGGCATTTTTAAAGGAAAATGATGGCCTGCAATCTGAATTCAATTTGTTGAGTTTGATGATTATTTATTAGTGTGTTCATATGGCAGAAGTATTAAATATTGTTTATTAAGAGACATCTATATACCATAGCCTGCCTACCCAAGATTTGTGCTTTACTTTACTTATTTAAATACGTTTTTTATTGAGAGCCAACTTTAGAAATTTCTACCCTGATGTAATCACTATAAATGAAGTACAAAAACTAGCTTTCAGATACTCTAAAGTTAAAGCCAAGTTTAACGTTTGAAAAATAATACTTAAACAATTTTAAAATATTCTCCTGGACACTTAACTTTTAAATACGTTTTCCATGTTCTGACAGAGATTTATTTTGGATGTAGCCAAAAATGAAAATAAACCCTTCGAGGCTGACCATTCCCCCCATTCCCCATTTTTTTAACTCTGTGCTGACCGCAGACACTCCACCTAAAAACCATAACGTTAGCTCATCGCCCGGCATTCATTTTCTCCACTTCTTCACTTTTCCATGGAACCACTCGCACTCGCCTCTTTACATCGTCCATTGCACCATAAATTTGCGCATTAGCAGCTGTCCATACGAGAGCCCCTTGCTGGGCTACGATTCCAGGTAGTGTTTGATGGAGTAGCCATAGCGCCATGTACCAGATGCATCCCGAACACCCACAACCACTAGCACCTGGCATATATCACCATCTAGCACTCTCATTATGATTATCGTTGGCATTATCTTTGGCATTACGAGGGACAGGGACTGCGACTGGAAGCCATTGTGCACAGTGCCGCACAGTGATTCGCAGACTCATTCGCAGCCCGTTCCCCTGGTGTCTATGTTCCATATCCTTGTCATACGGCCTGCAGTTGATTTGACTTTTCGTCCTGCGTTCCGCTTGAGTTCTTTATGCTGCATGCTGCCTTTGAGTTTCGTCTCTGTGCCCTTTAGCCCCTGGATCATCTCGTTTTCTCCTTTGCTATTCGCTTTCTGATTTTCATTGTAGATTGCATTTTGGAATCGTTTGTTCAATGGCGAGCGTATAACACGCCAGCGCTTCAGGTAAGGTTGCTCCTAGCCCTCCCTCCCACTTCTCGACTCTTTAATGAGGCTAACAACTTCTCTTTGCTCTTTGCTATGCTGTGTGTGTGCCCGTGTGTGTGCGTGGTCGTATATTTGCCCGCCCTTGTCTTGTACTTAACCAATGGGGGAATATATACGGAAAAACGGGATAACGCTGCGATTCCTACTTGGATTTCCCCTTGGCCAGGGAGCTGCAGGGCCTCGGCCAGAGCCTGACCATGCAAAAGTAAGTTGTCACATTGGACTTTAGCTATGCTTTCTTGTGCTTTGTGCTGTGCTGTGCCATGCATGCTCCATCCCCCTGCTTTCCCTCCCCTCAATTCAATCCATGGTTCATTGCATGCATACACGTCGACGACGGTCTCCCGGAAGGGCGCTGCATTCCCCAGTGTTTGCTCTCCCAGTGGCAGTTGCAATTCCAATTTAACGCTGGCACTCGCCATTCCATCTCCATTCTGTTCTGTTCTCCGTTCCTTCGACAGGGTCAACTTCATGAAGTACCAGAAGCCGGAGCGCAAAATCGATCTGAATCGCAGCGAGGTGTACAAGTATCTCAATCCGCATCTGGACAGGGCGCCCGTGCGTGGCATCGAGGTGCGTGCCCCTCTGGTGGCCGCCGAGTCTGATATTCGCCAGTCACTGCAGTCGTAGGAATGAGGAGGGAGCAACCAGCACCAGAACCTCCCGTCCAAATGCCACAACACAAGCCAATCTTATAGGTACACACAGAGAAACAAAAGGAGTTCCTTGGCGAGGAATCAAAGCCTGAAGAAGTTGCCAAATTAGGCAGAGATTCATAGCGATTGAATGTGAATAAAATATACTCAAGTTTTTTTAAATTAAATGGTTTTTGTTTATAAACAGAACCGAATTTCTTTTGTATCTTTCTTGCACCTAAAATATACTTAAAAGTATTTGCTTTCTTTTTTGTTCTGTGCATTGTTTGAAAAGGATCTTAAATAAATAAATGGTGATTGTACTTTAGGAGAGTTACACTTGTTACCATGTTTATTTAAATTATCAAAGCACCTCAGAAAAAAAGAGAGGCAAATCTTATTTGCAGACCATTTCTTCTATATATTTTATTTTGCCCACTCAAACCCAATGAATCTCTGCTAAGAATATAGCCTAAAAACGAATCACTTTTCTGTTAAAATATATATCCAGTCTTATATTAAGAAAGCTGCAGCTTGTTTTCGTGTACTTTGATTAGCTTCAGTTTGCAGCCGGAATATACACAAATTCACAAATTGTTTATCATCCATCACTGCACCCATTCGCAGACCGATTATCGCTTCAAGGATTTATACGGAGGGAAAGCTTAACAAATAAAACCAGAAGCCATTGTCAGGAGGCGAGGAGGAGGAGGAGGAGTCCGCCGCTGCTGCCGTCTAATGCGATATTACATAATTTGTGTGCAACAAGGCGTATGTGTAATGTGTCGTGCATTTCTGTGGCATATCCTCAGGCGCCCTCGCTGGCTGCTCCTGCTGCAATTTTCTTTCCACGCTTCATGCTCCCTGCTCCATGTGTGTGGGTGCGTGCGTGTTTGCTTATGCTTCTGTGTGTCTGCTTTGTGGGTGACAAGCTCTTCGAATTTGCATTTATTAAGGCAAATGAATTGGTTCAGGAGCCAAGGGAGTGGGACTTCAACAACAACAACAAAAAATGGCAAATGACATGGCAAAATGGAAACAGCAGCACCACAATAAACCCGTATTTAGTTATGGCACAAACACGGAGCTGAGAAATCAAAATTGTCGTCACGTTATGATGAAACCCCGAACGGGACGAGCGGAAGCGATGCGCACATTTCACTCACAGACACACACAGCACACACCACATACGCCCGGAATGATGAGACGCTTTTTTGTGCTGCCTGATTCGACGGGTAATAAAAACGCGCCAACTTAATGCACGGAATAAACAGGACTACGCGACGCTCGTCAAAGGATCCGCCAGATTTTCCGTAAACTGCGATGCGTGCACTGCTGGCGAGCTCTCGTCTTGGACTGACACAACCAAGTTGGTGTTATCACTGCACTGGCGGCCGCCACCGTGTTGGGTTCGCAGGCTGCGCTTTGAGTGGGTTTTCCATTGAGTGGAGTCGAGTCCTTCGGTTTCTTGGGACAGCTTTTGCAAAGGACAGCTTTTGAGTGTTTTTTCCGACTGTGCCGAGCTTTGTTGAGTCCATGTTGTTGCCTCGGGGGGACAAATCGTTGAGGATTTGGGGCAGAACCAGGGGCGGGGCAGGTCAGGTCGGGTGGTCGGATGGTTGGGGTGGTCCGGGCAAAGGTGCAAATGGTGGAATGTCGGAAATAAAATTAAGATTTGCTCAACTTGTTGGCCAAAAGTTTGACTCGGCTAATTTGTATGCTTAATTGCCAAGCGGCGCCATTTACACTAAGCTACGCGCCACGCTTTGAAGTCGCTAATTCGATTGGAATGGTTTAAAAGGGTTTGAGCGTAGGGTTTACTTCGTAATAATCAATGTTAATTGGAAAACATTATAAATGCGGTAACTTATGTCCTTATGATACCGAAACTAGAAAGCTAACTTTGGAAGATATAAAAGGAAAATTTAATGGTAAACATTTACTGTGCGACTGGTTCTTAAAATCGAGCAAATGCTAAGAATTTGTACTAAAATGTCAAGACTGAAGCCTTTTTTTTGCCTACAACAATAACTGCAATTCATTGGAAAAACCAGAAAGGAAACTAACTTCGGCTCACCGAAGTTTGTATGGTATATAAAAAACAAGTAAGAAAGCTACAGTCGAGTGAGCGCGACTGTGAAATACCCGCTACCCATACTTAAACCATAAAAGCGTCAGGACGCCAGAAAAAACAGTTAATACAATTTTGAACATAACGGACAAATGCAAATGCAAGTGTAATATAATCACATGCATACAAAAATACATACACATGTATCTATGTGTGTAAAAACGTTATTATTGCATTTAAGCGGCTAATAAATATTACCATTTATTAAAATTGCTTCTCGAATATCTTATAAGATTATTTTCCGAACACAACCAAGAACGGATAAGAATATTTAGTTGGTCTAATTGGTCAACCAAATGAAGCATGCTGCCAGCAGCCGTTTGTGGCCATACAAAATTATTTCTTTAATAACTTCGACAATTTTTATCTGATCGCAACCAAATTTTCAGGAATCACACAGACTATAGTTCTTAATATGCATTCCGAAATTCGCGACTCTAGCTTTAAAATTATACGCTTAATACGCTTTTTTATGATTTGCGGGGGCGGAAGTGGGCGTGGTAAAAATTTGAAACAAACTTGATCTGCGTGCAAGCATAAGAAATACTGTCGAAAAAAAATTAGAGCTCTATCTCTTATAGTCTCTGAGATCCAGTGTTTCATACGGACAGACGGACAGACAGACAGACAGACAGACAGACAGACAGACAGACAGACAGACAGACAGACAGACAGACAGACAGACAGACAGACAGACAGACAGACAGACAGACAGACAGACAGACAGACAGACGGACATGGCTAGATCGACTCGGCTGTTGATCCTGATCAAGAATATATATACTTTATAGGGTCGGAAATGCTTCCTTCTACCTGTTACATACATTTCCTGCCGGCACAAAGTTATAATACCCTTCTACCCTATGGGTAGCGGGTATAAAAATAAAACCGAAATTTTGGAATAACAAGAAGCTGCCAAATCTCAAAATTGATGAAATTATATTGTCTATTCCATAGTAGTTTTTAACAGGCTAAGAACTCTGCATATAAGCTTTTTGAATTAACAAAAAATTCAATTTTGTAGATTTTTTGGAACATTTTTGGCAAAATTTAAATACAAATTTCACAATTTTTTGGGTTTATTTTTTGGTCAATTTTAACTTTTTCAATTGCCATAACTTGGCAAACAATGGATTCATTTCGAATCGGAAAGCTGTTCTATGCTAGTTTTTGGTAGGCGAACAAGTCTTTATTGCAAATTTTTAAACTTAAAACAATACAATTTTTTGGAATTTTTGAAAAAAATCATGATGGTACCCCTTTCCAAATTTTTGAAATATTGTTAAAAATTTTGTTTCTTGTTTCTCTTTTTTTTTCTTTATTAGTTAGAATCGCCTGATGATGCTGATCAAAAATATATATGATTTATGGGGTCGAAAATGACTCCTTAACTTAAATTTAAGCTTTTTACTACAATTTAATGTTAATAAAAATATAAAAAATGTTTCACACATTTTTTGGCTCATTTTTTTGACAATTCCAAGTATTTCAATTATCATAACTTGTTCAAAAAAAGATTTAACATTAATTTAAAAGTAAAACTCATTAAATGCAAAACTGTATTTTTAATTTAAATGAAAAATAATTATTTTGAGCGATATAAGATTTGAAAAATTGAATTTATTAGCCGACAATTTGAATTTGACAATTTTGAATTCCAATTGAAAAAACCATAAGTTTATATAGGTTATAGAGGTTAAATATAAATCAAACGCCAAATTGGAATTCAAATGTTAAAAGATGATAAGTTAAATGTAAATTTAAATTCGGAGGTTAATAAGTTTACATTTTTTAGACTTTATAAAGTGGAACTTATCGTTATTTTAAATGAATGTATTTTTTGCAGTTGGCAGAAAAAAAGGTTTACAATTTTAAATTATTAGAAAATATTCATTACCTACCCGATTTCAATCACAAACCGCACCAGAAAGAGGATTGACTTTGATGCAAACAATATTTTGTTCAATTAATGACATAATTTGTACTCCTTTTTTTTCATCCCATTTAATAACTTTGTTAATTTAAAAGGTATTAACTTTTACCAATGATGCTGGATATAAATTATGCAAATTAGGAACAATTCTTCAGTTTTATTTATAAAATTTCAGTTACTTATCAAGTAAATTGAAAAATATGAATAATAAAACCCAGATCCAGTTGAATTTTTTGTAATTTTATTTGAATTTGAATAAACAATACTAGACAACAACTACTTAGAAGTAAGTACAAGTTCATACATACAAGTTACATAAAAATAGTTTAGATTAGGCCCTCAGCTGCGCTCCGCCGATCCGAACGAATATAATCCTTGAAACGTACTATATAGTATGTGTATGTATTTATGTAGTATATGCGGTGTATAATATATAGAGTCATGTATAAGTACAATGTGTGTTTTTTGTTTTGTGTGTGGATTCATTTGTGTTTTTGTTTTTGTTTTCAAATACAAAGAAGGCAAAATTACAGCGGCTACTCCGCCCTGCGAAGCGATCCCTTTAGAAGGGAGAACTCCGAGGGCGAAGGGCTTACAACGATTTGTTATAAACAATTGTTTGTTCGTTGGACTTTTCTCCAATCAGTTTAAGAGGGGGGAGTTTTAAGTTTAAAGTTTAATGTTTGTTGTTCTTTGTTTTGTGTGTTTGACACTAATTATCACTACGCCAGTTTGAAGCTAAATAGTTTCGTAAGTTCCTTCTAGTTATCCATAACTCTGTGGATTGCTTCGATTTAATAGGGACTAATCCGAGTTAATAATAAGTAGTTTGTGTTTATGCAAATGCAATTATTGCTAATAATACATGCGAAGGAGTCCAACTAAATAAATAATTTGTATCTCTTGTTGGTTTCTCAGTTTGTGTATGCTGTCTCCTTCTTCTGCAAACCATCATACATGATTAGTCAGAGGTAAGGCTTTCGGGGGGCAAAGTTGGCGTGTTGCCCTCAAAAATATGCTGCTTTGCTCTCCCACCGCTTAATAAATATGTCTCTTGATTTCAGTTACAATTTAGGTACACGATTCCCCTGCGAACACGCTTCATCTTCCGTCGTAGAATCACAAAAGTGCGGACTCCGCATATAGCATACATATATCATGATATACAAATATGGTAACGGGCTGATGGTGGTACTGGTTTCAGGTGTGTGGCGGCTTGTCTCTAAATACTAATTGCAGGTAGTTCGTTAACGCGTTTACACCATCGCATTTGTATTTTGCATTTATATTTAGCTTTAGTTTTGTGTTCTTGTTTTTTGTTTTTTTCTGTGGCCATCGTAAAACGTGGCTTGGCATTAATACTTTCAATCTAAACCTAATTAAGTGTCGCCAGATCCCAGCCAGTGCCTCCTCCTAGGCAGGCAGATTGGTTTGTTCGTAGAAATCGGGCTCATCCTCGGTCTTCTTGGCCTCGCTGCCATCCAACTGGAAGATAATTTCTTGTTTAATAAACTTCATTTATCATTTAAAGATTGATTATCCTACCGCTTGCAATTCTTCTGGTTTGTAGAGAGCACTCAGCTGCATGCGTATGGGCACCATCATGATCAGGAAGAAGGGGAAGGCCAGCGAGAATCTGGATGATTTCACAGTCCACAGCAGCACCAGGCAAAGCACCTGAATGGTGGTGAACAGGTGCAGCTTCCACGGGCGAACCCGCTTCACATATGGCGTTGGGGGATAATGCTTCACCGGCATAAAGTACAATCGGACTCTGTAAAACGAAAAATGCTTAGAAATTGTCATAAATTATTAAATTCCCTCGAAACTCACCGCTCAAAGAACTGCACTCCGCTCATGGAGGCCACACCCATGTAGAGAAAGACTCCAAAGAGCACGGCCATGGGTATAAGCCGCAGCAGTGGAGCCATCAGCACCGACAGGCCTATCATCAGGCACACAAAGAAGCCAGACAGACGCTGCTCCTTCACATCAACGATCCTGGGCGACTCGCCAGGAGCATGGGTGCTGTTTAAATTCAAAATAAATAAAATTATTAAGCTTTCCGTTATATTTTTTACACTCAAAATAAACTCACCGCGACATAATGGTCACCGAGGAGACATGCGTCACCGATCTCACTGTGGCTGCACAATGCCAGGGCATTCCAAACAGACCGCAGGCGGCGTTGAGCAGACACAGCAGCACAATGTCCCAGTGCAGGCCGGAGCCCTTCTTCAGGCCCCGATCCGGCTTGTCCACAATCAGCTCCGAGATCTGAGACTCCATGAAGATGAGGATATACACCAGCAGGGCGGGCACCACGCAGGCAAATGGAATCAACGTTGAGGTGGCATTGAAGCCAATGTACCAGCCACGCTTTGAGGGGTCGCTGGGCGACAGACCCTCCGGCACCACCAGCTTCTCCGTGTATACAGCGGGCACCATGTAGTCGACCAGCACAAAGATGGCAATGGAAATGGGCACGCCAAAGTCTCCAAGGGCACGGCGTGCATTGCGGCCCAGAAAGTGGGAATTGCGGAAGAGCTTCAGGTAGTAGGCAACCACAAAAGTGGCCAGCGTGAGGATGGTGCAGAAGAGGGCGGTGTTCGGTTGATTCTTGGGCAGCGGCGGCGGTCCCATTGGCATTGCCGTGGTGGAGATATTCAGGACGCCCTCGGTAATATTGGCTAACACTGGAGATTGGGTCACGTTGAAGAGAGTTCCATTCTCGTGGCCAGCTAGCGTCGGCGGCGGCAGATTGTAGTCGGGCAGCAGGGGATTCTCATCATAGATCGACACCAGCTTCATCATTGTTTCCACAATATAAATCAGCGTGATCAGAGCCGAGAAGATCTCCTGGGTAAATCTCGTGAGCAGGCGCACATAGACGCTTCCCTCGAAGGCGGAGACACACAGAGCGATGACTATCAGCCAGATTCCCACGTAAACCCGCAGCGACAAGAAGTCAAAGTTATTCTTCGTGCAGAAAACCATCAAAGCTTCGTCAAACAGCAGGAGAGGACCTGTGGTTCCAATGATCACCAAGGGCTGGCAGGAGAGACAGTGGAAGATGATGCCCACCAGGGAGCAGGAGATCAGCGTCTCCGAAATGCCGATCCAGGCATGTGTCTTGGCGGAAACGAGACCTCCAAAGGTGATGGCGGTCGAGAGGCAGGCAAAGTACATGAAAATGGTGGCCGCCAGGGTTTCCGTGTTCAGGCCATCCAGGATGTCGCTCTTGTACATGGGCATACGGCGCTTCAGGTCGTTCCTTAGGCCACCCCACAGCCGGTGGGTCTTCTCCAGCGGACTGGGCCGCTTCTTTCGCTTGCCATCATCATCATCGGAGCCACCATCACCGCCGCCGCCGCCGTCTCCTCCTAGTCCGCCGGCAATGGCACCCAGCGATTGCTTCTCCAGCAGCGCCTTCTCCTCATCCTTGCCAATCTTGATCATTTCACTGTCTCGCTTCACCTGCAACGCCTTAATCTTGCGCGTACGAATCCAATCCTTCTTGGCTTTCAACTCCTCGAAGGGCAGCAGATCGTGACGATCCCAGTTGCCGGGCGGCAGCACAATGGAGTCGTCCAGGAACTCATTAATGGCCGACAGCAGATCCTTGCGATCATCGGCCTTGTAGGCAATGGCATGGAAGTGTTCGTTGGCCATCAGGGTGGAGATGGAACGACCCACCTCATGGTAGTCCAGGTCAAAGTTGCGGGGACCCAACAGCACGAACATGAAACGCACCGGCACAGGAACCTCTGTCAGAGTGGGCATGAGGACACCCTCCGACAGGCGGACAAAGGCAATCGTTGGCTGCTCCAGGAACTCCACGGCACCCACCTAAAGGGATAAAACAAAGAAATTAAATGTAAATTAAGATGATAAATCATTATAAATGTACGAAACCTACCAAGACAGTGGTGGCCTCGGCTCCCGCTGGAATCCTCCTGAGGATCGTGTCATTCTGCAGCTTCTTGAGATCCTCCTGAGACGAAGAGTACAGATCGTCCTTCATGTCAATCTTAAGCTCGTTGCTGCGCTTGCTGCCTCCAATCTCGCTGGCCGGCATGATTTTGATCTTCTTATCATCGGTGCCGCCGGACAGGTTCTGTGAATCACATCATGGGAAATGTCAGTAAGGAAGCTCTCTAAAATATCTTTAATTTCCGGGGAAACATCAAGCGAGCTCTACATGCAAAAGCTGGTGCCAAACACAGAACACAGAGTATCTATATACAAACATAGTCAAAAGTATTTACACAACGACCAATTGTATGCAACTCTCAACTTCTCCTAGCTGTTACTCTTGTTGTTGTTATCCGATTTCCCCGAAATAATTTTTATAGGATAGGTTAATCTATTTAGAAGCTAGTGAAAAAGAACCTAGAAACCTAACGGTTCATAGGACAAAGAGAAAAATAAAAGAAAAGATACATGCAAGTTGTCAAAAGTATTTACACAACATTTTTTGGTGTCGAAAGTAATTACACAAAACTTAATTTTATTACTTCAGCTTAGAATCTAATTTTAACCAAAATCTTTTTTAATTTTATGAAAATACATTAATAATATTTAGTAAAGCAGCCTTTGGCATCAATGACAGCTTGCAGTTTTTTTTGTATGGACCCTACCAAAGTTTGGCCAAATTGTAAGGACAATTCTGGCCAAATTTTGTTATTTCTGCGATGGTTTCCTCTCGAATTTTATTTTTATTGGTGATTTTATTATTTTTAATGAAAGCCCAAACGTTTTTAATTATATTTAGGTCTGGGTTCTGTGGCGGCCATGAGAGAACCGCCTGACTAAGGTCGTGCAAGAATTTTGTGGGTACTTTATCCTTATGGCAAGTCCTGTAATAATTGTCTTAGAATCCAAAACTGTAATTTTTTAACAAATTAGTAATTGTACCCTTCGTTGCAGGCTAAAAGAAACTAATTTCAATACGTATGTTGTCCGAAAAGTGATTTAAATCACACCAGCCAATAAAAAATAACGACTTGATTTTGCATATCAATACATTAAGAAGCCTCTTAACTTCTGGTTTAATATTTTATTGACTGATACGGCTGCTAGGGGTCGTACATTAACAAATTTGTGCATTTGAAAAAAAACCAAAAGCATTTGGCAGCCCAGCCAACTAATAGATTTGGCGGGGGCACAGTAATGTTTTGGCTGGTGTGATTTAAATCACTTTTCGGACAACATACGTATTGAAATTAGTTTCTTTTAGCCTGCAACGAAGGGTACAATTACTAATTTGTTAAAAAATTACAGTTTTGGATTCTAAGACAATTATTACAGGACTTGCCATAAGGATAAAGTACCCACAAAATTCTTGCACGACCTTAGTCAGGCGGTTCTCTCATGGCCGCCACAGAACCCAGACCTAAATATAATTAAAAACGTTTGGGCTTTCATTAAAAATAATAAAATCACCAATAAAAATAAAATTCGAGAGGAAACCATCGCAGAAATAACAAAATTTGGCCAGAATTGTCCTTACAATTTGGCCAAACTTTGGTAGGGTCCATACAAAAAAAACTGCAAGCTGTCATTGATGCCAAAGGCTGCTTTACTAAATATTATTAATGTATTTTCATAAAATTAAAAAAGATTTTGGTTAAAATTAGATTCTAAGCTGAAGTAATAAAATTAAGTTTTGTGTAATTACTTTCGACACCAAAAAATGTTGTGTAAATACTTTTGACAACTTGCATGTATCTTTTCTTTTATTTTTCTCTTTGTCCTATGAACCGTTAGGTTTCTAGGTTCTTTTTCACTAGCTTCTAAATAGATTAACCTATCCTATAAAAATTATTTCGGGGAAATCGGATAACAACAACAAGAGTAACAGCTAGGAGAAGTTGAGAGTTGCATACAATTGGTCGTTGTGTAAATACTTTTGACTATGTTTGTATATCTTTTATCATGCAAATCAACAAGTGCGTTTCTAGGGTTTAGTTTTAGGGGCTAAAAAGAGGGTAGAGTAGAGTAGAGTACTTGAACAACACAATCACAATCACAATTGAGAACTTGCCAATCGTGGAGGTGGAGGTGGAGAGAGCACACATAAAAACAGTGGTTCTAAGGGGGGAAGAGGGGCTACGGAACGTGGCTAACGTGGTGGGGCTAAAAAGAAATATCGCGAGTTCTATAAGCGCATTTCGGCAGCTTTGGATTTGGACTCCTTCTTAGACGGTTCTTTGGGGGTTTCAAAAAATTAAAACTGTTTTTTGTAAGCTTTATATTTAAGTGAAAAATAAAAATACTATCCTAAGCTGAATTTTCTAGAATTTCTTAATAAAAACTTGTTAATATTTAATACATTTTAAAAAGAATGATCTAAAAACAATATGTTTAAGTCTCATTGGTAAAATCCTTGAAAAAGGATTGCTTTTCAAGCTAACAAAAATGTTTTTAAATATGCTTCTTGATTTTTTTATGAATTTAAATTATTTAAAACCCAATTTTTTAATTTAAAAAAGAATCTAAAGCTACGCCTGGGATTTATTCCCCTTTATACGCAGCCACATCTGAATTGCTTTCATTTCCTGACCCCCCACCGAGCTTAGAAGGAGTTCTTTTTTGGGGGAATTCTTGGCAAGCTCATTACACCCAGGTAGGACATCGTGGAGTGGCGCCGGTGATCGATGGCTGCCGCGGCAGCTGTGGTGGCGGTGGCCACATTTAGCATGGCCGCCGTTGGCGGGGCACTGGAAGTGACGCAGATGCTTCGCCTGGCCTTGGCCAGATTTCGGGGTGCCTGCTGCTGGAACTGCTGATGCTGCGAGGACCCATCCGCACCCATCCAAAGGAACTTTATTTCAAAGTTTTTGTGCAAAGAGTATTTGTGTTTTTGTTTTGTTTTGTTTTTTTGCGAAATAAATTCATAAAAGAAATTCAAGAGATACACAAACGATTGGACAAAGCGGCGCTTTATAAGTTAACTGTACGATCATGGCTATATACAATTTGGCTGTTCTTTACCGATTTTGGAATAAGTTGCTGTTGTTGTTGTTGTTGTTGATACGATATTGGATGTTGTTGTTATTATTATTGTTGATGTTTTGGTGTGCGATAGTTGTGAGTCATATGAGTTTATATATGGCGGAAATAGACAAGAGAATAATGACCACGATCATGGGGATTAACAAACTTTTGTCACACTTTTCACTGAAAGCCAATTATTTATAGCGAACAGGCACGATAATGTCCATAAATTATATATATGTTAGATAATGATTTATGAACGATATTAGTATGACAAGAAGATAATGCATAAAAGTGTCAGCGATTGAGGCTGATGAGAGCTGAGGGAGAGGAGTGGAAGGATGCGTCAGGATCTTACCTGCAGGCTGGTGTAGCTGTTGTACTTCCGCTTGGTGAAGGGCAGCACTCCCTGATGTTCGTTCACATGGCGATGGCGGAGCAGCAGCGATCGCATCACCGAGGGCTTGTCATTGATGTCAATCAGGTCCTCAATCACCATCTGAAAAGGGGTTAAAAATTAAGGATTTAGTTACGAATCTACTGCTAAAAATAGTTATCTAAAACTATGAGAACTAAGAACTCTTTACCTGTTCCACAACACGATAGGCCACGGCGGGCAGATCCTTCTCATTGAGATCGAGCAGAACCACGCCCGTCTCCAGGCAGCGACGCAAGTTGAGCAGCGAGTGGAAGGACAGAGAGGCCACATGGGGCTTGCCCCAGCGATCGGAGCCCTCTTCCACATCCTCCTCATACTTGATCCAACGCGCTGTCTCCTTCCACTCCCTATCCTCGCCCACGCCAGTGAGCTCGTCCAATTGCACAAATATCTAATAGCAAAAAATAAATATTAATAAAAATATTAAACAAATAAATCCTTAACAAACCTCATGTGGACTGTGGTCCACCTCGGGCTTCTTGTTGGTAAACGGCGAAATTGTTATTTGGGGCAGCTCCCTTAGCTTGATCGAAGAGTGATGGATCTTGTGGCGGCGCAGGGCCCTTGGGTCGTCCGAACGATGTGATCTCAGCTCATTGAGATCAGCCTCCTATAATGGGGGGGTGGGAAAAATAAAGCATTAATTATTAATTCCCTGCACAAAATGGCAAATTTTTTTTATGGGCTAAGGGCACGGCCTAGGATAAGATGGTCAACCTGTTTAGCCGGCATTTGGCCATTTGTCTACAGGTGAAAGAGTCCATGTGTTGGCGGTTTTTTGTATTTTGTTTAAACAATGAGAGTTGAAGAGACACAAGAGCAGGTTTAATTAGAGATGAACTCAAGAACTACGTCAAGATGGGGGTTAATGGATTCTAGGATTTGTTTAGGGTTTGAAGGAAGAAGGAGGATTCACTGAATTAAAAGTGTGCTAGGGTCCCTACCTCCAATGCCGTGTCCTCAGGCTGCACAGAGATGCGACGCGCACCTGCATCACCGTTTTCCTCGAGGGTCTTTTTGGGTTCCACGCTGTCCTGATGTGAGAATTTACGCTGTCTATAATACTGATGGCGGCTATAAGGATAAGATTTAAGAATTTCATTTAAATTCAATTTTTCAAAATATTTTAAAGACAACATTACGTATACGCAATGTTGGCGAGAGACTTTTTCCAAATATATTACGCATACGCCTCGTATGCGCCAAAAGTTTTGCATAATTTTTAGGCAAAACTTTGTACCTTTTTCATAGTATTTGTTTATGCAAAATTAAATATTAAAATATATTTGTTCAACTTGTACCTTCTTCGGCGTTTGCGTTCGTGCGATTGGTCCGTTGGCTGGTCATCATAACTCAAGCTAGGCGGGGTGACAACGATCTTCTTCTTGCCCCCGAACTGGACGTGCTTCTCGTCCAACGAATTATCCGAGTGATCACCGTGGCCGGCTCTCTCGGAGACTAGCGGAAAGTCCTCGGGGATGTCATCATAGTTCTGGGCATTGTTCAATGGTTCCGTTTGGCTCTCGTACTCCGAGTCCTCCTCGATGTTCAGATCGTTTGTACGGACTTTTGGGAATACAGATAAATAGTTTATGAAATATAGGAAAATATATATTAATTTTATATTCAACCCACTGCTATTCTTCTTCCTAGATCCAATGGGTAGCTGGCTGTTGTCCTGAAAGGTGGTTACATCAAATTTGTCCTTGCGTGCACTATTGCCGGCAAAGACCTTTTCCATTTCCGAGTCCAGCAGCACTTCGTCGGGATCCTCATTGCCGGACTAAAGGGAAGAGAGGGGGGAATACATAAAAGATTGAGAGATAGTCGTACAAATTGTCGTTACTCAATTGCTTTCATGCGTTTTTGGTCACGTTGTGCATGAGTCAAGTCGGCGCAAATACTTTTCAATTAAGAATCTATAGGAAAAACAAAGTCAGACGAGTCACATGACTCGCAGCATTATTGTTCGTCGTCACGAGTCGCAGTCTTTCGACATGTTGACGATCTCTGAATAAACAACAAACAAACAAAAAAAAAGGGATGAAAACTGTGAACATTAATCATCCAACCAGCGGGTGCGAACGTCACGCATTAAGAAACCTCAAGAAGATACAGAAAAAGAACTTGATCAGCCTTCGGGGGATGAGACTCGAACTGGATTCATTCACTGGGCGTTATTCGTAATTGGTTTTAATCGATCTCAATTGATTTTCATAGTGACGAAGGCATTGATTGCGCACTTCTCTCAATCATGATCATTATTAGCATCTTCTGGCGAAACTATTTCTTTGGCCGAACCAGAAACAAGTAAACTCAATTATTTTCAATTGTCGAGTGGCTATCAGATTACAAAATATATGAATTTGTTTATTGAAAATCACAAAGAAGGTTACAGGAAATTCAATTTCTTCATCTATGCTTGGTGAGGGATTGTGATTTTCCAGAGAAAAATAAAGTTTTTTTATTTACAGAAGGATTTTAAGGATTTATACTATTTTTGAAGGGTGAGATTAGAATTTTAATTAATCCACAAGACACTTTTATACTTCCCAGTTCCTTCAAAAGTCTTTATACAATAAATAATCTATTTTTCTTCTCTTCATAAAAATCATAAATATTATAATGTCAGGGAAATAATTCCACCTGCTTTAAACATTCGAATCCTGCTTGTGTTTTCATTCACACCCTTCATAATGAACACCTCAAAATGTGTTGGCACAAAGTCAGTCAACATATTTTCCCAGGTATTTTCATTTTCAGCTTTAACGACACGTCTTCGGTTGCTCCGGATTGGTGTATATATATATATATCCGTACGTGTGTTTTCCCAGTTGTTTGCTACGTCAACATGGAAATTATCGTATGCTTAGACGTACATAAATGCAAATGGAATTAACTAAATGCGATTTCCCCCTGTTTTGGCTCCCCGAAGGACAACAACTTTCCGGTCAGGTCTGCAGCTGCTAAATATTTAATGCCACCTTTAATACTACAGAGCGGGAGAGAGAGAGAATGAGAGTATCCTTGACAATTACATTCACTTCCTGATAAGCCCGGGGGCTGATAAGGGAGGTTAAACAAAAGGCAAAACACACAGAGTTTCAGTTTGAGTTTATAAATAGAAAAAATTTAATAACGCTGAGAGCCTGCACGTGGGAACGTCAATGTGTCCAGCAGGAAATAAGGAAAAGCGTTGGTATTGAATGAACAGACTATGTGATACTTAGTGAGTTGCTAAGAAAAGGATAATTATTGGTTAATATATCTTTTGATGGGAAAACTTATTTCAAAGTATAAAAAAGCTTTTATTAGTTGCTTGCCAATTAAATTCTTTGCTTTATTATTTTAATATTTATTTTTTAAGAATATAACCATACAAAATTCTCCAAAAATGTAAATTAAATTTCTTAAAATATCCCAATTTTTAATAGATTCATCTATATATTTTCACTATAACAAGATACCCTTTAATTCTCCACAAATACCCCGCATCTAAACTATAATAAAAGGAAGACCAATGACCAGGTGTATCTGTGTGTGACCCCTGTGTCTGTGCATTGGTGTTGGTCAGTGGGCGGTGGCTATGGGTGGCTTTTGCATGTGATAAGCCAAAGCGTAACGCGCCACGTTACGTTAATTAATCGATAAACACCAAGTTCTATGCGTAGTATCATAATGACGTTGCTATTAATGATGCCGCCTTCGATCATTATGAAGTTAATGGCATTGCTGATCTACAGATATGACAACAGGAACGACAACGGCAGTAAAAGTATTTTGTCATAGGACCATTAGCCTAATGCCCATCATAATGTGGAATAATACCTGAAAAACCACCCACAAAAAACAACAGGCAAATACCACCCACTCTTCAGGTAACTTTTTCTAAAAAAGCGTCGCACTTTATGCAGCATGTCAGTGGCGCTTATCAAAATAATCGATGCTATGTTCAGCCCCCTCCTTAACGCCCCTTTGCCACGCCCCCACTTTCTATAGTCCCCTTTCCCCTTAGGTTCTGGCCCGCCTTCTCAAAGCTGTCTGAACTGTCAATTTTCGTTGTTGTTGTTTGCCCAACGTTCCAATAGCGAGCCAAATGAATATGCACGGGTCACAGCCCCAAATGCAGACAGTTGTTAGCCAACGAAATAGAAACCCAAATGAGAGCATTTTTATAGGGAAATTCGGGTGGGAAAATCATGATGAAAAATATGTTTTTATATCTTTTTATTATGGAAAAGTATGCGGTTTCAAAGCTTATAATTGGTGTGTTTTTTATAATGTTTTAGTAGCACGAATTCGGTGGAAATTAAATGCTTCAAAGGGGTTGTATAAATATATAAATCATATAAAAGTATACATCGGATTTAACAGAGAGTCATTTTTTTTACTAATTTAACGCAGTATTATTCCCAGTTTTTTAGTACTTTTCAGACTTTAATTGTAAAGAAATCCTAGAAAAAGTAGTCATTTAACTTTAGTCTTTCTAAAGTTATTCACTCTCCCCTCTGGAAAATATTATATATTCACGAAGGATCTCCTTTAATTTTCTTAAAAATAACTCACCACTTCACCCATTCAAAATAAAGTTAAAAAGAGTTTGCCTACCATATTCCTGACTCTAGAAAAATATTATGTTATTGCAGATATATTTCCTTGCTATTTGCAGAACCTCTCAAGCATTTGTGATTGCTGCACCTATTCGAGTGGCAGTCGTTGTGCGCCACAGTCAGGCCGCAAGTTCAGTTCATAAAGCTGGGCGTGCATGTAAGCAGCTCACAGTTCTCTTGGCCACCATCTGCCTCATCCCCGCCAGCTCTCCCCAGCTTCTTCTACAGCTTCTTCACCAGCTCCAAGTTGTGCCAACAATAAGTCGCGCTGAGTTCGTTGAAGAGTGTTTCTGATGTGATTTGACATCAAGAAATGCAAGTGAGCGGCGGCACGTGACTTATGCACGAGTCATAAGCGAGTTAGAGTCGGTTGTTCGTGGCCTAAACAACTTTTTCAGGGGGTTCCAACTTGCCAAATTGAATCAAATTGTGGCTAAAGCGAAACTTGTTAAGATTTTGTGCCAAGCAAGTTGCCAACTGCTGTTGTCAACACAGTTACAGCCATAGCCACCACCGCCACTGTGTGCCGGAGTGAATAACTTTTTGCACTGCGGATTAAAAGTTTGTCTTCTGGGATATATCGCGTAACTTTGTATTTATTGGAAAACTGTTTGAGTTGCCAAAACAAAAAAAAAAGGAAAGAAAGAAAATATATTGATGGAACGAGTATGTGGGAAAATGTAAGGTAAAAGCGAAAGATTGCCAAAGTTTGGTGGGTCTTAAAAAACATAAAAAACTCAAGCAGGCTGAAGGGTACTTGAAAAGTTTTTTATACCCTGTCAAAATTAATATTTTTGAGATGATTTTTTGGGATATTAAAAAAGATATATTATATTATTTCAGATTGTCATAGATTACTCCATTTCTAAACTCTACGATGAGCTGAGGTTTCTGGAAGTGCCCAACATCTTGTCATCTAAGTAATCCAAGTTCTGAGCCAAAACACTGAAACCGTTTAGCTTTACATTTATTATGTGACTTTGAGTTGGATACATTTATGCATGTAGATACATAAAACTTTTTATTTGTTTGCCGCTGTCGAATTTTTCCATGCGCCGTGCATAATTTGGTTGATTTCGCGCTACCCCGATTTTGGCTGCGACACAACGCAGTCGGGATACTACATAGCTGCTTGTTGTTATTTATATTTTACTTTATTTTTTGCTGTTTGTTTGCACAAATTAACGATGCTTCTATAACGCTTTTGTCCGACTGTCAGCAGCGTTGCTGTTTGGGTCGCTTGCTGGCTTTGGCTTTTGTGTTGGTGCGGCGGGTGTATCTGTGTTAATTTAATGTGAATTCCGCAGCGGAAATGCTCGCACAAGCAGACTGACAACCGGGACAGGGGCGAGGAAGTGTCAAAGGAAAAGGGCAGCTAAGGAAAAGCGGAAAATGCGGCGACAGGCGGGGACAGGAGGTCAGCGAGACGTACACGTGCAAAAGGTTAAGCTGGTCATTGTGCGGAGGCAAAGGCACAGGCGTTAAAGCGTCGTAAACGCAATCTAGTGATGGGAAATCATGCTGACAACGCTCCTCATCCGACATTTGCTTCTATACGTCCATATATCTATATCTATATGCCTCTATATATCCACACTTGGCGCTCTAAGCGCTCACAATAGAAAAGTGTTGCATACTTCAAGGTCAGCGGGTGGCATTGTGTGCGGTCTTTGCGGGTGTGTGTGTGGGTGAGTGGGGTTTGCGGGTATGCAATAAATAGTTGAGGCCTGCTCTATTTATTATCCTGCGGCCCGGAAATGAATAGAAAATATTCCTGTTAATCCAAGGATATTTTATGGGAATTTTTGCCTTTCATCGTTTTTCCTTAGAAACTGAACTTTTTAATGGCCTGGCAGCTGTTGCTGGAAAATCTAATACACTTAATAGGAATCTTCTCACTTAAAAGGTTTATTGATTATAGGGAAAAGGTAATTATATGGTAATAGATAATAATTATCTGGGAAATGCAAGGAGTTTTACAGGTTAATTTATTAAGTTTTTAAAGTATGTTATTAGAATTCTGTCTTTGATTTATAATCTTTGCTTTAAGTTTAACAAAGGTAATAAAAATCTGCTTGTAAATCATGAAATAGAGTGAGAGTAATTTGCTGAGCGGAAATTAATGGCAGCTTTAAACTTTTATAGCAACCATAAAACTTAAATGTCTAATTTAATGAGCTTTTAAAAAGTGTAAGAAATTAACTAGCAGCTTGAGATATTTTATGGTAAAACGAAGGGAAAACTCTATTAGGCTCCTTTAAGAACTAAAAACAACATACAACTTATAAAAGCAAAAACTTTCATTGAACTCAAGCTAAGTCCCCACTAACTTTGACGCCTTGAAAGAAAACTTACTCAAAGCGAAAACCCTCTGTTTACAGGTGTGTATTTTTGTGTCTTGGCATCAATAATGCATGAAATGTTAAATAATTCAAAACGTTTTTATAATGCAGACAAATTGGAAACACGAAACCGCACAAATCCCATTCAGGCACTCAATTCAGTCGTTCATCAATCCGGCAAACCGAAACGAAACTCGGTTATTATTAGAGGAGCAGCTCCACTCTACTCCTCTCTTATTCTCCACCGTTTTCTTCTCATAATTTTTAAGATGCCACACGAAAAGGCACACAACACCTTTTGGTAACAGCCAGGTATATATATATTTATTATAGATATATATATATATACCTGTGACCGCAGAAACACACGTGTGTGTGACTCTTGTCGCTTTGGGGCAACATTTGGGTAACATTTCGGCATTTTTCACTGCCTCAGAGCCGTTTTATTGCCCCAAAAAGTAGGCAACAACCAAAACAAATTTCCTCTTGAAAATTTGGGTATATTACAAGCACACACCACACACACAGCAAACAAAAAGGCCAACTCACTTGTTGTGCCCAGCTGCCAACAGCAAATATCCTATAATTTTGTAAAAAGAAAATGAAAAATATAATAATTTGTAAGAGTGAGTGTGTGCGAGGCCTTTTTGGGACGCTTTTGAACCGAAAATTGTTCAAGGTTGTGCGCTCTTGAAAAGTTATGTGCGAATTTCAGCCAAGTTTTTGATAAATGTTAAGGATCAAACACAATCTGAACGATGTCATAATGAAGATTACCTGGGGCACTTGTGAAGTTTTGGGTTGTATTTTCCAAATTTATAATCACTCAAGTTTCGTAATAGTTTTAGTTTTATATTATTTTTGCTGTTGAACTTTCTGCCTGTTGCACTTTGACCCACGCTTGGACTTTACGCTTTGTTATGATTACACTCGCAGGGAGCACGAGTTCCTTGCTGCGGTAAGGCTGCCCAGCAAATGAGGGGCCATAGCACTTGGCCAAGTTGGTTTTCAGCTGCTGGTGCTGCTGCTGCTGTAGCTTCCACCTGATACTGCCACTGCGCAGGCGTTGGCCAAAAGCGCGCGTATAACGGTAGCACACGGCACTTGGCCCACGGCCTCCCGCGCTCAGCTGGCAGCGCTGCAGCGTTTCGGCCACGCTCAGCTGATTCTCAGGGCCACTACTACTACTGGGGCCAGGATGCCGCCAGGATATGCCACCCCCTCTGCTGACGTAAATTGCAATGCAGTTCTGGCCAAGGCGAGAGCTTTTATTTGGCCCAATAGAAAGCTCTAGGTCCTGCTGCTGCTGCTCTCCTGAAACGTTTTTTTTTTTCGGGGGCTTTGCATAATTAATGGCAAAGCTTTATCCTCCTTGCAGGACACCAACACGACGAATGATGGTCAAGGCCGCTCAAGGCCAACACTTAGTGTTTTGTATGGAAAACCCAGGCGGTGTGGGGCAAGGGGTGTGTGTGGGAAAGTGGGCATTCGTGTGTGTGCGAAATAAAGCTTTTTATTTTGCGCCTTGCACAAAAATCTATTCACTTGATGGCACTTTGAACGGCTAAGCCAGTAACATTAAGGCTCATTAGCCAACCGACGATGTGTGTGTGGATGTGTGTGTATTTTGGGTAATTAGCGATAACAGTCGAGTTGTAACGGCTAATTGAGTTATGTGCCTGTTTACAGTGCGGCTCAAGATGATAGCACCCTCTCAGGGGGGAGTGCTGAATTATGCAGCGCCATTAACCATTAATTTTTTGTAATTGATTGATTGTTGTCTTCGGTGTGTAATAAATATTTAACAACTGCCAAACGCAATTATGGTGGCAAGAAATAAGGGTAAGGGTAAGGAATATTGCCATAAAAAGGCTGCCGAGGTGGCTATTAATTAAAGATACTGATAATGACTATATTCTAGTTGATGAATAATTATAATACATCCCTAATTGATTTATTTATATATGATTGAATATTTTAAAATTTATTTGTCGGACTTTTTACTAATTTATGTTCCAATTTAAGATTTTATGTGTTTTAACTTTTACTAGGTCTTAGTGGGAATAATTGTTCATTTGCTATTTATTTTCTATTTTAATGTAAAATGGTATCAAAATGGTTTATGCCTTTATTTTAATGATTTTATTATTATTATTCCCAGTAAAAAGAGTTAAATAAATGCATACACTTTATGTTAAATGCTTTGCAATTGTTGCGTAATATTATTTAGCGACTTTACTTAGTCGATAATATTAAATAAATTTACCAATATATATATCTTCCTTTTTTCATATTTATTAAATATTTTTATTAGCCTTTAAACCCATCTCTAAATCATAAAAAAAATCTTAAACTAGACTGCCTTGTAATAACTCCTTTAGCCTTTAAATAAATGTCGTTTTTTATGTTGAGCATAAATCTTGGCATACTTTGTGGAGCAATTAAGTTAATTGAGGCTCCCATACGGTGCTACTGGATACTTTCACCTGGTCAGGTGTCTATGAATTGACTGCGATTACAATTTCCCATTACAATTACGGTTTGCTGCTGCTGCTGCTGCTACTATTACTTTTCATTGTCAATGTCAGCCGCCGCCGCACAGTTGCAGCCTTGACCACGACTATTGATTTCCTGTTCGAAGAGTGTGTGCTGTGTGCGTTGTGTGTGTGTAGCTTCATTTGAATGCTATTATATTCCGAGTGTCTAACTAGCTTCCTGTTACCGTTATTGCCAACTTTTTTTTGTTGTTGCCAGTTGCACAATTAAAATGCGTTTATTTCGACGCGTTAGCATTTAGCCTTTAAGCTGACAATATGCTGTCGCCCTCCATCGCTCACACACTGCGTATACGTAATGTGTGCAAACAACTGACAAAATATTCGAACAAAGGCGGCACTTTCGCATGAATGAATGCATGATTAGGCGATCTAATCTGAGTACTCGCACGCGAAATCGAAATCGAAGCTGGGGCAACTGAGACTGAAATCGAAATTGAAACTGAAACTGAAACCGAAATCGATTTGCTGGAAACTGGTTTCTAAATTGTGTCACTCGGTAGCTGGCGGGCATTTGCCGGTGCCCCAAAATACAACAACAACAACAGAAAGTAAGAAAAACAAAATAAAAGCATACGGAAATGTGTAGAAAAGTAAACAACAGACAGAAATCAATAACAATTACTTGACATTACTTGCGGCTTGCGAATGAATTATTCAGAAATTGGCAAAAATTGAACAAAACAAAAACAAAAAATTACTTTTAAAATGTGATTTATTTAATGGAAAACTACTGCCAACAACGGCACAAAAAATATATTAATTTTTTTTTTTATATTTATTATTATTTTTTTGTTGTGTTTGCATTACACTAATATCGCTGGAGAACCTTGAGTGAGTAAAAGTTGTATTGGTATCATCAGTGGCCGGGCATGAGCTCATTCCCCTCCACTTGCCTAATTAATTTTCCCAGCCAAAAGTCAATACATTAGTTGAGTTTATTTATAGTTAATCTATCTGTAATATATGACAAGTGATGGCTACATGTAATCATATTTTTAGGGAATTAAAATATACAGAATACGAGAATTTACAACCTTTTGTTATAGATTTTTGTGTGTTTGGTTTGTAATAAAAGAAAAGTTTGTTTTCTCTGCTTAAAATATTAAATTAAAATCTCACGAAATCCATTATAATTTATATTCTTAGATTACTTACCTTCTTTTTGGTATTAAATCCCAAAAACGATAATTTGCGGACATTATTCTCCCTGCCGCTGGCCGAACTGAAGCTCATCTTGAGTCTTGGCTTCGCTCTCCTTCACTTAGTTTAATTTTAATCCAATCCTTAGATTTTCTGGAACTTTTGAGATGCCTATTTGATGATTAGGCAATGCAAGGGCATCGAGGTGCTCGGTGTGTGTTTGGTGATTTGCTGCGGCCACTGTGGAAGCTCCAAGAATCTCGGCATTCGGGGCAGCGAATTCAACGCCCTGCAATTTAAGAAACAGAAAAAAACAATTCATATAAATATATAGAAAATTGAGAAAAACAAAAACACAAGCGGGTGCTTGGAACGCAATTTCATTAATAAACAATTTCGACTGTTGCTGCTTTTTTGTCTCTCTGCTTAAGGAGGCCAATTGAAAGCGATGCCGCACAATACTATATAGAAGTGTAAGTACCGAGCGCAATAAAAACCATTCGACGCGACTCAATTAAAGTCAAATGGCAGCCACACGCATAGCAGGGAAGGCGTTGAATGGAGGGGTCTTAAAGGAGGCTTAGAGGGGGTTGAATAGGGGTCTAGAGGAGACTATATAGGGGCCGAGGAAGGGGACCGATGAAGCACGCGACTTTCGTTGACGGCTCGTGATCAATTTGCGTTATTTGAACACTCAATTATTATTCGGAGGAAGGCAGACGAATGCCTTTAAGAATGTGAATATTATATAGACGAGTGCGGCGGTATTTTTTGGCTCTGTGATCGCTCACTTAACGACCTGCATCTCTATTTCGGTAAGAAAAGTGTCATAGATATACTGAGAAAATATTTAAACAAAATAAATCGAAATAAATCTAATGTATCTTCATCTATAAATATTTCCTGCCTTTGATTCTAAGGCTATCAATCTTTTTACGCTGTAATTATTAGGTTTTCCACATGATAAATTTATTATAAAACCAATATTTAATTGAATAAATTTCAAGAGGGGTAAACTCTTCTAAAACTTCAAATTTTTTCTACGAAAAATTAAAAAAAATCTTAATATTAAAACGTTTTTTATAAGTAATTTAATCTTTTTTAAAGACATTATATAACTAAACAAAAATTGTTCAATATTTCACAACCCTCCTTTAAGCAATTTCGATTATGCAAATGTTATTTTTATTCCAGTGCACATTCACAGATCTTTTCAATCGTTTTATAATTCCTTCGTAACGCGACGGCTGACAGGAATTGAAACAGAAATTTATGTTAATTATAGACGCTCTACCCCTATATTTGTGGCTATATGTAACTGCTGCCCCTTCGATTTGGGGCGTGGCAAAGCGTTGAACCTAAACGGCAATCAAGCGGGACCCGAGCACAAACAAGGACAATGGCCGGGAGTTCACTGTTAAATGGTTCGTGTCCGCAGGTCCTTAATAATTCAGTAAGCACCTTTTCGGGGGTAGAAACACCAGGCCAAGACAGACCAGACCAGTCCAGACTGGGTGGCAGGACAAAGGCGAACGGCAACGGCAACGAAACTTGCACAAATTCAATTAGGCAACGACACTGGCCAAGGCCGCTGGCCGTTTGCACGTCGGTGATATCGCGAATCGCAAAGGTACTCGAAAGACCGGATACGGATATGGGTGACCGGGGCGGATACGCGATATGCAGGACACCGACGAGGCTAGCTCCGTGGCGAACGAATGCCGTGTGAACCTGTTGCGGCTGCGAATGCGGTGATTTATGCGAGCTTCTAGCTTCTTTCCTCGAAAGTGAGTAAAGCCGGCCACCCGAAGTATCTACGAGTCCACGAGCAGCGCTTCGTCGCCTCGCATCGTATCGTATCGTATTATATATCGCGTAGACAATCCAACATGAGTCTCGTGCTTAGATACAACGCCTTAACTTAGCCTCTTCACTAACTTTTTGATACTCTTTGTGAAAGGGTAAAGGGATTTTGAAAAGGGATTTTCTACCTTATAAATGATATATAATATATTTCATAAATCTGTAAGTCTTGAATAAATTGTGTACCTCCAAACTTAAGCCCTTTAATAATTCATGATTAAGTTTATCATTATTTAACATATAGTTTTGTACAAAAAACAGCTTCTCATATCTAGATAATTTTATGTTTATAAAAATTGATATTTGCCATAATTTAAAAAATATTTTAAAGATAAACACCCCATTTATTTTCCCTAAAAATACCCTTATAAGAGTATAAAAACTTCTTTTTGAATAAAAAACAGAATTTCCTTTCTCTATAGCCACAAATTTTCACTTGGTCGCGTTGATTATGTAAGAAAATGTGACTTGACTTTGGCTACAAATTTCTTAGGGCGGGGAGGAGAAGGTGGCTTCGATGGGTTTCCAGTTTGCCATGTGCCTTGGATATTCCGTCTTGTTTGCCATATGTTCTTCGATAAAAAATTGATGTGTCTCCTCCGTCTGACCGTGGATTAAAGTTAAGTTGCTGAGCAAACAAAACTTTTGGCTTTTGGCAACCTTGATATTGCCTTTCGGCGGGGGTGGCATGTTACGGTAAACGCTATTAACTAATAAAAGGATTTTCAACGTTGATCAATGGCTGAACACAGACAAACAGACAGACAGAGAGGCAGGCAGGCGGAAGCAGAACTTTCAAGGTTGTTGAATAAATATTTGCACCCCCCCAAAGCTCATCATTGCTTCGCCTGCTAGAATTTGTTTGTAAATCCCTAAATTGCTTGCCTCATTATATAAATATATTTAGTTAACTTTAGTAATAGTTGTTGAGTTTTTACCGCTGTTTATTCAAAGAATTACTTAACTTCCTGTCACAAATATTTATTAATAGAAAGGCACAGAGTATTAATTTCTTTATTAATTAAGCTGAGAAGAAGAGAAACAAAAGGCTGCACTTATAATTTATTTAGTATTTATTCATTAAATATATTTAATATAATATTTCTATTAAAAAATCTTCCAAGTTTATAACCCATATTATTATTTGATTGTAATAAAAAAAAACCAAACAAAATCTGTATCTATTTTTGTATACGAATCTCAACTCAGCTGATTTTTCCCCATTTCTCAGCGATCGATCGTGGATCGCGTGACGTGCTGGCCAAATTCGATACGATAAAGTGCACGTAGACGGGGAAAACAAATAAATTTACACATTTTATGGCACTCACAAGGGAAACACAGTCAACGGATGGATGGAAGTCAAAGGCAGGGCGGCCGTTGCATGTTATCAAAATTAGAGGCAACTTAAAACTTATAAATACAAGACGAGACAGTTAAAGGCAAGCAAAACACTGAGGCGTTGCTCGGAGGTTCCCATAAAAGCCAAAGGTGTTACAATTTAAAACCCCAAAAAAATATCAAAGGGTGGAACCGGAGACGGGAAGGGGCCAAGAAAAAAATTAACGTGGTGATCAATTTTATGGGTTCATTAGCGTTCGCTGGCAAAATGACGCCAAACGATCGATCGTACGACGGTCTGACTTAATTTTGATTTAAATTATTGTTTATATATGAATATATACTTATATGTTTACTTATACACTTTGGCCCGCGATAAACGTTGGCGGGTATCAGAAAAGTACCGGCTACACCTACTTGGCGGTATTATCAGCTAGTCCCCGTGCTGGCCATTCATTTCTCGATTCTGATTCCGATTCCGATACAGATTCCGCTTTCAATTTATTAAAACAATTGACAGTAATGTATGGGATTCGCTGGGTGGCAGTGGGAGCAGCAGCAGTGGCGGCGTCTGCTTCATAAATTATCAAATTGTCTATTACGTGTCGAGTTCCGAAATTGATTTCAGACATGTCAATTAGCCGCCTGCCCATTGATGGATGATAAACGAGCCAGAGGGCTTTAAATAGCTTGGCTGGAGCTTATGCAATAGGAAGGGTACTCCAAATTGGAAGTTTTATCAGCATATGAATTCATTCCGGCTTTCAAAGTCTCGTGCTATATGTTCTTATCAACGAAATCTGTCCAGATCCAACTGGTTTATTGCAGTCAAGTGTTTCAACTGCACTAGGAATTAATATGGCATTGAAATCGGGGAAGCTGGCAGCTGAATTACTTTTTGAAATCTTGTAATTTGAGAAATAATAGCTGAAACACTAGAAAAACTAACATTTTATTAAACATTTTTTAGTTTACGTAAATAAAATATTTTAAATTGAGTTCTGAGTTTCCAAACATCAAACTCTTTTTAGTTAAGAACCACGCAATTTTTAGAAATATTAAATTAAATTATGCAATAAATAGTTAATAATTGTTCTTCAATTTTAAAGATTTACAAAGACTTCCACCAGTATTTCTTTCATAAAAGAAGGATAATTTTTAGCCTTTTTTCATACTAATTTCTTGTAAGGGTAAAGTTGCTTTAATAATTTAATAAATAGTGCGTCTGCTTTCTAAATATTTTTAAAATTCATCCAGGTCTATATTATTTAATTTTTCTACATATATGATATTATATTAGTATTCCTCCAACTGTTTCTAAATTCTGCACTACTTCTGCTCCCATACAATGCCACACAATTTACATTCACGTGCTGCCGCCGAGTGGCGAACAAGTTGGAAACCGGTTTTTTCGGTCGGCCAAATTGCAGCACACATAAAACACAGACTGCAAAAGGCAGCTGCAACTGGAATTGGTTTCAACTGCAGCTGACATTGAACTTGAAGCCACTTCACTCACTCGGATCAGCTCTTTCTCCGCCCGGAAAGGGGTTGAGATCCCCTGCCGCTGCGATCCCCCTTATCATAGACCAAGAGGCCAGCCAACGGTAGCGAAACCACTCGAACGTTAAAATGTCAGTTTAAACAGCACTCGAGATATAAACACATACCCTGTTAACAGTTAAAAATGTCGCCAGTAATTATATAGAAGTGTGTCCATATATTTACAATATATGAGCCTATTAAAATATTTGATAATTGGAAACGCATTGTTTGAGTGCCACCATAAATCATGACGGCCCATAAATATTTGTTTTTTCCATTGATTCCAGACAGAATCGTTAGGCTGCACACTAAACCCCGTACTTAAGACTCTGAAATACCCATTTCAACTTGAATTTAAGTGCACTCACAGAGAACAAGACTCACTTATTGGAATAGGTTAGTGATCGGACAATGGAAATAGTGTAAATTACAGTTCTCTGGTTAAAATACTCAAATTACCAAGTGCCAACACTTAAAGTGGCTAAACGAGCGAATAATTGCGGTTATCTCTCACGTTTTTAGAGTGAGTAACAGGCCATTGCATTGACACAATTAGAATATTAAATTAAATAACAACAAAAATGACTTAATTGGCATTAATTAATTGGCACTGCTTAAAGCATTGTTTTATTGTATTATTATGTGAGTTATTTTTAACAAGAGCTGCGAACTTTGCATTGAAATTGTAATAACAAAAGGTTTTATACATATTTTTATAATGCTTCATTAATTTTATAAGTTTGAACTGCAGCTAAATGGGTGAATATTGTCTGCACTCAAGCTTTTATTAATAATCTTTTTTAAATCCTTCTGCATAATATTTTAAATAGAAAATATTTTAAGCTGGCAATATTTGCATCGTTCAGCAGTGTACTTCCACCACTTTCCACTTGAGTGACAAATTTTTGTGGGGGCCATGAAGGATTTATGATCGACAGCATTCGGTTGTCCAAAGGTTCAAAGCACTTCAAATCAATTGCATTCGAAACGAGCCAGCGTACACGATATTTGAAATGGAATGAAAACATTTGGCAACGCTCCACTGGCCACAGAAAAACAAAACAAGCCGAGAGACAAACGGAAAACCTGAAAATCGGAAAACCAATTCCAACAGCAAATAGCAAACCGAACTCTAATTAGGCTACTGCGGCTCTGGTTGTACCAATGACTATCTGACTGACAAAGTGATTGACTGACTGACTGACAAACCAACTGCCAGACAGATCGTCTAACATTTCAGGGTCTGACTAACAGCACATGTAGCCTATGATGATCGGTTCTATATATATGTTCCCTCCCCGATAAGCCATTTTCGTAGAACAAGATTTGTCAACTGTTTTCCAAATATAAATTGTTTTTCCCAAAAGCGTGTGTATATGGTTCAATCAGAAATCCCCTGAGTCCAAGTATATTTTCTTTTGTTTTCAACCATAAATATGCCCATATCCATATCAGGTATGGGTGTTGCAAGAGGAGGAACTTTATCGTATCGCAAAATGATGCGCTTTTGATGATTAACCCTATCAGTCAGTTGGGCGGTGAATTTGCTTTAATGATTCATAGCGAATCTCTAGACTTGGTAAAGGGAACGTCTTATCTTTTGAATAAGTAAAAGTCTACAAATATTGTGCATTAGTTGCTTAAGTGACCTACTACTATATATAGTTCATGAAATACTACACACAATATTTAATAATTATTTTTAACTACAGCTTTAACCTATTTTAAGCCAAGTTCAAAGTCGAAAATTTTAACAAAGCTATGAAAATTATAAACACTGAAGTATTTGTATAGTTTATTTTTGTTTAGATCAGAAATCGTATCAAGATAAGCTTTTATCCAAGTGAAAAGTTCAAAGACCCAGACATTTTTTCACAACATTTTCAAATAAATATTTATTTGTTATTATATTGTATTACGTTGATTTGTTTTGGATCTAGAAGAATCTTTAAGTCTTGTAAATATTCCTGAAACCCAGAAGCTCATCTTACACCCTTTCCGGCAAGCCAGTGCCTTTGCCCCCAACCCTCTTCCTGTTCCTATTCCACGATATCTCGCCTGTTGTTATTAAACACTTCGATTGACCAGCCACAGCAAAATTCCATGAATCGCAGGAACAATAAATACTACTCTCAAAATACAGAAACTCAGCAGCAGCAGCAGCAGCTCCACCGCAAGTTGTGTAAACAAAAGTGCAGAGCAACAATTACAGCGACGGCAGGAGGAGCGGCAATAACAATAAAAAGCAACTTTAAGCGTCATGATACATTTTGGTTAAATATCAGACAAAAACAATAAGAACAAAACAAAATGCGAGAAACAGCAGAAACAAAAAACAACCGAATAAAAAACGAAGGAACCACCAGAGTCGAGATAAACAAATTCTAGTTAACATTGTGTGTTTATCGTGTGCGGTTCGCGACTGCAGCACGGGTTGTGTGGCAAGAAAACAGGGGGGAGTACCGCGGGGGGGAAAGCCAAATTATTGAGCCATTACTCACCAGCAACTGGAACCCCGCGGGAACCGAGGGGGGGCGATAGAAGAGATGCCATTGCTAGCAACCACCCACCCATGTCCAAATATTTGCGACACCGAGAATAAAAGTGTTCCCAATCAATGGGTCCCTATCAACTCTAGGTTATCACGATAGCTTCTATTTGTGGCTTATCAACGTGACACTTGGAATATCAAACTATGTATAGCGTCTGGGCAACTTATTAGCACAGGTTATATCCAGCCTGTTCCGGTTTTGATCTTTATTTTTAGCACATTTCCTTGGTAACTTCAGAAAAAATGAGTTTATTTATGGTTAATTAACTCTTTAGTCATTACATTTATCGAACTGGAGCTTGAAGAGAAATATATGTATAGTTGTTTTTGTAGAAAGACTGTAAGTTATTAGGTATTTAGTATAAAATGTATCTTTATATCATATGAAGTTAGCAAATCTTTGCATTTTTACTTGGTTTTCAGACAGAAATATCTCTTGTTTTGTGCATAATAAAATATCAACAAATTTGTACGGATATATTTTGGGATAAATTAGGGTTTTATAAAGATTTTATTACAATTTCCCTATTCAAACAGTGTTAAATATTTCTCCAAGTGCCTTCTGAGAAAGTGCAACTAGCCATTCACGTGCTGCACCAAACCGAAGGGGTTCAGACTCAAAGGGGTGTGAATACTGGAGGGGGGAGAGTGCAAATAGGAGTCCCCAAGCTAAGGGGGACTTGGAGCACACACACTCAGCACGCTGATAGCTGAAATTCCCCCAAAGTAGGGGTTTTGTTGTTGTTTCTAAAAATTTGCATAAAAAGCAGACAAACTTAGCATAAAGCGCCGCGGGGAATGAAAGAGAAACAAACACACAAACCCAGTACGAATTGGAGGTGGAGAAAGAGAGAGCACAAGGCGATGCTGAAAGAGAGGGCGGAGAAAGACTGGGGGGGGAGGGTCGAGGAGGAGCCTGGAGACTGGGGAACGTGGCACGATGTGCCGGGTACAACTGAAACTGTGTTAGCTCTGCTTGTCGAACAAACAACAAAAACAAAAGCAAAAAAAAATACAACAAAAAAATCATCAAGAACAAAAAAAAAATATATAAAAAATACATAAAACCCTCACTGCCCCCCTGGCCCAAGATCCAAAATAGAACCAGTTTCCAGAGTTTCAGAAGCTCCACCACGAGCTCCCAGTTCCCGCTTCCCAAGTCACATGCTGCAGTTGCTCCGACCTGACTTGATTTATCTCCTTCACTTGGCTTAATAATTTGTCCGACAGTAATTGAAAATCGAGGCCAAAAAGTTCTTAGCCAACCAGCAGCAGGCAGCACAAAAACTCGCATAGTATTTAACAATATTTAGTTCCGTAATTGTTTGGCCTGCGAGTAAATTTTCAGCATTTTCTTTGACACTTTTCCAACTGCGAAAAAGCCCAGTAAAATGTTTATTCTTGCACGCCGAGAAATTTTGTTTATTGTATGAAAAATATATTTTTCTTATACTTAAGCTAGTAGGGATTTAGTTTAGTGGGGAAAATACATATACAAATTAGGCACTAGCTTGACTTTATGGCTTACTTTAGTTCAACAGCTTTACTAGCGGTTTCAGTATAATTTATTAACATTTAATGCACAAGTTATTATAGTTTACAAGTAAAAACTATAATATATACCTTTAAAATATCAATTTAGAATATATTATACTTTTCTTACAGGAATTTTGACTTTGAATTATAGCCGTATTAGTTTTCTGTGTTGAAAATATAATAATAGTAATATTTTGTAGTATTTTATATTTGTTTACATGAAAATAAATTCATAAATAAATTATAATAAAATTATAAATGAACATTTTATTATTTTAGGTATAATTAGGATTTGGTTTTTAATTTTTTTTGGAGGATACTTGTTTGTTTTAAATGTAATAAATTAAACCACCGATATAAATAAATTTCATTGATTTCCCTGACATTTCTATAGACATTTCAAGGTGACTATATTTGTTTTCTGTGTAACGAAATGCGACAAAAAGTGAAAATATTCACAGTTTAAGATCTTTCCGCCCCGAAAATAGCCGCAGACAGCAGCAGCAAGCAGCAGTAGCAGCCGCAGCAGCAGCAGCCGCAACAACAGAACGCTGGCAGACAGAAATGAATTTTATAATTGACACGTACTTGAAGTGGTCTTTTGCTTATTACTTTTTTCCTTACCTTTTACTCGGCCACGGGCGCCCACAACAACAACAACAATAAGAATAGCAACCACTAATGACGTCGCCGCTTGGCGAAATTTGAAAATTTTCCACTGTGCCTCAGAGACAGTTCATTGATTAGCATAAAGGAATTTTTATTTTTTATTTTCTTATTGATCCCGCAGGTTGCAAGCCTCCCTTTTGGTTAATTCCTTCGTATTTCGTAATATTCGCGGGGGTTGACAACAAACAAATAATTGTGGGGGGCTTGGGTTGGGGGGGTATATGGCGCGACTCACACGCACACGCCACACGAAGACGAACGCGTCGATAAAAACAACAGACGACAGAGAGACACAGCGAAACGCACAAAAAATTGGCAGGAAAAAGCAACAACAACGTCACTGCTGCTGCTGCGGTGAAAAGAACCTTTGTGTATGTTTTTTTGTTGGATTTTTATTCTTTTTACACTTCACGCTTTTACGACTTTCGTCTTGAACTATTCGCGTCTGCGGCCAAACTTGAACTTGGCGGCCGCTTTTCTGTGGCGTTCCGTGTGTTTTGTAT
This sequence comes from Drosophila anomelani, assembly GCA_035045905.1. Classification (NCBI taxonomy): domain Eukaryota; kingdom Metazoa; phylum Arthropoda; class Insecta; order Diptera; family Drosophilidae; genus Drosophila; species Drosophila anomelani. The sequence goes on from JAWNOO010000165.1 coordinate 11,654,667, forward strand.
TTTTCAGTGCGAACAGCAGCACGTTTCTGAGTATAATGATTTACAGTTCCTGGCGCAGCACGTTTTTAACCGGACCGATCGAAAAACGCCAAGCTAATGCCGCGGCGGCGCGAGAGCGGGCGCTTAACAGCTGGCGAGCGAGGCAGATCGCTCTCACTCTCCCGCAAAGCGGCGGCCAAGCAGGAACACTCTATTTCCAGCCTAAAAGTTTATATAGCAGAATGTCTAAAATTTTTTTTAATTTTTTATATAACGTTTCATTTTAGCAGACTTCAGCTTAAAGCGTTTGAATCCAATCATTTTTATACTAAGATAACATGACGTATACTTGATAATTATTAAGTATACGCCCTGTGCCACATATTCTTTTGACTTGCAAATTAACATTTTCTTAAAATTCTTTTTATTTTTTGTTTTTAACGGAAATTTTATGTTTTTATATTTATGAAATATGTATCTAAACTTAATTTCTGGAATATATCAGACTTCACCCATTGTACCAGGCCACCCTGAATATTGATCACCCTCTCTTTCTCTTGCTCTCTATTTTCCCTCTCTCTTTTTACCAACATCCCTTTCTTTGGAACTCTCTCTTTCCGACAGGCTATGTGGTCAACCCTTTTCAGAAACCATCTGTGACCCCAGAGGACTGACTGGGTCGCCTTATCTATAAATATAACATTGCGTTTGATTTTTTATCTAAAAATAAACAGAGCACTGGCTGCAAAGCTCAATATTTGTCCAGCAATTCACGCAATGCAAATTAAGGGGGCTCCGACGCTCTAATTGATTGATTTGCATTGAAATGGGAGGCGAAAATCGGTTAAGAACTATGCGACAATCGCTCAAATGGTTGGTCATAATTTTTACCAACGTCTACATGTCGAATAATTTTGATTGCGGGTTTATACTTCAAAATTTATGACAAACAATTGAGCCAAAAAATGATTAAACCCAGCCATGTGGGTGTGTTTTCAGCAGGAGGGTGTGAGGTTACTGATAACGGTCTGCGAAAGCAAAATGATCAGGACTTTTCCGATGGCCCTACGTCAGAGTTGAATTGGTTGTGAAAATACATATAATAAGCGCTTCACTTTTTCCACGCCACCATCTGTTGACTGTTACAATTCACAATCGGTTGATAATTGGTAATTATATACACCAAAAAGTGGACAGCAGTGGTGCGAAATTTTTGGTCATTTCAATAAATTAATTACCGCCTATTTGACAGCTATTTTTGATAGGAAAATTTATGGCTTGAGCCGCGGGGTCTTTGTCTAAGACGGGGTATAAATAAAATGTCAAGTGTGTGAGCCTAACGTCACACTTCTACACTACGACTCGTAGTTGTATTCGCACAATTAAAAGTCCATTAGGTGATAAGGGCCGCAAAGAGTTACTCACTGAGGTGAGACATATGCGATAAAAGCCATCAATGACCATCCAAGGGTTAAGCGCAGCCCAAAAGCAGGCTAACTTTTTGCGATAAGTGAAGAGCAAGGCCGACAAGCAGGCAACAAAATGTATCTGAACGATAACAACAATTAACCTTGCAGATGAAAAACGTAAACACAAAAAATCACTCAAAAGTTGAGTGAGTTGCTGAGCGCAGGCGTCGCTGTCGTGGTGGAAAGCTCCCCACCCCTCCAAGTGTTTTGTCCCAAAACTGTTGCTTTCATTTGTTGTTGTTCTAACGGCTACCTTTTCTTTAGTAGTGGACTTTTGGACTACATCTTCATTTTATCATTTGATTTACCTGCAAAACTTTAACAATGCTCACTTCCGTCGCCCCCTCCCCCTCCCGGAGGATAACCAACGGGCGAGCGAGTGAGATGAAAATGGCGGAATGTTGCAAGCTACTGCTGTCGCTGTGTTTGTGTTTGTACAGCCATCGGGTGTCCCGTTAGTTGCTCTTTTGTGGGCCAGGAGTTGGAGGTGGCAGAGGTGAATATGGGCCGGGGCGGGGGCGGTGGCGGTGGCAGAGGCGAAATGCCTAAGGGTTTATGTGAAAACTATCTTTTTTCAATTTCCCCGCTTCTTCCTATTCTTCTTCGCCGGCGAACGGTGTCCACATAAAGAGCGGAAATGGAAGTTTTGTAAATGTTTTCTTTTGTATTTCTTTCCTGGAGAGATGCCCATATGTCCGTTTTAATGCACTAAAAAAAGGAGTTTGATATATATTATTGAAATAATAAGAATAATACTCGGTTTATTGAAATTGTTTATGGTATAATTATGAATTTAATTCATAAGATAAATATTTTAAAATGACGAAACTTTTATAATTTCTTAGGTAATAATAAATATTAATTACAAATTAAATATTAAATTGTATATTTAAAAATTTCTAGTATCGCAAAATAAATTAAAATGCATTCAAACTTGAAATAAATTATATAAAATTAGAACTGAACTAAACAAATTAATAAACTAAATCTTGAAATAAATTCAAATACTGCCAAAAAGTGTGCCACAAAAAGTATCTTAATTTTTTAACCAAAATATATTCCAAATTCAATTACTTTCTAAGCCAAATTAAATTATTAAATAAATTTCCTTTACAATAATACATGCCACAATTTGTGGCACCACAAAAAAACCTCCTTAGAAACTGCCAACAAACTAAATTGTGAAAATTCGGAACCAAAAAAAAAGAAATCCAAATAAAATAAGTTCCAGTGGCCTTTACTATTTCTCGGCTGGTGAAAAACTTGGTGGGAAAACTGATATTGTTATGGGTTTTTCCTCTGTGCAGAAAGGCACCGCAAATACAAACGCAACACGGCGCCTTTGAAAGATGAGCGAAAATGGATCTAGTAGTAATAGGAGAGTGTGGTGAGCGGTGACTGCCAGAGGGGGGTTGCCTCTGGGGGTGAAAGCAGGCTGAGAGTGGGCTGACAGTGGGCGGTGTGTGAAGGACCACATGGCCAGGCAACTCGTGCACTTTAGTTTTTGGCTTGCAAGTGTTGTTCCTATTTTTTTATGACACTTGACGCCCAGCCAAGCCATTCGACCACCCACCCTTAAGCTTGGGCGATGGCTGGATGTCCTTCGTTGGCTGCCAACGTTTTGCCGTCATTGTTCGGCTTCCTTTGCACCTTTCGCCTGCATGGAACTCCGTTTGGTTTGCCTTTTTCCTGCATTGATAAGAAAGTGCTTTTTAATAGCCCTACATATGTACACTTCGGTATTCGTACACAAGGAAAACGGGTTAGGAATGCTGAGCAGAGGTGGCCAGTGGATTGTAAAGATTGACTTTAATTGTCCTAGATTTCTATAGAACTGCGGGGGTAAAAAATAAACTCAACATTTATTGTCTGTCTAGCTTTGAGAGTCATACAAGATTTTTGAGGTTTGCGAGGAATTTATTAAATAGTTTGCAAACAAAGGAATTACATTAAAAAACTAGTTATGCGTCAGGAATTATTTTTCTGTTATATTTCTATATTTTCTACATCAACTTTAAGAGCATTTTCATTAAATTTCAAAGGCAAAGGCTCAAATTTGGTAAAGGTTTTATTCAAGGAACAGATAAAGAATTTTTTCAATAATTTAGGTATTAAAAACAAATTGAAAATGTATATCACAGTAACTTCAAAGACCCTTAAGATTAATCTGATTAATTATTATCTCTGTGCTTGTAAGCTTCAGTACGTGTATCTGCACTTTCTGTGGTCACTGTGACTGGCTGAACATAAACAAAGCCCACTATTAGCTGTCTGAGTCACTTTACCTGCCTCACCTGCTCTCTTTATTGTGCTCTTCAAACCATTCCATTCCAGCCAAGAGCCCAGCTAGATGTTGGGGCAGAAGAGCGAGCTTTCTAACGCTCCGATCGCAGCTTTGTGGAGCCATGTATCTGGCGGATTCTTGGGTGCCCGCTCGGGTCTCATGCGTAGTCGCCAGTCAGTTGCTTTGCCTATTAATAATAACAGCAAATATGACGCGACCGCGACTCTCTTGACGGAAAGTTATGGCAAAAAAAAAAAATAAAAACAACTAAACTGATCGCATAATTCAAGGTCACGCTGCGAAGTAACAATAAGTAGTTTCATGCGGAAAAAACGTAGAGCGTAGAGCAGCAGGTGGAAGTGAAATTTAAAGTTCTGAAGTGTCGCCATCAAGTGCCCCGAAAAATACAACCATCCACTCGAGAATTCCAACTTAATTACGGCCCCGACACGAGCAACAGGCAGGCATATTTGCAGGCCGATAAGATAAGCCAAAGGTGAGTCTTGGTGGCGAAAAATAAAATGGAAAGGAATTTGCATGCGGAGACAAATCTGTGGCGGTAACTGAAACCGCCGACACCACCAGTAACCCAAAAAGGGGAAAACTCTAAGCGAAACCAAAGCAACAGCCGCAGAGTCTCGATGGTGTCGTTACTATCGAACACTGAGAGAAATCGAAGAGGGGGGATTAGTAAATAAATATATAGGGAAAAATATAGCAAATATTTCAGCTCATAAATTGAAATTAATAAGAGGTATTTATAAAAATAAATGCTTTACTTGGTTTTATATTTTTTAGTATTTTAAACTTTCTAAGGCATTCGTTGGAAAACAAAACAAACTTATGATAATGATTACAATAATAAACAAAAATATACAAATGCTAAAATAGATCTTGTCATTTAAGAATTATAAATCAAAGTAAGAGCAAAATGCCTTAAAGCTTAGAACCATGTTCTGCTTTTAATTCCCAATTCCTACTCTTATTTCAAAATTCTCCATTCCTAAAAAAAACTATATTTAAAAATGAAGGCAGTTTTCAGGCATTTAATTTAAAATATATTTCGTTAGATATTCCTCCCTGTGCACTTACTAAAAACTTGACGCTTGTCATCTACTTTCGTTTCCCCGGGAGTGCTATGCATATTAGATATCTGGCACAGGTTGGTATCCGACCTAAACGTGTGCCGCATTCCACCAGCTGCTCCAGGGCCTAAAGCTGGGGCCCAAAGTCAATGAGCGAGGTAATTGTTTAAACAAGAACAACTGAGAATAGGCAGAGTTATGCTGCCGGGCATACAAATCGATTGCCATGGCAAATATCACCCATACGCACCGTTGTATCACCCCCTTCTGAAATGTGTGCGAAATGAATATAATGTATAATTAAAACTAATTTGATGACACACAAGACGAAGCCGGCATCTCTGAGAGAGGAAACGGAAAGGTGCTGCAGGGAAAGGGGGAACTCGTGCCAATTGCGTAATTATTATGTGCACAACACATATGGCTCGTTACACTGATGAAGAAGAGTTGTGTCAGCGTGTGTGTGTATGTATGTTTACATAAAGAAGAATTTTTTAAGTACGCAAATTGACAAACAAACGACGATGAAGACGACGACGACGTCGTAGACGAGGGCAATGACGATGGCAACAATTTGCAATTACCAGGCCTCGAAGTATGGCCCAAAGGCCCCGAAGTTGCTTCCCCGAAACTCCCAGCTGCGAAACTGCACGCTCCGTTGATGGCTTTAAACGAGAGTGAGAGGCCACAAGCAAAAGCTGTGAGCCATGTTAATAAAGACTAAGTAATAATTAAGTGGCAAGCATTAAGGTTGCCTTGGATTCGGCATCGAATTGGGCCGCACGATGCAATCCTCCCCCCTCTGTTCGAATGTATTTATGACCTGTCCTTTTGGCCCAGTCACTTGTTCGCAGCATGCAAATGTGCTTCCTGGCAGAGCAGACAGCAGGGTTGGGTTTTATCTTTCTCCTCCAAACGTCATAATCCTGACAGAGCGATCATTTCGTCCATCACTTTTACTGTGGATAACAAATAATTGCAACTAAAGGACATTAATGAGAGTTTTTGGGAGATAAATAATGAAACAAATAAATAAAAATAATAAAAATTTTAAAGTATATTGATCAATATTTATAAATAAACAAATTTTTAGATAATGTTATTATATTTATTAAGAGCTCTCATCAAAATTCTAAACATAATTAAAATGTTCTTAAATGTTTTCGGATCATACACATTTTTTATATATATTTATTAAGAGTATTTATTGCATATATTCTTGAATACATCTGAATTTATTGTAGATTTTATTGACTTGAAAACTAATTTATAAATGGAATTGAACTATCACAAACCATATATTATTTTTATGTAAGTTTTCAGACATATTTAAAGCTCTTATATATTTAACACTCAATATATTTTTAATTTTAAGCAAAGTGGGGCCAGGTTTATTGCTATTAATTATTTATATTAAACATATTAAATTTTTCACGCTGCCCAGTGTAACTCCACCCAATACCTGACCTTGTCACTTCACTTAAAGGCTTAAGTTAAGCCTTGGTTTTTGGTCTTTCATTCAGTTCACGTATCGCATGATTTCCGAAGACTGCCAGCCGCCTGGAGGCGGTTGTTCCCAATTTGCTCGAATAATTTTCGGTGAATATTAAATAAAATCAGAACAGAGAGAGAGAGAGCTCAATGCACACACACTCAACACACATGTCAGTGGTCAGTCCAAAATCTGTGGCCATAAAATCATATGCATATTAGAGTCAAGCTAATAATTAGTTGCAGGCTATATTTACCAAAGTCCGAGGAATTTAATTAATTTAAAGTCTAAGACCTTGCAGCTGTTTGCTCCTTAGGAATTTGAGGAGAAACTAGATTTCATTTGAAATATCTTACAAAATATTTATTGTTAATATGAAAATTAAGTTAGAGTCTGAAGTGTTCAGAAAGTTGTGTCTGAAATACTAAATCGAAACCTTATAAATCAATTTTTTCCGTTTAAATAAACAATTAATAATAATTGTCTGTTGACCCCTTCCTCCTTTACAAACTCATCTCCCAAAAGCCTGATTGCATCGGCTTATGAAAGTCAAATGCCCAGAAAAACTAGAATAATTGAGCTCACAGCTTGTCCCTTGTCATTAGCCCCTTGTGATGACTTCGGAGCCCGGAATAGGCACCAATCAATGTCAGATCCGTGCGCTGTCATCAGGAATACAGGGCAGCAGGGCGGGCAATGGTGATGCTGGGATACAGGAGGGCAGGACAGGACTTCAATAAATGCGCCCGGTGATTTCACTCATCTATGCAAAACAATCTTTTGCATGCAATTCATGCCGCCAAAGCCATGTCGCCTTCATTCAGGCGCTTTTCAAATTGTAAAGGCAAACCTGGCAAAGGGGGGGTGGAAAAATCGGGGCAAAATCGTGGAGTCTGAGGGCTGTAATTCATTCATATGCATTCACTATATGGCACTCATCAACATTCGGTTCACACATGCTGAGGGAATATGGGCTTCCGGCGGCCAAATCCAGATGTTGCCTTTTTCTGCTCTTTCTGCACAAATTTTTTGAATTGGAATTGCCGGCAACTGCATTGCGCATACGCCGCGTGTGCTGCATCGAGTTTTGAAATACCCAAAGGAGGGACGCCGCCTGCTCCTACCTATTAACGTGCTCATTTCCCCATTTGCCGAACTAAGGATTCCTAAAAATCCTTTTGGCAAGTTTTGCATCGAAAACGCTTCCGGTGCGACTTCAGCCCAGCTCCAACTCCTGTTGCTCCTCTCGCTGCGAAAATAATATTTAAATTTATGATGACAAACTTTCAACGCCAGCTGCAAAGATTTGCAAAGCCAGAAAAAAAATATATAAAAAAAATATAAAGAGCGACGACGTTGGCTTGGCGTTCGCCTAGGACGCCCCAAAAAATACTAGGGCAAAACATACATTTTTTATTAATACATATAATATTACATATATAGAAATATATATATATTATGTATGGCAGATATATGTCCTGCCGATATGTATGCATGCATGCACATATTTCGTACGTTTGAGAATTCATGGGCGAGAGTATCGGTTTATATCTCATGGAGGCAAGCGGACGCTTTCAATATTCGCCCAGCTTTGAGCTTACTTTTTCCATTTCCCAGTGTCATTTTTGAAAAATTGATTTATGGCCAATAGTGAGTGGGCTTCGAGGGGACGTCGGGGGCGCTTTGGAAAAAACCTATCAAGTGTCTACTGCCGCTATCTGTCCCCCCTTTTTCGCCACTGCTGCTGCTCTGTTTGGTTTTGGTTTTTCCCATACATTTTTCAAATTCGCAGACCAATAACAAAGCTTTTTTGTATTAAAGAAATACATTGCATTCTCTTAGACACTTTTTTGAAGTGATTTAAAATTAAGCAATGCCTTGGAAAATCTAGAAAAGTGCTTGAATATAAAATAAGGAACCCATATTTCCTTAAAATATAATAATCATTGCTTACTCTTAGACACATTTTAAAATGATTTCAAGCCCCCAAAATATTTCGTTAACTTACAATTTCAACCATTTTTATATCCTTGAAGAATAAAATCACCCTCAAACCCTTCCCCATAGGTACGCCTCTGAATCACCACTGAAATGCCTGCCGCAAGGACGAAATGAGACGTCAATTAAAACGCACAATAACAACAAAAGAACAGAACATCAGCTCGTCACTGCGGGAGGCGGGAAAAAAGGTTTACAACCCTTGGCCCGGCTCATTTTTGCGCATTTCAAATGGAAATTATTTCGCATTCGCTGAATGAAAATTGCCAGCAGAAATTCCACTCAATCCCTCAGACAGTTATGGTGTTTTACTGTAGTGAGTTGTAATTAAGCGTTGACTTGTTCAATTACCAAAAATGCAATTGCTTTCGGCGTGGATCCTAGCAACAACAAAAGCCGCAAACGTCCGCGTGAATTGTCGAAACTTTACGAACAACAACAACTACCTGACCGGAACTCCGGAACTGGCACCTGTAGCAGCTACCTGCATCCGCATCCGCATCCCCCACGTCAATTTGCATTAATGGTGTGGAAAGAGCGGGTTGTTTTCTTCTTCTGCTTTTGTTTTTTTGGGGTCTGAAAGTTACGCGGTGCAAGTTGGCGGGTTAAGGGCGGCGCTGCATGCAAAATATAACTTGGCCTTATTCTTCGCTATTGCCCTGTCAGCCAGCGAAGTTTTTGTTTGCATTAAAATTGTCAGCGACGGTGGCGGCGGCGGCAAGTTTTGGTGGGGTTTCGTTTTAATCATGGCACAAACTTTGCCCCGACAGCGGAACTCGGTAAACCCATAGAACTCCGGTTGCGGGACAACATTCTCGGGTCCCCTGGTCCCCATTTCTGACACATGTGGTGGAATGCTATTGCCAGCCTTTATACACTGAGAAAAAAAAGAGGTTGTTATGTATAATTTGTATACCCTTGCAGGCTATTTTAATTTCAGTCAGAAGTTTGCAACGCAGCATTTATTCTTGATCAGAATTATTAGGAGAATCGATCTAGCGATCTGGCAGCACAGCGATGGCCACCATTATTAGAGATGGTAAAACCGCGATAATAATCGACTGCAGCTTAGAACACTTAACAGGCTAAGAGGCTATCATGGTTTTATCATCTCTAGTAATGGTGGCCATCGCTGTTCCGCATCCGCTTTGCCGCCATCGCTGTGCCGCCATCGCGCACACACCCATAGACCACGAAACCCACTTGCACATTCTTCTTACATTATTCTTGATCTGCATTAATAGGAGAATCGATCTAGCCATGTTTTGAAATTATAAATGGCAAATTGCAAATTTGATATATCATATATTGGCAAAAAATACACCAATTTAAAATCGGAAAGCATTTTAAAACACATTTTATTTTATTACCTTTTATTTTAATATTTTATATCAACAAAACAAGTTTTTCTCTGTGTATACTGTGCATTTCACTGCATTCTTTTTTCGAAATATTTTTTTATGCGTCGCATTGCACAATTAAAATGCATGGGGCATGGGCAGCCATGGCAATCCAAAGTGTTGTAAGCGCGCAGCTGTTGCATGCCGCATCGAATTGAAATGGGCAATGGTTATGCTTATGCATGAGCCACGCCAACTGATGGGTACATCCGCCTGGATATCCTTGGACATCCCTTGGATATCCTTGGCAGAGCCTTCCGCCCCCCCGAAAAGCTCGCTTCGAGCAGCCACCCCCACTCCAACCGCCCATTAACCAATCTTGGGGCATTACTTGAGGTCCTGCACAATCGGAGTTATTTATGCACATAATTACCTGAGCTGCTGCAGCCATTTACATATGCGACCGATATCGGGGGATCTGCCGGGGATTTATCCTGCGCGCATACAAAATGTTGAATTAAGACTGAAACTAGAAGGTTCCCCTCTGCCGTATCCCTTACTGTTACCTCTACCTTTGCATTTGCCTTTGGCTTATTAAATGCAAGAGTAACAAGTGAAAACTCGCAGAGAACACTGAACAAACTGCAAAATTGCCTCATTATGTGAAAAGGCAGCAAATAAAAGTTGGCAGTTAGCACAAAAGAGCCACGTAGCTTCCTCTGTGTGGACTTGCAGCTATTTCAGGAGGAGTTACAGGGAGTTAAAGGGTGGAGCATGTTGCCAGCAGGCTGTTCCAGAGGGTGTGCTGCGGCAGCGGGGGCGTGCCACTGAAAATTTATGCAGCACAAAAGCCGCGGCAAATGTAAGTAAGCCAAACGACATAAGCAGGCATAAACACAGCCGGATAAACTGAATCCTTCCATAATGGCAGCCATCTAAATACCCTTTGAGAGATGCCATCTTATCCCCTAAGACACAGATTTAATTGGGTTTAAGACACTGAACATTTAAATAATCAGTTGGAAGCGGAAATCGGAATGCTTAGCCCTCAATTGAGAAGGGTTATGAGGCTGAAAAATTAACAATTTAAATTAAATGTTTGTTAGCTTTAAAAATATGTTTAGAGTCCTTAAAAGTTTTTTCTATCAAGTTAATTCTTTAGTATTTTAAATTCTTTAAAAACTTAGAAATTATTTATGATAAAAATCTTCTTGGAAATGTAAGATAATGTACCTAAAAATATATATAAAATGCGATTTAATTATACTTTGTCTTAGGCAAGCCCTAAAATGCGTATACCATTTTTAATAACTTTAAAACAATAGAACATTTTATTATAAATTTTTTAAGTATTTATACAAGTTTTATAAACGCAAAAATTCATTTAAAAAGTCGTACAAACAATGTGAAAACTTCAGGCTTTATTTCAATAATTATTCCTCCTTAAAAAATCCCTGACTTTTGGATGTATTTAAGTTTACTAATATTCCTAATAGCCGTCTATATAATAACATCTATATTAAGCCCAAAAACACATAAAATATAGCTGATGTATTTCTAAAGGTTTCATTGAAAAATACCTTCTCAAGTTGAACTCGATCCGCACTTAAGTTAAATTACCTTCCGAATAAACTCTGTCATGGCGGTGTTTTCTGCAAAATGTATTTCCTGTTTAAATTCATTTTGGAGCCAATTCAGTTATCGAGTGGAGCTGCGGTTGCGAAGCCGCCAACCTAGTGGATATGGCCTCGATCTGGTTCCGGGTCTGGTGCGAGGGCCACTGGCACAAAGGACAGCCCCATTGAGTGCACCGACGCGTCGACGGCTCCCTGTGGGTGTAAATTTTGTTATGCGGCAAATGCGCCATAAAGCTCACGGAGCAGTTGGCCATACACTTTGAATAATATGAATAATATGAGTAATATATTTTAAGAATTTATTGAGGTCAATAAGAGGTTATTTTCATATACCTTAAAATTATACTGATAAAAATTGTAAAACCACTCATTTAAAAATGAAATTATATCAATCATAAAAGGACAAAATAAATATTTTTTTGTTTTGTCTTGAAAGATTCATTCCTATTAAAAATATTAAATAAGATAAACTATTAATTAAATAAATTATTAGATAAAATATTAATTTTTCGTTAAAAGTTACTATCATTCCCTATAAGAAGTTTTCTGCATCTATTTTCAAATGAAATTTATTTTTAAATTTTATAATTCATAACCAAAAACTTAATAGAAAATTCTTGAAAGACAAAAATAAACACACCTTTGATTAATTTTATTCCGAGTGCAGGATGCGAATAAGGATGAGGGTCCGCGAGCTACCTGGGATGCAGGCTGCAGGCAGGTCTTCCTTCAGCTTTCCCAAAGGCTGCTTGCATTTGCGTGAATATATTCCTTTCTCTCTGTTGGCCGCCCCTCTGTTTTTTGCACCTTCCTTGCACCAGGCAATCGGAGGTATGAAAGAGGTTTTGGATCTGGATTCGGAGCAGGGCACGGGTTCGGAGACGGGCTCGGAGCATGTGCGGCACTCTAATAAAATTTAATAAAAAACGTGCAGCCCGGCATAATGCAATCGCAATGGACTCGCCCATGGGGTCTGGGATTCTAGCGCGGATTGGGGTTGGACTTGCGGTTAGAACCTCTGTGTGTGTGTGTTGATGGTTCTGGGGGACAGGTGTATCATTACCTGCACGGCAACCGCAAGCTCCCAGCATATCGATATGGATATAGCAAAGCTATAGCAAACCTACTCATTTGCGTCTTCTAAAAAAAAAAACAAAACAAAAACAAAAGACCCTCCATTTGACTCTTCTGATAGACTTGCTTTTACACAGTGAAGAAATTTATGAGATTAACACATATATTTTATATAAAATTAATTACATTTACACCCTTGTTAACGGATTTTGAGTCTAATTTATATATTTAGTTTATTTTGTTGTGGTTTTTAGACAGTTTAGAGATTATGTGGGTTTTAATTCTATTTGCAGGTTGCATTTTTAAAGCGTTTTTAAAGGGGTTTTTAAAGTGATTCTTGAGACATTTTTTTGGTTTAATGGATATTGCAGGGGCAGATTTTATGTAAATTTCAACGTGTAAAATTCTTATAAGCTACATAAAATAAATAAATTAATTGAACTTGTTTAAAATATTACTAATTACTAACTCAATCTGTCTTCTTTCAGCCCAAAAAGGACGTAGAACTCCGGTGGACATACGATGCCATGGGCAAGTGTGTCTCCCGGCAGTCGCCTCCTCTCAGCCAGCTCGAGGAGATCGCCTCCCACGGCGGAGAGCATCATCAATCTGTATTGACAATCGCATTGTCTCGCGAAGACTTGGCCCAGGCGCACAAAATCTGGCAAGAGTTGACAGCGAGTAATGAATACATAGCAGCCACATCGTCACGGGACCAGGAGCAGCAGGAGGAACTGGAGGAACAGGAACCCTTTTACTACACCATAAGCCGGAGGCATATCGAATCCCTTTACATCGATGCCCCAGTGGAACCACTGACATCACCCGACGGCGGCGTGGTGGAGTACTCCACTTGTCAGGAGTTCCTGCTACAGGAGCTGCTGCAGGCCATTGAAACCGCCGAGGAGGAGCAACAGCACAGATGCCAGAATCCTGCCAGAATCAGGCCAGAACCTCAATTACAAGCGGAGAACAACGGCTGGCTGCCGGCGGTGAGTAATATTGATAAATATTTACAACTCACGCGGGAATTGTGGCGAAAAGCGAATGAAAAACTGTCAATAAGTGTGGCATCCTTTGCCGGAAAAAATTGGAATCGAGATGAGTCTGTGGAGTCTGTGATTTTGGGTCAACCCTCTCTTCTTTATGTGACATCAATGCTCTTTGTTTGTCGGGCGTCTTTATGGCCAATTGTAGGGAATTTAAAGGAATAAACAAGGGTAGAAAAAGTAAAGGGGAAATTTATTGATTTTTAATTAAAAAACGAGCAATTTTTGTCTGATAAAAGTGAGAGTTGTAAATACAATCTCAATTCCTTTAGAATTCCTATAAGAAATCCCTTCTCCTTTCTGGTAATCAATGTTTACCAACATCATAAGTCTGCTTATCACACAAGCGTTTAAAATAATCATAAAAGTGCCAAAAATGAGGCTGACTAACGAGGTCCTTGGCTTACCTTTGAGATACACTCTCTCTCTCCTTGGTTTTCTCTTGGCTTTCCCTTAACAGTTTTGGTTTACATATTCATATTCGTATCCTCCAAAGGCTTATTACAAGGTAATTTAACAAACACATGCACACACACCCATGATGAGAAAAGCCTTCAAGGACATTCTCCTCCCACAACATATCATATTTCATGCTTAACCAAAGCACTTATCCTCTCACTTCCTAGCCAGGTGGCTTTTCCCCCCCTGGCAATTGACCTTAACCAAATTTTATTTTACTTGGATTTTTGGTCTCGCCGGGCTCTTATTACATCTAAATTTTACATGAATCATGAGGATAAAACCAGCAAAATAAATATAAAAAATCTGCAAAAGGAAAACAACCCACACTTCATTTAATTTTTGTGTGCATTCTTGATTTTATAAAGTGTGTTTTGGTTTTACAAAGTAATTGTAGGGATGTTGAGGTATTCAAGGATACGGCAGGAGAAGTTTTTATTTTCGAATTTGTCTTATAAATTGCAAGTTTTAAAATGTATGTATTTGAAAGAAAGATTATAAAATAATATGATGATAATATGCTTGAAAAATGCGTTTTTTATAGTCAAGATTATATTACTAGCTACTAGAATTTAAATTATTTGGACTTTATACGTTTAGGTTTTTAATTTCAAGCTCAATTTTAAGTTATATAAACAGGTTATGTTAGACAAATCCGCTTAACCATTTCTGCAGCTTTGCCTACTTCGTTTTTTGTTTTCTTTTATAAAGTACGGATTTATTTTTAAATACAGGTTACTATATCCCTTTAAACCGTTGAAACCTGTAAGATATTTATCACATTATTATCATTATCATTTTATTATACAGTAACTAATTTTACTTTAAACAAATATTTTCATTTACTTTGCACAAACCAACAAAATCGAAATTTAAACTGAACTAAAACCTGCTGAAAACCTTTAATTTTTATACTACATTTTCTTAAATAACTTCCTTAGTTTTTCCTATTTTTCTTTATGTATGAATTAAATACATAAGTTTCCACAACAGACATTCAATTTTCCATTTTACACCAACATTTTCCATCGATTTTCCACATCATTTTGGGCTTGGTTAATTTTCCGGCTAAGAGCCACAAGCAGCATGGCCGCTAGATGGCACCACCGATAACCACCCCCGTTTCGTGGCCACTTTCCACGGGCAGCCACTTGTTTTCATTGCTCTGCGCATGAGCGAACACTGGGAAATTGGGCAGACTCTCTCGCTTTTCCCCCGGAATTCCCGCCGCTGTGGTCAAGCCAGAGAGAACATTTAGAGACCAGACCCACCACAAGGCACAGGGAAAGAAACCCAATCTCCGTTCTCCGCTTCGTGAGAGTTTTCAGCTCGCCATTCAATTTTCCGTGTGCCGTGCTTTTACAAGTGAAAAATCGTCGCCACTTTGCCGCAGCAGGAAAAAACTCAGCAAAAACTATAAAAAAACAAGTGACAATTTAAATAGAAAGGAAAACAAAAGCAAGAAAAGTGAAAACCCGAAATAGATATAATCGAACGAGGTGCGAAAATCGTTTGCATAACTTGAGGCGCAGGTGGAAAGTGCGAGCAATCTGCAAAAGATTTTTCCAGCAGGCAGTAAGGGATTTTCAAGGACCTCCTGTGTGTGTGTGGGTGTGTGCATGTACTCACAGGTCCTCCCCCCCTTGATCTAGACGTGTGTGCGTTGTGTGTACCTTCAAGTGCAATTATAAATGGCGTAATTTCGTGCGCGTCGGCCGTGTCATGAACATAGCCGCCTTGCATCCCAAAGCTGACCTTGCGGACACAATCGGGATCACCAGAAACGGGAT
The DNA here is from genome assembly GCA_035045905.1 of Drosophila anomelani. NCBI lineage: Eukaryota > Metazoa > Arthropoda > Insecta > Diptera > Drosophilidae > Drosophila > Drosophila anomelani. The sequence goes on from JAWNOO010000165.1 coordinate 11,670,323, forward strand.
CAGGACGTATCCCCAGCGAAAGAAGGACGACGAGCAGGAGGAGGCTCGCCGGAAGAGCGAGTGCCCCTGCCGACGACCTGCAACATGGATGAATGCGACAATCCCGTCGTTGTCACACTAGAGAAATTCGCATCCGCATCCGCTTCCGCATTAATCGTATCCGCATCGCAGCCGCACGAGGATTTCGCCGAAACGAGCGAGGATATTTGTGACAAAGAGCCGAAGACCGATGATAACGGGGGAGTCCTAGACACAGAGGACCTTCACACGTCAATAGAGGATAGCTCAGCAGCAGCAACAGTCGAGGAGGACGCAGCCGTTGACGCGGAAGTCGAGGCAGTCATCATGGTACCGCATTTAACAAAAATTCTTTAAAAAAGTTTCTATAGAGATTTTAAATCACTTGAAATATAGGCTGTGCTAATCATATCTTTGCAATTTTTGTAAATGGCTTGTTAAGTTTGTTTTTAAATATTTTTACAGTCCGAATTAATATATAGTTTCTGCTTCAGCAATCTTAAACTCATCCAGTAGTTTGTATTTCATATAAAGTATATAGTTTGGTGGTTAACGAAGAGATATGTACATTAAATTCATTTCGAGTTTGCATTTTCGATTTTTCCAGGCTTCTTTCTTCTCTAAAAAGGCTTGAAAGGCTATAAAATTATAAAGAAAACCATCAGATATTTAAAATCTCTATCTTCGAAACAATAAACTCACAGCTTCGATACATATCTCTTCCCAAAATCCACCTCCACATAAAAGCGTATCTATTAGAAATATTTCCCCATTTCCCCATATTTATCACGATTTCATAAAAAGTATCTCGTAAATAGTTTTTGTTTAGTAGGAGCCGAGTGACTCATGTAGTTAGTATATATATTTTCTATTGTCTATTGTCTGTTCTGCCGTTCGGGGGAAGTCCTCGAGGCTCCTTTGTCTTCTACTGTGTGTGCGCCTCTCATCTGTGCTGACCCGATTTGCAAATGGGTTTCGCTTTCATGGTAATCGCTTTTAACCCGCTCCTCTTCTTCTTTACCCTTTAGGGCCAGGCGGAGAGCAAGAAGCAGGGCAGCAAGTCAAGTCGCCGACACAACCACAATGCAAATGGAAATGGCAACGGCAATCCGGCAGAGGCACAGGATCAGGCGGTGCACACCAAAGGCACTGCCATGTCCTTTGGTTTCCGCAAGAAGCTCAACGTGACGCCCAAGAAGTTCAAGAAACTCCTGGAAGGCAGCGATAAAAGCGCAACACAAACGGACACAAAGGACGACAATGGGAATGCAGGTGAGAGTTGAATTAAACAAAAAGGAAGTTGGCCAAAAAAGTAAGCAAAGAAGGCAAACTTTTTACTAAAATTTTGTAAATTAAATATAGAAATCCAAAGCAAGTTAAAATCTATTTTCCAATTAATTTCCTAGCGACAACCATTAAAAACTCCAAATATAAATAACTCTATAAACTCTAAACAATACCTTAGGTTTTTGTCCATTGTTTTATAAGTTTTAGCCTTGGTTTTATGCCAAAACCGGCTTGTGTCCCTTCTAAAATTGGCAATAACCGGCACAAGTATTATGGCTTTTTAATTTGGCGACAATTTGACCAATTTAACAACGACCTGACATGCCAACAATACAATTCATTCCCCTTTCTTCCCTCCTTATAGCTGCTCCCATTCACTTTGAGAAAGTAGGCGCCGCCGCCCAGAAGACGGCTTCCCAATCGGTGGCAGGTGCGGCCGGCGCCCGTTTCGGCTATCGTGGGGCGGTGCCACGTCCCGCTTCCACGGGCCTGACTGGGCCCAGTGAGGAGTCCGAATCCGAGACCACGGCCAATGCCCAGAATAACAACAACAATAACAACAGAGGAGCGGGAAGCGGTCCGGTGCTGGTGAGCAATTGTGAGTATCAAGGAAATCGAAGAGAAGTTTCTTTACTTATTTATTAGCAAAAGGAAAAAAATTGGTTCTGAAAATTAAAGTTAAAAATATTTCAATAAAATTATAAAAAAATTATAAAAATCTTCTCTCATATATTCATCGAATTCTACTCAATTTTCTTAAATATAAATTAAAACATGAACTTCCACTCTGTGCAGTGAAACGCCGCTCGAAGAGCGCACATGCCGGCGGCGTGTCCGGCAGTGGCGAGCCCAAAATAGCTCAGCCCAAGACGCTGACGTTCAACCTGAACCAGAACACCACCATTGAGTATCAGCGGCGTCAGTTCTTCGGCGAGATAGCGGACGACACGTCGGGATCCGGCATGGGATCGGGAACAGGATCGAAAGCAATGCAGCCGCGATATAATTACAACAATCTGGCCAGCATGCATGCCAATGTCATGTGAGTAGTTATCCTGCGCTCCAAGGATAATCAATTTTCAACCCGAAATCCCTCATTTCAGAGTTCGCCCTACACCGCGTCCTACGCCGGCGAGCTATGCCAAGTTCACCCTTCAGACGGTGAGCCTGCCCCGGCCGGAGTATCCGGTGGCCATCAGTCTGACGGCCACCACACCGACCACACCCAGCAGCAGTGTGCAGTCACCGGTGCCGGCTCATTCGACGGGTGCCCGGGCCAAGGACACCTCCACTAGCTCCAGCTCCCGGCAGCACCCGTTGACCTCGGTGCATGTCCAGCCGCAGGCTCAGCAGCGACATCTCGACCAGAAGAGTGTCAAGCAGCTGACCAATAACTCAACGCGGCGGGGATTCTCCGGAAGTCGGGAGATCAGCGCGGATTCGGGAATAGCCAGCATGGACATGGCCCTGGACAGCAGCTCGGGCAGCTCTGTGGGCTCCAAGCGAAGTCGCAGTCGGCCCAGGAACCTCAAGATGGTGATGAGTGGCAGGCACACCTTCGAGGTGCGGGACGCCGATGATCCGCCATCCAGTGAATCGAACTCTTTTGTGGAGCCGCTGGCACTTCCAAAGCTGCCCACAGACGGCAGCCAGAGCATTCCCCTGCCCCTGCTGGGCTTGGTTAGATCCAACACAGTGCTCAGCCGGGAGAGCTACGAACGCCGTCAGGCTGAGGGATCTCCGGGATCCCAGGATCACAGTGAGGAGAAGCCCAAGACCCAGGGCAGCGGCGGTTCCGACGAGAGCGAGAGCGTGGATGAGGAGAAGCTATACCTGGACTCGTCCACCTCCGAGAAGAGTGCCAAACAGCAGCAGAGTCAGTCCTCCACCTGGCGTCTGCAGGCAGGCGAATCCCTGGCTGCCCAGGACTGCAGCAGCATGTCCATGAGCATCAGCAGCGACACCCAGGCGCCGGATAATGCCAGGGACAACAATGACAAGGAGGAGGACATGTCCCTGGGCCTGGACGAGATCAGCCTGATCAACACGGACATGCAGTTTAGCACAATTTGTAAGTGAACTTTTGGATATATAATTATTTGTTTTTGGATCGAAATATAATCTCTGTGCTTCCAGCTTCGATGACGGAAACTCCGCCCAAGGTGGGTCAAGTGGAGCCGCTGATCAACATGCATCTGGTGGACAACCGTGAGGTGATCGCCACCTGCTCTTCCGGCGATCGTCCGCGCTCCTTTAACAACGCCCTGAACGAATCCAAGTTCGCAGAGTTGGCCCTGGCCAGCAGTAGTTGCCTGCTCCTGGATGATGAGACCTCACCCACAGATAGCCTGGTGAGCAGCACCGAAGATTCCGAGGAGGCAGCCGGTGGCAAGCTGCAGAAGCACAAGCTCAACGAGGAGCGCCAGCAGAAGGATATCGATGAGATTGATATAGATGAGATATCGCCAGTGCTGGAACTGGATCTGGATCCCCCAGGAAGTCGCAGTCCCATCTCACCCGGCACCCCCACCCATGCCTCACACTCGCTTTCCCTGGGCTCGGATTGTGGAAACCTTATTGACGACGAGATTGCGGATCAGCCGGCTCTGCTGTGCAACAGTGAGGCCCAGGAGGTGGCCACTGATACACCTACTCTTATGGAGACCCTGACCCACACCCAGACGGGATCTTTGAGATCCCTAAAGAGTCAGTCGAAGGCTCGCACTGCCCTCCAGCAGGCGATTGAGTTGAGTCTCAGGACTCCGGCGGCAGTGCGAAAGGCGGTGATGGATCGAGCTGAATCTTTGGATACCCTATCGCCCTGCGAGTCCATCTGCTCGGATGATCTAATGATGGACTTTGACATGAACAGCAGTCTGGACTCCATCGATCATATGGCCAATGCCTCGGGACGTAGTCGCAGTGGCTCGGATCTGCACAGATTGGGTCATGGTGGTCCGGATATGGATGTCACCAGGGCAGAGACGGAGGCGGAGTTGCTCTCGGAGCTGGAGAGGAAGGGCAGTGATGTGATGAAGGAGCTGAACTCGCTGCTGCGAGGAAGGAGGCAGCGCGGTGGTGCAAGGGAGCGAATAAGGTGAGTTTTTATGAAGAAATATGCTTTGTTTTATTGAAAATAAAAGGTTTTTAAGGTTTTTAAGTATATATAATTAAATATATCACAATAAGCCCTAGACCCAAATTTTTTCTTAACAAACAATAAGAAAACTAAATTATTTAAAAGATTAAAGCAAGAAAAATACATTGAAGGTTTCCTAAAAAATTTTAAATTCGTAATATTTGCACACTTAAATTTATTTTTATTAAATTTTTATTATTTTCCACATTTTACTCCAAGCTGTTTCATTTTAAAATTTTCCAAATATCTAAACATTCATATCTATTAGCAAAGATCTAAAAATGTTCCTTTTAATCTCGATTTCTCTCTCCTTTTGCCGAAGCTAATTGAATTGACTTCAGTGGGGTCAGAAATTTGCTGGCGGTTCGCCTTTGATTTGGTTTTATTACCAATCTATAGACTTATAGCTAACTCTGCACTTGGCAGCCGGCCAGCGAATGTCGGAATATTATTAAGTGCATTTTCCTTTAGTGTTTTCCCTCGGGTCTTTTCTTCTGCAACCCAATTCCACTTGAGGTGCTGCAAATCAATCAGCAGCCTCTCCCTCTTTTCAGCGCAGCCTGTCTTTCGTTTTTTTATTATTATTATTTATTTCCTTCTTTTTTTTTGTGGCCCCAGCCGGCCGGTGAAATATTGCACAAGTTAGCCCTAGAAAGCCAATATTTGGAAATATTTATTTGGGATTTATGGGTAGCTGTGGGGCTTTTTATGAGAAATTTATGGAAATTCAAGGAATATAGAAAATATTTTGAAAGGAAATTGGGGGGTTACACATCAACAATGACTCAAAAGATTTTATTTTATTTATCTTGGATTTATATTGCAATATTTTACCTTATAGATAAAGACTTGGAGGGCTTTAAAAAATAGAATTAATTTACTTATAAAATATATATACCAATTTTAATTAATTTAAAACTTACCAAAAGGTTTATTATAATTAGAATCCATTCCCTTTTATATAATAAGAGCTTCTTTTTCGAATTTTAAATATTCTCCCCTCAAATTCCCGTAACTCAGCCGAGTGTTAATGCCAATTTACGTAGCACATCCCGGGAATATATCATCAATCGATTCAGCCGGCAAAGCAAACAGCAAGTGTATCTCACGTGTTTGCCTGTTTGTTTTGCTTCTCATTTATTTATTTTGTTTTTGTGCCTGCCAAAGGGCACTCTGGGGTTAATCAGATGCAATTTACTTCAGCCAGCTCAGGGCTTTGGAATGGCATGACGCCCTGCCTCCTTCCTCTTGCCCCTTTCCTCTGTGATTTCTTATGGCCAAATGGAAATGGAAATGGAAATTGAAATTAGCCCAAAATTAGACAGACATCATTGGGACAGGTTGGAGCTAAAAGCTGCATTGGCTTTTCGGCCTTTCGGCTTTTTGTTTGTGTTTTGTTTTTAGGGTTTGGCAGAGTTGCCAAAGGTTACTCCACTCGGAATTCCCACTGCAGTTCCCGTTGTCGCTCCCAATTGCTAGTTTTTAGCGCCGGCTACCAGAAAGAGAAGGGTATACCTGGGGGCACTAGAGAGAGAGATGGGACACAGGGACATTCGTGGCCCAAAACAACTCCGTGTGGGCCCCGGCATTCTGGCCAAGTGAAGCCGCAGTCGAAGCCAAAGCCAGAGACGCGACCAAAGGCAACGGCAACGGCAACGGCACTTGGCATTTCCAATTGTCTACGCCATTGTCTCTCTTTGGCTTAAAGCACTTAAAAAAATAGAAATACTTAAATTACTTTGTAAAGCTTTTAAGTTAGTCGTTAGTTTTTGGTGTATATTTGGCATTATAAAAGCCATTTTGTATTTTTTATGATCAATTTATGACAAGACACTGACCTTGGTCAACAAAAATTATACTTTCAAGGCTTTTAATATAACAATTTAACAATTTAAACATTTAAGGTGATAATTAAACCTATATTTGACCTTTTTATATGTTAAATACATAATTAAATGATTGGTTTAAAAATCAATTGTGTTTGGAATTTACTTTTCATAATTGAAAAAAACGTTTTAGTGAGGAAAACAACTTCTAGAATTGTGTTAATTTATAAAAGCTGATCATTGCTCATATTATAAATTATTAGAATTAATAATTGATAAAAAATAATCCATATTAACCACCAGAGTCTCTAGCTAATGGCTTGCACCTGTCTTCAAGACAATTATTAATCCTCGAGTTGTGGCTTTAAGCTCCTCGTTCCCTGCGAACTAAAGTCGGATATTACCTCCCACAATTATTTACAACTTCTCAATCTTAATGCATAAATTAAGAGTACATATTTGTTCTCTGTGTTGCCATTCCTGTCTCTATCTATGGGAGCTCCAGAGACTGGGTCTTGGCTTTTTGGCCAAATCGTGGTCGCAGTTAAGATAACATTTTGACTTTGGCCTGAGACTTGATGGCGAGTGCCGCATTCTTTTGTCATGGCAACCAACAGCAACAACTAGCAATATATAGCCACATAGCAACCAGCAACAACAACCGGCAATGGCACGACATCAACATCACCATCACCATCGCCATAGCCAACTCCTCGATGGAGTCGTTTCTGGCTGTAAGCAAAAGTTGGGAAAAACTTTATTGCAAGGCAAAAACAAAAAGGAAAAATCAATTGTCTGAGAGAGCCGGCCGTAAATACTTGGTAAATACTCATAGATACCAGTATGTGAACCTGTTTCGCGGCCACCGAGCCAAATAACAGCAAAGTGCCGCTGGCCAAAATGGCTAACCTGTCACTGGATGGATCGACATCCACATCCACATCCCATCCCAGATGCGCCTGCGTCGGGACATTGGCTTTCCTTTTGGCCAAACAGCTGGCTGGGGGCCATGGCAAGTATCTCTCAGATACAGATACTCCACCGACCAGTCGCATGCAAAACCGCACTTGTGGATTAACCTTGAGACAATCGCTGGCCAGTATGCATGAGTCATACCTCATGGACGAGATACCCCCTGCCCACCGCTCACCTCTCACCTAAATAAATGCTGAATAAGCCCACTCAATCTCGACCATTATTGGCCCGGCTGCAACCAAGAGACGCCTTCTGATGATATCCCCGACTCTCTTGACATTCCCGGCTGCATAAATATTATGGCCCGGCTTTCTTTCTTTCATTCTTTGGCTCCTTCGTTGTTGGCCAGCATCACCTAACGGCTCTGCCACACAGACACCGAGAACACTGAGCACAAAAGCGGCCCAAAGCCCACATGGTTAACTCTTTCAGCCCACCAGCAACATTCTTTCCCCAACGCCTGCCTTTTTCATGTTGTTGTTTGCTTTTGGTGGGAACGCTTGGCAAGCGAAACATTGGTAACAACAGCAACCAAGCACATTGGGTTTAACTTTAATAAATAATTCTATAAATATTATAATATAAATTTAAAAAAAAATATTACCAAAGCCTTCCTATAATTATAAATGAAGTAGGAAACAAATATGATTATTTATTATAGAACTTTCTATTTAATTAATTTTCTAGGAGGAACCTTATGCAGCTTTTAAGCATGAGTAATGAAAAATTGTTCAATTTAATAACATATGTATATCCTTAGAATTATTACTAGTTATTGTCCTGAATATCCCAAAGTTATTATTCAAAAAACCGTCATAACTCCATTAACTCAATTTTAAATACCCAAATTAATGTCATTTACAAATTGATTCAAGCTTAACACCTTGGCTAATTATCAAGAACCAAAACGGAATTTTCTAAGTCATAAAAATTCCCAAATTGTTTAACAAATCAACGCCCCACTGTAACCATGTTCCATTACCAATCCATACCTCTGCATTGCCACTTGAGCTTGGTGGCTCCAACTTCGATTCCGACTCCAGTATTAAACACGATCTCAAAGCGCGCGGTTCGCTTGCGTGGCTCAGTTCACTGGCTTGGGCGCCCCCCGCAAAATACGAGTAATAAATTATATTCATAAAGCAATATCAGTCCATCAGCAATATCGCTGCCAATAAAGGCAATTGTTGATTGGTTAATTGTGCAAGAGAGGTGGTTGCTGTTCAAGAAGAGGAGCGTGGGAGCTGTTGTTGCGTAGATTCCAATTAAATTGCGTTGTTAATAACCCGAAATAAAAGCCAAAAAATCGAGAGCCAGTGACCGCAGGCAGGCAGTCGTCGTCGCCTCCAGTGATACGCACCGTTGCCTCTTCCATGCCGCAGATTCAGATACAGGGCTCGGATACAGATACAGATACAAAGGCGTACGCAGCAGATACAGATACGCGCTCCAACGCCGACGCCATCGAACGAGCCACAGCTTTCATAACAAAAGACACGCCGCGGGCACAAGTGTCAATGAAACGAGCGTTTTGGCCAAGAGGCACTGCGCGTTTGGCCTAGACCCGCCGGTTCAAGTGAGGAAGAGAGGTACGATTGAAGATTTGCTAAATTTAAAACTCTAAATATAAATGAGTAAATGTTGCAATCGTTATTTAATTGTTAAAACGAAATTTTAATAATTTGTAATTTAAAACAAACGACAAAGCTAGCCAAAAAAGGTACAATTATATATTATTAAATAAAAAAAATTTAATTAAAATAGTAAACTCATAAATTAAAGCCTAAGAAAAGGTCCCCCATTATTCAAGCCTTAAAAGATATTCGTTTAAGCCATAAAAGTCATTCTGTGCTTGAGTATTTAAAGCATTCTCAGCATTATCCGGCATGAGCTAACGCTGTCAGAAGCAGACAGTAGCTACATACAACAGGGCCAGAAACCTTAGCCAAGTGGTAGCCCAAAGTGGGTGATGATTTCCGCTCCTGGCTTTTGCGTAATTCGATATGCAACCGGGGGGCAAGCAAACAAGTCAAAGGGAAAAGGGAGCTGAAGAGACCCCAAACACAATGGTCGGAAAGTGTGTCACATGCAAATGCAGGCAGCGTTTGGAAAATCTTTTGGAATTTGATGCCATAAACGTAACAATTACAGATATCAGGCACACATAAAAAGCACACACTCTGATGTGTGTGTGTGTGGTAAAATTTCGGGGCAAAAGGGGAGAGAGAGGTGCCCCCTTTTATGGCTTTTCAGCCACTTCAAGTTCAGTTGCATTTGCGGCGCGTTCAGGTTTTGGTTACGGATACGCGTTCGGTCTCGGGCTCAGGCTCGGGGTAGAGGTAGAGGGGTACGGGCTCCCATCTCCATCCACTGCCATGCATAATTCAACAGAATGTTTGCCACACAAACTACGAACCGACATACCATCGAGTGCAAATACAGATACAGATAACTGCTGCTACCTACTATATAACAGGCAACTTCCAACTACCAACCTTCCTATCTACCTGTCTGCCTCGAAAAATGCTCCTCAACTCTCTGAGTTACCCCCAGCCACCAGCCACCAACCTCATCTCCAGTCGGTAGAGTCATATCCCCATCTTAACCATCGCTGATCATCTCCTTCTCGGCTCACAAACACTGAACAGAAAAGTTACTAGATCTTTGAACTGATATTTAAGTGAAAACTTAATGTAAAATTATTATTTTTAATATCTGAAAACAGTAAAGGAAATATTTAAAATAATAATAAATAAAGGGAGCATCTTGAGAATTCAATTTAAAATTATTTAACTTAAAACAAGGCTTCTAACGAAAAAATCTTGCAGTGGCTCCAAGAAGGGAAATTTTTTATGCATAGTTCAAGTTCTTCATCAGCAGCTCTTCTATAATTAATATCTTTTTAAATATAAATTATCTTTAACTATATTTTTTTCTCTGTTTAAATCTGTGGCTATGACACATTTTAACCATTTTTGGTAATGCAATTTTGTTTGCTTTATTAAGGCATTAAATATGCCTTAAAAATTCATAAAGCTACACTTTCAACGTAGAAAAATTTGTACTTTTAATAGGAATTAAAATTTACTCAAGGCTTTAATTCGTTGAAACTTTAAAAATATTTAAAACAAGTTATTATTTCTTCCCAATAACTACTCAAGGAAGTTGGAAATTCCCTTCTCCTATTTAGTTATATTTTTTCTCTGTGGAAAACTGAAAACTCTTTCTTGGCATGCGAGATACACACCGGATTCTCATCAGAGATGCTACAGCCGTGTGAGAATGTTGCTTATTTCTTTATTTTTTATGGTCATTACCATTACTTGCGTGGCTTGCAGCACTCGCGCCCCTCCTTTAGTTTCCCGGTGCCCCTTAATGAAGCTGCCTTTCCATTTCCATTTCCACTTCCCCTTCCTATGTGTGTGGATCTTCGGATAGGTACTATATACACCATATATGTACCTGCAACTCCAAAGGTCTCCGGACTCTGTGACAAATGGCATTTTGCCGCACAAATTGATATAAGTACCGTTTTGGGGAAGTGAGGTTCGAGTGCATGTCGACGCCTCGACATGTGTGATTGAGATTGTCACCGCGATTGCCAGTCATTGTTGGTTGTTGAATGTTGAATGTTGCCTGTTACCAGTTACCAAGTTGCCGGCTAACTGTTGCAGCCAAGTTAGTGACAGTTGCCGTTGGCAGTGGCGCGTGGGGAGTCAGCAGCCAGCAGCAGCAGTCACAAATGAGGCACATTTCCAACTAAATGCAGCTACCAAAACAGGTGCGTAGCCCGAGGGGGGAAGTTTAGATGGCAGACTTGACGGCCCCTATTTAATGGAAAACCTTCTTATCGCCGCACAAGACAATTATGTGCTCAAAAAGGTCATCACGTAAAGTAATGAACACGAAAAGTGTTGACTGGCTTATTATCTAGATCGCATTTCCAAAATTTCGTGGTAATTGGGGCGAGCTATTTTGTGAAGTGTCTTTGTATTCCTACGACTCGTGCTTCAAAGAGTTTTAATAATCATAAGAAACTCATTTTGAATATCAAATTAAGTAAATATTGTTAGGGAAGTCACTAAATGGCATTAGGATTAATAATAAAAGATTAAATAATCCTTAAATCGTTCTGCAGTCAAGTTCATTTCCTAAGTCTTTTGTTTGTTATTTTTTATTTGTTGTGATCCATTTATTAAAAAGGTTTCTTTTAAAATTAGCTAAAATGAAATACAAAAAATTAATTGGTAATGTTTAATTTAAGAAACTAATTAATTATTTTTAACATAAATAAAAATAATTTTATAAAAGATGGCCAATCAATTCCAGCTTTTAAATTAAAAAATAATACCAACCCAAGCTTTGTATTGTGTGTAAATTCCGTTTGCTGCAATTGTTGCAATGACAGTCATTTTGTCGACTGACAATTTGTATTTCAGTTTTTCCTTTATTTTTTTTCTGGTTGGAGTACGAAATATCCGGCATAGCCGCCTGCTGAGTTTCGTTGAATGGAGTTGTGCAAAGTATTTGCATTGTTTTGATTTCGGTGGATAGGTGGATCTCTTTGGGGCCTGATTTTTGCATTCATATTCATGGTACAAACCACACATAAAGTTGGCGTGCGAAAAACTCAACAAACATGAGGAATTTAGCTGTGTGTGGGATTTTGAATTTGGGAAAGTGTATTTTTGTGTTTTATTGTTTAGACATCGTGTAAGGCTTAATTGCTTTTTGCTTTGGAAACCAAGTCGAGTTGACTTCGCTTAAACTTTAGGTTTGTAGCAGAAATTAGGCTACAACAAGTTAAATTTTTTAAACAAGGTTTTGAGTTTAATTAATATTAAAGCTGGTTTATTAATTAGTTATCAAATCAATTTGTTGAACAGTTTTAAAATGTATTTATGACTCCAAGTTAACCATAATTGAATATAAAGAAAACTTTAAAAACACTTTCCAAATCTTTTTTATTTTAAATAACTAAACAAGAACCTGTAATAAAAATTTTCTCACATTTTAAGGCAACAATTGCCACTATAAATTGGTTCAAAAGCATCCCAAATTATTCACAGCACTCTGAAAACAAATAAAATTAAAGATCTCCACTGATCTCTACCCCCCAAAAGGCAATCAAAACCGTCTCAGCAGGAAATTTAATTATAATTAAAATGAAAAAGTGCTGAGAACCTTCACAGATACCGACAGAGGGACAGAGAAACCCGGCTAACTGTGAAAATAGAAGGGAACCCCGGTGAAACAATAAAAGGTACAACATCTTTTCTTGTACTTTCATCGCCGCTCCAGATGAGCTAAAAATTGTTCACGCTCCGCATTCTTCACAGTCCATTTCGTGCGATTCGCGATCATAAACAAAGATCGCGAAATTCAAATTCAAATGCAGGTACTCCTTATATTCAAATCGAGGCTGTGCCAGTTCCCCGGAGGGCAATTACTTACTCTTGCTTTCCTGGCCATCTAAACTTGGCCAAATTAAGTCTCGGACTAAGGAAAGTCTGGGCCGTGAGATGACCAACTCTGTCGTAATGGATCCACTAACCGAAATATCGTTATAATTGCAGCCATTAGAGGCCCAGATCCATTAGCCATTAACCCTTTGGTATTCGGTTTCGGTTTCGGTTACAACCGTAAATAATCGAATGCGCTAACAACAACCGACTATTGGCTTCTCTCCTTTTGTTGTCTGCTTTTAATACGTTTTTCAACAGTTTGTTTAAATTATGCCGTAAAATTTTGTTGAACATTGTGCGCATGTGTAAGCGCCATCCCCTCCCCTTCATCCCGTTGGAGTTTCCCCCCCTTTGCGCCCATTTCGGGTGACTGCAACACGCAACGCGCAACAGTTGACTTTCACCAGCTGAGAGGCACTTGGATTTATGCCCAGCATTCATGTCGTGCAGGTTAGAGCCGCCACCTGTCCCCTACCGTCTCCTCTCTCACCTGAATAACCATCCCCCATCTCTCACCTGGGCTATCTTAATTGCTCATTGACAACTGCCGGCTGGAGGAGCTGTGCTCCATTCCTTGGCTGGGCCCTAATCAATGGCATTTCGCTTTCATTGCGACCGCGTTAATTGAAGCTGGCTAAATAATTGCAAAACTCACCCCTGTAAATGGTCTACACTTGGCAATATTTAAGGGAAATTTTAGGTAGAACAAAATGTATTACAAAATAGTTAAGGAAATTAGTGAAATTTCAAATATTTTATTACCTAAATAGTACATTTTCGTATTATTTAGTTAAGGTAAAGTTCTTTGATTTTGATTTACAAACTTTAAAGTTAAAGTTTGAGTAATTTAGTAATTTAGGAAATATCTAGTTTTTTGTTATACTAAAAATATTTCCTGAAAGCTGTAATTCTCCTGAAATTCACCTTAAATTTTGCCAAGTGTAATGGGGTCGAACTCGGACTGACTTGGTCTACAAACTCTCCACGGCACTCAGCTGTTTGGTGGTCTGCGCATGACCCGATTGTGTCATTGTGTCATTCTCGCCAAGCAACAACATGGAGCAATAGGTTTTGCGGCCCACAAAACCAAAGAAATTCGATTTGTCAGAAGATTAGATGATGTCGGAGGCGAGCTCCGTCAGCAAATCCCCGCCCAGCGGAGTGCGTAGGGTGCGCACGGATCTGAAGACCTCGGAGAATCGATTCCTGGGAGCTGGCGGTGGTGGACACCAGCGGACGAGCTCGCCGATGCCCATCAAGCAAAGGCATCTTCACTACTATCTGGCCAGCAGTGCGCCGCAGACCAGGGAAACATATCACAGGCACTGGCCCCTATTTATACTTAAAATTAAATAAAATTAATTAATTAATTAATCACAAATATGTTTTGTTTCTCTTTTGCAGCGCCCAACTACCCGCCCGTGCCACCAGATTGCTAAACCGGTCACGTCTCCAGGACCAACAGCTCACCGGCAACGACTCGGACAACAGTTTGAGGTCCACACACAGCGGCGGAGCTTCGGCGGCCGCTGCTGTACGCAAAAGGAGCACGGCCAACTCAAGAGCCTCCACCGCCTCGTCCACGGCCAGTTTGCCCCGCCAGCGTCACCTGCAGCAGCACCACCTGGGACAGACGGGAGCCGGCGGCGGCGGAGGAGGAGGAGGAGGAGCAGGCGGTTCAGGTTCGGGAGCTTCCAGCCAAAGGTGCAGTGGCGAGCTGCATAGCTCGTCGGACGACCTGATGTTGTATGACAAGTCCTTTCGCAATGCCATGCTCCAGGATGTGCTGCAGTTCAAGAAGCAGCTGCTGCGACTCCGTCGCATACTCCAGGAGGTGAGTTTTTGTCATTATAAATGAGAAATTACTTTTAGTTTTGATTAGTTGAATTATTTTGTATTATCTTCATTATTTTACCTCTCGAAATGCACTTTATTTTGCTTACATTTTCATGGCACACCCATCTTACACTCACCTCTATTTACTTGCACAACTCCTATAGGAGTCAGATTTTGATTTGAAACGGGTATGTGGTCTTTTGGTTTTTTATATATTTTCAACTTTGGTTTCTTGTGCTTTCATGATGGATGAGAAAGTAACCCATTGACTTTCATTATATATTTTCTTCTTAGACGGAAACACTCAATCCTTTCGAGAACGACAACGTTCAGCTGTTCGCCGCCTGCGGTTTGGATAGCAAGCAGCTGAATGACATCGATCTGGCCAGCCTGACCTCGTCCACGACGGAGGATCCGCTCCAGGAGCTAACGGATCTACGTAGACAGGTGGTTTACCTTCAGGTATTTGCACGTTTTTTGCATTTCGTTTGCTCGTTAAGCCGTGAAAATTGGGTCACAAATCGATCTCTTCGATGATATATTTTGGATTGAAAGCAGGAAAAAGACTTTACTATTGCATTTTAACTCTCGCTGTTGTTCGTTTGGATTCTATATATATATATCCATTTAGCATGTCAAATACCCAAATGAAGGCGAATACTATATCTCTATGCTTTTTGTAAAATTCTATCTTTGTAAACAACAACATTTACACTGTTTATAGTTTTGATTTAAAGTGTTAATTTTTGCACAAAACCCAGCTCTCTACACTCTTTAACAAAATATATATAGCCCAAAATATATATCTATAACTGTTGTTTACAAGAATTGCTTTGATTTTGAGCCAAAATTAAGTAAATTTAAAAATCAGAATTAAACAAAGCATGACTGTCTTTACAAAAATACACAAAACTAAGCCAAGATAGCCCGCCTAGATACTCGTTTACTGTATAGATACTTATATACATACAATATAGATATGATTTTCACACTCTCTGGCTTAGATTTAACCACTAGTGACCTTTCATGCCTCGCTCCACAAGAGTGAACTGACATTTACTGATCTCTCTGCTCTCCACTCCCGCTACTCCTCCGACAGGGTCAAGTGGACGATCGTGATCGCACCATCCGCCTGCAGCGCGATCTCATCGAGCAACTGGAGGCGGAGAAGCGGCAAAAGGCGCTGGCCAATGGCACCGCCAGCGAGCCACCCGGCAAGGAGCTCATCAGCATGGCCACCCAGACGGAGCGGGTAAGTGTCGGGCTGCTGCATATACCTGCTGCATACATATATCCCGCCGATCCAATCCCGATAATTCCGTTAATGATATGTGTTTGCACAAAACATTGACTAACCGAAAAGAAAAACAAAAGCTATCGACTATTTCAATTCCAATTTCGATTCCACTTTCACAGACACGACCACTTGCCATTGGTGCGGAGGGTTTGTCCAGGTAGGCAGACTTTCATGTTGTTTCTATTTCGATTTCAATTTTTGGCCATCAACCTCATACGGTTTTCTGCATTATTTTTGTATTTTTTGTATTTTTGTTTCTGCATTTTGTTGCTTTGGTTTTGAATTTGTGTAATACTTGTAATTTTGGGGGGCTTTTCATCAACCGCAGCTGTGCGGCTGCCAACTAACAAAACTAATACAAAACGATGCCGCCGCCTGTTGCTGGTAGTTTATGCTTGTTACACAGAGAAAAAATATGGTAAATTGATTGTTAATTGGTATGAAATGAAGGTATGAAACTGGGTAGTTGAAAAAATAAAAAACGAATCATAAAAGTCGCTTATAAAAATATAATTAAATACCTATTAAACATGGTTCATCTTATTCATTTTGTATTTATTAAATTTACTCATTTATTTTATTTACTCATTTAAATAAATATTTCTAGAAGACTTACATAATTATTTAATTTTTATCTAAACAAAAGAATGTTGAAAAAGTGTGAAATCTCTTAATGGTATTAATTTTACAAGTTACTACATAGTTTTAATTAACATTTCAATGAAAAAGATTTAACATAAATAACAAGAAATAGATAAATTGAACTTATTTCTAATTTATAAAAATAAAACTTTATCTATAATATATTTATATTCAAATAAGAAACTTTTTATTAACATTTCAATAAAGTAAATTCAAAATAAAGAAAGAAGTTGGAAAATATAACGTATTTATAATTTTAGAAATTCCTTTAAAAACAATATCCTAAGCAAATTAAATTTTTCTTTGTGTAATCTTTGTTGCAAGTAGCTGTTGTGGCTGCTGATATTGCCGCTGGAATCGGTTTCAGCTGGCTTCACGCTCCGCCGGCATGCAAATCAGTTGGCCACTTTTTGCCGGCTCTTGACGCTAATGGCGGCCAATTGCAATTGGAGCAGTCTAATTAGGGCCGATTCTGCAGTAGCTGCAGAGTTGGGAGCTGTTGGCTGCTAGCTGAAATCTGCAGCAGATCTTTCAGCAACAGGAGGCGGAAACCGAACCGACTAACAATAGATACTTGTTCCCCGATCTTTCTCCCTCGATTAACCCATCTGGATTTCTCTCTTCCCCCCAAACACACACACACACTCTGCCATAATGCTTCCATGGAAAATATACACTCTGCTTTCTTTATCTTTAACCATCTCTCTGGCATAATTTAGACTACAATTTGGGGAGCAACAGGTACTATTTTGTGATTTCATCCTAGCCATCATTGTGCTCTGTGCCATCAATCTTATATGTATACTACACCTAAGCTATAACTGTATGGATAACTGCAACTCGTGCACCTGAGCAACTAACTAATCAAGTTCCACTAAAGCATTTACCAACTAACATAACCCAGACCCAATTGAAACCTACCAAAGCTTTAATATCCCTAAGATAACTATAACTAACTATAACTATGTTTTAAGTACCTTATTTATTTGTCACTGAAAATTTAACACTGTTTGTGAAACGTTTTAATTGCATGCGGCAATTAAATAGAGTCCCAAGGTAACGCAAACTAAAAACTAACCCAGAACATGGCGAGAAGATGGGATGGAGTCGAAGGCAGTACATAACCCTGATGATTCAGTTGAATTTATGAATCATAAGACTTATTTTTATTTAGTGGCATCATTATCTCAAGGCTTTAGGGGATTTTTTCTTAGCACTAAATATAAATAATAATTATTAAACTTTATATCAAAGCTGATGCTTTTATAAATAATTAAAGATGCAGATTTGTACTAATATTTTCATTATTTAAACTAATAATAAATAAAGCTCTAACAAAACTCCCTTGAAATCATTTGAAAATGAGTCTAAAAATGTGAAATTAAAAACAGTTTATAATCCTGGCTAAGGAATACTTGAAATTAAAATAATTATTACCTATTTTGGAAAGTTTTAAATATGTTAACATTTATATTTAGATATTTATCTATTATATATTTATTTATACATTTTAAATCAAAGTAAATGCTTCCATAAATCAATCCAAAAAAGCATTTCCTTATCAAATCTCTTTAGAGTATTTAATCCTTTAATAAAGGATTCTAAACATGAATTTTATAATAACAAACTTGAATTAAACAATCATTTAATTAAACAAAATTTACATAAACTTAAATTCCCTAAAACTGGCGACTATTTCCCCATCTTCTCTGCCTAATGTAGATAATGTTAAATGGCATGTGGGGAAGGCTAATGGTTTTTATTGCATAAAATTAAACATAAATGCTTTTGCAAAACCCCACTAATTCCCATTTCTCTGTTCGCAGAAGTAAGCCCGAATATACCAGTTATACCACGCACTTTCCGACGCTCCACTTGCACGACTCCACGCTGGCAGCCACCACGATAATCCGTCACCATCAGAGCAACCAGAGCAGCAGCAGTCACCAGGGGGAGGGCGAGTCCCAATCCACTTGCCCAGCCCTGAGCCAGACCCGCCGGCACACCATAATCTCCACCACGCTGACGAACTACAACCAGCAGCTGGCGGCGGCATCTTTCCCAGACACGCCACCCCGACGCTCCTCCATCGGCTGGGAGGCTGGGACCACCAACACAACGTCGGCCTCCTACAAGCCCGTGAGGATAACGCTGATTGGGGATCCGCTACCGCTAAAGCATAACATTAAGTCATCCACCGGATCGCTCTCCTCGCTGTCCTGCTCCTCCACATCATCGCTGTCGCCGCAGGCCCAGAACGGGGTCAAGTTGAGGTACCCCAATGGGTGCCAGAGCAAGCCAAGTGCGCATTATCAGCCGTTGTACAACAGCAACAAGATGACAAGCCCAACCGTAACTATAGTCTGATTTGGATATACCAGTCTCTCCTCCAGTTTTTAAACACCAACCAACGATCTGGCATTCGCAAGTCTTCTTCTGGAAAAGCTCTGAACAACAACAAACAAGAATCCATATAATTGTGAAATAGACCTAGTACAAGTTCTTAACTAGCCTAAGCTGAAAACGGAAATATATTTGCATCTTAGCCAAGAGCTCTTAGTGAAATATTTGCATATAAGGATTGTACTTGAAATATATCTCCAAACATTTATATCCGCATTGCTTCAATATATTTAGATTTAAAACTACAATTAGCTCTTCTCCCAATAATATTTTGCTAGCCAGATATATAATATCGCCCATCTGAGCCTCCGAATTAATGGAAAACCAAGCACAAATCTTATAAATGTGCAATTAGTGGAATATTAAATATATATTTATGCGTATGTGTAATCTTAAATAGAATTAATGGACTTAACCTTTTGATTGTTAAATTGTTTCACTTAAGTTTTAGTCTAAGTTAAAGAGTTTTTCCCGGTTTAATTTTCCTGTAATTTGTACTATAAACTATGATGTATTTCTAAACCAATAGCAGCGAAGAGGAAACAATAATAACACAGGTCTACAAAAATTGACCTTACAAAAGTACGGTGAATAAAACCTTCAGATTGTGAAAGATCTCGGTCTGTATATTGCTAGTTCAAAAATCAAAAAAATTTCTCACGTACCAATTTTGAGGAAATCGCCCTCAAAGTACCAAAAATGACCTATTTTGACACTTTTCAAACGCTAATAACACAGGAGCTATATCGCTTTTTCTGAACTAACTTTTGAGCCGTTTTTTTGCTATGTTGTAGCCCTGGAACTCAGTACAAAATGTGATGACTCAGATGTAACTCCCAAAAAATTTGTTCTAGTTTCAGGGCTACAACATAGCAAAAAAAGGTCTCAAAAATCAGTTTAGAAAAAGCGATATAGCTCCTGAACCTTACGTCCTAAAATCAGGACCCATCTGAAATCTGAAAGGGGAAAGATTGGCCTTTCATTTAAGTCCAAATTCAACTTTGGTACACGTGCGGTTTCTGTGTTATTAGCGTTTGAAAAGTGCCAAAATAGGTCATTTTTGGTACTTTGAGGGCGATTTCCTCAAAATTGGTACGTGAGAAATTTTTTTGATTTTTGAACTAGCAATATACAGACCGAGATCTTTCACAATCTGAAGGTTTTATTCACCGTACTTTTGTAAGGTCAATTTTTGTAGACTTGTGTAATTAATGCAAAACATCTTCTATTTTTTTCTCCAAGAGCACAATAATCGTCAAGTAATTATTAACCGATATTATATAACGTATATATTGTATGTAAACCACTATTAAAGAGTTATAGAAGGTACCTATCGATAGAGAAAGATAAACAAGAGGCTGTTTGTGTGTTTGATTTGGATGGCAGGCAGCCGGCACTTGTCAGCTGTTGGAGTGGCCGGCCCCTGGCGAAGATCCCCCCTGGTGACGCCCTGGAAACCGGCTTGGTCCCCCCCCCCAACCATGTCACCTGTTTACAAACTTGATTTGCATTTTCATTCGCATTCGCATTCTGCGCTCGCTTAGCCCCAGTCGAGGCCTAACTCTGGATCAGGAATGTTGCCAACTGCCGGGTTCTGGCTTCTGCCGTTGATTCTCTGGGGGATTCCCTTCCTGGCTGCCGCCGATTACTGTCAGCCGGTGGGATGGCGCAGCTTTGAGTGCAACGAGGTGGCCTCGCTGCAGGATCTGGTGGGTTTGGGTGCCGAAGACTGGCATAAGCTTAGCATCCGGAATGAACAAACCGAATTGGAAGTGGGTTCAGGTGAGACTTACAAAATAAACAAAAGTATGAAAATGAATAACGAAACTTTCAGGCGACAATGCCAATCACCTGGGCAACCTGGTGGAGCTGGACTTGACTGCTGCTTTGCCCATAAATCTTCATAGCGGTGGCTTCTCCATTTTGCCCAATCTGCGTTATCTGAACCTCAGCAGTTGCGGTCTAAGCATTATGCAGGGAAACCACTTTGCTGCTGATTCATCCCTCCAGCGGCTTGACTTTAGTCACAATCAAATGGAGATTCTTGACCGGGACTTTTTTGGCAATCTGCGGAAGTTGATTTATGCCAATTTCTCGCACAATGCCCTCACACAATGCGATCTGCCCCACATGCCGCTTCTCAATCGCCTGGAACTGGGCCACAATCGATTGATCAATGCCACCTTTGGGGTTTGTCCGCAGCTGCAGGAGCTGATCCTGAATGATAACCAGCTGGAGCAGGTGAGTCAGCAGGGAATTAAGATAAATTATAGCAATTATAGATTTATTTTTACGAAAAATCAATGAAGTGTAGGGTAAATATTTGTTTTCATATATTAGTCTTGGCCAGGACTTTCCTCAGGACTTCAACAATTAATTTTAATTAATTTTACAGTTTTTGTGAAAACTGCCGTCATCACTACAATTTTTAAAACATTTTTCTAATATTAAACATTATAGCCTTAGCTTTGATCTTGCCAGTTGACCGGAACGAACCCTGACGCCTTATGTTTGCCTTTAGCTGGTTATACATTTCGGTTATTTAATTGACCGTGACGATCTTTGTGGCTGCTAAAATAACAGTTAAATATTGTTTATTTGTTTAAGGAGCAACACTTTTCAATTAAACAAATTTTTATGGCAATGAGAAAATTGATTCTAATTTTAAAGCTGATCGAAATATTTGCCAGCTTAGTTTTATTACCGAACAATAAACAGTTTCTTCTAATTAACTTTAGTTACTCATTATAATATTTTCAACTTTTCTATATATATTTCCAGTTGGACGTCAATGCTTTTCGCGGTCTCCATGGTCTGCTGGAGCTGGAGCTCAGTGGCAACAAGTTGACCTCCATTGGCCAGGAAACCTTCCAGCCGCTCAACCAGCTGCGTATACTTAATCTCTCGAGGAACTCCATCGGTGCCCTGCGTCCCAATGTGTTTGGAGCTGTTCAGAACTTTGTGCTCCACTTGCAGCAGCTGGATCTGTCCGGGAATCGCATCCGCCTGCTGTTCGACAACCAGTTTCGGGTGCTAGCCAGGCTGCAGGTGCTGGATGTGTCCAGGAATAGCATAGCCAGCCTGAGTCCAGGTCACTTTGTGGGTCTGGGATCGCTGCGCAAGCTGTATTTGCAAAACAACGACATTCTGGAGATAAAGCCGGATACCTTTTCGGCTCTGGTTAATCTGGATACATTGGATTTGTCCTACAACAGCCTGGAGTTCCTCGAGGAGCAGATCTTCGGGAGCAACACTTTGTCGCGCATGCGGAAACTCAACTTAAATGCAAATCATTTGAAGAGGCTGCATCCATTGGCCTTCTCGTCGCTGCCATTCCTGGAATACCTATCGCTGGGACACAACGAACTGAAGTCCTTAGACGTGCGTATGTTTGCCCCCATGCGTCATCTTCAGAAGCTCCACCTGGGCCACAATCTCCTGGAAGAGATCGGTCTCGATGTGCTCGAGAGCCTGAGCAGCGTGACCGAGGTTCTGGTGGATAACAACCGCCTGACCTTTCTGGCCAAGGTGAACGTGAGCTTCCCGAACCTGAAGCGCGTGGCAATCGAAGGCAATCCGTGGCAGTGCCCGTGCTTCGTGAAGCTCCAACTGTGGCTGGCCACCCGGAATGTTGTCTATTTACGTGAGAATACGGGCTACTACAAGGGAGAACGACCCCTGTGCATTGTGACCACAGTGGATTACTGCATTCAGAATCTGCAGACAGTGCGGAGACTGAATATACTCGGGGACTTCCAGGGTGAGCAGGTGCTGGCCGATGTCTTCGAGGAAGATGTGAGTGCAGCTCAAGACTGATGATACGTAAAGGTGTTGCTAATATAATTTATCAATAAATTGTTTTAAACGTTCATAAAAACATCATCATTTTTGTTTTTGTAGGCAGGGGCATATCTTTGCAGAGATATATTTCTACTTTTTAAGTAGATTTCGTATTCTTTGATTCGCCAGTCAGCCTAAAAGATACACAAACTTTGTATCTTACCCTTCAATGGCCCTAAATTATGCTTTAACCCAAAAGATAGCTCATAAAACTTCAAGAAACGCTCTTAATTTCAAGTGGAAACATTTTTAAATACAACACAAACAATTTAACATAAAATAAAAGTTTTCTGACACAGATACTTTGAAGATATATTGGATCGATTTATCATCTTGCGGGCGTTATAATCATGTTTCCTGCGTCTCGAATGGGCTTTAATTTACAATATTATCAACTAAAACTCGAGTCGGTTTAGGCGGACTTGACGCGCAAGGCGAGAGCACTCAAATCAGCAATGCACTTGTTGAGGGTCTCCTTCTCCTGCTGGGGCGAGATGCTGGACAGCACATTTGCGGTGATCCAGTTGACCATGTGCTTCTGGTTGAGGCGACGCTCGACGTGACGGCACTCCACCTGGTAGTCCAGACGACGCTTCACCTCCGAGTAGACATTCATGGCGCGCTCACGGAAAGCGGCCTCCAACTGCAAGGCAATGTTCTCCTTCTTGGCCTCCATCAGCAGCAGAGCGCCATCGGCGCGCCATTGCTCCTTCTTCTCAGACTCGATGGCATCGGAGAGAACCTTCAGCTCAGCCTCGCGGCCCTCCTTCCATTCGGACTCGATTTTCTATGCAAATTTCAGATTTTGTTTCTTGTTATTTGGAAACCCTTTAAATATGGCTCAGGACTTACATCGATCTCGCCATCAGCCCACTTGGAGATGACCGGTCCGAGCTTCTTCACGGCAATGATGGCCATGATGCCAAGGGACAGACCGCTGTAGTACTCGTGCTCCATGACATAGATCTCCTTGGAGCAGAGGTAGGTGATCAGACCGACACCGAAGGTGTAGGGTCCGGTGACACCAGTCTTGTTGTAGAAGAACTGGAACCACTCCTCGGGCAGGAAGCCCAAGCGCACCTTGCCGGGATGCTCGGGGCGCTGGCGGCGCTCAGCTGCAGCTGGCTGAGCGGCAGCAGCGGCGGCCGACCGGGTGGCGGCCACGGTCAAAGGGCGCTGGGCTGCAAAGAAAAATCTAGATTATTATCTTGCATTTAGATTAACGTCCATTTCGTCCTTCTTTGGGCATTGCCAAAAATTATTATGCTTTTTTCGACACTGTCGGTGATTACATAAACCACGATGTCCGGACGACAACTTTGCAATGCCGTAACATTTTTCACGGTCACTTTGGGGCGGAATTTCGACTGATTGCGGCTTTAGCTAAGCGCGGTGAGTGTTTTTAGCAGGATATCCATGGTTTTTGCCATTTACCTGTTAGAAGAGCGGCTCTCGAGAACATTTTTTCCAGGCAGTTGCGACGAATTTATGCTACTAAAAATTGCCCCAAAAATCGCATACAGTTCACAATAGTAATCAGCGAATGACAGGCTGGCCGAGGGCTACCAGATTGTTCAAAAGTTTTTGTTGTACAACACTGAAAAGACAGGCGGTGCTTTAATTTCTTTTTAATTTTAATTTAAACTTTTTATTTCTTAACTAAAATTAAGCTTTTTTATCTTTAGACAGCTTAACAATTAATTTACCTGAAATATAAAAATTGCATTTAACTTTGGACGACTGAATAACATATTATTCATGTAATTATTCTGAAAATTTAAATTTAAGAGTTCCCATTTTTAAAATTGTCATTAATAAATGTATTAATTAATTTATAATTATCCCATAAATTTAAGGAAATTAAAATATAATTATATTATATTAATACAATTTAATAAATTAAACAAAAACCCAGTCATTCGTAACTTTACAAGTTGTTTATTTTTATTTTAAAAAATATTACAATTTGCTAGATAAATTGTGCCTAAACGTAATCAGAATTAGCTGCGAAAAAAACAATATAATCATTAAAATACTTTTACAAAATACTATATAGAAACAGCGAACAGAGTTTGGTTTTTAAAATTGTTAATCTTCTTTCTTTGCGGTAGTTTTGGGAGCTTTAAATCGTAATTTATTAATTTTCTCAGTTCAAAAGCTATGTATTTATGTGCAGATTTCATAAATTAAGCATTATAAAGCATGAGCATCTTTGTTTTCGGCTAAACTAAATAAATGACTGTCTTGTGCGTGGAACTTAGGACGTAAAACATAAAAAACTAAACATTCTAAATAGGAAAAGGGGAATTTAAACAAAGAAAAACATGCTAAGACTATTTACAGCAGTGAACGAACAGAAATTGGTATCCTCATTAAAACGTAATAATACACTTATCCGATTTATATGTTACAACTTTCAACTTATGCTTTCCTTGTGTTGTTCTTTGCTAGATCTCTTTCTCTTTTCGTATAAAAACTTAATGATTCTCTGCGGTTGTGTGTAGTTGCCTAACATTTATAATGAAGGTGTGTCTGTGTGTGGCGTGGGAGGGGGGTTTGGTGAGTGTACATATAAATGTTTTTGTTTTTTTGTCTATGCTTAACAGAATGACATAATGTCACCGTGACCGGGAAGGATGCAAAGGCAGGCAAACGCGTCCCCAGTTCACTCGATAAAGTTGAAGCGCGTGAGGAGCTTGTGGTAGAACCAACGCACCACCTGCTGGACGCGACCCGCCACCCAGGCGCACAGGCTGCTCGTGTGTCGCACCTTGGAGGCATAGTGCTTGATGTGATCTGTGCAGAGAGAGTTAAGAGGGCAACCAAAAGTATAGGGAAATCATAAAAACGAAAGCGAAACAAGCTAGCCAGTTGTGGTATTTGGTAAAAGGATATAATAGTGTCCACGGCGGATGGCCGCCGTTGATGTAGTTCACATAGGTGAAGCCATCCTTGCCCTTGCCTCTGATGTTGTAGTAGTAGGGCAGGAACGAGTGTAGCGTGAATCTGAAACACAAAACGGGGTTAATAGACCCATGACACGCACACAGCCGCACGACTACGACTGCGAATACGAATACGAATGCGGATACCTTCTCTTCTCGTAGAAAAATATGGCAGGTTGATTTGTGGTCAGCGTGTGCAGGAAGATCGCCTTCACCGAATGCCGTTCGGCTGTCGTCAAGTGGTTCATTAGGGCGTCCAACAGCAGCGATCCGATCCCGTTGCGGCGGTGGGAGCGATGAACGCCCAGCGACAATATGTAGCCAACGTCGGCGGTGCGACCCATCGAGTCCGGCAGAATGCCCTTGTCCTGCATGGGAAAACCGCTCAGCCTGGTGTACAATTCATCACTATCACTCATATTGGCTATTACCTCCTTGTTGACATTTCGATAGGGTTTGATTTCGGCAACGATTAAACCAATTATGGCCAGATTATATACAGCCGCCAGCGCAAAGAAGCGCGTGCTTGAGGTAATATCCTCATACCATGAGAGTGGATAGTCGATTGGAAACCATTCTTGGCACAGCTGGCGCACCTGTGTGTGTGGCGAGGAGAGCGAGAGAAAAAGGAAGAGGGAGAGAACAAGGGATACCGGATCACAGGAAGATGGAATCATTCCACCACCACTCACCTCTGTCAGGTCGTCGGGCACCAGAAACCGAAGCTGGACATCGTTAATGGAGCACAGCGGTACGTGATCACAGTCGACGCGCGTACTATCGCCACTGCCGCCCGGCGGTGCGCTGTGTTTGTTGTACCTACATAATTGAGTACGAGAGCCGCAAATGGTAATGGTTCATGATCTACGTATTAGTTTTGTCTTGTTTGGGTTTTGGGTTTCGGTTTCCACTTGCATAATACACGGCGACGCGGTGTCGGCGGCGCCGTCAATAGATAAACAAAGCAGAAGCTCGCCCCCCCTTACTACTAACAGGCAGCAGCGGTTGCCGGGGGAGTCCGTGGGTTCCCACTGATAACCATATACTCACAGTGTGAATTGCGCCATCCTATTGTCCGGGGGGGTGCTGCTGGTGTCGGTGCTCCTCCACTGCTGCTGCTGCTGCTGCTGCTGCTGCTGCTGCCACTACCGATCCCACTGCTGCTGCTGCTCTGTCCAATTAGAGCAATTATGTCCATTTATTGCCGCCGCCACCGCCTCTGAACAGGGTTAAGCGCGGAATCTTGTGTCAAAAGGGAGAGAGCCCTCCGGTGAGGCTTTTGGCTTTGGATTGATGCGATGCAGTGCGTGTTTTCGGGTGTGCGCACTCAATTGGCTTCAATTAAAATTTACATTCGTCGCCCGCGGGGACTGGGACTGGGCGACAGGCGGAGATCGGATCGGGAACGGGAACGGGATCGGAACCACTTGCTATCGGGCGGGGGTGGGTTCGGTGAGCACGGTGTGAATGAATCTCGGCAGGCGTCCGTCCGGTGAGTCCGCTACAACGCTGGCCAGGTGGTGCTGCTCCGCTGGTGTAGCATGCCGGTACTATGCTGCACGCTGCTTACAAGTTGCAGTGCCCCCAATGCTGCCTCATTTTCCAATTTTTTTGTTCGCCAAAAAGAATTAATGAAAACAAATCAGCACAGTGTGACCGTGGCCGCGCCAAGCCCAAAATGTCACCGGAAGCGGAAGACACTAAAAAAGCTTATCTCTACAAACAAAAAAAAAATATGAAAAAAAATGAAAAATAATTTTTAATTTAATTTTTATTAATTTTATTTGATAAAATCTTATCTTGATAAGATATGGGTTGGCAGCTGGCTTGACTCATTTAAGGTTGTTTGATATTTACTATTTAAAATTCTCAAGAAAAACCTTCTGTTAAATTTAAAATCTTTATTTTACATAAATTAAATGTTTAATATTTCATTTTAATATTTTTACAAAAATATTCCATCTTATAAATAAAGCCTAAGCATATCTAAAATCTCCTCGTCTGTCCCACCGCCTGGGAAGTGCTTGGCGCTGGCGCCGAAGGCTTGCTGGGATCCTCCAGGACTCGGACCACCATCGAGGACTTGGGACCCGTGCACCAGGTTATCCCGTTCTCGTCCACAACGAACGTTTCGAGGGTCACCTGAAAGTGGCCGCCACTGGAGATGGGCAGCAGGAAGCTGCCGGAGAGGAAATCGCGCTGCGGCTTTACAATCTGATTGAGGGTCACGGTATCGTTGGCTCCCGGCTTGGAAAGCTGCTCCTGTGTGGATCTCGGTGGCGGGGTAATTAGCTGCGATGTCAGGCTCAGCTGGACGGACTCGACCCTTCGGAAGTGCTTCTGCTGCTTGCTAAAGTGCTGCAGTACGCCCTCCACTTTGATGACCAGGTTACTGCCCGACTGGACATTCACCGGTTCGGTGGCGCTCCTGGGCTGCGGACTCACCGACAGCTTGATTTGCGTGGACTGCAGGATCTGGAAGAAGTAACGCGGCAGGCAGAGTGGCGTCTTGGTGATGATTTCGATTTGGGCTATAATAACGTCCAAGTGACGATTGCT
This sequence comes from Drosophila anomelani, assembly GCA_035045905.1. Taxonomy (NCBI): domain Eukaryota; kingdom Metazoa; phylum Arthropoda; class Insecta; order Diptera; family Drosophilidae; genus Drosophila; species Drosophila anomelani. The sequence goes on from JAWNOO010000165.1 coordinate 11,698,555, forward strand.
GATAGTCTTGGCATTCGCCGGCTCCTGCGGCAGGTTCTTCTGCATCTGGGCCATGCGCTGGCAACTGGCAGCAAAGTAGCGCGTCTCCGGATGATCCCCGGTGGTCAGAAAGACAGGCGGTTCCGGCGGCGTGGCATAGCAGATGGACTCAATGATGTGGGCGAAGAGAGCACACTGGAACTCGGCCACCTGCAGGAACTCCAGGGTCACATGGTCGGCATCAAAGGAGGATTTGTAGAGCCTGGCATACGACTCCTCACAGGCCTTCAAGGCCTTGACCAGCTTGCGCAGCTGATTGGTAACATGGCCAAACTTTTGCAGATAATCCCGCGAATTCTGGGCCAGACTTCCGGCAATGGCCGGCGGCGGCACAATCACCTGGGCATTCTTCACAGTCACCGCCAGCAGCAGAGTCTGCAGGAACTGCGCCCGTATCTTCAGATACTCCAGCTGGAAGGTGCACGGATGCTGGGGCGAGGAGCAGGCTCGCAGGCTGGCCAGCGCCTGCTGGTAAAGATTGCTGGCATTCTCCAAGCGCTTCATCAGCGGCATCAGGCTCTCCGGTGGCGCCTTCAGTGCATAGTTATCCCGCATGACGGCGTAATCCAGTCCATAGTTGAGGATGCACTCGGCCTGCGAGATTTGCGAGAGCGCCACGAGGAAATAGTGCATGTGATCGACGATTACCATCTGGGAGATCTTCGTGTATATGTGGGCAGCCACATAATGATGGCCATAGCGACTGGCCGTGCGGGCAATCCTGTACAGGGTCCAGCAGTTCAGCCTGGACACGCACTTCTCGAAAATCTGGATCACCTTTTGCGGCAAAAAACAGCCCATGGTTGTCTGCAGTACCAGAGCACTGAGTATCTCCACGGTCTTTACCTGCTGCTCACAGTTTTCCGGGCTCTCAATGATGCTGTTCAACTTGTGCAGGATGAGCGGCAGGCGGGCCAGCATGGGGTTCACTTTTAACGGCGGCGGCTCATCGGTATCCATGGCATTGCTGTCGTCTTCACCAACCAAACCCTCGGCCGTGGAGAAGGCATACTTGCGCATCTGAAAGTGCTCACAGAGTCCGACCAAAGCCTCACACATAAGTTCCGCGTTGGCCGGCGGATAGGTCACCTTGTCGCCCAGTGTGTTGGTCACAATTTCGATGAAGGAGGTCCCGAAGTCAGCATTCGCTTGTGTGATCCTTATGCCGTAGGTCAGCACCCGACGGAGATCCCTGGTGCACTCCACCCTCCTCGCCGTGCAGAGGAGCAATCCCTCCATGTGCAGGTTAACCATATGCAAAATATCCTCCACCTGTTGCACGCTGCTCTCCTGCTTCTTCCTCAGTCCAAAGGCGCCGAGGACCGAAAGCACAGCCATGGCCTGCGTCGCTGTGGTTAAGTCGTCCAGCTTGCTGATGCACTGAATGCAGAGTTGAAGCAATGCGCCGCGATGCTCCCTTAGCAGCTGCTGGCAAGTGAGCGGACACTCGCTGAGCTTCAGCAGGATCGAGAGAAAGAGGAACTGCTCCTGGGAATTGGTACACAGCTCGAAGCGGCCAATTAAAGCTTCAATCGCTGGCTTGGGCCAGGCATCCACGCTCTGCCTACCCGCCAGCTCGTTGAAGGAGCGCAGCACCTGGATGCGCACAGGTGTGCGAAGATCTTGCATAAAATCCAGCAGAACCTCCAGCTGGCCGGGCACACCCACCAGTGTGCGAGAGGATAATTGGGTGAGCGTGTCTATGATGGCCACCACGAAGCTCTGGGCGGGATACTTGGGCAGCAGATCCATGCACAACCTACTGACAAGCGATGCTGTGGTGGCATCGTGATGCATGTGCCGCAGAACGGGAATAAGGAGCAGCTTCATCGGCACCGGCACCTGCAGCGACTCGATCATGTCCGAGATCTTGGCGCACATGCTGATGGCAAACGAACTGGACTGCGCGGCGAAGCAGCTGCTGGCATAGATGGCCGCCTCCACCTCGACAGTGTCGTGGCTATCCAAGGCCCTGCGAATGGCATGGTGAACCTGCTGCTTCTCGGGGATGACACGGGAAACGGCGCCGAGAGTGCGCAGGAGCAGGGCACGCGCCACCGGATCGTTGGAGTGCATCACCATGAAGATGCGACGCACAAAGTTGTCAATGTTCAGGATCTTGTCCAGGTGATTCTCGCTCTGCTGGCAGACGCGCAGCACCCAGAAGCGCAGGAGATTCGATCCGCTGACGAAGAACTCGGCCAGCTTGATGAACGAGGAGTTGATCAGGATGGGGAACGGATACTTCTCAAAGAGACGCGGGAAGCGGACAATTGCCTCGCACTGGATTCCCTGCTTGGCGCTACGCAGACCTTTGTCCAGCTCCATAAGCACGGCATTCGAGTCGTGCTCATTTTCGTTGAGGAAGCTCTCATTGAAGGTGCTGACACGGGTGCCAGTGAGGTGAGCCATGGTTGCAGGTGGATTCACTCACATTTATTTCCAAATAACTTGATTTTATTTAATTTTTTTAAGCCACAAAACGACAATAACAAACCGGCGGAAAAACTCTTCTTCTTCTTCTTCTTCTGCTGAGCAGGGCTGCCGTCTTGAACAAAAGGAAACCTGCCGAACAGAGTGGTATTTCTTCGCGCCCCCCGCACAGCCACACCAAAAACATAATTTTCTTTTGTTTTTTCGTCGCAATTTCGTGATTTTTATATTATGTTTGTTTTGTCAAAAGGCAAGTAAAGAAATTACACTTAAAGGCTGCATTACTTTATTTATATCTTTAATTTCTACACAGATGAGGAAAAGTTCGTTTTGTTGCCTTGTAAGTCAGTGTACACCGTCGGTCGCCTGGCCACGGACTTAATCATTCAGGAGGACCTTAGTGTGAGTCGCGTCCATGTCAATTTGCACTTGTCCGGCAAGGGGGGTGATACCCTCCAGGTGGAGGACCTGGGCTCCAGATACGGCACCTTCATTTACCCGCCGAATGCCAAGGAAGCCAGGAAAATCCCAAAAGGCACACTGACCCCGCTGACTGTGGGAAATCGTGTGCGTTTCGGGGGAAACAATAGCGTATGGCAGGTGACCCAGCTAAAGCTGGTGACCACGGTCTCGGCTTTGACCCTGGCCCAGATCCAGGAACTGGACGAGTTGCTAACGCCCCTGGGCGGAGTCATTAGCCCAATTTGGAAAGAGGAGTGCACGCACATCACCATGAACGAAGCCTCGGTCACTGTAAAACTACTACACGCTCTGCTGGAGAACAAGCCTATTGTTACCTTCGCCTTCTGGCGAAAGTTGCTGCAGGCGGCGCGAAGCGTCCACGTAAAGGAGGGCTGGCCACAGCCAAAGGATTACCAGCCCACGAACATGGATGTTAAATGGCGCCCGGAACGCACCACCCTGTTTGCCGGCAAGACGTTCGTCTTCATGAATCGAAAGCACTTTGAGATCTACGGGGCAGTTGTCCTGAAAGCTGGCGCCGCCTGCAAGGATCTCAATTCCGGGGTGCGCAAAACCTTTCTCACCAAGAAGGACGTTATAGTTATACAATATGTGCCATCCACGCAGTCCCAGGCCACTGAAACGATCAACAGTATTCAAGGTAAGCGCGTAAAGTCCATGTAATGTCGAGTAATATCTGTGAATCCCTTCGTAGATATCCTGGAGAAGGCCGGTTTGCGTATCATACAGGAATACGAGATTGGCATGGCACTGCTGCACTGCTCTATCAAGGAGTTCTGCAATCCAGCGCACAAGTTCACCAACGACTCGTTGCCCGTCACTGAGTCCGTGACGTCCTCCATGGACTTTAATTCCTCGATCCTGGCACCCAACACTGAACGGAGTGTGGGTCGATCCAGTGCAGGGATCACTTCACAGCTGACTGTGCCCGAATCGGTGGTACCACAGCAGTCCGCTGCCCTAAAGCGAAATCATGATGCCGTAACAATTGACTCCTCGGATGAGGAGCAGGAGAAAACCACTTCGAAGCGAGCCAAGCCTGTGCTCCAGGCGAATTCAATTAAAAACGCCAGAAAGAATGCCATACAAGTAGACTCTTCTGATGAGGAGGAAGCTCCAGCTCCAGCTCCCTTGCCTAAAAACAAGCATTTTAAACAGAAGGCCCGTGTATTTTGTATTGATTCCTCGGATGAGGAAAACAACAATGATGCCGAGAAGGCAACAGAATCGCCAGCTCCTGTGGCTAACATTCCAGAGCCAGAAGTCATAGCTAACCCTCGAGTGGCCACGAAAAAGCCAGAGCCGTCGGCAGTAACTAGGACATCACCACGCCTAAAGACCAACGCGGAGACCAGGAACATAACAAATAAGCCGGCGGAAAAGCCAGTGGCTCAAACCAAAAAGACAGTGGCTCAATCAAAGCGCCTTAACCTGTCCGTTGCTATGGATTGTGAGGAAGACGACGATGCAGAAGAACTTTTCTCATTCCGCAAAACGCCACAAAAACAAAAGTCAGCGGCTAAGGTCAACAATCCTCCCGGCAGAATAAATGTGGTCAATTTCCTAGAAAAGTCTCAGCCGCAAGTGTCTTCTTCCGACTCGCAGCTTCCCTGCCAGTCGCAGTCCCAAACCCAGCCCCGCAAGCGCCCTCGGCTGGAGGAGCTACACGAAAGTGATAGCGATGACTGCGAGGATTTATTCAACTTTGCCGACAGCAACAAGAAAAGGCTTAAAAAACAGGGGGAGCAGACAAACGCCGACTCCAACGACGGCTTGTTCCACTTTAGCAACACCGAAGAGCGGCAGTGCGATGCAGTCGACCAGGATTTTGTGCAAACGGAACCCTTTTGCCCGGAAAACGAAATGGAAAAGGCAAAATCCAAGTATATAGTGGCACAGCGCAAGGAGCAGCCCCGAAAGGTGGATGTAAGTGGCTGGCTATCGTGCAGCAGGCTGCATGACAACGACATCAAATCGGAGGCGAATGTGAGCGTAGAAATGGCCGCACTTGCTGGAGCCGAACTGGAAAAATCAATCAAAGAAGATCCGGATCAAGAGGAGGAGGACTCAAAGAAGCATTTAAAGTGGCTGGCCGCCATGAACGATGGCATTCAGGTGCGCATGTGCAACCTGAACATCACCGCCAGTCGCAGCATTGACGAAGTGGATGCTGCTTCGTTGAATGGATCAGCGAGCAAGTACGCCGGCCGCAAGAACTTTAAAAAGTTTGTCAAGGTAAAGTATTCGTTTTTTCTATTTATTGTTAATTTTAATTTGTATTTTATTTTCTTCTTAGACCACAAATCCGCATCCACAGCGCCGCATTGTTGGTTTAAAGCGTTTGCAGCTGGTGGATGGCATGGTGACCTGTCAATAAGCTAAAAGCTAAGCGTAAGCTTTACTCTGTAGCCTCTATTTTATTTTGCTTACAATAAACTTGCGAAATATATTCAAAGCCTTGGCTGGATCCTTGCTTAATTTGCGCTGAAAAAGGGTCTGCGCTGCCAGCCACTCGTGCTTGGAGATCCTCATTGTCAGACAGTTCTCCGGCAGAGGTTTCTGATTCCTGGCCTTGGTTTCGCGGGTAATAAATCGCTGGGCATCCTCAACTGTAGCCAGCACTTGGTCTGCATTGAATTTCGTCTTTGCAGACTTAAGGGGACTACTCGAGTCCTTTCGGGCAATCACTTTACCCACATCAGACTTGGCTCTTTCCACTCTAGTCACGACTTCCTTCGGTTTCATTAAAACAGGAGCAGGGGTGGGTGTGGCTGCCTCCTTGGCACTCATAGGTGAGCTCAATTCTGCAGGTAAATCCTGTTTTTCCGCTAGAAATCGATGCTTTTCCACTTGCGGAAATTTGGCGACTTGTGGCCTTAATCTGTTGTAGAGATCGGCACTGTGACTCTCCTGGAGGGTGCTTAGCTTATTGATCTTGGCAATGGCTGCCACCAGGAGGGTGGCGAAATCCATAAAGAAGTTATTCCGCAGGAGCTGGGTGAAATACGTGGCTGCACTGATGCAGCATTCTCGGATCCGTTCGTGGAGTTGATAGAAGCTAAGTAGCCGCACCAGGATAAACTCGAAGCTGCTGCGCGTGGGCAAGACCCCAGCAGAATCGCCATCACAAACATCCGGCAGAGTGCCGCGAAACTGTTCCAGATCCCTGGCCAAATCCAAGCGTAGCAGCCGGCACAGAGCCGCATTTAGTTTGCAGACAGCCCGGAAACCGGGCATATTCCGGAACGAGTTCTTTCGGCGGGCCATTAGTCGTCCAATTAACGCCGCCGTCTCGTCGAACTCCTTGGTCTCCTTCTCCCCGCACTGCTGCAAGAGGAACCTGTTGATATCCACATAGACATGCTTGGCTGTGGAGAGTGGGAAGTCTAAGTAAATAGTAGGGCTTGCTGGTATGGCGTACCCACCGAATCCTATATCCTCCACTTGCAGTGTCACCAACGGTGGCTTCTTTAATTCAAATTCGTTCCAAAAGCACGGATTCTCCGCGGAGGCCATGCTGCTGATGAAAATGTAAATAAATACGGAGGGCTGCCAACTCAACAGGCACGCCAGCTGTTATAATTCTGAATTTATGGTATTTTCGTCTCACGGTTGCCACGGTAATACTCATTCTACACGTGCGAACGAATTTCACGATTTGAAAACTTTAAACACGTTTATTTTGAAAAAACATGAAGAAAAAGCAGGTGGAAAGTGCATCCGAGGAGGAGGAAGTTCTGGCGGGAGATTCTAATGAATCCCAGGACGAAGAAGTGTCAGCAGAAGGCTCTGAGGCATCCGGCGACGAGGAGAACTCTGACGCATCCGGTGACGAGGAAGACAGCGATCTAGACCTGGCCGCCAGTTCAACAGAATCCGATGAAGACGACGATGAGGAGGATGAATCAAAATCTGCACCCAAAAGTAGGGCGGAGATCATTGACGAGCAGATTCACAGCAAGTACGAGCAGCTGAGGGGCACCCGCCTTTACGTTCGCTTTCCCAAGAAACTGCCCCTCGATGTGGACGAGTTCAATGCCAAGGTGAAGGCGCTGCATCCGCTGGTGGTGAAGGCACTAAAGCCCCGTCAGAAGCACGCCCGCTTCTGTCTGGTGGAGTTCAAGTCACAGAAAGATCGCGATCAGGCGCACGAAGACCTCAAGGCCTCCATTAAGAACGATGCCGAGTACAAGGGATTCTACATTTCCCTGCCCAAGACCGATTCCGCGGAGTTTGTCAACGAGCTCGTCACCCGTAAGCAGAGCTCTGTGGAGAACAGGCGCACCAAACGGCTGATGAAGCGCGCCAGCAAGAAGGCGTTGCAGAGCAAGCGCAACTTTACCTCGTCTGTGGTCATCACCAATCTGCCCAAGACCGCCTCGGTGGCTCAGGTGCGCCAGCTGTTCACGGAAGCGGTTGACATTCAGATAAAGCCGGGTAAGGGCAAGTTCCGTGACGCCAGTGCGGCGACCGTAACCCTGCCAACTACCCACGATGCACGCAAGGCAATTAAACAAAAGCTGAGTCTGGCCGGCACGGAACTGCTACTGCGCTTTAACACTCAGACGAAGCGAAAGACCAAGCCCAAGGCCAAGAATGGCAAATCGACTCCTGAGAAGAAGAAGCAAGGAGATAAGAAGATTCCAGCGAAACAAGCAAAGCAGCAGACGCAGCAGAAGCCTAAATTAGAAAAAGGGGAAGCCCCCAAAGTCAAGAACGCCGCCCAGCAGAAACCGAAAGAAAATCTAAAGCGTAAGGCTCCTCCCAGCAATGGGGAATCGCTTAAACTTAAGACACCTAAAAAGTTGAAAAAACTTAGCGCATAAAATATAAAATAGTTGTTAAAATGTTCCCTAATTTTAATAAAAGAAACCTTTTTCAGGTTGACAATCATGTGTAAAATCAACTAAATGCAACAACTAATCATTGGGAGGGTTTTTGAAAATGTTTTCCCCAAATCAGAGATAAAAATAATTACATTTTGGCATGATTTAAATGTTTAAAATATTTATTATCGTACACGATATACAGACATAGATATATTTATATATATATATATTTATATTTCTTGTTTAGTAAGCCGGCTGAGTGATTTACTGGATATACATTCATTGATTGGGTTATTTTAGCTTATATACTTATGAGATTTTTCATGTGCACAGAGTTCATTGACGGGTTTTCTTGTTCTTGTGTTCGATTTTTGTAGCTTCAAAGGTGTGTAGTATTTGTATTTTATTATTTAGCCAACAGTAAGCAGCAGCGGGCAAAGGTAATGGTAATTCATATGTATAGATTCAATCCTAGTACAAAATATTCAACATTGCGTATATGCATTAACATTGGGACTTCTGTTCTCTCTACTCTCTGTGTATCCTTGCTCCTCTCCGACCTTATGTATGTATTTATATATTGCATATAAACGCATGTCCCGCCATGTATCCTGTTGCTGTGCATCGCGGCGAGTCGCTTTATTATTGATTTTTGCAATGCCACCTCCCTACCCTAGCAGGAGAATCGATAAGTGGGCGAAAAAAGAACGTAATTTTACGAGGCAAATAAAAGGGGGAACCAAAAACCAAAAAAAAAAATGCACATTAAGGGAGGAATTAGAAACGCGCTTCTTGTTTTTTCTTTTTTTTTTTAGCTTTTTTTGTTGTTTGTTTCGTTTCGTTTTTTTTGTATAGCTCGTTAAGGTAGTAAATATTCTTAGTTCCTATATAATGAATTGATCTTTTTTTTCGAGTTATTCAAAATCCGTGTAAATATAATCAAAATTTATATATTCCTTTCGTAGCTCTCTATATATGTGTGTTTAATCCCAGAAACAAAGCCGCCGTCGCCAGCCAGCCGCTTTCCTACGGATTTCTGTGTTATGTCCACTGTTCTCGCTATCTCAAGCAGTCTCACATATTTGCTGTTATTTGTTCATTCTCCTCTCCTCAAGTCTCTTTCCTCCTGCTCCTCCTCCTCCTCCTTTTGCACATGACTTCTATTTTATTTATTCATTTATCTGTTCACTTTACGCTTGCCCTTGGATCTCGGTCTCCCCGCTTTCTCCGTCTGCGCAAGGCGCTGAACATCCGCTCCTCAAGCTACTGATAAACTGGTGTTTTTTGCAATAAAAAGAAAAGTACCTCTCGCATATATGAATGTGTGTCGGCCGATAAGAGAGTTATCAAGAATTTGGAGCCAGCTCATTCCTCCTATCTGTCTCGCATTGAATCCGCTCTGGGGGTTATCGTGGAATTTAAAACCTGACTCTACTGTTGTGTTTTGTTTTGAATTGGTTTGGGTTTTGGGTGCGGGGCTCTTTGGATAGCAATAATATTGTTGTAAATGTGTAGTAATAGTATTCCCCGCTTCTAAATTACGTGTGCAGCAGCCGGTCCCGGGCCGACGGCGAGCAATTCTGCGGAGCTGCCGACGCTACGCCTCCGCTGCCACCACCACCTGTATGGGGTGGCGGTGGAGGCGGTTGCGCCGGCGGCGATCGCAGTGGTATTGATGGCTGGACAAACCGCACACGCTCCGCATCTGTGGCTGCGGCGCTGCTGCTGGCCGCCGCCGCTCCGGCTGCCGCATTGAAGGCCGACGTGAAGGCGGTGGCGGCTCAAAGGGTATGGTAGTTGCGTTCGTTGCGGGCCTTGTAGAACTTGTAGGCCACCAGTCCGATGGCAAGTAGGCCCAGGGTGAGCACAATGCCCCCAATGAATGAGGATCCATCGAAACGGCCGCACGGCGGCTTTGGTGCCGGAGTGGTCGATGTGTGAGGCGGCGGCTGGGTTGTGGTCGTCGAGTTGGTTGGCGGTGTGGGTGTGCTCGATGTGGTTGTAGGTGCTGGTGTTGTGGTTGTCGTTTTTGTTGTAGTGGGTGGAGTAGTCGAAGACGTGGTGGTGGTGGTGGTGGGCACCGTGGTCGTCTTCTCCGTTGTGGTTGTTGTCTCCGGTGGAGCAGTAGTCGTGTCCGGCGCCTTCGTTGTGGTTGGGACCGTTGGAGTTACCGTAGTTGTGGTCGGAATGGTGGTGTTGTTGTCCGGTTTTGGAACTGGAACAGTAGTTGCATCCGAGGAGGTCGGTTTGGGCACGACCGTTGTAGTGGTCACTGAAAAATAATCATAAAATCGAGTCATCATTTACATTTTATCGATAAAAACAAGTGAATGTTTAAAGTCAATAATCTAAAAATAAATTCATTAAAAAAATAAAATAAACAAATAAATAAAATTATACATTGTTTCCCCACATCTAACCTTATCAGTAAAGTTCGCAGGAAATATGGTATCCCAAGGGAAACGTAAAATGCAAGACCGATTAGCATTTATTTGATTTATTTTATTCATATAACAACAACTTTATCAGGGCAAAGAAACTGTCGGTATGTATGCATGAATGTACTTATGTACGCGGAGCTTGGAGTATGAGTCATTATTTCAATGGGTAATTACACAGTGTCCACTGAACATTTAAATTGCAGAAATGCACGTAACAAAGATGGGGGATTGGAAGAAATATGTGGCATTTGTAACCAGATAGCAAATATAATGGAAAATTACAAGCAGGTAGCAACAAATTGTTGTGTTATGTGCAGCGTTAATTTGAACCTTACCCCCAGCCGGAGAAAAAGAGAAAATGGCCGGGAATTGATGATATTCAATATCGGATTCTTCTTTGACATTAAAAAAAAAACCCCCACACTCGCACACACTTGCAAGTGACTGCCACCAGGCTGCATATGTGTGCGTCTGTACCTAACAGTTTGTTCTTTTTCTTTTTTTTTGTACATTTTGAGGGTTCGACTTGGGTTCTGATTTTAATTTTTATTTACACATATTTCCACTCACCTTCATCGCACAAGTTCACGGAAAATAGGCCCACAAACAGGCAGAAGACCAGCAATTTCGCCTGGCGATTCATTTTTGGTGAGGGGCACGGGCACGGGTACGGCTACAAGAAGAGGAGTTTCTGCTACGGCGGCGGCAGCCTGTAAAATCTGCGATTTGCCAAGTGGAGCGATTTTCACGCTGACGGTTATTAACAATTATTGCACAACTGCCGACGTCGCCGAGCTCCTGTTTCGCTCTATACAAAATTAAAGCAACGCGCAATTAAGAAATGAATAACACGTAGAGCTCAGTGTGGCCGTGGAACTTTAGATTAATTATACCGGATAATATATTCAAATGTTTTTGTATCGAATATCGATATATTTTTGAAAGAAATTTTTGGCATTTCCTGATTTCTAGACTCATTGGAAAGTGACAACTTTTTAATGGATTGTTTTATAAATAATTGTATGGTATGCATCCTCAAGTAGGCAGTTTTGAATCTATTAAAAATGAAGTTATGCCATGGCTAACTAAATATGTAACCACAACATTAATCGAACAATTTAAAATAAATAAAAATTGATATCACAATGTCATTGTTTATTGTAACTCTTTGAGTTTTCTTAGCTTGAAAGAAACCAGATAAAAATAAAAAATAGTTTTTAACACATCAAATTAATAAAAATAAAAAACAACTTTGTAACAAAAAAAATTAATTTTTTTAAAAAACTTCGCCGAGCAAAAATCGATGATAAAAAACTAGATCCAAACATCGATAGCACGATAGCGCTCTGATGTTGTGCCAGCACCAATGGTGATTCAGATCCAAAGAATAAGCAACATTACTTTTCCTCTGTTTATGGGCCTTGTGCATCCGGAACTCGTGAGATTTGCGTAAAAAGAGACCAACTGGAAGATGACCTCGTACGTGCGCGCCATGTACGACTTCAGCGGCGAGCCAGGCTCCTCGGAGCTGTCGATCGCTGCTGGCGATGTGCTCTCGGTAACGCGCAGCGATGTGGGCGAGGGCTGGTGGGAGGGCAAGAACGCCCGTGGCCAGATTGGGCTCTTCCCCGCCGCCTACGTGGAGGTAATGTCGGCGGCGGAGGCCCAAAAGCTAAACGCCAGCGGTGCCGCTGCGGTTCCCCAAGTCCCAGATCCGTTTGCCTCGCCGCCACTGCCTCGCTACGACCAGACGGCGGACGATGATGGCAGCAACTGGGACGATGAGGACGACTGGAGCGATGACAATGAAACATATTCGGAAATCGGCCCGGGACAGAAGACCGCGGGTCAGACGGCACGAGCCAGTGGCATGTCCCATTCCACCAGTGACTATGACAACAAGCATCTACCTATCGCGCCCAACAATGACGACGCCCAATCACTGGCCTCCGCCGCCGGAGCCGGCGGCTCGGGCACCGTGAAAAAGGGCATGTTCGCCAAGAGCTCCGACTCGTATATCCTCGGGCTGTCCAGCCCCAAGGAGAAGATACCCGAATGTGAGCTCGCCTATATTACTCAGGTGGAGGATCAAACGATCTACCAGTGGACGCAGAACCACTCGCCCTATTCCGTGGTGGTTGCCAGTCCCAAGAAGGAGTCCAAGTTCAAGGGGATGAAGACGTTCATCGCCTACCAGCTGACGCCTAGCTTCAACAACATATCCGTAAGTGTGCTATCTCGCCCCGCCGTGATTAACAACGCAATGTGATAAAAAAAAAAACTAAAGCTCCCCGCGCCTCTGTGAATCTCTGTGTGTGTCAGTCGGTGTTCCTTCTTCCCTGCCTGCCTAGGGGTGACTTTGGGTTGGGTAACTGGCACGCTAACCAATCCTTTGTTTAACCACTTAATTGCTGCCCACGACCCCAAAGGGTGACCTTTCCTTAACTCGAAGAGCAATTAACAAAGATGCAGCCGCTGTTTACATAACTTGGAGTTGCATAGAAAAAGATAAGAGGTTAGGAGGAAGTCCAGAATGCGAGATTATACAAAAATTTCAAATAGAATTAAAGGGTATTTCATAATCGGTGTCATTAAGCTTTAATATCATCTTTGTTGGGGCTATTCTCTGGCCACCAATGCGCAATGATTGCTTCTGTTTCGGCGACCGCCGCTGGGTGCTGATGATTCAGCAACCAACCCCCGAACGCCGCCGCCGCGTCCCACTTTCCGTGTCACATTTCAAAATTAATTGGTCATATCTAATCTCGGTTTTCGCTTTCGTTTTTAGGTGTCGCGTCGCTACAAGCACTTCGACTGGCTGCACGAGCGACTGGTGGACAAGTTCTGTTTGATTCCGGTGCCACCGCTACCGGATAAGCAAATCTCCGGGCGCTATGAGGAGCAGTTTGTGGAGCATCGGCGCGTCCAGTTACAGGAGTTCGTGGACTGGGTGTGCCGCCATCCGGTTATCTCCAAGTGCGAGGTCTGGTATCATTTTCTCACCTGCCGCGATGAGAAGATCTGGAAGTCGGGCAAGCGCAAGGCGGAGCGAGATCCCTACATGGGCGTCAACTACTGCTTGGCCATCTTCCCGCCGGACAAGAATCTGCTGCACTCCAAGGTGGACGCCCAGCTGGAGAGCGGTGTCCAGTTCATTCACAGCATGGACGTGGCCGTTCGTAATTTAAACAACATTTCCAACGACATGGCCAAGCGCTCGATGACGCAGAGTAAAAAGGAATTCCAGCGCATTGGCGATGGACTCTCCGACCTGGCCAAGGCCCTGGCCATTGACGAGAGGCGGGCACCCACCAGGAACGCACTTCCGCTGTCGGAAAGCGTCGGCCGCATCGGTGGCATTTTCATAGGTATTGGCCAGGCCTTTGGCGATCAGCCAAAGTTCGATTGGATTCCACTCTCCGATCGATTGCATATCTACAGGTAAGATTAAGATCTTTTAATGTTATCCAAGGTAATCCTTAACCTAATTTATTTATTTTAAGGGGCGTTCTCAACTGCTTTCCGGACATCTTCTCCACCCACAAGGGCGCTATTCAGAAGCGCAAGGAATGCGAACGATCCACCTCCGAGGGCAAGATGAACAACGCCCAGATGCAGGAGGTGAATCGGCGCACTGACATTGTCTCCTACACGGTGCTGGCCGAGCTGAGTCACTTCAAGAGCGAGCGGGATACACATCTGAAGCATACGCTGAAGAACTTTATTGCCGAGCAGATCAAGTTCTATCAGGGCGTGGTGGCGCGACTGCAAGAGGCCAGCCGTCAGATCGAGTAGATCTCCTCACTGGATCGGAACGGGAACGGGAGCTAGCCGAGAGCACAAAGCAACAAAGGAACTAAAAACACGTACACACACCCACTTCCACAGATACAAACATTCGCACGCGTGCATTTCAAATGCTTTAGATGGGAACTCCTACTTTAAGCGTGGATATAACTAAATGCTAAGCAAAATATGTAAACATAATTGTTAAGAAACAAAAGTTGCGTATTTATACAGAAATTAACTTTTATATATGCTTATTATACATATAAACTGGAAATTGAAAAGCCAATATATGATTATATATTTATAAAAATGATGTTTTAAAGCAAAATTATGTATTTTTCGATATTTAAAAATTTGATATATCAAAATTAACGATATTTTCGATATGATATTGAGATTTATCGCATGAAGTATTCCTGATATTTATTGATAAACTCGAATCCTCGAATATACGATAAATAATAATTTGATATATTAAAGTTTTCGATAAATTCAAAGGGTTTTGTGCTTTCAAGCTGCCTCAGACGATAACCAGGAACAAGGCGCTGCCACCCTGAATCATCCAAAAGAAAAAGTCGTGTGGTTTTTGCTATTCTGTTGCCTTTATCAGCGAAATTCTCTAAAAGGGTTGCTCTTTATTTTGTCCATTTTCATGTTCATGCTTTTTGCTTCTTTTTGCCATTTTCGCGTTAATAAGTTTTGTGATTCTTGTGTTTTGGTTTTGTTTTTGTTTCTTTTTTTTTCGTTTGTTTCTAGAGAACATAAATGTTAGATTGCACATGTTAAGGGGTTATCCTTGCATCGTGTTCATAAATAATATAATCAGCGTAATATAACTACATAGTAAAAACAAAAAAGAAAAAAACACATTTCGGAATGAATACAAAATTGGTTGTTGTTTTGCCTTTTAGCGCTGCGGTTTTTGTTTTCTTGTTTTTTTGGTAAGGGTCCAAGGATCGAGGATTGTCCTGGCGAGATGATTGGGGATTAGGGATAGTTGGGAGGAGGGGATCACTAAGTGGTAATACATCTAGATAAAAACGCTATATACAGACACGCACGAGTTAATAATAATAATAATATAACGCAGCTTGAGATAATAATAATAATAATAGATTTTGGTTAACAATAATACAATAATTAGGTTTTTCCATTCCTTTTTTTTTGCCATTCGCTCTTCTACAATATTTTTTGTTTAGTTGATTTTTTTCTCGTTTTCTTTTTTGTTTTTTGCTTGTTTTTTTGTTTTGTTTCGTTTTTTGTTAACAAACTACCAATAACAAATTTTTACTAATTCAATTTAAGTTTTTCCTTCTTTCATACGGTTTTTCTCGCTTTTGTTTTTTGTTTTTTGTTTATAAATTATTGTTGTTGCTTTCGGGGTTACCTTGTTGCTGTTGCTGTTCCTGTGTATATTCTTTAAATTAAAGGAAAATTCATGGTTTATCCTTTACCAATTCCTGGCGGTAAAAACGGCCTATATACGATGCCTCTAAATATATATATATAGTTATTAATATTACACACAAGTGTTATATATATATATATATGCCTATATGTGTGTTTTTATGTTTAATATGCAAGTGTTGCTGCTGATGGGGAGGATCCTCTCTCTCCTGCCTAGCCATAGTCGCCGCCGAAGCGCCCGTGCTTGTTGCTGTTGCTCCCGTTGCTGTTCTGCACCGCTGCCGCAGCTGCCGCCGCCTGGGCGGCCTTGTCCGCCAGCAGGGCCGCCTTCTGTTGCATGTAGGGATTGAAGTGTTGCATGTACATGGAGGCAGCTGCTGCCGCCGCGTAATTGTTGGCATAATTGTTGTTGCTCCTTTGGTTGGTGCTGCTGCCACCGCTGCTCCACTGTTGCTGTTGCTGGATTTGCTTTTGCTGCTGCTGCTGCTGCTGTTGATGGTGATGCTGCTGTTGCTGCTGCTGCTGCTGTTGTTGTTGGTGCTGCTGCTGATGATGCTGCTGCCAGTAGCCCTGCTCCGCCGACATGTAATTGTTGCTGGCATCGCCATCCTTCTGATACAAATACGAATTGAGAAGCGAATCGCGGGCGGCGGCGGCGGCCGCCATCTGATTGCTCTGGAACATATTCTCCATGGCCGCCGCCGTGGGATAACAAAATTTGTTGCTACTATTGTTGCTGTGATTTTGATTGTTGGCTGCTGGAAGTTGTGATTGCTGTTGCTGGTGCTGTTGCTGTTGCTGTTGCTGCTTGGCCGCCACGGCATGGTAGTTGCTATACTCATGCTGCTGCTGCTGTTGCTGCTGCTGCTGCTCCTCGTAGCTGGCCGTTGTCCTTGATCCCGCTGCAGGTGATGGTGGCTCCTTATGAGCCCGGCTTGACTGTCATTCGCCGGTCGCCGTCACTGTGGTCCACTGCCAGGGGCTGTTGTAGCCCTGTTTGGGATTGCTGGAAAGGTATGAGAAGAGGTGTTACCAACAGGTAATGTAACCAAGAAAACAGAGTAAATACTCACCTTCCAAAGAGAGGATGCCACAGCGCCGAATTGGCATCCATTCCGGCTGCACCGGCGGCCGCCGCCTCGGCGAGATGCTGCTGCTGTTGCTGCTGCTGCTGCTGCTGGTGATCCTGGGCAAGCATGTTGCCCCGTTTCCGTTGCTGCTGGGAGCCGGCGGCCGACATCTGCTGCAACTGCTTGGCCTGCTCCAGCGGGTTGTAGGTAACGCACGCCTTGCTGGACCGCAGTGTCCGGCCGCCGGTTGCTGCTTCCTTGCCCTGATCCGCGGGCGTTTTGTGCATGGAGGAACGCCCTCGCATACCGTCAAAGGGCACGTTGAGCAGCGGCACCACATTCGCTTCCGGCTCCAGCAGATTCGAGAGGGATTTAATGGTCAGTCGGGGTTTGTGCTCCGCCGGAGCTGGCGCTGGAGCGGCAGCGGGTGCTGGGGCAGGCACGGCGGCGGCGGGAGCAGCAGCAGCAGCAGCTGCACTCGGAGCACCTGATGCCAGCTTTGATTTGGTAAAGTTGCAGATGGTTTCCGTTTCCGGCTCCCTTCTGGGACGCTTGTGCTCTTGATGAAGATGATGATGCGAGGATGCCGCGGAAGATGAGGATGCTGCCTCCTTGGAAGCCTCCCAATTGAGGAACTGCGGCAGCTGCGGCTGCAGCAGCTTCTGCATGAGGGCCAGCTCCACGGGATTGGTGAATCCGTTGAAGGCATTGGTGGAACAACCGCTGGCAGCACTTGGAGGTGGATGTGGAGCTGTGTGTGCTGCAGCCGCCGGAGGAGGGGGAGGCGGGGCAGGAGTGGGCACCTTGGGCTGCTGCTGCTCCTCCGCCGCCGCCGCTGGTTTCTGTTTCATGCACTGCTTGTACAGCTCGTCCAGATGCTGCAGCCCGAACTGGCTGTTGTACAGCGGCAGCAGATTGCTCATGAACTTGCGTTGCATCCCCAGCGGATCCTTGATGGTCTTGAAGAACTCCTGCGACAGCTGGCCAAAGTAGGGCAGCCACAGCATCTGCTGGAGCAGAGCCAGCGTGGTGGCATTCAGATCCGTGGAAAGACTGGAATCCGCCGCCGGCGAGGGCGGAGTAGGGACCACGGGGGGCACTGCTTGGGCTGGCTTGGGTTGAGGCACAGGCACGGGCTTCGGCTGCGACTGCTTCGGACTGGGACTCCTCGCCTTGCTGCTGGGCACCAGCTGGATCACTGGATCCGGCTCCTTGGTCACCTTTGCTGCCTGCTCCGCCTCCGTTTTGAGTATGGCTTCTAGCTGCTCCATGGTAACCACCAGAATATTGGGATTCTGGATGATCTCCGGATAGGCAAAGGCCTCCGGCAGACGCAGCTCCGGCCTGGTGGTCAGCAGCAGGGGAATCTCACGGGCCGGTGAGGCCAGCACCGCACCGAGGCGATCCTTTGGCACGAGTATCGGATCTGGGACCTTCCACTGCGGATTACTGATCAGCATCTTGAGTTGCGTAAGCGCATCCGGATCCTTGTCCATTTTAATGCTGGCCTTCGGACGCTTTTTGAGCGGCTGACTGGAATCCTCCTCCTCCTCCTCGTCGTCGATCACCACCGTCTCCAGTTTGCCCTCGCGTCCCGCCTTGCCGAGATCCATGGGCTCCGCCTGCTGCTGTGGATTGTTGTTGCTACTGTTCAGCTTGAGGAACTGCTCCAGGATGAGATTTTTGATAGTTTCCGATGTGGTCTCCACCTCGGCCGGAATGGAGTTGGCCGGCAGCGGCAGGTCTCGTTCCGGCGACTTGAGTATATCCGAGCTGGAGGTCACCGCACACTGGCTGCGCGACTCGGAGGGCGGACACACCTCCTCGCGCTTCTTGTAGCTCAGGTCCTTGGGCGTCTCGTCCCCGCCACTGATGGCTTTGTCCTTCTCCTTTTCCGGCGTGGGAGTCGTCGGGGTCGGCGTCTGTGTCATCTCAACGGTCGCCGGAGTGGGTGGCTGTGGTTCTGGTTCTGTGGCCACCGCCTCCTGCTGCTTCTCGAAGGCCTCGATGCCCAGGAAAAGCTCTCCGTTCAGGCCCTCGATCTCCCCGGCCTCATTGAAGGACAGACACTTGGGCGTGTCGTCGTCGTCATCGTTGCCCATGTTGAGAATGCTGGGCAGGTCCTTGCCGAGATCGGGCACGCAGAAGGAGCTCAGTTCATCGCCGGTGGAGGAGGTGGAAGTGTTCTGCGGATTCTGGCCGTCGTCGTCGCCGCTGCCGCTGGTCTCCTGGACGAGATTGTCTTCGCAGCTGCGCTTCACCAGCGAGTCAAGCAGATCCGCCCCACTGCTCCCGTGATCACTGCTGCAGTTCTGCAGCAGATCGTCGGCGTCGTCCAGCAGATCCTTTAGATTCTTGGTATTGGCATCCAGACTCTCCGCTGAATCATGGACCGCTGTGGCCAGCGGTTTATCCTCCTCCTGCTCACCGTGCTCAACCGGAATGGCGGCGTCGTCGTCGTCAGGGACCTGGATCAGGGCAATATCGCCCTTGGGCAGGAACAGACCGGTCTTGGGGCATAGCTGCAGTTCCAGCGGCGAAGGCGTGGAGCTCTGATATGTGGGCGTGTTGGTCTTGGTGGCCTTGGTCGAGGCGTTCGTCTCCTCGCTGTCCAGCAGTCCGTCGAAGCAGGGAGTCCTCGGGGGACAGGGCTGCTGGCCGGATGGCAGCACTACCACATTCTCGATCAGGTGGCCATTTGCCTGATCCGTAAGATCCGCATCCAGCTGCAGCTCCTCCGCATCCGCATCCGCCTCTTCCGGCTCTTCCTCTTCGATCTCGTCCGGCAGCTGGGTGACACTGTCCTCCCAGTCCTGCAGCAGATTCTGAGCGATGACAGGCAACTGTGGCTGCTGCTGCTGGTCCGGCTCCTGCTCCACTTCGTGTTCGTGCTCATGCTCCAGGTGTTGTGCCGCCTCCTCCTCCTCCTGTCGCTCATCGTCCTCGTGGCGCTGGTGCTGGTGCTGCTCGCGTTTGACCTTCATCAAGGGTGCGGCGGAGCCGTGGAAGAATTTAACAATCCGCGTGGAGGAAGCATCGGTGCGCGGCATAGAGCGCCAGCCGTTCGTGGTCTTGGTCAGGCGAATGCGGTTCCGCTTGTCGTAGTCCTCGCAGCGCACCTCCACGATGCGGGTGTCGTCCTGCTTGACCCAGAGAAAGATGGGATTGACGCTGGGCGTTGCAACTGCCGAGGCGGTGCTACTGGGAGTGGGCTTGGGACTGGGATTACTGGGAGTTGGCGTGGGAGTGGGTGTGGTGAGTTGTCGCTGGGCAGTGGCCGTTGGCGGCAACTGCTTCTCCTCCTCCACGACGCGCGGAGCCCTGGGCTTGGGACTAACTCGCCGGGTCGCCACCACATTGGATGCAGTGACCGTTGGCGTCGTCGTTACTGTTTTGGTTTCGAGTTTAACGGCAGCCGTTCGCGGCACCGGCGGCACCGAGGGATTCACAGGAGCGGGATTGGGATTGGGAGTGGGAGTGGCAATGGGAGCTGCAGGAAGAGCAGCTGCTGCTGGTGCTGCTGTTGCCTCTGGGGCCGGCAGCTCCGGGCCCGCACTGCACTTTGGTTCTGTCTTGATCTCGCGCAGCACCGTCTTGCTGATCCGCGGCGTATTGGCCACCTTGAGATGTCCGAACTTTTGCTTGGCCCGCGTGTTCTTGCCGCGCGCTCCTTTGCCGCGTCGCCGCGTCGATTGTTCCTCAAACACCAGAAAGATATCTCGTGCCACTCTCCGCCGCTCCGATTTGCGGTGGCACACCGGCGGAGCCGCCTCCAGTTCCTGCTTGACAATGCCCTCGCCGCTGCCGCCGCCGCCGCCGCCAGCTCCGCTGCTGCTGCTGTTGTTGTTATTGTTTGCTTCTCCCTCCTCATCCTGATTACCGTTGCCGTTAGCTACGCATCCTCCACTTGTCCTGCAAGTGGCATTCCGGGGCATTTTACGGCCGTTACGGTCGTCTCCGTTAGTCCGTCGTCGCTGGCACAGAGCTGGTGGTCATTTTACCCCGCGCACCACTCCTATTGCATCGTTCGCGTTCTCCTGGCCCCGCCGCCGCCGCTCGTTCGCTTTTCTCTCCTATTTTCTTTTCGCCTCGCGTTCGCCTTTCCTTTCCCCGTTTATCCGTATTTTTCGCTCGCTCTGGCCCCCCTTCTGCCACTTCTGATTGGGAGCAGCGTTCTGATTGGCGGCCACTTGCCTTCGCTTGGGACTCAATCGGTTCGCATTGCCGCCTTTCAATCGCAGCTCCAGCGTTTCTAATTCAGTTAACTTCACTCTGGCCGTATGGTCTCTGTTTTTGCTTCGCTGCCCTGCTAGTACGCTGTGTGTTTTACGTTGACAAAATCAATGAATTTTGTATATATGCACAGCTGGGGCTGCCAACTCGCTTGCGGGCTCCAAAGTTGCTGAGTGTCTGGCAGCGCCAAGGGCTCCAATCCCAATCGATTTCGAGCTGCCATTTTAATGTGCCCAGTTGGCATGGAGGCGGAACTTTAAATTTTCCCACCCTTTTAGGTGGGAAAAGCAAGCATTTTGAAAATTGTAAATGTAAGTTTTTTTGCGGCTTAAAATCGTTTTTAAATATCTTATTTTAATATTTTTTTCATTGTTTACATATTTAATACATTTTTAGACTGCGGCACTGAACTTAGAAATCGTTAAATTACGTATACGACATGTAGGCCAATCCCTACATTTTCACATTTCGTTGGTATTTAGTTCTTTTCCCTTTTGTAGTATCTTGATCAGAACGCAACGATATTTTATCTATAATCCAGCTGCGGTCACTTTAGTTCTTATCTTGTTGTTGTTTTCTCGATCGCTGATGTGTGTGCGATCTCGCGGTTCCAATTGGAAATTTTCTAATTTCTTTTGCAATATATATACGTCGCTACATACATATAAACATATATTCCACTGCACGGCGACACCGCGAAAGTGAGAAAGTGACAAGGCGGCGGTGGGAAAGAAAGTAGAAGAAAGCAACTGCATATGCGATTTTCTATTATTTATTGTTGGCCCGTTCTTGGTGCGTGCTCTTCTAGTGTGTGCGTTCGTGTGTGTTGGTGTGCGTGGGCGCAAGCGAATAAATATTAAAACGGAATGAACGATCAGCAGCAGCACTACTACCACCAGGACGGCTGGAAGACGTCGCCATCGCCGGCGGTCAACAGCCATGGGAATTCGTTATCAGACAGCCGGGATTACGATACGAACTCGTCGCGCACCTCGCTCTCCGGCTCCCCGCCCGCCGGTGCCGCCTCCTCGGGCGCGTCATCTGTTTCTGGACTGGACTTTGAGGGCGGCTTCGGTGGCGGCAGGCCGCTGGCGCAGCTGCTTGCACCCAAGCTTGAATCGGAGGGCTCAACTATCAACAGCGACAACTACAGCTTGTATGGGAACTCCACCAGCGGGGCAGAGCAACAGGTGCTGAGTCTGTTCACGCAGGAAGCAGGATCGCCACCTGTTCACACACCACATCCACCAATCCACCAAGTAGCGGCGGCGACGGTGGACTCAGCGGACAATGACATCTTCATTCTACCGCCACCCAATCCCACGCCCCTGCCCATCACAGTCATACCCATCACATACCATCATCACAGCGCCAGCAGCGCTGCCGAATCTCTCATCAGCACCAGCATCGGCGAGGTGCCGCTAATAGCCACCTTGAGTGAGGCCAGCTCCGGTGGCTCCGGCGACGGCCAGGTGTACAATTTGGATGACATCTGCTTCACGCTGGAGTACCAGTTCGAGAACCAGAAGCTTGTCCAGGTGCAGCCGCCAACTGTGGTGTCGCTCAGCATGATGAGCACCAGTGCGGAGGGGGAAGCACCTGCGGAACACACGGGGAACACCGTCTCCGCCCCTGCCACCAACTGTGATAACTCGGTGGTTACTTCACCGGCATATTTCACTATCGAGACCAGGTAGTAGCCACCACTCTGCATGAGGAACGAATGAATGAACGAACCCTTCTTCTGCTTGTCCTTGCGCCGCATGAGCTTTAAATTTATATTTTTGTTTGCAATTTCTGCTAATTACGCCTTTCGATTGATTTTTATTCGGAAATTCTTTTGTTTTGATTTGTAAAATGTGGTTTTTGTGGAGCTTTAATTACCATTTTGTTGTTGTTAAACGATTTTTGGTAATATATTGACGTTAAATTTATATTTTTTTAGTTTCTTATTTTATTAAATTTTATTATTTGTATAGAACAAGTTTTAGATAGTTTTTTTTTTAAATATTTCTCCTTTGTTTTTGCTCAAAAAATGGATTCTGATTGGTTCTGTTTCGAAAAAGCTAAGGTCTTGAGAAGATCTCTGTTTTTTATTTATTTCTAGACTTGGTTTACTTTTAATAGGAAACCCTGCAAGTATGTAGATGAAATGCATTTAAAATAAATCTAAAATTTAAATGTTTAAATTGTGAAATAGATATTTCTGGAGCTCTAAATTTCATTATTTCGCCGAAATATAACATCATTTGAATGTTTGAATATTCCCAGAAAAAGGCCACAAACTAGAATAAATAATTCTGGAATTTTCCTTCTCTTAGCTTTCACCATAAAAGGCTTTTCGTCTTTCTAATATTCTAAATAATACAAACAAATAAATAATTATATGATAAAGAGCTCTCCCTCCTAAAAATAAGTCCATTTCCCAGGAGGTTACACATTTTTCGAAGCAAGCTTTCGCTTTTTAAAAATCAATTTGAAAATAAAACACTCATTCAAAATATGTATGTGAAATATTCGAATCATAAAAATAAATAGGAAATATGAAATATTTGTATTATAATAACCACGGCGAAGAAGCAGCGTCACACTTTAATTGGTCCGAGAGCAAAACTGAGTTATGAGCCTATGAATCTTTAGGAAATATATTAAAGACAAATTTCTCGCCCAATAAAACATTTAATACTTGGCTAGCCGACCTTCAACTCGATACGAACTAGCACTGAGAATCACTTAATTTCATTTTGATTTGCTGCAATCGCAGAAATTATAGAAAAATATGTTGAAAGCCAGAATGTGTTGCCCGCTATAATTAGTGCACATTTTTAGTGCTAGAGAGTAAAGTTTTTGTCGCTCTTTTTTGGTTTTTTGGCCAATTATAGTGGGCCGTCAGGTGTGCCGAGTGCTGACCCCCGCCCAGGGACAGTCGTCGTCCCCCGCCTCCCATGGATGCCTGTCTGCCCCTTTTGTTGCTAATTTTCCACTCTGCCCACACACATAAATACAGAAAGAAAATATATTTCCCTAAAGTCTGACGCCGTGACGTGTCCCCCCGTTTGGTTTTATTTTTTTGCGTTTGTTTCGAAAAAAACGAGAAATCAAATTTTCATATTTTCTTGCTTAGCATTTTTGGCAAATCTTCGACCACAATTCCAATGTCCACTCATTACAAGGCGGTGTCCGCATCGCTTGCATGTTTGTTGCTAATTGCCTGATTTGTGTTCTTGGCCTGCAGTGGCCAGCAGCAGCCGCTCCCCATAATCCCGTGCGGCAATGGTTGCATGCCTCGCACGGCTGGCTGCCTCCTCCTCGGACTCTGTGGATGATGATGATGATGATTGTGTATCGAAATCGTTTGTTTGGTCCAAAAATAGTTGCGCCGATGAACGCATTTAGATCGCTGCCACCTACTACTCCTCCCGCGCAGCAACGTTGTCCCGCGAGCGAGCGTATAGAATGGATATATGCATATATAGATGTATATTTTTGTAGACTGGTGGGATTTTTCCCCAAAAACTCATTCACACTTGGTGTAAAAAGAGCCTAGATTCGGGCGCTGCCCTATTGTGAAATTCTTCCCCAAGAATAGAAGTCTGTTTTTCTTTTTCTTTATATTTTTCGTTGTATGTCCACAAAAGGTTAAAGTTCGCCTGATCAGGGTTTTATTGAAGTTAAATACTTAATTTAACTGATAATTAAGGTGATCCTCCGCTTAGTTTGATGGAAAAAATAAATCTGTTCAAGGGAAACTGACAAATTTATTGGCTGATAATGGCTTACAATATGTTTTATTGATTTTCAAGAGATATAATACAATATAGCAAGCTGATTACAAGTCAAGGGTATACAAAAAGGCACTTGAGGCGTTCTATTTCACATAATTCAATGTTTTTAAAGAGCTTTTTAAGGCATACTTTGGCTTCAGTGATTTTTTTCTTCGAAATTTCCATCAAAGTATTGAAACACTTAATTAATTATTGCCACTCAAAAGGTATTAAACTGGACATAAATTAATTTCACCCTCTGGCTCCCAAGTCCAAATGATGTGTTGTGATGGGGTTAGTCCGTCGTCCGCTTTGTTTCTTTCTTTATTTTTTTTTTTAATTATTTGTTGCTGCTCCTGTGGGGTTTGCTTTTGTTTCATTATTCTGCGGTACAATAATTTTTCAATTTTTCATCCGTGCCTGCTGTGTGTTTTGCTCCGCGCCTTCCTTCCGTCCTCCTCTTTCCGCTGACCATTCGGCGACGACGCCTATTTTTCGCCTATTTTTATCGCCATGAGTAGTGTGTTCCCTCAATCATATTTCTCATTTTTCAGCACTTAGAAGGGGGTTGGGGATCGGGAAAGCATTGGCAGGGAAAGGGACTGGGGGCAGTCCGGGCACGCTGCCCGTCAGTCATCACAGTCACCCAGCCACCAGGCTAGCACCCACGCACTTGCCAGTCTTTGGGCTTCTCTTTATAGTTTCTCTGTTGCCGTCTGCTATATTTTGCTTTTTGGCATTTTGTTGTGTGTTTTGACCATGACAACATTAAATATTAATTAATCTGATTAATAATAAGGACCGAAAAAGCCTCCAGAGAGTCATGTTTTCTCTGTTGTTCTTTTCCCCCCTTTTGCTTTTCATGTTGTTGATGTTTTTTTGAATTGTTTTTCTTGTTTTTTTTTTTGCTGACGCTCTAACACCACCACTAATCGCAATCTCTGTGCAGTTTTTGTATAGACATAATATATACACTTGTTGCGTTTTATTATATACACAAAGATCGGGCGAGGGGAGAAATTAAATGCCCCGCCCGATGTGGATCTTTCCCCCATTTATACCCGTTGCCATCGATCTTCTAGCTATGCAGTGGATGAGTACGATCCGAATGAGCTGGACGAGGACGAGCAGCTGACCCACTGCATTCAGCCGGGCATTCTCCATCGTGATGTTGACGATGAAGAGGATGAGGAGGAGGAGGAGGCCGGCAGGCAGGACGAGAACGATCAGTTAATGGCGATGGCCTACGAGGTACACACTACCCATCATCAATCGCTAGCAGCCAAGTTGTCTAATGTGCCTAACGTTGTTGCCTAACGCTTTTTGTAGCGACTCCTAATCCTAGTGTTTAGTGGAGATTCCAATTTCGATTCCGCTCTAGGCGTGTGTGTTGTAACCCAGTTTTGTTAACCAGCTCTCGCGGTGCGTAGTGGCCCCGCTCTCTCTCTCTCTATCATTATTGACCCCATTCACCCCCAAATAATCCTGCATGGCATCTCATTCCATTGACTGCAGTTCACAGATTTCTAGTTTCTATATGTTTTTAATGAAATTCTCTTTAATTTAGAGCTCGGACGAGGCTCTCAGCCGCTACAGATGCAACTACGAGAACTGCTATCGGAGCTATAGCACAATCGGAAATTTACGAACGCATTTAAAGACCCACACGGGTGAGTAATACTACAAATGAATTCATAATGGAAATAAGGTACATGGAATTCTCACAGTTTCCTACTTAGAGTATCGCTGCCTTACTGATCTCCTCGTAGGCTAAGTTAAGCAGCCTAATTTGTATATTGCAACGCGTGCTTTCGTCCACGCGACTCAAAATACTCTCTAGATATTTGTAGAAGGGATCCTGGGGTTCTGCTAGCTTCGCTTTATCCTTCAGAGCTTGCTCAAGCATATTAATTACCTTGGAAAAAGCTGACAGGTGTTCCATTGCTGGATTTGGGTTGTTAGCAGGCAGTGGAAGTGGATTTGGCTGATCAGTGGAGGGTTCGTTGGCAATGACTGTCTCTTCCGGAACGAACTCCACACTCGAGGTATCCGCATGTTCGCTTAAATATTCCTGTTCCTGTTCCTGTCGTCCGTGGTCCTGTATCTGTATCTGTTCCGGTACCTGTTCCTCCCTCTGTTCCTGTTGCATGTCCTGTGGCAAAGGGCATTCCACGATCATGGAGCTGGGAGCTTCATCCTGAGTCATTTCGTCGATATAGTATGTATAGGATGTAGTCTGTGGTTCTGAGGTATTTGGGGGACATTTCCTATAATATGGAAATACTTTTAAGCTATTAATTGCTATAAAATTATTAAGTACCTTCTCAAATGGATGTGTTCTCTGAGAAAGTTGAGATTCTCGAATAAAGCAAAGCCATTTTGACTGGATTTGTTTATTACCCGGACATAGCGATCGCGTAATAACTTCCACCGAGCTTGGCATTGATCCACTGCAACAGATTTTCAACAAATTAAAATAAAACAGACATTTTTAAAGACATAAATCGCAATTACTCGGTAGTTGGCATTCCTCAGACACAGCCATCCAGGCTTGGCGTCTGCTGATCGCGCTGCTTGGGCCAAGTGATTTACTATATAGACGCGGGTTACGTCTAACGCTGTCGATTAAACTTGGATCAAAATCGTATATCCTCATGATTTTTTGTATTTTTAATATTTAAAAAACGCTTAAAATTCGCGGAAAACGAATCGTTTTTGCGCTGCGTCGGAATGAAACATGCTTTGGGCAACAGCTGATTGTGTTTGAGCTTTGCAACACTGCTTTCTGTTGTGTGGGGGCTTAGTGAGGGGGGTTTGGGGGGTCAAAAAGCCCCTAAAGGATATTTAACACAATTATTTATTAAAAAAAATAATATTTTGTCATCTTTTAAATAATGAATTATATTTCTTTAGCTTAAAAAGCTAATTAATCATCAGGCAAATTTTAGTATTCCGTCTTTTCGATAACAGAACCCCTTTTTAATTCTATTAGCCTACGGCCATGGCAATTGTTTACATTTGAAATTTAAATATTCCGCATTTCCGCTTTCCAGGCGATTACAGCTTCAAATGCCCGGAAGACGGCTGCAACAAGGCCTTCCTCACATCCTACAGCCTGAAGATCCACGTCCGCGTCCACACGAAGGTGAAGCCCTATGAATGCGAAGTTACCGGCTGCGATAAGGCCTTCAACACGCGCTACAGGTGAGCAATAGAATCCACTCCAGACAACTGATAGGTAGATAGGCTTAAAAATAGACCATTGGCTATGCGCGGGGTGTACTAATCGGTTATCTTTGTCGCCCGATCCAACAGATTGCACGCCCACCTGCGCCTCCACAATGGCGAAACATTCAACTGCGAGCTGTGCCAGAAGTGCTTCACCACGCTGAGTGATCTCAAGAAGCATACGCGCACCCATACCCAGGAGCGGCCCTACAAGTGTCCGGAAGACGACTGTGGCAAGGCCTTTACTGCCTCGCATCATCTGAAGACCCACCGGCGAACGCATACCGGAGAGAAGCCGTATCCCTGCCAGGAGGACAGCTGCCAGAAGTCGTTCAGTACATCGCATAGCCTCAAGTCGCACAAGAAGACGCACCAGCGGCAGTTGCTCAACAAGGGGCGAAAGAAGCGGTCCCTTAAGTCGCAACAGAGCAAACCGCTGAAGGATCAGGAACAGGAAAACCACCACGAGCAGCCATCTGAGGAAAAGGACGAGCAGTCGGAGATGTTGGTGCTAAATCCAGGCAGTCACTGCTCGGAGACAACGAGTACGGACAGCGGAGTGGTGCTACACACGCTAACGCCGCAGGACCAGCAGTTGTCAAATGTTTTCATCCTGCAACACGATGAGCCACTGACCCTGCCGGAGACCTCGCAGGCCTACCAGCTCTCGTATGCCGCCGAAGAGGAGATACCCAGTCCCTGGATCGATGCTGGGGTCCTGGTCTCCAAGCCCATCATTCCCATGGCCCCGTTAACCGATGCCTGCGTGGCCCTGCCCACCGAAATGCCCAGTTTCGTGGACTTGAAGCCCACCTACGGCAGTGCGGTGAGCGGCAACATGGGTGACAATCGAGTGGAGACCATGGATGTGG
Source organism: Drosophila anomelani (assembly GCA_035045905.1). NCBI lineage: Eukaryota > Metazoa > Arthropoda > Insecta > Diptera > Drosophilidae > Drosophila > Drosophila anomelani. The sequence goes on from JAWNOO010000165.1 coordinate 11,727,143, forward strand.
ACTCCGCAGTGCCGGTGCCACCTTCGTTGCCCACACCTACACTCGAGCTAAACCAGCAAAATATCGAAGAGTTGCTCAAGCACGACAGCTTCGACAACGAAGAGGACATGGAGACGGAGTCCCTGCTGAACGACATTCTCATGACCATCGACAACAACAGCGCCCTGCTGCAGGCCACCCTCCAGCAGGCCTCCCAGGTGCCCAGCGACGCCTCCGGACTGGTGGAGCTGGACATCAGGGACAACAAGCCGACGCTCAAGCAGATCACAGCAGATGCGGGCATCTGCAATTGCACCAACTGCAAGTGCGATCAGACCAAGAGCTGTCACGGCGGCGATTGTGGTGCAGCGGCGGCGGCAGCTGCCTCCCAAAGGTCCACCAGGCCGTCCACTACCACCACCACCACGACCATCCAAAATTCCAGCGGGGGCAAACGTATTTGTGGCGGCAGCGCGGCGACGGCCACCAAAAAAGTGAGTAAACGCCAGGCGGAAATGAACCAGAACATCGAGGATGTTGCTTTATTGCTGCAAAACCTGGCTTCCATGAGCGCCGGCAGCTCCTCCAGCGGCGGCGGCGGCGGTGGTTGCTGTGGAGGTGGTGCTGCCGCCAAGCCAACGCCCTCAACTGGCGGCTGCTGCGGTGGGGCCAAGGCTCTCGAACCTGTGAAGAGCGGTTGTGGCTGTGCCCAGACCCCAGCTCCCTCCACTGGCGGTTGCTGCGGTGGAGGTGGTGGTGCTGTTGCCACGCCTCCTCCGCCAACGCCACCCACAGGTGGGTGCTGCAAGCCAGCACCACCTCCTCCGACCTCAGGCGGCTGCTGCTCTGGACAGGCCAAAGCCCAGGAGCTGCCCGTCATCAGCACAAATGCTGCGCCCGCAGTACCCGCCGCCGCTGCTGCCGTCAAGGGCAACTCCTGTACCTGCAAGAGTCCGGCAGAGGGCGTCGCCAACGGCTGCTGCGTGGTGATCTGCATTAAAACGCTGCAAGCGCTCCGCAAAGTTCTGACGCGCCGGAATCTGAACCTAATGCTTTGTCCACAGCAGAACTAATTTAAGAACTACTGTATGTACACACTAATCCCAACAAGCAGCCCCGAGCCGAACCGAACCAAAACTCCCCCAAAGACCAAGTCCAAATCATGTAAACCAAACAATCAATTCAAGTATTGTGCCAGTAAAAAGTATTTCGCCCCCCAATTAGTAATCAGAAATATATATATAGAGAGAGCAAAATGGAGTGCATTTAAAAAGCAAAACGATGCATCATCATCGCAACCGAAATGTGATCCCAGCGGAGGCTGGCCGCGCTACAAACAACAAATACAAAAGCTATATCCTATTACTACTATACTATATATACCCCAAAGTAGAACCCAAAGAGCGCTTCCGTTGAGCAGACAACTGTCGGGCGATATTCGGACCAATGCCATAAATCCCCTATTTACAGATATGCAGACGTTATCAGGGCATAAACATGAACGGTCTTTGTTGTAAATACATGCATAGATATATCCAATTTTCACATACAATGTATAACGCAGGCAGTTGATAAAGGGCCGACAGTAGTTCCCAATAATCCAAGAGTATAAATCCACTGGCACATTTTTTCACAATCAGCATTATCATATCATTTGTTTCAAGCTTTATAAAATATCTAAGAATTTACCATTGTTTTATATTATAATTTTTAAAGGATTTATCCTAAAAATTTCTTGTTTATAATTGAAATTTTTACAAAAAACAGTGAAAAAATGTGTCAATGGATAGCTCTTTCCCGTTTTTTGTACTTTATATTCTTTTAATATTTAACATGTTAAATATCCTTGCGTTTATCTTAAACTAACAATTATTATTATTTATCCAGGCCTTTAGGGAAGTTATTGTGTATGAGAAGGGTTCTTCAAATTGTTAAATTGTATAAAATATATAACAGTTTATGATGACGCTTTATAATAATCATGCCAAATATGAGCAGATGTACATATTCTCTATTGTTTTTCTTATAAAAATATCAAACGAAATGAAATCATTTGTATAAAGGTCGAATAAAACATAAAACTAAACGTGTTGGAAACGATTCTTATTGCTGCTGCTGCTGCTACTCCTTGTTTGCTGCTACTCCTTGTTTGCTGTTGATCCTGCTCCTGCTTTGCGCGCCGCTTTTGCTCCGGAATGTGTCCTGGGCCTGCTGCAGTTTGACTCTTAAATTCTACAGAATGTGCTTTTATTGACATCCCCCAAAATAAAATAAACAAAAACAAAAGCCATAGTACGCGCTCCGATCCACTGATCCACACTTGTTTTCTAATCCTCGCCAGCTGGTATGACCTCCTCTAGACGCCGCACGAACTTAACGCGCAGCTCCGTCACATTGTCGCCCTTCAGTTGATCCTGCAAAAGGGACACCCAAAAGCAAAAACACAAACACGCACGCGCACAGAGCACACACACAAACCAGACACAATTAGCCAAGAAACAAGAAAGCCAGAGAGAGCCACAACAAGACTTGCCTGCACGAACCAGCACTGCACCTCCAGCTGTACCATCTCCAGGGCGCCGCGTATACATCCGCTAAGTATGGCGCTGTAGCGCAGATTGGTCAGGTCCGGCGGCAGCTCCACAAACTCCGTCAACGGATTGCTGTCGAACAGCAGCGAGAACTCATCCGAGGCCGCTGACCAGTTCGAGATGGTTGGCTGGATGTTCAGGTAGATGCGGAACGCCTGCTGGACGCGATCGGCCGTCTCGCGCATCTCCAGGCATCGTGGCGCCGAGGTGCGGGCGAGAAAGTCCTCGATCAGACGCATGCCCATGTTGTAGCCGATCCGTTCCAGCTGCTTGTTCACATCCTCGACGTTCTCAAAGTCGCGCAGCATCTGGGTGACCAGTGCCCCGTAGGTGAGTGTCAGGAACTCCGAGTTCTGTGTGTGTTTTCAGTTCGTTTTTGTACAAAAACAGGAGAAGAGAAGAGAAGAGAAGAGGAAAGCAGAAAGTAGCTAATAAAAAATCAAATCTAGAAACCAGATTTTAAAACGTATTATTAACAAACTGTTCTCTTCCCAATTAAACAATCTAGCGTAGGCTTTATAAACATATTCTTTACATTTATTTTGCGGCTTTTCGGAAACTGATTTGGTCTACTAATCGCTATTATTTGAGTTGTGACTCCTCGGGCTGTGTTCCCAATTCCATTTTGTATACGGATCTAATAATTGCTGGCTATTTATTTGTAAAATTGATCAAGTATTCAAGTCTTAGTTCTTGGATACAAGAATTGCACAAGTTTTTTATCTGCACCTCAAGATTTCATTCAAAAGGGAATTTATCAGCAATTAGGGATTATTTCATAGTTTTTGCTATTAAATTCTATTAAAAATGTGTCGGAAAGTAAGCAAAATAAAATATTTGCACGCTAAAAACGACTTTTAAACACATTTTGTAATGAATTTGCAAACGAAATAAAAAAAAAATAACAAATTATTCAGAATGAAATTTGAAATTGAAAAAATAATCACCTACAAATACCCATAAATTTGGATATAATCATCATCGGGAAAACGGAATTGGGAACCAAGCAGATGAACTGAGAATAAATACAATTGAAGTTCGAACGGGGTGGATGCGGTGGCTGCCTTAGGACTAATCTATGATCTAATCTTGTTTAAATTACTCCGACTTAATCGCCGTTATGGTTATGCTGGGCGTTTGGTGTGGCGCTATCAGCTTCGGCGGTGCCCGCGCTGTGCCCCGACTGAGGGTCATGCTACTGGGTGCCATTGTCATGCCGCCGCCGCCATCTGGTCCGGACTGATCGCCCTTCTCCTGCGCCGAATGGAAACGTCCGCCCTCGCCTCGAGCCCGATTCATGGCGTGCCGATGGCGAGATTCATGCAGATATTTACACCGCTCCTTGGGTATGCGAGACTCCAGCTTAGCCCTGGCCTGTCGCCGAATGAGGATGCGTTTGTACTGCTTGGCATTGACATAGAGCGGCTCCTCGTCCGCCTCGCCCTTGGAGCTCTCGTCCTCGCTGTTCGTATTCGTCCCTGTGGTACTTGTGCTGACATCGGCGGCGCTTACATTATTCGCCGCAGCATTGGCTGCTGCAGCAGCAGCGGCTGCCGCTGCGCTCTGTTGTTGTTGCTGCTGCTGCTGTTGCTGCTGGGTCTGTGATTGAACCACCTGCTGCTGCTGCTGTTGTTGTTGTTGTTGGGCGACCACTGTTCCCACGCCTGCGGCTCCTGCATTGGCCGCTGCTGCATTCACCGCCGCCATTGCCGTCTGTGGCACCATGATGATCTGCTGGCCACCGGCTGTGGCCGCTTGATTGGCATTTGCCGCCGGTGTTATCTGCACCAGCTGGCCATTGATGTTGAGGTAGTGGGGCGTCGGCTGGGCGGCAACGGCGGCAGCAGCAGCGGCGGCCGCATTCGGATCCAACTGGGCAATTGTGGGCGTCTGGTAGAAAATGGTCTGGCCGTCGGGCAGCTGCATCACCTGCATCTGGGGCTGCTGCTGCGCCGCCGCCTGCAGCATGATCTGGTTGGCCTGCAGCGGTATCAGTTGGGGCTGCAGGCCGGTCGCCTGGCCCTGTGGCTGCTGTCCGATTATGATCTGCGCTCCTCCTGTGTTTAGCAGCGGCATGGGTATCACCTGGATTGGCTGGGCAGCGGCGGCGGCGGCGGCGGCGGTGGAGGCATTGGTGGTTCCTGCAGCCGTGTTTACATTCAAGGTGTTGCTGCCGGCGTTGTTGTTGGTGTTGCTACTATTGCTGCTTGCGGCAGCGGCAGCGGCGACGGCGGAGGCGGCGCTCATTCTTGGCGTGGCTGTTGTGGGGCGAGAGCTGGCGCTGAAATGGGTTTCCATAGCCCGCACGCAGCTGGCGGCACTCGCGATTCGTGCGATTGATTCCCGCGTGTGCCCTCACCACACCACTTACTGGAAAAGCGAATGAAGTGAAGCCGATTTTGAGGGTGGGTGGCACGTCAAAGATACGTTCTTAGGGCTCTAGGCAAAAACTAACCTTACAACTAGGCGGCGGATTCCCCGATGGCGGACCCACTCCACTGCTGCCCCCCGTCTCGCTCAACTCACCACTTTCTTGGCATCCAGTCTGGTGGCTTGTCGCGACATTTTCCGGCTGTTTACGTTGCGAATTCTACAATTAAAAATACAGCCAAAGCGAAATCTCTGCTACTTTTTCGATTTTGCAGGGTTGTCACGGATTCGGATGATGGCAGTGTGGACAGCCGTCGTTGCAGTTTTAGTTGGTATATTTTTCCGTTTTTAGAAGATTTTCAAAATCGTTTAAAAATATATTATTTTATTTTATTTATCAAAATGGATAGCCAATTCATGTTTAATTTTAGAATTATAAAACATAAAATAAACCTGATTCTGATGAAACCCACAGAATCCTTATTAAATAATATTACGCATTCTAACAGTATATTCTGGTCCCTGGACCGGGTGGTCTCTTTGATATATTCGGGGCCGGTCACACTGGCTAGCATAAACATACAAAAAAGTGCTCCAGGTGACGAAGGTAAATAAAGGAAAATTTAAAGACATCTCGCATCGCAAACGAACGGAGGAAACGGACACCTAAAAACCGCACACAGAGAAACCGCTCCACAATGGCTTCATTCTTCAACGTTGGCGCCCTGGGCAATGTTTTCTCCACGGCCGTTGGCCAGCGCATAGGTGAGTGTGTAGAGTAAAAAACCCCTCCGACGCCCCGCCCCGCGCACCCACCGGATGTGGGGGTGTGTGTATATGTGATTAAATTGTAACATTTTCCATGCACACAACGCATATGCGTGTTTTTTCGGCTAAGTTCCATTAAGTTTTCCTATTGGGAGACCCCTTAAGCCTAGTTGGGACACTGGAAAATTGAATTTTCACCACTTTCTTCATGGGTGTTTTTTCGTCACCTTCTCGCGGCTTGTACGCACACCAACACACTCTCAGCTAGTGCACTTATCAACAATCCGATGGGATTTCAAATGGCGAATTCTGATAAGATTAACCCCTATGCTGGCAGGTGTGACAACAGCCCACTCAACCCTACAAGATATGCCTGCCCATTGCTCACCTCAAACACACAGATACACACGCACACACGCAACCATTTCGGTGTATTGTTATTGATGCGCTCTTGTTTTGTGTTTGATTGCTTTTTGCCACCCACCCCCGTTCCTACACTCGCACTGCCTGGAAGTAATGGCAATTAGTCATCATCGTTGCCTTAGGTTACATAAAAAAAAATGTGTTAATTTATTTCATGTTCCCCTTTGCGTCGCATTTTCGCAGTCATTTCCATTTGCCGCCGCCGCCACACACACACGCACACGGGCGCACTCACCTGCTTTGGTGTTGGTGCGCCGCCTTACTAATTTGTTGCTTCATATTTTTTTGTGCGCTCATATTTTTGTTGTTCGCTTTGGCGACGGTTATTTGATATCCCAGAGATGCATTTTCCTATTCGCTTGTATATGCTTTTATTGTTTTGTTTTTGTTTGCAGTATAAACTGTTGTTTGCTGTTTGCCTTTTGTACATATGTGCGTTTTAATTAAAGCAAGTCATTGCACTTAGTTGAGCTACAAAATGATGTATGTACATATATGTAAGGGGGCAGCGGTAAAGGTTAATAACTCAGGCACCTGCTCGAAAAAAAAAACGCATTTTCAGTTTGCAATCAAAACAAAAAAAACAAAACAAACAAAGCGAGCCAAGTTAAGCTAATTAACATTTGTTTTTGCACAGCTAACAAGTTGTGTTGATTGATTTAATAATTATTATCGATTATAATCGATCCATTTACGATTAGATAAAAGGATCAGAGATTTAAAATCTCCAAAAATTCTCCAAAATCTCCAAAAGTAAAACATTTTTAGTACATTTTCTTTAGAATTTTTAAGGTTTAAGAATATAAAAATTTAAATTTAAGTAATAATTTTCATAAAGTTTAAATATTCCCCCTTTAAATTTCCTTTTCCCCTTTTTTAGAGGCCGCCACCGATGCCAATCTGGCCTCGGAGAACTGGGCCGCCAACATGGAGATCTGCGACATGATTAACGAATCCTCGGACACCGCCCGCGATGCCATGCGTGCCATTAGGAAGCGTCTCACCCAGAACGCTGGCAAGAACAACCAGGTGGTGATGTTCACGCTGACCGTCCTGGAGACATGCGTCAAGAACTGTGGCAAGGCCTTCCACGTTTTGGTCGCCTCAAAGGACTTTATCAACGAGCTGGTCAAGTTGATTGGACCCAAGAACGATCCGCCGGCTGCCATGCAGGAGAAGGTACTGAGCCTCATTCAGATCTGGGCCGATGCGTTCAAGAACCAGCCGGACCTCAATGGCGTCACCCAAATGTACATGGAACTGAAGAACAAGGGCATAGAGTTTCCGGCCAACGATCTGGATGCCATGGCGCCCATCTATACGCCCCAGAGAGTGAGTTCTTTGGCTGAAAATAATATATTCTTGTTATAAAATCCTGGTTTTTGTTTCTTTAAGAGCGTTCCCGAAGTCCATTCTCAGCTGGTGGCCGCCCAGCACCAGCAGCAGCAGCAGCAGCACACAATCTCGCCCCAACACATGGCCGCCGCTGCTGCAGCGGCTGCTGCTGCCGCCGCCGCTCCACCAAACGCCGGACCCTTGCATTTGACGGCCGATCAGGCAGCCAAGCTGCGCTCAGAGCTGGAGATTGTTAGCAACAATATGTCCATTCTTAGCGAAATGCTGAGCGTGCTCAAGCCCGGACAGGAGTCACCCGACGATTATGCCCTGCTCAACGAGCTCACCTCCACCTGCAAGGAGATGCAGTCTCGCATCGTGGATCTGATCGGACGCGTCCAGGACGACGAGCTGACTGCCGAGTTCCTGCGCATTAACGACGAGCTGAATAATCTGTTTTTGCGCCACCAGCGTTACGAGAAGAATCGGTCACAGGGCCTGGGAGGCACGGTCACCTCGCCATCGCAAGTGCTGGGCGCTGCCATGGGTGTGGTGCCACCGCCGCCGGCGACCACAACGACTGCCGTGAGCAATACGCCGCAAAGCGATCAGCTGCTAATTGATTTGATCGAGAGCAGTGAGGAGGCGCAACAGCTGCCGCAGGCCATGGGCCAGCTCAGTCTGGGCGGAGGAGCAGCCGCAGCAGCAGCTCCACAGAGGGGAGGAGCTGCCGATGAGTTCGATATGCTGGCACAGTCGCGCACGGATGGCAACCAGTGAGTAACCCAGTTTTGAAACCAATTCCAAACTAATTTCCAATATTTTCCTTCAGTAAATCGGATATGCTGCGGGATATACCCTCCGTGGACGCTGCCGCCGGTAGTGTTCCTGCCGCCGCCGCCTCGCCTTACAAACAGCACCAACAGCCACAGCAGCAGCAGCAGAACCGTGCAACCGGCGATCCGCCGGTGGTAAGTAAAGTGAGTAGCTAGTCGCCAGGCAGCCGGTCTAACTAATGGCGTTCGAATCTGTTTCGTTCCGTTCCCTTACCGTTTGACCTTGTTTTCGGCCATTGATTTCTTAAACATTTTGAATTTAAATTGAATTTCGTTTTGGTTCTATGCAAATTGCGTTTGGCTTTCGTTCGTTTCGTTTTTGGCTTTGGTTCGATTCGATTTGGTTTCTTCTGTGGCGCCCACACAGTCGACGAAAGAGAATGAGATTGACGAGATGGAGGCGTGGTTGGGCAACTCAGTAAGTAGCCATGCGAGTAGCACACACACACCCTTTGCCTGTTTTTTTTACTAAGCGCATCTAATCATTGCACACTCAAAGTCGGCTTTAGTTACTCGATTTACATACTCTTCCTTTGCTTTTGATTATTATTTGATTTTTTTTTGCGACTAACTAAAGTTTTTTTTGCCGTCACACAGCACAACATCGATGGCATCGAGGAGCTGACTAGCTCGGAGTTTGACAAATTCCTTGAGGAGCGTGCCGCTGCCGCTGAAAATCTTCCAACGATCCATGCATCGAACTCCGCCAGTAGTGCCGCCGCGACAGGTGCAGGTGCAGGTGCTGCCGGCGACAGCTTACGAAAGACACCAAAGAAACCGGGCGCCGAGGAGGACTTGCTTGCCCTCTGAGTGATCTCCACCACCACCAGCTCCATCATCGGCTCCAATTGTTTACTCTTTCAAAATGTTACACACACCCCAAAAAAACATATTTATGCATAACGAGGACGTCTATATGATAGCGGCTACATATTAACCCTTTTTTTTATGTAAAACGCTTTTTTTGTTTACAAAACTGCAACGATAACTATTGATTCTATTCTATTCTATATATATTCCAAAAACGAAACAAAACAAAAAGCGATCTTCTGTTGGTCTAATTGTAAGCCACGTCTCTACACATATTGATGGTAATTTTTAATGTATTTACGTTACATACGCCTATTTGTTGTTTATTTATACACATATACATATACACATACATTATAAATCTAATTTATTTTACAAAATCAAACAAACGATCGAAGAGAGAAAACTAAAACTAAAACTAAAAAAAATTCAAAATATAAAACAAAATGGAAATACATTTCAAGCACATACCGAAGAGGGAATGTTTTACTAAGAGTCTTCGTTGTCTTCCACATTCATAGCCTGTGTGGGTGCTCCATAAGCTTCGTCTTCCTCCTCGTCACTGGAGATCTTTGAGCTCTTGGAGGACTTTTTCGTACGCTCCTCCTCCAGCTGGCTCTCCAGATCCCTGATGTGCGCCTTCTTGCTGTTTATCAGCAAAAGGAATTTCCTGAGGAGTTCCGCCTCCTTCAGCTTGGAATCCTTCACATACTGTTCGTACTCAGCCAGCGATGTGGTTTCTGGGATCTGGGATTCAGCGGGCACTGGAGCTGAAGCCGAAGCCTTTTGTTGACCCGCTTCAATGGCTGCATCCAGCAACTGGTAGCAGTTGGACACTAATCGCAGGGCAATCTCCAAATATAGGGTTTCGTAGCCCGTACACTTGTACATCTTGAAAACCGGGTGCTCTGGCTTATCCAGGCACAGTTCGTAATCGAATCCCGGCTGTCCCATGTGGGTGGTCATTGCCGCCTTGCACTCCTCGTAGAAGGTCTCAAATGGCTGGTCCAGTTCACTGGCTGCAGTCCGTAGCTCCTCGTATTTAAGGTTGCCCCGGTAGTTCCGATTGTCCACTGTGGACAGGAAGTCGAACTCCGCCTCGTTGTCCAACCAGTGGCTCCGGGCGTAAATAAACGGTTTAACGTCCAACTGACTATGCGACAGCTGTGTGCGTTGGAGTAGCTTGACCACAAAAGTGGACATTTTAATATATATAAATTATTTTATATATAATTGAATAAAGTTTCACAACAATTTGTAAATAAATATTTTGCGGCTGACTGTCGGCCAGGGTTGCTAAATAGCCGTTATATTGCAATTGGGAATTCCTAAAATAGGAAACCCTGTTACCCCACTCTGGTCACACCAAGTCAACATTAAGTTAGCACAAACTTAAGTGGGATTAATTACAAATTAAACGCGCTCCGCCCCGGCCCCTATTTGTTTCCCTATTTTACAGTTTTAAGCAATTCGCTAGCCACAATGCTCGACAACCTCGTGGAAATCGCCAGCTACTGGTGGTTCCGATACCTCATGGTACGTAATAACACCCAAAAAAACCAACTTATGCCAGAAGCTGAGCTCGCCGAGATTTAATTTATAATTAAACTTCCCCCAGGTCACCGAGCTGTACATGGTGGAGAAGTGGGAACGCGTAACGATACGTAAGTGTTGCTCCTTTGACCCAAAAGGGTTTGGTGCAACCTGAACCTGGGCATTTCCCGGATTCGTCATACCATTTAGCGCGAATTTTCACGCTTATCTCGATTATTATTATTATTATTATTGCTCTCGTCTTTTGCAGACGTCATATTCATGGTGCTGTTTTGCGTTTTCTGGTACTTCAACTACTCTGTGCTGCTCTCCCTGGCCGGTCTGATCTCCCCCGGTGCGGCCATGGCGAATATAATGCCCGAGATGTCGGTGGCTTCGGGTCTCAAGGTCACCTAAGCACTCGGCCGCCGCTCTTCCAGTATCCAAACAACAAATATCCGAGCACCGGCGCGCTGCCTCTCGGCAAAGCTTTATCTAATCCACATCCGCACGCGTTTACACAAGCAATCAATGAATATGAGTATGGGAGGTGGAGGTGGAGGTGGCACCTGGTACTGGCGACGAACAACACATGTTCAAAGACGATCGATCTAATCGTCATAAATGATACGAATCTGAAGTGGACAACAGCCGGGAAGTGTCCACCACTAGCTAGCGACGCCCTGCCGCACCAATTAACGTAGTTATCTCTAGCCGTAGTGTTACAAGTTAATGTCCGTAAATAAATCTAACGCTTACACAAGTCACGTATCCAAAGATTTCTATTAGAAAGGCCAGTGATTGCATTGTTTTTTTTGTTTTATTTTTCGTTTAATTTTGAAGAGGTATTCCCTTGTTTAATTCCGACTTAACTGAATTCCATTTGTGAATTGTTTGCTCATGCTTCTTTTATGGTAAATCCGTACTTAAACTCTGTACTCCAATGCTCTCTCTAAGTGTTACAATTCATTACAAAAATATATATATATATATTTATATATAGATAGCCTATGGTGTATGCGTTACTGAATATTGTTAGAATCTAGTTTCTTATTTTGTTTTGTTGTTTGTTGTAGAAAAAAAGAGAGTGCGCGAGTTTTGTTATTCGAGCGAAGACCGCACACGGATCAGATCGGATTGTGGTTATTGGTTATTTGTGGGGGGCAGTCTGGCTGGATTTGGGTTAAAAATTTAAGAGGGGAGGGGGCATCACTTACGCCTACGCTACATACTAAGCTGTTCATCCGTTCGCTGAACACTATCCATCCACGAAGGAAACATACATAATTTTATGGTGGCTATAACCTAGGTTCCGTTGCACTGCAAGCCGATTTGTTAGAGAAGAGGAGCTTAGTACTAGTTACTTAAAAGGGCGGCGGAGGCGACAGGCGACGGATGTCCTCACCAGGTGAGTAATGCGCGCGCACTGCACAGATCATCCGCTCGATAGGTTTACAGATACAGATAAAAACTGGCTACAACTAACTGTACAATTTCCCGCAATCGGTTTGTAAAACTCGCTGCCTCTCAGGCCACAACCTGGGCCAGCGCTATATCGACGCGTACTGCTAGTTAGGATGTGGGTGACGCCTCATCCAGTAGCATCATCCCGTTCTGATCGACATAAACCAGGCGAGGATCCTCTCCAAACTCCAGACGTCCATACCTGGCCACCAGCGGCGCCTTGGTGTTGTTGCTGCTGTTGTTGTTGTTGCTGTTGCTGACCTGCGGCGTCCGCGGCCACTTCCGTTTCGGCTTCGTGTGTGTCAGCATGTGGGACTTAAGGTTCGTCGACTGGGCGAAGCATTTGGAGCAGCCATCGATGGGACAGTGATAGGGCCGATCACCGGTGTGTATCCGGACGTGGGTGCGCAGGTTGAAGTCCAGGGAGAATCGCTTGCCACAGCCCTCGAAGGTGCACTCGAAGGGCTTCTCGCCAGTGTGCACTAGCTGGTGGCGCTTCAGCTTGGAGCTCTCCACGAAGCTCTTGCCGCACACGTTGCACACATGACCGCGCGGGCCATGCGTGTGCATATGCTTGCGCATGGCCGAATGGTTGCGGAACTCCTTGTTGCAGCCGCGATGAGAGCACCGGAACTTGGGCTCCTCATCCTCCTCGCCGGTGGCACCGGCTGCTCCCGCAGTTGCCGCCTGGTTTGCTGTCCCCGTTGCTCCTTGTGCTGGCGCTGGTGTTTTGGTCACATTGGTGGTAGGCTTCGGCCGGGCTAGAATGCTGGCCGTGATTAGGGGCGGCGGTGGCGTTGGTGCAGCCACCGGTGGTAGAGCAGTACTGAGCTGCCTCTTGGACACCTTCGACTGACTTCCGGCGCTTTTCAGTCGCACATTGGTGCTGCTGTTCTGGAGCACAAGTTTCGGTAGAGATGACTGAGGAGTTGCCACGCATCCATTGATCTTGGTCACGCCGGACGCAGACGGGTGGCCCGCAGCCGCTACTGGACCTGACGGTGTCAGCAATAACTCCACATTGTTCGGCATATTTTCGATGAGCTCGATGTTGCCGTACGCCTCGTCCAGCTGGTTGTCCGCATAGATGAACTGCTCGCTCAGCGGCTGGCTGTCCTCCTCGCCCTTGACATCGCCCATAAATGCATTGACCACCTCCTCGACGTCGGTTACCGAAGAGGTGCTGAATGGATCGGGCAGGATGACGTATTCGTTACCAATCCCGTCGCTCAGCACGTCGTGGTTGATCATATGCTCATCGATGATCAGCTTTGGCATGCTAGGGGAGTCGCCTTCATCGTTCCGGGCGACATTGGATGCGGAGACCGTCGGTGTACCTACAGTGGAGCCAGGAGGCTCTTCCAGCTCCTCCTCCTCGTCTTCATCCTCCGAGTTTAAAGAGGACCACAACGTGACATTGAACTCGTCCTGGGTAATCCGTATGGGAACCTTTGTTTGCTTCCATCGCTTGGTGGCCGAATTAACGCCCATTGGCCGCGATTCCACGCGACTTGTACCGAACAGCTTGAAGTCCTGCAGCTGGTTATTGGAGCTATTCGAATCCTCGCCCGCCTTCATGTAGAACTCGTTCTCCAGCTGCTCCTCCTTGATGTTGGTTGCCTCGATGGTGGTCAGCATCTCGGAGGCGAGCTCAAAGGCGTTCGTCATACCTGGCGCGGCATCAGCATCGGGCTCCTCATCGTCAACATCGCCGTCACAGGAAGAGGACATTTGCATGCCGTCCTCTTCAATAAATTCCTCGTCGTCGCTCGTCTGCTGCATAATGATGGGCGGTGGCAGTGCATCCGCCGTGGCCACCGAGGTGAGCCTGTCCAGCCGATCCACCGGGAAGTACTCGTAGACATCACCGGCAATGAAGAACTCCCCGGTGTCCACCACAATGTTCTCCTCGTCGTCATAATCGTCGATTATCTCCTCGATTAAGAAGCTCTCGTTCTCCGCACCCATGTGATCGGACCCCTCCAGGACGCTGGTGTACGGATCCTGCTCCGTTCCAATGGTGGGCGCCGTAGGTGGCGGCAGCACATGCGTGAAGTAAGCGGAGCCCAAATGCAAGGGCTCCGCGGCTGCCGCCAGCGAGAGGTTCTTAACAATCGGGGCGCGTAGCTGGTGCTGATGGTGCTGGTGGTGTTGCAGCTGCGGCTGGAAGCTGCCGACGCCGTGGTGATGACTTGTCATCGCGATTATGGATTCTGGCTGTTGCTCTGCTCTGCTCTGCGCGTTCCCTTCTATCCGCCTGTCTGTGTGTGTTTTTCCTTGTGCGTATGTGTGCGGCGCACTGCTCGGTGTATGCGCGCGTGTCTCTGTGTGAGTGTACGAGTAGTGGCCACCACTGGGAATAGCGAAATAGTAGCGAAATTAGTACCTGGCTGCGTCCGGGCTGTCCGGCGGAGACTCACCCGCGCAACTGCGTTCTCGCTTTTGGCCTTTCCTGTCCCACCTTCGCTAACAACTCACCGCTTGCTCGCTCGCTGGCTTGCCTCTTCTCCTCCGCCTATCGCTTATTGTGCTGCTTTGTGGCGGCAGACGGCGACTGGCTGATGCGCTCCGTTCGCTTCGCCCCGCCACGCTGCTGGCCCGGCACCTGATTGATGCACTGTACGGTGGACGCCGCTCTGGTGACCACCGGCAGTGTAAATATTTTGAATTTTGCCGGTAAATATGGCGGAATTGTATTTTCCAAAATGGCTCGGTACTTTCTCTTGCGTATTTGTGTGCTTCTCTGTGTTGATGTTGGTGTGTGACTACGGCGCCAGATGCAACCCTGCGCGCGCTTTGTGTATATGTTCGGCGGGCGCGAATTGTTTGAGTGGCTCTTAACCGCTGCCAACAGCCGGTAAAACGTTCCGTTGCCTCCTGAATTAAGTTTATTAATAATATTGATTAACTAGTTTCACTGATCTAGCGTAAATAACACTATTTTGTGCTATTAATTAGCGGCGTTCTGGCTATCGATAAGCGATACTTGTTGTTCTGCCGCCAGGGTTGCCTTGACATCCCGCTCATATGTACACACACATACAGATGTACGTATGCATGCGCAATAACAAAAAATTAATGTTTAACAATTATTTGTTTTTCTTCTTCTTCACGCTATTTACATTGTTTGCTTAAGGATTTAAATATTTTCTAGCTAGAGCTTATTCATTAACAGCACTTCGGGCAAATAAATACGGACCAGCTTGGACTCCACAAAGCGCTCATGTCGACAACCCAATGTCGTGGCGGATTGCCTAAAATCAGTCTTTTTGAAGAGGACGCCCTTACGGTCCGATGTTAGAGCGAGATTATAATGCTGGCACTGCTCCTGGAGTCCTGCCGGCGATTCGATTAGCAGCATACGCAACAAGTACGAAGCCGGCACCATGAGCTGCTTGTTGTTGTAGGCATGCGTGAAAATCTGCAGCAAACTCCTGCAAGGATTCGGAATAAAATCGATAGCAACTATTGGAACGGGAAAAAAAACAGCTCTATGTACCTCCTTATTGCCTGCAACTTGGTGGAGGCCACGGCGCACAAAATGTGTGGCAGCTGGGGCAAACCCATTACCACCCTGTAGAGATTCCCTTGTTGATGGTACAGGCAGATATCGAAGCACAGACTAAAGGTGGCATCCTGGCGCACGTACTCCGGCAAGGTCAGAGCCCGTATAAAGGATTCTGGGGAACCCAGATTGAACATTTGGTACAGGCTCTCGATGAAGCAGCGCCGCTCCAGTTCCCTCAGCGTTGGTTTCTCAGTTGTCGTCGACGACTGCCTATCCAGCTCCTCGTAACAGCAGAGCACCCCGGTGAGGCATTCCTGCAGGTGCTGATTACAAATCTTCGGGTCGAACTTATCTATGGACTCGATGCTTAGTTGATAGAGGCTGAAGGCCAGGAACATGACAATGGGCTCCAGCAGTCGGATTGTCTGGCGGGCATCGAACATTTGGATCACAATCTCCCGGCGCACAGCTCGCAGGCGGTCGAAGATGAAGTCGTAGACCACATTATAGGGCTTTCTAGTGTCCAGGATTATACTGCAAAGAAATTAACTTTGCAATTTCAAGCTGAAACTGGGTTTCCAACACAATAATGCTTACTCCTTGAGTAGATACTCCACTGTTTTGGTCAGCGACTGCTCCGTTCGCATGTCCTTGGCTTGAGGCATCTTGGCATCGGCGGCGGAACGCGTGAACTCCTTGACCAGAATGCCGGGAGTATTCTTCTGGCCATTCTTCAGCTCAAAAAAGTGCAAAAGCTTTTCGCGAATACGCCTAAATGGAATGAGAAATTATACATAAATCTATAGAATTATTAAACAAGGACGATGCCTACATTTTTGCCTCTCCATCGGGACAGAAAGTTTGGCAGGAGCCTCTAACTTGCGCCATTTGTTGTTAAATATTTACAAGTTTCCAGCCGGGCAAACAAACCAGGGATCCGTAAATTAAATCGCCAAATGGATTTACTTGCCTGGACAGTAGAATATGTTATTTAAATGCTAAGTAAGACAAATTTATATACACTTTTTGTATTTCAAAAAATAAAACAGTCGTATGTTCCATTTTCAGCATAATTTTCAAATAACAAATTGTATAAAACCCCCCTGCTACGACCATGAAAAATACAAGCCAGCTGACTAAGCCAGGGTTGTCAGATAGCCCTAAAATTTCAAATTTACTGCTTTCAGTTTCGGTTTTTTCCAATCCTTACAGCTTACCGGATATGTTTTCACGGCATTTTAGGAACTTCTTCCGAAGTCGTCTTCAGGGCTGGCAAGCTCTCAGCTGCCACGTCCGGAGATTCATGTCCGCATCTGGTTTCAGCGACAGAGGGATGGCAACCCTGTTGCCCCTGGTCATCATCCGCTCTGCTTACTGCAAGAACAAGTTGAAAGATGTCCAGGAGTTGAAGAAGCCATGCCGCAAGCGAACCATGAGCAGGGCCATGCATGAAATGAGGCTGGAGGGCAAGGCACAGCGCTATCTCAACGCCCTGAAGGAGAGCTGGGACCAGATGCATCGGACTCCCGGATTGTTTGCATATCAGCTAAAAAAGACGCCACATAGGCGTAAGATACCAGGCTCCCATGGCTTCTACACTGAGGTAAATGAATTATATTATTATATTATATTTATATTATAAACTTCTCGGTTTTCCAGCTCAATACAGATCGGTCTTTGAAACGCCGCGGCCCACAGATAATCGAGAGCTTAAACCCTGCCTTCAGGCCCACGTATTTCAACTTCAACAAAGTCAATCCCTCGGAGGTACTGATGACCATCGACGATTGCCACGGCAGTCCGGAAGTACAGATGATCATCAATAAAAGCCCGCTCACCCAGTACCACACTCTGATCTGCCCGGAGGTGGAAAAGAATCACGTTCAGCGTTTAACCCGTGATGTCCTGGCCTTTTGCATCACCTTCATGCGCAGCATCGATGACAAGGACATACGTATGGGCTACAACAGTCCCGGAGCCTTGGCCTCTGTCAATCATCTGCACTTTCATCTGCTAATGTTCCCTCAGGATCTGTATATTGATAATGTTCCATTGGAAAAGCTAGCCGGAAATTCGATTTATCGCTTGAGCCGACGGGCGCCCACAGAAGCTATATGTGTGGTATTCCACTGGAAGGACACAGAAGAGGAGGTGTCAGAGAAAGTTGATCAGATTTATAAGCTGGCCATGTGGATGTGCCAAAACAATATGCCGCATAATTTGTTCATCACGCAAGATAGAAGTTCAAACGGGAACGGAGACGTGAAGGTCTTCGTTTTTGCTCGTTCCAATTTTTGCGTAAGCAAGGATTTGGCAGACTTCAATGTGGGATTTTGCGAATTGGCTGGATTCATCCCGCTGCCTGGTAAGAAAATATATAATTTGAAAATGAAAATATTTGAAAAACTTAATAATCTCTTGATAGATTCTGATAAAATGGAGAACCTTACGGAGGCACAGGTGCTTCACAGAATCCGCTCTGTCACTGGTTCAGCTCCCAAGGATGTGTATGAGGAAATTACGAATATTGTAAAAGGAAGGCCCTCGGAATCATTTTGGGACCACATTTTGACAATATGAAACCAAGTACAAAATAAACGTCGAGAGGCTTTCATTTAGAAACTTAATTTACTTCTCGATTAACGTATCACATAGCCGCCGCAGCGAATCCCTTGCCCATGGTGGCCTTACTGATGACTTTGGTGTTGGCCGCAATGCTGTAATCCACTTGTACGCCGCCGTTCTGCTTCCTCACCAGCTCCGTCAGCTCTGGCAGCTTGTCCTTGGCCACACTTTCGCGGATTGTCTCGAAGAAGGCCATGTAGTGGTGCAGGTTGTGACTGGAAAGGAAAGTAGAATCAATCGAAGTTTTCTTTCAGTTTGTGGCTTCTCTACTTACACCATCAGTAAAATGGGACCAAGCAGCTCGTTAGTCTTGTACAGGTGATGCAGGTAGGCACGCGTGTGCTTCTGGCAAGTCAGGCAGCTGCAGTTTCTCAGTGGGGCCGAAAAATTCTCCTTGTTGGCATCGTCGGTGACATCCCAGAATGCCGCATGCGTCTCGCCGTCTTGCACAAAGCTGAATGTTAAGGCTTTAAAGTTGAGAGCGGCACAGTAGGCATAGGAGGTGTCAAATATATCCATCCCCTGCGCGATGAGCTCCAGTGTGGTTAGGGGGGTAAAGGCACCGGGCACCATTCGTGGCATGTCCTCTTCTAGTTGCCTCACACAGTGTTCCACAATGGGCAGCAGCTTGGCAGTGTCCAGGGTCGTTGCCGTCAAGCCATTCGTGTGGAATCCCTCCAAGATGTAGCCCCCATAGCTACCCGCCGGTTGTTCCTTAGCATGCTTTATCGACTGCGTCCGGGCGAAAGTGTTGTATCCGCCAACAATGGGAGCCAGTAATGTGGACTGCACCTTTCCGCGTTGCTCGTAGATGTAATGCATGAACTTCTCCGTTCTGTCCACCGATTTCTGCACCCTTTTCTTGGCACTCTCCGCATTGGTGTCCGCATCGCAGAGTCCTTGGTAGATGTCTGGCTTTATGCTGGCCACCATTTCCATGTAGCGCTCCGGAGTGATAGACTCCCTTCCCCTGCGCGTAAACAACGGCTGTATGTCCCGATCACTGCCACCCGAAGGCGTCGTTTCGCAGGGATCTCGCAGGAGCAGGACATTCAGGTGTCCGGGGAAGCCAACATAATCGCTGACTCCGCGATCTCCACTATTCCACTGAGCCAGGGCCTCGGCCATTTGGTCCATCGTTGACAGGGTGAACTGCAGCACCTGTGGCTTCTGGCTAACATGACTCTCGAACACATCCGCACTGAGCCATGGAATACTGCCGCCTTTTGTCGTCTGCATTAGGAGCGGCGTCCTCAACTCCGGGCCACTGTCTCTGATCCGGAGCTGTCCCAGGCGGCCGGAATTCTTAGTTATGCTTTCAATCGCGAATTTCATGCCGGTTTCTTATTTATTTATCAATTAACTAGAAATCGCGCACGTTTCAAGCACTGTGTTGTCAGCGTTGCCAGACTGTGATTTGCCCAGAAGAGGAAATTTTAAGCATTTGCTTTGCCACGCTTGCGGGCACACTGACATTTTCAAATTGGGAAATCGCAGTCAAATTAGGGTATTTGGGTAAAGTTTTGTTTTTGTTATTAGGGTATTTACGGTTCCGAAGAAAATTGTTGTCATTGTTTTGGTTGCCTCACAGTTTAGTTTCGAACGCCGGTCTCGCTCGCACTTGTTGGGGGCAAGCAATTGGCGGACTTGTTCCGCAGCGGTAATAAATTCATATGAATATTGTTGTGTGTGTGTTCCGTTTTGTTCGCGTCGTTCATTGATTTCCTAATTAAGTTTATAATTAAAATGAATTGAAAAATTACTCGCATGCCAGTGTGTGTGTGCGCGAGTGTGTGAATGAAGAGACATGTAAATTGGCTGCCCGCGCGTGAAAGCCTATTAAATAAGTTATGTTATGTACTTACAAGTCCCCCGTACATGCATATGTACATATGTATTATAAATAAATTGCTTTGAATTTGAAAGCGAAATTGTGCCAAAAACATTAGTAGCAACAGCATCAGCGAAAGAGGTAATAAGAATAACAATAATTCAAAGACGGCGTTTTTAAATTGATGACTTCCTTGCCTCCGTATGTACATACAAATTGTATGTATGTATCTTTGTTCATACATACATATTTATAATTAAAAGCAATTATATTTATTCTGCGAACAAACGACTATAAAAATTCCTCGACGAGAAAATTTGAGTAAGATAAAATCATAAAACCCCGCTGGAAGTTCGAAAATTTCCTGCTCTCCAGGGCTGCCAACTACCCAAACAGCTGTGGCCTTGAGACTCGAAGATCGCTGCTACCTGTTCCCAATGTTTTACGGCCCAAAGGAGTCGTAAATGTGAAGCTGTAAAATTACACACGGCTCATAAAATCGTACATTTATGCTCATTCCAGGTGGTCCTGCCGAAGGCGCAACGGAGTGGAAACCCTAGGCAAATGAACTGTTTTTACCTGTACAAGGCGCGAGGCGAAGAGAAACTGAGCACAACGGATAATTTAGTGGAATTTTCAAAAATAGCAAAGCCAGCATCGGCGGCGGCAGCCATAATCCCCCAGCGAGCACAATAATCAAAGATTAAATCAGGTTTATATGGAAAGGGTTATAGCATGGCGCAGGAAGAAATACACGTTTCCTAGCGCAACAGCAACAACTACAATACCAACAACACCTACAACTGATTACACTCACACACTCGCAGACCCGAGAGAGCACACGAAGCCGACACACGAGAGAGGGAGATCCTATGTTTATGCCTTGAATTTAACGAATGCTGATGTACGTGGATTCAGGACCCCCCGTAAATACAATTTAAATTTAAGACATTTGTTTCGCCATTTAATAAAATTCAGCTGTTTTCATAAGCATCTGATGTTTAAATTGATGGCATCACGATTGTGCACTTAAGATGAAGGGCAACATTTCAAAAGTTATTGCATGAAGAACGCACCGCATAAACGCAGAGAGAGGAAAAGAGAGACAGCCGGAGAGCAACTCACGGAAAGACTAGACCGTTCATGAATGTTTTCGCTCATTTTGCTTTCGTGTGTGTAACGGCAATGTCGTGCTTCGGAGCGGCGGCGAAAACACTCTGCAGCAGTAGCAACAACAACGATAAGATTTTCCGTTTTTCCGTATGGAAGCAGCAGTAGCGGCATTTGTTTTGAAAGTAAAGCAAAGGCGAGCAAGAAAAACGAAATATAACGCAGAGGAAGACGGGAAAAAGCAACGCCGCTGCCGACCGCGCCTCGCTGTGTCCGTGTGTTAGTGTCTGTCTGTCGTCGGTCTGATTACTGTCTGTGTGTAAGTGGGCGCGAACGTAAAGCCGAAAAGGAAGTGAAAATAGTGCAAAAAGGCCAAGTAATAATAATAATAATAAAATAGGCAAAACGAAGAGACAAGACCCAG
Organism: Drosophila anomelani; assembly: GCA_035045905.1. NCBI lineage: Eukaryota > Metazoa > Arthropoda > Insecta > Diptera > Drosophilidae > Drosophila > Drosophila anomelani. The sequence continues at coordinate 11,748,750 of JAWNOO010000165.1, forward strand.
ACCAGTTTCGAAAAAGCGCCTATTTCCAGGGCCCGCTTATGTGCATTGGTATTGATGTGTGTGCGTGAGTCTCGTTCTATGTGTATTAGTGCGACCACATACGGGGAAAAGGCCTTTTCAAAGGAGCGAAAGGGAGCGAGAAAGGCAGTGCGCGAGCGAGCAATAAGAATAATAAATTACACTTTGCTATAATAAGAAAAATTTATACATACACACACACAAATGTACGGCGGGAGAGGCCCACACACACACATGTGCTCCCAGTGTGTGGAAAATTGTAATAAAATATGAACCGCAAAAGCAGCAACAGCCACAGCAGCACCAGCAGCAGAAAAACGAGAAAAACTAACTAAAAAATAAAATAAAAGCGAGAGAGAGGAAGAGAGAAGTGAGAGAAAATATATACATATATATTTCGAAATCGCATGTGCCATTTTGTAAGCTTTAAAAACCACAGTATTAACAACCGAAATCTGAAAAATGTCCTGCATATCGAGCAACTTCAGCTCCTTTTTCCTCAATTCGCTCAACGATCCTTCAGAGTTTTCCAAGTACTTGAGCAATGGCGAGCTCAAATGCTCGAATTTCGAGGAATTTCAAGTGTTTGGCTGCGCAGGCGCAACGTCGCAGCAGCAGCAGCAACAACAATTGCAGCAGTTACAACAGCAACAACAACAGTATTCCACACACTCACACTTAACCAATGGCGGCAGCGTAACGGACTTTTACGAGGCAGCAGCATCAACACAGGCAACAGCAGCAGCAGCGTCAACGTCGCAGCGGGAAACCTGCACCGGCAGCGCTGCATCCACCTCAGGTAGCGCCGTTATAGCCGATGCCAGCGTCGCAGCGGCGCCGACGTCAGCAGCAGCGCCCACAGGATCTGCCGTATCTACCGGAGGTGCCGGTGGATCGATAACAGGAACTCCCCTGCTCCCCAGCAATCGATGGCCCACGGCGGTGGCCACGCCCAACGGCCATGGAGCCTCCGGGGCCTCAGTCTCCGTGGGGGCATCTGCCGCAGCTTCGGTGCCACAGCATTTTGATGGATCCTTTGAGTTTATCAAATACCTACGCCACTCCACGGACTTCACGCCCAGCCCCAGCCCCAGTTCGGTGAGCGAGGGTGCCGCCGGCTGCCCGGAGAAAGGCAAGCCGCTGTTGGCCGGCAGCACACCGCCGCCGCCCGCCCAGTCACCGGTGGCCGGCGGACTGATCGATCTGGATACGAGTACCTCGCAGAAATCGAGATCAGCTTCCCGCAAGGTGGCCGCCTTGTTGTCTTCCGTTTCGCGGGCTTCCAACAGTCTGGTAGACACCAGCACCTCGGCCTTGGACGTCTTCGATCACGACTCGAAACAGACCATTTTTGATCTGCAGCACATGGCCTCGAATGGATCTTCCAACTCGAACGAGTCCTCCCTGGAGATGCTCGCATTTCCCAACTCGCACCTGAATGCCTCCAATTCGAATACTTCCTCGGAGGGAGCGGCCTGCGGGAGTGCGGGGGAGTTTGGCGGCCTGCTAACCGGTGCCAGTTGCTCCTCGTCGACGGCTTCCTCTTCGTCGCATGCGCCCAAGCTTCTCGGCAGCTTCGTGATCAAGGAGAACTTTGAGGTGCATCCGTCACACAAGGTGGAGGAGGGTATCTTCCAGCACATGAACAAGCTTCCCTCGAAGAAGAAGGACACGCTGAAGCAGTTGGGCGTTCGGTTCACTGGCCAGATGACGCTGACGGACAAATCGATTGTGGTGGAGAACTTTATCAAGTTCTGCGAGGTGAGTTAGCACAGAGCAACCTTTCCAAAATTTTAGATGTGGGGAGGAGGCTATTTATTTTCCCTTTAACATGAGAGAGTGTGAGAAAATTTCACCGCTCTTCCTCACTACCCATTTTCATATGCAATTTAAATATTTACACATATGTACATATGTATGCACGCATTACGTATTTATTTTGATGATGGTCGTTGGGCGGCATGGGTTTGGGGTAGGGTTTTCATATATGTGGGGTCTAATTAGGGTTGGTCAAAGGGGTAGAATTAACATAAGAATTACATTGCCGATTTCAGGTACATAAAGTCAAATGATTTCCGCTTTAAAATTTAGATTAATAAGGAAATAAATTTACTACTTATGTATCATACCCTGATAATGCCTGATAATGAAAAATATATTCCTTAAATAAATAATAAAAAAATTTACCATTTTGATGCCATTTATATTAGACGGGAACACGGAATGAAGTTAAATGGAATGAGGGTCAAATGAATGTATACTTATAGCAACAAATAGCTGATAAACAACCGAATGCACGCCTTGAATTAAGGTCAATTTATCATTTCTCTTATCAAGCTAATACTAGTCCATATCTAGGTGAACATGTGGGGTATAAATTAATGTTTAATATTAACATTCTTATCGTATAGAGCATTTATTAAGCAATGGTTTGACTGTATTTATCTATACACCATTTATTTTAATGAATTCAGAAATATGTACCTTGTCTCGTACCTCGATTTCGAAATAAATTTGTCTAATTTAGAATAGTTTCATTTCTAATTTGTTTTCATTCTTCCTCTTCATGGAATTATAATCAACATTTATAATAAATTTCAAATCCCTAGAAAGTGTTGGTGTATTAGTAAGTCTCTGAATTGGTATTAAAATTTCGGATATTGATATTTTCTGAGGTTCGGTCGCCTATATAAATATATGTATAAAATACATACCAATTTGGATATTCATAATATAAACATGCACCCTATCTATATCCTATATCCTATATCCCAACCACACACACACGCACTCACAGGATTCCGTTTGGACCCCCCAACTCACACAAATGTCATTATAAATTGTAATAACAGGAGCAGTGGCGTCGCAGTCGCCGTCGACGCTGACTGCAGCCAACCACAAATTCAGCATACAACTGTAATCATGTGTGCTTACTGTATGTGTGTTCGTTCTAAACACCTATACATGGGGGTTAAGCCCCACCAACCAACCCACCCACCCCAGAAATCTACACACATACATATTTGGCGCCCTTTTCAACACTATGGCAAGTCAACCCCAAACACTCACCACGCTCATTACGCTCCGCTTTATCACACACAAACACACAGCATACCCACACACAGACAGAGAGTCACATCTAGATTTGTTGGCATCGCCCCCCCCCCCCCCCCTTTTTCTGCCCCACCCCCCTCACTCTAGTAAAACACCCACACATTCACCAAACTATGTACAAAATGGCATTGATGGTATAATACAACAAAAGCAACAACAACAGCGCGCAAAATTACGAAGGAGGCGAAAGAGAGAGGAAGCTGAAGTAGGAAAAGCGGGCCGGGGTAACCCTACCCCCCTCTATTACAACATTTTAGTTCTAAGACGCTCTCAGCTTCTACCTTGGTCCCTAACTCAAAATTGTTGCTCTCTCACGGTAGCTCTCTCCGGGCTCCCTCTGCCAGTCATCCTCCCTCTGCTCAAAACTTACTTGAAGGCTGATTTCTCCTGCTTGAAACTACCAAAGCGAGTGTGTGTGTAGTTGTGCCATCTTTGTGTGCGTGTAAGGCTATAAATGTGGGTGTGGGCAACCCCCAAAAAAGCTCAAGGCAGAGGCGGTTGCTATTGAGTAATTGTATGTTGCCCTCCCACTTGCTCTTCCTCCTCCTCCTCTTCCGCTTTCTCTGCTCTGCCTCCTGGTCTTCCTCGTCCTTCTTCCGCTTCTCCCTTGGATTCTTCTTTGGCTTCCACTCCTTAGACTCTCATACATACAATCATCAAGTTACTTGCCAAGGGAGCGACAGTAATGGGGAAAGGGGAGAGTGGACTGTCCGTTAGCTGCTTGGGCATGTCCTTTTCCTTTTCCTTTACTCTCTTGCCTTGGCCGCTCGTATGAGTATGTGTGTTTCTCTGTATTTTATCAACACATTTTATACATGTCTCTATCGGAGCCACCGCTTAGTACAGTCGAAAATGCCTAAGTCGAACTTGACATCCATAGTTTATCCTAATCCTCAGGGGGGCTCAGGGTTTCAGTCTTTGGCAACAACCCCTACAAAGATTCCCGTTAAATCTCAGAAAGTTGAACCCTTAATCTTAGCTTTGGTACTCGAGCTACTTAAGTCGCAGAATTTCGCATTTAAATACGTTTAATTTACTGAAGTTCCACTGTAGTTAAGGCTGAATGTGTGTGGCCCCCAGCGGCAAACGTTGAAGGCTACTAAGTGCGCATGCAGTCGGCTCACCCACACAAATGCATTCCAGTTTGCCCAACTTTGGGCGAGTGTCTGTGTGTTTCGTGTGTGTGTGTGTAAAGGACAGCTTAGTGGCAGGGGGTGGGGGAGAGGGAGGGCCTGAAAGGGGGTGGGCCATGGGCAGGTACAATGTCTCTGCTTCGCACAATTTACGCGCACAGACACACACTCGCAAACGAAGGGAGGCGCACATATGGGGCATTGATTATAATTTTAAATTATACATATGTATGCGGGCCACATACCGATGTACATGCCGCATATGACGACTATATACTGGATATACAGGATATACATATGTAATGTATGTATATATACATATGTATGTACAGAGGGATATTTGTAACGCACACACATCAAATATTTAGGTTTTGTGCAACGTTTTGTCGCCGTTTTTCGGGGACAAACACTCACACATAAAATTAGTGTTTGTTTTTTGAATTTAGAGCGCATTTAGAACAGGTTACCTTAATTAGAAAACCCCGTAATTAGTTGCTCAATGAAAGGGCTGAGTTGGAAAAAAAGGGCGTCGAATGAGACCCTTAACCCTTTAAGGCACACCACACGCACACCCATTAAAAGAGGAAAAACCTGTTAAACGGCACACACGCATTGAAGGAGAGTGAAAGTGTGAAAATTTCTCCCCCAACTTGCACAAGCACTTCATGCACACACGCACACCCTCGACAACAAAAAAAAGGAATCAAAAAATCATGGCAGCAACAGACGAAACAAGCCGCTCCTCCTGTGGTTGTTGTTGCTTCTCGGCACGCACAAGCAACACCCACAACAACGACAACAAAAACACCGCACAGAAAGGAAAACAATTCACACTTGTCTCTCAATACAAACAACAACAAACCGCATCACACCACAGACAACAACCGCAATCCCGCCACACACCCATGCACACAAGCAGGCAAACACCCAAACACCACACTGATGGGGAGCACCCACATACACACACGTACACTGCGTCACGCACAAACACAAACCATGTCTGCCAATAAGTTTGTAAAAAGCAAAAAACAAAGGAGAAACAGAAACCGAAACAAACAGAAAAAAAAAATAAAAATACAAACAGAAGGAAACGTAACGAAAACAGAAACGGAAAACGGCAACGAAAGCAACAACAAAATACCGCAACACATTGCCATTTTCATTCTTTTCTTCCTTTTTGTACGCTTTTTTTCCCTTCTCCATGTTGCCAGGTGTTTGTAGTGTTCTCTGAAATACCTTAAAAACTAGCTTTTTTTTTAAATAATAGAACATGACAAGCATTTCAAACTTCATACTAAAATATTTAATTGTTCGTTTATGTGGGATTTGCTAGATAGTTTTTCATTGTCCTTGCAATAGCCCTGAAAAGTAGGCAATACAAAATATAAATTACTTTTACCCTGAAGAGTATCAGCATTTTCCTATAGCAAATATTATATATCAGCTCTACGCATGGGGAAGTTAGGGCTTTATGCTCCTTGGTTACTTTTGAAAAGCTTCTGGCTTATTTTTAGTGAAAACCTCCAGGGTCTAGCCCTTCGCCTGGACCAGTTCCGTTCGAATGAAAAGTTAGCATCAGGAATATCTTTTTTTTCACATAATAGTAGAGAGTATTTGCAGGTTGGCATATTCTTTCTCTCATTGTTTTGGTTTTATTTTTTTTTTTTCGCTTTTTGACTGTGAAACAGTTGAGTGGCCATAGGTGGGACAGCACTCGGTCTGCCGGCTTGACAGCAGCAACAGTGTGGCACTGCGCTGCCCCTCATAACACAGCAGAGCGCGCTCACCACAGGCTGCCTGCCCCCAACTCCTTCTCCCGCATAGTTGGCTGTTAATGAGACACCTGGAGAAGTGGCCAGGTGTCGCTCGCCTGTCATCACGCTGCCAGAAGGAGATGCAAAGTGTGATGTGCCACTCTTATCCTCCTTTTTGCTCCGACAGGAGTTTAAAGTTGTCGGCCCTCCACCGAAAAAGGAGAAGATGTTTCGTCACTCCTTTTTGCTCTATTGATTTTTAACATAATCAAAACCCGAAATGTATGTACGAATCCCCAGAAGCGCTTCCTTCCACACATGGGGGGGCAGAGCGAGAGCGAGGAGAGCAAATGGTGGTGGGTGTCGGGTGGTGGCAACCACTGGCGCACTGATTATGAGGATGTTGATAAGTTCCGACGAGCAAAGGACCAAAACCGACGATGAACGAAGACACACACTCGCACAAACACACACAGACACACACACAGAGCCGGCCATTAAGCCGCTGCCTGCGCCTACTAAAGCTAGGAAAGCATACACAGGCACAGGCACAGACACCGACACAAGCGCGCACACACAACCCTTTTGGGGGTCCTTGCAAATACCCAGCCGCCTCCCCCTCCAGCCCCATCCAGCAAAGCAACCCCCCTTTTGGGGAAAATGGCTTCATTGAAAATGTTATTTGCTTTTCTATTTGGGTTTGCTTTGCTGCCTTTTCTGCTTCCTTTTGGCGCTGCGCCCTATTCTATATTTTTACACTATAAAATATACATTGTAAGAGTGTGGGGGTCCTGGTTTCCGATGTGTGTGTGTGTGTGTCTGTGTGTGGAGCTTTAGCTTTGGCATGTTATTCAGGAACCATTTCCCAAACCCCTCACCCCAATGTCCCCTCCCCTTTCCCCCGTTTTACCCTCTCAGCCCAACGTCCTTTTGCAAGTTTTTGGCTTTTGTGTAAAATTTTCGTTTTAAACTTTTGCGTTGTACACGAATTATAAGTTTTGATTAGTAGTGGGCAAAGTTTTCGCCTCGCATGTGTCTGTGGGGTTTTCGCCAGCCCATATATATATATATTTATATATATATACTCTTCGTAGTACATTATGTAATGGCAAATACATATGTGCAGTCATAGAATTTGACGTCAATGAATACACATGCACGGGAGGGAGTTACGTGGAAAACAGCCTAAAAGTAGAGGAAATTATGCTAAAAAGTGGCAAAAACGGGGGTTGGGTGGGTTCCTTCCTCGACAGGAAAAGGTGTAAGTTATTTCAAAACTAATGAAAGGGTGGTTGGCGTTGCGTTAGATATGGTTGCGTATGTTGTGGGGTAACCAGTAGAACCGGTATGTCTGGAAAATTAATTTTCAACTGACGTCGAATTTTTAATTGAATTTTTTTTTTGGAAATCGAATTACAAACGAAACGGAAGCCTTAGGAAAATTTTGATTATACATTATTAATCAGCCAGAAATAATCCTAAAGAGTCAATAAATGTAAAAGTAGAAATTATCAGGCCTAAAATGTATCATTTTACTATTTAAAAATTCTTTAAAATAAATAATCAACTTTTTAAGTACGAATTCAGTTGCTAATTCCTCAAAGGTGTTAAGTCTTTATCACTGTCTTCGGAAAATATAAACTTTAGGCTTAATTTTTAACTAACAAAAATATAGATATTACTTTCCCAAGTCGCTCGTTTCTAATTTTCCCCCAATTATTCTCTCGCCAACAGGAATACGATATCAAGGATCATCGGCCGTGGCTGTCGTTGAACCAATGCGGCCTAAACAAGCCCGAACAGATCAAGTTTGCTCGATATCTGGGACAGGGCCTGCCAACGTTCACGCTCTTCTGCATTTATAGCAATTTTAAGAATCTGTTTTGCACCAAACGCACAGAAATGTGAGTGACTCCCTGCGGCCACACGGCCACCCGGTCATCAGTTCCGGATAATTCAATATGCTGCCGCTCCTAAAAGCATGCTTCTACCTTAAATTGATGAATGTCCTGTTTCTTGCAGCTACACGAAGGACGGCTACAATCTGCCTTATATACTCGACAAAACCAAGCGCTTCCTGGCCAACACAACAGCTGGTAAGTGAGAATCTATATCTAAATATAGGTATAGGTATTAGGTATTAGGAGATAGACCCCCAATCCCCACCACCGACCCCCTAGTCCGCCGTCCCACCGAATCCCGTGTAGTGCAAATGCAGCAGCAACAGCAGCAGCAGGCAACGTTTTCGTCGTTGTCGTCGTCATCAAACCGAAAGAATGTATTCGGGCTGAGAAAAAAATTAATAAAAGAAAAAAACAAGAGAGAAATAGAGAGGCGAATGTGCTAAATTTTAAAAATATATACACTCGAAACCAGAAGAAGTGCTTACATTCATTTTTATGATTTCTCCTTGCCACTTTTGCACTTCTCATTTCTATTTCTATGTTTCGTGCACTTGTTTCTGTTATTTTTGGTTGTGTTTCAAGAAGTGAAAATATCGAAAAGAGAACTACAATTTGGCCTGCCTATTTTTGCGAAATTTTTGTAAAAATAACCCATCAAAACCGAAAAACCCTAAAGAAAAAAAAACAATTTTAATTTTTGACTTCAATTTGTTTGTTTGTTTCCTCTTTCTTCTTCTTTTTCCACGCATACGCTTTCAATCACTATAGGCGACAATGCCAACAACAACAACAACAGCAACAGCAACAACATCACCACGAACAACACCAGTAACAAGCCCAACAACACCACAACAACACCATCTACACCGGTCAAACAGACACCTCAACAACAACAGCAGCAGCAGCAGCAGCAATCCGAGCAGGAGCTGTTGGCACCCAATTCACCTGCCACACCGAAAGCAGCCACAGCTGGAGGAGTAGGAGCCCTAGGAGGGGGAGCAGGAGCCGTTACGCCCACACAGGCAACGCCACGCACAAGGCCTGCCACGCCCACGATGCAGGGAGGAGGCGGCGGAGTAGGAGGAGCAGGAGCATCACGCGCTGTAACTCCCACAACGCCACAGCAGCAGCACCTGCAACAACAGCAGCAGCAACACCAACAGCATATGCTGCAACATCCACACACGCACCCGCATCCTCATCCGCATCCGCATGCCCAGCATTCGCATCCGCTTCCACATCCGCACACGCATCCCCATCCCCATCCGCATCTCATGCAACCGGGCACGCCCACCCGCAGTCCGGCAATGGTCCCGCAGCAGCAACATCCACAGCTGCCGCCCCATCCGCACCATTATCCCCCGCATCATCCGCACCATCAGGCGCCGCAGCACCATGGTCATCCGCATGCCCATCACTTTGCTGCCTATGCCTCGGCCCACGGGCATCCGCATCAGCAGCAGCATCCCCAACAGCAGCATCATCCGCACTATTATCCGCACTCGCCGCATCCACATCCGCATGCGCATGTCCAGCATATGGCGGCCATGGGTTATCCAGGAGCAGCGCCACCTCTGCCACAGCAGCAGCAGCAGCCAGGAGGAGGAGGAGGGCAAGCAGCAGCAGCAGCAGGTGGTGCTGCAGCCGGTGGACCCAGTGGAGGCGGTGGCGCCGGCGGCGGAGGAGCCATGTGAAATTGGGGTCGGCGTGGCGCCAAGGAAAGCGGCGGAGGCGGCGGCGCCACCTGTTGACACTCCTTCTCCTCGCGTAGGCTGTTGGCAAGGATTCGGGATGTAGGATTCTGGATTCGGCCGCAACCCATCGTCCTCCTACCCATCCTGTGTCCTAGATTAGTTTTTCCCGTCGATGTGCATCGTCATATACTATGTTTATGTGTACTCCTCCTCGTTTTAGTTAACGTTTCGTTTATTTTAGACTAATTTTACACAAAACAAGCTTTTTGCCAAATTTTTATGAAAACTATATGCAAATTTTTTTGTATTACGTTTGGACGACAATGTAAGAAATTGTTGGACCAACGATTGATCATTATTGAAACCCCCACAAACTATGCAATGTTATTCCTTGAAAAGAGATTATTATATTTTACAAACACGAACACAATCACACACATCACACTTTTACACACACACACACACACACACACACTCACGAGTATAGAAAATCATACTAAACGCTATTTAATATTATGGTAATAATATAATAAATATATATACAAATATATATTTTAGTAAGCCAAGAACAAAATGATATGTATGTTATATGTAAAACCAATCCTAACTAAAAACACACACACAACATACAATATATATGGAAATTGTTTGCGAACCCAGAAAATATATACAAAAAAAAAAATAGATTGAGAGAAAATCGAATCGATTTGAGATTTTTTATTGCTCTGCATTTGCGCTCAGTTCAAGTTCAATTAATTAACGGAGGAAAACGCACGCTCCCTTCTCCTGAGGTTGGGTTTTCCAATTGAAAACAGCAATTGCCATATTGCAATGATTGGTAATAACTCTTTTCCCACCTAGTGCTTGGGTTATATGGATCTTTCAGAGCCCAAGGACTGCACCAGGAATTATACGGTGCAAAATAAAAATTGAAAAAAGTCGCCTTTGATTTTCAGCTATTTAAAAATTTAAATAATATTTGCTTCATTATAAACCAATATTAGAATGTTTGGAAATTAGTTAAGCTATTAAACTATTAAAAATTGTTAAATTAAATTTACATTTATTCTCCCAGAAATAATATTTGGTTTTAGGAATTTATTTAAATCTTTAAAATTGTTTGTAATTTAAACTTTTTCCCAACTGAAAAGAAGTGTAAAATGAAAGGCGATTTTTGCAAAGATCCTTGGAATATTTGGCTGCTTGCTGAGTGTCCTACTGGCATTACGATTCTCTCTTGTAGACCTCAAGAACATGGCCGCCGCCAACGATGGCTCCCTGGAGTTCGCCTCCAGTGGCGGCAACAGCAGCAGTAGCAGCAGCAACAGCAACACGAGCAACAGCAGCAGCAGTGGTGGTGGTGGTGGTGGCATTACCAGCAGCAGCAACATTGTATCGGGAATCAATCCCAATCCTGTGACCATGCCGCCAGGATATGTAACAGCTCCGCCGGCGCAACAGCAGCAGCAACATCCGCATCCGCATCCCCATCAGCATCAGCAACATCAACAAATGGTGACCATGGATCCGCGGTATGGATGTGGAGCACCAGCGCCGTTGCTGCCACCGCCACTGCCAATGCCAGCACTGGGACCACCGCCGCGATCCTTGGAGCAGATGATCATCTATGAGAACTTTGACGTGCACGAGACGCACCGGATCGAGGACGGGGTTTGCACACACATTAGCCGCCTGCCGCCCAAGAAGCAGGAGCTATTGAAACAGTTCGGTATACAGAGTAGTAGCCAGCAATGTCTGAGCAATTATGAAAAGTACATACTCATCGAAAACTTCATCAAGTTTTGCAATGTGAGCAAAAGTGTATCGAACGAGCAGAAAGATAGAAAGAGATGTGGAGGAGGATCACGACCCACTGTAGTCTAGCGGAGCTTTGTTCTTTGGCCACCCACCCAACCGATTGGCGATCGAGAGACAGACAGATTGGCATCCAAAATTGTCTATTCAAAATTGCATCCTCATCATTTAAACCAGAGATCATTGAACAAGACTCTTGGCCCAATCCTAAGACTTGAGGGATACTAATGTATTTTTTACCCTTCTATTCCATATTTCTCTTCTTTTTATCAGGAATATCAGATATCCGATCATCGACCCTTTTTGGACTTCCACGAGAGCGCTTTATCCAAATGTGAACAACTTAAATTTGTACGATATCTGGGCCAGGGGCTATCCAATCTGACGCTAAACAAGATCTACGTTGCTTTCAAGGAGCTGCTGGGCAACGGCAGGCCCGAGAAGTGAGTTAAGTCGAGGGTTAGCCCAAAACGTATTATTTTTATGGCATTTTCTTAATAGAGCTGGCATGGAGGGCTATAACCTGGATAATCTGTTGAAGAAAAAACGCAAAAATTTATACAATCGCATGCATGCAGCTGGTAAGGATGCTACTTAAACTAAAATATATATAAAATAATACTATTGATCTCTTCCAGCTCCCAGCATTGACCTAACCGCCTATGAGGCGGCACAGGCCCAGCACAATCCACAAGCACACCTGGCTACGCCACGTCCCCATCATGCCTTCGCCGCTTTAAATGCAGCGACGCAGCGCAGCGAAGTATGCAACGAATTGACGCACACGGGCTTGCAGTACAGTTATGCCGCCGCTGCAGGACCTCGGTAAAAGAGTGGCCGCAGGACCGAGGACTGGTATCCTTTAATCCGCAATAGATGATCAGATCGCACACATATACATATACATACATACTTCTTCCTGGAACTGGACCAGTAACTGTTGTGTCTTCAAAATAATGAGAAATAAAAAAAAAATTGTTAAGCGAGAAACCATTGAAAACTAAGTGCTAAATCAAAGTGGCAGAACGTAATACCAGAGAGACACTAGTAAAATTAGCCTAAATGTTAACAAAATTAAACTTTAATCGAATGAAATTCAATTAAGCCAACCCAGAAATTAACACACGCAACAGGCAGGAGAGTAAGGATTAGTTTAAGCCCAGAATAACCATATACAACATAAATATACGAATGCGAATGCAGGGGTGCCACAGAACTGGCTAAGGTTTTGAAAAGCAATTGCTGTCAAAATCCACAGCCAGTTCCGTGGCTTGCCTGATAAATACATATATAATATACATATATATATTTCTGTAGTTGCCATAGCGCATAGGGTGCAGCACATACACACTTCCACATGGCCAAAACCTTGGCCAGAACTAAAATATATCCTATATATAGCTTCGGTTTCCAGCCATATGTCCCCCGTATACCAATGCCCCCCAGACCGCATTAGCTGGATTAGCCTCTAGATTTAAGTGAAAATGAAAATTAAACACCAAACAAAAATTCAGAGAAATCTAAATCAAAGACGACCTCCCAAATGAAAGTTCCCTAACAAAAGTATATAACTAGTAGAGTCTATAGTTCGTAAGTGGAGACAAATTTTTAGCATAGAACTCGAGCGGCGGAGAGGATTAACAAAACTAAATATTCCTATATACAATATACAACAACAACAACATATTATATACAAAAACAAGAAGCAGCATCAAATTCAAAGTGGAATTATACGCAAATCAAAGGCAGAAATACCAAAAACCAAACATAGCAATTGTAAATGATATATATATACCGAAAAATATATTCTATACGAGCAAACCACTCCATTAGTTTTCTCTTTACGTTACACCAAAACGGTTGCTGGTTTTTATTTCCGATTTTTATATTTAAATTTTTTACTATAAAGGTATTTTTCATTATCAGAGAAGCCACAGAGATCGCTGGCGATTTGAAATTACTTTAAATGATGGAAAATGTTTAAAATATTTGCTTTCATGCTTTTAGACACATTTCTTAAATGGATTCGAAATGCTGGGCGATTTCTGTGGTTCCATTGTATATATATTTAGCTTAACACACGCAGATTAGTGTACGGATTAACTGGCGCCGAGAAAGAGAGCGGAAAGTGTGTATAAAAAACTAAAGTACAGTACAAGGCAGTGGACACCTAACTAGTAACCAGCAATGGTCGATTGCTTCTCTTGTTCCTCGCTCCAAGCTTTGCTCGCCAACCCCAAATGCGGATACTGTAAATGCAGCTCAGCCTTTAATTCGACTCCTTTTTGCGCTGCGCCTGTTCGCGGTCCAGCGCTCGCTGCTTGGCCTTCTCGTAGATGGGCATCAGCTGCCCGGTTTCGCCCAGCATCTTCAGTAGCTCAACGATGAACGGCAAGTAGTTGTGCTTGCGTCGCACGTTCTCCACCTTGTAGCGCTTCTTCTTCTGGATCTCGTACTGAATGTAGGTGCGCAGGCTGCTTATCTCTGACTGGCGATCCTCCTCCGTGTCCATGGCATTGGGAGCAGGATTGAGCAGCTTGTCGATCTGCTGTTCGTAGATGCGCTGTCTGTCCGAGATGAGGGCCATCAGGTTGAAGTGTATCTCGCCGTCGCTATAGCGCTGCATGCGCTTCTCAATAATCGGGCGCACCACATCAATCCAGTTCTGCTCCGGCCGGATCTCGCCCAGATCTATGGGGCCTTCGCGCAGGCCGTCCAGCTCATAGAGACGGCCGCCGATGGGCATGTAGCCGACAAAGTGGTAGACATCCTCGTCCTTGTTCTGGTTCTTCATGTCCAGCTCGAAGAGCGTCTGGCGGGCAAAGGAATTGTGCACGGTTCGGATTTGACTGGCGTTGCTTAGCGTAAGGCCCTTGTTGTACGGATCAAAGCACTGGCAGAACTCCTTGAAGTTGGTCAGCGTCTCGCCCAGCTTGATGTCCTCGTGCTCCAGGTTCATCAGCAGACTCAAGATAGCCTGCGTGGCGCAGGCATTGTTGATCACCTGCTTGGCAAAGAAGATGTTGTCGCGATCCAGCACAACCTTGCCGGCGGGCTCGTCCTCCTGCACCCATTTAAACAGGAAGATGAGGCCGTGGATGGGCTCCAAATTCTTAAACGATTCGCTGTCCAAGCTCCAGATCTCCTCAACCTGAGCGCCATCACAGCCTGGCGGCAGATAGAAATGAAGTTTATATGTAATTACTTTGTATGCCTTTTTTTTGCCGGCGTCGCTTTGGAAAGCGCGCGGTTTACTTACCAAACTCGCGGATAAGCTCCGTGAACACGCCCGGGTCGGACTCAATGAGACACCAATTACCAGCACCGTCGCCCATTTTGCTTTTGGCTCGTTTATTTCCTCCTTTCTAGTGTAGATCTAAAAACAATAATCAAGCTTTTATATTTGCTCTGCCAAAATTTTTTGTCAACTCAGGGAGAGATGGGAGAAATATATATCGCTTACATTTCATAAAAGTAAATATTTGTATCTCAATATTTTCGATCTATCGCAGAGGCCTGGCCAGGGCTGGCGAAACAACTTGCCACAGTGTGGCAAGTCCGCCGTCCGCCATGACACAAAGCTGTGGAAGAAGAAGCAGACGAAAAAAAATATGTGCAAGCAAATCTCGCGAAAGAAAATGAAATTTGCAACAACTGCCGTGTGTGAAATGTGAACGTGGAGAGTGCAACGCACCATCGAGACAATAATAAGCATTTTAGTGAATATTTCAACAGCGCGCCCGCCCCTTAAAGTTGCGAAAAGATGAAGCGAAAATACGAAAATTGCCTGCTGCAGCCGAGGCAGCAACAAAATCCGTGTTTGTTGTAGATATACATATATATACCATATATGCAAATCCCATCCGTACATAATACGGGGAGTACGGCGGAGATACGGATCAGCCGCCGCCGTGTTATATAGAATAAGGATATCGGTCCCGCCGCATCCGCAATTGCATCCTAAATTTATTCACTGTCCGTGGAGAGAGAGAGCGCGCGAGAAAGAGGCGCGAAAAATTCGCAAACACAAAATGGTTGTCTCCAAAGACAACAAGCGTCGCCGCAAGGAGACGGAGACCCCACCGCCCCCGCCGCCGCCACCAGCACCAGCGGTGGCCACTCCAACGGCGGGCGGAACGGCGACTCCGGCCATTGAGTCGTCACCCGAAATGCCCAAGAGGTGAGAGTGCCACAGCCAGTGCCAGTGCCATGGAGTAATCCATAGGTTCGCTCGCCTTTAAGTGACATACGTGTGCGTGTGTGGCAGATGACGTCGCAGTAACTCGGCACTGTGTGTGTGTGTGTGTGTGTGGGTGGATGGATGGGGGGAGTAATTGCTGGAGTGAAGAAGGGGGGAGGCGCTGGACGCAATTGTATAAGCTACAGAGAGCGTCGTCAACATCGTGTCGTGGCGTTGTTGTTTCCATCGCATTGCCCTTCGCTTGTAAAGCGCTCAAAGGGGGTGTTTCGCATCAGCCTCTCGGTGGGGGCAGCGGGGAATCTCCCTCCCTCCCCTCAGCGCAGGTGGAATATGTGGGGGGAATATGTATGTACAGTGGTTAGTCACTAAGCTGAATATTCGACACAGTTAATTAGCAGCGTCTGTCTGGCCATAAATAACCCAAAAGAGGCAAAATTAAGCAGCGTCTGTGGAATTTTAATTAATTTTATTGCCAGAAGAAGGAATATTTTAAGAGTTTTTCTTGTTTAATCAAATAAATTATGTAAATTTAAGGAATTATACTATTTTTAATGAAGAAATATAATTGAAATTTAAACTAAAATGTTATTTTAAAATTAGTATAAATAAATTGAGACATAAAAGTGCTTTTAAATGGCTTTAAAATGTAAATTAAATTAATGATTTGATATCCCATTTTTAGACACAAATTTATTTGCTAATTAAATTGCTAAAGTCACGATTTCAAATTAATAAAAATTGTTCATTTTCCCTCACAATTAAAAACCTTTTAAAAAATATTTACCAATTATTAATTCATAAATCAATTAATTTTTATTAAGAGACCACTGTTTATGCTCATTGCTTTGCTTTTGTCCTGATTGAGGGCTGAAATTAATATTGACTCTTTTCTAATTTGTATCAAGTTGCAACATTTCCAATTATAATTCACTCACACTTTCCTTTCCTTTCTTTTTCCCCCAACCCCCTCTTTCCAGAACGAAGGTGCAGGCTCAACGGAAATTCGCCCAGGGCCAGAGTGCTCCCACCAGCAGTTCTTCAAGTATTGCCGCTTACAGTGCAGCAGCAGCGGCGGCAGCTGGATCTGGCTCGGGATCCGGGCCAAGCACCTCAGGAGTGGATAGCTCACAGCCGCCGATCGAGATCCTGCCCAACAAGTGCCCCAAGGCGCAGGATTTCCTCACCTTTCTCTGCTTTCGCGGCACTCCAGCACTGCCGGCGCACTTGGATTACCTGAATCAGGGCAAGTCCAAGGATTCGGCCAAGGAGGCAGGCAGCAACGCAGCCGGGACTCAAGCCAATAATAATAACAACGCCAAAAAGGTCGCCAACAACAGTCGACAACAGCCGACGGGAATGGCTGCGGGCGGCAAGAAAAAGCGTGGTCGTCCCGCCAAATCAGCGGGCGGCAAGAAAGCAGCGGAGGCGGAAACGACGGCATCCATCGAGAAGTCCACCTCAACGGCAGAGAAAGCTGTCAGTGATAAATCCAATCTCATTGCAGTCAAAAAGTCTGCAGCTCCTTCGCCAACGCCAGCGCCTGCTCCGGCTCCCCCTGTGCTGCCCGGAGCTGTGCGAAAACGGGCGGAGATCGTCACCGATGGCAATCGACGTGGTGGCAGAGGCAGGGCAGCAGCTGTAGCTGTAGCTGGAACTGGAGCAGCCAACACCACCACCACCAACGATAACAAACGGCGCTCGAATCGTGCTAGCACCAAGGAGAGCAAATCCGTTATTGAAAATGATAACGAATCGGAGGAGGACGAGGAGGAAGAGGATCAGAACAGACACGAGGCGGATGATGATGACGACGAATTCTTTTCCGCCCACGATGCCTCCTCTCGCAACGGTGAAGCCGAGGTGAAGGGAGAAAGTCCTGTTAAAACGGAGGAGAAAGCCAGACGAGGACGTCCCTCAGGTGGCAAGAAACCAGCGGAGACGCCAGCTACCCCCTCTGAACCGGCTCTGAAGGACAAGGCACCTGTTAAGCGCGTTAGGCAAAGGGAATCGCCAATTTTTATACCCTCACCCGAATCCTCGGGCCGCATGACAAGACAGCGGGCTTTTTTCGAGCCCGTCAAGGTGCCGCCGCATCAAGAGGAGACTGCGACACCGGAGCCGGCGCCCAAGGAAGAGCCCGAATCACCAGAAAAGTCGGAACCCGAACCGGAGCCCATTAAAAAGACAAAGGAAGCCACCAAGGAGAAGACAAATTCTAGTATTTATGCCAAAGACGCCAAGCAGCAGCTGGAGAACGGAGACAGTCAACACGGTGCCGGAGCCAAGGGCAAGAAGAGCTTGAATGTGTTTGATTTCAGCTCGGATGACGAACAGCCGCTGGCCAAGTCCATTAAGCTGAAGAAGGGCGGCAAGGGTGCGAGTCCCAAGAAGGGAGGAGCCGCTGCAGCTGCTCCGGCGGCCAGGAATCGTAAGGCGATCGCTAAAAAGCTAGAAAAGGAAAAGCTGGAGAAGGAAATGGAAAAGCTAGAGAAGGAAAAGGAGCGGGAAAAGGAAAAGGAAAGGCGGGAGAAGGAACTCGAGAAGGAAAAAAAGGAAAAGGAGAAGGAGCCTATCCCCGAGATCAAAGTAGAGGAACCACCGAGTGGCGGAAAGCGTGGAAAGGCGGGCAAAAAGAAAGCCGAGGATCCACCAGCCGACGAACAGGAACTGGCACCGCCTTTGTCCAAGAAGGCCGTGCCCAATGCCCGCGGATCTCGGAAAGCGGCAAAAGGCAAGGCCTCGGAGGATCCCGCAGAAACGGAGCCTCAACGATCTCAGCGCCCCTCCCGCAAAACCAAGGAGGCAGCTGCCATCTACATGGGCATCATTGGCCACAAACTGCAGCTGGCCGACGACGAAGAGGACGACCTGTCGCTGAGCAGCTTCCCGGACATACCAAATGTCAAGGAGATGGAGAAAATGGAGAACGAGATCAAGCGCAATGCGGCGGGAAAGTTAAGCGTGCCGGAGGCTACGACGGTGCTTCCGGCAGGCAAATCCACCCGTAAGCCGTCGCCCCGACCCAAGGATTCGTCAGCAGGTGCACCAGCCCCACGAGCAGTCAGTAAAGCCAAGTCCCCCTCCCCTCCAGAAGCCGAGGAAGAGAAGCCACCGCCCCCCGCACGACGTGGACGTCCACCCAAGCAGGCAAAGGCATCTGGCGGAGCAGCAGCACCGCCGCCACCACCGCCAAAGCCACCCATTGAGGGCATGCTGGTGAAGAAGGGCTCCCTGGCCAAGATATCCGAGCAGGCCAAGCCCAAGGCCAAGTCCGAACATTCAAAAGTCGACTCCGACGAGGAGGAGGACTTTCTCATCAACGAGGAGCTGAACGAAACGAAGCGCAAGCTGGAGAAGAGTTTCAGTGACTCGGACGACGAGCCGCTGGCCATAAAGGTGCCATCCGTGATGGTGGCAACTTCGCTGGTCAAGGAAAAGGAGGAAACTTCGCCCACCAAGGTGCTCAGTCCGCAGCCCCCGAAGCTAATAGCGACACCATCGCCCACCATCGCCTCGGCGCCTGCTCCATTATTCTCTGCTGCCGCCACTCCTCCATTGCTGGCGGTGCCCACAACCCCGCCGGCCACCACCAGCACACCCACCACCCAGCTGACAATGCTGCCGCTGACGGCGAAGGCCACGCCAACGCTGGGCGGCCCCATGCCCACCATGTTCCCGGGCATGCATGCCAGCTATTCGCCGGTGAAGGCGATGGAGAAGAAGCCGCCGGTGCCCACGTCGAAGATCCTCAACGTGCCCGCCACCTACGCGCTGCCAGGGAGTGCCAGTGGCAGCGGAACGGTAGGCGGTTTCCAGAAGACCTCCTCGTACCTGCCTCAAGCATCGCCTCACTACCATTCCGGATATGTTCGTCCGCCGCCAACGCCAACGCATCAGTTTGGGAGCGGCGGCGTTGTCGGAGCACCGCCCGGGAGTAAAACTCCATCGCAGGGCACAACATCCTCGTCCCCGCTGAAGTATCAGACGCCGCCAACCACCTATCCGCCACCCATCGAGGCGTATCAGTGCCCCAAGATCAATCCGAACTTTCTGACGCCCAAATACGAGCGAAGTCCATTGCCGCCACCGCGTTCATCGGCCAGCAACAGCTTTCCCAGCCCGTCGCCAGTGAAGTTTATGCCCACGTCAAGCACAACGGTCACCACCACAACCTCGGTGGGCACACCGTCGTCCATTGCCGCCACCAAGAGCCCCCTGGCTCCGCCGCCGCCATCGCCACCGGTGAGTCAGGTGATGATCCAGACGTCCAGCTTGAATCTGAGCACAAGCATAGCGGCCACCGTGAATGCAGCACCCATGGCCGTGGCATCGACGTCAGCAGCGGCGGCACAACAAGCGGCGGCACAGGCGGCGGCAGCAGTAGTGGCTGTGGCCACGGCAACGCCACCGCCAGCGCACAGCAATAGTGCGGGAGCTGGAGCTGGAGGCGCTGCCGCCGCTGCTAATTCCGATCCCCTGAAGGACGAGATTGGCAGCATCCTGGCGCAGGCCACTCTCATGCCCAGCAAGGAGGAGTCTGGCAAGATCTTTGGCATTGCCAGCGTTAGCTTGGCCCAGAGTTCGGGGCCCGACAACACCAAGTGCACCCTGGGCAAGTGTGGGTCCATTCACAAGCCGGTGCTCGGGCCAGTGGTGCCGACGGAGGGCTATTTCGGTGACCAGTTGTCCAGCAAGGAGCGACGCAAGGCAAAGGTTAATATGACCCACGAGCAGATCCAGAAGTGGCTGATCGAGTGCTCATCCAATCCGGATGAGATCCAAGACGATTTGGACGATGATTTCGATGATAGCCTGCGCCCGCAGCAATCCACAACGCCGCCGCCCACGCGGGATGACAAGGAGCTGAGCGCCAGTTTTAGTTCCTCATCGAAAAACACGCGCGGCGATCTTGGCAAGAGCGAGAGCGCCTGGTCGGCCAAGGGGCCGTCGCTAAAGGCCACGCCCGTGCTGGTCACTCCACCCAGCCGCAAGGAGCAGTTGGAACAGGCGGAAGCGGCCAAGGATTGCTGCGACGCCTTGGATTACGACAAGTCCTCCACGCCAGTGAATCTCACTCAGAAACTGACCGCCAATGAGACACTGACGGCCGCCGGCGACAAGAAGATCAACGAGCGCAAGGCCAAGGAGTCGGCCAAGGCATCCTCGACAGCCAAAACGGCTGCTCAGCAGCCGCGTAGTGCCGCCGCCACGCCTCCCACTCCTATTTCGACGCCCACTCCCATACCTCTCGCCTCAGCCAAGAGCAGCCCCACGCCGCCACCAGTGGCCAAGCAGAAAGCGGAGAAGGGCAAGAGGAATGCCGTTGCAGTTGCTATGCCTTCACCGCCGCCTGCAGCACCTCCCCCGGCAAATCCAAAGCGAACGCCGGTCTACAACCAAAAGGGGAGCAGAGCACAGCAGCAGCAGCAGGCGGAGGCTAAGTCACCAGCTAATCCTCCCAGTGGAGCGGGCACCAAAAAGGAATCTGTTTACGCCTTTGGCAAGGAGGAGGAGGTGACCAGCAACAAGCCAGCAGGCAGCAATCGGCGTCGAGCGAATCCCAGTCCCGTTCCTCCTGCTCCAGCTGCCGTGCCCAATGCGCTGAGTGAGCGATCGCCGACCAAGAAGAGAGCAGCAGCGGCGGCGGCAGCTACAGCAGTCCAGCTGACACTCAGTCCAACGGAGAACTGTAAGATCGAGGGCAAGCCAAGCAAGGCCACAACTGGCAGGGGCGCTAAGAAGGCGCAACAACAGCAACCGGCTCCTCCCCCAGCTGCAGCGCCTGTGGAAGCCAGCGGGGATTCAGATGCCGAGGGAGCCACCTTTTACATACCGCTTCAGGGCGCAGGTGTCGGTGGCAGCGGAGACGGCGGCATCCAGGGTGTAGCCGTCAAGCTGGGACGTGAAGGACCCGATGGACCCAACCAAAAGGTGGTGATGCAGGCCACGCTGGTGACCAAGGCCCAGATGGACACCAATTCGAAGCCGCTGCCAGAGTCGCTGAATACCAACGAGCTGGTTAAGACGCTCCTTCATGCGGCCAGCACTGATGCAGCCTCTGCCACGACCACGACCAGCCACAAGAGCACGCCCAAGGCAAGCACATCGGCAGCAGCAGCGGGAACGGGAGCAGCAGCTGCTGGCACGGGCCCAGGTCCGGGAGCAGCCTCATCCAGCTTGGTGCGTGTTAATTCCAATTCCTCGCTCTTCTCCGGCTCTGCAAAGTCAAGGACAGCGGCACAAACAAGCACTACAGCGGCCGCTGTGGCCAAGAAGTACAAGGATGACACACCCATCAAGATGGCCAATAACACGGCCTTTCCACGCCACGACGATCCCACCCAAATGGTGGAGGCACCCATTTTCCGGCCCACGGAGAAGGAGTTCGCCGATCCCATTGAGTTTATCGAGAGGATCACACCAATTGCGGCCAGGTTTGGCATCTGCAAGATCATTCCGCCGGCGAGCTTCAAGCCAGAGTGCCGGATCTCGGACGAAATGCGATTCACAGCCTATAATCAGTATGTACACAAGATGCTCCATCGCTGGGGCCCCAGTGCCAAGGAGCTGAGTGCGATCAAGAAGTATTTGGCGACCCAGAGCATCGTGATGAATCATCCGCCGTGGATCGGTGGCATGGAGGTGGATCTGCCGCGGCTGTATCACACGGTTCAGGAGCTGGGCGGCCTCAAGGAGGTGATTGAGAAGAAGAAATGGTCGCGGGTGGCGGAGGAAATGTGCATACCCAAGTTGGCACAGGATCGGGTCACCAAGCTGGATGATATCTACTGCAAGTACCTGCTGCCATACGACACGCTATCGCCGGCGGAGCGCCAGAAGCTCTTCGACGAGGTCGAAGCCGATTGGGCTAAGCGGGAGGCAAGGGCGCGCCGGAATGCGGATCGATTCGTGAACACGGAGAGCGTATCCAACGAGGAGGACGATGTGAGCAGTGACGAGGATGAGGAGTCCGAGGAGGAGATCGATGGCGTGTCCATGGAGTGTATAGTCAAAGGTCGGAGCATGCCGCTCAGCCAGTTCTATAGGATTGCCCGCAACACAATGGCGCTGTGGTTCAAGAGCACCGATCCCACAGTCAACGAGGTTGAGGCTGAGTTCTGGCGCCACGTAGCGGTCCGCGACAGTCATGTGTGCGTCCATTCGGGCTCCATTGACAGCTCCGGCTGGGGCTATGGCTTTCCCAGTCCCGGCCCCAAAGGCAAGGGCTCCAACTATGCCAGGCATCCGTGGAACCTGAAGGTGCTGACCAACAATGCTGGCTCCGTGCTGCGCTCCCTGGGCCCCGTTATGGGCGTTACGGTGCCCACGCTTCACGTCGGCATGCTCTTCTCCGCCTGCTGCTGGTACCGCGATCCCCATGGCCTCTCCTGGATCGAGTACCTGCACACGGGCGCCTCCAAGCTGTGGTACGGCATTCCCGACGATCAGAGTGCGAACTTTAGATCGGCTTTGACCTCACTGATCCCCACTCACTGCCAGAACAAGACCATCTGGCTGCCCTGTGATACGGTCATGGTGCCGCCGCATATGCTCACCGATCGTGGAGTGTCACTGTGCCGCATCGAGCAGAAGCCTGGCGAGTTTATTGTGGTCTTCCCCAGGGCCTATACCTCCAGCCTGGCCACCGGCTATGTGGTCTCCGAGAGCGTGTACTTTGCCACCATGTCGTGGTTGGATCTGGCCAAGGATGATTTCAAGGTGAGTAAAGCCTTGCCTCTCCTTTGTGGTTTAATTTAATTTTTAAAATTTATTTTACGTTTTCCAGGACATCCATGAAAGCTGTGAGCCCGCCATGTTCTCACTGGAGCAACTGCTCTTCGCCTTGGGCTACGATCAGCGGGTAAACTCGGAAGCTCTGCATCAAATGCTGCCCATGCTCAATGAGGTCTGCGAGAAGGAATCGGCAGCCAGGGAGCAGCTTAGGGTAAGTTTTTTTTTTCGCTTGTATTTCGTGCTGAAGTTTGTCTAATTTTTGCATATTTCCAGGCTGCCGGCGTGACATCCACCGAAAAAGTGCAGGCGGAAAAGGGACAGAAGGCCAAGAAGCAACAACAGCCGCCGCACAAGTCCATTGAGAGCGAGTGCGATTTGTGCCGGGCCAACCTGTATATATCGATGGTGCGCACCGAGGAGGGCAGCATTTACTGCCTGCAGCATGCGCTGAAGAACCTCAACAATGGCAACATTCAGGCCAAGCAATGCAAGCTGATCTACGCGTACAATGTGGACGACATACAGCAGTTGATCCGTCAGCTGCAGGAGAAGATCAACCACAAGGCGGCGGTGAAGAAAAAGTAGCATCGTCGGCGTCGTTACTAAAAGGGGCGGCGCTCAAGACAACGGAATACAAAATGCGGGATGCGGAATTAAGATGACGCAGGTAGAGACGCAGATGAATGTACATATTGTATTGGAAGATGTGTATACTACGTATGTGATTCGCCATCTTTGGGTGAAATATGTAAAGTGATGACTACAAGAGTTGATTTATCTGTGTGACGCATTAAGGAGCACACACATATATATATATTATATAAAACATTTATCTCCCAGTTAACCAACTGACACTATTCACTAACTGTATGATAAATAGGAGCATCAATTAGGCTAAGGATCGGTTTACAATTCAATGCGCGGCAATGCTTTCACCTTTGACTAGTTTATACAATTATTTAGATCTTTAGGACGTTTGCAATCATTTTGTTTTCCATTTTCGTTTATTTTTTTTTGTTATGCCATGTGTACGTACCCCGCCTCTTCCCTTCCCTTCCACTCCCTCTCCCCTCCAAACGGAAATGTTATTAACCCTTGTGTTATTGTAAATATAGAGCGAGCCTGCCTAGTGTATGTAGTTAGCTATCGGATTAAGAGAGAGAGAGCAAGAGAGATGAAACCATGCTTAACGTGTTGCAATTTCTACCTACCTTTTGTACGCTAAGATATAACGATATAACACACCCCCCCATAGAGCACTTTCAATAGCAGGAGATCCGGATGGGAGGGATCCTCCGCCCAGCTAACGAACTAACGAACGAAAGCCAGAGTTACTATCGATTCAACCAAAAAAAAAAAAAGAGAAATGACAAAACAGCGATACAGATACAGACAAACAGACGCGAAATCCAGATCAAGGACAACAGGCAATAATTGCAATGAGAGGGAACTTTTTCACTAAATGTTCAATGTGTATTTATATAGTAGTAGTATTAATAATACAGTTTAAGTAACAAGTGCAACAATAAATCTTAACGCGATATATCGAAGCTGCTGCACCTGCCTCTATTTAATTCTAAATCCTGTCTGGATGGGAGGATGGACAGTTGGCCGACAGTTGTTCTCTAAGCATAATTTTTAATTCTAATTCCCCGGCTAGACCTTGGGCTTCTTGATTGTTGGACAGTCGGTGCTGGCCACTGCCTGCCGCTTGTTGGACCCACCGGGCATATTGGCCACCACATCCTCCAGCTGACGCTTCAGTTCGAACACCTGCGTGGTCAGTTCGGTGATGGTGCTGTTTGCCTCCTGGAGGCGACGATCCTGCACCTTGCGCGCCACCTCCAGGCTACGCACGCGCTGTACGATTCGCTTCTGAACCTTGTGCTGCTTTATCAGGTGCTTCTTCAGGCGCTCTGGACCGGAGTTTGAGGTCTCAGCTGGGGTCGTCTGATTGTTGACGCAGAGCGGTGAGAGCGACACAATGGCCTGGTGGATGGCATGATCGACAGGGCGACTGATTCCTGTCCGCTTGACGCCGCTAAAGCTGATGTCGCCAAGGGTGCGACAAACCACCAAGCGAGTGGCCGCCGCCGTGGACTCAGCCAGCTGTTTGCGGTGCTCCAGCTTAAAATTTACAGCGATCTTTTCGTCAAAATGCTCGATGGCCATCGAGGAGATGTCGCGCAGCTCCTGCAGTACCTCGTGGGGTCGCAACTGCTTGGTGGAGACGCTCAATATACGCAATATAGCGTTGATCTCATCCAGCACGCGACCCGGTATAAAGCAGCAGATGTTGAGGTCAATGAACTTGGAGTAAGTCATCGTAAGCATGGAGATTCGCGTCTCAATGGAGGTAAGGATGTCCGAGTGCCGAGAAAGTATGTGGCTCCTAGTCGAGGAGATTCTATGTTAGTCACAGGCAGGCAACTCTCCAGAAACATCTCTCCAATACTTACCTTCGCTCCGACTCGCGGCGTGGAAGCATGGACTTGATGCGTTTAAAGCTCTTGGCATGTTCTAGGATAACTTTATTAAATCCGGCGTTCAGGACTTTCTGACAGATGTAGTTGAATCTGGTGCAGACCTGATAGAAACGTCTAGTTTTAGTTACGGGTCGCGGAGATTTTGGGAAACCGAACGCCTCTTCTGGCAGACTCACCTCGCGCTTCTTTGCCACCTCGTCGTAGGACAGCATTTCGAAAATGTCCTGAAGCACCGTCTGCGGCAGGTCCAAGAGATTCATTTTCTTTCTCTTTTAGTGTCTAGTTTTCTTCGAGTACAATTAAATTCGAGTTTTATTATTTTTGATACGGCAGTGACGGGAGAACTGAGCTGTAAAAACATAGGTCCTATCGATGTTTATATCGATATCCGTTCATCGGGAAATGGTCACACCTTAATTGTAGCCGGATGTTGCAAGGAAATTTTTAAAAAATTTAAAAAGTCGTTAAAAGTATAAATTTAAGTATAATTTAAGGTGACAAATCTGGTTCTTTGGGGTTTTATAATGTTTTTCTGAATATAATGAGGGTTTTTTACTCTCAGAAAATGAAAAAAACGAGTGCAAAAAAAGGAAATAATACCAAATGATATTTTAAGTTTTTATACTTCCGTTTCTAAAGTTCAAATTAAAACTTTCAATACACTTATTATGCTTTTTTTTATTTACAAAATTATGAACAACAGCAACGTATTTACAATAGAAATTAATCTAAGCTTGTATCAGAAATTTGCTAGCATCATGAAAATCATGACCAAGAGGCTCCAGCTCAGGCTTCTTTTTGGGAAAGTAAGGATTGTGCTCCGGATCGGCATTCAAACTGGAAGGATAAATTAATTAATTAATAAGTAATATTAAAAAAGAGATAATAGGTAATGCAATTTACTTATAGAAGCTGGTGGCCTCCTCGCACTTGACATTGTACCACCAGTCGCAGGCAAACTCCTTCTGATTGAAGATAGTGCCATTGGTGCAAAGGAACGAAGCACCCTGGTGACCCTCGCGTCCATCGTGGCAGACATGATACGCCTGGCAACCCGTCTCCACATTGGCATACATGCCGGGCGTGGCGGGTACATTGTGGCAACTGAAGTGCGTGTGGGGCACCTCATGATAGACCGGATAGTCCACGCCCGGAACTCCGGGTATCTTGTTCAGATCTTGCTTCTCCTCATGATGCTGGGGCTCGTGTTCCGCTTGAGGTGGATTGAACAGATATCCGAATTTCTATAAAAGCACAAATTTTGTATCAAATGGCAGCTATTGCATAAGAGAGATACACTTGGAAAAAAGGGATTCTGTAAAATATATCAGGTTTATATGAATTTTTTCTTAATTAAGGTGAATATTAAGATTATTTTGAACTTAAAAGCTATTATTTTTATATCAATATAAGATATAGATATTGGAAACTCCTCAAGAGATCCCCTTGAAAGACTTATCTTACTTGCCTTCCATTAATTTTCTCTGTGCAGAGCCCGTAGCTCGTGCCCCAATCCGGTTTGGTTTCGTACCACCGATACCTGGCCTCCGTCTCCAGTTTCCCCGGATCTATGCTCATTATGTTATAACTACACATGGACACATGTGTGTGCCTGTGTGTGTACCTCAATTGCAGGTTGTGTGTTACAATTTTTGGGTCAAAAGTGAACGTGGCAACCGAAGACAACCGAACCCAGAGCTTTGTCAATTGGGGTGGCGCACGCTCGCCTCTCATCTTAATTGATTCCTCAGCGTAATTATACACCCTCCTCCAGCTCCACCTCGAGGATCCTCACCTGCACTTCGATGGCCACCACGGCTCCGATCACGACCATTAGCCAACAAGAGAAACAGACCAGCTTCAGCATCATTTTTTCCTGCCTGCTCCGGTTTCTGGTATCTAGGAAAGGTTTTTTGTTGAGTTTTGGACCTGCAGTTGAAGCCACGACCGTCCGAGTTGGGTTTGAAAATCACACTGAGCTGCAGTTTTCCAGTGGCGGCCACTTGAGTGTGCGGCAGCGGCTCCTCCACCGCTAGAGCTTTCAAGGGTACCGCCAACCGCTGCCACAGATCATTTAATGGTTTCGATTTTCGCGATGGAGAAGCTTTTTCCACCAAAAAAAAAATATATATTGGCAAATTACCGTTCGCTCTGCTTTAATTATATTGCCAAAGTAAACGAAACGCTGGGAGCTGGGTGCTCCCCTCTCTGCCCCCCCCACACATAATTATGATATAAATTGTTTATGGCAGATGTGGGAAAGTACAATGCAGCACGGCGGCTACGGTTTATTTTGCAAGATGCTCGCTCAGCTCGCTTGTACAAATTGTTTACGCTTAACTAGCTAAAAGCGATGACCGGGCTTAGATGCTATAATACGTGAATGGGTTAACAGGCGATGGGTGGATGCAAACGGTTACACAGAATCAATACAAAAATCTTATTGAAAAAAGGGTTTTAATTGTTTCTCTTTCTGAGGAAGATTTATAATTTAAAAAGTAAGAGTTTTAATTGATTCTTCTTGTAAAAAATATTCACAAAACCAGTGATATTTTATGAAATTAATCTTTAGAAATTATGAAAAGTTTAAATGAGTTTTAAGTTCAAAAAGGAATGCCTCAGAATTTCGGATTTTTTGTCTAGAAATATTTTTGCACTTTCTTACAAAAATATTTTGAAATTAAATCAAATTAATACAGTTTTTTGTATTATAATTAACTCTCTCTATATTTGAAATATTTGTAATATATATTTTATTAATTTCTACTTTCTCTCAGTGTATGGGCTGGGCTTGGAACGGCTTGTATAGTTTGGGAATGGTTATGGGTATGGGAATGGAAAATGAAAATGAAAATGGAAATGCACTAATCGGTGAGCGGGCGTATGGCAAATGTTTTGAAATGATATGCAGTTGGTTAGATAATGGTTACGACTCGTAAACCTCCAATTAAGCTACAGATGAACATAATGTGCCACGAATATATTCAAAAATTCTACTAAAATCGCTCATTTATAGCGCTAAAAACTAATAATTTTTGCGGGCCATTTGCGGCAGATTCAGTTTGTTCAGCAGATCGTCAAATTCGCTGAAGAGCTGTGTAAAAAAAAGGGAATAAAATAATAAAATGAAGAGAATAATTATTACAACAGCAGTTTGCGTGGCGACGACAAGTCCCCCAACTCACATGGGTTGTGCCATAGCTGTCCACATAGGTCTTGCTGCCCCGGGAGGTCTTCTTGAATGCCGGCAGCACCGGACTGTGACCATGCAGAAGATTCACATTCTGATACGACTGCGCCTTGGCCGATCCGGCCAGTGGGTTCGTCTGGCTCTTGCCCACCGTTGGGGCCAGGTCCAGAAAGTTGGGCACTAAATGTTGGTGGTGGTGGGGGAATGGGGGAGATAAGGAGAAAACCAGGTGGCGATCCCTAACCATCGCTACTCACTCTTCTTGGGCTGCAACTTGACCTGGTTGAGCAGGGGATTGTGCAACTGGAGCTGTCGGTAGACGGGCAGGGCATGCTTTGGCGGCACCACCACGTGCTGGCGCCCCACCGCCTGCGGGTACAGGTAGGTCGTCTCCACCGTTGGCACCTGGCGGTAGTGGTATCGCCCCTCTCGCGGCGTGAACCTGCCATCCGAGCTGAGGGCGATGTGGAAAACGGTGCGCATGGGCTTGCTGTAGTATTGATACACCTGTGCGAGGGGGAATTGAATGGGGGGAAATTGTTTCTATATTATTTATTTAAATTATGAATTTAAGACTAGACTGTAGTCAGACTACATGAATTTGCTCTTAAAGTTTATGGCGTCTTTAGCTAGAAGCATAAATCATCATCGTTCTGCGCTCTTTCCCTCTCCTTCCTCTTGCCCAAAAGCTGTAGTTCAAACTGTGGCCGCTTGATGGCGTTTTCGTTTTAAATTTTGAACGATTACAAAATGTATTTATTTATTTTTTTAGAAATCAATTTTTATTGCTATAAAATTCATATTTATTGTTATTTATTAAGATTCTCACATACATAATTTGAAAGTACTTGTTGTCTGTTTTCAATAGATTCTTCGCATAATATTCTGACCTTTCTTGTTAAACATTTTATTTTATTGTTAATAACTTTTCATTTATAATAACTTCCTAAAAAAACATCTAACAAAACCAAATGGTTAACGATCATTACAAAATGATTAATTGATCTGTCCTTAATTTGCCAACTAATAAAGGTAAATAAATGTATAAATAAATACATGCTTTTGAATGTTCAAGATTTACAAGCACAATATTAGCTTGATACAAATTGCCTTTTGGATTATTTTAAACATTTTACCGAAAGCAATGTAAACCTTGAACTACATTTAAGACAGATTAATTCAAATCAGTCTAATCCTACTTCACCATTATTATAATTTTATAAAAGTTTAATAATATTTTAATGAATAAATCTATAACTGGTTAACATTTTTATATATATTTTGTATGAGATATATATTTTAAGGACTTTCCCTGCTTTATTTACCTGCGGGTTCCGCTGCTCGGGCACTATGCCATCGGGCACTGCGATGCCCTCCTTTTGGAGGCGATTGAGAAACAAGCGATCCGTTTCGAAGGCGGTGTCCGGGATCTTGCCGCCCGCATGGGGCAAGACTTGCTCCCGATAGATTTGGCGTTTCTTGAGAAATTGGTTTTGTGACAGAACGATTATTTATGAACCTAACAATACGTGTCGTCCATTGAGTACACACCTTGTGGTTGCGTTCCGCCAGCTCAGAGTCTTGGGCAATTATGCTTGGACTCAGGCAGAGATACAGCACTGCGATCAGCGAGATCACCAGGTGTGATGGCATTTTCAACTAATTAATTTATGATTTAAGCCGGGTTTTTATGATTGTTTTTTTAATGGTTGATGCGGAATTCAGATTATTTCCGCTATAAAATATGTAACAGAAAAGGTCAAGTTGATCGACGACAGGCACTGGCACTTGCGGATCGGCAGACAAACGTTAAGAGCTCGGTACACAAATCCAGATGCGAGACATTCTTCGACATTCGACAGGCAATTGCACAAGATTCGAGATTCGAGAGACAAGAGACGACGACAGATGAATGACGAGCAGAAAGAACGATCGAGCGACACGATCACGTGAAGCTACCTGGTAAGTGGATCCCCGATCCGATCTCCGATATCTTGCAGTTACGTTGTGGACGCGTCGACGGTGCCAAACATAATGAATGCAAATGCACAAAGCCGATCTCCGCCAGAGCTATGGCGCTATAGCGGGTGACCGTCCTCTGCCACTGCCGGCAGCGAGCAGCGTTCATCATCATCATCATCATCACTATTATGTATCATCATGAAAAGCAAGAGTAGTAGTAGTTTTCGGTTTTATTTAAGGCTTAACCCAAAGACGCTGAACCCTGAATGATTTCCCATTGCTTTTACTTTAGCTGCAAGTACACTGGGATTCAAATTATATTCTTTGAGGGACACCAGATGTAAGTGTGTTATTAAATAATAAAGCTAAAGTAAAAATCTTTAATAACATTCTCTTTAATAAAAGACATTTAAGAACTAGGTAACCGCAGAATAAATTTTATGTTTAATTTTGCTTGTTTAATTTAAAAAAAAATTAATATTGATGTTAAATATCTATATAGCAAGGAAAAAAGGAAAGCAAGGATTACATATTTAAAAATAAAAGTTTCTATAATATTCTTATAATATTTTCATCATCATTTTAGCAGGGATTTATTTCAAGATACTCTACTTTGCTATAAAAAAACTTTGATTTAACGAAAAAATCCAAACATTTTCTTTGTAAATCTGCAGCTTTAATAATTTCCAACTTTACGCTGTATTAGTTTTATTTGCGGTTTTTAACTGGAAGTGGCAACAAAATCATTTTGCTTGAATTGCCTCCAATTAATCTTTTTTTTGGCGAACTTGCTGCCTCCGGTGGTCAACGGGTCGGCTACTTGACTTGAAAGTCACAGCTGAGGAGAGATCCCTTTTATTTTTTAGGTCTGCTCAAACATCTTTGTTATACATATTTACGCTGGTTACTTGGACATAACAATTTTTTGGTATTGTTCCAAGCCTTTTTCTCGTCTCAAGTTGAAAGTGAATGGCTTGGAATTGGATTGGTTTTGGGTTGCTTTTGTTTTTGCCCATTTTTGCAGTTGTTTACTGATTGCGCCCCCAAAAGTCAACACTTTTCCTAAACGCTTCTCATATTCATTGATTGTTTTCGTTATTATTTTTAAATATTTGTGTAATTTTTTTCTCCTTGGCAGTCACTCACTGCTGGCTTGCTGCTTAAGAGAGCTCTTCGGCTGATGTTTTCTTTTCAGCTCACAAAAGTTTTGTTTTGTAAATAATGCGGTTTTATTGGCGCTGCTCGGGCCTTGAAGATACTATATTATAAAAGTGTGGAGTGTTACTTAGTGGTGAATGCTTGAAAGGCCGCCTTTCTTGGAGGATAATTGAGTTGGTAATAATAATATATAATAATAAATATATTCAGCAGCCTCCTAAGCACGTGCTTTGAGGGGAGTTAGAGATCGTTAAAGCGAGTTAAAAGTATTTAATATTTCCCCAAAGAAACGCTTTCAATTTCTTAGTAATTATTATAACAAAAATATTATGTTTAGAACGCTTATATATTTATTATTTAAACAAAAACTAAATAAAGAATGAAGGTTGTTTACCTTTTAAAATAAAGAAGAAACTATAAATGAAAGCCTTACTTCTAGTTTAAAATAAATTAATATTTAAGATATTTGTACAAAGAAATTCTCATATTCAACCATTATTAGAAAACCCAAGAAAACCCTTATTTATAAACAAATATTCCCACGCTTCCGTATCCAAAAACACAAAAATAAATACTTATTGATTCCAAAGGCATAGAAACCATAGAAATTTGACAATTCATATGAGGCGAGCGTGTTAAAAGTCAAACCCAAAGCCAATGTTTAATGCAAAATTCCAAGGGGAAAGTCTGATCAAATAGAGAAATGCGATAAGAACGCCTACAACGAGATCATCGCTTAACAATTCCAAACACAAGCAAAAGGCCTACAAACTAACAAACAAATTTGAGCTGCATTGAAAGGTTATGCAATATCGCCGCCGAAAATGGTTTAATGTTACAAATTACAAGCCACGAACAGGCCAAAAAAACAACAAAATTAAAGCGAGTCAGCTTCTGCTATGCGATTGTAAGATTTAGACCTTGGCTCAATCAAGATGCAGCAACTTTGGTCCATTGAGGAGACAGACCAGACCCAGACCAGAGATTAATTATTTTAAATTCATCGCCAGCCTTGGACGCAGGTTCAAAAACATTTTGTCGAGACATTTGGGCAGCTTTTGATTGGTTCGTTGCGGTTGCTAATTGGCCAAGAGCTGCCGCCGAGAGCGAAAACTTCCTGGAGGGGCTCGCTCGCTCGCTCCAAGTCAAGGATAACTTGGATGGCTCTTCTGCCCCAGTCATTCCCAGGCCTTTCCAATTTGCATCTTGTCACAGAAGATGACAAGCCAATACCACGACCACGATCTGACAGCAACTCACTCGATCGTGGTCCACATCGGAGGTTACCTAATTGGCCAATAGCCAAATGGCCGAGTTCAATTGCCCGACTCGGCTTGAACTTGCTCTTTTTTTTTTGTGTGGGATCCCAGCAGCCGGATCGAATTATGTTTTTGGTGAAAATAACATCAAAAGACCATGTCCATTGCCCACTTGTGACCAATTAACAAATGACTTTTCAGCCGCCGCGCCATTGGCAATTGAAGTTGCTCGATCATGTTTTTATATATTTTTTTCAGCCATTGTGGCGACGGAATGGATATTCCAAAATCAAGCGAATCGAGCAAGTGCCACGCGTTGAACCCGCAGGCGCGGACTGGCAACAAAAGTGTTCAGGGGCAGATGGCAAATTGAACGTTTAACAAATATATTTTATAGGTATAACCTTTGCTGAAACCTGTAAAAGATCTGTAAAGATGGAAGCCAGAAAACAAAGACCACCCATCATAGATTATAAAGTAAAAGTCACACACTTTAAATTTTCTGGACATTTTTCATATTATATCTCTTCATATATTTATATATTTTTTTTCATTTCAAGTTTACAATTTAAACATTTTTCAAAAAAGTAAACATTCATATCAATCATTGTTCTTCTCAATATATATAATATGGACAACTCTAAATACTTTTCTGGGCAGATATAGACTTAGAACTCGCTGTGTTCATATTAATATACATATATACAATTGACAGATATACATTTCTGCGTTTAACTCTTTCTTCTATTCATTAATTTTACAAATAAAAATCTGTTTCGTTGTTTAAACAGGATTTTAAATGCCAAACAAAATGGTTGGTAACTTGCATGGTGTTTATTATTATTATTAACTTTATATAGTTTCGCTAAGTATTGATTTAAGGCTAAAATTAAAATACAAAAATATGCATGTATGAATATCGGGGCAATTCAATGTAACTTAGCTAGACTTTGTATAAAAATTGTATTCTCTGAGTAATTTTTAGCTCATCATATTTGGAACTGATTTGCAAAAGCTTCTTTACAATATTTATATTTACTTAGGCTTACCAACTAAACATGCTAAAAATGTTAAATAATGTTGCAGGCAAAAAACAATTAGCTACAGAACAAAATTAAAAAAAAGAAGACGGCTAGGCGGGGGCATGAAGGATGATTTTTCAGTTTTGGTTTCTTGCTTTAGTAATACTCTTTTAGAACAGAGAGAGAGAAAGGGAAAGGGAAAGGGAAAGGGGTAAGGGGAGTCTTTTTTGTAGCTTTGTACCAAATCGTACTAAAATCAATAGGAAACTGTGTGTAACTATATTTAGTTATCGACCTAACTAGCTTACGCGCTAATTTATATAATTTTGCAGGTGCATTTAAAACGTGCTAAAACGGCTTAGTTGTTGGTGCCTCCGGGTGAGTCTTTAAGAGTGTGTGTAGTTTAGTAATAGGCACTCGATCGATCAGTGAATTATTGGTAAGTAAATCCCTTTCGGTTCTCAAAACAGACACTAAGCAACAGACAAGAACAAATTTACAAAATGTGTGGGCGCGCAGTTTTACATCTAACAAAAGTTAGATGATTTCTCTCTAGGACGCGGAGCCTCTTCTCTCCCAAACTCCTGCCTCCGGCTTTGTATATATATATATATATATGTAGTATATAGTAGGTGTGTGTTGTGGGTGTGTTGTATATATAATAAATATACGTTCCCGGCTGCAAAGCACTTGGCTTTCCCCTTGAATTCTTTTGCGGTTTGCTCCTCCACTTTACTCGGCGTTCAACTTATTCCGGTGCTGGATCCTGATAGGCCTTAACAATATCCTTGATGGCCGCCAGGGAGCCAAAGACCAGGGCTCCAATGCCGCAGGCGGTGATCAGAATGTTCTTCCACAAAATCCAGTTGTATTTACCGAAACCGGTCTCCCAGTGGACAATCAGCTCGATGACAACCTGGTTGGTATACAAATGTTACATTTAGTTAAGAAAATTTAAAGTATAGAACTTGAACTCACCGGAAAGATCAATCCCAGAATGGAGAAACAGAAGGCACCAATCAGTCCCATGAAGGGTCCAATCGTGGGCACAGCTACGGCCAAAACAACGGCGGCCGTTACCATCACTGTGCGCAGCACATAGTTGACCAGAGTTGGACGCTTCTTGCACTTATCCTTGATGCCATCCCAAACGATCTCTAGGCACACAAAGAACTGCAGTCCGAATGTGCAATAGACAGCCAGGGAAATGAGCAGCTTCACCGCCTGGGCGGGCCACTCCTCGATGGGCAGATTCAGGGTGATGCTCTGCCCGGTTTCGGCACCATAATGCAGATAGCCAAGAAATCCAAGCAGCATATAGATGAGAGTAACGCCAGACATGCCCTTGCTGAGCACACCGCAAATGCCAAGGAAGCTCTGCGGCGTCTTCATGTTGTTCTCCAGCGGCATCACCACACCGATGGCCTCCATGGCAAAGATGGTGATCGAGAAGAATTGGGGAAGGGTGCCCCAAGACACATAGTTGCGCTGAGGTAGTGGCGGCAGATCCTGAACCAGGTAGTAGAACGTAATGCCCAGTCCCAGGCCCATGAAAAGATTGGCCACCATCGAGACGGGCGCCAGGTACTTGAGATTCGGCACCCAAGCGATCAGGATCAAGGGTATCAGCATGGCACAGATGAGCATGCGCAATGAGACCGGTGAGCCTGTCCAGTGGGCAATCAGTTGCTCAAAATTGGAGGCCACAATGACGGTGTACACGGAGCAGGTGCCAAAGTAGGTTAGGAACAGTCCAAACAGAATGGAGAACTTGGCAACTGGCGCAAAACCACGGCACCATTTCGGTCCCTTCTGGAAGGCAGCCTCGGCGATCTCGGCAAAGGTCATCTTAGTGCGACGGGTTCTGTAGTACAGCTTGTGACCGCATTTAACCTGGAAATTAAAGGGAGTTTATTAAAAAATTCCTGCTTAAACCTTGACTTAAACTTACCAGAATGTAACTGCAGTGCGTGCAAATGAAGGCTGTGAAGATGGTGGCAAAGATACCCATGACAATACCCGAGCACATGAAGGCAAATGGCATGCCCAGAATGCCAGTGCCCAGGGAAGCCTTAAGCAAATGCGTAAGGGTTTCATTATCCCTGAAAAAAATATGAAATATAAAATTTGATTATTATAAAGAGAATATATTTAAGATTTAATCAACTTACGTGGTGGGATGTTCATTGTCACGCAGTGCAAACGGATCAAAATCATTGTTGGCCAAGGCCTGCTCAGCATCCGACTTGCGGGGTTGGATTTTGTACCTGGAAAATTAAAGATAAAACAAATTTAATAAAAAATATATCCTTGGGTAATTAGGAGTCCCTGAAATGGCCACCTCAGCTCCACATTGGAGGGTTCTAAGTCGCTCATTGTCATTGCCTTGCTCTGGTGGGCTTCGGTCCGATCGATTGTCTGTGCAAAACTAAAGCTATGCTCCCAATTGCAACCGTTTCTTATATATGCTGACAGTGAAATTCCCTTGCCATGGAATTGCTGCATCTGCAATTACAGCTGTCGGCCGTCTCGGCTGGCACTGTCTGTCCAGAAGTCGGCTCATAATACTAAATACTACACTTGTAACTTAATGTCGGTGAAAAAAGACCTCAGACTGCTGCTGCTGCTAGTGAAGTTGGAGCATTTTCCGATCCGAATTTGGCAAGGCGGCCTCTGATTGGCCTGGCCTGGCCAATTGACGGACTCTCGTGGATTCCGAGCCATATTCCCAGAGTGCCTGACTGGCTGTGGCAGTTTAGTTGCATCAGCCATAAAAGAAATGAAAACTTTAGCCTGGCTTTATGCTGGAATATTTTTTTTTAAGAAAAATCTACTTTTAAAAATTCCCCAAAGTATGCAAGGCATTTTTTATAAAACCTAAATTGGGAGTAGAGATTTATTTGTAGAAATAAAAACCTGGCTTTAGAGTGGAGTTCAAACATATTTAGATTATGTTTTTTAATAATTAAATGTAACAGATTTAAATGGGAAATAATAAAAGGATTTCTTTGAATATTATCTACAAATATGGTCTTGGAACCTTTAACTTGTATATATTTTTCCTTTTTTAATATTATTTTTGAAAGGCATAATACCTAATTCTTCAGCTAAATAATAAATAAAAATTAATCTTTTGATTTGAAACCTCTTCAAGGGTTCACTTGATTACGTAAACTATCTGTAAAAATAAATATAAATCACCTTTGATAACTATAGACCTCTTAAGCTACATATGTCCAACACCCAGACACTGTAACATAGTATATCAATTTTAAATAGTCATTAATATAAAAACCCGATCTATATCATTTAAATGACATTGCATTTATTTTTAGCATTTCCTAGTCTGCTACTGATAATTGCTGATATTCGAAACTCTTTCTCAAAATTAATTTCCGCGAAATTAAACGGCTCTCGTCAGAGTATATAAATTACACATGTAGAATATCAAGAAAGCGAATCATTTCATATAAAAAAAATTCCTATCAGTTCAAGATCACCTCAGGTTATCAGTGTTGGTTTCCTTCTATAAGTGCAAAGTCATCAAAATAAGTTTATAAAGCAAAAAAAAAACATTTAAATCTAATTTTTGTAGATTTTAAATATAATATTTCTAGTCGTGAAATATTGATTTAAAACTGGGAGTAAAGTTCATAGCATTATGAAAGTCATCTTGTTGGAACTAAGGAAAGATCTACATTTTGCATTTATTTGCTTATTTTTTCACGCTTTTGGCGTCATTTCGAACTGTTTTCGCCCTGCGTTCAGTTTAGTTTTCTTGTTTATTTCCCGCTGACAATAATATTTGCATGTAAAGGCATCGAAAGATCATCAGCATGCAATTTTCAGGCATTGCTATTTGTCAAACGTCAGCAGATAAATATTTTGAGATGCCTCCAACTCGATTTGGTTTTCGGATTTATTTCTATGGCGTTGTATACCTCAGGAATTTCCATTAGGCTTACGTGATTTGTGCTTATTAGAAGGCAGGGGACTTGATTATAGAGCTGCTACTAGTTGTCTGGTTAGTTTGACCTAAGCCAAAGCCAAGTCAAAGGTATAATAAACGGGTCTATAATATATTTCAGTGTAATTGATAATGGCACGTTTAATTGTAATCAATCTGAGCTAGGCTGAGATGTCAGAGTAGAGTTTCTTGTCCGTTTTTAGTCAATTTAGTAGTGGCGTCGGCATCAAAAGCCAATTAGCGAGACGGCGAAACACTAATCTACTCGTAAAGTTAATTGGCAAACATGCCACACCGGCTGAGCAATTTAGGCGACATATTTTTAGCACTCTGACCAGACGACACTCACATTTTCTTTCCATCTCCAGGCAGGAATTGCTCCATTTCCTGGGGCGCATGCTTGGCGCCGCCGTCCTATTGAAAATATAGATAAAAAAGAAATTCAATTAATAAAAGGTAATTGCTTAATTGAAGCTTCAAAAAGTACTTACCGCAATGTTAACCATTTTGAAGGCTGTTCTTTGTGTTTACCTCAGTGTAAGGAGCTAGAAGGAAGGAGAGAAAAGGGTATATGAATATTGGGTTTTAAGATAAATAAATAAATAAAAAATATATCTTTTATATCTTTTTCCTTTAAGAAATAATTTTTTACAATATTTCCCTAATTGTTGCCTATTATTTTATATTTTCTAATTACAATTTCATAAAATAGCAAACTTCTCTGCCTTGCAGAATCTCAGAAATCTCATTCAATTGATTTAATAATCAATTTGAATTGCAATTGTGGCGCCCAGACAACACTTTAGAAATCAATCTGGTTATTTCCAGACTCAGACTAATAGAATCTCCATTATTATTAAGTAAACGAGTAGCAGAGACAACACACAGCATCTCTTGATTTGATTTAATTGTCTGCGATTTGTCCCGAAAGATATTCCAATATGCTAAAGTTCAATTCCCCTTCGTTAATTGTTTTGTGCGACTCACTTTCAATTCAAGGCTTTTAATTTATGTATATGAATTGGAATTTTTCGGCAATTTATATGTAAATTTGTGAGTGAGGAAGCAATTGAACATAATTTCGTTCACTTAAAAACCTGCAACGCCCTAATGAGTTTTATTTTTAGTGGCAGCAACAGAGCAAAACGCGCTGTGACATATTTCGGTTAATTGGATTCTTGGCTTTTTGCGTTTCAGTTCTATTATTAATCTGTTAAATCGCAGTCACATGTGCCATTTTTCACACAGTAAATAAATATGTGGGATATAGTATGTGGGATATCAGGTCGAGGGTGGTCTCTTCTGTACTTTGGACCGAGAGTCCACTTGTACTCTGGCTAAATAACCTTTTAAGAACTGCCATTAGGATTTGTGTTTGGAGGTTATTTATGTGTATATCTCGCTAGTGACAAATGATATTATTTATGTGCATATATTTGTGTTCTTTACTTTTAAATTTCTTTGCATATTTCACTCGGTCTCAGACGCTGCGTAGACAGTTTCGGATGTCAATAGCTTGGCTTTTTGTGGCCGTTTGTTTTGGCCATGTTTCGTCGCTGATTTGGCGGAATTTGCGTCACGGTTGAATGACCTCTCCTACCCACTTGACTTGGCCTGACCTCTGCCCCACACCTCACCCAAGGCTCTCGGCCAGAGATAAGCCATCTCTGAAGGGCCCACCATGGAAGCTAAAGTAGTCTACTTTTACAGCCATTTACTGCAATCGGAAGAACCAAGTCTTATATAAATATATGTAGTTTGCCCTATCTGAGCGTAACGTCATCGTCAAATCACGCATATGGCACTCCAATATCTCGATAAGATATGGTACACATCGAACATGATTATCGCTCAATGAATGAATAAATAAATAAAAAAAAAACTCTCCTAAGAGAAAACTAAGCGCGCACACACAATATTTTTTTGGCAACAAACTACAGAATGAAAGAACCTTCACCTAGTGAATGTTGGCATACATTTTGATAGTATTTTGTTTTAGTTTTTTGCCTTTTGGTTTTTGCAGTTGTTGTTTTTAGTGCTCCGATATTTTTAGTGTTAGCCGTTTGTCATGCCAAATGTATGCTTTTATCGCCCATAGTTTTCACTGCTTTTCCCCAAAAACTAGCGCAAACTGGTTTCTCTGATTGATCGGAAGATACATATATATATAGGTTTGTATATATGTGTTGTGCTAGGCATTATCATTCCTTTCGATTGCGTGAGCCGAGAGCATGACACGGCCAAAATAAAAAAACTAAACAAATATACACAGAGAAACGCCGAAATTTTGGCGAAAATTGCCAAAAACTATATCGATTGCATCATTTCAATTGAAATCTATTTACTTTTTTCCTTTTACTTTTATTTATTTGATAGTTTATTGCCCTTTTTACCATTACATTTCGTGAATTTATAATATTTTGTAAAGATATTGTATTTTTTCGAACCCTGTTTAAAAATCTTATTATTAAGATAAAATGTTATAATTTCTGCTCTTATTTATCACCTTAATGATAGGTGCTAATGTATTCTTATAATATTCTGACAATCATTACAATGTATCTGCCTCGAAAACAAATTGCCAATTAGAGGGAACATCTTTCAAGATTTATTATTGTTTTTCAAGAACCTTTCTATATTTAATCTTTACCAATTATCACCTGCTCGTCAGACGTGACAGATCACTAAAAGTCGGATCAGAAACCTTGAAAATCAGAATTTCTGAGCCACGGGAAATGTGAAATATGTCGCAAGTAATGCCACATTATTGGTATTCTTGGGATAAACATAAGTCAGCAAAATGAAAATAAATAATCTTGTTTATGGCAATCCCGTTTGTGGGAGGCGTGAGAATCACTGAAATTTATCTAAGGAAATGCAACAACATCTGTTTGCGGCAAATCCATACTCTTCTAGATGCTCTTCAGGGGTTCTCTGGTTCTTTTGACATCTCTCAAAATCTGTATTCAGCAGCATCAGCGTCATGCTGAGAAGAAAAATTTTAGATTTGGCCAAAAACCCACCCGGTCGAGCCCCTCACTTAGCCACATGTTTCCACATTGTTGCTGTGAGTTTATTTTTAAAGAGGACACCAGACGACATCAGTTTAGTCCTTTCAGTTAATGTCATATATTTAATAACCTCATTAGTTGAATATTAAAAAACCCCACCACTGAGTCATAGTGAAATGCTTTAAAATGGAAATACAAGGGAAGGGTGTAATCATAGAACCCAACCCTTCCTTTTGAGGCGATAATGGTGCCCTTTTCCCGAGCGATATCCGAGCATGTTCTGCGTAAGCAAAACATGATACTCTCATTTTCTTGGGAATATATTGTGTTTAGCTCTGAGATTAAACATCTGTTTATATTTAGCCTCAAGTTCATCCCGGCATCGACGACGTCGACGATGTGCTGCAAAGCTTTTCTACTATTTCGTCAGCCAAATGAATGGTTAAGTTTAGTTTTTTGGACTCGTGGAATGTTGCATGTGGCAAGGGATTTGTCACTGATGTTGACACTCCTTATCTACTTGTGCTACCCCTTGGCTGAGTTACTTTTGTATTTATTTACTTTTAGGGGAAGTAAGACAGTTTGCAGCTCAGCAAAAATGGTGTTAAAAATGTTCCTGTTCGTTTTGAGGTTTCCAGTGAATTTTTATAGATAATAAAACAATGATTCTTGGAAGCCAAACCCAAGGTTATGTGCCGTGATAAGAATTTGTTTTTAGAGAAAATGTCTTCTTTAATGAGTTTTCGTAACTCCATAGTTGCATTTTCCATAGGTTAGGCCTTGACACTATTTTTTTGTTATACAATTTTAACTTTTACTGATTTTTAAATACCTCTTTTAGTGCTCTAGTTAAAAGAATTGCTTTTTCTTACATATTTCCCTACTTTGCCTGACCGTTTGTTAATTGTAAATCCCCCTGAATAGATTTTTAAAAATCTCAAAATGATATTTGTGCAGCTGTGGGTTCAATGTTTCACATTCGTCCAAAGATCACTCTACGTTGCTCCAGATTTACGTCACTAGAAAACCGAACCCAACCTCCGTCTACGAATATGAATATATAATTAACCCGTGTCGTCGTTTCAATGAGAAACTGCTGATTAAATAGAGCCTTGAATGAGCTCCTACAAATTGTTATAGCTCCTTATCAGTTAACTGTCTGTTCGCTGTTATCTTCAGAAGCCATGGATGTAAATGCATTTCCCCTGCTGTTTGAGGTGTTTAAAATAATTAACAACAATTGGAGGGTTTGCATGTGGTCATTGCATAACTCGCAAATTATGATAACAACGCACGCAAAACCGCCACAAAGGTCACATTATCGTTCAAGATAATAAATATATGAATATGGTTATTTTTTTATGGAATTTTCGGTAATTGTTGTGGTCTTTTTTATTGGAAAGTACGTTTATCGACGACTGCCGTTCAATGGTCCAATCGATAAAGAACACCGACCGACCTTCTCAGGTGTTACGGAAATTAGTTGCATCTAAAAATAAATCAATTTCTGTTCGCAAAGAAGGCGGTCAAGTGTAATGTCTGGCTAACAAATTGCGCAAATGGCGCAAATGTGGAAAAGCCAGGGGAAATTGAGGAGGAAATGGGGGTAAAAGATGGATGACACAAGATTGACAGTCCAAGAATAACAGTAAACAAGGAGACAAAGAGTGTCTGTTGCAGGATAAGAATGGGGCAAAGACCTATAGCAAATATGTCCTTACATCACACAAGATTGGAGTGGGGAGTAAATAGTCCTTGGGTTTAAAAATAAAAACAAAAACTTGGCAGGCATCACCTAAAAACTTGTACCTTTTGAAGGCCTTTTTCCTATTAAATTTATATCAGCATTATAAATCTTTCTTTATTTTTTACATTTAATTTGGCTTCGAAAGAAAACATTATTATTTAAATATAATATATTTTTTAAGCTTAAAGGCAAATATGTTTCTTAGGAATCTCTTTCGATATATAAATTCTATAATCTCAAACGAGAAATTTATTCTTTGAATATGTCAAATATCTTGGGTCCAGCTGCCCCCACGCAATCAACAGTTGACGTTTTCTCTAAAAACCCCTCCCTTAAAAATGTACTATTTTTTTACACAGAAGCCTGGCCTTCTTTGGACTCCA
The DNA here is from genome assembly GCA_035045905.1 of Drosophila anomelani. Classification (NCBI taxonomy): domain Eukaryota; kingdom Metazoa; phylum Arthropoda; class Insecta; order Diptera; family Drosophilidae; genus Drosophila; species Drosophila anomelani. The sequence goes on from JAWNOO010000165.1 coordinate 11,792,302, forward strand.
ATCTCTGACGTCACAGTTTTACTGCGTCTTTGGCATTGGCTTGTAAATTTTCTTCCATGTTAATTACCAACAACGACAATATAGCACCAAAATCAATAACACAACTACAAAATGCGCATGTAATGAAGGGAAATGGTTAACGGTAAAGATATGGCACAAGACAGATGGGCACACCTCAGTTGGAAAAGTAGTTACAACACAGGGAAAAATTGAATTAAAAATGTTTAAATTTGTAATTTAAACAGTTTTAATTTAAAATATTTTTATATACATATATTTTATAAAAGAAAAATTAAGTTTTTAAATGGGGAAACTAAGAAAACAAATTATACAAAATTGGTTCCTTAATAGAAACAAAGGATAAATATCCTGCAAGCAAACAGGAAAATCAAATTTGGAAATAAACTTTCACAAATATTAATTTAATCGGTTTAATAAAATATTTTTCAAATGGATAATAATATTTTAGACTCAATATAATATTAACCTTTTTATTTTGTAAGTTTTAACGACAAACCTTTTCCAACTGTTTTGACTATGACAATATTTTCCATAATTTTACTTTAGGTGTACATTTCTTCCCTTTTCCATCCGTTTACCCTATAAAGTCTTTAATGTTTCGATTTCTTTCGGTGCACCCATCCCATTTTGGCCTGAATTCAGCCATTTGGCCATGTCCTTGGTGAGTCAGTTAGATTCTGGGTGTTCCAGCGGGTGGGTGCACTTTTCCGAGTGGGTGTTTGGGTGAGGTAATTGCATTGACATTTGACGTGTGTGGAGCAGAGATGGTCTTCGATAGCGGATGGATGGATGACACACACAAATTTTTAGTGTTTTCGGTGCGGTGGCATTGTGAGTTAACTTTCCCTTGGCTAAGTGCTCAATTACTGTTAAATTACGTATTGCAATGTGGCGCGAAACGTGGAACATCAGCAAGTCAAATGGGGAAACCTATACGCAGCCATTGAACTATCGCATAAACAAACAACATTAGCTGCAGTGGACTGACTTGGAGGAAAAGGCGCGCGTACTCGAGATAATGCTAATTTTCCATTCATGTTTCAGAGCCGAAGGAACTGAGCCACGAAAGTCCCAGAAATTAATTGCCAGAAATGCAAATAATAAAGGGACAGGTGCAACGTATGCATTCGTTAACGTCGTCGTCACATTGCACGCGTGTCCAACCGAAAATAAAGAACGTTTATTATTAGCTTTCGTTCTTTTCCGCTCTTTATTCATTTATTTTTTGAACTGTCGAAAAAAGTGTCTGGTTTTGTTTTAAGGTTTTCGATTTAATTGTCGTGTGCACATACAGTTATAATTGACACTAGGCGATGGCACTATTTTTGGTGCACTGAAGCCGCTTTTTTTGTGATTTCCACATATCAAAAACAACACTTTTTGACAATTCCTTTTATCAATATGTATTTTTGTTAAATATATTCTAGGTCTTCGATTTGAATTTACTCGACTACATAACACATGTGCTGCACTCTGTCTCTGCTATTTTCAGACAAACCCAAATTTTCAGACATGTGCTCATCGTCTCGCTCTCTGCGCTTCCTTCTGCCCCCCTCGAGCCTTGGCTTCTGGGTATATAGTTTCCAGTTTTCGAACACGCCGCCGACTTTACTATATATTGCTTACGTTTCGTTTCCTTTAATCGCCGCACTGTACTGCACGAAACGCCGCGGTATTGTATCACTGCCACCGGCTGCCTTGAAAAGGTGTTAGGTTTTACTAAAATATAATGCCAACAGTTCAACTATAGCGCTGCTGGCTAAATCGGAGCTCCCGCCGACGACAAAAAATTAACTGCAAAGAGCGCGGCTGGCAGCTCTTTTAAATACGCGCCCAGCGAGCGGTTCGTGAGTGCCCGCCAAAAACGCAGCCGGCTCTCTCTTTGAATCTAGCCGTTAGATCTGACGGTTTGCGATATTTAATTTTTGAAAATATAACATAATACTAAATTATATTTAAAAGTAAGGGCTGGGAAAAAAATATTGTTAAAATATTTCTTTTGGATTTATCTTATTACTAACGCTTTCTATACATTTTGTATTTGTATCTTTAAGATACTTTACAAATATTATTTGAAAACTAAAATCTTTCCCTGAATAATTCCCCAGTTTATATTTTCGATTTAGTTTTCACTTCTTTTATGTGTTTTTCATTTGTATCTTTAAGATACTTTACAAATATTATTTGAAAATTTAAATCTTTTCCTAGTCATTTTTTTCGCTTATTTATGGCCAATGACTCAGCTCTTCTGAGAGGGAAAAAGTGAGAATGGAAGAGAACCTAAAAACACGAATAGCCGGCAAGAGAGAATGCGAGAGAATTTTATGGAAAAAGAACGAGAAATAAAATGAAACAAAAAGGACAAAGGACATCGAGGATGCGCTGAATTCAGGGAGAGCGATGAGAACCAGTAGTAAAAATAAAAATAAAGAGAAAGGAAGAGAGAGAGAGAGAGCGAGACTCAGAGGGGAACTCCCAAAAGGGCAAGGGCCTTCATCTTCTTTGGCTGACGAAATTAAAGTCGAGCTTTTCATAAGCGTGGCAAATGTTTTCAGCTTCATCTTCATTGACGGAAACACGAAACTTTAAATTGAAGCCACGGCTGAGCGGCGACATCCTTTCGCCCAAGAAATAGATAAGCGCCATTGCATCAGCTTTTTGGCCTGCAGTTGCAGGTTCTGGGAACCAACATAAATATTTATTTATCCAAGCTCTTGCCTACTCACGATGGTTTACTAATAATAATTGCCTTCCACCCGCACATGCCTACGTCATCGTTCTACAACTTTCTATTGATGAAATTCACTTTGGCCCACGGAACTGGTTTGTTTCTGCAAGTCATTTATCAATTATTTGCGATATGCGAATGAACTGATTACGTAGAGCTACTGAAATAAACAGAGGGATGATGAGTTGGGAAAAGAGAATTCAAATAGCTTTTGAAGGATAACATGACCATGAGGAAATTATCAAGGATAACGCTCAAGTCATCTACTTTAAACTATAAAATTAAACGTAGGCAAGGATTATGGTTTTCTTTTTATTTATAATAAAAAAGCTAAGAAGAGTGAGTATAACAATATCCTTTAAAGGATACAACTATCCTTTCTAATATTATTTAAAATTGAACAACTCGAAATCTTAATCTTATCACGCATAAAATAAGATTATGAGATATTATTTTATAATTTATTCCCATTTTCATTAAAAGGATTTAATGACTTAGAAAATGTCCTTAAATTTATCATAGAACGTTTAAAGAGCGTACAACTAAATAATAAATACTAAGTCATTCCAAACGCTTTTAAAAATCGTGGCAAACTTCCAAATAAAAATTCACAAATGTCTCAAGTGTCTCAGATGTTATCACTTTTAACCGACAAAGCATTTATTAAGAAATATTTAGCTAAACATTTAATTTAATTATTAGCCTGCCTTTGGTTTCCTTATCAAATTTTTATAGAAATGCTTTAAATAACTCAACCTCTGTGGAAATTCCGGTTGGTTATTTATTATAATCTAAAAAGAACAAAAACAAATTATATGCAAAAATACGTAGTATAAATAGAGCGGTTAATATTTATATGGAATAAAAAAATACATGATAAGGACACTCGCGTGCCTACTCGGGGGGCCATAAATATAATATAAGATAACCAAGTTGACCAACTCAAATAGATAAGCGTAAATTCGAAAGGGGCTATAATTGAAATTAGTTTTATTAACAATTTCCTGAGGACTCAAAATGAATTTGAACGCCAACATCCTATATAATCAATAAAAATTATTCTTATCTCCGGACATTACTGACGTTGCAACCTGAAAATAAATATATTTATGAATGCCAAATAAAATCTGAGAAAAAACAGGTTATTTTCTTTAAAATGTAAAAGTTTATTCCAAAAATCTTGTTCATTTACAATTTAGTTATTTTGATTTTGCACAAAATCATATGAAACCGCTTGAATAAACCAAAGTTTGGCTTTAAAACCTATCAGATTTTTAATCTACAAAATTTTCAATGATCCTCTATTTGAGCTTGATGTTTAAATAAAAAATGTAATTGCACAAGATATTCTTACAATAGATTGATTTATTAATATATGGTGTGGTTGCTGATTCGATCCGATCTGATAGATGTGGACATATGTATATATTACGAGGGGGCCTGTTCTGACTGTGTCTGTAGTTTCTATGCATTGGCCAGTTTGGAACTGCCATTCAGTTACTATTGAGTTGAGCTTGAGCTATAGATAAGATTCATCTGAGTTGAGTTGAGTTGAGTTGAATGATTGAGTGTAGTTAGTGGTGTCTTTTCAAGTGGCGTTGTCTTTAGCTGCTGAGTGTGCGCGGTTCTCTTGTATAAATCTTTTGCAAATCTCCTGTCAATGGACGTACTTTCTTAGAGTCTATGAAATCAAATGGCAGTACATATGTATTACACATGGTATAATGGTATATCAAAGTCGCAGTCGTATAACTCGGTTCAGGTGGTCTACACGTATCCCAAAAATTGTCCCGCCTCCGCACACGCGCTATGCATCCGAATTTTGTTTATCGATTCCTTCTATTTGAAGCCCAGCGCTCTAAGGCTTCAAATAAATGAATCGTCAGTGCTCCTCTGGCGGCGTTCGAAACTCCGAGATCCAGTCGGTGACGCGCAGTCGGAAGATCTCCGTTTTGGTTAGGATCCAATCGCGATACTGGTGCGGTATATATTCCACCAGCTTGTCAGCGATATCCGGATTCTTGAACATAATAACGTAGATGATCAGCACATTCACAAGAAAGAGAAAGAGAAACATCATCAGGGACGAGAAGGCGGCCTTCGAAAGCAGGTTCACCCAGGAGCCACACTTGTTGGAGTTTCGTTTCTTTTGATTGTTCTTCTGATTGGATTTCCCTCCAGCTACTGCACCCGATACCGAGGATCCACCTCCGGCATTCACTGGTTTGATTGTCAGCTCATTATCGCCAGTTCCGGCGAGTTTTTTGGCTTTAGCTTTTTTATTGTTGGGCTTTTGTGACTTCTTGCCACCAGCCCCACCGCCGTTTGACTGGACGGAGACTGCATCCCCGGCTCCTGCCATTTGCAACGTCTCCTGTGCGGCCAAACGTTCGCGTTCAATGAATTCCGGCTTGTAGTTGGCGCAGATGCTGACCTGGAAAATGGGAAAATTACAAAACGTTAGATGTGCAAAATGTGAGCCAAGCTGTGCCACTCGAGAGCCAGCCCTTAGCTCAAGGACCACTTACCGTATTCTTGGCCGCCTGTTGGCAGTCCTTTTGCGTTGAGCAGCGACCCACAATCTTCTCCCAGGCGGGCGTCAGGGGATTCCCCTTCAGATCCAAGTAGCGCAAACGGCGCAACTGACCGAAGCTAATGGGCAGGTGCTCCAGGCAGTTGTTGTACAGGTCTAAGTGGCGCAGCTGCTCCAGCTGGCCAAAGTCCTCGGGCAGGAAGCGTATTTGATTCTTGCTCAGATCCAGCCGCACCAAACGCGTCAGAATGGTGAAGTTTTTCTATGTTTTATTTAATAGAAAGTGTTACTAGGTGTTTATTAGGGTTTTTCCGGAGGGCTATACTTACTCCCAGGTTGACCAGGCGATTGCTGGACAGATCCAAGACGGTGACGCGCTTAAACGAAGCCTGCGAAGCACAAAGACAAACTGAGACTCAGAAGTAGTAGCAAAAACATGACCGAAAAAGAAACCCCCGAAAAAAGTAGCTGCCCTAAAAATCCCTTTCTTAAATATTATACCTCTTGTATTATTTTCTTAAAGGGTATAATGGGTAAGCTTCTAATAATTAAATTTTTGTGTATTATTTAGTATCTGACCTAACTTAAATATTTATTTTAGGCCATTTAATTTATTAAAATAAATCTATAATTTAAAAAGAATTTCTCAGCTACAAGTTTTTGGAGATTTTGATCTATTTTGATAAAATAGAGATATAGTTTTTCACTAATTTATTTTATTATTTATCCATAAAAAATTAAGACTAGTTGTCATATTTCTTTATGAAAAAAGAGCCTCTAAGGGATTATCTAAAATTTAAAATGCAATCACAGGGTATCTACAGTCGTACACTCAACGAATATATATTTCTTGTTTTTTGGCAACCTTCCCGAGTCGCTGAGGGGTGGCAAAGACCAAAAATCAACCCCCTCGAGCAATTTCGGCTGCATTTTCAACCACACACACACATACACAAAACACACTCGAATGAAGGGGGTAGCACAGGAGATGGGGGCAGAAGAGAAGAGAAGAGAAGAGAAGAGAGACGAGAGGAAGTCAGCGTTAATTGCAAGCCAGCTGGCAGAACAACAACGAAAGCGAGAGGCCGAGAGGAAGTGGAGCTTGCCCGTCCCGTCTCGCTCCTGCTGTGTGCGAAAGCGAGATGGCCGGTGACTAGACATCCGCCAGACATGAGACATGGCACCAAAGGTGGAGTGAGTGGGGCCTACTGCAAACAGAGATGGCCCAGGAGCTGGGTGCTAATTACCGCCGCTGCACTTGTACTTACAATCTCCCGAACCGGTATCTCGCTCAACTCGGAGAGGCTTAGATCGCAGGACTCGTCCACCACCCGCTCCTTCATGTTCACCTTCACCTTCGTCTTGTCGCCGGCCTTCGGCATTTTTGGGCTATTTATTTGCCACAATTTTTGATTTGACTTCAGCTGTTAGCTTCTCCTGCCTGGTTTATGTTGTTTATGCGAAGACGGACTTTTTCTCAAAGCCTCGGAAAATAACATACGTCAAATGGTTATGGGAGTTTTTTTGCAAGCCTTCTGGTCACACTGTTACGAAAAGCTTTTTTCATAGTTTAAAAAATAAGTTATGTTTTTGTTTAAAAAAGCAAGCATTTTGGGTTACTTACAAACTGGTATTTAAGAAGTTTGGAGTTCAATCATTTATTGGCATGATTTTTAATACAATTATACAACTCATTTAGTTAAAACAAAAATATCAACATTTAAGTCAGGCTCAAGTTTTTACAATTTAAAAAGTTATTTTCTATTATTTATTGTTAATTAAACTTTGGTTTATTCATAGAACTGAAACAATCACTGTTATCTAATTATTGTTAGAAACAATAGTCATGCGAATTCTTCCAGATTGTTGTTAAAAAGCTGCGTATATTTGTCTATATGTACAAATGTATGAATGTATGTAAACACGAATAATTGCCTATTGAAGATTCTCCTTATAAGATAAGGCAATCCAATATTGACTAGAATAAACAAATACAAAAAGATATAAGCTAAAGATATCCAAAATTGCAAGCAGTTTTCTTTCCAGATAAAGAAGTTATTAGTTGAACAAATCTTTAAACATTTGAAGGTTTTAGTAGAGTTAATCAAGTACATTTAGACATGCGTTAATAAAACTACACAGACCTACATATCTTTTTTTTATCGTTTTTTTTATTCTTCAAAATTAAAAAGGATATATTACAAATATAAAGATTACAAATTTCATTAATATACATAAGGTTAATTTTGACCTCTATTAATACAGTATCTAATTGTTTAAAAGATTTTATTCGGGATTCAATACATAAAGGTCAATGATGCAGCTGCTTAATCCGTCAGAGTCGATTTAAGTCAATTAGAAGAAGGCTTCTGTGGAAGAACTGTGTTGTATTGTCTGTGAGGAACAACCGAACGAAGCAGCGGCCTACTCCGTGGCAAGCAGAGAAAAGTTCTCGAAACTCAGCTTACCTTGCACAGACTCATCGTCCAGATCGTCGGTGCTGTTGGTAATCCGGGTACGTGAGCCCTTGGCGGAATTAGATCCCATCGAGCTCTGCATGCCCACGGTGCGGCCATAAAGTACGTTCTCCAAATAAGGCAACCCGTTGTTGTTAACAATGTTCAGGCCGAGGCAGGTCTCGATTTGCTTCCAGCGATGGAGTCGTTCCTGCAACTCGTTAGTCACCTCGCCCAGCGAATTGCGTGCCTCGACAATGGAGCGATCAACGTCATCGATACTCTTGCCGTGCGTAGAAACAAAGGCACCCACCAGGCTCGATCGCTTCTTGCGCAGTTTCTCACAAGCCTCCCTCGCCGACTGAAGCTGCTTCTCGGCCGAGGCCCGCTTCTTCTGATGATTCCTATTTTCGAGTTCGTATGTGTACTGCAGCCACGACTGCAGCTGAGGAGGCGGAGTCCAGCAGTTGTCCACCAACTCCATTTCGGCCCGCGACAGCTCGTTGCGCAGCATCTCGATTTCCTGCTTGAGTTGCTGCACCTCCAGATCGGAGTTCGATGAACTGAGTGTGGGCGCTTCTTTGAGGCGCCGTTCTAGGTCGAGTTTTTCAGTGGCCACATTCTCCTGTTCCATGCGGGCCAGCTCCAGCTCCTTCTGCATCTCCTGCAGGCTCTGCTCGGCGCGGTGCAAGCCCTCCATGTCTTGGGCCATGCGACGCAGGTGGCGTTTGGCGTTCTTATTCTGTTGATATGCATACCAGCAGCCAATAATAGCACTCAGCAATAGGGTGACCAGGATGTAGTCCTTCCAGCGGTTGCCATTGTCACGAGGCGGACCAAAGAGCACCACATCCATAGCTTTCAGGGAGATTTTCTGCTTATGTATGGGATCCTTGATGCCCAGGACATTGCCCACATACTGCAGGTTGTTGACGGCCAGCCGGGGCAGCGCAGCACCAGTGACTTTATGCAGCTTGAAGAGCTCCACATACTGGGGCAGCTGCACGGACTGGGCTAGCCAGTCCGTGGTCTGCTCGATGGTCCAGTTGTGCACCTCTGAGCGCAGCCAGGCCTCCCACAGCTCCTTGACCGATATGTGCATGTCATCATTGAAATGGAAGGCCTTCTGCCGCTTCTCGTAGCCAGAGTCATACTTTAGCTCCTCGCGCAGAAAATCATCCGATTCGCTGAGGTCGATGTTACCGTTGTCGTCATCATCGAGCTGGCGATGCAAACTGGCAATGGCCTCCATGCCAAAACGATCCTGGGTGCTGCTGCTGCCATGGTGACAGTCCAGGTCGTCAGCACTGCAAGCCCCGTCCGCCGAGCCGCTGCCCATGGCCGAGCTAAACTCGTTGCTTACCGCCTGTGACATGGCCTCGCTCAGCAGATTGTACGAACTCCGATGCAAATGGTGGTCAAGGTGATGTCCTCCGCCGCCGCTGCCAGTCGCGTCATGCGCATGGTGGTGCGGATGCTGGCCACTAGCGTCGTTCGACGGATGATATGGAGCCACATTCGTGTGCTGCTTGAACTGAGCCTGTTGCTGCTGCTGCGAGTTGTAGCGATTCGAGGCTGTACGTGCGTCTTGGGCCAAGGTGCCAATGTTTTTCAGCACGCAGCAAAGAAAGATGATCGAACAGTTCCACACAACGTCCTTGCGCATTGTGCTGGCTATGCGGGGACGGGCCGTTATGGTTTTAAGGCACTCAACTGGTTATTACCAGTAATCTGCAACAGTTTTTATTGTTTTTTTACTTTCTTGTCAATTTGCACACTTTTGTTTTACGTTTCCATTGTAAACAAACCCAGCTGACCCAACAGTGCGATGGCATAATTCGCGTGCCAGAGACCCGGTCACACAATCATTTTTTCAACGATCTTCAAGCAGAAATTCCGGGATCGATGATGTGACCAAGCTGTTCAGAGATCGCAAAATGTTAAAGTGCTGTTAAATCGTTTGTGAACAAAACATTTGTTAATGTTTTTATGTTTATTTAAAATATACAGTTTATAGGAACTAATCTAGCAGTCATTTTACAGCCCAATCTTAACGTTAAAATGTCTTTGTACTTAATAAAAGGAACTTTTTTAAATTCCCTCTCCTATGCTAGACTAAAATAATATTTATATACATTTTTAGTTACTTTACAACATAAAACATGCTTCTAGGGTTAAGAATTCAGCTTTTTCTTGGCCAACTCTTCTCGTTTTCCCTCAATTTCAATTTCAATTAATTGGTTTTTTAATCGCATGGTTTGCAATTCAACAACTTGCTTCTCTATCTCATATTTGTGCTTCTCAGCAGCTCTGGAATTGGCATCCCTATAATATTCCTGCTGCAGTTTAACCAATTCCACCTTCTCCTCCTCCAGACTAGTTTTCCGTCTGTGATCCGGCAGTATGGGAGGCTCGCACGCTCTAAATCTTCTTTGTGACCATACTTGAAACGCCTCCGGGCTCTCGGTCTCTGGAGCTTCGATCTTTGGATCCGTGTAATCCTCGATTGTTGACTTGAAAAGCTAAAGGAACTTATTAGAATACAAACGGGTAAAACAAATATTCTCACCATACTTTCACCAGATGAGGGCTCTCGGAATTGTGCGTGCTGCTGGCTTCCTCTGATCCCTCCTCCGCTTCATTAGCTACTTGGTAATTCGCTAGAAATAAAAACATCAGATATAACATAAGATTGTGATATGTATATAACCCAAGGTGTTATGTACCGTCACTGTCAAACTGGTTTTCTAGCCTGGCTCCTCCTGTGATTCCAATAAGTTCGCCAACCTTTTCGGACACCGACGAACCGGAGAAGGAGGGAGTGTCGCCATAGGTTTTTCTTCTTCCGGGCTCAATATCATTCCGAGATTTCCTTTTCATATTGTCGTATTTGTCCCGGAGAGCTGTCCAGGGTCGGCTACCACCTGTCCGTCCGGCGAACTCCTCGGCAATGCGTTCCCAGGTCTCCTTTTTCTTTTGCCAGGTGACGGCATCGCTTTTCTTGTTCTGCAGGACAGCATTGTGCTGTTTTAACAGATCCAGCAGAATATGCTCCTCTGAATCGGAAAAGTTTTTACCTCGCGCTCTTTTTGTGAACATTTCCAGGAAACAAAACAACGGAACAGCTGTTTTTCGATGAAGAAAAACTTGAAATATCAACCCTGGATTGGCGCTCAGAAAATAATCTGAATTTAAATTCGATATATTGAACAATCGTACCTTTAATTTTCCAAATTAACTGTTTAAATAATCATTTACAGCAATAAATTAATAGTTTAAATAGTTATAAAATTTGAAAATCGTGTGTTGATTAACCAAAACAAATACATCTTTTCAATGCCAAGTTCATTCCGAGTTTCTTTAAATAGCATCTTTTGGCCCTAGGCATATAATGCACTTTCTATATTTATTCCACCAGCGGATCCAATTATATCATAAATAAATATCAATATTTGAATTGTTTTTGTTTTATTTGTGTGTAAAGCACGTATTTTCAATTTTTAAACACAACTGCGCCTTTTGGCGAACCGGCTGCAGCTGGTTACGACTGCTTAATCTTCCTCTTCCTCAGCGGCACCTCCGCCACCTCCCTGGTTCTTCTTCAGGTTCTTGCGCTTGACGCGGCCGGGACGGCCACCACCGAAGGGCGACTTGAGCGAGAAGTCGATGTGCTTCTGCGAGTCCAACCTGACCACGAACGATGGGATGTTAACCACCTGCTTGCGGACACTGCGGAAACGACAATAAAATTTGAATTAGTTAAATTCGAGCGTAGGGACCAGCACCTGGTGGCTGTAAGCGATGCCTAAAAAAGTTCAGTGCAACTTACGCTTCTGCGGGCATTTTGCAAATACGATTGGAGTGAACAGAGTCACATACGCAATCTCAAGACGTTGAGAGCCGGTGCAAGCATTGGAGCTTGTTCGACTCCCAAGTGGTCTTACTGAACAATATACGAAGTGTTTTCTGAGCCTGGCGACGCAATAGTCGCTCGTCTAAGCGATATTTACCGAATGTGGCGCTGGCGGATCAACACACGGGCGTGGTGGATGGACTTGGCCAATCCAAGCTTGAACACCTGAGTCTGCAGACGGCGCTCCAAGAAGTCCTCGATTTTAAGACCCAGCACGTAATCGAGTTTCATGCGTGACTCGTCCAAGACGCCGATGCGAACCAATCGACGTAGAAGGGCGTTACCTGAGGGTATAAAAACAAAAATTTAATGGAGATTCAAACGGGTTACACCTGGGGTTAAACGGAGCTGTTTTCAGTGTGTATTTGTTAACGTCAAGGTTTTTTCAGACAAGAAGTGTCAGATTATTATTTTAAATACAGTTCATCATGTCAGTGGCTGGCGGATTCCACAATCGTATTTTTATAAGACTCCAGATTTATTTATAAATGTACGTTTATGAAGGGACCACGTGTTCGGGGAACAAGCGTGTATTACTGGATTAAATTGTTTCAACCTATAAAAATTCGACTGTGGTATCCCTTCCTGCATCTCTGTTAGAACTCACCCTGGAAAAGACGCTTCTCATCCTTCTCGTCTAAGGTCAAGAGCTCACGGGCAGCCTTACGGATCTTGGCCAGTGCGTACTTGACGCGCCACACCTCGCGCTTGTTGCGAAGACCATACTCGCCGATGATCTTCAACTCCTGATCCAGACGCGCCTTTTCATAGGGGCGACGGGGAGTCACATAGGTCTTTGAAAAGACCGACGGGATGCGGCCGTTCACCATGGTTCTAACAATTCAGCACTGCAACAGAGAATTTGAGGTTAAATTGGTAATCACAGTTTAGCAGCAACATCTTTACGGATTTGTCTTGAATTTAACGTTTATTTAGCAAATCGGTTAGTTCTTTAGCCTCAACTCGAATTATATTAAGTTTCATATGCTCTTTACAGATATTTTTCAGGTTTTAGGGAGCTGACTTTTTTTTTACGTACGTTCTCGCTGAAGTTAAAATTAGGAAAGAAAGTGTGACCAGTAAGCTGGTAGTTCCAAAACGAAAAAAAGAGTGACCGAATCAAATACTCGAATTTGAAATGAGGAAATATGCTTGCACCAAGTGGCGGTTCTGAAACTAGCTAAGATGAATAATAAGAATAATAATAATTAATTTAATAAAGGAGTTTTTAAATTAATTAATTAATTTTTAAAGACGGTAATGGTAATATTGTTCAAACACATTTAATAAGCAATTGAATATTATTTTACTTTTACATTTCCTACGAATACCTATCAACTCGAGTGGCATAGACCTTGACATCCGTCCGCCATTTTTTCATCATGGCCGATCGCATATGAAACATGTAGACGCCATTCGGAATTGGAATCTCCTTGATTGTGTTCTCATCGACCGAAAAGCCATTGAAAATTAGGTCTTGCCCCTGCAGCGGACACGAAACATTCGCATTTGAAGTCCCCAGCATGGGAGCCATTAGGAAACCAAAAAACCCAGTCGCCAACAATTGGCGACTAAAAAGACAGTAGTCCAAGGTCTCGTTCAAGAATTGGAATCGTCGATTTTTTGATATTTTGAAAATGCCGAGATTAAGCTGGAATTCAAATGATTATTTGGTAAATCCAATAAAAGCTTTAATTGGCAAACTCACAATGATGTCATCGATGGGCTGCTTGTAGAGCATAACCTCGTTGATGTACAGGGAGGCTCGGCCATTTTCCCTGCGAACCACTTTGCAGGTCTTGAAATAGGTAAACGAAGGATCAAGGGTTCGGCACTCCATCTTGCTGACTCTGAAAACTTTCCCCTGACTGGAACCCAAAATGGCTAAAACGGATAAAAGTAGGCTCCAAAGCAAATTTTTCATGTTGCCTCATCGATGGGAAATGTCAAACTATTATTGTTTGCTTGTTTGTGACTTTAGATTTGGAGCTATTTTAACGGCTGGCTTGTTTTCGACTAATTGAAATTGATATTTGTTTACAATTTAGGCCCCGCATAATTTCGGGTCTTTATTTTAATAACCCTTATTATTTAGCCACGCAGACCGTAGACGTTGACCCGCAGCCGCCAGACATTAAATGCACCCACAGACACAGTCAGTTTGTATTCTCCTTCAGGAACAGGCAACTCACGCACTGCCCGCTCATTGAATGTCATCTTTTTTATATAGATGTCCTTTTCCTAGACACGAAATTGCATTATTAAATATATATTAATACATAAAGATATACCCACTTGATAAGGACACGTGTGATTGGCATTGGTGGCCGACATTACGGACTCATGGAATATGTAGAAAAGCGGATATTGCTCTGGCCTCCGCATATAGTAGCAAAAATCTAGGGTATGATTCACCAAAAACAATTTGTATCCATTAGATTTGCGGAATATCGCCAAATTAAACTGTATCTTATCGATGGGCGGTTTGTACTTGATCACCAGGTGGGAGTTCATGGCGACTACATTTCGACGAACCAGCTTCAGGTAGCACTCCTTAACCTCCACAAAATCCATGTCCAAGCTCGAACACTCGACGTTGGTGAACCGAAAGTGGGCTGCCTCCAGGCAGGGACACAGGGCAGTCAGGAGCAGGGTTAAAATTCTCAATAAACTCATGGCGAATGCTGCGGTTGAAGTGACAATTTCGATTTCATTTTCAGTGTTCAACTCTCGGACATTATAACTCAATCAAGCTCACTGATGACTGATCCAGTTATTAGCTTCACTTTATAAAGTAAATGCTGCCACAGTGAATCATAAAAGTATTTAAATTAACTTTAATATTTTATTTAATTTTTCGTTAAATCTTTTTTAGATAAACTTTTGCGATAAAACGCCAAATCTTATAAGAAGCAAATAAAATTTTTATCATATAATCTCCACTTGGTAGGGGAAGGTCCATGTAGTCGTTTTGGTCATAGGTAAAGTCATCAATTTTTAAATCATGCTGAAAGTGAATAATATATTTTATAGTTTATTTAGTTAGCCAAAGAAGATGGCGTTTTATTTGTTTTTAAATAACTCCTAAAAAGTACTCACATCAAAGGGACACGAATGATTCATATTTGTAGTTTTAAACATAACCTTGTGCAGCGTATAAATCAATGGATGTGCCTGAGGATTTCGCATATAGTAACAGTAATCCACGGTCTGGTTAAAGAGGAAAGGCCGATATCCGTTCGATCTCTTGAAGAGGGATATATTTAAATCCACACTATTGATGGGCAGCTTGTGAAGTTTCACCAACATATAAAAAGAGGCCACGCCTCGCCGCACTATTTTCATTTCGCATCGCTTGACCTCCGCATATGAGTTATCCAAGGACTCGCATATCACGTTGTTCAGGACGTATCCTCCATGTACGATTCTGGGCAAAATAAAAACCCAAAAAACTCCGACTATGAGGTCAGTACGCATGTTTTCGATTGAACAAACGCGGGTTAAATGTTTTTTAGCTAAACGCCAACGCCAACGGTTTAAAGACTCGAATTATAAATGATTTAAATTGGTTAGTCAGGCTTAAAATCAGTTTGACCTGGCATTTGCCAAAT
Organism: Drosophila anomelani; assembly: GCA_035045905.1. Classification (NCBI taxonomy): domain Eukaryota; kingdom Metazoa; phylum Arthropoda; class Insecta; order Diptera; family Drosophilidae; genus Drosophila; species Drosophila anomelani. Next base: position 11,807,564 of record JAWNOO010000165.1, read on the forward strand.
ATTAAATTTGTTTTGTACAATAACATTTAAATAAAATAGAAATTTATATATTTAAAATTAGTTTTCAACATGAATGCAATTTTCTGTCACGACCGATTTTAACTTTGGAAAGTTTGAATACATTCGAGAGAATATAAATACGTTTTATTTTGTTTTTAGTTATATTTAAACGTTAATCAAATTAATGTGGACATGAAAAAGTTAATTCCTAGTGTGATTTAAGTTTGAAAAGTGAAAACTGTTATTGTTTAATTCTGCCTTTATCTGTATTCATTGATTTTTGTGTTTAAATAGCGTTTAATAACTGTAGCGTAACCAAATGCTACTTGATTTCAAACTATAATTTGTTGATATATTTCCAACAAAAAACTAAAGTAATTAATAAAAATATATATGTGTATATAGGAATACAATAAATAATAATTAATACCGCTTAAAATTTTTATATTATATATTTTATATTATATATAATTATTATATTTTATATAAAAAACTTTCTGATAATAAATGGCTTCCCTCTTATAAAACCAATAATCCTTTTACAAGGAAACTTCAAAGATACTTTATAATATTTATCCTGATCGTGGGGGGAGGCTAACCCCGCTCCCTTCTCCCTTCGTTGCCATAGTTTGCCACAAATTCCTGGGTGCAACCCACATGACAACTCCACAGGACATTGGGCTAAGAAAGTTTTGCAATAAAATGCACGCAGAATGCCACAACGAACACGAGAAAGCTGCAAAACAATGTGCATTAGGTTGATGTGTGTGTCTGGAATGTGACCCACCGCCCCGGGTTTTCTGGGTCAATTTCAAGGGAAACCCCCTAAAAACACAAAAGTTGCCAAACTGCGACTATTTTCCCCTACTTGGAAGTCGAATTTACCGCCAACTAGCCACCAGTTTGCATTGCTAGCAACATTAGCTTTATTGTCTCTCACTTTACAGGCTGTCGGCTGCACTTGATAAGCGACCTTGTTGCTTGTGGCTGCCAGGTTAATCAGGAAAACTTTTAATTAGACAAATTATATAACTTTGCCCCGGGCATCGTTAAACTTTGAGTCGCGCCAAGTTTATTATTCATAACGGAACCGGAAGCCACAACAACAGCAGCAGAAGCAGCAGCAGCAAGGGTCGAGCTTACCTGTGCCTTAACTGCCTTAACCTCAGTTATTTATTTTAATAAAGCCACAAGCGGCAGGCACAAACTTTGGCCATTTCAATGGCGGTTGTGGCGGAGGAGAAACTGCAGCTGCCTCATTATTAATCATTATTGCCTCTGGGCCCGGGCAATTTGTCGTAATGATTACAGAAACCCTTAATATTCCAATGAAACCATGACCAGCACAGAAGAAAAGTTGCCACTTAACTGCTCTCTTGGACTTTACTCGGTCAAGTGATGCATTGGAATTGGTAACCATTTTTTGGGAAATTACTATGGGTAACACAGGGAAAAACATAGGATTTTTTGTATAACTTTTATTTTGAATTAAACTCAAGCCTTAGAAAAAGAAATTTAATTTTATTAATAAAATAGTATATAAGAAGTTAAGTATAGAATTATATTGCATTTTCTCTTAACTAAAACTATTTATTTACAATAAAAATAAAAATAGGCCCTTTGAATTTTATTTTTATAAAAACTCCATAATTTTTAATTTTTCTTTTAAATGAATGAACAAATATTAAGTCACTTAAGTGTGATTTTCTAGTCTTTATTTTATTTAAAGGTAGCACCATATATTTCTTATATTTAATACTTTAATCTACACAAAAATCTACCTAAAAGAATTTGAAATTTTTTGCAGTGCCCAAGTCCTGCGGCAGAGATTTGTTGCTTTGACAATTTGCCTGGTGATTGCTTCGGCAATTGTTCCACAAGTTCGTTGTTCGATGCTCGATGCCTCCGTAAATTGACTTGTGTGGGCTTAAGGGGATTACAATTCGGTCAAAACACACAAACACCGAATGTATCGAATGAAAAATGCCCGTGCCAATGGATTCGAAACTCATGTTTCCAATTCTCGAATATGGTCATAATTTTCATTTCGGGACACGCGCACACACAAAGAGATGTCTGTGCAATGCGGCGTATACGCGATGCGCCATAAATTATGTCGCAACTATTTTTGCTGGTGGTGGACGCCAGGGCCAAACGTGCCAATAAATAACTCGATATGCCTGTCAAAAATCGGGGCGACAGGATGGCCAAAAAACTCAACCAACTTCAACCGGAAACGGATATACAATTTCAGTAATTTTCGTGAGTGACCAAGTCGAACCCTGAAAAGAGGAAATTGCCAACCAACAAAAAAGAAAGAAAGAAAGGAAAAACGAACCCAGGCAACTTCTGCCATTGAATAGCTTAGGCAGTTGATGATCAGCAGGGCCAACTTTTCCTCTTTGCCTTCTTTTTTTGTATTTGTTTTTATTGGCGTGAAAAATGTAATAATGCCCTCTGTGCGTGTGTGTGTGTATGTTTTGGGCAGGCCAAAAGCAAAAAATTTGTGCTCTACTTTATGAGTGCGTGGGGAGCATCATGTGTGGCGTATGCTTTTCTTCTGCTCGTGTTAGGCTTCCCCTAGCCCGAGGTAGTTTTCCCTATCTGAGCCACTGAGTTAGGCGGAACTTGATGAAGTTATGTGCGGCTCACACAACTCAGGGCTTTCACTGCTTTATAGCCGCTTTTCCGTCATGTTTTTCCCTGAGACATGGCAGCTTAGCGAAGACAATGTTTTGCCAGCTCGGGTTTTGTGTACTTCTGGGATGTGGTTTTTGATACTTCTTTTGGCGGGGGTGTAGTTTCTACAGGTGAAAGTTTTTATAAATAACAGGAAAATATTTATATATTTTAGACACTTTTTGGTTTTCAATGTATTCAATAATTATAGTTTTATTTGGAGTTTATATTAATTTAACGAGAAAACGTATAAATAATAAGATACATTTTGAAAATTCTTAACTTTTAAATTAGTTTTTATATTTAATAAGGGAAAACAATAGGAAATCTGTTTGTAAATATTGAATTTATCAATTAGTTTGTATTTTCTGCCTAAAATATTAAAAACACAAATGTACTTTTCTTTTATTTTATGTAAGATGCGTTTCTTGATTGTTTTGTATTTGTATTTTACAAAACATAAATTTTAAGATTTTACAATTAAGGCAATATATATTAAAAGAGTTTATTAAAAGATACCCTTCTTCACTTTGTTTTATTTAATTAAATTGCTTATAAACTATATCAGATATTTAAAAGAATTATCAAAGAATTATTTAGAAAATATTTCATTTTTTAAATACAGATTTATGTATAATTTTACTTCAGCCTTTTGGCAGAGCATTTCTAACTCGTAGAAGCCTTTTTCCTTGGAGCCCTGCCAATGGCAGCCCAAACATTTCCTAATTTTTTCTCCACTTTCTTGAGTGTGTGTCGCTGGCCGTGTGAAAATGCGCCTAAGGTCAGGGTCAAGTGTCGGAGCAGGAACCGTACAAGCAATTTCGCATATTTGAAAGCTTTCGAAGGACTCTCCCTCCGCCCGCCTGCCACTGACCATTTAGTTTTGCCTTCGTGCGGCCGTGGCCATCAATCTCATTCGTTTTGGGACAAAACCATATTGCTGTTGGCACAACATTTGCCTGGGCACCAAAGTTTTATTTCTTTTTTGGCAACTGTTCCGTTTCGATTTGGTGTTTTCTGATTTTATTTCGATTTCCCGGCACACACCCTTTTTTCAATTATTTTTCATCTCTGGCAAAAGTCACTAAACAATTTTGTTGTTGATACGCGACTGTCTCCATTTCTATATATATTTTTTTTTAGGGGTTTTGCAGAAAGTTTCGTTACCATTTGAATTTTGAAAAAGGGGGAACTAGGAGGGGATGTGCAACGAGTTGCAAAATCGAATTTATTGTAGTCGAGTGGAGACTGGTGACTGCCAATCGGAGATGGTTGTGGGGTGGCAGCAGAGTGCAATTTTTGATTTGGCAAATATGTTTTGAGGGTTTTCTGCAGTCAGTTGTCGGTTTTCCACTGATTGAATTGCCATGTCCAGGCGGAGTATGAATCTAAATATACAAACCCATATCCCTTTTAGCTAAATCTCCTTGCTGCGAATATATTTTTTACGTATATTTTTCCTGCCGCCTGTTAACTTTGTTAATTTGTTTTCCAGACACTCACGCGTTTCGGCCTCTATTGTTGTTCTTTGGGCCACTTAAACGTGTTCCAACACACACTCGCATATACATAAATGTGCGGTTCGTTGTCCTGCCAGCCTAACATGTGGTCCTTGATTGTGTTTTTTTTCCTTCCCTTTGCCCCCAACTGCCAGAACAATTATTTTTTCTGGCTTTTACATCCATATTTCCCGAGTGCCAGAGGGTCCTTGTGCCGAAGAGTATATATATTTGTTCGTCTGAGCATGTTAATTGAGGCATTTTTGATGGTGATTAGAGAGAAGGGCCATAAAAAAATCAGCCAGATTCCCATTTAGATATGGCTAATAGAATGCAATAAACCTTAATTTGAGGCGGGGGCGAAATAATCTCTTACTTGAGTTTCAAGTAGTTTTTTGAGTGGAAAGTATGAAATCGGTACTCGAACATCTTTCATTGACAACAAGTGTCCTGACAAGCTCTGTGTTCGGTCTGCTATATATATTTATATATAAACTGAGTTGTAGCTGGGAAGCAGCTGCGGCAAGTGTTGCCAATATATATATATAGAGATATAGATATATATATTTGACAAGCATATGAAACACTTGACAACGGGCAAACAAACATGACAGACCGACTTTGGGAGTGGGAAGGATGTGCAGGCAGCATCTCCAGACGGATTAGATGGGTGGGCTTTGGGTGGTGGCTAGAGGAACATGGCAACATTAGAAATTGACTCTCAATATATTGAATTGAATTGTTCATCGTTTCTGGGAGGATGTAGCCTGACGAAGGCTAAACAATTGCCTCATTGCGGTCGTCCTCCTCCTAGGATTCTAGTGAATCCTGGCTGCACAATTGCCTGTTGTGCGACTTCCTCGCATTAAACTTAATAATTAAATATGCAATTAGCTTTGAATTCTGATTCCACAAATGCCAGGATTATGCGAGATATTCCTTTGATTTAAGGCTATTAATAAGGTCTAATATTTATCTAAAAGTTAGTAATTCTTAAAATTTTGTAAGGAATTTCTTGATTATTAATATGGATAGGTAATTTATATGTTAACTAAATATTTTTCCTAAGGATTAGTAAAGCTTAAAGAACAGTTCGCTTAGACTATAAGATTAAATTATAAATGAAAACTGAAAAACTGACTAGGTTTACCAGTGACATTAGTTTTGTTTTATTTATAATATTGTAGAGTTGTTATCCTTCTAATTTTTTTTGTATAAACAATAACTAATAACAAATATTTTCAGTGACTTTCTCCGATAAACATTCCACTTAATATGTTAGTTCATTAACATATTTCCTAAAATAACATGATAATCAATGGCGTGAAAACTCCAATTAGTTTTGGGGAAAAACCGCTGACCGCGAATTTTCCCACATCTTCCCCACTTACTTATCTCCATCTTAAGCACCACTCCCATCACTAATGGAGACCGTGACCACCGGTGACAAATGAGAGTGCAAAATACTTGTCGTTAAAACTAATTAAAACGGTTTAATTGCCTTTAAGGACGAACGTGCAGGATGTGAGCAATTTTAATTGCCAGAGGCACACGTACTGCGAGCCCTCCAATTAGGGGAACTAGAATAATAAAAAGCGAGCCAGGGCCAATCTTGACTTGTCCTTGCCAGGACCAGGGAACAGGACATCTGGCCACGTGACAAGCAGCGCCAAACAGGAGAAAAACCATGAAAAAATTTGTGCTCCCCGAAAAAGAGTCGTCGCCGCGCTTTGAGTCAATAAAAAGCCAAATGGCCATAAGGAATGGCCAAAGCAAAAGGAACTCGACGGGAAATACCGAAACAGAGGGAAACAGAGGACACATTCGGGCTTAATGTGCGTTAAAAGGCAGCCACCCCCACACCCCGCCCCACCGAAAACGAAATGACTTTAAAGGAAATGTTTAAACCAAAAGTTTTGGTCAACCTGCGTGGCAAATCGGTGGCGGTAGAAGGCGAAGGAAATGCCCCGAGGATGGGGCTTAAAAGCTATTGTTGTGAAATTAAATTCCAACTATGTGGGAGAAGCTGCAGGACTCGCAGGACTCACAGGACTCTAGACCTGCAGGTAGAATCGTTCCAGGGACAGGCAGAAAGCAGCTTTTGTTATTTTTACACTTCATTGCCGTGGAATTTACTTTGTTGGCCCTTTGTTTCCGACTTGGGACATCCTCACCGCACCGCAAATGCGCAGGCAAGCGTAAAGATAAAACTTGTGTCGACTTATTCTCTGGCCCCATCTGACCTGGATCCCATTCGAGAAGGCGAGGAGGAGGAGGATGTGCGTACGATTGTCATAATGTTTGGGATGGCTGCCTGGCAGGCTGGCTGGCTAGCAGGGAAAACAAATGAAAAGCTGTTACTGAACTGGAAAACCATCTCCGTCTCGTATTTGGTAGAATTTTATGCCCCACAAAGGCCAAATTTTTAATAATTTCAGCCGTAAGCAAATGTTCGAGGGACAAAACGGGCAACATTTGGGGCGTGACAAGGACTCGATAAGGTTATCCTGGCCGTGTATACCGCCTCCTCCTTGGCCCCCAAACAACTTTTTATCTTTATTGAATTTGCACCTTGGCAGGCAGGCATTTCAATGTCGATGCTGATGATGATGATGATGGGCTTGTTGTTAAATATTTTGACATTTCCCTCTTCCTGTCTCTGCAGCCCCCCCTCAAAAATGCTGACAACGTTTTCTCGCTTTATTATATTTATTTTGACAGCCACCGTATAAGGCCGTTATCCTCAGCGAGTGCCGTTGAGCCTCGGAGTTTTTACCCTCCTGCAATTTATGAAGTTCGAGTGCTGTTTAAACTTTTTACTTTATGGCCGTTGCTTTTGGCTAACCCCAGAAGGCGGCTGATTAGTTGAAAGAGATTTATGCATGAGCATCCTGGCTCCTTATTTACACATGCTTACACGGAGAACGAAGATCTAGAGCTTTATGAGAATTTCATTTTTATTTGAGTTAATTAGTTACAAAGTCAAAGCCTTATGATTATAATTGCAGTTAAAGTAAATAAATGAGTAAAGGGTTGACTTGGGATTTTAAATTTTAATTTATTTGGAAACATATTTATTTAAAATTAAATTACGTATAAATTAGGTATTGAAAATTCTAAAAGAAATACAATAGTTAAGTATTTAAAACTTAAAGTGTCTAACTGCAAAACTGAAACACAAAATCAAAGCATTTGTCTTTATTTTTAATAATATTTTTCTATTATTTAAAGCTTTTTTTTAAGTTTCAAGTTTCTTAAATCGTTAGATTTTAAATAACAAAAAAATCCTTTCAAAATCCTATTGCTTAAACTTGAATTCTCTCTGTGCAAAAATGAATGCTGGAAGTTTATTTTGGTTTTCCCCATGTATTTTGTATATTTTTGGCATTTTAAAATGTGATTTTCAAGTACTTAGCATTCTTAAATGATTTAAACTTTCTTCTTTAATTCCGGTCACAAATGTTTCATAAAGCCTTAACTATTTTTAAGCTACCTCTCATAAATTTAATTCTCTCTGTGCACAGCTGGATGTTTGAAGTTTATTTTTATAACAACGCAACGTGCCTGCATCACGTGGCGTATGCGTAATTTCTCGTTGCCTTTGGCTTAAAGCTTATGCTTTAAGCTGAAATCCAATCGACAAGTTGCCTGTTGTAGTTGCTGCTGCTGCTGTTGGTGTTGGTGTTGCTGCCACTGCTACTGCTGCCTACGTGACGTATACGTGATGGGGGACAAATGCTGCCGACGCTGATTTTTAACACATGTCCTGCCGGCAGCAGGAGCAGCATCCCAGCTTCCCAGCATCTGTATATCCTTGTGCGTGTATCGCATTGCAGACAGCAATTTAATTTGAAATTTAATGCCAACTTTGAAAGGCGTCGCGTGCCAGGAATTCACATGACGGCTAAGCAAACTGTCGGCTGGCGCATATTAAATTATATTATTTTCAGCGTCGCTTCAAGTTTCGGCAAAAGTTTGCATGCTAATTAGGAACCGAGCAGGAAAATAAAAGAGATCATTTTAAGCGTGAAATTCGTCAGCTTTAAGTGCATTAACTTTGTCGCCGGCACAAACCGCCACAGGCGTCGGGCTGTCGCAAATAGTTGCGGAAAATGCCAAAAATGTTTCGAGGCATCGCAATTGTTTAGAGCAACGTGCCCGGAAAGCCAAGTGTGCTTTATTTCATCAACACAGAAAAATAGAGGAGAGCGAGCATATGCTGCTTGGTGCTGTCTCGACAAACGGCGGAAAATAGGAAATTAAAAAAAAAGAAAAGAGCGCAAAGGGAAAAAAAACAACTTGAAAAAGGGAATGAAAACATGCTGGCCATGATTAGACGGGCAGCTGCTGATTGTAACGAACATCTATAAATAAAGGCGAGGCTAGGTGATATGGATGGACCAAGAGCGCACGCAAAGATATTCCTCGGCTCTGGCTCGTCGACTAGTGGTGGTGGGGTCTTGCTCTTGTCCATCAATGCCCTCGATCATTATAAACAAATTCGATTTCGCGTGCTGTGACAAACCAAAATATATTAACTCTAACCGGGAAGAGTACACTCTCCTGCACTTGGCCTATAGTCGGGCTCGGCGCCCCCCTGCCCCTCGATCGATGTCCTTAACTTTTCCGCCTCAGCTGTTAGAGAGGCGGCCATCGGCCCACCCTTCCATTGGCCGTTCCATCCCTGCTCCTTCTTTTCTTCGAAACGGCCCCTTCTGCTGTTCCTACGGGGGTCTCATGTCCGCTGAGGACAAACACACAATTTACTCACTCACAAACATTTTTATTTACTGACTAACAAAAAAATATAAATTAAAGCTAAAGATAAAAATAAAATATTATAAATATGATTGGGCAACAGATTTCTTATACATATAACTTGGAGACGCATTAAATATATTCAATTGAATTTGCTCTGGGCATGTTTAAATAATTTGTGGGACTCTGTCTGATCTTTTTTATTAATATATAATTTTCACCTTTTTTCTTTTTCTTTAATTTTAATGGAAGACTTTCTTTATGCGTAAGCTTCGACTACTCCTTTACTTCCTTTCTCAATTATCATCAAATCTTCTTCTTTTTCCTACTTGCAACTCGCGCCAAACAACAACAAGGGAGTTCAAACAAATGGCCAACCGTAATTAGAAATTATTTGCACAAACGCTCATCAATCGTTCCGTATCCATCGAAGAAAGCGCTTTGTTCGGGGATACCTGTAAACGCTGTGGAAAAGATAATATATATGTATTTCGGGCCAAGGACCTGAAGGGGCCTGACTATGTCACTCTTGCTTCCTTTTTCCTCGCTTCCATTAAATGGGGCAAGTTGCTAGTATTAATCTACTTTTTTTTCTTGGCTAGTGCCAACTCATGTCGCCGCCAAGTTCGCTGGCCGTGGAACGCACACAATTTCGCAAATCAAAAATTCCACAAATCTCACAAAACAAAGTTCCACAAATTTCACAAAAAAAAATACATTAAATAAAATCACTTAAAATTACTTAGCATTAACATTATTTAATTAACAATTTCTCCTTCCATTTCTTTCTCTCTCATTCTTAACCTCCTTTATTTTTTCTTTTTTTTTCTTTTTTTTTTTTTCCACTCCTCCTCCTCGGTGAGGTTAATTCCCTTTTTACGGGTCCTCCACTTTCTCCCCCTTTCCTCACTCCTGGCAGCTCCTCTTATCCTGCCTTCCCACAATTTAGGGGCACAACTTCAAATATATTCTTTAGAATTTTCAGCGTTCAAAGGGGGTTAGGGACGGGGTCAGGGTGCAACAAATAAAAAGAAAAAAATTAGCCACTCATCCGCTGGCACCGCCGAATTTCTCGCGCTGATCTCCGCTCATCCGCCGTCGCTTGCAAGTCGCGTAGCCACTGGCCGTCCGCTCCAAAACGAAATCGCTGCAATGCGAACTTCTCGGGCGCTCCGCTGCCGAGGGTCGAAAGTGTTCTCGCCGATCTTCTTCGTCGTGACGCTGAGGTTTCTTTCCCTCTTCCCCTTTGATCACCGAGCCCCTACAAAAGACACACAAGCGGCTGCTGAACGGAATCCCCTTCAACTCCCTTCCTGTTTCCGACTCACCTAATTTAGAGGGTCGGCCAAAACCAAATCAACTGATTTGCCTTTTCCTTCTTGTTCCCACTCCAGGGCTTTGTCTGCTTTGCCTTTTTCCTTATAGACACTTATAGACACTTGTCACAACTATCTCCGCTGGAGGTCCAAATAGAAAAGAACGCCACTGCGGCCCGCCAATGGCGCCAAGCCCCTTAACAGCAGCCCAGAACCCCGCTCTCACCGAAGCCATTTGACAACCCGCCCTGTTGACCTGTTTCTGCTTTCTCTTACCGCCCAACCCAAAGTCAACATCTAACACACAGAGGGCGCTCCTGCATATCTGTTCCCAGCCTGGCTGCCAGCGCTACAAAATTCCCCCCACAAGATCTGGAATGGGGTTCAATATCCCAGGACAGATCCCCAGACGAAAAGCTGGTAGCTAAGGCTGCTCATTGTTTCAAATCCTTGGTATGATAGCGTCCTATAGTCCGCCCTTGCAAGTCCTCCAGTTCATAGCAGGCATTTCCTAATTTCTTTTGAATCCTGGCTTTGAGATACAACGGTCCTAACTTCGCGCTATAGCCCCCCGAGAAGTTACTCTGCCTGAAATTTCGGCGATAAACCTCTTGCCCCTCTTGATACTCTACCTCCCGAGACCTTAAGTTATACTGGCGCTCGTTCTTCTCATTCTGCTTCTGCGTAACTCCTCGAGCCTTGGCTCGCACCAACTCTAGCGAGTCCTTTTGAGTGAACCGGGCTGCTCTATCCTCGAGCATCTCAAGAGCCCTCAACAGTTTATAGGTCGAACCGGACGAAATAAACTGCTGCCCAAAAGCCATATAATAGGGCGTCTCGCCAATTCCCGAATGCACCGATGACCGCAAGGCACAGCAGATACTACTTAAGTACTCGTCCCAGTCTTTCTGATCCTCTCTGATATAGGACCGTATCGCCGCTATAACCGATCTGTTCACCCTCTCGGATGCATTGGATTGCGGAGCATAAACAGGGGTCAGACTATGGGTTATTTGATACTGTTTCAACAACTTTTGGAATGGCTCAGACTTAAACTGTGAGCCATTATCCGAAACAATGGTCTCCGGTACCCCGAAAGTGTGAAACAATTCCTGCTGCAAATATTTGACAACGACATCGGCCGTCATTCTTTTGACCGCTTTCAAAAAAACAAACTTCGAATAATGGTCCAACACTATGAAAATGCCCACATTTCCCGAGCGCGATCGAGGATATGGGCCAAGAAAATCTATGTAGAGACGCTGAAAGAATCTCTGCGATTCGGGAGCAATCCCTATAGGTGGTCGCTGCACTCTATTTGGTGCTTTCGTCTTCCTGCAGATGTCACAACTACCTACATACTCCTTAACATCCGCCACCAAACCTGGCCAGAAATAATACCGGCGAATGCGTTCTAGAGTTTTGTGCACTCCGCCATGAGACGCCAACGGATCATCATGAGCCCTTTTCAAGACTTCCGGTACCAATCCGCTCGGAATCCACAACTTCCATGCAAAAGTGTCGTGCAGCAAATCCCCGGTTGCATGCTCTGTCCGGCGATACAATATGCCATCAACGACCCTTAAATCTGGAAACTTATCACTGTTTGCGCCAATCTTCTCCTGCAATTCTATATACTCAGCAGCCTTAAACGCTGGCGACTGCAGATCGATCAAAAGACCCTGACTCGAATCTATTGCTGCCAATTCCTCCTCATTCACCCGCGACAGCGCGTCGGGCACCACATTTAGCCTTCCACTCCGGTGCTCAATTTTGAAACTGAAACCTTGTAATTTTAGGGACCAACGCGCTAGACGACTATGCAAGTCTGTCTGGGACATGAGCCATTTCAGAGATGCATGATCAGTAATCACCGTAAACTCATGACCTTCAATGTAGGCTCGAAACCTTTTTATACAAATTATGGCCGCCAAACATTCCTGTTCCGTCACTGAGTAATTCCTTTGGGCCTTATTCAGCTTCTTCGAAACAAATGCGATAGGATACTCGTCGCCTTCGTCTGTCTTCTGCACAAGAACCCCACCGACCCCAGATTTACTTGCATCGCACTGAACAAAGAAAGGCCTGGAAAAATCCGGACTTCGCAACACAGGCGCCGAGCAAAGCATGTCCTTCAGCGCTTCAAAAGATTCTTTGCCCTCAGGAGTCATCACAAACTTCTTCGTTGGCTTTAAAAGATCAGTGAGTGGGGCGGCAACCGAAGCGAAATTGTTAATAAATTTTCTGTACCACCCAACCATGCCAAGAAAACTCCGAAGCGCTTTTAATGATTTTGGCAATGGGAAATCCTTCATGGCTGAAATCTTTTCGGGATCTGTACGAATGACCCCTTCTCCTACAATGTGGCCCAAATACTTAACAGATTTTACACAGAATTTGCTCTTCCCGACATTAAGTGTTAAGCCAGCAGCTCGTATCTGATCGGCAACCAAACTCAAAACCCTCATATGGCCTTCAAATGTATCTGATACCACCAACAGATCATCCAGATACACAAATACTTCATTCCTCAATGAAGCAGGAATTACTTTGTCCATAAGTCGCGTCATGGTTTGGGACGCATTCGTTAACCCAAACGGCATAACCTTATACTGGTAGAGCGGCTTCCCCGGAATAGTAAAAGCCGTCTTTGCTCGAGAAGCCGGCTCCAAGGGAATCTGCCAATACGCATCTTTCAAATCCAAACTGGAGATATATTCTGCTTTGGGTAGTCTGCCTAATATCCCATCGATCTGCGGGAGTGGATAAGCATCCTTTTTCGTGGCTGCATTGACCTTTCTGCTGTCGAGACAAAGCCTCACTTTTCCAGGCTTCTGCACCAACACCACCGGAGACGACCAAGGACTATCCGATTCTTCAATAACTCCGAGTTTAAGCATTCTTTCTATTTCAGCGTACAACAATTTCTCAATGGCTGGCGACACCGGAAAATGCCGCTGTTTAACTGGCCTAGCATCTCCCGTATCTATAGCATGCGATATAAGAGTTGTTTTCCCAAGCCCTGATACCGAAAATGAAGGAAATTTGGCCACAACCTTTTCCAGAGCTGTACTCTGCTCAGCAGTCAACTCATGTGAGGCCGCCCCAATTTCACTTATTTGCATCGCAGGCGGTAATAGGTCAAAGTTAGACCAAAAATCAATTCCCAAGTAGAGATCTTGGCTCAGTGATGGTATTATATTCAGTTCCAACTCTTTGACAACACCCTTATATTGGACTGGAGTACGAAAACGTCCAATCACCTCTTGTCTTTTGCCATCCGCTGTGCACGCAGCGGTCGCAACGGGTTTGAATGACTGTTTACTTTTAATTATTTGCTTCGCTAAATTTCCTCCTATCACGCTAATTGCTGCCCCTGTATCCAAAAGGCCTATTGCTGTTCTATCTAGAAGCCGAACCTCAGCATAAGGTCGATTATCATTCCCTTTAAACCGAATTGTATTTATTGTTTTTACCGATTTCCAATAAGCTCTCATCCGTTTAGCATTTCTAGATAATGGTCTACATGGAATATCGGAGATGTTGTTGGGCAACTGTCGCTTGCTGCCTTGAGGCCAAACCATCAAATCCCTTTTCCCCTCACCTGACGCACCTCGGTTGATTCTCTCTTCCCCAGCTGACGTCAAATTCATTGGCTCAGCTCCGTATTGGTAGATTTGTTTTTCTGAGCACCCAGTTGCTGATGGTACTGTGTGCTCTGCTTCCCGTTTTTTTGGCAACGAACACAGGAAGTTTTCAAGACGTTTTTGGCCCCGCACCCCCAGCAGAAAATCCTTCTTTTTTCATGACAATCTTGGTGGCGATGGCCGTCCCTATGGCAATTCCAGCAAATTAAAGCCAGGGCACCAACTTCCACATCCTCATCCGCATCCGAAAACTCTACTGGCTCCTCGAGCTTCTCTTCTTCTACCAGCTCAGCCACTTGCCTCCGGAACGGAACAACCTTTTGATACCCTTGATTTTTCCTCACCTCATCCAGGAAACTCTCACGACGACGGCAAACTTCCCTCAAACGATCCACAGAATAAATGGCTACGTTCAGCAACTCATGCCTTATCTCCGGCCTCAGATTCCTCTTTAAAATATCTACTACTGTGGACTCCTCTAAAGGCACTTCCAATCCGTCCATCATCTGCATAATCGCATCGTGAAAGCTGTCGAAACTCTCCCTTTCTTTCTGCTTGCGGTCTCGAATTGCTTCCCTAATGTCTACGTCGGTGCGGGTATCCCTAAACTGCTTCCTAAAAGCTTGACAAAGCCGATCCCAACTTAACACTGGTGACATTTTGTGGAATCGCCAATAAAAGTCTCTTGCTTTTCCCTCAAACAGCATACTTGCATTGCTGCAAAGAATGTTGAAATTTCCTTCGAGGGTCTGCCGAGTGAGCGCTTCCACCCTATATATGAAATTGTCTATGCTAATTCCATCCGGATTTCCGGTAAAACGAATTTTCCAGCCATTTAGTATGTGCGCCACTTTATCAGGTCTTTGTACCAAGTCGGAGATAAAACTACGTTGCGATCCTGGTCCAGGACCTGGGCTATGCCCGAAACTTTGCGCAACGTCTGCATCCCTTGCTGCATGGCCGCCAGGGGAAGGTTGCCCTGTACTCAAAAGACTACCGCGCTGAGATAACTGGTCGCTAATTGTTTGCAACTGCGAGGCTATATTTGTCCGAATTATTTGTCCCATTTCCCTTGTTAATTGGGCCATCAGTTCGCCTTGCATTACTCGAACAGCTTCTGATATTGCCCCTGTTATGGCTTCAGTTTGCCCTATATTCAGATCCGATGATTGGCGAACCGACTGGTTTAAGCCAGCTGAGGTTCCTGGACTATCTACATTAAGTCTGCCTTGCGATCTCGTGACTGGCGTGGCAGGCTTATCAAAACAGACAGCACTACAGGTTGGACAAGTTGGTTTCTTTTTGGCATACGCCTGTATACATGTTTTATGAAATTCGTGGGAGCATTTGGTCCTAAACACTGTTGATGCTGTTAACTCTTTCCCGCACAGCACACACTCAGGTGGTGGCGAAACCACAACGCTTTCCTCCTCAGCCATTCTTTTATCACAATTTACAATAAATAGGGAATAATAATTAGTTAAAACAATAATATATTCTAAGCAATGGACGATAAACAACTACAGTATAAAAGATAAAAATTATAACAGATAATAATTATTATGAACTAAGAATTTCCAATTAAAAATCTAAATTAATAAATAATTTCTCCTACGAGCATAACTTCCGACAAAGTCAATTAAATAACTCTTGTCTTCCTTGCTCTTGGCTTCTTATTTTCAATTCCCTCCAATGTTTACTTTTGCTCAGCTTAAACAATAACAGATCGAATGTGTATAGCTGAACCGAACTCTGACAAATAAGAATAACGCTCAAACGAAATCAGAAAAAAACAACAATTTTTCAAAAAAAACCAAAAACAAAATCGTTTGCCTCTAGCGAGACTTTTTCCCCTGCAAGAACTGAACAGAGACATCGACCAGACAAGTGTATAAAGGAATTGATAAAAAATGTATATAGCAAAAAGGCATACGTATTGATCTCCGCTTATCTTCCAATAAACGCCAATAACAACAACACGATCGGCAATCGCGGTCCGCGAGCGGTCTGCATTGGCGGCGTTCCAAGCGATCTTGCCTTCTGCCCTTGTATGATGAACTCATCAGCTGGTCTTATGACGTGGGCGCTTAACTTCTTTTAATAAAAAGATAATGTTCCTTTAAGCGCGTCCCAAGCGCTGACCGTTGACTGATCCTTCCAAACTTACGACGGAATGAGAACTCCCTATTCAACCTCAGACGTGGCTAGGCGAAGAGTTATTAATAACTGCAGGCCTATTAATCCTATGCGGCTAAGTGTAAAATAAAAAGTACTCATCATTGAAATTAGAGTAATCAAATATGTTTCTGCCTCCCGTCAGTCGTGGCCGCTACCTAACTACTCGTAGTAGGGCAACGTCTTCCAAGCGCCTGATTATGATTTAGCAAAAACAAAAATGAATGCGGATAAACAATAAAACTCATCGGAATGGTATTTGTTTTCCTTTGGGGTGAAAGTGCGTCTGCTAACTAAATGTTGATGGGTGCAGGTGTGTGTGTGGGCGGTGCACTGAAAAATTTCAGGCCCACGA
Source organism: Drosophila anomelani (assembly GCA_035045905.1). Lineage (NCBI taxonomy): Eukaryota > Metazoa > Arthropoda > Insecta > Diptera > Drosophilidae > Drosophila > Drosophila anomelani. The sequence continues at coordinate 11,823,993 of JAWNOO010000165.1, forward strand.
GTTGGGCGCCAGAATAATTATAATAATCATCTTAATAACAATTATTTATCTATGTAACGAACATCTATAAATAAAGGCGAGGCTAGGTGATATGGATGGACCAAGAGCGCACGCAAAGATATTCCTCGGCTCTGGCTCGTCGACTAGTGGTGGTGGGGTCTTGCTCTTGTCCATCAATGCCCTCGATCATTATAAACAAATTCGATTTCGCGTGCTGTGACAAACCAAAATATATTAACTCTAACCGGGAAGAGTACACTCTCCTGCACTTGGCCTATAGTCGGGCTCGGCGCCCCCCTGCCCCTCGATCGATGTCCTTAACTTTTCCGCCTCAGCTGTTAGAGAGGCGGCCATCGGCCCACCCTTCCATTGGCCGTTCCATCCCTGCTCCTTCTTTTCTTCGAAACGGCCCCTTCTGCTGTTCCTACGGGGGTCTCATGTCCGCTGAGGACAAACACACAATTTACTCACTCACAAACATTTTTATTTACTGACTAACAAAAAAATATAAATTAAAGCTAAAGATAAAAATAAAATATTATAAATATGATTGGGCAACAGATTTCTTATACATATAACTTGGAGACGCATTAAATATATTCAATTGAATTTGCTCTGGGCATGTTTAAATAATTTGTGGGACTCTGTCTGATCTTTTTTATTAATATATAATTTTCACCTTTTTTCTTTTTCTTTAATTTTAATGGAAGACTTTCTTTATGCGTAAGCTTCGACTACTCCTTTACTTCCTTTCTCAATTATCATCAAATCTTCTTCTTTTTCCTACTTGCAACTCGCGCCAAACAACAACAAGGGAGTTCAAACAAATGGCCAACCGTAATTAGAAATTATTTGCACAAACGCTCACCAATCGTTCCGTATCCATCGAAGAAAGCGCTTTGTTCGGGGATACCTGTAAACGCTGTGGAAAAGATAATATATATGTATTTCGGGCCAAGGACCTGAAGGGGCCTGACTATGTCACTCTTGCTTCCTTTTTCCTCGCTTCCATTAAATGGGGCAAGTTGCTAGTATTAATCTACTTTTTTTTCTTGGCTAGTGCCAACTCATGTCGCCGCCAAGTTCGCTGGCCGTGGAACGCACACAATTTCGCAAATCAAAAATTCCACAAATCTCACAAAACAAAGTTCCACAAATTTCACAAAAAAAAATACATTAAATAAAATCACTTAAAATTACTTAGCATTAACATTATTTAATTAACAATTTCTCCTTCCATTTCTTTCTCTCTCATTCTTAACCTCCTTTATTTTTTCTTTTTTTTTTTTTTTTTTTTTTCCACTCCTCCTCCTCGGTGAGGTTAATTCCCTTTTTACGGGTCCTCCACTTTCTCCCCCTTTCCTCACTCCTGGCAGCTCCTCTTATCCTGCCATCCCACAATTTAGGGGCACAACTTCAAATATATTCTTTAGAATTTTCAGCGTTCAAAGGGGGTTAGGGACGGGGTCAGGGTGCAACAAATAAAAAGAAAAAAATTAGCCACTCATCCGCTGGCACCGCCGAATTTCTCGCGCTGATCTCCGCTCATCCGCCGTCGCTTGCAAGTCGCGTAGCCACTGGCCGTCCGCTCCAAAACGAAATCGCTGCAATGCGAACTTCTCGGGCGCTCCGCTGCCGAGGGTCGAAAGTGTTCTCGCCGATCTTCTTCGTCGTGACGCTGAGGTTTCTTTCCCTCTTCCCCTTTGATCACCGAGCCCCTACAAAAGACACACAAGCGGCTGCTGAACGGAATCCCCTTCAACTCCCTTCCTGTTTCCGACTCACCTAATTTAGAGGGTCGGCCAAAACCAAATCAACTGATTTGCCTTTTCCTTCTTGTTCCCACTCCAGGGCTTTGTCTGCTTTGCCTTTTTCCTTATAGACACTTATAGACACTTGTCACAACTATCTCCGCTGGAGGTCCAAATAGAAAAGAACGCCACTGCGGCCCGCCAATGGCGCCAAGCCCCTTAACAGCAGCCCAGAACCCCGCTCTCACCGAAGCCATTTGACAACCCGCCCTGTTGACCTGTTTCTGCTTTCTCTTACCGCCCAACCCAAAGTCAACATCTAACACACAGAGGGCGCTCCTGCATATCTGTTCCCAGCCTGGCTGCCAGCGCTACATGATGAATAGCTGAAGGATGTGCGACTTGCATGGCTGATGATGGCTGGAAACTGCACAGGACAAACTGCTGGAGGAACACAATCAATCAAAAGCGAAGGTGGGGGTGAAAATGGGGAGGGGTATCTGCCATCAATCTTGTACCAAAGTGCGTATGCGTAATGTGCGTCCAATGAGATGCGCGCCGCTCCTGTAATTAATCAGATGTGTGAGAAGGACCACAGCCCACAGCCCCTTCTGCTCCTTACACTTCACTTCCTTCCAGGTTCAATGACACTAATCGTCCTTAAATGACTAAAGGCATCCAGCTGATTAAATTAGAGACCGATTTGGTTTAGCTTTCTAAGGAAATGAAGGAGGAAATGGGAGAGAACCATGAAGTCACTTTTTCTTGTTTTAGTAAGAAAAGAAGGTATTTACTTATCAGAATTAATAGAATTTTATATGGTTTCTGGAATATTTTATAAGTAAAATTATTGATTAAATGGTAAAGGTTGAAATCAAACACAAAACCCTTAAAGTATTTTATTTCAGAGCCTCGTAGTTATTTAAATGAAATGTGAAACCAAGTCCATTTCAGAAGTACACGTAAATAAATTAAATTAAATTAAATAAAACAAACAAAATACAAACCAAATAAAAGTAAAAACTTTTTAAAGTATTCCCATTATAATTATTAATTATAATTATAATTACCCAACACTTAATATCCCCTTTTTTTCTTTAAGTGAAAGACAAAAATCTGTGACCGGGGCCACATGCAAATGAGAATTGCACTCATAATTAAATGTGCAAGGGAAAATGTGTAAAATGTGCAGGAAAATGCGACGTCCACTCCACCCAACCTCACCATCGACGACGAGGCGTCGTCATGTGCGCCACACAAAAGTCACCCAACAATGGCACAGGAAGTGTTGCAGTTGGTAATGGGAAAACACATGACAGCCACAGAGGAGAGAGAGGAGAGAGAAGAGGAGGGTGCAAACAATAGGGGTCGAAACAAAAGGGTCGGCAGGAAGAGGGATACTGGGATACGCCATGCAAAACAAAAGGCCAGAGAAGAAAACCCTAGTCTACTTATATGCGTGCAAAAGAAAACAATGTTTCACAGCCTCGAGGAAACTGAAGGAAAACTAGTGGTTGGGGAGTGGAAAGTGACTAGATAAATGTCATGAAAAATATGCACAAGTTTTTCCAGTTCAAAAAGCAGAGAAAGAAAACTAAAGACAAAAGTTGTGATATATATTTTTTACTATTTAAATTTTTCAGAATGGAAATCAATTTAAAAAACCAATTTTGGAAATGTATATTTATAAAATTCCTTCATAGATATATTAAAAAACCTTTATTTTGTTCTTGTGTTTTCAGTAGTTTTCAGTATTTTCCTTATGAAAACCCAACTTTACTTTGTTTCTTTTTCTAATTTTTTCAGTGTCTGCCTTGCCAACGATGACGTTAGAAGTCTATTATGGGTGAAATTTAATTTACTACTAGTTGCCCGTCATAAAGAAAAAAGGACACTCTAAGGACATGTTGATGGCGATGCGCCCGATTTAATAGTTTCCTTGGCCAACTTTCATGTGCAGTTGAAAAAGAGATTCCTCACGACCAAATGGCAGAAGTAAATTGATTTAAGTGCATGTCACAGCATATTGCAGATGGGTAAGGACCAGCCAGGCAGGACTCTGGACCTTAGACTCCTGGACCCTGAACTGGTCCTAAATCATTTAACAAGCTTCCATCCTCGTTTGTTGCTGATAAAATTTTCCCCATAAAATTGTTTATGTGCCTGCAATGAGCGGCGCCGCTGCATCTCGGTGGTGCTGCTCCTGCATCCTGCGAAAGGAACCAAGAGAAGCAGCTGCTGCTTCCGCTCCGGCATTGCACTCTAATCACATTTTGTGTGCACCCTCCCTCCTCCCCAACCCCCTGCGAACTTGTAATTGGTTTACTCCGCTGCAGTGTCGAGCTTTTAATGAAGTTGTTGCTGCTGTTGGAAAAGGGGGGAAATCGTAGGTAAGGCGGGGAGGAAACACGAGTGGAAAAACTGGTGAAAAAGCGTGCAGAGTTAGGGAGTGAGAGATACAAAAAAATTTTAAGAGTGCCGGCAAACGATCAACAAATTGGTCGAGTTGCAGCTAATGGCTTAGAAATGTGTGGCAACAGGAGCGGAAATGGAACAGGGTTACCAAATGGGTTACCCACATTCTTAAGTATATAAAACCACCATGTGGGTCAAGTTCGTCAATCAAGCGAAACGCAATGCACCTTTAAAAATGGAATTACAATATAAAACAATTTATTTTGAGAACTCTGAACGACGATTGAAGAAATACTCTTTGATTAAAATTTACAAATTAAAAAGTAAAGTAAATAAAATAATCCTCCATTAATACCTATCAAAAAATTGCTAATAAATTTCACAAATAATTGTAAGGCAGCTAAATAAGTGTAAATTGTATCTGTTCGAAATTAAGCCCCATACAAATTAGAGATTTATAATCCAAGTTTAGCAAATCGAGAATAACTTTTACCACTCCAAAATGGCTTACCAGATTACCACAGACAAATACTATTCACCAAAGACCCAACGATTGAGTGCATCTCTGGCCATGGACAGCTGCTAAAGTTTATTTTTGTTATCAATTTGGGTTACTGGCTAAGTACAAACAGCAATAAACATTTCCCCAAAGCGTTGACTATTAAGGCAAAGATTTAGTACTCGGGTGATTCCCCCGTTTCTGTGCGTTGGTTGTACTCCCAGCCATAATTTTGTCAGCTGGAACGGTATGTATACATATATAGAGGAATCCAAACAACCTTGACACGCCTTCCGAGGGTCGGGGCTACCGATGTTATGGGTAATGCCAGCTAGGCCAGCAGTTACAACATCCATAACACACACGCCTTTACTTCTTTTCCTATAACCGAACGAACCCACTTTAGTTTCTGTATTTTCGGGGCTGCTCTCCTTTTCTTTTTTTGGGGTAGGGCCAAACTTTTGCGACATTGGCACTGGCGAATGATTTAAAACTTTTCTTGTTATTTTCGTCTTTAACAAGTTTTCCGGGAGCAGAGCTGGAGTTGTACCATAGCGCCGAGTGAGGGAGAAATAAAAGGAGCAAGGCCACCCATGGGCACTATTTGCCGCTGGCAAAGTTGTAGGCAACAAATTAATTTAATGTCAGACACAAGACGCAAACTTGCCGGGCTTGTGGTGCCTTGCATTGGTCTGAATATTAGACTGGGGAGTGACTGGAGTTTATTTTACTCTCGCCCCCGGTTTTTCCTTAGTTTTTGTTTCATTCTTGTTTTTGTTGGGCCTTTAAATGAAGTGCCGGTGACATAAATTCATTTAGGACAGGCGCTAAAACGGAAGCCAACTTTTATGGATGCTAACATTTAAGTATTGCGTGGCAACTAGTGGGCGAAGATACAACATGGTTATAGACGGGGACAGGTGACAAGGTGGGAAGTTGTTTTCCCTGCAGTGTTTTAAGGGTGATACTTATTATGTTGACTTTCGGGTGGGCTTAAAATGATAAAAAGTGAATTACTAGTGTTCAATTTTATTATTAGATTTTTTTGTTAATTAAAAAGAACAGATCAAATTATTATAAAGAGATTCAGCCCAGAGAAACTGATTGTGTAAATTGTTGAAATAGAGAACCCCAAAAGAAAATGTGTTTTAAAAACCTGTTTTTCATTTTATTTAAACATTTTTGTAAAATAAGAATAATTGTAAAACATTTTCTTAAAACTAAAAACGTTTTTATACTATTTTTACTCTCCCTATTAATTCCTATCATTAACTTTCATATGCCGCAAGGACTTCATAAATCCCTGGCAGTCCCTCAACTTTTACAGCGTTGCACTGGCTTAATCGGGGGCTTTAATTTCGATCGAAGTAAGAGGGTTAAGTGCAATAAACCGTTATAAGCGCCTCAAATAACCGAACAGTCATGGTTTTCCAGCTTAAATCTTAAAGCTCCTGGCAGTCCGCCGAAATGTCGCGTGGGTCTTAACAGGAATCAGGACCTCTTACCACCTCAGGATCCACATCCACATCTCCAACCACTCCACTGACCATTTGGCAAGCAGAAACACTCTGATTCCGGGAGTGGAATATACCGCACTTACACTGCCATTTGCTGGCATTACATTCATTACGAGGGCAGGACTTGGCCCGGGATAATTGCACTTGTCAGCATTTGTTTTACACTGACCAACACACATGACCCCTGGGTTGCCAGTAGCCAGTAGCCACCAGTAACCAGTTCCATATGTTGTTTTATTTTTTGGTCTGCACCACTTTATGCTCTCTCTCTCTTTTCGAGCTGGAAATGGCGTAACATAAATTGCCATTGTGTGCAATAAAGTGCAAATAAAATAAAGTAAAACGGAAAAGTTTACATTTTATGTATAAATATTGCATGTGAAAGTAAATCGTGCGGGGTTCTCCGACCCTTACCTACCCCTATTCCGTGATGTTGTGAATTTATTGCAAGCCATTTGAACGTTTTGCTGAATTATGGTAAACGTAAATTGAAAAAGGCAAAGAAAGCTAAATAAATATCAAGGATTGTGGCTCGGAACTTGCTTCCACAGTTTGTATTATTTTTTGGGGAATGGCTTGGTCATTGCAGCGTAAAACAAAGGCCAAACAATTGCATTATACGGATCAAAAATAAATAAGGAATCGCATTCGGATGAGTGCTCACTTTAATATAAATATTTGCTCAAGACCTCCGCCAAACCCCCGTCTGTGCGTCTAGAAATTTGCATTTTTATTCAAATCAAAAGCAAATTTCGCCACACAAAAGCCAAAAATCAATTTTCCATCCGCTAGAATAAAAAGGGTCTGAAAGTGAAACAAATTGGGGCAGGCAGGGAAAAAGAGGGTTAGTAGGGGATTAATGGGAAATTTAAATATAAATATCCGGCGAGACACTCGAAAACTTGCAATAAAATGTAAATATTTCATAGATAAATTTGGAACAAGCGAGAACCCTTTTTTCGGCCTGCGGTTGTGGCCTTTGTTTAACCCTTTTTTTGTTTTTTGGGAGTACTTGGCAGGACTTTTGTAGCCTGATTTTGACAGGCCTAATGGGCTTACACAGTGTTTTTGTCTGTAAGTGGGTTTTGGGTTTTCCAGGAAGCTTAACAGTTCATCAAACCGTGCTCAGCGGCTTAGCCGGAGCCTCTAATTCAATTGCAGAAGGCATTGCATGGTGCCACATTACGTGATTCGTTATCCGGTAATACGCAAAACAAGGCGAATGTCAAAAGTTCTGCTCCTGCCCCAGCTTCTGGCTCAATTTTGTGTCAACGACGTAGTTCAGGTAATTTCCGTAGAAACTTTGGCAGCCATTTTGCATTGCCGCTGCCATCTTATTTATGTTCGCTCATAACTCAACTGTAAATGCCACACATACACACACACAGCCAAGTGCTCGTAGTTTCCGTTTCCGGCGCTAAGTTGCCTGCCAACGCACACTGGGGAATTTGCCCTGTTTTTGTGGCATTAATGTGTTTTTTAAAAGTTTTTAAATTTTGGATATTGAAGTCTTAACGTATTGAGAATATACCAAAGTCTTATGTTACATACCAAAATTGGTATTTTTCCAGTCCAGTATTAAAATACCAGCGCTTGAAGTCAGCTGTTGAAAATTACATTTTGTGTGCGCATTTTGGTTCATTTGGTAGTGCATTTTCCAATTAATATTTCTCAGAGGTTAAAGCACCAATCAATAAAATTTAAAATGGATAATAATGCCTCAGGTTTGTACTATTTGTTAATACTAATACTTTGACAAAATCGTGCGTGTATTTCTAACAATTTGTAATTGAAGCAGGTGGTGTCCGTACAAAGCTTTCGTAATAAATGTTCAACTTTGGCAGAGGTTTTAAAAAAATGTCCAGACTTGTCCAGTGAGTGTCTATATCCATGTTGTAGAGCCATGTATTCCTAATTCAGAACATCTAAGTTCAATTGCCCCTTTTCGCCCCTTTTTGCGTAATTCCATTTTTTAGGATGGAAGTTTTCAATTAGCAATACGGTGCTGCTGGAATAATTGCCACAAAAACAGAACAAATTCCCTTCGATTTCTCGCAAATAAAGAGTGCGATCACGCCCATTTTTTTTACAAAATGTATAAAATTACCATTATTGTCGTAAAAAGAAAACAAAAAATTTTTTTTTTAATTTTTACCATAAAAAAAAATTTAAAATCGATTAAAAAAAGGCGGAACCACGCCCATTTTTTCAAAATATCTTCCTTTCTTTATTATTAACTTAATTCAAAAAACAGAATTTAAAAATTTTGCTTTGTTTTTAAGATATTAATTAATGCCACAAAAACAGGTCAAATTCCCCACTGTGCAACGCCGCCTTGCAAAATTAACAACAATGGCGGTGCTAAAGACGTCGCCGCATCTCCCCAGCGAGCGTGTGTGAGTGTGTGCTGAGGTGGCTTTTGTGGCTTTAAGTAGCGAAATGTGCCAGGTCACCCAGAGTTTCCTACTTGCCGTATCCGGATCTCTCCCCCGCCATTTAGCTGCTGATTTTCTTACACTTTTTAGCGTTGCTGCTCCTAGTTCGAGGTTTTTGTACGTGCAATGCATTCGCCACTCCTGCGACTTACGACTCCTGAATGCGAATGCTAGTGGCGAATATGAATGCGTGAGGGTGTGGGTGTGAGTGTACATGTCCTGTGCGGGCATTGTAGTTTTCGGGGGGGTTAAGTGCTTAAGGTGAGGGTGCGCCACGGGTTAAGCGTCGGGGATTTATGTAGTCTTTTGGCCCGACACGGGCCAATTGAAATGTCACGTCGGACGATGAATGTGCGCGTAATGAAGCGGTTAATGTGGCGGGAAAACCTTATCAGAGCCAAAGGAAAATTATAGAAAATTCTTCGAATTTGACAAAATGGAAATTCTTTCATAAAAATAATTTTAAATTTTACTAAAGTCAAGGTGTGCATTTTTTTTATACATTTTTTCATTATTTTTGATGACTATAGAAATTCACTTCAGCAATTAAAAATCATTTAAACTTATTAATAATGTATAACTCAATTATTTATAAATATTTTAGCTTCGTAAAAGAAAAACCTCACACGAAATTTTTAAGTCATAAAATTATAATTATACAAAATGCCAAATCTAACCAACCCAAAAATATACACAATTTTGCTAATAGGATCAACAGATTTGGATTCCTGACAACTGGCCCAATAAATATTTCGGAAATGTAATAATAAATAAATACTTTTATCCCCAGCAGCATTCGTTATGCAATTCCATGCCCAAGTGGCTGCTGCTGACCACTTCCGCAAATGAATTGAAAACATTATTTGGCTAATTAACATTTGATAATCCAAATCAGGAAGCACACATATACCCAAAGTTTTAAAATACATTTTATTCGTGCCAGTTGCAGCGGTCATTCAATGGCATTTCAAATGGCAAAGATACATTTTCCATTGTCATACTCTATATTCGACCATTTCCCAAGCTTGTGTGCATGGAAAGCATTTTAAAATGTCAATCCGAATGAATGTTTTATTTGTGATGATGCAGCAGCAGTGGCTGCCACAGCAGCCATCAATTTATAAGCCAGAGCATAAATGTGGCTTCGATATGGGATAATGGCAGCTGGCGTTTTATTTAATTCGCACGAATGCATTCGATTTATGCATTTGAAAAGTTCCACTATGGCTCTCTGCTATTCTTCCATTTTTTTCCTCCTAGATTGGGGCCACAATATACATGCATATATATATATATATTTCTATTTTTTGTAAGTTTTACTTTTATCTGGGCGAGAGAATAGAACCGATACTTGTTCAGCAAGTTGGCCGTTGATAGCGACAGCAATTTGCGTCTTCACTTTCATGATGCCAGCGATTCTTTTACAGGGGAAAAATTTTAATAAATAATAGTAAATTCTTATATGTAAATACTTGTTAAAAAATTGTTTTGAGTACAAAAGAGAGCCTCTAATATTGAGTATACAATTTAAATAAATTTCTACCCAACTGCCACTGACTTTGATGTTTATTTTTTAAGTCTTAACAAATAATACTGTAATTTTTTGTAAACTTCTTAACACTCAAAATCCCACTACTAATACCCATATTATTTTCGTTTAGTGTACACAGATATATACTTACCTCCTCTTAAATCTCAATATTCTGCTTGCTTCATCAGCTCTTGCTTCGTGGCAATGACCTTTGTGGCAAGATGCAGCGCCAAGAAGAGTTCCTTGGTTTATCTGTATCTGTCAGTTGCCCAGTGTTGGCCGAGAGCTGTCAAACTTGTTTTGCTTGCCAACGAAACCGAAATGAAGCTTGTTTCGGTTCTGGTCTTGATTCGTCGTGTGGTACATGTTGCATGCCGCAACGCATGTGGCATCCCATTCCCCATCCCCATCCCCGTTACCATCAGCAACCAATCTTCACCAAACGACATTTGCTGACCTTACGGATATGAAACGATAATGTTTCGCTCTTACGCAGCTATTCAACGATATTGTGTCCTCCGGACCGAATGCATATAAATGAGCAAAAGAGCCTCAAGGATGTCTGACACGAGTTCAGATCCGTTGTCACAGGGGGCACTGAGAGAAATTAACAATAAGCAGGGATAATTTGTTTAATATCAGTTTATTAAGATTTAAATAAGTTTCAGTTACTTTTAAAATTATATTAAAGGTAATTTTAAAATCCTTTCTCTCCGGTAACCATCCTCCCATCTCAGGAACCAAGTTACCTGCACTCTCCTCGTTTTTTATAGTGTACCTATTTGGTAACAGGGAGATACATGGAAAACAATCAAATGGTTGGCGAAAAGAACACACACGCATTGGAAAAATGAAAAGGAAAAGAGGAAGGAAAGGAGGCAGAGGCGTGGCAGGGACAAAAAGATTGCCTTAGGTTTCCCATACACTCCTTCATCCGCTCATTCGTTCAGTCATTCATTCTCGCATTCATTCTGGTTGCCTGGCAATGTCGCTTTGCATGTGTGTCCGTCCCTCTGCATATCTCCCTGCCACAGGGCGTATACGTAACGCTGGCACTGCGAAGGCTTTTGTTCAACATGACAAAGACATGACAGCGACAGCAGCAGCGGCAGCAGAAGAAAGCTGGAACAGCACGCAAGAAGTACAACAACCACAAAATGACGCTCTTTGTAATGCTTTTAATGCTTTCAAAATGCTTCCCGGATTGATTTATGGCCACGACCACAAAAAAATACAAAAAAAAAAAAAAGAAAAAAACCAGGAAAAGCACATCCAGGACTAAGAACCGGCATTGACAAATCAATAGGCAGCTTTAGAGGTCAAAAAGATGGACTCGAGCTTGGGGATTACTCTGCCCGGTAAGGAAAATTATGAGGAGATATCTTTTTTGCTTCGCTTTAAATTTATTGAAGTTGCTTCCCTTCGTCTTGGCCATTTCATTCCATCCATTTATTAGCCCGCTTCGAGAATGACAACTGAAGCAGTAGCAGCAGCACTCCATTGTCACCAGGCCATTCATCAATTTTACTTACTTTCCCATTCTGATGGAAACTGGCAGCCAGAGGAAAATGAACCAGATTGGGCGGTGGATGAGGTGGTGGTAAAAATTCTATGGCCTTGGGTGGATAAACATTGTCTACCTCTTTGCTTTGTTTTGCTTTCATTGAAAGTTCTGGGCTGTCGCTGATTTGCATATAGAAAACTTGTTAATAATGCCAGCCAAGGTGTGGGAAGGTGAGGGGGGAATATAAGCCACCTTATCATTAGTGATGGTATGTTATCCTTTTTTTAGTTTTAGTAACTATATAACTTGTTCTCTACCTTTGAATTATAAGTTTTATAGATTTTCTTAGCTCTTTTATTATTTAATATTAGGTTTAAGATAGTTTTTATATCATTTTATTCATTTTCAGATTAAATTTTTAGAGATATTTGTTAAATTTATTATATTTTTATTTCAAAATTATTGGTTAGATTTTATTTTAAATTTTCTTGGCATCCCTGCCACCACCCTTTCCCCTCTTAGTACAACAAAGAGCATCAACTTTTCCAACCGGCTTAGATGAAAGTTTTGTGATTGAGTTTTTGACAGTTTGTCTGAGGGATTGGCACACCCCCTTCTTAGGCCCGCCCACCCCCAAAAAAGGTGTCTGCACTAAGCTTGTTTTGATTTTCCGTTTATTGTTTTTGCTCAGCTGCCTGCCGTAAAGTTTTCCAGCTGCTAATTGCTTGAGCTCATAATTAGAACAAATGCAAATGAATGTTACGGATTTTCCAACCCCGACCGCAGGGGCCTTCTTTTTTACACCGAATACGAATATTTGGGAAATTTATGCAAATGACAGAAAGCGTTCAAATTCACGACTAATTAGCCCGAAAAGTTAAATGGAAACACAAAGTATTTCGGCATTAATTTATGTTAGAATACAATTTTTGTGACGCCTGACAGTCTCCTTTTTTTGTTTTGTTGTTCATCGGCCACGATTTGCATAAACAAATGCAAACGAATGCCAAATCAACAACTGCCACGCCCACCTGCTGTTCGTCAGGGAAAACTTTGGACATACAACTTTGGCCATGCAGAAAGCATTCATCATTTATTCTGTTGTTTTGCTCCTTGGCTGCCACAATGTTAAGCAACTTTTTGAACATAATAGCCAAAAATGTTGTTATTTAAAATATTTCCTGTAATCATCACCAGCACCGCTTTTAAATAAAAACCTTTTAAATTGTTTAAAATATGCAATAGGAGGAGCTCAATTAGTGTGTCATGTGGTCTGTTCCTCATCGATTTGGTCAACACTTTAATGTGTTTCACTGAACGCCGTTAATTTAACGCATGGGGCAATTTGTGGCTTGAATAATTACAATTAACAATGGTTTTTTCCGCCCGCTTTTAATGTCATCAATAATAAATTGAAATGTAATGCTCTGGGGTTAAGCGGATACAGGAAAATTATATAAATTATTTGAAGAAACCTACATGTTTGCGGGATATATTTAATTAAGCCATGCATTGTGTTTTTTTTTTAATATTAAGCCAAAGAATTTATGTCTTCCTTAGAATTTATTGAAGTAAATAAAGGTAAGAATATAATAAAAGCATTTTAAGCATTAACATTTAATTTTAAAAGCCGCAAGTATTTACAAACTATTTAGTTTATGTTAGAATCCATTTTTCTCCCTTAAATTCAATACATTTTCATCTTCAAAATTAAAGTTACCCATGGCTTAAATCACACAACCCAATGGAAAAATGTCTGTTTACCATCCGCTTTTCACTTTTCCACATTTCAAACAATGCTCACTTTGATAGGCAACACGAAATGAAATGCACAAAATGCTGGGATCTCAATTTCCCTCGAAGCTAATTCGGGAACACAGCGAAACAGCAACAAAATTTTTGCGAAATTCGGAATTCATCTGTTGTCGTTGACGTTGTTGCAATTAGCCCCGAAATGCGGTTCAATTAGGGGAGTACACGCCCCCCCGCCGGTGGGCAAAGGACAGTGGATAGTGGGCACAGGCTGGTGGAGCGGTGGCCGGTGAATGGGCATGGGGTCTGGAGCCGACAGCTAGCCGCTAATTTGCATATTGCATTACACGAAATTCCAAACTAGCGGCGAAACTGGATGCGTTACGTTAAGTTACGTTACAGGGAACAAAAATATTTATCAAAAGTTACTGTTTAAAAAATTTGGAAAGAAAATTACTTTCTCAAATCTTGGTTTAAATACAGGAAATTTAATTTTTTAAAATACCAAATTCTGGAATATATTTTCTGACAAAACATTTAAAATCAGAAAATATATATTTTTCCTGCAGTGCAAAAGGAATCAGTTAACAACTCTTTTCCACCAAACCCGTACAATATTTCCCGGCTTAATTACAAATTTTCCGCCCACTGCCGCACGCTTGCAGTGCATCAATAATTCGATTGTCCGCCAGCCAAAGTGGTAGCTGTATTTTTGTAAATTCAAAGGGAAAACCCAATTGATTTTTTTTATTCTTTAACGCAGATCCAGCTATCAAGTTATCAAGTTATCCTTGTAGCATTTGCAGTATTGATTTTGCCATAAACATTCTGTCGGCGGCTCCCTTAATGCGTCCGTTAACTCGCCAATAAGCAGCAAATCCCGCCTGTCGCCCTCCCTCGTCTCCTAACACAAATTCCTTTAAAAGATAAAACGGCGTAAACGTCAATTATGGGGGCGTACATGGCCGGATCCGGGGACTTCAGGCCCAAACCCGGATGATTGAATGATGGAGGCTCGTTGTCGGGAAACAAAAACTAAACCAACAGGAACGCTTAGACCTCGTCAACGCCACGGGAGTGACATTTTTTGAAAGTAATCCCCTTGCCGGGATAAAATGTTTGATTTATGTCAACGTGTTGGAAGGAAGGGCTCGACACCATTAGCTAGTAGTTCTCTTCAGTTCAGTTTAGTTCGGGGAACATGCGGGCTCCAAGTGCCAACTTTAAGCGGGACACGTGGCTGGTGTTGCGGGAATCTCAAAAAGTTTTCCAGTTTGAGCGACTGCCAAAATGATGATTCATTGTAGGGGAAATCAGGGTACAACTCATCAGTACAACTTTAGAAGATTTAAAATGTGTTGAATTCTACGAGAAATGATTCAAGGAAAAACCTCTCCAGAAGTAATTTTCTTTTAGTTTAAAATAACTTTAAATTTGTTAAAGAAATAAAGTCCTTGAATTACTTCCATTTAATTAAATAAATATTAATTTATTAGTAAAACTATTAGCTTTAAATAGAGACACTAATAAATAATTCCAATTAATAATGGCTGCATATAAATTGGGTTATTAATCGGGTACTATGTTTTTTTTTTGTGGACAAAAATAAAGTAATTAGTTTGCACTCATTGAAAACCAATTATAGCCGGCTAATTCAGGTGGTGGACTTATAATTAATCAAATGGTGGAATGAAATGAATTATAATTTCTAATGAGACAATTTTCAGCTGGATTTTGGTGCTATAATTTGCGTTTCCTAGGAAACTAATTGGCCACAGAAAACTATAAAGCAGAAAAGGATTAGGAGGAATGTCTGGTTATAAATGAACACCAAAAATAGTTAAGCAAAATGACTTTAAATATTATTTTTAATTTTTTTTGTATTCATTTTATTGAACTTAACTCCAAAGTTAAACAAGTTACATTTCATTGATCTTTAATGACTTTTCCCCGTAAACCAATAAACCAAATGCTCGCAAAGAAAGACAAAGAAAGCCAAAGCTAACAAGCTGACCAGCAAGAGCCATATCCAGGTAAGATCTGCAACCTTAAATTCCCGGAAAGCCACATAGGGAACAGGATTCTTTTGGGAGATAATTCCCAGACTGATCATCTTTCGCAGGGTTTCCTGCTTCCAAAAATCCACCAATCCTGCATCCCGGGAGCTGTGTATAAGCTCGTTGATGGGAAACTCGTAGATAGAGTTGGCCTGCATGGGAAAGGATAAATAGACGTAGTTCGGCATGATTGCCATTTCTGGAAGGAAGCAGAAGACAGGCTGTTCGAAAAGCTCCTGCCGTTTGGCAATGCTCTGCCACTCAGTGGTCAAGGCGGAGAAGGCAATCGATCTGTTCAAACTATTCTTTAAATTATGGTATTCCGTGGTGTTTACGAACTTAATTTTGTTCTGTATTGCAAAAATTGGTCGCTCCACATGAAAGGTGGCTAAATAGAAACGTTCGGAATCATCGAAATATACGCTAACTGGTGAATCTCTCAGTTCCTCAAAGTTGGATATCTGCCGGGCCTTGGGGTGCTTGGTCAGGAGAGTCTTTAGGTGAGCAGCATAGAGGGTGCTCACCACCAGACCCAGCAGAAACAGACTGGCATTTGTGACCTTTGAGCTGATTGTATTTCTGGCTCTCAAGTTCAGTCCTTGACCAATAATTCCCGATATCATCCTTTCGTTCAACACCAGACTAGACCAATCCACACGTTTCCGTAGAAGCACAGCTCCAAAGCAGGTGTCCAGGAAGCTAAAGATGTAATAGAAAATCAGCAGAGCCAGCAGAATCTGTCCGCTGACCATGACCACATACACATCGGCGGTGCGTATCTCCTGGGCACATGGAACAATTACAAACCACAGTCCCATGTCGTAGGTGGCCGAGAAAGTCCCCGCCTTAGAGGGCAGCTCAAAGCCACACAGACTGATGGGCATGTCGATAGTGCCATTGAGGGTCATATTCCGGAGGACGAAGATATTCAGCCGCTCATCCGGCACAATGTCTTTCACGAAACGGAAGGTGAAGTTATAAATACGGCTAAACTCGAGGAGGAACTTGTAGACATAGCCCGTCATCTGTAGCTCTCCTGTCTCCGGGTTTGGATAGACTATGGATCGGGGAGAAAACTGATCGGGTATTGTCACTATGTGTCTGCCGTAGAAGTTCCGAATTCGTGTAAAAATGGGCTCCTGGCCTGGATCCACCTTTAGCCAACGTTGCGGCGCATAGGGCTGTAAACGATATATCCTATTTCCTTGTCCGATAACTGCTACATCCAGAAATTGTAGTTTCTCTGCTGTGTGGGCTATCTCATCTAAAGGAATTCTTTCCCATTTCCGCCACAGCAGCAACCTGACCTTCCTAATATTTAGTAGATTTCTGTCCAGAGATTGCCACAAATCAAAGTCAAACTTTGGATTTCCTGTTTGCCAGATCAGGGCCAGCATTTCGTTGTTGTACCTCCTCCTTAAGGGGATGTCCATCTGCTCATTGAAGTTTAAGATGGGCAGCGAAGACCTCTCCCATTCGGATATATCATTCCAAAGGTCTCGACTATGTCTCAACAGGATGACAGTGTCGTAGGGCTTATCCCTGTGGGTGCTGGCCAGGATGCTAGCCAGCCAGCTGCTGGTCTCGTTGGCCAGAAGTAAAACCGGAACTAGTAGCGGCCACATGTCACGACGGAATGATGGAAAAACCAAGGGAAAGCCTGTCCCACCATTATCTTTCAAATAAACGCTAATTAGCGAAGGTTATAAATGATTTGAGGGCTGGCTAATGGCCAACGGATTGCAGGGCATTGAAAAATGGGCGTCATTAGCATTAAGTTTTACGGCTTACAGGAGGAGCAATTATAAGCTGGGAAAAGCTTGTGGAAAATATGTATTAAATGCCCGAACGGGTGAGTGAACCTCTCCGAATTTCCATCTCCGGTTGAATTTTGCCAAATATATATTCTAATTGCCGTAGCAAATTGCTTTGAATGTTTTTATTTTCGTTACACAAACACATCCCCTTGGCTCTATTAAGCCTGTTTGCTTGCAATTGATTCTATCTCCGGTTTTGGTTTTGCCAAATATTTGCAATCAAAATATATTGCCTTTATTGATTGATATTCACCTACGTTGAGAGCTACTAATTGCTCTCGAATGAATTATGTATTGTTTTAACTTCACATAAACCATTTTCCCATTTTCCCAGCTGCTCATCAACTTTTCAACAAGTTTTTCCCACTTCCAGTCTCGAGTTGAAAATTTTCTAGGTTTGCAGCACTTTTCCGAGCATTTCTCCTCCAATTAAACAAATTAAATGTGCAGAAAAAAAAGAGCTGAAAGGATACCGACTGCGAGTTGCTTGAAGAGCGTGTCGCATTAATTTTCACGCGAATGCATATTTGATTTTTCTTTATTCATATTTCTTTCCACTGCCTCGACTTTTCCGTGCTTTTGCATAAAGTCGAGACGGGGGTTCCCTCCTGGAGGCTCCTGCTCGTTGACATGCATAAAATTGCAGAGAACTCCGTCTAGGCATAATTCAACTCAAGATGTAAGGAGCGAGGCAACAAGGCGTATGCGTAATGTAACATTAATTGTATTTATTTGCTTTGCTGATTGATTTCACCGGGCTTAAAAAGTGAGGGTTTTCCTGGCCTACATCCCTACATTTCCCGGGCCCAGACAATTTGGTTTATCAAAGTCATTTGGCTGCTGTTGGCCTAGAGGCAAAATGCCAGCCACGCCCACATAAATTAACGCAGATTTAACGAAGCGTTAACACAAAGGACGAGCCCAACGACGAGCAGCTGCCAGAGTCAGAGTCCTGACAGTCTTGCTCCTGCTTCTGCTTTTGCTGCTTCTCCCTCCCTTCGGCGACTTTGCGACAATAAATTTATTGGTTTTATCCTGCGAGCTTATCAAGTTCATCCACAGCCCCCAACATGTGCAGTAAATTTTTATGTCAAATGAGTTTCGGCAACGTTTTTTCGTATTATAATTTATGCAAAAAATAATGAGCGCGCTTTTAGGCGCTGCTGGGAAAGCAACGGAAAAGCATGTGCGTATGGGAAAAGTTATTAATTGATTCGGCTTTAAGGCTGTTGACTCAATGGCTCAGCCACATCCACATCCGCACCCGCATCGGTGTAGCATCCTTGAAAAGTTTGCCAAAAGGGAAAAGTTTCCTGGGGCACTTGAAAAACCTGAAACCTGAATCGGTAACCCTCCGCTGATGGGACTCCTGTGCCTAAGTAGGGTTCCTTAAGATTTTTTTCGACAATGTGTTAAGTGAAAATTGACACAGGCCAAAGGGGAGAACTTGCCATGATTGAACGCCTTTTAAAATGTTGGGGAGCTTTAAAGGCCTTTAAACGTATAGAATCTCGGGAGTATTTAAAGTTTGTCAGTGGCAGCGGCAGCGGCAGCCTCCCTTCGACCAACAAAAAAGTTTGCCATGTTAAGCTGTGAAATTGTACGCCATTTTGCCATTTTGCGGGAGCCAGTTCAGTTGTTCGCCTTTTTAATTAAAAAAGTGGCCAACTAAAACAGGGACAGCCATTTGAACTTGCTCCCTTTTTTGGTGCCTTTTAATTTCCAATCTCTATTCCGGCAAAGTTTTCGACAAAAATGTAATTAAAATACTGCAAATATTTGCCCAGTTCGAATGCATTCTCCTTCCTGCCAAATGTGCAAGTCGCGTAAGGATCCTTGAGCGGTTTTCCGCAATCTCTCCCCTAATGCGGAATATCCTGCGCTCATTTGTCTACGTTCCGTGTCGTTTGCCTGGAAAAATGGCAACTGGCAACTGGCAACATCCAGGCCGGCGGCCGCATCCTTTTCGAGTTTGCGCTTGTTTGTCATCCTTTTCTGCGGTACCCAGCCCTTTGCCCTTCACATGATTGCGGCTTCATGCTTTTGCATATTTCCCATGAATACAATTTCAGCATATCCTCCCACACACACATACACACACAGGACTCTGGCGAAGAAGGACGAATTATGCGTGAATATTCGCTGATATGCGAACAGAGTTGTCACTGGGAACTCAGAGACAGGCTCAGGTTAGCCTCTAGATGTGGGTATATATTTATGGTTACTCTTGGAATGTGAAGAATTTAGTTGTCAACCTTGATTCGGTACAATTTATAGGGCTTGCGGCGGATATGTCTACGTTGAGAATGCCAATTTATCAGGAGCATTGTTAGAGAGTTGTGTCCTAGAAGAAGGGTTTTTATGAGATGATGGTGTGGTGCATTCGTTAGGACTTTATATTACTAACTAAAGGAAAGGAATTTTAAGTATTTAGTTAATAAAATAACTCTTACTTTGGGTATGTAAAGAATTAAGTTGTTTTAGTTGAATTGCTGAAGCTTATTTGGTTAAGAAAGCCAATTTCTCTGGAATATTACCAAAAACTTGAGACAATTTGAGGCTTATAATACTTTTTTAAATGCTATACATTCAAATAAAATAATAATTGTATTTTAATTTAATCTTTTTATGATTTAATTTTAATTGTTCAAACCTTATCTGAACTTTTATTTTAAGAAAGTAGCTTAAAAAGGTTTATTGAATCATAGTAATCTGATAATATGAAATATTTTAAGCTAATTAATACCAAATGAACTTACAACTTGTAACAAACAGACCCATTTAATAACTAAAAAGCTTCTGAAAGTAAAAATTCTAATAAATTATAGTTACTTGTAACTAAATTTGTGTCTTTATGCCTTAAACCTGTTTTTAAAATTCCTCGATTAAACCTAGACTAAGAACTTGTCTACCCTTTAAACCCATAAAACCCTAGTGCCTAGAAATTAGTATACCTATAAAATTCTTGTAAGATTTAAAAGTACTTTAATCTAAAACTCTTCACCCTTCAAAATAAATTCAAGTTTCTGTTAAATGAACTTCAAAGATAGATTTAAGAATACAAAACCGATGTTTGACAATGTTTAACCATGTTTACCCTGTGGTTCTTGGCCCAAAGCGTTATGAGGCGACTTAAAGAGAAGGAGAGCGACAAAAACCAAAACAGAGAACCAACTGGGCCCAAGCCCCACTGGCCCCCTTTTCCTAAACATTAGCAACTATAGCGACGAGCACGTGTAGTTACTTCGCTCCGATTGGCCGGTGGCTTTCGCTTTTCGTTTCCGCAGAGAGCAAGCGAGCCGAGTGGCTGGCAAGCGAAAGTAAGAGAGCTGTTTAAGAGAGCCAACAAACTGGTTTTGGCCACCCTGTATGGGCCCCAATCGAAGCTAAGCGAACCAAGTGAACATTTTTCAGATGTTGTTCGGCGTTCGTTGTGGTCAGACGCTTTACGTATACGTAATATTCGCGTTTTGGCGTCGCTTCCGAAAAACGAAAATTCTGCATACCGGTTGCTTCCTCCATTCGCCCTAAAAGGTTTCAGGTTGCTCGTCGCGGTTCAGTTAAAAACAAATTCAATTTATACGATAAATTTATATAAATTGAAAAATAAAAATATAAACAAAAAACATAACTTGCAGTAAGCTGCGCCACATAAGGTAAACCTATGCTGATTGTTCACATTTATTAATTCGTTTACGTCGTGCGCTGCATTCTCAAGAACGGGTTTTACGACATTCCCAATAAATTCTGCACTGGCGTTGGATTTTTATGTTCGTGACGAAAGTGAAGTTCCCTGAGATCATAATCTAAGCGTTTCCGTTTATTTTTTCAGCGGTTCGAAAGTGCCGAAAGAAAAATCGTTAGTCGTAATTTACGGGATTTTGCAAATAAAACCAGGCTTAAAGCAGAACTCGCAAAAAAAAAAGAGAAGAAAATAAGTTATTTAATATTCATACCCAACGGAGTCGTAGGAAAAAAAAAACCATCCGTCGCAGACGGCAAACATAGCAACAAGTCGGCGCCAACACCGCCGTTGTGTTTATTAACATTCAGCTGAGAGCGTTTGGATAGGTAGAAAAGCGTCGTCTTCCGAGAATTGGCAGTTAATTTTTGAAATCACCTCCGGACCAAGCCAAGTTGAGAAAAGAAAAAAAAAAACAGGCCGACGAAAAAAAAGAACCAGAGACCGGAGACACCCGTAGGTGTGGTGTGGTGTGTGTGTCTGTTTCAGTGCGTGTGATAACTGTGAAACTATATACCCAAGACAAAGGGGGGGCAAGCAGCAGGTGAGTCCCCTTCCCCATCCAAGATGATATTCGAGAACTATTAGAGCCACCCACGCTGCTCTGTGGCATAGAAATTGAAAGTTTCGCATCATTCCGTAATAATCACGCAAGTGCTGATGCCGCAAAAAGAAAACTAAAAGAAAATGTGTGGAAAAAAACTTGCAGATCGCAGCTAAAAAACCGATTACGCGACGCGTTCTAGATACATTCGGGTTGCATCGCAGATCTTGCCCAGATATTAGTCGCTTTATTCTTGAATGTGTGCCAAAATGAGAGGCAAACCGACAGAGACCGACCGCCAGTTGTGTTTATTATTTTTATAATTTATTGCACAACAATAAGAACAAGCTGAAAGAATATATAGAATTCGGCAGCGAGCAGAGACTTTACTCCCGTCTGCATCCATACACATTCCGCGGGGAAATGCATCTGCAAGATACACACGGAATCCGGCGAGACAGACGCATAATAAACGATAAATTTCAGGGCAATGACAAAATTGCTGATAACTGACCACCAACCACCACCAGAAGCAGCAGCATTTCGATTCTCTCTCTGTTTAGCCCTCCGCTTCGCTTTAGTTTGATCATTAATATCTTTAGTTTAATATGCCAGAGCAGAAAAGTCGGGGGAAAAGTTCATATACATATCTGTGCTGGTTGGTAGCCAACTTCAAGGTTAGTTTAGACTCAGAGCTATATTTAAGGTGTCTTTTTTGCTTGCAGAGCTTAACTAATGATCTTTAAAGGTTCTTAAGTACTTTTTTTAATTGAGAGGATTTAAAGGTTATTGAATTTAAAGGTTATTGGATTTTATTTAGGTGATTTTTGGCTAAATTGTCTATAGAAAACTTACAAGATCTTAAAATCTATACATAAAATGGATTTAAATAATTAATATTTAACTTGGAGAATTTTTTTTTAGCTTTAAATTAAGATTTTTTCAATGATTTGGCATAAAAAATATTAGCAAAAATTGCCAAAGGTCACTGCATATATTCAGAACTCCCCGGAAAATTGGATAATTTAATGCTCCTCTCACACTTCAAGGTTGGCCTACCCTCTAGGGCCATATTTTGTCCATCGATTGGCTCAAAAAGCTTTGCTAATGATCCCCAATGATTTGGCCGCGATAAAAGGCAACAAACACCGAAGAATGTTTGTGAAAATTTCCCGAAAAAAGTAAAAAAAAAAAAAAATCAATGCTATACAGCATGTATTAGGATTTGGCAATCGTTGTTTTGCTCAACAGATTTATGTTTGTGTGTTTTGGTTTAGGCCAAAATGTATCTCGGTTTTCGTTGTTTCTTTTTTTTGTTTTTGGTTGAGGTGCGTTCCAAAGGGGGCAGGGGGTGAGATATAGGAGGTAAGGGGTAGAGCGTAGAGCACAGACACAGGCTGAGTGGCCGCCCGCTGCTATTTATAGGCGCTCAACAAACACACATACTCGCCTCGCACAAAATGTATCTTGTAGATACGTATATACAAACACAGGCAGAAAGTTTTGCATCGCCCCCTCTGCCCCTCTGTGCCCGTCTGGGGCTGTCTGCCTCATAAATATATATACGTATATACACCAAACGACAATGGCGAGACACAGAGAACCAGATCCACAACCGAGAACCCATCACCAAGTGGCTAACGATGGAGGATCGCCAGATCGCCCCATCCTCGGATCGGCTGCCACCTCTCTTCTAAGGCGAAGCAAGTTGCCTTTTGTCAGTTAGTTTCTGTGAAATCGAAAACAAGATTGATGCCTCTGAACAACCGGACATTTGGCAAAGGAGCGGGGTCTTGGCCAAAGGAGACAACGCAGCTGCTACATGGGAATAAAATATTAATTTATTTTATAAGAAAAGGAATTAGATTTATTTATATTATAGGAAACATGAAAGATATCAAACGTTTCACGATTTAAACTTGCTTTTTGCCTAAATCTACATAGATTCTTTTCTGGGTTGTTATAAAATCTTATATTTTTATTTCCTACTTTTTAAAACCTCTCCAAGATCAAGAATTAATTAAGATGCATTAAAAAACCATTTACATTTAACGATCTTTAATTTCTTGCTGTGCATGCGTATCTGTTTAATTGCCTTTGTATATCTGTTTATAAAGAAAATACAGGGGAACCCGGCATCTTGGCAATTTTCCTTTCAACTTTTCCCGCCTCTTTGTTTTTATTTTTTTTTTGTTTTGGAAAAAGTGCGCAGTTTTGTTTTTTTCGGGAAAAAATACTCAAAATACCAATCAGTCCGCGACCAGTTTCATTTTTTCTTGCATAACTGCCAGCGGCAAGTGCAGAAATTGCAACTGCAACTGCCACTGCAAGCGATGCGGAGGCTGCGGTGCTGCGGCTGCTGCTGCTGCTGCGCCTGCGCAGTAAATATCTTTAGTTTCGGGCATGACAAAAGCTGGCAAGCGATTCGCTTCATTCGCTGGCTACGTAATTGCAAGTTCGAGCGCAAAACTTGATACTTGAAGTGGAAAAGCCAAGCCAAAGCCACCAGAGAGATACGAGCCACAAATTGCAGCTGACTGCAGCCGTTGCGCTTTTGTTTTTTTCGATTTTCATATATATATTTTATTTTTGTTTTGCGGCCATCTCGCTTGCACCCTCCCAATGCATGTATCTGTGTATCTTTCAGTATGCAAGAACCGGAAAGGAAGTGAGCGTGTTGGTTACCAACGCCAAACCGGTTTGCCTCTCGTCTCCAATGCTTCTTTTCCAAGAAGCACGACGCCAAGTCATTCACTTGCAGCCGATTCCACTTTATATATATACATGTGTACTCATATATATGTAGATATAGATATATATATTCGAGTAGTTGTAGTTTTTGCTGGGCTGGCTGCGACGGCGCAGTTGCAGTTGCTGCTATCAGGCGCGGGCGCAAGAACAAAACGAAGTGGATAGAGCTTACACTTTGAAAAATAAACAAAGGAAATTTTTAATAAATATGTTTAATTTACTGATTTTTTACTAGCATATTTAATAACGATATTCTGAACCAAGGTTAAAAAAGGAATCCAGGGAACAAAGCAGATTTATTTTCTCCTAAAATATTTTCTTTAAATTAAAACCTTAAGGAAATGGTTCTTTAAGAAATGTATTTATCCTTTATTTTTCAGTTTTAAAGTTTATTTAATTTCCTAAAATATATAGAACCTATTTTCCAGTGCTCCCTGAAGAAGCACGAGGCACCGAACAATGCGAAACCTTTAGTTGCTCGTAGACCAGAAGACAGCAGAATCGAAAAGAGACGTGCGTAGCGTGCAGCTACGGGTTTTTTGTAGTTGCAACTTGGAACTAGCGAACCTTTTAGTGGGCGGAAAGGGGAGTGGCACTGAGAGGGTGGGTGTTAAGTGCTGTCCCTCTCTCTGCCCCCCTTTTTCTCCTCCCAATGGTTGGGTTTTCTTTCTTTCTAGTATAACGCATGTGCAGGCTGCTTTTCTTGAGGTACTTGAACCTTATTGTCCATAGGAGTGTGTGGTGTGCTGTGTGTGTGTGGCCACAAAATGGCGTCGGGCTAAGGTAGCTCTTTGGCTAAGATCGTGATATATGAATGTTGTGTTTTGTGGGCGAAGAAGAACATTGAACTCTGGTCGAGTTACAAGGAATTATATAGAGCAAGGCGAAGGGTCCAACCAACCCAAGAAAACTTAAATGAGGCTAGAAATTTTCCAAGGAAATTTCTAGAAAAACTTAAGGGTCTAGAACTTTGGAACTTTGCACTTAAGTGGCAAGTGTGGGGGTGTAATTCTAGATAAATATCAAAGGAAATATTCAAGATAGCTGCTACTTTATGAAGTACTTTAAGCTTAGAACTGTCTAGCAATTGTTAAAATTTGTTTCTAAGAGTAAAAGTCTCAGAAATTTCTTTGTAAATAAAAGAATCTCAGCTATTTCCAATAAATTCCTTGTCACAAGTCATTTCTCTCAACCAAAACAAACTAAACCCAAACAATTTCCAAACAGTGGCGCTGGCATTAGGTTAAACTCCTGGGGTCAAGCTCGGAACCTTCCCTAATCCCCGTCTCAATGCAGCAGGCTGACCTCAAAACAAAGCTGATTTATGTCGCTCCCCGAAAAGTGTCAACTGCCGCTGTCCAACCTCAACCCAATGCCCTCCATTTGGATTCCGATTCCGAATCCGATGTCGCTGTCGATGCCCAAGCCCCATTCCGATGGCGATTCAAAGTTCCACGTTATGCGGAGGTATCAGCTGTATCAGCTGCTGGCAATTTGAACTCAATCGACACCCAAATTGATAACTTAATGCGGGACAAAGAGGCAGCTGAAAGGGAGGGAACGAAGAGAAGGCTTTTAAAAAGTTGGCTCAGCATATTTATTCACTGGAGACAGTGCCAAGCAATTCGAGACCTCGCGAAAGGCCAAAAAGGAGGCAGATAAACAAGCGAGGCAACAACTAAAGTCATCTTTGCCGGCTGGTGCTTCTGTTGCTGATGTTGTTGTTGCAGTTTTTCATACCCTTCAAAAGGATATTAAAATTTTAGTGAAAATGTGAAGTAGCTTTAAACTTCATTTTAGATCCTTGTCTTTTACTACATCTAGATTTTTGTAACCTAACAAATCTGCTAATAACAAGAGTATTAAGACTTCGTTATCCGTATCTTTGCTTTCCTTTCTCGTATCTTTTTTTTTTTGTTATTTGTTGTTGTTTTTGGGTGCTGCGCTTTGGCTGCCTTGTCATTTACACGCGTAAACGTCCGTGACCCTCTGGCCCGGCTCTCAACTGACTTCAACTCGGAGGCAGAGGCTCCACAGGCAGGCAAAGGCTTCAAGAGGCCAGAGACAAGACAAAGGCAATACAAAGAGTCAGGCAAGCGATAGAGACAGGCAGATAAGAAGCGAGAGAGACAGCAACAGCTAAACAGCTGTTGACGTTAAGTTCAAAACTCTGGTTTTTGGACTCAACTTTTTAAGTCGCTTTTAACCAGAGCATGGGAAAATAAACGGAGTTTAATATCAATAAAGATAAGAATTTTAAAACATATAAGATCAATTAAAGGGCCAAGACTGCATAGGTTTATTTACCTTTAAATTTGTAATAACAAATTCAAAAGAGTGTTTAGGAGAGAGTTCTCTTTCTCAAGTTCTAAGGGTTAAAGGTAAAGAAAGAAAGATATAAAGATATGAAGCCAAGGGGAATAAATAAACATTTGTTTTTCTTAAACAAACTAATAAAAATCTATTTAAATTAAATAAGATAATAATATCTGGATTTATTGACCATTTAGAACTATATAAACATCCATAAATAACAATAAACAATACTCAATTTCATTTGCCAAAAGTACAACTCGATTCGAGCTCAATTAAAGTGCAGACACTTCCGATATAAACAAAATCAAATTACGAATTCAAAACGCGAACAACACGACACGTGTGCGTGTGTAGGTGGTCTCAAATCTGCGAATGTGAATAAAAAACCAATTCAAAGTTCGCTTGGCAGAGGTGTCATCGTATTCATGCGGCTATGTCTAGCTCAGTGAGTAACCAAAGCCGTGATTAGCACGCCGATTTCCAGTGAACACCGCGGAGCTGACTCAAAACCATCTACCTAATGACTCACTTTAATAGACAGATCGATGGTTGGAGGTGCTGCTGGGACTATTAGGCGACGTTTGATTACAGAATAACCATCGAAGTCGAAGCTAATGCCTTTCTACTTTTCTGATTTTCCATCTCTCATGATTTGATATTTGCTACACAAAGAAAAATTTAATAAATTCAATCAAAGAAAACACAATTATAAATATTTTAAAATAAAAAGAATTTGCATGTTTTAAAATGAAGCTTAAATATACTTCTACAAGAGGTTGTAACCTTGTTTTAATGTCATAAATATTATTTTTAAGAATTACAAGACTTAAATAAACCAAAATCAATATCAAATTGTCATAAATAAGCATCCAATTCAATCATAATTTAATAATCTTTCTCTTTCTCCGTGTACTTGCAGATACACCGCAGCGCGAATTGCCAGTGAATGGCCAGATTTCGTAATAAAACGTAAAAGAATCGTTGGCCAACTGACGCAATTCAATTTGCCAGCAACGGCAAACCGCAAAAGCTCATAAATTGGGATTAGGAGAGAGCTCAGGCCAAACGAGAGGCAGCGTGGCATCGTGGCAGCGAGGGTTTTGGCCAACAAAATAGCAAATCAATCACAGCGAGCGCTCGTCGCCGCATAGCAATTTGCATGAGCCAACTCGGAGGCGTCCAACAGCAGCAGCAGCACCAGAACCAGCTAACACAGAACCATCATCCCCCTGGCCAGAGTCCGCTGCCAAAGCCAAGTCGGCCGAGTGGCGTTTTATGGCAATTACGCCATCAGCTGCACAAGCGTAGCACGCGGAAGATGAAAACCATCTCATGATACTACAAGTGGTCCGAATCGGTGCTATTGAACTATCTGAGAATGCCCTCGACGCCGTACGATCTGGTGCAGGATGACCAGGATCTCCGTGTGCCGTTGCACGCCGAGCAGGCCTTCTTCCACGGCATCACCTTCCAGGCCAAGGTGAGTCTGAGATCTGCTTTTATATATTATTTAATCTTTCCCAATCCAAAGTGGAAGGAGTGGCAGGCTGCTATCTGCGCTGGCATCTTGAGAGCATTCCTTCGGGGGATTTAATTGCCTTTTTATGTTCCAATAAATTCGCCATAAAACATTTCGTTGGATTGATCTTCAGGGGTTCTATATCTTCACTCAAATATTTATTTTACAATTAATGCTAGTCTTTTTAGGGAAATTTAAGCAAAGTCTATTAGTTTTCAAGTAAATATTATCAAGTGTTTGTTTGCTTGATTTAATATGGATTCTTTTTAAAAAGTTGCCAGTTAAATTCATTTTAAAAGGCTACAAAAAAAGTTAAACATATAAAACAGAATATAAACTATTTAGTTATTGCATTTATATACAGTGTGTTATTTAAATATCACATTTTTTCATTTAAACTTTAACAAAACTTTAACTTTCAACAGAAAAGTTTGAATATGCCAAAACTTTTCCGGAAAATAGTGTGGGTGTCGCCAAATTATTTAATTACTTTAAATGATGAAAATAAATTGCTACAATTAAGTTTTAGTTAAACTGGTTTTCATGAGTTTAATAAAAGTTTTTTAAAACTATTTATCTATTTCGTTGACAATATTTTAAGTAGGAAAATAGCTGCTGCTTTGAGGGTGTTTCCTATTTTTTTAATTAAAAATCAAAGAAGAAAAATATATAATTTTACATGCTTTATTTTTGCGTCTGGAATATTTTCTCTGCTAATTTGTTTACATTCCTTTGGCCATAATCATTGTGTAAGCAGGCATCTCCCCAGTATTAGTCATCGAATTTCAAACAGATACTTATTCAAACATTTCATGATTTCCTGAAACAATTATTTCAACAATTTTTTGATCAAATTAACTTCACCAACTGTCCCTCCTATATTTCCGATTTTAGTTTTGTGGCAGTTGAGCGAATAAACTGTTCTAAACAATTTGTAAATGCAATTATTTATGTTTGCCATATTTGCCGCTGGATAGCCAACCAGTCTTGCAACTGCTCTGGGGTGGTTTTTAATTTGGTTTTTTATTTTCGTTTGGTTTTATTTTTATTTTATTATTTCTGCTGCTGCTGCTGCGGCTGCGGTTGACGGAAGCGGCGAATAAAGAGAGTTTTCAACGCTAACTGGCGGGCAGGCAAAAGAGTTAGTCAACTGTCACAATTACTGCTGGGTTTGCTTGTTGTTTTATATACATCTGTATAAAAACATAAACAACATATAAGCAGAGGAGGGGGGATAAAATTGTAAACAAAATTTCCATTTTGGTACGATTGTACGTGTATCGTGTTCAATTATTCAGCATCGCATTTGGAGCATTTGTTTAGTTTTGTGAGCGTTGAGCGTTCTTTTTTCCTGGGCTCCGTGTGTGTGTTTGTTTGCTTTCTGCCTTTGTTTATTATTTTTGTTCAATGTGTGGAAATTGTTTGCGTGCCATGCTTTAGCCATGTTCCCCTGATTCTGATTCGATCAGTTACATGCGGTTGACCAAAATTTCAATTAATTTTGCCTGCAAGATTGATGAGCTGCTTGGGCGGCAGCAAAAGGGTTTTGTTTATACCAGGAAAATCACCAAGGGGAAAACTCACTCAAGTGAAGTTCATGACTTTTTTTGCCTGGGCATTGACTTTGCCCCTTTTGGCTGGCCAACTTTGTATGCAAATCATTTGAACATTAGTCGCATCATTCTCACGTATCCAAAGCAACAATGTCTCGCTATCAGAGTCGCAGAGAAAGAGAGAGAGACCCCCAACCCCCCATGGAATTTTGCATAATTTTCCTGAGCCAAGCAAAGGCATTGCACTTGGAGCTGCTATTTGCAATTGGCTCTTGCAGTTGGCAATTAAATCCAGTCAATTTTCTATGTCGAATTGCCGAGGGAGCAGAAGACAACAGCGACAGCAAACATTTGGCCATTGACAACCGCTGAAGAAGTACACTGAAATGTTTCATAATTTTTGTATAAATATTTGGGATATATTTAAATAATTTTTATTAAATAATAATTATCAAAGAAATTTAGAATCATGGCTATTGTTAGTCATTGTTAGATTTAAATTCCCCGCTGAAAAGAGCTTTAAACTAATAATTATGGAAAGATTAAAGTTTCGTTTAATAAACTTATATTTTCAAAGAGCTATAAAGATAAATAACTCGTCAGGAATTTTCTTAGAAAAAGTATAAATATATAAACCTATATTTCCCGTTCGTATAAACAATATTAAGCACCCAAAGACCATCTTCATTTCTTTAAAGTGTATTTAAAGTTTTTTGCTTAGTTTTACATGCACGTGCTTCAAGTTTTGCTCTCCCAAACACCCCCCCCCAACCCCCTCGAAACATCAACTTTGCTATTATTTGCATTTTTCCATAAGCAAAACAAAGCGTGCAAAAAAGTTTTTCACTTTGTTATGCTTTTGCAGTTTTCGCTTTGTTTGTGCCTTTGCTTCAGCTGCAGCTTCGTTGTCGTCGTTTGTTTGTTTATTTGTTTGTTTTGGCTTTTCGCTGGCCGGGTCTCGCTTTTGGCCCAAACGGTGAATACTCGTTCCGTTACCGTTGTGCCATATATACTATATGCGCCTCGATGGCTAACCCAAATAAGATGAACAACCCCGGAGCCCAGCCCACAGTCCCAGTGCAGTTTCTCGAATTTGTATTTTTTGCTGGGTCAGCGCCGAAACTTCATCTGATTCATCTGTCGAGTGTCCACTGACCAGTTTGTTTGACGAGGAATTATGGAAGTTATGAATCACCAGGAGAGTCAGGTCGAGAAGCCTGTGTCCTGAAGCCCCCGATTGATATACACTGGCAGAGTGCTCTCCTGGCGGATTTGGCTGCTTAGATTAATTGAATTTCACGCTTTGATTTCGCGAATTGCCTGGCCTTAAGCCCTCGGCCGCATAAATCTTTCAAAAGGTGTATAAATTATTTGCTCACGCACAGCGTCTGGCGCCGCTGAATATTTTCTTCGCACTTTTATTTGCTGGCTTTTCGTGTATTTTTGTTTCGGTTTTGCCTTGGCAACACTGCGTATACTTAACGCCGCCTTTGGTTTTTGGCCCGTGATTTCGCTTTTTTTTTGCTATTCAGGATACTGGCTCTATCAAATATTTATGCGATTGCATCCGATTCAAGTCGATTTATTTGGGCTTAACAACTTCCGACTGGCGTACCGGGAATTTATGGCCCTCTGGTTCATCAATTATTTGAGTCAAGTGGGTTAAGTTTTGATTACTGCCTGGTTGTGCTTTGGCCAAAAGTTTATTTTTCAGTGTGGGTGAGGGACCCCAGCAATTGACATTTCCTTTCCAGACGAATAAAATTAAAAGAAGGGAGACTCTGTTTCGATTTGCATTCCAAAAACCAATTTCCGGTCCATATAGAATTCATGTTAATTACCTTTATATATTTAGATATATATTTCTTTTGTTGCTCCCCCACCCGCTGCTTATTATTCATAATTTATGAAATTATTTTCATCTCTGGCTGCTTTTCTATGGGAAATTATTTATTTTTGGCCGGCAAGATGTTCACGCTCGAGGTAAAATTAATTATTATTTACAAAATAATATTAATTAAGGCGAAGGTGAAGCGCATGTGTTCCAATTTTCCACAAAAACCGAAAAGAATATCGGAGCAGAAAAAAAAAATAAATCGAAGGCAAAACGGCAGCGAATGCGAGGCACATAAAAATATTAAAAAACAAATAAAATGGAGACGACGGCCACATGCCTGTGGTCCACGTGCTACGCATGTGTGGATGTGTGTGTGTTCCTTGGATTTTCCTCTGTCTCTGTTGTGTTTACCCATTTTCCATCTCAAGTGTGTGAGTTTGTGTGTGTGTGTGGGTGGCTGCTCGAGTGTACGCAAAATTATGAATGCTGTTCATGCGGCGTATACGCAATATATTCGCCCTGCCCTGCTCTGCCCTGTGTCCTCCCGCTGCTCTCTCTCTCGTTTTGTTTATCTTTGGGGGCAGACCTCGTTTTGTTTTTAGAAGTACGGCGAGAGGACAACTCCGGCCACGGCCCCGTCATATATCAATTTCAATTATCTGGCATTTCCGTTTGAGGCCATAGCATTTCAAAGGCATTTTGCTATATATAAATTATTGGCAACGGACGACAATGCCGGCGGCGGCGGTGGGTTGCTGAAAAAAGGGACGCAGCCCCCAAAAAGGATTATGCGGCCTGCAATTTAACTTGGGCTTCTGCTTATGGTTCTTTTTCGGTCTCGTCCTGGTCGGTCCTGTCTTTTATCAGCCGCAACTGACACCAGCAGGCCCACTCGAGGAAGGCGTGAAAAATGAGTCATAAAATGCAAATAAAACTCAAGAGTCCTTTCTCCCATGAACTTGAGGTTTTATGTGAGTTTTCGAGGGGTAATCGTCTTGTGGAGGCTGAAAATGAAGGAGTCTTTTTGTGATTATTTGGCAAGGAATTACAAAAGGGGAGCTATTATGTAAGGTGAAATTTCGAAAGGGTTTTGATTTTTAAATAATATTTTTTAGTTAATATTTTCTGATATTTTATGATTAAATTCTGAATAAGATTTTTGGTTAAAATAATGTTGCTTCTGGCACTTGTCTTGACGTATTATTATTATAATTATTAATCTTATCTTTATTCCTCATATTTATGTTTCAAAATAAATATAATTTTGCTCAAAAAATCCATAAAGATTTCCTTTTAATTTTTCCTGTTCCGCTCTAGTGTTTGCTTAACCTTTCGCTTAAAGTTCAATTTTCTCGTTAATTTCTTGATAAACATTTGCTGTGGATAGATTCTCAGCATTGGCATTGCGCCACAGATCCTCCTCTGCCACTCCCCAGATCCTCCTCTGCATGTTAATTTCTTTTTCCTTTACCGAATCGTCTGGTTTACATGGAAATAATTAACACGCCTTGCCGCTGGCCGCGGGATTTTATGGCCGGGCACTTTGCACCATTTGCTGCTCATCTGCGGGACATGACACGGCTTCGCTAGCATCATCATCGCATCATCATCCTTCTGTTTTGATTAAAATTGTGGTGGCAAAATGCATTTGGCGGCTGCAACAACAACGGCAGAGGCGTAATGCAAACAAACAAGCCGCCGCACCCTGGATATTGGATTTTATGCATGGCGGCGGTATAAAGTACAATAAATATTTAATATTATCGCCGCGGTCTGCACTCTTTGGCGCTACATCGATTTGCGGCTTCAATCCAATAATAACGTTTTCAATATTTCCAGTTACTTAAAAGTGTGTTGCGTGGCATAAAAGTAATAAAGTCAGTGGCAAATGGAATTTTCCCGGAATTTCCCCTCGCACGCATCGCACACATCCACAAATGGCAGCTGCTTGGGGTTATCATATTCATTGCAAATTATCGGCTAAATGCTTTTATAGCTTGATTCCGGCCCTCGATTTTCACCATTTCCCTGGGTTTCCCCCCAAAAGGATAGCCCTGTCTGTGTGTGTGTGTGAAGGCGGAAATGGTTTCCATTTGGTGGCCACGATTGAGTTTGGGGATTCATTTGAATTCGCAGCAAACTCACTTTGTCTTCGATTCCGATTCCTCTTTCAATTCGCTTTGATTATTACAGATTCATTCCGCTCATTTCTGGCTGATTGCCTGGCCAAGCTAATCGATTTTTCTGATTCTGATTCTGAGTCTCTCCTCCTCTGTCTTACCTCATTCTTCGGGCCAGGTTATTCCCCTCTTAGCCGTCAAGATTTACTTGGATTTTAGTGGGAGGCTGGCGCACATGAGCTTGTTTTGGGCCATAATTCTCGATACGGCCGTGTTTAATGTGTGTCAAGTGGCACATTAATGCTGGTCGTCAAGGATTAAGTGGCCATTACTTGGCCTGTACTTTGGTTTATCTAGCTGGCTTATTGATGATTCATTTAATCGCCATTTGCCGATCACTGGGCCATGAATGCAGCACACGCGCGCTCCACTCCAAACTCAGCTCATTTATTATCTATTACACAATTTTCTGCTGCAAATTGGCTCACATTTCGCAATTACACCTGGCGCAGCTGCTGCAAACGAGTTCCAATGAGTCAGGAAAATGCTTTCTCACCCCCTTGGCCAGCACTCCGCCATCCATCTGCATCTACATCCCTCTATCTATCTCTCTGTATATTTCTCTTTCTGTTCCTGGCCAAAATTGGTAGCACACGCAAATGTGCAAACTTTGGCTCGGCTGTTGGTCATTGTTGCGGGTGCCTAGCGAAGCGCTCAATGGCGGAAGTTGCGACTTGCAATGCCAGCTGCCGTGGCACGCTCTTTGGTAGCGGCAGCGACGGCGGTTTCTAGACCAGGCCCATAATAACCGACACACGACGACCCTCGCCCAGAAAACTCCCAAACTCCTGATTCCGCTGACAGCTGTTTGCTGTCCAACTGGGCTTGGCCCTCATCGCAACAAAGCCAATGAAGCAGCACAATCGAATGCAGTTTGGCCCGAAATTATTGATACTGGGTATAAAAGGGGTATGTAAGCTAATAGAAAATTTAAAAATAAATTTATTTGTTGTTTTTTTATTTTTATGGAAAATATTCCTAAGGAAGATTTACATTTTTGCTGAATTTTTGTATTGTAATATCCTTTAAAAAGATCTTAAGGTACAGGGTATAATTTTGGCTATATCTTCCATTTCCTTGCTTAGTAATGACAAGCGATCTTTGATCATTTTCTGCCAATTTTCCCATTCAAGCTAAAATCGAAAAGGGTTCCACAGCCTCGTTAGCTGCAGCCGCTCACGTTTCATTCAGCCAACAGAGAGAAAAAACACAGGGAATAGATATAAAAACAGAGAAAAAGATGGAAAATTATCTGTGGCACAGCATCAAAAGCGCCGGGAGCTCTTCTCTTGCAGTCTAATCAGTGACAGCCACTGAGCTGCAGCTCCATCGGCAAGCGGAAAAACTGCAATTGAATCCATTTCGCTATGCAATCTTTCACAGTTTTCCCTGCGCTTTGACTTTTCCTTATCTCGGCGACTGTCGACAACTGCTGCAGCTACTGCAGGCTGCAGCCTTTGAAGCAGCAGCAGCAGCTACTGTCGTTTTGCTGTCAAGTGCAATTATGTGCCACCATTCACAGCGACCTTTGACATTGCCGCCAGAGAGCAGGCACAGACAAAGGAGACTGGCGACAGCGGCAGAGATATAGATAAAGATATGGCAGAGGGATCAGGGGGATGGGGAAACGAGGTGGAACGAGAATGAGAGAACGGCTGAAGGGTCTCCCCGATGAATGGATGTTTTTTTCTTTTTTGGGCAGCTTAAATCAACTTTTTGGCCAATAATTAGCTTTCAGGGGAATTCCTTTGTGCTTGAAGGGGAGGACAAAAAATATTATTGGCCTCGTTTGAGGTAGATTTGATGTTAAAGGAGGTATATAATTTATAAGAGCCCTAAATAATATTTAGTAAATATTGTTTGTTTCTAAAAAGGCTTTTTTATTTGCTACTTTGAATAATAAAATAAGGTTAAACATCTTTGTGGTCTTTAATGGGTCTTACACTTAAATAAACTGTAAGATAAATATTTATTTAACATTTATTTCTTTAAAATTAAATGCTTACATGTACTTACTTATTTATTAAAGTCACAATTTTGTCCTTGTTTTAAATAAAGATTTATGGAAGTGTCAAAAAAAACATTATTTATGTCTTAACATTTTTTAAAATTGTACAATGTAGGTTAAATGCATTTCCTTTTATATCTTTTGTTTATAAATTACTTACATCTTTTGTTCTTTGCTTAAATGTAAAGCTGTGCCAATAATAAAACTGCTATTAATGTGCAAAATTCGTGTAGTGACAACAAACAAGTGACGCCTCAGTCTTACACAATTTTATATATTCTTCAAAATGTATATAAAAGTTTATTTATTTTTATATTCGGCTAGCTTTCTTCTGAAATAAAATTTTCAACACTGAAATACTATAATCAAAAGACAGAAAGATATATTGAATCGCCCATAAAGAAATTGTTTGACTAACAGCGTGGGCGTGACCTTAACCTTCGGAGTGGACATCTTTGAGAATATAAATGAGGGAAACCTACCTACCCCCCTGCCGAGCCTGCCTCCCTCTGTTTTCCTCTTAATGAAAATGCTGGCTAAAGATTGCTGCTGTCAATTATTTAGACATTAATTAAACACTTTGACTGGCAGGTCCTGCCTGCGGTCGATTGACAGTTCTGCTCCTGCTGCTGCTCCTGGATTTTAAGAAGTAATTTTTACCTGTCCTGCTGGAGAGGAGCAGTGAACAGCATTCGGCCCCTTGACCATCGCCACCGACACCGCCTGGCTTTTCAATTAAATTTATTTGGCCCCATTGAGCGCTACGGCTCTACGTGAGTCTTGGCCAAATGGCAACTAATTTGCATTTTGCGATGGGGCCGCATGTGAAGTTAAAAGTTATTGGGCCATAAATAACGCTCTGCCAAATTCTAAACAAACATTTCTTCGACACTGTGTCGACGGTGGGGATACTGTGAAAGTTTTCCACTTGATGCTGGGATCCAGCTCCGCCTCGCTTTTCCTCCTGCCACTTTGGTGGGTGGAAATTAGCATAAAAGTTTTCGACGTTTTTGGCATTTTCAGTGCTCGCCCGCCCGCCTGCCAATCGTAAAATGTAAGGAATTGCACACACGACGCCGCATTGTGCGATACCATAAATGGACCAATTTTCCTTCCGCCATCCGCCTTCCGCCTTTTGTTCCATAATATTTTCTTTTTTTGTTGTTGCTAACCAACACATCAGTGTTTTCCGCCACCCAAAAATCAACTTTTGGGAACAATCAACAATTTTAGAGGGCCCCCAAGGAGGGGGAGAAGAGAATGAGGGGGGTCATGGCGCCAAATTGCTTAATTGAAAGCCAAGCCAAATTAATAATTGGACGCGATTGGCGCCTAATTGGGCGTGCGACCCACGCCGCGTATACGCAATGTTTTGTGTATTCTTCGCCGCGGCGCTCTTTTGACCTTTTCAGCGAGCGGAGCGCGCGTGCTGAAAGCTTTTTCAATTAGCCACCAATTCATTTGCATTGCCATCGAAAATTATTTTCCCTCAAAATACTTTAACAGATTTCTTCCAAGGCAGCTTGTTTGTTTTTTCTTTGGACTTTTGAATATTTACTTTTTTCTTAGCTGCTTGTTGAAATTTTATGGCAGGACCTGGGCGGAATATGTTCATAGGGTTATCAGTTTCAAAGGAATATTTTTCAGTAATTCCTTGAAAAATATTTTGAAGGGAAATACTTTAAGGGAATATATACTTTCGCATTTTAACAAAATGAGAAAGAGGAAAAGGATATCCTTTATTATCTTCACAACAGTTTTAATCTTTACTTTTTAAATTAATTTATAACAGCTTTTGACTTTGTTTTTCTTGGGTTTCTCTATTTTAAATGTTTAAATATGGTTTATAAATTAATATTATAAAATCTCATTTATTTACTTTCTCTCTTTCTTAAGTTCTCCCAGGCTGAAGATTTATCTTTAGGCCTTAAATTGCTTCGCTCCCAATGACTGGCTATAAATATGTATGGGAACTAGAGCGGAATCTGCTTGTTTGAGAGTTTATAGGGCGTGAAGGCATTGTATCCTGCCTTGTCCTGGCCGCGCTCAATTAAATTTGCGTTTTGCAAGAATTCAGGCCTTGAGTTTTTCTTTGAATTTTAATTAAAATACATTCTGTCAGCTGTCGCTTAAAGTTGGCAACTTTCTGAGGACCGTAAGCCGCCTCATAATTGGCTGGTAATGTGGGCGAGGCCCCGGAGTCTCCGTCACGGATGGATGAGGGTACTTCAGCGGGATTAGGCAAACAACCAGAACCGGGGGCCCAGGACAACAAACAGAACTAACTCGGTGTGCATCCTTCTTGGCCCTGAGCTTGTCCATGGTAAATTAAAACTGTGACTTTGGCACTTGTTGGCATACGAAGGCGGCGATGGTGGCTCTCATTTTTAATG
The DNA here is from genome assembly GCA_035045905.1 of Drosophila anomelani. Lineage (NCBI taxonomy): Eukaryota > Metazoa > Arthropoda > Insecta > Diptera > Drosophilidae > Drosophila > Drosophila anomelani. The sequence goes on from JAWNOO010000165.1 coordinate 11,862,114, forward strand.
AGCTAACCGAGAAGAGCCCAGGGGCCGCAGAGTACTTACTCCACTCCTCCGGAATCTGGTATCTGGCAGCTGGGATCTTGGCCGGCTCTTTTTGCCCTTGGCCAACAACTCGAGTGCGTTTGTCAGGCGGCCCTCCTTTTGTTATTAGTTTGTCAAGCTGTCGCTTTGGTCTATTGTCTGTGCTTGGGCGGTGCACTTTGCCGGTCCGATTATCTCTGCTTTATTTGTCTCCGCCAGCGACTCTCTTTCCCTTTCTAAATAATATAGAAAGGGGGCTAGACCCTGTCCCCGGGGAGCCAACAGCTTGTCCTGGCATTTAGCCGAAAATAAAAGGACAGCTGTTCCGCATCTATTTCAGTCTCCTGGAGTGTGTTTTTCTTTGTGGGCCTTTTAATTATTCAAATTTATTTGTCGGCACAATGTGTGTGCCTTTGCCCAGACCTTGACATATTAATAGAAGACAATGAGGGGGGCGGAAGTGTTTGTGTGAGTGTGTGAGGGGGCGTGGCAGCTGCTGGCTTTAATGAAACCGCAGCGAAAGTTTTTAATGAGTTTCGATTCATTGCACGACACACAGAGGACCTGAGCCTAACGCACGCAGGGAGATAATACAGTGAGGGAAATAATTGGGTATTGTTTACAGGCTAAACTTCAAAGAAAGGAAATAGTTTAAATAATTTAACATAGTTTAGATAGGAAATAAATATACAAATCTTTGAAGTTCTTAGTTTTGCCAAAACTAAACCTTTATTTTGAGTTTTTAGTAGTTTTCCCCTTTGGAACCCTATAAATTTTCCTCTATGCACGCCTTCAATCAGCTTCCTTTCAGCTGCCTCTTTCGTTTATTAATTAAGTTTGCTTAACCCAAGAAACATCTCTACGGAGAAGAGAGAGCTCCACCCCAAGGATTGCCCTGCCAAGTCCCCAGGCCACTTTAGCTAAGGACGCAGGCCAGGACTTTTCCCTCTGATCTTTGCCAAGACAAATACGAAAAAAATCGAGCAGCAATCCTTCTTGAAGTCACCGCTTCCACCTTGAGAGACAGCCTAGAAGAACTTTTCCTTTTTCCGTAACCTTTGGCAAACTTTGCACGTGGCTTTAATTGCTTTCGCTCCGTCTGCTGTCTGCTCGCCGGTTATCTGTCCCTGGCCTGCGGCGAGGGTTTCCTTTGATTAAAATTACTTTTGATTAGTTAAATGAGAGTCGGAGAGAGAGAGAGAGAGGGCGGTTGAGGTGGAAAAGTCTGGGAAAGTCAATAGTGTGTGGCTGCCAGAAATCGAAGCACTCGTGTATTTGCAGGAAATGTGTCTATAATTCAACTGCAGCCTATAAAAATGCCAGTCACACTCGACTATCTCTCAGGATTTCCCATCTTCTCTCGCTCCTGATTTTTCTGTGCCTTGGAAAGTGTCCAAAGTCCTTAGGACCGCTCCTTGGAAACGTGTCAAGTGCAATGCAGTGCAGTCTCAAGTGGGGCCGGAGAGGAACACGCAGAGCATTTGTCTGCCACATGCTTGACATCCAGCGGAAGTAGTTGCCACACATATTGCCTGGCCATAAATTCTTAACTCTGCTTTAATGTGCCGCAAATGAAATATTTAAGCGTAAGAAAAACACATATATAAAGAAATACATAAACAAATGACATGGACATATCGAGGGAGGCGTGGATATCGTGTCGGCAGTCGCTCAATGGCAACCGTAAATAAATAAATAAAAAACGCCAGAACCAACGCTAGAACTAAATCATATTTTTTTGGGTTTTTTGTTTGGCAACGCCTAGCCACGAGAATCTTTGAATTTTGATGATAAAAATAAAGCCATGGCAGCCGCAAAACCATGGACAATGCCATCAGAATGTTGTGAAAGAGATTTTGTATTCCGGGTGGGCAAACTCATCAAATATACAGCAGAAAAAACATGACAAGGTATTGGTTTTAATGGAGAAAGTGAGGCGCTTTTCACAATTTCCACTTTTTTTTTATGGAATTCAAAGGCTTCTTATACACTCCATAAATTCAATAAAAAGGATCAATAGGATATTGAAGAGATTATTCTATGTCGATGGTGAAAAACCATGACAAGATATGAAGTTAATTTATTTGCAAACTTTAATATTTCTCCCTTTAAATTTACACAAATATTTATCTGAATTAACTTGAAACAGTGGAAATTGAAAATGCCTTTTTAATATCCTCCACTGATACGTTTCATTTATCTTCCAAAAACTCAATTTACAAAATGCCTAGACAGCCATTATCTAATTAAGAGATCCATCTTTCAGATCTGTGTCCCATTTCATTGGCGTCCGTTTTCATGGGGCTTTTTCTATTTTCCAAACGACATTTTCCCCAGCAATTAAGATAAATGTCAGTTTGGCGCAAAATGTTAAGCAACATTTTAATCAATTTTGTCAATTAAAAAGAATGGTTGGACATTTCAAAATGGCTGCAAGTGGCAAAGAGAGAGCGAAAGAACGGAGGAGTCAATGTTTGACATCGTTTCACCGTAGGTTGACAAAAATTTAATTAAAAAAGCATCCAAAGCGAGAGCAGGAGAAGCTCTTAAACCAATTTTGAGTTCATGTTGCCGAACAATTGAATTACCGAGAAACTTTTAGCTATTTGTGCACTGCAATTCGATTGGGAATCGAGTGAATCATGCGGCATTCCGTTGCAGCATGTCTTATAAATTATTAATGAGCACTTTGGCAAACAATCGAACAGTCGGAAATTCATTTGGAAATAAAATACAAATAAATAGCGCGCCGACAGGTATTAATAGAAAATCGTTCCGGACACCTTGACATTGGCTTTTCTCACGAACAGCGGGCAATACACAATTGTTGCAATGTCCTTATGGGGGCATTCCAGTTGCGTGAGGCAGCAATTGGCTAAATGGCTAACAAAAAGCGGCTAAAAAGTGGCCCCCAATCCAAAAAATCCAAATTGCTCGATACTTTTTGCCTTTCAGTCGCGAAAGTCGGGCGAAGTTTACAATTTTTTTTGTTTGTTGCTACTTCTGAGCTGAGCTGAGCTCAGTTGCAGTTGCAGCTCACAAATTGCAATATAATGTGCGTGTCCTCGTTTCGAATTCGTTTTGTTTAGTTTTTTTTTTTTTTGCCATTTAGCTGACGCTTTTCACCGGGAAAGTATCATTAACAGATCGCTACAGGGAGGCCAGCTATCTGGGGCTACATTTTCTTTTTCGGCTTTTCCCCCAAGGCGGGGCGGCGTGCCCAGTTCTGTTTCGGCCACACCCTTTTTTCCATAACTCCCAAGTTGCGTGTCATTAGGCAGTGTCCCAAAAAAAAAAAAAAAATAAAAGAAAAACACAGAGAAATATTACTCATTTTATCATTTCTTTTACGACTCGCTACATTTCCGGCGGGGACACACGTTTGGCATATTGATTTTTGAGTTATTTTTTCGTATTAGTCAAATTAAAGTCGAGCTCAAGTGGAATATTTTCAACATATATATTTTTTTTAGTTTGCCATCAAAATTTAATGTCATTCTTGGAAAACTTTCGCGCTGGAAAAATGCTTTTCTTCACACCAATTTGGGCGCGAACTTTGGCGGTAAATTGAACAGAGTGCCCCAAGTTGCGCCTTCACATGTCGGCAGAGCTGTCAAATTTCGAGAAAACGCTGCACATTCGTCTTGCAACTTCTGTCGGTGTCTGCTTGGTGGCCATTTGTCATAGGTTTTCGACTTTCTTTCATCGCCGAGCGGGCCGAAATTAATTGCAAGAAAGGTTGAAGTACGGCAAATTGCATTCCATTGAAATTGCCCGGCCATGTGAGCTGTTGGAATGCATATATCGCTCATACGCACTGTTGTCCCACCAGGCTGCCTGCTTGCCTGCCACTTAACATATTCAAACGGGGCAGCAGGGAGCAGCAATGGAGGTGTTCATATTACGCTAACAAGCACGTGTCCTGGGCCCCCCCTTGGGAATGCCATCTGTATGGGTGTGTGTGTGTGTGTTGGCCATGTTTGTGCACAATCTGTACCTGGCACAAAAGTGGATGCCAAGAGGATCTAAGCTGCATTGTCTGGCCTGCATAAATTGACTTTAACATGCATTTATGCGCTCTCTGCATGGCTCGCCTTGGCTCTGCCTCTGTCGGAGCTTTTCCGGGCTTTTCCTGACATATTTGCTGCCCCAGTTAGCCTTGGTAATTATATTTGCTCTGCTAATGGGGAAGCTGCACCACAGATGCCTTTGTTCTAGTTAGGCAATTGACGCCGCTTCTAAGCGAGAACAATAACGAAACTGGATCCGAATCGGATCGGATCCGTGCTATTTGTTTGTGTGTGTTTCTGCTATCATTTTAGCATCATTGCTGAAATTAGTTTTACACTTGAGTTGTGCAGAGAGAGAAATTAAATAAAGATTTTTGCATATATTTTGAAAGGGATTTTCAAGGAATATTTCTGAATTATTAATATTAATAAAGATACAGATAAATATATATTGAATTCTTTATTATGCTTTAATGGCACTACATTTATACATTGAATTGATGGTTAGTTATTGTTTCTTTTTATTCTAAGTTTTTATACATTTTTGTGGCTTTTAAAACCTTCTTAAATTCTTAAAAATTTATTTCTATATTTAATATTTCTTATTAAGAATTACATTCCATATTTTTTCCTGTGCTCAACCATCTAGAATTGAATATAATTACGGTCCAGTTCGGTTTAGCTATGCCAAGTGGCATGAAATTACTTCATAGCAGATAGAAGATTCTTCTTCTCTCACACGGCGGATGCAGTCATTTAGGCTGATCCACAGATTGCCAGACGAGACTCGGGATTTCACTCGTTCGCAGGCGACACAAAGTGAAATGCTCGATGGAAATGGAGATGGAGTTGCAGTTGGAGATGGAGGCAGAGCTAGAGGTGGTGGAGAGATGGAGGTGAAACAGAAAGCGAACATGGGGACACACGGTCATCAAATCAAAGCTCAGCTGCAGCGTCGATTTGGCCATGGATTGAATGGACTAGGAACATGGCGAGAGCGAGGGTTAGAGTGGGATGAAGTGGAGGGCAGTGGAGTGGGCAATAGTCAGTTGCAGGTAGAAAAAAGCAAAAGATGCACGCACATACTGGACATGGCCATGTTTGCCAGGCTTGAGCCAACATTTGGCGCTGGCTTTGATGGTTTTTTACACAGTCCCCAACTGAGACTTTGTCTAGCTATTTCTGGTCTTGTCTGTCGAGCTCCTTCAGGTTGCGTTTCTATGCACAGAGGAGAATTTAAGATGATAATCTTGAAGTTTAAATATTAATTTGAGATATTATATGAATATTTATAAAGGACTTTTGAATTTAAAGGCAATATTTCCATATGAAAAATAAAAGTTAAGACTTATTTGATGAATTTCTGATTATTATTTAAAGGTTATTCTCTTTATTTTATTTATTCTCTCAGTGCCTGCGACTCTCTAGCTGCCTCTAAGTTTGCCTGTTCTTGGACATCAATGGCCATCGACTAGGCCTTGCCTTGCCTTTGCCTTAGCTCGTTTTTTCTAGCCCCGACTGGCTACTTTTTCATTAAGCAGTCGCAGCAAACACTCTCAGCCCAGCTCAGCGCCTAGCCTCCGGCTGTTGGCCATTGCCCATTGGATACTGACCATTGCCGTGGTCATTGGAAATTTATTGCGATGCAATTTTCGCCATATATGTGCGTCGCTTTAAAATCGCTTCAATAAGAAATGATTTCTCTGCCGAGTGTGTTTTTGTGTGAAAAAGAAACATGAAACCGATAATGTACTGACTAATTTGCATTTTGTAAGTAGTATTTTTCGGTCGGGCTTAACCGCTAACCTAATTAGAGGGAAGTTCATTAACCCATGGCGCAGGGAGCCAAGCTCGAGTCCTGGCAACCCAGCAGGTGGCAAGGCAGAAACCACGCTCGAGCTCCACCCCCAAAAACAGCTCGAAAGCCACCCCAAAAAAAGCCACACGATTCATTTCAAAGGGAGCCGCAACTTTCCCTACCTACACCCACACCTCCCCTCCTCGATATTAAGGTCGTTCAATAAAATGTGTGACCGACGACGACCGGCCAGAGGAAATCCATGGAAAATTGAGATTGGCATAATTTGAGGCGCCAGGCGTTTAAGCCTGTTTAGCACTTGTTTGTGAAATTTACACCAGCCAAAAACGAACGAAAATAACACCAGCCAACAATCATAATAACATGCTTAAATTGCTGTATAAAAATTAGTGGTCTGCGGTGGGGAGCGGGGGTGAGGAATAACCACGCTGATTGAATTATTAAAGCTGCTAATTAAACGCTTCCGCTCGTTTAGCTGCTGTGACGCATTACTCATACGCCCCGTGCTCTTCGCCCATTTTTATGCGCTAGTGTGTGTGTGTTGCGTGTGTGCGAGATGGGCACGCAATTTATTTATTTTAATTTCTGTTTGCGCTTCGGCTTTGGTCCCCTCTTTTGAGTTTCTGGTTCTTAGAGTGGGAAAATAATAACAGTCCCCAGTTGATAATTATCAACTATACCTCTAATTATGTTTTAAAATTACAAAAATTGAAAGATACTAATTTAGTTTAAATTAAACTTAATATAAATTGATGTTTAAGCTTGGTTTTATTTTATAATTCACAAATTAACGGCTCAAAATGTGATTTTGTGCTATGAAACGCTTAAGTTCTTTAAGATCTTTCCCATTCCTTTTGAATTCAGAATCTAAATCAATTTAAATTCAAGCATTTTTATTAATTTTCTCTCTGTGCATCAGTAATTGCAGGTAGTGATGCTCCTCTGATATCTAAATAATCGCCTTGTGCTAAATTAGACGCCACTTGTTACCAAATAAAAGCGCCAAAGAGAAAGGAGGAGGGAGCGGGGGAGTTTTGGGAAAGAGGCTTTTATTGTTTTTCTTTTTTTCTTTGTATATACATTTTTTTTTTTGGCTACTGGGCTGTGTTTTTTCATTACTTTGGTCCATTGTTTGCCTAAGTACTTCCAATTGATTTTCTGCTTTGTTATTATGGGGCCACTCGTGTACGCTTTGTCGCCCTCAGTACCCACTACTACTCGCCCTCACAATTGTGTATGGCCAAATTCGAGGGTTGCTGGTAACTGGGGGAGGTTCCTGCCGCTGCTGGCCAAACGGTAACTGGTTTATTGATTTTACCTTTGACTCGGAAAACTTGGACGCCGTTGCGGTCCCAGTGCTTCCTTTGAAATGGGAACTTTAACTTGGAAAGCAATTCGGTTTCGGGAAAACTTTTGCAGAGATATTATGGCACTTGAAGTCAGGCCAAGCCCCAAACCAAAGCCACAGCAGCCAGAACTTGGATGGAGATGTTTTGTGTCTAAATTGCATACACTTGTCTTATGCCAGCTCACTTTAAAGGTAATTAAGTATTTATTAAGGACAACTCTAGACCAGAAACCTCATTTTTTTGAACTCTCCAAAGCCCCTGCTTCCAACTCACAGAATCCAAATCCGAAACATCTATCACCCGCCTGTCTGTCTGTCTAATCGAAGCTCATTTGATTTGCAATTACAAGCAGAGAACAAGGCATGTCCATTGTCTGGGTTCGGTATTCCCTGAACAGCATCGAACAGCACATTTCACTTACCCACAGCACCCACACACACAGCACACACAACCCATAGAGAGACAGAGAGAGTGAGGGACATGGTTGCCTCATCATAATATAAATACTCGTATCATGATGCATTTCTTGCATGCTGCGGCGTGGCAGCAGCTGCATTTGCATAATACATTTCATTTCGACCCGCTTTGTTTATAGAGAACCAATCCGATCGGAGCCGAACCGAACCGAACCGAAATATCTGTGGGATACTGCTAGATATATGTGGGTCAGTGCTGGACAGCAGCCAAGATAAACTTTTACTTTTTCCCATTCTGTCGGGAATTTAACCCGTGGAACCAATAAAACTTGACACTCTACAATTGAGCGGAGGGGAGTTAATGAAGTGAGGCGAAAGTCGTAACAAAGAACAAACAAAGAATGCAGCTCTCCTCCGCCCCTATGGTTTATTATCTCTCCCCAGATAATTGTTTATGGGTTTCGCTGCGTTTTTCCCTCGGCTTTTCCATTTCTTTGGAGTCGTTCATTATTGGCGTAGAGCTTTATGGGTTTGGAGTGTGAAGTGCATAAAGCACAAAGCATAATTTGTATGATTTTTTTCTTTCTTAGCCGGAAATGGCTTATTACGTTGCTAGGCATTGACGGAAAATGGATGAGTAATACCCACCAATCACACATACTACTACAGACTTTGGCGGGGGTTAATCAAAGCGAAAGATACCCCACTCTCGGCTTATGCAAATTCGCAGCCAAAAGAAAGCAAGTCCCACTGTCTCTCTGTGGTTTTTATTACCCAACTCACACATGCAGTTTTATGGTGAACCCGAGGATAATAAACTTTAAGACTCTTTGGCACAGAGAAAACAAATTTAGGAATGGCAAATATTTGGTTTTGAGACTTGTTTAGAAATGATTAGTACATTATCTTTGTGTGAATTCGAGAAATAGGAATTATCAGAGAGGTTTTGAGCTCTGGGAAAGTGAGGATGGGTTTCACTTTTAAGATATTTTTGTAGTTAACCAAGTTAAAGTGACGGCAAGTATACCTTCTAAAAAAAGCTTGTTATTTGGTTAATTTCTAAATATTAAGTCTAATAAATAAATAGGGCAAAACCAAATTGATTTTATAACATATCCAGCTGAATGTTATAATATTTTCCTTCTGTTTTTCCAAGTGTACCCTCACTTGGCCATTTAATTTGCACCTAAACATAAAAATAAGAGAAAAACAAAAGCAATGAGTGCTGCTTCTTCGTCTTCTTCTACTGCTCGGTGTGTTTAGCACGGTGGAAATTCAGTTGTTGATTTAACTTGCACTTAACTTGTTGCCGCGAGTGTTGGCGAAAAGAAAGCATTTCACTTCACGCCACTTAGGCAGCCTGACTTTGCACTTTACTGCAGAGCAGCCGATAAGAAAGGGGAGTTACTGCCACGGCGGAGCGATGCAGGGAGGGGCACGGCACGGCACTCTTCTAACCCCAAATCCCACGACATGATTTATACGGCCAGACGAACTCATTTGTTTGCAGTTTGCATTTGAGCTGCGGAAATGTTCGCAGCTAGTTTCTACGTCGCGCTCCCCTCGCGTCGAGAAAACTGCCAAAAGCAGCAAATTATCATAGTTGAGATATAATAGGGATGGGCGTGCTATTGGCCAAACGATTTGCATTTTGGCCAACTGCAATTTGGCCCGGATGGATATATAGAGTTTGGTGAAAAGCTGCAGCTCGGTTTGCTCGGATGGTCTTTTGGCCTGGCTTTGGTCCACCTTTGATTTGGGTTGGGTTCAGTTGGCCTGCGGCCTTGGCCACTTACAGCTCGTCAAATAATTGTTTTAAATTAAGCACAAGCCAAATGGCCAAAGTTATGCATAACGCAGAAACCAGAAAGACAGCCGAAACTTTTGCACGCCATCTCATTAAGTTGCTCCTCCCGACTGCCTGGCTGCCGGGCTGCCTGGCTTGGATGATGCTAATGAAATGGCCTGAAAAGCGGGCCTGATGGGTGGTAAACCCCAAGGAAGTTAAGTTGCGCAACGCAGTACACAGGAAGGTGGAAAAGAAGGAAGGAAGGAAGGAAGAGCGCAGGACGATGGCAGCGCAAAACTAAAACCGAGATGAAAGCAAAACAAAAGGCAGGAGGAAGTGCAGAACAAGCCAGAGATGCTGATTATCTGTGGCTGTGGGCTTTCCTTTTGGGGAGGGGGTTGGGCTGAAGTGGAGTGGAGTGTCTGGTTTGGGCTCCGAAGGTGGCAATGGAATTAACATTATTAGCGGAAATTCTTGAGGCTGTGCTCCCCCTCAGCTTCTGCACTTCACTTCAGGTTTAAGTTTGCTCTGTTGATTTTTTTTTTTTTAATGTTTTACCAGCAAGACAGCGCTGCGTTTATCTTTAAGATAGAAGTTGAGTGAACCTAAAGAATTTATTTATTAAAGAGTTCCTGACTGTTAACTGTTTGAAAATATAGTTTATTATCTTTAAATTATAAAATTATCTCTCTTAACAGACTCTTTTTTAACCCATCAATAAACAAAAACAAGAAGAAACACATTGAATTCCCAATCAACAATTTTAAAACGAATTTCCATTGAAGAGCTCTCAAAGTGGCCAATTAAATGTTTCAATAAACAGCATCAATTTACTGCTTATAAATACCAGAAGACGACTTGATCTATTTTCGTTCAGACTTCAACAACATTTCATTTCGTTTTAAATTGTTTCTTCTTTTTTTCCTAATTAATTTTTAAATTTCTTACACATGTTGAATTACTGGCCACACAAGGGGGGATATAGTATATAGAGAGGGAGAGAGAGCTTTTCCGCAATTTTCCACACTTTTCTCTCACATTTCCCCTCACTTTTCCCTTTATTTTATTTCGCTGAAAACTATGCATTGCTTTTTTCCGGCTTATGAACACATGTATTGGCAATGTTTAACATGGAAGTGAATAAAACACGAATAACTGAATTAAAGTTGTTCCCTTTCATAATTCATATAGGATTTTAAATTCCGGACTGCGAAGCAAGGTTACCCCTTTGGGTATTTGGAAAAGCTTTTAATGTACGCCAGAAATAAATCATGGGAATCCCCAAAAGCATGCTTTCTAAAGGGGTGTCTCGTCGAGAGATGTAGATTATATGAAATCTGGACATTACTTTAATCTGAAATATTTCAAACAAACTCACAAAACTCTTATTTCAATTAAAATAATTTGAAATAAATATTAATAATTGTATTTTATTTCTTTATTGTAATATTAAAATTTTATTTAGAGATTTGCGTTTTAAATTCCTAAGGATTCTAGCTTCTTAAGCTCCTTAAATATATACATGCACGATTTTAATCAGATTTCAAAGAGACTTTCCTGCCTATTCAATAAATTTTGTACCCAGCCAAGTCACATACCTTTTCCCAGGATTAACCAAATATAAAAATACAGAAATAATACAAATTGTAATGCCCTGCGGCAGTGCGACAAAAAATTGCGCCAGTTATGTGCCAGCGCGGGTTCAGGGGTTACGTGTACAGCAGCATGTTTTTTACATTTTTTGTATTTTTGTAAATAAACCGAGAAAAATTATGTTTTCAACGCTTCCTTCTGGGAAGCAGAGGGCCAAGCGGGACAGAAAAGCGGAAAAAGCTGCACAAACAAATGTTTCGCATTGTTGAAAGGCAAAATCCAAAAGAGCAAAAGGGGCTGCTGAACATGAAAGCTGGTCCGGCCCGGAGCGCCATTAGCCATGGCGAAAAAGGCTGAAAGGCTGAAGCGACTCAAAAAGAAACGGCTGAAATGGCGAGCCAAAAACCAAATCCTTTACCAGATTTTTTATGCGCCGCTCCCGGGGCTTCCTTTCTTTTATTCATTTTTCGCATATTTTTTGCTGGCAAACTAAGCTGTTCTAATCTGTTTGTCGTTGGCCGTCGGCTAAACCCGGTCCACAGTCGCTTCATTTGATGGCCAAACCTCCTCTCATCCGAATCTCTTAATTCAACATTCAATTCCTTGGTGATCTATGTCGGGGATTTCTGGGTATGACTTTAAGCTTAATTGCTTTTTGTCGGGTCAAAGGCACAAATGGCAGGTGATTTCTCAGGACACCTTGAGAGCTGAGAGCAGACGCCTCACAACTGCTGACGTCACGGCGAACAAACGTGGCCAGCTTTTGACTTTTCACTTGTCTTTCAACCGACAGATCCAATATATAAATAAACAAATGTTTGAAAATAGAACTCTCGAAGTGGGGAAAATCGATTGCAGTGCGCGCAATTAATCGAAGGTAAAACAGAGTCTGGGAAAGCGCCAGGAACGTGAGTTGTTTTGATAAAAAAAACTCCTATTACAAACAACAAGAAACCTCTGACTTTGACCAATAAACGTAATGCGGGTCATAAACCTTTCGGAGCCATTAACTGCCTGCACAGAAAAAATAGGTTACAAAAGGATAAATGGGGTTTGGAAATATTTTTAAATTGTATTCATTGATTTCAAAAGGATACCTTTTTCATACACTTGGAATTTTTAATGCCTTTATTAGGATAAATCGAATATTTTAAAATCTTTAGAAAATATTTAATAATATTTCTTATCTACATTGCTGCCTGGAAACTAGAATAATATCTTTGAAATATACTTTTAATTAATAATCTCAAACTGAACATCAGATAAGTTCAAAAAATATATTTATAATAGCTTCATTTCCTTTCAAAACATGTATTTTATCAGTGGATGTAAACACTTTCTTGGTCTGTCCAGGTAAAGTTATGGCTTAAAAACAAATTATTAACTTGGCTGCGAGTAAAATTTATACTCCTCCTTGGCCTAGACATAAAAGTTTACTCCTCCAGCGAAGGGAAGGAGGAAAGGATCCGCTCTTGGCCCGGGTTTTAATCAAAGTAAATGAATTTAAACGAAGCGACGAACAAAGTCCAGCGGCTATTTGCATAGAGCCGTCGCACTGAAATGGTTTTTAAGTGAAAAAAAAGGATGCGAATGGGTTGGGGAAAAGCCCCTTGGAAAAGGGGCGAGGAAAGCATTGAGCGAAACGTTTTGCCAGCTCAGAGCGGGTCCTGTAGCTGGTTTTCTTTTTATTTTATTTGCGCGGGGATTTGTCTAGCTGGAGAGGATAAGCGCTCTGTGTATCCTTTATCCTTTGTGTTTGCATGAATTTAATGCAATCCAAATATTTGTGGGCGAGAGTGAGAGTTTCGCTTCAGCTTTCACTCTGCCCTCCCTTCGCATTTTCTGTGTGAGTTTTTCCAGGCTCCATCTTCGGCTGCTTTCCGCTTTTGTAAATGGCTTTTTATGGGCTCACTGCCGGATGGCTTTTGTGGGGAGTTTTAAAGCTTCGTTTCATAGCCCCTTCAATGGTAATGGCATGCAAATATCTATTTATACGCGAACGACAGGGTTAAAAATATATATTTTTGGTTCAACATCTGCATAATCGGAAGTGTATATATTTCGGGGATAAGAAAACATTTCCAACTTGTAGGGCATATGGCAATTAATCAATCAGCGAAAGCATTAACTCTGTTTTCTTTCATAATTTGCTAAAATCTATTTTCTGCCGGAATTTAAACATTAGTCTTGTGTCTATTTTTGGGGCGGGTTTTTTCTATGAGAAATATATTGATTGGGCACACGCCATAACCCAAAACATTTATCATATTTGAGCATTCAGAGAATTAGCATTCGCTGAAAATAAAAAGGAAAATTCGTGGCTATTTGTTTACCATAACTCGACATAGCTCATGGAGAATAGACATATGCTGGCGGGCCCCATAAATAGATGGCAGTGTTCCCACGAAAAATATTGTTAAAGTTTTCCCTTCCAAATAAAAAGGATGCGAGCTTCTTTTTTTCTTTTTTTTGATGAGGCGAAAGGCTGTTCAACCGAAAAGATACTCTCCTCTTCACTGGGCCTCGCCATAAATATTTATTTTCATTGTTGTGTTCGTTATTTGTCGCACATTGGAAAACTGTTTATATATAAATATATGTATTTATTTGGTGAAATGGGGGGCGGTGGAGGCGTGGCCGCTATCTCATGCACATTTTGTCACTGTCAGTGGGCGATGGCATCATCGAAGCATTTCTTTCACTCGCTCTCTCTCGGTGGGGTTGTTGTTGCCATGTCATTTAGCATTTAAATTGTTGTTGTCGCCGTAATAAAATTCGCAAATCTAGGTCCATATCTACGCATTTGTTATCCTTGAGCTGCATTCTGCATTAAAATCGCAATTTTCATTTTCAAACAATCGCAACTGCGAGTTATTGTTGTTGCCGCTGCAATTTAAATTCATTTTTGGCCATAAATTTTCCCCGGGAACCACTAAAAAATATATATATTGTTAGTATTTCTGAGTGACAGCGAAATAAAAAGTATATATATTTAAGCTGACAAATTGGTGATGGAGCTTTCCCCTTGAAGAATTTGACAAAGGGCAGATCGTCATTTAAATTTAGAAAATGCAGAAAAACTATAAATATAAATGCAGCTTAGTGTGTCGAGGTTGTTCTTCAGTTGGCAACAGAATCGCTTGACTATATTTAAATACGAATTTTGGTGCAAATTATATATATTTTTGCGTTTGAATTTCCGTGGTGGCTAATTTGTTTAATGAGTAAAATATTTCTAAGACGACTGACTTCCAAAAACCTTTATATTTTCATAGCTTAAATTTCCAGCAGGTTTTCTATTATTTTAAATGCATTTTAATACATTTTCCTCTATAAATTTATGCCTAATTTAACAGCAGTTTCCATCTCCACTTAAATTGTTGGATTTAAAGCCTGCTGCCACTTCAACCGAGAGGCTCTTGAGCCTCCTTTGAGGCCTTGTTTAACTTAAGCCCTTGTTTGGACCTTAAACAATAACATAATATCCACTCTCCCTCTCTATCTGTTGCAGTTTGTCGGCTGGGAGGAGGTGCCACGACCCAACACTCGAGCTGAGATCGTTCAGGCCATGCGGCGCATAAGGGTAAGTCAACATGCGAGAAATCTATTAAGCATACGCCGCGTGGGACGCCAGTGAGTTTTGAATTCTGGCTGAAAAGTTAACAGATTTCCGTGGGATATACACATCTCCGGCTGCCAATTAAAGGAACTTTTTATCCGGGCCGAAGGCAGTTTTAAATTTCTCCACCGAAAAAAGCAGGCAACACTTTCTGTTTGCCAAAGTCACATACTTTGATTACAGCTACAAACCATACATATATGGCCAAAAGGGAAACACATGCAAAGCTGGCTAACAAAAAAATACATTCTAGTAGCATAAAAAGTAACGAGGTTTGTTTATTCTTTCCCTTTTCCTCGGTGCCGAGAAGTCGTGCGTGTCCTGGCTTAAACCGTGTTAGCCTGGTCGACTCCTTGCAGGGTGTGTGAGTGTATGTGGGTTTTATTCCGTATTAGCCGTGTCTGTTAGCCAGGGGCGGGAGACGTGGTGAATTTGGCGCTTGTTATTGTCATGTCTTTGCCATTAGGCGAGCCGTCACAGGCAGTCAAACGTTAATTGAAAATTCTGGAATTACGTGGTTCCAATTTCCCTCTTACCCTGCACACGAAAAAGCACACACGGAAAATAACTATTGGGAAAAGCAGTTTTTATTAAGTATTATTACTTTTAATAAAAATATAGGGAAAGTTAGCTTGTAAGGGTTTTTTAAAGGAATTTAAGTAAAGCTCAAAAAAGTGAAGATAAAACCATAAATTTTAAAGACTTTTAATTACAACGGGACTTCGTAAAACTTATATGTAACGTTATAAATATTTTTTGTAATACTCCTCAACACTTTTCTAGTGGTTTTATATATTTATTTCTAAATCGTTAAATATTTAAATATGTATTTAAATACCATCTTTAAGAATTCCTTTAGAAAACATTATAAACATCACAAAATGTAGGAAATAACTATAGAAAAGCTTGTCTATTTATTACAGTGCTACTTTTCCCCTTTCATATAGACTTTTCTAATTTTTCCTTAATTTCCCCCCTGACAGTACGAGTGCAAAGTTCAGAATCTGAAGAAGCGAAAGGTCACCATCCACATATCGGTTAATGGCGTGCGCGTTGTGCTCAAAAAACGCCGTCGAAAAGTAAGTCAATGTCTACAATTTATTTACTTTTAGCTTATTTATTTATTTACATAATTTTTGTTGTGATTTTAGAAAAAGAACTGGACAAATGACCCCGAGGAAATCGAGTTGCTCAATCATCCCATCTATAGAATATTCTACGTGTCCCACGATAGCAGCGATCTCAAGATATTCAGCTATATAGCGCGCGATGCCAGCACGGATACGTTCAAGTGTTCCGTCTTCAAAAGTCACAAAAAGGTGAGAATCCAAAGATATTTATTCTTGTTGTTGTTTATTCTGTTTTTTTTCGGGGAATATGAAATAAGTTTTAGGTTTTGCCATTTACTTACTTGGCCACTGAAATGTTTATGACCGCATTTCGCATAATGCAGGCAAGAGATGTATGTACATGTGACTTACTTGACATTAGCCATGCCAGAGGGGAACCCCCCTGGGACCACCACCCATGGATTATCTATAAATACGAGCTCGGGTCTTGTGTATGCATAATTTTGGCTTGTATCCAGCATTGGAAAACCGAAACGAAAACAACTAGCAAATAAACAGAAACAGAAATTATTTGGTGCTCTATAAAGAGCCAAGTGCAGTTTATGGGATGTGCTATATAAATTGTTAGCCATTTGATTTGGATTTACAAAATTGTAAAATTGAGTGATTGGTTAGCTAAATATGATATCAAAATAGTGCCAGATATCTAATTGAAACAATCAGCAATTTATAAACACTTTAAGCACTTGCTATTTCCATTTTATTTTCCATTTCGAACTATCTAAAGCTTTTCCATGGTTATTTTTCATTGTCAATGTCTGTGGAGTCTAGACCAATTTTTCATTTGGCCATTACAGTGCACGGGGATCTAAACAAAAATCTGGCCAAAAGTAAGGCGCAACTGTCCATCAGTCGATTCTATTTATTTCCGTGTTATATGGCCGGCCGATGGCAACCCGCAGCTCTGGCCAGATTCTCCCATATTCTCGAGGCGACATCACGCCTCCCCCATTAAGTTGCCTCCGAGATTTGCCAAATAAATAAATCGTATCCTACTTGTGTGGGGGTTGTGCCGGTGCCTGTGGGAAATGCATTTTCTTTGATTTCAAACCGAATGCGGTTTCGCGATTAATTCCAAAGTCAGACAGATATTCAGGCTAAAATTTTATTCTTGGTATTCCTAAGGCGTGTCTGGCCTTCAACTTCACTTCACTGCGGCGCAGACAATGTCAAGTTGGCATTTCTATTTTTTGGGGTTTTCTAATTAACAGGCGGGCAAAGAATTTCTGGGAAAGAATTCCAATACATCTAAAGGCAGTTCGTGTCGGGCTGTCGAAATGCCTGACAAGTGACACAAGAAATTAAAGCCAGGACAAGGCAAGCACGAGGAGGAGCAATGCAGATATATGGTCATAAATATAGGAATATATATCTCTCTCTTCCCCTGCACGTGTGGAAATCGCGTGCGTCAGAGGGGAAAAGCTCAAATCGTTGCACCTGAGGCGGCGTTAGATGTGCCTTTATATTAGCCACCAAATGCAACGCAATTCGCGGAGCTGAATGAACATATAAACACACACACACGGGGCCAGACAATGTGCTGAAATGTGTATGATTTATGGTTTTTAGCAAGAGTCAAGAGCCAAGAGCCAAGAAGAGCCAAAGCGAAAAGCCGCCTCTATTGTTTACTTCCGCGAAACACAAAGCAATGACGTCACACGGGGAGCTGCAAGTTGGACCGGCCCCAGGAGGGGTTCTTCGATCGCTGCGATATATCCATCCATCCATCCATCCATCGACCAAAACAAACGCAGCATGTAGCCAATGCTCGTGCCAACAGCTGAGCGGAAAAGCTGTGGGGAAAAGCTTCTAGATTTTCGCCGGCTACAAAACGGTCCATCGATCGGCAGTCTCCTCTCCCAGTTCGGTCTTTGTCCAGTGCGTTCTAGACGGCGTCCTCCTGCAGACGTGCGGAAATCCCAGAAACGTTCTCTATTTATCATAAATAATTCCAAAAATTATGCAACGAGTGCGTGAGTGTCAGTGAAGTGACAAATAATAATAATAATAAATAAAATAATTAAAGAAACACTTGAATAAAATGTAAATCCAAAAGAAATTTCTGCCCCTTGCAAAGAGAAAGAAAGAAAAATGGAAATCATTCGATGCCACACCGGGGAAATAAATTCAGGGAATGGCATGTCACAGCTTTAAGGAAAATATTTTAACAGGCCCATAGATCATCATTCTCGGCGAGGCGAGAAATTAAATGTTTTTTCAAAATATTTAATTTAAAGAACAGCAAAGTCTCAAAAGTGTTTTGTCATTGGATTTTTGGACTGCTGACGCCATGAAATGAGATAGAAAACAGCAACAATATTACGTTTAAACAATGCTAAGCATTGAATAATGAGCCGAAAGAGCAGAAAATTGACTAGAAAATTAATTACCGCCACAAGCAGCCAGTTGCAAATGGAAAGAAAAAGTTTGCAAAGTGCGGACAGTTATACGATTTGAGAAACCCCCCAAAAAAAAGAAAAGCGAGAAAGGAAACCCCTAGAAAGTGCCAGCAGTTCGGGAAAGCAAAGGCTGTGCAGTTTTTAATGCCAGGCAAATTCATTGATTGCCAACCAAACTTAGCTCAATGACGTACTTTCTTTCAGAAATTCAGTGTTTATTAGTGAACACGCATTTAATGAGCTGCTCTCGCCACAGGTAGCCGCAGGAAATGAGGAGGCAGGTATAAATAAATAGAATTATGGTCAATAAGGCAAACGCACACGTGATATTTTCGTTGAAATATTTATGATTCTCCACGGCTCCTCTAAAGCTTATTTATTTATACCTGAAAGCATCACAAAAAAAGAAAAACAATTTTTGACAGCCAAGAAATCCACAAATATTTTTATGAACATCGAGTTACGTTCCTAAAGTTTCGCAAATTATGGCAAATAGTTCACAGAAAATGGAGAATAATATAAATATTTTTATTTACCTGTTGTCTCTGGCAATGGCATTCCCTCGGGGGAAAACCGCACAAAGCCTTATTCTCTTAGCCATTTTCCTTTTCAATTTCCCAAAAATGGTTGCGCCTTCGCTTCGTTTCACTTTGCTTTGTTTTGTATCGCTTCTCTCTTCTGTTTTTTTTATTTTTTATTCGCATTTCAAGCCAAAATAGATCCATTATTTTAATAGCCTACTTTAAAGTATTTCTAAAATCGAACAGCTAAAAGGAGGGGCGGCACGATTGCGGGTAAATAAGACGAAGGTAGGGCGGTCGGGCGGGCAGGTGTTTCGCTTTGTTTCGAATTATAAATACTCAAGTTTATATTCTTTTGGATATTTTCGGTTCGTTGGCTGAAATGTAAATTAAATTTCCAAGTGCCACTGCTGCCGCCTGCATGACTAATGCGAACTTCATTAGCAGATGGGGGCCAGGACTACCTCCCTCCGTGCCTTTCTCCACAGACCACGTGACAATGTGCACAATTTACGGGCTGCAGTTTTCCCTGCGGTCAGCAGTTGTGCAGCTGCGGTGGCCGCCTGCAACGGCTGCTGTGGCTCCGTAAACCACTGAGCCACAGTAAACACCCCGGCCAGATGGACGCTGGCCATTAAATCGGTGCTAAAACGCCAGAGCCCGCTGCCCCGGCGAACGTTATAAAGATTCTGTGTAAAGCAAAAAATTTTCCCTTATGACAGACAGCGGGGAAAAACAAACAGAATGCCAGATTTGATTGTTGTGCAGAGCAAAATGGGAATTAAAATTCAAATAAATACATAAAACAAAGCTAACAAAGTCGTTTTTAACGCCATAATAAATTTTCAAGTAGTTTTCCACGGAAAGCCACGCAATTTTCTGCGTTGCCCCATCTCCATCCCGCGTTTCTTTTTTATTTATTTAAGTTTTCATTTCGGCTTTGCTGTAACGAATGTAAATTGCCACACACTTTATCCGTTTATTTTTTATAGTTTTCAATTTGATTTATGCGAAATTGCCCAAGACACTTGAGGGAGTGTGTATTTATATATGTAAAGTGTGTGTTGTGTTAGACAGTCAGACGACAGCTAACCCAAGACGGATCACGTGGCGTATGCGCAACGCTGGAGCATTAAATTGGCAGCCAAAGAGACAGATTCACCTTGAAAGAACTGTTAAATGGCCGCCCAAATATTGAACGTGTTGTAAGCATGTTTGCCTGGCCAGGTTCTGTGGGCCATCTCCTTTCTGTCTGGCATTTGCGCAACAAGTGCTGTCACTGCCTGTCAAAATAATTCAAATTGATGTGTTGTTAATGTCATTCAGGAGGAGGCGAGTGCTCGACCAGCCACCTCCGAAGTAGCCCTTCAAAGTGCTTGAGTGTTTGCCGCTGCTGCTGCTACTGGCCAAGTGCTGCCAGGTAGTCCTCCGCCCAAGTTTGAAAGGGGAAACCACAAAGTTATTCGCCAGCGTGGCCTTAATTAGTAATGTGAAACAGGAGAACATTTTTAAGTTAAAAATTCCCAATCTTCCTTAGTTGAAATATAAAATAAATTCAGGTAATGGGAAATAGGAAATGTGATTTGTATTTAAGGGAAAAATATAGAAAAATTACACTCAATCAAAGGTTTTCCTTAGTAAATTATTCACTGTTCTCCCCTTAAATTATTTCTTATTACTTTAAATATATTTTTAAACAAAAGAACCCAGTTTTTTCTGGTTCATCCCATATTCCAATTTTGGTTTTTTGAAATATCAACAAATCAAAGACCTTCGGAATTATTTTTTCTTGGCTGAGCAGACGCTGTAACCAGAGCTCTGACTCAGTGGAAATCACAACAATTGCAAATCATTCGCCTGATGCCAATGCCTGACACAAGTTTCGGCCGCTGGCTAACCAAAACAAAACCCAAATCAGATTGACAGTTTTCTTTTATATATATTTTTTTTGAGAAATCACTCGCTTGCAAGCGGCAGAAATATTCGTGAAAAATAAACCAAAAATATATATGTATATATCCCCACGATATGTAGGCAACATGAAAATGAAAAGTTGCAAATAATTCAATAAACCAATAAATGAAACACGCAGAAAAAACCGAAACAGAGAAGCAACAGCCTCAGGTGGATACACAAACAATAAGGTGTGAAAAATGGCGCATCGGCTGAGTGTGAACAACCTGGATCAAGGAGCCCCCCAATCGGACCCTAAGCAATTATGAAATTAATAGCCAACTAATTGGCCAAGAACATTGAGAGCAGCAGCAGCAGCAGCAACATTGAACTCGCCGCCAAAACAAAACAAAACAAAGTGTGAACAGTGACAAATTGGCGAAATCGACGACCTTGCGTCTGGCGGATCAGCGAACTCTTCGGCACACACCACACACAGTGGTGGCCATGAAGCACGAGAAGACCCTCGCTGCCATGGCTGTTCCCCACAAGCAGCGCCTTAATCTCGCGGAGCATTCCGCCCACGTACCCCGCAGTCCCATCACCAAGGCCTTTGACTTTCTACCCTGGACCCGGAGTCGCAGCAAGGTGAACATGGCCAAGGCCCAGAGCCAGCCGGCAGAGCAGCAGCAGACCTCAGCTTCCACGGCGGGGGGTGCCATCGAGAAGCCCTCCGAGGTGCACTATCACCGCAACATCTTCCGCAGCGGCGGCGGTCTCATCCGGGACATGCTCGTGGGAGACAAGCAGCTGCAGCTGAAGGACAAGCCGCCACAGTCCCCGGTTCCCTCGCACAAGAAGAAACAGAAGCATCTGTCGCGCAACAAGAGCCTGGACATCCGGGAGCTCATCGGTTGTGTGGAGCGGGAAATGGCTCCAGTGACCGGTGGTGGCCCAAGTCAGCCTGCCCGCTTCATAGACGACACCTACATAGACCACAAGCCCAAGCACATACTCTTCAACGACGACGAGAATACGGTTTATATAATAAAGAAGGAGCAGCCGGTGGCCAAGGCGAGTCACAAGGGCACACCCACCTCCTCCACTGCAGCTGCTTCTGCTCCTGCCAACGGCGATGTCCTGAAGGCCCGGCTGAAGTTCAAGCGCCTGCCCAGCGATCACTATGCCGCCTCGCCGGAGGCCCTGCGTCGAGCCCATCAGCTCCATCAGCGATCCGAGCAGCGCCATCAGCTGCAAAGACGGAAGAGTCTCAGCGATCAGCAGAGCAGCTCCAGCCTGAGCAGCGGCGGCGGTGGTGGTGGTGGGGGTAGCAATGGAAGCAACGGCATGCTGCTGGAGCGGCCCAAGACCGACAAGCCGCGCAAGAAGCTATCCTTCCGGGAGCCCATCATTGCCGGCGACCAAATGCTGCCGCTCATTCTCACCGAGCAGCGTCAGGCGAGGCAGAGGCGGCGCAGCTCTCCCCTGGAGAGGGGGACGGCAGCAGCCGCACGAGGAGAATGTGATAATTTATGCAATAATCGCACAAAGGATGCAATTTCATGTGGCTGTGCGACGAGCGATCCCGAGGTGGGTTCAATGCAGCGGCGCAACGGGGCGTATGCGTAATAAGCGGGCTCCTTCGGGGCAGCGGCTTAATTGTAGGGGGGCGGGGCTTGTGCCTTCGGCGGGGAGCCTTTCTCCTTTCTTCCTTAATGCAATTTAATTAATATCCTTTCTCTCCCGCATTCTCACCTCGTTGCAGTCCCAGGCCATGCGCATCGTCCGCACCGTGGGCCAAGCCTTTGAAGTGTGCCACAAATTTAATCTTCATAAGAATTCCCTGGAACCCAATGACGAACGCTCCGACATATCCTCCTCGGAGCTGCTGGATGTGGAGCAAGTCAGCGAGCAGCAGCTCAGTGAGGATGGCGACAGGAATGGCGGCGACAACGAGACGCCCAAGAAAGGTGAGTGTCGAGGCGAATTACAAGTTGAAAAGCAAAAAAAGAGGGGAAAAGGCAGTCGGCAGTCGGCAGCCAGCAGCCGGTCGGTCGTTGGCTGGCCAATAAATAAATGAAAAGCTCTGGCTGTCGTCGTCGGCATCGTCGTCAGCTGCTTCCTGGGTGAATCTCTGGACCCTCTGGACGCACTCGCCCCGCCCGCCGCATTAGTTTTCCTATTCATTTTCGCATTTCAATGCAAATTTCTGCTCTTTAATTTCGAATTCAGTTCGATGCGGCGAGCGCGGCATTTGCATTTGCATTTAAATTGCATTTCGTCCTCCAGGGAGGAGGCGGTCGAGAAGGATAAAATGAGCAGCGCCGTTAAGTCTTTAAAATTAACAACAATTGGAAACAATTCAGGCACTAAATTATAGCTGAAAATCGAAGGAAATCTCTTTCGCAATACAATAAACATTTCCCAAGTTGATTAAACTAAAGTTTATTATTATAAAAATGAGGATTGATTTTTAGTTCATGCACAGAGGCATTCCTGTTTATTTTGTTTAATATCTTACCAATGTTTTCATCTCTTTATTTCCGTAAATATACAAACTGCAATTGCAGACAGGAGATGTGTGTTTGTATATACACAATATATGGTATATATAGAAGGTACTATATGGTGTATACAGACTGAACAGGCAATTTACAACACCCCCCCCGCATTCCTCACCCCCCAAAAAGTAGAAAGTACAATATGAAAGATGACTGCGCATATGGGAAGAACATATTAAAAGTGAAGAAGCAAAGAATACACGAGAAATAAATAAAATAAAATAAAAGAAAAGAAAATTAAATAAAACACAGGGAAATGTGAAAAAGTACTGAGAAAACTCAGGGGCTTTCGACATACACTTTGCCGCTGTTAAGCAATTTCCACATATTGCTTCAATTTTCAATAATCTTTGTGCGGTTTTCCATCTTTCCATCTCGACCGCCGTTCCCCGCACACACTTACCCCTCCTGCGGGCATACACTTACACAGACAAGGCGTAGTTTGACGTCATCAACGCTCGCCTGATGCCAAAAATAAGCCAACAAAAAATGAGAATAATACTGAAAAAACCTCACAAGAAAAGCCAATTCTTTTTGCAATCTTTTGTCTAAAACCATCCAGCGACATCATTCGCCAGAAGTTCGTAGAATAAATATAAATAACGCAACAGAAGGAAGGTGGGGTGCGAGCGCAACAAGGTAGCTACTTATCGCCGATGGATTATTGGCCGATACTCGAACTTCCATCATAACCATGGCATCAGTCAAGTCAGTCAGCTGAAAGAACTGAATTTGTTGCCAGGCGACACTTGAGGACTTGCTGTGGCACGAAGCTTGAGGCACTCAGCTCTCACGTGGTGTGGTGGCTGCACCAAAAATAATTTATTTATTCCAATATCTCATCCTGCGGCGCGACGCTTGTGTAATTCTCGCTGCGACTATATAGTAATTTTCTCGTCTGCGCTCTGACTTTTTAATAGACAACTAAAATAATGAATTATGAGCACGTGTCTGGGTGTCATTCCGCTGGGATTAGATCAGCGAGGGGCAAAAGTTGAATGTGCCCAAGAGTTGGGTTCAGGGACCATGATGAGGAGCTCCGAAAATTATGCTACAAATTGGGATGGAAATTAATGATGGATTGCCAACAGGTCGTATGTGTAATATGCCTTGTCTTTGGCTAAGCACGTTCCCTAATGTATATATCCAACAAAAAAGATATATATTATATACTATTTGGATTACTAATTGTTGTTCCATGTCAGAGACTCGCTTTGCAGCTGTTTTGCCAACCATTTGCAAGCGTTTTCCTAATTGATTATGATGTGTATGTGATTTTCCCTCGAAATGGGTCATTTCGATTGTAAAAACTCAACAGAAAAAAAAAAGATTCTTTCTAAATTTAGATCCAGAAACATGTGTTTTTCTTTTGGCGCGATCCTTGTTTAATATATTTTTTTTTTTTTTGGAAAGGGAAATATACTGGCGAATCTGTACAGTTATTCGCCAAAATGGAGAAATGCCGTGGAACGGCTAATTAATTTACATTTTTACAGCACTTGCTGCAATTAACACGTGCCCCAGGTGCGAAACGAAACGAAACGCAACCATATAGTATATCGATATACGCCGATTCGCAGAAGAAATTTCTTAAATATTTGCCAACAAATCAAATTGAAATGCCAGCCAGTAAACAGCGGCGGTGAACTTCGCTCGGCCATCATTATAGCCCGATCATCATCATCATGGCGAGGGTCTAGATAATGGTTTCATTATTTATCACCGGATCGGGCAGCAGCATAATCAAAACAAATATTGAACTTCAGATGCTGTAATTAATGGGAAATTAAGCGCGAAAGTGGCCGCCAGAGCGGATCGTTAAAGTTGGATGCGGTGGGGCACTGGACCACCAACCAGGTGGGTGCCTGGCTGCCAATGGGATGCGGCCTTGCGTGTGGGTGGCCAAACGACCTTGACAAAGTAGAGGGCGCCGCGGTCCAGTTGTTTATTTGGCCATCCAATCAGTTTTCAAAGTCATTTTAATTATTAAAAAAAAGGGAACAATTAACGGGGTTTGCGATTTATTTATAGAAATAATTATAAGGGAAGTTATGTAAAATTAATATAGGAAAAAATAATGATAGTATCTTATTGATAATATGCAATAATGAACATAGAAATATTATAGGTAGACTATAGATCTAAATGGAAGCTTCCTTTTCGACGGATTATCACCTTAAATTATTATTTTTTGATAAGCAATGCCTCTTCTTTATCTTTATTAATTAATAATTGAAATTGTAGATTTTATTTAGCCTTTAATGGCATACTTTCTCCGAAATTTCCTCTCTATATCTACAAGATTGCATCTCTAATTCGATACAAATACAAATATTTGCAGAGCACTTGGCCTTATCGCCCGACTTGAACCACACGCAGCCGCAGCGGCCGAGCCACTTGGAACTGATGCCATCGCATTCGAGTTTACGCAAATCGAACAGCCTGCTGGTGAGTAACTTATGTCCATCATAATCATTCCGCACAATGGCCTGCTAATAATAAGCCAAATTATAACCATATCCTGGCCGGGCCATTAAAATGCCAGGCGCTGGCCAATTTTAATGATACTCACATAATCAAAAATAATGAAATCAAATACAATGTGGCCCATGGACTGCTGGCGTTTCTGTTTAGGTCATAATATATAAAATAATATTTCGCATTTGTTTACTCAGCAAGCGCGGTCAGCAGAAGGTAAACAGCGGCTGGCAAAAACAATAAGATTCAGCTTCAGATTCAATAACTTTTGCCTTTGCCCCTGAAGAGTGTCAAGGCTGGGGGTGGGAGGAGGGAATAATAAAACAATGCTCATGTCAGCTTCAAAGGGGAAAATAAATCAGTTTTCCACATATTACTATCAATATTTAAGGAATGCAATTGGTAGCCACATTCTAGACATGTTTTGAAATTCAAAACATGTTTCTTTTATGGCCAAATATTAATTTTTTATTGGTTGCAAAGATGTGACATTGAAATGAGGCTATTAATTTGCAGGTAGATTTTTAGAGACGTAAATGTTTTCTTTTGATATTTATACGTTTGCAAAGAACATCTATAAAAGATTTCATTATATTGTGTTCAATAGATTTTTCTACAAAAGCTTTAGAATATCCAAAAGGCATTTTTTGGAACACTCTTAGTCATAACTTTTTAAACAAACAAACAAGAAGGAAATTTAACTTAAGAAAGCCAAAGTTTGATATAAGAATTAAAGGCAAACTTTCTATATTTTATCCTTTCCTCCCCCACAGTGCGATGTGGACGACAAGTCGCCCGGCTCCCCATCCTCGCCGCGCACTGAGATCACCCAGCTGAAGGATCAACTGGAGGCACAGGCCCTCCAAACGCGCCAGGCTCTGGGCCAGCTGATGCTGGTGCGGGAGCAGCTCATCTCGGAGACCAATGCGCGCATTGAGGCGCAGGTAGGTGTCCGAATGAAGAGCTTCTTTTTAAGAAGATTCAATACTAAAACCGCGTTATTATTTTGCTTGCAGGCGCGCACACAACAGTTGCTGCAGCAGAACCGCGAGCTGCTGGAGCACCTGGCCTCCTTGGGGGCATACAACGAGCAGCAGAGTGCCGGCCTCACATCAGCCAATATCGGAATGGCGCCCCAGGTGAGTGCCCACGGGTTTATGCTCTTCGCTCCATTGCCTTTTGAGTTATGCGATCGTAAATTTTGCTCTCATTTCGAGCCAATCCCAGCTGTGCGTCCTTTTGCATGATTTTTTCGTTCTGTTTTTGCTGTTTTTCTTGGCTGCCGTTTTTGTTGTGTTTGCACGAATGTTTTTAGCTGTGAGTTCTCCCTGTTGTCAATGTTTGTTAAGACGATTTCAGTATTTCTAATGATGACCTCTCAACCACCTCACCCAACCTCCAATAGCAATCGCAGCTTCAGCTGCTGCTCCAGGCCACCAGCAACAACAACAATTTGGCCACGATCAACCAACAAATCAGCAATCTGGGCAGCATTAACCAGCAGCTAACCTCGCTGAGCCACCAGCTGAGTGGCCTCAACCAGCAGAGCCAGCACCTTCAGAATCTGCAGCAGCAGCAGCAAGCGCAGGCTCAAGTATCTGCGAATCCCAATCCAGCCACACCTCCTCCGGTGGCCAGTGGAAGCAGTCCTTATCCGTCGATGAGCCAGCTGCAGAGCATCAGCAATCAGCTGCAGCAGCAGCAGCAGCAACAGCAGCAGGATGCCCTGTCCAAGGACCTGTTCCAGGCCAACCAAGAGCTGCTCAACCGCCTGCAGGCCCTCAATCTGAATGCCAATCCAGCGCAGACCCAGCAGACGCCCACAGCCTCGCCGCACAACTCCTTCTTCTATGTGAATCCCCTCTCCTGCACCCCGGCCACGCCCAACAACAATGCCGGCGGAGCTGGAAGCTTCAACTTTCTTGCCTCACCGGCGGCGGCCACGGGAACCCTGACGCCCTCTCCGCTGGGCAGCATGAATCGCAACTCCTTTGCCGGGAGTTCCTCGCTGAATGAAGACATTCGCCTGAGCATCGAACAGAACCTGAACAACCTGGAGGAGCAGCTGAAGGCGGCGGTATCAAACGGCAACCTGGCTGGCCTGGCCTGCGGAGGGTCCACTAGCACCCGGGATACAAGCCGCAGTTCCTCCACTCTGGACTCGCCCTCATCCCCACGCTTGCGGAGCAGCAACAACAACATCAGTCCTGGAAGCAGCAACGGCCAGCAGAATCACAACAACAATAATAGCAACGGCAACAGCACGAGCAGCAGTCGAGAGACGAGATTCAACACGGTGCTGCTGAGGGTAACCGATGAGGCGGGTCACCAGAGGAAGCTGTCGGCCACGCCCAGCTTCATCACGCGAAGCACCAGCGAGAAGGTGCCCAATCGCAGCCAGATGATGAGCCAGGTGCAGAGGACGGCCTGGGCCAGGCACACCACCAAATGAGATGGGAGTCCTGAAGAGGACCAGAGGAGAGTCAAGTAGTTTGTCTGAATGCCTGTGTAAAGATCGAGTGAATGAGAAAGAAAGAAAGCGTTGTTTGGAACAGTATTAATTTAGGAGCAAAACCCCTACTTTAGTTATGCATTTTAGGTTTCCCCGCAGAGAGAGAGAGAGAGAGTTAATGTGCCAATTATTTAGCCCAGCTCAAAGTTTGGCCAAGTGTAACATACTATTTAGGAGCTCGAAGTGTGCCAAAGTCTTTAGCAAAACACCCACTTTATCTGGCTCAACTTTCTAGGTTAACTTCTTAATGTTTAGTCAGTGAAAGTATTTGTGAAACATAATCCTAGCAAAAAGCGTAAGCGGCATATCAGCAACGAATGCAGAGACTTGCTCAGATTCGTCAGAAAGTATTTTGTCTCCCATAAAATATATATCTAAACACTTAGTGATTAAGCTACTGGAGTCTAGTCCTAAACTGGTTAAGTTGGATAATGTTATTTTTGTAAATTGTTGTAATTTAATTCAAATTTAGGCTTCCGCAATTCGTTTGTCCTTCTTCCCCTTGAAAGGAAGCAATAATAATATGTTGATTGTAAATGAAAACACCAATACAGGCAAACCAGAAATATGTAATAATAAAAATCACATAATTATGTATAAACATTCTTTTGATCCAAGCACATATTAAGGCTAACAATTGAAAGTTAACGCCGAGTCGGGCAATTTCCCTAATTACTTTTCCGACAGAAAAAAAGGCAGCATACTTTTAAGCGCATTAAGCATCCGCCCCGTCGGACTTCAGTGCATAAATTTTTCCCCCTGATAAATGAAAAACGATGCCGTGGCAAAGAAGAAAAACAGCAGCAAAAACAAGTGTCGCCATTTTTCACTCTACTTGGTTTTCCATTATTTTTTTTTCTCGTGTTCCCTTTGGATTCTGCTGGTGGGCAGCAATTTGCGCACATAACTCATTTGCATAAATTTACACACTGACTTTACTTTACTTTACACCCCCCAAACCCCGAATTCCGACTCATTTCCACAGCTCTCGTCGACGGCTAAAGTGGCCCGATGGTTCCAGCAGCTGCCCTGGCACACCGCCTCCCTGTCCCGGCCGGAGAGCGGCTTCGTTTCCGGCGATTCGCGCTCGGAGAAGTATCAGGAGGATCACTTCTACGGCGGCATCCAGGCGACGACCAAGGAGACGGATGATTTATGCGACGAGTTCCTGCTGGTGGAGGGCAGCAGCACCATTTGGACAAAGCTGAGCGCCAAAAAGCGTCGTAAATTGCTCGGCATGCGTCTGGGCAAAGTGACAACGTTCTGAGGCCGAGGTCCTTCGTCCTTCGTCCTCAGGCGGCCGTAATGTGTGCGTTTATTAGCTGTTAAGTGTGTTTTTAGCATAGCCCTAAGTGTAGGTTTGATAAACGTGTAAGTAAGCCTAGCCAGTACGAAAACCAATAGACTAAAGGACCAAATTAACCCAAACGAAATGCGAACCGAACGACATGCTTCAATGAGATGCCAGAGATTCATTCAACAGGCGGCATAACTAGGACATAAGTCAATTAGCGGGCATTCAACTTAAGCTCAATGTGTGTTTAAGTATTAACTAAATGAAAGAGTATTTGGCCAGGCATCCCACTCCCACACACTCATCCGAAGGACCACCTTGTGGCGCTCCAATTCATTAAGCGCACAGACCACGCACATTAATCATACGCCACGTAGCCAGCCATAGCCAGAAGCCAAAAGAGCATTTACTGCTTGACTTGACCAACTTTTCGTGTACAAGAAAAACTGGTTATTAAGCTAAGCAAACAGCCAACAGCAGAGACAAAAAGGAGCTTCTCCTGCAGCCACAAAAGATCAAATGTTTGTTATTCATAAATTTGTGCTGGCATCACCGTTTTTATGCATAAATCGATTCTACTTTTGCGCTCGACTATGGCAGCAGTCCCTTCCACTTACGAGAGGTTTCCTTTTTTATTTTTCCCTTTTCTTTTTTTTTTTTTTTTTGGGAGGTAACTCGACTCTATAAATTTAAGTCAGCTGCTGCTGCTGCTGGGGCAAGTGCAAACCGAGCTTGTGGCATACGTGGCGTATAAGCGATTTACTTGAAATTTATGGGGATTCGTTAGCTATAAAAAGAGGGGTAGCCAGGTAGGTAGATAGTGTAGTTATGTAAAATGTACACTCGGCGAATGGCGTGCAGATTGTACTGAGACTTGGATAGGTTCAGCTAGGGGATACGCAGCTCGTAAAATCAGACATCCTAAGGTTAGTTCAATATGCGCAGGACGACGACAATCATGGGGGGAGGGGCGGAACGGAATTTTGAAATTCAAATTTGAGTTGAGTTAAAGCCGGCCAAATGGATTTCAATCATCATCAAACTCCGTCGAGTTTTTATGGCATTATTTGGTAGCATCATAGCTCTCTCTCGGCCCTTTATTGCCCGACATTGCAATGAAAACGACGATTTTCCAAACGATTTTATGACAATTCTGCAATTTAGGTACCAAATTTATAGAATCAAAAAGCGAACAAAAGAATAAAACACAAATTAATATACGTAGAGTGGTTTTAGTTAATTTATGCAAACGATTTTTGAGACTGAAACTGAAATTTGTACTAAGCATAAACCAGGCGCACACTCATCCATTCCACAAAAAACACATTTTGCGACAGATAGGAAAAGTTATCTTTTAAGCTACTTTAGCATAACGTACTCGTACACCACCCAAGTTAGATTAATATTAGTTGCTCTGGTTCAGGGCAATAGAATAAAGCGAAAGTAATAAAAATTAAATGCAACCCGCTGGGCTATGAGTTTGCATCCTGCCACGGCCACTGTCGCACCAGTCACTGCTGCTGCTGCTGACACTTTACGGTTCAATTAATTTAACGCGCTTTGCATGTAATAGGAAAGCATTGCATATCAGCAGGGGCAGGACATGTGAGGACATCGCTGGGCCCAGCAGGTGGGCTTGGCAACTGCGAAATGGAATGGCATAGAGCATGGCCGCTGCTGTGCCATCTAACAAGCGCATTCGGGCAAAATGGGAGCGTCCTGGCGGAGATATCATCTACTTTGAGGACTGGCAGTGGCTCGACTTGGCATTATCCTTTACTGTTAAGAGAGTTTTAATTAAATTTAAATGGTAAATGAAATGACAAGCGGGGAATTAATAGAAAACTATTCAAACTTTCGTTTTTTATTACACTTTTATCTTTTC
This sequence comes from Drosophila anomelani, assembly GCA_035045905.1. Taxonomy (NCBI): domain Eukaryota; kingdom Metazoa; phylum Arthropoda; class Insecta; order Diptera; family Drosophilidae; genus Drosophila; species Drosophila anomelani. The sequence continues at coordinate 11,893,400 of JAWNOO010000165.1, forward strand.
TGATGTACGGTAAGTTTTAAAAATCCAGAAAATTCGTGTTTTATTTTATAAATATTCAATTAAAATTCTATAATATATAGCTGCTAGAAAAACTTTATGTTGCAGCCAAAACCAAGGCCTAGTAATTCGATTTTATTTACCAAACGCACAGCAAGCAGCAGAAGAAGAATTTACTTTTCGATGACGTCTTAGTTCTGCCGATTAAAAGTCGAAAAATATTATGATTATGCAGCTAATAAACTAAGCAAGAATGACTTAATTAACTCTCCATTTAATGATGCATCTTTTGGTTTATATATTTTATTGTAAAATTAAATTAAAACAAGTTCGAATTAGTACAACTTCTAAGCAAAATTCAACATTCCTTTGACTTTATTAGAGGCTTTATAAAAATATAATTAAAATCCATATAAATTTTATAACAATTTATAATAATCCCCAAATGATTAGACAACTCCTGTGAATGTTTGTTTCCTTAGAAAACCAAGACTCCCCACCGCTGCTGGGTATCCAAATTAGAAAACAAAGTGAAGGCGCCTGTTTGTGCGCTCATAATTAAGGACATGAGCCAGGGCAGCGCACTAATGGAAGGCGCAAAAAAAAAATAAAATACAAAATATAAAGTGAAAAGTAAAGGTGGCGGTAAAAATGAAAAATGGAGTTTTGCACATGGCGGCAGGACATGGACATGGACATGGACATTGGGGGACATGCGATATTTTCGAGCTGTTGACACTTTTTGGGGCCGCGGCAGAGAGACATAATTACACAAAGGTAGGCTGCGCGCGGCTCCAGGTGACCCTGAAAGCAGGAAGTTCGCTTTGTGTCATGTGAGCCGCCCGGTGACAGCCAGGAGGAGAAGCAGTTGAAAGTGCCGCGTGTCCTGTGCCAACGTCATCGTCATTCTGGCAGCCAAACACACACACACTCACTCATTGACACTTATCGCGTGGGTGGCGCTTTTAATTCACATTTTATTTTCAGTGCCCGTGGCTGCGCGCGTAATTGTTGCTTCCATGTCCTGGCCCAGGACACGGATGTAGTCACTTCGCGTTGGCGCTGCACGGCGGACGTGTGCGCGGTGAATCGCACATTCTGTGGCCAGTAGTTCCGTTGGTTTAGTGTTCCCCCAGTTTTTGCGCCATGCACAACGAGCAGGAGGAGGAGGATCCCTTCACTCCGATGGCCAGCAGCCACTCGGATTCCGTACGGAGTCCTCCGCCACCGCCGGTCATAGCTCCCCGACGCCCCAAGCCAGGCATTTTGCGCCTGGACATTGGCAAGCCGCGACGCTCATCAGGTGGTTCCGTCGATTTCCGTTGCGCGGGCCCTAGCAGCACCACCACCACTGCCAGCGGTGGCAACGACAGCAACGTGGCCACTGGCGCCAACAGTGAGGTAAGTGAGCATGATTTACGGCCCGTCGGGGAGTGCTTACGATTTGGCCAGGCCAACAGGCCAGTGACTGGGCCAGTGGAGTGTGAATGTGGATGGCACCCAGCTGCAGCAATACCACTGCCCCCGTTAATGGCCATAAACACCAATCGCACTTAACTGGCGGTAGGTGGTGGCTCCTGGCGTCGGTCAAGCAATGCAGCTGCCATCCGCCTCCAAAGCGATCCCCTTTCTGGCTGTTAAAATCATTTTTTACACACGCCAATAGCCGTGAGCTGGGAGACAGTAATCGAGAGACAGACAGAGGAGCCATTAACCAGAAGCCAATGGATAGGAGAAGGCATTTTAGATTGGATCAAGACGAATTTGGGCTTAGCTTTAAGGATAATATTAGCTAAATAAAACAAATATTACAGGGATTAAGAAATCCTAGAAATATACTTGTCCTTTGGGTTTTGTCTAGGGCATATTTTCAGCTTTGTTGTTAAAGAAAATTTATAAACTTTCTCTTTGTTCTGTGAACTCTTTAAAAAATCGACATTGAAAATGTGTTTAGTAATAAAGCCATATTTCTTTTAATATTTAAGACTTTTTGAGTACAAAAACTGTTTAAAAATATTTGAAAAAATAATATTTTTATACATTATAGTATAATTATACCATTTTTTAAATAAATCTAAGCTTAATTTGTTACTTAAACAATTTTTTAATTGTTTCCAAAGCTGAGCTAATTAACAAGAACTTTTAATTAAAGAACCTTAAATTTTTAACTCAAAATAAACCTATAAAAATCACAAATTGCCCAAGCTTTAAACTTTATGGAAGCTAATAAACCAAGTAAATTACTTAAATGACCAGGCTCAAGCAGGTAGAAGGCAGGAGGAGGTCCTGGCAAATCACACACAACCAACTCGGCTGCAGAGGACACAAGGGTATCCCGAGGTTCATTAGGCCAGACATGCGACAACAGCTGAAGTTGAGAGTTGAGAGAGTGGCCGTGGATGCGTTTGCGGTGGACACACCCCGGCCTGGACTCGGGTCACCTGTGTGGAATGGATTGGGAGGGAGACAGACATTTATTTAGTCATAAAACTGATGCGTAATCTCAACAAGCTAGGCCAGGCCGAGTAGGTCACACACATAAGCTACACACAGTTGGCACGTTCCAGTTAGTTTGCTAGTTTCAACCACACAGAACCCTCCCCTGCTCAGAATCCTGTCCAGAAAGTCACAATGTCGTACACGGAGTGCACGCACCAAACCTTCGTCACGCGGAGCAGCTATGAGGGCACCTTTGGCAACACCGTCAACGTGATGAACGGCTTCGGCAGCTACCGCTATCCGGATGGGAGCGAGTACCGCGGCGGCTTTCACCAAGGACAGTTCCATGGCTTTGGCCAGCTGCGACTCTCCCAGCCGTATCGCTTCACCTTCAAGGGTGAGTTCAAAAACGGACGCCTGGTGACCATCGAGGACATGTGGTTCTCCGACGGCCTGCATGTGAACGGCGAGATGACGCCGAAAGGACTCGACTGGTCCAAGTGGGACTATCTGACGCCCATGGATCGGCGCTATCAGGCAGAGCGACGCTATGGCCAGCAGCCGGTGGGACCCACCTCCTTCCTCACCTCCAAAATGGTGGCGCGCACCATTCCAAAGAAGTGCTTCGACACCGAGGAGGGCATCTACAACTCGGCAACCTGCTGGCTGACGGAACGCAATCCGCCGCTCCAGAGCTCCGTCTACGTTAGCTGCCAGAAGGATAAGAATTGGATAGAAAACAATTGCCGGCGGGCCAGGAGGGAGCATGTGGTGGAGCCCAAAGCCAAAGTGGTCCGCAGCATCATTGAGAACAACTTGGCCACGGAACGGGCGCAGCTGAAGCGCACGACCATATATGCGCCATTCGGCAGGGTGGATCGTGAGAACTACTACCACAATCTGGCCAAGCAGCAGGGCCACGCAGAGAAGTACCCGCTGTCGTCCGCCCATCAGCGCAAGATGAGCGTTGATGATGCCACCTGGGAGACCGATGCCTGCCTCCGTGCCTATGCCCGAAAGATGGATCAGTCGGCTGAGAAAAACCCAGAGTTCCGCATCCACCATCCGAGGCCGCGACACAGGTCGAGCACCTCGGATGTGCGGGTGCCGAACTCGGGCGGCGACTCCAACTGCGAGTCGGACACGTTAAACGAGGACTCGATTCCCATCAACGTGAAGGAGACCTACCTGGCAGCCAAGAGCATGAGGAACAAGAAGGTGGCGGACAACTTCAGTGTGGTGCAGTCCAATCTCATCCGCCGCATCAGCTACATGGACATGACACGTTCCGTCTTCGAGTTATAGAAGGACCTAAATTTTATTTGTGTTTTACTAAATTTAAGCAAAGATCTAATCTTTGAAGAGATCGCCATTAAGCAGGAGTCTTCCGAAATATTTATGTTTGTAATTTCCGAAATTAATAAATGTTAAATCATTTGAATTTTAACCCAAAAGGAATTATCCCCTTTAGATAATGCTTTCAAAGACACATTTTATTGTGAAAAATGCAAATCCCAGGGGCTTCCTTAATTGGAGATGCCTGTCTTCTGACGAATCCAATTCAGCTGGGCAGTGATCCTGGCAAAACCAGCCGGCAAGCCCAGTGTGCAGCCATTGGAGGCCACAAAATCGGAGATACCCACCAGAGTGGAGCCCTGCTTGGTGACCAGCGGACTGCCAGCGTCGCCGAAGCACGGAGATCTGCCCTCAGGGGTGCGGGTGCAAAGGATCTGATTGGAGACCGTGGCGGAGCCATAGAAGGAGGTGCACTCGTAGTTGGACATAATCTGCTGATCGACGCACTGCAGCCAGTCGGAGAGACCGCTGGTGAAAGTGGTCACGCCATAACCACAGACGGTGGCCCACCTGTTCTCGTAGCTCTGGGAGCTATCCCTCAGCGATGGCAGGGCCACGCTCTTCACTCGATTGCTGAATCCAACGCGAGGAATCCGGACCAGGGCCAGGTGCTCACTGCCAGTCACATACTGGCTGGCACCCACACTGACCACGAACTGAGCCTCACTCAGCTTGGTGGCGCCAAAGTAAATGGTCACTCCGGAGCTGGCCGTGAGGCATTGGGCCGAGGTGAGGATCCAGGTGTCAGCTATGATGGTGCCGCTGCACCAGAGATTGCTCTGCTGGAAGGCCATGCCCACCACGTAGGGCGCCTGGCCATCGTAAGCGGGGCTGCCATTGGTGATGATGTCCACGAGGCCGTCCTCCTTGGCGGAGGCCACTGCCAGGGCGAAAATAAGTGTCAATAGCTTCATGATTCCAAGAAAAAATCGCTTCAGTCCGAGCTAAATGATTGGCTTATATAGAGCCATTCTCCAGGGAGGGTAATTAGGCAAAGTTTGGCGCAAGCTTCGCACATTAACGTGATTTGTTTGGTTATCGGGGGAGTTGAGTTAAGTTAAGTTAAGTTAAGTTATAATTATTACATAGTTTTCAGAAAAATAAATAGAAAAGAGAATAGCTATTGCTTTCTTCATAACATTATCTAGTATTCCTTTAAAATCCGACACTGACAAAAGATACAAACTCATATCCATCACTTTGTTGAAACTTTAAAACTAAAACACTACTTTTACACTCGATTTCTGTACGTAAATTATCAGAATGAACTTTTTCGAGAAGGAGGCAATCCCCCGGAAGGAATCCTTTCTCACAGGAACCACCTTCTTCGGCATTCGCAATGAGCTGGGCATGCAGGATCACGGAACGTATAGATTTCCGGATGGTACCCAGTACGATGGCGATTTTAAGAACAATCGCTTCCACGGGTCGGGCTCCATTCAGACAACGGGTCCCCAAGGCATCACCTTCACGGTTACCCATCACCACGGACGGCTGACGAGCATCGATAAGATCGAGTTTAACGATTGCCTCGAAGTGGACTTTGAGATGAAGAAGGATCACACGATTGGCTTCAATTCCTGGGAATACTGCACTGCCAAGGATCGCCGCTTCCATGGCGAGATAATGGATACGCTGGAGCCGGTGGGTCCCAATAGTTATGAGTGTAAGGACGGGCCCCATCCTCCCCATTTGGCCAACAACATCTTTGACCTGGGCTTTGGCCTTCTGAGCCGACAGGGCTTCATGCTGAACACCAAAGCCTATAGCAATCCAAGCTTCTATTTGGGCTGTCGCGGAGTCCGTCGCTGGATCCGTGAGAATTGCCGCCACGGAAGCCTGGTGCATAATCACCTCAAGCAGAAGGTTAAGGCGCGCTTCGCCCGCGCCATCATCCAGAATAATTTGAAGACCTACGGCCGTACACGTATCGCGCCGACTAAGGTCTGCCGGCGCTCCAGCAGCCTAGATAGCAAATCGGAGAAGTCACGCCGCTTACACCTGGGCAGCATTAACGATAGCTGCTCCTCGGACACTGAGCTCCTTATAAAGCGCCAACACCCTTCCCCCCATAAGCTGCGACGATGCAAGAGCGAGGGCGACTCAAGATAATGATGATTCGGTTTCGGTTTCCTTCGGTTACACATTTGTGACTTCAAATTAATATCTATTGTGTATGGTATGTGTGCTCGTCTGACCCACATTCTGGGCAAAAGGCGTTGGCCATGTTTGGGCCCAGGATTTATGGCAAAACCGCGAAAACTGCAGCCGAACATGGAAAGCCACTTAGGCCTACATTTGGCTTAAGTAATAGGGTCAGCGGGGCATAAAAGAAAATTCTTTGGCTTTATTGTATTGTGAAGAAAATGATAAGTGAAATATTAGTAATCGAATCAGAAGCAATAATATTTTGTTTTAAAAATTCTACATAAATATTCTGCAACTTTAAACCCTTAAAAAGTGAATTTTTATAAGGTATTCATTTAGCTCAGTGTAGTTGTCCATCCCGGCATTGAACTTCGACGCGGCTGTCCGTCTCAAGTTCACCTGCACCTGCCGAAAACTCGGGATTTGGGTCTAGGACTCGGACTAGGCCACAGGACACGGCTCACAGCGGGTAATGAACCCATAATCGCCTAGCATTATGCTACACGTGCGCGGATTTTCGTGGTCCGTGAAGGCGGAGAGATAAATTCGATGTTAATTAAAGCCCAGGCGAACGGCCTCTGCGAGAACTTCATTTAATTAAAAACAGGGAAACAAAAGTGAAATCAGAGGACGCGAAAAGCGAAAGCGAAGCACAAAAACACAACGGAGAGAGCGGCAAAACATATATTTCAATAGTGGGCGCTCCCCAGCTGGGAAAGCCCTAGAATTTCGCGATTTTCTTTATCAACCCTTGCATGTTTGATTTTCATTTACATGGCCGGGCCAAGAATACAACGTGACTCAATATCAAGCGCCACAAAACCCAGAACATGGAACACCCACACACTCAGCCAACGCCATCTAAATGGACATTCGAAGTCCTGGCTGGTTACGCCCGGATACGGCGTTGTTATCACATGCCGCTAGCGATTTTACACTCATTCGTCTTCGTTCCAACTGGGCGAGGAAGTCAGATACGTGTGGCCGCCAGGATAGCCGCCTGCCGCCTGCCCTTGTCCATGTAAATTCCTCTGCGAGTGTGTGGGTTTTGGGCACGTTTTGGCTTTGATAAGTTGGCCAAGGGTGGGCCACTGGGCAACCTCCCAGTCCTTCTCTTCATTCATATTCATTCATTATTAGAAAAATTTAACTTTCCACCTGTCTGTGTGTGTGTGTAGGGGTCGTTGGTGTTGGTGCCCCGCGCTGTCCGGTGTCCTTTTGTCTGATGGTCTTTTGCGGCTCGCTGGCCCTGCCAGCCAGCTAAGCCGTTCAGTCCGCGCAGAAGGCTGCTCCTAAGCGCTACGGCGGCACACTAGCAAAATCCGTTCCGGGGCAAAGACTAGTGACTGAAAGGATTTTCCCTAACCGAGCTAAAGGGATTTCCATAAGCGAGAAAAGTGCTATTGCAAATTAGTGTTTTAAGGGCTTAAAACTAACCAAACAAGAGCTAGCCATAGGTTGCTGTGACACTAATTTAAAGTGAATCTGTAAAACCTGCTTAAATTATTAAGAGCCATCCGTGTGATTTACATAAATAACCAACAAATAAGCAGTAACTTTAACCTGAATTCGTAGAACAACTCGGGTGTCACATCGCCACACCAACTATCCGTGACCTGGGCACCGCCATGCGACTTGAATAGAGGCGGCGATTCCTGGCAAATGCAGAGTAGTGCCGATGCCAAGAGGGAATTCTACAGAGGACAACGGGGCAGGAGGTGAGTCCGATGGAGTATGGGTAAATTAAAGTCCTTGGAACACTATCCTGGCATTAATTTTTATTAAAGAACCGCATCACAGGAGGAGCATAGATCTTGCGAGATAACCGGTATGTTTTTTTGCAGTTAAATAAAACTATTTGGAAATATTTTTAAGGAATTTAAATTTTGTGTCACATATTTATGCATGAAAATATTTATAAACAGGATAAATAAATACCCTAAAGATCCCTTTGATATATTTTTTTATCTTGAATAAATAATTACACAAATTTTACTGCACCACAAAATTTATAAATATGTAATTCCTTTGCCGACTTAATTCCACCTTTTTTTGAGTGTAAAATATAAACCGTAAAATTACACCCTACTATGGGAATAATACAGAGTCCTGAGTCCTTCGTCCTTGGTCCTTCTCCTCACCTCTAGATTTTCCATTACAAAACCAAAGCAGCGACGCTGAGAGCAGCCACCACGAACCGCATTTTGGCCAGCATCCGCCTGGGATTGGATACGAGGATGGCGGCCCCGGCGATGTCGACGATGAGGAGGACTACTCAATTTCCGTATCGGCAATAATGCAAAGACGTGCCAGTGTGCGCGGCTATCGAGGCAAACGTGGCAGCCGGAGCTCGCGACGAGCATCCAGTCCCATGGATCACGTCCTGGATAGCGTGGAGCGGCGGCGCTCCAGTGTCTATACGACAAGTTCAGGCAAGTGCCAAGTGCTCCTGTCCTGAGCCCCATAAGTGTCCAAAACAGATTCCGCTTAGTTAACGAGCTGGCAGAGTCGTAGGCGGAGGCGGGTCCTTTGGCGGCAGCTAATCAACGTCTGGGGGCCTGTTTTCCGTAATTTCTCATGCTACGTGCGGCCATACGGGGCGTATGTGTAATCTGTTTGCCTGACTCTGCTTCGACTTGGTTTTATTTTCTCCTCTCCCGTTTCCTGCTTTACGTTCCACTCTGCAGAGGAGGGCACCAATCAGGAGTCCACGCAGGAGCAAATCTTTGAGAATATTCGCCTGCACAAGGAGGTCATACAGTCGGTGAAGTTACAGCCATGGCCCATACGAAAGAAGCTCAAACTAGTGCGGCAGGTGGGTTGAATTAAAGGGGCCACCTAAGCCTAAAAAGAAGAGCTGGAAAATGTTTAATTTATGTGCTATTAAATTATGTTTTTTTGCATGAAAAATAATAATAAATAATATGTTTTAAATAATTTCTTTTATTTAGTTTTAATCATTTTTATTACAATTTGTTTGTGTTGTATTTTATTTATGTAAACAATTGCTTTATTTTCCCGCCTTTTTATACCCTTGCAGGGTCAAAATTGCGTTAAAAAATCACAAAAAATTGAATTTCTTGGTTATTTAAAAAGCTTATATGCAGATTTGTTATCCTTTTAAAAACTAGCATAGAACAATCATAGAACCGAATCAAAATAAATCCTTTTTTGGAAAAGCTATGATAGATATATACAAAAGACAACATATTTTCATCAATTTAGAATTTGGAAACTTATTGTTATTCCAAAATTTCGGTTTTAATTTTTTTATTTAATTCTGTAAAGATATAAAAACTTCGGTGAGCCGAAGTTAGCTTTCTTTTTCTGTTTATTCCTTCGATCTATCCTGGTTGTGGGCAGGCAGCACGGCCAGGTTAAGATGGGAGTGGAAACGGAGGAGCAGGAGCTGGAGAAGCTCATTGGAGGTGGGACCAAAAACTGGGCGCGTTCGTTTTCACGCCGCTTGTCAGGTCGTTGAAAATGTTACGACCTCCTGCCTCCTGCCTCCTTCCTGCCTCCTGACCGACCCCACTCCCACCTCACACTCATCAAATCCTGAGGCAAACTTTTCGATTTCATTCACACCACCTCTTTATCTTCCATCTTGTGCTTCGCCCTGGCATTTTTAATGATGTTTTTGGACTCTGGGATCTGGCTGGCTGGATGTGGACGTGGATGTGGATGTGTTGACAGGCCAAAACATATGTGGCACGCCACGAGGGCGCGCTACAGGAACGCTTCGCCATGTCACGCAGCACGAGGGACTTGTGGGCGAGGTTTAAAATTTTAATGGCGGCAGTAAGTGATTTTCCTTAACCTCCTACGGCCGGAAATGCCAGCAGACTGCAGAATGCAGAAAGCAGAATGTGGAATGTGTGCCTGCAGCAAGCCCAAGGCGAAGCCATGCAAAATATTTATGTTTACACAATTTATGGGGGCCACTTTCCGGCCGTGGGGACACGTCGGACATATTCAATAAATCCACACTCGCATAATTCACCGAGTTATGCGCACTTGGGCGTCCGGGCTTGCTCGCTGGAAAACCAATTAAAGGACGAACTTGCAGCCTGCGATTCCCTTCCCCAGAGACGCGTGCATAACTCATGAGAGCGTGAACTATAGTTCTTTTCCGTATTTTTCTTGCCCCCCATCTCCATCTCCACCAGCGCTGGCGACACTGGAAACGGGAGACGACCAGCTTCCTCACCGTCCTCATACCCTGGGAGCTGCGAATCAAGGAGATCGAGTCGCACTTCGGCTCCGGCGTGGCCTCCTACTTCACCTTCCTGCGCTGGCTCATGTGGGTCAACATCATGATTGCCATTCCGCTGGTGGCCTTTGTCATCGGCCCGGAGGTGAGTGTCCTCGGGGGCCGCCGGGCCTGGAAAGTAGCCAATTTATTTGCATTAATACTTACATTTATGTTTCCATGTTGCCTGTCCTGTCGTCGGCTGTGTTTTCTTCTCTCGCCCCCCAGTACTTTGCCACCAAAAAGGACGAAACGGATCCCAGGAAGCAAATGTCCGACCCAGAGAAGCGAGTGGCCGGCAATCTGTTTACATTCTGGGAGTTCGAAGGATACCTCAAATATTCACCAATGTTTTATGGGTAAGGAAGTTATTAAATTTTAAGTTCTCTTTTCATTTTTATTCATTTTTAAGTTCTCTTTTTATTTTCATTCTTTTTTAAGTTCTCTTTTCCTTTTCATTATTTTTTAAGTTCTCTTTTTATTTTCATTATTTGTAAAAACCTTAAATATTTAGCTTTATTCAGATTATAGATTGTTTTTATTTCTTTGTTATATCTATTATTAATATTTATTTAATCTATAAGTTTATATAAGTTTTTATTGTATTCATTTATTGAAAGCTTTCATTTAATAAAATAAACAAACATTATTCCAATGATTTATGCATTTATTATTGAAATTTTGGGTTTTATTTTACAAATAAATTTGGTTTTAATGTCATATTAATTAAATAAATTAAAAATAATAATAAAAATAGTACACAAATAATAAAAAAAAAAAAAACAAAAAATTTACTTTCGCCCAACGTGGGGCTCGAACCCACGACCCTGAGATTAAGAGTCTCATGCTCTACCGACTGAGCTAGCCGGGCATTCGAAGCTCGGCAAGCCAAAGTTGGGGCAAGGCAAGAAGAGATCTTAATGAAGGAGAACGACAAGAATAAATAAACAACAAATGTCTTTTGTTTACATTTGTTTACATTTGTTTATATTTATGAAATTCTTCAAGGTTTAATAAATAAAGGGCACATGAAATATGTTTAAATATAGAAAACAAAGTTAAATTCGGCTCAAATGTTGAAATTTAATTAAATTAAATGTTTATTAATTTGATTTTAACCATTTAATCGATGGAAAAGTGTATACAACTTTATATAAGCCTTTAAATATAGTTCAAAATGATAAATTTTATTAAACTTTATTATTTTGTATATTATTTTATTGTTTTCTTTATTCGAAATAAAACTGTTAAGTAGATAATTTTATTAATTCAATAAATACACCCCTCTTGGCCTGCCTTAATTGCTAACAATTCCCAACTAACATTATATTTCCTGATGTCCTTTTGTCCTCCCACAGCTACTATTCAAGCACATCCGGCATTAGCACGTTCGGATATAAGCTGCCTTTAGCCTACTTCCTCACCGCCGTTCTGGTCTACATCTACAGCTTTGTGGCGACGCTGAGAAAGTGAGTATGTGGGCCATATGGTCGTCCAATCAGGCTGGCCGGGGGAGCAAAGAGGTCCTGTCAAGATGGATCCTGGTGTTGGGCAGGCACTTCATTAAATCCCTGGTCATCGAAGCCGCAAAAAGCAAACTAAATGTCAGAATGCTCGTTAATTAATTAAACAACACTGAAGCGCTGATTAAATAATACAAATCTTGGCACGAGGCGTGTTCGGGGAGTCGAAAAAGTTTCTGGCAGGCCAGGAAAAGGCATTGGCCATTATGATTTACGCACGCACGGGACCGAAGCTCGTGCAAAGGGGGCGGGAGCTGGCACAGAAACAGGAAGCGGAAACGGCAAAACGCCATTTTGAGCGTGCGGCTGGGCGGATGGGCGGCATGCATTGGACTTCTCGCTTTAATGGCTTTGTCGGCATTATGTTGATTTCGTAATTGAACAAAGTAGCAATGTCAACAGTGGACAGTGGCCGGCACTGACCTTTCCTTTACTTTCTTTTCCGCTCTGCCACCCTGCCACTTGGCAGAGCACGTGCTCCGCCTGCAGGAATCAACCCAATGCCCATGCCCGCCATTAGGGATATTCACGTATTCAAGGATTCAAGCGTAGCCGGGATTTGAGCACAAATTACGGCTTGCCTGCGCGGAAAACTAAAACTTTTCCCGATTTGTCTACCCAACAGAATGGCAGAGAACTCCCGCAACTCGAAACTTTCCTCGAAGGACGACGAGTGCGTCTTCTCGTGGAAACTCTTCACCGGCTGGGACTTTATGATTGGTAAGTGGCCGCTGCCGTCCAGTTCCACGCCAAGCATCCGTCTTAACTTTTTTTATTTTTGCAACTCCCGCAGGACACGCGGAGACGGCCCACAACCGCATCGCATCCGTGGTTGTCGGCTTCAAGGAGGCACTTCTCGAGGAGGCCGAGAAGAAGAAGGATAATCGCAAGTAAGTCGTGGCCGGTCGAAGCTATTTACTTATCATAATCGATACGCCGCCGCCGTCTCCTTTCCAGCTGGCGCGTTATTCTCCAGAGGATACTGGTCAATATCCTGGTGATGGGATTGCTCGGCTTGTCGGGGGCCACCGTGGTGCTGCTGGTCAATCAGTAAGTGGAAGGGGAATTATGTACAAGCAAATTTAAATATTCATTTCAGTATTTTTCGCTCCTGCATTTAAAGGATCCTTTTTGGATTGATTTAATTTAATCTTTAATTTCTACAGCTCTGAGGATTTGGCCAAGCACGACAACTGGCTGAGTCGCAATGCGGTGAACGTGACCATGACCCTGTTATCCTTCTTCCTGCCAATGATATTCGAAGCCCTCGGACTCTTCGAGAACTGGCATCCCAGGCAGCAGCTGCGGCTGCAATTGGCGCGGTAAGCTAAGGATAGTATCCTTAGCCTTAAGAAATATAACCAAAAGTCTCCTTCATTACAGGATTATGATTTTGAACATGCTGAACTTGTACTCGCTGATGTTCTCCTTCATCTACAAGATCAACAGCAAGGAGAAGCCCCTCCAGATGCTTAAACTGGAGAACGAGACGAACACCATGGAGCTGAGGAATCTGCTGAGCTCCATCGAGGCTCTGAGAGCCATGACGCCCACAACATCGCTGTACAGCGACAGTACCTCGGAGGGCGGCGGCGGCCTGTTCGATGAGTCCACCTCGACCACCGGCTGGGGCGAGGATTCCACCACCGATGGCCTCTTCTCTACAACGGCAGCCGCTGCAGCCGTAATCTCCGGCACCCTGCAGCGCCTCAAGTGCTACAACATGACTGTGAAATGCTCAAAGCCCAGGCGCACCTTTATCAGTGCAAAGAACCTGGCCACCACGCTGATGCTCCTCAATTTGACAACGCCAACGATGGTGCCGCCAAGCACTAGTCCGCTGCCCACCACTTTGCCCACGACAACGCCCACGAGTTCGGTTACTTGGACAACAACAACAGAGGCAACAACTATGACCACCACGTCTCCTTGGACCACTTTGCCACCGCCCACGGAAGCTACAACAACGACTGAAAGGACAACAACGACCAGGACAACTGAAGCATCGACCACAACTATTTTATTAACAAGTTCTCCCACCACAAATATGGAAACTTCCAAGTCCACGACAACTAAGATAGTTACTCCCGAGGCAACAACTAATAAAGCAACTTCAAAGTCCACAACTGCCGAGGAAACAACTAATAAAGCAACTCCAAAATTAACAACAAATAAAGCAACACCTGAGGCAACTTCAAGTACAGTAGAAACTCCCAAAAACGCCAGCACAGAGCCACCTATGAACACCACAAAATCTACGACAACTACAACTACTACGGAGGCAGCCAAGCCCGAGGAGGATAACTTTTTCTACACCACCGACGATGATGAGGGCTCCTATGACTATGGCGAGGTCTCCGCCTCTTCAGATGCTCCCGAGAACAACAACAGCTATTCCGATTACACGGACTACTCAGCTGATCCTTCAGCAGGACCAGAAATTGATGATTTTGATGACCACGACACCACAGAGCAGGCAGACGATCCGCTGGCCAAGGTCTTGGAGCAGGTGCTGGACGAGGAGGAGGAGGAGAACAAGACTCGACGGAAAAGAGACACAGATGATCCGCCCGTTTTTCGGACCAGTAAGTACAGTAGGCGGCATCGCACGGACACCGCTGTCACCGGTGGTGGTGGCAGGACTACGGATGCTGTGAATACACCTCCGCCCACCCGATGGCCCATCTATTGGCCACCCTACAGGCCAACCACGACGACCAAGAAACCTGGCCCTAGAATTATGACCAAAGAAGAGTGGGAAAATCTCCGGTGGCCGAATGCACGTCGAATCACACCCACAACGAGTTCCTCTACGACTACGACCAGCACCACCCGGAGACCCAGGAGAAGATTCCGTACTACAACGCCACAGCAGCTGCCGAGCTCCACCGGGGATTACACAACGACCACGGAAAGTGCCAGCGAGTCGACGAGTCCGGAGAGCAGCACCTACGGCTACGGAAGTAGCACCAGCAGCAGCTCAACCCCAGCAGAGGAGGAGGATTTCGCTTTTACGGATCGCGATGGCAAAACGCCGTACTTCATTGGCTACGGTGACATATCCGAGATTGGCAGCACCATTTACTATGACACCGAGGACGGTGAGCACCTGGAGACGTGCATCATAACCGTGTGTCCCAGCCGCGACGACATCTTCGGCACCGGCTTCAGCACCACCGACAGCCCGGATGCCGGTGGCTCAACCCAAAGTGCCGACAGCAAGCAGCTAACCACCGTGAAGCTAACGCCGCTGGAGCGGAAGCAGAAGCGACTCCGGGAAGTGCAGCTGGCGATTAAGCAAATACAAACAAATCTGACGACCATGTGCTGGGAGACCTCCCTGGGCCAGGAGCTGTCGAAAGTCATCGTCTTTGACGGGGTGAGTGCATGGGAAAAAATGATGGAGTGACTTTATTTATTTAAATAATTTATAATTTGATTACCAACAAGTTTAATAAAAGGGGAATTCGTTTTAATTGTTAATTATTCTTTTCTTTACTGATCGGAAGTTAAATAGAAATTATTGGGGCTTCTATAAAAAATATATCCAAAAGTATGCTATTAAATTCTATATCGTAAAAATAAACGATATTTCAGTAAATTTTGTCTTTAAGTGAATACTTTAATAATACTTTTAGGCTTTTATTTATACTTTTACAAACTAAAATATAAAACTAACAAGGTAAAGCTATCAGAATTGGAATTAATGCTTTTTTATTTGACATTTTTAAGCAATGATTTGTCTAAATAAATATTAAATTCAATTAACTTAAAGTATGGGAATATTTCATGACTTCTTGAGGGCATAAAATGCCCTAAAAGCCAGTGATTTCCAAAAGTCATATAAATTCCGATTCATCATTAAAATCTGAAATAAATTATTGTAGAATTTTAAGAGCAATTTATTTTTTAAATTAAATTTGATAACCAAAATTTGATTGCCAAAAATTTTAATTTCTGCGAAATAATTAAACAAATAAAACCGAACATAGAAAAGCTTGTTTGGTTTAGTTTTAATTGATTTATAAAGCAATCGGATTACCATTTTGCAAACTGCAAGGACGTACAAATGTTTTCTGTTAAATTATCTGTTTTGCTATATTTTAAATTTTAGCATATTGCAAAATTTATGTAAATCCGCTCCACTTGCAATCCAAATAAAGTTTTCCCAGTGTCAAAATCCTGAATGGTGTGCCAATGAAGGGAGCTGCTCCAGCTGCTCCACTCCCGAAAGTTGCCGCAGTTTAAAAGCAAATTTATCACCATGAGCTGCTATCAATTTCCCAGGGAAGCTCACTCCCAGTTCCCTGCTCCTAGCTTCCAGCTCCCAACTCCCAGCTCTCGGAGGCACAGTTGCCGCTGTATCAAAATCTATTTAGCCTTAAATATGATTGAACTCAAAGGGAGAGTTGCTGCTTGCTGTGCGTTCTGGGCGTGAAATCCCGTTTAGCTAAATTATCCGGAAAATTTAACGCAAAATTTGTCTTCCGCTGCTTTGTCTTCTTCAATTTTCTTTTTTTTTTTTTGCGTTTCGGTTTGCTTTTTGGGTCATGGGGATTTGAAAAATCATATTCCTGCGCTTCGAAATCTACTTGACTTAAAAGGCCAAAACGATTCGTAGGAGAAAAGGCGAAATGGAGGCGAAACGCAAGCATTTTATCATAATAATCGCTCTCGGGAGTCCTCCTCCTCCTGCGCGGCGTTGTCCCATTGATACGGCACACAGCTGGGAGCCGGAGGAGACGGAACAGGAACTTGCGACTTGCCACTGGATGGGGGTACTTTTCGGTTTTCGGTTCTCGGATTTTAGATTTCGATTTCCTAGCTGCCCCCCCGCAGTTCGCAGTTGAAAATTTACATAAGCCATAAGCATGATTGTGAACTTTGGCCCTCGAATGGCAACTTTTATTTGGCCATTTGCCACGACGAGTGTCGATTGGCATCCCATTGGGCTGCTGGGAACTTGCCTCTTCCTCGACTTTCCTTTCCCGACTTACCTTTTTATCGTAAACAAATTCGAGGAATCACTAAAGTTTTCAAGGTCAGTCGGGAGTGAAGATAAGGACGGGGACCAGTCAATAACCCCGAATGTGGGCAGTAGACGTAGACGCATTTCAATCCCGGGATTACTTTGCCCTTTTATTCCGTACTTAACATTTGTCCGACATTCGTGTAAGGCCCAAAAAAAAAAAGACATGGGTCTCCGCTCCCAATTTGATTATGCCCCCCGACATGGCGTACATAATCTGTATTAAACGATTTAAGCACATAAATTAGGCAAGTTACGGGCCGGGGCTTAAACGCATTTATGCCGTACGCATAACAAAATGCTCCTCTCGATGGGGAAATTGGGTTTGGTCGTGTGCGGTTTCGGTTACATACCCCACATTGGCCTCCGCATCCGCATCCTCGCACCTCGTTCGGTATTCGATTCAAAGTTGGGGCACGTGGTCGTGCATGAATTGGGGGGGGGAGCCACAGGACCACAGAGGAAATCAGGCATAAGGAGTCAAGGCAGGACTGGATGACGGACGGCGAGATGCAGTGACCTGGGCTACGTGGGGCTACTTTTAAGCATCCTCCGAGTTCATTACAAAGCACATTAAGCCCCCAATTTCGTCTTTATTCCGTCTCTCCCCTTCTCAAAAAGCTAATGTCCATTGTGGCGCCGCTATGCATCGACTTCCTGCGAGCCCTGTTCGTGCGGTATGTCAATCAAAACTGGTGCTGGGACATGGAGAAGACCTTTCCGCAGGTGAGAGAGAGACATCCCCATGCCCGCCCGTAGACCTTGACTAATGCGAGGCTTTGTTTCGTTTGTGCCGCAGTATGGCGACTTCAAGATAGCCGAGAACATCCTGACATTGATTAATAACCAGGGACAGGTGTGGATGGGCATCTTCTTCTCGCCGGGCTTGGTCCTTATCAACCTGGTCAAATTGATGATCATGATGTACTTCCGCTCCTGGATAGTGCTCACCTGCAATGTGCCGCACGAGGTGGTGTTCAAGTGAGTGTATTCTTGGTTGTGGCCTCCACCTGGTGACGACGGGCTAATCTTTAATCTGTAATCCTTACAGGGCCTCCAAATCGAACAACTTTTACCTGTCGCTGCTGCTGACCATGCTCTTTCTGTGCGTGCTGCCCGTGGGCTATGCCATTGTCTGGCTGCGTCCCTCCTGGCACTGTGGACCCTTTTCGGAGTACAACCGGATAGCGGAGTTTATTACCAACACCACAAGGAATGCCTTGCCCAAGTGAGTTGCCGGAAAAAACCCAAAAGGAGAACCTATTTTCTGATACAACAATTTTTTCCAGACAACTCCACGAGCCTCTGGACTACCTGACCTCTTCGAGCACAGTGATTCCTCTGCTCCTGCTGCTCATCCTCATCATTTACTATTTGGTGTCCCTAACCGGAGCCCTGCGTGAGGCCAACCAGGATTTGCGGACACAGCTGCAGAAGGAGCGCGAGGAGGAGCGCAAGAAGATCTTCAAGGTGCCGGAGGTGAAGCAGGCAGAGCCCACGGCCACCACGCTCACGAATCGCTGGCGGAAAGTCCTGGAGGCATCCTCTCCGGTGACGCCCACCCAGCCACCGGATTTTGATACGGAGGAGTACAAAAATCAGGCCAGGAAAGGTAAGCCCAGGGTGCCAGTCTTTGAGTTCACAAATCATCTTTTGTCCTCGCACCCAGAACTAATCTCCCGCATCATGAAGAAGGCCCTGCGCAAAGGCTCTGCCACCTCCGACGAGGACTCCTTTGTGCGGCGCGATGACGACGACACGGACACAGAGCATCAGGACTCGCTGCCCCACGACGAGGAGGCCAAGGACAAAAGATTCGGTTTATCGCGATTGCAGCAGATTCGGCGCACCCGGAAGCCCTCCTTGGTGGACATCGTACAGATAGCCAAGCAGGAGCGGGCACGAGCCGGCTCCATTGTGGCGGGAACCAGTGGAACCGGAGGCGGCAACTTTCCTGTAAAGGAACCCCATCCCAAAAGCCGCTTCAAAGTGGAGAAATCCGAGCGCAAGGACCGCGGCAGCATGAAAGAGAAAAGGGACACCAGACACAAGCAGCAGCCGCAGCAACCGCCGCCCTACGAATCGCCCAAGGACACTGAACATGATCCGGATACAAACTCAAGGATTGTCAGCGAACGTCGCGCCAGCCTGCTGCTGCGACGCGGCGAGGAGCCCACCACCCCGGACAAGGACCTCCCACCGACGCCCACAACAGCTGAGGACTCGCCCAAGGAGCAGCAGACACCGGAAGGAGCCACACCCGAGACGCCGCCCACGCTGGCCAAGAGCAAATTCCAAATTGTCGACGAGAAGCGGCCGCCACAGGAGGCGGAGGATAAACCGGCTCCCAAGGAGAGTGGAACCGGAGGAGGAGGAGGAGGAGGCCTGGAGGCCATTGGTCTGGGCAAGTTCAAGTTCCGGAAGCACCGATTCAAGTCAAACAATGCGGTGGCCAAGCCAGAGCCCGAAGTGTTCAAGTTCGATGAGCGCAGCGTGGAAAGGAGCTCTGAAGTGCCCGCCACTCCGGGTGCAGAATCGGAGCCGGAGCCTTCGCCCTCGCCCTCGCCCACGCCTTCGCCCACACCCAGCCAGGGACAGAGCCAGAGCCAGGGCCAAGGCCACCATCAGCGCCAGTTGTCGGTTCTCTCCCGCCAGGGACGCAAGAAGATCGGCAATCTGCTGGCCCTGGTCCGCGAGGCGGTCAACCTGAAGAAGGACGACGTGGAGCAGGGCTCGGATGAGTCTCCGGGTCCCACCACGCCCACCTACCTGGCCTACACCCCGCCGCCGCCGCCCTCAGTATTGTCGAGTGTGTCCAGTTCGACCGCTCTGGAGATGCCGCCCACCCCGGAGCCGGAATCGCCGACGCCCAGTGCTCCGCTGCACTTTGGCAGCAGCAGCAGCGCCTCTTCCTCGTCACGACCGCCATTGAAGCCACCAAAGCCGCCAAAACCATCACCATCAACAGCCACGGCTCCCACGGCCACCATGGACGACCTGGAGGAGCTGGACATGCCCGGTCCCATTACCTTTCCCAAGCGCAGTGCCTCCCAGCGACGCCGCACCATGCGACAGGACTCCCAGAGCTCCATTTGGTCAGACAACATACCCACCATTACCATCAGCACCACCGGCAGCGATGAGTGCATCGTGGACGCTGCTGCCGCTGCCGCCAGTCCAGAGAATGGATTGCCCGAGCCGGAGGTCAGCTCCTCGCCACCGGGACCCACGGTTAACATTATCAAAATTAGCCTGGAGGATGAGCTGGAGAAATAAGAGCTGAGTCCTCGCAGAAGTGCCTTCAACGCCAGATTGTCTTCTTAATTCAAGAAACTAGCATTCTTCCTACATCTAATCTAAATAACTAACTTGGCTTAAATCTTAAATCTCATTCCTCAGCTTTTTGGTAAACCTTCTAGTCAGTCGTCTACGAAAATAAATAAATAAAATTAGATAAATCTGTTTATTTCGTAAAGAAAGTATAAATAAAATCTATAATTGCACGAAAGTTAAGTGGTTTATTATTTATGGTATTACGGAAAAAGGTTTTAATTAAGAAGCTTTCGTAAAACATTTAAAATATAATAAAAGAGTGTATAGTAACTCGTTGATGTCTTCATCTCAATCTGATTTTACCTTAAATGGGAAAAGAGTTCAATTTGTTGTGAAATTTCCTGAATTCAACATTCCAAATTTATATTATTGTACAAATATTATTCATAAATATATTTTAAAACATTTTTAGTTAATTAAATCGGCTGCTTATTAACGAAATATGGTTACTATCTGCATAGAAAATGTAGAAGTTGACTTTGTGCTCCCTTAAATGTGCCTTAAATAGTTCTAAACATCTGATTTTAAATTCTAAATTTAATATGCTCTACATTTCCGAAAAATTATTAAATTCCAAAGGTCAAAAGCTTGCTGCGGCATCCCAAAATTTCTAATTTCCCGGCTGCACTCCGCGAGCTTAGAAATATTTTCAATGAAACCGAAAGTGCGGCGACGACTGCCGTACAATAACCTCCTTATCAGCTGGCGGCAGCGATAACCTGCTAACTCCAAAAACTACAAAGTAAGGCGGAAAGTGGAGCAGAGAGCAGCAGCTTCCGAGGCGGATCGAGACGGAATTTTGGAAGAGCCCAAAGAGCTGTTCAAATATTTGCCACACAAAAAATGAGCAATTAAAAGGAATGCGGCAAATGAAATATGAGTTATTATTGTATTTGGCGAGTCAATTTTAATTCTAGGGGGGATTAGCTGGAGTTCTCTGCCTATGGTCCAACTCCAGAGTACATATAGTCTTCCAACCAGACTCTGAGAGTGGCAGATACAAAGCCCTGGCGAGCTACAGATACGCGGCGGAGATTCGGCTGTGAGTTTCACTCAAAAAAGAATGAGAAGCGGAGGCGCAGCCATCGCACAGTTGCTCAAAATATAACTACAGTGATCGGAAATAGTATATTTTAAATTTAATTAAATATTTTATAAAGAAATTCTTTTAAATAAATATTTTTGTGATAGTTTTCTATTTAATTTTAATGAATTATCAGGAAAAGATTCGAGGAAAACGACTTAAGATATTTAATTAAATAAAAGATAACATACTTATTCTGCTTTCATAATCTTTAAATATTTCACAGTCTTTTAATAATACAAATTTTTAAATAATTAAATCAGAAATCATAAGAAAATCCTCTTCGAACACAAAAGTATCTTTTGCTCGACTGTGCAACGGATCGCCGCGGATCGGCTAGCTTCGAATTCCTCGAGAGTCTCGAGTCTCGACTCGAGAGTCAGTTGAGCATTGGACGTCCTCGTTAGCGGTTGCCTGTGTCTGCGGAGCGGCGAAGTAAGTGGCCGTCACCTCGAGTGTGGTGCAGTTGGTGGAGTTGTCTCGGTTGTCTCAAGTTGTCTCGGGTCTCGGGTCACCTCTTTTGTTTTTTCCTTTCAAAGAAGAAAAAAAAAACCCCGCAGATAAAAAGTATCTGGCCCGTGTGTTTACTCGCGAGGTTCTTCGCCTTCGCCAGGCCGATACAATTACAGAGTGCAGCGGGTAAAACGAGGCAGTCAGCATAAAAATACTAACTGAAACTTGTGCACTGCGCTGGAACAGCGGACCCGGAGACAGTGCAAGTCCTACGACTTGGTGGAAAATATATATAAATTTTGGAAAAAGTGGCCGAAAAGTGTACCATGTGTGGCAGCGGAAAATGTATCTACCATATAAATAGCCGATAAATAAACGAAAATAACGCAGTTGCTGCTGCGCCCTGTGTGCATCCGCGAGATACTCGCACAAAACGGAGTTCGTAAAAAGTATCTGGCTATCTGGCTATCTGCCTTGTACGAGTATCTCGGTATTTGAGTATCTTTGAGTGCGATTTCGAGTGCTTTCCTCTGATTTCCCTTCTACCTGCACCCCGTGTGTCAGTGTCGGAGTGTGTGTGCGAAGTGAGAAGCAGTGGATAAAAACAAACGCTGCAATAAAGATACAAACCAAAAAGGTGCAAACAAAAACGCAGTTTGTAGAGAAGACTATATACATAGTGTGTGCATGGTGTGTGTATATAGATTGCTATATAGTGTCTGATATCAGGCTAAGCGACCCGCTAGTTCGTAGCCCCAAATTCTTATCGCCAAAGGAACTCGTGTTCGTGTTCATAGGCGCGTATCTCGCGGAACGGCTCAAGACCCAGCGCGAGAGTCTCAAATCTGAATGGAGCGGATGTTCGTTATGTGTGTATAGTGTGTGTATCAGTATCAGTGTGGCCTCCGCTGAACTCTCTCCGCAAAGGGTTCACCAATCAGCTCAGCCTGACAACAGAGCCGGGTCCCGATCTCTAGAGTCCGATCCAAATCCAAATCCAAAATAAAGCCACGGCTGATAAGCCACCGAAAAGAAATATTTGAAAAATGGGAAAGGAAGTGAATGAGATCCATTGATAAAAATAAACTTATAATTAGAACTTGCGTGTGAGTGAATATAAATATTACGAAACCTCGATCTGGGACAGTGATTTCAAGCCGCGCTTATATAGCTTTTGGAATAGAACGAGAGCAGCAGCCTGGCTTCCAGGAATTTAAATTTAAATTCACAGTGACAGCAATGAATGAAAGTCCAGAGGAGTTTGTCTTCGGAAGCTCTATCTCCAATCCGCACCCACAAGAACTGGAATTATCCGGAGGGGAAGCCCAGTTTTATATGGTTTTCTGAGAATGTTTTTCAGCCGACAGGATGGGAATATCATATGACAGCATGGTTTTTTCTTACTCCAAATTTTTTAAGATAATTATATACTTTTACAGAGAGTTTTAATTTATTTTTTATGGGCTGAAAAGTGAAATAGAATCTATTTCCAAAAGGCATATTCCTTACTTAAGAAATGATATCATCTTCCAGCTATTACTGCTGCAAATATTTACTAATTAGTGTCTCTCAGCTCAGATAAATTCATAAAAAAGAACGAGATTTGAGATCTCAAGACTAGGCACATCCTAAATGAATCCAACCTTGGCTAAATCTCACTGCAGCGATGTACATATACTAGGACTTTGCGGTGCCTCATTATTATTTGTAATAATAATTGCAGCCAGAGAAAAATGAGAACTAGCCTAGCGGAGTAGATGAAATCATCGCATGGAATTACTTCAAGTTCCCCAATACACATTGTATGTACATATACACACATTATACACTTTCTGGCGGAGCTCATTTCCAGCAAGACTTTATTTATGTCTCTCTGCTGGTTGTTTGAAATTTTCATTTGCAGTTTTTGCCTTCGAGTTTTCGTTTTGTTTACCCAAAAAAAAACAAAAACCAGAATGTACTCATTGCTTGAACTGGCCGGGGCCACTAAAGTTTATTTTTTGAGGCATTTGCCCGGCGAACTAATTAAAAATTTGCTCTTCCTCTCCGTCGCCCACAATATGTGGCACACATGTTCGGGCATTGGACTCATGGATGTGATTCTAATCTGTTTCTGATTCAGAGAAGTAAAGAAAACTAATATAGTGTAAAATATAGTCACATTTTGGGGTATATTATTTTAATTTTTTATTATTTTAATAGATTTTTTGAAGGTTTTTAATATTTTTCCCGAGAAAGATATAACGTTTTTAACGGCTTTTTAATTGAGACACAAAAGGGAATTATAAAGGCTTAAAAATGTATTAAAAATTTATTAAAAATGTGACATCAGATATTACCATTATTTCATCAACATTCAGCATAATAATTTAACTATAAACCACCTCCTCTGATGGCTTAAAACTCACCCATTTTTTCCAGCATATGAGGTCGCTCAGGCACCACCAATAGGTAAGATTCTTCGTAATGATTTGAACCAAGTCCGGACGACAACCACAACAGCAACCCACCTAGAAGACCAACCACCAATCGGAGCACAGTTCCGCATCCCAGTGCCATCCACCTGTAGCTAGTAAGCCCATCTTCACCGGAAGCCAACCTACCAAAGCCCCAACCATGAAGCGCAGCCGGTGGAGCCCCAGTGGCTCCTCCACGGCGCAACTGCTGCTCGCCGGCGTTCTGCTCGCCAGCTGCATCTGGTCCACCCCTGTCCACGGTGCCCAACGGCAGCCCATTAACTCCGCCGGAGGCCATGAGCTGCGCGGCACTACCTTTATGCCGGCCCTGGAATGCTACGATCCGTATGGCAGACCGCAGGTAAGAAGGAGGAGGCGGAGCAGCGGCAGGGCACTCATCACTCCGATTGTTTGTCCACAAACCAATTGAGACGAATTTAAATTAGCTTCAGCTTCGTTCAATTCGAGAGGCAGATACAAACTAATTGAGCAATAAAGCGACAGTTCGGGGAATAGGAAAAAATTAGCTGAAGTTGTGGGAACCATTAATTTACGGCTTGAGTTTACGGCTTGCCCATTACATTTTGTCAGCAGAAAAATAAGCCAATAAGAGAGAAAGGAAAAGTAAATATTATATTATTTAGATGGGAATTCTCTTAATGTCCAACTATAGTTTTTTTATTCATTTAAATTGAGTATTAGTTAGAAGAGATTCTATAGATAAATTCACTTGAGAATTGATGGGGAATTTGTTACTATTCTGTTGACATTTTTATTATTTAAAAGAAAATATATAGTATATATTATTAAAGACGTGTTACTATTACTAAAATCACAAGTAAATAAATAATTTTTGAATTCTTTCTATAATAAATATTTATTTATAATGAAAAAGAAACCAAATCATAAATAGTCAACCTTCAAAATATTCCTAGACATACAAATTCTTTTAAATAATTTTTCTAACTCAAATTAAATATATTTCTATACAAATTTCTTGTGAAATCCTGTAAATTCTGAACCAAACCATTAATAATAAATTATCCTTCTTATAGAAATGTCTGCCCGAGTTTATTAATGCTGCCTATCAACTGCAAATTGAGTCAACGAATACCTGTGGCGAGCAGCAGGATAATCATTTCTGCATACAAACCATGAATCAGAATCACAAAAATTGCGAGTTTTGCAAGTGAGTAAATCTTCTTAAAGAATCCTTAGAAAATCCTTTTTAAAAATATATATTTTACTATTCAGATTCGATGATCACAATCCCTCTTTCCTGACGGATTTGCACGATCCGCAGAACCCAACTTGGTGGCAATCGGAGACCATGTTCGAGGGCATTCAGCATCCGAACTATGTGAATCTGACCATTCATTTAAGTGAGTAAATAAAACTACTAAAAACTCCTACTAAATGTGTATTAAAATTCCATTTTAATCCCCAGGAAAATCCTATGATATCACCTACGTGAGGATATTGTTCCGCTCGCCGCGTCCCGAGTCTTTTACAATCTACAAGAGGACCTCGGAGAATGGTCCTTGGATTCCGTATCAGTTTTACAGTGCCACCTGTCGGGACACCTACTTCCTGCCCGACTCCCGGGCCATTCGCAAGGGCGAGGGCGAGGCCCATGCTCTGTGCACCAGCGAGTACAGTGACATCTCCCCGCTGAGGGACGGCGAGATCGCCTTCTCCACGCTGGAGGGTCGTCCCAGTGGCATCAACTTCGAGCGCAGCTCGGAGCTGCAGGACTGGGTCACGGCCACCGACATTCGCATCACCCTGGACCGCCTGAACACCTTCGGTGACGAGCTCTTCGGCGATGCCCAGGTGCTCAAGTCCTACTTCTATGCCATCTCCGACATAGCCGTGGGTGCGCGCTGCAAGTGCAACGGTCATGCAAGCAAGTGCGTCGCCAGCACGGGAATGCACGGGGAGCGGACTCTGGTCTGCGAGTGCCGTCACAACACCGACGGACCCGACTGCGACCGCTGCCTGCCGCTGTACAACGACGTCAAGTGGAAGAGGGCCACCTCGACGGAAGTCAACGAGTGCAAAGGTAGGGGCAATGCTGGGAAAACAGGTTGCCACAGTGGGACATGCTCTAAAAGAGCTACTTTTTTCTTAATAAATACAATGATTCATTCCGATTTGTGCTCACTGTACACCTGTGCATGGACTTTCCATAAAAGGACAGACCAGTTTGCCGTTAGCTGGCTTTAGTTGGGCGGAAGATGACCATCGGATCAGTCATGTTTGTGCCTTTCACGCCCGCGGTCTTCTTTCTGGCCTTTCCTTTGGCTTGTGTCCAGGCCTGGTCCAGGGACTACAGCCTGGAAACGAATCTCATAGGGCCGGGAGTGCCTCTATGGTACCTCGTCAACTGTACATTGGGAATTGTGAGATCCTAAGGATATTCTTACCTAGTTATTATCCCTCTTTCCTAGCTTGCAACTGCAATGGGCTGGCGGACAAGTGCTTCTTCGATGCCCATCTCTTCAATCTGACGGGGCATGGCGGCCACTGCCTGGACTGCCGGGAGAACCGCGATGGACCCAACTGTGAGCGCTGCAAGGAGAACTTCTATATGCGCGACGACGGCTACTGCATCAACTGCGGCTGCGATCCCGTTGGCTCCCGGTCGCTGCAGTGCAACAGCCACGGCAAGTGCCAGTGCAAGCCCGGCGTCACCGGCGACAAGTGTGATCGCTGCGACAACAACTACTACCAGTTTGGACCCCATGGATGCCAGCCCTGCGGCTGCGATGGTCGTGGATCCCACGAAAACACGCCCGCCTGCGATGCCGAGAGTGGCATCTGTTACTGCAAGGAGAATGTGGAGGGCAGGCGCTGCAATGAGTGAGTAATCTCTATCAAGAATTATATTTTAAATCCTTTTTCTAATCTTTAACTTGTAACCCAACCAGATGCAAGCCCGGCTTCTTTAATTTGGACAAAATCAATCGCTTTGGCTGCACGCCCTGCTTCTGCTATGGCCACACCTCCGAGTGCCAGACGGCGCCCGGCTACTCCATCGTCTCGGTTGCCTCCAATTTCAACAAGTTCAAGGAGCGCTGGACGGCCATCGATCTGAACCAGCGCGAGGTGGACATCAAGTACAACCAGTACAGCCGCAGCATTGGCACCACGGCCCAGGGCAACGAGCACGTGTACTTCCAGGCCCCGGATCGCTTCCTTGGCGATCAGCGAGCCTCCTACAATCGGGATCTGAAGTTTAAGCTGCAGCTGGTGGGCCAGGTGGCCAGCACCAGTGCCAGCGATGTGATTCTGGAGGGCGCCGGCAGCCGCATTTCGCTGCCGATCTTTGCCCAGGGCAATGGAATCCCAGATCAGGGCGTCAAGGAGTACACATTCCGCCTGCACGAGCACCACGACTACCAGTGGCAGCCCAGCCAGTCGGCGCGTGGCTTCCTCTCGATCCTATCCAATCTGACGGCCATCAAGATCCGAGCCACCTACTCGGTGCAGGGTGAGGCCATTCTCGACGATGTGGAGCTGCAGACGGCGCATCGTGGCGCTGCCGGGCATTCGGCCACCTGGATCGAGCAGTGCACCTGCCCAGAGGGCTATTTGGGCCAGTTTTGCGAGTCCTGTGCCCCCGGCTACCGGCATAGTCCGGCCCGCGGCGGTCCCTTCATGCCTTGCATCCCCTGCGACTGCCACGGCCACGCGGACATCTGTGACTCGGAGACGGGCCGCTGCATCTGCCAGCATAATACCCACGGCGATAACTGTGACCAGTGCGCCAAGGGCTTCTATGGCAACGCCCTGGGCGGCACTCCCAACGACTGCAAGCGCTGCCCGTGTCCCAATGATGGCGCCTGCCTGCAGATCAACGGCGACACAGTCATCTGCACGGAATGCCCGGTGGGCTACTTCGGTTCCCGGTGCGAGCAGTGCAGCGATGGCTTCTTTGGAGATCCCACCGGCCTCCTGGGCTCCGTGCAGACCTGCACGAGCTGCGACTGCAATGGCAACGTGGATCCCAATGCCGTGGGCAACTGCAACCGGACGACGGGCGAGTGCCTCAAGTGCATCCACAACACGGCCGGCGAGCACTGTGACCAGTGTCTGCCCGGACACTTTGGCGATCCCCTGGCCCTACCCCATGGAAGCTGCGATCGCTGCAGCTGCTACGAGGCTGGCACGGAGCAGGATGAGCAGAGCATCACACGCTGCGACCAGGTGACGGGCCAGTGTCAGTGCAAACCCAATGTGATTGGCAGGGATTGCGGCGAGTGCCAGCCGGGCTACTTCAATATCCGTTCCGGAAACGGATGCGAGAACTGCCTGTGTGATCCGGTGGGCAGCTACAATGCCACCTGTGACCGCTACACCGGCCAATGCCACTGCCGACCCGGCGTGGTGGGTCAGCGGTGCGACCAGTGCGCCAACTACTTCTACGGCTTCTCCGCCGACGGCTGCCAGCCGTGCGAATGCGACGAGAGCGGCTCCAAGGGCTTCCAGTGCGACCAGAACGGTCAGTGTCCGTGCAACGACAATGTCGAGGGACGCCGCTGCGACCGGTGCAAGGAGAACAAGTACGATCGCCACCGGGGCTGCATCGATTGCCCCGATTGCTATAATCTTGTCCAGGAAGCCGCCGATCTGCATCGCGCCAAGCTGGCCAATCTCAGCCAGACTCTCGACGAGATCGCCCGCACCCCGGTGACCAACGATGAGGAGTTCGAGGCCAAGCTGAAGGTCGTGCAGGAGAAGGTGGCCTTGCTGGCCCAGGATGCGAGCGACAATTCCGGCGAAGGCGGCCAGACCTACGCCGAGGTGATCCACGATCTGCACAAGAAGCTGGACAGCGTCCGGGAGCACCTGCAGAGTGCGGACAGGCTGCAGAATGAGGCCAATGATGAGATCGACAAGGCGCGCCACAACTACACCATCCTCAACCAGATCACCGAGACCGCCAAGAAGGAGCTGCAGGATGCCCTCGATTTGCTCAACGACGAGGGAGCCCAGGCTCTGGCCCGCGCCAAGGAGAAGTCCGTGGAGTTTGGCCAGCAGTCGGAGCAGATCTCGGATATATCGCGCGAGGCGCGTGCCCTGGCCGACAAGCTGGAGTCGGAGGCTCAGTTTGACCTGAAGAATGCCAAGGATGCCAAGGATGCGGTGGAGAAGGCCCATCAGCTGGCCAAGAGTGCCATCGATCTGCAGCAGAAGATTGCCGTCGAGTTGCGCTCCGAAGTCGGCCTGGAGCTGAGCCAGGTGAAGCAGCAGGTGGGCATTGTGGCCCAGACCTCCAAGGAGGCGCTGCGCAAGGCCAACGAGGTGTACGAAAACGCCCTGACCCTGCTGAATGACGTGAACCGGCAGACGCAGCCGGAGATTGACATCAATCAGCTGAAGAAGGAGGCCGCGGAGGCCAACGAGCGGGCGGACGAGCTGCTCAAGCAGATCAACGAGCTCTCCAACAGCAATGGCGAGATCTTTGCCGACTTTGAAACTGAGCGCGAGCTGACGGAAACGCTGCTGAAGAGGTGAGTTTTCCTGAATTTCACGCTTAAAATCCTTGTTTACTTATTCATTTCCCCAAACAGAGCTGACCAGCAACAGCGGGAGGACATTGAGCTGCTGGAACGGGCCAAGGCTGCCCATGACAAGGCCACCAAGGCAGTGGAGCAGGGCGACAATACCCTTAAGGAGGCCAACAATACCTACAACAAGCTGGCCGGCTTCCAGTCGGAGGTTCAGCGCTCCTCGGAAACTGCCGCCGAGGCCCTGCAAACAGTGCCCAATATTGAGAAGGAGATCCAGAATGCCGAGAACCTAATTGGACAGGCCGAGGATGCCCTGGCCGGAGCCAATAAGAATGCCAATGAGGCCAAGAAGAACGCCCAGGAGGCGCAGATGAAGTACGCCGAGCAGGCCTCAAAGGTGGGTTTCGGGTTCATCTCTTTAAGGTGCTTTTGGTTTTTATAGAAACCTTTTTTCTTTTCTTTGAAGGATGCCGAGCTTATTCGCCGCAAGGCCAATGAGACCAAGGTGGCGGCCAGGAATCTGCGCGATGAGGCCGATCAGCTCAATCACCGGGTGAAGCTCACCGAAATGGACATCTTCAAGCTGGAGGAAAGCTCCACCAAGGACGACAACCTGGTGGATGATGCCAAGCGCAAGGTAGGAAGGGCCCGAGCCGACACCGAGGATGCGCAGAAGCAGATCGAAAAGGCCAATACCGAGCTGGCGGCCATCAAGGATGAGCTGGAGAATCTGAAGGACATTAACACCGGCGATTTGGATAAGTTGGGTAGGTTACAGAGAGTTTCTTTTATATTTAATCCTCCGTTTTCTAATTAATAATTAATTAATCACCCAGAAAACCGTCTGGCCACCGTGGAGGGTGAGATCAATCGCGTCAATCTGACGGGACGCATAGAAAAGTACCGGGATCAGCGAACCATCCAAAAGAATCTGATCGACAAGTACGATGCGGAGCTGAAGGAGCTCTCCAATGAGGTGGAAAATATTGGTATCATTTCCAGGTCCCTGCCGGACAACTGCTTCAGTCGCAATCGCTTGGAGCCGTAGGGATCCCAAAGCCACTACCAATAACAACTACTTCAATTAACACTAAGTACGAGAAAGAGAACGAGAACGAGACGAACAAATCAGATTTATGATAGCACGTAGCCGTTGAATGAAATTATGTAATTTTAGTGCCTTAGCCGAAATATTCTGTTTAGTGACAAGACAAGGTTCCCCCCTCCGAAAGAAAGAAGAAAACTAAAAGCCCGAGCAACGCCTCCACAAGAATGCCATATAAATGATACTATAACATTTCAACTGCCAACTGAGAGATTTTCCAGTTAGTTTCAAGCCACCAGCCATGGACTGTATTATATGTTACGATGACACCTTGTACTCCAAACGTAATCCGAAACGCCAATCGTATATCTCTGTCTATCTCTGCCATAGCTCCACCTGAAATCTATTCTATACTTTTATACTTAACATATTTGTCATTTACGTTTAATGTGCCAATTACAATTACCATGTATCTTTGTGTGTAAGTCGCTTAAAGAGTTTCCCCTCAAAATATAACTTTTCCAACGTTGTCATTTTGTAAAAAAAAAACATCTATTTGTTGTTCATATTTCGCAGCAGCAGAAAAAAGTTGGCGCTCAGTCGAAAGACCTATAATTACAAAGAGGGGAAAGGGTAATAATTCTCATTAGGATCATGTTAAAGGATATTACCTGCACCAAAAACTTGTGGGAGAGATTGGTGAATCCCCCAACACTCAAGACAAAGGTTTTGCGGGTGAAGAGCAGCATCATTTTAATCATAAACTTGAATTCCTTGGACTCGTTATACCAGCTACAGTTGTACCAGTCTTGGAAAAGTAACTCACTCTGAAAATAACTATTTTCCTTAAGGGAAAAACAAGCAGAGAAGGTAACAACTCACCTGAGTTTCCACCTTTTGGGCACTCAGGTTGTACAAGCTAATCTCCAGGGCAATGGTCACAAAGTAAACCATAATCATGCCCATCCATACCCAGCCCACTTCCTGGAAGGATAAATATATTATAAATAGATTCCTTAAACTCATGAATTAATTACTGAACCCACCAAAACTGTGCTGATCTTGTAAAGCAGCATGCAAATCAGAATGCTGCTGACAGAGCACTGAACCAGGATGATGTACTTGAAGACATTTTCCACTTGGTTATGGTGACTGAGAAGAAGATTACATTGTTTTCTTTTATCTTAAAAAACCCTACCTTGAAATCCTAGAAAATAGCCTCACACAGCAGCGAAGGTACTTAACTCTCTGATCCTTGGGAACCAGCACATCCGAGGTGGAATTCTGAACCAGGAAACGCAGGACCTTAATCAGACCTGACTCATACCTGGTGAGGACCACAAAAAGGCTGTTGAAACCAAAGACAGCTAAGGGGAAACTTTATTAAATAAAATTAAAAATTTTAATTAAATTATTTACCAAAAAAGCACCAAAGCGGACCAGATTGTAGCAGAAAAAAGCGAATTACATAGGAGGGAAACTCGTATTTTCCCAGCTGAACATAGGGAACGATGGCAGGATAAGCTTCAAATAATTAAGTACTTAAAAATAAATAAAACTAAAGATTATTTCTTCGGGGACTTACTCAGAGTCATCTCACAGGTATCCTTGATAATATAGCAGTCAAATATATATTGAAAATAGGGTCGCAAAGTATAGTAAAGCACAGGCATGGTGACGATCTTGAAGAAGAACATCACCTGTCGATCTATGATCACCCAATTGTTAAGCAATATTAGGCGTAAAGACTTCAATAGGTCCTGTTTTTTGGGCAAATCTAAGATAAATCAGTTTTTAAATAAAAATATAAATAAAAAGGAATATATTCCTACCCAAATCAAAGAGTCCTAGGGATTTAAGAACCTCTCCTGACTCCGTGGAGTAAACCAACTGGGAGCAGGACTTAACAAAGCTCTGAAAGTGAAACATCTTCACCACACCAACGCTCAGTTGAAAGGTAAGCAGCACGGCCTGATGAGACATCAAGGATAATGGTTTATCCTACAATTAATGAACCAAAACAAACCTCCACATAAGTCTCGAAGGAGACGTGGTAATTTTCCATGATAAAAGCTACGAGACTGTAGATAATGCTCAGGTTGACTATCACCACCACAATGCGGGTTCTGTATATAAAGAAAAATTATCTAAAAATCCGATAAAAATAATAAATTAGAAACCTTACAATCTGCAGTACTTGGAGCTGCGCTTCCTTGGGGCAATATTAACACCCAGCGCATAGGCACTGTACTCCACCCACTGAAGGCCCAATTTGGGCAGCTTGTCGATCCGCTCCAGCTCCTGATCTAGTAGGTCCTGCATTCCTTAAGGATTTGTTGAAGACTACTTGCAGGGACACCAATAGACACACTTTTTTATGGCATTCGCAATGGCTTTTCGGGTCTCAATTAGTTGCCTACAAATTATACGGTTCACCTGGAATAATTTGCTACAAGTTGTGGTTATTGTGCAACTCAATAGAGGACACAAATAATTATCGAAAATTGGAGGGGCGTGTCTTTAAACCATTAAAAATTTAGAGCTCATCGAAGGAGCAATGCCACAAGGTCCTCAAGGAGCCTCCTAATCATAAAATTAAAGTCAAACTTTGTAGGGAAGAGTCTAGGGACACAAAGGAATATTAAAGCCACGGCTTAAGGCTTATTATTTGTGCTCGAATCAGCATTTTTATCAAGATCTGAGTATATACTTACATAAATATATAAATATACAAATAAAGCTACGTAAGTCTTATTTTAAAACAAAAAAACACTAAATGTTTATACTTTAATCAGAGGGCACTTGATGGACATTAGGTAAATCTTATTAACTTTATCAATTCATAAAAATTAAAACTATATGTTTTTATAACTTAACAGATTTTTCAAACTCCATATTTATTAATTAAGCTGACTTGCAATTAGGGAATAATATCATCATATTAAACATTAAACATTAAACATTCGAAAACAGTAGTAAGTAAATGTTATTTATTAAATGTCATTTTATTCCCCTAAAATAACTCGTTGTTTTTGTTCAACGCCAATTTGAATTATAAACCGCAAATTAGCTAAAAAACGTATTATAAATTAAAATAAATCATTGGAAATA
This sequence comes from Drosophila anomelani, assembly GCA_035045905.1. Lineage (NCBI taxonomy): Eukaryota > Metazoa > Arthropoda > Insecta > Diptera > Drosophilidae > Drosophila > Drosophila anomelani. The sequence goes on from JAWNOO010000165.1 coordinate 11,927,142, forward strand.
TTAAAATATTTCATAATTTTCGTCCGCTTTTTTTAATATGTAATTAATCTGTAAATTTATACGTTTTTTCCGTTATTTACATTTTTGAAATGTGAAAGTGGTTTTGACTTGCACACTAGCGCTGGCTTTTGCAACGTGCTTACTTTTGAAACTACATATTATTAAACGCCAAGATGGAACCAGCTATAAAAGTGCCAAATCGGAAAAAAAAACCTACAAAATACTTATATTTAAATTTATTAAATAAAAGTAATTTATAAAATGTATATTTAATAACAATAATAATAAATATTTAATAATATTTTAAAATAATAATATTGTATAACAGTTGACACAAACATACCACACTAATTTCATCGTGGGGAAATAAAATACCACACTAATTTCGTCGTGGGGAATTAAAATAAAGGTAAACAATTTCTGGTTCGATTCGGAAAAATAAAACGGCTAATAAGAAATTAAAGTTTCCGTCTACGCACTGTAGTTGGCGGGCAGTGAAAAGTCATACGCCCGCCCGGCAAGGCCAACAATGGATCAACGCAAGCTGCTGCGCCCGGTGAAGGAGACAAATCCCATTGTCTACCTGGACCTCGACATTGGGAAGGAGGATGGTGAGTGGTTGAATCTCCGCCTTATGGCTGGAGACTCACACAGCATCGCCATACCAACTGCCACATCCATTTCTGTCTTCACAGCGGGACGCATGATAATTGAACTGCGCAAGGATGTTGTACCGAAGACAGCGGAAAATTTCCGCGCCCTCTGCACGGGCGAGTGCGGCGTGGGCCAGTTGGGGCGGCCGCTTCACTACAAGGGCAACCGCTTCCACAGGATCAAGCGGGTGTTCGCTGTCCAGAGCGGGGACGTGGTCCGAAACGATGGCACCAGCGGCGAGAGCATTTACGGTCCGGTTTTTGAGGATGAGAATTTTGAGCTTACGGTATGTAGAAATCATAGGATTAATTAATTAATTAGACCCGTGATGTAACAGTAAGAGAAACCTTTACAGCACAACGAGGAGGGCGCCGTCAGCATGGCCAACTACGGCAAACCCAACTCAAACAACTCACAGTTCTTTATAACGGCCGTCGGATGCGAAAATCTGAATGGAATCAATGTAGTTGTGGGTCGTGTGCTGCGCGGCCTGGCAATTGTAGCTGAAATGGAACAAAACTGCAACGATGAAGGCGATCCCACGGCGGAGATCGTGATACGGGACTGCGGTGAGCTCGCCCCGGGCGAGGACTGGGGTCTCGAGTGCAGTGATGAGACGGCGGACAAACTGCCACCATACCCGCAAGACTGGACGAGGAAATTTGATAAGTTTACAGTGAGTAATTCGGCTTCTTCCGCAGCTATTAATCAGTAATTATAGACTTTGTTATTGACCCACTTTTACATTGCAGTCGGATGCGGCAGTGGAGCTGCTTACGGGCATTCGCCAATCGGGTAATCACTTCTATCAGCTCGGCCGCTATCACGAGGCCCGTGCCAAGTACCGCAAGGCGAACCGCTACTATCAATACCTGAGCAAACAGTTCGGCTGGCAGCAGCTGAACCACTTCAAGAAGCACCTAGTCGATGAGGATTTGCTTAAAATCGACGCCTTCTCGGTGACGAACAACATAAACGCCGCGGCCGTGGACCTTAAGCTGGGCAACTATCTGAGCGCCAAATACGATTGTTCGGAGGCCATTCGCCTCGATCCCAACTGCAGCAAGGCGTTCTATCGGCGCGGTCAGGCACAGCGAGCGCTGCGCAACTACGAGGAGGCCATCAACGATCTGAAGAAGGCGCACAGTCTCCTGCCAGAGAACAAGCAGATCCTCAACGAACTGAACACCACCAAGCAGCTGCTGGCCCAGTACAATCGGCAGCAACGAAATGCGCTCAAGAACCTATTCGCCTAGCTCTGGCAGCTGGCGGATCTGTTCCAATCGTTCTTAGTTAAACGCGGGTCCGTAGGATGGCTTGTTTTAAATGTAAATACTTAATAATTAATAAATGTTTTGTTTTAAACCAAAAGTCAGTGGTTTTTGCCACCAGAAATACAATAAATGTGCCACTCTTTCGATTACAAAAGGGAAATATCTTTTATAACGAACCACGCTGTGCTCTTTCATTGATAAATATATATATATTTGCATAATTACTCACATTTGTTCGCACACACATAGTTAATAATGATCGCTTACGTACACGTTAGTGTCTAGGATTTATGCACCTTACTTGCTAGCGGATTACATATAAAAGGAAGCCTTAGCCTACGCACTTAAAGCCTAAAGATTTGTCACAATGTCCTGTTCGCTGCGATGATGCACGTGGCCCGTGGCGCTGCCTGCCGAGTAGCTCTTCATGCTGATCTCCATATTGGTCAAGGCGCTGGACACATGATATAGGTTCTCTGAGAGAATGGCATAGATCTCAAACAGCTCCGAGTCCGATTTGGAGGCAATAAAGGCTTCTGCTGAGGGAGAAGAAGAAAGAGTAAAATATTAAGACGGGAGTCCTTCCTCTTAATGCCAAAAGTTACCTGTGCGATCCTTCATGATTCCATGGGCATAAGCATTGAGTATCACCGTCATTTCGTCCCACTTCTGGCGATTATCCAGGCTGCTATAGCTGAATATGGTCAGATTCTGGTCACCAGCGGCATTCAGTGTCGACACCCGTCTATATTGACGCACATGGGCAATGGCGCTAGGCCAGCGTTGCAGATCGATATGCTCGTTCAGGGCAGCCTCGAATTCCTCCTGGCTCATGGGTAAGCCGGGCGAGGGTGTGGGCGTGTGCTCGCCCTCCGTTGAGGTCGATGATTCCAGGCAATCCAGCTCGGCCTCGCTAGTGTAACGCACCAGGGCATCGCGAACCAGTGCATAGAGATTGGATATGTCATTCATCTGCAAAAGAGTGGGATTAGGGAATGGAATCCAAGGGAAGCTAATTCACTCACGTCTTCGTTGATACGGAAATGATTCACCACGTTCGAGGATATCTTGTGATTGGACTCGATGAGCAACAGCAGTTGGAACATCAGCTTGTACAAGGAGCGACCCAAGTCGAGGACCACCTCGGTGGAGGCTGGGTCGAAGGGCATGTAGGCTATGCTTGACGAAGAGGTGGGCAGCTCCAGTCCTGAGGCAGCCACGTCCGCCTCGTTGAATAGCGACAGCTTGCAGCTGGTCTTTACTGCGTCCAAGCACTAGAAAATCAAAAAAATTATTTTATTTATTCTAAAAAACCTTAAAAAATTTACAACTTACATCCAAAACCTGATCCTTGCGATCGAAGAAGGTCTCCAGATGCTCCTGCACCTCCAGCACATTGAAGCGCAGTGTCTCGAAGAGTTTAGGCGTGGTGGCCTGGAACTCGCTGCACCACACCTGCGGTGGATCCGCCCGAGAGCTGAGCAGATCCGTGAAGAGGGAGATCCGATTGCCAAGCTGTGAGCCAATGCCAGTGAAGAACTTCTTGGCCTCCTTTGAAATGCTGATGGTCTTGAAGGTCAGCTCCCTGATCAATCGATACAGCTGCTGCAGTAGCTCCGAGGTGTGAGCCGAGGGCTGGTTGACCAACATTGCCTGCAGCTGACGTCGCCAGTTCTCCTCAGCCTCGTCTCGAATGGCGGCACCAAAACGAATGATTCCTGGCAGGTGAGGCGAGGCATTGCATGGCGTGATGTCACCCAAATCGCCGGCACTGGAGCCACTAGTGTCGCTCCTGGAGACCGAGTTGCGACGGCGTCGCTCTCGCAAACTCAGCGACGTGGGTGGCACTGCACTGTAGCCGGACTTCAGGAAGGACTGACGATGGTCCTCATCCAAGGGCGATTCAGACTCCGCCTCCTCATCGGAGGAATCGTCGGCAGTCTGTCGCTTCCGCTTACTCAGAATGGGCGTCTTATCGCTGAAGCTGTCCTCCAGAGCGGAGGAGTGGCCTCCCTTGATGGAGCCACCGATGCCACTGCCGCAGTTCAAGCGATCCTCATCGCCCTCGAAGAGTTGATGGCGACGCACGCCCCAATTAAAGTTGTCCGTGGACTCGCCGGCAATACTGTCCTCGTATTCCAAAAAGTCAAAGTCCTTGAAGACGGTGAAGTCGGGCTGGCCGTCGTCGCGCCTCGAACCGCTGCTCAGATCGCCCTGAGGACCCGAGGTCTCTTCCGTGGAAGAGGCGGCCGACGATTGGCGCTCCATTAGGTCCGAGGACTGGCTGAAGATGACCTGAAGGTGCACAGATATAAATTAGTGAGCGATTCTCTAATTAGTTCCCACAACACTCAGATGATTAATATAGAGAAAGAGATTAATATAGAGAAAGCTTACGCTTTGTCTGGTCGCAATCGATCCGGTTAGTAGTGACGTGCTCAACGACTAAATGTGTTTGTTTTTATTTTATTTTGTTTTAAGAATAAAGATTAAAAACACAACAGAAAAGTATAGTTTTTAACAAAACACATGCGCAAAATGCAAAAGGAATTAGAAAGCAAAATAGGACAAACTGAAATGGATGAAATGGAAAGCAGGACAAACAGGAAACAAAAATAAATGAAAAATGCTTTTGTTGAAAAGGAACTTGAAGTTAACACAAATTAACAATTAATATTATGTTGTGAAAACATTTCTTTGGTGAATTTTTCTGTTCAAAATGAGGTAAAATCGCCTCCAAAAAAACTACTACGACATGCGAAAGAACCTTAAGATCACACAAAAGCAAAACTAGAGACGCGGCACATAGAAACGTGTCCTTTACCTTGGAGCAAATTGAGTTTATGAAATCGTCCTAGATATGTTTCGATTTTGGTATCGGATTCAGATTCGAATTGGTTAATGATGATAATGCGTGTTAGTTTGTTTTGGTTTGGTATTGGATTTGGTATTGGTATTTGGTTTTGGTTTTGGTTTTGGTATTGTTTACATGAAAGAAAAAGAGTTAGAGGTAAATAATCGCAAATGCATGAGAAGAAGAGGGGAGGAGCTCTAGGGGAGCCTAAGGCATGCACCTGGCTATGTACAAGCGGCCGGCGTGAAGGATCCTCCTCCTCTGAACTACTTACCGAGGGCGACTTGGGCAGGCCCACGCGCTGCCCGCAAGTGGTCAGCAGATTGACCAGGCACTCACGCACACGACACTGCGACATCCAGGGTCGTTTCCATCCGCTCAGTGGCACTGTATCCGCTGGCGAAAGGCTGGCACTCCTTCTCGGCGAGTTGGGTGTCCCCACCACACTGTTCCCGGCTCCGATGGCATGCTGCTGCTGGTGCTGGGCCGCTGCTGCGGCTGCTGCTATGGCCGCCACATTAGTGTGTGCCCGCTGCTGCTGTAGCTGGGCATTTGCTTGCTGCTGAGCCACATTACTGGGCGCCACCGTCACTGTGGTTGCGTTTGTCAGTGTGGAGTTCAGCGAGGAACTGCCTGTGGTCGAGGTGGCACCAGTGATTACCGGTTCCTCCGTCTTTAGCAGGATGCGACGACCAATCAGAGGTGTTTGCGAAACATCGAAGGTAAACTCCATGGTGCGACCGGCCAGTTCCTTTTTACAGAACATATCCGAGTCCGGATATGCGCCATAGAAGGAGAACGATAAGCCGGCGCTGCTGCCATCGCTGGGCGGCACCACCTGCAGCGATGAGCTGCGCGTCACAATTAGCTTGAGGATCTTGAGAGAGTCCTTCCAGTTGACAGTCTAGAGGGGGGAGAGGGAAAATGGTTTAAAAAATAATTACAGAGAGGATAAAAAGATAAGTTTTCTTAGCTAGCAGCAAAGTTGTTATTTCTGTCATCACTAACTCTGCACTAATTTTTTCTACTGAAAGATTTATTTTATAACTGATAATTATAATCGAAAAAAAGGGGGACACGGGCCATCCAGATTAGATTTCAATCGATCAACACAAATTTCCTAAAGCCAAAGAAATCATAATAAAAAAACATTATCTTTATAGTTCAGTTGAAAGATTTATAAATTATAATCAATTGATCTGAACTGGCATAAAGTATCTCCTTTACTTGATTTAAAGAAAATCACATAAAAACTTACATCCAAGTACTTTCCAATGGCCCTCAGCAAATCCGCATTAATGGTCTGAGCCTGTGGCGCCGACAGATCCACGTAGTGCAGCATGCAGTGAATCACATTCAGAACCGGCACCTGTACCTGCTGCGGTCCCTTCTCCAAAACCTCAATGAGGAATGCCACCATGTGGAGACCCATGTGCGCGTAGGTGTCATGAAGATACTTGACCACACACTTTGTCCACTGGAAAGACTCCTTACAGAATGTCTTTCGGCTGTACAAAGTCATCACGGTGCCCAGATTCTCCAGCTTAGCGCCCAGTTCGGTGGACACCTGAGCAATATTCTCAGCACTGCGAATGCAGATTTCGTTGGCGTCTTCGTAGTGCAGCAGCATGTAGGGCAGCAAGGCGATAACATTCATGGGGAAGGCACAGCTCTGGGTGGGATCACAGACGGGCAGCGTCAGTAGCGGGGCGAACTGGGAGAGCAGGGTGATTGTTGGCTCGTAGGTGGCACTGTGGGTGCAGCCCTGAAAAAATATAGAAAAAAGAGGATAAATTAGAATCTGAAGCTAACACTATTAATTTGAATACCAACCTTCAACAGCAAAGCATGAACTCCCGGGTAGGCGGTCCACTTGAGCTGCTGCTGCAGCTTCTCCACCTTGTCCCTGGCATCTGGTCGATCCAGTGGCAGGCGGTGGAGAACCCTAGTCAGCAGGCGCAGTGCCAGCATAAATTCGTGCTCGTAATCCGATTCCAGCAGGGAAACGGACAGCCAGAAGAGTTGTGCCAGTATGGTCATCTTGTCATCCTGCGTGGCCGTATCGCCCAGCATCTTGAGGCTCTGGGCACTGCGGGAACGGGACAGGGCCGATCCGGCACCAACGCCGCCGCCACCCACGCCAAACTTGCAGACGACACTGCGCTCGAGATCGATGCCAGAGGATCGGTTGCGCAGCTCCACCTGCTTGTCACAGGGCGAGTTGTTGGCCTTCCTGCCACAATACGACACCGAGTAGCTGGTGCTCCGCCCGTGGCTGGGTATTGAGTAGTTCGAGGACTGTGGGGTCATGCCGGAAGGCGATTTCTTGCCCGGCAGAATGGAATTGGGTCCGCCATCCTTATTGTTCAGATTCGGCGTGCTCTTAAAGATGTCCTTCATCACATCGAGCGGACGGAAGTCCGAGTCTAAGCTATCCACGGCGGCCTCCAAGGTGAGCAGCAACTCCGTGACATATCCCTGCATATCCTCACCCTGCTCGGCCACGGTTTCCACAAGTCGCGAGAGGATGTCCGACAGCATTCGCGAGTTAATGGGCACGTTGAGGGCTCGGAAAATTTGCAGGCAGCGCCCAGCGTAGTGACGCGACGAGCAGGACAGACCCAACTGGAGGGCAGTCTGTGCCCAGCGCTCGGCGATGCGAGCCTGTGGATAGCTATCCGCAAACACCTTGACCATGTGCTTGAGGAAGCAGCTTAACTGCTCCGCAGACTTCACTGCCCACACCTTTGCCGTGATATCTTCGTAATTCCACAGCGGCTGGCACGTGTCCTGGGCGAGGAACTTCAGCAGGCTTTTGATCACATGAGCGATGGGCATACTAGGACCGGGTTGGGGAGGAGCATGCTCATCGGGATGAATCAGCGGCACCTCTGAGTTCTCCGAGTTATTCGGATTTATTTGCAGGGCAGCCGGGGTGGCTGTCAAGCCCGGTGGCGTCGTTGTACTCTGTCCACTCTGTGCACCTGCCGCACCCTGCTGTTGATTCTGCGGCGTTTGCGGCAGATTCTGCTGGTTAGAGGCCGCACCTGAACCCACACCCGATCCCGAGTGCGCCGCAATGATCGTGGAGCTGGAAAGATTGTGCTGCAGGGCATAGGCCGCCGCCTGCGGACTCACGTGCAACAGGTAGCTGTCAAACTGCTGGTGCAGCTCCGTGAAATTGTTGTCTATCACCGGCAGAGCCGGCACGGTCAGTCCCAGGTCCAGCTTACTGGTCTCGCTGTTCAGCAGAATGCGTGCCACTGTCAGGTGATCGTTGTGCTCCGCCAGCACAATCAGTAGATTGACGCACAGCTGCTTGCAGTGCTCTCTCACAATGATCCTGGTGTGGTCCAGTCCCAGGAACAAGATGTGCAGCATCAATGGCAGGTGCAGGGTCCAGTCGATGCCCGGAATGCCATCCACAACAATATCAGTAAGCAGCATCACAGCCACGTTGCATCTAGGGAAGAGAATAATCAAGAAAAATTAGATGAGGAATTTTCAAAAAATGTTAACTGAAGTTTGATTTAACTTTGTGTAAGGAAATATGGAAAACTTTATAATAAAATTATAATTTTTTCTTCAAGATAATAAACGCTAAAAATATACCTTACTTACTTATTATTTTTTTATTATTTTTATGTTTTTTGCAAAAATGTATTGCCTAATGACGAAATCCATTAGGTTAAAGATACCAAAGGTAACTTTTCTAAGTTTCTAAAACAAATTACCTTCACAGGGAAGATATAGATTAGGTTCCTGATCTTAATGAGAGGCATTGTCGGGTATAAAACCTGTAAAGCAGAGCGAAAGGGATCTAAGTTTCTGCACAACCATGAAACTAGCTTTGTTGGTTCTGTTTCTGGCCACGGCCTGCGCCCATCGGAATAGAAGCCGCCCGCACCTTCCGAGCAATGATGTCAAAGACATCATTGTGAACGGTTACCCGGCCTACGAAGGCAAGGCTCCGTACATGGTGGGCCTGGTTCTCCGCAACGATGGCAGCAATGGAGCCTCCGTTGGAGCTGGCAGTGTCATCGACCACAACTGGGTCCTGACTGCCGCTCACTGCCTTACCGTAGACTCCGTAGAGATTAACTACGGCTCGAACAAGGCCTGGGATGGTCAGTACAAGCACACTGTGAGGAAGGAAAACTTTTACCGGCATCCTGGATTCCCGAGCACGTCTGGCCACGACATTGGCCTGATTCGCACCCCTTACGTCGAGTACACTAATCGGGTTAACAAGGTGGCGCTGCCGAAGTTCAGCCAGAAGAGCCTGCGCTTCGAGAACTGGTGGACCGTGGCATGTGGCTGGGGAGGAATGGCTGATGGAAATCTGGCCAAGTGGCTGCAGTGCATCGATGTGCAGGTGATCAGCAACGATGAATGTGCCCGATCTTACGGAGGTGTAGCCAGCACCGATATGTGCACTCGGATGTCCGATGGCAAGTCCACATGTGGGGGAGACTCCGGCGGACCTTTGGTCACACACGATAATCCCATGCAGATTGGCGTGATCGCTTTTGGCTCAGTTAATTGTAACAGTGGACCCGCTGGCTATACCCGAGTCACCGATCACTTGGATTGGATTCGGGAGAAATCCGGTATCGCCTACTACTAACTGGATGAAGCGAACTTGGTTAAATGGAACCCAATTTTAAATATCTAATCTATGTACTGCACATATGTAAATAAATATCTGAAATGAGCTGCAACATAATTTGCATCTTTGGAATTAACATTTGAGAGATGAGGAATATTATACAATTTTAGATAAAGTTTGATTTGCAGGATAATTTTGTATGAATCCTGTGTGATATATGATTCTTTAGCTTAACCCATTATTAATGGATGTTTATTGAAAAAGTTTAAAAGCAAAAACACCAAAGTGTATAAGAAAAATACAACATAAAAGTCGTATATTGCCAATTTGACTGTCTTCTAGCCTCAGATGCTGAGTCATGTGGAATTACATATTTAATTAGCTTTAGGATATTGTTGATGCTTCATTTGTACATCGCAGGCAAAGATTGGAAAATAAAGCGTTAATGAAATAAGCAGAAAATTTACAAAGAGACCAGCAAGAAGCTATTTTTTTATAAATAGACGAGCGCAGCCACTGAAACAAAATGTTTCTCATTCTGAAACCCAAAGACTAAAGGCTAAATCGACTTAGTTAATACATATATAATAAAATATAATATTAAATACAAGAACTCTTTCACTATAATACAAACTTTGGAATAAAATTATAATTCCTTCTTCAAGACAAAACAAATATAAACCATGCTAAACGTTCATCTTACTTATTATTTATCTAGAAAATCCCTGCAAAAATGTCTTTGCTAATGACGAAACCCATTAGGTTTAAGAAACCCAAGATAACTTTCCAGAGTTCTAAAACTAATTACCTTCAAGTAAAGATATAGATTAAGTTCCGGGTCTTAATGAGAAGCAGTCGTGGGTATAAAATCAAGAAAGGAGAGCGAAGGAGATCCAAGTTTCTGCACAACCATGAAACTGGCTTTATTGGTTCTGTTTCTGGCCACGGCCTGCGCCCATCGGAACAGGAATCGCACTCGGATCCCTAAGGACGATGGCATCAAAGACATCATCGTAAATGGATACAACGCCTACGAGGGAAAGGCTCCGTACATCGTGGGCCTGCTGCTCAAAACCGATGGCAGCAATGGAGCCGCCGTTGGTGGTGGCAGCATTATCGCCAACACCTGGGTCCTGACCGCCGCCCACTGTCTGACCACAGACTCCGTGGACATTAACTACGGTTCGAACCGGGGATGGGACGGCCAGTTCAAGCACAACGTGAGGAAGGACAAATTCTTCCGTCACCCGGGATACCCGAACACCGCTGGTCATGACATCGGCCTGATCCGCACCCCCTATGTGAACTTCAACAACCTGGTCAACAAGGTGGCCCTCCCCAAGTTCAGCCAGCAGAGCCTGCGCTTCGAGAACTGGTGGACTGTGGCCTGTGGCTGGGGAGGAATGGCTGACGGAAATCTGGCCAAGTGGCTGCAGTGCATGGACGTGCAGGTGATCAGCAACAATGAATGTGCTCGCTCTTACGGCAGTGTGGCCAGCACCGATATGTGTACCCGCCAGACCGACGGAAAGTCTGTATGTGGCGGAGACTCCGGTGGCCCCCTGGTTACACACGACAACCCCATGCAGATTGGAGTAATCACCTTTGCCTCCGCCGGCTGCAAGAGTGGACCTTCTGGCTATACCCGAGTCACCGATCACTTGGATTGGATCCGGGAGAAGTCCGGTGTCGCCTACTACTAAATGGATTAGGAGACCCTTGGCTAAATGGAACCCCATTCTATATAATTCAAAATATCTTCTTTAAATATATAAATAAAATATATATCTACAATGAGCTGCAAATATTTTGTTTTCTTTGGGATTAAATAAGAGGAATTTAAAGATTTCAAACATTGCCTTAAAAAATATCTGAAAACGTATAAGTATACATTTGTTTAAACAAAATACCTTATCAAGAACACTCGCGGGGAGTCCCACATTATTTATGATTGGTTTTTAAAAATAAACTGTTGAAGATTTCCATATTTTGTTAAATTTGAATTGGTCTGACAAGGAAAGCTCTCGATTTGATATCCCGATTTTAAATCATTTTAAATCAAAAGGGACTAGCACTCAGTTTCGAGTGTGTGTGATAAGAAATATCGCTCTATCGACTAGCCACCGATATAAAAGAGAGCCGGCGACTTGCCAAGTGCTAAGTTTCTTCCCAGCCATGAAACTATTCTTGCTTACTCTTTCCGTGGCCTGCGCCCTGGTGGCCGCCACCCCGGCCAACCGCACCTCCCTGCTTCCCCAGGTGACCATTTCCGAGACTCCGGAGGGTCGCATTGTCCTGGGATACCCCGCTCCCGAGGGCAAGGCTCCCTACATTGTCGGTCTGCTGATCCGCACCGATGGCAGCAACGGCGCCGCCGTCGGAGCTGGCACCATCATCGCCAACAACTGGGTGCTGACCGCTGCTCACTGCCTGACCACAGACTCCGTGGATATCCACTACGGCTCCAACTGGGGCTGGAACGGTGCCTTCTCCCACAACGTGCGCCGCGACAACTTCATCAGCCACCCCGACTGGCCCAGCCAGGGCGGCCGAGACATCGGTCTGATCCGCACCCCCCACGTGGACTTCAACAACCTCGTCAACAAGATCCCCCTGCCCAGCTTCAACGAGCAGAACGAGCGCTTCCAGGACACCTGGTGCGTTGCCTGCGGATGGGGTGGCATGGACAATGGTGACCTGGCCGACTGGCTGCAGTGCATGGACGTGCAGATCATCAGCAACAGCGAGTGCGAGAGGTCCTACGGTTCTGTGGCCAGCACTGACATGTGCACCCGCATGTCCGACGGAAAGTCCTCCTGCGGTGGCGACTCTGGTGGCCCCCTGGTTACACACGACAATGCTCGTCTGGTCGGAGTGATCACCTTCGGATCCGTGGGCTGCCACAACGGTCCTTCGGGCTACACCCGCGTCACTGACTACCTGGGATGGATCCGTGACCACACTGGCATCTCCTACTAAATTCTTAGGGAATGTCATAGGTCAATGAATAAAATTTTATAAAAAAGCAAACAGCAAAGATATTTGTTTTATGAACATGGAAAGGAAAGGTGATCGAATGGCTAAAGATTTAAGTTGCGACAGGGAAAAGGGAAGGGAAGAATATTCCGATAAATACATTTCATTAATGTAAGAGGGTTCTTCAAAGCAAAGTTGGAAGGTTAATTAATTATAATAACGATATTGAACTTAATTAAATGAAAGAGATATTGTATTCATAAATAAGTTGTACAGTAAAAAGTAATCTAAAAACCGAAGGTAAATTATCAAAATTTAATTTAGTTAGCATGAAGCTAACATTTGCTGCAGACTGTTTTTAATAATTTAAACATTTTATTGTTAAGAAAACCCAGTAGCTAACAGCTTCTAACACATATTTCTTTAAATGAGATCTTCAGCCATATGAGAATAATATTATGAGAAGCACTGTATCTAATAATAATATTTAATATTTTCAACTCAAAGTCAACCCAAATGCTAATGTTTATGTTTGCTGTGCATACAAAAAATATATATTAAATACCAGAAAAGAAGGAAACATCAAATACCTAAAATATATTAGCCATCTTATGGTACATCTATATATTACATTACAAAATATCTACCGTGAAACTATTATGTTTCTTTAAGACCGAAAATATAGTAATTAAGTATAAATTATAGGACTAAAATAAAACAATATTTAAAACAATGCAGAAGAGGTGGAATTTTCTCAATTGCTCAATAATTTTAACGGGTTATATTTGTTCAAGAATGTTTGATTTTAATAACAAGCTATTTTAGGCTTTAAGTAGCAAAGCTAAAAACGTTTTTCAAAATAATAAAACAAAAATATATGTCAAGGTTCTAATTCTGAAATTCTAATAAATTTATCTGTAACACTTCTTTACGCTCTGAAAAGTAAACGTTCCATTTCCAGTGAAGAGCTTGGAAAAGTACATATTTAATTAAATAAATGATTATAACCCAAGTGGCTGATAATGTAAATAACACAAAGATAATTGTAACCAAGCGTAAAGTTGTCATATTTGTATCGAAAGTTTAATTAGGTTACTTTAGCCGAATTAATACAAAATAAATTACATAAATTGTATATATTTTGCTAGACTAATCTTAATCTTTTAAAACTTGGTTGGACATCTAAAAAATGACAACTAAAACCGATCATAAACACAGAATTAAGTTTGCACCGGCAGGTAAGATTTGTTTTTGCAAAAAAAAGTCTGCTTTCTCATCTGAATAAAATCAAAATAAAAAAAATCAATCTAAATATATGACATGTTTTTCTTATATTGTTGTTGCCATCTTGGCTAGCCAACTTTTACCATATCATTTAAGTGAGCTGACATTAGTCATATCAGGCCTGAATTTATTGATCAGTTGCCTTTCCCTTATCGGTACTTCGATCGTGAGGGGTACGAGAGATTTATGAGTCCCTATGGGCCACAGTATATTTTGCATTTCCGACTAGGAGCGATAGCCACCTAAGTGAAGTGCCAAAATCCCCCCTGAGATGCTAATTCAACAACAAGTGCTTCCAAAGGGGGCTTGTGAATGGGTGCGATAGTAAACGGGGCGAAGCCTTATCACGCCTTATCGGCTCAGAATTCATATAAAAGCGAACTGGCGATGGCCAGAAGCTAAGTTTCTTCCCAGCCATGAAACTGTTTCTGCTAACACTCTCCGTGGCCTGCGCCCTGGTGGCCGCCACCCCGGCCAACCGCACCTCCCTGCTGCCTCAGGTGACCATCTCCGAGACTCCGGAGGGTCGCATTGTCCTGGGATACCCCGCTCCCGAGGGCAAGGCTCCCTACATCGTAGGTCTGTTTATCCGCACTGATGGCAGCAACAGCGCCGCCGTCGGAGCTGGCACTATCATCGCCAACAACTGGGTGCTGACCGCTGCTCACTGCCTGACCACCGACTCCGTGGACATCCACTACGGCTCCAACTGGGGCTGGAACGGTGCCTTCTCCCACAACGTGCGCCGCGACAACTTCATCAGCCACCCCGACTGGCCTGCCCAGGGCGGCCGAGACATCGGTCTGATCCGCACCCCCCATGTGGACTTCAACAACCTCGTCAACAAGATCCCTCTGCCCAGCTTCAACGAGCAGAACGAGCGCTTCCAGGACACCTGGTGCGTTGCCTGCGGATGGGGTGGCATGGACAACGGCAACCTGGCCGACTGGCTGCAGTGCATTGATGTCCAGATCATCAGCAACAGCGAGTGCTCGAGCGCCTACGGTTCTGTGGCCAACACTGACATGTGCACCCGCATGTCCGACGGACGCTCTGTCTGCGGTGGAGACTCCGGTGGCCCCCTGGTTACACACGACAATGCCCGTCTCGTCGGCGTGATCACCTTTGCTTCTGTCAGCTGCCACAACGGTCCCTCTGGCTACACCCGCGTCACTGACTACCTGGGATGGATCCGCGACCACACTGGCATCTCCTACTAAATTTTTTGGGAATAGTTCTTGACTTTGCGGAGGAAACCTTCTGCAGGGTCCTGGAATTTTTCAGTAATAAAATCATTCGAAAACTGCAAAACTTTGAGTGCTTATTCTGAAAATCAACCTCTTTCAAGGAATATAGAAGATTGCAAAGGTTTCTTAGAGAGGAATTGGCTAGCAGGAATAATTTTACTAATTTAAAAGACTTTTTTAGCAACACTCACCTGTGGAATCCGCTGATGGGCAAACTGACATCAGGCAGGAATTCGGTGAGCGGTGCAAAATAGCCGCCATACTCTGGCATGGGCAATGGATGCGGATGGGCATTAGGCGGGGCATCTGAAGCACCTCGCAGCTCCACATTCTCCTCCTGACGCAGCTCCGGATCATTGATCAGAATATCCTCCGGCCGGGGCAATATAGAAGGACCTGAGGCAGCGCGAATCTTGTCTGCCCCGCGAGGAGGACGACTGGTGCTTGATCCGGGCGTGACTGCCGCCGCGGCAGCAGCAGCAGCTGCTTGAGTATAGGCGCGAATGCCGCTGTCCGATTTACAGGTTCTGCAAGAAATTTATATAAATAAATAATAAATAAAATGCTTAATAACTTTTAATTTTATGAGGACTTGCCCGATTTTAATGGGATCCTCGCCACTGTGTCGCTTGGTGTGTATGGTGCCCTTTTCCACTGCTAAATCCTGGATCCTGGAGTCATTAATGCCTCCCACAGCTTGACCTGTCAGCAAAATATATTAAATTCAATATTATTCAGTGACTTTCGTTGTGGTTTTCTTGACCCACCATCGGCACTATGGCTGGAGGCCTTCCGCATGCTGGTCAATCGATAAAACGGTGGCGTCTCCGTCCGCTCAATCAGACAGTTGAGTGTCTCCACTGTCTGCAGCTCGGCCATGAGCTCATCCAGCAACCGATCCGGACAGCTGCGGGCCAGATAGAGAGCCACGCGCTTGGCCTGGATTAAAGAGGATTGCCAGAAATCGTTATTGCCACTCTGCGATGGATATCCCATCAATCTCGAGACTTACGTAAGGCAGCAGTTCGGTGGGAGCCATGCCGCTCATGATGACCAGATACCTCAGGATGACCTTCAGGTTGTTCGGCCAGAACTGGCACAGCGTGCCCCAAAGCTCCTCGATGTCGCGTGGATGGGCGTCCGAGAACTGCAGTTAACGATTAAGGATTAAAGGCAACTGGAGAGGGAGAGAGAGATG
Source organism: Drosophila anomelani (assembly GCA_035045905.1). Classification (NCBI taxonomy): domain Eukaryota; kingdom Metazoa; phylum Arthropoda; class Insecta; order Diptera; family Drosophilidae; genus Drosophila; species Drosophila anomelani. The sequence goes on from JAWNOO010000165.1 coordinate 11,943,238, forward strand.
AAACAATCCTCCATTACCTTGGCTGTGATGTAAAAGAGATTGTTTAGAATCATTTCCGTTGCTTCTGTGGAACCGGTGCCCTCGCGTCGTCCCCGTGTGCCCGAGTCCGGGTAATACTGCCGGAAAAAGAAAATAAGGAAAGTGTAAACGAATGTTTCAAGTCCGGAAGCTGGTGTGTTCAGGCATCGCTTACCATTATGTAGGATAGGGGCGTGGCGGGCGGCACACTGGTGGCCACCAGCTCCATATTCTGCAGCCAGGGCAGGAGGCACTGCAGCAATAAGGCCCTTACATCCTCCCGAGCGCTCTGGAAGCGATGAGTGATTTCTGTGGGCAAAAAAATATAATGAGAAATGTAATTAAAAACTGCAAATTAAAGTCTTCTTTATATATTTCCATATTCAAACGTTTGTGGGTAGAATAAAAGGTTTTCTTTGAGTACAAAATTTAATTTATTAGCGAAAAACTTGAAGGGAATTATAATGAATTCAAGTTTCCTTTATATTATTGAATATTCATTCATTTGTTGGTTTCAAAGAAAAGACTTTTGTGATTAAATAAAGTGAATTCGTTAACAAAGAACATAATTTGTATAGAAATGTAAAGAATTCTTTGACTTTTAAGTATTTCAGATGCATTTATTAAAGATTTTCAACGTTTTTCTTAGAATTCTTTGTTGTAGTTTTGCAATATAAACGCTCAAATTGTTAATAATTTATTCCAAACATATTTTATATTGATTTCTTATACCATTTGTTTGCCTTTGCTTAGGATTTAAGATTCTATAGCCTTGATTACTCACCCGAAAAGATGGACATTGTTAGCTCAGGCCGGAGCTGCGCCAATTGCTTGGACAGGAACCGCTGGGAGCGGCAATAGGCACTGCTCAGCAGGACATCCAGAGTGCCCACCTTGTCGTCCTCTGCAAGAATAGAAGAAATAAACGTAACTTAGTTGGAACATAAAAATTTACGCAATAGGCAATAACCCAACTCGAAGTGGCCATGTCCGTGCTTGGGCAGGTCCCAGAAGCGACTGGGATGCCCAAGCCCCTTATGTTCCCACATGATGTTTGGCTCTTCCAAAGCTTTTCTAGCAGCGGCTTCCTGGAAAAGCGTATGCCGGCTTTGCGGTTTGTTATTGTTTTGATTGCCGCCCTGCTACAATGGGACTTGTACCCAGAAAACGAGGAATTCGTGGCGCCAATTGCCGTTTAGTGGCTGAAGGCACGCACTCATCCCCCTCCTCCTGAACTAATCCCTCAACGAGGAACCACTTGTGGCGAATGCCACCGCCCTGCCAGCCCTGACCTTGGGTCACCTGTTGATTTCATGAATGAATCGGCGCCGGCGCAGTCTGTTGCCAGCGCCAAAGCTCTCCCTCGGCGCCTTCCAGGAGTCAACGGAAGAAGCGGTCGTTTTGGTTTAAAAGGCTGCCGCCACCATTGTCTCGGCTTAGTTGCGCGCTCATTGTCCTGCTGGTTGGTTGGACCCAAAACCAAGAACTGGTCGAACACGGGCAGAGTTTGCCAGCGAAACCGGCGGGATAGTTCTTTTTCCACTCATAATCAATTGCAGATAGCACCTCGTCGGCGGGTAAACAAAAGCACACTCTTCGATTCCGCGAATCAATTAATTAATTGAGGAAATATGGCCACCAAAGTATTCTTTTGGCTTTCCGTAAAAAAAGAGCAAACTTAAAAATAAAACTAGACCGCAAACAAATCGGCTTGGTGAAAAATCTTTTGTGAAAACAAGAAGAGCAGCCTCAGAAGTTTCCGACAAGAACTTTTTGTGTGTGGTGGCCAAAGTTTTTCACAATTTTTACTTGGCCTTTCTACTTGTTCTTTGTTTACATCGTTACGCGGAAAAATATATATATTTATATGTGCGATAATGAACCCAAGACACCTAGGCGAGGACTACGAGTTTCCATAAGTTTTTTCAACAACTTTTCACAGACAAAAGTTTGAAAATAAAAATCTTAATTAAGATCCAGTTGGGCGGAAAGCGAAATTCGAGTGAACGAAAAAACCAATCGAAAACTTTGAATTGTTGACTTGACAGGCGGCACTCAAATGTGCCAAAAAAACAAAAAAAAAAGGTGGCAATAAAAGTGAGTGAAATAGTTTTTCATTGCGATAAAACTTGGTAACCGAAAGTTTCAACATTTTTGGCAAACATTTGTCCCACTTCGCATGCAATCCATTTGTGGCCTAAATCCACACAGAAAAAGATATGGAAAAGTAAAGCAAATTTTAGTTTAGAGTGAAAAATTCTAAAAAATAGAAGAAAAGAATCAAACATGACGGCCGCCACGGTTACAGATATGGATTATATAGAAGGCAGTAGTCCTAAAGCCAATCTAACAGCCACCACAACATCAGCCACATTCAGTACAACTGGTTCCTTGCTGGAATCCAATGCCACGGATGGCAACGCCTCCTATGTCACCGAAACGGATCTGGAGGAGGCAGCCGCCGAGGACGAGGAGATGCTAAGGATAGCCTTCTTCATTGGCGACTTTGTGCATCAGTACTATATCCCCATCCTGTGCTGCACGGGCAGCATTGGCAACATTCTCTCCGTCTTCGTCTTCTTCAAAACCAAACTGAGAAAGCTCTCGTCCAGCTTCTACCTGGCAGCCCTGGCTGTCAGCGATACCTGCTTTCTGGCCGGGCTCTTTGCCCAGTGGCTGAACTTCCTCAATGTGGACATCTACAACAGGAACTACTTCTGCCAGTTCTTCACATTCTTTAGCTATCTGGCCAGCTTCTGTTCCGTGTGGTTTGTGGTGGCCTTCACCGTGGAGCGCTTCATAGCGGTCATTTATCCCTTGAAGCGCCAGACCATGTGCACAGTGCGCCGGGCCAAGATCGTACTCTCTGGTTTGACCCTCGTCGGCTGTCTCCACTGTCTGCCCTACATTGTGATCGCCAAGCCGGTCTTTATGCCGAAACTAAACACCACAATTTGCGATCTTAACTCGGAGTACAAGGTGAGTTGGACACAAGAAGAATAAGTTATAAATAAGAGTATTCAAAGACACTAAAGGGAAATTAATAAAATAATTAATAATGACGGGTTCTGTGACTTATTTGGATTTAATATATAAAAAAGATGTTTAATTACTCGACTAAAATACTCATTTATCGCTATACCTAACCCTAAGAATAATTTCTAATTATTAATTACATTTTTTATTTATTTATCTTGAATTTCACAATATTACTGGTCTCACTGTGACTTAATTATTTCACAAATTGACTTGAAAAAGTCCAACAACTTTGTGGAGGCAAAGCTTTAAATTATTCAGCCAAATGAGAATGAAAACATAAACGAATCGAAAGCTAATTGTGAATTGAAATGTTTTCAATGAAACGATTTCCGAGCCAAGAAACCCATTAGCATATTGCTTCAAAGTGAATTTATAAATAATAACAAACATTGTGGAAATAATAAGAGAGCTCTCTTAAATGAAATGAGAAAAGTAAAGAGAAAAAATTCGAACAAACATTTATAGTTTTAAAATTTAAATAATCTTTTGAATGTGTTTAAATATTTTAAATAATATTCTTTACTCGATAGTATAGTAGAAGCTATTGTCCCCCCCGTTGTCACACATCAAAATCCAACTTTATCAAAAGCATTCTTCTCGATGATGCCTCGAATTCTTCGTTGGGATTGCCAATGGCAACCATATTCTTTCATTTTTCCCGCTCTCTGCGGGTTTTCCAAAAAAAGGTAACCCATACGTAGGAGGTTCTGGTATTTGTGAATTTTCATCTGCCATTAGTATTGTTATTGGAATTTGAATGCCACTCGTTGTATGTTGTTTGCCTTGGCAAATGGCCAACAAAATTGTTGACAAATATCCCAAAAAAATATAGAATATTCAAAGCTTATTTTTGGTGCGTTACAGTTCATGGAAGAAAGGGCGAAGAAACTGTCACCGGCATTCACTTACAGCTGTTCCCCGAGTTAAACATTCACTTGTCAGACCCAAGTCGAGTCACTTGAGTTGCCGCCGCCAATGAATCCTTCGTCACATCCGCCTGAAATGGCATTGACACTCCTGCAAATTAGGCGCAATAAATACCGCCGAGATATGCGGATCACGAAGCGCCCAACCGCAAAGATGAAGGAGCTGCTAATTTGGCCAAAACTAGAGCAATTAGTCAATTAATTGGGTCTCGACCATATACCGCTGTGTGGGTTAAGCGAGCAAATTAAGCGTTTATTGCGCATGGAAAAAGGGCCAGCCGCAAATTGGCCAAGGAAAAAGCCACAAAAAAAAGGAGACTACAAAAAATACAACAAAGCCTTGAAACCAAAAATGGTCAAATGGTTAGCCGGATAAAAAATGCAAAGAGAATATGTAACAGGAATTAAAGACGAGCCTTTAATGCTCTTTTCTTTGACTAAATTTAAGAAATATTGCTAAATTTCTTTTGTTTGACAGATTTTGATATTTAAAATAAACATTTTCTCTTGAATACAGACAAATATGCAACCCCATAAAACTATAACATAAATGTTTCTCAAAGCATAGTTGTATAGCTGCTTTTATGGTCTGGTGGTAACTATGTTTTGGGCTTATTTTATTTGATTTATATTATGACTTCCCAAAATACAAACAATAAAACAGAAATTCCCTGGAGGAACTCTCAAAAATACCTCTAAAATTGGGATATTTTCCATTAATTTATTTGATATATAATTTTTAATAATATTAATTAATTAATTCGAAAAATTTCCTCCCAAGTCTAAAATCTATAAACCTTAAATTGCGTTGCAAAAGTCAAGGCTAAATTCGGCTACCTGCCTCGAATGTTTTGTACACAGAAATGACTAAAAAACAAAGGGACATTGCCAGGGACTCACTTGCCTGGTAAGCCAAGGCAAATATTTTCCCTGGACCCGCAGCACAAACAGGACACGAAAGGACGACGACAATATACACTGCGGGTAGGACACAGGACAAGACAAGGCACCGGACAAAATGACAAACAGGCACGTGTGCCGACTGGGTGTGTCCTGGTCTTCGTTCTGGCCATGTCTTTGGTTGTCTCAAGGATGACGATTCCCCGATAAATCTCAAATTTCACTCGCTTTTCACCTGTTTACCTTTAGGCCTGAAATTCAATGCTAATTTTCCACTGTCCGAGGGGGAGAGAGCAATGCAATGCAAACAAAAGCAGACCAAAAAGACGCACGACGGCTGCGGCAGGTGTGTGTATTATAGGTTGGGCCAAGGCAGGTGGAAGCCAGCCAGCCATCCAGCCAGCCATCCAGCCGGCCTATTAGCCAAATTGGCCCCAATGAAGCGAAAAGTGTCGCGCCTACGTGTATTTCGCCGATTCGATTCCCGGCATGATGGATGAGTTGAGCGGGCGCAGCGACGACCTAACGAAATTCAGATGGAAAAATTCGCATTCAATCAGCTAGGGCACTGCGAGAAAAAGCGTTAATTTTTTTATAATAGAAGGAATTGTAAAAAAATATCACTGAATCAATAAACTTCTCTTCTTAAATTGTTGTAACAAATGCCAAAATTTCTTCACCACTATTATTTTCTTTACGCTTGCATTTATCTTGATGCTGCCATATTTGTAGCTTTATTTGTTTTCTGTGCAAGGAATTGCCAACAATTTTGTTTGACAAAAATTCCGTTTGAGTGATGACACAACCGCCACGAGGAGGATGCCAGTCAACAGATGGCACTAGTCAAGCGGCCAGGAAATTATGCAAGCTTTACGCTGGCAACTGGAGGAGGACACTTAAATGGCAATCGATGGCTTTGGGAAATGGGTGAATGGCTTGAAAATAGAAACAAGAACATACGCAGCCGGGGACAGAAGGTGCAACGTGCGACCCACGTTTCCGCGGGGGAAGACCACATAAATTTTGAAACAGACTCTGCTGGCTGCTGCTGTGTGCTCTAAATAGACACTTTGCACATGGCGGCTGGCATATTGAAAGAAACAAATCATTGGGTAATAGCCATCCTGGGAAGGAGGAGTCAGACGCAACCAGATGCTCCTTGGGAAGCTCTGCAAGGAGATGAATCAGACTCTCCTCCGAATGGGCTTCTAATGAATAGACAATTACGGCTTGCTTCAGTCAAAGATATTGCATTCGGCGGAAATGAAACCCCAAGAAAGTCAAGTTAAAATTTTGGGGGAGGCACCGTTTAAGCAAGTGAAATTATATTTAAAGCTTCTCTGCCTAAAGAGACTCTCTATTCTCTGAATATCTAATTAAGGCGAGCCACATGGCCGGCAGTCATAATCTCCCTCGTTTGGTCATCAATATATGTATGTAAGACGGGCCCCCTTTGATGTGACCGAGTGCCAGTTGGGGGGCTAAATTGAAAAGGACTAAGCTCATGGAAGTCTGAGGCCACAGGAAGTGTCCAAGAAATAGTTAAGTGCAAATATCACATGAGCTCTGGAAATAGACTTCAGCCCCAGGACAGCAAAAGTTGCTCTGCCTTACTTTCCATTTGAATATGGTATGGGCTAAACTTTAAATATGCAACATTTCCTTTGATTTCGAATTGAATATGTTCAACTTTTAATATGTTGAAAACTTTTTCTGCTTTTATTGAAAGCCTCTCAGGGGAATAACACTTTGAGGCTCCTAAAAAGGGGAAAAATGTGTGAATATTTTCATATCTTTTACCAAAAATCCTCTTGAATTTATTCTATAAATTTATAAACGTTTGTGAAATATATAAAACCCAGAAGCTTGAACATGAAATTGCTGTTAAAACTACATAGGCTGCAAAATAGGAAAATGTCTTAAAGTATAACGACTGCAAAAAAAGGCAATAAGAATTAAATTTCCACTCCTGGCATTAGTTATACACTTCCATAACAATTCCGTGTATTGTATATATAACAACAACAATCGTTGGCCAGTTGATTGAAAATTTACGAGCTATTACACTTTGATCCACTCGACACAGACAATGCCCCAAAAAAAAAAAAACACTCTTCCATTTTTCGGGAGGGGCATGGCCATAAAAAAAGTAAATAGAAAAGCAAATAAATTGAATGGTTTTGGTCAAGCAGCAGGACGGCTTTTACGGTTATGACAGGCCATCGAAGGGCCGCACTCCCGAGGTGTTTACTGTCCCCAAAAAAAGGCCCCATCAATGGATTAGGAAGGATGTTCTCCATATATATATATATATATATATATAGTATAAAATATATAGTATAAAATATATAATATAACAATTAGATTGGGGAAACTCTACACCTTTCTATAGCGAAGGTCATCCCTTTTGGCGTTTTGAACCCGTCAAAGGGACAAAGGAAAATATAATCAAAAAAAACCAATTCGCTTTTCCTCATACAAATTATTTTCCCGATGGCGAAATATATTTAAATTTAACCCAAATTCATGCTCAATTCTTTTTTTTTTAGCCAAGTATTTTTAGGCTGTAGTCTGGGCATTAAATTACTTGTTGAACAATTCAGATTTTGCTGGGACTTGTGATTAGCATAATTTCAATGGTTGCCGCTGACGAACGCCAACACTTGAAATTATGTAAATTGAGACGAGAGAGCAGTTGTTGAAAATTACCAACAAAATTCGCCCTGATGATGATTGCATATCTATATATTTAGGATGGGAATTACATATTCTTTACATAATACATAATTCTTCTTTAAAGTGTTACAGTCTCTATTGAATTCCGTAAGTCTAGAGGCCAGTCCAGACTTTCGTTAATGGATGATAATGCGCTTATGTTTGGCCATTTTTTGTGTTAATTGTGATTGAAACAAATGGGATTGTATTTTCCCTAAAATTAGGCCAAATGGCCTGCCCACATCTGTTCTCTCGTTGAGATTAATTCGAGTGCCTGTTAAGCATTTTCAGATTGAACATTTCGGACATGAAAATATGCAGGCAGGCAGGCAGCCAGGCAACCATCTAGGAATTTATCAGCCCGAAGGAGCGCTTAACCCGAAGTGAAAGTTGAAAATAAATGCTCAAGATGCTGTGAAAATAGTTTTCCCCCATCAAAAGAAGACCCCGGGGAAAAGGGCTGCTGCAGCCAAATGCCAAGGAGTATGCCGAGATTAAGGAAACAGGCCACAAGGTCAGGTCAAGATCCCCTCTCTTTCTCTCGCATAAACTTATCGGTTCTGCCTGAAATAATTCCATTAAATTGCCTCGCCAAGTAGATTATGCAAATTAATACCCCCATCTTTGCTTCTCTCACTTTTCCGCGTGCTAAAACCCTGCGTAGGTAAAAGTAAACCAGATGAGAGGCGATGCTGCTTTAAGCCTGCACTTGACTTTAACTTCCGACTTGGGTTGATGGGAAAATAACTCAAGTTGAGTGCTAATTTCCCCAGTGAACTGGAAACTACTAGGTGACAGGGGGGGAATGGATTAAGACATCGCCTCTCTTTTCTCTTTTCTCTTTTTCCCACATTTTGTTTAGCAATTTAATTATTTTCAGCAAAACCTCGCAGCCAAATAGAATTCAGACCAAAACTAGATTAAACCCAGTTGACGCTGCACAACCATATTACGTATACGCGTCATGTACACACTAGAAATTGCGTATACGCCACATTGGCCCCACCACAAAACCAATTGAATTGCAAACCCACAATGATAATAAAGAAGGGGAAAAAAATGCTATTTCATTACAGGAACAACTCGCCCTGTTCAACTACTGGGACTCGATTATTGTCTACGCGGTGCCCTTCACCACCATCGCGGTGCTCAACACCTGTACAGGTTGCACCGTGTGGAAGTTTGCCACCGTTCGCCGGACACTGACCATGCACAAGATGTGAGTATATCGGGGTTGGGATTTTGGTTTTTCTTTTTTTTTGGATTAATGCCACGGATAATGGGTATTCGCTTGATTCACCCCTGATGTGTGGGTTGTATATGTGGGCACTAAGGCGATTTGCATTTGTAACACACGCCCTTGAGAAATAGATTTCATGGGACTGGGAGAACTGGGCTTAAATTATACATTCTGAAGGCAGATATTTAAATAATATATATAAACAGAGTAGAAGGAAAACTGAAAACTATATAAACTCCTTATTCCTTAACCCAGAAACCCCTACCGAACATCAAAGCAACTTGCAGAGGATTCTTATTAAAATTAAACATCAAAGTAGCAAATATTTTTTTAAATAATATAAATGCAGAATAAAAAACTCCTTTTTAGAGACTAATAACCCTTTTAACCTTGACAAGCAGGAGTAATCTTCCCTATTTCCTAATCCAGGAAACCCCAAACGAACAGCATGCCCTCGCACTCATCGAACTCATCAGGAGGACTATCCGCAGTGACATCCTACCGCACCTCGGCCTCGCTGAAGCGCCAAAAATCAACGGGAACGCATCCAAGTGGACAACATAATGTGGCCATCAGGCAGCAGCAGGAGGAGCAGGATCAGCAGCAGCACCAACAGCAGCAGCATCCTCAGCATCACATGAACAATTGTCAACACCATTGCGAGATTACACAGAAGCCAGGTGAGACTGACTTTTCTCACTGACTTCTCTGCTGAAAAATGGAATCTGAAATAAGGAATTAAGAGTCCAGAATCCACAATCTGTGACAGCGTCCAAAGCGGAATTCCTAGTAGAGCTGACATTTGCCAGAAAGTTAGCCCAGGCTAAAGAGCTACAACTTTTGTTTAAGCCATTTAAGTTTTGTGTGGAACATTTTGTGAATTTGTTTGCAGCCATTTTCTAGCTGACATTAAAAATGACTAAACAAAGGATGCTGAAGAGCAAGCAGGAAAAATATCAGTGCGCGCAAAACTTCACGACAGCTGCGAAGAAGTTTGCGACACTGACAAATTGTCAAACAATTTGCCAACAACTATCGCATAATTTTCCAACTAATTACGAAGTCTGTGGCAGTGTGAAGGCTGTCTCCTGTTAATCCTCCCCCCGAGTGTTTATCTTTTTATTTATTTTTCCCCTTTACAGGTCGTCGCAAGGTACAGAACTCGTCGCAGCTAAAGGTAACCAAGATGCTGCTGATTGTCTCAACGGTTTTTGTCTGCCTCAATTTGCCCAGTTGCCTGCTGAGAATCGAGGCCTATTGGGAGGTAAGTGATGCAAACATAATACATGCATTATGTAGTTTTAGGCTCCCCCATTCGAGTCAATCAGTCAAGCCGAAAAGCACCTTCCATTATGTTGCCAATCCAAAGGACCAAGGCATTGTTATGCCAGGACAATGATGGACTTTAGTCTTGACCCAAATAATTGGATTAGCAGCAGTTAGTTGTTGGTTGACTCGTAAATATTGTGGGTTGTGCACAGGGGGAAAAGTATTTTGGAATACTTTCACTATATAATTAAGTTTTAAATAAACAAATTTTAAATCAAAAATTAAGAAAAGGTTGGAAAAGTTAATTGAATGTCAAAGAGAAATTATTTAGCTTACTTCAAGTGAATATTTCCTAGACAAAAAATATATCCTGCTGATTTTTTTCTGAGTGCTAAATCCCTAAAACAATAAGGAACAAGTGGGTATTATAACTTGTACGTCAGCTGCTGACTGCTAATTATCTGGCCACAAATTAAGGAGTTTGAGCTCGATTCCTGGGCCAAACTCATAACCCAACTGGACAGGAGGAGTCATGACAACACACACACACAACTATTTTGAGCTGTGTTCCTGGCTATCTCTGTACACATATTACACATATCCATCTCCTTCGCTTAGTTAACTGGGCTGTCGTCGTGTTTAATCCAGGAATTACATACATCAAAAGACAGAAGGCAAAAGGCATTTTAATGTCCTTAGACCCGCCGGTTGCCATGCTAACTACGATATATATACGCACAGGTGTTAATTAGGCTTTAATTAGTTTGTGCACTTTGGAGGCAAATCGTAAAAATAAAATCTGTTTCGTGTTTAACTAATGTCCCAGGGGCTGCACATACATACGTAGGGCATGTTTTTATGTGATTTCAATCATTAAGAGAATTGACAGAAACAAATTAGCAATAATATGGTTATCTTCAGGCAGATTTGACCTGGCATCTAATTAAATTCCAGTTAATAAAGCTACCAATTATTCTGTAAAAGGTTTTCTAAGAACTACATACAAATATATATGCGCTTTAATTAAGTGAGAAAAGTTGTTGATGTAACCCTTGCTTTTTGACTGAAAATGTTTTTTGAAAAGTTGATAAATTCCAATGGCATTTTCATTTTACATTTTCCACTTTTATTTTCCTTGTAACCCACTCTTTTTCCTCTTTTCTCTTCTTGAAAAATCTAAACAATTTCCCGAAAAATAAACCATTTAAAATTCTGGGAATTTCGTATACACACCATCTGTCGTCTGTCAAAGCATTGACACATTTTTTCGTATACAAAACACATCGACAGGGCAGACATTTGGTTAAATTAATAGATTTCGCTGAGAGAATAACAAGCACAGAGTATTTGTCTGTCTAAAAACAAAATAGGAGAGAAATAATGGAAATCATATACGAAAAATCAGGCACGTTTTTTATTTAATTGAAGAAAAGAATTATTATTTTCCTGATGCCAAATTTCACAGCTTCATCTTACTTAAAAAAGTAAAAACCGCATTCATTTCACTTTAAAATAAATAAAAGGTTATTCATTTAATATAAATTCCCCCCAAATATTCTAATTTCTAACTGCTTTGCTTAAATAGAAAACAATTTCACACATTCTCACATTTTTGTAGGAAATTGAAATTGCTTTTTACACCCAAGTTCACATGCCAACTTAAAAATGCGGCAAACTCAGACATTGATTGCGACACAAAACTAATTGAGTGGAAAAGGCTCGACGGCAGACAGACAGATAGATGGACCAAAAAGGACCGGAGATTGTTTTCCGACGAGTTCAACAGGTCCAGCAGGTCGGGGTCACCCAGGGCACGTGCCCATTACACATGAGCTTAAAGAGAGATAGAGAGAGGGGTCACTAATGGTTCAAAGAAATCACTGGCCATTACAGAATTATTATGCAAAATTTCAATCAATATTATCGAAATCCTTATTATGAGAGCTCAAATGACAAAAGCTGCGTGTGATTTCCTGGAATAACCCAGGACGACAACAAGAAAATTCCTAATTGGCAAACGAATCAGGCAGCATTTTAATGTGAATTTTCCTCCTTTCTTTGACAGACGGAATCGGCCCGGAATGAAAACTCCACAATTGCCCTGCAATATATTTTTCACGCTTTCTTCATCACAAATTTCGGCATCAATTTCGTGCTTTACTGCGTCAGCGGACAGAATTTCCGGTAAGTAATCTGCCACAAATTACCCCAATAACGTATCCTTATATGTGACTGGCTTTTATCAGCATTTAAATATATTTTTACTGTCTTCTCCTGTCCCTTCTCTCTCTCTCTTTTGATGTCGCTGTTTTTCCTGCATTTTCAGCAAGGCCGTGTTGAGCATTTTCCGGCGGGTCTCCTCCGCCCAGCGAGAGGCGGGCAACACTCAAGTGACAGGTGAGCGAGTTCATTTCTTTTCTTCTTCAATAATAATGCAGAGTAAAAATACTTCATATGACAAAGGCGATTTTATATGCTGGGATGGGTGGGAAAACCTTGAAAATTTAATTTGTTGGAAGCTAATAAACGTCACAGGCAGATGTCTAAGTACCTTACAAAAATCATAAACTTTGAGTGAAAAGAAGGCTCGCAAGCAGAACACAAATTTAATCTCTGGAAAGTCTTTAAATAATTAAATATAAATCTGGGAGAGCAGGAAGGTCTTTAAATAAATCAGAGCAAAATTAAAAATAATATTTACAAAAGAATTTCAATTAAAAATAAATATTATAATATAAATAAATATAAAAAGTATATATTTTCCATTATTCTTATAAATATAAAGAAGAGAATTTGTTTTTAAATTTGAAATGCTGTACGTTAACCCTTGTCCACACTAATTCTCAACAATTTACCTTTGTAGTCTCCCAAAAATTATACTCATTCAAAAATAAATTACCAACGAAATACCAAGAAGTCTTATATTTAGCATTTTCCATTTTAATGCGCCACAAAGAACCAATTTTCTATTTTCCAACGTGACTCCCCATTGTTTTCCCTGTGGTTTAAGGATAAATTTGCAAACGAAAAGCCCTCAAGTCAAGCGACTTAACAGCAAAGAGGTTGCAACTAAAACTTTAAAACTGCAAAGGCACAAATACAGGGGGGAAAAAAGGAATGTCACAGGAAAAATGCAAAGAAAAGTCTTATTCCAAGAGCTTAACTAAGCTGATGCGACGCCTGGTTAAAGCCTGGGTTAAATTCCGAACAGAAAGCCATCAGAGCTGCGGCTGCCATGGCAGCTGCTGCACTTGACAGCTGCATTTACTGGGATTCACACGCTTCAGATTTTATTTTATATATATTTTTACACGAACTGTAAACAAAACGGACAGGCGGCTTTTGGGGAGTTTTGGGTTGAGAGGTCGACATGATGATGCTCCCAATTAAATTTGATGCCTTGCTGATTAGAGCAGAGCTCTGACATTCGGCAGAATGCAAAAGTAAACACATTGTGCTGCACTTTTACATACATTTTCGCCGGGCTCTGGCTCTGGTTTTGGTCCTGCCTCTGCCTTCGTCCCTGCTGGCTTGGTAAAACACCAGATAAACTCGGCTCAACGCCGGAACAAACAGATGTCAACGGCAGAGATTGAAGGGGATTAAAGCAACCACTCAACTTTCTCCTTCGCTCCGAAATTAAATCCGATCCACAGCAGGCGGCATTGCAGTTTTCCATCTGGAGCTGGGAGCTGGGAGCCGGAACACTAATTGCTGTTTTGTTGCTGCCTCTTTGAAAGAACTTTTCCTATAAACGAAGCACTCGGACAGTGGGAAGCAAACAAATCAGCATCCGTTGTCGCCGCTGTCGCGCTTTCTGTTAATGAAAAGCGGTTGGCATTGGGGAAAACCCAAGCCAGAGGAAAACCAGTGAGCAGTATAAATGCAGACCGGATGCCAACACTTATTGGGGGTGATGGGGGGAAAAGGACGCTCAATTTTCTTTGTGGGCCCAGGCAGGATAAAAGGTACAACAACAGACGACATGCCAAAAAATATTTCTAATTAAAGTAAAAGGAACTCCAACCTTTTGCTGTCCCCTGAAAGGTTAAACAAAGAACAATGAAGGAACTAAAAGGCTCTTAAAATCTTTTTTATAATCTAATTTGTGAAAGCTTTATGATTTTGTAAATATTATGGTTTATGGTTTAATTATTAAGAAGTATTCAGAAGGCTTTTAAGGAAAAAATGTAGTTGCAATGCATTCCTCTAGTTTTTTGTATTTTAATTCATAAATTTATTTTATAAAAGCCACCAAAATTCGTTTATTATTCCATACATAACACATTTTAATCGTTTTAAAACTGTTTCCAGAAAATTTCGCTCAAGTAAATTGCAATAATTTTCACGCCAAAGGCACGAACTTTTCCTCGTATTTATCTTTGGCCAATTTCGCTTTTCCAGCGATGAATGTAAACGGAAACTTGTTGAAAAACTTATGAAAGCAAATCGCTCTTTAATTGCAATGCAATGTAAAAGCAATTCGAGTCTGAAAGTTGGCAGCCAAGGGCCAAGTGCATTTAAACTGGGCCAAAATGCTAATCGAGCGATAAATGCTTTTCCATTATGCTTGCAGAATGTCCACAAAAGCACGGATCAATATCTCTAGCTTTAACATAGGGTTTCTCTAGGGTCCTGGAACCCCAAACTTAAACTTAGTCTCGAGCAAAGACTTTAATTTAATCAAGTAAAGTTTGTCTGCGAATTATTCAGATTATTATTTCTCAATGGGTATTAATTTTTGATGAACCCGAACACACACAGACACACACCATGTAGTTTGGTTTTGTTACTTAATATGGATTCAATATAAATTCAAATTCATTCTTTTATGGCCTTAAGTGGTTGTCGGGTTCCAGAGATCCCCTGAGCGAGGCAAGAAGATTGTGTGGATCCCCTTTTTCATACAGCCATCATTCACCTGCCGTAAAATTTAGTTTTACGATTTTCCCTGCCTTTTCCAGCCCCCCCAAGGAGGGCATCAATTTTTAATTTCTTACTAAAGCCAAGAGCATTTTTGAACGGCCATTTTTCCTTAGCCCCTGCATCTCGCCCGGCCCCTGCCTTACTTTTGTCTCTCTGGTGGCATATTGGAAGCCATAAAAATGTCAAGGTGCATATTTATTTTATACACAGCATATATATTCAGTGTGGCTTGGTTTTCTCCGCTTGTTAATTAAAAATGTTTGCCGATTCGTTAGGTAAAAACTGAGCCAGTTTCAGGAACTGGAACCAAATCCTGTCAAAAGCTCAAACAAAAAATGTCCAACAATGGAATACAGCGAAACGCAAATGTAAATGTAAATGAAAGTGAAAATTCCAGCAGAGTGGGGAAAACTGCCAGTGAAAGTGAATGGAAAAGTGAGAGTGAAAGCAAAAGCGAAAGCTTTACCCGGCGGCGACGAGATTTCTTTGTGGCACCTCGCAGCGCCAAAAGGATCAAAAGGGAAAGGAGTCCTGCTTTCCATGCAAATATTGACGACATGCAAATACGCCGAGGTGTCCGTGTGTAACTACTATGCGGGTGTTTTTGTTTGTTTGTTACTTCTTTGGTTTTTTTTTTTTTTTTTTGGGGGAAAAAAAGCAAGCAAAGGCTTTGCCCAATTGATGCGCACAGGAAATTATATGAGAGAAAAGATTTATTAAAATTAAGACTATTTGTTGTTTGCGCTTTTCAGTCAGCTCCTTTATTTCCTGGTTTTGTCACGGACAATAACAGCCTGCAGCTATGTGAGTTCCCTGAAAATATTGCACAACAGGCAGATTTCTTGAATTTTGTAAACAATTCTTGAAATTTTCTCCCAATTAATTGTGGGGTGTTGAAAAATATTCCTTTTTATCCGTGATTTTACGATATATAGCGAGACAAACACATCTCTTGTTTTTAAGGTTGGTTACTTGATATAAAACTATAAAATGACATGCTTTTGAAACCAACTAGACCTACTTTTTAACTGAATTTCCCAACTCAAACGGCTGGCTTTACCAATCACCTAATAAACCGAAAGCAGCAAAAACTTTCCACTGCCAACGAGAATCAATTAAGGCTAATGCCAATTTCAGAATTCATGCTGAAATCGAATACGACAGGATAATGCGTAAATCAACCAAAGGCAGTTAATGAGCTAAGCGTTGCGTTGGGTTCGTAAAATGGATTGGTTTCCCCGCCAATCTGCGCCTAATCACGGCCTGCGGCAAGTGCGTATTCTTGGTTTCGCAAATACCTTTTCCGCCTTTTTTGTACGCCGCGCAGCATTACTCATACGCCGCGTGGTACGTGCGCTGAATGCATCGGCAATGATTGTCGAGGTGCGCCTCACGGGATCCGGCGCAGGACCAAGACCAGCATGCGAATCCATGTTCATGTCCCGCCTGCTCCCTCGTTACGGTTTCTCTTATTGTCCATAAATTACCAACACATCCACCGTCACGCTGCTGGTGCCTCGTGGAAAGTGCAAATCCCTGCCCTCGGGCTTGGCTTTCTGCCTGCCGAGTCAATCAGTGCCCGTCTCTGGAGGTGACACTGCCACTCGGAGACGAAGTGTAGTGTATGTAGTCTAGCAACTAGAAATGTTTCTTTCACGGCTGATTGACTAGCAGTTACCTCGGTATAAAGGAGCAACTGAGGAGATTTTAAAGAGAAAGATTTGAGGAGATTTTTAATGGGATAATTGTGGGATTTAAGAGGTGGCTGTATCTATAAAATTATAAACAAAGGTTCCAAAATCATTAAAATAATATTTAACTAGGCATAAAATCAAATAAAGTTAAATATTGTTAAGGGACTTAAGAAAGAACGATTGGTAAAAAAAAGCAAAGAAATATCAACGATTTAAGAATAAATAAAAGATCTTTTTATCAATTAAACAAAGTACAATTCGAATTTTTGCAATATTTTATATTGTTCCTATATTGTTAATATTCCTAGAAAAATTCATTTTCCTAAAAAAAAGAACAGTATCTATTTGCTCTGTGCTTGACCTTTCACCGTGGCAAACGTTGTGTTAAATGGACTCATTTATAATGATTTATCTGCGTTGGAGCATGACTTTAGGCCAGGAAATGATTGTGCTGGTCCAGAATATCAAGTGCTTCACAAACTGCAGCTTCAGCTGTATGGCGAATAAGACATAGAAAAATACTTATAAATAAAGCCAACGACTGGGGGCCAGTCTAGGAACCAAACACAGACCCAAAACCAGACCACTTGTGAGACAAGACCATTCATTGACAACACGAGAGATAACACGACAATTCACTTAGGACTTTCAGTTTCCTTCCGCGAAACGAAGACCCACAATGACGCCAGAGGCCTGGTCTTTTGTGGTTCACTGTATAATTTATTTAATAATTTAGTGGGAAAAAAACGGGGTGGCTGGATGAAAAGCCGTCACTGGAAAGCCAAGGAAGCATCCATCCAGCATGCGTCAAGGCCAGGCGGTGAACGTCATCATTAATCTTTGCCAGGCCACAAATATCTCCACACATGGCAATCAACAAAAATTTTGAGGGAAAATCTAAAGGGAAGCACAGCTCGAAGTAATACTCAAGAGAGGATGCTGTTGAAGTGGCAAAAGATTCTATTTATATATCCCTTTTGTTATCGCCTTTGACTTGAAATAAAATAAAGGGAACAAAACAAAATCAAAAGGGAAGGTACAATTCCACGAACCACTCAATTACCTTTTTGTCTAAACTGGATTTGATGAGGGATAACCACCATAATTACCCCCAAAAATAAAGCAAAGATCAGAAATGAACATTTATGCAAACAAGCATTATTGTTTTCAATGAAAAATGCCGATGGCTTGAATTTATTGGCACTTGCTGTGTGCCGGCTGGATGATTGATTAGCTTAGATTGCCATAAAGCACACACACACACTGAATATACATTTCGAAAATGAAAGCAAAGCAACGCTCAGTATTTTCTCATTTTAAATTAGCCAACAAAATCGCATTCAATAGCTGCTCTTGCGATTCGTTAGGTTTTCCGGTTTAAAAGCGGATTAAATCCCATTTTTTTCCGAGACCAATAAATTCACCGGAACAAGAGCCAAGTATCCTCTCTACAGGGATATGTTCTGTTGAACCCCAATTCAGAGCCCACAAAGTACCGAATTTATAGTCTACTTCTGGGTTGCTGATGGCACTGCCGGGGATAAATCGCAGCTTTGTCACATTCAGGTAAATAAAAGGGTAAAGGACACCCGAAATGGGATTGAAAAAAATGCGCAAAATAAGGATTTAGTGTAACGATTAATGCTCCAATTTTTTGCCTTTTGATTTTTGGGTGGAAACAAATGCATAAATCCCATGATTTGTAAGCCAATTTATTTCCGGCTTACGAAGGGTATTTTTAGCTCCTAAACAAAACAAGATTCAGAGCAAGTTAAGTAAATATAATTTCATATTTTCTGAAACACTAACAAGACTTTATTCATAAATAGAAATTAATTGAAATTATGGAAAATAACTACTTGCTGAATTTTTACAGCTTCAAATAACGACTGTATATGGGAATTTCTAATTATTTTTCATTATTTAACTTTCACATTACACCTACACACACCTTGACTGCCATTAGGGAAAATGTTAAGTAGCGAATTCAAAGCCAATCTTGATGTGCGTCTGGGGACTGTTTGAATGCCACTTAATGAATTTTTGCTATGGCAATTTGAATTCCATGGAATATAGAACGAAATTAATATATACGTATGCTTGCATCAAAGACATATTTGCTGACTTAATTTTCAACACATGTTGACTTTCCTTCTCTGGCTTCTTTCAGTTTCCGAATATTGTCGCAACACTGGCACCTCCACCCGGCGCAGGATGATGACCCAGCATTGTTGGAACGAAATGCACGAGTTGCATCCACTCAAGTGAATTGAAGGAAAAAAAGGGCTTTCCCAAAAAAAAATATTATAAAAAATAAAACTTGGGCAGCTCTTCAAGAGCGAATAAGAGAAATGGCGTACAACAGCCGGCGGATAAGCAGGAATTTTTCGCTTTTAATTAGATTTCAGCAAACATAATAATATAAGAGAGACAAAGAGGAAAAGCAAGAAATATTGAGTGGGGAAATGCCGAAATAAAAATTAGTTTTTTCAGCGAAATGAAATGAAAATCGAAGAAAAAATAAAAATATGTTTGTGATGTTTTTTGTCAAGGCCAAAAAGCCAAAAGGAAAAAGATAAAACCGAATTAAGATTGAAATGTATACAGCGCATTGAATTTAATTAAGTGTTTAACTAACCCAGCCTAGTAATTAAATAAACCATTTTCGTTTCGCTTCTAAAAATGTACGCCTAGCTAAAATAATTGTTAAATAATAACGAATACACCTCCTACACCCAACTAAACCTAATCAAAGCCCTCATAAAATCCATGCTGATTTGCACACGCAACTTTAATTGAATCCAAACCGCAAATACAGATAAATAGATACAATTTAAAAGCGTCAAAGTCAAACGGATAAACCGGACTAAAATGTATTCCAATTTACTAATGATAACCAAACCAAACGATCAAATGTATAAATGTAATAAATGTTAATTTCGTTAAATGAAATCCGGCGGCAGAAGTGTTTTAATTGGTTTCACCGGATAGCAGGACCGCAGGCTAGCAGTGACAGCATTTAAATCATTTTCCAATTGAATAAACCTAATTATGCAATTCCGGGTTTAATCTGCTTTAAATTGGCTCAATAAAGCCTCTCATTTTCGGTAATTCGCCAACTTACTGGCAATTGGGTTTATGAAATGGACACTGATCCCTGCCTTCCTCTGCGCAAAGCTAAGCCCACATCTCATCATTGTCCTCTGGGCTGACCCAATCCCAGGGATTTATTATTATCTTTTCAGGTTGCAACAACACACATACAAAAAAAAGGCAACACACCGAAAACTTCATCGGCTTAAAGCAAAAGAAAAACAGTATAAACAGAGAAGCAAAAAAAGGTCAAAAGCGGCTGCTTGAAAATCCTCCTTAAAAAAACTTTCTTAAAATCCTTCAAGTGCAAGCATTTGAGATTTTTGCTAATTACAAAAATACCTATAAAGTAGAGCGGACTCCCACGCGATTTCTTGCTCTTCTGGGAAGCTAAAAACAATTTTCCAGGTTCAATTTTGAGTAGACAAATACCTTTGCAGATTAGCCCTAAGCCCAGGAGTATTAAACAAAAACATACACACACAGAAAACACAGCCCAGAAAATTGTAACGTGTAATGTAAACAAACTTCGACATACAATCAATAAAAAGCTGTTAAAGCGCCTTATATAATGCAATAAAAATTTCACAGGACAACCGTACGTATACGTAATGCGTGGGTATTTGGAATTAAAATGCAAAATTCAAACAGCAACAAAAACACAACACTTGCTGCCGATGAAGGGGAGGAAAAGGTGTTACACTCAACCCAAACTACTTCAAATTTCGGTTTTCCCTTTCTCTGCAACGAGTGTCATGTGTTGAGCCTGCTTTTGTCCTTGAGCTAGAATGGCGGACTATGTGTGCTCGGGAGCTATAAACGCATCTTGTTTCTGGTGAATTCTATCTACTGGAATTCTCGAAGCTTTCCGGCTATTGAAAGTAAATGTTAATAAAACAACGCATTATTTTTAACAGGAAATGGTATTTGAAAAGTGCTCGGGATGTGTAGGTTTCTCATATCATCAAGGAAAGAACTTTTATTGAAATAACAATTTCAACTTTTGTTACTTGGAAAACTCATCTAGAATGGACAATGCCTTTTGCTTATTGCAACAAGAAGTCTTTACTTTAATTTCTTTAAATATTTATATTTCATACCCAGACACATTTTAAATTTAAATTAATAAAATTTGCTATATAAGTGCATTAAAATGGTCTTTTGTTGAACTATCGGGGTTGAAAAAAACAGAAAAATAAATTTAATAACATTTTTAGGCTACTTCTCGATATTAGCAATATCTTTACAATAAATTCCACATTTAAAACAATGCTTTAAAACTTGTTTAAACGTTTGATACGACTTTTAGCGATACTTTTGTCAATTGAAAATTAAATTTACTACATAAAATTAAGAAGAAAGCGTAGGAAATTTAATTTAAAAAAAGAAACCGTAGGGAATTCTATTTAATTTAAAATCTCTGTTACGAAAAAAGCAGCTTTTACTTTATTAAACCAATTTGGTTGGCAACCTACAAACTGCAATATAACCACACTACCAATGCAAATCCCTGACCAACAGTTGACAGTTTAAAATTGAATTTGCGCAGGGAGATCCTCCACTGCATCCACCTATACAAAGTTGCACACCAAAAATTCTCCTCAAATATGGACACTTCATTTTTATTTTATTGCCACCTCGTCGGGGGAGAATATGCTCATACCTTTTTCGTTGTCGCTGTGCAGAGTGCCCACTCCGCTGCCAAAGAATCGCTTGTCCAGAATTTGCAGTAACTGCAGCGCCGTTGCATGGACTTCCACGCGGGGACAGCCGGTCATGAGGAGCGTCACCGTTATTACCGATGTATAATGGTCGCACGGGTACTCCCTGTAATTAAAGGTGAAAAGGATGTTAGCATGGGGGCCTTTAATATCAAAAACAAGGGAATAGAAAGGGGATTTAGGAGTGGGGGCAAAGTCAAGAGCTTACAAAGTAACCTAATGAGTTTGTTGGCTTGCGGTCCTGCGGTCGTGTTTGGAACATAAAGTGGAAATTGTTCAACATGGCACACGACAACGTGCCAACAATCAACAGTTGAAAACCAGGAGAAGCCAGGAAACCCACTTCCCCATTAGCCCGAAGTCCACACTTGGCTTCAAAATTAGACTGAATTTTTGAAAAATCGAAAGGTAAAACATGTTTTTAATGAAGCCAGTTTAAAGAAAGAAAGAAATACTTCAGGTTTTTTGCTAAATTTAACAACTGTAATATAACATGTAGGAATACCTTCTAAAATATTAAAGAACATGACAAATACCCAATATCTTGTGTATAAATTGTTATTTTGCGTACATACATTTTATTTCTGACCTCAAGACGGACCTTTCTATATTTCATGGCCACTTTTAATGCAAGTGCAGACAGTTTCACCCCTGGCAGATCCATTAAAATGTCGTTACCCACTTCCTTCGTTTTGTTTGCATGCATGCATCCATTTTTTAACCCCCTTTGGACGATAGATAAACATTGTATACACACACACCTGTGTGTTACCGCCTGCATTGAATTGCATATTTTACACAAATCGATTTTTACAAAGTATGTTGCGGTTTTCTCCTTCGCTTTAAAAAGGAAATACCAAGAAGGTTGGCCTAAACTAATGCCTATAATGTGGGATACATAGTATTTTCCAAGACCATTCCTGGTCTGAGCTGGTCCGTGGGTGGCCTAAAGTTCAAGGCCGAAATGGCCGGCTATTTAAATAAAGCGAATTGCCGGGGCGCAAATTGCCTTCGATAAGCCAAACAGGACCCAAAGCTGTTTAGATACAAACAATCAATTCTCGCCCCAGTTGCTTTGGCCATTTTTCTTCGCCTTTTCTTCCGCTTCCTTAAGTCCTGCTTGTCAGCAATTTTAAAGTCGCCTTTCACTAAAAACACCTCGCAAAGCACATTAAAATTAAACTTATTTTCGTTTCGATGTACGCCAACAACATGCAGCTGTTGTATGATTCTGCCATCTGCCATACACAAAAAAAAAGAAACCGGAAAATATGAAAAATAAAGTGCAGAATGCCACGCTCTACATAAGCTATGCATGCGGTTCCCACATACTGGGAAATGTACACAGGACAATATGATATCCTGGAAGTCCTGGGTATTAATTGAAAGCAAATACTTTTAAAATAGTAATGAATATTGTAACATTTACAGATAGTGAAAATCCAGAAATTCATTCATTCGTTCCACAGGAACGATTCAGTTTCATTTTCACTAAAAGTAAAGACAAAACAAAGTTCGCAGAAGATGCTTCCTGAAGACATAAATTACATCTATAGTGCTCATTGGCAGCAGAGGTTTTCCTAAGCAAGATAAGGGTGTAGCGGTCACTGATTAAATGTGTAAAACTCGATTTCAGATGCGAATTAAAATTATAATTATTAACTGAGAATATCAGGAAATATAAATACAGAATCATAAAGGCGATAAATTTAATTTAATTAATTTAAATTCAATTTTCTTAAATACCCTTTCAGTATGAACACTGGGTATTAAAAATAAAGAGCCACAACCGCCCACACGCTGCACCAAGGCGCTGTCCAGCCGACAAAAGATCTTGCTTACGCGTGGTTGTCTCAAGCAGAGAAAGGATGCTTTTATTGTGGCTTTGGCTTACGGCTTTTAGGTTCTTTTTTGGGGGTGAAAACCACATAATCACTTTCTCTTCTCGGATTGAACCACAAACTAGTGTGTGTGTGAGCGTGATGTCTGGTTACCACTAGTTGAACCCTGTGCGACATCGACAAATGCCGAAAAATTGCAAATGGAAAGCTATACTGTGGTGACGGCAGACAATTTAGTTTACAGACCCTGGTAATTAGTTTCCATTAGGAAGACTGTGCAAACGAATTAACAAAAACATGTTTTTGGCAACATGTTGCCGTGGCCTGTCTACCTCAGCCAGACGGAACAGCTGCGGTGGCATATAATTATGACATTGACATGGAAAGTCTTATGGAATTTATAATAATAGCACAGCAGGTAAGCAACTTAGGATATTATAAGCTTAAACGTTTTAATTGAAATGAAATCTTTATCAAATGGTTAGAAATATTATTATTTATTCAACAGCCACAATTTTAACTGCAACCAAACAGCAATCGCCACTTTTGTCTCCCTCAAATGCAGCTGCATTAAGTGCAGTGAGCCATGCATGCTACCAGCTCCTGAACAAATGTTTATCAAGGAAATATACACGAAATGTTCTCGTTTGCCGCCATTATATAGGGAAAAAACAACCATAACAAAAAAGGAAAGACAGGAAGCGGAAATAAAAAACGTGCTTGGCTTTAACAAATAGGATGTCATTTTTACGCTCACAAGTGTGTCCGTAAATTTAAAGCATTATTATTACACACACACAC
Source organism: Drosophila anomelani (assembly GCA_035045905.1). Lineage (NCBI taxonomy): Eukaryota > Metazoa > Arthropoda > Insecta > Diptera > Drosophilidae > Drosophila > Drosophila anomelani. The sequence goes on from JAWNOO010000165.1 coordinate 11,967,421, forward strand.
GTGAAATGCTACTTAAGTGCCCACCCCAATCCCTGACTGGATTACGGCCGCAAGTGGAGAGAGACAGCGTTGAAACAAATTAAAAGGGAACAACGTAAGGCGATTACGCATTACACCCACTCTTATGGCCCCCGTCCCCATGTAATTTCTTCCACTCACTTGGCACTAAAGATCGAGGCGAGGGCCAGGAAACAGGCATCAGCCTCGCGAGGCGTCGACGTGTAGCACCGATCGATGACCCACTCAAGGAGCTGTCCCATATCCGGATTGGACTCGAGCAGCAGCACCACTGTATCGCGGGCCAGTTGGTAAATCTGAGAGGAGAAAGAGGATGATTTCGCTTTAAAAACTCTGCAAACAATGAGTGGGACAAGTTGGTAAGGGCTTACCTTTTCATCCTTGGAGGTCAGAAGCAGATCCAGCCACTTGTAAATGATGCCATCATCTTGCAGATGAGGAGCGTAGAATATGTGACCGCAACAGAGAAGGGCGGACATGGCCTGTAAGATATGAGTATATAAATAAAATTATTCTACATGTTATTTTATAAATTGAAAATCCCATGTCATTTGAATTCAATTTATAAGTTTAACATAAATTATTTTAAATAAAATTTAACTCTGCAGTTAAAATGTGAATAAAACATCCGCCTACTTCGGCTTTTCACTTGCCTGCAAAGCACTGAATTGCAACTTCTCCTCCTCGAGGGTCTGTCCAATCTGCGAGGGTATGCTCAGCGGCTTGGAGAAGCTGCCGCACCATGTGGCAAACAAATTGAATAGATTACGCTTCAGATCCCGGGACAGCAGCGTGGCACAGGATTCGACTAAGAGAAATGAACAGGCAATAAGTTTTAGCAGATGGATGGATGGATGGCTGAGGGCAGATGACAGCTCTGTCTGTTTCTGTGAGGACTTCTTTCCTTCTTTGAGGACTTACGTGAGAAGTTCTTAATCATTTTGCGTATGAAATTGCAAAAGTGAGCCTTCACCTCGCGAATACTGAGGTTATCCTTGTCCGTTTCAGCCATTAGATAGGCCATTGCGCCTTCAATATACTCCACAAAGGTGGGATGCAGTGACATTGTATCGCGTTCCAGGACACAAGTGCTAAATGGAATAAATGGAAAGCATTTTAGTAATGGATTTTTAAAATATTAGCTATAATTACCTCACACCAAAGGTACCATTCTCCGCTATCTTCTCCAGCACTCGCACCACCTGCAATCGCAAGGCATCGCGCCTTCGCCGCCGCCTCATATTCTCCTGCTTGCGATCCACCGCCTCACGTATGTACACCACCAACTCCTCCATGAGATCCCTGCAAGCAAACAAGCAGCACACACATTCGCTTGGTCAAAGGGGACGCATCAAGATGTCAAATGTGACTTACTTGAGCGCATCGTGGTTTATCAGGCCCAAAGCATTAACGGCGGCATCTCGCACATCGACAACCTCGCAGCGGAGCAGCGGCACCACCAGCTTGTAGAGGGCATGCGGTGAGGCACTCCCCATAGCGGACTTGTCACTCCGATCGGCGTTCAGGGAGTCCGGCGATGAGCTGTAAAATAAATTTACGGCCGTGGATTTTAGTGTCAAACAGCGACGAGAGCAGTCCGGAGGGCAGTAATTTCTGTTTCGGTTCGTCGGGTGTCTGTCTGTCTGCCTGTCGCCTTGGCAAGGTCATTATTTAGCGAGGAGTCCATAAAGTTTACTGCGATTTAAGATTCTCCCTTCAGTTCGCTTAACGAAACGGCCAAAGGCCAGACAGTATGCGAATTTTTTTTACATTCTGTGATTATCGAGGTACAGTTTCGACCCGCTTCTGCCACTGCAGAACACGACGATAAACATTATGAATTTTAAATTCGAAATCTCTTTTCAATTAAAACCCATTTTTTTCTGTCCCATACTTCCCCTTTCGAATTTACACAGCCGCAACAAGCGAGGGGGAAAATAATAATAATAAATGACAGCGCGCACAGAGGCAAACAACCATTTTTCTTTTGTAATTTTTGCTGCTGCTGCTGGGAAATCAAGCTTTTCCTGTTGCGGGTTTTTACTTCTTTTTTTTTTTGGGATGCGGGTGTTGAGGGTTTTTGAGGTTATTTGGGGACTGGACATGCGCTACATGAAAAATAAACAAACTTGTCTTCAAATTATTTGCCAGCCGAGGAAGGGGGCGTGGCAGATGCACAGAAGCCTGGGGAAAGTGAATCAAATTGTTTACCAAATTATACGGTACCGACTCAATGCAAATCAATGGGAAAATACTGGGGAAAATCTTTGGAAACAACAAGGTCAAAGATAAATTCAAATTCAACAAGCAAAAAGAAATGAAAATATATGTGTTTTAAGAAAATATTTGGTAGAGATTCAAAGAGGGAAGAGACTGTTTGATTGATTGGATTTGATTAAAAGTAAATATTTATATATTTAATAAAATAAAACAAAAAATAAAATTAGCTACCGTTCGGAATATAAATAAATTGAAATAATGTTTTATCAAAATGTGAGCTTGTTATTTCTTAATTCTTAAGCCAAAGTTGAAGCAAAGCATTCACACAAACTTTAAGGAAACTAAATAAACAAATCAAATACACATCTTAATGTAAACATGAGCTCAGAAGCGAAATCGAAATGAAAAGCGGTACGGCTACCAAATCAAAAATGCAAATTGGTAGGCAAGACTCTAAACTTTTTGGAACTACATCACAACAATTTTTAATTACAGGCCAAAGCTACACACAGGCACACACATGAGAACAGAAAAATACATTCTACAAAACTCTAAGATTTAAGTTACAACAAGTCAGTAAGTCAGGTTAATGGGAATTATTCAAGGCTGCCATAGAAAGTGCTTTCGATTTGAAATTAATTTAAATGATGTAACATCATTGCATAATTTTAAATCCAAACACACAACTATAGCGAAATTTGACTGCATAATTTTGTTTAGTTTTAGGTTTAGTTTAGGAATAGGTTTACTGGTATTGTTTGTTCGTTTTAATATTGTTGTTTTTTGTTTGTTTTTAATTTATTTTTGTTTTATTTTGCTTTACCCAAGTCGCTTTTGGCGAGCCTCTTTGCGTCCATAGGAGAGTGGCAGCGTGAACCGCGTGACGATTCCCTCGGGCCCAAACACATTGGATGGTATATTGTCCAGGGAATCGGACAGCGAACGCGAGTCCGCCTGATCTTGCAAACTATAAATTACAATCCATATAGAGAGATATTTTTTTTGTTGTAAACAGAGAGCAATGTGACTGACTGACTGACTGACTGGTGGATGAGTTGCGGGTATAATTTGATTACGATTTTCGTGTTCAATATTTTATGTACGCAAATGCCCGGCGAGAATCCATCTTGGCAAATAGTTGCCCATATATGGTACCATGTTGGGATGTTCGGTGGGTGTGGACTTGGACATGGACATGGACCTGTAACCTTCACGAGAATGTGGGTGGTGTTTGTGCGGACGTTCTTTTTTTATTATGTGAAATCCCCACATTTATTGACATTTCCGTCGGCCAACATTATTTGCGCACACTGATGCGATGAAAATGCTTTCGAGTGGGTGGGTTTTTTGCATGTGTGTGCTGTGGGTTTCAGTATTTCGCATTATAATTCAGTTAAATCTAGTTAAAATTCAAAAGCACAGACCACTAAAATGAATTTACAGTGATTTACTAGGAGCTGTAAGGGGTAAGTGCGTGGAAATGCATTGAAAAGTTAATGTTTATGTATACAAATAAATTCCAAAACAATAAATACAAATACTTTGTAAATATCTAAACTATCAAACTGTAAATTTCTTTATTCAAATGATTATTTATTTTTAGAGATTATTTTTATATGTTCTCTGCTGGTTTTCTTACAGTGCAACTTCTTAAATAAGATTGGCTGTCAACCTTTTTACATTGACGAAATAAAATGCGTTAAAAATACAGACAGGAACAAATTAATTAAATTGTCTGACAAACATAATTAAATTGATTTTTAAAAAATGTTGACAGCATCAATGCTAATTTATGCATTATGTTTGGTTTAATTTTTTAAATATGGTTTTATTAAATATAACCTACGGAAGAATTAATTCATCCTTTTTCATTTAAAGAAGAATATAAATACAAAACAAGTTTTTTTAAACCATTTTTATTTAATAATAAAAACGAATGAAATTCATTTTAATTTTCAACAAGTTCCTAGTTTTCTCATTAAATCTGGTACCTTTTTCCCAAAGCTTTTAATCAAATTTATCAAATACATTAAATTAAACTCAAACCAATAAAACAATAAATAAACAAACCAATAAACGCGCCTAGATGTGCATAAATGCATGTAAATATTTATGATTGGATTGAACCCTATAATGTTTTTGCTACCTACATTATTTTCAGTATGGAAATCAGTTGACAATCGATTGGAGGTGCATGTAAAACAATCAAGCTGAACACACAACCAACACGGCGTATGAGTAACGCAAATGAGGCAATCACAGATAATGACATATATTATGCCCAATATGCAGTCACCATTAATATGCAAATGTGTAATAAAGGTCAGACATAGTTGAATTAAGGGACAATTTCGAAAATAAAACAGTTTAATTGTTATGTTTGTGAGCGATGTGCACGTGCCAGGATCTGTAATTATGCGTTGACAGGCAAACAAAAAACACAAGGGTAACACAGAAATCGAAGTGGTTAAAAAAATTCATTGAAATTCATTTAAAATCGTTGCTTAAGAGTTTTCAAAAAATGGTTTAAATACAAAATGTATATGCTTCAAAGTGTGGAGGTATTTAAAGGAATTTAATGTAAATAATTAATAGAAAAAGATTTAAAAATATAATTGAATCCATTTAAGCAAAAAATATCCCACAAATAAGTATTCAAATATTTTTAGTAGCAATTTATATATCTTCACCTGAAGTAACACTCTTCTAGCACACGTTTGCACACAATTTCAATGGATTTAAAATCCACAGCTATTTCTGTGGCATGTTGATTTAACAATTTGAGACCCACAACACAAAATAACAACAATAATAACAACAACAACAAAGCTTCGGTCAACTACAGATTAAAAACACACACAGACAACATACGAGAATTCGTGCCAAATGTAATTGAATGGAAAATGTTAGTCAAACAATTATAATGAAGTGTGTTGTTTGGTTTGATTTAAGGGTGAAAGGCTGATGGAAGTACAAAGTACTCTTTTACAGAGGAAAAATATTTTAAAAATTATTTAAAATTTAATTATATTATGATAAATATTTGTATATTGATATATCATTTAATAATAATTTTTAATAAATAAATAAAGAAACTTACAAGAAAAGAACTAAATTGAAATATTTAAAAAGTCAATTAGCATTGTGAAATATTTTATCAAATATTAATAATTATTAAATCATTTAATTAAATTATAAATTGTGAACCTAAAAATTAAATGAAAAAGTCGTATAGACCACATGAAATACTACTACATTTAGGCTTTTTTCTCTGTTTGAAAATATGATTTCAATGATTTTCCCCTCTTCACTCACCTCAAACTCAAATCTGGAGAGGCACAACGCACAGCCACGCTGGGAATTTGGGGTACCAGACGCATGGCACATGCCACCTGATTCCTCCATAGACGCAAATACGAATCCTTTTGGCTGTCGGTGGGCACTTTCTTGGTGGGTGCCGAGCTGCGTAGCAATGACGCTCGATTATCACTCACAGGGCTTTATAATAAAAGGAAAAAATTAAAATTTTATTAAAAAAGTAACTTAATATAACTTACGTGGGATCAATGACACTGAAAAGCGCATTTAGACGCGTGAAACATATAGGCCAGGCTTGGGCCACTGCAGATGGACACTGTTGAAGGATACGCTGACGCTCTAGCAAACCAAAAAGGCAGGTGGCCCAAGGATCAAATGGAGGCTGCGGAGAGCTGGCAGCTGCTGCTGCGGCAGCCGCCGTTGAGCTGTTCTGCGAGAGATTCAGCGTGGATGTTGAGGACTTTGAGTTGTCTGCGGGGAAGAATTGAAGTGTTAACTCTTTACAAGATTAGGAGAAAAACCATCTCCCTTACCATCTGTCAATCCTGCCTGCCAAACGCCACTGGTTCTCTCTGCTATCCACTGCAAGTCAATGCAATTGGCATTTAGAATGGCCGTCTTCTCCGTTTGCGGCAACAGTGGAAGCAAACACTTCTCCACAATGGCCGGCACACAACGATCCATGACATCGATGAGAGGCGGTTCGGTTTCTGGTATGCCCAGCGCCCGCATCAGGTTCTTGACTTCCTTAAGGATCATGGCGGCCAGCTTGCGCAGATAGGGCCGATAGTTGCAGAGCAAAACCAAGGCAAATCCCTCAACGAAATGCAGAGTGGTGGCCAGCGGTATCTCGTTCTTCTTGCCCACATCGCTGCTGGCCATATTGAGCACTGTGTGCTGGGTGATGCTCGACATGCCGCTGGAGGAGGTTGTGATGCTGGAAGCGGCACTGCTGGCGGTATTGAGATGATGCTGCTGCTTGGACAACTGCTGGCTGCTGGCGGTGTCCTTGGCAGGAACGGCTGTTCCCACTGTTCCCTGAACAAGGGTGCCCTGAGGTACTGTTCCCGTGGCCACCACTTTGGGTTGAGCCGCATTTGCCACATTGGCTGCCATACTTGGAGTAGCACTGGTGGTGGCAGTGGTGCTATTGCCATTTACATTAATGGCACACCGCCAGATGTTCAGGAAGTTGAACAGAATGCGCGTACAGTTCTCCAGCAGCTGCGGATAGGTGTCGGTGACGTCGCGCACCAGAAACTGAGTGTAACCGTGCACGACATCCTGACGCCAATCCGGAAAATCTATGACCAGCGTTGTCAGCGACTGGTGGGTCAAGATGCGCAACTCCTCGTCCATGTGAACGGTCAATCGAGAGAGCAGGTCCACCAGCTCATGGGCGGTCATTGTGTCTGGAATAAGGCGCGGCACGGCCGCCACACACGTTCGGAAAAGATCAATGCGCGGCTTTCTCTCCCCGGACAGCATCTCGTCCGGCTCCTTGTTTTGATTCTGTGTATTCGTCATCATCAGCGGGCGACCGTAATGCACATCCAAGGCCCTCAGTATATCCACAAAGACCCGGCGCACGTGCGGAAAGTAGGTAGACATGCCAATGCTGCGGGCCGTGTCGTCTGTAAGCATTTTATTGATATAAGTCTTCTTGACACGCAGCGTATTTCCGGAGGGAAGAGCCGGCACTGTCCTGGGCATCGGCGGTTCACCCGCCTTCTGCTGCAGTGAGTCGGCGACAACCAGGAAGGCTCGCAGGCCGATGCTCATGCGCTCTGGATTTAAAATCAGCTTGATGGAACGGCCCACACACAGCAGATCGTAGACAATTTCGCGCATGGCGAAATCCAGGCGCTCTTGAGCAATGAACTGGATGATCTTTACGAAGATATTCAACGGCGTGTCGCGCGGCACTACTCCCTTGGAGCCCCTGTAACGAATACAAATATATAAATGTATTAAAAAATGTATTTTTAAAACTTTTAAAATGAAAACTCACTTGGGAAACAGCGAGTTCACAATGCTTTGGAGACGGGAGTGCGTGGCCGAGTTGGATTCGCACTTGATGCGGATCATGTAGACCCAGAGCAGGCGGTAGAGGGACTCCAGAGCCACGCGACTCATTTTGGCATCGCGATTCTTCAGATTGCTCAGACACATGGCCAGGAAGTAGTGCCAGTTGGTGAGGAAGAAGGTCTTCTGCGAGACGCACAGCAGACAGGTGACCAGCGGGAAGAGGGCCAAGCGATGTTTGGACTTTGTGGAAGCATCCAAAGTCTGGACATACAGCAGCTCCACAAAGTTCTTTACGCAGGGGACATTGACCTCGTTTTTAACAGCCTGAAAATAAATATAAATTTGTAATAAGCTCCAAAATAACACTTTGCTGCATACTAACCGCTGCCACAGGCACTAGAATCTCCACAAAGAGTCCGGCAAGAGCATGCTTTATGTCCTTATCCTTGACCTCCATGAAGTACTGACCGCACTCGTGCATGAACTGAAACGAGGCCTCAAATTCCTCGATGGGCACCATCTTGACGCGGAAGAACTTCATGCCCATCAACAGGCTTATGATGCTCTGCGTGGTCGTGGGCGACACCTCCTTGCCGCGCAGCTCCTTCAGCTCGCTCATGAAACGCTTGCGCACGGATCCAAACCGACTTTGAGCCAGCACACCAATCACTTCCGCATACAGATCGGCAATCATGTGTATGTTAATGGCATTCGGATTGTTCTGTAGGCCATCCTTGTACTTGAAGTGCTTAAAGGCCAGATTCTCGATGCTGCGCACCAGATCCTCGTGGCCCGGATGGAAGGGCAGCTGTTTGAGTATCTCAATTAGCGCCAAACAGAAAATAAACTCCACAGCCGCTTCGCGTCGCTGCAGCTGAAAGTCCAAGTCAACGGATGGCTTGTTGCTGTTGGACGCCTGGGAATTACTGCTGCTGCTGCCGCCGGGAGCAGCTGGTTTCTTGAGATCGTTCTTTATCTCCATGTCAGACAACTGGCGGCGATGCCAGGCGAGTAGCGTGTGCAACAGAGATGGCAGGCAGTGCTCCGCCACGGAACCCAAGGCAGAGAGCAACTGATCGAACTGCTGATCCTCGCCACGTTGCAGCAGCTTCGACAGATTCTTGTCCGCACTCTCCAACATCACCAGCTCGATCTTCTTCTCCGCCTGAACGGTGAAGTCGCTAAACAGATTTCTCATCACAATCTCACCCGGCCGCGGAGCCGAGGAGATCTCCACACTGGCCACGCTGGCCGCCAAGGCAGCATGCATCTCGGCTTGTGTGTAGCTGGGCAGGACGTTGATAATGGAGCTCCTTGAATGGGGACCCCAGGGTAGCAGCGATTGTCGCTGAGGTATCACCAGTGCCGGTGGCGAGGCGTAGCTCTGGCGACTAGCCGGCAAACTCTGGTAAGTGATTGCCAATGACTGCTGCTCGACTGCTCCACTGCTCACAGACAACTGTTGCTGCTGTTGCTGTTGCTGCTGCTGCTGTTGTTGTTGTTGGAATTGCAGTTGCTGTGACTCATACTCGATGCCATACGGATAGTCATCGCCGGGTAACTGATAGTTAATCGGCGATGTTGTCCCACTGGCGGCATTGCTGCTCGGACCATTCCGGTGACTGGTCTTCGGGGTGGACGTATACTCCGCCGAGTTTATCGAGTGACGTTGGTTGGGCGATCCGCCGCTCGGATTGCCATCCAGTTGTTGTGTCGCCTCAGCGTTATCGACGCTATCGCCACCACCTGAGCTCGCCTGATAAGCATCTTCCTGGAAAGCATTGCGTTGGGGGCTCTTGGTGGGTGTCACAGTGCCCACACCCACCACTCCGGCACCACCTGCTCCTGCCGCCGCCGCCGCCGCAGTTGCTGCGGTGGAGCTGTTGGGACTGGCGCTGGAGGGCGAGCCAGCCGGTTCGGTGCTCAGGTGCTGCTCATTTGGGTTTTGATTTGTGCCTGGTCGCAAAAAAGACGTAAATAAACAGAAGACATTATCAGTATCGGTTTACGATTATACGGATTACACTTATCAGTTATTTCTATATGTCGGTATGGAATTACATGTTCAGAGAGCCAAAAAAAAGTCCCGAAAATGATTCATTCTACCTATGCATAAATATTGAAAAAGGGGGATTACAGTAGGGATAAAGTATATGATAAAGCGATCAGTTTTGCGAATATTAATGTGGACAGGATAAGGTTAAATTTATTATTATTTTCATGTTCTTTTAAATCTTTATTTATCTTGTTAATCATTTTATTCAGGTTCTCTTTTCGCTTCTAATGGTTTTACACAGGAAAGTGTTGCTAGAAATACGTTTAGCAACACAAGTAAATTTTCTTTTCGTTTTTAAATATTTTTTATTCATTTTTGTAAAGTAAATTTTCTTCTCTTTTTTAAATATATTGTAATCATTTTTAAATGCAGCAACCTTCGAGAAATCTCTTCAGTTCTCATTAAATTTTAATTTAAAATTAAAATACGTAAGAAACTGTTGCTAGAAAAATGTTAAGCAGCTCATAAGATTTTTATTTACTTTTATTTTACCTTCATTTGTATTTATATTCTTTTCTTGCTTTAAAAAAACTATAAAGTTCAGAAATATATTTTATTTTCTATTCATTTTTAATATTTTTTTAATCAACACGATGTCACATTATTTTAAAAACTGACAAATCGTTTGGACATAAATGAGCGAAATTATAGTCAATGAGATAAGATGCTATATATTTTAAATATATATAAATGTGTGTATTTTAGCTATATTTTGATCTGCCAACATTTGCATATAAGCAATATAAACTGTATGAATTTTTGATTTGTGGTCTGTGTTGTTGTTTCATTTGTTTACCCAACCTTCGTTCTAGGACACGCCTATAAAGCGAAATCTGTAAATAGAAATTATCATCAGCAGTCATCAGCAATTTAATCATCATCAAGTGTGGGGGTGTGGCAAGAGAACACGCCCCAAAAAAAAACTCAAAACGAACTCCCTTTTATATGGTTCCAATTCTGGACTTTCGCAGACTGCGTGTATCGTGTCGAGTTATCATTTGATAGTAACTCGCTTTTATATCTTAATTGCCAAGGAATATAACTGTAAAATCATTAAAGCCATATGGCCTGATGGATGGCATTCCATCAAACCATCTGTCAAATTCATATACATGACAGTTTCCCATATGCAAAAAATAACAAAAATTAATAAAAATAAATATTTACAATTGATGATTCTGTGTTTTTCTTTTGGAAGCGTTTCATATCTGCTTATAGACACCACTTTCAAAGGGCGATAAGAACCAAAATGTCATGATGAAATTGTATTTCTACGAATTTATATTTCGTTTATAAATAAATAGTTACCCTGTTTACAAGCAAAAATTAATAAGAAATTGTGTAAATAACAGGAAGGGAAGCACACTTCCGGATGACGTTGTTTGTATTCCTTTTAAATCTTTTAAAAACCTTAAGTTTCAGTCTATCAATTTTGATAATATTTAAAACGTTATTTTGAAGGCTTAAAAAATAATTATAGATCAAGATATATCTGTACTTTTTTAGCTTGCTAAATGGTCAGCTGGTATTAAATATTAAAGAAACAAACAGACCTTAGAATACCTAATTCCCCGTTTAAGTTAAACATAACCATTGCATGTCTTTCAATTAAAGGTTACCCCCGACTCAAAGTCCTTAATATATTATTTACTACAATTATAGTGACTTATTTCTGGACATTGACACACACCAGAACCAGAAATTCCTTTAAAATCGAATTCAATCAATATGAGGGCAGAGACAGGACATGATAGCAAAGGTGTCCTTTACGGCCGAGTCAAGTACAATTGTATATATGGCGGTGCCCGGTTATAAATAATGGATGTTGGTGCCAAACGTAATCCAAACGATGTGGCATGTGTCATGCATCTATCCGTCCATGGCTCCGGCGAAGGTCTCGGTCTCGGTCTCCGCTGTCCCCAACCAAAGTTCAGGGTAAAGGTTGTTCCGCCGTTGTGAATAATTGATAAAGTTAAAGTACAAGGCAATTTTTCGGAGGCTCAGTGCCTTGAAATCTCTTCCTTAGGAAATGTTTTGAAACAGATAGCCAAGTCCAGGCGAAACTACATGTGTTGTGTGCAATCAGGGGAGGAATAAATAAGACTGGAAAATGTTTGACATTTCACTAAACACATCTGTGTGTGTGCAAAAGAAAATCGAGAAAATATCTGAGAGGAGAATCAACACGAACACAAATCTCTCGAAATGAAAATGAAATGCGAAAACACATGTACATTCAGATATATACGTTAGCATTATTAATACCGTATTAACACGCTCGCCCAAATCGTCTGCCAACCAAAAAACGTTCGCCTTATGAAAGCTCTTTGGATGTGTCATATAGGCAAACTCATGATATTATTATTCTCCCTCCACTTGGCAGACGTGCGACGAACCCGAACAAATGTTTCTCCGATTTATCCATCGGACTGGGCCAAGTCAAATCCAAAATAAAACGGGGGAAAAAAAGATAAGTTTGACCGAAAACTGCATCACTGGCAGAAAAATAAAACGATCAAACGGATTAAGAGGGTCTCGACTTGGAAGATATCCATTAATCTTTTAGGTAAATGGACAAGTAAGTTAAGGGTTTAAATTAAATTAAATGTGTGTTGAAAGTATCTTAATTTTATTTACTTCTACTTCTTAACTAGTTGCTAGCCTATTTTAATTCCACACTAAATGTCTCATTGATCATACAAGAAAAATATTCACTTTTAATTAAATTTGATAATTTTTATTATATTCTTTCCTATATTCACACAAATCAAATATACCCTTAGCATTTCCTCAATATGGTTTTTCGGAAAATATACAACGAATAGATGTATTTGTTTTCCTATTTCTTTTATTCTTTCAACAAATCGGAATTCTGTGGAAAACATTTTATCTATGGAAAATATTTTTAGGTGCTTTTTTTATGTCGTTGTTGAAAATTTCGAGTGTGCCATAGATTTTCACATCTTAGCATTTCTTCCCACTTTGAAGAATGTTCTTGTTAGGTTCTGGTTATTTATGGGGGAAAATATATACAGTTTAAGGGTCCAATAAAGTGAAAGTGGTGATATTTTCCAATATTAAACAAGGGAACAAAAGGGTTATTAATCTATGGATTAAGCAAATCCATCGATAAGAAATTATATGAATTTAAAACGTATATGATAAGCATTTAATTGTACCACAATATAAACGACTTAAGATCAAACAAAGAATATTGGTAAGAAACCTATAAGTAAAGGATGATAAGTAAATCAAACAATTTGGTCAAAAATACAACTTTTTGTATAAGGTAAGACGTAAATTTTAAATCCAAAGTTCCACGAATATCATGTTTAGAAAACAAACAAAAGAACGTTCGAGAATATTCCCCCCTCTTCCCTTCAATAAAAAATTACAAGCATAAATCAGTCTCTGTTATTGATTAGCAAATCATTATCTTATCTAAGCAACCATTAATCCATCAAAAATCGGCCTTGAACTCATTGCCAGGTTATTATTATTTGCTTGCCGTTTTCATTTCGATTATCTTCACACACCGCAAGTGACAGCGAAATAATTATATTTATAAGAAATTTCGAAATCAAACCGATAAGATATCTTTTCAGTTGCGAAACCCAGTTGTAAGCGTTGTAAGCTTCTCTCCGATTTCCCCCGCCGATTCCCTTTACACAAACTTGAACTTCAGCAAAGTGGCGGCGGCGGCCAGGCAAAACCTTCAAATTGTTTATCACAATTTATTTTCGTTATCGTCTTTAAAACCAAACATTTCCTGGATACATTGGTTTTGTCACCATCACTTGATTTTCTTTATCGCTGGCTGAGTATGTAGCATGTATGAATATTTTTGAGTGAGTGAAGAAGGTGGAGATCGTACTAAAACACAAACCTTTTAGTTTTTTTGGTGTCCATTGAAAATTCCATAACATGAAAGTGGAGCATAAATTTGTAAGGGAATCACAGCTGGGAAAGTGATATTCGGGCAGATTTACAATTGTTGTTCAGCTAAAAAAAAACACACACACACACAACTGATAGTGTTTAACACTAATTAACACGGAACTATTTTGCAGGGTAAACTGTTTGCAATTAAAGGCACGTGATTCGTGAAGAAAAAGGCACGGAAATTACATTTATTAATTGTAATTGCAATTGTTTATTCGCTCTCTGTGAGAGATTTATTAGATTGGATTAGACTGAGGGGGTAATAATGCTGCTGATAATGCCCAAATTGTGTCACTGGGTCACTCTTAAGATTGCTTTTATTTTAAACTCAATTCCGACGATAAGACCGAAAGAATATTTATTTGTTTATTGGTAGAAATAACATACATACATATGTATATGTATTTTTTATAATTTCTTCAGCTGCTTTTTATTATGGTAATGAGCCCAGAAGTAATGAGCTCAGCGTTTTGGAAACGCTTGTATACTTTTTATTTGTTTATTTATGGGTTTTTTTTATCTGGTCGGTTGGTAATTTCAATACAATTATTTGATAGAACTGAAAGAGGCGATTTTGATATGTATGTATTATATATATAGCTTGTATATATAGGACGTTGTTGTCGCGCACGTTAAATCCAAAATAAAAATTTCGAGTGCAAAATGCGAGGCAAACGCGACGGCGACGAATTTCGACTGCGGCGAAAACGAGCCGAAAAAAAACCGACAAGCCAGGAGAGCAAAAAAACCGACGTCAATGGCAGCAGCAGAAAAAAACAATAACAAATTCGAAAAAAAGGGAAAAAGTGAGCAACTCGCGCACGCTCGCAAATTGGAAGCTCGAAATCAAAACAAACGATTATTGTCTATTTAAAATTATGATTAACAATGGCCAGAGAGGCGGCACAGAGCGACTACGAGAGTATCTCCGAGCGAAACAGCTGTTACCTGGCTGCGGCGAAATGGAAAATCAGCTGAGGCATCACCCATACGCCGCGTTGTACGAGGCAAAACGAAGCGTTGGATGATTAGGCCATTTGTTTGTTTATTTATCTACGCTCTTTGGCGGATTCTAACTGATTAGCACACTGTTAGAGTGCTTCCACATTCATATCTGTCGCATTAGCTTCAATTTACGGACTACCTCAGCGAACTAAATATGGGCAAGCGCCCCGCTAAGTGGAAAACTTTCCGCCCTCGCTGTGAAAATCCCGCAGAGCCGCCACCAGCCAAGGCTAGAGTTAAGCTGGCGGTGAGCCCACACACTTCAAAGGGGTCGACGGCGTCCTTAACCCGAATGCCGTGTACTTAGAACACCTATGAAAACCAATTCAAGGCAAGTGCTTGCCATTTTCCAAGAGGAATTCGGTTTAAGGGACTCAAAGGGCACACAGGAATAATTTGCTGTATGGAAAATATAGTTAGAGACTAGCTTTGAATATATTCAGGGTATTTTTGGTATAATTTAAAGGGAAATATAAAGTTTAGTTAGAGTTTTCAGTAGTTTGTTAGGAATACAAATTTTTAAAGGGGTGTGAAAACATTTTTGTGAATTAAATGTCAAATTTTTCCTGTTTTTGTTAAATTAAATAAAAACTACTTCAATTTATAAAGGAAGAAAAGTTTTTATACGTTATTTATTCCTGGAAAATTATAAAAAATTAGAAAAAGGTATTTGCAGTTCCTTTAAATGGCAAAAACAACTTGAATCTAATAAATTCGAGCCCACTTTTCTTAAAGTTCTCTGTTCTACTGTGAAACCAGACCTTTGTGCATTTTCCATTATAAAAATTACCAACTGAATTGGCAAATGTCTAGGCAAACTTTGTGCCAATTGGTTTCACCAACACAAAATAATAAAAAAAAAGCAAACCATAAACAAATAAACTAAACAAAAAAACAAAGCATTGGGTCATTTTGTAACAACAAACAGCTGAATTGATTATGAACGCGTCCAGATTGTTTACTATTTTACTGTGTGTGCGAATGCATGTACAAGAAATTAGCACTTGGGGCCCGAGCACTTTCCAACGCAACACAATATTGGTTTGTGGAATTAGTTAACTGCTTTTATTGCAAATTACATCACGCCCACAGCCCCCGCCGCCCCCATCTGAGCTTCATAACGCGGCGGCGGCGGCGGCGGCGGCGAAAGGAATGAATGATGGACGGACACGCGATTCGAGGAGGGTCACACGCGACCGGAACGCACTTTATATGTTACACCTCCCCCGAGTGAAACCACTTGGGAGAACGCACTTGATTTTTAGTAGGGATTTCTATTGCTTTTTGCCTGCTGATTTTCCTGGTTGATTTTCGCGAATTTATTTTCCCCCCGGCAAACTTGGCGACGCTCGACAAACAAATGAGAATGGGACTCGGTACAAGAATGAGAATGGGCTGATGTACGAGCGTTTGGAGCTCGAAACTTATGCAATTTCGCACAGGTGATGGTAACGACGACTCGACATTTGACTTTGCCTCTGGCTGACGGAATTTTCTTTTTCTAATTTTTGCCATACTGCGCTACAAAATCCGTTGGATAACTGCCAGGTGCCCGTCCCAAATAGCAAAAACAACCCATTGACGCCACCACGTTTCGCTGTTTCGCTGTTGTTTTGTTTTGTTTGCCTTTAGTTTTTCCTGTGCCATTTCTGAATGTCATTATCAAGGTTTATTTGGCACTCTTTTTTCCCGCCTTTTTTTTATTGTTATTATCGTCGTCGTTGTCTTGTGAATGAAATTCGAAATTCCGACGTCAAAATGTGTGGGTGGGCGCGAGCTGCTGCCCCGCGCAGTGGCACGCGCCCCTTGGTTCGCGTCTGGGCTTAACATAGCGGTAAATCAATTTGGAGCCGCATCATGAAAAATTGCTGTGCGCCAAACGTAAAAAAAGGAGAAGGAGAATACACATATAAAAGGGAAAAAAAGTCAAGTCAATAAATTAAACAAGACAAAGAGGCGCGATGGGAACTGCATTATGTCTACAGTGGTTCGAAAGTCTTGGGTTTACTGAACTTTTTTATAAAATTATCTAAAGTTCAGTCTATGGAATGTGCACTGTATTGTTTAGTGTTTGATCTGAAACGTAAATAGGAACAAAGCTAACAAGAACAATTTAAGAATTCTAAATGAAGATATAAACACTCTCCAGCAAAGACTTTCCCTTTAAATAAACAAACCCCTTCCGCTGCCACAGGCACTTGCACACCACTGTAAGTACAGTGAATCAAAACCATAAATTGTGGGCTTTGATTTTGTTGATTTACAGACACAGATACGCACACAGACAGAGATACAGATGCAGACACAGATACAAAAAGAGAGCTTGTGTGCGTTTGCATGGCCGGCAATCAAAGTGAATCATCACTTAAGAAATGAGGAAGACAGAGCAAACAAACAAACGGATAACGGATAAACAGATGCAAAAGCGCCGACGCAGACAGCTAAATGTGGGGCGGTGCAAGGGGAAACCCCCAAAAAAAGGGGGCGCGAGAGTGAGAGGTACACAAGGCACGCACACCATAACAACCTCGTAGGTAGGCGTAAACAATTAGCGATAAAAAACAACAACAATAGTGCAACTAATTGCGAGCGGCGGCAGTGGCAGCTGCACCCAGTAAATAAATCGAAAATAAACCAAAGAGCTGCCGTTTGCTCCTCTGAAAATAGCAACATTTGGCAGACTAAAAATCGAAGAGAACGCGAAGCCTCAAAAGAAAAAAAACACACCCCTCAACCCGTGAGACTCACCTGCCACAGCACCTGTATCCAAGGCGAGCAAATCCTCCTGCAGCTCCAATTGATCCATTTGAGGCGGTTAAGGTTCCCGTTGGCAGGTTTTACTTTAATTCTTTGCTAAAAAACCACAAATGTCTGGGAAAGTTGCAGCTGCGGCCATTTTTTTCACTTCGCCAGCAAGTTCTTGTAATTAGCCAAAAAACCCCTTTCGGGGTCTAAAAACACCAGGAAATCACGATCCTCTCAAAATAGAGCACTTCCCCTTGGAATATTCACAATGTCCTCAATAGTATTCACTATCTTAAACCACTTTTTTGTGCAAATATGTTGAAACGAAAATTTTACGAAATACGCGTAGTTGAAAGAAGCAGAGAAAATCAGCAGCGGACCGAACAGCTGATTTTTGTTTTGTTTGCGACGTAATGCAGGGATACCAACGCAGTGCCTATCGATGTTACGTTATGTTAAGTCTTTACGTTTCTAAGGTTATCGCCGCGCTCAGCTGTTTTTTCGGCGACAGTGACGTCACGCGTCTGTGTCACCTTTTTTTGTATATTTTTATTGAACTATCACATTTATCGGCAAATACTTGACTAAACATAAATAAATGCCCGCTAATCAGGGCTCGACGGTGTTGCTAGCAATTGCATTGAACGGTTGAGGGGCCCAACACAATGACAAAAGCAGCAGAAAGCAACGAGGAGTAAAGAAGTTCAGAGACCAATTTGCAAAACAGTGAGTAAACCGGGGGCCCATTAAAATATAAACTGTATAAATTGAACTTTTGGAGGGGGTTTTTAGTGATAAAGCTGCTTGTTTTTTTGGGGGTCTTAAATGAGGCAACGAAAAATCATTAAATTTTCCTCGCTGGAATACGTTTTCAGGACATATTATTAAAAATTCTGAAGTAAAAACCGAAATATTGTATCATAATTACAATAAAAATCCAAGATAACTAAGTTTTATGCGTTGCTACTGTGAATTTATGGCCTGTTTTATTGATCAAATCTATATAATAGTAATAAACACAGATTTCTTTATCTAATAACCACCGGCAAAGTACTCCTGGCTGATTAGTTGCGCTGTTTTCAGATTATTGGGAATCAATATTAATAACACAATCAACTTGCTTCTCTCTATTTAATTTATAATTATTAAAAAATACCTTTAAAAATCATAAACTCACAATAATCAAATTACAGATTTCCACAAAAATGGAGGAAGTGCCTGTTCATCCACTCAGCCAGGATCCCACGGCTGCCTGGCGGGATATTAGCAAGTCGCAGCGCGTAATCAAGGTCACAATGAAGCCCCCGACCACAACGGTGGCTCCCAACAAAGCCCGGGTGGTGTGCATGTCGGACACCCACTCCCTGACGCCCTACATCAAGTTCGATATACCTGACGGCGATATCTTCATCCATGCGGGTGATTTCACGAAATGCGGCCAGCTGGAGGAAGTGGAGGAGTTCAACAATTGGATTGGCGGTCTGCCGCATCGCCACAAGATCGTGATTGCCGGCAATCATGAGCTGAGCTTCGACAGCACCTTCACCCATCCCTTCCAGAAGGGCGGCGCTGGACAGGGCAGCGGCAAGGGTCACGCCTCGAGCAGCAAGCACGCCGGCATGTCCATCCTGGACGATTTGCCCACGCTAGGCAATGCCAAGGAGAGTCTGGAGAGTGCAGTGCAGACGCAAAATGTGCGCCAGGTACTCACCAATTGCCGGTACATCGAGGATGAGTTGCTGGAGATTTGGGGCATACGGATTTATGGTTCACCGTGGCAGCCGGAATTCTGTCGCTGGGCCTTCAATGTGCCTCGTGGTGCTCCCTGTCTGGCGAAGTGGAACCAAGTGCCCGAGGGCATTGACATCTTGATTACGCACACACCACCCGTGGGTCATGGAGATCTGTGCTGCTCAGGCGTTCGGGCTGGATGCGTAGAGCTCCTAAGCACGGTTCAGCAGCGAGTGCGACCGAAATACCACGTCTTTGGCCATGTTCACGAGGGCTATGGCATCACCAGCGACGGACGGATCATCTTTGTGAATGCCTCCACTTGTGACATCAATTATTTACCCAACAATGCCCCCATCGTATTCGATGTGACGCTGCCGCCGGGAGTTCGCAAGGATTAGACCCGTCAAAGACTCAGATTTTGGATATTTTATTCGCATTTTGTTGCAGGTTCAATGAATTTACCCTTGTCCTAAAGCGTTGTACAATTTATTTTAAGTTTTAGTTGGTTTATAAAACATTACTTATAAGTAAGAAAGTGTTTTTCAGGAGTTGCAAGGAAAAGTAAATGAGAAATGTTTAAGAAATGTAAAAACCTCAGTGTCATAAACTCAAATAATCAGGTTTTGTTATAATTTAATTGTATCCTTATTTCTCCTCAATGTTTTAAATAATTTTTAGGTGCCCAAATCCTTCAGTTTAAGTAAAATTTATTCAATTGTTCAATCGATTAGCCGCCAATAATGAAAAAATCTGGAAAGTAATAATGGAGAGACGATCGCCCATGGATAATGCAACTCTGTTATCGTAGTTTGACGTTCCTCTTTGGCGGCGGGAGCAACGGCGTTATTCCAGTGACTCCCCAATCCATCTACCTTGAGGCTGCAAATTTTCGCGTGGCGAAAAAACAGGCAACAAGAAAAGGAAGATAGTTCCCTTGTCCCGTAGAAGATTTTAAATTGTATTTTTCGATTTTAGCTTTCCCAAGAAAAGCACGTAAAATAAAATGGTGAGAATGATATAGTGGTGTTTTTTAATTTAAAAATTAATAAGTGGAAAAAATGGGCTAAAAAAAGCTTAAAAATGATAACCACAAGGAATTCAAATACTTTCCTTGAAGAAAATCAAAGGAAAAGGTTATACTCTGTAGGAGTGCTCAAGAAAAGTAAAAATTAAAAGAAGTTAAACAATTCTTTAATTAAAACTTTTCAATTAATTTAAATTACAATTAATTTCTTTTTACAGACTAGGTATTTGGTTTCTCTAACTTTATTTACATTTTCCTCAAAATCAATATTTGTAACCGTAAATTATTTAAAAAAATTTCTATTTTCTCGATCACTTTTATAATTTTATTAGAAATCCTACAAAATATTTTCAAGTGCAATCCAAACCTAACCTAGAACTAAAACAATGGCGTCTATCCTATATTGTCTATATATTTGTCTATTTTTCCACCTTCCACCGGCAGCGCGAAGTGATCTCCATCCAGATTGGCCAGTGCGGCATCCAAATCGGCAACGCCTGCTGGGAGCTGTACCTGCTGGAGCACGGCATCAACTTGGATGGCAGCCTGAAGACCAAGGAGGAGCTGGTGGCCAGCGGCAGCAGTGCCAGCATCGGGCACGACACCTCCGCCAATGATGCTCGCACTTTCTTCACGGAGACTGGGAACGGGAAGCAGGTGCCTCGCACGATATTCGTGGATCTGGAGCCCTCGGTTATCGATGATGTGCGGAACAGCGAAATGCGGGATCTCTATCATCCGGAGCAGCTTATCTCGGGCAAAGAGGATGCGGCCAATAATTATGCTCGCGGTCGCTACTCCATTGGCAAGGAGGTGATCGATAAGGTGACCAGTCGGCTGCAGAAGATCACCGAGCAATGCGATAGCTTGCAGGGATTCCTTATCTTCCATTCGCTGGGCGGTGGCACCGGCTCCGGCTTCACCTCGTTGCTCATGGAGCGACTTTCGGCCGATTACAGCAAGAAGTGCAAGCTGGACTTTGCCGTCTATCCCTCACCGAAGGTCTCCACCGCCGTGGTGGAGCCCTACAACGCCCTGCTCACCACCCACTCCACCTTGGAGCACTCGGACTGTGTGTTTATGGTGGACAACGAGGCCATCTACGATATCTGCAACAATAGCTTGGGCGTGGACAGGCCGGCGTACAGGAATCTGAACCGACTCATTGCCCAAATAGTAAGCTCCACCACGGCCTCGCTGCGTTTCAGTGGCTCCATGAACGTGGATCTCAACGAGTTCCAGACAAACCTGGTGCCCTTTCCGCGTATCCACTTCCCGCTGGTGGCCTACGCACCGCTGGTGTCCGCAGCCAAGGCGGCGCACGAGCAGCATGCCATTACCACGCTGACCAATGCCTGTTTCGAGTCCTCCAACATGATGGTGAAGTGTGATCCAAGACAGGGCAAGTTCATGGCCTGCTGCATGCTTTACCGAGGCGATGTGGTGCCCAAGGATGTGAATGCCGCTGTGTCGGCCATCAAGTCCAAGCGGCATATCCAATTTGTGGACTGGTGTCCCACTGGCTTCAAGATCGGCATCAACTACGAGAGGCCGGCCTTTGTGCCGGATGGGGATCTGGCCAAGACATCACGCGCCTGCTGTATGCTGTCCAACACCACTGCCATTTCGGTGGCCTTCTCCAATTTGTCCTACAAATTCGATTTGATGTTCAAGAAGCGGGCCTTCGTCCACTGGTATGTCGGCGAGGGCATGGAGGAGGGCGAGTTCACCGAGGCGCGGGAAAACATTGCCGTTCTGGAGCGAGACTTCGAGGAGGTGGGCCTGGACAATGCCGAGGAGGGCAACGATGAGGAATTTGATGAATATTGAAAGCAGATTGCAATTCTCCTTGTTGTCCACCAGTCACCATCAATATTCCATAAAATTATGTAAATAAATCAACAAATCTTTGAAAGAAACAAAGACTTTAATTGGGAAAGGGATTGATCTTAATTTTAAATCAATAAATTAAATAAAGTTCAAAAAGTTCCCAAAATAAAAGTTATCAAAATATTTTCACCAAAATAAAAATCCATTTGTATCAGTTTTCTGTAATATTTTTTTTGTATATTTTTTCTTTAGTTGTTTTTATGTTTTGTTTGTTGTTTATTATTTTTTAACGCCTATTCGCTATGTTCTTTTCAATTGTATTTTTTTTGTTTGTTTGTTTCACTTAATTTTACTAGATTTTATTTTGAACTTGCAAGTATTTTGCGTTTCTTTCTTTTTATAATTTTTTCATCATGAACTTACACATAAAAGAATCATCAAAAAGTTGTTGCACAGTGTGTAAAATTACAATATTTTCGGTTGTGTGTGTGTGTGTGTGAGTGTGTATGGTGTGGGTGTGGTGTAGGTGTATATCTTCTACGGTGTGTTGTTAATCTATAAATCTAAAATTTCTCTCTAAGAGCAGGCCAATGTTTACACCAATGATAAACTGGGAATTATCGTTCGCTTGTGTTAACTTTAAAAATTTGAAAATAAAAATAAAACGGAAATTTGCTTAAACAAAGCAGCTTCTACTATACAAAGAAAAGGCAATTGCATTAGTGTACTTTTGTTTTGTGGTGTGTGTGTGTGTGTGTGTGTGTGTTTAATGTAATCTTTAGGTTCCTATTTATTATAATTACAATAATGACGATTTCTCCCATTTACTGAGTTTTGCGTTTGCTTTTTAATTACAATTACAATAGGTTAATCCATAAAAAATATATAACGATGATAATGATGGCAAAATATATGTTTTCAAATTGTTGGTTTGTTTGTTTGTTGTTGGTTTTTGTTGTTGTTGCATTAGAAATTTACTCTGTTAAAGTTGCGTCTGCTGCGGTCGCCTGCTAATCGGTGTTCTGGTTATTTTTGCTTTGTTTAACATTTGCCGATTTAATATGGAACATTTGAGAAGAGATACGAGACACTCTCGCCGTTGTGTGTCCGCCTGACGGCCTCGGCAAACATCATGGAGACATCAATGCACTGAGAATAGAAAAGAAATTGTTAAAAATATTTAGGAGGGTTTTCAAAGATTTATAAATAGTATTCAAAATCTTGTAGATTTTTTTCAACTCCTTGTAAATATCTCACCTGAATCTTGGGACAATCCCGCATATGTCCATCCTGTGGTATGGTATTGGTCACCACCACAGCCTCGAAGCAAGCATTATTGATCCGCGAAATCGCGGGACCCGAGAAAATGCCATGCGTCAGAATGGCATACACCTAAACGTAGAAAGATAAACAAATTAATTGTTTAAAAAATAAATAAAAGCAATTGAAAAACCCACCTTGGTGGCACCAGCCTCCACCAGGCGATCGGCAGCATGAACAATGGTGCCGCATGTATCGGCCATGTCATCGACCAGAATGGCAATCTTGTCCTTGACATCACCCACCAGAACCATGGATGCCACCTCATTGGCCTTCTTGCGCTCCTTGTGTATCAGGGCGAACTCCACATTCAGGCGATCGGCAATCGAAGTGACACTAAAAAAGAAAGTTAAAGGTTAATAAAAAATTCCCATTAAAGAAATGCAAACTTACCGCTTGGCACCGCCAGCATCGGGCGACACAATGATCGAGTTCTTCCACTCGGTAATGTTCTCCTTGATCCACTTGAGTACCGCTGGCTCCGCATAGAGATTATCAACTGGTATGTCAAAGAAGCCCTGGAAATAAATTTCAATTTAGGCTTAATTCGTCACAGGGCACATGCCACAGATTCATTATTCATCTGAATCTGGCCCTATACAGTTTAGACCTCTAAATAAATTTCTTTTTCAAAAAGTTTAACCAAACAGAGACGGTAAAATCCCAAAACAAAAGAGAGATTATCATGCCCCAATACCATACGCGCACTTTTAACTCGGAGGAGGAGCAGATCCTCGCTCAGTGGCTCAAGGAGCAACGCATTGACCTAAATCTGCGCACAAGGCGCTTCTTCTCCGATGCGTTGCCAGTGGCCAAAATCGTCAAGCTAGCCCATCCCCGGCTAGTCGACCTGCACAACTATGCGCCCAAGAACAGTATTCAGCTGAAGCTCAAGAACTGGGAGATTTTCGAAAGTAAGGTTCTTAAAAAGCTGAATGTCTCCATTCCACATGCCCTTCTCGAGAAGCTGGCCCAGGCCGAGGCCGGAGCGATTGAGACGCTTTTCTATGAATTGATTCCCGTGACCAAGGGCCGCCGCGGTCCCATGCCTAGTCCCATGCTTAACAATAATTCTGGACTGTCGCCTGTAAGATCCAGCAGGAAGGCAACTCCCTTGGGTGTGCGAAATAAGCAGAAGCTCTGCAGGAGCAGCACCATCATTCGATCCCTCGAGCAGCAGATTAATTGCCCCGCCCCAACTGCAGATGATCTGCCCGCCAAAGTTTTAAGCCTCGATGTGGATACCCTGGTCGATGGAAAGATGGAAAAGGTGGCCAAGAAACTGGTGGCCTATGAGGACTATGTGGAAGCTGTTCGGGCCAGCACCGAGAAGGATAACTACATTAAAATGATTCACCAGAAGGTCGACTATCTGCAAAGCTTGATTGCCGTGAAGGATGAGCGCATATCGGACCTTATGGAACAGCTGGCCAAATTGTCGGTGAGCATTCTAGCCTCCCGCTCTGCCAATCTCTGCGTTAATGATAATAACGATGACGATGATAATGATAGGATCAGTACAAATACCCATCAGACATACTAATGACAAGAATGCCAAGCCGTGGAGACGAAGGTTTCGTACCCGTTCCTTTCAAGAGGACTCAGCGACAGATCGCAGCCTAATATGGGGGGTCATCGCTGGGCTCACGTTTTTCGATTCTTCATACCAACATATTTCCACCTGACTGACGACTACTTGTTATTGGATATCTCTAAAATAAATATTTTGTGTTTCTTTTCTGGCAAATACAAGCAAAACTGAATTTTCTTTATCGTAAATGAGTTTCTGGGGGTGCGATATGAAAAACGCATTGAAAGGCTTTTGGCGTTATAGATAATTGTGCAAAAGGATTAACTGGGGGGTTTCTTCATTTGATTAATGGGTTTTATTTATTTTATTTTGGAATGCTATCTGCAGGTTTCTATTTTTAAAAGGAATATCGAAAATAGTTAGCTGTTTTGGTTGCACAAAAGTGTCAGTGCTCTAGTGCTCTTTCCTTTCGTAATTTGCTTGCACATTGCAGGCAATGGGTGGAAGGATAGAACAGAGATTTTACAGAACAAAGAAAGAGTCTTTTTTAAGGCTTTCAATTTAACCCAAATCCTAAAAGTGTCGGCTAGTTCTCAAAATTCTTTTAATATTTATATAAAAAATAATTCTCCCCCTTTGACCAATCCCCTTTTGCCAAGTTAATTTAAATAAATTAAAAATTTTGTATAGTCAAAAACTCACCTGTATCTGTGAGGCATGCAGATCCATGGTTATGATGTGATCGGCTCCAGCCACGGACAGCATGTTGGCCACCAATTTGGCCGAGATGGGCGCACGACTCTGTGCATTGGCCAGCGTAGAAAGAGAGGCAAAGAAAAGTTAACATTAGCGCAACTAGTAGTTAGGTTTTCATTTCTATATATAAATCATTCTTAGAGCTAAGCATTATTATGAGGAGTATAAACCATGGAAATTAAAATCGAACATGGACACACACAATATGTATAGAAGACAGAAAAATCAACAAAGAGAGGTATAACGTTCCAATAAAGATAGAAGTTGGCATATGGAGAGAGATAAATAATTCGAGGACACAGACAGAAAGAGAGATTCAGTGACGACAACACAAAAGGACAATAATGATGTTTGGTGCAGCATCCCGGAAAAAAATGAGATGAATTATACCCAAGGTGATGGTGGTGGTGGTGAAGGTGCACGCCAGTTAGAGATATATAACAGATATAGATCGATTAATACGCAAACAAGTGCAAAGAAAATTGAACAATTTCTTAATTTAAATTTCTTTTTTTTTAATATTTTCTTGATTTGGTTTGGGTTGTTTTTTTTTTAGGCTTTTTCGATCTGAACTGGGAACAAGGCATGCAAAACATCGGTGGAATATATATGGTATGTGTTTAGGTAGGAAAGGAAAGGAAAATATCATCATCTGTTGTTTGAACTCAAAAGAGAAAAAAAAAACACATTAACAAACGCAACAAAGCAAAAGGCTTAAGACAAAAATAATCTAAAGCAAAAAGTTCATTTTTTTTGTTATCCCGCATTTAAGATAATGCCTGGGATATAGTAGAAACTAACGGACGACTACTCACAGTATATTGTTTGGCTGAAAACTCCTAAGTTCAACAGAATTCAAATTTTGTTTGTATTTTATTTTTTGGGGTTTTTTTTTTTTTTTGTATTTTGATGCGATAGAGAGACAAATAGTATAAAAAGAAAAAGAAGAAAACACAAAAAAGTTCAGAATAATTGAGATTTGTGTGTGTAACGAAAATAGTTTTAATTTAAAATTAAAATTAAATCAAGTTGGGGGAAAAGGGTGAGTGTGTACAGTTGGGTTTACATTTAATTAACAAAAAGACTTAATTTGTATTTCAATAAAAAATGGTTAGACTCAAATAAGGTTGCAGTGCCAATTCAAAAGTATTTGTGTATTTATAAATATATAATTTTTGTCATTCCATTGATTGGCTTGAATGTCAAGAAACTCATTTGCAGTTCAGATTAACTCGTATATATAGTCTATCAGTTACAAAAATGAAAAATATTTGTGCATTTTTGCGCTTAACCCCCAGGGTTCATCGTCTACCCCCAATCAACACACAGTGACTGACGCGATCCGACTGATCATCTGACGTCAAAAATGGATTATCTGCCCAAGGAAAAACTTAATCAACCCAAGAGGAAAACATATTTTGAGGAGGCTGGAGTGTTGTCAGGGACCGATAAGACGAAACGTAACAAAAAGTGCAAGATCACAACAATCAATACAATACTATATTAAAAAAAATGAAAATAAAACGAAACAAACAAACAGCAGTCGAGACAAGACAACAAAAATATATTTATTAAAGGTCAATTATTAAATAAATATAGTTTAAAACTATATAAATGAGGAGATTTCTTAGTAGCATTTAGATCAATTTTTTTATCATAGGTGTAAAGATTTTAAATTTGATTTAAATTCTTCAACAATTTCCATAGAAAGTTCATTAAAAATTCATTTTGTTCATTCCTTTTTTGTTTGCATACGAAACAAAAGCCAAAACAACAAAACACAGAGGCGCGTAAACGTATAAAAATGTGGAAAATTTTGATATTATTTGTTATTAGTTTTGCCAATTAGTTGGGGATATTTTCACACAATTAACCACGGATTTAATTTAGAGTTTTGGGAATAAGAAATAGGAATTTTAGGTATAAGGACATGCAAAAAGGATAGACAAAAAGCGATTTTTCTCTAGAGAATCTTGTTAAGCCAAAGAGACGTCGCTAAATTTCCTTGTGGTGAATTCATGAGAGTTCTGAGGATGAGTGGTTTTTTTGTTTTGCCGTTTTTGATATGATTACTCCCCCGTTCCAGATTGAATCTTGGTGTTTCGATACATTTTCGTTGGTTGATTGAAAGAAAATTAATAAGAGAGTTTTTGTACCACGTTAGAGATTTATGGAAACATATAAAGGTGTGAGTTTATGCTGTTGTTTTTAGTGGTTAAAAGTTTGGTTTGGTAAGAAGTAGAAGAAGGTAAATACCCTAAATTTCCAATCGTTGTTTTTCTTGGCTAACTTCTTAGCTTCCTCAGTATCATCACTGCCCGCCAACTTCACGCCGGTAGAGAAAAAGAGATCGATACAGAGACGCCGAGAGAGATAGGGAAACATAGAGAAATATACACACACACGGCGGGGGTGGAGGTAGATAGAGATAGCGAGCGAGATAGCAGCAGGAGGGCGAGGGCGAGAAAGAGAGACAGCGAGCATGGCATGGGAGTAAAAAAATAAATTAGGTTCTCTTAAATACTTAAAAGCAAGGAATTAATGAACTAAAAAATTAAATAACATTGCTCAGAATTTTCCACATTTTCCGATTTTCCGTGCTATACATTTGTTTTTTCTGCAGCTTCGCTTTGCTTTAGCTTCGTTGCAAACAAATTTTAAAATCAATCAATAAAACAAAGTTTAGAAAACAAATTGTAAAACTCGTAAACAAAATGCATTAGGAACACAGACACACATATGTATTATATATATGTATATAGAAAAAGAGGATAAATAGTATTATTATTATTATTTGGTTATACAGCAATTAACAATCGAGCTAAACAGTTTCGGGGAAAAATCATTCGAGGGAAAAGTTTACGCGCTTTTCTTGTTTAGCACTTTTTCCCCAAAATTAGAAGTGTTGGTGTGTTGTTGTATTGTGGACTTTTGAGTTGGAAAAATATCGGATTTAGAATTATTTGTCTTTTGTTTTTTTCTTTTTTTACATTTTGCTTTTCTTTGCACTAGAAAAGGACGAGGATCGAGAGTGTTGAGGCAAACCTACCTTATCTTTTTTGTCTTGGCGGGCATATGGAAAGCAAGGAATCACAGCTGTAACACGAGAGGCTGAGGCGATTTTGCACGCATTGATCATGATCAGCAGCTCCATCAAGTTATCGTTGATCTCGCCGGAGCCGGACTGCACGATGTACACATCCTCGCCGCGCACCGATTCCCCAATTTCCACACTGCAAAGACAGAGATACATACAACAGTTCAAAATCTGGCCAAGATTGGCAACAAAAATGGTTTATGTGTGGATATGTGTGGAAGCAGTAGAGCTTCAAGGCTACACTTTAAAAGATTTCACTGAAAAACTGAATTCTACTTTGGATTTGAACCAATTTTTAATCAAAATAAATATATAAACCACATCTTACAGCCGCTGAAAATGGATATAAAGCTCAGATTGTTTAAGAAAGCTTATAAATATTACCTCCTAAGGAAACCCTAAACCCTGGCTTCGATTTACTCAATGTCTGGGTTTTCCATTGTTTGTCCTCGCCTGCATGTATCGCCTGTCTTGTAAACACTTCTCAAGTTCGCTTAAGTCTCAGTCTCAGTCTTATCCTTTTTTCTCACTCAAATATCCCCCACCAGTACCTTGAATTATTATTTATAAACGAAAGAGGAGACGCCGCCCACAATTGTTGACCTTTATCATGAACGACGCCCAAAAGAAACTGCAAGGCAACGCAATCTAATCGAAGCTTTGCTAATTCTCTTGCACATATACACACATGGCCCACATGGCGTATGCGCTATATTTGCACTGACAACTGACGCCGACGTTGCCAGCGTTTTGCTTCGGTTATTATTTTGTTTACATTTTATTTTGTTTTGGTTTTTAGCTCTGGCTGGGAACACGAATCTATGGGTATTCGATAGCCTTGAGTTGGAGACGTGAAAAAACCTAGCTTAATCGGCATATTAAAGATGGAAATTTACAGGAAAATAATCCAATATACAAAATCTGAGAAATGTGATTACAAATATTATGCAAATTTGTTTGGGATTTCAAGAGGAGTAAAACTTCAAAGGAATTTGTACTCTAACTAAACCTTTTTTAAGCGAGAAGCTTAAAAATTCCTATCTAGCCTTCTAGACTTATCAAAGTAAATTACCTCAATAAAAATCTTTAGCAAAAGCTGTTAAAAATTAAATTCCATAAAGCAAACAATTTCACTCAATAAAAACAAAAAAAGAAGAACAAATGCCCAAAGAACAACTTCCCACTTAGTTTTCACTTATTTTTTTGTTGTTCATTCTCATGGTTATATTGGTTTTTGTTTTTCCATCGATGAAGGTTAATTCAATTACATGCCACGACCATCAGCCATCAACCCTCGACGACTATCGATTCAAACGAACGAACGACCTGTGTGGCCCACGCAGATCATGCCCAGTAATTAATTTGTCCAATATTCCGGAGTTATCTCTGTCACAAACAAATTCATGGAGGTAATGCCTTTTGACGCCTGTCCCCAATCGCGTGACACGTTTATGTAGTATAGTCATAATATAACCTAATTCTGCACACGCTTATCAAAATGAAAAAAAATGAAAATATACAACAAAAAATACAAATGAAATGCCAAATTCTGTTGACCGCCTTATTGAGGGGTATTGATTGCTGGGTGTTTTTTTTTTTTAGGTAGGCATATTTCTTATCTAAAGTTCGGTCAAGGAGACTTCTGATGCACAGACAGAAATGAGAAATGAAAGACGATGAAAAGGTGGTTGTTTATTTGTTTAAATTTTGTCTTGATTTGATAATGATTTAATAATAATAATAACCAAACTATCCTATCCCAAAAACTAGCTACAATATTATAAATAGAAAATATATGTTAAGCGATTAAAAGATAAGATAAATATAAGATAGGTTATTGATCCTCCAAAATGAAATATTTTTTGTCCAAGTTGTGTATTGAAAGTAATTCCTGAATGGCTAATATTTTATCTAAGACCCATGTGATGGTCAGCAGATAGTTTCAGTGGCTGCCGGCTGCTGAAAGCAGCGATTTCATCAGCCTTGGCCGGATGCATTTTGCCGTTAAATTCGCGCATTTCTTAACAGATTGCCGGGGCTGCAGAGAAAAACACTTTCACCGTTCACCGCAGCCATGGCATTGTTAGAATGCCGGGAAATATTTTTTTTGGCTGGGGAAATGCCGGGCGGCAGGGAAAATGAACATAGGTAGTATGGGGCGTGTACAGCAGACTTGCGACAGTTGGCAATGATCCAAAATTTACCAGCAGCCACTGCTGGCAACTGGCTAACAACAAAAAGCACGTTGGGAGGGAACACGGCAGCAGATCTCAGCAGCTGTTTTTTTGGCCGACCGTCAAATAGAATTTTTGTGCTTAAATTCATTTCGTTTTCTATTGTTTCTTTTTTTACGTATTTTTATCTCTTTCCTCGGTCTGAGTTCTGCCTGCTCATGTGATAATGTAAACTACTACTAAAAAATACAGTCGAACTTCTCTAATTGAAATCTGATGATTTCACACATTTTTTGTGCGTTTTGTTTGTCTTTTTGTGCCATAGGTGTTTGATCAGAATTTTATTTTTAATCTCTTATATTTCTGTTATGATTGTGGAATACTACGACTCGAATTATATCAAAAGCGGTTATGTCTGGGTTAATCGAAAAAGATTACAGATTAGTTCTAATTCATGTTAATCGCTTTTTATACATTTGCTTTTAGATTGCGAAGGAACCTAAAGTTTTGTTATTATTTATATACAGCTTTTGATATAATTTAAAACGAAAAGTTAAGATTTTAAAGATCTTATTCTCTCTTATTTGGTAATGTTCTATTTAAAAGAATTTTAAATCTCATTCTAAAACAAAAAATTACTCAATAGCTCAAAGCTACACTTTAAACTGATATTTTGTTATCACTAAAACTACATTGTAGGGATTTCAAAGCCATTAAAATAGTGGAAATATAAAAACAAAAGCCTGTTGCCAAACGCCTCTTTCTGTCTCCCCCCACTACTAGGCTTATCTCAGTCTGGCGGAATCTAAATCGCTTTCGCTAGGTTTCGCCTGGTTTCTTGTTGATTTATGCCTCCCCTTATCACTCCTAAAACTGGCTGATACCCAACGACCTCACAAGACAAACACGCAAATTCCTTATCGATCAAACTTTAGAGTCGAGTCGCGCGCATAGGAAAAATTGCTTTGTAATTGACATTTGTGAATAGTGGGTGGCTTGGGTGGGGGGAAAACAGTTTAGAATTGCGTGTGGAAAAACCTTCGAATTGGAAAACCACTTTGGGCTTATTGAAATTATGATGCCACATTGCCATTGAATTTCGAATTGGACCTTGGCCAAAAGGTCATTCTGTGGCTTTTCCTGGTGGTTGATACACCTTTTTATGACCTTAATACTAATGGGATCACGTGAGAAGTTGTAAAAGATAGTCAGAGTTATGATCTAATTGATTAATGCCTGGTTTAATAGTTAATAGTCACATAAATATAAAAAGATAACATAAAAAATACAAAACAGGCTTTAAAAGCATCACGTGTTTGACTTTTTCTTTTATATTTCAACTTTAATTTGAATTTAAAATGCATAAAAATTCTAAATAAAATAAACAATTTACATACATAAATAAAATTTCTAAATATTTTACTCAACACCCTCACGTTTGACCCAAATAATTTATACTAAACTATAATTTCTTTCAATTTAGTTCTCTTATTCTCTCTCCCTTGTTATCTTCCATTATGATTCCAGTGCAAAAACAAATTCTTAATATCAGGCAGCCAGTTATTCGTTTAAATTTCATGATGTCATCATCTCGGGCGCCCTTCAATTGACTAATAATCTTGACGACTTTAGAACTTGATCTCTAGCCCTAGACGCAAAACGAGCAATAATAATAATAACAACAACAATAATAATATCATTATCATCATCGGCGTGGCGATGCTATTATCAACGAATGCAATCAAGAAGACAAAGTGGGGGATGAGGGGGGCATAAATAAAAGCAAAAGGTTGAACCGTTACACCAGCAATAAACAAAAACAACAATAACACCTACAGTAAATT
Organism: Drosophila anomelani; assembly: GCA_035045905.1. Taxonomy (NCBI): domain Eukaryota; kingdom Metazoa; phylum Arthropoda; class Insecta; order Diptera; family Drosophilidae; genus Drosophila; species Drosophila anomelani. The sequence goes on from JAWNOO010000165.1 coordinate 12,000,063, forward strand.
GGAGCAAAAAGAGCGTTTCGACTTTAACTGTCAATATGATGTTTTCGAGAGAATGCCAGAAAAAGCCCGGAGAGACAACAAAAACAAAGCCGACAAGTGCGAACAGCACAATTGCAGCAACAACATCAACAGAGAAGCAACAACCACTATGCACACGTGGGGGTCTGACGTTTGGGGCAACAGAGCAACAGAGTGAGAGAGCAGTATCCAAAGAGAGCCCCCAACACAACAAAATATATGCGGGGGCGTCGCAGCCGCAGTCGACGTCTGCCGACTCTTGACTTGGCACTCTTCTCCCCAAAAAGAGAGCCTGCCCCACTCTCAGTCAGCAAACGAAAAACGTGACAGAGTCGTGTTGTGGTTCTCTACTTGCCGACATTAAATACCCTGTAATAATATAGTTGCGTTTGAATATTCTTCATAAAATCACTGTTTTATAGATTACTTATTAGCGAATAATATAGGACTAAATGATATATTATGGAATATTAATTTCTAGGAATCTCAAAGGGAGCTCTGGTAATTGTACTCCCCCTGGCAGATAATTATGATCCATTTGCAGGGTATCTTAAGCTTCTATCAGCACCTATGCCAAAAACCTCTTATTCTTTCCGGTGTGCCGTACCTTGGTGGTCGTGGTGCCAGTGAGTGCGAGCATAACAAAAACACGCACTCACACCGGCGCAGCGCGTATCATGTCAAAAAGCTTAGCGCGTATTATAACCTCTATTTTCGTTTCGGTTTCCACCGTCCGCCTCATTTCTTTTCCATTTTCTCGCTTCTAATTGTTTGCTAATATGGCTTTTGTTTAATTTTATAAAAAAAAAAAAAAGGAAAAAATCTCCCCTAGGCGATAAGGCAGAAAACTGGAAAAAACGAGGCGCCTTTATTTATTATTTGTTGTTGTTGTTGCACCAGCAGCTGACTGGCGGAGCTTGCGCGTATGTGTGCGTGTAAGGGCGAGAGAGATAGCAAAAGAGAGAGGGAAGCAAAAAGCGTGCAAGCCGCAAGTCTAGACATACACACACACAATCGCTACGGACACAGCTGCTAATTTAATTAAAAATATAAATCGAGAATAATTTACGTTTTTCCCTATTTGTCGCTTCCCTTTTAGATTTAGTTTTTTATTTAAATTTGGCGAAAATTGCACGCGACATTGGCAATGTTGCCAGAGCTTGGTGTGTGTATGTGTGTCTGCGGTGTGTGAGAGGCACACATATACCAGCAGCTGAAACGCACACATACACACACACGGCAACGGCGACAACGACAAAGACGGTGTACAGTCCACTTGTTAAATCAATAAAAATAAAAAGAAATCAAGCAAAAACGGCAGCCACAAATTTTTGGGAAAATCACTTGGTTTCCCTTTTAGTTAAATTTGAAATTGATTCACACTTGGCGCGCTTAACACCACATATCACCAAGCACAACCTTCACAGAATGTCAAGGACCTTTGGCACATGTGTTTGGCCCCAAAAAATAAATGTTTTCGAAACTTTCCGCACGCACGAGGAATTTTTCACTTCTAACACTTGTTGATGTTCTTTTTTGGAAATAGTTTTTATGTTTTTTGTGATTTTCCACGTTACTTACCAGGTTTCCAAATTGCTAAACTTCTTGGTGACCACCTTGCCGAGATCGATTCCCAGGCGATCGACAATCCGCTGGGCGAGATCCGGATGCGAGGTGCCCGAAAACACTTTGATGTTCGGCATTCTGGAGTGGATTAAATTTAGACAACCAGCCTGTTTCTCCAAATTGTCTCGGATCAAACTTCTAGCGCGTATCGGATTAGCAGAGCGAACTGGCATCACACAATCTACGAGTAGAAGTTTTTATTATAAATTTTTTTGTGCAAAACGCGGCAGCGACGTCGCCGCTTATCGGTGTGATGGGCGCCGGAGAGGGAGAGCGCATTTTCAGCTCTTTTGCGTGCTCTTCGACATTCATTCATACAAACGCCTGCGTCGGCAGAGCGAAAGCTTCACGCTGGCTTAGCATGTGTGAGTGCGCTCTCCTTTCCCACCCCCATGACCATGTGATTTTTGGCGTCTCGCTCTCTTCTATTCCCTATTAAACTGGAAAAGTTATCGATGTCGATTGGTGATTTTTGAATCGGTTGAATATTTTAAGAAATATTGGTTTTTCTAGGAATAAGCCTAAAGAAGATCATAGTTGAAAGAGTATTCTAATGGTCTTTTGTTTATAAAAAAATAAGCCAAAATATTAGGAGTTTGGGTGTTAATTTTGAATAAAAATAGTCAAATATTTAAAGGTTAACTGTTTTTTTTAACAAAACTCCTATCAGATTTTGTTATTTTGAGCATAAAAAATATGCTAGCATGCAAACAGGCGCGCGCTAAAAGAAAGCTTTTTCCTATTGCCAACAGCTGTTCCTACATATTTCCCGAGTTGACCATGAGAACCCACACACACACACACACTCGACGTACTTTAAAAAAGGAAATTAAAAGGGTTTCAAGGACACAGGTACGCACCATTCTGCTCGGAGTTTTCGGAGCATTTCTTATCGGGCATTATTTATTACGTTTCAAGTCCCGAGATCGTTTCTTTTCAGCGACTCGAAAAACAGCGTTCGACCAACACACTCCCTAACAGCTGTTTTGTCTGACTTTGGACTAAAAAAGTGCACTGTTTTTAACAACAATTTTAGTTGATTAGCGGATTTAGCAGAGCGCCGCATCTGGCGAAATTGAGCGAGCGAATGAAACTGAGCGTCGTACAACATGGCGTATGCGTCCATTACACATACGCACTGTCGGCACACATACTGGTACTCTGCCTCGGGAGAAAAGAGAGACAGCGAGCCAGCGAAAGAGATGGGGGAGCAGGATGATGCGCAGTTTGGCTGCCACAGAAAAGCTTTCGGGATGCCACAAAGACAGTGCCTTCTCTTTCACTCCCAATCAGCTGTTGTTTGCAATGGCAGTGTACGTGTACCGATAATTTGCAGTTGCATTTTTGTTTGTTTTTGAAAAGCCAATAATTACAAAGGAAAATTCTGAGAACAAAAAGATATTAAACGTATATTAAGAAGATACATTTTTCCTTGTCTTAAAAATTTGGTCAATGTAGAATCTGTAGAGTAAATATCTGTATGGTTCTTTATCTCATAATTATTAAAGTCAATAAATACACTGGAAATTGGAGATTCAAATGATAAAGAGTACAATTTTTATTTTATTTTTTTTCGTAATATTATTTATTTATCTTGGCATTAATTTTATAATTTCAAGATCAACAATAAGCGCGATTTTCTTCGGTGTATGTTTGCCTTTTGATGACTCTTTATTTTAACGTTTAAATTCATTGTTGCCCTTCAGGGTTTAAAAATAGCCCAATTAGCGTTGATCTTTAGAAATATTTTATTTTTCAAAATGCGTAGAACGAACTGTACCAATCCCCAAATGGGGGCTCGTCTTGCTTTTTTTGTATTTTTCTTGCCGCCTTTGTTTTTGTTTTGTACTTGTACAACTGTACCTTGGGATGCTGTACGAAGGCAAAAACACCGGAGAAATGCCAAAGCACTGCGATTTGTTAAATTGTTTTTCTAGTCTAAATATAAATGAACTAAAGCTAAATGCTGACGTGCTCTTCTCCGTGTTTTATCCCTAAAAACTGACGCAAATGGCGTTGCATATAAAAATAATTGAAGCGAGGCAGAGGAGGGTGGAGGTGGGGGAGGTGACGCGGAAACCACGTGCCGCATGCGAACGAGTCAAAAACAAAGCCACTCACACAGATCCACTCACTCTACTTACTTGAAACATGTGCAGTAGAAGTGTGTCGCAATTTTAGTTAAATGTTTAACAACTAAAGGAAGCACTTTGAACACGTTTTTGGATTGAAACAATGACTGTTGTATTCCTATGCAGCCGCCAGTCCGAAAATGCAAAAGCTGAATGAATCAGACCGTTCGTGAAGTTGTGAAGTCAGCTTGGGAAAGAGCGCGATGGCGAGCGGCATCTTATAGAACGAAGAGAAAACTTGCGAGCGGCGCGAGAGCATTTTGTTGTGTTTGGGGGGCGGAAAAAGAGTCGCATAGCAGCACAAACACGTGTGCCGAAGAGAGAATCTATTATTTTCTTAAGCGTTCTACTCCAAATTCGGCTTCTATTGTTTGCTGGGTTTTTGTTATCTAAAAATTGTTGCTGCCTTTGGGTTCCGAAACTTCCACACGCTTTTTGCAGACACGTTTTTTTCAGCTTAAGCCGAGCGCCATTTATGCTGTGCAAAACGTGAATTTGGACACTAAAAGAGAAGGGGCTTAATGATCAAAGATCATTGGAACTTTTCGATGCCCTGTAATCCGGATTTAATAATTAATATTAATTTTTAAATGTAATTATTCATAGTTTTATTTATTTCTTATGGGTTCCTTCTTATGTTTATTAAATATTTTATTTATTTTCATACAGGAACCTGTTTTTATTTTATTTGGACAAAAATCGAATTAAATAATTTACAGGGGAATTAAAGGTACCAACCCGATATGGTAGTTACACCCTGGATATACCCTACATACCGTCATTGCCCATTATAAACACGAGATCGCATAATTAATGGTTTTTTATTATTTGGCTGCCTGCTGTTGCCAAGAGAGGCCTACAACACGCCTTAGAAGAAATAAACTTCTTGTTTTTTTTTGTTCTGTTTTGGATTACGAAACGAGTTTTGAATTTCCGACCGCAGGTGAGCGCGTAATAGAACCATATTACTGAGGTCAAAAATAGCTTGGATTTTGTGTTCAAGATCAGAGACGCAGTGGAAAATAACCTTAGGTTTGAGCCAATGAAAACCTGCGGCTTAGATAGCGATGGTATATGGGTTCTATGGCTCTTATTTTGAAACAAGTTCGAGCTGAAATTAATGATATAACTAGGTTTTTAGGCCATCAAGATATACAGCTTAGGTTAATTATATTTCAAAGTAATTAGAGGAGAATTTTTAATTTTTTTTTTTGGTTATAAAAATATTAACTTTTTTAAGAACCCAGTAAGTATCTGTATAACTGTCTGCAACCCAATTGCTCTTTTAAAATTAAAATTTAAGTAACTAATTTTAATTATTAATTATTACCAGCTCAAAGTGCGATTATGGATCCCGCCCGTAAGATACCCTTGGGCTTTAAATTAGTTCCTGTGGGAGTGGGAGCTGGAGAATCCCCTCAAGTGGTTCAAGTACCACAGCCCCAGGTACCTGGAGTCGGATATCCCTTAATGGCACAACCACGCCATGGCCATTGCCCTGTGCAGCAGCTACCGATCATTACGCAACCCCAAATGGGTTGCGGAACCTCAATGGGCGGAATCGAGATCGAGGGAGACTGGAAGCGTATACCCACAGGAATACCGAACTGTCCGCGAGGATTGGAGTACTTAACAGCTGTCGACCAGTTGCTGGTCAAGCAGAAAGTCGAGCTGATGGAGGCCTTCATTGGACTGGAGGGCAACAACAGATACTACGTGAAGAATGCACTTGGTCAAAAGGTGTTTGTTGCGGTGGAGAACACCAGTTGCTGCACCCGCAACTGTTGCGGATCCGATCGTCCTTTCAACATTAAGTTGTACGAGGCGCACAGTAGGGAAGAGGTGCTTCAATTGCGACGACCCACAGCCTGCTCCTGCTGCCTCTGCTGTTGCTGCCTGGACAGGATCGAGATCTTTGATCCGCAGGGCAATGTGATTGGCAGCATTAAGGAGGAGTTTACAATCTGCAAGCCATCGTTTCGCATCCTTGACCAAAACGGAGACCTTGTCCTGCGTATTGAAGGACCCTTTTGGACTGCCTCAGTTTGCGGAAATGTCGAGTTTCAAGTAAATATTTTTAGCCTAAACTAATTTTAATAATTATTAATTATTTATTTTGGCAGGTTGTGTCTTTAAACGGTGAAACTATTGGAAAAATCAGCAAGCAGTGGTCGGGATTGGCGCGTGAAGTCTATACAAAGGCAGATAATTTTGGGATCACCTTTCCCCTGGACTTGGATGTGAGCCTTAAGGCGATTTTACTAGGCGCCACATTTCTGATTGATTTCATGTTTTATGAAAATGCAACAGATGGTGCGCTGGCCTGTGCCGAATGCTGTTTTAAAAGCCTATGTAAATGCATTTGCGATGCAATTTAGATGTATTAATAGTTAGTAACGTTTTTTTTTGTGTGATATTTGTCTATTGAACTGAAATCAAAAATTTAAAAAGCTGTATTTTGAATGTCATTTGTGAATGAAAATGTAAAATAATTTTGTATTCCATTAATGTTGAATTGTTGAAGAAATTGTGAACCAAAGAGGAAAAATTATAAATTAAATATTTAATATGTTTCAAAAAAATAATTTAAAAAAACCTTCGTTTAAATAGGATTTAAATTTGAAAAAAAACTGCCGGGCAACAAAAGTTAATTTCAATAACGCATAAGCTGCACACAGCTGATTCTTGTTTTCATTTTCTTACGTCGCGGTTAAAGTAATAACGCTTCAAACGGTTAAATATTTAAAAGTTAAATAAACTTAAAAAACGGAAATTGATAAGGCGCCAAAATTAACAACAAATAAGCACAAATTAGAGACCCCGACAAACTATCGACTTTCGTTTTTGACAACATCGATGTATCGATAGTGACATCGTTGTTTTTACAGCTCTAGCTTAAATAATAAAAGCAAATAAACCTAGGAATATTGAGGCGCTTCGCTTTTGTATTTGTTTTGTGTTCTGATCGAGTTCGTTGATTCGATCCCCCAGCCGATCGCCAGAGGAGGATTCGACCTTGGAGGCCAACAGCCGGGCGTAATTTACGCAACGAGAACCACACAAAATTCGCGATATTGCACACAACAACAAAAACACTGGCGGTGGAGTGAAGAGTGGCAGGCAGAGAACAGAAGTGGGAGAAAGGGAGAACCGAGAACGGCAGAGAATAGAAGAAGGAGACACATAAACGCGAAAAGACCAACAGAAGCATCATGGCGAATATGGCAGTGTCGCGAATCAAGCGGGAGTTCAAGGAGGTGATGCGCAGCGAGGAGGTGAGTATTTGGAGGACAACGTACACATAGCGCCAGCCCGCACCCCGCCCCCGCTACCAAGGCTTACCCGCATTGGAAACGTCGCCAGCAGCTGCCTTCTCGGCGGGGTCCACGGACTTTGCATCCATTTTTGGCGCGCTTCTCGATCCGTGCTTTTTGTCGTGGTCGTGTGAACCGGGGGGAAGGCTGGGAACTATGACTTGTATATGTTACAACAGTTTTTTTTTTTTTAATTATTTCCTGGTTTTCCCCGTTGACAGATCGTCCAGTGTTCCATCAAAATCGAACTGGTCAATGACAGTTGGACGGAGCTGCGGGGCGAGATTGCCGGTCCACCGGACACACCCTACGAGGGCGGCAAGTTTATCTTGGAGATCAAAGTGCCCGAAACATATCCCTTCAATCCGCCAAAGGTGAGTTGGCCTGTGCGGGGAGTGTTTGCTTTAAAAATGCAAAGTCTAAAGTGCCTCGGTTCCATTAGGTTTGCCTCCGAAAGATCTGAGGATCCTGCGAGTTGAAATCAATTTAAGAAACGTCTAAAAGCATGCTGCAAGATTTTGCACTTAAAAAACGGCAACTTTGCATACTTTTTGAATCGATTTTTAAATTGATTTTCAATCTTAACCCTTTCTTTCTTTGTAAAAAACTAAAATTATTTAAATTAACTTAACAGGTCCGCTTTATAACACGCATCTGGCATCCGAATATTTCATCCGTCACTGGCGCCATTTGCCTGGACATTCTCAAGGACAATTGGGCCGCAGCGATGACACTGCGCACCGTGCTGCTGTCCCTACAGGCGCTATTAGCTGCCGCTGAGCCCGACGATCCGCAGGATGCCGTGGTGGCCTATCAATTCAAGGACAAGTATGATCTTTTCCTCCTGACTGCCAAGCATTGGACGAACGCATATGCCGGCGGTCCGCACACCTTTCCCGATTGTGATTCAAAGATTCAACGCCTCAAGGACATGGGCATCGATGAGCACGATGCGCGCGCTGTCCTTTCGAAGGAGAACTGGAATCTGGAGAAAGCAACAGAGTGCCTATTCAGTTAGCTTGCTTGCTACCGGCCTCACCTAGCACCAGTACCATCATCAACTTCACCAGTAACTTCAACGACGACAACCCTTCAGATTGGCAAAGCACACTAAATTCCGGCGGAAGGCGGCAGGCGGCACCGCTGGCGACGATGGCGACTGTTACAAGCAACAAGCAATCACTACAATCAGCACCAGCTAAATTTGTCATTTAAATTTTTGCTAAATGCCCAACACGCTGTAGTCGTAAGAGTAAGGCTAAGTCCCCCCGATACGAGAACAGAAATCCCCCTCCTACATAATGTCCCGAAAACAAAATCATAATTGTAAATTGTTGTTTTGGTTTACGAAATTGCATTTGGCCCTTGTAATTTCCGTATTCCGAGTTTCTGTTCCTTATTTTATTATATTATTATTTTATTTCTGCAATTGTCTACACTTTGCCAGAGGTTGAGCCTAAGGCAAATGCGCCTCGACGTCAAACATGCGCCATGCAATTGGACCCAGGGTTCCGTTTCAGTCGCATTTACTTGCAACAAGCTGCTCCATCTTTTTAAACGATGGTACAATTTATTATTCTCTACAAAACCTTTATTTATGCCACAAAACAAAAATTATTAAAGCAAAAAACAAATTAATTGTGAAAAAGTGTGAAGTGTCTAACAAATTGAAGTCTTTGTAAATTGCGTTAAGTTAATAAATAAATAAATAAACGAATATTAAGAAAAGTTATTATTTATATTTATTATATGAAAGATAAAGATGAGTTTAAAGAAAAGGAAATTAAATTAATTAACAGCGTATCGAAAATATCGTCAAGTTTGTTTAATGTATCGAAATTTGAAATATCGAAAAATATTGATTTTTACTTAAAGTTTCTTAGGAACCAAAAAATACAATTTTATTCTTTTTAATACATTTATTTTTTTACATTTCGCTACTTTTTCAATTGGAATATAATTTATATATTTTCGCTAGACATTTCCATATATATTTTTAATGTTATTTACGATTTGCGCTAAAAAATTTCCTAAATATTCTGGTCTACATAAAGTTCTACTTGTGCTTCTGCTTGGACATGACCGATACGGTTGATCCACCCGCTGCAATGGCCGATGGGCCCAAGCAAGTGTTGTTGTTTTGGGGCATTGAGCCCATGCCGGCAATGGCACTGGCGCCGCCAATATTGTGATGACTATTGTGGCGCTGCTTGAGCATCTCCTTCCACTCGGACTCGAGACGCACATAGACTCCACCCAGCGGCTGGGCATTCTGCACCAAACACTGATCGGTGCCGGTTTTTTTGGTCACATAGCTGGCCACCTGTTTCATGATCTTCTCCTCAAAGTCACGCTGATGATCCTGATTGCTGCGAGCCGAGAGCTCGCCGGACCAAAAGCGACCCGATACATCGGTGGGACTAGGTTAAGAGGAGCATATAGAAGTAATATGAACTTTTTGATTTCCCTATCTTACCGCTTGCGATGCTTCTTGCCACGCGTCTTCCGGGGCGGCGGCGGACGGTGCTCCGACTCGCAGCCATCGCTGCTGGAGCTGTAATCCTCATCGTCATCGCGGACATTGCGCACTCGTGGGCGCTGGCATCGGGCATCGTCCTCGCTAGTGGAAGTCGTCTCAGAGTCGGTGCTGGTGTCCAATTGATAGCGCGATCCCCTCATGCGACGGCTCACTCGATGGTTGGTCACTTAGGGGCAGATTAGTAGCTAAACTCCCATTCTTGGACTTACACTTACCTCTCTTTAGGACACTATCCATGCAGAGCTGCGGTAGAAGGCCCTGGCGGCACCTCTGCGGTGTCAGGGAAATGCCCTGCCAGCTGGGACTTATCTCGCCGGCAGCTGCCAGCTCCTGGATCCTTAGCGGCGGCTGCTCACACAGTGCATAATTCTCGCCCACCAACTGGGCAATGGCCAAAATGGCACGCTCACGATCGGTTTCCACAAGGACACTGTGCTCCCGGAACTGGCAGCCCTTGAAAATTCAAGAAAATAGAATTTAAAACCTAAAAATAAAAAGGTAATTAAATCCTGATTTAATACAAACATTTGGTCCCGGCAGCGTTTCATAGCGAAAGGCCTGCTGGCCGCAGCATGAGTAGCGTCCCGCTGGTCCGGCGGCGCCAACGGGGCCCAGGAAGTTCGGTGACTCCGGATGAAAGCGACACCAGTGCATCTGATAGACCGGAAAGTGGGCCTCGCAAGTGCAGCAGTAGAGATAATGGCAGTGACCCCATAGCTTCCAGTACACCTTTCGCCACGACTTGAGCTCCTTGAAGAGCTGCACAATGTAGGCATTGAGATCCCAGTTGGTGTCGCGCACATGGTAACTCATTAGCTGGCCCCAACGGTTCAGCCGAATGTTGCTGGGCACACAGCTCACGTAGGACTTCATCGTGTTGGTCACACAATTGAAGCATCGCGAGCATCGGAACAAGCCGGACATGCTATAGAAATGTCCACGCAGTGCCTCCGGATCCGGTTCGCAGAGCGATTGAATTAGTTTCGTCCACAGGCGCGGCGTTACCCGCTCCTTTTTGTCCCTTACCATCTCCAGTTCCAGATTGGTGAACATGGCCGCCAGGCGGGTGACCAGGGCATCGTTCAAGCACGACAGATTCGTCGAGGTGCGCACCACTTCGCTAAGATGGGCATGACAGAAGGCCAGACACTCGAGCAGCAACGGCTCCATCTGCAGGAAGCTGGCCGATACCAAAATGGGCACCACATTATTGCCATCCAACTGGGGACCGCTGCTCTGGCCGGACACAGGCAGATCTTGGCTCTGGGCACTATGCTTGATCCACTTCATTAGCCAGTCGAAGATTAGGATGTCACAGTGCACGGATATATCCATCTCCTCCAGCCTCTGGCCAGCTGTCACGTCCGCAAAGTAACCCATTTTGGTTACCAGCAAATGCTGCGGACAGGTGAAGTCTTTGGAGGTGTTCTTCACCTCGTCGCAGACGTGGATCACCACCTCGGGTCTGTCGATTTAAAATTCTTGGTTTAGGGGGGTTCCTTCATGGATTCCCAGATGCATTTACTTACTCCTTCTTCTCCTGCCTGGCATGCTTGCTGTCCTTGACCAGCAACAAGGACTTCCTTCTGCCGGCATTCGTGGCCCCCGGCTTGGGTATTGGTTCCTTGACCAAAGCACGCACCATGCTGTTGGTGATCTGATCCTGGTGCGTCGCATCCCCGCCTGCGCCCTGTGCTTGGTGCAAGCAAGGAGCCGAAACTGTAGCTGCCGGCAATCCGCCATGCGAATGGCCCAGCTCCATCAGGGATTTCGAGCCACCAGGACCAGCCGGCGGAATCGGAGCTGATGATGGCACAGCTGTAGGCGGAGGCAGGACCTGCTGTGCCGGTAGCTTGCTCTGCTTATTCTTGCCACTCTGGAGTGGCACGGGCATGGGAACTGGACAAATAAAGGATAGAACAGAGTCTAAAACGCCCTCGTTAATCACCGAATCCAATTGCTCTCCCAGTTTGGGATGCAGGCCGCGGTATGTGGACTCCGGACGGGAACGCGAATTGGAATGACTGTGCCCGGAACGCAACAAGCTGGTTTTCGACTCCGGCAGCAGGGAGGCGGCGGCGGCGGCGCCGGCAGTAGCGGAGGAGCGTGTGTCCTCTGTGGTGCGACTGCTGGTTCGGCGGGAGGGGCGTCGCAGTCCCAGCAGATCGTTGACCAGCGGGTAGTCCGCCAAATGATCAAAGTCGAACTCGTCTTTTTTGGAATTTCGCTTGGCTGTGGCCCCAGCACCAGCACCGCCCTCCATCGGCGGCACTGGCTCCCTTGTGTGTGGTGGCTTTCCCATGTCTGCCTTTGCTATCATATCGTTAACATGACAGGAAAGCTTTAGAAACTCCAGAAACTCGTTCAAACTGATTTGAAACTCGGCGCCACTGCCGCCGCTGCCGCCGCCTGCCTCAATCGATTTCTGCGTTGTTGCTGCTTGGCTGGCGGCTGGTGGCGGCTCCTCCGCCTGTCCAGCAGCACCTGCCTCGTCGGAGCCCGATTTTTGCATCCTTTCCGAGGCACAAATCGATGGGAATTGGACATTATTGATTGATTTCTCGGTTGCTCATAACAACACAGTGCAACTACAAGAACAAGAACATGCAACTAGTGGTGGAAAAAGTGGACGTAACGGAAGCGATACAATAATGTTATCGGCTATCGGTTTGTTTTGATTATTGCTTACACACGCATACATATGTGTTAGTTGGTTTTGTGTTGTATGGATGTGTGGCGGCCATCATTAGAACTGATAAAACCGCGATATTAATCGAAGCTTAGAACAAGTGACAGGCTAGTAATAATGCCCGCCAAACCATAACTTTTTTAAATTATGACTTTTAAATCCGTTTTAACACGAGAAGGTGTCTTTTTCCACCAAATAAACCCCATATATTCTTGATCAGAATTAATAGGAGAATCGATCTAGCCATGTTTTGAAAATTGGTTGAAAACTGACAAAGTTATAATTTTTTTTCGTAGATTTTTCCGATTGTTCCTATGGCAGCTATATGATATAGTCGTCCGATCCGGCCCGTTCCGACATATGTACGAGTGAGAGTATATAGAAGCCTTACTGCAAAGTTTCATTCAGATAGCTTTAAAACTGAGGGACTAGTTTGCGTAGAAACGGACAGACGGACATGGCGAAATCGACTCGGCTGTTGATCCTGATCTAGAATATATATACTTTATAGGGTCGGAGATGCTTCCTTCACTGCGTTGCAAACTTTTGACTGAAACTAATATACCCTGCAAGGGTATAAAAAGAACTTTAATTGTATAGTTTTCTATTTAGTTTAAGAAAGTGCTTCCCTCAGCTTCTTCAAGCTTAGGGTTGTCAAATTTTTTGATTAATATTTCTTATTTGAAAACTATAAAATTTGTAAATGGTATTGGAAATTGTCACCCACAATTATTCCTATTGAAAACGAATCGCCTAATGTAATCCAATCGGAAAATATATGATAATTATAGCCTGAAGAAAATATGACGATATAAACATTTTCCCTTTCCAAAATATCGATACATCGAGTATTTGATATATTTTCGAAAAATCCACTCTGGTCACACCTTTTCCTTTTCGTGTTTCCGGCGAGGTACGTGCACAAAATTTTGTTCTCCACGTTTTAGCCCTAAAATAATTGCCAATTTCTCATTTTAGCTGTGTAAACATATTCATCAAGCTACAAAATGGTGGGTTCCAACGCAAAATGTATAAAAATCTAACTGAAAACGGGGAAATAACCTGAAAAACGACTGCAAAATGAGTGCACCCCACGTGCGAAGAGATATTGTGACGCCCGAAAAAAATTATTTATGTGCGACAACCTCAGCTGTGTAGCTTATAAAATTCGTCAAAATGCAAATATTTAACTGAAAAGAAACACTTGTTTATTAAACAAATACTTTGTAAACAAGTTTTAAAGGCTTGGGAAATTATTCTCAGTGCTGCGGTCAATGCCGGTTTAAACCTAAAAAATATGTGAAAATTCTGCGTAATCCTCTAAAGCAATGGAAATTTACAAAATATGAATGTTAGAAGTCGGCCTAACAATAAACTACGCGAAAAAAGTGAAATTTAATAAGTTAAAGGCGACAAAAGGCCCGCCAAATGACAGCCTAATCAGTGACTAACCTAATTTGTTGTTTATTTATCGCAAATACAGGGTCGCGTGCGAACCAAGACGGTGAAGAAGGCCGCTAAGGTCATCATTGAGAAGTACTACACTCGCCTGACGTTGGACTTCCACACCAACAAGCGCATCTGCGAGGAGGTGGCCATCATCCCCACCAAGCCCCTGCGCAACAAGATTGCCGGGTGAGTTTATATTGGTTTTGAATAGGAAACAGCAAGAACTATGAGGTTTTATAGGAATAATAGGTCGAAAGGTACCTCCAAATCCATGTATTTCCTTTGAATTTTAATTTATGTAACAAAGAACATCAGTTTATTCTTTGAAATTAAATGTAAATTCTTTCAAATACTGCAAAAATTTCAATTAAAATGTAAATATCGCCTTTAGCTTACTGAAAACTTGTACATTTCTTGTTAAATATTTAAAAAATCCAGCTTTGTATATTGAAAAATCTATGGAAATTAAATCTTAGCTCAACTTTATATGTTTTGTATTAAACGTTGACTTAAATATTCAATTTTCGTACAAACAAAAGAAAACTAATCAAATAATTCTTTCTTTTCCAGCTATGTCACCCATTTGATGGGCCGTCTGCGTCACTCCCAGGTGCGTGGTATCTCCATCAAGCTGCAGGAGGAGGAGCGTGAGCGTCGCGACAACTATGTCCCGGCTGTCTCCGCTCTGGAGCAGGACATCATCGAGGTTGATGCCGATACCAAGGAGATGTTGAAGCTGCTGGATTTCCACAACATTCGTGGTCTGCAGCTCACCCAGCCCAACACCAACAACTTTGGTCGTCGCAACTAAGTTTTTCTATCGTAGCGCGTAGATGATGATGTTCTGGATTTGCATGAAATCACAATAAATAACAAGTTTTTTGTGTGAAGTGCAATTGGAAATGTGTGTTTAAATTGGAAATTAATTGTTTAAAAAGGATAATCAAACTGTTTAGTGAGGCTAGAAGAGAAATTAATTGGAAACGAAAATTAAGGAGGTTAATATTCCTTTTTTGAATTGGAATTTCCCTGAAGAACACCATCAAATGTTAATAATTAAAAGAAATCAATTAAAACGAAGCCCATTTATTATTCAGTTCCATTTCTGCTTGAGTATCCCCCCAATCTTTCAATTTAAAGTTTGTTTTTCTTTTATTTATTCGCATTCGAATGGAAAATACTGGTAGACAATGCACATACATACATGTAAATATGTATTTAATATATTCATTCCATAAATAAATGGGTGTTTCGTTTCCTATACAGACCGATATATATATATATATATGTATAAAAGATATTCTCTACAGAGTGCACAATATAATATGTAAATCTAAGCGTGTACACAGATTACAAGTATATAGACAGGGGAGCCACAGAAGTCGTTATGCATCCAACTTTTTAAGTTATTTATTTAAAAGTAGGAAATGAAATATTCAAGGGTTCATTTTTGTTCCTTTTTTCGAGAGATTTCATATCCACAGCGACTTCTGCGGCCTCCCTGATAGTATAAATGTTATGTTTATGAAGGTTGGTGTAGGTATACGATTGATTGTGCCCTTTCGTGAGCCCGGAGCTCATTGTAATCAGGATGAAGCCGCATCCGCTTGGGGTCTGCGTACCGGATTGCGCAATACCAGCTCGGAATCCTCCGAAATTATGGGCAGGGCATGCGCCCAATGGTAGTTGATCAAATGGCTAATGCTGTCGAAGATGCGATCCTTGGTGCGAACCACACCCTCCGGGTCGATGAGCAGCAAATGCTTTGGCGTCTTGCCCTCCAGCCCCGTCAGCACGTACTGGCCGCGCTTTCCCTGGGATTCGCGTACCAGGAAGTCACCATCCTGCTGCAGCAGGCGCTCAGCAATGGGTCGCGAGATGGCCGCATGGAACCACACTTCCGCCGTCAGAGGGCACTGCGGTCCGTCGAATACATCGCGCACTGAGATGGCTGCCGTGGCAACCGTGGCGTTCGGCGGGGTTGGGGCCTGCTGGAGGGGATCGAAGTGACCGAGAGCCAGCTTATTGGTCGTCTGATCGGGTGGCGGGGAGTTGAGGTCGATGAGATTGCTGCTGAGGCGATCGCGCGGCTTCTTAAGATTCAGCTGCGCCACACGCGGCGCTTGAGGATGCAGCGGTAGCTGCTGCTGCTGCTGTTGTTGCTCGGGCAGATCCGGTGGCAGCTTGTTGGGCAAGTCGTTGTAGTACTCTTTCACATTCTCCTTGCAGCTCTGGTTGATGTTGCAATCGCCGGCGGCGGCATCCGGATCGTTAAGTCTGCTCAAAGCGTTAAATCTCAATGCAAAGGCCTTGCCAATGGTCACGATCAGATCCTCGCTCTGACCACCGGCACACTCGAGCACGTAGCAGGCCCGCCACTCGTCCTCGTTCTTGGCTATGTACGCCAGAAAGTCCAAAGTATCGTTATCGCCGCCGGATGCGAACGAAATGCGCGGCATATTGTGATTGGCTATCACCTCGCCGGTCTCCACATTGCACAGCGACAGGGCACGGCTGGACACGTTGATGATGATGTTGGTGCCGGCATGCTGCATGCTGGGCCGGTCAGATATGAAGCTGCAGAGCCGCCGTTTGCCTGCCCACTTCAGGCCTGCTGCCTGGCAAACCCGATTGATGCACTCCCTACATATATCGTTTGGAAAGTGGGAAACCCATGATTATCTTGTTGTGCACTCATACGCGATGGTTACTCACCGCGCCAGCTGTGTCCGCGTCTCGAAGTCCAGCGATTTCATCGAGGTCTTGACCTCCACGCAGCCCGTATACCGTACGTTAAATGCGACACCCACGCCCATTATGACGTCGTCCGGATAGATGCAGCCATCGCTGGTGGCCCCGGACCCGCTCCGGTTGCCGGCATCGCCATTCTTCGGCATTTGTGCTCTGTTCCTGTGTGAGTTTGGCAGCTGTGGGCGTCCTCTCGCGCTGCTGGTATCCTTTTTTCCCCCAAGCGCCCTCTTCAGTGCTGCCAGATTTTGAGAGATAAAATAAGCTAGATTGAAGAAAAAAATAAGCTAGAATAAGCTAAAAATTAAAAAAAATAAGCTAAAAATAAGCTTACCATGGAAAACATTAAAATAGTTGATTTTTTACTTTTATTGATATTATATTTATATAGCTATTAGAACAAAGAAATAATTTCATCGACTTCATCAGTCGATTCCATATATTTAGCGGATGAGCTGACTAAAGCGAGGTATTTCGTTGGAAGTATGTAATCATGGCAACATTTGCCATGACGTCGCAGTCCATATCTATAACATAAAAAAAAAACTTAGTATATTTTAAATAATTTAAAATTTCAAAATCAAACCTTATTCTTAAAATTGCGTTCAAGCTTTTTAAATTCATTTTGTTGCGCAACTTTGTTTTGACCATGTTCATTTGGCTGAATACCCTCTCAACCGCAGCATTCGACCATGGCAGTGAAAGAATGTGCAAAGCAAATAACGCCAGTTGCTCGAAAGCTTTGTTTTGGCCAGCATCCTTATACATTAAAACTTCTGACCAAAATTTCAGTGTAACCGAAACTTGCTAAAGATTATTATTAAAATACCAACTAAAAATATGACTTTTGTCCAAATTATCGATAAAAATTATAAAAAATTATAATACAATCGAAAAACAAAAAATTTTTTGTTTTAAATTTTTTTAAGCCGAAATTAGCTAAATGAAATTTGAAATAAGCCAGATTTTAAGCTATATGCATTTCAAGTATTTTTCAAGCTATTTCATTTTAAAATATGCTAAATCTAGCATGAAATAAGCTAAAATGGCAACAATGGCCCTCTTTGTTATTAGTATAATTTCGGATTACTCAAGATGTGACCGCATTGTGAAGAGTGTGGCCGCTGGCGATGGGGCTATCGATAGCTGCACAGAGAGAAAATAGTGGGAAGCTTATATTTAATCGTACATAGAAGCAATAAAATCTGTTTAATGGGACGTTCTAAAAAAATATCTTTTAATTATAAAAATAAATATTAAAAACATATATTTATCTTAAAATATATTTATCATAATCTTTATATAAATTTAAATTAAAAACGTAGCCACGCACGAGACTAACCTATCGATAAGGCCATCAGAGCAATCAACAGTTTGCCATCGCTGTGTGTGGCAAGCCGAAGCTGGCTCCAAGACTTGGCCAACCCCCAAAATAAAGAAAATCTGTGCCTGCGCTACCGTCGTTCAGTTTTTAACCGACTTTCGTGCTATATCCACGCCGTCGCGGCTTTCCGGTGACTTAATCCGTCTATTTCCCCTCGCCAACGGCGCGTATACATACACACACGCACAGAGAGGCGGCGATACATCCAGCCGTGGAATTATGTGTTAGAGCAAAACAAATACGAAAATTTAGGAAACCGAAAACGAGCTAGCTAATTTTTTGCCGGACAAAACTAGATTCCTGCCCAAAATCAATATTCGTGTGAGTTTTGTGTGAGTGAGAGAACAAGATACGCCCGCATCGCAACGCGCAGCATCCGTCAGCGAAGTGCAGCAGCCAGAAAACAGCGGCGAGAAAAGCCGGAGGAGCAGCAGTGTGTGCATCCGAGTCGAGCGCGGCACTGGAAACTGTCTGTGTGGAAACTGGAACGAACGCATTGTATCCGTGAGACAGATTTTCACCGAGTCAAGTCAGGAATCCCTCCGCTGTTGGTTACCTTGCCTTATTGTTGCGGTAAGTCGGTGCTTTCTGTGTTTACGTTTTTATGCCATTTACATTTCCATTCCGCTGCCCACCGCTTTCGCATTCGTGCTTATAAAGTGCGGCCCAGTGGGCACATAAATACAGACAAACACATAGAAACTTATGTATGAAAACATCTTTACGTCATGCGACGCCGGACTCTGAAGTCATTACCAAATGCTGACAGCAGCGGCCAGAGAGATGTGACTTAAAAATCGTGACAGATTCAGGGTTTTGTTAGCTTTTCATAGTGAAAATTAAGTAAGAAAAGCTCTCATTTGATAGAATAAAGTTTCTATTTAATATAATTTGTATGTAGGTGAACCTTTTCTAATGGAAAAACTATAAAATATTATATTTTACGTAATCATTATCATCTTCATGTCTTAAGAGCTTCCAAAAACATTACCTATAGACAGCACAAGCCATGCAGATAAGGCCTAAAACCAGTTCCCCCATCAATGCGTCATTTGGATGGCATTTACTGTAGAACTTCCACAAGAAACCATTGTAACAAGTTTGTTTATGGGTTTCTAAGGGATTTCAGAACCACTATATCACGACAACGTTATAAAGTTTGCATGGCAATTCCACAATATTACTAACTACAAAGTCTAAAGTAAAGTTCGCTGAACTTGGAGTTATAAAAGGCATAATAATCATATTTATGTCTTCGGCAGAGTGTGTGATTTATTACACAGACAGCAGCGGTCATTAAGATATGGCTTTGAATTCGTGACTCAGTAAATGCGTCATTAATTTGGCTTTTACAGTGAAACCAGGCAAATGGAAATATTTTTGAAGGTATTATTTGGGTAAAAGAAATAGAAAACTTGTAAAATCTAATCTAACTTCTTAAATTTTTGAAGTTTCACAATATTTTAAACTTATTTAAATAAGTTTGGGTTATAGTTTTCCCACTGTATCTCTCAGATATTCATCATTAGGACCACCGGCAGGGCGTAGAGATCCCAAATATGAAACCTCGCTCATTAGGTAGGTGATCTCATCGGCGGCTGGCTGGCTTCTTCCCATTCTGCGTCCGACTGCAGCCTGGCCTTAATTCACGCCCCTGTGCCGTTTAAACGGCAGTCGGATCACGCCTAATATGGTCCACCTATAAGCTGGCTCAAAGCGTTTCCCGCCGCCAATTAAACACGATGACGTTGACCCTCGCGGTAGTCAGTACCCCCTACTACCCGTACACTCCCCGCTTTCTAGCTTCGTTCGACGATGGCACCCACGCCTTACGGCCTTGGCTTTGTTTTTGTTGCTGGCCAACTGTTTACTCCAATTGATAATTGCCGCAGAAGGCGTCTATCTGGTATAAACGACTTTTAGAGCCGCCAATTGGTGCCTAAAATCGAAAGGAAATCAACACCAAGCTTTGGGCCCAATTAAATGGTTTGTGGTCTTCAATCGGAAATGAAGGTGGTTCAACCAACCAGACAAAAACAATAAAATATTTCATTGTGCTTGGAATTTTGGTCAATGGTGAATTTTTAATGATTTCTTCAAGGTTTAATTGATTTCTTAGCTTGCTTACTAAATGCCTCTATGATTAAACCAAGTAATTATTGCCTAAACTTCTACCTTTTCGAATAACAAGAACCTGTCACCTTTGTTCTAGTTTTTATAAATTAAAAAATAATTTACCGCAAGGCATTACGGTTTATTTTTATCTATCAAACCTTTTTCTCTGGGTTTCAATGACCCCCAAAAGTATGAGAATATATACTTTCCCTGGCCTTTGTGTCTGCTCGCTAACCGTTCAACTTTTACCATTATTCAAAATTGTCTAATTGCTTAGAAAGGGCGTAGTAATTGTGGGTTTATGAGGCGTAATGGGCTTTACTCTGATTTTAAAAGACGTCAGTGGACTGAGGTGAAGCCATTCTATGTTTAGACTTAATAGCTTGAAAATTAGATAGCTTTCTAAAACTATAAAATATGAATTTATCGATCAAAAGGAGGCCTTGCTTTAATTTTTCTCTCTAAAAATAATATTGGTAATTTCTGGCTTAAAATGTTAAAATTTGTTATACACTAAACTTCCTCATTTTTATTTATTTTTTTGATTAAAGAACTTTTTGAATTTTAATTTAAACAATTAATAACTTTTACCTCATTGGCTAATTAATTTCACTTGGGAAAGCTCCTAAACAACTCTTTCATTTACCATAAAAAAACACTTTAAATTTCACTTTATATTTTCATTTTATTTGCCACTTAAATGGTTATTTATAAATGGAATTTTTTCACATTCTAAATATATATAACTTTTTGTTTATAACTGGAATTTAAAACCTAAATATAATTTTAATTGAATGTAACAATTGAGTTTGCAGGGTGCACCCTATATTTGTTAACATTTCTGTTATTATTAACATTTCCTACAACAGAATTCTCGCAAAGTCGTCGACTCATGCGATTTCCACTTCGTTTTTTGTTCGCTTTTGTTTCACAATTTCCATAATTTTACTATCGCTTTTTATTGTTATTTTAGTTACATACTAAGGTACATACACGCACACTTTTGGACATCACTAATAGCTATATAACACGTTGATTTCAAATACTAAATTCGCCCACTCCACCGACGTTTTGTAAATGCTGCATATGTATGTGTGTGTGTTTATGTGTATTACTGCCCCATCAGCTGTTCAAAGTCCGTTACGTAATACTGGGCCCGTCGATAAACCTCGGGCCGAACCACATTTCCACCGAAACCAATAAAGTAATTGGCCGGCGGCACAGCCTCCAGATCGGTGGCTCCATCGCCGATCATGGTGATGAGCGAATCCTCCGGATGCTGCTGCTTTATCAAGGCAATGGCCTCCGCCTTGCCGCCCGAACGCGATGTGGGCTGTGTAATGTCGAAGCTATCGTAGGCGCCCAAATAGTCGAACAGCATCTTGTTGGCATAGACACGGCTCAGGGGAATGCCCAGTTCGGTGGCCACGGGCGCAATGAGGCAATCGAATCCACCGGAGATCAAATACACCTGCTTGCCCTCCGCCTTGAGGTGTGCGACGAAGCGCTTGACATTTTTGCTCAGTGTACTGGGACGCTCCTCGATAAAGTCCTTCACTTGCTGCTGCGTCGGCCGGATGATGTTGAGCCGGATTTTGAGGGCATCCTGGAAGGTCATGGCGCCGCCCATCGCCTCTTTCGTTACACGTGCCACCTCGCTTCCCTTGCCGCAGAACTCGGCCAGCTCGTCGATGCCCTCCTCGCAAATCACTGTGGAGTCCACGTCGAAGCACACGATCTTTGACTGCTGGATGACCTTGGCCGCCAATTGGGGCTGTTTGGGCGGTGTTATGGCCGAGGCGACGGTGGTCTTGGCCGCCACTCCACCGCCGTTGGAGGTGCCGTTGCCATTGCAATTTAGCTGCTTGGCCAGCAGATTATGGCCAGCGGCGGCTGCTGCAGGACGCGACATACTCAGTACGGAACCGCTCATCTTGACCGGCAAACACGTTGTGTGTAGGAGGTGACTTTGACCTTTTGTTTGTTTGACGCAAAAAAGCTTTTACGCTCGGCTGGGGGGGGGGACCTCAAAATTTTCCGCTGCTGAAATAACGCTTCTTTTTCGGTTTGTGTGTATCTCTTGTGCTTTTTTCTCGCCTTCTTTTTGCACACGCGCTTCGCGTCTTGCTGCTCAGCTGTTCTTTGTTTTTGTTTTCGTCTCTGTCTCTGTCTCTGATAAGTGGCAACGGGTTTTCTTAGTCAGCTACTTGGCTAAGCGCTCGAACTGCTCGCGTTGAGTAACTTTTCAAAAGTGCCTCGAAAACACTCGATCGCCCTTTTAAGAAAACTCTACGTTCGACGCACACAAAGGCAGTTGCTTTGATCTCCCCTTCTCTCGCTCTCTCGCACGGCTGACCAGCTGTGATCGGTTGATTACAAGCGTGCGAGAGCGAGATACCCGTCTGCCTGCACATTTACAACGTTTTCTCGTGCCTGTTATCGATGCAGGCTGGATCACACCGACTGTGGCACTCACCTAACTTGCGGCTTTTTATCCACAAATTACTCTTTATTCAGACTTAATCAGTTTCAATTGAGGAGGAGTGAAAGAGAAAACGTGAACCTTTGCACCCACCACATGTGCCGCCTTCATGCCACAATGTCTCTGCTTATCACACAGCGTATTTGTGTACAAAACAATGGGTATAATTATGATTTAGCCTGTCATTAAACCCGCGACACTAGAACCGCCTGGAACTGGAATTTCTAGCAGCAGGCGACCGCGTCCTTATCACTTGTGGCACCATTCAACACTGACCGGTTATCAGGGGGAACTACGGGCGGGGTGGGTTTGTGGCCAGACATCGGAAGACTACCCCAAAACAGTATCACCAAAAAAATAACAAGTGTGCTGTTTGTATGACCCCGGTACTAGGAATCAGTCTGGTATAATTCGGAATACAGTAGAGATTCTATAATAGGGATATGTTAAGACTTACAGTATTTTCTAGAAATTAATTCTTATTTTCTTATTTATTTATTCCTTAAATAACTAATTAATAAATTAATTAAATACCAAACAATCTATTTAAAATCACAGTATTGCAAATATTTAAGATCAAATAAAAAACATAAGAACTTATTTAATTAAATATAAATGATTGAAAATCTACTCAATTTTTTTTAATTCTAAAAATGTTTATGTTTTGTTTTAAATTTTAAAATTGTTCTCGAAGTTCAGCTGTATTTGAAATGCCTCTTATCTGCTTAGTACCGCAGCGTACTTTTTGTGTCTGGTTGATTCCCTGCTTGATTTTCAATACTTTCTTTTTTGCATTATTACTGATTAATCATTCATGTGGAAAATAACCGAAATCGAATCTGATTAGTGCTGTCGTTAGCTTTATTTATTTTTAAAACTACGAGATTTAAATTTAAACTGTCATGATGCGATTCTGATGCAATTCCATGCTAGTGTTGCAGTGTCTTACGTTGTAACGTAAAGCGAGAATCTTTGGAAGAATTGAGCGTTGCTCTTTCTGTTCTCTTTTCAAGTTGTTTGTTTTCTTTATTCTCCATAAATTAGATACTGGAGAAAAAAAAATGAGGCGCGTGCAATGCAAGCGACAAAAACAACAATGACTGCAGCAGCGAATGCAATTTTGCGGTCTCTTATAGTTGCTATAGTTGCTATGGCAATTTTTTTATTGTTGTTATTTTTTTTGCAGTTGTAGAATAACAAGTTGTTTTGACCGTTTCGCGATCGCTCGCTTTGTGGTAAACAGGGGAAAACAACAAAATAACCGTCAGCGGTTAGACCGCTAAAGTATTTCATTGCCAGCGATATCGATAACGATAAACAATTCATTGCGTGCGGAGCGGTCCTCTCATGCATATTTAAAGCTCGCCTCGGCCAACGACTTCAACTAAACATAAGCCGTAAACAGTTGATTATTTTTAATTGTCGTTGCCTTGAGCGACCAAAATGCCGGATAGAGGCCCATCACAAGGGAAATGGCGGTCGCGACCGACCACACCTGTACTTGTTACCTTTTACCTGAGCCGCCTGTCAACGGCTGCGGCACCTGTCGTTTTCAGTTTGAGTTTTCCCTTGCCTTGGCAACTCGTCTTGGGGTTTCGGTTTTGGGTGTTGTTTTCCTTTCGAGTTTGCATTTATCGATTGACCTTGTTGCTGCATACATTTCCTACAAAGTCCGTTTCCATTTTGTACATTTTCCGAGGACACACAAAGGTATAGAGGTGTAGGCTCGTCACCTGATCCAAAACGCATGGCAAAGTACTACCTAAGCTGGGCTAATTTATTATGCCCATCGAGTGCCCGGCCACCCATAATGGTTTCCAATTTTACGAAGGAAAATTCTTTGAACCGTAAAAATTCTGAAAATCGGAAGCCAAAAGAAAACGTATGGTTTGGGGATAGAATTTACAATTTAAAGAAAATAATTCTTTGGAAAATGTAATACAAGCGTAATTTATTTATTAAAAATAATAATAAATAGTTGAGTCGGTTTTATAGCATACTTTTTTGGCACATTTTTAGAATTTCTTAAGAAAAAATTAAAATATTTTATCGATCACATTTAGGTACATTCAAATCTCTTCCCAATTCTGTAGAACTTCCACTGTATTTCCATTTTTATCAACATGGAATTTAGTGAGGCAGTTGACAGCTGGTAATTGAGCCTCCCATCTGGTCACGCCCACAACTATTTGCCTCCCACTTTCCGTATAAAAAAGCTTGCATAATGACGCGACACTTTGTGGGTTTGTTTGTGCCAGCAGGCAGCTGATAGTTGATACTTGATAGGCACGGCTTAATAGCATAGCACCAGACTGAAGGCCGCGTAATTGCTGTATTAATTTTCATCACCAGTCAGACTATATTAGACAATATTTTCATTAGTCTGCACCTCTCGACTCTCGATTGATTTGTTTTTCACCCAGCAGCACTCGTAGCAGTTGTTTCCAAGGAACCTTTTTTTTAATATTTTTGCTTCTGCTGATTAATGGTTAAATGGACGATCCCCCTTTCATTTCTATCACCCGTGTGGGTTGTTTACGGCTGCACGCGATTTTAATTCCGCTGATTAACTCTCTCTCACTTACTCATACGGGAGTGGGGAGAGGGAGAGGGAGACACAAGCTCACTTGACACATTTACAAGTGTGGAGCAGAAAAGGGGAGCACCCAAGAAGTGCATGCAGTTTTTGCTCTCGCTCTCTCCCACTGCCCCCTCTCGCCTGCTTTGCGGTGCGTGGTTTTCTTTGTTGTTCTCCTCTTTTTTTTTATTTTGTTGTTATTTTTTGTCGTTTTGTTTTTGTTTTGCATCGCTTGATGTTGGTTCATAAACAGTTACAAAGTGGGCTGATTGTGTATGGCAACGTCAACGCTTGTGCACTGGAAAAATAACAATAACAACAACAACACCAAGGTAGATGTCCGCTCCGCTGGGGGCCATGCCTCCATGTGCCAACAGTCGCGGTCCAAAATATAAGCACTCTTGTGCTGATTCCTGACATTCTGGTTTTTAGGGCTTTGAAATGTTGACATGTTATGGTTTTTTTAAATCTTTATTTATTTTTGGGTACAATTTTATTGGGTTTTAAAATCTCAAGCGGTTTCTAATTGAGAAAATACCTTCTCAGCTTTTTTATTATTTAATTTTTCGTATCTGATTCCATCTTATTTTTAATTATTTGCATTTAATTAGTATCTTTTCTTCTTTCCCAGCTTTTTCTTTATAATTTTTCGTATCCAAATTTCTTCCTTTTTTAAATATTTCCCTTAAAATATTCTCTTAAATAAATCTCAACAGAAAATCATTATTCTCAACCGCATCTGTTAACGTTGTTGATATGTAAAACTGAAATGAAAACACGTCATTTGCCGACGATTGCTGTTGCTATAGCTTTGGCCAGAGACTTGTTTAACATTTGCTCTTCTGACAAAACCCGGCAACAATGGGAAAAGTTTTTAAGTCCGTCCACCGGCGCCGCCTCTTCAAATGTAATTACAAAAGCCTTTTTTTATCGTTGCCTTTTTTTTGATACCCGGAGTTTGAGTTCTTTGAGTTCATTGCTCTCGCTCTCTGGAAAATTAACAATAGCTGTGTTCTGGTGGCATGTCGTCCTGACAGCCACGCCCCCAAAAACGGAAGGCATATCCTGTATCCGTCGAAAAGGATTCCCCTTTTCCGAACGCAACAGTTTCGATTGTAATCCGAGTCTAATGCGGTGATTTGGGTCAAATGCCGGGGAGAGTCAGTGTTGTGGGGCAACAAACGCAAAACGAATGCATATGCATTGAGTCGACGAGGCTTTGCCCCCAAATAAAGTGCACCTGGGGGAAAAAGTGTTAGAATATTTGATTTATATTTAAATATATTTTTACCTGTAGTTTTAAGCTGCAATTCAAGGTTCTAGTCAGCTGATTTTGTCTCAAAATATCGAAATCTATATATATTTTACCCTAAGAATAACACAAAATATAAGTTATAGTATATAATTTCAAAATTTGATTATCGCCGATTGAATAATTCAGAATTTTAGGTGCTTTTTATGCAAAGTCTTTGACTACGCTTGATGATGAAAGGTCAGAGGCTTTCTTAATATATATCTTCTAAATATAAATCGAGAAATTATTATACTTTCTTTGTATTAATACAAAAGTTTTAAAGGAAGTCTCTTTATATGCAAATTTACTTTGAAATATTTTTGAATACTAATGTGATAACTCAAGAGAGAAATAGAGCTCTTTTATACGCTCTGTTTATTCTCTTGAGCTAAAAAAAAAATTTACTACCAACAGTTTATTAATTAAATCATAAAAATAATAATATTATAAAGCTAATTAGGGTAATAAATCCCCAAGAGCTCAATATAATTTCTTAGAGCGTACACATGTGGGTTTTGCAATGTTCAAACATCTGCTGAATCATTGCCAAAGGCCTAGCCTGAGCCACGACAGTGATTGGCTCTGCATTGCATGTGCAATGATTCCCACAGAAAAATAGACAACAGCAACAAAAAAACGTACATATAAAAACAAAAGCTAAAGCTTTGAATGCCTGAGCCTCTCTCGGCATCAATCAGATAATCGAAATTGTTTGCGCAACGCTCCATTAAATTCGCATTTCTCAAATTCGAAATTGCAGGCCCGCATTGTATATCCGAAGAGGAGGAGCAGCAGCAGCAGCTTAATAATGGTGGACTTCCGGTTCGATATCAGGCCCCTATTTCCCCAGCCAATAATCAAGGTTACGTCCAACCTACTGCCGCACACCTTCCGCGGCGACCGGCGTCAGTGTTTGTGAGTATTGAAACTGTACGCGGAATGGCATCCCCCGGGATCGTTTCGCCTTGCCGATACGCTTTCCACACTCACCCACACGAATTGCGACACCACTCACTCATCCCCATATTCACATCATCCACTTGCGTGCAGGGACGCCACCTCCAAGATGACGGAGATCATTGATCGCCTGGGCCAGCTTTCGGCCACATCGCAGGGTCTTAGCAAGCCGGTGACCACTGGACAGCGCTTGAGGATGTCAGAGAATCAGACCGTCTATCTGCTGGCAGATACTGAGTCAGGTCACAAGTAAGTTGTGTTTTCTATTGAATTATTCCATAAAAGAAACCTAATTACATTATATTTTCCAGTGGTTCAGTGGTTGGTCTCCTCAAAGTTGGAACAAAGGATCTCTATCTTTTCGATGAAACCGGCCAGACGCGAAAAGTCCAGCAGGCGCCATCCATTCTGGACTTTTATGTTCACGAATCCCGTCAGCGCTCTG
Source organism: Drosophila anomelani (assembly GCA_035045905.1). Taxonomy (NCBI): domain Eukaryota; kingdom Metazoa; phylum Arthropoda; class Insecta; order Diptera; family Drosophilidae; genus Drosophila; species Drosophila anomelani. The sequence continues at coordinate 12,027,833 of JAWNOO010000165.1, forward strand.
GCCTGGGAAAGCGTCTCTTCCAGACGATGCTCAGCGAAGAGCAGTGGACACCGATCAAGTGCTCGGTGGACCGACCTTCGGACAAGCTGCTGGCTTTCCTGGGCAAACATTATGGTCTTACGCGTTCCATACCGCAGGCCAATAATTTTGTGCTTTTCGAGGGATTCTTTGACGATGCGCCATCGGCAGCAAATGGTCATGGAAACGGCCAGTCACCGCAGCACACCCGGAATGGTCTGCACATCACAAACAGGTGAGTGAGTGGCGTGGAAAGTGGAGCGCTGAGGAGGCGTTGTCGGTTAGCCTAGCTGGCTTCCTGGCCTCCTGACCCCTGGCGTAGTCCGCGGCAATTAAGGCGTTGTTGCTGCTGCAGGAAACATTTCACTTTCGTCCTCAGTTGGCCATTTCTTTTCGGGGCCCCCATTTGCATATCGTATGCAAATCGGAATCCGGACTGTAGATTTGTTACTTTGTTTTGTTTGTTTGTTTGTTTGCCAAAGGAAGCCCGCTGATCGATAAAACTGGGTGCAAGTTGATTATTAACTTTCTTGGCTTAATGGTGGCCTGTTGCTTTGCTTTGTTTTGTTTTTAATTTGCTATTTAACCATTGATTACATTTAATTAAGAGCTGAAAATAATATAATTTTTACCGAAACTATTAAAATACGAAGTTTAAAGGGAATTTCTGTTTAAAGAAAATAAATTTTGGCATAAAATAATTGTATTTTAAGTAAAAATTCTTAAGAAATATAAATATGTTAAACAAAGCTGCCACAGAAAATGTGGTAAATTATAAAAACTATTTTATTTTCAGATTTTAATAAAATTTCTAAGGTATCCCTTTAATATTCACATATTTATCCTTTTAAAATAACTAAATTTTCCTAAAACTTAATCAAATTAATGCATAAGCTTTAGCATATCTCTAAAACTAACCTTCCATTACCTTCTGCTTCTTTTTAAACTCTGCTTTATTTAACTTTAAAATATAAATTTAAATTTCGTAAAAGAAATTTAAGTAATTTATTAATATTTATCAGCTTTTCTTATCCCAAAAATATAACTAAATTCATAACTCTTTCTCCACATGTTGCGCTAACCCCATGATAAATGATAACCAACGATAACCACCATCATCATCAATATGAAAACAGTCCTAACACCCAGCTATTTGGGGCCACCTACTTGGGTGAGGATAATCGACGACGTGGCTCCCAGCAGCAGCAGCTACCGGCTGGGCCCAATCTGCTGCAACAAGTAACACAAATCTCACCGCAAGGACGTTATGGGGCCAGGCGTCCCACCTGCAGCATGGCTGAGGTAATGGGTCTAACTTAATTGGGAAGTTATCTGGGTTTTGGATTAAACTTTGTGATAAATTATGGTAATTTTATTATTATGATTATTATTGTAACATTCCAAATTTATATTTCAAATGAAAAGTGTTAATTGTCCATTGAAAAATCTCCATCCGAGTTGGCTTTCATTGGAAAACGTCAAGATCCCCAAGTAGCTACCGGCGTAGAGCTCAGTTCAAATTTATACTCGATAGCAGACGGAACATATCTTTCCACATTCCAGTGTACAAAAAAATATATCGTATTTTTATATAGTTTTATAACTTGACCGAGTTTCGTGACCGTTTTTGTGTGTTCAAAGATTTTTGCTTAAGTTTTGGTTTTCGTTTTTTATTTTTTTGTTCTTCGTGCGGATTACTAATTTCGAGTGATTTTAATTTATGGATGCCAAACGCGGTAATGCCTCCGGGGCACGCCACGGCCAAGGAGCCGCTGGCTATCATGCATCCAAGACGAGCATGGCGGTAAGTGGTGTCGAATATAAAAAGTCTCCTCCGGATTATAACTTGGTTTACAGTCACGCCACGCGGGCGGCGGAGGCGGTCAACCCATTGGACGCAAGCAGGTCAGCGAGGTTAGCATAACGCCCAGCCAGGGCAGGAATCAGGATAACGTGAGCCGTCTGCTAGACTTGCTGTTTGTAAGCCAAGTTGATACCAGATTTCGTCACAGCCTCTCAAGAGCCCATTGGATGCTTTGAGCCGCAGTGGCCCCACTTTACGCAACCAGAATCCCTTCCAACGACGTTCGGGCTTGCAGGATGTGGATGATTCCTTTTTGGCTTCGAATGCTTTTGCTCGCCCGTCCAGACTGCGTCACTCTGGCCTGGAGAGGGACGCGCAACCAAACGCAGCTCAAGCTGTGAACCCTGCTCGCATGTCGGCTGGTCAAGAGCCGGTGCAGCAGCAGCAGCAGCAGCAACAGCCGCCGCCGCAGCAGCAGCAGCAGCAGTACCAACAGATGCCTCCAGCGGGTGGTGAACAGCAGCAACAGCAGGTGCAGCCAGTGGCCGCCGTGCCCTCGTCGCAGCATATGATTCAACAATATGCTCAGCAGCCGGCTGCTGGACAGCCAACGCGACATGAACCAACACCCTCGGGCCGAGCTCATGCCCAGCATCAGCACCACCAGCAGCACCAGCAGGTGCCACAACAACAACAGCAGCAACAGCAACAGCCTGTTTATGAGCAACAACAGCCAGTGACCACCGCACCAGATGCACAAACCCAGAATAAATACCCAGCACAACAGCAACAACCCCAGCCAGGATATGTAAGCTTCATGAGGAACTCACCCTCTCTCTGACCCTAAAAAATAACCTACGACCCACAGAATAACCAGCCAGCACCAGCAGCAGGTGCTGCTGCAGCAGCACCACCACCAGCAACATCAGCGTCATCCGGAGGAACCGGAACTGGAGGCGCCGGAGCAGCACCCTCGGGAGGTGCGGCCGGCAATAATGCTCCACCGGCGGATGCCGAGATGTGCACCACTTGCCCCAACTGCCAGACCACCATTTATTTGGTGCGCTCCCCGGAGCTGGGACACGGCGATGCAGCCCGACCTTACAATGAAATGTAAACGGAAGACGGATGAGAGCCAATCGAACGATCTAAACGGGTGGCGAGCGAGACTATAACGAAAATTCCAGTGCAACAGATTCAAAATTGACTGAGAAAAATCCTCTACGGCCCCAAGGGGTTTACACAAAGTTTATAGTTTTATGAAAAATCTAATCTAATCTTTCCCAGTCTCGAAAAAATTAAGTGTAAACCCAAAATTTTCTTGTGAACGCAATATTTGGTGGTAGGAATTTTTTCTGTAAATAAAAATATATATAAAAGTAGGTAGTAATGTGTGACTTTTACTTTCAGTTCACCCTCGAAAGAGGTTAACCACCCCCCAAAAAGTGTGTTGGCTGCGTGCCAAGTGCCTGTTTTTGGTCACTTCAGGGGAGAGGGTGGCCCGGATTTATATATATATATTTAGAACTGGGCAATTAATAAAGAAATTCATGGAATTGTAGGGGGTAATATGTAAGCTAATAGGCTTAGATTTTATCTCTGGATAGCTTTATGACCTAATAAATTGCTTTATTTTCAGATAATTCATGCGGGCAGCTCCAAAGGTGGCACAGGCGGCGGCGGCAACAGTGCAGAATCGAACAGGTAAATGATTAGCTTTAATTTCCTCAATAATTATTTTCATTTCTGTGTGTATCGTCTTCATTTTGAGTTTCATTTTGTCTTTTTTTCGTTTTGTCTTTCAGAATCAAATAGAAAATAACACACGGCCCTGCATCTCACATACAAAAGATAGAAAAAAAAGCATCAAAACTTAAATAACAACCCAGTGTACAAAAGCCTTTAATTTAGCCAATTTATTTATATATTTTGTTTTCGCCTAGTTAATTTATATATATTTGTAAACAATTGATGAATTTACACTTAGCAGTACGAAGTACAAGCAGAAGAACCTGCACTTGCCGCATGCCACCAATACACCACAAACAACAAAAAACACACCAATACCCCATAAAAAGGCACCAGAAAAATCGGAACTCTACAAGAAAAAGAAAAGCAAAAAACAAAACAAAAATACCTGACAAATTGTGATTACATACATGCATACTTGTGTATCATTTAACATTTAACAAACATTAATTATTTGTCGTAACTTATTTTCGTTTTTTTTTTACCAAGCAATAAAATCAAAACAAATCGATTAATTTCAAGTCCATCCAAGGAGAGCTTGTAAATAATAGAAAAGCATTGTGATCGATCTTTTAAATAATATAATTTATATAATTAATAATTTGTAATTTATTTCCAAGCTCTCCTCTAAAATGCGTGTCATTTTTTTAAATTTAAAATTTAGTTTTACAAAAGAATTCAAAGAAAACCATCTTCCAAACAGCGGAATGGGTAACCATGACATTGCAGAGATTACCGCCCAGCTGCAGCAGCAGACTTTGGCCGAGCTTGAGGCCAATCGTTACATCCCAGAGCCTGAAATTGAACCCGAGCCGGAGGCAGAACCTGAACCCGAACCCGAGCCAGAGCCGGAGGTAATCACGCCCCCATCGCCGCCGCCCAAGAGCCATACGCCTACGCCGCCGTCTGTGCGTTCGCCGGAGGTGGCCGAGAGCATCATTGGAGAGAACCGCAGGCCGCCGGCCTTCCAGCTGAGCAAGCAGCACACGGGCATGAAGAATCGTTCGTTTGGTGTCGGTGGCGCTGTCATGCCCAGCAGCAAGATGGAATTCGATCAAATGGAGCGCGAGGATTTCGGTGTTGTCAAGATCAATCGTCCGCCGGGCCATGAGGCAGTCACCTCGCCGGGTCACGACAATACGGATGCCATGTCCACTGCATCCTCTGGTGGTGGTGGCGGCGGTGGCGGCCTCACCGATCAGGGCTACTATGATCTCAAGTTTTATCACAACAAATTGTGGTAAAGAGCAGAAGAAACCAAATTTATCACAAACAAAAAAACAGCGAATCTCGCAAATCTTTTGTACGCATAATTAACAAGAAAAACAACTTAATTAATCTAGGAACTAAGCAGACGTATTAATTAATTAATCAAAAGACACCAAAAACCAACAACGGTTCCTGTATTGACTTTTCTGTTGTGAGCTTCTTCTTCAGACCTTTTGTTGTTACTTCGTTCATTTGTTACCAAGCCACGCACTCTACTCACCAGATTGATCCTTAATCTTAACAATAGAGCAATTCAAATCGTATGTGTAGACTAATTACTAGTTAATTAATCGAATCAGCAATAATTTCTATAATTTACTTAAACCAATTTGTTTGCTTGAACAGAACAGAACCCTTAAATGTAATCCCCCCCCTGTGTGTATCTTCCAATTACAGCAAACGCGAATATTTCGAGCAAATCTATAGCGATTATATGCTATAGACACAGATCCATCTTCGTAGCAAATACTCAGCATTCCTCCTACTCGCAATGCATAGAACAATAGCATTAACGATTGAAAATAAATTCAAAATAAAGCACACACTTGGTTTTTTCTGTCGATTCTACTGGCTCTTTCATTCGTTTGTTTTAATCTGCAAATACAACTATGTACGTTTACACACACATACACATGAAATGGAAATCAATGGAACTGAGAGAGCTGAGCTGCTGAGGTGCACTGAAATCTTTTGGGGGAATAGAGGAGCTATCTCGTTGGTGGTGGTGCTGCTGCTAAATTGCTATTTGCCGGCTGTGGAATCCCTCCGCCTTGACGACTGCCTGCCTGGGCTTACATGTAGATAAAGTTAAACCTAACAGGAAAACAAATATTAATATTCAGTTTTTCATTAGATTTTGAACAGAACTCACCTGCAGAGGGCCTGCGGCAGCGATGAGATGATTGGTCCATAGCCTTGAGAGTTGTCGTATAGCTCGAACAGCGGTGCAGCAACAAGCTTATAATTTTTGGGCACAGCAAAAAGTGCTAGATTACGGAAAACGATAGAGACAGAATTGATGTATGTTGAGAGAGCATGGAGCATAGAGGGAGTCACGGAGGGCATTATCTAGGAGGGGGTATTACAATCGGTTGATACAATTTACATATAAAGAATATAAAGTCTCGCTTGCTGCCGCATTTTGTATATATAAAAAGTTGTATGTTTTACATTCATAGTTGGATTCGTTAGACTAATTACACGGGGCTTTGTTGCGACTCGCAAACTGCACAAATGTCACATTTTGCTGGCCCAGCAAAGCCCGCTATAAGTTTCAGTTATGAACATAATTTCCATTAAGAGCAACCTTATACATGGTGTGGGGCGGGTTCATCATTAAGCAATTACGTAAGCTTTGTGTTTACATTGACGGAGTGCTTATTATATTAAGGAGCGACCTGGCTGCGGCGCAGCATGCACTCAAATCTGCACAACACGCGAGATTTGGGCACATGACCAGAGCAGCCAGCAACGTTACAATGCTCTCTCGACTGCCTGCCTGCCCGGTGGATATACACAATCTTAAGATTGAACAACACAACAATCACTTGACAAAAGTAGTAAGAGTAGAAGCTAGGAGGATTATATAACATGGCTGCTGCGCTCAGGTCTGTCTCACAAGACATGTCGACATATTTACAAAATTAATGAACAAGAACAATCATTGAGTTTTGGACGGAGAAAAACGAACAAAATATGCCAACACGCAGTTCAGTTTTCTGAGCAATAAAAAGTACAATTTGAATTGATTTTGATACAATTGGATGATAGAATCAAACTAACTAAGAGTTCCGCCCGCCTTGCGCGATCGATCTGTTTGTTTGTTTCTTTCTTTCTCATTCTCTGTTTCTCTTTGTTTCTTTGACTTTTCTGTTTCTGTTTTGCTCGATTCTGTTGTTCTATGGCATTGCACTCTTGAGAGTTGAGTTGGGTAGATACGACACACACGGCGCTAATGGAACAGCTCAGGGTACATCGTAACTGGCGTTCCCGTCCGTATCTAAACAGCATTGAAAAGATATGACATGAGGTTTGTTAGCGTATTCGGTTTTCTTTTTTTTTTGAGGCAAATCAAAAGAACAGCTATAGGTTAACATGGAGAAATGGATATCTTCGATATACGCTGCTCGGATAGGCCTACGCGTACGGGCGTATCGAGCGAGATAACTGCAGATATTTACCCTTTTCATGGAGCTGCACCAGGAAGAGCCGCTTGTGCTCCTTCGGCTTGGTGATGTGCGGCGGAATGTATGGATATTGCGGTGGCTCAAAGTTTGGCCGCCACCAATTGCCAATGGTGTCCTCGACTATCCATTCCTGCTTAACTCCATCCTGACGACCCAGCGTCTACAAAAAAAATAACATAATATTATCGCTGAATTTTGTATTTATTATTCTGAAACTCGAAATATTCACCTCGGAAAGCAATCGCTTCAGACCCTCGACCTCGTCCTCGCCGGCATTTAGCTCGCCGCCCGGCAGCTTGAAGAATGTGGTGCCCAGCTGCAGGAGCAGGACATGGGGTAGCCCGTGCTCGTGGACCAGCAGTACTCCCTCCACGGATCGGCGCATGCCAATTCTATCGAATTCCTCTCGCATCCGCTGAAAGCGCGACGGCACCGACGGATCCTTCTCGAAAAGCGGCTCCTTGGTGCCGAATGTGTAGTTGGTCAGCGGGTATCTGCAAAAATATGTTGTTATCAAAGAGCTCCTCGTTTTTCGGGATCCCCTCTCTCCACTCACAGGTTGATGGTGCGATTGATGGTCAGCGCCTGGTTGGTGGCATACTTTTGTGTGCCATTGTTGTTGCTGTTGATGGCATCCGCCTGGCCTTGGCTGCCGCGGCGCGGCCAGCCGGAGCCCGATTTGTTTGAGACTTGCGAGGACGCCATTTTGTTATACACACACCGCGAGTCCGATACGGTGCCGCACGAAAACTGCTCTTCAAGGGTGTTCTGGGTGTTTGGAGACAACTCCCCCACAACTGGCCTAGCTTTGGCTATATATTTAAAAACGTTGTTGATAATTTAGCGTCAATTTCAAGGCGATTTCTTAATTTTTTACTGCCCAGCAATTTTGCAAAAAGAAATTTGTACGCCGGGACCAGGGCTGTATAAAAATCGGTTTGTTTGCAAGGGGTCACACTTTAATCGAACACTGGTGTTGCCACTAGCCGTTTGGCTGCTTTTCATCCGATCCGCCTCCAATCTGGCACCACCACCATCCATTAGTTTTTTGTTTATGTTGGGACGTTGTCGGAAAAATCGGCTGTTTTCCCGTCCGTCTGCTGTGTGCCATGAAAAGCTGCTAAAAAGCTAAATATAAAAATCAGCGCAGCGCGCGACCAACGTTCGGGACTCGGGAAATATGTAAATGCTGCGGAGAGACGGAATGGAAAACGCATTTTGTGTGTGTGTACATAAGTAAACTGCGGCCGTGCCTGCGTTTGCGGTTGTGTTTGTGTTTGTGCACCGCAGCGGTGCAATGGAAAAGTGATTATTATAAATGAAAAGCAGAGAAATGTGTAAGTGTGCCAACGAAAAGGCTTTGAACTTTCGCATTTACGTGTTTTCACCTCATCCTTTCATCTTCCGCTCCCCCGCCTTCGGCGCACCAGCAGACGGCGACAACCAACTCCCACTTGTACGTGTGCGGGGTGCGCAGTGAAGCAGCAGGGGTGTTTGTGTTTGCACTGGTGTGCGTGCCAGATAAAAGACTCTGCGCTTCGAGTTTCTATTCCGCAAAGGATATATGTATGGTGTCAACCGGAGGGAATAGTTTGTACGCCATCGTCCCTAATATGCAGCCACGTCCATTAATTACGCGAAAGGTCAAAAGTTAGGACCCAAAAGGAGCCCCGCAATAATAATGTTGTAAGGAGGCGACGAGGGAGAGAGCTATAGCTTCAGAGAAAGAAAGAGGGAGAGAGATAGCGAGCTATTGTGCAGGTGTGTGAGTGCGTGGTAGAACAAAGAGGACGAAAAACACGGCTGGCCTCGAATTCGCCGCACGGCAAATTGGTGTTTTGTAGCAAAAAAATACAAAAAAAAAATCGAAAGGGAAACAAGGATTCTCCAGATTTCCATTGAAACTGATTAAAGACTGCCAAGTTATACAACCCAAGAGCCATGTCTGCGGCGGAACTTGAGGCGGAGGCTGCCGCCCAAGAGCAACAGCAGCAACAACCGCCGCCGCCGCCCAGCGAAGAAACCAACAACACCACTGCCAGCGATGAAACACCCAACAACAGCTACAATAACAACATCGACATGGACACACAGCTGCAGATGAGCAGCCTGGATCACAATCAGCTGCAGCTGGAGGGCAACAGCAACAACGGCGGAATTCCGGGTCTGGGAATTGGCCTGATGAATTCCTCACCGCCGCCGCACAGCTACCGGCACTCGCGGGCCTATCGCCACTTCAAGAACCCGCCGCAACCGCACATGTGCATCCGCACCACCACAGAGGCCGGCGAGGAGCTCTTCATCAATGTCCTCAGCTGGACACGCATTGTGATACCGCAGGAGCCCAGTGATCCCATTCCCCTTTACGGTGGCATGCGTGTAAGTTTTTATTTTTGGGGAAAAATTATACATTTTGTGTAAAATAAATCATCCTTTCAGGTGCCACCTGGCAGCCCACGCAGTCCTCCCATCGTCTTTGCCGTCATGGCCAATCCGGAGGTGCTCAAGGACTCTGGACGCCACAGCAAAGACCCCGAGGAGCGACGTGCCATGGTGGAGCTGATGTGTGACTTTGTGGAGGCTATGAATCCAGGCGTGAAATTAGTCAGGTAAAAATTTAACCAAATTTAAAAGATTATCTAAAAAACTAATCAAAAATCATTTCCCCCTTAGAAACGCCGTAATACTTAAGGATCGCGACATCTCTGGCGAGCTCAAGGACGTGTGGAATGCCGTGCAGGCCCAGAGAGATCGCGAACGGGAGGAGCAAATGATGCAGCAGCGCCAGCAGCAGCACTATCAGAACATCACCACGCAACAAATGTTTCCCAAGTCGCCGGATGCAGCGCGAGCGGCCAGTGCCGGTGGTGCCAGTGCGATGAATAACGAAGCCGGCTCGCCACCGGCTCACCCAGAGTCGCTGCTGGCTGAGCACGGCAATGGCAATGGCAATGGCATCACCTTGGCTGTGTTTGCCCAGCAGCTGGACAACAAAGTGGCCAGCGAGCAGGCAGAGCAGCAGGAACAGCAGCAATCAGCCCTCTCGGAGGAGGCTTGTGTGGATCAAACGGATGCAGGCAGCTCGCTGAATGGTGCAACCACTGGGCTGGACAATCATCCAAGTGTGGAGAGCGAAACAGAGGCCAAAACGGCTGCTGCTCCAGTAACCACAAATGGTGCCAGTACGCCCACGCCAACAGTCACACCCAATCCAACGGCTCCAGTTTCAACTCCAGCTCCAGTTTCGGCACCTGCTTCGGCTCCAGTTGCCACACCAACACCACCACCACCTGCTGCTGCTGCTGCTGTTGCGCCCGTCAAGAAGGAAAAGCTTGGCGGTTTCTTGCCGAATGGCTGCATCTTCCCGCGCTTCAAGAACAACAAGCACAAGGACAAGGACAGCAGCCACAAGGAAGGCAAGAGCAAAGAGAAGACCCTGCTGAATGCCCTCAAAAAGAGCAGCAAGGACAAGAAGGTGGCGCCCAGCGAGCAGCCGCCGGTGGAGAAGGCCGCCGTCTCGGATAATGGCACCACCACCACGCAATACGAGAAGAACTGCATAAATAATCTGGAATGTGAGGTGCAGAAGCTGGATCTAAACAGCGGCAGCAATAGCGATAATAATAGCATGTTTATCAAGCTGAAAGTATCGCCGGCGGGCAATGCCACGGCAGCGGCAGCGGCGGCCAAGTAGAGAAAGAACACACAAAAATCTTGTAGGTAAGTGGGAGAGCTAGGAACTCGGTCTGTCGAGCGTCTCCTTAGGGCTTAGAGTCGTGAATAGAGAGAGAGGGAGTCGTGTAGCATATACAAAATACACAAAACAACACAACACAGACACATTTTTTGGATAGCCATTCAGAGACCACAGTAAAGAGATCAGGATCAGAGACAGTTGTGCCATGCTCACCAGCTCATATATACAGACAGCGCTTCTCCCAAGGATCTTCCCCCCGGCATTTACACAACTAAAACAAAAAAAATGAGTAAAGTATTTACATAGTTCAATATACAAAATATGAGTATGAGATTATCGCATACACAGAGTTTGCCTTATATACAACAAGACCCTAAAAAAGAGCCAGAATTCACGAATATATTTAACAATTAATCCAAGTTGTAATCAAGAGAAACTCATGCGCCAAACATACCAGCAGCACTACTCATCTCACATCTTCCCTGACATCACACAAAAGTATTACGAATAATCCTCGCAGATCCCTTGTACTCCACCTCCACCCTCCTCGATCGATTGATCTCCACGCTTTGAAGTTGAGGGCTGTAGAATGAAAGTATATGATATGATATATGATATATGATATATGAATGTAGCAACAACTAACTTATGTACCTAAAAGTATACCAGAATATCGGCTGAAGAGAACTCGTATACACAGATTCCGCCATGTCGCTATTTATTATTATATTTTATTTGTGTTTAAAGTTTAACTTTTAATGAGTGTGTTTCCCCTTCTTTTTTATATTTGTTTTCTAAGCGTGCTTTTTGTGTTGTAATTGAAACTTTAGAGCCCCTTTTGATGTATGATTTATTGTTTTGTGCTAACACCCGAGAGAAGAACCCTCAACTTCAAACGAAAACCACTCACAAATCATAAACATAAAATGAACACTATAAAAATTGTAGTGTGAAATAGATTCTAGAGAGAGTAAATACAAAATTCGGAAACCCAACTTAAAAATGGGGAAAACAAAAAACTAGAAAACAGTTTCAACTGCAATATCGGACTGAACAATGCTGCCATATAAAAATATATATAATTAACATCTATATGCAAAATTTATTGCGAATTTCCATAAATGAACGAAATTTCAATTGTGATTCAATTCGAAAATCTAATTTTATTTCCACATCGAAAACAAAACTCAAAAACACACACTACGTATACAGAATTTCGTATAAAATATAATTTTGTTTGCTAGGCAAAACAAAAACAAAATAAAAACAAACAAAAAAAACACCAATTAAGCTCCAAAAACACGCAACACCAAAAACCACATTTCCCTTTTTTGGTTTTTGTGTTAGTTTTTTCTCTTTTTTAGTTTTCTTTGTTTTAGGTATGAGAATTAATCAAAAATCGATTGCCTAAACCCAAGAGTTTCCTTAATTGTGAGTTTGGAACGAGAGGAGTCCCCGATTTGAAGGATCCACGGATCAGAAGAACCCTAAAGTATATGCTAGTTTTTAAACTGGTTGTAAATGAGAGAAAATGCTCGTGTAAAATTAGTATTAAATTATAGCACCACCAACCCAACAAAAACAACAACAAAAACATCATGAAACATTAAAAGAATCACACTATATAATTACAAATTAAAAACTAGTTTAAGATTCAAGGTCTTCTTAAGCGAAGAGCAACAAGAAAAAAAGCAATAATTTTAAAGAAAGTCGTGGCAAGGAAATTATAATGAAAATGCGTGCTGTTCCTTTAAAATCTTTGGAGTTTTCTTTGGAAATATTTATGAGTTTCGCAAAATAATTAAAAATCTAGAGATTTAATACCTGGATTCCATTGGCATATAACAAATATAGCTTATAAATATATTTGTTTCTGGAAAATTAATTATATAAAATTAGTTATATAATTTCATTGAATTATAAATATCATAAAGCATGGTTTTTGTTTTCTTTTGTATCAATTTTATAAACATTTTAGGGTTGTTTGTATTTTTTTCTTAGGACTATTATGACCCTATCCCTGTTTTTGTTAAGAATTTGTTGTCTTAAAGCCTTTTTTAAAATTTATTTTTGTCCACAAAAATGTCATACAAGTTTTAAAATTAATATATTTAATGTTTTTTCGTAAAAAGAATAAATAATTCTTGTTCTAAGCCTAAATTTGATCACAAGGCAAACTTCTTTTAAAATAATTTTAAAAATTATTAAAGCTAAACGTTAAAAAATAAATATGCCAGTGGAATGGGGTTATGAAAGTTCAACAGCATAAAAATATATATGAATCCAAGATATCTAGAGATTTATGGAACAGCCCGAAAGAATTCTAAACAACACACAACACTAGCGAGGGAGAAAACCCAACACACAAGAACTCACATTTTTATATTGTATATGTATGTAATAATAAAACAAAAAACGTATTTGACAAAAGTGTAAAGTTATGTTTAATTTATGGGGGGAATTTAATGTTTTTTACTTATCAAAATATATAAAAATGATCTCCAGGATCTGGGAAGAAGGGTAAGTAATAAGAAAAGTAAAGTTAAAGCAAAGATTACCTACTTTAAGAAGAATCTATAGGCAAGAATATGCAGGATCTTGAAAAACCAATAAAAAAGAATTTCCTGTGAAAAAGAAAGATCTTCAAGGAACCTTTTCTTTAAGTAAAATATTATTTCAGGGTAAAAATCCAATTAAAATTCCATTTCCAACAGTTAAACTAACAAATACAATAATAAATTTATTAACCCAAAAGAAAACCAACAATTGATTACATAAAACAAATCTCCAGGATTCCTTAAAAATCTCTTATAAAAAAAGAAAATAAAAACATCATAAAAACTTGTTATAAATCAGCTATTTATTTTTCGTTCAAGGTTTTAATAAATATGTGGATTACTGGGAGGATGCGTGTGTGTGTTTGCTACTTTCTACAGAACAACCTATACAATAGATCTCCAGGATCATCCCCCTCATTCGTCATGGTTGTTGACGGCACGCAGGCGCTCCAGCTCGGCACGCTCCTCCTTGTTGCGCAACAGCGGCACATTGTAGTCAAAGGCATAGAAGAAGCCCTTCGGTTCGCCAGTCTCCTCGGGTCCGGGCACATAGGGAGGCTCCTCGTGAACGTAGGGCACCTGCTCCTGCTCGGTGGGCTGATAGCGACCCTCGGCAGTCTGGTATTCGGCGGCATAGGGATCCGGATTGTGACCAGCAGCAGCGGCCAGCTCACCCCACAGCTTGAAGTGCTCCTCCTCGGCCTTAAGCACGGCGGGCGTCTTGGTGGCTGGCAGCTTCAGATGAGCGGGACGGTTGTCCTCCACATGGAAACCGGTCTTATCGGCATAATAATTGGCCACAAAGTCACGGCCATGTGGCTGCACATATTTGTAGGAACCGGTCACCTTGCCGGTCTCGTCACGTTTCTCGTTCTTGCCCTGATTCCAATCCCTATAGCCATAGGCGAACTGACCCAGACCATCCTGGCCATGGTACTGATGCGCGTCGTAATGCTCCTCCACATAATCCTCGGGGTGTTCGATCACACGGCCCATGTACACAAACTCTCCCTTCTCGTTCCGGGCCTCGGGCAGAGGATTCTCGCCAGTTTTGGGGGCATACTCGATGTCACCGATGCCACGCAACTGGGCGCTGTTGAGGAACTGCTGGGCCTCCTCGGGGGTAATGTTGATCTTGAAAATGTTCTCGCCGCTGGCTAGGGTGGCCTGTAAAAAAAGCAAAGCAAAGTGTGAAATGGTTTTAGCCTCAAAAGGTAAGACAAGCCTCAAATTTAAGCACAAAATATTCTAAAAATCACACACAAAATAAAAGAGAGATGATGTCATTTTTAGTTATTGATTAAAGTCGCACATTTCGCTTGTAATGTTAGCCAAGATTTGCTTAATACTTTTTCACATTGTATAACTTTTGTATATTTGCACAGATATCAGCCAGCCAATCACAGTTGACATTTTATGGAGTCACAACCCGGATTTTAATTGAAAAGATCTCTATTCAGAGTGATCATCTTTAGTGATCGTAAATTTGAGCTTAATTATGCAAAGCAGTCTCGGCCTTTACCAGCAACAGGGCAGCAGCCAATATGAAGCACTTCATTGTGGTTTTATTTTTCGTTTATAAATCCAAAGATATCGCTAGGTTTTTTTTCACTGTTCTGTTTCGTTGGCGCGCTACTAATAACTGAATAACTCGGACCCCCTGGCTTTTATACTAACTCTTAGCTCGGCTTTTTTACGTCTCTCGGCGAACTACGAACTGAATGAAGATGTGCGCTTTTGTGCTCGGATTCACCTGTCCGGTTTCTTACTCAGAAGCCTCAGAATCGTACAGCCAGTGGCGGTCATATAAAGTTCATTATCGACGCGTCGCTCAAATTCGCACTTCTCAGAGATACAAACCGAGTTGGGGAGACATCATTAATTGTATGTTTGCCGCTTTGCTCAATTAGTTATCTAATAGCTTCATAGCTCATCTTACCCATCATAAATTGTTGCTGCTTTTCAGAACCCTTTTGGAGTCCGACTTCAAGTGGCATTTCGAGCTCACATGGCCTGTCGAGTGTTCGAGTAGCTCATAGATACTTTTTTGCCACTCGAGATTCTTGTGGTTGCTTCAGAGGTATTTCGGGCAGACAAGAATGCCTAAAATCTGGTTTGGTTTAAGCTTATCTTGATGGCAAAGGCGGTTTTTGTCTATTTAAGTTTAGAATTTTGCAAATTATTGGAATTTTAAGGAAAAAACATCGATATTTATTGATTTAAAATCGATTTTTGATAAGAGAACATTGAATATTTTAAATATTTTTCATGTTACTTAATTGTGAAGAAGGTTTTGATATAAAACAAATATTAAAATTTAATAAACTTTAAGGTCTTTAAAAAGAAGTATTAAACTCCAGGATCCTAAAAGATTTTTCTTTACCTTAAAGTAGTCCCTAATTTTCTCTCAAAAATGTACAAAACCTGCAAAAATTCTTGAAAATTTTAAGAATTAACTCAAAAATCTTCTTTTTACTTTCCCTAAACCTGTTTTAATTCTATTAAAAAGGTATTTTCCAGTCGCAAGATTTCCATAAGCCACCATATTTTTCACTTAACATCCAGCTCTATGATTTATTTACAATTAAGCATCTTTTAAGCTTCTCAATCACTTTTTACTTTTAATTAATGCAAATTTTCAGTGGTGGGGCTTTGACTATGACTCCGGGTTTCCTGTCCGATCGGCGGAAGTTTTTTGTGTTTAGACATTGCGCTGCCAAGCACTTGAAGTCCGCTGGGAGATGGCTGCATAATTAGATGCCGGGTTTTAAATGTCAGTTCAATAAGCCTCGAAGCTCAAGTGTAATTAGAGCTCAAGGGTTTCGGATTTCAGGTTTCGAACTCTTGAAAGGCGCTTATTAGGAGGCGATGCTTACAAAAGGGCAAAACTGCGCAGTTGTTCGATTACACAAAATGACTTAACTATTTAAATAATAAACAAGCTTCACGTTCTTCTTCAATCATTGATTCAAATTCCGATTCTACAGTTGCAGTCGTCAAAGCGCCACATCATCATCCTAGGTATCATCATCATCATCCCCATCAACATCTTCGGTTGCCGAGTGTTTCCCACTTTTATCTATTTTTAAACATATTATTATCATTATTTGTTTCAGGCTGGCAGACAAAGCCGAGCCAAGTCCAAGACTTTCGGTGTTCTAAGCTGGTTTCAAATAACTAAAAAAACAACTAACAACTAAGGTTCTGGGTTAATTTATGATTCACCAACAGGTTGGTCTGGGATTTATGCCACAACAACATCATGGCCCAACCTCCTGACGTTCCATTCAGCGATATTTTTTTGTTATTCTGGCAATTTCGGGAATCCGCTTTATAAATAAATAAACAAACTACGAACAAAATTGTATTATTATATGGAAAATTCATTGATTCATTCTTAAATGTCGTTATTTTGTTATCGAATTCCAATTGATGATGCCAATGTCTAAATAAAAACGAAGACCTAATTTCCAGCAAAAAGCTGGTTTTCTGGTCTCAAATTTTCGGCTTTTGATAATTTATATTATAAATGAATTGGCTTTATAATATAAAATAATTGCGTATGATAAATGAACGCGCTGACGTTGTTTTCTTGTTTTTGATTCCAAACGATCGGTCGTCGTGCGCTGCTGCTGCTGTGGGAAACAGATGAAATGTCAATTAAATTTGCATGAATGTTTATTTTTGATAAACGTTCTAAGATTTCGATTTTGCTAGGTTTAACTTCCTCGAGATTTTTTAAATAAATTATTCAAAGAGTTTCCACGTAAACACGAATCGAGTGCGAACAATGAGATTGAAGAGTGAAGGTGCTACTTAGTGCCAAAATGCTTCATAATTGCCAAGAGGCACTTCCTCATTATTTTTAAATGAAAGATCAGTGAACAAAAAGCACTCGAGAGCTTTAAAATTTTGCCAAATTGGTTACTGATTCAGCCAAAACATTTAAATTAATTCGTGAGACAACATAATGCTTTTTATACAACATCATATTTTATTTTGCATAATAAAAATGTTTCCTGTACATATAATTTATAATTAAAAAATATAATTTTCCCTCCAACGAAATTCTTTAATTTAACGGCCAACGACGTTTTGTAGCAAACAGCCACTGAACGGCAAGGCAAAGCCACCTATGGCTGGTTTATCGATACCTGCAATATCGATATAGTTCATTCACTACCACCACCAGTTTCGGTTTTATTTTGGTTCACACTATCGTCTTAGCTTCGGTCACACTAAGTGTGTTCATCAAAAATCTAAAAATTATTTAAAGATTTAATAATTCTAAATTAATTGTGGCCCTCTTGAGTAGTGCCAGCGCGTAACCAAGTCCTCAGCCCACGCAGCGCGACAACGCGACAACAATGGTAGTGTCGGAGACGGAAAAGGTGAGGAAAAAAAGGCTGCGCCGCATGGTTTTGGATTCGGTCTCTCAATATTCCGTCGGCTGAGGTTGAGCCGTGGCAGCAGAGGCAAAACAGAACAGGGTTGTTGCACAAGAGGGGGCGGTCGTCGATTCAGAAGCAGCAGCAGCAGCAGTACAGTGGCGTGGCATCATCTCTCTCATTGCTTACCGTTTCCAATCGGCAATCACCACCCGCAATCGAAGATTTGTAATTTCGCGCACAATTAACCATATTCACTGCTAATTGTTACTTGTTATTTTCACGCTGTTGTCAACGTCATTGCTCTCTTTCTCTCTCTCTCTATCCTACTCTCTCTTTCGCGGTCAAACGCTCTCGCATTTGCATACCATCCACACGTTTTTCGCCGCTGCTCTCTCTCTCTCGTGTTGCTGGAATATTTTTTTTAAGAAATCTCACGCGACTGTGTGAGTGCGTGTGTGTTTCATATCGCCCGCTCGCGAGCTGGTGTGTGCGGATTTATATACAGCATAAATAGGCGAAGCTGAGAGACGAAAAAGAAAGACTAAATTACTGCAATAAGCGGTCGCGATGAACAACAGTTAAATTTTTTTGCCATGACCGCCGCGACTTGCATCGTCTGAAGTGAACCGTTAGTTTTCTTTCGCACATCTGCTCGCTCCACTCCTTTTTTCTTGTACTTTTCAGTTTAACCGCTGCTGCGTTGAACTTGCACACCCACCCAGTCGTGTCGCGAATTTTTAGCCGCAACTCTTTGTTCCAGTTGGAAACAAAAGTGAAAATTCTTTAATTCAATAAAACCTCAAATAATTCTCCCAACAGGCAATCTGTGTTTTTATGTCAAATACGTGCGCGTGTGTGTGTGTGCGCTGTAAATCATTGCTACTTTCGATTCGGAGTTCGTCAGGAACAGTTGCTTTAACCCTATAAATGTATTTTTTTTGTTCTAGTCCTACCCGTCTAAAGTAGTAGTTTAACACTCTTACCCACAACCAGTTTAACGTTTTTACTATTTTTTGGTTAATAATACTCAAAGTGAAAAGGAGAGACTGCAGTGAGAAATCAAGAAGTAATCCATATACACGCACACACGAACCGAAATCAAAAGCTTCGCTCTCGTATTGCACACACGCACGCACACACACACACACACGCTCACCCACTCAACTCAACTCAACCCAAATCTCTCACACACACACACTCACTGACACACAGAGAGAACCCGAGAGCGCGCCAAGTGATTCAGCGACGATCGAGCAAGATCTCTCCGGAAAAACAACCATCAAATCGCATCCTACAAACACGGCCGCCAACATGCAGAGCGACTTTCACAGAATGAAGAACTTTGCCAATCCCAAGTCTATGTTCAAAGTAAACACTCGATCGCCGTTCTCCACTGGGCTTCGTCCATTCTAATCTTTACTTTCCATCTCTCCCGTTTCCAAACAGACGAGTGCTGCCAGCAGCGAGCAGACGGCCAACACGGTGGCCCCCGGTCGCCCAGACCCCACACCGCCGGCTTCGCAGGCACCCGCTGCTGCTCCCGCCAAGGAGAAGGACCAGGAACAGCCCAAGGCCCCGGCATCGACTGACGCCGCTGCCCCAACTGCTACCAGCGCTGGCGGCGATGAGGCCGTGCGCACCGAGCATCTGTTCAAACACCCGCTTCAGAACACATGGACCCTGTGGTATCTCGAGAATGATCGGTCCAAGTCGTGGGAGGACATGCAAAACGAAATCACCAGCTTCGACACCGTTGAGGACTTTTGGAGTCTGTATAACCACATCAAGCCGCCATCAGAGATCAAACTGGGCAGTGACTACTCGCTCTTCAAGAAGGGAATTCGGTGGGTAACCCGTCTTGGATTCTGTTTTTTATGTATTCTAAATAATGCGTCTTGTTTCACAGTCCCATGTGGGAGGATGCTGCCAACAAGCAGGGCGGTCGCTGGGTGATCACCCTCAACAAGAGCTCCAAGAGCGATCTGGATAACCTCTGGCTAGATGTGGTGAGTAGAGTATTCTTCAGGGTTTCCCCTACGTTTTAGCAATTGTTTATTTATAGCTAGAAATCATTACTTTGTTTCCTGATTGTTTATTTATTAATAGCAGAGTTTCTATGACTCATTTGGATTACAATTTCCATTTGGTCAGCCAAATGTTCCATAAAATAAGTAAACAATGCTTGAATATGATATTTAATTAGTTTATTTAACGTATTTTTTATCTTTTCTAATGAAAAATTCCTTAATGAAGTGACTTAACTGTTTGTTTTCTTTATTGCAGCTGCTTTGCCTGATCGGCGAGGCTTTCGATCACTCGGATCAGATTTGCGGTGCTGTTGTCAACATTCGCGGCAAGAGCAACAAGATCTGTAAGTAAACAATCCCCCATAAAAGTTTTCCAATTGTAAACTGATTGTGAAATTTTGTTTATTCAGCCATTTGGACTGCCAACGGAAACAATGAAGAGGCCGCCTTGGAGATTGGCCACAAGCTGCGCGATGCCCTGCGTCTGGGACGGCAGAACTCGCTGCAGTATCAGCTGCACAAGGATACGATGGTCAAGCTGGGCTCCAACGTCAAATCGATTTACACTTTGTAGGCTGATCCTACCGATCCTGCTGAGTTTAGTTAGTTTTGTGTTTTTGCCTCTATATATATATATGGTTATAAACAACTGCACTCGTGTCTAAGACCCGCTACCCGAACCCGAACCCAAAACGAGACCATTTGTTATAAAATATTTCGGCAATTATAAAAATGGATCCGCTTTTTTGTAGTCATTTTCGATAATGGATTAAACGGAATATCATCATACTAATAATAATAATAAAAGAAAAGTTCACCAAGACCGGATATCAAGACTTTGAATACGTAAACATAAGAAATATCTTTGAAGTGAGGGTTCCATTATTCCTGTGGATAAACTTTAGGGATTATTTTAATTTCTGAAGGAATATCTTTTAAATACACATTTATTTACTTCTGGGGTTATATTTATGGACTAATTAATATATCCGTTGGGTGGTGGGGCGTTGGCCTTCCTTTTAAGGCGCGTATAGCAAAACTTCCATATTTGGAATTGAAATATTTGTAATCTTGTAAACTGACCCTTGCAGGTTAAAACAATGTTATGGTTGTACTTAAATTATATTTTATTTTACACATATATGAGAGGTTATAATATAAATATAATTTCAATCTTTGTTTATTTATTTTATAAACAAAATCAAATATTCCGTAAAAATATTTGAAATCAATATCGATATTCTTAGAGGCTCGAGGCCGAAAAGTCTGGCAACGCCATCGTGCCCGGCGACCAGACTACGGTTACACTTTCTGTATTTTCCTCTGCACAAAACACAGTCTCTTTCAGTGTTGTTTTTGTCGCGCTCTTCTGTTGTTGTAAATTAATATATTAAAGTGTGTCTGCTGCCCGCGATGGCACAGTTGCTTGGCCTTTTGGGCAAAATATAAAAATTACACGACGGCGGTGGCCAATCCGTTGCTTGCGCGCAAGAAAAAAAAATTATAATAATAGACCTACCAACACAAACAAACGCACGGGCGGCGCAGGCGAGCAGTTCGTTGTTCGTTGAAAGGAAAACGAGAGAAAGAGAAAAATAAAAGAAAATAAAAGTGCAATAGATACGGTTTTGGGATTGTGCAAAAAATCGAAGTAGTTTTTGCTGCCAGCACAAGTAAATAGCTGGCACTGCGACACGACAGGTTCCCTTTTTCGAAATTGGGTATAAACAAATACCAATAAAAATAACCCCCAACGCAGCAGAATCATAACAAAGAGCAAAGGAGCATCGGCAGCAGCAGCAGCAGCATAAAAGACAAAGACAAAGGCGGCGAAGCTGCGGGGGATACTGCGGACGAGTCGCCTCTTTTTTTTTGAGGGGTTGGACCAGGAGGAGTGCAGGAACTCCGACTATGCAATACCCTGGGATCTAAAAATCAAACATAATGCCTTGCGACAACGCCAAAACCTCGTCGGATATCGAGCATGTGGATTGGAACTCCGGCCAGCACTATGCAAATGTCAGGTGAGTTTTTTTTTTTGTTTCCCCTCCCCCCACAACAGTGCCCTTGACACGGGTCGAAAAAAAAACCAAAAAAAAATAGTAAAGGAACTTTAGGTACGGGGAGTACGTGATATGGGGAATAAATTAATTGAAGGAATTATAATAATATTGCTTAAATGATGTACGTTTGTGGAATATATATTTTTGACAGCTAGAAATATTGGGAATTTAAATTTAAAGGAAATTGAATGGATAAACAAATAATAATTAATGAAAAACTTAATTTAAAACCTATATTTTTATATTTTTAGGGCTTTCTAAGGAAACCCCAAACTCTCGGAAACACAAGAACATAATATTTCCAAAGAGGAGCACCTCGTTTTCCTCCCAATTCTGCTGGGCTTTTCTTTTCGTCCCAGAACCTCAACTTTTTTTTAAACCTTATGAAACTTTAAACCAAAAGTATTCACTTTCTTTCGACCGTTCACTGTAAATTATTCTGCGGCCAAAACATTCAAGTACAACATACAACAAAGAAAATAAAATTAAAAAAAAAGAAAGGAAAATAAGTGCAAGCACGCAATTGAAATTGTGGGCAGGCGAAGGGGGATTTTGCGGCGGCGGGTGACATTCTTCTTGGCATTGTCCATTGTTTATTTATAGCCAGGAAACGGACATGATTTAAATGTTTGATTTTGATTGTGTCCGCTCTTTGGGGGAATCGGAATAATTTAATTTATTTCTCTGACATGCAATTACAAATGTTAAATTAAAGTGTTTTTCCAGTTGTCAATATCCTGCTGATCTGCAGAGAAAAAATATATAAATAAAAACCAGATAAGACAAACACTCAAATGAAACTCGAAGTGAGCCACTTTTAAGCAGAAAATGATTCATCTTTCGGCCCAAAGATGATATCACTTTCGCCAGGTGGCTTGGCTTTTCTCCGTTTTTATTTAAATTTTAGAATTGTATGCACTTTGCAGCGATCTTTATCGCTCTAATCTCTAGTTAGCGCCGGTTAATGACAATCATTGGACAGCTAACGTAATAACATTGTCTGGGATTAAGCCGAACTCACTTACCATACCTGCTCCAAGCGGATCGATTGAAATGCAAATCATCAGCGGATTAATGCTGCCGGAAAGAGATGAAAATAGTACTTGACACGAGGCGCCAGGGGCAATCTGTCGACAAATTAACTAATTGACCCGAGATTCTATAATAAATTTATAGAAATTTAATCGCTGGTTTGCGGGGCAATGCCTTTGTTGCTTTTTTTTTTTTACATAATTCCCACGAAATTCAGAGATAATGTGTGGGATCGTTGAATAAACAAAAAATATTAATTACTTGGGTTGACTTTTTCGGTGTAAGCGATAACCTCTGCATTGTCTATAAGTTCAAATCAATATTTTTCAAGTTTCGAGTATTCAAAACGAATATAAGATCAGTTGGATGGGTTAAATATATGAGATTAGGTGTTATTCTTTATTTTTTACAAATAAAAATGGTTTATGATACCCATTTTTAGCTTCTTTTTTGTTTACCACTGATATTTTGTTGTTGTAATTGATTTTTAAATTCAGTTTATTCAAAATTAAAGAAAGTTTTAGAATAACATGAGCTAGATCTGAAGTAATATCAACATTTTCAGTTATTTTCTTTAAAAAATAGGAATTTGATTGATAAATATAAATACATTTCAGCTCTACAATATTATTATTAATTTTATTAAATTTTGAGAAATAGGCGATAGACCCCTAATAAAAATAAAGAAATTTATAGATTTTCTGTTTGGAAAACTTAGTTTTAATCGATAAATATCAATATATCCATATTTACGATAATCTATACTTTTCCAAAACTAACTTAAATTTCGAAATGAAAGAATATCTATGCAATTTCCAATATCTTCTTGTATCCAAGGGGAACCCTGCATTTGTTTACCTTATTTTATTTATTCGATCGTTCTGTTTATAAACACAAGTATTTCACACGATGATATCCAAAGTTATCTTTAATATCTTTAGTTGAGTTCATAAATATTCTCCTGCCTGAGTGAGTTTTTAATTTATTAATAGGAAAACGGAGCAACACCCTCTCGAATGTCGTTGGGTCTGTGGCTTATCACCAGACCATTGCAAATCTAATCTGTCGTTGGGGTGTGTAAAGCTATATATACATTTATATATCATGATGGTGTTGTGGTTACTCGTCTTCTGGTTGTTGTTGTTGTCTCAGGTGTCGCTGTTGAATAAATATTGGCAATTGCTAGAGACGGGAGAGACCTGGGCCTGGGCAATTACGATCAAATATTTGCCAAGTATGATGAAAATGTAAAATGGTACGAACTCTCAACTACTGATAAGACCCGGCTTTTCCGCCGACCATTACAGCCCGCAGTGTGGTGGGAGCCAAACACAAAGGCGGAATATGTAAATTTTTATTTATTTATTTGTTGTTTTTTTGGCGGAGCCGCCCCGCATTGGTATAACTTTTGCATTAATTACCCAGCCTGCCGTTGCCTCGAACTTAAACCAGTTGGGACTTAAAAATAAGTTTACACAGCACACAAAAATAATGCGCAAAAAATATCAAAGCGCTTGAAACAAAGCGGAGCAGCGGAAAACAAAGCGAAAATCAGTTGAATTGGACTCGATCCCGTCCAGCTTCTACGCCGCCCTGCCGCCTTTGAGCCATGTGAAGAAAATACTTGTTTCATCGGCATCGTGGAGGGCGTGCCCTGTTTCGTTGGCCTGGCGCTAATTTAGTATTAATTAAAAACGTAAGCAAAATGAAAAATTAAAAGAAATAAACGAGGAAAGACCTCAGATAAAACGGCTTGAAGCGAATTCACCGACCGACCCCGTAAATAAATATAATGCCATAAAGCTTTTTGGGTCAAAAAATCATAGTTCTGAATCATCATCATCAAGTAGCGAATTCCACAAAATTTCTACAATATTTTTTTAACCGCTCACACGTGTTGTGTAATAAATATGGGTTTTTACAATGTGTAATATTCATAACTTTACATTTATTAACAACTTTTTGAAAGCAGCAGTTTAAAAAAAATACATTTAAGCGCAAGCACGAGTTTTGTTTGTAATTAAGGCGTTGATGGATATTATAAATATATAATATATATAAATTAATTAATATTATATTAATTGATTTAATTGTTTTTAATTGATTTTCTTTCGGTTTTACAATAATATTTATAGATTTTAACTAGATTTTAGCCTCTAAATACAACCTAAAATCTATCACAACATATAAATAAATAAATAAATGTTATTACAAGAAATTACAAATGCAATAAGTAATATATTCCTGAGTTATTATATTAATTGATTTCTATATATATTTCTTCGATTTTAAAGTAATATTTTGTCGATTTTAACTAGATTTTTGCAGCTAAAGCCAAACTAGAAACAGAAATAATATTTATTTTATTAAAAAAAAACACATTTAAAATACATAAAAAATAATATAAATAATATATTATGTATTTACTATAAATATCAAGTAAATATTGTAGTCAGTAAAACAACAATTTTCAAACATTTAAAATCGATTATAGCATATAAATAATGTTAAAAATCAAAATAACCTATGTAAATATATTTTATAAAATTAAATGAAACCCAAGTTAGTTAAAAGTAATATAATTGTTTATCTAATAAATATGAAAAGTCACGAAAAACCATTAAATCATACAAACTGTCGCCTAATTTCTATATTTCTGACATTTATCTGTGCTAAAAATTATTTATTTTCAATAAATTAAATATATTTTAACGAAATGATTTATTTAATGTTTAAATTTCCAACTCATTTTTTATTTTTCCACGAATTATGACGTTCAATTGCGAGGTTTCAAATTTTTTTCTTTTTAAAGATTAAGTCCTTTTCTGATAAATAAATTTTCAATGAACCCAATGAATGGAATTGATATTTTTGCAATTAAGATTCACATTTCACATTTCAAACTTTATATTTAATTAACAATATTATAATAATCAAGGAAATTTTAAATTTAAAATAAAAATAAAGCATTTTGTTTAGGGGATTAAATATTTTGCACGGAAAATGCTCAACTGCAAGTGCAATTGAAACCCTAAACGCGAGAGCTAAGAAGTTTATATTATTTTTTTTTTTTTGTAAAGCACCTGTGTCTCTCTTTTGTTTTTATTTTTTTACCTGGTAATGCGATAGCACTTTGCAGGTGTATGTATACCCCTTTGATATCGCTTAATCAAATTGTGAGAGGCAACAAATAAAAAAAGAAACGCAAGCAAACCAAACAAAAACAATATAAAAACGCCGATCAATAATGTGAGAAATCTTTCCGAGAAGTGCTCTTTGAATATTACTTTTTTTTGTATTGATTTTTGTCGATTAGTATTTCTTCTGGTTCCGTATGATCGACAGGAATTTACATATGTACAATATGTGTGTGTTTACTGATTTGAATCGACATTTCCGTTCTAATTGAGTTGAAATTTGTTGTGTTTCAATGTCGAACAAGCAATTTGAATTGCCACCCCGTTTGGTTTCCCTTTCCCCCCCCAAAAAAAAGGCCAATAAATGCCAAGTCATGAGGCTGCTTCAGTTGAGTGGCTCCAAAGAGGGGTTTTTTTTGTGGTGTGTCTTGTCTTGTTGAAGCGACTGTCTGGAGCCCCCAAAAGCCAAGACAAGTTGGTTGAGTCGTCTGATGAAGTCGTAAAACTTGCGACTTACGCATGTCCTTAACCTCCAACTTAAGAAGGAGGTGGCCCAAAAGGATAACTATCCATCCTGTGGATAGACAAACATGGCTGGTAGTTGCGGTTTGGTTGGTTGGGTACTTTAGGAACCGCTTTCCATCGATCCAAGGGCTGACTTCTGGCCAAGGTATGAGCACGAAGGGATGTCGTTGTGTCCAGCTCTAGTTCTCATGTCCCTGACCAATGTGCGCTTGCCGAGGCTTTCACTCGCCTGTCCTGTCCTTCGCCTCAATCACGCACTGGCCGCCTGAACTCTAAAAAGGATACAAACACACATAGGCACTGGAGATATGGGGAAAAGTTACACTGAGAAGAAAATAAGGAGGAAAATGGTTAAAACCTTTAAACAGAGCATTTATAGGACTTTTATTTCACACAAAATTCACTGATTAAGTTATTTTTTACAACCAAAAATTATATTTAATAAATTAAATCTCCATTTTCGCGCTGTGCAGTGACATGAGCTAGAAAGTAAAAGTAACTCTCCAACTCGTGGCCGTTAGTTAGATTAGATATACTAGCACTCGTCGACTCCTCCCGTCTCCCGTCTCCTCAAACCCGATCCCTAGAACTCTATATGTGCTCTGCACTCGCACCTAGCCGCCGAGTCGCTCTCGGCAGGTGCTGAGTGGGCGTTTTGCTGGCCATAATGATAGGGCGGCCAACAGAGCTAATTGCTTGGGCTATAAACCAGCACCAGATTGCTATATAGTTCAAAAGGGAAGCACATCCACTCGAAACCTATCTAATATGTGTATACCAATGCCCTCTCTGGGGATGGGGTGCCCATGTGAGTGCTCCCTTGTGCTCGCTGCTAAGAAGGGGCAAGCTTTTACGCTAATAACTTATCGCAAGTAATTCATTAGAAAAATGCATTTACATGTATTTGGTTATATCTGGAAAAAAAACGCCATTAAATCGCTTTAGAGGGAATACAATCAGCTTTCCTTTTTCCTTGCTGCTTCACTATCAATGCAAACTTGTATTATTTTCAATATAATTTATAAATTTCTTGGAATATATAATATACCTCATTGATAAGTCTTATATTGGTGTCATATTCAAGATTTTATAAATTCAAATTCTAAGGAATTCACACTTTCTAGAAATGTGTCAGTTCTAAATCAAAATGTTTTATTATGTTAATCTCCTTTAGGTCATGTTTTTCAAAACGAAAACAAGTTCCGGGAATGCTAAAAGGGGGGAAATCCCTTTGAAATCATTTCTTTTTATATTATAAAGAATAAAAGTGAAATTCCCTTTCATTTTATACCCATAAATAATTATATTTTGGTGCAAATTTTAATATTTTAAAATTCTCTTGAATTATAATTCTGCGTCAGTGATATAAATTTCCCAACATAATATTTGTTATTTATTATTATTATTATCTCTGGGTTCTTATGTCAACATTTGCATGAATCGTTGCTATGTTAATATGAATTTAAATAATGATTAACTTTACTCTATGTTTGAAAACGTGAAATTCAGTATTTCTGTGAGAATACTGTGAGATAACAATTATTGTTGTGAATCATTCACAAATCCCACTCATTCACGTTCCACGATTGACATTTCCCATCCGAATTAACCAGACAAGGGTCATCGACCTTCTTATCAATTTAGCACCAGTTGCTTCATCATTAATTTAAATGTATGCTCAATAATAAATAAAAAACGAGGGATGACATCGTGAGGTATCATGAGCATCATCAGGAGATAATAATGAATACAAAAATGTAGCACTGAAAAGTGTCGTAAGCTAATTTATGCAATTCCCACTTAATTACACTATTAACACACATTTAATCACTTGCTTAATTCGATTATATATTTTAATTGAAGTTTTAATTACACCGGGCATACTTTAAATGATTGCATTGCTCATACGAGGCGAAATCTAATAAATATTCAGTGAATCGTTTGTTAGATATGATCTCTCAGGAAATGATATAATTTATTTCGATCTATTTTCCCATGTCTTTACAACTGTTTCGATATGGGAAAAGCATAAATTGATTTTGTTTTTGCAAATAAAAGTAGTAATTTCATTTATAAAGAAGGTTAAAGTCTGAAAGATTTTCTATAATTTATTTAAACGCTCAAAATAAATCTCTTAAAAATGTCTCATATGAATTTCCTATAAAGTTGTCTAAAAACGCAGGGGAAATCCCAATGACCCACATTTCCAATGACGTTTTCCCGGAAAAATAGCTATCTTTATTATTTATTGACTCTTAGCAATTAAAAACAGACTTATGGGGGGTGAACCTAATAATAATGGAAATGGGGAATTACAAACTGATATTAAAGGTTAATCGTGAGTTACTTTAGAGTTAAGAATTTTGATCTCCACAAAGATAAATAGTCCCTAAAACCCTTTATATAATTAATTAACATTAAAAACAGTAACTAATCTGAATCCTAAATCCCTTTCAGATTCGGTTCCGGCAGCAGCCAAGCCTCGCAGAACAGCGGCGACATTTGCCGCATTTGCCACTGCGAGAGCGATCCCCAAAATCCACTACTGACGCCCTGCTACTGCTCCGGCAGCCTGAAGTATGTGCACCAGGCATGCCTGCAGCAATGGCTCACCGCCTCCGAGACCAACTCCTGCGAGCTCTGCAAATTCCCCTTCATCATGCACACCAAGATCAAACCCTTCAACGAGGTAAGTCTCCGTCTGGATTCCCATTTGGCGAAAGCAATCTAATTTATTGTATCTTGTCTTTTTTTTTTGCATTGTGCGGCTTCTGCGGAATCGGAATTGGAATCGATTGGAATTGCAGTGGCGCAGCCTTGACATCTCCGGCATTGAGAGACGGCGATTGTGCTGCTCCGTACTGTTCCACTGTGCCGCCGCCCTGTGCGTCATCTGGTCGTTGTGTGTGCTCATCGAGCGGGCCGCCGATGATGTCCAACGTGGGCTAATAGGTGCGAGACCCGGTCCTACGGTTCGGCCAGGTCGACTAACTGCACAGCGAAATATCCGTAATTGTGTAATTACCTGACCTGCCTGAACTGGTGGACCGCTGCTGCTGTCATTATTGTACTCTGTTCGTGTTCCCTTTTGACGGATTCTAATTACCAAACCAACCTGTTCTCTTGCCATTCTCTAGACTGGCCCTTTTGGACGAAGCTGGCGGTTGTCACCGTGGGCCTTACCGGCGGCATTGTCTTTATGTACATCCAGTGCAAGGCCTATTTGCATCTCTGCCATCGCTGGAAGGCACGCAATAGGTGAGGAAAAGGATAATATTTAAGAGGAGAAGCTGATATGTCCTAGAGTTTGATTGTAAATTAAGTTTAAGTATCTTTACGAGGTGATGATGCTAAAAAATAATATAATTTAAAAAGAAAATAGATTATTTACAATGTATTTAATAGTTTTCCATACTTTTTGACACATTTTCAACAGATTTAAAATGTCCATAACAATTTCCTTATAATTTAATTTGTATAAATTGCCTCACATACCAAGTATAAGCATCTCTCTTTATCAATATCCATTTAAATTATAATAATAACCTATTGTTAAAGTCAGAACTATCCCATACATACGGAGTTAGTTTCTTATCTGGGCAAAACAAAGAAAAATCCCATTTCTATTCAACGGGAAGACACACATTCATAAATCAGTATTTTATTATCTGGAATTCTCCATTGAATTGAAGCCCATTGTTTCAAAAGTTTCGTTTGTAATAGTTTTTACATTTAATTGCTCACAAGCTGTAAGCTGAAAGTGGGATTCGTTTTGAACTCTATTACTATTACCTTGTTTATATATTTCATTACTGACCCTATAAAACTGAAGCCACTGAAGGCTTAATTGCAATCACATAAACAATTAAGCTTACCGCATTTATTTAATCCACTATTTATTTAGATTAGCCTTCTAAAGTTCTAATTTATACTGTCATTCGCCAAAGTTGTAAATCAATCTTGTCTGAAAGGCAATAAGCACTTAGCGGCTGTAAATAAAGGCGAAATGAATTAATTAATGACACTTTTGATACGGGTTTATTATGTGGCAAATAAGTTATAACATATTGAATTTATCAGATAGTTTATAATAATTAATATGTGATTTTTCCTAGACTTACTTGTTCGGTCATCAATAAACATTGAGTCATTTGTATATATTTAAGTTGATGCTGTCATGGGTTTAATTATTTTATTTACAAATAGTTTATTAGTGGGTGAGGTAATATATAATAGATTTTTTAACTGAAAGGTTTAAGTAAACTAAACTTTTAAGGAACATTTACTGAATAGTTAGACTTTTGTGATTTATTTATTATCTTATTTATTTGCTTAAACAGATTTTAAAAGGGATTTCGGAGTAAATTTTAAATTTAAAGATAAATTTGAATTATAAATTATAAAAAATTAAGAATATATCTTTAAAACCTAAAACACTTTCCATTTTTTTCCCTCACAGAATCCTGCTAATTCAAAATGCCCCAGAGAAGATCCATCCATTGGCTCCGCCTTCGCCCGTGGCTGCCCATCATCATCATCATCACTTCATCGAGCCGCTGGCTCATGCGGGCTCAACCAGCGGCGGAGCGGTGGAGATTAATGCCAGCGGTGCTGCCCCCCACGACGGCAACTGTGCGGCGACTCTGGAAAACGGCTTGGGCGGAGGATTGGGCCTGCATCAGCAACAAATGCAACAGCAGCGACTGCTCAACTCCTCGCCACATCATATGCTCCAGCTGGCCGCTGAACTGGAGGTGCCGCACAGCAGCAGCAGTGCCTGCACGCAGACGGAAGACGGAGGACATGGCCACCAGCGGCATCATATGCAAATGCAGATGCAGCAGGACGGACAGCAGCAGCTGGGCCAGGTGGCGGTGGCCGCCAACATTGAGTGTTCACAGTCGCAGCACAACTATGATCGCGACTGGGCGCTCGACGACGTCGTCTCACAGATCTCCTCATTCCGACCCTGTCCGCAGGGTTCGGGCAGCATGACGCCCTTCCACGACTCCATACACAATGTGCTGGAACATTCGGAGGGCTCTAGTCGCGGCTCGGCCACGGATCTCTGTGCCGGTTCTCGGCAAGATCTCAGTGCCAGCGGCATATCCACGGACACGGGCCGCGAGCATGCCCTCCAACTGAGCAGTTTTAGTGGTGAGCAAAACTACTTATTCTCATCCAATGATGAAGACTAACCCACTTCTTTTCGTCTTGCAGGCAGTGGCGAGCACAAGGCGCCGTCGATTAGCTCGGGAGTGTCGCATGCGGTGGCCAATGGACTCGGTGGTTTTGTGTACAAGCCGCACCAGACCAAGCGCTACTCCAACTCGTCCATTTTCCTGGAGAACCGCGATGTGCTAAGCGACCAGACCAGCGTTGGTCCAGACACGGCGGTGCATCCGCCATACGATTACAGTACGCCGCCAAAGATCGACTATAGTCATTCGTCGGGCATCGGGCACCCGGGCTGTTGCACTGCCGACTGCATGGATGGCCATCCACTGCAGCCCAGGAAGGCGGATCTGCGTCGCTATTCCGATCCAAAGCTGAAGCCCGGCGAGGCGGATACCGTGCTAGATATTGACTTGCCCACATCGCCGCTATCGCCACCTGCCGCCTATGCTAGCAGCAGCAACCAACAGAAGCAGCCGCCGGCGCCGCCGCTCATCATCTCCTCCTCCTTTGACAGGGGCGTGGACAGGAGCCGGCAGGGACACTGCCCCTCGGACACTGCCCAGATGGATCGATCGCGGCTCAGTTTCAAGTCGTTGCCAAATCTCAGCAGCAGCTGCGAGAGTCTCATCCAAAAGTGATTGTCGTCAGATTTGAATCCAGCTCATTCTGTGCTCTCTCCCCTCCCCCCTTTCGTGTAACTCCCACGCTCTCAAGTATTCACCGCTGGTCGACGGACAGATCCCCGAGATCATCCATAGGAAATACTATTTTTTATACCGCACACCCACACCAATGGGGCTTTAAAAGCCCGTCAGATCGCGTGGCCAGCGGCCAGCCCAATTCCCCAAGTTCTCTTAGTTGTTTTCAACGTTTTTATATAGCAAAGAGCCCATAAACAATTTTTGAGACTGCAATGATTGAAGAAAGGAAAGGAAAAACAAAGCAAAACACTTGACAGAGTGGAGTATTGATTAGTGTATCAAGCAAGCAAGCAAGCTAGCAGTGTGTGTATCTCTAGATTTAGGCGCTAAACCAACTGATGTATAATTTATCTGCTAATCGCATCATTATCTAGCCTCCGATATATCCTATCCTCCCATATGTGTCCACACCTGAGTTGTTGTCCAAGCCAAAAGAAAGCCTACAAAAATCAACCAGAGACAGTAATTATTTAGTCCGCGTACGAGATGTGTGTATGTTTTGTTTTCTTAACTTCTAAGTCAAATGAAATTTTAAAAAATTGATCTGTGATTAAGCGTCATTGAATAAACATACATAACATACAACATACAATATAAAAATGCAAGCATAAAGCATACATATACATAAATATATATTGACAGTCAGCCGCAGCCGTAGTAAAGAAACAAACAATTTTTACTTAAATAACAATATAGATATGAAGATGAAACCAACAACAACAGCAACATGACAACCACTAAAAGCTTTTCGCTCCCCCCGGGAGCTGAGAAATAGGGATTTATTTCTTTAAAAAATCTCTAGCTGAATAAAAAATATATGAATGGAAGCCGTTTTTTAGACATAGACACATAGCATAAAAACAGTAAATACTTATGATCGCTACCAGAGTTACGAGCATAAAAATAAAAACCAAATGAGAAACAAAAACAAAATTCAAAAAGGACAACTAAATTTTTTAATATGTACTAAATATTTAAATAAATATGTGCAAAACTTAATGATAAAATGTATTTAATTGTTTAAATCTTTCGGGTGTGGTTGGTGGGAACTGTGTTAATTCTATTTAATAATACAAATACATATTTTATTTATTTAATAATAATGAAAATATTTACTAAATATCAAATTTGGTGAAAATATGTTGAAAACTGACAAAGTTATGGTTTTTTCTTTTTTTTTCTGGGTACCCTGAAAGTATTTAATTTAAACAACAAAAAATCAAGAAGGCATATGTACCTACTTATATAACAATGTATATTTTCGTCTGAAATTTCACAAAATATTTAATTTTCTCAATTAAATTATATTTAAAAGAAGCTAAGGGATAAATTTATTTATATATTTATACCTCTGCACTTGATTCAAAAGATTTTGTTGTTTATTCAAGTTTCTAATTTAATTTGACTTAAACTCAAGATCTTA
This sequence comes from Drosophila anomelani, assembly GCA_035045905.1. Classification (NCBI taxonomy): domain Eukaryota; kingdom Metazoa; phylum Arthropoda; class Insecta; order Diptera; family Drosophilidae; genus Drosophila; species Drosophila anomelani. Next base: position 12,061,591 of record JAWNOO010000165.1, read on the forward strand.
ACAATACCAAATTATGAATAAATTACAAAAAATTAATTAATTAATTCAATTAATTTTTTATGAAATCCTTCAGCTTAAAATAGATCCACAAACTCGAATAAGCCCCAGAGAGAAGACCGGTTTTCCTGCAATCCAGATGTGCAAAGACTGCAAAAAAGGGGAAGAATCCAAACAAAGACGCAGCTGATGGTTTTTTTTTTTTTTTTTATTTTATTCAGTTACAAAAATGAAATGCAAAATTCTCTCGAGTGTTGCGGCTGTTCTTGTTACAAACAAACAAAAAAATGGATAATTATTTATATGGAAAGTTGATTGTTTCCGTTAGCCTAATTCTACAGACTAAAGTGTTTTTTTCTTTTAAGATTCGTTTATGATAATTGATGTTTTAAAATCGCTTACGACTACAAATGTGATGAATTGATGTGTGTGTGAGTGGTTAATATTATTATGTTTTTAGTCTTGCACTCTCCGAGCAGCGCAGCAACACTCCTCAGAGTCTCTTCTCCTCCTCTTCGCCAGCGAAATTTCGAGTTAGGTCTCCTTCTTCTTTGTTTCTCTTATTTGCCAGTCTCCATCTTCTCTCCGGCGCCATTTTCGGTTTTTCCATCGGCTGCTTTTCCATCAGCTGGGGCAGCAGCCTCCGGAGCCTTGACACTGAGATGGGCCGGACCTGTCTGCTGGATCTGGACAATGCGCTCGGGCTTGGTCTGCTCCTTGCTGGGCGGCGGCGGGGCCTTGAGGGTCAGCACGCCATCGGACGAGACGGTGGACACCACATCGTTGGGGTCAAAGTCCTTGGGCAGCGTATATTTACGCACAAAGTGACGCTGGATCAGGCCGTGTCCATCCTCACGCTCCTCATGCCTGCCCTCGACCACCACCGTCTTGTCGACCACCTTGACGGACAGCTCGTTGGGCTTGAACTGCGACACATCCATGCACACCTGGAAGCCATCTTTGCCCACTGCGGGCAGCAAAGAGTTCGGTCCTCCGCTCTGGGACAGCTGGCGACGTGGCACCAACTGATGGTGGTGGCCCAGGCCGTGGTGTCCATGGCCATGGAGGATTTTCTCGTACGGCAAGAAGCGGCGGCGGCCCAGGGAGCCGTGCAGCTGATGCTGCAGACGCGGGCGGTGGAAGAGATCGTGGGCGTGGACGCCGAACCCGAAGTCATCCTCCAGCAAGTGCTCCCAGTCGTTGCGGTACTCGTGCTCCAATTCGCGAGCGGCCAAGTTCAGCAGTGGAAGAATCGACATTTTTGCTTAATTTATTCTCCTGTCTAGACAATGAAGACTTTTTCTTTCTTTTTTTGTTCTCCTTTGAAGAGTCCTTCGGCAAAAGCTTCCTTTTAGTTTTCAATTTTTCAATTTTTTGTGAGCGAATGTGAGCGGTCGACGTCGGAGCCGGCTTTTTATACCGACGCCGGGGCTCAAGGGCGTAGTTTTGAAGGGGTTTAAGGGAAAATTTTACTTAGGTGATAACTCTGCTTTTCAGTCAAATTTAACTAAAGAGAAGAACGATAAAGTAACATTTTTTTTAATAGAACAACATGAAATAAATCCCCAAATCAAATATAATAATTAATTTATAAACATATTAAAAATTTACATACTTTTGACAACTCTTGGATCCCCTCTAGCTACGCCCATGTTTGGAGTTGTCGCTCACTAACACAAAGGCAAAAGCATTTTGTTCTCTCTTGCGTTCTCTCGTTGTTTCTGGCTCTTTCTGTCATAGCCGGCGTCGCTTTGCGAAAGAGAGAGGAAAGTTCTTGCATTTTCTGGCATTTTCTCTTTTGCAAAAAAATAAAAATAAATAAATAAGCAACAGTAAATGCCCTTGTACATAAAGTTTATTTAAAGCAGGTTCCTGTCTTATCGAATTGTTTAATTGTTGTCTGTTCAGAGTGCAACGAAGCCTGCCGCAGTCACTGATATTTTTATTGGACAAGAAAAAGTGCATTGAACTTTCCGTTCGCCTGTCGTCTTCTCATGTTTGCCCTTCTTTTGTTTGCTGCAAACATTTTTGCGTTTCCCTTTTGTGGCTGCTTCGCGGAGTCAAGGTTTTGCGAAATATGTATGTACATACATACATACATATGTACATATGCAGCCAGTTTTATGCTATTTACCCAGCATGTAGATTTAAACAAAACAAAAACTCTTTTTTAGAGATCTAGAAATTACTATAAAATTCTATAACTTCAATATCAGTATTAGTTTTTCATCTAGAATTTTCCACAAAATTATAAAACTCTCAAACAGTGTTTTTATTCTAAGAATTTCCCTAAAAAAGAAAACAATGCCAATAAGAAATGTAAAATTATCCAAAAGAAATAACTAAACAATAGCAATAAAACTGCTAACAATTAAAAAAATTTAAATAAAGTAATCAATTATCCTTTATTTGTATATTTTACAATTTTCTATAACATTTTCGAAATTTCTTTATTATAACTTATTTAATTGTAAAATTTATATTTGTATAATTTTTTAAATATCTTAAATAAAACGTTTTCCTTATATTTTATAAGGATAACATGTTTAAAATCGTGGGTTTTATTGGAAATTATTAGGAATATAAGCCCTCGCCTAATAAATAAAAGGACATTTTTAATTAATATTTATAATTCATTCTTTCTTTACAAAAATAAATAAAAAATAACATATAAACATATAAACATAACAAAAATAAATAACATAACATAAATATGTTGTATACAATTTTTTTTGCAATATTTAGCAAGGTTTTAAGTTGAAAGCTTCCGAAATAAAAACAATCCTTTCCAAATATCCTGTAGAACATCTAAAATTGATATAGCCAACGTTCGCCTTGGCCAGATATTGGGAAAAATAACCAATTACCCCACAAATAAATTTAAAAACCATTCGATATATATTTTTAAGATATATATTTATAGTTTATTGGTATTTTTGATATTCTAGATTCTAGAATCCAATTACAGTAATAGAGTCCGAAAGGTTAAGATTACGATGGGACACTCCCCGATGGCTAATGAGTGGATGGAGTGCCCCGGTTAACTACAGCTTATAAAACAGATTAATGACTTTGACTTTTGACAATGGTTAAATGCAGTTCATAATGATCGAGATTCCTCTACTTCTCGTTGCCATTGTCCTGCTCCAGTTGCTCCTTGGGATTGTGCTTGACGTTGAGGTGAGCTGGGCCCACCTGCTGGATCTGAACGACGCGCTCCGCGCCCTTGTCCTCAATAGCCGGTGGCTTGGGAACGCTTACAGTGAGCACTCCATCCGAGGACAGAGTGGAGGCCACCTTGTCGGCATCGTAGCCCTCGGGCAGAGCATAGCGTCGCACAAAGTGCCGGGTAATGTGGCCATGGTCATCCTCGCGCTCCTCGTGCTTGCCTTCGACCAAAACAGAGTTATCCTGCACCTTGACGACCAGTTCGCTGGGCTTGAAGTGCGACACATCCATGCAGACCTGGAATCCATCCTTGCCTATCTTGGACACGGCTCCCTGAGCGCCCGACGACGAGGCCACCTGTTTCTCCAGCTGGCGCAGCTGCTGCTCCATGGGGCCGACCAGGCTGAAGTAGGGATTCCTCTGGCGCTGGCAGTAGTAGGGCTCGTAGAAGGGCACCATTGACATGCGACCCAGATCGTCGGCAAGGCTCAAAAGGATTGGTAGGTTGGCCATCTCAGATAGAGTTTTAATGTGAATTGCTTTGAAGATATTTGGTAATGCTCCTTTGTGAGGTGTCTCTGAGTTTTTAGCTCAAGTATTCTTTAATGTTTAATGCTCTTTTGACTTTAATAATCTTTAATTTTGTTTAATTTCCCTATTTAAAGATTATTCTGTTTGGTATGTACTTTCTCTTAGCTTTTGTTAGCTGTTATCGCTTCGACTTTTCGAATTAAACTGATGCCGGCTGAACGGGAGTGCCTTCTATTTATACCACCGCCAGCTGCCTCTGTGTGTATCTGTGTGAGCAGCCAGCGCCAGTATCTGTGAGTGCGCGCAACATCCAAAGGAAGGGTCGCGAAACTTCTCGGGGGCTGAAAAGTATATTTTGTGAAAAGTTCTCGAAATTGCAGAAATTACGCATTATCCTACCATTGAAAGCGAGAGTATCGGCAGCGGGAAATGGGTGGAATCTGTAGGGGATTGGGCTGAAGAGCCGATGAAGCCACGTAGGCCGGCTGCTGGAATGATAAAAATATGATGTTTATATACGACAGATAGGGAGTATCTGGGAGGAAAGACAGACATTGGAGGATGGAGAACATTCGCGAAGCCTCTGGCATTTGGGATTAATGATTATATGGCCTTTTTTACGGCCTGACATTCAATGCTATTAATTTTAATTAAGATCTAAGAAAGTAATGTCTAGGAGTGAAAAGTATTAAAGATACATTAAGCTATGATTAAAGGTGAAGCAAATAGAGAAATTCTAGAATTTTCTGGCATTTTCTTTAAGAGTTTAAGCTAAATATTTAATTAAAAAGCTATTTAATATGTATTTTGCTTTATAAGCTACTCGTTAATATATTTCAGTTGATTAAATGCTTTAAACAAAATGCAAAATCATTGAAAAAAACGTAGACCTCAAAGGTTTGCTACTTTTAAAAATTAAATTTCGGTTGTAAAAAGGAAAGAAGAAAAAGAAAAGTCGTGTACATGCTAGAAAAATCTAATAAAAACTTTACAAATAAGGAGTTTTTGGATTAAATTAAAATATTTACAAAATTCTGATAATTGCCAATAAATAAACTATGTTCCTAATACCGTTTGGGATTTATGGAACACATTTGTTTATACAAAAATAAAGATTATGATAAAAATAAGTGTTAAATCATATTCTTAAACCAAAATAAATATACCTTTAAATATTAAATAAATAATTTCCATCATATCACTAAGAAATAAACATTAAGCTTGTTTACAACTTCTTCAATGCTTCTACAATAAAAAGATACATATGATTTAAACTCGGATGACAGTATATTGTTTATAGAACTCGATTCTTTGGCCCTTATATAATCAACTTTTATTTATGGCCCTATTTTTTTGTTGGTCTCTTCTCCCCTGCTTAGCCAGTTCATGTATGAAAGTACCCTGAGTTTACACAATCCACAACGCCAACGCAATGGAAGTTGTCTATTCAGAAAGGTGGACACATAATGTGCAAGGCGACTGCTCGATGGGATCTCTCCCCTTTAGGTATCGCTATATGCTTTACCACTGGGAGAAATTGCACATATTACATACATACGCAGCAATCTCTGGAGGTTTTGGGTCTCTATCCCACAAATGCAGCGAGGAGTGTGTTGGGAGGTGCTCTTCTGCTGCCGCTGTTGCTGCTCCCATTAAATCCAGTCTCCATGCCACTCCACACCACTGTCTGGCCCTCGTCTGGATGTTGTTGAGCTTTTCAGCCGGTTACTCCGTCTCCGCCCGCTGCCATCAGCTGCCCGCACACAGTTGCAACGGGCGCTATGTAAGTGCTCCCATGTATAACCATTATCCCAGTCATGTAGTCCAGACGCTGACACTGCGCATGTTTACGCGACGCCGGCAGTGTGTGTGGTGGTGTCTCGATGGGGCTCCAGTTATCGGATGTTAGCTTCCAGCCAGCTGTTGTTGTAGTTGCTACGCGCCGGCGACTCGGCAACCGGCACGAGACTCTCAGCTGTTCGCTCGCCGGCAATGGGAATTCAGCTGCAACACGACCACTTTACATACGGCACTCCATGATGCATATATGTACATATATATTGGGCTGGGAGATGCCATCTTCGCCGGTCAGGGAGGGGATTGGGGTCTTTTTTCGTACATGCATATGTGCATGTGTATATTCCAAGCCGGTTTACCCTGCAGTTTGTCTGGTTTTCTGGAATACGAATACGTTTACGAGTTACTTTCTTTGTTCTTAGCCAGTCCCCGAGAAAAGAAAAGCAGGAGCAAGTAGTAGTTACCTGGGAGTAGGCCCTCTTCTCATCCGGAAATATCCTCCTCAGCCGGCTCTTCGGGGAAGAGTTTCCAAGTTTTAATTTTTTTTCAGGCGGTGAGCTGCGCCTGGGAGCTGCCGTCGTCGCTGGCCTGGAAGGTGGCGAAACTGCGACTTCCAGCCGACATCCGATTTCCATTCAGCGCTGCACAGCAGCTTAAAAGCGTTGGCATTCAGCCGTAAGGGCTCAATCGACGTCCAGTTGGAGGCCAGAACGGATCGTCCGCCGGTTCCCAGACATCTAACTACTACTAATCGCAATCCCCAGTAGTTCCAGCTGAAAAAATAAGGAAACCAACTGAAAAAAAAGTGAAAAGAGTGTAAAAAAAAAGAAAAGAAATCATGTCGCTTATACCTTTTATACTCGATTTGGCCGAGGAGCTGCATGACTTCAATCGCAGCATGTCCATGGACGTGGACGAGGGCTTCGGAGTGTATCCAATGGACGGTTCGCCGGCGGCACACATGCAGCCGCATCCACATATTAGCCGACGAGGCGGGGCCGTCGGCGGCATTACGGGTGGGGCCATGATGTGGGTGCCCGTCAAGGGTCAGCAGCAGCAGCAGCAGGCGACGCAACAGCAGCATCAGGCGGCGACGCAGCGCCACCATCCGTACCGGGTGGCCGGAGCCAAGACCTTATGCTGCAACCGGTCCCTGCTGGACCTGGAAAAGGAACTCGCGGAGAAGCCCGTCGGAACTGGAAGTGGAAGTGGTGTTGGAATGAATGTCGGCATCGGTATGCAGCCAAAGCCGACCAATTCCGCCTACTCCGTGCTGAATCGTAATGGCTTCCAGGTGAGCATGAACGTCAAGCAGTTCACCGCCCGCGAGCTGACCGTGAAAACCATCAATGACTGCATCGTGGTGGAGGGTCAGCACGATGAGAAGGAGGATGGGCACGGCGTCATCTCGCGCCACTTTATCCGCAAGTACATGCTGCCACGGGGCTACGATCCTGCCGAAGTTCACTCCACGCTGTCCAGTGATGGCATCCTAACGGTGAAGGCGCCTCCTCCACCGCCACCCGTCCCCAGGCCGGGCGTGGAACGGCTAGAGCGCATGGTCGACATCCAGCAGATTTCCCATCAGCAGCCACAGAGGGATGCGCAGCAGCAGTTGCAAATGCAGGCAGCAGGGGCAGCTAGTGCTCCGGCTCCCACATCCACTCCCTCGCTCTCGGTCTCTCTCGCCGAGAGCAACGGCAACGGAGCAGCGGAGCAGACAGAGACGGAGACTGATTCGGCGGAGGCAACTGCAGCAGCCTCTCCTTCGCTCGCTTCTGAGGCTGTTGCTGCAGTGGAGAGCACTTCCAATTCCAGCACTGATTCCTCTAGCAACAATGGCGTGGAGGAACCAGAGTCCATGGAAGTGGCCGGCAAAAAGGAGGAGGAAGAGGCCGCCAAAGAGGAGGCACCGATACCGGCACCTACTCCCACCCCCGCTGTCGTGGTGAGCAGCAGCGGCGAGGAGCCAACGAAGACCGAAGACGCTAATGCCAACGATGTGGCCGTGGCCTCAAATAACGGCAATGGAGCAGCACCCGTTGCCGATGCCACCGAGGACGTAGAGATGCCGCCAGAAGCGCCCGCCGTTGCCGAGGAGAAGACGGACAAGGAGGAAAAGACCACCGTTAAGGTGGCCTCGGTCGGCGGCGAGGAACTGGCCGCCGTGGATGCGGCTATTCTCCAGGCCAAGAACCAGGGCGAGAACGGAGCCACTGCCAAAGTCGAGGAGGTGGCCAAGTGAAGACTGAAATAAATAAAAACGAAAACGAAAATAATGATATAAGAAAATAATATCCTGCACGAGTATGCGTGCGTTTTACTCCATAAATGTTTCATGTTTTTCATTTTCACACACACACACGAATGCAGAACTAGAAATAGCGGCAAAGAGGAACTCAATTACTAAGCGATCTTCGAGATAATGAAAAAGTATGATTTCCTAAAAACATATGTGACAACAACTTCAAGTATTCCAGTAAAACTTAAAGACAGAAGCAGCAATACATGTACTTAACAATAAAGAGGATAAAATAAAGAAAACTTGCGTTGTTTTTGTTTTGCCGGCAAGCGTTCACACACACACACATAGATTTTCCGAGTTTTATTTGCAAAAAAGTTTGTTTTTTCTCTTTGGTCGCCATTCCGGCGCTCTCGCTCTCTTGATTTCACACATATATTCGTTTTTGTCTCTCGCTCACACAGATGACTTCTCTTTCTACAAATGACTTCTCTTTCTGACGCACCTCTGGCATTTGCTGGATGTTTCTAGAGAAGCTGCCAGCGGGTATAAAAGCAGCCGCAAACTTCGAAGAGCACAGAATTTAATTTTCAAAAATCGAAGCGTTAACATCTTCACGAAACGACCAAGCTAAACTTAGCCAGTCGGTTACCTAAAAAAAACATTCAGGAAGTGAAACAAAGTTCAATCAACCTAACCTCGAAAAAAAGGAAGAAAACAGAAAAAGGAGAATAAGAAGTCACTTCAACCTAACCTACAAAGAAGAAAAACTCCAAAGAAAAATGGCGCTATCGACACTTCTTTCGCTGGTGGACGAACTCCAGGAGCCACGCAGCCCCATGTACGAGTTTGGCCTGGGCATGCACCCCCACTCGCGCCTCCTCCAGCCCCACTCAGGCGTGATTCCTCATCGCCGCTCGATCAACGGCTGCCCCTGCGCCTCGCCCATCTGTCCCGCTTCGCCCGCCGGCCAGGTGATGGCTCTGCGCCGCGAGATGTCCAAGCACAACGACATCCAGTGGCCGGCCGCCACTCAGGTGGGCAAGGACGGCTTCCAGGTGTGCATGGACGTGGCCCAGTTTAAGCCCAGTGAACTCAATGTGAAGGTGGTGGACAACTCCATTCTGGTCGAAGGCAAACACGAGGAGCGCCAGGATGACCATGGCCACATCATGCGCCACTTTGTGCGCCGCTACAAGGTGCCCGAGGGCTATAAGCCGGAGCAGGTTGTCTCGCAGCTCTCTTCGGATGGCGTCCTCACTGTCAGCATCCCCAAGCCGCAGGCCATCGAGGATAAGACCAAGGAGCGCGTCATCCAGATCCAGCAGGTGGGACCGGCTCATCTCAACGTCAAGGCCAACGCCAGCGAGGAGAAGGGCAAGGAGAATGGCGCAGCCAATGGCAAAGCCAAGTAAAAGGCGAAAGTTGTTATCATCATCACAAATATTGTATTCCCAGCCGAAGTTACCCCATCATTCCCCATCATCATACCTGTAACTGTTCCTTATTTATTGCCTGGCATTTTGTAATGAGCTAAAGACTTGAGAATTAATTTATTTAAATATATTGTACACCTGGGGTGGCAAATGTAATTCAATGTTGTGGTTTTTGTGTATGAAAATATGGGAGTTTAGCTTTAAGAAGTTTAAGTTTCTTATTATATTGCCTTGCTCATAGTTAGGAATTATTTCAGCTTTTATTTAATTCCTTCTAGGGTTATTTCGTAAATATTATATAGAAAATGTAAGGAATTAAGAATTATGTTGTTAAAAAGGGATATTAATCTGAAGAAATCTATATTTTTATAGCAAATTTGCTTTGTTGAACCACAAATAGTGTTATTTCCCATTTCGTTCCATTAATTATAATTTATCTAATGAGGAAATATGTTAATATTTTTCCCCACCTATAGCATTGACGCCTGCATTTGGGCGCGACGAAATATATATCATAGAAAGAGAAACCCAACGAGCCGATCCTCCCTGTTTATACCAAATATTTATTGCGCATTTTATACTATATTTTACCTACACTCGTCGTACTCGTACATTTTGTATTTTTATTTATGTTTGTGAATCCAATTCAAATGTTCGGCTGCACTTGGGGGCTTGCTGTCCGAAAATAGTTAACCTTGGGCTGCTGTTTCTTGCGGGGATCTATCTCTACTTCCAGGGCAGCGCCAGCTTTCCAGTCTCATGGACACGGACCAGACGTTCGCCGGGGCTATAGTATTTGGCCGGCGGCGGTGGCGGCGCCTTGATGGTAAGGATTCCATCGCTGGATATGTCCGAGATCACCTCGTTGGCATTGTAGCCGCGTGGCAGTAGGTACTTCCTCACAAAGTGGCGCTCCACCAGGCCATTGGAGCCTTCGTTCCGTCGATTGTGGTTGCCCTGGACAATGATGTAGTCATCGTTGGTCTTAACCACAATTTCATGGGGATGAAACTGACGCACATCGATGTCAATACGGAAGCCCTTCTCGTCCACATGCACCCGCTCGCCGGAGTAGTAGTTGTCCCACCGCATCGGATGGGACCACTCGTAGGGCGTTGACTGAATCAACTGATTGCGCACCCGCCGCGACACCAGCTCATCCAATGGCCGAAGCAGGTCACTCCGGCTGCTGTGACTGGCTGGCCACCAGACTCGGGGATCGTCCCAGAGATACGGATACAGCTGGAAGTCGTACGGTGGCTGGTAGAGCGGACGAGGACGGTCCAACTCGCGCGACAGATCGCGATATGTTGTGGGCACTAGTGACATTTCTGGCCGGGATTAAGGCTGCGATTCGATTGCTAGCGAGTCCGAAATTCTTATAAAATTTGTCGCCGCCGCCGTCAGCTCTTTTATAGATGACCAACTGCCCTCGGATGGCGGCGGCGGCGGCGATGCGGATGGCACAGACAACGACGAGGATGACTCATCCGGACGAGGTGCAGCGTGGCGGAATCGAAACGAATCAACGGATCGGTCAAGTGCAGTGGCAGAGGCGAGGCCAACGATGATTTTGTATGGGTAGTTGGACTAGCGTCAAGTGGCTACGTCACGGCGACCACAGAAGGAAGCGGAAAAGGTAGCAGCTGGGGCCAAGGTGCCATAGGAAAATTCATAAAAACGAAAGTACATATTTAATTTGTTTATTATTATGAGATTTTCCCAGGTAGAGAAAGCTGTTTGCTTTACTTTCTAATATTTTTGGTAATTATTTTTTGTAAACAATCGAAGGTATATTAATTTGAGAGATTTTGGAAGATTATAACAATATCTCAGCACTTTATCAGGACCTTAATGAAGTAGGCAGGCAGAAAAATAGATTTTCTTATCTGTATCTTTGATGTGTATTTAATTTATAAAATATTATACATAATATAGGATGTATAAACAATATATGCATTTTCATATTATAAAAGTTTTAAAACAAAATAGTGAACATAAAATGTTCTCTTAAATAGTTTAGTGAAGGACTTTACAAAGCATTTGAATATTTAAAAAACTAATCGCCTGTGAAAGGAATATATTATCTTTGGTCAATGACAGAGAAGTTAAAAAAATATTTAATTTCTATAAATAAAAGCTGGACTCTAAATAATTCTTCTTATTTTAATATTTGAATAAAGGAAATAATTTAATTTTTGAGCCCTTCGAACTTCAGTAAATAACGCAAAAATGCGGTTCAAAAATAGTTATTATTTAACATTATTTAAAATTTATTTGTTCTACACATAAACTAAGTTAACAACTCTGAAACTTTCAATTTATTTTAAAAGAAAACATCTTTAAAATAATTCTTTAAGTTGAATTTAATATATCAGGGATGCTAAAATTTTTGAGCTTTTCAAAAAGAACATGTCCTGAATTATACATTAAAAATTAAAGAGATTTACTTTGCATAATTTGTATCTAAAATTAATTTTAAATTTCACGTAAGTCCTTGTCCAATTTTTAATACATAAGTTCTATGGGAGGGGATTCACTAGCAATGGTTACACTTCAGTCAAAACACAGCCTCCAGCTCCAGCTCACTTCTCGATGGCCTCCTCCGCTGGCCCAGTGCTCTTCTTGGCCGGCTCTCCAGTCTTCTCAATGGGGACCACACGCTCCTTTAGAGCCTCCTCCACCGCCGGCGGATTGGGCACATTAATCGTTAGGACTCCATCGCTGCTCAAGCTGGACGAGACCTTGTCAGCCTCGTAACCCTCTGGCAGAACAAAGCGTCGAAGAAAGTGCCTGGAGCTGTAGCCTCCATGCTCGCCCTCTTGCTGCTCCGACTTGCCCTCCACCAGAACCACGCTCTCGTCCAGCACCTTGACGTTCAGTTCGCCGTAGTCCTTGACGTCCAGGGTGAGCTTGTATCCCTCCTTGGTGACAGTGGCTGGCGGGGCGAATTCCTGCTCCTGCCAGCGGGCAATTTGCTGCCAGTTCCGGGGCAGAGCCACGCTCCAAACGGGCGGCTCGTGGAAGAAGGCATGGAAGGGCGAGGTGAGGCGAGGCATCCGGGACATCTCCTCGGCCATCCGGAAAAACATTGGCAGGGAACGCATTTTGGGTGTTTATATTTCTGTTGAATATTAATTTTTAATTTAATTTAATGCTATTTGTTTATATTTATATTTTCTTTTTTAACTCACCTCTTAGTTTTTAATATCTTTCAAGCCTTTTTTCCCTTTTCTAAGTTTTAGTTTAACTTTGCAATATTTTATTTATTTGTTGCAATCTTTAATATTTTTATCCTTTGCAATTTGTTATCAATTTGATGAAATTTCAGTTTATTTTGTTGTTTTTAGCAACTTGCCTGCTGTTTTGAATTTTTTGAACTGCGAGAGCGGCGCTTTAGTGGCCGCTATTTATACCATTTCGTTGAGAGAGAGAAATTACTCGCTCTCTCTCGAACTTTCTTCGCCCTTAGCTGATGCAATTTTCCGCTTTGCCTGAAATCGGGCATTGGCATTATATCTGGGGGTTACTATATACTATATCTGGCTTTTATAGAATATGTATAGAAATTGGTAGAAGTTTCGCGCACTCTCAGCTGCGTTTATTTACATTTTTTTGTTTGGCTATGTTTTCTCTTTCTTTTTAGCACCTTTGGGCAGGTCAGTTTTTTCTATGGCGTCGAAGAGAGCGCAAAAGATAAGAAAGCTTGTGAGGGGGAGGGAGAAAGCTAGAGTGGGTGGGGAGTTATGGGTGTGTGTGTGCGCTGGTTTCTTTGTATTTGTTATCCAGGGGCGTCTTTGAAAGGGGAGAAGGGGTTAACAGGGTTTAAATTAAAAATAAAAGAATTTTAGGCCAGAAATTAATTTTTAAAAGTATTTATTTAATCCATAGCTCATTTTACTGGTTATATTTATGATTATATTCATAATTTCAAATTGAACTTTTCACATTTTTAAGTTTAGAGACCTTCCTTTTGGGCCCATTCATTCCAAGAACCCTTGTAGATCAGCACGCTATTAATATTTATTAATTCATTAATTAATAAACGAAATATATTTTAATATATTTTATATCATAAAACTCACTTGGAATATCCCTGACCCTTGGCAATTTGCTCGGCCTCCAAGACCCGATTTCCCGACCGACAGGAGAATATAATCTTTGTATTCTTTTCCGGCTTAGTTCTTCCATATTTGCTTTTGAAGGCAGCTCCATCCAGGTTCAAAGCCCTCTCCAGATCATCCACTAAACAAAGGAAATTAAAGTTTTACTTAAATAATTTATTAAATATAAATAAATGATTATTTACGGGGTATATTAATGCTGGCTGGAATTGTGCCCGTCTGCTGCAGCTCATCCGGCCGCCGGACATCAATCAGATAGATCTCCGGATGGTTGGGCACATCCTTAACCTGCTCGTAGGTGGCCATTGTGGATTTCTATAGCTTCACCTGGTTTGCTAGCCAAATCACAACTGAATTGCCGGCCGGTCGCAGTAGATACATTTATGGGGCTCCGGTTTTTCGGGTTTGTTTGCACCTCCACCTCCGTCGGCTTATCGCATTCTGATTTTTGTGGTGTCGCCTTGTTTGCTCAGTCAGTTTCCTCGACGCCGGCGCCGGCGCTGGAGAATCCGCTAATTGTTCGCTGGATGAGGCGCCAGGTTTGGGGCCGGGGGCCCTCTGATCCGATTTCACTTTGAATTTCAAATGAGAATTGCCAGACAAAGCTTGCTATATGCTCCACAGGTGGGCATCCCTAACATGAATTTGATTTAATAAAAAATTTGTATAAATGAATGTAAAGAATCTCCACTGTTCACATAAAACAGATCAAATTCGAATGCTGTCTGCGGTTTAGCCAGCGGCGCACATCTTCCAAAGCTTCGCCACGAGAAGGTTCCTAGTTGTCGCCCCCAGAACCCAGCTGCTCCCATTCCATTTGCTGCTCCAAAAAAGCTTCCTTCGTGGGGGAAAGCTCGCCCCGAAAGGGAGCCAGTGTCTATAAAAGGATGAAGCCAGCCAGTTAAACTCCACATTCGAGTTGGAAAAGTCAAGGTGAAAGTGCAGTTGAGGCAGCGAAACCTACACCCCCCGCAGGCAAATCAACCCCTGGACTCAAAAGCAGGTCGTCGGTTCATCGAACTTCCGCCAGATACAGAATACAGCAAGAACAGCCAAGAAAAATGCCAGATATTCCGTTTGTCTTGAACCTGGACTCCCCGGACTCCATGTACTATGGGCACGACATGTTCCCCAACCGTCTGTACCGGCGGCTCCATTCGCGGCAGCATCATGAGCTGGATCTGCACACGCTGGGACTGATTGCCCGGATGGGCGCCCATGCCCATCATTTGGTGGCCAAGAAGCGAAGCGGCGAGCTGGCCGCTCTGGGCGGCAGTGGTGGCCGGGACAAGCAGGGCAACTTCGAGGTCCACCTGGATGTGGGACTCTTTCAGCCGGAGGAGCTGACCGTGAAGCTGGTCAACGATTTCATTGTGGTCGAGGGCAAGCATGAGGAGCGGGAGGATGAGCACGGTCATGTGTCCCGCCACTTTATCCGTCGCTATCCGCTGCCCAAGGAGTTTGATGCGGATGCCATTGCCTCCACCCTGACGGATGATGGAGTTCTCAATATAACAGTGCCACCGCTGGCAGCCAAGGAGGAGCCAAAGGAGCGGCTGATTCCCATCAAACATGTGGGTCCCTCGGATCTCTTCCAGAACGGCAACGGGCATAAGGAAGCTTCTGCTCCAGCTTCAGCTACGTCTTCGGAGGACAAGTGAATCTAAAGTCAAGAAAAAATCCTAAACATCCCAAATATGCAGCCTTTGCAGCCAAGTGATTCCCCAAGACTCTCGTTTATCGTTGCACTAAAAAAAAAGTCACGAAATTACGCACACATCGTACTACATATATATTTATTAATTTATTTACTAGCCTAAATAATTAACATTTTAATGTCCAATTCAATTTTAAGACTAATCGAAATCAAGTATTAATAAAGGAATATGAATGTCTCAGTAACTTGGAGTGGGTTTGACTTAATAAAAGAAATATTTTAAGAAAGTTTTTTCAGTTTAAATTAAAGAGAATTTTACCTTATTGTAATTTAAATTGATATTTAAAGGTTTCATTTTATTTGAAAACTTTCCCCAGGCATATGTTTTATCCTGTTGCTTTGCCTTATTCAATTATGCGGGTCTCACAAGCTGTGCATATTTAAAAAGGGTCCCCAGATGTCAATCATACTTAAGAGAGCTTTAGCTTCAGCCCTTGCCCAGAGGAAAAAACCCCCAAAACTTCTTGAATTTTAAATTAAAGCCCGCCAAAAGCATAGTTACCGATAGCTTTTAGTTGGGAAATTATCGATAGCTTTCAGTTTCCCCAAAAAAATAACAAAAGTAACAAAAAATAACATAAACAAAACATCTAAAAAAATTTAAAATAAAAATAATAATATATAGTTTTAGAATAAGAGTAGAAAATGTAATACTTTTCCGTTTTTTAAGTAATTATATAGTAATCAGTGATAACCCGTGACAGATATGTAATTGGCTCCCATCTCTAGATAGACACTCTGTAACCTCAAAAAATGATTTGTTTACTTTTACGGCGGTCCGGAGTTCGTAATTCCTGCAAATTAATTAGTAAACAGATTGCCAAGCCCGCGCCGCACACACCTGCTATCAATGCACACCTGCTGCACACCAGCATACGTGAGTATGGGATGATGGGTTGAGCCGGCGGAATGGTGGAATCACTGTTCATTATTGTACTAAGAGGAAAATCCCCATTGATATTATGAAATTCGCAGCACGGCGGCATGGCGAGTACGAGTGGCAGGATCCCAAGTCCCCCGAGGAAATGTGAGTTACTAAAACCAAGCAAAATCCTCAAGAAATAACTAAAGAAACCCCCTCCAAATCCAGAGTAAACATCACATATGTGGACAAGGATGGCAAACGCACCAAGGTCCAGGGCAAGGTGGGCGACAATGTCTTGTACTTGGCCCACCGGCACGGTATCGAGATGGAGGGCGCCTGCGAGGCCTCCTTGGCCTGCACCACCTGCCATGTGTATGTGCATCACGACTTCCTGCAAAAGCTGAACGAGGCCGAGGAGAAGGAAGACGATTTGCTGGACATGGCGCCGTTCCTGCGCGAAAACTCCCGCCTCGGCTGCCAGATATTGCTCGACAAGAGCATGGAGGGCATGGAATTGGAGCTGCCCAAGGCTACCAGAAACTTTTACGTGGACGGGCACAAGCCCAAGCCGCACTAGCGCTGAGCTCGCAAGTCATTATTATTGTTGCAAACTTTTTAGGAGTAGTAAATATATACGACTGTTGAAATACCAACCAACACTTTCATCTTTCTTTATCTTTCTCAACTTTTATATATTTCTTAAGACGTAAACAATGCTTGTTCTTGGTTTCTATGTTGTTCTCCATCGCGCTGAATTAAACTAAAAGAAGAATTCGTTAAGTTGAGCCTATCAAATTACATTTTCTAAACTGATTACACTTGGAAGTGGGGAGGGACACAGGAAGGCAGGGTGGAGGAGGGAGTGACATACAAAAAGAGTGATATGAAACAATCGTGTAAAACTATATTACATTTAAAGCAAAAGTAC
Source organism: Drosophila anomelani (assembly GCA_035045905.1). Lineage (NCBI taxonomy): Eukaryota > Metazoa > Arthropoda > Insecta > Diptera > Drosophilidae > Drosophila > Drosophila anomelani. The sequence continues at coordinate 12,078,396 of JAWNOO010000165.1, forward strand.
AAAAATATAAATTTGTATAGCGAAAAACTAGGCGGAGCAAGGCAGCTCCTTGCCCCTCTCAGTTGGACGAGGGCGTGGGGCTGCTGGAGGCGGAACGCGAACGCACACTGGCCCGATCCTCTGGCTCGCTGCGCTCATCGTCGCGATCGCGACTCTTCTCATCCTTCAGATCCAGATCGGCTGGCTCCGATGGGGACTGCTTGATCTGCTGCTGTTGCTTCTCTGATGCCACTGGTGCCGCCGCCAAAAGCTCTTCCTTGGGCGAAAGATTCTCTCGCTTGATGGCCTCCTTTTCGGCCTTGCTCAGGCCAGTGCTGCCCTTGCCTTTGCTGCTCTTCTTCAACGTGGCCAGATCCTTGAGCAGACTGGAGATCTTTCGGTTCAAATTATCCACCTTCATGTCATGCAGGCGCTCCACCTCCTTCAGCCGGTTGCGCATATCGTTCTCCTTCTCAAAGTTCTTGCCCTTCAGTTCGGTTAGCTGAAAGGAAAACACAGAGATTAAATCATTGCCAAAGGCAGAACATCTTTATGGGTTAACCACCTGCTTGTCCTTCTCCAGCAGTTCCTTGTCTTTTTGATTCAAACGCTTCTCCAGACTGGCTATGCGCTCCTTTAGGTATGTGATGGCCACCACATGATCCGACGAATTGGTGTCCACGGTAATGGCAGCGGGTGCTGCGATGGTACCGTTTCCACCATTACCGCGCGATATCTTGTCGGGCAAATCCAAACCGGCACCGCTAACCGCATTCACACCGGAGCCGCTGTTCCCACCGCCGCTCTTGCCCAGCTCGCTGCGCGACGGCTTCTTGGCCGCTGAGCTGTTGTCTCTGTGCGAGGACGAGGATTTCTCGTGCGGACGCTTTTTCGACATGGGTATTCGGCCATCCTGTTGGGCCTTCAGCAGGGCACGCTTGTAGGCGCAGGTACACAGCCAGCAGAGCAGTTTGCCATTCACCTGAAGGTAGAAGATACATTTTAGGATCAGTTTGGGTTACACAGAAAAGGGCTTAGGCGGTAATCTGGTCTCTTATGAACGCAAGTACATGATTCTGGGAATCGCGCGCGATCTATATCGTTGGGGTACAGTTGACCAACAACCCGCAACAAGTTTCTACATATATTTGACTTAATTTTAGGGTTTTTTTCTTTCTTGCTATTTAATATTAAGGGTGGCTGGCAGGCTGCTTCCTTCGGCGTCTTCTTTTGCATGCTGACCTTTTTGTTCTCATCCCGCCTGTCAAAGGCCGATCGCAGCTTGCATTCATCGCACTGCACCGGCGGTCCATACTTTGCCTCGTAGCTGGCGCATCTACAAGTTTAGACAGTGCGATTTTGTGGGGTATTCGTAATCGGTTTCGGGGTTTTTGGTTTTGCCAGGCACAAAAAAAGAGAAGAAGAAAAATGTTTTGCGTTCATAAGAGACGTTGTTGTTGTTGTGGTTGATTTCCTGGAAATCGGTTAAGGGGAAGGTACTTTGAAGGCACAATTACGGGTGATACAAAAGGGAATAAATATACATAGGTTTCTCAGAAGCTCCTGCGCATATTGTGCATTCAAGTTACACGCTTTACTCAACGAGTTATTGGTATTGGTCATGGTCTTGCTCTTGGCTTGAACTCACCGCATGCACTTGGAGCTGCCAAAGGCGGCCACAATCTTGCAGCATTCGCAGGGACTGGGCTTGCCGTACTTCCCCAGATAGTGTTCGCACTTCTTGCAGGCACTCTGTGATTTGTTGCTGTTGCTGTGGAACACACGGTAGCTGGTATAATTCGCATTTAGAGGCTATAATTTCGGCTTTGTACTTACGTGGCGGGTTGGAACTCCGAGCGGCAGTAAGTACATTTAACAACTGAGGTAGATCCACGGCAGCCCTGCGGAAATGAATCATGGTTAGCTTTTGGTTAGCAGTTTGTTTGTTGTGCGTTTGTTTTTGTTTAAAAATGTTCCGAAAGATGCGACGCGACGCCTGTTTCTGCCCTGCTTCTTCTTCTTGTCGCAACCGTGCATTTTCACCCGATTTGCGCAGCAAGTTTTTCGCACAGCAGCAGAAGCAGCAGCGCCGCGTCATTTAGATATATTTTTCGCTCGTCAAACAAACAAACACACACAAACAGCCACTGGATTTTGTTTGTCGGCGTTCTTTTATTGTTTCAAGTGTCAAATCGTCGTCGGTGGTTTTTTCTTTTTCGCATCTTTTTTGCTGCTGCCTTTTCACCTTGCATAGCTGCTGGCCGGAGGAGAGCTCCTCGTACGGGTGGCGCGAGAAACACTTGGAGCAGGCGAATAATACTTTTGCACTCATTCTGTGGTCTGTTATTTGTGTGTTCGCGTTTTGTTGGCTTTTGTGCTGGTCCTTAAAAAAACTTTAAATAAAATGGTTCTTTCCAGTGTGACCGTGGGCAGGGCGATAAAAAAACCAAAAATGCAAAAGAGAAATCTGGAGAAGGCAACTCTGATAGGCAGGATAACTCCGATTAAAGCGGGGTTGAATCCTTTGCTAAGCTAACGCGTTATCGAACCACGTAAAGCGATCAAAAACGTATCTTTTACCTAAAGTGATCAAATAATTAAATTAGATTAAAAAATATTTAGTATATGCCATAATGTAAAAAATTTTAATTACTTCGCTTAATTTCAAAATAAAATTATAATTTTAATGTGAAAGTTGAAAATCGGCCACCCTTGTGTATATCGATAAGTGTTAGGAGAAGAAAATTTGCAGCTGAGTTTTCTTTTGTATTTATATATTAAACCATACTTTTATTAAAACTTTAAGCCAAAAGCTGTTTGATCTTAAAGCTAACTGACATTTTCCATTTATAATTTGCCTGACAAACATAGAAACAAACTTCATATTTCCGTTAATTTTAACAACTTGTATTGCACCCCTGGTTAAACTATCGATCTACCATATCAGCCCTGAAAATACAGTTCGGAACCAGTGCACATAAGCGAATTGGATAAAGATGCCCCCAAAGCGCACGCACCGATAGCCTCAATTCAAACAACAACGTTCATTTCAGGCTGTACGAAAAATTATATGTGCCGCGAAAGCGACGATCTATTTCGCAAAAGGAAAAAACAAACGTAAACAAACCAAAAGGAAGTGGAAAATTTAAGGGTCAGCGAGTGAACTGAAGAAGAAGTGATAATGCCGGCGGAACAGCATACAAACATAAAAGTGGCGGTACGCGTCCGGCCGTACAATGCCCGGGAGTTGGAGCACAAGCAAAGGAGCATTGTCAAGGTGATGGACAGATCGGCGCTCCTCTTCGATCCGGACGAGGAGGACGACGAGTTCTTCTTCCAGGGCGCCAAGCAGCAATACCGCGACATCACCAAGCGGATGAACAAGAAGCTGACCATGGAGTTTGATCGTGTCTTCGACATTGACAACACCAATCAGGATCTCTTTGAGGAGTGCACGGCGCCGCTGGTCGATGCGGTGCTGTCTGGGTAAGCAAACCAGCAAATCAGTTTTATCTTAAAACTCCATTTAACTCTTCCAATCCCAATGCGCAGCTACAACTGTTCGGTGTTCGTTTATGGAGCCACGGGCGCCGGCAAGACATTCACCATGCTGGGCAGCGAGGAGCATCCGGGCTTGACCTTTCTCACCATGCGGGATCTTTTCGAGAAGATCCAGACGCAGAGCGATGTGCGCAAGTTCGATGTGGGCGTCTCCTACTTGGAGGTATACAACGAGCAGGTTATGAACCTGTTGACCAAGTCGGGACCTCTCAAGCTGCGCGAGGACACCAACGGCGTGGTGGTCAGCGGTCTTTGCCTCACGCCCATCTACAGTGCCGAGGAGCTGCTGCGTATGCTGGCCCTGGGCAATTCACATCGCACCCAGCATCCCACCGACGCGAATGCGGAGAGCTCCCGCTCGCATGCCATCTTCCAGGTGCACATACGGATCACAGAGCGCAAGACGGATACCAAACGGACCGTAAAGCTTTCTATGATCGATCTGGCCGGTAGCGAGCGAGCGGCCAGCACCAAGGGCATTGGGGTGCGATTCAAAGAGGGCGCCAGCATCAACAAAAGCCTCCTGTCGCTGGGCAATTGCATCAATAAGCTGGCCGATGGCCTCAAGCACATACCCTACCGCGACTCGAACCTGACACGCATCCTGAAGGACTCGCTGGGCGGAAACTGTCGCACTTTGATGGTGGCCAATGTCTCGATGAGCTCGCTCACCTACGAGGACACCTACAACACCTTAAAGTATGCCAGTCGGGCCAAGAAGATCCGCACGACGCTCAAACAGAACGTGCTGAAGTCGAAGATGCCCACAGAGTTCTATGTGAAGAAGATCGACGAGGTGGTGGCCGAAAATGAGCGACTAAAGGAGCGCAACAAGGCGCTGGAAGCGAAGGCCACGCAGCTAGAGCGTGCCGGCAACAGTGGCTTCGATCCGCAGGAGCTCAAGTCGTGGTACAGAAAGATAGACGCTGTATATGCGGCAGCCCGTCAGCTACAGGAGCACGTCATGGCCATGCGCAGCAAGATCAAGAACATCAACTACCGGCAGACGCTCAAAAAGGAACTGGAGGAGCTGAGAAAGCTAATGTCGCTCGACCAGCGAGTGTGCCAGGAGGTGAGTGATCCCTAATCTCTCGGTTATGTTTGGGATATTCAAAAAGAGAGGTCATCTCTCATGATTTATTAACATTTAAAAAAAGATTTTAGACTAAGTTTGAAGGTGTAGCTCTCGGGATCAGTCTCAGTTTTAGTTCTAGTCGCCCAGCAGCTCCTTCTGCTTGCTGGCCAGCAGTTTGTCCGCCTCCGAAATGAAGCGATCCGCAATGGCAGTGACCTGAGTCTGGGCCGCAAAGGCATCGTCCTTGCCCAAATCCGGTTTGTTTTTCAGCTTCCGAATGTGTTCGTTCTGAACACCGCGAATAGCGTCGCGGTACTTAATGAACAAAGCCTTGGCGTTCTTGGATAGGTTCTCGCGATGCTCCTTGGTCACCTTCGGGATGGGTATGAACAGTGTGGTGCCGTCCTGCTGCGGATTCAGGTTCATGCCGCTCTTCTCGATGGCCTTAAGGACATCGGGTATGGTCTGCGGGAAGCCAATCATATTTACAATGATGGTCTTGGGGTTTTTTCGTGAAATCTGTGCCAGTTCCTGCAGCTCATGCTCCTGGCCGTCGACCTTGATGCGTAGGGTATCAATGGCGCCGCTGGTAGAGCGCAGGGACAGGTGCTTCACAAAGTCTTCCTTCATTTGCAAGACATTCTTTTGCATCTGCGAGTTGAGGCCATCGAGGTTGAGGATCTCGCGAAGTTGCTGCTCATTAATTTCCACCTTGGCGGCCTTGCCTCCGCCGCCTTTGCCACCCTTTTCCTTCTTTTTGTCCTTGCTTTTTGCATAATCGCGCGCTATTTGTTGGCCAACAGCCGTTGTTTGTGGCTGCCGTTGGAGTAACTGGGTTAATCCTGGCCGGGAATTGGCCACTCTGGCTTGGCGTACACCCAGAGAGGCTAAATGCAACGTATTTCGTAGCATTTTATTCTATTTTAAATTATTTTGTTTATTAAATGCGGCAAATTGTGGCAGCGCTTCAGCTGTTATCGAAGGGGACTGCCAACTCGCTGCAAAGTAAAATCCCAAAAGTGCTTTTTTGGGCGGAAAATTAAAAACATTTTTAAACTGAAAATTATCTTTCAGGACTTCCGTCGCTTTGCCAGCTACATGAGTCATCTCACCAGCCAGAACGACAAGTACAAGGAGGAGCTGCCCGTGTGGCGGTCCAAGATGGAGAGTGCGTACCAGGATCTCGAGAGCTTGAAGCGCGAGGTAAACAAGTCAAAGGCGTACCAGATCCTCATCGTGTACGTCAAATACAAGGATCTCGAGCTGCAGCTGGCCAAGCAGAATCAATTCAATAGCCATGTGACCGCCATTAACCAGGAACTGGTGGAGAACTCTGACCTGCTGCGCAAATCCTTCCGTGCCGCCTGCGAGGTGCTAAACCAGATGTACGACCGCCTGGAGGATGGCAGCAAGCTAACGCCAGATATTCAGGCGGTGTACGATCGGTTGCAGCGCAAAATGCGCTTCGCCGAATCCGAGGCCAACACCAAAATGGCAGAGATGGACTCCCTGGCGGTGAACGATCGCCTGCTCAGTGGCTTGGCGGCGAAGGCGGAAGCGGAGGAGGAGGATGAGGCCTCCTGCAGCTTGACATCGAGCGCCAGGAAGCGACTGCGACAGACCGTCCAGAGCGATGACGATGATCTCCATTTGAGCATGGAGGAATTCGATAGTCAAATAATGGAGTCGGAGGCCGATGACCTGCACATGACATTCAAGAGGCCGCGCAATCTCAATGAGACCCAAGTCCTAGGCCCCACCAGCACAGTGACCAAGAAGCCGCTAACGGCGACGGTGGCCAATCCAAGAAATGCCCAAAAGCTGGCGTTCTGCGAGGTGATGACGGACCAGAATGTTCGCGGCGACAGCGAGAAGATTAAAAAGGGTAGGCTTTTGTAGTAGGAAAATTAAATATTAAAAAGTGTTATTAACATCTGTTTATTTTTTGTGTATTTTGCAGTTCTCCTCAATTCGAATCACTTTACCGCCCAGGGCCTCAAGCGAACACTGGCAGCGGCTTCGCTAGCGAAGGAGAATGTCAAATATAATGCCAATCATGTGCGCAAAAGTCCACGAGTCCTGGTGGCCAAGGGTGAGCTAGACAGACAATTCATGATTTAATTACCGAAAATAATATCAATTTTTATTCGCAGCCGCTGCTGGCACCGCCAAGCTGACGCGAAAACCCTTGGGATCGGCGAGTAAGGAGGCGCCGTTGGTCAAATTCAATCGAGCAGCCTCATTTCGACTGAAGAAGTAGATCCAGAAGTAGATCAGGCAGATGAATCTGATTAAATTAACCATAGCTATAATCGTATAGATATAGATAGTACACTAGCCCCCCCCAAACCGAACCAAGAACCAGTTCTCGCTTTTCGTTCATTTTTGACCCGAAACCTTATCATTTGATTTTATTTTTGTATGTTTTTCCTGAAGTTTTTTTTTCTGATAAGTTCAAAGAAAAAGTTGAGCGTTTTACGCTCTTTATTTAAAAATATACAGCCGTTTCCTTGCCCCCCTCAACACCCAGATTGTGTCTGTAGAGGATCTCCTGATTGTGGGCCCTGCTGCTGCTGCCCCGATGCGGGGCAAGTCCCAGAAGTCCCAGCAGCATGTAGAGTAGGGCGCCCAAGTTAACGCCCAGCAGGAGCAGTCCAGGAGCCAGCAAAGGATTTAGTATGGAGAGGATGGCGGCCGGTGGTGAGGGAGCAGCAGACCAGGCAGCCGTAGAAACACCATCGTAGCCATAGTCCACACGTCTTCGCCAGGGCTTCTTGTCGCCGGCAACCAGAGGACGCTGATGCTGCTGCTGCTGAAGCTGCTCTTCCAGATTCTGCCCTGAGGCGGGTAAATCCAGATCCTGACGCTTGCTCTCGGGAGTGTAGCGGGGCACAAAGGCCTGCTCTACGGGCAGCTTAGCTTCCCCCGCGGTTCCCCCACTCACAGAGGCCGCCAGACAGGCAATAAAGATAACCTCGAGCAGCCACATGGTTAGTATCTTAACTGTTTGCTATTTCTGGGGATTGTTGGAGGTCTTTTTATAGGCAGACGCACCTGACGGTGTGGTGGCTGCCAAGGGCAAGAACCGTGTCGACGACGAGTGGCACTTTTGAGTTGTCAACAGGCTGCTGTCGTTCTGTGGATTTACAAAAGGGGGAAAAGTACTCGAAATGAATTGTTGACGCTTTGATTTGCCATTTATATTTCTTTGTGTATATTTGTATAAGTAATTGTTAATAATAATGCGTATAAAACGTTGAACTTAAGGTATCAAAGAGCTTAGGGTGAGATATATCTTTACGTTCGACTTGCTGATTTATAATGGTAATATATTTTCCTATAACAATGCTGATCTTAAGGTATCAAAAGATTATTGTCCGTGAACCAGAGTATGTATGTACTTGAATTAAGGTAACCATCTTCCATCTTAGTTAAGTCGCTGCGCTTTGAGCAGCACTTGCGGCTGCTCGATCTCCGCCTTGGACTGAACTAGCTTTAGTTCCCTTTCAGAGGCCTTCACTGGACCGTTTCCTCCATTCGGCAGAGCCGCCACTGTGCGCTTAATCACCGCCTGGAGACTGGCAATGGTCTTCTCAAAGACGGCGGCCACATCGCTGCTTTCATGGCTGTGGGCCAGGAAGAGCGAGGCGAAGAGGTCACCGGTGCCGGTAAATACCAGATCCTTGCCACCCTGCTTGGGTATATCGATGGCGAGACGCGGACCGTTCAGCTGGCTGAGAAAGGCGCGCAGTACGCCCGGCTGGCCGAGGTCGCTGCTGGAGATGACCACCGTCTTAATGCCGCGCTTGTGGAACCAATCCATTGCCTCCCAAACGGCTGCCTCGCTGCGAACCTCCTTCTCGGTGAGTAGCTCCACCTCGTACTGGTTCGGCGTGATGATGTCGGCCAGGGGAATAATTTCATCACGATAAACGGGCAGAAGCTCTTTCGGTACATACAAATGTCCGTTGTCGCCCATCACGGGATCGCAGACATAGACCAGTTTGGGATTCGCCTGGCGTAGCTTCTGCAGAATGATGCCCACCTGGCGCAGGAACAGAGGATTTCCGATATAACCAGTCAGCAGGTGCGAGTACTGGGGCAGCAGCTCGTTCTCCTCCAGACCCTCGAAAATTGTGGCTGCCAAGGGTGAAAAATGATAGATTTTAGGCCAAACTATAAATAATATTTGCTGATAACATTTATCAGGCACTTGTTGGACCTTACCCAATTCCTTCTCGTTGGAAACGGGTCCCTTGAAGCTCTTGTAACCGGTGTGATTGGAAAACTGCACCGAGTTCAGCGGGTCCACATCGAAGCCCAGCAACTGAAGGGTGGAAAAGTAAGCCGTTAAAAATGGAGATGTCCAAGACAACAGTGTGTAATTAACGCCTTACCTGCAGGGGATAGGTGGCCACCTTGTTGCCCACATAGCCATGGACCACATGACTCTGGATGGACAGAACCCGCTTGACATTGGAACCTGTGGTGGACATCTTCTCTGCGTTTTCGCGTGGGTGGAGGGGCTGGAGTAACCGCGACGACTGACCGCCAATCAATGAGCGAACGAAGCTGCCTGCTGGGCCTACGACGAGTCACACGGAGAGATAACCATGTTATCACAGACGACGAGACCGGGAAAAATAGCCGCAAATAGAGAGCTGATAAGGGCTGATAATACGGGTGTAAACAGTGAGCGGATTGTGGATTTACAAGCCGTTGTTTACGTATAAGAGATTGTCGCTTAATTTGTGAGTCTAAATAATCTGAAGGCCTTGAACAGCCATTAAATGCAATCAACAGTCACTTGCTACCCCTTTTGGCATCTCCCGCCCCCCACCGAACAGTGTGGCCAGTTGACGTGTCGAAAGCAAAGACAAAATAACGCGAAAGCACGAAAGTTTTTGAAAAAGTTTGTATTTGATTTTGGAATTCTTAAAAATTGTTTAAATATTGAAGCCTATTCCTGGCACAAACTTACAAACAAATAATAAGTTCATGTTATTGGCCTGGTAAATATATTTAAATTAAAATTTTTAGCCTGTTTCTGAATGTTTTCATTTGAAAAATTGCCAAGCTGTCAACTTTAGAAATATTAAGCAGTCTAGATTAATGTTTTATTAATTATAATTTAGAAAAACAAATAAAATTTTAAATACCACATAATTACTATTAATTGTTTTTGATTTAAAAACTGTCTTTATTATCCAAAGTTGCTATGTACAGCATAAAGAAACATTTTATAAATAACAGGAATGACAACGAACAATTAACGAATACAAAGAGATATGTAGATTTTAGATTCTCGGAATTAGTTCGACTAATCCCGCCACGAATCATTATTCACTGATAACAATTTGGTGTGTTTTTATTTTTGGTTGAACATTTTTGGTCACTGACTGAAAAATCCTGAGACCGTGCATCAAGGGTGGCCGTTACAAAGACAAGTTACAAGTACAAAAAGATCCGGAAACAACAGGTTAAGGGTCAAGTACAAAAAACGGAGGAGTTTAAGGCTGCTACGGGGATTGGTCCCTTGGATCTTAGCTCGTTTGCCACTGTAAAGAGTAGAGGGGTTAATTGGGGCAAATTTTTGGTGCAAATAAAGTTAGGTGAATCACCCTCAGGTTGGCCTGTCCCTGACCCTGCCGTGCGGCTTCCTCTTCGCGTCTCTGCATCTCCTCCGACCTCTGTTGCTGACGACGCACGCTGTCCGGATTCTTGATGCCACGATGCTCGTTCTCCTGGCGACGCTTCTCCGCCGCATCCAGTTGTTGTTGCCGGCGCTCCTCCTAGAAAGTAAGCATAGTTTTTAATTTGTTTTTCAGATAGCTTTGTGTCCACTCTTTCTAGCAACTCACAGGCGAGGGCATCAGATTTGTCTCCTCGGCGCTTTGGCCGCAGCAGGAAAAGCAGGCGCCCATGTTTACAAAGCCTACTTAATTCCCAGTTTTTCCCGAACAAAAATAAGGCTTCTTTTTTCTTCAAAGTTTTGCAAGTTTTTTTCGTCTCTCTTTTACCCTTTGTTTTGCTTTGACAGCTGTTGCTGCTGTTAAACTTTGCAGCGTACCGTTAAGCTTGCTGTCTGTGCTGTTGCGCGCAACAGCTGTGCTGGACTGGAGACGAAGAAGAAGAAGCAGGCGAGAACGCCAAGAGATCTTTCGAAATTCCCCAATTAATTTAATATCGTAGAGCCAGTTCTTGTTGTTGGCATCTTCGAAACACTTGGCAGAGCCAAACAAATTTTGCAATAATAGAAAAAAACATTCTCAATTTCAAACATTTAGCGACCGCTTCGCGCTCTCTATTTTTCGTTTTGTCGTGAGTGTTTGTGTGTGCTGCGCTGCAAAAGCAACTTTATTAGTTGAGCTAAATATTCAAGTGATTAATTAATAAAATAAAAAACAAATCGACAAAATGTTGGATATTCCCCATGAAGCCAAGGTAATTTATAGTTAAATTCATAAGTTTCCATTTCTCTCTCCCGTTCCAAGTCTCTCTTTATTACAGTGTATGTATGTGTGAGTGCAGCTTGCATATATTCCAGTGCATGCAATTTTGCCGGTTCCAGTGGGCCTGTAGTTATGGGCCCATTTCTGATGTTATAATTACCCTATTGACTTGACTGGTTTTTCCTTTAGTTTTTGTTTTTATGTATGGGCCGTGCAATTGTGTAGCGCTAACCTTCAACTGACCTCCAAGTACTGGCATGTGTCGCCTTCAGTGCGGTGGGTTTATGTGTGTGTGTGTTTCCGAGGGGGTGTTTGTGTGTCTGTTATTGGGGGGAACCAAAAGTTGCCTTGGTATTTGTCGCGATTATTAAATCACAGAATAATATCAGTTAAAGAATTATTGTATTCCTTATCTGCTGGTGCGTGCCCCCGAAAATTGGTAACAAAAAGAACGGGTGTGCGATTGGCTGTTATTTGTAGTGTTTAATTGTTTTACGCTTCTTTTTTTCTCTTGCTGATAAGAGCGCCTGCGGCTCTCCCTCTTTGCTCTGCCCGTGCCCCTTAACCCCCTGGAATCTATCCATCACCCTTACGCTCTTCAAGTGCCGGCTTGTTGTTTTCCACTTCTTCTTCCTTTTGTTTAATTTTTGTTTTGCTCAACACTTACACAGACCGCACACATGCACTGCTTCTGCTTATTTTTTTTTTTTGCGCTATCACTTGTTGCTGGCTGGCTGGCTTCACTTGTCGCCGCTGCCTGCGTCAACTTCGACGTCGCGCCGCGTGTTGGAAAAATTTCGTATTGAAATTCAAATTTCGTTCGGAACCCAGCTTTATTTTCAATTGCACACTCGACCAGCGAACTTCTCATCGCCTCGCTTGCCTCACCTCCGTTCCGTTTTCTCGTCTACGTTCTCGTTCTGTTTTCTTCTCGGCGATCTGCCCTCTTGCTCGGCCACGCGAGTGCAAAGGAAATACAAAAACAACAACACTAAAAAAACGTACAACTAAAAGTTGAGATTCTCGCTTTGAGATACTTTAGTGTTTCGTAGTTTCATAAAATGACTTCCGGCATAAGACCCATAGATGTACTGCTGCAGCGTGCCGGCGTAAGTTAAATAAAAGAAAAATAAATAAATAACTGAAAACCTTCGATATACGATATTTGGGCCAAGTTTGGAGGGTTTTACCTTCTAGAAACCATAAACAAAATCGGACAGATATGGGTGAAACCTATGGGAAATACGTAATAGGTGTGATTTTTTTTAATGATTTCAATGTTCAAAAGGAATATTATAAACTTTAATTAAAAAGAGTGAATTTTTAGTACCTCAAACACGCTTCCTCCTAAAAAAAAGAGTGATTTTTAATGCTTATACAGTTGCTTTAAAACCACCTAAAAGTACATAATGAATTGTTAAATATTTTGATTGTTTTTATAAAAGAAACGCAAATTCTATGAGACACAAACAAACACACCTCTTTCAATAATCATGGCTTATCACCAACATAATATAAAGCGTAAATATGTTATCAGTTTTAGTCAAAGTCAAATTGTAAATTCACGTTCAAGTGACCTAAAATATTTTTGAATTTAAATCATTATTATTAGAAATTCCTTTAAGTTATAAATCTCTTTTGAAGCCTCATTTTAACCATAGTTTCGATTTAAATTGATTCATTTTCCTCGGAAAATGTTTTTATCAATGTCACCGGCAAGTCACTTCCTCATTTGGTATCTTATCTGATAAAAAAAATCTAAAACCGAAGTTAAAATCATGTAATTTGCTTTAATTAACCAATCTGGCGAGTGGCAGTCAGAAGTATAGAAAGTCTGTAACACAAAAATAGATACATGTTTGATAGGCATTTCTTTGGAAATTTTTATCTTTAAGGAGAAAAAAATCTCTACTTTAAAACACGATAAGATAAAATATCTATGTTTGCCAGACATTTCTACTTGTTCAGTTCAAATATATATATTTAGAGAGGAAAATGTAAAAATTACACAGGCAAAAGGGGTTATTTTATGACTAGTTTTCTATATAATTAGTGAATATTTCTTTTTATTTTTAGAATTAAATAAAATATATGACTTCACATTAATAATACTAGGGTTTTAATTGATATTTGACTGCGTAAGTTCGCTAAACATTTGAAACTTCTTTGAATTTTTGAGTTCTTAGCTCATTAAGCATTGATTATTAAATGATATTTGCAATCCCAACATCTGCTTTATGTGATGATGCATAAAGCCTTCTAAACCTTCTAAACAAAAATAAAATAAAATAATATTAATACAAAACGCCACCAAAGCTGAAGCCATCAATGAAGCAGTAAAGTTGGCAAATTATCTTCAGCATGCTGCTGACCTTGCCGAAGTTCAAACACCTGCCCTCTGACTTTGGCTTATCGCTCAGATTGCTCATCGGCGGCGTCGGGCAGTAAGTAAGTGCGGTTGCCTTACAAAAAAAAAATGTATAAATAACCCGCATGCAATCGTCTATAGGCGCCGTGGGCGTGACTAGCCGCCCCTTTGCGTAATGATTTCGAAAAATAAACAGCAAAATAAAAGCGATTACGGCAATTATTTTGCATAAGACGACGTCGTCGCATTGCATTGATTGACAAGGCTTAAAGGCAGGCACCAACTGTTGTTGCCTAGAGTTTTCCCTATGTTTGCCTTTCAGTTCACAAAACTAAGTTTGTCATCTTCAAAAGCTATTGATTGACAACCTTGAATGAATGTCAATGTCGATCTAAGCGAACCAAACATAAATTATAAATATTTACCCAACAATTAAGCAGTCTTTTACGATGGCCGCAAGTCATTATTGCTAAGCTATAAAAGTCGATAAGAATTTTTAAAAAAAGTTATGAAAGGTCCAAGAACGTAGCACGAAATTCCGGCTATGATAAGGTAGTCGTTTCATTTTATTGAATTAAATTTCGTCATGACAAAGTTAGATTTTATCTATGACTCGCTGGAATTAGGTTATTATTAATGCTTTTAATGGTTTAAATTTGATTATCAGACCACGATTTCCAGATATTTCAACGTGACGTCGAAGTATTGACTCTACATGACCAGAGGAACGCCTAAGATTAGACGATAAGGTCTAAATAGTAAGGCTACGATGAGGTTTTATAATGCTCCCTAGAGATTAGCTATCACCACGGCGGAGGCAGGCGATAATGGCGCTGTAGTTGACAAAAGTCGCGATCTTGCATATTATTATTACACAATTTGCCCCTTTGGTTGCACATTTTTTTAGAGGTCGTTTCATGGTACATTAGGTTGGATTTATAATCCCGGACGGTTGGCACTTATCTCTGCAATCATCCTTGACTAAATCGGAATGTCGAACTCATCATTAAACAGTTAAAAAGTCAGGCTTTGCTGAATGCTTAGATTATGATTAGTGTTAAGCGAAATTATTTACGTTTGATTTTTTTTATTTACGCAATGATTTTGCAACATAATGTGGATTTTTGCCAGGAAATCTAGCTAGAGGAATTTTTGCTTTAAATTATGTTTTTTATTTTGCAAATATACTTCCAAGTTAACTATTAAAAAAGGAAACGAGGAAAGTGGTTTTATATGTATAAATTTTCTAATAAAAAATGCAAAACAAATTAAAAAAAAGGTTCCTAGAATAGTTTATACTTTATTGCCCATTGATTAGTTTAGCGTTTTTGATTAGATCCATAAAATAATCCATCAAGAAAATGAAATGCATAATTGCTGATTAAATAACTACAAGTACAAGAGTTTAGTTAGTAATTAAAAGGTTTATCTTAAAGTTAAGGAAAAATTTTTTTTAGATATTTTGAAAAAAATTAGAAAAATTCGGTATTAATTTCCTTCAAAAGTAATGTAAAAATCAAGAATACTTTAATAACTAAATAATTAAAACTTAAAATTTATATTAAACTTATAAAAACTGCCCTTTTGTACAATTCTTGGGACACTCCTCGTGGTATTTCTTCTCACAACTAGCACCGTGTTCTCTGAAATCCTCAATTTTAGGCAAATACTTGAAGAAGATTTGCTTGTCGAAGTAACTATCAGTTTCCTCTTGCTCCTCGGCCTCTCCAGCCAGCCTTTTCTTCAGTGAATCCTGCATGCCCCAGATAATGGGTTGGCTCTTGCACATGAGAAGCTTCAAACAACCTGCCTTCGGGCCATTTGCCTTTTCTTCCTTTCCCTCAATCATGTCCACTATGTGCTCCGGCAGATCCCGATCCATAATGTCCTTAAGCAGTCGCTTGCTATAACGGTCAGGTCGCTGGAGAAACCAATCGATGGGTGAACCCATGGACAAAGATCGAGGTCGATGTTCGTTGGGCTCGTAGAGGGCTTCGGGGGCATCAATTGAGGTGCCACCGCCTCCTCGAGTGGCCTGCATCAGGGTGCTGCCAATCTGAAAGGGGGAAATCTTTTAAAGAAAATTCTAGACAAAGAAGAGCTGCTCAAGAAATCCTACCGCCTGGGCAATCATGATGATGGCATTCAGGGCCAGAGCCCCCAGTTTGCGAGTGTCGAAGCCCACCATCCTTAGCATATTTGTGAACATTTGTCCAGAGTCGAATCCCGGCTGAGGCGGTGGTCTACGCGTGCCGCTTTCCGTAGGCGGTTCCTCTTGGGCATTTTCTGGTTCCGATTGCTGCTCCGATTGATCCACCTCTTCCTCCTCCTCCTCCCTCTCTGATTCTCCTTTAGCATGGTTTTTCTGCGGCGGTTGGAAGCCATTCTGCAGGAAACCCATTAGGTTGGCCACGGGCAAAGGGGAGTTACCCGAAAAGGCCTTAGACACCAGATTAGCCACATCCGAGACCGTATTAATGCCAAACATTTGACCGGCCAGCTTGAGGCCATCTCCAAAATTATCCATCACACCCGAGGAGCCCTCTTGGGCCCCTAAATAGAGGAGCAGAGTCAGTAGCAACCAGCGACTTGTCATTACAAGGCTTGAAAGAAAACTGTCGCCGACTGTTCCAAGTCTTTGGCAACGCCCTCGTCATAGTGGCACTACCCAAGCCTGTAATTGGGCTTACGACAGCCACAGCTCGAGCTCCCAGCAATAACAACAATTTTGTCAGCGTTTCCTCCACTAATTTTGTCACTTGAGTGCATTCGCAGATGCGCTTTGCTAGCCACGCTAATCGATCTGGCTCGAAAGTTTCGCCAAGTGTAACTCATGGCACTGTTTTGTATTTTATTTTTAGGTCCGCGGCCACCAGCGAGCCCCATCCGATTCAAAGGAGTTCCATGAGGTGACCAAGCGGGATGCCCTGCGTCTGCTGGAGAACGATGTGGATCGTCTGCTGCAGACCACGGAACCAGCCCGCCAGCCAGCGCTCAGGGCGGAGTTGGGACGCTTTGCGGATCTCTTTGGACGCTTCCTGCAGGAGGGTAAGTTGAAGAAATTGAATAAATCTAAATATTTCCACGATTAAATTAACATATATCCCAATTTCTTACAGAGGGTCCCGCTTTGGATTGGAATAAAATCCAGAAACTACCCGAGAACGCCGTGATGAACTACTCGAATCTCAAGTCACCCAAGAATGAGCAGGTAATGTAGACAGGGCTTGCGCATCAGTTAATAATCCCTTCAATACTCCCAGTTATCATCCTGCCACAGAATCATCCCGAAACCGACACCGATACAATCTCCCACTTGATGATATTTATATAAAAACTATCTTAATTTTGTTAATTTTTTTCACAAACTTTGCATATTTTCATGTTCTTTGATTTGAATACACTGAATAATGGCTATATGTCTGCCTATATAAATACTATATATACATAATCGTGTGTGTATCGCACCTAGAATGAGGTAAAGCGTTTTTCCCTTACCCACAAATTTCTATGCTTCGCGGCTCTCTCACCACCGCTTAAAACTATTCTCTGTAAATATGGTATATCTCTGTCGCTCTTCCTCTGGAGAAATCTAAACTAATTGGGCTTTGGACGCTTCTTACGTTTAGATTGTTTGGAATGTAGTGTTTGTTTTGTTTTTAGTTTTGGCTTTAGTTTTTAAACACTCTGCTGTAGCTCTAAAAATCCTAACTGCAGCTTAACCAACCAACTCCTCTGCTGCTCTCTAACACCTTAAATCCTAACGATATTTCATTGTCCGGAGCTGGTAATAACTTATATTTGGTTTGCATTTAGATCCGCAACATGCTGGACAAGTTGGTGGTCATCAAGCTGAACGGTGGTCTGGGTACCTCGATGGGTTGCCATGGTCCCAAGAGCGTTATTCCGGTGCGATCGGATCTGACCTTCCTCGATTTGACGGTGCAGCAGATTGAGCATTTGAACAAAACGTACGATGCCAATGTGCCGCTTGTGCTGATGAACTCCTTCAACACCGACGAGGACACCGAGAAGATTGTGCGCAAGTACAAGGGCTTCCGGGTGCAGATCCACACCTTCAACCAGAGCTGCTTCCCACGCATCAGTCGCGAACATTTTCTGCCTGTGGCCAAGGACTGCGAAGTCGAGAAGGATATGGAGGCGTAAGTTTTAATTTAGAAAGTCTTGAGTATCGAATCAGCTTTAATTTGTTTTTTTTTTTTAGTTGGTATCCCCCTGGACACGGTGACTTCTACGACACCTTCCGTAACTCTGGCCTGCTGAAGAAGTTCATTGAGGAGGGACGCGAGTATTGCTTCTTGTCTAACATCGATAACCTGGGCGCCACCGTTGATCTGAACATACTTAACAAGCTGGTGGGCGAGGAGAGGGCCACCACTCCCGTGGAGTTTGTCATGGAGGTCACTGATAAGACCCGTGCTGACGTTAAGGTAAAGTAATTCTTGCAATAAATTAGTTTTATCGCAGGAATTTGTTTACAGAGTTTACAAAGTTAAAAAAAACTACCTTTAAAAACTTTTATTTCTTGTTTATATATAAAAGATACTTATTGTTGGGTTTTATTCTCTTTAAAACTCCGTTTGTATCTTTATTTTGATCCTAAATATTGTATAAATGAATTATTTTACAACAAAACTTATCATTAGTGCCACAAAAATTGCTTTAAGTATTTGAAATCATTTAAAAAGCTGTGTAAAATTATGAATTTAAATTCGTTGGTTCATTATTAATTATAAATCTACATCTGAATAATTTTTTTTGCAAATCTTATATTAATTTTTTTCAAAAAAATAATCATTTTCTCTTCTCCTTCCAGGGTGGCACCCTCATCCAAATGGAGAACAAGCTGCGACTGCTGGAAATTGCCCAGGTGCCGCCAGAGCATGTGGATGACTTCAAGTCTGTGAAGACCTTCAAGTTCTTCAACACCAACAATATCTGGGCCAATCTGGCAGGTAAATAAGCTTTAATTTTAAATTCAATTATTTACAAACTAAAATCCCAAAATGATTCTTTGCTTTCTTCTTAGCCATTGATCGCGTTTTGCGAGAGCGCACCTTGAACATGGAGATCATTGTGAACAACAAAACCCTGGAGAACGGAACCCGTGTCATTCAGCTGGAGACTGCTGTGGGTGCGGCCATGAAGTGCTTTGATGGCGCCATTGGTATCAATGTGCCCCGTTCCCGTTTCTTGCCCGTGAAGAAGTCTTCGGATCTGCTGCTGGTCATGTCCAATCTGTATACGTTGAAGAATGGCAGCCTGGTGATGTCGCCGCAGCGTATGTTCCCTACCACCCCGCTGGTTAAGCTGGGCGAGAATCATTTCTCCAAGGTGAAGGAGTTCTTGGGACGCTTTGCCAACATCCCGGATATCATTGAGCTGGATCACTTGACCGTGAGCGGTGATGTGACCTTCGGACGCGGCGTTTCACTGCGCGTAAGTTTTGTCTTTAAATTGATTTTGTTTTCTGGTTTCTGATAGAAAAATTATTCATCTTTTTAGGGCACTGTGATCATCATTGCCAACCATGGCGATCGTATTGATATACCCGCCGGTGCCATTCTGGAGAACAAGATCGTGTCTGGCAATATGCGCATCTTGGATCACTAATCCGGAGTCTTTTTTTAACTGCAAGATTGTCTCACTAACCGTAGTCTAATTTTCTAAGTTTTATGTAGTCGCGTTCCAAAATTTCCAAATTACGAATTTCATTTAGCCAATTGTTGTAAGCACAAAGTGTGTCTGTAGTCTGTATATATCGTTAAGTTGAAATCAAAACACCGTACATTGCAATCTGTTTTTCAAAAATATATTAGCAGTAGTCCTCGTTCGATTGAGATATAAAAAAGGAAAGCAAAAAGTTGTTAAAACTCAATAAAGGCATGTTTATTTCTATATAAATACAACAGAGTAATCAAAGGAGGGACAATCAATCAATTAATTCCCTCTAAATAAATCCTTAAATTATATTTAGATGAGAAATTCGATATCTTATGGTTATCCTTAATTCTAGTATCACTTTGAGAGATGGCACTTGCATTGGCACTTAATCCCTCCCTGCGTCTACGACTTCTCCGAGTCAGACTGTGGTGTTTCCGGGTCTATCAGAGTATAATCTTTGCTTATGTGACCCAGTTTAATGCCCTGTTGTATGACCTCCAAGGCCAATTTTTTATTGCTGGGCGAGTGACCCACAAAGCCTATAATTAGGTCATTGAAGAGTGGACCTTCTTTTGCAAAGGACTGACAGCTGTGATCCCAGCCCCTGGCCACATAGATATTGCCATCGCCGGCCACCACAAAGTTAAAGTTGAGATCCGTATAGCCAGAGGCCTCGATGTGAAGCGTTTGCAGCATCCGCACGCGGAAAGTGCACTCGGCCTGAGTCGTACAAGCTGGTATATTGGTGGTTTCGAATCTAACCGTTTGCACGGGTGGCCTTAAAGGATTCAGAGGATGACTTGGTGGCTGGGCGAGCCAATATGGACGAGTCACAAACTTGAGCGTGGCATTGCTGAGGCGGCGCACTAAACAAATATGAAAATTGATTAATTTAAATATTTTTAATTTGTGTTTTTGCTTACATGACGTTATGTCCGGTGTATAGCGCGGCCAATGCTGCATCATTTCATATAGTTTCTGGCCAGGACTCTCGGTCGGGCTGACCTGCCGATGAGCGTAGATGTGATAATCCGGATGTAGTTTATGCAGCCGCACTCCCTCCTCCATCAGACGCCTGGCAGCCTCAATTTGGCAGGCTGGCGGCTCCATATTGACAAAGGTGCCTATGAAGGCGATGCTAATGGATATGGCACCATAGCCCTTGACATGCTGGCCCTGGATGTGCCATCCGCGACCCACATAGATCTGACCATCGCCGCCCACAAGGAAATTGTAGCCAATGTCGGGCCAGCCAAGGGATTTCATGTGAAACGTTTGAATGATTTGCATTCGATAGATGCATACTTCCTGGAAAAGGAATTAAATATTAAATAAATTGTTTAGATATTAAATTACAAGTCTCTTCTTTCTGTAAAAATTTAAATGCTCAACAAGATTCTGACGCCATTTTACTGGAACTTGGAATCACTTAAATCCGCCTTAAATCGAGGCGGGACTCACCTCCCGGTCGCAACCCTCGGTGGCTGTATGGTGGATAATCACGTTGGAGACAGGCAACTGAAGGTGCGGGTACTTTTCGCTCGGTGGTTCCCCCTGCCATTCGCTGCGATCGAGTATGTGCAGGCCTTTGTTAGCCGTACTCGCAGAGTGGGCTATAAAAATCAGGTTAACAATTAAATCTCAATCGATTCCGGATCCGTTGCTAACTCACACATCACCCATAGGGAATAGCCCGCCACGAGAGCGACCAACATTAGGAGAATAACACAAAGATAGAGTAGTTCCCGGGGAAAACGTTTAACGTTAATCTCCTGGTCTTCTGGGAGAGCCCTTTGGGCGGGTGGTTTCTGCATCTTGAAATGTGTCTTACGGGCTAGCCAATCCTCTCCAGACAAAGGCCCGATACCAACTGAGCACTGAGCCGGTCCCATTAGCCACTTAACTTGACGGTTGTTTATTTGAGTTGGCGCTTGGAAAAAATCCCCCGATCTCTGAACTGCGCAGTGGCAGCGCAGTTCCGCAAGCTTTTGCGATAAGACATAAAGTCATACCTATAAACCGATATATATATGTATAAATGAATCGAGAAAAGCTTTCAAAGCTTGTTTTATACAGAGTCTTACTTTTTTTTTTGGCAACTGGGATGTGTGATCTTCAAACGCCGCCCACTGCCCCATGTCAGTGTTGGTCTTCGAGTCTAATTTTTGAGTCTAAGAAATGGGAACCCCCTTGGCCAAGGGGGCGTATACTTGTTATATTTGAGTCGATTAGCTCAGAGTGTGAAGATGGTCAGATGTCAGTCGATGGATGGATCTAAATCAGGTTGTTGGTTTTTTAATAAACAGAACTCCGACGGCCTTAGAGAAAAGAAATTGCCAAATACAGTTTTGACCTCTTTGGCTTTGAGAAATGAAACTCATCAACACGATTATTGTTACGCTCTTTTAACCAGAAACAATTTTCTGATAGCTTTGCTTTTGAAAGTTAGAAAGGGGTACTAGGAAAATATTTATTAATGAGAAAAGTATTAAAATAATTTCAAGGTTTTTAAGGGGTTACAAAGTTTTCCTTTTGATATTTTTTATTAAACTATTTTTTAAAGCACAAGTTTAAAGGAGGAAGTCCTCACAATACACATCAAATGTTTGTTTAATTACGGGAAACCTTATTCCCTAATTTAATTTTCCTTTAATTTTTTATATGATTTAAATTTGAAATCAGACATAAACTTGTTACAACTTTTTGTTCTTTTAAATTTTTGGGTAGAACCAACTAAGATCAGTTGAATAATGTTTCGATTTCTGTATAAGATCATATAACATTTTGCTTCCAGAGCTTTCATATTTAACAATCTGATAACGACTATAGATATTATAGTCTGGTTGAACGTTCTCCAGACGCACTCCTTCGGCCAACAGGCGTTGAATGGCATTCCATTGCCGTAGTACCGTCTCCATATTGTCCAATTTACCCAAAACACAAATGGCATAATATGAAAGATTACGGTAATCAATTCCCACAGGCATTGGATTGACATGCCAGCCAGTTCCTTCATAGATCAAGCCATCGCCGCCAATGAAAAAATTGCTGTCAGTGTCGGCGAATATGTGGGATTCCATGCGATAACGTTGAAGTTCTTTCATATACAAAATGCAACTTTCCTGTGAAAAAATAAATTCTTAATTATAAGAAATTTATTAAATAAATTATATATTACCGTTGTATTGCATTCAAAAGGATTCTCATCAATAAATACTTTTTCGATTGGCAGACCTAGAAGATGCTTGTAAACGGGCTCCACAGCTCCCCACTCTTTGCGGTTGATCATGCGAAACTTGGTAGTTTGATCTATAATAACCAATAATTTATATATATCCCTGAAGTTTATATATTTTAATATCACAATACTCACATATAAGGTAGCCCGCTGTCAGGAGCACTAAGATCTCAAGAATAACTAGAAAGTATAGCCATATTCGTGGAACCTTCTTTTTTTGATCACTTTCAATCACTTGCAGCTCGTCTATGGGCATTTTCTGGTATTCAATTATGGCAGCGTTATCAACAAGACTGCTGAATGAGCACTGGAGTCTGCGAGGGTCGAGCGTAATCATTTTATACTTGCTTTTTAAAATAATATAATTTTTTGGAATAATATAATTTTTGGTATGATTGCAATACTGTTAGAAAGGGAGAATATTGTTTGACATTAAAAGAAAGGCTTTAGCCTTTAGCTAAATATGCTTAAAATATAATATTAAAATACAATAGATAAACAAAGCATGAAATTTTTTTCTTACTTCTTCATAAAACAATTAAATATTATTTTTAAATATATTTATATTTGGCAGATTTATAAATTCATCGTTAACATATGCTTCGCGACGATTTTCATGGTTCCGGGTATCCGGTTTGCCGGATTATGTACGATTTTGTAAGATTTATATATGAACTATCCAAGTGGCAGAATTATCCATATAATAAACACCGCTAGCCAACAGAAGAGCCATTTTATATGTTTATTTCCCGGATCGCCCTTTGGGTTCTTTATATCCCGGTATTCCATTCGAAGTCCAAACTACTCGAAACGACTGCTGAATGTTGACTGCTAAAAGCTCTCGATTTCTTTATCGCCAAATTTTATTAGAACTTAAATATATATTTATTTCTGTGTATTTAAGTTGTTATCGCATTTATGTATACAATTTGTATATTTGTAGAATTTATACTAGAATATCGGTACATTCTCATTCATCTCATTTTATAGATTTTTTTTGCCAAAGATTAAACCAGAAAGTTGGTTCAAAATTGTTTATTTGTTTTTGTTATTTTCATAAAACCGGTGCCGAGAGAAGCGATGTTTTTTAATGATTGTTTACAAACCGGCAGAACTTTGGAAGTGGGACTTCCCTTGTATTCCCCAAGAAAAAATTAAGCTTAGACGCTCTCTTCCATCTAAAGGTTCGTTTGTAGGTACATATGTGTAAGTCACTCACCTTTTCCGGTTTTCAAGCAGCTGAAAATGAAAAGAAATCCCCGCTTCCAGCTATCAGCTAGATGCTGACCCTCTGACACAATTGAAATCCATCAAGTTCATCGTTTTGCTTCATTTAATATCACATTTTTTTCAAACGAATCTTAAGGAGAATCTATGTTATAATATCAAGACGATCTCAGCCATCCAGATCCTAAACTATTCACGACCAATGAGTCCAGTTGCTGAAGCTTTGGTAAAGGGCATCCGCTTTGTATGTGGTGAAAGTGGGTTCCAGGGTACTGGCCGCCGTCAGACGGTAATTGGGAGCGATCTTGCCCAGAGCCACGACCTTCTCCAGCAGGAGTCGGGTGACGGTGAGCTGCTTGGGCGAGGGCTTTTCGGTTTTGAAAGGATCCAATAAAAGCCAGGCTCAAACTCCGCGAATTATAGCCGGTCACGTGGGCGCCCACCTGATCCCAGCCACGGCCCACATAAACGTTGCCATCTCCGCCAATGAGGAAGTTGAAGACGATGTCGTCCTCCAGCAGGAACTCAATATCGTAGGTCTGGCGGAGTCGCACGCGCAAGATGCATTCCGCATGGGTGCTGCAGTTGTTCGAATTGGTGGGCATCACAATCACCAAACCCACGGGTAGCTTCAGATCCTGAATCTTTTTCTGCGGCGGCTGGGCGAGTCACAATTGGCGGACCACAAAGTGAAGGTGCTTACCGGCCCCAATATTGGCCTGACCTGTGGATTATAAAAAATATTTTTAATTTTCAATAATAAATTAAAATTCATAGAATTAAAATAAAGGTCAGGTTAAAGCAGCAAAGGTTTAGTAAAATGGATTAACAAGTTATTTGATTTTTAAATTAAGTATTTATATTTTTTGAGCATGCTAAACTACATATATACATATTTTTTCTTTTCTTATATTAGGATTAAATAAGTTATAATTCTTTAATCAAATGTGGAGGATGTGGGAAAGTGTGTAATGAAATCGAATAAGGTACATTTCTTGGTCATTATTCTATAGACTCTCTTTACTAGAACACAATAAATGCAAATACAATATGACTTAATTAATCTCATGCGACCAATGCGGCCACGTCTGGATTATCTTGTAGAGCACCTCCCCGGGACTCATGGTTTCGCTTAATTGTCGATGGGCGAAGAGCTTATAATTGCGATCCAACTTCTTGAGTTGTACACCCTCCTGAATCAGTAGCTGACATGCCTTTAGCTGCCGTTCCTCAGGCTTCTCTTTTGTGAAGGTTCCCAAAAAGGAGATCCCGATGCTGTCTTTATTGTATCCCTTGGTGTGGGCCCCAACGTAGTCCCAGCCACGACCCTCATACACACGCCCATCGCCGCCCACCATAAAGTTATAACCGACTTGGCTCCAGTTCCGGTTGTCCATGTGAAAAGCCTGGATCACCTGGGCCCGCGATGAACAGATTTCCTAAGATGGAGAAGGGAGATTGATTGTTGTAATTATGAACTTAGTGATCCCTAAAGATGTATGTACGTTTGGGAGTGAAAAAGAGCAACACTTACCAGTGAATCGCATCCATAGGCAGCCGTGTGCGAGATAATCACTCGAAGCGCCGGCAGTTCTATCGGATCAAGCTTTTCCTTGGCCGGTCGGCCGCCCCATTGGGCAACCTTAACGATGACCAGGGAGCCCTTATTGATGACATCCTCGTCTACATGGAGAGTTTTTGGGGTTAGCATAGCGTTAAAGCGCTCAAAACAATGGTAGTATTGAATATAAGAAACGTAATTAAAGGGTTTTCAAGAAAATAATTTCCCAAGAAGTCGATCAAACTCTATTAATATTTAATTAACAAATAAATTAGGATTATTTCTATAATAAAATCTCTGTAAATGTTGTATAGATTGTATAGGATTTGTACGTAAGGGATTTTAATGCAGCATTTAAATTTATACTGATACCTTTATAGCAGTGCAAAGATCATAAAATATATATAATTTTAAATTAACATTTTTAAGAGTATTTTAAAAATATTAATACATTGTTTTAAATATTTTAACACTACCATTATTTGAAACGCAAGTGTAGTTGTGGATTCTCTATTCGATTCACTGGCATATTCCATTCAATTGAACTTTAGGCCACACTTTTGATTCATGTTTCACTTCACATACACTGAACGACAGTGATCCGAAAACATAAAAATACAAAAATATGATTTGGCTATATACAGGATGAGTTTAGAAATGGCTTACATATTACATATGTACATGCAGTAACTACGGGGGAATGACAAGGATGATTCAATTTGTGTTTAGTCGGAAGCACTTTTGAACACTACTGAGAGGTGACAGGGACAATTCTATTGTTGAATTGATTGGAATATTATGTCTGAAACATCGCTGATCTTACTTTGGTTCTCCGTCTTGCCGAAGATGTCTGTGGAGGCGCCTAGCACAACAATGATCAGAATTAGGGCCGACAACAAAACTGCCACCGTTATTGTGAAGGCCGCGCGCCAAATCATTTTTTAATCGCTTTTTAAAGAAAAATATAATTGCATACTTGGTTTTTGGAATAAGATAATTTTTGGGATGATGGCAATACAAAGGGAGAATATTGTTTGACACTAAAAGAAAGGCTCAAGAGTTTTAAAATACATTTGATAAACAAAGTACGAATTCCATTTCTTACTTCTTCATAAAACATTTAATTTGTTTAAGTCAAAGCTAATTGATATGTTTAAAATTAAAATTTCAACTGCAACACGCAATATAAATTTGTTTTTGAATAGATTTCCATTTAGCTGATTAATGAATTCATCCTTAACATATGCTTCTTAACCTTTAAACGATTTTCATGATTCTGGGTAATTTTGTAAGATTTATATATGGAATATCAAAGTGGCAGAATTATCAATTTTTTATTTTTATTTCCCGGATCGTCCTTAGGGTTCTTCATATCCTGGTATTCCATTTCAAGTTATGTTTAATTTATTGTTATTTTCATAAAACCAGTGCCGAGATAAGCGATGTTTTTTAATGATGGTTTACAAACCGGAAGAACTTGGAAAGTGGGACTTCCCCTGTATTCCCAAAGAAGAAATGAAGATCACAGAATCTAGTAAAACACTCTCTTTTATAAAAAGATTCCTTTGTATGTGTAAGTCACTCACCTTTTCCGGTTTCCAAGCAGCTGAAAATGAAAAGAAATCCCCGTTTCCAGCTATCAGCTAGATGCTGACCCTCTGACACAATTGAAATTCATCAAATTCATATTTTTGCTTCATTTAATATCACATTTTTTCAAACGAATCGTAAGTCTAGCTAAATCGAATATGCCACACATTAAAAGGGAAGAAGAAGGAGAATCTATGTTAAAATATCAAGACGATCTCAGCCATTTAGATCCTAAACTATTCACGACCAATGAGTCCAGTTGCTGAAGCTTTGGTAAAGGGCATCCGCTTTGTATGTGGTGAGAGTGGGTTCCAGGGTACTGGCCGCCGTCAGACGGTAATTGGGAGCGATCTTGCCCAGAGCCACGCCCTTCTCCAGAAGGAGACGGGTGACGCTGAGCTGTTTGGGCGAGGGCTTTCGGTTTTGAAAGGATCCAATAAAAGCCAGGCTCAAACTCCGTGAATTGTAGCCAGCCATGTGGGCGCCCACCTGATCCCAGCCACGGCCCACATAAACGTTGCCATCTCCGCCAATGAGGAAGTTGAAGACGATGTCATCCTCCTGCACCGACTCGATGTCATAGCTCTGGCGGAGTCGCACACGAAAAACGCATGCCGCTTGGGTGGTGCAGTTGTCCGAATTGGTGGGCATCAAAATCACCAAACCCACGGGTAGCTCCAAATCCGGAATCTTCTTCTGCGGCGGCTGGGCAAGCCACACTTGGCGGTCCACAAAGCGCAAGACCAAGCCACCGCCAATATTGTCCCGATCTGCGGATTATAGAGAAGATTTTTAGTTTTAAAAAAATAATTAAAAATCTTAACATTTAAATAAAGGTCGGGTAAAAGCAGCAAAGGTTTAGTACAATGGATTGACAAGTTATTTGATATTTATATTAAAGGATTTATATTTTTTGAGCATGCAAAACCATAAACATATATTTTTTAAGAGGTTTCTTATATTAGGAATATTTTTAATAAATTAAGAAAATAGTCAAGACCAATAACCGAATGATATTTTATGTTTGCTTGGATTTTTGATTGTAAATATTTAGAAAGTTTTGATTAGAAAGATGTGTGATTAAATTAAACATTTAAACCGCAATTATTTTTTTCTTTTCTTTATTTTTTGGCACCTTTATTCAATCTTAATTTAATTTTTTATAAATATTTATTCTGTCATGTGAAGTCTGGGTCCTATTCTTGTAAAGTTATGCCAGTGCGGCCATGTCTGTATGCTACGGTATAGCTCCTCGCCCGGCATTAGGGTTCCTGTGAGCTGACGATGCCCAAGGATCTGATAATCCGGCTTCAGTTTCTTCAGGCGCACTCCCTGCTCGATGAGGAGCTGGCAGGCTTCCAGGGATTTCTCCGATGGCACAATCCTTCGAAAGTTGCCCATGAAACTAATACCGATGCTGTTATTATTATTGTCCCGCGTGTGGGCGCCCTCGATGTTCCATCCCCGACCCTCGTAAATCCTTCCATCGCCGCCCACAAGGAAATTGTAGCCCACCTGAGGCCAGTTGAAGGTGTCCATGTGCCGGCTCTGGGTAACTCGGGCCCAATACGAACAGGAGGCCTGGGCAATAGGAATGTAGGATTCTTGGGGGAGTGCTCGGAGGTACGGCAGATAAGGACTCACCCTCGTTTCACAAACATCCGGCGGAGTATCGGAGATGATAACCCTGGAAACTGGTAGCTTCAGGGGAGTAAGAGTGCCCCTGGTGGGCATTCCACCCCAGCTTTTTATACCAATGATCACCAGCTTACCATCGACACGGACATTGGAATCATCAGCTGGATTAAGAAGTGTTTAGTGAATTAATAAAATTATGGGAATTTGTAAAGGGAAAGAATGCAAATCATTTCAGGAAAAAATATTCATTGAAATTATATAAATAAATTTAGGATTAATTCTTTAATCAAATAATATATTTCCGTATATTGATTTGCATTTCCTTTTCAAAAATTCATACATACTTTTGAGTATCAGCTCGATATTCCATTCAACTCAACCTAGGAACCACCTGGAACACTTTTTTGCTTATTTTTGAAAACTGACAGCAATATGGATGATGTGGGAAAGTGTATAATGAAATCGAATAAAGTGCATGGTTATTATTCTACTGACTCTCTTTACTAGAATACAATATATACAAATATATATATAATATAATACAATATGACTTATTTAATCTCATGCGACCAATGCGGCCACGTCTGGATTATCTTGAAGAGCATCTCCCCGGGACTCTCCGTGGCGCTCAATTGTCGATGGCCATAGAGCTTATAATTGGGAGCCAACTTCTTGAGTCGCACACCCTCCTCGATCAGTAGCTGGCATGCCTTTAGCGCCCGTTCCTCAGGCTTCTCTTTTGTGAAGGTTCCCAAAAAGGAGATCCCTATGCCATAGTGATTGTAGCCCTTGGTGTGGGCCCCAACGTAGTCCCAGCCACGACCCTCATACACACGCCCGTCGCCGCCTATCATAAAGTTGTAGCCGACATGGCTCCAGTTCCAGCTGTCCATGTGAAACGATTGGACCACTTGGGCTCGCGATGAACAGATTTCCTTAGATGGAGAAGGGAGATTGTTTGTTGTAATTATAAACTTAATGATCCCTAAAGATTTATGTACGTTTGGGAGTGAAAAAGGGCAACACTCACCAGTGAATCGCACCCATAGGCAGCCGTGTGCGAGATAATCACTCGAAGCGCCGGCAGTTCTAGCGGATCAAGCTTTTCCTTGGCCGGTCGACCGCCCCATTGGGCAACCTTAACGATGACCAGGGAACCATTATTGATGACATCCTCGTCTACATGGAGAGTTTTTGAGGTTAGCATAGCGTTAAGCGCTCAAAACAATGGTAGTATTGAATATAAGAAACGTAATTAAAGGGTTTTCAAGAAAATAATTTCCAAAGAAGTCGATCAAAC
Source organism: Drosophila anomelani (assembly GCA_035045905.1). NCBI lineage: Eukaryota > Metazoa > Arthropoda > Insecta > Diptera > Drosophilidae > Drosophila > Drosophila anomelani. The sequence continues at coordinate 12,108,070 of JAWNOO010000165.1, forward strand.
TCTATTAATATTTAATTAACAAATAAAGATTGCATAATTAATCTTATTTCTGTTATAAAATCTCTGTAAATGTTTTATGGATTGTATAGGATTTGTACGTAAGGGATTTTAATGCAGTATTTAAATTTATACTGATACCTTTATAGCAGTGCAAAGATCATAAAATATATATAATTTTAAATTAAAATTCTTAAGAGTATTATAAGAATATTAATACATTTTTCTTTATATTTTAACACTACCAATATTTGAAACGTAAGTGTAGTTGTGGATTCTCTATTCGATTCACTGGCATATTCCATTCAATTGAACTTTAGGCCACACTTTTGATTCATGTTTCACTTCACATACACTGAACGACAGTGATCCGAAAACGCGCAATTCGAGTAGCCAAATGATGAATGTATAAACATAAAAATACAAAAATATGATTGGTTATATACAGGATGAGATTATAAATGGGTTACATATTACATACATGCAGAGATTGGGGGGATGAGAAGGATGGTGTTAAAGCACGATTGCCAATTCGATTTGTGGTTAGTCGGAAGCACTTTTGCACACTACTGAGGGCGGGGGACAAAACTGTACCTATTGTTGAATTGATTGGAATATTTTGTCTGGAATCGTCGACATCGCTGATCTTACTTTGGTTCAACGTCTTGCCGAAGAGGTTTGTGGTGGTGCCCAGCACAATGACCAGAATTGTGGTCAGCATCACGAATGCCACCGCTATTGTGAAGGCCTTGCGCCCAATTGTGTTGGGCAGGAACGGGCAGAAGGGGGGAGTCTGGGCAGAATCATCAAGTTTTGAGCCTGAAAAATTGAGTGTGAAAAAATGGGTTAGTAAATGCAACTGATTAATGGAAATTTTCTAATATTATGCAATATATATCTGGCTTATAATTTATTTAATCCCATAACAATAAGTTTTAATTATTCCTTGGGTCCGGTTTTGATTTCTACTTTCGTTTGGAATATATGGAGATTTGGTTTAATTTATTTCTGTAGTTTTTTTTTATGCAAAAGAATGTATAGAAAAGTTTATCACAAGGCATTTAAAGAAAGAAATTTTTACCGCAGTTTGAGTTCTGCAGACTTTTGTTAAAAAAAAACCTTTAGAATAAAATTAATTAATTACAAGTTTTTGTGTTAAAATATATTTTAACTATCTAAAGACCCAAAAGGATTTTTTGAAGCCATTGGAATTTAATGAATTTAAGGCTCAAAAGAAAAGAATAATTTTTGTATAATAAATAAATATTGAAAGCTATTTTTAAGGCAAATTTTTCTATATAAATTTAAAATATTAAGAAACTAAAAAAAAGGGAATATTCGTGAAGAATAATTATTATTTAATAGTATAATATTTCCCCTTACGTTTTTCTAGACCCTGTTCCAGGACCTCCAATCTCTTTTCGTGCTCCCTTAAACACTTCTCCAGCCAGTGGCTCATTTTCGGGACACTTTCAGACCTTCCCAGGCAAATGTCGCATTTCCATCTCAAATTTGGCACAGTTTCCAGAATTTTAAGCTGATCCTGATTTAAATTCGTGCATTTCCGGTGGCAAACACGACGACAAAGGCTGCCATCGCACTCGATTCGGGATGAGGTATCCACGATTAAATCGTGACATTTTAGACAAAATTCAAGCGCGTTTTTCGACATTCCGCGATCGCTCTATATGAACAACTGAAGCCGATCGGCGATACGTGAATTGGGTACTTTTTCCTACCAGTGCGTACTATATATATGTACGTATATATAGATTCCTGTTTAACGTTTTCATTTAGCAAGTAATTAAGTACACAAAGAAAAAAAGCCCCCCACCACCCACTGGGTAGCACGCGGACTTAATTTTTTTTTTCTTTTTGGTTTCTGGGGAAGCACCTTGTAGGGGTTGAGGTTTATGTAATAACAGCGACTAACATAACAGCAAGTAACTAAATTTACACTTAGTTAAACTCCAATTCGATTCGCATTTCGCTGGCTGCAGCTTTAATTATGGTAATTGTGAAAATTATTCAAGTAAACAATTGCATGCGGAGGCAGCTGCTGTTGTTTTCCTTTTTTGTTCTCTAGTATTTACCCAAAGTTTTCACCAGTTTGATTTACGATCTGAGGAACCTTGAACAAATTTTCTTATTCGTGAATGAAATTTTTGTTTTTTGGATGGTAATTAATCGCATTAACATAAAAGAACTGGTTAAATTGCTGTAGATTTTATTGTTTGCAGAAAATGGTATTTATTGTGCAATAAAAATGACATTCTACTGAAAAAAATCCCCACATCTTGAGAGCTAAAGCTCCCCTTGTGAATATGGCGACCTATTTGTGATAATCGGGGAAGCAAATATCACGTAGATACGATACTGTAGGGGGTTTCCCTAAATTCTGATGTATTTAATTCTTTTTAAAATGTTAATTGTAAAATTTAATAAATATGGAGCCCATGGGAATACCTATTCGTTGATTATTTAGGTTTCTTTAGGGAAAATCATACAATTTAAATAAATTAGACCTATGAAGCTGCTATTATTATATAATCTTTCACTTAATTTCCCCTAAAATATCTGATACTATATTTATTAAGAGAATTCCAAACTATTATCTAGCCTTTCATATTTGCTTTATGCACCCAAATTATAGCTATTAATGATTATCTATTATTCTAGCTTGGTTTTATGTATTTTAGTTTTATTTTTTGTACGTGACGGGCGGCATTTCCTCCCTGCAATGCATTTATTTTGCTATTCCCACACATTGTAGTGTTAGATATGTATTTGTTCTATGCGTATCTCATAAATAGAAGAGCTTTGGGGCCATCTGCTTATCCAACATTCGCAGCACGGTCGTTAGAAGCGGCCAACTGTTGGGATTGGTAGTGCCTGAACGGGTTGGGTAAACAAATCGACTCACGCGCTCAGAATCGCCCAATAAAGCAAACAAAATCGAGCCAAGGTAAAGACGGTGCAGGAATGTAAACAAGAGATTAACAAAGCTAAAGCCGCAGGAAATATCAGCGAAATAAAACATATAACGAGCGAGTATTGGTTGAAATATATATAATATATATATTACTTGGAAAATCATAGAGAATTTATTACAAAATTTATTTCAGAGGACTATAATTTGAAGGCTGATAAAACAAAGTTTTGCAAGCAACTTAAATTTATTTTTAAAGGGTTTTTCCTTGCCTAATTTTATATAGTACAAAGTTCTTAACAAATCAGACTTTATATACATATAAATATATTCAATAGAAATTCCTATAAAAAATTAAGGTATAAAGTACCAATATGGTTAACAATTTCCTACCCTCCTCCATATATAAGATATTAAAAATAATTCCACTCACCCGGTGCATTGCCATTGGCCGTCGTTCCTCCGTTATAAGCGGGATTATCCTGGCCGCCTCCTGGACCCTCGCCCGGTTTCCACTTGTCCCGATTGTCGATGAGGAACTGCTGTATCGTGACGGGTCCCTCGTAGAAATGCTTGTCGCCGAAGGTCACATCCGTGGAATTGGTCAAAGCGATGCTACCAATGCCCTGGGTGGCTCCTCCACCACCTCCGCCCGGTGTTGTGGGCGTGGCCAGGGCCAGATTGCCATTGAGGATCTGTTTGGCCACTACGCCCGCCGCAGGTGGTGGTACCTCCGACTGATTGGGTGTCGCCACCTGACGACTTAGCACCGTCAGACCCTGATTGAGGTCGCGCAGGTGGGAACTGTTGGGCGGGTAGGTGACCTGGTGACCCAGCTTCTGGACCGTAAAGTCCTCGGGATCGGCCTCCGAATCACTGTCAATACAACTGGAGTCGATGGCATTCTCATCGATGGACACCACCGATATGGTGGTGCTCCGTATGGAGACCGTCGGCGAAGATGATGACTTTCTTCCTGCCTTGGTTATATTCACGGTATGTTCGATGCTGATACGCTTGGCCTCCGTCGTCGTATCCGCCTCATAATTTGCATCCGTCTTCTCTTCCGCCTTCCGCTCAGCCTCCTCTTTGGTCTTCTTATCTGGCCGGAATGCCGCCACATTATCAATCAGTACAACCCCAGAGTCCGTGGACGAGGTACTGCAGTTTTTGGAGGCGGACAGATCGATGGTTCTACTGCTGGGACATTGATTCATTTCCTTTTCATTGCCGATCAAATGCATGTCGAATCCGTCACGTAAGCTCGATCTCTGGATCGCCCAATGGTTATCTTAGATGACTTGTGTGTTGGCCTACCCACTTAGCAGGTTGGATATAACATTTTCGCCGGGATAAGCTCTTTATATGGCAGGTCGGCTGACTGGTCGCAGCTCTGGCAAATATCACATCATGAGCACATCTGCAAATAATTAAGTTCGCGAAAAAAGGAGAGTGAGTGAGTCTTTGTATTCTGGGATTATCTTCTCAGAGATGATAATTTTAAGTATTTGTTTGACGAACAGAAGTCTTTAGATAACTGATTCTACTTGGGAGATAAACCAGTAACATCCCGCATTTATTTTATTTATCACTTGCTTTATCACTTCACTAATTACAAATGTTTTCAATATTTTTTTTATTGCTCTGACAATACATTAGACTTGCCAGTCTCATTGTGATTTATACGTATAATCAACGCTTTTAGTTCATGTATACACGATGCCTGATAAGCCAGCACTCGATTGGCTGAGGGCTTGTCTGTAGAGTTCAGTTTTTCAGTTTTCAAAGGCGTATAAAGAGCTGGAGTCGTTTGTATAATTTAGCTATACGGGTTTTGGCACAGTACATATTGTATACCCCTCAATTCGATTCATAAAGTTGGTCAATAAGCGGCGAGACTCTCACGAAAGCGAGGCTTATGCAAATTAGCCACAATCATTGACGTAGTAAATTGCCTTAAGTGGATTCCGAGAAATACAATACACACACTTGCCACTAGTTGTAGGGTATTTATTTATTTTTTTTTTTGATTATGTAGTTGAAAGTTCAAATCATATTTGGTTGGGGTTTCTTTTTTATATTTTTTTGATAAACATGTTAACATTGAATTTATTTATTTTTGAACTACTTGAAGAGTATTAATTATAATTAATAAACTGAGGTACATTTTTTAATCAACTCGTTATGTGTTGGTTTTATTTTTTCTGCGTTAATATTTCAGAAAGAAAATTGTATGCAAAGAAGAACTAAAAAACCTTTTATAATATTTTATTAGGTTTCAAATTTATTTTAAAAGATATTAAATTACAGGTATATTACTATATTTTAAATTATTTATCAATTTTGATTTAATATTTATATACATCTTATCCTATAAAAATCTAGGCTTATTTGTGGATTACGTTCAAAAAATCTATAGCATATGTTCTTGACTTTAAAAAATTTCTAGATTAAATCCATTAATTTAATAAAAATTTATTTTTTAGCTCTTTGTTTAAAGGAAATACTTTCAAGTCATGTCATTATATATCAAAAACCTCGCCTCGATGCTTTATTATGAACATAACGCCTTGTCTGTGGTTGCCAAAGACAGTAACTCTCTTTCATGGAATTCGCAGAACCCTGATAAAAGCCAGTATGTGTACCCAAAACAATATCTAAGGGGTACGAGGTTCTGACTTTCTATATATATTTAGTACTATCGATGGAGTTGGCACAGAGCGCACCCGCTCTGAGATAACACACACACACACTCAGATGGAAGCCCAGAACGAACACAGAATTCCGAGCACTGAACAACGACAATGGCTACAAATGAGGTACGGAAGGCACCGGAATGGCACTCGGAGTTCGCTGAGCGCACTAATACATTCTCAATTAAGGCGGCCATTGCACTATGGGGAATTTGCCCATTTCCGTGGTATTTATTAATAACTTCTAAACTAAGTAAGATTTTTCAAAACGGTTTTTGTATTGTGTTATAAACACCAATAGAAATATTTTTGGAAAAATGGGCGTGGCTCCGCCCCTTCCCTGACGAAAAAAAATATTATAACTTTGTCAGTTTTTAACATATTTTCATCTAACTTGAGATATAGTCATTTTGTATTATTTTAGAATTTCGGTTTTAATTTCATGAAAATCGGACCACTATATCATATAGCTCCCATAGAAACGATCTAAAAATTAATAATTAATTGCTTCATATTGTATTTTTCCGTTTAGCATGTAAATTTGAGAAAAAAAAATAGATTTTGCTTTTTAAATAGTTCTTATGGGTTATAAAATCTACAAAGTCAAAAATTGCTTTTTTTGGTTGGAGTTGTCCGTTTCTATGCGCCATACATACAAAGAGCTGGGCCCATGAAAAATGAAAGTTACCTTACAAAAAACGAATTTACTCAAATTGTGCGGATTTGTGCACATAGAGACAAATTGCCTTTTATTCTTAATTAATGGCTCTACGACATACACTTGGACTTACACTTATACGACGATAGGTATTTTTTGTAACTCCAAGTAAAGTAAAAATTTTGTTTTTTTTAAAATTGTCCTTGAAAGCATTTACAAAATTGGCTATATATTAATAAGACACGAATGAAGGGAAATATTATTACACACAATACATAATAGAAACCCGTATGATTGGTGTCCTTAAAAAATTGAAGCGAAAAGTTGTGTCCTTTTTGAGTTATGCACTTTCAAAGTACGAATAAATAATTGCCTATTTTCAAGCAAGAGTTGTTTTTGGCTGCAACAGCTGAGTTTAACAGTCGATATATTTAACAGTACGCTGTTAATTAACATTTCTGTTATTGAAATATGTAGAGCCATATATTTTTAATATGTTTACATAAAAAAAAACCAAATATTGATAGTTTAATAAAATGACTAAATACCACGGAAATGGGCAAATTCCCCATAGTGCATTGTCATTCCCCCACAGACACACACACAGAGAGCCAGAATCACTCTTTGTTAACAGAGCTTCGCGAGAGATAATTATTACCAGGTCTTGTGTTTTACGTGTTTTCAAAATTATCATTAAATATGAGATGTGCCTATGTGCAAATTAATTGATTTCCGAACGAGTTTCGATTGCTTTTGATTTTGTTTCCAGGAAATTTGTCAATTTTTCGTTTATATTTCCATTTTTCTCACTGAATTTTTCACAGGTTAACAGGTTTTTAAATTGGTAACGTTTTCAATTAACATTCCAGAGCTTAAACAGGCATTTGTAAGCATGAATTCGGCCCAGTTTAAATGCTTATTTTATAAATCACTTTTATATTTAAAGGTGTGCATTATTTTATGACCACTTTTCTTTATTGTTTTATTTTTTACGCACTTCCATATGCCGATGTAGGCGTTGCAGCACGTAAATATTTGAGCCCGTATACTGTATGTGAGAAACTTGTAAATTTTTATTGTTTTTATTTTTTTTGCTGTCGGTTTTCGCGCCAATTCAAAATCGGTGAGCAGCGGCGCGTTCGAGTGTCTCTGATCAACTGAGCGGCGATCAGATTGAAGCGGTCTGGAAACCCAGAGTATCTCTAAACGACGACGACGGCATGTGGGAACACTCTCGAGAGGCAGATACAAAGATTGAAGAGCGAAGCGCATTCAGCGAGCGGATTGGTGTTTATTACTATACAACCAAAGCTGCCCGATTCGAGTCCGATCGATACTACTGCAGTCGATCTCGTTTTAGATTTGCATTTAAATATTTACTGATTTTCATCATGCGGCTGGAAAACCTTGCCCTCAAATCTGATTGAAAATCAGGTGAAATAATCACATTCTTATCACTTTTAATAAAGATTTCTAATACTTATAGCGATTTAAAGCGATATTTGTTATTAATATTTATGATTTCAGAGTTTAAAACATCAGGAACGTGCCTTTCTTTAATTTTTTAATAGTTTTCAATCGTAAATTCGCTATATAGTATTCTTTTTTAATTTATGTAAATAATATTTGCTTAAAGTTATAAAATAAAGTAACAGTTAGAGCCAGTCATAGCTAATTGTTGGTTTCAAATAGTTTTTAGGTAATTAAAATATAGTTTTAAAAAAGTTTTTAGGTAATTAAAATAAACATATAGTTTTTAAGAATATTAACTCATGTTTTGTTGAATTTGTAATACAAAATGTTTAATTAAAAATAAGGAAATATTATTTATAACAATTTCTTTAAAGTAACAACATTATTTTAAAATAGGAAATATTTTTTAATAAATCAAAGAACTTTTGTAAATATTTTAAACAAAATAATATAAATTATATTATAAGAATTTTTGAAATTTCTATTAATACTATTTTCTACTTAAATAATGACTCAAAGTTTTAAATAATAATTCTTGCTTTCCTCCTTGAAACCAGTTTATTTTTTTGATAATAAACAATTACAAATAACTATAATTTTTAAATGATAAATTTAAATATTTATTAAAATTTGTTAGAATTATTATTTTTATTATTCTTTTTTTTAATGGCATTAGAACATTTTCATTTATCATGTGATTGTTTTATAGACAAAGCCAATAAAATAGGTGCTATATGCAAATTGACAGCATCATAAAAGATCTATTTATATTTTTATAAATTATTCAAAGTGGTCATAAAAAAATAATCTTAAAAATTAACGAATTTTTAAGGGAATAATTTGGTTTTATTACATTTTTGAGTCAAAGTGGTTTAATATTTACATTGTAAATGTAATAAATAAATAAATAAACAGAATAAATTGCAGAAAGAATACAGAATTGTTTGCTAGTTTCCTAAAATTAAGCCTTAATCACAAGCTTTATTTTCTTGTTAAAAGGAACAACTTTTCCTTTATTTCAAACCGGTTTGTAACGGTGACTCTGTTACCAAGAATATCAAAGTATTCCAATTAAGTTACCTGCATTTTCAGACCTGCATTAATTTGGTGAGCGCGCCTTTCGGTTTTTCCGTGCGTCACTAACCCAACGAACCTGTTCTCAATTTCGGGTTTTTTTGTATCTTCCAGATATTAGTAAAATTAATAATGATCTTCCTAGCTAACACACCCCGCGTCTGGATATCTCTCTCCCGCTCAGGTGCTTCAGGTTCTCGCCATACGCCTCCGGTCCACCTGACGATGACTGTTTGTTTTTGTTTAGTCGCCCAACACCGACAGACACATAGTTGTATGTATATAGTTATTATTTTTTTATTTGTTCAACCAATAAACAACGCAAAAATCTCCGGCTCTCGCTCTCTACCGGTACAGCCGCTGCAGCAGTGTGGGCAAAAATTGTTGAACATTTTAAATTGCGCTACCATTTCCGAGAATTGTTTTGTTTGTGGCCAGAAATCGGTTTTTGGCCATTTCATATTGTTGTACATGCGTATTTTTTCATCATCCGAACTTCGGCCAAACTTCGGTTTGACCCATTGTAGTTGGGTTGAAAAAATATTTAATGTAATTATAGCCGAGCGCGTTCGAGATCGGTGATAGTCTCACTACAAAAAAGATACAACCGGGAAACCTTAGTTGATGGAGCATTGTAACGAGCAATTAATTGGCGGAACGAATTCCAGATATGCTTACCCAGAAATCAGGAAATATTTAACGAAAGTTTACCAAAAATTTACAGAGAAAATAAGCCGATTTTATATGCTTTTTCCCTTATCATTTGCCTATTTTATTAAATTAAGTAACACATGTTCTTTGAAACATTATGAAATCCTGATAAGCAACATTATTTCAAATGCCATAAATTATATGGCCAAAGTTCAAGTTCAAGCTTAAGTGCCTTTTAATGATGCTAACCTGGCAATAAATTCTTTATTGACCCATTTTTAAACGAAAAAAATACTCTACTAATTGTGGCAAATCATTTCCGACGAAATATCTTTGCATAAGCCATGAAAATCAATCATTAAGTTTATTTTTATGCCATACACCTTTACGCACATTTTCCTTCTTTCTTTAATTATTATTAATTATTTGACTTTGCATGGTTTCTCCTTCCATTCGCATTTGTTTGTTACACGTGCCTGAGTTTTGGCCAAGTTCGTTCCGCAGAGTAAATAATATTTATTCTTTCTTTCATTAATGAATGGGAGTACACATTTAAAAGGGTTTTTTGTTTTGTTTTAATACTATGATAAAAGGGGATTTACCAACGACCTTTACAATTGATTATTTAGTTTGGGAAAGGTCCAAACAGTAGGTCTTTATATGATATCATGTTACTAAACATATATCTCGGGGTAATTTCCAGTGATGGAAAGTTCTTAACTTTCAAACTATATATAATTTCATTAATATATATTGTATATTAATTAACTTGCAAGCCAGACAAAGGCAGTCCCCCATTGAGCGCAATACAAGTGAAGTGAAGCCATCGATAATGATGTTGTACTGCCTCTCAGACATTGAGATATATGAATGCACAGTTAGGGTCAAGAAAATAGTATTTGGGTTTCTATAAATTTATATTTTTTATTAAGAAGAATCATATATAAACACCTCAAGTGTTCTGTAAAATATAAGTAACTATTTAAGGTTTACAATTATTATTATTTCCACCTCTGCTGTCTGTGAGTGATGAGTGTTAATACCAGTCTATATGTCGGTGTACTGGTACTGATAGCTCTCCCATTAGCGGCTTGGGTATTTCCAGCTTTTTTAAGCGACAGTTGATATAAAAAAACAACTCTCTCAGCGACAATCAGAGAGCTCGGTTTGCTCTGCTCTATAAATAAATAAAAAACCGCCCGCTCTCAACCTGTTTTCTGGGTTCCAAACCCAATCCCCCAGTGTCCCCAGCATAACCGATTAAAAGAAAGCCCGTTTCGCCTTAGTATACGTATTAAATATATAATTTGTGCATGGCTACACTTAGGTGGTAAAAAGTCTGTGACGCTGTTGGCTCTACTGTTTGCCCATCCACGATTCCGGTTTCATTCCCAGCTCGATGCCACACGCCGGGGCCTCGTCGTCCAAGCCGCAGCCGTAAAAGTGCGGCCACTTACGGATCTCCTGGTAGACATAAACACCCGGACTTTTTGTTGTTTTGGTCTGGAAAATAAAAGAAGGTGAAAATAATTAAAAGATTTATAAAAAAAGGGTGGGATTATGGTAATATAAAAACCGATTTTGCTTTCTTTAATATTTAATGTATTAAATAAAAACAGCTCAACTTATAGTTTATATTTTTACCCACCTGATTTTGCCCCACCAGCTTGTAATCCACCTCTAGATAGCTGTTGGCCACTGCATGGGCCAACAGAAATTGGACACCTTCCAGCTGCTTGGCTGAGGGCCTAAATCGGCCGTAATCTCCCATAAAGGTAACTGCCAGCGTTTGATTCGCATACGTGTTGGCCCAGTCCCAGCCGCGGCCCACATAGATGTTGCCCTCGTCAGAGACCTGGTCGAAACAAATTCGGAAATTCGAAAATTTGTCAATTTGCGTAAGCGGAAAGCGAAAAGCCCAAAATGGCAAGTAAACGTGCAGGGAAGACAAATTTACAGACGGGATTTCTTTTTGAAAATACACTTAAAAAATATTATTTTTAAAAGAAATATTTAGGTAAAAGTTAAATGCTTAAAATAGCTTTATTAAATATTAAAAATGATTAGCAAAATATTACTTACATAAAAATTAGACTGAATATCCGGCAGACCCTTCTCTGCAATGGCCGAATCCTGGACGGTGCGCATCTTGATGGAACACTTGTAGATATTCTCGCAGGGCAACGACTGGACGCCGACGTGGGTGATCAGGACATAGGGAATGGGTCGCTGCAGGGGCAAAATTAAAGCTGGAGTTGTCTTGGCCGCTCCCCACTGCTCTCGGTCAATGACCAGGTGTCCGTTTCCTAGATTCGGAACTGTGGAATTGGTGAATTGGCTATGAGAACACTCTCAGGTCGGTCCACTTACACGTGTCGTGGTCGTAGTTATTGCCAAAGAATATGGCTTTGTTGCTGGGTACAACGGGCTGCTGGGAACGATTGAGCTCCACATAGATTACCACCACTACGGTGGCCAGAATCATCAGAAATAGTGTGATCAGCAGGATGGTGTTCCGGGTAAGATGCTCCGATGATGACTTATCTCGTCCACGATGAGTGCTGACACTCCCATTTCCATGGCTGCTGTTGATTCCTAAATTAGCGAAAGTTAATTAGCATTTGCTCTGCACAGAGAAAAACAGAATCTACATGATAATTTTTAATGTCTAAATTAACATATTAAATTGCGTAAACAATTTGTAGGCACAAATTTAAGCATCAAGCGTCATCGGTTTGTTTTAATTAACTAAAAATATGGTAAGAATTGTCAGCTGAGGAATACGAGATTTATAGATTTATAAAATCTATTTATCCGTTTAATAAAAATGTATTTACTATTATAATATATTATTTTAAAGAATAAATTTAAATAATAATTGGTTTGCTGTTAAACAAAATTTATTTTAATAATTCTTCTAATTGATCATATATATTCAGAGAACAAAGTGATAGCTTGTATATATTTTACATAAAATATCCTTTGATTTTATATATTCAAAGTTCAAAATCATTTTTGTCCGAGGTTTAAATTCTCTTCCGACTAAAGTTTATAATAGTTTATGACTAATAAAATTATTTTATCATCATCATTTTTTGTCAAGTCTCAACTCAACTCCGAATCAATAGCAAGGCCCTCAAACCCTTTTAGTTAAATGTCAATTCATTGATCTTATCGGTATCGATTCCTTGTAACTTAAACCGGAAATGCAGGAAGTAAATAAAGGTTATTTATATAGTACTTGAGGAATCTCTGGATGGGGTTAAACTCGGCTCCGGAGTTCGTCTCCTGTGGGCCGTGCGTTCCGAGTGAACTTTCAGCAGCAGTTTCATGGCACTTCGTTCCAAGGTGGCACTCACTCCCCTCGCTTATCACAACTCTGTGGCACTCGCAACGCAACTGGGCATTATAGGCTAGTCTTCATGAGTAATTGCCCCGCTGAATCATTCGCTTTATCATTATAATATATACGCAACGAACAGAAGGCAGGCCGGGATATTTAACAATAATTTTAAATGAAATGTGTAATTGCTTTGACCTATACCAGTACCGCCACCGCACCTGAACCCGTCACAGAAACAACTGAAACGCTGTGCAGCTGTCGGCATAACAGAAACAGAAAGAGAAACAGAAATCGCACAAAGTAAAAATCAAAAAACAAAAATCAAAAAAACAAAAAACAAAAAGCAAAAGCTGGAAGCAAAAGGCAAACGTTGAAAGCAGCCATCTCGCTCTGCCCTTGGTTGACATGTTTTGCTTTCAAGTTAGGGATGAAAAAAAGATATATAATATATTATTTATATTAAATTAAAAATTGTTTAATAAATTTTTAACAAATAAATCATGATTATTAAGTATTTACTATGATATTTCGGAAAGGGTTTTGGTAGTTGTTTTATTGACATTTTTGAGCAAAAGCGATATATTTTTAAGATCTGCCAATAATTTTTTGAAAATATATTAAAAATATTATTATAGAATTTATTTTCCGTATTAAAAATTTATATAAATATTGTAGATATATTATAATTTGTTTATCCACTTACATCCCTAATTTGTTGGTTCAAAGAGGTGTTATGGAGGGTGTGTGAGGGTGCCGGCCTTTGTTGCTGTTGTGGCATATCTTATTTTACACACTCTCGCTTTAGTCTCTTATTTCTCGCCTCTCCCTCACCCTCTCTCTTTTTTTCTCTTTTTCTTGGGGACTACGTGACGTATGAGCAATGTGTGTCGTGCCTTGCATCGAAATGCCCTGAAAGACTGATCCACACACCCACACACAAATCGTATCTGTGAATGCACCGAAGCGAGCGCTCGCTTTGAGCTTGAGTACATCTTATATCTTATCTTATCTATAAATATAAATATGCTCAAATGGGTTTCCATTGAACTATTTGCATTGCAATTATCCCGGATTATTTGCTGATCAGTTTTTCCCCTTAAATGGCTGAGCCCATGTTTTATCTAAAGTTTAGAATCGAGTTATAGAAATAATTACAGCACAAATTAATTTATTATAATTAATAAACAATGGGTTAGACTGATCCCTACAAATTGTTTATTAATTTAAAATAAAATTAAATCAAATCTCGGGCGACTTAGAAAATTAGTAACTGACTCAATTATTATTGTTTTTCTATACTCACTTTTAAATGATTTTTTAAACGAATATTATTTTCTATATTTATTTTAAATTGATAAAAATGTTTTAATATTTTGTTTTTAAATATCTTCCAGAGTTTAAAATTTTTGTAAGATCATTATCATTGCTCCGAATTTCCTAAAGTTAGGGTATTTGCACTTATTCATTCCCGCACTGTTTTTATTTTAAAAAGCAAAACCCTACTGGTATATCATTAAATTCATTGTTGCAAATTATTATCTAAGCTTAAATTATATTATATAATTATATTTCAAGAAAAGGCAACAGAAATAAAGGCGTTCGCAGCTTTAAGTTCGAACTTTGTTCAGTTAAGTCGAAACATCTCGAAACCTTACAGGTTAAGGTACAAACTAACCTAAGAGGAAAACTTTTTTAACCTGATTTTCCATTACATTGATAGTTTTCCCCCAGAAGTTAAGATCGGGGACTCACCTGCTGCTGTTTGCATGGCGTGTGCCTCCATGTAGTCCATATAGTATATAGATACTGGCCCCTGATACTGGGTCATTGGACCAATTACCACATCGGTGGAGTGTGACAGATTGATCACGCTGGATGGTGGGACGCCGGGATTGGTAAAAATCGAAGATGAGGTGGAGGAGGTGGTGGTGGCAGCACCGGCCGCGGTGAGGTTGTGCAGTCGCTGCGCGGGATTTGACCTCTCGCGGCCTTGCAGGGACCACAAGGCATTATTGGTAGTTGGTTGGTCAGTTTCATCGGCCATTGCGGGGTTTTAGAGAGCTTTAGAAAAGGAAAAAATTATAAAATAAATATCTTTTCTGAATTGTATTATTAAAAAAGCCTTAAGCTTTTCAAATACTTAATAAATATTACATTTAACACAAGAATTTGTATCGAAAAAATAAATAAATGCAACAAAAATCTAAACAACAAATGTTGTGTGCTTTGAATTATAACAAGATAAGTTGTGCATTGTGCATATATTGGTTTTAATTTTTCAGAGAAATACACTTAGAAAATATAAGGCAACCCCTATATTTTTATATGCAAAAATGTTTAAAAAATTTGTTATTTTTGGAATTGTAAGTTTAACTTTTAACAATTTTTAATAAATTGATATTTTTAAGATCAAAAGCTAAAAGATGTTTTTATTTTGTATACATACACATTCAAAAAATATAGGAATTTAAAATTACACTAAAAATGTCTTTAAACAAATAAAAAATTTACAATTTTTTTTACTAAACACCGATCTATTTTCCCAATTTTTTTTCTCAGTGTTAAAGTGATTGAGTCTAAAAAAATCCCAGATTTTTATCCGGAGTGCGAGGCTTTGCGTGCCACAGTCGAACGATGACTACTCTGAGTTGCAGTCCCGCTGGAGTGGATGAAGCTGAAAAATAAATAAAGCAATCGGAGTGCGAGTCCTCTCCCAGTGCAGTGAACAACAATTGTATATTCGCTCTTTCTCTCTAACTTGTATTGTTATTGTTTTTTGGGCCTGTGAAGATCAGTTGAAGCGGGGAAATTTATTTTGTTAATCATGCAGTTTTCGATATTTAATTGCGCGGCTATGACAAGCTTGATTTGCATAGAGTATTAGCTTTTTATTATTTTAGCTTATAAGGAAAGTGACTTTAACGATTTAAGGTTTTAATTAAAGTGAGATATTAAAACAATACATTTTCCTTAGTTTGAATATTAGGTGGCGACATCTACTGGGATATAAGAGAGTTTTTTCTTTAAAAAGTTCGCAAAACAACCGCTGTTGCCTAGTGGCGTTTATTACTCATACGTATATTACGCATACGCACCGTTGGCTGTCAATGTCTTTTAAAAAAGGTATGAAAAATATTATTTTTAATCAATAAAATGTAAAAAATTATTATAAAAATGGTTTAAAAATTATTACAAGTAATTTCTCCTTAAAAACTGCGTTTTTTTCATTCTTTCTAGTTACTTGCTCACTTTAAGGCACCTTTTCCTTTGCTATTCGCTTTGGGGGCATCAATTTAATGTGCTCACCGCTCAACCAGCAGCCACACGAGATGTCAGCCACCCGCTGAACGCTGTGCAAGCTTCACTTTCGCCACACGACGGCAAATGCAGCACTTGACTCCTGGTCCACGTGGATTGCCCATCCCTCAGACTGTGTCAGCTTGGGCTTCTGGCTTTTAAGCGGGGGGAGTGGTTACTCATGGCTCATAGCTCTGCAGAGAGAGAAATAAAGGGTAAATTTATAAAAAATTACACTCAAAGATAGTTATAAATAGAAAGTAAATGAAATTATTTTAAACTAATATGCAGTTGGAAAGGTTTTAAAGATTTAGTATATTTTTATCTGCAATCTCTTTTGGTTTTACATTTTTTTGCAGTGTACAACCTGGTCTTCTGCTGCCTGGTGGCTGGCTATTAACACGCTGCATGGCACGCAGCAAAAACAAAGCGCATACTTTGACGTCTGCCCTCCTAATGACGACCACGAGAATAACGACGACGACGACGGCGGCGACATGGCAGCTTCACCAGCTTCCCGAGGGCCACGACTTTATTCATGTTCAGTTGGCATTAGTCGCCGCCCCTCATCTCTCTCCCCCTCTAACCCCTAACTCAAGCTCTATATTTTTTATATATTTTTTTTTTAGCTGGCCCAACAACTTTTTGTTTTATTTTACTTTCTTTTATTTGCCGGTGTCTGTGCAAGGGTGTGAGTGTGCGAGTGTCTCTGCAGCCATTGTGCCACCAAATGCAGCGAATGGGGTGGCGTTTTAGCGGGAAAACGGGCGTCTTCGCGCCCAGGTGAAAACCCCAAAGTGCCCTAGGACAGTGCGAAGTGCTGAGTCAAGTGTCAACTGCAAATGACATTTGCATTTCGCTGCTCTGCTCGGGGATCCGGAGGGGAACTATGGGAACCATGGAACCGCTCTCTGGTGGTGGTGATGGTGGTGGTCGGTGGCAACGCGTCAACTACGGCTGACATTTGTTTTAGTTTTTCTTCCGCTTTGCGCCAGCCATTTGGCAGTTCGTTGTGTTTCCTGGCCGCGGCGCCCTGAAATATGCAACAAAAACGCTGGACCAAAAAAAAGGATAAAAAAGAAAAAAAGGATAATAGCTCTGTGGAATTTTAAACTGCCACGGGTACGCCTAATACGTTGGAGGTCCTGTGACACTCTTTCGTTATTCTAATTAGAATGGCTAATCAGTTGCCATAACTATTTGAATTTATGTTGCAGTTGGGAAAGGGATTTTTCTTCAGGGATTATACAGCTACATATGTCGGGGTTTTATTTATTAATAAAGTCTAAAAGTTGCTTTAAGTTTTTATTTATATAACATAATCCTAGAAACTTGTGGCACTTCAATGCGGATTAAACGGAAATATTTCCTATCATAGAAACAAGATTTCAAAAACCAAGTGATTTCCCAATAAATATAAACAGAAAATATGTATCTAATATTATTTTTTTAATGTGGTATTAATATATTATTAATTAGGATTTCCCTTATCAATTTTCCTTTACATTTTTAATTTATTAAGTAGCAAGGACTGGTATCCTCAAAGGTTTCACTATATATTGCCTTGATGTAACCACTACAATCCGATTGATTAAGATTGACCGGGAATAGAGCGGCTGTAATGGAATTGAAGCCAGACAATATGCAAATTAGTTATGGCCAGGCACTCTGATGCAACTGCAACTGCCACTGCCGCTGCTGGCAATGTTAAATTGTGGTTATAAACTGCATTATAGAGCACACATATAGCATGCCGCATGGCCAATGTACATCCATCTTGGCCATTGTTCAGCTTGAGTGGATGTGCATAAGTTGATGGCGATGTGTTCTGTTTCGAAATAGTGAAGGCCTTCAAGCGGAAGGACTTTAACAGCTGAAGGCAACTATCTAATCTAAGAGATATATAAATAAAACAGATATAATATAATAATTTAAAGATAAATAAATGCCAATAATTGAATAAATTGCCATTATATTTATTGAAATTAATATGAATGTGCAAATAATTGTTTTTAAATTATAAATTTAACTCTACGACTGTTGGCCATAAATTAATGAAATAAAATGCCTTTAAATGGCTGCCAATTTGTGGTAATTGTTTCACCGAAAATTGCGTTTAAATTGGGCAACCAATTTAAAACTGAAAACGAAAAGTTCGCTCAGTATGTAATGGCAAATGAAGTCGTCCTCCACTTAACTGGCATTCCCCAAAATAAGTACAACAAATGGCGTTTCGAAACTATTTTTGACTTTTTGGCCATCGCCGCTAGCGGCAATCGCTTGATGCTGCTGCTGTGTCTGATGCTGCTGCTGCTGCTCCTATTGCTGCTCCTACTGCTACTGCCGCCCTTTGTGTTTATCGTGAAACGTTGAGCGGGGAACATTTCGATCTCCTATGGCTGTCAGAGGGAAAACAAACAGAATCAGACATCTCAACCAATGCCGCTCCACCCCCAAACCAACCCGAAACGAAACGAAAAACCCAACCCATACAATAAAATCGAAACTTTTGCATTGTACATGTAAATTGGCATTGGTGTTGTTGCTATTGCTGGATTTGCTGGGCGTTATGCAAAGGGAAAAACTTTTCGCACAGCGCATAAAATTTTATTTGTTGCTACTTTTGGGCTTGCGCTTGATTTGGCAGCTCACACACTCATGCTGATATACACACTGCTATGTACATATGTATGTATTATGTATGGCCCAGCCTCCTCCTCGCTGATATTTGGCATATTTTGTGCACATCAATATCTCGCGTGCTAGTTGGCATCCATTCTAGTATCAACACTGTGAAATAAGAGGAGAGATTCATTATAGTTTCAGATTAGCTGAAGGATTAATTTTATAATGAATATACAATTAAAAATCTACAAACAAAATGTTCAAAGAATGCAAAATATAATATCTAAGCCTTAGAATTAATTACAATTTTCTTTTGTTTGTTTTCTTTTCCCATAAAGAAATATCATAAGGAAGTCAAGGAAAAATCCAGGAAAAATTACGATTGTGTTTGGTTTTTCTTCTGTTTCTTATCTTTAACCATATCCTTTATCGGCTATTAAGCAGATTGTGATTTAATTAGTTTATAATAAAAATAACTAACCCTTTGAGTCTGCAAAAATTTCTTACTTTAGAATTCTTTCCAAAATTAGCTGTTTAAATTATATATTTATTTTTTAGTTTGTATTATTTTATATTTAGTTCAATTTTTTCTCTGTTCCCTTTTCAAACCGGTAACAATTCCTGTATTCAAACAGCCCAACACCCCCAACGATCCCGAGTTGCCAAGGACCCGCGGGCGTATTGGCTGCGCGTTTTGTGGTGCACCATTGAGTTCAAGCGCGCCAGTGGGTGGCATTGGGCGGTGCATCCATTCACACATGTGGCATATCCTTGCACTGAACCCAGCTGCACACACACACACTCCAGGGATATAGAAGGAGTGAGGGAATAGTGTGTGTGCGTATTTTATTCTTCAACTATCTCAGTTTTGGTTTGCGGCATTTAAGCAAATGTTTTCCAAATGTAAGAAGTAAATTTCTACAGCAAAGCCAGCTAGCAGCCCTTCTTACAATTATCGCAAGGACTTGCCGACTGAGTGCGTGACTTTTGGTTAGCTAGCTGCTTATTTTCCTTAATGACTTCCAATGATTTTGGGTGAGAACTTTTAATTCCTAATTCTTGAGCAATTCGTTAGCAGTTTTTCAAGGTTTTCTTAAATAAAAATAGTTAAGAGATTCAAAGAATAATGAAAGTTTGAATTAGCTTCGTTTTTTTATTAAATAAAACAAAGAATTTCTGGGAACAAACCGTAAAGATTTTAAATGTTTAAAAATGTTTACAAGCTATGTTTACAAGCTACATGCTACATATTTATTATATTTTCCTGACTTTTTATAATTATTTGCAGTTTGCTTTAACATCTGTATGTTCATTTTAGCAGTTTCAACCCCTGCGATAACAGTGAGAACAGTTTTGCAAACGCATGTGGAACGTAGTTTTAAAAGTGGATTTAATGTTTATGGAAATGTTCCAATAACAGCGATGTTACTGATTAGGCATTGAAATGTTATGTTACATCTTTAACCCACAAAAGTACAGAGGGGTAGTTTATGGCAATCTATAGGCAATGTTATGTCTTTTAACAGACATCCTGCGAGGCTTTTCAGATGTTCAGCATAACAAAATGTATGTACGCTTAACATAGCTGAGCTGGTTTGCAGAGATGTAAACTGATATCTTTCGTTCCACATTTATAAAGGGGGGATGGCAATGTAATGATTTTTAACATACATTTCCTAGGCCTGCTTACAAAATGTATGTAATAACTAACATAAAGTAACATTAGCAGTATCCACAATACAAGAAGGAGTAGTTTATAAACACACCACATTTACAGCAATGTTAATACGATTTCAGGATGAGTTAGCCATGTTAAGCAGCAGCCTTGTTATTTTGCCTAAGAAAGTAAGCAATTTCTGTAACAATGTAAAAGGTCTGTAATTTTCCAAGGAACTTTTAGGCTTCTGTTGTTAATCCTTTGCCGCATCCCATTGAACATTTCCAACCCAATTGCCAGGACAACTAATTCAATTTGATTTTACATTTCGGAATAATGTTTGATAATTTTGTGATATGCCTAATTGAATTTCGCATAAACTGTAAACAAGTTGGCCGATTCTATCATCGTCGGATGCGGCGTCCTTTGTCGCAAGCCTGGCAACTAGGACACGAGGACACGAGGACACCAGGACATACAGGCGCCTGCTCTGCTTACTGGCCACGTGCAATTTAATGTCTGCTTCTGGTCAATTTCACTGAAATGTGGCCCAAGTCGAGGCAACTGATGGGAAGCGATGGCGCAAGGACGATGCTTGCCATTTCGATAATTAAATGCATGCACATGTGTGTGCCACAGACACACACTCATCCTTCTGTGTGTGTGTGTGTGTGTGCATGCACCATTAGTGGTAAAATGTTGTGCATTTTTACAGTGTGAGTGTGGCTGGAATTATGCAAATTGAACCGCAGAAACGCTTTTAAAATGTTTTAAGTGCATTTGCATGAATATTTTGGCGGGGCGCACATTCGGAGAAAGCAAAAAAAAGGGGCAACAAAAACAAAAACAGGATGCGAGTGCACTGCAGTTGCAGCAATGTGTGTCAACCAATTTTAGTCAAATTGAAATTTGTAAGCACAGCCCTGACCCCTGGCCCTGCCCCGTCGTCCATCGTCCACCACAGCGGAGGGGATGGATGGTAGTGAAAGCATTTTCCGCACTGGCATTCTGGGTCTTCTCCTTGGCCAGCTTTGGCCCCTCATTTGGCTGATGAACATCCGGAATTCTCGGCGCCTTTTTTCTGTGCATATTGAAAATGAAAGCCACAACAAGGGCAGAGTGAAAAGGACATGGAGTGCACAGAGAATTAATATTTGTATTATTATTATTATTATTACTCAGAGGCAATCGGAATATATTTTTGTAATTATCTTTAATAACCAGGAAACAGTATTGGGTATGAAAATCATGGAAACAACTAGTTTAAGCTTTAAAAAAATTGTTTTAAGAAGAAATATATTTCAAAATGTACTTTTTAGATTGGATAATAATTTTCAAAGGTAGATCCCTGCATGTTTAATGTTTTTAGCAAACAAATAAAATAGTAAAATGTTTATATATTAAATTAAAAATATATTCAAATTTCTCTTTGTGTAAAACCAAGTAATCATAGAAATAAATATGTACCATGTCCGTGGAAATGGCCCCAAAAAATAGACGTCGTGGCCGGATGATCCATGTCGTATTCTTGGCCAGGACCAACTAATTGAAGTGCACTGAAGCAGAACCGTTTGCCAATCTCTGTGATAAGCCATGCAGAATCGTGCTGCGAGGCGTAAATTAAAAATATAAGAAACGGCCGGCAGGAAGGCGTTTCAACCTACAAAAAAAAAAAAGAAAACCTTAAAAAAGTAGGAAGCATACCGAATACCCAGAATGAGAATGGAGGAGTCAGTCCAAAATCCAAGCCAAATGCGCTCGAGTTGATTAAATTCGGTATCAATCACAAGTTTATGGCCTCAAAAGTCGGCGAAAGATTTTGATGGATTTTTCCACGCGATATTTTGGCCTCGAGGCTGCTAAGAGAAAATCAGAGGAGGGCGAAAATCCAAAGGAAATCGTCGCCATCGACGCTTGATTGCTTCGGCCACGTTTATATATCTTTATATATCGGCAGGATAAGGAAGCCCGGCTCCTGCAGCTTCTTCGATTTTCATCCTTGGTCAGTCAGTGCAGTTCCGGAAACGGAAACGACGGAGTCTACAGCACAGCATCAGCACAGCAGCAGCAGCAGCAGCAGCATTGGCAGTCGCCGCTCAATTTGGTAATGAAGTCCTTGTCGCTGTCGTTATCCTTGTTCTCCGATTTTGTGCAGCTCCTGCCCCGAACTCTGTCTGGAGCTTCATTATGTTTTCTTTGGCTCTAGCTGGGATAACAGGAAAATCATTAGGCCATGCCGATTTGGCCCCAGACCCGCTGATTGCCGAGAGGGCAAGAGGTTGCGCTGGAATGCCAGTAGCTGCCAGGCTCCGCCAGGATCTGGTTCCTGCTGTTGTAACTGCTCCTGCTCCTGCTGCTGCTGCTGCTGCTACTGCCATTTTCCTGCTGCCGGACTGCAATTAATTAAATTTTTCGCCCGTCTGTCGCAAGGACTGGAAGGCGAAAAGCAGCGAAAACGTTGCCGTTGCCCATGGTTGCAATGCGTGCGGCTTTAATAAATTTACAAAATTCATTAAATCCTTTGTGCAGCATGTGGGTTGGTCTCCCGTCTGTCCTGTGGCCGGCGCCCTTTATTTTTTTTTTTGTTTTGTATGCTCGAGGGCGTGGCCTGGCTGGCAAATTAAATGCCCCAAGTCCAAAGTGGCCAAAAGGGGGAGTGCCAAGTGGCAAAGTAATATAGCCATTTGCTGGCCTTAATATTACAGTTGGGTTCAAGAAATTTAATTCGAGACCAAGTGCACAAAATGCTGCAGCTACGATAAAGTAATACGATTTTTAAATTGGATTAACATTGTCGAGTTTAAATATCGATTTTCATTTTAACGGTGAGCTTTAATTAAGCTGAAAGGCATTTAAAAAGAGTTTAATGTGCTAAAAAGTATGCAAATTTCATGTTTAATTCAAAGGATTTAAAATATTCATAAAACTGCTCATTAAAAATGACTAAGGAACTGAAAAATTAAGTAGTTAGTGAAAGATAAAGTAGAGTTTAAGGTTGGATTATTAAAGCCACTTTGGTATTTAATGAGCCTGCAGCTTGGCACAGTTTTCAATGATTTTTAATTGGGATTTAAGCTTCTTATTAAAGCTCATACAAAGTTAATTAAAAATAGAGAATACGACTTTATGTTGTAAGCCTAAAATTATCTTTTTTAAATGGTATACATGACGAGTAAATTAACTCTGACTTTAGCTCAAAAAGTAAATAGAAAACTCAAAGATGACCAGCCAGTTTGTGCTTACAAAATCCCAATAAATATCCAATTAACCAGGTTAATTGAATTATGTTTTTGCTAGGCTGAAAATTTCTCTGAAAATTTAATCTTTATAAGCTCAAAATAAAGGTATTTACTCTGTCTTAAGAACACAAAATATTTAATGCGATTTGTATAAGAAATGCATATATAAACAGGACTGAATAATGCGATAAGCTTTCGGCTCTAATGCACTTAAGGAATTGCCCATGAAAGCAGGGATTATATTAAATGCGATTAATTGTGTTAATTGAAAGTGTAAAATGATGAGTATAAATTGGCTAAAGTGGCACACAAAACAAGCTATTTTTTGTACAATTAAAAAAGGCAAATAAATAATTTGAAACAAAACACACACTAAAGAATGCCACAAAAATATTATTGTGACAGATGGTTAGATTGATTGATTTTGTAAAACAGATTCAACAATTCGTAATTAGTGGCATTCAATCGGAAAACACGACCATAACTTATGCCTCTCGCTAATTATTTTTGCAGGGAGACCAAAAATATATATATTTTTCGTCATGGTAACCTATTTCAATTGGGTTGTCATGACATTTTCATCTGGCTTTAGCCTATCATTCAATTAGGCAAGCGACAGAGACAGATTTATGGGCATTCCCCGTGGAGAGTGTGCAGAGAGTGGGTTCTTCTGGCCAAAATGTAAACATCAATAAGCTGCCGTCTTCTATCTGTTATTTGGCCTTTCGTATTCGTTTTTGTGCGTCTGGCAAATAAATCACATGCACTTATTTATTTAATTAGACTAACTTCTTACAAGCGCTACAATAGGAGACACACACACACACACATACTGCCGCCCTGATGCACTCACACATGCTCACAAATTGACTGGCTGACATGCCACGAGATTGATTAGCTCAGCCGCAAGCTTTGCTTTGCTTTCCTCGATATTTTTCCTCCTCGTCGTCGTGTGTATTTGTATCTTGCGGATTGGTGTAAATTGTGCATGGAAATGTAACTTCTGCTTCGGGAAACTGCACACCGCACAAAAAAAGTGTTCGGAAAATGGGGCTTTCCCTTGTTTGTCCGAAAAAAAACGACACATGTTGACAGTTTAATGGTTTTTTATTGGGTTTCCGGGGTGTCCAGGAACTCTGTGTGATTTGAAATCAATTAAAGTTGGGCCTTAATAGAAGACTGTGAAAAATTGATAATTAAATTTTGGAAATGAAATATATTATTGCATAATTTAAGATACAAGACTGGGTTTTTGGTAATTTAATAAACCTTAAAGGGTTCAAATATTTTCTAAAACACATTGCACATTTTTAAGGATAGAAAATAATTTGTAGATGTGAAAAACCATTTAAAATTATTTAAAAGTATTTTTTTTATGGAACAAAATTCATATAAATATAAAAAGAAAAAAGTTAAGTGCTCTCAGCTCCGTTCGAGTATTTTTTATATATTTTTTCGTCAGGTGCATAGGAGCCAGTTGGATTCGGTTCGGTTAGGTTCCTTTGGCTGCTGACATTATAAATTACCAAGCAGCAAGAAGCAGCCGCAAGGCAAAAACAACTTGAACTCATTAATGTAAGTGATTTTTCTTGCGGGCGCTCGTTTACATGGGAGTCCTTCTACTTCTCAGGCTTTTCCGCCCCGAGTTTAACTGAAGACAACCGCCTGCCTCCCGCCCCTTCCCACTGCACGATCTTGGACGACCGGCGGACGAGGCCACGAGACCAGGGCAGGGAAATCATCTTTCAATTTCAATTGATTTTGCTTGTTGCCATTGCACGTTGATTGATTGCAGCGATTTCTTAGGGAAATTCTAGCGCACATCCAACATTTTTACTTTACTCTCAAGGCATCTTCGTTTCGTCTTATCGTCTAAGTAATTGCCATTGCAGAGCCTTCCCTGTTCCGGCTTCCGTTCTCCTCAAGGCCCGGCCTGTGGGCCAATTATTTGCCAGTTTAATTTACATAAATTAAATTTGTTGCCTGCTTGGCTTGGTTGTTTCCTTTCCTTCCTGTTTTCCTCCTGTTTTATTTCGTGGGTTTGTTTTCGCCTGCCGAATGTCTTTGGTCTTTTATGACCACAATGGACATAATATTTATGACCAGGGGCCAGGTCCTTAGGCCCGTTTTCTATCCTGGTAGATAGGCCAGGCATTGGCGCCTCAGCGAGTGCCTTTGTTGCCTTTTATTGCGCCAACTTTACGAGTGGCAACTTTGGCACTTGTCAAATGACCAGCCCCAAAGGGGTCCACCTACCACACGATATACTGAACCATATATATATATATATAGTATACATATATATCACCCAACCAACTATATTGGGCACGAATTGTTTTACGACTTGAACGCGTGGCGGTTCCGTGATATGAGAAACTGAAACTGAGGGAGCTATTTGCCAACTTGAAATATGATGACTGTATAATGCGGAAATTATTTAACGGTCTATGAAATATTAATTGTTTAATTTGAAGTTCAAATCCCTTTAGATAGTGGAGTCTGCCTTTGCCTATAAAACAATGTTTGCAACTAGTGCTTATGTCTTTTTATATAGCCCAGTTGTAAACATTGTTTTAAAGCATAAAAAAATACTAAGGAAATTAATTTTTTTTTTTTTTTGATGACTTTAAAAATTATAAAACCCACAACCTCCAACACAAATTTAATAACTTTCTAATGCCAAAATTGTGTCATATTCTGTGAAATAATAATTGTATAATTTGAAGTTGTTGGCGCTTCAAAATCCAACAGACATTGCGGCTTAAACACGTGTCACTTCGCAGCAAGTTCACCTGAGGGGCGTGAGGCGGCCCCCTCTGCTACACTATGTATACATATGAGTCCCCTATTAGGGTGGCCCACATGCAATCCCCGCGACAATGGCCTACCCCGACTCCAGCCGAAAAATGGGGGGTGGGCCGAGCAGCGCAGGTTTGTGCTAATTGAATCAGAGCGCGCGACGGAAACGGAAATGTCAATGGCAGCTCAAAAATGGTGACAACGTCGGTGAAAACACAATGTGCGTGCCTTTGTCTATGTCTGTGTGTGTGGGTGTGGGTGTGTTTGGGAGTTAGTGTGTGTGTGTGTGTGTGCGTCTAATTGAATATTGAACGAGGCTTTTAGTGTTGACTTTATTAGCGTTGCCACGTTGCCCAAAGTGCCGACAGAAAACTCAATTAGGCAACGAAAATGGCCATAAAAATCAAGTGCCCTGAGCTCCACAACTATTTAGAAGGACCCCGAAAAAAAATCTATAACAAAAAGACAATATTGGCGAAAATTCTGGAAAATTATTATCTTTGCCGGCGGCTGACGGGACTAAAAATAACCATTAAGTTAATTAGTACACCGGCCGCAATCGATGCGATTGCGATTGCAACGTTGACTGCATCAGTCAACAGCCTTTGTGAGTTGAGCAGCGTTTTAATTGCATTTACATGTCCTGCGGCCAAAGTTCGTTTGCTTTTCGCTCTCCTTCTCCTGGTTTCGAGGACCTGTTCCCAGGTCCAGGACACCCATTTCCCTTCACCTCCCTTCTCCACAGCTGCTGTCATTGTTTTTGCGAAGCGCCATTTGTTGCCGGCTTTTGTGCAGTTTATTAGACAGAATGCAGTGTGTGTTTTTCGCCTCGGGGCGACCGCTAAATGTGCCAGTCCAATATAATTATGCGCCATTTAAAATGCTCTTAATGTTGCGAAAATGCTGACACCGCAGTTCCACTGTTCCGGCCACGCCCTTCTCTGCACTTGTCGCGCGGCGAGAAGGAGCGAGAAAGCCAGCGAGCCGTGGCCCAAATTTAATTGACATGTGTCCGGACTCGGAAGAACTCATGTCTGTGCCTCTGGCCTTTTGTCCGGTATTTTGAAGCACACGGAAAAGAATTTATAATTTTTTGTATACCATTCTATAGATTAAATCTGCATATCTATCACATACAAATTGTCTAAAATATATTCATTTTTATCATTTTATTTACTGAAACTTTTGATGAATTCAAATCGAAAGTGTGCAAGCTTAAAATATAGTTTAAAATGTTTAAAGATATTTACATTTCATATAAAGCTTCTAAAATCAAAATATGGACTTAAAACCAATAATTTGTGGGCCTTAAACTATCCAATAAATATTTGTTTTAAAGATGCATAGCAAAGACTTAAACAACAAACATTTAACAATTTCTGAAGCCTTCCTAAGCTCTCTCCTTAATGTGCATTATGTTAACTCCTTTTTATTATAAAAAAAAATTTTTTTTTTTGCTGTGCATTTTTTCCCCATCCT
Source organism: Drosophila anomelani (assembly GCA_035045905.1). Taxonomy (NCBI): domain Eukaryota; kingdom Metazoa; phylum Arthropoda; class Insecta; order Diptera; family Drosophilidae; genus Drosophila; species Drosophila anomelani. The sequence continues at coordinate 12,135,984 of JAWNOO010000165.1, forward strand.
CCCTTTCGGGTTCAAGTTTGGGCCAAGAAGGAGTCCCGTCATTATTTCGCTTGGCGGCCCATCGAAGGTCGAATAAAATCGATGATGCGTCTTTGTTGTGACATTGGTCCTCGAGGTCCTCGGACTCGGACTTGGTATTAACATTAGAATTAATGGTGCAGAACGGTTTTCTCTGTTTTCCGTTTGCTTTTCCCCATTTTTTCATCGTCTTCTTCTGGCTTTCCCCCCTCATCCGAACTGACTGTGATTTGCGAGCTAAATGTGTCTTTAATTTGAAAGTTAAAACTCAAGGAGGCAAGTGGATGGAAATCTAAGGAAAACTTATGTGTGTTTAATTAAAAGTAGATGAAGAAAGTTACACCCAGATGATTGTGTTTGTGTTTGTGTGTGTGTTGAAGGGACCTTTGACCTTCTCCGGAACCGTTCAATTAACATGTCAGAGCTCCGAGCCCCTGTGATTGAAACTCAAGTTTGTTTGGCCAAGTTTCCCGGCTCCCAGCTACCTGCACTCCCAGTTATTTCCTGGACTTGGACTCGGCCTGCTGCATGTGTATATTAAATAGCTCACCTGGTTGAATGCTTATATGTATGCGTAATACTCTTGTGCGTAGATATCGTCATTAATATGCTGGCATAATAAGCATTTAGGTCGGCTATTTCTGGCCCAAACTATGTATGTACTATGTATGCAGGTACGCAGATGCAAGTTGCCAAAGCTCCATAACTGTAATTACGTATTTGGGCATTTCGCCGTGGGTAATACCAGATCTAAGCTCACATTTGACTGCATCTACACTCGCTCATTGCTCATTTATAATTTCAGAAAATTAACTAGGAATTATAGTATAAGGAAGAAGACCTCGAAGAATCCCATAAGAAATTCCTTTCCTTTCCTTTAATATTTTATATACCCCGCAGAAGCGATGGCAATCCATTCCAGCCTGCCGACTCGCACAATTAATCATTACATTTGTTTTTGACGAGCTCCTGGCAAGCTCATGCATTAAAAATTACCACATTTAAGCTGCAGAATGAGCGCATCTATCAGCAAATGTTTTAGATACACACAGCTCAGATACAAATACGTACACAGGGGAAAATGTTTTTGAGATTGAGATTGTAAGGGAATTTAAAATCCTGAACTTGGTCACTTCTTTTAAAATAATTACTTAATGCTAAGGAATTTATTTTGAAATAAAAATGGTTGAATTAAGTAGAGAAAGCCTTTAAAAAAAGCCGCTGCTGAAGTGTTTCACATATAATGAGTATATATAGTTCTATTTATTTTATAAAATATTTAAATATTTAAAACTTATTTTCCAGGCCTTGTGAAACTTCATAAACCTCTTAATAATTTTCTCAGTCTGCATTCTCTTTCCCAGCCAAGACGTAATGAGACGGGCACGTGCTGCTGGGTTTGCCGAGAAGCTGGGGGATTTTCGATTGCATTAAATGAAGCATGACAACCTTTATCCCCGCACCCATCTTCAGCTCCATCTCCCATCCCGGCATCCATCTATCCCAGCCAGGCTGGCTGATAAGTAAACATGTGTCAATAAATAAAACCATTTACTAGACGGCGGTCCCTGCATCCTGTATGTTGAGGCCTCCCTCTATCCAGCGACTTTGTCTGGGGCGGCTTGGATAACATAAAACAGCAAATGATGCGAAAAACTGGTAAAAAGGCTTTTAAAATTCACTTAAAAACCAACAATGACAATCGCATCACATATCGAATTTATTTTGTTGGGACCACTTTTTTATGAATCAATTTTTGCGCCGAGTTTAATGGTAATGCGTCGTCCTTGCTTGTTTTAGTGTCGGCAAATCGGTTAAATCGGTTAAATGGCTTAAAAGTTTGTGATAAAAAAGAGTGGGTACTGCCTAGGCCTCTTAATTTTAACGCTTGCTCAGCCTGTATTTTTTTTCTGGCCTAAACGTTGGTCACGTTCTTGATAATCAATGGTGGTCATAATAAATGGTTTATCGCATAGTTTCGCTAAGAATATGTTTACGGCCTGTTTATTGGATTTATTGTAGGTGACTGAGGATATTTCGGGCCTGGTTTATGGTCCGTCTCTCACAACAATCAGGCCTTAACGACTTAATAGCCAAATTCAATGTTATTGCAATTTTCCACTTGCTCGAATGCCGCGAGTTCTGTTCCGGTTTCAATTCGAACTCTCGGACTTTCGGCTGTGTTTTCTTTTATTATTTTTAATTTTTTTTCTTTATTTTCTGGGATCTCTGGCAGTCAGCAGTGACAGCAGTGACCGAAAAAAACTTTTGCAATTCAATAAAAATGCAAATTTTTTATTTTGTACTCGCTCTCTCACTCGGTGCAGTTGGTTGCAATTTTTGGCAGTTTTCATTTTCGTTTTTAGTAAATATATGTATTTTTTTACTTTTTTTTTGCATTGCAAGTCAGTTATGGGTTTGGGTTGTTGTTATTATTATTATTATTTTTATTGTTGTTTTTGGCCAAAGCTTACTGCGACAGTTTTGTGAAAGTTATGACAAATTGTGAGCGTTTTGAAGCAGCTTTCTTTATGGGACAAAGTTTGTACTCTTTTTGGTTGAATGAAAGTGAGGCATCTGAAGGATGCGAGGAAGTTGATTTTGAAGTTTTATTTTTAAATAAAAAATCATATGAGTTTTTGTTAAGTTGTAGTTTTTATTTTGACTTTTATTCACTTATGATTATTAATTAAATGGAAGAAAAAAGAACCATATTACATCAAATTCTTAAGTGAAAAGTCCTTGCACTTAATATTTTCATGCAGAAAAGATTATTTTTATTATCGAAAATAATAACTAGATTATTTATATATATATTTTTTAAAATACCCACTTATTATAATATCTTAATATATTTTAAATGTTTTTTTTAAGGAAACCGTTTTATTTTTGCCAAATAAAAGAGCATTTCCTCTTCGCTTCTTCAGCCCAACTTTAGTTTTAGTTTCTTGCTGAGTAATTTAATTTAGTGCAGTTATGCAAAAGTCAACCGAAATATATAAAAATTCAAATTTACACACATACATACACACATACGCTCAAAGTTTCGGTGACAAAAGCAAAATGGCGTCTGGTCGTCTAACTGGAACGCCAAAAATTCACTTTCGCGCATTGAAATGTAAATCAAATTTGGCTTTAAAACGCCGCAACGCAGATTTTTTCCGTTAGCCGGGCGAGAGGAGCACACGAAAATTCAGCTGACGAAGGAGGTGGTTATGGGTTACAGGATACAGGATGGAGGATATGGGGGAGGGAGTCATGTCCTGCCCCGCGGCAACGCCCATCTAATGCTCCAAGTGTCAGGCAGCTGGCGGAGGGTCATGAATTTTCATCTACTCCGCTGACAAAGTCGCTGGATGTGCAATTTTTTACGTGTTCCCATCACGAAATGTCAGCGTGCATGGAAATCGAGCTGGGGACAATTTATAATGCAAATGTCAAGCGAGGGCAGTTGTCTTATGGCTCCTTTACCTCCTTTGAAAAAGCCACATACATATAGTCCCAAACCCCTCTAAATAATCCCCCAGCAGTGCTGGCGATGTATGTTTCTCTAAACGGTCTCTGTTGGTTTAAAATGTTTAGGATAAATGTCGTTTTAAACCGTGAAATATTTATATTTAAAAACAAATAGTTTGAAATATGTTAGATCTGTGGTAATTTGATATACTCATTATTATTTATTTATTATATTTGTTACTAAAATAATTATATCTTTAAATGACCTCCTTTAAAGTTTTTACAAAAATATTCCAGGCAGCACTGACTGTTTTTTTTAGTCCATATAAGCCCCTAAAAAACCCCCCTTAGAACCCCCTTAAGGTTACCCACAGGTTAACCCCCTTGAGGGCGTGACCAAAATTGAATTAAATTCGCTGCGAAGTTCACCGTCGCCGAGTTCAGAGTTTAATTAATTTTCTTTTGTTGTGTTTTTGCCCTAATTAAATGATTGAATTTTCGCATTTAGCCTTCTGCTCCTCCTACTCCCACCTCTTGTCTCCACTCACCGCTCTCCGCCGGAGATCATAAATCATTAGCAGCCCTTTTCGAGGGCGTGGCAGCTAGTCGCGCCAGGTGATTGATGAGGCGGCACAATCGTTCAGGTGTAACCGGGTGGTGCAACCTGTGGCACGTGGGCAAAGTCGCTTTGCAGTTCACTCATTTTTGCTTTATTTAATTGACAATTAAGCATAATGTAATTTCTATAATTTAAATAACTATTGGCAAACACACACACATATTCGCATTAACTCAATTTAATTAGGTTCAGTGGCTGGAAAAAAAAGAAAAGCTTTTTGTTTGCAGTCTCAAAGTCATGTCAAACATTTGTGTTTATCAAAATTTCATTTAACCATCGCCCGGGGTCAGCAATAACAATCAACAAGAACAACATCAAATTCAACATCGGCCATAAATAACCGCATAAATGATATATATGTTTTGACTATATTTACAGATAAACACGATGTAGAAAAACACACTCCACTCCCTGGCCGACAGGTGCAAATAAATGCGATTGTTTCGACAACCGCCAACTAAAAATGCCAACGGGTCGCATTCGGTTGATTATGATGATGAATATTAGCCAAGTTTCGGCGCTCATTGCAAATTAATTAATATCATTCCAAAAAGCCAATGCAATTTTGTGGTGCCTTTGAAGCGAATTGCATATATGAAAATTTTAGTTTAAAAAATATATAAATAGACCTCATTGTTGCCCAATTTATGCTTGTTTTATTTCATTCACTGGCAATGAATTAATTAGCGGAAATTGAGACAATATTCATGGACTCAATTGTGCGGCAAAAATTATGGCAATTTTGAATGCATCGATATTTTTGGTCAAAACCCCAAAAACGACCTCATAAACTATTGCTTAAATTTTTAACTCTTTGCATATAATTTTAGATTAAAAGCAGCATTAAGTGTTGCCATAATTTCAAACTATTTTAGATTAAAAACATTATAAAATGTCGCTTAATTTTGAACTCTGTTGAAATTAATTTAGATTAACAGTTGCATAAAGTGTTGCCTAAATGAAAACTCTTTTTAAGTGATTTTAGTTTGAAAGCTGCATAAACTGCTGCTTTCATTTAAAACCAACTTTTTATTTTAGCTAACAAATTTAACTAAGAAAAAACTCTATAAAGTCTCGCTTTAATTTTCACTTTTTTCATGTTGTGCGGCTGTATTTACTTTTCTTTGTTATATATTTTTTTTCAGGTTGGCCAGAGGTTGCCATAAATTTTCGTCGTTTTGCTGTTTAACGAAAATGTAACATTTGGCGCAGACATTTTGAGCAAGAAAGTTTTTCACGTTTCGGTTTTCCGCGGGTGATTTATGTAACTCCAAGTGGGCAACCGGACCCGTGGAAAAGCGCTACCAGTGAGTTCATAATAAGGTGGCCAAAAGTTGCGATGGGTTAAGGCAGTTTGCCGACAACTGTTGATGCATGCAGTCCTAGTCCTAGGTGCAGTCCTTTGGATTCCTTTCTCAGTAATGGCATTTGCATTTCCCACGAGGTTTCGCCATTTAATAGCATACTTTTCAGGGCAGCTATTCAATAGCACTCGCAGTTCGCACTTGGTAATTAATCAAAGTTTTGCCTGCTCTCATTTTATGTTTTTTTTTTTGCTTTGCCTTGCTTATAATTAGCAATTTAATTGAATTTAAGTCACATTTCAAATGCACGCAGCGGTAAGTAGTGGCAGCGCCAATGCCCGGGGGCCAAGAGGCCTGGGAACGGACCCAAACCAAATTTCTAATTAGCACGCAATGCGTAAATAGCATTGGTGCCTTTGACGCTTACGCTTTTGGCCAAAAGCTTTGGAATCCGCCTCCATTGTCAATGTAACACACTCACATGCCCAGCAGGAAGCCGGTATGGCCGGGAAAACACCTGCCCAGGTGTGCACAGGGGGGAAAATTGAGCAAAGAACTAAAACTGAGTAAAATTATTTATTGGGTTGGTGCCTAGTTTAATGGGAATTATCTCAAAGGTAATAAATTTATTTAGAAATAATATATTTTGGCTAAATTGAGTTAATTAAATATCATTGCTTAACTTTAACTACTTTTCAAATAAATAAATCCTATTAAAAAGGCATTATTATTATTTGATATGGATTTATGGATTATTTTATTTATGAATTTCTTTAGCATAATTTAAGTATTTAAAATACTCTAATTACTGCAAAAATATATAAACTTATAAGCCTAGTCTTGTACTCCCAAGAAACTTTATACTTTTCTTCACTTTTGGTGTTAAATTATACGTTTTCATCCATTTTTCTTCAAGTGCACAGCTACCTGGCACAGGTAGCTTTGCCTGTGCGTGATGTTTCAACTTAACGCAATTAACATGTCCAACTTAATTGATGCAATAAATGTTTGCCCTCGTATGCGACCGTGTGTGCAGGACTCTACGAGGATGTGTGTATATGCGATTGTACGTGTTGCCAACTGCGGCAACCTTTTGCGTGTTGCCAAACTCAAATAGCAGGCTTACACAACGTCCTGCTGACTGTTTGACTCTTTGGGCCGTTTAAGCTACGCGTTTGCCCAACAAATTTGAATCAATTTGTCGAAATTGACTTTAGGCGTTCGCTTGATTAATTACCATTGTATCGTATTTAAATTCCAGCGAGGAGCGCGGGGTCGTTCGTGTGGGTGCCACTTTATGGGGTATTATAAAGAGTTAATTAACGCTAATTAAGTTTATCACTCGCCCCAATCGAATATATATAATTTTGTTTACCGGGCAAAACCGAAAAATATATCATGACATGACAAATTGCTTTCTTTGCCAACGAAACACACACACACAGGAATGCTAATGTGGGTGGCATAATTTTATAGCCACAAGCTTTAGCACTCGATTTGGCCATAATAATAAAGTGGCTCAAACCCACTTGGCACACCTCTTTGTTGTCCGTTTTTAGTTGTCATATTTGTGGCTATCATGCTGAAACACACGAAAATAAATTCTATATATAAATTATATACTAAAGGTATAGTAAAACAGTGAAAGAAAGAAAGTGAAAAGAAAGCTTGAGATCCTGAAAAAACCATGAGCTATGAAAACATCTCTTGGAAGTAATAACTTTAAATTTTATATTAAAATTGTATTAATATATTGTTTAAAATTTATAAAATCATAAAATTATCCTTGAAAAGATATTTTTTTGTAGCTTTAAAAAGGGTTTTATTCTTATTCATATTACAAATTATAAACATTATAAATTTGCAAGAAATCTTACTTTAATTTCTTGCTAAAACTATAAACTATATATTACTCCTTATACTATTTTATTAAAAAATATCCTTTTATTTCCCCCAGTGTCTGTATAAAATCATATTGTTGTTGCCACAGGACGTGACTCTGGGTAGTAAAAATTCAAGCGCAGCGTCAGGACTTACAAGTGCCTCGCTCTGGCTGGCAGGATGACAGAGAAAATAGTTTTTATACCTGCTGCTGTCCTGGCTGCTCATTTTCTGATCCTCTGACCTCTGATCCCCACCGGATGCCCCTTTGCGGGAGGGGGGGACTGTCCTGTCGTGTCTCGTATGTTGTTGTCAACTCATGTTGGCAATTTTCACCTGCTCCTTTGGCCGGCCGCAGCTTACATTTATAACAAATACGATGGCGACGGCAGGTGCTTTTGCGGGGTTCCTGGGAATGCGTTTATGATTTGCGGCATGTCCCTATGCCACATAAATCAAATGCAATCAACAGTCCTTCGATAGCCACCTCCTGCACATTATGCCGCCTGCTAAGCAGTGCACCTGACGAAAAAGTAAAGGAGCAGCAATGGAAATTCAATTTCTATTTGCAATAAAACGCAGCAGGGGACAGGATTGAAAATATAGTGCAGGAGGAACCAAAACGAATATATATACAGGACAACGGCAGTTCCTGGAAAAGACAAACGATGCTGGCGACAAACAATCTCTAGAATTCTCTATTAAATATTCCCTCCCTCGGGATGCCTTCAATTTTTGCAGGACGACTAAGAATTTTCGATATCAATTTCGAAGATTAAGCAAATGATTTATTGGGGTTAAAGGATATATGGGAAAAATGACTTAAAATAATTGTTATAAATTTATTAAAGAAGCTTTTAAACTAACTTAAAAATTACTACATTTATTTTGCTGTAGCCAGAGCATTAAGGATTCGACTCCTTTTCCTCTTTTCCGTTTCCAATATCGCAAGGAAGTTGGACTCTGTCCGAAAATTCTGTTTGCTTCAACAGATTGAAGGCTGTGTGCCGGCGACACTTGAGTTGCACCATGGACTATGGCCACGCCCACTCTGGGGGGGAGGGGAGTTCTATTTCTCCTTTGGCGGGAAACTCACTAGGATATCATTACCAAAAGCGATTCGAATTCGATTCATCGATTGGGCTTAGGTTTGGCTTGCTTTGGTTTTGCATTGGTTTCCTTTCGTCCTGATTGCGTTGGGATATTTTTTCCTGTACTCTTGCCTGGGAATCGTTTTTATAATTTCTTAAAAATACAAAGCAAATATTGCATAAGACGATGGGTCCCAAAAGCGCAGCGGGATGCAGCTTCCTCCCTACCCCTCTCTCTCCTTCTAGGACAATTTCTCTGTCTCTTTCTCTTTCTGGAGGTCCCTTGGCACCATTGACAGTTTCGACAAAAAACTATGGCGAAAATGTTGGAGAGTGGAATGGCACAGAAGGATGTCGAGAGTGTAAAGCAAAGGAAGAGGAAAACGATATGAGCGGCACTTTCGAAATTGCTGGAAAAACAGGCAACTCTGCCGGTGTGTGTGTGTGTGAGTGTGGGAAAGTCTCTTGTATTTTATTGAAATTGATATTCTTGGCAGCAAATGCATTGGTGCCGAGCATATTACTTTTATTATATGTTGTAGCTGCCTTGCTGTGTCTTTCTCATTTGCGTTGCCAGAGGAGGCTTGGGCCAAGGGGTATATAGGATTCATAAATGATTGGTATAAGTATATGACTGAAAAGGATCAGATGTTATAACTAGAAAGTATTAAGTGTAGGAAGAGGGATTAGTTTAGAAAAAATATTAAAAAGAGAGAATATTTTTGGACATTTTACAAATACTAAACGCTTTTCTTTATATTTTCCTTATTAAAAGTGTATCCGTTATTGTATTTAAAATTATATGCAATAGTTTCCCTGATTTCTAGGTACTTTCTTAGTTCATAAAACAACTTGTTCCCATTACCCATGATTTTTTACCAACTCCATTCCTGCTTTCCTTTTTTTTGTAATGGAGCGAATAAATATTGAAAATGGCAAATGGGAATTGCACACAATGGCAGCTTGATCTCGCGCTCTCCTCCATAATATCCATCTATATAGTTTGCCATATTATTGTCAGGCTGTTAGTTTTGGCTCTGCGAGAGTGCAAAAGTTGCAAATGAGTTTGGGGTCGCATGTCAGCGAGATATTTTAATATTTTACGTGTGCCTGAGTGGAGAATCTCGTGAAATGGAAAGACATTTCCATTATGCATGATTTGAGTTCATTTTTTATTTTTTTTTAGTTTTCAATTACACCTGTCGGCAATTATAGGGATTTTTTGAGAAAAATAATTGCAAGTAAATGAATATGAATATTTCAGTTACAAAAGCATAACGAATAAAAGGGTTTCTTTATGGCAAATTAAGAGATTTATGTATATCCCTTAAGTAATTATAGATTTTAGGTGTTTAAAGTAAACATTGGACTATAAGAACTTGATTATTGTTAAATTTGAAGGCCACGAACACATTAACTTAATCATTTGTTCTACAATTAGTAAAGAAAGTTTCAAAAAGCTATTCTTAACAACAATAAATCTTTTTATATGTTCAACTTATGCTACTTTAAATTATATTATTTTCTCCTCGATATATATTAAAACACATTTTCTTCTCTCCCAAAAATTCAACCTCTTTTGAATGCTATTTTCGGTCAGTTCCATTGAAAGCCTTCTTCCAAATTCTCACCCAACTCCCCCAACCATTCGATTCAAGTGCGAATTGAGCTCACTTACATGCCAATGGCTTTGGCGAATCATTTTAAAATTAGTTCGCCTGGAATGGAGCTGCTGGGATTGCATAATAGAGCGCACACAATTTGGTTAAAATGTTAGGCCCAGGCTCCGTGTCCCGAGCACCGTGTCCCCTGTCCATGATGCGAAACATAAGCAAACAGTTCATTATGCAAATGCAACATGAAACTTGGTTCGTTGGTGGATCCTGGCGGCAGGATCCTGCTTTATGCCGCTCTTTCTCTCTTAGTTTTGCCTGTTTATTGTGCACTGGCAGAAGGCAGACAGGAGCACAAAGCGCCAGGATACGAGGGGGCAGGAACGGCAGCCGGAGTCAGAGCAGCAAGGGGTGCAGGATCCAGTTGAGTCGCAGCAGCAGCAGCGGCAGAAAAATAATTAGAGCCTGCCAGGTGGGCACGCATTGTGCCCAGGACTCGGGGACACAAAAGGGGCTAGGGTCGGGTGAAAATTTGGTGCGGGGAAAAGGCGAGTCCGGGGTATTGTTTACCAGCTACTACGGCATTGCTCCTGCTCCGGCTTCTGCGCTGGCTCCTGCTCCCGTTCCTGCTCCTAACACTGCTCCTGGCCTGCCACTGGCAGTTCGTTGCCGTGACAGTTTCAATGTGCAAATCTGCATAAATGCGCATTTTAATTTTGTTGCACATTTTGCCGGCTGCCTCGTCTAATTGAAATGCACGCAGGCGGGAGGACGAAGCCGAGGAATATGTACCTATGTCCCGTTTGACTTCTGCTTTAAGGCCTATCTTTAATGCTTCGATACACTGATAAATATGGGTTTGAAAAGAGTTTAAGATGGATTTAAATATTATATTTAATATTTTGAAAACAATGTACTGGAAAATCATCTAAAAATAATTTTTTAATATATTTTAAATCTCTTAAAATGTATTTGTTTGATTTATATAATATTAAATTTATCCCCATACCAGTTTTAAGTTTTTTTTTCCAGTCTATCGACACGTCACGCCCATCAAGACAGTATTTTACGACCTCATTCCTGAAGGATGTCTGCGCCCCATTTTTTTTTGTTTTTTTTTTGTCTTTTTCGGCTGGCTGGCCATTAGCAAACCCTTTTGCGTTTATTTACCTTTATTTTTTATTTATGTATTTGCGTTTTATTATTGAACGGCTGCGCGACATGAATTTCAATGAATGTCAACCAAACAAACGAACATTTTTCCCCTTCAGCCCGACGCCATTCATCCATTCCATTCCGCCAGGACATCGCATTCCGCCGAAGGGCAATGGCATTCCGGCCGTATCATTGTCATAAAACGAGCGTGTCATCACAAATGGCAACAAATTTGGCAAATTGCCAGAAATAAAATTTAAATTAGCAGCCCGAAAGCAACAACAGGAACAGGCAACACCAACGATGGGACCTATTAAACGAGCCTCAGTTCCTCAAATCATTATCTGCCGGCTTGATTTCACCTTACCATCCGAAAGGATGTCTGTCCGCCGTCAAAGTAATAAATAATCGAGTTCGGGTGGGAATTTCATGGCTGCTTAGGCACTCGCTTCTATCCAGCCAACCAGTAATTCATCAAGTTGCCAAGAAAAGCTGAAAATAAAAATAAAGGAACCCCAAGCTGGGTTCTTTCATACAGTATATAATATATATATGCCAGAGTGGCGGGCACTACTCAAAAAGTGTCAGCAATGATTTAATTTTATTCCATTTTTATGTCACCAAAAACGCATATAAACAACAGAAGAGATGCTAAAATAATAGAGATGTTTCAGGAAATGGATAAAACTAACATCAAATGTACGAGAACTCATTCAAATATTTGGTTATTTATTTTATTTTGTTTAATTTATATTTTTAAATTTAATAATCATAATATTTTAATCTTAAAATTATATATATAATATTAATATCAAACGATCAATAATAATAATATCAAAATATTAATAAAATATTGAATATTTATTTCGTACACTTATGAGTTCTCTTTCTTTAACTTTTTAGCACAAAAGTAACCTTGTGATTTATTTATTAAAGAGGTTTTATATAATACAAATTAAATGTATTAATTTTTAAATGTATCTGTCAAGAAAATAGTTAATTTTTAGTATCAAAAAACTAATTATATCTTAAAAATAAAAACACATTAAGCGCCATCACTAATAAGCACACATGCAGGGGGCAGTGCTCATTATGCAAATTGCATGAAAATTCACATAAGCAGCTCACCAAAACTAATTTGTCACTGTCTTTTGCTTGTTAGTCAAACGAGCCAAAAAAAAACTCAGAGGGCCAAAATATGGGCGAGTGTGTTGTATGTGCGTGTGTGTGCGTGTGGGCCACGCTTTTGTGGCTTACATTTTTATCACTCTTCTGCGGCTAGAGAGAGAGACTGATAGAGAGACAGAGTTGGTGTCCTGTGGGGTGTCACTCTGTTTTGGGGGTGTTTGTTTGCTGATAAACGGCAGACACAGAGGGAGACGGGGGAGCAAACATGCAAACAATTTGATAAAGTTTGCAGCCAAAACACACCCCTGCCCCCCAAAAGCATACATACTACTTGGGCCAACTTTAATCGGGCTCTAATAAATGCTAACTGATATTAATGGTAAACTTACATTTCTTTTAGGGGGAAAGCGTCCCCTAAAATGTTGTATAATTTTTATGGCTGCCGCAGACGGGGGGAATGGAAATGGAAACTGGGATTCCCCGAAGCCAACAGAGAGTCACGCAATTTGCATAAACAAGTTGCCGGAAAATCTCGCCCACTGTTTTAACCCTCTGCAAAAAGAAAAAAAACACACACAAATTTACGCGATGCAAACGTGAGTCTGATGCTGATCATGTGGATTATGGTTCTGCTGCGATTTTTGGTGTGCCTGCGCCCTATTTGAGGCCGAGTATTTGATTGCCATTTTCCTGATTTCCCTACGATATTCCCCACGATGCCAAGGAGGGGGAATCTACCCAAAATTATAATTAAAAGCTGCATACTTGCGGGACTGCTTTCAATTTAATTATCGCACCCGCTGCACAAAAGCGAATTTCAGCTCTAATTAGTGAAATTTTGTTTCCGCTGGAGAGGGTTTGGTTTTTGGAAATTCATTGACTGCACTCTGGAGAGGATTGCATACCAGCTTACTCCCCATCGAAATTGGGGAATCAATCGAAATATGTGCAGTTGCTGTCAGATATTTGGGGGATTTATATCAGGCCGAGCATTTGCTCTATTGATTATGAATGAGTACATATCGCGGGCATTTAGCTAATTTTGCCATTTTTAAAATGCAAACATTTTTAGGGGGAAGCCAAAAATAATAATGGGTTATTATTGTGAGCAAATTATTTGAATATTTTTGATTGAAAAGAATTTGTTTAATCATTGGTTATCGTGTGCATGAATATGTAATCATAAATCTATTGAAATTTCTGAAATCCTTGACATCTTTAGGTTTTAAAAACCTCTGCCGATCGTTTTATATATTTCCTTTTTTCCCTTCCCATAACTTGCCATATGAGTACATGCCAAAAATCTTTGCAAAAGTTGTTCGCATAATTTTTCCCTCTTCGTTTTTTGTTGTATTTTTCTTCTGTAGGTTTCCCCCAGCTTGCGTGTTCGTGATTTTCCCTTTCTGCAGGTTCTAAGCCCCAAGAGTTTTGGCTGGTTTTCGCCAGGCTCCGCTGGCTGGGTTTGTGTATAAACTTGTCAAATTCAACTGTCAAACGCACCTGTCAAGCGTAACAATTAGCACGGCTGCAATCCGGCCAACAGGAGTAGGAGGAGCAACAACGGCAACATCGACGACTGGCATTTGGCAAACGGGCAGCAACAAAGGCTTCCCATCCACAGCCCCACTTGAATCCCGACGAAGCCTCGTCCTCGTGGGAAACGGAATGCCAGTCAGACTGGTCGATGGCCAGAGTGCCCAAAAAGGTGCCAATGATTTACGAGCGTTTGTCGAATTTGTCAAAAATTGTTCTTTTTGCGTTTTGCTCTTTTCATTTGTCTGGTTAGTGCGGAGGGGAGGAAAAACTAAAGAAATAATTATTATGTTTTCTTTTAAACAGAGGGGGAAAATATGGGAGAGATTAGGTAAGTTTCAGGTATTTGAATATTCTTTTAAACTGACCTAGGAATCGTTCGTTTAAGTCAGGCTTAGAACAGATCCTTGTTGTTATGCAATCCATATTTCTTTATATATTTTGTATATTTAAAGTCCATTATTGCGGGCTGTTATCCTTAATTTAGATGTTTTTCATATTCAATTCATATTTCAAAGAAAAATTCTACAAATTTTCCCATTTTTTTTATGGACTTGTTGCTAATAAACACTACCAGGCTCTCCTTTGGCTTTCTTCCCTTATAACTCACTCTACTTTCCCCCTCGCCTGTAATTTGTCGCACGTCCATTACTTAGCTGGTCAATTAGGTGGCCAGGCAGCTTCATTCGGGGACCATTGTCAATTGCAAAAACTAACGCAAACAATTTGCTGGCTCATGCCGAAAGCCTGCCGTCCACGGTCCTCAGTCCTCAGTCCACAGTCCCTTGTGCCCCGGTGTTGTTGTCCAAATTACGGACGGCTTTATAAATGGCGGCAATTGCGACGGAAATGTGGCGCATTCATGGCGTTTTTATGCGGAAATGACATTGTTAGTTCGGTGGCTGCGAGAAATTTGCATAATAATAAAGCAAAAACGCGGCTAACTTATAATATGAAATTGGATGGCTGGACGGCCGTCCTGGCTGGCCACTTAAGCGATGCAGCTCGTTTTTGCATTTGCATTTTTTGGCTAACAAGAGCTGGCCGAGCTGGCCAATTACCTGAAATCAATCAAAAATATTTCACGATCTCAAATTGTTTGTTTTGGCCCTCTGCTTGTTTTCCTTTGCCGTGCAAATTACTCCTGGACAAAGGAAAATAGGAAGAGTGGGCGGCGGCACACCGAAAATAAAAACAAAATCAAAAAATAAACATTTTCTTGGCCAAGTTTCATGAATTTCCAATCGAACCCCTAGGCCATTTTTCGTTGGAAAATTTAATAAGAAATTATTGCAACCATTTTGCGGGGTGAGGTATTAAATACTCCATCAAATTCAGCTTCACCTTCTGAACTGAACTTCAACTTTTATTCGGGGCTCTGGGCGAAAAAAAGACGAAAACTTTGCTGTATTGCTGTAAGTATTTTATATTTTGATATCAAAAAGTTATTTGGCCAGACATTGTGGATGCTTTAAGGCGGTATGCTGTGCAAAATGTTTGCTTTTCATGTTGACCCACCAAAAAAAAAAAAAAAAACACAAAAAATGCTCGTAAAAATGCGTCACGCATTTTGTGAAACTGCACAGAAAAAACGGGGAAAGGAACAAGTGTGTTGTGTTGGCACAAAAAACTCTAGATTTATGTGCGCAAAAACTCTGGCTGACATTTGTTGTTGCTTTGCTAAAGAAATGTCTCAACTTTAAGTAAAGTGTGCACACGGCGTATACGCAATACTGGCACAATTAGTTTGGTTGCTCATACGCCGTGTGGTCGCCGCAGGGCTCACAATTTATCAATTTTCATCAATCAATGTCGATTGGCAAATCTCTGGCGTTAAAAATGGAGGACAGACAATCCGTATTTCGTATTTTTCTTCTTTTTGTACAAATTATTTTTCAATTTTATTTATTTTTTTTGCAAAATAAATGGCCGCCATTTGTTGACATGTGCGATGGCCTCTCGCTGTTCTTCTCTCTCTCTCTCTATCTGGCTGTGCAAACGTTGATTCATTAAAATTCAATTTTCACTCTGGCCTGTGTGTGTGTCTCGTTTAAATGGACCCCGTAACAGATTGCGTTACATCAACATATAGATGGAATAAATATATAACAATGTGCTTTGCGACCTTGAAATATTAAACTAAATACAAAGAGCTAAGCACAACAGTTCAAAAGGTCAGGCCACACAGATTATTGTAACTGTTTCTCCCCCCCAAAAAGTACGTTTACATTTTTAGGAATAATATTTTGTTTGCAGCGGTTTTTTAATAAACTTTTACAGCACTCATAAAACTTGGCCCAGAAGTTGCTGCTGGTGAAAAAAAAGAACTTTTTCGCAAGAGAAATTTATGTTAAAAAGCAGCAAAGCTCTCATTTTTTGCCATTGAGACGCAGAAAATGAAGTTGCAACTTGCCACAAAAAGATTAATTCAAGTGAAAAGTAAGGGAAAATAATAATAAATTTATGCAGAGATTCATGGCCAACAATTAGAAGCCAAGCAAATGTTTGCGGCTGAGGAAAATCAAATGTCGATTCCCATCGTCATTATTCTAATCCCCCGACATGTTGGTGGCCCATCAATCACTTGACTTGTTGAAAATGATTTCAATCAAATGTTGCTTAAGTTTTGTGGGCAGGTAACATGAGAAATTAAGTTGGCCCCCGGTTTTTGGGGTGTTTTCTTGGGGTTTCCTTGGCGCTTCCTGGTGGGCGGCGGATTGATTGATGTGCGTGTGGCTGAAGCTTAAGTCCACCCCGCGCTCTGTTAAAATTTCCCTGCCAGATTTTGGCTACGGAAAATGCGTTTCAAACGCAGTCGAGTGAAAACTCTCAACGAACCCGACAACGATGACTCCTGTTTGGCTTTGGCCAACGGATTTGAGTGTTTTTATTTGTCTGTTTGTTTGTTTTTCGTCTTTGTCTTGGCTGGCTGGATATCCTCAGCCACCATTCTTCAGTGAGTAGGTGCCGAGGGACGCCAAAGATGACGATGTTGAAGAAGACTTGGCAGTGCCAAACGTCAAGCATCATTGGCCACAGCCAGCAGATGGATATGAAGAGCGGAGGAGAGAGGAGCACTGCAAGAAAATATTATGGCAAATATTTACTGAGTTTTATATTAATTTCCATAGTTATCTATATTTTTATAATTATTTTATACACTCCAATTATTATCTTAATATATTCTCCCCCTTATTTCTTCCTCTGTAAAATCTAAAAAAGGATCAGAATGGTAGGAGAAGCTGCTGCAGCCGCAAGGAGTGTGTGCGTATATATCCCAGGCTGAGTGTCCCGATTCGTATTTCTATTTCCATTTCTGTCTGCGTCTCCTGCATTATTTGCTAATCTGCACAACGACAAAAACGATTTTCAAATTCTATGGTCTGTGTGCGTATTTATATTTTATTTGTGCAATTCTGGAAGCATTTCGGTTGAGGAGGAGGAGTCAGTCCCCTTAGCCCCGTACATCTGTTTCCACTTCTGTTGGATTTACATTTTGATTTGTTTAGCTTTTCGGTAGTTTTTTCCTCCTGTACTTCTCTTATCAGAGTTGAGTTTTGCCTTTGACAGCGGAGTGCTGAATAATGTAATTGATTTAGATGACTTTAAATGAATTTTCCGCAAAACTTTTCTATTTTGAGACAATGCATTAAGTGGAATTTTGAGCCGAGTGAGCACCTGGTTTTCTAGCAGCAGCAGCAGCGAACAACGCATTACTCATGTTTTGTGGTGGCAAAAAGAATGAAGAAAAACACACACACCCCCACACACACAGCTGGCAGGAAAAGCGATGGAAAAGCGGGTGGAAGCAAGGTTACACTTCAAAGACTTGGCCGCGTGTCTCGGTGTTGAAGTGAAAAATATGTGAAATTTAATTTTCCTAAGTGATTTTTCATGTAATTCGGCACCTGCTATTATTTCTTTTCAATTTTCCGTTGTTGTCTACTTGTACTTATACTTGATAACACTTTTTTTCCTTGCTTGCTTTTTTTTTCTTAGCCCTGCTGATCAATTGTTAATGCCATGTGGATGTATCTGCTCTGGCGTTCGGGATTTTTCCATCCACCAGGGCGAAGTGCTGCTCCATTCTTTATAGTAGACATTTCAGCGCCTTGTGAACTTGGTAAGAGGCCAGCCATGCATCATGGGCAAAACTTTCTTTCCGCCACTGTCGTTGGCTTGCCAGAACTTTTGGCAAGAAATATGAAAATTACATTTTCTATATGTTACCCAGGGGGGAGTGGGGGTGGGCTGTTAGGGAGGTGGGTCAGAGGCGTCGGGGATCCGGGTATCCGGAAAGGGTGGCCCTATGGTTTGTGGCTGCTTTCGGGGCAAATGAGCCCTGCAAATGGTGCATGCAAAGCGTGTGCGCTGATTGCGCCCAATGATTGCGCAAACGGGCCAGCATGACGAAGCGTTTTGGCCATGACATTTCCCCGGGGAATTGGGTTAGCAGTTGCAGTGGCTAAAATGCACAGGGAAAAATAGGAAAGGAAAAAAGCAAACAGGAAACGCATCCGGCTTGCAGTCTACAGAAAGCAATGCCTACTTTTCAGAGTCAGGAAATATTTGAAAGAGCAAATAAAAAAAGGTTTCTTTGAGGAAGATGAAGTTCTATAGGTTTTTCTATCTAAAAAATGTGAGTTTATATTGTTAAATTCATACTTTATATTCTCTTTACTTGATGGAGAGCGATTCCTTGGAAAAGGGTTGAATTTAGTTTGTAAAATTATCTAAAAAGCGGTTTTATGTCGCTGCTCTACCTATTCTTGTTTTTTTTTATAATTATTTCTTATATAATTTTGTATATAACATAAAAACTTTATAGTTTTCAATAATACTTTTTCTTGTGTAACACTAAGCATCTGCAGCAGTAGCAGCGACACATTTAGCATCCCACACTCGGTTATCGCACTCGCACCATAACGATTCCTGACCCCACGTAGCGCCTGTGACCCCACGCACTCCGGAAAGTGTGCCACAGAAAGTTTAAAGCTCAGCGCAGTTCATAAAAATCAACCCAAACCGAAAACACAACTAAATGGAATAAACGGGAATTATGCACTCCTCATGAGGCATGAACACAGCTCCGCCGAGTAATTACACAGGGGGTTATAATTGCCACATTTCATATTTTTGGGTATGATTATTTGAGTAATTAGTGAAAAAATATTTAAAAGGGAGTAACTAAGTAAAGAATATCATGAAAAATTGTTACTTAATTTCTTCAATTACATAGAAATTGTTTTAATAGATTATATTTTAGGGGGAGAATATTTTATTATTTGAAGGGGATATCTGCAAATTTAAGATATCAATCAAACCTTTAATATCATTATAATATCATATTTCAGTTAATACGTAAATATAATTTTTAAATCTATTTCAAACCTATAAAAATAGTGCATTTATTTACATGGAAACATTTATTTTATTTAGTGCAAGGTAAAGAAAACTAATGTATGGTTGGGCAAGGAAGAATTACATAGATCAAAGCTTATTATAGTATTTTTTAAAATGGTAAAATATTACTTTAAAAAATTCTTATAAATTAACAACATATATATTTTAGTTTTACCAAGAAACAAGTATTTATTAAATATGAAAGTATCTATATAAATATAAAGAAATGTATATAGTCTGTAATATAGAGTATTCCATATTCACCTTCCCTTCTTTAGATTTTCCCATCTGTTTTCTCCAATTTTTGCGTGACGGAGGCGTGGCCGGAAGGGTGTGAAGTTGTAGAAGCGGGGTGAACCTCATAAATTTGCGGCGCTAATGCCATAATGCCGTTTTATGAAGATGAAAGTCGTGCGTTTATTTCATTAAACAAATAATAACAGCCGAAAATAAACCGCAGCAGCAGCAGCAAGGCTTCACCCCTCGGCTTGGCTTGGCTTGCCTTGGTCTGGTATTTTTCCCCCACCATCCTTATGCCCTCCTTATCCTCTCCTTCCCCCCGAAGGACATGGTGCTGCCATCGTATCCAACGGCTTAATGAGTTGCTGCCGGCACATGCCTCATTGAAGGTCGAAAGGCTTACTCCCAAATACGCTCCCCGCAATTGAATTTATGGCAGCACATGTACATGTTGGGGGCAAGGGCGAAGGCGAAACTGTGTAAATATTTCTTATGGCATTAACGCAAATTTGTTAACAAATTTGTTTGTGCCTACAAACGAATTAGCCAACATTCCCGGCTCGGCATCAATTAAGTCGCTGCTGATTCCCAACTTGCAGTCTCAATTCGGAGGCAAGGACTTTCTGATTCCCCAACTCTGGGTTACTCTCTCTCTTTCCCTGGACGCGGGTAAATAAATCAGACCCAATAGAAATGTGCAGAAATTTAAGTTACCAGAGCTATACGGCTGGGTCTCATATTTCAAGCTGCTTGTTAAGTGCATGTTTTATGATTATTATCGCAATAAAAACTCGGAAGCTTCAGCCAACAGGCGCCTAGGCGCTGTGCCTTTGCCGCAAACAAGTAAATGATACGCCCTAGTCGCAATCCAGACTGCCTGCCAGGATGCAGAACTCTCTCACAGGGCAGACAGGTGGGCCCAGCGCCTGGCCGGGGCATTATAAAGGCAATAAGATTTTCAAAATACGACAATTTATGCAATAAACTTTGAAATTTATGCCATTTCGTCGGCACAGAAGCAGCAGTAGCAGACATCCTGTCCCACCCGGATCCTTTGCTGATTTTTTGCCAGGACTAAGCTAGCTCTTTCTGCTCAACGGTGGTGCTGCTGGTGGTGGTGATGGTTCCTTCTTTTTTTTTTTTTATTGCCGGGCCGAGTGCTCAAGTGTCCTGGGTGCCTGACGTCTTAAAGTCAATCCTTGCGCTAATCCCCAGCAAGTGCGTTCCCGTTGACGATGCGATGTTCACTTTTGACTCTGCAACTTTATATTTTGGCGAAAAACGCTAACCGTTTTCTAGCCCCCCTTCCCGTTCGGGTGAAACTCGATTGTCGCTAATGTAAATTTATTTGCGCCGAAAGTTGGGCGCGTTTTGGGTTTGGGATTTGCATGAAATGAGATAAGCAAGTGGCATTTTGCCTGGAAGGCAGAAAAACAGTGCCGCTGCCGCTGCTGCTTTGTTGCGGCTTTGTGGGGTTAATAATAAGTGGAAGTTTTGGCAGAACTGGTGGGTGCTTATCCTTTCTTAGTTTGAAGCCTTTTTTGTTGCTGAAAATATTCCTTAAAGAAATAATAAACTATCTTTGTCGGTATATAACTAAATAAGCTTTTAGAATTTTATAAAATAACTTTTTTGAATGGTTTTTATGAACTAAAAAAAAATTATAGAGACATTAGCAACCAGTTTCTAATGATTTGTGTTTTAGTTTTAGTTAAACATCGTGACATAGACAAGAATTTATAATGATAAGAAATAAAAAAATGTAAGAATTTACTTAGTAAATGTTTGGTTATATTTTATTCTCATTCTTAAAGGATGACAAATAACCTTTTCCTTACAACAAAAGAAGTATTCGTAAAAATGCAGAAATCTTTATAATCTGGCAAAAACTTACAACTGAAATCAACTCTCCAAGAAAAAACCACTTGTTTTGTTTCAAATTCTAGAAAAAGGAAATAAACCCCCCGAAAAATAAGAACTCTTTCACTTTGTTGTCCATTTGATAATTAAAATTTTGTTGCCTACTCTTGGCTGAATCACCATTCCACAATCCCTGGCTTTTTGGTCATGAAACGTAGCTTTATTAACTCGGCAAAAAACGGTAAATTATATGACTGCTGTAGGTGTTTATATAGCCATAGAGCCATAAAC
The DNA here is from genome assembly GCA_035045905.1 of Drosophila anomelani. Classification (NCBI taxonomy): domain Eukaryota; kingdom Metazoa; phylum Arthropoda; class Insecta; order Diptera; family Drosophilidae; genus Drosophila; species Drosophila anomelani. The sequence continues at coordinate 12,157,576 of JAWNOO010000165.1, forward strand.
ATTGTTCCGGGCCGGCTGGCTATTGCAGCTTTTGTTAAAAAAATATAAAAAATATATTGCCTACTTTCCAGCTGAACTTTTAAGCATCCCTCACCGCTCCATCATCCATCCATTCGTCAGTTGATCCTGGGCTGAGTGTGTTTTTTTCTTCTTATATACATTTTCGTTTTTTTCTGGTGAGCGAGGATTCCGGAGTCTGGAGTCTCCTTTTTGGGGATTAGGCGAGCGGTCGACCGACCGCTCCTAATCTTTGGCAAATCAACACCCCGAAGAGAGAAAAACATTTCGGTGGAAATCTTTTTTGGCCAGCACACCTGCACCTTTCGTTAGGGCCATTCGGCTGGCCATTTTGGCTAAGCGAGCAATCCCCACCTGCAGTCGATTCATTAGATACCTAGGACTTTTTTAGAAACTAAGGGAACCTTTGAATAGAAATCTAGAAATCACAAAATAAGAGTTGAAATTAATATACAAATATTTAAAAAATTAAAAACTGATAAATATTTATTATTGAAACTGTGAGTAATAGTTATTATTAATTATAAATAACATACCTTAATATTTAAGCCAGATTTTAAAGCTTGAAAGGATCAGCTAGACTTTATCTTATTATTTTCTGTACCTTTTCGGTTTAGATTTTTATAAATTATAAGAAAATTGTAGTCTTTTGAGTATGAAACATAAACTTTTCTCCATCAAACTGCACAGCAGGTATTACATAGTCGTCGCCCTTAACTTTTATGTTCCCATTTCGGGGGTTTTTTTTTTTGTGGGCTTCCTTGACAATATCCTCGCACCTTTTGCTGATTTTTATTTCGATTTTATTTCGGCATTCGGCATTTTATTGAGGCCCTTTGCCACGCCCCCTGACTGGGGGCCCAACCTTTTCCCGTGATTATTACTATGACTTTGACGCCCGAGGACATTGCTCTGCTTTCGGTCCCAGATCATAAACGGCCAAACGAGCTTTTGAGCGTAGTTATGTATTTCTTTTGCCATTTCTGCTTGTTTTTATACATATTTTTTTCCTTGCCTATTTTGCCACGCCCACACTACAGACATACATAAACCCATATATATCTACATATACATATAGAAATAAATGTAAAAGTGGGCGGTTGCGTAATTTCCTAGTATGACCATAAAATATGGCAACAAATTTTATGCGCAAGGAAAAATCTCAATTATTTGGCAATCAATATTATAGAGAGGACCCCAATGCCATTCGGCGGCCATAAAGGACCTATAAATTATACAATAAATGTCATTGCCAATGTCCTTGAATCGGGCAGGATTATTTAACATAATTTAAATTTATGCTTGTAATCGACGCCCGAGGAACAAGGTTGCCGACAGTTTGACCGGAAGTCGGTTTAGTGCGCCTCGGCCTCTGTCTCGGACTCGGACTCAGACTCAGACTCGGCATTGTCCTTTTCCCCGAGGACTCGTTAATCAGCGTTTTTTACGCTTGCCTGCTAATGATCTGTCTGTCGGTAGCCGCGCCCATGTCTGTGTCTGTGCTCGTGTCTGTGGCTGTGTGGGTTATATATCCCTGTAAAAGCAGCAGTAAAGGTATAGGTGTTGTGTCCGCCATTTTCCAAGGATCTAAGGCGGCTGCGACGGCGGCTTTATCGGCGGCAGTCGTCTCACACTGAAATTAAGTTAAGTTATCCTTGGGGCCCCTGGCAAAGTCGTGACTATGGCAATTGATTTGCTGTGGGAAAAAGGTTGTCCTTCTTCCTTCTTAAAGTATGTGCGAAGGGAAATAAAAGTTGGAAAAACTGGCTGGTGAGGTAAGATTATCTGATGAACTTAAAAGTTGGGGGTCACCGGGCGACCATTTCAACAGGTCAAATGAGAACAAATGAGGTTCTTAGAGGAAGTTATGTATATATGGTATATATTTCTGATTTAGCTTAATTTAAACAAGGTTTTTATTTGCAAATTAAAACTATTTTAAATATTTTTACTCAGTTTATTTAAAATAGATATACTTTTTAAAGAGAAAGAAAAGAGTTAATGAAGTTTTACCTTCTGCAAAGTTATTAAACAAATTATTAGAAATACCCTTCACATATTTGCCTTTAAATTAAATGTTGTCTTGGATTGTAAATACATAATTTCTGTAAATATAAATCATATTTATTAAAGCCTTAAATCAACCCAATAAATATACAAAAAATCAAGCAACTCCCCGTCGAATATACATATAATAAAAAGTTATACTTATACATATAAACATTTATTTATGTTTCCTTGTGTGTACTTCCTGCTCAAAGGACTTCACCAAACTTAAGTTAGAGTTCTGTTTATTGAATAGTTTAATTGGGCATTTCGAGGGGGCGGCCATTCGATTGGAGTTACCAGTGGGTTAAGGGGGCTGCTTTTGGGGAATAACAATAGGAGAATCAAACAACCTATTGGACCAACAACTGTTGGCTGTTTCGAGGAAGTTGCAGGTTGTTCGTTCGACTCTTGTGACAAACATCTCCAAACACACACCCATACACACACGCACGTTTGTCTGTCATTTTGACACACTTTCAGCAATTACAACAATGTTTGTTTGCACACTGCTGTGGCTACTGCCTCTTCGTGGCTGCCTCCTCCCTGGGCCCTGCTCCTAGATGACGATGATGGTGACATACTTGCAAACACCTACATAACACGCCAAGCAACATTTATAGCAGTCCCCAAGCCGTGTGATATGGGGGCGGTGGTTAAAAGGAGGTTTCATAGGGGTTTTGGCAGGGGTTTTCCTGGGGTTTGAGTTGGTTTCATAGGAGGTTCAAGGGGGTTTCAGGAACCCGTCTCGTTGGGTAACTCGATTGCTGTTGCATATTTGATTTCAATTGAATTGCCGTTGAGTGCTGTGCACACTCACTCGCACACACACACCCACACACGACGCACAGATGGGGTGTGGGGGCAATGGCAATGCAACGCTTATTTGACAGTTGATTTGACTACATTTTCAAAGTGATTGACATTTGGCACATAGTGTGGGCCAGGGAATGGTCATGGCTATGGAAATGGTCACGACTATGGAAATGCCAATGAGCAGAGGGAGAATCCATCGATGGTATTCTTCTTCGTGGCATGGATAACCACAGTTAGGGTCAAGAAATTAGGTATTTTCTTCCTTAAGACAGTTGAACTTTTAATTGTTTATAAATGATAAATTTGTGTAATTCTTAATTTGGTATTATTTTCTTTATGTAATTACCTTGCCATTTTGCTAAAATATAAGTAAAAGTGTGTTGTGCTTTTTCATTGTGTCATTAGATATGTTTTTAGGCAAAGAATATTGCTATTTAAATTGAGTTTTATATACCTCCAAAACCCTGATATAAAAGAAGTATTTTAAATTAAATTAAAGCACAAAAAAAATATTAGAAAAACAAGTTTCCTTGTTGTTACCTTTAATTACAATCCTTTTTAGGATTGAAATATTAATTTTGTTTTATTTTCGGGTTACTTTTTGAGGACAGACTACTGAGAATTTCATTTCAAAACAAGAAAGGAAGCTAACTTCGTTTCGCCAAATTGCACATTGCAAATTTAATAAAAAAATCATCGTTTATTGCTTTCACAATGCATCCAATGCGGTTTTGTGCTCTTCGAATACGTTCGCATTCGTACACACATACCCACTAAAACGATAAGAGAGATCGAGAGCGAGCAAATTCTTCGCTCTCAAGAGCGAGAAAATCCATCGCTCTCTCTCTCCAACCAGCCGCTGTTCGCTCTCGAAAGCCAGCTAATCCAACGCTCTCTCTCTCTCCAACCAGCCGCAGTTTAAATATGGCCGCCGCCGTAGTTCAAACTATGGCCGCCGGCGTAGTTCAATATGGCCGGCAAGCCGCCGGTCTGACGACCCTTTCAAACCATATTTTAAAATACGTTTTAACATAGGAAGGAGTCATATTCGACCCCATAAACCTTATATATTGTTGAGCAGAATTAATGGGAGAATCGATCTAGCCAGGTTTTGAAATTATAAATGGCAAATTGCAAATTCGAAAAATCGTATTTTGGCCAAAAATACACCAATTTGAAATCCGAAAGTAATGCTGTTTTTGCTTCCGTTTTGTTAGCCATGTTCTGAACAAAAAAATTTTTTTTTATTTTTTCTAAATTGTTAAAATTAAAAATAAAAAAAGTTAATGTTAAATTTGGTTTGCAAGTTTGTTAAGGAGAAAAAAAACTAACACAGCAATGCCTTAAGAATTTAATTTTGTGTATTTTTGGCCAATGTATAATTATTCAAATTTCCAAATTTAGAAAACAACTATAACGATTCTCCTATTAATTCTGATTAAGAATATGGTTTATGGGGTCAAAAATGCCTCCTTCACTGCGTTGCTGCAAGGGTATAAATATAAAACTATACATTTGTGAGACACTTCCCTGATATATAATATTTAAAATATATTTAAAATTAAAAAAACATATAATTTCACCCTCAATTGTCCTTTTATTCCCTCGTCCATGTCTCGCTTTAATGCAAAACTTATTGCGAATCATTCGAAATTGCTGGTGGTGGCCGAGTTGAAATTGTTTTGCGTGCTGCTGCATAGTTTGAAACGCATTAGGCCAAAAGCTCCTCAAGTTGGACCGAAATTAGTTGCCATCGCTGGCTGTGGTGGCTGTTGCTCCAGACAAAGTGGAGGTCAGGACATTGGGCCACATGCAAGGCTTGTAACTCATAGCACTTAAGGGTTCACTGGGGTCGCCCGTTAGACGTATATATGGTATACTATATATACAATCCCCTGGCTATGTCCATAAACTCATTTGCTTATCAGCAGCAAGGAAGCGATGTGCGAAAGCGCGGCAAATTGTTTCGCCAGCCAGAAAACTTGTTTTGAAATACTTTGCTGCCGAAAAACCAGAAAAGGATACAGACCAGGATCCAGGAAGCAGCAGCAGCAGGACCGGAACCAGTTTCGACCCGCCCAGTTACCAGAAACAAATGATGCAATAGAATTTTATGAGCCACACTAAATGTGGCTAATAGATTTCAACAACGTGGCAATAGAAAAGATACAGCCAAAGTCTGAGCCGAGTTGCTGCCGCTTCTTGGCCCTTTGGTATGTGTATGTGTGTGTGCTAGGGCTTGGCGCTTTATTACAACAATTTATTTTTATATTTGTTTGGCAAGTTGCGTAGAAATGGGCCAATGTGAGCGCATTGAGCCACTGAAAATCGCTCAAAAACTTCTAAAAGGCGGAGACTTACACAGTTACTACACACTTCCATTCACACACACAGAGTTATAAGGACTTGCACTTGAAAATAAACATTGTGGAATATTAACTTTATATTTTAGAGGAGTATTTAATTGATTCATGATAAAAAAGTTATTTAAATATGATTTTATAATCTAAAATTGTTTGTTTATGCAATTTCTATAATAAAAGAATCAAATTATTAAGCTGTTGTTTCACAAAATTTTTTTTTTTAAATAAAAAATTGTCTTTAAATTATAAAATGCATTTGGAAATTGTATTTGATTATATTTTATTGGTAAATATAAACTAAAAACCTCAAAGGCTTCTATAAAAATTGTAAGAACTATACATTTTGCTCAAGTTTCCTTTTAATATCTAAAATTCATAATCACGGATAAATTTTCCTTTAGTGCACACACCCACACACCCACACACGACCAGAGACTTACACTAATGTGCATACTTTGTGGGTTAGTTGTTCTCCCAAGTATTTAGCCGAAAGTATTTTAATTTGTCGGGGCAACTTTTTTATGCCATCGTAAGTTTTTGCGGCTTTGCCCGCATTTGAATTTATGTCCGGGCCACAACTTAATATTTTGTCAAATTCCTTGAGCTCAGAGGCTTGAGCTTTTCCAGCAAATGATTATCAATTTGGCACCCCCGGAAAAGTGGATTTTGCTCTGCAACCTTCCTGCTTCTCCCCCGCTCATAGAACCCGAAGGAAAATCACATAAATGCGACACTCATTTCGGTTGATGCCACCTTGGGGCGTGATTATGAATTGTGAGCGCAGATTTGATGTTCTGACTTTTTCGCATGCAAATGCTTCTTGGCCCTAACAAAGCATCCAGAATTCTGTGGAAAATGCTGTGAAAATAACAGGGAAGAAAAACATAAAGATGGTAGCGGCTCAAATGAAGCCATTAGAAAGTTGGCAAAGAAATTTAATAAGCTTCCACAGGCGGAACCTGCCAATGAACTGGCAGCTGAACAAACAGCGACTAGGTCCAAAAAATAAAAAAAAGCGGAGTGGCCAAGTCAACCTTTTGAGGTAACCGGAGCGCGGCCAATTTGTAGCCCAACAAAAAAAAAAAAGCAAAAGCTGAAGCCCCTTTGCATGCCAAACAAAACACAAAAAAATAAAGTCGGCGAAGAATCAATTTTGAAGGCTAGCAGCAGGGGAAAAAAATTGTGCAAAACTCAGTGCAAGCTGCTGGCCAAACAAACGACCCATGTCAATTACGAGCTGAAAGCAAATATATTACAATATCATAAAAATGAAAACTCAAACAGCCAGAAGTCGACTGGCAATAAGAAAGAACTTTTTCTACCCATACCGCCTTCGATTCTCCTGATTCTTGGTCCTCGATTCCTGGGATTCTGTATTGCCGCCAAAAGCGCAGCACAAACAGAAAATAAAGAGGGGCGAAGAGAGAATAAAAAGGACGAGTGAGCGAGGGGGGCAATGAAGAACACTTTGTAGCAAAGACTCAAGTTACCAATGGCCCTCATTATACCCTGAAATTTGAGGTGTATTTTGACTGGAAGGAGGCACTGAAAACACCCAACTAATTTGGTTCATTACATTAAAAAACATTGGAAATAATATTCATATTTTTATAGTTTTATAAATAAAGTTTACTCCTGAAATCAAACTAACAGGTATATTTATCATTTCAGTAATAAACCAACATAATTATGTACTTTGGTTTTTCTAAAACCTCAAATAAGTATTACATCACCCTGTTTACCTGTATTTCTAAAATTAAAAATCATTTTCAAACAAGTAAGCCAAACAAACTACATCATCAATTCATTTTTCAACAATTTTTCAAGCTCTAAAAAATAGTGAAATGTAAATGTTTCATTAACCCGCTGATTGCGATACCTGAGGGCATTCACTATTCCACTTTCTTCGCACTATTCGCCACCCATCCTGACGCTTTTTTTTCCACTCTGTTTATTTTTAGCAAATTGCGCGCATTGACTAACTTTCGCCGGGCACGAAACGCCGAAACGAAACGAAACCAAACCAAACTGAGCGAAAGTTGCGAGTTGGCCCAGGCCAATGGCCAAAGGCCAAAGGCCAGTAAAGCCCGGGCCAACTCGGCAATCAAATGTTGCCGATTTTACTTTGTGTTGAGTGCAACTTAAATAAATGATCGGAAAGCGGAAACAGGGCAGTATATATAACTAGGATCGAAGTGATTTAAGGGCCGAGCCAGTAAAGCCCGAATGAGCTTTAAACTTGCACCATGCTCCGGCGGAGCCATAATTTGCTTTTGTCACATAACCAGATACCAGACTTGGGAGAGAGCGGAACGCGGCCAACTGGCTTTCGGCCATAATGAGCAAAAGCCGTAGCCTCATTCAAGTAGGATGCAGCAGCAGGATGGCCCTGACTCTGGCCAAATGATAAGCAAGCAGAGGGCGAGGGCGACGGGGCTCCTGTTTGCCATGAGGTCGGAAATCTGAAATCTGAGGTCTGGCCCATGTGCAAAGGGGCTCATGGCTGGGACATGGGCGATAATTGAAACTATCATTAAGCCAGGCCAAATCCTTTGCCAAATAAGTTGCCTTCGCCTGTCGCATTTCCCTCGCAGAGAAAGGCTCTTTTACCTTTATATTTTTTGCTCCTTTTTTGCCACACTTCTAAGGCGCTTTTGTTTGATGTTGCCGTTGGGTCAGGTAAGCTGGCCAAGACCATCAATGAAGGGGAGACACTGAGAATATTGTAATTATAATAAATACCTTTTAAATATATTATTTTAATGGATTTTATAAAGTGTAAATCCTAAAATAATATTGATAAAGTTTTAATGCTTTTCTTAAATATAATTTAATACAATTGAAACCTTTTTCCCTCTCTGCACTTACAAATGATGGCAACTTAAAAACTTTAAATCTGCAGCCGTACTGCTGCAGATATTGTATCTTTGTGTGCGCCCGTCCTGTTGATCCTGTTAACTTTTGCCTTGACTGCCCCGCAATGCCGTCCAGCTTCTGTGATTCCAGCTCTGGCTCCCGGCACTCAGTCAAGAGAACCTGGAACCTGAAGCTCAGAAACCGGATTGCTTATGAAATATGCAGCAGCCCCACTCATTGGCAGCACATTTATGCGATTAGGTGCAACAGGAAGTGGGCCAGAAACAAGGGCTGGGAGCGGAAACAGGAACTGCCAACTACCAACTGGCAACTGCCAACAGCCAGCTGTCAGCCGGCAGCCGAGCCGGTCGGGATTTGGAGGACCCAAGGAAAGGCACAGGATCGAGACCAAAGAAACTGCTGCGTTGACAGAACGCATAAAAAGCTACCCTCTTCACACACGCAAGGAAATCAACACACAAAAAAAAAAAAAGGAAAAGAGAAAGCAAACGCAATAAAAAGGCAACAAGCCACTGACAGTTGTTTTTGCCCAGCTTTTCCCTCCCACTTTTCCCTTTGGGCAAACAAAAAAAGTATAAGAAAAAAGGTGACAATGGTAGAGGCGGAAAAACGGCCAGAAAATGGGCATTTCCGGTCCTTAAACGCAACTCAACTTAACTCGTTTGCCGGATCTGCAGCATATGCGATATTGGCGTGCGGTGTGTGGACAGCTTGTAAGAAACCGAAACCAAATCAACAAGGAAGGACTACAAGGACTCTGAAAACGATAACGAAACTAAGCAACTGCTGGCGTCGGCCAAAAGCAGGGCCCATTAAATTATTAATGCCGAACCAATAAGCTGGAAATCGCTTTCGTGTCCATTTGCAAATTTTAAATCCTTCGTTTGCCATACACACACGTGTCGGCACTCTCAAAAATCTAAAGGGAAGTCCTTAAAAATTTACATGAAAAGCTTTTAATTTACAGGAAATGGATAAATTATATTTCAGATTGATAAATAAATAAAATTACCAATTTATTTTTAGGGTAAATAAATAGTAATTTAATGAATTATTTTATTGAATTATTTATTGCGAAATTACTTTCAAACTCAACTGTTTCCTTAATGAAAAATTTAATAAATAAATCTGAAACTACTTTTTAAGACTAAACCCTTTTAAAATCCCTTCTAAATTATCTAAAAATATATATTATTTTCCCCAGTGCACTTTGAACAATGACTACTGCTTATCGCACCACAATCGCTTGGTGGCCATGTGTGTAAGTGGCTTGATTTCTCTCATTTATATAGCCATTTTTCAATTGCTTTCAAGCTCCGCCGGTAAATGCTGTATTTAGTCGGATATAAACGGCATTAAAATAATTCCCTGCAAGCCGATGCATAGTGCAACCGAAAATCTGGCATAATCATTAACTTCCAAGCGGATAACTGTGTGTGGGTTTATCTATTTGAGTGGCTACAGGAGAATATCTGCGGCGACCATCAAGCTGGGCCATCGGAGCAAAGATGATGGTAACTGGGATGTTGCCTGTGTGGTGCTTCGTTTCTCGTTTTCGGTTAATGCTATGGGGTGTTAGGGATGTATCAAAGAAATATATATTTATTTAAAAATGTAAAGATACTTTTTCTAAAATCTATATTTCTCTTTAATTCGAAGAAAATTTGATGGCAATTTAATGATTAATAATAAAGAAGATTCATTTATATGCGTATATCTTTCTAGGAGCTAATACAGAGATTTTTATTTTCTCCTCAACGTTGTTAAGATATTTTCATAATGCTGTTATTCTCCTTTTATCTGCTCATCTCTGGTGAAACTCCAACTGCTAGGTTGCAACTCGTTTCGTTGCGATGACTGTAAGCCCCTTTTGCTGTGCCGCATTGTGCAAATTACAGCTGATTGAGTTTAAGCTGCAAATGCACTCGTCCAGCAGAGGGACAGAATCAGAGTCAGAAACAGGAGTAGGATCAAAAGGAAGAGCAAGAGCTGAGCTCAGAGGAGGAGCAGAAGCAGGAGCTGAACCAGAAGCAGAGGGCTATAAACCGAAATTGCAGCAGTCGAGTGGCTTGTTTGCAAATGGGCTAGCATAATTTTTGGACGACCGAGCGGGCAAGCGCTTTTGTTTCCCTTCCTCCCTTCCTTTCCGAAGTCCATTTTGCCGCCCCGCCCCCCCCCCCGCATTTCCCCGGGAAATTGATGAGCGGCGAGCGTGGAAAAGACACGTAGTCTTCTGTGCCGGCTTCATCTTCGGCTGCCACTGACAGCCGCAATAAAAGTTAAAAAATGTTGCCAACAATTTGGTCCGAAATGAAATGGGTCCGGGCAACGAGTCAATCGATCAACTTGCGCGATGCCAGGGAAAATTTCGCCTTGATTTTGACATATTTTCGTCACAGTCTTCATTTGGCTGCCTTTCTGTCCTCCATCTGTTTTTTTGTTGTGTTTTTCGTGCCTGTATTCCTGGGAAGTGTCCTTTAAAGTGGCGCCACTCGGCGAAAGTTTAATTAAATTTTCACAAAATTGTTTGCCCTGCAATAACAAAGTAGCAAAGTTGCAAAACTACGGCTGCAAGTTCTTAGGCAGCTTGCTAATTTGTTTGACAAACAGCGCGGTTACCGTTCGTAAGGGAACCGAAAGACCCCCCTCCGTTCTCCACTTTTCACTTCACTTGCTAAAAGCTGAAACGGGGGGCGGAGATGTTTTTCCAGTTTTCCAGGAGAGAAATGGGTTGAAAAACGGCTTTGGCTTGGGCTTAAGCCGGCAAACCGCATTACCACAATTAAAATTAGAAAGCAACGTGCTGGCACTTTTTGTGCAATTTAAATTGTTTGGCTTTGCGTTGCGCATACGCCACATAAGCCGCTCACGAAACTTTTGTACTTTTCCTGCACGAGGATCCGGGGACAAACTGAAAGTCCTGTGTGTGAAAATTGCATTGCTTTTCCCCATTGATTTTGTTGAATTTAATTAAAATATGTCATCTGGGGACTGTAATTACATTTCAATGACCACTCAAGTGACCGACCGACTTTTCTTTTGCAAAAAAATGATGCCAACACAACAATTTCCCTTTCCTTTTGCCACATAATGAAAAATTCGGACATAGTTCTGTTTGCCAGCAAACAGCAAGCACAACAACAAAGAAAAAACACAAATAACAAACATCAAAAAACGAATTTGTTCACTGTTTTTTACTCGCTCTGCGCAAATCGCATTTTGTTTGTTGATTTCTGTTGTTTGTCCCCTGCATGTTATTACTGTCGGTTGGCAAAAGACCAACGATTTTATTTATTAATGTCGCTGATTGCCATTTGTGCCACATGCATTTTTCACTGGCAATTCATGGGACCACGCTATAAAAACAAAAAAACACAAAATATGCAAAAAATAAAGATTAAAAATAAAGAAACGATTCATTGGCAAAGGTGCTTGGCACAAAAAAGCACAGGGACACGGGCATCAGACAAATTGTTAAAGTGGTAAACTGCATTTATTATATTTATTCATGTCAACGTTTCGAAAGGCACCAGTACCTGGCAAAAACTATATATTTTCAGTAAGGATGAGTGAAATACCCAGTAAGGGAAGTAAGGGAAGTTAATTAATAGAAAATGGAAAATAAAAGGTTTTTAAATCTTTTTAGCTATTGAAAAATACTTCAGAGATCATACTTATTATCTTTGTAAATACATTTTGAAGGAGTTTAAGGAGCCCATTAATACTATAAACAATCATAGATAAATAACTTGTAATTGCAGTAATTTAATTCATTTATTTTCTTAAATTTTCTCTTCTGTTGCTTAAACCCCCTTTCAATACCATTTTAATACCCATTACTGCAGCAAAAAAATGTTGAATTGGCTCTGTTGAAACTCATGAAAAAGAGATGGCAAAGTGGGGAAAAGTAAATGGGTAAAAACCTTTTGCCAGCTTGATTATGCTGCTTAACTGGGCGTTCTGATTGACATATCCATTCTTGAATTCATGCCAGCAAGGCCAGTGACCAAATAAATTGTCAGGGGAGTGTCCTAACAGAGGTTTATCTTGCATTTTTATAAACTTAAAAAATATTTTACCTTAAATTTTACTCACAAGAAAATTTAACCCTCCAGTGACCTACTTCCTACGCTTTTGAATAAACAAATATATGGTATTTGGTGTACTCTTACCACTTTCCTGCTATATTGATTTTAACTGCAATGCTCGGGCATTGATTTTAGTTACTATTATTTACCCCCAAAAAGTACCCTCCTTCATCTACTTCGTGCTGGGGGAAATTCGGCAAGCGAAACTCGCGCAACTTTCATTTATCATGAATAATTTATTAATTTCAAAGTTGCCACTGTGGCAACGGCAAAAGGAAGTAGTTGCACTTGTTGCCGTTGTTGTTGCCGCCGCTGGCAGCCTCAGCTTTTTGTTTAAATTTTCAAATGACAAAACTTTGCACATGGCAAGGGTTTCTCTTGCGTTTTTTTTTTATTTTTTTGGCGAAAGTTTTTAATTAGTCTTTGATAGGAAAGCCACCGAAAGCGCGCGATCCCGATCCTTGGCCATAGAGAGTGTGCCAGTTTGGTGGAGTCTCTGGTTTCGGCGACCCTTTGCCTTGTGTTCCCCCCTGGCTGGCAATGAGTTAATCAAAGTTCGTTGCACCTGGGGGCCGCTTAGCTTTGATGTAGCTGCTGCAGCGAAAATTACGCATACGCCATGTTGAACGCAAAAGGCAAACATTGCTGTCTATGTGTTTGTGAGGCTGGAAAATTGTCAGTGTAAATTACAAAATTTATATCAAATTACGTGTCTAGAACAACTTGGATCTGTCTGGAGGAACATCAGTTTGTCACACTTATCGCAGCGGCAAACGGGACGTATACGTTATGTGTCGCTGCCAGCATTTACATACATGCAACTGCCACTGTCTTCTCATTCCTCTTCGTCCTCCTCGTCGTCGTCGTCGTCTGGCATTTGTTTAATGTTTTTATGTTGCATTTTTGCCTGAAATATGCACACGCCAGTTTTATTGCCAACTCCCCTCCGGCAGCAGTTCGCTGCGATTTTTGTGCTAGCCTGCATTTTACACATGGCAGCCCCATAATATCAAGTTTGCAGAGACAGCATCCTTTACCCCGGTTTTTCCGTTCCTGCCCCCTCCCTCCCTTCCCTGACTGCCTTGTCCTTTTCGTCCCTCTCGGCTCCTATTGTTTAGCTCTAATTGCTTTTTCGCTTAGTTTTCATGTCGGTGCTCGGCTGGCTTCTACTTCTTGATTTCCCTGCCGCATCGCATCGCATCGCATTTCCGCTTCCAGCCCCGGCAACATGTACACTGAAATTATACAAGTTTTCTAAAATATATCAAGTCATTACAAATGTGAATTATATGTTTTACATAACCTTTTCTTTGATATTTTTGTTGTTCATTTTTATTTAATAATTAGTTGGTTCAACTTTGTATAATTATTTTGAAATTGGTCCTTTTTAATCTGAAAATTAAAGGTAATATATTTATTTCTCATAGTGCACTTCTTCTACACATCCAGTGCTTGCCAGCAGAGACACCGAAGTGAAAGTAAATACTTAATTATACCGAAAAAGGATGGAGCATTTCTTGCTCGGCTTACAAGCGGCTTACATTTTGTGCAATCATCAAGGGGGGGAGGCGGACGATTTAAACTCGAGTTTATCAACACTTTAAGAAGGACTGCCCTTGGCAAATCAAATCTAGAGCTAGGAGAAATGTGCGAAATATATCATAAATACAATGAAGCCGCACTTGTTCAGCACTCGGTTATCCTGTCTGGGATTTGTCGAGGGACGAATAAAATCAAGTATGTGACAGGACCAGCATCATAAGCAATTTATTTCCGACTCGGAGAACTCCCATTACCTTTCATTGGCTTCTCTTCGATTAGTTGACAGCCAAAGCCATAAAACTAAGCAATTTGCATCGAGCGCTCTCCTCTTCACTGACTGCCCCATCCTTAACTTTGAGCTTGATCCCAAGCCAATTTATTTTTATGCAGAAAATTGCAATGCGCTTCCCTTTCGCCATGAGGATTTTCTGTCACTTGCGTACCGGCTTCTTATATATGTATATTCACCTTTCTATATACATATATTTCCCATATTTCTGCTGCTGCTGGTCAAAGGCAAAAGTTTCCTCTGACGAAGCTTCGCGGCACTAAAAGTTTCTAATATTTTTCAGCACCTCAGCACCGGCGATAAGATCTCTCGCATCGCACGCTTCGGTGTCCCCCACAGTTTTTCCTCGCCCTGCGTCTTAATTAGTTGAATTCTATGCATTTTCCAGAGCTTCGGCATGCCGGGGAATTGGCCAAGGAAAAATTGTAACCGGCTAAAGGTAAAGGGCGGACCAAAGAAAATATAAAAAGAATCACCTGGGAAAGCAGAAGCAGAACAAGTTTCGCTCTTTTGGCATAACTTTGCTAATCTTTTGTTACGCCAAAGTTTCGATGTAGATAAAAATGTGGCAAATAAAAATTGTTCAGGCGTGTGCTGGAACTCCCCTTGGTCTTTTAAGGACAATTTTGGCACAAAGAGAGTGGAAGAGGGGGAGTTGAAAGTTAAACAACTGTTTTATTAAAACTACTTGTGCTTTTTATTAGCACAAAAAGGTGTTTCCGAACAAAGAGGATGTATTTATCTCAGAGGAGATAGTAAAAAAAATTGTATAAAAATGTTCCGAGTGGGGGAGTTGCCTTGATTACTTGTATACAAAATTGTCATTAACAAGAATTATAAAAAAAGCTATAAATATAGAATATTTGCTTGTTTTTCGCCCTGCTAAATTGTGTTAACAAACCCCATATCCTTGTCGCATCATTCATGTGCATTTTCAAACATTTCTCCGCACTTTCTGTCAATGCAACTGACAAGTTTTCAATCTCAGCTCGCCAGCAGCGTCAAAAATAATTGCAAAATGCATCAATCAGCTGTCAGGAGTGCGCTTCGTCTATCCTACGGCTCGAGAGGGAGAAAAAAAAGAAGGAAACTAAAGTTTTGGCAGACATTGCTGTCGCCGCCATCGTCATAGTCGTTGGTCTGTCAGCTGCAGTCGCTATATGCTGTATTAATGCCACCACAGTTCATATTTTGACATATCAAGCTGGCACATTCCCCGGCAGATTTCAATTTGTCGTCGAAGGCGACACTTGAAGGAGTCGTAACTGCTCATTAGCCGGGATTACGTCTAGACCGCATTTCCGATAATTACTCTTGTATTGGCAGACGGCAAAAGTTTTTCGGCCCGAAACTAAATCGAGCACAAAGGAGGCCACAGAAGCCACAGCTGGAGCTGAGGAGGAGCAGGACTTCGACTGGGTCCTGGGATTATGGCCAGAGGACAAAGCGCAATCAGCAAGTTGACTGCGGTTTCTCTCCTCCTTCCAAGTCCTTCGTCCATCCTTCATCATCCATCCGCCTAGTTGGCCGGCTAATGCGGTCGATGTCGCCGATGTCCTCTGATTGATTTTTACATGCCGCTTTGTGGGCAATACTCGTCGTCCTACCTCCTCCACTACACTCCCTCCCCTCCCCGTTTGTAATACTTTTAATTGACAATTGCGGAAATGCAGGGATACTGGGATAAAAATCCAGCTGCCGACCGCACAAAAGTTTTCAATATTTCAGCAGCAGCAGCGGCGGCAGCAGCGACAAGTGACGGGACGAGACGGCCGTTCAATGTCCAAATTGGCATGCACATGTAAACGGGAAACAAGCAAATTGGTTAACAGAAAAACCGCAAAACCTTTTAATAATGGACAGGCCGAACGGGCGACGGGACAGGGGTTGCAAAATCAGGATAATGCACCATAAAATGTGTGTGTAATGACCTTTTGCAACATACTTTAGGGAAAATTATAAAAGGCTTTGATTGAATTATAATAGAAATATACAAGAAACTAGGTTGAAATTTAGAAAATTAAATAAAAGAAAAATTATTCATATAAATTTACATAAAATTGATTTAATTACTTTATTTATTTTCTTGAAATGAAATAGGTATTATCTAAACACTAATAAGAAGTACAAACAATTGGCTTAAATTTTGTTTATCCCTGGTTAGTTTCACAAATCCACTTGCAGTACAAATATTATTTTATGAATTGAGACACATCCTTGGGCAAGTCCTCGAAAACGGGCCATCCCCGCCCCTTAGACTCCCATTTAATATTCGTGAAGCGTTGTGTTCGTTGCGCAACATGAAACGTTCGCTGAAGACAGACCCGCAATTCCCAAAATATCAATTATAGGACCGAAAAATACGAGCCTTCTGGGGGGAGGAGCGGAGGAGTGTGCGGCGTCGCTTCTAATATAACTGGTAATTAAGGCGTACACAGACAGGACGTCACTGGACGGGGCGGCAACCCACTCCGGTTACCGTTCGTTCCTCCAGGGCTTCCGGGACGCATTTGAAATGCTGGCAACGTAATTTGGCAATTTACGTGGACGCTGGCCAGCGTCAGCGACGTAACGCAGAACTTATATACGGGCGTTGAATTTTAATAAAATATGCAAAGGTAAGTGATATGGCAGCCGGCAGGGCAGGCAGCTTCCTCCGGTCCCGTTTCATGGCTCAACCAGGCCGGCAGCGGAATGGTTAAAATAAATTAAAAATGGTGAATGCATATTTTGCACATTAATTGAAGATGACCGCTCATTAAGGCCGTCAGAACAGTGGAATAAACGGAGCTGCACTCGAAGCACGCATGCCACGTCCTAATTGGAATACACTGGGCAACTGGGATTAAGGACACACATTTTGGAGGCTTTTAATTTGTTTCTTTAGATATTATTTTAATTCTTGTATTTATTTAGGCAACTTGTTCTGGTTTTTCCAGGTTTTTTTATTGACTTCCTCTTAGATACGTTTAAATAAATACAAAAATGGATATAAATAGATTAAAATGGTCCTTTAAAAATAATTGAAATGCTAAATAAAATATAAAATAAATAATGGAATGAAATATTAAAGGATCCACCTCCAGGTATACACAAACTTGTGCCATTCAATTTATTAACAGAACAGAATACACACTATACACATATTTTCTGCTTCGTTAATCCCTCTTGAACTGTAAAACCTGCTGGTCAGTGTAATCCACTGGGCATTCGGTACTCCATGGCCATGTAAATTGAGGCGCTTTAGCCCCGCCCTCATGCATTTCCATTCCACTGCGGCCTGATAATTAAGATGTAAGGCAAGTGGACGCCAATCATTTCGATAAATATTTAAAACGACAAACGCGGTCGGCATAAATCAATGAAAATTGTAAGGCCCGCCGTGACAGGCTCAATCGCAATGGAAATTGAAATGGAAATGGCAATGGACACGGCCACGGCTACGACCACGGCAACCAAATAAATAAACACATTCGGGCAGATTTATTAGCACGTATGCCTGGCGGTCTGGACAATCTAGGCCCTCATTATGGTAAGTGATTCGCTGCCATCGCCTTTGCCTTTGCCTTTGCCTTTACCGGATTCTGTGAGCTTTTGGAAACCCGGAATTTTCAGAAGGCGGCGGTGGCGGGCAATTGATTTGGCGTTTGCCTTTGATCGATTAGGGCCATCAAAGCAGCGCCCTTTGGCCCGGTTGCCTATTTACTTTCGCTATGAGAAATGGCCTGGGCCCCGGTCGAAATGTGTGCCATTTCATCAAGGAACGCTCCACTGGGCCACCCCCGGCCGCCCGCCAAGCAAAGTGCCAGTGCACGTTTGGGGCCTCATTTGTTTTTATGCCGCAGCAGTCGAGGGAGGGCGAGTGACGGGGGTTGGGTATTCGTCAATCCCAAGGTGGTCAAAAATGTGAAGGCCTAATCTAGAGATGGCACATTTGCTGGCGTGAGAAAGCTGGAAATTTAAAACAGGGGAATATTTTATTTATTTAGAAAACCATTTTAAATTATGCCTAATAAAAACTCTTGAAATTAAATGTGTTTGATAATATATTTAAATATTTCCACAACTATGTAAAAAAGTTAAATTAAAAATCTTTACATTACAAATTCTCTACCATATTTCGCATTTATTTTCGGGATTTAGAAGAGAGTCAGCGGGACAGTTGAAGATCTCACCAAAGTCCTTCATATTGCGCACAGCCTGGTGGAGCCGCCTTGTCCTCCACTCGCCCATCAAGTTCTGGGCAAAGTTGAGCAGAAAGAGCTGCTTTAGCGGCAACTTGGTAAAGTTCGGCTGTTCCTGGCTGAATTTGGAGTCCTCTCCAAAGTACAGATCGTAGACCAGTTGCAGAGCCACCACAAAGATTGCATGTTCATCAAGATCTGTGGAATTATCGTAGCGATTCAGGCAGGTGGTTGCCTTTCCGTAGGCTAAATTATCTTTAAAATTATCCATCATGTCGCTGTAATTGGACTCGTTATCGTAGCGCATCAAATATGGCTTGAAGTTCTGCAAGGCGGCTCGGATCATTGAGAACCCAAGCAGACTCACCTTGAAGACGTCATGCTGATCCAATGAGAAGTAGGGTTCCTGTAGGATATCATAGGGCACAACGACCAGGTTGCTCGTCTTGTAATGTGGTTGGACTTTCAGGTAATAGTCGTATTCCTCGAGCAGGAAAAAGTGGTTGCCCTTGGGTGTGGGTCGATCGAGCTGCTTCAGCGTGTGTCGAGTGAAATGCTCCAGAACATTCAGCTGAATTCTGGCCATGTTTGTCCCAGATTTCTCCAGCTCCAGATCCGAATAAAAATCGTGGACAAAACGGCGCTGATCGGGAACATTGGGCAGGGATCCCAGCCGAACTTTTAAGGCGAGGAGCTTCTGCTTAACAAACGATTGCTCCTCGGCGGTTAGGTTCAGGCGGTTTCTCTCGATCTTCTCCAGGAAGGCAGCTCGAAACAACTCGAACATCTGCTGCACTTCTTGGTCATAGCGCTGCAGCCTTCCCTGCCGAAAGTAGTAATCCTTATACAGCAGCTCGCTGGCCTGTTCCATGTGGTGACGCACTGCAGCCGCGCACTTCTCCGGACTATTAAATCCGCCTCTCTGAGCGACTTTCAGTTGAATGAGCGAGTGGACTATGCCCATAATCATGTAGGTAGCAACCACTTCCGTCTTGTACATCTCTATCACCGCCTTCAGACCCTCCAAGTAACCCATTCCCACGATCTTCACCTCCAAGCTGGCATCGAATGGGCGGCCAAAACTGATTTCTAGGTAGTTGGATAGCTCGATTCCCGTCTGATCCTCAAACTTTTCAATGCTCAGTATGTAGGCCACGTCCTCTGCCGGCGGTAGGCTCTGCAGATTGACGTATAACTCGTTAATGCCGGCTATTAAAGCATTGATAGATAGATAGTGTTTTTTCGGGACTCCAATGGCTGTTAGAACGTAACGAATATCACTTTCCGACAGGATAGTCGGAAATTCTGGTCTTCTAAGGTACACCACAAATTTTTTCGGGTCGTACCAGTCTTGGATCACATGCATCCGGAACAGAAGATTCTCGATGCCAAATCGCCGGAGCCTAGCTAAAGCTTCAAGCCACTGGAATTTCTCCCTCGGCCACGCACTGTCTGGGATCCTCGACGTTGGCCAGGGGAGATCCTCCGCTGGCGACAAAACTTCGAGGTAGGTAAATAAACGCTGATCCGCATCGGAAGCCGTGAGGCAAGCCTCGTAGAAGCGCAATGCCTTTCCCTCCACGCTGGACTCGTCGATGAAGATCCGATTTTTCAGCTCCTCCAACACTAACTGCAACTTGGCATCAGACGCGTGACGTATTGAGTCCTCGAGATCCATGAGCCGGTCCTTTGCATGAAGACTTTTAAACTTTCCACTGGAGAAAGTTTGGAAATTCTCGCACGGATCGGCGTTGTCGTCCAGGTTTTTATATAAGAAATCCAGGGCAGCCTTATCCGGGCTGGGATGCCGGCAACGAGTGAAGCCAATTAGCAACAGAAGACACAAAAACCGAGTAATTCCCTCCATCTTTGCTGAACAACTAAAGAATCCGAGGCACGATCAGTCGTATTTATTGCGAAAGGTGTCTCAAAGAGAGATTGGTTCTTGAGAATACTCTGCCAGAGTCTGCTGATACTGATAAGGACAAGTGTCATAGATCAGCCTGCCTGTTTTCGGCACAATTTTTAATCATCACCAAGCAAGTTGATAATAGTTTATTAGGAAGCACGTGGGAGATTAAATCTACATTTTATATATATAAATAATTTTAATAAATAATTTATATTAGGAGTTTAACATTGTCTACGCATTCAGAAATAAAAACTGTACTAAAATATTTTATACTTCTGTTTTAATTATTTAATGATAATTGTTTACTAATGCATAAGTCAAATATAAAGTCAAAAGTCAAGTTACATTTAAATATAAATAAAGAAAAATAATAATAAATGAATGGAGAGCCTCTTTTTGTTTAAAATTTGTTTACTTAAGATTTATTTGAATTTTTACTCATTTCAGTTTCAAACATCGGCCTCGCCTTGGCTTTGCTAAGCTGATAAGAAACTAGAATAAATATATAAACAAGTAAATGAGAAGTTTGTACACCCTGAAAGTTTGTAATTGGATTAGCACACAAATTTAAAATCAAATATAACTAAGACTGCAAGTAATAAATTCAATTCTGAAAGGTTTCTCTGTTCCTTTTTATTAGTTTAATAATTCTGCATATTAAATAAAACAATTTAACTATTAAACTTTTGGTTTAATTATTTGCAATAGTAATGATGAAAATATGTTACATTATCCGCTCACGAGCTCATCGCCAGAGCTGGAACATTCCAAATGTTTACTTTTTATGATTCCACTTCTCGCTGGCCTTTTCTTTATTTGCTTGGCGTTGTGTGTTTGTGTGTGGGGAGGGGTAGTTGCTGGGTTAGATTTTGGGGGGAGAAGAGGTAAAGGATCTCTAAGGCTATGTGACCCCACCATACCAATGCCCATTCCCATTGCCATTTCCATCCAACGCCCTTTTGTGCGCTGGGCAAAGTTAAAAACGGCGCTAATTTTATGACGGCCCAAGTTTGGCACTTGTCAAATGGAAAATTTCATACCCCAAGGGCTACTTGGAGGAGAGGCCGTGGGGGGAGGAGGGCTAATGCAGGACGAAGGCTCCTTGGCTCCAAACCCACTCGCTTTGGCCCAGTGGTTTTTATGCTAATGTGGAGTTGGAGAGTGTGTGTGTGTGCGGCTCAGATCTTTTGAGGTTTGCAGTGGCCTTTAAGCAAACAGGCGAGGGGCATCCTTGGGCCTTCAGTTGGCAGTCGGACTCCACTGACTTGGCCATTCGTTTGTGTGTTAATTACTGCGGCGTGTGCGGCACTCGTGAATCATGACTTCCGACTTGCCACCGAGCCAGAGTCAGCCTTTCACATCCCGCCGCCATTCCGCTTTCTAATTATGTTGCACTGAAGTTGGTGGCAACAAAACAAGCGGCAAGGCAACAATTCAACCGCAAACGCATTTAGTTCATGTTGTGCACACGCACACATAGCCCGAGAATCCTGCGAATAGTTTACCGAAATCATCAGGAACAAGCCTAGCCAACCCAGGATAGCACAGTGATGGGCGGTATTTTAAAGAATTATAATTGAAATTGTTCTTAGATTATTTAAATAACTTTTATAAATAAAAATCTAAACAATTTATAAAAATTATTCTATTCATATTTTTCCTATAAAAAATTTAGTTTATTGTTATTTAATCGTTTAATTGCGAATACTTAATTTAGGTTATAGAGAGCGGGAAAAAAGAGTAATAATAGGAATATATTTCTGCTACAATTATAAACTTTTTTTCCTGAGTAACAATCGGAAAAATGTGAAATTTATAACATAGTTACATTTATATGTTTAATATATTAAAGTTAAAATAAAAGGAATATTTTAAGTAATTTTATCAGTTTGTTTTATAAACACAAATAGGTATCTCGTCCCTTTTTTTAGCTGAGAATAAGGAATACTTAATATATATTATTAAAACAATTAAAATCCTTCATTTAAGAAGCTTCTACTATTATCAGAAATTCTCTTCTATTTATATATATTTTTATATTGTTTATATTAATTTTTTATACATATATTTCAAATTTTTTTTATTTAAATCTTTCTCGATTTTAAATCGTTCTCATCTCTGTTGCTGTGGATGAAAGTTGGGTGGCTGGATAGAATATTTGGGCGGTGGGTACTTCATGACACTGCAATGCACACGGCGACCTCATAATAAAGGCATCCACATCCACATCCACACCCACATCCTCACACACCCACTGTTCACTGTTTGTGTGGGAAGGCTCCGCACTTGGAACGGCATTTCTCAGCTGCCGCATGTGGCAAGTGCGGTAGACCGTCAATTTGTGCAAATGCTCTTAGCCACTCTCTTACCTAAAGAAGCCAACTTCGAGCGGGTAGCCGGTGACCGGGTTTATTTGCTCAGCCAAATTTGTCTTAATTTATTTGGATTAACGAGGAGCTGGAAGAATGGCAAACGGCGAAGATGAATAATTCATTTGTTGCGCAGGCGATCCATCAACAGATTTTCCCCTCCAGTGAAAATGCCAAGCTTTTAAAATGTTTATTATTATGCTAGTTTTATTTACCATCTCTGTGTTTGCTTTCATTATGCCTTCAGTTGGGTTTCGGGTTCTCGCCTCTGTGTATTTTTGGCAGTTTAAATGCAATTCGATAACAATATGTTTGCTAAATATTAATAAATATATCAAATGCTGCTCATTTCCATGTATTTACCTTGGTAATATTTTACAAATAAATTGAAATTTGTACACGGCTATATGTGAGTGTTGTTTGGGTACATAAATATAAATATATAAAGTAAAATCAAATGGTCACCGGATAAAATTACATTTTGATTCTTACTTACGGCTAACGTTTTTTAATCCTAATGGTTTATTGATCTATTCAATATTTTAATATTGTAGTCATGTTGCCGCTGGCTGCTGCTGTGTCAATTGAGTTTTTTAATTCGGTTTCGACTGTGGCTGTCTCTGGATTTTATTATCTGATTTGATTCGTAGTCCGTTCTGGCAAAACACATATCTAGTTTGTTCGCATGTTTACATATTTGTAGATATATATATACCATATATATGCATTAATACTATTTGCTTAGACAGTTTACCATTTATATTTATAGGTATTTATTCTTGCACATACATATTTCTCTGCAGTTTCATTTGAGCGCTCACCTTGTTTACTATTGATATTAAATTTATTTATGCACTTTAGCGGCTTTGTTTGATTTGAGTTTTGATTTTGTCATAGATTAAATAACAAAAATTGAGTTTAAATGCAATTCACCTGCAACCAGTTATTGTTTAGAGTCCACACCGGGCTTATGAAACATTTATGCACGAGAAATGGGAAACATAAGCTCGGATGTATCAAATTTTTAAAACAAATCCTCTGATCTTATGCACAAACACACACATAAATTTCAGCTAACAACAATATAAATTTATAAATATTTTACAATAGTTTTTGGTATTATGTGTATTAAATGATTTATGTTAGTTTTGATAATCGTAGTACCATTTTTAATGTCTTTTGATATGACTTGATCATTTTTATGGTATTTTTTATTTAATTTCTTTCATTTTTTTTTTATTATTATCAACTACTGCTTGACTCGCGTTTTATATACAATTAAAGAACTTGACCCATGCCACAGCAAAGTATACTAAAAATTTAACTACTATTAGGTTTATGTTTTCCGATTTATACATTTATTCCTTACAACTACATCCTGGTTTTGTTTGGTTTCAAATTCAATGCGGAAGTTTGCGACTCTTGTTGTTGCTTGATTTGCCTTACAATTCAAACATTATATCCTAACCTATCCTAATAGTTAGTAACTATTCAATGGGGGGAAGTGTCTAGGTAACTGAATTTCTACCTACAAAAATATTTATGTTAAAATAAAAAGGGAAACATAGTTCATAAGCTGCGATTAAAGTTGGTGGAAATACTTGCCACTTTTCGCATAGCTCAGTCAGTTGGAAAAAATCAAATCAAAACAATTTCAATTAAAATAAATTTAATTAAAATTCTGCTTGCTGGCCACTCGAGCCTCGTTCTTTTTTTCTGTTGTGTTTATTCTGCATTCATGAGTCGAACTACGGATAAACTATTTTCTTTATTTAGCGCTAATTAATTTATTACAATATTTGCATTGGGTCCTACGTCCCCATCCCTACCACCACCGTCACTAGTCCGCTTTTGTATTCATTAGCGTTTTTTGCCAGTGTTTTCTGTAATTTAATTATAAACAAATACGCGACAACAAATCCCGCAATGATAATTGAGGGAAAAAATACTGGAAATCCTGCTATGAACACTTATCCCATGTTTTGTGTGCGTTTTTTATTAATTTCATTTTTTACTATTCTTCTCTCTTAGCTATTGAGTTGCGACATATTTGTTGTTGTTGATGTTGTTGTTGTTTATTAAAAATATTAATCAGTCATTTAAATGCAATGAATTGCAGTGTTTATATGCGTGTATGCAGCTCTATGTTTATTTCGTGTTTTCCATGTGTGTGTTGTCCTTTATGCGCCTTGTTTGTTGTCATTTCCGTGTTTATCCTGGCACCTCCCTTACTATCGGAAATGATCCTCCAGCTCAGCTGACTTTTAACAGTAATGCAATAATTTATCCCGTTCAATTTGGATTGCATTGCTGACAGGCTAACCAAAAAATAAAAAAAATTTGCCAACTGATTGCACAGCGCAATTGTTTAAATGCGGCTGCATAAATAAAAGCTGCATACTTTGTTGCACCGCCCGCCAAAGTGTTGAGATTTATTGTGAAATTCTTGTGCCACTTGGTGCAATTTCAATAACCATAAATATGGACTTCAATCGCTCTAAAGTGGCCCCAGTCAAGGCTGTGACTTTTCACTGCTCAGCCGCAAAAATCAAATAAATATTTTAATGAAAGGTTTTTACCTGTAATAATCATTGAATTATATATAATATCTGATTATGTTAAGTAGAAATATATACAATAATTAAAATAATAATAATAAAGCTGCAAAATCTTCGAAAGTTCAAAGGAAAGTAAGATTTTAAATAACAGCATTTAAAGTCTGTTAAAAACATAAAGTTACTCTACAAGTTGTTACTTTAACATTTAAATTAAATAAGCAAAATATAATATTAGCTTAAATATAATATTAGCTTAAATTATTTTAATAAAATCTGTATACTCATTAAAACATATTTATAAACATATTCAAAGATACTCTTAACCCCTTGCAATGCCCTCCAAAGTATGCAACAACTTATGCAATACAATTGTCTGTTTTTTGCACTTACAACTAAGAGTCCTTATGGCTAATCCTCATCTTTGCATACTCCTCCTGACAATTACTTGCCATACGGATGCTGGTTGATGTCCGGCGAGTGGCGCATCAGCGTGGCGCTACCGCTGCCCGGCGATAGAGTTAGACTGCCCTCGTGGCTGCCGTTCATGCTGCTCGAGCAGGTGGCCGGCACGGAGGCGGCACCGCTACCCATAATTTTCTCCGTCTCCTGGCGGCTGTTGGCCATTATCCGGCGGATTGTGGGGGCGCAGGGTGTGCGTCATAGGCGCGACTCCTGCGCGTGCTCATGTCAGACCTGCCCGTGGGCATTCATGTGCAGCGCGTCCCCGGCATCGGGGGGCGTGGCCGAGAGCTGGGCGGGCGGATAGTACTGCAACGAGGCGCAATTGAGATACTGTGCGTGGATTAGAATCAGAATCAGAACCACTGTCCGGATACACATCGAAAGTGCGTTAAAAATAGGACGAACACGTCGCCATTTCGAAATGTTTCCATGAACAGAGATAAAAACAAGGGGCTACATATTGGTATATTTCTGAAAAATATATAAAGCTGTTTAAACAATAAAATGTAATAATATTCAATTTAATAATTTCCTTTTTAATCACTTAAAAATGTGTTGCAGGCTTCTGCAATTGCAATTTTTTATTTAAGATTTTCTAGCAATTTTTTGAAGTGGTTTAAAAATATTTATAAAAATGATAGAAAAGTTATTGCTATTAGTTTTATTAAATGATTAAGATTTATTTTGGATTTGATAATTTTTTAAAGGGATTTTTGAATAGGTTTTAAAATCTAAGAAAATTCGGTGGGTCCCTTGGTTATTTCAACAATCGAAATTATTACTTAATGAAAAACTTCTAATAAAGATTCTGATAACTAATATAAATATAGAAAATGTTAAATAATCTATCATTTAAGAAACTTCTATATTTTTCGCAGTGCAAAACACTCACCCCGACGCGTCCATTGTCGTAGTCGCGACTCGCTTGAATGGTCAATTTCGCCTTGGCGTGCATGGTGTCCGTCAGCCCGCTCCTTTGATGTGTGTGCGTCGAGGGAACGGCGCTCGAGGGTCCCAGCATCATGGAGCCGTTGGCCTTACCCAAGCTGCCGCTGCCCGCGCCATGGCCCAGACCCATGCCCATGCCCATGCCACGTCCCATGCCCATTGACATGGACATGCCGGAACCGCTGGAAGCGGAGCGCGAGTCCTTGCTGCGGAAGCAGAACTCCAGGATGGCCACGAACACGCTGACGAGGAGGCCGCCAATCAGGATGTAGAATATGCCGGCCACATTGCTGAGCGAGAGCTCGTTGTGTGCAGAGGCCTCCTTGTGGATGCTGCACTCCGTTTTGTCGTACCACCATTTCTGGTGCAACTTGATCAGCTCGGCGTTCTCCGTCAGCTTCAGTACGGCCAGATTGATGGGGTCTCTGTTGAATGGAGGCAAGGGAGAATCGAGAGAGAGAGAAAGGATGAAGAGTGGCATTGAAGTGGAGGTTCCTTTTGTTAAGTATGTGGGTTAGCTTTCATTTGGGTTTGTAGAACCTTCCAATATCAACCACCCAAAAAGGCATCAATTTCTTGCTCCTGTTCTATTTGGGTCTCTGTGTTCCTTGTTTTACACTCTCGGAAGGGTATAGTTTTTTAAACTCTGCTCTTTTTTTAAATAAAAATTAAATAATAAATTAAATAAGATTGAAAACCCTTTAAAAAATATAGAGAAATAACCCGAAACATAGCCTTTCATGACATATTTCAAGGATTCATTGTAAGTTCTTAATAACCGAGATGAAGTACCCTTTTTTTTTCCTTATGTACTCACTTTAGCGCCGAACCAAGCGGCGTGGCGATGCCAAATCCCTTTGTATCCAGATTGCGGCCCACTTTCATTGTGTCGCAGGGCTCGCGGGCGTTCACATACTCATTCTTGGGCGACTCCACCAGCAGGGCGTACTTGC
This sequence comes from Drosophila anomelani, assembly GCA_035045905.1. Classification (NCBI taxonomy): domain Eukaryota; kingdom Metazoa; phylum Arthropoda; class Insecta; order Diptera; family Drosophilidae; genus Drosophila; species Drosophila anomelani. Next base: position 12,185,001 of record JAWNOO010000165.1, read on the forward strand.
CCTTGGAGGTGCGCACGCGTTTGATACCCTCGTCGTAGGTATTCACGAAGACGCTCTTCCTCGCATTCATATACTCCCACATCTTGTTGTGGAGTCCGATTTGGGAGCGCTGCGGGCACGGCCCAAAAGTGATGGCAAAAAGGACGAAACGAAACGAGAGGAAATATAAAGTAAAGCAGGGATATATGTGGCAGATACGCGCTGGCATCCCGGGACAGTCGAATGCCAGCGGATAGGGACATCAGTTCGCCCAGGACATTCATCAGCGTAATGCTGGCATCGGGTTCCTAGTCTCTTTCCATCGACTGTTCATATATATACATCCACAGTCCCCATATACATATATATATCTGCTCACATGGCGAGGCAGCGGAGCGTAAGTGTGCTTAAAAGCATCTCAAATAAATGTAGCCATAAAAAATAGAATTGCGTCTCATTTCTTTTGCATTTTTGGCCCCGAATGGCAAGGAATTCGAAGGGAAATCGAGGGAAATCGGGGAAAATCGGAGGGCTGAAACAGCTCCCAAAAGGGGGGCGGGATGAGCGGCAAATTGCTTTTTATTTCTCGTCTAACACAAATTAATCCTTGGCCCGGCTGGGGCCCCTCTCAATTTTGACGTCTCAAAAGGCTCAGCTCGCAAATTCTAATGGTTTTCTGCCTCTCGACTGTTGGCTTTTATTGTCTTTGATTTGGCCATTGTGCGGTTGTCAAATGAGTGTGACATGAGAGCCCGAAATTAATTTGGCTGCCAGGCAATCGGGACACATAACTCCCAACAAATTCCGGCCAACAAGGAATGTGGACTTTGCAGTGAGAGAAATGCTTGAAGTCGCCAGAAAAAGTTTTCAAGAAGTAATAGGAAATCCTTTAAATTTGATTTCAATTTATATAATAAAATTTTAGCTGGCCATTGATTTCCCAACTCACCCGAAAGAAGTCCCAGGTGGAGCCATGCAGCAGTGTTCCATACTGCACCTCCGTTTGCATGGCCAAATCCTCTGGCGAGTTGATCGGCGTCACCATTCTCTCCACTGTGAGAAAAGCAGCCAGGTTGGCCGTGTACGAGGAGATCAATATCAATGTGAAGAAGAACCACGAGGCAGCTGCAATCCGTCCAGACACCGAACGCGGTGAAATGTCGCATCCTTGCTGCATGAAGGCCGCCAGTGAAAACCAGAACGAGTTCCAAACACTAAACTCATTCACCGCCGCGGACGAGGAGCCACTGGATCCCGGATTACCGGCAGCCGACAGAGCGGCCTGCAGTGCAGCAGCTCCGGCTGCCGATTGGGCACCCGGAGTGGGCGGTCCGGGTGGAGCGGGCACGGCCATAGGAGCACCTCCGATGATGCCAGGCGGCTGCTGATTGGCAAGCTGTTCGTGATGTGCATGCGGATCTGAAAGAGCAAGGAGGAGAAGAGGTTGAACAGAGGGTCCTGTGAGTTGGCCACAAAGCGAAACCGCAGACAGCAAACGCAGTCTGCTAATGCACTGGGAGAAAAATGGGTGCTTAAGTGGGGATTTTAAATTGGGAGAATATTTGTATGAATGAAAAGGGGTTTTCTGGGGTTTATAAATTGATTTTAAATGGATTTCTTGTAGCTTGTTACTTAATCTGGAATTTAATAAATTCAACATTAATTTTAATACAAGTTCTACATTTTCAAGCATTGCTAAAATTGTTTAAAACTGATATATGTAGTTCCTGTTTTAATTTAATAAAATATAGAATAGTTCCTTCAAATTAAAGTCGGTTGAAATATATATTTTTCATTAAAGCATTTTAATAAATACTTTAAAGATGCCCAACACATTTTTAAATATTTTTAAACCATCGTAAGTTGAGTATTTAGACAGAAAATATTTTTAATAACCCTTTACAATCTTTTCTTTAGTCAATTTAATCCCCATTAATTCTCTCGGTGTCTCTGGAATACAAAAAAAGGTCGGCTGTGAGTTGTCGGTATGTACGTGCCCATGTCGACTGTCCAAGTTTCAATCATTTCGTTTGGCTTGGCTTTTTGCGCCTGCTCTAATTGATATGCAATCAAACCCATAGCCAAGTCTCTGTTCCCCATTTGCTTCAATTGCAAAGCCATTGACTGCCGCTCGGCGATGTGATGTGATGACATTGCTGCTCCTCCGACCCATCGACCCACCGACCTCCTCTATTCCACACGGAGGAGCTACTGCTGCTCGTGATGCTGATGTGGATGCTGATTCTGACTCTGTCGAGGACCTGGCATGTCCTTTCGATTTTTGCCCTGCACTCTCAATGCCAGGTTTTATTTTGCACTCTGCTTCCCCCCCTGCACACCTCTCCCTCGGAGTCTCCGCCTCTATCGCTCTATGGCAGCGTCTCTGTTTGTCTATCTCCGTTTTTACACTGCCTGTAAACGCCGCCTGCATACACAATTTTGTTTACTTTCCGCTAAAATTACATTAAGGATGTTTTGCAGGATGTCAATAGATTGTTATGAACAGCCACTCCACAGCGCCACTCTCACACGCCCTTGCAAACTGCCAGTTCATATGCGATGACTACCCGGTCTGATTGTCATCAGAATTCCGACAATAACAACAGAGTTGGAGAGCAATAGCAACGGCAGCAGCGGAGAATTGAATTGAAATAATTGAATTTCCATGAAATCAAATCAAATCGAATGCAAAACAAGTCAAAAGTTGTAGCAGATGCATACAATTACGACATTTTCGGGAATTTCCGTTTTAGCCTTTATTTTTTTGGCTAACGCAGGGATTTTCCGAAAAGGACTGCACTGAGAAAATGTTTATATGGCGAAATAATTAATCTATTTCTTATTTAATCCAATTTTAATTCTAAACTGAAAATTTGAAGTGAAATAAAATTGTTGTGTGCTTTTAAATTTTAAGGATTCGTTCATAGAAGATTCAAAATGGCTTTCAAAGTCCAAATTGTATTTATTTTTTAATTAAAAAATTGTATTTTTTACAAACATATAAAATCATTTTGAAAGAGCTTTATAAATATTACTAATTTAAGAATTCATTGAAAATTCTCTCTTTTAGATCTTTCAGTGATTATGAGAGCTCCTTTCCGCCATTAAAACACCGTCATTCCCATTTCATTATGGACCCCATCAGCAGCGTTTAATTTAATACATTATTTAAATATATACAATATTTAAACAGCAAGCCAGGACCTCGTGGTCGGACTGGCTCTAGGCAATAACAGGTGAGTGGGGTTGAACACTTACCTGGTGATTGTGATTGCTGCTGCGGCTGTTGCACAAGCCGCCATTCATGTGGTGAGAAGCGCGACACAAAGAACAGCACAATGCTCACGCCGATGTAGCTGAAGATGACGCTCACCTGTTGGCGGTAGAAAGAGAGGTGGGAAAGAGAAGAGTCAGTAAACATGAGACCTGGCACCTGTGCCACCAGCGGCAGCAGCCACTGTGAATTTCCCGCCTGTAGCTGCTTTTTTTCATTAATTTTTTCTTAACTAATTGAAGCGGAAGCGGCTGGGGCTTCCTAGAAAATAACGAAACATTAACCTAATAGAGGGAGGGCGCGAAGGAGGAGCGAAGGGCAAGACAATGGCACCCAAGGACATCGACAGGAGCAGCAGAGGAGCAGCAGGTGTGCGGCTGTCGCCAGGCAACCGTTGTCGCTGTTTCTGTTGCACAGAAAAAAACATAAAAAAATTATAATAAGCGAAATGAAGGTTCAATTAATTTTGCATTAAAATGTTTTTTATAATCACAAAACTAATTTTAAGTTAATTTTCAGCAAATTAACATAATTGATAATGCAATGTTTATAGTTTTTTAAGAGCAGGGTTTACATTGTAAGAAGATCATATTGATGATGAAAGGATCACACTGCAAAGGACTTCGACTTCAAGCAGCCAACTTGAAAGCAAGTTAATATTTAAATTTAAAGTTGAGATTTTTTTCGCAAAGTGTGTGTGTGGCTCCGAAGCTGTCAGCACCTGAATGGCTGCCATGAAACGCGTCTTTGTGCTCGCCGGCGTATCCAAAGGCAAGGAAAGGTGTGTCCTTGTCGCCACTGCTTTCATATGCCTGAATGGCTTCGCCACACACTCGCTCGCTCGCTCCTAAGTAGGATTGTCCTGCTTTGTTGCTGCTTTTCAGCTTGTGTTCAGCGAGTGTGGGTGTGTGTGGGTGTGTGTGTGTGGGTGCAGCTAAAATGCTTCATTTAATTTATGATAAATTTTTTGTAAAAGACTTTTTTATTAGCTTGTTAACTTTGCGCCTTGGCTTTTGCCATCGCCCTTTGCCCCGCACACTTTCACTCCCGCTCAACCCCTTGGAGGAGGCTGAGGCAGCTGACAGCCTGGGAAGAACTCAAGCCCGACCCCTGGAAACTAATTTGCATTTGTAATTTTTTAGCTCATGTCAAATTACGCATTAGCTTTCACTTTGGCGCGCTGTTTTCCGACTTTTATTAGCATTTAATTTCGCGTTTGTCGCGCTGTCGTCGCCAACACTCTTTGACTTTCCAGATTCGGATTTGAGTCCTGTGCCCCTTTTTTTATGAATTTTTTATTGTGCGTAAATTTAACAGGCAGTGTCGTCATAATTTTGCGCATTTACAGCGCATTAGCCCGGCCCTTTGACTCTGCCTCTGCCTGTGTCTGTGTCTGTTTTGGGACCCATCTAATTTGTTTAATTGTCTACCCAGCTACCCCTGCTGCCAGCAACTATATATATGTGAGGGGGAAAGGGGTTACGGTTACCCGGGGTGCAACATAAACATCAACTAAACGCTCATACAAATTTGATGGGTTGCCATTATTTAAACAAGCCTCGAGCGCCAAACTTCGGACCCTGAGACTAGCGTAAAATTTAAAACTTGACGGCCACGTAATTTCGGGGGAGGCCGCCGTTTTCCTGGAAAACTCCCGCTTACCGCTTCTAGGCACTCCACTGCTGTTTATGCGAGTAATGTGAAAAAAAGGCAAACACTGGCAGAAGCACAAAAACTTTGTCGTTTACTCTATTAAACTTTGGGAGCTTACGTGGTGCCAAGTTGAAGCCGAAACCAGAAGAAATAAATATACAAGTCGAAACTTTGCCGCAAACTTTTGCCCGAGAAGCGGGTAACAAAAAAACGAAAAAAAATGTGGAGAATGAGCCGTTGCCCAGAAATATAATAAAAATGGAGCTAAAAAAAAATATAAAGAAACAGAAATGAAGAAATTGTTTAAAAACTTTACTCATTTGTATGCAGCGCAATTTTAGCAACATTTTGACTCGTTACCAAAGTGAAAATAAACACATTGCGCTCCCTGTGTGTGTTTTAAGTCACAGTCCGAGACGCAGTTTGTGACGGGAAATAATTAGAAATTTTGGAGGCAATGCCAAGTGCCGGCTGGCAATATCAAAAGTCGCCGGCTGTGACTTGATTAAAATGTGTTGGCAGTGGAGGGAGAATATCCTGGGATGCTGGTGCATCGCTTCGATGAGCGCCAATGAAGCAAAGTGCAGGCAGGTGGCCAAAGGTAAAGGGGAATCCCCGAGAAGCCCCGGGGTCCTAGCCTTATCCTGTTCCCCCGCTTAATATATACAGACATGCAGACACACATATACGCACCCAAATTTCCTGTGATAAAGGATTCATGAAGCTGAACACGCCGGGCGTCTGCTTCACTGGCTTCTTAATCATGATGGAGATGCCCAGCGACATGAACGGCTTGCTGAAGTCGATGACACGTTCGCGTTCGGCGGTAATCGTCATGGCGGCAATCGCAATATCCGCTTCCTGCAGGCGAAGAAGGAGTTTCGGGTTCAGTAGGGTTCAGGGGATAGGAGAGGACAGCTGAGGACAGGACTCACCTTGCGCACCAGCTCCCCCACCATGCCATCCCAGCCGCCGTGGGCTGTTGACTTCTCGGAGCCGTAATTGCCATCCTTGACCAAGCGCAGTTCATCTGCAATTGATGCACAGGGAGAAATAGTTTTTAATTAAGAAAATTTGGTACTAAATAAATATAGAAATAATGAGTAAAGGAAAATTTACAATAATAACTTCCAAATTGATTAAATACTCAATCAAATTAGAAGCTAATATTTCTCCAAGTGCTCCGAATCGGTGACTTTTCCGCCCGATTAACCAGCACTTCAGACATCACGCATTCACTCACAGTTAATGCCCAGCTCCTTGGCCACCAAGTCAGCCAGATCCTTGCAATATCCCTCGAAGCGTTCATTGCCCAGCAGCTTTTCCCCGTGCGTTGCCTTCTTGAGCATTATGTAGGGTTCCTCCAGGACAGTGGTCACGATGTACGTTCGGTTCTTCTCAAACTCCACATGCGGACGCAGACGGACATACTTGGCATTCAGGGGCTGCAGTCCAGCATCATCATTCCACTCGGCCACCTTGACCTGCGAGGTCAGAGAAAAGTAGAAGAAGAATTGCCCAAAAGATTACAAATTACCGAGGCGGTTTGGGCAGGCCATAAATAATGCAGCCATCGACACCTTGCTCCCAAGAGGAGAGCAAGCCAAATCGATATTTGCCTAAGTCTGCATTATTTGCTATTTCCAAGTCCGGACAGCTGGGCCAATTTAATTTCACTCGGCTTAGAGGGTTTTTTCCAAGGCCAAAAGTGGTGGGAATGGTTAGAGGGTTGGATAAACCTATTTTTCAAATAGGATAACTCAATGTTTGCTAGCTCAAATATATGTTAATGTTCTCTAGAAGTTTGTAAAGTTTCTATAAATTGGTTAAGATTGTAGAACAAATTGTTGTATATGTTTTAATAAAGAATATCCAGAGAAACCCAAAAAAAGGTTATTAAATTATCTAAAATAAAATTAAATGCTGATTGTTTAATTATCTGTTTATATTCCTCAACCTTGAGCAATTTAATTCATTTAAAACCAAACTATTCTTATTCTGAAAACTACCTGAAAACTGCTCAAAAAAGTGCCAAAAACTTTCATTGTGCTTTAACTTTTTCCCAGCTGGCTTAATGCTGTCCGGACCATTACACAAAACACTAACAGAGCTGGGAACGGGGAGCTGGGAAGATAGGGAAACTAGGAGCTGGGGAGCTGGGTATCCTGGGTATCCTGGTATCCTGAAAAACACATACCATGGCACTGTTTACTGTCATCTCGACGACGTGCAGCGTGTAATTGACGCGTCTGCCGTCATCGTTGAATTTGATGTCCCCGGTTAGGCCCTCGATTTCCACCTGCGGAGAGAAGAAGAGCGGAGATGTCAAGCAGAGGGTTACAGAGGCTACACAGATACGGATCCGGAGTGGGTGATAAAACAGGAACTTTCTGGGTGTGGGGTGTGCTTAATTGCTTTGTCAGTTTGCCCGGCTGGATGGCTGGATGGCTGCCTGGCAGGTGTATCGATGTCGCTACACTGTGTCCACCTCATCAGCATCATCGCGATACACGCCGAACATGAGTGCTTTTTGTGCTCTCTAAACTCACCTTTCTCAAATAACGCGATATTTTATCGCCATGCTCCCAGGCATTCACCCAACCCTTGGCCGTGTTACAGTCCAGTGCTCGCGACGAACCGCCAGAATCGTTGCCGGCATAGCCACCGCCGCCGCCACCACCGCCACCTGCACCATTCGAGCCACCGCCGGTGTAGTTATAGCCATCCATGGAGGTCGAGGCGGCGGCCTGGGCCACCATCAGCGTCTGGCTGCGACGCTGGACATTGTTCCGGAACTGGTCGGGCTTCTTGCGCAGGATTTTGTTGAAGGCCTCCACCAGGACGAAGACCGCATCGTACATAAGCGCTGCCTGGGCCTGAAAAGGGGATGGAGTTTTCACTTAAAGTTTAAGTTGTTTTTTGTACATTTAATTTGGAATTTAATATTTACTATTTATATATTTTATTTTGCCTGAAACTTTCTTTATTTGACTAAAGTTTAGCCTGTCTATAAATCATAAACAAAAGCATTTTCGGATTCTGGATGTGGATCAATAAACCCCCCATGGATTCGCCGCTGGTGAGGTGGTTACTTGCTGGCATTTAATGAGTGCATTACACGCTGTTATTCACAATTTTGCCAGCCATTGCCCTCGGGGGGGCAAGGATTTTTCGTCCTTTATCCAGGTGTCGGGGATGAAGAGGGGGTTAACCTCTAAGCTAGCTCTGAACCCCGCGGGGACTCTGGATTCTGGGAACGTGTCGCACATTAACCCGCACAAAGGAGTGGCGAAACTTTGATTTAATATTTAACCGCCGGCTGAACGAGTCCTTAAACTGGCCCACTGCCTGCCAGTTGTTGGGCAAACACGAAATGAGCGAAACGGAATGCCACACAAAGACTTTAATGTGAATTTCCCCCCTCCCCCCGCATACACACACGCAAGTCAAATAAACAAACAAGCGCTGGTAAAGAGAGCAGCAACGGTCCAGGATCTAGACCGGAACGGACCGAATAGAACGGACAACGGTCCAAGGACCAAGGACATTGGGCTAAACAGAACCGGACCGGAGAGAGACTGGACTGGCCTGCAGCTGAATTCAACTAACGTTTAAGCGCCACAAAGTGAAATCTTTGTCAACAAGGATAATGCCAAGGAAATACAAATATAAACAGCCAGCAAGCGCAAACTAAACCAAACTTGATGCTGTCGCAGGGCTGCCTTTTAATGCACTTGAAGAAATAATTGGAAATGAATTTAAAATATCAATACCTATAAGAATCCCTAAATTTAAACTTTCCTTGATGTTTGAAAGATGTCCCTATTTACTATACGTTTTCTACCAACAAATTGTAGATAAATAAAATAAACTTTAAAATAAATATAAATAAATATTTATCAAGCCTCAATTTGTTACCAATTTGGCTTAAATAAAGTTTTAAAATAGCTGAAAATAATAAATAAAGAATACACATATTTAAAACTTTCTCTCAAATATATTTACTTGTGGTTAATAAATTATTAGGACAGCCATCTTTGATACATTTCCTAGAACTAACATTAGTTTTTTTTCTGGTTAGTGTATCCGTCTGAGTCTTTGCCCCATTGACAAGGACAACGAAGCAGCAGCAGCAACAGCAGCAGCAGCAACAGCAGCAGCAGCTTCAGCAAGGACACATGTGCCTTTGACTGCAAGTTGTGCGATGGCTGTCTGTCCCTCCTGCCCTCGCTGCTCGCTAAAAGTGAAATCTGAAATCCGTCGCTGGAATACTATAGTACACTAGATGTACGGATGCGAATACTGGAGTGGAAGTGGAATAAGAGCACGAGTATTTGACTACACGCAACACAAACACGGACACAAGCACAAACACCAGTGCAAACAGTGAGCTGAGCAGCGGCAAAGCGCCGCAAACTATGCTACAGAATTCTATGCTATGTCCTGTCCCATGTCCTGTCTCTCGCCCCTCCGGTCAACATTAAATCCCCGCAAATATTTAACTGCCAAACGAGTGGCCCAAGACCCAGTGCTACATAGTACAGGCGCTGGCCTCGTTTTGGGGGCCACTCACTCACTCACTCACCGAAATCGATTCACGGCCAGCGCCCACGCTCATCTGCGGGTCCAGCCGCTTCCAGCTGTCGTAGAACTCGCGCACCAGCCGCCGGTTCGTGTCCACGATGCGAAAGCCCGTGATGTTAATGGCACCAAATTCGATTATCTCGCTCTCCCAGCGATCGTCCATGACCTAAAATGACAGACAATGGAATTGAAATTGGTTGGAACAGGAACAGTGGGGGAAGATGTGGATACTTTGGCTAGAAGACATTTTTAAAATATATTTTTAAACAATAAAAAATTTATTACAAATATTTTGTGATATTAAAAGAATTAATTAATAGATTAAAGATAGTTTTAAAAAATATAAAAATGTAATAAAAAAGTTGAGGCAATCTTTATTAAAATATAGAACAAATAATTAACATTTAGACATGAAGACTCCTTTAATTAATTTACATTGAGCGAACTCCACTGTCCTTGCTTTGAAATAGAAATAGTGTCCGATTTGGTTCTCGACTTTGTGTGGGCCTGGTCGGTTTCGGTTACGGTCTGGTTTAGGCCATGATTGAGGGGATACGCTGGAGGACGACACTTACCAGACCACTCAGCAAATAGTGATAGGTGCGGCGGCCCAGGCGCAGGTCGCGCACATGTTGGATGAGTATTTGCTTGGCCATCTCCGTGGGGCAGTCCAGGACGATGTGCTTGCTCTCGAAGCGGCCGATCTGCTCCAAAGTGTGCAGGAACTCGATGGCCATGCTCACGTTCGAGATGCGCTTGACCAGCTCCACTTGGAAGGACTCGTTGCCGGGCTTCAGGCCTTGGTATATTTGCTGTAGGCGCAGCAGACCTGTGGTGAGGTGAATGCAAAGGGTGTGATCCTGTTAATTAACTGAGTTTACACACATATTCTCATGCGAGGAAGAAGGGGTTTGGTGGCCCACATACATAAGTACGTATGCTGCGTAGGGATGCATTAGCAGCGCCACACAAATTACAGCCATCAACAGTTTTGCGAGTCGTTAGCCACTGAAAAGGAATAAGCCCCGGGCCCTTGGGCAACCCAATCCCAATCCCTTATCAACAAGATGAGCATTTGCAGTGGCGTACAGGAAACTGGGGGAAAATGGGAGGCTTTTTGGGGTGGTGGGTCAAGCAGGGGGCGAGTCAAGGGGTTATGGCCTCATCCACCCGACCAAAAATCGAATTCACGCCCAAATCTGCTTATGCACAAAGCTCGGCTAAAGGAAAGTGAATGATATTTCGAAAGTACGAGTCTATAATCGACTTATTTGATTGAAAAATCTAATAATCAGCTGATGCAATCAGTGGAGTTTATCTCGATTTTCCAGGAACATTTTCCCAATACTTTGATAAGAGTCTCAGGAGTGTCCTTTCGTAAATTCTATGAGCTTTTCAAATGTATAAAGCCCGCCCACTCTCGTTGTTTATGGTGAAAAATATGAAAAGCCAAAGAAAAGCCTACGAAAAGCCTTAAAAATAAGTGTATTGCGAATATGGTTTCTGTTTATTAAATATTTTAAATATAGAAAAGACTTTAAGGTACTTGCAGAGATGATAAATATTTAATTATTCAAGTTAAGCTTTGGTGAACGAAACCTTAGATTAAATTACATTTTGCAAAGGATTTAAAAACAAGTAAGCCTTAAATATATTTCTAGGGATTATCCTGCAATTTAAATACATTTTAACCTAACGTTTAAGTATTACAAATACGTTTCGGTTTAAATTTTAAATCCCTAAAAACCTGCCTTTAGAATTTTCTAGTTTTCTTTGTCGCCTGCGCCTTGACATTTGCTTTGTGTGAAAATAGGCCGCATACTGCCACCCGATTGCCAAACAAAAGCCAAAGGAACAAAATCAGTTTCAATTTGAAATTTACCGAAAACGGATACAAGGATGCGTATATGCCACTGCGTATCTAGCAGATACTCCCGGGTGGGTGGCCATGCGGCCCTAGTATTTAGGCCAACTGCCACATGTGTTGGCCAACGCCAGCCAGTGTCCCGAGGCAAGGCCAAGTTTTGGACCACTTGGCAGGACCATCGTTATCCTTTCGGAGCGAGCATGGAATTATCCTGGGCCTGCTGCGCTTCGAGAATTCTCGGCCAGCGCAATTTGCATTTGTGCTTATTGAGTTATGGCTGCAACTAACTGCTTTCATTCGCACTTAAACCGAGCTCTGGGCCCCTGGCTTTCTCGGCCAGTATTTCACGTTTTTTTTTCTCTTAGCTTTCTTTCTTTGGCATCCTTCGTCCCGGAGGACTCGCCTCAACTTTACGAGTCAAAACTCAACGATTCAATGCGCCCGGGACAGGGGAATACGTACAAACAGACAGCCCGAGAGACAGACGGACAGATGATTTGTATTACAGCTACGCAGCAAACAAAGAAAGGCGAAGGAAAAATGAAGGAGCTGTGGAAAGCTGGCACTGAGAGAAATTTACTGCTTAAACTGGGAAGGGAATTTAAGTTGATAAGAAAGTAACATGTTTTATAAATGATTTTAATAGAAGAAAACATGTTAAAGATTTATTTTATTACAAAACTGAGTCTTTAAACTCATATTTCTATTTTTAAATCCTATAAAACTCTATAAACTATAAAAGTTTATTATTTATTCATTCAGTTTTTCTTGTAGTGCTGGGGATAACCAAAGGGAAAGCCAGCATAGATGGCTGGAAAAATCTCAACTGGCTCTCGGTGGATGTCGCATGAGACATGGCGGTGCAACTTCAATGCGCCTTCAATTTATGTTTGCGGATAAAATGGGATTTGCTTTTTGCTTCTGGCTTCTGCTGGATTTTGATTTAGACATTGTTGTTGCTATACCACTTCCATGGACATTGCCACGCCCCCGAGCTACGCACGGGCGGAGCAGCGTACTCAATACATTTCCAATTTGTTGTTGCTTTGATTTGCACTATGCGAGGGGACTATATACTATATATATATACCATAGATAGATGTCTAGCAGGGTATTTCGGGGTATATTGGATTGGATATAATGTTCTTTCTAATAACAAAACAACATTAAAATATAAAATAAATAAATTTCCCCTCTTTCTGTTTAAATAAATATATTTTCTTTACAAAACAAAGTATAATTTTGACTGCTTTCTTGATTAAATTTCTAAAATTTATTAAAATGTAATTGTAGTGAATTTTCTTTGCTAAATTTACTTTAAATGTAAGCCAGTTTTAAAAGCTAAAATTAAATAAATAATAAATTATATAAACAACTAAAATCCTGCCTAACTTTTACTGCTTTCAGACTAAATTATTGATTGAAGCTCTCTTGGAATTGAGCTGAAATCAAACACTTTGAAGTCTCGTCAGTAATCCCCCAGCTGTGTGAATTAGAATCTTTTTCCGGGGGTATCAATTGTCCCGAATAACACAAAGACGCTCTTTGGCAGGACTCTATGGCAGTGTGTGCGTGTGGACGAGTGAGCGGCCATTTTTTGTGCGCTCTGCTCGTTGTGCAATAAATTTTCTGCCTTGCCTTTTATACAATTTCATTTGCTGGCACTTCCTCTGGGTTCCCCTCTCTATTTCAGCTTCCATTCGCTTGGCTTGTGTTTGGATTTGATTTTTGGGTTTTTTTCGATTTGCGATTTGCGATTTGCCGCTCGGATTTGGGGTGTGTGTGCGTGTGTGAATCGGAAAATCGAAAGTGTAATTGAAGAGCATGCTGTTGCGGCCGAGGATTTTGTTTTATTTCATTTTTGATATCAAAACATTTTTGCGGCTCACCCCACATGAACCCGCGGCCCCCCCTTGCCTCCCTTTGCCGACTTTATGGCTTGAAATTGGCAGAATCCGAATGGGAATCCCCTCTCGTATCTCTCTCTCTGTGGGTTTTGAGCATTTCCGCTGATTTTTATTGTTTCATTTCGAGCTGCGGTTGGGGCTCTTTCATTTTCGTTTATGTAACGAATTTAATTCACAATTATATTTATTTATTTCCTTTTTGTGTTGTTATTTTTTGCCCACAGAAAATTTAATTTGATTTTTAGGAAAACTTGAAATAGCAAAGCGAATTTTATATTAAATGGGAAAAGATTGCAGTCACTCAATCTGGCCATTATCTCTGGCCATATGTAAATGTATTTTCAGAGCCACGCCCACAAAACCCGGCATTGCCACCCATAGATTTAGCCCAGAACTTTCACTTTAGATGCGAAAAGTAAACAAGACAATTTGTTATGTTAAACAAAAGTTAGTTTTGCGGAAATGAAGTTTTCCTGCCTTCGGTAGCGACACCAGATCACAAACACCAGCATGTGCATAAATAGATGCAAAGATACACAGATACGAGAGCACTGAGAGAAAAAGGAGGGATAGGTAACAAAAATAAACAAGAAAATAAAGGTATTAATAAGATTTAATAATTACTATTTTTATTTAATGAATTAATAAAAGCAAACATTCATTTTAAGCTTAAATTTGGCTTATTATTTCCAGTATTTTCTCTCACTGCCTTTGGTTAAAGGGATAAGGATACGGATACGGGTTGTGGACACAGCACATCAGGGATCGCACATGGCCAGCAAGTAAGACATTTCCTAACATATTTTATGGAGAAAGTTGACGTGGCCGAGCGGTGTTTGAATAGCAGATAAACAAATGTAATTATTATGAAGAAACTTTCCATCTCTGCAAAGAAACGGGAAATCCCTATCCTGTTGACGCGGCTGCTTTTCATTTCCCAATTCGAATGCAAATCCAAAAATATATTCCATAATTTATGCAGTGGGCTCGACTTGACTTACTGCCCGCGTAATTAGGATACAGAGGAGTCGTCTTTGAGGGCCACGCCCCAATTTAGCAGCTTGTTATGGGTTTTTTGCCTGCTCGTCCTGTTTTCCCGCCTGTTGTGCTATCAAAAACTTTGCCGCTTTAATTACTTACAAATTGCGAGGACGTCGACGTCCTCGGCTCGGTTACAGGCAACTCGGGAAAATTATGCTGACAAGCTCAAAGGCTTTGCGCATATGTTTTCAATGGCCTCGGCGAGGGGCATTAAAAGTATCAAATAACATGAAAGTGAAAGCGCAGTAAACCCCATAATGGTTAAATTAATGGCAGCCAGCCGGAACATCATCGAAGCAGGAGGAGCAGGCCAAGGACTCGGTCGGTGTCTTAACGCAATTTGCGCTGCCATTTGACGCAGTTTATGCAAATTCTTCTGTGATTTAAATTATGTAACATTTTTGCCCCATCTACTTACTACGGTGGCAACAATCAGCGCTTGCTTATTATTCATGATGTGCTCACTCTATCCAAGATTCGTTTCAGATTTTTATGCCCCACACAAAGCACTCATATCGATACATATTTGATTGTCTCGATTTAGGATGGGTTTCGATGGGTTCGATACCGAAGACAATCAAGTCTTTCATCTATAAACAAAAACCATTTACATAATTCTGCAGTTAGGAAACTCTCGGGTCGCATTGATTAGCCGGCGGTGGGTTTTGGGTCTTTAATGCCAAATGCCAGTGTCTTTAATAAACGATTCTCTCTGTGCATGTGGTGGGGTGGAGGGGAGGGGGAGGGACTACTACTGGCATTTTCGGTCACTCGAGTGAACTGCTGACGTATTCATTGCAGCATGAGCAAGCAGATTTTCACACGTTCTTAAAGGACCTCACGCTTCTCACGTAGCCGCAGCTGCCCCAGCATCTGTGTATCTGCGTATCTGTCTCCTCGTATCTGTGTCTCTGGCCTGGAATGTTTATTCCTTTTCTCTCACCCTGGCCTCCCCCTTAATAAATTTCATTTCACGGCAAGTCAATGTGCTGTTAACACGGCAATGGGCAGGGCCGCATTTTCCTTCTTTATTCTTCTTCAGATTTCTTCTTCATTTTCGGCAGCTGCCAGGAGAGGACACACATGGTCCACATATATCTGTATATATCTGTATATATATTTGGGTATTTCTGTACATACGTGTAAGTAAGACATTTACTTTCATTGCAGACTGTTGATTGTAGGCCAAAATATCGATGGCAACCTGGCAAAATCTTGGGGTTATGGTAAACGGGTTTACTATTTACGAAAATCATCTTGAATTACACTGCATCCACGCATAAAAGTATATATAGAACGACGCTTTCTAAGGTATATATTATATAGTAAAGCCTGGATTTAATTTAAGAAAAATATATATACTTTTCTAGACTTTGTAATACAAATTTTCCATGGAAATTATGCTCAGAATTTATTATTATTATTTTATAACCAATTTTTGTTTGAAAAATTTCAATTTTTAATTTCTAAATTGAGATTTTTACATATTTTGAAGTATAGAAATTTTCTTACACTCAAGTTGTTCCAAAATCTAGCTGAAAATCATTCAACTTGGCATCGCCACCTGTCACTTTTTCGTGTACATGTCATTTGTTCCCGTGTCTCGTACGTGCAAATACTTTGCAATTCATTGGCATTGGTTGTCTGAGGGAAATTTGCTTATACGGCTCATTTGACATGGCTGGCAACGTAATGGCAGTCGGAGTCAAAGTCGCTCTCCATCGGCGATGACTGGAAGCGGGACAGCTGCTCGGAGCAGTTAGCATGTCAAGCTGCTGGCCCCCCCATGTGTAAATGAAGTTATTTCAACTCGGTTTGCTTCACTTTTGTGAGTTCCCTTTGTTATTTCAAATGGTATAGATGAAAGGCGGATCATCTATATTATAATTAGTTCATAAAGAAGGAACCAAATGCCTTCCTATTTAAAAAATTTAAATCCTTTGAGAGTGAAAGCTTGAACCTATTCACTCCTAAATAATTTCTACACTTCTTTACTTTAAAAACTTAAAAGATTCTATCTATCAATAAGGCGTGGTAAGTCCTTGCCCTTAAAGGTTTCAGTACCAAAAATCCCACATATAAATGTAGTATTGGTAATACCCAAAAAAAAAAAGAAAACTTTAGCTGCAAATCTTAAGCTTGGATTTTTCTTTGATGACCTGTGGATGGCCCCGCCCGCATTTCTCTTTCGTCTGGCAAATCCAATAGCCGGCGGCGGCACAAGTGTTTTTTAGTGAACAATCTCGCACACTCGCTAAACACACACCACATACTCGTAGTGGAGTGTATAAATATAATATAATGTAGCACTGCCGGGGGGTCTGGCACGTAGCGGAATTCTCGTTCTCGGCCAAATACAATAATTTCACGGCTAAAGGGAAAATGTGTGTAAGCCAATTTCTTGGCCAAGTCGTAAATAGAAGCGGGAATAAACTTATAAGCCGCTGGCCCACTCCGCATGAATTAGATTCCCAGGATCTGGCAGGATCTAGGGGCGGGGGGAACGAAACGGCCATAACGAAATATTGTTTGTTGTTTTTGTTATTTCTGTTCTGATTGTTCTACACGCCACTCGAAAAATCGTATCTGAAGCCGGCCATTGCCCATAAATAGTTATTTTTTCTCTCCTTTTTTTCAGGGCTCTCTCGTTGTATTTTTTTTCTGTTTCGTTTTCTTGGCCAAAATGTTTTTCCTATTTCTTTGTAATAAACTCGTTGGCGCGTCGAATAAACAAAAGAGGAAACCATTCCACGACAAAACAGTTGCCGAGTCTCCGAGTCCGAGTCCCCTGCCAAAAACAAAGGCCGTTAACTGGCAAAGGCAAAGGCGAAGGCGTGGGCGCTACGTGCCAGAAGTTGGCTTGTAAACATGGCCATAAAGCAGGCCCAGGCGAAAGTGGGTTTTTGGGGGGATGAAAAAATGAAAAACTGCCTGGCAATTTTGAGAAAGCAAATTCACTGGCCATATCTATTAATTGGCAATATCTGGCAATGACTCTCGCCATATTTGGCAAATCAAAATTGATTTGCGTGTGGCCATTAAGCTGCTAACAAGAGGCCACAGACTTATTAGTTTTCCCTTGAATTGATAAAGTGCTTGGTGGCTTAAAATACATACAACCCCCAACCCCGAAGATATAGCTTATACATATATTCGAAGAGGCTCAAGGGGGATTAAACACAAACAATGAAGAGGGGTTCATGCACTCAACCTGCCTCGCATTGATTGAGTGCTGTTGGCCACCGCAAAGAGATTTTCACGTGGCATTCATTAATAATAATAATGCAGGGCCAGACACTAGACTTCGTCTGTCTGTCTGCCTGTCTATCAGTCTCTCCGTCATTCCCTCCATTTATCCTTCAGTCCATTGGTGGCCACATAAACCAATTGTCCCACTGCCAATGGCATAAAATGTCAGCGCGAAAAGGGGGAAAAGCGTAGAAGAACTCACTGCAGACGGGGCTGTGTCATTAAACTTTATTTATGCAGTGCGGGGTAAATGGAAAATGCTTGCAGAAACTTATAACAAAGCAAATTTACGCTGCAGTGAAAATGGGGACTCAAACGTGCACTAGAAGAAAATTATTCTAGGAAATTCTCTAGAGTATTTAATAGCATTTACAAATTTTTAATAAATCTAAATATGGGCAAATTAGTTGCTTTTATTTATTTCAAGTATTTAACCGATTTATATATATTTCCAATTTCCCATAAGATAAATTAAATATTTTTAGGCAGGTTTAAAGTTTAGTAATTTAATTTTCAAATGAAAGCAAGCTAGTCAATCGTTTTAAAAATGTTCTTATGGCAAATCAAGGGCATGGAAGGAGAGTTTTACTAAAAAACATATATTATTGGATTCTAGAATGTATAAATTAATTTTATAATATTTTATTTATTATCT
This sequence comes from Drosophila anomelani, assembly GCA_035045905.1. NCBI lineage: Eukaryota > Metazoa > Arthropoda > Insecta > Diptera > Drosophilidae > Drosophila > Drosophila anomelani. The sequence goes on from JAWNOO010000165.1 coordinate 12,203,210, forward strand.
TCTTAAATCCTTTATCCTTTTCCTCCAGTGCACACATAATATTGAGATGCTTTCACAATAGTTTGCATAGATGAGGTTGCGAGAAGCGAAAGCGAAGCGGAAAAATGCTTATTGACTCTGCTCCTTTCGATTCCGCATTCTCGCTGCCCCTCTCCCACAGGATCCCCGAGTCCTTGGCTAGGCTAAGCCCAAGCTACGCTACGTCCATATATTAGTATGCATGCTGGTCGTACTCACCATCGTGGGAATCGTAGAGATAAATTATTTTGCGCCAGCCATAAAATTGTATTGTATCAATGATGGCCTGATGATAATCCGGGCGCATGCTGAGGGCAAAGTCGAGGAAGCCAGACGATGGCGTAAGCACCTAAAACGCGAAAATTATGGAAAACAGTCAGTCGAAAGGAGGAGAAGAGAAAGAGAGCAAGGACATGGCGAGTTAGTAAACATGAATCATTATTGAGTGCTCATTGTTGTTGGGGCCCTGTTTTGGGGCTCGTTTCGGGCATTTGCCTGGCTGATTTATAGGCGTCCCAGCCTAAACGAGGCCAAAAGTGTGTTATAAATTTTTAAAGCGCACGCACACGGCAGTCGGGGCAGGACATCATTAGGAACAAGTGGCCTACAGTCTACGGTCCCAGCTCACTAGTATTTATAATGATTTGTACCTGGGCGGCTCATAAATATTCGCTACACTCGACCAGCAGCAGCAGCAGCAGCTGTGTGTGGGTTTGCCTTGTTTTTTTTTCTCTTTTTACTTTGCTTTTTGTTGAGGGAGCGGTGGTGTTGGTGTGCATTTCAAGGTTAGCAATTTATTTAGAGAGCCAACAGTGCGTATGATTAATATTTCATATTTAAATAGGAAAACGACCTTAATATTTATTAATGTCTTAATGCGCTCACCTTTTCGGGGAACCAGGGTGTCACGAAGGGCATCTGGAAGGTGTTTGAGTAGGAGTGCAGGGTATCAAAGGAGTCGGGTGAAACGGCACCCAGCATCGAGTATACGCCACGTGAGAACTGATTGCAAACTGCAGGAAAAGAAGAGAATTGTGTGAAAACGATTAGTTTTAGGAAAGTTTTATTTTAGTTTATATTTTTTAATATTTTTTAAATGACTTAAAGCTCTTAAGGTAACTTTAATTAAACAAATTTATACAATTCTCCTGCCTCTGCCATTAAATCAAAATTCAAGTGTAGGGAAAAACCAAAAAATATAATGGAAGACTGGCAAAAAATGCAAATAATTAATAGATTGTCCTGCGTAACGAGATATCCTTGACAGACAAGTGCATCTCGGCATGAATTGAGTCTGGGAATGAATGAATTTCAAGTCAAGAGCCTGGATAATTATCGCTTATCGTTAACCATAAACCTAGGAATATTTTAATAAATATTCAGTTACAAATACTCACTCAATCTGGAGAGCTTGAAGGCATCCGCCGTATTGATCACGTCCACATAGGCCTGCAGCTCGAACCGCCGGGAGGAGACGTTCAGGTTGTGATTGAGCATCGCATACTTAAAGGCCGACTGCACCTCGTCGGTTCCCTGCTCGAAGATGGCACCTGTTCCGGATGCGGTTCAAGTTTCAGGTGGATCCAGGCAGGTCCAGGCAATATGCAAAGATGTGTAAAATTGTTATTAGTGTGCTTTTTGGCTGGGGGAAAAGTTTCGGTTCTTGTTTCTCGCTTCTTTGGGAAGCTGCTACTGCTGCTGCTCCTGCTCTTCCATCGAAATTGTCAATTAAGTTCAAAGCAAAGGCACTTTAAACTTTGTAATTGCTTTTGCGCTCGAATTTTATTTGTGTTGTTGCTCTTGTAATTTTTTCTTCTCTTTTTTTTCTTAGATTTTTTTTTGGGGGGAACTTTGTGTTTGTTGCTGTTGTTGTGGTGGGCAATTCGAGCCAATTTTTAAGTGGCGTTTGCTGCAAGCTAATAAGCGTGGCGTTTCAGTTTTCAAAGTGGCCAACGAAAAATTGAGGAATAAAAAAAAATGGAAAGAAACTGACTCGTGGCAACTTCATTTGTCCGAAGCTTGGGAAATTGTGTGAATTTTCTTTCTTTTTTAAGACCTATTTAGCTAAATAGTTACAGAAAAGGGAGGGAATTAGGAAAACGGAAAAGGGTTTGTTGAAGCATCTCATAAACCTTAAAGACTTCTTCTAGCTAAAAACTCAAAGGGAAATTGTAATATAAAATATTTTAGAAATACTTCTTATTAACTTTCTTGGCCAGATTTTATTTATAGCAAATATCTTAGCATTTTCTCGTTATTAATACAAGAAATTTAAATAATTTAACAACGTAATAAAGTCTTGGACTCAGCATAGTTTAATATTTTTCCAGGAAATAATTTCTCTTGAATGCTGGCTTTTTCAGCTCTGGAAAAATAACGGGGGAAATAGTGAAAATTGAGGGAAATTCGGGGGCGTTTGTAGCCTCTTTGCAGCTGGGGCTTGTGCAGCTGAGCTGAGTTATAAAATAAAACTAAGTGCCAGGACAAAGGCGGCCAGGGAAAATGGAGCAAGGAGCAGCTCGAGTTCCTGTCAGATGCATTGGGCTTACGGTTACGGTTACTCACCTAATGGGATTTTCTCGGTTAATGATGGCTGTGCGCTGACTCCTCCTCCTCGTCCTCCCCCTGCTGGTCCTCCGCCGCCATCGCTGCTCCATATTAGCCATAATAAAAAGCTTGGCCAAAGGCAGCTCAACTTTAAGCCAAAGCGCATTTTGCAGCCCGTTGATATTGCTGCTGCCGCCGTAGCTGCAGCTGCCTTGTTGTTATTGTTATATCCTTGCTATTCCTGCGGAACAGGACTCTTCTTGTTGCCGCTGCTAATTCCGCTATTCCGCTTATTTCGTGCACTGTCTGCAGTTGTTGCTTGTCGTCGCTGGCATTGCGAGCATTTTGCTGCACTTAGCGCAGCATTTGCATAATTTGTCCTGCCTACATATATTTTTTGGTTTAGAAGTGGAAGCAAGAATAATGGTAAATATATATATCTGTAGATTTTTGAGGAGATTTCTTGTTCGGGGTCATCATGCAAATGGCGTCCGTGTAAATCCCTTTAATTTTCAGCTTTGTGTGCTTAATTAAACGCTGCCTGCTTATTGGGGCAAATTAGTGTTTATATATTTTTTAAGCTCGCCCTTTCAGGATACCCCCCAAAGGTGCCTTTGGCCCCGGCACGCGTTGGCCTGCACGTGTCTCTGCCACCTGGCTAACTGGTAGATGCACTGGCAAAAAAATATAGTAGAGTTTTAGCAACTGAGATGCTTAAAGGTAAGGAGTAGATGGTTTAATATATATTTTTTCTATGAGAAGCTCTAACTGTGGCATAAAAAGTTGACATTTTATAGAAATTGTAATTAATAAATTTAAAAAATTGCAAGGCTTTAAATTACATTTAATTATTTATTTTTGGATATGATGTAACCTTTTTTATATTCTTATTAACTAATGTAAATACTTAAGATAAGATAGATAAGATAATTTTGGAAAGTCCTCAACATTTTATTACGGCTAAAGTATATCTTTAAATATACAAAAATAATAATAATTTGAACCTTTTTAAATGATTTAAATATTATTTAAGATATGCAATACCATAATAAAATAAACAGTATTAAATACAATTGAAGTTTTCTTTGCATTCTTATATTCTGCATTAAAGTCAGCAAAATAATTAACTTATTTAATTGTTATTCAAGTAATAAGTAAAGCTTAATTTGAATCAAGAAACACCTATCATCAACAATGTTTAATGTTCCCTAAAATAAAGCTCATAAAAACCCAATTTCGTTATTAATAATCCCATGTAGCTTTGCCTCAAACAAGACCCACTTTCGCTACCGAATGTAAAACCGAATTGATGACAAATTTTTGGGCCATATTTTTTGTCGCTCTGTAGCAACAGGTAAACAGGTAACACGGGCAAAAGATAACTGGCAACTGGCACCTGGCACAATGGCGGCCGACTTGGCAACTGTCGCGTTCCATTCACTTTCCGCTGAGACTCGCATTTGTGTGGGCGCCAGGATGAGTGCGGGCAAGGATGCGAGCCTGCGAGGATGTGTGTGTGCCCAGTGAACTGTATGCAAATATGTACACCTGGTCTATATGCAGGTGTGCGGCGAGCTCTCATGTGTGTGTGTGGGTGTGAGTATGGGAGTGCCTCTTTGCCATCTTTGGCGTTGTTTTTGCGCGGGTTGTCAGTGTGTCACTGTGCCAGCAGCTTGTGCCTTTGTTGTTGTTCCTGCATGCGTGTGTCCTCCGCCCCCTGATCCAACTTTACCTGCCCAGTTTCCTCCCCCTTCGCCCCCCCACGGCAGTCGCATATCCCCCAGTCGTTATCCTTTCGGTTCGCTGACTGTTTTTGTGCTGATTTTGCGCTTATTTTAAATGTCTTTTGTGCTGCTCCTCCCTTTGCAGCTGCTTTATTTTTGTTTACGTTTTTGTTTTATGCCTTTTTATTGTTAATTATTTAAAATTGCACAGCACAGGCTGACTGAGTGACTCGACTCGCACACACACACACACACACATCTCTTTTGGCCGTTTTTCTCGTTGTTTTCCCAACCGTTTTCCCTTCCAACTGGCTCGCTTATTGGAATTTTATTTTTGGGATCGCCGTTTTATTTTGGGGGCGAGGACGACGATGGAATTTCGACGTTTTACGTTTGCATTTCCCGTGGGCTTTAAGAATGGTTTAATTTTTGAAATTGTTTTTAAATCGGCTTATTTGAGGTATGCCGCACACACACACACACACCCACAGCTGGCTATTTGTATGAGTTTCGAGGATTCGTTAATTCACGTAAATTTTTGCGGTTCCAGGAAATCGATATTAATATTACCCGTAGATAAATATTCATAAATTTGGACACGGACTCGCTTGCTTGATTTTTGTGTGGAAATATATGGATATTTGCTTACTTTTTTCTCTGATTTTGTAAACATTTATCTCTACTTCGTTGATTTTGTAGATAACAGAAAAAATAAAGAGATTGGACAACATATTCAAAGGTTTAAGTTATGCAATTTTATACCAAAAAAACTAAAAGAAAATATTTCTAACAACAACTCAATTTGAAGGGTTTTTTGTTTATATCTAGACATAGTTTTCATTTGTATATGAATCAGTTAAAAAGTTACCCAACTTTACTGGACATTATTCCATTATTTTCTCAACCATTGACCTACTCCAAGCAACTAAATCTAAGGGTAATGGCGACTGTAAATCCATCCCCCACAGACTCGCAAGTCCCTCCTTTGAAGTTTGTTTTGCTGCTTAACCACTCTTTAATCATATCAGTTACAGTAACTAATCCCTGGGGCGGCACAACCCAAAGATAGGGCGAGAGAACCCTTTCCTGGCAACTGGGCCCGGCCCGGCCCATTCATTCATTAGGCAAACATTGACCGAGGCAATCTACATAAAACCACTTGAGTGAAAAGTTGCAGTCTGCTCCATAAAAACCAGAGCTCAGGACACAGGACAGAGAGTCCGAAGGAGACTGGCCTGTAGAGCCCAGGGAATGGGCTTACTCATCATCAGGCTCTCGGCATCGGCGCGAACGGGATTATTTAGCGCATTTAGAAAATAGGTTAACAGACGCTTAATATTCATATAGCCACGGCCCAGGGGCTGCTGGTTGGCACTTGGAGGAGCACTCGGAACTTTATTCGTTATAATGACGATGGCGAAACTAACGCCCAAGACCAGGCCGGGGCCAGCTTTCCATTAAACGAATGATCCCACTTAATTAAATTTAAATTAGGAGCCTAAAGTTGAACGTCACGGACGTTTAAGTGGCTCCTGTGAGAGGCTTGGCTTATTTACAGTGGGCCGTGGCCGAAACAAAAACCCGGCTGGTGGCACAGGCCGCTTCAGATAAGTGAAACGAATGAATGAATGGGCATAGCTGCATCGCTGTCCTGCGGAAGCACTTCCGTTAATTAAATAATTATTTTGTAGCCACTCGCTGATTACTTTTTGCTCCACTCTCTCGCCTCCATTCATTCGCAACTTAACACGCCGCTAAAGATACTCCCTCGCAGGCGGAATCCGGATCCGGGACTGACCTTTGCGAGTTCCCCAGTAATTCACCAGCCAGCTGCTGGGCTGATAGGCATCGCTGAGAAGTCTGAAATCCCCCAAACAAAATTTGCCTTTCAAAAGAACAATGTTCTCTCATTTTTTTTTGTCGACTCCTTTGTCGACGGGGCACGTGCGACCCTGACGGGTAGAACAAAAAGCTATGGCCAGGTATTTAGCGAATCCGGCGAGATAAAAATGTAACAGGAAAATTATTAGGCCGCAGATAAAATCCATAATATAAGGCAGCTCATTTGCATTTCAATGAGGTGATTAGTATGCCAATGTCATGCTGGCATCAAAAATATAACAAGAACGTATAGTATATAGAAGGTATATTTTTGTTTCAATAATTGGAAGGTGCTTCAGGTGGGTGGCATTCAATTTTTCGATTTTCTATAGAATTTATAGCATATAAATTGAAGGTTGTTATAAATTTTTTAATGTATTTAACATATACAAAAAATACAGATGCATATATACCTCTTGAAGAGACTTATTCATTATAAAAAAGATTTAAATATATCCTTCTTTATAAAAGGATAGCTGGGATTAGCTAGCATATTTTATAGAATCTTCTTTAATATTTTCTTCTGAAATACCAGCTTCCATTTTATATTTTACAAATTTATCTGAGCCCACAATGGACTCTTAAAAATCTCCTATGCCTTAAAATAAACATAAATTGTTAGCATTTCAAATAATTCCCAAATCTTCTCTGGCATTCCTGTATTTGTTTTGATTCGATTTCAATAAATATACCCCCTCCATTCTAACAATAATTAGCTTAAGTCTCAACAGGATTTGAAGGACTCGTGGCAATCAAAGACAAGTGCCTCGATAATTGATAATTTATTTTTTTTTGTGCCTTCGAATCTGAATCTGACAATTTCCCATGCCAACCGGAGCACCAAAGTCACAAATAATGAGCACAAATTCCGCTGTTTATATTAATGCTCGTCAATACCCGAAAGTCGGGGCCACTCGGGGAGTCACTAAGTCATTCCCTCAGTCAGTCACTCTGTCAGTGGGCCAATGAACTGTGAGTTGGGGTCGGCGGGGTCCCGACAAATTTGGCAACTTACAAAAAAACGGGCCAAGCATTTGTCGCTGTTCATTTGTGGCTTACAGTTGCTGGCACTCCTTGAGATTTTCCTTACATATATTTCTTTTTTTCTTGTACGAGTAGGCGGTTGTTGCTTTTGTTGGTCACACACAGCACACTTAAATGGCGGCTTTTTCTTGCTTAACTTTCTTTTTTTTTCTTTGGTTGCCTTGAGAAATATTTTGGGGAATTGGCTCTTAAACGACTTTTACATTTGCATAAGCTGGCACACAATTTTAAAACTGATTGCCGCTACTTTATTATCACTTAATGCGCGGGTTTCTTTTTCCTTTTTCTGCTTTTTTTTTTCTTTTTATTTATCTTTATTTTTCTTGTTGTTTGCGGTTTCTTGTAACACTCGGTTTTGAACACGATTCGCTGAGGAGTTCGTAGGGAGGTCCTTTTGCCGATTTTCCGAATTCCGTGGACCGCTAGAGAGCCAGCATCCTTTGACGTCCGCCGTAATCGTCCTGTTTGACGCGCGCACGACTGAGTACTGAGTGCGAGGATACCCGGCTGCCGCTTCAGCATCCTTCAAAGCGACAAAGCTACAAAATGTCCCCCCGCTCTCGGCTGGATTCGGCAAGGTCGGAAAAGTCGGAAAACTCGGAGGCTGTGCTCTTTGTACTAAAAAGGGCGGCTTCGGCCGCAGAGAGCGAGCGCACACGCATTTGTCTGCAAAGCCCGAAGGAGGAGAGCGCACAGAGAGCCCACAGGCAGACGTGTGTTGCTGGCAGTGTTACTGACCTAGTAACCGTTATCCTTTTTTTTCTGCTCTTCAAGTTTACTCCTTGCCAGAACAACAACAGCAATAATAACAACAACAGTGGGTATAGCACAACTTGTCGTCGTCGGCTGGCTGGCTGGCCTTTTTATGGCCATCTCGTGAGTGCAGCACAAAATCTGCAATTGTGTTGCCAGTCGCATTCGCATTTGGTTAGTTGTTAAGCCAAAGCCGAGTGCTGGTCGAAATCCATAACAACGATTGAGCGGGCGAAATCAATTAAAGCGATTTAGCCAAATCTCCGGTAATGGCCGACAGTTTGGTAAACAGCTCAGAGAAGGCTTAAAAAATGTGAAGCAATTATCAGTCTGAAAGGAGATAAAGAAAGATTGTTTTTATGGAGATTAAGCAATGATAAACAGAGAATTGTTAGAGAATTAAATATCAGAAATGATTAGCAATGAAACCTTTTAGAAAATTAAGACTTTAAACGAATCTAAAGAAATATTAGTAAAAGATTTCATAGATTTCCAAAGCTGCTGAAATAAATTAAAGGTTTTTTGGGAGTATTTATTTATTTATTGACTTTGAATATATAAAGCTTATATTTACAAAGGCACCCACTAATTCATACTTTCCTTGTACTTTCAGTACAAGGATACCCATTTTCTAGTTATACCTTCGCAACAATTTGTTGAATCAAAATATGTTATTTTCATGGAGCAAAGCAACAATATTCACAGTTCGCTGTGAATATCAATTTGAAACTGATATTCTGTTGTTCTGCACAGAATTTTGATTGCCCCGGAATGTGGCAGTGGAGCAGCATTGAAGGGATTAAATAAGCGGCAGCAGAACAAACCATTTTACATGGCAATTATGCAGGAACAAGAACTGCCTGCCCTGACCCCTCCTCATCCCCCTGACTGGTGGGGAATTCGTGTAGAACTAGACCCATTTCAGCAGTCAATTCAAGGATGAAGCTTTCCGTCCTGCAGGAGCAACATGTGTGCACGCGTCGCTGCTCATTCGAAATTCAATTTTCAATAAATGCACACAAATTGATTTCCAGCTTCGGGGCCTTCAAGCGGTGTTACGGAACTCGGCACACCCCACACACAGCTGCTCCCCTCCACACACCCACACACACCCTCGAACAATCGAACTCACACCTGCATTAAGGGTAAAACTTTTCAATTTACGTTCTGTTGTTTTTTAGCATCAAATATCCCGAGCTGTCAAAAGTATTTGTCGAGAGATTTTCGGCTACATTTCGGTGATGGGAGGCGAAGGGCTCCGATTCCCAGCTCCAGGCTCCGGCTCAAGCTGAAGCTTCTCCGATCACTGGTCCTTTTATCTCCGGGTCGCTTATTAGACTTTTTGTACGCCACTTAAAGCAATTCCATTTCCTGTATTCCATGCAGAGAAAATAATTTCTCATTTGAATTTACTAGGGAAATAAAGGATATTAAGGGGAAAAGTTTAAAGTATTAAAGAGTAAATTTACATAATTAATTATTGAATGCTTTTCTAAGACTTGAATAAATATACTTTTCGTTAAGTTTTGATTAAGAACTTAATAAAGAATAAAGCTATCCGATTTCTATACCATTTTTTATCCTTTTAGTTGGGCAATTTCCTGCTAGATTTTATGTTACATATTTTTCAATGGAATTTTTAAATAATTATACATCTCTATTTATTTCTTTGTGCACTCCAGATTGGTTATTCCGTACGCACCTACGCCGTACTCCATATGGCACACGTCTGCTCGCTTATCCGCGCCTGAAATTCCGCATCATGCAGCGCAAACACTTGTTAATTACTTTTATTATATCCACAGCTTCACTTGCACAGTCACGCAATTCATCGGGTGCAGATCCGGATCCGGATCCAGCGGGTGCTGGGTCCAGGGGAGGGAGGGAGGTACGAGGACCACGGCTATGGCATTATTGCCTGTTGCTCTTGCCAGTGGCACCAGCGCCACCACAGCTGATGTGGTCGGCCGTAAACATGTGGGTGCGAGTCTCCGTCGGAGTCCCACAGCCCGTGGTCCATATTCCGTATTCTGGATTCCGTATTCCGTACTCCATGCCGCATTCCGTACTCGACAGTAACGGGGCCGTCGTCACACACAAGTAATTGCAATCAGCACCTTGGCAACGAGCAGCTGGGCCAAAAAGAGCGCTTTCACGGACGTATTTATTTATAAAGCAGCCCGTAACTCACGGTGCGTGCTGTCGTATATCTTAACCCGCAACTGCCGGACTGACGGAGGTCTCGCTGAGCACGGAAAACTCTGTAGCTCAGACGAGGGGATTTAAATTTATTGGTAAATAATGAGGTGTCCCGCCACTGCATTTAAGCTTGTCTTTCAACTCTTTTTGGCAGGTGTTCTAGTGTTAAATGGTCATCTGTCTGCAATTTATATGCTAATTAAGTATTCTTAATTGTAATGTCTTAAATGCACAGAAAAAAGTTGGGATTAAGATAGGAATTAAGTTGATTTTTAAGTTGTTTATATAAAAATAGAGAAAGTGAGATAAGTTAAAAGAGATATTTATAATTAAGTAGTGATTTTCATATTATTTTAAATATTTAGTATTCTTTCAGTAAAAATATAAAATGATTATTATCTTATAATTAAATATTCACCAAATCAAATTAATAAAGATTTTAAGTATATTTTTCTGTGCAGATTTTTCTGAAGAAGTACTTCCATTGGGCTTTATTTTATTAAGCGATAAATTGTCGCATTGCCTGACCAATTTCTCGAATGCTTGGAATGGTTTTAAGTTTATACACACTCCCCACACACCCACACCCACCCACTCCCACTGACAAACCGAAATCAAAAGCCTTCGGTGTAACCACACGGCGTATACGCAATGTCAGCTAAGCCAATTTTCAGCGTAACGAGTGCCGCCGCAATTATGCGGCCTTATTCCATGTGGAAATTAACGTGAATTGCCCGCCATGATTGGCATTGTTTTCGTCGCGTGTCACGCATGTCACGCATGTCACGCGGGGCACGAGGGGCTTCGATCAATTGAAATCAAATATGCAACAATAAAGAGCGACGCAGGTCACATCAACGTATCGATTGGCTGTCACTTGAGAAGAGGCCGTGTCAGCCCGGAGTGGTAATAATTTAGCAACTAATTAAGCGACGGAAATGAGGAGCAATAATACAGAGATACAGAAAGAGACAGAGTCAGACACAGATACAGGATACAGACAGAGATTTTTCCCCCACTCAACACATAGAGATGCGATCCAAAATGGCGCACACACGCACAGAGGCAGAGAGATAGCTTTTCCAATTAAATTTATAACTTATTTATGATGGCAAGTAATCTTCTTTGGGCATTAGGAGATGTAATAAAAATGATTGAAATATAATTGAGAATTGACATAAAAGCCAAACAAACACATACACACACAGAATCAAGCCACGACACACACACACACACACGACACCAGCTAGCTTATAAAATCCTGTCGGCTGGCTTGGCAGGCACTTACAATCAACGATTACCTTTACACCTGCCATTGTGAAAATAAGCCATAAGCGGAAATTACATCAAAAGGATATTGTTATATCGATGAGCAGCCATCGAGGAGCAGGCGTCACAGTCGCAGCTGTAGCTGTAGCTGTAGGAGCCGAGGAGCAGCAGCAGCAGCCAAATAGCAGAAAAATAAAGTATGGCAAGAGGTGCCATAAAATAAATAACATGAGAAACCAAATAAACATTTTGGCAACGGGGCACGAGTCGATATCCAGGAGCGGGGAATCTCTACAATCCCGAAACCAGGACGAATCCGAAACTTGCCAAGCCAAGCCAAGCCAAGGCAAGCTCCTTGCCGCCATGTGTGCTCGGTTGTGTGTACTTTGTGGGGCGGATGTTTGGCATAAAATAGACTTATCCTAATGAAAAAAGTCTCGCAGGCACGTTAAGTAAGATATGTGATACCAGGACGCGATGGTGATGGGTAAGCAGGGATACAGGATACACCCATACAGGGGATACTTGAAGGAGCCGCCCAGCACAGCACAGCCCAGCCTGGGGCCGAGTCGCAAAGGATCTTTAAGGCGTCGAAACGTTAAAAGTTAGGCCTGGCAATAGTAAAAGCTAAGCGGCTTATGGGTCCCGGCCAATGGCAATGGCAACAAGGACATAGCATCGCATTGCGAACAAGGTGGTGAACGAGACTGAGGCAACCTTAAAGATTGCCAGCGGGGATTTCTCATTCGCCTAGTTTGCGATACGATAAGAATTTAAATTGAAATAGTTTTTGCGCCAGACACACACCCAAACACACACATCCGTGGATGACGACACGAAATTCGTGTGTTCCGACTAATTTTGTAATTTATGCAGGACCCTCTACCAATTTACATAGGCAAATGAATGCCGGCGGAACGTGCAGAACCCTCCGGGGGCTTTTAGTTGTATTAACTTATGTTGATAGCTCCACGCCGCCGTGGACGACGACTTCAAAAACACAGGTAAGCATCGCTCGAATATTTTCGGTTCCGGATCGGGCATAAAGAATTCAACTCCACGCTCCTCCAGCTGCATTCCTTATTTGGGTCAATTGGCAGGCATCGCATCGCATTGGAACTTTATAACCCAGGCTCTGCCCATTTTGCGCCTCAAAAGAACACTTGAAAGCTCAAGGACTCGAGAACCCAGGCGACTCGCGAAGCACTCGCTTCATTTTGTCAGTCCTTTGTCTTAGCCTGCGGTGAAATGTTTGCGCCGGGCATTGTCATCCGCAGGACGGCCAAAAGCCAAAGGAGTCAAGTGTTCATTATGCTCAAGGATGCCGCTCTCCGCCACTGGCCACTTGAGCAGTGTGAAAAAGTGGAAGCCATAGGACTCTGTGCACTCTAAATAAATAGGGGGAGGTAAAGGGTTTTTAATTAATAAATATTAATACGAAATTAAGAATTTAACATAATATAATATAATATAATATCATTGCAGAGTATATACAAGAATTTTATTTTAAAGAATTGATTAACTTGAAAACCTTTTTTATATTAATTACATTTTAAGCTGTAAGCTCTGTTTTGCTTTTACAAATTTATAAAGAATTTTTCTCTTTAATAAACAATAATATAAATATCATTAATATTCTAAAAGGAGTTCCCTCTTGATTTCAAGGTAAGAAAATCCTTAGCTTTCTCTCAAAAATAAAGAATTTCCTGCAAGAATTTTCTTAATAATTTTCTTGTTTATTTTTCCAAGTTCACAAAGGCCTTGCTTCCCACTTTTTTTTGGAGTGTCCTGGAGGCTGACAGCCTTTTGCCAGATAAAAGTGGTAAATAGAAATGCTGCAGATGCCTCCGCAGATGGCACAGCTGCTGTTGCAGCCACATTGCATTCCTGGGTTATTGTTGTGGCCCTCGACGACGACTGGAGTGGCCGGGAAGTTGCGACGTCTGCAGATTGTCTGTTTGATTATTTGAGTAGAATTTAATTAGCAATCGGGGGCGGTTGCGAATTTAATGCATAAATCAAATGACAGTTATATTTCGGCGGGAGGAGGAGGAGGGCTTGCTGGGCCAAGCTAAAAGGAAGCGCCGGCGGCTTTACGACGACCTAATTGCCAAATGACCTGCATTCGGGCCAAGATACTACACGGCACAGGACAGGCGGCAAGTGGCTGGCCGGATTCGGGAAACAGGCGGAAGAGATGGCTGAAAGGCAGGCAAAACAAACAAGAGGCAACTTTGTCGTTATTACCTTTTATTAACTGAGTGACTCGGGGCTTGATGGGCTCCCCAAAGACGAAGGCGAATCTCCGAAAGATGTGCCTACCCCCTCCCTCCCCGAGGGTCGCGGGGGTCACTTAAAAAATGATGCCCTTTCGCGGGCCATTCCCAGCATTGTCTTTCGCGGCCTCTGCGGACAGGGTATTGCCGTCTTCGTAGCCCGGCGTTTTCCGGTTTCCACCTTTTCATTTCTTGTTTCAGTGCCTCTGGCTCGCGGCATGTTTTTCATTTTCCTTTTCAATTACCCCGCCGCGACGTTCAGTTGGCGCATTTCTCATATATTTTTTTCGGTCTGGCCGGGATTGTTTGTCTAAAAGCGGGGTGAGAGGGGGGCCGGATGGGTCGCTTCTGGATCCTGGTGCCTGCTCCTTGCACGGCTGCATGCATTTAAGTCTAATTGCGAGGCTGCATTGTGTGCGATATGATAGTTTGGTTCGTTTTGGACTTCAGCTTCGGCTTCAGTTCCAAACTCGCGGGGCTTAGGCTAAGCGCCTCAGTTTAAGCCCCTTTCATCTGCCAGCTGGGGGATTTCTTTTAAAGCGGTGATCCGGGACGAGCAGCCAGGAGCACGGAAACTGTAATAAGGAAATCACAAGGCAAATAGTACAGGGGAATTAACTCAAAAATTGCACGCAAATATCGGGAGTAGGAAGTGGCCCAGTTGATGGCCAAGGCAACAAATGGCCGCCGGATGTCGCTAAAGTGCTCCATTTCCGGTTGCTCTGTTTACTGTTATTACTTGCCGGTCGCTGCCCTGCTTTGCTGGCAAAGTAAAATATAAAAATTGATGGACCATTTCAAGAGTCAGTGGGAACTAGGTTTATTTTAATGAGAAAACTATGGATATAGATAATAAACAATTCTAAAAACTATGTTTATTTTAATATAAAATGCAAAGAAGATGCAGAAATTGTGACTTAATATGAAACTTAAATATACAACCTAATTTATATTCAATTCAAGGATGAGATACTTGCATATTTCTCAAATTTTTAGCCCAGAAACAATTTCAACAAGCTAAAAATAAAGCAACAGTTAGCCTGAAATTACAAATTTATTAGAGGGTCCTGCACACACATATGCATGTATATATATCTCAATCTGTGGCACTCTTTTCTCGTTTATCTAATAAACCAAATTTCCGTTAGCTCATTAAAATGGCAGTCCTGCCAAAAGTGCTGCCTCCGCCTTGCGGCTGCCGTAGTGCGTGAACATTTCGTATTGCGGATGCAATAAAATGCAGGATTTATGTGCCAGCCGCCTGGCAATTGAATTTAATTTTCCAATGCAGCCGCAGTCGCGTTCCTTGGGGGCCTTCGAGGACCAAGGACGACTGTCTGCAGTAATAACTGTAATTTTTGGCAAATGTGCACATCCCTCCTCGCTCTATTCCTCCCTCCATGCTTGTGGCTTTCCTCCTTGGGCTCGTCATATGCAACATGGACAATGGGGACTCCCCTTCACATTATGGACCCCGGACTGTAGTTGATATTTATGTCTTAATATATGCACACACGGCCGGCCCCAAAAATCTAAGTAATATTTCTTATCATCTCAAAGGTCCTGGGCGTACGTACGTACGGGTATATGCTGCTTTTGTCATCTCCTCGTTGCTCGTGCAGAATGCGTAATGAATTATTTAGGCCTGGCCCATGACAATTTATCGTTGCATGCATTGGCATTAGTTAAATGTAATTATGTGCCTTCTGAATCGAAATTAGTTTCTGGCCAATGACTCAATGACCTCGAATCTGGCTTTAAGTTATCGTAATAGTAATTGCTTTTGTGTCAAAATTAAATACGTTTTTGCTTTAAGCTGCGGGCCCAACCTAAGCTCCAAATAAAATGCGAAAAAAATCACAAAGCTCCCAAAAGGAATATAGAAAAAATGCTTAATTAAATATGCAAACTAAGTGACAATGTTTCTAGTTATTAAAATCGAAATTGTTGCGCGCAAATTAATTTACAATTTCACTCGGGGGATTTGCCGGCAGCCTCACAAAAGGCCAACAATAAAAAAAAGAGGCAACAGAAAAGTTGAAACACAAAAAAGAATAATTAAATAAATAAATATAGACAGCCGGCAATCAGCTTATGTCGAGCAACATTTTAATTTTAATATGCTGCGTCCCTCAATAATTCATTTCAACGAAAAAATTTAACAAACTATTCAATGTTTATCATCTAAAATCGTGGCCAATTCTTTAAATTTTGAACGTAGCCGAAAGAGAGAACGGAAAATAGCGGAAGCCTCTGATTTTTGGCAAGCAAATTCCATTGAATTTGCTTTCGAAATTTATGGTTTAGAAAAATGTTGCCAAAAACTAGACCGGAATGGTGGGTGGTGGTGGTCGCCGGGCGGCGGTTGGCAGTTGGCAGTTGGCGGTCTTTTGGCCAGCGGGAAGATTGGGGGCCCAGCAGCAGAGATAATAGCTTTTGATTACAGTTTATGGATGTCGCCTTTAGCTCTTCGGTCGCTCCATGTGTCTGTGTGCCGGCCAAAAACTTCAGTTGCGCCGGAAAATGTGGGTGGCTGGCTTTCGGGGGTGCTGTGGCGACACAATGGCGACACTGGCCCAGGACCACAGCCAGGACCTGGACTAGGAGCCTATGTACTATATACACTGGCTTAGTGGCTCCGAAAATGTATGGCAGGCGTTTGCAATTATTGAAATTGTTCTCCATGGCACAAAATCCAATTGACTTTTATGCAAATGAAATTACGCGATTGCTCCCATTTCGTATCTGGTTCCCATTCTCGTTCCCCTTCGAGTCGCAGTTCGAGTAAAAGCAAAACATTGATTTTTATTTACCGCTCGGAATTAAGTGCAGCGAGCAACAAAGGCCGGAGTGGGGGAAATGGGTGGAAAACACGGCGAGCCACATTTTCATAACGTAAGTGAATAGAAAATTGAATCAAATCTAATAATAAATGCTTTTATGCAGCCCTTAAGCACTCTGAAAAGATGACGACAATGCAGACGTTCGTTCCTGGCGAGGATGATGATGATGATGATGCCGATGATAGGGATGGTGGGGATGTAGCCTTGTAGCCTTGTTGTTGATGGGATTGGGGGGCTGCAAATAGGGTATCCTCTGCCGGCCCAGATTGGTGTTGCTCCGTTGGCCAAAGCTGCAATGTCGTCGCCGCTGGCAACATGCAACATGCGAGGCAAGAGAGTGTGTGTGTTGGTTAAGATGTGGCAGGATGCGGCTGTTACAGGGAAAGAAAAATATATAGGGTATTAAATGACATTACACGGTCCTTATTTAAGAGAAAACTGATAATATTCCTGGCGTATATTTAAAGATGTTTATTTGTAATTAATCATATTACTTTCTTTTGTCTGCATACAAATATTGCAGAGGTTGCTTCTATATATTCCCATATATATAATATATATTCCTTGACAGTTACTTAAGCATGTGGCTGGCTGTAACTATGTAGCTGCTTGTCCTTTTGTGCCCGTCTTTCAATTTGATTTGCCTGCCCTTAAGCAATTTAAATGAGTTTGCATTTTGTCTTTGTTGTCTGCTGTTAGCCAAGTTGTCTATCCGTCTGTCTGGCAGCTTTTAACTACTTTGACTTGCAATTCATTTAGCTTTGCATGGCAAATGAAACGCACCTGGTGCACCTGTCCCGCCTCAAATGAGTTTCTCCTCCTCCTGCTGCTGCTGTCTTTTTCCCAGTTAGCCCAGTTTTCCCTTAGGCGGCAACGTGTTGCCAGTTGCCAGTCAATTTCAATAATTCAGACCATAAACGGAGGGGGAAGGCAGGGCAAGCAGTTACCGAAATGAAACAAAGCCATAAAATGAGCTGGCAAACTTATGGCTGTGAATTTCGCCTCGGTCTGCTTATGATTTTATTTGGCTTGGCCAAAATTGCAAGGACCAGGTGCGTGAGGTTGCCAAAATTTAGAAGAGTGCTAGAAATGGCACATGTACCTAGAGGAAAAATATTAAGGGAGTCATAAAAAAAGGGAGTATTTCAATTTGAATTTAGAGAATATTTATTTTAAACTTGTGTATATTATATAAGATGCAAAATATATTTTATTATAAGAATTCTTTTCATTGTTTAGTTTATATTTTCATATTGAATTTAAAGAATATTTTTTATAGATAATATTTACTTTAAACTTGTGTATATACATATACATATAAGATGCATGTTATATTTCACAATAAGAATTTCTTGGAAGTCTTAGTTTATATTTTTAGTGTCGATGAAGAGGATAAAAAGATACCCCTTTTATTCTGGGGAGTTTTTAGGCCAATTTAGGAATTAAATGGGAAAATAGTAAAATGCCGGAAAATCAAACTTTAATAAATCACAATTCTGCTAAAAAAGCATTAAATTCAAATCAAAACTCTAAACTCAATATTCAGTGTCATTACCAACCAATATCTATATCGAAATCATCAACCAAACTATTAAAACAAGCCAGTCGAATACCAAAATGTTTCAACGAAGAGATAAATTGCTTAAAAACTGATAAATAAATGAAGACCAGCGCTGATCACAACATTCAAAGCTGTCATGTACGACACTCAAAAAGAAAAGAAAAGCAGCATGGAGCTGGCTGCTATGAAACTGCAGGAAACAGGAAACAAGAATGGATAACGATGGCTTCCAAATGAGCCTGACTGCTAGCTGCCTGATATGAAATCTCTGTACAAACCATCTCAAAACGCAATTGTGGGCTATAAAATCTTCTTGTTTTATTTTTTCATATTTGTTCTTTTCTTTTTTTGTTTTGTTTTGTTGGCTTGAATAATCTCAACTTAAAGCTAATCTTAGAGCTGCTTACATAATAAATAGTTTGGAAGCCTTTGGCTTAAAATCGAGAGAAACGACTGAGTTGGGGGGCAGAATATCGGGTGATATTGGACAGATACATAATAGATAGATATAGTATATGGCTTTCTCCCGAAGATGCCTAAATTGTCTGACTGTAAAAGGATACCCCAGGTTCGATATGTATTTAAATAGGAAAATAGTAAAATGCCTGAAAATCGATTTAGCTTCGTTTGGCTTTCCATATAAAAAACTTAAAGTATTCATCTTCTTATGTTTAAGTTGTGTTCCATTTCAAAGAGTCCTAAAAATATTGAATGAGTTCTAAGTCCATCTGAAGATAATCAACTTTTGATGGAAGCAGAATAGAAAATAAACAAATATTCAACTTTATGGCTAACTCATCATACTCATAACACAATAAAACATCTTGTGTTATTCACGCTTTTATTTCGCTGCTTTTTATCGATATGGAGTCGCGGGTAAATACAAACTTTTACACCACATAAATTGCCTGGCATTTATATTATTTACTTAGCATCGTTTATCAGGCAATGTCCAAGCACTCGCGATCCAATTGGCTGCGCCATAGAAAAATACTACGAGTCCTGGTCTGCCAGAAGGACGGGCTCCTTCTTTATGGCCGAGCACTTGGCAGCGCTTATTTATTAGTTGGACTTTTGAAAATATCGCATATTTATATTGTATTTATTGTGGCTGCTCCGCTTGCAGCTTTAATATTTATTTCCGCTTCCGGTTCGCTCTCTGTGCTGCCAAGTCCCTTCAAGGCTGCAGCTGTGTGCTCATTACTTCACTTGCGGCGTACGTAATTCAAGTGGCTCCTCCTCGGACGCCATCCTCTTTATCCGCCAGGATGCGAAAGGACACACACACAGTTGCAACTGAACACAGACAGACACAGGGCGACAATTGGGAATGACACAGTTTTGTCGCTCAGGGTTTTGCATGGCGGGGTATTTGTGTTCTTTTCCTGTTTTAATATCCGACAGTAAAAGGTTTCGTGGGGGAATTTAGGATTTAATAACATTTAAAGTTTCTTTTTTATTTAAAAATAAATATCCTTTAAGCTTTATGGAATAATTTTCAATTTTTACTTTAAATATAGTTGAGGAATTATGTGAAAAGAAAATAACTTGAGTACATTTTAGATCTCTAAATATTATTATAAAATATGAAACCATTTAATATAAAGAGATATCATTACAATTTTATATTTAACAACCTGAAATGAAGAGTTTTATTTGGGATATATTCAAATCCTATTCTCATCTCTCTTAACCTTTAGGTATTTTTAATTCCATTCTCCTTTTAAACCATCCTCATCGCTGTTTTTATTTGTATTTACATTATTTCCTCACTGGCCCTGGTCTGGCTTCTAAAGATTTATGTGCAAGTTGCTACTTCAAATGTAATTTACAACAGACTCTCGCCAAATTTATGCGGGCCGTGGCCGCACAGGATCTGTGAGTCTCGAATCTGCGGCTCAGCCGAAATCGTAGGACTCCGTCTGAGCGCTTTTTAAGAGCTGCTCCGCCATATATGTAGGACTTTGTCGAAATAAAGTTGTGTGGCACATGAATTCGCCATTAATAAGATAATATCTGGATGAATACCCACCGTCGTCGTGTTTCGCGGAGTTTCGAGAGACTTGATGCAATTACGGCGGAAACTGATTACCCGGACATGTCAGCGCCGTAGACACAGTCGGAGGATATTGTCTAGTTTTCTGTCAAATGTCATGAACCGGGTGCCCGAGTTCAGTTCGCCCCCGCCTCTCCTCTTCGGTGTCGTGGAAACTGACATTTGCACTTTTTCCCAGGACCTCGCAGGAGGCGAGGCCTTCTGTTCTTGGCGCTCGTCTCACTTCCTCCACATTTTTTTCTCAACCCTGTTCTTTTTTTTTGCCATTCGTTTTGACTCCACTTTTCGTTATCCTTTTTAGATATTCATATTTTGCCATTGATGATATTTTCACTACTTTCGTATGCATTACACGTACGGCGCCCGCACAGCCGCCCAAAAATATATGTATGTATGAGTCCTGTGAGGGGTTCGAGGATGGTTTCGAGGATGCCAGGTCCTGGGGCTGTCTTTGGGCCGTATTAACTCTACCCGGCCGAATGTGTGTGCGTGAAATTTGCATATTTTTTGACTTAACACATCCTTCAAAAATTGCGAAACGCGTTTGCGATAGCTTTGGCATTTCCTTGACGTCTTTCCATTTTTTCCGCTTTTCTCCCGTTTTTTTTCCTATCCGTTTACTTTCTTCGTTTTTATTTTTTTCCTGTGCAAGAGAGCTCTATCTATTTGGCCTTTGGAACAGTTGAGCCCATTAAAGCCGAAGCGCTTTAAATGCCGAATTGTGTCCAATGTGCGGCCTGGCTTTTATGGGACTCCCGTGTCCTGGCCAAATTGAATTGGCCGCATCAAGCGCTCGCGGCCCCATTGGGCCAGTGTGGATGATGCCAGTGCTGGCAATTTATATGTTTTTCAGACAGATTGTTCAGTTATTAAATGGTATTAAGTGGTAGGAAAAATAATGTCTTTCCTGAGAACAATGAATGCAATGGTGTCTTGATTTTTCACATAAAATTTACACAGATTTTAGAACATGAAAACTGCAAGGAAACTGTATAGATTTCAGAACATAAAATCAGTAATAAATTGTTATATATTACATTGAATATTTACAGTATCTTTCTTTATCCTGGAATATATTGAAATACATTTTCTTTGACCTGCACTGATGTAAGCCATCCTTTTTTGGGCCAAATTGATTCG
Source organism: Drosophila anomelani (assembly GCA_035045905.1). Taxonomy (NCBI): domain Eukaryota; kingdom Metazoa; phylum Arthropoda; class Insecta; order Diptera; family Drosophilidae; genus Drosophila; species Drosophila anomelani. The sequence goes on from JAWNOO010000165.1 coordinate 12,224,521, forward strand.
CAGTGGCTTTAATGGCTGGAAATGTATTTAAATTTCATGCGGCGCTGGCGAAGGATACAGAGAGATGGGGCTGCAGGCTCGGTTCTCAAGACAAGTGGCGCTAATCCTTGACTTTGCTGCTAATGCACGTCGTATGTCAAACACCAAAAACGTTTACACCCCCCCGCTGGCTGCCGCCCCTTGTTGTTGGCCAAAAGGCCCCCCGTTTTGGCCGCCCGCACAAGTAACGCAATTTATATGCCTTCTTCACTGCCTTGTTTGTCTTGGCAGCGCCGGCATCGTCTTTCCCTCAGCCGTTCGTCCTCAGTCTTTCGCTGTGTGCCGTGCATTTTTCTGCACTTTTGACTTCTGAGCGTGCACTTGGCCAGGCTCGGAGCCTCGGTTTCAGCCGGATTCAGCTCCTCCGCGGCAGCCACCATTTTGTGCGCGTTGTTTGTCTTAAGGGATATATATTCCCCTCGGTGTGTGTGCGAGAGAGTGTGTGTGTATTTGCCAGCACTCTGCCGCAGGCATTTTGATAAGAAAAACAAACATACACACACATTCTCGCAGTCACCCTCCCTCTGCCCGGCTCAAGTGTCATTTATGCGTTTTAATGCCGGAATTTAATTTTCAAATTAAGTAAATAAGTTTGCGTAAAAAGTTTCTGGGGATCCGGCGCAGCGAAACATCGCCATCTTGAGTCGCTCACAAAAGCCGCCGCTGGCTGTTCACTTCGCGAGTTGCAGTTGCACAGCAGCCGTAATAAACTCTTGGCATTGACAAAAAATTATATGGTAAGCCGTAAGAAGAAGCTCGTGCTTAATGGCATTCGGGCCACTTGGAGCGTAAATGAAGCGCTCTCTGGGATAAGTAATTCGCATGCACAGGATTTGCATGCGGATACACCGCCAAAAAGGACCTTTAAAGTTAAAGAAAAGGCTTTGGAATATACAAATATATATGCATTACAAATGTAAATATGCAATTTTTTATAATAAAATACGTATCCATATAAAAAGCTGGAAAAAATTATATTACTTTTTGTTCAACTGTAGCTTCTGTAGCTTCAATCTCTTCAATCTGTTCCCTGGTAACCCTTTCAGCCTCGAGTTTCATTTGAGCCATCGCAATAAACTGTGCTCTCAGCTGCTCAGCTAACTGCACATAATGGCCGATATGATTCACGATTCTGGGACTCTGAAATCGCTTTGAAGTAATTTTCGTTACGATTATAGATTGCTTTTGGCCCCGGCACGAATGGCTCTTGGCATTTCCGGCCAATTTTCCTTGGCTATTGTATCAATTTGCAATTATATTTCAATCAATTTTATTGTCATCTCATCTGTGGAGCAAAATAGATTGCTTTTTGTTGAGAACGTAAAGGATATAAAGAAGAATCAAAGCTGCAAGCACCTCCTCATAGGCTGTCATTGATATGTGTTGTATTTTTTATTTACAAATCTTTAAGTCCATTTCAGGTTCTTTATTAAAAATTAAAATATTTTGCAAAGCTTTCTATGATTTTAAGGAAATATTGCCTTAAATATTATATATTTTCTTTCTATTAAGCTCTAGAGATATATCTATATCCTTATCCTGGGCCCCAGGTGTATATTTTAAATTTGTATTGAGGAAGCCTTAGTTACGCTCATGGACCTTGGCTCCTTGTCACCTTTGCCCTTTTGGTCCTGGGCAATTGTCACCTCGGCTTGTTAGGCCCAAGCGTCGCATTGTGGTAAATGGTGTCGCTTGTTAGCCGAGTTAACGAGACTTGCAAGTCACACAAATCCCCGTCCGGAGGCCCATTACCTACACGCTGCCATGTGTGCACTCAGCCGGGAAAACAAAGGGGTGTCAGGGGTGCTGTTGCGGGTTGTGTAAGGATGACCCACTGCAATCGGGTAATTGGCCCAAACTGGCCACGCAACAATTTCATAAACAACATCAGAGAGCACCAGCTGGAGGTCCGAAAATATTCCGGCCAGGAAAAAGCCTGCTAACCAAATTCCGCGATTTTGGGGCTTGATTTTGTTTTGGCAACACAGGAAAATATTTATTTCAATCAATATAAAATAGATAATGCTGTAAAATAAAGTTTTCTATTTAATGTAATTTTTTTTTAAATATTTCCTCGCTTTCTAATAACTTCTTCCAATTTAATTGAATTTTGAGTAGAATTAAAAACCTAAAGAGGTCAAAAGGCTGCTGTATTTGCTTCTGCAATTAAATAAATAAAATATATCAAATCAATATTTCTGTAATCTATTTCTTTTATACTTTTGTGTATCCTTGCAGTGCATCCTTGTGCCCAGCATCGATTGCATTTTGTCTGCGTGCGGCGAAACATTTATCATCAATTAATGGCATTAGTAAATGTTTGGCAAAGAATTCCGGCTACCAAAATATTTTTGCTATATATGCAACGCCATAAATAATACCAAATACCGCTCTTTGTGAACGCACACCCATCGAATATATAGTACGTAGGACCGATTCGCATATTGAATGCAATGAATTTATGGCACATTTTAAATTCAATTGAATTCATGCGTTTGCTTTGTTATGGAACATATAGTGCCAGCCCAGCATCCGCCCACCGATATATCTGGTTGTACATTTCGTTTTTTAAGCCACACAGCATCAGCAAATATTGCTATTAATTCTTAATAATAATAATAATAGCAATGGCCGATGACGACTGCCTGGCATGGACTGCCTGGACGAGGGCACTAAGGCTGCATTTTATTTATGGCCAGCACTTTCGCACTTTTATTGTTTTAAAATTTATTTGCATTTTTTTATGATTAAAATATTTTTCATTTGCGGCTTAAGAGCAAATTTATACTCGGGCAGAGGCCTGCCTGTTGCCAATACCTTAAATAAGTTTTATAAATTATCCCGGAATGCCAGCGGAGGATGGGTGGCTGGGTCCGGCAATTTTAAATAGTTGTGCTTTATTTAATTACACGCAAACGCCGCGGGCATTATGCGGGCGCAACAACATGTGGCCGGCTCTTTTAATTAATCCGCCATCAAGGGGGCCCGGAAAGGCAGTGCCCATTTGGGCCAGGTCGACTGGGCAAACTGAGCTTTGGTAATTACACTAAATTTGCGACACAAATTAAGAAAGTGGGTGAAACAGGATGGCCTAAAATCCAGATTCTTGATTAATTTCTTTTAAAATATTTTGTTTAAGGAGAGAAAAAGGTATATTTTATGTTTGTAAATATTAAAAAAATATATAAAACGCATTTAATTTATTTAAAATAAATTATTAAAATGAAAGAAAGAAAGAATGTAGGTAATAAATGATAAGGAATTCTCTCTGTTTTCTGTTTAAAAATCTGTAATTTTATATTAGAATAATTATTATTGTTATATTTTTTACAAGATTTAATTTGTTACAAAAATATATAATAATATACAAAGCCTTGTATAGTAAAACTCTCAAAACGTTCTATATAAAACTCACCCCGCAATCTCAAACGCAGTACTCCAGGTTCTACAAATCAGATCGATATAGTCAGTGCCCTAGCACATTACTCCATAAAAAGTCATCTACTTACATCCATAACAAGTTATAAATTTTCATTCCAATCATGAGCAATATCAACGAACTCCGACGCTTCCTGCACTGGGGACCAATCACCATTTTTAGCCTCATCGTTCTCGTCACCGAGACCACCCTCCACATGAACCACATGTGGTGGCCACTGGGCGAGGGCTGGGGATCTTGGATCAACTATGGCCTCATCTGGGTGCACTTTTTCTCCGTGATGTACAACTTTCTGAGGACCCTGATGGTGGGACCTGGCTTTGTCCCCAAGAAGTGGAAGCCAAAGAAGCGCAAGGACGAGTTGTTCCTGCAGTATTGCCAGCGCTGCGAAGGATTCAAGCCACCGCGTGCCCATCACTGCCGCCGCTGCGATCGCTGTGTGATCAAGATGGATCACCACTGTCCCTGGGTCAACAACTGTGTCGGCTGGTGGAATCAGGCCAGCTTCGTGTACTTCCTGATGTTCTTCCTATCGGCCAGCGTTCAGGGGGTCATCATCAATGGCCCCGCCCTGATTCGTGGCATCTCCCGGCGGTACTTCCTGCTCAACGAAATGAAGCACCTGGCCACGGTTCGCTTGACTTCGTTTAGCTGCATTGCCTGCATTCTGAGCCTGGGCATATACATCGGCATGGGATTTGCCAGCATCAAGCTGATGCACATGCAGCTGAAGCTGATCTTCTCGAACAAAACGGAGATCGAACGCTGGATCATAACGAAGGCGAACTTCCGCCGTGATGTGTATCCTGGGAAACGGATGAAGCCCTTTGTGTACCCGTACGATCTCGGCTGGCGGCTCAACTATCGGGAGGTGTTTGTTCCCTCCGGCGATGGCTACCGCTGGCCAGTTCGGGCCGGCTGCAACCAGTTCACCCTGACGGTGGAGCAATTGGCACAGAAGCAGGAGAAGCGGGCGCGCACTCACACTTTCAAGTGCACTCGTCCTGCCACCGGCTACTGCTTCCCGTTTATAACCCACGGCATCTGGGTGTGCATGACTATACCCTGTAACGATGATCCTCGCATTGTCCTGCAACAAGGCGATCTCGTCCGGGTGACTCGCTCTCATCAATTCTGGTTGTACGGGGAGAGAGTGCTCACGGAGGAGGAGATCACTGAGGGAAAGCAGCGTAAAGGTGCCCTGCGAGGCTGGTTTCCCAGGGCATGTGTCGTGATGGTGGACGAGGACTCTGATGCGGAAGAGAACCAACTGGTTGGTGGCGAAACCTTCACTGTTAATGATAAGTCAAAGGGGAAACTTGAAAAAGAGGCAGGCGGCGGAGATGTTCCAAGCGAAGATGAAGAAATGGATCAAGAAATCGATGCATACTTTAAACGCACTTTGGATATCATTGAGAAGGAGAATTGTGGAAATCTGAGTGATGAGAAGCCTCCGTGGGAAGAAAATGAAAACGAATATGATTTCGGAGATTCCAAGGAGGAGTCTCTCAGCCCCTGGAAAGATGGCACACGACTACGAACCCTTTAAAGGGCATTCCTTTCGGCGACATGGACCACACATTTTTTCGCCATTTCCAGTCGCCGCAATGAAATTGCTTTGGTGAACCGCGGCATTAATCTCTTAGCGCGTAATGCTTAATACTTTTCAATAATGCATTAATAAATAAATAAATACTTTTGCCGCGGCAGCAAGCCAAATGTGGATGTTAATGTCGGCCGATGCAGTCTATATAGAGCTGCTCTATGTATAATAATTGAGTTGCCGACGCGATTTCACGGTACATTGGCCTTAAACTGGCGGCGGCAGCAGCTGCTCTTAACCAGTTGGAAAGTATCTTCAATATGGCCGTGGCTGTGTGTGCATCTGCCGGCAAGTAATTTGCAAAGCTCCATTGTTTTTTCGCTTTTTGTTTCTCTTTTTTTTGTGTGTTGCAGTTAGGTATCCGTGACAGGAAACAGGAACACACGCGACATAAAAAACAAACTGCAACAAGGACGACTGAACGGTATTGAAAGCCAACTCGGGAATCAATTGAAATGCACGACCTGCAAAAGTTGAGCTGAGTCGCGGATTTGCCATTGTAGTATAAACATGGCCATGGAAATCAATACGGCTCCCATATCCTATAACCCTGCGTATCTGTGCTTCTGCTGCCAATATCATTTTACAAAAAACTAGCAAGGACTAGGAATAACACGACAAAACACGGCATTTACACAAAAAACAAGGCAATCGCTTTGCAGAGAGAGTAAGTCCTTAACAATATTCAGTTTTTAAAAATTGGAATCTGTTTGAATTTTGTTATTAAAATCACTTTAATATATTTTAACGTATTTAAAAAATTATTTATTATGCATTTTAGAATTTTAGAAATAAATAATCCTCGTAAAATTATATGAAAATGTAATAAATTAAAGAAATATATTAAATTTCAAGCATCTCTAACATATATACCCTGCAAAAATCCTGACAAATATCCTGCAAAGCAGGAGGGGAGTAGGCGTCAACCTGAATGCATTCCATTGCTGAATCATTAGCATCGGGCATCAATTAAACTGAAAGCCAGAGTCTGATCAATGGGCTCTCCTCCTCCTGCTCCCCCCTTTAAAGTGAAATGAATACCCCAACTGGCTAATGCAAATGGCATTGCATTGAGTAATCACTTACAGCAATCATCACTCCTTGTTCCAAGGCAGCAATGAGCAGAGGAGAAGCAGCATTGTAACAGGATCAGGCGACAAGCAAACAAAGCCCTGGGCCCGGGGGGAAATCCTTGGGTTCCATGTTTGAAGTCCAAGGCTGCGACGGCGTGTTTAGCTCAAAATTAGATAAATGCAATTTGAATTTGTGTGTAAGTTGTAGGAAATATGCCGCTGGGAAATCAGTTGTCGTTGTTACGAGTTAATAGGCGCTGGGAATTGGCTCAAAAGGGGGCTCGAGCTGATCCCCTCTCTCATATGATGACGGGCCGAATGATAATTCAATGCAAAAGTGGGCACGAGTCAATAAATATTAGCACGAAGCGTTGGGGCGCATGGGAGCGTGAAATGGACCGGGTTAGACAGCTGCCTGGTGGTCCTCCAGCTATCTCTGGCTATTGGGAGCCGACCTAATCCAAAACCTGATCCCGATACCCCCGGGCCCAGGCACGGCTATGTTGCTGCGTTGTGTTTGGGGTCATTTGGGTGACGGCGTGGAAAATGCAAAACAAATAATCGCTTCTGGCCAGTGGAAAATCAATAGAAAAAAGGATTTCCTTTCTTTTTTTTTTTGCAGGACTCTCTGGCCTGTCTGGGGAATTGAGGTTACAGCAGCAGCATCCACAGTTGGAGCCACATCCTCATCCGAGCAGCAGCAGCAGCTGAAAAGTATGCAGTAAAAATAGCCATAAATAAATCTGCGTAAAAATAAAGCATGTGCCAACAGCCATAAACATAAACAATGCAACTTTCTGCCCCGTTTTCGCAGCTAGTTTTCCTTGTTTTCCATTTTGGAAAGCCGGGGCTTTTATAAAGCGGAAACAAAATAAATTTTACATAAACATTTGCCACATAACAAAGGCGAACTTTAATGACTTTTGTCGTTGCAAAATAATTGTGCGTGAATTTTTTCGCTGCCACCACACAAATCGCTTTTCTGGCTTTCCCCAACGACAACAACAACAACAACAAAAAAGAAGATGAAGGCGTCTCGGCTTCGAGTGGCAGGACTCGGCTTGCTTTCAATGTCCTGCTGGCATTTAATTTCACGGACTGTCGTCCATTTTATGCTTTGGCAACACTTTTGACTTTTATTTTGAGGCGTCCCCTCCAGTCCGCACTCCTCCTCCTCGGTCGTTACGCCCTCCCTGCTGCTCCACCGCCCCCTCAGCGCCACTGCGGCTATTTAGGAAGCTGTCGTGATTGGAAGTTGATACCCTCAGCCCTCGGCTTTAGCTGGAAGCGATCTGGAAACGCTTTAAGGACATTTCGCTTTGTCCGCTTGGCAATTATGTGCACTATGACGACTCGAAAATGATAGCCTGGCACAGGCTGACAAGACGAGCAGGTGGGAAAAGGCTCGTATCACTTACAGTCTGGCAAGCAGAACAAAGGCAATTATGGCGTCATTAGAGCCAGATGCAGCAATTGCATAGGCAGGAAGCACTTAGCCCATATCGGTAGCAGCCAGCAGAGTGCCAAAGTGGTTAAAAGCACAGCACAAAGACGAGACAAGGACCACAGGCTCATGCCGCAGGCTGCAGGAGTGGACCTTGATTAAGAAAAAGAGAAAAAATAAACAAAAGGGGATGTAAATGAGTTTACAGACTATGTAAAGGATAGGTGTTCCTCGCTAGAAACAATATAAATCTTAGAAACAAAGCATCAGATTTCAAATGATTTTTAGTTGTATTTATTTCTTATTTATTTATGAGGCTTGACTAGGATAAAGTTTAAACCATAATCCTAGATTTCTTCTCATGTCTCAATCCAATCAGAAAGTTGTAAAAATGTAAAATGATCAAAGGCGCCGGGCTGGAGTTGCTAGTCGCTAGCATTTCCAACTTCAATTTACTGCACTCGCTTTCTGGTGTGCTATAAATTCGCGGAATTGATATTGAATGCCCCCCGATTTCCATTCATTCTCCGGCTCGCTTCGCTTCGCATCGCATCGCTTCGCAACGCTCGTTCGTCCTGGCTTTCAATCAATTCAAATGCCAAACGTCTAACAAATTGTACGATTTTCGATTTTCAAGGCACCTCTTCGGAGGGGGGCGGGCCTTAGACTGGGCATTTTTGTTATTAATTTGGGCCTGGGGCGATTTGCGATTCCGCTTGGACTGGCGCTCCTCCAGGCATTTCTGCTTCACCGACGATGGCCCTGATCTGTTGTGGATCATTGAATGAGACGACCGTGTTGAATGCGGCTCCTCGAGAAGCTGCTGCGGCTGCTGCTGCTGCTCCTCTTTTATTTATGACACTGGCCAAGGAGCGGAGGCAAAGTAATTTTTCATTATTTAAAATGAAGTGAATTGCAGTCGGTTGTTCTTGGTTGCCTCTCCTTTTCATTTCGTGCTTCATAAATAATTTATTAATTATAAAAGTTGCTGGCACTCTTGGGCGCATGCAAATTCCACTTTTTCTCTCTCTGGCCGCCTCTTGCCGCCACTTGCGGCAACAGTTGCAAGTGAAAGTTCGGCCAAATATAGCCAAAATATTACTTGCAATGTCATTTTGCGACTTGCCAGCAAAACTTTTTATTAGTTGGCACTGGCACTGGGCAGCTCAGTGGACTGTTTGTCCAGCTCCCAGCTTCATCTTCGGACGGACGGACTAGGACGGGGCGTATTTTTCATATTTTAATTGACAAAACTTTTGGCAACTGAACTGATGGGTTTTTGCTTAGTTTCTGTTACCCGGCTCCTAATCAAACAGTGGCACCTAAGAAAGGAACTGGAATCCTCAATCAAAAGCGGGTTTGCATTTAAAGTTTTTAGTTAATTGAGAGGCAAGTTTTTGTTGGGGTTTCTTTGTGAACTTGCTTCCTTTTCTTATGATTTTTTGTAGGGTTTCAGCTCAAGTTTAATAGTAGTTTAATTCAATGAAAGTCTTTAAGCTTTTGTTCTTATTTTTATTATAATTTTAATTGTATAAAAAAGCAAGCAATAATTGTACCATTATTTCCTTTTACTATCAGCTTTTATAATAAAAATTCCTTTCTCTTAATAATCCCCTACAATTATATTATATTTTTCCCGCATAAATGACTCCTTTCTTATTGCAAATTTCAAGTTGATGTGTCCTGTTTCCCCTAAATATGTTATTGCCAAGGCTTTAAGTGCCTGCAATTTAATGGCTTTGCCAGGCGACACTGCATTTGTGAGTCATGTTTGATGCATGTGGCAACAACCATCGTCACTCAGGCTCAAGGCAAATCCTGCGGCAGTCGCGCACTCAAATTGTCGCAGCAAGGACTCTCTGTGGCGGGTGTGTGTCAAGGTTTATGTCTAAATATGCAAATACTGTTTGAGCAGAGAGGTAGTGACGCTGGGGCCATGTCTCTGAATGTATCATAAATTCGTGATTAATGTCGCCGCTTTGATTTTGTATGCGAAATCAGGTTTTAATGCAGCTGCCACTTAGGCACTGCATTTGGTTGGTTGGTTGTCTGGATCATGCAGCATTAATGGCTTCCAGATGGAGTCGAGTCGGCTATTATTGGCTTAGACGCTCCCAGTTGCGTTAATGTGTCAGCCTAACGAAATTAGCATTAAAATTTACCAGATTCCATGTGTGACTAACTCAATTTTCCCCCCCCCCACGAGCAGGAGCTTACCCCAAACAAAGGACATTGATTGCCGGCGACAGGCCACACACACACACTCTCACACGAAGCTATTTAGTACCAGGATACGGCTGGGAAGTAAGTCCTTTCGGTCAGGTTAGCTAGAAGGTTGTGTCATTACGCTAAAAGCATCGGCCTTCCTCGGTTAATTAGTTGCCGGCACTCAGGCTAAAAAATAAATAATAATCACCATAAAACAGTGGCCATAAATATTTATGAGATCGCCGTGGGTGCGGAATCCTTTCAGGATCCCGGACTCCATTTCAATTTGATTGAAAACAGTGCAGCAATCGATTAAATTAACTGCTCTATCGAATTACGGATGCGCCGCATGGGCGGCTTTCATTAAATTGCATTTAATAGCCCGAACGGAGTGGCGAGTCAATATTTATTAACGACATAATCAATAATTTGTTCTCCCCTTAATGAGATTAAAGTGCAGGCAGCGCTTACACACAAAAAAGTTATTGCATTTAGCCCCAGTTCTCCAGCGTTCAACGTTCTCCAACTTTTTAGCCAGCTATTTTTTCCTGGTTTCTTCCTTTTCCGTTCACTTATTTTATTTTATTTTTTTCGTTTTTAGATTCTTTGTTTTGCCCACTCTGAACTTTTCTGCACGATTGCGCCAACTTTCATTTCCTGCGAAACTTTTGAATTTTCAAGTAACCATAAACTGGCTAAGCAAAAACCCAAAAAAAAAAAAAGAAAATGGAGAAGAAAAATCGAGTGTACGACGAGTGAGTGTGTGTGATACTGCATAATTAAGCCCCGCAGTTTGGTGACATTAAGCGACATTGAAGCGACAAACGCCGCTGGCAAAGAGGCTTTCCAACAATTTCCCTTTTCCCTTTCTCCATTTTTTTTTCTGTTTTTATTCCTCCAGCTTCTTGCCAACTTTTGGCCAATTGTTTTTGTAGTTTTGTTTGTTTGCTGGCTGAAAACTTAAGCCACCAACCAGTCGGCTTGTCCCCCCTCGCATCAAGCAAAGTTTGCGCGACTTAATAAATTAATAAGCCCAGCCAAGAAAAATATGAGCTGAGCCGACTGTCGCTCAGGAGAAGAGCACCCACCACCGCCGAGTTCATCAACGCCATCGGGAGCCGCGGCATCTGGCCCGGCTAATTTGTCGACTTGCCTTGTGATAACCATCAGAGGATTTGGATTTGGACGCTTGCTGCTCGCTGCTTGTGCTTGTGTTTGTGTTTGTGTTTGCATATAATTAACGCGACTGTCATGCATGATGCTGCTAAGCGACGAATGATGATAGGCCCCAAAAGTATTTAAGGGTTATGGCCTGGAAGTGAATTATCATAAGCTCATTGCGTTTGATGTGTGGTTTATGAGGGAGCCGAGGTGTTTGCCGCGAGGTTTATTGTGAGGTCTAAAATTTGGTTAGCAAAGAGGGGTGCTTTATGCCTCACTTTAACCCTCTCAGTAGGTATTATTGTTATTCCTACAGCTACTAATTATAAATTCACGATTTTCCATTAAACAAATAATTGACATTCCAAGTAAAGCCTCTCTTTCTTGTTAAATACTTAAAATAAAGCTCACAACAGACTCTTTTATGGCCTTTATTCCGAATCATTTAAGACTTAAAGGCGCCCCAATGCCAATTTGTGGCTTTCGCTATTGAAAAAAGGGGAGACTGAGTGACTGAACTGAAGTGAATGACTGAGAATATCAAGGGGGAGTCTAGGGGTAAACGCCATGGCATTCAGACGCTGATTTGACTGCGGCTTGCGGCCAAGAAGAAACCGGGGAAAAGCTTGGAAAAGCAGTCTCAGCCGCAGATGCGGTTGTGAGGTCAATCACTGCAATTACTTTCGAGAAATTCGGTTGAGTCGATAATGCGAGCCAAGTTAATTTCTGGCCAGTCAATCATGACACCGGATTATACAAGTTAACTTACTATCCAAAGGCCACAGAGAAATAACCTGGCCTGGGTATCGGTTGACACATACAGCTTGTCAGGCATTAAAAACTTTACAATTTAAGGCGGAGAAACACATATTTAAAATGTATTAAATGAATTCCAGCCGTTGGGACAGCAACAAATGTGTCAAAACTTTTTGGCAGCGTGTAAAATTTATGGCAAAAGATTTGCGACCGCCCAGAACTATGTACGAAATGTTGACAAACCAAATGAGTAAAATGAGGAAAAATCTGCCAAGTTTGCTGCTCAAGGACCCAGCCGCCCACACTGCCTATAAATAAATAATTCCCGACATGGGTAACACATTTCCCTGGCAGCTTCCAGCAGCCGAGAGCGGTAAAAAAGTGGAGGGAATCCGGGCAAGAGGGGAGCTTTCCCTACATTCTGTCTTCTGGCCAAGTTCGAACATGGCCGCAATTGTTTGCACGTTACGTGGTCATGTAGCCGGGTCAATAATTGGTTTTTTCGATAGCAAACAAGTTGATTGTGATTGCCAAATGATTACACGAATCACACGGACCGACACAGCTCCTCTCTGGCCGTTGGCTGTTGGCCAGAACCTGGCCGAAACCGCATTCGAAAATTGGCCAGCCAAAAGGCTCACACAGTCAGTTGGAGAGCCCGAAAGAAGTCTTAATCTTTGCTCTGGACTCTGTAAATTGCTGTGTGTAATTATGTTTCGGGGCCTCTCTACCTTTTTCTGGGCACTATTAAAATTTTGATAAATGCCTCGGCCTCGGTTCTGACTTTTGCTCATTGCGTTACCCATCCGCCCCGTGGGCCCCCCACAAACTAATGAAGTTCGCAATCGTCCGAAGCAAATTGTTTGCATACCTTTCGGGCGGGTCGGTTCAAGGAAATGATTGCGAAATCAGTAGATTCGAATAGCAGGACTTTATGGCAACTACTTTTCAATCATTGTCGAGCAGTTTCAGTCCTAAACGCAGGCCAGATCCTGGCGGGGCATAAAAAGGGGAATGGGAATGTTGATATGAGATAAGTTGGCTCTGGCAGGCCCTCCTGGCTCCGATAACTGGCAAAAGAGTTACGTTTCGGTTTTATTTCGTAGCTCTCTGAAATAGTTAAGGCTTTGGCTTTTGCAACACTTTTTGACTACACAATTTCGGTTGACGTCTTTACGAGCCTGAGCGCAACTTGTGCGACTTTAAACGACATCAATAAAACCTGCAGAGGCATTCAATAAAAATTTCTAGGCCGTAGCACATTTCGACACTCGTTTCCTTGGCCACTTGGCATTCAAAACTGCAAAATAAAAAAGGAAAAACGAGGGAAACGGGCCCAGCTTAAGAAGCTGAGAGCTGCAATCTGAGAGTTTGTGTTGCCGCTTTTCCATTTTTTTTGTTTAACATGAAAAGGCTTTTTAGCCAGTTAAAATTAAAAAACGAAAGATTCGATATATTTGTGGCTAAAATAAAATAACATAAGAGATTCTTGATTGCTTACATATTGATAAAGGATATAAATTTATAAATATATAGAATTTTAGGCGTTTCTTTGGCAAAAATTGAGGGCAAATCATTAAGTAAATATTGTTTATTATAGTTTTTATAGATTTACATAAAAAAATATAATATTCTTCCTATAATAAATACAATTTCCAATCAAATAATGTAATATTCCCACAATTATCTCATTTGTATCCTCATCTAAGCCTTGTGTGTTCAATTTCAGGACATATTCTGTTTGTTAAGTTGGTTTTGCAGCTTTTAACCTTCTGATATAGTTTCCCCGTGTGGATTACTCTCTTCAATGGCACTGTGACGCTGCCAAAAAGGTGTCAAAGTGCTTCTAGTTGGGTGACACTTTCATTTGGACCGCGTGTCTTTGGGGTTTTATTGCGATGACTGAAATCGGAGCAGAGTCATAAATAGAGCGCCAGGCGACTGCGGCCACACATCTTTGTCAAGGGCTCATTATGCAAATTGTGCACCGACCACGCGCCAAGCTAATTTGTCACTGTCTTCAGTTGTCAAGCGGCACACTTTCCCACCGACTGCCCCACCTTTTGGCTGGCCGGCGGCGGATGGATCGCACCGAGGAGGTGCTTGCCAGGACATCTCCATCCGCCATTCGCAAACCGCCAGCTCTTTGCTTTGCCCCTGTGCTCCCACTCATGGCCCAGAGGCACTCTCACTCGACCGGTGGCTGCTGCTTTCAGCTCTATCACTTTCATTTCCTCGGCCATAAATTAGCAACACGATGCGCCCAATGGCGCTAGAGCGACTGCCATCCACACCCTCGCAGAAGGACGGCTCTGGCTCTGGCTCTTGCTCTGACTCTGGGCTGAAAGGTAGCCATATTTCCTAACCGACTTCAACTGGCTTACGGACTGGTTGACTAACTGACTGACTGACTGACACACTGGGCGAAATATTATTCCGTTTTGTCCGACTGCTGGATGCGTGCGGAATTTATGATTACTTCCGGGTATAATGAAGCAGCCACGTGCGAGCAACTCATCCCTTTCCGATTCCATTTGGATCGTCCCTACGGGCTACGTTACTGTGTCCCCGCCAGACGCGTCTAAACAACTAAAAGCTGTGAGTCCACTCAGGACTCAGGCACTCCACTTCGTTTTCTGGGGTCGCGATGAAAAACTGCATCTGCAACGGCTTCTCAAGTGGCCCCCGGGCCATGCACTCGTTCTGCTCTCTCTCTCCGCCAGTCTCAGACTCAGGCCCAGACCCAGACCCTTTTGCTTTTTCTCCACTTTTCTCGCTTTTCTCCTTCTGGCAGCCGCTGCTGCTGCTGACAGCGGAGACAATTTTCAATTAAATAAATGGCTCGTTTTTTACGCCAGACGCACAATGGGACAAAACACTTGAAACTGCGCCTTAATTGGGCAACCACAATGGAGATTAAGTGGCTACCCATACACATTTTATGACTTTTATAAACTATTTTTACCAGAAACTTTTTAAGTTTTACTAAAAAAAAGGATTTAGAGTCGATCTGTTCCATAGTTCTTGCCTGGCATAAAAGTTATCATTATGAAACAATTTTGTAGCTGGAATGTTTGTGAATTTTTACGCAGGCTCACTTAGTTGAGACTCAATTAAAACGGGGCTCCAGTTAGGGTTTAATTGGTTCTCAGCCTCGGCTTGGCTTAAGGTTATGCTCTGCCAAATACAAATAATTAAAGTGCAGTTGCCTCTTAACGCAGAGTTATGGCATAAGAAAAGCCATTGCTCACCGTCACACCGACCCACCCAGGCAGGCACACACAGATGCTGCTCCACCCACACACCCACACAGAGGGAGATGGCCAACAGGAACTTACATGAGTTGGCCATTTACCGGGGCCAGTCATAAGCCGCATAATCTATGAAATCGAGTCCAGCAAGGAGAGGGCAGCATCCTGGCAGCATCAGCATCAGCAGGAAGCTTAAACCTGGGCGAACGCTCCTGGCTGCTAAGTTAAAATTATTGTACATCGGCTTAAGCCCTTCACCGGGCAGTTGGCTCAGTTTAATTGGGGATGCGATGGTCGAAATGGAAGTGGCAGGGGATGTGTGGCT
Source organism: Drosophila anomelani (assembly GCA_035045905.1). NCBI lineage: Eukaryota > Metazoa > Arthropoda > Insecta > Diptera > Drosophilidae > Drosophila > Drosophila anomelani. The sequence goes on from JAWNOO010000165.1 coordinate 12,239,820, forward strand.
GTGGCAGGATGAAATGCTTTTAGCGCGCTCCATTAAAGCCCCAAGCCCGACTGCATATGCCCAGATTGCGAACGAGATAATGATATATGGACAGCAGCATGCTGGCCCGACTAATGAGCCAAAATGAATTGTTGCCACATCAAAAATCAACGCAATTTGGCTGGCATTATGTAAAGACCAGGACGTGGCAGCAGGCTCAAAGGCAAAGGCAAGGCAAAGTCAGAGAAGACGGAGCCGAACGGCAAAGTTAATTTCATTAAGGAAATGAAAAAGTCATATATCATTTTTGCCAACGTCTAACATGTCCATTACAATGGCAAACGCCCGGACATCCACCCACCCAGCCATCCAATACCTCCCTCTCTCCCTCATCCTTGGGGGTATCTTGGGGCCGGGCCCTATGATTTGGGGGGAAAAGAAATGGCCAAGAAGGAAATGCAGTGCCCGAAAGTTAAATTAAAGTGTTGAAAATAGCCAAAAAGCCGAGTGTAATAAATGTTCCATGCCGTTGCCTTTGACGTCCTGGCCCAAAATTAAAATGCATAATTCAATGCCCCGAACTTTGGGTGGAGGCGGGCCAAGCGCTTAGCCGGGCATTAGCGCCATTTACATGTGAGTTTTGAGAAGCAAAAAAATATAAAGAAATATAAGAAATCCCAAGGAAACCCCGCCGCCCCTGACTCCGGCAGATAGCTAAAAGTGTTTCACGTTTCACGGACCATTAAACCCCGAGTTCGTCGAGTCATTTTGAGCGACTTATCGCTCCGTAGCTCGCCTGCATTGTGCCGCCTGATTGATTTCTTTATGCGTAGCCATAGCATGGTGGCCCCTAAGGAATGAGAGATCCGGCCTGGGGGATGGAGGCTAGGGACGAGGCCAAAGGACTCGCCGCTGCTGCTGACAGCCCCCAGAAAAGCTGGAATTTTTTAATAAGGCTCAAAAGGAATTTTTATATGGGGTCTATGAGTGGGTATTTTAAACCAAAGAGCAAAGCAGGAAGAGGCTCGGGCAAAAACATAAACGAAATAATGCGAAATAAATAAATCCACACGTCTGCAGCAATTATATAAAATATTTTCAGATATTTCGCATTCAGCCAGCCTCTCGATTACTTTTCAAATTTTGAGTTATGAACCAACGAACCAGGCTGCCACTCACTCCTTCCGATTCCCTCTCCCTCTCCCCCTTGAAGGCTCTGTCTCGATTCGGACTATTCGGCATTTCCTGCATTTATTCAGCGTAATTAACAAAATTCCCAGGTGTATAGGAGTCTCGGTTCGGGTTGAGGCACAGGTTCAGGTTCAGGCTTAGGTTCAGAGCTATGGCCTCGCTTTTGGTTTCGGATTCCTGTCTGAGTTTCGGGGCATTTAAAATTCAGGCTGCGTAAATCTTTTATTGGCACGAAATGCCTAGGCAAAAGGTCCGCCAAACAGAGTTGCATAATAAATTATCGATGCGCCGCTAGGAATTTTAAGTGGCGTCCCAGTGCCCAGGCGCTAATCAGCGGCCAGCCAGGAGATGAGTCCTCCAAAAGTCAGTCGGAGAAGTCAGGAGTATATAAGGCTCTCTGGCTCCAACTCCAACTCCACTTTGTCAGACATTTCACTCGACCCCACTTGTCGCTTGTCAATACCCGCAGACAAATAAATTCTGCTTATCGCCCTGACAAACCCTTTCTGCACTTTCTTTCTTTTATGCCGCCCGTTTTACTGCTCTCCTTACAAAGTGCACTTGGCGGCGCTTTTGTCCGCCTAAGGAGGTCCTTCTCCCTGCCTGCCTGCCAGCTCCTTTTGATGTTTTCCCCGGTGCTGGTCACAGTTTACGAGGAGAAGAACGCCGGACAAGATAAAACTTTGGCGCACCTTGGCTGGGGACATTTACTTTGAGTTTTCATTTTTTCATTTGTTGTTTCGCCCGGTGTCGTGGCAGTTTATTGTTTTTATTGTTTGATAATTATCGCACAGAATGCGAAATGCTCTCTCTCTCTGTCACGCGGCATAAAAAATAGAACTGAACACAAAGGACCTTTGTCTGATGAGGGACTTCAGCTTCAGCGTCAACACCTAAATGTGCTTTAATCTCCCTGAAATCTCAGCCAACTGAAACAAATACCCTCGAAATCGTTGTACACTTCTTCGGGATCCAATTTGTCGCCTGCGTTGTCCTCTTTTCGGGGATGGCTGACAGTTAATGAATGTGTCGCCATGCCAATCGGGGGACACATGTGGCCCCCCCACTCGACGGAGTGGGAAAACTCCGCTTTTGATCTACAATTCCCGTGGGAACGGCGCTCTCGCATGCAAATTCATTAGGTTAAACATGTGTACAGGCCTCTGTCTCATTGCATATTTAAATGCCGGCAAAGTTACGCGACTTTTTTGTCATTGGAGCGAAAGATACTTTCGGTTGATTGATGGCTGGATATTGTAATGAATATTTGATTTAAGTTTCGAGCAATCACCTGGCTCTGCGTAGCCCAGATAGTTGACACAAATGTCAGAAATTTGCCACAACATATGCCAGACTCCAGAGCCGAGTGACATGGCTTCCAAATAAGTGACATAATTAGCCACAAAAGGCGCCAGGACATCGGCCCAATCTTGAGTTATTTCGGCAGAGGCAGAGAGACAGGTTCGTAAGACAGCTTTCAATTTGTGCAAATGCACTCAAGTTGCTGGGAAAAGCTATGGGAAGGAGTCGAATCTCGACAGACGACAGCCTGTAGGTAGTGTATTGTCGTATTAGCCTTATTGACTGCTCCTGGCCGTCCCACTGTCTGGAGTCTGTCTGGGGGCTTGGCTTCTTATTAGGCAGCTGGCTGCCTTGCAGCTGCCAGACAAATATTGTCTTTCTCGGGCTTAATTATTCACGAGTTCACCGCCCACTAATCAGGACATTTGGATTTCAATTTGATTGAGTGCCCAGACAAGGATATTCCCAAATCTAATTTATTGATATGCCGCATTTAATAATGGCAATTAAAGTTATACTCAACCAAATCCCCATCCAAATCCAAGCTGCAGCTAATGAGTTCCTTCAGCACGTGCAGGAGGTGCCATAACATTTTTTCCTTTGAGCCAGCAGGAGCAGCTCCAATTAGCTGCAGTTGCAATCCTTGCGGCGCTTACGTGACGCGAGGACTTGTGCCAGGATTTGGCACAACTCGGCACAAGTCAAAGTGCTTATGCCCGCTAATTTTCATAGTGCAGATAAAGCGGCTTACATCATGTCCTGGCAAATTAGTTTAATGCCTGAGAAATCAGATTCAAAACCTAAGCCCCCGCCGCACAAAGCTAATCCAATCTATTTTCTCGTAATTAAGAGGAAGTGGAAAAAATGTAATGAAAACGGAAGAGGACGGAGAACAGCAAAAAAAAGTGAGCCAATTTGGCACAATCATATCGTTCCGGCTTTTGTTAATATTTATTATTTATGGCGAAAATTTGCCAAACGCCCACCGATAGCAATCGGGAATAGGGGAAGAAACGGTGGCAACGAGGCAACTTTGTGCCACGATCAGTGGAACGACGCTTTCAGCACAACGTGGCGGCACTGGCAAAAACTTTGCGGAAAACTTCACTTTAAACAATTTCACGCCATAAAAGTGCAGCGCCAGCGAAGGATGCACAGGGCCAACTTTAAGGATTCCTTTTCGCTAGCCGACATCCAACATTAAGTGCAGCCGGGGCTGGGATAGTGCATAAAAGGCAATAAAATGCAATTATCTCAAACGGCATAACTGTCCCGTTTTTGGCAACGCTTGCCGGCCCCATAAATTGTCAAAGCGCCTTGCCAACAGAACGGGGCGGGAAAATGGTAGAAAAATCCAAAAGGGGGGGACGGGACGGAAAAAGCGAGATTGCAACTCGACTTTGATCTAATTTGTCTGGCAGCGAATGCAGTTTAAAGTGAGTCTCTTTTGCTGCCACATTTTCAGGGAAAATAGCATATTAAAGCTCATTGCAGGGGGGCAAGGGGGAGTGGGTGGCTGTGAGGCAGACGCCCCTTTTGGCCATGTTTGCAAATGAGCACGCCGCCATTTTCCATTGCACGTTGCACACTTTATTAGTTTTCATACGCGCTACGTTCGCTGCTGCTGCTGCCGCCCGTCGGCAAAGGTACAAAAGTTTTTCCAACTCCGCTCCGCCCACGCTTTCCCCGCCCATTCACCACCCCCCTTGGGGGCGAACAGCGACCGTGTCAACCATGCGCAAGTCAAATGCAAAACATGTAACTTTGGGCCCATGAAACTTTTGCAACAAAAGATGCAAATTTGCCTCCCCGCCAAACGTGAGTTTTCCGATGGAAAATACACTTCATGGCAGAGCTGTTTAACGGTTTAATTTTGCATGCAAATAATTAGTGCAGGGCGCCCAAGAGGGGGCGGGTGGCTTTAAGGGTGCAATCGAAAACTTTTCCCATAGCCCCATAAAGCGAAGCCATGGATCGGTTATGGGCTGTCGTGCAGCAATTATTTTTGGCTATTGTTAAGTTTGTGCGCTCTAAAATCGGTCTTACATAGGTTACAGATTTACAAATTTGTTACTTACTTAAATTAAATGAAAGTTCATAAACGATTTAACAGGATTTTTAAGGATTTTGAGGTGTCTTTGCTTGAGACAGGTAACAAAATATTGCGCATACGCAGTGTTGCACGGAATGATGCTGTGAAATAGAGCTTACATAGCTTACAGATTTTAAAATTTGTTAATTATTTAAATTAAATGTAAGTTCATAAACGATTTAACAGGATTTTTGAGAATTTTGAGGTGTCTTTGCTTGAGACAGGTAACAAAATATTGCGCATACGCAGTGTTACACGGAAACCAGCTGAATGCACGCAATAACCCAACGTAAGAGCTGGTGAAATAATACAAAAAAAGGAAAAACAAACAGAGAAAAATAACCAGGGCTAACCCTGTGAACTTTCTGGACCATTTAGCAGCTGCTAACGCTCTTTCCCCCTCTGCAAATAATCAAAGGAAGTTGTTTATTGAAGCGCTCGGTGCCCAAACGGAAATGCCCAACTAGCGGCATGTAATGTTAGTTTTATGAGCACGTGTTGCCATTTTTATGGCTCACCCCAAATCCGCCGCCTGGGAAAGTGAACGATGTGGCATGTGGAGGCGGGGAAGGGGTAAGGGAGAAGCAAAGCCACAACAAAGTCCAAGAACAACGACGGCTCATTCAATTAGAAGGCAGCTCGGCAGCTGCAGAATTTAAATATTTTCAGAACACAGAGAAACCGCAGACGCAGCCATAAGGAAATTCTTTAATATTTTGATTAGAAGTGCTTGCGGTTAGCCGCTAAACGCAGTCGAGTTGCCTTTGCTTCTTTGCTTCCTTGCTCTTTACTCCTTTGCTCCCTTCTCCTTTCTACTTTTCACTTCCTAGTTTTTATTTTTTCTATTTGTATTTCTGCAATGCAAAATGATTTTATTTGACAGGCATTGTGCGGTGTTGCCGCAGGATGGCAAAGGGATGCTGATGGAGGCCGCCCAAATGTATGCAGCATTTTCCGAGTGCAAACTGCCAGCGAAGGGGTTAAAATATAGTTTCATGTACGAGTGAGAGTGTGTGTGTGAGTGAGTGCAACTGACTGGTGGTGGGGGAAAAAAACGGAAACGTCTGTGCCACATCCGTTTCCGCCTTGATGGTTATAACTTCTTTTTCCGGCGCTGGCCAATCAACGTTTCTGTGGCCAGGATCACACACAACCGGCAGCAGCAGCAGCAGAACATAACCAGAACCAGCTGTTGCAGCTGTCCCAGAGCTTTTCCCTGAAAAACTACTCTTCCCTCCTGCTTTCGCATTTGTTATTTCGGTGCGTTTGGCCCGTAAACTTCCTTCTGACAGCTGCACTTGTTGTCCAGCAGCCCGGGCTTAGCCCCTGAGACTGAGACTGGAGCTGGAGACCCGACTTGGTGTCACAAACAATAACAGCACACAGAGGTGGAAACAAAGCATGTGGAAAAGGAGTAAACAAGTGGCCGGCTGGCCGAAGATCGAATGTCCTAAGACTCTGTGCGATGGCCAGGCATTAAGCGATTGATGTGGGCCATATGTTGACAGGCTTAAGTCGGGCTTTAACATGACAAATTGGAAGAATCGCAAGCCTTTTTGCTGTGCAGTTTTAGCTAGAAACTCAAAGTTTTAATAATAAATAAATAAAGAGAAGTCCTGACAAGTGATTATCATAGTTTTAAACTCAAAATCAGCTCTGAAAATTGTTTAAATTTAACTTCCACAAAGCTTATTCCTAAACTAATCATCTCTCACCATTTTCAAGGTATTTCAGGCACTAAAATTGTGGATATTTCACTTCTCTATGCCGTAAACAGCATTCTTAAAATAAATTGTCACCGGTGGGAGAGCTTCGCATTTCCACAGGATTGCCGGTCCAGGCACTCAATTTATTTTTCGGGGACAGTGAAAATAAATTTCGGCACTTGCTTTTAAATGCCGGCAAACAATCAGCATTCAGTTGTGATGACGTCTGTTTGATCTATCCATTTGCATTTGCATACATGAACGGAGGGTGGGTGTGAGGCCTCACACCTTCTTATGTGTGTGTGTGTGCACACACAATACATATAAACATACATACTATATATATGCGTGTTTGTTGAGGGCGGTGGACGGTGAGTGGGCGTGACTGGGCCAATTCATAACAATTGCGTTTCATGTGCCGGGAACTTGACACTCAAGTGCGGCATGCCAACATATTTGCACTTGAATTGCCGGGGCAGAGCGAGCGAATGGCAACTGCAGGAGCATCAGCATCAGCAGCAGTAGCAGCAGCAGCAGTTTATATGGAAATTTTTACGCTCACGTATATTTGCATGCTCTACACTGGCAAGGCACTGAAAAATAAGGAAAAAAAAGGATACAAGAGCCGCTCGCTAGCTTTCGGGGCCAAAAGGCGGAGCACATTGTGGCAAAAATTGCAACGGCAGGCGGGTGGCGTCCCTCTGATGGCAATCAATTTGCCGGATGCCGAAAGTAATTCGCTTGCAGTCGGAAAATTCAGAATTACAGTTTGACGAGCACTGTGAAACGTACCCACACACAACAACAAAAAAAGCTGTTCTTAAAGCCACCGCAACTGGGTTAAGTTTTAAGACCAGTCTCTCCCGGCCTTCCTTTGAGGTCCCTGATGGTGGAAAATTGCATCCGGCCCTTATCTTGGCCATAAGCGTAGCGAAAATAAAATTGTCTGGCAATTGCCGGCGATGGTCGAATGGCAAACGGCGAACTACCAACGGCAATCGCGTCAAAGTTGCATATTAGCATTTCAAACGAGCGCCAGTTAGCCGAAAAATTGCTGCCAATGGTCGCCAAGAAAAGTGCGCCAAATTGGAAGGTGTGAAGGTGCAAAAAGATCGGAAAGAAAAAAAGAAATGGTAAATTCCCCATACCCGAAAGGAGCCCAAAAGAAAGCCACTTAAATGCAGATTACAATAAAAGCTGCACAGTGAAAAGTGGAACTAGAATCCTTTGATGATGCTTTCTTTAGGTTTTCTTTAAATTTAGATGCTTACAAGGAATTTATTGAGATGTTTGAATTGCTTAAAGCCCAAAGTTAAAATAAGTTAACAAAGTTTATTTATGTTTAATCTTCTTTTCATCATTAAATAAATAAAAAGTCATCTTAAAATATCACAAAAACTATCTTTGTTTTCTTAGAATCCTGAATTCCTTTCCGTGTAGCATAGCTTTTTTGCATTTGACGGCTTTGGCTTTGCCTTTCGCATTTACCATTTCGGCAATGTTTTTGTATAGTTTCTGCTGGCACACACCATTGTCTTTGCATCCTGCCACCTGCTCGTTTTTTTACAGTGTGAGTGTGCGTCTGTGTTGGCCTACAAATCAAATCGTCAGCAAAAGGCTTCACCTTCAGCAGGTCCTTTAATGGCCGCCACATGCGAGGTCTCTAAAATAATTCCCTAATGCTTGTCACAGCCATTACCAGCAGCTAACAGCCAACAGGAGGCAGGAGGCAGGATGCAAGAGCCACGCGGCACCAGGCAGAAACAGTCGGGAGCCAGGACCTCAGCCATCAGGAGCAGGAGTCGCTCCAGCATGCAAAATGCAAATGCCGGCGAGCAGGTGAATCACTCAAGCGGCTCACGTAGCCCAGGCAGACGCTGTCTGCACAGGCACAGGCCCTGGCCGTGGTGTGTGTGTGTGTGACGGTGATGGAAGCGGTGGCAGAGTACAAAACAAAAACGCTGAAAACGTCACAGAACGATTCCCGCTGCCAGCACGCATGACGAGCAGCTTTCGCACTCTTGGATGCTGACTGCATCTCCTCACCTTCACAAAAAATATGAAAGCAAAAAAAAGGGGAAGCAGAAAACATTCACCTTCCTGAAAAAAACAGGAAACCTTTTATGAAGGACTGCAACTTTAAAGGGAAAACCTGAAAAGTTGTATAAACTTATGGTTTTTATTCGATTTGAATATTTAAGAGTTAGGATATAAATATAAATATTAATTAAGTTGACTTTAACGTTAATTTTAAGCTGATAAATTACCTTAACTTCAGGCTTATCTCATAGATATTATCTGCATATTTATGGTTCCATTAAATGGAATCTTAAAAGTTTTTAGATTTTTCTACCTAATTTCAACTCCAAATTTAAAGCTCTCTCCGCTAGCCCAGACATTCCAATGCATTTTATTAAATTTTATTAAATGATTCATAATTGATATCCCTTGAAAATAAAAGTTTAAAGCATTCCGCAATTGCTCTATATTCCTGGTTTTTATGTTCCCTTTTGTTTGGATTTTTTTCCGTTCTCGTTTCGATGCCCCTCCGCCCACCGACTGTCCGCTGCAAGGCGGCGGCTGCAGCCGTTTAATAAATTGCCCCCAATTGTTTCCTCTCTTTGGGTTACGTGCATCACTGCGTTGCATCCACCCAACCGCCCGCCGCGACTCACTGGATTTTCGGCAAATTATTTCCGCTTATTGTAAATGATTTGCGGCGGACTTTAAGGCAAACTTTATTTAAGAGCATTTCGAAGGCCTTTGATTGCGAGTAGCTGCAATCTCGGCAATTTATTTGCGCTTTAAGCAAATTCCGGCAAAGGCAAAAGTTGCCACAAAGTTATTTCATTAGCTGCAGCCGAGGAAAAACACACGGAGTACGGTTTGGGAGGGGATGACTGCTTAAAGGAGGATTTTATTAAACTTCAATGCTTGTTAGTTGTTGGCAAGTTTTCCTTGTTGATATTGTTTCTTGCACCTTTTGCTGTGAAATCAGAGCGTGAGCCATTTGGAGGGTAACTTTTTTAATTTCCTCGCCGTTGTCTCTGTGCAGCAGAGCTTCAGTTGAATTCCCCACTCTTTCTCTCGCTCTCTGCAGTCAACGCTGCGTATACTTAATGCGACGTATACGTAATGCGGCTGTCAGCGATGAGGACAAATGTCAAGCCAAGCGAGCGACTGTCCTTGACAGCTTTATGTGCATTTGCCAAAACGCAATTCAACGGAGAGGAGAAAAAGCGAATAGCCAAAATAACTTTTAATTAAGACATTTTGCAGGTCCAGAGAACCGACATATTAATTTTCAACTGCGAATGAAGATGGCTAGATGGACAGCGGCAGCAGGCAACAGGCAGCATCAGCCACAGCCACAGCAGCAACATCCTTCAGCTGCAGGAGCAACAATAAGGACAAAACTGCATGCAAAGTGTGCGAAACTTGCAAAACAAATTGAAACTCAAATAAATGTCCATGTCTATGCTGCTGTGAAATGCCAGAGACGGAGACAAATGCAGCCAGAAGAGAGCGGGGCAGGGCAGCCTTGCTAATTGTTAGTTTTAAATATTGAAAATGGCTCGGATAAAGTTGTCTCACCTTTTTTGCTGTCCGAAAACAAAAGAGCCAGTGCCAGTGGAAATGAAAAATTGAAACTCTTAACTGACAGCAATTGGAATTGCTTACGAGTAAACTTTCGAGATAATTGATTTTTGTTTGATTTCATTTTGAATAAATAAAAGTGTGTACAAAATATATTAGGAACAATTATGCTGCCGCACGCCGGCTGCATACAAAATTTCCAATTAGGAATACATTTTACAATACGAAGGACTAAAATACAAAAGGATATATAAAAAGCTAACCGGAAACGGGCTTAGAAACAATATTTCGAGAAATTGAATTTGGTTTCATTTCAATTTGAATAAATAAATGTGTAAATAAAATGTATTAAGTACTCGTATACTACCAAAAAAAAAAGGAACTATGACTTGCATCATATAGAAAGCGATATATAAAATTATATAAAACTCTGCTGGCCTAGCCGAAAATTCTATCGTAAGCTCTGTACCAAAGGCTGCGACGTGGAGTGCCTATGGCCTCCAGCTCCTCCCTGTTGCGCAGGAACATCTGGTAGTCCATCAGCGTCTTGGAGTCCAGAGGTCCCCAATCGGAATGCGGTTTCAGGGAATTGGAAATCCTGCTCTTTAGCGAGCCCTTGGGCTGTCGGCAATTGGCATACAAAGCCCAGTAGACAAGCTGGCCGAGAATAAAGGCAGTCAGAGCCCAGCCAAAAACTGTAAAGATAAGAATAGTTTCTTAGGAATGTTTTTAAAGTCAAATTAAAATATTGTCCCACCTCGAAATCCCAATGGAAAATCACGATCGTTGTAGGTGAGCGGTTTCATTGTAAGCAAAGTGTAGACAAGGATGATAATCATGGCCAAAGGGGTGACTATGGACCAGCATATCCTATAATATGCCGATGTCTTGATGTTTAGCATGTACTCCGCATCCTGGCAAAGCCTCTTGGTGCCTTTTTGGAGGGTGAATAAAATAAGAAAAATAAAAAAAAGATCTGTTAAATTATAGTTTAAATAACTTACCATAGATCCAGCCTACAGCAATCAGCTCAAAGATGGCCGAAACCAAAGAGACAAAGGTGACACCATGGTAATCCAGCAACGTGATAAAGTGCTCCCCCCCTGGAGTGATGTAAATCAGACCCACCAGAAATCCAATCGTCGATAGAACCACCACAATTATCCAGATCTTCAGATTCACAAACCGATCCTTGATCACGGTCATGATGCAGCTAACCATACCCACATTGCTGCCAACTCCCAGCATAAAAAGCATAGCAAAAAAAAGCAGCGAAAAGAACTGCGGGCAAACGGTGAGCTTGGAAATGGCATCCGGATAGGAGATAAAGGCCAGGCCAGGACCAGCCTTCACCACGCTGGCTATGTCCTTGGTGTTCGACTCGTGTGCCAGATTGCCAAGGATACCAAATATAATAACACCCGACAGCAGCGAGGTGAAGGTGTCCAGCGTTGTCACAATATTGGCATCCCGGTAGACATTGTGCCCGAAGCGGTTGTACGAGGAGTACATGATGATCACGCCGAAGCAGACGGCCAGCGAGAAGAACACCTGGGTGACGGCATTGTACCAAACCATTGGCTCCAGCAGCTTGTGCCACTGCGGCGTGAGGAAGTACATTACACCCTCGTAGGCACCCGGCAGGGTGAGGGCCCTCACCAGCAGGATAAACATTACGACGTAGGGGAACAGGGCCAGGACATAGGCCGCCTTGCCGGAACTCTTTACGCCCCGAATGATAACCAGGGTTACTGTCAGCCAGGAGAGGCCCAGCATCAGGGCCAGACTGCCGCTGGGATAACCGATTCCATCATCTAGAGTGTCTGTCTTCCTCTGCACAATGCGCTCCAGGTAAAGCTGCGTGGAAGAACTGATTGTGATGTCCTGCGGAAGGTCAGCTGCAGCCTCTCCGGTGGCATTTACACATCCTGGACCCCACTCCTCACGGCAGTAGCTCCACGGCAGCTCCGAAGCAAAGGAGTCGAAGAAATAACGCAATGTTAAGGCCATCACAGAGGCATAGTACGTGGCCAAGACGCCCAGAGCCAGCAGCTGGGCATAGCCCACGCCTGAAATGTAATTTAATATTATTAATATATATTTATTTTCATAGAATCATAAACTCACCTCTCATCATGGGCGCAAAATCAAAGACCTGCACAATTCCTCGGCTGGAGAACTGGCCCAGCAGCATTTCCATGTAGTAGATTGGCTTTCCCACCAGAAACAGGACTATGAGGTAGGGAATCAGAAAGGCTCCTCCTCCATTTTCCAGAGCCGTAAAGGGAAAGCGCCAGACATTTCCCAGGCCAACGCTCAGGGCAATGCAGGACATGAGAAACTCCAAGGAGTTCCCCCAATTATCGCGCGGCTTCTGGTCCGGCAGCATTTCAGACGATTCCAATGCCATCGGAAGCGGTAATGGTCTGATCAAAGGCTCCACGCTCTATCGAAAAAATAATATATATAAAAATATTTAATTTCAATGTTTTAATATTTCCGAAAATAGTCAAAACTATTTCCATAAAATAAAAGTATAAAGCTATGAATTTAAAAATTATTTTTTTAATAATTCCATAAACATTTTATCATAAACTGATAAAAATTGATTACTTTTTGCTTGCATTATATTTCCCCAGAATGTTTAAGTATTATGTAAATTTAATCAATTTTTTCTGATTAGATTAAAACCATTAGTTATTATTTGCAATGATGTTGACATTAAAAGTGAATAAAAAAGTGATTGTAAGTGATTGATTGTAATTGCACAATACAAAAATATTTACGTTAAAAAGTTCAATAAATAAAGAATTCAATCTAATGGATTTATAGAAATAATCATAATAATTATTACAACGATTTGTTTTCTAAACAAACTTTTATTTAATGGAAAACTCGAAGCTCGTTCCGTTACGAGAAGAAACCTAAGCCTTTCTTAGAACTCAAGACTTCACATACTTTTGTAATGAATTAACCAAGATTTGATTCAGTAGCTCTCGGTAAAACAATAATTGAAATCGAATAAAGTTGTGAGAAATGTTGAAAAATAGCTTCGCTTGCACTTACCCCGCTGGTCTCCGGTTTCGAGGGCTCTTCGCCCACTGGAATCTCCGCTTTCAAATCTTTCATTGTGGCGCTTTGCTGGGGGAAGAGAAATAGAAGCGACGACAAAAATTAGAGACGAGTGGCAAACATTCTCAGACGCTTCTCGAGTTCGAAATTCAAATTGGAGCCGTGAACTGAAGAGAAGTGCATGCTGACAAGCCACGAGCCAAAATGGAAGGCAGTGGAGCTTGGCAGAAGGGATATTAAGGCATCATTTTAGGTAAAAAGAAATATTTGTTATATATTAACAATTAGAGAAAACTTGTGAAAGTAATATTTATAATATAATATAATATAATAATCAATATAATACCTCATAAATTTCTAATAAATTCTATTAAATTAAATTACCACCTAGACAAGTCTGTCTGTACTGCGTTAAATTGCAGGCTGATGCAATCGCAGATAACGATTTCTGCACGCGACTCATTTTTAAATATTTTCTGATATCAAAAGACCTCAATTGAGGGGGCCAAAACACTGACCTTACGTACATTTCTTAATATCTTTTAAATGAAAAGTTTTAATACCTTTTAAGTACTTTTTGGCCTGGCCAAGACAGACGTGATTTTCCAGAATTTTTACAACCGGCACCATGTACACAAAATCACTCGGTAACAACTCACTTAAAAAACAAACACTTTAAAATAAAACAATTAAAATGGGAGACGTCTTTAAGTTTATCACTGTTTTTGTGTGAACTTTTTTGGAAATCGAATAGTGTCTCAGAGATTAGCCGATCGTTAACCGTTCCTTTCAAATTTCCTTTACTATCCCTCTTTATCTGGATTTATTTCTCTTTAGACAGCTGTCCGTTTGGTTCCGTGGGACAAATGCGATTGCAATAAATCGGGAAACACCGAGCGCCCTTTATATAGACCTTCTCACTCGCAGAAATCGGAAAAAGCTGCTCAACACAGAGAGAGATATATACAGAGAGTTGCTGGAGAATCTTCAATCAGACGGTCAATTTAGCTGATTGATGGCCGAAGCGGATTTGGGCGGTCGCGATGCTTTGATTATTAATTAAAATTAATATTTGGCAATGTTTGCTCTGAAGGGAACTATTCCATTGATATATTGATGGCTGGAAAGCTACCTAAGGGCAAAGTTCATGGCCGTTGTTTTAATAGGAAAATATAAATCTAAAAGAAATGATTAAAAATAATTTGTAATATGATTGTTTAAAGACATATTAATTGGTCTTCAGTAGGTTTAAATTATTATTAAAAAACGTTGCCTACTTTTAGGCAGATCATCTCAAGAAGGAAAATGGCAGACATTCATTATTAATTAAAATATAAAGAATTCTTATACAAAAAAGGTTTAGGAATAACAAATAATATTGTATATTTTATTACACAATTTTCATTTTATTTTATATTAATAATTTATACTCCTAATTTATCATTACATTAAAAATAAATGACCATCTTTTCGGCATTTTGCATATGAACAAACCCTATTCAATATCTCATTGCTGTATAGTACCTCACACACAAAAGTTGATTGACACAAAACCCTGAACTTCATTATCATATCATATAGCAATGAGCTATATGATTAACCGATCTAACCGAAATTTAAATGTTTATAACGCATATTTTTGGATTTAATCGCCATTAAATTATTTACTCCCCCCAACAGACACTTGAATAGGTTTAGTCCAGAGCTTATCAAACGCATATCAACTTTTATTTATGCGCATCCGTTGCTGTGTACTTTCCTTAGGTTAAATATAAGCCAAACAAGAAGATTTATGGAGATAAGAGAAGTTTTGCTAGAGCTTATCGAAGATCCCAGTCGCAACGATAACCTTGCAAAGAAAAAAAGGCATGACTTTTTGCAGGTTTTCTATATCAAAATGGAACGAGTGTTATATGAAATATTGCAATTATCATCATGAGTTTTTGCTTGTGTTTTAAAAAACATAATAAATCATTCTTTAAATTGAAACAATGCAAATTTTATGTATGTATTTATTAGATTTTATATTATATCTATATATTTTTCCAATGCAAAGTTAATTAATTTGCATTCAAATCTAGGCTCTTTTTCATTTTCTTTCTCTGCACCTAAAGAGACTAGGAGCTTGATGAGTCAATGACCCGAAACCGCTGTGTCACCACTCTGTGGATTTGATAACCACATCACCAGCAACTCGGCCTAACCACTATTTTTTACATAATTCGCCGGGCTTTGATTATTCGATGCCACAATCACAACACGCTTCAATTGGAGATCTTGTCGTTGGCAAAAATCGCAGATTTGCGCTAATAGTTCATGTCAACGAGTCACTAAGCACATAGCGGGCTAATGCAAATACAACCCTCAAAATATGAGAACCCAACAGCAAACCTATATTCGAGAAATCCAGCTGGCATATATATATATATATGTATAAGCAGACAGACAAGCAATTGGGTGTCATTCTTGGGGGGGAATATTTTAGCATCTTTATGAGCCTGAAACGAGATGGAAAGTTTGAAACTGGAGTCTAGGCAAGAACAAATATAACTCGTGTTAGATTTTAATTTTAGAGCCAACTGCGTGTGTGTGTGTCTCTGTTTTGTCAGAAACTTGAAGAGTTAATGGAAACTAAATGATAGCTTAAATATCATCTGGAGGAGGTTTGAGGTGTTACCCCTTCAGATGTGTTAGTTCCTAGTACCTTGAAGTCATAGTTTCCTTTTCGCATCTGCAATTACCTGGTTTGCTACCACCTTGAGGGTAATTACAGACCAATTCTGCATTAGAACGCAGATTCAATGCCAGACTAGCGTTATCGATATATGATTATTGAGTTTTCAGTGGCAATTATTTATAGTCTCTCGATTAATTCGCCTCGTCAAGTGCCTTGCCTTGCTGAGATTTGATAACTGAGGCGGACCACACCCCGAAATGGTGATAAGGTAAATGGCTAAATAAATACGCTGAAGAGCCAACACTCGACATCAAGTGGAATATCCCAGAGTATGTTATCTAGGATTTGCTTCCACCTCGGAAAATCACTCGAGAATCACTGTGCATGTACACTATTACTAAATACTGCCACCGAAACCTGTAGTAGTCGCCTGAGAAACTAGTTTCAGGTGTGTGTTCGCGTTCCTCTGGGCTCCCTGTTTACCTGTCTGGAATCCAGGTGAGCTGCCTCAGGTGGCACCTCAAGCAGGCCCTGTGAAAGATTGGCCCAAGAACCAGGAACTGTGCTAATGCTAATTAATAATTAACATAATTACACATAGATTGCTATGTCGTCAGAAAAATTGCATTGCCAATGAGTCGCGGCAAGGTAAAAAAATAACTAATATCAACATCAATATTTATATCAAGATTTGTGTGCAGAGAAAAAAAATGAAGCAGCTGCATTTTTTTACCATTGATTTAATTATTTGTAGCTTTAAATGCTAAATAAATTCTTATGGTTCTAGTGGCTGGAGAGAGAGTCAGAACACTTGAATTTATTTATTTAAAAATCATAAATATACGTACTGATTTAATCAAGATTAAAAATTAAAAAAACAGCTTAGTAATAGCTGAATTTATAATCCATTTTTCTAAGAAAAGATAATTTTCTATTCTTAATATTTACTACAATACTTAGAGCGTTCTTTTAGATTAATTTTACATTACTTATAAAGTCATAACCTTCTCAAATAATATTACAAAAACTAAAGATTTATTTTATATATTTTTAAACATTAATTAGTTGATACTTAATATATCGTTAAGTTTTAAATAATTTCCAATATTTATATCAGCAGAATTAGCAACTCAAAAAGTTATTTACCTTTATAATTTATATTTTATTTTTCCCAGAAATAATATATATAAACCAGATACAAATACTGCTTTTGTTATATAGATAAGATAAATAATTGATGAAATTTCTATTTTCTACGTATTTTCTTGCCGTGTGGCAGCTACTCCTAAGACAAAGAAAGGAAAGGCCCGACCGGACCCGATAAGACGCCGATCGGAGAGGCACAAACCACCCGAGAGAGCTTTGGCGATCCCGCGTCACATATGCTGCCGGTCTATAAATTGGGGCGTCCAGATACACGCAGACTCAGTCGCAGCAAGTCGCACCAGACCAGACCACGACCACAACCACGATCATCTCGAGCGTCGCCCCCTTGCTTTTCCGCAGGCCAAAAATAAACCAAAGTCATCGCACCGTCAAATAAAATCTGCAAAAAATAGAAAATACATTTCCATCTGCCAGCGTATCGATTCAGTGTCAAGTGGAAGCTGCGTAGTTGCCTGTTAGGAAAATTGTCAGGCCAAAACATCTTTCATGTCTTGCCAAAATCTTAGCTGCGTTCAGGCCAACGACGTAAACAGCTGCTGCCACCGCACTCGCCAAGCGGCGATGTCAGCACTTTAACGCAACGATAACGAAAAAAAAACACTCACACAAATCCACCGGATAGTAAAAATATCGGGAAGAAAATAAAAAACAGAAAAAAATTAATAACTCATCGCAGAGAGTCATTCGGGAGTGGGAACAACTTTCCGGAGGCAAACAAAAACTTGAAAAAATTGATTTCCTTAGCCTTTTGCCAGCACCAACTGCATGGGTAAAGTTATGAGAGTGAATTCGTTACCGCCGCCCGTCCACAACTGCCACGCCCACGCCCGCTCCAAGCAACAACAGCAGCATAGGGAAAAACAATTGAAATTGAAGAAAATCGAAATCTATTTTATGTTCAGCAATTTGTGCAAGAGAAAAACTTTAACGGAGTATAATTTATTGACACTAAACCGAAGCCCGGAAAGTGAGTGAATTACCGCAGCACAGAGTGACAGTGATTGTAAAGCGTTAATAAATATCAATTTTGTATACAAATATTAAGTGAATTTCGGTTAAAACTCAGCACATACTCGTAAATAGCACCGGAAATAGTTGACTTTTAGTTAAAAATTTATAGCAGCGGAGCGTGGGCAGTCAGCAAGGATAACTACGAATAGAGGTGAGCTACAGCTAAACATAAAGATAATTAAATTTTAGGTAGTAAAAATGGAGTAGATCTTTAACTGATAATTAGGGATTATAAATATGCCATGTTAGGCGCCTTTTTAGAGCGAGTTTTTTAAATATATTTATGTAGAAAGAAGATCCACTTAGATCAGGGGAAAAACACTGACCTCTAAAGCCTCAAAATACTTGTTTATCTTTAAATTTATTTTACCTATAATTAGACCTTTAAAAAATCATAAAAATTAATGTGTTTTGTAAGGAAATTGTATGTCTTTAAACGATTATTTTTTAAGAACTCTGGAAAGATGCTAAAATTAAATTAAATACATTATTAATTCTACAACAAGGAACTTATTAATTTAATTTAAAAAATCTACATAAATCGAAACACACCGTTTTTTAATAGACTTTTTATGCTGCTTCCCCCCATTAGCCACAATTTCTATTTTAAGATAATATACAGCTTATAAATTAGCTATAAACTCAATATACGTCAGCTTGCTTTCTTTGTTCGCTCACTTTAGTTAATGCAAAAATACAAAGTCTCTGTCGAATTTTCTCCCATAATTAAAGGAGTCCCATAATTCAGTAATAACACGCTTCATGCCTGCTCACAATAAGAAGATCAATTACGCCTCGATTGGCGGTTAATTAAACTGCCTATATGTTTGGGGCAGCCGGTTCGCACGCCCACAATAAAGTAATATGCATTTTAAGCAGCAGTTTAATAATCATGTTAATTGCAAAACGGTTTAATCGCCGCGAAGCCAAACAAACAAAATGAAAATAAAGCAAAAGCAGCCACAATGGAATGCATCCGATGCAGACGTGTGAAACTCGCATGATTAACTGTCAAATAATTTGTTTATGGAAGAATGAAAACCATTTTCTTACTTCCTCAAAAAAGGCCTAAAGAAAATCTCCCCAAAATAACCTTGACCCCATTAGGACGAGTGATTCACGCGAGAAGTTGTCAACTGCGGAATGCTTATCAAGTGACTTCCTAATAGTAACAGGCAATTAATGCCAACATCGTCTTAATTAATTTGAAATGCTCATCTGGTGGATTATTTTTTGTTGCCCCCCGTGTTTATTTAAACATTTATTGACCTAGTCTGCGGCGATTTGATTACGAACCATAGTTTCTGCGTATATAAATATATAGATTCATGCATATTCAAGCCAAAACTGCCGGTCATCTAACCTGAGGAGATTTCTGAGATTTCCAGAGAAAGGGATTTAGACCTGAAGCATATCATGTGCTTGTATATTATTTGTGGATCCCAGCCCCCAGATGACCTGCAACTTGTCTCAATTACCACGGATGTGCGACAATGTGAACGACAGACGATGAGCTGCCGGCGTTTAAATTAGATGTTTTGTATTTCAAATTTATTCGAGCTTTTATTATTATTGTATTTTATTATTCTTGTTGTTGATGCTGTGGTTGTTGTTAGTGCTGTTGTTGTTAGTGCTCCTCACACGTATGGAACAGATAAGTTTGGTCAATGGCTCAGGCCTGAGACTCGCAGATTCGTGGATTCGGAGACCCAGACTCAGTTGCTATTTGGACACGCGACGATTTGGTTGTAGGAAAGTTTCTGTCGTGCCGTTGATCATTAATGCTGATCGCCCCCAAAGATACAATTGATCCCAATATAAGCCGCTGAACCGTCAATTTGCAAAAGTGTCCGCTTGCCACAATTCGAAAATGCGGCTGATTGTCAAGTTCAAGCAAAAGAGAAACTGACCGATCGAAGACTAGTGTTTAAATCTATTGAAATTGTGATATTTTATAATTAACAAAGCAAGCAAAGTGATTAAAAATATAGATAACAAGTGTGATATATAAATAATTAGAAATTAAAGTAAGTTATTAAAGTAATTGGTTATTTTTTGTCATCATTTTTATGCCAAGAAATTATTTCAAATTTAATTTATTGTCAAGCTACATTTTAAAATAAATTTTATTAAAGTTTACAATGCTATCATTCAGTGATGAATTTTTTTTAAATATAATAATAATTTCTAAGCAATATTTTATTCCCTTCTTCCGGCTATTTGTTTTATGATGGAAAATTGTTCGGACTCAGACATGTTTGTATATTTACTTTCCGATTTTAATTAGGTTTGTGAACCCATTTCGGGAATTAATATGTACGCTGAGCTCGGCTTCGATTCATATTTCGTTATTCCCGATAAGCGTCGCTCGAATCAGAATTCACTCTCGATTTTCCTTCGCTGTGATTGAATTTGTTTGTAAACAAATAGCGCCGTTCAGGGTTCGAGTCCGCAGAGTGACACAAATCGAGGGCCTCGCTGCAATTGAATTGGAATTGTAAATTGAAATTCATATTTCGCCACTGCCAATGCACTGTGGCCGCCCCGCTCAATTAATCAGAGATCTTTGATGCTTCTTCGACGTGCCCGCCAGATGTTTCTAGTTTAAATAATCGGTTCAATGTCTTTGCGTTCCGGGCTCTGGGCTTTGGGCTCTGGGCTGAGATGGGAAAACATCACGATTCTCGTTTGGTAATTAAAGATTGCCATAAGCCATTTAAGCCCAGATGTGGATTGTTAGATTTTCGATGATGTCGGATGTTGGAAACAACCAGCAGACGACTTTAGGTCACATTGTTTGTAGTTTTATTTTATGAATGACCTGCATTCTGTTTTTCTTTGAGACATCTGGAAATTTATTATAATATTTTGGGGTTTTATTAATCAGTCATAAATATATTTATTAAATTGTTAATGAGTAGATGATATTTTTCTCTAATCGAAAATTGCAATATTAATTTATGTGAATATATGTATATTTTCTTGCAAATTTTATTTTTGCTCAACAAAAACTGGTTACTGTATCAAGATTCTTTGGTTTATTCCTGATTTTATTAAATAATCTATTCCCAATAACTTCATTAATTAACCCAGTTAAGCCAATTTATGCCAGGAAATACTTAGTTACCAAAAATTAAATAGTTTGTTTACAAATGCGGAAAACGCACGGTTCAGATAATATATTTTATATTACTTTTACTATAAATTATACAATTTAAATATTAATTAAATGAATTTAATAATTTATTTACCATTTTATTTTAATATTTACTCACTCATATTTATTTTCCTTTTTATATTTCCCTAAACAGATTCAATTAACCGCAAATCAAAATGGTTGGAGTTGCGGCAGACGCCTCGCAGGCGAATCAGCTCTCCTCGGCAAAGAATCCCATGATCAAGTACATGCTCAAGACCCGGGAGAACCATGCCAGGGAGCAGGATGAGGACTACTCGCACGTCTTCCGCCGGAAGACGCGGTTCGAGATGTTCCGGCTATCCGCCATTGCCATGGCCATTGAGTTTGCCTACGCGGCGGAGACGAGCTTCGTGTCCCCAATCCTTCTGCAGATCGGCGTGGATCACAAGCATATGTCCATGACCTGGGGACTGTCTCCCCTGATCGGATTCTTTGTGTCCCCATTATTGGGAAGTATTAGCGATCGGTGCAAGCTTCGGTGGGGTCGCCGACGACCGATTATTTCGATATTGTCCTTTGGAATCCTTTGCGGCCTCATACTGGTGCCATATGGCAAGGATCTTGGTGTGCTGCTGGGAGATGTGGGCTACAATTACTCTGATACAGCCCTGAATATCACCAACAGTTTTAGCGATGGGGCAGTAGCTGCCTTGGTGGCGAGCCAAACCGACTCTGGACCATCGGCCTCCGACTTTAAGTTTGCGGTGATCCTTACGATTCTGGGAATGGTCCTGCTGGACTTTGATGCGGACACCTGCCAGACACCGGCACGCACCTATCTGCTGGACATGTGTGTGCCCGAGGAGCAGCCAAAGGCGATGACCATGTTTGCGCTCTTTGCGGGATTTGGAGGAACCATAGGCTATGCCATCGGAGGCGTTGACTGGGAGACGACGCACATTGGCACATTTATGGGAGGAAATATACCCACTGTATTCACCTTGGTGACCATTATTTTTGTGATTTGCTACTTAATCACGGTGACCACTTTCCGGGAGATTCCCCTGCCCCTCATTGAGCAGGATGAGCTGTTGCGACCGCTCTCCGAGGGGGCAATCAAGCGGGAGCTGAAGAAGAAGAACAATGCCATCTACTACATCCAGGAGACCACTCAGCTGGAGCTCCAGATGGCGGCGGATGATCCCAAGCGAATGGAGGCCCTGCAGGGAAGCTACCAGAATGGCTACTCGCCGGCATTGGCCAAGCAGAGCCAAGCCCAGGATGCGGAGTTACAGTCCAGTGCAGAGCCACCGGTCTCCCTGAAGGCCTACCTGAAGAGCATCTTCATTATGCCCTACTCGATGCGGATGCTGGCCCTCACCAATCTCTTTTGCTGGATGGGCCACGTCACCTACTGCCTGTACTTCACGGACTTTGTGGGCGAGGCAGTGTTCCATGGGGACCCAACAGCTCCGCCCAACTCGGAGGCTGCCCAGAATTACGAGGAGGGCGTCCGCTTCGGTTGCTGGGGAATGGCCATATATGCCTTCTCCTGTTCTATATATTCGCTGTCTGTAACCAAGCTGATGAAGTGGTTTGGGTAAGATTTAAATTTATTATTCTTTAATAATTTAATATTAAGAAATCTTTTCTTAAGTAGTAATAAAATTCTTATTAATTTATTCAAAAAGGTTTAGGTTTTTAAGCCTCAGAATTTAATTCTTTGCCAAACTTTGATTATTTTATACAAAGTATTTTAAAACTAAGCAAGAACTCGTAATGACAATAATTTATACAGAATGACTTGCGGCTTTTGGTTAAAAATTTAAACTATTTAAATATCGAACTAGCTTAGGTAGGTTTTTATGGCCTTGATGAAGTTTACTTTAAATTACTAACAGCCAAGGTTATATTTTTTAAAAGGCGGATATAAATAATGCTTTTAATTAATGCTCAACGCTGACAAGTCTTTCATATTTGATATTTAGAATATATAGTTATAATACTTATATTATTATTTACATTTTTTTAAATTATTTAGTTACCAAGTTCTTTTAGAATCTTATAAAGAAATAAGACAACACTGCAAGGCAACCTGAAATTACCGGATTGTAGAAATGTATTCATTATTTATTTACTATTTATTTTATTGAAAAGTTATCAAGTGAACTTAGTAATTAATTATTTATTATTACCCATAAATTTCCAAATATTTCAGAACCAAAGCTGTGTACATAAGTGGCATGATCTATTATGGCATTGGAATGCTGGTCCTGGGCTTGTGGCCCACTAAATGGGGTGTCTTGCTGTTTAGTACCTCGGCGGGTATTCTCTATGGAACCATATTTACGGTGCCTTTTATTCTGGTGGCCAACTACCATGCCAAAAATTGTGTAAGTACAAAATTCGAATGGAAACCATTTGTGATATCGGACATATTTTTTGTTGTATTTTTTGCGTGCCCGCAGTTCTGTGTGAAAAATGGCGAGACGGTGCCACTGAAACAGGCCCGGGGTCTGGGCACCGATGTGGCCATTATCAGCAGCATGGTCTTTATTGCCCAGCTGATTGTGTCGCTCTCCGTGGGACCACTCGTCTCCTGGATGGACACCACCTGTGCCGTGCTCTACGCCTCCACCTTCCTCTCCTTCTTGGCGGCCATTTCGGCCATGTTTGTGCTATATGTCTAAAAAGAGATTGATTAATACATCGATATCGAACATGAATTTTGAGTAGCGTAATACTTAGCCTAGCTTTCTGTATCTTTGCCTGCTTTCTGGCAGTATCTGCGACTGCACTCATAATGTTGTGGCATACTTTAAGGACGATGTGTTATGTTAAAGAAATTATACATTTTTTTTACGCAAGTTAATAAATATTTGGAAACTGTAAATGCTTTTATATATCTTTTTTCAGCTGCAAAAAAATTATTACTTATTTATTTGGGCATGAAATATATTGGTTTTGTATGAAAGATTTAACAAATAAATACGTATCATTGTTTTATAACACAATAAGTGACCCCTTTGTCTTTTCTTTGCCATTTAAAAATACTTTTTCTACACAAGACAAAGAGCTGAAGGGCGGATATTAGTTTTTACGCTCGTGCGTGGCATTCAAATGCAACTTTTAATTTCCTCAAGTGCAATTTTTTCCCAGATGCTGCCAATTTCCTCCTCAGCAGCTGCACATGCCACCCCCCATCACCGCCTCAGCGCTCCCTTTGGCATTCTTGTAGGTGTCAGATACACATTTCCGTTGTCGCCAAAGTGATAAATAGCATTTAATAATTTTCCTTGAGCTCTGCTCAGGTTTTTAGTGCAAATAAAGCAATTAAATCTTCTTTCTTAGCCCAGCTAAAGACGGCAAAGCCAAGTGAGAAGGCAAACGACAATGGGTGGGTATATAAACAATAATTGAGGAATAAGTGAAAAATAGCATTGCTTCTTGTCTGCCAGAGTCGTAAGAGGAGCTCTAGAGGATGACTTAATAAAACTAAAGAAAATAAGACCAAACAGTACGCATGCAATCGCAATAGAAAAGCCATGAAAAGTGGAAATGGACGACAAAAGGCGAAGTTCTCATCAAATTGAAAATAAATTCCCAAACGACAAGTCCTTACACGGGGTGTGCAATAGCGAAAAGTATCGGCTTTAAAAACTTTGACAATCACACACGGCGTATGCGTAATCCGAGACCCCGTAAGCACGCCTCCCTCCGCTCCGCTCTACTTCACTCCACTAAAGCGCAAACAAATTGAGTTTATCGGCGACTACAAATCTACAGGAAGCACACAATCATTCATCATAAGACCCAAACCCAGCTCCGTCTCTGTCCCTTTCCCGGTGAGCACTAAAAAATATTTACATTTGTCTTGAGCTCATTTCGCAATCCGAGCCAAGCAATCGCTAGGGGTTTGCCGGCAAATCAACAAGCCACGTCGGTTACTCGGGTGCGGGTGCTGGTGTATGTAATAAGCCGAAATGCAAAAGCCGTCGCAAATCAACAAAGGTAAATTCATTTCAGATTTGATTTTCGGGGTCCCTGGAAAAAGGGAAACACGTGCACCGTTTATCTCCCCCTTACCCGAGATACATGTATCTCTGGGATGCTTGATGCTGACGATCTGTGACGTAAGTCCGCCATCTCATGCGTGCCGGAAGTGCAGACCCCAACCTGTCTCTCTCTCTCTCTCTCTGGATACTCCAACTATATATACGAAAAGTGCCAAGTTGAAAGCCAGAGCATATGCATTAGCATTGTTTACCTGCGGACGAGGATTGCCAACGAAATGGAAGGCTAAGCCGCTGACAAGCGTGCAGGATATTGCTGAGGAAGCTTCCTGATTTAACACTTTGCAAAATAAATGCAGTTTTAATTCGTTTTAAAGCATAAAAAATATATGAAGCTTTTATTTGGGATGGGTTTATATTGATTCTTAATCAGTTAATAATTATTTGATTATTAAAACATTAAAAAATTCAACAAGTCAATTTTATTTTCCTAGTGCAGTTTCTAGCTTTTCCTATGACTTTTGCACCTTCGAAACGGCAGCTAAGCGACAGTCTGCACGGGAAGTTGTCGAGATATTTATTGCTTAGCTCTCACAGCGGTTCACTGACCTCCAGATGGGCAGCTATCACAATTTATTGGGATCCGGGAAGCGTTGGGTTAAGACCCCGACGCCCCCAAATGGTGAGCCTTCAGTCAACACGCTTGACACCTTTGGCCCCGGCGCCTTCAATCATAATTTATATGCAAATTATTTTGGTAGAATTTTTTCCCCCCACCAGAGACGACGCTTAACTTTTAACTCTTTTGGTGATGCTGCTCCCGCCACCCCTCTAGCCCTTCTTCTTCGTCTTGTTGCTTTTTCTTTTTGCTGCCGGAAGCGTGCCGCCATTTTATAAACATTTCAGTGAAATAAAAATGGCAGTCCAAGCAGCGGAAGAAGGAGCCAAGCTGGGAGAGCGAGAGAAGTGCGCCGGGGGAGCGGAGGAAAAATAAATGGTTTAAGGGTTTCCGCTGGCACCCCCAAAGTGATGGCATGTCAAGCCGGGCGACATGTGCAATAAAAGGGAAATAATATGCAAATGCAATTATAAGCAACTGGCTGCGATATGAGCAAGACATCCGCAACCGGATCCGCATTCGCGTCAGCTTCAGCTTCAGCTTGATGTGGATGCGAGTGCGGACGCTGGAGCTGGGAGCTGGAGCTGGGAGCTGGTAACTGGAACTCAAGCTGAAGCTGAAGCCAAGCGCAAAAAAACCGCAAAAAGTTTTGCATTTTTTGTTTGGCGCATTTTTCAGTTAACTTAATTTTCATAGCATAAACAAGGAGCGGGGCAAAAACTGCTCGAATGTAATTTGATTGAAATTTGAATATATGAATTTGCATTGTTGCTATGGCGAAGTCGATTAATCCCCGGGTTCTTCGTGTGTATATTGAGAGGATAAAATTTATGAGAAAGTTCCTGGAAAGGATCTTATTATTCTTATATTCCAGCGAAGTTTTATTTTTACTTTTCAATGGAATAGCTTCACCACATTAAGTGAATTCTTATACTTTATTCTATAATTCGATTTTAAAATATTAATAATCTTATACAGCTCTCAGAAATTTCTTTAACACTTTAAGTTGCATTCTGCAAGGATGCTTAATAGAACGCTTCGATAAAGTTTTGTTGGGAAATCAGAGAAACTAACACGAGCCATAAATTAAGAAGGCGACATTTCCAGCAGAGGCAGCATTCGTGGCCGTTTGATGTGAAACTTTTGCTGGTGCGGGCCGAAAATCCGGACGTGGCCAGCAGCCTGTCCTCGCCGCCCCCCAGCTCGGACTTGTGTCCGGACTTTCGCCCCGACTGTCGGACTGTCCGACGGGCTGCCAGGCTGCCAGCCTGCCTGCCTGATACATGAAATGTAATAAATTTCGTTATCTATGCATTATTTATGTCGTAATTTGGTATTTTAGCCCAAAACAGAAAAATGAAAAGCGTCGAGCAATGGCTGGCAGGACGTCCATGTCTGCTTCCAGGCAGGACCCTAGCTAGGACCAGGACAGCCCTGGCATCGGGTCAACATTACACATTTTCACTAGTCCTGGCCATGTCTGTGTGTGTGAAGACGCATAAATTACACTTGCAGCCGGCCGCACTTGTGATGTGTGCAAAATATATATTTTAAATGAAATTTTTCGCCACGTCCAATGAAATTTGTCCCACTCACTCCCTGCCTCTCCTGTCCAGCGTCCTGTGGTTAAGCTCTGCTAAATTGGCCAGACCACCAGAGCCACCCCAGCAACAGGATGACTGGAAAAAACGAAACACTGCCGCTTCAATCAACTTTATAGCCAAATCTTAATATGTTGGGAACATCAAAAGGTCGCCCTCGACTCGCATAAAAACGTAACATAACAGATAGCTGAATAAATTAAAATTTATTTGATGTTTCACCAATCTGCATAAGCCTCGATGGAAATTCGGAATTGTTTGCATCGATTTCGGGTGGGAGTTCAAAGGTTAGGTGAGCCACAATTAATTTGTTGTTTATGCCAAAGAGTTGTCCTGCAATATTTACTTACCTCCATATTTACTTGTGGCCTTGGCCGAGTTTATATCCCTAAAGGAAAGGACAACAGAGAGAGAAAGATGAGTGCACTTTCCTCGCACTGGCTGACATTTAGAAAGCCAATTGATTTTGGCACTTTCTTGGCATTGTTTATTTTACTTATTGAGTGTCTAAGATATGCATTTGCCACAAGCACACACACTGGCACACATTTTACCATTTGTTCTTGGGGTTCGTCCTTCCCCGGGGGGGCGGCATAAGCCATGAGCTGGCCAGGAGCGAGGGAAGGCAGATGTACAGAGGCAAAGCTTATACTCTGCATGCGGTGTGAGGAAAATTGCATGAAAATTTTATTGGAATTTCTAGATGTTTTATATGGCAACGCTCTTACATGACTGCCTGCCACCGCCTGAGCCTCGGCCTGAGCCTCTGCATGTGTGCCCCGATTGTGGCAGTGGCATAGAAAGGGGGTTACAGAAGGGATATTTTATATAAAGATGTGAATAATATCTAGAAAATGAAATGTGCTACAAAAAAGGGAATATTATAAATATCAAAAACATATTAAAATACATAAACATTTCGGTAATATTTCCTTTTTATTTTGATATATTTCTTAGGTGTTCTTTTAAATTATATTAATACAATTATTTATAATTTATATTCCTTTAAAAACCCTTGGGATATACCCCTCACTGCCTGTTGCTTCTGCTTTTTCCGCCATTGTCTTCAGCTGCCTTTGCTTCAGGGTGCTGGCAGCAGCAGCAGCTACTTGAATTTCGCCTCAGATGCACTTACGCAATGTTTTTCCAACATAAATTGCATTTTCTACTATTGTCAACGTGGCGTATGAATAACTTTTGCAAATAACAACAACTCTGGCAGCAGTGGGGGGCTGGAAACTCGGTTATTGGAGCTACAGAGCGCCCACAGACAAGCAATCGAAGTGCATAAACACTTGTCGCTGTGTGTGAGTGGGCTGGAAGAGGGTGTCTGTTGGGTGTGGGTGTGCGTTGTAATTTAAGTAAGTACATGATCTTTAAATATATGTAGAGGTCTGGGTTCTGTGGCAACATCAAAAGGGCAGATTGCTGCTGCAAATGCAGCTGCTCCTCCGGGTTTTTCTCTAGTTTTTTTCTCTCTCTCTTCTTCTTTTTTTGTTGGGGATTTTCCTTTCAGGCTACGAATGCTACGGAGAGTACTTCTCAAAATGCATTTAACTCACTTTGTCATAGCCCGTAAATTTGAAATGTCATGGCGACTGTCGACTGGCATACAACCTTGTGGCTTTCATTTGACATGGCACACACATGCCGGCGAGGTGCGGGCCAAAAGTAGACAGAAAGATGTATAAAGAGAGAGTAAGTCCAGTTCCAGCTCCGATTCTCCGCCTGCCTGTTGCTCCTGCTGCTCCTTCTCTTGGTCCGGTAAGTACACGAGGGGGGCGTGCCCCAAATCCAACGGACAACAACAATAACAGCAAAAAAAAAGCTGTACACACACAGAGACAGAGTATAGAAAAGAAATAAAGCCAAGCTGAAAACGAAAACCGGACAGTCAAAAGTCAGTCAGTGACAGCAACGTCGGGGACATTTAAAAGCCAAAAGGCTGATAAATGAAAAAGTTGAAATGTGAAATGCAATGCGAAAATGTGCTTGCCCTTAGTCTATTTCCCAACTCTCGACGCTCGTCGCTCCCACTCCCCCTCCCCCGCCCCGCCTGCCATGCAAATGCTCTTTACTGTTTTTTAAATCAGAAATGTAATTTAAACTTGCTGCCGGGCAGCACGAGGCCAGTGATAAAAAATTAAAATAATATGCGTTGTGGCCAAAATTGTTGCGGGCTCTTAAAGCGTTCTCTTTGTAACTTAATTTGCCGTTTAACGTTTGGCCTTAATTGTATTCAAGTTGGGGGTGGGACCTTGGACTTTATTGTGGATGGATTTCTTGCTGTTTAAAATATATTTAAATATTTATAAAGCAACTGCCAAAGGAGTCTCTTTAATATATCAAACTCTTACCTTAATTTATGCCCACCTTTTAGAGTCCATTCAATTTGCTGTCCACTGGCGATCATATTTGTTTTTTAAATCCCACCTCGCACCTATAGCTGACCGCAAATAAATTATTTCTTATCAAACCGAACTGGCCGCAAAAGTTTTTTGTCTGCACTTTCGTCCTCGCCCTCCCCCCATCCATCTGCAGTTCCTTTGCCAGGCGATTCTTTTCCTTTTTTGTCACACGATAATTTGTAGAAGCCTGTCGTCGTGGCCGTAAATTGTCTTTGGCAGGCGGGCTGTCTACTGCTTCTCCCTTGGCCGGGGTCAGTCTAAGTTCTAGTCTCGGTCTATGCCAAAAGTTTTTGGTGGCCAAAAGACGTTGGAAAATGCGGGTGGCCGAGGGGAAACGGAGATCGGGGAACGGGGAACGAGCATCCTGGGGTCAAATCAACAAGCAATTGTTGCAGATAAAACACGTTTCAGCAGCTCTCCTGCTGGGGCTGCGTGGTCGAAGATTTCAGCTGTAAAAGTTTTAATTCCATAAAAACAAACTGCAGTCGAACTCAGAGCAAGGGCTTAAGGTTGGGTCAAGATAACTTAAAGGTCGAGAGTATATAAAACAAAGGCTATAATGGTGGGAGATTACTAACAAGATTTTTTAATTAAAATGAAAATGAAAAATAAATATTGTAAATATTCGAAGGATTGTGACAGGAAACTATTATTTTATTTTGAGAATAATTTATAGTCATTTTTATTAAACATGTTAACAATTTTTAAATAAAATTATTTCCTGTTTTGTTATAAATAATTCATATTGCTCACAATAAGAACTTAAAAAGCTTGAACTTCTACCCTTAGCAAATGCCTCAACACATTTTTTGGAAAGCCTGTTGTATCGCTGAATGATATAGCAACTCAAAGCTTTTATCCGAAGCTTCAGGATATCATTTAGCTTAGATTAGCATTTCGTGAACCTTTTTTAGATATTTTAATGGATTCTAAAACGATTTTTATTGGGTATAAAATCTCCTTAAAATGTTTCCATAAAAAAATAAAGAGTAAAGCCCTTAAGCTTCCTTAAGGTAAAACAAAAAGGAAGTTTAAGTTAGAAAATATTTAGTTTTTAACATTTAACAATTAACAATTTAAAATCTACAAACTTTAATTAAATAATTAAGGAAGTTACTGGAAATATTTACCACTGAACTCTACCTTTTCTTTTTTCACTTAGTCAATGTTGAAAACCTTTACTTATTGTAGAGACAATGTAAAGTTACTCAAACGTATCCTTTTTGCATTTTACAGAAAATGTAAGAGTCCTGTTGTGTAAAGTAAATTATCATTGAGTGACTCAGTTATATGAGGACAATTAAAGAACTAAAATATATATATTTAAAAAACCATTTGATGGATGGCCACCCAGACAATTAAATGCAAAATTAATTTGAGAATAAAATAAATAAAAGTTTGCATTTAAAATCATATTCTTCCAAAAGAAATAGACATAGAAAACTTATTAAATTCTGTGAATAATTATGAATAAAAATTAAGAAAGACAAATCTTAACATAAACTCAGTGCATATCATTTAGGGGCATTTCTAAAACCCAAAATATTATATTAAATATATATTTTTTCATCACCAACTCTATGTACATTACTTGCCGTTTTAAGTAATAAAACTTTGCATATTTAAAGGGCATTTAGGAGGCCACCCCTGGGGCAAAAATGACTGACAGCCCAAGGCGAGACTCTCAATGCAGAGGAAAATGCGCTGGAAAATCATTAGACGCGACTGGCATTTGGTTTTTCCTTTTTTCGCCACCGTTTTGGTGTTCTTTGGCGTTGTTTTTGCCACTAATTGAAATGCTTCATTTATCAAGCTGCCATTGATGCCAGAGCCGCAATGGCAGTTCCTCCCACTGTGTGCCCACTGTACAGTGCAGTCTGCCTTCTGCTGCATTTGCCAGTCAGAGAAGCTCGAACAAAAAACAGAAGCAACTCCTCCGAATTTAGCCGCAGCGCGAGTTTTCCTCGAGTTTTCCCTTCGTTTAGCAGTTAGCAGTTTCATTTACTATTTGCTCGCTTTTTGGTTTGTTTTTTCGATGCGATGCCACAGGGGGGCGGCGGTGAAGATGCCATGCGAGGGGCGCTTTGCAATTTCCTCTCGGCGCAAAGAGACAAAAGAAAAATTGTAATGAAATTCGAAACTGCAACGGCAAACAGCGATGACGAGTGCCAGCGAAATAATAGATGAATGGGATGCGAATGTGAATGGATGATGAGGGGTTCGCTTAGAAATGTCATCTAAAATTTAAGCGAGTGAAAGGCAGAGGCAGGAGCTATGCATGCGATATAGCCTTGATTTCTGTATCTCTGATTCTCGGTCGGGAAAATGCAACTGAATATCCATTTCATTTCCATATTGACACAGCCCATCGATGGCTGCAAATAATTTGATTTCATTTTTAGCTTCTGGTTGGTTGGTTTCCAGTGTCATAAATTATCCGCACCGAGTTACACATCAACATCATTATCATTTTCACCCATGGCACTCTATTTCACACACAGGACTTGTACCCAGTGTGAGTGCTATCATTATAATCGTCAAATATTTGTATATGCTTGAGCAATATCCTGTGAAAATGCAAAGAGCATGAAATTTAAATACAACGCCGGCAAATGGAAAAAGGCAGCTGCCTGGCTTGGTGTGTGTCGTAGCTCTTCTAGGGTTTAGATATGTATATATATATATAATATAGCATAATGTGTAGCTGTGTTTGCAGCAACTGTCAACCTTTGTCACTCAATTTGCTTGTGAAATACTAATCCAGTTAGGGGTATTCGAGCTGTGCGCTATGCTGCCTGGTTTAATCAGTGAAAATGAGCAGAGACAGCCAGCGGAAACGTGTGCGTGTGACTGCAAAATTCCATTTCCGGTTGCCACGTTTTCCCCTCTTGTCCCCCCAACCAGCTATCCGCAATTAACAAAGCTAAGCTGCGCTAAAAAATAACAATAACAATCACAAATATACATATAGGGAGGATGTGAGTGTGGCCTCGTGAGTTTATGATGACTACGCAATGAAATGAGGCCAACCAGAAACTCATTCAGCCATCAATCAATCAAAGCGCGCGCCTGGCTCCCTTTTCGCCTTTTCTCGTTCGCAGCTTGCTTTTATTATCATCGGTCGGGTGTGGAGGAGGAGGATGTGGGTTTCGGGGTCCTGTAGGGGGTCTGGCAGGAGGAGGGAGGAGGCCAGCTCAAGTCTCATCATCATCCCGCATAGGCAAATCCCCGCACGCTCACAAAAACTTGCCAAAGCAGCGCGCACAGTTTAATAAAATATTTATAAATTCTTCAAACGTAGCCCACGATATAACAACTCACTAGGGGTTGAGCCGGGTTCGCCGCTTGGACCCGCTTGGGGTCCCTTCTTTTTCGCTTTTCCTTTCCTTTCTTCTTTTTTTGTTCCACCCACCCACACCAGTGCTTTTCCCTTTTATTTCCCTCGCTTTTCCAGGCTTTCCCTCGCCAGTATCCCGTGCCCCATGTTTTTGTTTGGTTAAGGCCAACCTGACCGCTGTTCCTTGTTATTACACCAGCCTTTGTATTAGGTGTCCGCCGATATCGGATGTCGGTTCTCGTCTATTTTTAATATCCCAGCTCACAGCTCACAGTTCCCAGTTTCCATTTCCCATTTCCCATTTCCCAGCTATGTGTCAGTTTGCAGCGCTCTGAACGAACGTCAGTCTCCGCTTAATTGAAAGTGATTAAATGCAAATGTATCCCATTAGAGCTGTGCTGTGCATTAGGGAAAATTATTGCTGGAATGCTTTTTTTATTTATCTCGGTGATTTGAAAATGCTTTTAGTTTAGATGAAGGTTTGTGCTGTCCTTGGGGAACTTTTTTATTCCACCTGAAAGATTGGGGTAGACTTGAATATTTACTTTTCACAGATTTAGTTTTCATGTGTTTTGTTTTTGTCTTTTTTACTTCTGGCAGATTTAGTTTTCATGTGTTTTTTCACCATTTTTATTAGTCCTAATGTGTTGTGTGTACTTAAATTTGTATATTTTGTGTTGTAAGCATTAAAAATTTAATGGAAGCATTAGAGTTACAAATATGAGTTATCATTGAGATGGCAGGAGATCTTAAATATTTATAAAATTTATTTAAATCTATATTAAATCTCCTTTATTCAAAGCTAATTACTGCTCAAGTTAATTACAATTACAAAGTGATTTGAAAATTATTTCTTTGTTTATTTGAAGCTGAGGGAAATATCCTTCCTGGAGGGGGGCAAGGCTAGAAAACTTGAAGGACTTTCTGGACCGCCATCTGGCAACTCTGTCAACGTCCATAATCTGCAGAGAGCAGCACTACGAAGCCTGAGCCTGAGTGTATGTGTAGCCTGTGTGTGCGGCACACTCACGATGCGGCGGCCTCATCATTTGCTCGTTTTATATTTCAACGCCAGGTCGGGACTTGGGACTGACTGTTCCCGGGGCAAGGCCCATTACGGCACTACGGCAGCGGCATTACGGCGTTACACACACGCCTCCACCGGCATACTAAGCAGCCGCATCATCATTAACACTACGCCATCGCCGGCGACATCGGCTCAAACTATGTAGCCGACGATGGAGCTTTCCCTGTGGCTGCCAGGCGGCTTACACACCTTACACCTTTGTTGCCTCCGCTGCTGCGAGCGGCATAAATTAATAAAAATTTCATGTGCCAAATAATTACAATTAACATGAGTTCTTAATTAAGAGCTCGACGCAGCTTTGGCCCCCCTTTCCCCCCTTGCTGTTGCTGCTGCTTATGCTGCTGCTGCTGCTGCTGCTGCTGCTGATGTTCCTGTTGTGGTTGTTGCTGTTGCTGTAATCATTTGCTGTCGTCCTTGTTGCCGTTAATAGGCTCGTTCATTTGCCCCTTCCTACTGCTGTGCCTCTCCCGCCCTCCCCTCGGCACCTCATCCTTGTCGTTTAGGCCAGGACCTCACCTCACCTTTAATGCAATACAACACACTCGGCTGCGCTCGGTGCGGTTCGTTAAATCGCCTCGGCTGGTGTTGTTGTTCTTGTTGCTGCTGCTGCTGCTCCTGCCAGCTGCTTTATGGACGGTGTTGTTCTTGTTGTTGCCAAAAAAACAAAGGCGTAGCCGAAGGGTTTAAGCCAACATATAAAGGGTATTGTTTTGGCCAACAACTAAAACTAAAATGGCCAAAACAAATAAACTTCAAATGTTTCCAAGGGTTTAGTTAATTGATTTTCTGTAGATAAAATTTTGTTTACAATAATTTATCGTCCCATTTATATGGTTTTAAAGGTTTGGTGGTATTTCAATAAGCATTAAATTTTATTAAATATTTGTATATAAGAACTAAAAAAAGATATGCTTGCAATTAGGAAACTAAACTGATTGCCTGTAGAAGCTTATATTTAATATAATATAAAATATTTAAATAAAACATAATCATATAATACAAGCATATAAAATAGCATATATTTTCACAGTGATTTCCCCCATATCCCCATTTAATTTCCTTCTACGCCCTTGGTTTGTTTTTGCTACTGGCTGCTTAATTTTCTGCCTGCCATCTTTTTTTGCGCAAATTAAGTGTCGATATTTTATGCCCTGTTCGTTTAATTAAAAATGCCAAAGGTTAACGCATGCGGCCCTCGACTCGTCGCCGTTCTAACCCCGACGTCACCACCCTGCTGCTCCTGCTCTTAACCCCACGCTGCCTTTCATTGCCTCCTGGTCGACCCCATCACTCGATGCTGGCGTTTATGAATTTTATTTATTTTAAGCACATAACTTTACTCGGCTTTGTGGAGTACAATCTTGTTACTGGCTCTTGCTTTGGGGATTCGTTGTTGCTTTTGTTGCAGTTTTAAGCAGCTTTGGGAAAAGGGTTAATCAAAGTCAGAGAAAAACCAGGAGGGGAGGACCAAGGGACCAGGGACAGGGGGCAGCGAAACAGTGGCACTCTGTAAATTAACCCATCAAAGCTATAGACTTATTTATTGTGGCTCTCGAATAAAAACTCGTACAATTTTTGTTAAAAACCACAAAAATGTTAACTTTGCTGTGCACACCGAGAGAATAAATTAAATTAAATGAAAGATTTTTAGTTCAAGGAAACAAACTTTATTACGAGAGCTTAAATGATTTTAAATTATTATATTATTTTCCTCTGTGTACTCACTCGTTAGGCAATTTGTTTATTTCCATTTTATTTGCCGCTTTCGCTACATGCTGGGTTAATGGACGCCAAGCTGAGAGGTACCACAGTGCGGCTACTTGATTTTTAATGCAAAGCGAAGGGAGAGAGTGAGTGCCCGCAAAAGTTGCGTTTTTGAGTTGAGTTCATAAAAGTTTGACACAGGTTTATTAATAGCTGCTGGTCGTTGAGCTATTCCGCCGCCATGCCTACTCCTCCCTCCTCCCTAAACTATTTTCGGGGCTTTCACTCCTGCTGGAAATGAGTTTTGACAACTGGCAACTGCTCCGTGTGGCGTAATGAAGCCGGAAGTGACGCTCGTGTATAATAAAGCCGAGAGCGGTGGCGGCGTGCAGAAATCAGTTTTATTAGAGACAAAGTCAGAAGTCTCTGGCTGGAAGTGAGCGGGAAGGGAGATGGGGTCCAGGCTCCAGGTACATAATAAAGTTTTAAGAGCGCACATGCGGGCCTATATAATGCACGTCCTTAATGGGCATATGT
Organism: Drosophila anomelani; assembly: GCA_035045905.1. NCBI lineage: Eukaryota > Metazoa > Arthropoda > Insecta > Diptera > Drosophilidae > Drosophila > Drosophila anomelani. The sequence goes on from JAWNOO010000165.1 coordinate 12,276,059, forward strand.
ACACTCACGTGGTGTCTTCTCCAAGTGTGTCAGTGTGAGTGAGTCGCCCATAAAACTGTCCATTGCTCGGACGCTAAACCAGAGACCTGCTCCTCCTGCTGTCACTCCTGCTCCTGCTCCTGCTCCTGAATCTGAATGTGACGCTGACGATGATGAAAGATCAGACAACGCCCACACCTAACGCTGCCTGACTGAAGGCTGAAGGCTGAAGTGCAGGCTGCAAAATAAAGCTGCCAGACGCGGTGTGAGATGTTCATCATGATGAAACTGCACTGAAAGAAAGAGGTTGATATTCAAGAGTCTACGAAATAAAGCTACTACTGAAAAGGGGGTTTAAAATTAATTTATAAATTTCTGAACTGTCATAAAATTATGAATTAAACTTCTTCTAATATTATCTGTAAGAGAAATTATTTTAAATTAAAAATATATCCTTTAAAAATCACATTTTTCTTTAAATACTAATTTTCCTTCTTTCCATTTGCATTACCTTTAAGTTACCCCAATAATTTCTATACCTTTTCCCCTTGTGTAGGCACACTGAAGTGAGGCCCAGCGCAAACACAAAGGACACAGGACCAACACCAGCTGCAGGGCAATGGAATAGGAAGAAGGAGCACCAGCAGGAGCATCGCCAGGACCCAGTGAAGACAGCCGACGGGCGAGAGTGAATGGCAGGCAAACACAGAAAAGGAAAAGCGGCGACTGCGAGATGTGAAATGAAGTGAACTGAAGCCAAAGCCAAAGCCACCGAGAGAGGGTCTGGCTAAGGGGATGTGCGATGTGGCAGAGGGGAGAGGGATGCAGGGGCTCCGGCTGAAGCTAGGCAACCTAGCGACCAACTGACTGACATAAATATGTAAACAAATGTCAAAACGACACTGCCACAGATACAGCTACAGCTACAGCTACAGATACAGATACGTTAACAGGATGCAGAAGAGGATGCTCGGGTGACTGAAGGGGAGGGAGCTAAGAAATATTTGAATGGTGGTTCGGCTGTTATTGTTGTTCAAGTGGCGACGTTGACATTTTGTGTGCTCTATGAAAAATGCATGACAAACGGTCCCAGGCACGCATAGCCCAAAAAAGTATGCTTGGGTTTTTGTGCTGGCAAAGTGATAAAATGCCAGGAAATATGAGTAAAAACGCGCAAATAATTCAGGCAAACACACACACTCTCACACACACAGAGGCGAGTGTATCCTCTATATGCTATATGGGTTTACCTATATGGCAGGCATAGTGCGCGCTTAGAGGCGGGCAAACAAACAAACAAAAAACATGGCGGTGGCGATGGCGATGGCGATGGCGACATCTCACAGATGCCTGCCAGGAGGCTAGGCTTCCGAGGTTTCCATTTCGGCCGTGGCTGCTTGCTATTTCATATTTGAACAAGGTGAGGCTGTGCGTTTTAATGACGTCATAACTCAACACACAACATGGCTTGCAAGGGCCGCTAACCTGGCCCAAAAAGAGAAGTCCTGCTCGGCTCTGCTCTCTCGGTGTTTTCTCTCTCTGTTTTCTCCTGTTTGCAGCTATCAGTTTCACAAAGCTCCAATCTGATTATCTCTCAGAGAGATTACGCTCTCTCACTGTCTCTCTGAAGGCATCCTTTTGGTGCTCCCACTTTTCGCACCTGTACAACAATGCGTATGCTTGATATCTCGCTTATATATACGTACGTACATATGTACATACGTTCGTTTGTTTACACAGCCATATATTAGTTTTTATTATGAGACACTTTTGATTTTTCACTTGATTTATTAATGAGAATTTATAGCCGACACGGGCGGGAAAAGGTCGGATGCATCTAATGAAAGCCAAGCAGCGCTGCCTTTGCATATTTATAGTCTGAATTTTAGGGGCAAAAGAATTATGATGCTGCTGCTGCTGCCCTGCCCAGGGATATAGGCAACGTCTGGCTGCTGGCTTATATAGTAGTTTCCCTAGCCGGAGCAAGATAAGATAAATGGGAATTAGGTTTATATGTTTTATGTTTCCATTTTGAATATAAACGTTTCATGCAACGTCGCTGCCAGTAGTAATGGCTTTGGCCTCAATAATGGGATTTAATTTAGGGAGAGAATTTTATTTAAGATTTAAATGGTTATAATATTGGATATTTTGGAAGTTTAAATAGAATTGAATCTTATCAAATATGCATTAAAAATCATGAAAGATTAATTAAATGCGAAACGACACTCCTATAGAAAGGATTATTCAATAAAAGTAAGAAGATTATTTAGAGTTATTGTCATTATTTAATTATTAATTATTTATTTATTAACCAATTAAATCACACGTTTTTCAGCTTGCTGGAATATTTTAATAAATAAAACTGTATAAGGAAAAAAATTAAGGGAACGATAATTATATTTATTAGTTCAAACTAAACTTAGGGAACCAACTGAGACAAGTAATTGGTAAACCTATAAGAAAGTCTTAGCTAAATATATTTTAATTTAAAAATTATTAAATTCTAAGGTGAAATATTTAAGGAAAATATATTTTCTAAATACAAAAATAAAGAAAATGTTCTCTGACAATTAAGAGTTCTTTAATTTCAGTTAAACAGCCTGAAAAATTTTAATATCCAAGCACTGAACCCCATAAATATTTGTAGAAAAAATATTTAAACCCAAATTAAAGATATTCACCCCCAACTTATTTGCTTTCCACTTGAATTGAACTTTATTTCAACATTTTTAATTTCAAAAATCAACTCGACGATAAGCATTTATTCGCATTGAACCAAAAGAGACCGCATTAGACTAATTGAACGGCGGTCGACTCAATCGCAAATCAAAGCTCAAACATTTTGATTTTAATAAATTAAAATGTGACCTCCTCCTGCTCCTCCTTCTGCCCCACCACCGGAAAAAAGGAAATAAAACCGTTTGCGGCGGCACATCCTGCGGCCCCAACTCACCTGGCCAATTAATTAAGCCAAATGATTAGGCAAATGTGAATGCATATCGTGATTAGGGACGCCAAAAACCGCAAATTACATGGGAAAAGGGAACAGGCAGGGCCGAAGGGAGAGGCCGGTGTGTTGATTTTACAAAAGCCAAGGCGACGACGCCGCTTTGACAAAAAAATCCATTATGCTAATTTGTATAAGATCTTTGCTGCTGCTTCAAAGACGACGCCAGAGATATACAAAAGCAGATTTTGTGGTTCGCCTGCAATGAGGCGCAAAAAAAGGAAAATATTATGCTCACACACACATATACACACAGCCAAAAAATATAACAACAACAAAAGAAGAGAATACAAAACAAGAGAAACAACAATGCTGATGGCAAGTGAATGTAAAAATGAAAGAAAAGGTCACGCACTGAAAGCTAAGCAGCATATAAAATGAAAATGGCGCATACACACACACACACAGGACACACAGGACACAGGACACGCATACTCGCACAATAACAGTAAAAATAAAAATGGCAACCACAACAACAAAAACAAGAAACAACAACCTGCCTTTCCCATTTTCCACCTTCCCCCCAGCCCCCTCAGCCCCAGGCGCCCAACTAACACATGTATTTAACCTCAGATTAAGCGCAAAGCATACGCAGCATGGGTGGAGGGGAGGTGGGTGGTTTCGGGGGTGGTGCTTTCCAGGGGGAGGGTGCTGCCAAAATATAATGTTGCAACAAAAATTAAGTTGAGTGCGTGGTGCGTGGGAAATTGTTTGGTCGTAAGGTGTAAGGAAAATGCACACAAACAAACAAAGAGATGGAAATCTACAAAGCAAACAGAGGACGATTTCGGGCAGACACAAAAGCGCCAAAGGCACAGCACACACAGAGCGAGTCAGAGAGAGTCGGAAAATGAGAGAGGAAAACCCAAAGAGAGAGAGAGCCAGGAAAACTCTGCAGCATCCTGGCTGCTCTCTCTCGTTCTCTGATTTTCAGAAAATTCCCGGGCAAACGCTTGCGCTGTAAGCTGCCACATATTTTTCTTGTTGCTTTTGATTTTGCCTTTTCAAACATTAATAAGTGTTGCCATTTTCTGTTTTACTTTTTGCCACTTGGATTTTTTTTTACTTGCTGGCTGTATTTTTGTTTTTCCAGCTACCTGAGCTGAGCTTTGTGGTTTAAAAATTCATGCAGCACAGACGAAATTATGTATACGACCCCTTGCCCATGCCCATGCATGGCAGCAGCAAGTCCTTCTTTTTGTTGTTGTTGAAAGTTTTTCGGCAGGGCTAGAGCCAATTTTCACGCTAATGGCTCGTCAGCTGTCCAACAAAAATAACAACAACTAGAGAAGCGGCAGCAGGCAGAAGGGCCGCGCCCATTACGCGATTTACTTGGGGATCTGAGCCGCCAAGAACTCAGCAAAGGCAGCGGCAGCAAACTTGGGGCTTGCTGGCTTTTGGGATCTGGGATCTGGAAGCCAGGATCTGGCGGCACTTTAAAAATGCAAAATGCCTGAAAGGGAAACTAGCGAAAAGTTGGCTGTTTGTGTTTCTCTGGCACACTAATAATTCAGTAAGAGGCAAAAGGGACGAAGCAGGCGAAAAGTGAAAGAAACATTTGCACTTCCTGCTCTTTTTACAGCATTGAATATTGCTGGGCGGGTCAGCAGCAGGAGCAACACAAAATGTGCCAACTAAAATGATATTTTTTCAACCATTTTGTTTTGCTCTCCATGCTTGTTTTCCTTTTTTTTCGCTCTCTTCTCCTAGCTTTATTTTTATTATTCCTTTTTGTTGTGTGCCATCTTTTGCTCCATTGACAAAGCTAACAAAAAAAAAAAAGATGTTGTTGTCGCCTACATTTCGTGTGCTATTCTATATTTTCTTTTTTTTTGCGCTTCTTCCTCGAGCTTTTTGTGCTGTGCACATGCATTTTTCACTATGTCCAGCTGCTAAGTGCGCGCAAAGGCGTTCATGTCCTTGCCACGCCCACCCATCAAGAGGCGGCAGCTGGCGCTGGCAATCCCGCTGATGATGATCATGATGACCATAAGGGGAGTGGGATTGGGTTTGGAATGGGAATAGGAATGTGGCGATGAAACGGGCCATATCGGAGTTAGGTGTATGGCACATTAAAAGATGGCACAGCGCCGCAGCACAGAACCGGCAGCCAGCACATGTTGGGATATCTAGAGGTAGAGGGGAATCATCGCAGGACATGGTGGCTGGAGTGGGGTGGGGGAGTGGAAACGATAGGAAGGAAGAGTGGAAAAAAACATCCTCTCAACGCCTTCCTATCCCATGCAGAGAGTTGGCACTCACATGGACATAGAGACACATTTATTGCTTATGCTGCACAGTGGTGTTTAGTAGAGAAAAGTTAAGAGGGTTTTCTTAAAGAAACTTTGTAAAAATTAAGAAGGTTTTCTTATGAAAACTTTGGGAAAATTAACAAATTTTTTAAAGGGACTAGCAAGCTTAAGGATTTTGCAGTTTAATTGAGGTTCTTAAACAAGATCTTTTAAAAATATACATTTTCAATCTGAATAATACTTTTCTTTACTAAGTAAATAACGTAGGATATCTTAATAAACTCAATAAAACTATGAACCAAAATGTAAACTCTACCAAATTGCGAATAAAAATATAGAAAATCTATTTTGAAGACCCTGCAAAGAGTTATTCCTCACACTAAACCCATAATAGATCAACCTTTGCTTCATAATTAAATTCCTAAAAAGTAACTAAAAGATTTACACTCAAAAAACGTAGTATTTAAATGAATTTATATCTTCCCCTAGCTATCTTCAAGTTAATTTAAAGCCTCATTGGCATGTAAATGAAATCCTTGCTTTGAATCTGCCCAAATATTCGTCTAATCAACTCGCTTCATTTTGAGTTAAATAAATTATCTCCATTATGTCATAGTGGCGGAGAAATTTGTATTCCGATCAGCGGTCCACTGTTTCGGGGCAAACTGTGTCCTGTGTCGCTGAGCGCTGACTCCTGCTGTTTTACAAATGGAAATATGGCAGGACCCCGCCTCCGTTTTGCCAGCACTGTTGCTGTAGCTGTAGCTGTTGGTGTTTTTGTTTCGCTTTTGTTTCGAACATTGTCGTTGCCGTTGTCGTTGTCGTTGTCGTTGTCGTCATTGCCCCTACTGGCCCAGTCCCAGAAAAGGCATTGTTGCGGGACTGGCCCCGATTGTCGTCCTGCGAACGCCCCGGGCATAGACAACTTTAATGAATTTCCAGCGCTTCTCATGTGGCCTCCCAGCAGCAGCAGCATCCCAGCAACCTCGGAAAGTAACCCCGACCCAGTCTCTCAGTCCCTCTGAATCTCCATGCCCCCAGTGGCATCCAACCTCAGAGTAATCTGGCGCAGGAACGGGGCCAACAGAAGGGTTAAATAAGCGGTTAATTATGTGTTTAAAATTTCTGACATGACGCAGTGCAAATTATTTATTCACAATTTATTTTTAGCGCACTCGGTGCGGCAGCCGTGGCTGCTGTTGCTGCCTTTTTTTTGTACCATGGCTTGCCAGCGATTTATGGCCATGCAAAATGCTCTGTGCTCTGTGTGCCACAGCAATTTAGATACATAAATTTAAAAAAGGAACAGGAATAAAAACAGCAAGGGGAGAAATGGCAGCGAAAACAACAGACTGAACCGAACTGAACTGAACTGAGGCGAACTAGGCGTATACGTAACGTGAACGCAGGCAATCGGCCATGACGTATACGCAACGTGTGCCGCGTGCCACGTAAAAGTGAACAACGAAGGCGGCGAACAAACAGGCAAAAGCCCTGGCCAAAAGCGAAACTTTTGCAAAAGTATTTATCTTTTTAGGTCAAATTTGTAGCTGGCATTACGTTTTATTTGTCGATGGCCAATGGCTACGGTCGCGGTCATTTTTCGGCCAGCCAGTTTTTCAGCGTTTTCAACTTTTCCCTGTCGCTCCTGCACTGGTGACCACTTAATTTGTCCTTGGGCCGCCGCAGTAACAGCAGCAGGAGCTACAGCAGCCGCCCCAACTAGCAGCAAGTGTAATTAATAACTTTGTTTGCATAAGTGACCCGAAAAAAGAGCAGAACAGAAACGAAACGAAGAGAATCCGAGCGGAGAAAGTCAAATAAAATATATAAAAAAAAAGAAAAGAAAATGGAAATGGAAGGAAAAGCGGAATGAATTTTCTTTTCGAGGCCTCCCCTCTCCTTCCCCCGCTAAAGTATTCCCCAGGCCTACATATATATATATTTCTATATATGTAAAGTTACCCAATTAAGAGTGACATTTTGCAGGCGGCTGCGGAAATATTTAATATTTGTTAGCGGCAATAGGTCTTTATCTCCGCCCGGCCCCAATTAGTATGCCATATGGGGGCTTCCTTGCCAGTTGCCAGGACCTCCTCGCCTTGCATAAACAATATCTCGGGCAGAAGGAAACAATTTCCCCGCCAAAGTTGGCCATAATTTAGCTTCTGCTGCGTCGCAATCGTCGATAATACAGATTATGGCGAAAATATGCAAAGCAGCAGCACCAAATATCGTTGCGAATGAAAACAAATGCCAAAACGAAATCGCACAGCGGCTAAGGGAGCGCTGAAAAAATATAAGGAGAAAATGTATAAAAAAAAAATAAAGTAAGGAAAAATAAATAAGGAAACGAGGAAAGCAGAGCAACTAACGCGCTGTATTCGAGACGCATTCAAATGAGATAAGGCAGCATTTTTTTGGCAGCGGCAGCAGCAGCATGCATGAGTTCATGTGTGTGTGAGTGGGGGAGTGTGCGAGTGTGCGAGTGTGTGGCTGGGCTCTGACTGTGTGCGTGCCCCATTAGACGGCAGCCAGCAATTGTACGCAGTTACGTTTCTATTAAGCCAAGCAACATTCACATCCCACTGCCACTCACTCCCTTCCCTGCCCTTCCGCCTCGCAAATCCTGGCTCACTTCTCGCTCTCTGTCGTCCTTGTCCAAAAAGCCAACATTTTTGGGGCGCATAAAAGCAAATGGAAACAAGCAACAATGCCACCGAACTGCCAAAGTGCCGAACCTGGGGGATATCCAGTGCCACAAGACCCAGCCTGAGGCCACAACGTTAAGAGAAAAGAAGATGAGCTTCCGATCTTGGGTCACTTGAAAAAGAGGTAAGTTCTGGACTTTTTAACTCTGTAAAAAATGTATTAAATAATTAAGCAATTTTTCAACTACTAATATTGAATTTTTAAGCATATTTAATGTATAATTTCAAAAGGAAAAGTTGTTTAATTTTTAAAGCAATTAAAATTTTATAAAATCTTAATAGAACCCACATCCTCCTTTAATCCCTGACCAATATCCCCCTTCCCCCCTTTGATTGCAGGGTGTGCATAATGCATACAGCTTCTCCCAGACGAGAAAGGAATAACAGAGCTCATACACACACACTCTATACACACACTCTGGCTGCCGCGTAAATGGAAATTGTGAGCCTTGGCTGGCATTTTTCGGTTGGCAATTTTATGCGGCGTCTTTAAAACGCCATCCAATCCCATCACACAGTCACATTCACATTCACAATCACATTCACAGTCACAGTTACACCCGCATTCGGAATCACATTCAACGAACCGCCGAAAGTCGCATAAATCGCGGCTGCCTGACGTTAAGATTTCCGTTTAAATAATTCAAAAATTTGTCGAAATGACAAATTACGCGGCTCTGCATGTGTTTCATTAATTTGACGCTGCCTGAGACGGCTCTCAGGCTCACACACACACACACACACACACACACACACTGACATATTAACATTAAGGCCCACAGATTCCACATACACACACGTGCCAGAAAAGCGGAAAAGCGGAAGAGCGGAAAAGCGCTGCGTGGCATTTCATTTTCATAAATTTTGGGACCGCCACAGCGACAAATGACAACGGCAGACTCAATCAATTTGCGCCGCTCGAAGCTAGGGGGAGGGAGGAGGCGAGAGTTCAGAGGCGTTAGTACGGTTATAACTGAGCCTTTACACGGAGAAAAATAAATATATAAAAAATCTCTGGGAAAAGGAGGTACATTTCAAGGTAACTTTAGTTTAAGTTGCTTCACAGGAATTGTACCTAAAAGATCATCAGAATTAATACTTCATTTCATGGAGTAAAATCTTTAAAATACCAAAAACTATTTTAAAATTCCCAGAATCTGTAATTTTAAGATAAATAAATATTATATTTATAATTTTTGTAAGGAAACTAAAGGTTTTTCAGGCCCTCTACGAATTAATGACACATTTTCCGTGTCTTAAAACAATTATTTAATATTTTTTCTTTAAAAGTTTTATTTTATTTTCTTACTGTAGAAGGATCTGGGTGAATGTGTGTTTGTCTGCGGCTCACCCATATTGCTTTACGTGCCAAAATTTATGCTTATTAAAAAAAATCAGCAGTGCGCATCGAAAAGTCAACTTGGTTGACATCGCTGGCAAAGGACTCGCAGCAGCTTCCCACATCCCTACATCGTTGTCCTGTGGCCACAAAATGGCCGCCTGGATGTCCATTTGCCAACCGGTTTTGTGTGCTAACTCTGTGTGTGTATATATCTCGACGGTCCCTGAACGGAAATGTATTTAATGGCTGGCGATATATATTTTAAAAGCCATTACTGCATATGACAGCGGGAGATACATTGAGATTGCAGATAGCGCGACATTTAAATCTTTTTCGATTCGTCGTTTCGGACGGGCTTTAATCATTAATTGGCCTGCGACAAACCAAATGCGTTAACCCTTTCATGTGGCGATATCAAAATGGTTGATTTTGCGGTTAAGAATGGGGATTACAAAGGTTTGGTTTCACCCAAAAAAATATTTAGTATGTAAAATAGGGCAAGAAAAAGGTTTAAAAATAAAAATTAAGATATAAATATAACTATAATCATTTTTAAGTAAAGGGAAACCCTTAATAGATAATCATTTTATAATTTATGTTGTTTAAATAAAATTTCATAAAAAAACTAAGAAAACTAATTAAATAAACCTTTAATAGAATTCCTCCTCAAAAAATACATCTTCTAATTTAAATCATTAAAAGGTAAGACGAAAATCCTTTCTATTTCTGAAGAATTTGACAATTAACACTCTTAATTTATATTTAAGATATCTATTTTATGACTAATATTAAATAACCAATAATTAATACAATTTTCAACATTTGTTTGCAATGCAATGAAGCGTTCCTGCTTAAATGACCAAATGAAATGGGGTTAAATCAGCAATTACCGCACTATTTAATTAACGCTGAGCTGACTCTGGTGAGATTATGTTTTAATATTTCAATAAGGCTGGATTACACATGCCAAACATCAAGTTCAATTGCAGTGATGAGCGCCAGCTGGCTAAAATGAAGTTTGCCCAGTCAAAATTTGCTCAGTCATGGGTAAACAGATTTGCCCATCAACTGCATTACGCATACGCCATGAGATCCAGCCACTACTCGTAGTCCTCCTCGGTGCACTCTATGCAAACCAGCCTTGCCTGGCCTGCAGCTCAGCCCTCGTATGTTACTACTAATACAGTGCTTTGCCAGCGAGGGTGTACTGTGTGTGTACTGTGTGTGTGTGTACTTGTATCCTGACGATTTAGCTGATTTATGTTGATTTGTGTGCGAGTAAGTTGGCAGTGGGAGGCAAAACGATTCCCGGTTGTACACAAAGCGAACAGCACACACACACACACGCACACACCATCTGCGAAACAGTTGCGTGTGCTTAAAGCCTGCACCAACAACAATCCGGGGTCTATGGGTATGTGTGTGTGTGTGTATAAAGGATATGGCTGCAGGAGCAGGGCAACCAACTGAGACCTACAACAACTGTGCCAGCAGTGCCAACAACAGGCGAAAAAGCCCGAATAACGAATCCCAAGAACCCGAAGGCGAACGAGAGCGCGATTCCTGCTCGCAAATATCCTGTCGGCTGCGCTCGGCTCGGCCCGGTCCGGTCGCACCCAGAATTTTCGCGGCTTCGTGATGTAAGTGCCACTGTGCCAGTCGGTCTCGGTCTCGGTCTCCGCAAAAAAATCAAACACGCCCGAGCTGAGTCCGTGAGCGAGTTGAGTTGAGTCGAGTCGAGTCGTTAACGCCGAGCGGATACAATTTTGTTCAGAGCCCAGGCATAGATACATTTTCACCTCTCTAATTTTTGGTAAAGCCGGAACAAAAAAATCCCTAAAAAAATATATTCTGCAATCAAAGTGACCTCAATGCGAAATTTGAAATCAAAAAGCCAATTTTTTTGGCAACTCTTCCAGGACTGTGCACATTTCTGGGTGTACTATATACACAAATGTATATATATATTTATATATAGAGAGCGAGTGACCGCGAGTGTGTGTGAGAGTGCGTGGAAAATCACGGAAAAGCCAGAGAAAACGCTAAGGAAATCCGATTGCGATTTGTGCAGATTAATTATAAAAAATATAAAACAGAATATAAACTATTAAAAAAATGCAAAAATTTCTAGCTTCCTGGTAAATAAATACAGCAAAGGCAGTGGCCAGAAAGGAGTCTGCTCCTTCAGGTCCTGCCACTGCTGCTACTCCTGCAGTGTGTGTGTATGGGTGTGTGCCAGTGAGCATGTGTGGGTGAGCGAATTTCGCAGACGCGTCTGTGTGTGTATTCGTTTGTTTGCTTGTGGTAGGCACTCTGCCCTCTTCGTCTTCGTGGTCTCCATCGTCTTGGCTTGGCAGCTGCTCCTCCGCCTGCTCCTGCCGCCACCCCCTGCCCCCTCCTTGCCCTTTGCTTTGTTTAATTTTCAAGCAAATTGTTGGGGCGGCCTCGTTGATTAGCCCCAAGGAGGCGGAGGCCTAGCCCGCATATGCTTTTAATTGCCAAAAACGTGCCCAGCCACACATCAACAGGGCGACAGAGTGAGCCGGTGGTGCCCCCACCGCCCCAAAATACAGAGAGAGAGAGAGACAGGGAGCGAGAGAGGGGGGGTGGAGAGTGCGAAGGAGAGAGGCTGTCGCTCCGCTTCTGATGATGACAGCGGCCACGAGGTTAATGGCTTAAAGTCTTAGCCGATTCCAGCCCTGCACATGAATATTTGAATGCCAGTTGACTATGAAATCTGCCACTCGTCGTCTTGTCCTAACAAAAAAAAAAGGACACTTAGAAAAAATTGAGATTTATGGGAAAAAGAATCATAATCAAGGCTGTGAATTATTTATACAAATTTTTAAATGGGTAAATAATTGTATTTAATTTAATAATTTGTTTAAATATAAACAACTCTATATACAATTTTTGAAGTAATCTTTGTAATTTCAATTTTTCTGAGATTTCTTATTTAAACAAAACTTTAATTTCTTAAAATCAACAATGCTTAAAATTCTATTAAACTTTTTAACCATAGAATTTAATGTTACAAATTCTAGAATTTTTAATAACAAAATATTGGCTAGATAAATTACGATTTATGCAAATAACTCTTTCTGTTCAGTCTAATTCTATATTTAAAAGTTTTAAACAATAGAATCAATTCTTAAACGATGCAAACAAACTCAAAACTTATGTTTTAGATCATATTTAAGGCATAACAACTGAATCTTAGAAAACTCTAATAAAATTGCCATCAAAAACTCCAACAAAATATAAATATGAATAGAATTTATTGCTTATTTATTGTGCTAAGAACATAAACATAAAAATATTTAAATAAAATACAAATATATTTTTAATTATTGACCATTTTTCCCCGTGCACATTCCCCTCAATTGGTTTCTAGTTTTATGAATAGTTGAGCACTGTTTTGGGAGCACTCAAGGATCCATAATTTCCATTTCTGATGAACGCCAAAATTTTACATTTATTGAGCCGTTTGGGTTAACGAACGGAGCAGGACTCTAGTTTTATTGGCGGATACTTAATCAGGTTTTCGGGCAAAGGCTTTCCTCACAATCCTGGTAGGGACAGGGCCAGCAGATTGCCCATGAAAACGTTCGGGAGGGGGTGCCTGTAAAGTCGGATTAAGTAATTAGAAAGTTGCCAGGCGCATTAAGTATGCAAGTTCAAGTTGGGGACTGCATATTTAAGAGCAAAGGACCCGTGTTGTGGGCCATCAAATATGTAGCAGAGAAGGCTGAAGCGAAAGGGGGAAAGGGTAGCGGGGACGGGGGCCAAAACTCATTAATAACTGTCGTCGTTTCGTATATACAATGTGAAAGTATTTATGCAAGCCAAACAAAAGCTGTTGTTTTTTTTTCCTTCACAAAAAACATCGACGGGGGCACGGCATAAATATCCCCTCCCCCTCGCTGCAAGTGAAATGTAAAATGTCGAATGTGAGAGCGCACACACGCAACTCTTGCCATTTTAATTAATGTCAAACTCTTATCATTGAATATAAAATATGCACATACAGAGACACACAAACACACAGGCAGCGGGGAAAATATGGTGGAAAAGGAGGAAAAGCGGAGGAGCGCACATATGCATATGGAATTTACATACCAGCTCTCGCTTTTCTTTGTCAAGTTGAACGGGCTGAATGAAACAATGCTCGAGGCCCCGGCTCCCCTGTCCCACTTCACACTTGCCTGTCGTCCTGTTGTTGCCTTGACAAATCCTTTTTCTTTTCCTTGGCATACCGCAAAAAGCAATCACGGCACAAGGCACAAGAAAATTCAGAGAAGGAAAACGCATGCTTACCAATTAACGAGATATGTGCGAATGTGCAGGAAAGCGCGAGAAATTTAGCAAAAGGACAAAAACCGACCGAAAGGAGCGACGGCCCCACACACAAAAAGTGGCATACAAATCAAATGTGCTTAGGGAAAAAGCACATGCGAAAAAATTTATAAAAACAAAAACCAATACACAGGCACACACACAGCCAGGGGATAGAGGGGGGCGGCGGAGGGGGTCGTAGGAAAAGGACGACTTTGGAGCCAAGTAGCAAGCGTTTATGCTAAACAGAGTGTAACTGCCGGGGTTGCCAAAGCTGAGAGTGCACGGTGACATTTCTGCAAAAAGCCAGAAAGGATAACAACAAGGCAACACCAGAGCACACAAAAGGTGCACACGAACAGACCCACACACACACACACTTAGGAGGTCCTGCTAGCGAGAGAGAGAGAGAGAGAGAGTGGCTCTCTGGCTCTTTGCAGAAAACGTAGCATACTTTCTTGGGCTTGGGCTCTGGCTCAAAGGCTCGGGCTATTTTTGGCCAACTCTCTCTCTCTCTCTGCGCTGCACAGGATTCTCGTCTGCTCGCCTGCTCGGCTGCTTGGCTCCTCGGCTCCTAGCTGGCCAACTGACTGCTAGCCAACGCGTTGTCCTGCCAAACGGTTTTCAAACGCTCAGCTGAGAAAATGTAACGGACGAACGCGACTGGCAAGACCCACAGACGGTACGGTAACGGTACAGGAGAACCAGAGAAAAGGACTCCCCAAGAAACGGCAACTCGACAAAATCTATACAAAAGTGTCTGCCTCGTCTGTGTACATGTGCGTGTGTCCTGTCCTGTGTGTGACTGACTGCTGTTCCTGTATGCGTGTATAAATTAGTTTGAGTGTGCCTGCGTCTCTGTGTGAGTGCGAATGAGCGAGTGTAAGGATGTTCTTTAGCAATAGCGTGAAATTTTCAAGCAAAACGCGAGCGACGCGCCCTAATTCATGTATTTTTGCACTTAACTGCAAGCAAAGAAATACCATTTAAATTTTATCTTAAATTGGAAAAATAAATAAGAAAAATTATATGCAAAATAATATTAAAAATTGTATTAAAAATTCAAATTAAATAATTAAATGCACAAATCGCAATGACAAAATAGAAACTGTGAAGGATATATACAAATATGTAGTGAAAATTAAAAACAAAAAACTAAAAAGAACAATGAAAACAAAATGAATTAATAAATAAATCATTTTAACCGCTCTGGACTAAAGAATACATTGAAATCTAAAACTAATACCCTGAAAAACTAACGTTATACCAAATAAATTAATAATTAATAAAACAAATACCTTAAACTTGCTATTTTTGAAACAACAATTTCAAAATTTCTAATTTAAATACCTCTTGTGACACAAAATATAAAAAAAAACACTTTAAAAAGAAAATAATACACTCTAAACTTATACATTTACAAAATACTTATTAATTTCAATATATTTATAAACAAAATTAATAAAAACTCTACATAAAACAATTCCAAATAACTCGAAATTAAACAAAACCAATTACCAAATTCAAAACTCCCAATTAACAAATATATTTCCTCCTACTTTTCTTATCACCTTTCAGTGTTGAACTCAAAGAACTAAGATAAGACTTTCAGATTTAGCAAATATGTCCCATAGTTCCCCCAAAAGCGTAGCAGCCGCAGTGACCATTAATTAACAAACAATGCCAAAGGTTAAGGCGAAAGGACGTAGCTCAAGCAATCGAAACCAATAAAATGAGCTCAGTGGCCTGCAACACCAACACCATCAACATCAGCAGCAGCATCCGCAGCAGCAGCAGCATAGGCATCGAGCAGGTTGCAGGCACTCAAAGGATAACAACATCGACCACAACGATATTGAACGAGCGATGAGATGGAGCGTCCGATTGGATGACGAACTCAGAAACTCAGATAGGGAGCTGCAACTGAAACTGAGACCACAGCGGAACTCGTTGAAAATAGAAAATCCGTATCCGGATCGGAGTAACCAAAAACCAAAACCAAAACCAAAAAAAAACCCAAAAAGCACAGGCAGAGGCAGCCATGAACAGTGCGGATATTTTGTAATTATTAATGAGCAGCGCATAGAGTGAGCGGGCCGAGTGAGCGGGTGAAGCGGCGCAGAACAGAGCGATTCGTAGCGGGATATCACGATGTACACTCTGCTGGGGCTCGACTAACATACTGAAACACAACACAACACACTCTCATACACACACACACACTCACAGAGGCTCACTCCAGCGATTCCCCACAGGACGAAAGGCAACGAAAGGCTCAATTTCAAGGAATTTGCAAAGCGCCCACTCAAACATACTCACTCTCTCACACACACAACAGCAGCAGCAGGAGGAGCAGGAGCAGGAGCAGCACTCATCAGCAACGGCAACACATCTCGTCAGGATAGAAGTAATTAAAAGTAAATAAAGGAGGCAAGAGGAAACCGAAAAAAAAGTCCCTAAAAGCGCCAGGAAGTAACCTGATTACGGGCAGAGCAGCAGCAGCAGCAGCAGCAGCAATTAATGCCGCTGGTGGAGCAGGAAGGGAGCAGAAGAGGAAGCGCATCAGGATCTGCCACAGGACCGAGATCGACCCGCGGCAACGACGACAACAACAACTGGAGACTGCCACAGACCGAGTGGGAGTGTAGGAGGAAGGTTAAGGAATCGCAATCGCAATTGGAATCGGAATCGGAATCACAAAGGGAACCACACTCTAAGAAGCACCCAATCACCCATACACATGCACTGAAGTACTGACTGAATGCCTCGCTGCCTAAACAACCAACTAACTCACTGACTGAGAGACTTCAACAAGCGGAGAAGTACGAAGGAGAAGAGCCCTGACTAGAAGCCCGAGTAGCCGTGTAGGGGAAACCAGCTAGCTAACTAACAAACTAAAGGAGCAACCTTGACTAATAACTGCAACAACAGCAAACAGCAACAAACAAGAACAACAAAACTACAACTTACTTTATACGCAACTTAACAAAAAACAAAACAAAACAAAATAAAATAAAACAAAACAAAAACAACCTAAAGAAAAACCAACTAAAACAAACGAAAAACTTGAAATTTTTAATGCAAAACTACGAAAAGCCACGACAGCCATTTTAAATAAGCAACTCTTGCACCCTCCTTAAATTTCAACTTCAACTTTAACTTCCAACACCAAGGACACACACACAAACACAACACAGCACCACCATGAGTGATTCAAGAATGCAAGACAAGTTGGCCAGGATGGCGAACCTGCCCCGTACCCCGCTGCTGACCATCTGGCTGGCCATTAACATGGCCCTGATCGCCCAGGAGACGGGCCAGAAAAGGATCCACACAGTGCAAGCGGCGTAAGTATTTTATATTAATTTATTATTCGTTTTTACAGCTTAAAAATGAAACAATTATGATTTGGATGGGTTAAAAAAACAATAAATAAAACTTAGGGAGTCTTTAAGAATCATTTTGTATTATAAAATAAAAGGAAATCAATAACTAAAATTAATTTGGGTCTACATTGGTTTTTATCTGGTTTTATTAATATTCTTTTAAATAAAGAGAACATTGCAAGACTTTTTTTCTTAATTCAGGTTCCATTTATTGCTTTTATGTAATATAAATACATAATGGCTATACTTTTTTAAACATTTTTTTAATGACTATCATTAACCTACATTAATTGAAGTTATAAATTAAATATTCATTAATTGATCAAGAAGATTTTTTTCAGTAAAGTGAGCGTGTTTACACTTTTAATTCATTTTTTTATTAAAAATCATTGACCAAAGTCAATAAATATGATAATAAAATTAATTAAATGAATAACTTAAATTCAAGCAAATTTTTCGGGTAGCAGTTTTTCTCTATAATAATTCTTAATTTTATTAAAAGTGTCATTACTTTCCACAACTATTTTTAAAACTCCTTTAAAAAATCAAATGTTTGTCTTGCTGCAACAACCATAAAACCGATTAATCAAAGAAATATTAACCCAATTAATGAAAGCTGCAACACTCCTTAAAATAATTCAAATAATCTCATTAGAAGGCTGACTATTAGCACCACAATCGATCAAAGTGGGCTTTTCTGATTCCCCAATTTAGTATCTTATGCAAATCATTGGACAATGGATAATATCCCAACAAAGTAAACTGCCCTGCAGTCTATAACCCACTATATCACACACTCTATAATTATGCAAGCTCATCATGGTGGCCATTCAATGGGCATTTACTCAATTAGTGACATTTACAACTATCAATTAGGCTAATAACATCATAGTGGGCCGAGCTGGCCTCTAATTCGCATTAAATTATGGCCAAATAATGGTTAGCATGGAAGCCCACATGGAGCCACCCCTTCGAACTTTGGGGAAACTTTCGGTACAAAAAAAAAAGGAGAAAAACTAGGAAAAGCTACAACTACAGTTGGCCAGTTATTATAACAATAAATTTGTTTTCGTCCTGACACTTTGCTGCAGTGACCAGACCCAGACCAGCCCAGTCCAGCCCCCCATGGGCGACAGGTGCGTGCTATACGTGTTTTTTTGTTGTTGTTGTGCCTGGCGGCCATAATTCATGGTAATTTATGATTATTCAAATCATTTTGCTGCAAAATGCGCTCAAAAGTTCTTTTTTCGGTAGCTCGACTCGGTCGCTAATTAGGCAGAATGACAGCCTGCTTGACCTGGGCGGCGGTAGTGAATAAATGTTGGCCGACTGCCGGGACAGTTTGAATAAGTGCAGGCCATTTATTAGGCCATATCTACATCGTCATTGTCGCATTTGCATGTGGCAGTCATTAAAATGGCCAGAGCGACGGCGACTGACTGAAAAATGACAACTGCCACTCGATGGTCTTTGTAATTACTCACCCGCTGACGATGTTTATGTTTGCTTTTGGAAACCCCGTATGAGAGTCCTTGCCCGCTCGAATTGACAGTTGTCAGCTGTCAGCGCCAACGTGCCAGCCGTTAAACCAATATGCCCGCCATTACCCTAGGGAGCCACCATCCAGCCCAGGGGGGCAGCCAGCGAAACCGCAACCGCGGACAACACATTCGGACAACGCAAAGAAATTGCCACAATTGTGGCATTAGTTGTCAGCTACTGTGGCATTCTGTCAACTTAATCACACAAATTATGCAGAGCCAGGACTGCCACTGTTCCTGCTGTTGTTACTGTGCTCTTTTTTCCTGCCTTATTTTTTGTTTTTTTGGGGTTAGCGCTCATTAGTAAATATTTAGGCGCTACACAGAGAGCCACAAACATTTGCATAACATGGCAACCTGGCAAATTAGGCAAATCAAATATACGGGGAGGGCATACATATACCATTTCTAAACCTGAATCTGAAGCCCGAATCCGAATCCGAGTCCGACGAATGCGACAACGACAACGACATCGGGAGCTACTACTCGAGCTACAAATGCACGTTTATGGGATTACACGATCGCGTGCTGGGAGCGTAGACGAGGACACGGAGATACACGCGACGTGGCATGATGTGGCTTACGGTTGCCAGAGCACGGCTTAGGCTATATAGTATAACATACTATATAGCGTAACAAGAAGTCCAAAATCGAAAATGTCGTGGCAAAAGTCAAGCGACTCTCTGGCTTCAAGGCAGCGCACACAGACGCAGCTGTGCCGTTTATTTGGGCCAAAAAGGCAAAGCCAGAGCAAAGTTTACGCTACTTTTTCATGCAACATTGCACAGGCGCCGCCACAAAGTATGCAACACAAAATGACAGCCTTGCCGAGTCAAAGTCCCTGGGCCCCAGCCCCAATCCCATTCACATTTTCCCCCAGCTCCTCCTCCTCCTTCGGCTCCAGTTCTCTGGAAAAAGGTTAAAGGCCAGAGCGACACAGTTTGCTCACTTTACACGCTGCCACTTCCTGTGCGGCAAAGGCTGCTGGGCCTGCTGGGCTTGCTCCGGCTCCTGCTCCTGCCACGCCCCAACATCGACCCCTGCTGGGCGTCCCGTTGTGCTCCACTTGCCACACAAGTGCCCACTTCACTGGGAATTTATTGATAGCAGATAATGCCAAAGTGGCAGCGACAAAAGCAAAGACCGCCCGGGTTCGCGTCCAACAAGGAGATTTTACACAGAACCAAAAAACCAGGACACTCAAGAAAGTTTACACAAAGTTTTCAAAGAAATTTCTTAACTTGAATGGAGATGGTTTACAAAAAGCCAAGCACTGTCTTCAATCGGATTGAGGATTTATTTTATTAGAGCTGCTTTTGGTTTTACTATAAAAATGTATTATCGATTTTAGGTGGGTTTATGGAATTAAAAAATATAAAATTGTTAAAAATTTACATCAATATCAATTACTTCCTTAACAAAAGTAATAAAACAATATTATCAATAATCCCATTAGTTCCTTTCTAAACCAGCTTAAATAAATATTAAATTAAACTCTTCAATGACTTAAAATGTTATTCCAACATGAAACTATTACCAAGATATATTTCCTCAATATTAAATACCGAGTTTTCTTCCTGTGCACCTATCGTTCTGCCTCACTATTCCTTCTCCTTCTCGTCCGTCTCAGTTCGCTCGTCCTGCGGCCTGTGTGTGTGTCTGGGTAGCTGCATCACTCGGGCCAGGCAGCGTCAACAGCTCGCCGTCGAGTGTCATTGAGCGTAAATTGTTGTTCCTTCACATTTTGAGTATGATTGAAAATATCTACAAACGGCAGGCAGGCAGCCAGCCAGCCAGTCAGCCTCCTTGTGTTTTTTTCCAGCCGCCGCCTTTGCCTTTGCCCTTTGCCAATCGCCATTCCATCTGCTTTTCAAATATTTAATAAAGCCCCGGACAAGGCAAGTCTAATTTTTTTCACATTCGCCCCGGAAAATACAATTCGAGCGGGGAAAACTATTTTTATTGGCCCGCCTGGAGGCGAGAGATATCCGCGCCTTAGCCCGTCTGCCAGTCCGCTGTTCATTTTGCAAAATGTCAAGGACCAATGCCAATGCAATTCAATTTTTTATGCATTTACCTCGAACTCAGCTCCGCTCAGCCGGTGCATAAGCTTGAATCCGGAATGGGATTGAGCTTAATTTAATCAAAAGGCCAAGCGATTCCCAGGATAAATCTAAAAGCAAGTCGAAGGAGGAAACCTAAACTAAGATAGATTTCTAGCTAAGAAGAAACTTCCTTCTAAGATAGATTTCCAGCTAAACAGAAACTTCCTTCTAAGATATTTACGATATCAGAAGAAAACTGCTAAACTTTTGCTCTAGAAAAGAAAGTTTTTTAAAGCTTTTAAATTTATTCAAAAACTTTAAATATATTTTATATTCCCTGATGCTTTTACTAATCCACTTTATATTATATTTTTGACTTAATACGAGCAGGATATGAGCCAGAACTATGTCCCCTGGCGGTGACATTCTTATTGTATATTCCCAGTCCGCCTGATATTGGCTTTAACAAGTCCATAAACTGGGGCGTGGCTCAGCAGCTTGCTTAACTTCTCGCTCGGCTAGCTCATAATAGTTAATGTTTCCATGTCCAAGCGGCTTTCCTGTGTATCCTGGGAGCTGCTGGCTGCTGGTTTCTCTGCTGGCTTATTAAGCGGATGTGTTTATTTTTAGCTACTGTCAGGCGGCTGTCAGGCATCAAGTTATCACTTTATTAAAAAACGCTTACTCACACTCGCCCCGGAGATAAAAAAAAAAAATGGAAAAGAAAAAAAAAGGAAAAATAGGAGGCTGGGCCACCCACAGAGCCAATGTTTTACTGCGCAGCAGAAAGGCCTAAACCAACTTTTGCTTATCTCTGCGTTGGCGTTTGCCAAGACTTTCCAAATGGAGGAAACGGAGACAGCGACGACGGAGATGAAGACAAAGAATACGAAAACGCTAAAAGAAAGATAATATTTGCTAGTAGTTTTCGCATTTCCGCTTTGTTTTAACGTTTCACTTGAATTTATGCAATGGCGCGTGTCCAACGCAGCGTATACGTAATGGCTGGCACTCAAAGTGCCACTAAAAACGACAGCGACAGCGAGAACGACAACAAACAATAACGACAATATTTCTTACAGCTCTGCTCTCGCAGTCCCACTGCCACTGCCACTGGCACTGGCACACTGACCAGCCAGTCAGCCACACCCACCCAGCCACACACACACTTATACACCACGCACAACAAACGTGCAGTGCCTCAAGATAAGGCAACAAACTGTGGGCAGCGATAAGATGGCGTGGCACTTGAGGCGACACGTTTTGGGCTTGGCTGTCGTGCGCATGACTTTGCATTTTGGTTTTGTTACAGTTACGGTTCTGGTTCTGGTTTTTCAGTTCAGTTTTCTTCTCCTGCCTCAGCTTCAGGACCTTTTTTCCCAGCTCCTGCCACAGCTGCCAGCCACGTAGTTGTTGCTCCTTTATGGCCGCCGCCTTGGCTGTTTGAGTTTTGAGAGCGCAGAAAAAACGAAAATTGTTGCCTACTTACGTGCAAGCAGCTAATTGCAAGCTGCACAAATGTATACTTACACGGGGCAAAAATATATACCTGATTGGGTAAGTTAATAATCATTTTGGAACTAATTTCTGGGCATTTGAAGGTTTTTGGGAATCGAAAAGGTTGGGTTTGCAATTAATTTTCTTTGTAGCTTTTTCCAAACATTTTTAAAGGATTTACAGGAACTTTGACTTGAGTTATTTACCAAATTATTTAAAATTAGTCTTAATTATATTCTAAAAAACAATATTAGACCTCGATAACAATTTAAATAATAATAATAAATAATTTAATATATTTATTAGGATTTGTTTTGCACTTATCTTATATTATCATCAAATTATGAATTGTTTTCGTTGCAAAACAATGTTTAAAAATTTATTTAACCATTATTTTACATCTCCATATATAAACAAATATATCCAATAAATATTTTGTATTCGAAAGGTATAAATAGTTAACAATTTATTAAAGTTAAACATAAAATAATAATACTACAATAATATACCCAAACTAAGAACTTAATTTCAGTTAAATTACCCAAAAGGATATTCTATATATTCCATATTTCATATTTAATTTGAAAATATATAAAAGATCAAAATATAGAACAGATTTCCTTAAAACTTCCCCCAGTTTAGTCATATTTGCAGCACTACTTTGGCCAAAAGGCAGTTCCATCCTAAAGCTTCTCCGCTTATATATTTTTTTCTAGCTCTTTAGCTGCCCTCGATCAATAGGCAAATATTTGACGCCTCAAGTACGACCTATTGACATTTTCTAGTGCACTTAACGACAAGCACATGTGTGTTGGTATATATTTGGCCGTAAGTTCACTTATATGTGTGTGTGTGGGGCTGCATAAATTATTTGACAATACGTCGGGCATAATATTAGTTTCACTTAGCCCCTGGCACATTTGCATATTACGTATACGCCACGTTACGCCTGGGGAACGGCATGAACGCCATGAACGCCATGAACGCCATGAACGGCATAAGCGGCCAAAAAGGCGAAGCGGAGCGGCAATCGCAAAGTTTTTGGCGTGGCCTTCGAGTAATTTTTATTGCAGGCTGTCAAAAACTTATTGACAGCACCTGCCAGCCAAAGTAGCAGCCGGGCATAAATTAAACTTTAATGGCTAGAGCGGAAAGTGTTGGAAAGCCGTAACCGTAACCCGTAGCCCGTAACAATGAATATTGCGCATACGCAGCGTTGTACACACAACCCCCCGCCCCAATCAAAAAACTCAAATCAAATAGCAATCAAAACTTTTTCATTATCAACATCAGACAAGAGGGCCCAAAAAATAAAACCGCACTCTATGCGGTGGTATTTTCATACACACATTTATAAATAGGCTGCCATTTTTGCCGTCGGCTTTCGCTTTGATGCCCACGCTGCGTATACACAATGGCCCGCAATCGACTTGGGTTAAAGCTCAAGCGAAGCCGCTGAGAGGAAAATCGGAGGAGAGCGGAGCTCCGCGGAGAGGAGAGAGACTGTGTGTGTGTGTGTGCAGAGTGGGCTGCGGCACGCCCAGCCTTGATTACAAAAATGATGGCCGACTTTTGTGAGTTGCAAAATTAAAATCGCATCAAATCAGCAAATCAGCCACAACAATTGACTTGCGAATGTGCAAATTGGGCAAAAACGAAAAAAATAAAGAAAAGAACGCATAAATATATCCCCGATACAAATGAAAGGCAAACAGGACACATGCCAGCCAGAAAGAAACCAAAAAAGGAAAGGGAAGAGACACCACTCGTTGCCGGGGAAAATGCGCAGGCGCACGCCAAGAGACACAGTCGGGATTTCTGTTTATTTGCAGGCGCAACTTTTATTAAATTGTGATTTGGCTCACCAGCACACCACACACACACACACACCGCCGCCCTGAGTCCTGGGCCTGAGTCTGAGTCCTGTGTCCCGAGACCTCCTGAGTCCTGCGCCGAGCGCTGTGTATCCAATGGCTTTCGCAGAGTTGGAATAACAACAAACGCGCTTTAATAGCACAGTTTAGCGTAGAATAGACGCAAATAAACAGGCATTGAAGTGCCTGCCGACTGGCAACGGGCCACTGGCAACTGGCAACTGGCGAATGTATGTGTAGGTCCTGTGCCTGCCTTCATTGCCAGGCACATGCAATAAATATTACATACAAACGCTCGTGTCAGGGGCGCACTTGATGCCGCATAAAGCGAAAGTAGCACACACAGACACGGCACCATATGAGCACTTAACCTGCAACGACCGTACGACCGTACGACCGACCGACGGACCCACCGACCCACCAACCCACCCACCGTCCGCCCAGCGCAATGTCTGTGTCGACTGTCAGTTGAGTTGGTTTTCCAGGAAGCGCTGAAAGTCCATGCCTCGCACACATAGCAAGCGCCATGCCATATGGAAATGATGCAAATAAACAGGCAGGGAAAAGGGGGATAATATTTTTCTAATTTCATATATATATCTTTGATAAAATGTATAAATATATGAGAATTAACATGATTTTTGATAAATTTAAGTATGCATTCAGGTTTCATTTTTATGCATTTGAAAACCATTCAATACTGTTTCAAAAACAACTTAAAAATAAATTTATAAATAATAAAAGCTTTTTTCAATTATTTATAGCATTTTTAATGATTTTGTAAATTTATATTAAATGAATTAATATAATTAAAGATGCTTTAAGATATTCTTTAAAGTACCAAATAATGTTTTTATTTCATTCATTTTTAGCATTTTTTTATCATTTTTATCATTGAATTGATAAATTACATTATTAAATATGCTTTAAAACATTCTTTAAAGCACATGAATAATGTTTTTATTTTATATATTTTTAACATTTTTAATGGTTTTGTAAATTTATATTCTTGGATTTAATAAATCACGTAATTAAAGATGCTTTGACATATTCTTTAAAACACATAATTCCCTCATCAATTGATCATGTTAATTTAATACCAATAAATTGTGGTGAATTTATTGATAAATCGTTTAATAAAATTGGTAGACCTGTAAATAAATATATTTATTATTGAATAACAAAAGAATTCAATATTCTTTGAGCTACTAGTAATCCAGATGAAATCATGACGATGGGGAACTAATAACGAATTCATCTACAAGTTGGGGGAAACTGTCTCTTATATTGCAATATTTTTAATATAAAACTAATAATATCTCTTATAAAAAATATAAACTTTGCAAACATCAAAATATAAAATTCTTTAACAAAATCATTAATTTTTTCCGATAATTATAAAAAAAAATACTGAAAGAGAGGAACCTCTTTTTCACATCGAAAGAGTTACGATGCGAACATCCTTGCATCCGTTATAGTTTCACACTCCATTTACCAGACCTGACAAATGGCTTACATTGTTTATTGTTAAATCGGAAAACAAAGGGACGCACTAATGAAATGAAACCTCGATTCCTTTCTCTTCCCCTCTCTTCACAGAACTGGCGGTGGCAGCATGCTGGGTGACGTAAACATATCCGCTATACTCGACTCCTTTAGTGTTAGTTACGACAAAAGAGTAAGACCCAATTATGGTGGTAAGTAGACCAATCTCCGGACACCCCATCTCTATATACATATATGTATGGTAGCTATTCCCAGTCACACTTACCCAAAAAACGCAACGCGACCTGAACGAAACGCAAGTGGGGGCACAGCCCGTTGATATAATAAATAAAAATATCTGCAATATATCGAGGGATATCGAAGTGAACTATGTAGGGCGGTTGAGGCGCAGCGGGCATTATAAGAAGAACAAATAAATATACAATATAGACTCTAACCTTTATCCACACATAACCCAGCTATGTAACACCTACTATAACATACGTGTTTGCAGGACCTCCTGTCGAAGTCGGAGTCACCATGTATGTGCTATCGATCAGCTCGCTCTCAGAAGTGAAAATGGTACAAACTAATTGAACTTTGTACCTTTCTATTACCGTCTAAGCGCTCTCTCTCTCTCGCATTCTATCTCTAATTATCTTAACTATCCAACTCCTAACTCTATCTCTCTGTCTTTGGTCTTTGTTGTTGGAGTTATAATTTGGTTTAACAAGTTTTCGTTTTCCTTACCACTAAACGCATTAGTTTGTTGCTCTCACTCTCACCTACACACCTCTTGATTTCCCTGATTTTCTCATTTCCTGTTTTGCTTTGTATGATCTCTATCTCTCTCCTGATCTGCAAACACTTATCCTCCCTCCCCCACTTATCCCTAGATAGATCGATCTATATTATTTCTAACCGTTGACCAAAGTACACCAGTTGAAAGTGTTATTTGCGAATCTTATCCACACCCTATGATATCGTTCCTTCCGCTCACAAACCGTATTGTTTCCTTATCAGTTATCCTTTTGGTACCAAATCTCTCGAGCTCTAACTCTTCCGAATGTTTAGTTCGTTTTATAGCCGCTGTGTTTAAGTGTGTGTTGTTCCTCCTTCTTTTTTTTTTTGTTGTTGAATTTGATTTCATTTCCGAAATGAATACTTGAGTCCAAGGTCTGTGTGTGTTAGGAGCTGCGCTGACTCGATACGAGGATACAGAATTAGTAGGGCAAAATGTTACGAACCCCCCCGTCCAGCCTCGAATTCTCCCCCCTCTTCAGCATCGTAAACACTTTGTAAACTAAATGTCAACTCCTACTCTCTCTCTCTCTCTCCATCGAAACCAACGATTGGCAAAAGCTTTTTATGTTCCTTAAACTCTACGAAATGACTTCCTTCTGTGCTCACTACAGTTCACCAGTTTAACCTCTGTGTGTGTTTGTGTATGTCTAATTGGCCAAGCACATCGAAATTACCCAAAACACACACATCACACACTCGCCAGTCCCAACAACATAAAAAAATAAATAAAAGAAACACTAAACATTTCAACCCTTCCGGAAAACCAAAAAACCATAAACTAAATCCTAGCGAAACTCGTGCCTCTCACTTCATGCGTATTGTTTTTTGTCTTCTTCTTTTTATAGGCCCACATAACTCATTCAAAGCTTCAAAATATCAAATCGCAATTCCCAAAAAAAAAAAACATATAATAAATATTTATAAACAAATCTCTCAATCAAAATAATGCAAACTGAAAAATGGTGTGTGAAATCCGCTAATTCACTTCAATTAACATTTAGCTACCATAGATATTTATTTGCTAGGCGCAACTCTTTCGTATAGCTGAGCTAATGAAAATATATATATACAATAAATGTACAACAAAAAAGCAAACTAGAGTAGTTACTGATTTGGTTTTCATTCGGCGCGTGCAATCAACTGAAGCAAAAGCCTCCAAACACAAATTTAGTAGAGCCACAAGAAAAACAATTATACAAAAGAATTAAACTACAGAGCAATAGCAAAAGCACCGCTTGCCAGTTTAAGTGTTAATCGTACATTATATATTTAATTTTGCTAATGGAAATTAAACAGCACCCCGACTATGTCGATGTCGATGTCGAGCCCAGGGAAGGGCGCTCAAAAGTAGGCAACGAAAAGTGTCAACAGAATGTCCTGCGTATACTACGTCCATTGTTCCCCAACCGTACCGCTGTGTGTGTGTTTCCGTTCTCATATATAATATATATTTTGGGTTTTAGACACATCCACTGCCACTACAACAACAGAATAACAATTAACCAAACAACGACTACAATTAGAACAACCATACCAATACCAATACCAAACGCAAAATGAAAATCTCCATCAATCCGTGTGTGTGTATATGTTGCAGGTCCCCCTGTGGAGGTTGGCGTCACAATGTATGTCCTCAGTATCAGTTCGGTTTCGGAAGTTCTCATGGTACATACGTAAAAATATATACCAAATACAAAAAAAAAATATAAAAACAAAACAAAAAAAAAAAGAATTAAATTAAAATTAACAACAGATACAAACAAAAAAAAATGTTCCTAATTTTTGTTTCGTAAAAGCAAACAAAAAAAATTCATAAATCTACTCGTATACTTCTTAATTTCTCTCAGTCTCTCTACCTCTTACCTGTAACTATCTCTCGCTATCTCTCTCTCTCTCTGTCTCTTTCTATGACTCTATAAATACATATCTCTGTCTCTCCCCCACTATATGTTTCTCTCTCTATGTCTGTCTCTGTTGCTTAAAGCTCATTTTGTGTCCTAGCATATTTGTTATCCTTTTGATTTCCTCAAAATTGGCAAAAAAGACATACAAATTCATTACTTTGATTCACTTACGATTCTGTTTGTTTCGAACAAGCCACCCAAAAAAAAGAAAAACAATTATATATATGCCGTATATAAATACATTATATCTATATACATAAATACCAATATAAATATATACAAAGTTCTGCAAATTAAATGTTGTGTGAAACGAATTGTTATTGCAATGCAGTCGAATTGCCTCATTGCCAAATATGAAAATCCCGTGTTGCATATATTCGTTTTGTGTTTATTGTTTCAATGTTGATATCAATAGGCCATGGTGTTCGCATATTGTTTTGTTGTTTCATTATTGAAATTGTGAAATCCAATGCTTCTCAGCCAGAACAATGCAAACCGAATAATACAAAGTTCCAAATTTACATTGAAATTACCCCAAAAAAACCAAAAAACAGAATTCCACACATTTTGGTGTTTATCTTAGAGGCGAGTCCTTTGTGCTGCTCGCTCTCTCTCCCTCTCTTTCTACCACACTCTGTCTATCTCACTCTCTATCTGCGATTTCTAAACTGTCGCTTTGAAATGCCATTTCCATTTGTTTATTTACTTTTTGCCTTTAATGCATCCCCATCTCAGGATTCTTATAGAAAGCAGTTTTATCGAAACAATCAATTGAACTAAAAGATGGCAAATAATTCAACAAACAACATCAGCCAAGACATTGCTAAATTTAAAATCATTTTTATATTTTTTCAATATTACCCCGATATAATCATAATCACATCCTTAAGCTTCATCGAGTACATGCCACACCAACATAGACACTGACACAATGTTGGGCCCCCAAAGACCCCACCCCACCCCAGAGAAACGAGAGATATTTATGCCATATTCATATATCTAATATATATCTATACTCTCATATTAACCGTCATTCTGTTTGTTGTGATCTGGTCAAATGCAAAAGTACTAAATTCAAATTATTCACAGCAGTCCCATTGACAGCGGCTGCGCGCATGCGTATTTGTTAAAACAAGATGAATATGAATGAATATCAATATCCACACAGCATATACTACTATATAGCATATAATCAAGCTCGGTGTCGATGTGTTCGTCAAACGATATATGGACTTGACATACATACATGTTACAAGGGACTAAAAACTACTCATTTATGCCTGTTTCTGTGTATTTTTTTCTATATTTTCTTTAGTGGGGAATGGCCAAAAAAATAAACTATACTTTATGAGCCTCGACTATAAAATAATATTGGATTTCTTTATTATTTTATGAAATTTTCTCTACGACTTTATGGAAATTATAAATTACTTTGTGTACGTCGCACGTTCTTATTGGTTTTGTGTTTTTTTCCAGTATTTCAAACAGCTTTTTCAAATTATTTTTAATTAAAACTAAAGTATATGCGATTGAAACAACCTGTGGGGACATAGATTTCCAAATTTTAGGACTTTAGGAGACACTTATTTGTTTTGTTTAATCTTTTTCATTGATCTTTCCATCACTGGAACTCTAACTTCCAATTGACTTAATATCGTAAAACTCTAGAAACCAAAATGAGTGTGACAAAAAGAGAGAATCTAAAAATATTCAAAAAACTCACCTCAATTGGCAGACACGAAAACTCAAAGATACTCCAAATGATTCGTTGAGAAAGTTGCAAGATTGCACCCAAGAGAAACTCATCAAAGACACATAAAACTACACTGATTTTGCTGCACTTTTGCTGCATACACTAAGGTGCAACACATTCACTTACACTTCAGACGCATTATGGAATTAAATGGTATTTTGATGTCTCTTTAAAATATGCCAAAGAGTTAGCTATATAGTACACATTTTGTACTTTGGCTCCTTCACTTTGCACCAGGATACATCATACTTTTTGACAGATTTCTTAGAGATTTGAAATAACCAAATATTTCTATAGCCACTCTGAAATCATCACCATTTTACCTTAAGGAAATGTTCGTATGAACCAACACCTGCACCGTTTTTGGCTTTGGCAATCAATTTATGCGAAAATAACATGCCCAACACGAACGTAAACACGAACACACTGCCACTGCCACTGCCACAGCCACTATATACAATCCACTAAAGAAAACACATTAACAAGGATAACAATAGCAAAGAACCACACCAAGAACAACAACAGCAACAATAACATGTTCATTTTCAGCCCCCGATCATTTCTCCTCACATGACAATTTTTCATTTCCACATTTTGGGTCCCGGCAACGAAAACAGAATTGCTACGCTGCTAATGAAAATAATTCAAAAATAAACTGAGCCAATGCCAAACCGAAACAAGAACAACAGCCCGCGTACACACACACACAAAGACACAAAGACACTGATACAGAAACAGATACACTGAGGGAAACCATTGATTTGAGGTAAAACATAATAAAATAATCTTTCAAACCTGAATAAAACATCTACTCTTTGACAATCCCTTAAAAAGTTTTCTTAAATACTTTCTTAAATAAAAAAACTCCTGCTTCTAGGACTTTTTTTCTCTCCCTGTACACAGTGACAAATTTACATAAGACAACCCATCCAATCCAATCCAAATTCAGGCGAGCAGCGAGGCAGTTAAAATCAACATGACATGAGGTTACATCCAAATACCAGCAGGAAAAAAATAAAGAATACTGTAACAAGGAGCAAATACACACAACACACACCCAACCGTCACACAAACTGATATATATATATGTATGTAAATTGTAAATGGTATAACGAGATATATAAAAATAAAACAAACAACTCAATAGACCCGCTCACGTTTGGGGTTTAATTGTGAACCATCTATATATAAACTGCCATGCACATAAGTATCCGTATTTAGAGTTGATTTTGTGTGTGTGCCAAGAATATAAAAATAAGAATAGAAATCCAGGTTGACCCCCGCCCTCCAAACAGAACCCTTTCTTTTGGCAAACACAAAAACAAAATAGAAAACCAAACCAACAGAGTTATGAAAATTGCATAATCCACACAATAAAATTTAATTTCCGTTTTCAATTGCGCTTGAGTTTTGAGTTTCGTTCTCGTTAACATTCTTGTGTTTGAGTTTTTTGTTTTGGGCGTGCCAAGAACCGAGTGGAAACCAAATCTGCTAGTTGCAAAATATATGTACTTATATTCCGATTATGTGAAGGAAAACAAAGATTGCAAGCAACCCACGAGAGCCGTGTGCAATTTTCGCAGCATAAATAATACACGTAGCCATATATAGAAAATACGTATACGCCATGTAGGCACATTCAGCGTGCGTTAAAGTACTCGGCAAAAGTACCCAAAAAGCAAGCAGTGTGTGTGCGCTCCTTCTCTATAAATATTTATAACTACTTACAAATGTTATTACCTGCTACAAACAGCTACAGCTACAACTACTATTATTATTACATTTGCATTTGCATTTACCTTTTAACATTTACATTTACATTTACCTTTAACATGCTTTTCCGTTTAATTTTTGGTTCCTTGTCGGCCACGTGACGCGCTTGAAGATAATGATATGCAAGACTGAGAGAAACAACTCGAGTAGTTGTCTTTATCCGCCCCTGACAATGCCCACATTCAGATACACACAACACCACCCATCCACCCAGCTACCCACCCACCCACACATACACAGAACTAAATACAAACAGAGCCTGAAACACAACCAAATTGTTTGTCGTTTTACAATTCAAATCCAAACCAAACCCCCAATCGAATCCGATTCCAAACTAAACCAATCCCAGAACGCTTAGCTTCGAGGCACAAACCAAAATAAAAATAAAAAGCCAAGCCAACAGCCAACGATACTGTATACTGTATAAAGCGTACCAATAACTACCTGCCAGCCTGTTGCCATAGATGCCATTAGTAGTCTAGTAATAATAATCCAAGCCCCCTTTTAGTAGCCAGAAAGCCAAGCTACTTCACAATCACAGCAACGAATCCATACGAATATTTGTGAGAGGTTTCCGTACTACTTATATGCTTACCCCAACGATCCCCAATCTCCACCCCAAATTGTTGCTGTAAATAAGCTTTAATTTCATTTGATTTTCTTTCGTTACTTTTCCTTTGGTCCTTTATTATGACTTTTAAGGATCTCATTACCGTCCCGCCCCCAGCCCAGTCCTGTAAAAAGTTTCAATTCGATGTTTTGCATGCCCTATATCCCCCCATTGTCTTTCTGTATAAAAATTATGAACAATAAAATTGTTGCACGTTATGAATTTTCCTTGGTTTCCATTTGCCGCAAGTTCTTTTCCTTGTATGTTCGTTAAGTGTATCTGTTGTGCCCAAAAAAGAAAATATTAATAAAATAAGAACAACTTTCCTTCTAGTTTCCACGAATTTTCTCTACCCATTTCCTATCTATGAATTTTTTTTAGTTGATCAAAATAAATTAAAACACACAAGACTTTTAGTTAATAGCCGTTTAGTTACCTAGAACTATAAGTGATCACTGCCAACGTTTACTAATCTGAAATATATATCCTCTCAATCTCTTTTTGCTACCTTTCCCCCTCTTAAACGAAATCGAATCGCGTCGAATCGAATTGTGAATTAAATAGGACTTCACATTGGATTTTTACTTTCGTCAATTTTGGACCGATCCTCGTTTAGCGTATAGAAAACGACCTGGTGTAGAAACACTATCGGTTGGATCAGAGTTCATTAAGAATATTTGGGTACCTGACACCTTTTTTGTAAATGAAAAACAATCATATTTTCACATTGCAACAACCAGTAATGAATTCATACGTGTGCATCATTCTGGATCGATAACAAGAAGTATTAGGTAAAAACCAACTCAACTACTGCAACTCCCAAACTCAAAGCTCTCAATGAAAGCGAAAACATAAACATTTTTAATTGTCTGTATATGTGTATGTGTATTTAAATATTTTACAAACTAACCCCAACAATCAAAACCCAAAAAGAAACAACCTAAAACCTTAAACAAAACCAAAAACAAATTAAACAGCAAATACTTCCAACATTCTACTCTACCTACTAAAGATTTCGTTATAAAAATTATCATTTCTGCCCTTTTTGCAACTAACATTTTTTCAGTGTGTGTATAAATCGATGTTGTAATTTACTAACTCTAAAATGAAAATGGAAAATTTCTACAGAACGAAACAAGAGTTTTCTTCCAAGCGATTTAAACTAATGAAGTGAGTTCAATTGGCAAGTGAAAGTGAAAGAAAGTTGGCAAATTTCGAGCGATTGTCTTTGAAAAACTGTCGGTTAGAGAATGAAAGATATCCGGGATATCAATTGCATAATTTTGAGTTCTAATTTTCACTAGATCGATTATTTCTGGAAGACTATATCCGCGGAAAGATATTGTAAATTATATATTGTATATTCACTCGATTGGCTGGTGAAACCATAACTCATTCCATGCCATCGCTAGGATGGAAGTGTTCTGTCCCTCATATCCCCAACTGAGTGGCTCATGAAGTACATGTATACAAATGCATATATATCCCTCACAACAAACCACAAGAATCAGCAATCAGCAATAGAGAATCCATCGCATATCGGGTATCGCATGAATCTAAGTATCTGACACCGCAAAAAGGTTTGGGTACTGGGCGCTCTATTTTCTACTACCTTTAAACAAGAATCTGTCCAAAATCGCAGTAACAACAACAAAACCCCAGGTGCCACCTAATAATGACCAAGCAAACAGCCGTAGCCAAAAGCAAGAAAATAAGTATGATTAGCGTTTTGTTTATCGTAGCCCCAAAAGCCGCAATTACTTAACTCAACGAACTATTAAGTAAGCCAATAATGTACTAAATACCCTGCGTAAGAGCCAATATCGCCTCACTATCTACAACTAAACTGCCACTCAAAGTATCTCTCACTTACCAAAAAATAAAAAAAAACAAAGCAACAAAATTATATACTATATATATCTCGAATATAGCTCATATCCAATTGAACTCGCTCTGTATGTAATGACTTGAAATACCCCCAAGAACCCGTAAATGTTGTGTGTAAATAACCTAATAGATTGCCATTTTTTTGAACCCTCTGCTCGTTTGTTTGTTGATGTTCACCTGGATACCAATGAACCCCTTACTAATCGAAATATCTCTCTTTTCCAAACCAAAAAAAAAAAAAATCTGAATTTAATTCCTTTAGATTGACTATCACCGCATCGTGTCCGATGAATCTACAATATTTCCCAATGGATCGCCAGCTGTGCCACATTGAAATCGAAAGCTGTAAGTACTTTGATCTGAATTGCCACTTATTTCTAGCCAAGTAATGATAATGACAAGGAAGGAACAATAATCATAATAATAGCAATAATGAAAATTGTCAAAAAAAAATAAACAGAAAAAGAAAAACGAAGAATGAAACCATGTGAACAAAGCAAGATGTGTGAACCAACAACTCATTCAGAATGTCGGCTGGGGAGTGGCCAAAATAGGGTGTTTTTCTTTGGCCCAAAGAATAATCATTACTTTCCAGTGCTGTCAATTTGCTTTTGCCTTTCAACCATTTCTCTTGCACCTTTTAGCCACCCATCTGCACTCCGTTTTGGCCACTCCAGAAAGCCAAAATCAAGTTTAGAACAACTCTCAAGCAAAGGCCGTGCGCTGTTTGTTCGGTGTGGGCAGAAAATCGATTAGAAAACAAGTTTATGTGAAAGAAACCGAAACCGAAACAATTAAAATGCAAGCAAGTAAATTTTAAGTGCCACAGATACATCCAACAGAGATATACACACACCCGAACACACACAACCTCGATTCGATTGAGGAAAAGCAATTAAGACGCCTTTGATGTCAATTGTGAACAGAGAGCAATTATGTTGCAACAAATGGATGGCAGGAAATCGAATTGAATACAATTGAATTGTCTTTAGGCAGAGCTTACTAGGTGGTAAAGAATTTAATTTCGGTTTTCCTTTGCGGTCAGTGGAATTAATTTCGGGCTTAGCTCTCTCTCTCTCTCGGCAGATTTGATTTATTATTTGAAATATGTCTGTTTTCAGTTTGTTGTGCATATTTTGTTCAACCAAAAATTGTCCCCTCGCCCAACCAAAAACCAAAATCAAATGAAACCACAACCAACTCTCATTCAACTAGTTCCAGTCCCGCCCCCCCTTCCACCCTTTGGTCATTTATATATTTGTTTTTTTCGAACCCACAACAAAAAATAATAAAAAGTTTCAAGTTCAATCACTGAAAAGTAAACCCAGTTCATGTGCATTTTTATCAGAATCAACCCGAATGTATTTACCCAACAGCAATCAACCAGTTATCAGTATCTATATCTATATATCACGATCAACAAACAGTTCACAATATCATGGCGCTGAATTCATGAAGAAAATTGGTTGGTTTTCGGTCGCCTTCTCAATTTCAGCAACCGCAGAAGGCTCCAACACCCAAATACCCTGAATACTGATTGATGGTCTGCCACCCAGATCTTATGCGTAACCTTTGACCTATTGCCCCCTTTCACGACCCTGTTAGCCTAAGTCTAGTATTATTATTAAACATTAGTGTAAGTCAGACCCCATACACAGCACGCTTTTGCTTAAGATTTAACTATATTGTATATACCTTCAGTATGCATAAATTTCATGTCCCTGAATTTCTGTGTCACTTAGGGATGGCCAAGGATATTGCCAATTTCGATTTGTATATTCATTCAATGTAGAATTTGTAATTTCAATAATTTAAATTTAAAATCTGTATCGATTCTGCAAAGCAAAGTTTTTATTTAATTGGATTATTAATTGCGATACAACTTTTCATCCCTTTGCGCCCTATAACACACTATAATAAACAGAACCCTAGCTTTTAAGACTGTATTATTCATTCCGAACCCACATCGAGTGAGTGAGTTAAGTATTTTGTGTGTAAAAAGTCCCCCCAAACAAGCAAACTCCAAACACACACCAAAAACCAAAAACATAACAAAACAAATAACATCAATTAATTAACTACTGCCCCCCCTTTTGCAACAACAACAACAACGATTGAACAATCAACAATCTCCAACAACAACAACAACATGAAGTCGGTTACACGATGCGAGATATCCGATATTTCTGGAGAGATGGACTGAGTAGTGTTGGCATGAGCAGTGAGGTCGAACTACCGCAGTTCCGAGTTTTGGGACACAGGCAGAGGGCGACCGAAATAAACCTAACCACAGGTACCCCCATACATTACAAAATCATAAAACCAAATAAAACAAAAATATATATATGCAAAAAAAAATAAACAAAAATTATAACATCAATATAATCACATTATCATATTCTTTGTTTGTCTTTATGGTTTTTAACAAGCATTTTTACCAAACTGAACTTTTAACCATTTTCCGTTTGTCGTAATCAATTTCGTAATCGTATTTTCATTTTGTGTGTTTCCAAAATAAAATATATATATATTTAAAAATAAAAAACAAAGGGTTAGCGCATATCCGTCGCACCTTTAACCCAGCAAAGTTTTGTGTTCTTTTCCGTCTACTACTTCTACTTCTACTCCTTCTTCACCAATATATATATTTATCAATATAACTTTATCGAGTGCTAACCGTAACTTGTGCTACTAACCACAAATCGAACCAATCCCCCCATCTTACATATATATATATTGTGTTTGAAGTGTCCTCTACTAACCTCTGTTGTGACTACTACTACTACTCGTTGATTTCATCTTAATTCTCTATTCTTCTATTCCTTTGGTTATCATTTTTCTGTGGAATTCCAAAACCGATTTAACCGATCAGTAAAGCAGCAGTTAGTGGCGTAGTGAGCGTTAGTTAGGCCCAGCGATTATCATTTATCAATTCCCCATTTCCGTTTCCGTTTCAGTTTAACATTTTTGGTTCATGTTCCTCCAGAGTCGCAAGAGAGTCCAGATTCGTTTGCTTGGGTAGGCAAAAGCAACTAAAAACGCTTACGAAAACTATGAAACTACTTAAGTGAAGGCCCAAAGACATTGTAAAAGCCTATAGCTATATATATAACAATAAACAGAAGACACAAGAGCACCCATTTCTGACACCTAGCCATAAGTGTAAGAATTTATTAGTCATAAGCCAAAACCCTACTACTGCCAATAAGAACAAACAGTAGCTGTAAGTCAACCAGAGCGTGCCTACTTAAATGCTCAGCCTCATCCTTAATCCTAGTTATGCTTTGCCAATGGATATCAAAAACAATTATAATGCATTCTTAGCGCAATTGTAATATATGAACAATTAATCATAATCTTAGAGTTTCTTCTCTCGATGGAATAAATCAAAAAATATATTTTTGAACAACACTTAAAGCGACAAGTTCTGAATGAGACTATTAATCGAAAGAAAATAAAAACTAACAAAAAACCAAATCGAAAATGTTGAAAATATAATCAAAAAAATATAAACAAAAACAATACACACTGCGAACGAAACGAATTGTATTTGAATTGTTATGAAATTTTTTCTAAATAATAGAATAGAACTTATTAATAGTCTCACGAAATGTATTTTTTGTTTTATGCATATTTTTCGTCAACAACAACGACAACCTCACCAACAACGAACTGTGCCTACAACAACAACAACTACAACAACAACTGTATAATAAACTCGCCCAACAACTACAACAAAATCCAAAAAAAACAACCTAAACAAACCCAAACACCAAACTGTACAAAATGCAATTTGCAAACATAACAACAATTACAACGAAACAACAATAACAACCAAACTATATACACCATATATAGTCGGCTACACGATGCGTGACATACGCTATAAATGGAACGAAGGCCCCAACTCGGTCGGTGTCTCGAGTGAGGTTTCGCTGCCCCAATTTAAGGTCTTGGGTCATCGCCAAAGAGCTATGGAAATCAGTCTTACCACAGGTACCTGTAGACGGTTACCGATTTTCTTTCAAACTTTACTTTTACCTATATATATATATATTATATATTTACGAATAACTACCAATGATGACTTATCTTATATATATAAATATATATCTATTATATACCATATACTATATGGGGGGGTGCCACAATAATAATCGCTTGTAATTTGAAATCACTTTCAAAAAGTATCTAAGAGTATGCAGCTAATGAAATAAACAAACTTAAAATAAGGACATAAAATATTTGTGACTGCTTACTTTTGGAATTACTTTCTAGTGATATCAAATCAATACACAAGAAGGTTTCCAAGAGTATGCAAAGATATTCGACTTAGATTTTTACTCTGCATACTTTAAGTGAATCCAAATCACTAGAGACTTCTGTGTAGCATCCCTGCATATAACTATATCAATTTGATTTTGCGTTTTCAATTCAATTCTACTCTTGAGGCTTTTACTTTCGTTTTTTTTCAGTTATTAATTTATCGATTCGAACTAATTTCAAGCAGCATTTTGTACAATGTTCTCCAAATTCAATCAAAAAAACAACCAAAAACAGGCTTGCCAAATAACTTGGGCTAATTTTCGGGTGAATGGAAGCCTGCTTCAAGCACCCACTGCTGATTGACTCAATCAGGAAGAGAGATAGTGCTTGAAGCAGGGCGATTCCAGAAAAAAAGCATGTTAAGCATCCAACGATTTTTACATAATTTCTTTTTCCATTTAGCTAGCGTTTGTTTCATCAACTAATCTATTCCATAGCATACCAAAATACCAAGCAATAACGTTAACAATTAAATAATAATAATAACATTAACAAGTGCATTTAGCATTAGCCCACTTCATAGAGTCTAGAGTCTAGACGGCCTGATAGACTAAGACGCGTCTTAGAGCTTCTCCCACTTTTACTCGTACTTGTACCTACCGGATACTGTTCATATATATATCTTTAAACGCAAAATCAACGCATGTTACAAGCTAGCAACAATATTCCGATTTAGTTCGTTCATAAAATTGATTTTCCTTTCCGCTTTCTTTTTTCCTTTCGACTCTCAGTTAATTCCGCCTTTATTTCAACGCTCATAAGTTCATGACAAGAACAGAAATCCCATAAAAAAATAGTAATAAAAATCATTGGCAATGCCAAAAACAATACAATAAAAAAAAACAGAACCTTGAAATGGAAAAAAATCAAAGCGAATCAATATGAAATTGAAAAACAATTCACTTAGCGACCTTTGTATCATAGAAACCAACAAAAATAAGCAACAATGAAAATGATTTTATGCAAAAACCGAGAACATCAAGTAATCGATTATAGCAAAGCTTAATTGAATATGGCTTTTCCTTAGTAAATCATGCTTTTGATTTATGCCTGGCATTATTACAACAACATAATCTATTCAAATTTTTAAGCTGCCAAAACACTCATACTCACACACCCACACACACATATATATATTTTATTAACTAGTCACTGAAATTAGTTTTTACTACCAAATATAACAACAACAGCTATCTACAAAAGTATCTAAACCAGTAACGCTATCGAAACTCATTAGCATAATCGAACAACAACAACGACGACAATCAACACCAAACATTCTGTATTGTAAATCGACAACAACTACAAAAACAAAGCATTAATTAATATTAGAATCCCAAAAATCGAACAAAAAAGTAATGAAACATCTATTAAAATTCTACTCAAATCCCAAATGCAAAAATAATTCAAACCTTTTTTTTACAAAGAAAATATAAGAACCAATTAAAGATGCAAAATTAACAAACGAATAAGAAGTTCAAAATCACTTATATACATACTATATATATATTTATATAACAAGCTAAAAAAATACCCTAAAAATATATATATATCGAGAAACAAAAAAAAACGCCCTCCCAAGCATGCTCTCATCTTAAAAAGTTTCTTTTACCAAAAAAAAAACCCCTCTAACAAAATAAATATATAACTATAGACAACAGCAACAAAAATTGCAGGCAATTCAATGCTCCTTATTAGGTCTTAGACTAGCTGCCTCTACTCATATTTACTTATTGTTTCATTTACCTTACTTTTATTGAGATTTGCAGTCAGTTTTAGTTACCCTATAATGCAAGCCACTTCTATTTCTCAAGTATTTCGTGACTAACCAAACTAATCAAGTATTTTTTCCCCTAACAACAATTATTTGCTTCGGTTTAGTCGAAGTTTGGAGGGGGTTCTTGCAGAAACACTAACAAATTTATAATAAAATATATCTAAAGTTGTATATTTTTAATTGAATTGAAATAAATTGATTTCTGCAAAAAACCCCTCCGTGGAATGCCTAGAATATTTCTTAAAGTTTAGTTCTTGACCCTAGCTTTGACTTGACAATTTGCCAATTTCGTTTCTAGCCAAATATTTAAGTACTTAAATCTCTTTATTAAAGTAATGCCTGCCTGATAATGAAGCGTCGCTTAGATCGAGACTAACAAATATTTCCAGGAAGGTGCCACAGTGCCGCCAGCCATTCTTAATTTCACATAAAAATGCGCTCATATACTTAAGTTTGTTTTATATACTCTTTTTAGAGTTTCAGTTTGGTTGTTTTGGAATTTATTTTCTTTTTATATGGATTAATACTTTATTTGTTGGTGAAGAATACCTACTAATATTGTTTGTAAATAATTGCAAATGAAATTGATTTCAGCGAGCAAAACACTAATAATATTTTTGTATTTCTCTACTCTTTCTCTCTCTCTCTCTCCCCCCGCATCTTTTCAAACACGCTGAACGAAATGATAAATTAAAAATCGAAATGCGAACAAAAAACAAAACAACAAATAATAAACATAAATGCAAATTAAACAATTGGCGAGGGCAGGCAACTATTCGCGATTAGCCTGCGAAATTCAGTTCGTGCGTTCGATGGGCTACTACCTTATACAAATCTACATACCCTCTGGACTGATCGTTATTATATCATGGGTATCATTTTGGCTCAATCGCAATGCAACGCCGGCGCGTGTGGCGCTCGGTGTGACAACCGTGTTGACAATGACCACTTTGATGTCGTCAACAAATGCAGCGCTGCCAAAGATTTCGTACGTCAAGTCGATTGACGTCT
This sequence comes from Drosophila anomelani, assembly GCA_035045905.1. Classification (NCBI taxonomy): domain Eukaryota; kingdom Metazoa; phylum Arthropoda; class Insecta; order Diptera; family Drosophilidae; genus Drosophila; species Drosophila anomelani. Next base: position 12,317,361 of record JAWNOO010000165.1, read on the forward strand.
ATCTGGGAACATGCTTCGTTATGGTCTTTGCCAGTCTACTGGGTAAACAAATCAAACTACCAAAAAAAAACTAGTACTACTACCACTTAACCCCCGAAAACCAATTCCGATTCCAAAACCAAGAACCAAAAACCAGTAGCAAAACGAATCTAACCCCATAAATCTCTCACACACACACAACAACCTACACAAACACTCTCTCTCTCTCTCTCACACACACACGAAGGCAGATGCCTCTGTAAATTCCGAAAAAATGGTTCTCTTTGTTTCGCGCCTCATTTCCGTTTCCGTTTTGATTTCAACCATTTTGGTGGGTCGCGCCTAAAAGCCGACAGAGGGCGCGCCATCTTTGAGTTTCAGCTTGAAGAAGCTGAGTTCGAACATTTTTATTAAGATAAATAATAAAACGTTGTAAATGCAAACCGGAGCCATATTTTTTTTAACTTTTAATTTTTTTAGTTTGTTGTTTCCAAAAAAATTAACGTTTTGATGTTCGAAAAAGTATGTAAATTTACATTACTCGATATTTTTATAACTGAACGTGGGAAAATTAAAGTAAAAGGGTAACAAACTATAAGCAATCGATTTAACAAAAAAAATTTAGAACCCAGCCTCTTCAAGCTTTAAGTTTTCGTTAACAGAAAGTAAAAGAAAACACACAAACACACACACACCTTTGCCAGCTTTCCGTGCCACGCTTAGCGTCACAGAAGAAAACAATCTTGCAGATACATTTACACACTTTAGTTTCCCAGGCAAAACTGCGGCAGCACTGAGATAAATTTCTAAATAAAATTTAAAACCCATTCGAAACTCGCCGCCCAGTTTTGCCCCTCCACTGTAGTTTAATCTTTAACTTTAAAAAACTCTTAAATCTTCAAAAATTTCACATTTCTTATGGAGCCAACAGACCCTGAGCGTCTATCTATAAGGATACTGAAATGCACTGCACCTAAGGCGCACTGTAAATGGGTCTGGCCAGCTTGAAATATATATTTACAATTCGACTTCAAATCCCAATTCGATAAATATATATAAATTTCGAAATTTGTTGCAAATTTGTTTCTCTCAAATATTTCAAGCTCTGCGGCCGCACACCCGGTCGAAATGCTAACTTTAACTTTCTCTCTAACTATCTAACAACTAAAACAATTCTCAAGCAACAACTTACACCCACAACTACAACAACAACTCCAACCAAACAGCAACAACAACAGCAAAAGAATAAGAAACAACCTAAAGCTAAAGAAAAGAAACTGCAAAGAAACCCAGAAAGAAAACAAATCTCTTTTTTCGTATTTGTATGTTCTTGTTAATTTTTCAATACAAAGAAAAACTGTCATCCAAAGAAAATGTATGCAAATTCATAGATACGCGCCTGCGAACCGAGCGTAAAGGCACGAAAATTTCCCCCCCAACGTCCCACCCAAAAAAAACAAAAACAAAAATAGAAAGGGAAACCCCATAACCGTTTTGCACATCGCACCTAGAATCGAAGCATGCTTCAGCCTCAAAAGACAACAAAAATCCAATATCCAAGCCACATTAGCCTCTCTTCATATATACGCCCGTATATATGCCCATTTATATACATATATCAATATATATATATAGCCTATCTATATAAGCCGACTCAGGTTGAGCTTGTGTTCAAGAGCACCCCAGACGAGCAAATCTCACACACTTGAGCGAACACACTTCAACCTGAAATGGTACCCAGATATCAATATACGCCCAGCTTCCGCCAAATGCAAAACCGCAAGCTGCAAATTGCAAAACCAAAACAAAAAAAATCGCAAACCGAAAAGAAAAAAAATGTACAAACCAAAACAACGCACCTAAACCAAAATCAAAAAATCAAAACCAATTCAGAGCCCAGGGTACGAGTAGATCGATCAATCAAACCTACCTGTAACAATTACTGAGAAGGGAGAGCGCAATTTATAAAAAAAATCAAATACAAAAACGAAACCAGCATGCCCTGCGCCACACCTGGCTTGACTCGCGATTGAATTGAATCAAAAAACAAATACAAAAAATATAAGAACAGACACAAAACACTGTAAATATGGTTCAACAAGTCGTCGATCAACAGCCAGAAGACGCAGCCACCGAAGACTCTTCAAGACAACAGAGCCCAATCAAAAAAATAACCAAAAAATAACGTAGAAAGTGCGCCCAGTTAACAATCATAAAAAAAGTATCTGAAAGATACAAGTTTCAGCGATTTGGAGCCCTCAAGTTTGGGTCCTTTAAAGGGGGGTCCCAGACATGAAGGCTGCCAAATGGCACCACGACGATTATGTACAAACAACTTGCACCATTTAGTAACCCCTCAGAGGTTAGGTAAGATATGATTCGTAGTCTGCTTTCTGTTTTGTTTTATGGCTTTTTGCAGCGATTGGTTGACCCACCCCCCCATTGGCCCTTGGTAAGTACGCTCGTTACTAGTTATTCGTTCCTCGTTACTTCCCCTACAATTCTTCAAAAACACCTTCGGGGATGGCAACAAATATCAATAAAATATTTGAATAAATAATAAATTAATAAGGTTAAATATTTTCGAATTTCGGTAATTTAATATAATATTATTTAATATCAAAAATACTTTATATACATATCTAAAGGCATATTTTAATGTTAAAAAAATTCGTATTTGTCCGATTCTTATTCAAATAATTACATTAAAAATTATAATTTTGCTTAAATTTTTATTCAACATCGTATCAAATAATGCCAATCAATAGATATTTATTGCAATTCCATATTTTCGATATGCCCTTCAAGGCGATTGATACTTTCTCTGGATATAACATATCGGACTTAGCTTCCTCCCCACCCCGTCTCTCTCTTAAACACATTCATCGGCGAGTATGAGATTCTGTTGAACTTCCCAGTAACACTTACAAAAAAAAAATAGTACCCTCCCCCCAAAAAAAAAAAATATAGAAAAAATAAGCACCTCTCAATCAGTGCGCTCCATTGAAATCTGAATTCGTAACATTCCCAAGGATAATGACAACCGATGTGAAGTGAAGAAGAGAGGCTGAAAGCCAGGAACAAAAGCTGTAAGGCTCGACAAAAACAACAACAACAAAATGATGGAAATTTTCGTGTCCTTTATAACGGGCGATTCCCTGTTCAATGAATTTGCATTTAAGGCACGCACACGAACATTTTCCTTGAATGATGGTCTCAACTGCAGAAATAAATGTGTACATAAATCGTTTGGCTTACAAATGACTTTTTCCACTCATTTCACAAAAACAATACCAACAGCAACAACAATAACAACAAAACAACAACAAGAACAACTACAACAACAACAACCGTCAACACGAACACTCACTCCCACACTCACAAACACACACTTCAATTGCTCTGTCTGTCCTTTTTTTTCTAGTATATTGCTAACTCACTTACTCACACCCACACTCACACTCACACGAGACTTGCTTTATTCGAATTTTCCTTTGCCTGGCTAAAACAATGGAAATATGAAAATAAATTCACTTTAATTTTTGATTTTATTTACCCCAAAAAACCCAGAAAAAAAACTATAACAAAAACACTGAAACAATCTACAATATTTGCTTCAAAATGACTCTAAATGTTATTTATAGTAACCCTGCCCTTAATCCTTTCAACCCATTAACCCTTTAATGCCCCAAATACATCTTCCCCCCACCCGCTCTCACCTCTTTTAGACGTTGTGCCAAAATGAACAGAAAAATTGATTGCTAAATTCTTCATGGAAACTAAATTTCTTTTGTTTTTCTATCTTTCTTTGTAAACCGATAAAAAACCCGCACCAAATTATATATATACTATATATATACAATGTATACTACCAACTACTACTACTGCCAACAACTATATATCTGACTATATATCAACTACAACCAAAATCATCCGTACTTCATGTGGAACTCGAACTCAAACTCGAACTCGACTCTAAATTATGAACTGCATCTGCATTAAAATCAAATCAAATCAACCTTCTACTTCTTCTACTAAAAAAACCCTACCACCCAACCGTATGCCAAACCGTCCATCATCGTCTCAAAATCAAAAAAATCAAAAATCAATCTCTTCAAAAAAATGACAAAATTCCAAAAAACAAAAACCGCCCCTTTCGAAACGAAATTTGCCATATTCAAACTTGAAAATCAATCATCAAAAATCCAAAATCGATCAAAATCAAACCAAATCGTATATCGTATATCGCAATCAATAGAATACGCCACCGTCGGCTACATGGCAAAACGAATTCAAATGCGAAAACAAAGATTTATGGCGATCCAAAAGATAGCCGAGCAGAAAAAGCAACAGCTCGACGGAGCGAACCAGCAGCAGGCCAATCCGAATCCCAATGCCACCATGGGCGGTGGCGGCGGAGGTGGCGTCGGAGGCGGAGGTGGCATCGGTCCCGGCATGGGTCCTGGCGGACCAGGCGGACCCGGCAGCGGCGGCGGCGGCATGAACGTGGGCGTGGGCATGGGCATGGGTCCAGAGCATGGCCACGGGCACGGCCATCACGCCCACAGCCACGGGCATCCGCATGCGCCCAAGCAAACAGTGAGTAACCGCCCAATCGGCTTTTCCAATATCCAACAAAACGTTGGTACGCGCGGTTGCTCGATAGTGGGACCCTTGTTCCAGGAGGTGAGATTCAAGGTCCACGACCCGAAGGCCCACTCCAAGGGAGGCACCCTGGAGAATACGGTGAATGGCGGCCGCGGTGGCCCCCAATCCCATGGACCGGGTCCAGGGCAGGGCGGTGGTCCGGGCGGCGGCGGTGGTGGTGGTGGCGGCGGCGGAGGAGGTGGCGGACCGCCCGAAGGTGGCGGCGATCCGGAAGCAGCGGTCCCAGCCCATCTACTGCATCCGGGGAAAGTAAAAAAGGTAAAGGTAAAGATCGTTAATATGCGATTTGGTTTGGGGAAATTCGTTGCATACTTTTAGGGGATATCCTTTGTGATCATTTTATTATTTAGGTTTATTTTTATATTTATTAAACTAAAGTTTACTTATCAAACACAAATCAAAAGCCTAAACTAACAATTGTTTTGAAAGCTGATCACCCTTCTTTATCAGAGTTAATTTTTTTAAATGCTAAACCACTTTTTATACCATTTCATATCAAATATAAATTCTATATAGTTAATCCTTAACGCAAATACTAATATTCTCATTTCCTTTCTAATCCTTAAACCCCAATTCAACCCAAAATAGGACATCAACAAACTGCTGGGCATTACGCCCTCGGACATCGACAAGTACTCGCGCATCGTTTTCCCCGTGTGCTTCGTGTGCTTCAACCTGATGTACTGGATCATCTACCTGCATGTCAGCGACGTGGTCGCCGATGATCTGGTGCTCCTGGGCGAGGAGTAAGCTGGGGGCGACGCGTCCCCGAAACGACGGCGGGCCTGGCCCCAAGGACACAGGAGTGAACAGCGCACGAGAGAGTCAAACTGTGCAGGGCGCTGAAAAACCACACAAAATAAATAAAGCAGGAACCCCCCAAAAAGGTCCTCAACAAAAACCAAAAAAACACAAAAAAAAATACACAAAAAAAAGTAAACAAAAAATTGTAAGCGGAAACAAAACTAATTTTAACTAGCGATATGAAAATGCAAAGGCAAGAAATTATTGTTTAATACCAACAAGCGAATGGAAAAGGACACACACACATATTACCAGGTCGAAAGCAAAGAATATTGTTAAATAGATTTACACAGAAAATAAATTAGAATTAAACGAAACCCAAAGAGTATAAATGAATGAAGAATAATCAAAAGCAACAGATTAGCAAATTGTAGTGAAAATTATATAACGAAAGGCATAAGTGAAAATGTTGAGGAAACCATAACAAACACAAATATAACGATACAAAAAAAATCATACGCAACATAGGCATTAAAATAAAACCAAAGAAAAACTCGAAGGAAAACCCTCGAAATAGCGCAGTCGAAAAAAAGTTGATTTCAAAAACAAAAACACAACAAAAATACAACAAATAACCAGAGAGTGTCCAAAAACATTTCAATAATGATGATTTCCAATATCTTTGCGGCGTTTTGAGTTCAAGATTTTTAAGATTAACAAATGACCTTTGCTTCCCACTTCAAAAAAACAAAAAAAAAGGCAAACGCAAAACACCCGGAGAGTCTTCCTCTAATTTAAGTGCGTTCCCCCTTCGTAAAATCCCCCCTCTTCAGCTGCACGCCCTCAGAACTCAGAAGCAAAAGCAAATCTAGAACCAAATCCTAACCCACTATGTTGATCCATTCAGTTGGTTGATTTGTTTATTCAGAACTGACTTAGCGCTTCCAAGTGAAATGGCCAAATTTATTAGAAATCAAAACGTAGTGCAAAGGAATAAATTTCGACAATTGAGAATCGGTATAGCGAATGATTTCCTTAAGTTAACTTTACTATAAAAAACCGAGCAACGTAACGATCGGTTTTTTAATCATTTTGCACCCCCAAGAACACACACAAACACTCAATAAAACGACGAAAAGATGATATTTTGAATTACTTTGGAGCGCACCTTTTATAAGCAAGCATCGGAGGATAAGTCATACAAATAGTTAGTGCAATTGACATAGCGAAATAATAATAATAACAACAACATGAACGGTTAACGTTTCATTTTAGTTACACCAAATTTTTATATCAACTTTAACGACAACTAAACAAATTATTCAAAAACTGCACTCAATCACACACTCAACTCACGAATCGAATCAAACTCAAAAAAAAAGAAAAAACAAAAACAATTTTCAAAGACAACTTTGCGGCACCGTAAGAAATCAATCTAAAGTCTAAGTGAAAATTTTTCAAAAACACAACAACGTAAGCCCAATAAAATACCAATAAAACTTTAAAAAAACGAAATACAAAATAGCAAATAGAAGCATGCATAGAAATATGTGTGCGTACACAAGTATGAATGAAACTGCCTAAGAAAATAGCGTTTAAGTCTAACAAATAGTTGCTAAAAAAAAAAACCAGAAGAATGGGCCATGGATGATAATTGATTTTCAATTTGTACATAAGACAGCAACACACTCGAAACTCGGAACATTCTCAAAGCAAAGTAGGAGCAAAACTTCGCAATTAAACTTAGTTAAATTAATTGAATCTAGTTAAGCGATTAACTCAGAAACGTTCAAGCAGTCAATAAAGCGATAAACATACAAGAGATACTTAAAGAAGCACCGTCTTAAGTTAGCCTAAAGATACACAGGATACACAAAGTCAGAGCAAAGATAATATAGGGAATAATATAAATTCAATATAAATTCTTGTCTCATGCAAAGACAATTCAATTATTCACAGAAATTCTCCATTTGTTTAGTCCTTTTAATATCCTTGCTCCGACACACAGACAGACGTATATATATATATTTGAATTTTCGCTCAAGTTCCTCGATGAATCACACACATACACACAACAAATGGAGTTAAAAAACAAAAAAATGGTTAAGTTAATTGAACACATAATTAAAGGCAAGTGAGTTTAACTTTAAACGTAAAATAAAGAAGTAAAAAATAAAATCATACAAAATTAGCACAATGGAGATAAAACTAAGCAAACCATACCAAAATATCATCAATGAATTTTAATTTAGTGTTTATGATTAGTGCAAGGGCAGATCGTAAGGCTAAAGAATTTTGTACAGTTAGCTAAAGTTAAAGCTAGGATTTAGTTAAGAGCCATAATATGGCCATAGCCACACTCGACACACACACTTGTATGTAAATAGACTATGCGCTAAGTGAACACAAGTATATATGAGATATATATATATTCATATATAACGTATTTAGGCACCTACGTATATGTAGCACGAGTTTTTTATATGTAAACCAAATTGCCCTAATCCAAAAAACCAAAACAATTACTGTATATACGAAAAGTACTTATGAATGGAACACTGGCAGTGTAAGGAGTGGATCAGCTATGGAACCCTAGATATACTATACCCTTCTCTAAGGACTCAACCTAACCAATTCAGCCGAACGACTACAGAAGACAACCCAAGGAAAATTACTTTATTAACGATCTAGACAGAGACACAAAACACATACACACCTACACACAAGCAAAGGCTTAAACAAAAGTAAATAAAAATTTAAAGAAAATGTGAAAAAAGGTCGAGGAGTCGACCATTTGATGCCCTTTAGCCGGGCCTTATCTTTGTCTGTTGTCTGCTTTGTCAAACTGAACTTTATTACCATTTTGTACCGGCTAAAGAGTGTCCAAAACTAGGATTCTGAGTGGAAAGAAAGCAATATAAGGTTTACCAGAAATTAATTAATCAATTATTATTATTATTTATTATTAATTTTGTTTTTTTGAGCCAAGTGAAACGGATTTGAAGCCAACAGCAATTGATCTACCAAGCAAACACAGAAGAAAATTCCCAAAGAAAATAGTTATAGCTCGAGAGTAAAATCGGTGATAAATGAACATAAATAATATATATATCTGCTTAAATTATAAACATACACACACAAACACACATATATATATACACCTATATATATTTTGTAGCTATACAAAGTGGCAGAAATCAATTATGTTACCGAGAAGACAGAAATCAAAATGTTTATAACAAAAAAACAGAGGCGTAGAAGGTGGCGCATGAAAGTCATTTGTAAAAAAATAAATGCTATATATTGAAGTCTAATCCCCTATATGAAAGTCAAAGTACATTTTTGAAAAGAAGAACAACAACAAATAGCTGCTCAACGGTTTCGGAGCGTATTTCCAAAGAACGTAAATTAATGAAAACAAAAGAAAAGAAATTTTAGTTTAGTAACAAAAAAAATGCAGAATAGAGTTTGACAACATTTTAAGACACACACAAGTTGATGCGTTTAATAATTTCATATGGAATTTTTTACTCTACCGAACCTAGTTTATAATTTCATTTGTGTGGAAGAAGAAAAAACCAAAAAAATTTAGTTGGCCATAGTGAGAGGTAACTTTTTTATAAACAAATTAACGATGCAAGACGAAAAATTACGCATACGTACCGTGTGCGTATGCGGGAGAGCATTTAGGACAACAAAAAAAAATAAGAGAGGAGGAAAATTAAGAAACAAAACCATGAAAAATATGTAAAATGTTAAATTATACACACAATGAAATGTTTGAAGCATTTTTGGTGTTGCTGTTTAGACGGCGACACCAACACCAACGTTTTATAAAGCAACCGAAAGGAGAAAATAAATAAGTAAAAATTATATGAGAGAGAGGATCGGGTATATATATTATATATATACGTGACGCGATGTAATAATTACGTATATGATGTATATTTAATTATATATTATATATGTATGTACGGTGGTCTCAAGAACAAGCAAAAACCAAAAGGGAAATTCTAAAGTATTTAGATAAGCAAACCAACAAGTTGAGAACCTTAGCGATTAAGTTGAATCCACAAAAACACACACAGACACAGAGAAAACAGAAGCAGTTACACTGACAAAAACCGGCTCCCCGTTCAAGCAGATTGCACCGCAAAAAAAGAAGAACACGTAAATAATAAAGACATTTTTAAAATGAATTCAAAGTTGAAAATGCAAGTGAAAATATTATTATTGAGAAATAGTCTATAACCCCTAGGCAGCCAGACGAGAGATTGAACAATGAATTGTTAGAATGAAGTTAAATCGACACATAAACACACAGAAACACACACACTTATGGTTGTACGTTGCATACTTTTAGTTTGTTGCGTCATTATTAATTATTAATTATGAAATATTAATTACGGAACATTAATTTTAGACCCCCGAATCACCATCCCCACACCTTTTGCTCAAGCAAGGAGAAAAATGCGTAAGAAAATTTGTTATTACATTTTAAGATTAGGGACCTCAGCACCTGCAAACTAATCCTCACCGACCTCACCCTCTGAAAATCCATTCCCGCGGGCCCTGGCTAACATGCGTATGATTTGTCTCAGATATATATCAAATTACCAGATTCAAGTCTCATATTATCAGCTACAAACAGCAGGGAGGAGCAGCAGGCAGGAGGCGAGTGCACGAGTGTCTATATAATTTTTGGTTTATCCGTCCATCAAAAAGAGTTCCTAAATGCAATAAATGAACATTTTTTATGATTACCAAAGCCAGGCAGCCCGTTAATCCCGAAGTTCCAACTAAAACCCAGCTCTCACATATTGGTCTGCTGTCAATTATTGGTTCCCCTCCCCCTCAGACGATTATTTCCAGCCCCCACACCCAGAATTTCGGTTGCCCCACCCTCCATCAGCCTCTTAAGGATCCTAACGAAAAAGAAGAAAAAGAAGAAAAGGAAACCCCACATAATATAAGCCAGAATATGTTTGAGGAGAAACCATGAGAAATAATTTAAAAACGTAATGCGTATGTAATGATTGATCACTGATCACAAATTTTGACTGTGTTAATTTCGTTATATAAAATGAAAAAAACAAAATTGAAAATACCAAAAAAAAAAAAATACAAAATGAGAATAATTATCTATAGCATATAAAGAATAAACACACACACATAACAAAATAATTAAAATGAGGAAAATAATAAGAGAGATGAATGTTACAAGAAACGTAAATGATAAAACCCAAAGAAGGAACCTATATTATTAAGTTAAATACTAAAACTAAAAACAAAGAACATCCAAGAAGGAAAAATGCAAACCAAGAAGGAAAAATATTATAATATTGCAATGAAGTGAATATAAATAAAGATATGTAAAAAAATTACAATTATAAATGTGTTTTTAATTGATTTATTATTCCAAAGAAAACTCGCTTGGGCTTCTCTTGCTTTAAAGTGGAAATTTTATTTGTTAGTTGTTGTTGTTGTTGTTCGAACAAAAGGTTTTATTTTTTGACATAAAACATTGATTAACTCACTGGGGAGGGGGTGGGGGGCAAAAATTACAATTACAATTCAGTTTGCGACTTAATTAGTTTCGTTTTGCCTCATTTCTATATTAATGCACTGTATAATATATTTCGGTTATGTGAATATGAAGAGTTTATCATCCGATTGTGGTGAGCTATAAACTTTATTATTTATTATTCGAGTATCGCAAACAAAGTCTCGTTTTAGGCCTTTTTCTAATTTCAAATATCTTCTTTCTGGCATCCAACATTAACTTAGATCATTTTTTACTAGACACGAAAAACATTTAACTAATTAGGCTAGTGTTTTGCACACACAATTACAACAATACATGACATATTCTTTCACGGCTTCGATTAATATTTACTATATAATGTGCTGAGATCCTAGGACTAAGTAGGGGGCCAAGTCCAAAACAAAAACCAACTGAATTGACTTTTAAAACTTCATTGATTGGCTGCTGTTGGTTATAATAATAATAATAATAATAATATAATATGCATTTGGTTAGATCAAGCGAACTTAATATCTCTCTCTAGTTTTTCTTAGATTTATATACATATTTATTATTGCTCGATTAGTTTTGCGGATGCTGCTGATATTCAAAGACCCGTGTCGGAGTGCTACAAGTACATAATTGCCTTTCAAAACGTTACAATATTTCAATTACAATATATATATATCATCATCAGTGTATATATTCCATACGTGAGTCGTCGTCTGAGGGTATAACACATTACAAACTAACATAATTATGTATATATTTATATATAGTATATATATATCGTATGGTGGTTTTGTTTATGAAGGCCCAGTTGATGTCTAACTATAGCCCCAGAGGCAGTCAGAAGAAGTATTCAAATGGATGTACACAATTTGAGCGCTGTACGTGAATTTCGAGAGAGGATTGGATCTCGACCTGATTATAATATATATATAAGTTACATGTATACTCTATTGGTTTATCTTGACCTGCTATTGTGTCGTTGTATGTGTCTTCGGGCAGCGATTATAGAATTTACTTTACTCTTACTAATAAGAAAAAGAATCTAGGTGTGAAAATGTATCAATATTTATTATCGCTGCCCGATTCAAGTCCGTCTGAGTCGGGCTATAGCTGCTAAACAGTCGAACTCCCCAACTAATTAATGCCTTCTATTTTAGAGATCTCTTTCTCTGCTCCTAGGCAGCCCTGCTCTATGTAGAGTCTTCAAGCTGGAGACGTTCAACCGATCTTCGCATGTCTTGGATATTTAGTGTAGGATTGCTTGGAGAGAGGTGTGTGTTTTGTGTGTGATTGGAGTCTTGAGATCAATATTCTTTCAAGGTGTTGTTGTAGGATTGTGATTTGGTTCGTGGTGGTGGTGGCTGTGGTGTTCCGCTGATCCGCTCTACTACTGTCCGTGGCTATAGTCTATATAGTACGAGTATATATCATGCTCAGGGTCGTGTGCCTAAAAGAACAAAAGAAACAACATTGAAGTAGCCGACCAAGAGGAAGAGACCGGAGCACCGAATCTAAGCGTTCGACTCCTTCAGATTTTGCAAACGTGCCAATTGATTTGAGTCCAATTCCTCGGGTATGCTAGCTCGCCCACCGACCACCTGCTTGGGTGCCTCAATATCCTCATCGCCGTCACCGGATCTCGATTCACCGGCCGCCTCTCCATTCACGTCCAGATCGCTCGACTGCTCGCCGCCTGATCTACCACCCCCACCGCCGCCTCCTGATCCTGCTCCGCTGCCAGCGAAGGCATCATCAAAGTTGGCATCAAAATTGGCCTCAAAGTTGGCCTCAAATCCATCTCCGCCGCCGCCGCCGCCGCCGGAATCACCCTTAGTCTTCTCGTTGAACGGATCCTCGACCTCCTGCAACGCTGGTACATCGGCAGCCGAGGCTGAGTCCGTGCCCTCCGAATAGGACTGTTGGTCCTCTGCATCACAGGATGGATACTCGGTCAGTGTTATGCTCACCACAGGCCTACCCACAGCCGGATTACCTTCTTTGGCCGCAGCAGCAGCAGCTGGTGCCTTGGCCTGCGGCTTGGGCGCAATATCTGGCTTCTTGGCCGCCTCCGACTGCGACTGTGACTCATCCTTGCTGTTGGACGGCTGATCCGGCTGAGCAGCATCGCTCTCTCCTACTGGTGGGAAAGATTTATCGGCACCGTCTTCAACCATGGGGGTTGCAGCGGTAACAATTATTTGTGCCATACCTAAGTTCAGCGTGTTGGCGCTGGCCGCCGCCCCTTTAGCGCCCTTCTCACCCGATCCCGGTCCGGGTCCGCCCGCTTTTGGCAATTGGGGCGGCGGCAACGATGGTGGCGGTTGCCCATCGTCACTGAGGTCGTCCTGGAAAGGGGAAGAAAATTTATTTAGTAGAGAAGATAATTAAATACATAAAGTTTGAAGTGTTAAATAAATAAATAAAGTACTTAATTTTATATAAGAAAATAAACCCATTATTCAAATGGGTATATTTTATATTTATATAAAGATATATGATATATATTTTCCCATTTCAAGATCATTTCAAATCGAAACAAAAATCATATACTTTCGGTGCCATTTTTCATTTATTTAAAATCTTTAGAAATGTTTAAGGCTCCTTTAAAGGTCGTATTTTATCTCTTCTTTGATAAAATTAATTTAATCTTAAGTTTTCTATTCTTTCAAAAATTAATTCATAAAAATTAAACCCAAATATATTTTGTCTTTGTAATAATATATTTTACCTCCATGCCAGGCTCTTGGATGAGTACTGAGTATGCATTAAAAATAGATGAGAAAATATTCGTTTGTTTAGTTAACAATATTTGGTAATCTTTAAATTATTACTTATATCAATACATTATCGATCAAAAGGTTTTAGAGCGGTGAGGTAGGAACTAAAAATGTTCTGGTTCAAGTCAAGGCAGCCTTGAAACAAGAAACTATCTAAGGTACACGAAAAGGTTTGGCAAGTGGAAACTCAAAAAAAGCAAATGGTAAGCATAAATCAAATAATATTGAAAACTTTAAGGTACATTTATACGGATCTGAGGGGGACAAACATGCAGGGGAGGGGGGACAGAAAACTAGGGGGTTTCTCAGTGCTGAACAGCTTCGGTTTCCAATTTCAGTCGGATTATTGCTGAACTACATAAGGGAAACCGATATATATATATGGTTTATAAATGGTTATATACAAAGAACGGGTTATATATCAAAACTTTCAAGATATTGGTAGTTATAGTAATAAAGATTTCATAGAAAAACCTCAAAGGGATATCACAGAGTATATATTTATACCAAGAAGAATATTAAAAAGAGGATTTTTTGGTCATGCTCTCAAATAAATGGAAATGGAACAGATTTCCCTACACTAAAGTTACAGAATCAAGTAAAATTTATATATGGTTTAGTTTTTTTTTAGGGTGAGTTAGAGCATATTTTATTAAATTACCCTTCTTGGCAGTAGTTTGGCTTTGGTTCTGGCCTTAAATGACACAAAGACACAATTACACTGAGAGAAAAAAACACAACCAATGCAAGAAACAGCAATGAAAGAAAGAAATGTGATATATTTAGAAAAAATCAATAACCAATCAAAGCTTTTAAATGCAATTCAATTGAAATTTCAGTGCCACACACACACAGTTGTTCTTCATATTAATTAATTAATGTAAAGATAAAGAGAAGCTGCAAAAGAAATAAATCGAAGATGGAGAGTTAAAGGTAAACACGACACCGACACGACACCTAAGGATAACACTGTAAGAAATCGTAGGGCATATCAATATCATCGGTGGATCGATCTCGTCTCGGCTGCGGAGACTTGCGAAGACTTTTGAAGACGAGAGACAAAATAGCACATTAACGGAGAGTAGTTACAGTGACATGGTGGATTATAAATATTCTTTTTTTTTTTTTTGGTAATTTTGTGGTGGTTTTTAGTGGTGATTTAGTGGTAGTGGTGGTACAAGTGGTTAGTAGTTAGACGAGCTGCTTTTTTGGAGTTTAGGTTTACCTCTAGAGAATACAGAAGCAGGTAAAAACAGTACTTTTGGATCGAAATCGGTTTGGTTTTGGTTTTGTTTTGTTTTTTTTTTTTTTTTTTAGTGGAAAGTTAGAAATTATACAAATGTTTGGTACTAGAGGAATCGATATTGAGTGACAGATACAAATTGTATAGGATAAAGGTATAAATATATAGAAAGGGAAACAAAAGACCAGGTGCTAAGGGGTGGTGTCAAGGGCGGGGGCATTTACCTGGCGGAGGCATGCTCGGTGCTGCAGCGCCGTTCGGTATATAGCCGCTATCCTCGTCTGTGGACAAATGGAAAAGAAATTATAATTTCTCAGTAAATAAAATAAATATTCCTTTTCCTCACCTGCCGTATCCTGTGAGCCAAACATATCCTCCGTTAGCTCCAGCTCCAGCTCATGGGCATACTCTGGCGGCAGTGCCGGTGCCGGTGGCAGTGCAAAACTGGGCGCCGCTGTGGGCGGTGGTGACTCATCGCAGCCCTCGCTAAGTGGCTCGCCCATCTCATCGCACTCCTCGACCACCAGCGATGGGAAGTTGCCAAATTTGCCATCCAGCTCACCCTCCCACCAGCCATCGTCAACGCCGTGAGCGGTCTTCGTAACAATCTTGATCTTGTCGCCCTCCTCGAAGGTCAGCTCATCCTCGGCAGTGGCATCGTAGTCGTAGAGCGCAATGCACCATTCCACATCCGACTTGACACGCTTCTGGGGCGCCATGATGACCGATACCTGGTCGGGCGATTGCATCGAGTCCACCGTCTGATCTTCATTGTCAACAGTATAATCGACAGATGAGAATGAGATTTGAGAGCGCAATTGATTGCCGGAAGTACCATTAAAGGCGCTGCCCGCTGTCTCCTGGTCGATGTCCAGATAGTTGTGCGGCACGTAGCCCTCCTCGCCGCGGTAGTTGCGGGCCCTCAGCCAGCCGTCGCCATCGCCCTCGCCGACCACCTCGAGCTGTTCGTTTTCAACAATGGTGAGCTCATCGGGATTTTGGGCCTGCAAGGATACAAGTTTTCAAAGGAAACTAGAACTAGAAAGGCACCCCTTACCGTATAGCTGTAGAGCGCAGTGCACTTAAAGATGGCCTCCTTGGGCTCGGGTACAATCGGTTCGTCCTTGTCCTCCTCCTCTTCGGCCCCCCAATTAACCTCGGTGGGATCATTCCAGCCTCCGCCTCCGGTGGCCATTGCCGCTGACGAGGCAGCCGCTGCAGCGGCCGAACTGGAAGAAGCTGCTGCCGCCGATGCCGATGGACGCTCGTCGGGCTCGTCGTCGCTGTCGCTAAAGGTGCGATCCCGGGAAAGCTGCTGCTCTGCCTTGGGCTTGGCCTGGGCCGAGGCCTGGGCCTGCGTCTCCTCCTTGTCGCTGTCATAGAAAGAATCTGAGCTGGGATTCTCGCCCTGCCCAGAGGCATCTGTGCGCATCGAAATGGAACTGGCCGAACGGGTCAGCTCCTGCACACCCATAATCTCTGCCTCCTGCACCCACTCGTCCACGTTGATGCCACCATCACGCAGGCACTGCAGGCAAGCCTCCGCCTTGGCCTTCTCCGTCTCCGAACGCCGGATCTGATCGCGGAACTCTTCGATCTTTGTGTCCAAGTCGGGACCATTCGGATCATTGGGATCGCTGCGTTGCCCAGAGTCTCGCAGCGACTGGCACAGGGCCAGCTTCTTGGCATTCTCCCGGATCGAGGCATTCTCCTTCACCACCCTGCCGGCCAGATTCTTGGCCTCCTTGGTCAGTGTCTCGGCAGCAGACTCGTGCTCTGCGGTCACCTTGCGCACCGGATCATTGTCGCAAGCCTCGAAGTCGTACTGGATGTGCTGCTTCAGCACCGGATAAAACAGGTAGCAGCACTGCAGGTTGTACTCCCGGGTGAGCTGTTGAGCCTGGTCGCGGATCTTGCCGAAGCTGTTTTGGGTGGCCGAGCAGGTCAGAAGCTCTGTGCGTCTGGAAATAAAGGGAAAATAAGTAATAACAAGAAAGGAAGCTAACTTCGGCTCACCGAAGTTTGTATACCCTTGCAGAGTTTAAACAAAAAATTAAAAACGAAATTCTGAAATAATAATTTGTTGCCAAATCTCAAATTTGATGGCAATGGTTTGAAACACGGCTAAGCTATGGTTTTTTTTATTTTCCTGATTGTTCCTATGGAAGCTATAGGATATAGTCAGCCGATTTTCATGAAATTAAAATCAAAATTCAGGAATAATACTAAATGGTCAAATTTGGTGAAACTTGGTTGAAAACTGACAAAGTTATAATTTTTTTTTCGTAGATTTTTCCGATTGTTCCTATGGCAGCTATATGATATAGTCGTCCGATCCGGCCCGTTCCGACATATGTACGAGTGAGAGTATATAGAAGCCTAACTGCAAAGTTTCATTCAGATAGCTTTAAAACTGAAGGACTAATTTGCGTAGAAATATTTATTTAATTGTTAAAAATTCAAAAAAAATGTTAGCCCTAAATTAGGTTTTCACGTTTTTTAAGGGAAAGAAAACCAACACATAAATGCTTTCAGAATTTAATTTCGTTTATTTTTGGTCAAAATATGATTTTTCAAATCTACAATTTTCCATTTATATTTTCAAAACCTGGCTAAATCGATTCTCCCATTAATTCTGATCAAGAATATATAAGGTTTATGTGGTCGAATATGACATCTTTCTGTGTTAAAACGTATTTAAAAAGATGGTTTGAAAGGGTCGTCAGACCGAAAAAGCCACCAGCGGACAAATTTGGAACTACGGCTTTTGGGCGAGGGGGGAGAGAGCGCGCGCAATACATCGCGCTCTCTGTTTTGTTTTGATTATTGCCCACACACGCATACATATGTGTTAGTTGGTTTCATGCTCTATGTGTGTGTGCGCCATGGCGGCACACCTATGTGTGGTTTGTTTTGATTATGTTTTGTTTTGATTATTGCTTACACACGCATACATATGTGTTAGTTGGTTTTGTGTTGTATGTATGTGTGGCGGCCATCATTAGAGCTGATAAAACCGCGATATTAATCGAAGCTTAGAACAAGTGATAGGCTAGTAATAATGCCCGCCAAACCATAACTTTTTTAAATTATGACTTTTAAATCCGTTTTAACACGAGAAGGTGTCTTTTTCCACCAAATAAACCCCATATATTCTTGATCAGAATTAATAGGAGAATCGATCTAGCCATGTTTTGAAAATTGGTTGAAAACTGACAAATTTGTAATTTTTTTTCGTAGATTTTTCCGATTGTTCCTATGGCAGCTATATGATATAGTCGTCCGATCCGGCCCGTTCCGACATATGTACGAGTGAGAGTATATAGAAGCCTAACTGCAAAGTTTCATTCAGATAGCTTTAAAACTGAGGGACTAGTTTGCGTAGAAACGGACAGACGGACAGAAGGACAGACGGACAGACGGACATGGCTAGATCGACTCGGCTGTTGATCCTGATCAAGAATATATATACTTTATAGGGTCGGAGATGCCTCCTTCACTGCGTTGCAAACTCTTGACTGAAACTAATATACCCTGCAAGGGTATAAAAATGGAGTAAAGAATGGGAATAAAGTTTAGTATTTAGGGATATATTAAATAATGATTTTTAAATACAACTAAATTATAAAAAAATATATATAACTTTTAGCTTTAAACTAGTACAAAACACGTTATCGTTTCACATAGTAAATTAGATCATAAAGTTTGAAAAATATTACCAATAAGCTTTCCACTTCTCATTATAATCAATTTTAATGGCATTCGCAGCTGATAACAATTTTCATTCTCATTTTCCACCCAATCTAATCCCAAGCTAAAGCCTAGGCAATGAAAACGATAAAATGGGGCGCCGTTACACATTCTTATAACCCATGAATCATACTGAGAACTTTATCAGACACGGTTTCCCTTAAGAATACGAAATTTTTACTGCCAAGTCTTGAAGCTTTAAAGTTATAAATTAATTGTAAGAAATTAACAAAGATAAGATTCAAAGTTTTAAATAAATGATACAACATTGTCATTGGGAACTTGAGAAGGAAAAACTACATATTTTAATCAATTTTAAAGGGTTTAAAGTATTCGAGACGAAGAAATTAGAAGACTACCATTTCCACACCAATCACACTTGTTTTCCCACCACAAATTCCATAAATTTTACTTATAAATAATTAAATACAAATACCTTCCTTAAATTATACCCCCCAACTCACCCCATTAGCATCAGGTACTCGGCAACCCTCTCAAAAACATAGTTCTCCATTGTCGTCATCGTGGTCTGCAAGTCCACCGTAAAGTACCGATTCTGGTGAGCATTGGCAGCCGCCAGACTAAGTACATAGTCGTTTCTGGCTCCAGAGGACTTCTCCTCAAGCAACTCCTTGCGGGATGTGACTCGAGCGCTGTTCTTCTGCAACGAGGTGATGGACTGGAAGAATGAACCCTTCTTCTTCTTTAGCTTCTCCTCAATATCCCGAGCTTTGTCGCGGACGTCATGGGCACAATGCTCTTCATCAAAGTACGATTTCTTGGTTTTGTCCACATCGCCAACGCTCAAATGGAGTTCCTTCTGCACATTGACAATGCCGGAAAGGGAACGCTTTGCTATGGCCAACTTATAATCTCTGAGGACCTTGGCCTCATCGGCGATTTGCTGTTGGAACACCTCGATGGCGGCCAAACGGGCTCGGGCCAGCTTTTCATTCTCCTCGAGCACAGTGCGCCAAACGCTCCACATGTTCCTAAAGAAGAAGAAATGAATAAATGGTTATAATTTTCAGCTTAATATTCTATTTTTTATATTTTTTATTGAGTAACCCACCAACGCTCCTCTATGCCATCCATTTTAATATCCGGTATATTGGGTATCTTCTTGTTCAGATACTGCGATGAAATCTTTAGCAAGGCCTCACTGTACGACTTCTCGATGGCCGAGCGCTTGATGGTGAACTGGCGAATGTCCTCCAACAGGTCGCACTCATGCTGATTCTTCAGCTGCAGCTTGGCCACCTGCTCCGTGTGCAAGTTCTTGAGGAACTTCACATAGTTTCCCTGTGGAATATATTGAAAACGGTTTACTAGGATGATATTTTTTGTATTTTTTTAAGATTTTTGTAGCTTTACCTTACGCGGCGGCGGCTGCATCTTGGGGCTTTGTCTACTTTAATCAGGTCTTTCTACGTTTTTTCTTTTCTGTTTGAGATCAAATGACGTTACATTACCTCTAGCAACTGCAAAAGGGAAGATATGATATGATATAAGATGTAGCTTGTGGGTAGCTTGTGAAGATATAATATTAAATTTATTTATTTGATATTAATATTACGAAGTGTTTTTAATAGACACAGGCTTTTCCTATGCATTTCGACAATATTTCTTGAGGAGAATATGAATAGTAATTTTGCTTTGTTAGTTTTAAACTTAAAAGTTTAATTTGAATCTTAGCCGGTATTATTATTCTCAAAAAAAACCTTTAAAAGTGCTTCAAACATTAAAATTTCAACTATATTTTAGACATTTTGAAATATATAATTGAAAACTAACATTATAATGCCCCAAATTAGGTAATAATTTATCTTTTAAGGCATAAAATATTTTGGAAACTTTACATAAATATATTTTAAATTGATTTCATAATACAAAATCATAAAATCAACATTAGTCACTAAATTTTATTTCTTTATAAAGTATTTGATATTGATTACATCTTTTGCTTTCCTTTTCTTCATAGATTAGAAATCAGAAAGAAAAAATACATTTCTTTAAATATAATTGGATAAATAATATCAAAAATAACTATTTATGTTTATTTTCAATTTATTTTATTTCTTTTTCTTTCCGTGTGGATGGGTGTGGGTGGTTTGGTGGTTTTCTCAAGCCGTTAATGGATTCGCTACGCAGCCAGGGTTCTCGTAACTTATGTAACTCAAAATGCAATGGAAACTGGCAGGAAAATAAGGATTAAAGCGAGCGTTTTCTCAAAGCTTAATTTAGAACACTTTTCGTTGGAATTTTTCACTGGAGCGGCCAGCCCACGCAGCAGCCCCCGTTTTTTCGGCTATATTCGTATCGATTTCTCGGGCCCCCGGACTAGCTTAGCTTTTCCCTTAAATACGGTATTCGAAGAACACTTGGCTAACACTCTTCTTGGCCATGGCCAGGTTGGGTTGTTGATTTATTTTGGTTGATTTGGAGTTATCTGTGGGTTTTTTACACAAAATTCAAGCACTTTTCTCGCCTCCTGAAATCCGTTGCTTACTTATCGATTTCGATTTTCACGTCGTTTGGCGACGGGGACTTTTTCACATGCAGCATTAACTGCTGCTGCGCTGCGCTGCGCAGGAGTGTGAGAGCCAGAGAAAGTAGAGAATGGAGAGAGCAACGTCCCGACGTTTCATTCATAGCGGTCAAAATAATGGTAACAAGCACATGCGCCCCCGAAGGGATGTTTTTTTATTATATTTTGTTTTTGCCGCGTCAGCTGCTGCTTGATAACACCTCGTCAAGTGTAACGACACTTCACGGCGATTAAAAAATAAGAGCATATTACCTAAGAAGCGACTGTGAGATGTTGACACCTTGCGTGCGCCAACTGTTACCAAAAATAGGCGCTTGCATGGTAATACACATATGCTGGCCAACGTTGATACGTCGGTTTAATTGATAACTTCTGATATTGAGACGTTTGATAAGATTTCTGGATTCGCGCCCAGAAGTAGGCGTCAGGAGAAGCTATGCTGTAGCGACTGTGGTGTTTTTTAGTGCATTTACTGAAATATACCGCAGGTTATGATTGCCACTTTCAAGCCAAATTTCAATATTTAAAACACCTTATTATTGTTATTTTTGTATTTATATTTTCCCTTAGTTGCGTATTGATTGTATTTAATTATGATCTTTATATAATTTTCAGCTTAATTTTTAAAAAAATTGCCTATCACCATAACTACTTACACTGGCTGGTTATCGATAGCAACTTATCGCAAACTGCTCATCTCCTCCAGGGTCCGTCAGCTTGAACTTTGTTGTTTTTCATGTTTTCCCCTCCGAAATGGCCACGAAGCTAAATGTAAATATCCGGACGCTGTTGTCCAACTGCGAGGATTTGGCCAAGAGCGAGCAGAACTTCTGGCGGCTGCAGAAGTTCATCAAGTCACTGGACACGATGCTCGCCGAGCTGGAGGATATGGACGATCCACAGAGCGCCACCCGAATCCCGGGCTACAAGGAGCGCCTGAAGGCGTTGAAGATCGCCACAGGTTTCACAGAAGTGGCCACCAGCTCCACAGCACATAATTCATTGCAATCCTCCTCATCGATCAGCGAAGCCGGGGAGAATGCACTAAAAGAAATGCGACAGCTGCAGAACACAAAGCAACACAACGAACTGCGAAAGGAGCTGCTAGAGGGTGAATTTCTAGGGATTCGAATGAAGAGGAAGACCCTTAATCTAGATTCCTATTTAAAATATTTGTTTAAAGACTTTCCAAAGATTTTATGAATGTATAGAGAACATTATGTTATTATATTTATTCTGCTGTTGTGAAATCCAGTCTAATTTTAAATGTTTTTGGTTTACAAATCATACAAATTAATAAGAACATATAAAATCACAGGGAAACTACTAAACATTCTATGTAACCCGTATTACCCGCTCTTATTCGAATTTACATACTAGAAGTTTGATTTAAATAATAGCCCAAACCTGAAATATATTTTAAACCCTACAAAATATACCTTTTGAAACTTACATTAATGTATAAACCCCTTTCAGATGGCGATGCCGCTCTGCGACGACGTCGAGGAGGGGCTGAGGAGTCAAGTCCCGGTGGCGGAAGCATCCAAACAACTTCTGCCGATAATATGAACGAGGCTGCCAAGTATTACACGAACGCCCAGGAGAAGATCACCGATCATATGCTCTCACTGACGCGAAATCTGAAGGAACAGACAGAGACTGCCAACAGGATCATTCGCAGGGATACCGAGGTTGTGTCACGGTCCGCAGGAATGGCGGATCGCAATATAAATTCCTTGGGCAAAGAGGCTGAGAAGCTGGAGCAGCATTCAAAAAATGCCTACAAGTGCTGGCTTTGGTTAATGATTGTCTTTGTAATTGTTACTTTTATAGGTGAGTCACAATTAAATCAAAGCTGTAAAATAAATTCTGTAAATTGCTGTAAATTCGTGTCTAGGTTTTAATGAAGGTTAGATTTCTCTTTATTTAATAGTAATTACATTTGATTTCGAAGCATAATAATATTAGTAAAATCAAAAAGAAGTATACAATAGGAATTATAATTAGTTAAGCTTTATAATTTAATATTTTTATTCATTTAAAGTAACTAAATTTGAAAATTTCCTTAAGAAAGCCTTTGAACTTATCATTGCCACTCATTAAGCCAGTTAAAATATTGGTTTACTGTAATGAAAAACTCGCAAGTCAGGTAATTTCAACACAAACAAGTTTCCTGTGACTCAACTTACTGACTGAGGCTTAATTACTTAAATTGGATCGATTTATTGAAGTTCACCTGTAGCTTAATCACTCTAATGAGTTTATTCCCCTTTCCATTTTCAGGTATGGTGCTCTTTATGAAGATCATGAAGAAGAAGAAGGCGTAGGAACTGACTCCAAACGAATCAAACTAAAGATTATACATTAAATGCGGTCTTTGCGCTGCCGAGTTCAATAGGTTATCCTCAGAGCCACCCAAATCGTGTAAACAGATCCACATTAAACGTTCGAAAGCCGCCGAGCGATTTATTTATGAATAGTTTATGTACAAGCGCCAAGCATTTGGTAGATTATTATGTTTTTGAGCATTATTGTTCTGTATTCGCCATCTTTTTAGCCTACTCAGCTGCAACGAGCTCTGTGACTCCGTTTTTGGTGATCAGCTGCAGCAGAGATCCGGTTTTGGGACGCTCCTGTCCCTGGGTCCACTTCTGAAAGAGTCCAGCCACCTCGGTGAGCGGTGTCCAGGTGCCAAAGTCTGCATCGGGCATCCATTTGCGGTTCATGGGCGTATCCAGGGTCACGGGAAGGATGGACACCGCCAAAGATCCAGCTGGCAGGCCGGATTTCTCGGCGCCCAGAGATTGGGTAAGCTGGTGGACGGCAGCCTTGGCCATGCCGTAGCCAATCATGCCGGGAGTGCCCTCCAGAGCGGGCTTAGCTCCGGTCAAAGCGAGTAATCCGCCCTCCTTGAGGTACTGAGCCGCCACAGCAGCGGATATGGAGGAGGTCCAGACGCTCTGCTTCCACATGAGATCGGCGTTCTTGGCCAGGTCCTTCTTGGCATTGCCACCGGCCCAGCCGCCGGCCACGCAGATGACGGCATCCAGCTTCTCGCCTGACAGGGATTCGCCCACCTTGCAGACCACCGCCTCCTCCTGCTCCGACCACGAAGCATCGCGTGGCACCACAATGCTGACATCGGCCTTCTCGTTCTCCGACAAGTCAATGCTGCCGACCCACTAAAGGTGAAAAACAATGGTTAATGTTGAGGGCTTACTCATTGTACTTATTCTGTGAAAGTGAAAGGTTACTCACATAATTGTTGGCTTTGAAGTGATCGACACAGGCCGAGCCCAAGGCTCCCTTACCGCCATAGATTACTACTCGACCTGCGGACATGATGCGTGCTGCTGCTGCCAGTTTTGCGGCTCAAATAAAACTGATTTGGGAAAAAACACGAGAAATTCCAATTCCTCGCTTCTCGGGTCGGCGGTGAGTCAAAAGCGGGAGCTTTGAACGCAGCTGGGGGGTTTTTAACCGCGGCGGGGAGACCAGTTCTACCGGTAATGCTCGGAGAATAAATTGTGCAAGTCGGGTTTTGAGCTTAAGCTTCTCGAAATAGCTTTTTTTTACGTTTCGAGTGACAGGCGGCGGCAGCAACAAGTGGAAAATCGATAAATGCAGCCAATCCCGAGGTCAGGTCCCACTGATCCGCCAGAACTCGTTATTTCGGTATTTTTGTGGTACATACCAGAAAATGTAACAGCTGTTTGGAGTTCGCACCGTCTCGCTCTCGCTGTTACTCTCAATCTGTAAGTTGGCTGGATAACAGCGTTTATCTAACAGAAGAGCGGATTTCTAGCTATTTCCCCACCAGATTTTTTGGAGTGTCTGCTGTTAAATTCCGTAACGCTCCTCTGCCATGGATTCTAAAATCGACTTAACAGAGGAGGTTTCGTCAATGTTCCGTCAATTCGTCATTCACTCAACATTCGGCCGTTCGGGAAACTCGTGAAGAAGGTTACGCGTTTTCCACTCCAGCCGCTGTCGCGTTACATCACGAAGCTCCCACTAGAGAGAGATTGCGCTTTTCCGCAGGTGTTTTCCCGCTTGGCTAATCCACAAAGACAACACACAGGAGTTATTTTTGTGTTATTCGGTGTATTTTTCGGTGCCCCGTAGTAGACGACGCATAGTTTTTCACTTAAAAAGTGAACTTTCCCAACGGTCACCGCCTAACACTCATTTCTAATTGTGATTCGTAGGAAGTAAGTTCTCTAGTGTAAAATAAGTCAAATTCTCATAAAAATAAATCGGAACACAACAATAAAACCAACAAGGAAAAACACCACCAAATAATATCAAGGAGCATCCAAAAATCGTTCAAATAGAAGCATTAAAGCTAGAAAAACAACTAAAGATATAGTATCTCTCTATCGTGTTTCAACCAAAATCCAACCGCAGTCGTAGTCCCATTCGTCTTTGGCCATCTAGTTCTTGTTCTTGTTGAGTAAATGTATATTATATGGTTGCTCCATCACGTAATCGGTAAATTCGGCATTGCAATTCCAACAACAATTATTGTAAACGGCATCTAAACGTAAGTGCGGCAACGTAACGCAACGCATCCAGCAACGAAAGCGTCCAAAGGAGCAGCATCAGCAGCAGGAACAACAACAACAATCACAACAGCGGCCAATCGGAAAAGTCTCTGAAGAGGACATCAACTAACGGTGAGTTTATCACGAAAAGAGCGAGCAAGCTAGAGTGAGAGCGGTAGCGGGGGCGGTGGCGGGAGGGAAATGTCACTCGCAGGGAAATTGAAAAATGCCAGGCGAAAATTCTTGGCTGTTGCAACGCGTTTCGAACACGTGTGTGTGTCTGTGCCCCTCGCTCGCTCTCTCGCTCTCTCTATCTTGCTCTCCCTCTCTGTCCCTCTTGCGTTCAGCGGAAAACGTGTATTCTTAAGAAAAACCAGAAAATCGAAACACGAAATTGGGTCAGTATGTCATTCGCCATCCCGCTCTAGCCAACACCAACTCCCCGATTCCGATTACGATTCCAATTCCGATCCGAGCTCTCTGCTAGCCTGGCTAAAACCTCTGTCTAAAACTTGTTTCATGCTTAGTCAATTTGTTCTTTTTTAACTAGTCGCAGCTAGTCTAGTCTCTGCCTCTGCCTCGATCTCTGCCTCTGCCGCAGTCGCTATTCGCTGCCGTCGCTGCTGTCACCACTTGACTAAAGCGGCCTAAACAGCATCGCCTCCAGAAATGCCTAAAAACCAAATTAGCCGCAACTGCATGCGTGGTAGCAAGAGGGAGAAGGGTGTTGTCTGGCACAGAGTGTTAGAAGGAGAGAGGTAGTGCTTGTCCGATTGTCACCCGCGCCTTAAATACCCTTTAAAAGATGGAGTTTTATAAAGATAGATCAGTTAGGGGGATAATGAGTTATAGTAAACATTTCTGTAATATTAATACCTTTGTTATTTATTTATTTTTAAGCTAATTTTTAATATTTCAATGACACTTTTTAGTATTTCTATTTCAAAAATCATCCAAATACTAGGTAACTCCAGGTTGATCAAAGCAACCTTGCAACATTGACTCTCTCTCGCGCTCTTTTGATTTCTAAACCCCGCTCTCTGTGTTTTTTTCGGCCACTCACTTCACTTGATCTTGCACTCGGGGAAAACGTAAGCGTTGCAGCGATGCTGACTGCAACGTCGACAGCGGCTGCGGTGCTTTTACCTTGAGCCCGCCTGCACTTGACGCAACCCCCCGGCAGCCCCTTTCCCAGCTCTCAGCCAACAACGCTCATGCATACATCTGAACTTCTGAAAAAGCCAACACCTTTCGAAATCGTAGTCGCTTTTATTTTTTTCGTCTTTCGGCTTTTGCCTCTGCTTAGCGCCGTTTTTTATGCCCATGTATTTCTGATGTTTGCTAATAAAATTATTACGACTCTGGCCGACAGCGGCTGCTAATGCGTTTTAAGGTCGCCACTGTCAGCTCCGCTGCTCTCTTGTTGATTTTGACCCAATAAAATCCGAATTGACGATTCCGATGCCTCCCGCTTACATTTCCCGGT
Organism: Drosophila anomelani; assembly: GCA_035045905.1. Taxonomy (NCBI): domain Eukaryota; kingdom Metazoa; phylum Arthropoda; class Insecta; order Diptera; family Drosophilidae; genus Drosophila; species Drosophila anomelani. Next base: position 12,344,636 of record JAWNOO010000165.1, read on the forward strand.
CCATTTAACATGTGTCCATCGCGCCAGGATCCGGATTTGATTTATTTCAAAGTTATTTATTATACAACCAGCCACGGCACACGAGGCACACAAACACAATCACACGCAAAGAAATAAACAACAAAGCGGGGGGAGTGAAAGAAGAAGAGGAAGAGTGTCAGCCGCCAGCTGGTGCTCATTTTCCAGGATGCGAAAAGGGGGGAATGGGACAAATGGATAAAACTAGGAAAGGCGTACAGAGAGAATAAAAGGCCTACAAGTGCATTATTTTCTTTAAATTAAATGTTAAAATATTAATATTATTATTATTAAATATTTAACTTCATTTAGGTTTAGGTTTTTGACAATTTTATTAAATATAAAAGTTATATTTTTGATTGGGGGAAATTTTAAGATAATTTCCCAACAAAAAAATGAATTTCCTTTATCATTTGGGATTCCATTTTCGTTTTTGGGGAAAATTGGGGATAGGGATAACAACGCGGAAGAGGCTCCATTATAGGTTGCTGGTTTACTAGTTAACTGGGCCCGAAACGGGGCAGGCAGCGAACGAGAGAGGTAGATAGAGCACACGGCGGGGGCAAGAGCGAGAGAACCGAGAGGAAACGGTGGGTGGGTGGCGGGCGGTGGGCCGGTGACACTGACAGTGGAGCAGCAGCACCTTCGTCATCGTCAGCATTCGGCAGCCTGTATAAGAGCAATAAATAATGCACACGAAGAGCGGCGTTGAGATATGTGATTGGGGAAGAGATTTCAGAGAGATTTCAAACGCGGGAGAGTCAAAAGCAAAGTCAAGAGAGAGCATGGAGCTTTGGGGGGTTGTTTGATTTTTGCACTTAAGAGCGAAAAAAGTGGCTTTGATTTTTTGGCCTTCCCCCTTTCTACCGTGTGGGGGGTTCGGGACTCGGCGGGCATGCCAACTTTGTCGGCCGATTTGACCAACCCCCAAGAGGGAATTCCCGAAAACTTGGCCCATTAAATTGATAACGTTAAGTATAGGTAATTTAATTTGATTTTCCTCGGACACAAAAGCCAAACGAAGGCAAATTTCTGTAGAGCTTCTTCCCCCCTATCATCATTTTTTATGATTAGATATTACTTTTATGAATAGTTATATTTTTGCTTGGGATTTAATTTAATTATATCTTCTTAGGGGTTTGTTATCTTTTGTGAAGTGGATGGGAATGTGGCTTAAAACAAAATATTTTAATTCGGAATTCAAAATAAGTTAATAAAATATTCCTAAAGATATTATTCAATAAATAAGACCCAATTAGGTCTAAAATTATGCATCAAAAACCTTTAAATAATGGGAAATAATTGAGCTTTAAAAGATCAAATATTAAAATATTTAAATAATATTTTTGTACCTAAAATTAAATCTAAAATTCGTTGTTTTTTAACCTTTTGTTTTTAGAAATTTATATAATATTTTTTAACCTAAAATTAAATCTTAAATTCGTGGATTATTTGTATTTTCCTAAGTGTATTATTTTTGCCACTCAAAAATATATTTAATTTTCTTAGCTGACATTGTTGTTGGTTTTAGAAGTGGGTGGCAAAAGCGTGTGGCAAGGTGGGTGGTCTGAGTGGGCGTTCGCTCGCCCCACATATTTGCATGCTTGGCGCTCGCTCTCTCTGTCCCCCCATTCTCTCTTCGCTCGCTCTTTCGCCTCTCTGGAAGCCGTGTATGTAGCCCGAGTTCCAATTGGGATATAGGGATGCGAAGGCTAGCGCGCGCTAACCTATATATTTTTTTCTGTTCCGCTTCTAACAACAAGCACATCCTCCCAAACCAAAAAATATATATATAGCGAAACCCCTGGCAGTTGAAGGTTCTTTGCTTTTTCGTACATTTTAAAGCAGTTTTGTTGCTGATTTCCTTTTTCCCCCATTTTTTTCATCGTTTTTATTTTGAGATGAGTTTGCATTTGGTTTTGACTGCCTTTGGATTTTGCCTTTGCATTTAATGTTAAGTATACGCATCAGTGAACTCAATTTAATTATCGTGATTGTTTTGCCCGCTGTCTTTGCTGATGAAATTCAAATTTTCCAACTTCACAAACAGAAGCAAGGCGGGGCGGGGGGGATGGGTGCTCCCAGGCCAATTTTCCAACAACGTGTTTTTCCCGCTTTCTGTCTTTTCCTTTTGATTTTTCTTATGTAAGTGAGAGCTGATAAAAAAAAAGAAAAACGAAAAAAGCTAGCTGGCTAGCTGGCTGGCTGGCTGACTGGTCATAATTACGAGCTTTAGATTCGCCCTTCGCCCATTTTTTATCAGCGGCGTTATTTATGCGTCCTCCCACAATGACAAAGTGGGCTGAGTGCCGAGCACCGAGTACTTGTTTGGGGGAGAGGGGAACCTGAGGGGTGGAGGGGAACGTTCTCTACTGTTTTTGATAGACAACAATCGAGCATTTGAAGTGCAGCGTAGCGCAAAGAGAGCTGAAAACTGAAAAACTGAAAAGCAGAAAAGTTGGAAGCAGAACGCACGTTTTGCTGTAGCCAAAAACTCAAACGAAAAGCAATTAAGTTGCCACGGATCATTGCACAATAAGTAAAGAATCAGTATAAAAACAACAAAAACAACACAAAAACAGGCCCCCCGAATACGAAACGTAACGAAACATAACTGTGTTTGCTTGCCCAGCCAAAACGCCGGCGTCGCTGTCCGCAGTTGCTGCCTCTGCTGGCAGCACGCTCTGCACACTGCCTTTAACTCATATGAATGACAATGGGGTTAGTTTTGGGCGGAATACGGTTAATTAGTCCCAAATGCCCAAGAACTAGGTGTCACCGAGCACGCCTCACTGGTTTTTAGAATTCGAAATCCGGCGGTTTTTAGCCCAAAGTAGTTTCTAAATTGCTTCCAAATCGGAGTCAATGGATTTATTACCACAATAAAGATTCAGGGAAATTATAATTCCCCTAATTAGAGCTTTTGTTTGGGGTGGGAGAAGATATTTTCTTCAACTTTAAATTTATCAAAATCCAAACAAGGAAATTCATTTTAAAATACAATTAATGTTTGACTATTTTATTAATTATAAAATTTTTTTAAAATTCCATTAGTATAGGTAGGATATTCCCAAAAATATCTTTCAAATGCAAAGGTATCTTTCAGATTCAGGGAAATTATAATTCCCCTAATTAAAGTTTTTGTTTCGAATTTATCCAAATCCACAGAAGGAAATTCATTCCTAAAATCAAGCTAACAAATTAATGATTAACTATTATTAATAAATTTATTTTTAAAAAGTACCATTAGAATATTTCTTTAAATATTTACAAAAATGTGTTCTTATATTATTAAAAATATAGTTGGGATTTTCAAAAGATACTTATTGTATCTTTCAGATGCAAAACTAAATCCAAATAATATATAATATATATAAATATATAAAGAGAATTCTGTGATTAAGAACTGAAATCAATAAAAGAGAACTTTCTTATAGTTACAATACATATGCACAAAAGTGTTAAATATATGTACATACACATGTTATGCTGCTGCTGCTGCTTTGCTGCTTCCCACATAGTTTTCCATTCTCTTCGCATATTGAATTGGCATTTGCAAACCGAACGATGGAATCCCAATCAGATAATCGCAACCTTAACCATTATTAGATCACTGTACAGGCTGCGTCGCAGTTGCTGTCGCTCTGTCGCGTCAACAACTCTAATCTATGGAGAGTGGGGGAGGTGGGGCATGATGATAATGTGAGGGGCATAAGTGTGTGTGTGAGCGGTGGGGTTTAATAAATAGGCCAAATATGTAATATTGCTAAAATGTGTTTATTGTAATCTTTTTCCAAACTCACAAACACACACAGAGACACCCACGTAACACAACGCACGTGCATCATTATTGCATCCCTCGGATTGCGTTCCAAAGAGACCGAGAGAGAGAGATCCACCGCTCAAAGAGAATGAGACTCTCTTAGATATGCTCCATCTCCCTCTATTGCTGCCCCAGTCGCTGCCTCTGCCGGCGCTGACTGCGCAGTTGGGGGCCCCAAATGGGGAAACGTTCGTCGATTGGAGCTGAGTCGTTGTTCTACCGTCGCTGAGATTGCCTCGAATTCAATTTCGTTTTCAGAAGACCGCTCTCTACGCTTTTCGGCCAAAAAACACACAACTCTCGGGTTCGTCGCGTTAACTAACTAACCAACAAAAAAAAAATATATAAATAAAAAAAAAGCGGAAAAAAGGTTCTACATTTTATAACGCGGCGCAGTCAGCGAGCTGTGTTTGTATGTGTCTCTTTCTGTGTATGTGTATGAGTGTGTGTGTGCCAGTTTTTCATGCGTTCTACTTGCAACAACAATTAACAGTTACCACATCGCCTGCTGCTCTCCCTCTCTGTCTCTCTCTCTTTCTCTGCCTGCCCCCCCTTTAGGCCATATATATTTTTAAACTGCGTTTTTTTCGCCAAAAAAGCCATAAAAAAAACACACACAAAAATAAAGTAAAAAAAAAAACAAAACAAGATACAATTTTTAAGTGCCGTCCACGGACAAAAGTCAACGAACAACTATTATTTGGAGCCGAAAGCAGCAAGCAGGCATAAGTGGAGTCACAATAAAAGTTATATACTATATATACCCATGTATATCTGTGCAGGGAAAATCGTGTGTGAGAACGTACTTGATTTTGGGCTCACACACAGGGGTCCCCCTTGTTGTCGTTTGGATTTTTCGCCAGAAAAACAAATTATTATTATGGCCAAAAGGAGGCCGAGAAGAATGTGTTTCTTGCTTTTTATGCGTGACATACAAGCGTTGTTTTGTTGTTGTTTTTATTACAAGGGGGGGTTGAGGGTTGCGTTGGAATTTTGGCCGTATTTTTTTGTGTATATACCAAAACATAAACCGCCCACACAACCCAGGGATCCCTTTGAATTCCAATTCCTTTCCTCCTTCATTTTTTAACCCCCTCTTAACTGTGTGTTTTTCTGTTTCTCTACGCCCCTGTTTTGCTTTCCTCTCTGCTCCCTTTCCACCTTCACCAAATAGTCACAACGGTATCACCGAATCTCTCTCTCGCTCTTATTTACACCCCCACCTCGCTTCCGCTGTCGTTTTCCAACCCCCAACCCAGACCTCGTGTAGCCTTTTTCGCACACGTTGCGTATACGTAATGGCCATAAACAACAACAAAAACAGGAGCCAGCAGCCGCACTAGCATAGTTCCAACCAACCAACCAACCAACCCTTCGTCCATTACCAACCCCCCTCTAAACCCCCCCTTGGAGATAACCACCATTCACACACACATGTGAAGAGGGGAAAGCTAGGAAAATTTGTTTATTCAAATTTTTCCTGGTTTTCTTTTTTTTTTTTTTTTTTGCCTTTTTGACTGCCATTTGATGAGTGAATAAACGATGGACCAAACAAACAAAAACCTAGAAAATAAAAGACCTTGCACTCGGGTTGCTCTAATTGAAAACTCCTACCTGAGATCCCACAGAGAGAGAGACAGTGATAGGAAGATCGAAAAGTGCCACAAATATTAAATTATGCTAAATAAATCAAATATTGTTGAAATATTTTATAGAGCGCAGGTGCTAATATATCTTTAAACGCGGCTAATCGTTTAGCCAATTGTTAAGTTTGAACATACAAAAAAAAAATAAAATAAATAAAAGCAGCCACAAAATAAAAGTGAATCCGAAGGAAAACCACAACGAGCGGAAAGTTTTAAACTTGATTTGTTTCTGAGAGGAAAACACAAAGAAAAGGTAACAGTTCAGTTCGCTTTTCCCATATATATATATGTGTATACTTGATGTATTTTTAGTTGCATTTCGGTTGATGAAATGTTCGGGAATCAAAAAGTCGCATAAAGAACTGTGAAAAATGCCAGCCATTCGGTTTCGAAATAACCCACGCGACGGCGTCGGCGGCGACGAGTTGTATCTCTTTAGACAAATCTAATAAGTTGCTGAGGCAAAAAACAAAAAAAAGAAACAGGAAAAAATAAAACCAAAATAAAATAAAAACAGGCGACAAAGAAAACTCGAACCAATGGGAAGTGTCGCCTGGGGATAGAGACTTTTCCTCACACACATTTAGCTTAGAGGGTGACCCCCCAAATTAATTTATTACAGGAAAATATATAGCAAGCGATATTTTTTAGGGAAAATTAAAACCAACACTTGTATGTTACAAGCTTTTAAATCATTATAAATATTTAAAAAGCAATATAAAAAATTAAATTTCTGTCTGTTTGTAATGATTACGGCACCTTTTTTCGTAGAAGCCGAGTTTTTATGGCCCTTTAACCAGAAGCTTTAAACGTTTGCTTAATTATTTTTTGTTCACTAAAATATCTCCCAAGCTACAATTATAAGCCCTTCCTTCTATGCAAAATCCCTTTCTGACACTTGTAAATTCCGCTTTTCCCGCTGTGTAGATTTTTCAAATAAGATATTCCGCTCGAAGACATTTTTCGAATAGCAGCGTGCCATCAAAGGTCGCGGGGGAGTCGGTCGGTCGTTCCTACTCCTTGATCCAGCTTCCCGCCCTCGAGCACTGCTTTAAGCTTTCAATGCCGTAATTCTTATTTTGGCAGCCCCGCTGCCTTTTTGGCTTACATAAATATAAATAAGTATTCCCTACGGCGGGGCCACTCCTGACTTTCATATCCTCCCAGCCTGTGTGTGTGCCTTTAGCAGAGGGACACCCTGTACATAAATCTAAAATTATAATGCGCGCCGCTCTTCAATATTCATTTCCCGTGCCTTTTTGCTCTCGTTTCTGTACTTTTTGTGTGTCGCCTAGGCTACAAGTGAATCCTCTGCTCAGCTTCTCGTTTCTCGAGAGATTTTTCTTTATAAGCGACAACGCACGCATGCCAAAAGAGCTAAAGTACTTTGCTTATACATATATATGTAGTATGTTTTCATTTAATTTTCTCGCTAAAGATACAAAAATGGCGAAAACGAAACGAAACGTTGGCGACAGCTGTTTTCGGAGGGGGAAAGCGGGTGTTGAATTTTCCAAAGGGGCGGGAACACGCCCCCATATGACGGCGGCTGCTGCCGTTGGCAATAAAAAGATATAATGCCCGCCAGGCTCTGCTCTCCCTCTCACCCTCTCTGTTAACGAAACAATTCGCTGGCTATATAGCCACAGCAGCAGATTCAGCATCGGCTATAGCCTATGATGACTGACTGTGTCTGGCTGCCAAGAAACTCGTAAACCCAGTCAAAGTTCAAGTCTAAATCGGAAAAGAGAAAAGAGGGGGAGGCAAAGGGAGGTGGAAAGGCAGGGGCTCGTGTGTGCGTTTTTGGGGTATTGGAGGGGGCGGGGCTAAGGGTGGGTTAAGGCCATAAAGAAAATCTGTGTCAAAAGGAAACAAGGCGAGGAAATGCCTTTAAGCTTTGACTTTTCACGAATCAAATTTAAACCCCTGCTATATGCGTGAAACCTCAGCCTAGATTACACATAGAACAAAGATATAAAGCTTAAAGAGGCATAAAATCTGATAGTTCTATCAAAAGGTAAATCCTACAGGAAATTTTTTAATATTTTCAAGTCTCAAGAGCTATGGATTATTGTCATTTCAGTGAAAAATAATCTTGGATTTAGTTAAATATTATTTTTACGGAGACGAACTTCAACTTTTAACTTCATTATAATAATTTTAAACAATAAAAAATGGACAATAAATTCAATCTAGAAAATATATTCGAAATACCGATAGCTGTATTATTTAAAAAATATATTTTATCAAAATTAATCTATAATCCAAATATCATTAAAATACTTTATAATTTTACTCTTACCTTCTCCCATCCCTTAAAACCAATTTCTCTCTGTGTAAAAGTAACGCTTTAATGGGGGTTTTTTTGTAGGCTTCGGGGGGTTTTTTAGGGTTCAAGCTTAGGTCTGGGTTCGATGCGTTGCTTTGCTTTGCCCACATGCAAAATGGTCACCAAACGGTAACCAAACTTGCACTCTAGCGTGGCGCTGGCCATTTGGACCGCAACAAAACCCCAGAACACAGAGCCAGTAGTACAGCTACGACTAGATACATAGATGTATAGATATATGGATACAGATGCGAGAGCCACAGACGGACGACGACACACCCACCTGAATAATCCATATGCTAAGAGGGCCGAGGCCCCGTCGCCGCCGCCGTGTGGGTCAACTGCGTGCGGCTTTTATGGCCGCCATTCGTTTTGGGATTTTGAAAAGTGTGGCCATAAATAGAACCGGACTGCTGCACGCACTGCTCCCAATTTTCCACCGATTTTTCCCCCTCCAGTCGCTCTCTCTCTCTCGGGGCAATTATTTCAGCTTTTTGCATATGGTTTGGAGTCGAAACTCGGAGCTGGCTTTTAGCTGCATTGAAGCGAGTCGAAGTTGAGTTCTCTCCCCCCATTCATTTCCATTCATTCATTCATTCATTTACTCATCTAACGAGCTTCGTTTTCCCTCTATTTTCTCAGTCTTTTTTTTACAACTATTCCGTTTCCACGCTTCATTCATGATGCATTCATACAAAAAAAAGTTAATATTAGTTATCTGCATATTTTCACGGTTCTCAAATCGTTTGTCGCTGCCCACTGCCAGCGGATATGCATACAACAGATATGGAGATAGCCAGATACAGATGCCGAGTTTCAGAAATACAGATGCATAGTGTGCATATGGAAATTGAGTTTGCCAGCACCTGACAAAAGTTTCCACTTGGCTAATGTGAGAAACTTGGCCAAACTTTACACTTTTAACTGGCAATTACAGTCAAGTTTTGGCACAACGCTTATTTATCGATTAGAAAACCCATCAAATAATATTGGATAGTGGAAGCAATCTTAAGTGGGGGAAAGTGATTAAAGATATTATTTGTTTACTTAAACTCTTCATTTGAATGGATTTCCTGGCTAATTGGGTGCCGCCTTGCCTGTGTTTTGTTTACAACTTGAATTATATTAGGCAGCTGCTAATTGAGTTCATTTCACGCTGTTCAAAATTTCGATTGTTAATTTCCCCTTGAAGGAAAATCTTATTGCCTGCCATTGTGTGTAGAGAGTTAAGGCCAAAAATGATGATAATAAGCAAGGCAACACACAACTTGGCAACTTGAAATATTTCATTAACTTGAGAGGAAATGCACATTTGTGTGTGGGTGCAAATGCCAATAGGTTGTGCGTGCACTGCATCCCTCAGATATTTTAGGTATTCTCTCGCTCATATTTATATCTCTAAGCTGTATCTCATTTGCATAACTCACAAACAAATTAGCTTAAACCGTCTTTTGTTGCTTGCTGCTTGCTTTTCCCTTAACTGGGTCGAAACGAATTTAAGACGCAATTTGGGCCAAAAACGTTGCCAAAAATTAAAGACAAAAGCAAAAATGTTGGTCGCGCATTTTTCAAGCAGCGACAGCTGCACATGCAGATACAGATACAGTGACAGATACAAAAGCCGCGCGATACAGATACATTTAGATTCAGGTACGAGGGTACGACGAGTATGCAGATTCAGATGCAGATGCATATGGATGGATGTTCTCAAACGGAATGATTGAAGTGAAGGCAAGAGAGACCAAAAAAAAAAACAGAAGCCTGCAGCCTGCAGGAGGAGGAACCGAGCCGCCTTTGACATGAGCTCAGCTGCGCTTTTTTCACGTTTTACACAGAAATACAGAGGCGCAGGCACAACTCATAGATATGCAGATAGAAAAATGAGGGGAAAGCTGGATTAACTTGAAGTTTAAATAAGATTCTTAAAGCCTAAACTTTCTCTATTTATTTATAAATAATTTTATACCTTTGCCAATTTTTTTAAATTAATTTTTAATAGTTTTCAGTGTCTTTTTGCTATACCCTATTTGCCATCTCTCTCAGTCGACCCATTGTCTGCATTTTCGCATTTTAATTTTATGCTTTTGGCCTAGGCAAAAGATGGCAACAAAGGCAGCAGCAGCAGCCGCTCAGGCAGCTGCGTCTACAGAAATAGTTGGCAGCCTCTTCACGCCCCCAACTATACACACAAAGTCTGAGAACACCCACCCAACCCCCTTGAAATCCCCCTTCTTTTGAGTCACACTTTTACGTCATTTCTTTTCACTTTTTTTTGTTGAATTTGTTGGCCGCCTTTGGCTTTTACGTTTCCTTGGGCTTTTCTTTTACTTCTTTTTGTTTTGTTTTTTTTTTTTGCTTTTTGTGTGATTGCATTTTTATGGTCGTCTCCAGTTGGAAAGCGTCGAATTTGCATATTTATTTTTTGGCAGTTCCACCTGCTTCTCGTCTTTGGTAGGTAGATTGCGTATACGCCCTGGGTTACCCCTCGAAGAGAAGCTTCTCCCTTTTGACTGGTTCAAAAATTGTTTTTTAATGACTTAATTTGCCATAGCAATTTAATGGATGGGCTTCAGCCTTGGCTTGGTCCTGGCTGTATCAAATTCAGCTTAAATCCTTTGTCAGCATAGACAATAATCCTCCAAGAGAGGCAAAGGCAGGTTTCGAGGGGATCAGTCATCGCTCATACGCAGCGTTGTCCCCCTTGCTGAAGTGGCAATAAATCATCCAACCGTCCGAAATGCTTCAAACGGAAACTTTTTCCACACCACACACATGGGGAGGGGATGGTGAGGGTGTATGGGAACGATGAGTTAGATGGATTTTATGTATATATTTGCTTGAAATTAATTCCGAGCGACTTAAAGTTACTGCGACTCATGGCCAAATATTGGACAGGGGCCAGAAAAATAAAACCAATACAAATACGAGAAGTTGCAGAAAAGTTTCATTGTTTCTCACACAAGTTTTTGGCTTTGCAAATATATATATACATATATACTATATATATATTCTGTTTTGGGGGTGGGATATATACATATGTGTGTGTGCGAGTGGATTTACTGACACTGTGGCAATTTGTGCTCGCGCTTTTGTAGTTTGGCTTTGGCGTTTCCCTTTTGCTCCTTCAGCTTCTGGTGAGGATTATGGATTTTTTTGTGTGCCACATACATATGCATATGTAGGAGGAGGAGCAGGAGGATGGGGCGATAAGGGATGTGGATGGATACCCTGATGGCAAGCCATCAATTTAGCTGCTGAGGCCGCCACCGTCACCGCCACCGCCGAGCCTCTGCCATGATGATGACGATGATGATGTTTGTCTGTTGGTTTGTCTGGCCCATCCTCGGCGCGTCCTGCTCCTCATTCCTTATGCCGCCTCCCTCGTCCTGATGTGCTACAATTTCCTTTCACTTGACTGACACCCAAAAGCTTCGTCCTCGCCTCACTCAAGGATTGTATAACATGTAGGCGAAAGGCAGGCAGCCAGGCAGCGCAGTTTTTTTTTTTGCTCCTTGCTTTGCTTCTCAGTTTTCAGGTGAGGGGGTTGGCGTAGCGGGGGGGTGTGCACTTCCACTTCCGGCGCACTGTCAGTCAGTCAGTCAGTGCATCCACCGCTCAGTATGTGTGTGTGTGTGTGTGTTTGCTTGTGCCATTTTTGCGCTTTCTCGCTTTACACTTGACTTGGCCCCGGCCCCTGACTCTTGCTCTTTCGCCGCCGCCTCTGTCTTTGCCTCTGCTTCCTCCTCCTCGAAAGTTTTCGAGCACCGCAACTCCAATTGACCTTTGCTTTGGCCCACCCACAGAGGCGCCCATCTCTGCTCCTGCCTGCGTGCCTCCCCTCCCTCCCCTCTCTGCCAGTTCATCTTTACCCACTGACTTTCTTTCGTTTTAAGTTATTCACCAACACGTACGCTTTAACGTCATCGTCATGCCTCAGCCATCAACATGATTTCCTCTCTCAATTTTTTTTTTTTTGCTTTTTGCCTTTTTCCTAACATCCTCCTACCCCACACCCCGTGGCAAAATCCTTCCCCCTCTCATGGCTGGCAGTTATGCCCTCTTAAACTCTTTGAGCCTGCGCTGGCTAATTGTCCTTATGTGACTTGGATACGGTTATCTGGCCAACTGAGGATACGGGAGCTCGTCTGCACCTGGTGAGCCAATGCCTGCAATTCTAGTCTGTCATCTCTCGTTGGCTACACAGGAAGAAAGGTGTCCTAATTTAAATATTTTAGCTATTTTATAATATATAAAAAGTATAGCGAAAATATCTTAAAAAACAATTTTAAATGCTTTCTTTGATATATTTATTAAATTTCCCAAAATATATAAATTTCCCCCATGCTTAAATCCAATATTTCCCTCTGTGTCTGCTCTATATTTCGTATAGCATACGGCCAGGCGCATATCGTCCTGCTTCCTCGTGGCTTCTCTGCTTTGCCTTCTGTGTGTGTGTCAGCGTTTATCGCTCGCCTTGGGTGTGCTCTTTATTGTTTTTGGCAAGGACACACGCCAGGATGCAGGCAGGTGTGTGCAGGCAAGAACAAAAATAGATACAGTGAATTCCCGCTAGGAGAATCCAGCTACCTCTATCTCTTGCCTTCTTGGGGGGTTCCGTAGTCTCCGGTTTCTTGTGTCTCGTGACGGCAGTTTAGTTTTAAAATAGTGCTTACGCCTTTGGGAGGTCCTTTGGCCCACGCTGCTTCCTTCCGTCCTTCCGGCTTGGGGTTCCTGTTTCGGGTTTTTCCTCTCGCCCCTTTCCCTACTCATTTTTCAGCACTTTCCTTGGCCACAGCTGTGCGTTGGCTTCATTTCCTTTTTTTTTTATTTTACATTTTTCTGCCACTGGTTTTGCTCGAATCTGTGCCAAGTGAAGCGCGCCCACGTTGCCATTTTATAGGTCAAACTTGCACTCTCTTCAGCAGCAACGGCCGCCCACACTTCTGCCCGCTTGCCAGTTTTCTACGGACTTTTCCGACTTTTCTGAAGCGTCTGGTTATTCAATAGTTTGGCGCTCACTAATTGCATTGCCCTAATTGCCCAAGTTACGCTCGAAATGTGCCAAAAATGGACAGGAAAGTGAAAAAAATCCCGAATGTTTTTTTAATGCCAACGATATCGGATATATGTGTATATATAGGGAACTGCAAATTGTAAACGAATTGAGGGATTATTTGTCAATTTAGCCATGAATCACTCACTATTTGGTTGTGGGAACTTTTGCTGGGTTATCTTTCTATAAATATAATTAAGTATTTATTTATTTTAGATTTTTTCCTTGTTTTCATAAATATTTCCTGTTTTTATTTAAAAGAAAAAAAAAGAAACTATCTTGCTCTCTTTTTTCCCCTTTAATTAAATCACAATGATATCATTTTACTGGAAAATTCACTATAAAATTTGTGTTTTATTTTCCCATTATCCTTCCCTGTGGCTAAAGCAATTTGCAATTATACACGCATCCTCCCGCAAGGATATTAAATTCTTTGGATGTTTCATTGTTTGCCGTTTCCCCTAGATACACACAGATACCGAGTTAGTAGTAGTTTGAATGATATCAGTGAGCAATTGCTTAGTCGTAAACTCTTTACTTTTACCCTCGTTTTTGGCGAATATAAAAAATTCCCTGGCAGTTCTCTCGCGTTTCCATTGGCATTACTCGCGCAATTTTCGCACGTGGAATTTTGCAATATTGTTGAGTACGAGAACGACGAGCACCTCAAAAAATGGCTGAGTGACGGAATGACTGACTGACAGTTGCTGTGGGTGTTTTGAGGGTGGAGGGTAGTGGTGGTGTCAAGGGTGTGTAATGCTGGGTTATTGTGTGTGTGTGTGGGAGTTTTTGAGCTTCTGGCTGCTACTGCTGCTGTTGATTAAATTCCATTGATATCGCCCCCGGAACACTAGCTTTACTCTGGCGCTGACTCTGTGATTTTCCGGCTGACCTCTGTTGTTGTTGTTGCTGTTGCCGTGGCTTTTCCGCATTTCCCTTACTCTGCTCTCTGCCAAGTTGCCAGGGCCAAGTAATGAACATTTTAATAATTCATCTCGACCTGCTCGGTATTCTCTTTTTGTCGCCATTTTACTACAAGTTGGCCTCCTCCTCTGTTTGGCATCATCAATTTTGCTAATGCCCGAGAATAAAGTTCTCAAAAATAATTTCATAATATTGTAAATAATTAAGAGGCAAACATAAATCATGAGCACTTATTTTCCCCCTATATAGCCCCGCTGCTCCTTTCCCATCTTGGCTCTTTATGATTCATGTCAGGGGCACTTAGCCCATCGGCAAATCAGCTTTAGCCTCACCCACTTTATGCTGCTGGCTGGCTGGCCACATCCGCTCGGGAGCCTAGGAAAATCTATGATGGCAAAGCTTTTAGTTTTTCACAATTTTCTTTTAAGCGAAAACAAAAAAAGACACATTTATATATACAGCAAATATAGAAAATCTGCCGGGCTTTCGATGTATTTATATTCCTTTTTAATGCCAACGTCATTCGAGTAAATGAAGAAAACGATTTTGTGTTTTTCTCTCGCATCTAAAAATATTTCAATTTGTTTTTGAATTTTATTTTGTATTTTGGAAAATTGTGACGCGTTTTAATGAGCGGAAGATATATCTGTTTTGTATTAAATTTTTGGTCCAAAGAGTGAATTTATTGCCTTGATTTATACCAAGCACTTAAATTCGGTTAATTTATTTGTTCGAGATACCGGAAAATGGGTCGAAATGAAGCCATAATCACGTGTTGGCAACAACTTTCCCACACCGTCCATTAAATAGATATCTCATACATGCATCCGCCATACCCACGACCCTCGTATATATATATATGTATATATATCTCTTTAAATCGATCAGGTCGCTTGGTACAATTGAAATGCCTCGCATAGCACAACTTCAGTGGAGGAACGCAAACAATTTTGACATTTTCATTGTTAATGAAAATTTAATTATGTTTCCATTGCTATGTGAGCCAATTGCACACGTACATGTCCACGACCACGACGACCATGTCCATTGCCGGACAGTTGTCGTCTTTTCAAAAGGCGGGCAATCGGCGGGGGGAGGAGGCGGTCCCAGATAAATGTTAAATGATAAGCAACCAGCAGCGGGCAATGGAGCGCGTCGCCCCATCATCGATGATACGGATTCAGATACGGATTCGGATAGGGATGGGGATACATGTATGTATAAATACAAACACCTCCATGCCGCCGGCATACGAATATATATATATGTATATATTGTGTGTGTGGGGGGGATCGTTAAGTGCCGGCGGTGGCCAGCAGCAGCAAACATGCGACGCCCAGAACATGCAAACATCATCTAACACAACACACATCTCTCCTTCATTATACATCAAAATGTTTGACGAAGGCTGCGAATGTATTTCTGATTCCAACTCAAATTAGTGCATGTTGAAGTTTCCTTGGATTTGGGATAATAATGGGCCTTAGAAACAAGTTTTATTCGGGAAAATTTAGAATTTCTATCCTTTGCTAGAAAAAATTGATTTTTCTGATTTAAATTTAAGCAAATCAACACAAATCAAAACCCTTTAGTAAAAAGGAAAATTCAAAAAACCCTAAAAGGCTTGTGGGAATGTCCTAGTTCTGAAGTCATTAACCATTTTTTAAATAAGGTGCCTTTTCTAGGATAATACTTAAATGAATAAATAAAAGTAATAATTTAGGTGAATTTCTGGGAACTTTTCATTTTAGCCTGTTTAAATAATTGTTATTAATTTTTCCAGGGCTTTAATCAGTACCAAAATTCAGTGTAGATATTGCTTGTTTAATTTCCTTAAAAATTGTAATTGATACAAAAGCGTTAATTTACCAATGCTAAAAGAGCCTATAGTATCCTTATTTTAATTCTTACTAAAATAAAATTATATATGGTCTATATAAAATAATAAGACTTAATACCTTTCATTCTTTATTGGCCTAATGTCACATTAATTAAAACCCAGGGTATGTAAATCATTGTATGGTTAATTTATTATTTTATTTATTTTTATTTTTCCTCTTTAAAATCTATGAACTAGCAGTTCGTTTTGTTAGGTTTTCATATTGTTTTTATTTTTAGAAATAAAAACAAAGTTTTTAAATAACTACAAATATTTCGATGGGAATACCAAAGCCTTTAAAACCAAAATGCTTTAAATAAGTATTTTTCCCATAAGGAATGCAAATTTATTAAAATTAATTGGCATCCACATAGTAAGCAAAAAACGTTTTGATTTAATTTAATTGCATTCTTTACAAAAATATTCATATTGGCAAAAGAAACCTATATTAATTATGAAAAAAATGGCTATAGTTATTAGTTTTTTCTTGTGCCTGCACATGTTGCCCCTAGTGTGGCCCAAAAAAGACTTTTTCAAACCGCCTTGTTGACAAGGCAAGTTTATTGTTGCTGCTGCGGCTGCTACTGCTGCTGCTGCTGCTGCTGCTATGTGCTGCGGCTGTGCTGCTGCTTTTAAAATTAAACTCTCTGTGCTATTTAGTTGTCTCGCCGCCGCTTCTGAAGGTGAATTTATGGTGCACACATGGTGCCCGACTACCTCTGCTAGTTTTCTGTGTGTATGCGTCGAGTTTTCCTCGTGTGACATATGTCGGCTGTGCCAGAAATAGATTCGTTTCGAAATGTAGGGGGCAATTCTTTACTTTTTTTTCTCTTTATTTTCCTTCTCCGAGATTCAAACGTTCGTCTTCGTCGTCGTCGTCGTCGACGTCGTCTCTTGTTTTGCTGGCCATGTGGCTGATTATTTTAATGGTTTATTAATGAGCTCAACTAATTTCCCATTTCAACTAAATCCCATCTTTCAGATCTCGAGCCAGGAGCGCAGATATCCAACTGTATAAATGCGTGCCACAATTAAAACAGTGGAAACCAATTCTATAACCTCAGCCGCCTAATAGTCAGCCATCCGATCCGTTCCGATCCAGAACCGATAAGCCGCACTAACCGATCCCGCAAAAGAGGAAACACTAAGCCGCCAAAAGGGTCAACAAGAAGCGAGTGGCTATCAGCGACCAGCGAATAGCAAACATCATTTTTTGGCCAGCGCGCACCCCCGTCTGCGGTAACAGCCTCAAGATTCTTCCCTTCGGAGCCGCCAACTTTCGTCTGGAGACGACACCCGCAGAGATGCACAAGATTGCGGCAGCGCCGCCTCCAGCGGCCCAACCAGCTGGAGCGTTGGAAGCGCCACTGGCGGCGCCCAAATACGGCACACTTATCCCCAACCGTATATTTGTGGGCGGCATCAGGTGAGTGGGTTGGAAAACAGCTCCTTTTTTGGGGTATGAAAATAAATTCATGGAAATTGTCTTTGATTTAGGAGTAATTTCCTAAATGGGAAAATGGTTAAGTAATTTGAATTTGCAGTGTTTTTAGCTAATAGCAGTGACAGGATTAATAGTATTGTTACTTCTTTAACAGTAATTTAGTGGAATTAAAGTTGATACAAAGTTTAATAATGATGTTTATTTCTTTTTCTGGCTAAAAGCAGCTGTAGGATTCATAAAAAAAGTCCTGGCAGGAAATTGCAGATATATTTTCAATGGTTTCAGGCATCGTTAAAGCAGAAGTCGCTTGCCCTGCAGGAATTTATTTTTTATATATAAAGCACAGAATTCATAGAAATACTCTTTCCTAGATGTTGATTTCCCAATAAAGGTTAATGTGTAATTAATTCAGGGCACTGCAGAATTTTAAGTACTTCAAAGAAGCTCTTAAATAACAAAGGCAATTCTCTTTTTATTTATTTTATAACTAATTCCTTTTCTTCTCCCCCCTTTTAGTGGCGATACCACCGAGGCAGACTTGACCCGCGTTTTCAGCGCCTATGGCACGGTCAAGAGCACCAAAATCATTGTGGATCGTGCTGGCGTTAGCAAGGGTTACGGGTTCGTCACATTCGAAACGGAGCAGGAGGCGCAAAGACTGCAAGCAGATGTAAGTACCAGTCCTTTGACCTGTTGCTAATGTCGCCTGTTAAACGTTAAACAAAAAAATAAGAAAAACCGCGTTAGTATAATGATGAAGCCAGTAAACAACAAACAAACCAACCTTAAATTTATAAATACAATATGACTCTTATCGGGAGAGTGCACTGCAGCAGCAAATATGTATATCCAACACACGACTATAAATTGTGCTCCGATCTTTTAGGGCATTACCTGACCCATCACACACAAAGTACAACCTACTATGAGACGTCGGTTCCTCCTACTACTACTGATACTACTACTAAGTACTACTTCTACTACTACCAACACTCCCCCGCGGGGGGAAAATACCTCATACGATTTATGGTCGCCTTTTTGAGCGCTATAAAATATGATATATATAATGATATATAAGATGATCAGATGTACCGCCTTAGGTACGGACGGCACTTTGTTCTTTTATAAATTTCTTCTTATTGCGTTTTTGTTGAGTTTACGTTTCCGAGTTACGTTACATTTCCGTTGCGTTGCCATTACGTTACGTTACATTCGATTCCGTTGCGTTCCTTATATCGTTTCATTGCCACAACCCAACTACACACACTACACTCATTTAAACACACACCTTACACACTCGCCCAGTTATATAAATCACACATTTGAAATACAAAATATATCCCCAGCGTAGGAAGCCTTACTTTCCATATTTTTTTGATCCCACACACACCACACACACTACACACAACCTATTGATACATATATCGAAGTATGCCCGTTAAGCAAAAAACAAAATATAAATAAAAAACCAAAATCAAATGCAAATGCAAACAATGTTGAGTTCGTTGCACCGTTTTTAATGCTCATTTTATGCAATCAATTAAACAATTAGCGTCTTGGCTCTTTTGGCTCCGTTTTTGGAGCACGGTCTCCATAGACTTTATATAGACTAGTGACTATATATATATATATATCTATATATATATAGACAATACCTTAGTGCGTTGCCTTGTTGCCTTAATTCGTTTGATCCAGTCTTGAGTTCCATTTTGATTTCCATTTTCGTGTAAGAGTTGCATTGTTGGCACATCTTTTCCGTTTCGCCTAATTTGCTGATTTTTCCAACGAATCGATTGTGTATTGCACAGTTTTTCCCGATTTGCGGAATATAATTAACGAAGCAGCGCAGCAGCAGCAGTAATAAATAATAATCCAATTAAAATTGCAATAATTCATAAAGAAAAACCATCCCAGCAAAGTAATGTAAGTGTTCCTGGGGAATATGTCTCGTTCTCTCTCTGAAATCCAAAGTTGGCAGTCCAATCACCTGCTGCCCAGAGCAACCTACGCACTTTTGACTCGAGAAAAAAGGTATCCACAGAGAAAAAATAGGGAGTTTCTCTTAGAAAAGTATAATTTAAATAGGAAAATAGATTATTTTCTTAAAAGAAATAATTATAAATGTAGTAAATACTTTTCCAAGTTGGTTAAAAGGTTCCATTTCCCAAAGAATAATTGGAAACAATTGAGAATTATTTGAATTGAAGTGAAAAATTTAACTGCCATTTGCTAAATATTTTCCTTTATAGGTTTTCTTACCAATAGTATCTAGAATTATAGCATCAGAAGTGCAATTTTATGATTTATAATTAAAATTATACTACTATATGTAAAATACTTTCAAAATTTACTGAGTTACTGAATTAATGTAGCCTTCCAAACATATTTTCCAGAACGAGAAACTAGAATCTGTCAGAAGTGAAAAATAATTATATTTCTGCATTTTAATATATCAAAATTTTGATTAGAGGTTGCCAACTATTTCATGAGTTTTTGTAACTGATTTTTACCAAGCTTTAAAATATATTTTCTCCAAGGAACAACTAGAATCATTAGATAAATATATCCTAAAAATCAATAGATTCGTATCTCACCTGTAAACCCATTTTCCCTGTGTAATAATAGCAGCTTGTAACCCAACTATATAGGGTCAAGATCTGGGCTAGGTGCTCTGTTCGCTCCATAAACAGCTTACCCTCCAAGGTGGCTCATTACAAAATGAACTTGTCTGCCATATTTCGTTTTGGCATACTAATTGATTATAATTATTGCATAACCACTAGAAGCCGCCGGGATAGCCACAGCCGCCACAGGCACAGCGGCCAAGTGATGCAACTTTTACCCATTTCAGGGGAAAATTCTCGTTTACTTTTTACCCTCTATATATACATTTATATATATATACGTATTCCGTGAAGCATCCGCCCCCTGTGCTCGGTGGCATATTAAGTGAAAAACTTTTGCCGCTCGTCATTAATATGCATTGTTGTCGTTCTCGTTGCTCGTTGTTGTTCCACTACTTGCACGCCGAGTCTGGGCCACGAGTGTCCTTGTGAAATGCAAAGGGAGAACGGCAGCAGCAGGAGGCTGTAGCAGCGACGAGCAAGTATAATGCCCGGCGGCAGAACAAGGATAACAACGACCACACTCTATGCAAAAGGCAAAAGCTGAAATGGGCACAGCATCAACAACAACAATATAACAATGACAAGTCCTGGCAACGTTTAACCAAGTTTTAATTTACACACACACGCATATCCAAAAGGACCAAAAAGGAGACACACATTACACTAATTAAATTTCATTTAGAAAAGTTTCGCATTTAGTTTTTGGGGACTTTTTTTCGACCACACGAACTCATCAAAAGCCGCAGCAGCCACACATCTATATAAATATACCACATCAGTCCCTCCCCTGCGTATACTAATCTCTGTGTATATGTTTTATGATGGCAAAAACTAATC
This sequence comes from Drosophila anomelani, assembly GCA_035045905.1. Taxonomy (NCBI): domain Eukaryota; kingdom Metazoa; phylum Arthropoda; class Insecta; order Diptera; family Drosophilidae; genus Drosophila; species Drosophila anomelani. The sequence continues at coordinate 12,365,216 of JAWNOO010000165.1, forward strand.
CCAATCCCCAAATACCAATATCAATTCCACTCCCATGCCCATCGTCACCTCATCCATGCATAATTACGCAACACAAATAAAAATACATCTGGATTAAAGCAAATTTGGTGCCCGAAAATAAACTGGAAACGCACATTTCGAATGTATGAGATTTGCCTACTCTCCAGGAGGCAAGGAAAGCAGGCTCATTCTCATGCTCATTCAATTTTAAATCATTTTAGAGTGGACCTGGCAGCAGAGTTGTGTTGTTGTCCTTTTTGTGCGGGGGGGAAAGGGGGAGGCTGAAACAAAAGGCTACCCGTAAAAGCCAGCCACCAAAAGGATTCTTAATTAAATTCAGTCAAGACAAGAAGAGTGGTTAAGGGTGAGAGGAGGGGGGTTCCTTGCCTGCCTGCTGCCTCCCTGCCATACGTTTCATCTTTAGTTTACTTTCTCAACCGTTGGCCCTTTGTTATGGCCCTTATCCTTATGTCGCTAGCCGAGGACGATGGCTCGAGGGCGGCCAACTCGAACATAAATGAAAAGAATGTTTGCCCAGCGGCGGTCAGAAAAGGATACGCGCGGCAAAGGCGACAGCGACGGCGACGGCTCAGGTTTTCCAAGCCTTCAAGCCTTCAAGCTTTTTCTTTCATTTTTCATTTTCCACATTTTTTTCCCTCCATTCAGTTAGTTCTTTTTTTATAACGACAAAGTAGCGTCTCCTTGGCCCGCAAACATTTGCTTAGGTTAATGGTTATTACCGTTGCCAAGTGAGAGAGAAGAGAGGTCACCCCGCAGTTCCTAGTACCCAATCCCAAAGCCTCCTCCTGCCTGCAAGGAGTCGTCGCCGGCTTATCTCTTTGTGGAGCCGTGTCCTTTTCATGCATTTCAAGCGCAAATCACAAGGGTATCAGGCGGGGACTAATTGCCAATTAAAGATGAACTGGCACAGGCTCTCAGGCTCTCTCAGTAGTAGTTCCTTTTGGCTGGGATAAGGTATTAAATGTAAATTGGCTGATTTATAGGGTCGAAGAGATGCTAAATGCATTTTTAATGGGTACAAAAAAAAAGGAAATCTACTTTTCAAAGGGTTTCCCCTAACACTAAGTGAGGGGTTAATCTCTTTCCATCCTGTTTATAACTTTCGTGATCAAGTATTATTTTAATATATATTTACTTTGGTGTTGGTGTTACATTTTACAGTTTTATTTAATTGATTTTACATTTTAAATAATTGTTTTAAATTAATTTTATTGTCATCACACGAGACGACAGAAGAAACGACATAACAAAGCGAGCTTTATTTTACCAAATTGAATTTGTTCTTTAAATGCTTTTGTGCCATTTCAGTTAATTTCTTTTGTATCAAACTTATTTCAATGAGTTTATTATTCTGGTTAATGAATTTTTATGTGTTATTGTTTGTTGATTAAAATAAACATGTTGTTGATTTTTGTGCCGCGCAAATGGAAAATAAAAAAAAAAAAAACATAAAAAAATGAAACAATATGTTTGGCGATTGAAATTGCTTTTTGAAGCCAAATTAAAACCCACAGCAAAAACAGCAGATCTCTTTTTATGCAACATATGTACATGACATTTTGTAATAAACCTTACTTAATTTAAACACACACACACCCCACAATATATACATACACCTATATATATATTTAATATATATAAACATATAACTTTGGTAATGGTATTTTGCCTTGGCACGTGTTTCTCTCTCTCTTAGCCATGGCCGTGCCATAAAAAGCAAAAATTAAAAAAAAAAATGAAACTGAACAGAAGATATATATAATAATAAAAAAAAAATAAGACACAAATAAAACCAAAAGCGTTGCGCATTAATTTTTAACTATTTTTTGAGAATTTTTGATGCTGCTGCGTTCGATTTGAATTTGAATTTCTTCGTTCGGCTTGTGTGTTGATAATGCAATATATTAATATTAATGCTCCCCTATTTATGCTTTCTCCCTCTATCTATATATCTTTCATTGCTGTCATCGTTGGTCATCGATCACAGGGCGAGTGCGTGGTACTACGCGATCGCAAACTGAACATTGCACCGGCCATTAAAAAACAGGTGAGTGAGAATACCTCTTTCAGCTGGTAAAACTTGGAAATTGAATAAGGATTATTTCAGTATTATTAATTAGTAATTTAAAGCCATCTTAAAAATGTAATTAATCCCTATTTGGGTAATTATAATCGTGGCATTTATTAATATAAGAATTATATCCTTATTCTATTGAAAGATTTTCCAAACTACAAATAATATACTTATTTATTTGCAATAAACTTTAATAATAACTTTTTTTCTTATAGCCCAATCCTCTGCAATCGATTGTGGCCACAAACGGAGCCGTCTACTATACCACCACGCCGCCGGCACCGATTAGCAACATACCGATGGATCAGTTCGCTGCCGCCGTTTATCCGCCAGGTGAGGCAGTCGCTTTCAATATATAAATATATAGGATATATACTACTTATATCTCTCTTTGCGCTGATGGGGTCTTCATCGTTTATCTGAGTTTCACTTGGTTTTATTGACATTTGTTTTTCTTTTCTTTGTATTTCATTACTCTCTTTCTATTCGAACAAAACAAAAAAAAAAAAAAACAATATGTATACTTCATCAACACCTAAAAAAAAAACCAACAACAACAAAAACACCAACACCACCACCAACAACAACAACAACAACCATCAATTGGGAAACAATTAACCAAACCTAGTTACTGACTTTACAGCCGCTGGAGTTCCCACCATCTACCCACCATCAGCCATGCAATATCAGCCATTCTATCAGTACTACAGTGTGCCAATGGTGAGTTACAAATATAATTTAAAAGGCAGTTAAAATTAATAGCACTAAGGGATTTTTTTTTATTGCCATTCCATTGTTGGAATTTCTGAGTAACAGATTGCATTTAAACACCTAAAATATAATTTCTCAGTGCTATTATTTTGACAGCTTCACTTGTATAATTAAAATAAATATTAATTCTAAAAAATTTCCTTTATTTTTGCAGAATGTACCCACCATTTGGCCTCAGAATTACCAAGGTGAGTTGTGCTAAGCCAGCTTCTCAAAGTATTTAGTATCTCTCGCTGGTAATTTTTGTCGTTTGTCGTAGAGCCTACACATTATCAATATTTGCTTTCTTTTCTTTCATTTTATTCTTGGCGCACCACCAACCACCAACCAACCAACCAACCACCACCAAATACAACAATAATAATAATAATCAACCATCACAAAATAGGTTAAATCAAAAAACAAAAATCAAAAACATAAAGTAAACAAATTTTCGTAGTCGCCAATTTTTCGTTGAGAGCTGCCCTGAATAATAATAAAACATAAAAAAAAACTAGATCAACAACTACAAAAACAACTGTAACTACAACTACAACAGCAATCTGACAGATGCAGATGCGAGAACAACAACTACAAAACGCTATTTTATATATACGTCCCTCCAACTCTGATCGAAACTACAACTGCAGCAGCAGCCGCACTCTCCTAGTTTATAATTTTAGTTTATTACGATTATGTTAATGCCTATGTTTTAATTTAATTTATGCTAAGTTTGCAGCTTTAGTTTTTGGCCACACATCGCATATAAAAATATGATATATGTAGAGCAAAAGAAAAAATATATATGTAATGTAAATTAGTTGAATGCCATGAGGGAAATTATACATCTATATTTTTGTTATCCTTCGATTCTTCCAATCCTTTCGATTTTCTGTTCGGTTTTGCTTGCTGTAAATAGCAGAGAATGATTGTAAAAAGTAGTAGTAGATGGTACAAAAGCGTATATATGCTTAAATATGAACAAATACCTACGATTTAAATATATATCTGTGTGTGTATCCAACGATTTTTTCGATTATTTTGTAGGAATTTATCCATGTTAACTTTGAGGATGCAGCAGCAACAGCAACAATAGTGATGCTACCTACTACTACTACAACAACAAAAGCCACAACAAGAACAACAACAAAACAGCTACAACAAAAGTAAACTAAAGCATAAATAGAATTTATATATAAACGTACATACAACACACACACACACACACGAACAGCTGCAATTTCGGAAATGTTTAGTCAAAGGAAATCGTAGGAAAGCTCCAGAGGAAGGACACTCACACAGACACATTAAAAGCCATTGCTGTAAAGTAAGCAGCTTATGTTATTAAAGATGGAACCATCCTGGCTGCTGATGTGTATATGTGTGTGTTCTGTGTGAGTGACGGGGATAACATTTGGTCGAGGAAACATTTATGATGTGCAATTAGCGGAGGTGCAGGAGCAGCAGCAGCAGGGGGTAGAATCAGGGGGAGGGAGCCATAACCATAACACTGCACAGAGGGAGGGGATGCAGAGATACAGTGTGTGTGAAAGTCAGAAAAGCAGCTGATATTTATGACAGAAGACAGAACTTGAAACCGTATTTAAAATATAAAAAAATAATACACACACCGTGCAGCAGCATCAGCAGCAACACATACTTAAATATACTATAGAAAATAACTGAGACACACACACACTGCATACACTATATGTATGGGGCAGCGATCGAAAATTAAAGACATAATATTATGCGTAAATTAATTTATATACATATATACAATACAATATAAAGTAAATGTAACTCGTAACTCTGACACACACATACAGCGATACAAAGCTACAAAAATAAGGAGACGACAAAGTCAAACACACACAACACACACCACACCTACGCACACCCACGAGCCCCGAGCGGCTAGTCAAGGATATAATTTATTTGGAATTAATCCTTGACTCGCCGAACCGTGTTTGCTGGGCAAGTAAACAAAAAAGAAATTTAACTTATAAGCCAAGCAAAAGAAAACTGAAACGAAATTTTAGTCTAAACGAGAATACTTACACTAAAAGCAACAAAAAAGAAAAGGTAGCCACATAAGCCAAGCAAAAAGTGAACTAAGCATTAAAAAATTAAAAAGAGAAAATACAAAAAAAAAAACTACAATAAAGATATTCAAAATATGCTAGCTAAAAATAAAACAAATGCGAAAAACATACACACACATTATATTAGAGAGACTATTAAAGGAAAGCTAAACTCAAAGCTCTAGCGAAAAGGAAAATAGATAAACTCAAGCAATACATAGACACTCATAGGTGTGTGTTACACAAGAATATAGTTAAAAATATATATATAAACATATATATATATATGTACTAAGAAAATAATATAACAATTTAATAATAAACTAATGTACAAGTGAAATGAGAAAAACCAAGCAAATGCGAGCTCTGCAAAAATGTTGATTTATTATTTTTGTTTTGTCTCTACACATACTTAAAATTCTGTTGTATCTATTGTTATGATGATGGCATCAAACTAATCAAAAAAAAAAAAAAAAAAAAAAAACGAATGAAACGAAATGAAAAACAAAGGCGATGAAAGATGTGTTAACCAAAAATTATTTAAAGATACATTTGCGGGGGCAGAGTGCGCTCTTTAGAGTCGGCGGACCTGCGAGCGAATTCCATTCAAAAACGAGAAGAATAATATAATTGGTGCATAATTTGGCTGAATGAAATACCTTAGCGGAAAATTCGAAATAAATATTTATATATATATTAACGTATATTGCCTTATTGAACGAGAAAAACGAAATTATTTGCCCACTGTTTTCGCGAAGATTTCGCCATCGATGTCGATCGTAATAAAAACCAACCCAGAGGTTTCAGAAATACCTGCTAAAACAGATGTCGCCGCCGGTCAACTAACTGAAAATAACAACCGGAAATGGCCGAGAACAAAAGAGGCGCTACATGCTGCCACCGCAAATGTGTTTTTCTTTTTTCGGGGTAAAACTTGTTGACAAATTTTTACTAAATTGTTAAATAGTTAAATACTAAAGAAGGAATCATACATTTTTAAATCGAATTGTAACAATAATTAGTAATCACTCTTTGTTGAAACGAAGCAACACAAAATGTAATGAAATGAAAAGCAATAATTCAATAAGGCATGCTCTAGTTAAAAACTAAAAACAAAAACTGAAGAAAACTGAAATCAAGTCGAAGAAGCAACATAGAAACCACCAACCAAGAGAGAGTACTTACTATACATGTATGTCAGTCAAATAGGGATTTTATTTAGTTTTGAAAGGCACACGGACTCGATGGAGAGTCCAAAATTGCTGGGAGAGAAGACAGTGGAATTTTGAAATTCATTTGAGTTCGATTCATCACTCTTTTACATGCATATATCCAGTATATATCCAGCGATCCATTTCTCTCCAGCCATCCCAGCAATTTAATTCTTCCGCAGACTAATCCACACAAAGATCAGATCATAAACTAATAAATCCAAGGCGTAACTTAAGTATATACGTGATATTTTGAAAATGCGAAAATTCATAAATAAATTGTTTAGGTTTAAAACAATATTAAATATATATTATACAGATATATACATATATATACATTATAATGATAATGCCAAGGCATAATTAAAACCATAACGATTAATTAATTAAAGAATGAATGAACATTTTTGCTGACAAAACAAACAAAACAAACGAGAAACGAAACGAGTGTAAAATGTTTGTAAACTCAATTTATTGTACGACCGAGAGAAAGCGCGGAGTTCTTAAGTTTTTACTGAACAGCAGAGAGCAGATTGTCCCATCGTAAAAATCTATTTAGTTTATATATAGTGAATATTTATATTATATATACATATATATATATATATATATTAAATGAACAAATGGCAAGTAACAAAACAAAAAGAAAACCAGCAAGCAAAAATAGCAATTAGACGAAGGTAAACGAGCGAAGAGGCGAAAGTGAAGTGAAAATTATATATATATACAATACATATATATCATAGCGCAAAGAATAATATATATTTTAATGAAGGAACATCAACTGATTAAGTGCAGCTCAACTACGAGCACAAATGTTTTTAGACTAAGTACCTACCTACCTAAATGAATTCAGCAATTACATAAAATATATATACAAGAGATGGGCGAGAGGGACAGAGGGAAATCGCCTTCTTGCGTTGTGTAAAATTACATATATATATATACATGCATATTATGAAGATAATATCCCATGATCATCACAAGAAGTAAACAAAAACGAAACATATTTAACCATGTACACGTACACACACCCCACACACACACACTATATACTACCTATAAATATATATAGAGATGAGAAATGAGAAAGCAGAAAAGAACGCATAAATAGCAATAACAATAAAGCAACAGCTACTTAATAATTTTAGCAAAATGCAAAACACAAAAAAAAAACAAGATGCAAAAGTAAAAACAAAACATGACTTGGTTTCGCTTTTATTTGATTTTTAAGTTGGTTATATTTTGGCATTATATTCACACTCTCGGGATCCTTCCTTGTCCCCCCTACTTTTAATTTTTATGTTTTTTTTTTTGTATAGAAAACCACTCGCCAATGTTGCATCACCATCACTTGCCTTCGACGAACTCACACCAGTCGCCAACAAATTCCTGGACGGAGTACGAGGATACAAATGGCAATCTGCCCCGACTATAACCAAAAATAATTCCTGGCCAAGCTTTGCATGGAGCAGAAGCAGCCGCACTGGGGGAGGGTGGGGAGATCAAGAACAGAGTAGTAGAACAGAGAGGTTGTCAAGCCACATTTTGTAGGATCAGAAAATAAGTATTGGATGGATGGATAGATATAGATAGAGATAGAGAAGTGTTGTATACGAACAAGAAAAGCTCCCATATCATCATCGAAAGAACGTGGACGCTGGCGATGCCACACACTTACTACTCCTTTGTTAATAGTTTTGTGTTTTTGTTTTTTTATTGATATTTCCATTTTCATCAAGACACCACCATCACGACCACCTACCACAACGAAAGCTCAGGACCCCAGCCGGGAATCTTCGGTTACTTGTGTTTTTGCGTTAAAATTGTTCCATTTGTTGTTTGTTCTCGTTTATGTTTTCGTTATTTTCGCAAGTTACTACTACTACTACTACTACTGTTACTGGTACTACATTTTTGGACAGCGAAGGGTGCGTGCGACGACGGCAGGAGGAGGAGGATGAGAGGAGCGGCCAGGCCAGGCCAGAAGGGGGCACAGGACTCAGGATCAAAAGATGTAGCGGGCACAAAAACTCCAATCTCAACAACTTCGTTTCCCCCCGCACAGAGAATCTATATAAGAAATATGTGACCACATAACGAATACCATCCCGAGTTCAATTCGAAGCAACCGAAGCATATCCCAACTTCTTCAAAATTACCATTGTGATCACACCACCACCAAAGACCCGAATATAGTGTCCTTGCTGTCACCCGACCTGGATATGCGCCTGGCCCTCGAAGCGAAGACACAACCTCCCAGCGATAACATTAGCATTCGTTTCGGGTTCAACTCTTACCACTTGACGAGGGAGAGGAGCTCCGATTTGATCGTTGACCAATGATCCTTCATTGTTGATCCCTGGTCTCTGATCCTTGCTGATTGTTGATCTTCGATCGTTTGTTGATTGTTGATCTTTGGTCTTTTATCATTGATTATTAATCCTTGATCTATGATCGTTAATTGCAGATTGTTGATCGTTAAACTTTGATCGTTGATCGCTGTCCAATCGAACCTTGATTTTTCTAAATTATTTGCGCTTTCCATTTTGGTATCTGTGTGTTAGTTCGCGATTTTCGAATCTCGTTTTGCCAAATCTGTGATATGTTCCATTTTTTTCCAAATCTACCATGTTCATGTCCAGCCTTTCAAGCTAATAAAAAGAAAACAGAGCCCGAAACAAAGATGGAACCCTTGTTTATTATTTTTTTAGTTTCCTTAACTTCCTTCTTCAGTTCTTCCTGACAACAAAAAAAGTGTAGCATACTTTTCAGGTGCTGCGAAATACGAAAAGCAACGAATCTTTCAGTAGCAAATGGCGACTAAGAAGGCTAAAATCAAGTAGCAAAAAAAATAAGCGCAAATCGTTAAGATATGAATAAAATAGTTGAATTAAACGGTTGTGTCAAATTAGCTCTAATCGATGACAAAAAGCGCAGCAATTTATTAGGACTAAACTTGTCTAAACTCTAAATGTAGTTCAATTACAAATGATTTGCTAAGCTCGCTCCTAACTCTCTCTCTAACTCACTACCGTGTGTAAACTTAATCTTCCCAACTAATTATAATCTTAAAGAAAAAACAAAAACAGAGGCATACATACACTTAGATGATCTGATAAGCAGAAAGACATATACATATGGTATATATATATATAAAAATGTACAAGAACAATATATCTCTCGATGGCGTCTCAAACAGCAACACAAAGGAAATCCGTAATCAGATACCAAAAATTATAATATTTACGAGGGAAGGGATTTGAAGGTAAAGTAATTGGAATGGCAGAACATTTTTACATAAGAAAAATGCATTTTTTAACAAACGTCTACGTGTGAATTGAATAAACCTTATATGTGTATACACGCATATATATTATATACATTTTATTAAATATATATATATAAATATATATGTATATGTATATGCAAAGCCGAGCAGCAATTTTTTATAACAAGAAGCGGCCCGAGAGAGCAGCAGCGGTGAAGCAGGAGAGCAGCCAGCCAGCCAGCCGAAGACCCACTGTGCGCACTGCGCATGCGTAAGGCCCACTGTGTGTGTGTGTGAGCGTTAAAACGTTTTTTGAAGTAAAATTTAATTTACACAAGACTGACGCTAAAAAATAACTAAGAATATTAAAAGTGTACTAACCGTTTACGAATTTTTCAAAATGCCACACACGCACACGCGGGCGGGTCGAGGGCCTAGGCAAGGACTCGCAGGATTCGGGACTTGGAATTTGGAGAGGAAACTGTTTGAGGGGCACCGCTTTGTATATGGTTATATTATATTGTACTTAATAAACGGAAAACCTGAGATATATATTATATATATTTATATTTACAATAAAAAGCAAAAAAAAAAGGAAGAAAAAAATAAGCCCAAGCGTAAAACTAAACCGAAAATACAAAGTCATAATTTATGAATAATTAAAACGGAGCGAAATGAAATTAATAATGGTAAATAACAAAATATACAGTGTTATTTTTATTTTTATGATATTGTACTTACATTAGTAACTAAACGAATATAAAACGGCGCAGCAATAATATAAACTAATTAATTAGCAACCAGAACTAGGCAGAAAACAAAACCCCACAAGATGAAAATGTGATGAATAATTGTATAGAGAAGATTGAAAAGTCCCCATGGTATCCTTCAGTAAATGCGTTTTGGGATCGATTCAGCCAGGTATTAATTATAAAGAGATCCTCATTTCGGTAGGCAATAGCAGGAAGGAGCTTGGAGCAGGACGAGCCTAAGAATACAATAAACGTGCAACGAACTCTTTTAGATTAATCAAGGGGCAGCCCTGAGAGACACACCCACACACACAACACAAAACACATACCTAGGTGCCGCTGCTGTCCCTTAGCGATCCATTTTTAGGTCCTTAGTTCGGTCGAGGTCACAATTAACCCGCCACCAAATCTGTTTTCGGATCATTGTTGTCAGCAAAAGTATCTTTTTTGATTAACGATTTCTAATTACGATATATAGCGATATATACAGAGCAATTTCTAGAGCGAGAGGCTAATAAAAACATGGCAAATGGTGAAAAGCAAAACAACAACTAAAAACGAACTAAAAACAAGAAGGTTTTTCTAAAAATGTTGAAAGCGAAATGTGTAGGAAATATTTAACCATATATACAACCATATATAAATTGTAGCTAAAATGGTTTCATGTAAACGAAATTGTTGAGTATTTTTAGTCAAGAGTACACACACTCACTCACACACACAGACAAACTGAAGAATTTACTAAAAGGAAACTGCAAGGAAATTGTAAAATTTTAAATGCAATTTTCTTGGTTCAATTTTCGATTTAAACGTTGACCTTGTTTAGTCAGATGTTTGCACAGAATTTCGTTTACTTCTGCCTTCTGCTGACAAAATTGTCCATTAAGCCCATTCCATATTCCCTTTGAGTTGACAAGAAACCCATTATCCTTTACCCATAACCCAACTCCCAGAAAAGCCGAAATTCTGTTGCAAAAAAATATATACACACACATTTGTACATGTGTAGGATAAATCTGAATAATAATAATGAATAATTAAATCGAAGTGCAAGCTGCACATTGTGAGAAACTGTGCTGAAGCCGAGTTAAGGAAGCAGGATAATACACAAGTAGAGGACAGGATAGTAAGGCCGCGATCTGAACACATACCGATTAACGATACCGATACCGATCACCGATACACCTATGTTAAGCCAATTAAAGCGCCCAAAATGAATGTGCTATAAAGCAGCAAGAGAAAAATATATAGCAAAATTAGCTAATGAGTAAATTACTAGACAAATTATACTTTTAGCTAAACTGAAGTGGAAAAAAACAACTAAAACAAAAAAACAGAAAGAGAACTATGAAAATGTATCCAAATTCTTCCGTAAAAGAAAACAACATTTCTAGTAAAAAACAATTTACCATACATAAGAGTCTATATATACATATATACTATATACTGAGCAGCATAAAAGTAGAGTCAAGGAAATACGTAATGCGGACGACACAAAAACACTCACACACACACAGGCACAGAGAGCCGGAAACGGAAGCGGAACTGGTATCCGCAACCGGAAACGAAGGAATTAAAGCCCACTAAAGAAACGATATCAGCAAGAAGATAGAAGCTAGGAGAGGGCGCCATAAATATAAAACAAGAGGGAAATTAGATCAAGAGATAGACATAGGCGTAGTAGCGGTAGCAGGGGGACGATTATAGAGAATAACCCAACTGATCTCTACTGTGTTCTTCTATGCTTTAGAGAGGACATAAGTAAAGTAATTTAATTCAACTTGGAAAACCAAAGTATTACAATTTTGAGCTGCAATATTTTTTAATCAAAAACAAATACCACAAGAAAAACAAGAATAAAAGTAATAAAAACAATGGTAAAATACAAAAGATAATAATTAATATATATTTTTCTCTTTTGAGATAAACCAAACGAAAACTGTTTTGATGTGAATTGAGTTAGGCAAAAACCAAACAGATAAAACCCAGAGGTCATATAAATAAACAAAATAACACAACATATTCCAAAAGAAAGTATCAAAACGGAAACCAAAGCTAGCTAAGGAAATGCACAGAGTTTTGTGTGTATTTTTTCGGTTTTTATTCATGTGTGTAAATCTTCCGTGTGCAAAAAATGAAAAACAAAAAGATCGAAAACCAGAACTACACTACACTACAAGAGCAAAGCCAGACACTAAGCCCAACTGAAATTGTCAAATATGAATAAATATATATATGAGGTCTATATGAGTATATATTTAGATAACAATTATATTATATATATACATATATATATTATATACATACATGTGTGCAAATTATTCAGATCCATCAAAGTACGATGCGGAAAAGTCTCTATATATATATATATTTAGTAAAATTATAACGAAAGAAAAATGAATACGTAGTACAACGGCAAGCGAAATAAAAAGTATAAAGCAAAACATATAAGAGAACACAAAATTCGAGAAAATGGAAAAGGAAAAGCCAGAAAAAAAACCGATAATTAGCATAAAAAAATAATTATTTATAAAGGCTGTAATTTTAAGTAAAGAACAACCCGATAAACATAACGAAAAATTAAGGTAATAAAAAATTAAACAACAAAAAAAAGCGAAAAGAAAACCAAAAATTTAACGTCAACATATTTCACCCACAAAGCAAATTAAATTAAATTAAACTAAAAACAAAAAAAAAAAAAACACAAAAAAACGCGAGAATATACTATAACAAATAAGTAAGAACGATATCTAAAGAAACGAAATTATAAAACTAAATGAAAAATTATATATAAAATAATTACATACAAAAGGAAATAAAGCATAAACATAAAACCCAAGAAATTATATATATACGAGAACTCAATGTATGTAATAAAAATATAAAACTAAATAAATAAAATATTAAAAAAGGAATAAACCGAATATTACAAAGGTCTGATGTTTTTCTTTTTCATTGATTACTGATCGATTGATGTCATTGCCCATTCGATTTAATGACTTAATGACGCAGAAAAACGACGCAATATATTCGTGTAAATACTACGCGCTAGAAAGCATTTGTATTTATTTTTTTAATCTTTGTTACTTGCTATTATTTTCAATGCCAAGGTACTAGACAGATCGTAGCGCTGGCTTCGTTTTGGATTCGATTAACCCTACATATATCGCCTTACAAAATACTATACACAATAAATACAAAAAGTGCACGCGAAAAAAAATATTTAAAGAGGAGAACTACATTAGGAACATGTCATTAGGGCGGAACTGGAATCCTCTGGATCTCTGCTCAATCCCGGAGGAAGCTGCGGTTGTACTTCTGCAGCCGGACACTTTGGGGCGCCTTCTGGCTGCGATCGAACTCGCAGAACTTGTTGGTCTTCACCATCCGGGGATTGGGTCCAGCGGAGGTCCTCCAGTAAACCGTCTGCACGGCATTCCTGCCGGCAATGTAGCGGGTGGTGGCTCCGACCAAGTGGTTCACTTTATTGGCAGCAGACATCTTGTGAGTTTTATTTTGTTTCTGTTCTTGCTTTTATTTATCACAGTTGGGTTGCTCTGGGGCTGGGATTTGTGGAGTGGTTCTGTCCGCTGTCTCGCTGGTTCAACTCATGGGCGCGCACAATTCGTTTCTGTGGCCCCAGCTAGCTCTGGATCCGGCATTTATAGCCGACGGCGCATGGCGACATGGCGATGCCTTATCACTGGACACGACACTATCTTTTGAGTAGTAGTTCGCGGCTTATCAGGCACACGGATGATGGTTGGCGGTGCTCAAAGGGTTGCTAATTGATTAGCTTATGACCAGGTTATTGTGTTTTTGTTATTTTTTCAGGCAATGCAATTGCAGCGAACAGAAATGCGTCGCATTTTCTGCCCAAAGTTTGTTGGCATTTGGCAAATGGTCTTGTTTACAGCTGTCTAGATTCCATGAGGGATATCCGTAACCGAAAAATAGGAGGAGAATTGCACTTCCGATGTGCTGGCCAAAGTCCAAAGGCTGATCTCAACAGCTGTGTGAATATTGCACAATTGTACAAATACCCCTCTAGCCGATGACGTAAATCATCATTAAAAAGTATGTACAGTCGAGCATCTGCGACTCGAACTGACCTAATTATGCCACTCCAACCTATTTAGTGCGACATCGACTAAGCTGGGCTTATCAGGGGAAACTTGGGGATAATAAATACCTAATATTGTTAATATATTAAGCATATTTTAAAGAATAAACAAATTAAAGACACAACAATAGTTTATTTAATATTTTCTTGTATATTTTCATAGTTAAATTTTAAAGGAGACTCCATGTAGGGTTGAAATATTAACAGTACTTGGAAAGACATTCTAGTGATTTTATATTTATAAAACAGAATTTTTTTGTAAATTTATAGTTAATTTAAATATCATTTTAAACATTTTAAAACTCTATTCAAAGCCAATTTCCATTTAAAATTCTTATAAAAAATTTATTGAAACCATTTTGAGACTATTAAAAGTTTTATTCAAACGTTAATCCCCATAAAACATTTAATAAAAGCAAATTGTGGTTAAATCTTCACCAATTAATATATATTTCTTTAAAATTCATAAGAATTTCTAAACATGAAGCCTGTTTTCTAGTGAAAAATAATAAAAACTTGAGCCTTTGTTAAACAAAACTAAAATAATCAAGTTCCGAGTCTCCTAAACTTATGTAAACCTGCACTTGGGTTTCCGTAACCATGGCTAACGTAGTCATACAAGATAATAAACTTAAGATAGACAATCCTGACAAGTGTTTGCTTTTTGTCTGAGAATATCACCCGCCAAGGCAAATACGAAAGTCGTTTGTTGTAGGTCATGTATGGCTTAGAGATGTTCGACTGTAATTGACACATTTTCGTGACGAATTCCGCTGGCTCATGGCATCGGCAGAGGTCAGATCAGCTTATTTAGAAACACATCCTGCCCGACAGCTGATTGTGCATATTAAATTGGACCCGGGACTCTAAGATATGTGTATATATGCTTCGTTCTTTTGTAATATTTACTATCATGAGCTCTCTACGTGTGCTTTCCTCTTATCAGGCAGCAAGGCGGCGTGCGGCTGGTGAATTGTTATTATTTTCTCTATGACTGCAATCAGGCGTTGTAAAATCCGGCAGAAAGTGTGCGGGCGAAAAATCGAAAAGTCAACAATAACAAAAGCAGAAACAATAACAACAACAATAAAGGATCGATGATGATGACCGCACTTCAAGTTCAAGTGCAAGTCAGACTCAGAGGGGGCAAGCTGCATAATCTTGGAGCAATCGGAATGATCGAACCTACATATAGAGACCCTTATCTCTGCCCTGGCACGTTGTCTGCTGCTGGTGCTTGAATGCAAAGTGGTTTCGTCATGAGAAGGGCCATTAATCACCGGAATCATTGGGAATGGGAATTTTGTAGACGAAACTTTTCCACAAACACAGAGTTTGAGGAGAGATTGTTTATTTTCTTTTTTTTACGAGTAGCCAGTAGACTGCTTAGGCTTTCTCAAAGCTGATAGCTTATCAACAAAGAGGAACGATTTGAAAGCCAAAACAGAGCACTCGCCAGACTTGTGAACTTTGAGAGGTAATATCGCGTGAATTTGGAACCAAAAAAATACATATAAGGCTATTGACGGTTTATGATAGCCATGCTGGCCAGGGGGTCCCCTCAACACGGCTATAATCCCTTGACAGCTCCGAGAGCAGTTGCCTAGGCCTGATAAGGAACATCTGCTTGATAGTGTAAATAAAAAAAAAAACGAGGAATGTTAACAACGTAATCAGCGGCATTGGCATTGGCTTTTGTGTGTGACTGTGTCAACGCGGCGTATGAGCAATATGAATGTTTTCAGTTTTTGGCAATCTCCTGGCGTTGCCTACTTTTGGGGTTTTCAACTGAGGGTACAAAGAATAGAAAATATAAAAGTTCCCCAGAATTAGTTCCGGTGAATTAGTAATACCGAAAATTCCAGACGCCGGGTTGAGATCCCCACTAATTGAATTAAGAATTAATTAAACACTTAACGCCTACAACTAGCCAACCGGCTAATGCCCACTTAAGTCTCGTCCCCGTCTCCTCGGTAATTGGGTTTAATTGAAAAGACAAGCAATTAAAAGCGGAAGTACTGCGAGTTAGGTTTCTTTTTTTCGGGGAGTGCATCTCGCCTCTCACTGTATGTATTGCTTAAGTAATTTACATATAAATTAACGTAATATGGCTGGACTCATTAAAACCGCTGCTGCCTGTCTGCCTGGAGAGAGATCTTCGATCACTGGCCACGCCCCCAGAAGAAGCGTCCAGCCAGCAGCAGGCCAAAGAGGGCGAAGAGGCTGCCGCCCAGCCGCCCACATCCGTTGCAGACCTTGCGAATGGTCTCCGTGTAGAGGCCGCGGCGGGAAAGCAGACTCCTGATGCTGCGCAGCTCCTGGAAAAGCAAAGGAAAATATATGGAGAAAAGCGTAAACAAATTTATTATTTATAGAAAAATGGTGTGACAATAAAAATGCTACGATTTGCGTGCCATTTTGTTATTAACTGACGGCTCAGCCACCTCTTGTGACCTTGTATTTACAAACAAATTAATATAATAACTTGTTAATGACGCAGGGGATCTTATAGTTTAAAATGTTATTCGTCAATAAATCATCATAAACTTTTCAAAATTGCTTTTAATTTAACGTTAAGATATAAGATATAACTTCTTCTTATTCTTATGGAAAAACATTGAATGATTCAAATTAATATTTAATTAAATAAGTTCTCTAAACATTAAATTCTTTGAATTTATCTTTATAAAGGTAAGTATTAAGAAATTATCAACCCATTTAAAATAAAATCTAGACCAACAAAAATAAGTAAATAATATATTTGTAATGTAATACTCAGCACATTTATATTCAGATAAGAATTTCCCCTTTTGTGAATGCATTTTCAATAACAAATAAATAATAAATGACATTCTACTGATTAGGATTTCTGGGAAAATATACTTTCTTTCCTGACATAAATGCTCTCTTTGTGTTAATAAATTTAAACCATATACTTGTTCTAAGCACTTATATAAAATGTTGATGTCTAAAAGTTTAACTATTTCCTTTTTGTGTTTATATAAAATTCCAATTAGCTTTCTGACAACACAAAAATCTATAAAAATACAACAGACAATGCTGTGTATTTCAGTGGATAAGAATCTTTCTCTCACAAGACAGAAATTAACAATTAATTGTTATTATTAACTCAAGTTTTATAAGTTGAAGTTTTCTACAATAAGTTAAAGCAAAAAGCGGAAAGTTGCAAAATCGAAAACTTATCTAAAATTAAATTAAATTTCAGAGAAGCAAAGCGAGCAATATTTCTAAACTTCCGATAAATTCCTTAAAGTATTTATTAATAACCAAAACTACTCACATCTGAACTGAGTCCCAGGCGATTGCGGGTCAGCACCACCGAATATATAGAGCTCTTCACATCGTTGCCGCAGAAGGTGAGGACGAGGTGATCGTTTACGGCCTTGACCACCTGGACGGTGCCGGTGAACTGGGTGTAGGAGTTCAGGGAGACCAGAGAGCCCCGCTGGTCACCAATGTTGGACCACTGTCCGGGTAAGTTTGTGGTGTAGTTGAAGGTATACTCCAGGTTGTTGTCCCGTTCGCTCCACACCAAACGCAGGAACTTCTGCTGTCCCTGGTTATATCTGTTCTGATAATCCTCGTCCAGATACAAGGGCGAGGGTGTGGTGGTGGTGCGACCATAGTTGTTCTGGTTTCGGTTGTAATCCTGATTTCCGCCATAGCCGCCATAGCCGCGGTTGGCTTGTGCGAGGCGAACCTATAAATTAGAGTTTAGAGTTTAAGGATTTTCAAGGATTCCAAAGGATTTCCGGGGACTTCTTGAACTCACCTGTTCGGTAACATCAGCCAGATGAATAATCACACAGGAATCGTACTCGTAGATCCCAGGAAAGTCTTGGCTGTGCACAATAATCTCGCTGCCATACCAGAGGCCCATTATCTATACGGATGGATGGATGAGTGGATGGATGGATGGAGGAGGATAGGAGGCTGGTCATTATTACACACTCATATGTAGAAGCGAATGGGGGTCATTTGTGCGATTTGCATGCCACTCGCTGTGAGTTCAATTAAATGGAAAAAAAAAAAATAATAAAGAGCCACACAGCAGGGCTGGGTGACTGTCGTTTACAGCATTGACATTGGGCGCACTCTGGGCGCAAAGGGTTAATTAGAACAAATCGGCCCTAATTGCATTAGCCTCTTCTCTGCATTTAAACTAGTTTTTGAAAAATATTTTCCAGCAGGAAACTGATAAGCCTTGACTCTGGAATATCATCTCCCATTCCATCTGAACTGATCTCTCACCTGATCTAGATCTACGATTTTCTGTGGATTGATATTCATGCAACGCAGCTCCGAGTTGCTTCTCTGGGTGGTGGACATCGATGAGGGACTTCCGTAGTTTCCATATTGCTCCACTGCCGTGGCGGCAATGAGGCCCCAAAATAGGGTAAAGATGGCCAAGGACTTGCTGCACATTTTGGATGATTCTATTCTTTGTTTTTTTTTTGGACACTGAGAAGCGATCTGTTCCGGATGAAATCTCACGATCAACTAACAACGAATCCCAACGTTCCGAGCTTAACTCAGTCCCGCCATCGCACTCGGCGAGATGAGATGAGAAGCGAGATAGGCGAGGAACCGCCCGAGTTTACTCTTTCGCTCATAAAATGCCAAAGTAAAAAATAAAAAAAATAAAAATGAACAGAGAGCCACTAAGAAACGCAGGCTCGAGGCACACAGGGAGAAAAGGATAGTGACAAATAAAGGGGTTTATAAGTTGCAGCTATTATATTTTAAAATACTTTGCATTAAAAATAAAGAATCTAAAACCTGTATTTCTTTAAACATTTCGTGTTTGTGATATAATATTTATATTTAGACTGTTAGGTCATCGTGAAACAAAATAAACAAAAACTAATTATAGCTGCTTGTATCTAAAAGTTGTGACGAAAAATATATTCTATATTCGCAGTATTACTTTTATTTTAAAGATTAAAATATAGTTGGTATAAATAATATCGTTATTACCATAGATTTAAAAAGATTTATTCCTTAGTTGAATATCTCTCAACAATCCATGGGGGATTCCACCCTTAACTCCTTTCAAAATTCTCCTAAAATGTACATAAATTTTGAAAATATTTTCCCCAGTGCATTTCGTGGCAAATTGTTGTATTAATTAAGTTAATTGTAGTGCTTTCCAAGCTGATCATCCAATCGCGCGTGCAACGCCCGCACAATACACACAATCCACACACACGAGAATGCGAGTAAAATGTGAGTAAAACGTAAACAGCCCCCTTTTTCAGCCCAGTAGCTGCTCCCCTTTGACCCCGCTGGTGTCCGGTGTCAATTGAGTGACCAGCAATTGATGATGGCCCAAAAAGCAGAACAAGGCAGCTCGGTGAGAACCGAGTGAGTCGGATTCCCAGCTCTCTGAATGGGATGAGTAGTAGCTGGCGGAGCAACTGCAGACTTGTGAATTAAATCATTGTCGTTCCAAGTTGTTGTTTGTTGTGAGTTCTCCAGGCTAAAGCTCTCATTGTTGTTGTGCGTTTTATTAGCATTGATTATGGATTTAATTCACTCTTTTCGTGTAAGCAAATAAATGTGGAGTGCCGGCTGGCAGTCACTACTGATGGCTAGATGTAAATTTATGTAATTAAGAGGATTCTGTTTGACTTGTCATTTATTTTTGATTATTTTTGCATTTTAAATTGTAGGCATAAATTGTTTATATTATAATTTATATTATCACTTTAAATATGATGTGTTTTCTGTAAGTTCTGTGGTTTCCAGAATTAAAAATGCTTACTTTATATCGCATAACTTTAGACATATCAATAAGACAAGTTTTAGAGTTCATTTTATAAAAATCAGTCTATTATACATATCATATATTAATCTGCCCCAGGAGCTACGATTTTCTGGTTTTCCCTCCTTCAAGTCTGTCTTTTTCTCTCACACTTTCTCTTTCTCGCTGCCTTTCTATAGATTTCCCTCGTCCTCTAACTTTTTCACTATCAATTTCCCATCCTATATGTATCTTCACTCTCTATCTCAAATACGCACTTTCTCTTTCTCTATTTATCGATTTCTTTCTCTCTCTGTATCTCGCTTTCTTTCTCTGTCTCTCACTTTCTTTCTCTCCATCTCCCTCTCTCTCACTTTCTCTCACTTTCTCTCTATATATCTCTCTCGCCCTGCTCCCATCCATACTAAGGCACTATAAATAGAGGCTCGATCCTTGCGCCTGCCTCAGTCTGTGGGCGGCGTCCTTAGTGTTGACACCTACTTATAGTGGCAGTGATAACCATTAACTCCAACTACATTAGGATTTGGATTTCTTAACCATCTTATCTTATCTGGGATAGTCCGGAGGAGTCTTGGTTTATTGGTAACCCAAGAATATAACTGTTTCCACCAAGAAATTTACCATTGGTGAATCCCAGCCAAGCCAGCGGGGAAGAGAAAAATATTATTTACTTCCGTAAGTCCAAACCATGAAAGTTACATCCTATACTATATAGCAGTTCACACTTTTCCAAAACGAAGCAGCTTATCATTTTAAAGCTCCCCATAAAGCCATAAAAAAACTAATAACTTATTTACTATTATTAACACTAAATTAGTTCCGCCAGTAAAACAAAACATCATAAAAATAATCAAAGCACTATTAGTCCTTTTTATTATCAACAATAATTCACCAAATTGATAACAAGAAATTTATTTACATTTGTTTGTTGTAAACTTCTGATTTAGTTTGCAAATTCATCTACAAAATTCTTATAAAATATTAGTCATGTTAAAAGGAGGAAAATAGTAAAGCAAAATCCTTTAGAAACGCTGCAAGCTTTCATTGATTTTCTCATAAATCCAATTGATATAATGATTGACCCGAACATAGACGCCTGGTCTGTTCTTGTAGCCGCAGTGCTGACCCCACGATATCAGGCCATACAAGGTCTCGCCATCTGTGAATGAATATGGAAAAGTAAGCTCAAGATCATCCAAGTTATATATAAACTATATAAGAAGACAATACCATCATCAGAGCAGACCAGCGGACCGCCAGAGTCACCTTCGCACGCGTCCACACTCTCGTCCATGGAGCCGGCACAGAACATGCCTGAAATTGAGTGGAGAAGTGGGAGGTTAATTCATGAACAAACTGGTTTCACGCGCTCAGTGCGATTCACTATCATTAAACGGTTCAGTAATCGTAAAAGTTTAATTTCCACACACCTTCCGACATGGCAGAGCCGTACACATTTGATTGTTTGCAGACATGATCCGGCAGAATGGGCAGCTCAGCGGAACCCAGCACTTGGGCGGGAGCTGGAGGGTAATAAATAAAAAGAGGATTAATTAAAAAACCCTTTAAATATTCAAAAACTTTCTTACTAGACACTCCAGCCTTAATGGAACCCCAGCCAGAAATAGTGCAGTTCCGGTTCTCCACCAGCTCGGAATTCTTTTCCGGCAGACAAATCGGCTGCACATAATCACTGAACTTCAGAGGCGTCTTCAGCACAACCAAAGCTATATCATTGTTCATGTGCGTTCCCTTGCGGAACTCCTCGTGTATGTACCAGGTCTCAATAAATGTATCCACCTCGGAGGACTCGGCTATGTTGGCATAGTGGTCGCCCACGCGTACAAAATACGCTCCCTTTTGCGTTCCATAAACACAATGGGCAGCGGTGAGGAGATGCCGCTTGGAGATCACCACAGCACCACACCAATGGCTAGAGATGTGACCGCGTCCCCGAGTTCTGATGGTGGCCTGCCATGGATGACGACCACGCTGTGCCACATTTCCCCGAACCACACGCTCTTCGTGATGGGCATACTCGTCGGTCAGGTCGTCCTTGAAGATTCCACAGCGGCGAGGTGTTCGCAGAGCCTTGCTGGAGCGTTCCCACAAACCGATTTGGTTGTAGGATTTCGCAGCGCTCTCCTGCCGGCCGCCTTTGATGGGATTCTGTGACAATTTCTGGCTACGTGGTGGCGGTCCAGCGGTGCAGTGCAAGGCCACATCCTCGGTGTGATTGCAGTTGTTCTCGCCCCAGTTCCAGTGGCTGCACTTATCGATGCCCGTCTCGTTGCCGAAGCACATCACCTGGTCCAGCCAAATGGGTCCGTTGCCATTGCCAAAGATGTTCTTCTCGGTGGTCTGGGGAACGGTTAATTAAAAACATGGATTAGTATTTCTTGGGCCTCTTGGATGGGACCTAAAATTCTCACCGCTGGTCCATAGAAACCCATGGAGTTGCAGGCCACTTGGGCGGACTTTTGGTTAAAGTCATCATCGCAAACACTGCCCCAAACGCCATGGTACTTGACCTCCAGACGGCCCTCGGTGGGGCTGCGCCCGCCTTCCAAACGATATTGAATGGGTGCCTTTAAGGAGAAGATAAAGGAAAAATATAAAAATTAAATATACAAGAAAATATTCGATAAACATTTGATTTAAATTATTTTTAAGACACTTTCCGTCTTACTAGTTTTCATATATATCTTTCACATTCTCACTCATATTTCTCCCACAGCCTCAAAGAATTATTACCCGTAGTTTCCCCCATGGAAAACCCACCTGACAGACGGCAGCACATTCGTCTGACTTATCCGCACAATCCTCGGTGTTGTCGCAAACAAAGGCCGGCGGTATGCACTCCTTGGAGGTGTGGCACAGCCAGTAGTTGTTGGGACACTTCATCACTGGCACCTTGCAGATGACGCCCGCCACCTCGTCGACTCCGCAGTTGTGAACGCCCCACCCCTTGAAGGGGCATTCGCTCAGCTTCGTTTCGTTGCCGCGGCACTCGACCTCATCCATCACATAGTTAAAGTCCTGATTTGGCGGAGTATAGAAAGAGTTTCCGCGCACCTCCTGGGCGCCCATCGAGAAACCCAGTTCCCGGCACACAACATCGGCGTCCTTAAGGCCAAACTTGTCATCGCACACATAGCCCCATTGGCCATTTGCTGGAAAAGGATTCAAAGGTTTCAGTAGAGTTTCACAGATAAAATCAGAAAATCAACTCACCCTTGACTTCAATGCGACCCATGTGGGGTTTGTCTCCGCCCGTCAAACGCACCTCGTAGTCCCTGGGCGGGCAGTTGAGCTCGTCCTTGCCATTGTCGCAGTTCTTTTGGCCATTGCAGACCTGCTCCTTCTTCAGGCATTTGCCATTTCCACAATCAAACTCGCAGTCATCAGCGAAACTCGAGCGCACACCAATTTTGGGAGTCACTTCCTCGGCATTGGGATTGGGTTCCCAATCCTCCTCCTGCTCCTCCTCCGGCTGCTGCTGCTTCACTCTTGGGTCAGCCTCATCGGGTTTGGGGAACGGATTGGGCAGCTCTGGATGGCGACGATGGAAATCGGCACTGTGCTCATGATGGGGAT
This sequence comes from Drosophila anomelani, assembly GCA_035045905.1. Lineage (NCBI taxonomy): Eukaryota > Metazoa > Arthropoda > Insecta > Diptera > Drosophilidae > Drosophila > Drosophila anomelani. Next base: position 12,388,884 of record JAWNOO010000165.1, read on the forward strand.
GGTGCTGCTGCTGGTGGTGGTGGTGGTGGGGCGAGGGATAGTGATTGTGGTTGGGATAGTGCTTGGAGAACGGATCGGGTAGATTTGGATGGCGCCGGTGGTAGTCACGACTGTGCCCGGACGCATGCCAATTATTTGTTGCCGTCGTCGTCGTTGGAATTTGGTTCGTGTCAATCCTGACCCGGCGGGTGCTCCGCTGAAATTCAGTCGAGGCGTACGTGGTACTGGGATCTAGGGTCTGCTCGGTTCGGGCCGTCTCCCTGGCATCTGGAAAAACATAGTCGTCGTCAACGGAGTCCAGGCTCTCCTGTTCCCCGGCTTTGATCAGTTCGGCGTCATAGTCTAAGTCTGGTTTCGAGGGAGGAATTGGAGTGGTGGTGCTCCTGGTAGTGGTAGATGTGGTTCTTTGGGTAGTTGTGGATGTGGTTGGTGGTTTGCTTATCACCGAAACAATAGCGGATTCAGCCTGCTTGGCCAGCTTCTCTTGAGCATTGCCACTGTGATTGAAATAGGGACGCAGCATAAGCTTGAGAGCCTCCTTCATGGCCAATTCGGAGTTGGGATCAGTGCCCGCCGGAGACTGCTTAGAGTTGGGACTATAGAACTTGTGATCAAAGGGAGGTGGCACCAAAGCACTTCGCAGTGTTGTGGTTTTAAAATCATCGTCGTCATAGAAGGGCTCCTCCTCCTCCTCGGGATTAAAGGGATCCAGCTCTTGAGCCGGCGTTGTGCTCACCACAGCTGGCACTTTGGCCCAGGAAGCATTACGGGAGTGCGAAATCCCAGCATAGGAGGAACTGTAATGGGGATTCCGCGGAGGAGCGGTTTCATTTCCAAGGGGAGGATACATGGGAAAAGTGTACAGTCTGCTTCCCAGCTGCGGCAAGGGAGTTTGCGAAGTTGTTGTGGGAATAGGAGTGGGAGAAGGAGTAGGTTTTGAAACAGAAGGAGGATCTGGTCTAGGAGGCAAAAGGCCACCGTATAAATTAGATTCATTTGCCAGGGGCAGCTCAGAGTTGGGCTGAGCATGGGATCTCTGAGGATCCTCGGATCTTTGCTGATCTGGAGGACTCCTAGGATTATAGTTCGAAGGAACTGCTGCCTGACCAGGCTTAGAACGGCTTCCACCTGGAGCGGAGCCACTGGGCAACTGATCTGGATAGAAGCGGGGCGGTGATCCCGGCAAAGGTGGCTGATAGGGTTGAAGACCGTCATATGGATCTTGGGGTTTCTGTTGGTCATCATAGTCCAGGTCAAGGGGCCTCTGTCCGGGCAGAGGAGGATTATAGGGTGCGGATTCTCTGTTGGCACTAGGAGAGGCGGGATTTAGGGGGCGCTGTCCACCCAGAGGAGCCAGCGGTGGCATGGGCTGCCAGCCGTTTCCAGGGGAGCCGTGCTCAATTCTGCGGCTATAGCCTTCACGCGATGGAACTGACTTTTCGTCCTCCTCCAGAACTGGTTGGGCGTAGTAAACCTTGTCGGGATTGCCGGGTGCTATGGGCGCCATGGGGGCCAGCGGGGTCTTATAGGTATTGTGATAATTACGGTTCGGCTGCAGCGATCCCTCCACATAGAGGACGTTTTGGGAGGGGCCACGCTGTACGTAGGAGCTCTCCTGGCCCGACCAGGATCCGGGCTGGTGATGAGGGTTCTGCTCCAATCCAATGCCCGCTGGCCGCTGCATATTCATGTCCCTCCAGCGGTCTCCATCGCTGATCACTCGAGTTGTGGTCGTCGTCTTGGTTGTATAGCGATTGCCCCACTGATCCCGACCAGAGGTCTCGTAGGATTTCGATTGGCGATTGTCTGAAAGCAGAGAAAGAAACTTAAAAAGAGCAAGACTTGGTCCCAAGGGTTAGTAACCATTAGGGGGAGCTATCCAGCCACCGGCAGAGCCCTCGAATGCCCCAACCAGATAATCGGAACGATCGTGGCTCGGCAGCTTCTCGTCCAGCACACACAATCTGCGCGAGACGCTGAAAATCTGTTGGCTGGGACAATCGTAAATCTCAGCGCGTCCAGGCTCGCAGCTTAGATATTTATTGGACACCCGAGGATGTGGCAGGGAGCCAGTGATGCCCTCGGGACAGGCGGGCACAGCGCCCTCAGCCATCATCTTTTGGGTCCAATCGTAGATGATGTGCAGCTCACTGAGCGTGTACAGGCGATCCTTGCGCTGCACCTGAGCCTGTGGCTTGCAAATTCCATGGGACACACTGAAATGCTGCTCCGCCGGGCAACTCAGCAGTGCCATGCCATTGGGACCGCAGCTCAGGTACTGAGAGCAGTCAAAGGGATACACATAGAAACCAATGGCGCCGCGGGGACAGCCCAAAACTGCAAGGGAAGATGGATCAGGATCAGGATCAGGAGCTGTTCTTAGCCAAGGTTTTCCTACACTCACGATCATGCTGCTCGGATTGCTTCTTAACGTACGGAATGCGGTCTGTGGCGGCCACCAGCTCCTCGGGCAGACAATAGCCACGCGAAATGCTAAACACATCGGGCGGCACACAGTGCCTGGCCAGCGTGTGACCCTCAATGCAGGTCAGATAACCCATGGCATCGAAGGGATTTGGGAACAAGCCACTGACCCTGGGCGGACACATCAGAGGAGCCGGAGGAGCTAATGGCAGTACTCCTCCTGCATAGTATGAGGCTCCACCTTGTGCGAAGGGTCCGCCAGCTGATTGATAGCCTCCAGTTAATTGATTTGTGAATTGGTATCCTCCATTTGAAACAGAAGCGCCTTGAGCTCCTCCTTGCGCATGAGAAGACCATTGATTTGCCCCATTATTGTTTTGGGAATATGAAGGATATCCTCCAGAAGATTGGGCAGGCTGCTGATAGCCTCCAGAAGATTGGGCAGGCTGCTGGTAGCCTCCAGTGAAATGAGAAGGCTGTTGGTAGCCTCCAGATGGCTGCGAAGGCTGCTGATAGCCTCCAGAAGTTTGAGTATTTTGTTGGTAACCACCAGAATATTGCGGTTGTTGATAACCACCGGCATATTGCGGTTGTTGGTATCCTCCGGTGACTGGCGACAAAGGTTGGTATCCCGGCGACGAATGGACTGGCGGCTGATAACCTCCAGTTAGCTTAGCAGGCGGCTGTTCACCTCCAATCGTTGGAGAAGGTTGTGGAACTGCACCGTGAGAGTAAGGCGGCGACTGGTAATCTCCAATTAGTGGATCAGGTCGATGGTAACGTCCAGTCAGCCGTAGGGGTCCGTTTGGCGAATATCCTCCGTTTCTGCCCTGCTCGTCCTCCTCATCCGCCTCCTGGCTCAATTCGTGCTGCGTCTCGCTCAAGTACTCCACGCGATCAAAGGCATCGGTCACCTTATCCCTGAGCACGCATTTTTGCTGGGAAATGCTGAATACCTCGCCCTGGTCGCAGCTTCCGATGGAGGTCTGCTGGTCCCAGCATATAAGGTACTTGGTGCAGTCGAAGGGATGCAGATAGTAGCCCTGAGCTTGGGGAGGACACGTCAGCGTTGTGAGATCCTGCATAAAGTCCGCTGCGGATGGAAATATCACCTAGAATCATCCACTTGGAAGGTCGTTAGGAGGAAAGCTTACTTGAGAACTGGACACTGATGTAGGCATGGTCCAGATAATCGTGGGCAGAGAGCAGATGTCTGGCCACGCACTCGCGATTGGACAGACTGTAGAGAGAGCCCGAGGGACAACAGACGACCTGGAGCAGACCATTCTGGCACTTTACAAAGTGACCGGCATGGAAGGGGTAAGGATAGTTGCCCTGCAGGCTGAGCGGACATCCTCTGAGGGGCGACTGGTGGACCTGAGTGTCCTGATAAGTGTAAGTGGTTGTTGTCGTTGTCTGCACCTCCTCCCAAAACTTTACACGGTCGCCATTTGTCACTTGGCGACTTGGACGACAAGCTCGCTGAGACAAACTGAAAGCCATTTGGGGGCCACAGCTGAGAATGGACATCTTGCCGCCGTCGGAACAACGCACATATTTGCCGGCATCATAGGGATACAAATGGAGGCCATCGGTGCCACCAGGACAAGCGGAGAGGATCATGGCTGGGAGATCGAAACGTTGAAAGACTTTTACTCGATAGCCAATCGCAGGACTTACACAGCTCATAGCTTATCTCAGAGACCACATAGGACACATAATCAGTGTAGACCAGCTGCGTCTTGGGCTGACAAGTGCCCCGGGATATGCTAAACACATGACCGGGCTCACAGCTCTGCACTGCCAGTTTGGCAGCCTTGCAGAGGAGGAACTTGGTTTGGTCGAAGGGATGCACGAATTTACCGTCTGCCCCATGTGGACACAGAAGGTCTGACAGGTGTTCGGCGTTTGAAGAGGGATTGTCTAGGAAGGAACACAGGCATTACAACTTAAACTAACCAAGCAGCAAGCAAAGTATGGAGGCAATATGGGGAACCCGAACCCGAAATGCAGAAGCCGGTGAATAAAGCTAGTAATTTCCCTAAGGAGCACGACTTACTGGCTGTCTGTGGTGGTGAGTAAGTCTGGGCGGGAGCAGTTGGATAGCCTGGACTTGGATTTAGACCCGCCGAGGAGCTTCTGCCACTGCAGTCCACCTTATTGGCAAAGTCACAGGTGGCACTCGCTGTGCTAAAGGCAGTTCCTGGTCCACAGTCTTTGACAAAAGTCTGTCCATTGGCACATTCCAGGAATTTGGAGCAATCAAAGGGATGGGCATGAAGGCCAGAAACACCTGGCGGACAGCTAATATCCCCGCCATAGTCCAAGCTCTTTTCCTTTGGTGCGGGCCCCGTCATATGATGAGTTGTGGTCACCGTTGTCTCAATCAGATATTCCACGCGATCGTTGGGCTTCTTGACCTCATCCTTGGGCAGGCAACTTTGCTGTGGAATGCTGAAGACTTCTCCCTGCTGACAGCTCTCGATGTAGGTCTGTTGATTCAAGCACTTGATGTACTTGGTGCAGTCGAAGGGATGCAGATAGTAACCCTCGGTTTGGGGCGGACAAGTCACCGTCGATAAATCCACCATAAATTCAGCTGCAAAGTTTGAGTTGTTTTTTTTAATAAAAGTCAATCTGAAGGATAAAAGTTCTCTGAAATCTTACTGGAAAACTGGACACTGATATAGGCGTAATCCAGGTAGTCATGGGCCGCGAGAAGGTGCCGGGCCACACACTCGTGCTGGGACAGACTGAACAGTGTTCCCGTGGGACAACACACAATCTCCAGGACGCCATTCTGGCACTTTATATAGTGGCCAGCATGGAAGGGATAGGCATAGTTCTTTCTCAGATTAGATGGACACGATTTGAGTGAGGAAAGCTGGCTCTGCGAGCGGCCCTGACTATCCTGATAGTACGTAGTCGTAGTCTGAACCTGAATCTCCTCCCAGTACCTGACCCGATCTGCCTGGTTGACTTGATGACGTGGCAGACAAACTCTTTGGGACAAACTGAAGGCCTTCTGGGGATCACAGCTCAAGATGGACATCCTGCCGCCAGCCGAGCACTGAACGTATCTGCCGGCATCGTAGGGATACAGATGATACCCCTCAATGTTGCCAGGACATGCATTTAGGATGAAAGCTAATAGAATTTCTTAATGCAGTGCAGTTTTTAAGGACATTTCAATCGACTTACAATACTCAAGGCTGATCAGAGAGACAATTAAGGTGACATAATCGGTGACCAGTAACTGGGATTTGGGGTGACAGTATCCCCTCGAGATGCTAAACACAAAGCCGGGCTGACAGCTCTGCACCATGTTAACCTTACAGTTTATGAACTTGGTCTGATCGAAGGGATGGGCAAACAGACCCACAGCTCCCGCGGGACACTGCAGATTGTTCACCTCAAGCGCGGCAGAGGTAAAAGCGGAAGCTGGTACAAAGCAGAAGGATTAGGATCACAAAATATACATAAAGGATAGAGTAGCAAAGCATGAACCCAAAGCAGAGGATGAGAAATAAACTCAAAATGGATAAGCAGAATGAACCAAGCAAAGCAAAGCAAAGGCAGGCAGGATAAGGAATGAAATCGAACTTACAGGAGGTCTGAGCGGAGCCTGAGTAAACACATACCAATCTGAAGCCATCAAAGATCTGACCCTGCGGACACTGCTCCACCTGCGGCTGAACACCGATGCCGCAACGCAGATACTTGTGCGGGTCGTGGGGATGCGGACGGAGGCCCCGTGTGCCGGGCGGACAGCCCAGCTGCTCCGAGGACACCGCCGAATAGGCTGAGCCGAGTATTAGTTAGTTGTTAAGAATAAGCTTTCCTCATACATACCGTGGCCCGATGATCCTGATCCTGATCCTGCAGATCCGCCGCCGACGCCACAATTGACGGTGCCCTTGTGAACGCAGACGAGCAGCGATGGATTGAAAGCCGTTCCTGGTCCACAATCCTGAACAAAAGCCTGCCCATTGGCGCAGTTAAGGAACTTGGTACAATCCGTTGGATGTGGATGCAATCCGTTGACTCCATTCGGACATTTAGGATCGCTGTCCAGCTGCCTTAATCGCCCTAAACGGGTAGTTTCCGCTGGGGCCACGGCTCCTCCTCCGGCCGACGAGCAATCCACATTGGTGGGATGATCGCACACCAGAGTCTTGGGATTGAATAGCGTTCCCGGTGAACAGGTTTGGATGGTGGGGCTGCCGCCGTTGCAGTTCACAAAACGATGGCAGTCATGGGGATAAGGCACCAGACCCTGGAAATTCGGCGGACAAGCCGATTCCCGCTGGTAAATTGGCTGCTGATGCTGCTGCTGCTCTCCACCATATGCCGAATGCCCTGAGTATGCTGCTGATAACCCCGCTTGTGCCGACTGCTCACTGCCGCTCCGGTAACCGCTGCCTCCGGATCGATAAGCTATAACCCCGGGTCGCTGCGCAAGCACAATTATGAAATATTATTGCAAAATTGGAAGCAATTAAGATTGATATTTAGAGCTAATTATGATCAATTTATAAGTTTGAAATATTTTTTTGTACTTTAAAAGAATATTTAAATTAAAAGTTGCTTAGAAAATTAATTATATATACAAGATTAAGTTATAAACATGATTTTCTGATTATATCTTTACTTTAAAACCCGAATTTATCAATAATGAATCACTTGATCCTTGCAGGAACTTATTATTTGAAGATAAAATACTAACATCCACTAGCATGATCGCCAGGCTTAGGCCCAGGATGGCCCACTTGGCCATTATATTCGAATTTCGCTTTATTCACTTTTTATATAAAAGTATTTCCTTTATAGCACCGATGCTGATAGCAAACAATAATCGAAAACGCGCACGAATTTCAAATTTTTTCGTTGTGATTCCGTCCAAGTGCCAGGCTCGACTGACTCAGACCTCCAGATCGCATTTCAATTGGGGCTCGGGATGATGCTGTATCCCCACCGCTGCCGCTGATAGAGATGCTCTCGGATGTCGCCGAGCCAATTGAGTGGACGTATCACTATCTTTGCTAGTAATCTCAAGACCTTTCTCGCCGCCTTATCTCCTTGTCCCCTTGTTTTGTTTGCCTTTTCTTTCGGGGGGTTTTCACTCGTTTATTTGCTTTTGAGGAAATCGAGATGATGCAGCCCCTAGGCTACTGATGCTCACGATGATGATGATGATTTACAGTGGCGCAGTCGTATTTAAGGGTTGTCTATATTTACATAACTGCCAACGCATTAAAACAAACTCAACGTCTTACCTAAAAATATAAAACTAGACTAATTCATTTAGCCGCCGGCGGCTGTGGCTTATCAGCAGGTGAAGACTGCTCCACCAGCCCGACCCGCTGCTGAATCTTCAGCCAGAGCTGATCGTACGGCTGATCGAGTTCCGTTTGGGTCTTGGGAATTCCCACAGATCGTCGCACTTCCGGCGAGAGCAGCAACAGATTCTGGGCGAGGCCAAAGCTGCTGGAGGCTACCCAGTAAACACATAGCGCCGATGGCACGGTGCAGGCCACGGGAACCATCACAATGCTGAGGCCTCGGAACACATTATTCATCGCACTTTGCAGTCGAGTGGCAGGACGTGTACGGGACATGGACTGCACCTCAATGATGGCTAAATTGATGAGGCCGAGGGCCACTGGCAGGATGTAGGAGCTATCAACCACAGTGAGGTTGGGTATCCAACCAAATCCCCCGATTGTCATCTCTGTGGCCACAATCTGGGCCTGTATACTCGTGGGATCGGGCAGCAGGTAGACAAGATTGCGCAGAGCCACCGACTGGAAGATCCACAGCGGCACCTGGCCCCACAGGACGATGAGGGTTTTCATAGGATGACAGTTGTCGCGGATTATAAGTTTCTGCCACTGCTTTTTTATCTGTTGGATGGAGAGTATTAGAATTGCTACGAGGCATTTTGTGGTTTAATTGTACAAACCGAACGTTGGTAGACGACCTGCGTTTGCTTGTCAGTCCACTTGAACTTGTGCTTGGCCATCGCCGCCTCTCGTTTCAGCTCCTCCACAATGGCAGGCATTTCCAGAGCAATCTTCTCGATTCTAGCCGTAATCTTGTGCTGGTAAACGGTCAGCGGCAGGGTGACAACGCTGCGGAACAGAAACGTGGACAGCACAATGGAGGCCCACCAGGGCAGGCCACTGTAGTCGTGTATCTGGATGAGGGCATCCTGCATATAAGCCACTGGAGAGCTGTTTGACAAAGTCTGCCAGAATCCCACCATACCGCTGGCATTTGCCAGTTGGACACTTGTCGCCGCAGTTACCGCCGCTTCCGTCGAAGCCGGGCGGTGATTGTGGCTGTTATTTGGGAATGTAGCTCCGGGATAAGTGTATTTATAGGTGCCACCAAGGATTGGCCTTCTGCAGGCGCGGTACAGCAGCAGTGCTGCCATTTTTAAATCAGGAAATTCGAATAAATCGCGAGATAAACAATGAAAAATGCATAACAGACAACAGCTGACCGAACCGCAATGTTGCCACTTCAAAACAATAAGTTAATTGGAGTTGCCAGACTGAGCATGGAAATCACAATTTTCCTTTTTGAAAACATTTTTGTTTATTGCTTCTTTATATGATTTTTTATACACAAAATAGACCTACAAGGTAGGCAAGTTGAAATAATTCATAAAAATTCATTTGTTCGGCCAAATCGTTTCACGATATAAATATTTCTTTTGATACACAAAAATATCGATACGTTGATATTTTGATATATTTTCACATCCCTACTCTGCACTTGCAACTTTTTCCATTTGAAACGCAATATTTAATACGAGTAATGAATTTTAGCCAACGCCAACCAGAATGGCACACAATTCCAGCAGTGGCACTAAATCAAATCTTCGACTATCTGCAGCCCCAGGATCGACGGGCGGCGGCCAGTGTTTGCTATTCCTGGAGACTTTCCTTCTTTCAGAAACGGTTAGTTCGCTGTGGGTGGGTATGTGTGTGAGTGTTTTGCTGATCCAGGTGTACGTGTGTGTGTGTTTTGTAGCTGAAATGTTTCAATCCGTTTCTTTGTTTTCTGCCCATATATTATAGCAGTTGGTAAATAAAACAAACAGAAAAACATCTGTGAAGGCATGAGCAATCGAAAGTGCCACATAATGTATACGGACGATGCTATTGTTGATGCGGGCGTCGCATTTGGCAACGTATCAATGTGTGTGCGGGCAAATAACAACAACGCTGACCGTTTGTTTATGTTAGTGTTGAAAAAAGGGGAAAGTCCAAGATAAGAGGAAATCCCCTTGTTTGCCAATTGTAATTAATTAATTAATTGATCGATAAGCACGTAACCTTTAATGGCAATTGTTATGGGGGCTTATGAGTGTATACATGGAAGTGCATTAAAAGCCAGTATTGTGGTTTTACAGTAAACACTCGTTAAGGTGAAAGGGGCTTGTATTGCTAATTTTAACTTATTTATTAATTCTTAATACTAATAAATGAATTTACTCTCTTCCTCCACAGCTATTTTAGAAACTTTCGCTTCAAGTTGGACGTGGCGTGCGATGATCAATTGGCCTTCTTTCATCGCTCCATAGCCAATTTGGCGAAGGAACTGATAGTGGTCTTTGACTTTCACAATGCATTTCACATCCAAAAGATGCAACGTATCCTTTACAAGTAAGCTTCTCTTTTTAAAATAAACTTTGATATCCTTGGCTAATATCTTTATTTTCCGCAGAGTGGCACGCTGTGATAACATCAGGGGATTGCGTTTCCAAACCCACAATGTGGGCCTTGTTGCCATTGGGAATATGCACAGCGAGCACTTGGCGGCCATAGAACAGTGAGTATTAAGCTAACTTCCATGGTTATTTAGTGGTTTAATTTAAAAACTTCCCCCACAGATGCTTTGTGGAGCCGCTGAAGCTGCTGCTTAACCGCAAGCGTCAGTCATGCCAGCTGCTGGACCTTGGCGCTATCGAAGCGCTCACCTACTATGGCCACGACTTCCTCAAGGCCATGGGCAAGCCCCAGGAACTGTTGCAGCTGACGCTTGCCAGCATCAAGTACGATCCTAGTCACTATCCCATCCTCTCGATCGACACAACGCTGCTGCAGAAGTGCGCCGCCCTGCAGGTACTGTCCCTCGACTACGACACGCTCTCCGGCGAGCTACTGCACACGATTCAGGTGCTGCCGCTGCGCAAGCTTCTCATCGCGGTGCACGGCCTGGACAGCGAGGAGCAGCCGGACGTATCGGAGTCTGCTTGGGCCCATTTTAGCGCCCACTTTGTGAACATTGAGCTGGTTCTGACCTTGGTGTATGCCTACGAGGCCATTGAGCTGCTGCAGCATCGCGTCCTGCGTCGTAACATGCCGATAACCCACGTGCGGCTGCTCTTCTGCGAGCTAATGAACGCCGAGGCCCTTGACTGGATGTCTATACACCACAGCGAGACGCTGCGCAGCATCCAATACGTGGACTCGGCGTACAAGAATAACGGCTGCGTCGACTACACCCGCCACGGCTACATGCGACAGGATCCCTTCGTCATGATGGCCTGGCGATGCAAGCGCCTCGAGGAGATTGTGGTGCACGGCTACATGATGGATCCGCACAACCTGGTGGGCATTGCCCGGCTACGCGGCCGCCAGCTGAAGCGCCTCGAGGTCTCCCTGATCGAATGGACCAGCGCCGCTTCGCTAAATGCCTTCAATGAGGTGAGTGACAGTCGTCAAGTTATTCCTTTGTAATCTAAGATAACTCTGTTCGATTCGCAGGAAATAAGCACCTTGCTGGGACAACAATGGTCGCCGATCGGCCCCGAAGGGCTGCCGCCATCCCTGGCCTTCGATCATGAGGTACGCGACCAGTTCGTGTACGAGATGCTGCGCCAGGATCTAAGCCATTCGTAAGTGGTTGGGAAAGTAACCAAAACAAATTTTAAGCAAGTCGTCAATGGATGTGAGGGAGGGAAGTGAAGGAGTAAAGGGAAAATCAAAAAACATGACACGTGATCAAGTCGAGCGCATAGAAATTAATTTATAAATTGCAAAACCTAATTACGTAGCTAAAACGAAACCCAAAACAAAAATATGTAAGCAAAAACGACAATGCATCCGTTATATATACTAAGTTATCAAAATTTTTATATGTAAAGCAAACGTTTCTTAAGTTTTTATTCTCCCCGTAATCAAAATCGAAATTTGTTAGGCCAAAGCGAGCAGTAGCGACAAGGAGTGCTGGGAGCAAAGCAAAAGACGACTACCCTGAGCACTCCACAAGTCTATGTAATATTATGTAAAGGGGCGACGACAAGATAAGTTTGTTGAAATCTGCTAGAGAAACATCATTTTATAAGCAACAACAACTGTGATTCAAGCAAGAGCGAGTGCAGCCAGTGGGGGTGGCATTGCGACAACCAACTCTCATACAAAACAAAACAAAAACGACAACCAACCAATTGTTAAGCGAATTGTCTAGTTAGCTAAGTTTAAAAGTAACAAAAGAAGGAAAAGAAAAAGAAGAGTGTTGAAAGATGTTTGTAAAACCAAAACTATGACCAATGTCAAATTGTTTGCTCAAAAACTCAATTGGCACAAATTGTTAAAGCCTTTGTAGTAGTGTGAATAAGTACGAAAGCGGGCGCCTAATTGTGATAAAACAAAAAACAACACCAAAAGCAAATGTAACAACCAACGAGAGCTCGATCCTCGTTCGCTAAGCGCCGCCATTTGTGTAGTTTAAAGTGATATTACCAGCAAAGCAGCAGTAGCAGCAGCAGAGCAGAGATATATACGTATCTTTAAGGAATAAGCTATATAGTGGCTGCTGTACGTGTGCGTGTGTGTTTGTGGTACATGCGTTGGCCAGAAGAAATAGGGGCGGAGGCAGGGAAATGTAAACCCAACACCAAGTTTTAAGTATTTCGTAGCACAGGCATTAATTTATACAACTATCTACTATATATATATTTAACCTATGTTTGCACAAACAAGAAGCAGCATCAGCACTAAGCTCACCGCCGCTGCTCGTCCTCCCAGAGTTGCTAGCCGCCGACCAACAAGTACAACCGACACAACAACAACAACCACAACAACAATGGTACCTGAAGATCATGCTGAGCATTTAAGAAAAGAAGAAGGAACAACAACCACAAAGTACTTGCTCAAATCTAACAAAAACAATCGAAAGAAAAACACAAAAAATCTACTGAAACAGAAGACTGAACCGAACGATCGGTTGTCAGAGCAAAGCGGCGGAGGCAGTGTGCACTGTGCTCTGGGTTCTGGGACAAACAAAGAAAAAGCAGAATGCGATCTCAATGATAAAACAACTCTTGCAACTATCCAATCGACCATCTCTATATATTTGTAATAATCTAACCAATCGATGCATGTAATAATTTTTGTTATGAACTGCAATAGCGAATATTAATTTGTAAAAGGAAAAACGAGTGCAAATCATGTGTAAAGCGAAGCAATCTATGAATGTATGTATGTCGTGCAGCTAAAAAGAGCAACTGTAATGCCGGGGTCACAGGAAACGTATTGTGTGGGCTTTCAATTCGAGCGAAAGAAGCCCCCCTTGTTTAACCTGTTGCCGGGGCAATTAATTTAAGTCTAGTACGTACCAACACAACAACCAACAACACCAATAACAACAACAACAAATGTGATAAAAGTGTCATGCTGCTTCCAAGGACAACCAAGAACTTTGTGAAAGAACAAACACAATCTAAGACAGCGCACTATAGATGCAAAAAGATAGAAAGTATTGTGAGCATTGGAATGGCAGGGCCTTAGGGATTCCGACTTTCTAAAGCTACAAGACATCTGAACAAAAAGTGTAGTATTTAATCCTGACTTTGAATGTATTATTGGAATTCGAATTTTCATTTTTTTATACAAAAAGCGATGATCTGCAAGATATTTCTTCCATATTATAACAAATTCTTGTAAGTTTTTTATATTTTTTTGAGTTAAACCGTAAATTTTTTAGATCATAAAATTCGTTTTTCTGAAAATTCAAATTAAATATTAACTTTACAAGTATTATTAAGAGCTTAAGTTGAAATTAAACACAAGAAAAATATGAAACATTCAATTAAACTTTAATTTCGCACTGCTTTTCATTGTTTATAAGTAAACCTTAAAAGGTAAGGTTACAAAAAGATGTCTTTTAGCTATAGAAAGTAGCAGATATAAGATCAACCCACACTAATCGTTAGGTTTGGGGCCCTCAATCAATGATTTCATTCAATTACAATCAATGTAAACGAAAAGAGTATTAAGTTTTTCTGTTAAACTAGAGTCACTTCCAACGCTGCTGTCCTATGAGTAACGTTCTTTTTGTATACTTACTACAACAACAACACAAATATATATATTTTATATGCCATTTATTGTATTTAAATTCAAAGGGACAGAAACCGATTTTGTAAACCATTCCACAAACAAATTGCAATTTATGCTAATGATCCGAGTAGCGAGACACTGCGGAGAAAGTAGGGGAGAGAACATCCGAGTTTATGATAAGTGTTGAGCGAAAAACACCAAAACAGAAGCCTGAGTGTTACTATATATGTTATATATGTAAGAGTGTAGCCCCGATATTGTCGACTTTCGGGGCAAAGGGAAGAAGATAATGAAATACAGCCGTGCATTAACAACAATGTTTATATGTAAATGTATATGCAAGTTATGCTTACAAGTTATAAGAGCAAAAGTAAAGTGAAGCTGTGATATAACAAATCCAACAAAAAAGGCAAATAACAACAACAACAACAACACACAAAGATAACACCACAACACTTTAGACAACCAGAGATCAAGAGAGAACAACTACAAAAAAAAAAAGACAAAAGCCAACTCGAAACATGTGCGACCAACAAAAGAAATGTTAACAACTTTCCAAAACTTAGAAGGTGACTAAGATGATGATGATGGGCAAGTTCAAGGAGATCCTAACCGAGATCCAGTAGTAGCTAGCTAGCTTGGCAGGAGTCGAAGGGCCGAAGGGTACGGGTACCAAAGCTTAAGGGCTTCAAGTGAAACAGCACGCGGAATATTAGAGATAAATCAAATGTTATATTATATATATATATATATGATATATGTAGTAGATCGATCACACACATAAAGAGTGCACATAACTACATATATAGAAGCTTCAAGCGAAAGCCACAGTTTGATTTAAAGTCAATTTCCATTTGATTTGCCATGTTTTTTGATTTGTGCAAGATTTTTAAGCTTCAAAATGAATAAAAAACAAAACAAAAACAGAGGCCAACGACCGTTTGTGTGGCATATATGCAATATCATTAAAGTTTAAGAGAAACACACAAGAATTATGTAAACCGAATTATAAAGAGTAGCAAGCAAGCAAGAATGCATTCAATTGAAAAACAAATAAAAACGTTTGAAATTTAAAAGTGGTCTTTGGATTTTATATAAAAAATTTATTTCCCCGGCAGATGCGGCATTATTTAAATCCTCTCCAGGCCTCCATTTTTATAGCCTACTTCGTGGGTGGCGTTACACAAGCGGCGTTTATTGAAGGGCCCCCCTTGGGGAGCGCCGATTAAAAGTATATAATTTAAAATAATAAAAACAAAACAGAGCAACATCCTTGCAGGGGAATGAGGATGTAACTTCCGTTGAGCAACGCAAGCGCTTCAGGATGCTGTGAGCTTTTCTCAGTCCTTGAACTTTTGACCTTGTTTCTGTGCGTTTATCTCGCTGCTGTTATGTAAGCAGCTGCTACACGCCTCCGCCTTGTTATGCAACCTGTGCACGGATGTTGCATCTTCCTGGGGACTGCAGTGACTGCCAAACTGGGCCCTACTGATAGCCGGATAAGGCCCTAATTAAGCGGGCTTTGCAGGTAGCAGATAACAAAGCGCGTTGAATGAATGACTGGACTCTTATCTGGCCATGTTTGCCCTAGACAGACAACCGGCGAAAGGCGTCATTCGGTCAGCAGACCAACGACGTTTCTAGGTAAACGATGATAGTTTTGGCCAAGGCCATCATCATCATGGCTGCAGTTGGCCCTTGGAAATAGTAAACAGGAAAAGTGATTACGCCAGCTCCAGTGACTGTCAAACTGCCCCACATATAAATTCTATTTTAAATGTTTTATTTATTGATTAGGCAGCCTTTTGGCCAGGTTTTGCTCCATTATTGACACACAGCGGCCGCGGCATAGCGTAAGCGAATGAGTAACGAACTCGCTGCGGTGAGTACACGCAAATAAATATCCAAAATACACCAAGAAAAAAGCCTTTTTATTTAGAAGAATTAAATATATTTTGAGTTATTTTAAGGGGCTTCTTCTTACGAAGCAATTTTAATAGAAATATGTCTTTAATTTAACATTTAATATTACATTTCGTTATCAAAGGGTCAGGGTTTTCTCCTAGGAGTCCACAAATATTGTCAACTACTTTCTCTCTGTGCAACTACCACCAAATCTTGGTGGAATGATTGTAGGGGACGAATCTCGTGAGAAAAGCTTTGTCGCAAGTGCAGCTAGGAAACATTGGCGTCGGCGCTCTACGTGTTCCACACTCTCACCGGCCATCGCTCTCTGGGTTCGTCGTAGCCGTAGTCGCGTCGCTTTTGCCGCCAGTTGAGCAGTCGATTTTCGCACGGAGCGCCACAGTCGAAAAAAAAAATAATTGAAATAGGCATTCAACAGCAAAGCAGCAGCAGCAAGAGCCAGTCGAGAGATAAATACATTTTTTTACTTTTACTCAAAATCAAACAACGTACAATCGAAGGCGGTCGAACCGTTTGCCCAGCTGTGTGAGAAGCATTTAAAACGAAACAAACCCTTTGGTTCTCGAACGAAAAAAACAGAGCAGAAACACCTCCGAGAAGCATTTGCAAGCCTTTTCTAGCTGATTTATTACCCAACCGGAGGCCCGAAAGGTGAGTGCACGCAGAAGGGGTCACCAGTGCACCCTCGTCCGTGTTGTTTATTCTGTACCTCAGCATGTGTGTGTGTGTGTGTGTGGGAGTGTGGCATGCTGCAACAGTCACCTCTACTGGGTGGGCATAATCCATCGTGCAGAGTCACCACCCACTCATCCGCTCGCTGTGATGTAACTTTCGGTGTGTGTTTGTGTGCCTCTAAGATTGCTCATACGCCGCGTGTGCTAAGGAAAACAAACCAAGACACAGCGCTCTCTCTCCATGGCCAATTTTTGCACAAAATCCATGGGATAAACAAAGCTCAGGGGTTCGGAAACACTGCGCGCAAAAAAATAAAACAATTCTAATTGATCGATGGCGAAATGGTCTAATTTTAGATCCCTTTCGACCGATGGGCGCCAGCCGGTGCAAAAAAAGATCCCCGTATCCCAAATCGATCTGCAGGGCACAGGGAAAAATTGGATCACTTCTGAAGTCTACATTTTGTTCAAATTGAGGTGTTTTAAAAAGTTTCAACCGTTTTGAATTAATAATAAAAACGTTTAACTTGTTTAAAACTTTTAAATCGCTGAGATTTAATTTTATTTAAAGAGATTTAAAGGCAATGGATTTTTCTTTAATAAAATTGCGAACGAAAAAGAGGAAAGGATTTAAATTTTCTTTAAGAGCCGCATAAAACTTTTGGCTATTTTTATCAAGCAAAAATGGAAAAAGAAAATATGGGACTTTTGAGCTAAAATAGGTCATTTCCTATACAAATTAAATTAAATTTAAAACAAATTAAAAAGGATAATATATAATATTATTATTATTATGATTATTTTTTGCCAACCTGTGAAACCTAACATTTCAACCCTTCCTCGTTTAAATTAAAATTCTGCAGTACACTTTAAGACATGAAAAATCTTTAAATAAATGTTTCTTGAGATACAGTTTATTAATTAATATTTATATATTCATTTATCAATTAAAAATCTCAATTTTTCTCTGTGCCATGACCAATATTTGGCCAAATGCCCACAAGTCGCGACGTTCACGTGCCCCAGCGCTCTCTGAATTTTGCATTTTGCAGCGCACATCGATGCTCGCTTTGTTTATAAATAAACCTTGAATAATGCCGGCATATTTTCACTGCTGTCTTGTGGGCTCTGCGTTTTTTTATCTCTCTGTCTCGAGCATTAATTGAGCTCTGACTCTCTGGAAATGAGAATTGACTGGTGATGATGATGACCGGCACGTTAAGTTTTTTTTGCAATTCATTTGTTGCGCTTTTCGAAGGTCTCAGTGACTCAGAGGAAGTGCATGTCTGTCTGTGTTGTGTGTAGTGGAAATTGCCTTTTGGAGACCGCAAAACATTCAATAGTAAATAAGTTAAGCCGCCGCACCTTATAAATATTCATTGAACGGCTTACTAAATCGATTTTCTATTATTTGCAGCTAATACAAAATGTTCGCCTTGTGGTACTTGACTTTTGCCGTCGACGAAATACGGTGAGTGTGCGGGGAAAATTTGTTTGCCCCACAGTTTTACTGAAACTGATCGGCTAACAGGGCGGATGAGTGATATTTTGTAGCATACTTTCTGGCTGTGGTTGAGGGTTGGTCTTTTTATACAGTTCTTATATTTAGGGGCGTAATAAAAGATCCTTCGATTTATGAGTTCTTATTAAATTTAAAAATTTCCTCTTTTTAATTAAATTTATTTAAGAAGTTATGGATTCACGTTAATATATAATAGAAAAAAAAGAATAAAAAGTGAATAATTTTCATGAATAATTTGTGATTTATAAAAAAGTATTTAAAAGTTTTTAAATCTTTATTTATGAGGTAGATTTTATGTGTTGCTTTAAAAATACTGTTAATCAAGGATAAAATTAATTGTTTTTATCAGACATAATTTGGAATCCAATATATATTTTAAGTTTATTATCTTGGCAGAGTCTGAATTTTCCTACTAAGCTTCTGTACCTTTTGTACAATAGGAAATACTTTAAATTAAATGTTTTTAAACCAAATGTTGGTTGTAAAAGGAAATGTTCCTTATACGGCAGTGGATTGATTTTTATTGTACTTTACTTATCTTGTAATCTTTTAGCAACACATAGTTTTGTATCAAATTAGAAAGCTTTCGAGAACTAATACTCATTATATTACTTCCTCTCTTGCACAACTCTTGCATTTAATAAATCTTTCAGATAAGTATAGTCGCAATTTCGCTTGCCAAAGCCATTATCTAATCGGAATTAGGCCAATCTTTTGCTCTTTCACCGCACACGATCCCACAATCGATCGTATTTCGATTTGAGGAAGGTGCTAAATGTCACTTGGCCTTGCATTTGGCAACAATGTTAGTCAGCGAACGCTGTCACATGATTGATTCTCCCGGCAGCAACCGGCTTTCGCGGCTCTAACTCTCATTCGTGATAAGTGCAATCAGCACACACACCAGCACCCATATTTGGCCAAAACGAATTCGCAATTTTGGCAACAGAAACGAAACAAGAGAGCCCAGTTGTTATCTGCCGGCAATTAGCGTAATAATGAAAGTGATAATTGCAAGTTTGGAGCGGCCTTTCATCCGACCAGCCGGCGTTTCGGCCGGGTTTTGTTGGTAATTCTCGCCAGCGGAGCTCGTTTGTTTGCTTATCTATTTGCCGCACGAGTTTTTCGCCAGTCTATTGCCCGTTTTGGCCTACGTGACAAGAGAAATGCCGATGCCTGCGCGCCCTTCATAGTATATAGTTTTGGGGGAGTGGAGAAAGTAGTTACGTAAGGGTTGGATTGCGGTTACGATGCTAAATAACGACATATTGGGGCACTAAACCCGCCCACAACAATGTTCCTATTTCAATGCCACGCCTTCTTATCGGGAGCAGCAACGCCTTCGAAGCGAGCGAAATAAATAATTGGCCTATTACGTTGCCTGTTATGGGAAAATTACTTTTGTTTTACTTGTTACGACATTAGTTAAGGGAAGGGGACCTTTAGGGGAATATAAATAAGTTGAATAAGGGTTTTATCTGCGCTGTTATCAGCGGAAAATCTTTAAGTCTCTGTCAATATTTTTCATAAACTTTAAATTAAGTCATTTAAATTCAAACTTAAAGAGGGCTGCCATATCTGCCAAAGTCTCTGTTTCGAAACAGGAAAAACAAAATAAATTAGACATAATACTGGTATTAATTTTCACACTATGAGAAGGGATTTTGTTGTTAAATTAATATGCTAAAATCGGATCCAATGATCAGCAGCTCATCATCCTGGTCATAGCTAGTCATCCAAGACAAAGGGAATAGCACGGGAGGCATGATAGCCAATAGGAATTGATTAGGTGCTCCTTTAAAATGATTTTAATTTTATTTTCAATGTTCCATGTTTTATTTTCAAAATATTTTAACATGGCAGGTCACTCTTTCTTTCCATTTTGGAACTATCAGCTCACTGGTCTCCCAATTTTACTGGTCCCTTTTTTTTCTTCCTTTTAAACTATCGATTAACTTTTCATTGTCCCTTTTCAACTTTTCATCCGGCCAATAAGGAAGCGTTGATCGCAATTAAAGTTGTTTATTTAACAAAAAACAGTCCGTTTGCTTAAAAAAAGGTTATTAGTTGATGCATTTCAACTGTGGGCTGTGCCTAGACTTGAAGGTGGGTCAAATAAAGGTAGCAAATTGAGAATAAAGTGCAATTTCCATTGCGGTTACGCTTCGTTGCTTGAACAATGGAAGTTTTTAGAAAATTCGTGTGAAAAAAATGCTACAGCTGCGTTTATGCAAAATGTAATTTCCATAATAAGTTAAGATAAGTAATAATTAAAGATTTTAATGATTCATGCGTTTATTTCCAAGTTATCGGTTAAAGTTTGTAAAGCAAAAAGTTGTACGGCGTTCGTTGTCGTTTCATCAGAAAACAGTGTTCATCCATACATACACATGTACTTTTTTACTTTATTTGTATTGCACTTCATTTGCTTTTCTTCGATTTGATTTGATTTGATTTTCATTTACTTTTTTCTGTTTTCTGTATTCCCCCCTTTTGTTTTTGTAGCAAACGTTTAGCTTGGTTATTTAGTTCTAACAAGCCTGCAGCGCCAGCGCTAGACGACAAGCCAGCAAATCCCGCGCCAGCGAAGGTTCCAGCACCTGCACCCGCTCCCGCCAAGGATTCACCGCCAGCACCCGCTCCAAAACCCGCCGCGGCAGCACCTGCTCCAAAGCCAGAGCCACCGAAACCAGCGCCCGTTGTTACACCAGCTCCCAGCTCCCCTGTTCCCCCGAAGCAGGAAGCTCCTGCCACCAAGCCAAAGACAGAACCCGCACCTGCACCAGTGGTTGCTCCGCAGAAGCCAGCAACACCGCCCAAACCCAGCAGTCCACCAAAGACAGCCGACAAGATGCCGATTCCGCTGCCTAAATCCCTGACCGAAGCCAATACCAATGGCCAGAATACCAATGGCAATATCCAAAATGAAGTCGACGAGCGCGTGTTCGGTGGCCAGCCGCAGGAGAAGGTGCTGCCGGCGGCCAAGGAGGCCAGCAATGATTTCATCAAGGGCGAGACCAACGCCTTCATCCAGTCGATCAAGGAGGCCCAGCAGCTGGGCGAGCGGTAAGCGTGCATTTCCCCCCTTTTATAGTTTGTATTATTTCTGTAACTTTTGAGTTTTCTTTTTGTCTTAATTTTTAAATTTGATATTTTCGTGCACCATTTCCGCATCTCCACATGCTGTGGCGGGTTCAATGGCCTCGGGTGACTTCTGTTCGGGCGGGCGAAAATAGTTGCCATGAGGCGCAGCCGCTTGGCGACAACGGTGCAGCATCAGCGAATTCGTTGAACGATGATGATGATCATCATGTTGGTGCTGATGGTGGTGGCGGCGGCGGCAACAATTTTGCTGTTATTTTTGTCTCATGTTCTGTGCTTGGGCGGACAGCTCAGCTTGTTTCGGCTCACACGACGTCGCCACAGCCGTCGCCTCTGTCGGATCTGCGGCTGCATGTGCAGTTTAGGGTTTATTTACGAAGCCGTCTTGGCCATGTGTCGGGTTCTCCACTTCCTATAATTGCGCACAATTGATTTCCCATTAATATTAATCGGGCAAAGCCTTGGTGCACGCAAGCTTCGGTGGCCCAGCGACTTGTCCTTGCCCAGGTACTGCTCAAGGATAGCGCCTCCGCCTGGGGGCAGGTTGGTTTATTAGTTTTTGGCTCGCTGCCATAGTGAAATGGAAATGGAAATGATGATGATGAGCATTTGTCGGGCCATTATGAGACCTGTCGCAACTCTCCGCGCGCGCGTTCGCTGACGGAACAGCAGTCGGGCGGGTCACATGATCTCCCCCCATGCAAAGTTTATTAATACATTTGGAGACGCAGCCAGTGCCAGTGCCTGTGTACATTTTTCATTGTTCATATGCAGCAAATTAGCTCTGCAGTTGCAACCGAAATCAGCCTCCTGCTGAGGAGAAATCCCATTTTAGCTTAGCGAGGCGGCGTCATGCCTCATATCTGATCCCTACTGATGGACAGAGGTCTTCATTTGGGTGTCTTGTTTGATGTACGCTGTACATACAAACGCCACAGAGTATATACCCGAGCAGATACATATGTACGGATATATATTTTAGGCACTTGGCTCGCGTCTGTGCAAAAAATTGCTTTTGGCAAGCGTCGCTTTTGATGTGCTGCCAAAATATTGTTTAGCAAACAAAAGGCGAGAGCCGCAACACAGATGGAAAGTTGACAACACGGGCAGAGCTTTTAGCATATAGTATATATAGCATATATATCATATATATTTCGATAAATGTAGTTCTACCGGCATGATCTGTTGCAATCCACGGATAATTAGACACTAGCCACTACCCACTAGATACTGTTAATGTTAAAGGGTTCCTCCTCCTCCGCAGCCGCCGACTGGCGTTTCAATTATGACAGTAATTTCACAGCTAATTGCCCGGATAGCGGCCACTGTTGGGCATTAAGTTGGGCTCGTGCTTCGCTGCCCGCAAATTGAACTAATTAATAACACATATTTCAAATGGTTTACTCATGTTTTCGGCTTTCGTTTTTTGCAGTTAGCGATCGCTGGCCTCCAGGGGCCGCAATCAGTCAATGACTAAATGCTTTTATAAACACCACCCTACCCTTCTCCTTATATATTTAGCATGTTTGGGAATGTTATGCAAGTTTTTCCGATTCGTCAGATGTGCGGATAAAGATAGAAGATTGTGTTTTGCGGCAGCTTAGTGTGTGTAAGCCACCACAAGCGGGGGCTGAGCTCATTCTAGGCTTGTCACATGCATCTCTCCAGGCAATAGTCGCCTCTTATGGATATATTCTTACGTTTGTTGTCGAACTAATAGTTGTGGGCAGACAGAATATTTAATATTTTTAAAGGTTTAAGGGAAATATTTGATTGATTCATGTTTATGCTTTTATTTTAAGGCTTTACTAAGAATATTAAATAGTAAATGTTTGTAATTTATGGTAATTATCAAGAGTTAAAGCCAACTATACCCTCTTAATTCTCATAATAATCTTCGTTACTGTTTAAATTCCAGGAAAATCTCCTCACCATCATTATTGGCACTATTATTTTGAACTCTGCTGTGTGTTCTATACCCCCTAGATGCTAAGTGCTTTCTCAACTGTGTGTCAACAGTAACGAAATCGCCAGTGGCTGCTATTGTGCGAGTATCTACATATCCGTTCGCTTGTTTCGCAAGCTTTTCAAGGTCAACCCGCCATAGTATATGCCATTTCGCTTTTTTCCCCCACTTGTTAGTTGGGTCCGGGGCTCTATTGTTCTATGCGAAATCCTACACGGGCCGAACCAGCCCCCAAAGGCTGTCAGGCTGCCAGCTGGTTGGTTAGCTGGTGGTGGGGTTAGTGGTTAGAAGTCGCGATGGGATGGGTGGCTCACTGACAGAGCTGCTGGGCGCATTTACGTAATCTCAGCGCCACTCGACGTCGTCAGCAATTGAAAATGAAAATGAAAACGAAAACAGGCGGGGCTGAAGTGACAGCCAGCAAAAGTAAATTGAAAATGCGAAAAACTTTCTGCCAATGGAAAGGGATTTTGTGCGACGACATTTCCCTGGATTATATAAGCATCCTGCTGCTGGTGCTAATGTCGCCTGGCATTCGTTTTAATATGTATCAAAAATTAATCTGCAGCATATCGTATCTAATTTGATTGTTGGAATGGCGGTTTGATATGTATTTTTAATGTCCGTCGCCCGTGGAAAATTCGTGTGCCGTTGAAAAGCAAAAGTTCTTTGTGTCTCTTTTTTTTCGAAAACAACACACGTAGATAGATGGATAGATATAGGTTGGGTTGGCTATAGGTATCGTATATATTTTCCGATGTTTGCTGCGCGTTGCATAAATTTCGTTGGCAACTGTTCAAATATTTTTCCGTCGTTTTTCATCTAGTAGTAACAAATGAATATGTTCGCTTCGATGATACAACATATGGGCCGCCTCCTGCTGTTGTGGCATGGGTGGCCGTTGCCCAAAAGATTTGGATTGTTTGTGCCTTTAAAATTCAAAATCAAGTTCAAGACTTTTGTTAGAGGTCGTGTAAGCGATTATTTTTAATGTGTTTATTTGATTAAAAATGTGGGGGAGCGGCTAAAGCTAGGTGGCATAACAAAAACTATGTAATGCGTTTTAGTTGGCACATCGCAATTATTTATCGTAGCTCCCCCAATTTTCCCTAAATCTTTTACATTTTAGCACAACATTTTTCATTTCATATACAGCGGTATTAGTGCCAAAATTTATGACGGCGACGTTTTGTTTGCTTTAAGATCTGGCCAAAAACAACAGAACTTTTCTTATAGAAGGTGTGTATATACATATTATATAGGTGATGAGTTGTATTACCTACGGGAGAAATTCTACAAATTGAACTTGTTTATGTTGAATATTAGCTTTATTTTACACTTGGAAAACATTATAATTCAAGTCTGAGGTCGAGTCAGTTAGGGCGACATTTTTTATCATTTAAATGATATATTCTAGATATATCCATGTCTGCTAAAATATATTCAAATTTTTTGTTTAATTAAAATAGTAAAAAATTGAATTTTCTAATCCTTAAACTCAATTTAAATATTTTTTTTTGTTTTTTTAAGGAGATTTCAAGACTTCTCCAATTTCTGTACCATGCTTTCTTGATAGGTTTTTAAAATAACTCCAAAAATGTTCAAAACACACATTTTTCTTAATTTATCATCATAAATTTGAATAAAATTGTAAGAAAATAACTTGTATAAGTTTCTTTAAAAAGAAAATATACTTTATTTATTAGGAATTTATATATTTCTTATACAAAATCTGTTCTAATGGGAAACTTATATAAAAATATATTAGTTTCTAATTTAAATTCCTTAACAAATCGGTAGAATATATATTTTTCTAGGTATATTAATTCATTCTCTAGAAGTTGTACTGTATTTTGTTGAAGCAATCTTCGATCTTCTTGTGTTTATTTAGCATTTTAAGCGAATCTTTGGGATGGCGACGCCATGAGCTGAGCTAAGCTTGTCCTCTTTGAATATTTGCAAATTCCAACTATTTGCGAATTCCGGCTATTTGCACTTCCCATGGAAGACGAAGGCCGGGAGAAGGCGTAACTGGTGTAATTGTGCCACTTGCCTTGATTACTTTCATCGTATGCCATATCGCCGCATATCATTCCGTTTTCCCTTGCTCAGTGTCTGGTCATAATTAAGCAATGGAACCGCTCCTTGGCCTGGGTGTGAGTGTGTGCCTCACCCTCCCAAGCACACACTCACAGCACACACACATAATCCGTGGGGGGACAATTTAATATTTTTGATTTGCGGCTGCAAGAAGTCGCTGCCTCCCGATGCCTTCTCGCTCCCACGCCCGCATGGAGCAATGCAGTTTTCTAGCTGTTTGCGGGCCGAACACTTTCCTTTTCTCAGTCGCGTCGCCATAGTGTGTTGGTATTAGTTTTAGGGGGTGAACTGTAGCTGTGTGAGTGCGCGCGAGAGAGCTTTAGTTTTCTGCTTTTTAGTCATACGTCACGTCCTACGTCAATCGGCACTCACCAACACAGGGAAGGCACTCGCGGCGGCGGGCATGCCACAGAGCCGGCAGAGCAGCCAGGAGGAGGCAGCTTTTCGGCTCTCAGTCGTTCGTGCTTGGATTCCGTATCTGTGTGTCCGTGTATCCATGTATCCGTGTGTAGTTTGAAAGTGAAAGAAGGAAGGGAATCGCTATGCCTCGGCCTCGGCCTCTGCCGGCGTCGGCGCCCCCCCAGCGGCAGCGACTGCACTCAGTTGGGTTAAAGAACAGAATATTCCGATCATTGTAACGTTGGACGTTGAATTCTACGGTTGCAAAGGTGAGCCGTTCTCCAAAGATAAGAATTGCAAGTCTGCAAGTGAAGAAATAATTTCTGCTGACAGCAAAAGTATCTCAAAGATACTTAAAGCACAGTGAAGCGCTTAGATTTAAATCAGTTTTTGTGGCTCCTAAAAAGTTAAATAAATCCAAGTGAATTGCTAATTTTTATCTGCAATTTAATTGCTTTCAATTAAAATGCTGTGAAATGCTTTTAGATTTCTATCGTTAAAATTGATTCGCTTTAGTGGCAACTCAATTTTCCAGATGCTGAAAAACAGTGAAATATCTTTAGCTCTTAATTGCTTTAATTTCTGTGAGTTTTTGGGCCATTAAAGGTTCAGTTTTATTGGTTATTAAATGCAGTGCTTGGTTTATAGATTTTTAATTGAAAACTTATTTAAATAATCATTTAATTGGTAATATTTTTATGAGATACTTCTTAATTATCTTTACTTTTCCATACTTTAAAGTAGCATTTCAAGGCAAAAGCAATTTAATTGCAGTAAATTATAGAGAAATGCTTTCAGTCTTTAAATACAATTTAGTTTGTGGCAGCTATAAATATATAATTTCCGCCCGAATATATGCCCAGTTATTTAATAATTTTCCCCCTAAACTGTGAGTGTGTGTCTCTGTGTTTAATTTTCACATCCTCGGTTGCTAAGTTGAGTCACTTTACTCGTCGTCGTTGCATTTTTGCAATGCGAGAAAACCGGTTACCGGCAAAAATAAAATTTATACAGACCGGCGGCTATAGGCAATAAAGCTCTCTCGGTTTATAGTTATGCAGTTTCAGATTGAGGTTCTTTTTTTGTTGTTTTTTCCAAACAGAAACTTGTTTGGCCCTGCTTGGGGCTTTGCTGTTACGGTCTGGCAGTCTGTCTGCTTTTATTTTTGCTGTAGTTGTGCAATTTTTGCGGCCAAATGCCAATGAACGGGCGAAGAACTGTACGTACCGCTTGCCAAGTGCATTTCAGAGGATGGGAAGAGCGGTGTTTTGCGGGGGTGCAGTTTAAGGTCGGTCGTTCGTTGGCTCCTAGAAGAGGTGGCATGTCGTGTGTGTTTTTAGTGTGCTTCATGTTTCCCTGTATCGATTTCGATTAGATATTGGGGCGTGTTAATGCCTTTCTAACTGAACGACAGATAAGAGGCGACGAAACGAACACTTGGCTGGCTTCTCTGGCCATTTTTTCACTTGAACTTGCCCGAGCGGGAAGACTATAAATAAAAAAAAGTTCTCTTTCTCAGCAATAAAAGGAAAGTCACACTCATTTTCGCGGTCAATGCCAGCTATATAGCAAGCAATATTGCGTAATCGCGGCGATAGCAAATTTTTATCTACAATTTCAAGCAAAATAATGCTGGGCAGGCAGAAATCAGGGCAGAGTCGGTGCTATACCCCCAGGGGACGGACCATTCAAGAATTATTATATAAGCCAGTTTGAGAGCCATAGCAGCAGCAGCAGCCACAGGGCCGCCGTTCGATCGAAATTTTACCCGGCCAAATTTAGTTCGGGTTGATATAATGCCGGCTGCTAAAAATATAACCCCGCCAAGGCAAATAAGCAAAACAAAAGCAAAGCAGCAGCATACACAGTTGAGGATGAATAGGGTGGCATGGCATACCACCATTCCTACCTGGCAGAACATATATATAGAGCATATATAGGAGCAGGAAAAATTCCAAAATATAACCAACAACAGCTGACAAGTTTACGGGGGAATTGCTCGGGCTTTGTGTATCATTCATACACCCAGCTTTTTGTTATATTCAGCAAACAAATCGCGCAAATTTGTTGTACAAATTGTGAGTTCCCCGGCTCGTCTTTTCGCTCTGGCACGTTGCTGTTAATTATTCAATTGAGATCCATTAGGCAGTCGCTTGCCTACTCGGTTGCTCGCTTTTTCAAGCGAATAAAAGCCTGGAAAATGCTATATAAACAGAGTCGTGAAAAATCGACCGATTGACTTGTCACAACAATGCTCTCCAGCGGAAAATCCGTTTCCCCCTTTTTGGTCTAGATATAGTAGTTAACAAGGTAACGCCGCTTCTATTTTCCCTGGCCAAACAAAAGCCAGCTCCGAGCGACCGACAGGTTGCATAACCAGAGCTGGGTTGGGTTCGGTTCGGTTCTCCTCTGGCTAGACAGGAAATGGAAATCATCCCACACCGGAGTGGGAGGGAGGCTTCCAATAGCAGCAGGCATAGGCAATCAATTTCGAATAACACCAATCTGGATTTTCCTCGCAATTCATTTAGCCAGTAAATAAGCAAATATTTGGATTAGCTGAAATTTCAAACAAAACGTAAACAAATCGCAGCCACTCAAAGTGCTTGCTGTGAAAAAAGGGCTAGGCTAGCCTAATATTGTGACGGCGACTGTAATTGAATGAATGGGAAAGCTTTTTAGCAGTTTGAGTTTAGGGTTTTACAAGCACTGGACTTTAAGGATATGCGGGTGGTTTAAGCTTTTTCTTAGTCCCCAAAAAAGCTTTTTAAAAATTTATTGTTGGTTTTAAAAGGACTTTAACTTGTTTACAGTTTGTTCATAGTCCCTAAAAGGACTCTCGTACCTCCCTTAAATTACTCCTGGCTTTTATGAAATTTTCTTTAGAAATTGTAAAGCAACTTTTAATGATTTTTACGTATTCTTACTAATTAATTTTTGTTAAAGCAAATTAATAAAAAATAACTACATTTTTATCCTTTAAAAATTTTCATGTTGCATTTTGTAAAATGTAATGTAAATTTGATAGAAGTTATGTATTTTCCTAACAGATGGCGCCAGTATGCATGTAATGTAAAAAATAAGGTTTGAATTTAAAAGCGAAATATTAAAGTTAAGTTTTAAATTAATTTTAATCAAAAAGAGGCTACGCTTTATTAATTTCTTTAAGGTTAATAAATCATAATTTAATTTTTCTAGTCAAAAATCCTTAAAAACCCTCAAACGACGGGTACTTAATGGGACACTGTGAATACTCGAAATTCTTGGTGCCCACGATGATTAAGCGCGCCTCATCCTCCTCCTTCCTCTCACTGACCAGATCTTTCCGATTCCCCGCTATATATGCCCGTGCATCCTACTTATAACCCTTTGCCGCAGGCTATATATCTATAGAGCTGCAGCTTAATGAAGGCCCCTCGTCTGATTTTCGCTGATTGTCTTCGCAGACAGCGCAAATTTAAATCAACGACATCCGGGGCAGCACACACACACTCATATATTTTACACCACTTGGTGTTGTGCAAAGAAGAAATATTTATCATCATCTCTCATATCTCTCGGGCTGTCTCGTATATCTGCCTAAATATTCCTCGGCAATTCCCCATCTAATTGAGTGTGAGCCGCTTTGACGTTTTGCCAAAAGAATTTTAATTAAATTAGGACTGCAGAACAGAGAAGCCAGAAATGCGGGTGACCAGCATCAATCCCAACTATCCCAACACACCCCTTCGACCCCTATGAGGCCAGATATAATATTAATAAGAGCTTTATGTCGAATTCATGTCACAGCCAGAATTATTATTGGCAGAACGCTGGGAATTGTTGTTATTATCCAGGGAGCGGTGGGTATATGCCGCCATGTCCATGACCAGATTCAATTAGTGTCGTGTGTGGAAAGGAAATGAATGAGTGTCTAGCACACACTCATTCGGGGTTATCAGACTGCCAAACTTTCCATTCCATTCCATGCCCAAGTTGATGTGTTATCAAAGGCTATGACCAGTTTTGGAGTGACTGACTGTGACTGCCCGCCGTTCCCAATTTCCCGCTGCAGTTACTCACGTCGTCGTCGTCGTCGTCGTTGGCTGTCCAATTTCCCGAAATACATTTCGAATTATTTTCGTACACTTGCCAATTTCTTTGTGCAATCGACTGGCCAAAAGCGCAATTAACGAAGGCAACTATTGCAGCGATTTCTCGGGTGAACGACCAGGCCGTTGTTGGCCATAAACTTATCCATTGCACTGGCTGCGCTGCCTGCCTGTCCGTTTAGTGTTGTTTCCAACTTTGCCAACTTCTTTCGGTTTCGATTGCAATTTGATTGTGATTTTCCCTGTTTGCGCCTTAAAGCGGGTTTTATGAGACCACAAGAACTGTTTGCTCACATCCCGGGCTATCTTATCACCTCGACTGCTTCCTTTGGGACCGATCATCTCCAGACACGACGACAGCTCCAGCGACAGCCGGAGACGACGGTTTACGAGTTAAGGTTTAGAGCTTATCAGCCGGCATTTGCTGGGCTTATCTAAGGCTAGCTAGCTCTCGGGGCTCTCACCTGCTCTTTCGCTCTCTCTGTCCAGGTGCAGTTTCCTCTCCATCTCCAGCTCCAGCTCCGGCAGGTGAATGGGTTGGTGGGCTGCTTTTGGCCAGCCATTCGCGAATTGTTGCTAAGCCTTGACGGTTGCAAATACAAAAGTCGTGCGTGTGATATCGTTATAAACCGAAGGCGAAGGCTTTAAGTGGCCCAAATCAAATTAAGCCGACTTGGTGACGCGTGTAGAGCTGCTCTGCTGATCCTGCTCTGCTTAGGAGGGGGAGGGAGGGAAGTACCCCATCTGTCCGCATCTCATCAGGGGTTGCATAACGAAATCAGTTGCTTCAATTATGCGTCAGCCTAATGTGATTTGCTTTGAAGGCACTTAAAAGCCTGCGATGATGACTGCCTGCCGAGGGTGGGGTTTTTCCCTCGAACCCCTTTCGCCTGCTCCAGTTTTGCCAGGTTGCTAGCTTGGCTATCGGGGCTGCGGCACTTGAGTTAATTGATTAGTTCCAACGCCTTCTAGACAGGCCAATAAGTCAAGTCAACAATCCACGGCCTGCCATTATCATTATCTAGCGAGATTCGTAGCCCCATTTCGGTACAAATTGCAGTTTCGCCAACGAGCACTATCTTAAAGCCTCAACAGATTACCCAGAGATTACTCATGTGAAGTGGCAGGGGACAATAAGCCACCGAAATTGTATAGAATTTTCCGCAAATCAATAAACACTTGCCCGTGCCGTCGGTCAGGTGGCAATTAAAATTGGCAAACTGCCTTTCCTTATTCGCCAATCGATATTTATTTACAACGGAGCTTCGGAGTATTGCAATGCCCGGCCGGGATTGGGATTACTCATCCATCCATCCACTGGGGCTCGGTCGAGGCTGAGTAATTGAAGCTGCAAATGAAATTAGCCAAAAACAAAGCACAAAAAAAAGGGCGATAGCAAATGAAAATTGGTACATAAAGTGACTTAATGTGCATTAGACATGCAATGCCGGCATGTCTGGCCGAAATGGGGAAATAGTTCCCCCTAACCCGCTCTCAATTCGAATTCACTTCAGCCCACAATGGGTTAATTCTCGGCCTCAAGTGCCCGTGTCCTTGTCCTGGGAATCCTGCAAGCTGCCACTGATTTGCCGTTGTAATTGATTTTTTTACACACACTCGAACGAGAAGGAGGAGGACCAAGCACCCGATGTCATTACCAGAGTTTACACTTGAAGTCGACTTGACCGCGCGCGCTGGAGGCTCAACAATTCCCAGCTGCCCGTGTCGCGTGCTATAAATTTTATTGATTCCAAGGGTGTACAGAGGCGGGGTGCTTGGGCTGGTTGGTCGATGATGGTGGTGGTGGGTCCAGCGCATCGTGTAAATATATCCTTCCGCATTATGCTGCTGCTCATCCGGCAACAGTTGAGGGCCGGCGCCTGCGGGTAGGCAATGCGACGGCGGCGGTAGCAGCGGCGGCGGCTTCAACCCTCCGCTGCGACCTCTGCGAATGCGAAACCCTCCCCGGGTTATAGCTCTCCGGATCGAACTGGAACTGGGGAACTCCGGCTAAAAACTCTCCCAGCTGAGCGCTGAATTGTGGTGCGGCTTTGTGCCGGCGCTGTGGTGGCCGTGGCCCTTGGGTGCGATATGTGTGCTCTCAGTTCCTTTCGATTTGCCGATTCGGTTTGTTCGTCCTTCGCGCGCTAAAATATATCCTGCAGAGCCGCAGCAGAGCAGGCATAGCACAGAGCAGAGCACAGCAGAGCAGCTCCCAGTAGTCAGCCAGCCGAGCAGCAGTCAGCAAGTCCTTTGCTCTCCCCCAAAATAGCATCGCGTAGTGTTTGTTTAGTGTAGTATACATTTGGGCGCGGCAGCAGCAGCGAAAAGCAAAGCAAAAGTTGTAAAAACTACAAGATAAATCCGATATATTTATTGTTGCGTCCGCTATTTTGATACCAACGAGTAACAAGACCACCACGAGAACCAAAAAAAAAAAAAAACCCGCGGAACCAACTAACCAACCCGACGACGACTAATCAATCACCGAGAAAATCAAAAGCAATAAGCGTTTAGCATTTTAAGCGTGTCTGTGTTTTTGTGGAAGAGCTATAGCTGCATTGTGATTTCATTTTACCTGCAAAACGCGCAAGAAACCAAAAAAGAAAAATCAAACAGAGACTGGCCGCTCATTTTATAATCGACCGACTCTTTGTGACCAAGCCAACGCCAAATTTTTAAACGTTTTTTGACCAACAACTTTACTCTACAAATTAACTCCATAATCTACTTTAACTCCATACTCTAACAATGGGTCTCTGCGCCTCCAAGGACAAGAAGGAGAAGGTGATCGAGGGCGAGGTGGCCAACGGCGGTGAGCCCAATGGCAGCGCCACGCCAGCCGCCGCCGGCGGAGGAGGAGATGGGTGTGTATCCTGGTATCCTGGGTTTCGTTTTGGGCCTAGGTCTCCTAGACGCCAGTTGTCTCTCTAGCAGGAGAGGAGGGGGGCTGACGTCATGTGTGTGTCTGTGTGTGTGTAAAAGCACCCAAAAATAAAGTGCCATAAAAAAATTATTATTGCCCTGGTCCCTTGGTTTTGTCCAGGATTCTGTTGGCTGGGCCGGGTCACCGCCGCCGCCGCCGCTGCTGTCGCCGCCGCCATGTTGTTGTCCTGCGCATGTGCGGGGGAAGAGAGAGTACACCGAGTACACAGAAGATGGAGTCCCCTTCAGCGGCGGGGAGCGGGCGGTGTATATAGTGTTGTAGCCGTCGATTTGCGTATTCAGCGGCAGCCGGCGAAATTTTATAGTCAGTCAGAGCCACCACCGAAGTCGGAGTCAGAGCCACCACCACTGAAAACGGGGGTGATGGGCAGGAGTGATGGGAGTTGGGAGTTGGAACGTTGGGCTGTCGCGTGCCAGAGCCAAGTGGGGTATGCGAGCACATGGCCATAACCCGAAACTAATTGCGGGCCAAACAATAGTCAGGGAACCGAGGAAACAAACCAGAGGCCGACTTTTAGGCGCCACAAAACTGAAGAACTGAAGAAACGTTAGCAATAAAAAAGCTTAAACTGTCTGCCCTTCCCCCCCTTCAAGAATGCCAAATGCCACGCCCTTTTTTACTAATGGTCAACCCTCTGCTCTTCCTTTATTTGCAGCAAACAAGACACCATGGTTGATGCCGCTGTTCTCGCTAAACTGGAGGAGGGTTATGCCAAGCTGGCTGCCTCCGACTCCAAGTCGCTGTTGAAGAAGTACCTGACCAAGGAGGTCTTCGACAACCTAAAGAACAAGGTCACGCCCACCTTCAAGTCGACCTTGCTGGATGTGATCCAGTCCGGCCTGGAGAACCACGACTCCGGCGTTGGCATCTACGCCCCCGATGCTGAGGCCTACACAGTGTTCGCCGACCTGTTCGACCCCATCATTGAGGACTACCATGGTGGCTTCAAGAAGACCGACAAGCACCCGGCCTCCACCTTCGGCGATGTGGCCAGCTTCGGCAACGTTGACCCCACCAATGAGTACGTGATCTCCACTCGCGTGCGCTGCGGCCGCTCCATGCAGGGCTACCCCTTCAACCCCTGCCTGACCGAGGCCCAGTACAAGGAGATGGAAGGCAAGGTCAGCAGCACCCTGTCCGGCCTCGATGGCGAGCTGAAGGGCAAGTTCTACCCTCTGACCGGCATGGAGAAGGCCGTTCAGCAGCAGCTGATCGACGATCACTTCCTGTTCAAGGAGGGCGATCGCTTCCTGCAGGCCGCCAACGCCTGCCGCTTCTGGCCCAGCGGCCGTGGCATCTACCACAACGATGCCAAGACCTTCCTGGTCTGGTGCAACGAGGAGGACCATCTCCGCATCATCTCCATGCAGCAGGGCGGTGATCTGGGCCAGATCTACAAGCGTCTGGTGACCGCCGTCAACGAGATTGAGAAGCGTGTGCCCTTCAGCCACGATGACCGTCTCGGCTTCCTGACCTTCTGCCCCACCAACCTGGGAACCACCATCCGTGCCTCCGTGCACATTAAGGTCCCCAAGCTGGCCTCCAACAAGGCTAAGCTCGAGGAGGTTGCCGCCAAGTACAACCTGCAGGTGCGCGGCACCCGTGGTGAGCACACCGAGGCCGAGGGTGGTGTCTATGACATCTCCAACAAGCGTCGCATGGGTCTCACCGAATATGATGCCGTCAAGGAGATGTACGATGGCATCACCGAGCTGATCAAGCTCGAGAAGAGCCTGTAAATTGCCCGCACACCGCCGAGCATCGTCCCCCCAGCTGAAGCTGTTGAGAATCTCCTGGGCGCCAAACATCTGTCCATCATCATCAGCAGCCGCCAGTTGGGGCATCACGCAACAATCAACAACAAATAAAGAACAACAACAACAACAAGAGCAGCAGCTGCAGCAGCAACACTTAGAAATCTTCAGCTCCTCCGTCTCGACGCTTTTGGACGCGTTTGGAGCTGCAAAAGTCTAGTTTGTAGCGATGTGTAGTAGGTGCGGAGGAGCTGCTTTGTCCCAGCCCGGCGACCTTCGGCATTTTCATATACTTTGAGAGTCGCGGACGGGCGGGCAGCGAACCCAACTTGCAACACCAACAATAACAACAACAACAGCACCACCCGCAACAGCAGCAGCAGCAGCAACAACAATGGATAAACTATTGGACAAGAAAAAAACATTTGCTTAATTACAAACAACCAAACAATGTAAAACATTTTGACATCTGTGTCAAGCAAAAACAAAAAAAGAAACTTTAAATACTTTTATTTTAAGTCTTAAGTTTATAAAAGAATTAAAATTATTAAAAAATAATAAAAAAAAATATAAATAAAAAGGTCAAGGAGGAGAGGAGTGTTAAATGGGGGAAAATGAGATAGAAATAAGCATTAATTTAAATCTTCAGATATCGTTATGTATTTTTAAAACGATTTGTAACCTAAAATTATCAAGTTAACAGAAAGTAAAAGCTTTTTTTTATGATCACTTGGCCTTGCCCTCGGCTTCAATCAGAGCTCGGATCCCGTCATGCATCTCCTTGATGGTATCCTGCTCGGTTAAGCCCATCCGCCGCACATTGGAGATGTCGTGCACCCCGCCCTTGGCCTCCGAGTGCTCGCCGTGAGTGCCGCGCACCTGGAGATTGTACTGATCGGCCAGCTTGTGCAGGTCCTTGGGGTTCTTCGTGAGATTCGGCAGCTTAATGTGCACCGAGGCCCGAATGGAGGTGCCCAGGTTGGTGGGACAAAAGGTCAGATTGCCGAGACGTTCGTGCCTGGCAAAGTTCAGCTGCTCGCCGAGCGCCTCCACGCCGGAGATCATGCGATCGTAGACCTTGCCCAGATCCCCGCCCTTCTCCATCGAAATGATGCGCATGTGGTCCTCCTCGTTGCACCAGACCAGGAAGGTCTTGGCATCGTTGTGGAAGATGCCGCGGCCAGTGGGCCAGAAACGAGAGGCGCCGGCTGCCTCCAGGAATCGGTCGCCCTCCTTGAACAGGAAGTGATCTTCGATCAGCTTCTTCTGGACGGCCGGATCCATGCCGGTCAGAGGATAAAACTTGCCCTTGTGCTCTCCGCAGAGGGTTTCCAGGGCGCCGCTAATTAGGCACTGCAGCTGATGGTACTCGGACTCCGTCAGGCAGGGATTGAAGGGGAAGCCCTCTATCGAGCGACCGGTGCGCACGCGTGTGGACACAATGAACTTGCCATCGGGATCGAGGTTCTCAAAGGCCTTGCCGTCGCCAAAGCAGATAGCCGGATGCTTGGCCGTCTTGCAGAAGCCCTTGTGGTAGTCCTCGATGATCGGATCGAAGAGGTCGGCAAACACTGTGTACGCCTCCGGATCCGGGGCGTAGACGCCCACGCCGGAGTCGTGGTTGCACAGTCCCGAGTTGATGCAGTGCAGCAGGGTGGAGTGGAATTTGGGCGTCGTCTTCGTTTTCAGCTTCTCGAAGATCTCCTTTGTCAGATGCTTCTTCAGCAGCGACTTGGACTTGGAGGCAGCCAGCCTCGCATAACCATCCTCCAGATCCTTCAGCACCTCCCCGTCGATATTGCCGCCGCCACACTGGCTGTAATGGCGGTAATTTAGAAGAAGGCGCTGCCTCCAGCCGCCTAAAATGTTCAGACCGAACCGGGAATTTGTGAGTAACGACATTTTCGAAAGGGTTTTTGGTTTCTTTTTTTAAAGACAAGCCAGTGAGACGGCAGCTTGTTCTATACGAAACGTTGTGCCTTGATAAGTCTACAAAAAGTTGACATCAGACGCAATGCAGACAGTATATAAAATAATATTTTATTAATTTAATTCGGATTAAATTTTACACAATTTTACATACCGTTTCTTTCCGAAATTTTGTACATTTAGATACAAGTTAAAATTAAGTTTTACAACCTTTATATACCAATTGGAATTTATATCCGCAATTTTGCACATAAGGATTACATTTATGCCAATATGCCAATTGGAAATGCCATCAAAAATTTTGTTCATTACGATTATTTTACACATTTTTCCTAAGTTTTACGTATTTTACATGCAGTAAGACATTTTAAGATGACATTCTACATACCAATAGGAATTTTATATATATATATATTTTTATAATTTGTGTGGCACCATCTACATGATAATTTTTTCTTTTTCACGTAAAGATGGTGCTGTTTTGGTGGATTTTGCTACAAATGTATCTTTAAAAATCATTAAAAATTAAGTTATTCTACTAAATTAACTAAAAACTATTAAATAAGTTTAAAAATAAGTACAAGAATATTTACGCAGTGAAATTAATTAACTTAAATGGAGATAAATAGAAAAAATCCTCCCGAATAATAATAATTTTCAATGGAGTTTATCTTATTTTGATTTTTTCATTCTTATTTATTTATATTTATATAATTTTTTCTTAGTAGGTATATAAAAATTATGTTAATTAAATAGTATAAATAATTGCAGTTAAACTTCAAGGTTGTATTAATATTTAATACTTTTCCTATTTAAACCTGCAAAATAAAAAATTAAATTTTGTGATAAATTCCCAATTAAGTTAGTAATAAAAAATAGGTGTGCTAAATATAATAAATACTTCGAGCCTTAAAATAAATAACTGCCCCCGCTGCTCGACCTGTTCTCGTTCGCACAATTTAATTAAATGTTTGCGGCCGTTGGTTCGATCGTAAAACAGAATACGACAACATTTTTATAGCTTAAAGCTTAAATACCAAATCAAATATATTATAATTAGCAATAAAGCGCAACAAAAGCAGAGAGCGGAGGGCGGAGGCTGGGACAACCACTACTACACCTTTAGCATGTGGCGCAAATAAAATTCGGTTCCAAACGGCAACACCTTCTCAATAAAGCATCGTTATCCTCATTATCATTATCAACAGCTTTGACCGCAAACCGGATTTGGATTTGGAATTGGAATTAAAAATTGGGCATGGTTCGAGCTTCAGTTTGGTTTTGCGACCAACCAACCTACACATAAAAATTCATTAAGTATATTAAAACAAGCGCAAATTAGAAATGCAATAGCGATTTCCATTTTTATCTCATAATCTACGAATTTTGACGCTTTTTGCCACCGTTTTTGGCCAAAGAAAGAAGCCAGTCGCGGAATCGAGGCAGCATTTAAAAAACACTTCTGAGGCGCAGGCGCAGACGCCGACAACATTTTATGTTTTTTTGTATGTGTCTTGAGCCCCCCTTTGTTTTTGGTGAAAACGTGCAAATCCCATAATTTAATTGTTTCAGCCATTCGGCATTTCGAATGCAAATTTATGCGCCAACAAATCCAATCGAAGTGGAGAGAGAATCGTTAAGCGCTAATAACAACAACTAAGCCCAAATTAGTCAAAGCCGCCTTCGGACGCGGGCTTCGTGTGGCCAGTGAATTATTTCGCGCTGCCTCGGATTACATTATGCAAAGTTTTCTATGAATGGAAGCCACCGGGGGTTCGATTCGAGCTCCCTTTGATCATTCCGCCAGTTAGATTTCTCTCTCTCCCTCTGTGGAGAGTCTTTATAGACATTCTCCTGGGTTGCTTCTGGGTTGCACTTAAAAACTTAATTAAAAATATTAAACACGAAATGTTTGGCGCCACCGTTTAGGAAGCCCTCAAAGTGGACCGCACACATCAACGGCCAGCTCAGTTATCAGCTCAATTATGCAAGCTGAAAGGCAGCCGCCGCCGGCCCACAGACAGATTTGTCGCATTTGACACGATAATGCAGCCGAAGGAGTGACCACACCAAAGTCGAGATCAGGTCTCGACTCCACTGTGGATGTGGACGCAGTCAGTTTCTTGGCCAGCTCCCACTTCGGTTTCGGCCATAAAAGGTGCGATAAACGAAAAATTTCACAAGGCGGACAGCAGTGGCATATGCACAGGGAGAAATTCTAAGGGAATTGTTAACCACAAATTTTAAATAAAATAAAATCAAGGGAAAAGTTGGTAAATTAAATAGTTGTAGTAGAAATGGTAATTGTAAAAATTGTAGGGAGACATTTGTGGATCTATAAAGTATATGGTTTTATTTATGTATCTTAGAATCTTTATTTATTTCTCAACTAAGTTTTTAATATTATTTTTTATATCGAAAATATTATATATGAAAAATCATAACAAACCTAATCATATTATTATATAATTTTCCATACAAAAGACCTTCATAGTTCGAATTTTAATTGAATTTATTCAAATATTAGAAAATACTCTCGTAAATCCAACCAAGAACCTCAAGAAGTACCCCAAAAAGTTTCTTCCTGTGCACCTAACTCTGCGTCATCTGCTAGTCGGGATGGCTTCGACGGGGACCTGGGTTCGGCAAAGACCAAACGGCCTGAAAGCCGTCAAATCGCTGCTCATAATGGACGCCTTATCTTTGGGGAATTGCTTTAACTACTACCGGAGTTGGATGTGTTTCAGATACACTCGCACATGTGCGGATCGAGAATCAAGAATCGGCCGGCTGGTCACCATAATGGAGAGCATTAATTTGTTTTAGGCCCGCCAAAGCCCCGATGCCGTCGCAACTGGCTTTTGGCTTTAACTTTTGGCTCTTGGCTCTTGGCTAAGTTTAAGCCGCGATAACCAAACCTGTAAAAACGGAAATGCTGAAGGTTGCCCCTAGTTTTGCATGAGTTTTGTTTTATGTTTTCTTTTTTGTTTTTTATTTCGACCAAAGACTCTTAAAACGAATTAACAAAGTATAGTAAGTATGCTGCGATTAGGTCCTAGACAAACTTATATATAGTAGACGACGATATCTTACAGGTTATATGCACACGTTTCTCACTGATCACAACAAGAGATGACACTCCGCCTCGAGGTTTTCTGGGAAGGGAAAGGGTCTGGTCTTTCAGTAGGCCAAAATAGCTGAAATGCTGAAGCTATTCCGCTTGGTGGAGGTCGAAGGTCTCGGCGAGATTGTGCTGGAGGTTGCTGCCGGAACTGGAGCTGGAGGGGAAGCTGGCCCGGCAGCTGGAGCTGGACTGACGGGACTAACAGCAGCTGGAGCTGGCACATAGATTGACGGCGGCAGTGGCACAGCCTGGACTCCGCCGAAATAGGCAGCCGCAAAGTTGGCTCCATAACCCAGTCCCGGATGGCGTTGGTATGGCGACAAGGAGGCTCCCGGACTCAAGGCAGCCGGTGCCGAGTAGTAAGCCGGAGAGCAGCTGCCCGTGGAGTCCTGCTCAAAGTCCTGACGCTGACGCTTGGCCTGGGGCGAGTCACAGCTGCTCACGCTGGAGCCATCATCCTCGGACTCCAGGCTAGAGTTGCCGCTGCTGTTCATCTTTCGCTTGCAGCGGGATTGGCCCGATTCACGGAAGCCCTTGGCAAAGGGATTGTTGTCGATCTTCAGTTTGGTAATGCGATCGTTCTGCAAGGATAAATCAATAGGAAATTATAGGTAAATATATAAAATAATATATAATTCAATTAGATGGGAAGAGGATTCTTTTAGACAGAAATAGGATCTCAGCGGCGTCAGTGAGGATTATCCGTCGGCTGTGAGGCACTTGAAAACTTTGACGCCAAGCCTCGTTAGCAGCGTCTCATCTCAAGTGGCATCCCAGGCGAGGCGACAGTTTCCAAATGCCTCAATTAGCCGACGACCCCCGCAGAGCTATTGTTGAATCTTCAATGAGACAAGGACACCCACCTGATAGGCTGTGA
Organism: Drosophila anomelani; assembly: GCA_035045905.1. Lineage (NCBI taxonomy): Eukaryota > Metazoa > Arthropoda > Insecta > Diptera > Drosophilidae > Drosophila > Drosophila anomelani. The sequence continues at coordinate 12,429,073 of JAWNOO010000165.1, forward strand.
CTGCTACGAACTCCGTCTCCGGAAAGACGAACGCCTGCTGCGGAGCCCAGGGAAGCTGGGTGAGCTCATTGCTGCGGATGATGTGCAGGCGTGGCTGGTACTTATGCATGCTGGCCAGGACGATCTGTGGGTTGAAAGATAAAGCCGGGATAAGTAATCAAGCCAGAGAATCAGGAGGGTATAATTTCAAACTTACGTGTCCATTGCTGTCCAGGGTGTTGTTCGTCAGCTTCACCTTGTTGAAGAGCAGCGCCTGCGACTGCCAGTGGGCACCGGTGGCGGGGCTATCCGGATGCAGATACATCCGCTGGGGACTCTGGGGCTCGGCACCACCAGCCGGAACCCACTGCGAGCCGGAGAACTTGTAGCGACAGTCACCGATGGGCACCATCTCGAGGAGGACGCAGTAGCTGGCCTCCTCCTCCAGGCCGCTGAGGGAGACGCGCATCGAGGGGAACATGCGTCTGCAAAGGAAGAGAAGAATGTTGATTAAGTGGCTGCCATGGACTGCATATAAATCAGAGTGCATCGCTAGAGCACATCCCTCGATCCCGAAAGGAGGCGTTGCCAGGGCATCTATTCCACTCTTTTTGTTCCTTTTTTAGTTTGATTTGTGGCCACGGCTAACAAGTGTGTAATTATGGATCGATGCGGCGGGGCAGCGGGGAGTCTCGCATCGATTTAAAACGTAACGCAAACAGATCTTTGCCAGCCCAAAACAATATGCCACCGGCAAATGATTAATTGTGCGGCAAATCGATGGATCAGCGCAAGCGAAGAGGAGCTGGGTTTTGGCGGAGGGGGGGAGAGATCTGGCGCCAGGCAATTAGACAAAATCTGGGAGTCGCCTTAACGGCTTCCAAGCGTCGAATGCATGTCTAATGAGCCGAGAAAGTGAGTGTGATTGCGTATAAAAAGGCACACAGAGAGAAAAATTTAAAGATTTATATAAATTTATCTTTTTTTTATCTGCCTGCAAATTATCATAAAAATCTAACAAGTTTAAGAAGCCAAAATTGGCTTGAGTTTCTGTCTAGAAAACTTCCGTTTTGTAAAACCAAAAAAGAAGAAATTCTGGAAATATTTATTCCCCTTTCTAAATCCTAAAAGTCATATATTTTTTCTCCCTGTGCATTGATCGCATCTCTAACTGCTAGTTCAGCTCATAATTATGTAAATTTGTCTCGGCTCGGCTCCCGCTCGGTAGTCGCTTGAAGATAGTTCCCCTATCGATGAGACACGTTAGGGTCGGGGTCCGCTGATCTCGAGACCGAGCGAAGAAGGAAGGGTCAGGGCATTGTGGACAAAGTGTGAAAAGCGCAGGTAGATCGGCCAGACTCGATTGTCAACGCCGAAAACCGACAGAAGAAAGAGATTTTTATGAGCGGTTCGGCGCCAGGGCGGCGTCTTCGCCTCGATCTTCATGCACTTGTTGTCACTCCGGACGAGCCGAGCGAGCGGGAGAGCTCCTGCTGCGTTTTGAATTATGGCCAGGCGCCACATTAGGGCCCAGGGAAAATCGACATTCGAAATCGAAAGGGACCGCTTTTGGTTTGGGAAAACTGGCCAGGCCCTGGGACAGGAGCAAATATTTACATAGGTCGCGCCGCGGCGCACTTGACTCTGCCAGAGATCGTGGAAAACTCTCCTGAGAGGGGAACTGGTATTTGCATAGGATAATGTTTTCGGGGTAAGCCTACCTGCCGCTCTTTGTGATGATCATTTCGGTGCCGATCTTGTGGAACTGCTGCCACAGATCGTTGTTCTCCAACTTGGCATCCACGCCCGGCAGGGTGGGGCGGCTGGGCAGCATCATTTGCGGCTGGTGGGGCATGTTGAAGGGCAGCATGGCCGGAAAGGGATCTGGAAGAAGAAGCGGTTTGGTTAGTTCGTTAGCTGTATATTGCCTGGAGATCTCTGAGATCTCTGGGAGAGTGTGTAAATTCCAGGAATGGCATATATCTAGGCTGAGACTGAGGACTCTTAACTGTGACTTGTTGGCTGATTATTTAAGGTGGTTTTACTGTGGGTTTTAAAGAAGCATTATTTAAGCAAGTTTAGGTTAAGTTAATGTTGTGAAACTGAGTTTAAATCGAAGTTATTATATTTTAGGGTTCTATAAATTTAAGAAAATAATTCGTTGATCCAACATTCTTATTATTTCAGCTAACTTCTCTTATTTTTAAGCATAATAAAATGTAGAATTTTAAACCTTTTCTTGTTTTTAACTGATTGTTGAATTTATTTGAACTGAAATATATGTGAAACCCCTTTAAGCCCTTCCTCTACTCTATTTATACACCGCAACTTTTGCCGACGGCACCTGACCACTTCTATATACATAATTCCAATCATAAAACCCACCTGGAATCCGCTGCATTATCTGCTGGCGATAGATCTCATGGGCCAGCTGCTGCTGCATCCGCATATCCATTAGCTCTTGCATGGAAAGCATTTTGAATCACTGCCACAAATTATACGAATACGAATTCGAAATACGGAACACTTGAAGAGGTATTGTTTGTGCTGTTTACTGGGCCGAGTTAATCTCTCTATTCACTCTTGATGTCACTCTGAATCGGAACGGAGGTAGCGCTCTGAGGGTTCTGGCACGCTCGACGTTTCGCAACGAACTGATCTCGAGTCGCTCCGCTCAAGTGCTACCTCGCTGCTGGTCGTAGCCAGTTTTTCTCGGCTTCCTCGGATCATCAGCAGCAGCAGCAGCAAGGGCTACTACCTGCCAAACTGGTTTCTGGCAAAGATCGGTTGTGATTGGCCGTCTGGGGACGCCTACGCCTTGAAGCTATAGTTATCCCGCTCTGGCGGAGATCGGAGTATATGGGATGGGACGCCATTTTGTGAGCAGGAAACGAGGAGCGAGCAGCTAGGAGCTCGGATCGAGGAGTGGAAAGCGATAGTGGCGAAGTTAACGCTTAGCCCTGTTGATTTTCATCAGCCGCAGTGTTTTTCTGCGCCACTGCCTCGCATCTGGGTGTGTGTGCCTCTCTCTCGCTTCCTCGCACTCGATCACTGTCAGTCAGGGAATGGGACTTGGACTTGGACATGGCTGTGGATGTGGATGTGGCCTGTAATTCAGAAGTGAGATTTTCCACAGCGCGCCTGTCTGCTGTCTTCAGCTGCCTTTTCTTCTCTTCTCTCGTCTCGTCTCGTTTTATTTTATTTTCTTTTCTTTTTTATTGTCTGGTATCTTTTCTTTGTATTCTGTTTTTTTTTTTGGCGCTGTCGGAAAATGTCCGTTGCCATTTCCCTTTGCAGCCGTCTTCCGCTTGGGCCTGCTCCCTGCCTGCCATCCCCGTGTAATTAGCCGGGTTCCCTATCGCCTGTCTCCCCTTGTGTATTTATGTACTTTTATGTGGACAGGTGAAACATAAATTTTGTTGGCTTTGTTAATTGCCCGTTTTGGATGGAATTTCGATAGGGCCTCCTTCGGCTATTGATTTGCTAACCCAAAAAATATCGAAAGAACCAAAAAAACAAAGGTAAATTCCATACTGCCACCGGCCGGAGGGCAATTAACCTATTGATTAGTGCTTGTCAGCATTGGAAATTGCGCCTTCAAGTGGCTGAGGATCGGTGGAGGTGGATCGGAATGCTGTCCCATAATGATCACAGGAAGTATTTTAATTGTAATTTAATGAGTTGCAGATCATGAAGAACAAATTGAAGCAATTCACGCTTTTCCCTGGAGTCCTTTGGTTGTCTAGTGGTTTAATTTTGGTAATCAGAGCTTGTTAAATATTTAAAAAATATTTATAAATTTTTTACTATACAAAATATTAATTTATTTTTAAGACTGCCTTATTTTTGAGTATTTATCACAATGCAAAAGGTTTTATATTTAGTAGTTCAATGTCTTTGGGCTTTATTTAAAATGGATTAATCAGTATCTAGGGAACTGCAGTTTAAATTAAATTGGCTAAAAAATATGTGTTTCTTTACATTTAAAAAATGTCTAAAATATTTATACAACAAGAAACACGATTTGTTTTAAATGAGAAAGTGGATTAAACTGATAAAAGGTTTTAAGAGCGTAATATAGTATTTACTATGATTTGTTTTATTTTAAACGATTTTAATGATTTTTTTTTTATAATATAAAAAGGGGATAAGATGTAAAAATGTATTAAAAATAATTACAAAGGGAATTTAAAACCCTGCATATGGCAAAATATTAGGGAAATGAATTCTATTGATTAAATTAATTATCTTAAATATATCTTTAACCATTATCTTTATCTTTATTATCTTTAATAAACTTTAAAGAAAGATACATGGCTTCTTTAAAAAATATTTATTCCCAACTAATTTATAATTTTTCTACTATATTTTTAAACCCAGTAAATATATTTAAATTCACATTTTTACCTCGATTTCGGTCTATACATATCTCCCATTTAATTCTTTGCATGCCATTGATCTTGAAATCCAAATGCATGCCACAGACCTGAAAGGGGCAATCCCCAGACCTCGACTCCTTCCACTGCAGACTTCTAATTTCAGGCTTGAGTGCACCTTCAATTGACTAGAAAGAAAGTCTGCCAAATCTCGTCTCGGCCACAAAGTCCATTAAATTAGCATTTCGATGTCGCAGTCGCTGTTCCCGTTTGGCACGCTCTTCCAAATGATTGCCATTCCCATGTCTCTCTCTTCCAGGCCTCCGGATCCAGGCGAGACGGCATATCTCCGGTGCCCCGTCAGCTGAGGATGATTATAATAAGGATGACTTCTCGCCGTAGACGGGCGCCAGAGGATCGTAAAATAGTCGTATTCGTAAAACAAATAATAAAGTATGAGACAAGTTAGAACAAAGGATTTGATAGGGAATTGTAACGCTTCACGCCTGCTAAAAAGAACCGACAAAGGACCAACAAAAGGATGCCATGGCATAACTCAGGTGTAATTGCGTCACGTAATGCGGGCAAGGTCGGACGGGGAGTGAGCTGGACTAGATCGCAGTGAACCTAATCACAGACGGAGACACAGATGCAGACGTGGGCGAAGCCCACAATGTGACCACGCTTCCCAGTCGCGACTAGAACAGGTCGTTTTGCGGCATGTCCTTTCCTTTTTGCTGGGTGTGAAGTGTTCCTCAGGCGGCATCCTCATGATGTTACGTACTACCTGAACCCTCGCCCGTCTCCTGTCGCCTGTCGCCAATTGAAGTAATAATTTTCTATTGTCCTCCAAGGAGATTCTCGCTGAGACGCGACAAGTGGCCTGCCGGGACTCTCTCAAGTACAAGTTGGCGCCAGACAATGTCCTCCCGGTGTCCTTCATCTTTGTGAGCCGCGCTATCTGCCGCCTTGCATCTGCAGATGCCGAACGGTAGCCGGTCAAGCTGCCAGAGAGGTTGACAACGACATGTGTTTGCTTCGGGGGCTGGATAAGATTGGACTACCAGTTCCCGGCTCCCAGCTTCTGTTCAGTGTGTGGGAGGAGGGGACTCTTCGGACTCAAATCGATTTTGGAAGCTTTGATAATTAACATATAACCCGCAGATCAGCCAGACATATTCATATATTAAAAGACCATCAGCTTATTAATGCCCATAATCAATGGGGACAGGCCACAATTTATGCCCGACAGATCAATAAATCATGGAGAACCCTAATTAACCCGCTCGGACCCGAGTGTCACCTGCCAAAACTACAAGTTACACATAACTAGCCGGGGCAGCGATACACATCGAGACAAAGAAACGTCATAAAATAATATAAATGATATAAACGACACTGTCTGCGCCTAATAAGCAATGGATGGGTGTGTCTCAACCGAGGCCCAGAGACCCATACCAATCCCAATCCGAAGCCAAATCCTGGGAAAGATGCTAGCCACGCGATAAAGTTAGCTGGCAGTCGCAAGTCGTGGCATATAGGCGCCTGCAACTAAATGCTAAACGAGTTAACCCGCTGATAGAGATCTTCCCGGCTTTTTTTACTAGGTTCTCTGTATATTTTTCTCTTCCTCTCCGGGGGTTTATTTTTGTTTTTCGGCAGATACTACTAAGCCGCAGCTCAAGGTGCGTTGAGCATCATTAAGACAGAGTCTGAGGCAGCTCCGGGACTCCGGACCACAAGCAACGATGATTTAATTTTCCAACACGCTTTCTACCACGCCAGCATAAGAGCCCAGCCATCCAGCCAAACCCATCTCCAACTCCAACTCCAACTCCGATCTCTGAATCTCAGTTTCGGGCATTTGTCGGATGATCGATGGCCTGTCGTTGAGATGATCACTTGCCGTGGCTGCCTAGCGGCTACTAGTTGAGATACTTAACGACGACGACGACCCGGAGAGGGCGCCATCGGGCCTTATAATTTGTTAAGATGTTTGGGCGATCGCTGCGATCGATGGCTGGATTGATCACCTCTCTCTCCCACCGAGATTATGTATATTTCTCACGGCTAGAGCGGGTCGCCACTTGGCTCCCATCTTTCTCCATTTCCATGCCCATTTCCCTGGATGCATTATGGCGCCTGCAAGTGCTTTCGGGGCTACCGATCATCGCCGCGATCTCATCTCTCATCTGGCGTAGAGAGACGCCAACGGCGGCTTATCAGCGGCTCGGCATCTGGGAACATTAAATAGCTACTTAAGATACAGCTTCGGTTGCAGACTCCTCCCAGCCGGAGGTATCGATTACCCAAAGCCTCTTTTCCGACCCGAAAGCAATTGACCTGGGGACCAACAGAAGTCGAACGGTGTAATCGATACGATCGACGCAATCATCGCGATCAGCGATTGCTGATTGCTGATCTTTTGCCAGGCACAAATTTAGCAAATATCTGAAAAGCCGACTGTGTCGGCATTTCTATGCCGTCCTCTGATCACCGATCGGCTCACAGATCTATGATAGCCCCTCGCCGTTTGCCATTTGCCAGGCGGAACCTCCCCTCCGAAGTGACTATATAAGCCTTACAATCTGTACACAGCAGGAAAATATTCTATATTTATGTTTTAAATTTTATTTAGTGTACAATTTAAATTTGATAAATTGGGCTACTTCATTATTAATTATATAAAAACATATTTATTCCCTGCTGCGAACTAAAAACTAATAATCAAGTCTTCGGATGCGTTGAAGCGAAATCTCCTGAATTAAATATGGAAAATATTTATAAATTTGAAATATATACACAGTTAACAAATTATAATCATTTTTAATGGAATCTCTTTAAAATAAAAGAGGTGGAAAAATATATTTTGAGTGATTATAAAGATCTATCTAATGCCTATCTCGCGATAACTCTCTGTTATATTTCTTTGACTTTGATTACTTTATTTGTTTCTATAAGAAATAATACCAATCAAAAAAATCACCTTGAGATAAAAGACATATCATCAGGAATATATATATATTTAACTCTTATTCAATACTATTTATTTTCTCTCTGCAACGATAGAGCTCATCGCGTATGCCGCTCACAGCTCACTCGCACTAATTAAAATAAATTCTGTCAGACATTCTCGTTTAATTTTTTCGCGCACCTTGTTTTTTCGGTTGGCTTGGGGATCCAAATCGGATCTCGGTGGAGTATCTGTGGAGTATTGGAGCATTTCATAGCATCACCCAAGTGGAACTGCCTCTCTCTGCGGTTGAAGCGAGAAAACAGGCAATAAATACGTCAGGCAATACGTCAAAGGCAAAAGGAGGCTGGGCAGCAGCAGGTTCGCGTCCGAGTGACAGACTCTGGCTGCGCTTGCAACTTAAAATGCACATTATTAATTAGTTGTTATAATTGCATTTAAAAATCCATTAATATTTATAGAATGCATAATAAATAATGAGCCGCTGTCTGGGGCCCAGGCTCTCGGCCGCTGAAAACGGCGACATCGACGCCTCCAAATGCCTAAAACGGTCGCCCGGCTTTTAGCCAAGTTTGGCAATTTGGCAATTTATGCGGCCAGCAGCGTGTGTGATGTGTGTGGCATATTTGAGATCGAGTCACAAGTTGCCTTTGACAAATTCCCCAGGAATGTGTCCGATCTGCAATGATCGCAGGTGATCGCAGCGAGCATATCGACGGGCTAACAAGGTCTGACAAGGCATAAAGACAGTGTGTGTGTTTTAGGGGTGAAAATAAATGGTACACTCTCTCGATTTATGGTTCTATAATTGCCTTATCTTTGGACCGATCACACCTGATATCCTTGTGATATCCTGGTGATAGCCTAACCATAAAACTGTAGCGCACTCCATGACCCTAGAGATACTACAAAGTTCTCGTTTCTGGAATGAAGCCGTGCCTGCAGTGGTCCAGCGAGCAGCCTTCATAAATATTTATGTCTCGTCATTGAGTCCAATTTTTTATAACGCATATTAAATTGTAAATTAAAAACAAATTTTTGTTGACTTTTCTACACTCCGATCGCGTCGATCGTGGCCGTGTGTTTTATTGCAGTGATATATGTATTCCCCGAGACCGAATTTCAGCCCCGAACCCATAATTAAATTTTAACATTTCCACCTTTTTATGCGGCTCCAGAGATGGCCCAAAGATTCTCAGGCCCCGGGTCCAAGCCCACGCTGTTCTGGGAGCCGGGAACGGATCGGTTGGTGGATGGAAAAAGGGTGAAATATATCACTGGCGCCACGGCACCGCCCGCTGGGGCTCCAATGTGGTAAATTTTTTATTGCAGCCGTTTAGGCGAGCGTTTGACGGCCAAGGACATCAATCAAAAATCTTGTGATCACGGATTCAGTTTCTCTGTCTTGGCATCGATCTTTACGAGTGACCTGGCCACCATTAGAGGAGGGCCCCGGCTAAGCAGAGGCCAACGAGAAGCGTTAATATGATAATACGCACCTCTGTCTCCCTAGAACCTGTTGCACTCTGAGTGGAAAGAGACTCTTTCTTTTATGAAATAAGCAATTAAAAATGAATTTGAGGCAGCATTTTGAGGCATGCTGGCAGTTTAATGGCCGTCATTTAATTGGATTTCAATGTTTCTACAGCTCGTCATCGTGCGGTGGGTCTTCAGTCCCATTCCCAGTCCCAGAGAGGTTCGTAGTCCCAAATCCCAGCTAGTAAACATTAATTAATTTAAACATTTATATTGGGAGTTTATTAACCCGCGACAGGGCGTGGGCCTTGCGGCTAGATAAGCGGCCTGCATTTACGACTGAAGCTCTCTGATTGAGTTATGAATGCTGCGGACAGATGACAGGCCAAGTCAGTGCCCAGAGGCATCACATTTCCCCGACTGTCAGCGTATTTTGTCAATTTACATGACTACCAAACACCCACTGGAATCTGAGCCACGAATCCCTGCACATTAGTCAAGTCTGCAACTAGACTAATCCATTTGTAACCTAACCAGATGAGCGTAGCCCAGGTCCACGCCCAGAGGCACATTTCAGAACCCTTCACTTATAATCGCGGCGACAGGGCAGGCACAGTTGGTCAGTTTTCAGTTTTCGAAACAAAAAAAGGTACTGGCGACTGACGCGACGTCTCCGGACACGCCCCTGTCTCCCGTTCCCAAACCCGATCCCAATTCCGTGACTCACCCCACACACGTTCTCAGACTGTGTCCGACCTACAAACCTCTCTTCGCGGAGATCCCACAAGTCGAGTTTAATATGTGAATGCGCTGATTGCCTCCGCTTTTTAATAAAATGATAACTTTTTAGATCCAGACAAATATTTCATTTCCTTTTCGACGCTGGCGACGGCCAACCGGAGGCAGGTCCAGCAACAGAAACCCGAAAGTCATCATCGACGACGAGAACGGAGGCTGGCCCGGGCATTGCAGCGATGACGCTGACTGTATATCGTGAATGATCGCTCCACAGCCACAAATTGGAGACTGGCCCGAGCGTATTTGCACCTCCGAATTCCGTGTGGGCAAGTTACACTTTAAATAAATAAATCAAAAAAATATTAAAGGTTAAATTGTGACTTTGAGAAAATAAATAAATAAGAAATTAATAAGATAGAAGATTGAATTGATATATTTATTAAAGATAAAGTCTTTGTTTTGATATGAAAGCGGATGAAGTGAAGCCTAACATCTTGTTAATATTTTGACGGGAAATGAAAGTTAACTTAATAATTTTTTATACCAAAAAAAAGGAAATTATTTTTATAAATAAAATATAAAGTTATTCTTTTATTTTATTTCCCAGTGTAGACAGCGTTAGCGCCAGTCGGCTGCCAGTCGGTGAAGGGCCAGGTCGGAACCCCTTTAGCCCCGTAATTTCTCCCTCAATCTTGGCCCTGGCTAACAAGCTGGCTCTGTCCCAAGTTCGGAGTTCGTGCGTGCCTCTCCAACGGGGAGTTCCCCCCGACTCCTTCCCCAATAACCATAGCTTGTGTGTGTGGCACAGTGTGGACGGGCGGTGGCAAGATCGTTTAGCAGCCCAACGGCGCACTTCATTGCCCTGGAGCTCGCTCCCTGCTCCTCCCTTCTCCACCCTTCTCCCCTGCCGCCTGGCATTCCAGCCAAATTTGCTCGCAACATGTAGAAATTGCTGCCCATTTGTTGCAGTTGCGTCCCCAGATTATATAGCCATGGCCTGGCGCCAGTTTTTTGGGCTGCCCAAATGCGGCGTTTAATGAAATCTTGTGCTGGGTGCTTGTGGTGCAGCCTGTGCTTGTTTTGGCAGCCCCTCGGGGTTCGGGATGCGTATTCGGGTTGGAGTTGGAGTTGTGGAGTTCCGTTCCCGTTCCCTACTGCTTCGCCTCATAATCTTGCGTGTTTGTTATATGGGTTGTAGGGTGTCTCCATGGCAAGTGGGTTAATGGTGACTTCTGGTCGAGATTCGTGGTGGTCGTTGGTGGCCCGCTGATTTGGTCAAGTTGAGGAAGTCATTAGGTTAGAGCTAGAAGGAAAACCAATTGGTTACGGTTTGAGGAAATGGATTATCTTTATTTTTCTCAGATTTATTTGAATAAGAAGATTGGCTACTAAATATATAAAGTTTACTTTAACTTGGGAGATATTTTAATATATTTTAATGGGTTTATTGTGAAGTAAGTTGAATAAATTTGATTAATTAAAAGCATTGCCTTTTGGCAGTAAACATTTTCAAGTAGAACTGTACCAAGAGATTATTTATTTAGAAAAATATCATCAAATCGCTAGGCATTAATGAATAAATTAGATTTCATATAAGAATAATATTTAAGTACATTTTGGCAAAGAGTTATAAACAATCCTTGCTTTTTATCCTGTTAAGATTTTAATTTTCCATAAATCTGGCTAAAGAAACAATTATTTATGAAAGCCTCTGCACATTCTTAGCTCACCTGAAATTCGTTATGGCCTAAACCAAAAATGCAGAGATGCCAAGAGATGAAATCTCCTCTGCTGTTGGCGTTAACGAGACTTTTGACAGTTTGATTCATGCTCACGTCTCTGACTTGGCTTATTTGACCCAAAGTAGGGGCTGGCTGACTGGCTTACTGGCTGAGTGGACCCACCACCGAAACAGTCTTTGGGGCCCCAGATCCGGCATCAGCCCCCACTCCGACTCCGACTCCAACTCCCAGCTCCGCCGGAGCTGTCCGAGGCGACCGCCCGTCCATTTGTTTGTTTTCCCTGCTTTCTGCTTTCTGGGAGTTGGCCAAGAAACGCTGCAACGAAAAAAAAAAAACATTTTTATTAATGACCACAAGGGCCACGCAATTGCAATGGGCGCCAAAAGGGCCACTTGGCTGGGAATAAGGAGTGGATGGGGGTCTTGAAAGTGGAGAATCAGTGTTGCTAACCATAAATTATGATACCAAAGAGTTGCAGTAGGAAATTGAATGGAAAGAAAATATTAAAGAATTTTGGAGAGCTTTAAAAACAATACCTTTCTTTACTAGTTTTTACTATTTACTAAAATGAAGCAAATGAATTAGAATTATAATTATGAAACGAGCTACTCGGAGTTGAACCTGCTTTTCCATGTTTGCCGACGTGAAAGTGAGATAGTTTGCTAATTTATTTCCATAAACTCTTAAGTTTATTATGCAAATGTTCTTAATTGTAACTGAAAATATCTTTACGAATATATTATTATTATTTTTGCAGTAATTTAATGCTTAAGCTATTTTTTTTAAACATTTTTTAAGGGTTTTAGATTATATCCTTCAAGATGAACCCCTTAAAAACATAAAAATACAGTGAACTAATCCTAAAGAAACCCCAAAATATCTGCCGTAAAAGTAGCCACAATGCCACCTCTGTTCATGCCGGAGTCTTCATCTGCTTAGCCGCTGCACTGGGGGGCAGGGCCCAGCGCCAGCTTTTGAGTATGTGTTGAAATGTGGTAATTTGTCTCGCTTAGAGAGACGAGTGGTGCCCGCCGAGCTGCTCCTCGGCCCCTCGAAGTGCCTCGGAGTGATGGCCACACTGTGGTGGCATCGTTTCATTAATAAAACATTTGTTTCGCCCGAAGCCCCGTCCGGCTGATGGATGCACTGGCTCTCGCTGTTGCATCGCATTGCTGCATCGGTTCTAAGCCCGGCTCTCCATAATTCATAAATGCCAATGCCAACTGTTAACTCAACTACTACTGGTATTGAGTTTTTGTCAATAGTCTGGGATTAGAGAAGCAGCCACCCCGCATCCGCATCCGCACCCGCATCCCCACCAGCCACCAGCAGCTTTCGAGCTCTGAAGCTTTCCTCGGAGCGGATCCGTCTCCTCGCCCGTATTGTAGCCGGGCAAACAACGAATTTCACAGGTTAACGCGATCGCATAATGAGCCACGACGTCGTCCGAGTTGCAAACAAGCAAACAGCAGCGGGAGCAGCGGATTCAACACTTTTTTACCCCATCCCGCGACACGGTCTTGGACTCCACTCCACTCGCTGCACTGGACTAACGTTTGCCTAGCCGCTGCAGGTGGGGTATACCTATAGATATATACGTTTTTTTCAGAGAACTGCCAGCGACTTCAATAGAATTAATTTACGCCTCACGTTGGGGCTGCAACAGGCACTGGCCACCTCCAGTAGCCGTCGTTCTTGGGGGGGATTGCAGTTGGAGCAGTGAATTGGTTATATCGGGTACATAACACTGCAAAGTATTGGAATATATTTTTAAAATATTTTTGTTTATATTTAAAAGAAGCGTTTATCATGATTGAGTGAAATTTGTAGAGCTGATGAAGATTTTATTGGAATAATAAGACTTTTGTAAGAAAAATATAAGATAACAAATAAAATATAAGAATTTTTGGAGAATATTTAAAGGTATTTGAGAAATTAGATGTGACTTTTAATATTTAATAAATAATTAAACGATAAATAAACTAACATTTCTTTAATTTCTATTACAAGCTTATAAAATCAAGAGCTGTACACTTTTTATATTTAATCTTATAAATTCCAACTAATTTCTACTTTTCTCATACATTTTTTAATAATAAAATAAACAATCTAAATTCCAGCTAAGAATCCCCTTTAAGAAAACTGCAACAAACTAAATAATTATAAATCATTTGAGATTAGAATTTGTTGTTTCAACAAGCTCTCTCGCTAAGCTCATTCTCTCTGTGTAACTACCGGTGGCTATTTATAAAAGTTATCAATATAATTATAAGCAATGGGAAAATATTTGTGTCCCAAGGTGTTAGAATGCATTTGCATAAACACTTCGGGCGCTGTCATGCCTTCGCTTTCAGAGCCAGAAGCGAATCGAATCGAGGTGATGGAGCCCCCAGCTTGGCATCTTTGCTATGGAAATGCAATTACCTTTCATCTCCAGCTACCGTGTGCGTAAAAAACAATGGGGAATTAGAGGAAAAACAAGGGAAAGCAGGGGAAAATAGCCTAGACAATGGCAAATCCCATTACGCGGCAGTAGCTCCACGCCTCAAAAGAGCAGGGATTGCGTACGAGAAGAAGGCCAAAAGGAGATGTTACCTCTTCACGCGGGGCCATTGAAGAAGTGCGGCGAAGGACCCCTGACATTGGCACCACTCCTCCTCGGATTGGATCGGATCAGGATTCACGGATTCCCTGATTCCCCGATTCACCCGCTTTTTCGGCAGCACCAAAGACTTTGCCCAATTTGGCTTAAAATCACGGTACACCGATCAAAGGCAGCTCCGGCCATAATGACGAGATGTCTGGAGAAAGTGCAGTGACGTGTGGATCGGGATCGGTCGGGTCCTCTGATGATAAGCTGCTGCCATTGATCTCACCTCTCTCCCTCTATCTCTCCCTGTGTATCCAGCATACATACCTGTGATCCGTTTTACAAGCCAAGATCGCTCCAGATCGGCCTCTGGCTTGTCAATTGGGCGGACAGCGATATTGTTATGCTTATTACACCGGCACAGCTACCGAAAGTGGTTCGGATGAGGTATGAGGTATGTGGAATTCGGGAACCCGGGAACGGGAACTCTGCACTTCTGACGGCCGACCGACTGGGATTATCTCCTTATCAGGCCTAATCTCAAGTAGTTAATAAAGTGCGATGCTTTGTACTTTAACCGCCCCCATTGTTGTCCAGCTCGTTGTCCACGTTGTCCAGGTCGCATCCGTCGAGTGTGCGCCGAAGCAGATAATCGTTTGTGGTATGCCGATGGATGTGGATGCTTATATGGAGTGATCTCTGAGCTGGGAAAACTTTAACTGGACTGGAAATGAAGTTGGAAAGCCAAGAGCCAAAAAAGGGGAATTGTTTTCTAAGTTAAATTAATATTAAAACCATGGTAGAATTATACAAGGTAGTCCATTCGACCTGTCAAAGTCATTCGGTTTTGGTCCCCTATTTCAGTTCAGGCCTGCTTGTCGAACTGAAAGGTTGTGTACGGACGGTTTTTAAATTTTTTTAACTTTAACCCTTAAGTGGCCAAGCAAACAAAAAATGTCCTTTTGCAAAAGAGTCGACATTTACATACGTAGATGAGGTTTCGTATGGAGGACTGATGAAACCTTCATCAACATTAAAATACAAAATAAAACAACTTGAATGCATATTTGTAAATATTGTTAAGGACACATTTAAAATAACAACAAATTTAAAACAGACATTGTTAAACGCCGCTGAGCAGGTCGATATTAGTGTGAATATAAAAAAAATTTATTTTAAGACACGTATATACTTTAGAATTAGGAGCTTGAACAAGAGAATGGCTGTCAGACAACAAAAACAAAGAATTATGTCAAATTCAAAACTAATTAAAATAAAATTATAAACTCTACAACTCTTGTCATAACTAAGGAAACTTTTAGCCCCCTGCACCGTGTAAGGGTTAATGAAGCCCTAGTAGGCGTTTCACTGACACTTACTATTTAATGCTATCTCACTCGCACTTATAGCAAGGGACTATGATTTTTCCGAGTGGACTACCTTGTATAATTCTACCATGATTAAAACAATCTCTTGTGCTTCCTTTTATAATAGTTTTCATACATTAAAAAAAAAAAGATTAAAACCTTCCTTGTTTCTTATAAAATACTTTATTGTAAACCCAAAGATAACCCCAAAAAACCCATTGAAAACACAAATGTTTTCTTTTATCCCGAAACAATTTTCACATAACAAAACCTACGAGTGTTTTCCTTTCGCTTGTTTATGCAACATTTTGGAATCCCCACCTTTTTACTGGCTAATTTATGGGACATCCTTGCCAGATCCACAGATAACACCGGCTATATCAACACTCTGATCCAGCTGCGGAATAGATGCCACTTAGGGCTGGCTCCCCTCTGGAGATCAGCCAAGTCCAAAGTCCAAATCCAAACAGATAATGTCAGACAGATGACAACATTCCGTCAATTGTCCCCAGTTATATAGATTCTAAGGAGCGGGCATACACCAGTGTCAACAATGGCAAAACGATGTTATCCTTTAACCAAGCCTCTTGTGGCGAACCCAAATCCCATTTAAGCGAAAATTGTTTAAGTAAAAATAAACGAACTTCGACCGCAAGATGTACGCATATGTCCCAGTCGCAGTCGCAGGACCCTGGAAAATCCTTTCAGCAAATCTTTGTGACAAACAACAGAGCATCTTTAGGGAAATGAAAACAAACCAGAGGGCACAAATGCTCGGAAAATGCGATCTTCGGGGGCTGCGACAAACTGTAAAAACAAATTGCGCTTTGTTTCAATTATACAAGGATTACATGTCGCAGTGAAATATATGTATGTGCATCTCAAGAGGATCTCTCTTGAGATCCCGGCCCAGATCCCGTCCTCTCAAGTGGCCCGGCGGCGTCTGTACAATTTGCACTTGATTTTAAGTAGGTGATTTCTATTATGCGAGACATTAGCCGTCATACAAACGCCCTATTCAGGCCTGCGGGCCAGCCGAGGGATCGATCCGGATGCCGGAGCACTTGATTAGCATATGAACACCCACCCACGCACGCACGGACTCCTCGCTCTCGTTAAACCTCAAGTACCTAACGCCGGTGCCTCCGGCCAGGTATGTATGTAAGATCCGTGGGACGGGCAATAAAACCGCAGGTCCTGGCTGCCTTTGTTCGGGATCCTCCTAGCTCTGGCCTCGTCAATGGCTCGGCGGCGGGGAAATTCGCTGGAAATACCTAGCCGGCGGCCAGTTGATGTGCCATAAAATTATGGCGGCTCATAAAATCCATTAATCGCTGCTAAATGCGCGTCATTAGTCAACACGCTTTCCGCCGTGGCCGCGGCCGCGGCCGCGGCTCTAACATCCTCGGGAGAGTCGGCTTTTCCTGGAACCAAACTGGCCATCGACCGACCGGGCCAGGGCAACGTGTCAGGCTGGAGGACTAACGAGTAGGAGAAGGCGGCTTCTTGGCATAGACAACGGCGACAGCGCGTCGCGTGAAAATGGTGATTAATGCCTTTAGTGCGTGGATTTAATATGGAACACGATCTCTGGCTAATCAGCTGCTAGCCAGGTAGCTGAGATCCGAATGGAAACTGGCCGTGGAAAGCCCCGCAGCAAGTGCGATTGATGAAAGGTTGCTCCGGGACACGAGATGGCCTAATGAACTGGGAAGGTGCGATGGATGCGATTTATTTTGTAATAGAAAAATTAATAGGAGGATTTATTATTTATTATTTATTTTTCCAGAATTTTAATAGTAAATCGATTCAGAAAATAAAGAAATAAGTAGCATTTAAAGGAAAATAAAAGGGTTAATAATCCTACAAATTAAAGAATTCTACATTGTTTTTAAGAGGAAGATTTCCTTCAGAAAGCAATGCCTTAGAATTGTTATTATTTGTTAGCAATCAGAAAATTGCATTAAATATTAAATATATTAAGTATTAAATACTTCTTAGCTCTTCTAAAGTCTATTAACAAAGACTTAATCCTAATAACAATACCATTCTCTATTCCTCTTTTGAGTATTCAACAAATTAGACTTAGTTTTCCATTTAATTTCTTCGTGTTAGTGGAGAATTTTCAGCATTTTCCTAGACAACCTGTTAATTTCATTTTAATAACTTAATAAATGCAAGAACTTTCCGAGAAAATTATTATAATGACAGGCATATACAAGGAGACAGAGCCCTAAGCCCAGCGAGAGGAGACGCGATTCCGGTCTACGCTTAAGACAAACCTCAAGAAAGCAAACAAAGGCAGTTGGAAAAGAATCTGGAGGAATGGGAGTGGGAATGGGAATGGGAGCGGGGAATGGAGGCAACACCGACAACTCAAAAATGTGTCTACTTCATTCATAAGATTTTTTAGTGGCGCCTGGCGCCAACATTTTTCACTTGCGTGCAGCAATCGTCGCTTCGGATTGAGTGTGTTTTGTGGGTATTACACAGTAAACGAAAAAAATAAATAAATACATTTAGTAATTCTTAAATTAATTGGAATTATTTTCTATCAAAAATAAATTAATATAAAACTCCACCTTGTATTGAGATAATAAAAGACTTTAAATGGAGCTAATAAGTCGGTGAACGTTTTAAATAATTTAACAAGCTGGCATAATCTGGGATCAATAAAGCATACATTGAAATTTTTAATAAAAGTCTTAAAAAGTTTAAATTCAATAAAATGAGTGCTACAAAAATAAATTCCCCCTTTTATGCTTTAACTTTAATTAATTAATTATATTACATTTTACCAGTTTACTGAGACTCCGTTAAAAGATATTTAAATTAAACTATTTACATTAGAAGTTCCCCTAGAATATATTATTATTTGAATGGAAAAGGTTCTAAAATATTAAGATATACCTATTAAAATAAATAACTAGTTAGAATAATATAAAACCAACATGTTAACTTGACTAAAATAATTGTTTTCATATAATAAAAGTAAAATATAAATGTTCTTCTGCACAACAGAGTTGTATCTCTTCCAGAACTCATTTCTACCTTTTGAGTAAGCTTTTTCCATTCTATTTAATGTGTTTAATTATTACCCCTAATTTTTCCCTGTGCACCTAAAACATAAATACACTTATTTGTGCGGCTACAGCTCGAAGCACTTGACTTGCAGTGCCAACATTTTCATTAACTGAAATGCCCGCTCCCCGCCCCCGCCCCGAGATAATGATTGTTCCGTTCGAGTGCATCTGCTCGATTTAGCGTATCGCTCATAATTTGTTTTTATGGTTTTGCATTTGGATTCGGTTTTGGGGCACGCGGCTGATAACTCTCCCATGACGCTGCCCCTCCAGCCTCCAGCTGCCTCCGATTTTCGCTTATCGGAAATGGAAAGTGAGTGCAGCTCCGGCTGCTGCTGCTGCTACTTTCCGGCAGGCAGCAGCTGTGGATTTCCCGGGCGCGTGTCGAGTGCCCATGAGACAAGCTCTCTCACACCCGCCCATTGTGGAGCTGACACAGTGGAGATTATGATTGCCGGTGAGTGGGGCATACAGAGCACACGATCGGGAAACGTTTCCATTGCGGCGGCGGGCATGTTAATTTTAGTACAAATTCGGTTCGAAAATAGCTGCGGCCAAAATGCCCACGCAAATATTTTCGCCACACCGCAGCCGGCAAGATGGGCAAGTCATCGTCGCTATTAACAGATCCGGAGTGAGCATGAGTTGGACTTTGTGGGTCCCGTGGATCGCGGACCGTATGGCTACGCATTTATGGGTCGCCGCGTCGCCAAAGCTCTCGGCTCGTATTGACAATTTCAATTTAAGATCATCATCAGAGCCGCGTCCAGTCAGTCGGCCCGTCTGCGGCTGCTGTTAAATATTTTGTTATTTTCATATGTAAATCTTGTTTAACGACTCTGTATGAATTCGTGTGTAGTATGGGTATATTTATTGTGCCGTTGATTGAATATGCAAATGCATTTTCACACGTCGAACCACTGCTCTGCTCCAACGCCGCCGTTCAGTCAGCGGACAAAGGCGCGCACAAACAACAACCAGGACGGGGACTGGGTCTTCGTATCCTCTCTTCCAGGGATCACTGATCGTTGGGTTGATCCCCCGTAAAGAAGCGGGCTTACCTACAGCAGATCCGCGGACCTTGGAGAGGTGATAATCGCACTCGCTCACACACACCTCGGCTTCAAAATGTCCGATATAAAAATTAATATTCCCTAATAAATCTGTCAAAAGTTATGGCCAACTGCTTAGCAACCAAAAGAAACAAAAAACAAAGGTAAATGAATATAAAGAAACAGAAATTAATAAAAAAAAGATATAAAAAGATATGGGTATTTGGAAATAAAGCGAACTGGTTGATGCTCTAACATAGGTTTACTTTAGGAATTTAAAGATAATTTATATACATTTTAAATTGATTAAATTTTAATGTGATTATCTGTATTGTTTAAAAATGTATTATATTTTTAATATATTATATTAAGATTAGGAAGTTCTTTCTAAAAGAAACTTATAAATTAATCCGTTGAATTGATAATATTTCTTCTTAATTCCCTTTTCAAAGCATTGTTCTTCTAGTAAGTATTATCAATAGAAAGAGTCTAAAATAAATACAACCTCAAAAAGAATCTGCAAATATTATATTTAAAAAATTTCAAGACAAACCTAGCACCAACTGTATAAAACGTTTAAAAAGGGAATCCTTAATGAAAGGGTATTAAGTGAGGGTCTTTACTGCTGTTCTCGTTGGAAATGGCCATCGCTGAAGGAGGGCGCGGCAGCCAGTCAGAGAGGTGCCTTCTTCTGCTTTTCTGGCTGCCTTTTCCCAGACATTTACCTGTCAAATGTTGCACTCGCTCACGAAAATGATGGAGTGAAGAGTTTTAATTTTATGACGCAGCAAAGGAGAGGCAGGCGACGGGATCGAGTGAGTGCTGGTGGCGCCAAGAAATTAAGGTAACGCGCCGCAATCAACACAAGCCCGGCCAGCCAGCCAGGATTCTGGAAGCCAGATTCAGGTCCTTTTGCTGAGTTGTTACTGTATAGTTTATACGTAGTTCCACCTCCGAGAAGTCACTGTGGGCGTGGGCCTTTGGTGAGTGGCTTTCTCAGACATCTTCTACTTCTGGGCCATTAGTTATGCAGCTCGTTGGCTTATCGACAACAGCATCGATCTTGTTAGCCGCTATTAATTGGCTGTGAAAGGTCCGATTCATTCAATAAAAGTCCCCATAATGTAAACGGCTCAACACTTTCCCACCACCGAACACCAGGCCGGGCCAAGTCCATTGACATCCGTTGCTGGGCATGCGTATCCCCGGGTCTATTAACCACGATATAACCAGATACCAAGATACAAGATACACGATCGCATCGAACAGATACAGCCATCCCGGGACTGTAAATTGCCGCAACCGCAACGCATCCAAAACACAGATACAGATACAGAATACATATTGGATCGGTACGGATCGGATACATAGTTAATTATGCTCCCAAAATGAAACAAAAAAACAAACTAAACATTTTTACGAGCGAAATTTGTAATCATTACCACATTCATATGCAAATGGGGGCAGCCGTCCACTACGTATCTGTATCTGTATATCTGTGGTTGAGCCTGTAGGTGTACACTGAAAGAAATGTGTATTTAGAATTGAATTTGCTTGTGAAATTGAATTACAGCATTTGTTAGACTAGTTAAATGTTGATTTGTAGGGTTTTCTTTGCAAGTTTCATATGAATATCATTTTAAAATACAAATTATAGCTTTCTGACTTAATAATATAAGGTTTAGCTTATTATTTTCTTTTCACATGTTAAATTTTAACTTGATTGGATAAATACTTAATAGGAAAGGAAGGACATTTTAGTCAGGTTGCCATTATAAATAGGCAACGATTTGAGGTTAATGTGTTTCTTAAAAGAAAACTCAAATACAAATTTGATTAACAAATGATTCAAGACACATTTTTATATGAAATTTAAATAAGAATATTTAAAAAATATAATACAATCGAAAATTTAATTAAAAATGTTTGAAAAAAGCCTACAAATTATATTAAATTAATCAATATACCATTTATAATCCCCAATTTTTCCCAGTAACTCTTTTAGAGTTTTTTCTCGGGGGCTGTTTGGGCCAGCTGCTCGAACGGCAGCTACGCGTCTGTCGCTTCTGTGCTGTCTTGGCCTTTGTTTAGGATTGTGGGGCCCTGATTTTGGTGTTAAAAGTACCGTATTGTTTGCCATATATAGCAACAACATGCTGTCCACGCCGTGATAACGAAGTCGACTCGAGTCGCCTCTACTCTCCCAGCCTCTAATTTATTAAAGACATTTTCTTGTTGTCTCGATCTCTCGCTGCCAAGACAAACATAAATTTTGGATGCGACAAGTTTTAATTTCTTCGCCCCGATTGCCTCTCTAGCCCCCTCTGTTCTTTGGTCTGTGGATCCTCCGGTTTTGTTGGATTTTTGGTTTTCGGTTTCAATTGTTCCCCGCTTAAAAATTAGCCTCAGTTCGGTAGCTGGCGAGGTTGTGAAAAAGCTTAAATTTTAATCAAAATTAGATCTTTATCTTCCGCAATTTATTTGCCTTTTAACAAATATTTTTCATGCTTTTGTCCGCGCGCTCTCTTTCTGGCTTTTGGGCTCTAATCTCGTTTGCTTATTTTGTCTGTTTTTTTGTGGCTTGTGTAAATATTTAAGCTTTTGACGCCTCACATGCGGCGGGATTAGCGGAGGAGCCATGGAAAACCATACCATGGAGAGACTTCTGCTCTCCTGGAGCTCCATTGCAGAGGTAGCATAAATTTTTCTCGCTTTGCCGCCATTGAGTAATGGCCGTGTTTTTGTTTGACTTTGCGCCATATTTGTTTGCCGCTTTCCGCTGTATGCGTGTTGTTTTCCACGTTCATACATATTAACCCCCTTTTTGGTAAGGGGAGTTGGTCTAGACTATGTGTAACGTGTAACGCGGTTGCCAGCCCTTTGGAAGATTAGCATTTCGAATGGCAAACAATTAAAGTTAGTCCAGATTTACTCCAGACAGCGTTGGCGCCAGAATGGAACACTTTAAAAATTCCAGAAGGAAAAGCTACATCAAATATGGGGAAGGAGTTGGGTTTTCTCCGGAAATTACAAGTTTTATTTGATTAAATAAATGGGTTCATGTGCATTTACTTTAAAATATTTACATTTTATATTAAATTTGTATCAAGATTTTTGACTTTTTAATACAATTATTGCGAGTTGTAATATTATTGTTCCTAAAAGATTTGTATACTTGTTGTATTTATTAAAAATTTAGTTACAAAATAACAGAAGATATTCTATTCTTTTATCTATTATATCTTTCTATTATATTTATCTTTTCTTCCTTGTTATTCAATTTCTTTCCAACTAAATCTTAAACTTATTACAAATTTCAGATATTTTAAAAACATTTAGCACTTTAATGTACATATTTCCTATTAATTTACTATCTCTTTCTCGTCTTACCACTTTTATTTATCAATTTCCAACCCTTTTTGATTACTCAATCCTCCCCAGACTCCACTCCCATTTTAATTGCCATTAAACTCCCTCCACTTTAGCATTTCCCGATAATTCCCCGGCAATACAAAAACTATAGTACATGGTGTACACATATCCGAGAATTTCCCATTTAAATGAAGCCGCGGCAAGTGCTCTGCTGGGCACTGATTACGATTCGTGGAAGTGCAGGCACCATAAAAGCGAAAGTCTTGACGCCATTAGAGAGCAATCAAGGCGGCGCGGAGGCGATGGAGGCGAGTCTGCTCATAAAGTGTCAACTATGACTAGTGCCATGAGTACACAGCACCACCGGTGGAGGAGATACGGAGCCAGATAGATATATAGATAGATAGCTACTTAGATGCTACAGCCAGGTGAGCTACAGCTCCAAATCCGCGCAGCAATGCGATGCTCAAATAAGACACGGGAATGGAATCGGAGACAACGCGACTCAAAATGCTATATTTGGCCTCATGACGTTATGGGCTGGCGGCAAACAAACAAATTTTCAACACTCGCCAGGTTGCTGAAAAGCACTGGGAAAAATCAGGATTAAGATCAGAGGGAAATGTATTTATATTTAAAAATAATTACAAGTTAATTGCATGAATAAGTAATAAGGTTTGACTTGAAGTTCCTATGGAAACTATACTCTCTTCATAAAAATATATTCTATTTATTCTTATTTGTTAAATAAATAACCAAAAATATGCCAAGAAAAGCCTAATTATATAAGAAAACTATTAATTATTTCTATTCTCCCAGCATAAAACTCAATATAATAAAGGAGATATCTTCAAAATACTTTAAAATTTGTTCAATGTTCATTTTAGAAAAGTGTATTTGAAGCAGAACCCCTAACATTCCTTCTGTAAGCCAACAAGTGAACCAATTTTCTTCCTGTGCATCTTGGATAAGCCAGGGGAGCGGGAAAGCAAGAACCCAGAGGAAGAAGAGCACAAACGAAGGCCTGTTGTTGTCACGAGATTAAGGCATTTCCTCTTTGACGTTAGCGCAAGACTCGCCATCGTCATCGCCATGGCCATAGTCGTCATCGCCGCACTCCCTCTCTATTTGGCTTCTTTATCACGGCCATTGTAATTGCGCACTCGGGCCTGATCCGTGGCGATCCATTCCGATCCGATCCAATCCGATCCGTGGCCTAGCGACAACAATTACCCCGCGGCTAGCCACTCCACGCCACTCCATTCCATTCGATTCCATCCCAACTCGGCCACTCAATCAAAGGCGAAAGCGGGAATGCCGCCTCGGAATGGCTGCGGTAGCCAAAGAAGCCGTCAAATTGTTACGCATAATGGATGTTTTTATCAGCGAAATGGTTTCTTCTGCCCGCCGGACTACCGGACTTGCCTCAGACTCCCGTCTTTGGCTTTTCTTCTCTTTTGTGTTAGTCAGTTAACTCGGGCTGACTGCCTGCCTGACTGCCTGGCGGCAATCCGCTGCCCTCGGCTTTGATGTCACCGTTTTGGCCGTTGAACTTTTCTGGCTTTAGTCTCTTCGAACTGCTTTGGCGTTGGCCAGATCTAGCCACCATTTTGGTAATGAAATGCAGCATGAGAGATTTGCCTTTTGTGGTCGATCTGGCGGGAGTTGAAAGGTTTTCTAATCGAACGATCATCTATCTCATTTGCAAAATATTTATAATTTTGAGAGTCTAAGGAATTGTATAATATTTTATGGCCTATTTTAAGGAATTTGCATAGGAAATTATTGGGTAGTGAGCACTGGAAATATGTACAATTAAAATGTATAAATATATAACTTTTAAAGAAAGTGATTGATGTTTTTTAATGTTTCAATTTTTAAGCTAGAACAAAAGTAATTCCTTAGCTTCCTATCTTGTTTTCTTAATAAAAATAACAGTATATTATTTTACTCCCCAATCAACAATATTTTAATATTATAATTGTTATATTTGCATAACAAATATCACCATTAAAAAGACGCTAATTTATACTGGTTTGGTTTTAAGAAATGAAATTCATTTCTAATAAACAAACTCCCTCCTATATCTTTAAGAGGACTTTTAACCTCCATAACCGCTGTAGCTCTTAATATTAATCCCTCAACTGTTGGCAATTGTTTTCAAAAGACCGATTTCGAGTCCATGATCTTGTTATTACACATGCCATTAACACGCATCGCCGCCGAGTGCCAACTCGATGAGCTTGGCGGGCAAACAAACAACTATGATGCTCCGGGGAAATATGCAGATTCTCCGCGATGAGATGAGATGAGAACGAGGTGCCAGGGGTGGAAAGGGGACGGGGACGCCGTGGAGGAGCCGGTGGCACTTGAGATTTGAATATAATATTGTAATAACTCAAGAGTCCACACAACAGAAGCGCCTCTCAGAGCGTCGCGTCGCCAGCGACTTTAGCACTTCAGTTTGAAGTTGGGCTCTGAAAAGTGGAAGCATCTTTCGGTCTGAATCGCATCGTCTGGGCTGTCTCTGTCTCTTGGTCTTGGTCTGGTCTGGCATCTTGGCCATATTTGCTTATGATAATTTGAGAGCAAACAGCCATCGAGTGGAATGGTAGCTCGTCGTACGTTAGTTGTGGAAACCTAAAAACTGAAACGTTTTCGGAATGAAAGGCCTAAATCTCTGGGGGTCTCTCGGGGGTCCGTGAATGTGCAGAAAAACAAAAATGAAACACACGATTAAACACCTCTCAATTATTGGAGTAGGTCTGTCTCTCTGCCTGTGACTGTGACTGTGAAGTGGGCTCGCCATGGACACAGATGATTATGATGCCTCCTGGTCACATAGCTCCTCTGCCACCACGTCGATTGAGTCACTTAATTTGCATACCAAAGTAGATTTGCATGCCAGACCTCCAGACCATTGTCGTGTTGCAACAATGGAACTACTCACTCACTCGATACTCACTACTCAGTACTCATTACTCATTACGATCGATACTCGCTGGTTGGCAAATACAAATATGCGAGATCAAGTGGCGGGCCGTTAATAGTCGCCTATAAAGGCGCTATAGGGCTTGTTCAAACAGATCCAAGCTAAAAGTTTAAATCAATAAATTGCGACGACCGGCTGGAGGGCATATTTTCCATGGAAAATTACATTGCTTTCGTAGACGATTTATGCTAATTTTAATTTGAGCAGCCGTGCGAGAAAGAAGCCGAGGGCTCGTGCTCTCCAAGATCGGGTTCATTTCGCAACTGGGTGGAAAGACCCCGGGACTCTGGACACGAGACTCCCGATGAAGGTACTATATAGCACTTACAATGCTACCAGTTCAAGGCTATCTCTTAACCTCTCTGATTCACCAAATCGTTATAAACCCAAAACATTGATAATGTGATTTACAAACCAAAGAAATAGGAATTTCGATAGGGAGGATATATCCTGTTTTGCTGATTCAAGCGGCAGGAATGCATTTGTCTGCACTCGGAAAAATATATCAAAAACTAAGTCATGTCTAGGAATTTACTTAAAAATAGTCACTATTTAATTTAAAGTCCACATAAACATTTTAAATATTTATGGGTAGACTTTATTGGCAAAAGAATTAGAATATTTATTATGGCTACCAAAAAGTGTCTAAATTAATAAATAAATAAACATTTTAGAAGTATTTATTTGCCGGAAAATGTTTACAAAATAAATTATTTGAATATTTATTATCATTTTAATAGTTTAATAAGAGATTCTTATATAAAAACACTTTCTATTTTTCTGCTTTTCACCATGAAAATGTTTATTATGTGTATACCACAAATAATCTTTAGTAATTAATTAAATAAAGGTATACCTAATACATTAAATTAATTAATTAATTAAATATTACTTTCCTTTCTTTATTATTGTTTTTTAACCCATGTATTACATTAATAATTTCGCTCTTAGCCAAAATAATGCTTATAAAATTATAGTAAAATCCAGAAGAGGCTTTAGTTCTTTATTTTATTTCAATTTTCATTTCTAAATCACCTGCAAAATATTTTCCCCAGTGCACTCTTCAGCTACCTGTTGGCCCATTTATCCGGAACCAAACGGAAGTAAACCGAAATGCATTAGTCAAGCAGCGGGCGCGGAGGCAGCACCAATTAGCTGGGTGCTGACAAATTGCACAGCTATTGGCAGCCCTCCAGGACGGGTCGATCGCTCGGATCGATCCCTAATGGCCTGCCGATGAACCCAGTCGAGCCGAACCTGACCTGACCCAGAGCTGCGGAAATATAGGAATAAAGTAAATAAAATAAATAAACGCAAACGCAGCCGGAAGTGTGCGCGACCAAATGTGAAAACGCGAGGCATAAATTACGCACAGACGACGGCACATGGCCGAAACGCAATTTGGGCGAAAATAACTAAAGAAATAGAGAAATAGGGAAACCGAGTGCCGGGACTGCTAATAGTAAATTAATTTCTGGCGCTTATCGCCGCCAACCTGGCTATGGGTATCTGGAAATAATGCGTGGATGTGTCAGGCCAGCTAAGTGCTGTGTAAATTAGCCCGGCTAACTACATATTTGCCCATCGGGAGCTCCAAGAATTTCGCAGTAATGCTTCTTGGCCCCGATAAGCGTCTCGGGCTCAGTCTTAATCTCGAAAGGAAATAGCAACGGAGGCAAACACGAGACCCAAAAACAAAAAATATAAAATGGGAGTACGATCACGTTTTGCCATAGTCGACATCCCACATGGCGTATACTTAATTTCAGTCAAAGTTCAGGCCGGTTGGCACTTTAATTAGCCACGAATTTGTAAGCAAACGGCATAGACACGCGTTTCCGTCGTTCGGAACAAATGTTTTGCCAAGCTCTCTCCCAAAAAAGGTCAAAATCCACCACAGCCGCCACCTGCATCGCACTGGCACCGGCATTATCTATCTGTGGAAGGTAACATAACATATAACATATAGTGGTAGCAACTGGCGAGGCCAAATCGGGCCATGGGATGCCGCCATATCAATGCCCAAATGACGCAGCGTCAAATCGAAAATAATATTCCATAGCCACACGGAGAAAAAATTGATTTCTTTGATGGATTTTGATCGAAGATAAGGCGTTAGATTGTGAGGGATCGAATCTTGATGAAATCTTTTAATTAAGGCTTTAAATGTTTATATTATATATTGGAAAATATACGTGGAAAAATATATTACACCATTATATATAAAATAAAACAGTTTAATTAATGTTTAAACAATTGTTACATAAGCAGAGAGTATTAAATAATTAAGAAATCAATTCCAAGTCATTTATTTTGAATCTCAGAAGATAATTCCTAAGCAAATATTACTTTAGCTGTTTTAACAATTTAATATGCAAGCAAAATAGATTAATTTACTATCTTTAAAACGGGTTGTTCATTATTTTGTGCTTTGTTGTTTCTTAATTATATAAATACTATTATTAAATATCCTTTGAAGACCAGTTATTTCCTAATTTAAACAAATAGATCATGGAATTTATTTACTTCATTTCTTTGTTTGAAATTTGCATTCATAATTACTGAACAATTAATTTAAGAGAAGAACTCTAGAAAATGCATAACAAAATCAAGTTAATTGAAATCTAGTTAATTACTATCAACTTCAACCAACTAGTTTGTTAATTAATATAAATTAAATCAAGTTATTTTCCTAAAACCCCATTAATTAATTAATCGAAAAACAATAATGATTTATTCCTCTCTCTGTACGCCAAAGTAAATCGAAATAAATGAGCAGCAAAACGACATCAACACACGGCAACCATGGCTCTCGAGGCAGACAAGAGGACCACCATGATGGCAGCGGCTACAAATGGGCAAAGCATAACATAAATATATACACGAAATACAAAAAAAAGAATACAACAACAACAATAAAAACGATACAAAAAGATGCCAAAAAGTGGAGACGGAGAAAAAACAATTTCAATCATCATGATCATAATTAAAAGGCAACACACACGGCGATCGGTGAACGGGGAACATGTTGCTGCTGCTGCTGCTGCTGTTTGCTGCTCCGCTGACTGTGCAACTTCGCACTTGAGAATTAAACACAATTAGAGCGGGATAACAGAAGACAAAGACGGAGCACCGCTGGTCGTGGGCGGAGCCAGATGGCAGCTGGAAAATCGAGGAACTGGGTTTTTCAAAATGGAGGTGCCAAAGCAGAGCGAGATGGCTAACAGGGCTCGCCGGCCAATGGGAGTGGAGACCGAGTCCCAGTCTGAGGCAGCGGCAGCAGCAGAAACAGCAGCAGGTAATCTCGATCAATGGCTCGGGGGAAGCAAACGAGTCAAGCTCGTTTGCAGCTCAATCGACGGATCGACGGTTAGACAGATCGGAACGGAACTTGCTCAGTTGAAATGCGAACTTGGCGAGATCCAGACACGACCGTCGGCTAAATCCATACTCACTCTCTCTACAATTCAAAATAACCCACATAGCAGATACTTGACACCCCGTCGTAATCAAATTAACACCCACGCACATGAGACTTTGACTTTGCGCCTCGATTTGCATAATTGACGCTAATCAACCGCGTCTCGTGCTCGCCAAAAAGAAGCGCGGTTGACAGAAATACAACTCCCGGTACTCGAAAACAAGGGCCCCCCCTCCGCCGTATGTCGCCGGGCCTACCCTTTGTGTGTGTGTGGAAACCATTGTGAGCAAGTGAGCAAAGCTAAAGCTAAATATATACAATTATGATCACCATGAACGAGCTGGTGGATCTGCGGATGCAGCAGCACATCGCGCACGAGATATATCGCCAGCAGATCATGCAGCGCATACCGGGTAAGCTTTTACTCTCTCCACCTTCACATATCACTCATACGCCCCGTTAAGCATCATTAGCATTAATGTCCGATGTGTGTGTGTGTGTGTGTGTCCGAGTGTTTATGGCGGGACGATCATAAAGCTGAGTAATGTGGGAAAATGATCCGGGAACTTGATATCAAATGCATTTTGCTTGTCGCCGCCGATCGTTAAGCAGCGGGATCAGCGTACCATCATACCCCTTGAAGGCAGTAATCTTTGCATGTAATCACCCAGCCAAGTTTGATCCTTAATGGCGGGGCATTAAGTCTGACAAGATCGAAGACCCAATGTTCCTTGTTCTCCCGAAATAGCAATCTCATAACGGCCATATTTCGAAGGGAACTCTTGTGATAAAAACCAAAATAACCTCGAATCAAAGACTAATAAAGAACATTATATCTTTAATTGTATCTTAATTAATTCTTATTTCTTAACAACAAAGTAAACTTGTAAATGTTTACTTTGACAGATTAATTGATTTATTTTACATTCTTGTTTCTTAACAATTAAGTAATTTACTATGAAAGATTAACTGAGGTTAATGATAAGAAATAATTCTCTAAAGTATCTAAAGCTCTAAAGAATCAACAAATTAAGAAATCTGTTAAGATTTGTATTTGATTTTGTAAATTTTTCCCTGTAAACGTTGTTAAAAATAATTCATTATATTTTAAATATCATCAGAATATTTAATATTAACTAAAGCTTAGGGAAGGGTTGATCTTAACTCATTAAGAACTTAACTCTTTTAAGAAATGGCACTCTAAAGTTTTATTTCAGAGAAAGATAAGGTTAGTCACTTATTACAAATTGACCTTCCCTTAATTTATATTAGTTTTATTATTTATTAATAAAATTCTCTTTCAGAAATTATTAAAATTTGTTTAAAATATACAAAGAGAAATATATTATTTGAAAACAATATTAAAATATTTTAAAATACTTTAGTATATTTTTGCAACCTAAAAATTCTTGTTTCTAAAGATTTTTAACTACTTATTTTTGCCTTTGATAATAAATTTCTTAAAATAATTCAACAACATTTGTAAATTACCTTTAAATATAAAATATTTCCATGATTTCTGATAAGATCTCTGTCTAATCCTCCCAATTATTATCATATTTCAATCTTAAGATACTTTAAAACATAACTAAGAAGCACCTCAATCTCTAGCTTGCTATTTCAAGACCTACTTTAACCCCTCCTACCCAATTTCAGATCCCTTTCCACCCATGCTGCCCATACCCATGCCCCGTCATGTAATCATGCCACCCCGAGTCACCCTGCCCGGCGTGGAGATGACTCTCCAGAACGACGATCTCTGGAAGCAGTTTCATCAAATTGGCACGGAAATGATCATCACCAAAAGCGGCAGGTAGGTACCCAAGGAGATTCCTTAAAGAAATGAAAATAGTTATAGAAAATGGGAATGGGGATACCATCGAACTTCTTAGATCGAGCAGGGAACAAACAGAGATCGGGCGATGCATTAGCACGAACCTGAAAACTAATACCCGAGACGCGGCAGAGAAAAGAAAAATAAACCAATCGAGGCGGCGGAGGGCACTTAAAGCACCCACCCGATCTGGCACTGAAACCGATCCTGGCTAGGATCTAGCTCCTCGGCCGATGCCGCTGCTGCTGTTAAATGCTCATTAGATGCCGGCGCCTGCAAATTGTTTACAGCGGCGTCGCGACAACGATTTTCACAGGCAAACACGGCGGAAGGATGCGCTGGCTGACAGGATGTGAAAAGCCGCCAGCAGGTATACATAGAAGGAATAATGCACTTTTTTTTGGGCCTATCGCGCGAGGCGTAAAGCGGACAAGTTGGCCGGCACTTTGCGTGCCCATCTGCAGATTGGATATACTTGATATACTTGATACACTGGAATGGGTCATAGAAACGAGATGCAGACTCTAATCAAAGGCATAGCGCTATTGCCCCGCAGCTAGTTTATCGGGGATCGGGGATAGAGGATAGCGCATCTCGATCTCGGACCAAAAAACCTACCTAAAAGTGTCCGGCACTTGTTCGAATGTGCGTAAAGTGGCGTCATCGTAATTTATTGCAGGCCGAACGCAGTGGGACGTCCTTTTTGGTCGGCGTGCGGCGGCGCTCCTTTTGGACTCGAACTCGGACAGAGGTCCGTCCAGTTATGGCATAAATCTTAGCGTCAAGGATACTTTGTCGTCATATCTGTAGTTCATAGCGTTTTTATTGTGGCGCCTGTCTGCAGCAGACGCCGAAATATCTTCGGTTGCATTCTTTCGGATGTATCTGTATCTGTAACTGCTGGTGAGTGACCACAGCTTGTCGACAGATACGAGCAATTTCACACTTGCCGATAACGGCCACAGTTCGATCTCCGCAGCAAGGGTTCTTTTGCTTTCCCAAGGCATTAACATAAAGTTTTGGCGTCTGGTGAACCCTTTTGTTTTATAGGAATTTATATATATACATGAATTATTCATAAAGTCTGCGTATTAAATACTTTTTATGCCCATCAAAAAATGTTTTATGTGAGTGCCTGCCTGCCAGTCGCCAGTTGCAATCGATTTGAATTTTTAATGATTAGGCGCCACAGTGCCACCGTCTCAGTCCCAATTTCCACTGCATTTTCCACCCGAATCGGATCCAAACTATAACTCTGCCATAAAAACTAATTAGTTGGTTGTCTGGGCCACTTGAACCTTTCGATCTGTTTGGGTGGTAAAAGCGTAGACGGCCATTAAACCGAGATAGAACAAAGCGTATCGATTAATGCCCTGACAGCGGGAAATGAAATGACTTTGTCACGAAGCTTTTAAGTGTGTGTGGGCACAGCCGCAGCCATAACCATAAGGCCATAACCGGCGTTGGCTAAATGGGAAGCGCCAAGAAAGGCGGTAAACAGAAGCGACAAGCTAACCCCTGACGGAAGGCGCTCAGATAGAAGGGAAGTATTTTTGGGAAATAATCTAGAAAATCAATTAAAACATTAGGTTTGTTTATATATAAAAAGTAGAGATGTATTTTTTATATATTTAACTTTAAACGTAAACAATTTTAAAGGCAAAAATCTATGGTTAACTTATGGAAATTTAGAAAAATTGGTTTGAAAAAGTTACTTTATTTCTACATGCTTCCAATTTATTGCATATTTTACGTAACCTTAAAGGGAACTTTAATTTCCGTTGCTAGTTTTCAAGCTGTCAAATAACAAATAACTTGTTAACATTTTTATTAGATAAATCTTAAGCCCTTTTCTTTAACAAAATCAAACAATTATTACTGCAAAAGAGCATCAAATTTCTAGATCTTCCAAAGAGAATCCTTCAAGGGCTACTGACGCATTCCTGGACCGTGTTCCCTGCACCTGCCAAGCGCCAAGTGGGATGCCGTCAAATCTTCAGCGTGCTCCTCGCTGGCAGCCAGCATTCCCGCCGTTAATTATGCGCAGACGCGCCAAAGATATCGATCTTAACAAATCGTTTGTCCGAAAACCAGACAGCAAACTGTTTGCCAAAAAAAAGGCATACAAAGAAGACCAAATTGAAAATGAAATTCTAAACCGCACAAATGTCGAAATATTTCGGTGCCCGTCGCTCTAATGGAATTCAACAAAGAAACAGAAAGGCAACAGAATCAAATTAAATGTAGGCAAGCCGGCGAGCAAACCAAAGCGCAGCGGAGTTCAATTAATTAATCATCGGAGAGCCCCGGAGAAACACGGAATCATTGCCAAAAACAAGCAAGCCACTCGAGGATCGACGCGGAGGAGGCTAACTTGGATTCAGATTCGGTCTCGGTCTCGGGTTCCGACTCGGAGTCGAAGGGCAAACATTTTTCGGTCTCGGCCTGGCGCCAAGAGCGGTGACCACCTGCTGCGTCTGCGGCTGCGCGTTTCGAGAGGGTCACTCCACTGCTCACTGCTCTGCACCATCTCTGTTGTTCCATCCTTGTTGCATCCTTGTTAGCACAGGGCAAACCAAGGAGGAGCGCCGCCCCCGTCCCTCCTAGCTGAGGTCCTACTCCTCGTCGTCCAGGCAATCTCTATTTGGTCGGGGCTAATTACATGGCGCATGGAAGGGAAATCTCACAATTAAATATTTGTAACGCCCACGCGGACGTGGATATGGACATGGTTGTGGGCTCCTTTTGTCGATCTAGCATGACTATATTTGAGTTTGTTCGGTAAACAAAGGCTCTACAAATTTCATAGATTTTTCCTGGAGTTTTCTTGGATTTTTCTCTCCCCCCCCTCGAGCACACTCGGAGAAAATAACACAACCATTTGGTGTTTGTTTAAATACCAAGAATGCCCCGCTATTTGTTTGCAGCCAAGTATCTTTTATTTGTGGGCGTTTCTTTTTTTTAATTTTGTTTTTAATTGAAAGATATACAAATTCCTTATCACATATAAATGGGTAAATGGGTGGAATGGAAATTATTAAGGCGATTGAAACCGGAACTCCGCAATGGGAAATCCAACGCACACCTCATTGTGTCACACCTTGAAATAACAAGATATCAGAGAAAATTCAGTAAAAATATATATTTAACTAGATTTTTTATGATTTGTGGTTCTTAGGGTTTACTTTGAGCACAAAAACTAAGTTCCGGTACAACAAATTTAAATATCAATTCAGTCATAAGAATGTTTTATTAGAAAGCATGTAACTTTCTACTAAATCTTTAACTTCATCAATTAATAAATAAATAAAATATACCAAATTAAATTTATTTAAAATTTCCTTTAATTATTCTCCTCTCCAGACGCATGTTCCCCTCGATGCGCCTCAGTGTTTCCGGCCTCGAGGACGAGAGTAACTACTGCGTGCTCCTCGAAATGGTGCCCATCGGTGACTGTCGCTACAAGTTCTCCGGTTCACAGTGGGTTCCGGCTGGTGGCGCCGAGCCCCAGAGTCCCCAGCGGATGTATCTGCATCCGGATAGCCCCGCCACCGGTGCCCACTGGCAGGCGCAGCCAATACTCTTCAATAAAGTGAAGCTGACCAATAACACGCTCGACAACAGCGGACATGTAAGTGCGGACACAGCTTTGAAGTGATCTCCGGTTACTGATCAGATACCCATACTCCATAACGTCCATCTCCAGATCGTCCTGGCCAGCATGCACAAGTACCAGCCGCGTCTCCATGTCATACGCACCGCCGACCTGGCGCAGATACCCTGGGCCCCACAGCAGGCCTTTGTGTTCGCCGAGACCGAGTTCGTGGCCGTGACAGCCTACCAGGTAAGTGGCGCTATCTCCCGTGAGATGTTATATACACTTTCAGGGGGAGTTTCATATATTTTTTAGGAGAGGTTTGTGAGGTCTTAGCCTCTTTAAGAGTTTAGTTTAAATAATAAACTTCAAGAGGGAACTGCTTGATAAGAGGAAGATCTTATTTTCGTGATGATCCCATTAAAAAAATATAATTTTACACTTAAAATATATCTAAAACTAAGCTACATTTCTTACAATAATTTCAATATTACATATAAAATATTCCTGCAAACCCGTTTCAGTAGAAGGAAGTTCTAAATTAATATTTATTTAATTTTTAATATATTCTCCCCTATTTAAACCGTAATTAAAAAGGCATAAAAAATATCATATAATTCCATATTAATTTATATTAATTTCTATAAAGTTTTCTTTACCAAAACAACTATTTTAATGACTCGAAACCCTTACAAAATTAGCTTCCCAAGGGTATTCGTAGCTGGTGTCCTCGTAGCTAACCCTGATCTCCCTGGCATCTCGTACTTACTACTCTTTCTTCTTTTTTTTTTTTTGCCAATTCATTGAGCAAAGTCTGAAAGAGACCCTGAACTGGGACCGATCACACTAATTGGTTAATTTTGGGCAAACGAGCGGGCGATCGCTCACGCCGTGGGTTGCTTGGTCAGCGGCTGGAATTAGCATGGAACGCCTCCGGGATCTGCTCCGGCAGGGGAGTGGAGTGGGAACCGAAATGAGATGAGGACGAGGCCGGGCAGGCAGAAAGTCAGCGGGTCGGATTGTTGTTTTAGGAAGTTGGATAGCCACATCCTTGTAAATTTGAGCGCCTCGCTGTGTTTTTGTCTAGGTCTGGGACCCATTGACATACAGCCGACGCCAGTCTGCCTCTAATTAGCAAGATCGCCTCGATATCGTCCGAGATGCGATGCCAGCCAGATCACAGAGAGTTGTCAAGTCATCTCGAGTGGCCGCCAGGGGGAAACTGGAACTGCAGCGGCCCAATGGCGGTGTCAAGTGGCCATGTTACTTAACACGCCGGCTACTGGACACCGAGACAGAGAGAAAAATAAGATATAACATTATATAGATATATCTGAATAATAAAGAGATCATATAGAACTGATATTTTCGTTTAAATTCTATTTAAAATGTTAAGAAAATATTTTTATTGTTAGTTAAATGATTAAACCAGCTTAGGTTTAAGTTTTTCTCTCGGTGCAGTTGCCCAAGATTGTGCTGCCCATCATCATAGTCGTATTTCATCGTCATCCTCTCAACATCTTGTCCTCTCTTCCGCAGAACGATCGCATCACCAAGCTGAAGATCGACAACAATCCGTTTGCCAAGGGCTTCCGCGAAACGGGACAGTCGCGGTGCAAGCGCAAGATGTCTTCATCGCCAACCGGCGAGGATCAAGATCAGTCGCTGTCGCACTCCCAATCCGAGTCTGACATGTCGCCGTCGAAGGGCAGTGAGGCAGCGAACCCGAATCCGAATCCGAACCCAAATCCAAATCCCGATGGCCCGCAAATTAAGCGACTGAGATCAAATGGCTCCGCCTGCTCCTTATCGTCATCGCTGGACGATCAGTCGGCGCCTGGCGCCAGTTCCTTGAGCTCCCCGCCGCCACCACCGCCGCCGCAGCCTTCGCAGCTCCATCTCCAGCCCCACCATCCCCTCCAGGCGCGGAGTGCCTCCAGCGTTTTCATGCAGCACTTCCAGCAGAATATGCAGAGTCTGCTGAGACCCTCGCTGGTGGATCTGGCCTGCACCTACTTTGGGCGTCCACCCCACGAATACGCCCCAGCTGGAGGAGCAGGTATTCCCGCAACATCTCTTTATCCGCCTGCTGCTATTTTGGGACCTCATCCTGGCCTGAACCTACCTCCTGGTCTCGCTGGCTTGGATCACCACTTGGACGAGTCTGGTGCCGATGACCTAGAACTGGATGTGGGCAGTGAAACGGCGACCACGACGGC
Source organism: Drosophila anomelani (assembly GCA_035045905.1). NCBI lineage: Eukaryota > Metazoa > Arthropoda > Insecta > Diptera > Drosophilidae > Drosophila > Drosophila anomelani. The sequence goes on from JAWNOO010000165.1 coordinate 12,465,883, forward strand.
CACAGTGGAGCAATCCTTGCAGGAGCAGCCACCAGGTGAACCGTCCACCAGGAGCAAAGGCTTCAGCATATCGGCCATTCTGGGAGGAGGAAGTTAGTGGGAAACCCAAGGAGATTTTAGTTGGGAGAAAAATGAGATAAACTTTAAAATAAAATCATGAATTTAGAGTTTGGTAAACAAAATTAAAAAAGAAACCTTTACTAATATTGGTTTTTTGTGGAATATTTAAAAGGTCTAAATATTTATTTAAAAACTTCTTTTAAACTTCTTAATAATCAAGAATATTTCCTATATTTCAACAAATTTCAGATGATTATTCATAACATCTTTGGCTCAAAATACCTTAATTCATGATTTTAGATAATGTTTATCTTTAACTCGCTGTACTCATCTTGATATTATAGTATACAGATCATAGCCTGATTAGTTACTAAGCCTAAACTAAATGTTAAGTGATTAAAGTTACACTAAAGTAAGAGAATCACTTGGTTTTAGTTCACTGGGAATCTCTTTAGATTTGGGATTACTACAAAGATATATACCATCTATATTCTCCCGCTGCGATCGGCCTTCAAAGCCTTTACGCCCACCCGATGCTGTAGGTAAATGAACATCTCAGAGAGAGGAAACAGGGAAGAGAACACCAGACCGTCCTCTATCATTGGCCGATCTGGGGGGCTGGAAATCACAACTTCCGCCAGACATTAATCCCAACCAATTTACAAGATAAACGTTCGGTTTTCGACAACATCATCAGAGGGCAACAGCAACAGCATCCGCATCCATTAGCCACACAGAGATGCGACTGGCTAGAACATAATTTGTTTGCAATTAAATAGCTCGACAAGGCATGAAATTCGGTTGCAGCCCTCGCATCTCCGTTCTCGGATGCTACCCCAGAGACCTTACTGCAACTGGAATCCTCTGATATTTATGAAATGGGCAGAGACTGAGACGAAGCCAAAGAAAATAGACGATTCGTTATGTAAGTCGCCGAGGAGCTGCCACAAATTGGCCGAAGGAACGGAGCCAATGATGAAGTTTACGATGACATGCGTCACCACCCACGTCTCGTTCCCTCGGTCGGCCCTTGATGGCCCCTGATGGCTGGCTGCATGGCTACAGGGGCTGGCTATCCAGGGGCGGTGCAGACGCCGCTGCCCGCCCATCAATCGGAAAAACAAACAGGCTCGAATCAATTTACCACACTGTAACGAAAGTAGCTCTCTGAAATCTATATAAATCGGTGGAAATTGGTAAGATATTGAAGAACGATACTTGAGGATAGGAACTTGGTTTTGAAATAAAGGAAATTTTAAATAAAAACACAAACTGATCTTAAATAGACTTCCATAGTTTCTTATAATGTAAAATAATCATATCATAGCTTTGAGTAAAAATTAACGCAGTTTAATTAAAAAATTATTAATAATATGGATTAATTGCAATCTTTAAATTAAAGTCTTAAATTCCTACAATTTTAATACAATCAAATAACCAATCTATTGTTGATTTTATCAGTGCACCAAATCGATTTGAAATAGTTGCCGTTTGTTTGGCTGTCTCCGGGTGTCTCTGGGGATCGGTTCCGATCTGGAGGCCTGCGGTTTTATAGGGGATTGAGACCGCTCTCCCATACCATAACCCATACCATGTCGGGGCTAGAACGGGTGACAGATGTCGGCCGTGTGTGTGCGAGTGCGTGTGTTGACAGCGCAAGGTTGTGAGTGCAATGAATGCCTCATTAAATGTCCATACTCCTCGGATCCTCCTCCATAGAGTTAGTCCCCCACCCAACGTCCTACCATCCGCGGCAGATGTCGCAGGTCTCTCCGGATAATTAATGCACTATGGCTGTTGCTTTTTACGCTGCCACATTTGTTGCCGCTGTTGCAAGTTGCCTCTTTTTTTGTGTTGTTATTTTATGAAATTAGATACACTTTGTCGAGCAGCATTTCTGTTGTGTAAACACGAATTTTGGGGAACCAAAAATAAAGAAAATAAAAGGGGAAAATTGCTTCCTAAACGAAAGTTAATTAGTTATTAGGCGAGGGGAATTGGGTAATGCTGCAACTGGCGGCGTTAATGAGTGGAAAAAGCATTTTAGGCAGCGCACGCGTGGCTGCCACTTTGAGACTTGATACGGGAGGGGATCATCCTTCTAGAGTTTGATGCAAAAAATATATTGGGAAAGTTATATTAAGAAAAGATAATACAATATAATATAAATATAATTTAAGATATAAAATCCCTGCATAAAACTTTATAAAGCCAACCAATTTTATGCATTTCCCTGATAGAATTCATTTAGGGGATTTAGGAAAAGAGAGATTATAATTCCCGGGCATCCTTCGTATCTCCGTCTGAGCCCTTTTCCGAGCTTCGGTTCTGTTCTGTTCAGGCTGCGCCCGGCGTTAGCCAAACAAGATGGCAACAATGACCCGGTACTTGAGTTTTTATTGTTGGCCAATGCAAATATATTGGTCGCGAGGAGAATGCAACAAAGCGTGGCAAAGAAAGGTTTCCATGTCGCCGGGGCCAAGCCATAAAAGCGGATGCACCGACCCAGAATCGACCTGCGCCGGCCATTCCTGCCCTGCCCAGCTCAAGTGTTTGCGGCTAAGCTGGGGTTTTAAACTAGAGCAGAACACAAACCCACCACCAGCACTGAGAGGCGGCCAACAAAGGGCCGTAAAAGTAGTTTATGCAAATGGGCTCACATGAGGGCTAGTCCGTAAGGCCGTGTTGGTCATGTGAGGAACGTCGCGGCGTCCCTTTTTGGGCTGGCACAATTAACAAAGCGTGTAATTTCTCAAACCTATCGCGTGAACAATGGCACAAACAATTAGAGGATAATGAAAATCACCCACATAAGCAGGTCCACTACAGTGCTACAATAGTACCATGGGTAGGTGCATCCCTACATGCATATATGATGATCATATAGCCAAATCTGGGGATCAGTTTCGAAAATACTCGAAAGGGGAACAATTAAAATCGGAGCACAATGGCCGTCGTCAAGTACGCATCTTTTGCAGAGAACCTTTTGGCATTGTCTATGCTTTGTTTACAAGTCTATTGAGTGCAAAATGCAGCAGCATTGTCTAAGGCCAACTATTTGCATACTTTTGCAGTTTTCGAGTGCAAACCACAAAATCAAATGTGAAATTCCTGCGCGCCATTTAATAGCGGAGATTTGGCAGAGCTGCCAATTTACTTGCACTAACTAACTTGCACTAGAAGAAGCTATCGATATTTGGCGAGGGAAGAAAATGATAACACTAATTTGTTTTTAAATAAAATGCTAATTATCCTACACAAATTTTTAAAGAACAAAGTTATTAGAATCTGTGAAAATTAATCAAAATGTAATTAGCTTTAACCCCATTAAAGTTTAAAATTAATTTTGGGCAAAAGCAATCGTAGTGTAAGTGGAAACAAATTAGAATACAGATTAAAGCGATAAATAAATCAAATTCCGGACAGATTGTCATCACTTGCTTTTGGCTTTTGCGCCATTTTTATAAAAATTTTTATTGGTGACTGCAAATAAGTGAAAACCAAATCAAAATGAGCCATTCTCCTGTCGGTGATAACGAGGATAGTGATTCATTTCACTCATTCAACGACAGCGAGCTCTCCCATCAGGGATATCAGAGCCCCTCATGGAAGTCGTCGATTTCCAGCGGTTGCGACAGCGACTTCGAGTCGGAGCATGAGACTTCTGGGTCATTGGAGGATGTTTATTCGGTAAGTTGTAGGAGGTAGATCTCAAGTCGCATAACGTATTACTAGCATAATCCCGAAACAGATTGAGCCGCAGCCAAATTCCCCTAAGGAGACGCCCCAGAAGGCCGTGTTCGATATCCCGGACCCATCTAGTGATCAACACGTCGAGTTTTCTAGCGATTCGTCCGCTTGCGATGGAGTGTCCGCCAACAACGGCACCCAGCAGCAGTTGGGGCGCTTCAAGGCGCTGAAGAAGTTTGCGGTCTCACCGTTAAATAGCACCGAGGAGCCTGTGCCCATGTGCCCTAGGAAGGTGCCGGAACCGGCTTCAAAACAGGTGCCCAACGAAGAGCTCTTCGACTTGGACTCGCCGCAACTGGGCCTAAAGGATTACCTGACCTCTGACCCAATTTCTGAGGGTGAGCATAAGGTCGCCTTCACAGAGATCTGGGTTGGTTGGCAACAGAAGTCCTTTGAGCAAAATCGTTCGCCTCTCCGCGACTTTTCGGTGGCCCTCGATGAATATATCAATCAGGATGTGACCCAGGTGGAACCAGCTAAGGTAAGTCTTTTACTTTTGCAAAGATATCTCTTATTAAGCTATTTATTTATTCCTATTCCAGACCGTTGTGGCTCCTGTCCCCAGTGTGAAGCCCGTTGAGGAGTATGTTTCGCCCTTTAAGAACATGCCAATTCGGACAGCACAAACTTCATGTCAAGAAGATGCCAAGAAACCCATAATAGTGCCGGCTGGTTTCGATTTAATGCGCCTGGTGGAGTTTAAGAATCCCAACCACTGGGCCCGTCGGCAACACGTACGCACAGGCGAAAGGATCTACTAGATAATTTCTAATCATTAATTTACCGACAACCTAATTCTAAGGATCATCATTAGCAGCGATGGAATCTATAAACTTTGTAAGCTGGACTTTCAATAAAGAACTGAAGAGCCTCCCCAAGTGTATGTTCGTAAGTATTTGGGGCTGTCAAACTTCGGGAAAGACATAATATCGCCAAGCGTCGTCGCTGGGGGCTCCAAATGATTTCATTGTGCTGCCGATAAAATTGTCGCCAACGAAATATGTTGCCCGTGACTTTGATTTCGGCCGCCGCAACATTAATTTCCAAGGAAATTACACATGCCAACCAAAGGGGAACCTGGAGCTTATCTCAGCTGGCAGATCTTGCCGAGTGAGCTTGGGTCGCCGAGCTCATTTGCCGCTGACATGCGAACGTTAGCTGTGGCTCCTCCAAGTAGGGACTCTCTTTCTCTCGCGGCGGATGCTGCTGGCCCCCCAAATGAGAATTCAATAAATTTTCTGGCGAACGGCAACGGCAGCGGCAACAACACAATGGACCAAACGTTGTCGTTAGTCTTTTGGCGACGTTTAACATGAATATGCAGTGTGGCTAATGTGGAGCCCATAAACACTTCCAGCGGCAACATGAATGGGCCGAAAAACAGGTTGCAGCTACGTGTGTGGGTACTCCGGGATTGGGGTCCGATTGGGGCTCTTAACAATTGTTTCTTAACGCGAACTGAAGCGAAATGCCACCGTCGAAGTTGGCCAATCATCTAACCGGGCTCTCTTTGGGGGCAAACACTTGCGACTGGCTGGAGCGCAGCATCAAAGGAGCGCCGCCTCGTTTCCGCCTCGCATGGAGAGAGAGGAGATGTGTGATGGGACAGCCGGACAATTGCATGTAAATGGCCACAGTTTCGCTAACAACTACAATGTGAAAACATCAATTACACGTGGATGGGGACTTGGGACCTGGCTGGCCAGGATCGTGGCGCTCAATCAGCGCATTTAACTTGGCGCCGGCGCCAGCGTTTAAGATGCGGCTCGCTCTGATCTGCTGATAAGCCCATGTCCATGTTGTTGCCTGCCGGTTTGCTGGTTGCCGGTTGCCGGTTGCCGGGTGGGTTATGCTGTTCTCAAGAGGAGGAAGGTGGAGATTGTTGGGAATTTGTGCGGCGGCATGGGACACAGGAACTGGTTTTCATATGCCTCGCATGCGCAGAGATATGAAATCGAAACCGAAACCGACTCCAAGTCCGAATTATGTATTCGGCGACGACGACAGGCAGGCAAATGGAAGCATGCAACGCACAAATTGCTGGAACAGGATTCACTGAGCAGGCAGTCGGCCAGTGTGGGAAGCAGCACGTATCGGGGGAATCTCTCTGTCTGGGCCCATTCCAAAGCGAATTCCACGAGTGAATAGATTTGAACATATACATTTTATTTATGCCGCGCATTTATGAAATGCCAAAGACAATAAATCCATTACGAAATCATGCGAACAATTAAAATTGCATAATAAATACGATAAATACTGATGGCAGAGAAATACCTGGAAATCCTAATTAACTGCAAAATATCACAATTCAGCTTAGACACTACACTATGGCAACTAAACGCTAATTAAATGTACAAGGCAGCGATGCCGATCTCCAAATGGGAGCACATCGCTCGCGCTAAATGGACACGCTGGTTCCCAATATGTCCGAGATGCTGAAGCTGCTCCGTTTGGGCTTGGCAGGCGGCACCACCGCAGCATCGCTGGGAGCAGCAGTTGTGCTCACCACATCCACAAAGGTGTCGGCATCCGCAGCGGACTCACCGCTCGTAGAGCCCGCCGATGACGAGGAGACGGAGGAGGCTGGCGATGGCGGTGTGTAAGCCCAACTTGGATAGCCGGCAATGTGCCTGGCATACTCAAAGGCGGACTGCTGTTGCTGCTGCGGCGGCAGAGGCGGTAATGGTGGCGCTGGCACATAGAAATTGGCCTCCAGGGTATCCAGCAGATACCGATGCTGCACAAGATTCTGATTCTGCAGATGATGCTGCGTCGGCAGTTCCTCCACCAGACGCAACCGCTTGGCTAACGGCGACTCCAAGGGCTCCTCCTCTGGCTGGCAGGCTGGAGGAGGGGAATCACTGATCTTCCGCTTGCATCGCGACTGACCGGACTCACGGAATCCCTTGGCAAAGGGATTGTTGTCGATCTTCAGCTTGGTTATGCGGTCATTCTGCAAAGGCAAAGACGGGGGATTAGCTGGTTATCACACCGCTCTTTATGGATGGCGAAGATGTGGGATTGGTACACACCTGATAAGCCGTAACGGCGATAAACTCCGTCTCCGGGAACACAAAGGCCTGCTGGGGAGCCCAGGGGATCTGGCCCAGGTCTGAGGTGCGTATGACATGCAGGCGTGGCTGATATTTGTGCATGCTGGCCAAGACGATCTGGAAAGGAGGAAAAGGATATATGCGGTAAGTTAAAGGTGCTGAAAAATATATACAATATTTCTATTTATATTTTCAATTCTTGTAACTATATCTTTGCAGTATCCCATGTCATAAATCACTTGTATGATTAATATATAGAACATTGTTCCACTGACGTCTTAACCCAAAAAAACAAAACAGAAAGATGTTCTCTGTGCATTTATCTTTGCGAGTAGACATCTCACATATCACTTGTATAAATAATATGTAGCCTTGTTCAGTCGCTGACATTTTAACCCAAAAAAACAGAGATGTTATCAGGGCAATTTATCTCTTTTTTTGGGTAAAAAAAAAGAGTGGAGTTACTCCTGCCAAAAATCGGAAAAAGACTCCCAACAAAATCTTTTCCTGCACCCAATTTCCATTTAATTAAATATATTAAAAAACTTTAAATACTTACATGACCATTATTATCCAGCGTGTTGTTCGTCAGCTTCACCTTGCTGAAGAGCAGGGCCTGGGACTGCCAGTGCTTGCCCGTGGCTGGACTCTCCGGATGCAGATACATTCGCTGTGGACTCTGAGGCTCGGCTCCACCGGCCGGAACCCATTGCGAGCCGGAGAACTTGTAGCGACAGTCACCGATGGGCACCATCTCGAGGAGCACGCAATAGCTGGCCTCCTCCTCCAAGCCGCTGAGAGAGACACGCATCGAGGGGAACATGCGTCTAATGGGGGAAAGAGCAGAGATCACAGAGGATGGATGGCTGTTAGTGACACGTTTCGACCATAAGACTGATAATAACCCCAAAGAGGAGGAGGAGGAGGTGGAGGCGGCTTATCAGCGGGAGATAAGCCAAACAGATAGGTACCAACCTGCCACTCTTGGTGATGATCATCTCGGTGCCTATGCTGTGGAACTGTTGCCACAGTTCGTTGTTCTCCAGCTTGGCCTCGACATCGCCGGGCAGCGAGGGCTGTGGCGGCGGCGGCGGTGGTGGTGGAGCCACAAAGTGTCCGGCAAAGTTGGGCAGTAGTCCACAAAGGGGATCTTCAAAAAACAAAAAAAAAAAAAATCAATTAGCCGTCGGCAAAACCGAGATGGAGTCTGCTCCACACTTACCCGGCAAACGTTGCATAATCTGCTGGCGGTATATTTCGTGGGCGATCTGCTGCTGCAAACGCAGATCGGCGATGTTGGGTAGGGTCAACATTCTGGTCACTTCTTCACTAGCTTCTTACTAGATCTTAATTTCTCTTTTTATTATATATTTTAGACAATCCGTGGGAAATCGATTGAACTGCGACGACGGCGACGACTTTGAACTGATCGCTTTGCTGTTCAAGTTGAGACTGCCTCTCTGCGGCTCGGAGCGGGCACTACCTCAGTTCAGCCCGAATCCGGTCGGATGGGTTTCCCTCCCGCACGCACCGATCCTCAGGTAGTTGCTCGACCTGTTCTCCCGCTCAAGTGGCAGTCAGTGGCTTCGCTCTTGATCGCACTCTGCGGCGTGTAGCTCTGTAGCTCTCGCTCTTCCCTTGCCATTGGTCGCTTATCAGCCAGCGGTTCGTTGTCTCGCTCTTGCCCACTTCGTCATGGGAAACGCCATTTTCCGATGACTCTCTTGGGAGCGGGGGCCACTGAGACTCAGTGACCTCCTCCCCCTGGAGCTAAGGGGGCACGGCACCCATCTTGCTGCCGCTGATAGCGCTTAATGGGAATGGGAATGGGTTGGCATGGGGGTTTCTTCGCCGGTAGAATTCAGGGGAGACGCTCTTTGAAGTCGCCTAATCGCTATTAATATTTATGGAATAGGAAAACGTTTTGGATATGGGCCAACTAATAATGTTCACTAAGATTAAGAGCCCCTAAAATGTACATTTTATTTTTATTTTGATTGGAATCATAAATCCTCTCAGAAAAGATCGAGCGCTGCTCTCGGAGCTTGAGAAGAATTAGTATTTGAGATTAGAATTAATGTTCTGTACTTGTTAGCAGTAGTATTAGCAAGAACTTAGGCGCTAAATAGTCTAAACTTTTAATCATTGCGAACTCAAGTACATTTTTAATTGATAATTGATAGCTTAATAAAATCTCAAAAGTTTGTATTATAATAATTGTAAAAAATGTACAAAAGCCAGCTGCTTATCTGGGAAAAGCTATAATTAAGTCGCTTTTTGATTTATTTGTTTAAACCAAGCCTTGAAATCAAACCGAAATAATTATATATAAAAATATACACATTTTTTGGTGATTATAATTAATAGACCTTAAATTATCAAAGCCTGTATTCCTTAAAAGATTTTTAAAATATTTTTTCCCACTATTTAAAAAACTAAAATCATTAATATTGTAAAGAGAGAGTCCACTTGAGTGTCAAACCTTTGATATCCGCTCGATATATAATACATCTAGCCATATCTCACTGCCATGATCAGCCTCCATCTGTTCGGTAGCTTATCCAGCAATCGGCCAGCATCTTGTACATGATGTCGTCGAGGCCAGCATCGAAATCTCGCGGCTACCGTTTGAAGCGGAGCAGCGAGAGATCTCCAGAAAGAGATCCGCCCCGGCGATAAGTCGGCGGGGCTAATCAGAACCTTTAAACGGTACTCGTACTCGGCTGGGCCACAACAAATTGCACCATCAAAAATTTCAACTGGCGCCAAGCGACTGTCGCCTGCGGGCCACTTGAACGGCGAAGAGAGGCTCAAGATGCGGCAGTGGCAGTGACGGAGGAGGAGTGGCTGTGGAGTGGGATGGGAAGGGCTAGGCAGGATCCGTCTAACGGATCACAGTCACTTGTTGCCACTTGTCCTGTCCTCTCTGCTTTTTTTTTTTTTTTTGGGCGACATCAAACAGACGAGTCATAAAATGATCACACTTTGTCCCCGAGACGCATCCTCATCTGAGAGATCCGAGAGAAACAAAAGCGGCATCGACGGCGGCAGGAGATGTCGATGTGGGTTTTATGACCTGGCCGTGGCGGTGCGACGACCGCCGACTGTTCGTGTGTCGCTGCAGTTTTTGAAATTCGGAAATTATTGTTATGATTATTGCCTGTTTTTGTGGGTCCTCGGCTGCTCTACAATTTGTTTGCTATTGTCTCGACGTTTACAGCTCCTTGGCGACAAAAGCGGGCCGACAGAAACCGCAAGAGGACATCGCTTGGGGGTATGGTAAATGGTAGGGGCAGGGGCAGGGGCAGGGGAACCGGAACGGAAACCCTAAAGAGTCCTAAGGATCGATGACCAGGATAAAAATCTCAAATTACGGTCAGCTCTGTGCAGAATCAAAAAACAGAGGGGGAGATATTTATTTTAACTGATCTTAAGCCGCCTCTGAAAAGGGTATTTTAAGACATGAATAATCTAAGGGTTGTATTTTTTTAAATTTTAAATCTATTAAAATTTTTAAAGTTATTATATACAACCAAAAAAATATGTAGAGCCTATTTAATTAATTTAAAGATTTTGTATTGTCTTTTTACTCCACAAACTGCCAAGATTTAATTAAATAAATCTAAATTTTAGAGCGTCTATAAAAATTATCATTTGATTTTTAATATTTTTAAATAAAATAAAAGCTTGATTTAAAAAAGGATAAATGGTATACCTTGAAATATTTACAATTATCATTTGTACTTTAATTTTAACAAATGAAACCATAATTATTATAAATAATTATTGCCTATTAGTAGTTTGTTTTTGATTATTCAAATAATTTTTATATTGAAATAGGTTCAAACATACTGTAAACCCTTTATTTTTCTTTTGATTTTTATCTATCTATCCATTATCTATTTTAAACTATATCAATTAATTAATCAAGACTAATAGACCTTTTAAAAATCAGTACTAACATAGCAAAATCTGTAATAAAATTAGGAATAGCAAATTCCTTAGGTCAAAATTAGTTTATAAAATGTGAAACCTTTACATATTTCTTTATAATGAGTACAAGGAAACTAGAACCTATCAGAAATCTCTATTAACTTCCCAAAAATTCCTATAATTTCTTTGAATTTTAAAGATAAGAAACATGTAACATGAAAATGATCTTTGAAAGGTTAAGATGTCAAGTCAAAGTGAATCATAGAAAATAATGCCTTCGTTTGCTGTCGGATTGGATCGGATCCTTGATAGCACTTCTGCTTGTGGTTACTGCTCGCATTTCCATTACTCAACCAAGTCCCAGTTCCCGTCTCCGGTCATTAGGCAGTGCCTGCAGATATGCAATTTCCGGTAATTCGTAATTCGACTAGCTTTGCATAAACTCCTTGCTTCCATATTTCCGCTTATTCCGGTCGCTCTCTAAGTGCCCCTGACTGACCCAAGCCCAAAGCCAGACCCGAGTGTGACTCAGGCAATTAGCGGAGAGAGAGGACAGGAGTTTTTCCCAACGTCCAGACGGATTTGTGTCATTAGCGCTGGCTGCTTCGCGCTGTTCATTCAGTTTTCGGGGCGGAAAAACCCAGGGAAATCCGAGCTGCGCCGCTCCCTCGCTAATTGCATGTTTGTTATCTTTGGGAACGCGCTTACCGAACGCAGGACAGATCTGATAAGCAGAAGCAGAAGCAGGATTACATTTTGCACATGAATCAGACACATAGATTTATTGTTGCTTGTTTTTATGTTGTTCGTGGTTTACAATGTAACTTTTTGGCTTGCACCATTACGTGGGTTAGATATTAGTTGTGTATCTCCTCTTATTTTATTGTTATTCATCATTCATCATTTATCATTGTTCGTCGTTCAGCACAAATGTGGCTTTGTGGAGTAATTCAGCTTGGTTTCGCATTGTGTACTCTTCGTTTTAGTTTATTATAGTTTTATCACAGCTATACGTTTATATTTATTTGTTTATAATTGTGTGTGTTTACCGTTGCATATGTTTCTCTTCGTTTGAAAACATTTAAAAAGTCAATAAGCAAACACATTTACACCGAATTGCCTACGAAGGGGGGGGATACTTAGGGGGGAATAACATGGAAAATGTGAATAGATTTGCAAATAGTTTAGCGGGAAACCCTTAGGAAAGCTCAAACCCAGTGTTGCTGCTCACCGCATACCGCAGCTTGTCCCGCAGCGTGGACTTCTTTTGGTAATTGGGCAGCTTCAAAAGGTTAAAGCAGGTGGAGGAGGTGGGCAAGCGGTTCAGGGGATCCTTTTTGCGTATGGTAAAAAAGCCACGGATCACGCTGCCAATAGTGTCCCCGGTATCCTCGTCATCGCCCACCTCCACGCAGCGTATGGAAAAGGGTGGCTCTAGATGGGCAAAGCCCAGCAGCGGAGGCTTCGAGCAGCTTGTTACAAACTGAAAATAAAGGATATTTACTATGCTGAGTTATAAGCTTTCCTCAATACCCACCTTTAAAAACAGCTTGCGCTCCTCCTCCGTGAAGTCCTTGGCCAGGATGTCCCAGAGCCAGCCCACCACACGATGGGAATCGTGAAAGCCGCCATAGTACTGTGTATGCTTGCGCAGATCCCGCAAATCCAATGGCACCGTGTCCCCTGAGATGAGACGCTGCAGTTCCGGAGGCGAAAACAGGGACAACCATTCCGGATTGACAATGCTGCGGAAGCCACGATTAAAGGCCACCGTCTGCTCACGGATCTGGGTGTTCATGTGAAAGAAGGCCATGTAGTGGATGTACACCAGCTTGTTGTGATCGTTCACCACGCGCGCCTTGCCTCCCGGATGCAGTTCGTGGGTGACTATCTTCCCCATCACGTCCTGATCCACGGAGAAGGTTAAATTGAGATCAGCCACATCCTGCTTGTAGTGCTTGATGAAGGTCAAGCTGCGGTACAGCTCGTTGTCCAGCGAGGGCAGCTCATCCATGCAGGAGTACAGAGCCTGCTGCGTCTGGCCCAGGAGCTGGGAGAGGAAGAAGGAGGCGAAGGGCACGTCCACCACGATGCCCTCGTATACCGCCTTGCCCAGCATGCGGCCAACAAACTCGAACAGCTGCAGGTGATTGTCCTGGACATAGGAAATGGGCGACGGGTATAGCCGCTGGTCGGAGGTGGTCTTGAACAGATTCAGAGATGGATCGAACACCTTCTTGATGGTCTCCTCGAGGAACTCCTTGAACACGCCATCCTGGTCAATGCCCGCCTCGTGCAGTCCCTGTTGATTGATGAATCTCACACGAATGACGCCCTTCAGGGCCTGCGTGGGCTGGGCGGCCAGTTGCCGGTAGCCATCCTCCACGATCCGCTCGCGATGGATGACAATTAAAGCAGAGCGCGGCGAGGCGCAGGCACTTTCCGTGAGGCCCATAACCGCCTTTTCGTTTTGCACAAACTTGCGGAAGAGCTTGACCCGATCCTCGTGCGGAATAATGTGCGGCATCTTGGCCAGCAGCAGCATGGCATTCCGCTTGGCCTTCTCCAGGTCATTGATGAACGTCGAGGGCTTCACCTCCGGTATAAGCCAGTGGTTGGGCGGGGTAAACGGACGCCGGCAATCGCGGCGATACAGGCAGAGCATCAGTGTGTGCAGCGCCAGAAATACAGGATTCTGTACGATATTCTTGGCGCCTAATAAAGGGATATATATATAAATATAAATAGTTATTTAGTATCAAGTTAAACTCACCCAGAATATTATCATTAATTAGTTTATAGAGCATATTATTGAGGAAATAGGTCAGCATCACATAATCGTTCAGCTTGAAGGGATTCTGTTCCGTGTACATCTCATATTCATCCAGAATTCTGCAAATAATCATATATATTGGCGTTCAGCAAGGATTCTGGTCCATCTTACGTGACATAGTGCGTCATGCAATCACAGAAGAGCATCAGCATGGCCGTCTGGGGCTTCTGCAGGGTCGTCTCGCACTTGAGCAGCTCCAGATACTCCTTCATGCCGCAGTTGGGCCCCAGCGACGTGATCAGCAACCAGATATCGTAGAGGACATTGTCGTTGTAGCAGATGCCCGTGAGGATATCCAACTTCATCTGGGAGAGCGTGTTGAGGGCGGCATAGTACATGCCGCAAATGCGCGACACCTGCAGCACCTCAGGGTTGTCCAGGCGACGCCACTGCTGCTTCGCCTGCTTGGTGCTCGCTCCCCCGCAGCGCGTCGAGCTACGCTCCAAGGCACGACGCAGCAAGTTCGATGTGGATGGCTGCTGGGGCGATTGGAACTCAATCCGCTCGTAATTCCGATTGATATCCTTGAGCAGATCGCCCAGCAGCATCTTAATGCAGCGATGATCCCACAGCATGTGGAACTGCTTCTTAATCAGGGCCACATTCTGATTCTGTGCCGGCTCCGGACCCGGAGTGTGCCAGCCCAGCAGTTCGTGCCATTGGGTGAAGACGCCCTTGGTGGTCACCGTGTTGGGAATTAACTCCAGCAGCGATGTGGTGGTTTCCTGCAGGAAAAAAAACGAAGAATAAAAGATGGAATCGATTGATTATGCTGCCACTCACAGTCAGTAGGGGATAAGCCAATGATTTGGACTCCGCCTGGCCCTCAATGTTGAACAGGTTGACAATGTTGCCCAGGAACGCTAAAGACTTGGTGCCCGGCATGCTAGCACCGAACTCCTCGAACCACTGGTAATCCTCCGAGATGCTCAGCGACTTCTTCAGCAGGCCCAGCGTTGCAAACTGCTCCAGACACTGCGGCACACTCTGATGCAAATGGTAGATCAAGGCGGGCACCGATAGGATCTCCGACAAGAATTTGGTCAGCAGATTGCGACTGAAGTCCCCGTCGATCAGCGGACGCAGACACAGCGTGATGATGGCCACAAAAGTGACCGGCTTCACGGACAACTCCTCGCGAACAGTGCCTCGGAGCAAGACAAGCTGGAACAGAGAATTAATCAAGAGTTAAAAGGGTATTCCAACTGATAAATCCCATCAAACCCACCCGCATGATCCTGTAGAAGTCGTGCTGCACCAGATGGCCCTGAATGTTGCAGCAAACCTTCTGCATGGCCGGCTGCAGTCGCTCAAACTGAGAGTTGCGCAGTATCGCCCAGGACTTGGGCGCCGTAAACACCACCAGTGTGTGCAGGAAAAGGGCCAGCGACAGACTATCGGCATGGTTCTCAGGCTTGAGCTCCGGCAGCAGCAGCAGACAGTTGGTCAGCAGCAGCTTGATGTGCGCTATCCAAGGCAGGCTGCGCTCCTTGTGCAGACACAGAGCGGCATACGAGAGTTTTGGGCTCTCCGCTTCCATGGCCTTGATGATGTACCGACAGATGCGCTCCAAACGCTCCCTGGCCCTCGGATCGGTCTTGTCCAGCTTGATTTGTGTAAGGTAGCGCCGGAGCAGCGGATACACATTGATGGCCACCAGCTCCAGTTCCGTGTCCTTGTCATCCTGGCAGTCGGTGAACACGGCATCGAAATCGACTCTAAAAAGTGGGATGAGGATGAGTTTGTGTCGGAGTAAGCCATGGATTCCCCATCTTACATGATCCGCTTCTGGTACTTCCTGCGCGCTGCGTATCCTTTGAGCGTGGATTGCAGCAGGATGGCGGCTAGCTCCCGGCGCTTCTCCAGCGCTCGCTCCTCGCGTGCCGCCTTTGTCTGCTCCAGGAAGTTGCTCTTCTGCGTCTGGGCGAACATTGTTCTGGCAGCAGCAGCAGCAACAGCAGGGTGAAGGCAATTGTGATGTTTTGCTACTATCCTGTAGTTGCCGTGGGCGTTTCTGGGTTCGATGGGCTTCTTTCGCTTAACTCTCTTGCAATATGATCACTGCCTTGATTCGTGCACTGTCCCAGATCGACGTCGATTCAGTGCATTGCTGGAAATTTGCATTTTAAAACCGAATTTACATTACTTTTTATTCCAATTGGGATTTGCGTCCAGGCTGCAGAGTGCCCGCCGCTCCTTTCACTCGAAATACCACAGGTCCATTGGTCAGAAATAGTTGAATCAAATTTTAACTACTTTCTGCTTGCTTCTAAATTTTAACAGAGGTATATAAAAAAAAATCCATATTTAGCAAATATGATCAAGGACCGTAAATAATAATATTTATTCTCTTTATATAAAAATAAAGAAAATTTTCTATATATTTTCTGTAGTCATCAGACTTGAGTGAAAAAAATATATATTCCAACGATCTGGAATGAGCGAACAGCTGATCGACTATTTATATTTTGCACTGACCTACATCAATCTTTCATTCAAAACAAAACCAGTTGATCAGCTGTTAGCTCTCTCTCTCTTTTCTGCAGCAGCGGCCAACGACCTTGGAAGAGCGAACAGCTGATCGACTATTTTTGTTTTGCTCTCATCTACATCAACAACTTCGCGTCAAAACAAAAACAGTTGATCAGCTGATCGAATATTTTTGTTTTGAAGGAAAGTTGTTAATTTAATAAATTATAAATATTTGTTGAAAGTTTTACAGAACACAAAAATTAAGAATTTTAAAATAAAATATGAATAATATAAAAATATAAAATATCTATATAAATAAATTCTTTATACTACCAAATAAAAATCTTCTAGTTCCATTCCATATTCCATTCTCACATATTTTTGTTGCGATCTGGCAATTGCTAGCAAGATTGGAAACATTTCGATAACTCAATATCGCCCATCGCCAACGCCGTTTTCAATAAACAAGCCGCGGGTCACACTGTCCCAACGCGTGAAAATTAATTATTAATTATTTGCTGAAAATATGAAAAAGCTGGCGAAATAATGCATATAACTATGTGCAACAGCAGCCGTGCGCAGTTCTCCGTTTCCGGGCATTTGTGAAGACACGTTGCGCGAACCCGCAGGAAGTGTGTGGCTAAAAAAGGCGATGTGTAGTTATGATTTAGCAAAAACAACAAAGCCCAAAAGTGCTAATAAAAAATACACACACACATACCGCCACACACATACGCGCGCGCAGGAATAGCAAAGGTGAAAATTATAAATTAATAAATGCGAGGTCCGATAGCATATCAAATTAGCGAAATATGCTCAATTTTCGTGCTGCGGAGCGATCAAAAACTGTGAATTGCAACAGAAAATAATTTCAAGGTTTGCAGCAGGCGAATAGAAGGCAAAAAGGTAATTGAAAAATAGAACAAACGATTTTGGCACAAGCGCACACTGCCAAACGCCATATATTTTTGTTGTCTGGCCGACCGTGGCGTGGCTAAGGTGGGTGGGGCGTGATTTTGGGGGCCAATCTGGGTGTGTGTGTGTGTGTCGCATCGCGCCAGCTAATGTGTGTGTGAGTGTGTGTGTGCTGTGGAAACAACAAACCCCAAAAGCCTCATCCCTTGCACTCCCCTTGTTCGCCTTGCAAGATAAAGACGGACGGCAGCAGGCACGGAAAGTGAGTGTGGAAATGAAAACAATTGTGTGCAATGCATGTTAGCAAAGCGGAAAGCAAAAGAGAGTGTGCAGCCAGGCAGCCAGCCAGCCTGCCCTGTAATGCTCTCTCTCATGTAATTTGCCGCAATTTCGCCCGTGCATTGCCTCATGCATTCTGCTAGCTCAGTGTGTCACTCTCCCTCACTCACACACTGACGCGCACGTCAGCAGCACTGGCAAGGTCTCCTCCCCACCCCTTCTCCCTCCCCATCTTCCGTGACAGCAGCAGCAGAAGCAGCAGCATCATTGCGTTCCTTTCGGGCTGACAGAAAAAAAGGCGCGCTCCCGCTGCTTCCTTTTTCGTCCGTTTCGCTTGCTCCACCATTTTCTTTCTAAAACGCCACACACATTTTCGCTGACGCCAGGCGGCAGCGCCATCGCCATCGCCAATCGCCAATCATTCGCCATCAGCCGCTCCTCCTCCGCGGTGCTCCCCACTGCAGCCCAGCATCGCATCAGATCTCATCCCAGTGCTCGGTTCAGTGCAGTCCTCCTCATCTTTGCTTATTTAATAAAAACAAGCATTGTTTTGTGTGTTGTTCCTCTATCTGTATGTTGTGCGCGATTGCCCAACTACAGATAATCAAATTTATATTGTGCATGCGAGAAAGTAAATAAAGCCAAACGGCTGTGATCAGCGGCGAGCGCTGAAAAGGCAAAAAATATTCGCAAAGCGCAATAATTGTGTGAGTTTCAAGTTCGTCCAGGATTTTTCGAAAAAAAACTGTGTGGTGGTGTGAGTGCGTTTATTGAACTTTGAGAACTCTTTTTTTTTTATTGCAAAAGCCGGTTAGAAAATAGCAGCAGTGCAGTGACGCATAACCTCAAAGATCGCGGCAGGGTATACCGTTAGATCGCGAGGTGCGACAGAAAAATGATGGCTACCGCCACCAGTCCACCACACTCTGCTTCTCTCGCTGCTGGCGAAAAAAAAATGTGAAACTTTTCATCGAAAAGCGTTAAATAGTAAAAAGTAAACATTGGTAAATTCCACGGCGGCAGTAGCTGGTGTGCTGTGGCTTTAATGCAGTAATTGGGCCCGTTATGTTTTAGTGCTTGCCCGCCGCACACGCACACACACACACGCAGCTGCATTGCTGAGAGGTTTAAATTATAACAGTAGAAAAAAATCGAAGAAAGTCGCCAGAGCAACACCAGAAACAACAACAACAACAGCAAGAAGGGGAGAAGAAATGGCAGGCGAAAGAAACAAGATTCGAAAATGGGCACACACACACACACACAAGAGACAAGCAATAAGCAGCAATGGCAACAACGAAACTAAATGAAAAGTGCGAACTGCGAACTGCATGAAACCTAACCAAACTTCTGGGTCATCGTCAAACCCCCACCACTAGACCCCTCCAGTCCCCAATCGAAATCCCGAAATCGAGTTAAAATGTTTGTTATTTTATTGATTTATATATCGCCGTCGCCGCTGCTGCTGCTGCTGCTCGTCACTTGCGCCATCGCCCAAACGAAGGTGTTATATATTTTGTTATTTATTTGCCTTCCTGATAAGCCGACAGCCGACACAGTCCATGCAAATGCTAATTTCCATTCGTCAATTACAGATTATTGCTTATTTGCTATTATTGTCGTAGTTGTTGTTGTTGCTGCTGCTACCTACCGCTCGCTCGGCTTGTAAATTTAACAAATTAGCGAAAACTGATTTGATTAAATTTCGAGCTTCAAGTTGATTTTATTGTCACGCTCGTCGCCGCCACTCCAAATGTTGTCTTCTTGGAAATATGACAAGTGATTGGAAGCCCCCCCGATCACGTGGTTATCGGTTTAAACCAGTAATAACACCCAAATCGTTTGTTTATTTATTTCAGGAAAAGGAAACGCAACCAAAAATAAGCACCAAGAAGCCGTTACCATTATAATACCATAAATTATAATAGGAAACCAAGAGAGGAAACAAGACCAAAACAAGCAGCAAACTATATAACTAACAACGAGATGAAATACCAAACTGGCACCACCACTGACAACAGTGCATCTGCGCACGAGATGCACCAGCTCCCCAGCACATCCACGCCCAAGGAGGTAGCAGCAGCAGCAGCTACAGCCACGACAACGGCCACCCAGGCCAATGGAAATTCCAACCCAAATCCCAATCCCAGCCAGAACCAGAACCAGGCGTCCAATGCTCTGTTCTGCGAGCAGGTGACCACAGTGACAAATCTCTTTGAGAAGTGGAACGACTGCGAGCGAACCGTTGTGATGTACGCCCTGCTGAAGCGTCTGCGCTACCCGAGCCTCAAGTTTCTTCAGTATTCGATTGACAGCAATCTGACCCAGAATCTGGGCACCTCACAGACGAACCTCAGTAGCGTGGTGATCGACATTAATGCCAACAATCCGGCGTATTTGCAGAATCTGCTGAATGCCTACAAGACGTTCCAGCCGTGCGATTTGCTCGATGCCATGTCCTCCTCGTCGTCGGATAAGGATTCGATGCCGTGCTATGGCAGCGATTTTCAGATCACCACATCGGCGCAGTGCGACGAGCGGAAGCTGTACGCCCGCAAGGAAGACATACTGCACGAGGTGCTCAACATGCTGCCGCTGCTGAAGCCCGGCAACGAGGAAGCCAAGCTCATCTACCTGACACTAATTCCGGTGGCCGTCAAGGACACCATGCAGCAAATTGTGCCCACTGAGCTGGTTCAGCAGATCTTCTCATACCTGCTCATCCATCCGGCGATTACCAGCGACGACCGGCGATCACTCAATATCTGGCTGCGTCACCTGGAGGATCATATCCAGGCGGCGGCGGCGGGCCTGACTAATCGTAGCTACTTTCTGCAGCCCTCCCCGCAACTGGTAGCCAGTGGCAGTTCCACAGGCAGTGGCAGTTGCTCCTCGTCGGCGGCCAGCTCCTCGACAGCCTCCTGTTCCTCGGTGGCCAGTGGCAGCCGATCTTCGCGTACCAATGACTGGCAAACGATTGCTCCGCCCAGCAAGCAGCTGCAGCACAAGCTGGTCGGCAATGGAGACTGGCGGGGCAGCGCCGGCGGAGGAGCCGGGGGCAGCTCCAGCGGATCCATCAATCCACTCTGTGATAATCTAAATGGTATTACCCTGAACGAATTAGCATCTAGTCAGAATAGCCTGGGTCTGTCGCTGGAGGGCAGCTCTTCGCTGGTCAACGGCGTCGTTGCGGGAGCGGCAGCAGGCTCGATGCTGGGAATCGGTGGCGGCGACGATCATGACACGTCATTCAGCAAGAATGGCACGGAAATACTTGACTTTGATCCATCCACGGCGGACATAGGAGAGGCTTGCAGCAGCAGCAGCCTGGACAGCACCAGTAATCTGTGCCGGAATTCGTCGGCAGTGGATGCCCTCAACGATCGCTTGCAGCCGCCGCCGCATCTCCAGCAGCAGCAGTTCCTGCAGGCCCCGCCCTACGCCTCGATCCTGATGGGCAATGTGGGCGATCAGTTTGGTGACATCAATCGCTGGAGCCTGGACAGCAAGATTGCGGCATTGAAGACGCGACGCTCCAACAGCCTGACCACACAAACGATCTCCAGCTGCTCCAGCTCGTCCAACTCATCGGTGATCACCGTCAACGACAACTGCTCCAATTCCACGGAGAACCTGGCCCAGTTTGCCAACAAACCGCGTAGCTTCTCCCTCTCCATTGAGCACCAGCGCGGTGCCATGACCAACAGTGGCTCCGATACGCGGCTGGACGAGTTCAAGCCCAACTACATTAAGTTCCACACCCGCAACGTGGGCATGTCGGGCATCGGCCTCTGGCTAAAGTCCCTGCGTCTGCACAAGTACATCGAGCTGTTCAAGAATATGACGTACGAGGAGATGCTGCTGATCACCGAGGATTTCCTGCAGAGCGTCGGCGTTACAAAGGGCGCCTCCCACAAGCTGGCGCTGTGCATTGAGAAACTGAAGGAGCGAGCCCACATTCTCGGCCGTGTGGAACAGGAGCTAATCACGGGCCAAATGAAGCTAAGCACAGCGGTCGAGGAGCTAACGAACATTGTGCTGACGCCCATGAAGCCGGTGGAGGCTTTGGGGCCGCCGGAGGAGAACATTGGACTGCGCTTCCTCAAGGTCATCGATATTGTGAGCAATACTCTGCAGCAGGATCCGTATGCTGCGCAAGACGACGAAACTCTGGGTGTGTTCATGTGGATACTGGACCGCTCCATACATAACGAGGCGTTCATGAATCATGCCAATCAACTCAAGGAGCTCAAGTTCAAGCTGTCCAAGGTGAAGATCTCCATGGTGCCGAAACTGCATCACGTGAAGCCGGGAGTCGCAAGTGGTCCCAGCAATGGTAGCATAAACAAACCAAGGTAAGTGCTGGGCTCAAGTACTGTGTTTATGGGTTTTAGTAACTCTTCCTTTTCACAGATGGAATGGCAAGACTCGCAAATGCGATACGAAAAATGGCAGCAACGACCGGATCAACAATCGCAAAAACTCCAACGACATGCTGAACTTCTCGTTGAACTGCCTCCAGCATCCGCTTCCTCACCATCCGCAGCAGCAGCAGCCGCTACCGCCGCCGCCGTTGCCGCAGTTCGACTACAACGGCTACGGTGGCGGTCCGTCGCATCAGCCGCAGTACAAGAGCTCCTCGTACCCCAGCTTCATGGGTAATCCCCCACAGCAGCAGCAGCCCATCAAGCCACACCATCATGCCCAGCAGATGCAACAGATGCTGCAGCAGCACAATCACTTTCCGGCGCTGCCACAGCAGACGCCGCCACAGTCGCACCGCCGATCGTTGAACAATCTGATTCTGGTGGCCGGCGGACCGCAGCAGCCGCAGCAACTGATCTTCAAGCCTGGCCAGGGAGTGCTGACCAACAGTGGATCCAACGATAACTTGGTTATGGAGCGCAATCAGCAGCAGCAGCAGCAGCAGCAGCGAAAGATGAGCGGGAATGGCGGTAACCTGTCCAATGGGGAGCAGCAACCAAAGAAGACGATGGCCGCTGTTGTAATGGTTAGTAATCAGAGTCAAAGTCAGGAGCAACAGCAGCACGATCAGCAGCCGCAGATCCTGATTAACAACAACAACAATAACAACAGCATGCTGAACAACAATTTAATTAATCAGCAGCAGCTGCAACTGCTGGCCGCAGCCGCCGCCGCTGTCAGCAATGGCAGCTGTCTCTGCTCCAATGGTGGCGGTGTAAATGGTAGTGCCTGTGCCCACAATCTCTGTCAGCACAGCAGCAAGAATAACAATGTCGTGGATCATTGCCTGTCGCAGCCAGCGCTGGTGGGCCTGGGCGGAATGTCGCCCCACGTCGCCGAGTACAAGCTGAACGATTTCAAGAGTCTGGAACAACTCGAGACGCTGTGCCGCCAAATGACTGAACAGGCAATGAACTGAGCAAGCCGCCAGCACACACTCTTTTGTGTTCACACCTAGCTTTGAACCGTGTTTAAAGTTTGATTTAGCAAGAAACGAACACGAATGTTTTTATACATAAAAATATATAGTTTTGTAGGAATTGCATCTATGTTTGTGTCGCGTCTAGTTCTGCCCCCAATCATGCCGTTTTGTAATCGTTTTTAGTTCGTAAGCCGATATATAGTTTGTTTAAATGTTAAGTTTATTAATTATGTGTGCCAAGAGACGTTCCCAGAAGCTGCTCTCCAACTGGCCGGGCTCGCAGGTCCAACGGCTGGCCGTTGGTAACCCTTGGAGCCCAGTCTGCCTCTGCACCATCCCCAGGTGAGCTGGCGGGCAGTGGGAGCGAGGCAATGTCAATGTTATTAATGTCTAGGTTTCGTAATTGTTCGTCGCCATTTCTGTAGTTCAACTAACACGCCAAGCCAACACTCACACACACACACACACACACAATACACAATTTACACATAACTTCTCTATACTTAGGAAAATTTGGCCAAATTCGATCAACATTTTACGCTATTCTAATTCTAACATCCATCATCATCCACCATAACGAAGGAATGAAGGAAATACCCCCGCTGAACGACGACGAAAAAGGTTTATCTAGTGAAAATTATAAAATGAACTCTGCATCGTGACCATGAGACTGACTAAGATTACTTTTCGCAACTAAAAAAAACTAGAAGGGAAGCTTGAGATGGGAGGAATGTGAAATGAGATATGGGAAACTAGAAACGAAAGCTGGAAGAGCTGTTGGCGCGAATCAAAAACATTGCTTGCTGAATGATGTAGTAAAAGTCACACAATGGATATGTTTATATAGTATACACACGTACACACATAATTTATTTTAAATTAAAAAGGGAACATGTTTGCTGAACCCCACACAAGAGAAGGAGGAGGAGGAGGAACAACACTAAACTTTAATGTTTCACTGTCTATATATTGTTGTGTTGGTATCGAAGAAGGAATTGTATTGTATTTTGTATAAGTAAGCATAAGGCCCGAGCCCCGGAGTAGTGCATAAGCATATGCATCATGATCTTTGATCATCTATCTCTACTATTTACCATTATGTTTGCTTTAGTCAATTGTTTATCAACCACTCGATATGATGTTATGTTTTAGTTGTTTTCAAACAAATTATACATTATATATATTTAGATGTACGAACGAATGTATGTCGCAGCATAATAAGCTTAATTAACGACGATGGCGAGGCAAAAAGGCAGCCAAAAAATCAATACCAATAAGAGAGAGCGTAAAAACGCGTAGCCTAATTTTAATTGTATAAAAAAAAACAAACAAAAAACCGAACAAAAACCGCATGTGTAAATCTTGCTTAGAAATGTTTTTCGTTTTCTAATTTCTTGTCGATATTTCAAAAATAGCCACAACAACCGCAAAATTGTAAATTGCTGATATGCTTTTATTTATTAATAAACAACCACAACCTACATTGTGTACGGCGCAAGTTGGGATAAAGAAATAACCCAAAATCGTATTTTAGCGAAACAAAAACTAAATGGTTTAATGTAAAGTGCAACTACTCGTAGACGAAGAAAATATGTGCAAAGAGAGGACAGTCGTATCAGGATGTGTGTACCTACCCCCACACACCCACACCCACATATATATTTATTTTCAATAAATTATTTCGAGAATTAAAAACAAAAAAAAATACCCATGCTGTTTGCCTTTGCCTAACAACGCAGGTTGCCATGCGTCTCCGGTTTTGTTGTCCGCCATAAAACAACTCCCCATACCGAAGGTATTCTCGAAACACGCCACACGACGAAATTAATTAATCCACTTCCGCATAATTCCGAGCCAAATTTCATAGATTTTCAGCAGAAAATGAGCCGACATCGCTTTAACAACGTTCAGATTAAGGCCCTGCCCGGGGGTTTGTTGGCCCAGCACGAGCAGCAGGGCGATGGCGACCACCAGCCGGGCGGCCAGAAGATACCGATGTGGCCAAGCGAACGGATTGTTCCAGGCGGTGCCGGTGCCTTTCACTCGGCCAAGGTGCAGTACAGCAAGGAGACCGCCGATCTGATTCGATGTAAGTGGGTTTGTGGGACAGGAAGAGTTTTAATTCTGCAACCTCTGGATTCCCTTAGTACTCGTCAAGGAGTCCAAGATGTCGATGATGGTGCGCAAGCAGATCGACGAGAGCCTTCGTACTGGCGAACCGCTGCCATTGCCCCAGCCGCCGCGTCCCAATACCAACAACGATCCCGATAAGGAGACGTTGGCCATCCTAGAGCGAGCCCGCAATGCCAAGCGCAAGAACCTTCGCCAGATCGAGGCAAGCGGGGCTTACAAGCAGAGCTACTACCGTCCGCCCACCGATAATCGCATGCACGGCGAAAAGGCCAAGTCCCAGCTGCAGTTCACCATGGCGGGCACTCATCTGCCCGATCCGGCCATCAAGCCACGACGCCGTCCACGCGAGGAGCAAAACGTGACCGAGGAGGATCTCATTAATGAGCGTAAGTGGAACTTTACTTTAAGATTTATACTCGTATGTTAACCATTACCATTTCCCCGACAGTTTTGGACCAGATCAACGAGCGTGCCGAGTGGCTGACCGAAATGGAGTCCCTGGGCCAGGGCAAAAAGTATCGTCCGGAGATACGCGAACAGATTGCCGAGCGACTGCGTCGCATTCAGGCCCTGGAATCCAAGATGAAGATGAAGTCCGATGGGGGCTTCCGTTTTGTGGACTAAAAGGAGTGTGGTGTGCGTTATTCTCTGTGTTATATCAAAGTTTCATGTGTTTTTCTTTTCGAAACGATCAGACCGAATTCAATAAATGCCAAGATTAATTCCACTCAAGCGTGAATTTCAGTTAACATTCGATTAATAAATAGCTTTATTCAACTTATTCGCATTCGTATGGGTATAATTTGGATTTCGTTAAATTTCATTTTGATCTCTGGCACATATTTAATACACACTCATTATAACAATATAAGAAGCCTCCTGCCAAAGGCCTTATAATAATCTCGTTCTTATAAGGTCTTTGCTCCTGCCTTCGTTGGTTTCGCTGGTTTTGATTTTGGCAAAAATGAGTATAAAGTACAACATTAGAAATTCATAAATTTAATTAAAAGTACCGAATAAATTACTGGATTATACGCGTATATAGAATATACATACGGCGATATATATATATATGTATCTTTACCTACTCACTACATTTTGTATATATATATATGCACGCATCTGTGTTAGTTCAAAGTGTAATGCTCCATTCAAAAATAGACATTCTGTTCTGTTGTGACCTCAGCTTGTGCTCATCAACCTTGGATTCAGGGGCGGCTGCAGCTACGGCTCGCTTAGCACGACGGCATGTGGCAGCGGAACTCGCCGGCGGCCTCCGCAAAACGATTTCGTATCAAGTAGCCGCTAATCACCTCAGCGACCTCGTGTGGACGGTCCTCGTGGACAGCATGGCCGCAACGGGCCAAGACCTGCATCTGGAAGCGGCCCTGCATTTGGCCAACGGTCAACGTACGGTCCAGGCCATCGATGCTGGCAAGGAGCAGCTGCTTGGGCAAGCGCAAGTTTAGAAACTTGTCGCTCAGGCCAGAGAACCAGCCGACCCAGTACTTCTCGGACTTGGACAGATCGATGCGCCAGGTGTAACTGGAAAATAATCGTAAGAAGTTATCAGAATAAAATCATTCGATCATCAGTCATTTAAAAGTTTAAAAAAGGTGTATCTTTGGGCTTACTTCTTGGCCGCATCGGTCATCGCTTTGGTCGTGACGGGCTTCTTGAAATCAGTGCCCGCTGCAGCACTTTCGCCTTCGACGGTCTCATCGCCCGGCGGCGACACTTCCTCGTCCTCCGAAATGCTAAACGGATTGGGAAACATACTGGTGTGGTGGGCCTCTTCCAGGATATCATCGGGCAATGGCAGATCATTCGTTGCCAGTTTATTCGTTGTACAGCTTAAGGGGAGAAATGTGTTTACTAAATATAATACTTTGCTAATTAGAGGACTCACTTGATTATCTGACCCGGCATGGACACCTTGGCGCTGTCCACATTGCGCACTTGGCCGCTCCGGATGCACCATTCAATGGCGTTTGGTATACTCTGGAAATACTTTGGACGGGAGCGCAGGAAGCTTTGCATGCTGGCCAAAGCCTCCATGGCAGTGCCCTCAACCACATCGATGACGGTTATTCCAATTAAATTGGGCACCAGCGCCATGTGGGCAAAGTGCACGGCAATGGCGCCACCCATTGAATGGCCAACCACATAGACCTGGGGCATATCCTCGGGATACAGCTTCAGGAGCAAGTCGCCAATGTCTCTGTTTTAAGCAAGTTTTAAAAAATAAATAAAGATATTGTTAATTTTGGAAAGTTACAGTTTTGTGTCTCAAGAAAATATCATTTTTTACTTTTAGATTTAGGGAATATAATTAAAAACATTGTTTAAAAGCTTTAAAACAAATACTTTAAATAACTTTACAAACATTAAGCAGAATATATTGAACCCATAGGATTACGTCATTTTTCAAATATATAGACATATGGAAAATAGTACAAAATAAAAAAATTACTGAAAATCTTACCAAAATTATGAACAAAAAATAAATAAATAATTAAAAACAATTGTTAAAGATTCTTAAACATCCATAAACAAACTCTGTTGCTCCCTTTTCTTTAAAGTTTGGATGAAATAAACTCACTTGGCCAGCGTATCCGCAGACAGATCGTCCTCGTCATCCACCTTGCTGTCGCCATGGCCCCTCAAATCGATACACAGGCATTGGCAGTGGATCATGCTCGTCACCTCCGACTACAGGTTGGTGTAATTAGGCAAATAACAAATTAATTAAATACCTCAGAAACGTAGCATATTCACTAGATACTTACACAAAAATGCGCCCAGGTGAGCGCCGAATATCCGCCGCCGTGCAGCAAAAGCAGTACTGGTCCCGGCTTTTCCGGCTGCTTGGTGCGGTAGACGCGGAAGGTACGCTGCTCATCAACCGTGACGTCCTCCTTCTCCGCGAAGAACTCGTTCCACATGCCCGGCTTGTAGTCGCGGATGCGCGACTTCTTAAAGGAGTCCCTGCAATTAGCCAAATTAAGGTGGTCACCGCGTACGCCTCATCCCTCCTTCGCAGCAGCAGAACCACTTACGCTCTTCCGATGCGCCCGCCAGGAATTGTGGGTGGCAACTTGCCCTTTAGCATCGTGCGCTGCAAGCTCGACATTGTTTCGATTGTCTCCGCGGTGGGGCCAACGCCTGGTGCTATTTGGGTGCAGGTGCAAATGGCAATTTGCACTTTGTGGCTCGGGAAAAGTCGTTTTCAAAAACAAATATTTCCTCAGCGATGGTATTAGAGCTGGCAAAAAATCGACTTCAACATCGATTCTTTTTCAAATAATCGATAAATAGTATTGGTTTTCAGCTCTATAAAAAAGCTTAAAATAAACAATAAATTATGAATAAAAGTGTAAAGAGGAGAGTTAAGAAAAAATTGTAGCTTCTTTTGAAGATGATTAGTTTTCATATTTTTGCGGGGTGAATATTTTCATATTTTTGTGTGGTGAATTTTTTTATTTTCTTATTATCGAATATTGTCATCTTTGTCGTCAGATACAATTCAAATTATTTAAATTTGGATTTTTGTAAACAGTTAATTTCGTCCAACTGGAAGCGCTGGATAACCTGACGAAAATTATTTCAAAATTGAAAATATGAACAAAGATTTGACTAATTTGAAATATTTAAGCCTTTCATTTTGAGGGAGTCAACAGTTTATATTTGTTCCTAAAACAAAATGAATTTAGATTAGATTCTCATATTAAACTTGCGAATTTATCGCACAAACACTTTGCAGCTTATCATTTAAGCAAATACTTCAGTTTAATGCCAAAATTATTACCAAGGTAATGGCCTTTCCATAAGTGGGAGCCAAATACCACATTTTGAGGTGATAGAAATTCCGAAACCAGTTCTTCAGAACTTAAGCCAGAGAGCATTGGTATTTATATTATGAAGAACGTTTGACCTATATAACGGTGAAGACAGCAACATTAAAACAAACAAAACTCTCAACAAGTTCCTACTGATACTGATTACAGTCTCACATGGCTAAGATGGTTATCATGTTATAAATTGAAAAGCTACCAATAATTTATATAAGATTAATAATTCATTTGCTCAATTATCTCAAAAATGTTATTTTAATTTAAGAATAAAGGAAAACTTAAATGGATCCAGCTGGTTTCTGATTACGACGTTCAACCGTATGTATTCCGGACTTAACAAAAACGGAAGCGCCACGGGCCGGATTGCTCAGTTGCTTGATGAAACGCGACGTGCTCACACCGAAAACTAGAACTTCTCTGATAAGGCCTAAGAACCGCTCCAAGTTATTTTGACCTCATAAACAGAAAGATAAGAAATTTGCTGGGTATGTATCAGAAAAAAGCAAAAATTCTTAATCAATTGCAGTTTTTGTTAGGGACTGAAAACGTTTTTATATAATGTAAACAAAA
Source organism: Drosophila anomelani (assembly GCA_035045905.1). Classification (NCBI taxonomy): domain Eukaryota; kingdom Metazoa; phylum Arthropoda; class Insecta; order Diptera; family Drosophilidae; genus Drosophila; species Drosophila anomelani. The sequence goes on from JAWNOO010000165.1 coordinate 12,495,145, forward strand.
AGTGATTCTTTAGTGGCTGAAACAAGACTTATGAGAGGGAAATGTATATAAACAAAAGTGGAAACATGTGTTATTTGATGGGAGATAGCAGGAAAGTGATGTAGTTCCTTTTAATTGCGATGTTTTCAAGTGTAAATTTAAAATTATTTAGGTAATTTACCAAAAACAGGATAATTAAGTTGTAACGGTCCTAAAATCTCATTTATATCCTGAAATAAGCTTTTTCATGTCTGGGCAGTCTAACTTAACAGCTGTAATCTATCCCTCTCGCTCTCGCACGCCCTTGGCTCTCATTTGCCGGCAGATTGCACTTTTGCACTTTGTTTTTCCCAATTAAGACGCCAAATAAGTCGTCAATCTGGTATTTAGTGCTTTACTAACCGCTTCCCCAACTGATAACATGTTAGTCCACCACTTTGTGTGCCAATAGCTGCTTCGACATTCTGATAAGGTGAGAACTGGCCTGATAAGCTAATTTTTGCACACCCTCGCTGACGTACAGGTGCAACGACGCAACGTGTCTTGTGTGTGTGTTTGTGGATTTGTTTACGTATGTTAATGTGTTTTGTGCAGTAAATAAAGATTAACGAGTTGTTTTGCGACACGTTTACGGTTCGTCGCACCAGCCACAATTGCTGGAATGATGATGAAGTGTTATTAAAATTTCAACCGCCGACAGGTGAACATGACTGCCAACGGGAACGGAACTGCTAAGGCTACGGATGCCGGCGGCGTTGAATTCGTGGCACCGGAAAAGCTACAGCCGAATTCCAAGATCTACGAACGAGTCCAGAACCTGGGCGCCTTCTTCAAGCGGCAGTTTGGAACAGATCCTGAGTTCTATGTTCGTGTTCCAGGAAGGTTTGTGCTTTAAATATTCCTTAAATTATTGTAAAACGTTACTTGTAATCTTGGCAGAGTCAATATCATTGGTGAGCATGTGGACTACTGTGGTTATTCGGTCCTGCCCATGGCTGTAAGCCAAAGCATCTTCCTGGCAGTGGCCAAAAATCCTGCTGACAGCCAGCTGCAGCTAAAAAATCTGGAAGAGGCCAAGTTTCAGGGCTACAAAGTGGATTTAAAGGCCCTCAAGTGAGTGGGATTCATCTTATAACGAAGTTTATTACTAAAATAATCCAATTCCAGGATTGAGCTACCAAAAAGTGGCGGCCCCGCCTGGTACAACTACTTCCTGTGCGGCATCAAGGGCATCCAGGAGAATCTGGGCAGCCAATGGAGTCCCATTGGAATGCGCATTGCTGTGGACGGCAACGTGCCTCTGGCCGCCGGTCTCTCCAGCTCCAGTGCCATGGTCAGCTCCGCTGTTTTGGCCACCGCCCATGTTCAGGGCAAGCAGCTAGATCGCCGGGAGCTGGCCTCCATTTCGGCCAAGTGCGAGCAATATATTGGCACGCACAGCGGCGGCATGGACCAGGCCATTGCCTACTTGGGCCGCGTAGGCTGTGCCCATCACATCGAGTTCCATCCCAAGCTCAAGGGCACTCCGGTGACTTTGCCAGCGGGCAAATGCTTTGTGGTGGCTAACAGTCTGGCACAGAAGAACAAGGCCGCCTCGTCGGATTACAACGAGCGGGTGGTGGAGTGCCGACTGGCCACGCGTTGGCTGGCCAAGCACAAGGGTCTGGCCAACTGGCAGGATATTGTGCGCTTCATCGACCTGGAGGAAGCTTGCCAAATGGACAACGAAACGTTCGAAAAGTTGATCAAGGAGAACCTCACCAAATGGAACTATACGCGAGCGGATATCTGCAAGGAGCTGGGCATCACGGAGCAGGAACTGGAGACGAAGTTCCTGTCCGCCAACACGCGGCACATGGAACAGTTTAAGCTGCGACAGCGGGCCCTGCACGTCATTCAAGGTGAGTTGGGGTTACTTTGGGGTCTTATAGGATGTAAAATGTTGTTAAAGCTGAAATATTGATTACAAGTTATTTAAATTATTGCAAAATAAATAATTGGAGTTCATTAATGAAGCATTGACATTATTTGCTTAACAAATTCATTTAAACTCTCGCTTACATTTGGTTGACTTCACAGAATCCGGTCGAGTGGCCAAATTCCGGAAGATTTGTGAGCAGTTGGCCGTGCGATCCAGTCCCGAGGATGCCAAAAAGCTGGGTGAGCTCATGCGACAGTCTCACGAGAGTCTGCGTGAGCTGTACGAATGCTCGCATCCAGATGTGGAGCGTCTAATTGCCATATCCAATAAGCTGCAAGTCAGTGCTCGTGTTACGGGAGCCGGGTAAGCTTATAAAGAAGTCTAATCTCTATACTCATATTAATATCGATGTGGTTTTCCAGTTGGGGCGGTTGTATAGTGGCCATGTGTGATTCCGTTGAAGCCGCGGATGAGTATATAAAGGCTCTGAAGCAGGACTACTATGCCCAGTTGCCATCGCATCTGTTGGAGCGCCATCAGCCCAATGATTTCAATGAAGTGGTCTTTGCCACTCTTCCCGGGAACGGAGCTGAGTTGTATGTTCAGTGAACAACCCCGCTTTCCAGCATTTATATACCAAAAGCAACTGTAGAAGTTAGTCATTCAGTCACTACTATGATTCCATGAAAATCTTATGTACATGTAAAGAAAAACATTTAATCGTATTTACAATATATTAACAATTTTTAGAAGCTAGAATACAACAAGGCACGTGGGAAATGGAACTCAGCTCGACGAAGCGATGGCTGTCTATCTGCGATTCAGGTAGCCGGCGTTCTTGAACAGCTTGTAGACCTGTTCCCGCGGTATTTTCTCAGCCTCGCGATGCACCACCGCCATTTCCTTTCTCGTCAGCAGCGACTCCTTGGCCAGGTTGGCGGCAATCACAGGATCATTATAGAAGCGTGCACTTTTCGACAGTTCTGGAGGCAGTTCGGCCTCCCATTGGGCATTACGCACCACCGACTGATGAGCATCAGCGGTGGCATATCCCTGGTACGGATTGGCCGGTTCGTAGGAAGCGGAGTGAGTCGAAGGCAGACCCAACGCCTGGTGGTAGAAGAACTGCGCCCTAACAGAGCTTACGGCCAAAGCGGTCAGACATCCAGCAATCAGCGCTACTTGGCAGGCGGTCAGCATGATGAGTGGCTGCAGAGAGGAAAACAGAGCGGGATGCAAGGGGTAAAAAAGGAGCTAAGCAGGAGCTGGCATTATTATATTGTCCGACGTTCTAATAAACTGATATGGACAGATTTATTGCCGCCTGTCGGTCCGCCAGTCGGTCGGTCGGTCGGTCAGTGGCAGTTTTTAATCTACAAGTCGGCTGTCAGTTTCGTGCATCATAAATTATGTACGGGAAAATCAATTATCGCATATGGCCAATGGAGAGTCGAGAGTGGGCAGCGCGCGGAGATCTTGGCTTGGACGCGGACTCGGACTATTTGCGGCCAATGAGTTACAGTTGCTAATCCGTAAACTCTTTGCAACTGGAACTGGCTTTTTTTATTGATAAGAATTGGACTGGCGGCGGCTTAGGCTGAATGGCGAGCTTTAATTGTCAAGCGTAGAGTGCTCCAATTTAGTTTGGAACAAAGCAATCAAGCTCAGGCGCGAGATACAGGCACAGTGGTTTTTCTGGGAACTTTTCAATAACTTTATTTATTTAATTTTAGGGGAATTAAAGTTAGCGAAGTGATTACTTATATCAATCGCAGTATTTACTAACATGAAAATAGATTTATCTCAAAAAAGTCAAGCTTAAATACGTATAAAGCTGTTTTTAAATATAATCCATATCTGTCATTAAAAGCTGACTCTAAAATCTTTCAAAAATATGAATTTGACTTCAAGATAATGCCAGTTTTGTGTTAAAATTTGATTGAAAATTATATTAAAAGGCAGTTTAATGTTAAAATTTTGTTTTTTTTTAAGAAATCATTTGATTATGTCAATATTTCTTTGTACTTGGTTAATATTTTCCATTTAATAATTTATTTAAATAATTGTAGAAATAATATGGTTTCTAATAACTTGTTTTCTATTATATAACTTCCAATTTGATGTATAATTATTCAATTCACACACTTTTTTCGCTTTAATAATTCCAAAATCACAGCCACTGTAAATGCATATGTTCACTGGGTGTATAATGGCGCCATTAAATGCATTTACATATATTCCGAGTCCAATTTGTTATTTTTTATTCAAGCCAAAGTCAAGGTTACGATCCCAAACAACCGATCCGAATGGGGGGATTCGGATTTCACGGCACTCACTTTGTTATGGATACTTTTCAACGGGGGTTAGTTAATCCTCTGAGAGATGAAGGAAGGCACCTTTAACCGAAACTGGAACACCTGGGTCTGGGTGAAGTTGAGACTGTAAACTGATCATAGAATTTCGAGGCAGCAGACTTTTATTCGCTTGCCGTTGAATGCCACAAAAACGAGTTGAACTCAAACGTTGTGAGTCAACCGAATCCAAATCCGAAACGCGCTCAAAGTCGTCGCTTCTGAGCGACCAGAATGAGTCAAGTTTTTTTGTTTTCTTATTTATTTTTTTCCAAGCTGACTGCTTTACATTTTATTAAATTAATTATGGCGCTGAGGCTGAGAGAGAAACAGACTGCGAGACTCGGAGCCCGAGATGGTGGAGACTGCAATTGCGACTGACCTAGGCCTAGGCGCTTGCGATCGGGGCAATTAAAAGCAATGATATCTGTCTGTCTCCTCCGGTTTCTCATGCTCCATAAAAGTGCCCCCCAAAAAAGGTCGGATTTGGATTGGATTGCCTGCCGGCAGTAGTGTTACGCATGGCAAAAGTCGCACAGATGTAACATACGAACAAACATATAAATGTATATGTTTTATATATACTCTGAAAAATTATATCTTATAATACGAGGTTACCATTGCCATTTCTTTAATAGCAAATATAGTCACGTACAAAAATAACTGAAGATATCCTGCCTTAAAATTATATTAACCTAGGAAATTAATGATAAATTCGATAGTTATTGAAGAAATATTTTCTTGGCATTACTTCAGGCTGAATCTCAGGGAATTATCCTTATTGATATGGGTTAGATCTGCTTTAAAGTAGCTTCTGTGGCTACAACTTCCACAAAAGTCATTTAATCATAATAAATTGTAATATTTCTATGGGAGCTTCTAGCACATTTTGCATTTAATACCTTCAATTCATCAGTTTCTCTCAGTGTTTGCACTGTATAAGTAGTACAGCGATTACAACAATGATTGACAAGTTTGCTTAGAATCCATGTCCGACTCAAATCGTGGCTCCGTGCGATATTTCGAAAGTGCTGAGATTGACCCTGAATTTAATGCTTAGCCCGAAGTTGAGTCTTAATTTCAAGCCAAGCTCGATGGCTGCACATGTTTGACCCTAATTTGCCACGGGTGTCGGGGTGTCCCAGTTGGGGTTATTCAACCGATCAGCCAAGGCGGAAGCATTAGCCCGGAGTTGCCCGCAGTGGAGGAGTTTGGCATAATCACCACCATCACCCGCCGGTTGGATGGCAGCCTTGAACTTTCCCGATCTCTCAGGTGCGTAGCTTGGCCGATTGGTATTTACATTGTCTTGGCGGGGCTCGTTCCGTCTGGGAGTGGTCGTGGTCTCTTATTTATTGGCCGTGGCAGATCTGATATTTAATTAATGGCCATTTAGCGGCTTTTGTGGATGCATATTAAATAAACAAATTGGCCGGGCCCGTGCATTGTGTGTGTGTGTGTTTGTGTTGTGGCTGCTGCTGCGGCTGCTGTTAATGAGCTTGGTCTTTGAACTTTATTGGGCTTTGTTTGTGGCTATGCGACCGAAAATTCCAAGGAACTCCATGGCTGTAACTTAGATGCTACCAAGGAGAATTTATAGAAAAATTATGAATGCTTCTTTTAAAATGAATAATAATTTTTTGAGGTTTTTAAAGCCTATATAAAGCTTCTCCGAATTTCGAAATTAAAGAATATAATATTTCAGTTCTAACTTTTGCTTTTGATCTTTAAAAAACTATTCTAGAAAGAAGGCATTTAACAAATTCCAATCAAATGCCACTTGTTTTCTTTATCCTGCCAAGAAAAACACATTTCTTAAGAAGCTTAAAAAATATAAAAAGAAAAGGTTCTTACTTTTCTAATTTAAAGTAACTAAACATCTTTGGTTTATTGCTTTATTTAACTGCATCACTGTTATTGTTATTGTGGAAATTTAGCCCCCTTTTTATTACATATTTATTTGTTAGTTTTTTTACTGCACATTGCCTCGACCCACACGCAGCGCCTGCCAAGGGCAACCGATGCGATTTCAAGTGCAACGAATTTGTGGGCCCAATGCGAACCACTCTCGGTCGATGCGGCGTATGAGCAACATCCGCTTTAGAACATTACGTATACGCACCGTACGCCGCCGAGTGAAAGTACTGCTGCGGCAATAGCTGTAGCTGTGTGACCCTGAACCACCTCCTACCGGCTTTCAAAAAGTGCATTTTCCAATTTAGAACCGAGAGCTTGCGAGAGCACCGAGAGCTCGGCGGTTTCCCATTTAAATGCTCAGCAATTCTCACTGCAGTTTCTCGCAGTTCTCTGTGAAATCGCTGTAGTGCAGTTTTGCGCCAGTCGACGTTTTGCTGTTCGACGGGGCGGGCTTGTTGTGTGTGTGCTCTGTGCTGTGCTGTGGTGTTACCAATTTTTCTTTGGCCAGCGGAAATTGTATAATAATTGGCCGAAAAAAAGTTGACCTGGACTCGATTCGCAATTGTGTCAGTGCTAGAAAAAAAATGCTGCAGCGGCAGAAAGCCACTGTCAGCTCTCGATTTGGCGGCACCAGACGCTGCACTAGCCCAGCCATTCCCAGGCGGACGGCGGCCAAGTGAAGTGGAAACAATGGCAGCGGCCATGCAGATTGCAGGACCTTCGCGCAGCCATGGCGGCGGCCTGGCAATGACCGTGAATGGTGGCGTTGCTGTCAATCAATACGAGGAGAATGCCGACCACTTGCGCCAGCTGTTCAGCCGGAGCAAGTTGGTGTCCTTTAGCATTGCCCACATTGCGTGCAGTGCCGGCAGCAGCAGCGGTGACAACTACATGTCCGTGGTGAAGCGGGTGACCATCAGTCAGTCCACAGAAGATGCGGATTCGGATGAGGCAATGAGGGAAATAGGTAAGAACCACCTCAGGGAAAGGCTAAATTAAAGTTATGATGACTTTATTTGTGTTTTTGGGTTTTAAATAACGAAAAGAATATTTATTTTGTTAGAAAAATTAGCTAAATTCAGTCATTATAGGCATTTAATATAATTTTACTCAATATTTAGACCAGTTGCCTGCATTTTTAGTTCAGTTCGAGTTGCTCCAGAGGGTAATAACCACCACAGAACAGAAACTGAGGCAGAGGGAGGCATTTGTAGTTCAGATTTTTCGCTTTTGTTTGCACCGCTGAGCGGGGGCAACGGCGTCGAGTGGGTTGACCTTGTGCCACGCGTTCTAAATGCAATGCGGCGTATACGTAATATAGATTCGCTAAAGGTCAGCACGCACACCCATACACACACGCACACACAGGCAGGCCCAGAGAGCAGAGCGAGAGAGACAGCCGCCTTGCTCTCACGCACACACAAGGCTGCCGCCATTTCATTCATAAATCTTTGGCCGCGATGTAAACAAACGTCAGCTGATTTTTGCTCACTCTCTCACTGTTTTTGTTTTGCTCTGGTTTCCTTCTACCTTCGGCTCTTCGCCCCCCCCCCTCGGTCTGTAGTCACCGTTATAGTGAAACGCCAGATTGCGAGCCTCTCGCGACGGCAGCTGTACCGCTGCGAGGAGGCCTTCAGCAACGAGATCAACGCCTATCGCCACCTGGCACCCCTGCTCGCCGCCCACAGCCGGCAGCAGCTGTTCCCCGTGTGCCACATTGCCGAGTGCCATGATCGCCGGGATCCGGACAGCGGCGAACCAATCATTGTCCTTCAGGACCTCAAGGCCCTGGGATTTCGGATGAGGGATCGACTGGTGGGCCTGGAGCTGCGTCACTGTCTCCTGGTGATGAAGGTGAGTTACTCGTTTATGTTTATTTGATTTCCTTTATCCTTATGGCATCCTTGCAGAAACTGGCGCAACTGCACGCCGCCTCGCTGGCCGCCCAGGAGCTGGAGTCCCTACACTTCTCCGCCGAGGTCGAGCACCTCCGGGAGATTGTTTATTGCGAGGAGGCAGCCGAGTTTTATGCCACCATACTGGATACATCGGTGCAGCAGGCCCTGGAGAGTTTGGGTGGCTCCAATTCCGACGGCAGCCTGACCACGCCCATCCGCCTGCTCAACCAGCTGCGAACCAATTTGTTTGGGAAACTCAAACGGGAGATTAATGCCACGGCAAAGACGCCCTTTAGTGTGATCTGTCATGGGGACTTGTGGGTGAACAACATCATGTTCCGCTCGGAACCGGAAGAAGTGATCTTCTTCGACCTGCAAGCGATGCGTAGAAGCTCTCCCGTGTTCGATATCCTTCACTTTATATACACCAGCACGCGCAGGGAACTCAGAGATGTGCACACGGACACACTGCTGGCCGCTTACTCCGAGGCCTTGGGCCTGGAGCTGATGCACCAACTGGAGGGCAGTCCGGCGGCCGAACGGCTGCAGGAGCTTTGCGAGGCATTCTCACTGCAGCGCCTCAGTGCAGAGTATGTGCGTCAGGTGCACTATGGCCTGGCCATTGGCATGTGGATCCTGCCGGCCGTCACCTTTGATCCCAACAACCTGCCCAATCTGGACGTGATGAGCGAGCTCAATCTCACCGGCAAGGAGGAGATCAAATGCACCCAGACCCTCACATCCGAGTACCATCTGCGCGTCCGGGAGCTGGTGATGGAATTCTACGAGCTGGGCTACCTGCACATGGAGTAGCGAGCCTTTAAATAGTATTCATAGTCACGTAGTTTTAGGATTTAACTCTCTCGCTTGATAAATATAGATGATATCTCCCCTCGGGGAACTTTAGCGCTTCGTTGAAGGTTCCTTTATTACCGAATAATTGTTCATTTTTTTAAACTTACAAAAGGTTTCGTAGAAAAAACAAATCTGGCGGGGTTACGAGCCAAAAAACAAGAAACTTATAAAGAACAGCGAACATACCGCGGCATGGACATGGATCTGAAGGCTTTATAAGTGTAACATGGATGCATGGAATTCCAGAAAAGTGGTGGTCGTGGTCCTTTGGTGGGTTGTCGCCTCACTTGTTGCCGCCACCGCCGCCCCAGCCAAGGAATCCCTTGACGAAGCCGGTAACGCCACCAGCCTTCTTGCCGGGCGACTCCAGCTTGTCCTCCAGCGAGGGCAGCTCCACGTAGTTCATGGCCAGGTCGAAGAAGAGTGGTTTGCAGGGTATGGGCTCCATGTCGGGGGTAAGCTTGAACACGTTGGGCGTCTTGGTGTGCAGCGACTGGTCCTCCTTGTACAGCGACAAGCGTTCGTACAGCGGTTTTGTGGTCTTCTGCGCCTTGGTGGTGGTTCCGGCCTCCTCGCTGTTGTCATCCTCCAGCACACTGTAGGCGTGGGCGGAGAACTTGCAGCCCTCGATGGTGGACACGACCTTCTTTAGCTCCGCCTGCAGCTGGAACTCGGCGCTGGCCTTGCCCTTGAGCGCCTCGGTGGCGTAGTTGGAGGCGCGTTCGTATAGCGCCACGGCCTCCTTCCACTTCTTCATGTCGATCAGAGTGAGGGCAATGTAGTAGCAGCGGAAGGCCTTGAAGGTAATGGCCAGATTCTCCACCTCGCTCTGATACTGAGCATCGTCCTCCATGCCGTTGATCTGCTGCATTTCCGTCACGTTCTGCAGTATGATCTCGTACAGGCGGGCCAAGTCCTGAGACCGGACGCGCTTGCCGTCGCCCACATTCTGCTGAGACTGCTGGTTGGGATCATCAAAGTTGAGCTTGGCCTGGAAAGAGGGTTCATAAGCAATGGTTTTCGACAGTGTTTCCTCGAGGATTACCTGCTCCACGAGGCACAAATTACGCTGCAGCGTGCGGCTGTGCCGGATGTAACTCAAGTAGGCCAACAGATATTGCACTCCGGACACCGTTTGGCCTGTGGTCAGCGAACGTAGCTTGGGATCCTGCTTTATCTCGTCCCGCACCGCCTGAATGGCATCCTTGCAGTCCATCAATATGCGTTCAATCAATTCGATCTTGGAATCCGGCTTGGTGGCCTTCGCCAGCGACTTGTCCAGCTCCTGGGCGCTGAGCAGGAACAGACGCACCTTCTCCGGACGCACGGTGACCTTGCGACCGCGCCAGTCGATCGTCTGCAAGCCCTCGCTACTCTCCGTCTTGGTCTGGCTGACCAGCACATCGAGATTCTCGAGCACTCCCTGGGCTCGAAGCTCCAGGATCTCGTCGATCTTACCGCCGCTGCTGGCTCCGCCGCTGATGTTGTAAGCGCAGTAGCGCAAATTGGGTGTGAACTCGTTCACCTTAGCCCGGTACAACTCCTGTTCGTCATCGGGCAGGGCCTTGGCCAGGTTCTCGTACACCACCTGGGCGCGCTTGAGGTGCTCGCCGGCCGTCTTCCACAGTTGCAGTTCAAAGTGCAAGCTGCCGTGCATCCAGGCCACATAGGCCTCGCATTCCAGCTTCGTACGGGCATCGAAGGCCTCCGTCTGCGGGATAAAAATCAATTCAAATTTATATAAACTTCTTCGTTCGATGTCTAGCCACTTACATTGCACAGCTCCTGCAACTGGAGAGCGTAGAAGCAGGCCCTCCGCAGCTTGCTGATCAGATGGAAGCGCTTTCGCGGCTCCGTGTTGGACTCCTGCTTTAGCTGCATGGCGTACGCCCAGGCCCGCTCGGCGCTGATCAGTGGGATGTGGAAAAAACGCTCATCGGCCTTCTTGCCTGTCAACTGGCCAATGGTCACGTCACGCCGCTTGAAGTGCCGCTTGTCGCCCTGCGGGTACTTCAGCGCCTTCCTCAGACGACGGATGCGGCGGGTGCAGTAGCCGCGGTACCGCTGGAAGTCGCCGTGACGCAGGCCATGCTGCTGCTGGGCATCCTTGATCATGTGCAGGACTGAAGCGAGAGTGAAAGTTCACAGAAATTAGCATACAGACTTTTAGGTTAAAGGGAGCGTCCCATTAGGCTACTGCGACTGAACGGAGCCCACGCCTTACTCACTCTCGACCGTGAAGATCTTGGCCTGCTCTGGCACCACCGGCACAGATTCCGCCTTCTCCGGTTCCCCAGTATTTATTGAATCATCTTGCACGACCATTTTTAAGCCTCTCCAGTCCAACAAAAAATCAACGACGTGTAAAAACTAGGGATGCGTCGCCAGTTGGGATTGTCAAAAACACAACGATATCGATATTGTCTGCACGGACTTTGCGCAATATATATCGGAATAAGTTATTTGAGTTTGAATGAAAACTGTAAAGGATATTCTAAATTAATTTTTTAATTGATTTGCTTAAATTAATATGGTTTCTGATAATATATTCATGCTTAAATAATTAGTAACTGAATTTTAAAACAAGTAAAAACAAAACCCTTGGGTATATCTAGTTTAGTTTGCCCATCTCCATCTCGAGTAGTGTTGAGTAACCCTTCAAAACTCCCCCCTTTTGAAACTTGTTGGCTGACACGCAAGAGCGTGCGTTCTGTCTGTTTTACAACAATTTCGGCCTAGTTCGCAGGTAAAATACAAAGAATTCGAAGCACTGTCAACGAGGACACCTTAGCCAACGCCTACTGCCTGTCGGACGAAGAAAATTCTGCGTGGAAAGCCGTTGTTTTGGCCACGCTTTGAGGTTATACTTTCACTAGCAGTCGAACGCAGTCCCCGCACCAGGTCCCCCGCCTCTCTTGGAGCGGTGCACCAGATTTGTTTTGACGGCCGGGGCTGTGGATTTTGCAACGTTGACAGTGGACTGATTGGCATACAGATCAGTGATTGGGGACAGCTGACTAATTGTTCTTTTTCCGCTTGTTAACTCCTCTTCCACACAGCATGTCGCGCAGGAAAGAGAACGAGGAGACGGACAAGCAGACGCGTATTGCCATCGTCAGCGATGACAAGTGCAAGCCCAAGCGGTGTCGGCAGGAGTGCAAGAAGACCTGCCCGGTGGTGCGCATGGGTAAGCTCTGCATCGAAGTGACGCCCACCTCCAAGATTGCCTCGCTGTCTGAAGAGCTGTGCATCGGCTGCGGCATCTGTGTCAAGGTGAATTATCAGCTGTCTGTCACTCTTGCTGTCTGCGCTTTAATCTAATTGTTCTTTTATTTCTTTTTCCCACAGAAATGTCCCTTTGAGGCCATTACAATCATCAATCTACCCAGCAATCTGGACAAACACACAACGCATCGCTACAGCAAGAACTCCTTCAAGCTGCATCGGTTGCCCATCCCACGACCCGGAGAGGTGCTCGGCTTGGTGGGACAGAACGGTATTGGCAAGTCCACGGCCTTGAAGATTCTGGCAGGCAAGCAGAAGCCCAATCTGGGGAAGTACGCCAACCCGCCCGACTGGACGGAGATCCTTAGCTACTTCCGCGGCTCCGAGCTGCAGAACTACTTCACCAAGATCCTGGAGGACAACCTGAAGGCGCTGGTCAAGCCGCAGTATGTGGATCAGATCCCCAAGGCTGTCCGCGGCGCTGTCGGTGAGTTGCTGGACAAGAAGGACGAGCGCGATCTGCAGACAAAGATCTGCGATATGTTGGATCTCTCGCACATTCGGGATCGAGAGATCTCCCAGCTGTCTGGTGGAGAGCTGCAGCGCTTCGCCATCGCCATGGTGTGCATTCAGAATGCAGACATCTTCATGTTCGACGAGCCGTCCTCGTATCTGGATGTGAAGCAGCGTCTCAACGCTGCCTTGACCGTTCGCTCGCTCCTGCATCCCACAAAGTAAGTGTGATCCTGGCCAAAATCTCGGATAATTAACGCTCAATTAAATCTTTTTTAGGTTCATCATTGTTGTGGAACACGATTTGTCCGTGCTGGATTACTTGTCCGACTTTATTTGCTGCCTGTACGGAGTTCCCGGCTGCTACGGCGTTGTTACTATGCCCTTCTCCGTCCGCGAAGGCATCAACATTTTCCTTGACGGCTTCGTGCCCACCGAGAACATGCGATTCCGCACAGAGTCACTCACGTTCAAGGTCTCCGAGTCGGCCACTGAGGAGGAGATCAAGCGAATGAACCACTATGTGTATCCAGCTATGGTCAAGACTCTGGGCAAGTTCGAGTTGACCGTGGAACAGGGTCACTTCAGTGACTCCGAGATCCTGGTGCTGTTGGGCGAGAACGGTACTGGCAAGACAACGTTCATCCGGATGCTGGCCGGTAACCTGCAGCCCGACGGCAAGGTGGATCTGCCCATGCTCAACATCTCCTACAAGCCGCAGAAGATTTCTCCGAAATTCCAGAACCATGTGCGCCATCTGCTGCACGACAAGATCCGTGACGCGTACGTGCATCCTCAGTTCATTGCTGATGTTATGAAGCCCATGAAGATTGAGGAGATCATGGACCAGGAGGTGCAGAACCTCTCTGGTGGTGAGTTGCAGCGCGTGGCCTTAGTTCTGTGTTTGGGCAAGCCGGCGGATGTCTACCTCATTGACGAACCCTCGGCCTACTTGGACTCTGAGCAGCGTCTGGTGGCCGCCAAGGTTATCAAACGGTAAGTCCCACAACTTTTTTGCTATTTAATTAAAATTAACAAAACCCAATGCCCGCTTTTAGGTACATTCTGCACGCCAAAAAGACAGGATTTGTGGTGGAGCACGATTTCATCATGGCCACCTACCTCGCCGACCGTGTCATTGTTATTGAAGGCCAGCCCTCTGTGAAGACGACGGCTTATTCCCCACAGTCGCTGCTGAATGGCATGAACCGATTCCTCGAACTGCTCGGCATCACCTTCCGACGCGATCCCAACAATTTCCGGCCCCGCATCAACAAGAACAACTCGGTCAAGGATACGGAACAGAAGCGATCCGGCCAGTTCTTCTTTCTGGAGGACGAGGCTTCGAACTAAGACGGTAGCTACAGGATTCACCAGCTCTTTTCCCCTCGTTCTCTCTGTCCTTCAGTTCACTCTTTAAATTCAACAAACACAAACATTTGCTTTCAACTAACTTTTTGTTATTGTTTTCGATCATTTTGGGATTATTATTGTAATCGAATTAAAGTGAGTTTTATATACGTTTATATACAGCGAAAATAAATAGTGAGCCCAAAAACAGCAGGAAACACAAGTGTTGTCATAAATATGAGTCTAGCGAAAAATAAACAAATTTTCTTTATAAAAACTAGAAGTTTATTTTAAGGGTTTAATATCTGTTTGATATATAGGAGTATGTCAATGAAGATACTGGCGTGGTTTTAATTATCAAACAAAGAGGTTATCAAACATTCACTTGTGAAGATGCTTTAAATATATTTGGAGCCTTAAAAAAAATATATTAAATATGTATAATATTACTTTATATATACTTTATACTTTTCCTCTCGACTTACATCCCTTGTAGACCCCACAAGGGAATTGAAACCCACTAGACAGTCTGCAAATTAACACGTATTTATTGCACTTAAGCGATAATTACACAAAATACGCACAATAGAAATATGTAAATATCTGAATATAAATTACATACAAATTTCTGTCATTTCAAATACACGATCACAATCCGAAATAAACACACATACAATAAAGTGGGATAACAGCTACAAAACATTTATAAAGGTGTGTATAATGTACAATATATATGTTTATGGATATTTTGTTGTGTGTATCAACGCATGCACAGCATAATTGTTAATGTAAAACGCTTTTGAAGCTTCCGATTTATGCGATTTAATCAAAAATGTACATACAAAAAGGCAAATCTTTTGAATTTATACAACATACTAAATTTGATCGATCTGAGAGGCTTAACTGACAATGGGTAAGTACTATTCATAGGTAATTCTCGGAGTCTTAAGCGCTAGAAATTCCATAAATGTAAATGCGTCAAAAATTGACCCAAAATATTTGATAGTTTATGCCATGTGCAGTTGCAGTTTCAGTTTTTAATAAATCTGAGATTAGAGAGCAATTTACGAGTAGTAAAAGAGTTTCTTTTCGTTTCACTTTAACGTTATCCTGGAGAAATGTATAGTTTTCGGTAAAAATGGACATACATATGTCTAAAATTGAGTGAGTTGTGCTCGAGGTGAATCCAAAATCAGATCCTGTGTTGAGTTTTTTTCTTTTTAACTAAATTTCAAGAGAGCTTGGAGCCACGACGACTATAAGGTCTTTGCCTCGATCTACTCTTCAGCATATGTTGAGTTAAACTTTCTTGTAAATGGAACTTTTAGTGACCTAACCTTAGTGTTTCTATCTATTTGCTTACATAATTATCGAAATCTTGCAACAGAACGTATCAAAAATAATTGTATATCATGCAGGAGAGAGATAAAAGAGATAGAGAACTGCTGCTGAGGTAGGCATCCATTCCTATGCATCGTCTGCACTGCCACTCATCATTTCCGACACTTCCTGGCCGAGCTCCAGGGCTTGTTTACGCAGTTTGAGGGCCTGAAAGAGTATACAATTTAAGCAGCCATTTGTTTTATACGATTTATTTTACTCACCTGAGTTCTAAGTTCCTTTTCGCGTGTCACCAGTTCCTGAATTTGCGACATGACGGTGACACAGCTTCGCTGATCAATCACCCAACGCAAATAGAGATCTGGGAGTGATTCAAGTCGCTGATTAGTAATAATTAATCACAGCAAGAACTCAGCCATTACTCACCGCTCCATAGCTCCAAGCTGATGGGCGCCACCGATGGCCATATCACACTGGCATTGGGCTCGTAGAGGGGATTCAGTAGGGTTTGCAGGACGTCCGGTCGGTTCAGATATGACCACAAGCTCGTCGTCCGCGTGTGAACATTCAGCTCCCGTCGCTCCCGTTCCGAGTCGCACAGGAACGTTCCGTACTGCGAAAAGTGGCTGTGTTCGAAGAGGAGGATGAGCAGCTGCGTGCTAAACTCGAAACTGCAGGGAAACTGGGTGTAAAGCTGATAGAGGCAGTCCAGAAAGAGCACAAAGGTGGCGCCTGAGGTTTTCTGGCGCGTTTGATTCGGAGTATAGCAGGAGTAGCGATGACGGGAGGCGAACGGATGTCCTGCCTGGATCCACTCGCGCTCTATCAGCGCCTGAAGGCTGCAAGGGTAATGCAAAAATATAAGTAAGACTTCTCCCGAGGATGTAGTCAGGGATACTCACCCCCTCACAGTACGGCAGTCCGGATTGAGGATGATCTGCACCAGCGAGGTGACAATCAGCGTCGAGTCTAAACCCTTTGCGCCGTGCACCAGAACCGGACTGCCTTCCTGATCCAGACACTGGGCCACAACACAGGAGGCGTTAAGAGAATTAAGCACCAGACTTAGCCATCCACTGCCCTCCAGTCGCGACAGCCACTTGTCCGTGCTGCAGCTCAGATCATTGCAGGCCTCTATCAGCCGTGCGAAGCTGTCCAAAATGGAAGCCGGCGAACTGACGTTACCGATCGAGCGATTCACCTTCTTCCACTGCGAATAGTGGAGGTCCGTCTCCGTGTTGGACTTGCCCTTGCCCCAGGTGTCCACGATGAAGCCCTTTCTGCTGCGCCCCAAGACCAGATTGAGGATGGCCTCGTCCGCTCGGCAGCGCTTGATTCCTTGAATCGACAGCGGCTGGGAGCTGCGCATCAATGTGGCCTGTTCATAAATGATGAATCATTGCATTAATCTAATCAAATATGCGGGCGTGGCTGCATTAACTTACTCCATTCTCGTGCCTGTAGCTGAGCACGGGAAACCGTCCGCCGTCCCGGAACGAGGCGGAGAGCACTATCTGCTCGTCCGTAATTGCTTTAGGTACAATTAGCGTGGCGCCATATGTGGCACAGACGCTGAAGTCTCTGTTGACGTTGCTGATGCGCCACTCGCAGGCAATGGCCCCGCTGCCACCGCCACCCAGTCCACCTTGGAGGGCGTCCATCGCATAGCCGTTTTGCAGGGGATGGGGAATCCCAGCACCACTGACACTGCCCAGCGTCATTGAAGTCGACGATGTTGACGGCATGCAAATTGTTATGTTGGCCACATTCGGCGAGGAAACACCGCCCATGCCCACACCGCTGATGAGCTTGGCAAACTCCAGCTCGGGCCTGTGTGTGTGTGTAGAGAAGGAGGAGGATAATTGAATTGTGGCCCATTTGCTGGCCCTGCCTGCGCCTCACCTAAACATCGTGTAGCCGTCCTCGAGGATGGTGTACATGGGCCTGTAGAAGAACGGATACAGCAGCTCGGTGTTCTGTATTGCACTGAGCGCCTCCAGCGACGTGGCCACATTTACGAACTCCTTGGCACTCTTGATCTCCAGCGAGATGATGCGAAGGTCCTTGCATTTGAGTGTGATAATCCCACCAACCACAATGTTCTGTGTCAGGCTGGGCTTCTTCTCCACACAGTCGATGTTCTTGTGCAGCAGCTGGAAGGGAAAGGATGGCAGGGGAGGTAAATTCAATTAGGCGCTGACAACTTTACGCTCCATTGGAGCCGAAGCACATTGGAATTGCCATCTCCCTAGCACTCACCCACAGTTCCTGGCTGTTCTCCTGGCGTGCGCTCAGCAGCAGATGATGTCCGGTGATGCATAACGTTCCCACCGTTGGTGCACCCGCACCCGTACCTGTTCCCGCCTGCCCAGGATCATGGAGCAAGACGCCGTCCAGCTTGGGGGTCTTTATCAGGTCGGCGAATTCCATGGCTAACCCCCGCCCGGAGTCGGGGCAACGACGACAACAACCACAACCACCCCAGCAGCCTCGGCGGGGTGTCCAATTTGATTTCGCTCACACTAATTAACTTTTAGCATCGTGCTTTGCCTGGCCACCAGCCAAACCCCGGCTCCTGCTCCTGCTTTTGCCACTTGATTGCTTCTGTTGTCGCCGCTTCCTGCCCTCCTGCTTCTCTCCCGGTGTTCTCCCGCCTTCCTCTCACGTTTTTGAACCAGCCGCTGCTAAGGGCCACACGGGCACTGGCTGAGGTTTGGGCGGATTTTCCAGCACCGCTGATCTGTGGCAATCACGTAAACTCTTTCCAGCCAATTGATAATTACGCTTCACGCCCCCGCTCACTGCCCAGATTGCATTTCTTTCTTTTCTGTTTCCGTCCCGTCCGACTGTTTTTGAAGAGCTTTTGCGGCTGTGTGACCGACGCGAGCTATGGCGAAAAGCCAGACTTTGCGAAATGTAACCACAGAGGCACCGTTATTTTGAAATGAAGTTGGTTATTTTTAATGAAATAAAATTAAAGGGAATTAATGATTGAATTCTTTAATTATTTAAGATTTAATTTGTTTTAAATATTAATAATCAATTTCTATAAAACACAAGACTAATGAAATTAGCAGATCACTCCAAGAACTTACTACTGAGTACACAGCCAACATTCATTCTCAGGTTCTTTATTTTATTTTATTTTATTTTATTATTTTCAGACTAGATGTAAGATCTTGAATGACCCAGATTTCTCAATGTTACATTTTTGTGGTGCTTGCAACAGGTGGTGGTGACTTGAAACCGCAATGGAAGCCATGCAAATGCACCGTATTAAGCTCCATGTTAAGCCACATCTCGAAATCTCGATCAGTAGTTCGTTGATTGTTTTGTTTATCAGACGACACTGCCAGCCAACCAAGCGATCAGGATGAAAAAGTGTCGGGCCACCTCCAGGATAGTGCTGATTGGAGCCGGTGTCTCCGGTATAGCAGCCGCCACCCGGCTTCTGCAAAACAACTTTCCCAACGTGCAGATCCTTGAGGCAGAGAACCGCATCGGCGGTCGGATAAACACTATTCCGTTTGGGGATAATGTCATCGACATGGGCGCCCAGTGGTGTCATGGAGAGCAGCGAAACTGCGTCTACCAAATGGTGAAGGATCGCGATCTTCTGGACTTTACCGGGGACTTTTTCAGCTGTGTGCGCATGGTGCGCTCCAACAGGGAATTGATTCCCCTCGAACTTGGCCAAAAGCTGTATGGCATTGCCGAGATGAGTGTGCCAAAAGATCCCACGGCAGAAGCGGAATCCATAGGCAGCTACCTGACGGAGCACTACTGGCAGAATATCGAGTCGCAGTTGCCTCAGGTAGACCGTGCATTGGCCACCGAAGCGTTGGAATGCTTTTCGAGGCACGAGAGCTCTGTTTTGGCTTCGGATAACCTGCTCGAGGTCTCCGGCCGGTTCCATTCAGAGTACGACATGTGCAGTGGCGACCAACTAATCAACTGGCGAGACAAGGGCTATGCGAGATTCCTCCGGTTTCTGATGAAGGTCAGCGAGGATGAACCAGAGGAGCTGGGGGTACTTGAGGGCTGCATTAAGCTGAGAAAGAAGGTTGTCAATATCGAATTTCTCGATCCCGACAAAGTGAAAGTGATTTGCGAGGATGGAGACACCCTTATCGTAGATCATGTAATCTGCACTGTATCTTTGGGTGTTCTGCAGGAGCAGCATGAACGGCTCTTCACCCCGCCCCTGCCAACGGCCAAGGTGAATGCCATCCGAAGCCTTAAGCTGGGAACCGTGGACAAGATGTACCTAGAGTTTGAGGCGCAGCCATTTCCTGATGATTTTGTCGGTTTCTTTTGCTTGTGGCGGCAGGAGGATCTGGAGGAGCTCCGCTGCTCGGAGTTTGCTTGGCTTGAGGGCATATCCGGCATCCACAAGATCAAACATCAACCGCGCTTGCTGTTGGTCTGGATTGGTGGTCCGCATGGTCGCCGCGTTGAGTTGCTCAAGGATAAGAAAGTCCTCGAGGGATTGCAGTGGCTCTTCTGCAAGTTTCTGAACTTTGAGGTGCCGCCGCCGAAGCACTTCATGCGTAGCAAGTGGTTTTCGAATCCGAACTTCCGCGGCAGCTACAGCTATCGAACTACGCAAGCCGACGAACAGTATACTGGACCCTCGGATCTGGCGTCGCCCGTCATGGGGTGTGACGATCAACCAAGACTGCTTTTTGCCGGTGAAGCTAGCAGCCAGAGCCACTTCTCCACGGTTCACGGCGCCACGGAGGCGGGCTTTCGAGAGGCAGATCGATTGATTAACTACTACAAGTCTTGTTCATCGAATCCATGAAATGCGATGCATTAAAAATTCCGAAAATATTTTATATCCAAGGGAAGTTGTATTTAAAATTTATTGTTATTATTAATATCATATTATACGTATCCTAACTCAAAATTATAATAAAGGGACCACATTTTAAATATTTTTGGGTAATTATTGGGTTTTATAAAATATAAAATGGTTTCATCTCAACCGCCAAGATTTTGTTCCATCGAAGCTTGAATTTAAATTGGCAACCAGTCTATCGATATCGTTATCGTTGCTATCGTAAGTAGTCGGGCCCACCTGATGTTTTGACATAACAAAAAAATAATTTTAGTTAATAAAAATGCAAATAATTCGAAATTTCAGCCGCAAACTTCTTAAATACCAATATCTCCGCCCGCCAAGGGTGACCTGCTTGTACTTCAGCACAGCTAAAGGTAAGTCTTCCACGTTTTCATTCATAAATCCAGAGCGGTCTAAAAGATTCTTGCTTGTTCACCCTCAGATGCATCTAAGGAACTGCCCCTGGCTCCTGGATACCAGCCCAAGCCGGTGGAGAAAGCCTATTGGGAGCGGGAAAAGAGACAGGCGGACCTGCCCACGCCGAAGAGCGGTGGCTGCAAGCGTGGAACCTACCGCATGCTGCTCCCGCCGCCAAATGTAACCGGCAATCTACACTTGGGGCATGCTCTAATGGCCACTGTGCAGGATGTGATTGCTCGAGAGCGCCGTCAGCTGGGCTATGAGGTGGACTGGGTGCCCGGCACAGATCACGCTGGAATTGCCACCCAAGTGGTGGTGGAGCGCACCATTGCCGCTGCGCAGGGAAAAACGCGTCAAGAGTTGGGGCGGCAGGCTTTCCTGGACGAAGTGTGGCGCTGGAAGGCGGAAAAGGGCGCCGGCATCGTGCAGGATCTGCGACAACTGGGCTGCAGCCTTAACTGGCAGCGCGAGTACTTCACCATGGATGAGAAGCAAGCGCATGCCGTGAATGTGGCCTTTGAGCAACTCTTCGACGAGGGTCTCATAGTCCGGCGCAATTCTTTAGTCAACTGGTCCACCTTCCTGCGATCTGCCATCTCCGACATCGAAGTCGATCTGCTGGACATCAAGGAACCGATGGAGATCGCCGTCCCAGGCTACGAGCGGAATGTGCTCTTTGGCCGCATCTACGACTTTGCCTACCGCGTTGTCGATGGCGAAACATTGCCGGATGGCAGTGTTGAGGAGATCTTGGTTTCCACAACCAGACCGGAGACCATTCTTGGCGACGTAGCCGTCGCCGTGCATCCGCTGGATCCGCGCTACAGCAAATATCGCAACAAAGAGGAGGTTATGCTGAAGCATCCCTTCCGCGACGAAGCCATACCGCTGATCTTTGACATCGCTGTGGACCAGGAGTTCGGCACCGGAGCCGTAAAGATCACGCCTGCCCACGACAAGTTCGACTTTGAGGTGGCCACGCGCCACAAACTGGTGCCGCGTCAGGTGTTTACCGAAACCGGTCACGTGACAGATACACATCCGGAGTTCAACGGCAAACCGCGATTCGAGGTGCGCGACCTGATCGTCAATAAGTTGGAGGAAATGGATCTGCTGCGCGAGGTGCGCGCCCACAGCATGCAATTGCCCATCTGCTCGCGCTCCAAGGACATCATCGAGTACATGATCCAGCCGCAATGGTTCCTCAAGTGCAAGGATCTGGCCAAGGACGCCCTCTCCGAGCTTCACAGTGGACGGCTGCAGATCCTGCCGCCAAGCTTCGAAACGGAATGGGAACGCTGGTTGCAGGACAGTCGCGACTGGTGCATATCCCGGCAGCTGTGGTGGGGCCACCAAGTGCCCGCCTATCAGGTGACCGACTCCGCCAACGGCACCAGTCACTGGGTGGCTGCTCTCAGTGAAGAGGCCGCCCGTCGGAAGGCAAAGCAATTGGTGGGCAGCGATGAGTTCACACTGACACGTGATCCCGACGTACTGGATACATGGTTCTCCTCCTCGTTGCTGCCGTTCTCTGTGGCTGGCTGGCCGGATGACAGTTACAAAGAGCGGTATCCCTTGGATTTGATGCAAACTGGTCACGACATTCTCTTCTTTTGGGTGGCACGCATGATGATGATGGGCCTGAAGCTGACGGGCGAGGCGCCCTTCCAGAGGATCCTGCTCAATGGCATAGTGTGCGATGCCCAGGGCAGGAAGATGTCCAAGAGTTTGGGCAACATTGTGGCCCCCCAGCAGGTGGTTCAGGGCGCCAGCTTAGAGGTACGATCTTACTTTGTATTTTTTATATAACTTGCATAATTATGTTATCCCTGCAGAGCCTAAAGGCAGGCCTGGAGCAGTCCTGCGAGGCGGGAATCATCAAGCCCGAAGAGCTCAAGACCTCCACGGCTGGTCTGACAAAGATGTTCCCCAAGGGCATTCAGGAATGCGGCACAGATGCCCTTCGCTTCACCCTGATGAGCCACAACATCAAGAGCCACTTCATCAGCTTCGATGTCAACGCCTGTTACACCAACAAACTGTTCCTGAACAAGATCTGGCAGGCGATGCGGTTTACCATGGGCTCTGCCAAGAGCCTGGGCGTTTCTCTGCAGGATTTCGAGTCACTTAACGCTGTGAGCCTGGGCGTGTGGGATCGCTGGATCCTTGGCCGACTGGCAGAAACCTTGTCTGTTGTCTCTCAAAGCTTCGTCAATAACAATTTCCATGTGGCCACCGCCGCCTTGAAAACGTTTTTCTATCAAAATCTCTGTGATACTTATTTGGTGAGTGTTTGAATCCTTAACGCATTATAAATTACCTTTCAAATGGATCGGCTTTCACCTGCAGGAGACCACCAAGACGGCGATAAGCAACCGGGAGAACAACGCCTACATCCATGTGGGCACTCTGACCGCCTGCCTGAGCTGGGGCCTCCAGGCCATGTCCCCATTTACCCCATTCGTGGCCAGCGAGTTGCTGCAGCATGTGCCCATTAATGTCGAGCTCAATCTGTCCGACTTCCAGGACAAAAAGCTGGAGGATGAGGTCAACGAGATGGTGAACATCTGCCAGAGCGTGCGGCAAGTGAAGAGTCGCAATGAGATCAGCAAGCGCCACCATCCGCATCTCACTTTGTTCGCCAAGAACGCCGAGTCTCAGGACATCTTGCGTCGCCACATACCACAAATCAAGGTGCTAACGCGTTGTGAAACCGTGGAGCTGGAGCTCATGGACGAGAACGCGAATATCCCAGAGAAGCAGAATTTCTTCTCGACGGCGGGCGCACTTTGTTCCTTTGGCATAACGATTAGCACAGATGAGGGTATGACGGCGGAAAAGCGCGGGGAGATGAATCAGGCGAATGTGAAGAAGCTTCGAAAGCTGGCCACCGAGCTGCAGAAGTATCGCTTGCGTCTCGACAATGAGGCCTTCCAGCTGATGGCGAACAAGGACACCAAATTGCATTTCGAAAAAAAGGTTAGTCGAAGGCTTACTTTACTCTAATTTTTATGTTTTAACATGGACTTAATTGCAGGTCAAGGAGCTGCAGGCGGAGATCGACAGCCTCATCCGGCTGGCTGCGTAAACGTGATTGTCTAGTCTAGAAAATGCTTCTGTTGTTGTATTGCCGAATCGACTTGGTCGTTTGTGGTTTGTTTTAGAATTAATAAGTAATTAAAAATCAAAACAAATTGTTAATAAAGACTGAAAACGTTTTAGAACTTAGTCATTGAATTTGGGTTTTAAAATCCCTAAGAATAGCTCAACATTTTAAACAAATCACTTTGTTTCTTTTTGTTTTGGTCTTCGGTGAATATTTATAATTATATATCTTTCTTTTATATTTATACCCTTGCAGGGTATATTAGTTTCAGTCAAAAGTTTGCAACGCAGTGAAGGAGGCATCTCCGACCCTATAAAGTATATATATTCTTGATCAGGATCAACAGCCGAGTCGATCTAGCCATGTCCGTCTGTCCGTCTGTCCGTCTGTCCTTCTGTCCGTCTGTCCGTTTCTACGCAAACTAGTCCCTCAGTTTTAAAGCTATCTGAATGAAACTTTGCAGTTAGGCTTCTATATACTCTCACTCGTACATATGTCGGAACGGGCCGGATCGGACAACTATATCATATAGCTGCCATAGGAACAATCGGAAAAAATCTACGAAAAAAAATTATAACTTTGTCAGTTTTCAACCAATTTTCACCAAATTTGATATTTGCCCATTTAGTATTATTCCTGAATTTTGATTTTAATTTCATGAAAATCGGCTGACTATATCCTATAGCTTCCATAGGAACAATCAGGAAAATACAAAAAACCATAGCTTAGCCGTGTTTCAAACCATTGCCATCAAATTTGAGGTTTGGCAACAAATTATTATTTCAGAATTTCGTTTTTAATTTTTTGTTTAAACTCTGCAAGGGTATTGTTACTGTTATTGCTTTATTGTTACGATTTCCCAAGCGCTCACACAGAGAAAGGTTCCCTAAAGGAGACTTATTTGGGAACCACCTGCCAGCTGTTAATTTCTATTTATGATTTTAACTTATTTTTCACGATTATCACTATTCTGATTCCACAAACTGATATCTATATCTCTTGGAAAACACTTGAGTTTCTAATTAGATCATTTTTGCTAATTACTTTCACAGACTTCAACTTCGTTAGTTACTTCTAAAACTTTCCAAACTATTTATTTGTCCTTCCCCGCCAGAAATATCCACTTCGGTCTGCTATTCATAAATCAAGTCTTTTATTTTCCCCTAAAATTTACAGAATTGGACACGCGTTCTGTGAATACGACAGATAGAATCCCCGATTCGATATATCCAAATCCTCATTGCCATCCGTTACCGTGTAGACCACGAAGGGTTTCGCTGCGGTTGTCGTGGACACCAGGCCCAGACCACAGAAGCGATCGCTGGCTAGCGAGACGCCTCCCTGCGTGGGCGCCGGTATAACAATGTAATCCGTGGTGCACTCCTGGCTCTGCACCGAGGACGTGGCCAGCAGGGCCGGATCCACGGCTCCGACATCATTTGTCAGCGTAAAGGAGTACGTATCGGAGCTGACCTGGCTGTAGGTGATGGAGCACATGCCGGCCGCCTTACGGATGCAGATCCCATACTTGGTATTGGCCAGCTGCCTGGTACCCTGGACGCCAATGGAATTCAGGGCGGATGAGGCGGCGGAAACGTAGTTGAAGCTGGCGAGGGTGCCACTGCTGGGCATATAGTACTGCAGGCATCCAGCAGGAGCCAAGGTGGCCGACGTGCAGCCCAGCATGCGGATCTGGAACTGCCAGTTGCGGTTGAAGGTATAGCCCGAGGAGGTGGCCACCGAAATGGTGATGGGATTGACGCCATTAAAGTCTACATAAACATGTTGGCCGGAGTTCTCACCACAGATGCTGGGCACCTGTGAGGCTCCGCCAGTGATGGTCAAGGCATCGGTGCTGCAGGATCCATCGCCCGAGGGTGGAGCCAGCGAAAGGGCGAGGAAGTCCACGCGCAGCTGGCAAATGCTGGAATCTGGTGGAGTGACCACAATGGAGCACCTTCCACCGCCCGCATAGGGAGCCGGATAGTTGCTGTTGTAGAAGTAGGTGTTGTTGTACGAGGTACTCGCTCCACATGTCCTTTGATCTGCAGGGGAATAAGAATTCTCTGATTAACTGATTTTTAATAATATTTCTAAAATTACTTACAAATGCAGCAGATGGCCTGGGCTGTGATGGAGGAGCAACTGCCCGCCGCCACGCCGCTGTTGTCGGTGCATTCACCGTTGATTACGCAGGTGCCCAAAAGCAGGTTGTTGCCCGTGCAAATGTCATTGGAGAAACGACCAATGGTGTAAAACGGGAACCCTAAAAAGATTATAGAAATAAAGCGTCATTTAAAGGGCACTGCACAGGAGAGGGTTCTTGTGTTTTATAATTTTATATCACTATTAGCCACCATTTATTAAAGGTAATTAAACCTTAAGAGATAAGTTGCTATTGAAAATATTTATATATAGTACAGTAGATGTTCTGCAAGTTTTTTAGGTGAACAAATAAGGGAAAATTTTAAGCAAATTCTTGGATATTTACAAATATTAAGACTGATATTTATTTTAATATTTAAGATAAATTCCTTATAAAAGCTTGATGGATTCTACCAATTAAGGGAACTAACCATGAGCCCATTTATAAATTTAAATATTAATAAGAAATCAAACTTAATGACATCTTAATTTCTTGTTTTTAATTTGCAGATTCCATTGCAACTTAATGGCGTTCCCCTGCTCACAAATTGCAGTGCGCAATTGGAAATCTTCGCCAGCAGACCCCAATAATGAAGAGTTTTAGGGCACGGGGACGGCTAAGACTAAAGAATCCACCTGCGGCACTTCATGCACAGTGGGTGATAATTGAGGTATGACCCACATACTGCCACCACGATGAAAAAACAAACTACCGGCACTCATCCGGCATGATCTTGGATCTTAAAGCGGCGATCTCTTCCAGCTAAAACTTACAGCGAGGATGTCGAGAACCGCTGCGGGCTAGGCCTGTAGGGGAATCCTCTTCCACCTCATCGAGGAGTGTAGTATTCAAAGTGCGATTATAATTTGAATCCGGCGTTAAGACCAAGCTACTGGAGGGCCGTGCCGCACTGTAGATGCCCACAATGTAGCTGCTGAAGAAGATGGCCACGAGGGCCAAAAGTCGCGAGGAACTGCTGCCGTCAGACATGATGATGAATGGATGGATCACTTTCGGTTTTCACTCAGCTTAGCTGGAGGCTGGAACGGAGCTTGAACGGATGGGAGCCCGATCGACAGACAGTGAGAGAGAGACGTCCACTCGCGCGTGCGACACAATGGTGACTGAGCCGATGGAGATCCGAGTTTTGGGGGCATAGTGTGCTCCATGCCAGTGGCCAGCGCAGGTGCTAATTGAGAGAACCCGACGCGCCGTGCACTGTGGCCAGGAGCGAATGGGGGAGTTTTCTAAAATGCATATTCAGTTTACTCTTTTCTTTATTATTTTTTACTAAGAAAATATAAAGAATATATTAATATATTTTTAAATAAATTATATTTATATTTAATTATATTCTTACAAATATAAAATTACGATTTTTCATGTAAATTAATAATATAATTAAAATTAATAAAAATTACATGAAAAACCGTCTTCTTTATTATATTTATTACATATTTTAGAAAAGAATTAAAATATTTGCTTGCTAATTGAAATTAGTATAAGAAAACCCCCCCAATTTATATTAATAATTTAAATTATATTAATTTTTTGGAAAAATGTGTCCAAATGAGCTTGGTAATTCTTTCTTCCAGATTCCGCACCTGTCCGGAGATCGTGTGAGACTTATTTCGTTTGGCCGGGAGAGAATGTGGAGCACTCACGCATAGGAAGTGGTCAGTTGGGCGGCTTGTTCCATCGTATTGGCTTTATTTGTTACCCGAATTTACGCGTATCGCTTCTGGACGACAACAAACCGATTTTTTTTTCTGGGCGAGGAAAGTGATAGAAATGCCTGGCACCCAATTTTGCGTGGTCAGAGCGCACGCGTGCAGCGCCGCATGATTCTGCCTTTACCGGATTGCCGGAGATAAAAGAAAGTGTCGATCATGTTTACCCGGCGTTCTGTAAACGCGCTCGTCTAGCATCTTCTTTCCGCTCGAGCGGCTGCCATTTTGTGGCTATAAATAAAAATCGAAAACGCGTTTGATTTTCGGTTACAGATGATGTAACGGTTTACTTTGGCTGAGTTGGCAACGCG
Source organism: Drosophila anomelani (assembly GCA_035045905.1). Taxonomy (NCBI): domain Eukaryota; kingdom Metazoa; phylum Arthropoda; class Insecta; order Diptera; family Drosophilidae; genus Drosophila; species Drosophila anomelani. The sequence continues at coordinate 12,523,051 of JAWNOO010000165.1, forward strand.
ACGACGGCGGCGGCGCGTGTGTGTAAGTGCGCCACTGATCGCTGCATTTACTAGAACGCGCCACGCACGACGCCAATTAGCAGGATAACACTAATCACCGACTATGCCGTTTACTAATTAATGATTAATCTCAAAAAGAAGGTAAAAGTGGATTGACACTTTGATTGTTTTCCAGGGCAATGCGTAGAAAGTAGCAAGTGTAGCGCATTGCCAACTGACGATCTGTTAACAGTATCGCTGAGCTGTTAAGGGTCTGTTAACATAAACATTTAAATTGCTCTTTTTATTAATTAAAGTTAGCATGCTTTAACTCTATGAATGGCAAAGGCTTTTAAATAGATTGTAAGATTCATTATAAAAATCATTTTTGTTAAGTTTACAGCAAATGTTGCCTGGCTTTTTATTAAAACAATAACTAGCAGCTAAACGCAGAATAGAAAAACGAAAAAGGCGATCTTTGCGGTGATCCTACTCAATTTCGATGATGGCACCCGCCTTGGCCAGCGCCTCCTTCAGCTTCTCGGCCTCCTCCTTGGGTACGTCCTCCTTGACAATGGTCGGTGCGCTCTCGACAAACTTCTTGGCTTGCACCAAATTCATGCCCTCCAGCAGGTTCTTTACCTCCTTGATCAGCGCCACCTTCTGCTTCTCATCGAATTTGACCAGCTTCACCTTGAACGAGGTCTGCACCTTCTTGGGCGCCGCCTCCTCCTCATCCTCGGCGGGAGTAGCACGTGCCGGTCCAGCGGCGAACTGGGGGGCAAAGGCGGTTTCGGGCAGGTTGAGTTTCTGTTTCAGCAGCGTGCTCAGCTCGGCGACCTCCAGTAGATTTAGGGCGGCAATGTTGTTGACTATGCTGTCCAGTTTGGGATTTGGTGGCTTGGCTGCGCCCTCCGGCGCCGGTGGCACCAGCTTCTCAGCTCCGGAGACGGCGGCAGCGGGAGCAGCAGCGCTGTACATGCGTTGCAGGCGCACTTGGCGGGTGATCTGGCGCAGGGCGAGGCGAGTAATCTGCATCTTGCTAGTATCTGTACGTGGGGAGTTCAAGTTTAAGTTAGAATGCTGATAAACTATCACAATTTTACGATTTACTTGTGGTTTTCGGCAAAATAAGTCCCGCAGGTTATGTGAGCAAAAATCAATGTGAACATACCAATCCAATACCGAAAAATATAAAAATGGCAACACAAAAAATACCGTTGAGAGTATTTAAATTTGAAATTTGAAAGAACCAGTTCTCTGCCCGTTTTAATTTTGTTTAAACGATATTTGATTTATGAGAAAATTAATGAAAGTTTGCAGCGTTTTTAAAGTAGTTTCCTATTGCAAATTTCTCATATTTAAATGACTAATAATTATTATAATAATTATAATTAATACGAATCTCGCATTGATTTACTTAAAACCCAAGTCATCGGTTAGGAAATGAAGATAAGTCCCAGCGGAGGCTATTAATCCAAATATAGATAACATCAAAAGAGAAAATCAATTTTTTTTTTTAATTTTATAAAAGAATAAACCTTCTTTTCAAAAAAATATATTTTTAGACTTTAGGAAATGGAATTTATTGTGTGTAAATAAATTGTTTAATAATTAAAATTTACGTTTATGTTTTATAAAGAATATTTTCGTTTACAAAGTATACACCTTGACGTAGTCAATCACCATTTGACCCTCGGCCATCCAGAGGTCACGATGTCGCTTGATGCTATTCCAGAAGTTCTTTTGGGCCTGCGGCGACTGTTCGTTCCATTCCTTCACCACATGCTGGTACTCGTTGAACCCACCCACGCTCAGGCCAAAGGTTATGTAGAACTCCTGATCGAAAGGCGCCAGTCCGGTGCCCTCCTCCAGTTTTTGGGCATTCACCAGGCGCTGGCCGCCGGCGGTTGTCTCGCTGAAGGCTCCCTTATCGCTGCCCTGGACGCACCACTCTTTGCCATCGACCAGCCAGCGCAGTTGATTTGGCGTCCACTCCAGGGTATAGATGTGGAAGCTGTCGCTCCAGTCTTCGGAGGTGTCGCCGGTTCCAGCTTTCAAGCAGCTCTTCGCGGAACGGAGGGGCTCATTCGCATACATGACGGCGGCGGCATACAGATCCAGCATACGGTTGGCCGGACGGGTGTAGGCGATCCTGATCTGGCCCGACTTGTAGTCGGTCTCCCCGTAGACGTGGTGTTTCGGCTGCAGCCAGATTTGCGGCGTCACCCAGTCAGCCCGCGGCATCTTGGCTCGCACCTCGACGCGACCATATTTGAAGGAGAAGGACTGCTTGGAGGTGAACTGGGCGGTGACAACCGGCGGTAGGCCGTCCCTTCTCGTCCTCCCGTCACGGACGCAGTCATGCGTGTTGGCCGTTCCCGTACAGCTGGACGACAAGTCCAGTTTCCCATCTGCTCCCTTTTTGTAGAGCTTCCGCATAGTGGTCGTGGCGAGAATAGCGTGGCTGTTCTTCAGGCACAAGGTCTCGGGAGCGTCGTCTACATACGCATTGAACTCAAAGTCGGGCTCGCCAGAAAACCTGCGTTCCGCCAGCCACTTGTTGGGATCCAACTTGGTGCCATTAAACTCATCCACAAAGACCAGCTGACCCACACACCGAGTGGGTGCTCCATTCACTTGGGTCTTCGGAGTCTGGCAACCGCCCACTCGTATGTCTAGGCCCGGATCATCGGGCGAACTCCAAGACGTAACGGGATCAACGGGAGCTGGCGGAGGTCGTGAAGTGTTGTTGCCACTGTAGGAATTCACCACATATGACCCGTCGTCTTCGCGATAACCCAGTCCATTGTAGATAACGTACGTCCAGTAGTAGAGAATGTCGCCGGGCTTGAGGGCAGCATTCCGATCCCGGAATGTCCAGCGCCCGTTCTTTGTCTTCACAATATCCCGGGCCCAAGTGCCGGCCTCCAAGCCCTCCATTTCCTCGTTCAGCTTGCCATGGAAGGCGAACAGTGTGATTCCCTCCTCGTGCGGAATGGACACCTCGAATCCCTTGGGATAGAACACCTCGATGTGGGCCTTGGGCACCTCGTATCCCTGGACGGCACCAAGCAGGAGGAAAACAAGGGGTAGCAAGAGGAGGCTGCAGCTCCCCGTGACGGCGTAACGAAATGCATCCGCCATGGTGAGAATCGCGATCGTAACTGCGATGAGTCGTCAGACAAGACGTGCTTATGAATCTCAAGCTTATCAAGAACCGGTCTCAACCTTTTCATAAACAAAGACACGGCGAAAAAAAGCTCTGTCGTGTGTAATATATATTTCTATACATATTATTGTAAATAGATCAAAGATTATAATGAAATCAATCATTGAGATTATTTATATTACAAAAAAAGACATTTGCTTAATTATAAGACCCGAAAACCTCTAGAAGTAAAATAAATATAGATGAAGTAATAAAATATTTAATATTTACCATGGCAAGAATGTAATATAATTTTTCTATGTGCTTAAAAAAAAATTGGGAATTTCAGAAAAGACATAAAAATAGATCAGGCTTGAGTATATATTTGTGACTCAAAGAAAACAATCAGCTCTTTGTCCCAGATAAACATAAACACTCGAAGAAAATTTAAAAGAATCCACAAACTTAACCAACGCTTTATAAATATATTTTCAAAGCAATTTTAAAATCGCGCCCAGCATAGTCAAGAAGTGGCAGCTCTGCTATATCACTGTGCACCATCGATAATTTCGCTGTAAGTGTATCGAAGTAGAGTTTTAAGAGGAATAAGCACACCAATTAAATTCTTATTTTTTCAATTCCTGTAAGCAAACTTAAAATATTTCGTTTCCAATTAACCAAACTAATAAGCTACATAATCCCAAGAATTTTACTTCCTTTATAAACTGAAATAAAACAAGTTTCTTATGCGTGAATGAAGAGTATCCAGCAATCAACACATCAAAGTTGCCAATAAACTCGACCAACCAGCAGGCGATGAAATTCTGAGTTTTGTCGTGTGCTTTTACCCGAGTAGCTTCGTTCTCGGCCGAATAATTTGTACAAAATATCACACACAGAAAAAATTATAAAAAAAAATGTACTGACTTTTGTAGAACACGATTTACCACAAAAAGACAACACACGGGGACCGAGACTCTGGGTGCGCGAATATTTTGTGGTACGCCTTTTCTACGAAAGTGATTGAAATTAAAAACTCGGCCAAAAACGAAACCAAAGACAATAACAATTCGCAGCGCGTGTATGATTGTGTGTGTTGGTGTTAAGGGGTTGTGCCAAAAAAGAAGCGGAGATAAACAAAACCATTGGACTACTGTGTTGTTCTTGTAAGTCATGTAGTTTTATGTAATTCGTTGTTTTCTTTTGTTGTTTCTTGGAGGGCCAAACAGCTGTGGCGTTGCCAGATACCAGAGTATTTTATGTAATCTTTCATCTTTCTTAATTACTACCTAATTGTAGTGCTTTTATAATTGTTACAGCATAACGGGGGGAATTATTTATTTTCCTGGAAATTAGGGGGGGGAGGGCCATGCCAAATGATCGATGTATCGATTGCAACAGATGTGCTGGCCAAGATGGCCAGATGCCAAGCAGCTGTGTCATATCGTATTTTATTATTATTTTTTGTGTTTTAATTTATTAAAAATCTGTACAAGTTACAATATAATAGCTGTTTGGAAAAAAAGGAAATAAGAAAACTTAAACTGTCATACAGTTTAGATAGTAAATGTACCAAAACAATTTACACATCAAAGTAAATTCAAATTCGTGATTGGTTCACTAATCTTATCGATGAAAACTTCGATGAAAAACATCGGTTGTGACTGCGATGTTGTTGTAGATCTAGTCGTCGCTGACTAGCGGGACCGCAAGCTCGGGAAAACAGGAAACAGAAAACAAAAAACACACGAGCCCCTTTTTAGTCAATTTGGAAATGAAAATTCAATCGAAAGTAGTGCAAAAATAGTTAAATTTCTGTTCAACCGAAATTTTCAGTGATGTCGAGAAATTAGACGTGCTAAAGTGTCCTGGGCTTTATAAAAATCCGAAATTAAAGCGTCGCATATATCCTTCAACGGAATTTTCGCACGAAAGTAGCACCCATCATCTACGTCACAGGCTGTGTGTCCGTGTGAGAGTGCTCGTGTGTGTGTGTGTTTGTGCACCCCCGGAAATGTAACACGCACACTGGCGCAGTGGGAAAAACTTGCACCTGAAAGTTTTCATCGTCGTCGTGTATCCATCCTTGGTTTCCCCTCATCTTCGTGCGCCTGCTCCTTCTCCTGCTGCTGCGAAGAGAGGCAAAAGGCATTCGGGAGGCAGCTAAAGGTTAGTTTTTCCGCTTTTTCAGTGCCCAACACAACACCTGTCAAAAATTGACATTTGAAATTCTTGGCTTATTTGCCCCAGTTTTCATCCAGGGCTGGCATTATCTACCATTAGGTGCGCGCAAGTGTGCGTCTGTCCGCGTACGAGTGTTTGTGTGAGCGAGTGTGCGTTTTGCGAGTGTGTACGTAACCAATTGGAACTGGGGCAACTGGCAAATACGGCAACGAATCGGCGGAGCAAAGCAAACGCCGCAATAAACCCCTAAAAATTCTCCAACCCCGTGAAAACGCGAGAAAAGCTGGGCAAAAAAGCTGAAAGCTGCTGCTGCTGCTGCTGCAACTTGGCCCAGTTACTTTGGCTCTAATTGCAGACGTGATAATAGAAGTGCACACATCGCACCGAAGCAGGGGAGAAGGCAGCAAAAGTAAGAGAAACAGCAGCGGCACACACAGCATAAAGCATACAGCAAACAAAAACAAACTTCGTTTGCTAAAGGGTTTTTCAACCAAATTCTGTTTGCAGATACTAAACACAGATACAACTAACTGCATCTCGGCTCTTCCCACTCTCGAGAGTTGGTAAACAAAGGGCTCGCTCGCGTTTTCGGGGTTGGCAGTAGGTTATAAACTGGTTCTCAAATTAACACTTGCCCGTAATCAGGGGTGGGTTTTTTAAACGATTTTTGTTGTTACTTCTGTATAAAAAAAATATTATCCCCAAAAAGTTTACCTTTAAAGTCACTGCTTGCTAATTTATTCATGGTGAAAAATTAAATTAAAAGAGATTTAAGGGAAGAAAGTTTTGATCAAATAAAAAATCGGTATAGGAATATTTCTCATTATTATCATTAATCTAAAAGCTTTCTATTAAAATATTAATTTTTATTTTAAGCTTGTTTTACAAAATTTAAGCAATAGCTTGCACCTCTGTCCTTGTTCTTGACATTTTCGGGGAATGCCCCGATATCGAAATATCTGCCCATCTCTAGTCCCAACCGTCGTCGCTCTCTTGAAGCTGAGCCAAGCAGTCTGTGCTTTTGGCGGCACATTACACTTGTTTACTTTTCAAGTGTGCGTGTGTGCCACCGTTGTGTGTAGGTGTGTGAGTGTGTGCCACGGGGGCGTTACTGTCATTGTTGTTATTGCTGTGCGTTCGTCGTCGCAGTCGTCGTGTCTTCTTCGGCTATTTTTTGGGGGTCGCTTTCGTCGTCTCGTTTGTAGGGCAAAATTATGTATTGATTATGCCAGCTTTATTTTCCTTCTGCCCAGAACTTCTTCTTCTTCGTTTTCTTTCGGGGATGGAGATGGATTGGAGCCTGATAACTGGGCCTGGACTGGGGGCACCTGCGGTTAGAATTTTCATGCCCGAGTGAGCCATTTCATTGGCATAACGATTTTGTTGTCTCCGCATTTAACTAATTAAGCCCCCGCTGCCCGTAGTCGTCCCTCTACAACAGTGGCCTCCCCCCTTTTTGTTTTTCCTCCGAACAATAGACGTTTTCCGGTCGCTCAGCCCAAAATGAAGTGCGTGTCCAGGGGCGGACAGCGGACGTTGGCAGTCAGCGCTAGATATTGGATATTGTAAAACACGGAACGAAAATATTGGATAATTTCTGTAAATTATTGGTGTCTGTTATTCAGGAATCGAAGAATAATAAGGGGGGAAATCCGGAAATCGTAACGTCTCTTAATATATCCAGAAGACGTGCACATATTAAAGCTACAGAATGTTTGATCTTGAACAATAGTTATTTCATTTGAGTAATTTATTTTTTATAGCAATGTTTTGACCTTTTTTTTTTTAATGTGCCTAAAATTTATAGACTTTAAAAATGTATCATTAAAGTAAATTGCTCCTTAAACCCAAATAAGAATAATAGTTTTAAAATCCGATTTAATTTCAGTTGATATTGAAATCATTCTTTATTTTGTTTTATTTATTTGTTGAAATCGAAATAGTGCCACCCAAAAGTAATGAATATTTCGAGCAGAAGACTGTGTATTTATTTTAATTATTATAATCCAAATTTGTTAAAGGAAATTGATTTAAAATTTTTGTTGGTGTTTGTAAAATTTACATTTATTTTCTCTTATTTTCTTTCCGTGTATATATGCTATATATTTCGTATGCAAAACTGGGCAGCATATTTGACCGACATTGGGAACAGCCAGCAGCAGCGAGCACTGAAAATCATTTGCCCTCGGGGGTGGCTTTGTAATTGGAAAAGCGATCAATTGTAATCCCCCCAGCAGCAGTCTCTTTTCACTTGAATAACGCTACAAATTTAGAACTCGGTACCCCATTATCTGGCCATATCTACACACATTTATTACTCATGCACAAAATACAAAACGCAAAAGTTTAGAAGGAATAACAACAAAAAATAGTGTGTATTCTGTGCTGTCGCTTGCCAAGACTCTTTTTTTTATCAATAATATGATTGATTGCTGTTCAGCTGTATTGTTTTCGATGTTTCAGCCGTTCCCGCAACACGCACTGCACATTTTATGGCCCATTTTATCGCGACGTTAGCCCGAACGTGGAGCGATTGTACCCTTTTTTGTTGGCCATAAAATTTGGGTCGTCTCGTAGAAACGCCATTAGCAATGCCCTCTTTGCAATCAGTCAGTTCCTTGGCTATAAACCGAGCTTAATTGGGAACTAGTCTAAAGGCAGGATGTAAAACAATAATAGATTTGAGCTTTTGTTTATATTTTAACATTTCATGGGGTTTAAATATATAATTTAAACACATTTATATGTTTTGTGGCCATTAGGGAGCAATAAATCTGTATTTATAGCCATCAGCATAATTTCATACTCAATTCCCATAATAAAAACCCAGCTAAAAATGGCTTGACTTTGACCTATATAATTGTGGTTACTATAAACTGCTCGGCTGACCTCATTTTTGGCAAAGCTTAATATTAATATTAGCTGGAAGTGTGCAACAACACGCACTCATTTCACTTTCAACTTTCAGGGGAAAAAAATTAAATTTTTAGAATGATTTTGTGATGAGCTGGCGAAGCGACAATCGGCCAAACGGTCAGAGCAGCGGCAAAAATGTATTAAGGGTTTTAAAAATAGGAAAATAAAAATTAATGTCAAAGAGCTATTGCTGCCTTGCCGCTGCTGATGTTGCTGTTGCTTTTTTCTCGGTTTCCCGTACGATTTATTTATTTTTAAACGCAATTACGTGCGGGTCTAAATGCTGGGCGGCGACGAGGGGCGGTGGAAAGAGCAGGGAGGGGGCTCGTTTCCACGAACGTATGGCGTTGACATTTTAAACAAAAAAAAAAAATTAACGGCAAGTGTTCATCGGAAAATATGATGAACCCATATTGTAGCATCAACTATTTCTGCCAAGCTAACATTGTCTTTTCTCTCTCATTATCTTTTCATGTGCCGCCACCGATTGATGTTTTGGACACTCTGATTTCCATGCCGGATTCCCATTCCGATTTCGAACCCGACTCCCACGTGATCCACTTTCTGTGTGCAGGGCATCTAGGGCAGCAGCGGAACTGAGGCGCAGCGGATCCGCCCAAGTGCAGCCGTAGAAAGCATTGGTGCGGGCACCATGGACTCGCTCAAGTTACCAAAGGGTAAGTGTGTGTCCGTTCACCTCAGAAAATCCATGAAGAGGTGTCATGGGAGGCATTAATATGCTTAAATGCTGTCACAGAGTTTTTTACACGTACACAAAATTAACAATTTGATGTGCACGTTGCTTTTTGTTATAAAAATAGGTAAAGATAAGTAATAGCTAATTTACCCAAAATCAAATTGATAAGCCAAGTCCCCGAAAAGTATGTTTCTGAGTCATTACAAATTGTTAGAAGCGTAGAAAAAATTATAGATTATAAACAGTAACTATATCTTAAATATAAACAAAGGAACAAAGATAAGAGTCGTGTTTAGGTTTTAAAATGGGGTTAAAAGATATAGATTTGTTTGTTTAAATTAGATAATATACATGGCTTTTCAACAGAAATTTAGATATGGAAAGTGAATATAATTTTGTCTCTATATAGTAAAAAATTCTGTATTTAAATTGAAATTATAAGAAAGGAAACCAAATTGGTTATTTTAGACAACAAAAAAAGAGTTTAAATAGCATCACGATTTAAATATTACAAAATTTGCACTAGAAGTAGAAAAATTACTTGTAAATATCAATTTCCCAGCTCTCAACCGAAAACTCGAAAAGTATTATTGGTAACGAATAGTTGCAATCGGTCAAAATCACAAAATCGTATCACTTATGAAAGATTCATTATCGAGCATAGGCTGCTTTTCCAATAGTATCATACTTTCCCCGATTTATACGTCAAATTCTTATACATTATAGCTATTATACTTTCCATTTTAGTTTCGCTTTCGAGCTTGAATAGCTCGCCTCACTCGTCATTCATGAATTTTTCGGGTTAGTGTTTAGTAGTTTATACACTTTATTTGTTTCGAAATTGTAAACGTCAAAAAATGGGACAGTCTCGTTCCTCTTTTAGCAAACACAAACGTGAGATCTGTACGTATTGCCGCATTATTCTAATAATGATTAACTCGTCCTTCCATTCCACAGCCAACAGTGCCACCAGCAGTGCCAGTGGCAGTAACAGCAACCTGTCCGTCTCTACATCCGCGTCTGCCTCTGCCGCCACATCGCCCACATCCTCGGCCAATACGGCGGCCGGTGTGGGTAATGCTGGTGGTGGCATGCCCGGTGCGTCCAAGTCGCCGCCTGGACTGAGCAGCACCACAACACCGATCACCGTGCGATTTAATGCCAACGAGGAGTCCCTTGATGATATCCTGCAGTCCTTCCATCACAGCAAGCACAGCCCCAGCGGCGGAGCGAGTGGCGGTGGCGATGCCTCACCCACCTCCCATCTGCTTGGCATGAAGAACAACGGTCTGGGGCTCAACACGGGCATGGGTGTGGGTGGTGCCTGCGACTCGCTATCCAGCAGCCCCTCGCAGCCCCAGATGCAAGGCGGCGGTGCATCACTCTTCGGCGTAAGTTTTATATTGAGATTTAGTATCCTTATTTGTATGGGAACTTGAATTAATGATTCAGAACTTTATTTAATGGTTTATTTATGTTGAAAGCTGAAGTTGGTGAATACGTCAATCAATATCCCCAACTTTTGGCTTTACAAAAATGCAAAAATCAAGCTCAACTCATTTCTGGGCGCCTTCAATTATCTTCAGGGGATTCTCTTTAGCCTCAAGTTTTTTTTATTAATCACAAAGCTTCTCTTTAGTAAAAAATAAAGGGAAACTACTAAACTAGATTCTAGACGCTGTTGGCAGTGAACTCGACACTTTGCTTCCGCTTTGTGCCTCCCCCTGGTATCCACCGCAGGCTTATCTGTTATTCCGATAAAAGGCGGCGTAAATTATGAATCATTCTTATCCGCAATTAAACATTAATTGTATAGAACGCGCCGGCATACGTCCGCCGATCGTCAACGGGTCCGTTGGTCACCAATTAGCAATCCGGCTGGCCAAATTAGTGAAGCACTTAGCTTTTGATTTCTGCATTTCACTTTTTAGCAGCCCAAATTGGGATCGGATTTGGTTTATCATTTCGTTTTGTGTTTTTAATTTGTTTATTTAGGTTTTCCCTGCCAGCGGGGCAGAAGATCGCGTGGCGTGTGTGTTTGTCATTCAAAGTGTGAGCTATTTTTGTGGGCCGGGCCGGCATAAATATGTGACCGACACGACGACGACGGACTGTTGCAAACGCAGAACGCTTGCCAAAATTTGCAACAGATGTGCCGCCGCCGTCCGTCGATGGGCGATTGCAAAACCCATTTGGCAGTATTACTCACTGTTGCAAAATGTTCTTTTCTTTCTCGGTTCACCCTCTTCCTCTCCTCCGATGCCATGGCTATGTTTATGATCAGCAGAACGACGAAGTAAATCTGCGCAACAATTTCCTGCAAGGCGGTGGCTTCTTCAATCGCAAAAGGTGAGTGCCCAAAATGCTTATTACATTTTTGCCACACTTTCCTAAAGGGGGGGGCCCTGCTCTATTTACAATGCTTTTGATAATAATATTAATAATAATAAAAATGTTGATGTGTGTGTCTTGTACACTAACCAAGTCCAAAGTGTGTAGTTCAGAATCCGCCGTAACCTGATTGTTGTTGTTGTTGTTGCTACATATGCGTCATAAACCAAAAAAAAATACATTTACATTTATACATATCTTATATCAAAGAAAAAATGATCAAAAAGGCATGCATATCGAGTAAATAATTAAGAAATTGGTTTTATTTTTATATTGCTCCCTCTCCACTCATTAAGATAATTTAAATTTGATAAATATTCCTCTGGAGCTTAGCTGAAGGCATATCATTAGAGAGAAACATTTGTTTTATGAGCATCCTTTGTGTATTTTTTTAATTCTTGAAGGCTTACTAATTTCGAATTTCTTAATAAGGTGCAATAAGAAAAGGTCTATTGTGTATAGTTTGTTAAATTATAGGGTACTTGGGGTTTAGTTATCAAGAGAATTTTAAATATTGTCCAATCCCTCAGGTATTAAGCTAACTGCAGAAAATTTTAAACTATATTTTCAAATACAAACTTTTGACTTGGGATTTCCCCTATAAATTTGAGTTCTCTGGGTTCGTTGACCGTTGACCCTTACAACAAATTACTTTGCCTGCAGTTTTGTGACTTTGATTTTGTATATGCATCTATATGTATTTAGCTCGTATTTACATACATATATCCAGCGCCACTTGTGCATTTTTAATGCATTCTCGGCTGCAGCCGTCTGCCAATGGCCGTAAACGTGCCCGGCCGGCACGAGGGTCTCCTCGTCCTCCCTCCCTCTCTTCTATGGTTGCTTTGTCACCAACTGCATTTACCCGCCATAGCCAACGCCGCCATGCTTGTTGTTGTTTGGAGCATCTGTGGAGTGCACTAACTGAAGGAGGATCTGAATCATCAGAAGCGGTGGCAGTCGTGGTGGGTGCTTTGTTTATGCTGCCTACTACATGCAACATTTCTATTCATGCCCTGTAATCGTAGGTGGCAAGAGTATGTGCGAAGATTACGGCGGCTAGGAAACCCTTTTTAAAAAGCTTAATCTTATTTTTTTGCTAAATATTTTTTGCGATTTTTAAGCGTCTTGTTTTTTGCTGAATACTCTTATTAAAATTGAAATTTCCGCTTAATTTTTTTTATGATTACGAAGTATGTCATAGTCGGACACGCGACTTGAGGTGTTGTTAATTTTTTTTACCATGCCAGACCGTCTGCAACTTTTAGCTCAAGTGCCGCCCCGTCTGGCTGAGTGGGCGGTACTGCAGGGGTAGTGGTTATATGGGGGTTGGGGTTGCTGAATGGGTCTATCGTCAACGGGACATCAACGTCACGAGGCACGTCCCGGCCGAGTTTTGTTTTTGTGTATGCTCTCCATTTCCATTTGCGGCTTTTCCTCGTTTCTCATTTTAAATATTAACGAGAAGGAATGGTAACTATGGCAAACCGATATTTAAATACCCTTGATGATCCAGAATTTATTTTGTTTTTAGTCATTTCAAATTAAATTTATTGTATAAATCGGCGATAAATTTACCTTCCATACTCCCTTCTTCGCTTCTTGTCCGAGTTATCAATACTCTCTGTAAGGGTAAACCAAGCAAGTTTAACTTGGCTTTGCTACCTGAGATCTTACCTTAATTTTCATTCCCCTTTTGGACCTCAGAACCTCCCCCCTTTGACGTCATTGCGCCTGATTCGCTTTATTGATTTTCGTGAGCTGATATAGTATGGACGTGTATATATGTATGAACGTATCTACAAAGTTACGGTCTTAAAGATAGCTCGGCTGTCAGATTTTCAATTTGGCCGTCCATCAGTCTTAACTATTTTGTGTCGCCTCGTTTTCACAGCACTCAGTATGCACGTAGAGTTGCCTCTGTATTTCTGTATTTATTTCCGTTGCCTTTTTAATTAAGTTTCGAGGGCTAATTGCATTTTATAATTGCATTTTTCAACACTATCCCGTGTCGCTATCGCACCAGCCTTGTGTCGATGTTGGTTGTTGCTGCTGCTGCTGAGGGGGTAGCTTTGCCGTTGCCTTGCCGATGCTCTTGTTACGCGTGCCCTTATCAAAATGGTTCCAGACCACAGATACCCATCCCGTCACCACCCCCACCATCCACAGAACAACCCATAGGACACTGAAAGAACCAGAAGCTATCAAGGTGATATGCTAATTATTTCTTAAAAGTATCTTGTAAATAGCAGACCTTCAGTCTTTAACTTGGTGACTTAAAATAATCAAAAAGGCTTACTGATTTCAATAATAACTTACAAGTATCTGTAAGATACCCTTTTTTTCTTCTGTGTAACCACCTCCTACCATCAACGTTGTTGCTGTTTTTTATCTATTTACACTTGTACACGTTTCTAGCATGTTTGTTATACACACATTTCATCAACCTCGTTGTCGTTGTCGCCATCATCTTCATCATCATCATCATCATCATCAGCAGCAGCAGCAGCAGCAGAGTCATCTGCTGGTAGCTACCCAGCATCCCAGACATAGTGGCCACCTGCATTTCGCACTTCTTGAGAGATTCCCATCATCATTCTCACCTCGCTTGCCTTTAGCTTCAAAAATTTCCATGCAATTTTCATATCGTATTCGGTGGCCTCACAGTTTGGCATGCACTGTTGTCCAATCAATTAGCGTAAGCGTGTCGAGCACTAGCACAAACAACTAGCGGCAGCAGCAACAACAACAGTGAGACATAAGCGTAACGAATTGATATACATTTGAACTAGTTTAGTCCTCTCTTAGCATACATACTAGATATACTCTCTCGTATTAACCCCTTGCCGCCCACCGTGCCGCGACTTAAGCCACGTTTTTGTTTTGGTTCTTTCGGTTTTCCTCTCTCTATTCTTTTTGGGGCCATTTGTTTTCGGCCTTTTTGTTTGGAAAACATGGAATAAAAAATAAGAGATAAACATGTCGTCTCAGTGTCAGTGCAGCTGCTAAAAAGAAAGTGTTGGATTTCCCTTTCAATCGAATGCCATCAAAGGATTAAAAAGTGTGCTAACCAACCAAACTAACAAATCCAAAGATATACTAAGTTGCCGCCTCTTCCAAAAGCTAAACCTTCGCCAAAAACAAACAAAATATATAATTAAAAAACAAAACAAAAATAAACTTCCTTAAGCGTACAGCAACTTAAAATTTTCATTTTGATTGGATGTCGCCAAGCCACCACCAAACCACCAGAAAAAAAACAGTACTCGCTCCACAACCACCAACCACCAAACACCACCACCACCACCAATTGCCACCCACATCATTTGCCACAGCAACAGCAATCCTACACCACAACCGCCAACAACAACAACAGCAACATATCTGAGAAATATATTTGTTTAAAAGAATATAAATAAAACCAAAGCAACGTATACAAATTATAAAGTAATATAAAAAAGGAGCAATTCAGGATTTGAGTCAAGCTAGGGAAGCAGGTTTTTAGAAGTTTCGTAGGAAAGTAATTCTAAAAGTATAAAATCTTTCTCAGCATTATTGAATCGATAGCTTTTGAAGGAGTTTTGAAAATTAGGCATTAAAAAAATAGGTGCCACAGGAAATGCTGCGTTTTTTAAACGTATAAAATTTATAGCATACTTTTTTGGCACTTCAACGATTTCATATCCTTAGCAATTTCTGTGGCAACCACAATAGTCAGTTTAGGGGTTCAAAATATTTTATAGCCTACTTATCGCAGTTTTCCCAAAGGATTTAAATAAGTAATTTATAGGCGTCTTGTTCTTAAAAAAATATTAAAAATCACGCTAATCTAAATAGTCTATATATTTTTCGTGCAAATGTAAGTAAATCCCTTAAAATAAATCCTTGGAAAAATAAAAGCCACGACAAACTCGTTTATCCCAAAAATAATTCCATAGCCTATTAATCCGAATACTTTTATTAGTTGTTCAATGTTTCGTTTATATATACTTTTCATTTTCGAACGCCGGGCGGCAATGGGTTAAGCGATTGAACACCAAACTAATTGCATTATGTGTACCCTAGACTTAACCGAATCCGAAGCAAATCCTTGAACAAATTGCTCCTTTTTCATAATGCAAAGAGTACTGAACCGACTCACAATATCTCAACCCAAAATCATCCACTGAAATTGCCAAATTGTTGTAAAAGCCTCTTCATCTTGTTGTCCCTTCTTCCTGCAGTTGCAGCGGCCTGCCGCCGAATCTCAATCTCAGCAAGCCGCCCCAGCAGCTCCACCAGCAACAGCAGCAACAGCAGCACCATCAGCAGTTGTCTCCGAACCTGAGTGCCCTCCATCATCATCACCACCACCAGCAACAGCACCACCAGCATCGCGAGGGCGGAGGATCGCACAGCCCCTCGTCGCCGGTTGGAGGAGGACTTGGTGGTGGCGGAGGATCGCCGTATAACGGCTCACAGGCGGGCTGCAGCAGCGGCGGCATCTCGCCCATTCCCCAGATGTCGGGTGTGTCGCCCAAGTACCGCCGCAGCATATCCTTCCCCATCAAGGGCAGCTCGCCAACGGCCTTGTACGGCGGCGGGCATATGGACGGCATGGGTGGCGGTCATATGAACATACCGACGCTCTCAATTGGAAACGGAGGCGGTGGAGGATCCGGTGGTATGATCACAGCCGGAGCCACTGGCGGCGGAGATGCCCCATATTTGGGCAACAGCTATGGCAACATGATGGCGGCCAACGGGCAAATGCATCATGGCAGCGGCTTGGAGAACTCGCTAAGCGACTATATGCGCGGCATGTCCCTTGGATCAGGTGGCGTCGGTGGCAATGGTGGCGACAATGCCAGCAATCTGGCCCTGCTGCAGGATAGGATGCGTGTGATGGGAGGCCCCAAGCATCTGAGCGAGGCTGATGCCATGGCCATTGCGGCCAGTGGCAACGATCCTTCCGTCTACCTGAATGCCCTCAAGATGGGCTCGCCGTCGCGCCTGTCGCCCCACTCGCCGCACTCCCCGATTCAGGGCGGTAATGGAGGAAACGTCGGCGATGGTACGGCCCGATTCTCGCGCAAGGTATTCGTCGGCGGTCTGCCGCCGGACATCGATGAGGATGAGATTACCACATCATTCCGGCGCTTCGGGCCGCTGGTTGTCGATTGGCCGCACAAGGCCGAGTCCAAGTCATATTTCCCGCCCAAGGGATATGCCTTTCTGCTGTTCCAGGACGAGGGCAGTGTGCAGCAGCTGATCGACTCTTGCATCACGGATGAGGACAAGCTGTACCTGTGCGTCTCGTCACCAACAATCAAGGACAAGGCCGTGCAGATCCGCCCGTGGCGCCTGGCCGATGCCGACTATGTGCTGGATGCGACCATGTCGCTGGATCCGCGCAAAACTGTCTTTGTGGGCGGTGTGCCGCGTCCCCTCAAGGCCTTCGAGCTGGCCATGATCATGGACCGGCTGTATGGCGGCGTTTGTTATGCTGGCATCGACACGGATCCGGAGCTAAAGTATCCCAAGGGCGCCGGCCGTGTGGCCTTCTCGAATCAGCAGAGCTATATTGCGGCCATCTCGGCCAGATTCGTGCAGCTGCAACATGGCGACATCGACAAGCGTGTGGAGGTGAAGCCCTACGTCCTAGACGATCAGATGTGCGACGAGTGCGAGGGCCAGCGTTGCGGCGGCAAGTTTGCGCCGTTCTTCTGCGCCAACGTCACCTGCCTGCAGTACTACTGTGAGCACTGCTGGGCGGTTATCCACTCGCGGCCGGGACGCGAGTATCACAAGCCACTGGTCAAGGAGGGCGCCGACCGGCCGCGTGCGGTGCCCTTTCGCTGGTGTTAACGGCGGCGCTGGTAGGCCGCGCTGCACGACGAGAGACGCCTCCAGAGGGAGCAGCGTCACCGGTTGTTGGACGCAGCGCTGGCAGTGCCCAGAATTAACACAGAAGAAGCAGCAAGAGAAGCAGTCTCAGGACCAGGATCATCGGAAGCAGTAGCACTGGAGGGACGCAGGAGAACCTAGTAAATTAGTAATTAGAAACCTAACAATACCACACACACGAACACACACTCTCAACCACCCGGATACCCAGATAACCGGCCACAAAAGACACATTTTCCCCACGGGGGGCTAAAACAAGGTACCCGCTCTGGGTACAGTGTCCCGGCAAAAGCCGCCAGAGTCTACAATCCATGGGAGAAGTCGCAATGCCGAGCTCCTGTGGCCGATCGCTAGAGCCCTCAGAAAGCAACGTAGTTTTTAGTTGACGTATATTTTTATCCGGCAGTCGGTTTTGTTTAGGTCTATATTTCGTATTAACTGGAATCTTAGTCTATTTTTTTTCCTTTTTTTTCGATGCCAACACAGTATTTTTTTGTACTTTATTTTTATATTTCAATTTTTTTTTTTAGTTTGTTTTGGGATCGCCCAAGGCGTCCCAAAGATGCCATTTAATCTCACAAACAAAGACCACCAAAAAGCAGAAAGCTAAGGGAAGTGTACAACTTTCCTGTAGTCAGCCAAAACCCTCGCAAAAAAGGCTATATGATATAATTTAGAGGCCATCATCTTGCATGCCAATCTCTCGAGGCTAGTCCTAAAATTATAAGTGAGCTAAAAATGTGAGGCTTTTTGCTTGAGTGATGATTTCGTAGAAAAGTTCCTAAATCGTGACAAAAATCGGAAAGCAAACCAAAAAGATATTGGTTTATTTTATTAAGATCCCCTTTTATTTTCCCTCCCCAGTATATATATATATATATATATATATATATATCTATGTATATGTATACTATTTCTATAAGAAAGACTTGCAAAAAGACAATATGATGGCGAAATGTCAGACATTGCAGTGCTATTTCTTACTCCACGCTTGGTTTCGTAACCTAAAACGGAGAGAACACCATATCATATCGATATATTAACACATATATATAATTCTAAATGAGATATTTTCTTGATAGACGCAGTTTGCTTATGTTGTTGCAATTTATATAATTCCTGAAACACTATACTAGTGAAACATCGTATATATTCTTTGTCCGAATCCAATATATGCGATGATTTCCTCATGATGTCAAACACGTTGCAGTCCTACTTTGATAACACTGGCCTGTGAAAATCGTAAAGAGCTGCACAATGAAACACTTAAATTTAACAACTAAAGCCAAAAACAGCATTGGCTAACTCCCGAATATCCTGGCAAAAGGATTTTCGCATTTTAAACATGTTTACACTACGATTTTCACATGCCTTTTTGTTCTAATGTAATGCTTAATATTGAATGGAAAATAGGTTAAAGCGATAAATCGAGTAAAGCTATAATATCATACACTGGTAAATTGATAAATCTATACACTGATAAATTGATAAATCTATGCTTACACTGATAAATCAATTATCCCCAATTGATTCGTTAAAAATCGACACTCAGCGAAAAGCGATGGCTCATTTTTAATTTTAAAATGTAGTCTTACACTTACACTCACGTTCATATCCTGATGTTACACGCTCTCACACACTACTACCCCTGATGTTAATGTATACATTAAACAATTTATTTGCATTTGTTTGCCACAAGGCATGCTAAAAAATAATAAAAAAAAGATTATTATAAAACAGTAGGTAACAACTAGAGTTGTCGATCAGTCAAATTGCTTGTGTTCAGTATTATGATTTATTTATGATTTTTTTACGGTCATATTTTGCCTTATTTATTTATAAATTGTTTGTTTTTTCGTTTTACAATTTATGGATAAGTTTCGATTGCGATTGCGAGCGCGGGACAGAGGGCTTAACTCCCGCTATAAACACATATAAATAAATATATATTATACCAAATATATATATGTAATTTGTAATGTAAAAAACAATTTTTATAAACGACATACACCACACATCTATTCAAACTATGGATACTTGAATTAGACAAACTTTTTATATAGAAACTTTTTGTATAAACTTTTTTTATTACTCTTATGGTTATATATATAAATATATATATTCAAAGTTAGTTTAGTCCAATAATAACTGAAGAGGCAGGCGGAAGAAGCTACGATTAATAGACGTGCTAATAAACCATCTAAAGGAAATTTAAATAATATATACAACTTATGTGCAATACTAATTCGTATTAATAAATACCACAATATACATACTGTAAGCGATATGTATCTGTACAGACATATATGCATGAATGATATAACTGCAATCGTATAACCCAAGTAGTCAAATATTACGATCTGCGATCTCCGCTGCGTTAACTAATTTGCATGCATTTTTGTACATGCGATCGGAAGCTCTACCCCAGAATCGGAATCAGAATCGGAATCCTAGACAAAATCAAATGGAATATCTCTAGACTAAGGGCAATACCTAAAGGAAGTTTATCAAAATGTAAAGCAAATTTATTTTGTAACTTATACGAGTTGGAAGTGAAACCAAAATTTGAAACATGAGGCAAACTATACGATATTTTTTCTATATGCTACCAAAACTCTTAATTCAAATTGAGAAAAGCAACCAGACAGGAAGGCCCAGCAGTCGCTTTGAACTTCTACCAAATATATTATAAATAAAAAACGATAGTCAAATCTATTAGCAAATTTTTGCTCGCGCTTTCTTTACAAGAAAAATAACAAAAAAAACAAAAAGCAAATTCAAGTCATGCAAAGTTGTAACTCAAGTTGATCGCGTGGCACTTTCAAAAACAAATAAACACGTTTATAGCAATTTTTCTAGAATTTTTATATTAAAATTAACTCAACCAATATGTATCATATATATATATATATTCTATATATACTATATTTTTTTGTGAACTGCAAAAAAAAATAATTAGCAATAGTTTGTTTTCGTTTTTATATTTTTGTTATTTCTTTTTTTTTTAATACTTACCTAAATAAACGTGTATTAAATGCGAAATGCGAAAGAATCTACACAAAGACGAATACCAATAAGCCCCAAATTAAATATTATCAAATACAGCAAGCAGCCTGCTCTTTGTAGTGTTAAAGACAATTTTTGCAAATATTTAAACAAACGCGTTGTTCTAAAACTTTCAAAGTAATGAAATGCTAGTCTTTAAAAAGACAAAATCTGTTACAAAAGGAAAAAGCCGAGGCGGAAACGGAAACGGAATTCGAAAGGCAAGCCGTTAATCGCTAATCGGTGAATGTCATGATGGTGTTTTTTAAATGTAGTAAAATTTAATATTTTATAGATTTTTATACTTTTATATAACATATATACTTTATACTTTAACTGTTTACCAAAAACTTAACGAAAATGTTACAAAAAAAAAAACGGCTACAAAAAACTTTAAATGTGCTATAAATGAACGTAACTTATCAAAATATTTTACTGTACCAAAAACGTTGATAGAGAAGCAGAGGAAACTCCTTACGGCAAACCGCTCAATGTTTTTGCCGCTAACGAGGTAATGGCTTTTAGGAATCTGGAATCTTGTGTAGCGTGCTATATACATATATAGTAAATAATTCTAGGCAATCAGTTTTGTTTCGTTTCGTGTATTCGGTTTCGATTCGACCCCCCTGCGAGTTCCAAGCAAAGACATTTAATTTTTAGCCCACTTCCGAGCTTGAATTACGGATAGAAATAAAGTTGGACTACTGACCGATTTAGTTCGATAGAGAATCTTGTTATAGGTAAATGTTTATGTTGATTTTGATATGGATCCTAGTGTTATATATACCAATTACGGAAATGAAAACTTGTACGCCTAATTCTTAAATATATTTTTGTATGTTTTGTAGTTGCTAGTAGTTTCCTGGTAGTTTTAAAATAAAAACCAACTGCGTTGAGACATTTTTATACTTTGTTTATTCTTTTTATACATATACATATTATATATTCTTAATAAAATATGATGACAGAAGTAAATATTTGATATATACACTTTATACAAAACAAAACCAAAAAAAAGGAAAAAATGAACAAAAAAATATGACAAAATGTTTTTTGAAATTAATAAACGGACATAACGTGAATTGTGTTTTATTTATTTTTATATATATATCTTGTATGTACTTTTTGATAACAATTGTAAATAAGTAAATCTTTTAACTTAGCTGAAACCACAGAAATATGACAAGAATAAACTGTTAATAAATACAATTAAATACTTAATACGAAAGACTCTGAAAAGGAAAAGTATTGAAATTCGAACTTATTACAAACTTAAATATGTTAACTGAACATCTAAACAACCAATTGGTCAATATGTGTTTTTTATACCAAAACCAAAAAACGAAAAGCAAATCCAAAATGATAAAAACAAATACATAAACGTAATTATATGAAATTTACACGTAGTACAATTCAATAAACTTAAAACGTAAACGCTAAACAAGTGAATATTTTTGAAAGAACCCCAGAAAATGCTTCAAATAATTGCCAAGGCAGCAAAGTAACCAACCAGTAACGATAAATAGAGAAAATAAAACCTTGAGTAGTGCAAAATAATGCAAATTAGAGCCGCGTTTTGATTTCGCCTAGTGAAACCTTCTCTGTGAAGGGAAATGGATTGGAAATACTCTACGTTTCGGGACGGTATTAGTACTACTACCCACTATAAGTAGTAGTCGGAGAAATTTACATTATTTTTTGAGTATTTTCATAGCACAATTTTTGTACAGTGTATGGTTTGTAGTTAGCGAAAGAACGAATCCAAATGCGTTTTAAATAGAAAATTTTTTAGTCTCCAAAAAAACGATGTGAACTCAACTTCAATTTTACGCTAATTGGATCGAAGCTTGGATCGCCCTGAAGGGAAAATAGAAAAGATAGAAAATTTGCAAACGACAAGGTTATTAATGAATATTAAAAACAACATTCGGTACCTTTTAAACATAATTAATGAATTTTATAAACAACAAAAACCAAATACCAAATTGATACTGAGAAATTGTAGCCTGTAAAGCGAGTGTCACGCACCCGCACTTCCATTTTAATTTTAATTTAATCTTTTGTCGCCTTCGCGTAAAATATACAGCGATGTGCGCATATGCATACTCTATATATATATATATGTACATATATATAATGTTTAGTACTTCAAATAAACTGAAATTGAGCGCCCTTACTAATGAATTCCTTTTAGCAAAATATTCAGAAAAAAAAACAAACCAAGCAAAGGCATATAATTTTTTAGCATTATACAAGTGAAAATATAACTGAAAAACTGAACAAAAAAATAATGATATAAATAGTAAACCGAAAAACAAAAAGTTGGCAGATATGAAAACTATATAGTGAATCAAATAAATATATATATATACATATATGACACGTAATCTGTATGAAAACCAGAAACTAGCGAAATATTCCATATTTTATAGTAATTTTCAATAAACGTAATTTTTTAATTTTTACAAAATTAAAGTTTGAAAACAAAACAAAAAAAAAAAAGAACCCAATAAAAATATTTGTAGTTTTCTAAAACCCGCAAAAATCAATCTGAAAGGGGTAAACACTGATTAAAAGTAAATAATTGTAAACAGTTTCGATTTCAATGCGTGTTTTTGCTCCACAGCGTTGAGGCGTTTTCAATTAAATTATAACAGAAAACCAAATACCAATGTTTAAACCAATGTTACGAAGCCCGAAATAAAAGCAGACCATAGATAAAACGTATGTACTAAACTAAAGTAAATAGTAATGACGTAAATATATGTATTAGACGCATATGCAAGAAGTTCGCCCCTAACTAATGAATCTCTCTCGAAAATTGAAACTGTAATAGCAAACCCCCAAATATCAGCAGTACTTGCAACGCAATACTCCCAAGGAAGAAGGATAACGAATCCGAAAAAGCAAAAACCAAAACCCAAAATCCAGCAAATCAAATATGAAATAACAAATAAAATACAAAATATGTAAGCCCCTATGGAGGGAAAT
Source organism: Drosophila anomelani (assembly GCA_035045905.1). NCBI lineage: Eukaryota > Metazoa > Arthropoda > Insecta > Diptera > Drosophilidae > Drosophila > Drosophila anomelani. The sequence continues at coordinate 12,546,291 of JAWNOO010000165.1, forward strand.
ATACATATAGGATTATAATATAAACAAGATATATTCAAAGCCCAAGTCGTTTTCTAATGCGCCCCACAAGCATCACACTGTGCGGAAAATCCAACAATCGGCTATATTATTCGAAAATGTGAAATTGGATACACAAAAAACACCCCACACACACCCAACACACACACACACTCAGTCCCTGAGGAATAATGCAGGTTATGGAGAAAGTAAATAAAGCATAAATGGCAAAAAACATATATCTTCATTCAAATAAATAAAAATACTTTTTCTGGAATAACATAAAAATGATATAGTTTATTTTTTCGGGTAGGATCTCCGGGGAAAACGTAATTTAATTGATTTTCTATATTTATTGCAGGTATTAAACTTGGTGCTAGTATCAAAATAATTTTAGAGCGCGATGGATTTGCTCGTTCTGTTAGATTTCTATTATTGCTTATAAGCAATGCATACATACATATGTGGAAGTGGGTTTTACTCTATTTATGTGTGGGCGTGAATGCTAAACTTCGTTGTTAACATAACGCTTCGATGTTAATTACTATGTAGTGGGAAACAGCGCTGTTAACATAAAGGCTGCGATCGAGAGGTCGCGGGTTCGAATCCCACGCAAAGACGATTTTTCAGTATCATTATTTTTTTATTTTTTTATTATGAATTAAATTTTTTTTTAACTTTTCTTTAAGTTAGAGATGATTTCAATTCTTAAATTTGCTATCTGCAAGGGTATATAAACTTCGGCAAACCGAAGTTAGCTTCCTTTCTCGTTTTAAATAAATTTTTGTTATTAAAACTCGCCAGCCCTTTTTTCAGTTGGTCAAGAATAACATGACAAAAATTATTTATTCCACAAGACACTGTAAAATAACGAAAAATAAATTTCAAATTTCAGATCTGGCAGCATCGAGGGTGTGTCACCCACCTCGAGTGGCCCCAGTCTTATATCCGCGCTGTCGGCAGCCGGCGCAGCTGGAGGTGGTGCCAGCGGAGCAGGAGGTGGAGGAGGCGGCTCCGCTGGCGACAGCATCAGCAGCGGTGGCGGCACCTGGAGGCTCATCAAGGGAAAAGTCTCGCAAACCATCGAGGAAATCAAGTCTGCCAAGAATCCGCCAAGCACATCAACGATACCCATTATTGTGGCTGACCCGCCATCGACTGGCTGGAGTAATCCCGATCCCGATTCGGACACCGAGTGCGTTACCGTGAACACGTCCATCAGTGAGGAGCTGCCCCTGGACCAGGAGCACAGGCAGAACTCTGACTCGGACGCGGAGGCTGAGTTGCTGCAGCTTGACAGCAGTAGTTTGGGCAGCGGCGACGTTGGAGCAGCTGCTGCCATTGGTTCGGAGCGATCACGTTTGCGTCGGGGCCTCGCACACATACGGTCCAAGGTGAAGGCCAAGCACCAGGCGGCGGCTGCCATGAATAAAAAGGATCTTGGATCTGCATCCAGTGGCACAGTCCCAGTGCAGCAGCCTAGTTCTTCAGTGCGTACCGGCTTCCTTCGCCGGAGAAATGTGGAGGCGGGCAGTGAGCCGTCCACCAGCCAACAGGCCGAGATTCCCATTGCGAGCGGCAAGGCCAAGAAGCGGGGCATTTTGCTGGCGCGCAAAGACGTGGAGATCGAGTCGGGAGTGGAGGTGCTCGAGGACATGATACCCGCGACGGTGTCGCAGAGGGTTTTGCAGGAGGCCAACAAACATCAATCGCCGGATGAGCAGGATGCTGGCGTAGTTAATAAGGAGTCAGCGGATGCTCTCTCGCTTCCCCTGGATCAGGACGTCAAAACGCAGGCCAACCAGCCCTCATCTGTTGGCAGTGCGACGCCAAAGTCCACGCGCGAGTCGAAGCAGAGCATCTTCACCACCCTCAGCCAAGCCAGCGTGAAACGATGGCGAGAGAAGAATCAGGGCGCCGCGTATTTCGCCCTGCCCGTCCTACTATCTTTGTTCCTGGTCATACTGATGATCCTGCCGGTGCCCGATTTCCTCCGCGGCATCTTTGCCACGCTGCTATTCTTCGTGGTGATGGACAGCTGGGGCAGCAGCTTGCATAAATTGTTGGAGCACCTCCTGCTGAGCGTGCACCCGGAGCGAGACGCCTTTGTTTTACCGAACTACAAGAACATGCCCATTTGCGAGATACCGGCCGTGGAGGAGCACAAGACGATCAAAACGTATTCCGGCTGGATGAACGAGATCAGCAGTTACGATCCCAATACGTTCTCCTTCACCCTGACGAGATCCGTGTATGTGCGCCTCGATGGCTGCATCCTGAAGATGTCGGGCACGAATGCCAGGATACCCAAGCGTCGTATGTGGAACGAGCCGCCCATCGATCGCAACAAGGTTCTGTTTACGGATCACCGGTCCTATGACCTCAGAGACTGCCGCATCGAGCTGTTGCCATTGGGTCTGGCCAAGAAGCGGTGAGTTCTTGGTTGATATTCCAATAATTTACATACTCAGTCAAAGTTATATATTTCTGACAGATTCTTCAATCGAAAGTATCCCATTCAGTTGATCATCAAGAGCAGCAGGGATGTGCTCGATGAGGCCAACTCTGGAGAGAGCCACTCCGATATAACTATTAAGCCGGAGACCAAGGAAATCAAAGCTGCCTCCACTTCAGGGACAACCCCGCCGGGCACCGAGGATCAGGATAAGCTGGTGGATTTTGCAGCCACGGTGATGCAGGCCGATGTACGTAACTAAACCCCGCCGGAATCTTCCTTATTCATTTGTATTTACTTGCTTTCAATTTTTTTAGTTGCAGCAACTGCGGAACACTGTTAATCCGGACAAAGAGCTCACTGAGATCACCGTGCCCTGCGGCGATGAGGTGCGTTTGCTGCTCTTCTCGCGCTGCGATCGGGAAAAGGAGGACTGGTATCGCCGCTTCATGGCCGCCAGCAAGGGCCTCGTTCACGAACAGGATCTCCAGGTGCCAATGGCCCGCTTTGTTGAGGACACTGATCTGCAGGCTGCTGCTGCCAAACAGGCCATTCTTTTGGTGGGTGGAAGCAGCTCAAGGGTGAGTCAGCAAGAGAACTGGATCTGAGCAACTAATAAGTAAAATCTTGAAACAGACAAAGGGAAAGGATGCCGAGGACAAGACCGATGAGGCAAATCCCAATGAAGAATCCGAACAGCAGCAGTCGCCGGATGTACAATTTGAGAACATAACCGAGGAGGACCTCATTGAGACGCCAAAGGACGACAGTTTCGATGGGATGATAATGAGTGCCAATGTGGCCAGGAATCTGCCGGATTATGTGCGATTCATGGCCGTTTACCAGGTAGGCACCCTTGACTCTAGATCCGCTTTTCTTTTTAGTTATTTATTTTTCGTTTACTATTATTTTCATTTGTATTTCCAATTGGCTTTTGGTAGAAAGCTTGTACCCAGAGCACTATTCCCGTGACCCGAAGATCCGCGGGAGAACTCTATTACGAGAAACACCACTCAAAAAAAGTATGTTTTTTATGTTTCATTTGGTTTTTGTTCCGTTTTGTTTGTGGGATTCGTGGGGATAGATGAGTCTGAGCTAAATCCTCCTCCTTGCAGTCTCGCCGTGCCAAACGCCAGGAGGATGAACTGTGGAAGGGCATTGACCAGTCTCTGTTCCTGGGCCCATCCGGCAGCATTGTGTGGGCGAATGTTTTTCTGGGCCGCTTCATGTACAGCTGCCTGCACGATACTATGCTCCACGAGAGGATCAAGGATGTGCTGCAAAAGAAGCTGAACTCCATCAAGGTATGCATTCTATTCAACGTTTTTTTATGGAGTATTTAGAACTTGCTCTATCTGTTTTTAGCTACCCAGTTTCATGGAGGAGGTGGTGATCACCAATATCTACCTGGGCCGATCGCCACTGCTCTGTCATCGCGTCTCCCAGCCCATGCTGGATGAGCGCGGTATCTGGATGGATGCAGATATCACCTACGAAGGATTGGCCCACATAACAGTGACCACTAAGCTTAATCTACTGAGGATTCGTGGGAAATCCAAGTCGCCAATGACTGCCGATTCCGCGGCTTCGACCGCAACGTTTGCGTCCGAGAATGTGCAGGATTCGCGCACCAATATGGAGGCGGGAAGTGAGAATGTCATCTATGATAGTGACGCTGAGAGCTCTGGTGGCTCTTCCACCGAATCCGAGAGCCCACCCCCGGGCAATGCTCAGGAGAATTCCGCTGGGACTGAGTAAGTACACAGAAGGTGTTCATGCTAGGAAGAGTTGTTTTTGATGTAACCAACTTTCCCCTCCCCCCCTTGCAGGTTTTTTCAGAATTCGCCTGGCAATGCACGGCGCATCTTCAAGATTGTAGATCGCATTGCCGCCTCCAATTTGTTTCAATACGCCACCGAACTGCCGTACGTGCAGCGCGCCATGGAGAATATGAACGCGAACATTACGTTGCGCGTAGATCTCAAGGGTATGGTGGCGCGCGGCACCTTGAACGTACCGCCACCGCCCTCCGACCGGGTGTGGGTCAGCTTCCGGGCACCGCCACGCCTGTGGATATCCACCAAGCCCCAAGTGGGCGACAAGTCCGTCGACTGGTCGATCGTAACCAATGTCATCGAGAGCAAGCTGTGCGAGGCTGTTAACAAGTTTTTGGTTTATCCCAACATGGTGGACTTCTCGGTGTCATTGTTGAGCAATCCCAACTTCGATGAGGATCCAGCGGCGGCCGGGAATTGAGAACTAAAGGCTAGTTGAGGATGATGAGCGATGAGATATGATCTATCTCGATTTATTTATTGAATTTAACACAAAGTGTGAGCGAGATTTTCTAGGTTTATTTTTTGTAAACTTCAAGTTTAGCTTAGGTCTGCGATCTCTGATTCCAAATACGATAAGTAAGAGAGATAATTCCAAAAAAAGGACAAGTTTCAAGGCGCTTATATTTTTGATCACACATACTGTTCACACTCCAGGAAACACACAATCCCAATCCAGCTTTATGGGCTTGGCTACAATAATTTACACTACTGATAATATCGGAGGATTAGCGGGCGAAGGTGAAGGGGACTTAGAATATATATATTTATATAGCATATAGAATATGCTGCTAATACAGCCGCTCTGTGAGGTCATCACGACAAGTATTCCAATAGCATAATGCAGGCATATGTATCCATAACTATTCTATATACGAACAAAACTACAATATACGGCCTCTATATATATTTGTACACACACGATATATTCCAAGTAGCTTAGAAATAGTATGCGTGTGAATTTTAAACAAGAAAATCGAATTTTATTTGCGACATGACGCGATCCCTATGTACTTAAAGCGTTTCAACTATTTAAAATAATATATATGCTAGCGAGGATAAGCGGTGGGGGTACATACCATATACATACTATATCCGTACGTACATTTTGCCAAATAAGAACAAGAAACTATTCCGTTGGGTTCCAATTTTATGCAACTTTAAGAGACAACAACTAAGAAATATATCATTTACACGGTTGTTTTTTCCAGGCTAACAACTAAGTACTCTAAATCATTTTAGCTACAGCAAAAACCAACGTATATATATATACAATTTATTTATGAAAAGAATACAAATAAATAATAGCAATATGCTAGCACATCACCGAGTTTTTTATTCAAATTGTCGAGTGTTTTTTGGCGCCTTGTTTCTTTGAGCTTGGGATAACATTCATTTAACATTGGTCTCAAGTTCATAACATTTTTACATGTTATTGTTTACTTTACAAAGCTGACTGCTACAAAATGCGGAAATGTGAAATGTGTAGGGAAAACTTGTATATTTATGTAGATTCAATATTATTTTTTATATGTCAAAGGAAAAAAATCCTTTAGATGTGTTTTAACATCTAGAAAATGTTTAACAAATTTTGTAAATATTTTTAATATGATATTTTAATTTTAAGACAAAATAAACACAAAACGTTAGGAACTAAAAATAATGATATTTTTTTTGTATTTCTTAATTTTTCTCATCAAATATTTCCTTATTAGCTGGCGCCTATTCACCGAAGCATAACACCTATCAGGTGTTATATAACCCCTTTTAAATATTAAAAACCACCATCCAGTTGGATTTAATTTTTCTTTATTTTAATTACTTTTCATTCACGTTCAGAAATGTACATTTTTAAATTGCATTTTGCCTCGCGTTCATGGGGGATTTTTTTTGTTTAGTTTTTTTTGTTTGTTGTGTGTTTTGTTTTGGGTTTTTAATGCTTTTTATGCTTTCGATTTCGACTTCGATTGCGATTTTCATTGCGCGCTGTTTTCCGAAAAGTACATTAATTAAACTACAGACATACGTGTATATAATATGCATTAATAATAGAGTTATATATGTATATATAGAATTCAAAAATGTACAACATTCATTTTTAACAAAAGAGCCGGAACACGCCACGGTGCGTGCTGGGCCGGCATATGTAGTTAAAAACTCGAAGGATAGCCATAGCAAAAACAACTAAAGTTACAACTTAAGGTTAGAGACTTACCAACTAATACACATACTAGTACAATGTCAATGCCATTTCTTTCAATATTTTCTTGTATATATATGTATATGTATGGTATGAGTGCTTGTATTTATGCTTCCGTAATGCCTTATGCCTCGTTAAAAGTCATCTTTCAAAATTGATTTCATGGTTCGCGTCGTTCCGTCGATCTCAAAATTTGTTATCTTATTTTTATTATGTTTTACGTTTCTTCTGTGATGTTTTTGAGTGGTTTCTTCTTCTCCTTGTTTTTGCATAACAAAAATGTTAAAAAGACTAAGAAAAATAGTTGCAATATTTACGCATATTGCCGTTTACTACTTAACAACTAAAACTGCTATCAAAACAGATTTACAAATAAATATTCCAAGTAAGTTTTTTCGTCGTAAAACCTCAACTACGATCATCATCATCATCAACTTTTCTGTCCTTTTTTCTGTCCGTCTCCGTTTTTGAGCAACACTTTTGTTCTTTAAGAGATATTCTTGAATATTATCGGTAAATGGATTATGCTGGCTATGATCTTAGCTTATCGTTAGAGTAGAGCTTGTATTAATCTGTTATCTGTGTGAAAGTGTAACTGTCTGACCCGTTCCATGCGGCAAATGCAGAGTAATTGGTTTCCATTGTTGTTCTTGTTGTTGTTGAGCACGTCGCGGTGTTCGGTAGGGTATTTGTTGTATAATTTTCTGGGGGCTTCTAGGAGGGATCGTCGCTCTTCACTGTCACTGTCCTGCTGTTTTGGCTCTTCACTGCTCTACGCGTTTACTAACTCTCGAAACGACATCTCCTTCAATTTACAGGCGCATGTCGTTGTATTTGGCAAAGGCCTTGCACAGGGCAAAGGCCAGGATAATGAGAACCAGATGGACAATGCCCACTACAATGACGCCAATGATTAGCTCCCGTTGTCCAATTAGCCACTCGGTGAAGACCTCGTAGCAGCCCTGGAATAAAATCGAAATTTTAATATCATTCATCATAAAGGACAGCTATTAGGTGGTATTACCTTCTTGTAAAAACTGTTGCTGTCGCTGGGATTAGTTGTGCAGTCCTCATCGCGCGGCACCAGCTTGGTGACATCCTTGAGGATGCAGCAGGCATCGGGAATGGTGCGATTACCCTTGCCGCTAACCCACGCTGGCGAGGCCTCAAAGTCACGATAATCGGAGATGCCGCAGCAGCCAAAGTTGCTCATCAGTTGGTTCCACATCAGCGAAGTGGCGTCCACATTCTCGCCCAGCGAGTAGCTGGTAATGGTGGTCTGCAGGAAGTTTTTGCTCTCGACCCGCACCTTGTCCTTGTAAAAGGCGGCCAGTCCGCCGGCCACAATCTCGGCCACCAGCAGGAGGATCAAGAAGGTTCCATACTGGAAAGAGTAATTTAAATACAATATTATTTTATTTCATTTAAATAAGTATTTAATTATTTAAACAGTCTGTAAGCTTGGAATACTTGAGTGCTCGGTTGACCCAATTCGGAGACCACTTGGTGAGCCGTGCAGAAAAATCTAGCCATTTGACCCTGAGCTAAATGTGCAGCATTTGTCGTCGCTGGTGGTGAGTTTTGGCCCGCAAACATACACACAGACACACATGGCCACGGAATTCCACGGATAGATACAGATACTCAGATACTCGGATATGGATGGGCAGATGGGCGTAGGGGCGGGGGAGGTCGCAGCATGCAACGCAGAATGCTGAAGGTCATTCCTCAATGTTTTGTTGCATTTGTTCGTAAAAAGCTCTTTGCGGCTTTTTATTCTACTCTCGGTTGGCTGGCCAAGAAATGCACCAAAAGAAAATGTGAAAACCATTTAGAAACTGCTATATTCTCGACAACTAAATATTATATATTTATTTTCTAGCGGTGTATGTAGATGCTTTGGCCTGATGTGCTCGGTTTTAGTAGCCTGTTGTTGCGGCTGTTACGCCTGGCGGCATTTAATCTGAGCCAGCGTGGTCGTTGGTGGTAGCTGGCTGGCTGGCTGGCTGGCTGGTTGACTGGCTGCCCATGTATCTGTCAGATACACACATGCAAGCTCACTGACTGGCTCAGCTTCACTTATTTTTTTGTTTGCTTGCATGGCAAGTGTAGCGATTTGAAAGCGTTTAAGTGCGACGGCTATTTGCAATCTCTTGGCTTTTGACTTGGCTAAAATAAATACACAAAATAAGTATAAAAAAATCAATGCTAAGACACATTAGCCATGCGGTGAGCTGCGTCCTTGGGATGCGTTAACCAAATGGCCTGGCCTTGGCTAATTTAAGTGCAAATTGCGCCCAAGAGGGTCGCATGCAGGTCGCGTGTTCGGCAACGGTGCGCATGCGCAATTCGCTCGCTTCTGTCATGGTTAATTCAGCTCTTAGCTCCCTTGGTAACAATAAATTGAAAATTCACCTGTTTTGTCGCTGCAATTAAACTTGGCCCAAGCCAAGCCCACAAAAGGTGGGTGCGACCAGTCAGACAGTGTAAATAATGCAGGTAAATGCGATAAAATGTTTATTAATTACTGCAATCGCCTGAGTGCGTACTCTCTGCCATAGAAAGTCCCCCCGGACACTTGTAAATGTAAATTATTCTTTCAAACGCGGGAGAAATTACCATTCCACTCACGGGCCAGGCCAAGGAGAAGGGCTTGTCATGAGGGCCGCCTCGCTCTCGGTGGAAACCAATCGTTCAGGCCGCAGACATACCTGTATCTATGTACATATATCTGATAATTTACCTATACCGAGGCCTTTCGTTTACATACAACTTTCTCTGGTGTATCTTCTCTGGCTTTTCCAGCTAAAAGTCAAAGTCAAATGGTAGAAGAAATCCTCTTCAGCCAAACGGCAATGTTTCGGCTGCAAGCAAACAAAAACATCTGCAACTGAAAATGCCTGGCAATCGGCCAAACTCGAAACGAATCTCAGTCCCCGGAGTAACTGGGCATCTTTCATTTACAATGTATCGATGATGCAAGACTGTAAAGCTGCAAGCTCTGATTGGACTCGTTGATTGCCAGGGGAGGGGAAATGCAAATTTGCGACATTGCGTTTTGGGTCCGGCAAAGAAGTTGCAAGAGGAAAATCATAGCTTTTACAACTCAAATACTACATTGTCAGTGATTTCCTGGTAAATTATATACATTTAAAGCATTAAATATTAAGGTTCAGATTTGATTTAAAATTATATTTATTTCCCTAACTAAATTCTCCAAAACAATTCTTCAGAAATATATTAATTTCCTCTCAAAATTCCAACTTAAATTTCCATTGCATTCAAATGTCATAACCAATAACTCAATATTATTCACTTACCGTTGACAGCAGACAGCGAGACTCGCGCATGGCCCCCAGATAGCCCAAGAAGCTCATGAAGAACATCACAGCTCCGATGACGAGGAGAACATAGGCCAGTTGCTCTATGACCTGCGGCTGTGTAAATTGCTACAAATACAAATACAAAATACAAAAGGAAATAAGTAAAATAAATGGTCATAATAAATAGTAATTGCGGATGATGTCTTTACTGCGTATACGTAATTAAACTTTGAACTAACCAAACGAAAGTTAAGTTTCTTTCCTCATTTGTAGTATAATTCAATTATACGCATTTAGCGTAGGCAGATTTTGAAATATCTCAGCTAAATGAGTGAGTGGACTCTTGGACAGAGAGTCATCAGTTCATTGACATACACACTGGAGTGTAGGTAGTTCCTGCTAAGCCCTAACAATTAGCTTCTGCTTCCATGTCTATCCTGGGTGACCCCGCAATTAGTATCTTCGTGTGTGCGAGTGTGTGTGGGGGGACATGCACTTTTCATTTGTTTGGTCAAAGCGAAAAACTCTCTGTGACCGAGTCAGATAGGAAAAAGGGGGGTTTCCACACAAAAAACTTTGGACATGCAACTTTTGATGGAATTTGTCACAGTTGTTGCAAAAACTTTGTGAGTGTATGGGCTAAGGGCACCACTTTAAAAAAACGATTTGTATATTTTGTGCAAGTTTTAAGAGTTTTTGCTTGAAAGCATAAAGTTAAAGGGTTTTCCAGTTACAGTTTAGAGTGAATAAAAATTGGTAGAGAGAAGGAAGCTTTTTTATCTTAGACTCAAAAAAGCATTAATATTTACTAAATTAAAAGAAACGATTCGTAATTCTTAAAGTGAATAAATAAATAAATAAAGAAGGAATAAAGTTTAAAGCTTTTTTTGTAAAATAAATTTGCAAAAAATAGTTCTCCTTTAATTTTTGCTTCGATTTAAGGTATAAAAAACTTTGAATTAATCAATAACCTCCTCTGAAATATTCCGCTTTAAATACCTAAACATATAAGCTCATATTTAATAGCTTCTACCATTTATAAAATCCCTACTTAGTACCCTAAAAGGGGGTGGATCTGCAAGTACTAAGTAGTAGTATTCCAACCCAATTATAGTTACAGAAAACATTAAAAGCCATCCCCCATTGTTGACCAGTTTGTCAACAAACACAATGCATCGTGTGCACTTTGATTAGGGCTTTCATTTTTTATTCCACCGAACAACAACAAGTTTATTCTATAATTATATTTTTTTAATAATCGCAGTTCCAGTACCAACAATTATTCTAGGAGGACCTGCACGTGAGGTTGATCTATATTTGTGGGGTGGCTATTTTCCTATAGTATATTAGCTACGATTTCTATATCAATGAAATGCGTAAACTATAGATTGAGTTATAATTGGATAGAGTGCAGTGGTTTTTCGGCTTGTCGGGGTCTCAGCTGGGGGTGTGTGCGGCAACACTTTCACCCGGAGTTGGGCGGGGATTGGGAGTTACTTCGTCTTACCTCAATGCGCTCGCTCTCGACCAGCTTGAGGAGAGCAATCAGCGAGTGCTTGTCCACGGCTAGCCATAGTCCGACTCCGAATATAATTGTGCCTAGCACCTGCAAAAGACATCAAAAACAGTAGTGTAAATATGTGTGTGTACGGGTACAGGTAAATGTAGTTATGCGTTTATGCACTGGCATAAAAAATAGTAAACTTTGGTAAGAAATTAGGTGATTTTATGATTAAATTAGAGGGGTTATATATGCCATAATTTGAAATACTGTTCGGAAATGTATATTTCTTACTATAAACTTAGCAAGATGATTTTTTTGGTTAACAAATAATTATTCAAATAATTTATTCTTAGTAAAATATTTAAATAAATAACATTTTTGGTTTCCCATCAACAAAATTAGATTTAAATAAAATCATTCAAGGGCTCATTAAGCTGCCAAAAATACTTTGTAGATACTTTTTCTGGCAAGTGCATTAAAAAAACATGAAGCATAAAACACTAGACCCCCCTGGACATGCAAACGCAGTTGATGATTGTTATTATTATGATGTTTATGTTGCCTGCCCATGTTGATTGCATTCGAAAATGCCGATGATGAGGTTGGCAATCAACACACTTGCGCTCACAATGATGATGATGATGATGACTATAGTGTAGTTGGAGTCAATGAACCGCTGCCAAGCGCTGAAAATGCGGGAAAAAAGCAGCAGCGCTTGCGCGGAGATTTGCTTGATTGACTTTGCATGGAATGTGATGTGACGGAATGGCATGGCAAAGGATGGGATTTGATGGCTTCAACGGGAGGAAACGCACCTATCTATCACAGATATGTATATACTATATATGTGGATACTTACGAAAAATATAAAATTGAATATGCAAAGCAAATACTTTGCACACCAGACTCCGCAGTCAAAGACCATTTTCGTTGTTTTCGAAATCTTGCGGCTGTTTTCCTCACGGGGAGCTCCTCTCAAACTGCAATGGCAAAGAGAAATTCCACAGTTAGTTTCTAATTGAATTAAAATATTTTTACTTAATTTACCTAGTTTCACGTTAAGTGCCATAAACACACACACACACCCGGCTGGGCACACACGCGTAAAGAAAGTGTCACAAAAAAAAGGGGGAACAAAAACGAAAATACCAAGAAGAGTAAATAAACAAGAAAAGTATTTCTAGCCATGTTGCATTCGTTATCGGCCAAGTTTGTACGAATGTACGTGCCTCGTGCCTAACAAATTAACATGTGAAACGGCCGTTAAAAATTAGTGAATGACTGCGGCAGGAAATGTTCGTTGTGTTACTTGAATACCCTAACAAATATCATGGAAATTTGAGTATAGATTTTTAACATTTTCAATAATTTGAATAGATAAATATGATTAATTTTAAATATCTACAATAGAGTATACTAAAAGTTAAGTTAAATTTAAATTTTGTAGATTTTATTAAAGTGTTTTTATTGGTATTTCAAATTGATTTCTAATATTTTAAAGTATCAATTAATAGCTATGATAAATACCCTCTTCTACCAGACTCTAAGTAAGATATTAAATTTTAAACAGGCTATAAATTCCACTACAAACAGCCAAAACAACCTATTACAAGCATAAAATAATTATTCTACCTACGATAATGATATCGTAAAGTTGCTCAACTAGTAGATACGTAGATACGTGAATTAAATCTAAATAACTGGCTGCTTCGTCAGAGATACAAGATACATTAATTCCTAGAGCGAGGCTGGAAATTGCTCAAGTCAAATTACAGGCTTTCGTTCATTCATTAATTCATTGAGTCTCGGCGAGAATCTCAATTTCCAGCATCTCCAGCAATGCGTTCCGCGTTAACTTTCTCATTAGCAGCAGCAGCAGTAGTAGTGGCAGCAGCAGCAGCTTTTCCCCCCCCCTGTTTTTCCACTTTTCTTTTCAGAGTCTGTTGTTGCTGTTGGCCAAGTTCTGAATGCGTGTGTATATGTAGTTATTTGGGTAAATATACACACACACACCAGCAGACACACAAACAATGTCACGAGCTATTGAAGTTTGAAAAGTAGAGCACTCGGCAGCGGAGCTAAGCCCTCTCTTTTGGGAGGCTGTTGCCAAGTCGCGGCTGGAAAAAAAAAATAGAAAAAATACTGGCAAACATTTTCCTTGCCAACATTTTTGTTCTCATTCATTTTCTGGTCCCTTTGAGCCCGGTAAAAGCCTCCCTGCATCCGCTCCCGCGGAGGCCCTAATGATGTTTTGGCCGAAATGTAATTGTGTACGCACACAGCCACACACATACTACACCCACAGTTGCGGTCACAAAAATAGCTTTGAAAATATATCTCATCTACTAATTGAATTGTTATTATTTTGGGAGCCTCTTTAATCTGCACTCTCTGTACTTTTATGTATATTTTTAAAGAGTTTTTATCCTTGGCTTTTAACGAAAACAAATTAAAATGGTGCCTAGAGAGCCTTAAAAAGAGGCATTTCATGGTGTAAATTTATTAAATATTTAACACAATTTAGCAATTTTTGAAAATTAACAAATAAATCATTTAATTCAAATTAATTAAAAACCTTACAACATTATTTTAAGCCCAACTGTTAACAAACTTATACACACACAGAGAGAAAGGAAAACTGAGTGCATGAGGTACTTGAATGCGAAACGCTCAAGGGGCCCACAAATACACACAAACACATAAGCCGGGCTGAAACCCGACAGCCCCACCCTCTTCCCCTTGTTTTTGCACCCCTTTTCAAGCAACTCTATCCTTTAACTCGGCAAAAAGTTTATCAAAAATTTTTAATTGCTTTTCCATTGTTTCTCCGACGTTCTGTACTTGACGTTCTGCCTTTAAATTAGTTTAAAATTTCTGCTGATAAAGCCATGCAAATGACTGGCTAACGGATGTGCATCTAGTGGCTAATGGCTGTGACATTGAATCCATAATATGGAGAAGTTCAAAGGTATTGTTTTGGAAGTCATTTGTCTCGGCTTAAAGATTTAGCAGCTGAGAATCTTTATTTCTTATTTGCATTCCAGATTTGCATATTAAAATACCGGATTGCCTGATAATTATATATCGAAAGTCACACAGCTTTGGGCCATAATAAAAGCGTAAATATTGACAATTGCAGCCAGGTTGTTCTCACTTTCCGAATCTATTTATTTATCTGGCAAATATTTACTTAATCGTTGGCCCACTGTGATTTTATCGTTAAGGGTTTCAACTTTTACCTTTATCTATCTTTTATGCTGCAGTGTAAATCGGAGCTTTAATTAATTCGCCGCCCGAGTGGAAAAGCTTCTAACTGCCACCCACTAAGCCACTACTGGTTTCTCGTTTCTCCTCTCTTGGCGCTCGTTTCGGATGCCATGAGCTCCATACAAAATTCAAAAGCTTGCCATTAGCTCACACACACACACATATAGGGCTTCGTGGCTAACACACACACATGTAATGCAGACGACACACCCACACCCGTTTGGGCCAAATCTTGTAATTAACTTTCAAGGGGCGCATGGAAAATATTGGCAGCATTTCAGCCAGCTCAGCATCAGCATTTCATCTAAACTCAAATATTAAGTCTGAAGATCTGCTTTAGATATAGAAGGACTTTCCATATATGAGAAAAACACACACACAAATATCAGTTTGGGAAAACATTGCAGAATAATGTAAAATAAATATGCAGGAATTAGGTTTTTCCAGGAAGGCAGTACATATTTTTACAATTTTAATGAGGTTTACTTTATGTTTAAAGCAGTAGGTTTTACATTGTTTTAAAATGTTGAAAATGGAAAGAGCATATTTTTTTAACCCAAATAAATCTGTGTTTATATTTAAAAGTTAAAAATAAAATCAAAATAAATGGAGTTTTCATATTATAATTTTCAATTAATAAAACTATCATGTTTAATAATTATTCCTTTGTGTACTGGAGTTTCATATTATAATTTTCAATTATTGAAACTATCATGTTTAATAGTTTTTCCTTTGTGTACTGATCTCACCTTTTCGCTTTAATCTTTTTTCTATATGTAATTAAATATGCGGCAAACAAATGCAGAAAAAACATAGTAAAACCGCAAAATAAATTACAAATTTATGGGCCTCGAAGCTGACTTGCATTCGGGCTTTTGTTTATTGTATTTGCGTAATTAAATGCTTGCACATGCTCATATACACACAAACAGCATAATTTTTTGCTATAGAAAGTTTTGTTTTCTGGGGAAGTGGAAGTCTAGGGAGCTGCTGCTCTCTCGAACACAACAATGCACTTTTTTTTTGTTTTTGTTTTTGGTGATTAAAGTATTTTCTTGCAAAAAGGAAATTCGAGCGGAGCTCAATTGTGGGACCAAAAGTCATTTTCTTGCAGACAGCATCTCTCTATGGGTCCAAATGGGTTAAAGAAAGTCGTAACTTGTATTAATTAAAAAAAAAAAAAAAGAAATAATAATAATGTGGCGGAAAAAAAGACAGAGTTCAGAGGAAAATGCTGAGAGCTGAGAGCTGGCAGTGTAACTGGTTGTCAAAACCCTTGGCCATAACTCTTCCGTTCGACTTCGATGGGAGATGTTGTCCCCTTTGGTTTTCTGTTTCACACTTGTCACGTTCGCTGGCTTGCCAAGAATTTAGAAATTTCATGTATTGCCAATGCTTTCTATTTCCCTTACTCTGCTCTCTCCCCTCGTCGATTCCCATTCCGATACCGATTTGATTTGCTGGCTGGCTCTGGATGAGAAATGCTGCGAGGAAAAACTCATCACGCTCGAAACCAAAAGTGCCGGAGAAAACCACAGAAGCCACTTTTCTATCTGTCAAAGCGTGAGAAATTCAGTGTTCTCTTGGTGGTACGTCTTTATGGCCACTTCCCGGGTCACACTTGGCCCGGCTGGGTAATTAAATTATGGAGTAATAAGCCTCAATTGGGTCACCTCAACCTCTCTCTCTCCAAACAGTACTTAAATGCAGGTGGGTGGGTGGCCCCCATGCATATGGGAGCGGGCGGATTAAAATGATTTTATGACTTGGGATGCCTCGTGTGGGAACCACTAGCATATACTATATAGTTATATATGTTAAATGGGAGCTCTGAGTGGAATGTTAATGCCTAAATCGGCTTGGGAAGCTGTGTAGAATGCCGTTGACCGGATGAAGGAATTATCTTAAATGATTCTTTATAAATATTTAAGCATCATGGAACATAAATTTCTAGTTAAAATGCAGTATTGATTTCTGTGAGATTTGTATATATAAATAAGTAATAAGCTCTATTTATGTTCAATATATTTATTAAAAAAAACTATAAGGGATTGGAAAATATGTAAATTGTAAAGATTAGTCAAATAATGCCTTTGAGAAAATAAAATATATTAAAAACCATTATTAAATTATCTTCCTAGCCTCGTTATCTATTTTTTGCCATTCGTTTTTCATCACTTTTTAATTATTAAACAAAACTACATATTTAATTGCACTAATTAATAATGTATTTATACAATTTTCAATCTCCCAACAACCCTTTTTATTAATTACCACCCATTTTTGTGGTTTATCATATTTTTCCAATCAATTAAAAAGCAAATTTAACTGATTTCAACTTTAGGCAACTCTGCCTGTCGGTCCCTCGAATAAAAAGGTTTGTCAACAAGCTTTTTTTTTTCTTTGTCTCCCCTTGATTGCTAAATTTGTGTCCCCAATAAAACACACAAAAATAAATATAAAATAAAAAAAGGCTTTAAACCCGAACTTATCCAACTGGAATTAAAGTCCATTAATTGAGCAAAAATATAGCGCAATATTGACATTTCAGTGTGTTGTTTTTCGATGCTTTTGATATCGTCTTTGTTGACCGCACGAGCCACACAATCAATTTATTTATAAAATTTTTGCTTAATTAATGCAAATACAAAGCGAAGCGAAGCTGGGTGCAAATAACTTTGTTAGCTTTTTGGAGCGGCAAATTTGAATAAAAGGCAAAAGGCGGTCCGGAATTTGGCCTGTAAGGACTTTTTGCCAAAATTAAACCCTCGAGTGGCTTAATTAATTGAATCTTATGAACGCAGACAGTCAGCTCTTTGTCTTTCTCTTTCACGTAAGGCTAATTGAGTGTCAAATAAAGTGAATTTTTGCCCATTTAATTTTTTCGTATTTGTAAAGTCATTCAACTCTTTTTGTAAATAGTTGTTGCTATTTGGCTAGTTTGCTTATATAATCACATGAAGTGCGTTAATTTGACATAATTAGTGGGCTTTAGCACGAGAAAAGAAGTCAGAAAGTCGCAGGTCTTCGAGTTGAAGAGGAGGCCGCCTTTGTCTGGGCTCTAACTCCGCGCTGACTCTGCTTTTTTAGGTCAATGGTCTTCTCCTCCGCGCCTCGCGGGCTATGTTTGTTGCCATGTTTGCTGCCGTTTGATGGCTTGCCAATTTAACACCTGACAGCTCCGTTTGGGCCATGTGCACTGGACCAAGCTGTGTGCCATAAGCGAGGCTCAGATGCCAACGCCCCAATCCCAAGCCGCCAACTCGTGTTACGAGAGCGCGCAATGGTAAAGGCACAGCGAAAAATTACTATTTTATGTGTGGTTAAATTATGATTTTATTCGAGCTTAAATTATTCATCGTTTAAGCTGGGAAATATAGGAGTTTCACAGGGTCGTAGTCAGTATTTAATCCAGTTTAACTTATTTCTAACTAAAATTCAAAGTTGAAAGAAACTGATGCAATGTGCACTTTCTTTTTATTTCTTTCAACAATTAAACCAATTAATTTACTTTTCTATTAAATTATTAATAAAACTACATAAAATCCCCTTCATATTTTCCCAGAATAAAAGTAGTTTAATATTTCTCACTGTGGCAAACTGGTAGTCAGGCTGTCACCTAACAAACCAGCCAAATAGCCAACTGGCCAACCGGCCAAAAGATACCCCAGACACGTCTGGCCATTTAGCAGAGTTATGCGATACATTTTTGTGACTTTTTTTTTCGTTCGCTGCAGCGGTTTGAGGAAATTTTGCAAAAGTTTTACTCTAGATTTGATTACGAAAGCATGGAAGGTGGCGATGGTGATATGCAAATGGGTTTGACAACTTTTAATGAAAATGGCTAAAATGTCAAACTTCAATTTGCAAAAAAAGAGAGAGAGATGGGTGAATCAGAAAATGTCAAGAAATCTGTTAAACTTTGCATAAAGAAGACTCTTTAGACCCATGCAAATTTGATTCGATTTCGTAGATAAAACCCAGACCTTGGCATGCCATTAAAATGATAAAGTTGTAATCATTTCGGCGAAATCTACTCAACAATTTCAAAGAAACCACCCACCTTCTCGGTTGTGATAATTCTAGAAATTGAAATAATAGAGAATTCATAAGAAATTAATCATAATCAAAGAGCTTCTCCCAGGTTTCAAGTGGCAAAGCGAGAAGGGTAATTATTTGACCCACCCAAATATTTTTGCTTTTGCATCAAATTTTTGTCAAGAACGCCAGCGAGTCGCGGAATAACATTTCAGACACTGACCTAGTTTAAGGTAAATAGCAGAACGAGTAGGAATGAGAGTATTTGGGGCCAATTACCAACATTGTGGACAAAGAAATGAGACTTTGCATATACCTAAAGATATATATATATATTTACTTAATTGAGTAGCTACCCCCCGCCGCCCTTGGGCAGCCCACTTCATTTCTTTATTAATTTTTTGTTCGTTTTAATTATTCATTCTCTCTTGGCTGCCTCTGCTGGAAAGTGAAACGCTCAGAGCCAGAATTTGTCTCGGCTTTTGGTTTATTATTGCTCACTGCTCCAGTTAGGCCTGCACGAGGGTTAATGTATCCACATCTCTATCTCTATCTGTATCTGTATCTGTATCTGTATCTGTATCTGTATCTGTATCTGTATACAGAAGTATCTATATATCTGCAGCTGTCCGTCTGAATTACAGAGCTTGAACGAGGTTGACACACTTACATCTATTTGGCCCATAATGAGCTGGCAAATGATTTGCTTTTTGTGTGTGCTTCTTTCTCACTATTTTTATTATCATTATTGTTACCGGTTTTTTTTACTTTCCATCAATAAAATAATGAAATGAAATGCTTTAAATTGTCCCTCTGTTGTCGCTCTGTGTTTGCTCAGCATAATGAGCCGCTTCGACAAAGACAAACAAAGACCGAGAAAGAGGCGGAAAGTCGAATCAAAGTTGGTTGGAAAATACAAAAGTTTGGAATAATAATGGGAGTCAAGTTATATAACCTATGCATATAAATCAGTTGGCCAGAATGATGGTAGGATGTTGCCTTGTTCTTGTGCAACTTTTTTTACAACTTCAACTGTGGGGGAGAGACTGTGTGTGGACTTTTTTCTGCACAAATAAAAGGTATTTTTTCTGAATTTTAATTAAAACTGACAGAGGAATTCATTGAATTGAGGGAATTCAAATAACTTTATTTGACTTTTAAATGTATAATTTTTTAAAACTTGAGCTTAAACTTCAGTGGGAAATTTAATAATTGCCTCATAGTTAGCTATTAATAATAAAAGATTATTAAGATTAATATATTTAATAGAATCTCTGTTATTAAAACAGTTTCGAAGAATTTTCCCAGTGGATTTTATATTTATTTATAATTTATAAACCCTCCATTAACTATAAATTCATTTAATTTCAATTCAAATCAAGTTGCAAATATATTTACTTATTTATTTAATAGCTATTAATAATAACGTATTATTTAAATCAATTTATTTAAGAGAATTTCTTATTATTAATACAATTTTTAAGAATTTTCCTAGCAGTTTTATATTTATTTATAATTTTTAAACCCTCCATTAACTATAAATTCATTTAATTTGTTTAGAAATCACTCATCCTCACTTCCTCTTTAGCATTCTAGCTTTAAATAAAAACAATTCAACTTCAATTGTGCCATTTCAGCGGCAGTTGCTATGTAATTCCCTTTTTTTGGGGGCTTTTCAATTGAGAGTTCAGTTCACATGCCATTGTGTTGCGGCGAGATTACACATACGCCCTGTGTGTTGCGTTGGAGCTACAATTTCCTGCATTTGAGAGACAAAAACAGAGTGTGCACAGAGTACATAGTCCTCGGTACATGGAACAGACATAACCAACGCCCGCTGTCACTTCAATTCATAACAGATGCAAATAAATTTCCATTAAAGTTGCGGGGATACCAAACACAGACACAGACAGAGAGTGAGACTCGTAACCCTTAGCCGCGTGGGCGGATAACGAGCAGATGCCGGCAGATCCCGGTGGATTAAGGTGCCTCCCGTTTAGATAATTCCCGCCTCGCAAATTGCGGCATTAAGTGAGTAAGCTAGAGGTGCTTAGTTTTTATACATTTAAATGAAATAAGTACGTGTATCTGGCGGATACATGGCAGCAGTGACAGTTGCATCCACACGCGACTGCGACTGCGGCTTTATGATCTCTCTTCGCTGGTTACTTAACTTTCTTTTGGCCCCTTGGGGGCCAAGTTCAATGCGCTTAACAGCGCCATTTGCCTTTCCTTCCAGCCAAGCTCAACTTTCACATTCATAACCTTTGGCCACTTCCTCCCGACAAAAACAAAACACACACGAAAAGATAGGAGCAATTTTCACAAAAGTAAAAAAATCCTATATACATTTCGGCATTTTGCATTTGGCAATTGCAATAGGCGAAATATGCAGTGCAATCAATGCTTCTCAGTCGATATTTTGCAAGCTTACTCACTCACTCACTCACCGGGCTGTGGGGCAAGTATTTCATTCGGTTCGGTTCATTTCAGTTTCCATTCGAAAGAGTAAAAAGTATCTACACGCATGGGAGTGGAAAAAGAAGTGCACACACCAAGTTGATGCAACGATGAAATATCGCAGTGAGAGTCCGAGTGTGGATGTGAGTATGAATATGAGTGCCAGTACGAGTCCCAGTCCCAGCTAAATTTATGTGGGAAGTTTCTGGGTGATGTTCGCAGTTTTAAGGCCCTGCTCCCCGGGGCGGCGGCGTAACTTATCTAATAACGGAGACCCACTACTTCCTGGCAGGCCTGGTTTTTTCTCCCCCCGTCAGAATGTGAGAACAGAATGTGCCAGCGCAAAAAGGGTTAAATTTATCTGGCTAGATTTTCAGTCACTATTAAGATTTATGTCTCAGATTGAGTGTTCTTTTGTACTTTCCAGCGATATAAATCTTTTAATAAATGTTCCTAAAAGAAGCCTGAGAAGTTGGCTTAAACTGCATGGAAGATAGCGTGAGTGTTTTTACAAGTTTTATGTGAATAAATTAATTGATAAAAAGAAGCAGACCTGCAATTTCTATAATTATTTTGCAGCTTTTAAAGTTTGTTTAGTAAAAAAATTATAGAAATAAATAAAGCTTTTTAAGCAAGCCTAAGTTAAGGCCTTAAATGTAATCATAGGTAAAAAGGAAATGCAAGAAATGTTTACAATTAACAGCTAATCTCTTACTAACAAGTGAAAAATGAAAGTTACAACTCATGAAGTTATAAAAACTTAAAAAAAAATAATCACCAAGTAAAGGGTAACCAACTTTTTGGGGCGTTAAAGCCAACTTATGCAATCTCTGCCAGGTAACTCCGATTTTGATGGCAAATAAAACTTAACCAAATAAGCAAACTAGACTCACTTTGAGTGCAACTGTGGGCTCCATAAACACAGCCACCTGCTGTGCCCAGTGTCTCTCAAAACTCAAAACTCGTCTACAATTGCATCACAGATAAAAAAAACGTATCTACCAAACGGAAGGCTGCAGCCTCAGTTAGACCTTCTGGGCCGCACATGCGCAGATGGCCAGTGGCCAGTGGCCAAGATGGGGGGTGAATTGGCCAAGTCGCTCTTGGGTGTTAATCGCTATGCATACTGCCAAACTCGCACCAGAGAAAATTCCAAAAAGTCCAGAGGCGTGCCATCGCAATCTCCGAAAACAAAAACGGAAAAGAGCCCCCAGAAATTAATATGCATTGTTGCAGCAGCACGTCGCCTTGCATATTTGGACTTTCACTTTTTGTTTTCTTTTCTCAAAAAGAAAAAGAAAAAAAAATGAGTTAAATAAAAAGCAAGCAAGCAGTAAGACGTCAAAATGAACTTATGGCGCTGCTCGATCCACGTCGACATGTCATCCAATTACAAATAGTTAAACACAAATAAATACATTATGTATTTCCCAGATTGGGGCTTCCGAGTCCGCGCGTCCAGTGGGCGAGCGGCGATTAAAGTGGTTTGCCGCGTTAATTGCTGGCACCGCTTCGCGTCTCCCTTGCCTCAATTAGGCCCAGAAATCAAAGTTACGCATTTCCAATTGCGCAATCATCACGATCTTTTTTTTTTTTGCCGTGTCTGGAGATTTTCATGGCTTGCGAAAGTAAACATTTTTACAGTCCACTTCGCGGACAATGCGTGCAGTTATTAGTAGTTTCGATTCATTAATCATGTGTGGAGGGAAAGAGTCGGGGAAATATATATATATATAGTATTTATGTCTGGGGGCACCTGCTGGGCTTTGGAAATGAAAATGGGACAAGGGAATTAAATGGGAAAATTGCCACGGGGCTTGAGAGAGGTGATTATAAATTAGGAGAGGCATCAGATTAGAGGTGAACTCTTATCATAACGAGCTAGAGATTGCCCTGGAAATTGGCTTTTCTTTAAAAACATTCTTGGAAAGTTTAAAGTGGATAATAGTTATTGAGTAACTAAACAATTTCCAGGGTAAAGAAAGTGCAAGCAAGTGGGAACTAAGTTTATTCTTCATCATTTTCAGGATGGCCAAGATCCTCTGCCACTCCAAAAGCAGCCTGCAGACTTTGGACTATTTAGTTACTTTTTTTTTAAAAACCAACTTCAATTTTTAAACTTTAACTATACTTAAATTCATTTCATTTCCCTTTCTAATCCCTACAAACTGTACAAATCAATGATTTCCCCGAAGTCAAATGTCTCAACAGCTTATAAGGCTTTGTAAATCCCGGATTAGTTGTACCACCACGTTTAGTTTTCCCCTCTTGAAGCTTACCCCTCACAACTGGCAGAGACTTTTAATTAACTTAAATCAATGACAACTTGCATTGGCAATACAAACGTTAGGGACTTCAGCTGGAACCAACTATTGTTGAATTGAGACAATGACAACAGAGTCGACATCCGAATCGATTGGAGTGGAAGAAAGCCACAGCAGTTGGGGCCGGGCCATTAGGTGTCCCAGGAAAGGTGGTCAACCAGATGGTCAACAATTGCCGCAAATCACAGGGGACAGAAGACAGAAGACAGTGGGACTGGCAGGCGAAAAATGCATGTGCTTCCGCTGAAAGTGCAGGCAATTTGAGGCAATCTGGCGGAGATCTAATGCTGGAATGGAGTGTTGCCGGGACGAAGAATTGCTGGTTTGATTTTAATTGCCACCGACTGACCGACACCGACCAGCGGAGCCACTGAACTTGGCCGGCTGTAATTCGAGCCACCAACAGAAAGGCCGTGTAATCCAAGTTGGCTGTGAGAAATTCCACTGGACCATCGAGGAACTCGAACTCTAACTCCTATCCCGAGGGTGGCGGCGAACCTGTGTGTGAAAGTCCAAGGCGGCGAGTGGATCAAGTTCGAATTACCATAAAATATGCAGAGACAACGCATGCGCAACACGTCGTAACCCAATGCAGATACATTTTGGTGGAGTCGCTGCCTTCGATACAGATACACGGACTGCGTCCAGTTCGGCCCTGTTCAGGGTGACCTGTTCACCTTGGAACGGTAGTAAAAAAAAGCCATTTAACTGCGAGTTTCGGGGCTACCAGCGACAAAGAAATCCAGTGACTATATATCCCCTAAATGAAGGGGTTTGCTGCGCTCTAAATATATGATAAATCCATTGGCCTTTGGGCGAATTTCATGCTTGCCGAGGCGTCACCTCGATCTGCACTCGAAGAAAACTGCAGGGGGGGAGTTATGGGGGCTTAATAAATATTAAAAAATAATTACAAATTGATTCTGAAGGGTATTTCTTAGTGAAACAAATTATTATCTTAAGTTTAGTAAAGTTTTTCTAGTAAAAATATTATTTCTTCATTTCCCATTTTATAATGAATTGAGTTTTTTTTTGCCGAGTGTTTATAGGGCGGACGTTTCGACAGGCTTCTATTTGTGTGCTTTGTATAGACCTTTTATACCACTAATTGAATTATGTTGCACATTTCGGAGAGTCAAGCTTCATGGTTCTGCGACTGCTGCGGATATTTGCCAATTGAGTTATTGCCTTTTGGCTGTGCATTAGAGTGAGCCAAGCTCAGCTCACCCCACCTCACCTCACCTGGCCGCTCCTCTACTTACTGCGCCGGCGATTTCCCAATGGAAAGTTTGGGCAACTCTTTAGACCAAGTTCTGTTTGCCAAAACGGGTTGGCTTGGCAAATACAGTTAACGGTTTTCCGACTGCTGTGAATCGTTTTGTCACGCCTGCAAAAACCCTCCTCTTCAAAATGTTAGTGCAAAGTTTCGGGAGCACCTGTAAAAAGCCAACCATTTCCCCTCGATTTTGTTTGAAGTAAATAACTCCTTATATCAGCATCTGCTTAGTACTCGGTCTCTGAGATTTGTGAGCCTTTTAGTTTTCCATTTATTGAGTTCGCTCGAAGATAGGGGAGCCAGCAGCAAGTAAGCCAATTATTCAATCTCGATTGGCAGGTGCTTCGCCGAACCCCCCAAGGCAATCGAGATGTGAGTGGGATGATACCAAGAAAGGAAACAGTAAAAAACTGCGGAGAACTAATAGGTTTCTGTAGAACCAGGACATACGGCAAGAAGGTGAGGCATCATTTGAATAAATTTCAGAAAGGCAAGCATCTTGTAAGGAATGAGTAATACTATGATTTTCTTTATCAATGTTTTATTTTAACACAGATTTTCTTTAGTTTTATAATTTTCTTGTTTTCTTTTAAAGTGAAATATAATTTAAAATACATTGAAATTCGTTTCTTGGCTTATTACAAATTCATTGAAACATTTGTTTTGTTCCCTTTGGCTTTTTTAAATGAACTCCCTGGTTGATTGTGGCGCACTTCTCCAAGCCATAAATATTTTATTTTCTTGCAATTCCACAGGAAAACTGTATAGTTTTGTTGGCGGAATATTTCAGTTTAAACATTTATGGAGTTGTCAACAATTCTGGCTGCTCTTTAATGCGAAAAAGCTAAGGAAAATCTTCCAATTAATTCTTTAAAGTTATTTAATATATGAAAAGCTCACATGAAAATTATTTAAGATTTTCTTTATTCAAAGTTATTATTAAAAGATAACAATTAAAGCATGAATTTATGGTCACGTAATGTTTATATAATTCCCCACATTTCCGTGCAGAGCACCGCATTTTTCGAATAATTTAATTGGTAATTTCACGAGAGAATAAACTAACAAAATAAAAGTGAGTCTGCAGTTCTGGAAAGTAAGCATAAACAGCCTCGTAGCCCCATTCCCCCATTTAGTGGTACATCAAATGCGAGATTTGTGGGGCTTTTTGCACTGGCGGCTTCTCTTATTTCTCTCGTTTCTCCGCTCGTTTCCAATAAACAATTCTGTTTGCTTTATTGGTTTTCCTGACAAACTCGTTCGGCTCTCAATGAGCGGACAGGTTGTTCGCCGCCGGAATGGTGGCCCATGGAGCGGGGAGTCGCTGGCGGGGAAGGGCAACGGGTTGGAGAACCCGGAGTCAGCGTGTTTTCAAGATCAAAAAGCGAATGGCGGTGGAGCCAAAGAAATTGCACAAAAATTTACACACACAAGAAAATGTAAAAAAGAAATGGAAAAAAATTACAAAAAACGTGAGAGAGAAAAAAGAGCAATTTTCAAAAAGGGAACCTTTCACTGCAGCCTTACACAGGAAAAATTCGAAAAAGCTAAAGAAAATAATTTTCAAATATTTATTTTATTCTATTTTAACTGCTATAAATTCCACTCACAATTTATAAATTTGGTTTAGCTAGACAAGATCAAAGAGATACAATTTTTAGAGATAAAGATTATTTTCCTTGGAATAAGTATTCAATTTTAAATATTGTATAAATTATTTTAAAACTTTGGGTA
Organism: Drosophila anomelani; assembly: GCA_035045905.1. Classification (NCBI taxonomy): domain Eukaryota; kingdom Metazoa; phylum Arthropoda; class Insecta; order Diptera; family Drosophilidae; genus Drosophila; species Drosophila anomelani. Next base: position 12,572,704 of record JAWNOO010000165.1, read on the forward strand.
ACATTAAATCTAAATAAAATTATATCTTAATATTCCATTTGAAAACAAAAAAACAATGAATTTCTGTGTCTTGTTCTGTTAGGTTTTAATTTAGTTTTGATATCTAAACGTTTAAAAACATTTAGGTTTCAAAAACACTTATTTAAATATATCTCAAGTTCAAACTTAACAAATCCCCTAAATTTAAAAGGAATGCGTAATTTTTTTGCACTGCCTGAGGTGAAGGAAAGGTGATGTTGGGAACAAGTGATAAACGTAAAGAAATGCCGCGCAATTGAAAAGTGGCACAGATGCGAGGGCAGCGGCCGCAGAAGTCAACGGTACCGCCAAAGCAGGAGGCAAAAGGGATTCCAGGAGCGGACTGGGGGCGGGCATCAGCAATCAGCATCCAAGGAAGCTGGAGGTGGGGCGCCACAAAGGAGCCCAGAACGGGAAGAGCAGGGGGTGGACGACGCAAAAAGCGTGTGCGTATCAACAAAAACGATGCGATGGTCGTGGGCTGGGCCCCGGATGAAAGGCTGATGGGCTGAACAGGATGCCCAAGGGCGTGGGCAGCTGTGGGTGGTGGTGGGTGGATGATTTTTCCTGCGAACAGTAGCACTTGCTTGGCGTATTTTGTTGCCCTGCTTTTCTTGTACGTTCTTTTTATTTTTGCTCTTCTTATTTGACAAATGCGCAAAAAACTTACCTGTAAAATATGGGCACGCTGCGGAGCGAGCTCTTAATAATTTATTTACGGGGCACGTCGAGGAGTTACGACCCTGCAATGATTCCGGAATATTTGAATTGGATATTTTATGATTTCGGGATTTTTCTTTTTGGAAGTTAAGCTTTGGGTTGGCTAAGGCCCAATCTTATATTTTTTGGCCAGAGAACTGAAAACAGTGAATATATATGGTACGCACAGCAGCTCTGTTTTGATTGAGCGCGCGCAAAAAATTATACACAAAATCAGCAGCACTCACACTCAGCACACACAGACCCACACGGTGGCTGGAGACTCGAGATAGAGACGCACCGACGGCTTGAGAAGAGCGGGAGAGAGAACTATTCCAGGCACCGACCGCGAACTGCACCCAGTATACTGCTCAGCGTGCTCAGTGCTCGATACCAACTCGAATCGTGGCTTAAACTGGCGACACACAACGCACTTTGAACGCGAGAATACGACCGCCTGCTTTGAACCGTGCTTTTCAACTGTTTTTCCAGCGACTTCAGCTTCAGCTTCAGGCTCAGCGCAGCAGCCGCACCAACTCTTGCAACAAATACATGCGCACGACCAGCAGCTGAAAGCTCGTTGGCTCACTGTGGGGCCAAAAGACAGTTTGCTGTTCAAATATTTATTACAGATATGTTTGTATGCCAAGCTTTAAATAAAGTAATGCTAATAATAGTTTTATAAATTCGACAAGGTCTTTTTTAGAATTAATAATATAGAAATCAATATGATATTGAAATCAACTTTAAGATATGCTTAAACTGTAACCCTTCATGACATGTTCTCTAGAAATTGGTTAAATTCTTCTTTAAATACATAAATATTTAAAATATTATTTAAAATATTTTAATTTTAATGTCCTTAAACCTCGCTAGCTTTACATTTTTAGCCTACAATAGTGTTTATCTTTTCCACTGCCAAGCTAAGTATCCACGCCAAGCCCAGCGCCAAAAGCAAGGCGACCCGCATAAAGCTTCTGTTGCAAGCAGTTCAGCTTAGAGTTGCCGGAAAGTTGAATTAAGGTTAATTTCAAAAACTTTCCCTAACCCTTGACGTCTTTTTCGGTTTATTTCTACATGTTTGAAAATAGTATTAAGAGTTTATATTTTTGACGCAATAAAATATAAAATTTAAGCATAGTAAATAATTTTTATTACTATTGAATTTGTTATAATATTAATATCCCACAAATCGTTTGTGAAACTAAAAACAATAAGCACATCAATTGTTAATGCTATAAAATATAATATTTAAAATTTATAGAAGTATAATATTTTTTAATGGGAAAATGGTAAATACATAAAATATTTGTGAAGGAAAAAATCATTTATATTTTTTTGTTTCAAATTATTCTAAATATCTTTCAGAAACCTGTTAACTCTTCAAGTTCGATTCGAAGCGAACGAGTAAAGCCATGAGCTTTGGGTCATGGAATGCTCAAAAAACCACCTGCTGCCCATGTTTTCCACTCAGATTTCGATCCGACTTGAAAAATGTTCATCCCCGACACCTGATTACCAGCCAGGTTGGACAACGAATGAGCTACATGGATGACTGTTTTGCCGGCGCCGCGCAGGACTTCCTTGTCTGCATCACCATTCACAAGGCCATCGATGTGGGCATATCTACCGCAGATCTGTACGTTCGGTTGAGCATAGACAAGATGACCAAGAGCACCAGGTCATACGCCAACACGGAGAATCCGTTCTTCAACGAGGTGTGTGAGTTGAGAGAATGATGCTTTCTCGAATGGCATCTATATAGTCCATCCTTAGTACTTTGTTTTCGAATTCCACTGCACCCTGACCGAGCTCCTTCGACTGACAATCCTCTTCGAGCTGAAGAAGCACATGACCTACAAGAAGAATGTGGTGGTGAGCGAGCTGATGGTGGATCTGCACAGCGTTTGGAACCAGGTCAACCATGGCTACTTCAAGAAGTGGGGTCGCCTGGAGGCACCCATCGAGGACAATCCCATCAAGGAAGAGGCTCTCAAAACCCACGGCTTCCTGCAACTCGACATAGCTATCGTGTCCCAGCACAGCAGCGTGATAAATAGCGCTCTGCGACCGGAGAATGAGGATACCCAAACGATGAACAAGTGGACAGTGGACCAGGACTTTGATGATGTGGAGAAGTGCGCATGCGCAGCTATAGGGATCCCTTTTTTTTATAATTTCTCTAAATTTCTCCCCTTAGAAATCTGATGACAAATGCCACCTCAATGGCACCGAGCAACATCCGCTATTTCATCGCCTTCTACCGGGGTTACTTCATCCGGCAGAGCAGCTACATGATCCAAGTATCGTTCGCCGGCTTCAATGTATCTGGCAATCGGCATTGACGTATGTTTTCGTTTTTAAAGTACAGATTCTATCCTTTCAAGGGCAAAACCCCGGTGGCCAAGAGCACAACGACGCCGGTATGGAACCACGAGATTTACTTCGCCTGGATGTATCCCTCGGTTTCCCAGCGGCTCCTCATCCTAATTTTATCCCACGAGAATTTGCAGTGGAAATGTGTGGCAGAGTTTGAGTTGTCTTTGGAGGAAATTGCCTTCAAAAGTAAGGAAATTTGTGGTTCTTTGAAATGGGAATTATAAGGAAGGATATCTTCTGCTTTTTATATAGGCATTCCATCTTTGGGGCCCACCTACATACACCTCTACGATCCTATCAATCCAATGATTTATGTGGGTCGCCTGCTGCTGGAGCTTCGCTCCGAAATGCTGACTGACGCCCAGCCCAGTCATGCGTTGTCCTCGAAGACGCTGGCGGGCCTGGATGAGTCACGTTACTGGCACGACGAAGTATATCTGGTGGAGTTTCTCCCGCTGATGGGTCATCATATTCAGACCTCGGAAAATGGGTACACGATCTCAGCGTGGCTGGCCGAGCACAGCTCCAATGTGCTGGAAGGACAGCTAAAAACGCCATCGGGTCGCTTCCTAACTGCCTTGCACTCGAAGAGCTTCCGCCAGCGGGCACCCTTTCGATCTTGCATGTTCCGCGTCCGTTTGCCGGACAATCGGGCCAAGTACGAGAGTGATTTCTTTATGTTGGGTGTGGTTAACTTTATGGTAATAATGGCTGCATCTGGAAGTCTGAAATTATATTCTCTTCATTCCTGACAGCACTCTGAGTTGGATATCTTCAAGATATTCCAGCTGAAGCATGCACTGCAGGAGGAGGAGCAGGCCAGGTGCCTAAGGGCCATCGTGGGTAATGTTTTGACCAAAATCAAAGAGGGTTTGAACGCCCACCGCTTCGATCACGACGTGAAGCCGCAGCGCACCACCTGGGACATTAATCGGCAGCTGTACCTGCTGGACTACTTTGTGAAGCTGCCGCAGAAGCTCAACCAGCTGAGGCAGCAATTGCGCAGCTGCTACTTGGAGCATTTGGCCGCCACCATGGCGGATGTGGTCACTGAGCTGCAGCGCTTGGTGGCCGAGATTGGGGCTTTGTGCAATATGGCTCGCCTGCAGGATGAGTGGCCGGAATTAGTGCTCTCCCTCGGTGCGGGAGGCAAAGAACTGGGAAGATGTCGCCTAAATGCCAAGCTCTTCCTACACCTACAACGGCAGGATTTTCCGCTGCAGAAGGAGACGCTCTCCTGGCGACTGAGGAGCTTTCCCTTCAAGTCCGCCAGTTGCGTCCACACCTGTCCCAATTGTGGCTGCACCTCTGCCATCATTTCGGGCTGCCTTTCCATTGTTGTGGAACGCGAACGAAAGGACTTTCTCGCCGCCGTCAAATCGGATTGGACCAGCGTCGAGCCCATGCTGTGGCAGCCAACCACAGAGCAGACGCACTTCATTTGCCACGTCTACGTCCATCAGGCAAAGATTCGTCCTGGGGCCGAAAAGAAGAATGTCATCGACTCCCACCTGAGGATCCTGTTTGCGGAGCAGGCCGGCGAAACCTATAGATCGCCTGGTTCACTGAATCCCATATGGAACTCGGTGATGACTTTCAAATCCCTCTCCCTTCCCGGGGGCATTAATCTTTATGTTAAGAATCCTCCCCTGCTCTCGCTTGAGTTCTTAAAATCTGAGAAGATCATCTCTGATGATCTTGTGGGCAGGGGCTGTGTGGCAGCCAGCGTCATCAGGGAGGATAAGGCCACTGGCTCCAATTGGGAGGACACAGGCAGTCACTGGTGGTCCATAAATCCTGGTCAGAATTTACAGAAGCTGAAACACTTGACTCCACCGCCGCTCAAGTGGGTGCCAATCGCCAGGATGGGTTCCGTTCAGGCCGAAGTCCTGATGTCGGCGGAGCTCATTGAAATATCCCAGGAGGCCAGTGTGCAGGATGTAAGCAAAGAGCCACAACTGGCCACGGGAATTCCTGCAGCTATCAAACCGAATATGCAGAATTTTATGTAAGTTTGGAAACAACTCTTAGAACTCAATTCCAAACTATAGCCTAATCCCTCATAGCCTGGAGGTATTCTTTGTGGGACTGCGTAACTACAGCAAGAGCAGCATGAGCTCGGCGGGCAAGCGAAAGATCAGGGTGATGATGGGCGACCTGGTCTTGACCAGCGGCCCCTCCATGGCTCGAGTTCGGAACACAATCAATTTCCTGGTGGCCTATGCCTCGGGCGTCGTGGTAAGTGAATGTCTCAAGACTTTAACCATTGAAATAACCTCCTGTTCCATCCTATTCAGAGCCTGCCCGACCAGCAGGAGTATTGGCCACCCATTATAGCCACCGATGTGCTGCTCTCCGGCTTCAACAGCGAATCCACCTTGGGAGCTGCTCTCATTCCCAACTCAACGAATTTCCTGCAACGCGACAAGACGCTCAGGTGTGTGTCCACCGCAAGGAGGCAGACTTCCAGCGCCACCTCCACCACGGTCACGGTCACAGACGAAACCGAGGACAAGGAGGAGGAGACGGAGGACGAAGACGAGCTGGAATGGGAGGAGAAGGGGCAGCCAGCTAGAATCACCAGCTGGTGGAGGCGATTGTTGCTCGCCCTCGGACTGCGGACGGCCGATTATGCCAACCGGCAGGCACTGAAGCACGACAGTGACCTCCTCAAATCGGACAAGTCGGAGTTGTTCGATGAGCGGGAATACACCTGGTGGACCAAGTTCTACAATTCCATGTACTGGAGTGCAGCGGAGATGTCCCACGACCACAAGCACCGGCTGGTCATCTATCCCAACGAGCTGGAGAAGCAGTCGCAGTTCGGTTACCTTCAGGACTGGGCAATAGCCGTCTCCTTGGTCCACGGAGTCAAGTTGAAGAAGCAGGCTCCTCCACGAGAGGATGTCTATGCCACATTGAAGATGCAGTTTAAGCTAACACCTTGTCAGGGCTCGGTGCTCGAGGATCCGGAAGCCGGTGGCGACATGATTCGCCCCATGACCAATCCCCTGAATCAACGTGACCAGGCCTCGCTCCGCGCACTGCAGGAGACAGTGAAGATACTCGTAAGGGTGTACATAGTCCAGGGGATCCAGATGCGGCCGAGGGATTTGAAAGGCGACTCTGATTGCTATGTGAAGCTCTATCTCGGTGGCAAGTCCTTCTCCGATCGGGCTCACTACAGTGCCAACCATAGCAATCCGGTTTTCGGTCGCTTATTCGAACTGGAGGCCAGCCTGCCCGGCGATCACATGCTGCAAATCGCTGTTCACGATCATGACAAGCTCAAGGATGAGTTCATTGGACACACCGTCATTGATTTGGAGGATCGCTGGAGGACTCGCCATCGGGCCACAGTGGGCTTGCCCAACGAATATACCAAGATTGGCTATAATCACTGGCATGACAAAAGTTTGCCCTCGGAGATCCTTTTGGAACTGTGCAAAAAAAGAGGAGTTCCACCGCCATATTACTACAATAATGTCATTGAGGTGGACGGCATGTTGTTTGGGGATGAGGCTGGGATCTCAACAGGTTGGTAACTTCAGGGTTTATTGGGCATGAATTGAGATTTGCTCCTTTATTTAAGATGAGTCAATGCATGAACGTCTCAGCCTGGCGGTGCTCAAGAACCTGGAGAAGCTGCCTTCCTTGGGCTATCAACTGGTACCTGAGCATGTGGAGACCCGATCTCTGTATCGTGATGATTATCCAAATGTTGAGCAGGTAATTAACTGAATTTTATTTGAATAAATATTTAAGAATTTACATTAACTTTCAATGAACACAAGTTGAACTTTTAAGTTAAGTTAACTTTTATAATTTTGTTGAAAGATTTTATTATATTTTCCTATAATTTCCTTGATGTTTTTGTTCCTAACCTTACCCAACATTATGATTTAATGGCCAGAACTATCTTAGATTAGCATTTCTATATATAGTCATAAATAAAAAGCTGCCATTAATTATGATAAAGTCGGTCTAGACAAACGTTATCACGGCTGGAAACTATTTCTAGCATAAAATAGCATTAAACCATATAATTTTTGATAAGAACATGTTAATTTTATCGATTTAATATAGAACAGTCATCTGTTAAATATAATTCGTACAATTTAAAATATTATAAATATGTTTACTATATTATTAAAAATTGTTTTAGGTCATTAATATTAATAAAGGTTGTCCAGAATCAATTCAGCATGAAAGTATTTGTTTAAATGAACTACATATAATTTTATGGCAGATAATATACAAAATATTATGATTTAGAATTTAAAATAATATATATAAAGTAATATATGTCCCAGAACTAATCTCTCCTCTCTCCTTACCCATTATCCAGGGCAAGCTGCAGCTGTGGATCGAGCTGTATGAGGCGAACATCTATGTTCCGAATCCCATTGACATAACGCCGGTGCCGCCTGCCCATTTCGAGGTGCGTGTTGTGGTCAAGAAACTGACCGGCGTCCAGGCCGGGGACAGGAACATTTTCGGGAAACTAATGAGCGACATATACGTGATTGGGTGAGTGCTGGGTGCCAGAGGAGGAGGGGTGGGCTCCATTATCCTGTGGGTTACAAGCGGGATCCGTGTAAGCGATATGCAATTAAAGATGTTTTTGCGTTTTTCGCGATGCTTTGCAGATGGTGCGAGGACGAGGACAAGCGGCAATCCACCGATATCCATTACCGCTCATTTGCGGGCGATGCGGCCTTTAATTGGCGCATGGTCTTCGGTATGCAGTACTCCCCCAACGAGGACCTGGTGAGTTCTGCCTTGACCTTGCCTAATTGGTGGCGGTAACCAATCCGGCACTAATTATCCACTGGCCTCTCTCCGGTTTCCGTTTCTATGTTTCGCAAATACAAATACAAAGATATATATGTATATATTTTATAATTTACAGATGGTTATCCGGCGCAAGGAGGGGCTGCGGGAGGAGATCGAGTTCAAGAGGCCGCCCATTATTTATCTGCAGGTGTGGGACAACGACGTAATCACCCGGGACGAGTACCTGGCGGCCCTCGAGTTGAATCTCTCCAACATAAACGTTCCATACAGCAATGCCCAGGCGTGCAAACCGTTTCCCAAGAAGCGAAAGCGCGTCAATCTCTTCAAGCGCAAGGTCATCTCCGGCTGGTTTCCCCTCGAGGGTAATCCGAATCCCGCGCAAGCCAAGAGGGAAAAGGTCAAGATGGTGAGTGCATCATGGTCATGGTTAGATCATCCGGTGCTTCGAGCTAGTGTTATGAGTCTTTCGATTATTTTTAGGGCAAGATTCAGTTACAAATTGAGGTGTGCAACGATATGGAGGCTTCCAACCGACCGGCTGGACTAGGACAGGATCCACCAATGGCTCTGGAAGCACCTTAGTATGTTTACCATTTCTAAAATGATTTTTAGTTCATGTTTATTTATAGTTTTTTCTGACTTTTAGCCGGCCAGATACCTCGTTTAATCCTTTGACGAATCCTTGGAAATCCTTCAAGCACATTCTCTGGCCCGCCATATGGAAATATGTCCTTTTGACTGTCCTTGTTTTGACCATTGTCCTGGCCTTGGTGCTCAAATTTTCCAAACTGCCCCGCAGGCTCATGGGCATTCCATTTAAGTGAGGTGTGGTTTTAAGTGTTCTTATTTTTATTTGCTTATTCGTTTGTTTGTTGTTATTTTTGTTTTGCTAAATTTAATTGCAGTTTGCATTTTAAAATATTTTCCAATAAATTACGTTATTATTTTATAGCTCCGCTGCTCTGTGGCTCCTAAAGTAATTAAATAAAATTGCTAATGGCCAACTTTAGTGCTTGTGCGGGGGTAGAAGCGATACTGGCCACTGGGCAATATTGTATAGCTTATAAGTTACTTGACTTAATTATACATTTAAACTTTTGTTAAATTTAAAAAGGCTTTACAAGGAATTTATTATGAAGTCAAGGAAAGAATATGTTTAGAAAACATCAAGGATGCCAAGGAAATTCCTAATTTAAATACCTTAAAGCTCAGCTCAAATTAAGTTCTTTAAAAATGAATATAATTTCCATGAAGCTTTCACTTTCGACTATTTTGAGGGATATACAAAATTCCTCTCAAGAAGCCCCAATTTCTATACCCTTCTTGCTTATATCCTTTCATCAATCGCAATTGCTATCACTGTTGAAAAATCTGTTTTTCCGCTTTTCCGGCCACTGGAAGCCCTTTAAAGTATCCAGAACTATCGCAGAGCCACTTGAGTTCGAGTATTTCACCATGTGGGTGGCAATGGGGCTATGTGGACTCATGAACTTGTCGTTGGGATGTCCATGTGTACATATGGTATCTCTATATCTGTTCGATTTTGCCATTTTGCCGGACGGTTAATGTATTAATGGCGGCGAAACGAGGCGACAAAGTGACGAAAGGCTGCCAGTCGTTATCAGGACCGCCCCGAACCAGTGTGAACTGTTTATGCCATGGACTCGAGGCACTGGCTGCCACGTTTTAGTCAGTGTCCAGCCATCGAAGCTGACGGTTATCCCCACATTGCAAATTCCTCAGCAGGGAAGGAGTCAAAGGAGCTGTAGTGCCAAGGAGCAAATTAATATTGAAAGGTGCTAATTAGGTTTTGTAATTAAAGTGCCTGTCCATCAGCACTTGAGCTGGAATTGTGAGAGCCGCCTCGAGTCCTTGTTGCGAGTCCTTGCCCGCGTTGTGCTTGTAGTGCTTCCTCCGCGGCGAAGGAGCAGATAGCCAGGGCAACATATGGCAAGCAGCCTTAAATGCGGTTAAACTCAGTGCGAATATTCTCGGAAAATTCCTGCTGCTGCCGCAGTTGTGCCTGCTCCGTGTGCTCCGTTCTAGTCTTGGCGGAGATCAAAATCAAGTTCAAGTTTTTTAAATTTAAAGTCGACTGAAGGATGTAAGTGCGTCGTCATCGAGAAAAACATTTGGCGCACTTATCAAGTGAGAAAAAAGGAAAACAAAAGGAGTAAAGAAAACCAAGGTGAGACTAGGATACATTCTGCATTCCAAAGAATTAATTATTTACATTTTTTATATTTCTTTGAAATTTGTAAACTTAAAATTACCATGAAAACTGATTTCAATTGGTAGGTGTGGTTTTGGCAATCGTTATTATGGGAATTTTTGTAGACTCCTTCCTTATAAATATCCTGATTCACTGAACAAAAATACTATTTGCTTCTTTTTACAATTAAGATAATTACCCTTCTCCCTTTAGCAGTCTTTCCCAAAGAACCCGAAATAAGGGACGGATTTTAACCCCTTTAAATGACCTCTCAATTAATAGATTTATTTGCTCAATGGTCGGCCGATGCCTGCTATAATATTTGCCCGCCAGCTAGCACCACTTACACTAATCGAATGCCTCAAATTTCGTCAACTCATCCACCTGCGCGTGGAAATAATCAGAGCCCCTTTGGCATTGTCTCACCTGGTGGGCAGAGCCATTCATTTCATTAGTCCCTGAACAGAGCTGCCAGTGCGAAATCGAGGCTCAAATCGTGATGGATATCTTGGTAATTTCATTAGGAACCCTGCTAGGAGTTTTCTAGGAACTGAATACAAATGGCAGTTCGCATTCGAGTCTAGGAGAATCCGGTTCAAAATGAGGCTGGAGGAAATAGAGTAAGTCGAGATTTAAAATCACAAAAAATTTCAGCTTTCTTTGGAGAAAATTTAATTTAAATTTCAGTTAATTAAGTATTAGATGTATTTATTACGGGAAAAATAAATAAAGGGCATAAAGCAGATATCATAAAAAGTCTAAGATCTTCCTTATGAATGAACAAAAAAAAGTATAAAGAAGTGTAACATCTGCACATCAATTAAAGTGATTTCAGATCCCCAGCAGCCCCAAGAATATACTCCTCAGAAATTAGTATCTACAATATCACTATTATTTCATTTAAAAGCAAAACTACGCCTACAAATTTCCTATTTTAACGAGGCTGCATTTCAAGGAATAGGTCGGGATTTGTTAGCAGGACTCCTGGAGGCTTGGCATTATGCAAATTCGTCCTGGCTGACTGGCGAAAATAAACAAGCCATTAATTAGACACTTCCAGTTAATGGGCCGCTTCGTGGATTCCCTCGGGCAATGTCTAAATGGAAGGATGACAAACGGCCATTGACTCGGTAGCTTACGCACACTTGCCCACATTTAGCTCATTTGTCTAGATATATATATATATATTACGGTGCGTGTAATTGTCCAAGGGTTACTTCACACTTAGTCCTAGTTGCAGTCAGGGTTCAGTTGCGGCTCGGCACAGTCATCGTCCCCGGGAAATCGTGCTCCTCGATGTTATCCTTATCTATCCGTATCATGTGACTGTCAAGCGGTGTTATCTAAATTGGTTTGCTGTCGGCTTACGCGTCCGCAAAACCGTTTAGTCCAATCAATATCTAATTAGCCCCCGATTACAATAATTTGAGATAAGTTGTGAAATATCAAAACATACTAACCGCCGCCATGTACAGTCGCGACCAGCGGCCCTTCACGATCACAGCAGCCGCTACGGACGCACGGCAGGCGAGCAGCAGCAGTCGCAGCAGCAACGGATCGTGTCGTCCTCCCAGGATGCCCAAGCTGTACAACGGAGTCTACAGTGGCCAGTGCGGCGCCCTGTCGCCGCCGGACCTTATGGAGGCCCAGCCGAAGCTGATACCCAAGACCAGGAGCAACAGCAGCGGCAGCAACAGCCGGAACAGCAAGGTGAGTCTTGGGCAAATATTGGGCTTTTTATGGGTTTTTTATGGAGAGTAAATAGAGTTAGCTCGAGGGTTGTTAGAAGCCTTTAAAAACTTTAATGCGTTGGGTTAGAAATATACATTTCATTTATTTATAACATTTCCTACATATTCCTTTATTAACAATAACAATAACAAAGAATTTATATAATTCTGAACCATAAATGCACTTTAAATCTCTTCTGGAAGTTTTATAGTTTTCTCGAAATAACTTATTAATTTTGTTATTAAAATATTGATCCAATAAAAATGATTTTAAAAGACAATTTAGCGTAATTTTAATTCAATAATACGTCTTAAAATATACCCTAACTGAATACGATTTGAATTTATTTGCAGTATTGGATATTCTCAATGATAATCGAGCGCAGTGGGGGTCCCAAGCGCATAGAAATCGATGGCGATGATGCGGACACCCCGTTAGAGGCCATCCTGCCCGCGGAGCCGCCGGCAGAGGTCTGCCTTTTGCGTGACAGCCCCTTCAGGATATTGCGGGTGAGTCGATTCAGGATGTTATGAAGGTGGGTCGAATGCAGGTACATCGCCGGGCCGTAATTCCCCAAAGTGATGAAAAATGATGAACCCCAGTCCCTGGGCGAGAGTTGTGATAAATGCTTTTCGAATCTATCTTGCCCACGAGTTTCAAGAACCTTCGAGAACCGAAAGTCCTTTCTTTTTGTGAAATTATATATTTTAGATTGGCAAAGTTTTTTACAAACTAAGAAGTATCTATGAAATCTTTAATTATATGTTAACTTTTAGTTTATAACTATCTGTTAGCTTTAGATAAATAAATCTATGAAATCTATAGGTTTCTGTCAAGGCTGCAGTATAAACAATATAAAATCTGACGGAAATATCAAAAGAATACTTAAAGAAATAAATAAATTATAAATTTATGAAGGTACTAGTTTATAAATTCAAAACCTAACAGCTGCAGGATATGGAATGCAACAAGTCCTTTGCAATTTGGAAGCCCATTAGAAACCCATTGAAATTGAAACATAAATTGACTGCCAAATTGAACGAAACTCACGAAGCATGTCCTGCTGAAAGGACCCGACACGAAGCTGCTGCCTGTTGGCTATAAAAGCGAGATAACTCGGGCCGAGATTTCAGTCTTTCAGCGGCTCCTCGTGCGCGTTCCTCACTTGCTAAAACAGTGGCTTTCTCTCTCTCCAGTGCTCTAACCAAAAATCAAGTTAACTTGGCTAGAAAATCAGTGGCAAGCCAATTCAATTTGTGGCATAACTCAATAACGCTTTGTGAAAGAATCTGACAGAAAGTACTTATAACTGTCAAGCAATGATTGCAATAAGGCTGCTGGTTTTATTGGGGAATATTTAGGGGCGAAAATATTTTAAAAAGTCTAAGAAAAATATACATTTTGGACTTGGGGATTGCATTTTAACAAATTAACGTAAAACTCCCAAGAAAAACCACGCTAATTCTAACAATTATATATTTGCAATTAAAGAAACGAAAGCATATCAACATTACAGGATCTTATAAAAATTAAAATATGAATAAACAAGCCCACAGTCAAATAAAAATTGCATCTAAAAAGTATTTATCATTAATTTAAATAAGAACAACGCAAAATAAATCAACGTACTATATATATTTTTAAAACCATAAAAGTGCAGTAAACAAGAGTTATTTGTACTAATAATTTATTTGAAGTTATGATAATTTAATTAAAATATCCAAGGACATAAATATATATATTTAAACTTATCAAAGCTTAACTCTTTAATTAAATTTGAACCTAAAAAATAACTGAACAGAAGTTACAAATAAAACATCATTTCTCAAACTCAAATAAAAGCCAAAAATCAGATCCCAACTCCCAAAGAAAACCACTAAATAAAACGATACAATATAGATTCGATTTCAAACCAAATTAAACCCCCCAACAATAGCCGCAAATCAAGGCTCTTCTCATACGGCAAACAAGTGCATATGGGGAATCCCCTTAAACCAGAGCTCTCGAAACTTCCTTCGATGTCCACCACTCAGCACTGAGGCCAATCGTAATCACAACTGCAATAGCAATATAAATTAATCCGCAGAGCAAACACAAATGTTCAAGTAATTAAGTCCGACGATGACCACGGGCGACAAGGAAAGGAATAAAGAAAAGGATAAGGAAAAGGAGACCCCGAAGCGGGAGGAGCTCACCAGTCAGCTGCGTTACCTGATCAGCGGTTGTGCCCGCGGAGTGGAGCTAACCGTTATGGCGCCAATCAACTTTCCCAACAAGTGGGCACGCATCCTGCGAATGTCCTCCGCGCCCAAAATACAAATCGTTGACTTTCTCCAGGTAAAATCCATTCAATTAGCCCAGAACGAGTCACGAGCCACCTTCCAGGAGCAGAAAGTTCGCATTCTCGTTTCGAAGATTCAACGAAAAAACTTTCTTAATGAAAAATGTTCGAGAAAAGGTGTTCAAAACATTGATTGTTTCTTATTCCCCGGAAAGGGGTGTTTATTATATTATCTGTTTGCTGAAGCGTAATAAAACAATACACTTACGGGGTTGACGGAAAACATTAATGATATAAATCTATTGACATTTTGCCGAGGCAAATGTCTTGTTCATTTTTCTGTTTTGCTCTCAGAAAGGCGAATACAAATTTCCAAGAGGAAAAAAGTGAGACTTGACCTTCTTGTTGAGTGTGTAGAGTTGGTCCCTTCACTACCACTTATCTCAAAGGATTTACGCTGCATTTAAGTTTGCACAGAGAACAACATATTTTGCATAGGAAATGGACCTAAACAATATTTAAATATGAATTTCAATAAACTGTCTGGTACTTTTTAGTTAGAAAATGATAAAAGAATATTAAAATTAATGTTTGGGCAAAGGGTTAAAGTATTCTTTAGTTCTATTAATTTTTTACATGTTAAAAAACTTAAATACAGATAATAAACAATTATAAAATTAGAGTAAAGACAAATATTTAATAAGAAAAATTTAATTTCAAGAGGTCAGAGGCTTATTGGCATAAATATAAACTCTTTTTATGTTTTAAAGAATTTATCCCATACTAAATTTAATCCTTTTCAAGGTTATCTTTTCTAAATTTACTTCAGTGTCAGCGAAAGTAAACAAAACTGTTTTGCTCTCTTGAACTTAATTTAAGTCTCTACAAACTAAGACACCTTTTTGTTTCCCTCCTTTATCAGGCGGCCGAGTCCGGGAACCTGGATGACTTCAAGCGCCTCTTCATGGCGGACAACTCGCGCATCGCTTTAAAGGATGGCAAAGGACGAACGGCGGCCCATCAGGCGGCTGCCCGTAATCGAGTTAATATTTTGCGTTATATTCGCGACCAGAACGGAGGTAAGCCGAGGATATTATTAGCCATTAACCATGGGCCGACTTATTAAGAGTGATTTACACAGACTTTAATGCGAAGGATAATGCTGGCAACACGCCCCTCCACATTGCGGTGGAGAGCGATGCCTACGAGGCTTTGGATTACCTGCTGTCCATGTAAGTCAAGTTATTGGGGAGGAGCAACTTGCATGTCTTTAAGAAAATCTTTTACAAATGTTCTATATTCTACTCTGGTTTCCTGGCAACCCTTGCAGTCCGGTGGACACTGGAGTGCTTAACGAGAAGAAGCAGGCGCCGGTGCATTTGGCCACCGAGCTGAACAAGGTCAAGTCGCTGCGTGTGATGGGTCAGTACAGGAACGTGATTGATATCCAGCAGGGTGGGGAGCATGGACGCACTGCTCTCCACCTGGCGGCCATCTATGACCACGAGGAGTGTGCTCGCATCCTGGTAAGTGGTGTGAGTTCTTGCCAATCGTTCCATGTAATCACTTTATCTTTTAGCGACTTGCTTTTTGGGTATCCTCATTCATGCATTTTATTTGCATTTTTATGGCCAATTGGACCATGTACACAAACAGCTTGTAATCATTAATCAATTTTCACCCAGGATATTCACACATTTACACATCATTCGAACACACACACAAACACTTGCTTTCTAGATTAATTTATCATAGGCAAGAAAATCGGTGAAAAGGTTTGTATGTTCGATTGCCTGCCCTTAACAGTATGCTATGAAATTTTTCCCGGCTTTTGAAAGTGTTTGTGTGTGTCCTCCTAGCATTTGTTTCAGTATCAGTATCAGTATTAGTTTTAGTCTTAGTCCTAGTCAATTATTTAAATATCCATATGTTTACTGTAACTCGTCGTGTCTTCCAGATAACCGAGTTCGATGCATGTCCACGTAAGCCCTGTAACAATGGTTATTATCCCATACACGAAGCGGCCAAGAATGCCAGCTCCAAGACAATGGAGGTCTTCTTTCAGGCAAGTGTTTCCTTTCCGTATTTATGTTTTGAGTTTACACTAAACGAAAAGGTTTTTTATTTAAAATATATTTAAAACAAAAATTGTAGACATTTGTTTAGAATAAAGTTATTTTAGATATTACACAAACAACGATTTATCTTTAACACAATTAATTATATTGCTAAACTTAAATAAAATATTTAATGAAAGATTTAAATATTAAACTATATAATAGATTTAAAACTAGTCTAAAAGATTATACAAAAAAATAAACAGATTAAAAACTACTCAATTTTTTGAGTAATTTTAATTAATTTAACCAAAATACCTCATATTAAATGCAAAAATATTAAAACTCAATAAATTGCTTAACAATTACTCATATTGTTGGGAAATTCGAATATAATTAATGGAAATAAATCCAAGTTTCATGCAAAATGTATTTTTGCAAGACCTCAAAATCTACTAATAACACATTTAAAATATTATTTATTCATATATAAATGTTAAATCGCGAAAATAATTTGGTAAAATATTATTTTTATGCAGAAGACATAAAAAATCCAAAGATTTAAATTATCTTTAGTTAAATTTTATAAAAATTTGTAAAGTGTATAGAAATTAGTTGCATGATATCGTTCCCATCAAGCGATAACTATGCCATCTCATCCGGCTTTGATCTCATTGTGGAAGTTATCCCCTTCGGACTGTGGACTTGGGACCGCTTTGCTTGATTTCTTTTACTTAAACCAACCCCCCACCCCGGTGACCTTTCGTGCACTCTAGCTTAGAGTTTGAGTTTATTTTTATTTCTCCTTCCTCTGCGATTGAAATTGCGTATACGCCGCGGTGACAGCGACATCTTGAAAAAGTATCAAATTTGTAATGGTTCATTCGCCCTGCTGGCCTCTCTCACTCTATCTCTACGGATTAAAAATATATGTATCTGGCATGATGTAAGGTCGGCCAAAGGAAAGATACAAAAAAAGTTGAAGTTGAAGCTGCTGGAAAATATCAAATGTTGGGCACAAGTTAGACAGGTCGGTCATTGACTTTGCAGAGGCAAAATTTCTTGGGTTTTTCGAAAACTGATTTAAGAATAAATTTAATAAAACAAAACTTAAAAATCCTTAAACTTAATCCCTGGAATTCCCTTGTCTAATTACTTAATTTTCCTTGCAGTGGGGCGAGCAGCGCGGCTGCACCCGTGAGGAGATGATATCCTTCTATGATTCCGAGGGCAATGTGCCGCTCCACTCGGCGGTGCATGGCGGGGACATCAAGGCAGTGGAGCTGTGCCTCAAGTCCGGCGCCAAGATTTCCACCCAGCAACATGATCTCTCAACGCCAGTGCACCTGGCCTGCGCCCAGGTGAGTGAAGTGTAAAGCTGCACTTGGTTGAGGTTAACTGACAGGCAGCCAGAGCTCAGTGCTTAACAACTCTCGCATTTCCAAGGGGAAATGGGTGTGTAAACAAAGCGTTTTTGGTCAGTAAGTCAAGGGAAAACAGCGTTAAAGCCCCGCCAAGAAGATGTGGGGTCCCGAAGTCGGAGACTCGTGTCCTGCCCTGACTTTAATTTGACAAATTCTTATGCAAATGACACCAAGAGGAACGTGACTTTGCCGCGGGCAAAACAAAGCACCCCCCAAATGTTGCGTAACGCACACCATGGGTGAATGAATCCGGCTGGGTTTTCCATTTTACATTTCTGATTTTGCTTCCTTTTCCTATTTGCTTTGCTTTTATTTGCAGGGCGCCATTGATATAGTAAAGTTAATGTTTGAAATGCAGCCCATGGAGAAGCGCATCTGCTTGAGCTGCACGGATGTGCAGAAGATGACGCCGCTGCACTGCGCCTCCATGTTTGATCACCCGGACATTGTCTCCTATCTGGTGGCCGAGGGTGCGGACATTAATGCCCTGGACAAGGAGCATCGTTCACCGCTGCTCCTGGCCGCCTCGCGCAGTGGCTGGAAGACAGGTGATTACTTAAAAGGCTTTAACTTATTATAAAAACTTCATTTAACTTGCTCTAATATCCCAGTCCACCTGCTCATCCGCCTGGGAGCCTGCATTAGCGTGAAGGATGCTGCCGCCCGCAATGTCCTGCACTTTGTCATCATGAACGGCGGTCGGCTGACGGACTTTGCCGAGCAGGTGGCCAATTGCCAGACCCATGCCCAGCTCCAGCTGCTGCTCAACGAGAAGGACAGCATGGGCTGTTCGCCGCTGCACTATGCCAGCAGGGATGGTCACATCCGCTCGCTGGAAAACCTCATCCGGCTGGGCGCCTGCATCAATCTCAAGAACAACAACAACGAGAGCCCGTTGCACTTTGCCGCCCGCTATGGCCGCTACAACACTGTGCGCCAGCTCCTGGACTCGGAAAAGGGTTCCTTCATCATCAACGAAAGCGATGGCGCAGGAATGACGCCGCTGCACATCTCCTCCCAGCAGGGACACACTCGGGTAGTGCAGCTGCTTCTGAACCGTGGCGCCCTACTCCATCGCGACCACACCGGACGCAATCCCCTTCAGCTGGCAGCCATGTCCGGATACACCGAAACTATCGAGCTGCTGCATTCGGTGCACTCGCATCTGCTCGATCAGGTGGACAAGGATGGGGTGAGTGGTGCCTAAAATATAATGAATCAATGTGGTAAAATATCTGAAATCTCCAAAGAACACGGCTCTCCACCTGGCCACCATGGAGAACAAGCCGCATGCCATCTCCGTGCTGATGTCGATGGGCTGCAAGCTGGTGTACAATGTCCTGGACATGAGCGCCATCGACTATGCCATTTACTACAAATATCCGGAGGCAGCGCTGGCCATGGTCACACACGAGGAGCGGGCCAATGAGGTGATGGCCCTGCGGTCGGACAAGCATCCCTGCGTGACTCTGGCGCTGATTGCATCCATGCCGAAGGTCTTTGAGGCGGTGCAGGACAAGTGCATCACGAAGGCCAACTGCAAGAAGGACTCCAAGAGTTTCTACGTAAGTTGCCCTTTTCCCAAGGGACACGCCAAGGGAAACCTCTCATTTCGTCACTCATTCCACCAAAGCTAACCGTTCTCTATTCCGTCCCCTACCCCAATGATATCCTGAACAGATCAAGTACTCTTTCGCATTCTTGCAATGCCCCTTTATGTATGCCAAGATTGACGAGAAAACCGGAGAGTCGATAATGACGACGAATCCCATTCCGTTGCCGGCATTGAATGTAAGCGGAAACTGGAATTGATCCCAGATCAGATCTGTTGCATGCTTGTTTCAGTGTTTCAGTGTTCTGACCCCTTTTTCCCCTATGAATTTGCTATGTGAGGTTTTTTTTTTGGGATATTACTATCTAAGAATTGGAGGTTGCTATGGAAATTAAGTAAAATTTCTAGATTTCTTGAGGAATGAGAGTTGTATTATGATCTATCACTGATATAAAGTGTACTAGAGAAAAGCCTATGATGGCCTTTAAATAAAGGAGAAAGAGCTGAAGAGAATTGATTAACATAAATATTATTATATTATTATAAACTTAAAAGAAGTTTGAACCCCCTAGCCGAAAATCCTTTGAGTTTTATACAGACTGAAGTTGAAGGCAACGTCTCAAGTACCCAAATCCAAACTAATCCTGGCTTCTCAAGGCTTCTAGGCTCTCAACCGGACACATCATAATTCATTAATTATTTTAATAACGAAAACGTATAAATTACAACAAAAACCTTGGCTACCACCAGATAAAATATTCGTTTTGGCCCTACCAAAAGACACCCGAACAGATCGAGGCCAAGCGCAAAGAGTTTAATGATCCCCGCTGGCGACCCGCGCCTCTGGCCGTGGTGAATGTGAGTCTGCCCCACATACTCTGTTAAAGATCTCACCACCGAGCAGCTCTGCAATTGTGTCTCGTCCCCTAAGCTAAAAACTAACCCACTAACAATCAACTCAATGTATCTGGCTTTTGTAACTTGTGTTGTGATGTGTATGTGTACATGTCTCCTAGATCTTTGTGAATTCCTAACTAAAATATACAATTCTTTCATCCTAATCCCGGCCAGACCATGGTCACCCACGGCAGAGTGGAGCTGCTGGCCCATCCGCTTAGCCAGAAGTATCTGCAGATGAAGTGGAACTCGTACGGCAAGTATTTTCACCTGGCCAACCTGTTGATCTACTCGATATTCCTGGTCTTCGTGACCATCTACTCCTCCCTGATGATGAACAACATCGAGCTGAGGGCCGGAAATAATAACAAGACGATGAGCCAGTACTGCAACATGGGGTGAGTTATTGTCTGCAAATAAATTATATGAAAACCTAATCATATTGAATCTTTTAGCTGGGAAGAGCTTACCATGAACCTGTCCCAGAATCCAGCGGTTGCCTCTCAAATTCGCTTGGATTCTTGCGAGGAGCGCATAAACCGAACCACTGCTATTGTTTTCTGCGCCATCGTCATTGTGGTCTACATCCTGCTCAATTCGATGCGGGAAATGATACAGATTTATCAGCAGAAGCTACACTACATCTTGGAAACGGTCAACATTATCTCGTGGGTGCTGTACATCTCGGCTTTGGTTATGGTAATGCCGGCCTTTAGGCCGGACGGAGCCATCAGTACAATCCACTATTCGGCGGCCTCGATCGCTGTCTTCTTGTCCTGGTTTCGGCTTTTGTTGTTCCTCCAGCGTTTCGATCAGGTAGGCATCTACGTGGTGATGTTCCTGGAGATCCTGCAGACGCTGATCAAGGTGCTGATGGTATTCTCCATACTGATTATAGCCTTTGGCCTGGCGTTCTACATTCTGCTCTCAAAGGTGGGCTCAGAAATGTGGTTATTTACTATTTATATTAATTAACTTTATTCTTTTAGATTATTGACCCCCAACCGAACCACTTGTCCTTCTCCAACATACCCATGTCCCTGCTGCGAACCTTCTCGATGATGCTGGGCGAGCTGGACTTTGTGGGCACCTATGTGAACACCTACTATCGCGACCAGCTGAAGGTGCCCATGACCTCCTTCTTGATTCTGAGTAAGCCTTTTACTTTTTGCTTCAAACTTTTACCTTGGTAATTTGATGTCCTTTTTTCCAGGCGTCTTCATGATCCTCATGCCCATTCTCCTGATGAACCTGCTCATCGGTTTGGCCGTCGGCGACATTGAATCGGTGCGGCGCAATGCCCAACTCAAGCGACTGGCCATGCAGGTGGTGCTCCACACGGAGCTGGAGCGCAAGCTACCCCATGTCTGGCTGCAGCGTGTGGACAAGATGGAGCTCATCGAATATCCCAATGAGACTAAGTGCAAGCTCGGCCTCTGTGACTTTATTTTGCGCAAATGGTTCTCCAATCCGTTTACCGAGGATTGTGAGTATAATTGAGTTGAAATTCTTCTGTTTATTTATTGCCACCTTTTCTATTTGCAGCCTCCATGGACGCCATATCCTTTGACAACAACGACGACTACATAAACGCTGAGCTGGAACGTCAGAGGCGCAAGTTGCGCGACATCAGCCGCATGCTGGAGCAGCAGCACCATCTGGTGCGTCTCATTGTCCAGAAAATGGAGATCAAAACCGAGGCGGACGATGTGGACGAGGGCATATCGCCCAACGAGCTGCGCTCCGTCGTTGGTCTAGGATCGGCTGGCGGGAATCGTTGGAACTCGCCGCGCATCCGGAACAAGCTGAGGGCCGCTTTGAGTTTCAATAAGAGCATGTAGAGAGGAGATCCTACAGAACCTGCTCTAAATATTTCTACAAACATATATCCTATATGTGTATATGTCGCAAAATATTTCAATTAATCTCAAATTATTGTGTGTAGAATCCCACAAGGATTGTCGTCTGTGTGTGCATGTGAAGACCGTGTGGTGTGAGAGGTCCTTAAAGGAATGTACAACGAATTTATTGGCAAGGACCACATGCTTTTTTGCTATTTATCAGTAGTTTTATATGCACCTAAAGTTCTGCAATTGCTGCTGTTTCGATGTCTTTTAAAAATCTATTAAACAATAAAGTCATATTAACCAGAGCAACCTAACACGGATTATAGTCCCGGGGTTTAAATACATATTATTTATTTATAAAAATGATCAATGGTAAAGTGGCAATGTGTGAGAATAATGGCATAAAGTTAACGATAAAGATAGAGAAACTTAACTACTAATTTGTAATTAAAAAGATGCGAAACTTCTACATAAAGGTGATCTTTGTGCGTCCCATATTGACCTGCCAGACGTTGAGCTCCTCGTAGTCGTCAATGCACTTGTCCACCTGGTCGGGTTTGAAGCCCTTGGTGGTGCACCGGTCCATAATGTCGGCAATCTTCACCGCCTTGCCAGAGCCGGCCAGCTCGCGTACAATGGCAAAGATGCGATCCGAAGTATTGGGAACACTGAAAATATAGCCAAGAGTCAGCACAAAAATAAGATTAAACAAAAAAGTATTTAATACTCACTGTCCCTTCTGGTGCTCGTGGATCTGATTGAGCGAGTCCTTGGACATTTCCAGCAAGCGCAGAGCCTCGGCCACATCGTCCTTCTCCACGCGATCGGAGAGACGCAGCCGGGCCAAGGCGGTGGACAGACGCAGAATGCCCAGCAAGTTACGGGCAGAGGTGAATGTCATGTCCTTCTGGTTGCGCGCCTCCCGTCGCAGCTCCACATAGGCGCCCACAATGTAATCGGTGAGCTCATCGGGAATAGTGGGGTTCTTGCGCTTGCACAAATTGATGTAGCGCCGCATGAGGTTCATGTCCAGCGCCTTGACTCGCGTCGGTGGCTGCTTGCTGTGGCTGTGCACGTACGTGATGTGCTTGGCCAGCCGCAAATCGTTGTCGCGATCCGGCTTGTCCTGAATGAGCCAGAGCAGATCGAAACGCGAGAGTAGGGCCGCCGGCAGCTGGATATTTTGCTCGACGGTGCGACGGGGATTGTAGCGGCCGAAGGCGGGATTGGCAGCGGCCAGAATGGAGACGCGTGCATTCAGCGTGGTCATGATGCCCGCCTTGGCTATCGAGATGGT
This sequence comes from Drosophila anomelani, assembly GCA_035045905.1. NCBI lineage: Eukaryota > Metazoa > Arthropoda > Insecta > Diptera > Drosophilidae > Drosophila > Drosophila anomelani. Next base: position 12,595,895 of record JAWNOO010000165.1, read on the forward strand.
CTGCTGTTCCATCACCTCGTGAATGGCCGTACGATCCGTATCCGCCATCTTGTCAAACTCGTCGATGCAGCACACACCCTGATCGGCCAGCACCAGAGCGCCACCCTCGAGCGTCATCTCACCGGTGAGAGGATCCTTCATCACGGCCGCCGTTAGACCCACTCCGGAGGATCCACGGCCGGTGGTGTACTGCGAACGTATCGCCAAGCGGCTAATGTAGCCCAGCAGCTGGGACTTGGCCACACCGGGATCGCCCATCAGGCAGATGTTAATATTGCCGCGAATTTTCATGCCATCCGGGCGCTTGTCCACGCCTCCAACCAGCAGCAGAAGCAGCGCCTTCTTCACATCCAAATGGCCGTAGATCTCGGGGGCCAGGCTGGTGGCCAGGCGTTCGTAGAAGTCGTCTTGGGCCAGCTCCTCCAGCTCGTCGGGTGTGAGTTCGGCATCCTTGTCCGAGATCTCATCGTTCTTGTTGATGCAAATGATGCGCTGTGAAATAAAAGGTATTCGAATTATGCAAAAATCAGGAAATACAATTAGATTTTGTAAAATTCACTTACATGGGCTTGCAGGAAGGTCTCCGACAGAAGACCCTGCAGCATTTGCTGGAACCCGCTGCGCACCAAAGGCAGAAACACGCCTGAGACGACTATGTGATCGCCAGGCTGGGCCATACGGGTCACCTCGCCCCTGCACAGCACCGTCATGCTGCGAGGAATGTGACCAACGGGCACCTGGTCGCTATGTTCCTGCATCTTCAGCTCCTGGAACTTGATGAACTTGGAGCCGCGCGTCTGCAGGTACAGCCTGCCGCCAGCCTTGTTCACACGACAATCGTCCGATGGGCAGTCATGGACGGGCGTAAAGGAGAGCGAATTGACCGGCTGATAGGTCTCGGAGCCGCAGCGATCGCACGTGTACGTGGCCACCACCATCATGGGTTTCACCTCGGTGCAGCGAGTGACAATGCCGCGCACGGTGACCAGTTTGCCAATATGCTGGGCCTTCACCTCGCGTATGGAGTGAGCCTTCTCCGCGGACTGAGGCTTGAAGCCCACCTCGCTGGAAGGATTATGTTAAGGTTAATGTTGGAAGGCTTAAAGTTGCCTTGATATAATACTTACAATCGCTTCATCAGCTCCGAGGGGAAGCTGTTTCGCTCGTCGCGCTGCTCCATGGGATTCCTAGTGCGAGCGTCCATCATGAGACGATGCTCGATGTACACATCCAGCGCATCCTTGGCGTGGACCTCCTGCTGCTTGTAGCTGGGCAGCAGCTCCGCGATCACATCACTGAAAATGGCAGCGTACCGTCGGCAATTGTCCATCACCGCCTCCGCGAGGCTCTCGTTGAACTCCGCCAGGTCATCCAGATCGATGGTGATGAGGACCTGCTCCCGATGGGCCAGCTTCACCAGCTGGGAGCCGTACACAAATTCCTTCTTGCCGTCATCGTCGCATTTGCAGAACTCCGACAGGAAGGTTTTAATGGATTCTGTGCGGTTGGTAAACAAGAGTTTCTTTAGTTCTCTTGCCTGAAATTGAGCCACCTTTGCCACTCACCTCTATCCTGGGCGTAGTCTCGTCGGGCCATTGTAGTATTCTTTTAAATTTATAAAATAGAACAATTAAACTGAGCACAGCTGCAAGACTAATGTGTTTTTGCGGACGCCGTTTGCGGGAAAATGCGAGGAAAACACAGAAAATGCTTCCCGCCAAAAATGCGCTCGACTTTTTAGTGTGGCAACCTTTCACAAAAAATGGGTTTTTTTAATAACATTATCTTATCGATGTATCGATGTATCGATAGCGACATTGCCAATCTACAGGAAACAGGAAACTGGCAGCTATTTTTGAATTTAAATGTTAGCGATAATATTTAAATTTAATTATTCAAGCTTGCGGAAATATATTTATTATATTATATATATTAATTATTGAACATTTTCACAATAAACATAAGATGTTTTCAGATAAAACCCTAAAAATTTCCCAATGAAATTTAAATTTAATTCTTTTAATTTTCTCAGAACAAATAAATAAATAAAATTTGTTATTTTTATATTGTAAAACCCAAAGCTAAAACAAAAATCCTTCAATCTTCCAAACACTGCCTTTTCTTTCCTCTCTCAAAGTCAAATAGAAAACTTTCACTTGAATATTCCACTCGAAACAACAAACTCGTCGTGCTGTTACAAAATTTATAGTTTTATTCCCACCGAAATTGCAAAATCTTTAGTGTTTTTGCAAGAATGTTGAAAAAATTCGTGGAAGTAAACGCGGAATGCAGTCCCTCGACGAACCCGTACGAGGTACGCACCTACCTCGGCAACGACACCGCGCCGGAATGGACCGCGGAGAACTGCCCGCCCCGCGATCGTGTGTGCCCAAAGAAGCCACCAACCTCCACGATCTCTCAAGTCCTGACCATCGAGGATGAGTTGCGGCGCATCCACCACAAGGCGGAGGAATCGCGCTTCCTGAATCCGTTCAAGAAGACCTGCGACCTATACGACGAACACACCAAATGCATCATTCCGCAGCGCTCTCCCGCCGAATTAAAATTGCACGCTGAGATGCGTGAGCGCCTCCTAGCCGCCCGCATGGATATTGGCCTGGTCGAGCATGATGCCAAGTTGGGCCGGAAGTGTCCCAAGGATCTCGTTGTCCTCAACAGTCCCATGGACATGGGAGAGGAGGAGCAGGATGACGAGGGCGAGGAGGAGGAAACTGAGGTTAAGCCACAACTAGCCTCAGCCGAGTGCAGCTCGGACATGATTCTCATTCCGGACAAGCGAATGGTGAGTTAAGATTCTATTTTTGCCTGCATTGGTTTAGGTTGTTCCTTAAGAAACTTTAAGGTATTATTTTTTGGTAAATTAGTTGCAATTAATTTTATTTGTAATTCAACTCAGTTGACGATAGACTTGATCGCACATCTTAAAATAACTTAAAGTGCTTATAAATAAACAGATTATTTTAGGGCATTGCTTAGGATTAGGCTTGGTATTTGCTGCTCTTACTCTATCAGCTCAATGTCATCGATGTCTGCATAGATGCTGCCCGGTGGCAGTTCCGGCAGGGAGCTATAGTCAGGATTCGCTCCAGACCCTGTGCTCTGGGGGGCCAGCGAGAGGGTGCGGTAAGCTCCCGATGCAGCCTGCTGCTGCATATGCACGCCCAGCTGCGAGATCAACTCCAAGGCCTTAATGTCCGAGTTCATCAGAGCAAACTGATGGATGATGGCCAGGTGGGGGAAGACGCCATTCACCAGGGTGCTGGTGCCGGCGATCATCTGCTCATCCGAATTGGGCTGCTCTTCTGCGGGGTTTTCCTCCTCATCCGCCATGCTGGTCGGTGAATCGAGCATGCTGGGCTCACAGGTGACCACCTCCACGACATCGTCATCGCCCTCCTCGAGATGGTCAGACATCAGGCTGTTTTCGCTGGACAAATTGACCAAGTCGGGTAATTTGGGCAGTAGCCCTTTGTTGTTCTCGCCACCTTCTGGCGCGTCGGATAGCTCGCGCTGCATGAAGTTGGGCAGAGCCTGCTTAAACTCCACAATGATCTCCTCGACGGGCAGGTCTTGGTCGACGGGATTCTCTCCCTGATAGCCCAAGTCATCCTCCTCGTACTTGTACTTTCCGCGGAAGCGATTTAGCCAGCGGTAAGAGGGTCTAAAGGAGGGCAGGTTCAGAATGGCAGCCATCCTCAGGGCGGTTTCCTTTAGCTTCTGGTTCCGGATGCTCAGGCTCAGATGGAGCTGCCGGCACCGCTCCACCCACTCGTGGAGGAGGAAACTAATGGCGCTCATTTCGAACTTGCGGCGCTTGCGCGTCATCTCTTCAATTATAATGGAGGCATCGGCCTCGCTCAAGGTGGCCAGTTGTTGGAGCAGCTCTTTCTTCTTCTCCAGAATGCGACGTATTTGGGTGGCGCAGCAGTGGAACATCTTGGCCAGGCTGTTCCTTGAGATATTGGTCTCTTCATAATAACGGATGACGGCAATCTTTTCGTAGAATGTGAGGATATTACGTTCATTTCGACGGGATTTAGCCTGGGGAAAAAATGATATATTAATTAATAAATTAGGAAGATAAAGAAAATTCTCTATGGATTGTAGATATCTTGAAAAACTCCTTAAAACCGAATTAGCCTTCTTGTATCCTTCAAGTTTTATTATTTTATAGCATACTTTTAGCCACTCAAGGACTTCTTTGGCTTCCTCAAATTATTCTTTTGTTTGCCACATATTTTGAGATACAAATATTAAAGTTTTTCTTTATTATTTACTGCAGTTGGCCGCTAAAAGTAGGCAATGATTTGTGTTCCCTTTTATTTCTTAAGATGCCCTTGTGTAACCTTGAGTTTACAAAAAAAAAGAATCCTTGAAGGCATTGTAAAAAGCCAGTTTGTAAATATGTTTACAGAAATATACAAATATATAAATATAGCCGCAAACATATGTACAAATACAACTACGTAAGTATGCATATATCCCTTTGGATGACGCGCGTTTGTCTGCTGGCCACAAGCTATAAAATCCACCCTCCACGGACCGCTTAAAGGCCAAGTTAACATAGTATCTGGCTTCCACTTGGGACTTACCCCTTTGTTGTTATTGTTGCGCCGCAGCGTCGCCGTTGGTAATGCTGCTATGGCTGCCATTTCAATTGTTTTACTTCAATTCGCTGAGTTTCAACTAGTTTTGTGGATTCTTCCTCTTCAAATGCCTCCTTCACAAGCTGCGCAGCAACTTCCTTCGAGCCAAGTGCGCTGTTGTTTCTTTTGTTTTTCCGCTCTCACCAACACCCTCTTGTCTCAAGGAACAGGATCCTGAGAGAGAGACAACCCAGGGGTGTGCGAGTGTCCTGCTGCGATACCTTTCGAAGCTGGACATCCAAGAAAACGCAAAAAAACAGAAATAAAATTAAGGTTAATGAATACCGGCCATGCGCCTTGGACTGTGTGCGTTAGCTCGTCACCGGCTCCGTATTCCGTATGAAATAAAAGCGGTTCACTATGCGCTCACGGTCCCTTTGGGTGGTGTGTTTGTTGGCGTTTCGCATCGGCTTCGGCCGATGTTGTTGTAGCAACAGAAATGACACTTGCAGCTGTTACGGATATATATACAGCGGCGGTCAAAATGGTAGTAATGGTGGGTTATCAAAAGATACTAAAAGAGCTGAGGATTGAAACTTTTAAGAGCATGGAAAAATATTTATAAATTTAATTAAAATAGTTGATTACAAGATCAGAAAGGTAAAGAATTAGTGAAGTATTATTACATGATCTTTATATAAAAATATATTAATAAATAAATGAAATAATAGTATAAAGAATGGTTGCAATAGGTACTAGATAGATATTATTTATAGATAGATAGATAGTATTTATATTTCTTTAAAAGCCAATAGTCCTCCCTTCAGGTATGCTGCATATTTACTGCAGTATTTATTATTATTATTTACTATTATTATTTGCCTGAGCTTTGAAATCAAATTACTTCAAATTTATGATTATTTTGATGCATAATATATCAATATACTCGTATAATTGGTAAACCTTATGAGTAAAGTTTAAGTCTTTAAGTCGAATCAAGGACGTTCTTTAAAACCTTTAAAATTACAACAACTATTATTTTGAACCTTGTAATATATTTATGTTTGACCTCAGCTGTGTTGTGCGGTTTGGTCTAGTGCACTGAGCATTGTGTGGTGCATACGTGTATGCAAAAGCAGTGTGGTGGCTGTCGCTTCGCTTTTGTTTCACTTGCGTCTGCGTTTTGCCGCGAGTGTGTGTTGTTTGTTATGTTTCGATTGTTGTTGCTGGCGGGGAGTGGGCGTGGAAGGGAGGGGGTGGCTGGGTTAACGATTAACATCCGATTTCTATTTTGCAAATGTTGCTAGCTCTCCACGCAGAAAGTGAGCTCTATCTTGGCTAATTACTTTTGTGTGGCAGATAAGAGCCTGTCTGCTAAGAGTGGAGGTGGAGTGCTTGGAACGATTCGTTTATTTTCGTTTCGTCTGATACCCGAAGTGATATAAACACGCTTTAATGTTTTATGGGCTTCCATCGTTATCGATTTAGCTCACCTTTCTGTTTGATTTAACATCTTTTGAGGTAAACCCTTCGGAATGCCATTAAAAGGCTTCAAGAGGCTACATTTTGTACTAAAAGCTGTAGCTTATCTGCAAAATGTATCTCTAAGGCACGGCCTTGTCAAAATAATCTTTGTAAAAATGAGGATAAGGAATATCCTTTTTTAATAATACCCTTGTACCTAACGTTCATAAGATTCACCTATAATTAAATGATGTATCCACCTATAGAAAATAACCTTGGGCTCAGCATTTTTTGAGCCCCTTTTGGAAGCTCTTTCTGATGTTTACTACGCCCCTGTTTCTGCCATTCCCTTTGCTTAGTGGCGCCGCCAGAGAGGTCTCTTGTTTGCTTGCACACTTTAGCTTTACGTATGCACTTAAATGTGTATCTGTATCTGTATTTGTATCTGTGTCTGGGCTTCGTTAGGCGGCTGCACCTGGCAAATACCAATTTTAATTCGAATTCCAAGTCATCACCGAGATTGCTTTTGCTGCCTCAGCACCCCATGATGGAAACAGATGCCTTTAAGTTGATTATGCCGCCAGGTTCCTTTTTCTACCTGTTCTTCAATGTGTTTTCGATATGAAATCAAATCACTAAGGGAAGATTTCATTTGCTAGATGCTATAAATATAGATTATAATTGTAAATAAAAGAGAGGAGTTAGCTTACTAGGAATATATCCTTTAGTTTTTAGATAAAACCTTTTCCTTATTAAACGAACTTGAGCTCTCCTTGAATTCCCTTTCAGAACTAAAGCCTGTTTTTTGAGGAACTCCAACTCTGTGGGGACCCTGCTCTCTGTACCAAAGATCATGTTGGATAACCCCTCCATCTGGCTTGACATTTTGCCAGCGAGGGTTGCGTAGTGAAACTAGCGACTTGCTGGCAGACTGCGCCTTGGCTTTGGTAGTGGTTGCCTGCCTGCCTGCTGTTGACGTGGTCGTATGCTATAACTGCACGATATTGCGCCGCTCACCTGGCTCACCTGGTCTGCTGCCGTATGGCTTTGCCTTGTTGCTGTTCTTGTTGTTGCTGCAGCACGCTAGATGACTTGTTTGTTCTGCAACCGAGGCAGCCTCGTATTTGTATAGCGGGTATTCGGGTCCGGGTTCGGGTTTCAGTTCGGTTTTCAGTTCAGTTTTCAGTTTTGCTGGGCTCGTCGAATGAGAGCGATAAGATTCCGTGATGTGGCACTAAGCGCTGCTCGTTGTTCACTGCTCTGTGCATTGGACGCCTCTGTTTGGTGGCCGTCAGCAGCTCTGCTTTGTGGCCAGCCAGCCATAGAGGCCCTCACAGACACAGCCATAGCCCGTAACCCACACACTGGCACTCGGGCAGGCCCACATATAGTATAGCGCGCGTGGCGACATCAGGTCGTTATAGTCAGTCTAGTTGGCATTTCGTGCTTACCTTATGCCGCTTACTAACTTCTTGATGAGCGCAGAGAAGTAAAGTAGAAAAAAAGCGAACACAAACAGCAGGCCTCTCGTCCGTCCGTACATAGTGTATAGTACACTCGCACACACACACACACACACACTGGCACACGCTCTATATAGGGGACGTAGTACGTCGGGCATCGGTGGCGTATGCGTGCTATTTTCAGCCGCATTAAAAGCTTATGGCCATGGGCAGGAAAACACAAAAACAGAGTCGCCAAGTGAAAGCACAGAGCTTGCACAGAGCCAAGCGCCGATAACTGGCCATATGTTACACAATTGCCAGCGTAAAACTATTTGATTACTAAATAATTAAGATGGCCTGAATGTCCTAATATTACTTGGCCTTAAACAGCACCTTTTGATGGCCTAGCCACGTTTGCTATGGGGTTGGATGATTTGAGAACTAGCTTAGGTTTTGGGGGAAAATCTATTTAAATGAAAGTATATATAGCCTTTTACATTAAGCGAGGTTTTCTATAACTTTAATTATATTTACACAGTCCTTTCAAACTGTTTTCTTTGTATTTTTAATTATACAAAAATGTTTTGTTAAATATTTAACTCATTTAACAATTTATTTGGTTTATTTATAATAATTTTATACAACATTTAATTAAAATTCGGAACCTTGAGCATTATTATTTAATTATTTAAAATGATTTCCTTTACTTTAATAATATATTTTGCCCTAAAGAATTATCTAATAATATTGGAATATAATATATTTTCCCTGCTTAGCTGGAACTGAAGCGTCCCAAGAGTCGTATCTATCTGAATGAGACCGATGTGGGTCCTCTGGAGGAATTACCCTTTCCCTCCTACAATCCTCGAGTCCTGCAACAGGGCTTAGAGACGGATAACCTCAAGACCTACGACCTCATCGAAGGCTGCAACCCGGACGATCTGTGGACTTGGAATGTGGGCTACCAAAGGCGCGAACAGGAACTCGATCAGGACTTTATCAACGCTTCCCTGCCAAAATATGGTGGGTATATCTTAGAGGGGGATAATCAGAGAGTCCTTTGATCAGTCATTACACTTACCTAGCTCCATCTAAAATTCACAGAAAACGACGGGGAGCTTACGCTTTATAATATTCCCAATCAACTGGAAAAGACCTTCACTGCTGAGATTGTGTTTGGGACTCGGAATATTTATCCCGAACCGAAGCAGGAATCTAACCGTTTACGGTGAGGTTCAGATCTTTAGAAATATGATTATACATTGTAGTTTTCCTTGTTTAATTTAGAAAATAAACAAAAACACAATTTTCTTACTTAGTTACTATAACCGGCCCAGCGAGATCGGCGCCATTATCATTGCCTTCGTGGAGACCTTCCGCGTGAACCCTGATTTCTGGACTGGCGCCACCATGGACGCCATCCTAAAGCGCGGCGTGAAGCTGGTCAAGAAGAGTACCACCCTCAGCTTTAAATCGGAGGTGAATGACTTCGACATAATCCCCCAAGTGGCCGAACGTCAGGCGGCCGTGGAGATCAAGATCCATTTTTCGGGCCTCCTGAAGAACGAGCCCAACATGTTTAAGGTTCTGTCGCTGTTCTTCTCCAAGTACAATGCCTGCATCTTCACATCTCGCGATCTCTTCCTGCTCATCTGGAAGCGCTGCCTGAACTCATACTACATCTTTGATCCGAACGGACGCAACGATCAATGCGAACGGGATTTCGAGGAGGGGAAGTGCTCGTTAATGGCCACGCGGTTCACGGAGCACCTGGTGCACCTGATGATCCGGTTCAGTGACCTGCAGCCCGAGGATGAGTTCAATATCTTTGAGATTTCGCTGACGCAGTACGGAAAGCTGAAGGAGGAGCCCTACAAGAAGGTCGAGAATGAGGAATATCACAAGCTGTGGGCGGTGGTCAATGAGCATTTTGCGGTAAAGACAGCGGCCACGGGTGGCATTCACCAGCCCATTTCCGGCAACGAGAAGAACGCCTCGCTGGTGGTGTCCCTGATTGCCCTGATTTATTCCGAATTCGAGCTGGCCAAGTTGTGGAAACCGGGAACCGTCGACGATATTATGCGGTATGGCGTGGCCTACTACAAGACCCTCCGCAAGAAGTTCCGGCTGGATGGCAAGCGCTGGAAGAACAAGAAGCCGCACCTGAACATTGTGGACCTGCCGGAAATGTTCCTAATGGGCGCCTTCAAGGCCACCGTTCGCAAGTTTCCCTTCATGATCAACGGCCATGTTGCGGACTGCAAGAGCTATTTAGACTCCCAGCTGACGATGTCGCTGTACCAACTCTTCAACATGCCCAACTGGCCGTCGGCGCTCCTCCAGATCGATAACTCGGTGCTGGCCTTGTGGCGCGACAGGGAGTTCTTCTACGTGTTCGATCCTTTCCGCAGGAATCGCACTGGTTTGGTCGTAGATCCCGATGATTATACCATCAAGGGTCTGGCTGTGCTGCAGATGCATGCCACCTTCGACTCCTTCGTCCGTGTTCTGTATAGGAATGCCCTGAAGATGAGACGTGGCGGCAAGTTCTTTATCCATGGCATCCGTTCGGGCTGCATCCGGCCGCTGCAGGTGATAACGCCGCAGGCGAATAAGTTCCAGAATCTCAAAATGGGTCTGCCAACGTTCACGGACGAACCCCCGGAGGCGGAGCTGAAGCAGAAGAAGAGCATCGAGAGCATTCCGGAGGAGGAACGCTTCCCCACAGTCGAGGAGAACGAGTTGGTGTCCGAACTGATAAACATGATCATAAATAATATTATCAAGGATCTGCCGGAACCGCATCCGAAGAGGCCAAGCCTATATAGACCTGCCCAGAAGGTGCTACTGCGCACGGATAAGGAGAATCTGCGGGCGCTGCGGCTGAAGGTTAAGCGCGGCTACGAGCTGGGCCAGGAGGAGGAGGAGGATCTGAAGCGCGTGCTCACCGTGGAGGAGGAGTTGGCTCTCAAGAGCAACTTCAAGCAGCTCCCGGATGGTTCCTGGATCATCATGGGCACCACTTACCTGCCCCAGGTGGATGAGGAGATGGCCAAGCTGGGCGGCTTGCTGGCTGCCCTGGTGGCCATGGCGGTGTCCTCGAAGTACAAGCTCTCCACCTGGAATTCCGACCTCATCGAGTTCTCGCTGGAGTCGGTCAATAGCTTTGGGGAAGATTACCAGAATTACGAGAACATCCTGGCCTGCCTGTTGGCCAAGAAGCTGCCGGACATTGCCATCGGTGAGAGCAACTTTAGCCTGGAGGTGAAGAAGGTGGTCAAGTCCTCCATCATGGTGCCGCTGCGTCAGGTTCTGGTCGATCTCCTGGTGGACAACAACCGACTTTTGCTCATCTGCCAGCGCTTCTCCTGTGTGATCTTCAAGCGCTACAATTTCGTGTATATGTTCATCGGCTTCCCTTGCAATGCCATTGGCTATAGGAAGGGCGGATCCGGTCCAGCTTGTCTCCTACGCTTCCTGGAGCTGGACGCCCTGATCAAGCGCATCGAGTTTGGCTGCAATCCGCAGGGCTGCTCTGTGATGAACTTTATTGTGGCCTGCATCGTGATGGTGGACAACAACCTTCATGGACGATTCAGGCCGGCGGCCAAGGCTGACGACGACAATGAGGTGAAGCAGGAGACGGCCCGGCAGAAGAAGCTACGTGAGCAACGGCTGGAGAAGATGCGCTACATCGACGAGGAGCTGAGGAAGGAGAACGACCGCATCCAGGCGTTCCTGAAGGCGAAGCAGGAGCATTGGGATCGCAAGAGCGGCAAGAAACGTGAGTGTTTAGCCGGGGATTATTATTTTAGAAATTTATTTATATATATATTTATTTATTGTTTTAAATATTTATTTATTTATTTATTTATTTATGTATATATTTATTTATTTATATATTTATTTATTATTTATATTAGTACAACAAATTCTTTCTAGTTTTCCCACAAATGGTCTCCTTTATCATTATTTTTTCTAGTTAAAAATTAGCTTTTAATATTCATAAATATTTTCTTAGAACTCTTTAATATTTTTTCAGGAATTTGTTTGTTTTTATATAACTGTCAATATTGTTATTAAATCTTTAAATATTTGTATTGTTTTGTTGCGGTTAGTCAAAGGTTTATATTGAATTTAACTTGAAAATTGCATTTAGTAATATTTTGAAATCTATAAATTACTCTGTTTTAAATTCTAAGGATACTTTCTTTTAAGATTTCAATAAATACATTTTTTTTTATTACGAATTAAACATTATTTCCTTAATATTATTATAAATTATCCTTGCAGGCGAGCCCGAGTACAGGGACACCGGCATCGACGAAGCCGAGGCCGGGGAGGGCGAGGACGAAGACGATCTGGTCGAGGAGGAGGGCGAGGAAGAGGGCGAAGAGGAGGTGGAGCTGAAGCACAAGCCCGGCAAGAAGCTGCCCAAGGAGCTGCGGCGTGTGTACAAGCCCCGCCCCATCATGTTCGGCTATCGGATGCGCGAGAAGGACTGCAACTTCAAGATCCAGGGCAGCGTCGCTTTAGAGGGACGTGGCGATGGCTCCTTTAAGACCATCAAGCCGTGCTACTTCGCCTCCGCTCTGGCCATCCTCAGCTGCTCCCTGCGCCCGCTGAACCAGTGGAACTCGTACCGCATCGACCGGGTGATCAGCAATGCCAAGAGCATAGCCACCAATGTCTGCGACCTGGAGTCGGCCTATGAGCGCGTCGTCCGTCACGTGACCATCGACGAATACGAGTTCGACATCTGGATCCGCTGCTTCGAGGTGACGGGCATGTGGACAGCGACGCCCGTGAAGAATCCCGGTTCCCCGCAGACGGGTCTCACGCTGTTCAAGAAGAAGTTCAACAAGCTGATGAACGTGCGCAAATATATGATCCTCTTCACGCCCAACGGCAGCTATGCCATCTATCACGATGAGTTCTTCCACGTCTTCGATCCGTATCCCAGCATGGAGAAGCCCGGAGAGGGCGAGGGGGATGAGGAGGATGATGATGATGGCGGCGATGAGGAGGGCGGCGGAAAGAAGAAGAAGCGCTGCCCGAAGGGACCGAAGCGATGGCCCGAGCGAAACACCGCCTCCTGGGTGCTCCTCTACGACTTGGACTCTGTGCTCAAGTACATCGATGCTCGGGTCGCCGCCAAGGACTGGAAGGAGAAGAGCAAGTTCAAGTTCTTTGTGGTGGATGTGCTGTCGCACAAGAAGGCGGCACCGAATGCCCGCATCCTGCAGCTCCTCACCGATCTGTCCATACCCATGACCTGCTCCAACAAGCAATACGGCCGGCCGGAGTACGAGATCTGCGCCACCAACGAGTCCCTGGGCTGGCTGGAGCTGGAGAACTGCCTGCCTGTCTGGAGCAGGCTGAACAGGAGGAACACGGCCGGCAAGTACCGCAACCTGCCCATCACCAAGATCAAGAAGTTCGATGTGGAGATCGAGGGACGGCTCTGGTCGCTGTGGGGCAACCTGCATCCGGAGGCGCCGGTCTTCGAGGACGAGTTGCGCGGCCGCCAGTACCTGGGCTGCTACGTGATGGCCTGCTGTGCGGCCAGCGTCTACCGGCTGATGGACTGGAGTCCACACCTGCTGGACACCATTGTGATCAGCGGCACCAAGTACTTCAAGGAGAGCATCGACCAGATCAGTGTGGAGGACTACGAGTTTTCGCTGGAGAACCTCAACATCGACTGCTCCATGGACACCATCAACTTTGTGGTCCACATCGAGCATGTGTGCTACGGCAAGCTGTACCGAGTGCCCACCTTCAACCGGATGAATCTCTCCGAGGCGCTGATCTACTTCTTCAGCCACTACCAGTTCGGCATTGTGAGTGTGCGCAAGAGGGCGTTGGCCATTGGCTTCTGTCCGGGCCACGATGGCGGATACTTCATGTACGACTGCCAGGAGAAGGATCATCCGCTGTTCCCCAAGCAGCAGGGCGCCTCCTATATGCTGCGCACGCGCCACCTCCAGGTGCTGCTCTACTGCATTGTGGTCACCCTGAATGTGCCCTTCTACAACATCGACTTCAGCATCCACAAGGTGGAGATGCTGCGCGAGGGTGCCACCGTGGAGAACGAGGAGGAGGAGGGCGCCGAGGAGGGCAATGCCAACTAGGGGGAGCTGGTGGAGATGTTGGAAAGGTTTCGTTGGTTGCTCGTGGGTTCTGACGCTGATTAAACAGATGCAAAATACGTTTTTTTGGAATATATATCGACGGAAAATGCATTTAATAAAGTATGATATCCCTTTTAGGATTAATTTCTTAATTATTGCATTTTATTTTATGATGTTTGGGGTAAAAAACTCATATAATTGCAGGGTATCCATTTTTGGCTAATTTAAAATAATTGCAAAACGAATTGCGAATGAAACATTTGTTATATTTGTATGAATATTAAATTTTGGTACGAAGCTTATTAAATCTAATATAGAACAGCTTTCCGATTTGAATTTAATCCTTTTTTTACTGAGCTATGATTTTTCAAACTTTGATTTTCAGCCATTTTACCATTTTCCTATTTATTTACATATCGAACCAGGGGTATCCTTTTACAGTCAGACACTAAATCTCATCGAAGGAGTCATTTCCCTATCCCATCCCCCCCTAATCATATATATTCTTGATCAGCAGACAGAGCTGAATCAAACTAGGCTTTCCCATTTGAATTGAATACTTTTTTAACAGAGTTATGATTTATCAAACCTTGATTTTCAGGCCAAAAATCGTTAGAATCTGGGGTATCCTTTTACAGTCAGGCGCTAAAAACTCATCGAAGGAGTCATTTCCGACCCCCTAAATCACATATATTCTTGATCAGCATCATCAGGCGATTCTAACTAGCCTAATTAACTAAGAAAAACAAGAAAAAAAAATTTGACCAATTTTTCAAAAATATGGAAAGGGGTACCATCATGATTTTTTTCAAAAATTCGAAAAAAATTTTATTGCTTGAAATTTTACATTTCGAAATGCAGATTTGTTAGCCTACCAAAAACTTGCTTAGAACAGCTTTCCGATTTGAATTTAATCATTTTTTGCCCAAGTTATGATAATTGCAAAACTTTGAATTGCCCAAAAAAATGAGCCAAAAAATTGTGACATTTTTTGAAAATGTTATAAGGGGAAAATTATATATAAAAATAAAATTGGCTATGGTTATGGACAATGACAAATACCACCATCTTTTGTGATAGAATCAACTTAACATGGCTTTCAAGTCTCTCAAATAATCTCGCTTTATCCAAATTGTGACTAACCCGAAGCCCAAAATCAGAATCAAAAGCAGACACACATATCTCTCTCTCCTCCAAATCGAAATTTAATCGGATCTCTAAGAACTAAGCAACTAAACATTTAACAACAATCGGATGACGCATGGCCGGATGACTCGGTGCTAGCCAGACGGTGACTCAATTCCGGGTGACTTAATGGCGCAGACGGCGCTGTTCCTCGGCCTGCTTGTAGTGATAGCCATCGGCACGGAGCTCGTGGGCGGGCTCTGCTTCCAGCTGCTCTGGGGTCTCCGCATCGGAGGGAGCCATGGGCTGCTGCACGTCTAGTATGTAGGGCATCTGCTCCTCGGCCGGCTGCTGCTGCTCCTGCATCTGGAACTGCTGCTCCTGCTTCTGGAACTGCTGCATCTGCTCCTGGTACTGCTGGTAGGTCAGCTGCTGGTTCTGCTCGGCAGCAGGGGCGGGCGGCAGATAACGCATGGCAGGCTGTGCCTGCTGGAGCTGCTCCATGGCGGCTTCCTGGGGTGCCATCTGCATCTCCATCTCCATCTGGGGCATCATCATGGGCTCGGCATCCATTTGTGGCTGAACAGGAGCAGGCGGCAGATAGCGAGTGGCGGGCATGGCCTCCTCCGGCTGATCCACTGGAGCTGGGGGTGTGAGCAGGCTGCTGGGCATGGCCTCCATCTGGCCGTGTTCATTCTCCCGCATGTACTCCACCTGCTCGGGCAGTTCGCGTAACTCCTGCTGCTCGATGCTCATGGAGATGGCTTGCTCTGGGCGAGGAGGCGGCAGGTAGCTGCTGCTGGGCAGATGGGAAACATCTGCGGCGGCCAAGCAGGCGCACAGAGCGAGCGTCAGGCAGAAGGTTTTCTATAGTAAAGCAGAAATTAATTTTATAATATTCCATTTTATAGTTTGTAGTAATATCCTTTTGGTGTTTATACTTGACTCTTGGTTATCCTGCTAACCAAATTCCCTTTCCTGGCCAGTTACTCACCATCTTGTTGGATGTTTGGCTGTGGAGCGTCTGATGTCGGAAGAGCTGAAAATGATGATATTTATACGAGCACAGCCTCCGAGGAGACCTTCAGTTGGCCCAGTCAATGGTCAAGGGGTTTGGGTAGTGGGCTCGGGTAGTCGGGTTCCGTTATTTGCTCAGTCCATCGATTTGTCGCCGGTTTCGTTTTTGTATTTCTTTTTTGTTTTGGCTCATCTCGACAAACAATCAAACAAACATTCGAGTATTCCAGCTGAATCATCGCCACTGGCCGCCAAGTCAAGCCAGGTACCACCGCACCACACCACACCAAACCAAAGCTAACCAATCCGATCCGAAGCCTCAATTGGACTCAGTTTAAGCCGCTTTTGGCTATTTGGGTACCCTTGCAGCGGGTAATTACCATTTTTGGGGCCCACAAGGAAGCCACCTAACTAAAAACAATAAACAATTTATAAATAGTTTTCTGTAAAAATAATGGTGGCTATTTTGGTCGCTTGTGAAAGCATTTACTTGGTAACTCAGCTGAAAAGGTACATCAATCAATGGGGGAAAAGATAACTTTGGGAAGTTAATTAAATATGTTAAGTGGCAAAATAAATAATAAATAAGAAGCTTGACAATTTTTTAGAATGGTTTACAATGGGTTACGTATTTATTTTAGTATTTCCTTGATAACAACATATTTTTTATAGTTTTAAATCTATAATTTGTATATTAAAATATTTAGTTTTCAAACCTTTTCATTTATTAATAGTAGAAGTATATTGGAATTAAGATTTTGGCTTAAAGCGGTTGCTATATTATTTATCACTTTGTTTGGATAAGCAACTTTAACAATAAACCTCCCTAAATACAATATATAAATTAAGAAATAATTATTAAATAAATTTAATAGAGTATGTGAGGCTCTTTATTTATAAACTCAACTCTACTAATTTTTCAGCATTCGTTTTCTCTTCATTTCAGACTTCACCTGCTGACAGGTGCCACTTGACGGGGCGTTTGACAATCTCAATTGTGCTTGAGATTCGCGGCTCGAGGCGTATAAACTGGAGCATGGTGCATAGAGCTTGGAGCGTGGCTATATACCCAAGGTTTACCCCGAATTCGCTTTTCGTTTACTTATTTTTGCACGTCGCCTGTTTGACCCTCGCCGGTGGATTTCACGGTCAACCGATGAGGCACCTAGCACCAGGCGAGAGATGTCTCCGTGTCTACAAGGGGCCTGACCGGAAAAGCAAACAAGCATTGAGGCAAAATCTTCATGGTTTTAATTTAAATTTAAAATAAAAGGTGTATACAAAGTATGTAGATTTTCTACTGAATATAAATTGTTTAAAATTATTTTGTTAGTTGCCAGGTTGTAAAAACTCAACCAAGACAGTTTTGTTGTTATTATTTCGTTACCTTCAGGTTTATACAAAAATATGGTCAAGTGCTGGCATTGCGATTAGTAGAGGAACAGCTTGAGGTTCGGTGGAAATTTCATCAAGGCTCCTCCATTAGGTTCACCTGCTGTCCCGACAAGATCTATCCCCATGAAAGAGAAACAGAACAAGCCCAACTGGGCCGTGGAGGCTGTGGATCCTCCGCCTGGCGTTAGTTCGTTTTGTAACTTCAACACCCTTAGGGACACTCGCATTCAGCGCCGGAATCCCCAGTTCGAGAATGAGTCGCCGCCGATGGCAATGCCTTCGATCGGCAAGAGGTCCGAGTCCATTTCCAAGAAACCTGAAAATCCAGTGATACCTTCGACAGCTCCTATGGCCAAACAGCCTGAATCCAGTTCCAAGAGATCTCCAAGTCCAGAGGTCCTTCCCAACCGGCCTGATGCCAGTTCCAGTGGACAGCAGAGTCCAGTGATGCTTCCGCCAGCTCCAACCGTTCCCAGAGGATTCCAGAGTCCGATGAAATTGGACAATGGCAGGGATCTCAAGGGGAAGGACAAACCCGGAAGGCGTTACTCACCGTAACAAAAAGGAATTCAAGAAGAGAGAAATAAGGCTGAGGGAAACTGAACAACGCATTAATAACATCACCCGGAATATAGCAGCAGAACCTTATATTCACCTTGAACATTCGGAGTACCTTGATGAAGACCCACAAGCCTTGAAAACTAAATTTTAACGTAATGATTGGTTAAAGTCTCTAAAGTAACACCATTAGAATAAATCACACTAAAGGAAATTCGTATTATTTTAAAGTATTATTAAACCTTGGTAGCCTGGAGTTGATCTTAAAGATAAGTATAAATAATTAAAATTATTTTACAATAGGAGGGGGAAGACTTTATTTTGTTTAAAAATAAATTCATTTGGCAAACATCTAATAACAATATCAAGGACATACAAATTATGTAGACTTAAGAAAATAGCGAACATTAAAGGGTTTTCTTTTATGTTTCTAAAAAGAAATATAAAATTAAAGTTTCATTAGTTACATAATTTATAAATACAGGGAATGAATTATAGCTCACAATCGTTATAATATTTTAGATTGCTTTAAATGGTTTTAAACAAGAACTTTTACTTATATATTTTGACTAAGTTGCCCATTCAATAACAAAGTTTTAAACAGATGCCAAATAGATAACTGATTTGAATTTAATGAGATTAATTAGGCATGCAAATTGTTACTTTAATAATTTTATACAATAAATATACTCTTGATATATTATGAATAAAATAAAGAATTTATAATGTAAAGAAATTTGTGTTTAGTACATAAAATAAATTATAGAGTCAATAGTTTAATAAAAGCTAAATACAATCCTCCTATATGGTATACTTCTAGGCTTTATCGTTAGTTTCCTAAATATAATTTTTAACGCAGCGTTGCCTACTTTTTGGGGAATCCATCGATAGGGTTTAAAAGAGCTGTGCCAACAAGTAATGGCAATAATAATTTAAATTATAGAACGTTGGCTAATTAATTAAACTATTCATTGAGCTAAAAAAGTCAACAAATATTTTTTATTCTAGATAGGAGTAACCTTTTACTCTTTTGGACCTCGTAAAAATATATTAATCTTGAACCTCGTATAATTTTCATCCATTTTTCAGTTTTCCCACAACATAAATATTAAATTTTACTGTAAGGATTAGCCTAGACTTTTCAGTCTTTCAGTGAGAAATCCAAAAACCAAAGCAACTCAAGCAAAACGAAGTAAAAATCTTTTATGTTTTACAATTTACAATTTGGTTATCAGGGAGTACAAATTTTGGACTTTAAATAGAAATTAAATCCGCTTATAAATTGCCCGTTTAAGAAGCCTTCAGCTTCTCTACATTTTTCAAGTCAGCCAGAAAGAGATCTTCCCTGACCATGTCGTCACGAGTTGGAGAGCGGGACAGCGGTGTCGGGTCCAGCGGCAGCGACGATCGAATGGCCATGGATCCTACAGAGCATAATTTTGCCCTTGAACTGAAGCCGACTCCCAAGCAGCTATGCATCCCGATGCACCAGCGCCTGACTAGCTCGGAAACCAAGTGAGTGCCACTTAAATTCCTTTAAATTTAATCACTGTTTTATGTCTTTTCAGTGTGTTTCATCGGGATGTGGAGTACGAGGTGCCGGACAAGTCCTGGTCGGTCCTTTATATTGGAACCGCCAAGGAGAAGCCTTTGCAGTAGCGGGAATCAAACTTCCAGATGCACAGCTCGCATCCCCCGCAGCTTCTCCGTAGCACATCCTGCATTCCAATTGAAATCGATTTCCTGCAAACACAATGGCCCACTCAGCGATTGAGTCCTTCGCCGCCACATCACTCAGTCATCCATCAGACGTCGCGAAATGTTATATAAAATTTAAATTCGCCCTCGTGCTACTGCATATATCATTGGAATTTTATTATTTTTGTGTGTGGGCTGAGCCTGATGATGCTGCTGCTGCTGCTGCTGGAGGTTCTGGTTGCAATTGGTGGTGATACGTACGATTGTGATTAATGGAGACGCCGTCATTGAGCCCGATCCCCGGCGCTTCAGATGCTTGCCATATATACCATATAGAAACATTTATGCATAACGATCGCAGGCAGACCCATTTATGATGTCATATTCATTGAGCCAAGATTGCTCTTGAGAAGTGTCAACTGAGACATTTATATCTAAAGCGGAAATAATGGCTTAATGAGACAAATGACGCGACTCTGACACATCTGACAGCTTCGAAATTCTGAAAACGTGTGAAATTCTGGCGAAATTGATGCTTATTTTTTTGCAAATCCATATTGTCTTCTATGATAAATGTTTGTGAATTGTTTGGGCATAGAATATTATGATTATTCAAGTTGATGAATAATTTATCATAGGGTTTATCGGTTTGTATAATTAATTCTTGAAGGGGAATGCTTTCAAGCTAAAATTTCACTAGATTTAAATAAGCCCAGTTTATTTTAGAACCCCAAAACATAAGACTCAATTGTGGTTTGTCCGCTCAACTGAACTCTTGTGGTTCCCCCCTTAGTGAATTTATGGTCTGTCTGCTTTTGAAAATAGCTCCAAAAATAGCTTTTCTTTCAAGCATGCCAAAATCTGTTTGTCTGCTCGTTAGCATATCTGCAGACTGAATATTTTGGCACTGCCCCCAGATGGGTGGATGCTCGCAGATACTCTCCTGCCCCGAGTTCACTCTGTGGGCCACATGTCAGCTTAAAGCCCATCTGAAGTGTCTGACCCAGATAATTTATTTAGCCGCCAGCAGAGTGCCATATATGCATAGTATATATGTTTATATGTAAATACAGTGATAGTACTCCCGGCAAGGATGCCAAAATATTTAACAAAATATTGTATTAAATCGGGGCAACACTTTAGATTAGATTGCAGGCTATAAACTTCATAGAAAATAATCTTCACTGGCAACTAAATAGTTTTACAAGGTGTTCACTTCTTCTGTCCAGCTAACCTTGGCAGTCAATCAAAAAGTTTACTCACAAAGAGTGTGCCTCATTTCCGCTGCGAATTTCTATTTGTTTGCTGCATATTTCTGGCATTGCAAGTGCACTTTATAAATGGTCCTCTGACCATTGCCATGAAAGTGGCAATGACATCAGCTGACTGTAGGCTATATCAGGAACATTAATACCACAGAGAGGGAGAGTGAGATCAGGACTGGGCAATTTGGTTGAAAATTTATCGAAACTATTAAATGGCATGCAAAAGTTTCGTGCAAAATAATAATTTAGTGGGGAAACAGCCATGAACTCTCTGCTCCTCCGCTCTTTATTTGTAAATACGATATTTGTATGATGTGCATTTGGGTTTGCCACAAAATGTGGCCTGTTTGGCTGCCGCTGCTGCTGTGTTCTAATTGAAATGGACCACAAAATTGCTTAGAAGATGTTTGTATGCGGCTTGCCGCAAACTTCAAAGTTTCACTCTCCGTCGGTCGCCTCTGATTGATGCCCATGATTGATGATGGAGTCGCACCCAATCCGTCGTCTGAGCTTTTCGTTTATTTTTCTACAGTTTCTTGGGTCTGTTTTTCGGTACTCGGCGATCCAATTTGATACAATTGAACTTTGTCGGGTGTCCACAAAATTCTTGCCATACATTTTTGCGTAATTTGCATAAAAGATATTGGCAAGCTCCAAAGTCCAAAGTGCCAAAGTCGCCTCTGCCAGTGTTTTCATTTCCCCCTTCCTACATATATGGCTTTCTGTTTTTCTTTTCTGCCCTGCTATGTGGTAAAATCTCACATTTCCATAAGGCAAACATGAGCATAAGCATAAAATTAAATATGCACGAGAATTGGCAGAGCCATCGAGGCAACGCCAACTGCACTTGCAACAATTTGAGCTTTAGGCACTGAGAGAATGAGCAGCTTTTTCATATTTATTCAATTTAAATAGTTTTCATAATTTATTGCTTAATATATTATAATGATTTATATTTTAATAGCAGCTTTAAAAGTAAAGTTCAAGCAGAGTAACCAGGAAATTCTTAAGTCCTTTTATTTTAGGCTTTAGTAAGTCTTCAATAATATTTATTTACCTCTAAAACTGTTTATAACCATTCAGTAATTTTTTAAAAATATTTTTTACTTCTTAAAAACTACATCTTAAATTTTTTAAAATATTATTTCCAGTGCATAGTGATTGGCCAAAGGGGGGCCTGCCCGAGGTAAGCGGTTGCCTTTGCTCTGGCCAAATTTCGCTTCACTTGTTGTGGTTGTAATTGCTGCCGTTTCTCAGGCGGCGGAGAGGTGGCAACGGGGGACGTTCGGGGGTGGAATGGTATCTGTCATTGACATGGATGGCCGTCGTGGTTCGTGCCTGCAGCCCAAATGCGTTTTGCATAATTTTAAAGCCTCTTTAAAGCAGCGAAATGCCATTACGGATTGCAATTTTGTGACCAAAACTATTTTGCGGATTTTTTTTCGGGGACAAATTGAATTTCACTCTTGACTGCACTTTGCAGGAGAAGTCAGAGGGGGGAGGAGAGAGGAGGAGAGATTTTCCATTTCCCACGCGGCGTATACGTGTTATTTGGCATTCGTAAAGCGCGAAACAATTTTGATCAATTTCCCTTCAATTACTTTCTGCCAATTAGAGAAAAATTGATTAATTAGCCTTAGCCACTGGGTTTGAAATATGTTTTTGGGCAAAATGTTAATCAATTACTGCTTAATGGCTTATGGCTTTAATCTGTCGATAGCCCTGTCAATTATTCATGAATTATGGCCCTAATGAACCCGCAAAAACTATATTCTAAACACAATTTCCAGATGAATCATGGCTGCTGAAAATTTACAGGTGATTCAGTGGATTGTTTTTATAGATAAGGATTAACAGATGATTCAGATTGAGTCAGAGAAGTTGCAGAGCCAATTTCAAGCTCCTTGAGTTTACAATTTTACAAGTACTTCCCCCATTGTGTCATTGATCTGCATAGTATTTTCTTTTTTGACAATCAAACACAACAAATGACTTTGCCTAATTGAACTTGAACTTGATGTTAAGTGACAGCAATTGAAATATCTTAATTTCGTACCCAAAATTTGGGTCAATTCATGCTGATAATTCTTGGAATGCAAACAAGCGTATAATTGTACTAATTAATAGCGTAATACGATACCCAGTGCGGTATGCACACTTGCCAAAAAGAAACCGAAATCAATTTATCAAGAACTTGCGTAATACGTTTTTTGTTTTGGAATATTTTAAATATGCATGAGACCCGAAAACAATTTTGTACTAGCGAGACCCCGCTTTAGCTTGAATATATATTGGAAATCGATTAGTGCAAAGTGAACAGGAAAATCAACAAAATGGAAATGACAACGCCAGACAACGTGGCTCTGGGAACGCATAATTCTTGAGGCCTGTGGGGCAAGTGCACTGCGAATAAACTATATACATTTTATATATAAATAAATTTAAATTAATTTAGATTATAGTTGAGCTATTTATTTATTTAAATGGTATTACAAATTAATTATATATTTAATTACTTTATGTAAGAGTTGAAAGTTCACTTTTTTCCCCCTTAAAACCTGAATTATATATTTTTCTCTGTGCTAACCAGCAGCCGCCATCAATGACAAAGATTTATCCACTGCCCGGGGACAGGTTGCAGTGGCCACTAACTAGTGACCACTGACCACTGGCCACCATCATCATCATCGTCGCCTTCACTTCGCCATTGCCAGCGCAGGCTGACCAACAAGTTGTCTTCAATTAGCGCCAATCGCAGCTCAACAGCGAAAAGCAATTAAGTCACTTCACCGTCTTGGGGGTTCTGCTTACTGCCGCCTGCCGCTTATCAAATATTTTTTTTAATTGAAAACTTATTACGGAAAGTATCCCAAACTTGGTTATCATCTGCGGGACTTGGAGTTATGTTATGAGATTATTTGCATAATTGGAAACACGTTAGCATCGAATCTCTCCCTCTGGCTACTTCAATGGGAAATATTTGCATAGAGCATTACTCACTTTGCAAGTTGCATGACTCACTCAGCCTTCAATTATTTACTGCACCACTATATGTATATATATATATATCCCTTGATTTTCCCAGCCTTACTAGATCGCTGGCAATAAACCCCATTGGCTGCTGCGCTTATTGAGCAATCGTCTTGGAGTGGAGCAAGTGCAAGTTTGCATATTTCTTATTTAAGTTCCACACACATCCAGCTTGTTTATTATTAAACATTTTTATGATGGGGGTTTGTTTTCTCGGTTTTCATATTCTCAGTTTGTGGGTTTTGCATTTGTGCGGTTCCCAAAAAAAATTGTTTTGCCGATCATTCTGGACCGAGAATATTTGCTCTTAGTGGAGCATAGCCAGACGCAAATCCCCGAGCACTGACACATGTTGCGCCTGCCTGCCGGTCTCTTTTTTTTTTTGGATATACTAAATACGTGGTGTATATATAGATATAGCCGAAATGTGCGAAAACTAAAATTCATTTGCTACATCTGGCAATTGTAATGAGGGAGGAGGAAGCTCCAGCTCCCGGGTATCATTTGTCAGGGTTAATTTGTTCAATAGTTGTGGAAAGGTTTAGGGTAATTAATTGTATTATATTTCCAATTAGGAGTCTAAAATTTTTTATCTATTTATATATATATATATTCTATATAGATCTCATATGGATTAGATTTAAAGCAAGGTCAGTGATGCATTGATCTTTTGGTTTATTTAAACGTTATATTATAATGGTATCGAAATTAATATTCAAAAAACAAATATATACCTTTCCTTTATGGCTAAATACTCTTGTAAATTTTACCCTGTATTTCGTAGGCGTTTCACATTTTGTGGCAAAGAATTTGTATTTATTGACACTGAGCTTTGGCAGTTCTCTGAGAGTTCTCGCCGCGTCCACGTGCTGCGACCCCTTCGATGGGTCAATGTCGCCGGCCAGAAACGATGCTCCTCTTCAGTCCATGTGTTTGCTTAGGCGGCTGAACAAATCTTTAAATTGCCATAAATTACAAGAATTAGGGGCATAATATTAGATACGGCTGCCAGAGTTGCGCAAACACATTCGCCGGAGTCAAGTGCAGAGTGCCGATGGACGGGCGGATGGACGACGGCGAATGGAACGGAATTAATGGGTCTGCCCTTTGATGGCCCCCGAAGAGTTGAGCTATCGAATAAATCATTGCTGTGACCTTCCCTACCTCCGGTTCTGGTCCAAGTTATAGGCCGAGTCCCCCGAATTCGAACTTTTATTTGAATTTTCTGGGTGTTAATGGCCGGCGAAACATTTGGACAAATAGTTTCTATTCCTCCTCCTATTTTGAACTTTTTTATTGTAACTATTTGGTAATTAAAAATTTCGTGATTTTTATTACTGTTACACAAAGAGAAATGGGAGTTAATATAAAGTTTTTTATATAGATTTGATAGCTATATGTATTTATTATTTTATAAAAAAGCTGCTGCAAATTTTGCTCATGTCTCGAAAATTAAAATTAATTTAATTTCTAAATTTCAAAGCTAAATAAGACCTTCCTAATTTAATTTCTTAAGGAATATACATGTACTAAATTTGCAAATTAAAACTAGAAACATAATCTACAGTGTTTTTCTTGGCTTTAATAAATTTGTACAATTTTCTAATCCAATAACAATAAATATTTCCCAACTGAAAGCTATTTCCGTATTTAGACTAACCTTGTCACGGTTTTCTTTCCTGATTTTAGAATCCAAAAAATCATAATAATAATTCACACAGACATATATGAGTTGTGCTAATAAAATTAGAGGCATGCTTGCAATTTTTTTCGGGGTGTAGAATCGTAACATTACACGAAAGGCGATGTTTATGCACGGATTTTTGGGCCAGCTGCCGCACATGTTGCCAGCGAGGCGCCACCCACTCAATGCCAATGTCCAGAGCAGATGGTGGCACGGCACAGGCCGCGGCACACACAATAACCCACCCACCCACAGCCACACCCACCCACACGCACACCAAACACACACGCCCAGTCGATTCTATTTCCATTTGGATGTCATCTCTATTTTTAGGCTGCTCGGAGGAGCATGGAGATCGCCCTGTGTGGCACGATGCCTGGGCAACTCTTTCGCGTATCATAAATTAATCTATTTCGAATCGAAAACTATTCCCAAACGCAAATTATGATCCATTTTTCTCCACGCGCCCGCTTTTTATAATTTCTCTAATTACGAATATTCCATTGTTTACATTTTGTCCGCACAACGCACATTTCCTTGAGTGTGCGCCCGATTTGTTGTGCGCTGTGTGTAAACAATCCGCTTTTTGTTTATATCAGCTAGCAAAGTGCAGCGGATTAATAAGCGTCAATTGGGGGCACTTCAGTGAATGACTTGCCCCGAAATTTCATTCGTATTTGTTGCTCTTTCCATTACAATGTATGCAAATATTGCTCATGGCCCACATTGTTGTTGGCTAAGGTTGCACTTGAGGGTGCTGGGTGCTGCTTGTGTTACAATTGTTTATTATTATTGCCTCTGTGTTTGGTATTACTAGTTGCTGATGCAGCTTCCAGGCTTGATATTGTAGCTGTGGGAGTCGGAAGTGGTGCCATTTTCTTGTTTTAGTTACCTGCAAATACTTTTCTTTAAAATTGACTCATTTTTAGTTTACGT
Organism: Drosophila anomelani; assembly: GCA_035045905.1. Lineage (NCBI taxonomy): Eukaryota > Metazoa > Arthropoda > Insecta > Diptera > Drosophilidae > Drosophila > Drosophila anomelani. The sequence goes on from JAWNOO010000165.1 coordinate 12,622,253, forward strand.
TAAATTTTGTATTGAATTTTTAAAATAGAAAAAAACCTTAGAGTTTTTTTTATATCCTTCAAACTAAGCAACTTTAGTGTTTGGAATTTTAATATGTATATTGTTAAAGTAATTGTGGTCCCAGTCTTAAAGATTTTCTTAATAAAATGAATCTATATTTTTGGCATAAGTTTATTGTTTTAATAGCTATCTTTCACTCAAAAAAAATTCTGTTAATAGATTTAAATTCATCAAAACCCCATGAGTAATATTTTAAATATATATTTCTTAATTCTATGTCATGAATAATATTTTAAATATATTTTTCTAAGGTCAGTATTCTTCCAATGACAATATTTTCTAGAAACAACAGAAAGGAAGAGTCTTGCACCTGTTGATTATGCTGGAGATTCTCTTTTTTTCTTTAAAGTATCTGATGTTATTACCAATTTTAAAGTTTCTGTTTATCTTACAACCTTTAATGATGCTGCAAGAATTGTTTTTTATTTCTAAGCTTGTTGCTGCTTCTATTTTATATTCATGTTGCTCCTACTTTTGTTGTTGCTACTCTGCTATGGCCTTTGAGGCTGCCGCTGTTGAAGCTACTGCTGTTATAGCTACTGCTGTTTAGCTACTGTTATTAATATAAACAAATGTTGCTGCTGTTGATGCTGCAGCAACTTTAGCTAAAGTGGCTATTGTTGTTTTAATGCTGATATTTTTGCTTTAAGTTTATGTAGCTTTAATGTGGATGCTGCTTTTGTACCTCAACTGCTACGAAAGTTGTTAATGTTGATGAAGGTAATGCAGCTGAAGTGGTTATGGAATTTGTGACTATGTAAATGCTTCTTCTGCTGATGTTGCCAATGTTGTTACATGATGTTGATTTTGTTTTGCAGTGGCCACTGTTAAAGACAATGTTGCTGCTGCTTTATTGTTATTTCAAGCAAGCAACAAGTTGCCAAAAGTCAAGAGCTCTTCCGGGAAAACTAAGGGAGAACTGCACTTGTTTTCCCAATTAAATGTACTGCATTCCGCTAGCCCAAAGTTTTCCCACAGCAATCTCTGACACACTGCAATATGCAAATTTCACCAGACTTGGCTATGAGTAATTCCTTGTATTATAAAGGCCCACCGATCTACGTAATTGTTTATAAATATGGGCGGCGCTGGCACTGGCAGCCGTTCAGACAGATGGCGTCATTTGTTTGCGTTGAATGTGGTCAAGAATTTCTTGGTCGTTGATTCTGAACCATTTTGGAGCATTTCTCGGGTTGACTAAGCCGCGGAAGGTAAACAAAGCGAAAGTCAGCCGGCGTTGGGCAAGAAATGGATATTTGGACTCGGTTTATTGCTCTGTTATTTGAAACATACTCTTTCAGTTTTTCACTTTTTCAGTGCTAGACGGGACGCACCCGTTGCGCCCATAAATTAACTGGGCCAAGCACTCTGATCTCATGCAAAAAGTCAGCGGCCATAAATTCAAATGTCTTTATAAATAAGCAAACGCGAGCGGCGGCGGACCCCGAGCAAACACTAAAATAAAATCAACTGTATAAATTATAAATCAGGCATCACCATCGCCAATTAAAAAGGGGCCAGGCATTGGGGAATCTAATGCAAAAAAACAACTCAAATTAGCGGCGGAGCACACTTCAAATCAAAAGCGCGCCAAACTTCGCTCAGCAACATGTTGCCAAGAGGCAGGTGCAACATGTGCCTTTGAAAGCCGGTAAATTTGCAAAGAGAGAACCAGTTTCTCTCTTAGTTTTATGATTTTAGGAGGCCAGAGATAAGGTTTGTCATGTTTACACTTCTCTCTACATATAAAGAAAACTATCTATCTATACAATTTAAAAAACATTCCCGCAGAATAACAGCTGGCAATAAAAAATACTTTACAATAATTTCTTCACTCTCAGCGCTAAAAAGTAGACTACGTTTTATGCGAACTGGCTCCATAATAAATATATATTTAATACTTGTTAAATATATTTGCTAAATACGGATATAAAAATATAAATGCTATTTCGCTAAAGCAATTTTAAATATATAAAGTAAATTTTTAGTTAATTTTTATTAAGCGCGGCGAACATCTAGGGCAACATGGCGTATACGTGATTTTACCAAGCCCATTCTGTCGGCCATCTTGGGCAACATTACGTATACGAGATTACATTAATTGAAGTTTTTAGAACTTTAAAAATAGCTCAACTAAATATTGGTAAATGTGAAAATTAACTAGTAAACCAACTCTAAATAGTTTAAATTTTAAACTTTCAACGATTTTGATCAAATAACTCAATTAATTGTTTTGCAAATTTGCTGATAACTCCATTATTTATTTAAAAAATGTAAATTTAATTTATGTGACTCTTCTAGTACATCTATCTTTTGCCAAGACTAATACCTATTTTCTTTCTGTGCCACTCTCTCTCAATGACAACAACAGCATCTTGGCAGCGGCAACGTCACAACAAAGCCATGTGGCAAGGAGAACGAAGAGAGAGCGTAGCACTGAGCAAAACATGAAGCCGGCGGCACTCGAGCTTTGCGTTCGCTTTTTTAGGCAGCCATTCGCAATTTTCCGGTCGTGGCGAACAGACGCGTTTCTCAGCGCTCCGTCGAGACCCGAGTTGTCCGTAGCAAATAGTGGCCCATCACGAAATAGCATCTCATCTCTTAGCCCGAAACTCCGAACGACTTGACCACAACAAGTGCGATTGTTTCATTTTCATAGTTCATAGCCGCATCAGTGTGCCACTTGGTCGCCGTAGTCTAGTGGCTCTCCCCCTCAGGTGTTGTTACAGGTGAAATTTCGTGCCGCCGTCGTGCCGGTTAGATTAGCCTGACACCTTCGCTTCGCTACATTTTCGAGAGTGTCCGCGCCAAAAAATCGCGCTAATTGGCTTGATTTTCATACCAGCTAATAAATATCAAGTTTCAATATTCGCTGTCAGTGGCGGAAGCTAGTATATATATCCGGACATAGAATATATATACGCGATTTGGCAACAGTCCATCATCGAGGGAGCTCTGCCTATTTGCATTTCAAATTGTTTGCACTCTCGACAGCAAAAAAAAAAAGGTAAGAAGTGGCTAAGTGGAAATCAAACAAGAAATGGAACAATTAACTCGAGATGTTTTCAATTCGATTTCTGGATATTCTTTCGATATTTGCATAACTTGATGGGAATATATATAATCGTGTGCCTCTGTAGAATTTCAAATTTTTTTTCTTTCATTATTTTTTATGTCCATTTCCTTTGGCGGCATAAATTATCCCGCTCTCGCGTGATATTCTATTCTATTCGGGGGCACAATTCTAATTAAGTGCTGAGACCTGCCCCAATGATGTTGCCACTCCCACGACCCTTTGGCTTCACCTCTGACCCCTGGGTTTGGTTACAGATGGAGAAAATGAGGAATAAAACGAATTATTTTGGTGTTTTGAAGAGATTTTGACTTTGAAAATAATTGTGTACAAAAGTCATCGTAATTAGCCCAACATTTTATAAAAGAATTCATTTTTTAGATTAGAAAGAATACATACTTTTAATTAAAAACATAAAATGTATATTTTTGGTATCAGAATCCATATTTATAATCACCTAATAAATCACAAAAGTTCAATAATTCATTGGTAAATAGCACCAACCTAGGCTAAAAATACTCGAACCAGATTAAACTAAACGAAATGTCACAATGATAAGAGCTATGAGGTAACTGTGTCAAGAACTGATTAGCAAATTTGTTGACACTTTTTGTCGCTGTGCACTTTTAGTTGCTTTCTTGCCGCCTCTTCAGTGCCACATTTATTGGTCTTTCTTTTTTTTTTCGTTTTTTTGCTATCTGAACTCTTGTTGGAATTGTTAACAAAACTGTAGATTTATGCAGTAGATTAGCTCGTCAACGCCGCGAAGCGAAGGCCAAAGGACATGCTCTCCAAAAGGGCCAAATCCGCTTATTAATGAGCTGTCACTGGGCAGTGGGATTTAAGAGTGGGGAGGGGCATGAGGGTTAAGGGGGCGTGGCCCCGGTCAGTCTTGGTCATCAATTAACGTTAATGCGGCAATGTCGTCAGTGCTGGCTGCTCGCTAAATGTCCTTGCCACACTTTTGTCAATCACAAGTGTTGTTTTTCCTTCGATTTCTTTATATATATTTTTTTGTTGTATTTTTGCGAGTCGTGCGAATGCATTTCATATTCATAAAAGTTGTCAAGTCGATGTGAGTGAGTGTGACTAAGCCGACAACTTACCAACGGGCCAAGAAATAATAATCGTTAAAATCGATTTGGTAGCTGGGGGGGAGGAGAGCTCTACGCCAGCAATGATGACCTTCACCGGAGAGCAGCCAGCTCCTGCTCCTTCCCTGAGAAGCTGGGAGCCGGGGAGATTTAAGCCAAATGCACGAATCGCTTTTTCGAGGGTCATAAATAAAAAAGCGAGCCGAATGGACCCTGACACTCCGCTCCATCCCCCTCCCCCTGTACAGCTTATGCCACTCAGGTGCCTGGCGTGGCGCATATTTTTAGACGTTTAGCAGAACACACTAAAAATACATTGCTTTCTTCAGCAAAGGCACAAAATAAGGGAAACACGAAATGGACCAAAATAAAAACCTAGAAGGAGCGACCGAAAAATATCCCACAAAAAAGGGAAAACAAAGCCCTGCCTGCACCCGGCGACCGACAGAATTCGCGGCGGGGATATCATAAAATGCCGAAATGCAGAAAATGAAACTGAAATACAAGAAAATAGACATTAGCTAGCACAAAAAGCGATGCTGAGGCACAGAAACGTGGCATTTTGATATTGATAGTTATGCGAATGGGGATTACCCTGAAGATATTTTAGAGATAATATTTTTGGGAACTATTTTTCAACATTAACTATTTAACTGGCACATTAATTAACTATTTTTAAAGAGCATTTGACTTGTTAAACTTTAAAAATTAAATAGAAATAATGTTTAAAAGGAACCAATAATAAAACATTTAAATTAAACTTAGTTCATCAAAGGAATTAATAAAGAAACTATGAAATTGTAATGCCAACTCAAGGGCTGATCAATTAGTTCATTGTATTAAATAAATTATTTAAAAAAAAACTACAATATAAACTAGAAAATATATAAAAGGCCAATAAGCAGAAATTGAACTATAAACTAAAAATTAAGGTACAACTCCCCTCGGATCGTTAAAAAACTTGCTTAGAATCTCATTTGGCTCTTCACCGAGACAAAAAATGATAAACTTGCCACTTGAATGTGTGTTTGGGTGTGCGAGAATTCGAGACGGAGAAAAAGAAGCAAAGAACGACACAAAAAAAGGACAGAAAAAACATTTGGCAAAAGCATAAAAATAAAAATGAAATAAAATGGCATAAAAAATGCAACAGTTCAGTGAGATAAACACGAAAAAAGCCAAGGTAGAAAAGGCGGGCAGAATGTCCCGAATAGGGGAGCGGGGAACGGAAGGAAGCAGGGGAAGGAAGATGCTAAGGAAGAGCCCGAGGAAGCTGCAGCATTTAGACCAAAAGAAGGAGGATGGAGCAGGGACAAAAAATGGCCCAGTAGCTTGGATTTCAGGCACACTAAAAACACTAACAGACACACACACACACACACGTGGACACACCTTGTCGAATTTTAAATGAGTCAGCTAACATTTCAGGTGAATTAAGGCGGGGGACGGGGGAGAGTTTAGGGGGTTTCGAGAAGGTTTCACGAAGGCGGTGGATCCCTCAATAAATGTCCAGTTGTCCGGCTTTTGCTGCTGCTGCTGCCCGCCCGCTTCCTTGGCCACTGCCTTTTTGACCAACTTTGGGGGCCCGGCTTCGACACTTGGCACGGTTTTAATGCCCTGCCCAAGGTTAACACGAAGGGACACTGCGGAGAAATAAGCAGTAGGAAAAATAGGAAAAACAAAAATGTAGAATATAAGAAACCTAGGATCTTAGGACCTTTAGACCCCAATATCCTAGTGTTTAAATAAATTTCCCTCGGTGCACTTGCACAGAAAAGGAAACACACACTCTAACATAATGAAGAAAAAGCGGAAAAGCCGGCAAATAGAAATGAAGAAATACAAATTGTATAAAAAACACAGCAGGTGAGGGTGAGGGGTGAGGCTTTGGTAAATGTGCCACAGAGATAAAAGCGTAAATAGAACTGAGGCACGAAAATTTTTCAAATTACCAGCAAAGAGGTTGAGTTGAGGCAGGGCGTGTTTTCTTCTCTTTTTCCCAACTGTCTCCGTTTGTGTGTGTGAACTTATTGAAAGTGCGAACACACACGCAAGTGAAAATGCCCATGCATACACACATACATATGTATGTTTGTGTGGGTGTGGGGTGAAGAGCATACATCCTGCCAAGCGACCGCAGTTTAAACAAACTGCTTGGCCTGCCCATGTCCATGCTTCCATATGCTCCACCTCACTCCCTCGTCAGAACCTCCCCCCAACCTTTGCTGGTTATGCCATGTGGAAAAGTTGTCACCTTTCTCCATCCCCTTTCACTCTTATTTCTGCTCCCCCCACCTTTGCCTCATTTTCCTTCCTCGTTTAGTGCACTGGAAAATATTAAAAGAAGGGTTTTCTTTATACATTTTTACTAGATTTTCTTTTGGTTAAAAATATCTTTGAGGAAAGAAATTTGACGTATTTAAAACTAACTGATTTTTGCAGTTTAATTTATTTTAAATCAATTTTAGCAATACTGAAAAGCACCGAAAAAACTCTTTATAAACAGCCCTTTATTGATCCTTTATTTCTTTATTCAATAATATTATTTAATAACCCCCAAAAGCTTACCTCCCCTTTTATAAAAAATAACTCAATTGGCACACAATTAATAACGAATTAACTACCCAATTATTGTTAATCTTTTTCCCACATAAAAAAGAACAACTAATGACTAAAAAACCCAATCACTATTATGTAGTTTTTCTGCGTGTCTACCTCCTTTGCTGACTTTGCGTGTGTGTAATGAATTTAAAGTTTGCTCCGCATACATTTTTCATACGCTTGCAAATTGTTATGGTTTTTGCAGCACCCCTCACCCGAAAGCCACCATATATCCACCTTGTATTAAGTGGGTGTCTCGTGTGTGTGCTGGCTTTTGTCCTTGTTATCCACACGAGACATGATTATTAATTTGCAATTCCTGCTAATTGCATGAGCTTCACCCACTCACCGCTTGCACCTGACCCACCACCGTGCCCCGCTTCTCTCGTGTGTCTTTAATCGCTTAAAAAAAAAGTATTTTCTTTTATTTTCACATATTTTCACTCACTTTCATGTTGTGTGTAGCAAGTTCAGCCGCATTCCCTCACATCGTCGCTGCTTGGATAGATAAGCTTTAGATTAGATTAGCGGTCACTGGAGCACATGGTGAACATATTATTCTCCCTCTACCCTCCCTCGAAGTGCTCTACTTCTGGGATTGTAATTGTGGCCGAATGGCATCTTGAAATAGTTTTGGTTTATTTCGCATTTCAGGCTGGCCACTTGACTTTGAAATGCTCGGCAAAAGGAAAGTATTTTCTCGATATAAGCACTATGAATTGATGGAATTGTGCTTGTTGCTCAGGCAATTAGTTTTTTTATGAAGGAATTCTGGATGAATCTAGACAAAAACCAGTTCAGTATTTTCAATTAATTCCAAGGAAAAATTAAAGCATAATTTAAATATTTTAATTTTTAAAAGAATAATGATACATTTTGGCATGATTTTTAGTTTGTGAATATTACAAATAAATTCCAAAACATCCCTTAATTCCTCTAAAATAAAACACAAATCAATCACACTAAAGTGCGCAACCCTTCCCTCTATTAATCCATTCGAATTCATCTCAAATATCTTGTTTACAAGGCCTCCTCCCTCATCATTTATCTCACTTGATGACGGATCATTCATTAGGAATTTTTAATGCCCCCTCTATATTACATGGAAAATGCTCAAATTTGAATATTTATTTTGTGGCAAATTATCCGCCATATATATTGTAATAAAAATCAATTTGTGAGCAAACTGCCAGCCATTAAGATGGCAGCCTTTTCAAAGTGGGCTCAGCTCGGCTCATCACATTTTCGATGGGGCGATGAGTCTGACGCTCGACGCTTGGCGCTTGGCGCTCGAAAGCTGATGGCTGTCATGTCGATGCATTATAAATTGTTGACATTAGCTGGCAAATCGACGGCCAGACGGCGTCGGTGATAGGTTTAATTTCGTTGATTGAACAGCATCGGAACAGCATTGGTATATAGCATCAGCAGCTAGCAGCAGCAGCAATGTTTTACGAGCGCATTTTCGCAGCTCTGCGCTTGCCATTTTTGTTTATAAATCGCCGGCAATCTAATCGATCGAATGGCTTTGGCATTTGCTGCTCGTGGGGTTAGCGGCTAAGTGCTTCAGCTCAGCACGGCTCAGCTTCCTGTCTGGAAGCGGTGAGTCCGTGGGCGGGCGCTCGTCCTTGACCCGGCCGCCATTCAGCGGAGGCCTATTATGCGGCTCGGAAAATGTGTTCCCGCCCCCCTAAAAAGTTTCACTCTTTTGAGCCTTTGTGTTGAGAGTTGCGGCATTGCGCATACGCCCCGTTGCCAGACGGGGCTTAACCCTTTACGGATCCCTGATGAACTTCCGCATCGAAAGGTTAAAGTTTTGGTTTTGTAAAAGTTCTAAATTTAATGATTTTCTTAAACCTAAAACAATGGTATAATTCTGGTTTGTAAAGGGTAAAAATTCTATTATTTTCTTTATATAAAATCATATTTTATGGAAGAGAAATATTTAAAAGACTTGGCTAAATAATATATTTTACTTATGCTTAATTTCTGATTATAAACAATTTGAAAACTTTCCCTCTTAAAAGGGTTAAGCTCTTTAGCAGCAGGAGCCCGCCTCTTTTATTTAATATTTTCCTTTTGAAGCTGCAACCGAGGCCTGGCTCTAATTAAGTCGATGTTTGGCTTTCCCACTGCGCTTTTAATGGCAAAACGGATCCCTGAAACCCTGCTGGCCCCTAGTTTTTGGTCTGCTGTGTAGCTAAATTCAATGAAAACCACTCTGGAAAGAAAAATACATAAAAAAAGTGCACTGGTCAGAGGAAAATAAAAACAAACACGCACTTGCTGATAATTTAGCAAACTGGCGAGCCAGCCAACCGCTTGACAATTTCCATGGGCCACCAAATTGTTTTCTTCTCTGCGGTTTTTACTCTTAATTATGCGCCAGTTAGGTGGAGTTCAGTGGGAATTACCACGATTTTGTGGAAGGGGGATCGGGCGGCTTCTTCGCTTGTTGGGTTTCGCTGACTTTGACATTTGAGTTCAGTTTTTTCGTTGGCATTTTTTTATATACTTTTTTTTTTTTGGCCAGACTGTCGCGAATTGGCGGTTCATTAAACTGAAGTGTCATTCTGCGAACGTTTCCCCTGTCTTTCTTTTATGTCTTTCACAGTAAAAGAGCAAAGTACAAAGTTGTAAGAATGTCTTGTAATAGCAGGGAATGGCGGCGCATGATTTTACGAATTTCGAGAACTCTTTTCAGGCTGACCTCAACATAATTCGTGCAGGGCACTGGGAGAAATTGGGGTATTGATATTTTTTGGGAGGAACACATTACTCCGGAGGCTTAAATAATTATTTAAAAGTTATTAGGGCTAAATGGGATATAGGATAGAGATTATAGAATAGTATTCGTAGCTGTAATTCTATGATTCACAATTGTAAATGCAAATTTTTAATACTCTCGAGAAACATTATATTTTTATTAAACCAGTTTCTGAATTATTATTACTTTGGATTTTCCATTATTATAAAATATGATTCATTGATAGATTTATATGATTCATCATGTAATAATAAATTCTCAAAACTCAGCCCTAAAAATGTAGCAAACCTACTAAATATAGTCAGTTAGAAGTTATAAAAACCGTTAAAACCTATTAAAAAGAATGTTTCAAGCCAAACTCCATACCTTTTGAATTCATAATTCCCCATTTCCCAAAATACTCACACTCATCGGAATTTCCAACATCCTCGAATTCGATTTTGCATGAATTACATCATAATCGCCTCGTTCGCACACCTTTAAGAGCATTAAATGCGTCGCTTTGCCCATAACAAATCGAAAAACTTTCAAATTGCGAACATACTCGTAAAATCAGTTTTTATGGCTTCGCCCAGGCCCAGCTACGGAATACCCAACGCAAATCGGTGAGATATGGCACCATTATAATTGTACAGGCAAAGGCACACTTGGTTGGCATTTTCTTCTTTTTTGGGTAAAAGAAAGCGTCGCCGAAAAAACTTCGACATGCAAAAATTGTCAAGAACAATAAGGGGAAACCATATAAAATATGTTTTTTTGGGTGCGTTGACGCAGTCCGTCAGTGAGAGAAGTTTCGGGGGAGTTTGAGACTCGCCGAAAATGCCAATTAGCCTGAACCCTTCTCGAGCCCCTCTCGAGCATAATCAAGACGAGGCAGAAATGTCCCAAAAATCCATAAAAAACTTTCAAGTTTATTGTGCGTATGGAATGCGAAATATACGAGATCATGTTGCCAAGACAGAAAATAAACAAAAAAAGAGTCCAAAAATTAAGCAAACAGAACTATAACAACAAGGGACAGAGACCGAGACCGAGAACTGCCGCCTCTCGAGTTCCCTTATCATAAGCGATCGTGCTCAAGAAATCAAATAAATTATGCGGTCAGTCCGAAATGAAAACAAAGCCCGAGACACTGTTGCCTTATAGGCTTTCATGTTGGATTAATTTCTGACGCCGCACAGTGGTCTTTTATTTGTGGGTAATAAATTAAATATGAAGCTGGAATTTAATATTTATTTTTAGGAAGAGTATTTGAAAAGTTGTGGTTTAGATATTTATAGAGGCTTTAGGTATTTATTAGAGGTGTAAAATTGAATAGAATTTTCAATTGAACCATAAATTCAAATTCTTACTTAAAGTAAACATCACCAAATAATAAATTAAAATATATTCCTGCAGCTTATCCTTAGTCTAGAGTTAGTTCTCTTGTTTTCAAGATTATATATTTTCTCCTTCCATTTTTATTTTATCAAATTATATAACCTACACTCACTGTACGCAAAAAAACTTCGAGCTGAAGTTGTCGCCAGGCCAGTAACAATTGATTGCCATATATAAATTTGTTTTATTTTGTCGACTTTGCTTTGATTCTGATTTGAGGAAATAAACAAAAAGATACACAGATACAAAGCCTAGAGAAAAACAAACACGTTTTGGCCTACGAGGTGTTAAATTATATTTGTAATTAAGCCAATCTGGTGGGAAGTAGTCATAAAGTCGGTCTTAAAGTTCAACGAAATTAATCAAGTCGGTCTTATTTATCGCAACGCGCGGCCCCCTCTGATGAATTTGGTGGCTCAGAATTAATGATGTAATACATTAGGCCAGTTTCTTGAGCCAGAGGGAGCTGACAGCCAGAGCTCATTATAAATTCTATTGCGCCAAGTAAATGAATACGCCATAAATATGCAAAATGATGGCCAAGATGGCGTTGACATAGTCAATAACCAGGCGGGGAGAAAGCCATCCCACTTAACCTGCTAACCGGCAAACTTGGCCAGATAGCGAACGGCGGCTATAATTCAGTTGTGTGCTCATTTTCCCTAGATAAGATAAAGGCGGTCTCAAGTTTATCTAAAAATCTTATCTCCATAAGCATAAGAAGGGGGGATTCTAGCTAAGTGAAAACTTAAAGTTGCAAAAGGTTCTCAATTTAGTTGTTAGAAAATTCTGGGAAGAGCATGAAGCCAAAAGTCTTTAATATCTATCATGACTGAGGTTTATTTTAACCAAAAAATATGCAATATAAATAGTAATATCCCTGCTTTTGTCATATCATTAAGCGAGGAGAATAATAATTTAATTAAAAGGTTATTCAAAATAATGCAAATCGAATTTTCATCAAATTATTTTATTTATTTGGCAACAATTAATTGCAAACAGAAATCGAACTTTTAATCACATTTTGAACTTATAAAAACATTATTTTAAATATAAACGATAAGTAATTGTAATAAAGTTCAAGTTTCTGTTTATGTAGAAATAAGAAAAGTCTAGTTAATGTCCTTAAAGTTTATTCTCTGTCATTTTCTCTTAGCTGACACTCATCACTTTTTCACATTGAAACTCCCAGAGAAAAACAAAACGTAAACTTGTTTAATATTAAATACATTTCCGACAGCAGTCGACGGAATGTTTCTAACTCCATCCATCATATTTCCGGCCTCCGTGCAACTTCCTCTGTGCCTCCTCCTGTGCACCGCTTTCAACCGCTCTGCCTTGACATGTGAAATTAATGTGCGTTTAATATGTTTTCAATTTCAATGAAAATACCAAAAATATGCCGAAAAATTTCCGGCATAAATTGGCGCCGTCCCATAAATCTTTTCCACTGCCAGGATGTGGAGGAGGAGACGAAACTCTACACAAGAATTCATATCACCACGAGGGCTGTCCGCTATTTATGCAAATTGCAAACAATCCCAGGTCCTCATTTCCTCTCGCCTCGAAATGATTGCGGAAAATGGAATTCATATTTGTGGCTTGTTTGTTCTTTTTTTTTTTCAATTAGAGCTCGGTCAATGATTTCCCACACACACACACACACACAAATTTAATGGGAAATTGATTTCAGCCCAAAGCGAATTATAAATAAATTATGTTATATACATATTTCCCTTTTCCCTTTTTTTTGGTTTGCCAAATTAGTTATTAAACAGGGACAGTTAGCTGAAAAGAGGATTGCACTGGCATTTAAAATGTAATTTCCCTGGCATCTTCCTCCGGCTTCTGCTCCATGCATGCGGGGGAAAAGTTCGCGGAAAATTCTGAAGCAGAAGGAAACGCGAAAATGTTGCCAGCCAGCAGAGGAAAAAATTGAAATATGTGCGCCAAGCAGGAAAAAAATGTGTGTGTGTGTGTTATCTACCCTCCCCCTCTCCTGTGTTGTTGTGCATTTATTTTTGTTAGTTTCATTTGCTTTGTGCAGCTGCTTTGCAATTTCACTCGGCTGCCCTCCCCCTCAGCTTTTCCTTAGCTGCTCCGCATCGCTAATCCAGTGCTAGATTTTTCCGAGCATTGTTCGGCTGACAAAAAGCCATTTGCTGCAGTTGGCAACTGGGAAAAGAATAGATCTTTGGCAGAGCTGCTTGTGATGCGCTTAATTTGCGTTTGTTTGTCGGAAATGTGACGAGGAAAAATAGCTCAGCAAATAGAGTGAGCACTTGGCAGGAGATTGATGGAAATAATTTACGAAATTCACTAAGAAATATATGGATATTTTATCAACTTACCCTGGCATTTAATTAAATAATAACCCTCTCCATTTTTCTTCTTTCCAGGTAAGCCTTATTTTTAACCATTGGATTATTCTGGGTAACTATAAATTTCCAGCTGATCAAATTGAAACGATACCAATCTCCGATTTCGCACAACTCTTTTTCCTTGAAACTAAAAATAAAGAATGCAATTCCACCCATTCGATATGCAAACAACACAACAAATTGTGTTCAGTTGGCAGAAATATTTCAGCTTTTCGCATGTTGATTTTTCAGTGAAACCGAAAAGACCGAAAAAAACCCGAGCGTACAACAGTGCGTATGTGCAATGCGCCGGGCATGGCGGCAGACACGAGGCACACTGCGAACATATAACGCATACGCCGCGTGCACGCCACGCGCAATTAAGCCAAACAAAATGCGATCGCAGAGCGTTCATAAAAATAAATAGCGAAAAGGCGAAATAAAAATTAACACCAAGCATAAAATATTCGCAAAGTTTTAACACAGGCGGCGGCGTGTGCATGATAAATATATTTGAAATTTGCACGATAATTAATAAACATTTGGCGGCGGCGGAGAGGGAGCCAGCCAGCCAACCAACCACTTGACCATAATCAGTCAATCAGCCGGCAAAACGGGGACGTTGATGTTGCGCCCGTTAATGAAGTTGTTGTGTTTGCCTGCGTCAACCCACGCATATAAATACAGACTATGATATGTATATGTGTGTGGATAGTGGCAACACAACTGCATTCGGTTTCGGTCGGAGCCAATTAGGCGCATCAATTTGGCCAGTTTCACTTGTTTATCGAAGTGCAAATGCGCGGGACACGCGCCACATGTCGAATGGCTAATCAGACACTTTGGGGTCATTTTGAATGCAGATTTTCGCTGCGTTGGCAGGGGGAGTTGCATATGTATATGCAGCATGCCCATGGGGAAGTCCCCGTTCCGCAGTGGTTCAGTTTCTCAATTAAAGCAATCCCCCAGTCGACACCACCAGCATCCACTTATCCATTCTGCTTCGGTTGGGTTATCGCCGCCAAAACAACTCCGCCGCCCTTTCAATTCCAATTTCAATGATCTCTGGCTGAGCTATCGCGATTCACTTCAAACCTTTGGAATTTTCACTGCGATACCCAGTGCCCCTTTTTCCTCACTTTTTCTTGTCTGTCTGGGTACCATTTCCATTTCAAGGAGGGTATTTTTTATTAGAAAACTCTGAATGGGTTATTAAATATATATCTTGTCTAGAAAAACTTCAAAGAAAACTATGAACTTCAACTCTCTTTTATTGATTTATATTTAAATCTATTGTAAAGGAAACTCCTTTGAATTACTTTCAACTTCATAAAGCTACTTACCTTAGCAATAATCATCTCAAAGCATAACTTTTTTCCTTCTATACAAAACAATTAATTAATTAAAACTCTCTCTTGATTAAAACGTAATATTATCTTGCTGAAACTAATTCTAAAAGAATTGTTTTCCAAGGATACCAGATACAATACCCCCACCCCCCCAACCAACACCTCCCCCAATGCGTCAGTCTGACCCAGTTGAGTGGTGCAACGGCTTGGCACCTGCCGGGAGCGGGAAGGAGACAGGTGCGTAGGCGGGACTGCCCAGTTGTTGCCGAAGCAGGTCAACAATGGAGTGCCACTCAATATACACACAGAAAACACAGCGAGCCGCCGATGGGTGCAAACAATACTGAAAACAACTGGCACTTCAGACTTTCAGCTGGCGACGGGGGAACTACCAGGCAGGGGGGAGATACATATACATATATATCTGAAAAGGCCTGGCTGAAAGGAGACACAGAAATGCAAATTGCTGAAATCCTTTTCAGACCGAGCGGCGCCACTGGCCGGAAAGGATACGCTTGTTAGCAGCGGAAGTGGCGCCTAGATAAGACTTGGTTAGGGGGGAGACGCAATTAGAATGAAAGAGAGAATCGTGGGGTCATGGGGCATTGTGTCCTTTGTTGCCAGGACACTGTAATTAAACGTTTAATGCGATTGCTGCCGGTGCTGTTGCTGTTGCTGTGTTGCCTTGTTAATTGGGTCACTCGAAATGAATTTTTAGCGCTCACTCAAATTGCCGGGCCATAATGAAGATGTTTTCCCAGGCTTTCCCAGCTTAGCCACTTAATTGACTTTCATTGTTGTTCCGCAGTCTGCAGTCCGCAGTTCGCAGCTCGCAGTTCCACCTGCAGCACAACTCAATTAGCCAAGAGCCCAAGTTCTTGCACAACTTTCCTATTCTGCATAATTTGTAGGTCAGCTCTCGGCCCAGCACAATGGCCTCTTGAACAATAAATTGCAGTTAAATGGAACTTGCCAAAGGATTTCCCCCCGCAACAAAAGGCGGCTCCAAGTTACTCGCCAAGCACTTGAGTTGCTGGTTATCTCGGATACTTCAGGCCCCGCCGATGGGCCATCAATTGGTCAGCTAATCGCTGGGCATTTAATTAACAAAGCAATCATAAAGGGATGGTAGAATATATTATAAATAAAGCTAATAAAATATAAGACCAAAGAAAGCACTGGGGAAAATGTTAGGAGAAAAGAGAAGTCAATAAAAGCACCTAAATAATTTCTAACAAGTTCTTTAAGAGCTTAAGAAAATGCTAAATGCTAATTAAAGATGCATAAATTAAGTATGATGAATAAGTCATCATAAAATATTATTACAATTATGAAAACTATTAAAAAACATTTTGTAAATTAATTTCAAAGCCATTCTAGGACTGTTTTTTTATTATTCCTTATCCGTTTTCCTTCCCAATTGAAGCTAGAAAAATAATAAAATTTGTGGCGGAAAAAGGGAAAAGCCAAACTAAATGCAGACATTTCAATTTTCCCACAATGCCTACCAACTTTTCCATTGGCGGCAAGGACTTTTCGAAAAGTTGGCGACGAAAACAAAAGGCGAAGCGTGCAAAATATTTCTTTATTTTTTTCCGCTACGCTTCCGTTCCTTTTTCGCTCCCTTTGGTTGTCAACATTTTGGCAATTTGATTAAGTCCAATTTGTGCGACGTTTTGCTGCCACGCCCACCGAGCACCCGGGGAGATCGGTTTATTTGCGCTCAACTTTGCAGTTAAATAAGACAACAAAAATTTATTCGCCTAACTTTTCCTGTGTCGCCGCGTGTGTCTCTGAATGTTTGAGAGAGTGTGTCCCTCAGTGTGTGTGTGCTGGAAAATTGTGATTCCATTAGGAAAAGTCTGCAACTCAAATGTCATTTAAGTTTTTCGGGGGGAGGAGAAGGAGGAGAAGCTGTGCGGCGAACTCCTGGGACAGGATGCCAGCTGAGTAACCGAGACACATACACTCGGCATTTGCATGGCAAATATAATTACAAAGAAACAGAAAATGCAATTTGCCGCTGCATACTTCTGGGCAATCGAGCAGGAAGCCAACAGACATGTACATTCTCTCTTGATTTGGAATCCCGAATTTGGTAAACAGATATGAATATTTTAGGGTTTGATTTTTGAAACGGATGAAGGTTCTGCTGCCGGCTGCCGGCTGCCTGCTGCCTCTGCTGCCAGCTCAGTTTACATCAATTAGAGTGGCCGATGAATATTTCACAATTCCGATTTCGTTCAGTTTATGGCCATATAATTATTGGCAAATTGAGCCATTTTCACAATGGATACGCCACAGGCTGACACCCATGCAGCCAAGTCAGTGCACAGGAAGAAAATTAAAGAATTAAATGCTATAAAATAATTAAAAACAATAATGAGTAATAGTCCTTTCAAAATCGAAGTTAAATAAGCTTTTTCAACAATTTCTTTAATTTTTAAAAATTGTTTTTAAAGCAATTAAATATCTGTTTAAATATTTATGACACCATGATATTTATTAATATCTTTATTAATTAGTTATCAAATTTTTTGCAACAAGTTCAACTAACATCTAATTTAACAAGAACTTTATCTAGTTTTTTGATGAAATCATTTGTAATTAATCTTTAAAACCTTCCAAATATTTAAAACATATTCCCAACCCTTTAAAATATTTCACAAATTACCGCAAACCCTTTAAGCTATAAATTTGCTTAATTTTTTCTTTGTGCAGCCAGAGAGGACCGCACACACATGATGTGCATGTGGAACAAGTTGAGCTCACTCAAACTAATCAGTTGTTTCAATATTTGCCCAAAGGCGAACAAGGACAAAAGTCATCAGCAATGGATGAAGAAGGATGGGGATGGGGACGAGAAGGAGGAGCCGGAATGAGGAGCAGTGAAAACCCGCAGTGCAGGCAGGAAGCGGAAACGAGCGGCGGCGAAGAACAACGGAAACAGCGCAATGCGCTGCAGATATGAGAACCTGCTCCTGCTCCTGCTGCTGCTCCTCATGTTCTTCCTTCCCCTCGTCATTATTCTTCTCCTCCTGGTGTGTGCCACTCTCTCACATGTCGATTAGGGAAGAGTTGAGGGCACTCAGTCGTGGGCTAATTGATTTTCTCGCACCCGCAGTTGAAGCTTTCCATATTTTCCAACACACCCGCCGCCAGATCCTTTACAAATTTTGTCTCGTGGGCCTCATTTTCAGCACTTTTTTGTTGATTTAACTACGTTTGCATAAAATGCGGCTAATTAAAACTTGTGAAACACCACCACACCCCCGAAAAAAAACGGAAAAACGGTTAACGCAAAGGAATCCGCTTGAAAAGTGCAAAAGGAAAAGCCAAATAAAATATAAGCGAAAACCAACTTTTATTTGAAGGAAAACTTATTGAATTTTCATGAACTTTTGCGCTGGGCCTTTTTTAATTCAGCGAGGAAATGGAAAAATTAGGAAATATTAATAGGCCCAGACCACATTGGGTTTACTCTATGTTTTTTTAAATAAATATTTAACGATATTCAATGAAATTTTGAAAGAGAAATTCTTTAATAATATTTAAATACTTACTAAAGTAACTTTTAAGTTTTCATAGCTGCTATAAAAATCTATAAGGAGCCCAAAAAAAATACCATTGCGAAACTTGAATAATTTAAATGATATAAATCTAAGTTATATGTGTTTGGTGTATAATTTGTCAAAGTTTTTCATTGGCATTCCAAGAAATGCCAACTTGTCAGAGTTATTTAATCTCGGAAAAGAACTTTCACGCCATCCCGGGGATTTCCGCTTGACCAAAGTGCCATCGCTCATTGTGAGTGAAATAAACATAATGTTGTTACCCCAATCTTGCCGCTTTTCCACTGCTTTTCCCCGGCTTTTGACTGGCTTTTCCCCCTGCTTTTCCCCCGCTCTTTTCTTTCTTGTTTGCCAGGACAACGGACGAGTGTGCAAATGAGCAATAATAAAAGCCAAAACTCTTGGGCTGTTAATGCTCGCGCATTAAAATAATAAAAAAAGAGCCCGAAAAGGCGAAATAAAGAGGAGAAGTGGAATAAATCGCACAAAAAGCGAGTGACGTGCCACGCCCTCCGGATATGCTCGAGAATCCAATTTTTTCACTTCTTTTTTCCTCCTGGCAGCTTCTGGCCATCAAGCATAATCAAGTGGCCAGCCGGCCGACTGAAGTTATAATCATTTTTTGCTCCTGCGGCCCCTTTTGGTGGTGCTAATGTTCCATTAAAGATACCACAAACTTGGTAGGGTCGAGTGTGTGTGTGTGGTGCGGCTTTGGCATTGGCAGTTCCATAAACAAATCCGGAGTGCTCCTGCATAAATATCCCAAACTTACGGCCCATAAAAATCAATTCTCCTCTGCGAAGATAGAGAGGGAGCACTCTGGCCTTTTGTTTATTTGCATTTCCTGCCGCCCCGAGAAACGGAAGTTCGCATGTCAGTCGGTTCTCGTTTCTCGGTTCTCTGTTCTATATGATCATAAAATCAGCCAAAGGCCAGCCAGCCGCAGAACTTGTCTTATTTACGGATATATGTATGTATATATTCCAACCCCCCATCGCCGGATTCCGGAGCCCGGGGCTTCACTTAGGCAAATGAGCAGCGGACTCTCCCAGCTGGCCGTGAATAATTCCTAGCATTCATGATTAAAGCTCGTGGCACAGAGACATTAAAACCAAATCATGATTTTCACGACATTTCTTTTCAGAAAAAAAACTAGAGAGAGAATCGAGTATAAACACTAAAAAAATGACACACACCAGATTTCAGTATATTCATTAATGTCTTTGCTGACACAAAGACAAGGTAAATAAATCTGCAGAATGTCACAGAATTTATTTTAAACATGATGTTATATGCAAGCTTTTAAATTTATTTAGGAAAAACAAATGAATATATAGAATTTGATTTAATATATTAAACATTTTCAATTTTTGTGGGTAAATGTGTTTAGATATCTGCAAGTGACATAATTTGCAATATAATAAAAATCACAAATATGTATTTATTATTTATATAAACAGACATTTGTTAAAAGAAGCCACACTGACAATTTTGCATTAAATTGTTTTCAAGGTGAATAAATATTTGAAAATTCATATAATTCCTAGCTTCGTTTCTATATTACAATATAAAATATTTCCCTGAATTACAATGATTTCTTTTACTATAAATTTCGTCAGTTTCTATTTTCAGTGAATTTTTAATGGCTTTTCTCGTTTCGCAAACATTAAAGCGCCAAATAATCAAAAACACACACAATCTGTGAAATAATTTTAATTCTTTTTCTCATTTTGTTGGCACTCTTTACACTCTACAAACCTCAAACATATGCTATATATATCAAAATATATATATAATCCGATAAGCTTAAGGCTTCTCCCCATAATTTAGTTAGCTAATTGGTTCACACTATTTCTTTTTCACTTTTCGCCGTAGTTTTCCTCAATTTTGGGGTAAACACTTTCCGTGCGTCTGTGAAACGAGAAGCGTGCCAATTTTCTTGGCAATTTTCCTCGCTTATTTTTAGCACTAAATTAGTCATCCCCAACGCATATCGAGACTCAGACGGTTTTCCATCTAAAAAATATATATTTAAAAGAGATAGAAGGGCAGAACAAACACTTGTTGCGAAAGGCTTCCCTCGAACCTAATTGACAATTAATTGTCTCTGCTCGGGGAGCTTTCGAGGCTATTTAGCTGGCGTTTCCACGAATGCCGGAGATTATTTTAAAATTTATGGCAACTGGCAATCATTTTTGGGCCTTCGTTTATGTCACAGTTTCTCTTACTTTGAAGATACATCAAATGTTCGCCTTTAATGATTTATTTGCAGCATTGAAACGGACAGAATTTGGGTTAAACAATAAATATTTTGCTTCTGTTTTATTCTGGGGATTGAAATGTTTTCTGTTTTTTTTTTTGGCATACATCGATGATATAATAAAGGAACTGAATGATTGATGATTAAGTACGGAACACGAATAGGCCATAAATATCAACAATTGCACTGTGTTCGTTTGTTATATTATAAATCATGGCCACTATTTATTTCAAAATTATGCCACACCTGAGGATTAAAACGGATAAATTGTCAGCGACATTCCAGCAGCTGTCAAATAAGTTGGAAAATCTGTCAACAGCATGTGGGGGATATATGTTTTTATGTATATATAAATTGGCCATCGTGATTGATGCTTTTTGTAGACAACACCAAATGGAACATTTTCATTATTTAAATGACATTTGTTCAGGTCTTGCGCCCGTGCATGGAATTTTTATTTATCTTGTTAAGGACATTGTTCCGGAATCCGATTTGATTTCATATAACGTTTAATATGCAATGCCTTTACTTTGTGCAATCAACAGGCTTGCTGCAACTTTAATGCATTTAACCAAATATTATAGGCCGGATCGAAAATGATTCAATTAATCTGCATAAAAAATGCAGAATACACACTTGGCGCAAATGGAAATGTCATGAAAAATGCACGACTGCTGGCCGCAACAAAAGGTCGAGCTCAATTAGCCAGGCCATAAATATATACATCCTATATATAGCCCATTCAGGGACATCCAGGACAGCTGGAGGAGTGCTAAATAAATAATGTTTAAGAATAAAATCCATTTCGGGCAAAGGGGCAGAGAGTGCCCTGCCTGCAAACACATTTTCAAGTTCAGGCCAACGAAATCGCATCGAAAATAGAAGCTGGCAAAGGTCAAAGGGGAGGCTCTGGGGGTCGGCCATGTTCAGCTGTCGTGCTGGCCGCAGGCAAAGTCCCCTCGGAGTGCACCGCAAATTGAATTCAAATTCGTAAACGTGCCATCTCATGTGTGGCAAGTGGCAGCTGAGAGAAGGTCCTTTTCGGGGCGTTGGGGGAGGTGAATTTTTTATTTTTATATTTCTTTTTTTTTGAGGGAGGAAATAGTGCAGTCAACTGTCCAGGGGAATTGGGGAATTGTACTAAATGTGACACAAAAACTGTCTCCGTTGCATTGTGGTGAAAGTTTAGTAACAAAGTACCCACTTTATGCACATAAAACAACAAAATAATATTGAAAATATATTAATAAATACTAAACAATATTAAGGGTATTATAATAAATAAAAGAAATTATTCCTTGAGCTATATATTTAAGGAATATATATTTAAAGGGTTTTAATTAAAATCAGAAAAAGAATAATTTATGTACTTATCATTTATGGATTCTGGACAAATAGATGAATTTTTTATTCTCTAAAATAGGTCACAATTATTTATATTATTTTCCTGTTTATTAATCTTTATACCTATCTTTATTTTCTTTAAAAAAACCCAAGTAACTCCTAAATACCTTTTCATTATGGTTTATTATAAGGAAGTTATGTCTAAATTTCAGCAATAACATTTACTTTTTATTATGACAAGCATAATAAGTTGCTGAAAACGTTTACTAATTTTTCACAAATATTTTCTTTCCACATATTAAATATTTTAATTAGCTAAAATGTAAGACAAAAGGTCACAAAAGTGCTTAAAAATCAACAAGTTTTTCCGGTACACACTCCACTCTCCGGAGTAGCAACAAATAAAACATAAAAAATCAGAGAATGAAACGCGGAACTTCTCAACCACAAGGCAGACACTCGATAATCATGGATGGGATCGCTTCGCTACTGAACTGCAACGACTTGTGCCGCGTCCCCAGCGCTTGCCCATTATAGAAATGAAAATTTTTGCGCTAGAGCCAAATGCATTTTCCACTTGGGGCGGGCGGTTGTGTGTCTGTGTGTGTAAATATTTTCCAATATTTCATATTTATGGGCTGCTTCATGACCTGCAGCAATAAACGTTTTATGGACCCAGCAGCGGCAACATGTTGCTGGCGCCGCTTAGCGTGAAAGTTTGTCAGCATGTTGCTGGCAACATTTTAGCATGCTGACAGGCCGCCTTATTTTTTATTTTCTTCTTTATTTCTTGCTATTATTATTGTTGTTGGCTGGCCTAATCTCGTCGAGATGAAGCGGCAGCCATATGGAAAAATATTTCAAAGAAAGATTGCCAAACGCTGATAAGAGGAGCGAGTGAATGCGAGCGGCACGAACTCCCCGAAAACCATTTGAAATTGATTAGAGAGGCAAGCGGCAGAGGGAGCAGAGATACACACCGCCGGCGGAGCGGAGCATCGTCTGAGATAACCATTTAAGATAGCATCGAGCCCATTAGAGACACAGATCGCCAAACACAGAGGCCCACTTCCAAGGGGGCCTCATAATTCACTATGAATTGAGAAAGATTTCGAGTTGTAATTGCATTTTGGGTGACCTATATTGAATATAAAAATATTTGGAAAATTTTATTAAATCTGGAAAATATTTAAAGAATAAAATGGGCTACAAAACTATTAAATATTAAATTTAATAGATTATTAGAATAAAAATTAAACATTTTTAGTTGTCATTCTTATATTTTTCATGCTGTTCTTTAATTAAACAATTTATTTGCAAGTAAAGTTAATAATAGTAATAAAAACCCCCCATTAATATCCTTACCATCCTCACCTTTGATTACCTGCCCCTGGGTCATTTCTGCTAAAGATATTTCGCAATGATTTGTGGCTGGCTAACTCTTCCTCCTCCTCCTCCTCAGCTCCTTCCCATAAACACAATAAAAAGGCGATTTGAAAGATTGCGGAAATTTAGCGCGCCACCTGAAGTGGAGCACAACGGTTCGAGGCCTTCGAGCGGGAAACTCGAGAAATGCTCTGCGCCTGCGCCGCCTGCCCTTGCCTATGGGCATCTCCACAGATTTTCATGGCTGTCTGGTCTATATGGTCGTCATAATTCCATTGTTTGGCTGCCCCGACATTGTTCCAGACAGCCTGCCACCAGGCTTTGTTATGATTATGAAATGAAAACCCCCCGCTGGGGCCAAGCAAATGAGCTGGCTGTCAGTGTCATGGGAGCACAGTGGTTTCTTTGACTTGCTAAAGAAGGAATTTACTTATTAAGTCTACATTAACAAAGTTTATATATTTTTTAAACATCAAACAATTATATTTCTTTTCCCCATTTCCTAGATATTCTTTAAATTATTCCCTTAAAAGTTAGAAACCTTTTATGGCTCACAAAGATAATAGCAACTTTTTGCTATACATTTTCCCAGCGAAACGCCTTGCCTTTGACTTTTGTTTACGCCCACTTTTAGAATTCATAACTATTTTATGCCTTCACCAAAATGTTCTTTACAACTTCTGCTAAATGGTTTCCCGAAAGTTGCAAATCGACTGCTTTTGTGGTTGAAAAGTTCCAGACTTTTGCCAACGGCCGCCCAGTGTGCTGGGTGGGGGAGCCGAGGAGGAGCTACTTAGAATGCACAAATCGGCGAGACAAGCTAATGAGACAGGCTCCTGACGGAAGATGTATCTATATGCTTTATAGCATAGATAGATAGCTGCAGCAGCTACTTTGACATGCTAAAATATCTTCACGCTGGCACGTTTCTGGCATTATAAACACATTAGGTATTCAGAGAACATTTTCATTTGCTGCCACGACGATGGAGTCTTCAGTCTCTCCTCTCCAGCAGGTTTATTAATTCGATTTGGAATGCATTTTCGCCGAAATTGCTGCCTTTTGCATCGACCGTAGTGTGCTAAACATTTGCATAATTGAGTGTTGTCAGGGGGAAATAGAGAGAGAGCTGGGAAATCATTCGTCAGGTGAAGCGAGGGAAGCTGTAATTGCATCCTCTTTTGCACAGGTTGCAAAGTTGCCAAAGGCCCGAGACCAAAAATTGCCAGAGGATGATAAACTGTCGTTCTGCCAGGGGGCCAAGGGGTGTCATCATATGGCCACTGCCACTACTACCTCTGCCGGCAATCAAATTCAATCAATTTAATTAAGCCAACTGGGGGGCGGAGCAGGGCCCGCATTGGTAATAGAAGAGACCCGGACCCGGCACAGCCAGTGCTTTATTTTTAACACGTTACGCACGTAGAGCGATGCTAAAAATATAATGGTGTATACACTTGTCTTTATATAGCCGCCATAATATCGAGTAACAAACGTCGCAGCAACGCACATGGGCGAAATCCTCCTCTATCTGGCCAAAAGGGAAGTCAGTTCCCCGGCAACATAATAAAGCGGCCATAAAGCAGCAGAACGTGCTAACAACACGTACAAATGAGCCAAAAGGGATGTGTGTCGGTCCCATCCACCAGCAGCAGCAGTAGTGGGCCAGTTTCGGCTACTATTTGGCGAAAAACTACTTCTGGGAAAATTCATTCTCCGGAAATTCGGACAGAATAAAAGGTGAATGGGAATGGAGGCGGTAACTAGGCGCAGCAGAAGCTATTTTATGCCGCAACTTCTTAGCTGAAAGTAATTCTTGGTACGGATTAACTTTTCTAGGTAACTATGTATTTTCCAAAATGTTGCGAATATTTCCAATGAAATAAAGTTAATTTTCACAAAAATTAAATTGTACAAATTACCATTAGGCTCTGCATTATTCTAAATGTTACTTTAAAGATCAAACCAATTTATGGTTTGATGGAAATGCTCCAAAAATATACATTATTTTTGACCATATACTTAAAATCAAAGATATATTCTTAAAGGTTGTTTTAATATTTTGCTAGAAAATAATAGTTATTCATGTACTTTTCAAGTGTTAAATTTTCAGTTTAATCTTACTTCTTCTCCTAGAATGTAACATATAGTTTAAACTAAACAGAGAACTTTTCAGATTATTAATGCCTGAATATTAATATCTACTTTCTTTTTCCTCCAATCATATTCACATATAGTATTCCATCCCAAAAGTTTTCGGGAATGTCCCAAACGGTGGCTGGATGTTGCTCCAGTTGCTTTGGGGGGCCCACAAAAAATTTGTAATTCCCAAACGAGGCCGTGCAGCATTCTCATGCTAAACACGAACCAAGAGCGATTTACTGGCACTTTTTCTTTATTTTCCTCGAGTCCATATCCCGGCGAGTAGAGAGTATGGTATATGTGTGTGTCAAAAGGCAGACAGCATAAATAACACGAGCCGCAAAAGAAGAAAAGATGCCCAACAAGGGCGAGGAAAAACACGTGCAAAAAAAGCCAGCTTGGTTTTCCTCTTGTTTTGTGTTTTCATTCCCTTTTCCTTGACTTTTTTTTTTAAGGCAGCCGCTTGATAATAAAAATCAAATAAAGCCGGGCCAAGTCGAAGAAATGACTGAAACCGCAACGCCAAAGAAAGTGAGGCTGGGAAAAGGCAATGGAAAGTAAAATTTCACACACGCGCCGTGGCAAACAACAGGGAAAAAAACCAAGAAAAAATGTAAAGGAGGGCGGACAGGAAAAAAACACGTAAATAAATAAGAAGCGTGAACTTGAATTGATTTGCTTAAGAGTGTTACCCGAACCACTTCTTGTTAGGCGTAAAAACATCATAATTATAACGAGGTAGCAATTTGTAAGCCTCGGATCAGACAACGAGGCGTATGAGCGACGCGCGGCCAACGCGGCGGATGAGCAACACGCTCGTAAGGAACTTTTTTATGGCACACACGGGCATAAAATTTAAACCGAATGTCAAGAGAAAAAGGTTAAATGCAGCTGTACAAATTCATGCGAGCGCGGGGCGGGGCGGGGGCCTCACAGGGAGAGCTGCAAAAAAGATTTATGAAAAATTGGCTTTTGTTGTTATGGCCGTGTTGTTTGGTCCTTGTTGTTGTGGTTGCTTCCCCTCCTCCCCCAGTGCGTCGAGGGGCTTCTCTTTGCAAGTAAACAAGATAACATGGCCGAAACACACACACACACAGGCACACTCATCCCGCAACGCACACACTCGCTCACATGCGGTCGAAGGTCCGTGAACGGAAATGAAAATGTGAACTTTATGACAGAACTTGACTTTTTTACCGCCGCCGTTCGACCTTTTGCGCCCCGCCGTTCGTTAGGATATCCGCTTGGGTTTCGCTCCTTTTTTTGCACCAGCCAGGCCGCATTTTTATCAACTAGAATAAATAAATCAAAAACTATATGGCCTGAGGTCAGTTGGGTTTACACCCTGACAAGCAACCTTGCATGCAAAAAATTAGGGGGGAATATATTATAAAATAATCATTTATCAAAAATCTTGTAGGAATAAAAAAAGAGAGATAGTTATTTCTTTATTGAATTTAATTTAATTTCCACCTTTTAGGTTTTTTTAAGCTTGAAATTTATAGTTATATCTTTTTGTACTGGTTTATTCGATATTACATATTTCAAAGCATACTTGCCAGTTTAATAAGTACTTCAATTTAATAGCCTTTTTTTTAAATCATAAAAATATTAAAGAAATATCCGAGTTTATCACCAATTTATTTATGAAATATGTAAAAGAAAATAAGAAAATATAGAAAAGCTAAATAATAATCTGAGCTGCCATAATTTTCATGCTCGTTTTCATGTTGAATTGAATTTTATCAGTTGACCGCAAAATAAACAAAGATGCCAAAGCAATTTTGTGGCCAATAGAAACAAAAACAAAGAATGTGTGTGTTTGTGCACAGATAGTTGCACATTGGCCAACATGGGTTAACTGGGTTAAAATGACAAACGCAATTGGGCACAGCAACAATAAAAACAACAACAACAAAAGGCATAGTCTGTCTAACACATTTTTGTTAAACATTTGTTGGCCTTTCTTCGCGTGGCTTCCTTTTCTCTTGTCAGTACAGTGGATATTCATTAAGGTAGAAAGCTAAGAATTACAAGAATTTGTTGTAAATTCTTAACAGAATAACATAAAAAAATATGTAAGTTAAAAAGTTTCCAATATATTTTATATCAATTTAATTAAACTTAAATATCTCCTCACTTCTTAAAGTGTAAAAATGCATTCACCTAGACCAAATAAGCCCTGTATTTTGTTGTTTCTCTTTTTTTTTTTTGTTATTGCACATTTCTCGTTTGGCCATGTTTCCCACATAAATGTAATTTCGTTTTTATTGGCCTTTTACAAATTTGTTCTCCGCCGTTGTTGTTTATGTTTATGCATTTTAATGGCACAGTAACCGGCAGCCAAGTCGAAAAATTTGGCAAGTGAAGCGGCCTGCAAGCAGCCGGCGCTTGCCAGCCGTCTGATCTTTGGCCCCTGGCCACCCCCTCCGCTCAGAATAAACCCCTCTGGCCCACCGACCCTGGCACAATATCAAAGTCAAATTGTGTGTAAAATTCTGATGGCGAATAAAATTATCGGCGGCGGAAAATGTTGAAACCAATTCAAAGCTGATGACTAAATGATGAGCAGAAAAGGGCCGGCATTTCGAGAATTTGGAACAAATGCGTCATGTTTCCAGGTCATTAGAGTTATTTATTGAATCAATTTGATTAGCGAAATTCAACAGGCAAATTCTTCAGAGAACAAAGAGAGAGATGTGAATTTTGAGGAAAATAATGTAAAGATTATTGTCCTTTTGTCAAGGAACATGTGCTATTTTTATTACAGCATAAATCTCACTTGGTTATGGGCAGTAAAAAACACAGAAATTAGTACCAAAAATATACAAGTTTTGAGTTCATTTGTTTTCATATATTTATAACAGACAAAAAGATTAATGTTGATTATAAAAATTCAGCTAATGCAATTTTAATTTATTATAAAACAGTTTTTATTATTTCCCGCGGCTAATGTGTTTATTTATTATTTCATGACATACATAAAATTGCTTAAAATAAATATTAGCGAACAAAAACTGGCAACATAAGTGGTTTAAAATAATTCTATTATAAATATGACACAAAAACCCATTTACTCTTTTGTGTAGACAATAGTAAAATGTAATGGTTTAATTATTTATGTCCTCTGTTTTTCTGCCCTGATTATGACAATAATAATCAAATACAAATGGCTGAAATTAGTGAATCTTCTACTTTTTTCAAGCTTTATCTAGTTGTTTGGTTAATTACTTTTCTATAAATAATTACCAGTTAAAAATGAGAAGCCTGAAAGGATGCTCAAACTTTTTGTCGCTGTCCAATTTTTTGTTCTATCGAAAGATAACAATTATGCTCGTTCCCTGGGATTATTAGCTAGTCATCTGAACAGATTGCTTTCCCCCGTCCAAAGCAGCTCTAATTGCATTCGATATTCCCCGTAACCCGTAACCCGTAATTCGCCACCCCTTTTCCACGCTTAGCCGCTTGGCAGCTACAATTTCAAATACCCAGGATATTCGAGCGGAAGATTGGGGTACAGACTCTGCAAATCCCTTGTAATCCGAGCCGGAGGAAGAAATCACAGACGCAATCCTTTGGCTCCAACGGACGACTGCCACTCAGGAGTGTCGCTGCCGAGAAGAAGTTCGGTGGAAAGTTGTTGAAAAATTGCAAACGTTAATCAAAGTTAAGCGGCGGCGCCGACGTCAAAGTTAATTAAATTACAAAGTTATTTAATACTTTGGAATCGTTCAGCAGAGGTGGCGGCACCAGCAGGAGCCAGCGAAGCATCCAGCCAGGCAGGCAGGCAGCATCTGCTCCAATGAACTCTGCCCCGTGCATCATTCGTCCTTCTCCCGGGCAACGTGTGGCAGCCCTTAATGAAATGTAATTGAAATGAATTTATTTTTCTCACACTTTTTCGTGGACTCTGTCTGTGTAATGGAAGCATTTCGTGTGCAGCAGCTTAATTCATTTTCAGTCGGGAACTGACCAGTTAATCCCATCCTCCTCGGAGTCGGAGTCCATCTCCACGTCATTGCGTACCTCGTGCATTACCACGTCCTCGCCTCCGACGTATTGGTGTGTACTCTCCATCTTTGGCTCCATCAGGAAGGGGCACTGCAGGGCTGTCGAAGGTTAAAAGTTGTTATGACGATGTGAAGATGAGATGATGGCTGCATAATGAAATCAACTTGGGATACCTTGGTTCAGTGCTTCAAGGCATTTAAGCTAACTTTTAATTTCAAAAATGCATAAAGATTGATTTAAAATAATATTTAGAGGTTAAATCAAGCCAGTAGAAAATGTAATTAAATGGAAATCTGGGGAAAATTTCTAGAAAATCAAAAACTGAACCTTTCAAAGGAGAAGTACCTGCATGAGTAATCTCATCCTTATCCTCGTATATATCCTTCTCGAAGACCTCGCTGCTTGGCATTAAAGCATCCAAACAGGCCATTTTCTGGCGAGGATCCAAAACCAGAACCTTGAAGATGTCGTCTGTCGACCGAGGATTGCCGGTCAGCGACAGATTGGGCTCGGAGCCCAAGTAAAATCCATTGAGAGCCCGCTGAGCGCTCCGCTGATTCTTGGCGTGGCTTTCGCGCACCTCCTCATAGGTCTTCTCCGTGCTCTTCTTTATGAATGTGCCCTTGTAGGAGTGCGCCCCGGGAAAGGCCGGGAAATTGTCAGGGATGTGAGAGCAGCCGGCCAGTTCCCGGGTGCTGGTCTCGTTCAGCATCGGCTGTGGCCCCTTGTGGAAGTCTTCGTCGCGTGTCTTGGGCTTTGGGCATACGACAGGGCGCTGGTTGCGATTATGACTACGCAACATGACGAGGAGGTCAGCCACGCCGAAGCCCATCTGGTCAAAGGTGCGCTCCAGATCAAAGAAGCTGGGCACAGTGCGGCCGGCGTGATTGGCCGCGTTGCTGGAGCGAGTGCCAATCTCACGGATTTCTCAAGGGGAAAAAAAAGTTTAATCAGTTTCTTGGCCACCAAAGAGAAGGGGATTTCCTCACTGTTTCGTATAGCGTCAACCAGCGAGTGACGCATGAAGCTGTCACCCAGGCCGCACTCCTTTTCCATTAATATCTGATCAACCACTTTGTACAAGGCTTTATCGTAGTTATTCATTTTTAAAATAAAAATAAGAGCAAAAGAAAAAGCTACGTCGAACAATCAAGGCAAAAAGTCAAATAAAAAAGTGCTTAAAAAGGCTTGTAAAGAAAAGAGTTGGAAAGGACTTTTTTTGGTATCGATTAATTTGACAGGCAAATGAAAGGGTTGTCTTAATATTTATTTCAATTTTTTAACACATTTAACGTAGGTAACAATATATAGTAATCATTTCTCAAGCTTAAAATATATTTTCTTAACTACAAACCTAAAAAAAACGCATTATCCCCCTTCCTTTACACATATTCCCCCGCAGCTACCTCCACTTTTCTTAACTAATTTACACAATCTTTCCATAATGCTGAGCACAAAAGGCCGCCTTCGCTGCTTAGCGAAATTAGCTACCGTTTGGGGAACTATCTCTGCCGCCACACCCCGAAAACTAATTAAAATATTTTCGCCTTATGCGATCGCGACAAACTGCAAACTGCTTAGCATCCGAATCCTACACCCACCCGCCCCTCCTGCAGATCCATTCATAAGTCTATATCTCGAACATCTCTCCTAATGAGTTATGCAAATATTTGCAGCTGAATGGACGGGCGGCTTCCAAGAAAATAATAACAAGACAGAGGCCATGCTGGCCATCCGAAAAAGTGGGAGCCATTGTTTGGCCAATGACAAATTTTCCAGACTTCGCGTCACAGATAAGCGGAAACGTGAGGCATAATCAGTCATAGAGCGCGAAAAGAGAACGGAAAACTTTAAGGGGAAAACGGGACACGGAGCTCGTTACTCGGTACTTGGGACTCGGGAAAAACCCAGGCACGAGGTCACTGTGTCGCAGTGGAAAAGCCACTTAAGATGCAGACAGATTCGCGCTTGCGACGCCCAACAGGCTGCTGCAATTGAACAAATTGTCCGACCTCCTAGAGCCCCTACACATGTCCCCCCCATCTCTGTGTCTGGTTCCAATCTTTATGATCATCGTCATGATGGAGCTGATGATGGGCATTATGTTGCCGCAGCTCCGCTCGGTCGTGCATTGTGGGCGTTCCATAACCGACAGACGTACAAAGAACTCGGCCGTCGTATCTGCGATCTCATGTTTTTGCCTCGAAGCGCTACCGTTTAAGGCGTACACGCGAAAAAATAATTAATATCTTAAATATTTATCAAATGGTTACAAATTTATTAACAGGAAACCTTGATCTTAGGTTGGGAGGAAATTGGAACAAAAGAAATGATACAAATAAATACAGAACAGAATTTTTCTTGCATTTTTAATACAGATTTTATTTATGGAATCTTTTTTATAGAGAGATTAACGAGGTCAAAAATCTGGTTAGCTTATAAAAAATATATGTGATATTTATATTAAATATAAACAATCAAAAGCAAATATTTAGGGAACTCATTAATTTTTCCCACTATTAGCAGTGTCTCTTAGACATTTTTTGTAAAAGATAAGTTAGCTATTTAATGTGTTTGTTCAACTTAATTACCATTTGCTTGGTTACAAGTAAAAGCCACACATTGCCTTGGCTTAAGAGTGATTTTTAACGAGTCATTACTAGTGTTTACTCTGAAGTTTAAGCCAATGTTAAGTAGTAATTAAAAAAGATCAGATAATAAAAGCTAATGGAAATACAGTAAGCTATTAGCCTGATATATTATAATTATAGAAAACAGATTTAATAAAGCCACATTTTCTGGTCAATATAAATGATATCTAAACAATATTCTATTGCACTTTAATATATATTTCATATAGCTTTAAACTTTAAACACCCTTTACTCTGCTCTGCTTTATTTTCTCTCTGCAAATTCTGTTACAATTCTGTTGACATGCTAATTTATGCACTCGCATTAGCGGTTGCGCCCATTGTCGCATAAATTTCATTCATAATTAACAAGATGAGCTGCTGCATCCCGCGTTGCAGTTGCTAGTTGGCTGCGGACATCACAAGTTGTTTGCTTAGACGACAAACAAAATAATTGCCGCAATTTAGCCGACGGGCACCACAGCCTCAAATTGAGCTGTCTCTGGCCAAAACGGGCTAATTCGAACGATTAATTCGATAAGCTTGCAGCTCCAATCGGACGGGGCAAACGGGCCAGAGAGACAGTTGGACAAAACCCGCAGCAAATTGATTGAGCAGCCGATTACTGTGGAAGTCCAAGTCAGAGTCACAGTCCCCCACTCTCCAGTCGCAGTTGCTCCCCCACTCCGCCTCTAATCCCGGCCAAAGGCCCGGTGCAAATTGCCCCGTCGGCTGGAGCACACTACAAAGCACCAGCAAATTGTTCCAGTTTCCGAGGCGCAGATAAATCTATTGAGATATCGACCTCCGGTCTACAGCTCCTCTCTCTCGCAGTGATCTTGCACCGTTAAGCCCACGCAGGCCAAATGCATTTCGCCTGGGATCTGTGCCTTTGGATAGGAGGCTATGCATCTGGATCACGATCTTCTGGATTCTGTGCTCTAAGTTCTCTTGCTTCTCTGGAAGAAATCACTGGAGGGTGGGCCTAATGTTTATGACAGGCCACTGCCGGAACTGGTCGACAGGTTGAGCCACAATCTCTGCTGAGCAGAGATTGAAAGGGTAATGGAGCCACTTGAACTATTCACCTGCTAGAAAGATAAATACTTGAAAATTCTAGAGATTCTTACTTAGTTTTCGCCAGATTTCTTTACTTTGCTGTCTCAATTAAACTTCTGCCTGATTTGCAATCACTTTGCTAATATAATGATCACCTCTAATAGAGTTCATTACGGCCTATGTAGTATCCCGCTGGCAATTTAAAATTAAAGTTCGACAAGAGCACGACTTTTTGCCGGCTCTTGAAAATTGCTAATGACACAATCAATGCAAACTTACGTAATTAGAGCCCGAGGAGCACTGTCAGCCAGATGGTCAACTGTTTTGGGCCACGTTTGTTTGATCAATGGCCCCAGTTAGTGGGCCCACGGAAGCCGGCAGCCACAAAGCGCGTTCGTCAACCCGCCAAATTGTGTTAAATTGTAAAATGCCAACGGCCATAACAATTACAATTATTGTAAGTTATTGTGCGGCATGGAAAACGAGTTTACCTGACCAGCAGGTGCCACGATAATTTATTAAACAATCTTTGGTATCCGAATTGGGAAATCAGTTACAAATCAGCCGCCTCCAATCTTTGAGTACTTGCAAACAATGACGGAATCGGTGGGCTACATTTATATTTTTCATTTTTTAAATGTCGCAGTCTTATCTTATCAGTGCGAAAAAAACAGTTGCCAAGTTAAAATAGGTTAACAGGGAAAAAGGGTTGGCAGAAAAGCCTCTTACCTCTTACTGATTTTTTGTTGAGGCTTTAATACTTTTTGTACTTGCTCGCTTTTCAGAAATTGTTTAAATTCTGATTGTGAGAAGCTTGTAAATATTTAAAGGTCTTTTAAATAAATGTTGTAACAATGAAACAGTTGCTTGAAATTCATATTTCAATTTCAGAATGCTCTTTATTTATTTTATTTATTTATTAAATGGCGTACAACATTTAAAAAAATGTAAAGAAAAATCCTTAAGCTTCACTCTGCACGTATGCAAATAATTTCATATTTCTTTCAAATATTTTGCTTTAAATTAAAAGCTGGAATAAATCTGAAAGATCTCGGATTCCTAATATGATTATTTAAGAATATATTTAATTTGATATACTTTGCCATATCTTAAGAAGATTGAATTTTATGTAATTTCTCACAATATTAAATCCCAATATTCAACATTTGGTAATCCCTAAACTACACTTTATTTGTCTAAGCACATATATTCCTTTTAAAATTTTCCACAAGAAAAACTCTTCCAAGTAAGAAAGAACTCTGTATTTATTTGCAGTTTGTTTGCTTTTTGGATATTATTAGGGCACTTGCACTTTGAAACTTTTGCTCTGACTTTTTTGCACTTCGACATTTGTCTGCTGAAAAACTTTTCCCTCCCCCGCCGACTGCAGGTTGTTTGCATTTTCCGCAGAGCTCCGGCAAAGCTTCTTTTGTGCCGAGGCTATGCAAATCGAATGGAAGAGATTGGAGCTGCGATTGGCTTAGAGATTGAGAGATATATGTATAAAGATAGAGGGACTGGCAGACAGACAATGTTGCAATTTACCCTTTTATGACAAAGTTGACAAAGTAATTTTGCGGCGAGACTTGAGATTCACTTTCTATTTGCTCTCC
Organism: Drosophila anomelani; assembly: GCA_035045905.1. Lineage (NCBI taxonomy): Eukaryota > Metazoa > Arthropoda > Insecta > Diptera > Drosophilidae > Drosophila > Drosophila anomelani. The sequence goes on from JAWNOO010000165.1 coordinate 12,656,954, forward strand.
GGTTTATTGGGTTCGGTGTCATGTTCGGAGCCGCCTATCTAATCACAGGGCACCGGGCAGGTGGCAATATCAGAAAAGGGAAAACTCGGAGAGCGATCGAAATGTCTTGATTAATTCCAATTGACACACAATTTTTTGTTGGCTAGACTTCATTTTTTGTCTTTTATTCTGTTCCTTTCAACAACGTTTTGTATTGACCAAATTGAAATTTATTGCCGAAACAAATGGCGAATTATGTCGAATGGAATTTATTAAATTACGGCTGCCAATTGAAAGCGGGCAAAACTCGAAATTAAAAGCGGTCTGAGGTGCGGAAGTGCGGAACGCGTGGCACATTTATTAATTTTATTCCCAGAGAAACGTACGGAGTCGTCTGCCCCGATTTCGATTCGATTTAAATTCAAATCAACTTCTCAAAGCTGGCGGCAAATTTATGCAGTATTTTGGTACATCTACATCAGGTTCCCCGTCTTCGCTTCTTTTGTGCTCATCCGCTCCAGAAACAAAATGCAAAATTTGTGCTAAAAACCTTCTACTTTTCTAAGCATAATTACGAATTTCAACTTGCATAAGCAGCCGAAGTCAGAAGTTTGGCTGAGATGTGCTAATATAAGAGGATATTTTACAAAATGAAATTAAATTATGACAAAAGGGAAAGAAAGAGATATATCATATACTTAAACTATTTTTATGTTAGCCTCCTACGTCATAGTATTCAGATATTTCGGAATTCCCAAACCGGAGCAGGGGATTTCACTGTGAAAAGTTGTATCTCCCAACTTGCTGTATCCCATATATATCCCCACAAATAAACATTTCCAGCTGACAGACTTTGAAGATAAACAAACAAAACCATCCGAATGCAGTTGCTGAAATTATGAAAGAAATGCCAGATCAAAGGCTGTGGCCATTACGGGGGGGGGGAATAGTGGGGTTTACAAGGCAATCCCTGACATCTTCAAGTGGCTGTGATCCGGGGCGAACTCTGTTGCAATTATTATTATTTTTGGAGCGCAGTGCATAGCATTTTGCTGACGCCAAATGGAGAATTTTGCATTTTTATTCGCGCTCCTCAATATGTCAAAATGCTTTTTGCGCTTTGCCTTCGTTCGGAGAGGTTTTGGTTTAGTGCATCGATTGAGTCAATATTTATGGCAAAAGAAAATTCTTGGAATATCATTTGCATGATTTTCCTTTGCTTGAAAACTTCTTACTGATTTCTGGTGTATTTATTTATTGCAGATTTGTGAATTTCTGATCTGAAGGGGAACCAGAGACGTCTAACCAATAGGTAAATATGAAGAAGATGCTTTTATTATTTTTATATATAAATAACTTGCAATATAATGCAACTAAGCATCGTTAATAATGCATTTCAATTACCTAGACAACCAGCTCTCTTAAATAATTTATTCAAGTGTCTTAGTTAATTAATTAGGAACAGATTACATCAATTTATGCATTCAAAACCTAATAAAAAATCGAAATCCATATGCGAAACAGCTAAAATATTCCTCAGACTTGACATAACTTAATTAAATATCTAAGCTTCGTGTTTACTAAGCTCAATTAATTCAGCTTTATTTATTTGCCAATTTGCTATGCCAAATGTAGTAAGCTTCCCCTGCTCTTGGCCATTTTCAATAAATTCTCAGCCAACAAACATGTAATGAAATTGTGTTATAAATTTTCCCCCTGGAAAAGGCTAAGTACATTCCATAATTCAACAGCTTCAGCTCGATAGCGATGCCATTTTCTGCAGTTCAAATGGCTAATGCAATTTGAGCCACAAAAAAAAATAAAAATAAGCTCCCACACACATGTGGTTGGTGGTTGTCAACATTTACCACACATTTTGCGCAATGCCAGGCGGCGATTTTGATTTTCATCTTTTGGGATTCAGGCGGTTTTCATTTACTCCTATTTACCATATATTTATTTCCTCACAGCGGCGTCGGCACTCTAAAGTCCGCCACCCTTTCCTTTATATTTATTTATGCTGATTCCCTGGACCCACTATCGCCAAGTGCATTTTTTATGCTTTTAAGGAATTAAAGTAGAGGCTATGTAGTACTCACAATAAGTTAGCGATAAGGCAGCAGACGCTTTTTGTGACCCATAAATTAATATAAGTGCAAACGGAAAAGTTGTCGCCGGTACATGTGGCGAATACGTAATAATTCCCAATGGTATTTCCGTGGCCTTAACGCCACAATTTGCTTAATGCCGCCGCTGGCAATCAATATTGATGCTTGACCAATATTTGTACAATTTGTTTCAAAGTCACAGCTCTGACATACAGATATATATCGGTGAAGTGGATATATATAGTACAGTGGCGGTGGCAAGTCCGAAGTGGAACTGATGGAAACACCTGAAAAGTCTGCGGTGTCGAGTGACTCAAATTGCAGATGATTCAGATGAACACACCTATATAGCTGCACTTGAGTTAGTCACGGAAGATTTTAAACTCATCTTTTTTTTGCTTTTTAATGTCTAGAATCAATTTGCATGCCATTTGTTCTGTCAAAGTTTCTCTCTGCTCTGACCATATACGAACCGTAATTTGATTTCCAGATATCGCCGAGTTTGATTTGTGATTTTTGTGGCGTTTTAGAATTGGCTCGCCTTGACATTTTGGTGGTGGAAAATTTAAATATAGATTAAAAATCACCAAAAACGGCCATTGGAGTGTCGAGCGGCTCATCTGCCGGCCATTAGAAAAACGTTAATGCCACGCCCCCATCCCGCACACTCTATATATATATCTATCTATAAATATGCCAGACTTTGCATAGCCATAAAGTCAACAAAGTGGCCAAGAGAATGGGATGATGATGATGATGCAGCAGCTGGTCCCGGTGATGACTCTGCTGTGAAGGGTGAAATATAGAGAGGGAGTTCCAGGGGGAATTGTAGGAGGAGTTATGGACTGAGGAAAATAATAAAAATAAGTGATTATTATATATACTATTTGATTATTTTATTAATGCAAAAAGGTATTTAAAATTCAATAGTTTAAAGAGTTTACTTTCTCTCTACAATTACAAGAAACTCCTCTGCGATTCTAGTTTATAATTTTTTCTCTGTGCAGGGGCATCCCCTCCTTTTATATGCAGCAGACCAGTTGGCAATAAATTACCGTCAAACGGAAATCATTTTGCATGCATGTCCTGCATCCCTGCTTCGAATAGCAGGACAACAAAAAAAGAAAAACGAAGAGCACTCTCTCGAAATGAAAATGTCCTGTTTGCGTCTGCAGAATCTGAAGCGGAAATTCAACAAATTTTTCCAAACGGAAGAGCGGGACAATTTCCACTTATCCTGCTAACGGTCCCGTGGCCTTTAGCCTTCTTGTCGGGGCTATAAACCAACATTCCATAATGCGATTAACCCCGGAACAATGCAAGTTCCGAGCTATTTTGCAAGAAACCAAAACATTTTCTGCAGCACACGCACAAAAACCATAGACGAAGCAACAAATTTTTGGAGCCTGTAAATGATTTCAAGGCAGCTCATGTGGCGTGTGTGTGTGGGGGTGGTGTGCGGGTGTGCGGGTCTAGCAAACAAGATAAAACTTTTGATTTATCGTTGACACGAACGACAAGAACAGAAAGAAGCAGAGCCAGAGCGGACCAGGACCTGGCGGAGTCCTGCTGAATTTTTTGGCCAGTGGGAGGCAACTGGAAACTAACTTGGGACACAAATGCGTGCGTCGATAACGAAAGGCAGGTCCTGCACTGGGAATATAATCCTTCTGACCTCGTGTAATTATATTTGGAGTTTCTCTAAAGTGTCAGTTTGGTTTACAATTAAAGAATCTTAGAATTGGAAATACATTTTTGTAGTTATCACGTAGAAAAATATCTATTTAATATGCACATATTTTAGATCTCCTTGGTAAAATATCTATAAACAAAAAATCACACCTTTTAGGTATTTGCAAATCCTCAAGATCCTATAATACTTTCTCCCCGTGTGCCTGCATCGGAGGCAATTACCCAGCTGGCCACATGCCATGGTCTGGCAGTGTCAAGTGTGTGTCACGACACGCGCCGACAAATTTGTGGGCTGCCACCCAAAAAGCTGAAAAACAGGCATAAACTCTCTCTCTCTCCAGCTTCTGTGACAGGGAAAATGAGGCGGGTTTTTCGGTTGGGGAGATTCTGAAAGAAGAATACCTACAACAATGGGCAGCTGAATGGTCAACTTGGTGCTCTTGGTGCCCACCACCCACCCACTCCTCTGATGGCATCGGTAAAACAATTTGGCCCAAACCAGAAACAGAGACAGAGAAGTCTGAAAGCAAAGTTCCGCAATATTTGTTTGCTTTGCCAGCCTTAATTTTCACAAATATTTGCTCACTCGCATTTTTGTTGTTTACTCACTTTGCTACAGCCTGAACTTGAAAAATAAATTAATAGAAAATATTTAACAGTTTAGACGAGGGAGCGTAAAATATTAACAACACAAAAATATGCCAAGTGACATTTTTATGTCAATGAAATCCGCACACAAACCGATATATATATGTACAATATATGTGTTGAAAAAACAGATCTAGAAAACGAAGATCGCTTTAACAGAATTTATCATCGTAGGGTAATAGATATTTATGCACGTAAAGAAATATTTATTTAGTGCTTCGTGGAATATAAATTAGTTGTTTCTTTCTTTGAATATTACATTTTCTGTTGAATTAAACAATAACACTATTCAAAGAAACAAAGATTTTGTTGGCATAATTTCGAAGTAAAAATTCTATGAACTCTTACATTATTTCAGATTATTTACTTGCTTATCAAATTAATGGCCACGAGGAATATTAATGCGGAATTTATTTATTAATGAAACTATTCAATTTTTTTCTTTTTAAATTTGATAATAAAACTATACTTACTCATTTTTTCTTGATAGAAAATTTCTTAATAATATGTCAAAAACTTATACATTATTTCTGATTATTTTCGTGCTAAATTACTTAATCAAAATTTGTCAAATTATTTATTAAAACATAGAGACATATGTTGCCATGTCACAATTTCACAGAACTAGATTGAAATTGTTTATTACCCTTTTCGAAACAAGGCTTATCAGCAAAGCTTGAATAAATAAATATAGCAAAGCAAGAAACCAACAAATTTGTTTCAAATTTCTAAAACAATAAGTCTGCTTATCAGTAGAATTTTTGTTGATTTTGAATTCTCTTTAATGTTTAAATAAAATCAAATTGAAATGTGCTGTGACATTTTTTCGCCGCGTGTGGACACTGATGGTGTCTGATAGGCTGGGACACCCCGGCGTCGAGTGTCTGTGTGTGTGGAATAAATTCGAGGGGCATGACATCACTTCGACCGACAGCCGCGGCTCCAATTGCCGTTCGAGTATGCGATATAGTACGTGATATAGATGCTGACGTAGCCGCCGGCGCCTGCGCCCAATGCAAATCTCAATCTGTGGGTTTATTTGGTCGATGACGTTGTCTCCAATACCCATTCGCAATGCACACACACGCCGAAAAGTCGTTGGAAAATACTGGGGCCTCGATTTCGAATTGCGGGTACGTGCGGTGCTTCAAAGTCGGGGAAGGGGCACCCAGAGCTCGGAGCTGAGTTATGTCATATATCTTTTGGGGTAGGACCAAAGCAGAACGAACGGATGGATGGATGCCCGGCGAGCAGGTAGAAATGATTGATATGTGGAACTCTGCGGGACTCGAACTGCAGCCGGGTTGATTTGTGATGATTTCTGATGAATTGCTTGTTGGCTTTTGCATGAATCTTAAAATCAAAAATGAATTTATGGCTTTGAGTAGTAAGAAGGCGAAGCATTTCGCTTTTAATTTCCACTGCGGTCGATTTATAATGCTGCCCCGCCCCAAAAGGCCAGAACTAAAAACGCCATAAAGGAAGGAATCCATTTAAAATTCATCTAAACTCATTAAAAAAGTTTTTTTTTGGCGTAAATTAATTTCAACTTGGCCCGGAGCAGCGGAAAAATAGAAACAGAAAACTTTGAATGCACTCAAATTCAATTGAAAAGTGCAGCCTCATGCTGCCTGCCAGCCACTGCGTATACTTGATATCGCGTATACGCCGCGTGGGGACCGCAGCAGACATTCAGCGCAACTCGGCGGATCTGTGAGTCCTGTCAGCGCAGCCGAAAACAAATACAACCACACAACAGACACACAATGACTTGTCAGCACACTAAATGACTTTCACTTTTCCTAGTGACGACAGTGACGGGTGTTGTCTGGAAAATGCACAGGAAATGCAGCTAAATAAATAATTTTGTGTGAAGAAATGTTTAAAAAATTGAACTGAAATCTTAAAATTATTATCTGGTACTGCTAAGTGTGAAATTTCTTCTTTCTTTCTAACATTCTTAAGTTTAAATATATATTTCAAATGCATTCTTAAACCCTTTAAGAATTTACTTTCACTCTTTAGCATTTAGATTGAATTTTAAAGTGGGGCCTCTATAAAAAATACTTCAAACTGCATATATTCCATTTGTTAGCACCATTTCTTCCCGTGTAAGGCTATCTTCGTTTCTAAAGATGCGTATCAGTGGACAGCCAAAGAATTCCGAGAGGACAAAGTTGCCTGCTGACGATAGCAAGAATCCTCAGCCGTAGGTGAAGGGAGTCCAGGGGGAAAACTTCAGTCAAAAGGCATGACAGATGCGGAGATAGCAGTGAGAAGCCGCAGCCACATAGACAGTACGTGTCGACTCCTTGCCGAGGGATTCCGCACAGGTGAACCATGAAAATGCAGGTGAAAATGAAGAGAAAGACGCGGAGAGCGTGGAGGGAGGGGAGAGGTACGACTGGGCAAACAGACCCAGTGGCAGCTGTGAAAACGTTTCTCGGCTACTTTTCAATGCAATTGAGGCAAACGGAGAGCTGCTCCTGCTGCTGGTGATGGTGATTGGCTCGAATCTGGCAGAGATGCGTATAAATTATATTGCCCAGCTACGATTTTCCACATTTTCACCAATGAAAATGTGCACTGCGATTTATAGCTCACATTTATCGACGCTGCTCCTGTACTTTTCTTTTATTTATATTTTTTTTGTGTATATTTTTTTTGCCAACCTATTTCTGTGATTGCATTTAAATCAATGAAATGCGCATAAATTAATTAAGCCAGAGAGCGCGAATCAAACGAAAAGAAACGCATGTGCGCGTTGTATTTATAAATGTTTAACTTCCTACAGCTACAAATTAACCGCAGAAAAACATTTACCTTTAATTAAACCGCAAACTGGTATTTAGCCAGCAATTTGCTATCGATTTTGAGAGTGTTTGTTTACGAATCGAATCGGATTCGGAATTAATGCAAATTCGTGGCCTGGCTGGCAACTTAATTATGCCAAGAACGGGTTAATTCCGGCCAGTCGCGATCCCCAAATTGATTACGACATATGCTAGCTAGAGTCAGGAACTCCCCCAATATGCATACTATATCTTATATATTATATATGACAGGGGCAGAACACGGCCAAGATTAATGCCAGCAATTTGTCCACTTCCAAAAGCCACATACCAAAATCTAAGCCCCAAGTCGAGGCATCTTTAAGCCGCTGTTTAGTTTTTAATTTATTTGGCAGCCGTTTGCATTGAACCCGACGTTAAGGGGTTAAGTCCAACGATGTTGTTTTCGCCATTGGCGGAGCCATTCAACTTTTGCTTTTAACTCGAATTCTCGACAATTTGATTGATGGCCAATCGACCGAAATATATGGGGTGTGCGAGTGGGTGATGATCTGCTGAAGAGGTCTCAATTATAGCCGCTTTCCGGGGCTCTCGTTCGTTTGATGGGATTCTAATTACGCACAAATTACATATCATATATCATCATCGTTCAGTTCTGGGAACTCGCCATGATTTATGCTAATTCCCGGCCAGCAAATAGCACCGAAATAGCACTGAAATAGCACCTCATTAATGTTAATTCGTTGGCCAAATTATGGAAACCCCCTTTAGAAAATCATACGCACGCCCCTAACTCATTTATCAGTGGCGCACACGTGGGTTTTTAATTTGTATTTGTGTTTAATGCCATTCCCTCATTCTCATTGCGATTCCCAGATGAATCCAAGGTTTTTCAGGCCTAATACCCAAAGTGCTGGGGCTGATGAGCTTATCTCCAGCCACCAAACTGAGCGACAAGGTTACGGGAAAGGGTCTTAATTCTAAATTTTAAAAATTACCAGACACTCGGAGTTTTATAACCTTTTTATGGGGTCCCGTCCCAGCTGCCGCTTGATTGATTCGCTCGTCTTTGGCATTTTTCGGTTCCAGTCAGATTGGGGAAACATAAAACCAAAAAATTATGACCCTTCGCTTCCCCGGAACTTGTTGATACGATCCAATTAAAATCACATTTCCAGCTGCAAACGTCGAGTCGTTTGGATGCTGTAACATTCAAAAAACACAACTGGTGGCCCGGCGACACACCCAAGTTCAAGATCAAGGTCTTGTGCCTCGTGATATGTATATATAGTAGCATATGGACTCCCCTCCATAATTTTTCCCCGACATTTGAATGTCGTCTGGGCCAGAAAGCGGCTCCCACAGCCAACTGCATCCGAAGTGGGTCATAAATCAGTCAAATTCCGCCCACATCGCAGACGATGACTTCCCTGCGCTTTGCTGCGAGTGGGTGCCGTCTCTGTTCCTCTTTTTATTGGCCACTTAAGCAAATGTCGAGTTGTAATAATGTTGACATCAACGTCTTGAAGGTCTATCTCTGCCGGGAACTCTCGCGTCATCGCGTCATCATCACCGGGTCGGGGGCAAAAACAAACCAGAAAACTAGTAAACAAACCAACCGGGGAGACAACAATTACAGCCACTGAACCTCGATGAGATCGGTACACAGGGGCAAATATTGTCAGTGGAGATTAACACCTTAAAATATTAGTTTTAGATTGCAGAGTAAATGCATCTGTAAATGGATTTTATATTATGTAACTTATAAAATCCTCATTCATCTTTATCAATGGAGATTAACACCTTAAAATATTAGTTTTAGATTGCAGAGATTTTCATATGTATTTTATTTTATTTAACTTTTAAAATCCTCTTTTATCCTTAGCCTTATTAGAAGTCTCTTTTATTTACTTCCCTTTTATTAAGATGTTATATATACATATATCCCAACACTTCCCTTAAATAATTCTGAATTTAAATAAATATAAATTCCGAAACAATATCAAAGATCTTATAAACATTTCTCCGTGTATCGAGCTCATGGTAATAATGAATGTCAAGTCGTCACCGTTGAGGAATTTGCTGTCGATTGCCGTTGGCCAAGAAAAGCCAAGAGGCACATGCCAAGAGCCAACAATGAGCCAAGAGACAGGCCCAGCAGGCATAAGCCAACAACTCCCGGCCAAGCCAAGACTGGCTGTCTGGCGAAGCTGTCAAGCCAGTTGGCCGCGGCGTGTGTTTACTTCTTTAACTCTTTCTCTGACTTCCCCCCTTTAATTTGTTTGGATTCGTGGGCATGAATTATTTTACGGGAATTATATATGATTAGTGCATATGTGCACAGGGAAACGCTGCAAGGGGAGGCAGGGGACGAATTAGCCGCACACACTCTAATGGCTCAATTAAAGTGACACAATCAAGCCCATAATTTGCCGAGAGAGTGCGCTGGCCGGGAACAGGTATCCAGATATCTATATCCATTCCATCCATCGCTGAAACCTGCCGGCGATAGATCATTTAATTAAGTTTAGTGGAATGTCAAAGGTGAAAGACATGTCTGTCTGGCCAAGGGGAAATTTTAATTACGATTTGTTTTGGATTTATCATTAGATCTTCGCTAGGTACTTTCACTTTCCTCGAGGAGGGGCAGGAAATTAAGATGAGGTTTAAAAACAAGCCAGTAACTTAATATCCAAAATATACAATTTAAAAATCTTAGTTTTAACATAATAATAACAAATATATAAAATCAAATGGTAAACATTTAAAATATATCTCTTATCATACGATTTTGGCTCGAAATATTTGTTCTAGCAAATATAACTCATATTTTTATTGTCTTCAGTCAGGTTAAATCCAAATTTAAACTGCTAATAAATAGATAGTCTTTATTAAATTATTCTTTAATATTTTGTTACACCGAACAAGAATTTTCCACTCTTATTTATTGGTACTAAAATGCCTTTGTTTATATTATAGAAAATATAAGCAGTTGTTTAAAAATAAAAGGGTCTTTGACTAGAGTTTTTTAAAAATGATTTAAAGTCTTCATTCTCCTGCCATTTTATCTTTTATTAAACAATGACCTTTGATATGTCGTTGAGCCAAGAATAAACTCGACAGAGACCCTCTAAATCAGTTAGCGGATTAACCCGTCGGCAGTTCAAGTCATTTATATGCTCAAAGTGGGTCACTGCACCGCCGCACACCATTTCACACACTTGTTGGAGGTACTCGGTGTGTGTCAACAAATTGAAAATAGAATGCAATAACAAGCATCAGTGGCAGCAGCCACAGTCCCTCACTTCCCTCACTCTTTGCACTTGAGTCTTGACGAGGTGGCTACGGTTATGAAAGTGTTAATTGAAACGCCAAACACAAAGCCGGGCTAAGAGCGACTACTGCTGAATGGCCAAGAGATGACCACTGGCGACCACTGACCAGTTCTGCGGCGGGGCCAATAAATAAAATAAATCTGTTCAAATATATTCCCGTCGGCTCAATTTGTCTTGGCCAAGTGTGGAGGCGTTTGTGTGTCCATCCATCAACGGAAACACTTGTTAGAGGCTGCTCCTCCCTCTCCCTCTCCCTCGGAATATATTTGCATAAAACAAAAATTTGCTGAAATAGAATTATGATAAGCAGACGACGAGTTGAGAGATTAACGAATGTTCATCGTTTGTTTTCGTTTCATTCACATCTTTTTCCAGCCCGTCTCAGGCCGGTTGAGCGATGTAAGCAGCGGCCACACCAAAAAACAAGATCAGCCAAGGATACATCTTCAGATACAGGAAGAACAGGAAGATAAAACCCCATTAGTAACCGCCAGTAAACAGCAGAGGGATCATCAGGATGAGTGGCAGCCATAAAATGTGGTGCTGTCAAGTATTTATCTTAGTTTTATGTGAGTTCCCCGCCTGCAAATGCAGCCTTCGCGATGATTTATTTTATTATTAAATTGCCCTTGCAGTTGCACACACAATCCTGGCGGAGCTCCATGTCAGCGCAGCGAGTGCCGGCATCAGCTTCGACGGCCCCTCGCCAGCCCAAAGCCCGGATGCCCTGACTCCAACGGCAAAGCCCAGGCGGCGCATGTACGCCATGTGCCCGCCGCAATTCCAGCGCGTGGGCACAGACTGCTACTCGCTGGTGGAGCAGCGCAGCAGCTGGCTGGAGGCGCACTTCTTCTGCAAGGACAAGAACGCCAATCTCACGGAGCCCAGCAAGCATGCCGACCGCAAGCTCAGGCAGTTTCTGCAGAAGCATGATGCCCTGTCTGGAGGTGAGCCAAATGCTGGTAATATTTAGGTTCCAAACTAATCCTTTTACTCCTCCTATTAGAACGTGATCCCATCTGGTTGGGGGCCACTTATGACCACCACAACAACAAGTGGCAGTGGAGCATGAGCGGACGCAACCTGTCCTTCAACGCCTTCAACCAAAAGGATCCCACGTAAGTGATTCCGCCAAAGCTCTTTCCTCTCTTCCTTTATTTCCGTAGATTGATTTAACGCTTAAGCAACAATTTTAGCTATGTGCAACTTATCTCCAACAGCAACCCGGTGGACAATAACTGTGCCATTTACGACCCGAGCCTCAAGTACCGCTGGTCGGCGCGTTCCTGCTCGGATAAGTTACGCTTCATCTGCCAGCACAAAATGCCGAAGGTGAGCGGCCCCAATCGGTACAAGATCTACAATAGATGGAACGCCACCTATCCGAACGAGCAGGCCAATGAGGTGGTGCTGGAGATCATCGAACCGCATGACAACGATCGCAGGTACGTAAATGGCGTAAACTACGGGGTGGCATCGCCAGGCAACAGCTGGCTTTCCGGGGAGCTATCCTGGTCCTGGTCCTGCTTTGCCTCTTGCTGCGACTGCTCCTTCTTTTCGCTCTCTTCCTCTTCCAAGAACTCATCCCATTTGGAGAGGCGCTCCTGGGCCTCCACAGCGGATTCATCGATTCTGTAAGGAAATAAAGAAGTTAGCAATCAATCTTGATTTAGATTCGTGCGGCAATCACTTACTTGTATTTGGTCTTGCCATCCCAGGACTCTGCACTTAGCTGTCGCTTTCCAAAAAACCGTCCCTGCATCATTTGTATGACCACATCGGCCTCCTCTGGCGAGGACATGTTGATCTGGGCAACCCCCTCGGGGTGGCGCTGTAAAGAAATTCATTAGAAATGTGGACAAATCTTGAAAAATATATAACTCACATCGTAGATCACCACTTTGCGGACAATTCCGCACTTGCTGCACTCCTCGCGCAAATTATTTTGATACTCCAGGATGAGTTCCACTTCCTTTTCAAACAGTTCCGGGGTAAACAGGTTCTTGATGATGACAGTTTTCTCATTTTTGGAACGCTCGCCGCGCATTTTATCGGGACGCCAATCGAATAATCTGGAATGTGTCAACAATGGTTATATATTCCTCACGTTCTCCTACAAAAACTCACTTTTCTTTCATCTTCTGCAACTTCTCCTTATCCTTCTTCTTCCGCTTGGGCTTCAGGGCGGGATTGTACTCGCCACGCATTTGGAACTGAGCTCTCTGGACGCGTATCTTGTGGCCGCGCAGATTGTACTCGTCCAGGATGTTCAGGGCCAGATTGACACTCTCCACCTGAAAATATAATAGGAAATAATTTCTTAATACATTTCTATTCTCTCTCACAGATATCATCGCCGCGTCAAGGCCGAGGGCAGCGACGAGGAGATGATTATTCCTGCCCGCCGGCGCAACAACAACAATCACCGCAACAAGCAGAGGAACCCGCAGAGGAACCAGCAGAGGAACCATCAGAAACAGAACCAGCATCCCAATGATGTGAACTACCAGCCACCACAGATACGAAAGCGCCCGCGTGTCTCCACTGTAGCGCCGCCTGTGGTTTCATCAGCCGTTAATACTTCCAACGATGTGCTCGGTCCTGCAGCACCCACTCCCCAGCAGATGACGCAGTACGACCGGAAGCTGCAGCGCCAGAGGGAGCGAGAGCGTCGCCGCCAGCAGCGCAAAAAGGAGCGCCAGATGTTGGCCCGGCAGCAGCGTCGCGAAAAGCAACGTCTCCAGCGGGAGGAACAGCAGCGTCTGCAGCGGGAAGAACAGCAGCGAATGTTGCGGCAAGAGCACCAGCGGCGACAGCAGGATCAAGCGCCCAAGTCGCAAGAGGTCGATGAGCTGCGTCAGCGCTCCAGCGAAGACAAGGAAAACACCAAGGAGGAGCAAGAAAATAAGCTAAGGGAGGAGAAGGAAAAGCGGCGACAGGAGGAAAGGGAAAAACAGCAGCAAGAGGAGGAGGCGCGCAAGCTTAAGGAGCAGCAGCTCCTCGAACTGAAGGCGAAGCATCAGCGCGACCAAGAGGAACGCGCCTACCAGCAGCAGCTTCGTGAACGCGAATTGGAAATCCTGAAGCAGCACCAGGCCGAGGCTGAGCGTCAACGGGCCGCCGACGAGGAGGCTGAGAAACTCCGCCAGGAGCGCATTCAGAAACAAAGGGAGCTGGAGGCCAAGGAGCGACAGGAGCGGGAGGAGGAACGCCGTAAACAGCGCGAAGAGCAGGAGGAGATGGATCGCCTGAATGCCGCCAAGCGGAAGGCAGAGGAGCAGCGACAACGCGAGGAGTACGAGAAGCGTCTGCAGCAGGCCAAGACGGAGCGGGAAAAACAGCTGGCCGAGGCACGCGAGGCCAAGCGCCGCGAAGAGATAGAGCTCCAGGAGACGCTGAAGCAGCAGGAAAAGAGCCGCCAGGAGCAGATCCGACGCGAGCAAGAGGAAGAGGAGAAGCGCCTAGAGCTCAAGCGATTGGAGGAAGCGCGCTTATTCGAGCAGAAGGAGCTGCAGCGGCTGCACGAGGAGAACCAGAAGCGCGAGGAGATGCAACGCCAGCGGGAAAAGGAAATCGCTCAACGCGAGGCACTCGAGAAGAAGTTGGCCGAGGAGGAGGCACGCCTGGTCAAAGAGGTGAGCGCTGAGGCTCACGAAGTGAAGCAGCGCCTAGAAGACGATATGCGTCAGGCGGAAGAAGCTCGTCTGGCCAAGGAGGCCGCGGAGCGAGCCGCCGAAGAGGCCAAGGCCGCCGAGCAGAAGCGCCGCCTGGAAGCGGCCAAGAAGCTGGCCGACGAGGAGGTCAAGGCCAAGCTGGAGCAGAAACGGCAGGACTATGCCAACCGCATCTCGGCTTTGAGTCCCGAGGACCAGAAGAAGTTCATCGAGATGCGCAAGCGGCGCAAGCAGCTCAAGGAGCAGAAGGAGCGCGAGCGCAAGGAGAAGGAGCTCAAGCGGATACAGCATGCCATGCGGCTCAACGATGCCGAATAGAGTAGTCCACGAAGCTTCGCTACCGCGGATCCCCACGAGTCCGAACCCAAAACTAACCAATAACTAACACACGAGACACATATCGATCAAATTGGTTACGCATACGCACCGTTGCCCAGTCGACAACACACCTTTTCGATTGCTTTTCTTTGTGCCAACGATGCCGAAGAAGAACACACGCAAAAGTATTATTTACCAGGAGAGATGAGAACAAGGAGGCATCCTTGATGGAGGACACATCGATGCGAAGCTAATTATTTTCGGTTAAAGAGGGGAATCAGATTTCAGATTGCATTTCGATCGAGCGCAGGAAACCAGCCCAATCTCCAAGCACTTCGCTAAGCTCTTAGTACTGTACAGTAAATATATATACTATATATATAGGTCTAGGATATAGACACCCACACGATACACATACAACGCAAAACCACACCCCACACACACCACACACACACGACAACCAGTCACGCACGTTTCCTTAATAACCGAACTAGAAGTTAGCCACCAATTTTAGAGAGAACCCACAAGCCCCGCGAAACTAGGGAATTTTTAACTCAACTCAACACGGAACTAGAGAAGACGGAAGGGAAAGAAGCTCCTCTCACCCACGACCAGGACATGCTCCTCCTCCTTCTCCTCCTCCCACAACTCGATTGCCTAAGCCAAGCAATACTTTACTAAGAATCTTTTTGGATAACATCATGAATGGTTTGGCCATTTTACTAACTTCTTAGGTTACAAAACTATACTTTACACACACATTTGTATATGTAATAACTAAAGTATGTTTAAATGTAAATTTTTATGTATTTTTTAATACCTCAACAACAACAGCAAGAAAGCGAAAAAAAGGAAAAGTGTCTAGCCCCGAGGCTACTTTCAGTGCGTTCTTTGTTTCGTTTTAAAGAATGAAAATTGAAAGACGGAAAGCCAAGGCGGTTGAGATGAAATTGATGAAATCGAAAAGAAAAAGCAATTTTATATAGCCAAGTAAATGCATTTTAAAATAGTAAACTAACCAATTTTAAATATTATTACCATACTCTGCAACAAAAACAAGAACACTGAGAAATGAATGCGAATAAAACTAAATAGTCAGCGAAACGTAAGCAAAGAAATCAAAGAAAGGGCAGTAACAGAAGATACGAAAACATATGATAAAATTACCATATAATATTTATGCAAGATTAAATCTAGTTAAGCCAGCAAACAACAGAAGTAATGATAAAAGATAAAATAAAAAGAAAATAAAGTTTGAAACAAAAAAAAATAAACAAAACAAAGAAAACCAAAACTGCTTTCGTTTTTGCTTTCATTTCACTCACCTTGATGTAGTCACAGAGGCCATCGCCCTTGATCTGGCCATCCTTCTCGGCGTAGAGTTTTAGCTTAAACTTCTGGGTCTGGGGATCCCGCATGACCATGCCACACTTGCCCATCAGTTCGGCGAACTCATCCATGGTGATGTCCAGCGGCAGATTCGAGACATACACCTTGGTGTTCTGCGTGGGATCCATCTCGAACCATTCTGCAAGGATAAACTCTTTATTAATTTGATTTTATTCATAAGATTTGTATACTTACTTGGTGGCTCCTGGATCTTCCGCTTGCCAGTTGGCGCTGCCGTTGTCGAGGCTTCGCTATCCTTGGCCATGGCTGCCTCCGCCTCGGCCGTCATTCGCTTGAGTTCCTCCTCCTTTCTCTTGGCCTCGGCCGCCTCCTTCTCGGCCTTCTCCTTCTCGCCTGCGGAAGTGTTGTCAATGAATCCGTAATTCATTTGATAGCGGGCCATAAAGTCATCGTCGATCTTGGGAAACCAGGCATTCTTGGCCGCATCCCAGAAGAACACGGCGCCGTCCTTGTCGGTGTAAGTACGATCGCCGTTCTCATCCACGCCGTAGACCACATCCTGGCCCGGCCCTTGCTTTTGCTTGGGCAGCCACTTTTGCTGCTCCTCATCCCACTTGTAGTGCTCCGTCTCCGTTTCCTGTTTCTTCTTGGGCAGCCACTGTTGGGTCTTGGGGCACCACTTGTAGTGCTCGTTCTCGTAGGGATCCCCTTCCAATGGTTGCCAATTGTTTTGGCTGGTGCACCACTTGTACTTCTGTTTGGTGCTGGGATCCGTGTAGATGGCTTCGCCGTCCGGGTCATAGGTCATGTGCTCTTCGTAGGCAGCAAAATCTTGGGAGGCCTCTGGCTTTGCCTCATTATTATCCGAACTGGAGACTGGCGCTGTACTTGGCTTATTATTATCCTGCTCCTCCGCAACTTCCTGCTTGCTTTCCTCTGTCTCAGGTTTGGTATTCAGTTGCTCCTCGTGCTCCGACTTACTTTCACCTTCGTCGCTCATTTTGGGGAGGTTTCTGTAATTAAAGAAAGCTGAGAAGTAGACTACATTTGGTTTATTCCTTTCGTTTCCTCTCCTGCTGCTACGTGGGCGTGACAATCGTCTAATTCCCAGCTAATTTCACATTTTCTTCCTCCTATTTTTTTTTTTTTGTTGTTGTGTCCCAGGACAACAAATAATCACCACGTGAAGCAACCAAAACTAAATTGCAGGAACGTGCCCATATCGCTTGACATTGAAGAAAGCAATGGGAGGCAGTGGACGGCAGTGGGGCGGCTGTAAGCATTCCGAGAAGCCTCGCAGGAAAATAACAAGTTTTCCTTTTTGCACCTTTCGCCCGGACTGGCCAGGTAAACAATTTACACAATGATTGCCATTTTCCCCCACCAAAACGAAGGTGAGGGTGTAAATGAATGTGTGCGAGTGGGAGTGTGGGTCAAGCTTTGAGGCAAGGTAATAAAATGAAATGAAAAGCGCACGCCACTTTCTGGGCGGTCCAAGAAAAGACCAACCAACCAACACACAAATCCCAAGAAAGCACACACACACACACAACAGCGAGGGTCCTGTGCTTTCTGAAGGTCAACTAATTTCGTTTATTTTTGGGGCCAGGGAACCCTTCTTGCCCCCCAGATCGATTGCTTTGAACCCGGGACTGCTGGGGAGGAGAAGAGCACGCCGATGGCAGGTTCAATCAACCTTTTGGCCCGTTAACTACCAATCCATGGTGGGCCAATAGATTTGTCAGCCTATTGACACATCGCTTGAGAGTTCCGGCAGCTGACCCGTGCCGGGGTTTTATTTTTTCTTAGTTGATCCGCCTCCTTCTCCACCTTACGTCATCCGGAACATCTTGACCCAATCGAACCGGGGTTCAATGGACTCCGGCTAATTGTCACGACAACGACGACGACGACGACGAGTCAAAGGCCACTAAAAATAGGCGCAAAAACCACAAGGAACCAACGCTTGAGTTCAACGCTCAGCTCAGCGAGTGGGCAGCATTTGCATGGCCAAGATTCGCCTTTTGCCAAGTCAGCGGCTGAGGGCGGAACCCTTGGGGATTCCCCTTCTGGGCAAACTGGCACATGCAACAGCCCCATACCCCACAGCCGCCGTAACCCGCATCCGGAAGAGCGGCAAAAGGGCGAGACGAGGCGGCCGAACAAGGCGCGCAATTGCAGTTTGCAGGCCAAACAACTTTGTTAAGGGATTCATAAATTACATAGACATTGGAGTACATGCTCGAAGGGCTCACGTCTCACGGCTCACGGCTCGGCTCTCACATGAATAAGGCAACGAGCTGGCGCACATATTATATGGAAAGTTTAGACACCAAACTGAGTCCTGCCGGCGGCCCATTGCAATGCAGAATAGAATACGGAGAGCCCAATAAAAGGAAAGCAGGACGAATGCACATATAGAAGCAGTTGAGCTTCTTTAACTTGGTCTAGAATAAAGGTGGAAATTGGGTTTTAAGATAAAATAAGGTCTTGTTTTTCAGGTTTTGATTAAAAGATCTAAAATGTATTAGCAAAAACCAACTTTGGATAGAAAAATAATACAAAAACATGTAGCTATCATTATCTGGGAGTATAAAGTAATAAAAACTGCTGCTTTTCTTTAAGAAAATATACCTGATTTTCCACATATTTTCTTTCTAAGGTCACCTCTCATTTTAAACTAGATCCCTGCAACGCCTGACTATTAACTCTCTCCCCAGTGTCCGGTCTCTGGACACCTTTGGCCTTTCCCAGTCGACGGACAACGCAACGCAACGCATTTATTGCATAAGTTAGTACGGGAAATCCAATGAAAGACCTTCTTGGGATGTTAACAGAAATCAATTAATTGTGGCAAATTGTCTGCGAAAGTCCGCAAATGTGGAGAGACTTGACTTGCGGCAAGTTGGCCCTGTTTTTATGACGGCGCCTCCATAAAAATCGTTATCCAATTTCGGCTAAGCTGCCACCGAAACTCGGAGAGGCCCAAAAAGAATTAATTAACTTTTCAGAAGAAATGTGGCGAATATATTCGGCTTCGGACACATCGTTCTATGCAAATGTCAACAGGTCGGGGAGGGGAGGGTCAGCGGGAATGAAAGGGAAAATGGAAAAGCAACCCAGTTCCCCAGTCACATATATAATAATGTTATTTTTAACGTGGCCGCCGCTCGTATTCCGAGAGATTTGCAAACATTACTCACAAAATGCCATAAATACCAAAGAGAGTGGGAAAAAGCAAAAAAAAAAAAAGAAAGAAAGTAGCAGAAAAAAAATAAAGAAAAAACCCGAATTCCCATACTCGCTCTTTGGCGCACGGAATAACTTAACTCGGGAAATTCGTGGCCGGAGGAGTAGGGTGACTCACTCACTATTGGCCGGGAACTCACTCACTCACTCGTAGCATACTTATAAGGGCCGGCTCTCAAATGGCCCAATATTGATGGCACCCCCACTGCTATGGGTCGTGCCCGAGCCCAGTGTGTATGTGTGTGTGAGCTAGAGTCGTGGCTAGTGGCCAGCTAGCTAGTCTTAGTCCTAGCTAGACCTAGTCCTTGCTGACCAGTACGCGCTGAATCGTCCGACTGACCGCAAGTGCCGGTCAAATAGCTCTCTCGTCTTCTCTCTGCTGTCCAGCCGGGAATCGGGAATCCGCAGCCAGGAGCACGCAACTCCAAATGGCTTTGTTGTGTACCAATAAGTGTGTCCGGCACCCGGGGGCATCGACAGACATTTACATTTGAACTGCAGTCGGCGAATAAAAATATGCCAAAACGCACTCCTAATACTAAAATCAATAATAAAGTTTCACACAAAATCGTTAAATAAATTAAATTCAAGTAAAACAGAGACGAGACAGCGAATCCATCATGGACATACCCAGCAGCGGAGCTATTTTCACCCTGGGCAAATCCCATCTGGCCGAGAATACGCAGAGCTACTTCTACATCAAAAACGATCCGGTGAAGCGCCTGATATCCGGTCCCCATCAGAGCGCTGTCATTTGTGGTAACTACTACGTGACCCCAATCCACCGACGTGCAATTCCTGCCACCGTAGCTCCACCGGTCAAGTGGCTCAAGTCAAAGTTGGTTGTCTGTGCCGCCGCCAGCGGTGCTGCATTGCATGTTTGGTGCAATTTCCTTTAAATAATAATAAGCTGAACGCCCCGGGAGCACTTTCACTTTCTTCTGTTGGCCCAGTCTTGTATCGTTGCGCTCATTGAATTACTAAATTACGCCTACAAAGCCCGGCTTTTGAAACCGGACAAATTGCTGGCCAGGATTAGGTGTATTTGCAGCGGGTGGTTTAAATATTTAAACCGGAAAACTACACTTGAAAAGATAACAAATTGTTAAAAGATATTTCCTGGAAATCTATTAGAAAATAATTATTTACAAGTCTCATTTAACTTATTTAGGGTATAGTTTTAATAATTTGAAATAGAAAAGTGAAATTAATTTAAAAATAAATTAATAAAACTATTTAAGGCTACCTTTGAATGAGAAAGAAAGTTAGTTTCTATATTTTTTAGATGGAGTTCCTAGAGCCATAAACTAAAGAACTTATCCGTTTTTCTGACTAGTTCAGCAAGAGCAACAAATTTCTATTAATTAATTAACAACCCATTGATCTTAATTAATTAATAATATAATTATTTCACCGTGTAGTAATACACATTTGTCCCACATTTAACCCCGCATTACATAAGCTTAAAATCCCCGCGCTAGACTCAGGCCAGGGAGAGCTGACCACCAAGCACTTCAAATCACGGCAACATCGACAACTAATGGGGTCAGACGCGGCGTAAAAATACCTGAAATATGGAGCAAACTCACGAAGTAAACCCCCAAAAAATAAACCGAAACTGAATCCAATTCCGAGGCTGAGACCGAAAAGCTAGAAGCTAGAACACCGAGGCGGCAATCGTAATTGAGGCGTTAACTTCTGCGGGGGAGCAGTTAAACAGTTGAGCGATTGAGGAATTGAGGGACTGGGGAATTGAGGGACTGGGACTGGGACTGGGCCCACACACTCGCACACTTTCTCAATCAATAAAAGTCAAGAAAAGGGAACAACCCTCCCGCAAACATAATAAAAAAAAACAGAAACAGAAACAGAAACAGAAATAAAAACAAAAGCCGTCGAAAGGCTGAAAGGAAAGCCAAAAGCAAATGTCAAACCGCGCTCTTATCAATTACAGAATCTGGCCGGCTATTTGTTTGGGGCGAGAACCACTACGGGCAGCTCGGTATTGGTGGCCATGGAGGAGCCTCCGGCAGCAGGAAGGGTGCCAGCAACAACAACAACAGCGCCAGCAACGGAGACATTGTGACCAAACCCACCTGTGTGAAGGCCTTGAAAACACTGGGATTAAAGATTTGCGACGCCGCCTTCGGCAACAACTGGGCCGTGATGCTGACACGTGAGTGAATCAACAAATAGCAGTCCTGGAAGTTGGGTAACTTCGAAGAAAAATGTGCCACTAAAGAAATTGGGCCCAACAGAAAGTTTGAGTTACTGCAAAAAGTTTGTCAATGCCAGCAATTTGGTAATTGAATTGCAGCCTTACAGTTGGGTTAGCTATGGGATCCTATTATTATTTTCTATTAATAAAGCATAATGATGGCATATTTTTTAGAGCCAAAATATATGTATTTAGTTGATTTAATAGTAAATAGCAGTATCACTGTTCCAGGTCATTTTAGCTAGTAAAAAAATAAATATTTAAGGTATGAAAAATAGTTTTACTTTAGGAAAAAATTGAAAAGCTATGTCTATAGTTATACCTTGTTATATCAGAATCCAATATTTGTTAAAATAAATGTAAAGAATGCTTAAAAATTAAGGTTTCTTTATGTGGCTTAAGCTTGAAGAAGAATAGATAGAAAAATTATATAAAAATACAAATTCCCATCTCCATAGACTCCAATGAGATTTTCTTCACGGGTCGCAACATTTTTCCCGAAGACACGCATGTGGCTCAGCACTTTACCACCGCCCTGGTGGAGCAGCAGACCTGCGCCATTATCCGAAAGCCGTTTCGGTTGGAGGAGTTCGATGACTATCTGTCGAAGAGCGAGGAAACGGACAACTTTATGGCGGTCCAGGCGGGCAATGAGCATTTTGCCGTGCTAACCAGTAAGTAGAGGAGACAGAAGACAAAAATCCAGTCCAGATGAGTTAATTCCTACAATATAAATCCCTTCTAAAAGGCACCGGACGGCTTATTGGTTGCGGATCAAATGCCCGCCAGCAGCTGGGCGAACTTGAGGCAGATTACGATGGACATCCGGTAGAGATTCGTCTGGACGCAAAGGTTCAGCAGTTTGCCTGTGGACCGGAGTCCACGTTAGTGCTGACCGCCAGCGGAAACCTCTTCCTCACCGGCCATCTCAATGAGTTTGTTTTTCCGCGCTTCACCGAGCTGCAAAAGAACCTGCCGCCCACAGAGCAGATCATCTTCATGCACATCTCCAAGACCAGCGAGGTGTATATCGTAACCAATGCGGGCAGCATCTACCGAAGCTTTGAGTCCGTGCGGAACAAGAGCCTGGTCTTCCAGCGCTTCTACGACTACGACAGCGAGGAGAATGGTCCCATTTGGAAGCTCCTCAAGGGCTTCTCCTTCTATGCGGTCCTCAGCAAGGCGAACAAGTTCTTCACGACATTCTCGGAGAGTGGCCATCACCTGAAGACCTTCCGCGAAATCTCCAAGTTCAAAAATCTCCGACTGCTGGACATTGCCGTCGGGGATCAGCATATACTCGTGCAGGGCATACCACGGTCCTCGATGTCATCGGCTACGGTTAGCGGCTCGGCGGATCCGCAACGCTATACGAGCCGCAGCTTCGCTTTGCAGCCACCGGATGCCAATGGCAATGAGGAGCATGTTAGGTCACACAGTGGCAGGAGTCTAACCAAGCAAAAGGGAGTGGAGGAAGCCGAGGAGCGATCAATGGCAGCCACTGTGGGAGGCTTGGCAGCTGCAGCCGGGGCTGGTACAGCGGCAGCCATGGAGGCAGTGAAGCATTTAAGCAAGGAGGAGCAGCCAATGGAGAAAGAAGAGAACTCGGAATCCCAGGATCTAAATGCAAATGTAAACGGCGAGGAATCCAAGACCACAGAACTCAAGGAGGTAAATGGAAATGAGGAAATGGGTAGCAGTCCTTCCAAAGAGAAAACAAATCAAATGGAGGATCAATCAGCAATAACTCCTGGAAATAAGCAGCCAGAAATGGAAGATTCTACAACTGATGAGCAAAAGGAAATGGCGGGTCATTCAGGCAACAAAAATCAGCAGAAAATAGAGTCTATGGAGCCCACAGCACCCATGGAATCTCCTATGAAAGCAATGACAACCAAGGAGCTGGCTATGGATTCTCCCATGAAAGCATCACCAGCGAAGACCAAAGAATCTCCTCTAAAACCCATAGAATCCATGCAGAAAATGCCCTCGCCCCCATCAAACACACCTACGCCCCCGAAATCCCCAACGGAATCTCTAAGATCCAACAAATCCGCGCATTCGATGCATTCAGTAAATCCTCAAGAGCCGATGGCGACGGCCGCAAAGGTTGGCAGCCAGGAGAAGCTGCTGCGTCCGCGAACTCCGTACCCAGAGAGCAGCGATTCCAGCACACCGCAAACAATAAAAAAGACACCCATTCGGAATTTCTCGTACGAGGCGGCCATGGATCATGATCATCTGGAACGCACTTCGCCGGAGCTGGTGGACAGCTTGGAGACAGTGGCCGAGGTGCCTGCGGCGACCATTCAGGTCAACACACCAACGCCGCCCACAGAGGAGGACGAGCAACTGGCCGTTGAGATAACCACGACCAACGATTCAAAGGACAGCAGCAAAGTGATCAACGAAATTCGCTTCATCAACAACGGCGTGGATGTCACGGCCAAGGTGGAGGAACAAATGCCGGACACTCCGCACGAGAGTTCGCTGGAGGAGCTGGAATCGGATGGCGAGCAGATGCTGCACCAGGTAGACGAGCAGGTGGACAAAATCGTTACAAAAACAGAAGAAGCGGCGGCCAAGGCCGGCGAAGAAGCGATGGATGCCATGGATTCCACCCGCAGCTCTATTCAGACGGCGGTTAAGAAAGCAGCGTACGGCGCCAAAGATGCCATGGAGGCTGCCGGCGAGCGGATGGCCACCGGTGCTCGTGGCGCAGTGGATGCGGTGGGCGGGGCTGTAGGGGCGGCAGGTAAAGGTGCCCAGCGGATGGCCAGCGATGCCATGCACGCTGTGGAGCAGGTGGGCAGCAATGCCATGCACGCCGTGGAGCAGGCAGGCAGCAATGCCATGCATGCAGTGGGGCAGGCGGGCAGCAATGCTGCCAAGGCAGCGTCCGACACAAAGGATTCAATGGGCAGGGCCATGGACTCGGTGACCAGTAAGATTTCCAGCGAGGTCCTGGGTGCCAAGGAGAACATTTCGTCGTTGTTTCAGATAAAAGCTGCCCGTGAGGCGGATCCGCAAACCACACCCGTTTCAACGCCCGACATGTCCTCGAAAGAGGGAGCACCCAAGACGACAACCACACTGGGCTCCGGTGAGGAGGATGAGCGGACCACAGCCTCCGTAAACTCGATCCACAATTCAACAGGGAATGGCAACGGGAATGGCAACATCTTCGATCCTCTCGATGCAGTGGTGGAGCGCAGCAAGAAAGCTATGCAGGACGACATTCGGGCCATGCAGATGCGCGCCAACTCCCACGTGCAGGCGGCAGTTCAGCAAAAGGAGGAGGATGCCAAGGGGTTCATGCAACAGATGATGGACAGGCTCTCGTGCCGCAACGAAA
This sequence comes from Drosophila anomelani, assembly GCA_035045905.1. Taxonomy (NCBI): domain Eukaryota; kingdom Metazoa; phylum Arthropoda; class Insecta; order Diptera; family Drosophilidae; genus Drosophila; species Drosophila anomelani. The sequence continues at coordinate 12,681,672 of JAWNOO010000165.1, forward strand.
AGGCAGTCAGAATAGAAGGTAATCATTAAGCAGTGTACATTGTACTTGTTCCCGTGAAAGAGACTCACCTGAATCAACCTTTTTCGCCAACAGATGAAACGCGTCCGCCGGCTGTGCTGCACAACAAGAACACAAACAAGGTGAACAGCGAGCTGAGTTTAAGCAATGGACATGGCGACCAGCCACAGGCGTCGTCGCGGGTCTGCACGATTTTATAAAAGACGCACTAAGAGCGGCAGCACTTTTCTAAGCAATTGCATTTGGTTTTAAAGTACAATTTACCGAGAATAATAAACAATAAAGCAAAACGAGTTGCCATTACCGTATTTGGGCGGGCGAAAAATAATCTATTGACAAACTAGAAACATTCACAGGTGAATGGCGAAACTCGAACTAGTTCATGTGTCATAAATATGTGGTTTCGTGACTGAAATGTATAGGAAATTTGCCCACTACAATCTAAATTAATTATAAACAAAATATTGAGAAAAACATGCATATAACCTATATATATTTAAAGTATTTTACTGCTCGAAGACCCCTTCAAAAGGCACAACTTTCACAGCCAGTCACGACCGCTAAGCTAGTCACGATATTTGTGAGCAAGTAACAGGTCCCCCAAATATCGTCCATCCCCAAATTGCACCAGTTCAGTTCGCGTCTATTTTGTACGCGAAACAGTAAAAAAAAGAAAAGAAATATTTGTACTATTTTTCTAACATTTATACGCTTTTTATAAATGAACAACTTGCCGCGGATAATGCTGTGAGGCCCCCTTTTCGATCAGCGATAGTGAAGCGCGAGCACCGTTCCCGATTACCGAACCTCAAACCGAATCGAATGCGGAAAATGATGTAAATCGGGGGGAAATCTAAACCAAAGGCCCCACAGAGCACAGCCACAAAATGGAAAGGTAGGTCAATGTGTGGGCGCCGCGAGGTGTGTGCATTTGTGCATGCCAGCTACCAAATCCAAAGCCAAGTGGAGCCCGGAGTTTCGAGGATTTTTTTGAGGGCCCCGTGGAAAACATTGAACATTTTGATGGGCCCACTGAGCTCCAAAAATTAAAAGTCTCCTAACCTCAAATGAGCTTTTACACTCAGAGTACGCGACAGTGTGTGTGCGCGTGTGAGTGCATGTGTGTGAGCTGCTCTGGTGTCTGTGTGTGCGACTGAAAGTGGTTGTGGCTCGTGGGCCAAAGGGGCGAGTGGCGGAGCGAAGGCAACGTGTTAGTGGAAAAACTGCTTTTGAAAAAGGGAAAATTTTTCACCAAAAGCCCGCCCAAAATTAGTGAGATTGCAATCAAAGGAGGATCCTGGTGTGGCCTGTGGGCCACTAACGTTTGGAGTTGGCCAGCACGACGGGATTGTGATCATGTTGCTAGGAAAACACATGTAATTTGCGAGAAAGTAACACGCTGTCAGTTCCACTAAAAAAAAAACGAAGAGAGATACCTGAGTGCTCAAGGGTGTATGTGTTCCTGTGTGTGTAAGTACAGTGCAAGCTGGCTACGGTGCACTATGGGGCGAACGACCACTAAAAGTGGCATTAATTAATATCTTTAAAACGAAGTAAGATATTAATGTTCTGTTTTTTGATTAAGGTTATTAGTAAGAATAGTAATATATTTCAACAAAAAACGACATAATTCTACATTCAAATACAAAAAAAAAATTTTTTTTCAGTGTATACTTTTAAAAACTTTTTTTTTTCCAAAAAAATTAAGATATATTACCAAAATAATACAAAAAAAAAAAAATTGGGGTTGTGGTACCTTGTTTTTACATAAATTTGAAGTTTTACTTTATTGCTTTGCATTTTTTCCAACAATTAGTGGAAGAATATGTAATTTTTCCAAAAAAAACATCAAAATTAAGAATCTAGATTTTTATTTATTTCTAATAAAGTTTATTCGTCATGGTCAGAACAGGGTCCACGTATTATCGCATTAAAACAATTAAAAATTGCATTCGATGCATTGCATTGCCCGTTGTCTCTGCGTTCCATTTCACGAACAAATCGCCGTTTTTCACCTTGAGTTTAGTATCTTAAAAGTTAAATTTTAGAGAAAGTGCGCAAAAGTGCACTTTTATATTAACAACATATAAGAAGAATTGATAACTCTACAACATAAAATAGGTTTTAGAAGTGGAGTCAGCTGGACTCACTTTGTTGCTCTATTTAAAAATTAAAATACACTAAAAAATTGTGGTTTTAATAGGGTTAGACCTTACAGAAGATTATTGGGACACCACGGTGTTTTTCTACAATCGACTATCACAAACACATACTAAAAACCATAAGCAATGGGCTGCATGTTAAAAGTAGCTCTTTTATTAATTGTTTATAGACATTTTTTGACTTTAATCTTGCGCAATTTTTCTAAATTTTACCAACAATCGGTTATCGCTGGAGTCACGCGTACGTAGCAGCTGATTTAACAGCGTATTACTTAACAGTGACGAGCTCTGTTAAAATTTCTGGTATGTAACATTATAGATTAAGGTTTTTTTAACACATTCCAGTTAAAAAAAATTTAATTTTACGACTTTTAAAAAATTAATTTATGCCACTTTTAGTGGTCGTTCGCCCCATAGTGCGGTGGACAATTGAAGGTACAGCCTATCGGCCAATTAGAACGCCTGTCAGGAATAATTTCTACAGAAATCCATTTGGAATGAGTCTATAAGTAGGCGCTAGTGGGCGTGGCTGAGATGTAAAGTAAACCTGATGTTCATCAAAACTATAGGAATGTTGTCACCAAATTTGGTGGCTCCAGCTCAGCAGCTCAGATGGTCAAGGCTAAATCGTCTCGCCTGGTGCCTTCTCTCTTTAGATATCCCATTGGGTTTATTTTTACAAAAGTTTATCAATATGCTTCCACTATTGTCGAGTGTCCACTGTGGATAAAGGGCAGGTAACCTGTCCGAGCGAACGTAAAAACCAAAAGCGCTCTAAAATATATTTCACATGCATTTTAAAGTGCGCGCGGCGCTTATATATTTTGATTTTAAAAATGCATAATCGGTATGCTTCATAATTTATGCCCTTGGGAAAACACCCATAAAAGTCAGATAGAAAGAATTCTGGCGGGGATTAGCGCAGAGAGAGGGAGACAGGGGCTCAGGAGAGGACCGAAGCGACCAGTCAGTCGGGGAAGTGTGTCAGCTATTGAATAATTTAGATTTATAATTTCGCAGTTAGGTATTTTTCGTGTGTCTGGGAATTCCTCACATATTTTTGCATACCAAAAGGCCAGGCCGACACTCTTTACTAAAACCCAATCTCCGATCCGATCTCCATTCCAGGCACTAGCAACAACAACAACACCAACAGAGAAGCGATGACCATGTCGTGGCATTTTTGAAGCATCGATCTTAGTTCGTTAGCCAGCTTTCTGTTCAAGTCACAGGCGGGGAGATCCAGTTAACCCGCCACCAGAAGATCCAGCACCGAATCCAAATCCAAGTCCACATCCAAAACCCTCACCCGATCCCAGCGAGCAGTTCATGATGCATATCAAGAGCCTGCCCCATGCCCATGCCGCTGCCACGGCGATGAGCAGTAACTGTGACATCGTCATTGTGGCCACCCAGCCCCAAACTACGATTGCTAACAATAACAACAATGATACGGTCACCCAGGCTACGCATCCCAGCCACATGGCAGCGGCAGCGGCGACTGTTCAGCAGCAGCAGCAACAGCAGCAGCATCACCAGCAGCAGCAGCAACAACAACAGCAGCAGCAGCAGCCCAGTGGACCCCCCTCGGCACCGCCGCCACCGCCGACGGAATTGCCCTTGCCCTTCCAGATGCACCTGAGCGGGATCTCGACGGAGGCGCATAGCGCCGCTCAAGCAGCGGCCATGGCAGCTGCCCAGGCAGCGGCGGCCCAGGCGGCAGCGGCCGAGCAGCAGCAGCCAGCGCCACCGCAACAGTCTCAGCCACAGCACCTGGCGCATCTGACCTCGCACAGTCCAACGATGTCCAGCGATCACTATCTGGGCACCAACGGGCATGGCGAACATCCCGGCGAAGGTGGGCCTGGTAGTAATGGCAACGCCGGCAACGGAAGCGGAGGACCCCGCGAGCTGGAGAAACCCTTCCACTGTACCGTGTGCGATCGTCGCTTCCGGCAGCTGAGCACACTGACCAACCACGTGAAGATCCACACTGGCGAGAAGCCCTACAAATGCAACGTTTGTGATAAGACCTTCCGTCAATCGTCGACGCTGACGAACCATCTGAAGATCCATACGGGCGAGAAGCCCTACAACTGCAACTACTGTCCTAAGCATTTCCGTCAGCTGAGCACCTTGGCCAACCACGTGAAGATCCACACTGGTGAGTAGTGGCCACCAGGTCAGCCGGAGTTTATCTTCTATCTTGCACATCTCTCTCTTTTTTGTGGCAGGTGAAAAGCCCTTCGAGTGCGTCATCTGCAAGAAGCAGTTCCGCCAGTCCAGCACGCTCAACAACCACATAAAGATCCATGTGATGGACAAGGTCTACGTTCCTGTTAAGATCAAAACGGAGGAGGAGGAGGGGTGACTAGGACGGATGGCGTTGGCGGCACACCACCATCAGCACCAGCAGCAGCAGCAGCACCATCACCAGCAGCAGCCTCCGCCTCCGCCCAGCAGTGTTGTCCTGGCAGGACACCAGCACCACCAGCAACATCAACAGCAGCCGCACCAGCACCACCAGCAGCAGCCTCCGCCACCGTCCCAGCAGCAACCACAGCAGCAGCACCTGCAGGACGGCTCACCGCACCACCACCACCATTTTAACGTGGCCGCTCTTGGCGATTTGTCTGGTGCAATGCAGCTGGGCGCAGTGACAGCGGACGGCAGCTTTGTGACTATGGGCGGTGTGGTGGTGGGCCGCATTCAGCATACGCGCGAGGAGCTGCAGCAGCTGGGAGTGATTAAGGTCGAATCGCCATCGAATGGCGTGACGACAGCCACAACGTCAGCGGCGGCGGCGTCGACGCAGCGCGAGGGATGAGTCGATGAGCTGCTCCTCGAGTACATGCTCAAGGAGGAGACCGTGGATGAGGAGGAGGAGGATGTGGAGGAGCAGCCTGAGGAGGAGGATCCTGAGCAAGGGCAGCAAGAGGAGCAGCTATCATCGAGCCAGAAGTGAGCCATGTTTTGGTGTGTACGCTTACGTTGTTGTTAGTTGTTTAATTGTAGCGAAACATTGTTGTTGTTGTTAAGGTTTAAATGTGTGACGTAAGAACTTACCAAGATGAATGTATAGCAAACGCTTCAAAAGTAGCTAACCGAAATGGCGCCAAGCAACCAATCCAGAGCACCCAGAGAGCTCCCACAGAGAGAGAAAGTAAATCCGCAACACAGAAAACCCTAAAGCTAAATCTAAAACTAGAACCCCGCAGCAGAAAGACCTTTCACACTCACTCAGACCCAGAAATAGAATAAACCACACCCTCTTCTACTCACTTAAAATAATCCTAACCGTAAACTGTAACTAGGAGCAACTCTAGATGAAAACTAAAAATTGCTAAAAGAAAAAACAAAACAAAAAAAAAAGAAACCAGAAGGAAATACTAAACACAAGATAAGCTAAAAGTCATTGCGTGTAAGTTGAGATGAACGAGCGAAGTGAGAATTGGCTAAGCTTCACAAAGTGGCAAAATACGTTTCAAATTTAAAATTTGTTAATCCAACACTCACTTTTAAACTGTTTTCTATTAGGCCTTTAACAATTGAGAGAATTGTTTTACACCCTCCCTGACTTAGTCGGGCAGTGGCCGATTCTTGTGAGGCGATTTTTACCGAGCTTGGGGCCTACACAAATTCAATTTGTTTTAACGGAAATTCCTAGCTTAATTATTTAATTGCCACTACGGCAAGCAAAGAAAATTCTAATAGCTGTTAAGAGTGGTCGAAAATAACCTAATTTCGTAGTCCCTAAAGAGCCATAGTTTTTAAAGAGCAGCGTTTTGTTAATTTTAATTGATTTTAGTCTTGGTAGTTTTAATTTTTACATCCTGGCATCGATTGGAGAGAACCCACACAAGGCCCTTGTCTATATATTAGTTAATGAAGTAAACGCAAACTAATTAATTCTTAATTAATTAATTACGATAATAAGTTCTGTACAAAAAAAGCCCAACTCCAATTTGTATATGTATAAAGACCGAGAAAGAGAGAGCCGGCAAAGGTAAGGAGAGAGTTTAACTAAATTGTAAAACAAAAGCAAAAACCCTTTTTAAAAAGAAGAAAATAATATATTTTCTAAAAATACAAACTGCGACTTTTTATGCCACTTCATAACAAAGGCCTTATAATATCAAGGAACACATTTGGATTACCATATTTCTGAGTATGAATAGATCAAGAAAGTATCGAATGGCGTCACTCTCCTTTATATTATAAAGCCTTCGATCCCACACATTTTAAGCATTAGCCATCATGTTATTATTATATCTTGGATTCTACACTTGTTGTTACCCTTGGTTCCCCTGACTGATCTTATGTCGTGACTAGACTCGTTCCGATCCTCGATCGATAGCCACTTTAAATAATTTTAAAACCTGCAGCAGGGGTTGAACTCAGCGGCTCCTGCATCAAGTTCCTATAGACTTCAAAGCGCAACAAAATCGAAAACAAAACGAAAACTCTTAAATGTATACGAATCAATTGCAAAGCCGGGAAGAGAACGAAAAACCTAGCCTATATGGAATAAACAATAATTAATAAATGTTGATAAATGTGTAGTGTTAACGAATTGCGAGCAAGATAGCCCAGATCCCAGATCCTGGCAGAGCAAGGCTTGAGCATCCGTTTTTTGGAGCATCCTTCTGATGAAATATTACATGCTGCTCTGCACATACACACAGCTTCCCCTCCCTCCACTCCCTACCTGCCCTCTCCCACGCCTATGAATATATATACATTACAAAAATAAGTGACGTAGTGAGATTAGCATTTAAGAGCCTAATTATAATGATGATTAGTTGGAATGTGTAAAATGTAAAACCGCAAAGAATTTAGACATACAATGAACAAAGACAAGAATCGTTAGGCAAATGGAAAACTGCAAAAGCAAAAAACAAACGAGCAAAGTGCTTAAAAACAAAACGCGATAATATTGTATAATTATACACACATATATATATTTATTAATGTATGTACAAGCGTAGTAGCTGTATTTATATATGTAAATGTGTACGTAATTGTGTATTTAGTTATCGCATAAATATATAAATATATATTTGCAATGGAGAAATACAGAAACGGAAACAATGACAAAATGGCAAAATAATGAATCTTATTCGAAACTAAATCGCTGAGCGCTTCATTCAATGATCTCAGAAAAACTTAAACATGATTTGAACTTTCGTTAGCTTAATGTATTATGATTATGATAATATGATAGTTCAGGTCGCCTCCGATTCGTTGGTAGACGTAGTCTCTGGCTGCGGCATGGGCTCGTCGTCGCCCAGGAAGGCATTTAGGTAGGTCAGCCATTCGGACACATCGATCCCCTCTTCATTCTGCACCTCGTTCTGCAGCAGCCGGCGGAGGTAGCGCAACTGACGCACATCTTCGCCATAGCGCAGGCACATCTTGGACGTATTGATCCTGGCAGTCGGCAGATTCACCATGGGACGGCCAATGATTACCTTGGTGTCCATGCGCTTCTTCCAGGTGTGTACTTCCTCCTCCATTTCGTCCAGCATGAACATCTTGCCCGTGCCGCTGGTTACTACGCCCACCGGCGTGGCGAGCGGACTACTGGTTCGCGTCTGAATTGGTTGTACCTGCTTTTTGTTCTTCAGGCACTTCCAGAAGCCTGCGAGATTCAACCAGGCGTCGTAGTCCTTCAGCGCATTGAGCAGTAACTTCAGGTAATCTTCCCGCGACAATTGTTCGTCATCATCTTCGATTTCGCTCTTTGGCTTATACCTTAGCCAATGGCGATCTGTGAACTCGTCACAAACCTTCTCCGGACCGAAGGGCAGGTTCTTGGGAAAGTAGAACAACTGCAGAAAGTGATCGGTGAACTCGTAGCGCAAATAGGGCTGAACCAGCTGAGGGATGGTCTTCAGGTATGTGCTGATATATCTGGGATTTTTTGACTTGAAGATCTTGAAGAATTCAGCGATCAGCAGGCGGGTCTGGGGGCCCAGATGCGGATATATCGCCTTGTTATCCTCATATTTCAGTTCGGCCGTGTTGCTGGCCTCCACAGCGAGAACTATGAGTCGCTGGAGGAAAGAAGGAACCATTATTTAAAGTGCATTCCACTTGTTGCTCACCGGCTCTCACCTGGAGAATCCTTTGTCTTTCCGGATACATGGACTTGGACGCCGCCAGTCCGTACAATTGCATCACTTGGCGAACGACATCGGTAAGCCGTGTGCTTGCCGACATTTCAAAAACGATCGATGCGAATGGCTTGGTGTCCTCCTGAAAGAACTCCGACTCCGCCTGGCGCAGACGATTGTGGTCCAGCCACAACAGGAACTCCATTTCCAGGATCCAGGTGAGCATATTTAGAACGTCGCACACTCTGGCCAGGCGCACCGCAGCCGACATTCGCCTGAAGTCATCTAGACAAAGTTTACCGCTCAACCAGTCGTACTGATGGACGTGACGCAGAAACACCGTCTCCTGCGACATATTAGCGTCCTCCTCTTCGGAGTAATTGAAAATGAACTTTTCATAGAACTTGGTGTTTTCACGAATCTCCTCGTCGCTACACTGAGCCAGATTCTCCTCCAGGAGATCCAAATAGAACTTCAGTTTCTGCGGCGGCGCGTTATTCGAGCGAGCTTCCCGTGCGGCGGGCTTTTGGACTCCTAGGAAGTTGAGGTAGTAGGGACGCAGGGCCGTCCAGCAGGGCGGAAAGGCATCGATCAGGAGGAAGAAGGTGCGTATCAGCTTGTTGTAAGTGTCGCCCAGCTCCTTGACGCTCATATCCTTGGCAATAAGTATCTGAAAAGAGATTTAATTCAAATAATTGAATGCACTTCAACGACAGGGGAACCCTCTTACCATGGTCATGTCTATGAGCCTTTCGAAGATCCGGTCGCCGGGATAGACACACTGCAGCACCATCATCTCCAGGATGTCTAGGAAGGTGTCGTAGTGCTGGCCATTCAGCGTTGTCCGGAGTGCCTGCGTGGCTGTGAAACTGGGGGCGTCTGGCAGAATGGAATTTCGGTGCTTGTCCACACACTGGGCTGTGTTGTGCAGACACTTGGGCACGCAGGCGCCGGGCAGGCGATCCTCGCTGCTCATGTACAAATTGGAGATCAAGATACGCAAATTCAGCTTCCAGTTAAGCTTTTGCGGCGGCTCTTGCGGGGGTGGCGGTCGCTCCTTGGCCTTCTTGCGCCGCTCCTTCTTAGCAGGAGCCTGTCTCTTCAGTTCATCATCTTTGGCATCCGATTTAGCTGAGAGCATTTCCTCATCCGAATCGGTGAAGGTACGCTTCTTCTCGGCATCCGCACTGTCCGTTCCAAGTCTCTTCCTGTCTGCTTTGTCCCTATTACGGATTTCTGTCTTTACGCTGTCCGCCTTACGGGGTTCCGATGCCACGCTTTTCGGCTGTGCATCATCCTCAATGGCGTCTTTCCGAGAAGGAACCGTCTCTACGCTGACCTCCTCACCTAACGGTGGATTGAATTCCGTATCGGATTCCGGCTGATCCATTTCCACATCCGAGGAGAAGAGCGCTTGCTTAGCCAGTTCATTTAGGTCCTTTTCGATCTTGACCGGTGAACTTTCGTGACTTGTCGTCGACATTTTGTTGCTACAGAATTAAACGAAAATAAAATGCGCAATTTGTGTTTTTTAGCCGGCTTAATCCAAGTGTTGTAAAGGGTTTTCGCGGGCATCAACAAACACGGACAGAGGCTATCGACAATCGATATCGGGTATCAGTTGAACCATCGATTACGCAAAGGTAAAGGTTTACCAACGCTTGGCGGAATATTTAAATTTCATTTTATGTTTTGTTGAATCTTAATTATTTAATTTATTCAAATATTGCAGCCATAATTTATGTGAAAATGCAGTCTGTTTTGGTTTCCAATTACTCTATTTTTAATGAATATAATCAAATTCTCATTAAAAAGCCATTCTAAACGATTTAAAGCAATAGTAAAAAAGTCTATAAAAAATATATTAATTTGCATAAATTACATTTGCTGCCCAAAAAATAAACCCACGCATTAATAACGTTTCGGAAAAAAACAGACGCCTGACCGTGTCACTTGCACAACTAGACGACGGCGCACTTGGCCAAAACTCCAAATTTAGAATTTAAATATAGCAATTAAGCTGATTTATGCAGCCGCTAACAACTCGACTCTCCAAATCCGCGCGACTTTAACTGGATGGCGGCTGCTGGTGGGAACCGAAGAGAATCGTGGCGCCGTTGCACTTCGTATGCAAATGTGCGCGCTGAAAAATTGGACAACAAAAATTGAGGCAACATTTTTTAGTCGTACGTTTAAAAAAAAATAAAAATCTATCCCCAAATCTGGTGCATGATTAGAGGTGTATTTTTTCGGCAGTCCACCTGTTTGATATTTGACTTTTTGACTCCCCTCCATGTTAGCCGCGTTAATGAATTGCCTTAAATGTCAATTACCAGTGGCTTTTATCGCTGTATCTCAATAAACGCCAATTATAATTGCTGCTCTCTCACACAGACCGACAGACTGACTGCCTGAATGATTGTCTATGTAATTAGCGACGTTTGTTTAACTGCCGCTGGATAATTGCAATCTTTAGGCGAAGTGCAATCAATCGATTTACAGATGTTTCTGCCCAACTTGAACCTGCCCGCGTGCATATGAAATTGAGTTATTGGAAATTGGATTTATATATTATTATTTGCATATGTATGTAAATAGGCCTGAAGGTAGGCGGTTCATCGCACCGATGGAAATTGTCTGTCGTTGGTGGTTGGTGGCTAGGGTGCAGCCAAATTAAATTCCCGGCTAATCGCTGACATTTCTGGGGCAGAGCTGCAATTATGAAGGTGCGACTTCAAAAATAAAAGGAAATACGCAGAACATAAATTAAAAACGAAAAAATAAAGACAACTTTCGCTTAAATTAAACCAAAAGGAGGTCATATTTTGGCACTACATTTTTAGTTTTAACTCAAAAATAATAAATAGTCATAAAAGGTTTAAATAAAGAATTATTATATTATTATTGTTTTAGAAACTTACAATTGATTGCACCTTTTAAACCAAAGTTAAAAACTTAAACCCATTAATAATCCAAATCCTAAGCCTGTCAAAATCATATTGAAAAATAATCCCCTTCTATTACATATTTTTTTATTTTAAAGATAAACTCTAACAGCAACGACATTCAAGGTCTCAAGATATCATTTCAGATTTAATCGCTCATACGCCGTGTGGCCTTTGGCTGACTCCCATAAAAGTTGTACAAGTGCTCGGTTGCCCCATTGCGGATCACTTAGATCCGCAGAATGGCCGCCACTCATATCTATTGCCCCCCATCAGCCTTATTGGACATGCGTAAGTCATGTCAAAAATTTATTGCGTGACCATTGGCGGGAATACTTTATCATAAAGCGGCGGCAGCTTCCAGCTTCCAACTGCCAAGTGGCCAGAAGCCAGAAGCCACAGCGAGTCCCAGTCCCAGTGCCGGTGCCAGTGGTTTAATGTACCAAAGTGCGAAACAGCCAGTTGGGCAATGAATGTGGATAGAGAACATAAATCTCGCACCAGAGTCCGTTGTCCAAGTGCACCTACACACAGGCGCTCGGTCCTGGCCAAGTGTCGAGGTGCCAATTAAGGCTGCTCACTGCGGGTATTTTGGATATATCATGCGAGGCATACGGCTCGCTGCATAGATAATTTTTTGCGGAGCTCGCCACTGACCGAAAATGGACCAGGCCAGGCCAGGCCGAGTGTCATTTGATTCTTGTGGCAGCCTGGCGGCGTTTCATGCGCCTTTGACATGCAACCAGGCTCCGGCTGCGATCCAAGCTCCATGCCGAGCGTCGGCACAGTTTACACGAATCAGCGGAAAGCCAAAGCAAAGGCAGCAAAATTACGAAATTTGTCGTCTGACAAAAAGCTTAGAAAACGATATAAATTAAATTTACGATTTTGGTGCTCATTAAATGTTCACAACTTTGGGCCCAGCGAAGCATTTTTGTTATTTTTTTTCTTTCATCTCTTTGGTTGCAAAATTAGAACATCGCTTTGGGAAATCACCAAAATGCAGTTAATTGTTTTTAGCTGTAGTTTTTGTTTACTTTTTTGGTCTTCTTGTATTTTTTTCGTTTGAGTTTTGGTTTTCTCGCGATTGTCGCAAATTGAATAATGTCTCAATTGAAAAGCGCCGCTCGGAGAACATTCAAACATTCAGAATGTGTTTGCAATTGTTTGCCATAGACGGTGAATAAAAGCGAATTTAAATGATTTGTAATAAGAATTCCATTCAGGAAGTTCATACTTGGGTATAAGGAAGCCTAAAATATTATTTTAAAACTTTTTTTAATACCCTTTAAACTTGATCAGCGAAGGATTGGTAATTTGTAGTAAGAATTCCATTCAGGAAGATCATACTTGGGTATAAGGAAGCCTTAAATATTATTTCAAACTTTTTTTTTAATACCTTTTAAACTTTATCAGCGAAGGAAAGGCTTACAAACACAAGCTTACTATTTAAATATCAAAAATAATTGTTGTAATCATATTATATTATATTATATTTGGTTCTGTGTAGCTTTATTTTCGTTACCGGCCACTAATTACGTGCCGATCTAGCATCGAAGCATTGTATAATCGTGCCGCTTGATATATATCCTGGCACAGCTGGCCCAGCCCGGCCAGGCATGGTCCGATCCGATCCAGAAAAAGTGAAAGGCAGCCCGATGCAACGCCCACTTCTCGCCGGGACATTCGGTGCAGCGGAACAGCGTCCAAGTATAACTAGATTATTATATAATTGTTACCATTTGACTAATTTGCCTGTGGCCAGAGATAAAAGCCTGGAAAAAACGAGGAAAGCGAGTCTGGAAAAGCGATCAGGCCAGGCCGGCAGTGGCAATCGCTCCACTGACCAATATTCGCAACTTGGCCGGCACAACCGGCTCCCAGCTGAGCAGCAGCTTTAAAAACAAAAAGGAAAATGGGTCACCAATAAGAGCGCGACGTGAGCTAATCTCCACACCAGAAGCAGTTTTAATTGCCAATCGTCGGGTGCCTCAGATGGGATCTCCTCTCCGGAGGAGCAGATCTCTAATTCCTGGGATAAGGTGAGTACATTCTGCCCTGCAGCGAGCGAGAAGACCTCTTGCAGTGACTCAGCCGGTTGAACCATTTGATGTAACCCCTTCGAGTGTGCAGCGTGAGGGGTCTTTGGAAGTCCCTTGAAGTCACTGGTGCACCAGGTGGTTTCGCTGAAACTAATAATAAATAATAATTAGATTTTATCTTGACCAATTTCCATACCCTTGGCTTTGGTGTCGGATTCCTCCGAGGGCGAGGATCGCCGCCAAACGGTGCCCAGGTTTATAACGGCCAAACGGGATAAGCAAATCATGGCAGAAACAATATATTAAATCATATAAAATCGGACTATATCGATCTTATTTCTGTTCAGTTTCGGTGTTTGTGTGCTGCTCGTTGTGTGTAAAATGAATGAAAATGCCACAGCCAATTTTGATTGAGTAAACTTTTCCCGCCTCGCTTTCGAGTGAGTGTTGCAATCCGGAATGGAGGGAAGCTGACCAGGCTGCGACGCGGTCCAGATCGAGATCTCCGCTCCAGCTACGTCCCACTCTTGGCTGGTGCAAATGAAAAGGAAAACGAAGCCAAAGCAAAAGCTGGTTTCGCTCGAAATGGGGCAGAAGCCGGCGCACAGAGATGCCTTACATAATCGTCCATAGAAAAGCACACACACATGTGCACTGAGCCAAAACAATTTATGGTAAAATATATATAACATTTTTATCAAGAATTTACTTCTAGAAAATAAATATCTGGCTGGGAAGGATATTATTCTTCCTCTTCACTAACTGATGTTAAACAATAGGAATTTTTATTATAAAAATAACTAGTTAAGAGCTGGAATTCATTAGAAATTCTAGTGAAATTGATTATTCTAATTTAATTAAATTTATTCTAAAGAATATAAATATAATAATATTATCATTAACACCTTGTTTTGGTTTTACTTTTCAGGTAGCTTATGTGTTTAAAGTGCAACACTTTTTATGTATCTTACAAACCAAATTAACGAGATATTATGTTTTTATTATAATATTTATGATTAAACCATGAATATAGATAAAGGAAATTATTCGATTTAAATAAATAGGTAAATTAAAAATGAAATTTGAAGAGTTCCAAGATTTACTGATAAGTTTTTGTGGTAAACTAAGCAAGCTTTAAAGTTAACCAGATGCATTTATCAAAGACAAAAGGATCTGTCAAATATCGTCTTCTTAAATGTGAAATCGCTTTAATCCAACAACAACAACAATTAATAAATAAATAATTATTTCTATATTATTCTTAAAGTGTAACAGCCCAGTGGCATGTGCAATTTATCTGCTCTCATAGATCTTTCCTGGCTGCCGGCTGCTTAGGACACCCCAGTTAGCTGTTAGTCGTTGTCAGCCGCAGAAATAGACCCCGTCTCCGACTCCGATTTCGATTCAGATTCAGATCCAACAGAGGCCCGGGCAGAGGCAGACATGACTCGCTGGCATGTGGCTTAGTTTCGCTTTAATAGAGCCCAAGACAGCGGCTATATGCCTCCGGCTGACAGGCATTTGCATTGCGCCATTGGAGTCATAATGCAGTGACACATTTTGTTGCGTGTCAGTCGTAGTCGTTGCCGGGCTTCAGCCTAATGCCGCTAAAGGGCAAACGAGCTGCGTCTTAATTACGTTAATGGCAGCCAAAAGCCAAAAGAGATTCGCGCCGATCCATGTGCGATTCTCGTTGCCTCAGCCCCACCGTCAGCAGGTAGCGTAGAGTAGCAGCATTTGTGTAATCTTGGTAATTAAGCGACGCTTTCTGCGCACAACAAACACACACACCAAACTACACTATAATGCTGTAAACACACACACACACAACGGGTTTTCCCACGATAGCCATAGCGTCCTCCTGACTCTTTTAACTACTGTGCACAACAAACAGCCGGCGAGTTCCAGAGGCCAATGATATATGCATTTTTCAACCATTGCCAACAATGGCAGCCGCTGCGCGCGCTTCGCTAATAAATTAGAAGCAGCCAAAAATAATAGCCATATTTTGGCTGCCTTTTTGCTGGTTTTTATATTTCGGTTTTTTAGTTTTTTTGGGTAAATTTTTCCTACTTGCAGACCCTCAGAAAAAGGTCAAAGCTTCAACGGCTGCAGCTGTGCTTGTCTCCGGCCCCCAGGGACGTGGACGTGGACGCGGAGGTGGCTTATCTTGGCCATCGCCAGTGGTTCCATGTTCGATCTTTCGGCCAGTTAAACAGGAGAAAAACTACAACATTAATTAAATGTTGTTACATGAAAATAATAAATAATATTTTAAAATTAATTACAGGGGAACTTACTTACTTGAATTAGTTTTTCAAACAGTTTTTAGGTTTTAATTAAAAGTCTTCAGTCTTTAAATGTTTGTTATATCTTAAACCTTTTGTAAACTTTCCAGAATTAAAAGAAATTTTGTATTTGATATTCTCTGCTATTTTCCTACAATTTTTCTCGCAGTGTTCCTAACTAGCTGTCGTACTGAACGCACTTAAAGCGATTTCCCAGCTGAACAAATTGCGCTACGATGCGATGGTCAATCAGGGATCGTGGCATTTAAGAGATTTTTCCTCAGACAACCATCTCTCCCTCATCCATGAACATCGATGACGTCAGGTGGTGGTTAACATTGTGTAAATGCTGGGAATGCTGCAATTTCTGGGCAGGCACAGCCCAAACGTCATCGGTTGACCACATCCCGGCCAGTGCTGGACAGCAGTTCCACTTGACTGCCAGCGTTTGATGGCCAGTGAAGCGCATAATTTCGCGGAAATGCTTGTGGCCACAATAAGGTAGGCATTTTCCGCCCAAATCCCAAAGATCTCCGGCTATATAAATACCGAGCAAGTGCGACATTTCACGCTTAGTATGCCAGAATCGGCAGCCAATCGATAGAGCCATGAAGAAGCGACGCGTAACCAGCCCAGCTGGAGATGGATATCGAGATGGACGTGAGCTGGGAACCCGTTTTGGCTTCCGCATTGCGCACCGCAGAGCAGCACGCGCCGCTCTCAGAGATTGGCCCCTGCTGGCGCTAATTGCCGGACTCGGAATGATCGGCTCTTGTGACGCCGTCGGCTATTCCTTTACGCGTTTCGAGGGTCCGGTGGCGGGGCCGGAGCATCTGGTCACCGTCCACGACGGACGCACCGTGGACTATGTGGCCCGGCCCGAGTATAGCTTCGCCTATGGCGTCGAGGATGGCAAGACGCGCGTGCTGCACAATCGCAAGGAGACGCGCAACGGGGACGAGGTGCGCGGCGTCTACAGGTGAGTCCAAGTCTACTCACGGTAGTGCGAAGATGAGGGGTGCCGGTGCTGGCCGGGATGGGGACAACTTGTCAACGCATTCATTAGCGTCACACTGAGCTGAAATTGATATGGCGTTTTGTAGGCAATTTAATACCACTTACCATGTATAGTGAGGGTAGATCGGGCATCGCTTCTACTGATTAATTTTGGTTATATTTTAAATACATCTTGATGGAAATGTTTTATGAGAAAATATCAACCTTTAATATTTCTACAGAGGGGAGAAAATGTGTTAAAATTCTATGCAGAGTAAAAGTGTTCTTCAAAATAAATGTTTTAAATTTTAAAAATATTAAAATAACGGAATTAATTATTACAAACACAAACACTTTATTTAAAAAGTCACAGACACTAATTACTTAATAATAATAATCATTTTATCACCTCATACAACCACTTAATCCCGCGTTAAATTAATTCCAACTCATTTTCCATGGCCTCCGCGCAGCGTAGTCGATCCGGATGGCACCTTGCGTGTGGTTAAGTACACGGCCGACGATGCCAATGGATTCCAGGCGGAGGTCATCACCAATGGCGTGAAGACACTGCACGGTCATGGAACCGAGGGAGATGCCGCCGGTGGGGCAGTGGATAACCAGGTGAGACACGACAGCTCCGAGGCCGAAGAAGCCGAAGAAGAAGAGGCGGCACAAGCAGTTCCACACCAGGGAAATGGTCAGTACGAGGTACATGAAGACTATGACGAGGGCGCTGGCCAGGCGGAAAAGGACGAGGGTGGAGAGGAGGAGGAGGAAGGTGGTGATGGCCACCAGGAGTACGAGGGCAGCAGTGAAGAGGGCTACGTGGAGGCCGATGCTCACAGTCAGCAGGAGGAATCCAGCAGCGAAGATTACTAGAAGAGAGCCTCAAAAGCAACTGAAGGAGTATTAAAAACATAAATTAATTATATTTTCTATTTTGTGATAAAAGAAAAAATTAAAAATAAAACCTTGTAAAATAATCTAAAGAAAGGCTAAAAGGTTTTATTAACATTTAGAAGATTATTGATTTCATAAATACATAAAAATTAATCTAAGAAAATGTTGTTTTATATATTTATTACTTAAAGTGAATGCTTTATAATTAATTAAATAATAATATCTGAAAATAGCTTAATATTTCAACATCTGATTCCACAATTATGCCACTTTTACTGGAGATAACTTTGCATAATCCCGAAACTCCTGTCCCGAAAGAGTAAGAAATCTAAATAAAACGCTAATTGAAATATCTGGCGAGCTTATGCCGCCAGCTTGCCAGCCATGGGGTTATGGGGTCCAAGAGGTAAGAAGTGCATTTACGTAACCACAAAGCCACCCGGACAGACATCACCATCGACATGGACATCAACGTCAAGTGGATATCGGCCAGGCCAGGCCAGGCCAGTGGAGCGTGTGCGTTCCCCTCGGACAGCGACTTAGATTCAATTTTCAATTCGATTTCACTGCAGTTTTCATTTTCATTTTCGCATGGACTCAATCAAGCGAAATCGACGGCAAGTTTGTTGCAAACACTGGAAAAATCGATCTGAACACACACATTCTCCCAGTGTGCGTGATGTGATCCACTTTGGTCTTCGGTCTGGCTGGCGGTTCCATTTCGTCACTCGCTTAATTTCGAACGCGCAAATGCGCAAAATCGCATTAAATGTGCGAAATGCAGAGATCGGACGGCGCGCGCGGACCCCTCGAAAGTGGATCAAACGACGTCTGGTTTTGCCAGACCATGCCGATGCGGTAATAATGCCGAAATGCCAGCCATTCGGACCAACTTGGCGGCGGTAATCTCACAATTGAGCCGGCGACAAAATTGGGCTGGCAGCCGCTAACCGGACCGGGCTAATTGACAGTCCCCATCACCCCTTTTATCAAGCGCCAATAACCCGAACGCAGCCAGATCTAACATCGATGGAGACCCAATCGATGCCCAATCGATGCCCGATCGAAGCCCAATCTCAACCCCTTCGGCGGCATATAGAATGAAATCCGACTAAATATGGTTAGCATGCGTCTGCGGGCAACGTGCAAGAATCCCCCTTGCTTGGAAATGTTTTAATTAACTAAAGTGTTAAAAAATAACATCTACATCGGTTGGGTTTCAAAATTAAACTAGTTTCATTTCGCAAACTTACACGACAGCGAAATGGTTAGAAACTATTATAAATTGGGAAGGGAAATCTATTTTTATTGATTTCTGTAAATATATTATTTAATTTCAATTTATTTTTAGATACATTTTGAGTTGAAAATTACAGATTCTGAACTATAAACCTATTAGGTTTATGAAAAATTTTCATTGAAAATGTTGTTTGTTTACCATTATTTCTTCCTCATTTTATTTACAAAAATGCTCTCTCACTGTAAACAAAAGCGTAATTAGATCTACAAAAGGCTTTCGGAAGTGCAAAGATTTCATAATGCCAAACGGATATATACCATACTTAACCGGATATACCCATATCCATTTATGGCATATTACGCATACGCAGTGTTGTGCAACGCCTTGGATCGCATTGCGTGGAATGTGCACTGCATTCACTTTCTAATTGAACCAACCCCGCGGCCCATTGTCCAGTTCAGAGTCAAAGATAATGCTCAAGCCGAAAAAACCTTCAAAGTCTCAATCATGAAAGAAACCAATATATAAATCACTTTGCCTACTGCATAAATCAAGCCACAAATCTATAACTGTCAAGTCATTTAAGCCAATGGGTAAGTTTTTAGAAGAATGTGATTGAAATTAAGTGGGTCGACTAGGCAGTGACTAGTTAGGAATAAGAAAAGAATAGTTTTGTGAGTAAAAAGTATTTTAAGAACAGAATTAAATATAAGTTATTAAGTAAAAAGCTTTATTTAAATTAGAAGTAATTAAATCTGACATAAAGAAAAATCTGATAAAGTCTTCATGATTAAGCTTAATATTTTCCATAAATTCTAAACAAAAATTAATATATTTTAAATATTTATTAACCTTAACTTTTCCTCCAACTCCACATACCCCTCCAAACTCAGCTTTATCTTTTCGAAACCATGCAAAGTGCGTTTAAATGTTCAAATGGACCTATTACCTCCTCCAAAACCCCGCCCAAAGCTAGTCAAACTCCCACATCAGGCCATTGTCCAAACATAGGCAAACAAACTGCCATATCGACGGGCATAAATCAGGGTAAAAATGTTTGTTCTAGATATCGACAGTCGCAGCCATAAATATAATAAATCTTGAGCTTAGCAAAGAGATATCCATTACTAGTTCTTTGGGGGAAGGGGAGTCCGTGCGTGGACAAGTGCAATTAACGCATGCAAACAATTCACTCGATCGATCGATCAGCAAATGTCTCCGCGGTGGAGGAGAGGATCATGGCGGCGGTGGTGGCGGAGGAGGAGGTGGTCTTAGTCCGACAATTGCGCAACTAAACATCGATCGAGGAAAACAGAGACGGCAACGGAGATGGAGACAAAGCCTGTTGTAGTCATTTTGCGATTTTCCAACTGTCTTGTCCGCGCTGACCAACTAACCAACTAAACTGAAGCTGTTGCTCTTGCTGACGCTGAACTCTGAGGGGGGAACAGCCTCTGTCAAAGTGCGATCGTGACGTGGCCAACTTGTTTGTGGAACAAACTCTTTTTTTTCAGCGGCTCGTTGGCAATTGTTTCGAGCGATTTTCGACCAGCCGTGTAAATGTGTCGCCTTTAAAGCCCCGAAAACGTTTTATGTAAGTCGATTCTGTGTCTTTGTCTCCGCTTTCCATGCTAATGGCCAGGCCCAGGCCAAAGTGATCTCTTATACTGCGATCTGGGTTTTGTGTATTTTTTTATTTTGTTGTTATTTCTATTTTTTGCTTCTAGCTTGGATTTTTTTCCCATCGTTTGGCCCGCCGAGTGCAGTCTGCACAGACGCCCGTCCCGTTCCGCTGCCGTTTGCCCCCGCTTAATGGCCACTTGTGTGTGTTTTATAAGATACAATCATAATTTTCTGATATGTCATGCCAGAGCGGCGGCTGTTGGCTGTTTGTTTGTTGTGGGTGTTGCCTGAAAAAGTGTCAAAAAGTACTGTTTTTTTTTTGTTTCGTAGAGTTAAGTAAGCTGGGCGTAAAGAGGGAACTTTGAACTTTGGTTGGGGTTTAGTTTGCTTTTAACAATATGAAAATATTTGCAACGCAGTAAAGGACTTATTTCCGATCCCATTAACTGTATTTTTATATTCTTAATTAACATAAACAGCCAAAGCTGTGTCCTTTAGAAAAAAAACGTGTAATTGTAAAGGAATTACAGCACTGACATTTTCAAAAATTATTGTATACAATTATAATTATTTTAAAATATTTAAAGGTAGTATGCAGATTTATGAAATGCTTACTGATGTAAAATTAAGGCTTTCTTAGCTTGTTATAGGTTTCTCAAACTCTGTTTCCCCGTAAAAATCAAATCAACAAATATTAAAATAAGAATTGTCCATATTAAGGACTTGTTTGGGGTATTTAAGCACCAAAAAGCGATTGATTTCCAAAAATTGCACAGATGCGTTCTGAAAATTGTTTTTATTATGATTTAAATATTGTGATGAAATAAGCTTCTTTTCTTATTTTTATATATTTATATTTTTCAGTTTACAATTCCTTAAATGTCAAGGTAAATCCAAGAAACTGCTTAGATTTATAAGATAAGCAATTAACTTGGCTTTTATGTTTCATATTTACCGTCTTATCTACAATCCTATGAATAAATACCTTTAAAAAAACCCCCAATTAAATTATGTATGTCAGCAATAAATATAAACATTTCCATTAATATTCTACCTAAAAATAACAATAAAAAAATGTGTTTAAGAAACATAAAAAAATCCTATGCTTACAACTTCAAATAAAATATTTAATGACTGAAAAAGTCATAAAAAATCAGCACAATTTTTGGCCATAATATTTATAGACATTCCGCAACAATCTCTTATCCGAATTCCATCCAATATTTATCATTTCTGGCAATCTTGGCGACAAACATTTGTCGCTTGCCTCCGAAAGATATTGATCGGGCGGCGTTTGATTTGCTTAGAGCCCTGTCAAGCTATTTGCCAATATCGAAATTCCGCTGGCAGTTCTCCCCGAAATCGTGGAAATACTCGGAACTCGCAGTGGAGTTGGGTGAAAAAATGTCGGGCAGCAAATTGCGTGGCACGAACGCAGTACGCAGCACTTGCGGCGTTGGCGTGGTAATTATAACGACGCCCCGTTTGATTGCCACAGATACAGATCGGTATATGGTGAATATATATATATATAGTTTTTGGCCGTGCCACGATCGTAATTATGTCGGCAAATCAATAAATAAAGAGCTTAGATCATTAGAGCCAATGCAAAAGTGTCGCTTTCAATTGCAGCCCCGTCATCGTAGACAAACAGTCAGCGAAACTAAGTCACCGAACGAGCAAACCAACGATCGAACGCCTTCTCGGCCCGCGGAATAACTGCCGCACCTCTCGCCAGGCCGGGGATCATTGTTGTGGCACATGCGTGGTTCGCTTGGGCCTCTGTCCCCAGTCCCCACACTGCCCGCGCCCCAGCTGGCATCTGCATCTGGCATCCATGGCTGGCCACCCCCAGCCACCCGCCCGTGGCAGCTGCAGCCGCCAGATCCGAGCCGACACCAAGCCGTCGTCTGTGCAGTCGGGTTGCAGTCGTCGACGGCCGACGCGTATATAAATACTTTTGGTCATCGTTGCAGACATCAGTTCAGCTAACGATTTCGTGCTCTTAACGGTCCTCACTCGCTCGAGCTCTCCTCAGATACAGCCTCCTGCACAGGAATCAGCGTCCAGTCGTCCTTCGTCCTTAACTAAGCTACGTGTTCGCGTGTCGTGTTTCGTGCTCGAAAAAAGAAAACAAAATGAAGGTGTGTGTTCGTTCCTCCCCGCCCCCTTAAAAAAAATAAGCCCAAAACCCCTAGGTACCCCCCAAGTGAATCCAAATCCCCGATCCTGACGCTCACTTCTTCACTCTAGTACTTTGTTGCCATCGCTCTGCTGTTCGCCGCCGCCCAGGCCGTTCCCATTGAGCTGGGCCACTATGCCCCGGCGCTGGTGCATCATGCGCCCGTCCTGACGCACGCCGTTCATGCCGTCCACGCCGAGCCGGTGGCCTATCCCAAGTACTCCTTCAACTATGGCATCAAGGATCCCCACACCGGCGACATCAAGTCGCAGGCTGAGGAGCGTGACGGTGATGTTGTGAAGGGTGAGTTTTTACTCTATTTAAAAGTGGTTAAAAAGTAAAAAAGGAGTCTTATAAACGTGATTTTATCTTTATTTGTTTTAAAAAATAAAAAATACTAAGACCCGTACCTACACAATTAGGGAAGACATTATGAAAAAGGTTTTTATTTGTCAAGAATGTTTTCATATTTATTTTTTAACTTAAATGATCTAAATACGATTTTGTTCCCTAAAAACAAAAGACTTAGGAAACGAACTTGAATTCAGGCAACCAATATTAAGACTCAAAATTCGTTGCTACAGCTAGCAAAGAAGTTTTAAGCTTTTATTTATTTGTTTTCTACGTAAATTTGCACGTAAAACAAATGACTTAAGCAACGAACTCGGCCTCCCATTCAAGTACGAGTCAAGTTCGAGTAATGTGAATGCAATCTATTTATTTATTTAAATAAAATCTAGTGATACAGAAGATTTCTTCTTATTTAGTAATTTATTTATTAATTTTTAAATTTATCAATAAATTAGTATATACATTATAAGAACTTTATTTGACTTTTAAATGCAATTTAAATTATTGAAAAATAAATATAAATAATTCTTTGAGGAAACTTAATTGAAACATTTTCAGGAGAATATTTTAAGCTTATCTTAAAATATTACTATTTTACTTGAATTAGGAATTGTTTTAAAATAAATTAAAATCTAGGTTTTTATTTAAGTTATTAATGATATAAATACTAATAAAAATTATATAAACATATTTTCAACCTATATTTAATATTAATCTCTTTATTATTCCAAATCTCTCTTCCAGGCCAGTACTCCCTGGTTGAGCCCGATGGCTCTGTGCGCACCGTTGACTACACCGCCGACGATCACAACGGATTCAATGCCGTCGTCCACAAGACCGCCCCCACCAAGATCATTGCCCATGCGCCGGTGGTGCATGCCCCCGTCCTGGCACATGCCCCCCTGCTGCATCACTACTAAGCGAGCAAGCGAGGAGCCTGACACAGTCACCCCTTCTGGTGCTCTCCCTCTTGCTCTCATTCATCCACAACAACAACAACAGCAACTTCATAGGAACCACAAAAAGAAAATGAAAAAAACCACAAAAAAAATTATAAACAAAACAACGAGAATTCTTTTGTAAGTAAGCGTAGCTAAGAGTTTAGGACGGGACCGCCCTTAGGAGGCGGTTACCCGGCACCCGGCTGATCCTGGCATGGCATGGACGAAGAAAAAACGAACGAAAAAGTAAACAAAAAACATAAAGAAAAACAAAGAAATCACATTCAAAGCAAATTCATAACGACTTGGCATTCGGAATGACTTGATCGCGGATGACGACCCTGAAGGATAACGAAGCTTATTGAAGAGAAAGTGTTCTTTCCATATGATATATGATAATTGTTGTATATTTCTTTGTATATATATATATGGTATATGTATGTACAATTAACCAGAACCGATTTCCCAAGGCAGACTTTTGCACGCATAGGAGAAATCCAAGGATTAAAAGGATTAGCTGGAAGGGCTTCTGGCGGATGGCTTTTCTACCCTACCTCTCTCTCTGTACATAGAACTTTATTTATTTTCTTCATTTCCCTTTTTCCTAAGCTCGACTTTTGTAATATATTTATACGATCTATATCTATCCGTTCCTTGACTTTATATCTGTTCTATATCTGCTATTTCGCCTGCAAGCCCTGGGCAGTGACTGTGCCAAACTGAGTGCGAAGGATCCCCGAATCGCCACGCCCCGAGGAGAGCTCCTGTAAGGGGCGTGCTAGCTCCCTTAGAGCCAAACTGTGTGCCATTGTGGGATCCTCACTGGTTTGGCAGGCACTGAGCCAGCTGTACCTATAGACACATATATCCTGTGAATATCCTGAGATGGCCGGTCATTGTGCATTAGTAGCTAGTACTCTCTGTTGTCCCTGTTATCCTGCCCGAGTCCTCATTCCGCCTCTTTCCTCAAACTCTCTCACTCACTCTCAACTGTCTCTCTATCCGTCTGTCTCTATCACCGACTCACCGACTCACTCACTCACTCACTCTCAGTCTGACACACCTTTGTATCTAGTTTCATTTTTTTGCATTTAGTATTTTTCACATTTATTGTGTATTTATAAACATTATGCAGCTTAATTATAAAAACGACAAACGATGGAAAAATGTACGAAAAAAGCAAACAAAAAAATATAATTAATATCATTGTACTCATTTAAGGAGGATAGACGAAAAGTAAACCACAACTCTCACATGTCTCTCACGTCTCAAAAGTTCATTTGAGCCTTACACTTATGTACTATATATTCCCCATAAACATTTGTATGCAAAAACAAGAGCAACAACAGCAGCAAACAGCAAACGAAATGCGAAAAACGTTATTATGGAAATAGAAAAAGAAAACTAAAAAAAAAAAATAAATAAAAAATCATATTTAAAAAAAAAACAATCTATGTATTCCTCTTTCTTTGCTTGGCTTAAGAAATATCCACGAAGGTCGGCAAGATTAGCATGACGGAGCCATAATTATTACAAACAAGAAATGCGAAAATTACTTAGCATTCCGGTGAAGTATTTCTAATGGGGATTCGCACCCACCTGGAGGGCTTCTGCCTGGCAATTTGGGTTCTCGGTTCTTCAGTTTATTTCAGCCATTGAAAGTACACGGAACTCGCCGGCCAAAAAGCTAAAATCGAAATAAATGTGATAAATCTATAAGGAAAAATCATCAGTATTCATCATGGGATGTTTGTCTAGTTTATTTTGGTTTGCTGTAAGTGCTTTGGAATAATGAAAACTGACAAAGAACTAAAGAATATAAAAAAAAATCAATGGGTTTTAGATGAGTTCAGGAAGTGAGAGTTCTGTTAATGAATTTTATTTCATAAAAATAAAAGAAAAGAGTGAAATATAAAAATATTAAAATACATTTGAATAACTTAAACATCAGTAAAAGACATATTTGTTAATGTGAAATTATGTACGTTTAAAATACAAATAAAATGCAAACAAGTATGACAATTTGTCACGTTTTATTCAACATTTGTACAAGTAATTATATAATGTATATAAATAAATAATAAGCTTGTAATAGTTCTTAAAAAAAACTATTAAAACTACTGGCGAATTTTGGTCCTAAATTCCATAGATTATTAATTTTAAAATATAAATAATGCATCGTATATCACAAATTTAAATAAATAAAAAAAATATTATATAAGAAGTGCTAATAAAATGTTTAACTTACATTTTGAATTATGTAGTTTCCATTATTTAAGCTTAAAGTTAGATCTTAGTTATTTATTCAACCAACTAAACGCCTGAATACATGCCTTAAATTTTCATTTATTCCCAGCTTATAATACTTACCACAAAAGTATACGCCACGTTGGCCAGTCCAGCGCCAGCAAAGACTGAAGTCTATGCCAAGACCGCAGCGAAAAATGAAAGTGAAAAAGCCAAAGTGAGCCACTATTTTCTGCGCGAGCCCTATGGTAGGCTATTTATTAAATAAAAATAATAATAAATATCTTAAATTAAAAAATATTTCATATTTTATGTATAAAATAGGACCCAATACCTATGCCTTTGGCTATGAGATTGATGACCCACAAACGCACAACACACAGTTCCGGGAAGAGCGACGGTTCGTGAATGGCAGCATCCAAGGCAGCTACGGTTATGCCCGCCCTGATGGAGTCATCCAGGTGACCCAGTACACAGCGGACGAGCAGAGAGGTTACTCTGCGCAGATGCACAGCTTCAAAGAAGGCGATGAAAAGCTTAAGGCAGTGTGGCCCACTCAAAGACCAGATATCCTGGTAGATAGGAGCAAGGTGGAGTCTCCAGCCAACATAACCTGGGATCCCAAGAGCCATCTCAATGTGAGCGTCTCCAATGTGGCGGATCATGTGGCTCAGCAGCTTAAAGAGCAGCATGGCCTCGACTTAAACCACATTGATGTGACCAAGGATGTCTTGAAGCCAGCTGTGCTGGATGTGATTCAGGGCAAGACACCCAGCCAGGTTAAGCCGGTGGAGAATGTGATACCTCAGCAGTTTCCCATAGCTCCTTTCCAACTGCCTATGGATCAGGAGGTCGCCAAGGCCACCACAGAGTCCAGCAAGTCTGCAGAACCCCAAAAATCCGAGACTTCTAAATACAATAAAGCTAAAACAAACAATGCCGAGAAGGCTCCGCAAGTGGAGGAGCCAGAGTCCAGCCTGCCACCTCCCAAGCCACTGGACAATGCTACTCCCAGCCATGCAAATTGGCAGCAGCGAACCATTGAGGCGAATCGGAGGGAATTCCTGGCCAACTTGCCCGATCTAAGAGAAGCCAGGCCAAATTAAATGTCCAAACTGCTGGAGAGTCACTGAGAAAAAGTCTACAAAGATGGTTAATTTATGTGTTTTAAGTATTAATATATATATTTAATAATTGATTTATATCTTCAGGTGTTTATTAAATCTTAAAATATATATTTAATAAATAAATGCATCTTCAAATGAACCAAAATTAAATGCAAATACATTTTAAATTCCAAGGTTATGGATGAAAAATTATAGAAAGTTAATTGATGGCTGGAAAATAATTATAACTATATATTAAATTTTAATTTTCTGAGCAAGTAACTTTCTTTACAAGTGCCTTATGTGGTTTTATTTTTACAACTTAATAGTGATTTATATTATTATTTAACCAATATTAGTCAAGACTCTGGTCTTAGTCCTCACCAGGTTTTTGGGTAAACATCTTTCACTTTTTATGGGGCCCTCGTCTCGCCAGTATTTGGGCCATAAAAAACAGTGATCACAATTTAGCCATTAGCCTGGAAAAAAGGCAACAAAAGAATTCCACACGCTGCACAGGCCAATTGAGGCTGCAATAAAGGTGAGACACACACACAGCATGGCATTTTTTGAATATCTTCCGGGTGCCAAATTGTCTTGATCCCAATCTAAGTCGCTAGCCTTGCCGCCTTTGAAGTGTTGATATGTATATATATTTATGCTTTGTGGGTTAATCTATGTCGCCCACGATGGGTTGGGTCTGGGGTTCGCTCCCCCACAGCTGGGTTATTCCCCGCATTCAGGAAGACATCGGCCGGATCACGTTCCAGTCCAAGTGCAAATGGTTTTGCCATTAATTGCTCCAAATTTCCAAATGCGTTTCCATGGCGGGGAAAAAAACGGAAGGAAATGCGAAATGCATGTTGATTTCGGTTTCGTTGTGGCTTTCTTTGCTTGCTACTCTCACTTGCATCCGATGCATATTTATGCTGATTTATTATTCCATTATTGCGGCAGCTTAAATTTGTGGCACGCACACTCGCCGTGGATTGCGAAATCCGCTGCCAAAACACTTTAAAGTGTATCTGTTATTGTTTTTTTTAGCATTTTAAATTTGTATATAGTGGGATTTTTATTGCCCACGAATTTGTATCGGAGGTACATTCACTTTTATGCTTCAGTGGGAAGAGTCCAGCCCAGGGGACTGACTGGTCAATATATATCTGATTTATGATTTAATTCTTTATTTTTAGAGTTCCATTATTTAATTACAATTATGATTGTTATGTTAGGCTGTTTCTTAAGGGAAAGTTGGCCAGTCTTGCCGCTCGCTTTATTGTATGCTAATTCAGTTGCTGCCACTGCTCATTCCATTCCAATTCATTACGTTTCGTTTCTTTCTTTTGCGGCATATATATTCGGTCATTAACTAATTGCTGAGGCAATCGACTTGGCTTGCACCACTTGGGTGCACCACTGGGTGGCTCCGTGAAAGTGTGCTTGCGATTCGCTTCGATTTCGTCTAGGGCGGGACGTATACGTAATGTGAGCGCATTACGTAGCCGCACAGTGGGTCGTCAGGCGCCTGGCGCCTCTCGCCTGTCCCAGTTGCACTTCAACTTCAACTTGAGCCCGATGCGTGGGCGTTGTCCCTGCGGCTAGGCCCAATAAAATAAGAAATATATTCCATAAATATGTCCACGCTGACAACTTGATTGAGACTGGAACTGCAGCAGGTTCAGCTCCTGTTTTCCAGTCCCGTCGACGGTTGCATAAATTTAGCCATTTTATAATCTCGATATGGCCGAAACAGGTAACTTTCATAATATCCGGTTCGGGGCGCGCTTGAAAAGTTGTTAATTTGGCCACATCTCTGCGATGCAGCAGTGGCAGCAGGAAAAACAAAACCCAGAGATGCCAAAAATGACAGCAATTAGCCGGCTGCCGAATAAGGTAAAAGTATTTAACCTACTTTTCTCCGCCAAGCAAAAAGTTAAAAAGTAACAAAACCAAAGGCAAATAGCGCTTTTCATTGTAGGAAGTTGCCGAGAGACAGAGAGAGGGGGCGACACTTATTCAATTGCCGCTTAATTAATGAGACACACAGAAAACCGACTTTCCAAGGAAGTCGCCATGGGAAAAGCCAGACGCCCAATTTCCTCCAACGTGTGAAAATGGCAGTGGCACTCGCTGCGGAGTGAAATTAAAATATTTAACAATTACCGAAGGCCTGTGAATGCAAAGCGTAAATATTTTGATTAGTCAATGATACAATTAGAGAGCTGCAACAAAATCAATTGGAAAATTACAGCGCGGCCGCGAGACAAGTCGCGGTGGCAACAATCTTGCCACTTTTCCGCGTGTTGCTCCACGAGGGGATTGGAATAAGAGTGTCCCAGCTGCCATATGATATGATTATGTGATTTGGCAATTTGCATTTAATTAATTTCTTCGGCTATTTATTATGTCAACGCCAGAAGCAGCAGCAGCCAGCCAGAGACGAAGCTTAAGACTCAACTCCCGCGGGACTGATAGGCGGGTGCAATTGCCGCCTCGTCTGGTTACAGCACCGAATTCAAGTGAATATTATTTGTTACCGTTGAAAGGCTTTTCAGATTATGCTTCGACGGCAGTTATATCACGGGCCGGCGCTCTCCGCGAATGCATAATCAAAGCTGATGGCTATGACGGCTCTGGATGCGATTGAATAATGAAGAATGCGCAGATTGAAGCTGACAGAGATTATCCGGGCTAATGTTTATTTGAGAGGAAAATTATATGTGTGCAAAGATTTTGCTAGGATATTTTGAGTAAAATTTACGTTAGTTAAATAAAGTAATTAAAAAAGGTATTTAAATATTTAATTGGGATTGGTTAAGCTGATAATGAAGAACAGACTAATAAAGAAGAATACTAGGTCTGAAAATAAATTATAAGAATCAAAGCTTCAGCTCTTTTATAAATATTGGCATGCAAAATATATATTTCTACCTGTAAAATAAAGAATAAATTATAGTACACGCATTATTAATTTAATAAATTATATTTAAAACCAATTAATCATTAATCATTTAAGAAACCTATGCGGATTGTGTTTGATAAAGAGATTGCCGATATCCAAAGCCAGGGAAAAGCACATGGACATGTTCCCCAAAAAGAGAAGACGAGGGAAATATTTCTTAAATATATACGTTCCCTGAAAGCATTTCCTGTTTAAATTTTATTACCTTGTGCTAGTATAATTGTGAATAATAATGTTAATGTTATTAGCAAATTGAACAGCTAATATTAATCATACGCACGGTGTGACTGATGCCTTTAACAAGCAATTATTTTCAACCAAATGTGTCAAATGGGTGGACATGTGTTGATATTTTCACCGCTTCAACTTGTTTTCCGAGCTGCTTACCATTAACTTTTATTAAGCATACGCACTGTGTGACGGATGCATGCGGTCGCTGAGGAAAAAAGAGGAAAACGACTGCTGATTGCTGTGTGTATTTTGTAAGTTCAATGTGCGCTCGCAATTAGCGAAATATTTCTCTGCCATTTTCCTGTTGGCCACACACACGCATATTTCATGCCCCAACCAGGGGGGCTAAGTGGGGTAGTCCCCAGTAAATTCGTGTTTTATTCGCATTGCCTTCAAATAAATTAATATAAATTGCCGGCAATCGAATGCGTTAGGATGCCCTGGCACTCGGTGGCGGCTCTTCCAGTGTAATTTTCAATTACAGCAGCCACAATCGCTGCTGGTTTTTGTATATTGGCTTGCGTAAGCCAAGCTGCATAAAAGGATAACCATTAAAAGAGCAACAGTGCCGGCAAAAGCAATTCCCACAACAGTTTCTTGTTGTTTTTTTTTCTGTTTTGGATTTAGGAAAGATGCACGCGTCGCTGGCTTGTTAAGTTGTAAGGTTTCAGCCGGGACTCTAATAAATATGAAACAATGAGACAAAAGTCAAAGTTTGCAGCTGATTGCCAGCCATTGTTGTTGTGTGTTTGCCAAACGATAGTTTTAGGTGCACTTTAAAAAATATTTACAAGCTTTTATGGCATGTTTAGAGCTACACATAAAAATTACAATTTCAATAATATTTTAAACAGTTTGCCTTTAAATTTTATACGTTTTTTATTTCGAATTCAATTAAAAAAATTTGTTCCTGACAAATAACTTAAAACCTTTTAGAATATTTATAAAGAACATAATTATTACACCCTTTAACCTGTATTTTAAATTTACATTAAATACAATCTCACCTTTAAAGGGTTCCACTAACATTTTCTTTTCGTGTAACAAACTTTATTCCATTGTTTTATTTGTATATTTTTTTGTTTGGGCCCCCGATGTCGCAAATGTACGCCAGAAATACGTTGCGGCAGGAGCAGTTCGGCTGCTTTTGGCCAAGTTAATGCATGTACTAAATGTCTAACGGTAAATATGAGTTACTAGGTAATTGCTTGGTCTGCTTACCTGCAGCTGTTACATGCGCGCATGCGCATAACCAACAACACTGCCACAGCCACAGCAGCGCTTTGACTTTTCACTTTTGTGAGTGGGAATTGATTGAGTGGCCAAGAGTGCTCTGGGTAAAAGTAAGCCAGCGAATCTAAACTATGGCTAACCAAAAAATTAACACCTGCTGGCCAAGGCGCACGAGTAGAGCAAACACAAAATGAAATTTTGTCTGCAATTACGACGACAGTCAGGGGGGAAAAGATATATAAAAATCTAAAAATAAAAAATAAATTTTTAGGCGATAACTAGCTGCGAAATGAAGCGAAAAATGTTGCACATCGCAGAGGAAAAATGGGGGAAACAAGTAAATAAAAAATATAAAACTAAATACACTGGGGAAGCTAAAGAAATACATTTTATTTTACTTATTTATATACGAAATTATAAATAAAAATATTTAAATAATATTTTAAAAGATAGGAAAGGCAACAAGTAAAATGTATGGTAAATATCATTCATTTTTTAATTGATAATATATGTATTTTAGAAGAAAAAAAATCTTAAATCAAGGAGTTTACCTATCTGATTTCCATTTTTCATATACTCCCCTAAGATTTTCCATCTATAAAAACCCAAAAATTGTACCAGCAATGCGTTCAATTTTCTTCGCTTCGCCAAATTGCCAAATGCAGCGGCAGAAAAGCTGCAGCTCATGTGTGTATGTGCTGGAATGCACCAAAAGACGACTTCGTCGGCCGACTGTAAGTCGAGTGTGGCATGTTGACTTGCGTTATTTTTTTGTTGTCTTTTCTTGCACCTGCAGCAACGCCAACGCTGCGCTGCATAGAAAAGAGAAAAAAAAACAAAATCAGGAGACGTAGACCCCAAATCGTGGGCCATAATTAAGCATTTATTTTATTTGCCATATTTCTTGTGCTGCTCCGGGATTTGTGGCGGATTGGATTGGTAATCAACGTGCAAACAAAAAGAAAGAAATACAAAAATATTTGCTTTTTAGCGGCTGCTTGGCGGTATGTCATGTCTCGCAATGTTGTCAAACGTTGTCGACCATAATATAGCAATTAAAATTGTGTCTGTATTTAAGAGTACATCAATCCGAGATGTCATTTCGTTTCGCTTCGATTTGATCCGATGGGATTGGAGTCCATGTCCACATTCACATCCATGCCGAGTGGAGCCTGTGAATCGGGGCTATGCAAAGTGGTTGCACGAAATCCCCAAGCAAACCAAATAATTTCTCGAGTTATTGGCAAACAACTTGGCTATGAACCAGATTGCCGATATGGGAATGGAATGGATTGAATTGAAGTGGATGATGGGCAGGAAATTTCGAGGCTTATGGTGTGAAATTGTTGTGGAAAATATAAAGGAATTTCATGCATTTTATATATATATTTTTTTATAGCACAAATGTATTATACTTATCGGGTTTAAACCCATTTATTTTACCTATTGTTGCCAGCGACCTTGATTTTCGCTCTCATTACAGTAAATTACATCAGCTTTTAATGTTGTCGAACAGCAAAACACCTTTCTGTCACTTGAGTGCACTTAACAAAACGACTGTTGCAGTCACAACCTTCGAGGTGAAGATCCCTCGGAATCGGAAAACTCCACGCTTCGGTGGCTAATTAGCGCCATCATCCTATTGCCAATTGACGAAAGACCCACTCAAAATTGGTTAATTTTCACCGCAACAATGCAATTGGTGGCACTTAACTTTGACTCCGAACCACAGGCCAGCCCAAGTATGTGGAACAATACTTCTGTTTTTCTGCTTTTATGCCCAACAATTAAGTATTACAACATTTTATTGGGCCAGTCAGCCCGGCAGCCCGGCAGCCTGCAGGTCCAATTCAATTTACCATTTACCATCTACGATTTACGATTTAAGATTTACGAAAATCAGCGTATTAAAAGTAAACGATTAACCGGAGGCTGCCGCAATAGAAGGTTGCCCCGAAAAAAACAAAAAAATCAACGCTGTGCCCAGCAGCAGCCACGAAAGAAATCATCAGGCCGAAAATTTGGGTCAAACTGCGTGTAATGAGCGTACTTGCAGAGCAGCAGCTCCACGGAGCAATGGAGTTGCAATGCAAATAGGCTGAGAGTTGGCCAAAACGAAAATTCCAAAAAATATTATTAACAAACGCCGGAACGGAGCGGGGCAATGTTGCAACTGCAACTGCAACTGCCGATCAACAGTGCCGATGACGACTTATCAACGCCATCGCATGCGTCACTAATGACACACAAAGAGTCCTGGGACAAGAGGCACTGGGGGAAAATCTGATATGATCAAGGGATGTCTTTTGTAAAAGGAAAAGGAGTTTGGAGAGCATTAACTGAAACCAAGGAAATAGGAAGTATTTTTCTGCTAATTTCTATATTTAAGAATGATTATTTTCAAAGATTCATATTTAATAAATATTTTCTTCTGTTATATTTTAAGAAATTCTATATTTTGTATTACATTTTCCCAACATCCTTCTAGTTTTCCGCTGAGTGCATTGGGCAGCAAACATCAAACCCCAAACAATGGCAAACAGCGAGGCCTGAACTGTTTTACATTTGGCTCAAAAGACGCTCCGCTCACCAGAAACGGCAACGTCGCTGCCCGAACCACCGCCGCTGCCAACGATCCACCGATCCACCGATAGAGCGAACCACCACCACCGCTGGCAGCCGATTCACTTTCTTCCTAACATATAAAAGCGGCGCATTTTGGTTGCAAGCACATTATTCAGTGGTGGAAAGTCGTTGCGTGCAGTCATCCTACAGCTACCTTTTGATTTGTGATCTCCAAACAAAGCGCGAACTAAACTAAACCCAAACTAAAATGGCCTTCAAGGTGAGGAGAAGCGGCAGCAACAGCCAAGGATTAAGGATATTGCATCCTCAGTGTGAACAATGAACTGTAAAAATGAATATCCTAGAAGGATATGCCAAAGCTATCAGTGAATCAGTGAAATAAATACAGTTTAAAAACTGTGCTTGTAAAGGATATTAGCCCAAGGATGTGCATTAGAGTGTTTTTAGATTTATACATTTTCGCAAAAAAGGATTAATAAATTGTCGTTTCTGGCTGCCAAAATTAATACATTTTTTTGGATACAGAAACCTTTACAAATTATTTAAAAATTCTCTTATAAAAGCCACAAACAAAATATCTCAAAAGAAGTCGATCCAAAATATTAGACAAATCTTTTCAGTTAATAGCAAAATGCCAGCTTAACTATGCACTTTAGTTAACAAATCTCCCTCTGAGTTAACCAACTTATTTGCAGGCTGTCAGAAAACCACAAAGTAACCACTAAACCACTAAACATAAAGCCAAACAGAAAAGTCAGTCGACCACAGCAAATAGGAATTCATTACGAATTCATTAGGCTCCGCCAGAGGAAAACCTCAAGTATTTACCTTAAATGGAGGCACTACTTGGATAGTTACATCCCCAATCCCCGCGAGCACTTACACCCACGCGAATTGGCCACCGCTAATTGCAGCCGTCGTCATTCGCCTCCACCTGCAATAACGGAAACAATTAGCCGGGCTACGGGCTTCGGGCTCTGATCTCTGGGGTCTTGGGACTTATGTCTTGAGTCTGGGCTCCGCTTGTTAATTATGCACCTGCCTTTTTGATCTTTCAGTATCTGATCTTCGCCTCGGCCCTGTGCCTGAGTCTGGCCTATCCGCTGGAGCACCAGTACTACGAGGAGAGCCATGGCTACGAACACCTGGCCCACCATGAGGCAGAGCCGATTCACGAGTACGATCACCACCAGATTGAGCGCATCTCTCTGGGCGAGGACCATGGACACCACCAGATCGAGCATGTGCATCATGAGCAGCCCCACTACGAGACCCATGAGCATGAGGGCCATGACGAACATGTGGACTACTATGTGAGTTGGGAAATAATAATAGGAAATTGTTATATACTTAACTTTTATCTTAAAAATGCTAAGAAAATATTTACGAAATATGAATTATCCATAAGATATATCTTGAATAGGTTAAAAATCTTCATTGCCACCACAGAAATATCCAAAGTTTAGTAGTTTAGTCAAAATAATTATCTTTCTTAATCTTTTTTTATAAAATACTTGAAAGCAAATGCAATCTTTCATTTTGGTTTTCATAAGTTCGAACATCAATTAACTCTTCTTTTCATAAAATAACTTTAAACTTTTTTTACAGGCCCCTCCCAAGTACGCCTTCAAGTACGGAGTCAATGACTTCCACACCGGCGATGTGAAGTCCCAACACGAGACCCGCGATGGTGACACCGTCAAGGGCCAGTACTCTCTGGTGGAGCCCGATGGTTCTATTCGCACCGTGGACTACACCGCCGACAAGCACAACGGCTTCAACGCCGTGGTCCACAAGACTGCCCCAGTGCACCACCATGAGGAGCTGCACGATCATCACTACTAAGGAGGGAATCACTGCTCACTAGAGTTAGCCAAATTACTCATCAGCCGGAGGAGGAGAGGAACGAAATATAGGAGAAGGAGAAGTAGACGGAGAAGGATTATGAGAATCCACATCGATCGACCATGGAATCAGCTTCATATCTCGTAATTAGGACATCAGCAAACACACACATGCCACGGACCATTCGGGCGGGACCTTCACTAGACTTCGGGACCTCCCCCGTGGCCATGCCCACTTCATTAACATTTTGTATATTGTATTTTATTCTGTGATAGCGAATAACTTCTATGTGTATCTTCCGCTTTCAACTGATCCTTAGTCATCACTACCTGCTCAGACGAATTTACCAATCTTTAAACTGTAATCTATAATCCTTAATCTATAACTTTAAACTGTAAACTGTAATCTGTATTCTGTAATGTATACTATATATGTCTTCTCGTAAAATGTATAACTTGTTGCAGAGATCGAACGAACGAATTGTAAATTGTGTAATAAAGTGTGAATTATGTACTTTTTATAAAATCACAACTCACCCGACCACTGACCATAATTTGCAGCAGCCGGGGCCAATCATTGAACTTGTACTCCTCAAAAAAGTGGCTAAAATGTCGGGCCTGACCAACTGGTTTGTGCGTTTCCAGACGTTAACGGCAATAAAGGCGATTGCAAGACATAGTTAGACATATTTTCCGGCTCCCAAACAAGTTGTACGCCGCCTCGTTTCGTTTTGTTTTGACTGAAATTGCATAAGTCCGATTTGAAAAGTTGAACGAAAATACTTCCTAAATGTCCAAGACAGGAGTAGTAGAAACCTGTGGCGTGCTTTGATAAATTAGCTATTATTTGATAGCGAATAAATTAAGAAACACATAGTTTTATGTTCCTGGAAATTTAAACTTACGCGGCTACGCTATTACTTTGTTTACCAACACTATGTAAAATATCGATAGCCGTTTTTTAATAACATTAATCAAACGAAATATAAGATTTAAAAGTCTGTAGCTTAAACAATTTCTCGTTTCTCCTGTTGTTTTAAGAATAAATGTACTCAAACTTTTGAACATAATTCATTTTGTTGAGTCTGCCCCTTGTTTGGATTACATTTTGAAACACTCGACAGCCCTATGCAGCTGCACATTGTTGATAAGAAAGGGGCAGAGTACAGATAAATAAAAAACGATCTAAATGAATAGCTAGCAAAAGGCTGAAATATAAACAAAATGCTGGAAAAAAATAAATACGTTCCGCGGGTTAATCAGGTGAGCTTAAATTACAAAATCGATGACTGAAAAGTGTACAATTGGACTTTGTTTACCTTTCAGATAGACGCCATTTATCTAAACAAGGACATTACCCGCCTGATTCGTGATAGTCTGCTGGAGAACCTACAGGCCTTATCGGTAAGCACTTGCATTAAGACATCCTTAGATATCCTACAAGAGCTATAAATATTTCTAGCCCGTTCTATTCATCAAATTCCAACCGGAGCTCGATTTGCTCATCCAGTCGGCTATTTGGGTTGGCTCCGTGGGAAAGCGCTGTTCCACATTTGGCCAGCAGCTGCTGGTACTCGCTTACGATGCCGAGAAGCTAACTGTCTCCCGGCTAGTGCTCCATTTCGCCCTCACCGTCCTGCCAGGTTACGTTAAGAGCTGGGAAGAGAGGCGCCTTACCAGGAGAGTGGAGTGGTTCAGCCAGGCGATTACTTGGGCGGAGAACAGTGCCCTGGTGCTAAACATCCTCAACTACTTTCGGTTTCTGAAGACAGGCCGGAAACCCACGCTGGTAGACTACCTGTTGGGCCTAGACTACATTAGTCTGAGAAATAACCAGAGGAGGGACATTGGTTATAAATATCTGACGCGTGAGCTGCTTTGGGGCGGATTTATGGTGAGCCTAACCTGGTTTTAGTTGTATCTCTTAATAACCCATTGATCTGTACAGGAAATCCTTGGACTTGTGCTACCCATTATAAATTTCCGCAAGCTGCAAAGGGTACTAAAGTCTTGGGCGTTCGGCAAGCAGTTAAGTGGTCGACGATTGGAGGACAGAGAAGGCGGTGTTGAGCTGCTGGCACCGAAGATGACGGCTAGCACCACATGTACCTTCTGCGGGGAGCGTCCCACGCTGCCCCACCACATGGGCTGTGGCCATATCTATTGTTATTACTGCCTGAGCGCCAATGTCTTGACGGATGCCAGTTTCTGTTGCCCCACCTGCGGGGCGACGTGTCCGGAGAATGGAGTCCAAAGTGTCTAATAGTTGGGAGTGTTGTCCAAGTGATGGTTTTATAAGTATGTCTTTTATAGTGTTAAGCTAAAAGTGGGCTGTATTAAGAAAATAAACAAACGAATTTCATACAATTCCAAATATCTTTTCGGTGTTGGGAAACGGCGGAGGAGTAGTGTTGGCGGTAGTCACCAAAGAGTTTTTATTTACAGGCACGGTGTCCAGTGGCGTGCAACAAAATAATCAGTTTTCTCCTCGTTTAAACATAATAACAAGGCAAAAAGTATTTAAAGTGTAGCTCTTTTAACCATATAACCTCGAGAAATTGAAGGTTCGCTTGAAACATTCCGGACAAACACAAAAAGTAAGTTTAAAATACCCACTTTGCTTGCCACAAAAAGCGCGCGAAAAATAGCGCATCAGCTGTTGCTTCCCCTGCCAGCGTTGCCAGCAGCGGTCCAGTAATTTTAATTTTTTTAAAGAGTACTATCTAAAATAGTTTAAATAATTAACTAAACTAGTAAATTAACATTTTAAGAGAAATCAGTATATAAGTAGACATTTTAAGTTAGTTTTGTAACCACACCCTGATGGTTTTGCAATTTCGCGAATCAGCTGCATTGGATACTCCGGCAACGCCGCCACTTTGTTATTATCTCATTTTTTCTGCTGCGCATTTTGCCTTTGTCCGAAATTGTAGAAGAAAACAACTAAACGCTACGCCAAAGGGCACGAAAAGTTGCTAAAGACCCACAAACCAAACAAATTCACTTGCGTTGCGTAATTGCCTAAAGAGAACGGGAAAAATCATCCACGGATAACAGCAGACAAAAGCCAAACAATTGTGTATAAAAAAAGAAACAGAAAGTGCCTGAAATAAATAGTACTATTTACTTGGCAACCAAGTGCGCATATATTCGCTTGAATATATTCGCATTTCGCAGCTGATTTCACCAATCAAGGTCAGTAGGTGGCGATATTCGGAGGCGCAAGCAAACAATAACAAATACCAAACCGCGATCATTCCAACAGCAGGAGGAACGACGATGCTCGACTTGGAGATCCTGCCGGAGAACTCGCTGGGCTGCGACGCCTGGGAGTTTGTCCTGGGAATGCACTTCTCGCAGGCCATCGCCATTATCCAGTCGCAGGTGGGCATCATTAAGGGCGTCCAGGTCCTCTACTCGGACACCAATCCCCTGGGCGTGGACATCATCATCAACCTGCCGCAGGACGGCGTTCGTCTGATCTTCGATCCGGTGGTTCAGCGTCTCAAGACAATCGAGGTGTTCAACATGAAGCTGGTGAAGCTGCGCTACGGCGGCGTCTACTTTAACTCGCCCGAAGTCTTGCCCAGCATCGAGCAGATCGAGCACTCGTTCGGAGCCACGCATCCAGGCGTTTACGACGCGGCCAAGCAGCTCTTTGCTCTGCACTTCCGCGGGCTGAGCTTCTACTTTCCGGTGGACAGCAAGCTGCACTCGGGCTACGCCCACGGACTGGGCTCCCTGGTCTTCCTGAACGGCGCCTCGCCCGTGGTCTCCAAGATGTCGCTTTACGCGGGCAGCAATGTGGCCGAGAATAGGGCGCCGTCGCTGCCGCTAACCTGCTATCACCGACAAATGTATCTGGAATCGGCCAGCGTCCTTCGTACCTCCTTTGGCCACACCAAAGGCCTGAAGTTGAAGCTTTTCACGGAGGGCTCTGGCCGGGCATTGGAGCCACGCCGCCAGTGCTTCACGCGGGAGCTGCTCTTCGGCGACAGCTGCGAAGACGTGGCCACCAGCTTGGGCGCCCCCAATCGTATATTCTTCAAGAGCGAGGACAAGATGAAGATCCACAGCTCGAGTGTGAATCGGCAGGCGCAGAGCAAGCGGAGCGACATCTTCTTCAACTATTTCACCCTGGGCATCGATGTGCTCTTCGACGCCAGGACGCAGACCTGCAAGAAGTTCATCCTGCATACCAACTATCCGGGCCACTTCAATTTCAACATGTACCATCGCTGTGAGTTCCAGTTCCTGC
The DNA here is from genome assembly GCA_035045905.1 of Drosophila anomelani. Taxonomy (NCBI): domain Eukaryota; kingdom Metazoa; phylum Arthropoda; class Insecta; order Diptera; family Drosophilidae; genus Drosophila; species Drosophila anomelani. The sequence continues at coordinate 12,721,946 of JAWNOO010000165.1, forward strand.
TGCAGGCGGATCACCCGTCCATGAGCGACAGTGGCCACGCCCTGGTGACGCCAACGAAGCAAGATCATGTGAACATAAGCGCCTACACCAAGTGGGACGAGATCAGCGGTTCGCTGGCCACTTCGGAGCGGCCGGTAGTGTTGCATCGGGCCAGCTCGACGAACACGGCGAATCCGTTCGGCTCCACCTTCTGCTACGGCTACCAGGACCTGATCTTCGAGGTGATGCCCAACAGCCACATTGCCTCGGTGACGCTGTACAATACAGCACCACCCAGGCAGCCGGCACAGTCCTGGCAGCAACATAAAATGCAGGACATCCGCCTGACTGTGGCCTAAAGGCGGAAATTTAGCTGAGTCTCCTTCGCCGCTCCATGATGCTGATGCCAAGGGGACGCCGACCTTCGTGTTCTAATCTTTAAGCTACCACAAACAATGATCTAACCTAGGCGTAAAGTAGACACATATTATATAGTAATATATATGTATACATACACACAATACACGTAGATATTTCTATCGTAAGCTAAGCCAATCATCGGACGAACTCTCTGACCAGGTTCATTCAGCGGTATTCCATTGTGTTAGATCGATGCGATTCGATTCGATTTGTTTCGACCCATAACTGACAATTAATTAGCCTCGTACTTTTAACAATTGCATGTCGTTAATATATATTTCAGTAACTCGTAAGCTCCAATCGTGTATCTCTCTTTGAAAAAGAAAAAATCAAACAAAAAAATATATAAATATAAGGTTTCGACAAGAACTTTGATTTATTTTATTTAAAAAGGACTTACAGGGGGTTATCTTTGTGAAATATACGAATTTATATCATAAGGATATTAATCTGTTTATAATTTACACTTAATTTAATTGCTGAAAACTTAAAATACTACTAAAAAGAAAAATATTATTAAATTTTTACATATTTCTGGGTATATTTTAGATTTAATTGTAATCCTTAGGGACTTTCTGATATATTTTACTGAAATAATTTAAAAAACCATATAAGCCCTTTGCTAAAAACTTAAATATTTATTTAAATATTTTTTTCAGTCATTAAAAATGCCCGAGGAAAACGCAGATCAGGAGAACCAGGCTCCCCAGCAGCAGGTGCAGGCGGCGGCAGTGCCAGTATATAATCGGGAAATGCTGATGGACATGCTGCCCGTTTACTACAGGCGACTCTTTCCCCATCTGCCCTTCTACCGCTGGCTCTCCTACGGACTGAGTAAGTGAACCCATCCGTATTTAGTGCTTCTCTAATACTTCATATTTCTCCTTCAGGTGAGGACGGCATCTTCTGCAACCGTGAGATTTCGTTTACCCTCCACGATGATATCTACTTGAGATACCTATGCTTTGAGAGTCAGGCGGAGTTCGAGAAGGAGATTTGCTTGAAGCTCCCCGTTAAGATGGACATTGGGCCCGTGATGCACACCAGACCCAAGAATATTCGCACAGTTCCGGGTGGACTGACTCCTGTTCAACGCGAACTTGTTTTCGATATCGATATGACCGACTACGATCCGGTGCGCACCTGCTGCTCCGAGGCGGAGGTGTGCCAGAAGTGCTGGAAGTTCATGGTGCTGGCCGCCAGGATTCTCGATGCTGCGTTGCGCGAGGATTTCGGATTTGAGCACATACTCTGGGTCTTCTCCGGTCGGCGAGGCATCCATTGCTGGGTATGCGATCACCAGGCGAGACATCTCGATGGACGTGGTCGCTATGCCGTGGCGGAGTACCTGAATCCCATCTCGTATGTGAGTTTTGGGACCAATAACTCACCCAGATGCCCGATGGGTGATCGGACACACCACAGCCTGAAGCGAGCCCTGAAGATCGTGGAGCCCATGTTCGAAGAGATCATCCTAGAGGATCAGAATTTGTTTGGCACGCCCAAAGGAGTTACCAAGCTACTGCAAATGGTTCCTGAGGATGCCGCCCGCGGCGAACTGGAGTCCTATCTGCAAAAGAGCCTAGAGGACGGCGCCCACTCACGACTCGTGTGGGAGAGCTTTCTGAAGTACACAAACTCCATGAAAACAGCCACTGCCAGTGCCTGGAGCCGAAAGCTTAGGAACATAGTCCAGGAAGTGCAGCTCGGACTGCTCTATCCACGATTGGATATCAATGTCACCCGAGGTTTCAACCATTTGCTAAAGGCCCCATTTTGCATCCATCCCTCCACCGGCAAGGTCTGCGTTCCCTTCAGTGTTAGTGCTGTGGCCAAGTTTGATCCCACCACGGTGCCCACAATTACCCAGCTGCTTCACGAGATCAATGCCTTCGACGACAAGAGCAAGAGCTATATGGAGGCGCCTGAGGATAAGAGTCGGATCAAGGACCACAAGAAGACCAGCATGTTCAAGGGCGTGGTAGTCTTCGAGGAGTTCCTGCGCAAGCTGGAGCGTAGCTACAAAGCTCCCAGCCTGCAGTTTTGATTTAATTTTCTAATTAATGTTGAAAGTAAGAAGAGTAATTATAAGATTTGAAAATAAATATAAAAAATTAATATTCTCAGTTAAACTTTCCTATAATTAAGCGCCTGCACCTTGGAATTTTTCTGTTAAATATATAAAACCTTCAATTAGTAGATCGTCAATTGCAGCTTTATCTTTATTTTGTGTTTCTGTATTATAATCATTAGGCTAGCAACAATAAATAGACTAGGCGATGGCGCTTTCGCTCCGGATCCAAGTCCGGCTCTCACATGCAGCGCAATCGCACTAGAGGCACCACGTTGCCTTGGTTATCCTTGTCGTCAATGTCCACCTCTACTTCCAGTTGGTAGAGTCCGTCCTCCGGCGTCGTGCTATCGGGCAAGCTGGCCAAAATCTCGCTCTCACCGGCGCGCAGCTTGAAGGACGCCGTCACATTATCTCCATTATCGCCCTGTCCCTCGTTTGATTGCGGCAAAGATATCCGTATCTTGGCGGGCAAAACACTGCCCCGGCCGAGGACTAACTTGGCATTGGCCTCATCGTTTCCATGCCAAATATACAAATCATCTTCGGCCACCACACAGTCGTCCTCCTTGTGTAGCTGCTGCTCGAGCGGGTCAAGCAGACACACGGCCTGAAGCGCGCAGCCGATGGCCACCACCTCGTCCGCCGAGTGGCTGTTGTGCAGCTTGGCATCGGGGAAGCGAGCGCCCACCGCCGCCTGTAGCTTGGGAATCTGCATGGTGGCACCCAACAGCACAATGTCGTCGATGCTACTTAGGCCCGGATGTTCCTTTTGAGCCTGATCCACACACTCGCCCAGCTGCTGGATGAGGTTATTGATCACCGGCTGAATGAGGCTCTCGAAACGGGCACGCGACATCTGGGCGTTGAAGTCAACGCCGTCCATCAGCGAGTCAATGTACAGCTGCGTGGAGGGCAGCGTGGTCAGGATGTGCTTGCAGTTGGCGGCGGCGGTGCGGATCTTGGCTACCGAGCGGCGCGACTCGTGCGGATCCAACTTGTACTTGCGGCGGAACTCCTCGCAGATAAACTGCACTAGGGCCTCGGTGAACTGACGGCCACCGATGGGAAAGGGACCAAAGGTGGCCAGCTGGACAAAGAGTCCGTTCTGGACAGCATAGAAGGCAAAGTCGCTGTACAGGCCACCGCACTTGATGGTGAGCACATGACGGCGCTCCGGCTGCTGCTCCTCGCCGATCCTGTAGCCCAACACAGCGGCCGTGGGCTCGGCAATAATCTGGGCGACGTGGAAGCCAGCGGATTGGGCGGCATCCGCTAACAGTTTAAAGGCCGGGGCGGGATAGTAGCTGGGTATGGATAGAACGGCGATGGGCGCTTGATCCGCATCCGTGTGGTATTGGTGAGCCAGTTCGAGTTCAGCGCGTAGAAGCTCCACCGTCACCTGATATGCGCTGAGGTCCTTGGTCACAACCCTGTCGTCTTGGTCCTCCTTTTCAGACGGCACCGTGTGCTCCATGCGGAACACCAGCTCCTCCTTGTCAAAGTCACATGGGATTTCCTTTAGAGCGCTCGTAAGCTTCTCTTCGGTGATCTGCTCCTTGGGCTGTAGGAGCTGGAAACTGTGTGCCACTGCCTGGCGTGGCCTTGTCGCCATCTTCTGCTTGGCCGTGAGACCACACTCGATCTCCGAGACGCCGTCCCAGAGCAGGCAGGCCTGAGACACACGGTCACCCTGCTTGTTGGCGATCACCTCGGCCTTTCCGTCGGCGCGCACGTGGGCGATGCACAGCGTGCTGTTGCCAATCTTGATGCCAAATCGCGGCCACATTCTTGGGGATTATGTCTCGGTAGCAGGAATACCAGGAATTTAGGATAATTATACAAATAGAAAACACGCACGTTTTTTTCCTGCACGCGCGGTAGTGTTATAGGGCAGTGTTGGCAGTGGCTGGAGTGGAATCGAGAGAGATGGCAGAGACTCGATATCATTAAAAATCGAGTTCAAAATTGATTTAAATTTTTAAAAGAGAATAATGAAGTTTCTTTTAGATCTTTATTGTTAATATCAATATATATATATACATTGGTATCTAAGGAGTTCTTATATTTATTGGTTGAGTAAATAAAAGCGAAGAAAAATTCAGGGACCATTTAACAAGTTATATTCATAACGCAAATAAATCGTGTACTTTAAGAAAATAAAATATTTTTCCAGGTACACACCATATTCTAAAATAAGTATACGTTTATTAAGTTTTATATTGTTATAACGATCCGTAGATCCCACAACTTAAAGCAAAAGTACTGCATAACTCCGGACAGCTGTTGCTGTTATCGATAGCCAGCCCTAAATTCGACCCCAGTGCTAACCAACACTGACATAAAAATATGTAAACAAAACAGAAGGAAAATTGCAAAAGTTTCGCGTAAAAAAACCTTGAAAAACCCACTAAAACGAGGTTACAATATTACAATAAAGTGGCGCTGAGTGTCGACCAAACCATAAGAACGGAAGTGCTCTGAAAAAGTAATTGCAGTAACGCCAGTGAATGAAAAATCCATAGATATCCGATCACAATCGCATCGGCAGCAAACTGTTGACCCCGCCGACCCCACCATCAGCGCCACAACCACCCCAACCCCGCCCCACTGCCCCCGCGGAAAGTGGGCACTGTGTGACATACATGCGCGTGTGTGTGCGGCGCAATCAACGCCCCCAAAAGCCCAAGCAAACTGTCCCGATTCGTCATCGATTTACGGCGGAGCCAAAGCCAAACAACAATGCGACTCCGCTGAAAATTGGACAAATTGAAAACCCCGAAGCCCCCTCTCTGATTGAAATCTAGGAGAAGCGTAAATATTCTGAATTCTGTGTGTTTCGTCTGTCCCGAAAATGCGCAATACCTAGGCCCTTGGAAGGGGAAATAGGCACAAGTCAACGGAAGGGAACGGACTACTAAACGAAACAAAGAAAAGACCGGACCTACAGCAACCTTGAGTGTTGTCCAGGATGGATGATAATTTAAGCACCAAGAGCTCCGAGTCTTCGATAACGACCAGCGGCGAGTATGAAATAGTCACGGACAGCAATGTGGCCAGTCCCACAGAGCACGGACCGAACCGAAGGGTAATCAGCCAGGATCCGAAGGCGGAGAATCAGGTCAAGAAGCCGCCCACTTCGCTGAGTGCTTTGGCTTTGTCCTCGCCGGAGGGCGGTGGCGATCGGTCGCCCACACTGGACATGGCCCACAATCGCAACCTGAGCGACATGGAGCACGAGATGACGGACGCGCTAAGGGATCTGGAACTGGAGCGAGGCGTAGGTGAGTACATTACGAAGTAAACTGAAAACAGGAGCATAGCAGCGACTTCGAAAAGTGCTCAGTCGCCAGCTGTGCACACATCGGCCGGGGCAGAGCAGAGCGGGTGAGAACAACGCTCCGAGCAGTGGAAGCCGCCATTCCATTCAGCTATTAGCTACTAAGCCCGCCAGCTGCAATCTTATCTGGCAGAGCCTCAGTGCTATTACTGTTGCGCTGTCATGGAAACAATCGACAAACAAGCCCCATAACACTTTCCACACGCCACACATACGCACACCAAGACTGAATTCCGTTCAATTTGTAACTTTTTATCGGACGAGCAATTGTCAATTAACATATTTGCTTGCAGCCACCGCCGCCGCCGCCGCTGCTGGGGAGAAGACCTGCTCGCAATCACGTCTCCCAAGTCATCAGCAGCAGCAAAAGTCCCTGACCTTGCCCTTAACAGGCTCCAGCGGTAGGTCTGTGGATCCGGAGATGCGTTTCCCATGCACTCTGTTCTCGCCTAAGAGCGAGGAGACCCTCGACGATGCCTCCAGCTCGAACAGAGTGGGTCACTCGGTCTTCTACGACTGCATCGATGCTAGTCCCGCTTGCGTGGAGGAGAAGCAGGATGCCATGAAGCCGGAGAAGCCGGGCGACACAACCGACGAAGAGGGTGAGTTGGCACTGAGCTTGGGGAAGGTATTTCCGGATAGGCAAACAAAGATCTCAAAGCTTACTCAAGCACCTATAAAAAATATCTTTCCTTTTTTTGCGCACAGTTTCAGAGATCGATCAGGGCTGCACCATATTCTCCGGAGTCACCTACCTGGGCGCTGCCAACATCAATGCTCCCAAGTCCGAGGGCGAGGTCTATCGCATTATGGGCGAGCTGAACAGTGGCTCCAAATCGGTGGGTCTCAAGATCACCGTCAGCATTCCCAACTGCTCCGATGGCTTGGTGGTGTGAGTAAAGTTTGGAAATCCCTTTGAGTGAGTCACCAATGAGCCTCATTTTCCTTGCAGCCTGCACGACGCAGAGAGCAATACGATTATTGCCACCTACGAGATATCGAGCATCATTCTGTACTATCGAGGACCCGTGGACACGGTGGAGAATGGCTGCTTCGCCTTCACGTGGCTGCACGGCGATGCGCTGTTCCAGTGCCATGTTTTCCGTTGCCATATCCCCGAGGCGGTCAATCAAGTCAGCGGTGAGTCAGAGCACAGCAGCATCGCTTAATTGTGATTTCATTGATTTATTTTAAACTCTTCAATCGCAGCCTGCTTCCAGAAGGCATTCCAGACGTATCCGCCCAGCATGAGTTGCAGTCTCAACTCGGCCGTGGACATGGCCAACTCAGTGACGTCGGACGTGAGCGGCAATCCCTTGAATACGGCCGGGTACGAATTTATTGTTTCGCTGGAGATACGCGAGAGGGTGGCCAAGAACTCGTATGCCGCCGTTCCCCGGGATCGGGGATGCTTCAAACTGCGGGCCAATACGGACAAGGAGGTGTGCATTACGGTTAAGCAGACGCCCTCTAACATTCTCCAGCCATTGCACATCGAGCGCTGTTTTGGCGTTCTGGTGGCCCCCGGAAAACTGGTGGTCCAGAAGGATATGCATCTAATCGACATGCATAGCATGGGATACGTTTTGCCAACGGCGGGAACGGGCAGTGTTACCGCCGAGGCGGACAGCAATTCGCAGCAGAACTCCTCGTTGCCGTACGCCATAAGAGCGGAGTGGAAGGCCCAGGAAAAGGCCTTCGAGCAACTGAACCTCGAGTCGTCCAAGACCAATCTCACTGTGGCCGTCGATATTGTGATGCGCCGCATCCAGGAACCCGTTCGATTTGTCATCGAGACCCCAGTGACCATCCAGTCGGCCAGCGAGATGCGCATAATGGACCACTTTATGTCCAAACGCCCAATGACGCTGCGCTTTTATTTGCACCTCAAGCGCACCGATGAGTCCAACTGGAAGGTGAACAGCATCGATCCCTCGGAGGAGATCTCTGAGCAGCCGGCCGGCAACCAACAGAGCTCATCCTCGCTGCTAAAGCTGGGCATGAACAATCTCTCGCGCATTGTGCGCAGCTCGTCCATAGCCTCCATCGAGGATGATTGCCCCACCGACTATAGCAGCGATGGTGATGAACCGCTGCTGAGTGGCACGGGCGAAGTGTCCAAGGATTGCTCACAGGACACCTTGGATGAGTGGGATCCCATTCTGCGGGAGTGGGATGGCGAGAAGAGGCCCAAGAACCTGGCTCCGCTGGTCCGTCTGGGTGTGCCGGAGGCGTTGCGCGAGAAAATCTGGCAGAAGCTGGCCAATGTGGAGGGCAAGCTGGAGATGAACGATATGTACAAGATCCTCATCACCAAGGTTAGTAGTTTGGCGAAGATTAAAGCTTAAAAGAAAGCAAATTATATAATTTAAAATCTACTTGAAGGAAACCAAATGCGAGACAGTCATTCAGCGGGACATCCATCGCACTTTTCCGGCGCACAAATGCTTCAAGGAAACGGGCGGCTCGGGCCAGGATGCCCTTTTCAAGGTGTCCAAGGCCTATGCAGTACACGACAGCGAGGTTGGCTATTGCCAGGGCCTAAGTTTCATCGCCGCCAGCCTGCTGCTCCACGTAAGTGAAGAATTTCCTATTTTTTTTTGGCTTAAGTAACACGAACCTTGTTGCAGATGCCCGAGGAGGATGCCTTCTGCGTGCTGGTAGCCCTTATGTACGACTACGGACTGCGTGATCTGTACAAGGCGGGCTTCGAGGTTCTATACTTGCGCCTCTATCAACTGGAGCGCCTGATCAAGGACCAGCTTCCCAGGCTGCACGAGCACTTCACCGCCTGCGGCATTGAGACGCACATGTACGCCTCCCAGTGGTTCCTCACCCTGTACACGGCCCGGTTTCCGCTCTGCTTTGTATTTCACGTGCTGGACGTGTTTCTCCTGGACGGCTTGCCTGTGCTCTTTCAGGTGGCCGTGACTTTGCTGTCTATTTGCGAGTCTGATCTGCGGCAACTCGACTTTGAGGGCATTCTAAAGTACTTCCGGGTGACTTTGCCCAAGAAGTGCCGCAGCTCCAGCCAGGCCCGGAAGGTGATGAAGCAGGCCTGCGAGCGGAAGATCAAGAAGCTTAAGCAGTACGAAGAGGAATTCCTGCTAAAGAAGCAGCACAAGGAGCGTCTGGAGAAGGAGGCGCAGATCTACGAGAGTCGCTTCGGCGAGGAGCGGCGCAAGCTGCAGGCGGAGATCGAAGGCCTCGCCCAGCAGCTGTCGAGCGCCAAAGAGCGGGCCGTGGAGAAGGAGAAGAAGCACACGGGCATCATACAGGAGTACAAGCAGATCATTCAGCGCCAGGAGCAGGACATGAACACGCTCAGCGAGACGCTGGGCAAGGTGATGGTAAGTAAAGGCAAGAAATTAAAGAACCACAGCGTTTTAATGCAATTGTCTCCCTTCAGCACACGGTTTCCAAATGCCAGAATTGCCTAGAGCAAATCGACGGCGGCAACGACAATGCCAGATCTACGGATGGCTTCAGTTCCATGCGGCAAACGGATGCCATGCGTAATGCCAATGAGCCGCCGCTGGGACCGCTCGATCCGCTCAACGCCGCCTCGCAACGCATTCGCGAACTGGAGCTGGAGCTGGCACAGGCCAAGCTGGCCCAAGTGGAGGCGGAGTGCAAGAACCAGGACCTCAACCATCAGCTGAGCAACACAATCAGCGAACTGCAGACCAACAACCGCAATAGCTGGCAGCCGTGGCTATCAAAGACCTTCAACTCGCTGCAGGAGAAGGTAACTACCCGTGGCGCCGGCCATCGGGACAATGGCAGTGGGCCCACATTCCAGTCCTATATGGGGCAGGCACCCACGACACTCAGCGAGGCCAGCTCCCCCAGCGGCAATCAGGTAACCTAGAGGGTAGCACCATGACTTTAAGTTTGTGAACATAATTTTAATTTTCTATAATTAAGTTCTGGCTATTCCCTTGAAAGGGGCCGAGAGTTGAGCTCGAGGAATAGCCAAGCATTGCTTATCATTGTTTAATTTATATACGCGCGCATCCCACACCTCCCACCATGACATACATACCGAATCTTTATTTAGTTGACTCTCCCCGCCAGAACATTGACCCTGCCTGCTGTTTCTGTTAGCGCCTGAACATTGTTTTCGTATTATTTTTATTGATATTTTGTATATCTGTTGCAAAAATAAAACCAAGCCCAAATATGTATATATATATAGCATACTAAATGCGATTCTTTTGCTTCCTGTACGGCTGCCCAGGAGTACAAGACCTTCGCCTTTGCCTCGGTGGGCGGTTCGCCAAAGTTGCCCCCCAAATTCCAGGCCACCAAGCTGCGCAATAGCATCGACAGCCTGAGGAATATTGTGGTGCCGCTGGACACGGGCAAGTCTTTGGCCGAGAATCTCAAGCAGCAGCTGCAGCAGTAGGATCAGTAATACAGAAAAATGTAGGTGGCTCTGGATAGCAGACAGTCCTACGGCATTGCTAATGCCTTAGTATTATTTATCATCATATTCGTCTATATACAAAAATCTATATAAGCAAATGTGCATTTTGATTTCCATATATAAGCGAGTATTCGAATTTTTATTATAATTTTGCACCTTTGAGGCACACCAAAGAGCCATTCCGAGGACCTTGTAAAAACCAAGACAAGATCTTGGAATTATAGGGTCTTTGGGCAGTGCGTGTCAAACTGTATCTTCAAGGTCTAGGAGCAATAGTTTGATGCGCACTGGTGGCAAATGCTACACGTATAACGCTAAACCAAAATAAAATTAACCAATAAAATGCTAACTATTAACGTAATTATTTATTCCCTTCGGGTGGTATGTTTATATATAATATAGAATACAAATCTTAAGACCTGTTTGCCAGTTCAATTTGGAATAATTGTGGTGGAAATATCATAATAATTAATTAATTAATTTAATATTAAGAAGCTCATTTAATGCAGCGTATGAACTAATGCAATTCCAGCACATTAAACCAACTTAAACTAGAAAAAGATCTATATAACTGTGACCAGATCCCGACCAGAATCACACCAGGCTTTAATACTATCGTTCCACTCGACTGTTCCTTCAAGATCCTCTCTTTTATCACTACAATGTCCTCAGATAAAGAACAACCTCTGCATGCCTTCGGTTCTTTTCTGTGGCGTAGACACTGCCATTGCAGCATAGTTCATCAGCAGATCAGCCGACGAGCTGCGCTGGATGAGGCGTCTCCGGCCACCCGCCGCCGTATTGCTGAAGGATCGGCTCCGTACATGACTTTGACGACGACGCTTGGGTCGTTGGGCAACGGCTCCAAAGCAGGACACCTGCTGCTCTGCCTCGCTATCGCTTTCACTGTGATTTGGAGGCGCTGGCGTCTCCTCCGCTGTCATGTGGGACTGGAGCGTCTGATTGGAGTGCTCCTCTGACTCTCTGGTTATGGTCTCCGCCGAATCACTTGCCTCGGTGACGGTCAAGCGAGCTCGCTTCCCCACACTGTAGCTAGAAGGATCCCTCGACAGCTCGGAGCCAAAGTTGCTGCTGCTCCGCTCGTGGGGAAGATTGGTGCCGTAGCTCAGGAAGTCCGGATATGGAAGGTGCAGCTCATCGGCGGTGAAGGCTTCGGGCGAAGAAAAGGTATGCCGCAGCCGTTGGACCCTGTAGCCCCTTCCAGGCGGCACCTGCTGCACCACCAGCCACGATCGCTTCAGGTACGTGTGCTCCGTGCAGTTGCTGCCGATCTGCTGGTCTTGGTCCTGGTTCTGGTTCTGGGTGGTGGTCACCAGACTGCCGACCGTCGTGGAGGGCAGGCCTAGAGTGAGTGAAATGCTGAGGGAGTCGTCGACTCCCTGGGTGCACTCATCCGCCGTGCTACCGGGCGTCGTGGCTGGCCCACCGGCTGCGGATAGTTCACCCCCAGCGGGTAGCGGTGTCGAGCCCGTTGAAATCCCCACGGATTGGAGGCGGACACCTGGCTCCTTTGCTGTCGCGAGAGACGAGCCTGAAGCGCCTGCAAGTGGGACTCTGTGGGTAAGTTAGCGACTGCAGGGCGGGGATGGGGGAATGGGTTTCCTGCACCCTCAATTACCTACCACAAATGGCTGTGGCCAGGAGCATCCGCTGGGCCATCGTCTGGCTCTGCTCCGCGTCCTCGTTGGTGTCTGTGGCGGCTACAGCATGGGTCATCGCTGCCGCCGAGGTGCTGGGCTGCTCCTGATCTCTGTCCAAGCTGCAGCTGCGATGGAGCGGCAGCACGGACTGCATGGTGCAGTTGCTGGGGGCGCGACTGCAGCTCCGATCCCGTGGAGGCGGACGACGAGCGCGCCGTTGACGCCGTGGCTCCCTTAGCTCTTGCTGCATCCCCACCTTGATCACCTCCTCGTAGTCGGGCGGAGCTTCGTAGCTGGGCGGCTCGTCGGGCGTGCGATCTTCGTCCTGGCGATCCAGCAACTCACTGATTGTCTGCAGGTGGCTCTGCAGCTCCCGCTGGTGGCGCGCCCTCACACCCATCCTGTACAGAATCACCATCCAGCCGGAGAGAACGCCGAATATGCCCAGCGTGCTAATGATGAAGATTCCCGTGGCTGTCTTAAGGTCCGGATACTGGTCCATCTTGGGGAAGTAGTAGTTGGGCTTGTGGGAGTACCAACGCCGGTCGTGATGCAGATGCGCCCAATCCTCCTCACAGGAATCCGGCTCATCGCTGCCATCGCCGCAGTGATCGAAGCCATCGCAGTGGAGGCGAATTGAGATGCAGTGATTGTTTCCGCACAGAAACTCCGAGCCGATGTAGCAATCTAAAGTGAGTAGTTCCCCTTTTATCTTCCTTTTACAAAAGGACTAAAGAATAAATGCCTATTCTAACTTTCCAGAAGACTTACTCAAATAGTTGAAGACGCTGTAAACAATGGCCAGCTTGGAGGACATCCCGAAAACACCGCGCAGACGTATGTAATAGCCAGCGAGAATGGGCGCCACGTGGCTCTCCTTGCTCAGGCCATTATTTGGCCACATCACGTTCTCGATCTCCACGGCATCGGAGGTGGTGCCCTGCCGGATGGTCAATTCTGAGCGAGCGGCCATGCCATAAAAGTCCTCCACGCGCAACGAGATGTGGGTCTTCATCATCATATAGTTATTGCCGGGCTTAATGATCCAGATGCAGTCAAAAAGCCGGACATCCGTGGCATTTTCGATCATGTTCATCATGGTGATGGCGCCCCCAGGTCCAGTGACCATTCCGCCGCAATCTGGAGAAGGAAATTAAAGGGGCATAAAGTAAACAAAGATATAAATTTATTCCCCATATGTAACTCTTCAGAATTCATGTAACATTCAAGCCAACCTGCCCCAACAATGCATAACCCGCTCATCCCCTTTCTTGGCTTATGCATAAACAAAGAACCCTTTGGGCAATGATCCAAGAAATCGATTGTCTTACTCAACAGGCCAACCCACAACAGTCACCCAGTTTCCACTTCAACGCCTTGCATTGACATTGATATTCGTCAAGAGTCCGAGCCTTCCGCCCATTTCCTCTGCCAAAATCAATATGACAATTGCCTGCAGACCTTCAAGTGCCCCACTAATCCGGCAATTATCCCCGTGTCACAATTCGCAGACAAAGAAACTAAAGATACACACCCCACTATCTGTTGGAAGATACAAATTATAGCACAAGCTAAATAATCTATTTTATATTTTAATTTAAATCTAATCAGAAATTAGAAATAATTTTGAATTTAATTGAAAATGAGTCTAAATTTGCTATAAAAATTCTTCGAAATTAAATGTCAACTAAATATAACTCACCTGTAAAGGGCACCAGTCGTTCGTCCTTCAGCTGCTTGGACGAAACAAAGCTCACCTCGGCTCGAAAACCCACTCCAGTGGCTGAATTGCCCCGGAACTGCAACAGCAGCGACTTTCCGGTGCTCACCGTGATTGGTGGCCGGAAGTGCTCGCCCGTATACGAGTCCAACATCTGGCCATTGGAGTCAAAGATCTCCAGGGTGGAGGCCAGGCCCAGCTGGAAGTCGGTAAAGTCCAGCCTCACCTGGCAGTTGTCTGCCTCACAGGTGAGGATATGCTCGATGCCATAGTCTCGGGGATATGGCATGGGGAAGTACGGCGTGGAGATCACCTGCGGCAGGTGCTTGGCATTCCCATTGCCCACTATGGACTGCTTGGGGGAACCACTTACTATCCGCACATTACCTATTTGGGGGGATATCTTGGCTTAACTACTTAATTCCTGATAGAATCCCTCAAAACTTACGCTCGGAGAAGTATTGCAGCGAGAAGACATGGGCATTGGTGGCCCTGTAAAAGAACTTGAGCTGCAGCGTCCTGGTCTTGCTCCGGAACACCTTGCCGTCGCCGCAGAACTCCTGTCCCGAGATGGTGGAGTCATAGGGTGGCTCCGAGAACTGAATGTGCTCGCAGGGACACATGCTGGACTTGCTGCCGCCCGTGTTGCCGCAGCTCTTGGAGAAATTCGCATAGGTGAATGTCACCCGGATGACGCACTCGGCGCAAGTCACCAGCTCCAGGCTGCACTGGTACCACACATCCCCCGCCACCGCATCGTTCTTGAAGCCCAGCGGCGAGCTCTGCTGCAAATTTTTGGATGCTAATCCTGGCGAGAATCGCTAGAGAAATCACAAACACTCACCCTATAGGCGGTGTAGCTTACGTTCCGGGCGTGCAGTTCGCCTGGTGGACTGCCCAGCTCGAGGAAGTGCCGTCGCCCATCCCAGTGATTGCAGATATCCAGATCCCGGTAGCTGTTGGTCGCCGGATACGCTGCTCCTGGCGAGTGCCAACAGAACAAGCAGACAATGTAGGCCAGCAGGTAGCCATAGCCCAAAATATGGGCCAGCATGGATAGTATGTGCCTCCGATCCGGATCCTGGTTCCCTTCCGCTTGAATATTCGCCGTGTGCGGTGCCGCTCAGTGTTGAGGCTCGACTGTGGCCGCCACATCGCTGGCAAGCAGCAAATCCAATAACGACCGGACCTAGAAGAAGCCGCACAAGTGGGCCGGCCGAGTGCCGGCCCACGTAACGTGTCGGGCCCACCCTCGCCTCGACTAGGTTAAAGACCTCTTGAGTCCGGTATAAAAATACATTTATTTGAAAATTTTCTTCCGTTTTGAACGATTGGGGAAATGGTTTCGGGTTTTTGCGTCTCGCAGAGACAATGAACAGTGATGCATGCATCGAGGACACAATACAGTTAGCCTAGGACATGCACATTTACATAGACAAATGGAAATATCGTAGTGTATGACGACAAGGACGAGGCGTCGCTTAGTGGCTCCCTAGAGGTGCGAGGCCTTCGGCTCGGACTCAGCTGTAGATAGTCACTTGGCGGCGGCAGCGTTCTTGGCCAGGGCGGCGGTGAGGTTCTTGGCCAGCGTGTCCATGAACTCGAACGTCTCCTGGTAGTCCTTGCGCTCCACAGCATTGATGCTGCCCTTCATGCAAATGGCCAGATCCTTGGTCATGGCGCCGCCCTCAATGGTGTCGATGCACACCTGCTCCAGGGTCTCGGCGAACTGCTTCAGGGGCTCGTTATTGTCCAGCTTGGCGCGGTGCAGCAGGCCGCGGGTCCAGGCGAAGATCGAGGCAATGGGGTTGGTGGAGGTCTCCTTGCCCTGCTGGTAGAAGCGGAAGTGGCGCGTCACAGTGCCGTGAGCGGCCTCAGCCTCCACAGTCTTGCCGTCGGGGCAGAGCAGCACGGAGGTCATCAGACCCAGAGAGCCATAGCCCTGGGCGACGGAGTCCGACTGCACATCGCCGTCGTAGTTCTTGCAGGCCCACACGAAGCCACCCTCAGACTTCATGGCATAGGCAACCATGTCGTCGATGAGGCGGTGCTCATACCAGATGCCCGCCGCCTCGTACTCCTTCTTGTACTGCTTGTTGTACAGGTCCTCGAAGATGTCCTTGAAGCGGCCGTCGTACTTCTTCAGGATCGTGTTCTTGGTGCTCATGTACAGCGGCAGCTTGCGGTCCAGCGCGTACTTGAACGAAGCGTGGGCAAAGTCCACGATGGAATCGTCCGTGTTGAACATACCTAGGGCAACGCCGGCGCCCTTGAAGTCGTTGATCACCTCCTCGATGACCTGGCCATCATTACCCTTCCAGGTCAGGGTGAGCTTGCCAGCTCCAGGCACCACATAGTCGACAGCCTTGTACTGATCAGCGTGGGCGTGGCGACCGATGACGATGGGCTTCTGCCAACCGGTGACGAGGCGGGGCACATTCTTGCAGATGATGGCCTCGCGGAAGACGGTGCCGCCGAGAATGTTGCGGATGGTGCCGTTGGGCGACTTCCACATCTTCTTCAGGTTGAACTCCTCCACACGCTTCTCATCGGGGGTGATGGTGGCGCACTTGATGCCCACGTTGTACTTCTTGATGGCCTCGGCGCAGTCGATGGTCACCTGATCCTCAGTCTTGTCACGGTACTCGATACCCAGATCGTAGGTGTGCAGCTCGATGTCCAGGAAGGGCAGGATCAGCTTGTTCTTGATCGAGTCCCAGATGATGCGGGTCATCTCGTCACCGAGGACATCCACGACGGGTCCGGCTTTAATCTTCTGGGCCATCTGTGTGGGAGAGCAGACCGGCAATGAGGACTTGGAGGTAGGAAACGATGATTCTTATTAGCTATATACATATGTATGTAAGTCAAGCGAAAAATGAAGTGCAAAGGGCGTGTCTGGACATTCACCTCGCTCAGGGCAGGACTCTTCTTGTTATCCATGGTAATCTTGATTAGATTCGGTTGCTAGACACAGGTGAAACAGGCGAAAAGTGAGTAACGATGAATGAAATGATAGCCGAGGAAAGCAAAGTGAACTTTGATCCGGATAGATGGGGCAGGGTGGGTCGACTGGGATGCCTGCTTTTCGGTGAACTGAGATTTGAGATTTCTTTTGAAATATATTCAAATAATTGCTATAGATTGTATGAAAACTGAACTTTGAACTTTTATAACTTGAAGATTCTTATACAAATAATGTAAATAATAATTTTACCTAGAAAAAATTAAATATTTATTTGTTTCAATAACTGAGAAATATAAAATTTCCTTTTTTGAATTAATCTTAAATATATATCGAAAAGTATTCTAGAAAGTAAATTATAATCTTCATTGTTTAGTTTTCAAATATAAATTTCTATGGTTAATTCATAAAATCCGTGTAACCCAATGTTCACTGTACATTCTTCAGATAATGATGAAGTAAACTCAGTCCTTTGTTCTTCCTATTTGAAAATCTCAAAACAATAGCCCCAAGATTATGTTCTCGTCCGATGTTTCGACCCACCCTGGCCCGGAAATTTGGACAGCACAGGAAGATAGATAGGGCGTCGCAAAGGGGCGGCGACGAATGAACCTACCACGGCGCTGCTGGCGAAATTCGCCCGGAATACGGCGCGGATGAGCTGCGGTTGCCGGTGGACCGACGTCATCAAAGCTGCGGAACGGCGCACGGCAAACATTTTACAACTTGCGAATTTTTATGAATGATTTGGAGGACTGGAAACGAGAGACGAAATATTCAGCGATGTCACAAAATATAAACAGAACTAAACTGACACTGAAAGCCCGGCATTAAGCGAAAGTCCCCGGACAAAAACTGTGGAGGCGGCCGGCGGTCGTAGCTGTAACTGATAATTGTGCCCGCTATTCGCTGCAGTTTTGATTCTCTCGAAACGATTGTTGCGCAATCGGCGTAATCACAACGTACTAAACGCCCTACTGATAAGATTTAGCTGACGGACGTTGATAAGCTGCTCTCGCAACCACACTCGGCGCATAAAGTACCAGCATTCAATTAATATTGGCAAGTTGTAATTAAAAATGTAAATAAGAAATAAACACTCAGAAACGCGCCGGACTCGTAATCGTTATCGCCAGCTGGCAGCCGGACTTCTCAATTCGATTTGCCTTGTGGGTGGTTATTGCTCTCACTCACTCTCTCTCTGGTTCTCTCCTTTCGCCCATGCGTAACTTTTGCTATTATCATCCGCCAAATACCTTTTCCCCTATTTAAAACCATAAGCCGGGGCCAGCAGCTCCTACGCTGAGGTCAGGGCCGACTTGATAATTCCACAAAAGGCGCGTGTTGCGCATACAATTTATGGCTGCTCTTGATTTTCTCCCAAATTATATTCCAGCTGACCGGCCTTCTGTGAGACATCGATAACGATAGCCGAAAGTGATGGCACTGTGACAGGTCACTCAAAGCACAGATATTTTTTGAACTTGAGCGCGAACGAAGAGGCTTGCTCTGATTATTTCGAAAAGTCTGCGCCTCTTATCTTTTTCAGACAATTGTATAACCAATCGCAATTGCGTGATTCTTTTCTCGTGTTGGTTTCTTTTCTTGATTCAATTAAAATAATGAGAGCGTTTAGCTTTGATTCCAGAGATTTTCCAAAGTGGGATAGCACCATCATCAACTAGGTAATTAGCATGCCATGGTGGCGCGATCGAGCAACACGCCATAGTGGGGCCACGCCACGCCCACAAATGGGGGAAATGGAGAGGCGGTGGCCGAAAAATATCAATATTCAGCTTTCACAAACGGTTTTTTGTAGCACTTCTGTGCCGGCAGACCTCTAACACACGCTCAACAATATCAAATTCCAACCCACACCCCCTTATTCATATTGTATCAAAACACGTCCACGATAAGATTTGGCATTGGCAAATAAACAAGCAATGTCAGGGCGCAAAATACACTGGATTTTACTTCTAGTGGAAAGTTTAAGAATTTCAATAAATTAAAGAGTTTATGATAAGAATATTTTAGCTAAACATAAAATGTCTCAATTGTAAATTTCAAAAAAATTGTGTACTGCACATGATGATTATTAAAGCTAGTATTTAACTAAATTTATTAATCCATAATAAAACATGTTATCTATTTAATGGATACAAATGTTGAACACGAAAATGTTCCATTTTTCCTATAGATTTTAATGGAATTTTAAAATATGATAGAAAATTAATTTTAAATTTATATTTTTGCAGAAAATATAATATATCACAAATATTAGGAACTCCTTAATTGAATATGCTAACGTCATCAGTTTCTAATCTTGTCTAGAACCTTTTATGAGGATTTATAAATCACTTAATAAAGGGAATTAAACAAACTAGCAATTTCCTAACCATAGACGTTTGACTGTATTGCACAAATTCCCATGAGATACGAGCCCTCGTCAGGGGCTATCTGGAGATGTTCTCGAACAGTCTATTTGTAGATATACAAAGTATTTGTTGTTTAATTAAAACTGTCGACACGAATTCACGATTAAACTTTGGACACCCGGCACCTGGAGACTTACAGGTGGACGAGAAAAGCTGGTTACGTGTCTCTGTCTCTGTCGCCATAATGTATCCCCCTCTCTTTTTTAGTCTTTCTCCTCTTTCTTTCTATCTAACAGCGGCAAAAACCGGTGCGAGAAAACAAACGCGACACAGACGCAGATAAAAATGCATAAAAAAACAAGAGCGGCGGGGAAAGTTCGGCGACAAAAGTAAATAGTAAATAGATGGGGGCTAAATAGGTTGGGGCCAGGGGTTATGCATAGATTTAAACAACGCTAAATATTCGCATTAACACGGCTCAAAGCCCAACGATTTCCATATCGGCAGCCCAATTAGGAATTCTCCATTTTATTTTTTATTTTTGCCTTTTTTTTTTGCACACAGATAATTGGCAAGTCAGCGTTACGAATGCAGCCAAAAACTGATTGAGATTAGATTGGGGGGTGGGCGTGACGGGGAAAATTTGGAAACCTTGCTTTATGTAATTCCACTTACCTTTCAGAATATTTAAATTGCCGGATTTAGAACGTACGAACGAAGACTGATTAAAGAAGACCGAAAAATGGCGAACCACTCCCAATCAAACACAGCGACTAAGTGATTTCGAACAAATAAACCATGGAGCCGCCAGTCAGTGGCCTGATGGAACCACAGTGTGGGGCAGATAATTCCGTAGATAAAAACATGTTTCCCCCATCAGCTGTTTTCGGAAAGCTATATTGTTGATAACTTTAAGCTTTGGCTGTGGTGGCTTGCGGGCAGAAATTACTATCCTTCTTACTTTTATCGCATTTAAAAATACATTTTTCTGTAGTAAAATGTAAGAGAGTTTTATAAATTTAATTGATTATTTATGCTGTTGTGTTAAACTATCAAAAACAAAAAAAAATCAAACTAACAAATTCCAAAATGAAGTATTTTAAAATGTTTTCTTTTTTACCGAGACTCCGAAATTAAATAAATGTATTTGTTATATTTAAATGATTTTTAAGTATCTATAAAAACAATATGTAATTTGTTTTTATTAATTAATTTTTGTTCCCACTTTGAATTTGTTTTTAATAATATTTTCGTCATCTTCTGCTTTGTAAAATGTTTTTAATTTTTAACTTTAAGCTTTTATTACGAGTTTCTTGCTTGTCAGCTTTTGTACGTTATATTGTAGCGCCATTATTTGAATTTATATTTTAACGTGCAACATTTCAGGGGAAGCAAGTTTGTGAGAGCGGTCTGCTTAGGTAGTTTGTTTTTTATGACACTAAAAGAAAATCCATAAAATACTCTCAGAAAGTGAAATGTTAGTCAAGCTCATCAACTGGCTTGGCTTTAAATATGCAAATAAAAATAAAAACACAAATTTGCAATCCGGTGGCGTGGCCGCTTTTAATGTGCGAAAGTGTGCTGCCATCAAGACCTGAATGCTACGTTCTATCGCAGAGGTTGAGGTTGAGAGGTTGTTTAGGGTTCACCACTGGGATCACAATTGAAAACCCACCCTGAAATTTAATGAAATATATATCTTTTCTAAAAATAAGTTAAACTAGAATTGATTAGAGTCTTATTAGCCTCGTAATTCGTTTTAAAATAAGATTGATTTGATCTTTGATTAAGAAAATACGTTTTCATTAAACCCAGGGAAAAATAATTACGAACAAATTGATAAATTAATAATAAAATTGTATACTTTCCATACAATATTTTTATATACTTTTCAAGTTTGTAATTAACCCTTAAAAGATATTGTCTTTTAACTATTTCAACTATAAAAATACGATTTAACTAATATTTTAGTAACGTAAAACTATTCATCTGTAGACTAACACAACTTTTATCTATTTAATTGTAAGTAATAGGATACAACGACCCCATTACATTCCTCTTTAACTCTCTAACTTTATTCTATCAACCCTGCTAATAAATATGTGTAATCTATGTCATTATCTCTACAGTTAATTGAAAATAAAAACAATGATAAGGTTACATTTTTCCCCGTGCACGGCTTTAGCCCATCTCATTAAGCCTCGCGCACCCGTTGAGCATTTCCACTTATCAGGCGGGGCGGGGCCGGGCCAGGCCTGAAAGCCAACATCAAACAGGCATTCCGGCGACATCTCTCGATCTTGGGCCTATTATTTGACACAAACTGGCTAGAAAAACTCGTCTAATTGCGCCGCTTTCTTTGCGGCATTAGATAAGCGCCGCTCTGTGCGTTATATAACCCTCAATTATAACGAGTCTTAATTTGTGCATGCCAATGCATTAAATAACATATTCCCGCCATCCTCTCAGGTAAAACAAACGCGTGCCGGCGAAAATGTCGCTTAGACGTGTCGGTTTCGTCTGGGTTTGGTTTGGTTTGGTTTGGGCTTTTGGTTTTAGTTCGGATGGGTTTCTGAGCCACTCCACTAAAGTCCAAACGAAACCACCGACCGACCATTAGCCATGTCAATGAACGTGAAATGGCCACTTGTTGCCACTTGCTCTGGCCCAGGCACATCATTCACACATCTCACTCGGACTCGCACTCAAAGTTTCGTTTTGGCGCATTTTTCGTGGCTTGTTAGTTTCGGGCAGAGTGCGTGCCTGAACTACTATATTGGCTAGTTGGCATTGTTAAACTATTTCTTTTGCAGGCCGTTATGTAAACAGATGGCAGAAGGAAAAATGCAGAAAAACGCACAAAAAATACAGAAAAGAGCCGAAAAGCAGAAGCGGCTGTTAAAATACTTTTAATTTCAGTCAGCAAACACTGGGCGAAACCTTTAACGTTTTTAATGTATTCTTGACTCTTTTCTATTTATTGTTGCCAATAAAAGAAGTCTTAATTAAGGAGACTTTAAGTTGGGGAAGCTTTAAATACTTGGGAATGTCATGGAGTTATTTAAAATCTTGCTTAAACTTTACTAAAGTGTCCAGTAAATTTCATAATGATATTTCAATATATTTTGAAGGTATTAAGCCACATAAAAATCTTAAAACCATTTATAATTAAAGCCTAATTTAGTATCCCTTGTGATCATAATTATTCTTTATTTAAATTTTAAATAAATTTAACTGGCAGTAAATATTTAGGTTATCTTCCACTAGATCTGTTAAATTACTAAACTCTGTAAGAATTTTATCTCTTATCTTTAATAATAATATGTCACAAATACGCTAATATCTCATAGTTTTTCTTCAGTGTACTGAGGAATGCAAAGGAGAAAAGTAAAAGCCGCAGAAGCCATCCTAAAATATTAGCTAAATATGCTTTCTGTCTCATTTTGAAAGTGAACGCGCGCCCTCGGATGAAGACAATTTGCATAAACAACAATATGTGGCAGTTGGCGTTTGGATATAGTATATGTATATATATTCAACTTATACCTATATCTGGGATGCCCATAGAAAAGAGCCGTAAATTCCGGCACTTTGTGGGACCATCGCCTCCCCAACTCGCACATCACTCATCTGCGGCGAGTGAGTGGCTGGCATTTCACTTGTTACCCATACGCCCCGTGGTGCGGTGCGAATTCCTTTGGCCAAAGAACTGAAGGGAATTCCTACCGCGACGCCGCCCTGCACGTGCAGCGGATCTCGGATCTCGCTGTGATGGATTTTGAATGCTTTCCGATCCATTCGTTTTCTGGGCCCTAATGCATACAGACACACACGCCTGCAATAACAAATTACTTCCTGCCCACATTCCACCGGCCACATCGGGAGTTGTTACCATTCTGAAGACGTGTGTAGCCAAAGCATCGGAATATTACTATTAATTATATTGAATGGAGAAAGTCAATTTCGTCAAACAGAAAAAAAACACAAAACTAAAAAAAGACGAAGCAAACGAACTCCTATGCTGAACAGCAGCCGTAGCAGCAGCAGCAGCAGCAGCTTGTCTTTTGTGCGCCATTTCTAAAGACGATGTGTGGCTGTCAGTCAGTCAGTTGGTCAGTCAGTTAGCCAGGCCAGTTTCCATTTCAATGGGGCTAGCGATGGCATCGGTTGGAATGGAAGATCTTGGTCATTACGATGCCAGTGAAGGTGCTGAAAATATACAATTTTGAGAGGTATTTTTATTGATTTGAGGGGTTTTTTAAGAAGGGAATGTAAAGGCATATTTTTTGTTATTTTATTCCTATTTATATGGCAAACTATTGTTGATTTAAACAAATATATTTTAATAAATAATACACGAAATGCAGTCCTGTACAAACCAGAAGACTATCGAAGGGGTGAAGCCACCTGACGTTGGCCAAAAAGATGAAAAGATATTTTCTAAATAATAATAAATCATGGTTTTTTAAATAAACATGTTGTATTTCCATTTTTAGAGTAGAGAATTCGCCTTAAATATCACCTTACAACCCAATATTTTATGTATAATTTAATCTTAGATTCTCCATGTCTCATCTCTCAATACTCCAAATACTCGATGCCAAAGCGCTTTCAACTCAGGCTCATATCTTTGTGGAGCGGCGGCATTCTTCTGCGGGAGGTCGGGGGCGGCGGGAGTTGACCAAAAGTTGATATCTTAATCGCATTGCCGATCTGGTATGGCACATATTTCATTTCTCGCCCAGCCCCGATGCAAATGTCTTTTACGAGTTGGTTCAGTCTTTCAATCTTCGAGTCTTCTCGTAGAATGCATGAAATGGAAATCTTCAACTCTGATGACTGTCGTCTCTGTCTGATCTTCTGGATGGCCTTTTGATGTTATTTATCAAGCGCTCGTTTCTTTATGTTTACAGTTATGTCTCGGACTTTACAGCTTATGCAAATTTATGCTAAGTCGCTCCGAAAATAGCCAGATTTGTGGCCCCTCTTCCTCCTCCTCCTCCTCCTCCTCCTCCATCGAACTTGTGATGTGGGCTACTCAGGCATCATTGACTTCCCATCGATTTGATTGGATTTTAATTTGACTGCCCATCCGTCCGTAAAGGCAGCGGAGCATTGTCTGTACATCACGCCCAGGTGAAAGGCAGCGTCATCACCACCACGTTTGTCAACTTTGGGGGGAGGAGGAGGAGGAAACCTTGCCAATAACTCGCAAATGGCAAAAATGGCTTTCAAAATGAATGCAACACGTGAAAACGAGTGCAGTTTATGTTAATTGCGGCACGTCGATGGTTTTACTACCCTTGAAGATGTTTAGAAAGTGAGACATTTGGTTATAGGTTTTTAATGAAATATTAATAGATTTTTTAGGTTATTAAAATCTATGCCAAAAAGTGTAGAAAGTTCACTACCAATAGCTCATAATAATATCACTCTAAGTTTATACATTTATTTGTATTTTCCAAAACAATATCTAATACCAATTTTAGGCTTTAACTGGCTAGCCCGCAAAAGGTCATTAGACCTAAAACAGGTTTATACAATCCATATCTTTAAATAATTTGTAACTGGTCAATATGAATATTTATATTTCCGAATAGATTTAATAAAAACAGCTTATACTTTCAGTCAGGCTAAGCAAAATCGCGCAAAATCGAAAGCAAAGCCAAGGCATTTGTTTTTCCCAACATTTCGCTTCTGAGCTTGCCAACTCGAGTGCAAGCCATGCTGCATACCAATTGTCCACTGGGTCAATGTATCGACCAGGCCCAAATGGCATCCAACTGAAACCGAGATGGAGACGGAGACAAAGACCAAGAACCAAGGGCCAAGATCGGACCTACGCAACTCCAACTTCAGTTTCGGTTCGGTGGCCACCGGCTCCATGCGAGAAATTATTAATGCGCTGCTCTCCAGCCGGCGGGCTTTCACATGGCCAGACATGGACCCGCGTCTATTGTTGTGTCAGCTAAATATGGCCAATAGCCAAATATTAATTCATGTGTTCCATCTGCTTGTATGCAAATTTCCACCGGCTCGAAAGTAATTGAAGCCGCTGCGGAAATGTTGAAAGCGATCTATGGGTTCTCGGTACTGGCTTATGGATTCTGGAAAGGGGAATGGCAAATGGCCCAAAGGCAGGACAATGAACAGGAGACAGGTAACTTGGAGCCACATGCAGGAAGTCTTTTGTGACTATATACTATATTTTTAAATCTGCAGAATTTAATAATTTTTTCTCACTTTTTCAAAGAATAACTTCACAAATTTTTAAAAAGAAAAGCATAAGCTTTGACCTAATAAATTTTAAATTATAAGTTTAACTTGCGTTTTAAATAATTACCCATTTAAGGTTTTATTTTTAGAACTTCTTCTAACAAATTTCCACTTTTCGAATATTTTATACTTCCCTGAAATCATTTTCTCATCGAAGACTACATATATTGATTACAGGAAGTAACCTCTTCATTTTTTTCCCCGTTTTTATAACTTTATTTTTAGCCCAAGAGTTGAATAATTATTTTCCCATTTCTTTTGTTAAGGAAAGATGCTATCTTTTTCGTGGAATTTTATAAAAATAAATTTCTGGCTGCTACGTTTCTGGTTTTTTTTTTTGGTTGGCGTCTTTGGCAAATGCCAAATTCATTGCGGCGGCCATGACGGGCCTGAAGTTTGGCTTAAACCCTTCATGGCATTCGGATCTCTGTCTGTGGGATGACTTGTACATTGGAGGGTGAAAATCAAACTGAAAAGAAATTTAATTATACAGCATAGGACAGCGCAAATAGTTCCACTTTGTCCATCTCTCAGTCTTTATTTTTTTGGCTAGAGACTCACTCATCGCGTCTTCCGCCTCCATTCCATCCAAGATCTGTCTCTTTGTCGTCGAAAGTAAAATTTCCAATTGATTTTTGTGTTTTGCGCGATGTTTTACACGCTTTTCGTTTCCATCATTATTTAGCCCGGCAAATAGTTGAGCATCATGCCAAGGAGAAATGCCACCAAGAAGAGTACAAATGTGCACTGGGAAATATTTTATATTTATCTTTAAATACATAACCCATGATGACATTTTATAAGCTTGAAAATATATATATTTTCCTTTTAAATATATTTATAAGAGTCTTAGAATCACTGCACCATGACCTTGCTTCCAAATTTTAGTTCATTGTACCCTTAGTTATCAAGAATATTTGTTTTAGACTCCTTTCTCAGTGTAAACAGACAGGCAGCACTTTCTTCGCTATTCGCTAAAACGCTTACGCAGCATGAGATCTTCCATGGATTTTATTTCGGAAAGATGTTGCCCACGAGTGCTGGAGGGCAGCCTTCTATCCATGGATCCGTGCAGCTTTGAAAGCACCATCATCGCATGGGTAGGAAGGAACCATGGAACCGTGGAACCAAGCAACCTTCGCTTTCGAGGCAGCAATTTTTTTTCTACACCTAAGATGATGCCAAAACTTCCCATTCAAATGTCCAAAGTAATCATTACAGTTTTCAGCTGGGGGACAGTAATGATGTGCTAATGATGCCCCCTCAACGTGGCCGGCAATTAATCTTTCCCAGTAGAGCAGAGCAGAGCACAGCATTCGCATTCACTCATTCATGCACGATGAGCGTTTTATTAATTGATAGCGAAATTATTCGAAATTGAATGTGACTTTAGGCACTTTCACTTGCTGCCATTGGTTTTTTCTGCCAAGAAGAGGAGGAACTTCCAGTGATGTTGCCACCGATGCTGCTGGTGAAGTGGGCAAACTCGATTTTGCTGGTAAATGAGAAGAAGGAAGCTATGGGTTTGTGGGCAGAAATTGACTCAAGTATTTTACTAATTACACTTTTAGGCTGGAAAGGTGTTTGGAAAATATTAGGAAACTTTAATTTAATTGTTAAAATTGTTTAAGATTCCAAGGAAAGAATGAAAAAAGTATCAGCAAGCTGCATTTTGTTAGAAGAATAATTTAATATAATCTGTAAGCGTGTCAGTAAAATATTCTATATTTTTATTCCTGACCTTCCCTAACTGAAAACATATTGTTATTTCATATTTCAATTTATTCATACTCCTAAAATTGATTAGTTTTCTTCCATTATTCAAATGCCTGTTCTTTTTTTAAAAATCTACAAAAGAACTCTAACCACTCACTTCAGCACTCAGCATTGCTCATAACTTATGGATCAGAAAGTTGAGCTTTTAGGGCCAAGACTGCTATTAGATAATTTGTCATAAGTTATAGCCAACTTTTACTCATCCGGCCGGCAGCAGCATCTGTCAATGGAGTTTCATTAATCCTTCTAAATGCGCAACGAAATTTGCATAATACCGAATGTGAGTGAGATCGACGGCGAACGGCAAAAGAAATGCTTACATAAAGCGGCCATCAAGAAACTAAATCGCTTAAATGATCAATTAAAATTACGTATACGCAATTTGTATGCCAATTTGGCTTAAACATTTTTTATTTTTTTGCTGCCTGCTGCCTGCTGCTGTCCCTTGCCAATGGATGAATGAATGAATGCGTTCGGGTCGCAGTCTCTACATGTTTTCACTTTTAATATACGAACTCTCATAGAGGAGAAATGAGAAACGAAACGTAGCATTCGAAACATTAAAGTTTTAGTTTTGCTTTTGCTATAATTTGACTCGAACCTGGCACTTCATTCAGTCTGCCCGTCAGTCCGTTTTTGTTGTTTCTTTTTTGGCATTTAATGATCATCTGGTGCGTGCGGCACCCCCGTTTCCCCCGATCCCCTCGAGAAAAAGCCCCAACCCATCCCCCAACCCCCATTCCCCACCCTTTTGGGGACGCGTTAAAAGCCTTTCATGGCCCAAACACCGAATGCCGAACGCTGTTCTGCTTCATTTTGTTTAATGACAATGAGCGCCGCCGCCGCCGCGAACAAAATGTTTAGCTTACGTTTTGCTTTCGTTTGTGAACTTTCACGTATGCCCCAAGTCGAAGAAGATTTAAGCGTTTAAATGTTTTCTTTGCCGCTTCTTTGCTTTTCGAATTACCTAATTTCGGTTACGAAACAAATCAATTAATGTATGCTATATGGCCAGAAATTACGGGCGTTCGTTCGGTTTGGGCCTCGATTGCCCACGAGGGCCTAACGAATGCCAGGGCATTATTTAATCGGGGATAGAAAGCGTCCATTGGAATAGTTCTGGCAAGCTATACACTAGCCAAAAAAAAGAGGTTTAAGTAATTTAAACATAAAAATGGAAGCCAAGCATTTCATAAAGTGAAAGAGATATATTTTAAGGAGCCAAATTAAGTAATATTAAATTGAAGTTTAGATTAATGGGTTTCCTTATTATTTTATTTAGATCATTAATTTCAATTGATCTTCAATATTTTCCCCGAGTGCATTGGCTGTAAGACCGCAATAGCCGCAAGATGAGATTTCACCTGCGTTTTCAACTGTGCATTTTAATGATCGGTTTTCGTTTCGCCGCAGCGGATGCCAGCGTCCCGCCCGCTCCTCGCCATCATTTTCCAGCGGCATTAAACCGCATGGCCCGATCGCCCAATTGCAGTTTTCCATTTTCCGACTGCGCCAAATCAAGTCGTAAAAATATTCATCTGGGCAAATCGTTTTCTAATGGTCTGTCATTTTAATTAAAGTCGACTTAGTGTGCCGCTTCCTATTCGCACTAGAAAATTGCGCATACGCCCCATTGGCCCCGCTATGTGCGTGTGCAAGAAGCCAGAGAAATTGCTCCAATTGAATGACATTTCCTAATGGCCATTCAAAGGGGGGAACTTTCTAAGGATCAAGTTGGAGTTACAATAAAAAATGTATAAGTATGTTAAGCTTACGAAAATAAATCAAGAGAATAATGTCTTGAAAAATAATGTATAAAATAAATAAAATATGAACTTGTTTATTGAAATTAACTTAGCTCCTAAGAAACAATTGATTTTTTTATTATTAGTAAACTCCAAGTTTTTTTTTCACCAAAACCAAAGCGCTTTCCTTTCAAATTCCTAACAAAATATTTGTAAAAAAACCGTTTATCATAAATATGATTTTTTGAGACAAAATATATCCGCAGAGTCCGTTTATTTTCGTTATACAAAGAAATGAGACATCATCTGCAGCTGCCAGACCTCCCGAAAATATTGCCCTAATGAATTTACGATCTGTCGTGGCCAGTTCCCAGCCAATTGCCATTTCAACGGACACCGAAGACTGAGGACCGAATACTGGAAACCGAAAAGACCATTTGAGGTCTTCATCGCCGGGCCAGCAATTGTGGCCAAGTTGGGCCACGAGCTGGTGGCTGGTGGCTTTCGGCTTTCGTCTTTCGGCTTGGTGCATGTCAGTGGGTTGGTTTGAGGCCAACTGCTACTTACTGCAAGACTGGCCGACGACTGGCCATAATATGTAATTTCAATGATTTGCATACAAAACACTTTTCACCAAACCCAAATGAAAGAGCGACTCCAGCTTGGACCATTGCACAGCTCCATCTCCACCGGCTTCGGCTTCAGCTTCAGCTTCAGCTCTAGACCCAGTCCCAGCTCCAGCTCCAGTCCAGAATTCAGAGCTCAGAGCAGAGCTGAAAATGCGGCAGAAGCCAGGGAATTGGCATGGACAAACAAACACGTTAAATACTTCCGCGTTCGCGGTGCTCCGCTGCGGATTGGTAGTGGGAATGGGGATGTGGATGTGGATGAGGATGAGGATGGGAGCTGGAGTTGAAGTTGGGAATGGAAATGGGGATGTGGATGTGGATGCAAGCCCGTGACTTGACTCCTCCTCGCCGCCGACCCACTCCCTGCTCTCAAAAAATATTCATATTTGTCACGAAGCCAAATACCGAAACAAAATTACACCTGAAAACTTGGAATATTTACCATGAAATTGTTTAAATATTATAATATTCTTTAAATTATTGAAAATCATTTAAAATGTGTAATTTTAAAGTGAAATATGGCTGCTGCTAGGCAACAAATTCCCAACCAAATGCAGTCCGAATTTCCTCGAGTGTAGAACCTAGGCAGAGGGATGGGGCATGGGGGATGAGGATGGGGCTGTCATGTGGCCAAGCCCAGTTCCTGGACCCGCCAGCCCGAGAATGGGGCCAACCTAATGGGGGACGCTGTCCGGGCAGCTGCGTGCGATTCTGCGAAAGCCGAAAAATTATAATAACCAGTTTTGGGCTGCTATTTTTTTCTTCTTATTTATATATATTTTGTTCTTTTTTTTCTGCCAAAACCCGCGATCATTGACCCGGCAGGAATAGGGCCTGAAGATGGGTCCCAAGATGGTCAGAGAACCTTCGAAAGGCAACGTTCGCTCCGTTCTGCAATTCGGCGGCGAAAGTTGATTGGGAAA
This sequence comes from Drosophila anomelani, assembly GCA_035045905.1. Classification (NCBI taxonomy): domain Eukaryota; kingdom Metazoa; phylum Arthropoda; class Insecta; order Diptera; family Drosophilidae; genus Drosophila; species Drosophila anomelani. The sequence continues at coordinate 12,752,255 of JAWNOO010000165.1, forward strand.
AGAGATGGAGAGCGATCCCCGAAAAATAAAATCCCCCTCCCCACCTTCCCAAAAAAAAAAGACAAAAAATAAAGCCCAACATTTAGATTTAACGAGATATCGGAGGGAAGTTGGCAAAGGTAAGACCGCCTTTCCTTTGGCACATGGCCACAAAACTGCAATAAACCAAATGCCGCAAGAGAGAACCATGGGAAAAAGTCAAGAATTTAAGAACTTAAATTATAATTTTACATCTAAAGATTTAAATAATAATAATAAATAATCAATGTATGTAGTTTTTCTACAAAGAATGCTGAATGAAGTTCTAGCAATAGGTTACAAAATTACCAACATAAAATGACAATAAAGTAATTTTAAATAAAATATTAAACCAATTGCAAATAATATAAGTTTTCTGGGTAGGATTTGTCTATTGATTGTCTTCTTTTAAGTAATATTTAAAGCTTTGACTTAAATGGAAAAATGAAATTCAGGGAAAATAATAAATGGTTTCCTGTTTGTTTAGTTTATTTTCTTTGCTTTCGCTTTGCATATGCAATTGATAAGTATTAATTATAATCCAGATTAATGTATATTTTCCTTGTTTTTTTTTAATGAAATATATCTTAATTAAAGGACATATTTTCATGATATATCGTTACCTATTTTATCTTTAATTTTTGTGAAATTGTTGCACCTTTTCCCCATAGTGCGCTGGCCAAACAAACAGCAGCAGAATGTTGTTTTTTTTTTTTTTTGGTTGTGTTTTGTTGTGTTGTGTGTTGGGTTGTGTGTATCTTCTGTTAAAGAAAAATTCCAAAAGCAAATCCATTTTGTTCCGACTTTCATTTCGGAGCGGCAAGCGCTGCACAGTTTGAAGACAATTGTATAAATGAAAGTTTAAGATCTCCGGCGGCAACTGTGTTTCTTGGGACCTGCATGTGTGTTTGTAGGGCACTCACTGCTCACCAGGGGGGAGGCAATATGGCTCTATATGGGTGGAATATGTCTATGTCTGGAGGGAGACAGGTGGAGGGGGCGTGGCAGAAGCAGCAGCAGCAGCAGCAGCAACGGCAGCAGCGACAGGTACACCGGCACTCGAGATCGAGATCGATGGCAGTCGAAAAAAACAAAAACCGAGAGCCGACCCGGCACGTGTTGCCCCAAGAGCAAGGCAAAAGCGCTTTTTCAATTGTTCGCCACTCCGGCGATGATCGTTGCCATGATAATGATGCCACCGCTGCCGATATTGCCGATGATGCTGCTGCTGCTGGGATGCTGCTGATGATGATGAACATTTCTCCCGTCTCCGGACAGTGCAGTGTCTTCGACTTTGCTACGATTTCGATTTACTTTTGCTTTTCATTGTTCCTAATGCGATGATGGCCAGCCGGCTGCCACTGCCTCTGCCTCTGCTGCCGGGCTATTTTGTCCAAGCATTAATAACAATTTCATGGTTTTTAACACAAAATGCAGCCGCATCTAAGGAAACTTTTCCATCAATGGCTTTGCCTGGCCATCGATTGAAAAGGGAATCACAAATACTTTTTCTGCAAGGGTTTTTGGCGAGTTAATAGGATTATATTTGCTGGGGGAAATGTTCATATAAATTATGTGTAAATGTTAATAAAATAAAAGATACACTAAACTTTAAAGGAACTGTAAAGGAAGGCAAATCTTGATAGCTTCCTTGTCTTTTAGGCTAAAATAAAAAACTTTCCTTGCTTTTAATATTTTTTTAATAGAGTTCACATCTCCATGACTTCTTCAAACCTTAACGATCGATTCCATTGACTCCCAGGTCCAATTCAGATTCGGAATCCATTGCCCCCGCTCGAACGAGAAAAATAAAATAAAGAAAACTGTAGAATTAAGCAAGCAACCGTGGACAATCAGTGTCAATTATGGCCATGTTCCCAGCCGAATCTCTATATGCCCGTAATATGCGATTTTCGATTCGGGACAATCAACTCTTTTTCTGCGCGCGCTGTGGAGAAGGGTGAGGTTGCTCCGCTTCCGGTGCTTGAAATAAATCTTCAAATTAAGATGCTGTCTTCCAGAAAATGCTCGAAAATCGAAGCAATTTTTTTGTTGTATTTTTTAGAATGAGCGAAACAAAGAGGGCAGATATAAAATTGAATGTGAAATCAAAAACGATCAAAAGCGCTTTGAAGTGACCACTTGGCACAATATGCGATGTCTACACCCAAGTTGAGTTCCCTCGGACTTGTGCTCATTGATTGCGTGGGTGGCCTGAGAAGTTTTAAGCTGCTAAATCCGACTAGAAAGTGTTTTAGATGGTCATGAAATGATAATTGACACATTTTTGGAACAAGAAAATAATATAAGTTTATATTAGATGAACAAATAAGTATCGGAACAGGAGAAAACTGATAGAAATCCTTTAAAAACCTAATAAGAAATATGTTTATGTTATAATTTAATATGTTTCCATAAACTTTTACTCTGATTTATTAAAAATATAATATTTTACTCGATTTAAATCTTTAAAGTAAGTTTCTCAACTAACTCTATTTACCACCCCACCGTTGAAAATGTAAAAACAGCAAACAGTTTGTTTAAAATGAACTCAAATGCGAAAATTACACCCCAAGCGACCAATTTAAAACCATTAAATTATAATTTTAAATTTTAAAGAGCCCCAACGACTTAAAGAGCAGCAGGGCAGTCGCCGCATTATTCAATTAGGGAAGACGCATTTGTATAGTTTTTGGCCTCAGCCAAATGGAGTGCGTTGGATTTGACCATTCCCCGCCACCTTATTATTATTATTGTTATTTTCATTCGCCAGCTTATTCTTAGCGTTTCGCAACGCAGACTCAGTTGCTTCACTTGCCTCATTGCGATTGCAACACGGGTTCAACCTCAAGTGACGGAAGTGGAAAGAACACAAAAATCAACTACAGTCGAGATTCCGTGGAAGGGTATTCAGTCATAGATAAATAACAAATAAATAATTAACTATTTTTTAAATATTTGTATATATATGAATACCAATTAATACCTTTATGCTTTTACTGTATACAAAATCTGGGGCTTTATAAGCTATAGATAATTTGTAATCTGGTTTTTGTGACTTGAAGTAGCTGGACCTATAATTACTCTGACAACTTGATTTAATATAATACCAAAATACCCAAAGCTATTGATTCTTAGATACATAGTTTAAAAATGTCCCTTTTAGAGCTCAAGTAGTTGCATTTTTCGAACTTGGACTGTATCTCAAAACGGTTAATTTCGAGGCAAGTGCAGATGCCTGGGCAGCTGCGATCTCGGTGTCGTGTAGGTGTACTACAAACGCTTTGCCGTTTATCTCTCTTAATCTGTGCCGTTCGCACTCTCTCGGACCTGACACTCATAATTAAAGAAACAAATAAAGCGCATTTGCATACATAGCCAAGGCAGCAGCAGCTGAAGCAGTAGGAGCTGGGGCAGCAGCAGCTGAAGCCGCATCAGCCGTAACAGGAGCCCGCCTTAGCCGCAGTAACAGCAGCAATATCTCTCGGGTAACAGCAGCAATATGATCACTAACAGCAGCAGCAGCAATAGCAACAACATTTTGGCCAAGACCTCGGCACTTGTCGTGTCTGAGAAAGCTTCGCTGCCTTGACTTTGACTTTGGCCAAAAAGCTCGACTCTTTTGAGCTGGCCAAGTGGCTTCTTCGTGTTGCTGCTGCTGCTGCTGCTGATGTTGCCGCTGCTGCTGCTGTTGCTGGCGACTGCGAACTGCGGCTGCTTGTCTTTGGTTCTTTAAGTCCGTGGCTGGCTGGCTCCTCTTCAGTTCGTTGCTGACCATCGTTACGTGCGGACGTGCCCAGCTCAGCTCATCTCCGTGGATGCGGCTGCACTTTGCACACTCAACTTGCTAGCAAAAAATAAAAGAAATAAATCAAATTGAGCCGAAAAAACACTTGAACACATCACACACAACTCACAAGAAAGTGCCGCGACGCGAGTGAGAAAACGAGATACAAATTGAAACGAAACGGTAGCTAAAAAATACTCCTAAATAAACCTAAAAAGAGGAAAATAATAATAATAATAATAATTATGATGATGATGATGATGATAATCGCTAAGAGATCCTGAGGATTTCTGGCTGGAATTAGACTAAGGCGCGGCCCATTCGGGCAACTGTGTGTAATTTCTGTTTTTCTTGCGGACTCCCATGGAAAACCAACAAACAAACCCAAGCCAGCGAGCGGGCAAGGAACCAACCAGCGAAGAAACAACCAACCAACTGACAAACAAACAAACAAACAAACAAATAGCGAGCGAGATAGACAAACATACATGGGAAGGCAGTCAAGTGAAGACAGAGCCCCAAAGATCCAGAGATCCAGAGATCCAGGGTCCCCGGAGTCCAGTGTCTCTGCTGTCCAGTTTGCTGGATGCAGATGCACCCAGACCCAAAAGCCAGAGTTAGAGTTAGAGCCAGAGCCAGTCCAGCTTCGGCACATGTGTTGAGCTCTGCTGAGCTGCAGTTCTGGTGGAGATGGTGGTGCGGTGGTGGTGCAGTCGCCATATTGGGTGCATAACGGTGCCAGAATCGCGCTGCTCTTGGCTCTTTTTTTGCGCTTGCGCCTTGTGTCTCTCGGCTAGAGTGTCTTAGCCAGAGTCTTAGCCTGAGTCCGTTCTCAGTGTGTGTGTGTGTGTTGCATTGCATTGATGACGACCCAGCGACCGATAGACCAAGCGCAAAAACCACAAACAACAACAACACCAACAACAACAGCATAAAAATGCAGTTCCCCAGCAAAAGTTTGCGTTTTGCGGTTGCCAGCCCAACACTTTGCACATGCTGATCGATTGTGGAAGATCTCCGCCATCTGCATCTCAGCATCTCCATCTGTATCTCCATCTCCATCTGCCTCTGCTGCTCCGCGGCTGACTGGGTCAAAAAATTGAGTCTGGCAATCGTCCAGACACGCCCATATACGCCCCTTGACCAAAAGCAATTCTCTATGGCGAAAAACAGCAGAAGAATTAGAAAAGAGGAAGTTCTTAAAGGCTTATATATATCTTTTAAAATTTTTTAAATATTCCCTTTAACATGTTGTGGATTTTTCAAGCCAAAGAAATAAGTTTCTTAATTTTGCTCTTTTCTTAAAATTTAACAGATTTTATTTACAAGAAATTTATTTACAACATTTTTGAAGATGTATTGTTTTAAATGTATTTTAAAAGAAGAAAACTGAGAAGATTTTAGGAAAATTCTCTGTAGGATTATTGAAGCTTTTAGTAATATTAGAAAAAGTATATATTTAGAGCAAAAGTTGCAATAAAACGTTTTCAGCATTAACCTTAATTCAGTAATTTCATAAAAAGGTTATAGGCATTATTTTTTTCAATTATAAAAGAAGCCTCACCTGGCACCTTATCAACACCTCAACTTGAGCTGCCAAAGAAACCTTTATGACATTGTTTTCTGTGCAGCGACTAGTTCTCAGGCCTTTCTCACCTTAGACCAATTTAAATCGAACTCTCGAGAGCCCTTCTCCACCCTTCTTCTTTTTTATTAAGTTATAAAAATGCTGGAGTTAGTTGATGTTTTATATCGGCTCTGCTCGTTTATTCTTTTTTTTTTTGTGCCTCAGCCGCCTAACGGTAATGCCCTAGAGCGCCACATTCTCAGACCCAGTCTCCAGCCTTCTGACTTAGTCTTAGCCTTAGTCTCAGTCTTGCGGTCTCGAACTCTTCGGCCCAGACTCATGCATTGCAATAAAATGAAATTTTATAACAGCAGCGCGGCAACAAAAACGTTACCCGAATTCCGTATAAGAAACAAAAAAAAAACAGAACAAGACACACACAAAAGCGAGGAAAAACAGAGACAGCCACAAAGGTCGTCACAGCAAGTGAAAATAGCAACAACAACAAAAAAATACAGAGAAAAAACGGAAAAACATGAGACAGCGGTCGAGAAAAATAAACGAAATAAGTTTTGAGGGCTTAGGTTAGGGCAGCAGCAGCGGCGGCGGCTGTTCAGGCGGTTCAGGTGTTAATTTCCCATTTTCGGCTGCCGCCGCAAGTTCGCTGCCTAAGTCATTCGTTTTAAAGTGGAGCGACTTCAATGCCCATTGAATGCGAATGAGGGGCGTGTGAGCCGCAAGCCGGCCGGTTTGCTTGCTTTTTTGGCCTTCTCAACAGGGCAACCGACAACTGCAAAATAATAAAACAGAAATTATTATTATTATTATTATTTTCCTCGTTGTTTTTTTTTTCGTTGTTTAGTGGGCCGCATTTCCTTTGCCCCGTAAAAAAGAGAAAAACGTTTTCGTTCCGTTTTTGACCCTAAGAGTTCAGAGTTTAAGTCAAGTCTCTCACTCCCCCCACATCCTCACATCCCCGACTCCTTTCCACAGCACACAGAAACACACACTCGTATATTAACGACTGAGGAAGAGACTGAGAGGAGTACGGTGATCGGTTGGAAAATCGACAAAAACACACAAAAGGAGGGAAATTGGTGGAGAGAGAAAAGCCTTCCCAGGGAGATCCAAGGCAGCTTCTCGGAGCTACAGAAGCGCGGCAATGACGGCGACTGCGACGCCGACAAAAAAATCGAGAAAGCAACCTGCGATCGCAATGCTCAATGGAAATGCTTTTACGGTTAAGCGGCTCTTAGCGGTAAGTAAGCCCAACTGCGGCCAAAATAAAAAATATATATAGAAGATGTTTGAAAATAAATATAAAAGGAAATACTCTCAAAAATTGCACCCCCATTTCGGCATTCAAAAGTCATTTGGGGCGTTGCCAATTCAAATTGCTCCAAAAAATGTTTGTCACCTGGTCAGCGGGCTATTGTTAAGCGCTTTTTTCGCTTTCTTAAACAAAAGCCAAACTCTTTTTTTTTTTGGCACAATTTTTATTTATGATGTTAGATGATTTTTTTTGGCGTGGGCAGCTCTGCGCCGCGTTCTTTTCTTTGCAAAGAGAGCAGCGCGGAGTGTGTGTGCAAAGAGCTGTGAAGTCGGCCATTGGGTCAAACTGCGGCTGATAGATGGATAGGCAGGCGTCGAAGATCATGACGCAGATCGGGCCAGAGATGATGATGTCGATGGGGGTCGCCAGTCCACTCCATTGACTGAGTAATGTGGGCAAATTAATCTAATAAAAGGTGGGAGTTTTTCCCTTGGCACTGCTCGAGCACCAAAAGAAATCCAAGAAGAAAAAAATCACCAGTGAATTATTTGCTTCATAAAATTTCGTTGCCCGGCACTTAATCATTATTACTGCGGGAAGCGTCATTACGGCTGTGGGGTATGGGAACTAGTTTGACTATTAATAAATGCTTCTATTGAATTGCTGGCTTTTTTTATGGATTCCGGGAAAACTGGAGACATAAAAAAGAGGAAGTTTGGCTAACTGGGTTTTATTTCTTCTCGTTTTTAGGACCTTGAAGACCTAGTCTTCTTATCATTTATGCGATTTTAAGATCTCTATTGTGGGGTTTTTTATATATCTTCTTTGTTTCTAATTTAAACATTTTGGAGTGAATTTAATATCAAATGGTTGATCTTTATGGAATATTATTTTGTCTTATAAAATTTCGTAAGGTCCCACAAGATTATCTTATTTTTATTTAACATTTAAACTAAATATTTGCAAATCGTTTTGTGGATTTTTATGACTATTTCCAAATGTAAATAATGAATATTTCTGGTTCTAAATTAATAAATAAAAGGACACGGTTTTCTAGAGTGATTTTCCCTATTAAAAATACTTTAAAACGAGACTATTTTATAATTGGATTTAAAAAGAAATTTAATTAATATGTTCTTTAGTTTCAAAGTATTATTTAATACTATAAAAATTTAATTTAATTTCCATCGTGTTAATTATTAACAACTACCTTTATCTCTGGAATTTAATCAATGAATCATGAATGAATCTTTCGCAATTCAATTAGATTTTCCCATCTAATAATTCTTCATCTATTCCTACTGCTAAAAAATCAAGGGCTCTCGCTTCCCCTTGAAGCTTTCCTCAGTTGTATTTCCTTTTTTCCCAAACAGTTTTTCCACTCCATCTTGGCCAAGAAACAATTTATCCACTTCGATGTTGTTTGTTATTATGTTTCGCTATGCCCTCGGCCGCTGGCCCGTTCAGCCCATTTCGAGCCAAGTGCATTAAGTCTTGGCCACCGGCCACCGTCTGCCGGCCACCGGCTGCATCTCTGTGCACCTGCAGTTGGCTCGGCCAAAGGTCAGCAGACGGTCCGGCGCCCGACGATCATTAAACAAGTACGAGAGTAATTTGTAAAACACGAAAAATTATTTACTCCTTTTTTTTTTTTTCTATTTTGCCTTTTCGCTGGCCAGCCGTTCTTTTACGATTCTAAATTACAATAACTGCAGTGCAGTGCAGTGCCACTGCAACGGGTCTTCATTAGCACAGCGACCATAAACCCAAAAACCAAAAACCAGGCAACAGAGAAACCAGGAAAGCTGAGAAATAAATAAGCCCGCCTGATGAATGGGGTTTTTAACAGACAAGAAGGTGGACTCTCAGGAGGCCGGGAAGATGAATGGCTGGCCGGAGGATTACAAATGGCCTAGGTGGACTCGACCTGACGGTTATTAGCCGCCTCCAGAGATCCCAGGATATCTCTGTATCTCCAGCCACTCTGAGCTTCTCTGCGGAGAAATGTCAAACCTCCCATGGATGGACAATGAGCTGGCAACGAAAGTAACTTGGCCCAGAGTTATTGGGTCAAGTCAAACAAAGGCAAACATATACTGGCACTTGGCTCTAATGGCCAATAGCCCGTCTCTGTTCCTCTCCCTCTCGTTCTCTATAGTTGGCGGCCAGCTCGAAAGCGTAATTAAACAATTTCTTCTCTGTTTATTGACATTTTATTGATGCCGTCGAGTTTGAACGGTTTCATTTCATTTCTGGTTCTCTTGGCCGCTGCGATTCCGTCTCCGCCGCCAGCTTCGATCCGATACTTTTCCCATTCGAGATCTCGTTTGCAGTTGTTTGGCGCTCCCATTGAGTGTACTCATGGGGAATGGGAATGGCAATGGGAATAGGAATGGAAATGGATTTGCCTGGCTTTGGCTTTCTGAGGGGGCCCCCGAGCTTGCCACGGGGCCCAAGTGCTGTGTTTTGACTAGACAAGCATCGAATGAGTAGCGAAATGATCTTGAGACCCCAAAGAAAACACCTCTGAATGGGGATTATGTTGAGTACTTTATTTATTTATTGTTATTTGAAGATCTGAAGATCGAAATGGCAGTGTCAGTGGTTTGTTGTTGTTTAATAAACTCAACATGTAATGCCTTTAATGGTCTCATGAAAAGGGGAAAGTCACAAAGAAAATAAAATTCTGGACTAATTTGAACAGAAATGCGATTTTTGTTTGTTGCTATTTAAGATCTGAAATGATTTATTATTCAATAAACTCAAAAGAAGGTGAATTTATTGATATTGATTGGGGAAAGTCTCGCAAAAAGGGTTTACTTTTTATTTTAATTAGATTATTTAGACAACAATCTGCGAGTTAATAAACGAAAATCAGTTGGAAAGATATTCCTAAGAGGTTTATTTAAAGATTATAAATTAATACAAAAGATTCTTTATTAGAAAATACATATAACCCGAAGTAAACTTAGCACTTCTTTCTCTTCCGTTCATATAAAAATCCTTTGATTTACTTCCGTTTCCAACTAAAAATTTTCACCTGATCATTTATCACAATTAAGGCAAGAAAAACCAACTATGTTGCATTCCGCCAAACGATCCTAACTGTGTTTTTTTTAATGTCTCAACTTGTACAATTTGCCAAAGACTTGCGTGACTGTGGAATTGGAAACAGAATCGTTGAGTTCTTACCAATTAGCCGAGTCTGAGGGGGGGCCTTCCCCCCATGCAATCCAAGGCTAACTTTATGTAATCATTGGATTTAATGCGTTAACAAATTCCAACAAAAAGCGAAAGAAAGATACCAAGAAAGTCGGGGGTGAAGATCTAACAGTACCGTTTTAGCCAATATGCAAAAAAAAACCCAAAACCCAAGACCCAGAACCCGAAACCGAAACCAAAGCCAGCGAGGAAGCCCAGTTACCTAACTTGTATCTGTATCTGTATCTGTATCTGCTGCTGCTGGTGGAGATGGAGATATAGATGGAGCTAGTGCCTTGGTTTCGGTTAGGTAATGCCAATCCCAGAGAGCCGGCCCGTAATTAATGGCGTGTGGCGCTCATTCGCGATGAGCAGAAAGTACATTGCACTCTTCTCCCCACTCCGTATTCTATATATGTGTGTGTGGCTCTATCCATGTTGGCCACAAAATTCAGCTTATTTATTAGCCAAGCCAAGTCAGCGTTCTAACTGCAAAACAAGTGAGGAGGGCTTCGGCTTCGGTGGACCGAGGCTTGAAATACCCTTGAAGTTGGCATCTATTGTATTCAAGATTCGATAGAGCGGAAATAAGATTAAAGATTTAATTTAAGGTTTTTACTAAAGAACCCTTAACGGAAAATTATAAGAATTTATTTGGACCTTAATAAGGGATCTTTTTAGAACCCTAGCAAAGCTATTCAACCTTTTCTTAATTAATATTTTTAAATATAACTTTTCAAGACAGTTTCCTCTGCACTTTAGTACAATTATTACCCTCAAATAAAGACCTGCCTCAGCTGCTAATACATATCCATTATAATCCAAAACAAATACCCATTAAAAGGGTATCCAAAACATAGTTAAATTGACCCGAGACAAGCCAAAAAACATACATGCTGCTCGAATGGTAGTAGTGGGTACCCTTAACTCCCTGCTGTTTGTTTCTGTTTCTTTTTTTTTTAATTATAGATCCACAGTGTACTTGGCCTGGCTAAAGAATATATACATATACTCCGCCTTCGACGGGGCGTGTGTTCGGTGTTCAGGCAACTGTTAATTCTGTTTTACAACTCCAGTTCTTCAGTTCTTGAGTTTCCCAGTGCTCGGGTATCGCTGTAGCATCTGATATAACGTTAACTGTGCCTGTGCGGCGAACAAAAGCTTTGTATCTGACAGATACGTAGCCACAAGCTAGAATTACACACATCGCACACACTCCATTCATAAAAGAGTTAACCAACAGCCAGTGAGCTGCTGCAGCGATTAAGTACGGATTTTACGGCCGGACACTGGGCCCACACGAATATGTTATTCCGTGTTCCCAAGCCATTTGTTTGCCATTTGAACAAGACTTGGTCAAGACCGTCCAATTTGTTGGCTCATTTCGATTTAATAATAGCCCATGCAAAACGGTTCACCTAATTGAAAACAGAATATGCTGAGGCTATAAATAACAGATCTCTCTGCGGTTTATAGGTAATGCATAAAACTTTGGATGGAAGGCAGAAGGAATGCGCAGGTCTTTAAGTAACTACGGTTTTCTGAAATTATGCGGTGTTGTGTGGGAAATTCCCAGGGAAAAGGCTTTAAAATCTTAAATCAAGGAAGCTATTTAATGGTATATTACTTCAGAGATTTCTAATGCCACAATTTTACAGAAATATTTATCTTATAACTTCAAGAACCCCTTGTAATATCCCTCCTCCTTCTGCTCCTTTCAGCTGCTGATCATCTTCACAGTGGCAAATGCTAGCCAGGCCTTGGAGCTGGGTGACAAGTGCCAGCATGACATGGACTGCACGGATTTCATCAAGGGCAGCAGCTGCTCCGCATTGGGCTACTGCGAGTGCGCCCCCTACTTCGTCCAGCTGGATTCCAAGCGCTGTTTGTCGTGTAAGTACTAAGTAGGCAAAGTCAATCTTTGGCTAACCCCAAAAGTGGGAGTATAGAGAGAATGTTTGCCGGGCAAACATAAGCAAACAATGGGTGGAGTTTGAGTTGGAGTTGGAGTTGCATATGGAGATGTGTGTTTGTCCACCGAAGACCCGTTAGATGCACTCAGCACAACTCTCTCTCTCCATGTCTTTGTACACAGAAAAAGAATTTGGAATTCCATTGGGGAGAATTAGTGATTCATCACCTGATGGTCAAATATAAACAAGAAACTTGCGAGAGAATACAATGTAACCAAGATTTAGGTTAGTCTTTTAGGGTTTATTATCCATTATTAAAATATTTAGTAACTTTTGGCAGAGAAAAACTTACTTAATGATATATTTTTCTTAGATATTTTCAAAGCTTAAACATTTAACTTTGATGTGTTTAAAAAATTAGTATATTTTTGTGAGGAAACCAAAAAGATTTGTTGATAAATTTTAATTATAAACAATAAGTAAAGAAACTAACTATTTATAGTTAATTTTACTCATTTCTTCTTCTCAGAAAATTGAAAGTTATTAACAAAATCAAAGAAGAAAACTCGTTAAAATGAACCTATTAAATCTTCAACTCTTTAAAATTGTTTTGGCTTTTCGCAGAAAATTCCAACTAACGAATTCCGTCATTAAAGATACATTTCTTCTTAATGATATCTAATAATTGGATTATCTGCTGTCTAAATCATGTTATTTATTTCTTAACATTTTGCCGTCCAATTATAGTTATTGCAAAACTCAAATAGAAAATTCCCTGTAATGGACTCTCTCCTCCTTCCCCCCTCTTACATTTATTTTACACTCTCAAATTGCTTGTTAAATCCAATGTTTTCCTTAGAAAATTCCCTCAAATGAGACGATTAAAGTTAATTTCAAGATGATTGCCCGGCTACCTTTAATGATAAACTATAATTCAGGATAAATACAGATTTTTGATGCGTTTATTTTGTTGATTTTGTTCACTTGCAGCTCAACTCCTGGGCGGCGACTGCCAGCTGAGCGAACAGTGCTCCATGAAGGTGGCCAACAGTAGCTGTCTGGACGGAGCCTGTCGGTGCGTCGAGGGATTCCTGCAGTTCCGCAAGCACACCTGTCTGGGACGTAAGTATCCGCCAAGTGCCGGCCAAGTCTTGTGGCCCTAATCCGCCCGGTTTGCATGGAATTCCACACATACACACACATTTGCTAGATGATATCATTAACTGTTCGGTGCGGTGTTTGGTGAATTGCAATAAACGGACGGCAGCCAACTAATAATACCCACTTTGATGGCTTATCATTTCTTGAGTTAACCGGAATGTCACGCAATGCGAGGTAGTACATAGTAACTACACAGGAAAAAGAGGTTTCAAGGGATTTTTCGGCTTTGATTTTAGGAGATTTATTAAGTGGAAAATATGAAAAAGAAAGCCTCTTCTTCGATATTGGTTTATAGTTATTTAATTCTCAATAAGAATATATAGTTTTCCCACTCCTTAATCTTTAAACTTTAGCTCTTTAAGCCTTAATTATTACTTTCTGATTATCCACTTTGGCTCTGTGTACTCTACTCCAGTGTCCACTCCCATTTCCTGTTTGCCATTCGTTAACACTTTGGTTCGTTTGGGTTTTCCTTTCTGCCGGCAATTAACACGGGCATAGCAATAACAATAACGATGAAAATAACAAGACAATCGTGTCACTAATTATACGCATAATTGGTTAATCTTCCAAGAACTGGCCAGCAGCAGCCTTCTGGCCAGCAGAAAAAAAAGAACACAAAACGTAGAATGCTGAACGTTAAATGTAAAATGTAAATGCAAATGTTTGGCTTCGATCTCTCTGCGAGTTTGCTGTTTCTGTTTGTGCAGAGCGATGTGTGAAAGATACATTTTTCAAGATACTCGGCCAGTGGCACCGAAGATGCATCTTCAGGGCTGCTAGGGCTCTGAGCCAGGGAACCGTGACTCATGGCTAGAGTAGGAAATAAATCACTAACTGGCCTGTGTGATTCATTCAGTGACTGACTAAGAAGGGTAGAAAAAACTTAAGTTAATTCTTGCGGGGGAAAAAGATTAAATAAATTATTCAAAGAACGTGGCAGTAATAAATTTAGTTGAGATAAAAACTTGGAGGTAACATTTCAAAGAACAATTCTAGAGAAAGCTTGGATTTTAATTGAAACTCTAAAGGTACTAAAAATGATTGCATTTATAAGAATTCACTTAATTTTAAAAATATTTCTTCTGAGAACAGTGACTGTGAAGGTCACAAATCCTTTTCCTTAACTGTCATCCCTGCCAGCAATTGGAATTCGCTCCACTTCCTTTTGGCACATTGGCGCCAAGTGGCGTTAATCTGATTAGAATGTTGACTAGAATCGAGGGGCCATGGCTCTACCCGCTCCTCCCCACTGGGGCACGATCGTGGAGCAGTTCGTGTCATTGCCGTTCACCTGATCTGCTCTGGCTCTGGCGACTTAATTATATGGCATAAGAACTCAATATATATGGGCAGGACAGCTGCTGGTCGAGCTGAGAGTTAACTCTCGTATTTAATTAAGCGTAATTTGAGGCCAAAGCGGCCAGGTGAGCCCGCGCTCATTTATGAGAGATACTTTCACCGAAACACACAATAAAAGAAAGAGGAACCTTTCACCATTAGAGAGACAAGACGAGACTATGGATATGGGAATATCCTGGCTTAGCCCCTTTGATGGCTATCGCCCAGCGGTGCCTACTTTACATGGCTAATTGCCTCCTCTCCACGTAATTAAATTGCACTGATTAGCAATTGGGAAGAAAGTCCAAGAAAGTCCAATTAGTTCTCACACAGAGAGAGTAAGGCCAAAGTTGTTGCCAGTTGACAAAAATGTTGCACACATTTGGGATTGGCCATTCACTTCATCCTATCGCCATCTCTCCCTGCTGCTGGCTGCTCCTCCATCTCCATCTCTGAGTCGCGGGTCAAGTGAAGCAAGTGGTGTGCCAGATTTTGTTAGCTTGTCAGGCTTTCCATTTGGCTTTTTCGCGCGCGCTCTCCGCGCTCTCCAGCTCTTCGAGCTCGGCGCTCCGCTCTTGGCCACTTGTTCCAGTTTCCCATGCACCTTAACCCAGGCCCAAGCCCATTCCGGGATTGGCTCTTAACTTGCCCGTTTTTGTGACTGTTTAACGAGCCCACCTCCAGCTTTACAGCCATCCAGCAATCCACCAACAATGAGCACTTCCTCCCATCTTTATGAGTTATGCATTCGGTTCTTCGGCCTGGTCTACTCCACTCTCCCCGTTTCACCCGGCCTGCAGAGTTTAAAAGTATGCCAAATACATATGCTTAAATATATATATATACCCGCTCAGATAATGAACAAACAGATAGCCCCAGACTAACCGACCAAACAGTGGAAGCTGAGCCACTGTCTCGCATGATCGAGATCTTCTGCATACAAAGTTGCAGGAAAAGTGAACCACTCTGACATCGGCGATCACACAGCTGCACTGAGAGAAAGAAAATTACAAGATAAAATATTTTAGAACACATTAAAAAATATATTTAAATATAAAAAATTTAAGAGAGATCTAGAGATGAAATATGAAATTGGTAGTTTAGACTTTAAAGAACATTCTGAAAGTATCTTACTTTGAAGTACTAAATTTTCTTACAAAAATAAATTTAAATTTATCTCAGAATGCAAATAAAAATGTCCTATAAATTATAATAAAATTAAAAAACACCTTTTCCCCTTTTTTCTGTTTATGGCATCCCTGCTGACTCTCATTATATAAGGCAGAGCCAGAAGCAGAGCCTGAGAAGCTGTAGAAAATCTCCTAGTCACTCTCCTCGGCAAACTCAGCTCACTTTCGTGCAGCCTCAACACCTTCGCAGGCCAGAAAAACGAAAAAAAACAGGGAAAATACTTTCCATTGCGACACCTTGCACCAAAAATAATATAAAAATGGAAAGAGAGAAAGACCCAGAGCGAACGAAAACTACCGAAAACCGCCGAAAAATTCCATTTCATTTCGCATGACCCACAAAAGGCAGCCCAGTCAAAGTCAAACTGTGTTAATTTGCGGCTGCAGACAAAGAAAAGCAAAACCGAATAGAAAGAAAAATATACGAAAAAATGCTTCTTGAATGGCCATTTCAAACTAAATTGCGCCAAATGCCAAATTGCATGCAAATTATGTGGAACGGCCAAAACATAACCGAAAGCAAACCAAATAGTGGCAGAAGTAGCGCCCCGTCGCTTTCGGTCAACTTCCGGAAAATAAAAGACAACTTACCATTTCCCCCGAAATGCAAATGGTTTCAATTAATCAAAGCGTCCCCGGGTTGTTTTTTTTATATAATGAAAGTCGGCGGCATAAATAGACTTATTATAGCCGCAGGAATGCTGCCGCAGATGGATTTGTATCTGTGCGTGTGGCAGGCAGTTGACACAGTTTTGCGATTTGCTATTTGCGATTCCGGCCACCGGCGGCGGCGACTTAAACAAAGACAGCGCCCGCAGAGGAAGCTGCGATTTAATTTATGCTGATTTCGATGCAAATTATTGTTTATGATGCCAGCAGCAGCAGCTCCCCGCCGATCCACACAGCAATTTTCACACGCCGCGTCGCTCTCGCAGCTCGCTGGGTATCTCGCGCCGGTGATCTCTCGGAGATCGGGCGCAGCTCTGGCCGTAATCGAAGTGGGTTAGGTTAGCAGTGGCAGTCGTGCAGCGATTCGCATGCAACCTGTCGCACCGGCAACAACGCTAAGTGGCCGTGGCATTGGCATTGCCCCCAGGCAGCCACCACATCGATCAGAGGCGGCGTCGTCCCCTCGCCCCATGTTGGGAATAAAACAATGTTGAAGCACAGGGAGAAATTTTGATTTAAAGAAGTCGGTTTTATAATCTATAATATAATATAAATATAAAGGGATTTATGTCTAGAAAGTGGAATATAAATGGGAACACAGATACATATGTCTATAGAAAATTATATAGTTTGTAACAGAAAGACATAAATATGTCTCAGATTTGATAAAAAAATATATATTTACTCAGCCTTAGTTGAACTACAAATAATTAAATTGATTTTTAAAGTTAATCTTTTAATAAATTCAAAGCAATTTAATGATATAAATGTACTCAGCCACCCTTAAATATTATTGTAAAATATTATTGTATATGTGTAAAACACATTTTTATAGTACTGCCAACATCCCTAAATACTATTTTTATCTTGGAAAATTTAAATAAATTAATCAAGTAAGAATTTTCCGCCTTGTCCCCCCTCTAATGCTGTTATATAAAAGTGAAAGATGAGGCCAAGCATTTGGCTGGCATCCCTCCTGCTCATGCGATTCTTCCTGCTCCACGTTGTTGACTCCATATTGGTGTCACAATGCCGTCCGAGCTACTCGCATTTGGAATTGGGCTTTGGCCGACGTCGTTCAGTGTCAGTGTCAGGCGGTGCATTCGTTAAGTATACGCCATGCTGGCCTGGCCGTTTGCCTTTCATGTGCCACGAACTCCGATCCGAACGATCGACCGGTTGGTTCCCCAATGGCCAATGGAGCGCCTTTTGTGAAATGCCGACAGAAGGCTCTTTGGGGAATGGTGGATCTGTGTCCGTGGCCGAAATTCCCGCGAGAAAACGAACTTTTCCAGTTGGGCCAGGATGAAGGGTATAGATTCCCGCATACCGATTTATGATCGCCAAATGGGAATGGATCTCGTGGCCAGACACTGCCCAAAGGGCAAATGCAGGTGGCAAAGTCAGTGAAATGCAAGCTGCAAGTTGCAAGTTGCAAGTTCCTCGTTGTTGCAAGTTGCTGGCAAAACCAAAAACGAAACAAGTGAAAACAAGTTGGAGCGGCAGTCCGGAAAGTGGGTCAGAGCTGAGATTCCAGAGGAGGACAGTGGCAGACACGCAGGTGGCTCGGCTCAGTCTTGGCTTGCAGTGGTTGCATTCGTGGCTGCAGTCACCAAGCACCAAGTCAGCCAGTTATCGAGGCGAGTGGAATGCTGATGAGGAACGGTAATGGGAATGGGCGACGTCACCGACGACGTTTCAGCGTCATCTTCTGGTTCCCATCTGATCCCCTTCTACGAGTCATGCACAGGGAAAAAATCTATTCCATTAATTATTAAACATTTCTTGATATTCCCTTAAAATAATCCCCAGAATTTAAAGTTAAAATATAAATTTATTTTATATTTAAATACATCTTAAAGTGCTTCCCATTTTTGCCATATTTATTTTTCTTCTCTGCATGGTTTCTCGTCTCTTCTTTGGGATTCTCTTTTGGCCACGATGCGTTGAGGTTGATGCAGTTGCAGTTGACTTTATTGACGGTTATTAGGCTTGTCGAAGGCGGGCTAATGCTCTGATGTGGTTCTTGTTCTCCTCCATGTTCTGGTGTGGCTCCTCATGATGATGATGATGAGTTTTTAATATGCATTTGGTGCTTGCAGTTCGGTTTACGGTTTACGGTTAACTTAAAAACACAAACTCGATCCGGAGCAAATCTCACGAGAATTTTCCGCAATTTCTCAACCTCCCCTTTCTCTCTTCCTTTGTTTTCCCACAGCTGCCCATCCTGGCGCCGTTTGTTATAGCCACGCCCACTGCCAAATGTTCGACACCCGCACCCACTGCGACTTCCTCATTCCGAATCTCTTCGGGCGCTGCCAGTGCACAAGTCCCGCCAAGATGATCGGTGGTCTCTGCGTGGCCCCGGCGGCGGATCAGCAGGAGGTGGACCAGGCCATTGAGAAGGTGGAGCAACCAGTTAGCACGAGCACAACAAGGAAAACCACTACGACGACGACAACAACAACGACCACGACCACAACACCTGCTCCCACAACAACCACAAGAAGGCCCACCCCGTCGACAACAACAACGACGACAGCTGCTCCCATTCTCCTCGAAGATGAGCTGCCCGCCAGCGTGGAGGAGCAATCCCTGGAGGAGGATGATGGCCAGACCACCAAGCTGAGACCCGAGGTAGCCGAGGTGGACAACGGTGAGAAACTGGAGGCTGTGGACATGGCCCACGAGGAAACCGAACTGACACAGCAGCAGAACCAAGAGGAGGAGCAGCAGCAGCAGCAACAGAACCATCATGAGGAGGCTGCAGTTCCACCGAAAGAGCCAGAGCTCACCCAGATCTCTCAAGATGCCACCACTGGGGTTCAGCAGCTGCTCACGCCCGCCGATGTGCCCACCGAGAACGCCATTGCCGCCGAACAGGAGACCGAGGCTGGGCCCACCGAGGATTATCCCTACAAAATCGACGAGGAATACGCCGAGGAGCATGACAGCCATAAGCCAGAGCTAACTGGTGAGCAGCCCGAGCAGCAGGAGCACCAAGAGATTGTCCCAGAGGTGGTGGCACCAGAAGCCGAGGAGGAGGAGGAGGCCTCGGGTAATCAGGAGATTGCCTCATCGCCCATCGACGACACCATGAAATTCGATTACGAAGCCGAGCCCGAGAAGGAGGAAGAGGAGGAGGAGAGGCCGCAGACTAATGAGGAGGTGGTGCCCATCGATGCCGAGAGCGAGACTGATGCTGAGGCCAGCACCAGCGAGCCGCCGGTCCAGACGCAGCAGCTTCTCGAGGAGGAGACAGAGCCGGAGACAGCCCAGACGGTGGCCGACGAGGAACTGATCCCAGTTAATGCTGCACCTGAAACCGAAAGTGTGACGAAGGCAGCTGACAACGAGTTGGAGCAAGAGGCGGAGGAGCATCTGGCCTCGGGGGATCATGAGCTGCAAGTGGCTCACGACGAGGAGGAGCAGCCACCCAAGCAGGAGGAGCCGACGATTGTCAGCAGCAGCGTGCCAGCCCCAGAGCAGATGGAGAGTGAAAGCCAAGTCGAGGTGGGAAAACCAGAGGAGCCAGAAACCGAAATGGAAAAAGAAGTAGCGGAAGCAGAAGCAACGCCAACCGAAGCCGCAGAAGTGGAGCTGCCGCTGGCCACCGATGACAGTCAGAGGCCAGAGATGGGAGCTGAATCTGGAGCTGTAGCTGAATCTGAGACCGATCAGGCAGAACAAAGCGCCGACATCAAGCCGACAAGTGGCGAGGATGATTTAAATGAAGCCAATCAATTAAATCAAGACCAAGTCACCGAGCCAGCTGACCAGGAGAACGAGGAGGGGGCAGAGCAGCACGAGGAGGAGAGCCAGCAAGCCGAGCAGGTGGAAGAAGAAGTCCATCAAGATGCAGATGAAGCCACAACAGAGAAACCAGTCCAAGACATCGACACTGAAGAGGCAGCGGCAGAGGCGGAGACAGAGCAGGAGGTGGAGGCAATCACCGAAGCGGAGCACGAACAATTGACATACCCAACAAATGATGATGAATTGGCGCCACTGGAGGAGGCAGAAGCAGAGCCAGAGCTGACCACAGAGCGGCCAGAGGCAGCAGCGGAACCAGAACCAGAATTAGAGATCACCACCGAGCTGCCCCAAGAGGAGGAGGAGAAGCATGAGCCCGAGGCCGATGAGGAAAATGCAAATGCAATTAAAACGCCCGAAGTGTCGGAAGCAATTGCTGAGCCCCAGGCAGAGGCGTTGCCCGAGCCAGAGACGGCCACAGAGACAGCCATCGGGGAAGAAGAGGAGGAGGAGGAGGAGGAGACACTGGTAACCGAGAGCATCCCAGAGCCAGAAGCAGAGCCCGCTAATGATGAGGTGTCGCAGGTGAATACCGATCAAGGTAAGCCAGAGCAGCCAATTAAGAGCGATGCTGATAACGAACCGGAAGCCACGGAGGAATCCACGCAGACGGAGATTGTGCCCGAAACCGAACCTGAAACCGAGGCCAGTGAAAGTGCCCAGACTCAGGAGGAGATCAAGCCTCAGGCGGATGAAGCGGAGCTGGAAAAGAATGAGAATGACAACATAATCCAGGGAGCCGAGCCAATTGCCCAGGAAGAGGTTATTCCAGAGCCAGCGGAGGAACCAGCAGAGGAATCCTCTCCACCAGCTGCTCCGACAGAAGAGGAGGAGGAGCCCAACAAACCCGAGTTGGATTACACCAGCATCGAACATCTCCAGGAGATTGCCCAGCAAGAAGAAACCACAGCTGCCGCTGAGCAGGCTGAAGAGGAAGCAGAGTCCACAGTGGCCCCTGAGCTCTCGGAGGCGCCCAGTGCCATTGTGAGTGACGAGGTGGACCAGGAGCAGCATCCCCAGAACTTCCATGAGAGCGAGAGCATCGCCGACATTCTCAGCGATCTGATGCTGGAGGGCGACAGCACCGTGCCACCGGTTCCATTTGGCCAGCAGCCCGCCCAGACGGTGCCCATGGTGGAGGCCAACTCGGAGAACGAGGAGGATCAGCCCCATGCTGCCATTTCAGATCTCGTGGCCGAAGCTGATGAAACCCACGACCATGAGGAGCAAGTGCCACAGGCAGAGGAGCCAGTGCCCGCCATTCCCGACCTCTTTGCCGAGGCAGCTAACGATGAGGCAGCCGGGGAAGAGGAGCAGGTAACAGCCGCTCCTGAGCAGAGCTCTCTGGTTGAGAAGGAGGAGGAGCAGCAGCAGCAGCAGCAGACAGAGGAAGAGGCCGTCAAGGAGGAACCCCAGCAGGATGAGAGAGAATCTGAGCCAGCTAAGCAGGAGGAAGCCGAAGCAGAAGCCCAAACCGAAGCCACCACAGAGAAGGAGCTGGAGCTGGAGTCTGAGCCCGAGGAGGAGCGCACTCTGTCGCCCGAGGAGCTGCCCTTCGACCTCATCGATCACTCCGTTCCCATCCGGCTGAATGAACTGGAATCCGATAACCTGATCTTAGAGTCCACCACCACCATCGATGGCCTCCAGGAACTGGACAGCAATCACATTGAGGAGGAGCCTGTCGTCCATAACGTTGCCCATGAGGAAGCCACTCCGAATCCCGCCGACATTGTGGAGATCACCACCCAGACCATGCTGGGCCTGGCCAGCCGCGTGACCCTCATGGAACCCGCTGCTCCAGTGGTGACCACTTTGATGCCTTTGATGACCGCCGCCGATGAGCCCACTCCGGAGCCCGTGTCTCCGGCTTCCATTGCTCCCCCGGTCAGCAAACCCGGTTCCGAGCTGCGCAAACGCGTGGATCTTGGCCTGGAGGCAGTTTCCCTGGGATTGGCCTGCAGCAGCGATCGCCAGTGCCAGTTGGCTGATCCTCACACCGTTTGCAATGGACGCGGAGTGTGCGACTGCTCGGCCAGCGGAGAGGAGCAACAATGCGGCGCCGAGAGAACTGGATGCAGTCCTGGAACCTTCCAGGTGAGTGCGAGATTTTCTTTGAAGCCAAGAAATACATATAAATAATTTGTGTAATTCTCCCTTTTGCAGTGCCGTTCCAGCGGCGTTTGCATCTCTTGGTTCTTCGTGTGCGACGGCCGCGCCGATTGCAATGACGCCTCCGACGAGGAGTGCACCCACAATGCCCGCCTGAACCAGAGCTGTCCGGCGGAGTCCTTCCGCTGCCAGCGCAGCGGCCGCTGCATTTCGCGGGCGGCCCTCTGCGACGGCAGGCGCCAATGTCCGCATGGCGAGGACGAACTGGGCTGTGATGGCAGCCACCGAGGAGGCAATGCCTGCCCAGAGCACACGTTCCGCTGCGGCAGCGGCGAGTGCCTGCCGGAGTACGAGTACTGCAATGCCATTGTGTCCTGCAAGGATGGCAGCGACGAGCCGCCGCACTTGTGCGGCTCCCGGTCCGTGCCCAATCTCTTCATGCGCCTGATCGAGGCCGGCGGCCTGCTGGGCGGAAGGCGAGAGGCGGATGCCTACTGCCCGCATCGCTGCAGCAATGGTCTGTGCCGCTCCACGGCCATCGTGTGCTCGGGAAGGGATGGCTGCGGTGATGGTACCGATGAGCAGACCTGCGCCGTGTGCCGTAAGTATTTTTTGGAAAGTGGAAAGTAAGAAATAATATTTATGACGTCCCCCTTTTCTTTGTTCCACAGGTTGTCCTGCCCCGACTACTGCCAGCCTGCCCGCCTTCCTGGCCCGGCAACGTCCCATGCCGCTGTGGTAGAGAGGATCCTTGGAGCTTTTGCCAACAACCACTGTCTTCCGATTTCGGACAACCATTATTCCACATCCCAAAACCCAACACACTCGCAGCACTATCGCCTTTATACCCCCAGACGCATTGAAACACGATTTTTGCCTAGCATTTAAGTGGATATTTACACATTTATTTATTTATTTATTATGACCTTAGCTGCGCCCATGCCACGCCCAATTGCCACCTTGCTAGCAAGGGGGCAGGGACTTACTTCGGTTCCTCCCCTTTGAGCCGGTGATGTTTGTCAATTGTGCCATTGGGCGCAACCCTAAAGCACATGAAAAACACACACTAAAACGACACACACCACACCCCCCAAAAACACACACACTCTCGCCCCCATTTCGACTATTTATTCTACTCATCTGGCCCATCAAAAAAACTTTTTATTTATCCCCCACACAAACACACTCTCACACTCGAAAGGAAGATTTCTTCATTTAGCTTAGTTTTATGAAATTTTCTAATTTATTCAAGGAAAACATAAACGAAAAACGAGTGACGAAAAACCATGAAATGATGCATTTTTATCGATAAATATTTTGTAAATAAGAGTAAACGTGTTCGATGTACATGATAAACGAAACGCAAATGCCTATAAAGAAACGTAGGGTATCTATAAAGCTAACATAGCGCAATCAGATCATATATCCCCTATATAGTTTATTAAATGTATGTACGTGTGAGTGGCACTCACACGCTTTTCTCAAAGTCAAAGCGCATCACGGTAAAACTAACAAAAAAAAAAAGTAACAACAAAAAAACCACAACGAATGAAATGACAATAAAAAATCTATTTTTAGAAAACTATTAAAAAAAATAATAATTTGTGTGCTTACTGAAAATGGGTCGAAGGAATAGGGAGGAATTTGATGAATTTATTATTTAATTT
Source organism: Drosophila anomelani (assembly GCA_035045905.1). Taxonomy (NCBI): domain Eukaryota; kingdom Metazoa; phylum Arthropoda; class Insecta; order Diptera; family Drosophilidae; genus Drosophila; species Drosophila anomelani. Next base: position 12,775,967 of record JAWNOO010000165.1, read on the forward strand.
TACTTGATATAATCTTATATAAAAGTTATTAAATTAAATAATTTTCGAATGTCGTAAAAAATATATTTTCTAGATACGTTTTTCTTACTTTACTTTTCATTTAAGGCATTTAAATATAACCTTAAAGCATTTTTTTCTTCTTAATAAAAGGTTCCCAACACATCAAAAAGTGTCAAACAAAAGACTTAGGAAACGAACTTGGCTGCACAGTTTGGTCTACGAGAGGAAAGAGAGGGAAACAGCATAGAACGAGGAAATCCTTCGCGCCCCTTCCCTTTTTTTTCTCTCAAGCTGTAGTTCCAACTGTAGGTCCCAAAATGAAATACCCTTTTGCCTATAATTTCCCTGGATAACGGGGCGTATACGTGATATCAACTTCCTCAAACGACATAGCCATAGATTCCAGCTAATCGGACAAACAACTAAGCATAGGAAACGGCCACTTCTGATTAGAGAACTTTGATTTAGTATTTCACTTTAATAATTATCTCGGCCATTATCAAAACAGAGTTTTACGACCGCGATAATCGGGGGTATAAAAGCGACATCGCCAGACCCTGCCAACCAAGTTGTTTCAGCAACATGAAACTGTTCGTAGCTTTCCTGGCTCTGGCCGTAGCCTCGGCCTCCGCCTCCGCCATCAACAGCGTGATCCACCCCAAGGATCTGGGCAAGGTCTCCAAGATCGAGGGTCGCATTACCAACGGCTACCCGGCTGAGGAGGGCAAGGCCCCCTACACCGTCGGTCTGGGCTTCAGCGGCGGCTGGTGGTGCGGTGGCTCCATCATCGCCAACGACTGGGTGCTCACCGCCGAGCACTGCATCGGAAACGCCGACTCTGTGACCGTGTACTTCGGTGCCACCTGGCGCACCAACGCCCAGTTCACCCACTGGGTTGGAAACGGCAACTTCATCAAGCACAGCAACGCCGACATCGCCCTGATTCGCATCCCCCACGTGGACTTCTGGCACATGGTTGGCAAGGTGGAGCTGCCCAGCTACAACGATCGCTACAACGACTACAACGAGTGGTGGGCCGTGGCCTGCGGCTGGGGAGGCACCTACGACGGCAGCCCGCTGCCCGACTGGCTCCAGTGCGCCGACGTCCAGATCATCCACAACTCTGAGTGCGCCAGCTACTACGGCACCGGCACCGTTGGCGACAACATCATCTGCATCCGCGTTGTTGACGGCAGGGGAACCTGCGGTGGAGACTCCGGCGGCCCCCTGGTTACCCACGACGGCCGCAAGCTGGTGGGAGTCACCAACTGGGTGTCTGGCTCTGGCTGCCAGGCTGGTCATCCCGCTGGCTTCCAGCGCGTGACCTACCACTTGGACTGGATCCGCGACCACACCGGAATTGCCTACTACTAAAAGTTGAATGTTGATTGAATAAACTATATTTGAAGAGCAAATTTTAATGGTTTTGTGGTGGAAGTTACCTTAGCTATCATGGAAAGGAAAATGAATTAAAGTTTCCCATTTTCATTATATTTTTGTTATTTTGAAGTTTCGATTTACATTTTATGGAAATCGGAAGACTTTCGGAAAACTTTACTTGAATCTGTAATAGAAACAATCGGGAAATTAATATAAAAAGAAACCTTTAACTTCTGATCCTAAAATTTGTATATTAATTTAATGATAATCTGAAGACTTAATCAGATGTATTCTAGGTGTCATAATATACATAATTTAATAGAATTTAAAGTTTCACAAGACCTCCGCATTAGAAATTCGATTTACAAAAATTTCTAAACGGAAATGTTCTTTTATTTGCCATAGAGGATGCGTGCACTGATCTTATTTATAAATCATATACAATCATATACAATCGAGAGACATCATAAAGCTAGTATAAACTCCTATATTCTATTCTCAAAAAGAATTATCCTGCTTTTCTGCTACTCTCTTCGCTTCTTTCGTTTAAAGCCATGAATTTTAGTAATTTTTACTTCCAATTATAATTTTAAAATTAAAATAATTAAAAATTGCTCTTTCAATATAATTTATTCAATCAACATTCAATATTTAGTAGTAAGCAATGCCGGTGTGGTCGCGGATCCAGTCCAGGTGATAGGTAACACGCTGGAAGCCAGCAGGAGCGCCCGACTGGCAGCCGGCAACCGAGCCAAAGTTGGTGACACCCACCAATTTGGTGCCGTCATGGGTGACCAGGGGGCCGCCGGAGTCTCCGCCGCAGGTGGACTTGCCGTCGGGAGTGCGCACGCAAATGATGTTGTCGCCAACGGTGCCGGATCCATAGTAGCCGATGCACTCGGAGTTGTGCATGATCTGCAGGTCCACGCACTGCATGTAGTCGGGCAGCGGGCTGCCGTCGTAGGTGCCTCCCCAGCCGCAGGCCACGGCCCACCACTCGTTGTAGTCGTTGTAGCGATCGTTGTAGCTGGGCAGCTCCACCTTGTTGACCATGTGCCAGAAGTCCACGTGGGGGATGCGGATCAGGGCAATGTCGGCGTTGCCGTGCTTGATGAAGTTGCCGTTTCCAACCCAGTGGGTGAACTGGGCGTTGGTGCGCCAGGTGGCACCGAAGTACACGGTCACAGAGTCGGCATCTCCGATGCAGTGCTCAGCGGTGAGCACCCAGTCGTTGGCGATGATGGAGCCACCGCACCACCAGCCGCCGCTGAAGCCCAGACCGACGGTGTAGGGGGCCTTGCCCTCCTCAGCCGGGTAGCCGTTGGTAATGCGACCCTGCATGTCCTTTGTGTGGACAGCCTTTTGGACGGAGCTGGAGCCACGGGGCATGGCGGCACCAGAGGCCGAAGCCACGGCCAGAGCCAGGATAGCTACGAATAGTTTCATGTTGCTGGAACAACTTAACGTATTGAGGGACGACTCTGGCGTATTTATAGCCGTTTAGAGCTGGCCAAGCCAGAGTGGGTCATATATAATCAGTGTCCGTTCGAACAAGTGGCCGATAAGCTTGGACGATCTAATATATTGGTCGATTTCTGGACTGACTAAGCGAGCCACTGCCAGGGCTATTACTCTTGACTCTAAAGCAGTTAATGAATGGAGTCAGGTCAAGAGGAGACTTTGGAGTGTTACTAGGAAAACTAGAAAACTAGAAGATAGTAAATACTATTACCAGCAATTGGAATTCTGCTTAAACTTTACACAAAAGAACATGAACATAATACTTAATTCTAGGAAAATGTAAATTTAAATATATTAAAAGAAATGTAAATAAATAAAGAAATGAATTAGCTCACCTATAAATAATGTATTGAACTATATAAAATTTGATCTGTATGTATTTTTATTTATTATTCTTGGAATGAAACTTATTTATCAACCAATATAATTATAGGACAAATATCAACAAGTATTTACACTTCTTTGTAAACCATCGAAAGTCTCAAGGTTTCGATTTATAATTAGAACATGAAAAGTAGAACCTGCGTATGTGTATTTTGAACCTGATTATTATTCTTTTTCCCAGATTTACGACTTCTTATTAATACTATCTCTGCTGATTCGAGACTTGATTAGATTTAAATATTTACAATACACAAGGGATGTGTATATAGTATCAAAGCCAAGTGCAAAGTGCCACGCCCATTCACAAGTTTTTAGATAAGTCAGATTTAATTTTATATTATGACCATAAATACTCATTAATCAGTTGAAAACAGTGGGACTTGGCTATAATTAAATTGATTAAAAATATGGAATCTCATTGCGGAAATCCGTCTGCATACGTTTTGTTTATTTAAGAGATTCGTGTTTTTATTTATGATTTTTGATAAGGCATCAAGTGTTTTTATAAAACTGGGTCTAAATGAAGGAATATTTTATATTATTCTTTAGCATAAATATTTTTACAAATATAAATAAATCATGTCAAAATTGCCTGAACAATAGGGAAGAGTATTTTGGCTTTGAATAAATATTCAAATGCTTAAATTCCATCTGTGCTTGTCAGCCAACCATAAATCCCTATAATATATAGTAATGCCACTTTTTCTTAGTCTGTTGCGGTCAGTTCTTCGGTCTTGTTAAGAGTTCTCGCATTTATTTTCGGTTTCTAGAATTTTACTTATATATTATTCCATTTATTAGTGACAAAGTAAATGCTATTTAAAGTATGTATTGATCAACTAAAACCAATATTTGTGATGTAGTTGTTAAAAATTAAATACTTGTGGTATTATTTATTCAATAAATATTTAAAAATAATCAAATATTCAAGTTTATTACATCAAAAGTAAATCCGAAATCTTTTAAATAAAATTTAAAAGTTTAAAAGTTGATTCTTTAAATAAGTTTTAATAAGTTCTGAACTTTCTTTCGACAAAGTTAAGAAAGGTAGTGAAGTGTTATGTTATAGCTACAATAATATTACCTACTAAAATTCGAGCCTACCTTCATTTAAACACTTACTTTCCCCTCCTAACTTCCCTTTCCTTTGTTTACTTTTTTGTTTCTTTTGTTTTTGTTTTATTTATTTTTTTTTTTGCGAACGACCTTGCCTGCGGATAAGCAGCGGCACCTTGCTATAATTTTCCGGCAGGCACTTGGCGAAAATACCACCCACCCTCCACACACACACCCAGCAAGCAGAACGAGCAGAACCAACAAGTGTGTGTGGAGTGCGTGCCGATGGGGAAATGGTGATAAGAGCGGGAGGAGGGTGGGGGAAGAGCGTGCAAAATAGCGGCGCAGCACGTGCCGAAAATGTTTGGAAAATGCGCAGGCTCAGTGAGTGCCAAACTGTGCGACTGACAATTGGCAAATAAACATTGCATACTTTCAGGCAGCGCACACTGAGAGTGCAGCCGAGTGCACGAGTGTGTGTGTGTGTGTGTGTAGCTGTTGCTGCTGCACTCGCAAAAAAAACGTTGCCACAACTAACGATGATATCACAGTCATGATATCATTCGGAACATATCGATAAATTGCCTGTATCACACAAATTAGAATTTTTATCGCTTCTTTTCTGCCTGATTTTCGGGGCGAGGCTGGCCATTGTATCCTTGGGTTCCGCCCATATGTATTACGTAATCATTGATGGTCATCAGTGGGTTAATTAAAATAATTTGCAGTGAAAAAAAATGTATTTTAAGCTTGCAGGATTTGTTACTTAAGGTGACGTTGCTAACAGCAGAGCTTCAGCTTTTAAATAATATTTTAATTCTACTTCCAAATAAAATATTAATAAAATTATGAACTAAATATTTGTAATACTATATTAATAAATATTCTGAAGGATGCTACAGATATCCTTAAAGCTGTCAAAACCCCTGTAAAGGATGTTGAAAACTATAGGTTAGATCTTAAAAACCATGATAACATTTAAAATCTTTAGTTATTAATAGTTATAAAATTTATTTGGCTTCAAGTTATTCAAATTTTCCAAATAAAAACTTCATGAAAACTAAAGTATCTATAATAAAAATAATTCAATTGTTAATTTCCAAACTAAGACAAATACAAAACTTCATTAAAACTAAAGATTTAATTAAGTAATACAATAAAAATAATTCAATTGTTAATTTCCTAAACTAAGACGATGAACAAACTAATGAAAAGATTAAATATCATTTCTAGTTTTCTGAAATTAATTGATAAAATGAAATAAATATAAACTGCAGATGTATTAATTTTAAATTAATTTTTCTCTGTGCCCTGGTTGCTGCTGCTGCTCGGACGATGAGAGTGTAAAAAATCTCACATCGGCTTTGGGTCGTCATTCGTGCCGTGGTCGTCGGAGGAGCATGGAACGCTCTGCGCGCTGCTCGCGCTCGTATTATCCGTTTCGCTAGCAGGGACTAAGGACTACGGCCAGAGTCGCGCATCGCCGATTCCTAGATAAGGAGGTGCTGGCTGAAAATCACACAACAAATATTTGTGTATTTGCTGCAATCAATATGGTGCGACGATGAGTCCCAGTCAAAGGCCAAGACCAAGTGAGTGTGTGGCCTAAATATTGGATGAATCCTGGGGCAGGGTGTTGACAAATTTCCAAGTGCGTCCGGAAAAACGTTGGCAGGCATTCGCGTGTTTGTTGTTGTGTTTGTGTATCTGTGAGAACGTATCTGTATCTGTATCTGTATCTGTGTATCCGTATCCGTATCCGCAAAGCGATTGCAATTTTACGCTGACGCTGCAGCAGAAGCATTTCGCCTCAATGGAACTTGACACACTCACCCGTCACCGCCCCCAAAAAAACACCCCTCTGGGGATATATACACACACATAGGCGAACACTCTTGTGATGTATAAATTTGCCACCGCAAAAATACATGTCCTCGAAACACTTGCACCACACACACTCACACATCCTTGCCCAGAAGTGGCCTGCATTCGCCCTTCACCCCCTTTCCACTTGCATTTTGGCCCCACATTTTCATTATTATATTCCTTATATTGCTTTATATACGGTTCATACATATATTGCCCAGCTGAATGGCCATCCCAAGTGCATTTGCCATTAGCATTCAATGCATTATCTTGATGCACAGCTGCTATTAACCAAAAGACTCGCCAAAGTGCTTTGGGTTTTTAGTGGTAGGTTTCTATAGACGAGTCTATTGAATCATAGTTAAGGCTAAGAGTCAAACGCCAACTGGATATTCAATTAGATAAACACTGTTAATCACACGACGACTGTCTGCGTGTCACAGAGTCGGAGGAGGGAGTAATCGAAATTTTATCTCTCTTCTAAGCTAAACTTGGACTTAGACATACCCAAGTGTAAGTGGTGTGAAATGCAAATAAATGGTAGCTTAAAAGGAGAAAGTCTTCTGGCTTTATTTACTATATTTATTGATATCATTAAAATATTGTTATATTTGGGTAATTTTATAATTTTACTATTATTTAAAGAACGAATAAATTCCCTTTATTTATTTGAATTAATTCTTTAGAGTGTCTGTTGCATACATTTTCCTATTTAGTTTAAAAAACTCTACACATTTTATTAGAAAAACCATTTATCGCAGCTCTTCCTGTCTGGGGATTACTTCTAAATATATGTTATGTTTTTTGTATGTTATCATGGTTCCGTCTCATTAAATGGGGGTAGTGACTTTATCGCAAACCCGCATGGAAACACATTTTTAAATCCCTTTCAATGTGGAGCATGTGAATATACAGTATCTTTCATATTAATGGAATTTTTTATATGATAAAAAATATTTCTTGCTATTATTTAATTAATACAGCAGTTTAGTTAAGTTCAATCTACAAAATAATTATTTTTATTATTATTATTACTAGCTTCAAATTTACCAAATAAATATTTACAGCAATAGAAAAAGCTAGCTTCCAAGTACACCCTTATCTATGCCTAATACTGGGTATTAAAATCTTAATTATATTTAGACATTTTCGAAGAACTGTCCATACATTAATACAACAAAATATCTTATCATCGCAACAGCACGAAGATGCGAAAATTCAAAAATATAAAAAAACAAAAACTAATGACCGCTGAACTTACTGTGTCGTGATCGATGAAATAATGCCGACGAAGCACTGATCCATCGGTAGACTCACTCACTCATTCAGTCACTTCCCCATTCGGTTCCCAGCACCAGCGACCAGACCCCCAGACCCCTACACCCAATGCCATTCCGAATCCGAATCTGTTTTCTGAGCGGGGGGCCGCGCCGCACTCACGTTTGTGCCGTCATAGTGCTCGGACCGCTGACTACTCGCGCGGCGGCACTGCATTTTAGCAGACTTTTGCTGCATTTTCATTAATTAATCCCAATCCCTCGCCGCAATCCCTTTCCGCCGATCGTCATCCCTCAGGGCCAAATAAAATGTTATTTATATTCTTTTGGGTAAAACACAACTTTTGGCAAAGAAAATAAATGCCGCCGTGTAAAGTGTTCGATATATTTAAACAAGAAAGCAATGGTTATAGGAAAACAGCAACGTTTTTTAACCCGAACGAGAATTAAACAAATTTTATTATCTGTAAATCTGTAAATAAAGCAATAGTTCTGATGAATGATTAGGTAAACAAGTGAAGTCATTATACCCGCTACCCATAGGGTAGAAGGGTATTATAACTTTGTGCCGGCAGGAAATGTATGTATGTAACAGGTAGAAGGAAGCATTTCCGACCCTATAAAGTATATATATTCTTGATCAGGATCAACAGCCGAGTCGATCTAGCCATGTCCGTCTGTCTGTCTGTCTGTCTGTCTGTCTGTCTGTCTGTCTGTCTGTCTGTCTGTCTGTCCGTCTGTCCGTATGAAACACTGGATCTCAGAGACTATAAGAGATAGAGCTCTAATTTTTTTCGACAGTATTTCTTCTGCTTGCACGCAGATCAAGTTTGTTTCAAATTTTTGCCACGCCCACTTCCGCCCCCGCAAATCATAAAAAAGCGTATTAAGCGTATAATTTTAAAGCTAGAGTCGCGAAAATCGGTGTTTATATTAAGAACTATAGTCTGTGTGATCCCTGAAAATTTGGTTGCGATCAGATAAAAATTGTCGAAGTTATTAAAGAAATAATTTTGTATGGCCACAAACGGCTGCTGGCAGCATGCCTCATTTGGTTGACCAATTAGACCAACTAAATATTCTTATCCGTTCTTGGTTGTGTTCGGAAAAGAATCTTATAAGATATTCGAGAAGCAATTTTAATAAATGGTAAAAATTATTAGCCGCTTAAATGCAATAATAACGCGTTTTTACACACATAGATACATGTGTATGTATTTTTGTATGCATGTGATTATATTACACTTGCATTTGCATTTGTCCGTTATGTTCAAAATTGTATTAACTGTTTTTTCTGGCGTCCTGACGGTTTTCTGGTTTAAGTAGGGGTAGCGGGTATCTCACAGTCGAGCTCACTCGACTGTAGCTTTCTTACTTGTTTTATAAATGAGTTGTTACAAGCAATAAAAGTCATGTGTGTGCCATTAACACAATCTTTTTTATACATCATTAAAATGTCATGCATTTTTCTAAAATTTTCAACTATTTAATTTTTGAAATATCCTCATGAAAGACACAATTTAAATTTAGCTCAATTTGTATAATAATCCGGATATTTGCAATTAAAAACGCATTTACTCAACTTTTTTGCAAGCTTTCAAATTCCAAGATTTTGTAATTTATTCATTGTTTACTATGGAAATCAGTAAACTGACCTTTAGAGAAACAAAAAGAAAAAGACAATAGTAATAAGCAATTTTGCATCTGTAAGCAAATAATCAGCAGACTGTTTACAATTTCAGCTGCGGAATCAACTGTCTTGCAACAATAAATCCACGAATACGTCAATAAGCATTCCAAGGGTAAGTCTGTCTTTCCAACCTTTTATTTTTCTTTTGGTCATCTAAGAATCAAATTATTTTCTAAGAATGTAAAATCATGAAGATAATTTATCTGATTTTTCAGTTCATGGTTATTGTTTGCATTGACTCATGTGACAGTCTTTTTTTTTTTGAAAAGGAATCATTAAGCTTATAACTTAATTTTTTTTACTATTTATTAAGTAACTAATAAAGTATATTTTGCAAATTTTTAAAGTATAAATAATGTATACTTTCCAAAAATATTAAAGTTATTGCAAAGATCAACTTTGGCACGACTGAGTGATCTGAAATCGAAAAGACATTACTTTGGCTATCGTATAAAATAATATACATAAATAGAATAATTGAATGGTTGGAAAAAAATACTTTTAACTCGACTTAGAATTTCTTTTTTTTTTATCTAAAAATAACACTATTTGTTTATCACACTTCGTGCATTGCAGAAACTACGTGACTTTTTCCAATTATTTAACTCCATGCGATAGCTTCACAAATGCTTCATAATTTATTTTTAATTACTTATTTCCTCCAGTTTCATAGTGTTTATAAATTTTTACTTACAAATATTGCATTTTAAGTTTCAATAAACAAAGTATTCGAATTACATAAATATTATGAGGAACTGATAAGAAATTAGGAGCTAAAAAATTGCTTCCATTTCTGTATAAAACTGTGCCAAGTTGATTAGATTTGATATATTTTTATTTTATTAATTTATAGCATTTTTGGCTTCGATTTCTTTATAAAACTCTGTCAAGTTGATTAAATTTTATCAAATATTAAATACATTATTAATTTATAGCATTTTTGCTTCGATTTCTTTATAAAACTCTGCCAAGTTGATTACATTTTATCAAATATTACGTACATTATTAATTTATAGCATTTTTGGCTTCGATGTCTTTATATAACTCTGCCAAGTTGATTAGATTTTATCAAATATTAAATACTTTATATATTTATAGCCAAGAGCTTAAATGGTATGGCAGAGAAACGACTACTGCTGGAGCGATCGGATTCTTCAGAGACGACGGAGAACCTGGAAGTACAAATGACCCGGCGAAAGGGCGTCGTGTTTCAGGCGATCCAGCACCAGTCGCTGCCCGGCAGCTGCCGGCTGCTCCTCCTCCGCCGGAAGTCGGTGCTCGGCCTGGTGGTGGCCTTTGTGTTTTGCTACTTTGTGATAGGGCGACCCGAGTGGGCGAATGTCCTTGACCTGGATGTCCTGCATGGAGATAACTTTCTCACAGTTCAGCACCAGTCCACGGTTATGGATGGTCAGTAAATCATATCCTTGATCGCAAATCCTTGATCACTCGTTGTGTTGCCTCCCCAGTGCATGCCTTTTATTATGGTTTTAAATCTTCCTTTATTTTTCTTTTGTCTTTTGCCATTTTCACCTCTTTGTGCATGTGATTGATTGATGCATGTGATGCATGTCCAGTGTCCCCAGATGTCCCCACAGTTACTGACAGTAGTATTCCATTTGTGCCGGAAGGCTTCCTTGTGTACAGCAACTCCTGTCGGATCATGGAGCTGGATCCGTACAAGAGAGAGGTGATGCGTCACTTTAAGCGGGTTAAGTACAAAGCCTGCCAGAAGCTGCCTCCATTGACCCGGGTGAGGTTCCAGGAGCGCTCTCAGAAGTACCTGCTCACCATCGACGGAGCCGCCGTTAGCCAGTATCCGTTGGCCAACAACCTCCAGTGCTGCTACATGGCCGTGCAGCGGATTAACGAAATGGAGGTCAACTACACCAAGTGCCACAGCTTTAAGGGACGCACAGAGCTGCCCAATTCCGTCGGGGACATCATCGTCAAGTGCGAGTCTGATGGCAAGCAGATCTACATCAATGGTCATGCCACCATTCCCGTCAAGGATGCTGTCCAACAGCGACTCCAGGAGGCATACGAAAAGCCTCCGGAGTTAGAGGCCAAGACAGAGGCCACACAAAGACCGCCCAGTGTCCTCATGCTGGGCATCGATAGCATCTCGCGTGTGAATCTCATCCGGGCCATGCCCAAGACGGCCCAGTATCTGTACGACAACGAGTGGTTCGAGCTGGCGGGCTACAACAAGGTGATTCTGCTGTTCTTTTATGATTTAAATTTTAAATAAAATAAATGCCAAAGGATAAGAACCATTTCCTTGATCCTTTCAGGTGGACGACAATACATTCCCCAATATTATGGCCCTGGCCACCGGCTATAACCTGCACAATGCCCAGCAGCAGTGCTCCCCCTTCAAGGTGGGTGGCCTGGACAAGTGCAACTACATCTGGAAGCAGTACCAGGAGCATGGCTATGTCACTGCCTACGCGGAGGATGCGGTGAAGATCAACACCTTCAACTACCTGAAAAAGGGCTTCGAGCATCCGCCGGCAGACTACTACCTTCGTCCGTATCTCTCTGCCGCCGAGAAGCTGCTGGATCACACGATGGTCAATGGCCTGATCCACTGCCTCGGCTATGAGACGGCCGCGGAGCACGTGTACGACTATGCCATGGAGTTCACGCGCCGCTTTCTCAACGAAACGTACTTCGGTTTCTTCTGGACGAACACGCACAGCCACAGCGACATCTCGCAGACGAGCAGCATGGACGACTACATGGCGGAGTATCTGCGCAAGCTGGTGCGCCAGGGCACCATGGACAACAGCGTGGTGGTGTTCTTCAGCGACCATGGACTGAGATTCGGTCCCACGCGGGCCACCTGGTCGGGTCATTTGGAGGAACGCCTGCCGGTGATCTTCATCTGGCTGCCACATCACCTGCGTCAGTCCCATCCGGAGTTTGTGCGTGGCCTGCACCTGAACAGGAATCGGCTGACCACGCCCTACGATCTCCATCTGACCATGAAGCACATCCTATCCCTGTCCGGGCGAACGGACATGGCATCCCTGGGACCGGCGCCCGACTGTCCGCAGTGTCAGAGCCTCCTGCGACCCGTCTCGCTGCGGCGGACTTGCGCCGACGTGGGCATCGAGGATCATTGGTGCACCTGTTGGGCCTACGACACCGTGTCGAGCACATCGGCCGAAACGCGGAAGCTGGGCAAGCGAGTGGTTTCCTACCTAAACAAATATGTGGCCGAGTTCCGGAACGGAACATACGCAAAGCTCTGTGCGCCGCTGGCCCTGCAAAGCATCCGTTCGGCATTCCGGGCGCATCCCAATGCCCTCGATCCGGACGACGTGCATACCTATCGGTTGATCTTCGTAACATCGCCCAACAAGGCATGGTATGAGGCCACCGTGCGTCACAATCAGACGGAAGACTCGGTGACGGTGACGGGTTCCGTGAGCCGGCTGAACGTGTACAGTGGCGAGGCGGAGTGCATGAAGGATTTCGCCGCTAAGAAGTACTGCTATTGCCGGCAGAAGAAGGGATAGAGGATGGAGTAGGATTAGAACAAAGGCTAGTGCCCAAGTGCCGTTACCCAGATGAGAATCTGGCAAGTATATGTGTGTATATATATAGCGAATCTCTGCCTGAAGCCCAGGGAGATTTCAAAAACAATACTTCCGGAAGGCAACGAAGGTGTTTATTTACAATTTGTTAATTTTCACAGAAACCAGAATGGTTTTATGAATGCCTATAGAAATAAGCAATTGAATTGCTTCATTTCGATAGCAGTCTTTGAAGTTAAAGATCTTCATCCACTTCCCTCAAATATTGTTTTTAAAATCTATCTGTTGAGTTTCACAAACAAAAGACCTTGTAATAAGTTGATGAGTAACGCCGTATGATTTCGTGACCTGCCTCGACAGCTGTTCCAAAGGCAGAGTCAGCGCTGTAGAGATTCTAGAATCTAGATATATGTATGGGCTTTATGTATCTTCTTATTATAAAACCCTGTAAATAGCTTAAACTCTGCTCTCTAAGAGACTCTTTGGCCAAGATTTAGTTTAGTTTAGTTTATGTAATTATATATTTAGTCGTTATAACACTAATTGCTATGATTTGTTGTAGACATTAAATTTATTTTAAGCCAGATTCAAATATATAAAGAAATTCTATGTGAAAGTAATGTCAAGTTATGATTATGTATACCTTTATGTACAAAAACTTTTGTAATTGAAAGCCCACCTGGCTTTCAGTTCTAATAGTTTTTGCACACAAAGGCTCACATTCGTTTGGGCTTTCAATTTTAAAAGTTTTTGTACATCAAGGTTTACATATTCGTATATGTATGTCCGTTTGGTTGTCATAGTGTCTCACTTTGATCGGATTTGGCGTAATATTTCCATGTACTGGCCTTCTCCTTAAAGCTGTAGTTACCCAGAAGATTCTTCAACGCCTTGAATAGCTTAGTCAGTGGACTGTTACGCTGCAGTCCAAGGAGGTCGCCAGGCAGCGGCTGCACGTCCAGACGGATCTCCCTATAGTCATCACTGGCCAGCAGCGATATAAAGCCACGCAAATTGACTGCGTAGGCGGCTTCTGTGGATCGTGTTTTCGTGAATTCGATCGTCTGCTGCAGTTGATGGGCAAAGAATGACTGGCCAGAGCCCCGCTGGAAGGTGCGTCCCGTCCAAGTGTCCAGTGAGCTGCTGATGCGCCATCGGTGATAGTGTAGCTCATCCGTCATCGATTCGATATTCAGTACATACAGCTGCGCCAGCACATCTTTGATGGTGTCCACATAGCAGGACATCCAGTAATAGTATATCGATCGCGCGCCTTCAGAGGCACTGGCCATAGCCCGCTCGCTGGAGCGCAAGCATTTGAGATCGTTGGTGGTGGGCGTGATGACGTGCGTTCGCACAATGGGCGGTGCATTGTGTTCCGCAGCGGCAGCTTCGAATTTCGTAGCCTTTGGCTCAGTTATCTGCAGACTCGCCGTCTCATTTTTGAGTTCCTTCTTCTGCTGCTTTGGCGGAGTGGGTTTCTCTTTATGCTGGTTGGCCACCAACTTGTCCGTCAGTCCGAATAGCAAGTAGTCATATAGCTTCGCTGGTTGCGCCTGTAACTCCGGATCGCAACTGGCCTGAGCTGCCAGAATTAGGCATTGTCGGAGGTAGCATAAACTCGATTGGGAGACGGACTTGGCAACGTTGTGCTGCAGCTCGAAGGGGTCCTGCACGCACATGCTCCGGTCCAGCTGAAAGGCTTCCGGCGTGTCTCCCACAGCCTCCTCCATGGCCTGCAGCTGCGCCTCGTATTCGGGAAAGCCGCCGCCCGGCGTCCCAAAAGTGGTCTCCCTGTCCAGAACACAGCCCAGGAACGGGCACACAACGCTCTTCTGAAAGTCGACGGTACTGTAGTGGACAAAGAAGTTCTTGATTAGCTCCAGGGTGCTCATCTGGGACGATATCGGTGGCATCAAGCTCAGGGTGTAAGCGTAATTTACGCCGCACAAATTCTCTGGGGGGCAGAACGACTGCAGCTCCTTGACAGATGGCAGGAGGTGCTGCACCTGCAGGCTGACAATTATCATGCTGACCAGGCAATAGCTGGTCATGCTGCCGTGCCCAATTAGCTTCAGTTTCTTGGCCCAGATCTTCAGGAAGAGGCCCAGTTGGCGCAGTCGCTCGTCGCGTCGCATAAGTTCGCCCACGAACTTGGAGTTGTATGTGCTATTCGGATTGGACATATTGATGTCGATGCTTAGTCCGGTCAGCAGATGCTTGCACCGAATGATGGGCACACGGGCGTGGCGGATGGTAAAAACATCCGCGAAGCACTTGGAGCGACGCAAGAAATTCGATACCCTGTTGTATAGTTGCTTTTGGACCATAGGAGGATCATCGCATGGCTGCAGATACAAATCAATGTCGCTTTCTGCGGGAAAGAACACGAGTTATACATGGCAGATGCTAGAAAGCAGGCAGAAGGAGGCACTCACCTTTCAGGGCCAAGCCCGTAACCAGAGAACCAAATGGATAGACCTTCACCCTGCCCTTTAGCTCCTTTTCAATGCAGTTGCGTACTTGACCATAGCATTCCTCCAGCTCCACGAGATCGCTGGCATAGAAGTCAATGACCGTGCGCAAGTGACTGCCGGGTGGTGACTGAGTCAGAGCGGCCTGCAATTCGCTGCGCTCCGACTGGGTTTGTTTGCTCGTAAACAATTTGGTGATGGCATTGAGGCGCTGGCGCAACTGCTTCTGCGGCTTGCTGGAATGCTTAAGCAGCTCGTGGGCTAGGCAGTCCTGTACGCTTTGGAACGGGGCGGCGCACACCATGCATACCTGCACCACAACGTCGCCGCACGTCGGATGGCTCAGTTCCGAGGCGGGGGCCGGCATTGTCTGCAAGAAGGTATAACGATTGGATTACCGTTCTGTTCGTTTAAATATTTTATTCAGTAACGAAATATAAAGTCAGTAAGCCAGCGGCTGCCCCGTTCTCCTGTCGATCACTCGTTTGAAATATGATGTGGCAATGACGCCCTCGATGCCGGGACAGAGGAGCACACCATTGCTGGATCGGTAGATTGGTATGCCATCCGCGAGGACTTTTCCGGCGTCGAGATATATCAGAATCTGGGCATCGCCGCGAAAGCCACTCAGGGTAGCCTCCGTATTGTCGCTGTTGGCAAAGTGTACGTGGTTGCGATTCATTCTGCTCAAACCTTGAGTCTTTATTGCCTCCCAGTGCCTGTAGTAGGTGCCGTGAACCGCCAGGAGAGATGGATTAGTCAATTTCTGAAGACCGCTCGCTTCGCTGTCCACCACCGATGACAGGGAATGACCCTGGTTGGCGCGGATCTCATGGACGCCGCGATCCTTGTTCCAGCGCAGACTGTATCGCTGCTTGGCGTCCGCCGACACAATCGCCTGCAGTTTCTCCAGGGAGAAGCATTTGTAGCGCGGATGCTGGACAAGATCGGAGATGCTGACATAGCCATCCAGCTGGATAGGGCCCTCCGTTTTGGCTCCGTGACGCAGCAGCCAGGAGAGCTTCTTGCTCAGCTGTATATCCTCCTGTTTAGGGGGCATTTCTTGAAGATTAACTTACGTTTATAATTTGTTTGTATTGTTTGTTTCCGAATGAATGTTTGCATAAAAAATTTCCCAAAATATACCAATAGTCAGTTTGAAATATACCCAAAAATATACCAAAAGTCCCCAACTTCACAAAATTTCCCTTTTTAACCCGTCTTTGGTCACACTATTTCAATATTTATATTTTTTAGTTCAAAATTCTAGAAATTATGCGGCTTTTGGTTCTCTATGGCAGCCAAACAGGCACTGCCCAGGACGTGGCGGAGCAAATCTGGCGGGAGTCCCATCTGCTGGGCTTCCAGGGCCCGGTGCTGTCCTTCGAGCAATACGAAACGCAGCGCCTTATTGAGGAGCGCCTCGTGGTCTTTGTGGTGGCCACCACCGGCGATGGCGTGGAGCCCGATAATATGAAGCAGGCCTGGCGGTTCCTGCTGAAGCGCAGCCTTCCCGCCCAATCCCTGCAGGGAATGCAGTTTGCCTGTCTCGGGCTCGGCGACTCCAGCTACCCGAAGTTCAACTACGCCGCCAAGAAGCTGCACAAGCGGCTGCTGAATTTGGGAGCCACTGCCGTCTGTCCAGTGGGGCTGTGCGATGATCAACATGATTACGGTCACTTGGGAGTGTCCTTGGCCTGGACCAAAGACCTTTGGATCGCCCTCAAAGGCATCTCGGGTGTAAACGACAGTCAGCTGAATGGTGATCAGGGCCAAAGCCCAGGAAAGTGGCTGCTAAAGACGTTACCAAAAGATACCGCTATTGCCCCCCTGGAAACTCTGCTCTGGACTCAAAATCAGCCTGCGCACACGTTTAAACTTAGGGATAACCAAAGGACAACGGCTGAGAATCACTTCCAGGATGTGCGTTTCTTGAAGCTGGAATACCAAACAGAAAACCTCAGCTGGGAACCCGGCGATGTGCTCGATTTGCAGCCCCAAAATAGCGAGGAGGCTGTAAAGGAATTCTTTGAACTAATCCGAGAACACAACCTGAACTTCGACGAGGAAACAGTGGTGGAGGTGGCCAGTGCCCATCCGGATATGCCGCTGCCAAAGGCCTATGCCACTCCGTTAAGCCTCCGTCAGGCGGCCAAATACGTTTGGGACTTGAGTGCTAAGCCGCGGCAGCGATTCCTCGAGGTGCTGGGCTTCAACTGCAGCGACGAGATGGAAAAGGAAAAGCTGGTTGAGTTCTGTTCTGGCGAAGGCATCGATGACCTGGTTGCCTATGTGAACAGGCCGCGCCGCACTCTCCTGGAAGTTCTCCAGGACTTTCGCCACGCCACTTCCTGCCTAACTCTGGAGCAGCTCTTCGAGATGATGCCGCTGATTCAGCCTCGCAGCTTCTCCATAGCTTCGGATATGTCCTCCGGCACGCTGGACCTGCTGGTGGCTGTGGTCAACTACAAGACCATTATGCACACTCCTCGCCTGGGCCTGTGTTCCAACTGGCTGAAGCAACTGGAGGCGGGCACAACAGAGCTACGTGGCGTTCTCAAGAAGGGGACTATGGTGTGGCCTAAGGACTTGAGCATTCCTCTCATAATGGTGGGCCCCGGCACAGGCATTGCACCCTTTCGCAGTGTCATCCAAAATCGATTGCAGGCCCAAACCACGGGCTCTGCTATTGGTCCCTTGGTCGTATTCTTTGGCTGCCGCAACAAGTCGTCGGACTTTCACTTTGAAGAAGACTTCACAGTCTGGACAATGGCCAAACAGGTTGAGGCTCACTTCGCCTTCTCCCGGGACGAGGATCACAAGGTCTATGTTCAGCATTTAATCACTAAGAATGGCCCTCATCTGGCAGGGCTTATCAGAGACCGCAATGCCTTCATTTACGTGGCTGGCAACTCCAACAACATGCCCAAATCGGTTAGAGAGGCCTTCATCGAGATCCTCGGCGGCGATGCGGATTATGTGGATCTAATGATCAAGCAGCGACGATATCAAGAGGAGACCTGGGCGTAGAAGCTAATCTTTATTAGCGAATAAGTTCCTATTTGTACGGTTTGTGTGTGGACGGAAATAATATTCTTAACAAAACTACTTTAAGGCCGCCTCAAAAGTCTTCCAGCAACTTTTCCGACGATGTGTGGCAAAACGGACAGTGACCCTTCTGCAGTACCTGCAGCTCAAAGTCCTCGGCATAAAAGAGCTGCAAAAAATGGACTTTAGATCTGGGCAAGGTTTACCTATTGCATAGCAAACTCACCAGCAGACATTGGGGGCAGTAGGTAACTTGTAGATCGGGCAATATATTGCGATAGTACACGTTCCGTACGTTTTTTCCCTGCCGCTTGAGGATGAGCACATGGTTGGGATCAATGGCACGCAGACCGTTGCGATCGAGGCTCAAGGGCAAGGCCACGTTGGCCGCATCCTCGTTGAAGGGATCCGAATCCTCGGCATGCTTAGCCGGTGCCAGCAGCAAACGCTCAGCTTCGCCGTCGGATATATCAACTTCTGGATAGAATTGCACCAAAGGTAGAATTTCTACAAAATTGTGGAACAAAATTATAGTAATTTCGATTTAGGATTAAAACAGCTCTCTTACCAAATGAAATAAATGAGAAAATGTAATCCTGCCGGCAGGTGGGACAACAATTGCTATTCAGGTGCTGGCTATAGTTTGAGCATTTGTAACAAAGGGGCAACAGCTCCTCGGGATCGTTGAAGCCACTCTTGCAGGCCTTGCTATTCAAGAAATTGAGCTGTAAGAAAAGGAGTTTTAACTTGACAATCACTGGAAAACCTTCAACCAACTCACATCAATCTGCTCCTGTATTCCAGCAGGTGGTTTTAGGGACTGCAAACGCTTATTGACAAGCAAACACAATTTGTTTGCCTGCAGAAACTTGGCCTGTTTGGCCAAAGTGAAAAGAACGGAGCTGCAATAGGGGAATTACGAATTTAATATCTATAATTAAAGATCACCTCACAGATCAGTGGAAAACTCACAACATGCTAACGCCTTTAGGCACACCTTTGTGCTCCACTTCGTTGAGTATAAAGCGGCTCACGTTGAACAGGCTCACTGGTGAATGGGTCGTAAAGGGTTCCTTCATGTAGCTGTAGATCACACTGTAGGCATAGTAGACTTTGGCAATCCGTAAATGATTCTTGTACTCGGTCAGGTGATGATCAATGGGGGTTTGTTCGCTGAAATAAGAAAATTACATTACTTTTTTTTATAAAAATATATTTTTCCACCTACTCCTTGGCATGATATATATCCAAGTACTGCTTGGCCAGCAGCCAGTAAAAGTAGCTGGCATCTAGGTAACGCTCCTCCACAATGGCTGTATTGCTAAGCTGCTTCAGCAGGCGATTGGCCTCCTTGGTGCGTCCTGCCTTCAAATAGGCTACAAAGGAAACATTTCATTGGAAATCACTTATTACCACTCTTCAGCATAAACTCACCCTGATGCGCCTCTATAAACTGATCGGTTTCGGCCAACCACTGACCATGCTGATAGTGCACTGTGGGCAGCAGTTCTGGCAGGGATTCCGCCAATCGAAAAGCCTCCGGCCAGTCTCGAACCTCAATGTGCAGCTGCACCACTTGGGCCTCGTCGCCCAGTTTCTTGAAAATCTCCGCTGCCAAGGGCAGAGCTTTGAGGGTCTTCAGGTTCTGAGCCACCGACTCCAAGGCATCGCGTTCCGAGAGGCTCAGACGACGTCCGATATCGTAAAGCCTAAAAAGCTTTTCTTGTTTACTTTTATGCAATTTGAGAGCTTTGAGATACTTACACATCGGCCCATCCCTGCTCTGCCACAATGTCAATGGCCTTTTGATTCTCTCCCGCGGAGAGCAGCAGCTCGGCAGCAGCCCGCGGCTCTTTGACGGAATAGGCCCACTCCGCCCGCTTGCGCACCAGCTCCTTCTTCTCCTGCGCCGTGCCGTCTTTGATATACTCCTGGGCCAGATCGAACATCCGCAGATCCGTGTACATCTCAAGAGCTCGCGACGACTGGACGCATTTTAGGAAGAGGCGGGCAGCCTCTTTGAATTTCCCAGCGAAGGCACAGTTCTCCGCGAGCAGCACTTCCTTTGGGACCGCCGATCGCTGCTGCTGGTCCCGCAGCTCCCCGATCAGCTTGAGCCAGGGTAGATTACGCACTTTGACGTAGGCGTCGCGGGCTATATTGATGTGCAGGGCTTCCAGGGCGGATTGGGCCAATCCCTCCCAATCGCTGGTGGTGACACCCAAACAAGCCACCTGGTAAGCTTCCCTAAGGAACAAGAAAATCGTTAATTATATGCAATCTTAGCTTTAAATGAAAGGCTTACTCAAAGAGGCCCGCTTCGACAAACTGCCACATGGTGGAACCCAGGGCCAGTGGCGTGTTGTGCATAATATTCCCTCGCAGACAGAAAGCAGTGGCTCCGCATAGTCCCACCACCACGCCGTGCATATTCTGTGGCGCTCTCGGCGGTAAATTGCCCACGCGAACGCTCAATCCTCCGGTGGTGTGGGTATAACACAGCATCGAGTCCAGGTGGGTGTTCCAGGTGACGCTGTTGACGCCAGTGTCCTGGTATAGGATCGTATCGTTGACTATGTCGCGCACCACCAAGCGACCCACATCGTCGACTACAGCAATCTTGCTTCGCTTGGAATTGATGTCCAGGCAACGGACTGCCGACACAGCGGTGGTGATCAGCAGCGGCAGGGAGTTGTTGAGAAAGATCCGAAACACTTGGCCGCTTTTCAGTCCCACCATCAGTCCCTCGCGGCCAACTGGACCACCCGTAACCTTGATGTAGCGAATAAAGGAGTCCATGATCCACTCGCGCTGCAGAACACCGGAGAAATCCAGGCATTGCAGCCGCTTCTCCTGGCACAAGACGATGTGGCGGCCACACACCACCAACAGACTGCAGTCGAACTTCTGCTGGATCTTCTCCCGCACCTTGTAGTGCATCGGCTGATCCTCGCCAGAGCTCAGTTCGTAGAGAACCACGCGCTCCGGCAGTTGAACAGCCAAACGGTTTCGATAGATGGCTATTTTTTGCACCAAATCCCGGCACTTAATGCGCACCTTCTGGCCGGAGATTAGGTGCTGGATGATAACGTCACACATGTTCTCTCGGAAGGCATAGCGCTCGCGGTAGAGAGCATGAACAGTGCTCGAAGCGATATTGAAACAGGCCAGCGTTCCATCCTGACAACCAATGGTGTACGACTGGCCATTGGGATGCAGAGCCACTGTCCATATCCAGGTGTCGAAGCTGTCTCCCAGGGTTCCCAACCGAATACCCTCCCGCGTAAAGAAGTGCAGTCCTCCGGTGCAGCCGCCGACCAGACAAAACTCGCCATTTGGAAAGTACTGCAGGCACAGGGGATCAAAGCCCAGGGTTCGCTCCTTTCCAATCATCTGGCCACTGAGCGTGTGAAACGACAGCGTCTGACTCCAGTCCACCACGCCGATAGTGTCTACACTGCCGGGTCCACTGGCCGGACAGCACTGGACACTGAAGACGTTGCTATTGGGTCCGCCTGGACGATCGATGCGACCCTTTTCCTCGCCCAGCTTATTGCGTATGGAAATGGTGCCATTGGCCAGGCCCAAGATCAAGTACTGTCCATCGTTGGTCCAGGAGCAGCCGTTGACCCGAGCAGAGATCTTGTACTTCTGCACGGCCTTCTGGTCCGCCGACCAGAAGGCAAAGTCCGACAGGGAACAGGAGGCCAGGTGGTGAGAGACGGGATTGAAGCTCATGCACTGAATGGAGTCGCCATGTCTGAAAATATTAATTAAACGAAAAATATTTATAATTTAATTTAAAAAAATATATAAATTAATTTAAATTTAAACTATATTTTCCACTTACGAATACTTGAGCAGCCCCTCGAGCTGTGGTGACCACACAATGACCATTTTGTCGGAGGCTCCACTGGCGAATCGCTTGCCATCCCGCGAGTAGGCTACACAATTGACCGTATCCTTGTGCGCCTTCAGGGTGTTCAGGAGCGATCCGTCGTTCGGGTCGTAGATGAGCAGCCGGTCGCCTGCTGCCACCACCAACTGGCTGCCATCGGGCGCATAGCAAACATTGTGAACGCTGCAAAAGAGGTTTTCCAGTTACCGTTATGGAGCAACAGGTTGTTGTTTTTTCGTAGAAAGCTGTACCTGATCTCGTTGTCTTTGCTGTTGGGAAACTCTATCCGTTCCAACCACTTGAGTACGCCCCGCATTTTTGGATCAATCTGAGCTTAATCCTGCTGCATAGTTGGTAAAAATTCCGAGTTTTAGATTTTTTGTTTACATACAGATTCCATGGCAACCGGAGGCCACAACAAATGGAGATGGTAACTTGGCTATTTTTACATATATTTGAGTTGGCAGCACTGTAACACAATCATCACCTAAAAAAACCCAAAACTCTGCCAGTCTAAAAAAATAATTATTTATTTTTTATTCTTCAGCCAAAACAAAACAATTTTAACGAAATTAACGATATATCCGGTAGAAAATGAACAATCTGGACAGTTCATTGCAGGCGCACAACAAGTTGGAAAAGGTAAACCCAACTGTCAGCTGTCGAGACTCCTTTTTTTACCCAGTATTTCCTTAGGAAACCACCAACTTGGCGCTGCTGAAAGACCGAGTGGATAAGTATCATGATCTCTCCACGCAAATGTCCAGTATCCTCACCGTCTTCGAGAAACGCCTGGGGAACCTGGAGCAGACCATATTACCCGTTTACCAGGAGACCGAGCAGCTCCAGAAGCGCCAGCAAAGTGAGTGGAAATATAAACAAAGGGATTCCCTCAGCTCTGACAGGGTGACGCCTCTTTTTTTATCGTAGACCTGGAAGCCACTCTGAATTGCCTGGAGAGCGTTCTCTCGCACTACGATGTCTCGCAGGAGGTGTGCCAGCTCATCCACCAGGGACCGATTGAGGGCAACATCTCCGTCTTTCTGGACGCACTGGCCAAGCTGCGAGCGGCTATGGATTACTTTCTGCACAACAACTCCCAGAGCGTGGAGCTGGAGAACGTGACCAGTTTGTTCAACACCGGATGCGAGGGCCTCAATCAGCACTACAGCATGCTGCTGAAGAAGCACAGTGCTCCGCTGAAGCCCGTGGAGCTGCTGGATCTCATCTACATCGAGGATGACTCCAGCGATGAGTACACCTCGTTCCGGCAGCTGTCGCAGACCACACGTGAAGAGCTCTACACCATCTCCCACTGGCTAGAGCAAAATCTGCGGGAGTATACTCACATCTATGCCACGGAGCGTGGCGATGTGGTGCTACGTTCGCTGCAGCTGCTCAAGGATCACCAGAAGAGCAATAGCTGGGGACACGAGGCGCTGGTGAGTAGTAAAGTGTTTTTTATTTGGGGGGAAAGTCTATTTAGAAAAATGTAGGGAAGGAAATAAGGTATTTTAAAGTAGTTTACTTATTATATTAATATAATATTTTATTGTAAGCCTGTACATATGGTAGCTTTTTACCAATAAGCGACACATTTTGTCCTACTCCCTGGGTACTTTCAGTACCTTGCTTAAAATATCATCTGTACCTTTCTCATGACACCCTTGTACCATGGCTTTGGTACCGGGAC
This sequence comes from Drosophila anomelani, assembly GCA_035045905.1. Taxonomy (NCBI): domain Eukaryota; kingdom Metazoa; phylum Arthropoda; class Insecta; order Diptera; family Drosophilidae; genus Drosophila; species Drosophila anomelani. The sequence continues at coordinate 12,799,796 of JAWNOO010000165.1, forward strand.
ATCCCATCCCTATCTAGTTCTTCCTTTCCTTGTTTCCTTTCCTCTTACTGCCTCGGATAACGGCAGTTGAGTGAAAAAGCTCCTAAAGCAATTGGATTTCCAGCCAGCTTCTATGGCCGCCGCCATTTGCCAACTAGAATTTGTCAAGAACGCATCGTTTTTAGGATTTTTATACAATTTTTTTCTTAAATAACATAAAATAAAATGGAGCACTGCCGTACTCCTACCAACAAGAAAAATTACACCTTCAACCGCACTCCAACGATGAAGGAGCGGCGATGGAACACCCTGAATGTGAGCAACACCAGCGTTCGCTGCTCCACGCCCATCTTCGGCGACTTCCGATCGCCTAATCTCTCGCCGATCGAAGGCATGGGTCCGAAGAAAAGTCCGGTGTCGCCAATGCGTTTCAACGCATTCAAAAAGCCGGCGATAAAGTTGGATATACATCAGCCGGACAAGCGCCACCATAAGACGGTTAATCGCACCGAGCTCAAGCCTCCGATTTTCGTACTGCCCCAGCCGCAGGATGAGATAATGGAGCAGAAGCAACGGGACTTGGAACGGGAAATGAAGATAAATAGCAGCAGCAGCCCGGATATCGATGATTCGGATGACTCTAATTTGGAGACCTCGCTGACCGCAGAGTCACGTCGCCGCTCCGTCACAGCCTCCAATCACTCGTATGTGGTGAATCATGCCCGCAATGTGGAGCAGGTACTCGTGCACATCGGCCTAGAGAGCTATGTCCGTCACTTTGAGAAGGCCCACATTGATATGGTGACCCTGGCATCCATGCAACGGGATGATCTGGCCAAAATTGGCCTCAACGCCGATGAGGATTGTAATAGAATTATGGATGCCATCAATGCTCTTTAAGTCTTTTGTGTTTTATGTGAAGAGAGTTTATGTTATGTTGGATTTCAAGGATTAATGTTAGGATTATGAGCAAATGTTTGTCAAGGACCTGGTGTCTGCATATATATTTTGTTAGCTTAAGAATAAATGTAAACCGAAAGGGTTTTTTAAGTCGGAAAAAATATTGTAAAATCGAAATAATATATAAATTTAAATATGTGCTATGTAAGCAGAGGGTCTGCATCTTATTTTTATAAAGCTGGTCTCCTATATTTCAATCTTAAAACAAAATAAAAAACAAAATTGTGGTCTTAAAAAATCTCTAAGTAGTTATAATTTGATTCTTTTTTGGGGCTAAATTAATTAATAATTGTAGTAATTAGCATTTGTATTTAAGTTCCCAATCTAAACCCTTTGACAACTTCTTGCAGAGACCTCGTCATAGTGGACGCCAAACGGAACCCAAGAAGAATACCTCTGCCCGCCTTCAGCAAATGTGAGAGCAACTATTCATTTATTCGTTTTCCTGGCAATAATCAAACCTCTTTAAACTTTAGCTTCGAGAAGAAGGCCAACAAGCTGTATTTGCGTGCCACTCAGACCATTGAGCAGTCCACTGGGTTCTCCATTAAGAAGGCATCGTCGCATAGCGATCATTTGACCTCTGAGGATTTGATGGATGGCGACCAGGAGCTGGACAAGTACTTGGTCATGCTGCTGGGTCTGCAGCGGCTGCTCAATTGGGAACGCGCCATCATGCATGACATTATACCGCAGTCGAAACACAACGAAGTATTCGCTCGCTTGGCCTACAACGCCATCGAGCTGGTGGTCAAGGATGCCGAGGCCATCACGCAGCGCATCCTGCGTTGCATCTCCCGCAAGGAGTGGACCTCTGCCTTAGGCATATTCTCGGCTCTGAAGCGTGTGATTCTGCTGCAGCCAGATATTGAGCGTACCTATGATCCGGCCCAAAGGGAACAGCTGACCAAGGTGCTCAACAAGCTGCAGCATACGGGTGCCAAGGCCTTAGAGCACTTTCTGGACGTGGTCAAGGGTGAGTCCAGCACGAATATTGTGGGACAGAGCAATGTGCCCAAGGATGCCACCGTTCATGAGCTCACCTCCAATACAATCTGGTTCATTGAGCATTTGTACGAGCACTTTGACGTGATTGGCTCTATATTGGCGCAGGATGTGCTCTACTCCACGCAACTGGACACTATTCTGATGAAGAAGGCGCTGCCGGGCGAGGAGCGGAACAAGGCTCTCCTGGCCATTTATATAAGTAAGGAATTTACGCCTCTTAAAGTATTTATTTGTATTACATTTGATTTCTTAACAGAAAAAGCCTTGGCGGAACTGAATCTGTCCATTATGAACAAGTGCGAGCAGTACAATGACCAGGCCACCAAGCACCTCTTCCGCCTAAACAACATTCACTACATCCTCAAGTCGCTGCAGCGCTCCAACCTCATTGACTTGGTGACGCTGGCGGAGCCGGAGTGCGAGCACAGCTACCTGGAGATGATACGTGAGCTGAAGGCCAGCTACCAAAAAACCTGGTCCAAGATGTTGCTGGGAATCTACTCATTGGATGAGCTACCAAAGCCAGTGGCCGGTAAAGTCAAAGACAAGGATCGTAGTGTGCTAAAGGAGAGGTTTTCGGTGGGTTTAAAAAAATATTAAGTAAATTTTTTAACTTATTTCTAATTACTCTTTTTCTTAATAGAACTTCAACAAGGACTTCGAGGAGGCCTGTAAAATCCAACGAGGCATCTCCATACCCGATGTCATTCTACGCGAGGGCATCAAACGTGATAATGTGGAGCACATACTGCCCAAATACAATCGCTTCCACGAAATGTAGGCTTGAGCAACCAGCTTTAGGCATTTTCCTTAAATAATTGATGTTTTTTTCTAGGTATGCCGGCGTTCAGTTTAGCAAGAATCCCGACAAGTACGTTAGATACAGGCCGCACGAGATTAATGCTATGCTTAGCAAGCTTTTCGATGACTCCGCCTAGAGATGTTCAGCTCCCAGGGGAGCCGGGGTTCGAGTGCATTCCTAAGTTCGTAAGTTCGTTGGGGGGCTTTAATTCAAAACTCAATAAATATCGCTTTTAAAAAAAGTACAATACAAGACTATAGCCTAAAATTATTAAATGCTGCCAAGTGTGTGTGTGTGTAATCTAGGCGCCAGGCACACATCCTAGTAGAGGAAGTTGGTGGACGGTGCCTCGGGGCGGCCACAGGCGCCGTAGTAGTTGACATTCACCGTCTGGTTCGCCCTGCAGTTCTCGATCTCCAAGAAACAGTCGTTCAGATACGTCTTGTTGTCGCTGCCGCACACTGGCTCGAATTCCCGCGGACAGATGCGGGCGCATCCCTTCAACTGGAAGGCGGCCAGGCATCGCTTGAGCGGCACCACAAACACATGCTTGCCGCAGTTCTCCTTGCGCATGTGGCACTCGGACTTGTACAGGTTATTGTCCGAACCGCACACAAAATTCGGTGGCTGGGCATCGCAGTCTGATTCACAGTCGGCGGTGAGGGCGCAGTTCTTCAACGAAACGGCCACCACACGCATATTGCAAGTGCGCCTCTTGAACTCGCACATAGAGGCGAAGGTATTGCCGTCCGATCCGCACACCGGCTGCTGCTCCAGGTCCGCCCGTGTACAGGCATCGCCGCAGTCCTTGGCGGGCGAATTAAGATCTGTGCAGGGTCCAATATGAGCCAGGTTCACGCCGCGTCTGTGAATGGGATTTGGGAGGTGGTAAAGATTCCTCAAACTTTTTACATCTTTTATATGTTACTTACAGGCAGGTGGCGTGGGCCAGCTCGCACTCATTATTGTAGGTCTTGGCATCTGTGCCGCAGAGCTTGTCGTTTCGCTTCGAGCTGAAGATGGAGCCAAACAGGCTGTTGAAGTCCTTGCAGGGCGGCAGTTGCTTGCAGCGGGTCAAGCGATTCTTGCACTTGTCCATGCTCACCTTCTGGATGGACTTGCGCTGCGGGCTGGGAAAAAACAATTTAGATTCATCATCCATTAATTTATTTTAAATTTTTCTCTTAAACTCACCCACAGTTTAGCATCTTGAGTTCACAGAGCGAGGAGTAAATGTTGCCATCACTGCCACACACGTACTGCGACGGAGCATCCGCCTCCGCCTTGGGACAGTCGGTGGGACAGGCATCGGCAGCGCTGCCGTGCCGCTCCTGCGGCATGCAGAAGGAGAGCGGCACCTCGAAAACGTGCTTGCCACAGTTGGAGGAGCGCATCTTGCAGGGACTGGCGTAGAGTCGCCCATCGGAACCGCAGGTGGGCCTGGCCACCCGCCAGCAGGACTCGCGGCACATCCTCGTCGACTGGCAGTGCTTCCGGCTGGTCTTCACCACGCCCTGGCCGCACGTGTGCAGCTTCATTTCGCACGTCGAGTTGTACACATTGCCATCGGAGGCGCACACAGGTCCGTCTTTCGGGGCACTGTTGCAATCCACCGGACAGGATTCACGCACGGCACTGGTGTTGCTGCAAGGACCCACATGGGATAGCTTCACGGCCGCCAAGCCCACGCGGCAGGACTGCACGCGCAGCATGCAGCGATTCAGATAGGTGCGCCCGTCCGTTCCGCAAACCGGATCCTTCTCCGTACTGCATCGGTGCTTGCAGTCTGATCCCTTCGAACGCTCACAACCATCACGGATGTCCTTGATCAGCGACACGCCGCTCCGCGAACAAGTCTTCTTGCGGAGCTCACAGAGATTGGCATAGATCAGGCCATCGCTGCCGCACACGGGTTCGGCGCCCACGGTCAAGCTCGGTGGACACGATCGTGGACAGTTGCCGGTGCTGCCAGCACTGGCCCTGTTCCGCCTGCCCATCTGTGCCTGCTGCTGCTGCTCCGTCTCCTCGCGCAGCAGCGACTCCAGGGCAGCGGCCGCCGCCCCGGGAGCCTGCATCAAAGTGGAGGACAACTCTGGCTGGGCATCTTGACGGTAGTTGATCAGCAGAGAGTCGGGCGCCGCATCTGCACTGCGGTAGCGGATCACGGGCGCTTGAGCCGGCAGCCGAATGATCTTGATGGGGGAGTCTGTAACAGCAGCTGGGAAAAATAAGAAAAACAAGGATAAATTGTAATTAAAAATATATTTCTATTAGAATATTGCATGGAAATTAAAAAATAATTGTTAAATAATGGAATTAGTCAATAGAAAATCAATACTATACAATAATAATTGTAATTAATAATTAAGAAATAATCAATATAAAGATGTACGTACTAAGAACAAATTCTTTAATTGATATTTAGCTTATAAAGTATTTTGTAAGCATATCTTTTACAAATATTAACCCATTTTTAAAGGCAAACTGTTGGAAAATTAAAAAAAAAACTGTCAAAACTCGAAACGTTTATTGTCTCTTTTTAGAACAAAGCCTTTAAAAATTCTGCAACTCTTTTTCGTGAACTGTAAATAAATTTATTTGTGACTTTATTTGCCATTAAGTCGTGTAGCATAACGTTGCTTTTATAACTTTACTTTAAGATGTTGAATTTCTGTCACGAAAAATGGAGAAACTTTTCTTATACAAAGGTTTAGTTTCAGTTGATTGTAAACAATATCTTCCAAAGCAAAGAAAAAGCTTTATTATTTGTGAAAATGCAATGTCAAAGACCTTAGATACTTTATGATCTTTTTATCTAATTTTATATATAATGTGCTAAGAATATTATATATACCTTAATATTATATTTAAAATGTATTTCCTTTTTATGTATATTCCATGTTAAATTAGATTTTAAATTCTTATTCATTTTCAAGTTCACACTTTCCCTTTTTTAATTAACACATTTTCCTGCCTAACTTTTCCAGGGTATGTGCAGCTTCGAACCCGTCTTAAAGGCCACTTTCCCTTGGCATTTTCCTCCGCATGCGGAAGAGCTGCCTCTGGGCATAAAAATGCGAGATTAGCTGGGCATTCTGCGCAGTTGTGACCCACTGTGTCTTTGGCTCTCCACCTCCTCCAGAACCTCCTCCATCACTATCCGTAGTGATCGCATGACCGACTCAAGTAACCAGCCATTAACTTGAATAATTTGGGAGTTTATAGGGTTGACTGTCTTTCCGGGGAAGCAAACCCAAAGCTGGAGCGGGAACGGGGGAGTTCCCTTTACCACTACTAACGGTACCAGTTTTCATAGCTCAATTCCAAGTAAGCGACACAATGGCAGCATTTGTGGCTGAGATTTGAGCACAACTATTATTATTATTATTTTTATTGTGGTACACATACTATCAACCGACCTCCATCTATAATTGTTCATGCTAATCCCAGCCAGAAATCGTAAGCTTAATCTGTGCTAAAAACTGCAAGTGAAATTTCCACACTAATTGCCTCCGGCCCCGAAACATTTCTGTTGTCTTTGGTCGGTCGGATGTGGCTCTGGCTCAGGCTTTAGCTTTGTTTTGTTTGCAAAGAAAGCTGTGAGAGCCAGCCGCCTCCGGAGGAAGCGAGTTCCAAGATCCGAAAGATCCGAGTGTATTAAGCGGTAGAAAATCTATTAGCGCTCTTTGTGGCTGCCACGATTGTTTGCCCGCGATAATTGAACCCACGTTCATTATTCCAATTTGTTGGAGCTGCTGCTGCTGCAGGCCATAAAGATATATCCAGCCTCCGCCTCCTCCACCGCAGCAGACAGACAGACAGACGCATTCTGAGAGCTTAATGGACATGGTCCCGGGGCCTGGATCCGAATCGGAGCCATTAAGCCCCGGAGAAAATTAAGCGGCGTTAGGAATTAATGCACATGTAAACGATCCGCTGGACTGGTCAGATGCAGCAGAGGCAGAGGCAGACCCAGAAGCAGTCGAGACCGCACAGCCAATCTCATCTCATTCGGCGTTGCAACTTCAACTATGCGACCTCAACCCCGCACCACCCACTCGGTGGGCCAGTCCCAGCACTCGAACAAAAGTTAGAGGGAATTTGAGAAAGATTTTAACAATTAATTTGTAAAACATTTTTTACATATCATCCTTTATATGATAAATCTTCTTCAGTTAATATTTATAATTATCTAAGGTAGAAAAATATATAAATTATAATTTACCATCTAAGTTCTTTGTAATTCATAAGTCAAAATTATTATTCGTAAACAAATTCTAATTTAATCTGCAAAAATCAAACTGTAGATTACAGAATACAAATATTTCGATCCTTTTAAAGGGTTTCATCATCATAATTTGTTATTAATCTTTTTTATAATCCTTCTTAGGCTATTAAACATTAATAAGGCATTAAAATGTGTAAGTAAATGATTAATAATAAATCATTATAAAAGAATATTTAAAACCAAGGCAATAAAACCCCTTTTTAATGTGTTTCTTCAAGTGCAGGGCATTTTCCTGGCCTCCGGCGACTGGCTGCCAGGCAGGCTCCTTCCTATCGGATGCCATCAATTGCAGAAAAAAACAGAAAACAAAAAACAAGGCGAGAGAAAAAAATAAAAGCAGCAAGCGTATAATTTTCAAAAGTGGAAAAATCCAGCAACCAACGCACTGCATTGCTGGACAGGGACTTTTGCATGAGCTATGCATGTGCCATGCGTGTGTGCTGTGTGTGCTGTGTGTGTGGAGTGCGGCTCGGTTTGCTCTGGTTTGGCCTGGCACAGTGGAAAGCAGCGAAGCGACTAGGCCGGGCCAAGCCCATGGATGAATCACGGCGCCACTGATTGGGGGCCCATTAAATATATGTGAGATCACGGCAGAGCCAGCTAATTGATCTTTCACCCATCAATCTCCGATCAAGTGCTGTTATCAATTAACCAAATGATCGCGCTTACAAGTAAAACAAATCATTTCGCTCCGGGTCAGAGCTAAACGAGGCATCCATTCCTACAAATGTACATATATAGGAGCTGGCTCCCCCCTTCTGTATTTCACGACTTGGAGCTGGTTTCCACTGTGCGGTCAGTTTGATTTCCCCATGAACTATCCATACCATAGCTCCCCTCCAGCGTCCCTGGCTTCTGTGCCTCCCCATTCGTGCTTTTAATGAATTTATTTGAATGTTGGACAAATTGTGCACGAAAATATTTACGAGCATGTTGTGCGTCGAGGAGTGAAGTCGGAGTCCCACCAGGGGGAGTGGGGTTTCTAGGGGGGATCTGCGAGCGTGTGTGTGTGCCAGTTTACATTCACTTTATGCGAAGTAGTAGTACCTTAGAAATTAATAGCAGCTCCAACGACGGCCTTTCTACCACCGCACAGCTGTAGGTCTTAAATCCGGACCCCAAGTCACCTTCTCCGTTTCAACACCCAGAGAAATTAGGGGATAATTATTATGTTGGTAAGCTCACGATCTAGCCATTAGCAATGATTTTTTGGCCATTCTCTTAAGAACCCTAACACCATGATTTTGAGTTTGGTTATTACTTCAAGAACAGGATATTGATATGTTATGAGAAGTATGTTTTAGAAATTATCTTTCTAAAAGGTTTAATAGTTATAGTTAAATTAAGTCATGAGTCAATCTTTAATTGACAATTGTCTTTGCTGTTTTTTATTAATACAAAAATATGAAGAAATCGTCTTCATTTATATAAATTGATTTCAAGTCTAAAAATGTTTAAATTGATTTTCTTTTCCTTTTGCCAAAACTTTAAAATTTGTTGATTGGAATTATTAAATTGCTTTCATTTATGGTACATGGATAAATTGGCGCCTGGTATTAATAAAAACCCCATTTATATTCCATTCTTTTCAATTTAAATTAATTTATTTTGTGTCTAAAAATCTATTTTTTAAGAAGTCTCTGAGTTATCATCATTATTTAGTTTACGATCTTTTTATTGATGAAAATTTTTCAAAAAATTTTGCTTTCTAACAAAGAAAAGTTCTTAATTTAATAAATATTTAAATTATAATACTTAATTTTTGCTTTGTGTATATATAATTTTTTAAAACCTATTAGTAATTCCCTAAAAATCATCATAAAAATGTACATCTTCTCAGATAAAGGACCAAAAATATTTCATTGCATACTTTTTGGTGCACTTTCTGTGTATTGAGAAACCTATTTCCTCATCCTTATACATTTTTTGTAGCTATGTTTCCAGAGTAATCTCTCTTCTAATTTTATAATTTCTCCCACATTTTTTCTGGCAGTGCACAGTGCAGCATACATGTTTGACTTACCATTAGTGGTTGACGCCGCCGCCAACATAAAGACGGCCAGCAGTGCGCCAAACAGCTGGCGCTTGCTGTGGATGCTGCGGCTGTGGTCTCCACTCTTGATCTTGGCCTGGCTTAGAGGAGGCTGCTGGCCAAATCTCTGGGATAGCGCCTGCGCATGGGTTTGGGCGGGGGGCTGCTGCGATTGGTACATTTTCACTGTCTGCTGCACTTTCCTGCTATTTAGCTGTAGATGCTGCTGCCTCTGTGGCTGTTGTTGTGCGTGACGACGGCGGCGCTTTCGCTCGTTAACAATTGAAATAGTAGCAAACTTGGGCGGCGCGCGGCTGAAGTTCACTGCTTTGTCTGCGCGCGAGGAAAGAAGAAAGTTTTCCCCGCTCTCTTCGGCACTCTTCTTCCGGCTCTTCTGGCTCTCGCTCTCGAAGAGGAGCGCAAAGACTAAATAAACGATCGCAACTGGTGCAAGATTACCGCAGAAGCTATTCGAATTAACGGTATTCTTGCGGTCATTTGGGCTTGGCCTGCTCTTCTTCTTCTTCGTCTTCTGTTGCCTCTTCTAGTGCTCTTCTAGGCCCTTTTATGAGTTCATTCGTCGTGTGAGCTTGCCGCTTGCCACTCGCCTATTAACCGAAATGTAACGGCTGCCACTGGAAGCTCCTGCTGCCGCCTGCTCCTCCTTCTTCTCCTCGCTGCTGGGCACTTGACCTCTCACACAATCGCACAATGGGGCATAATTTCTTTTTTATCGTTACCTTTTCTTTTTTTTTGTTCTTATTATTTTTGCCCGCCTTTAATTTGATTTCAATTACGTTCTGGTGGCTGCGGTACTACGGCCTTTTATTGTCCACACAAAACAATTCTTCTTTCTTTAGCAGCTTTTCTTCTCGCTCCGGGTTCTTCCTTCGTTTGAATTTGACTTTGATGCGCGCTCTTCGAGTTTCGATTCGCATATGAAATGATCTCTCTTTTGGATGCTGCTACTGTTTCTGCCTCTGCTGGTGCGGCTGCTGCTGCTGGGGCTGCTGCTTACGTTGACTGCGACTGCGGCGATTGCATTTTTTATTTATTATTGTTGTTATTGTTGTTGTTGCCGCGTTTTCAATGAATGAACACACAGATACACACTCAAACTGACCGACACACTCGTAGGCACACACACGTTAGCATCCGATTTGTACAATGTACATTCATAAAATTATAGGCTTTTATTGTTGTCTCCGCTGGACGCTGACGCTGACGCTGGCGATGCTGCTGCTGCTTCTGCTTTTCGTATTTCCCCCGACGCGACGGTTGTGCCCAGAAATCTTGGCAAGCTAAGCTCCAATTGGGACGAAGAGAAAGGTTTGACAATGCGCCGACGAATGGCACCGAATTTGCAATGCCAACAAATTTATATGAGTGAAAGGCAGCGCAGTCGGCGCCGGCAGAGCATAGCATCCAGCGGCAGGCGAGTAGCTTTGCCGCAGGCTACACTCGAAAAAATGTACAGGTTAGAAGTAGAAAGATATGATTTAATAATTGATACAGCAGAGAAGGGGTAAAAATTGTTTTAAAATTTTATTAAGGTGATTTTTTTAGATTTTTTAGGGATTTATAATAAAATAATAACACTATTCCTTCAATTGTAAATCTTTTCATTCATTCATTCATTCATCATTGTAAAATGTTATATTCTCATTAAACTCCATAAAAATATGGATTGTAATATTAATTAACTATTTGGGTATATAATAATAATTAATAAGAATATTTTAAAAATACTTTCCATGATTAATAACTGATTAAATTTCTTTATTTCATTTCTTTTTTATATAAAATTAACATAATTGAATAGGAAACGCAATTATTCAATTCTAAACTTAATGAAAAGCGAAAATACAATACTTTTAGTTACTGAAAATTGAAGATTTTATTTGAAGATACTAGATATTAAAATAAATTTCAACGGTGTAATTCAGTATGTAACGTTTTTTATCATAACAAAATAAGCACTAGTTAAGCTCTAGAATAATCAATTATTCCAGTTTATAGACACATTTTTTATCTAGAATAAATATATTTTGAATAAAATATCTTCAAAGTGTATATACAAGATATACAAGATTTCCTTATCCTTCTAACTTCGAGGCTAAAGAAAAGAAGAAAAGGGCGGCAGGCCTTTCTCCAAATCTGCAATATAGTATGGTAAGAGGCAGATCTATAGTTTTATTTCGAGTGGAGTATTGCCTGCCCCTGGGCATATTGATTAAATGGAGTTGTCGGTATTTAAAATAACAACTTGGTCATGTCTGCCCGGCCTAATCGGTTTGGTGTACAAATTTAATTTGCCAAAAGTGGCAGCAAAATGCAACCAAAAAGGCGAGCAGCATTTGAAATTATAACGCACACACTCGATCGATCCCATCCTCTATCCAATACCCAATAACCAATAACCAATATCCAATATCCACGATTCCAGCGATCTACGGACGATGCACGGTTCGGTTCGGTTTCAGCTGTGGTGGTGCTTCGTTCCATTGGCAGTTGCATTTCAGTTGCAGTAGAAAGTGCAGCCTGGAAGCTGTGTTTATAGACTTGTAGACTCTAAAGCCATAAATTTTACGCCTCAGCGGCAGTTGCGAATAAGGGTCATACACTCATACACACACGATCTCCAGAAAGCGCACACACAGCCACTCAGAGCACACACTCATGGCGAACAGTGGTTTGTTAAGGAATTAAAATCAAATTATTATAGTTTTTTACGTTTATTTTACTACAACTTTTGTGATTCATTAATTATATGAAAAACGTTTAAATTGAAAGCTATCAAAGAAAGTTGTATAAATAATCACCAAATAGTTTATTGTTTAATGGATTTCTTAGGTATTTAACGCACCTTACAAGCTTTCAAATATTTGCTAAATAATTTCCCTTATAGTTTGCTCTTTAAAAGTGTTTATATTGGTTAAGCTTTAAAGTTTAGTCAATTGGTCCAGCCTTTGCTTGTATAACGAGGTCTTTAACCTAAAATTAACCACTGTTTAAAGTCGGAATAGCCATTTGTAAAAAATTGTCTGTAAAGAAAAGAACTAATGCTTAATTTGATACAGAATTTTATGCCATTCTAAGTGTGACTCAGCTTTTTTACAACTTTACAGCGATGGGAATACAATTTATTACAAGATAAGAGGATCCCTGTGATCCTTACACTCAAAAATGTATTTTTTATATACAAACTGTAGTTGAAAACCTTTATATCTTACCTTGAGCAGCTACCTAGGTCCATGTCTGTTTACCATAAAATCGACCACTGTGCGTGGAGGAGCGGGAGGATGATGAAGAAGCTGATCATTGGCGGCGACGGAGTCGCGTGCATTAAAGAAAATTGAGTGGAGGTGGAAGTGGAAGTTGCCGGCGAAAAAGAGGTCAGTAAGTGAATGTTTACAGTTAGCTTTTTGGGCAGATCAGAGAGAGCCAAGCTCTAAAAGTCAGGCTCAAAAGATACAAAAAACAAACAAACTGCATATGACAGGCGTGACTCGGCTTTAAGCGCCAGCGCGCCCAGAACTAATACCCCGAACACGACAACTTGCAGATCCCGAAAATAAAATAAAACTACAACAAAAATACAGATGGCAAAGGCTGGAAACTGAAAACTGAAAACTGAAAACAGAAAACCGACAAACCAAATTTTAATTAAAAGAAAGCCTGTGTGTAGACTGGAGACGTAAAAACCTTTTGGCAGCCGTGCAATTTCTTTTTTGGCCAAATATTTGACGCCGTCCCCCAGCGGTTGTTGGGTTGCCAATAAAAATGGAAAGTGAAAATTGCGGCTGCAGTGGCAGTGCATATTAAAAAAAATAAAAGCAAAAAATAGAAACAACCGTGTGTGTGCGAAAAGATGGCCATAATAAACGATAGAAGGCAAGAGAGCCACGCACCTGTTCTGCCAGTTTTCCGCCGCTTTTCCTTCCATCTCTAATCACAGCTTTTGGCCGCCTTGTCAGCCTTGTGCGAGTATTATATAAATGCCAATGCCTCTCTCGGATGCAGCGATAAATGGCGGAAATTATATGGCCGGGTGAGAGTTATATTCTCGGCATTTACGAGATGACATATTAAAAGAAAATGAAATTGCTATGGGTGTTAACTGTAAATGTAAGTAGTTAGTCTTTACAGTTTACACCCAGCTCAATTTCCTGTTTTTTGTTTTTAGGTCTTGTAAATGAGTTCAAGTTTCTTAAGTCTTTGGCTGGGCTTACCCAAAATTAGTTTAACAAAATTCAGGACTAAAACATAATGCAAATTAAACTATTCGCTACCAAAATTAATAATAATATTGTTAAAAATATCTGTTTTATATGATTTAAATAAATAAAAATATACACTTCTAAGAATCTAATAGTAAAATAAATGATAAGAATTTAAATTACTTTTTCACGTTTACATTTAAAATAAAACCGTTACTTTGCAGTAGAATTGGTCATAATGGTCTGGCAACGTAAACAACAACATATCGATAGTCGATACATCGGTTACAAGAATATCGTTATACAAATATTTATTTTTGATCGACTATCGATATTACCATTGAAAAAGTCGAAAATACTGTGTGGGTTAAATAAAAAAAAAGAACGTCGCCAACCACGCAGTCGGAGCAACGGGTTGCAAATAGTTATGATTACGGGCACTTACGGATTACGCTAGCCAACAGGATTACATGTCGCGAACGCGGGGGAAATCGGGCTAGAGGAAAACCACTCGCAGGGCCCAAAATCACCACTACTACTACGCAGAGGGAGCAACAACAACAACAACAGCAGCAGCAGCAGTAGCAGCGAGAAGCAGAGGCAGAGGGGCAGCGCAGCGGCAGAGAGAAAAGATGGCGACGAGAGGCACTGGGACTCGTGTGCAATCGCAGCCAAAGATTTTCCCCTCGCTGTTTTCCAAGCTGCAAGGCGCCATCTCGGAGGCGTGCGTCTCCCAGCGCCTGTCCACCGACAAGAAAACGCTGGAGAAGACGTGGAAGCTGATGGACAAGGTGGTCAAGCTGTGCCAGCAGCCCAAAATGAATCTGAAGAACTCGCCGCCGTTCATACTGGACATCCTGCCGGACACATACCAGCGGCTGCGATTGATCTACTCGAAGAACGAGGACCAGATGCACCTGCTCCACGCCAACGAGCACTTCAACGTGTTCATCAACAATCTGATGCGCAAGTGCAAGCAGGCCATCAAGCTCTTCAAGGAGGGCAAGGAGAAGATGTTCGACGAGAACTCCCACTACCGTCGCAACCTCACCAAGCTCAGCCTGGTCTTCTCGCACATGCTCAGCGAGCTGAAGGCCATCTTTCCGAACGGTGTCTTTGCCGGCGATCAGTTCCGGATTACCAAGGCGGATGCGGCCGACTTTTGGAAGAGCAACTTTGGTAACAGGTGAGCAGGAGGAGGAGGAGGAGGATCAACAAAGAGGTCACTAAGCCTATTAGGGACAATGAATACATAATTACAAAGCCGGAAACTCATTAAAACACTGTTTATTTCTTTAAAATGAAGGAACTTTATAAAATTGCTATGTTTTGAAGTACTGAAACACTTTTGAAAATATTTTATATGCGTTGCACGTAAAAAAAACAAGCCGAAGACAATTTGTGACTCCTTAAAGTTAAAGTTTTTAAAAGGACAGTCAGTAAATAGTATAATATACTCCTAAAATCTGTCTCGTGGTGGCTATATCCTGTTTTATATTTTAGTAGCTGTTTTAGTTGTACTGAATTTATAAATTCCAAGTGTCTTTTAATTATATCCATCAAGAGATACCGTAAATATGTGAACTCCTTTAAAGCCCTTTACAATTTCTCTGGTTACCAACAAGAACATTTCAAATAAAAGCCATTCTTTGAATTTATGGTGAGTGTTGGGCTTATCCGGATATTGTTTGACTTATTCTGAAATTTCCAATATAGATTTTTAATCAACAAAACTTTATATAATTTGCACTTTTCAAATGAAGTTCCTAAAATATTTTTCTTATCTTAAAGCCACAGAAACCAGTTTTTTCCGGCATAAACAAGTTATTATTGACCCAGTTAATTGTAATTTCGGATATGAATTTCTAAACATAACTTCTTTAAAGAGTTATTTTTAGATATGGAACTAATATAGCATTTTAGTCATAATTCCTAACATTAGCCAAATAGTTTTAAACAAGGCAATGTTTATATATAATTAAAATATATTTGTTATGGCTCCTTTTAAGAACCTGCACTCATAATAAGGTATAATTATAATTTACTAACACCTTCTCCCCTGTCTATATTGCAGCACATTGGTTCCGTGGAAAATCTTCCGGCAGGAACTCAACAAAGTTCACCCGATATCCTCTGGCTTGGAGGCGATGGCCCTAAAGACCACCATCGATCTAACCTGCAACGACTTCATCTCGAATTTCGAATTTGACGTGTTCACACGACTCTTCCAGCCCTGGGTAACGCTGTTGCGCAACTGGCAAATCCTGGCCGTCACCCATCCGGGTTATGTGGCCTTCCTCACCTACGACGAGGTGAAGGCGCGCCTGCAGCGTTACATAGGCAAGGCGGGCAGCTATGTCTTCCGGCTCTCCTGCACACGATTGGGCCAGTGGGCCATTGGCTATGTGACTGCCGAGGGCGAAATACTGCAGACGATTCCACAGAACAAATCCCTGTGCCAGGCACTGCTCGATGGCCACCGGTGAGAGAGGATAATATGCATTATTTTGCTTGTGATTATAATAGGGATTTTCGATTGCAGCGAGGGCTTTTACTTGTATCCAGATGGCCAAGCCTACAATCCGGATCTCTCGTCGGCCGTTCAAAGTCCCACCGAGGACCACATAACCGTAACTCAAGAGCAATACGAACTTTACTGTGAAATGGGTGAGTTTAAACCACTCTTATTCCGCCTTCAAGTTTCTAAATACTGTCTTCTTGTTGGACTCTGCAGGCAGCACCTTCCAGCTGTGCAAGATTTGTGCGGAGAACGACAAGGATATTCGCATCGAGCCCTGCGGCCATTTGCTGTGCACGCCCTGCCTCACCTCCTGGCAGGTGGATTCCGAGGGACAAGTAAGCTCCGAGCCCCATAAGGTGTCGTTGTACGCAGTTTAATCCAATTTGTTCTCCTGCAGGGCTGTCCCTTTTGCCGGGCCGAGATCAAGGGCACTGAACAGATCGTTGTGGACGCCTTCGATCCGCGCAAGCAGCACAACCGGAATGTCACTAATGGGCGACAACAGCAGCAGCTGGACGACGACGACACTGAGGTATAGTTTTGTTCACAGCCTGATCCGCCTGCTCCGCTGCCGCCTGTGCTGCTATCTATTTATATATATATATATATATATATATTATTACTCTTATGATTACCCTTGGTTCGTTTATATATATATATTCATTATATATTTTAGATTTTACAACTGCTATTGTTTATATAAGTTTAATGTTTAGCCTGCAGAGTTGGCAGTTGCAGTTTTCGAGTTTAGTTTTTGTTTGTTTTAGCTGTAACATATATTACAAATTATTAGCCAAACTCATGCAACTAACTCACGCACACTCACATCCGTTCGCACACATACACCCATACACAAGCATAACGTAGTTGAAATTCTTTGACCGGAAGTGGCTCATCAGCCTTCGTTCTTGCTCTCTCTTCCTCTTCTGCTGGTCTGTTGGTTTGTTCTGTGTGCGCGTTGTTCGCTTAGTTGTTTGTTCTTCCTCTCTTCACGCTCTCACTCTTTCTCTATCGATCACTCCTCACCATCCAAGTATCCGTTCGTTCGTTCGTTCGTTCATTTGTTCGCCTATGAATCACACTTAATCGGTTCGATCCGCTCTTGTTTGCACTTTTGTACATAATACTACTAGGCACTAGGCACTATGGAAATTATGATTATCTGTATTATCTCTTGTATTTCCCCTTATAATTTTCTTCTGTGTATCCCGCAGTATTTTTTGCATCTCTCTGAAACATGGTCTTACATTCATTTAACTCCGTTATGTGTTTATTTCATTTTAGTTTTATTGTTTAATACTTCCAAAGATACATTTAGTTTGTAGTAGCGTGCGTTTACCTTACCCTCTCCCCTTCCCCCCATCAATTCAGTTTTATTTTTATGTGTAAGCAGCCGGAGAGCTGCCTTAAGACTGTAATTTATTATTATTAACAACAACAAGAAATGAATGAAACGAAAAGGTTAGCTTAGTTAGAATTTATGTAAATTAAATTGGATTTCCTGTGCGGGGTCC
The DNA here is from genome assembly GCA_035045905.1 of Drosophila anomelani. Classification (NCBI taxonomy): domain Eukaryota; kingdom Metazoa; phylum Arthropoda; class Insecta; order Diptera; family Drosophilidae; genus Drosophila; species Drosophila anomelani. Next base: position 12,817,120 of record JAWNOO010000165.1, read on the forward strand.
CGAATTTATTATTTAAAACAAAAAAATATATAAACGAAAAGTATTAGCAGAGAAATTTAGAAATCGAGAACTCACCTTTCGGCTCATTTCGTTAACTTAAACATAACACTGAAGCAGTTCGCATACATACACACATACGTTAATGATATATTTATATATATATATATATATTTAATACATTTAATGCAATTTTTATACATTTTAGCGTTTAGTTTTTTACTTCCTTAATAAGTTTACGGCTAAAAAAAAAAATACGAAACAAAACAACACACAACCACAAAAACAAAAAAATTAAACAAAACAAAATATATGCTTAATACGAATATTTAAATATTGGTTTGAATTGATCTTTTACGTTTTTTCCCCATCTTTATTTAGCTCTGTTTATCTAGCACTAGCGACCTGTTCTTATTTTCCCTGAGATTTTCTGTTTGATGATGTGCATGTCCAGCATTTCCACCAAAAGCCAGCGGCATGCTCTTTGATCGGCAAAAAGAAAACATAAAACAAGATAAATCATTAATTTGCTCAAGGTTTTTCTAAACAAAAGTTCTGTTGGAATCGCGCTCACATGGAACAATAGCTCGAACTCGATTATTTTCGATATTTTAATTTAATTTATTTATTTTAACGATTAATACGATTTTATAGTCCGATTATAATAAAATAAATTTTGCTTTTAACTTGTCTGTTTTTGATGGTGATTAAATTTAATTAAATTGTAATTAAAATTAAAAATTCTTATCAATTGATTGTGAATCTTTTTGAAACACATTATTTCTCATTTCTTAATACTCCTCTTAATAATTTATATTCCGCTTTCTGTTCCTTATTTTATGAAAAAACATGCAAGATTCCATACCTCAACTCCAACTGAGCTGTGAGGAGCGCAAGCATTAATTTGATCTTTGTTTCTGGATATATTTAGGATATGGGCGACTTCAACATAGCCACCTCTTCGCTGCATGCACTCAGCACATCTTCGACGGCGACGGCGGCGGCCGAGAAGCATAGTCCGCATACATCGCCGCGATTGGGACGACGCAGCACCACGCCCAGCTTGATGGCCGTGCAGAACGATCTCTATGCGGGCGGGACGCCCACTCTAAGCCTGCCCAGCAGCTCCGTTGTCGCTGCTTCCACTTCATCATCGTCGTCCTCCTCCTCCTCCTCTTCAGCAGCAGTAGCAACCACATCCTCCTCCCAGCAGCAGCAGCAACAACCGCAGCCCTCGGCTCCTCCAGCTTCAGCTGTCTTGAGCAACGGCGGAGGCGGCTCTGTTGGAGGGGGAGCCGGGATCAGCGCCAGCCAGAAGACCACCAATCGGATGAGTGCTCCCCTAATCGGATCCTGTGTCACCAACTCGACTTACGGTCATAAGTTGCCACAGAACTCCAGCAGCAGCGGCAGCAACGCCAACGACAATGCCTCCAGCTCAAGCTCATATGCCATACTGCAGAACCTGCAGGAGAGTGGAACGCAGGCAGCTGGGGCAGGCACAGTAACAGCTGCCTCATCGGCAGTATCAGGAGCAGGAGCTGTGGCTCCTCCGCTGCCTCCCAGGAAATCCTCACCTGGCGTGGAGACGCCTAGCAAGGCCACAGCACCGCCGCCACCACCGCCCAGCAGCAGCAAGAGCATCGACAACATCCAGTGCAGCTTGGATAACGTGCCGCCCCAGACGACAGCGCCACCGATTCCCCCACATGTCTCGCCCAGCGTGGACACCTTGGCCGAGGATCTCATGCGACAGCAGCGCATAGCCACCAGTACCACATCGCCGGTGCTCTCCCTGCTCGATGAGGATATTGTGGAGGTGGGTCCGGCGGAAACTATAAGCGGTGTGATCGATACGCGCCCCCTGGAGGCGCGAGGTGTCACCCTGAACCGACAGGACTCGGCCACCTCGCATTATACGCAACTGTGCACCACCAGCAGTGGTGGTGGCTCCGCCGCAGCGGCTGCTCTGGCCAACGGGAAGAAGCCAACGCCGGCCAAGCAAGCTCAAACCACAACGACGACAACGGCGGCGACTAAGACGGGGTCAATAACGGGCAATGGGGGCAATCCTCACCAGCAACAGCAACAGCCACAGCAGCAGCAATCCCAGCAGCCACTGCTCTATGCGAACGTGACGATCAATCAAAAAGACTGCGGCAATGTGCCCTACGAGAACATAAACCTGGAGTACATAGCCCGGCTGATGAATGCCGGTTACTCCAAGGAGAACGCAATTACCGCGTTGGGGATCTCGCGGAACAACATTGAGATGGCCGGCGACATTCTGCGCGAGTTTGTCTCTAAGAACAGCGCCTGAAGTGATTGTTAGATGGGATGACAAAGCGAAAAGCAACCAAAATCTACGCAGACGAACTTCTCTAACTCGAAACAATATTGTTTCATTAAATTTTTAATTTTGTTTATAAAATATCGTAGTTTCCCTAATTTTGTTTAATTACTTTTATGTGTAGGTTGTTATTTAAGAACGAAAATATTTGAGCTTTTGGATTTGGTGAAAATATTCTATTTTATCCCAAGTATTTCCAATATACTTTTTTCTTAATTATGCAAAACAAAAACAAGATTAGTAAAGGTTTAAATTTCTTAGTCAAAACAAAAATGAAATAATAATTCTTTTTGAAAATTAAATATTTATAAATGTATTAACTAAATTGTAGCCATAAAAGTAATTGTTTAAATCAAAAATTAAGAAGAGCACATTTTAGTTCCTTTATCCAAAAAGCCTTTTGGTATTTCCAGAAAATTGTTTAATTATAGTAGTATTTGGAAAATTACAATTTTGAAATTAAATTTTCATCAAAATAAGAATACAAAATTGTAAAAAATGCAATCGTTCAACGATTATATTAAATACAATTTCAAATCGAGTTAGAGAAGGTTCAACTGTTATAAGAAAACCAAAAACTCAAGAAAAAGGAAATTACTCTTTCTGAAATTAAGGAAAATTATCGTCGCTTTAGGAGCACCTAGTTCTTACACTCACACCCCCAAAACACACACACACACACACACCTGTCCCGTAGTTACGCTAAGTTAGCCGATGAAACCCAGGAGAAGATGATTAATGCCCTAAGACGAAGTCCCTTACTTGGCGTAGCCAGCACAAGCAATTCAAGTTTTCCCCCAGTTCGAAAAATGAGAAGAAAAAAAACATACATAAGAAGATACTACGAAAATTAAGCACAACCCCCTTGGATATCAAATATAGCTATGTACACTTAAAATTAAGACTATCTAACTTCTTCCTATTAAGAGCAAACCAAAAAATTATAAGAAATATAGCTCGTATATATACGCAGTTCCGGAAGGAAAAACTTGCCCACCCCAAATTCAAATTTTTCTCTCTTTCTCTCTCTCTCGTATAGGATAAAAAGAAAAGACAAGGTCAGATCTGGTATATATATATATTGTATCTCAGCTAGGACGACAATGCTTTCGTTTAGCCTCACGCCCATATGTGCCCATCCTATAAGTAGTCCCTCATTTCATTCAAAAAGCTAAGCCATCGTAGGAGATTCAGTATCGAACACAGCCATTAAATGAAATGCCTTCGGCGGCGGCAATCGCCCCCAAAAAACACAGAACCCTGAGTTTCCCCCGTAACACCAAATATGAGCAAGGATAACGAAAACCCAAGCTAAGGACACACCCAACCAGATCCGATGCACTATCAAGTTTACCTCGATTTTTTATACAATGCTCGAAACGTTTTTGTAATTGTAATTGTAAGTTCGAATCGAATCAATTATAATCTCCCCACACACACAAAAATAATCATAATTCAATTTGTATTAACGAGAATCCCTTTTTACAGGCTTTATATATGTATATGGCAATCGATGGTTCATCGGTTGGTTTTTAAATTCCTCAAAAGTCAAATGTCAAATGTTCTAGTCCCACGCAAGAAAACACAAAAAACAAACAAAGAAACACAAACAATTTTTTGCCATAACTCGTATATATCTACTAAACCTAAGTGGTATACAAATATATATAAATATATACCTAGGCGATATATATATTAAAGATAAATCGAATCGAAATCAATGCAATATATATTCACTAACGAGAAATCAATGCAAGCGTTTAAATCGTAAGTAATTTGACATAACCTCAAGTATATAGGCAGTACATTGTATTAACGAAAAACGAAGGGATTTTGAATTTTAAGAGAGCAGCATACAACATAAGAACAAACGGAAAAGGAACCCAATTGTAACTCCCAGCATACACAAATTAATATATATATATATAGAGTGGATAAAAAAGTCAATAAACTGTCAAGTTTTAGGAAGCATACGAGAATCTAAGGCGAGAGGCGATGAACAAACGATGATACCATACCATAGTCATGTCATGTAACCAAACAAATCTAAACAGATATAAATTATTCTTATAAATAAAAACGAAAAATTAAACCAAACTGTAAGGCTAACGAATTTAATAGTAACTGGGGAAAATGTGAAAATATTTTGTGGATTTCATTCTCAGCTATTGAGTTCCAATTAACATAAAATCTAAATTTAAAACAAAGGTTTTTTTTTAGTTTATTGAAATATGTATTTATTATTTATTCTGTTCTTGTTGTATTATTTGACTTATATAGTTTGCGATTTTTTTTTCGTATTCAAGCACATATGTATGTATGTATTTTTCTTGTATTTTTTATATATTTTTTGTTGTTTTTGTTACATTTTTGTGGAGTTTTTCGATTTTTTTGTTTGTAGTTTTTGTTTGAAATGTTTTTTTTTTATGTTGTGTTTTTTGTTGGTTTTTCGTAATAAGGATTTAGTTACTGTGCTGTTCTCCTTTGCATTGCATTGAAGAGACGAAACGCCCAGCCGCTGCTCTGCGAATGGTTTTGGGCTGCGGCTGCTGCGATGGCGTTTGGCATTTCTCTAACGACGACTGTGTGTCAACCTCGGTTACCCCCAACCCGCCCCTGCATATATCTAGATTTATTTAGATGTATAATCGTTATACAATATTAAAGTTACTATTTTCTCTTGCTCTTTGTTCTGGTTTTGTTTTCTGGTTGTCTGTGTAAGTGTCTATGTTTTGCTTAGTGTAGGTTCTTGTTGTTGTTGATGTTTCTGCTGTTGTAGTTGTTGTATATAACATGGCTATAATAGGACGTACTGATCCCAAATTTGTTGTTAGCTTGTTAAATGGTTTTTGTTTTTTTTTTTTAGTTTTTTGTTATTTTTTTTCTTGTTACATTAGTTTTTGTTTTCTTAGTAATTGAAATTCATAATTTTCACAATATTTGCTCTTTGTTACCGACACACGACACGCTCATAAGGTTTGGTTTTTGTTTTTATATATTAGTTTTTTTTTATTTTTTTTTTTAGTATTTTTCTCGTATATATAGATTTTTTAAAAATTATTTTTATAATCTTCATTAAATGGTTTCAACAGATTTGGCGCAGCAAATTTAATTTGCTCTTCATCGTCACACAAAACGTTTTCGTAATTTTTCCATATCTCCTCGGTTTCTTGTGGTGAGTTTTAAATAAATATTTTACGATGTATAGCTTGTATGTTTTGTATATAATATGTTACGTAATAAGTTAATGCAACCGTCTGAATGCAACAAAAGAAGTTATTTTTTGGCGAAACAACGTCGTGTGGTTTTTGGTTTGCAAGCAATGTTTAAAAAAAAAATTGAACAAAATAATAACATTAATATTATGTATGTTACGTTAATGAATATGTAAAATATATATATATGTATGTACGTTTGAAGATATATATATATATATATATATGAATATATATATATATGCATGTATACAAATTAGACTTTTTGTTTTGCCATATAAATACTTTCCATGTTCTTCGTTTGCTCCACTGATTGGTTTCTGGGTGTTGCTGCTTTTGTTTGTGGTACTACTTAATTCTTGGCTGCCGCAGTACAATAATTATTCAATAAATATATATATATGTATAAATTGTTAACAGTAAGATTGAAAGCAGTGAAAGAACAGTTTTCGAGAAGTACAAAAGAATACACGAGCACGAGTCTAGAGCAAGTTACAGAGTAGAGAAGCAGGAACTGCATATCCCAGCTAATAGATAGATGTATTTAAAGAGTTGTTGTTTTTATACAATTTCTAACAAGGATTCTTCGTTGCCATTCTAGAATAATTCATTTCACATAGATTATATCATGTTTGCTTGCTTTCTTTGTTGGTATTTCTCTCATTCTCATATAAACTAAAGCAAAACTAGTAGAAAATAGTATACGTATACAAACGTTTTGGTTTCATCTATCTGTCAGACACTTGAATTTCAATTTCCATTCGCGTTGAAAGCAAAGCCTTACAATGCTTGGAGGGGCTAGAGTTAGTTGGTAGTATTATAAATAAGTTTCCGATTCATCAGACACGAAGAGTTCTCCTTGTTGCCGCTAAGTAGTTTCGTAATTATTTAAATGTACGCCATCCTATTATCAATTACGATCGTTTCCAATAGTGTGTTGCATGTTTCTAGGGTTTATATTCGTTATAAATGTTGCTTGGTTTGCTGTGTTAGTTGGTTGATTGGTTGCTTGGCCTGCTCGCTATTAAATGGCTCGCGTAAAAGAATATATATATATATATTTATAGCTGTAGCTGTAGGTAATTGTCTTTGATGTGCCTCTAATATCCAACATTTATCATTTTTCAGCAATCTACTCCACCAAGGTGCCTGGAATGCGTGGGTGCCGTGCTAGCACGGAGAAGCCCTTGCCCTGCGGTCCCTTGGGCGCACGAATGAGTATTAGGCGCGGCACAGTGTCATCGCCGTTGAGCTTTAGACGCGAGATCAGACGATCCGGACGATCGTTTATTTTCAGAACATTGCAAGCCGAAGACTTTCCATTACGCTGATTGGTAACCACGGAGAACTCCACGGTGTCGCCGGGATGTAAGGCAACGGTGTTGCCCTGCACCTCAGACATGTGGAAGAATAACTTCTTACCATCCTCCACCTCAAAGTTGAGGAATCCAAACTGGCCCTTGATCGAGTCCACGGTGGCGCGCTTCTTTTGACGCACTGCATTCACTCCGGCCGCCCGTCCGCTCTCATCGATGCGGAAACTAACCAGATCGCCCTTCTGGAGGAGATCGCGCTTGTTCACCAGACTAGTGATCCCGAACTCGTGCTGCGAGATGACGGTTGTGCGCAGTTCATCGAGTATTTCGATGAGACCGGCATACTCCTGCTGGTCGGGATTAATACAGCGCAGCGGACGGGCTACCACGCCATTGTGCACGGTTTCCAGCACCGCTGGCTGCGGTATAGAGTTCTTGGGCAGCATACGGACATTCTCCGCGGGCAGGCAATTACCTGAAACTGATGTATTCCCATTGCGGGCTAGAGTGTACTCCACCTCCTGGCCCAACTCCAACCAATTGGGATTGCCCAGATAGTTGCTAAAGTGAAAGAAGACCTCCTCGTCGTGGGACAGGGTCTCGATGAATCCAAAGTTCTCTTTCATCACGGCTATAAAGCCACGGTAGACCTGGCCGGCCTCGGAACCGGCATGGTTGTTATTCTCCAGCTTAAAATCGTCCAAATGGGATGGATTATTGCTGCCCACGCTGCTACTGGTGCTGCCGCCGGGGCTGCCATGCATCACATAGCCATTCTGCAGCGAGGCGTTGGAGCTACTGCCGCTGATTCCATTCGACAGCTGTTCGTTCTGGTTTATGTTGCCACTGGCATTCGGTTGATTCAACAGCTGTTGCTGCTGCTGTTGTTGTTGTTGCTGCTGCTGTTGCTGCAGCGAAATTTGCTGCACATTGACGGCTATACACTCCTTGTTACGTTTGACCTGGCAAAAATAAAGGAAACGTTATAAAAGAACACCAAAATTGTACATGAAACTTACTATGTAAATATCGAAGCGCACGCGCTCCCCAATCCTTGGTGGTTTTTCACAGTCTTTAAGAAAATACATTATAGTCTTTTTAGCATCGGCATGCTCGTAGGTAATCACACCGCCCTCAACGCGATCTTGAGATTTAATTGGGCTCTTGGGCGCCTCGCGTGTCACGCAGCCTGCAAAGAGATTCAGGTTAGCTCTAGATTGGGATTAAAAGCTGCCCTCACTCACCCTCAATGTTGCTGGCCATTAGTGTTTCGAATTGCACAGAGTTGGGCGGCAAGTGCTTAATGCGTATGGCCTGCAAACGCGAGTTGTTATAGGCCAATCCAGGCTCCTGGATGACAGTAAATTCAACCTCATCGTTGACATCTATTTCACGGCTCTGTAATTTAAATTCATTTGATTTATCCAATATTAAAGGGCAAAAACTTGACTCCTACCGTATCGAGAACTTCAGTAAAGTGGAAAAAGAGTCGCGGCTGACGCTCCACGCATCGCAGAAAACCGAATCCCTCCTTGAGCGAGGCTATGGTGCCTTGTTCGCGCTTCTCGCCCGACACCTTGAAGGTCTCGTCCAGCAGGGCAATCGAGGTGGCCCGCTGCAGCTGATCACGACGATCGGTGGCCAGCAGGAACTGCACCCAATCGCCGTGACGCAGGGTGAAGTCACCCTTTTGATCCTTGTCCCCGAACGGTACCTCCACCTCCGAGTAATCCAAGGCCCTGTAACGGATTCGACCCGGCAACGGGTCATTGTTCTGTCGCACTGGATTGTTGCGATCCAACGACTTGAGCACCTGACCCTTGTACACCGTGCTGTCCACGTCTTCAAAAATTACCGATCCCGGTGCTAGGCGCGTAATGTTGCACGCAAATTCACGGCCCTGCGGCGGCACCGACGGCGACTGCATTTTCGATTGAAGAAGATTCGGATTGGCCGGATCGCCACTGCCACTTACACTACGTGTCTGAATGGTGAACTCAACATCGTCACCGGGACGCAGTTCCACATTGCCCTCAGCCTCTGAGAAGTGGAAAAAGATCTCCTTCACCACATCGGCGCGTTCAATAAAGCCAAACGATTCCTTCATTGAGCAGACAACACCACGATACTTGACCGGCTGGGCTGGGTTTTCCAGGCGAATATGGCAGGCGCCCAGGTTACCTCTGTAAAAAGAAAGATAATGCAAGGATTAGTTGATTAGTTTCAGTTAAAATTTTTCATTTCGGTTAATTTTTTTTTATTATAATTTCATAAAATAAGTTAGTCTTACCTTTGGTTCGTTGCGATTTGAAAGCTAACCTTGTCGCCAGCCCGCAAGTTAACATTGCCCTCGACATCGTCTTTGGTATAGGGTAAAAAGAAGCATTCGCCTCTATTCTCGTAGCTAATCCGACCGGTGGTCTCGCTGGAACTGAGCACATTGTTAGCGCTATCTGTGCGCAGCTCGGTGGTCACAGTGCCGGTGACCCGCTCCTCGGATAGTACAACCTCTGGGGCAATCTTGGACACTTGACTAGCTATTGGCTTGCCGGTGCGGCGATCGTATGTCATTTCGAACTCCACGGGATCCCCGATCTTCAGATGATCAATATTTCCGCTGAATTGCGAGAAGTGAAAGAAGAGACGCGCCTGTCGCTCGCAGCACTGAATGAACCCATAGGAGTGCTGCAAAAAATAATAAAAATAGAAATCACGGTCAAGTGAAAGTTCCCTTCTTTGCCAATTTCCTCAAACTCACCAGCAACTTCTCAATAATGCCAGTTTCCCGGGTGGCCTGGCTGGGATCTGTGGCAGCGGCGGCCGAAGAGTTGCTTGACTGGGAGCCAAAGATAGAGGAAGAGCTTCCAGCTCCGTTGGTCAGCACGCTATTGGATTGGAAAACGCCGATCTGCGGCGGATTTCGGATCACATCGTTCACCTCGTTGGCATCAAACATCCCAATGGTGGGATGCTGTTGCTGCTGCTGTTGTTGTTGCTGCTGCTGCTGCTGATGTTGCTGTTGTTGGTGTTGCTGCTGCTGCTGCATGTGCTGATGTTGCTGCTGCTGATGCTGCTGCTGCTGCTGCTGTTGATGATGATGCATGCTCTGCTGCTGCTGTTGCTGCTGCTGCTGCTGCTGACCCTGCGGCTGCAATCCCAATGTGGTGGAGTCAAGCGTAAAGGTTCCGATTGTCGGAAAAGTAGTGGGTATTCCCAGGTTGCGAATGGCATTCATGTTAAAATAACTACCATCGCATGGCAAGTTGTCGTAAATTTCTGTATTTTTTTTTTTGCAAGGGAAAAGAAACATAATTATTGCGGATGTAAAAGTTTTATACCATAAAGAGTATATCAAAGAAAGGGATTATTAGTGATATTCAGAATCATTTATATTCTTGTGAGATATTAAATCGAGAAAAAGGCATTTCTTAAGACAATATAAGAATTACCCCTTGTACTCCAGAAGATAATAAAGGTTTCTTAAACATCTTATCTAAGTATTAACAAAATCAATATCAGTCTTTAATATAAGTTACTATTCAGATCGTAAAATAAAAAACTAATTGTGTGTAATGTATTCCCCATATCCTGTTATATTGGTAATAAACAATTTACGGATTAAAAAAGTTTTAAGATGAAACACAGAAATTTAGATTTCACAGAAATAGATATTCGGAAAAATAAAATTAAAAGAAAATGACTTAAAAGCACCAGCTATAAGATTATAAATGTTAAAGACTATAATTTTGTCTGAAGTTAAAAGCTAAAGCTTTCTGAAATATATATTACTTTATTTAGCATATATAGCTATTTTTATCTACGTAAAGCTTTAATAAATGTCTGTAAATAATAGAGTAATACCCAATTTCTACGATTACTCACCTTCGCCGGTGCGGTAAACCTTCGATTGCGTATTCATGTTGAATTGATTGATCAGATATATTAGGAAACAAAGAGAAATGCTGATGAGGACTAGCAAATTGGAGACTGGTTTTCTTAGCGATTGTTGCTATTGTTTAGGCTTTGCTTGTTTTTGTTGTTAAAGTTAAACCCGAAAACACGATAAATGGAGGCGAATGACGAGAACAACGATATTGGAACGAGGGTTAAAGTTGAAGTTTGACCGAAAAAAAGAGATTGTTGATCTCTCCTCACTCACTTTTAAGGGTAATCTTCTTATTTACTTGATCTTTTTTTTTTTTTTTTTTAATTTTTCGTGTATTTTTTATATCAAAGAGAAAAAAAAAACTAAGCAATAAATACGTATTTAGTTGTTTAATGTTTTCTTCCGTTTTTTATTTTTTGTTTGTTTTGTTTTTTGTGTATATATATTTTGGCTAAACACTGGCACAAGAGGCACTGAAATTCCTTGTCTTCGAAGTTAATAAAAATGTTTGTCTTTTGTCGAGGACATGTGAGCCCCACACAAAAAAATTGTTGCTTTCCTCAGCTTTCCTCCTTCTGTTTGTTGTTTGGTTGGTTGTGTTCCTTGTGGTTTGTTGTGAGTGTTTTGTAAAAAATGCCGACAAATATTGTAACGTTGTTGGTTGGTTTGTTTTTGGTAGTTTGAAGTTCCTTCCTGGGTCTGTTTTGTAGGTTTTCAATTTATTATATTTTTGTGTATTCAAAATATTGTTGTTTTACAATGAAAATGCATACCAGCTGCTGCCGTTGGTGTTGGTTTTTTATTTATTTTTTTTTATTTGTTTGCAATTGGAGTTTTGAAATATTATTGAATTATTGCATTTTGCTTGTTGAAGTTTTTGTTTTGTTTTGTTTTTTTTTTTTATTATATTTTTACGTTAGTTTTACTAGAAAAATACACTGGGAATACTTTTACTTTTGGGTTAGATTAGCTTTCGTTTGATATTTGAATATTTTGTGTGTGTTTTTGCTTTTTGGGAAGTGATTATATTGGTTGTTTTGTTTTCTATATAGTATACATATATATAATATATATTTTGTAGGCAATCGTTGTGGTTTTTAGGAAGTAGTAGTGATTTATTTATAATTTACTTTCGAATACCCTTAGTACAACGACGATTTTTACGGGGGACGATGACGAGGTTTGATTCTCCTGGCTTTCTCCTGCTTCTGCTCGCTCCTCTGGCTCCTTGTTCGTCTCGGGACTAGCCTTTCCTCGATTCTTCCTTCCTTCCTTCCTATTTAGTTTCGCTGTACGTTGCTATTACTTTTCGGTTGCACGATTTGTATATATTTTGTTTGTTTTCTTGTTTTCGGTTGCTGTTATTATTGCTGTTTCATTTACTATTCACTAAGCAAAAAAGTATGAGTTTTACGGCTTTTTTTCGTATATATATATAATAGATATAGTAGGATTTACCCGTTATGCTGAGTGTATCCTCTGCTCATTTACTATGTTGAACTTTAATGCTACGATTTATTTTTGTTTTTAGTTAAATATATATATATTTTGAATGCGTTTTGAAGTCTTTTTTTATAACCTAGGGTTTTTATTTTGCTTTGTGTTGGTTGGTTGGTTGTTGTTGTTTGTTATTTTGTTTTTATTCACTTATTCCATGATTTTGTTTTATGTTTTCGGTTTTCGCTTACTAGATTTAAGCTTAGTTTAGTAGTTTATATAATATAATATATAATATACTATAGTATATATGTATCGAAGTCCTTTAAGATATCACGAATTTGTTTCAATGTTTTTTTTTTTATCTTTTCATTTGCATTTGCTCTTAAGTGTAAAGTTGTTTGTTTGTTGTTGGTTTCTAAGATGTTCTTAGCTTTCCTCTCCTCGTTCTCCTTCCGCTTTCCTTTCTATTGTTTAAAAATTACCGTTTATCCATTCATTCCATTTAGAGATTTTATTTTTTTGTTGGTTTTCTTTGCGTTTTTTTCGTTTTTTATTTAAATTTATAAATTTACAGTAATTATCACAGAGTTGTTAAATCTTTCTTTGAATTTGTTTTGTTTTTGTTTTCTTTTCCGTCTCTTTTACTTCCCTTTTTTGTTGCAGTGTTGCTTTTGCTGTTTTTAGACTTTTAACATTTCTCACTAGGTACACTTATAAAAAAAACTGAATTGAAAACTACTAAAAAACAATGTTTATGTTGTAAAAAATAAAAACTGTTCTTTGGCCGCAAGGCCGCAGTTTTCTCTCTAAATTTATTTTATTTTGCTTATTTTATTCCTATTGCTGGGCTTTATTTCGTTCACTTATGTACAGTACAAAAGGTTTCTTTTTTTATATTTTTTATTATTTTATATTGGCTAAGTTAAGTTGCTGGTGTTTCGGTTTTTCGCTTTTGTGTTTCCGGTTGTTTGTTTTTGTTGTAGGTCTGTGTAAAACGTGACTTAAAACTTATAGAATTCTTGTAGATTTTTGGTTTTAAATGTTTTCTTTATTGTTACCGTTAATATTTTAGTATATATTTTTGTTTTTTATTTTATTATTATTATTTTTTCTATTCACACGGTTTTTTGCGGCACAATTGTTGCTTAATCGGTTTTATTCTGCTCCGTTCTCCTCACTCCTGCTCTCACTTCCCCCTTTGTGGGGTCCGTTTATCAGAGTTTTTGTTTTGTTTTCGACTTAGAGGCTAGATCAGTGTTTTTTGTTTAAATAATTTAGATTGATGTTGCGTTTTTTAAATTAAATCGTTTTTTTAATATGTTTAAATTATTTGTTTGTTGATTTACTCCCGGTTATTTTGTACTTTAAAACATTAATTCAGTTGCTTGTTGTTGGTTGGTTGTTTTGTTTGCTTGTTGTTGTTGCTGCTTTTGTAGCTTCTTTTTATTGGTTGCTTTTAGTTTTGTTGTTGTCTTAATTTTTAAATAATTAGCAAATTGAATTCACTTTGACTTATCAAAAAAATTCGTAATTAAATTAAAGCTTTCAGGAAAAAAATTGAGGAATTTTGGGATTGATTTTTTTTTGCTTTTTGAAAGTTTTTTGTTTCAGTTTTTTATTCGAGATTTCTCGAACGCCGCAGCGCCGTTTTACTTCCCGTTGCTTTGTTTCTTTTCTCTCAGTGCTTGCCGTTTGCTGTTTGCTTGATGGTTTTGTTTTTGTTTTGACATCAACTCCGCTTTACTTGCTCCTTCTTCTTTTAGTTGTTGGTTTCGCGTTTTTTATCTTTATTTATTTGTTGGTGCTTTGAGTATTGACGAGTTTTAATTTCACAGCGTTTCAATTTGTTTGGTTTGTTTTTTTGTTGTTGGTTTTGTTGTTTTATTTGAAAGTCTTCGTTTCAAGCTTGGCTTGTTTTATTTTATTTGCGCAGTCGCTTTATCTCCCTCTCTCCGGCTAGCTCGCTCCCTTTCTCTATGCCTATCTGTCTCGCTCACACCCACGGGCGTCCACTTGGAAAGCGGCGGCGTAAAAATTCTCGTTTTTCCTTTTTGTTTTTTTTTTCTTCTTGTTTGGTATTATTTATTTGTGGGTTTTCTTTGCAAAGCAAAACAACTGAAAACGAAGAAGAGTCCCGAAAAAAACTAAGAAAAAGTTGATGGCAGAGAATCTTTCGCGTTTTCCTTTCGCCTTTCTTTTGAGCTATGTTGTTGTTTTGTTGGATTTCTTTATGTAGATTTTCTTTGCTGTAACTTTCAATTATTTGCGATTTATATATTTTGTATGTATTATTTTTTGATTCGTTTTCGATGGTGTTTTATTTATTTATTTTGTATTTCATTTTTTTTGTTTTGTATTTTGTATGTTATTATTATTTTTATTCAGATTATGATGAAAGTGATGTCAAAACGGAGTTTTAGTTACAAAAGCTGCGGAAAAAAGAGAAAGGTGAAAACGATTAGGCGAATAAGATTAATTTGTTCCTGTTTCATTATATATATATATTTTATTTTCTTTTCGGCTTTTCAGATGGTGAAATCTACTGTTTTGTCTTTTTGCTGCAGTTTTATTGATTTTTCAGTGTTGCAAATGGAGACTTCTGCCTGCCGGAAAAAATTGCACACACACACAGACACCCTTCGGCCACCACGCACACACACATGTACACGCACGCAATTGCATTTGTAAACTATTTTTACACATTTTTGTTGTGCTTTCTGCGTAAATTTAGCAGCCGACTGTACGCACAGATACACGCATACATTCACCCAAGTGCCAAGTTGGTAAAAAAAAGTTTTTCACCCAACTTTTTTTTTCGGCTGCAAATTTTTGTACCCCTCAAGCACACACTAACACACACGCAAGTACAGGCAGGGCAGCAGGCAAAGATGAAAAACGTTTTAATGCCATTAAAAACCTTGTTTCTGTGGCACTTTTTATGTTTAATCATCACAGCACTATTTGCGGCACATTTTCAGCATATTTTCGTTCTGAATTCGAGTTAAATAATTGTCCTATTCGAAGCCAAAAGATTTTTTTCAACCAAATTTTTTTACCACACGACAACAACGCAACGAGTAGAGCAGTGTGACCTGGTACTTAAAATGGGATGATTCGCCGGACAATAAGGAGATTTTTGTATCTATAGCAGCTGGGTACACTTTATGGGGGCGATAGTGCAACGTGAAAAAACAATAATATTTAAAAATCTGTCGTTGGAATCTTAATGAAATTAAAACTGAATATTATAGTCATTATTCCCTATCGTTTGGTATACCGTCCATTTTCGCACGACCTCGTAACGACAATTGGCAGTCCGGTTCCCCAACGTATGGTGATGCCTTCCGTGTTTCAAAGTGCTAACAAATTACAATGCTAGTACTTCATTCTAATTAATTTATTCATTAATTCCTCAGTTTCATGCCCTCCAACATTTTGAATACGTAACATGAGTCCGTTGGCGGGTTGATTGACTGATTCACGACCGGTTCCAGCTCCGGAACTCGCGCCCTCCTTAACATCATTTTGAACGCCAAACTGTAATGCGATTTTCTCAAAATCTGTCGTTAGGATTTTATTGAAAACTTCACCAAATGATCTCTATTCGATCCCCAATAATCGGTGCATATGCGCACGACCTCTTCAAGGGGGCAATCTCCAAAATGAAATGAAGTTGTTGATGTAGGTCAGAGCAAAACAAAAAAAACAGTCAATCAGCTGTTCGCTCATCCAAGCTTTTTACATGAGAAATCGTTTGGGTAGGTCGGAAATCAAAGAAGGAGCAAATTTATAGTTATTTTACTCAAAGCTTATGATTTATCTTTGATGACAAGAGAAAATACTATAAATTTATTTGATTTTTATATTTAAAAAATAAAAAAGCAATTATTTATAAATTTCATAACACAATTGTTGGTTTTATTGCTTTTTCAGATAAGAATTTCTTTATTATTCAAATTAGTCGCCTGTTTAAAAATAAATAATATATAAAAAATGTCTCCGTGTTCCAATTTCCCACCGTTCCATTTCGACGCTAACTCACCGAAGCTAATTTGATGCACGTTCGAAATCAAGCTTCGCAACTAAATAAACATTCATTTGTTTTTTGTATATATATGTGTATTATTTTTAATGAAATTAAATTTTTAAAGTAAAATTAAATTTTAGTCAGGTACCATCTCTAGCAACGTGAAGACCGGCATCAAAAGTTTAGTGTTGCAAAGGGCATGAGGCCGGTGGCATGGTTATTTTTAATTGTTAATTATAGAAAATGCAAGATTATTATTATAAAAAGCTGTTTTTAACAATGATAACTATAACTTATAAGCTGCACCTGTGCATTTCATCCGTGCCTACAACAACAAAAAATAAATAAAGAAATGTGAAGCAATTAATTAAAAAAGAACTAATTAACTAGTAAACTGATTTTCTACAGCTCTGTATATGACAATAATAAATTAACCTGTTGTATTATTCGATTTTATTTATTTTTTCTAAAAGAAAAGAGCTTATTTGTTTAACAGACTTTATATGGTTTTTGTTTTAAATTTCGAATGATAATCGATAATGCCTCTGATTTTATCGAAAGTGTCATCGTCTTTTTGACAGCTCTATTTCACAATCCCGCACCGCGTAATAATAATAAAGTTTTCACACATTTATTCGACCGATATTTTCGGAAAAATTCCAAAACGAGACACGGTGTGCGAGGCGGCGACATTGGCTTCTAGTTTGAGATAGCCCCAATCCCGACCAAAATTGAATCAACGTGAGAGGTGTGGAGCAGCTGTTCCAATCTAATCGTTGGGTAATAACCTAGCGAAAATCCAGCGGAGTCATGGCTTTCCGGCTGTGCGGAACGGCTAAGATGCTGGCCGGCGCAATGCGACGCGGCTACACAACGGGATCTCTCACGGAAAAGGTGGGTTTGGGTCCAACGAGGAGACGGTGGCCTAATTGCCGGTTCCTTCATACACAATTAAGGGCTCAGTTGCTCAACTGTCAGTCAAAGTTAGGGTATCGCTCATTTCTAGATTTTTGGTAAAACAATTCGGGTTTTCTTCCTTTTGTTATTCGTTCTTTCAATAAATTTTCACTTCATGACTTTTCCACCAAGTTTCTAACCGCCAGATTGCCTTTCCAGGTTAAGAACTAACGTCTTAGGCCTTCCGAATAAAAATGGTGCTAAATATCACTGCATTTCCAGGTGCATCGCTCAGCCTCAGCTCTGCCGACAGGAGCCACCGGTGCAGGGGTCTACATACTTCCCGCGGAGCTGAACCCTCTGCTCCGCTTCGTCGTTAAACACATTCAGCTGTTCTGCAAAAAGCCGCCGAAGGGATTCGAAAAGTATTTTGAGGCTGGCGGCAAGACGCCCGCCGGTCAGCCAAAAGGAGCCGCTGGCGGCGAGAAGAAGCCCTCGTCGGGATCCAGCAGCAGCAGCAGCAAATCGGCCTCGGAGAAGCCCAGTGCCGCGAAGCCTTCCCGATCAGCGTCGGAGTCCAAATCAGACTGGAACTTTGGCATGTTCAGCAATAGCACAAAGGCAGCGAGATCTGGCAATACACCGGGCGGCAGGCCGCTGGGCGAGGGAGGTGGCGGCGGCGATAGAGAGCGTTGGATCTTGCTGGGCGCCATAGGCACTGTGGTGCTACTGGGTTCGTTTGCCTTCTTTGAGATGGGCTATAAGGAGATCTCCTGGAAGGAGTTCGTTAACAGGTGCGGTAACCAGGCATCCGTTCCTGATTGGAGTGGAATTCTTCTGGAATGTTCCTGTTTTATAATGCTTTTATTTATATTTCATGTTAATAAATAGCTACCTGTCCAAGGGCATTGTGGAGAAACTGGAGGTAGTCAACAAGAAGTGGGTGCGCGTTCGACTCCAGCAGAATAACAACAGCGGCGGCGGTGTTCTTTGGTTCAACATTGGCAGCGTTGATAGCTTCGAACGGAATTTGGAAACTGCGCAGACGGAGCAGGGCACCGAGTCGATTAACTTTGTGCCCGTCATCTACAGGAACGAGGTGGAGGCGGCCAGTCTGACGGGTCTGTTGCCCACGCTACTTATCATCGGCTTCCTTGTCTACATGATGCGCAAGTCGGCGGACATGATGGGCGGTGGACGTGGACGCAAGGGCGGCGGCCTTTTTGGCGGCGTCATGCAGTCCACGGCTAAGCTAATCAATCCCACCGAAATCGGCGTTGGCTTCAAGTGAGTAGAGTAGCTTTTATTTATTTAAAATATATAACAATACCCATGTGTTGCCTTTTTTCAGGGACGTTGCTGGCTGCGAAGAGGCCAAAATCGAAATCATGGAGTTTGTGAACTTCCTGAAGAACCCTCAGCAGTATATCGATCTGGGCGCCAAGATACCCAAGGGAGCCATGCTTACGGGTCCACCCGGCACGGGCAAAACGCTTCTGGCCAAGGCCACAGCCGGCGAGGCGAATGTGCCCTTTATTACAGTGTCGGGATCCGAGTTCCTCGAAATGTTTGTGGGCGTGGGTCCATCGCGTGTGCGTGATATGTTCGCCATGGCCCGCAAACATGCTCCCTGCATTCTCTTCATCGATGAGATCGATGCTGTGGGCAGGAAACGTGGTGGCAAGACATTCGGCGGACATTCGGAGCAGGAGAATACGCTGAATCAGCTGCTGGTGGAGATGGATGGCTTTAATACCACAACGAATGTGGTGGTGCTGGCTGCCACCAATCGCGTGGATATTCTCGACAAGGCTCTGATGCGACCAGGTCGCTTCGATCGACAGATATACGTCCCGGCGCCCGATATCAAGGGCAGGGCGAGCATCTTCAAGGTGCATCTGGGTAACCTGAAGACGGAGCTGGACAAAAACGACCTGAGCAGAAAGATGGCGGCTCTTACGCCTGGATTCACAGGCGCTGATATTGCCAATGTGTGCAATGAAGCCGCTCTGATCGCGGCTCGTGACTCCAAGGACTCTATTATCCTGAAGCACTTTGAACAGGCCATTGAGCGCGTTATTGCCGGCATGGAGAAGAAGACAAATGTCCTGGCGCCGGAGGAGAAGCGCACAGTGGCGCATCACGAGGCTGGCCATGCCGTTGCTGGCTGGTTCCTGGAGCATGCAGATCCCCTGCTCAAAGTCTCGATCATCCCGCGCGGCAAGGGTCTGGGCTATGCGCAGTATTTGCCCAAGGATCACTATTTGCTGTCCAAGGAGCAGCTGTTCGACCGCATGTGCATGACTCTAGGCGGCCGTGTGGCCGAGGAGCTGTTCTTCAATCGTATCACCACCGGTGCTCAGGACGATCTGAAGAAGATCACCGATATCGCGTACTCGCAGGTGGTGCGCTTCGGTATGAACGAGAAGGTGGGTTGGGTCAGCTTCGATGTCGGACAGGCCGGCGATCCAGTGTTCAGCAAACCCTACTCCGAGGACACCGCCCAGCTGATCGACGGCGAGGTGCGATCGATCATAAAGTGCGCTCACGAGGCCACGACTAGTCTACTGACCAAGCACAAAGAGGATGTGCAACGCGTGGCGGAACGACTGCTCCAGAACGAGGTCCTCAGCCGCGACGATATGATCGAGCTGCTTGGTCCGCGTCCCTTCAAGGAGAAGTCCACTTACGAGGAGTTCGTCGAGGGCACCGGCTCCTTCGAGGAGGACACCACTCTGCCCGAGGGCCTTCAGAGCTGGAACAAAGAGAAGGAACGCTCACAGTCCCTGGACGCCGGCAGCACTCCAACATCGCCGCCCGCATCTCCGCCCGTAACTGCCCAGAATAGTTAGGTACGGGACTCGATGAGGAGTTCGGAGTGGAATGGAGTGCTCGAGGATGTTTCTGTTGTCATCCCCCCCACCCCCCATTTTAACCGCCGATCGGAGCTGAGCTAGCTGCCCTACGCCTGTGTTCCCGAAATGTTCCCTGGAGTTGCGATAGCTCCTGGAGCCCAGTCTCCATGACGCATTCACCACTGTTTTTTGCTTAATTTTAAGATTGCCCCAAAATGGATACCTCGTTCGAGTGTTGAGCAAAATTTCCCGTTTGCCGTATTTTCCGAACGCATTAAAATGGTTCAAAGCCTCACCGTGTGGGAAAACAAAATTGAAACGACGTTACTACGCTACGAAAATTATTTAGGAAAATTCTCTATTAAAGATTCAGGAAAACACGCAAGGGCTTCATAGTCTTTAATAAACGATTTTCTTCTAGTAAATTTATATTAAATTCCATATGTTTCCTTCTTTTTCAATAAAGTAATGATACCATTTCCCACTTGCAGAATAAACAAATTCGAAATACACTTCTCGGCAATAGCCAGCAATTAATTAAGAGTAAAATAGAGAGCCTTTCTGTATTCAGAGGATTTGTATTACCAAAGAGAGGGATCTATCTTGCTTAGATATTTAATTATTGAATAGTTAAACGACAAACAATAATTTGCAAATTAAAGTGACTTACGATTGTAGAGTTTTCACCAAATAAATTTCATAAAAAGAATAAACAATTGATTTTTAATGGGGGTGCACATTTTAACTTATAATCAAACAAAGACTTGAGAATTTTCAGAAACATCTTTAAAGGCTTAGAGGATCCAGTAGTTATACACACCTGAAACGATGCAATAGAATAAACTATAGTTTACTATAGTATTTGATATATTTAAGTAGAAAAAATAATATTTCGTTTACGCAATATTTACCAAAAATTTAAATAATGCTAATTACAACAAATATTACGTATATGCAATATTTACGCAAATTCGAAATAATACTGAGTACAAAGGATGTTATTGCGTATACGTAATATTGACCCAACTTCGAAAAAAATACCAAAAAATATTATTACGTATTCGCAATATTGACCCACATTCGATATTATATAAAAAATATTGCGCATACGTGAAATTTACCCAATTTTGATAAAAATATCAAGTTCATATTGCGTATACGCAATATTTACCCAAATTCGAACAGAATACTAATATCAAAATATTGCGTATACGCAATGTTTACCAAATTGCAAACAAATTCCAAGTACAACAAATATATTGCGTATACGCAGTGTATACCTTCGAAAAAATACCATGTACAAATAATATTGCGTATCCGCCATCGGAAAACCAACCTTCCCTTCGAGCAGTGTAAGTTTCCAAAGCTCGCTGGCATTTAAGAGAAAGCGCCGCTCCCTTTGCAACACTTTCTCTCACTCGGCGTACGCTCTCTCGCTAGCTGCCTCGTTGGCCGCTCTGCGTCCTTATCACTTATCAGCTGTGATGCTGAAGTACATGCGCCATGTGCTGCAGGCCGGTAAATAGTGCAACTGCCGCTGCCGCCAGCGACGTCGCAGCCGACGCAAAGCTTTGCTCAGGAAAGGCAACAACATCGCGGCCGCCAGAGAGTGCAGCATGGCGCAGCCGGCGTCGCTGCCGCCGGTCGTTTGGGGCCGTTAGTTGTGTTTTGGGGCAACGTTTCTCAGTGTCGTCTTGTTGGTTGTCGCGTTCGTGTGCGCGCACTGTAAAAAAAAAGAAGGAGAAAAACAGCACAGAGGAAAAATAAATCAACGCCACCGCCGCCGCCGCCGTCGTCGTCGTTGCACTATAATTGCAATCCGTATTTTCCTCCACTCGAGTCGAGTCCCGATTTCTGAGTTCCCGTGAAGTGCGTGCAACACACACACACACACACACGTGCACGCAAGAAATAAATAATAGAAATAACGAAAGAATAGTTAACGAGATATACACCCGAACAGAGCGGGCATTTTGCATTTTGTTTACCTCGATGGCTGTGTGGAGTGCAATTTGACGATTATATAATATAAAAAAAAAACAAAACAACAAATAAGGAAAAACAAATAAAAGTGCGCGGCATTCGATTTACAATTACAAACAACTACAATAACAAGTGCATGGGAAAAGTTAAGACCCCTCATTTTCCTCTCCTTCCTCCCTTCCAGCTGCTGCTGCCGTTGTTGATCCTTCCTGTAAAAGGGCTGCCGGCCGGCAAAATTATTTCTGATTGGAAAAATTAGAGGGCAATTTAAAGGGGGAACTTTTCAGGGAAACTCACTAATTATGATTGATCACAGTGGAAATATTAAATATATTTAAATATATAATCCAATATGTGTTACATGGGATTTTCTTAAACATTTTATAAATACTTTTCTCATAATTAATGAGATGGAGCCAATTAGTAAAATATTTAAACTAAATAAAGATTAAGATTATGGCTATGATCGTTTATTTTAGTCAAGTTTTATTATAAGAAATAATAAAGTAATTTTATAGATACAAATACTTTCAAAATATAAGGTTCTGAATAAAGTCTTCAACTTTGATCGGTCATAAAGAAATATAAATCTATAATTAATACAAAAATAATTTACATAAACAAATAATAGACTAATTACCCAACAAATTGAAATTGACAAAAGAACAAATCATTTTCCGGCTTAAATCCCAATCAGAATGATTTCGCTCGATCACTAATACAAAATGGCTGCCTGTTGGCAGCATAAGGGGAACTTCGATTATTAGCAATCAATGGAGGGGGCGCCTCCTATCGGCGATCACCAGCCGGCCGCAAAATCGTAGTTTTATTTTCGTTTATTTTCTTTCATTTTTTTTTTGTTTTGTTTTATTTTCGTTTATTTTGTGCTGCCAATTGTCGCAATTGTCGGGTCACGTGTTTGTTGCTGCCGCCAGTTAACTTCTGCTCTCGTTGTAACGTTGCATGTTCCCTGTATGAGTGTGTGTGGGTGCTCTACGGGCAATCCCTTGTGTGTGTGTGTGAGTATCTGTTTGTGAAAGCTTGCATGCTGCGCGTTATTACATTGCTGTTGTTGTTGTTGTTATTGTTTTTGTTGAGGGAGTCACTGCATGCAACGTTCCCTCTCTCTCTCTCTATCTCTCCCCCAGTCTATAGCTCTCTATTATTTGTTGTTGTTGTAATTGTGGGTGTGCGAAAGATCAAGGCGCGTATTAAACACAGCAAATGCAAAAAAGCTAGCAAAAACCTAAAAAAAAAACGAATAGGAAGAATAAAAAGGGGAGAGGGAGAAAGCAACGGCAAATAATGACTTTAAACAACAAAAACTTCCCAGCAATAAAAATGGGTTGCAAGCATTTTTGGCCTTTTAAATAAATAGAAAAAAGGTTGTTCAGAAATAGGGAAAAATTTTAGAGAGATTATACAGATTTTCTATAATTAAAATTTAGTATTTAAAAGCTGCTTGTTTCGTTTTATATTTTTTCTTCTAGGGTTCCTTAGAACGTAACGTGATTGTGTTTCGTGCTTAATAAAATTATTTTAATCTTGTACTAATAATCTGTTTTCAATATTTACATTTAATATTTATAATATTTACAATCCAAGTTTTAGCATCTTTACAATAAAAATGTTTCACTAATTAAAAAACTATAAATTTCAATACTGTTATTTATTTTAAATTAATTTTAATTAGCTTAGTTTCAATTACTTTGAATTTATTTATTTATCGGCATACTAAATAAACTGTCAATAGCTAATTTTTATAAATTTATCTGTCCCTAAAGTGAATAGGTTTTATTTTGAAGCCAAGATCCTTTTCCACTTGCAGTACAGCATCCCAATTGTCACTCAGCCGTCACTTTCGCACTCCTCCCACTCAATGCCACCGCCCGCCACACCTGCCGCCCACTCACTCTCATTGCATTATTTTTCTTTTTTTTTTTGTTTTGCATTTTACGATTGTTCGTTGCGAATCATTGCATTTTACGGGGGGTTTGCGGAGGATAAAAGGGGGATATATTGGGTAAATGGGAAATCACAACAGCAGCAGCACCAGCAGCTGTAAAAGGGAATGAGGGAGGAAAATTGCCTTTTCAAAAAGTTTCCCCTGGCAAAGTTTAAAATTGCAATTTAATTAATTTTTTTTCGCCCGAAAACAAAACAAAACAGATCTTTGCCGTAATATGTTGCCTTTAAATCAATTGAAAAACCAACAACCAAAGTTAACGCAACGTTTCTAAAACTTAAAGCCTAAATACCAAATAATAATTAAAGAATACCGAAATTAAAGTTAAATACAACAAAACAAAATAAAATAAACAATAATAACCAAACCAAAAGTGGCCTGCAAAACGAAGCAACTAAAAACTACAACCAAGAAATGTGATTCAAAGTGTGCAATGTAACCAAAAACAATTATTAGCAAAACAGCAAAGCCAAAAGCCAAAAGCTAAACGCAAAATCAGTGAAAAATCAGTCGTGGGAAAAGGCAAAAGACAGGCCAAATGGAAATCAAGGAATCCTGGAGCCAATCGAATAGCCAACTAGCAGCCAACGTGGCCAATGATTAAGGGAACACTTTGTTAGCCAACTTGTAGAAGCAGCATCCCCCCGTCCACAACCACACACAACACACACACACACCACAACCATAAAACACACTCAGCCTCCCCGCGCAGTTCTCGATGCCCGGCAAGCAGAAGGCGTTGGAGCAACAATTATAGAGTAGCAGCCGTGCAGACAGCCCAGACAACAGCCCCGCTCCCCAAGCATCAGCTCTCGAACTCCCAGTCAATCTCAATCCCAAGTTAAAACCCCAACATGGACATCAAGATTGAGCAGCAGCAGCAGCAGCAGCAAGTGGAGCTGGGACCCTGCTCGCCCTCAGAGGTGCCCAATGATCCCGGGTAAGTATCCTTTATACCCTTTCCGAAACTCTTCATTTTAGCTAACTCAACTGGTTTAACCTACAAGTGAAGCTTGCAACGTTTTTAAGAAAATCTAAACAATAAAATTATAAAATTTTCGCAATAAAATAATTTTTTTTAAAAGACTTTATTAACAAGCCTTCAAGAGTTTTCCTCAGCAAAGTCACAGAAATAAATTTGCAGAAGAGTCTCAGCTTTACTGCTTCAAAAGAGCATAAAAACATCGTTGTTCCAAAGTAAGCTAACCATTTACCAACTTTTTTTTTATATTTAGTTTGAGGTCGTGAACGTGGCATTAATTGTTTAAGTTTTAAGTTTGTCATTATTGAAGAGCAGGGCGCCGGAAGGAGGGTAGCGTTGCCTGGGGAGTAGTGTCAAGGCAGTTAGAGTTGTTGACAGAAAGTTTTCTATGTCAACGAGGGCCGGAACTGGCCACGACTGGCCAGAAATGGACGCTCGGGCCCAGCTGGGGATCCAAGTCTGCGAAACTAATTAGAAAACAATTTGCCAAGGACATCAAAATTCAATTAAAGCCATTCGGCTTAGTGCTTTAGTGCAATGCAGTTACTGTTTTCGTCCCCGCTGCCATCCTTCCGGCTACAGTTTATTATCAGTCCGATTGCCCAGCATCCAGTGCCGCCAGTCATCCTCCTCCCTCCTCATCCAACATTTATATACTTACACTGTGTGTGTGCCGCTGGTGCCGGTCCAAAATGGGTTAAGTTGTGATTGCGGTGTCATATGCAGCAGATTAATTGCGAGCTGCATTGCTGATAATTTGCATCGGCTTTGGCTTTGGCATTGGGCTTTTGGGTCTGAGGCGGGGGCACTTTTTGCCGTCACAAAGTCAGACAAACAAATGGGTGATCCGGTGATTGGCAGTCAAGTGGTTTGATTGAAGGTAATGATTGGAAGGGAAGTGGGCATGGACTTTTGACGCAGCCCATAAAGTGAACAAATTATGGAAAAGAGTGCGAAAATCGATTTATTCGGAATGAAGCATCTAATTGAGATTGAAAAGCATTATTTAATTAATAAGAGGGTCTTGTGGAATATTAAAATTCATGACTGAAATAATTAATTGTTAAAATTGTAGATTTAGCTAATTCCCTATTTAAATTATATATAGATATCATGCAAAGCTCAGATTTAAGTTCAATTTAAAAGTGATTTCCATTAATTAAACGAAATTGTTTGGCATAAAATTCAGTTGGCAGTTTCGCCAAGCATTTATTGCAAATAAATAGAGTTGGTTTGTGGTTATTATTAAACATTAAGCCGGAATCTACAGGCAATTTATTATCCACTTAAAACTAACAATGAATGAAGTACACTATCTATTATGTTTACAAGTTTAATTAAATTCTGTTCAAGTTTGGAATTATTTTTATACAAAGAATAAAAAAATTTAAATTTATATTTTGGCTTTTAAATAACAAAAAAAATTAACTTATTTATACAATTTAATTAAATAAATAAGATTCATGTTCTCATGTTCAAACTTTCTGAGAAGACGCTTACCAACGTTACCTGTTAGCCAAACTAGATCAGATAATCCGTTCATAATTTCAGTTGGGCCCAGAAATCATCATCATCATCTCTCCATCTGCAGCTTCCCCCCGAAACCCCATTAGGGAAGAGCCTGAGAGACATAGAAATATGAGAGAGAGGAGACATAGTATAGGTACAGCCATATGGCCCGTACAGTCGTCGCAATCCATTGAACACGCAATGCCCATAAATTATGCAGTTCATGCATATACATCCACATAGATGTACGGGTATAAATATATCTATTATCGAAATGCTGCAAATTGTATAACCCAAGTGAATTTCAGCACTCCACAAAGGAGAGGAGGAGGTGCGCGGATGTTGATTGCAGCTCTTCTTGTCTATTTGCATTAGTTTGGCAAACTCGCAACAACACGGGCAAAAATAGGCTCGCCCGCCCCTTACATTTCCCTTCACCAACAATCCCTTGCCATATTTTTCTCGTGGCGGGAAAGCGGAGGCCACCGGATAAAAGAAATGGATCACCTGCTGCTCGCTGAGCTCCGACGATGTTGGCAGGTGCAACAACTGCAACTGCAACTGCAGCAGCAGCAGCAGCCACTGGTGCAACTTTTGCCACTGCAGTCTGTGATGTAAAGTATCTGTACTTGGGCACTGATTTCCTACTTTTCATTTTGGTTTTCTCAAGTGAAATGATGATCAAGACGTTGTATTAATATCTTATATTAATGGTTGTTTAATTTATTACATTAACTTTAATTATTAACCAAGTAAAACTTATGAAAAGTGAGGATAAGGGCTTGACTGTTATATCATATTACTGTTACAAGCTTAATTATAACTCTAATGAATTTTAAATTTATTATGATTTATATTTTGATTTATTACTTCAGTTGGAGATCTAAAAATTTAAGTAAAAAATGGTTTTAAGGAAATTAAATTGCCATTTAAGTTATTTAGAAGTACAATCTTAAAGGCTTAACAGTTTCCTAAATAAATTGAAAATACCTTTGATATTTACACCAGTTTAAAGTCACTAAAAAACGGTTTATCTTTATCTTTAATTATATTTTAAACCATTATCTTAGGTATCTTTGTCATCACTAACTGGCTGCATCGGAGTTAGGTAAAAGTCTTGTGGCGATGCGAATGGGAAATGCAGCACCTAGCGAATGTTGAATGCATAAATCTTGAATTAATGCAAAATACCTTTTGATGACGCTGCCCAGATTCACAGATACTGATGCATCCGCATCTCCGCGCCACAAGTATCTGTATCTGTCTCTGTAGCCTGTAGCCACAGTATCTGCATCTTTCTCTATTTTCGTTGTGCAACTTGGCGAATATCGTTGAAAACATGCGAATACAATTCCATTCACAGTTTCGTTGACTGGCGCGGCGATCGCCACGGCTCAGTAATTTTGAACGCTCCCGTCCCGCCCCCTTTAGGCCGCCCACCAACCTCTTCCCCTCTCCCTTCCACTCCCACTCTTTTGGCAACTTTATAAATCTTTTGAAGGGCCCACAGAAAATAAAATACATAAAAAAAGCAAAAAGAGATTCGCATAGATGCAACGCGAAGCGCAAAATGGCAAAGTAAATAAACACAAAGGCGAAAGAAAATAAGTAAAATAAGAAAATAAAAACAAAACAAAAACTTTGAAATAACTAAATAAATGCCCTGCTATTAATACAATTCACTTTGCCAATGTATTTTTAGTGCAAAAGCAGCAAACATCGACTGAGCGAGATCGTTTTTAGTGGAGTGATCGATAAGGTTGATACCTTTTATGATGGAATGGCGAGTTAATTTGTTGTAAATAATTAATAAAAAATAAATAAATAATGCACTTAATTATATGATTATTGTTTCATCTTTATATTGATATAATAAATTCAGTAATAAATGTTTAACAAAGCAAAGAAATGAATAGCACCTGTTTTTTGTTTGTAATAAAAAGGAGTCTTGTCTTATTGAAGCCTTAATTTTTGGTTAGTTAGTTAAATATTTATTTAAAAGCCTTCTGTACTTATATACAATATTAATTTAGTATATTTAATACACTGGGGAATTTATATAAATTTTTTTTCATTTTATCCTAAAAGGGAATCAATAACTAAAGTTTCTCACAATGTTATAAGGCATCAAATATAATAAATTAATATATTTCCTATTTATATTTTAAAAATAGTTAGGGTACTTATTGATTAGATACTTTATTGCTTAATTTAAAAATGTTTGGGTATTTATTTTGTATAAATTCTTTATGATTTTTCCTTTAACGTTTTTTACTTACAAATAAAACCCCCACATAAAACCTTTGCTTAAACTAATTAGACTGACTAAGTTCCGCCTTCGTGTCAAATGATTTAACCCAAATGTGGAATCAACAAGTGCCGAAGGGTGGTTTTCCGCCCAACCCCTCGAATCGCTAATCTCCCCCCAGGCTACCCTTTCGCGGCGACCAAGAATGCTTCGCAAACGGGCATGCGAGTCCGACAATTATCCATTAGAACTGACACGCGTGTCTCGGGGAAAAACTCTCTGGGCAGAATGCAACAAGAAATGCAGGCGAAAAACCAAAAGAAAAAGGAGAAAATCGGCAGAGGGGTGAAGAAAAAAAATCGGTCCAGGCCCCTGCGTCATTTAGCGTGCCCCCAAAAATTGTGCATTGCAATGCATCGACAACTGTCAGTGGAATTGGGATTGCAATTGCACTCGCTGCTCTTTTCATAATTGTCGTTTTGTTTCTCGTCTCTGGCCCGTCCCTCGCTTGTAATTGCGGCTTTGTTACGTACCGTAAATTGATTCATTGTACGCCGTGCTTGGAGCACGGAATGACCCATTCCCAGTGCCAGTGCCAGATCCAAGCCATCGCCCCTCGTCCTCATCCTCCTCGTTCTTGTGTCGTGTGTTCGCCAGATATAATTGCTTTCAAATGATTTTGTGCCGTTGTGTGCGCACTTTCATATTGCCCGTAGTTTTGTTTGTTTGCCCAGTAACGTAAACGCAACTGTCATTGTCGTTGTCCGTATTCCGTGCACCGGTTGCCATTTTTGGCGTATCCGTGCCTTTCTGTCCCGGGTGTTTGTCTGTACTATATGTCCCTCCATCCATCCATCCGTCCGGCCAATAAGCTTTCATTTTGTATGCATAATGAGGCCTGCGGCAATTTGACTCTAGGACAGCCATTAGCTTAAAGTGCCAGCTTTGTTTGTTAGCATCACTCCCGGGCGGATTCTGTTTTACGGCCAAACACAACACTCATGCAAAAACAATTTCCTCAAAACATCCGTTTGCTAAGTGTTTTGTCAGAGTTGCACAAAAATCGGCTAATTTCGATGAATTTTTTATGGATGTAAGAATGGTAATTCGGGTTTAATAAATTGTCAAGACATAAGGGTAGATTTTGTAAAGAAAACAGCACATATTGCATGTCTTTAAAATGTAAATATTAATCAAAGCTTACAAAAATAGTATCAGATTAGACAGGCTTTTAAATTCAATTCCAGTTTAAATTTATTTATCATTTTGAATTATTGACAGACAAAAACATATATAAAAATATTTGAAAATAATAATCCACCTTGAATTGAAATTTTTCACTTATTTCCTCTTAAGTAAACCACACTGTTTCCGATGATCGTTTATTGGCAATACTGCAGGGAATATACCTGTGATTGTGCAAAAAGTCAACAGTTGTCCGGATGGCTGGCATAAAAGTCCTTTAAATATGTTAACAAATTGCAAAATATGTGCTCTCAATGGGATTTAAATGCTTGTTGGCTCGTAAGTTTGGGTTTGGGTTTATGTTTCCTGAATTGTGCGTATGTAAATTTGTTTTTTATTGTTTGCACACAAATTCTGCAATAATTTTATATATAAATTTTTATATCTATAACAGTAGAGTGAGTCGCAGGACATGGTATTGGGAAAACTATCCACTTAAACCGCAGAAATGGCAAAAACTTTTTTGCCTTTTTCCCCCGGATTGACATTATCAAAATTCAATTTACAATCTCCTTGGAGTCTGACACGTTGAAAAAGAAAACTTTTCATTTGCTTTAGTTGCACTTTTAAGTAAACAGTTCGATTAAAACGGAGTGGCGGGCTATTTGGACGGTATTTCGGAGCACAATACTTGGCCTAAAAGTACATTTCTCCCAACATACACTCTACGGGAAGTAGCAGCAGCATGTGAATGTGTGTTTATATATATATTTTCCTTCTCTTTTGAAATCAATGCAAGGCTAAGAAAGTTTTCCCTCTGCTAAATGCAGTCATAACTTTTGGCAGCGGAATAAAAAGTAAACTCTTTTCGGTTAGGAAGTATAAGCCGCCATTAGAAAATGACGTTACTGGCTGGGAGTTGTAGGTGGATGCACTTGGAAAAGTTTCACTAAATTTTGGGTTAAAAATAATTATGTTAAATCTGCAATTTTATTTAATATATCAGTTTTATTAGTAAATGTATATAATTGGTAATTTGGTTAATAAACATAAAATTCCATGGTTCCTAAATGGTATTAAGTATGTAGAATTTATTTCTAGCATTTGAAATGGCTTGCAAATAATTTTTGGTGGTTTATAACTAAAATATTAAGGTTCTAAGATTCTGATAAAATTGTTTAACTTGCATTATTTATTGTAAATAATATTTTAAGAATATTCAGAGTAAAACTGCCTTGGAGCACAGCTTTATATTTAAGCCTGATTTTTATATTTTTGATATATTATTCATTTAATATTACTTATTGATTTAAACTATTTTTTAATATTTCGCATAAAATGTAAAATTAATATTTAAATAAATATCAGCATAGAAACTTTCCTAAAAATATATAAATTTAAAAGCCTTTTTAAGATAAAAAATGATACTTTTAGTTTGAAAAATTGAGCTTTGCTTAATAGATTTCCTCCTGAATTTGTTCCTGTGTATCAAACATAATATTGGTCGCCTGATTGTCGACCCACGCCCCCCATCTCTACCACTCCCCCCGCCCACCAAAACATCTTTTAAAATCTGGGCGTATGTTATGCAATATAAGACGATAAACGGGAGAAAGAAATGCGAAATAAAGAGGAACCAAGTGGAACGGACGGAGGAAAGGCAGCGCAAAAGTTTTGCTATCTGTATCGCAGACGCGGCCACAATGCATCCTTTGAACCGCAAAGTGCAGCGGGTTACGGCCTCCCGGACCCGCTCAAAGCCCCTGGCCCCCCTTTCCTCCAGCTGTCCCACCCTTAAAGCATTCATTATAAATTGCATGTACTGGTAATTGTGTTTGTGTTTGCAGCAGTAGAATTGCTTTAAATGAGCCAAGCCGAACGAAGCGTATCCCAATTTAGGCTGTGCCACTGCCCCCCATCCTATCCCTCGCTGACCCACTGCCACCCACTCTGCCCCATCGATGCTCCAGACGCAGTTTTTCCCTCTTTCCCTATCTCTGCCTCCTTCATATTTAGCTTTCCGCACGATTAAATCGATGCAACTGCAAAGTTCTTTTTCTATTACGCTTTTTCGTGCACATTCGCATTACGCACACCATCAAGCACACACACACACATACGCTCGCACACCCACCGAAACACACGCACACCCACTCCATTGACAGTGGAATAATATGTAAATCGTTTTCAGTGCATTTTCATTGTTTAAACATTTCACTTGGATTTTCCCAGCTTTTCATTAAGAAACTTATATTCATTAAGAAGTTGATTTTAGTTATTATTATTTTATAGTATGTTAATAAGGGATTTATTGTTACGTTTTTATTGTTACGAATTAGCTACGGATTTCTTAGGCTGTGTTCCCTGCTTAATTAATTTAAGCTTTTTATTCAATGATTTTTAATATATTTCTTATATTTTTAAATATGCTTTAATAGGTAGTTTAGATTAGAATTGATTCAAAACAGTACCAATTTTTATGCTTTAATGCCTTTAAAAATTATTTTACCAACTGAACTTATCTTAAAACTCCTTTGGCTACCTTTAAAATGTGCGTAATTTCCATTTTAACCACTGTGACTCTGCTTCTGCACCTCTCCCATGGCTATCGCTCTCAGTGGGTGCTACATAAAACATTTGCCTCTGCTGCTCGGCCAACATTTTTAGCCGCCGTTGGCTGGCTTTGTCTGAGGTTCGCTTACCGATCTGCCCGGCTTCGCTCCTCCGCCCTGCTCCTCCACATACATATTTCTGCTCTGTTTTGCGTGTTCTCGCTCTATCATATGAACCCCACCCTTTACCCACTTAACCCCCTTGTGCCCCGTGTGTCGCTTTCACACACTCACCACGGGCCGGGCCTTCGAATGTCTCAGACAATTGTCGGCAGCATATTTATGCGACGAAACCCAGCTCTCTACAACTCGCCGGCTCCAGAATGAAGGCCTCCTACAACTATTTTTTCTTAGGTCTAATTTTGCAGAGAGAAAAAAATCAGATTATTATTTCAAGATATAGGAAGGGTTTCATAAATATTTTCCATAATTTTTATACCATGTACCAAAGGTACAAAGGTATTATAGTTTTGTGCGAGTGCGATTTTCTGTAACAAGCAGAAGGAGGCGTGGCAGACCCCCAAAAGTTACCTAAATATTGGTCAGGACCACTAAAGGAGTCGATATAGCCATGTCCGTCTGTCCGTCCGTCCGTCCGTCCGTCTGTCCGTCTGTCCGTCTGTCCGTCTGTCCGTCTGTCTGTATGAACGCCCAGATCTCAGAAACTATAAGAGCTAGAGACACCAAACTTTGGATTTAGACTTCTTATATCTGCACGCAGATCAAGTTTGTTTAAAATTTTTGCTGCTCCCCTTTTTGGAGGAGCTATTTGAAAAAAACGTATAGCTCCGAAATTTATAAAGTTATGTAAACCATATTAAAAAGCCTAAAGCATTTAATCAAAATACACAGACTGTCCAAATTTTATTGCGATCATGCCATAAATAGCGGAGATATAGGCTTTTTACTTTATACACATTACGTGTACAAGAGGCAGCCCAGGCAGAGGGCTCCAAATAAATCAAAACGTTCATTAAACATTTTACTTATGTTCATATTACTATGAAAATAAGGTTACTCATTTTGAATTGGTTGGTGGCGCAGCTGGCTAAGCTGAAGTCTTTTTCAAATGTTAGTTGTCACGGGTTCGAATCCCGTCGGTGACGAGTGAAAACTTTTTTATTTTTAGCAATTTTTTATTTTTTTTATTTTTTCCAGTACATCAAAATAATTACAGTATTTAATACTAAGAAATAAAAAAATGCAAGCAAAGAACTATACTTAATGTTTTGAAAATGAAAAAAATCCTTATGCCTGCGGTTGATTCGAACCCAGGCCAATTGCTTACAAAAATGTATGTGTAGCTTTACCCACTGAGCTATCGACTTTGCTCTTGAACGGGAAGACATTTGCATTATATGTAAATTTGTCTCAGTTTTTTATTCTTATTCTCTTTCTTTTATATAATTTTTGAACGCGTCTTGTAATGGTACATGGTATTCTACTGTCGGGACACCCGACTGTATGTCCATCTTGTTAAATATTATATTATTAATAACAGGATTTATAATAATTTTTATAAGTTTAAGCATCATGTTTCTTACTAAACACATATTACGTATACGCAATGTTAACATGTTATCAATAAATATAAATATTAAGTATACGACATGTAAGCTAATGATTTTATGCCAGAATTTATTACCATTTGTATAGGTTTAAGCGTCATATTTTCTAGTATTCACATATTACGCATACGCAATGTATGAATATAAATATTAAGTATACGACATGTACGACATTTTTCGTACAAATGTCAAGCAGAAACCAATATTTTTACAAATTCATTTTAAACAATAAAAATTAAACCCATTTAGCATTAACATTTTAGACCAGTGTCTCTCGATGCGTTTTAGTTTTTAGTTCTTGTGACCACCACCGTTATTCCCTCCTCAGCCTCTCCTCATGCCATCCAATCCCATGCTGAAAAGGTTGAAACCACGAAGCAATTGCAGTCTTTCTATCCCTTCTGCCCTCCGTCTCCTCCCTGGAAATTCTTATTCCCATTCTTTTTGTTGCTACTGTTGGATGTTGGTGCATTTTGATGATGTTGTTGATAGCCATAGCCGCACATGATAGTCATCAGGATAGGGATAGGGATTTGCCTTTGTTGGGATGTTGCTTCGGCTGCTGCTGCTGCTGTCGCCGCTTCTGTTGCTTTCGGGCTTTGCGGGAGTCAAATTGTCCAGAGGTTTTTGTGGATACTCCCTCGGAGCGCCAAGGGGGTGAATAATGAAATGTGCATTGGTTTGTAGTCTGGGTCTTAACAGCTTGGAAAAATCGTTTTATAAAAGGTTAAAACTATTACGGAGCTGTTACGGGATGCTAAGGATGTCGGGCAGTTTGTTTTCTGTGTGAGTGTGTGTTTGTTTCTGGGTAAAGTGTGGCAGGTATTTATGAATTAAAGGATTAAGTGTTTCTCCGAGCTTAAGGGTTGCCAAGAAAATTGGGGAAAATAAAGTTTATTTGGAGAACGAATTTGAAGGTTTATATTTTAAAGAAGAAATATATGGAATAAATAATTTAAATGATTTAAATTTTAAAATTTTTCTAGCATTTTAACCAACTTTCAGTTACATTAAAGTTTGTTAAAATGCTAGAAAGATTTTTAATAAATTCAGTAGCAGTAGCAGGCGGCACATTGTTGCATAATGCGGACTGTCCGCTTTCAAAATGCCACAACTCAGCACCTTTTGGATAGACTCTCCGCCTGAGTGTGTGTGTGTCCCTTGGCCTGGGTGTGTGCATCTCCATATATGCCCCTTTGTTGCCCTCTCGACAGGCAACTCCCTTTGGCCGACCCTCCCCCAACACCCACCATTTCCCGCTTTGTCGCTGCTCACATAATTTGTCATGTGAAAAATTACTAAAGTTACAAGATCTGCACTTTTATTTCCATGTAAGCGGCAAGTCCACGCAGCGGAGATGATGATGGCGATGGGTAAATGCACAAGAAGAAATTAGAGTGGGAAATGACAGGAAGTAAAACCTTTAAGTAGCCAGATTTAAGTAAGAAAAGAAAGTATCAAGAACGAAAGTTTTTAGGCATAATCTTCCTATTAAAATAATAAATTAAGTTAGGAATTCTTAAGTTTATACCCCATAAATGTAAGCTTTATATATTTGTTAATTAATTCCCAATTTCGGTGATCTTTTCTCCTTGTGTAAGCGGCACTAAGGGGAGTTCTAAGGCAAGTTGCAAGCCGAACAACAGGCATGCGTGTGTCACTGAGGAAAAGGCAAGGGAAAGGGCGCGGGATGAAAGACGAGCAGGGGTAGATGTTTTGCTATTTTCTTTTTTTTTCTCCTCTTTTTTTTGTTACTATTTTGCACATTTTTTCTATTCAACAATGAAGCCACAATAGAAAACGTCAACTAGTGCACAGTGAGTGGTGGAGAGGAGGGGACCCGGTGCGGGGGGGAAAGGCGGCAGAAGAAAGGCCGACAGAGATAGTACTATATGCAAATGTAATGCCGGAGCGAGAGGGCAACACTTGATGTGCACACAAAGTCTGAACGGATTTTGAATGGCAAACAAGCGCCAAACTGCGACAGAGGCGGAGGCAGAGTCGGCGACTGCAACGGCGGCAGCGCTGGGCGCCAAAACATAAAGCCCAAAACCAGGGTAAAGCCAAAGCCCAGCTATCCAAGCCGGGTCCGGGAAGCGGCACCGTGTACGGGTCTTCAACTGGAAGGGACACTGGAAGAAAATTAGGAGAAAGGTCTGAAAAATTAGAAGATGTTTTAATGAATTTGCTGAAATAACCTTTAATAATGTGATATATATTTCAGAAATCAAGATTTCTAGAAGAAACTATTTCAACACTTAGTAAAACTTTATAATCTTGCTTTTAAGTTAAAAGATCTTAAAAAAATATATTTATTCTCAGCTTTATTAGTTAAATAAAATATAAATGTGCCTTAAAATTGCTATCCCTATGGTTTTTTTTAAAATCTCTTATTCGTATCTCATAGATCTCTTAGGTATTTCTTTATTTCTGTTAGCTATGCTATATTTTTTCCAATGTACATCGTCAAGATCCCAAACTGACGCCAATCAAGCGCCCCTAATCATGATTTTCGAGGGCACTTTTTCGCTGAGTGTGTGACTGGGACAGACTGTGAATGGGCGCTGACGACTTGCGCATGAATGGCCCAAGTGGTGGATACTTTCGGAGGGGGGCAGAGGAGACACTAGGCTGTTTGGAGGGATCTAAGGAGAAAGAGGCAGCGGCCGGGGGGGAGGGTTGGGCTATATGGAGAGAGCGAGCGGATAGACAGACGAAGGTCTATAGAAAAGTGACGTGCGCTTTACAATTATTTCGTAATGCAAGCAAATGTGACCGAGCTGAGCAGAGCAGCGAACAAAAAGCGCCAATAGAAGCTAGCTACACTCAAAAAATAGGACTTTCTTTATTACCTTATAAGCAGGATTTTATGTTTGATTAAATTTAAAACTTGTACTTTGAAATGTTTTTAAAAAAACTTTGAATTTTAGTTACAATGCTTGATTGTGGGGAGCTCAATTTGAATTAATTGTTTAAAGTGGAGATAAAACCAGAGATTTTTAATTGGTTTCAATGTTTAATTTAACAAAACTTGTGAATATTCAAGCAATACATTTTTTATAGTTTTATTTAAAGATTTTAATTAATTTTTATTGAATATATTGTTTATCCTTGAGTTTCTTTCTAGTTTTTCACACATTTCAAACAATTTACAACCCCATAAAAAATAGATCAAATCTCTTAAATTTAAGTGGCTAATTCAAAATCATATCTTCTGGAAAATCTAGCAATTTATTCCCATTTTATTGTTCCTGTCAAGGATATGCACACAGATCTATTTCTCAGAGTGCAGATTAGAGTTGCATCTTAGGCTTAGGCACTGGGTGACGAATGCCAGTCGGTGGTTGCACTACTAATCGGACATGTTGCGTTGACTTGTTTATGACTGTGAGCTTAGCACACTCCCTAGGCCACACACACACCCACACACACTCTCACCCAAAACCTCACCCCGCCCACCAAGAATGAATTGTCTGACAGGGGGGGTTGGGGGCGAACTTGTGGGAAATCTGTAAATAGCTGCGAAAACTGCAAAAGCCTGGGGATATGGGAATATATATATGTATATAGAGGAGCCCTGGCATGGATCCGACTACAAAGGCAAATGTCATCAAAGTTGGCACCCGCGGGAGAATGAATGAACCAAGCCCAAGGAACATAAAACAATTGACGAGGGACACCACTGCGTATGCGTAATCTTGTGCAATTTTCACACACAGCTACCAGTTGAACTCTTTAAATTGCATTTACTGCGTTGACTTTGACACCGCTTTGTGATTTGTTTTATTTAAGTGATTTGTTTTTTGTTTTTTCTATTTCTATTTATGTATTTTTGTTTTCTATTTTCCTATTTTATTTTTCCAATTACGCGTCGTCACACAGCTGGACACAGCAATGCAAAGCTTGAGAGCTCCGTGCACAGATTCGCAGTGTGGAACAAGGTCGCATTTATTTGGTGCACTTGCAATTGGCCAGAGGTGTAGGGGATTTCAAGGGGGGAGGGGGTGGCTGGCTCTCTCTCTGTCATGCTGCGCCGACCGAAGGTCACCTGCAGTGCGTCCCATGCCCACAGACAATGTTGCCAGCGTTTGCTGAATTATTATTATGAAATGAATACAAATATTTGTGGATCAGTCAGTCAGACGGTCGGCAGCGTCATCCTTGGTCGATAAGGGGCTTCAGGGAGAGGGGGGAGGTCTTTCAGTGGCGGGAAAACACGGTTGACAAAGTGAAAACAAAAATGTGATGGATGATCTCAACGAAATCGAATTTGAACTCTAAGTTGCAATGAAATGGGGTTTAATGGATTTTTATTTTCAATTACAATTACTTTTTCTATATATTTTTATTCAAGAAAACCTTAAATTACATTAAATATTATCTAAAAAAGTATGTAAGAAGAAAATATAGAATACATTCCATAAAAGTTGTCATAGTTCCTTTTTCTCTAAGCAATTAAATCGTTTTTAAAGCAAATTTTTTGGCGATAAATCTCCTGGAAATTTTATTATTTAAACTTTATTTGTATCTCACCCAAACTTAAATAATTTTCATTAAAAATACTGCATTTAATCGTTTCAAAAAACTTGTCAAACTACATTTCTCTTTTAAAGAACCTGAAAAGTACTTGGCTTTAACCAATTTCTTTGCCATTTATCAGTTATTTTTCTCTCCACTTTTCCATGAAGATTGATTATTTGCATGAGAGATACAGATAGAGAGACGAAGGCCCAAATCGAAGCCAGGCGAAGCAACTGGAAAATTCCAAACATTGATTAATGACAAATTGTTTGCCGCCGTCTAACGTCCAAAAAATAAAAAAAAAACAAAAAGTTTCGGCTTTCCTGTCGAGCTGCAATTCGAGGCCTATTTTCATCGGAACTGTGCTGGGCTCAGGGCGGAATGTTGGCTTACCTTCTTTGCCCCGGAAAAGCCACCGTGGAAAACCCCCCACTGCTCTGCTTGCTTTTCCAACCGCCCACCTATAACCCGCTGTTGCTGACGCTTCTTCCGTTCTTTGGTTTAGTTTTTCCTTTAGCTTACTTTACGCTTTTGTTGTTGCACATTTTATTAACATTTTCATTTAGTTGTTTGCTCTCTCTTTCGCTCTCTTTTTTTCTGCCTTTCATTGCAATTTGTGTTTCTATGCATTTTTGTGTGTGTTTTACATTCGTTTTCGTGTCGCCAACTGCATTTTGCCACGCCCCTCAGCCAAACCACCGCCCAACGCCCACCAGGAACCCAACCTCAACCCCAACCCCCTCTTGGCCCGGTCCACTTCCCTTTTATGCCACTGTTGCGCTCTTTTGCAGTTTGTTGAAGTTTTCATAATCATTGTCGTCGTCGCTGCTGCTTTTCCTATAGCCGTGCCGCCGCCTACTTTCGTTTCGGGCACAGCCTTTGCCTTTTGTTTTCCATACGCTTTCCCTGGGGAAAAGCCTATTTCCATTTGGCACTCGGCTTGTCTTGGAGAGAGAAGGAGCAAGTTTGCAAGTTCGCATTTGGGAATGATTTAATATGATTAGATCGCTTAATTAATTAGTTTACTTCATTAAATTGAGAGAGTTTCTCCATAAGTGTTTTTGGATTTAAATATAAATTGTTTATTAAACTTAACTTAATTTATAAACTATTTATTTATATTTTTTTTACAAATAAAATGCATGGATTATTTTAAGCTTAAAAATATTTTCTGTAAAAGTTTTCTATTTTAAATTTAATCTTTAAGTTTGTGTCACTGACTGCCACTGACTGTTCTTTGATTTCATTTGTCAACGAACTAAATATATTATTTTATGAATAAATAAACATTTATGAATATTTTTAATGCAATTTAAATGAGTAATTGTAAATTGATGTGTTGTGTTTTATGAGGTATTTATATTAATTAAATATTAATAGTTTTAAGCCAAGAAGTCCCGTTTTATATTATTAGGAAAATGTTGTATGCATTCATTGTTGATTCCAGAAATTGAATAAATATGCATTTTTATCATGTCTAATTTTATATAGTTCTTATTAAGTAGAAATTTAATCAGAAGATTATTTTCCAAATAAACATTTTTAAAAGAAACTGAAATTCTATAAACCTAAAAATAAAACTACTCATAAAAATATTTTAATAAATCTTTCAAGTATAAAAACATTAAGTTTTAATCAAAGTTAATGTAAAAATTGTCCTTTGTTAATAAATTAAATTTTTAAGGGCATTTCCAATGCCTTCTAATTAACGCTAAAGCCAGTACTATCTTTTTCTCTCGTGTTATATAAGCCGTTGCAGTGGCTGGTTGGAAAATGGGTAAGAGGCAGGGGGGAAAGGCGAGACGGGGATAACCTGGGAGTGAGTGGGTGAGATTTCCAGCATGAAAACAATGCCGGGAAAGCGGCTTATTTTCTATGATTTAAATAATGATGAAGACGGCACAGGCAGACAACAGGCAGCAGCGACAGCGGCGGTGGCCACCGCAACTGGAACTGCAAGTGCTGCCGCTGCCATAGTTAATGATGATTGAGATAATAATGATAATGATGATGGTAGAATGGGAATTGGGATGATGATGATGATGATGATGAGCTAACCAAAGCAACAGACCTACGACAATGGAAGCCACCTTCACTGAGGTAGAGGAAGTGTCTGGACGCTGGTTACTCTGATAAAAGATCGCTCAGCTCGCTGTTTGTTTGTTGTTATTCTTCGCCCTGGCCATAACATTTATCTAATTTTTTTTTACCCTCCTGCTGTTCCTCCACACCCATCAGATATACGTATATATAGCTAATGCCTCATTTATCTTATACTTCCCCTTCTGTTTCGTTGCAGAAAAATGTTCATTGGCGGCCTCAGTTGGCAGACAAGTCCAGGTGAGTGAAAAACGAGTTAAGTGAAAATTAGTAGAGTTGTGCGAACGAAAATAATAAAGGAGGTCAATTAGCAGGGTATTATATATGTATATATAGCAATCCTTTGCTAATAAAGCAACAGGAAGGGTTTAGAATAAATATAGACAATAAACTATTAGGGAAAATCTAAGAAAAGAAAAATAAAACTATCACAAATCTTATGGAAATATTGAGGGAAAACCCTATTAACTTTTATAGTTAATGGAATGATTTATATTTATAGCATTAATAATTATTATTTGACTTGTAAATGTCCCTTTTATTTGTCTTTCTTATCTCCTGTTGATTTATTTTGATTCTTGACGGAAACCCATATATTTAATTTGCAATCTCTTCAGCCTGCCTGCTGCTGTGTAAAGTGAATTTCTCAACGTCTACGGAATATATATACATTTGTTTGTAACTCAATTTTGTATCTCAATTTGAATTGCCATACGAATTGATTTGGTTCCAGTTTGCGTTTTCTGCAGGCAGCATTTGCCTTTGTTTAAATTGGAAATTGTAATTGATGAAATGCTTGAGATTTGCTCCCTATTTCTATGAATTTGAATTCGACGTTGTCTCAATTGCGGTACCGACTTTCAGAGATACTGCGGGTCTTGAATCTTGGAATCTCTTTCAGAGATTGCCCCCATTCTGTGCCGCATAGTTTCATTAGGCTAATCAAAAGGCAAGAGCTTGGAGCTTGGAACATTCGCTGGCTTTTATATTAACCAAATTTGGATGGCACTCGAAAAAAAAGAAGGTCTGCACAGACTCTGGCAAGATGCGCTTTTGGTAGCAGCCGAGGCCCTTATATGTACTATCCGCAGTGCCATATAGCCATATAGCATATATGGCACGTACATACACAGATATATCGTCGCTTTGTGTTTTTGTTTAGCGAATTTGTTGGCTCCGCCCATCATCAGAGTGCCACTCGGCATTACGCTAACATATTATAACCTATAGCGCATACCCACACTCGAACACACACTCACTGGTCCGCCGCACACTCGCCCATATAGTTGAAGAGTCAATGCGGTCTTTGGTTTGTCTCTTTATTTTAGCCTTTCTCAATGCTTCCCTCGTTCTGGGGGGCGAGGGAGGGAGAGGTGGGGGCGGTTTCCTGTACCTGTGCCAAAAAATTTTCAAATTTTCAAATGGCTTCTTCAATACCGCCTTCCGCCCGCTCCCCCTCTTTTTCTCACCGAATGTGTGTGTGTTTTTTTTGCCCGGCTCTTTTGTTATCTTTTGCCATTTCGGTGTCCGAGGTGTGTGTGTGTGTGTTTGTGTCTTATTTCTTTTTTAATTTTTATTTTCGCTTCTTGGCAGCCGCCACCAGTTGGCCCCATGGAGCTGGTAAATTAGGCAAAAGCCAAAGGGTCTAAAAGAACTCACGGCGGGCCACCAAAAACGACCGAATCCGTCTTCCACCCCGCCACACCCTCGCTCTTGCTGTGCGCATAAAAAATTATCTTTGGCGGAATTCGAGACGAAGCAAAAGTCAATTGGAATGGAAATTGCAGCAGGGAAAAATGGGAGCTGGGGGGCCATTGAGTGGCACGTGAGTCAATCACAAAGCGATGGTCCAGGGGGGGATTTAATGGTGTTTTAAATCTTTGGCAAATAGGTGAGAGTTTATTCGAATTAAATGTGAGGAAGCTCATAATTCAAGAAAATAAAATGAAATTTCATTGAATTAAAGTGCATTAAAATTAATTGTTTAGCTATATTTTGTATTTGTAAAATCAGTTTATTGCTTTAAGCAAAGATTATAAATAAATAATAAATAAAGTCTACTTTAAAATAAACTCTGGGCTAAAGACATAACTTTAAATGGAAATTATATTTAAACTTTTCAGGAAAAAGAGTCGTTTTAATGGGGGTTTTCACAAGATACTATTAGGATCTTTATGATGGTATCATTAGTTTCTTTAATTTTTCTTTTCTAGTACAATTTAATATAACATTTTGTATTTAAATTTATAAGTCACACAATGAAAAGTGTCCAAAATGTTGATAAAATGATTTGAAACCTAGATGATGTCTGAAACTTAAATAAAAACATTTTAAAACTTAGAATGACAAAAGACAAATAATCATCTATTTTAGAAAAAGGCAGAAATGTGTGCAGAAATAATTTGACTTATTTTTATTTTCTAAAATACATTAATTGTTATTATAACATATTGTAACTTTTTAGTTAAGATTATATCTTTAAATAGAGTTTATTTTTACTTGATGTTTTGCTGTTTATATAAATTTGCTTACATTTATTATGTTTCCCTTTTGCATTTCCCTCAAATAATTTGTATTTTCTCTGTTAATTCCCTAAATGAACCCTTCAATAACCTCTTCTTTCTTTTTTCTTGATCCCAGATCCTGGGCAAACAATTCAATTAGCTGCCATTTGAGCGCAAAAGGAAAACGAGCTTTTTTCCTAAGACCACGCTTAGGGAGATGTTCGTCCTGTCGTTTCCTTCCTTTTCTTGCTCCTGTCATGGCTGCATCTCGCATTCGTCTTTTGCCCCTGCTTGTCTTGGCCATCCCTGTCTTGGCCATCTCTGCAGTTGTATTTGTCGCTCTTGTTGTTTTTGTTGTTGATGTTGTTGTAGTGTTATTGTTAATGCCGTTGTTGCTGCGGCGGTCTGGCGCTGAACTCAGAGGCCGGAACAGCAGAGCAGAACAGCTCAAGTGGCTTCCACTTCCACTTCCCACTTCCACTCGCGCCAGAAGCTTACGCTTTGGATTTTTCGCAGCTATCGCCACTCGAG
The DNA here is from genome assembly GCA_035045905.1 of Drosophila anomelani. Taxonomy (NCBI): domain Eukaryota; kingdom Metazoa; phylum Arthropoda; class Insecta; order Diptera; family Drosophilidae; genus Drosophila; species Drosophila anomelani. The sequence continues at coordinate 12,860,812 of JAWNOO010000165.1, forward strand.
CACACAGTCATAGCCACAGTTGGGGTCAGGTTAATAGCACCAAGGAGCCTTGGAAAAGATGATGGAAATAATTTGAGTTTATAATTTGATTTTTTGATAAAAATGCATTTAAATTGCTGCACTAAGATAATAAATAAATAAATACAATTGAATCTAGTTGTTTTAAAGTACTTACAAATATAAAAATTTGACTGGTTCCGAAAAATTATTTAAATTGGATTATTTCTTCAAATAAAATTATAAAAATTATTTAAATTGATCATTTTATGATGTTTATATTTTGTTATAATACAAAATAAAGAACAATATGGGCATTTTTTAAAGATTTTTAATAACAAGATTCGTGATTAGGTTGAACACTTTCTAAGTTCATATATTATACCGTATATCTGTGCTAATATCTATCAAAAAAGTAATATTTTTAATAAATTAGTTGCTATTATTTTAACCTCATCTATAGCTACATATGCCCAGAGCATAGCTGGGCCTCCTCCCGCACAGTACACACTCGAAATGTGCTGACAAAGACCTAATCTAGGGCGTCTATAAACATGCGCTTGGGTCTAGCGTACAGCGTCTAACGGCATAGTTAGGGCTGCTTTGGACAGGTCGGACTCACTGGCGGGATCTGAAGTCGGCTCTGCGTACGTGTTGATAACTGCACAGATGATGATGATGATGATGATGGTGGTGGTGACTACCATGATGATGATGATGGCGATGAGGCTGGGAGGCAATAGAAGCAGTCGAGGCATCATCCGCAATGCAGTGCCGGCGACTGGCGACTGGGCGACACTCGAAAGCGTTTGACTCTCTAGCTGGGCCAAGATTTTTAATGATTGGCACGATTGTCTTAGCTACTTAATGACGTTCTCGAGGGCTGGCAGCCGCCCCTGATAGGTGCCGCCTTTGTGATGCTTTCGTGTCAACTAGCAAGTCATATATAACTTAATGAACTTTGCCGTCTGCAGTCAGCCGCCTCCTCACACAAATCTCACAGAATCTCTCCACCCACCGCGTTGACGTAATTTAATTTTAATTTCGCAAGCAGTTTGCTGGAAGTAATTGTATGCATTGAAAACGCATTCGCTGCTGGCTGGCTGCTATCGCCTGGAAACACTCATCTTCGACTTCGACTTTGGGCCAGAGTTTGCCCGCCATATAGGTATATATTTCATTTATATATTCGAGTCTCTCGAACGGCACTCGTATGGCGATGAAAGGCTTTTTGTTTCTCTCATGATTTGTGTCATCTTTAACAACATTTTTGAAATACAATACGCTTTGCTACCCGTTCGGCTCCACGTTCTTCTTTTTGTTTTTTTTTGTCTTTCCATTTTTTGTTTTTTGCTATTTTAGCTGTGCGTTCAACTGAAATACTATTTATATATGCACTAAAGATACAGATACAGATACAGATACATTTGCATCTGCAGAACGGTAGGGCACGTTACTCATGCAACAAATAACCAAATAAAGAGCAGAAAAAACAAATACATTTCGGAGAGTGAATTGATCAAAGAAGTTGAAAAGAAGTAAGACTTTGGATAAAGAAGTAAGGAATGCTCTTTTTTGAAGATTTTAGTTGGGAAATTGTATTGGAAAAATAAGAGACTTGAATGGGTTTTAAAAATGTATGTATGTATATATATTTTGTATGATCTTCAATGTGTTATTTAAAATATAATAATATTAAATTAAATTACACAGAAATATTTTAGTGTATCTTGGCATTTGACCATTTGGTTTTAACATTTCTATGACAGCCTTAAGATATAGTAACTCAAATAACATATTTTTATATATGTAAACCATAACAGAAAAATGTTATTGTCAAAGGAAACTAATTAAAAACTCAGGAATTAGTCTTCATAAATACCCAAAGTCCAGCCAAAGAACCAAATCAAAGTTTTAACTTGCATTACAATCTTAACTTAAAAGTTATAACAACCCCAAAAAAGGGTATCTTAAAAGATGCCAAACCGTGTAGACAAAAAGCAAGTAAAAATCTATGCATGCACATCGCTCACATTTCGATGCCGCTTAGCGATAAAAGCGGAACCAGACTCTCACTCTACCCGAGATACTTTGAGCAAATAAATATGCATTTCTCGATTTACCCCGAAACTCGTGTGTCCCTCTCGCCTTTTATTATTATTATTATTGTTTGTTTGTTTGTTTGTTTGCCAGCTTGTGTCATGCAAATGAAAATGAAGCCAGCTCCAAGGAGAAGCTCGAGCTTCTGTTTGCACCGAGCATTATGGCCTCTGTGTGTGGGGGGGCTTATTTCTCTCGCCGAGCTTCTCCTTTTCCGCCAAATTGTCCAGGTAAAGTCAATAGATGCCTGGTGAAAAGAGTTCAAAGGGTTTGGGAACAGCAAACAGAGGCACAGCGGATTGTCGTCTATCACGTGTCGAGGGTCATGAAAGCGGTGGATCTTTTTACTTTTTACTGAATGGTTGGGAAGCGGAGATATCATGGCATAAAGTCTGAAATATAAAAGGAAGTTTTGTAAATTTTTATAAAAAAATTCTAGATATTAAGTCATCTTAGAGATGTTATTAATCAAAGATGAACTGTTTTATAACTTTTCTATGCTTTCATTGTTCCTTTTTAATAATTTACAAAGATAGAACTACTTTCCCTATGTTTAATAATTTATTATTATTCTTTCGTAAGATTTAATATTTTATTTTTAAGTCGAATGCCAATTTACATTATAAAAGTTAGGAGAACAGTGAACAACACTAAAAATACTTATACTAAACCATTTCCCAAACTCTTCAAATAGCTTTCTTGGCATTCTGACATAAAAACCATTACAAATAGTCACGAAATTCCTTTTCCATTAATTGGAAAAGTGCGAAAGCCATTTACGCGCAGCAATTAAAGTTTCAGTTAACACTCTAAACTAGATTTGCCACTCTATTATAACTCTTCGATTGGGCTTGCCTTCCTTTGATGGGCGAAATTCAATCAGGAAACAAATGCTGATGAAAAATATTTTTGCCACAGGTCTTTTTTTTAAATTCTAAAAAATTGTCAAATTTTCAAAACGTAGACCCTAGGATATACATATATATAGACAAAGGGGGCGTGTTTCCTGGGCGGCATTTCACCTTCACCGTCATCATCGCCGTTGTCGTTGACGTCCTCGTCGTCGTCGCCTCGTTCGATTTCCTGATTAATTTATGCCAGTCGACGACGGGGAAGGCAGTTAGCAACAATTTGCCGCAAGCGGCAGTGTCAAATTGAAATATCTCAACGACGGAGCACAGAGCTAGCGGAAAAAAAAACACCGGAGGAGAAGAAAATAAAATTGTCAATAAAATAAGTGCCGGACGGTTGCCCATTTTCCACCCATTCCTTAATATATTTCGGAATACTTCCTCCCCCCGTCACCACACCCCATTTAAAATCCCATTCCGAGTCGTTTTCTCAATCCGATTCCTCCCCCCTTTCTCTGCTCCACCTCTCTATTCCCAGCCAGTCACTCAGTGCGTCCATCAGTCAAAGTTCAGTGCTTCCCTTTCTTCGCATTGAATTTGCCGTGCAACATTTCCTGTTTCGTTCACAGTCGTTTGGCTGTCGCCCTCGTACTCTGCTTTGTACACAATACGAAAATATGGATTGATTTTGTTTAAATATTTTATTTAAAATATTTGTATTATGCAAACAAATCTTGATCTGTGTAAAAGCCTGTGGAAGAGAGCTATAAGTTTTATTGTCATTAAGATATTTATGACTAAGCAAACTGAATGAAAAGTCCTGAGAATAATTATAATTTCCTATAAGCCTCCCTAAAATTTTTCTCTGTGTACTGTATTTTTTTTTACCCATATCCCCTGCTCTATCTTCGGTGATGTTTTTTCAGCTCGCTTCATATTCTTTTGAATGTGATTATCCTGAGGCTGTGGCCACCGCATCTTGGCTTTGATAGAATGGTTTGTCAAGCACCGACCGACCGCCTTCATCTCTCCATCTTTGCATCCTTTTGCATTGCATTTAATGTCCTGCCGGTTGGCCAATGGCTTTCCAGCGTTTCTTCTACCAATTTTCTGGCCCCTCTCCCTCTGCCCGGTCTTCTGCTGTCTCCAGTTTCGCTGTTTTGTTGACTTTGGCACGAGTTTGGTTAAAAAGTTCACACATGCCGCACACCCGGGCTCGTTTTTCAGCCAAACAGCTGCGGTCGGAATAACAGCAGTGCGGGCCAAGTTCCAGAGAGGGAGAAAGATTTTACCAATGTTTTTATAATAAAGTTTTGGTTAAAATATTGGTTTTAATTTAAGGGGTTTATTGTTGGGGGAATACTAGCATCAACGGGAAATTCTTTAACAATTAGGTACTCCTTTGATTTTGCAAGAATTTATAACTAAAAGATGGTATTGAAATCATTATTAAATTAAATTCTAAAAAACTGTAGGTGGAAATATATTCTTAAAATAACAACAACTACGTTTTCAGTTTGTATGTAAAATCTCAAACTATTTAAATAATCTTTTATAATTTTTTTATTACTATTTCCTTTGGTATCAGTCCTTGTTAAATTTCTTGGTTTGCAGCATTTATAAATTTTTATAAAGAAAATATATTATCTACATTTCAGGCACTTTAATCCATTTAAAAATAAGATGCACAAGAAAATGTAAAAATAATGTAAGGTTCTTAGTGCTTCTACGATCCTTTCGCCTTCTCCCAGGATCTGCCCCGTTTGAAGCTACTTCCTTGACCACGACTGTGTATATGTGCAAATGTCCTGGTCTTTTGGTCATGTTGTTGCGCCTTTGGCTTTCTAGCCCTAGACACGTTGTTGTTGTTGTTTCACCCGCTGCACCGCCGACACGGCTCCTTCATCTTGCCGCCGACTGCTCCGCTCTTGTTGGCTATCAACTTTGGGAGAGGAGGCGTTGCTGGTTTGAATATTTACACAAGTGACACTGAATATATATGAAGTGTATGTGTGTGTGGAAGGACTAGGTCTCGTTCTGGTCCTGCCAACAATTAATTAACTTGTACGAAGTATCAAAATGTCGTGTAGCCGTTGGGCACCTAAAACCGACAGATTTTCCGGGGCGTGCAATTTCAAGCCGGCGCGCCTAAGTGCATGCAACGTAGATTTTAAATTAATAAGCAGCCAGGGCTAGCTTCTACCTATACATATACGTACTATCAGCGGAGAGCAAGGATCCCAGGATCCTCTCCCTTCGGCTTTCTCCTTCAATTGCAGCCGCATGTGGCGCTTGTCATATGCCATTATTATGGAATGTTCATTCTGGCCCAACTAATAGACAATTTTTTGGCAGCCAAAAACGGAACACGACAATGCAGACAGCGGAATAAAAAGGGTAAGGGGAAGGGGGGTGGCCATGTTGAGGTAGGTGGAAGGATAAAGGACGAGGCCATGTCGTGACGTTGCCAAGGATTCGCCTGGTGCTTGGGCTTTCGCTCCGTGTGCAGCGGAAGCATTTAAATTAAGGACGACACATTAAAATTATGCAATAACAACAAACTATTATTATTATTATTATAACAGGAAAGCCAAGGAGAGGAGGTGAGGTAGGTCTGTGTGTAGGAGGATAACTAAAATATATACCATAAAGACCTTTTCAATTTCCTAAACCTTAATAAGAATATTATGACTTGAGTAAATACTAAACTTTAGCAAACTTTTCAGTTGCAAGAAAGATTTCCAAAGAGATGAAGAACATTTAATGAGCGCTGTGAATGTCAACACCAAACTTGTGGGAGTTTCTCTCATATATATTATATGTGAGGTCTTTCCCCCTGCTACTTTTTGGGCTCTTTTCGCTTTTTGTCGGCTCGGGAAGTCATAAGTCGCAACTTTTGTCAAAAAAAAAAACCTGAAAATAGGCAAAGCAGCCGAGCAAATATGCAGTCAGACAGTCGGGCACAAAAGTCAGGGCTCCTGAGCTGCAGCTCCTCCAGCTCCTTGCCATATATCCTCCGATTCACGTCACACACACTCGCCATCCTGGCCGGGTTATCGACTTTATGTGTTTGTTGTTTGGGCCATGCCTTCGGTGTGTCTTTGGGACCATTTCAATTGCAGACACGGCTCGCCCACACACAAAGAAATGGCACTTACCTGGGAGTGTTTTAATATAAGATTTTAATAATTTACAGAGAAATAAAGATAATTTATTAACTGGGATTTAGTTTTAAAAGATTAAATTTCAGTCTTTACTTCAATATTTCATTAATCTTTAAACTTACTACAGAACAAAATAGTTTTTAATGTTAAAATTTAGGCTTAAATTTCTTCATCTTCTAAAAGATATTCTTTACCTTTGAAAATACCCCAAAATATAGAATAAATTCTCAATTGAAATTCATTTTCTTCGCCGTGCAGTTGCTGCAACCTTTATATTGGTTCTGCGGTTTTTCATTTTTCCTTTAGAATTCCTTCCCAACCTCCCCCCAATTTCTTTGCACAAGTGCAAGTTTCTGGTGGCTTTTCCTCTGTGTTCTCCTCTTGGCAAGTTTGTTTGGTGCCAGGCAATTTGGACACGGCAAAGGTAAATATTCTTATCCTCCGGTGTCCGAGTTCAATAATGAAAGCCACTTGCCGATATCTGGACTCCTGGCAGCTCGCAGTCTCATTAGAAGTTCGCTAGCAAACCGAACTTCGCACCAAAAACCACTGAACAGCGACAACTTTTGCCTTCATTGTTTCCAGCTCGTTGCTCCTGTGTTCAGTCCTGCCTTTTTCCCCGCATTTCCCCTTCGCTTTTCCTTTTCCATTTTTCGTGCTTCTGCCGGCTGCAGTGGCTCTAAGTGACATTTTCCTCAACGGTTGTTAACCGCTCAGCGCCGCCGTCGCCGCCGTCACTCCTTCTGCCCGATTTTCCTCATTGCAGAGAAAAGGCATGGGGTAAGGATGTGAAGGAGCCACCGCACCATTGTCAGGGGCCTTAGCTGCGCTTCCGTTCGCAGAGCAGTCAAATATATTGCCAACTTCCTGCCTGCCACCAAAGCCAAGCTCCTACTTGATAGGCTTCTCTTGCACACACGGCGAACGAAGAAAAAAAATGAAGGAGACGCCGGCTCCACGTGCTTGGAAGCTATGAGGATACATTAATACTCTAACTTGGTTAGATAAGTGTATTTGGGATAATTTGGTTAAGTTCAAGGAGTACAAATTAAATGTTTATTCAACTTAAAAGCCTACAAAATAAAATCGTATAAATATATTAGACAATTTCCTTAGCTAAAAAATAATTAGAATAATTTGGAAGTTAAATAAGGATTATATTTCTTTTCTAAACTTTCTTCCCAAACATTCTGGCTTTTTTTGATATATTTTTATTAATTATTTTTCATAGCTATATAATTTTTTTTATTTTATAGAGTATTCAAGCACATCGAAATCTAACCAAAAAGATAATAAAAACTGTAGAGTCGTCTCCCAGAGACGACATCGATTAAGTTATTACGAAATTGTGCGCTACGTGCCTTCCTAGCTGCTTCACTACCACTTCTACCAGTTCTTCCTGCACTTCCTATTCCTGCACTCACACACACACCCATATATATATAAATCTATATGTTCATATATATATATATAAAGTTGAGCCTTAGTCTAGCCAAAAGCCACCCGCAATCGGCCAGGACCTCACGTAACTGTGCCTGCCTGTGTGCGAGTCGTCCTGTGTGAGTGTGTGAGGCTTCCATTTTGCTGTTGGCCTTAAACTGGGTCACACCAAAAAATGTTTGTAGCTCTTTTGCATAACCGAAAATTGTTGTCAGTTGTTGCAGACAAAATTGGTTGCAGGTTTTGATTGTTAGACGGGGAAAATATTTTTAAGGTTTTTTTTTACCTTTTTCTTAGTACTTTTTTTTTAAATAAATATTTGGTGTATTTATTGTGTTCTTTTGCGCGTTTTGTTTGTTTATTTATTTTAATTTTTTCCCTTTTTTATAGTTTTATTTTTTTTGCAAATATATTCCATTTTCTGTATATTTTTATTTGCTTATTTTGGGTATTTATATTTTTAGATTTTTAAAGGGTTTAATACACCTTTTGTACTCTTTTTTAAATAACTTTGTATAGCTATTTTGTATTTTTAATACTTTGTAGGTAAAGTTTCTATTAATATTTTTTTGCTTAGGATTTTTGATGTACTTCATTTTGTACATATTTCAGAAATATTATTTCTTACCCTATTTGGGAAGAGTGCAACTCTTTGTCTAATTGTTATAATATTCATTTTTTGTACCCCTATTGGTATATGTTTTACCTTTCAAAAATATTTTAAATTCGCTACATTTTTTGTGCGTATTTGTTTGTTTTACTTCTTTGTTGTTTCTTCTCCTTTCTTGATCCCTTTAGGTCCTTACTCCTTTTGCTATTATGTCAGCTGATTGACATGCGTTTATGGTTTTAGTCTGGCTTGTGTTGCTGCTGCAGATGTTGCAAGTATTGCTGTTGCTGCTACTGTTGCAGTTGCAATTGTTGTTGTTGTTGTTGCTGAGGTCAAGTCAAAGGGTGTCACAACATGTCTGCTTCCGGTACACGCACACACTCAGCCACAGACAGACAGACAGACACACACGCACACAGACTCAAGCAGGCGGAGAGACAGACAGCTAGACGAGGGGAGGTGTTGTTTACATATTAAAGTTGCATGACCCCAGCAGCAGCAGCAGCAGCAGCAATCATTGCAATCACGAAGTTGCAACCGCCACGAAGTTGCAAGTTCGTCGCGTGGCCTGCAGTCCTAAAGGTCCTTCAACATGGCATTATCCTGGGCATTGCTGCATCCTGTGAGTCTGATTTGAAGCCTGGCACGTGACTAAAAACTAGAAAACACGGCAGCAACGTGCTACTTGCACCAATCAGCTGCTGCTGCTGCTGCTGCGCCGCTCTCTTGTAACACCCGCTTTCACGCTTTTCCGCTTTTCCACTCTCTCAGTGCTCTCTTCGATGGGATTGAACTCTCTTAAGTTACATGGCGCTCTCTTGAAGCTTTGGCTCGTGGAAAACGCTTTTCATTCATAAAAATGGCGACAAGCTTTTTGTCCAGTTCGGAAAATCCACGCCAGCTGGCGCCACCACGGCGATGGCGACCGACGACAACGACGACGACGACGTTTTCGCGGAAATGCCGCCGCAAAAAATTAGCTGTAAAAAAATGCAAGAAAAACCAAGAGGAAAGCGGGAAAGGGAGGAAGTAAACTGCACATCCTAGCACATCCTTGCACATCCTTTTCGCCATGTCCAACTCCGTGTCCATGTTCGTGTCCGCCCCTAAATGTCAGCGCTTGTTTTGATGCTAGCTCACGCGCCGTAAACAACTTATTATTATTGCAAATGCCTTTTCGACTTTCAACTTTCGACTCTCTGGGCCGCTTTATCGCTGTCCCTTTTTGCCCTCCTGTCGGTTTGAGCGACTTGAGCCTTTTCCCCCCCAGCTTTCCCTACCGACTTTCCCGCCTTGGCTGGCGTTCAAATTTGAGTTTTTTTTCGCTTGCGTTTTGTGTGCCGCAAACATTGCCGCACATAGTACCTACGAGAAGCGGAAACGCAAACGCAGGCAGTTTTATTTAGCTAAAGTTATTGTTACCCTTTAGAAAGGTGATAAGATGGGGTATGATGAGCACAAGGGATAGATGTAGAGGATGTCCAGGTTTGAAGCTGTGAGGAGGTCCTTTTATGCTTGAAAAATAAAACCAAATAAATGATCATTACTATCCTTACAGGATACTTTCAAAAAAAAAAAAAAAAATGTTTAAATAATTTACTTTTTTGTTTATGATGCTTGCTAATTCCTTTAAGCCATATTTATTTAAGTTTTTATGAAGCTTTTAGGTAAAATTTTCAGTAAGATATACATATTCAAGATAATTATACAATTATTCAATAAATATTTAATCGATTTATTTACTTAGTTATTATAACAATTACTTAAATTTAAAACCCCTTTAAAATATCTCCAACAAAACCCTGGAGCTATAACCCATAATTAAACCCAATATAATTGCACTAATTGAGCTGAATCTTCCCCAGGGTATAACTGGAACTTCTACCCGCCAAAGGACTCATTACTTACCGAGTTTTTGTGCTACCTTTGTGTCCGCCGTACACTGACGTTGGCAATCTACTCCGGCGGATCAGTTCTGCCGTGGATTCGAGGCGGCAGGAGGTGGAAGAATGTGGCAGAACGTTGCTTAAGTGGCTCCTGCTTGGCCTCCGTCCATGTCAAAATCTATCTCATTGGCCTGTGCCAAGTTTTTGACTGCGAACTGCGAACTGTTTCGCCTGCATTTCAATGCAACTACGCCCCCGACCACGCCTCCTCCGATACTGTCAAAGTTTTATCTACGAGGTTGCCCTGTACAATATATATCTAGTATCCTTTTTTTTGGACTTGCCTCCCGTTCTCTGCTTTTTTTTTGGTAATTTTTTTTTGTGTGTGTAAGTGTGCGCTTATAAATCATAAATACATATTTTACGAGCTCGTTTGTGGTCGGGACTCACATTTCATTTGAAATAATTTGTGGCATATTGGCAATTATTCATTCTGTTCTTTATTTTTTCCCAGAGCCGTTTTCCTTTTTGCTCGTTTTCAGAACGGCTTAAGAGCGTCGGGAAATTGTTGTGATGTGGATTTCGTTCTGGATTTGGCTTGGCTTTATCTTTCGCCTCCGCCGGGTGACATTGCATAAAAGGTGGGGCCCATCCGAGGGTTAACTGGGATAGGTAACAACTGCCAGTGCCTTGGATCAGCCAGAGGATGGGAATGTTGAAGAGAAGGTGGGGTTAATGGGGCATCCAGGCAGAAGTTGATTTAGTGCCTCCTTCGTCGTTGATAAGCCGCGTGGACTGCCTTCACGGAACAGCCATCATAATAACTGGCTATAGGGAAATTGAGTTACGGCCAATACATACGGAAATGGTAGATGAAAGATATTAGTTTTCGGGGGAGAAAAATTGTGAACGAACGAAAATTGTTTATATATTGCAGGCAGGGAGTTATAATAAGTTGAGGAGGAAAGTACTTTAAGAATATGTTGGAAATTAAGTCGGAATATGGGGAATTTTATACGACTAAATTATGTTTTAAATCTCAAAACAGTTTTTTGGATTCTTAAAGACTTATCAAGTTTTCTTTAAACATTAAATGCGATTAAGGAAATCCCTTCTAATTTCCTGTTTGTATGTTTATTTCCGCCTTAAAGCCATCTAAACTGGCATTCGATTCCCTAGCAAAGTGATGCCAACGAAAAGAGTTAGAGGTTAACTATCATTCCAAATTTGACTTGATTAACCTTTTCAATTTTACTCACACACACACACACCCGAGTCATCAAGTTCACCAAAAGCCAAATCAAAAGGCTACTGGGATCGTCCCTAAGGGGGCGGAGCCTGCACTAAACCTCTCTTTATCCATATAGTTATCGGCTTCTCTTTCTCACTGCCACTCTAAGCACACTGAGGAAAATAGTTAAATGATTATTTAAGAATTTTGTAGTTAAGAAATTTATGCCATATAATAAAATTTGAAAATACAAGTAGATCTCTGGAAATAGTAAATCATATTAAATAAAGAAAGCATTCCCAAATATTTATTTTATCATACATTAACGTTAAATATTTAAATTCATTTTTTGTAAATAATTTTTGTTGAACCCAATTACCAAGTCATGTCTCTGTTTTTGTTTTCTGTGTACACCTCTACATTTTCAATTGGTCTATGGGGCAGGTGTTAATGTATCTTTCAAATGCTGCCATTGAATTGAATTGAAAGTTAATTTGCCAATTGGTCCCACAGCTCCCCAGAGCGTCAAAAAAAGGGTGGGCGTGAGGGGTTGGAGAGCGACGACGATAGGGTGGGGGGGCAAGTTCGAAGAGGGGTTCGTGCTGCAAGCTTGCATTTTCAACTAGTTGTGCAAAGTGTGATTAAATGTTTTGTATGTTGCAGCTTTCAGCTTTTGTTGCGTGTTTTTATTGCCACCCTCTTGCCTCTTCCATCAAACAAAGGTGGGGAAAAGGATGGTTTTTAAGCGGAGGGGGGGTCTCGGCTTGTGGAGTGCACATGACATTAGGCAACACTGTCCCACTGGCGAGGACATTTTCAAAATGTGCTGCCACAGACAAAGCCTTCAATCCCGCCACTCTCCCCTCCCGCATTCATCGAGCTTCCTTCTTTTTCTGCTGAGTTGCTAAAAAACTTCTTTTCAGCAAACGTTCTGTGGTTAAAATGGGTAGCAAGCGGGCGGAGAGGGTGTTTGCCGCAAACAAGCAACAAGATGTGGGGGGAGGGGAAGTGGCCAGAGGGTTCGGGGATAGGAGCCACAACATCCCCAATGAAAGTGAAAAAAAATCTGTTTGCATATAACATAGCCAGACGAGGCGATGGGGATGTTGGCGGAGGACAGTGGGTCGTCGCAGGACCTTCCCCCTCTGCGTTCCATTTTCGAATTTTTCGTCCTGCCACCGAATGCAGCTTCCAGCTGTGCACGCTAGGTGTCGCCGGCGTTGAAGGCAGGGCGCTGGGCGTTCGAGCATCTTCAAAGTTGAAGTAATGCGGCCTCAAGTGGCAGCCACCAGCGGGGGGATGCCAGCCCCTCTCAGCGGTCACCTATATTCCTCACTCCCATTTCCACTATACACTGGAAAATACATTTTTATTAACATTTATTTAAAAAGTTATTAAACTTCATAGGGAAGGCTTTTTAAAGAGCATTTAAAAGATGCAATTTTTGAGGCTAACTTCCATTCAAAATGCCATTAAAAGCTTATTTAAAAGCAACATTAAAAAGTACCTTCTAGCAAATACAATTAAATTTAATAGGCTTAACTAGAGCCTATATTCCTTTAATTTAAAGTCAAGTCAAGGCTTTATATATATTTATATTTTCCCAGTGCACTTAGGCCGCCTGCCGCCATTTAAAATTGCTTGTCCTCACCTGAGTTTGTGTGTGTATCTGTGCCTTTGGGTATATAATGTGTGTGTGTGTGTGTGTGTTATGTTTGAATGAACGCCTGCGTCTTTTATCTTTTCATAAATTTTCCTGCTTTTGTGCCTCCTTTTCGGTCGCATTTTCCCTCACTTCACCCCTGCTGCCTGGCACTTACAATCACTTTTATTTCGCGTTGCTTTCTGCGACTTTCCTTCGGCGGCGGCGAGTTTTCCAAGTTTTCTGCAGCAACAGCAACAGGAGAAACACAAACAACAACAACAGCAACAACAATTTTTAATGCTTACAAAATTTGAATTGAATTTGCCAACAGCACAAGGATGCTCTCTAAACTGCCAGCGCGCTTTCTCCGCTTTCTTCGATGTTTATGTGAATTTTTTTCTTTCTTATTTTTTATTTTTATATTTTATTTTATGCGTTGTTGCTGTACTCCCTTTCCCCAATTTGCATCCGGCGGCTGCCTTCAATTTGAGGACAACTTTAGCTTCAACTTCAACTTCAGCAGCAGCAGCTTCAGCCTCCTGCCACCTGCCTTTGAGCTGCAAGTCCTGGCATCCTTTTTGCCTAGTTTCACGCCTTGGTTTTCGTTAATCGCTTATCCCCACTGCACTCGAACACACGTGCACAGCGGAAAAGATAATCAAATGGGTGTCGTCCTTTTTGGAATTTTTATTTTTGTGTAAAATTTCTATTTGCAAGTCTGGGGAAAAATAGATAATACAGAGAATAAATTCTATAATAAAATGCTGTATAAATTTATATCATATCTGGATAAAGGTTTCTGATTTTGAAGTTATTGGTTTATTTCTCTGAATTCTAAGGTATATTTGTCATAAATAAATATTCATATTCTTATTTAACACACATTTTGTAAGCTTTTAAAAAGTTTAACAAAGAAAGAAATGACAAAATTATGTAAAGATTTTTATATTTCATAAATGGGTTGTAGCCTTTCAGATTGAAGGCTTAGATTAATTGATTTCTCTATTATTTAGGTTTTTTAATGATGAACATATTATTATACTCTTCTTATACATTCATTTTTAACTTTTAAATGAAGGTTTAATACAGAATATTTAGCTAATGATAAGAAATATACAAAGATTTAATTAGATGTGAGTTTACATAAATATTTAAAAAATATTTTAAAGAAATAAACTAATTTTTGTTAGTGAAAGTAATATAAATCAGGCGGCTTTGTATACAAAGATATACCATATATACCTATATAGTATGTATATATACACCCCCCAATATGGTGACGTAACAATGCCCTGGGCGGGTGCAATGTAACATAGCCACCGCCCAAGGGTCTGCAGGTCTCAGTAATTGGAGTAGCAGGGGGAGGAGGATTTTTGGGTGGGCGGGCTAAAGGGGAGGTGCAAATGTGCATTTAATTCGTGCGAAAATTGCGGCAAGAAAGGGGTAGCAGCCGAGCAAAGGGGCTGCGTGTGTGTGGCATGGGGCATGAGGGGGGTGAAAGGCAAGCCAAGCTGCGAGCTGCTGGATGATGGATGGAGTTGCAAAAGCTTTTGATTTATATTGCCATCGTCTGGCAGGGCCATAAATATATGCTGCTTGTTGATTATGCATTGGACGCACCGAAAACCTTTTAGTTTGCGGTGTGCTCATGTGTGTTACATGCGAGTATTCTACATGTGTTTGTGTGTGTGCACGACAAGGTTGTGGTTCCAGTTCCAGTTCCGGATATTGTGGTAAACAACAGGAGGAAGTGCTGTCGATGCTTGGCCAGAGAATCAATTAGAAAGACCAAAAGTAAGCGTGCTAAATGAAATCCTTGGAAATCAATAAATTTGGCTTAATCATGCGAAGGGAATTTTGCTCATTTTAAATAGAAAGCATTACAATTTAACAATAAATATTTGATAAAATTAATAAGTAGCTATTTGAGAGTTACTTTAAATTACTTAACATGATCAAGACTTAAATTGAAAGGATTTCAATATCTTTAAGAGTCAATAAAGTGAAACTTTACAATTATAAATTTATAAAATCATATACTAAAGGGGTGATAAATCCCCGAAACCTTTAACTGATTGCTAACTCAATTGTATCCCCTAAAAACGAGTTATTTAAAAGGCCTCACACTGAGCTAAAATTTTCTCATTTTGACAAGTTGTTTGGGCATCTAATGGATTGGCGGCGGCTGCTGCTCTTTCACTGCCCAAAATCTCCATAAGCAGTCTTCATCCTCCGCCCCATCCCCAACCCCATCTCCTCACCACAAGCATTCATCATAACCATTCAAAGTTGGCTCAATCCTTTCCCATATCCATTTCACAAATATGAAACTTTTTCATTGCCAACTTTAAAGGGACGAACTCGCTTCATCATTTAAGCATTCCCAATGCCAACTCTCTCCACTTTTTTTTACGCTTTTATTTTTTTTATACTGTGTGTGTGGGTATGTGGCTGTGTGTGTGCGGAGGAGGGGGGCTATTTTGCAACTCTCTTTTATATAGACCACAAATGCCGCACTTACGTAATACATCACAAAATGTCCAAACGAGGTAAAAGGATTTGCAGGTGCCCCCGAAATGCTGCCTTGCCCGGGCACACTGTTCTCCATATTTTTGTAAGCCAAAATGCAGCTTAACATATCAGCGCCAACGAGCGATGCCAAGCGAAACGAAAAACGAAGCAAAGTGAAGCGCTGACCGTGCTCCATTCCATGGGCTTCGCAGCTCCCCATCTCCATTGCCCCATCATTCCAAGCCCCAGCTCTGCCTAAAGCACCTGCCATGAGGGGCGGGCACACCTTGCCAGGCTAACACACACACACACACACACACTAACACACGCATTCGGGCTTGGAGGCTGCTGCGGTAATTAATGCAGCGCGTTTGCGAAAATGCGAATACATTTCGCCAGCTAGGAACGTTTTCAAGGTATGCCCTGGCCAGGGACAGTGGGGCAAGATATATAGGAAAATGTGTGGAAATTTTGTAAAGAAACTGGTAGATTGTGAGGAATTTTATAATAAGGTGCGCCAGAAACCACTAGGAGGTTCATAACTCTCAAAAGGATGTGTGCAAGTCAAAAAGGCAAGTTTTTATCCTGTTTAATTACCTTTTTTTAAGCAAAGTAAAATTCTCTAATCTAATTTTAGACCCTTTTTATGCGTTATTTTATTTTTATAGAACTCCTGATCATTTTCAAGATTTAAAAGAAGCACACAAAGAAGCCAAGGAATCCCTTTAGTACCACTATTGGTTTATTATGTATAATTTCCCCTTTCTAAAAACATTAAAATTTAATTCAAGCTTCATTTCATTAAGGGAGAAACATTTATTGAACTCAAAATAAAAGCTTAAATAAATGTAAAGCCCTTTCAAAGTCAGTGTTCTTGGCATTCCAACTAGCTTCGCACGCCATAAATAAGTAATTTATTTTATTTAAGTACTTAAGTTGAACCATTTCCCGTACTGTTTATATTTAACTATTTTCATACCAAACAACTTTCAGTTGGATACATTTTCTTCGTTTTGATTCGTAAAGAGAACTCAAATGGGCTCATATAGATTTTATTATTATGTCTGTACATAAAAATATTATATATACCGCAGTGATTCCAGGCAAATATTTGAAATACTTAAACCGATAGCAATTCATGTTTAATAAATTTAGATTTCAACAGAAATGCCGATGATGCAGGCATTCCAAGGCCCACACACTTCCCCCCCAGAAATTTTCCGGCCCCGCAAATAACTTATGAACGCAAATTGAACGCAACCGTTTTTCCCATTTCCCCAAATCGAATTCATTTTTCTATCATCTTACGCATAACAAAAATACTTGTGCAAACTTTTTGAATATTTTAACTAAATTACTATGGCGGACGGGTGAATGAAGAGGAGTTAGGTTGAGCCTGTCTCTGGTACCACTGTCATCAAATTGCAGGATCTGCAAGGACGAGGGGCAAATGTATTCACGCTGAAACGATTTTGGGTGCACGGCGACACCTTGGTTTGGCGCCCGCTAACTGTAAACATACACACACACACATCACACACTCCAAATTCACACACATCTAGTGCTCCACATACACTGTCGCTAAATTCACACACACCCAAGGCAGCTGCATGTGCGAAAAGTTCCACGTCTCGCGCTATTTTTGGCGAAAATGCAAACGAAAACAGCTAAAGCATGGTGGGAGCGAGGGAAAGCCAGGGAGGGGAGTGGGAATAGTGCGAGTGGGAAAATCAGGCGAAATTTTAAATTTGAATATGTTTTTCTTACCCATCTACTTTTGCCACTTCCACTCTTTCCCGTTCCCACCAAATCTCTCCTTGTTGGCTGTCCAACGATCCCGTTCGCCATTTGTCTGCTCGATTTGTTTTTTTTATTCTGCCCCTTTCCCCCTTTGAATTCCTTTTTGATAGTTATACCCTTGAAGAGAGTTACTATAATTAATATACCATATTGCAGTTTTATTATTTATAATCATATTTATAAAATAATTATTCGAAGGAGTTTCGAAAAGTTCTCAAGGATGACATTAAAAATGCGTTCAGTCTCTATGCATTTTTTATTCAAATTAAATTGTTAATGGATCTATAAACGTATGTGCGAATTACTTAATAAATTTATAGTAAACAAATCGATTTGATTTAAAATATATTTTTGAAGTCAACATACAAAATTTTTACAAAATGTTATAGAATTCATATGAAGGTCCTTAAGTTTTTTAAGTTATTAACAATGTTTTCAATTTTCAGTTTGACTTCAATAAACAATTAATTTTTTAGGTTTATTATATTTTTAAAATAATATTCAGGAGCAAGAATATTCTACAGGAATAGCAATGTCAAGTAACTTTATCCTTGGAATTTTAAATACATCCATCAGACAAATGTTTATGACTTTCTTTAGTATATAAAACTTCAACTTATACATAAAATATATAGAATATGGGTTATATTATATGCAATTAAATTATTTTATTTCACCCCTAAAGGGAATTTCCAACTTCGATTTCCCAACTAACCTTTTCTTCTTGTTTTTTAGTATGTTTGTCTTACACATTCCCGTTGCTTGTGTTATTTATTTGTTAGTTTTGTGATTCAAATGTATTCCAGACCCCACCCAGACTGCCCCGTCCCTCCCCCCGACACCCCTTTACACACGGCATCTTCAACTGATTCTCTAGTCTATATGTAGCTTGTTTTTCTTTTTCATTCTTCTCCAAGTGCCGCTTATTATGCACATTTTAAATCATCTACGCAGCGACAAAGAGTCAGGGAAGTGAAAGGAGCCAGGAGGAGGGGGAGCGGAAGGAAGAGCTCTGGCAGCAGTTAAATTAAGCACATTTTCATACGATGCAATTCATATCTCAGAGATACAGTAGCTCCAAGTGCTTGCATATTTCCCAGAATATAAATTCGCCGCAAGTCCGTTCGCTTTCAACTCTTTTGACTGCATATTGAAAATAATATATAGAGTAATATATATATAATATATATGTACAATGTATGTGGGAAAGAAAGATTATGAAAAATTGGTTTGGCCACAAAAATGGCTCGAGGCTTATGCCGAGATGAAAAGTGTTTGGCATAATCTCTTAAATGCATCTAATTGCTGTCTCTGCGAGCGGAAATAATCTCTGAGTTCCACACGCATCAAAATAAATAAATTCAAAGAAAAGCGAGTATATTTCGCCAGCTTATCCATTATGAAAAGTCGTTCATAAATACTGCACTTTATTCAATGAGATATATACATATATGTGTTTTTTATTTCACTTTAAATGTTAAAGCCTGTGAAAATCCTTTTAAAAAAGAAACATAAATTTTAAAGAGTATTTTAAATAATATTTTACACAAATATGTTTTTAAAACACTAAAGAAAACATAAGAATTTTAATAAATAAATAAAATAAATAAATATAAAAACTTTACTTAACTTAAACTTGCCTAACATAAACTACTTCAGGTGTCTATAAATATTTTATTAGTTTATTTACTCATAAATTTTTTAAGAAATATATTACAAATTCACAACTATCGCTCTTTAGGTCATGTAAAATAGGTCAAGTCGATACAAAATATTTATTTAATTTATTGTAAACACATTTAGTAACCACACACACTTTCTTTACCTTAATTTGGCACAGCACGCAATATGTCCTGGACTCTGCCAATAATTGCTAAAACCCACACAGTTCTTGCCACAATTGTGTATTGTTTTTCCAATTTTTTTGTTGTTGTAGTTTTTCCTTCTTCTTCTGGTTCTGAACAAACACCCTTCACCTGGCCAACAGTTGCAGTTTGCAGTGGCATAACGGTAATTACGGGCCAAATGTCAGGCAGTATTCTACCGATTTCCGCTCTAACTAACAACCATTGATTGCCGTTATTGTTGCTGCACTTTGATTGGGTCCCCCCCTCACTGCGTTTTCCCATGATTTTCCCCCCTTCTCACCCATTTCCCGCCCCCACACAGAGGGTTGTTTTGTTCGCCCACGTTTGAGCCAATTATCATAAGAAATAATTTATAGACCCAGTGCTGCGTGACAAACGAATAAAAAAGTGCACTTCAACTTTGATATTTTTACCTTGAAACTGTTTCTAAGTTGTGCCTGAGTGTGTGTGTGTCTGATGTGTGTGTGTAGTGTGTTGGTGTGCCGTGCCCTAATGCATGCCAAATGGCTATGGGCATCAATAAAGCGTACGTCAATCTAATTGCACATGCTGCCAGGCACTGGAAAAAAGATTTTAAGGTTTTTTATGGTTTAAAAATTTAATAAAAAATCATAAAAATATATAAAATAAATTTAGTTTATGTATTCAGTGAGTCATAGTTTATAAATCTGTAATTTAAGGGTTAAACTAGTTGAACTTAGATATGTGTTTGGTTCTTAAAACCTTTTGGTTTAGAGGTTTAAATTAAAATCCCAGAACAAAGTGTAAAAATATGCATAATATTCTATTATAATATATAATATTTAAGAATTCAAAACATGTTGAATTATTTTTTTTACCATGTAAACAGACTGGACACACATTGCAGTTACACTTTGCTTTTTCGCACGCTTTTCCCGTCTCTCCATCTAGTTCTCAGCCTTTGTATGCAGTCAAAGGGGTAAAGAGGGATTGGGAAATAGAGGAAAGGGGGGGGGGAAAACGGTGTGGAAAACTGGGTGGAAATGGCGGGCTGGAAGCCCTAGCTGGCTGGCTTGGAACGGGTTGAACTGTAATGCCATTAGCTGGCAGCGGCGCGCAAAGCCATTTGAAAGTTCAACACGTTCAAAGGTCCCAACATGCTTCACACTCTTTCAGACTCGTTCACCCATTTTTATGGCCATCTCCTTCCGCTGCCCCTGTTCCAGCTCCTCCTGTTTCTGCTGCTCCTGCTGCTCCTGCTGCTGCTTCTGGCTCTGTGTGTCTCTCTGGCTCGTTCGCCTGTGTCTTGGCCGTGTCCTTTTTGCGCAACTTTCACTGTTTATTCTGCTAAAAGCGCTGGCCAACACTCATGCACTCGAAAGACTTACCAGCGCACACATATACATCAAGTCTGGCAAGTGCACCGAAAAATAATGGGGAATACTGCTAAAGGAGTTTTGAATAAACGATATTTGAGCCAAATAAATTAATGTTAACCATTGTTAAAATACATTTTTAAAGACAAATTGAAATAAACATACAAAAAATTAAAATGAAAGCCAAATACATTTTAGAAAATTTAAAAATCGACACTAATTTAATGGTTTTCTTAATAAATGATGGATTTATTTGCAACTACAATTTCTAAAATAAAAGTCATAATTTCAAAAAGATTATTTTCAATTGAAAAATTTAACAAAAATTAAACAAATACAACTGCCTCCATTTAAGATCGCTTTTCAGAATTTTTCCAGAGTGAAAAAGGGGGCGGCCTAAAGCGGAATAGGAAAAGTGGGCGTGGGGCAGACACTCAGACAGCTGGGGGTCGTCGGCAAATACGAAAAACTCAAACTCAAACCGAAGCGCAGCTGCAAAAGCAACTGCCACTGCCTCTTTTAATTGACTTTTTATGCGCTGCGCTTCCCGCGCTTCGCTTTGCCCCCCGAAGCAGTTGAATTTAACGCGCTTTAAGTTCGCCAATTGCATTCGTATTGGTTTGGGGCATTCCACGCGGCCGCACTGCCTCCCTTTTGCCAATTTCCATTGCCCATCCAGAGGCGCTCAGCCACTGTGACACTTTGCAAGCCATTAAGCATTTTCATTACCTGCCTGCTGCTTTGCATTTTGATAGTCCCTAACCTTAGTAGCGTCATTGTCGTAAGCCTGGCACCGCTCCCCCCCATTTTCCGGTACCCTTTTCCCAGGCACCCCTTTTTCCTCCCCGCTCTCTCTCTCTCCACCCAACATTGTCATCCTTAGGCTCTGCTGTGTTTTGTTTACGTGTGCGCTATTAATTGCCCGAGCGTCCAAAATGCAAATTGCAAATGCAACTGCAAATGTAACAGAAATAACACAGAGAAAAACTAGAGAGGGTTTTCTATTATTATATATCACATTTTTAGGGAATAAATCCAAGAAATCTTAAGGATTTCTTACTAATAATTTACATTAGTCAGGTATTTTAGGTTGTAAGAAAGATAAATATCAACTAAGGTTTGTACATATTTATTTAAAAACAAAAAAAAAGGATATGTTTCTAAATTTAATGAACTTATAGTAAAAGTGAAATAAATAAGATCTAATTCTACATGGAATTTAATCCATTTTTCTTGCTTTTTTTTATGAAATCTTATTAATTTCTTCTTCATATTTATTATTCTTTATAAGATCGAAATCTAAATTATTCATTCATAGAATTTAGCAAATATTTGCATACTTTTGCCTTTAAAATCTTCTTTATTTCTCTATTAGATGAGGTTTCATCTACCGAAAGTCAAGTTAACTTAAACCCCGAATTTTCCTCTAACTGCACCTGCATTGGTTGGCTCCATTTTACTGAGGAAAGGGGGGCAGATCAGTTGGTGGCTTTGTGTCCAGGGACAATGTGAATTATTGTCCTGGTTTGCATATTATGCTCAAGTTTCGTTGCCTTTCATTTCGTTTGGTGGGTAATTAAAACGCTTAAAGACGCATCAGTGCGTGACAAATCTAGCTTTTCACTTTTCCTCGGGAAAGGAAAACTGGGCGGCAGAAAGTGGGTGGTTCAATGGAAGTGGAAATGGAAGTGCAGTGAAGTGGCTAAGTAGCCGCCCAGGCCGTGTTCATTGTTTGCCTTCTGTGGAGTAAAGTTTCTTATACATTTTCAACTCGGACTGGCTTTATGGAAGTTAACTTTTAGCCAATTAAAGATGGTGAGAATTTGTGATAGTCAGAATTAATTTTCTGGTTATTTTCTTAGTTTAAAAACCCAAGCGTTTTTTAGTTACAATAAATACACAAGTTAAGCATTTATACAAACCGCCTTTTTTATGGAAATCATTGCCAGGATTGTTCACATTTGTTTCGGTTGATTTTTTAATCAATAAAATGTTAACAGCTATAAATCAACAAGCTCTGACCCATGTTGCTTTCACAGAAATTAGCATTTTTTTGTTAAAATCCATGCAGTTTTTTCGCTTTGTTTATGATACTTTTGCAAAAAGATAAGTAAAGTGGTTTTTATCATATGTTAAAGTTCAATCAATGTGGCGGTATGTTTCATTTTTTAGTTTCTAGAGATAAAAACAGCGTTTGGGTTTTTTGAAACTTTTGTAAAGTGGCAATATAATTGTCTGTAAATATTTTAATTTAGCAAAGGTCTGTCCTTTGATTTGATTTAATAAAATTAAAGGGTTAGATGATAGAGAGTTGTTTTAGTTACTCAGATTTATTGGTTTTCTAATAGCAGCAAAACAATTCTTTAAATCTATAAAATATATTTGTTAAGTTGATATTTCTATATATATATTTTTAACAGACATATAAGGTTCCAACCCCTGAGAATTTCTTTAACCACTTCTTATTGATTTCCATAGAGTTTTCTGAGTGGCCATCGAGCACATCACTCCTTGCCATCCACTGCATTCATCCCATCTTGTCTTGTCATTGTTGCGGGCACTCCTGGCTCCTTCCTTTGGATTTTCCTACCCGATTTCCACGACTCCAACCCCCTCCCCGCCCGGTTGTCGTCTGGCCCACTTGAAACTCTGCACAGTTCATTCAAGTAAATTCTTATGAAAGAGTTGAAGTTGTGTGGCCAAGAGAAGCAACATCAGCTGCAGTGAAAGGCACTTGACCAGCCCGATGATGGAGGGTCTGCCGATGCTGAAAACTGTTGAATTTCCATCCGCCGCAAGATTCTGGGCAATTAGTGGACGCAGCCCGGGGAATTTGTCGCAGATCCACGAAAGTAAAAAGCCAAAAAATGACTTAATAGCCAAAAGTTGGGCATGCGACACAAAGTAAGCGTTCGTGCGTGGCATCAACGTGAAATGCCACACAGCGGCAGGGCGGGGCTTCTGGGTTGGATATTTGTGGCTCATATGAGTGACACGGCCAGGCTGACTTGTCGTCACCAGAAGGGTATGGCCAGAGAGGGAAAGCTGGGAAAATTCAGGAAGCGGCAGCCAGCAGCCGGCAGCCAGCAGGCAGCAGGCAGCGCGTGCCGTTGGGAAAGTTGCCAGCCAACGCCGAAAACCGCTCGCCAGTTAGCCAGGCCGCAAGAGAGTGCGTGCCTGTGGACAAAACATGTCAGCAGCCTCGTCCCGACTCGCCTTCTATATCTATAGATATCTAGATATATATACATTATGCACTTGCCGTAATTCATAACGCTCTATGAATGAAGTGAAGTGTGGCAGGCTAAAGTCTATGGCAAATGCTCAGCTGGCAATTATAATTTCCCATTTCGTCGCTGTTAAAAATATGATTCAATTTGTTCTGCCTGGCCCCAGCGAACGAGGCGAGAGAGAGAAATATAATTCATGATTTTTTAAGGGAAAACTAAGGGGTATCTAGGGATAAGTTGGAAAATATTAAGCTAAATTAAAAGACTAAAGATCGATATCTTTTTGAGTATCTTTTACTGGAAAATGCCTATCTTTTGTATGATTTAATATTTATATTTAATCTTTTTTCTTTTAAAATAATTTATTCCAGGGTATCATTAATCCCTCTGCCCGATTATACCTTTTTATCAGCGCTTTTCCTTTGCTCGCCAGTCAAAAAAAAAAAGCAAAAAATCCCAGCAACAAATGCGGCATTAAAATTGATTCGCTTCCCACAGCTCCTCCTGGGGGGAAAAGGGGAAAGACAATGAGCGGCAGCTACTGGAGAACAGAAAGAGACAGGAGTAGGGAGCCATTGAATCGCCAGAGAGAGACAGAGCTAACCCTCGACTGATGGCTGTCTGGGCTGATTAGACTTAGAGACGAGGATAGACGACGGCGTGTAAATGGCGCCTGGCAAAAGGTGTTGATGATGATGTACATAAAGTGCCGCTGGCTGAACTGTCAGGGCACACAGGGGGCGAGGAAAAATCGAGGGAAAATCGGGAGGAAAAGCCTAGGGTGGGGAAGGCTGGTGCAAAACTGGCTAAAACTTGTCGCCGCGCACGGAAGCACAAAAATTGAATTGACATGACAGTCGGTTGTTGTCCCTTCTCCAGCCGCTGCTGCTGCTCCAGCTCCCATCCTGGTCCTGTTTCTGGCTCCTTCTCGGTCCTTCAGCTTCTGCTCCTGCTCCAGGGATCCCCAGAAACTGACAACAGTTTATGTTGGGCACGACAGTTCGGAGCACGCTTCATAAAATTCATTTCCGCGCCGCCGTCGCTACTTCCCAGCTCCTGCTCCTGCTCCGGCTGCTGCTGCTGCAAAAGTGATTAAAATTATAATTAAACTGTGATGGTTGTCTTTCTCTATCTCTCTTCCACCTACACATTCATTCTCCGTCTCAGTCGTGCACGGGGAAAAACATACAAATGATTTTAGAAAAATATATACATATACATTTATATATAAGGCCCTTGTAATCGAAATCGTAAGATGTACAGAGCAAATATAATAATAATATAATATAATATATATATAATATAATTTTGATGAGAAAGCGATTTGATTTTCCTACATTACCTAGAAAAATTAATGAGATGCTTAAATAGATTTTGATTTTAAAAGGTTTAAAAGGTTATCAAAGATATAATTAGTATTAATAAGATTTTCCTTATAAAAACTTTAAAAACCTTCAAAGAAAGTATCAAAAATCTCTCTCAATTTTCTCTATAGTTTTCGCCTGTATCTGAAGGTGCCTTAAAACCAAACAAATAAGTGATATCTTCCACTTGAGATCGTGATTTTGGCCACAGTGTGCGCTCAATCTCCAGGCAGCCCTACGAATATTCAATTTAAACTAAACCCCAGCTCTCAAGTACACGCGGCGTATGAGCAATGTCCGAGAGGGAACTTTTCTGTGTGTGTGTGTGTGCAGTATAGTGTAAGTTGGTGGGGAGGCATTTTATGCATTCAACATCCTATCCTGCAGTCTGTCCATGCATTCAACGGTTCATTGGTTGCTATAAATATATAATACGTGACAAATACGTGCCGAGTTCTTTTCAATCCGACTATGGCCCCTCGCACACTCGCACACTCCCTCCTGGAAAACGTGTGTAGAGCGTACAAATGTATGTACAAATCCTTGCCAGAACATTCGCCATTCCTCACACAACGCAAAAAAAAAAGAAGGGCAAAAAAAAAAGAAAGAAATGGTTAGCAATAAAAGTGTTCAGCGTACTGTTGCATGTGGGCCTGGTGGCGGTGGAGCAAGCACAGGTTGAGTCCAAGATGGAACGCACTTGTTGATTGGCACTCAATGTTGCGTCTTAAAGGATTGATGTACTATGTGGAAGAGGGGAGGTCTCTCTGGGTTGCTCGTGGCAACGAAGAACTACAACAACAACTGCAGCGTTGCACGTGCAACATTGCCTTCACCCACCCTCTATGCCGCCACGTTGGCTTCTGTTGCCGCCCACTCACCCACCGCCTGCTTATTTTTTCCCCACTTTTCCTTCGTCACACAAAAAGCGGCGTTTCGGGAGCCCGACAAATAAGTGGAGAATTTTTAGTGGCAACTATGAATATGGTATAGGGCCTTATAGCCCTAATAGAATAGCACAGTGATAAGTGGGAATTGCCTGTGGTAATCATGAATATTTTAGGCCTAAAGAATAAGGTATATATGAGGAAAAGGTATTAAAAGGTATATGAATTTAGGAAAGAGTAAAAGAGTAAAAACTTTAACCTTTCTTAACTCCAATTTATATTTATAATATTTGCAAGCTAAAAAACGTACTTATTTTTAATGCAAATTTTATTTTCAATTGCAATTTAAATGTTAAAAATATTTATTGTGGTAATGAAATAATTGATTTCAACCTAAATTTGTATTTATTAATATTCCTAAATACCCACTTACTAACTTTTAAATTATTTATGTAAAAACCTCTCGTTATAATAAACAGACAGTTGAAAATGTCCCTTTTTTTTATTAATTACAACATTTTATTCGCCGCATATTTAGTTTCATTTTAAAACCATAATAAATTTTGTTGAATTTGTATTAAAATATATATTTGTTGTGCTTTATTGGTTGTGTGGTTTCTCAAAATTAGAACTAATAAATAAATTCTAGAGGGCATGCCCATAGTTTGCATAGTTTTTTCCTTTCGCTGGAAATCATCAATCTATCCATGCATCTATCCCGGCCATTCGTCCCTTCCTGCTTGGGAGCCATCCATCCTGGCAGCCATCCCGGCATCCATCTATCCATCGGCAACAAGCCGGAGCAATGAGCGCGCTTATTCCATTTGCTTAGACATGAACAAAAACGGGGAAAAAATCAGAGGAGGAGGAGGTAGAGGAGGAGCAGCGGTCGCAATCCTAATACCAGACGCACAGGCGGGATGGGGGTAGGGGGGCATATCGAAAAGCGGGGCTGGAAAAGCGCAAAAAAGGAAACGGAAATTGAAAATCTGAAGCTTTTGGAGAGCGAGTGAGCTGTGAATCCTATTTCAAGTGCAATCTTCAGTCGCAGGTTGAAAGTAATTCAATAGTTGGCGGCTCTGCGTGGGCTGTGGCCCAGGCTCCAGATCCTGCCATTGCTGCTGCTGCTGCTGAGGATTCCCGTCCTAAAGCTGATGCTGCTGCTGCTGCTCCTGGCATTGAATGGCAATCGAGAGTGGCACGTAATGCCAACAATTGCACACCAATGCAAACACAGACTGCCAGGGGGCTGGAATGGGGCAAGGGGGTAGTGGATAGTGGTGGGATTGTAATGCGTCAGGGGTAATGTGTGTGGGGAGAGGAGGGATGAGGGATGAGGGTCTGGAGGATCCCCTAGCCCCCCTTTAGCCAGCTCATTGCCTGCATGTTGCACAGTGCACGTGCACGTGTAGATAACGTTTACTGTTGCGGCAGCAGCTGCTTACGGCTTAGGTGGTGGTGCCTGTGATGGTGGTGGGGCTCTCTGTCCCACTTAACCCCCTTTGGGGAGGTTACATGCCCCCCCCCCCCTCCCTGCCGTTGCGTACACCAAATTCATTTATGTGCACGCAAATCCCTAATCTCTAGTTTTTGCTGCCCGCCTCCTGCTCTGGAATCCCCCAATGCCGCAATTCTCAAAGCGAGGATGCGAGGATGCGACACCGACAACGATGCCGACAACATTTGCGGAAATGACTTTTGAGCGGTTCCTCCACGGCATCTGCCAGCGACACTGAAACAGCCTCTTTTCTAAACTACAGAGAGCAAAAAAAGGTGTTTAAAAATCGATGAAAACCCAATAAATAATATTTCTTTAATGAGAAAGTTAATTCCAGCTCAATTTCAAGTTGCTATTTTCAAGAATTCAGATATCTTTTGGTTCGATAATATCATATTTTTAGCTTAAAATTTCGCGAAATGAATAATTTTAATATTTTTATTAATAATTTAACATTTTTTACTTTATTAAATACTTTTTTTTTTGCTCTGTACCACACTCTACGTTGTCCCTGTGCCGGGCTTAGTAACAAAATTAAAGTTGCGCCTGCCACCGGCTCGTCGTCGTCGTCGTCGCTGGCCCGTTCGTGCATCCTGCATCCTTTTCGGCGGATAGTTGATGGCTGCCGGCTGCTGGCTGTTCGCTGCTGGCTCCTGCTGGCTCAACTACCTCGTCGACTGGCTCTCTAGGTACTGACGGCTCACCTCACCTCACGCACCTGGCGACGCATCAGCCACCGGCACCGCCTGCGCCCGACACACGATTGATGTAGCATTCATTTGATGCGGATTAGTATTTTATAGCTGCACTTCACTCCCACGTGGGTCGGTGAATCGCACAGAGCTTGTCCTGCACTGTTCCTTGCTGTTCATTCCTCCTTGGCCAGGTCCCTTTCTTGTTCGCACTTTTCTAGCGATTGGGTTTTCTAGGTTTTGGCAGGAATTTTGGGTAAATATTACCAGGATTATTGTTGGATTTATGACCAGATGGGAATTTCAAGTTGCTTTGGATTATTATATATTGTTTTAAAATGAAAGTTATATATAATAATATTCGGAGAAATACATTTTTAATTTAATTACTGGTGAAATTTTGTATTCTTTAAAAATAACTTTAACTTTGGCAGCTTTAAAGGTTCGACATAAACTTTAAAAATAATTTCAAGATAAGAAATTTCTTTCACAATTGTGTTTCACAAACAAATAAAGGAAGTTTCCCCACAGAAAATATAAACATTTTATTAAAATTATTCCAGTAAGCTCATGGAACATGGCTGGTCTTCCTAAGGGTAGTTCAATCTTCGGCCTTTGAAGACAGGTTTTCCTGTCCGCGTTCCCTTTCTAGTCTTGTTCCTGTTCCACAATTTCTTGTTTTTTTTTGCTTGGTTCGCATTCCTTGCAATTGATTGCTCCCTTCCTTCCCTTGGCCCAATGTCCAAAGTCCATGTGCGTTCGTGTGCCCCCTTTGATTGGGGTCAGCTATTGACAGAGGCGTGGGGTGAAAATTGGGCCGAGGAGGAGAAGGGGCATGACTCTGGTGGCTGCGCCCGGGGCTGGTGATGTTGTTGTTGTTGCTGCTGTTGCTGTTGTCGTTGTTTAGCTGCTAAGTTGCTTACTTGATTTGTAGCACAAATTCAATTCAATTGGCTCGCACTTTGGTAATCAATAGCATCTGACCCCTGGATTTGATTTCACTGGGCAACAAAGTTTTCAATACCAATCTTATAGATTTATATGTATCATATATATGTATGTCCATATAACACCCCGTCTTTGTTCTGAAATGGCTCAACATTTGCTGTGAATTCATTTCTACTAATGAAGCTTGGCTTTTACTGTGAGAAAATGGTAAAAAAAAATTGCAGAAATGTTTGTATTTTGATTAAATATTTTGTTTAATATTGATTTATACCATGTATTTGCTTTTTGATTATTTATTTGATTGATTTTATTTTTGCTAGGATTTGAGCGAAGGTAATTTTGTATTTTAATTTTAATGAAACCTTTGAAGACAAATTTTAAATATTTCTTTACCATTTTTGCTTGAAATGCAGACCAAAAATCAACAGTCTCGTTATATAATTTGACATAAAATAAAGTATAAATATTTTCCCTAAATTTTGCTCAGTGCTAATGGGCCGTCAATCATCTTGTTGGACAGTGTAAATCGTTTGCTGCCTGCTCGGTTTGATTTGTGGACTGTGTGTGGGAAGGGATCTGTGAGAGGTGGTTTTCTAAGGCATAACCGCAGGCTAGATGGAATTCCAAGTTACGGGTCCAAGTCTCTCCCAGCATCGCCGCCGTCGACGTCGTCGTCGTTGCTGCAGCGCCGCTGCAAATTAATTAATTTTGACGAGACCAAGGAAATGGCAACCATTTTTCCTGACTGACTGACTGCCAGCAGGCTGCCTGCCTGCCCTCGAGCAGCCAGTCTGAAGCCTTGAAGTCCCGATGCCCCGGCATCAGTTCAGTGGCAGCGACAGCAGCAGCAGCTTTGGCAAATATAAATTGTGTGCCCGGGTATGCAAAGGCTAAGCCTGGCATCCCATCCCTCGATGGCTGCTGATGATGGGTGTGAGTGTAATTACTTGCACACCTGTCGACAGCTACACACATTTACTCACTCATTTAATAGAGAGCAGGTGGGGGGAGAGGTGGTGCACGCAGAGAAAAGTGCATGCAAAGTGATTGGAAAATTCAGAGCTGTAAAAGAAAATCTGTAAGTGAGAAGGTGTCCAGAAAAGTATGCTATAAAATATGAGGAGACTTTCATTTATTTCTTGATTAATAAAATATATTTTCTAGCCTATATCCTTCACATTATTAAGTGATTTTAAGGCCCTGAATATTCAGTTTTAATTTAGAATAATATTTTTATTTAATATTCCCTTAAAAAATTATTACTTTCCGTGCAAAGGTACAGCTAAAAGTTATCCAGGACCTCAGCTGGCGGGTTAAAGTAATTTCGACCGCTCTACGAAGCCATTACAAGTCGCCGACTGGCAACTGCCAACTGCCACAATTGCAAATGATTTTCACTTTCGGATCGAAATGAATACTCCGCTAGTTGGAGGAGTTGGTGGCCCCCAATCCCGCTTGCCACCTTTCGTGTGGAGAAGCTGGAAAGCATAAATTTCCTTGCCACACTTGCAAACACACTCGCAAACACACATACATAGTGTCGGGCACAGATATATAGAAGGTATATCTGGGTATATTTAGACACACCTTCGCCTTGCCGCCACATCCTGCCACCTATGGCATGTCCTGGCTGAAGGAAGGCAGCGCTAAATGTTGCCGCTCTGCCTGATAAATGACCCTTGAACACCTTTAAGTCTCCACTTCGCATCCCCGCAATCCCGGAGCCAAAAACTTTGGCCTGACCGCCCTCGAGGCATATAAATTGAAAGCTATTTATCATACACACGCCACACACACTTATTTCAAGGGAAAGTGAGCTCAGACCGGGCCTCTCTGGGCTGGCTGGGTGTGCGTATGTTAACTAAGTTTTTGGTTGCGCTTGGTTAGGCCCAGGATTCGGTATATGGTCTTTGAAATTCCCAGGATTCCGTACTTCGTTTGGTCCTTGCTAGGTCTTGGAAAATAACTTTAGTAGCAGGAAAACTAGATTCTATCATTGGAGAAGCTAAATGGAACATCAAAGGGGGTTTTAGTTTTACTTTTGCTATTAATGGTATAACTTTCAATATTTCTCTGATTTTATTTTTTATTATAAATGCCGAAACCTTGGATAAATGTTAAATTTTAACTTCTTAATATTTATTTAATAATAATTTCTAGGGAAGTCATTTGATGTCGAGTTTCATATGGTATGCAATATTAAGGAAATACAATTAAAAAGCAACCCCAACTTTAAAATAATTATTACAAAATTTAAGAGTTTCCCAAGAGTACAAATCATGGCAATGCTCATTCCTTGTCATCGAAATCTCAGCCAATAATCTATGTTGATCACGTTTATTCCCAGATAAATCCGCATTTGGTCGCATTCTGCACGAGGAAACCATAATACCCCACTTCATCATGGGCATGTCAAAAACAAAAGCCCAAAAACACTTATTACCTCCAAATGGGGACGCTTCATTTCCGGCCACACTTCAAGCTAGATGCGGCTGAAGGATTCCTTTCTGTGCTTCAGGTCCTTTTTCATTTTCATTTTCATTTTCGGTTTCAGTTTCGGTTTCGGCATCGTCGTCAGTTTCGTTTTACTTTTTATATATTTTTTTTGTTGCTGGTTAAAGCCCGCCGCCGTTTGGCTGTTTTTTATATTTTGTTTCTTTTTTTTTGTTTTTTATTAACTCAAGCATTTCACTGTACATTTAATGCAACACTGAGCCGCATAAATTGCTACTGGCCTCGGCTCGTTTCTTGGCATGTGCCAGCTGCTCCACCTTCCACTGGCTGTGCCTCTGCCCTCTCCTCCTTCCTTTGGCTCTATTAGTCTCATATGTGCCATAAAAAATTCGTATAATCGTAGAAAGCCTGCTGAATGCTGACTGCTGGATGGTGGCTGCTCCTCCTTCCTCCTTTAGTGTCGCCTGTCGTTTGTCTCGCTGGTGAATCCGTATCCGCAGAATCGTTTTCGTCTGCTCTGCGCTCGAAATGGCAGCTGGATGCAATCCAAGGCCATTGTTTTCCATAGTTAGCCACTGTCATTGCCATTACCACCGCATGTGGTGCTCTGAAAATAACAATAATTGCGCAGTAAAGGCAGGGCTCTGATTCGTTTTGGTTTATTTAATTATTTTTCGTATCATTTGTAAAAGGAAATAATCTAAGAAGTCGAATTTAAATAAGTTTAAGCTGGGTTTTATTTGAAAATTGTATAAAATTTAAGAATTATTTCCCAAAGAGATATAATTACATTTTGATACTCATTGAAAATGGATTAAATCCTATATTCATCCTCATTTAAATTTGACTTTCCTGCCATTACTTCTTAGATATACTATATATACACCCAGATCCATATCCCCTTTGGCACTTCCTTTTGGAGCTGCTAGAGCCGAGGGCTTAACTTCTTAGCCTGAAACTCCTTCGAGTCTCGAATGCTTCCGGCATCAAGTTGGCAAACTTGAAAATGCATTCGCACAGCTTGACTTTAGCCAGAAAATACTTGTGACAACGGCAAGCACAACAAATGACAACAGATTTACGGCTACCAAGTCTAATTAGCGATAAAGACTCCTCTAATATTTGTCACTTGAGACCGAAAAATGGCAGCAGCAGAACCAGCAGCACAAGCAATTGCGACGGGGCTTTGGGGAGTTTCGGTTGGCAGGGGAATCCCCGCCGCAAAACGCTGCCAAATTGCAGCTGGAAGTTGTTGTTTTTCCCGCTGGCAGCCAAAACAGATTTCCTCGTTTTGTTTATGAAAAACGAAGCGAAATGCTGAGATAACACCAAAAAACAAGGCGGGGAGTGGGTACTATTTTCCATGCCATTTCTTGGGCCAAAAATATTCCTAGAGAAGGCGGTGGCGGCGGCTTCGTTGGTTTTTCCAGCCACGGATTAATTGCAAAAGGTGAGCTCAAACACACACACAGTCACACAGGAGAGGAGTTTTCCTGGGGGCCCATAAGGGGCGTGGGCGTGGGTTTGGCCATTAGGCGAAAGGTGGGCGGGGCCCAGCTCAACTCATTTGGCATTTCGAGTGCTTTTTGACTGGTTTTATTGTTGTTTTGGTTTGCCTGCCAACAGCGATAAAATAAAATACACAGCAAACGAGCGAAACTCGCAGCAAACAAACAGCAAACTCGGTCTGGGGAACAGCAGGAGATTATTTTTGGTCTAGATCCAAAAAGTCGTTGGCCATAAAAACTTAACGCTTTTGCCATTTTGACCACAAAATGATGCATTATCCTCCTCCCCTTGCCCCACTGTACAGAACTTGCTTTGGCCCCAAACCTGAGCCTGATTAGCTCAATTTGACACTAGGGACACTCGGCCTTAAAACAAACTATTGGTACTTTATCTACTCAAAGGGAAAGGGAGCAGCAGAAGGAGCAGCAGTTGTTGGGCAACAAAAAACGAAAAAAAGAATGAAAAACCGTTCGAAGAAAACTCATTTGCTTACTTGGCCTTATTGAAATTTTATGCAAAAAGTCAAAGTCGAATGAAAACTCACGTCATGACCGGGCAATAATTTGTTGTCCTGCTCCTGCTGCCCGTCGTCCCTTTTCCGTTCCCGTTGCCCGTTCCCTTTCCGTTTCGTTCCGGGGTCCTGCCTGGAAAATGTTCATCTAATATTGCCATGGGCCCCTCGTGCAATTGCCGTTTCAAAATTTATTTCACTTTGCACAGCCAAATGAAAATGAGGAAATCGAGAAAGAGGACGGAGGAAAAACGAATTTTTGCTGCCCTAACTTTTTCTATTTTTAAATAATACTACAAATTAATATTATTTCTACATTTTTAAGCAATTTTGTACATCATTTTCAAGAGCCCTTTCAAAATTGTTAACATTTTCATCATTTTCCCTGTGTATTGTTAGGTCTCTTTGTAAGAATTAATTTCTTTGTTCCAAAATATTTTTATGAATTTAAATTTACCCACCCTATCATCTCTTAACCAAAACTTTATTCAATGTTTTTAGTTTTTAATTAAGTCAGCTATTGAAACCTTTTTTTATGCTAAACTACCTTTTCCGCTTTCCTGCTGGATTTCCCTGCCATCTTCTTTGGCATAATCATAATTTCCTGTGTAAAGTTTTTTACGTGCCTGAAGTTTTTTCTCTTTTTTCTTATCCAAGTACTTGATTTTTTTTATTCAATAATCTCTTCTACACTTTAGTCTCTAGCCACTTCACTTTACTGTGTTATTCTTTATCAGCTGCTTGTGGTATTCATAAGACTCTTCTGCAAGGATGTTCCATATAATAAAGAACCAAAACACTAAGAGAGAGGAACAGGAAAAAAAAACGAGCTCGCGTAACAATGAAATTGATACTTTTTTAAATGGGGGGAAACTGCGGGGGATTTTCCTTTTCCTCTTTTCCTCAGAAAGGAGGAGGCTGGAGTTTGGGTGTGGGCGTTGCGCGCTCGAGGGTTGGGGGTGGCTTATGCCTCGAGAGCTGTTTGTTCGTGAAGTGGGGGGCTGAGTGATGAGAGGTAAGTTGTCCAGGGGGCGGAATGGGAGATGGGAATCATGTGGTACGTGCCGAGAATGCGTGAGAGATTTTTATTTGTGAGGCTATCGATATACACTCCCTCGAAAAAAAAAAAATACAACACGAAAATAAAGCACACAAACCTGGAGCACAGATAAATATATGTATGTTTGTATGTATTCAAAAAACAAATGGAAAATGTAATGATTATTTGCTTAGCTAATGCCGCACAAAGTGGACCGAAGTGAGCTATGATCTGTGGCCACTTTGCCTGGGCAAAGTCCATCCTCGTGCCTTCTCCCTTTGCAATATTACGCATACGCCCCGTGGCACAGTTGATTGCCTTGCATCAATATTTTCTGGGCTCAAGTCCCCTCCCCTCCCCCCAACTGTTGCTCATATTTTTCAGCTTAGCAAATTAGCAGATGTGCAGAATTTGCATATTTGTTGCTTCCGTTTTGGCCAGGGAGAGAAAGAGAGATCTTGTGCCTTTCCTATTTCTCGTTTCTCGGCCTTTCCCTGGCATTTCTCCGTTGGCATTTCTCTTTCAATGCCCGGCATTTGTTTACCATTTCGATTTGGCACAATTTGTCACTGGCAGGCTGTCATCTTATGGCTTGTTAGTTGGGTTTGTTTGCCTGTTTGCCCAGCCAGCTTATGGACACCAACAAGTGCCCGGGTCGACTTTAAAGGATCTCTCTGGGCCTCTGTGTCTCCGTCGCTGTCTGCGTCTCTGTCGCTGTGTCTCATCTCTGACTGATATGTGGCAGGCTTTGTCGCTGTCGTTTTACCCCAGTCTCATCCTTCACATCCTTTGCACTCGGAGAATAAATTGTGACAAGAAGTCTTTGAAATTTAACTGCAAAATTGTAAATTCCAGGATAGATTTTATGTTTATAACATTGGGACATCCTTTAAGCTCTTATATGATCTTCTTTATCCAATCTCTATATTATTCAGATAAAAAATATAAATAAAATATATCCTAGACATGTTTTTTTGTAGTGTACAAGGGTGTGTGAGAGCTGTTGCCTTGTCCTCGACGCCATCGTTTTTGTTTACACAGTTGGTAATGCTGTTGTTCCTGCTCCTGCAGCTCCCATCCTTGGAACCACTTCCCATTCCCCGTTTTACCATTTCCCCAGCCACTCGGCTGGTCAACGTGTGGCTGCTTATTGTTGCCTTCCTGTTTTTACCCCCCTTCGCTTTCCCTGTTCCTGCCTCTGACTCTGGCACCCGGCTGCCCCTTCGGTTAAGTGTCAATTTGATGCTGCTGCTTTTTCATGTTTCATGTTGCCACCACTTCTGTTCAGCTCCGTTCTGTGCCGTTCCGTTGAGTTGTGTTGGCCATAAGTGCCACACATTTTGTATAGCAAGTTAAGCCACTAATGAGGCGGCCACCTGCCGCTGCCAATGCCAATCAACTGGGCAGGCAGCCAACCCGTCAGCCCGCCAGCCCGCCAGCGAGTGTAAACACAAAACTAAATTGCTTGGTAATTAGTATGAAAAATTGCGTGCAACAAAAACGGGGGGGGGGGGGAAAAAACGAGAGAAAATCCAGTTGAAAAGTGAAATGAAATGGAGATAAGAGGAGTATACATCATCCTGGCGTAGGCTAAACTTTAATCCTTAAAGAGCAAACCACATTCTCGTTTTGAACAGAAATAAATGAATATTTATGTTATAATTGCAATTTGCGCCAATTAATGTGATATTTCAAATATCAATTTCAATGTTATTTTATAAACTTTAACTGATTGCATATTATTTTAATTCGCAAATGTCGAATTAAAATTAATTTGAAGTTAAATTGATGTTTAAAATTATCCAAACTGTGAAACTTTGCCAAATAAAAGTGTCAAAAATGAAAGTTATTTGATTTCAATTTTATTAACATAATTTTCAACAGAATATTGTTGGCTCGTTAGTATTTAAATTTAAGCATTAATGTCTTAATTTGTACAAATTAATTTGATACTTCAATTATATACATTTTATACAGTTTGCAGACATGCACTTAAAATTAATTGGAATTTATGGTAACTAGATAGCCTGACATTATGTCTGGTTTAAGTTAAATGTTTAATTTATTTTATGAATTAACTGAGGCAAATGGGTAGTTTTGTGGATTCTGTAAATAAATCACTTTAAAAAGTGAATATCTAACCCATCATAAAATGAGAAAAAAGAATCCTAGATTATTTTGCAGTCCGAAATACCAACTCTATTAACTGACAGGCCACAAGTAACTCCCCTCCTCGACCGAGTCCACTTCCTGATTATCCGCTCAGTGGAATGCCAAATTTGTAACCTCTAATCTGTCCCTCATCAACATTTCAACAGCTGAAATGTGATTGGAGAAATCTATGCCGACTCTGGGGCAAAAGAGACCTGAGAGATTCAATTATTGCCGGGGATCCTTGAAGAGACCCCAGAAGGCGGAGTGCCGCCCCCCACACCCGTTGTGCTCTGCAACCCTTGCGCTGCACTCCAAGTTTTTGGGATAAGCTCGTGCTAAAGCTCGCATCCTGCGTCCTTCGGCCTGCGCCACGAAACCCACTTCAATTTTTAATGAATCCAATTTCGGGCTGCTGTTCTGGCTGAGCTGCTGTGCGTATACTTTCTGCCGCACTTTTCTTTTCGTTTTTTTTTGCTGCTCCCGTTGCTTTGCATTAATTTCATAATTTTCTGCTATTAATTATAATAGAATTTTTCAGTCAGTCTACGTTGCCGGGGCGCCAAAAGTTTTTCCAACGCTTCGTTTGGATCGGTTCGGTTTCGTTTCGTTTGCGTTCGCTCGCCGTTATTATTATTATTATTATTATCGGCCACCATCATATGCCCGTAATTAAAACTTATTTCGGGGTTTTTGTGTAGCCAACAAACCAAGAACTTAACTCGAACCTTACCCTTGGCAATCAGCGTTGGAGATTGGAGAGGCTTTTGGGTAAGGATTTTGCATGGAAATGGGGTGTGGGTGGTGCTCTGCCAACACTTTAATACGTCGAAATCTTGGACGCACGTTCTTAAGTAATGGATTCAATTATAAAGTTAAAATCCTCGGCGGCTTTCCTGCTCCATCTCTCCACCTACCTCCATCGGGTTGTGATAGCAAACCGGTGGCGGCGGGGAGGCTTCGTCATCGCCATCGCGGCGGCAATCCAACTGGAAATGATTCGCATAAATTCACAATAATTTATAAGGAAATCCTTTAGAGCTTCTCCATCCCAACAACGTTTTTGGGGCACCGCCTCCTTTGGCCCGATAGTCGCATTTTGGTTTATTGCGTCGAACGCTTGACCCTTTTGTTCCTCTATCCCCATCATCCTTATTGACTCTGTCTCTCTTTATAGAAAATATATCATGTTGCACTAAGGGAAAATATAAAAGATTTATGAACTGGTAATGTTTAATTCTTAAAACTTAATATTTGAAGGAGTCTGCTTATATATAAACAAGTGCTTACAAATTTAATTTTAGAATATTTTGATTAGAAAATCAAATTATTTATTTATATTATACATTTACGTATTCTAAAATGTAATAATTCTGGAAAACTTAGCTAGAGCTTTTTAATAATAAGTTAAACATAAGTAAGGGTTTTGTTATATTTTTATATTATTAAATAATATGATTAAAGAAAAGATAATACTTTTAAATGATTTCTTATTCCCTTTTGAGAATAACTATAACTATGCTACTTTGACTCCTTTATAATCAGAATAATTGTAAAATGTATTTTCAAAATAAATACTATATTATCATGTTTAAATATTAAGTACTTCCAATAGTTTATAATTTTTATCAGTGTCCCTTAGAGTGGTGGCATATCTATCTACATACTTCACCTGACTTTGGTCATCCTTTTGCCCTTTCTCCTGGCTGTTACTTTTTAATTTGCTTTCAGTGATTTCCACGACGATTTACCTTGACTGCTGGAAATTTATTCCACTTGGCTGCATTGGCAACAGAAAACAAAAAACAAAAAGAGAGAAAAAAATAAAGAAAATCAGAGAAAGCAGACGGAATAGGAAACGAGCGGAGACTTTGCATTCTGTAAGGGACCTTTCATCCTGGCTTGGTCGTTCTCCCTCCTCTGCCGCCGCCACACTTTCGCAAATCAATTGATTCGTATGCGTCGCCATCGCATATCCTGCGTGGAGGAGATATCTCTCTGGTGGGGACTTCTTCCCCCGGTCTTTCACTATTCCAGCTTCTGCCATCTTGACCCTTTTTTGTGCTTGACTTCTCGGCTCTTGTCTGGGTCTTTGTCTCTTCTGGCCCCGTTTTTATACCCAATAATGGTAGTGGTCAAGGGTATATGGCATTTGAATAAAATTAGGAAAAATTCCAAAGAATTAAATACATATAATGAATTATTATCTAAATCTTTTATGTTTAAATTTGGTTAAGAAATTCTCAAACAAAGACAAATGTACAATTTTAATTATTTTTAAATACTGAAAGGAAATATATATAAAAAATATTTCAGAAACTGAAGGCCTTGAATTTTATTATCAAATTTATTTATTTTATTATTTATTTTATTTGTTTAGACACTAATTATACTTTGTATACTCATTCCCAGGTATTCCAAGGTCGCTCATAGTCTCATTTCTTTCAATTTGCTTCTTCTGTTTACGTGGTGGGCGTATTGCGGCCAGGGCTGGACATTAGCATGCTTTTGATGCTACCCTGGGTCCTTAGTTCCGATTCCCTGAGTCCTTGGTGTCCTGAGTTGGCCCCAGTGTCTTCCAGAGATAAGCAGCTCTCCCACTTTCTTTTGGCCTGCGAAAGTTTTGGCTTTTGTGTGTGCGAGGAAAGTTTTCACCGCCTTTTGTTTAACCAGCGCATCTTCAACTTGCCTACTTTCTGGCCTTTGTCTTCCATCAAGTTTGGACTTTGATTTTTGACATTCTGTTTAGTTTTGGAGTTTACCTTGTGTGTGGCTGTGACCCATTGTCCGTCCAATGGCCATATTTAAATGACTTGACCCGAACAAAAGGGGGATTCAGGAACTGGTCGCTGGCTACCTACCACCAGCAATACCCCGGCCATTCATCAATCATTTGGTGCGTTGATTTTAATTTGTGCTCCTCAACTTTGAACGCAACGCACATAAATTATTCAAAGTTGCCAACTGCCAATTTCTTGGCCCTGTTGGCCCTCTTCGATATACCCACCTCCCCACCGGAATATCTCCGATTTCCAATGCAATTATGGTAAGTGCCGTTTTGGAAGTTATAGCAATCCATAAGTCTATGACTTGCCATTGCCATAAATCGCACTAACTTGGGCAAACATTTTCCGTAGATCAGGTGAAAATGTTGACGCTTGTAAACAAGTTTTCCATTCTCTGAGCCATTGAGTAGGGTTAAGGGATTTCTGCGTGGGAAAGGGATTTTCTCTAGAGCCCAGAGAGTGAAGGCAGCCACGTGTGGGACAGTTTTGTGCCATATTTATATATCTATTCCAGAATCGGAGAGCTTAG
This sequence comes from Drosophila anomelani, assembly GCA_035045905.1. NCBI lineage: Eukaryota > Metazoa > Arthropoda > Insecta > Diptera > Drosophilidae > Drosophila > Drosophila anomelani. The sequence continues at coordinate 12,900,850 of JAWNOO010000165.1, forward strand.
TTTCATATGCATGAAGATGTTTACCGCGAAACTTTTACAGAAAATGGAAAATCTGGAAAATCTTTTGAGCATAACTTAATTAAAACAGTTATTTCTTATAGGGGCCAAAGATAAGGTTAAGAAGAGATCAAAGTGGATCCTTTTCTGGCTAGAAATGTTGCAGGGATTTTGAAGGAGTTTTGAAATTGTTTGATGCTTTGCTTAAACTTTTGTTAATTATTATTTTATTTATCTTTTGTTTATAACTTCAAAATACAATTTCTTTTTGAGTATCTTTTATACTTCGAAAATTTAAAAGAAATACTAAAGAGCTGTCAAAGATGTTATCTTGATTATTGTTTTGAGATTTGATCCATTTTAAGTGAAATTTAGAAACTTCATTGTTTCTTAAGTATGTAAAATATGTATTAATCTGCATTAATAATATATTTTAATTGCCCTAGAATATGCCATATAAGGACATCTTAGGCTATAGAGCTCCTTTAGATTTCTCGCCCTGGCAACTTATCCAAATATTATTATTTACGGCTTAGGGCGAAGAGCAAACAGCGACAACTGTTACCCGTAGCCCTCGGGGGTTGAGCCCCTTAACCCCTTAAAGCCGGCGTAATTCACTAAGCGAAAGGCAGGCCTCACAGGACGAATATTTCCGGGGCAGATAGTGGGTTGGGTGGGGGTCACAGGGAGGTCTCAAAACGGAACGTGCGTTGTCTTGTCGCAAAGTTTTTAAGACTTGCTTGACCGACCTTTGTCAAAAGTTGTTGGAGCGCATGAAAAATGATGCTACAACCGGGGATGTGTTACAACAGGGCTCTACTATGGTCTATGGGCCCCTCTCTTTCACTCTCTTTGTCCATGTCCATGTCCTGTCTCTGTCTCTGCCACAGCCAGTGAATTGCCATCTCGTTTGCTGTTCAGACAAAATAGCAATTTGCGTTTTCCAACAAACGATGCGCTGTGAAAAAAGTTAATTTATTTTGAATCTAGGTATCTTAAGTAATTAGGAAATTATTTAAAGACATTTAAAGGAGCTTGAAATTAGATAACATATTTTAAAAGTTAAGTGATACCAAAGGCATTAGCGTATTGCGGTGGTGAAGGACGAAAAATATATTTGTGATTTTTTATCTTAGTTGTTTTGCTTGTAAAAATCGGACTATAAATAGTGTGATCTTAGATTCAATATCTCGTAACTCAGCTAATGCATTTTTTCAAGAATTTGTCCGTTGAAATAAATTTACGATCCTAATAAACAAAAATCTAGAATCAAAACATTTATAGATTTCTCTGAGATATAATTAAATTTCCTCATAAGCCAGTTTCACTTAGTTTTTTTATTTTTTAAAGGGTAAATTATACTGCTAGGTCCAAGTATCCTTATAAATTAAGCAAAGGACATGTCCCACATTCTCTCTATTTCGTTCAGTGCATTTCCCAGCAGAGCTAAAACGAACCAAACAGAGGCTGAGCTTTAGTTTTTGTTGCTCTGGCTGCCAGTTGCCTCAGTTTGCCTCACAATTGATTGAAATCCCTTTGCGCACACCTTTTTCACTCATTCTGGGTTTTTGTTGTTGCTGTTTTCCTGCTGTGTAGTTTTTGTTCGTGCTTTTCCCTACTAAACCCCCTCCCTTCATCCCTTTGCATTTCCCATCCCCCTCGCTTACCGCAGAGCACACACAACTTCCGCTTTCTTTGGCAAAAACAATAGAAAGCACATAAATTTATGGTTTCAGCATTGTGCTTTTGACAACATGTGCGGTGGCCTATTGAGGGGACCTTCTGGGGGTTAAGGGTGAGGCGAGGAGAGGGGTAAAGGGATGCCATGCCTGCCAGGACGTTAAGGGGTTAATACCCAGTCGGACTTTGAGGTAGGAAATCTATATGGTTTTCCTACCGAATCGTTCATGGGGGATGCCATCCCCATTTCTGAAAAGCCTCATTCGCTTTTATACATGGGCGGCCGGGGTAGTTCATGATCCCCACGCCGCTGCTCCTTTCCGTGTGAAAGTCATGTGCAACGTTCATGGGGAAATGGAACATGGAACATGGAAATGAAACAAAAAAATAAAAATAAAAAGTTTCGGCTGGACTGGGGCTCGAACCCGGGACTCTGCGGTTCTCAGTCCAGCCGCTTACACAATGCGCCACGCAGTTGACTTGATTAACAACGCTTATATGCAGATAGATGCATAATGCTTTTTTATCAGCGCGCTGTTTGGTAAAACAAAAATCACGAAAGAAAAAAAAAAATTTCCCTTTCGGGAAATAAAACTAAAATGACATCCCCGCTGCTGCAGAATTTCTTCCTGAGCAGTTCATGGGCATGAAGCAAAGTCCGACTGGGTATGCCTGCAACCGCAGAACGGATTGCCTTCGGCTGAGAGTTCGGCCACAGTCCTGGGGCATGAGTTTTCTTATAAATAATCTTACTAAATGGATTTGGGATAAATTCGGCTGAGTGTGTGTGTGTGTGTGCCTGCTTGAACTAATTACCTGCAAATTCATTTTCTTTTCCAGATTGAACCTATTTTGTTTATCGCTTATTGTTTCACCCCAAACCAAAAATGCAACAATCAAAATTTCCACTTTTGTGTGTGTGTATTTTTGAGGGGGCAAGTTTAATGGTTTTTGGCATTTTCTTGCAGCTGTTTCGCTCTGCGGTTCACTTGCTCTCTCTTTCTCTGCTCCCTCATTTTTCCACTTTTCCTGCCACGCCCCCTGCCCCAGCCCCCTGGCCTGGGTGCGTTTCAAAATTTATGTTTGCTGGCTATGAAAATGAAATGACTGTGGTAAACATTTTAATTAAATCCAAGTTTGGCTTTTGGCCCGTTACAATATATTTCGCTCTTGTCGCCGCCCCTCACTCTCCCTTTCCCTTTGTTATGTGTATTTTATTTTATTCTTTTTATTTTTCACAGCTCTTGGGTTGTGCGTTCTTTTTTCGTGTAGCAAATAAATTTTAATTTTATTTTTATTTTGCCGCGTTTTAATTTGTTGACCATTTCCTTTTATTTTTTGTGTGTGTGAGTGTTTTTTTTTCTCTTTTTCACATTTACACATTTATTTTGTTTGCCAGCTTTTCTATTGGCCATGTTGGTTTTTGCGGCAGAGGGGCGAAGGGAGCAGAGTAGGGTCTGTTGGCCGGTCAAGTGACAGTTGGCACTGCCAGAGAGAGAGAGGAGGGAAGTGGGGGTCAGGGGGCGGCCTGCAGACGAGCTCGCAAATATGAAATGCAAAACAAACTTTGCAGCTGTCACTCAAAAACTGAACGTCGCATTCAGTTGACAGCGAAGGGGCTTAAGCGGGGGGCAGGCTGTCGGGCGACTGCACTGCGAGAAACGTGGGCGAATGTCGGGAGCTTAATTGGGCAGAAAGCCAGGAGTACAGACACGTGTCTGGGTTATGGCACAAGGTGTGATTGACACGTTGATGACGACTTACTTCACTTTGTCATTTCACCGGGATTTCGGCAGTCCAGGATTCTAAATCATAAACAAATGGGAATTAATTGAGTGAGTTATAAAGGAGAATAGAGCTGGGAATTAATTGAGAAATGATAAATCTTTGTTTTAAAATTTAAAAGTATAAAACTTAAAGGAACTCTGAGAGGGGTTTCTCTTAGATTTTAAGTATAATTTCATTGGCATTCCCTAGAAACACCCTCTGCCTTTCTTTTATACATTTTTTCTAAACTAAAATCTCATCACATTTAAACCAAAATTATGCCACAAAGAACACATAACCACCGCCAGCTATTATAACTTCATGAGCCAGCGAAACAAATGACCTGCGAATTCTCATTTCCCGTGACCCACTCAATCACAGTCCTGGGGTTTCGCTAGGGTGGAACGTAGCCCCAACTGGTTTATTTACACCTCAACTTCAACTAATGGGCAAGTCATGCCATAGAATAGTGTCGCCTCACCTGGGGGCACCCCTGTCCCCAGTCTAGAACGGCAATTGCCCATTAAAACTTAAAGTGTAGCATACTTTGCAGCGCCACATACGCAACGAACGTAACGAAATGGAACGCAACCCTTTGGCTGCCCCATCAATTTGCATGCCACACACGCGGGGACAGACAGAGGACTTCCCCTTTTCCCCGCCATTTTCCACATCCACACATGCCACTCGAACCACGTTGCTGCGCCAGTTGCTGTTGTTATTTATGGTTCCAAAACTGTCATAAGCAAACAAATTGTTTTTTATTGTTCATAATTATTGTGCATACTTATGTAAATCACGCGACGCGCTTCGCGTTTTGCGTTGCATTGCCCCCACTTGACTGGTGTCCGTGTGTGTGTGTGTGTGTGTGTGTGTGTGTGCCAACCATTTTCCACAAACCCTTTTTCGTCCTTACATTTTCTATACACTTTAAGAAAGGTTGGAGGTCTCTAGGAATAGTGATTATATTTAATAATTTTTTATTAATATGATATTAAGTTAGAAATCGGTTTAGAAAAATTGTGGTTTTTGTTGTGCAATATTTTAGCAAAAATTTATGATAATTTTGACATCCTTAAGACCTATTTATGATCATCCTTATTTATTTTATATTAATATTTATTGTAATCTCATAGTATGGGGGTTCTATTCTTTCTAATTTCTCATTCATAAAATTCAAAATTGCCTAGGATTCTTTTAACTTTACATTTGAAATATAAATTACGAATTATTTTTTATTTTAATATTTATTTATTATTATTAGTTTGCTTTGCATTCTTCAGTATTAAGACTATCACAACAACCACTTTATACTTTCTCGTTAATAAAATCAAGAGTAGCCCATGGTCCTTGTCCTTGATGTTTTCTAAATCATATTTCATAGGTTTTCTTTATATTTAAAAGATAAATTATTATGAATTCCTTATAGAATTCTTCCCTATTTTTGAAGTGTTCCTTTTTGCATCGAAACCAGGCGCAACTAGTTGCTCTAGACTGGTTTTTGGTGCGTGTGTGTGGTGGTGGTGGTGGTGTTGCTGCGATATGCGATATTTTTGGGCTCGGATCGGTGGTGGTGATGGTGGGGTGGTGTTGCTTCAAGGGTGCGATTTCTCGCACCACATTTATGGCTGGAGAGCGTCTTGGACGCGCGGCGGCATGAGCGGCAAAATCGTTTGTTTTATTGAATTTTTATTGTAGTTTGAATTTATGACGGCAGCGTCGACACTCGACTGGATTAGGGTTCCACCAGTCCCAGAGTCAGAGCCAGAGCCAGGGCCAGGGCCAGAGCCATGAGAGATGACTTTATCGGTTTTATTTTTTTATTTTGCTTGTTTTTGCTGCATTAAATCGCAGCCAACGAGCCTTGGTATCTGTCGTGCCCTCCCTGTCTCCCCTTCCCTCCTATTGCCGCCCCGTTTGTCTGGCAATTTTGTTGAAATAACTTCAGTGTTGCGTTTGTGTGCGTACGTGCCGCTGAAGTGCTTCCATCCGGGCAGAGGGTACTCCTCTGCCTTCCCACTCTGCTCCGGCAGCGTGAATCCTGCGAATCCTCCGGCCGGAGTCAGAGTCAGATTAGCTCGCAAAACCGCAGACAACAGCTGCCGCTGGCAACCGCCAAAGCAGCGACTCTGAAGTGGTCTGTGTGTTTTGTATGTGTTTACAGAGAAAATAAAAACAAGTAGAGATAATATAAGCAGAAATAAATAAGGAATTTAAATATTTTTAAAGGATAATAAGATTCCAAAGAATTTTGGGGGCTTTTTCGCTGATTTCAGGTGTTTTTTAGACGTGCAAAATTATTATTAAAACTAAAATGGAAATATCATAAATGTATTAAAACAATTTATGGGTTTACCTTGAAGGGTTTAACTTAAAATAAATTATAAATACAAATATTTAAAAGAACTAAAGGTTTTGTAAGGTTTAAATATAATAAACTCAGTACATTTTATTCGATTTAACCTTATTTTTTTCCCTGTGCACTCGGTGTATGCATGTGAATAATGTCCAGTTGGGTATGCAAGGGGTCTTTGGGTGGAGAGGGGACATCTAAGGGGAGATCCTCCCCTTTCCAACGGAGAAAGAGAAGTTTCGGAACCCCAAACCCGTTTGTTTATTTGGGCTTCACGCGAAATTCGTTTCTCTCTAACGTATTTGTTATTGTCGTATTTTTTTTGTCTTTTTGATTTGGGTTTTATTTTTATTAAGCGCGTAACGAAATTAGTAACTTTGGTGTCGTGATTTTGATGGCCGTACTTGAGTGTAACCCCTGGACATTTCATAAACCCGCTTTGATTGATTATTCACTGCATTCACTCACCCATTTCCTTATGTTTATCTTTCTTTCAGAGAGCTTACGCGATTACTTTGGACGTTATGGTGATATCTCAGAGGCTATGGTCATGAAGGATCCCACGACGCGCAGATCCAGGTGAGCGAAATTGGATCCAGATGGGGTTGTCTTTGATTGGGGGTGGGTTTTTCTAAGGATTTCGGTTGTAAACAAAGGGGATTTTTGGGGAGAATGTTTAGAAAAATGAAATCCAACAGGTGGGAAAAATGGATTTTATATTCCAAGCATTGGGGATTTTTATTACAGAGAAGTATGAGTTCGAAAAGGTTCTTAATTAATAAATTTTTTTTAAATATATATATACATGAAAAATTATCTCAGAATTAAATATTTAACTTCATTAACTTTTCTTTGAATATCATCTGCTACTTTAATTATTTATCCCCACTTTATCAATACCTCAAATCTTTACTATAATCAATGCTCGTGTTCCATTTAAATACTGCTCTTAATTTATCAATCAAAAGGCTCTTCCTCCTCACATTCATGGGACGTTCCCCCGCTTTTCACACGAAATAGTATCCGCATTCGAACTGATTTTAATTATTTCCTATTTTCGTGTAATAAATTTGTAACCCGGCAACCTTTTACCTTTCAGCCGTTGCTGTGCTGTTGACCTCTCTATCGCTCATCTGTTGTCCCCCCTTTCGGTCCGCCTGTATTTTCTGCCATCTTTGTTGATGTCGTTGTTGTTGTTGTTGTTTATGACCATGCACGGCTGCATCCATTTCCAAATTTGAACAGTTTGGTTAACCGCTAATTGGTTTTCATTTTCATTGATTTTATTTTTTCCCTCTGTGTTACACTCCTCTCTACCTATTACTCCACCGTAATACCCCTTTTCCGGGTGTGTGTGTGTGTGTGTGTGCGGAGGAGGGTGTATTTTTGTGTTGTGTATTTTGCCCGTAACGTTTGTCATTTGTTGCGGTTTCGATCAACTTTCAGTTGGCTGAACGCGGCTGATACCCCAAACCATCCGCCGACCCTCTTCAGCGGTGCCAGCAGCTCTGCCATGCACTTTGACCTTATTTAAAAATGCTTAACGTAAATTAGCTGGTTTCTGCGGACAGTATGAATAATGAGACAGCATTTAAACGAGTCAATTTCAATTTTCATATACATCAAATAAAATTCAAGCCATAGTCGGGTTTCTTTTTTATTTGTAAACTAATTAAGCGTTTTATGGGGCGTATACGTAATGTGGGGAAGGTGGTTGTTTTTTTGCGCTTCAATCAGTTAGGTGTTAGTTTATATTTACAAAAATAATTAATACAAATAATAGTGCTGTTTTTTTATATTTATTAATTTATGAATTATTATCTAAAACTTTTCTAAAGAAAGGATTCAGCTAATATATTTCTAGGGGTTTCTGTTCCGATATTAAATGACTTTAAAAATTAAAACCGTTTCAACATTTTAAGGTTTATCCATGAATAAGCAAGCTTTAACTACTCTTAATTTATTGGGAACTACTTTTATTCTTTATTTTATGTCTGCTGTTTAGCCTGCTGAAAAAAAGTGTTTATGGGGCGTATACGTAATATTTGAAATTTAGGTATTTCTCGTCCGTTTTGTTTGCTTTAAACATAATTTTAAATCATCCAAAACAACCTTGTTCTAATTTAATTAATTTTATTCATTAAGCATAATTTTTTCCTTTAACTTATGTGTGCTATAACCCTACTTTATCCTCTCAGGCAGCATTTAATCGAGTCAATATTCATCAAATGAAACCCAAGTCCTTCCAGCAACTAGCAAGTGTTTATGTGCCGCTCTCTCTCTTTCGGCACTAATTAAGCATTTTATGGGGCGGAAGCTACCTGCTTTTTTCTTTCGTTCTGCAGCACATTTTTTGCCTCAGCTTAAACAACTGCGCTGGAATTTGTCCAACGAAATATATCTTTGTTTTAATTGAATTTCATCTAATGTCAGTGGAGTGGCGGCGGCGAGGCTTTCAGGTTAACAAGCGACGAAAGTTTATGCCACCTTCCTGCAGCTCTTTCCCACTTGCAGGAGCTGGGAGCTCCCAGCTCGCTGGAGCCGTGTGTCCTTTCGCCTTTGTGCATGTCATGTTGGCTGGCAAAATTTTTATGAACTGCGTGCAGTAGAAGCTGAAGCAGTATCTCGTACTGCCAACAGTAAAACAGTTGGCACTTCGCAGCACCCCAGCCCCAACCCCGAGTCCCTTACGCTCCCGGATGCCAGTGGAAAGTATCTTAAAACCGGGCTGCCAGGGATGGAAGTGGAAGTGGAAGGATAAAGGACGCAGAATGAGGGGCGGCAGGTGTTCTACCCTCTGGTAGTTGTAAATTCCGCAGCTCTATTTGTTGCCGTTGCCGTTGTTGCCTGATATCATCGTGTCAGGGATTTCTAGCAAAATTTAATAAAAACTTTATGTCGCTTAAAAGAATGTTTATGGAAATTTTTCACTTAAACTTGCGCAAAGTAATAAATGTAAACAGAATTCCTGAGAAGGTGCGACAACAAAATTCAAACCGGAAGACTGAGCGGGCGAGTGAGCGAGCAAGGTGGTTGGAAAGAGACAGGGCCAAGAGCGAGCAACAAGCTGCACGCAAAGTTGCCGCAGCGAGAGTCAACAGTGTGGTTAATAAATATGCGCCCCAGTCGCCCGGCCAAAACAGGATACAAGGATATGCCGCTAGGATCAGGCATCAGCAGGCATTGCATACTTATAAGGGTACCCCATTTCCATGGCTCGTTACACCACAAAAAAAAAGAGTTTTTCCTTATAAATTATAGGGAAATACATTTATTTTAGGAGGGTTTATTTGATAATATTATGAAACGAATTATTTGGTTCTTAAGTCAGTTAAAATAATATTTTGTTTGCTTTTAAAAGAATGTAACTGGAGTGCAATCAAGGTTGTTAAAATAAAGTTATTTAATTACATAAATAGTAAATATTCTTAGTTTTTTTAATATAAAGAGTAAGTTATGTTATTTTACTAACGATTTAAATACATATTCTTTATTATTTGTAAATAGATATTATAATATATTTCATTTTTAAAGGAACTCTGTATAAAAGGCTAAGGAAGTTAGTAATTTATAGCCACTTTGATCTTGTATTTAATTTTCCAATCTTTATATATAGTTTTTACTTTAAAATGTATGTTTTATTTTATAAACTTTATTGAAATAATTCCAAAAACAATTAAAATTAGTTGACAAACCCTTTTCTTTCCGTGTTCCTCTGCCCTTTCCCCATTTACTTGCGATTGTGTGTGCTAGATAGATGCCCCGAGATATCTCACTTCAAATGAGATTGTATATTACAATAAAATGGAGTGAAGTACAAATTAGAAAACTTGCAAATAAATTTTAAAAGCACAAAATGAACAACAGTAGCGGAGGCAGCAGCAGCAAAAAGAAAATAAAACAAAAAAAAAGGAGGAAAAAGGCCATAGCCCGGGAAAACAAAATGAAAGCAAATGGCAAACAAAACACATTCACAGAAACAGAAAAAAAAAAAAAAACGAAAAACGGAAAACGAAACTCGCTGAGAGAGCGGGAAAATAGCGAAAAACTTTTGCAAGTTGAGCGGGAGAATTTTCTTGCGGGCGAGAAGACAAAGCGGGGTCGCTCAAGTGCAGCAACAATAAAAAATTGAGTAAAATGGCAAATGGCAGCTAAGAAAAGCTGCTGCTCCTGCTGCTGGGGAGAAAGGCGGGAAAATCGAGAAAAGCTCAGCGGCAGCACTCCGTCGCTCCCCTTCTCGCATAAGTAAATCCAAACAATTTATTGTTGTACTTTTAGCATTCTTCTTAAGCGCGTTGCTGTTGTTGTTGTTGCTATTGCTGCCGCCGCTGCCATTGAAGCAAACATAAGCGACTTTTCAATGAGTTTCGAAAGTTATTGAAACATAAATTATATCGCACGGCGCACGCACGCCAAGCGCAGAAGTCCCCCCCAACGTCCCCCAACCCCCCTTTTCCGGAGAAAACACAACCACAGCAACAACACAACACAACACAAACACCCTTTTCCTGGAAAGGGACGCCTCTGCACAGACTCTGTGTGTGTGTGTGTTTGGCAATTAAGTTAAATTTTTTTTCGCTGCCGCTTGTTAATGTTTTTTTTCGACTTTTATTTCGCGCCACACGCGCCAAGCGGAATTTTTCGCCTTTATTTATTTGCCGGACACACACGGCGAATGTTTACCTGAATCTGTATCGAATGAGTAATCGCATTTTCCACCCGCGCGCAATGTTGCATAATAAATTTAACGGGTTTTTAGATAAGAGCCGCAGTACCGTACTTAAAAAAATCACAAATAAAAATGAGTATGAATGCGTTGAAGTGAGCATTGCGACTATGGGATACTTTGTTAAGGGATTTTGGCATTTTGAAAGGATATTTTATATACTCAAAGGGTAAAATGTGGGTTGGTATTTAACTAAAATCATAAACAAAGACCTATTAAGCGTTATAATATGTTCAAAAATGTTTTTAGAATAGTTTAACTTTCGATAATGTAAATTATTAGCTAAGTTGAGTTCAAAAACTAATAATTAAATACTTTCAGAAATATTTATAATTAATTAATAATAGAAAAGCCTCAAAGGGCGCTTTCGAGACATGAAAAATCTTAAGCAAATGATTAAAAATCATTTTAAAATACTACAAAAATAATAAACAATATTACAAATTTCTGAAAAACAAGTGAACTTTTTATTGGGGTAAAAATATAAATCATTTTAGACTTTTGGACATTTTCTTTTTAGTGGTTTTTAATTTATAACTATTACTGTGGCCCTAAAAACAGAGATTCTCCGTTGAAAGTAATATCATTTTCCCGATTATTACAATCTAAGTTAAATAAATCCCATAAAATGTTATTTTTCCCTCATAGATACAATTTCCCGCATATACCCCTTAAAATCTAGGACTCCCCTTTACCAAAATCCGGTCCAAAGGGATCAGCAAAAAAGTGGTGGAAACATTTTGCACAACCATTAAATGTTTTGGCTTTGATAAACTTTGATAGAAGTTCGATTCTGCGGCGGCTATCGCAATACATATACATTTTCGAAGGCAAATTTTCGCGACATAACTCAATTGAAATGGCAACTTACTTGCTTCCGATTGCCTTTTAAATGGGAAATATTTCGCTTCACAAACAAATAAAAAATATATAATAAGAAAGAATGAAAAACAAAAAATAAACGGAGAAAACGAAAACAACTTTACAAAGATTTAACAAAGACAAAGTGTTTTAATAATGAAGATTAAGGGTTGCTGTAGATTAAAGCAATTTCACCCTGGCGAAATGTTTTATATCTGGCATTTAACGGCCTTTGATAATATGCACTTAATACTGGCATAATCCCCGAACATCGCCCCTGTTTTGTGCGAGGCATTTAATATCCTTGTAATAATTTATGTACAACTTCAAACTCTTATTTGTCTTGCTCTAACACACTCTCGCCCCCGCTCGCTCTCGATGGACATAATTAACTCAATTTAATCACTTTGCCAAGCTCGCAGCTTTAGTGCGCCACTTTATGTGTTTTAGTGGGGATTTTTGGGTTTTTTTTCTGCTACTCCTGCGTTTACTTTTTTTATTTGCTGGTTTGGTTTTTCCTCATCCTTGTGACGGCGACCTTCTGGCATTGACCACTTTGGAGTGGGCCCTCGGCGGGGGCGATTGCGGACCGATCTCACATATTCGGCCAAACGCGAACGGCAGCTGCGCTTTGCCCTTTTCATGTTAATTTCCCAGCACACAAAACCAAATGGCTTTATATTTTTTCTCACCCTCCCCCCCGCCTCTTGGCCAGTGTGTGTTGGCTGCATATGCTGTGTGTCCAAGTGTGTGTTGTGTGTGTGTGTGTGAGTGCGGGGTAGCAATTTTTCATCATTAATTATGGCGTCGCTGGACGGGTGTGAGTGAGCGGATGTGTGTGTGGCAAACATCAGTCAGTTACAGGAGGCAAAAGACCATTAGGACATCCCAGCCATGGACCAAAAGCTGGTTGAGATGTCACTCACACACAGTGGATACAGTGGGAAATGTGGATGGGTTTTTTGGAATTTTTAAAAATATTTTTTATGGGAATATTTATGAAATTAATCTACAGAAGTGGGTTTAATTGTTAGAATACCAAAAATAAAGCTTGTCTTTGGGGGAAACTATATCAAATAAGTTTGCTATTGAATTCTTTATTCATTTTTTAAACTAAACCATAACTTTAACAATTGTTCTCTGAAGTATAGCCCATTTTCTTGCCGTGCACACACACTCGGATGCTGTCAACTCGTGTGTGGCAGCTACAGCTCCCCCCTCCTCATGCCCACATACCGCCAGTTTTCCCCCATTTCCACTTTTCCCCACCATTGTTACTGTTGATTATTTCATGCGCTTTCTCCGCCCGCGCATTTTTATGCGCATTTTATGTTTGTATTTGTATGAAAAGAAAAACTCAGCCTCCGCCGAGAGCCTTCACTCACTTGCCCCCAAAAACAACGCAACAAAAAAAGAAGAATATATATATGAGTGGGGAGAATAAAAGGAGGAATATTTTTATGATCCCCACAGACTCCCCTAATCACTCACTCCCTTGTAATTGCTTTGCGCACCGCACTTTTACATAATAATAATAAAATGAATTATAAAATAAAGTCACCTTTCTGCACCGAAAGACTCGAGACTTTTTGTTAGCCAGCAGATGGCGCAGAATTTAATGTGGCAACGACACTCAAAAATTGACATTAGCAGCAGGCATACGACGAAACCATAAAAACATAACAAATGGCCGGCCATAATGTGTGTCCTTAAACTGTCACTAAATCGATAAATTTTCATAATGGCCAGGCCATTTAAATATTTAGCTGAAATGTTTCTTGGGGTAGAAACCCCTTTTTGGGGCTCATTCTTTGCCAGCACCAGCGCCTTGTTCTTGTCTGGATTAATAAAATTACCCACGACCCCCCATGCACAGATAGCGCCAACAAGGGGGGGTTTGGGTTTGGAAAATGGGGGGTTGGGGGCTTTACATCAACGCAAGGGCACGCACACACACAACTCGAGGTGGACTCGACATCGTTGACGGGGCGGCGACATAGTCGTCTTAAATGTCTCCATGCCAGGCTTGAGTAGCCTCAGCGAGCTAGAAAAAAAAAATAACGAATAAAAAGTGTGTAGACGGAGAGAAATAATAGGTTTTTATAAAGAGAATCACATTTATGAATTAGCAGGTAAGAATTAAGTAAAAGATGAAGTCACACTTAATCCTTTTTTAGTTTCCAGCTGAAAAATAGTTCAACGCTGGAAAGTATGCTTTGGATTTTTATCAATCCAGGCTTCTCTATGCTAGAAACTGTTTTTTCTTTTATTAATGGATTTTTCTCTCCGTGCGGAAGAGGGTCGGCGGCAAGAGGTTGCCACTCACGCAGGCCCAGTTAAGTGTGCGTGTTCAAGGATGCATTTTTGTGCCCAGGAAAACGACACGACACAAAACGAAACGAAACAAAGACAAAGGCATAAAAACGTGCAAAATGGGCGTGGGCGGCGCCTCTGTCTTGCCCTAACCTACCTCTGTTACCCCTCCAACCCCCTCGCTCCCCACCCATGTTCCGTAGGCTTATAAAGTGCGAGGCGAGCCAAGGCAGGAAGCCACTTGTGAAAGTTTCATGCACGCGGCCCCACTTCACACGACAGCAGTCAGCAGCCAGGGACGGCGAGGCAAAAAATGGGGGGCTTGGCTAAGTAAAAAATAAAGAAAAGAAATAAGGATAAAGGTGATCGAATCAAAGATTCCTTGGATTCCTAAAAGAAATATAAATAAACTTTGGAGAACAGGTTAAGGAAAACAAGCTTTAAACATAGTTTATTCAATAAACTTAATGAATAGCTTTGCCTAAATGATATTCAACATAATTTTAATAGAGAAAAGATTACTGATTAAATGTTTACCTTTTAAAATATGCTACAAAATTAAAAATAAAATCCAGCAATCTAAAATGAAATGAGAAAAAGAGAAATCAATTTAGTTGTAACTAAAAATATATTTAAAACGTTATTTTAAATGCTACTTTATTTAACTTTATATATTCCGGTTTATTTTGTTATTGTTTTCATTTTGAGGGGTATTTTCAGGAACAAAACAATTGAAGACCCCGAGAAAGAGCGAACCGCACAAAGGCGTCGCAGCTTGGTCCGCTTGGAAGTGCTTGTTAGTGCGCTCAGAATTTGACGTTTCGCTGTAGCCAAGGCTTAGAGAGCAGCGGTGGCTCTGGATACCTTCCATTTCCCCACACTCGGCCTTCCAGCTCTTCATCTGCCACGCCCCCCTTTTGGAGTACTCCACTGTCGTCTTAAGTTGCATTCCCCCCCCCTCGTTCGGGGCGCCTTTGTTTGGCTGTTTCGAAATTTTTACACGAAAAAGTCATTTGAATATGCGTTTGCTGCTGCTGCTGCTGGCGGCCTACTACCTCCTACGAACATTTGCCTCCGCGGATTGAAAGTTTCGTTAGCCTTTAGCTACTTTTACTACTTTATTTCCGTTCCAAAAAAAAAGAAGACTACCTCCTTTTCTCAGTTTTAAGGTTGAGGGCATGGCTTGCGGCTTCTTTGGCAATTTTTGCGAGCAGTGCATCTCTATGCGCAATATAATGTTCGCCTTCGTCCTTCAGCCTTGACTGCAACTTGTATATTAACAATACCGACAGAAGGGAGGGAAACTGAAACGTTAATGGGAATGGGGATGGCGATGCACTGGGGTTAAGGGTTGCTGGAGACACAGAGACAATTGTTTTCTTACTTCCGCTGACTTCAAGAGCAATTCACAGTAGTTTGTCATTCTGTCTGAGGCACTGAGGTCAGTTGAGGTTGAGGCAATTAAGAGATAAAAGCCAAGGGGGTGTGGGTGAGGTGGCAGAGGGGTTAAGATTAAGCCCGTACTCCTTCAGGTGCTCCAAGGGGGAAGGCTGTTTCGTTTGATGTGCATATTAAGTGGGCCACGGAGGGAAAATAGCAAGGTAATTGTATAAGAATTTTGTAAAAATTATAGTTTCTTAGAAAACTTAAATGTGGAATTTTTGGAAATATAAAATAATTTCCAAGTATTCAAGGATTTTACCTTATCATAAACATGGATGTTTTTTATTAGGTTTCTAAAAGTATATTTTCGTTTATTTTTTTTTTAATTTTCATTGTGTATTCATTGCCTTTCCGTTCAGCAAACATAAATTAAAAATTTTGAGACTGTATGACTGCATTTTTGTTTGTCAAACCTAAAATATAAATTTTGTAATCGTAAAGTTTGTTGAATTAAAAATAAAAACAACACCAAAATGTCCGACTTCGAAAACTCAACCGAGTTTGATAATCTGTCTGCCAACGACAAGGAGCTGCAGGAGTTCCTCATGATCGAAAAGCAGAAGGCACAGGTCAACGCTCAGATACACGAGTTCAATGAGGTTTGCTGGGAGAAGTGCGTTGGGAAGCCAACCGTCAAGTTGGACCATGCCACAGAGACTTGCCTCAGCAACTGCGTGGACCGCTTCATTGACACCTCGCTGCTGATTACCCAGCGTTTCGCTCAGATGCTTCAGAAGCGAGGCGATCCGGGAAAGATGTAGAAAATCTGAAAGATCTAGGAGGGAGAGTGGATAATCGGGAACTAACACAGTTTCCTGCTGTTAAATTTATGTTAAAATCTATAAACTATGATGTAAGCACTCCAAGTTTATAGAGTATCAGAGCATCTGTATTATGAATTTCATCCTGTACCAAGTTTTCAAAGGTGAACAATCAAAATAAACCGAGTTTCATTAGTTAAATTTCTTCCCGTGCTGCTAAGGACCCCACCATCCGCTTACTGAAAAATTTTTCCATTTATTGCAGTTGAACCGTGCTCAATTTCACGTAATCTTTGCCCTGGATATATTCAGGATTCTATTTACTCTGCCAGGGCCATTCCCACACCATAGTCATTTGCCTATAAAATGAGCTTTCGGTTACAGTTTTGGCTATTGCCTTCGGAGGGGGCGGAATATCATCATCATGCAGGTCCACCTGATCGCTGGACATATGCTGGGCGACTGGTAATATTGTTATCTGCTCCCATTACGGGAACAGGACGACGCACACACTCGTAGCCAACACCTGGATGTGGTGAACTTTGACCGTTTTGGTAACTCATTTAGTTAGATTATTTACGGTAATCCAAGACGCCAGCCACAAGCCAACCGCCAACTTAACTGCAGACACTCTCTGCCGTTCCCAGCTACATATAGTATTCCCTGATATTTTCCCAGCCCTTTTTCCGTTGCCATATCTATATCGGCGCACAAGTATGAGTATCTACGGGCTAAATACATGCAAGTTGTTTTGCTAAATTGTGCGTAAGCTCGGGAGCGGAGCAAGTGTATCTTTTGGGAAAGTTTCTCAAGCTCCAAGCTCTGCCATGCCAATTCAAATAACACTTTTATTTAGCTTGTGTGCTCCTTTTGGCCGTGTTCTCAGTCGGTACGTGTCTGCGGTGTTTGTGTGCTGCTTGCTACATGATTGCCACGGTCCCCTTTCGTCCCCCTCGGTCCCCCTTTTGTTGGCCTGGCTCTCACCTGTCGCAGCTCAGCTCACCCTTTTCAGCGGCCCGAAAAAAGGTAGAAAGGTGAGTTCTCGAGGTGGCGGCATCCAGCAACAGCAGCAGCAGCAGCATCATCCTTGGCTGCTGGCAGCTTGTGTGCGTGCGCTCATTAGCATTCTGAAACGGCTTTATAAAATTCAACAAGCAACCCAAGTTGCATGTTCTCTAGGCGGTGGGAAAGGGTTGAAGGGGGAGGCTGTGGGGTTGTAGGTGGGCGACTGCCTTCACCCACTGCCCACTGAGAGGCCCTCCCCACATTTTCTTGTCAGAGCGGCTGCATGTCTCTGCTGCTGCCCTTGTTGCTGTTTAGTTTTTCCTTCTTTGTCTAAAAGTGCACAGGGGTAAAAGTGGTATTTCTATAAGGGAACTTTAGAATTTTAGAAATATATAATAGGGCTTAAATATTCAGTAAATTTATTTAAAATTAATCGGAACTAAGATCTCTTAAATTGAGACTTTTAAAATACTTCAAAGAACATTTCATTTTGATGCTTGGCAAGGTGTTCTTTAATATATTTTAATAATAATTCTATTCAGCAATAAAAACAAATTAAGATTGAATTAAATACTTTCTTTAAATGGGTAATTTTTCAGCATTTTGTATACATTTTTAAAGAACTTAAAACTCTAAGAAATGAACTAATATTTTCCCCTGACTTTCCTTCAATCTTTCTCTCCGTGTATCTGTGTGTGTGTGTTGGGTTTTTTCATTGTTGTTGCCTGCACACACACTTACACACGCACACATTCTGTTGTTATCCTGAGCACTCTACCCGTCTCCTTCTTCCTGGGGCCCAGCCATCTCTGTCTGGCGCATGGATGCTTGTCTGCCTCGAGTTGCATAAATTGAATCTGAATTTGTGAGTAAATTGCACACAGGAGACACATTATTTTTGAGTTTTGCCTTTTAAATTTGTGGCTTTTCACTTTGAGTTGCCTCCCCAGCAAGCTGGAGGGGTGACGGAGGCATCCGAGGGAAGGGTGGTAAATTGCAACAATCTCTGTCCTCAACTTTGTGGCCCTCACTCCTTGCTGCTGCCTTGAACGTTCTGCAATTTTGTGTGACCCACTTGAACATTGGATTGGAGTTACGCCTACTGAACCACTCGGCACACCATCATCATTTTGCACCCCCTTGAACTACACGCCACGCCACCACCCCCTAAATCGCCCATTTAAATCAATATTAATAGGTGCAGGCCTCTTTTTCGCAAATTGCACATTGCACAAATTGTTCGTCTATAAATACGATAAAATGTTTATTTAATATGTACCAGACCGTGCCAGCTGTACAGGAATCCAGGGAAAGCCAATGCCAATAGCAACAAAAATCGGCTGCTTGAAGGCTTGAAGGCAGGACAATAACAATAACAAGAAACAACAACAAATAATGACTTATCCATGGCACGTAGATAGGCAGGCAGCGGCCGGAGAGCAAGGACACGGGGCTAAATCAAAGACACTGGCAATCCTGGGACATCCTTTTCCATATGCAAATTGTTTTTATAAATTTGCAACAAGCAATTGTTGTTCCAGCATTGTTTGTCGAATAGCAATTTGTGCAGGAAAGCCGATACAATATAGCCCGAGAATGTCAAAATGGAAAGCGGCAGCCAAGTATTGGGTACGGATAACATTTTATGGGGATTATGAGAGCGGGTCAATGTGGGTGTGGTATTATGGAGTCTAACCTAATCCGTAAAAGGATACCAAATTCAAAAATATTTTCCCTTTTAAATTTATCGAAAGGAAGCCACCCCCCATCCCCCCTTTTAATTTGTAGCCACAGAGCGTAATCCTTGTTTATAAATAATTGCTCTTCAGTAGGCAATAAAATTTCAATGAAACAATTACTTGTCTGCATTATCTGTTTAACTTTCAATTACAAATGATTTAACTGACAAGTAAATTGTACGGAAAAACGCATGCAATAAAACTGTATGTCAAAACGGGGCCATCAGGGGGTTGAGCTGGAGGGCTATAACCTGCTACCTGTTCATACAAATAGGGTTAATGCAGTGCAGGGAGTGGCTGTGTGGTTGGGCATTACCGAGAATTTCTAGGACACGCATGCATTAAGTTAACTACCTTGATTTTACAGGATCTAAAATCATAACATTTTCACATGCGAGATGACCTACCAGTTAAGCACACATGGCCAGTTAATTGGTAGAACGTCTATCGCTTATGGCCAAGATTAAAAGTTAATTTAAATTTACGAAACATAACGTACTAGAGGAGGTCAAGGAAGGGTCGCAGTGTTAAGAGAATTAATAGAGGATAACAGAGATTTTCAAGTTGTTAATTAGCTGCAGCTACAGGAAGTTGTATAAAGTATTTGTTCGAGGATAAATCATCTTATTTAAGTATTTGTCATAATATTTAATTTAATAAATCCAAATTATATAAGGGATATTATTATTTTATTAAAAGATGTAGGAAAGCATTAAATGCTTCGATCTAAATTTATCCAAACAATTTTCTATTTCTCATTTTTAATACCATAAGAAATATTTGAATTATTTTTTGATTTTTATACTTTTTAAAAAGATATTTTCGTGAATACACAAATATTAAAAATTCCTTTATCCAAACACCATTGAATAAGCTTTCAATTTCCTCAAGAAGCACAACCAGCAAGGCCAAGTGGGAATGTCGTTTGTCTCTGGTCAGACACATACCTGGAGATATATAGCCAAGAATACCTGGAGGGGCTGTTGTTTAGCTTCTAGCTGCTCCATGCATTGACCATTCGGACCCATGTCTGTACACCATGTACATGTTTGACTGGGTTTCCATTCCGATTCCTATTCCGATTTCTGGCTGGCACGACCTTTGCGTTGCCTGCGAGTGGAATCAGAGCCGTAACAATTGCCACAATTGCAATAGAATCGTCGTTAATTACTGGCTGTGCTTGCGGTTCTTGCTGGTCTCGGATTGAGCGGCGGGGAGATGGTGGCTGGTTAAGTGGGTGGTGGGTCGATGGGTGGGGGTAAGGTGGTTAACTGGTTGCCAGGTTGGGTGGCTTTGGGAGGTTTTGTTGGTGGGCTTAAAAGAGCAAGACAAATACGAGCATGTGTCTGGGGCTGAAAGAAGAAGTTGCGCAGCATCGTTAAGCGTTGCTGCCAAGTGGCAAAACTCAAATAAACATAAACGTGCACACACACACAGAGGCATTGAGGGGTGTGGCCAGAAGGGGGAGGGAGGCTGACAGCCGCAGCCAAAATCTCTGAGCTGGTTTGTTGTCTTTGGCTGTGCTGTGTCTGCCTCGCCTGGCTCCGACCCGCCTCTTCTTTCCCTTCGTTTCGTTGGGAGACTCATTAAAATGCAGTGCGAGATAATAAGCATTTTAATTAAATATTTAACAAGAATAAGTTTATCACAACACGAACACGACAGCGCGAAAGAAAGAGACGGGCCGAATGTAATGGCTTGTAAGCGTCTGCCTTTAGCGGCTTCGAACAGTTCGGAAAAGGGGCATTTGCGAATGGGGTTAGGCAGGCAGCACTACCCTATACACACATATATATCCATATACATATAGATATACCCTCTCTGGCAGGCATCTCTGTCTTTTTCTGGCAATATTTTGATGTAATTTGAGCGCCTAATTGGCGCACGTGCTAAACTGACGATGGCAGGTTCAACTTTGGTCTGGGCTTCCCTTGGTTTCGGGTTCAGGTTCAGTTACTTGGCTCCTTTGCTTGTGCAAATATTTGCAGAACTTCTCGCTAACCGTCTCCTGTTTACATCTCCTTCCAAATCTACTTGCAGAGGCTTCGGCTTTGTCACATTCAGCGATCCAAATAGCGTAGATAAGGTACTCACCCAAGGCACACACGAGCTGGATGGCAAAAAGGTAAATGTTACCCCGAAACGAAACTTTTCACAGCCCCCTCCCGCTCCCCATTATATTTTCCTTTTTCTTTTTCATTTTTGCAAACAGAAAACTCCACTTTAACTATGCAAAATATTTGCCCAAAAAAAGCAGCGCCTCCGTGAAATTCATACGCCGCTTCCCTCTATTGACAGCAATTAGAAAGTCAAAGCATAACAGAGGCAGCGGCTAAAAAGGCTTGGCCAAAAAAATCGGGGTCCTAAAAGTCAAACAGTTTTTAATTACCTGATGTGACAGGAGTGCCGAACATCAAATGAGCTGCAATGTATAATTTGTTGCATGTCGAGATGAAATTTTCGGTAGTTAGAAATTTCATTAAAGGTGGACTTTTCGCCATTACAAAAAAAGTTGTAAAAAGGCAGCCCTTTGAGAAAGGAAAAGGGAACAAACAAGAATACAAAAGAATCCATATTTTCCTTTTTTATATTAAAGCAAATATAATAATCCTTTAATTTCATTATTTATCAGAGTTTCAAATTAAATCTTCATCATTTATTTATTAATAAATTTGCTTTATTTTTCAAATAATGTGAAATAAATAAGGAAATGTCTTCACAAATTGTTCAATCAAAATTTGTATTTCTTCAAATATTTAAAAGAAAATCAATTTAATTCTTTAATTAATAATTTCTTTATCTCTTCTTATTTTCTCAATTTCCTACTAAGATCTCGCTCAGGAAATAGGCACATTTTTATCCATTTAATTAATCAACTCCATGGAGCTCTATCCAACTGTGTAAATACATTTCCGAAAGTGCCTTCCTTCCGCATTTTCTATATAGGTGGAAATCGCATTTGATTAGCTGCCGCCATCTACAGTGGAAACTCTGTAATGCTATTCCGCATGCATTACGCATACGCCGCATTGGCATTAGCCTAATTGAGTGGAGCTTCGCTGTTTGCCTCCTTCCGTTTGTCCGCTGTCCTTCTGTCTGTTTGTCCGATGTCCATCCGATCATCCTTTTATGCCTGCCAACTGTAAATAAAATGCGCAGCCAGCATTTATGTGTAATTTTTTGTGCCGCTGCCTCCAACAATTTTGTTTGTTTCGCAAACTGCATTTATATACATGTAATGTTTATATCTATATAAAGGGAGGGGAAACAAATACATACAGGACACTGGAAAAAATTATAGTAATTTTAGATAGATTGTAAAATAAGAATCAAATTAACAAGTCAAAGATTATTAGAAGTTCTTCTTTATTGAGATTTTTGTAGTTAGAAAAAAAAAAAATTGTTATTAGTTTTTTAATTAAAAACAAATGAATTTTTTTATTTAATAATATTAATAGATTCCCTTTCTACACCCCAAATAATCTTTACTTTTGGCTGTGTACATTTTCGTCTTGCTGACTTTCCGCTGGTCATAGATTTTCGTGTTTCCGTTTGGCTGCACAGCCACGAAAAACGAAACGAAACCGTATGAAACGAATTCATTTCATTTCGTTACGGTTTTTCGGCCTGATGTATTTCAAAAAGGCCAAAAGCATCGACAACATCCTCCAAAATGTTTCGGCACTCAGCGCTGATTAGTTTTAATTTTAATCTAAAAATCAATTTCCCGCCATGCGGCTGCCCTTGTTTTTCGTCCTGCAAACAGGAAATCAACACGGCAAGCGGCAGGCGGCAGGCGGCAAGCCGCATGTCCTGCCTATCCTGTGACAGATTTTCCACACCACACCGCATCGTAGTGTGTATATGTGCGAATTATTATCGCCAGAGGATATTGCGTTGCTTCCTTGAGCCCCACTTTGCACTGGCTGCTCCTTCATTGGCCTGAGATAGCCAGGATAAATGCAACAGCAGCACTTCAGCTGACAGGATTTAGTGCCACCCTCGTTGAGTGCGGGGTCCTTGATTTTTTATATTTCAGCTGTCAAGCCGAGCTGACTCCCTGCACTAATACGAAAGCCGCAGCGGTTGGCGAAAGCGAAGGGAAAGCTGAAAAGATAGACCAGGCAAAAAAAAAATGCTTAAAATTGAATTTTTATGATTTTTAATTATTTTTAATGACGCTGCTTATTGGGCAGAGAAGCTGTTCGCTTTTTTTCGTCCTCCTCCTGCTCCTTGCGCTCCTTACGCCCGCTGGCCGAGCAATTTGTTATGCGTTAATTCGTGCGTGCTCAGCTTGAAGTCACCCACTAGCACAGACACCACCACCCCCAAGGTCGTGCAGCCACCTAGCCAGAACAGCCATCCCATCCCTCCTCCTCTTGGGGCAATTTCATTTAATGTGCAGTTCAGGCTTATGCAAGATTTATGCCCGGCTATTAATATGAAGAGTTGTGCGAAATGTTCTTTTCATTTAAATGTCATTAAGCATACGATTCCTTTTCGGATTCCCCATCGACGCTCTATAATTCTCCATTTCTCTCTTGCATTCGCCCGCAGGTCGATCCGAAAGTAGCTTTTCCGCGCCGTGCACATCCCAAGGTAAGTACCCGGGGAGAAAAGCCAGAAAAAATAATATATTTTATATATAAAAAAAATAAAAAAAAACCAAATCTGCAAGACAAAATAAAAAAGTAAGCGAACATGAAGTTTTTTAAAGCAAAACTTGATTACTCTTTCCCTCAATTTTATTGAAAATATTAAAAATTATTCGGAGACAGTCTTACTACTTGGATATTTTAGTTGATTTATATATTTAATTTATATATTTAATTTATTTATAATGGGGGTATAACACTCCCTAGTAGAACTCTGAACTCTTTTAGAAATTAATGTCAAGCAAAGAGAGATAGATGCTTTAAGTCCTAATGAAACCTTTAACAAATTTCATAAATAAAATAATATTTAATTCATATGAAACGAAAAAATGAGATAGCTATATTTTCCGGACAATAATAATAACAATTAAAACAATTTCCCTTATTAAACTATTATATATCAAAGCGAATTCCTGCCCAGAATCTAATTACCAAAATCAAGAGTATGCAAAATGCCCAAAAAGACCAGCAAAATGCTACCAAGAAAAGATAGCAAAAAAGCCGAAAAAAATATTACCCATTTTGGGGGGAGTGTGGTGCGAGGTGTCCTTGCAAAAGGATGTGTCATAAGTAGCAGTAAATGGCAGATGAAATTAAAAACGGAAGATGACAACAACAACCACCGGAGGTTGGAGAGGCTGCCAAGACGAAGCGAAGATAACTTTGTGTCTGACAGGCGTCGCTTGCTTTGGCGTTCTACAGAAGCCACCAAACCACCCAAGACCCCCCACATAACCACCTTAAACCACCGCTCTTAAAGTGATGATGACAACAAAATTTCGGCAAAAAAGGTGAAGGCGCGGGGGGGTAACTGATGTGAACTGCTGCTGTCTGCAGCCATCGTGAGCCACACGCACATTTTGTTGTTAGACAGCGCGTTACAAATGTGCCTCTGTTTTCGGTTTTTTCTCTGTCCCCCCTTTATGGTGATATACCCTTTATTGGGGTAAAAGATCCTTTGAATTATTTGAAAGTTTTATGCATAAATAAAGGCTAAATAACTTATGGCTTTCTACTTAAAAATAAAGTAACTGGTTAGAAAGCCTTTCATGGATAGAAATATTTTTGGAGCTTGGGTTTAACCATAATTCTTTAACATAAAATAAAATACAAATTCTATAATGTGTACAATAAAAAATACTATCTATATACAGAGTCAGATCTGGGGAAGTTCTGAAGGTAAGTAAAAAATAAACTTCTAAAGGAGACGCAATGTTTCTTAAATTGTATTCCAATTTATTTATTATATTAAATTATTATTATATTATTATAAAATATTATAGAATTTCATTCTAGTCAAGGACTGATTGTTCATTTATTTTCTCTTTAACTTTTCCATTTAAAATGTATTTCCAACTTCGACGTGTTTGACTTTTTCCTGAATTCGACTGAACAGCCAACCGCAAAAGCACACCAAAAATACGCACGCAAATGGCACTCGCACACCCGCACACCCGCACACCCCCACACACACATATAAGACAAGGAAACTGAACCGAGTCCTGCCCCCGATCCTTTGCCATCCAACTGCTGGCAACTCTCCTTGGAGCTATATATGCGTGCTTATCAACACGCAGCTGATTTCCGTTGATATTCCAGAGGCGCGTGCCTCCCAAACACGCCCCTGCCCCACGGAAGTGAGCCACGGAGCCACCCGAGCAGCCTGAGCAGCAGCCAACAATTATTTACGTAATGTTATTATTATAATATTTTTTTAAACGCATTCTCACTGGATTTGCGCGGCGTTACCAAGAAGTAGACAGCCGCAAAGGAAGGAGTCAGTGTTGGCAATTCGTCCTTTTTGCTTTCGAAAAATAATGAATACCAGAATTAGATCTTTGAATTGATTAAAGAATATCTTAAGTGTTAGGTTTTAATTAAGAGAAATATTTTATCTAGGAATTTTTCGATTATATTAAATATTATTTTAAAGAAATTGCACTCGGTTTCGTACTTTATTTTGCTTACAAAAGTATTTAAAAAATGCCTAACTTGGTAAATATTCTTATAATTAATAAATAAAGAATAAAGCTAACCAATTTATTTATTAATTATATTAATTAGTCACCCATTTTTCTTACCAGTTTTCCATTTTCATCCTGTTTTTTAAACATGACTTCTTGGCATCACTGCAAGGACCCCAAAAGTCGGTTTGGGGGCTTGGCTTAAGGGCCACAAAAGAAGGCAAAGGAAAACCGGAGGGCGACAAGGACTGCCAGGGGGCGTGGCTAGGACGCTGGCTATGCGGCATTTGCGAGTGGCTTTGTGTTTTGCCAGGGATCTCTCTGCAGCTACGCGCGAATATCCTCTCGCATATTAAAAGGCGTTTAAAAACATAAATCCAACGTCTAACGGATGCTTATGAAAATTACGAGGAAAAAATGACTGACAGAGCGGGACAGCAAATGGGGTATAGAGCGAGATGGCGGCAGGCTTAGGCGAGGCAAATGGCAGGGACACCCAAAGGAGTTTTCCTACGCAGGACGGCGATGGCACAAAAAAAAGATATCTTTAGGAAAAAAAATTGCAGGCGACATCAAAAGCAACAAAAAAAAGACAGGGAGCCGGCAAACGAAGGGAAAACCCCCTTTAACGAAAATAAGGAGAGGAGGAGAAAGAATGATAGGGAGGACAATTTCTCGCACCGTTTGCCAGGACCAAAAACGAAGGACCTCACAAGGAAGGATTGCCCACAAAATGCGGCCCAAAATGCTTGCGGTTGCAGCGAAAGTTAAGAGTTTTAAAAAAGAGCGTAGACGTAGGCAGTTAGGCGAGGGGTTTTCCAGGGGTTTTTTTTCCCCCCACATCTGTGAATGGAGTTTTCCCGGGGATTTTCAGGGGGGAAAAGCGGGAAGATACATAATGAAATGAAGCATACTAAATGACGCTGCTAAGTTTTCGCTGGGACACAAATACAGGCAGGGCAAGGACACTTGAAAAAATGATTATATAAATTAAGAATAATTTTTAAGAGTCAGATAAATTAGTTTTTTAAGTTCTTAATCTTAGATTATGTACAGATATTATTGAACTCGCCAGGATCTTTATTTTAGGCTCGTTTTCTAACTGGACCTCTTGAAAATGTATTGAGAACGTTGAAAGTTAGCTTATATTTTATTCCCAAATGAATCCTTATTTCAATAATATTTTTATTTTTTTATTTAGCTTTTGTTGAGTACTTTTCCTCTCAGTGTAATGGCCACACACACGCATACAGTGCCATAATGAAATGCGAAAAAATGATGATGATATTTTTGGACCATAAAATGCAGATGAGCCGACTAAGCAGAAAATAGTGTGGCAGCCGGAGAAAAGGGGACATTCTCCGCAGGACGGGATCCGGAGGGGGGAGTGCTAAGTAGGCCTCTCCGCACAGAACCACCGCCACCACCCCTCCCACTCCACCACTCCCTTTGGAAGCACTTTCCCTTCGGCTTTTTTACACATGTCGCAGCGACAGGATATGCTCTGCTCTCACTCCCCCCTCAAACTTTCAGCTGGAGTTAATTTCTTCGCTTTTTAAGCGCTCCTCACCATGAATATGAAATGTGTATTTGTGTTAGTTATATTTTTGGGGCACTTCTGGGGGGTGCTGGGGAGTGTTGGGGGGTGGAGGACTGGCATACATATGTCATGTAAAAAAGTTCGCTCTTAATGTGCAAAATTGTTGGCGGACTAGGGCCATAAAAGTGCATGGGAATAAGTGAAATGGATTTTTGGGCTACGCTGTCCTGTCCCACATATAAGTGCGCCATAAAAAAAGGGAGGAATTTTGCAGAACGGTCCAGGGTGCAGGGCAGCAGATATAGTTTGAACTTGGCTAGGATTTATGACTGTTTGTTCGGAACAAAGGAGAAGCGGAACGGGATTCAGCTTCCTTATTCCTCCTGGAGTGCGTGTGTTGCAAAAAAAAAAGAGTCCCTGCCCCGAAATCGTTGAGTTGGGTAAATCCTTTAATGTTGAGTTGAGGTGCGTACACGAACAGGTCGTATAAGTATAAGCCATAAGTGGATTATATACATAGATTGGGTTCGGCGTTGGCCTGGCTTAGACCGAGTTATTTTATCAACTTGAAGCGAATAGTTATGGGCTAAATAATAGTCCTGCAAAGGTCCTTGTTATTTATAAAGTATTCATATGAAGGAAACGTTAAAAAGCTTACAAAATGCATTTGAATCGAGTTATTGTTTCGTTTTAGCTTTTATACATTTTTAAACAAACTTCTTTGGAAAAAAATAAATAAACTATAAATAAGTTGATTTAAATATCGCATACATTTAATGCTTTAGAGTTTGGTTAACGAGTCTTCACACTCTATCAACTTTCACTGTAGCTTTCTTAATTATTATTCAAAAAATGCAGCCTCAACCTCAAGCCGCCATGATTCTTTATCCTTAAATAATGAAAAATAATCGAATTCATGCACTTTTTTATATGGAAAATAATTAATAATTTCCCTGTGGTATTTTCCCAGCCACGCCATTGAGTTTTCCCATAAATTGCTGAAATCGCCTGTGAATTCAATTTAAAAGCAAACGTATTGTTTCGGTTTATATATACGATATGTCCTGCAAATACTTCTAGGTAAATTAGATGTGAACTGTTGCTCGGGTCATAGATTCCCCAACGAGTAATACTTTCCAGGCCATTCTGGTGGATTTGGTCCTGTGACAAATTCCTGACCAGGCGCAGACATCTCTTTTTCATTCGAGTGTGGAGGGCCCATCAATGGCAAATGCTGTGTGTCCTGGCATCGTTTTTTCCATTAAATTAACACGCTCGAATGTACCCCTCATATGTCTATGTGTGTGTGTGTGTGTGTTGGGTATCTATGTGTGGGAGTGTATCTGTGAGAGAGAGAGAGCTGGGTGCGGGTGCGGGGTAGAGTTGTACACTTACATTGTGCAAACTTTTCTAATTTAAACCGGCAGTTTCAGTCAATTGCCACAGCTTACCGCTTTCGACATGAGTTTTACTTTTTTAGTACCTTCGGGAGGGTGTGCGACGGATGCGATGTTCGAGGCAGAGACAGTGAAGAGAATTGCTCGGAGGGGTGGAGAAGATTTGAGACACGGAGAAATTCCAATACATTAAAAGTTGTGTGAATACACTTGGCAGAATCCATTATAACCGAACCGAACTGAACTGAACATGAAAGCCGGGCCATAAATCTAATAAATACGTGTGTTTCTCACCCCTTTTCACCGACTTCCGGTTCCGCCTTCGCCTTTCGCCTGCACACCCGAGCCCCCGCGTACAATAACTTGTAAAATATGTAATCAATCAAGATGAAACAGTCGTCGTGGCAGCCAAACTATGTCGGAAGTATGCGTCTGACTGCAGTTTGCAAGGAGACTAAAGGGGGTGTGGGGTGCGGGGTGCCAAAGTTCAGGGGTTGGGTCGATTAATTCAACTTTCTGCTGCAGACAATGGCATGTGAAAAAGTCAAAAAGTTGAAAGTGCAATTTTGTCGTTATTATTTTACATTTACAACAAAAGATAGAGCGAAAGCGAGGAGCATAGAGCTCAGAGGAGCAGCAGCAGGAGCAACAGCAGGAGCTGGGGAACCCAAAAAAAAAAAAAAAACACACTCACACAAAAAAATAGTTACTCAACTATTTTATGCGACGCACTATGGGGCCGCGGACCGGTTTTGGTGGCCAAAAGTCATTTTTTAAAAGTTGTCAAAAAATTTTTTTAAAAATACTAATACGTTAAGAAAACATTAAGCTTCAATGTTGCATACCAGAAATTTCAACAAAACGGTCCAGTGTTGAGCAATCAGACGCCAAACAGCGCTGTTAACACTGACGTTTTAAGGGGCAATAAGAACACGCAATATAGGCCATTCTTAAAGTTAACAAAACTAAGGAAATAGTTGGTTTAAAAACAAGATTCAAAATGCAGTCGGATCAGAGGGGTTTGTACTAAGTGTTTGTGGGTGTAGATAGTAGGAGTTGATCGTAGTGTCTTTGTAATTGTGTGTTTTTGATAACCCTTCCACTTTTTAAATATTAAAGTGAAACCTAATTTTTAAATAGAGCAACAAAAATTGTTTCACCTAGTTTCACCATAATATTTATACTGTGTTATTAACCATTTAATTCTTGTTCAAATGAGTGTAGTCTCAAGGTGCACTTTTGCGCACTTTTGGAGAAATTTGATTTTTTCTGAGATAACCTCAGTGTTTTCAGCGCCGAGCAACCATGCTTGTTTAGAGTAGCAAAAATGGCCGGCTTGAGCAATAAAAGGCTGTAAAATGCTTTTTTTCGAAATGAAAAACGAAATAAATGAATAATTAAACTAAAAATTTAAATAAAATATAAGTTTTAACTATTTGATTATGATGGAGTTTGTTCTTTTTCGATTTAGCTGCACTTATGGAAAAACACTGCAATTCGGCATTTTAATCTGATAGTTCCTACGGAAAGCGTTATCCGATTTAGCTCAAAATTGCTACATAGTTTTAAAAGAGCAACAAATTTCAGCTCCCAAAATTTCATTAATTTATCTTTAGTTTTACCCGATCGTTCCTATGGGAGCTATAGGATATAGTTCCCTGATCCGAACGATTTTCATACCATATGTGTGTAGGGACAAATTATGACGATATGTTAAGTTTCATCTCGATATCTCCAAAACTGACCGAGTTATTAGTTATGGCCACAAAAACCGGTCCGCGGCCCCATAGTGCGACGGGCGGCACGCTGAGAGTCTCTGCAGTGTGTGTAATTGTCAGTTAGTTGGCGCTGTCAGTCCGAATGTTGAAATTAATTTATTTCAATTGAAGTTGAACTTTTGCGGCGTTATTACTTTGCAAACTTTCGCCGGGCTACGCATAATAAACGAGTGTTCGTGGGTTCGTGGCGTGGAGGATGGACCCAGGCTGCAGTCCTTCGCCAGGTGCTGGGTCGTCACCCCCTGCTCCTGGCCACTTTGCATACATATTTATTTAGCTTTTGCCAAAAATAATCAAATTGCAAAATTGCAAGTGTTGCCATCAAACTCAACGTCAACAAACATCATCTGCTCTGGCTCAATCTTTAGCTATATAGAACCTATACAGTATATATCTACCACTTTCTCGTTGGGCTTTACCCCTTCTCATTCTGCGATTCTTATATTTTATTTTTGATTTTTCTATGCCAATTTTCGTTGTCTGCTTTCTTTCGTTTTTTTTATAACTTTTGGACTGAAAGCAAGGGAGAAATGAAGGTGAGTTTTTCCTTTATTTTTTGAAGATTGTGTGGGTGATAGATACCTTATATATTTGATATTTATATATATATACATATATGTATAGGGAGGGTTTGGCAAAAGGACACGACAGGTGCCGCTGACGGCTCTGCTGATAATTTGTTGCGAGACTTCAACATTTGCAATTGGCAGCCGTTGGCCGTCATTGATAGTTATTTGATATGCATATTCCAAATGTTTGCTAGCATAAAAAAAGGGAAATACAGGTAACTGAACACAAGTATTAAGTCTGCAAAAAATTATTGATTAATAAAAAATGGCGCTAATGATGCTGGTATAACGAAATGCAAATAAAACATTACAAAATGAACAAGGTGTAATTTCCAGGGCATTTTTTTTTTGCTTAATTCCCAATGAAAGTTTTTGTTTTATTAATGTATTTTTAATTTATTAGTTCAATTATAATTTTAGTTGATGGCTTGTGCTGAAATATCAGTTCTTTGTAACTTATAATTAAATTATAACTATTTCGGTAATAAGCAAATGTTTAAATAACTTGTTAAGACACCTTTCAATTAAATTAAACTATTTTTAATATGTAAATATATTATTTCAAGCTATTCTGCTTTTTATTGAATATTTCCATCCTTGTTGTGAATTAATCTTAATCCTTAATTTATTTCTGAAATGTACTTCTGCCTAGAAAATTCATGTTATTTTTTCCACAGCTCGCTTTTGCCTGTTGTTTTCATAGCTCCGAATCAAAATCCTATTCACAAAAACATATCTATAAATTTTAATTTCCTTCAAATTCAAGTTTTGCCCCCTCAATTTTCCATTCAATTTCCATTAGAATATACACACTCTCTCTCTTCTCTGGTTGGGATTTTTCCCAAGAAGCCAAAGTGTGTCATGGCAGAGCTTATGAACTTCCCACCCGTAGTTGTTATTCTTGTTGTTGTTATTGTTGTTGTAATGCCAGCCTTTTAAACTCGAATCAAAAATCAAAATCCGCACCAGCTACAAATGTTAAATCCGCAAATAATTGACAAAGTTTAGGCATAAACGTGGCTCTGTCTCTGGGAAATTGCTGAGGGTATGAATGTAGCTTGATGGTGGGGTGGAGAGGTGGAAAATTCTGGAGAAGGGGTGGAAATGGGGCTGACAAGAATGCTCTCTGTGTGTGTGTGTGTGTGTGTGTGAGTGCGGGCCAACTTCAAAATATGTTGGCCACAAATGGCAAAAGTTTGACAGGTAAACGGAATTCGGATAGAATATCTGTGTACACATGAGTGTGTGTGTGTGTGTGCTTGTGAGTTTGAGGAAAATTTCGCTGGCGGAAAACCCCTTTTGCCAAATGCATAAACCGCTGGAAACATCTGCGACCATCGGATACCGGGGATTCTGGATTTGTATACGGATTTGGCTTTGGCTTTGGCTTTTTTCGGCTAACCAACCGGCTAGCGGCCAAAGAGTTTCAATATAGATACTTTGTCTATCTGTGCGGTTCTAGTTGAGCGGGCGGCCATTTATGTTTAATGAGATACTTTTTAACAGCCTCATAAATGGCTATGATAACCACTTAATGTCGAAGGCAACGGCAACGGCAACAAGAGTGGGCCGAGCGAAAACAATTTACATATTAAACTTGCGCAGAGCTGCCAGCCAG
Organism: Drosophila anomelani; assembly: GCA_035045905.1. Lineage (NCBI taxonomy): Eukaryota > Metazoa > Arthropoda > Insecta > Diptera > Drosophilidae > Drosophila > Drosophila anomelani. The sequence continues at coordinate 12,933,016 of JAWNOO010000165.1, forward strand.
CCGCCTGTTATCCTCATCGCACATCCTGCGAGCCTCTCGTTCGCTGCCGCTCCTTCGGCGTGCGAAATATGTTCGCCTGCGGCGCATTCACTTTAATTTGATTAAATTTTGAACATTTTCACGTAAAAGTTGCTCCTTTGGCTCGGCTGTTGAGGCTTCACGGCATCGCTTTCTCGCTTTTCCAACGCACAGTGGTCTTATAGGCTTGAGGCCATCAAACAGGAATTCATTAATAAATTGACAAAGGCTTTAATGTACATTTCGTTCGGGAACTATAATAAATTTGACATTTCTCACTTTTTGGTTAGAAGCATATAAGTTTTCGGGCTTTTATAATATATTTTCTCCCATAAAAAGGTTTCTAAAATAACATGGTATCTTTTTTATTGTATATTTTAAAGACCTATGCTCGAATTTTAAAGCTTTTCTAGTCTAAAAAGTAAATGTTAGCTGGAAAAATATAAAGTTAGAATGTAATTAAATTATAAGGTGTATCTTTGACTCATTTATTCGAGTTGTTTAACCCTTTACAACTTAACCACTGTGCCTTGTGCTCTCTCATCTGTGCTGGATGGATTGGATAGCTCTGGTCTGGCCTGGCCTGGTTGGATCGGTGGCTCCTGGTCTCGTTTCGTTCGGTTTGGTTTGGTTTGGTTACTCTGGTTGGACCTCCTGCTGTCCCAAAAAAAAAATATACAAGCTGATGCCACCTTCACGCTCAGCTGTTGTCTGCTTAAATTTATCCCTGGGTATGTGTATAAGTTAAATAGTTTTAATACCCTGTAAAAATAAAGAAACCGCAGGTGGGGGATCGAAGATTAAGGTTTTGTTTATGAAATTATGAATAATAGATTTTAAAGAATTAAAACCAATTCGTAGGCTTGGAATTATAAAGAAAATTAAGCAATCAAAATTCTTTTAAAATATGGAATATATTTATAGCTTCTGAATATTTTTAAATACGTAATCAATCTTATTTGAAAGAGTTACATTTCCTTTAAACTTTTGATATTAAATAAAGAAAAAATAGCTTAGAAAAGTTTTCATTTAATATAAAATATTCAAATCGTTACCATATAAAAACTAATAAACTTATAAAATATACATTGAATTTAAAACTAAATTAGTTTCTTCTTTAATTACATTTCTGCAACTTCAAAACTTCTTTTTAATTTTAATGAAACCTCTTTTGAATACTTCAAGACCTCTGCCAGGTAATCAAATATGCCGCACTCTCAGCCAACTCGCCTAGCTTATTTCATTTGAGTATTTTGTAGTTGTAGCTGTATTTTATAATAAATAGTTGTTTAAACTTTCGCCTACTCGAACGAACGAACGAGCGAACGAACGCTTCTCCCTGCTCAGCCCTTATTTTTGGACCAAAAGAGATGTTTCCCACCAATGTGGTTGCTTGGTTGGCTATTGTTGTTATTGTTGTTGGTGTAGCTGCTGCTCCTGTCCGGCTCTTCAACTATTTTTTATGCAATCTGCTGTGGCTCTGCGAGTTTTCACCCCACCACCCGACCACCCTCCCACCCTTCACTTCACACACATCGAAGGCCCCCTCGAGTTGCATTGTTTTGCTCCGTGCGCCGTGCTGTGTTTCCTTTTGTTTTTCGCATACACTTTTTGCAGTATTTTTATTTTTTGTCTGTTTGCCATTTCCTCCTCCAGAGCTCTCTCCTTCTTTCTCTGGCTGCAGCCGCACATAGTTATGGCCACGATTTTGGCTTTCGGTTATGTGCACTGAGATTTTCCTTGGCCTTGTTTTTCCCCTCTCTCTCGTCCCAGCCGGCAATTGTTTGCAGCTCCTTTCGCTGGGAGTTATCCTTGCCATTGTTGCACAGGTTGCAGCAAGTCGAGGGAGTTGAAAATTCTCCAAATTAATTCGCATCATTTAAATCACAGGGAAAGAGCTCTCTGTCTCTGTCCTGTTCGGTATGAGGGTGCTGAGGGCAAGGACTTCTTTCCCAGAAGGCCGTAAAATCGAAACAAGCCAAAAGGGGGGAGCAGCCGAAAGATTCGGCCAGTTAAATTATGGCCCACATTGAGCCGGGGCAAACGAACAGATAAACAATAAGTAACTGTGAATTATAGCGGCCATTACTTTGGGGTCCTTTTGTTGTTTATGGCAGGACAATAATTAGGACGAGCCAGGGCCCTTCTGGAACGTGTGAATTTTTCTCTCGCTTTCCCCCCGGTTTCGATTGGAAAATTGGTTAATTAGGGGGTCCACTCAATTTCCCGGCCTCCCCAAAATGGAAGAGGAATATATATATTTTTCGTTGGGCCTCAACAGTTGGCAAATCGAATGGGATTCACCCGAAAAACCTGCTGCTCCCCCAACGAATTCCCCGCTTCTGTGCTCCTGTCTGCGTAAATTGCTTATGAAATTGACATCGAAGCCTCGCCTGTCTGCCGGAAATGGAAACAGCGGTAATGACGAGGCGCGCACACTCACCCACACACACACACACACACCCCCCCGGTGATACACACACCCAAAACGTTGGCAGTATAACCCACATAATTGGCAAATCACACACATTGATTTCACCGTGTCCTGGCGTCCTCGTCATCATCCTTATTGCCATTGCTGCTGCTGCCGTTGCTGCTGTATCTGCTTTTGTTGTTGTTTGCTGGTTCAATCGCTCACTGGAAACCCCATCCAGCATCCTGCGTGTAGCTCCGCCCCCTCAGCCATCCACCACATCCGACATCTGCCTAAACAGAAGGAAGAGCGTTGGTAAGAGCGAAAAGCTGCACTTGGGAAAATGGTTATTAAAGTTTAGCCTCAAAATTATTTAAAAGTAGTTTAATAAAATATTAAAGTTAAGTTTTTCTATAGTTAAGAAATAAATAATAAATAGGGCTCAACTTTTCCCTCAGTGCAGCGAGCTCTCTCTCTTGGCGCGGCAGCCAATGTGGCGTATACGTAATTTAAAGGCAACGATACCAAAAACGCCAGCTCAGTCGGAGGTCGCTGAAGGTGTGGCTGGTGTGTGTCATATGGGGGGCATCATTAATAACATCGCAGCGTAGAACAGGCCAAGACAACATCATTAGATCGGGGCCCGAGCTGTGACTTTGTCTCTACGCCTTGGCCTTAATTTCCATTGTTTGCCAGAAACAGAGAAACATTATATGTGGCATTGGCATTGGCATTTCCCAGCCGCTTGATCTTAAATAATTAGGCAGACTTCAGTGTCTCCAGCAGATACAACCCATCAACCATTTACCCTAGGCATCAGCATCATCATCATCATCATCATCCTGCTACTGAGGAAAAGCATCCCCTTCGTTGGGGAGGAAAAAAGCTGGAAAAAAAGAATTTCTTCATTGCTGTAATTTATAACGTTCACTTGTCATTAACAGCCATTTTAATCGTCTAGCAGGCAGACCCATAATGTGTATAATATGTGCTCCTGCTACCCGTGTATGTACGTATCCTGTTGTGGCATTTAAAGCGTGAAAATATTAATTTATGGGCCTTTTAAATGAGCCCCTGCCCGTGGTCGGAGCGCAACAAATTGGCAATGAAAATGAAGCAATAACTGAGCGCTGAGCAATGAGATAAATATGAAAATAAATACTTAGCGCCGCGCAGTGATAAACACTGCGTAAATACCAAAATAAATACAGCGGTAAATACTAAACGGCGGGGTAAATGCATTCACAAATCGAGTGATTAAGTGCCCGATCAATTGGATTTTATTCGTGCATCGATTTCAGCAGCTTCACAACTGGCAAATATTTATGCATCAATTCTCCTCGTACTGATTGCTGGCTAGTGCAGGAACTCGTGTTTCTCCCGCTCTTAATTCCCGCTTCTTGCTGCCTTTCAAAGCGAGAAACCCAAAATCTATTTATGCCCCAGCTCAAGCCCATAAACCACAGCCAAAATCCAGTGGTCGTCGCATTTAAGTGTCTTGCTGAGGAGTGGCTGGGGTGAGGGGACGGTAATAGTGCGAGGAGGAAGGGTGGTTTTGTGGGTGGTTACTCGGCGCTGGGGCTTAGGTTTCCAAGGGGAACCACAAAGCAAATTCGCCTGCCGTAATCTGCACTTGGAGCGCGTATCTTAATAAACTATTAAATCAAACGCAAGCCTCAATGCACGCAAGCTCACAATTACACTTGGAGAAAAAAGCAGCACAGACGGGGGAATGAATTTAACTAGGATAAAGTATAAAGAACAGGACAACTTTCATTTAAAGGAAAAAACAGCCTTAAAAACCTCCTTGAAAAGGCAAGAACGTTTTGAAACAAAACAAAGGCCTCGGCATAAATTATATAATATTAATATTGTTTATTAATTATATAATTTAAACATTTCTTTTTTGGTGTACAGCTAAATTCCCCCACAGAAATACGAAATATTTATCGAGGAGTACCAAGAGTTTGAAGCTGTTCTCCCCTTTAAAGAGCCCACATATTCTCGTTTCTCTTATTTATAAATTCACCAAAAATGTTGTTTTCTTCCTTCTGCTCCACCACAACTTTGACTCCCTGTGTGTATAAATATATATACATATATATGGTATAGTAAATAAATAAATGAGTTATATGCGCGTTCACATTCACATTATTCTCCATCCAGTGGGGATTTTTGCCACCTTCCCTCGCCACTTCGGCTACCAGTTTTCGGCTCTTGTCCGGTCTGATTTCTGGTTGTTTTTGTTCTGGCTCACAGGAAACCGATAGGACATGGCGATTAAGGATATTCTAGGAAGCCAAGCCGGGCCAGAGCCAGAGCCGGAGTCGGGGCCGAAAGCGTTTTCCATTTCAATTGAATGGGAATCGGTTCTGGGAATATTTTGCTGATGAATAAAAGCGATCTTTAACCCATTTTCTGTCGGCTTTCAATTGATTTGCGGTATTTATTTAATACACATTCACCTTTACTTTAAAGTGTATTTAATATTTAAACAGAGGTTAATGAAAGGTAATGGGAATAACTGGGATATGGAAAAGATTTAATATTTATTAACTATTCTGAATCATCTTTTACTTGTTGTTTTAGGTAAAATTAAATTCTTAAAGGCTTTGGTGACAAAATAATTGTTTTTATTTATGGCAAGTCTTTCAGCAAAACCCTCGGGCAGAGGAATATATGTACTCCCTGTCCCATTTATGTTCCAGAGAGATCTCCGGCGATCTGAAGGTGCCGCTGCCCTTGGGCACCACACGCCAGATACCCGTATATACAGCATATATTCCCCCGATTCTTTACTCTCTGCCCAGCTTCCCCGACTGGCTCGGCTGTCGTTATTATTTATGTTTTGTTATCCGTTGACCAGAGCGTTGGCGCTTGTTTTTTCCACACTCGCACACACACCACACACACATGGCTCACCTATTTTACGATAGAATGAATATCTTGTGCTCTCCTGTTTCCAGCAGCAACTCCTCCTCCTCCTCCTCCGCTCGGCCACCCTTCCTGCGATTGTGTGTTATAGTAGTTTTTGCCACAGTATTTTTCTCTAAGCTTGTGCGAGTGTGCGGCCTGCCTTTCCCCCACAGAATTTCCCCGCAGTTTTCCTGGTTCTATGTACTTCCGTTTTGTAGTGAAAAGAGCTTTGCGTGTTGCGGCATCTCTCTCCATTTTAGCCTGGTTTGTGCGTGTGTTTGTTTGTTGCTTAGAGAATTGATGGCAAAAGGATGTGTGTGATTTTGCTGTTTTTCTGCCAGTGTGTGTGTGTGTGTGCCGCTTCTGGCCACAAATATCAGCCGAATGAAGTGGCATTTGCTGGCGAGGTTTAAAGCCAAGTGCGCGGCGTAAGCTTTTAACAATCAGAATTGCTTAAATATGACCGGAATTCCAGTGGAGGATTTCCAAACGCAGTCCTGGGGCATAACTTATTCATATTTTTGAAATGGCCAAACCGAGGAATATATTTCAACTTGCAGGGATTCAAGGAAAGCTTATATTTTTTAACAAATAAAATGAGTTTTACTTGAGGAACAGTTCAAATATAAAGTTTTATCTTTAAATAGTTTAAGATTCAGTAAAGCGGAAACTCAAATCTTGAACCTCATTAAATATGCGATTTTTGAATAAATATCAGCATGAAATTCAGCTTGAGTAGCATATTGATTCCGTTGGCATTTATCATTTCTACTTGTTTATCTATGACTGCTTTTCTAAGTGATTTTAGTTCCGACTTGCTCCCCTCCTCCTTCCGCCGCTTAACTCTCCCCCTCTTTGCACACTCGCACATGAACATAAAATAATGTTTTTATAAGTCTGTTTGGAGCTGCTCGATAGCGCAATTTGAGTGGGGAATCCGACTCCCACCTCCCAGCAGCGCCTCCCAAGTGGCATTGTTTGATCTGGCTTCGGAGGCGGTGGAAAAAGGCAAGCAAAACGTCCCAACGGAGTCGTCAATAAATGCGATAAAGCCAAACATGTTTCATTTGCAATGGCCAATGGCTGCCGCCTCAGCTTACCCCTACTTCTTGGTCCCCTTTCATCTCGCCTCACATCTTGCATCCATCCAAAGGCGGAGCAAAAAAAAATGAAATTAAGAATTGTATTATATTTCTTGATTTCCACGAATCCATGATACCCGGTAGAACCATTCCTGTCAATCTCAATACCCATATATAAGTCAAAATCGATGTGGGGTTGTGTGAATATTGGAATAAAGAATGCAAACGGAATTACTAGAAAAATAAAGATCATATACATTTTATTTATATTTTGTATACCTTTTCAGAATGTATTTTCTTTTAAGTTTGTATTCAAAATGGGAAATAGAAAAATAGAAATAGAAAAGGCCACAAACTTTCTCTTTACTTAAAAATTATAATCTGGAAAATTTATAATTAATTCTACAAAATACCTTTTAATTCTGAAAAATATGTTTTAATATTCACAAATAGTTCAACTCCCTCTGATCTTTATTTCTTAGTTTTTTAACATTAAGAATTAATACATTTTCCTAAATTTAAAAGTATAAAGATAGCAGGTTCCATATAACTCGTACAGAATATATTTTCCTAGCTCTGTGTCTTAGCCATAAACCCATAATTGGACATAAAAATTCCTTAAATAGTGGAAAAACGTCTTACAATGTAACCAAATTGTGGAATTAGCCATGATGTGGGGCCGGAGTACACCTTATATACCCTTTGCAGTCGCAACGCTTTGCTGGGCATAAAAAACAGAGCGCAGCCAAAAACTCATAAAATTTTGCGTTGAGCTGAGCTGCGCTAAGAAGCCAAAGGGAAACGGCAAGGGAAAGGCAAAGAAAAGCCAAGGAAAGCAAAGAAAAGTAAAGGCAACGGCAACGGCAACTGCTACGGCATTGGCATTGGCATTGGCGTCATCTTCAAGTGTTTGCCACTCGGCTCAGTTCAGCTTGATTCGATTCGCCTCAACTCCTGTGTGAATTTTGACCCATAATTGACTTGTACACATGCCAATTCCCCAGCCGATAGCCGCCTCTCCGCAGACATTTTCCCACTGCCACTTTTGCTGCGTGTCCTGGCGGCGTTATGCGGCCAAGTTTACAATTTATACCCCACCTGCCACCCGGTCCACTTTATCCACTGGTCGTTCTGTGGCCTTAAAGTCCTGCTTTCTATCTACTTTTTGGCTAGTTGTTGCAGGCCGGAATAGGAAAGAAGGAAAAACTATTGTGTATGACATTTTTAATGCCCCCATAGCTATCATTAGATGGCGAACAAAAGCGACGACCGGCGAACAAAGGCAATAGAAATAATCAATACAAATTTTATACCTCCGCTCCGTCGCTGTCCTGCTCTTTGTGCCCCCATCAGATCCTGCACACACACACACACATAGCCAACAATGAAATACATTACAAATCAATTGCAATCGCTCGAAAATCGGCATGCGAATTTCCATAGACGATGTCTGGTGTGGCCGTGCGATTGGATTGGATTGGCAGGGGTTTTTGGGGCGAGGCTGGGTCCTGGGTCTGGGTTTGAGTTTGCGATTGGGATTGGGATTGGGATTGGGTTCGATTCGGTTTGGATGCACTGCTATAAAAGTTCTGGCACAATGCCAATTTTGTACTACAATTTTATAATACTTAAACTTTATCTAAACTATAGTTTAGGAAACAATGCTGTTGAATTTGTTCAACAAGAAATATTTTTAGAAGAACATAAGAATATTAAATAAAGTTTACAGGTGGTTTAGTAAAAAACTTGTTGATTTTCCAAAGAAATGAAACCTTAAAAAGTCATTTCAGGCTTTAGATAATTGTTTGTAGAGAAACCTATAAATAAAATCATATTAAATTAATTCTTAAAGCTTAGACTTTGTAATAAGATATTTTCATTTTTGAACATACAAATTATTGAAGTAGTAAAGTATTATATAGTTATGGTTAGAGTATAATTTAGAAACAATTAAATCAAGTTTTTAAAACAATTAAAATCTGTAAATAATTCCAATTAAATAAATATATAAAAATATCACAGAATAATAATTATTTTAAGGCAAATTAATTGTATATTACAATGATTTCATTGAATGAATAATAAATATTATAATGTTAAGATCTAAACCCTAATTCTACTCCTAAAAAACCAACTTTGCCCATTAATTTCATCACCAGATTCGTTTTCAGCACCCCCTTAAAGGACTTCACATGCAAGGGAGTCCTAGGAAAACTACTTTTTTGTAGCTTAGAAAGAGTCTTCCAATTGATTACCCATTTCGGGTGATATTTTCCCTCGGTGTGACTGGCAAGGGGCAACATTATTATCATCATCAAGCGTACAAAGTTAGTGCCGGCGGGCTTTTCGGCGACGAAGGGAGATCGGATGAGCGCGGTGCTAGGAGGGGAGATGAAGGAGGTTGGTGCTCCAAATCGGCAAATGAAACAAACCAGGATTTACATGTACACAGTTATTGCTGCTGCTGCTGCTCCTGCTGGTGCTCCTCCACACACACACACACTCGTGTAGGTCCTTATGCGGATGTGCATGTGTGTGTGTGCAGAGCATTTCCTTTGGGTTATTTTCCGGGAACAACATTTCATGGCACTGATAAAGCTGCCATGGCAGCCAGCCTCTGTCGCCGACGACTGCGCTGCCGGGCCAAGGGGAAATCCAATCACGGAGCCTGCGCCGCGAGAGAGAGAGCGAGGGACTCTCTCTCTGAAATGTCCTGCCTCTCGCAAGTCCTTTTTTCGGCTTGAGCAAATTTCCCAGCTGCGAGCACTATTCGCATGTCAGCGAGGAGCAACAGCAACAACAATTGCCCCGGGGCCAACAAAATATTTGACGCAAGCGGATTGTAAGGATATGCACACACATACGTATCCTGGAGAGCATCGCTGTGTGCGTGTGTGTGTGTGTCAGTGTGCGAGAGAGCGGTGGCGCGTGCACTCCAGGCAATGTCAAGTTGACACTTTCACCAACGCACGAGACACGAGACACGGGACACACGACGGCGAACAACAATGGAGGAGAACGGGAACGATGGCCACTGCTGCGATGGCGATGATGATGACGACGAGCAGGACGATTATGATGATGCAGATACGGCCCACTGATGATGAACGCTCTTGTGATAAAGCCTGTAATGAGTGGGCATTTAAGTGATGATGAATTCTTTGATGTTCGCTCACTCATTCATGATGTCTATGATGGCGTTACAAGATGCTGTCAATGATTATTATTTAAAGGATAAAGAATAATGGGTTTAGGGGTTTAGGGGTTTAGGGTTTTATCTTCTAAATATGTTTTTTGAGGATTTAAAACAATAAATTGAATTCTTAATTATGAACAAAATTTTTGATTTTAAGATTGCAGTGAAGGAAGGTTGCAGATAATACTTAAAGGATTATACTTTAAAGTTAATCAAATATTAATGATATAGCCGCTGAATAAGAGAATAAAATATAGTTATAAATAAGAAATATAATAATAAATAAAAATAGAATCAAGAAATATGCTTACATTTTCCTTCCTTTATTGTGATTCCCTTCATGCTTGACAAATGTTAGTCAAAGGGTTAGGTCTCACCTGGAAACATGAACATTATCCTTTCCGTAGCCCTTCGTCGTCATCGTCATCATCATCGGGACATCAGCGACACCCTCTGCAGAGGTTACATGGACATTCTGCCGACTCGAATCGCTATTGTTGTTTGTTTGCGCCATTGCCAGGACTCGTCTCCCCATGCCCCATGCTCATTGCCCTACCTCGGCACTTCCCTCTCTTAGGTTCTGGCTGCTTTCGGTCGTCCCCTTGCCTCGGGTCTCCTCTTGCTCCAGCAAGTTGCGGGCCTCCCACGAAAACAAACATAAAGGTGCAACAATGACGCGCGTGGAGCACCGAGCTCTCTCTAGCTTTCGCTCTCTCTCTCTATCTATCTGTCTTCCGCTTTCTCTCCCTCTCTCTCTGTGTAAGGACTCTGGCATTTCCTTCTCTGGAAGTCCTTGCTCTCCTTCGTAGTTGCAGTAAGTGAGAAGCAAGAGTGCCTCTCGCGCTGTTAACTAACTTCTCCTGCTGCTGAAAGTGAATGTTTGGTGAATGTCTAAGATTTTTGTTTATTTGTTTTCGATTGCAACATTGTTGGCGGGCCGTTACTGGCTGGCTTAGGGGCAGGTGCCAGGATAGTAAATGTAATGGCCTAAAGCCAGGAATCACTGTTGAAAGGAAAGGAGAATTGAGGTTTCTTCAAGAATATATTTAAAATTTAGATGGGATTCTCTTAAAAAATAAGCAGTTATAAAACGCAAATAAATAAAGTCGATAAATACTTAGTGATATCCAGAAAATATTTAATATTTATGGAAAAAAATATTCCCTTTGAATTTTGTATTAAATCTTTATTTAAAAATATTATTTGGAAAGTTGGGAAAGGTTTTTATGATGTAAAATATTTTTAATATATAAACAAGATATAAAGCTAACTTCGGGAAGCCGTAATTAATATTCCCTGCAGATTGGAATTGGATTATGGATATATAACTCAATCTAAAGGAATTTCCTTCAGTTTATCGAATTGTTTTTGAGGGGATGAGATTTTTCCCACATTTTCCACTTGTTCGAATTTCCACTGCTCTTGCCACAGCTGCTTATCCTGGCAAACATTTAGCAGACTCGACAACCCTGGTAGAAGCTCATGCGGGCCAGCAGTTAACAGAGTTCCTGGCCGAGCAGTGTGGGGGTGTGCATCCGGCGAGCGAGCTCTTGCTCTCAGTAGCTGCCTCCCCCTTTGGCTTCCCCAATTCCTGCGGCCCATTGTCCTGCTCGCTCGCTTTCGCTCTCCCCTCCTCGCACTTTCTCTCTCTCAGGCGCTGTTAGCCACTTCCGCTGTTGTAATGCTTCTGCGCCGGCCGCCCGCCGACGGTGGCGGCGGTGAAAACAACGACAACCAGCAACGGCGACTGCGACGGCGACGGCGGCAGAGGAGCTCCGGTACGGCACGGCATGGTCGAGGAAGAGAATCCCGCTGCGTTTGGCTGTTGCTAAAAATCCTACGCAATTCGCGAGAGTCCTTCAGTCGTTATCAGACAAGCGAGTCCAGCAGTCGTTGCGTTCTGTTCCTCAGCAAAATAAACCGTGCAAGTAGCCTAGTGTGAAACCAACAAAATCTACAACCAAACAACCAAACAACCAAACAGCCGACAGCCGACAGCCCAGGAAGACCCAAAAGTCAAGTAGTCAAGTCGAGTCGAGAGGAATTAAGTCCTGCAAATCGAATATCAGCCAGTCAAAAGTCGCTTAAGGACACTCGCGGCAATCGCGTCCTGAGATTTTTGTCACCGTGAGTTTTTTGGCAATCCAACACAACGCGTTCAAGTGCAATCAACACAACAACAATCCCCAAAATAAAATCCAAAACAGGAGCAGGACATTTGTCGCGCTGTCAACCGTTGAGCTTTAGTAGTGTTTAAAAAATACAGATTTCCCGAGTATTTCCCCGAGAGAAATACTTGCAAATCGAACAAAATAAAGATACAAAACAAAGAAAACAAACAAATCAACAAAAATAAACCCTAAACCCAAAGAGCTTCTCAAACAGTTGTGAATCGACGATAAAAAGTAAAACAGGGAAAATCCAAAATCGAATCGAAAATCCGCATCAGCCGCTACAGCAGATATATAAAGCAGCCCAGTGCATATAGCCAAGATCAGCCCAGACAGCCGATCTTAGCCCCCTTAGAGCCGACGCAGCTAAGTCGGCCCACACAACCACATTTCCTGTCGAAGGTGTTGCTATAAAACCCATCAAGATTTCACACTTTGGAGTAAATCTGTTCTACGTGAAGCAGCCAGCGGAATTATTTCAGCAGCCGCCGCTTCCGCAGGCGACAATTAAAGCGATTAGTCCGCCCGTGACAGCCGTCGCAGCGCCGCCGCCGCCGCCGCCGCAGTCGACGTTTACGCCGCTGTCGACGACAGCAGCCGCCACAATTCCAACAAAAAAACTCGTTGTAAGTTCCTATAGAATATTTAAATATCTGAGAGATTTCTTAAATCGAATAAAAAGCTATATTTTTTTAGGTATTTCTATCATAGATTACTCACAAATTTTAAATTTATAAGAATGAGAGGAATAAATTGTTTCTGAATGAATTTTCATTAAAAAATTAAAACAATAATGAGACAAGTTTAAGTTAAATATGTTTCCTGAACTGTAAATTAATCTGTATAAAATAATGCACTTGTTTATGACAGGTTTTTCTTGGCAATGTAAAAAAGACACCTGTGAATTCATTACAAAAATTTAATATATTTTACAGCAATATTCTTCAAGTAAAAATCAATGATTTTATATTAGAAATGGCAAGAAATTAAAAGAAAACCCAACAACGAATATAGAAAAGCCTTTTTTAGGTTGTTTAAATATTTGGAATATTTTTAAAATACTTTCTTGGAAATCTTTCAAAAAATAAACCTGATATTAATTTTGTTATATTTAATTCAGCAATAAAAACGTACTAAAAACTTATCTCAAAAGAGTACAAAATGTAATGCAATAATTACTTACTCTCTATACTCTAATTACGCTAATGCCTGCAATCAAATTACTCTTAAACTTTCCCCGTCTTTGTTAATCACATTAAATGATAAATAAGCATAATATTTAATACAATTCCAACGGAGAAGGTCGTTACAAGTCTCCTAAATATCTAAATATCCCCCTAAATGCCACCCTCATCTCTTAATTATTAATGCTATTTAATGAAAGTCTTGGTCCTCGTACCCCCAAAAAGTATGCAATGAATTATTTTTATGCTGGCAGCTCAAACAATTCAACGAATCGCGTCGTTTGTTTTTGTTTTCCTTCTTGAGTTTTTTGTTCTTAGCGCTTTTTCCCCATTTTTTTTCTGTTCTGTTCTGTTTTTTTTTTTTTTGTTTTTTGTTTTTCTTGGCCAGGCGCGCACGCAATAAATTAATTTATGTCCAACGTCAGGCACGTTTCGCACCCTCCGCTGGACTTCTGGTCCTCGGGCACGTTTCTCACCTTGCCTGCCATCCATTACCAAGATTTGCAAGTAAATCGCTTTAAGTGGCATTGCCCGAGTGAAAAGCACAACACAGAAATTAAAATTCCAACGACCATCATCAGCGGGCAAAGCCGGGCAGCCCCAGCGGCAGCGGCAGCGGCAGCGCCAGCGCCAGCGTGGGGGAGAATCCTCTGGCAGGACTCTAAAATTTAGTTTTGTGTCCTTGCTGCCTGATAATATCGTTTCGTTCGTTTCATTTTCGTTGCTTCGTTATAATTTGCTTTTAATTTGTTTGGCAAACGCCAACACTTCAACACGGTTGCCGGACAAAAGGACCTCGGCCCTATAGCTCCTGCTTCTCCTGCTGCTCCTGGCCCGTGCTCGTGCTCCGTCTATCTAACCCACACCTCGGCTCAAAAAAAAGGCAGGAAAAAATGTCATAAAAATAATTACGCACCAGGAAAATAAACGCGGCATCGGAATTCGCGTGTCTCTCTCCCGGTTTGCCTCCAGTCGATCCTCGACCCTCGACCTCTAGCCGGAGGGCTCATAAATTTTATAACCCGGCTGTAAACGCGAATAAACCCTCATCGAAAAGTGGTCATAAATAAGTTGAAATATATTTATAGTGCGGTTTCAACTTGGTTAGAAGTTCTGATGAGGAGTCCGTGCTGCCATCAACTTTTTCTTGATGAATGTTTCAATAGGCCACAGGAATATGACTTTATTTGAGCGAGAAAGGCTCAAAGTTTATTGATACCCTGCTAAATTTTAATAAATATCTAAAAAATGCAGATAATTATGGATATATCTTTGAGATATTACAACTAAGAACTAAGTAAATATGGTTCAATCTCAAAGAAACAAAAAAATTCACTCTATTATTCTATAACAAAATAAAACATATTTCTACTTAAAAAATCTATGAATTAGCTTCCCTTCCTTAAACTATAATTTTCTAAAAATATATACCCAAAAAAGAAGATTTCTAAAATCCAAATAACTTGATTTTCTGAATTGCGAGAACCCTTGAAATAATTCGTGAAAGCCAGTTTAAACTTTGAGTTGCTCTCATCGTCCTGGCAATAAACTCGCAGCCATCATTCGCTCAAAATGGCTCAGCTCTCAGCACTTTGGGCCAAAATCGAGGACTGCGAGGACTCTGAGGACAGCGAGGACTCCTCTGGCTCACCTAAGAGCAACGAAGCCATTCTCGTAACCACATTAGCTGCTGTCCCACATCGCTCGAGTTGTCTAACTGCCATTTTAGATTTGTGTCTAGTGACTGGGGCTTGTGGTAAACACTTGAGTTTAATGGTTTGTTGACTGCCATGGGCTCAAAGCCCAAAGACGTTTTCTATAATAAAATTTTCGTCTATTGCCGTTGGCCATAAAAGCGGCGAAAAGCGGCACTAAACGTCCCTCCGCACAGCCCCTCGAAAATCCCCGAATCCTCGACTAGTCGAATCCACTGCTCAACTGTTTTATTATTTACTAACTATTTTATTTGATTTCATTTCGGGCAACGCGCTTAAGGTTTCACTCCGGCCTTTTTGTGAATTGTCCGATGCCGCAAAGCCAATTCCGGAGACAGCCACATGGATTACAAATGTCTGACTTTTGACTGGCATAGAAGCCAGCTCTGGCCATTTGCTAGTTGGTTTTTTTTTGAAAGGGGCTTAAAATTGCTGGCCCTAGTTTGTTGCAAAATGAAAATATATTTCTCTACCAGCAAGAACAAAGTTCCTCCTCCCTCCCTCCATCAACAATTAGCTGTCGGGGAAAAAGCCAAGCCCAAAACCCAAACTCAAAGCAAAGCGGAGCGAAAAAAGCAATTGTCAACCAAATTGGCATTGGCATTGAGTTGGCTGGGATTTGATTTATCAACATGTTCCACGTGAGGGCAAAAGAAATCATTGCTGTCAGCCAGCTGGGACCCAAGTGTGTATATATGGCAATTCCAGCATTATGGCATTTTCGTTTTTCATGTCGCCGCATGGAAATGTGCGTTGTGCCAAACCAATTGGGAACTCGCAGGGGGGGAAAAGCGAAGGAGCGCGCCCAACTGACGCGTTTCCGTCAAGTGCAACAAGCTGGGAAAAGCGAGAAGAGCGGCCACGGGAGTCGGAAGGGAAATGCCTGGTGAAGGAGTCGCTGAAAAGGAGGAAAAGCAGCAGCAGGAACAGCAGCAGGAGCAGCGGCAGGCGGGGGCAGGACCAGAAGCAGTACCAGCTGAAGATTCCCCCAGTCAACGTGCTGGGGTTTATTAAAATTTTAATATCAACGCGAATGTCGACAGTCAGCCAAGTAAAAAATGTGTAGCGCAAACTTTTCTGCTGGAAAAGCGGAGCAGGAGCCGAAACAGGACGAATGTCAATGCATACACGCAAAGAAATATGACAAATTTTAGCCGGAAAAAGGGTACCAAAAAAAGGGAGTTTGTAAGGTAAAGAAAAAGGAAATTAGATGGGAAAGTCTAGGTAGACTTTTTCCTGGCATATTGAAGTTATTTTTCCAACTGATTCTAATTATAATTTGCTTAAATTTTAATCTTTCAAGTATTTCTCTTTAAAAATGAGGCATTTCTTAGCTAGAAAAAGTAAGAAACTCTCAAAAAATACTTTTATTGTTATGCCAAATATTTTTTTAAACTGAATTCCAATCGATCTTCATAAAATATAAAATTAGTTTCCGTGTAAAGTCAATGGAAAGCGGGGGAAAGTCAGAAGAAAGAGAGCGCAATCAACCCCGGCGAAGGATGCTTCGATGTAGGTATGCCAGGACGAAGGCAAGCTGGTGCTGCTCGAGGACCTTGTTCAATGTGTGCGTAAGCAAAATAAGTCATTTTCCCTTATGGGCCATGCGGCGAAGAAGCTGCAGAAATTCATCGATTGAATACAATACAAATATGTCAACGAGTCGCTTGAGATGTCGCTGCTGAAATCTCAGACTCGAAAGGAAAAGCGGGCCAAGCTCGGGGAAAATCGAGGAAAACTTGAGGAGCTTGAGGAGCTGGCAGCAGCCGCCGTCCGTCGCCTTTGGTTTAACTCATTTCAATGCGCCCTGGGGGAGTTTGTTTTGGAGGCAAAAGCAATCAGTCAGTGGAGTGGCATTCATCTCCATCCGTGGGGTGTTGAATTACGGGTATTTTGTGTGAATTGAATTTGGCATGCCCCAGGAGCGAAGACCGAATTTTCCAGGGGAGTGAGAAGACCAGGACTGACTTTTCTCTTGGCTTTTAAGGATGGGTTTGGCGTCACATGCCGGGCCCACACCTTGCCAGCTATTTACGAGGAACGCATTCCTTTCCATTCCCGTTCCCATTCCCCCGGAAAAATCCAACAACAACAGGAGCAGCAGCAGAAGCAGAAGCAGCTCCGGAAAAGCCAGGAAAAGCGACAACCACCGGCGGCAATCAGGGCGCCAATAACAAGGATGAAGGATGCCAAGACGCTGGCTGGATGCTGGCGAATTGTTATTTTATGAAATTGCAAACACAATCAAGTCGAATTCCGAATTCCTCGCACCGCTTTTGTCGCCGTGGCAGGCGCAGGCGGAAAATTGTTGTTTTCCCTTCGCATCGCCAGACAAATAAATTGAACTAATAGAGATGTTAACATTGGCAGCCAGCAAACTTATAACTCCTTCGTTCTTTTGGTCTGGGAAATTCCTCAACGAAGATATTTGAATTGCCGAAGCGAACAATGCGGAAAAGTGGAAAAGAAACCGCCGAAGCACTCGAGCAACTTGCAAAACAAAATCCGCTTTTCAACAAGCTTTTCTTCTTTCCCTTCCCTCCCTGAAAAAAAGCTGGCCATTGTTTTTGTGCGTCCATCTGGGGGAATGTGTGTGTGTGAGCCAAGTTATTAGATTCATTTCAAGTTGCCGGCCAAAGTGCACTCCAAACATTGAGACTTCGGGGCGAGAGAGTCAGTCAAAGTAAAATAAGCCAAAGGGATGCGAATGCGAAAGAACTTAAAAAAAAGAAAGAGAAGAAAAGACTAGAAAGGGAAACAGATGGGGGAAAAACTACCCGCACAGGAGGAAAATGTAGGGAAAACTTGGGGCTGCGGCTGGCGTTGACAACCAGCTGAGGAAAAGAGGAAAAAGCCTCGGCCACAACACTATAAATGTGGGTAGTTTCCAAAAGGCGGCACAAAAGAAACCGCAACATCAGCAACAAGATAGGGCTGGGAAAAGCAAGCAAACAGGGGATGAGGAGGGGCGCTTTGGAAAAGCGGTGGGCGGGCCAACACTTATTTCAAACAATTAACTTGATATTGTAACGGGGCTAAGGGATGCCGATGCTGCTGCTGTTTTCCAACCTGCTCAACCTCTCGAAAGGTCGCCGGGGCCAAGTCAAATATAACGAAAGAAAACTCTTGGCAGCATGTGGCCAAGGGAAAAGTGGCGGCCGGCCATGGCTATGGACTCGGAAAATGGGGGCCAGTGCGGTCCCAAAGAAAAACATAATAAAATCAAACCAAAGTGAAGATGCCGACGCCGCCACGGCACACGAAAGTAAAATAAACTAAAAGAAAAACAAAAACTCACGAAAAGCAAAGAGCTGCTCAGGAGTTTTCCCCGCCGCCTCCTCCTGGCCGCTCGGCTTGGCGCCCGTTGTTGTCTCTTGGAATTGCTATCAGTGTTACAGCTGGCGGCGGCTTTTCCCCCCCTCGTGCCTCTCCTATTTCCTAGCCCCGTCGCCAGATGCGAGGCCATCAACAGCAGCCGTCGCAGTTTTTGGCTGCGAGGCGTCAACTCTTGTGCTACAACTTGAACACGAAGTTCATCAACTAACTTGAGGGGGCGTCACCGGGGAAGGGTCCTTCAGAGCGGGTGGCGGGGCGGAGGCATGCCACAAATGGCAGCGTCCAAGGCGTTACTCAGCTTGTTGTTCGCCCACACTGCCTCATGCACTTGGCGAAAAAAACACAAATTCAGGGAATTTGTAGCTAAAATAAATTATTTTAAAGTGCAGGGTATGCTTTAATTGTTTGTGGTAATTACAGTTTTTTGTGTGTTGTATTTAGAAGTAGTAAAAATATTTAAAAAGTTAAAATAAAACTTCTTGTTTTTGTTAAAAAAAGGGTCCTTTAAAAGTACTATTTATGATCCATAAAAAATCAAATGCTTCTTTTAGAAATTCTACAGCAAAGAAAACACAAATCTTTATTAATTTCTAGAAACTTCACACAAAGTATAAACTTCTTTCTCTTTTTTTAGCTGATATTTCACTTATTTTCTCCCAGTGCTGAGCTGCTGTTGTGGCCATTGTTGCTGCTGCGTGTTTGTTTGCCACCGGAATGAATATTGCCCGGACTAGAAGCTCCTCATCCTCATCCTCATTCTCCCGCTCCCTCAGTATTTTTCTCTGTATTTCTCTGGGAGCCCTGAAGCTGTTTGGCTTGACTTGGCTTCCACAGCTCCACCGAGCTGATGAGACAGAGAGAGAGACACAGGCCAGACTTTTCTCGAGGGCAGGCCGGGGCACCTGTCCACCTGAAACCACCTCCACCTGCTGACAACATCAACAGCAGGTCTCTGTTTTTCTTGTCCCCCTCCAATTGTTTATCTTACAAATTTACTTACGCTTATTTGAGCTGGAAATGAGCTGAGGCACCGGATCAGGCTCTAAGGCCGGGATGAATCTTGGCGGCGACCTCTCCCGCGAGGGAAATATTGTTGAAAGTTTTTCCGGCTAAAATTTTTATTTCGCGTTGACAAACACACGCGGCGTATGCGCAATAATTTACAAAATTATTATTGTGCCAAAGCAGCTGCTTGGGTCGGTCAACCTTTCGAGTTGGACTTCTGGCTTTTGGTTGGGCTTTGGTTTTGGTTCGGGGGCAAAAATGCTTTCTATATGATTAGTTGACAGAGCAGAATGACTGCAATTTTCAGTCGAGTATTGAAAAACGCCAAAAGGTAGCGAAAGTAAGGTAAATATTTAACCAAATTGCAGGTAGCGAGAAATTGAGAAATGGAAATGAAAGTAGAGGAAAAAGAGGCAGGGGAAATGAAATGGAATGGCAAATTCCCTTTTCGAGGGAAAGTTCTCCCTCACGAGCAACAACAACAAAAAGAGAAAACAATTACAATTACCTATTTAATCCCTGATGATCGGTATAATTGCATAATTCACCATGATTTACGGCCGGCCATACGCTCTATGTGCATTTCAATTGCCAATCAATCGCTGGCCCACCCATCAACCAGTTCAGTTTTTCCCCTCCCTTCCCAAGCACACACACAATAAACTATTTAGCCAATTGTTACAAGCAATCCCAATACCCGCTTTTCACCGTCGCTGAACCGAACTGAACAGGACAGAATACAGGAAATGTTAAATGATAATGCGAGGCACGCATAAAATGCAGTCACTCCCCCCCCCCCTGGCGTGCACACGCACAGGCACACCCGTGCGTATACGTAATTTTTATTGCGTATACGTAATGCATTTTGATGGCAGACAACGCTCGGCCGGCCACAGCGTAACAATTTAAATCGTCGGCGGTCATTTACGTGCACACCATGCAAAATGCATTTATTGCATGTCGGCGAAGGGTGAAGGCTCCTCCCTTCAGGAGGCAGAAGGAGGAAAAGGACCTCCACGAAGCGGGTTGTGTGCGAAATGTGTTGTCTACTTTACGGCGCGTGGCTGTTATTTCCGCTTTCCGCTTTTGCTTTCCACTAATAAAAATCGTTTAAAAAACCGCATGACAGCAACAGCAGCAGCTGTAGCACACACATAGTCAGCCGTTACAAAAACAGCATTAAATAATAACAATCATGTGTAAATTTGCGCAGCGCATCCTCGATCCTTGCCCTGATAGATTTATGTGTCCCGACAACTTCAAACTGCAACGTGGCGCAATAAATCTGGAATCCGAGGGAATCTTACCCGGCTCCTTGGCTCCTGCTCGTGCTCCTGCTTCTGCCCTCCTTTGCTGCTCCTGCATTTGCTGGCTAAGCTTATTTGTCTCTCCGCATCTTCTTCGTCTGCCATTGTCTTCCATTACTAAAATTAAAATCCAGGCAAAACGCGCTGCGATTCTATTACCAAAGTGACTCACACCATGTCGCAAGTTGGCAGTGGGGGAACTGAAAAAAAAAATATAGAAAAAAAGCCAGGACTCGCGACTGTTTCCTTCAGCTGCTTTCTCTATTTTTTCTTGACGGCTTTTACACTTTTAAACGGCGCTGCGGAGCGTGTTATTTCCGCTGCTTTTAGTCTGTCTGGCAGCAGGACTTCCACTTCGGCTTCTGTTTCAGTTTCAGCCGTTGATTGTGACTCTGTTTCTGTGGATGTGCCTGTGGATGTGAATCTGGATCTGAATCTGGATCCCCCCTCTGGTCTTACTGCTCCGCCATCTGTTGTTTTTGTCGCTTCCCTCCGACCTTCCCTCCTTCGGAATATGTGACTTTGTGTGTGATTCGCGTCTTGTCTTTTGGCAACGAAAAATACGTTAAATTAAATTATGATTTCAGCTCTCTGGTTCCGCCTCCTCCCTCGTCTGCCTGCTGTCCCGTCTCATTTCTGTTTTCATATTCGTTAAATTCATTTTTGTGGGGAATTTTTATTTATTTTCCACGTTCGTCCTTGCAAAATATTTGACTGCCTGTGCACGTTCATCAGGCCAGGCCCCAAAAAAATGAAATGCTCACTCGAAAATATATTTGAATTTGGTCAGATGTTATTAATTGAATTAGTTTTTATGAAGAGAGTTCCTTGTCTAGAATATTTTTTTAACAAGAAAAGATTTCAAGGTAATTGTTGCTCTGCTAAAACTAAAATAAAAAGGTTAACTTATACATATTTTCTCTCTGTGCAGGCCAGAGACAGACAACGGCAAAGGCGGGACGAGTCAGTCAGTCACTTAGCCAGTCAGTTAGTCAACAACAGCCAAGGCAGCCAGGAAACCAGCGAGGCGTGCGTGCCGCAATCCCTCCTGTCCCGCTCCGCTTCTGCTTCTGTACCGTCCCGCTTTGCTCCTGGTTGGCTGCCCTGTTCCCATTCCATTTCCATTTCCATGCCGGTCGTCGGTTCTCGTTTCTCGTTTCTCGTTTAGTTGTGCGGGCTGCAAAACTTCAACAATTGCCCTGATTTATAATTTCTGCTTAGCAATGCAAAATACTTGAGCCGCGTTGGGCCTGGGCTCGCTGGGCTCTTTGCCTCTCGCCCCTCCTGGAAAATGAGGAAATGGGGGCGGCTGGCGGCTGGCTGATGGAGAGGGAGGCGTGGCATTGTGGGGCTTCGCCGTCGCATGTGTTTGGCTTAGCATACAAATATTTTGCTGTTTGTTTGCCTTGGTGCGCATAAACGGCAAAGTGGGTGGTTTTTTCGTAGAGAAGAAATGTGATGAGCACGTTGACAAGTGAGTTGGCCGCCCTTCTGGCCCTCCTCACCTAGAGCAGAGCTCCATATAGCCCCTCTGCCACCCCTTCCCAGCCTCCGGAATACTCATACATAATCCAGGCAGCTGCGTTCTGCATCAGACGTCCGCCTGCCTCGTCATAATGTGGCGCTGGTAGTGCGCTTATGCATAATTTACCCACTCAGCACAGTTGGCAGAAAAGCCAGAAAAGGGGCGTACACGGAAAAAAACAAGAAGATAAAATAAACACAGAAAAACAGGTCCCCTTTGTCATCTCAACCATCAGAAAAAGAGAAATCTAAGCCTAATTTACATTTAAATAGCTGCAATTGATTTAATTTTCATTCCTAAACAACCTTAATGAATATTAATAAATATTAAAGATTTTTCAGTGCAAGAAAACCCCAAAAAGAGGTGAAGGGAAATGCAACTGAGTGCAGCTGGGGGAAGAAGCCCAGTCACTGGCGATATCGCTTTGACTTTGTAAAGCGACAGAGCCTGAGCGCTGCGAGGCTTCCCCGAAAATAAGAAAACTTGTGGGCCCTGCCGAGCTCTGTCCAATTATCTTCTGATTTATGATTTCTCATTAATTTCCCAACCAAATCTCAGCCACGTACGCTGATAACTGGGCCCGCTTTTTGGGCCTTAAGTAGAGTATGTGGCGGTATATATTCCACCGAAAATACAGGCTAGCACAGAATTTTGATAAAGCAAGAACTTGGAAGCCGGTCTCGTCTCAAGAAGCCTTTGAATCTGGTGTGTTTGGGGGGCGGGGAAGGGTTGCAAGGAGACTTATTAGAGAGCGTATCCTTTGAAAAGAGTGACTGAAAGGATGACGACGACGACGACGACGAAGGCAGAGCTCAAAGCCATGTTGTTTGCTGACTGATTGCTTTGCCCTCTGAACCCCCCAGAAACCCACTGAAGCCCCCCTGAACCTTGCAACCCTCTCGTACCCCCATGAATAGTAGCGGAAATGAACGGAAAAAGGGGCTGAGCTAAACGCAGAAATGCGTGCGCCATAAATTAAAGTAGTTTTAAGTATTTCTGTGCTGGCCATTGTTGGGTTCTCATTTCGTAGCTCAGCTCCCACTTTTCCTCTGTATCTTTGGCCTGGAGTTTCGGGATCTGTTTCTGGGTTTGGGGGTTGGGCCCGGACTTGGGTTTGGGTTTGGGTTTTGTGGCATTCGCGGACCGCCCGCTGCTCTGAAGTTTGAGGTCGGCGCTTGTTTCGCCCCAAAAATAGATATACAAATGTGTTTTAATGGTCGCATTTTTTCCGTTTCTCGCTCTCGTTCTCGGCTTTCGTCCCTTTGTTGTATTACGTTGGCTCATCCAGCTCCTCCTGGGTCGTCCTTTACCGAATCTGTGCGCTTTGTTATGCCGCTTGTCGTTTTTCTATGCGACTGAATTTATTTGCTCCGCGCGCTCTCCGCCTTTTATCCTGTGTGCGTGTTTGGCCGCCATTCGCCATTCGCCAAAAGTTTCCTTCATTCTCTAGTTTGCTTCTATTTTTTTTGTGCTGTGCCAGAGCTTTTCCTCTTTTTGGCTCATTGTCTGGCCTGGTTTTTCCCCGGCTAGGCCTAAGCCCAGGGTGGCAAATGGTTTTGATTTGATTAATGAATGTTCTAATTAAGCAAAACCGTCACCTAGCCCGCCCCCGGAGTGGCCCGCTTTTGACCTTGGCCAAAAACAATCTAGGCCCGAACATTTTGGGGGGCGGTGGGGGGATAAAGGAAAGTTTTTGCCTCCTGCGGGCGGAAATGGAAAGACAAATTATTTGCTTCGAGTTTCGAGTTTCGTTGTCGTTTTCGTTCTCATTCGTCTGCTCTGTGTGTGACTGCAAGTGATTAGCGTTAAATGACGGGAATCGGGCGAGTGGGGGGTGGGGGGTGGGATAAAACTTTATCGAAATTGACTCCAAATGGACACCACCACACACAATTTCAATTACCTGCAAGTTGTGATTGCGATAATTATGTAATGGCCGTCCGCCTAATGATGATTGGTCCTGGAGTTTATGAGCCTGGCAATTACGTAAGCGGGAGAGGAGCAGGGAGCAGGGATGGCCCCAGTTGACCCTCCTTGACTCCTTGCTGTATTATGCAAATTTAAAACTTTAGCTTTAAGCACAAGTTGTGGCCATATTCAGGGTCCGTCCCAGCCATGTCCTGGGAGTCCTAGAAGTCGTGTGTGTGTGAGCGCCTGTCTGCCATATAAATTTAAACAATGTTGAAAACATGCTGCGTTGGCACTTTTTAACCACGCTCCCAGCACAGACACACACACACCCGGAACACACACCCGGAACACACACACACGAAGCCCACACACATCTGCTTAAGCACAGGCAAGCATTTATGCTCTGCTCGCTAGCCAAAAGTGTTGCATACATCGAGGGGCCTGCCGCACAATTTACATGCACACAAACACACACACACGCATCCTTGGAGCAGCCTCAGCTAGCGTGTGTGTGTGTGTATTTAATGTCGAAATTATGGACGACAATTTTAATGACAATTCAACTTAACATTAGAACGACAGGGGCAGCAACATGCGACCAGCATCAGGAACGACTTTGTCGGTCGTTAGTCGTTAGTCGCTGCAGCAGCGGCAATAATGCGGATCAAGGTGTTTAATCGAAGAGCAGATACCCTAGAAAAAAACAGGAATAATGTATAAAATTTACTTTAAATATATTTAGAAAGAAACTATGACAATGCTTAGTAAATTGCTTAAAATATGAACTAAAAATTTAAATAAATATATCAAAAACAAGGCCAGGACATTGCTATCTTATTTTGAAGAAGTAGCACAAAATCCTTGCTTTTTTAAGTCCTATCAACATATTAGTGCTACCAATTAATGGGTAAGCTTGGCATCGGCAACAACAATGGCCGGGGCTTCTCTATGGCATCGGCATCAACGGCAGCAAAACAGTTTCCGCATCCGCCAGCCGCCATTGTGCCAGGATGCCAATGCCAAACACACACGCAGGATGAGGGGAAGAGGGGAGCAAGAGGGAGAGCAGAGAAGACACACACACATGTGTCCCTGGTCCTTGCTCCTGCTGTCGACGACAATGCGTGTGAGTTAAATGTATGCGCATAAATTAATAATTAATTACACAGAATTACATTTCAGGCTTGTTGTATAATATTCATTATTGTTATGCATAAATAAGGTGACTTGCCAGGACTTTCTCCCCCATTGTCGTTCTCGTTGTCGCTGTCCTTGCCACCCCAACCAATTTGTGAACGATGCGCCATTTTAGTTTCTGTTATGAAGCTCATTAAAATGCCAGCTCAGCTGAGATCAGTTCTCGGTTTCACTTTAGTTTCGGAGCTCAACTCTTTGGCATCAATCTCTGAAAATATATTTATTTGCCGGCCATATATTTCATTTGATTTACAAGTTTAAGCTGGACACACCAGCAACAACAACAAAAAAATGGAGGAAAATGGGACTTTACAGGATATTCAAGCCCTGCATTTGCATTCCCTTTGATGGCCAGCTTCCCCTTGGCTCCCCTGGGCATATTCAAATGCTGATTTCTCTATGAACAAGCCCCCATTATCCCTTGTCAGTGACAGCAGGAACGTGTTTATTGGCTTCGTTCGCTAGGACATTTGCCGCATAAATATCAACGAAATTAAGGAGCAACCGGAGGCTGCTGCTTGGCGCACGGCATTGGGAGGTCCTTCTGTCAGGGCAATAAATCAACAAGGAAGACGAACGAACGAACGAACGCTTTTTGTCCTGCCCAAGCAAATTTCGAAGGAAATTGACCAAAAAGTATTAGTAACGGAAATTGCACAAATTTTGTTTGGGATCAGGACCACATGTGTGTGTGTGTGTGTGTGTGCAGACGAGGGTGTATGCCGTGCGTGAGGCCTGTCTATCCCGTCTGCCTGTGCCTGTGTGCGTTTGCGGTCATTTTAATTGAAAGCCAGACAAAAACAGAGATAGGAGAACGCAAAATGCGGCATTGATGGAGCATATCGAATTATGCATAACTAAGGATAACCGAAAAGTGCACTGCGAAAATGTAGGTCTTCGAATAATACATTTTTAATATCCCACAAAATCGAGAAATAAAGGGGAGTGCTAAGTAAGAGGAATCCGAATTGAGCGAAAGCGAAGTTATTGTGCGGGAAGAGAAGGTTTCAAGGCAGTCACAGCTTTATTATGCATTTTTATTATATAAAAATGCCCAAAATGTACAAAATTAAAAAAGAAATATTAAATAAATAAAAAAGGAATAAAAAAATTAGGCATTAGAGACCCAAAAATAATTAAGCAAAGGCATATAGAAGCAAAAGGGCTTTTAATATTCAATGTCACCCATTGAAGCCTTAAATACTTATTCAAAATTATTATAAAAATATTTTTAGAAATGCCAAACAAATTGTAATATCTTATTTTAAACTAAATATAGTAAAAACTCCAATCTCTTAAGCTTCACATAAGCATATATTATATATTAAATCAACCCCCTGATTTGGAACAGTGTTTGGGGGAAATGAACAAAGATAATGCTTGAGTAAGCTGCCTTGTTATATATTTCCTTCTTATGTGCCCCCCAGAATGGCATCCTTTGGCATTTGTCAAACTTTCTATCAATGCTCATATTTCAAGCCGACTCCTCGACACGCTCTTCGCCGGCACTCATAAGTATGCAACACTTTTTTCCCACGAAAAGGATTGCCTTGCTGTGAGAGTCGTCTCCTCGGTCCTCCCCTTTTTATTTTGTATAAAATTTGCATGGATAATTTGTCACTTTGAATGATGTTGAAGCTCTTTTTCCGAGTGGGCCACAACCACCAACCAATCCCTGCCCCGATCCTGGGCCGGCGGCAAAATTCTTGCGGGAAGTGCGGCAAATGTTACAAATTGTTGTCGTTGAAACTCACCCCCGGTGTTGTGCTGTGACCCGCCGTAGAGGCTCGAAATTCGGGCAACGCATCAGGAATTTCGGGGCAAACTTTAATAAACCCGCTTTAGCCGACTAATTTCACAATAAAACCAAATGGCAGCAAAGAGAAAATAATAAAAAAAAGGGCATCCTAGGTGGAGGCCCAAAAAGAAAGAAAAACCCTTTTTAACCTTACATTTTATGGCACACATGCGCTAACAGGTTTAAAAATTACATTTAATGACAATTGGCAGAGTGCCGCGGTCCTTCGGCCTTTCCCCAACCTGTTTCCCCCCAACCCCGTTTTTCCGCTTTTCCGCCGCTTTTCCTTTTGTCGCTGAACATGTGTCGCCGATTCGAGACATCTCCGCAGTTCCGCGCGCAATTTCCAGGCAAGTTGCTCCCATTAGCCACATAATTTTAAGTGTGTGCGTTGCCCGAATTTCCCCGTCCTTCCCAAACCCCCGACCCCCACCACGATTTTCCACGCTCTCGTAGAACGAGCTCATTTAATATTAAAAGGATTTATGAGACATTTTCCTTTCATTTTGACAACGAACGTTCTTGGCGCGACGCTGGGTTGGGCTGTCTGAATGGCGAATGAAAATTCTGTCCGTTGCCGTTGATGAAATTTTCGCTTAACAGAATTTGCAACGCTTGGCGGCGGCGGAGGCAATGGTGGAGCCTACGCACGGTTAAAGGGTTTTCCATTTTCCCCAAGCCAACACCAACACCACCCCCAGTTTTTCCTCAATTTCCGTTTGCTATTGTTGTGTGAGCTGCTCTCTCAGCAACTTTGCGCTGGTTTAGCTTACGCTCGGGAATTATTTGAGTGCTTTTTCGGAAAGCGTTCCGCAAACGTCGACCCCCCTTTCCCTTTATTCCAGAGCGTGTGAAAGTGCAGACGCCTCGGAAAGCCTTTTGGTTCGGAAGGTTGGTGTGGGTGTGCGAGTTTACATTTTTGACAGATTTGAAAATTATTATGCAAAATGAATAATTTAGTTGAAAGTGTTAAATTGATTTGGCCTTTCCCACTAACAAAACAGACATCGGGATGCTGCTCTCCTCTCGGCAGATGATGGAGATGATGGCCATGTCGGCATCGCTTTGCCTCTACCCATCAGATCCTTGCGAGTAAGATAAGGCAGGATAATGCCAAGTTATCGATAGGCAGCTCTGTTGGAATGAAATATGCATTGCCACTTGTCAACTCTGTGTCCTGGGCCCCGATGAGAGGCCATGATAAAGTGTCGATTTTATTGTGTTTCCATATCTATGCGTGCATATGTTATGCCTCATTAAAATCGGTGAGAGAGTTGGGTAAATAGTATTTATGAAGTACGAAAAATAAGGAATGCCGAGGTGTTGAATTGATTGATTGTCCTTGCCTTGGGTTGCTTCCTGGGGGGTTTTTCACAGGATATTTCAGCTATTTCTATTATCTTTAAAGAAAGTGTAAAGTAAAGTGTTTTTTAAGGTGATCAAGGAATAGCTTAACTTGTGTAAAGATATAAGATTATCTTACTAAAAACTAAATCTCAAAAAGGGTTCCACGATCATTCTTTCTTTCTTTCTCTTAATTATGACACATGTTTGCCTTAAAATTGCTTTTAAAATTAACCTTTCCCGTATTTAAATATATAAATAATCCTTAAATACTTTTTCCCATGTTTTCGTCTTTTATCACTTGCAAAAGGGACATCCATTGGAGGGCAACTTTCTTGTCAGAGCTGCATTGTAAGCGGTCCGCCTTCTTGCGTTTCTGCGTGTCGTACCTCTTGATCCTGTGACCTGCTCCCTGTCTCCTGCCCCACCCCTGCCCCCTGCTTGATCCCGCCCACTCCTGACGTCATTTGTCGAGCTTCTCGACATTACCCAACGGCCAAAAAGACATGACCAGACACTGTGCCAGTTGTCTGGCCCGCCCACTCTCGACCTCCGACTCCTTGCCCGTTCCCCGCCATATATCCTGCCGCTCATCGCAGTCCTTGTGGCCAATATTGACATTCCTAATCTGTGCTCCGCTGCGGCGGCCGTTAAAATGCCGTGTCACTTCGTTAGTATGCGTGTGTGGTGCCATTTGTATCTGAGTATCTGCGTATCTGAGGGTAGCCTTGTAGCCTTGTTTCCTTGCGGCCCCCGTGTATCCTGTGTGTGTGTTCTCTGCGGCCTGTATTTGTCTTGAGGTCGCGTTCGGACTCCCGGACACTCGGCCTGGGTGTGTTTTGCTTTTGATTCATGCCCCGCTATCAGCACTGGGCGTGTTCCCAAAAACTGGTTCATTTATATTTGATGATGACATTGCTGCCGCTGCCGTCGTAGACAATCAAACTCCCGGCTTCAGTTTATTAGTTTAAGTAGCTTCATTTTGGGAGTGATTAGCGTTCAAGGAAGTGAAGAAAATTAAAGGGATTTGCCTAAGAAAGTCTCTCATTTGTTATATGGAATATTATTTTAATATCTCCATGAATCTCCCCTGAATAGTTATTATAACCCACAGCTGGCTCCTTTCAATCTTGATACGGCCAAGTGCTAATTTTTTGGCCAGTGCACATTCAAAAAAGACACCCAAAGTGCTGGCCACTGCAGTTTGAATCGCTTTTTAACAACGCTGCAATTTCTGTGCCCATTTTGTGGCTGGTGATGATGAGCCACCCGGGCCGGGCGCTGTGCTCTGCTGTGCTGCGGTGTGGTTCCAGGGGCTAGCCGTTGGGGCTCGACGTTGTCTCGGACGTCATGTTGTTACACTTACTTTCTTGCAGCGCCACTCTCTCAACTCTCAACTTGATTTCTGTTCGTTTTTTGGTCTTGCAAATTGTTAGAGGGAACGCCCGCGGTGCCAGCCCCCAAAGCCCTTCACACAACCACAGACCTCCGCCCGCCAAAGACTGCTCCTCAACCTGGCTAAAGTGCAGCATAGACAAAAAAAAAGAACAAGTGGGTAGAAAAAAAAAGAAACTAAGAGCGACAGGAAGAAGCAGCCAGGAGCCAGGAGCCAGAGTCGCCTCAGAACAGGAGCCAGGAACCAGAGCCAGAGTCTCTTCATGGGCCAAAGCGATTTGCCTTGCCAAAAGCTGCACGACCAACTTTGTAGCAACATCTAAAACGCCCCTCTCTGGCCATCTCGCTTCCTCTCGCACTCCCGGCGACAGCACAAGTGTTTTAATTTTACGACATTGTATGAATTTTACTGCTGGCACTGCAGAAACATCAGCACCGCTGTTACATATCGTTAGCTTCCTTAACGGACATATCCCACATCGCCAGCAAAGGAGGGGATTGGTGTTGGGGGGGCATTTTCCAACGCCTCAAACCCCCGTTGTCTGTGCCGTGCTCATAAATTGCAGCTTGCAAGCGTCAGTGCAATCAGCGTCATCAGCTTCATCCGGTTTGTTCGAGGAGGGTCCCTTGAACCGTGGATTCTCATGGTTCCTTCCTCCTCCGGAGGGAGAGAGGAAGGTTGTTGCAGCTTCTGCGAACTCTCAGCTTGGATCTCTCTGGGGTCTTAGCTAGCTTAGCTTGTGGGTAATTTTTTCAAAATTATCCAAATTAAAATGGCAGAGAGCTGCGCTCGCATATCGCATATAGCATATAGCGTTGCCGGGCCCACTGTGCCTTAACTGCCGTCACTTAACGTTAACAGTTTACGCTTGCCTGCGGGCTAAAAAGGCTGGCGTTGCACTACACACACTACACACACGCACAGCCATCAGCTAACACACGGCTACACTGCAGGGAATTAGAGAGTTTTGAGGATATTTAAAGGAGACTTAGGAAACTCTCTTAAAATTTAAGATTTCATGTCATTAAAAAATATATAATTCTATAAAGAAAAGAAAATAAACAAAAGAGTTTTATATTTATTTTATGTCTGAATATTCCGGATTTAATTAAAGAAATATTATTTTAATTGTAATTTCAATTATTTTCCATATTTCCCATAGTTTTCCTTGATCTTTTCTCTCCAATTTAAACCAGTTTCCTTGACTTTGGCCATATCCTTCCGCTCAGTGCACATACGTATGCAGGCCTGAGGCAGACTGCTCGTCCTTGTCTCGCCATCATTTTCGGTGCTGGGTGCTCGACGGCTGCTGCTAGTTTTCCCGCTTTTCCTGCTACTGCTGCTGCTTCTGCTGCTGCGCTAACTGCGTAAAGTTGGCACTTGAAACTGTCAGCTTAAAAATGCCAGCTGCACACACACACACGCAACCCCAGAGCCTCGCAGCCTTACACCCCTTACACACAGACAGACATGGCGGAGGAGCCATGTATGTAGTACATAAAATGCACAAAATGGTCGAACGACTCATGGCGAAAGTTGGTGGCCATAAGTTACGGTGGAAACTTGAGAAAAAGGGAAAAGGTCTCCGAAAACCGGGGGTCATAACTTTCGTATAAAATGCATATTTAAATGCGGGGCCATTCCACTTAACCTTTCCGCTCATTATTAACCCCTGTACTATTCTCTCCTTGCAGATGGTGACGAGAACGAAGAAAATCTTTGTGGGCGGCCTCTCGGCGCCCACCACACTGGAGGATGTCAAAAGCTACTTCGAACAGTTTGGTCCGGTAAGTAGCACTAGCTTTCCGTTCCCTTTTAATATGTAGTATATATTTTTTCATAGAAGACGAAGTATATATCGAGGCAGCAGTCACATGCCAAAATGCTAAACGAAATGAAGCAAAATAATAATCATAAAAAATCAGAATGACAGGCAGTGGAGCAAATCATGCAATCTATTCGCACAGCGCGTGTTCCCCATACAATTTTAGCAGAACACAAATATATTTTCCTTTCTTTTTTTTTTCTTTTTTGTAAGCAGTGACACCTTCACTGGCTGCCACTTGCTACGTTTTGTTTGATCAATAAAAATGCCAAAAAAAAAGAAGAGAAAACGGAAAATTGTACGAAGCCAGCGAGTGAAAGAGAAAAACCTGTAAAAAAAAAAAGAAAATTCGTACCAAATTCAATCTTGACAAGTACTGCAAAGCACAGGACTCCACTTTGGCCCCCAAACCCTTCGGCGGCAAACTCCACTTAGACACACACATATGCATATCGAGTGTGCACTGTGTGTGTGTGTGTGTGTTTGCGGCTGAGTGCCGTTCGAGTGCTCTTTAAGTTCTCCATTCAGCCATGTTGCTGGCTGGCCCCCCGAAAGGCCGAAACGAAATGAAATGGGGCCTCCGCCAGACTTGTTATAGCGCAAAAAACAAATTTTTAGCACGAGAACAAAAATTCTGTGTTGTTGATTACGATACTAAACGAAAATCGATTTGCCCCCGCCGATTTTAATGAGCGACTCTGCTCTGTATCCCTGTTAGCGATCCCCACCAGCCAGGATTTTCATTAACGATGTGCTATTCGAGGGGATTTTTGAAGAGGAAAGATTTCTGTGAAGCTAAAAAGGAGTTTAAGCCTTAAATGCCGGGAGAGCAGGAAAGTCAAGATGCTTAGGGATTGCGGTGAAAGGATGCAAGCAGTTTATTGAGAACATAAAAGAAAATTTTACTTCCCTTCAAATATTAAAGTTTATTTTTTCCCCAAAACATTTCTTAAACAAAAAAACCCATTACTGTAGAAAGGGTAGAAAATGGTAACCCAATCTAAACCCTAAAAAGGAGTTCAGAAATCTAATTCCCACTCACAATTTAATCTCAATAACTCAAACTTAACTTCAATATATATCCAGTGGGATAAAAAGGATGCCTCCTCACCCGAGAACCTGCTCAAATTTCCCAGTCACTTGGTGACAAATTTGAATGATTCCCAGGAAGAGGCAACAAAAATAAATAAAGAAAAAACTGGCCATATCGGGTAACAACTAAAAATGCCATTATTTGTTTTTCCCCAGCAAATTACAGCCAGCTCCCGTGGGGGGGATTTCCCTTGATTTCCCTTCGAAATCCCCCAACAACCAAAATGAAACCCAATTCCGCAGGTAAAGCTTCCGATAATTGACATAAATTGGCGCAACTTTTTGTCAGCTCTTCACCGCAAGACGTCAACTGCCATTTGCAATGCTCCAATGCCCCGCCCACTTTAATCTATATATATATATATATATATTTATATGGGTCTGGCACTTGATAATGCGAATATAATGACGAGAGAGCGAGGGAGCAGAGAATCCATAAACGGCCATCAATCAAATCAGCGCGAGGAGCGAAATGCTTTTAAGTAATTTTCATCATAGCCCAGCGAAACTGTCAAAATCCATAACGATCAAATAGTGAAGATACTTATACTATATATACATATATATACTATAAGGGGGCAATATTTATGGAAAAGGTGAAACAAAAGACGGCGAGGCGATTTAACCAAGCGCGAATTCTTAATGGAAAACTTTTCAATTAATCCGCATTGGCAAAGGAAATTATAATAATAACTTGGCTGCGAGTGTATAAGCCAGGCCATAAGCTGTGCAGAGAAACTTTCGACAGGCAAACAAAACAGAAGCCCAAGACCAGTTTTCCTACGCTTTTCCTTCTCCACACACACACTCTTGCCCAAGTTATTGATTACAACTAATCCCCTTTGGCTTTTGCCTGCCGCCTCATTGGGCAGCTGGGAAAATCCAAGGGGGCTTCCAGGGGGGAGGGGGGACAACGCTGAAAGATATGGCGAGAGATTTGCGCCAGGGCCATAAACAAAATAGCAAAATGGCAACTGGCGGCTTAGTTTACCTTCCACCTACCTACGGGGGCTTCCCCCGTTTTTCCTTCAGCGATTTTCCCCTCGCCTCGCTTTCGGCGGCAGGTGACCAGCGAGGCGTTAATGACTTTAGCGGCCATTTTTCTTCCGCCTTGGATGAGATGAGAGCGGAGAGATTGCTCCTGGCAAGATTGATTAGCCGGACAAGTCAGGGCGCGCCATTCAATATGATTAATAGTTGCATGCGTAGCGCCCACAACAGCGCAGGCATTCCCAACTGAACGTTATATATAGAGTGTATATAGTATATATATTATATATCTATAGAAATTTACGACACAGCCCTGGCCATCCATCCAGCCAATTTCATGTTGCCAAAGCTAAAATTTATATATTTTTATATCCGCCTGCAATGCATTCTATTTGCCCAGCCATTTGGTGTTCATTGTATCCTTTTTCAAATGTTTCTTTTTTACACGTGGCTTAGAACTGCCATTTTCAGGGAAATTTACTAATGGATACTCTATAAAAAGAAAGGTGTTTTGATTTTAAATTAAACAATAACAGAAATAATTGGGATTTTCCTACAAGCTTTAATCAAATGTGTTACCAAATTGTAAATGCTTTTCTTATTAAATTTTGAAACCATATCTAAATATCAAATATTTTCCAAAGAAAGAACAAATTGCATTTCTAATTAGAGAAAGAAAGTAAATTCCCATTCCCACAAGCAGCCATTAGATACATTTGTATCTCGGCATCTGTAGGCTATGTAGGGCCCTTAAAGCCCCAACGAAGAGCACCTTTTAAATGCAAATCAGAAAACTATTTTGCAAATACAAAAACCAAATGAAAAGGGGGCTAAAAAACTAGCCGAATAAACAAAGCAAAACGGACAAATTCCAAATTTTAGCCAGCGCTCAGGTTGGGTTTTTCCCCTGCAAATGTTCTATTTAACAAGCACACACACACACACTGGCAGAGGTCAGAGTGGAAAGGGGAAGGAAAAGTGGAAAAGTGCCACCCAGCTGACCTCAGATGCTGCAACCTTTTGGCCACTGATTTTATTGCAACTGATGCAGCTGCTGCTGCTGCAAGCTCTGCGATAACGAAAAATTCCACATGCAGGGAGGCGGCGGGGAATCAAAACAGAAACGTAAAGCTCGTTGGCTAAAAAATTGCAAATAAACTACACATTTTGTAAAGTCCCCCTCCGCATGGAAATTGCGGAGCCAACTATCAGGATCTGGCAGCCAAGTCCAGTCATTGCCCGAAAAGCCCTCCCAGCCCTGCCCTCGGCCCTCCCCCCTTTTAAAGGTGTTTACGGTGTTTGCCTTTTGCATGCGGCGACCTCCCCCCTTGGCTCACCTTGCAGGTTAGTAAATTTAAGCGCTTTTCATAAGCATTTTATGGGGGCCAGGATCCAGGACCTCCGATCCAAGCCAGGCAAATGGCCAAAAGTGCACCATCTCGAAAAGTGTTGGCCAGGAGGGCAGCGCCTCCAACTGTCAGATAACTCTTGCTGCCTCTCGTTCCTAGTCGCTGCCCACTTGGGTATTAATTATGGCAAATCATGCAAAGCAAAGCCAAAGCGAAAACAAACGGCACAGAAAAACCAACCAACTAATTTCATTAAAAAACAATTTTTTATGATTTAATTATGAAAGGGCAAGCGAGCGAGAGCGACGTCTAAAATGTACACAGAACCAAAAAAAACAGGAAGGATAATAAACGATGGACATTTGGTGTGAAGATAAATATTATTGCAAGGGCATCACCTGTAAAATAAATACTCAGTTTACGGTTGAAATATTTGTAATAATATTAGATTGATTTTTAAAGGCTTTTCTTTATTTAGATGCTTTGGGAAATAAACAAACAATTAAGTTATTGCAATGTTCATTCTCCATGTTTTCGTATTCAAACATATTAATTCAAAGTGATTGGCTATTAAACGAACGGAAAAATCTTATATAATTCGAATTTATATAGTAAATTAAATGAGAAATCATTAACTAATTAAGAAACATGAAATATATCCTTCAAAAATTGAAATACCTCTAAAAAAAAGCAAATGAAGTCAATTTAACAATTTTTTCTAAAATGTTGCATTCTTTTAGGCACTTTTAAAAGGCTTTCACTTGAATATCCTTAGAGACTATTCTCTAAATCCTTAATTATTGCAATACTAGATACATATTTCTCACAGTGCCCGTCTCTGGACGTGAATAAGATTCCAAATGAATCCTGGCTGGGGCTTCGGCTCCTGTCTCTGTCAGAGTTCACCTGGCCTGTCATAACTGTGGGCAATTTTTGAGGCATTCTGAATGAAGTGTCTCTCTGCTGCCGAGCCTGCCTCTGCCTCTCTCTCTCTCTAGACACAGCTAGCTGTCTCTTTCGAGGAGGAGGAAATATGGGGTTTGAGGGGCATAAATTATGATGCGCAAATCTTCAGCTAGCTGAATGTAAATGTAAATGAAGGCACGCCATCGCAGTGTGTGTGCTGTGCCCTGTTGTGTGTTTGTGTGTGTGAGTGAGTGCACGATGAGTGGCAGATTTGCATAATCCTTAGCAAAAGGTTTCATGACAACGCTGCTCGAAATGTCAATGTGGGCGGATGGATCACCTCCCCCTGGGCAAACTTCATCCTCAGACTGCCTGCCGCCGGCACTCGGATGTGGGTATGTGTGTTGCGCCATGGGAACCCCCTTGTTTTAGGGCCACTCTAAACCAGCCCAATCATCTATAAGCTGTGGTTGCCTCTGCTCGTAATTAACGGCACACATACACGTCTCTCTCTGTGTGTGTAGGTGCAGTACAAACACACACACAGCTGCCATTTACATAGCCAATTAGTTATACATAAACACAGACAACAACGATGGCAATTTCCACCTTAATCCCTTGGCCGCAACTAATTTAATTGTGTTCAATTTGGCATAAAGGCGTTTAATGCAAAAGGCATTTGGCAAACAAGCACGAGTGTCGGCTGCCCCCTCCACCCTACCCCCTCATGCCAAATCCCCCTCACAAAAGACACATTTTTCATACCCATTTATACCCTTCCGAACACAGGCCTTATCTCTTAGTTAAAGCCCAAAACCGATGGGAAATCAATAAGATGAGCATCCTTCTTAGCCAGGATCTAGGGTATGCAAGAAACTCCATTTCGAAACGAAGACGTTTCGTTTGGTTTTCGGTTTCGGTTTGAGTTTGAGTTTGAGTCTCAGTCTGAGTCTGGTTTCGTTTCGTTTCGTTTCGTTTCGTTGGTTGGGTTCGTTGTTAATGCTTTGATAGACACATTACTTCCGTCTCAGTGGTTAGGCTCGACTAGGACTACAGCAACTACAACTACAGCTGCAATGGCCACGGCAGCCATGCCAGGATATACGGGGGGAAATCTAATATGTCTTGCAAGCGAGCGACTCGGCAAGGATAACCGTTTGTTTACATAGCCCAGACTATTTGCCCGGACTGAGCTTAGCCACAGCCACAGTGGAACACTGAGAGAAACAGAAAATTTTGGCTACAAGATTTAAATAGTATTTGCCTCAAAAATCTTACTCATTTTTGCTTGGAAAGTCATAGTTTTTATATTAAAAATTCAGAGTTTAATAGGGAAAATTGTATATGTGTTATAGGATTTTTTGTAAGATAAAGAATTCCTTTCACAGCAAACATTTTAGGTTGTCAATTAATAATTTTAAATGAAGTATATTCTATATTCTACTGTAATTTTATTTAAACAAACTAACAGTAAACATTTAGGGCATGCAAAAATTGTATACAAAAATAAATCCTATGATTTAAAGAGTTCGAATCATTATACTAAAGGCTAAGAATGTTTTAGAAGCATTGCAAATATTAAAAAAAAATATTTTTATAAGCTTTATTCCTACTTAATTACATTCTTGGCTTAGAAAAACTATCAAGTTTTAAATGCATATTTAATATTTTTAGCGCTATCTCTTCATTTTCCAAAGTGCACCTGCAGTAGTCGTGGTTGGATTCGAATTCGGAATTGGAGTCGGAGCGTGAGCCTCGTCCTCGTCCTTTTACTGGTCCTCTTCGCAGCCGTGCTGGTTTCCTTCTGGTTGCTGCGATTCTTCGCTGCTCTGCATATCTGCTTCGTGCCTGGCATGGCTTTGGCAAATTGCGCAAAAAACATTGCACCAGTAAGCAGGATGAACGGGGAGCGAGGGGAACCACCAGCAGGAGCAGATTTCATGCACAACAAATTGTCATGCGGACAGGCAGGCAGGCAAGCAGGCAGGCAGGCAGTCATCCTCGCACACACATAGACGGGCTCTGCGGTTGGTCCTGATGCAGCTCATCCTCCCCTGGCAGGACCTCCCCCCCTTACCCCCTTCTGCCAGCTGCTGAGCTCAAGCACATGAAATCCTTACCCGGGCGCAAGTCAAGCAAACAAACAAACCGCAATGACATGCAGGCAGAGTCCTCACTAAAAACAGGGTTGGGAAAACTCCGCAAAGTGGGGGCTGAGGGGGAAAGCACAGAAAGGCAAGGAAAAATCTCCTGCTGCTCCTGCTGGTGGTGCTGCCGTAGCCGCCAAGACATTGGCATTGCCACAGTTGTAACCGGAAACTGTCGCACTTATTTGGCTACGCGCTAGTTTCGCATATTTCACTGTCAACTTGCGGTAAATAGACTTTAAACAAATATGAAAATAACTCGCAAGAAACTTGCTCACATCAGGAGCATATATATGTGTATATACAGATATATGCAAACCAAGTGGGCAGGAAAAATGCAAAAATCTGTGGGGGAAAATAAGGAAAAAAAGAAGGAAAATGTGCAAGTAAACGGTGGCTAAGCAAATGGCAAGTTGTTAAGTCTCCTCTGGCTTCCCATCTCCGATGTCTTGCCGTTGTTGTTGTTGGTAATGGAAATCAATTGTTTACTTTACATGAGTTTTTCAAGAGCTTATTCAATATCATTAGATTCGAATGCGGATGTGTGTGCTATGTGTTGGGTTGTGGCCAACTAATAACATAATCCAAGATTCCAGCTTCCAAGTCACCGCTGCTCTTTGGTAATCATTTGAAATTAGTTTAGTTTTCCTCGTCATCGTGTCCTGCCGAGCAGCATATATACTACATATTTACCAGTCAGTCCGAGTCAGGGGAAAGTTCTGCGGGCCAAAGGCCCAAACTCTTGGCAAACAACTCTCCAAGATGGAGATGAGAAATTTGCAAGCGGCCAGCCGAAAACTTCGCTCGCCAACGGGGCAACTTTTCTCATTTCCAACTGCTGAAATTGCACAAGAGCGGCCCCAGAAATCTTAATTTAAAAGCCAGCTGTTGAATCAAAGGTTAACCCACCGGTGCCCCCACTTATCCCTTTTCCCCAGCCAAGCCAAGCCGAGAGCGTCATGCGGCCAGGCAAGGCAAGGAAAAAAAATATAACAGAAAAAGAAAATAACTGAAAAACTCATTTTGTCAGCCATCAGCCCAGCCACCCAACTGCCATCAATCCACACATCCATGCCACACACACACCCACACACGCTTTTGGGAGGAGCAGCAGCTGAGACTCATTTGCTTGGGTGTACATAGAGAAATGCTGGCTACATTTTAAATGCCAATTTGTTAATTAAAAGCTGGGAAAATATTTAAAAAAGGTTACTTAGAGAGCTTATGAGAGAATAAAATTAAAAGGTTTGACTTAGTTCTCAATTTAAATCTAAATCAATATAGTTTCATCTACATTTTGCTGCAGGCATAACATTGCGTGGGTTGTAATATCTTTTCTGTAGATTTTAATATTAAAACATATAACTTTTAATATATAATAAACTATGATTCAAATGGGATTTCTTTGGAATTATATTTAGAACCTCTCTTACAGACCCTTTGGTTTTATTTAAAAAGCATAAAGCCATACGAATGCTAGAGCATCTAAATAAATTAAAGAAAATGTAAAATTAAATCAATCAACCTTATAAAACCTACTTATTCTTTATCAAACAACAACAATGGATATAGGAAGATAAATAATTTAAGTTTTATAAACAAAATAAAAGACTTACAAAAGAATCTTGGGCATTAAGGACTCTCTCAGCTCACTAATTAATTTCCCAAAACCTAGTTTCCCGCAGTGTATCCAAGTGAGGGGTTGTCGCTGTGGGTTGGGGTATCTTCTGCCACCTCCAGAGAGATGCAAATAAGCGAATATTCATTTGATGATACGAATACGAGTGTGCTTCACGTGCGATGCGGTTGTCTCCCCTTCTGCTTTTGTTTTTTTTTCCCCTGGTTTCTTTTTTTTCACCCCGCGACAATTTAAATGTACGTTTTATCGCAGCACCGCTGGGGGTTGGGGGTTGGCGGTGGGGGTGGCAGCGGATCGACAGCTTGAGATAGTCACGTACGCTCCTTTGTTTTTCTGGCTTTTTATTTCGTGCCAATTGTGCGCCTAATTAGCCTCGAATCGCGATGCCAAACGCGGCGGCATCTTTGCAATTAAAACGCACTTTTCCCCCGGTAGCAAGGATCCAGGATTCAGGCTGTGTGTGTGTGTGTGTGGTGTGTTTGTGTGAGCAAGCGAGATGGTGCCACAAAATGGCGCACGTTGGCTCGCCTACAAAATTAATTTGATTTATGTACGCCGCTCCGTCTGAATGTTGCTTGTTCGCAGTTGCCTTTTGCACCTGCCATGTCGTGTTACCTGTGCTGTTTCAGTACTGTTTCGCCTCTGCCACAGCTCTCCGCTGTTTTGTTTCATTCAGTTCGGTTCGTTTCAGCCGTTGTATGTTGGATGTCCTGGCCTGGCCTGGCAGGTAACGAATTTCTGGCAAAACAACGAAAATAAAAATAAATTATTGCCATGGCAAATGTAAAGTGTCGAGTTTTGCGTGGCATATGTGTACACGTCGCTCCTATAAAACAAGCTGTTACACCTTAAAAAATATTAAGAATATATGCTTGAATATTTATTATTAAATGCAGGTGGGAAATTAGACAATGAAAGGATTAATTTTGCATAGGAATTGCTTTTAAATTGCATTTAGAAAAGGTTTAAAAATTAACCTAGCCAATAAACTTTTAAAATCTCATAAAGAACAGTTTAATTTATAAATATTAACAAAATTTCATCTTAAAAAAAATATTCGAGGATCTAATTTTTACATTTTCCAACTCTCCCATTTGTACAACTTCTGGAAAGCGGAAAATATTTCTAAAATCTTTCCAACTTTCTCTTGGAATGATTTTCTCGACTCTCCAAGTCTTGCCACAATTTCCAGAATATTTTTCTTTTACTGCAGCAACACGATTGGCATATGTTTGTTGCATTTCGCCTCAATTTCGGGGGGTGTTGATCTACAAGCTACGGCTGAGGCAGTGGCAGTGGCAGGGGCAGTGGCACCGACCTTAGCCATACATACACAAAGCCAGCAACATATGCGACAATGCAAATAAAAGGCCATAAACTTTCATTTAAGTTTAAAATGGCATTTAAATGAATGAGTGCTGGCTGTGCTTCCAGCTAACTGCCTGTTTTGTTGCTGCCACTGCCACTGCCACTGGCGGTGCCTTTGCCTTGGCTTTGGTGCCACTGGTGGAGTGGCAAACACATGTATCATAATTCATTGCCATGTTTTATTTTGCACCACACCAAGCTGGCTCCCCTCTCCCTCCCCCTATGTTTCATTTCATTTCGTTTAGTTTCGTTTGGTTTATTTGCCTTATTTTCTTTTTGGCTGCTGTGTGAAAACATAAATATTCAACACGGACAACAACCAACAATTTCGCTAGCCAAGGGCAAAACACACACAAAAATATACTATACACACACTGGCAAATGGTTTTGGGCTTGTTAGGCATTTTGTTATGTTTCGATTCGAGGGGAACACATTACACGAACGTCTATAAAGCAATAACCATCGATTTGCCATTGATAAACCCAGAAAACGGACTGATGGCCGCACGCCGCGTATGCGTAATGGCCTGAAACCCAAGGCATAAAAAAGATAAAGAAGAGTTCGTTTTTTTATAGGGAAAAGAAAAGGTATGCACAAAGGAAAATTCTGAGATGAGAAGTACTTTGGTTTTAAAGTGCCTTCTGTGGGCTTAAATGGAGTAAAGAGGTAAAAACACATTTTACATTTCTGGAAATATTTTTTAACGATGTTTCTAAAATAGAAATATTTAGTTTGACTCAAATTCAAGCTAAAATCGAAATAAATATTACTTAACACACATTTAAAGATGTGAAATTATTATATTTTAAGTCGAAATAGATCGAAAAACAAACTTTTGATACCATTTAATGATTAAAATAAATGACTGCAAACTTTTAGACACATACAAAATGATTGCTGGCTTTACAAACCTTAATTTCTATAGTCAAGCTTCTTAAAAACATAAAATAAATTTAAGAAATCAAATCACTTCTCTCTGTGTGCACACGCGTTAAGATAATGTTGTTCCTTTTTAGTTAGAAAAGGACTTTAATGTGGTGCCCACCCACTGCAACGTGTGTGTCCCTGTCCTTCCTGGTAATTTATATGGCCATATTGCCGTTCAGGTTGCTTATAAATATTAAATAAATTAAAATGCCGGCTAATTGTTAATCTGACCGGCTTGCGGCTTGTGCATATGCGCCTTTGTCAACAACGCCGGTGACCATCATCCGCCTGTCCACTAACAAGCTCCCATCTAGGCCCTGGCACTGGCCCTGCTCCTGGCCCGCTCGCACTCTCGCACTTTTGCCATTTGCCATTTTGCCGTGTTTTAAATGTAAAGCACTTGCTGTGGTCGCTTTGAGCGACCCGAAAGTTAATCTCTGCCAACCGCTCGAAGTCCCCTTCCCTACACAGCCGCCCCTTTGGCCTTTTTCCCTGGTTAGATATTTTGCTATTATTTTTTGCTGGCTCCTCTTTCGCCTCTTTCGGCGCTGTTGCAACCACAACTTACATTTTCACAGAGGAAAAACTCGTTTGTTTGTTTATTTTGCTGCCACTTTTTATGCATCTCTTGTGTGTGCGAGTGTGAGTGTGGGTCTGATTTGTGGGCGGCGGAGGTTGGAGTCATCTAGCCAGGCAATCACCCAGCCAAGTCCAAGATAAATCGTCTTTCAACGCAACTCTCTGGCTGTGTGTGGGTGTTTGGCATAAAAAATCACACGATCAGTCATTACAAACACACACACACACACAGAGAGTGAACGCTTATATCTGATATATATAAGCACTTATGTTGTGTGTGCCCCAAAGTCATTTTGACTCCTGCATCCTGCATCCTGCCGCCTGGAGCAGTGGCTCCTTTTTATCGCCAGAACAGCGCTGCGCTTTTACAATTTTTTTATGCAAGCTGCGCTGCTGATTTGGCGATAGTGTCGTCGTCGTCATCGTCCTGCATAGAGCACTGAAAAAAAAATAAATAAACAAAAAAATATATCATCTAAAGTGGCCATTTATTTTTTGGGGACTCGTATCAAAATGGTTCTTATCGTTGGCACATTAACAAGACTTGAAAAAGGGCGTCAGGAGGTATGGAAATCATAACTAAGGTGTCTTAAAGGTGTCCTTTAGGCTAGCAAAAAAATCTTTTGTAAAAGCTAAGGTTTTAAGATAAAAAATACTTTCAAGTATAGCTTTTTTCCAGTGAAAAACGAAGCTAATAAGGCCAGTCATTCTTTTCTCTGTGTGTGTGTCCATATATCCTGCTTGCCATGTCCTTGGTCCCGCATCCTGCGTCCTGCATTGTGCATCCTGTCTGCCTGTCGAGTGCTGAGTGCTAGCCCGTAGCACATAAGTCATTTGGCAGCGCGGACTGCGGTGCACTTGTAAGAGTTCGCACGAGCTGCCGGCTGCGGCCTTCAAGTCCTGCCTCGCCTCCCGCTTTCCCACCATGCCCCACCCACCCTCACCGCCCTCCGTTATAGCCGCTTTGCGTCTCAATAGTCTGTTACTAATACGTTTTCTTCGCCCCAGCCATCGACGCTTTCACTGCCGACATTTTAATGCCTTTTCTTGCCAAGCAGATTCTTTTGAGTGCATAAAATGCGATGAGGAGCTCCTGGCCTGGCCACCCACCCAGCATCCAATTCCTTGTTACCCGCTGAAAGCCAAGTCGAAAGTCCGGAGCAAGCTGCTGCGTCACTGCAGCAGCAGCAAGCGCCATTGCAATTGCTGACGGCACAGGATATTACCGCCGTCATTCATCGACATCGCATTCATATTCCTCGCCTCCTTGGAGCATCACGCACATATGCGGTGGCGGGGGAGGCAGCGCTCCTTCTCCAGAGGCTCTGCCAGATCCTGGGTAGGGTGATAGTGCCTCAATACTCTGACGCTTCCGGTATTTATGACGCAAGTAATCA
Source organism: Drosophila anomelani (assembly GCA_035045905.1). NCBI lineage: Eukaryota > Metazoa > Arthropoda > Insecta > Diptera > Drosophilidae > Drosophila > Drosophila anomelani. The sequence goes on from JAWNOO010000165.1 coordinate 12,976,750, forward strand.
AATTGAATGGCGCGCTTGCAGTTTCGCTTGCCTTTTATTTGCCCAAGGAGCCGGCAGCAGCCAGCAGCAGCATCCGCCTCCTTGCAGTGATAAATTTTTTTGCGTTTTGCAAAAACCACCCTCGCACCGCCTGGCCTGGCCTGGGAAAATTGTGCGAAACTTTCAGCTTTCTGCACATTTTCGTCGCTTATCATCAACGGCTGGTGGCTGGTGGCTGCAGCAGCTTAACGCCGGGACGTCGGCTTGAGAAATTGGCGGAAGGGGCTGGGGGCTAGGGGTGGCTAGCCAGAATGGAGATGGCGCAAACCCAGGGAGATTGGGGCTGAAGAATGGCAGTTCGGGGGCCAGCAATGATAATAATGAACGTGCATGAAAAATGCAAGTTGAGTGAAAGGCAAAGGAGAAGCGCAACGTTCACCTAAGGCGCAATAAATAATAAGTGCCCGCAAGTAAGGGAGGCTGAAAATGGGGTGGAAAGTGCAGAAAAGCTGAGTGGAAAACGTAGGTGAGCCCCTCGTAAAGAATGGGCCCATAATGAACGACATCTTGAGCAGTTCTCGACTTGACATAGTGCTAAATTAGTGGGCAATGATTTACGCGGGATTAGACGGCGATTGCAACTAGTTCAAGGTGCCGTAAAAACTGTCATCAACAAAATTTCACGGAAATTCTCACCCCTCTAACACAATTAGGCGGCAACTTTAAGCGAAGCGAACAAAGGCTTCGGGAAATCCTCTCAGATAATGGCCACGGGAAAATCCGCTCTTTCACAAAAACTGCAGATGCTGCTGCTTCAACATTTTTCTCTACCAACTCAGCTAAAAAGAAAAAAAAATAGCAAACGCCATACAGAAATTATCCCGGGATGCTCTTGATTTATGTTTTTGTTATTCTGTTCCATAAACCCAGCATCCAGCTGGAAAAAAAGAAATGAAAAACTGAATAGAGTGAAAAGTACAAAATTGAAAGAAAAGTGGAGAAGGACGACAGCTGTTGTCCAAAGATAACTGCCATTTCTATTCCAAGAGACACAATCCAGTGAAGTAACTATAAAATAGGCAATTCAGCATAAAGTTTGGATTATATGGATTATATTAGACTAAATTCAGATAATGTAATTTATCACCAAACACCTTCGAAATATTTTCCATCATTTTTAAAGAACAGACAAAACTTTAAATTGCCACAAAAAGAGCTTAGTCCTAAGCCAAACGAAAAGCTGGAGACAGCTGCTGTCTGAAGATAAGTGCAATTCTTTTTTAAGGACTCAATCAAGTGAGCTCCTGGTCCTGGTGTGTGTTGCTCCTGGCAATAAATGAGCAAATTAATTAACAAAACGCAGCCGTGAATTGTGGCACGATTGTCTGCGGACACGGAAATAAATTAATGCAGGCGGCTACGGGCACACAGGGAGGACACACAGCAAAGCACATACGCCGAGCAGGACACAAAGGCGACAGGCTACGTTAACGCTCCGATGGCTTTCCGCAGCAGTCCTTGGACTCACTCCGGGAAAGCAGCTTAGCCTGCAGGTGATGCCAGGACGCAAAATCAATCGAGGGAGCTCTGGTCATGCATAGATACGCGATGGGATACAGGATGCAGGATATATAGGAGCAGAGTGGAGTGGAGTGGAGCGGGGACTAGCTGCCATCGCCATCTATCCTGGGGACATGTGTGGGCACGTGCTGGTCAAAAAAAAAGGAAGAAAACGAGGCAGTAGGAGGAGCAGCAGCAGCACCAATAACGACGTAATCTGTTTATATCCCCTTTTCCTCTCCTTTTAGCCCATTGTGCTGCGCACTTTTTCCATTTGCCATCGCTGTAGCTTTCCCAGCTTTTCTCGCTGCCGCTGCTGCTGCTGCTGCTACTCCAATTTTCTGGCCGGCAGTTTTTGTCGTTTGTCGTCCGTTCCCTTCCATCCATGGATTGAGTTGTTATTTTTCGCTTAGTGCAATTTATTTTGGCCAAGTGGCAGCCATCGGGCAAGCAGCGCTTAATTTATTATGCCAGCTACTGGCCGTCCTTCGTGCCCCCTTCTTTTTTATATTCCTTCTCCTTTGCTCCTCTGTTTTTTTTTTCCACCGAAATTGCCTGGCCATTGTTCAATGGCAGATAAAAGAAAAATTAAAGGCAAGCAAAATGAAAGTCTGTGCGATGAAAGGGGGGCCGAGAGAGAGACAGGTTGGGGGCGTAGAAAAATCGTTATTAATTTCAAGTTTGAAAAATTGTTGAGCAGCTTAGCACCCCGGCAATGGGATCTCTTCGTTCGAAATCGAATGAATCCGCCGAGCCATCCATTTATTAGCAGCTTGATAAATACTTTCAATTTCCCCCGCCAAATAAATGATAACGTAATGCGCCAGCATTAAAATAGATCAAAGCGGGGAAAATAATCAACGAGGAGCTGTGGGCACGGGATTCGGTGGCAAACTATCTGCTCCTCCCTGCTCCTTGATTATTTGGCCACGGCATGTTTCCCGCATAGAAATCCATTATGTCGCGTGGGGGGTGGGGTGGGTTGGGGGGCAAGATTCCCATACAATTATGGCCATCATTTGTTATGTGTCCCCACACTCCCGGAAGATGGCACCCAGGACCCAATCTCAGATCAGAGCCCAACTGAATTGAACTGACTGTCAAAGCCGCACACACGCGTCAATTGTTGTGATTAGCATGGAAATCATTACAAACACAAAATGAATGGCGAATCGGAGAATCAACAACGGCAACCAAAATAAATGGCAGGAGCAACAAAAGCAAAAAAAAATAAAGATACGAAAGAAAAAAGATGACAGGGGAGAGCTCCAAAAATAGGAAAACCAAATGTGTCCTGCTTGTTTTTGCTTTAGTTCCTGATTTCTGCACGGAGGAAAAACTTTGATTGTAAACTATCATAATTATATTTCTGAGGAAAATGTTGTTTTGAGGGGCATAAAGCATATCAAAAACTATTCTTCTATATCTAAAATATTTTAAATATTTTAAATTATATCCAAAATATCCTTTTAAATATAAAATACTTAAAAAAAACCTTTAGAAATCCTTTTTAAATTCTCCTAATACCTCATCATAATATCAAAATTTCTTCCTCGCAGTGTACATACTTTGTCAAATGTGTTTTTGTGTATCGTCTCAGATGTGTCAGTGCCAGGGAAAATGGCTTGGGGAAAATCGCTGGATTGGTTGTCGGTGGAAAAACGTGGGGCAAATGCGAGGCGGAGCAGCCAAGCAGACAAAAGGCAACCAGTGAAAAATCGAGTTAGGCAAAACAAATAGCAAAATAGTTTTGGACGGAACGTCGCCAGCAACATCGACGTATAAACAACAACAACTAAACGGAAAAAACATAAAATAAAAGTAGCTACGTTGGGTAGGTTTTTAGGTTTGAGGTTTTTGGGGGCTTTGGGGTTGAGGGTTGAGGAAAAACCTCTCGATGCTGTTGTAAAAGTCAAGCGAAATAATATTTTCCGGGTGCCAGGCAAAGAGCGAAGAGGCTGTGTGGAGTGGTATTACTCCAAGCGTAACATTGGAAAAAAGAAAAGCCTGGAAGCGGGAAAAATGAAGAGCCAAAGAGTGGGCACGCGAACTTGCGGCCATCATTGTAGGCAATTTGCAAAAATAGCAACGATTTCTCAGTCTCTCCTTCTCTCTGTGTGGGGAAGTTAGTTTAAAGGAAATCAAAATAAAAATCATAAAAATGCAGAACGTGGCGCAAGCCAGAGACAAAGACGGCAAATGCTGATGCTGCTTGGCACAAAAGATGAAAAGTTGTTGCTGTTTATGGCGGAAGTAGATAATGCCAAAGATGAACAAGGCGAAGGATGTCCTGCCAGTCACAAAAGTGGGTGAGCAGGAGCTGGTAATGTTGATGGGTGATGGGTTGAGGGGAAATGGGGGATTTTCGGAGTGAAATGAAGCTTAAGGGTCGCCGGGGTCTATAATTTTGCCATTACAAAACAATAGTAAAAACAAACTGCAACAAAGTTTCAGCCGGGAGCCACTGAGGCGTGTGTAAGCCAAACAACTCGGCAGCAAATCGGGAAATCGGGAAGCTGGCGACTCCGGAGACTCCGGGCAACTGGAGCTGAAGAGAAAGCTTTGTCGCATTATGTCCAATTACTGTCGCAATTATAGCCAAAGGACTCGGCCAGCAATATAGATACACACACACAGCGAGAGAAGGAGAGAGAAAGCTGGATAGGGAGTTGTCAGTTGGCCAAATCGAATGTGGATATCGCATATTGTTGACACTACGGCCATGGCCGAATCATTAATAACCCACTGGCTAATCAAGAGCAGATATAGCCTCGTCCCCCCACTCCCAATGTCGATTCCCCGGCCAGTCAACTGCGGCTAATGGGATAAACCCTTACGTGCGATAAGACAAAGCCACCCCTGGGGATTCAGGGCGCACCACCACTCGTAATTTTACCCCCACTGCCAGTGCAGTTGGAAAAAATAAAGGGGTTTCAAGATTTAATTATTTCCCAAATGCCAAGAATAAATAGGAATATGTTCTCGAATTTTATGCTTTAGATATAGTTGCCTAAAATTCATAATTTTATTAATTTTCTCTACCTCCAATTTCTCTCTGTGCACCAACATTCCCCATCTCGATTTCGCCACGCGTCGTCGATAAAGTTCCATGACCAGAAGCAGCTAAACAGAGGCGGAGGAGGCCTATTCCCGGGTTCAGCTGTTTTGTCACTTATTCACAGCACATTAAACAATTTGCTTTTTACGCCGGCCAACAACATCATCATCAGGACACTGCCTCAGCCCACTAAACAGCGCCCCATCTCTCCCAGTCCCTGTCCATGCGTTTTGGCCCTCTGCTGCCTAGCCAACCGCACATTTTAATTGTTCTCGTCATGAACATGTCATAAAGCAAATCAGATTAAATGCGTCACTTATTATTGTGCCCCAGCTAGGGGGTCCTGGTATCGGTCTAAATATATATGTATGTGTATAATGGCCACCCCCACTGACCGAACCCATGATACGAGGGGGCAGAGAGTCTCTCTCTGTGTGTGTGTGTTGCCATTGTTAACTGCGGTCAAATGTGGCAAACGCACCACGCAACGACGCAGGATCGCCTGATGTGGGTATCCTTTTTATTGCATATTACCTTGTCAAACACGAAGACACTACCACTCGCACACAAGCGCAGTTGGACAGTGGAGCAAGGGTTATGGGTTAAAGGAAACTGTAAGGTTAATGAAGGAATTAATGCTCCTTTCTGGGCATTGGAGAAATTTAGAAATTGGTATTATGAGAGAGTCTTTAAATTGCAATTAAAATAGCATGGATATTTGAAGAGAACGTTAAGCAATAAAATTCTAGGCGTTTTTTACACTCTTTTAAATAAATTTAACTTGTAAGTTGAAAGGCAATAAGAATATCTTTTAAATAAATAAATATTTTATATATCAAATTAAATTAAACTTTAGTTAACATTAAAATTATAAATTATACTTTAGAAACCCTTTTTAAATTCCTTTAATTAATTTCATTCATCCATAGATCTTTCTGTCTATTTAGTCTTAGATTATTTCTTTCCAAGTTTACATAAAATGAAAGTTACAAATACTCTAAAGAAGAACCTCTGCTGTAGACTTGCAGTGTGTTTAATTTAAGGCCATTAAAATACTTCCTTGAACCGAGTTCAGCTACTTTGTTTCCTACACGATTTCCACAAATATTGGTCTTAGCGTAAAGGTCTGTTCCTATTCCCATTTCCATTTCCGTTTCCGCTTGCCATCCGCCATTGTTGCACTGTGCCCGAGGAGGAGGAGAAGGAGGAGGAAAGCCCTGGTTGCCACTGCCTCCTGCTGCTTGGTGTTAACTTGCATGTTAGATTGTGCGTGCAGCTTAATTAGTTGCAAACTGTTTTTCATCATCGTCGGGTCAAGGGAGTTGCTGGCTGCCGGCTGCTTGCTGCTTGCTGCATGTTTAGCACACGTTCAAGTGGCAGGTCGGAAGTCAAGGGATAGGCATGTGAGGGAAAAGTTTGCGCCTTTTGCGCATCAAGGGGACATTAAGCAAATTGACACTGAAAGCATTTAGTCAAGTTAGGGGCACTTTGTGCGCTTATCTTTTAATCGACTTGCCTTAATTCATCACCCCCAAACACACACACACACACACACAGCCACGCGTGGAGAGAGAGCTTCATATATAGACGAAGAGTCGAGACCAATATTGATTTCTAATATTTATGCAATTCCATTTTACAAATTTGCATACCAAATCCTGATTGCTAGGGGACTTTGAGCCCCACACACACACACATACACAGTGAGAGACATAGGGACAGGACACATGCCCAAAAGTGTTTTGCCTGAGAGTTGCCGGTAAAAGTCAGAGGTTTTTCCAGGGGCTTCATCCCATTTCCCACTTCTCTCAATATATCCCTCAATATCTCTCGCTTTCCCTTTGACTGTTTGCCCGCCGCAAACACAATGGCAATGGAGGCAAACAGGAGGCAAAACCTGGAAAAGCTGCAGAACTCGAGAGCCGGCGAAGAACTCTGGCACTTGACGCGATCCGACAACACTCGATTAGTTAGCCAGACAGACAGACAGCGAGAAGGACTGAGTAACGGAAGGACACCCGAACGGATGGACAGACAGACAACCGGATAGACAGTCGGACATTATGGACAGATAGTGCTTTTTGTTCACTGTAATCACAGCTAAAGTAACAACAATGGTCCTGGCAATTTTCAAAATGAAAACATAAAATAATAAATACGATTTGACAGCGTTCGAGCTTTGTGTGTGTAACCAATAGATGCTTCTAGTTTTTACGGAATATTCCCTGCATCGCCTCGCCCTGCCCCAATGCATTCGCTCGTCCTTTCAGCTTCCGCTTCCTGTTTGAGCTGCGTGTGTGTGCGAGCATCTACATAATCATATTATGCTTGACTGACACGACAAACCAAGCGCACAAATGTGGGTCCAACTGCATTGAGTTGGAGGCAACTGCAGAGCAGAGATTCAAGTAATTTGACAGGCGACATACATTTTCGGGTGCACACACTAGCACACAGTTACATCGCACTCAGGCGTCCATGTGAGTGCAGAGAGAGAAATAAGGGTGAGCTTTTCAGAGCTGAAAAACTAAGATTGTAATGGGAAATCTCTATTTAAGTTTAATAAACTAGAAATCCAGGAAAGGCCTCTTGCAGGCTTGACCTTATGACAAAGGCAAGCATCAGGATTAGATATAAATGACCTTGTCAGGGTCATCATAAGAGCTTAAATGGAACCTCAAAATATACAAAAATATTTAAAACCTTGCCTTAAAATTATGTTTATATAATAATTTCAAAGCACACTTAAATAATGCGAAATAGAAACAATATTTAACCTTTTTAATTTAAATGCAAATACTTTTCTTTAGCTACTAAGATTCCTAGTTTGATTCCTATATTTTCTAGCTGACTTTTCTCTCAGTGCATTGTCCGGGGTAAGAGAAAGCGAGAGGGAAACAGCTGCGCAAATCTGTTAGCCAGCTGAATTGATGAGGGGCAAAAGCGATAAAAAGGCTTTTGCATTGGTCTGGGTCTCGGAATGGGAAATGGGAAATGCTGCCTGCCTGCTGCCATGATATGGGAAAACTGTCCGTCCGTCCGTCCGTCCAACCACCCAACCGACCGACCGACAGTCAGATAGTCAGACGAAAAGGGACACCAAGAGAGAGAGAGAGGGAGTGAGAGGGGAAGCAGACAGTTGGAGAGACAGCGCCACCTGGCAGCTGCCAAAATTGCAAAATTGAAATTGAAATGCGACTGCTGCTGTTTCTGCTGCTGCTGCTGCTGCTGCTGCTGCTGCTGCTCCACATATATACACGCACACACGCCCTGCACATTCGATGCAACTCACACACACGCGCATGCATAATACGCATACGCACCGTGTGCACTGCGATCGTCTGTGGCTGTCGCAAAGACAAGCCAAAGCAATTAATGTAATGAGCAGCAGCATGTCAGAGTAACAGCAACGTCGACGTCGACATTTTTGCACAAGAATTTTCAATCAGCAGCAGCAGCATCAGGCAACATCCATTCACACTCTGAGGAAAAGTCGGATGGCGGGAAGGGAAAGGGAAAAGGTGAAAGCAGATAGAGCATAATGTGCAAAGGCGTCCAATGTAATTGTTTAAAACCCAGCTACTTAAGTGCCAGGGAAGCTGCCTTTGCCCAGTCCCTGCAACCTGGGACAACCTTCCTCTGCCACCACCCCCTTTTGGTCCTGTGTGCACAAACAAAAAGTCCAATCAGGCCTGCATTAATGAGCCAGCCGAGCCGCCGAGTGGGATGGGATGGCCATCCCCCCAAAGCCTGTGAGCCTGCATTCATTTGCATTTATGTTTTGTGCCAACTAATTTGAAGGCTCTTTGGCTGCAACAAAACAAAATCAGCGACGTCGACGAGCCCCTCTTGACAAGACACGTTACTCTTAGTCGTACTCGTACCTGCGTTGCAAGTGCATCATCTAGAGTTGTTGCAACAAAGGCGAGCCCAAAGGAGGTCCCAGCCCCCGCGCCCACTTGCATACAATATGTGCATACTCATTAGTTTGGAGTGCTTCCATCAACACGCCACACACACACACGCCAAGACACTGAGCAGCGCCAGAAGATGGAGCAACCACCTGGACGTGTCATCTCCAGCGGCTCTAGCTCTGGGCAGGATCACCCCCAGCATCGTTGAGTAAACAAACCCTTTGCGCCTTTCCTTTTAAGTTGCAGCTAATTGTTGTTGCCCGGCTGACGGCTGGAGTTTTCTCCTTCTTTTATTTTTCATTTTTCCAGCTCATAAATTTTTTTTCGCATGCTGCATACTGCGTTTTTTCATCATCATCATCATCAGCAGAGAACATCGGGCTTCATCTTTTTCAGTCAGTCGACTTCCAATGTCAACCGGCAGCGGCTTTTGTTTGACGTCGCCCCGGCTCATGAATAACTGATTAAAACCATTTTCGGTTTGAGTTTTTCCTTTATTTTCCCTCTATTTTTCTCGTCCTTTTTTTTATTTTTTATTTTTTACTGAGCGGAGGCAGAGGCAGCATTGAATAGGTTGGATAGCTGGCTGCGCTTTCATTTATAATGACTCGGCTCCGTGGTGGAGCCAAAATGGACAGGAGAGTGCCATGTCACCAGTCCTGGTCCTGGTCCTGGCGGTGCAGCTGGTGGCTTTGGGTTTTGCCTTTTCAAAAGGAAAACGCCTCGCCTCGCCACGGCCGCCGATGATAAATAGCTGCAGACGACGACGCCAACGACGAGCCAAGGAAAAATGATGCAGCTGTCAATTATAGTGCGGTTAAGCCCCGTCAGAGTTTTGGCTTTGTTACGCAACTGTTTGTAAGGAAAAAGCTGTGAATTTCAGTAAGAAAAGTATCTCAGATTCGCATTGCAATTTTTACAGAGATAATGGCAGTGCAGGGGGAAAACCTGCAAGAGTTATGAGCAACTTCAGAAATGGTGATTGTGCATTAATACAAGCTTTTAAAAAATATATTTCCCTACAATAACTAAGAACCTTGAGTTGAATAAAAGCCTTTAAAAATACATTTTTATTGAAATAAATATAATTTCTTCAAGGTAAACTTTTCCAACTAAAACAATATTTTTCTAGAAAAACATAAACAGGATACTTTCGTTTCAATAAAACTCTTTAACAAACTATTATTGGGAAGCATTTTTCCTATTTACTTTGCCTCAATTTAATAGTAAGCTCCCTCAATGAAGCACATGAAAAATATACAAAATAAATATGACTGCAGGCAGGTTAAATTTCTGAAGAAAATATCAATTTCTCTGGGTGAATTCATATTTTCAGTTTTTCCCTTAAAAGTATGAATAAAATAGTAACCGTTCAGTTAAAGTTTCCATCGCTTTGCAGCATCAATTGTGCTGCCATAAAACTCTTTAGCCAACTATTCTGGCTCATAAATACAACATTATTTCGCCAACGTAAATCGCAGCGGCAGCAGTCGTCGTCGCTTGTCTGCGAGCGTCTCAATTCACTGCACATTTTGCAAATAACAATCGCATTTTTTGAATAATTCAAATCCACTTTGTTGCCCGTCTCTATCTCTGCATACCCCGCCATCCGCCTCAGCCCCCCCTCGAACCCTTCCAACTGTCTTTGAGTCGGGGAAAACGCGTCGTCTAAGAAAAGCGCTGAGCAACTGGCAACTGAGCGCATTTTCCGTATGTTTTTTGCTTTTGTTATGGCCGCATGAAAAATGTATAGCATACTTTTGTGCGTTCACCAGTCGCATATATAGCACCGCCACTAACACCAGTGCACAATTAGAGCATCAGCATCAGGAGCAGCATCCGCATCCGCATCACCATCACCATCAGCATCGCAGCAACGCATTCAAAGCATTTTAAGCCTTGCATTATTAATGGCAATTTTTTAGTTCCTTTATCTGTGCGCTATTTGTTGGCGTCTTCTTTTTACGCAATTGTGATATTTAAATTTATATTTAAATTTGGCATTTAAATTAAAAACCAAATTGCACATCGCCAGCAGCTACACGAGGGGAAAAAACTTGTCAAAATATGAATATTAAATGGCGAGAGCTTTAGAGATTTGAAAGCATTTTAAAATGTATAAAAAAATCGAAATTATGTGTTATATACAAGGTAATATTTTTAAAAGGATATCTTTTTCCCTTACTTACTTCATAAAGCACAGAAGTTTTAAAGTATTTCTATTATATTTGGTTTGAATTTATTAAAATATCTAAATATTTCGACATTTAGCAACCATTCTTTTATAATCTTTTATTTCTTTCTTTTATTTCTTCTGCTAAAATATAACTTCTCTAATTTTTATGGTAACGATAAACATTAAATATTAATGTGAAATATATAATTCAGAGCCCTTTCTCCTCTGACAAAGCATTCACATTTTCTCTTGTGTATATATGGGATATATCTCTTCTTTTTTTTGCGAACTGCCATTTGTTGCCGTGTCCAGTCGCTGATTTCATTTAGTTGCTTGCCGGAGTGATAGAGCTCCGGAAGCTGGAGCCCGGGGAAAGGTTCACAGAGGCTGGCGGCGGCCACCCACAATTCAAAAATCAATTTTCATTTGCAAAACGATTACATTCGCATTCATTCAATGTTCGCTGGTTCGTTCGCAGTTTTCTCTGGTTCGTTTCGTTTCTTTTTTTTTCCGCCGTCCAACGAGGGTTTTCCATGTGTGTATGTATGTGTATGGGTGTGCTATCGGTTCCCTTACACTCGAATGAACTTTTATTCAATTTGCAAAGCAACCACAAGCTGCACAATAGCCGTTTTAAACACTCCAACAACCAGTCAGGCAGCCAGCGAGCGAGCCAGCGAACGGGCATTTCGTCATTCCGGCCAGGAACCGCCCTGGAGAACCCCTCGGAAAAATCGCTCACACAGCCCACGACGACGACACGACCCTCCTGGAAAAGCAGCACCTACATCTCTCGTCACTGCCATTTGCATGTCCAACTGTCTGCATTTCGCAGTCGTTCATTTAAATGCAGCGCTCGCTGTCTGACTTTGTTCTTTTGCAATTTTTCGGCTCTTGTCTTACTGCTTCGCTTGTTTTATTTTTTGGTTTGTTTTTTGTTTTCTGTTTTTTGGAAATTTAAAATCTATTTATTCATGCGTTGGCTGCAATTTGTGATATTGTAGAAGCCCGTTAGACTGTCAAACCGTCATAAAAAGCGTATATACTATACTATATATATGTGGGAACAATCATGTTTAATATATTAGCATTGATTTTCACATTGTTCTCGGAAAAGCCTGCCATAATGGGCCAACTAAAGACTGACGCTCGCAAAAGTATGTAAAAATAAAACAAATAATAAACAAAACAATGGCGAAATGTGAAGGCGAAGGACTCGGGCAGGCAGGCAGGTCGAGGCAGGACGAGGGACAAAACGGCAAAAGGAACCGAACAGAACAGAAGAGAACCGTACAGGACAGGAGGAAGGAACAAAGGAATGCGCTCGTAAAACCGAGATTTAGGCCGAGCCACATTTGTGACCAAAAATATACAGAAAATATACAGGAAGTGGGGCCTGGAGAGGAAGAAAAGTTGGAGATGGTGGATAGAGCTCTGCTCATTTTATGCGCTAACTGAATCAGCCCGACAACCATTAACTGGGGCCATTTTATTCAATTTGGCTGGCCCCGAAATAAAAAAAAGGAAACTCCGAGGGGGAGGATGGCAGCGAGACGCAAGCGGAAACGGAAGTATGTACGCAGGTTACACAACAACAGGAGGACGACCAGCAAAAATGGAATGGCCAGGAGCAGGAGCAGGAGCAGGAGCTGGAGATTGAAAATGGCGAATGGCGAATGGCGGGTAGAGAATGGAGAATGGAGCCGGGACAGGAACTGTTGGGCTTCACTGTTACTACACTCTGCTACGTGTGACAACAATAAAAGTTTTTATTGCCGCCGCACACAGATGCGACAAAGGGGGTTCTGTTTTGGGTTCGGTTTGGTTTGTGTGGAAAAGCCAGGAGGAGAGACGTCAGGAGACAGGAGGAAAAACTGGAGACAAAGAGAAATTAGCCCCCGTTTCGGGTGCCGCATTATGCATAGAAAAATCTCTCATGCCCTCACTTTCTCTCTTATCTCTCATAAACTTTTCAAAACACAACGGGCGAATCTCCGAAATTCAACTAGCAGCGTCGACAACAATAAGTCCAGCACACACACACACACACAATGATGGGCCCACTGGACATTTGTCCATCAGGGATTCACTCGGCTTTGGGGCCAGGATAACACGAGTGTCCTCGGTAAAAGTAGCCTCTGGCCACCACCAGGTGCCAACGGCAAACTGGCGGCCAATGATTGATGGCTTGCACCGGGCTCAGTGTTCAGTGTTCAGTCGGGATGCTGAAAAGTTCCCATAATTGAAAAGTCTCTTAATTGAAAATCCATAAAAGTTGACTTTAGGCTGTTTGTATTTCGGGGAAATCTTAGAAACCTAAGTTGATTTATGAAAAGCAGATATAAGAACCCCTGAATATTGGAACCCCTGAAGATCTTTAATCATTTTTAAAAAACTTCTTCGTTAACTTGGTTTTAAATGCAGCTTTAAATACAATAAATAAAGCTATGCAATGTTTTATATTTATATTGAAAATTCCAAGCCAAGCAAAGGTACCACTTTCCAGGGAAATCTTTGCATAATTGTCTTGCTTAAGAAATTTCATTATGAATTTCCCACTTCAACAATGCAGCATTTTCCTAAGAAATGCAACAGAATTTAATTGTTTTCAACAGAAATAAGCTTTTAAAGTTATACTCAATCCGTAATTCTGGGAATCATTTTCCCAGCTCAAAACGCATTTAATAAATTATGATTGAAAGCCAAAAGAAGAGGGAAACCACTCTTAAATTATTCACCGGGTTTTTTCGAGAATTTATTTTTGCTTTTCTTTATTTTGTGAGTAATTTTTGTACAAGTTTCTCATGAATTTTATTACTTACAGATCTGTGAATCCTTTTTCTGAGGAAAAAACTACTTTACATCTAAATTAATTCAGGTTTTCAGATTTTAGTGCAGTTTAGAAGAGGTTTGATTGAAGAAGACCATCGCCCGAATTCAATAGTTTTCGTTTTATTTCTGTTGCAGATAATATTTAATATGTTCCTATAATATTTTGAGCTGAAATGGCAACGGAAATAGGAAACGTTTCGGGGGAATTTTCTCCATTGCTTTGATCTATGCCAAATGGCCCGCTTTTCCGCTTTTTCCGCTGCTTTTTCAACCGCTTTTCCAGCTGCCACCGCTGCTGCTGATGACGCTTACAAATGATGAGAATTTGAGCAGCGTTTTGTCCGTTCGGCGTTACCATCGCCATCGGACCTTGCCGCTCTCAAGTGGCCGCCTACGTGTGCCACATGCACAATGGAATACAGGTCCTTTGCCCCCCCTCCCTCCTCCGAGTACCGTGTCCTGCCAGCAATTCGGGCGGCGTCTTTGTTTTTGAAAAATTGTCTACTTCATTTGGGTCGCTCGAGAAACGAGAGTGGCCATGAAATATAACAGTACTCATTATGTTGGGATTACGATGCAATCAACGCAGAAAAAAGTGTCAGTCAAATAAATCACTCGCCAAACATGAGGAATGGAGGAGGGCTGTTCAAGGGCGGCGGGGAGACCACTCTGGTTCCTGTTTTCGGCCGCCTGTGACAGCTCAAGAAAAAAGCCAAGAAGAATATATATTTCGGTTGTTTCAGGCCAGGCCCAATGTCAACATCAACAGTTTCCACTGTGTGTGTGTGTGTGTGTTTGTGCTTTTCCAGGGGCAGAGTCACGCAGAGGGGGCAGGGGGACTGCAAAAACGAAAGCGTAGTTGAAACTGACAGCGACGATGAGGCTGCTAGGAAGGGCGGAGAGGAATCGCGGGTAAAGCCAGCGGTTGAGGCTGTCACACTGTTTGGTCCTGGGGTAGTTGAAGGCTCCCCTCTGATTTTTTGGGTTTCATTTTTGGGGTGAGAAAAATTCGGAGTGAGCAGGGGTGAGGCGTAGCCGCCAACTGAGTGGCAAATTTTTTTAATTATTCAGTGGCCAGCAGAGAGGTTAGATTTCTGAAGAGACAAAAAAAAAATAGAAACGTGGGGAATAACCAAAGTGGAGTGGAGTTTAATCGATTTGCATGACTGAATCTTGAGAAAGCAATTTAAATATTAAATTAGACACTTTTCAGAGCAAAAGCGAGATCATGGAAAATCGCCAATCAATCATTGTCTAGCCATAGAAATGGGAACGACCCAAATCTCAGAGGATTTCTAGTGTTAAGAGCCCTTAAAAGGATATTTAACGCTGATAAATAACAGGCCTTAAGGCAGGAAAATAACTTTTATAATTAAAATGTATTTTCTACCCTTGAAAAATGTATAAATAATATAAATTCCATAGAAATACCTTCCACAAAACGCAAGTCCTTTCCTTTTAATTCCAACAGAGAATGCATATCACAAAGCCACATTATTAAAGCTCCCTCTATCCCATTTAAGAGCTCCATTTTCGCCGCAGTGTAAGCTAACCCTAAGCTCCATTTATAATGCTCCCTGCACTCTGTAATCCGTGACCGCGATAATCGTCTCTGGTCCGGCGTAAAACTCCATTTCCAACAATTTGCCCCCGTCGTATGACGACAATGGCACAACAAATGAGCAAGCGATTTGCTTGTGTCAGCGGAGGTCCAGTGGTCTTGCAGTTGGGAGACCCAACTCCTGACTCCCACTATCCGATCCAAGCGGTACAGTGGAGTCACCCCCCGAGCGACATCATCATCTCTGCTGTACAAAATCCTGTGTGGCCGGAGCTTATCTCGGTTTCATTACAGTTATTGTCGTTGTCATCAGTTTGCCATGTGCCACAATGTTGCACAGAAGCCAACTTCAACTGCAACTGCGACTGCTAACCAACCATTTTGCCTCTTGCCCCTTTTTCCTGGGGTTTTCCCCTCCCCACCCACATTTGTAACCCCCCCGTTTTATGCCCCTTAAGTCCTGTTCCTTCGCCAGCTTCTACTTCTTAGCCGAGCCAACAACAAGAGCCACACTTCCGCTGGCTGCTTGAAATAAAAACTTGCTTGATTCACACAAAAGGCGGGAGGATGGGGGGGCCAAGGGGGGGCTGCTGGAAAATTGCACTGCACCGCAACAAAAGCTACACACACCCACACACATTTACGCGAAACATCTAAATGCAATGCCATAGAAAGGAAAAAAAAATGCAAAAACGCAGTTTCCGTGGAAAACAGAAATAGCGGAAAAGGAAAACTGCTATACAAAATATCAAAGAAATAAAAAATAGCAAGACTTTTAGATACCTAGTAGTCTTATAGTTAAAATAATTATTTAACTTTATAGGTTTTTGTTTATAATAAAATTTTATAAGATAAATTCATAGCAATTTCATTGAAATAATTTTCTTTATTTCGAAATACCATTAAAATCAAAATGTTATAAAGTAATATCCCTCGGTTATTGTACATTTCCTCTTAGTGCGTTATATATTTCAGCACACTTTTGGCCACGATTTCAACAACACTTTTACCATACCTCCCCCCGATATTCTTTATGGCGCATTTTTCCCAGGGATATACCCTTGTAATCTGCTGGTGAAGGGTAGTAGAACTGCTCGTATATAATGCAAGTGTAAGCGTCGATTTGGAGGCGTACTGCGGGGGCGTGGCACCGGCAGCTTCACACTTGAACACGTACACAGCCCGCGGCTTTCGACGTCTTCGACTTGCCAATGCCAAATGCCCACCCACTGAGAGCGCTAGCACCACCCACGCCATGCCGCACCACCAAGGCAACCTTCGGGCCACATTAAGCGAGCGCTTAAAAGTACGCTACAGGATTTCGCATTTGCTTAAAAGCTGTTTCTACCGAATTGTAGGGATTATTTGATTGCGAGGCGTTTGCATAAATTGATTCTCCCCGCAACAGCAGCAGCAGCAAGGCAGCAGCTGCAATTCGAAATTCTTCTGACGGTCCGCCTGCCAGTTGTGCCTGATTTATTACGCTCGTTTCAAACTCTGCGGTTGGTAGCTGGAAAATGGACAATGGCCCTCTGTCTGCCTAATTCGAAATACGTTAAATAATAAATAAATATAATGAAATACTATATGTGTGGGCAAAAGTGCATGTCTGGCTGTCTCCTGGTTAGGCATAAATTCGTTTTATCTGGAGCCGCAAAAACGAAAATTGCATCAAAACAAAGGTTGTCTGCAGAGAGGAAAATCGCTGGGATATCTGAAAGTAATATTTTTGAGTAAATTACAGGATTATTTAACTTAAAACTACAAAAAACATATTTTTTCTTGGGAATCATCATGTACGTCATAAACATTTCCTGATTATTTGTTTTAAAAAAGATTTTGTATTGAAAATCTTTTTATCAAAGGACTAAACGCTAATTTTGGCAGTTAATTTTTTGTTAAATGAAACAATTTTCATAAAATTCTAATAAGAAAATCCTTTATTTAAATATTTTATAACATAATGCGCTTGAGAGTCTGGTTTATTATTATTTTAACTTCGCAGATTATAAAATAAAATCTTAAAAAGTATTGAACGTAATAAAAAAAACAATTGAAAATAAATATTATTTCGACCTAAAATTATAGTCGCTGAGCATTATAAAACCATAACTTTTTCTACCTTAAAAATGGCCTCAAATTATTTCATTAAAAAAATGTCACAAAAACTTGTTTGCGTTGGCCGAAAGCCATTGGAATATATTTAAAGTCTCAATTTTTTGTTGGCGGGGTACAGCTCGGAATTAAAAATTGAGGAAGGAAAAAAATGCAGATACGATATTGTTATATGTATACCATATATATTTTTTCCTTGGTGTAGCCCCGCCACTCGGTTCCGTTGGGTCAACAGTTTCGGTAGCTGTTTGGCGGTGACGTTTTTGTATAATTAATTTTTCTTGTTCAGTGGTTTTGTACAATCAACATTCGATGTAAAAACATTGCAAACAACTGGCACGCATACAGGCGCACTTAAAGCGCACACCCACCCATACATGTACACGTATAAAATGCCACCGCAGGACAACGAGCAACAACAGCAGCAGGAGCAGCAGCAGCAGCAGCACTCTTGGGCTATGTTTGGTCCATGGTGCAGGTCCTCCTTTACATCCTCGTGCTCGTGCTCGTCGTCGTTCTCGTCCTCGTCCTCGTCCTCGATTTCGTCCTGGCTGCTTGCATATGCATGCGAAAATGTTAAAGCAAATAAGAAAGAGTGTGAAAACGAGCAGCTTGCCATGTAAACAAGTAAACCAATAAGTGCATTGGTGTGTATAAAAGGATATACACGAACACACACACCCCTTCGAGAGCTCGAGTGTGTGGCTTTAAAAACTGACCAACTAAATCCCGGGTCTCACTTGCAGCTAAGCCCACCCCTTTTTTATACCATGTACCAAAGGTACAAAGGTATTATAGTTTTGTGCGAGTGCGATTTTCTGTAACAGGCAGAAGGAGGCGTGGCAGACCCCCAAAAGTTACCTAAATATTGGTCAGGACCACTAAAGGAGTCGATATAGCCATGTCCGTCTGTCCGTCCGTCCGTCCGTCCGTCTGTCCGTCTGTCCGTCTGTCTGTATGAACGCCCAGATCTCAGAGACTATAAGAGCTAGAGACACCAAACTTTGGATTTAGACTTCTTATATCTGCACGCAGATCAAGTTTGTTTAAAATTTTTGCTGCTCCCCTTTTTGGAGGAGCTATTTGAAAAAAACGTATAGCTCCGAAATTTATAAAGTTATGTAAACCATATTAAAAAGCCTAAAGCATTTAATCAAAATACACAGACTGTCCAAATTTTATTGCGATCATGCCATAAATAGCGGAGATATAGGCTTTTTACTTTATACACATTACGTGTACAAGAGGCAGCCCAGGCAGAGGGCTCCAAATAAATCAAAACGTTCATTAAACATTTTACTTATGTTCATATTACTATGAAAATAAGGTTACTCATTTTGAATTGGTTGGTGGTGCAGCTGGCTAAGCTGAAGTCTTTTTCAAATGTTAGTTGTCACGGGTTCGAATCCCGTCGGCGACGAGTGAAAACTTTTTTATTTTTAGCAATTTTTTTTTTTTTTTATTTTTTCCAGTACATCAAAATAATTACAGTATTTAATACTAAGAAATAAAAAAATGCAAGCAAAGAACTATACTTAATGTTTTGAAAATGAAAAAAATCCTTTTGCCTGCGGTTGATTCGAACCCAGGCCAATTGCTTACAAAAATGTATGTGTAGCTTTACCCACTGAGCTATCGACTTTGCTCTTGAATGGGAAGACATTTGCATTATATGTAAATTTGTCTCAGTTTTTTATTCTTATTCTCTTTCTTTTATATAATTTTTGAACGCGTCTTGTAATGGTACATGGTATTCTACTGTCGGGACACCCGACTGTATGTCCATCTTGTTTTACTTCGATCCATAGCCAGAGCCATTGCCATCACCATTTCAATCCCAATCCCAATCCCAATCACGGTCACAATCACAATCCCAATCACAATCCCGATTCCGGGAACCCCGGAATCCCGAGAATAAAAACGAAATTGTTTAATGAATTACGCGCTTGTGCTGCTTTCCTTGTTGTTATTTGCACAATTTGTTTACGCAACGCGTGACGCTTAAATGCTAAATAATGCAAATGTAAATGCGCTGCCATTGTTTGAGTTCGCATTATTTGTCCTTCCCGCTCGCTGCTCTCGGGATTCTTGCAATCCCTTTTTTCCTTATAAGCTGGTAATTATGGCGAGGCTCCAGCGAATCCCTATGAAGCTGCCAGGATATGCTAATAAATTCTCTGCAAGCCAAGAGGGATTTTTCGTTTTACAAAGGGCAAGAGTGCTTGCAAACATTGCGATTTTGTTGGGATTTATATTTAAGAATTTTATTAAATAATTGCATGCCCCTTAACAAGAAATAGAATTAAAATAACAAATCGAAAGTTTAAGCATTTATTTAAATAAATTTCAACTTGTAATGACTTTTCGCCTCACCTCAAACCTCTCACAAATCTAAAAATAACGCAAGAATTTCTCATAAATCTCTCAAATTCCCAGACATTTATAAATCTTCACAAAATCAGAGCATTTCATCTTCGTTTATTTCCGCAATCAAATTTTTCCCGTTCCGATTTCGTATTAATTTTCTTCGTCATCGTCCCGCAATAAACATGAACCGAAATTAACATATTTTCCTTGTGTTCTTCGTTTTTGTTTGCCCTCTGATCGATTTGTGCCGCGTAACTAACGAGGAAACGGCGGCATCGCCCTTTTCCTTTGCCACCCTTCCCTTATTTTTTCGGGCCAGAGGAAAATTTTTGGGCAACTTTACAATTGGTCAGGCTTAAGTCCCGGGAAAATTTCAAGTGAATCCCCACACCCCCAGAAATTCCGCCTCTAACTTATGATTCGCGAAAAAATTACATTAGAATTGCAAATTGGCGGCGGTGGCATTCAACATGGCTAAATAAAAGTTGTGTCTCTCTGCCAGGACATGTGGGCGGGGTGAGTCCGGGTCCTTGAGTCCTGTGTCCTGGATGCTATCCGAGGGTGGTGGTGCCATAGCCGTGCCGGCAACAAACAAACTCAAACATTTATGACAATAACTTCTTAAATGCTTTGTTCTTGCCCTTGTCGTCGCCGGCCAGGAGGCCTTCAAAGTGAAGGAGGAGTCGGCACACAAGGATATGCAGGATGCTTGGGTCCAGCGGCGGCAGCAGTGGCGTTGAATTGAATTACTTTTGCGCCAGTTGAAATTTCAATTGCCAAAGGAGCGCCGGGGAGACAGCGCACATGTGCAGGCAGCCATATGCAATGCCACCGATGTGTTCCGTTGCACTGGCCGGAAACGGAAATGCATGCCGCCATTTTAGCATGCCTCCCCCACACACACACTCGAATGCTGGCAGTGAAAGAGAGCGGCCAGAGAGGAAGCGGGGCATACAAATGAGGCGTTGAATAATTGAAGACATAAATTCGCACTTGCACACACACACACATAAATGGGAAGGAAGAAAAAAAATCGGTTTTTATTGTTGCCAGCTTGGCAGCTCTTGGCTTCCGCTGGATATTTTCCCAGCCGCCTGCCCAATTCACTTTTTATTCTTATGTATTTTGCATTGCTCGCTCCCCGGCAGCATGTTTAATTCCCAATCTCGGGCACAGCTCGGCGACCTGGCCACCTTTGCACTCAGGAGCGCAGTGGGTGAGAGTCCACCCACTTCCTCCTCGGCTGCGCCCCATCTTGCCTTATCCCTCTGGCCTACCCAGCTCAGTGACCCACGGAACAAGGAGCTAGAAAAGGAGCAGGAGCAGTAGCTAGAACAGGAGGAGTAGGAGGAGGAGCAGAAGCTGGAGCTGGAGCTAGAGCGGCAGCAGCAGCAGCAGCAGTTGCTCGTTTAACTTTCATGAAATTATAATTTGCTTTGTAATTCGAGCATCCTTAGCAGCGATGACGGCGACCTAGGGCCAGCAGCAGGAAATGGGGGAACAGCAGGAGCAACAGAAGGACCCAAAAACCAGGACCCAAAGCATATAACTACACATTGAAAATATTTTAATTAACGAAAATTGTTCTGCAAGTTGTTTTATATGACCGTCGAGTTGCTCCAACTGGATGGCTGGCTGGATGGCCAGGCCCGGAAAAAAGCCTTGAGATTGGATAGAAAGGGAGCCCTTTCTCGTACGGAAAACCAATCCCATTAGAAATCTCAATCCCACTCGCAGGACTCTGTGAAAATATTGAGCAGCTGCTTCCATTCTTGGAGTCACACACACCATGAAACACACACATTGCGCAGAATGCGAGTGTGGTACATATATCTTACTTATGCTCGCAAAGATTAAAAGTTTTTCAGTGCAAGTTCTTGCCTAAGCTGTAACATCTTTCTATGGCCCCAATAGACCCCGTCCCGTTAACCTCCTCAAGGATTTCGAGCAGAGGTCCTTTCCTTGCCTCCATTTTTCCTGGCTTTTTGTGTGTGTGTGTGTAACCCGCTCAAGTTGTTTGGCCTGCCGCAAAAATGCTGCGTCTGTGTGCGTCCTCGGGTCTCGGGCGAACCTTTTCAAATCCGAAATCGATATTAATTAAATTTTAGTAGCTCTCGCTCAAGAAATCTCTTCGCACACACACACACACACACAGAGAGAGGGAAAAAAGTGACAAAGTTTTTGCGGCCAGCTTATTAAAAGTGATGACAAGCTGTGGCCGAAAAAGAAAACTAAAATAGTGGCGAAAATGGTGACAGCCTGGGCCTGCTGGGTAACTGCTTTCATTAGGGTTATAATGGAGATGGACGCCCGCTTAAAATGCAAGTTTATCTCTCTCGGCATGGCCATGGGAAACTTTGCTTGTCCAGCAAATTGATAAGTGGGATAATCCGTCGGCCAAAGAAAAACTAATTTCAAAATGCCTACAAAAACACTCAATGAACGATGGACTCCAACGTGGGTGTGATGTTAATGATCTGGGGAATATTAGATTTCCAGGCCCCAATCCAATCAAATTAAAAACGAGGCCCTGCCCCCACCGAACACATCGAAGCCGCCTGTGTTGCGACAAAGGAAATTTATGTAAATATTAACTCTTTTGTGTTGTGTGCCGTGACCTTTTGGCCTTACAGGCGGCAGAGGTGTCCCTTTAAGCCAACCTTTTCAGTGTGACAAAGGGCACAGGGAAAAAATTCTCTTTACTTATGTGGCTTTGAAGTAAAGCCTACGAAAAATGTTTAATCTTTAAATTAAATTAAATTAAGAGTTACCATTTATATCAATAAATATTTGAAAAATTTTAAATTATAAATTTAATTATAAATTATAATCCTTTTCGGTTAAAAATCTCTTTCCTTGCCTGCTGATTTTTGGCAGTGTTTGTGCGTCTTATCCCTTGACCTCGTGTCATAGTGCGTGCCATCAGATTTCATTCATTTCGCTTCGCTATGCTTCGGTTTTTTTCCATTAATAGTTGATCTACTAAGCCAGAGGCATCAACTATGCAAACCCGTTTTTCATCATTCGCCATTTGCCATTCTCTCCCTGTTTCTGTTTCTATATCTCTGCTCCTATATATCCCTCACTTCCCTCACCCGATTTCACAACTCTCTACACAACAATTTAATATTCATACTTGCGTTCCAGTCGTGCAGCTAATGTTGGGGTTTGGTTTTGGTTTCGGTTTTGCTGCTTCTGGTTCTGGTGGCACTGGCTGCTGATGCTGCTGCTGCTTTGGCATAACAAATCAAGTTGCGGATTATAAATGGAATCCTTTTTTAATTGAAATATATATCCTGTGCCTCGACTCGCACGAGTGAGCCTCATTAATGTGCCACTCGGTTCGCCCCGTTCTGTTGGCATTTCCCTCATTTCCCTTTGTCTCTGAATGGCTTCGATTGATGCGTTTTTGATTGCAAAATTACCACAAACAGATATCTGGAATGCAAGGTTATTTACAGTTGCGGTCAAGATTATAGCAATGGGAATGCATGTGGATTAATTATTGTAAAAGGTTAAAAGGAAATATTTTGAAATTCCTTGGATTTTGGAATACTATTTTGTTCTTATAAATATCATATAAGTCTTCATAAATTTTCTTTAAATTAAATAAACTGTTGTTGTATTTAAGGATACTATATATATCCTTAAGATCTTATTCCCTCTACCTCCACTGTGTGTGGCATTCTTACGTATGAGCAACGGAATGGAGCCCTTGGAGGTTGGGCATTACTCATACGCAGCGTGTGTCGGTAGCAAAAAGCAACTTAAATTCTACTTACAGCCAAATATGTAATAAATACTTAAAAAAGTTTATCTATATTTCAACCGCACGCAGTCATGTGCACACCACACACACGCACACACACTACACATTCAATGTGTGTGTATATATGGGCTTGTACATAAGAAGTCGATGCTGTTTTTTTGCTGTCGCCCGGCGAAAGTTTTTTGAAAGATGTCCCACCCCCCCAGAAACTCTCCTTCGGCATCGCACACGTCCAGCCCCGGAAAAGTTTACTTTTTCCAACTCCCAGCCCTTGCCCAAAAAAATCCACTATATCTACTGGGTTTTTTTATATTCTTTTTTCCTCGCAGCAAACGAAAAATAAGTAAGTGCCAAGTGCCGGGGACAGACTATCATTAGATGTATGACTATTCAGTTGCAGCTTTAAAGGCAGCGCCCTCTTGAAGAGCACACCCCCAACCAGAGCTCCGGCTTGCGTTTGGGATTTTTCGTTTTTCATTTCAATTTTACATGGCAGACCAGACCAGACCAGGCCAGGCCAGAGCCACCAAAAACCAAATCCTGACAAGCCCGACGCCGTATAAATTGTCGCAATCAAGCAGGCATACAAAAGCGGGAAACCAAAACGGGCTGCTGCTGCCGAGGGAGACAAGTCGCAAAAAAGTCGGACGGAGGAGAATCGAGAAAACCGCCAGCAAGATGAATTACTGCAAATTATCCAGTTAGAACTTCGGGGACTTTGAAACAAAACCAAAGGCGTGGATGGGCAGGATAAAGCGGTTCGCCGGGGGGACAAAGCCCGCCCAGAGTCCGGGGAGTAAAAGAAAAAAATTGAGAAGGGTGGGAATTGCTGACGATTTAACGAGTGGCCGGGCAGAGCTTCATCCATCTGTCCTGCAATCATATAAGGCTCTATATATGTCTATATATATACAAAAGTTGCATTCCGGGAATCTCAAGAGCTGAACGTTCCATTGAAATGCTAACAAACACGATTGTTCACATACCGCAGAACTTAAGGCTTAACTTCTGGGAAGAGGAGGAGGATCAACAATACTGGGAATTGACTGGTCAAAAACTAGTTTGTTTTGTCAAAAAACTAAAATGGAAATATATATATTTTCATATTTATACTAGACTGTCCTTGGCAGAATTTTCATGACAAGTTTTATATTTGTTCTTAGTTTTTTGATTGTTTATTAAACGTAGTTTAACTTTTATTTCGCTACAAATTTGATATCTCAAGGATTATTTCTGTGTTCTTTATACAATTTTTAAGTCCAATTTCAACTCTTCTTGCTACTCCAAAAATAATCCGCGTTCTCTTTTAATATTTTCATTTCTGTTTAATTTAAATTGAATTGCTCAAGTGCCATCCATTAAGTAAATCAAATTTCACAGCTTCTGACTTTCACTTTAAAGGCGAGTAAATAGCCAAGAGCTCTTGTGTTTTTTGGTTTCCCGGAAAACTCCCTTCTACCGCTGGCCATGAAAATATGACTTTAACCTTTTCCTCTTTTAGCCTGCTTATCGATGCCTTTATTTTATTTCATTTTATTTTTCGGCCGGCCACTGCCTAAGTCTGCGGCAGAGGCGGGAACTCAAATAAAAATCACCCGCAGGACCCTTTGTCGGCCACATTCATTAATGTCAGCAGCAGTCGCCTCGTCTAGGACTCACTGTAAGCACATAATGTGCCGCAAAACGCATAAAATACATACAGACAGTCGCTGGCACATACACAGCTGTCTGACACTGTAGTCGGCGGTAGTCTGTATTTCGCAGTCAGCCCGCTGTTTTATATAACGATTACGATAATGAAGCGTCGCCGTTTCCACTGAGCGCAGCATTTTTGTACACAAAATGAGCCAAATGAATGGCCCGGCTTTTGGGGAGCTTCCAAAGGGTGGGCGCTGGGGTCGGGGGGTGTATTTTCAGAGGCGAGGCGCCTGGTGGGGTTGAGATGCTGGCGGTACAGCAGCATCAACGTCTGTCGTTGATGGCTTTTTGAAGTTCTCCTCGCTGGCAGGCGGCGCAATGATTGGGGATTATGACGAATTAATGAATTCAGATTTAAATAAAATTACGCGCGCCTGCTTGTTAGTGGCACACGCACATACAACACAATTGTGGTCGAAATAATAGCATTCCGGGATCCCCCTTTTCCTTCCTGTTCTTATAATTAATTACATTATTATAGTCGCCAGATTTTTAACTAAAGAAGCTTTAAGGTTAAGCAGAGAGGTTTCTGGTTTAGTTACTAGGATTCCTTTGAAAGGTATTATCTTTAAAATAATTATTAATATTGATGAGTTCATTAAATCCTTTACATATTTGGCTTAAAATACGAATTAAAAAACAGAGATATATTGGTTACATTTGAGAAGTTACTTGCAATATAATTTTAACCAACTTAATTCAGCTTTGCAAATTATTCTCAGTATAATAAATAACTGGTTTATTATTTTTAAGCCTTTTATATTTAATATATAATGTTGCAATTACTTACATTTTAAATTTATTTCTCAATATTTAATTTAAAAAATATATTTAGACCTTTTAAATACTAGTAACCTAAATAACAATAAAATAAACTTACTTACTCTAGTTTACTTGAGGCTCCAATAGCTCTTTGAAAATATTATAAAACTTAGTGAAATAAATTTATAAAAAATCACCCGTTCATGCCATGATTTCGCCCCCAACTGTACTTATATATATATAGAAGTATACCCACCTACCTCCCACTCACTTTTCGTGGTGTACATTTAACGTTTGCTAATAGAATTAAAGTTTGCGGTGACTCTCGTTGCGGAATGGGAAATCAGGCGCGTGGGAAATGGGAAATCGGTGAAATGGGTGGCATAATGAGCCAGCCAACGATCCAGGGTCCAGTGTAATTATGACAGCTATCGAGGGGGGCATCTGGGGGCGTGGCTATCCGGGGAGGCGAACATTAACAACAGGCCGCAATTCGAGTTCGATTCGCAGTGTTCGCTTTTCCAGTTTTGCCCGCTTAATTAACAACAACAATTGCAATTGTACTGCCCACCCTCAGCGGGCACGCCCCTTTTGGCCAAGCGGCGGCTTCTTTAACACCCCTCCGCCGCTCCCCTTTGGCAGCAGCACCTGAGCTGGCAATTTTTGTGTCATTTGGCGCGTGTAACCTTCGCCGTTCGTTTGTATTGTGTTGCGGCATTGTTGTTGATTGTTAATTGAAAAACAATGTTGTAGTTGGTTTCATCGGCGGCTGCAATTGAAGAGCTGCGAATTGCGAGGCGCGAACAACAGCTACACACAGCTGCACGGGGAGAAAATTTAATTAAATCGGATCAGATTTGATTAAAATAGAAATTAATTGATTTTAAATTAGGGTCAAAGGTGCTCGTTACTAGCCTTATGAAACCTAAATGGAAATTTGAAGAGCATTTTGTATGTTTTTAAAGGGAAATTAATCCAGTCACTGCTGGAAATACCTTTTAAATTGAATAAGAATTAAAATATATGATTTATCATTATAAATACCTTGAAATTATATAAATTTAATAAGTAATATACAATTAAATGTTGAAGCCTTCAAATAAACTCTTTATGATTTTATAAACTAATACAAAAAACTGTATTTTGTCTTAAATAGATTATAGATTATATTAATTTATTTTAAAGGTTTCCTATTATTTTTTTCCCTCTGTAAACTACTGAATCAGCGGTAAGGGAAGGGTTACTGTGGGCGTTGGGCGAAAAGTGCGGCGCAAGCTTAATTAATTTTTATAAGGCCGCCTTCTCCGGCATCGTGGCTGCATTTTAATTACAGTGCACAGGAGTTGCGAGTTGCCTTAAGCGCATTGATTAAGTTTAATCAATGGCCCATAAGCAGGCAGTCGAGCTGCTGCCGGAGAGTAAGAAGAACCGACAAGGATTCGGGGTCAGCTTGCAGCTCATTAAAGGCCGCATCGCAACTTTGACAAGAAATGTGCAATTAGCAGCGCAGGAGCAGAAGCAGGATAAAGGCAAAGTTGTCACATTATAATATTGAATGGCAGGAAGGCAGCCAGGCAGGAAGCTAAAGGACCTCAAGGAAATCAGTTGCTTGGCAGTGAATATATAAAAGGATTATGTAGAATGTCAAGTGGAAATCACTTGAAAATTATCATTAAAATGTTCGATTATTGAAATCAGTCCTGAAATCATAGAGACAAAAATCAAATCAGTCAAGTTTAAAGGCTTGAAATTGATATGTTTATGGGTTAATTGGGCAGTTTAATTCAGATTCAGATTTCTCATCAAATTGACTTTATAGTCAAAAGATTTTGTGATGGCAAATCAGAAGTTACTAGTGGCAATTAAAGCTAAACTTTGAAATAGAAATGTTGATACTTTTGTGGTTATTTCAAGGGAAAGTACTTTACTTTTTTTATAAGTTTAAAGTTTTAAGTTGTAAGTTTAATGAAGTTAGAGGTGAAATTGTTTGCTATCAGGATTCCTAACAAAAACATGTAAAAGAACCCCTCATAACTTTCCCTATTTTTGTCTCCACAATCATTATAATAAGCTCCTTAATTAAATAGCAAAAGTTATTATCGAAAATGCACATTTATTTTGATATTTATCCTTAATGCCTCAATTCAACAACTACACACACACAATTCACATTCTGGCCAATGCAATTGAGCCCCAATCTGATTGTGATGGCCAATTTAGCAGCACATTTGCTGCATTCATTCGGCGCGTCAATTAAAATATCAAATGACAACCAGTTGGCGGGTCACTCAGTCACTCAGTCAGTCAGCCAGTTGGCCAGCAGTTCATCATTCCCGCATGTCCAGTTAGCGGGCCTGTAATGAGCCAGTCAGGCAGCCAGTGGAAAGTCAGCGGGCGCAGTTAGTTAGTTAGTTAGTGCGCTGGTTTGACAGTCAACTATCATTATAAGTTCTTTTGCGCCATAATGGCTAAAAGTTTTCCCCTGCTTGGGGGTTGCTTGGGGGGAGGGAGCTGGTGGGTGGCCAGTAGGGGGTAAGTGTGTGTGTGTGCTGCGGCCATTGTGCGCACTCACTTTGCAATTAGCAGCAGTTTTGTCTGCTGCGAACATTTATTCAGGCCATTAATTGAGTTGCTCGCACCGAGGAGGCAAACTTCGAGTGCTTATGCACCGACTGCAACAAAGGAGCCAAGGATCCCAGGCACTGGAAACGAAGGAGTGCAGCCAAGTCGCGGAAAATGAGTTGGCAAATGAAAAATTGCCACTTTTTACGCAACGGAAAAATGGTCAAATATATTAGTCTATCGATATCTAAGGGGTTCTTATGTATTTGTGGGGAAACTATATGGTATTTATTGATTTGTGAACTAGAATAATAGTAAATATATAAAAAATAAAATGGAAAACTTTTAAGAATGAAGAAACACTTTGTTTTAAGCTTGGAAAATATCCATTAAATATTCTTTTGTGTCTTTTGACCTCAGAAAAGTTTAAATAATATTCAAATTTTAAAGTAAAATATACTAAACTTTCCCCAGCTTTTAGTTAAAAACGTTTTCCCTAACTAATAACTAATCAAAATTTTTCCCCCTTCACTATTTTCAGATCGAGGACGCCATGTTGATGTTCGACAAGCAGACCAATCGGCACAGAGGTGAGTTATTGTCAACGCTCTCACTTTCGCCATCGTTATCCTCATCGTTATCAGCATCGCTATCTATGAAAATCATCACCATAAATGCCGCAAAACATTTGCTAGCCCCCGTTTCCGGACTTTAACGAGCCGGAGCCGGAAGTGCGAGAGCTTAGCAATGCATGTACACCCTCAAACACACACACACACACTCTCCACACACATTCACGTATGTCAATGTATCATGCATGGCAGGATGCTCATAAGCAAAGGGCTAATACAGTTTTAAAACCTTGTCGGGGCATTAAAATGGCCGGGCAACAGGAAGTAGGAAGTAGAGGGACCCGAAAAGATTACCTGCCAATGCAACCGGATATAAGGGCCATAAGAGACGGCCATCCTCTTACGCTGCCGGATGGCTGTTCCAGTGGGTGGTTCATAGGGTTCACTCCAGTGAGTGGAGTGGCTTTTGGGCCGGTGGCTGGCTCAGGTGCTCAGGTGGGTGGCACGCTGGCTCCAGGGGAGGATTGTATGCTAGAGGATGCCTGCAGGCCAGCGAGGTCAGCAGCTGAGGTGCGCTGCCTGGCCGGCAGAAGGCTTAAATCTCCAGTGTACATCCGCTACACGAACTTGTAGCGCACGACTGCGTCCATTGCGTTTGTCCAGCTGTCCGTCCAACTGTTCAACTGTCCAAGTACCCTGTCGGGATGTCCGGCTTTCAATGCACTGTTAAAAAAAAAAGTTGGAGAGATCAGGTTAACTTACCTTAGGACTAACATGAAATCTGTAACTGAAATCAAGTTGCAAATTGTTTGGCTTTTGTATTTTCCATTTAATGAATCCCTTTACCTATTCTAAGATGCTTGGGTTTTCTGAGAATAAAATCAATATTAGATTTGTAATCTGTGCCTAAGCTGCCTTTAAATAAACGAAAATTGGTAAATACTTTTTATTTGGAAAGCAAAAAGTATTTTGTAATATATGTTAAACGTATTTTGAGACTTAAACTACTAAAACAACAGCATCAAGTAAACAAGCAAATTTTGTTTAAGATTTAAACTCATTTTAACTACACTTATACTGAAAATATATAAATCATTGCATAAAGTATACAATTTCCCAGGAAAAAACATTAATTTTCAACTACAATAATTAAAAATATACATTTCTTGGGGAACATCTAATCATTTAACATATAAAATCCCAAGTATCTTAAACAATTTCTTCCTTAAAACTTTAAAAATATTCATATTCATTCAATAACCCCATTTTCCGTCCAGTGTGCGTGTCCTTTTTGTGTCCTGCTGCACAGTCCAATGCCTTGTCGTTGTCAATTTTGCTTATTAAAGTTTTAAATGACGCCCCGAATTTCGCATTGTGACCCCGGGTGCCAAACCTCCTCCCACATGAGGAGGTCAGACTGGGGAACAACCTGAGACACGGCGCATTAAGATTGATGTGCCCAATTTTGCACAAACCAAAGGCACAGCACAGCCGAACCGCAGCTCAAAAGTAATTAGCTCACATGGACGCAAACCGGGGGCCAGCATGCATCAATAGTTGTTGCTGGTTTTGTGGGTGGTGGCGGTTGCGAAATCATTCCGCCACTTGGCAAACACTCCTGCCCCACCAGGCCACCTCCCCACCCCCTCTCCACCGGACATTGTTAACTTTTGCGCCCTTCAAATTACGCACACGGGAATAAGAAAACATGATTTTTGCTTGTGCGCGGCCCATAAAAAATTGTAGCATACTTCTGTGCGCCGCATCGCAGATAAGCGCAAAAAGCGCCGGCAAATGAAATGGGTGAAAAAAGCTGGCTGCAGAGATAGAGCCGTGGGCCCACAGAACATTTCGCTTAATTGGACGCTGGAGTACGCTGAAACTGCATGATGATGCAGTCATATATACATATAGTACATAAAAAACACAAAAAAACGAGGAGGAAGGCTTGAAATCAAGCGGGGTGGCAGCCAATAAAAACAAATATGAGGCATTTTAAAAATAATGTGAAGGACACCAAGCCATCACATCAAAGATTTAGTAACCCGGGGACCAAGCAGCAATAATGAGCAAAATAAATAACGAATATCCGTCGCAATTCTCAAGGCTTTCAATTAAAAATTCATTTCGAAGGAGAGACAGAAAACTTAATCGAGGTAAACTAACTAATGTTGCCAGTGATTAAATGGAATTTAGGTGTCTCAACCCCTCAAAATCAAAGATTTAGGCCAAGTCACAATAATCAGACGACCCGAAACCAATTTCCAGTTATCCTTCTCCAGCAATTACCTGGTCAGAGCTGCCGTGATTTGCCAATTTCGCAATTAAAAATGCATTGAGCAGCCAGAGTTGAGTGGGACAGTTTAGCTATTGACACGACTCATTGGCCGGGGCGCAATTCATTTTGGCCAGGACATGTCAGCCTTGCAAATTGCAAATCGCAAATTACAATTGCGTGCATCGATCGGCGATGAAATATGCAGGTGCCTTCTCGTTTCTGCGAGGAGCCAACTGCCCAACTTCACAGCGACCAGCGACCAGCTACCAGCGGGCAAGTCAATAGAAAATGTGTGTCGTTAATCAAAGGGTATTAGTTGTAGCAGGAGCCCCCTCAGAGGAGAAGCAGGAGGAGGAGGAGGTGGCGGTGGACGAGGACAACGCTGGCGACTTTTTGTACAGTCGAACGATGTACGATGTACGATGTACGACCTTATTGCCATGAGGAGTCGGAGTCCGTTGCCTACTGGCACTTGCGATATGCCTGTAATTGCATTTTATCGATCCGATCCGGCAGCTCCCTACATATATATATCCCTACATATATATATACATATCTGTGTGTGGCAATTGCCACGTACACTCACACACACCAACTATAATAAAGAGGGGGCAACAGAAAAGAAAAAAAGGAGGAAAAATGTAAAAGAAAAGTGGAAAAGACGTCGTTGGTTGCTCGGCTACACGGCAGCAAGTTTGTTACTCATTCATAAATCATGTGTGCAGCACAGCGACATATAGACAGATGGACAAATAGACAGACAACTCATATATACGAGTACGAGTACGAGTAGCCTGGTCACTGAAAATTGCAGCGCCGCTTTCCAGCTAACAACAGCAGTGTCAGTTGGCCCAGAACCGAAAGGGAGAGGGCCGCAGAGCCCATAAGCCAGGAACTCTACAAGCGTTTCATATACTGGATACGGCACACGGAACACACTACGACACTACGGCAGGATATGGGATATGGGATAAGGGCAGAGGGAAAAAAAAATAAAACAAGATATAGGAAACGATATATGAATATGCCATAAAACAATATAGGCAGGCAGTCACAGGCAGTAACAGCAATAACAACAGGCAGGGATGACAACCACGCGGCCGAGGGCAATTGCAATTACAGTGGAGATGCGCTAAGGGGAATTTGGTTTAGGCAGAAAATCAATTTGGAAGAGTAAAGTCTAGGAAAAAATAAAGAAAGTTAATAAAAGAAGAGATGAGATAAAGAAAAAAGCTGACTTAAAGCAAGGTTTCAATATTTCCTTAGCACCTAAAACTTGATAATTAAAAATGTCTCCTTGTAAATATATAAAAATTAATAATGAGTTACTTGGCAGAAGTTGAAGCTGAACAAAGTCTGGAGGAAATATTTATTCAAGTTGCCTGCCGCCTTTAAGCAATATGTCCTGTACAAATATAGAGTTCACAACAGCCGAGCTGCGCTCAAAACTATGCTATGAATTTCATTTGGCAAGCCAAGGACATGCCCAACGTGCGCCTAAGCAGCCAGTTTTGTGGGTGGCCGTTTGGGTGTATTTTTCGGTGGGTATTTTTCCGGCTGGCTTAGGTGGCTAGGAACGAGTTCGGGCAGCTTTCGGGACCCTGGCTTGGCAGTTGGCGTCGCCAGCCGCCACTAATATTAAAATTGAAAATTTTGTAATTTTTCTTTTTGGCAAGCCGGCGCAGCGCAGTCATAACAGCAGCAGCAGCTGCTACTCCCTGCCCCACCTACGCCCACTCCTCCCCCTAGAGCATATATCTGTGTCCGCTTCTTGGCAATAACATGCATGAGTGTGCAATTTTTGCAGTTGCCAAGACCATCGTCAGCTCCTATCGCTCCAGCGAGCGCCGTCCTGCGGGAAATTTTCGACAGGTAAAAATGGCAGCCGGGCGCGGGCTCAACACACAGAACTCACAATCAGACTCACCTGAGAGCTGAAAGCTTGAAGCTTCAGGCCGCGGAATTAGCTGGCCGAACGAGCCCTGGCCTCGGCCCATTCTTCATGCTGGCCGGGCGCATTTGTATCTAGCAGATACATTTTTGATTGAGTTACGTGTGGAGCGCGGAGAAGGTACCGAAAATTGCCGGCTTCATTTGCTCCAAGGCTGCTGATTTATGAAGTTGCAACGGAATAGACAAAAAAACACCCGAAAAAGCCCAGGGGCTACACTAGAAAAATTAAATTATAAAATTATCGTTAATTAACTGAAGGAATATTGGGTATTTCCAAGGCAAGCACTCGGAAACTTAATAAATTAACATAATTCCAAGTAATACTTATATATTAATGGGAAATTATGAATGTTTTTACATTGGGGACATCATAAGTGATACAAATAATCAAACTACGACCTACAACCTCCAGTTTCGATTAAGAAAATAACATCAAAAAGAGTTATCAAAAGTTTGCTGCAATTTCAGCAGTTTTACTACTTGTTTCTCCCTGTGCCGCTTTACGTGCAACCTGCAACGTGCGCTAATTTTATATAATTAAAACAAATACAAACACACTCCAGGAAGAGCAGTTCGCCCGCACGTTGTCTCAAGGAAAAGGAGCTCTCCGCTTCGAGCTCGGAGCTTCTGCTGCTCGGCACATGTCGCTAATAAGCCTGCGTGTTTACTGTTACTTGTTTCAACTAATTTGTCAGTTACGCCCCGGCTTGGCCACGCCCACGCCCACAGCCAGCAGTGAAACGCCCCCCTCCAAGGGTCCTTTCCTTCTAGCACCCGCATGGCCAGGCAAACACACGTACAGGATATACATATACACAAACAAAATGCGGGTGCCGGGGCATCAGGTGTCTGCACTTGGCCTTGCTAATTGCACAGAGAGACCAAGACAGAGAGAGAGCCCTTCTTTTCGACCATGTGAAATCTCAGACAATTGCGCTAATTGAAAAGCCCCGATAAGGACAAAGTGCCGAAATCGGAGGGGGGAAATCGGAGCGACATGGAGGAGCACTAAGAGGATAGAGGATAGTGGATAGAGCACCCGGAAATGCTAGAAAGCCTGAAATGGAATTTCCTATGCTTCCCAATCTGATAGAAAGTTCCGTCCTACTTTTGGCCACTCCAAAAGGAGTAAATTAATGGGAGAATAATACAAAAAATGTTAATTAAGTCATTTTCTAATTAAGAAAAGATATATAATGATTTCCAGCTAAGAAAAAGAGATCCAAGAGACTTTAAAATATAATTCAAGTGGATATGAATGCACATCCACTTATAATTATATTTCCCCTTTAATCACTTTTAAGAAATCCTTCAAATAAATACATTAAATTATTTAAAAAGCAATAATTGCTACCTCTAAAAGGTACTTAGCTAATTTCGGTTCGCCGAATTTTATATTCCCTTGCAGATTGCAAATTTTAACAACAAAAATTATCGTTTACTGCTTTCACAATGCATACAATGTGTCAGTGGGTTTTGTGCTCTTCGAAACTATAAAGAGAGAGAGAGAGCGAGCAAATCCATCGCTCTCAAGAGCGAGCAGATCCATCGCTCTCCCTCTCTCCAACCAGCCGCAGTTCAAATATGTCAGCCGCCGTAGTTCAAAATATGGCCGCCGCCGCAGTTCAAAATATGGCCGCCGCCGTAGTTCAAATATGGCCGCCGGCGTTTCCGGTCTGACGACCCTTTTAAACTATATTTTAAAATACATTTTAACATAGGAAGGAGTCATATTCGACCACATAAACCTTATATATTGTTGATCAGAATTAATGGTAGAATCGATCTAGCCAGGTTTCGAAATTATAAATGGCAAATTTCAAGTTTGTAAAATCGTATTTTGGCCAAAAATAAACCAATTTGAAATCTGAAAGCATCGCTGTCTTTGCTTCTGTTTTCTTAGCCAGATTATAATACCCTCCAAGGGTATAAAAAACCCCAGCCCTATCACTATCTCCAACTATTAAATCCAGTATTCCAGTAAAAAGAAAACCCCAGTAACTATAACTTTTACTTTGCACAAATTGCAACGGCAACAAATTGAAGAAATTTAATTAAGCCATAATAAATCCTTTCCCAATTCCGGGCATAAAAAACCCCCCGAAATGACTTGACATTCCGGGAATTTGAGTTCTTCGTCAGCCACCAATTGGAGGATATCCAGAGAGTGGCCACGCTGCTGGCTCTAGAGCTGGCCAGCGCCATTAGGACAAAGTTATTATGCCCGATCCCAAGGCGGCGAGGGGCGGGTCAAGATGGGGGGCAGGACTGGGGATTCAAGGAGGGAGCCTAGCTGGCAAAGTTTATTATGTAAACTCGGAGCGGCCAGTGTTTGAATTACTCGCCCAGCCGCCACTTGAGGCCCTGCAGGGGATGCATATTGAGGTCAGCCGGAGGACAGCTATCCTGGCCCGGCCAGGCTCTGGCTCTAGCTTTGAAAGGGAATGGGTTGGGCGGTGTCCTGGGTGTCCTGCAAAGGGGTGAGGGCGCCGCCTCTGTCTCGGTCTCGACACTTGAGTAAATTATTTAGCCGCTCGCTCACACAAAAGCATATTTCGTTCAATTTTTGCAGCCCTTAAACTTTTTCTACCCCACTCTCCTCTCCACTCACTCACTCATCCTCGCTTCTCTGCTCTTATTTTGCAGGTTTTGGCTTCGTTACATTTCAAAGCGAAGATGTGGTAGACAAAGTTTGCGAAATTCATTTCCACGAGATAAACAACAAAATGGTAAGTGAAGCGTGGCGGTCTGAATCGCAGCCCAGGAGGCTTAACTTCCCCTTCATCTTTAAGTTTTCCCGTTTTCTTTTGCCATACACAGCAAAAATATTTTCCCAAATTGCCCATCAATTTATG
The DNA here is from genome assembly GCA_035045905.1 of Drosophila anomelani. Taxonomy (NCBI): domain Eukaryota; kingdom Metazoa; phylum Arthropoda; class Insecta; order Diptera; family Drosophilidae; genus Drosophila; species Drosophila anomelani. The sequence goes on from JAWNOO010000165.1 coordinate 13,012,761, forward strand.
ATTTTATTATGGCAAAAAAAAACCATCAGATATCTCTGGTGGAATTATATATTTGCACAAAGGCTAAAGCACCTTGAACAGATGTCGCTATTTATTTGTTTATTTATTATTATTTGTGTATTCAATAAATAAATTAAAAAAGTTTATTGTTGTTTTGTTTCTGTGTTTCTATTTAATTTAATTAAAATCAGCAGAGATTAAAGAGCTTTACAACGTTTTCTAATATCTTTTTATAAAGGTATTTCACATGTTAGTTAGTTAGGTTTTTCTTTTAAAGTATTTCCTGGCATTTAGTTATATTTATATGTTAATAAATATTTTAGAAATATTTTATAAATATTTCCAACTCATTTCTAATCACAAAAACATTATTTTCAAAGGCATTAAGATCGCTTAAATCTGATTTTTAATTATTTTTCACCCCCACAGGTCGAGTGCAAGAAGGCGCAGCCGAAGGAGGTGATGCTGCCGGCCAACCTGGCTAAGACACGGGCTGCCGGTCGCTCCGCATACGGTGAGTTGGTAGTCTGGGGCAGCAGCCACGCCCATTCCTCGGCGGCCACGTCCGCCGCTGCCGCAGCCGCAGGCTTGCTGCCGAGTAGTTTAGCGGCTGCCGCCTCCGTGCTGCAGCAGCACCAGCAGCAGCAGCAGCACCAACAGCAGCAGCAGCAACAACAGCAACAACATCAGCACCACCAGCAACTACACACGCACACACAGTCGGCACACACAACCCACACCCACCACCACCAGCTGCTGAGCTCTCTAAGGTACACACCTTATCCCCTGCCCGCTCACCTTTCGGCGGCAGCCGTGGTTGCCGCCCAGCAGCAGCAGCAGCAACAGCAGCACCAAGCAGCCACCGCCCAGCAACAGCACCAAGCAGTTGCTGCCCAGCAGCATCAACAGCAGCAGCAGCATAGCCTTGCCCAAGTGGTGGCCGCTGCTGCAGGTGCTCCGGGATTGCTCCCGCTGGCTAGCCCCTCGCCCGCCTCGGCCACACCCTCGCTGCTCCAGTACGCGGCAGCTGCTAATGCTTTGCCCGGTCAGAGCAACGCCGCCTTGGCCAATTCTCTGTATGCCGATGCCGCCGCTGTCGTAGGCTACAAACGACTCCTGGCAGCGGCGGCAGTTAGCAGCGGTCTAAGGACTCCCGCCTCTGCCTTGGGTGCCCTGCAAGCAGCGGCTCCGGCTGCTGCTGCCGCAGCGGCTGCTCAATTGCAGCAGGCACAGCTGCGTCAAAATGCCGCCTTGGCCGCTGCCCATTATCCGCTCAGCGAACTCCTGGCCATGCCGGGCGGCTTGGACATGGCGGGAGCGGGCGCCAACTCCGCGGCAGCTGCGGCGGCCTCGCTGTACCAGCTGCCCGGGATCTGACCGAACAGGCCGAATTGAGAGGTCCTTGAAGCAGTCTAAAACTTGATTTCAATATCGCAAGATATTCGTGAGGAATTCCAAGATATTCGTAAACAAAATTTCCAAATTTAAAGGCTTTGATTTAAAGGATTTTGGTTTAGTCAGAAAATAATAAAATATATACAATTAATCAGTGATTTATCTTGCTTAATGAATTTAAATTGCTTAATCTGCAAATTTGCAACGCTCCAAAAAACTATAGTTATATATTGTTTAATTAAAAAATGTTTGCTCAATATAAATTTTCCCTCTCTCAATGATAGGAAAATGTATTTTAAGCGATTTTTTTCGGGCAATTAATTAAAAATGCATTCGTCAAACAAATTAATCAAGCGCAAGAGTAACAAAGTTAATCCTAGAAAATTGCGCAAAATTTGCCTGATTTATTAATCAAAAGACAAATATATATTTTTGCAACTGCATTTATAATAAGGCATATTTTATGTTCAATTTATTGATTTTCACAAGCAAAACAATAGCAAAATATTTATTAATTTCTTTAATAATGCTGACTAAACCCAAGTCTTTAAATTTGCCAGAAAAGATTTCAAAGGCTCTGCAGGCTCAAATTCTTACTATTGATTAATAGTATTGACTAAAAACAATATATAAACTTGAACACACAACCACAAGACACACACTTAACGACTATACACCTACATATACATTTATATATGACTCTCATTCCGTCTCAATGTCCAAAAGAATATATTAAGCGGCGATAGAGCGAATCGCCTTTAAAGCCTAGGCCTAGGATTACGTGTACTTCTTACAAACTTACAATTAGCCATGTACTTACTTATGCCATATGTACTATATATCGTATATATATATATATCTTATATATTTTGTGTCTGTCGATGCTGCGTTTAGGCCACGCGGCGTATGCGTTATCTAACCGAATTACTTACATACAATAGCGGCGCATTCGTTTTCTTTCTTTAGACTCTAAGCGAACTTTGATTACTTAAGAACTAGGCTAAGTGCAGGTCCTAGAGAGCTGCTTAGATACATACTATACTTAATATCGAGGCAATCGATTAACCCTAGACCTTAGAAGGCGATCGTAAAAGTTATCATTAATGCGTAATGCGTCTTAGACACCTGGCGACTTTTCTAGAGCATAAGAGCCCCACATGTGGATGTAAAAAAATTAATTAAACAGCCCAAATGCCAAGAGGGACGAAAGTCATCACTCATTTATGTTTTGTGTGTGAGAACGGACTCTCTCTCCTGTACCATATATATCGAGCATTTCTTATAATACTTACTTTTACGTACCACTCATATCAATAGCTCTTTCTAAAAGTGTATCTATCTAGCCCCAAAGCCAAAAACAAAAAAAAAAGCGAACATTTAACCGAATCGAATTCAATCCTAGCAAATGTATCGAATTAGCGATTAAGTTGGATTAAGAGAAGGCCAACGGAAGGACGGCCCCTTAAGGTATTAGAAAGTATTTGTACACGTATTCAAGTATGCATTGGCGGTGTGTGTAACCGAGTTAGTTTAAAAAATTGATGACTCAAACCGAGCCGAACTGGGCAGATGCCATCGAAGCCATCGGCCGGACAGCTGTCCGAGTGTAATTTTCCGAAATGGATCATGGATAATGGATGTGCAGTGTGCAGTGTGCAATGTCCTCTGTGCAGTGTGCATTCGGGCCAATTACAGGAACCCAGCCAAATTACGGCTCAGACAGCTGATGGCCAAACTGACTGGTAATAGGAGGCAACTCCCCCGGCAATCCGTCATCTCCTTGTGTCCGTACACATACATATCTGATATATATATTGTTTGCCATAGCCATTAATATTTGACTAAACTCGAAACTAGCTATTTATTATACATGCATAAACAACCACATATACACGCATCTATTGCATTACGATAAGCGCATTAAGTGCTCAAATTCAAATTCAAATTCGAATTCAACTCTTAGTTAAATCCATTGTAACATTAGCCTAAGTTGCAACAATCGGAAGAAGACACAAAGCAGGAAACGAGCCGCCAACAGCCGCCCTTCGATGCCAAAGATGAACGAAAGAACGAGCGAAGGAATGAAAAATTCACTGATAAACTGGAAGTCACTCGAGAGGCCGATGCAAAATTTAAACAAAAATTTCTTAACTAAAATCTAATAGCTGTCAACCTTCCTCTCTATATTCTACCCCCTTGAGTTGTAGTGTTTAACTAGCCCACATATACTTATAGTTTTTGCCAATTGTGTGTGTTTTAGTTTCATTTTTCTTTTACCAAAATTTTTACCTAATACCTTAGCTTTTCGGGTGCGGGGCAATGGTCTGCAGATATGAGGCATTTTTGTAGAAATGCACAACGGCAGATCTTTAGAATTGCCCCCGCTCGATGGATTATCCTTATAACCATTATAATTAGCAGAAAATTTCAAATTTATAATCATAGAATAGTAACTAAATGTCTTAGATTATATTTACATATCTAATAAGTGTTTAGAATTGTGTCATATCTGCGGTATATCGAACCAATGTAACTCTACATATATATATAACTCTATATAAACATAGCTCAGATCAAGGCTGTTAATGCAGAAATGAATAACGAATCGGGAGATGTCTATATCCCCCCTAGTTGCTCACTGGCAAAAGTGTCAAACAGTCGCAAAACATTTCTTAGAACTCTGAAAACATATATAAACATATACTATATAAGAGTAGTTTATAGCGGAACGAACGATCTGGGATCGGCAGTTCCTTAGTTTCCACACTTGATTAGAACTCTAAGTACACACGAGTCGAATACGAATACGTATAGTAAATTCTATAACAATTAGTTCTGATATAATCTCGAAACTCTTTTGTTTAAATTCATTATTAGATCTGATAAAATCATATGAATGCCAGTAATTATATGTTTTTTGCCTTTCTTTTCTATGCTCTCTCTTTTTTCTTATATGCCACTCCTCTAGATAACATCATGTGGGGACTGGGGACATTGCCCGAAGGTGAGCTCTAAATCTTATAGAAATAAATAATTTGTTTTAATAATTTTAAATATTTTTTAAATAGGTTTTCCGGCAGCTGCCTATGCTGCTTATGCTGCTGGTCGCGGGTACTCGGGCTATCCCAGCTTTGGACTGCCCTATCCAACTGGTGAGTCCAACAAATACCCATGTATACACTCGCTTAGATACACCTGATCCTGCACAGTGCACACACAGAATCACACCTTCTCGAAACCTGTTCATTACTTGTATGTGAGTGAGAGTGTGAAGAAGCAACCCAGTGACTAAAACCAAGCATAAAACACACACATCTGCCACATGAAAACCGCCCCCCAAAAGAACCCTCAAAACAAACCGAATCTGTGTGCCTCTTGATATGACGAGTCATTATTTTCTATACTGCGTTAACCCGCATTAGCATTACTAACTCAGCTAGTTTGTCGTCTGCCCTCGATGTTCTATATATATTCGATCCGAACTACATCCATGTCTCCCCTTAGTTTTGCTTTGATCACTCTTTATTCTTTTGTATTTGTATTTGCTTTGCAGCGGGTGTGATGGGCGTAGTGCCGGAGAATCGGATACTGATTGGCGACTACATGACCTAGGACATGGCGGCCCCCAATGACTATTTATCGAGTATTACTCATTAATGAAATGAAATCACTGTTTTCTAAATAAAAAGAAAGAGCAAAAAAAGGCGTTCGTCATATCAATGCACAATGTAGCTGAAAAGATCGGAGAACCAATTGAAGACACTCACAGCGCCACATGACATATAGAAACTACCCCTTAGAATTGTGTCCTGCGCATCCAGCTGATATTTTCATTAAAGCTTGGCCTTGAGTTTATCATTTTTCCACCACTGAACAACACACTGAGAGATCCCACAAAACCCCAAAAAATAAAACACTGGCTACTAGGGCTTTTAGCTGATGTCAATAAAAAAACTAATCCTCTGAGCTAGAGCTGTACAAAAATCGAAGGAAATATCAAGAAATATTTTTGGATTGAAAGTTTCTTTACCAAAATAAATCAAACGATTTTTAAAATGCCCTTTTCGAGATTTTAAATGGTAAACTTATTGATTTTTAAAATAATATTCATTGAAAATATATCGAAAATAAATTGTATATTTTATTTAAAATATTTTTATGTTAAAAACTTAAGCTGAAACCATATAAATATATATTTAGTAGCTCTAAAGTCTCGTAAAAACTTTTTAAAATGTCTGGCACAAGTCGTAATATATTTTAAATGATTTTTAAGCCTTCCTATAGTTGTTTTTTAATCTTTTAAAACTTTATATATATTTTTAATATTTATATTAGACAGTTTCTTTAAAATATATATATCTCTTCAAACTAGAGCTTGAGAAGTACCTAAATTACAGATATTTAACTTGAAAAAATAAGCATTTATATATTTCTTGTTTGACCTAAATCAGAATTAATTTATTTCGCAATTTACTTTTAAATTTTCAATACAAAATTAAATTTAGAATTTAAAGCTTTATTTTCCACTTTAAAAACCAACTTCTGAGCTCCTTTAAACCGATAGTTTTGCAGCTCTAGCCAGCAGAGACTTGGCCTAAAAACTGATTTGACCCCTTCTCTCCAACTCGCCCTCTGACTCTTTCTCTCTATCTCTCCCTCTCTCTCTCCCTCTCTCTCTCTCTCTGTTCATCTATATCTTGTATCTCGTATGATTTTGTAGGCTTGACAATTTGCGGCATCGGTCGAAGTTATGGGACCGCTTGTAGCGCTGCCCCGGGCCGCAGCAGAGTGGCCCAACCGAACGGCGCCGCCTCTGCTGCTGCGGCCCCCTCCGGTGCCGCCGCTGGCCACGCCCAGTCGGCGTACCACCAACAGGCGCTGACCTTGCCATTGGGCACGGCGCTGACGGCTCGATCCGCGGCCATCAAATCGCAGTTTCTGGGCAACATAAATTTCTAGGCGAGAGACCAAGACCAAGAACCAAGTCTGATTGAGTGAAGATTGAGAGTGACACCACTCGACTCGACTCCCCCGACTCGCAATGAGACTGTGAGAGCCCGAGTCGTCCCCCCCTTTCTGTGTGTCAAGTAAACATATGAACGGTGACAAGTAGGTACAGCTTAGTGTAGCCTGTATCTCCGGTAAATGGTAACCACTACAACAAATAAACAAAAAAAAACAAAAAAATAGTAAGACAGTAAACAGCAACCACAAGAGTACACCCAGTGGCGGGCAAAGAACTAATCAGAGATTCTATTTGAAAAGAACTACATAGAAAATGTAACTTGGAGATACACAAACCATAGAAACACACACACACTCTTAGCCACACACACAGAACTTACGTACTAGACGCGACACCCAAAGAAGAAGTATACCCCATATCTAAGTAAACATATATATTGTTGGAGCAGTTAACCAATTACCGCAGCAGTATTAGCCGGAAACCCTAAGTAGTGACTAGCGGCATCCCAAAACGTATAATAAAGTACCTATAATTGCGTATTCATAGAGCTAGAGCGGATAGAGCACCCGTAACCAGTTAGTAACCAGTTAGAAATAGGCCAGCATAATCACCCCACAATAGCCGAGCGCCTATATATTCACACAGACACCCACACGTCTCTCTAGAAGCCCCATTAGACAAGTGACACTGTATACTCGTATCCAGCAAGTGTAACGATTTACCATATATTATATAGCGAACTATACTCGATCTTCATACAGTCCCCGCTCACTTCATGCCACTCCACTCCACTAATTTTTTCACCCACTCGAAAGTATACTGTATCTGGCGTTATTTTGCACCCTGACCTGGACCCATTCGTATCCCGGTTTCAGGGACGCACATCTATTATTTATAAAACTATTTTGCCGTAGCATTTAAATGCAAATTTCATTTGTAGTCCCTGTATGCATAAATTAGTTGCTACCCACAACAAGGACATCAACAGCAGGAACTGGCAACTGCACATGGAAAAACATTTAGATAACAACAAATTTTAGCAGGCCTGTCACATGTAGTGCCATTATTATCCTTTAATTAATTTGCCGCGCATTATGTATGGAATTTTGCCTGTATTTTTTTGTTGTTCTTTTTTCCATTTGTTGCTGCTGTTGGTCGGTCGGTTGGTCCCATGAGTTTTTAGATAATTAGCAAACGTGCAGAGATTTTTGCCATAGCTAAAGTTCATTAATTAGTAGATTTTACCCATTATTCGTAGCTATGTTATATTCCGTTTCATATATATATATAAATCTATATTAGTAAAAACCACATTTGGCCCGCATAAATACGTTTATTCTATATGCATATAAATTCCTTCCTTCATCGGTGCATCGCAAGAATTCCACAAAAATGGCCAACAAAAAAAAGAAATAGTAAAGAACAAAAAACGAGCGAAATTTTTTGACATTTCTATTTAAACTACATATATATAGACATTACGATATATACCTATATTATACCTACTATATATACATGAATATATATATATATACACATATTTAATATACGACGTTTACAAGTTAAGTTATTGAGTATCCATTTTATATATGCGAGGCGTGACTCGATTTGATTTGTACAATAACGAAAAATACAATATTAATGTCCATCCATTTTCGAAGAGCAAACTTAAAAGAAAAGTAAAGAAAAGCGAAAGAAATGAAAACAAATCTCTCTTTTAAGTTGATGAAAAATGCAATTTTTCTATGTCCCCTCCATTCGATGCGTAACTATAAGTCCCTTTCACCCACACATTTAGCTATTTAAACACTCACACACACACACACACTCGAAGGAATCTCGAACCTATCTAAGGAATTAAGATCAATAACTCTATAAATGGATAAGCTGTTACTTAGTTAATTGAAATGCAATTATCGCCACTTTGGAAGGAACTGCTTCGAGGTATTTGCAACTATTTAAATTGACAAAATAAAAACGCTTGCGAGTTATTTACATACAAATAAAAACCTATATAGACAAAAACACACACACAAGCTCATACCTATATGTATTTTACACGTATATACTGTGATTTATAAGAAAACGCTTCAAACGAGAACAAGAAACCCATTTGCCAAATGCAGAATTGAAATCGCTTGCGCAGAAATGCATTAAACCGAAAATGGAAAACGAAAAGTTATTAACTAAATAAATGCACAAAACAAAAAGATAAAAAAATAAATAAAAATAAATTGCGGACGCAAAGCCGAAACCAAAGTCTATCCTTTCTCTGGCCTCGGGGCCTAGGGCCTTTCAGCCTCTCTGCCTCTTAGCATTCGAATTATTAGCATTTTGCGATTCGAATGGAACTGACGGCTCCAAGAGTGACAAAGTGGCCATCGGGGCGTATGCGTAATTTTTGTGACAGCAACTTGGCAAAGACAACGACAACGAGGACGACGACGAGGGAACGAGGGAAAATCAACAACTACAGCAGCTGCTGAAGCCAGCATCGAGAGACAACTCAAGCACACTCCTCAACAAGGTCAGCTAATGGTCGTCTTATAGTTCCAATACAAGCATTATAATCTCTTTATATACGTATTTATTCATCTTTTTATCGAACCTATAACCGTTTTTGGCTCCATATCCGAACAGATTTTCCACATTTTACGATTATTAACTGTATGTAAACTGTTAGTTGATAGAAAAAGTTTAGCAAAGAGCGATATAAAACGAATAATGTAAACTGGCTGCGCCAGTCGTAGTTGAACAAATAACAACCATATATACTATATATATATTTATGTGTAGTGTTCTTCTTCCGTTTTGAATAAAACTTTGTGTTTAGTATAATTTCTCACACACACACACATCAAGACTAACAACAAATTAGCTCAATTATATATGAGACGAGCGGCCGATAAAGTAGCTCGAAATAGTGTTAAATAAATAATGCCAACATGTACACTCATTAGTAGTAAATTGTAAGCCCAAAACATGTATAACCTACCACCTATGCATACCTATTTTTATGTAAACCATAGTTGTTTCCAAAGCTATATAGCCCCGATCATGTAAATGTCCCTTTCGTTTGTTGAAATTGCTCAATTGAACCCCTTTATGGCATAACAACGACAGCTGCAGCAGCTGGGAAGCAGTTGTTTTTCCGCAACCGCAAGACTGACAAGTGCAATTTTGCCCGCACCAAAACACCAAACTCGAACCCATTCGAGTCCTACGAGTAATGCCAATCCTGAACCGATATTCCAGATCCCAGAGCCGGGCGGAAACGCATTTCATGCAATGGCAGACCGAAAAACCTCGGCTAAATAAGTTATTTATTTACAAAAGCAACCGTTACTGCTTCTGCTTCTGCGCTTCTTTGTATCTGTGCTCCCCAGACCCAGGCTGCACACTAATGAAAACAACATGGCGCACCGGGATTTCGCAGAAAAACGTAAACTAAACGTAAGCCAAAGTTGATTGGCGCCATAAAACGCACAACGGCTATGACGAAGGTCGTTGGTTTGATGGGGTTACATTCTGGGGGTGGTGCTAGGGCCAGGGACATGCCTCGTTACGTTACGTCACGTTACGTTACATCAATTTTTGTGTTTCCGCAGGAAATGCAACTGCTACGTTTCCGCCCGCCACATACCAGCAGCCCGAGTCCTGCTCAATCCTCAAGCCCTGCCATAACCCGTTACCCTTTTTTTTTTGTGCTCGCATTCGGATTCGGATTCGCATTCTGTTGTCATTTCAATATTGGCGCTGGCGTATTTTTACTTGCTGCAGCAGCTGTGACCATAACAAGGGAAAACAGCTACAGGACAAAGAAGAAAAAAAACGATAACAATGATAACGGGGCAAAAAGGGAAACAAATGGGTGAAACTGGGGGGAAAATGCACGGGGGGAAAATGGCGCCCAAAGGAAAGTGCACAACGCTGGGGCCAAACCAAGCGTAGTAACTGAGTTTGGATGGGTTCTGGATGGGATTGGTTTGGTTCACTTCGGTTTGGCTTGGTTTTGGTTTAGTTTGGCTTTGGCTTTGTTTTGTCATTGTAGCGTCAACATACCCAGCCCAAAGCTCGTTTAATAACCGAGCAGCACTTTGTGTTTTCATAACCTGCGTTCCAGTTAGCGCTTCCCTTTTCCCTTTTTATTCCTTTCTGGCCCATATATAGCCCTCCTCTCACCCCCGAAATTCCCTTTATACCATATATATTGTATATGTATTTGTACGTACTACTTCCTTTCGCTGTTTTGGTTCGTCTTTTGTGTTTGCGCCTGGCATCGTAGCTGTGTCCCGGGACTAGTTAGAGTTGTTTACTTTCGCTTTTGATTGTTTGCTTCCTCGGCACACCGATATAGCGGAGCTATATAGACCCACATGTATAACAATCGCATACTCGAATACTCTCTCTCACTCCATACCCACCTAGTTATAAATATATATAATATATACTCGATCCCCACCTCCTTTTTCGTACCCCTAGAACTCAGCCTTGATTACGTTTCGTATACTCTTGAGTGTGGCGGCCACCTCCTACATAATATATATATAAATATATATAAAGTAGTCTGTGGCCGACTTTAATGACTTTGTAACAATCGCCTAGCGATGATCCACTGTGACCAGAAGGAGACCCACACCCACTAATGACCACTCTGTTTGCCCTCTTTTTGCCACTTACAGTTGATCTAACCAACGGGCAGCTGACACCCAACAACAATACCCCGCTGCTGACCCAGGCGCTGTCAGGTGAGTGACCTACCTAGTTTTATATTCCTTTTATTCAGTAGAACTTAACCTTGTGTTCTTAGAAAATATTTATTAGGAAAATATAATAGTTTGCTGTTTGTAGCCATTTCAGTAACAGAACCAAGTACTTTGTCCAAATTAATTAAATATTTAAAGTATCACTCATACGCACTGTTGTCTCAAGGTATTGCTGGCTAAAATCACTCATACGCACTGTTGACAATACAATTTCCCCTTTTATCAAATATTTGGCTATCCCTTTCATCTCCTATGTAAACCTATATAATATATATTTCCCCATTTCTACTTGCAGTGATGAACAACTATCAGGCGGCTGCTGCGGCCGCCCACAGCTTTGGTCCTTCGGCTTCCCCGCATGCCGCTGCCGCCACCACGGCCACCAGGCAGGGGTTCCCCTCCACCAACTCGCCCGGCCCGACCATCGACATGTACAGCTCGGCGGCTGCCGATAATGTGGGCTATGTGCAGGCCACCAGTCCGCAGCCATCCGGCTTCCCCATCGCCGTCAGCCGCGCCCCATTGAACTACAGCCCGGTAAGTGTGTCACACTGAGATCCTCAGCACACAGATCCCGCATCCAGTCAGGTCCCAGGATCAGGCCCAACGATCCTGAGGCCTGGCTGGATGGAGGCTAGCATTTAAGTTAGAGCAACACCCACATGAGAGATCAGAGAACCGAACGGTTCGGTTTGGTTCGGAGCCCTCCTCTTGGAACGCTCGTAGAACTCATACACCACACACCCCCTACACACACACACACACACTCATTCTCAGTAGTGATTATGATAATGATAAGGAGAGACTGCCGATGTAGAGCTAAACTATTGCGTTATCCTTCTATATATTGTATGTATTTCTCTTTCATTTCGTACAGATTTATTCGTTGAACTTTGCGATGGCTAATATATAAAAGACTGATAACCCAAAAATATAAAAATGCAAAAAGAACAAAAAAGAAAACAAAAAAAACAAAAATGCAAAAGTAAAAAAGAAAGAAACCCCATTATATATTTAAATCGAAATCGAAAAATATATATATGAAAAATATACAAATAAAATAAATATAAACGAAAGCAAACAAAAAGTAATAAGAGTATAAAACAAACGCAGTTGCACAAGGTAGGCACACCAACAAAACTACAGCGTGTTCTCTTCTTTTTTCAACTAAACAATTTCAATTATTAACAATCAAATTCTTTTAACTACAACTAGTCGATAAAAAAACCAAAAAAATATATAAAAATAATTATTATCAAAAAATAATAAACGTAAAAATATGTATGCACGTCACAAGCACAGTTTTCTAGGCCGTTTCAATTAAACCATTATTATTTATTTAAATTGTATACACCATATATGTATTATATGAATATTTCAATACTACAATATTTCAATATTCCTCCTATGCCTCGCTGCAAACTAAAATAAATCATATCGAAACTTATTTATTATCCATGGCTGTCGGCGAGGTTTGATAAAGGACATCAGACAAAACAATTTGCATTTAATGCATTTTTTATCGTCTATAGAAGAGTATATGTTTCTCCTTTTTGGGGCAAAGATAATTGTTTTTAAAAAAAGGGAACCCAAAAACAGGAAATCTGTATTGCATTTGTATTTGATATTAAGTGAAATAGTTGCTAGTTGTTGGGTGGAATTTAATTAAATTTATATTTGTTTGGTATAAAACTTAATTAGCTTTGATTGAGAATTATTTGCAATTAATTAGTAATTGAGATTTTACCTTTTAAGTTCCCAAAACTCAAGTTCTTTAAGTCAAATTAATTTAATATTCGAATTACATCACTCATACGCACTGTTGTCCCAAAGGTAAACCTAAAAAATCACTCATACGCACTGTTAACCAATCTTTTTGTTCCTAACTTGGCCAGTATAAAATATTTGTAAAAGTTTTCTTAAAAAGTTAAAATCAGCATCAAATTCTAAAGATTTGACTCTCTATCAAAACAGCTGTATTTCCAAATCAGTTTCTTGTCTTACTCCAAGGATCGCTTTTGTTCTAAAGTTTTTGCTAAAAAAAAATTCCTGTAAAATACTGAAGTAATCAATATTCCTTTATCAAACCTAGCCAGCATTTTGTATGAAAATTTCTTAGTTTTCCTTATTTATTTTAGAAATGGAAAAAAGAAATCTTAAAGTTTTTCGAACTCTCTCTCTCTCTCTATCTTGCCACTTCTATTTCTATATTCAATTTATACATATGTATCTGTATACCTCTAAATGTTTACTTTCCTATACATTAAATATATTAATATATTTTAAATATATATATACATATATTTACATACATATTTGTGTGTGTGCGTAGATATGCAACTAGAAAATTTCATTTTATTTGAATAATTTTTGGTGTTTGCTTGTTTTGTTCCCCACGAAACGTTTATTTACAGGGACCACTAATTCCTGCGGCATTTACAAATGGATACCATTAAAAGGTGGCGCCGACAACCGCAATGAGAACAACAACAACAACAGCAGCAGCAGCAACAAAAGCAGCTAACAGCAACAGCAACAACAACAGCAGAAATATTTAACAACAACCAGCAACAGGAGCAACAAAATGCAACAGCAACTTTAGCAACAAATGACAGACACACACTCTACACACACACAACACACCGTAATGCTGCAAACCACAGAGAGCGCAACAAAAACAGAAATAATTTAAATTATATATATATATACGTGCATATATATACAAATATATATAAATATAAATCAAATAAAGTACGTATTACATATTACGTGTATTTCCACATGGCAAAAATGAAAATCCGTTAGGAGACAGCAACTGCGAGAGCAACAAACAATAAACCAAACACTCACATACACACACACATTATAATTAATTAATTAATTAACGTATATAAAAAATACGTGCATATAAAAGCATTAACAAAAGGAAAAGAATCACCCACAAACACATAGAGAAAAGAAGCAAGAACAACAAAAAAAATGAGAAGATGAGGAAAAACTACGAGCGAACACAAACAACAAAAAAAATTAATTTTAATTTAACAACCGCTACAACAACAACAACAGCAAGAAGGAGAACAACAAAAGCAACCACAACTACAACTACAACATCGTGGCCCCGAAAGATGCAACGTGTGCAGCAAAAATCGTTTAAAATGCAAATTAAACGGAAACTGTGCGTCCAACTGGAGTGGAGTGGCATCGGCGAGTGGGCGGTGGGCGTGGCTGCTCACACAGCAAAAAAAAAAAAGAGGCACAGAGGCCTCCGCCGAACCACCACCCAACGGATGACAAACCGGGAAAAGGGGCGTAACCATGGGGCAAACCACTTTTAAGTAATGAGAAAACCAACAAACGAAACTCAAAAAAAGTAAAAACCATACAGTAAAAAAACTAAAACAAAAAAATACAACAAAAAGCGATGAGAAATCAGAAAAATACGAGGGGGGATTATAACTAATAAAACGATAAAGTTGAAAAAAAAGGCAAAAAATGTTGCAATAATAGCGAAAATGTTATTATTTAATTGCGTATTATGAGATGCAAATTATTATTACCATTATTATTGCTATTCTTAACGTATCTAAGTTGTAACTTTTAAAGTTAAAGTCGATATATATATATATATACATATATACACTCTTATACATATAAAGTAAAAAAAACTGCAATATATACAAAAAGGAAATTACTTGAATCAAAACAAAAGAAAAGCGAAAACCAACCACAAATTATTGTACTTTCAACGATAATCGATAAATGGAAAAAAAGGAAACTCTAGTGACGAAAGAGGGCCTGGTGTTTTTCTCGGAAAATTGAATTGAATTGAATTTGGATTGGTTTAGTTTCATTTCTCGACCTGGGTGGGGGTGAATCAAATCAAAATTGTGCTTACAATTATATTTATGAATTTATTTTAAAGTACAACAAATCCTTTATTGGCCAAAGTAAACAACAAACAAAGAAACAAAGGAAAAGCATTAGAAAAACGAATAGAAAAGAAAAGCAAATGTGAAATGTGAAACGCAAATGCAAAGCAAAAGTCAAAGGCAATTTGTTATAATTAACTATGTTGAAGTTCTTCTCTTTCTTAATTATTTCTATCGAATCAGGGGAATATATGTATGTATTGTAGAGGAAGATAAAAAAAGAAACCTATAACTTTTGTGTTCACATTGAAAGCAAAAAATGGTAAATAATGCTAATTAAACAGCGGATAGTTAGACAAATATGTTAAAGCATTAAATATGACAATGAGAGAGCTAAGTGAGAGAGTGTATTTCTATATGACTCGAGGCATAAATCAATTTATTTGCTAAACAAAGGAAAAACCAAAACAATGGCTAAAAAACAAAACTCTCCCTTTTACAAATGTAAGAAAAAAACACACAATTTTTGAGATACAAAACACACACAGCGACACAAAACACTCACACACAGGACACAGGACACAGATCTTACTGATAAATCAAAAAGAGAAAACAAAAAACACTTAAACAAATTAGGTGGTAAGTGCATATGCAAATATAACAATGAACTATTATACATACAACACATATAGTACGATTAAGTAAATAAAATATTTATAAAAACAAACGCGCAAAATCGCCAATGTTTGAACATTTAACTAAATATACATATGTATGTATATATGTATCTGTAAACAAAAGCATGTAAAAAGGATCAAGGATATGCCGCCTCGATGGCGGACAAATTGGAAATTGAATGGAAGGAAAAAAGTGAAGAACCGACGAAATGCAGGCCACGCAATGTGCAATTAATTTTTTTCTAGTCGCTCCGTCCGGCGGCTCTAAAACGCCCGGACGATGATTGTACTAGACATATGTATTTTGGGGATTACGAGAGGAGCATAATGACGATAATATAATGACGATGCAATCGGGGGGCGGTAATAGAAAAATATATTTATATACAACTATATGGAGTATTAAATTATTGGAAAAGCAAACCAAACAAAACCTATCAGCTAGATAAGTAAACGACATTTGTTACACACACAGCAAGTGGGGGAAAATTGCAAAAAGGAAAACAAAAACCAAAACAGAAAAACTAATAACAAAAAACTAACAACAAGCCACAAGAACAACAAAAAACCAAATACCAAAATATCAGAGAAAAACGAAATATTCTATAATTGACAGAACAACAATACGATGCGCTTTTTGTCTGTCTGAAATTTTTTGCATTAGGCGACGTAAAAACTAAAACAAAAATAAAAATAAAACAAGACGAGCTGACAACTATAGAGACAGAAAACAGAGAACAGAAAGCCGAGAAAAGCCAGTAAAAAACACACAAAACAAAAAGCAAAGCAAATGCCGAAAACAACAGTGAAAATGTTCCTTTCATAACTTTTTTGCCAAATTGTCAAACCAACGCTCTCCAGGACTCTGCCGCGTCAAGTCTCGGACCAACAAACTTACCCATAAACATACATATAAAGTAGAGAGGGAAATCGAGGAAAACCGAAAACCAAAAAACTGATAACTGAAAACCAAAACAACACAGAACTTATACGATATATGTGTAAAGCTAAACGGAAACGGAAACGGAAGTTGCAGTGTATCATACAGTACATTTAAAAAGTTTAAAAAGTTGCCCATTAAACAAAAGAGAACAATTCCCCCACAAAGATCATTTCAGATTTACCAAAAGATAGCGGCTTGCGATCATCATCCACATCCCCCTATATAAATAATCAAAAACAAAGCTAACAAATTAAGTGGAAAGCGGAAAGACATTTTAGATAGACAAAGATCAGACCACTGGCAGTTGTCTGGCCTATCCGGGTGTTTCAATGGCCCCGGCATTACTTTAGCAGGTCGAAGGTCATTTGGGATAAGGATGAGAGGAGTATGAGGAGGAGATTCCAGCTGCGGCTTCTACCCTGCGGGGCAGATATTTTTAAAAACGGGGAAGCGACGGCAAACATGTTATATTTGCATAATATATATATATATATATATATTAAACTTACTTCTAAGGCATATACATATATATATATATCTAAATAAAATATATTTTTAAGACATGTTCTAAAAGCAATAATTCAAAACAACAAGAACAACCACAACATAAGGAGGAAACGGAGGCCGAAGCTGAGGCTTCGAAGGAAACCCCCATTGAGAATACATAAAATATACACCAATATATAAATATACACCTACACGTAAATATATATACATGCATAAAAACAAATATATATATTATAAAGAGAGAGCGATTAGCTAAGACAGATCTGGACTTTTCCAAGCCGAGAGCTAATCATTTCGCAGGCAGCTAGCTACGCCCGGAGGTAGGCAACACTTTTCCAACTAGCGAAACTCGTATTATTTGTGGTGTAGAAATGGGGCCTATCTCAGGACTCCGTCTGAGCTTGGTCCCAGGGTCCGTTAATGTTGTAAGTCGACAATTCAGCTTTAAGTGTAATGTTGAGTCTTTCCCAGCTGTTTTCCCCAAATTTTCCCCCGCTAACGCCAATCGTTGCGAGCCTGCGCTTTTCCGCATGTCTGATTTGTATGTAGTGCTCTCTATGTATTCTATAAGGAACTTCTGCGGAAGCTATAAACTCTTATTGGTGTACCGGATCAACTTCAGCTAAAAAGAATACCGAAACAACAAGCAATGCGTCCTTGTAACAAAATCAATTTCAGTCAATTAGAGAACTTCACAACAGCAAAGCACACGAAGAGCAACAACATGTAAGACAACAAGAAGAACAACAAGCAACAAGAAGAACATTTTTTAAAAACAAAATCCCCAAAAAAAAACTTAACAAAAACAAACAAAAATCGAACAAATACAAAAACAGTTTTCATTATTTTTTTACTGAGGCGCCGTCAGAGCGATGGAAGGATAATCGAGGAGGTGCAACGGGGAGGTGGCTCGACGGCGCAGGCGCAAAAGCTTTAAATTGAACAAAAGAATAAAAATAACACGAACAAGGAGAACAATTTATAGAAATCGACAAGTGAGCTCTCTTTTTTATATCGAGAACGGAGAATTGTGTGTGTGTATAAAAACCAAAAGTATGCCGTAACGATTTTTTTAAAATAATGTACCCATACTTTAAGCTATACGCAAACTTTCGGTCAAAGAGTCAATTGGTGGTGATCGAAGCCAAAAAAAAAAGAAAAGAAAAGAAAACGAAATATATAAAATGGGGTTTTTAGTAAGGGAAAACCTTCAACCAAATGCGGCACGAAAAGACATAAAGTGTAATGTAAAATAGTTTTAAATTTGGCAACACACCAGAAGGCAGAGTTACGTAGTTACATATACGAATTGCTTTCCGTTTTTCTCTTATTATTATTGACTTACAAACATATCAGTTCTTATTATGTGTATGAGTATAGCAACAACATCAACAAATACGATTACAATTACGATAAAGATAACGATTAATGAAATACAACTTACAACTAAATATCTAGCGCTAAAGAACGAAGATCCTTTCTTTTTACCAACAACCACACAGATGAGCAAGACACGCGTGCCGCCCCACATGTCTTTTTTGAGAAGAAAAGAACAGAGCCTGGTACGTGGGTTCACAACCATTCACAATACGACTTGTGGGCCTTCTACAATTTGACGTGCTTTTATACGATAGCAATCCTTTTACTTACCACAAGACATTTCTATCCTAGGTTCTTTTTTATAGACATGTGTACATACACCACACTCACACCTACACTCTACACTCTACACTCTACACTCTACACCCACGGCCATAACTACAGCCCAAAAGACATGCCACAGACACAGCCACAACCACAGCCACAGACAAGGGCACACGCATATATACGATGGAGATCACATACAAAAGAACCTTCATACGAACGATCACTTGACTATTTTTGCTATAAGTAAGAAAATTCCCCCCAGGAATGTGTCAGTCGGAAGTGGCAGAACTCCTGCTGACAAAACACCTTTACTATATTGACAATATCTCTTATATATTTTACACTATACTATATGGAAAATTATATATTAATATATACAAGAAAATGAGGAAAACCAAAAGCAAAACAAATAATACATAATTGAGGAGATGACAATGATGAGATGATGATGAGGCGTAAACGGCGTGAGTGGCGTTAAAATTGTATTTACAAGAAAATGCGTAAATGCGTTAAGCAAGATGAAATCATTTTAATACTTTATACACATAAAAAGTCAATGGGAGATGCGATGAGATGAGATGAGATGGGAGAAGAGCCAGTCAGAGGCAGGCGGGCGGAAGATGAAAATGAAACTACAAGACAGACAACAAGACGATGAAGATACATTTATAAAATGCGCCATAGCAGGGCGTCCAGTTTGTAAGTATTCTAACTATGTAAGTAAAAGTAATTAAGAGGAGCGCAGGACGAGAATCAATTAAACATACATACTGTCTATTTGGCTGCGAATAGCTCCCAGCCACTTTCAGTGCGAATACTTTAACCCAGAGATGCAGAGGGGAAGTGAGATTTGATGGCATGCGAGGGGATGCGTTCAGTTGGACACATTGGGACGGGAATGGAAGGGAGGATAGGAAAGGTTGGTTGATGATGGATGTTGGATGCGGAATGCGAGATTGCCAATGTGTGTACATAAGGTCTATATATATTTACGAGCATAACATAAACTGGTACAGTACTACACTTACAGCAAACTATACAAGGTAAAACGAAAAAAACAGAAAACATAATAATAATAATTAACAGGAGCCAGTAGGACAGAAGGACGACACATACACATAAATAGAAGCATAACGAGAATTTAATAAAACCATTTTTCATTTCTATAAAGAAATCCGGTAACGAATTTGTATATTTACTACGTGAAAAGCAACAAAAAATAAACAACAAACAAGACGAAAATTCGCTATATATATATATATACAAGAAGATATATAGTATATTAAATGGCCGAATGAAGAATGTCCTTCTGAGGACAGCAAATATGCCCGTATATACATATATATGCATATATATATATGAAAATAAAACCCAAATGATATATATACATATAGTTATATAACCAAGAACAACAAATAAACATATAGTTAAATTCAATAATGTTAAGCATTCGATGAGCAAACAACCGAACGAACGAACAGAGACAGGCAGACGGATACGCATATTGGTGGTTAAAGAAATGCAATTATTTATAAGGACCCTCGAACCGTAAAACAGAACTATGCGGCCACCAATACCGACAACAACAGCAAAACAACAACAACAAGTTACATCAACAAACAAGAACAATTACCAACAACTCGAAGCAACAACAGCCAAGAGCAACATTTATTAAAAAGACGTCAAAAGGACAGCAAGGTATTGCTCTTTTGCAGGCAGAATTTTTTAACACTTCAGCATACACACAGGACACACACCATACACACACACACACCCCCCTCCCATTAACACACAGCCCGCAATATGTATATGCAACAAAAAAAAAACAAGATGAACGCGAACAACTTTAGCAGCAAATTAAAAATCACTTTGTTCACAATGTGCCACGTACAGGGAACGATGGGAGATTCTTGGGTATATATATACACACACTCGTATCGTATCGTATCGTTTCGTACTATATAACCCTCGATGGGGCTAAGATCGCCCATGAAATCGGCCGAATCAGCAGCAGCAGCAACAACAACAGAGATCAGCAGCAACCGCATATTAAACCAATTCAGAAAATGATCAGGAGAAGGGAATGTAAGGGAAGAGAGGAAACAAAAAGCAAAAAACAAAATGAACAGAAAACTAAAACATGATTTTAAACAAAAATGAAATTAAATAATGGCATAATAAGTTAAGCTAATGGTACATAAGTTTAAAAAACAAACGGCAAAAAGAAATGCTCTAGAGCAGCAACAAAAAAAAAACAACCAAGAAGAACAAAAGCAAGAAAGGAAAAAAACCAAGACAAACAAATATATATATATATATATAATAAAAATTATAATGAAATAACTGAGAAGTAAATAAATTAATTCATAATGATAAATAAACCAATATGAACATTGTTCAAAAACATATGCTGGCAAAGTGTTTTTTAATGGGGTTTGAAGGGGAAATAATGAATGGGGATGGTAAGTGAAAATGTTAATAGTTTCAGCTTCATTTAATATAAAATCGGTGCTTAATATAAGCAGTCTTTAAGGCAGCAGAGTGATGATGCACCGATCTGCTCGATATCTTTGCGGAATTAATAGTTAAACCTTCCTCTGTCGCCTACTACTGAATTGTTGCAGAAAATTCCAAGAAAGACGAACTGTTTACAAGCCGATAACAAACTGCAAAAGTATAAAAACATCAGTCTTAATTTTACCTTCAAAAAATTAATAAAAGATAAGCTTCTTTAAGACATTTCCCCAAATTTAAACCAAACAATAAAGTCACTCGATTTCCGCCTAAACAAAACTCCATTTGACCTTGCCTTTGAGCTCTTATCCAAATAAAGGAATACACAAAAACCACCTCCTTAAACGAACAACAAACCATTTTATTCAACAGGATATTTACAGGACATCAAGCGGGGCAGTAAATACAAATCCACTTACGATATCGAAACGTACACTAGGAGTGCGTAATGCGGGATTAGCGCCACTCAGCTCAGCTGGACTTCTTGAGCTTCCTGGCCTCCTTGCGCTCGTCCCACCACCTGGCATACCATTTGGCACTCCGCTCGGCACTCGCGTCCGGATCGAAGAGCGGCATGTAGTCCATGTGGATGGAGGCGCGCAGGCGATTGTACATCAGCATCGACGACGTGTACGACGCGATGGCGCGCAGAGAGTAGGGCAGACGGTACTTGGTGTAGGGATAAGCGACCCGCACCACCACCTCCAGCAGGAAGGCCAGGAAGAAGAACAGGAAGTGCGGAATGTACCACCAGCTGGTCTTCACCTTGAACCGTTCTCCCAGCACGGCCATCTTCTGGACAAAACGTGAGACATCGTTGATCCCGGTGTCGTCGGTGACAAAGACAGGAAGGCCATTGACCGCTTTGTTGGATACTTTTAGGGCCTGGTAAGCGCAGATATGTCCATGGGCCACATTTCCGGCATAAACTAGCTGCTGCTTGCCACCCACACCAGCAATTCGTGGAAAGACCCAGCCTCGGGTCGACAAGTACTCGAAGATCTTCGTAATGAAATGGGAATCGCACTCGCCGTAGGTCAACGGTGCACGAATGGCGCTGGTGGCCAAATACTCTGGAAAAGATTAGGGATTTTATAGGGGTTTTTAGACTTTAAAAACACTTTAACTACTCACCCGTTTGGTTCTCCAGAGGTGCTCCATTTGAGTTCAACACTATGTTCTCCGCCCTCAGCTTGCTGGAGGCGTAGCCTGCTATCAGGAACTGACTGTCCTGCTCCCACAGAGTGGAACTGTCCAGGGTGGGCGTGTCCGTCTTGGATTCCGTGGAGTTAATCACCGCCGAAAAAGTGCTGCGACCCTTGAAGGGCACAAAGCAGACGGAGGTGCAACTGGTGTAGACCAATCGCTTTACATTGTTCTGGATGCACAGATCCACCACGGCCAGGGTTCCTAAAATTCAGATTAGAAACAAATTTTTAGAGATTTGTTAAAGGTTTTGTGGTTCCACTAGGCGAATACGTAATATTACAAGAAGGTGCTATGGGAAAAATTACGTATACGACTAGTTGAACCACCAACAAAATGTTAGAATGTTTAAAAAAGAAAAAAATAAAATTGTAGAGTTTAAAAATATTTTAAAATAGTAAAAATTGTTCTTTGCTCCTCGTTTTTAGTTTAGAAGTCTTACATTAAATTCATTTTTAAATAAAAATTTGAATACATCTATAATTTAACTATAAGCATTAAATTTCTTGTTCATTTCCCCTTTGACTACTTAACTAGACTCTTTCGAAATCAAAGGCAAGCAATTTTAAAGTAATAAAACTTAATCACAAATTAGAGGGCATTAAAGTTTCCACCGGCGATAAAGTACCTGCTCACTCACCGTTCACATTCACGCGCTCCAGTTCATCGTAGTTGGGCGGATACTCGATTTTCACCGAAGCGGCACAGTGGAAGACCCCGTCAACGCCCGCGAAGATCGGCCCTAGCGGCTCCGGGTCACCGCCGATGTCGCCCACAAAGGTGCGCAGCAGGGGTGTGTTCGCATGCCCGATGTTGTTCTTGTATGGCACGATGTCCAGTGAGCGGATCTCGCGGATGCCCAGCTCCTCCTTCCGCTCCAGCAGCTGCTTGATGAGGTGCTGACCCAGAAATCCACTGCCGCCGGTTACGAGCACCACTTCGCCTGTATTGCCGCCACCCATTGCGTCCGGGGGGTCAAAGTGCACTGCTTTTAGTGGTTTGACTGCAACGAAACCGAATGCACGTTAGCATAGCGCTACCATCATAGCCGGCCACTTAAGCCGAGTTTCCGTGAGAGTGGCTTTTATGACCGCCGGCGGCGGCTGCGTCAGCCCCATAAACCCGGCCATTCCACACAAACTGGCTCATCATCAGTCAGCCTCAGCCTCAGCCTCAGTCCGAGACTCGGGCGACCTTCTTCGAGGGTCAGCGGAGCAGGTTTCCGAATGACTCGGCGCGTTTTCAAATGCTCTCGGCTTACGTGACGACGCACTGCCCCCCGCTAATAAAGGTGGCGAATTATCTACACACAAACTACATTTAATTCATACTTTGCGCAATCCCCATTTCCTTGATTACTGGCCTGGGACACTCCTAAGGTAATCTACATATTCTTGATTGTGGCAAGTAGTGCCCTAGTTTTCACTTTGACCTGAAGTAATTGTAAAGAGCTTTAACTTGAGTCTTTAGATAAGCCAGATTTATTTTATATTGAAATTGAAATGATTCAAATTTTAAAGAAAAGTATTTTCTTTTAGACTCGGAAGAAAGATTTTTAATCATAAAATGGTCTAAATATAAAAAATATTATTTATAGAATTATAATTTGAAATAATAAAGCTACAACAAAACAACAAATAATCAAAATAGACTTCGTTTTTAATAAAAAATATGTTTTGTAATAGTTTTTAATTGGTTAAAAATTCCGCATACATTTCTGCAAACAAATTTGGTTTAAGGCTTAGTTTATACTGGATAAAGTTGTAATATTAAAATCGAACATTATATTTTAAATAACTTGTGAATTGTTGATAACTAAATTTATTCCAGAGGGCGATTCTTAACGAAATATTGTACATAATTTAAAGAACAAAATAAAGAAAAAGGCTCTTTTTAGTCTTAATAAAATGTATTAACATATTATTGAAAGAAATATATACATACATATATGTATTGCGATAATTTATCAAAAGTTATTAAATGAAATTATGTTGGTTTTCACAATTCCTATTGTCTTAATAGCATTTAAAAAATTAAACATTAAACTCGGTTACTTTCCCATAAAACTTGACCCTAATTCATTTTGGCTTTCACATAATCGTATTTTTTTTAAGTATTTACAAATACTTAAAACCTTTTCATTAAAACTATAAAAAATATTGTAAAAGAAAAGGCTTTTAAAGCTCACCACAAGTTAAGCAAGAAAGGTCAAAGGTTTATCGAATTAAAAAAGAAAAAACAAGCATATGTGTAGCCAAAACAAGTACAATTTATAAGGATTTTCTCTGTTTAAACTGTTAAAATTAATTAATAAAATATTTAAAATATATACAAAAGAAAATGCATAACCCAAAGATCTAGATATGACCACCGTGTTTATTTATTTTCATTAACCAGAGATCGTATCAAACTTTCGATTTCTTAGTTTCGCCTTAGTGTGTTACTTGGCCACGGTCAACATTCCTATTGTGAATTTTGAGTTGAAGTTTTGGTAGAGACAGACTCCGAAAGAAACAACGCAGAGGAAACATCCACTGCCAACAACGAAATGGCGACAATAACAAAGAGAGACACGGGTAAATGTGCTAATGTTGTCGCTGGGCTAACTGGGGTTACAACACAGCCGTCAAACTAGCATCAAAATAATTACCGCGAACTGGTTTCCGCGTCTCTCTATTTCGACATCCAACCATCAAGCACTTTACGTTAGCCTAAGTCTTTTTGGCCAGGCCAGGTTTTGGCCACTTAAACTAAATGCACTTTTATCCGTCTAGAAGCGGGGAAAACTGAATAATTATGGAGAAACTCCGCTTACCAGGAGATAACAAAACTTTCTTGGATGGCAAACCTTTGAGCTTGCCTGCAGACTTAAAACTGTCCGATTTGATTTGGCCATAAACAAAGCTGGCCAAGACCCAGGCACGACAAAGTGTTGCAAAGCTGCCAAGCGATAGCTAAAGCTATCGATCGCAGCCAGGGAGCTGCGGCGCCAACAATCGGTGCTTTTTCAAACAAGTTTAAAGATAATCCCGTTGGTAAAAGGTAATTTTTATTCAACAACAATTAAATGAATGTGGACAGTAGTAAGTACGCTTAGTGATTACATAAATAGTTGTCTTCTCTTCCCATGTCTGGGGGGATGTGCCTAGGCAATCGTAATATTCAATAAGTACAGTGGTAATTGTTTTCGTTGCTCATCTCTCTCTCTTGACTCTCCATATACATATATATATCTTTATAAACTTCCTGGTATAAGGATGTATAAAGTAAACGAGAAGTAAAGGCCGTTGATACAAATGACTTTGGATTAGATTAGGATTGGGCGCGCTTAACTATTAACCATTAACACGAGTACGCGAAATACAATTACGAATACGAATACAAAACGGTGTTTAGTATAATTAAAAATTCTGTTCACATTTCGGTTTGGTTTATTACAACAATATCATGTAAATGCCGATGTATATAGGGGTTACGGGGTTTACGGGGTCTGGGCTGTAAGTAAGTACCGATCTTAAGTACCGACTGACTCTGCATCTGCTTTGCAAAACATAAATATAGGGGGTGAATCTATGGTATATTACATTAAATTACACATACAAATAAACTATAATTATCTAGCAATTTCATTTAGTTACACATACAAACACATTGTTTCCGTTTCAATTCTCAGCCTAATGCTATTTAGATGCATTTTGATGCATAATTGGAGTGACGTGAAGCGATGAACTCAGGTTCTATATGGGTAATATATCATGAATGTCGATTGTGTGTACTTTAAACTAGTTGAATGTATGTACCGCACTGTACTGCACTTTACTGCCCTGTATATACAGCTGTATAGTGCAGTTTAGTATTATTTTTTTTGTATATATCTATATATATATGTATATAGTTTAGGGTGTATGCAGGGGTATTATGGGTGTGCGCCGTTTCCAGTAGCAACATTTCAACTAACATTATTTACTTCGCTATTACAAGTACGATTTCTTTATTAGCTATTATTGTTGTTATTGTTTCTGTCGCCGCTCCACAGTTGACATCCCATTTGGGGGGTACTCGCGTAACGTCTCAATAGGATAGCGCTGAGGGTGAGCGCGAGCCAACTGTGAAATCTTTGTACACCGAAAACACAGATATCTGCGGGGAAAGAGTAGAAATATGAAATTAAAAATACGCACACAGACGGCAGGGGGGCCCAGCCCACATCTCATCCCGTACCAATTCCCATATTGGCCACTTTAATTGCGGACTTGCGTCACAGTCAAGAACTGCAGCAGAGGCAGCTCGGTGGCCCTGGCACTTGGCCAGCAACTAAATAAAACTTGGCAGCATCTTGTGGGTGTGCGGTACAAAAAAAAAACAAAAAAATGGGACACAGCCCAGCATCTGCGACGGCATATGTGCTCCGCCGATGCGAATCGTTGTGATATCAGTTCAAGAGCAGACAAGCCTTATCAGTGCACGTTAATACCCAAAAATAAACCATATCTGAGGTGGGTGTGTTTCGCTAAGTCAGCATCATGTGGGCGGGCCTTTAATTGATGAACAATTCTCGGTTCTATTTTGACTTATAGATCCACCAATTAAAATCAATTTTTGATGTTCTCAAGAGCCAAAAGGCAAACAAATTTTCGTTTTTCATTACATTTTGCTTCCTATATTGAGCAAAAATCAGACAGCAATCAAATTCGTCATGAAATATGGTTTTATTCTTTTGGGTCAAGTCTAAAAATATGAATTTATAACATGAACAATTGATTCTAATAAAAAGCAATTTATTTTGTGAGACAAAGTGTGGATTTTGGTAAAATCTTATATTTTTTCAAGAAAAATACACAGTTTTCTCTCTGTGCAGACAAGCGAAATGGTTTTATGCTTTTAATAGACCAAAATAATTACTTTTCTCTGTATTTTTCCTAAACTGCCAAGAATTATTCTACTTTTTCAACAAATGAATGCGGGTGTTGATCGTGATATTATGCCAAGGGTATCTAAGTCAAATTCCTTTCGTGCGGCCACTTCCGGCCCCTCACTTATTGCTGGTATGTGACTCACCTTGTCTTTTAATTGCTGGCACAGTTTCTGGCCATTCATTAGCAGCAGCAGCACATCGTTCAGCCACTGAACGGAGGCCTCCGCTTGGCGGGAATCGAAGCGCATGGTGCCCTGGTTATTTAGCAGCTGGTAAACGGCTATGATCAGCTTGTGGCTCTGCAGATAGAAGCTCACGGCCAGATCCTCGGGCAGGTTGGGCACCAGCGACTTCATGTTGCGTCCCTTGATAAGCTCGTCGATGGGCTTCTTTTTGGGGACCAGCAAGCTGTTTCTGCCACGCTGCAGGGCATCCAGTATATTGCCTATCACATGCAGCACTTCATCGGAGGTTCTACACAGAGCGGCATAAAATACAAACATATATAAGTAACGACGAATCCGAGTTTAAAAACAAACTTGTGACTCACTTGAAGTGATAAGAGTCGTCGACGTCGTCTATGTGGTTGATGGCGGTCTGCAGATGGTTGGCAGCATCCTGGACCTGTTGCAGCTTCCAGGGTGATTCCCCTGTGATGGAGGTACG
Source organism: Drosophila anomelani (assembly GCA_035045905.1). Classification (NCBI taxonomy): domain Eukaryota; kingdom Metazoa; phylum Arthropoda; class Insecta; order Diptera; family Drosophilidae; genus Drosophila; species Drosophila anomelani. Next base: position 13,040,832 of record JAWNOO010000165.1, read on the forward strand.
TTGCGTTTGGCTGGGAGCCTTGCACAGCTTAAAGCTAATGTCCTGTGAATAATAGAGATAGATGAGTATAGGTTTTGCATGTAATATATAGGCTCTAGCTTAGATAATTGGGAACTGAGTAAGGAAACCCTATTTGTAATCAATTTTATGGATTAAAAGATGTAAGACTGTAAAAAATGAGCTTTTAATTTATCAACCTATGATCTTTACTTTTAATTTTCAGATAATTAGCTTGGATTTTGATTTTAAAAGGGAATCTCCCATAACAAAATATGAATCATTTACGAAAAACCACAAAGAAGAACAATCTGTGGTGCTAAGCTCAAAACAAAGAGTATTTCCCAAGCTCTTTAGGGGATTTACAAGAAATTTAATTTTGTAAGTGCAAAGTTATACAAACTTTATATTAAAATGAATAAACATTGGGCCTATTTGTAAAAGGGAAACTCCAGGAAGGAGTTAGGTAAGCTAGGAGTGAACCCTTGAGGGCTTAACTTACAGCCTGTGTGATGGCATCGCCCGTCAGGGTGAGCACGGCCTTCAGTTGATCGGGCGACACGGCGAGTATGAACTTCTCAGTCTTCTTTCCCTCGTTCTCGTACAGCGGCACCGGAAACCGATGGGCGCACTCCTACCGGAATATGGCACAATGACAAATTAATGATTTACAGGTATGTAGATGTAGGTCATGAACTCACCACCAGAATGGTTCGCAGTTGCTTCAGTATCGCGTGCACCTCCTGCCGCAACACCCATTCGAATTCAATTTGCTGCGAATGCGGGAATGGGGTATGTAATGTGTGTATATATTTGTGTTTTGCATATTTCCGCGGTGTGTAGTATAGTTCGAGCCCAGAGATTATATATGTGCGTAGGTTTTCCGCGATAGCGCCGCCAAACAAAGCACGTTCCGTGTACAAATCAATAACGGCACAGTGGGCGGCGGCGGCGACGGCGACGTTGGAGCGGGGGCGAGGTGCGGAAAATGGGGGAAACGAGAAAAACAGAACACAACCGAAAAAATTGATAATCAATTAGCAAAGTTAGTTAATCGAATTTCGCATTTTTGGCAACGGTTGGCGTTGCGCTGCGGTTGTTTTGTTTTTGCAGCAGCGCTGCCGTTGTCATGGTTTTTTGGCCTCAGCTTTTTCTTCGTTTTCGTTAATTGAACTCACCAAATTGAGGGCCTCTTCCCGCTCCGTGTCCGCGAGCATTTTCATCGCGCTTTTTTTCCGCGCTGGTAGGAATCGCCGCTTGTGTTCGGAGGCAGTAATTTGGAGCGCTATAATTTTGTTTTTTGTTTTTATTTCAGTTGTTGTCAGTGTTACCAGTTTAGCTTATTTCTGGACAGAGCAGCAATCACATCGATGGTTTTATCGATATATAGAAAAGGCTGGTTATTATCGATTGACAAAAAAACTATTAAATTTAAACGTATTTTATTTTTTAAACATTTTCCATTTTCATAATATAAAAATAAAATTAACTTTTAAAAACAAAATTATATTTATACACTATCGATGTTTTCACAGACATAAGCTGAACATAAAAAACTTTTGCATTGCAAGCTGCCTGCTACAGCGCGCCAAATTCAAAAAGGAATTTTAAAATAAAAACAAATGAAATCTCGTTACTTACGCTTTCGTGTGGGCGGGGGCGTGGTGAGCACTGCTGTTTCCGGCACCGTGTTGAGGACATGCTGCGGATAGCCATAGCCGCTCCCGCTGCGCTGTCGATGGAGCGGCTGGAAGGACCAGTTGTTCGTGGGACTTTCGAAACAACAAAGTAAATAGAAAAAAAAATAGAAAACACCTGGAGTTACACTTAAATGGAATCTTTTGCTATTTGTTTGTGTTTGCGTTATCATGTTTGCGACTGATTTCGGCTTGATTTGATTCAAAGTCAAGTGCTAATTGCTGGGTTTGCCATTGTTGTGACTCACGTCACAATCGACGACTGACGTCTGGTTTCTGCTGCTGAGCTGCAGAATTTTCCCGTATTTCCCCCCTTGCGAGAAACCCCCCTCGACACCCACCCAGTGAGGCGCGCGTGTTGGTGGCAATGGCTTTTGTTTTCAATCAGGGCTAAAATTACAAAAAGCCCACGAAAAGCGGCCCCAAAAAAGTGCTTATCAAGCGAACTTGGCCGACAGCTCTCAAACACACAAACACTCACACTTATAACCAGTCACACACGCACAAATTTACAACGGCAAGCCGTTTATCAGGTCCAATTTTGTTTTATAATTTATTTGATAAGCCAATGTCAAGAAAAATGAAAAGGCCAGGCTAGCCAGCGCCAGTTAAAGAGAAGAGTATCGGGCGCTATATGAATTTACGATGGCCCCATAAATTTTATAGGCATGGCCAAAAGCGTTGCCGTTGGCGCTGCCTTTGCTTTTTTAACACGTTCGCATTCTCGGTTCTTGGCCAAAACAAACAATATTTGTTACTGTTATTATATAAATAAAGACCTTAGCTACCGCTTTCTTTCCGTTACCTCTGCGGCATGTCGTATTATATATTTCTTCTTTATCAATCGCGGTGCGAATCACGAGACACTGTCGAAAAACTCGCGGAAAACTCGCGATCGCCGTGGATAGGTTCCGTTCAGTTTGGTTCGGTTTACGGCGGAAGGTGGGCCCGTAGGGAACCCGTATCTGGAAAGAGGCGTAGGCGTAGCAGCGGCACGACGTTCCACGCTCAACGTCCAGCACTCAACTTGGCAATAGCTTACTTGCTTGCTTACTTGGATCGAGCTAACGTGGTTAAGACGAAGCTTTTTGGCCGCAGCTTTCTTCAGCGCGGTCTCTTCTCTCTTTGGCCGATCGAAGCTACAAGAAGTTGACTATTGTGGCTGGCATAATATTTATTCTTTTCATAACGAAAATTCAGAATGAAGAATCTTCAAATGTGGAAAGAAGTAATGAAAAATTAATAACATACAAATTACTTCCTTTGGTTAGCAATGTAAAATCAATTTAAATTCTAGTTAAACTGTTATAATAATTTAATCATTCATTTAATAGTTCATTTAATAACTCTTTATAATAATTTAAGAAATATTGTATATTCTTTTCTTTCAAGCAACAATAATCATATTTTTTATAGACATATTAATAAATTTAAGAGCTGCAAACCATTCACAACAAATTGTATTTAAGAAATTCAATTCATAATTGATTAAATTTAGGAGAAAAAGCCTCATTAATTATTTAAATATCAAATAATTATTTCAACAATTCGTTTAAAGAGACTATAAATCCTTCAAACCCAAAAACGAAAGCTAATTTCAGGAATACGAAATGTGTATACCCTTTCAGCTTGAAATCAAATAGTAAATCGAATATCTAAGCTAAAAATGCATTATTTAGATCTTGGAAACCTTATCTGCACTGGTTTTTTAATAAGAAATTTTAAAATTAAGTTTTTTTATATCTTGTCAACTTTGTATGATACAACCGATTATATTGCTATTTATTTCTCCTATAAACTATTAACTGTCCCATTAATGCTGATCAAAAATATGTATTATTAATAATAATTCCTTTACTGCGTTGTAAAATTATGGGTAAAATATTAATAAATATAAATATAACAATCCAAAAAAAAACCAAAACAAAGAGAATGACAAAGGAAATTCATTTATTTTTTGCTTTTAAAAAATCATGTTATTGCCCTCCTTTTTGTTTTGTATTTATTTCCCAAAATTCAGTTAAAACCAAAATAAGTGAAAATTTTAATGCAACAAGAAAATGGCAGAAAATGTCAATTTGTCAAAAGAAAAAAACAAAAAAGAAAAACCCGAGGAAAAAACTTGTGACTAATTGCCTCTGCTCATTTATTTATAATTTTGTTTTTGTTTTGGTTTTGACCCAGCAGCTTATATTTGTCAAACATTCGCTTTTTGTTAATCCCCAGTGACAAGGCATTTTAAAAGAAAATTATTGTTATATAGAAACATTTATTTCCCTAAAATCTTCACAAATATTATTATTATAAAGTTGATGGACTCCTGTTTGCGCTCATAATCAAAATGAAATTTATGATATAGACGTGTTTACTGGGCGCTAAAAACATAATCCCAAAACAAACTGAAAATGAGTAGGAAAATATATATTTTTTTTTTTTTGGTTGTTATGGTATAACATTTATTTTTTCGCATACACAGTATTCCGTTGCTCTTTTAGTATAAAAAGTAGTACAAAAAGTTCTATTTCTACTTGTGTTTGGCATTGTCAAACTGAAGTACGTGGATTTGTTTGCTCCCGTGGGGAAAATGCAAATAAAAAGTGAAACAAGTGTGCAAATATCGGGGAGCAAACAAACGTGTATGTGTCAGAGTGTGTCCGTCGTCCAACAGGTGTGTGAGTGGTGTCCTTGTGTGCTGTGTGGGGGAAGGTGGTGGCTTGTGGGTGGCAGACGCAGTGCGTTTATTTACTCGCCGGTCATCATCTCCATGAATTCTGTAAATTAAACAAAAAGCGACAGACATTAAACCGATGCCAGAGAAGCCCAAAAGCAACCGCTGTATGCATATTTATAAATAAATATTCCATAAACACGAAGCAAGAGAAATGTTTGTATATGGAAAATCCTCATGTCTGATGCGTGGAAAACGAATCGAAAATTGTGGGTGGGTGAGTGCGTGTGTGTGTCTGTCTGTGTCGAAGACTAAAAATAGCCATCGATATGCTCCATGAGAGCGGCTGATCAAGTTGTCATAATCGAGCGATTTCGGTATAGCAAGATCACCAGATTTATGATCACTATACGCATGGCGTGGGCGGCGGCATAGCAAGCCACTAGAATGAATGAAAATTAAATATATCCAAGGGCTGCTCACCATCGAAATCCACTGTACCGGAACCATCGGAATCGATCTCCTCGATCATGATGTCCAGCTCCTGCTCGGTCAGCTGGTCGTCCAGCTCCTTGAGGATCTCCTTGAGGCAGGTGGTAGGAATGAAGCCATTGCCCTGCTTGTCGTACAGGCGGAAGGCCTCGCGCAGCTCCTTCTGCATGGCCTCGGCATCCTCCTCCACAATGAATTTGGCAGCCAGCTGCACGAATTCACCAAACTCCAGGCGACCGGACTCTGGAAAAGGTATCCAAAAATATATAATTAGCTATGGCGAATATATACATTTCAGACTAATGATCGCAACTGAGATTGGATGGATCATAAATCACTGACAGCTAGAAACTTAAAGACGATCATCAGTCGATAGTGAATCATGGTTGCTTTAGTGTAATGATAATCATTATAAATAGTCACTAGGCTGTATTAATCTTTAACTTTTTTCATTTAAGTAAATTGTCTGTGAAGGTAGTGGAATATAACTTTAAAATTTAATTATTTAAACGAATAAGAATAAGAATAAGAGATTGAAAAGATTTTTTAGGAAAAGCCTTAGAAAATCCTCTGATTTATAATTATTTTTTATATTTCTTTTTGTAATTTGATATTAACAGCAGCAAATATTCTTCCAGTTCTTTCTAGTGAAAGCTCTATAAGTAAAATGATTTATTAACCCAATCATAATTCAATATGTTGCTCTATTTTTATGTTTTCGAAGACACATGTACATATAATTAATTATAATAATGATTATATTTTCCTCTGAAAGCAAAAAAAAAACTCAAACATTAATTCGAATTTTCTGAAATCATTATTTTAATTGGCTTTTCCTTTCCACAAAAAAAAAAAAAGAATTTTAATGTTTGAATATTGAACTGGGTCTATTTTTATGCGAAAAATTCGATCATTTAAAATAATTTTAATGACTCAATCTCTACGGTATATAAATGGATCTATCTATAGGCTAAACTCATACTTACTGTCCTCATCGACCTCCTCGATCAGTTCCTCCAGGATCTTCTTGTCGAAGGGCTGACCTGTAATTACAAACAACAATTACAACCCTCTCCAAACCAGTTTCCAGGACTCAAGGCAAGAAGACTTACCCATCAGGCGCAGGATATCGGCCACCATCTCGGTGGGGATGCTGCCGGTCTTCTGGTGATCAAAGCTGTTGAAGGCCTTCTGCAGAACGGCAATCTGCTCGGGTGTAAGATCTTCATCCTTTTGGTGAAAATAAAAATAAATCCTTTTAGTGATCCTCGCCAAACTGGAGAAACCGAACGTTGAGTGCTTACGACGCTGCTCATGTTGCTGCTGATTTGGTTTTAGGTCTGACTGATGATCACTGATATCTCTCGAACCGATCGCCACGGAATATTCGTGCCAACTACAAGGCTGCGCGGATGCGTTTTCCAAAATATAGACCAAAATCGCTGAACTTGCCACGCACACAAAACAAAACTCACAGAGAGATCGCACGGAGTGGCTTGTATGTATTTGTAGCGCTTTTCCACGTCGCTGCCTGAATTTTATTGTTTTTTAGAAATAACTGTAAATGTTCTATCGGAAAAAGCGAAAATAAAACGACGACGAGGAGCACGGATCCCGCCGCACTCGCAGCCGGAGACTGAATACGAGCCGTATAGTGGTTTTCCATGGCCAGCGAGATGAGATGGGATGGGTGGGATGGTATGGAGGCTGCATGTATGCTATAGCCGCCTGGCCAGCTATAATGCGATGCGTTGCCATTATAAACAATATATATACTCCGATATATATATATGTATATGTATGTTTGTATGTATGTATATATCTGCCACCAGATGCAGCACAACGAGACGCAGACTTGGAGAATTCGCCAATGGTGCGAGGCGTGAATGCGTGCAGTGTTTGCTCTCAAGTCCAGGGTATAGCAGGTGGGAGGATCCTACTTTCGGGTGGCTTGACACTGCATTGTTTTTAAATTCTTATGACATATATTACTGCTTAAAAAAGATGCAGAGTGCATGCTGATTTTTGGCACAAGAAAAAAATTAAAAAAATGCAAGGGAAAAATCAACTGCATGAAATTAAATGTATTTTTCTCTTTTCTTTCCTTGGCATGGCTTTTGGCGTGAATATTTTAAACTGTTTACCAATTTTTAATATATATTATACATGTATATAGGAAATATCTTGACAACTGACATAAATTGGCCATAATTCGATCTTAAAATTTAAGTGCTGACCTATTTTATGTTCCTAATTAATGGCTATACAAATTTTGGTACAAACTCAAAAAGGAGCGTATTATAATAATAATATAATTATAATATAAATATTTGATTTAAAAACTCATCACAACAACATCTATTGGATTGTGAAGTCTATAACTTAAGGCAATTTTAAGATCATAACATTAATCTTTTAAAAATGAATACCCGTTTTCTATCCTAAACAAAATTCTTCCTTTAGTGGCTGTACGGTGACTTATCATTCTTCAAACAAAATATTATTAAGCACTTCCTAAATTAAAAATAAAAGTATTTTCGAATATTTCTTTAGAAATTCGGGCATATTTCAGGCACAGTGCTAGGTAATAATGGGAATTTTATATTTTTAATTCAATATCTTTTCGATTAGATTATAATGATTATTTTTTAAATGGATTAAAATTAATTTGTTGATATCATTGTATTTTAATTTAATTAAATTTTAAGTTGCTCGACAATCTTTTCTGCGCCATCTAGCGGACATTTCGCTATCTAACTTCAGACATAAACAAACAGTGTGACCAATAGCTTTTGACTGCCTTTCACCCAAAATGCCATAGCGCAAGTGTTAAACCAGATCAACAAAGCATGGTTCGCATAAAAAACAGGTAAACACAAAAAAACATGAATTAAACTGATATTAATAACAATAAATTCTATTAACTAGATACATTGCGGTGCAGATAGTGCCCTACACAAACACGAAGGTGTTGTGGTTCAACGACAACACACTGACAAAGTGTCTGCTGCAAAACATTGAGAAGTACTATGGAGTCTACGGACTGGGAATGATTGAGCAGGGATTCCGGGTGAAGTACATCAACGAGCGGACCAAGATAGCCATTATAAGGTGCCTGCATGGTGGTCAACGCTTTGTGTCCAGCATATTACCTCTAATTACATTGGTAACGCACTAACACAGCTTTATCATAAACAGACCCATTAAATTTCTTTATCTTCCGCAGATTGGAGATGTCCGGGCCAAGTTTAGGACCCTCTACATCGGCGCCACCATTATACAGTGCAACAAGTTCATTATCAAGCACCAGAAGAAGTTTCTAGACCGTGAGATGGGCCAGTTAACGTCCGCCAAGGAGCGGCAGGATCTCTTCAAGCGCGTGATGGAGTTCGACATGGACAGATAACAGCAGGCCCAAATTGAGGCTACAAAAGATTTGCACAGAGTATAATTAAGTAAATATAGTACATAGCTTTCTTGTAGAAAACCGGTGTCCAAATTCGACTAAAAGGTAGAACTTATTTTTGGTATTCAAACTAAACTTCGATGAGAAATTTGCGACTCGGAGTCCGTGCAATTCTAGAATTGGCGAACTGCTTTAATCTCTGCCGAATGTCAGCGAGCGTTAGTTTGTTCTTCTTGCTATAGACGTTCAAATAGATGCCCAGGACCACTATCAGGCCAGACCACAAATATCTAAGGGAGAGAAACACAAGTTAGAAGGCACTTTTTATGGTTAATGTTGGAAATACTTACTGCACAGTAAAGGGCTTGCTGAAGAGTATGAAGGAGAAGGCGATGGTCACAGCCTTGCGAGCGGTGGTCACAGTGGCTGCTATGGGAGCACCACTGCTCCGCACCAAAGCGAGCACGAACTGGATGCCCAGATAACCGGAGAGACTGAACAGAAAGCCATAGCCAAAGGTCTCCAGTGGGTGCTCCAGACAAAAGGCGAAGCCGCTGAAGAAGTTGCCGGTAACCAGCATAATCACAAACAGGTAAACGAAGCCGAGCCCGTACGAGTAGAAGACCACCTCGCTGCTGGGTGCCTTGTGCTCCCGCATGGCCTTCTCCTGGACATTTCCGATGGCGGCATCGCAGAGAAGGGCGCCAGAGATCATAGCCACGCCTAACAGATTGAAGTTCGGCGTCATCTGGGAGTCGGCGAGCGTGAACCAGGCCAACCCTATGCACATGCAAGTGGCTGCCGCAAAGTCCAGTACTCCGTAGCGCTTTCCCTGGATGAGAATGCTGCCCACCAGAACGGGAATGAGCTTGCAGCACTTGAAGATCACCTGCGTGGGATAGTTCAGGTACCCCAAGCTGGAGTTGGACAGTCCCATGGTGCCCAGAGTGAGGGCAGCCAGCACCAGGTACGTCTTCATGGGAATGCAACGTGGCTCCGGCTCGATGCTCCAGAAGGATCCGCCGCTCACCCGATAGCCCTCGAGGCGTCGCTCCACCAGTCCGAAGCCGATGTAATAGCCGAACTGGACGAGGGTGAGGAACCAGCCGTACGGCTTGAAGCCCTCCACCGTGAAAATCAGCTCCTGCAGGTAGCCGTACAGAATGTACAGAATGAAGACTCCGGCACAGCTCAGCAGGAACTGCGTAGTGCGGTTGTAGAAGGTGAGGTCGAAGCACAAGATGCGCAGCTCCGGCGGCGACTCCGCAGACGAGGATTTCCGCTGCGGCAGCGGGGAAGCTCCCACCGACGCCTGGCTGCTGCCAGCGGATCCGTTTATGCTGATAACGCTGCTTCCGGCATTCTCAGCCATTCTGCTGCCCATGGTGTGCGGTGAATGTAGTAGTAGTTGGTTATCACAAAGTTATATGACGGCGGGGACAGTGTAAATTAGTGCCACGCCGTAGTGCGAGGGGTGATCGGTGAACAGGATTGTCTTGTCATGCCGCTGGCGGGGTGCCACATCAATTACCCGCTGGCGTGAAAATTAAGTTACAGCGAGCGACGGGCTGGCTAAAAATATATGTTTTCTGCGTTTGTTTACCTCGAAAAACCTAAAATGGGAGATGATGTGCCCGCCGGCTTTTCAGGTTTGCACCACACCATTCGCGTTGCCGGACTGCTGGAGATTTGCGAGGAATAATTCATGGTGTGCGCTCTGGTCTCACCCTAAAAGAAGAAGAAAAAGGTAGAGGAATGAAAAGTGCCGCTGAAAAAGTGTTAAAAGTAATGTTTTAAGTGAAATTACAAAGTGAAAATTTGTAGAAACAGTAGCGCCATGGACGTGCAGCCGCCGCGAGGTAAGTGGTGACTGGGTAAATCTCGAGTAACTTGTTTTTTTTCTTTGGTGGGCGAAGTACACTGCTTCCTAGAACACACACGCACACACGCAAAGGTTGATATGCTGCTCGCATTTTATGCAAAATTTCCCCTTTTTTTTGCAGATGCCAGTTTACGCAATATTATCGACAAGTTGGCGGAGTTTGTGGCCCGGAACGGGCCAGAATTCGAGGCCATAACGAAGCAGAAGCAGCAGAACAACCCCAAGTTCGAGTTCCTGTACGGCGGCGAGTTTGCCAACTACTATCAATTCCGAGTGGCAGCGGAGCAAACCCGTGAGTGCCTGAGACCTAGCCAAATGAATCTATTGATTAGCCATTAACGTACTCTGTGTCTCCTTGCAGTGCTCAAGCAACAGGGCATTCCTCAACAAATGCCGCCAGGTGCCCAAGGCGGCGGCCATTACATGCAACACCCTCCGCCCATGCAGCAATCCCAGCCTCCTGGCCATTATCCGACACCCAACCACCAGCAACAGCAGCACCCGCCAGATAACGCACAAGACAAAATGCAGCAGCAGCAACAACAGCAATCCCAGCATATGTGGCCACCGAATGCTGGCCCAGGCGGGCCGCCAAATAATCAGCAGCAACAGCAGCAGGCCAATGGAAATGCCATGGTCATGAACTTAACCTCCCAATTAGACGCCATCAAGTTGCAGCAGAAGACGCTGCGGGAACAAATCAAGCAATCTGAAGCGAATCTCTCCGCACAACACACGGTAAATTGACACAGATAACCATCATCGGTCTACTCTACATATTCTAGCAAGCATTTTTCTGTGGGATTAGAGAGCAGCTCGAGTGTTTGAAGAAAAGCCCCTTGAATGTCCTTCTATTTTTTGTCTTTATAATGTTTTCACTTTAAGTAATCTCGTAAGAACATACAAATGTTTACTTCAAAGTATTACACGAACAATTTCTTAATTTAACCAATGTTATATTGAGAAATGATAGTAAATCTGCCCCTCCATCGTCTCTTTCACTCGGTTTAAGGATTTCTAACAACCCTTTTGATCGACCCACCCTAAAAAGGTCCTTTATATTCTACATGAGGAGAAACAAACCCATGTTTTTCGAAAATTCTGTTCTGTCAAAGATTTTAACTTATTTGTAAGAGAGATCTTCCTTTTAAGACTTCCACTTGTTTATACAAATCATAAAAATAGTTAAAAAACATTAATTTCAAACTAAAAAAGCCACAACTTGATATATAAAGCATAAAGATTTATTTATTATCTATTTTTCAATGTTGATCATTTTGTAAACCTTTAAATTCGATTTAAATTGAAGTGCCAAACAAGTATTCACTTCAAAAGAGCAGAAGATATGATTCTAATGGTATTTCTCGATTATTTAATTATGGAAAACTTAATAATTAGGCCCGAGGCCTCCCATCTCCGATTTAACTCAGTTTATTTGCTGGCCGCTCTGCCTCTTGATATCTAAAAATGGATCAGAGATATCTTAAAGTGTACTTTCAGCATTACCAATCTACCAACTATTATTGCTATTATTTTAACTATTGAATTAACCATTTACAATGCTACATTAAACTTTTGCTTTATTGTATTTTTTGAAACATAAACAAAAAAAATTACCAAATCAAAAACCACTCTTCATACCAACTGACAAAAAAACTGTATAAAAAAATCAAAAAAACAAATTATTAAATTAAAAATTTGTTTGAATACGAAACCGCGAACGCTAATGCGCATATGAATATGAAACGAAATTACCTTTGTGTGCCCAATGACCAAACTGATCCGATCCGAACCGATCCGCACCGATCTGCACCACACCAACGCATCTGAAACTAAATCGCACAACCGATACCGATACCGAATCGATACGAAACGAAACCAACCTGTAGGCGCTGATGAACCAGAAGACGAAACAGATCGAGGAGGCGATCGCCGGGGCACAGACGACACAGCTGGAGCAGCTGGCCGGGGAGCAGGGCATCGTGCTGAGGGACTTTGATGGCGTCTTGCAGCCGATCATAGAGTCCTGCACCAAGGACAGCATCTCTGCAGGTAAATATATATGTCCGAGTCGGGCGATTCCAGCTGGACTCAGTATTATTGCTTGTTTGTAGTTGATACAATAGTCTCGTAATCAAAAGTCATAAGAAAATACCTCTTTGCCAAAGCACACAAACAAAACACACACACACACTAAATATTTATCCATACAAACTTTTGATTAATATTTATATACATTTACCTAATAATATAATTGCCAGTGACAATGACAATATGAGTAACCCGTTTGATATTGCAATTTTAGGCAAGAACTGGATTTTACAGCATTCAACCGACAGCGCAAAAATCAATGTCGTTTTACAATATCTTTTAAAGAAGTATGCCTCTCAGTTTTATAATTAATGATACTCCACATATATTAATTAAATTGTGTTTCTTTCTTTCAACGAGTGAAATACTAACCAAAAACCAATACAAAAAACGAAATATCGAAAAGCAAGAGCGACAGATGATCGATTCCCCAGAAAGGCTCGAGATTGATTCGTTGATTCGTTTTCGAAAGATGTTATATATGTGATCCATGAAATAGTTCCCGCAGATCCGGGACCTAGAGCATAGCTAGGGAACCACACTTCAGACACACCCAAACACACACACACACACACACACATCATTTTCCTACTTAATAAGCTTAAAACTACACAAAACACACAGTGAAAATCATTAGCAAAAAAAAGAAATGAGATCAAAAAAGAAATGAAGAAAGAACTAACAAAATATCATTCTGGCACAACAATTACTTTTGGCAGAATATTGTTGTGCATAACAGAAACTAGAGAAAAATATGTTTTTTGTTTGTTAATTTATTTTTAGGGCTTTGGTCAATGGTTCAACGTTTCAGCAAAAATTGCATCTTATATATTTAGTTAATGATATACTCCACCACTGGTAAGTTCGCCCAGTCAATCGCCAATAGTTTAGTTAATAGTATTTAGAAAGTCAGACCACTAACCCACAGGGCCGCGGACAGCGTCCTGGCTTTGTGGGTTGGTTTTTGAGCGGACCGAAACCCGACCCAACCGACTGACGACTTAAGACTTTAGAGTAGAGGTCGGGCTTGGCAGCAGTGTCCTAAGTGCAACGATGTATTTACAGCATGCGCAAGAACATCAATGACTTGAAGAACAACCTTGAGAATGTCGTCATTCCGATGTTCTGCAGCGCCGACTTGAGTATGTATTATCACCCTGTTTCAAGCATTTTCTTTGGTTATTTATCCTCATTTTTTATACCCCACACAGTTGCCAGCAATGATCAGCGCCAGAAGCTTGCCAAGCTGTTGTCGCTGTGGGAGTCCAAGGCAAAGTTCTTTGATGCCTGCGTCATCTCGAAGCTCCAGTCGCCGGACTCATCCATGCAGGAGTACAAAACCAATCTGCAGAACACACATCCCGACATAACCGCCAAATTCACGCAGAACACCAAGGCCACCCTAGACAAGTGAGTTAAGCAAGTCTCCTAGAAGATCCACAACTCACAATGCTCCTCCTCCCTTGCAGCTACCAAAAACAACATCAAATCTTCATCCAACATGCCAGCCAGCAGATTGCCCAGCTTGAACAGCAGCGCCAGCAACTGGAGCAGCAGCTTATGGTGGCCCAAAAGTCACAGCAACACATGCTTCAACACCAAGGCGGACCAGCCGTTGGAAAGAACATACCCTCCTTAATGTCCCACCGGGTGAATATGCCGGGAAACCGAGAGCATATGGTAAATCCCTCGGGGCCGCACGATTCCCAACAGCATCCCCAGGCGGCGGGGAATAATATTTACCAGGGAGCCAACTTCCATCAGCAGCAACAGCAGCAGCACCCAGGCAACCCATTTGCGGATCCCAGGGGTCCGAACTTTTTCATTCCGGACATGTCGAAGCCACCGCCAGGCTTTGCTGGGCCCATGATGCATCATGGACAAGGACCACCGATGCAACAGCAGCAACAGGGACCATACCCGCAGATGCAGCAAGGCCAGGGTGGAGGCAACAACGAGGCACCTGTTGATTTGGGCGTGCTGAATGCTGCCATTCAGGCCGTGATGCAGCTACAGCAACGCCAACCGGACGACGCTCAGCAGACGGGTCCAGGTCCCCACCAAATGCAGCAGCAGCAACAACCGCCTCCCATGGCTGCCTATCCTCAAACCATGAGACCTGGTGGACAGCCGGGTGACCCAGTGGATCTCGATGTGCTCAATGCTGCCATTCGGGCGGTGATAACGAATCAACCGGATGACGGGCACCCGGACAAGCAGCAGCACCCATCAGAGGATGGCCAGCAGCCAGAAGGAGACTCCACGGAGGCTCCCGTTGTTATCGGAGAGCCACAAATACCCACAGCGCCTTATTATGACCTGCCAGCGGGTCTAATGGTGCCCCTAATCCGACTGGAAGACTACACTTACAAACCCCTGGATCCAGCGGACATACGACTGCCAGCTCCGGCGCCACAAAGCGAGCGGCTGACCAATGCATTGAATGCTTTCTATGCCGCTCCCTCGCACGATCGTCCCAGGGATAAGTAAGTGGTTTCCCGACACGCACATCTCTGGAAGACGCTAATGAAGTTTATTTTTATTTTTCAGTGAGGGCTGGGAGAAGCTTGGTCTCTATGAGTACTACAAGGTGAAGAATGCGGCGCGAAAGCAAAAGGAGGAGGAGATCAAGGATGGCACACGGGAAAAGTCCCGCTCCCCCAGTCCCATTGTGCTCGAGAAACCCAAGCCCAAGAAGGGCAATAAGCGGGTTTATAGGTGAGTTTTAGCAGCCGAAGTTTGATGTTTGACTTATTTTATTTTCAATTTAGATCCAAGAGTCGCAGTCGCTCACGTTCTCACACACCACCGCCGCGCGATAGATCACGTTCCCGCTCACGCTCCCGATCCCGTTCTCGGTCCATGGAACGCGCCCTGACGCCGCCACCGATGCAGCGCAACAGGTCCGGTGGGAGTGGCGGAGGAGGAGGAGGAAGTGGTAGCAATCGCAAGGGTCGCAACCGATCGCCGCGTCACGAACGGGAGAACAACAACAGTAACACCAACAACAATCGGGAGAATCGTGCAGATCGCAGCAACGTTGGCAATTCGGGCAACAATGCCAACAATGGCAACAGTGCCCTTAGACGAGTGGAGCGCGACAGATCACCAACTCCGCCGAGTTTCCTGTGAGTAAAGAGGACGAAAAAAGGAAGTATTTTAGTTTTAAATGCATTTTCTTTTGTGCTTTCCAGGGGCAGCAACTTTGCCAAGCCTCAGGAATTTATCGAGGAGTCCAACAAGGGCCACCAAATGCTCATGAAAATGGGTTGGGCGGGCACTGGCACGGGACTGGGCTCAAAAAACCAAGGCATAGATACGCCCATCTCCGGTGGCGAGGTGCGGGATCGTCGCGAAATGTACAAGGTAAGAGTTCCCGGAAAAATAACCGCAGAAAGCAATCTTTAATACCTAAATCTCCCTCCGCAGGGCGTGGGCGCCAACATGCACGATCCCTTTGAGAGCTTCCGCAAGAACAAGGGCGCCGCCTTTGCACATCGCATGCGCACCCGGGACGACAAGAGTTAAGGATCTGACGCAGATTAGCAACTCCCACGTTTTATTTTCTTGTTTCCTCAGCAACAAAGAAAAATACATTTTTATAAAAGCAACAACTGAATTTAATTATAAACTTTAGGCTATAACATTGAAGCTCGTCTGCGCCGCCTTAGCGTTGACCTTCTCCAGGACCTGGACGAGGCCCTTGCCGGGACCGCATTCGAAAGTGCGCGGAAAGTCGACGCCCTGTTTGCGCTCATACATCTCGTGGAGCGTTTGTTCCCATTTGACGGGCCTGAGGATTTGCTTGGGAAGCTGCGTAAGAATGTGCTTGGCATTCCGATACGGCTTCCCGTCCACATTTGAGTAAACCCTGATCACGGGATCCTGCAGACGCACCGACTTTAGTGCCTTCGTGAACGGCTCTACGGCGCTCTGCATGAGGGGAGTGTGAAAGGCGCCGCTAACCGCCAATCTCTTCATTCGACGAATCTTCAGGGCCTTGGCGTTCTGTTCCAGGAACTCGAGGGCCTCCACGTTCCCAGCCACCACTTTACAGTGCGGGTACATGTAGTTGGCGATGCCGCAGTAGGGCGACTCCACGCCCTTGTCCACACACCACTGCTGCGCTCGGACACAGGCTTCGCCTAGGTTGGTGTCCGGTCCGTACAGAGTCATGGCCATGGCTCCGGCTGCCCGGTCGCAGGCCGCCTGCATAGCGGTGGCCCGGACCTGCACCAGGCGCAGTGCCTTGTCAAAGGGTATGGCATCCGCGTACACCAGGGCGGTGATCTCCCCCAGACTAAAGCCAGCGGCGGCCACACACGTCTCGATAGCCTTGGGTCGCTCCTCGCGCAGCTGCTCCAACGCCGCCAGGGAGGACACCATCACGGCCAGCTGGGCGTGCTCTGTGCGATTCAGCTTCTCACGTGGTCCCTCCAGGCAGATCTTCAGCAGGTCGAACTTCAGCACCTCGTTGGCCAGCTCAAAGATACGGCGTGCGCCGGGGAAGCGGAGCAAGTCCTTGCCCATGCCCACATACTGGGCGCCCTGGCCGGGGAAGAGCATAACGCTCGTCTCCTTGGGATCGATGGCTGGCCGGCTTTTCCGGTCCAGCGGCTCCGCCAGCTCGCTGATCAATTGCTGCCGCTTCTCTGGGGTTGCGTCCAGCGGACTAGCCTCGGTGGTGGCTTTGGCGGCATCGCTACTCCAACGGGACCAGCTTAAGTTGCCGGAAATTCGTTGTTTTCGTAATAGCCGGGAAATTAACATTTTTATGCCTTCCTTTTTGTTGTTGTTTTTATTGCGGTGTGACCGCCGCTTCACAGTCTGCTTCAGTCTGCTGTTGAATACTTTTTCCGCGTAGGTGGCACTTTCATGCTGAATGTAGGGGCTCCATCTGTTGGTTATTAGGGAAAAGCTGGCCGGTGATTGTTAAAATTAAATTTATAATTTACAAATTAAGGTGTTAAAGGCAGAGGTTAGCAGAATCTTATAAAAATTGTCCTCATATGTAAGCCTTTTTTCTTGCTAAAACCTTATAAGGACATAATTGGAAATTTGCTATTTGATTCTAATGGGGAGGCACCTTCAATTAGATCGAAAAAAGGTATAATTCGTTTTTATTAACAAATATTAAAAATTCTAGAGTTCTTATTTAGATATGCCTATTTTTTGATTAATAAACTTATTAATATTAAAATTTCGTACTTAACCAGCCAAGTTGACAACTCTGAAAACGTTTGATTTCGTTGTTTTCTAATCTTGATTTATGTTGCCAAGCTATTAATTTACTCATTTTGCATTCATGACGAAATTGTCTTCATGTTACTCAGAAATGAGAGTGACTATGACCCAGAGGTATTTGTTATTAACCTTCAGGTTTGGTCCAACGAAAAGTGTATTGAACTGTCTTTTACATAGAAGCTCCTCGATAATTTTCATTAGAAGGCAGTCATGTTAAAGGTAATCAAAGAAACTTCAAACAGATTCCATGAAATATCTTCTTTTTCAACCGATTCGATTTAGATTATGATTAAGTTTCTTAAGGCATATGTATTATTTGGCAAAAAAAAAAGGATTAAAGTGCACGTTAAGCCTAATCAAGCGTGAAGAAAAATAAGTCATGGCAATATAACTTTAATAGGCCAAATAATTTTAATCGAAATCAGTTTTGCATATTAAAATAGTGTATTTAATCTATTAAAAAACTATAGAGTATTTAATAGAAATTAATATGAACGTTAGTCTTAAACCCTACGTCCTTTAAACATATTTAATATGGGAATATTGGCTAAACAATTTCCTAATTAAATTACAGCTCTAAGGATTGATCCTTTAACTATGCAATTACTTATGTGTTAAATTTTTAATTTTTTTTAACCTTATGTATTTACTTTCAATTTACTTCTTTAAAAATGAAAGAGCATTGAATAGCCATGGCCATCGGATCCCCCAAAAAAAGAGTTTCTAATTTGAAATGCGATCGCTGCGAGGCAATCGCAGAGTTTTTTGAACTCGGGGCGCAACGGAAGACCCTTTGGCATACCAAAAGGAGCCACAAGAAGAGGAGATGTGCACAAGGATGAGGATGAGGATGGCAAAGGTGAACGACAAAGCCGCCGGCAAAGTCAGACACTGGAGAATGATGACGTGACGCACCACTTTCGCCCTCAGTTCAAGAAACAGGCGATGGGATGGGCATCAAAACAAAAACACTAGCTCACACGCTCTGCCATCGAGCGGTCCTGTCCACCCGTTGTCCGTCTCCTGTCCTGTCCACACACCGAGATCTTCTCGGAAGACGATGAAGCGACATTCCCTGTTCTTTTCTTCTGTTGCCAAGGCAAGGATCCATGCCCATGCCCATGCCCTCGTCTAGACTGCACGAATATCAGATCGAGGTTGGCCCCGGCGATTCTATTAGAAACCAGTTTGTGGTTTATGCTTTTCGTCGCTGGACTTATGTTATGTTGTTTTTTCGGCAATCAGAGCGACGTGAATTCAATGCCCAGGTAGGGTCAGGTAAGCCATTCTCCCTCCCTCCACTCGGAGATCGTTGACATGGCGCAAGTGGCGCGATTCTTATAATCAGGTTGTGAAATTGTATTTATGAATGAGAGTCGTCGAGTGGCCCGTGGTGGATGGAGCCCAGCCATCAGCAGTAATTAAAGGCCGCATATTTCCGCGGGCAAATATTTTGCCAAAATTCCATTTGGTTCCCAGAACGTGACCGTGCCCCGATCCGTGGTGTACCGTTAGATTGCTGCGACGACGACGACGACGACGACGACGGCACGGGAATGCGAAAATTCAAAAGGATGCACGCGACGTGCAAAATGGGGCATGCGAAATGCAACTGCGTCGCAGCATTGCGCATACGCCCCGGCGGCCCAGCGAACGTTTCCGCATGCGGGAATGCAGCAGCGACAACGAAATCAAAAATAAAAACGAAACCAAAACGAAGCCCATAAAAAACTCGGCCGAAAGTGTGCATTGACCGAGAGAGCGGCTAAAAATACTGAAAAGGCGCGATCTGAAAGGAGCTTCCAAAATAAGAACCCACGACGATGACGCCGGATCTCTTACGATACAGAATAACCGTTAAGTGCTCAATGTCAGTGAAACGTCAAGAGATGCTGTCACACCAAGCCAGAACGGGAGGAGAGAGAGAGAGAGCTAAACCCTGAAACGAGAGTGAAAGTGGCTCTCACAACCTTCACTTTCGCTTTCTTTTCTAGAACCTTGCATATAGGGGAAAAACCTGTAATTAAAGTACTCTTTCTCTAGAGTTCTCTAGAGAAACTATCACGTTCCTCATGGTTACAAAGCTATAGTTGTGTGTAAACTAGTCGTATCGTTAGTTAATACTTTTATATAAATCTTAGAAAAATCTATTTATTTATGTAGAATAACAATTTAAAAATAGTTTTAATATATTTTCAGATTTTTTAGGTATCAATTTCGCATTTTTCACATCTTCTTTTTTTAGTTGAGCTTGTCGAATAATTCATATTCGTAGGCTTTATAATTATTTGTATTTTTATCATATTTAATATATAATACATTTAATTTCTTTAAAAAAAACTTGCATGTTTTATAATTACATTTTATTAATTAAATTTACTTACTGTTTTGAATGGATTTTACTTCTTCAGTTGACATACATTAATGTCAGCTATTATTTTATAATAAATTCCATATTTACACATTTTGAAGATCGCATATTTCATCTCTCCATATCGTTCATCTTTATGGTTTCCCAAAAACCTGCAACTATATAATTACATTAGAATTTTGGGTTTATCTAGATTTAAGTAAAAAGTTGTAGCTTAAACCGCAAAGTTATAACCAGAGTTAACTGCTTATAATTATGGTTTAATTTGTTAAAAATTCATAAATGTTGATCCCCATTAAAATCTCATAAAATACTCAATAAAACTTGAATATTTCAGTTAGAATTTTAATCTTAATCATCTTGAACTTGAATATTTCAGTAAGAATTTTAATCTTAAAAACAAAGCGTTTCACAGAGAAACGCCTTATTTTCCTAATTACTATTTTTGGCATACATTTTCATCACACTTTAACCGATTCTGGCTTCAAGATTGTATTGATTATTGTTTTATGGCAATGCTAAATGGTTTCTAATAAAATAATTATACCAACTTATCAATAGCTGTCATGTGAACAGGTGAAACTTTCACTCCGTCGTCAATAGAGGGTGGTGGTGACCGCCAAACCCGTTCAATTACTGCCTTATTACACCCCCAAGGTGCCTGATAAGACTGTAAACAATTTTGTGGCAGGTCTTTAATCAAAAGCAGCTAGGCCATCATCATGGCATGTGGCTTGGAGGTGACTCAGCTCGCAGAAACCATAACGATTATGTTGAAATCGATGACGAAGATTTGAAGGTGGCGCCGACACGCCACTGGACCAACTATAAAAGCCAACTCCTGACGTCCATTGATAAAAAAAAACATGGTTATAGGTATACTATATATAAATGCCTGAAATGCCCTGGAAAGGTGCGCCGCCCTTGCCGCTTACGCAAAACTCCTGGCTGCATTCTCTCCATCTCCATCTCCATCGCTCCATCCCCCATTAAAAAGGCCGAAAAAGAGCACATCGAGAACCTGGGGAAGCCGACGACGAGTCAACCTGAGCTGATCCGAAGCTGCGATCCTCTTGCGCGTATAAAAAGCTAAGCGGCTTCGGGCGAGCTTCCATTGTGCGCTCGTCACTCGTGCTTCTCAGTCGGCTTTATTCAAAAGCCAGTTATTCGCATTCGTTTACATTTCTTCGCTGGGGATTTTTTCAATTTGCCCGCCAAAAACACGTATACGTCGTGTGGTCGCCGATCCTAGAAATGGATTCAAAGGTAAGAATTTGGAGTTTAATGAAAATAAATGTATAGTACAACAAAAAATAAGTAGTAAAGAGAGGATTATACATTGAAGACAATTTAGGGGTTTAAGTTTAAAAAAACAAATCATAAAATAAAGATAATTGGTTTTTAAATTGAAAATTCTCAGATAAATTCCTTATAATAGAATAAATATATGCTTCAGGATGGTTTAATACTAACGAAGAATACAACAAGTCTTTTCTAAGGACATATGCAGGGGAACCCCAAACAGCTATAACTTTTCCCCTACTCAATAGTTCAAGAAAACTTTAATTATTTAAACTCTAATCTGAAAAAATAAAACTTTAATGGCTTGCATTAATCAATTATCCCGAAAAAGTGGGTGTGTGCTGTAATTGACGGGCGGCTGTCAGCTAAAAATATCAAAATAAACAACAAGTGCGCTTTTGTTCTCTCCACTGGCTCAAGCTCAAGCTCAACCGCAAGCATAATGCCGACGATCGGATTTATATGGGAGCGAGTGTGCTAAACAGTCGCCAAGTGCGAAATGTTAAATGCAAAATGCGGAAATGCCTACCTGGAGTGGCGGCTGCGTTGGCGCATTACATAATTTCCACTCTCTGTAATGTCGGGGAAGTTTCGGTCATTAAAAGCGGCAATTAAATTTTGACCATTTGGCCGCGTCGACTTGCAAATGCGCTCCAGTTTTCGATGTTTCGGTTTCGTTTTGATTTTGACCCAGTTTATGGGCCGCATCCCGGCGAACCCGGCAAACGTCATCCCGGCGTCCTGCCACTGTCGTCAGCCAAAGTGGTTAATCCAGATTCGGCATCCAGCCGGGGCAGAGCAGAGTGCAGCCGGTTAGAGGAACATTGTAACACTTATGCCATAAATTCTGAAAGCGTCAGCGTGTATTTAAATTTAAAAATCGGCATGTTTTATTTTGGAATACTCACGATCTTCTCTCCTTCGTTCTCCCTTTGCAGTTCAATTTGTGTCGCTGGACGCTGCTAATTGCCCTCGGAGTGTGCTGCCTGGTGGGCAGCTCGTCGGGCAGTGCGTCGAGCAGCTACTGCTCCCTGGAGCGTATGAAGAAGTTCGCCATGGAGGCTTGCGAGCACCTCTTCCAGCAGGACGAGAGTGCGCGACGGGACAGGCGGTCCATTGAGTACTCGCACCATCATCTAAATCGGCTGGGATGTAAGTATCATGCAAACCCCAAAGAGAAACTATGATTAGTTCAGTTAAAGAAATAACTACAAAGCATTATTAAGGCCAGAGGGTGTCAGTCAACTCCAGACAGTTAATTGCATTCGGAACTGCAGTGCCGAAAACACGTTTTAAAATATGTAGACTTCGGAATTAATATTAATATTCATTTGCATATACAAAACAGTTCCGATGCAACAGTTAACCGACTTCAAGGCGCAGGTTCAAGATCAATTTGCTCACTCGCTCACGTTTCCCCCTTTCTGGTTTTCCTTTCTAGACGCCAAAGCGTACGACAAGCATCACTATATCATCCGGAGCAGCTTCCCGTTGGGCGGCTATCTGAAGGTCAATCGGGAGCACTTCCATCGCCTCAGCGAGCTGGATGTGGTGCCGCGCTACAAGCCCAAGAAGCTGCATCACGAGAAGAAGCAGCGCTTTAAGCGAGATCACTCCTCCAGCAGCTACAACAACATACCCTATTGCTGCTTCAACGTTTGCGAGGAAGAGTTCTTCTGCTAGCCAGTCGTCCACGCATTAACTCTGACTCATCCGTCCATAGGTTAGCTTAGCACGCATACTATATAGTTGTACATTCTGGCAAAAGTCGCGCTCACTCTTATAGAGTACCTTAGTTGTTGCTCCCACTGTGCGAGGGACACAACCCAACACATACACTATTTATAGGCTAAGGCATTTAGTTGAATAAAAAGTACTCTTTATAAGAACTTACATTGTACAAAAATAAATATTATGAATGTAATATCCTGGAATTTTCACAGCGCTCTCTGCTTGGATGACACTTTGGGCTCTTAAAAATAAATATAATTAAAATATGAGATGTTTGCCAGTTTATCTATTATGAAAACACTACAAAATACGCGATCTAGAGAAGTGGATTACAAAACAATGCATATATCGCACATAAGAACAGACAATTTTTAAGAAAATAATCTATCAGACAAAGTATTCTGGCTGAAGTTACGAAAAACCACAGCACGGACATTTCCCGGCAGCTAGGTCGGCTATATGCGACTTATATAATAAGCGCCCTTGCACACGGCGCACTTGTACTTGCGACAGGTTGCATTGTTAACCGACTCCAAGGACGTAAAATATTTGGAGACCATTGATAGGATCTCCTCCTGCCGGCTGTGCAGAAAGTCCTCGCCAAAGGTATCAAATGTATTTACGCTGTGCATTAATATCCGATAGAGCACCGTCTCAGTCGATATGAATGTGTTCAGGGTTCGATCAATGGAGTCCACATTATTTTCCAGAAATGTTCGGGTCATTTGCATGAGCAGTTGCACGGCCTTGTCGCTGAAATACCTGGCCATGGCTTCCACAACATCCTTTAGGCTGGACACATTGCCAATGTGTTGCACGAACTTGGTGCCAAAGTGCTGCGCCAGCGCCTCCAAATTCAGTTGGCCACCGCTGCCCAGGCTAACTATCTGTGGCAGCACAGTTGTGACCGCCGCCACGCCTTGACTCAGGTGCGAGTTGAGGTTGTGCAGGCTGAGCAGCGTTTCCTTGAAAGGAATGTCGTTGAGGGTACGCACAATATCGAATTTTCCACCCTGACTGCTGTGCAGCTTGGTAGACTCCTGCGAGATGCGATCAAAGACTTTACTGCAAGAAAAAAATAAATATTAAATGAGTTTTAAAAAGAACATTTAATGATTTACATACCGGGATTGATTGCGCAGTGCTTGTCTAAGGGTTGACCCATTGGTCGCCTTGGAAACTATGCGCAAATTATTTATGGAATGAGTAAAGATCACCAGGTGCGAGGCCATCTGGAGCATGTCTAGTCTGTTAATGGCCTGATCGTCACCAATTTTCTGATGATTGAAAGGCAAAAACCATTAAATTTCATAAAATTTCTCCTATTAATTAACATAAACCTTACCAAATACATATCGTAGACACCATTGATTACACCAGTGCCGGAAATAAACACTGAGCCCACATTGATGCCCTTGACGGCCAACTGAGCTGCAGGATTGATGTTGTAGCCCGCTCCTGCTACCGAGGCCAAGGCTTTTGTTGCTCCCGTGGCACCCAATCCGACTACGCCGCCTGCCACGCCCAGCCAGGAGCTACGTGCCTCACTATCAGTGATCCAAGTGCTCTGTCCATGACGCCGCCGATCGATGAGATGTGATGCCGAACGTAGGGTGCTATAGGCGGCTGTTGCAACGCCCACAGCAGTGGCGGCAATGGCAAGGGGAGCTGCAACAGGCACTGCCAGAGCAGCTGCTACTGGAACAGTGGCCACCAGACCGCCCACAGTGGCCAGCTTATCGCCTACACTGAGCAAGCGATTCCGACTATACGACGCTGGCGTGGGGTGCACCATCAGCTGAACGCCAGGCTCGGCATCGTCGTTGGTGAAGGTGTAAATGCCCTGACTGGGCGCAATCATTGTGCCCCTGGGCAGGGTATTGCGGAACACATACTGCTGCCAGTTGGAGTACACACGTCCGTGTTCGTCCACAAAGATCATGCAACAGGCGGCACTGTTCTCACCCTTCATGCAGCGGCGCGTCCGGAAAACGGGGTGGCAGCTGTAGTTGGTGGTCTGCAGGGCCAGTTCGGGGTCCGTCTCGGGCGTGACCAGCACGTAGATAATGGCGGACAGTAGGGTGCCGTTGGTGAAGCGCCGCTGCTGCCACACATTGCGAAAGACCAGCTGCCGCTGGCGATTCACAGCCTTTGCATTTCGTTGGTCGTCCTCCGGGATCAGGTTCTCGATCTTCTGCTTCAGCACTGGCGCCTGGTCGGGCGTGAGTCTGTGGACAGGCAGTAGGAGTAAGGTCACAGGAGACAATTGCATAACCTACGAATCCCAAATAATCTCGGAACGGAGGCCGCTGCTGTAGCCAAAGTCCCGTTGCACTTCGTACGCCGTCCGCATCGTCTGCCGTTCCTGTTCTTCCGGTTCATCCATTTCCCTAGCTTCCCAGCTACTAGGTCACATTAAGGACACGAAAATAAAAGTCAAGACACGTAAAATAGACGAAAATTTAGTTATAGTCTGGATATGGAGTGTTAAAATCAAACATTTGTTTCCGTGACAACGAAGCCGGCGCCAATATGGAGTTGCAGGGCTGCAATGTCGATAGTAAAATATCGATAAAAGCTACGCTTTTCGGCCACACTGCACACTTGGCGCCAAATTTGTAAGAAAAAAAAGCTTGCTAAACGCAAAGAAATATAACTTTTTAGGATAGGAACGCATAATGTTTGTACAAATATTGCATGCATATTCTCACACATATAAATGATAATAAAAATAATAAACTATTTTGGGTAGCGGGTATCTCACAGTCGAGCTCACTCGACTGTAGCTATCTTACTTGTTAGTTTTTATCTAGTTTCTAGATTCGTCTACTGCTGATATAGGTTCCCCTAAGGTATAAAAGCGAACTTTTAAAGAGGAATGACAATAGTATTGCCAAAATGTTTAAACATAGCGGTAAACTTTTAGCCACCTTGGCCCTGATTGGCCTTTTTTATTTATCTTCAGCAAACCAAGAACCGGATGGTAAGAACACTATCTTCAATCATTGCTTTCTCGCATTCTTCTTTTAACTTTTGATTTTCCTTTAGGGCCTTCCAATTTTGTGAAAATGGCACCCGCTAGCCAGATATTGATCGGCAGTACATTGTTTGACATTGAGAGAATTGGGAGGAACTGGTTTGACGCCCGTAAATCATGTGAAAGCATGGGCTACAATTTAACTTCGCTTAATACAGAAGAGAAATTCAACGCACTCAATAACTTCCTAGACAATCAAATGGATACAGACTCCTACTGGACTTCTGGAAATGATTTTCTAACTCTGGGTCGTCATGTGTGGTTCCCCAGTGGGGATCCAGTTGCAGCACACTATTGGCTTCCTGGCGCCCCCAGCAACACAAATGGAATCGAACATTGCGACGAGATCAGATCGGGTCAGACAAAACTACTGAATGATTTGGATTGTACAGTTTTGAGATACTATATCTGTGAGCGCAATCTATGATTTATTCGTTGTGGTAAAAATGTTGGAATAATTCTTGTTTATTACACATTAGATTTGATGAGAAGATTAAATAAAGTTATCTAAACATTTGTTTAAAACCCGGTAACCATTGGTTCTTGTACTGTATCAAAATTATCACCTTTGGTCCTATTTTATAGGTGCTGCTACTATAAAAACTTTCTTGGTCGATTCGCCATTATAGGTGCCGGTTCTTTAAAATCTTCGCCTTCCAGAGCCCTGTATAAATTGCCGGTCTATTGAAGATAAGATATGATTTCCTGATTTAAATATTTAGCTTTACATTTTCATATTAAAAAAAAGCTCTCTCTTGCTTTCCAATTTGACTGATAAGGTATGATAAATAATAATATATTACGTAGTATTAGCATTACTCCGGCTATATTTTGACAAGCTTTATACTTATTCTACTATGGTTTCCCCTAACGTATAAAAGCGAACTTTTAAAGAGGAATGACAATAGTATTGCCAAAATGGTTAAACAGAGCGGTAAACTTTTAGCCACCATGGCCCTTATTGGCCTTTTTTATTTATCTTCAGCGAACCAAGAACCGGATGGTAAGAACACTATCTTCAATCATTACTTTCTCGCATTCTTCTGTTAACTTTTGATTTTCCTTTAGGGCCTTCCAATTTTGTGAAAATAGCACCCGCTAGCCAGATATTAATCGGCAGTACATTGTATTACATTGAGAGAATTGGGAAGAACTGGTTTGACGCCCGTAAATCCTGCGAGAGCATGGGCTACAATCTAGTTTCGCTTAATACAGAAGAGAAATTCAACGCAATCAATAGCTTCCTGGACAATCAAATGGATAAAGACTCCTACTGGACCTCTGGAAATGATTTTCTAACTCTGGGTCGTCATGTTTGGTTCCCCAGTGGGGATCCAGTTGCAGCACACTATTGGCTTCCTGGCGCCCCCAGCAACACAAATGGAATCGAACATTGCGACGTGATCAGATCGGGTCAGACAAAACTACTGAATGATAAAGATTGTACAATTTTGAGATACTATATCTGTGAGCGCAATCTATGATTTATTCGTTTAGGTAAAAATGTTGGATTTATTCTTGTTTATTACACATTAGATTTGATGAGAAGATTAAATAAAGTTATCTAAACATTTGTTTAAAACCCGGTAACCATTGGTTCTTGTACTGTATCAAAATTATCACCTTTGGTCATATTTTATAGGTGCTGGTACTATAAAAACTTTCTTGGTCGGTGCCGGTTCTTTAAAATCTTCGCCTTCCAGAGTCCAGTATAAATTGCAGGTCTATTGAAGATAAGATATGATTTCCTGATTTAAATATTTAGCTTTACATTTTCATATTAAAAAAACAAAGCTATCTCTTGCTTTCCAATTTGACTGATAAGGGACGCCTTTTATTTGAAATTGTGTGTGATAAATTCTTAGCTTAATTTTATTACTCACTCAATTGCAAATGCAACCGAAATACTGCAAACTTCTTAAGAAATATAAAATTATAATCTTAAAATTTCCCATTGGGAATGATAAGATAAGTTCACCGTGATACCTATAAAAGCAAAAATCTGAGAAGGATCCAAAACAGTATCTACAAAATGCCTAAACTGTGTGGTAAACTTTTAATCCTAGTGGGCCTAATTTATTTATCATCGGCGAGCGAAGAACCAGATGGTAAGATCCTTTTTGCGTTGTATTAAACCGATCTTATCTTAAAATGTTTTTTCTAGTCTCTTTAAAATCTATAAATATTGTACAGGCTAGCATTATATATATCGGTGATACAATGTATTACATTGAGGATAAAATAGGGAAGAACTGGTTTGAAGCGCGAAAATCCTGCGAGAGCATGGGTTACAACCTAATTTCTTTCGACACCAATGAAAAATTCAAAGCTATCAATAATTATCTGGACAATCGGAATGATAAATTTATTTACTGGACTTCTGGGAATGATTTCCTGACTCTAGGTAGGCACGTTTGGTTCCCAAGTGGGAAGCCAGTACCATCATACCTTTGGTATCCCGGTGAGCCTAACAATGATAATAAAGTGGAACATTGCGACGAATTCCGATTTGGAGGAACTAGACTCATGAATGATAAGGATTGTACAGTTACGAGGTACTATATATGCGAACGTACTCTTAACTAAACATAAAAGTAATTAATTCGCAACTAATGAATCAGTTTGAATTAAATCAATATTATATTTATATGCATTTAAGTGATGTACAATTTATAGATAAAAATTACGATTCCAGTGGATTATGCATGTAAAATCCTTATAAAAAATATAAATAAATTGAATAATCTTGTCATATGGGAAATATTTATATTTTACAGCTTATACACATCGTTTTATATAGTTAACCGTTCGAATTTATACTCTACATCTTACTGGACATTCTTGAATGTATTTGGAACTAGGACTAGGACACTCTCCTAATCGCTATAAGCCATCGTCGCTGGTCTCCACGATGCGACACATAATAGGGATATCTTCCTCCTTGGAAACATGGGCCGAAGTCTTATCATCCAGCAGGCTCTGAATATAGTCGTGTCGGAACTTATTCCACTTCCTTGTCTTTAGAAAGTTCGTGAACAGATCCTGGCGGGACGGTACATTGCATTCAAAGTAGAACCTTCGTCGGTGCCATATATTCCCCGGGTTCTGCTCCTCATTTAGCAGCCAGTAGCGCGGCAGGAGTAGGCACTGTACTACAGTCCGCGCCATAATCACACGATGTTCCATTTTTTCACCCAGACCAAAGATGCTGCCGTATGATAGGGAGCCCACGTCTATGAAGTGCGTCTCGATAGGATCCTTGTAGACCTGTGATTGATCTGAGTCGGTGCTGCTTACTTCGACAATGTTTTCAGACGTAGCACTGAAAATTTCTGAAGAAGCACTCGACTTTGTATTCAGTATCTCTTCACTATCGGCACGTTGAGTCAACTGCACCATATTAGCCTCCATGACCAGTTCGTACGAGGAGACACTGGAGTCGATATCGGAGAAATCCTCATCATCGAAATCAGCGTCCGGGTCGTGCTCTTCATCATCGTCATCATCGCTGTCCAGGGCAATTGGAATGTAGGGTGTGCCTCTTCGTAGGCTCTCAATCCTCAACGTTCTCCTGGCCTGGGCAGCAGCAGTTAAAGGCCGCCTCTCCCGTTGCTTTTTCTTTTGCACTACATTACCAATTCCACAGAATTTTTCTATATCTTGCAGATTCATATTGCGCATCTGTTTGGTCAGAAAGGAGGTTGGAGTTCATGGGAAACAGAGTTGGATAATGCGAACCTTCTGCTTCTTTTTATTGCTGCCACTCTGATCGTCTGAGGAAGAGGAGGCCAAAAGGTCCGCAATGTTCGGGAACTTCAGGCCGCTGTGGTTGTCCGTCGACGTAAACATGGCTAAGCCAGACTTGTCATCGTCGATGGCGGTCAGCTCAAAAGTGGGCTGCCCGTCCTTTTTAGAGACCTAAACGAATTTCGAAATATTTATTATATTAAATATATAATAAAGTTGAGATACCCTACTTTCATGTTCAGGCACTGCAGGATGACGCATTCGCCGCTCAGAACGAAACTGGCATAGCTGAGGGAGCCTGTTTCGCCCAAGTAAATGGTGTCCAACGGTTCGTACTGGGCCAGAAAGCCATACTTGCAGGCAAGAACGATCTAAAAATCTATATTGTAATTAAGGACTTGAGCTATTAGGGCGACAGACCTGTTCCGGGGTGAAGAAATTAAAGTAGTCGAAAGCCTTTAAAGCCATCTTTTTTTCGTTCCATTGCTTCAACATAAAAGGCTTTAAAATGTGATCGTAATCCGATTCGTAGATCGCCAGCAATTCGCAGCCAGCTAGAAAGTAATAGATATTCAATGTTGTAAACATAAACTAGTTTAAAATTTATTACACGCAGCTGTATAGGTGTTGAGCCTGGGGCAAGACTCAACCATTTCGACATCGCCAAAACAGTCGCCAGGACCAAAGATTGCCTCTGGCACTTCGGTCCATTCTTTGGTATTCTGCAAAATAAATAAATATAATAATATCTTTCTGTATTATAAGCCCAAATGGTTTTCAATAAGGAAACTTACCTTATTGTAGACATTCTTTTTCATTTCAACCTCGCCGTTCAGTATAAAATAGACGGTAATGGGCATATCGCCCTCCGAGATAATCATTCGCGATTCATTGATGTACATAAACTCAAGGACCGGCGTCATGCGAGCACGAATTTTCTAAAGGTTCAATCAAAGTACAGGTTACTTTCAGAGAGAAAAGGAAAACACAAAACATTTTACCGGAGGAATTCTAGAGAAGCATTCGAGCCCTGCTATAAGCAGGCAAAGTTTCTTCCGATCCTCGATAGTCCTTAATCGGGGATTTGATCGCATTAGGGCCTTCTCCTGAAAAATATAATGTTTGAACAATGGCTTTGGATTCTATTGGTATATTAGCCGATATCTTACGACCATGGTCAGCATGCCCGGCTTGCGTTTTTGTCGAAACAAGGCCACGTTCTTCTTCACATTCATGGAGATGCCCTGCTCCTCGGAATCGGAAAGCCATGCCTGGTTCATGATGACCGCGCGGACCAGTTTCTTGAAACGGACCCGCAGTGCCTTCTTGAGCTTGAAGAAGTCCACATCACGTGGTCTTTTATTTGCCATTTGTTAGTGTTTTTGTGTAATTTATATTCCAATTATTGTTTTTTTTTTTATATTTTATATGTTTTTGGAATATGTGGAGGTTTGAGTGGTGATGTGACACTTAACTTAAGTCTAAGTAGATTTATTTATGTAGAAACATATCTAAGATCAATCGCTAGTTTCCATTAGAACCTTGCAAAGTGGACTATTTTGTAGAAGGGATTCGTGTTCAGGGTTTTTTATAATTATAAAGACATTACATTATAGGAAAACTTATACTACAATTTATCTTATAATTCGTTAATATCAAGAATTTCTTATAATTATATGATTTTAAGAGCCCAGTTAGCTAGTTAAAATATAGAACATTGCGATGAGTTCTGTTTCGATTCAACCAATCTTACACTCAAGTTTGATAAGGTATTGTAAATAATAATATCTCTTGACAAGTTTATAAATAACATATATATACATTTACTATTATACTTCACTGCATTACATGACCTCGTGATCTAACTTAACAAAAGTATAAAAGCAACAAATTAAAGAGTACTCAAAACAGTATTTACAAAATGCTTAAACAGTGCGGAACTCTCTTGGTCATTCTGGTGTTGATTTATATATCAGCAGGAAGCGAAATCCCAGATGGTAAGATCCTTTCTCTATCCTTATTTTGTTGAGTATTTCTTTTATTATGGATATTTCTTTAGTCGCTTCGAAATCTGTGAATATGGAGCGCAGTAGCCAGGTCCTTCTAGGCGATACACTGTATTTTATTGAGAATAAAATAGCAACGCACTGGTTTGGAGCCCGTAAATACTGCCAAGGAATGGGTTACAATTTGATATCGCTGGATTCTCCAGAAAAATTCAAAGCTATCTATAGTTACCTGGATAGTCAAAAAGATACCAACTTATACTGGACTTCTGGAAACGATTTTCTTACTCCAGATCATCACGTTTGGTTCCCAAGTGGTAAGCCACTCGCATCAAACCTATGGTCAACCGGAGAGCCTAACAACTTAAACGGAATACAACATTGTGACTTTTTCGGGTATGGTCCTTCAAAACTGATGGACGATTATGATTGCAACCATACATTTTACTATATTTGTGAACGCACGTTGAAGTAAAGCAACTATTTCACCTATATAATAATAATCACACTTATTAACAAATAAAGTAATCAGATGTACTTAAATTATATATGTCTACTCACCATCAGAAAGTGACTATCAGTTCAATTCAATGGCCTCATAATCTTCCAGTTCCGTTGACCCATCAAAAAGGTTTCCCATATTGTAAGGCATATTTATTTATTGTATCCTTAAAAGTTAGTCATACAAAAACATTGCTAAGGCCACGGTTAAGTCTGTTTTAGAGTTGGGCAGGCAAAAAGGCCTTTGGCAAGCGATTTTCGCGGTTAAAAATCATCAACAAGATTAGTTTACAACGAATTAAGTGGTAGGCTGAACGTGAAAACACGAGATTGCATTGAAGTTGTGAGTCTATCAGTTGGTTAGCGCGGATCTAGGCCACTGGTCAGGTCAACAATATATATAAATATATAAAACATTGGCTTCATCCCTACAAAATTCAAATGAACGCGTAGGTTTTCAGCTATAAAATTCGAACAAAATAGCTCCTAGGACCAACCGCCCGTCAGCTTGTGAAAGAGCTCCTCGTTGAGGACCTGGTTGTTGTCCTTGGATCGCATCGACATAAAGATGTAGCCGCCGATAAACTCGTGCACCACCTTGCAGTCGGCCGAATGGCAGGAGAAGACCACGTTCTCGTCCTCGAACTGAATCATCATGCATTTGATGTTCCAGTTAATATTCCAGGCCTTCATGGTGTTGTAGCGCCAGGTTTTGATGTGATCCCCGGAGCCCAGGTCCATGCGCATGATCCGATTATGGGCCACTCCTAGTAGCTCCTCCTTTCGGTGCCCATCGAACTTGATGATGAACAGCGTGACGCCAAAGTCGGGCAGGGACTGCCAGGCCTGGATGTACTTCAATTTGGAGTCCAAGGGATTCAGCTCTCGGACGTTGGCATGCGCCTCCAGGATCCGCTGGACCGCCTTGTTGGACATCCGTCGCAGAGTTTTGGGCGATAGATAATCTCCGGCTTCCACGGACCGCGGATCGATGCTCAGGCGAACCCCATGCACGGGTCGCTGCATCTGCAGCAGTGACAGGATCCCATCGACTTCGCTCTCATACGAACTATCCGCTAGGGATCTTCCCTTGGCCGCCAGGCGGCAGGCAGCCATCCACTTAGCATATTGCTGTTCGTTCTCGCAGCGTATCCAGACCTCGCTGTTGGTTCCGTGGCCGCCTTCTGGAGAGACCTCTAGCCGAATTGCGTACTTTCCCTGCGATAGGTTTACATCGGGAGTGACCTCGCAACCCTTCAGATTGATGCTGACAGCTGGAGCCACACGTCGCGACTCCTCGGCGTTCTTAAACAGATGCAAGTGCAGATCCCGATAGGTGAAGTAGTAGCGCTTGTAGCCGCGCAACGTGAACCTCTGCGGCTTCAGGTAGCGTAGGTAATCGGAGAGTTCGGGAATGCGCGTGATATTCACCGAATCACCGCCATTCGGTCCCTCCAGCGTGATCTGCAGCTCCTTCAGCGCCGAATCGATCTCGTCATCGTTGTCGTTCTCCTGGCTGGACGTCTCTATGCCCGAATCAACTGCTCCGCCGCTCGTGGGCGTCGAGTCGACGTAATGGTTGACTTGGAACTGCAAGGCGGCGAACATCAGACTCTCCTCCTCGGTGCAGTCCAGCTCCTCGTTGAGGACACTCCACTTGGCTTGTTCGTACAGCTGGTTGATGCGCACCTGGTCGCACCGGGGATTCAGGTCGAAGAAGGTAAAGTACTTGAAGCGCAGGCACAGCGTGTCGTACTCCCTGATGCCCTGCTCCATAATGGACAGCGAGGAGTCCAACCAGCCGACATTCAGCCGCGCCTTCTCCACCAGCGACTTGGGACGCAGCTGCTGTGCTCGGACATCCGAGCATGGCGTGGGCGGTGAGCTGGCCAGATTCTCCTGAAAGTCACCCAAGCTTGATGACGACGAGTCGTAGGTGGCATAACCTATCTGGCTCTGCTTCCACGTTCCCGGCGATGGTGAAGCCGAGGCCATGGGCGAGCGTCCCCGGCTGTGATTATGCGGCGACAACGGAGCGCAAAAAAAGGAACCCGGCGCCGAAGGCTTGTCCAAGCTGCCAGTGCTACCGCCGCCTTCACCGTGAAAGGAGGCACTAATGGGCACAAACGAGTTGGTATCCGCCGCCGGCTGCAGATAGCTGGTGCCATCCGGCTCGGCGATAGCCACGCGCTTCTGGTGCGGCAGCTGGGCAAAATTCCGCTTCAGGTGCTCCGCCTCCAGCGGCTTGCACAGCGACAACTCCTCCGGATAGCGAATGTCCAGCTGCTTGCAAAGATTCACTACCGCCCCGAAGGTCTTCACGGAGTAGTCCACGCGACAGTCCAGATATCGCAGATCCGGCAGCTGTACGCGCAGTATTTTATGCATGGGCGTGAAGTGCAGCAGGCTGTCGGCCTGGACGCCATACTGGTCCAGCGTAAGGCGCGTCCTGTTTAGCCAAACGTTCCTCGCTGGCCACCACAATGCGTGATCGGACCAGTCCTTGGGATTCTCCGGATCCACCAGCTGCAGCATAATGCCACCGATGTGCTGGTCACCGCGCACGCGCATCGTTCGCTCCAGCGCCAGATCCGTGATAAAGATCCGCAGATTCCACGAATTCTCCCCGACGTGGATCATGGTGATGTGGTGCTTCTCCCGGGCTGATGTCACCTGTGCTAGATTATCGGTGCTGTCTGGGCGTTTCTAGGTCGTCCTTGGTCTTGGGGGCGGGGGCGCCCACGTCGCGAAACGTTCGAGAAATCGAGATCGCCGCACAGATGGTCGCCTTTTTGGCATTTCCCGCACGGTTACCCAATCCACGGGCAGTCACTGGGTGGCTGACGCGTTGCCTAGGCCGCAATGCATCCGGATGTGGGAAATTGCATCGATTTTGGTTACTTGCGTAAATGGAGCAATTAAAGAAAACTCATTGAAAAAGAAAGCGCCTCAGCATCACGCGGTCTGCCAACTCGTTCTGAGAGTACGACTGGCAGGTACCGGGCTAGCGGAGGTGCCGTGCCACAAAATGTGGCAACACTAAATGAGAAGGCGCCATTTTTGTTTTGAAAATAGGGAATTCCCCGAGATGTATAAAGGAAGAAGTAAACTTAATTATTTATAAATGATGTTATAAAAGAATAATAAAATTATTTAATTATTCTATCAAATGTTTTATACTTTTTGTCTATTATATTTTTTTTTAAATATTTATACAATCTTCTTTGAAGCAGGGGAGTTCTACAAAATACTGTTAAAAATGTTGCAACAACGCCAGGTAAGGATTCTGACTCTTTTTTTAAGTCTTTTTTTTTGTGTACTTTTAACGTTTTTTTTAATATTAACATATTGTATTTATTTATATAAATCCATTTTTGAATTTGTATAATTTTTGGTAATTGTTTTTCTGGAGAAACTCGCATATCTGGCAAATACAAAACTACAACAGTTTCTAAATATTTCGGAAAATTACAAATTTAGTTAATAAATAAATTCGTTATGCCTTAAATTTTATACTATAAAAAGCTTTTTTTAAACTTAACTTTGTTGGGTATACAAATAAAAAAAAAAGACATTAATATCGATTCCGTTGCCTGCTAACCCCATGGACTTTTCTGGTAATCAAATTAAATTAACTTAATTCGATTTCAATTGGGCATTAACCAAATTGGACTGAGGCACGCAGGTCAGTAATTTCACCTATAAAAACCCAGGTGACTGAAGTTATCAACAGCATACGATCATATTCGAAAATGGAACGCTCCAGCCTCCGTTTGGTCATGTGGAACGCATCTTTGGCCTTGGCATTGATGTGCACGGTCCTCAGCCGCGTGGAAGGATTGCCCCATCCGCCGGCCACCTCATCAGCGCCGATGGTAGAGGCGCCCTACGACAACACGTTCGACAATGTGGACCTGGATGAGATCCTGAACCAGGAACGACTTTTAAACAACTATATCAAGTGTTTGGAGGGCACTGGTCCCTGCACGCCCGATGGCAGGATGCTGAAGGGTGAGTTTAAGGATAGAATTTAGAGTTTTAAAAATATTACAAAATTATATTGTAGAAATTCTACCCGATGCCATTATGACCGAATGCACCAAATGCACGGAGAAGCAGCGTTACGGAGCCGAAAAGGTAACAACCCATCTCATTGACAACCGTCCATCGGACTGGGAGCGATTGGAGAAGATCTACGATCCGGAGGGAACCTATCGCATCAAGTACCAGAAGATGAAAGCCAGTGCCGGTGAACAAGCCGCTGGACAGGCTTAATTCAACAAGCTTTATTCTAAATTATATTTTAATAACCTTTATTTATGCACAAAAGAAAGTTATGAATATTTTCAACTTGATAAGCATCCATATTTAATATTATTTAAGAGCTATTAATTTTATTCACTGTTAAATGTCTTCAAACAACAGTTCCTATTAATCTTAAATAGATAATAAAAACTTGCAAGCAACACATTTTTAAGCCTTTTTGGAGTTTGAAGATACCATTGAAATGTACAAATATTTATAATTATTACACTTTAAACAATGAAACAACAACAAACAATTTAAGAACCCATTTTAAAACTACTTTTTAGACTCATAAACCCCTTTTTAAGGGCTGCCCCTAGGAACACGACTCCCCCATTCGATAGTCTAAGCTATCGACGGCGTCATGGCAACCAGTTACTGGTCCGGACCCAGGACTTTAGTCCAAACTGAACCCCAACAACGCAGCAGGCGGCGGAGCAAACAATAAACAAACATCAAACGTGGTAACCACAGCAGCAGCAGACACTGACTTTTCAGTAACATTTTTACATCGGCATCACCTCGCACCGGCTAGCTCTCTCTCTCTTCCCGACTGTCCCGACTTGCTACCTTACACTCTAAACATCCGTTTCAGGCTCTGAAAAATTGAATAGCCTTCGTGGAGCAATCCTTAAATCCTTCCGGAGCACGAGCCGGATCTTAGATGGTATCGCCGCGCAAGCCGGCAACGTCTTTTAGCTCGGCAATACCTCGCTTGAGTTCAAAAAATCAGATGGCGTGAGTGTAGACAGCCCTCCTCCAGTTGTGGGAAACCCATTCAGTTTTTTCTCCTCCAACAGAGCGTCTGCCAAAAGCTGTGAGAGCCTATTTTCGGCCAGCTCCCGGGAATCTGCCAGTTTGATCTATCAGCGAAAGCAGCCACCTCCGCAGCATCGCGGTGGCATGAAGGGTTCCAGCAACGGCAGCCTCCGCCAGCCAGCAATGGTGACCTCGGCCCAGAATCACAGTGAGATCCATCAGCGAGTCATGTCCGCGAGGAATCTGCGTGCCAAGACCTTCCAGAACCAACTGGCCGATGCCCAGGCGGAAATAGCTAATCTGGCGCACGAGAACCGGATGCTACGTACGCTCCACAACCGCCAGTCGTCAGCGCTGAACAAGTACGAATCCAATAACGCGGAGCTGCCCCAGTTGCTGCACTCGCATGCCGAGGAGCTGCGCGTCTGGCAAACCAAATACCGTAATCTCCAGGCGGTTAACAAGGATCTGGAGCAGAAAGTCAAGCAGAAAGAGGCCATTATCCTGTCGCTGAGCGATCAGAACAAGCACTACAGCCAGCTCAACAAGGATAAGTATGTGTTTTGATGAATTGAAGTTTCAGATCCTTCCTATAACAATCTTTGATCCCTGACTATTCAGGAACCTTGATGAGCGCCAGAAGCTGCAGGAGAAGCTGCGATCCCTAGAGCAGCGTCTCGAGGACAAGGACAATGACATGAAGCTGATGGCCCGCAAGGTCCAGCTGGAGTCCAAGAACTTCCGCCAGCAGCTTCTCAACGAGCAGAAAAAGTGCAAGGAGGTGATGCTGAAGCTCGAGAAGTCCAAACTTGAGATCAGCGGCTATCGCAAGCTGGAGGAATACACTGTAAGTACAAAGGGAAACGTTAGAAAATCAGGAACTTCATAAGGAATCTAATACCGTCATAGCTCGGCACCGACAAGGTGAATCCCTTGTCCTCCGGCCGCCGCACCAAGTTGAGCGGCGTAAACGGGGAGCCGGACAAGATCGACAAGCTGGAGAAGTCCCTGGAGATGCTGGACAAGGCCATCGAAAAGAACAGCCAGATGGAGTTCAACGGCTTGACGGATGTGCTGGAGTCGGACACATATTTCGACTTTGAAAAGGACGAGGCAGAGGACAAGAGCGCGCCGTGCACTCCGCCGACTCCGCAGGCGGAGCGACAAACGGCTGGTGGACGTGGCGGAAAGCTCACCTTGCCGCCGGCCAATAACAAGGCTAAAATTGCCCCGAACCAGAGCCGCTCCACTCTAAGCCAAGTGCTATCGGCGCAGGCCAAATCGCCGCTAACCGCCGCCGCCGCCTCTGGAAAGAGTGTGAATGCAAGACAACGCGTAGTTACTGCCATCAAGGCGGATAGCAAGCGTCGCGATTCGGGTGGCCTGTCCAAGATACCATCCGCCGAGGGCAAGTCCAAGCAGGCGTCACTAAAGTCCCTGGAGTATGACTACGCGGATGACTACGAGCCTGCCGGCGAGGATGAGGATGAGACCGATGCCTACGGCCTGATGTCCAAGATGTGCGATCAGGGATCAGATGAGCCCGAGGAACATAGCGATGGCAACGATGCCACCCTGGTAAAATATGCCGCCTACCTGGACCCCAAAAGCAGCGAGGGCGATGTGCTGGAAGAATCACAGGAAGAGGACGAGGATACGGACGGCCAGACAACACAGCGCAGCGATGAAGAGGTAAGGTCCGGCAGGACCTAAAAATTTCCTTTATCACTCATCCTTATCCTTTTTGCACTGCCAGGACAATGGCGTTCGGGCTCCACGCCTCAAGGAGGACATGTCCAGCCTGCGCAAGCAAATCTCCGATGACTACAAGGAGCGCGAGAGCTTCCTGAAGACGTTCTGTCGCCAGGCGAGCAACAGCAATATGCGCGACGATCCGGCGTCCAAAAAGCGGAACAGTATTGCCAGCGGAGCGGCTGCCAGCAGCCACATGACCGGCAGTCGCAAGCATGCCCTCTTGGCCGCTTTAAAGACGATCGACGACAACAAGAGCCAGGACTAGGGCACCACACTACGTTAGTTCCCACAATAAGGTCCAGTTCTAGTTAGTCCCTAAGCTATGTTGCGTTATCTATATATTTTCCAAAAACTGAGACCGGCTCTTCCGGCCCTGCTGGAGCAGCTGCAGCGAACGGTGTCGCTACCCCACCGATTTTTGTAGCTGGTCCAGCGTCGGAAGCGCAGGCGTTGAGTAAATTTTAATTGAAAAGTATCCAAGTTTCGCCTGTTAATTGGGTTCTGTGAAAGTTTCTTTCTTTTCTGAAATTTAAAATTTATTTATTATGTTTATACCTATTTTTTATACAGCAAAATATCCAAGAAGCCTCCAGTAATAACCTTTCAGGGGTCTCACCTTCTCAGAAAACACAACCAAGTCCTAGGCTGACTGCTTGCCTCGCACCTTGCTTATGGCCCGCGATACCTTCTTGCGCAGCTCCTTCTGGCGCCGCTCCTTGGATGCCATCTTCTCCCTCTTCTTCTCCCGATAGTTCTTGATCCGCTTCTTCGTCTCCAGGTGCTCGCGATTCCGCTTATCCCTGTAGTTCGTCGCGATCATCTTCATCATCTTGGCCACCTTCTGTTCGTACGGCGAGTTGATCACAGCCACGCGTTCCAATGCCGCCTTGGGATTCTCGGGCCCCAGCTTGGGCTTGTCTTTGTAGGGCAGTGCCCGCTGCAGGGCTTTGGGAATGGCCAACGGCCGGAAGATCTTCTCCTTGCGCACAATCTCCGTGTACATGCTGTCCGGCTGGGCGGCATTCTGCATGGCTCGCTCCCGCTTCAGCTGGCCAAGCGTCTTCATGCCCTGCCACTGGCTCTTCTGCTCGGGTGGGAGGAGGAGCGAGGTTATGGGCGCATAGAATCGGGGTACTTCCACACGGAACCAGGTGCGGCAGAAAACGATGTCGCTGAGCAGGATCTTGTCCTCAAAGGTGGCGCGATAGGAGCCCTCGGGCGTGTGGTGAGACTTCTTGATCTGGCCACGGATGCCGGACACCGTCTTTATCTTCGCTCCCTCGAACTTGGCCACTTCCAGCGACGAGTTGAACATGTCCTTGATGAAGGCAGTCTTTTTGTAGATTTTAAAGGGATGCCCCACCAGCTTAAGCTTCTTCATGATCTGCGAGGATTTGTCAAGTTCGGTGACGCAGCCCGTGGCCGCTATCCGGAAGCCCAGCCTTTGCATCTCCTCTTGATCCTGGCGCACAGTCTGCAGAGCTAGGAAACCAGTATTCTGAGGTGTAATTGGTCCCCAGAAGGTCATGCTGCAGGTTACATGGTTGGGCGTGTACTTGAGGTAACGCTGCCGGAAGTTGTCCTCCACTTTGGCAAAGATGGCCACCGTTTGAAAGCGGCGCCAGCCCATCGAAACGATGAGGGGATCGCCCGTTTTGAGGATCTTCTTGTACCAACGATGCTTCTTAACTTTGCAGTTAACATAGCCCACATTCTCCTCGGTCATGTTTAAGGCACCGACCAGCACGGGATAGCTGGCATCGAAATTCTCCACAAATTCGGCGGGCAGCTGCTTGAATCCAAGGCGAACATAAAGCCCCGGCCGATAGCCCTCGATCTGGATGCGAAACTCGTTGTCCAGGTGGGCAAACTCGCTCTTGTTTAGCTCACTCTGGCGCTGAGCCTCCGCCTTGAGGTCCTCGTAGAAGGAATGATCCCCGGTGATGCGACCAGTGTCCTCCTCTCCCTTGCCCTCGCCACTATTGTCGTACTCCGCATCGAATTTGGCCTTTAACTTTAGCTTCTTTGCCATTAGCTCGGTTTTTGTCAGGTTCTCCTCTTCCACGCGAGTCATTTTACGCTTGGTAGCTCCTGCAGATTCCCCTGGTTTCGTACCGTCCTCTTCGGATTCACCTTCGCCTTCTGCCTTGGGTTTGCCGCTGTGCTGCTCGCCGGTCTCAAGGTCCTCAAAGTCACCGTAAACCTCGCTCTCCGCATCACTCATGTCGTCCATTTTGAGCAGATTCTCGGCATCCTCGCTGGCCTTCCACTTTCCGGTCACGAAACAGTTCTTAATCAGAGCTTTGTTCTCCTCCGACAGCCAATCGCGGGTGGCATCTGCCAGGGGGTTAGATTATAGTTATAAATCCCAAGAAATATAAAACAAAGCGACTTACCACCCTGGTACTCGAAAAAGCAGCGCTCATCCTTATCCTGGATGTCCCTGTCCTTTTGCTGCTGACTCTGCTTCTTGGCGGCCACTCGGAAAAGTCCACCTAGTTCCTCGTCGGAGTCTTCGGCGTCCTCTTCACCTTCTGCCTCCTGCCGGTTCCTTTCATTTTGATTGTAGACGCCGTAGACAAGGCGCATCAGGTTCTTGGACTCCGAGTGACGCTGCAGGAAGGCATCGCGTGCCTTTTGGGCAAGGTTAGTTTTCCAACTCATATTGCTGGCCATAACACGGGCCTCCTCATCGTCAGAGTCGGAGTCGTTAGTGGCTTTAACGCCTCCTAGGCTTTGGTACTCCTCATCGCCCGAAGAGGCGGCATCGGACTCCTCCGCATCCTCCTCCGCCTCACTGTTTTCGCCACGCCAATCGTCCGCATCAAACTCATCCTGCTCCTCCTCACTGCCAGCAGCTTCCAGACCGGAATCCTCGCCCTCTTCATCTTCTTCTTCGTCACTGCTTTCATCCTCCGCCTCCTCTTCGTCAATGTCGTTGCGAAAGTCCTTCGATTTGATGGGCTTGGCATCGGAGAAGAGACGGAATTCCTGCTGTTCCATCTGCTCGTCAATGGTGGCCTTCTTGTCAATCAGCTTGCTGACGAGTTCCGCCTGCTCTGCAGCCTCCGCGCTCTGCTCCTGCTCCTTGTGCGAATGAGAGCCCTGCAGCTCGATGTACACAGCATCCTTGTCGTAGACAATGCCACCAACTCCGGACATGGGAGCATATAGCAAGCGTTCCTTCTCTAGCAGACTGCGCTTCTTTTCGGTGCCCGGCAGTGGACAGGGATCGGGAATAGCGCTTAACTCATCAATGCGGGCATCGCCCAATCCGGCGATATGCACCATATGCTCCTGCTTGAGGGCCACACCGCGCACATAGCCGTACAGAACTACTTCGCGATCGCATTTCGGATCGCGGCGCACTCGATCTGTGTTTGTGACATCCTCCACTCGATCCACGAGGAGATAGCTGTGAGCACCGCGCCACTGCAGTGGCCGGAACTTCATAACGGAGATGAATCGTCCCAAGTTCTTGACCTCATTGCGCAAATACTCGCCGTGCAGCAGGCCGGAAAGGTAGAAGAGCTTGGCGCCATCGTAGACCTCCGTCCAGAAGCGATGCTTTAGTTCCTTCTTGCGCTTCCGCAGCTGCTTGGGGTTCTTGATCATATCCAGATGGGTGAGCACGCCCATGATCTTTGGCATGCCGTGCACCTGGCAGATGTTGAGGAACTCGAATATCTCCATCTCGAAGCCATAGCTTGCGTCGCAGAGCAGCAAAACCAGATCCGCGCACTTGGCCACATCGATCATAGAGTTCACGTCGTTGTTGCACTCCAGCAGCGTGATCCGGCGCTTCTTCGAGGTCACTATGGTAATGGGACCCTTGATATCCGTTACATTCGTGCGAGTGAAGCTCTTGATGAGGTCCTTGATCAGCGTGGTCTTGCCCACCTTGGGTGGGCCCACCACGGCAATGAGCACCGGTGGCGGTTCATCCGGGGTTTGATCTACCACCGGAATGTGCTGCTTCTTGGCCGTTAGATCCTCCTTGCGCCGAAAGTTCCTTTCCGCCCGCTGCGCCGAATTGATGGCAAATGCCTTTGGATTTCGTTGGCGCGCAGTTAACTCGGGTTCCTTTTGGTTGGAGTCCTTCTTGGCCTTCTCCTTCTTCTTGTCCGCCTTTACGCCAGACTGGCGGGCACGGTGCTGCTTGCGCTTGTCCTGGCCGGCATCGTCGGCCATTGTTAGAGTTCTTTAATTGCTAAAAATTATTAAAATTATTGTCGCCGTTTCGCTGTTTACGCACGTGTTGGACAATGTGAACGCGTTTCGGACGGAACGGAAAAGTACTAAATTTGATAATACTGAATTATAGCCAGCATAAAAATCCAATTTACAAATTTTAAATTTTAATTATAATAATATTTATTATAAATATGAGTAATGTTTTCTTATATTAAATAAATAAATAATTTTACAATAATCCTGGGAAAGTTTCAAAAACGTGTGGCAAAAATTAAAACTTTCTGAAAGGCAACAGATGCATATGGCTTCATGACTGAAAGGTAGGTTTCGCGAATAAAAATACATTAAATTTATAACATAGTTTAATATATGTATTATATTTAATGTCTTTAAATTTAAAGAGATCCATTAAAGTGATTTCTTCTGATAATGATAATATTAAAATGATTCCCC
The DNA here is from genome assembly GCA_035045905.1 of Drosophila anomelani. Lineage (NCBI taxonomy): Eukaryota > Metazoa > Arthropoda > Insecta > Diptera > Drosophilidae > Drosophila > Drosophila anomelani. The sequence goes on from JAWNOO010000165.1 coordinate 13,084,470, forward strand.
ATTCCTTGGCATGTTCATTTGTCAGATGAATGCGGCTGCTTACTAAATGTGTTCCCTCTGCCTTTCAAAATAAAGAGCAAATTAAAAAAATAATTAAAATAATGTAATGATTACTAATGTATTCCAAACAGTTAAATTTAGCTATTTAAAACGTCTTTTAGCCGATATTTTTAGCATTCACGTAGGCACGTTCTTACCTCTAGCAGTATATTCCCAGTTGTCATCACCAGGCAAGGAGCAGCTAGCGGCGTTTCTCGGCGAGCGCTTTTTCGGTATTTCGCCCCAATTACGGTCACATTTCTGCACTGTGGAAGCAATTTTTCGCAATTTGATATTAATTTTATTGGATCGGATCGCGCAAAATGCTTCGCACACACGACGGCAGGCCCTAAACAGACGCAAAAATCACCAGTTTTGCATAGCCTTCCTTCACGCCGCGCAGCGTTGGGGAAAATTGTGAAAAGCGAGAAAAGCCACAGCGCCCTGGCACGTAGTGTGTGAGACAGAGTCGGTGAAGGAGAGGTGCAGCGGTAGAGTAGGAGAGGGACAGGGCGAAGCCGAAGGAAGGTGGAGAGGAGGAGACGGAAGGCAAAAGTCTTTTAAGGCGACGAAGCAACACAAAAGCCAGGTAACTAAAGGTGAAACCATGAAAATCCGGAAAGGAAAGTCCCAGCCGTGATTTTCGACCGGCTTCCACCCAGTCAAGGAGGCGAAGAAGGGGTGAGGCGGCTACTGGGAGGATGACCCACTGGGTGGGTGGCGCCTGCCAGTTTTTAGGTCTGCTGCTGCCACCGACCTTGCCCTTCTATTGATTTCCGCAAAAAAAAATTGCATCAAGCCATCAGATGCACCAGTGGCAGATGAAGAAGGTACCTCGCAGCTGAAGGTTAAACGTTTCTCTCGGTTCAGGGCCAAAACCACAGCGCCACAGTCCGATTTCGTTCTTTATTCTTTGTTCGCCAACGAATGCGCCGAATAAAACAATAAAGAACAGACACCACATATCATATATACCCATTATATATACATATATGTATACTCTGCGGACTTGCATACATTGCTCCCTGTAATATATGCTTAAAAAAATGTCATTTACCCTTCACTTTGCAGAAATGGAGAGTCCTTGTGAGTCGGAGAGTTCGCTGGATGGCGGAACCATGCTGCCACCGAGCCCAGTGTCTCGGGAGCAGCTCCAGAAGCGGATCGAATCGCTCACCCAGCAAAACAAGTGAGTAATATTGCTTCGTGCTTCCCATTCTCCTTGCTAACCGGAGACTTTACGCTTGCAGAGTTCTGAAAGCCGAGCTGGACACATTCAAGACCAAGTGCAAGGTGGTGCAAGAGGAGAATCGCTGCCTTAAACAGGCCTCGGTCATAATTGTTAGTAAAACTAATATTTCCTTGAATTGAACTGGTTATTGAACTTCTTGTACTTCAACTCCACAGCAAGCCAAAGCCGAGCAGGAGGAGGAGTACATCTCGAACACTCTGCTAAAGAAAATCCAGGCCTTGAAGAAGGAGAAGGAGACACTGGCGCATCACTACGAGCGCGAGGAGGAGTGCCTGACCAATGATCTGTCCCGTAAGCTGGACCAGCTACGCCAGGAGAAATGCAAGCTAGAGCAGACCCTCGAGCAGGAGCAGGAGTGCCTCGTAAACAAGCTGATGCGCAAGATCGAGAAGCTGCAGGCGGAGACGGACAATAAGCAGACGAATCTCGAGCAGTTGCGCCGCGAAATGGTCGAGCTGGAGAACACACTGGAGCAAGAGCAGGAGGCACTGGTTAACAAGCTGTGGAAGCGCATGGACAAGCTGGAGACTGAGAAGCGGTCGCTGCAGATCAAGCTGGATCAGCCCGTCTCCGATCCAACCACCCCGCGCGACATCACAAACAATGCCCACGCCAATGGCGGCGACACTGCCACCAGCCTAAGCGCTCACATCCAAAACCTGCGCTCCGAAGTGCTACGCCTGCGCGCCAACCTCGCTGCCGCCCAGAAGGAGACCACCATCAAGATGCAGCAGTACGCGCAGGAGGAGAAGTCCATTCGCGAGGAGAACGCTCGTCTTCAGCGAAAACTCAAGCAGGAGGTAGAGCGCCGCGAAGCCCTATGCCGACATCTCTCAGAATCGGAGTCCTCGTTGGAGATGGACGAGGAGCGCTTCTACAACGAAAGTCTCATGGCCGGTGGTTCTACGGTCGCAGCGGCGGCAGCTGCAGCAGCTGCTGCCTCGGCGGCCAGTGCCCAGAGGCAGCGCACCATCAGCAGTCCCGTCTCCCACAGCCCATCGAGCAGCCGTCCCCTCAGCCCGGGCACGGCGGGTCAGAACCGCTGCTACGCCTGTGGCCAGTTAGTGGTGAGTATTGAGTGTGGATAATTATTGGAGCTCTACCTCAACCTTGGTTTTCTTCTAATCCTTTAGAACCGTCGCGCTAGCGAGCGCTTTATCAAGCCAGCACTGCCAACGCCCATGCTGGGCCTAAACACTTCCGCACCCAACGTGCTGACCACCACGAATCCACTACTGTCCATCATCGGTCTCCCTAGCTCCTCGTCGGCGTCCGGGTCCGCTGGGAACGCCGCTGGCGGCTTCCTCTCAAATCTGGGCGGCGGCAATGAGCGCTTGAGCCTAGGATCGATGCCGACTGCAGGCGGCGGCAGTGCCACCTTCCTGGCTGGCGGCGGCGGTATGCTGGGCCAGCTGACGGGCACGTCCAGTGGCTCGTCATCTTCGTCAAACCTGATGAACAACATGATCAGCCTGAATAACTCGTCCAGCGGCGGCAATTTGGTCAACAGCAGCAGCAACTCCTCACTGTCGGCGTTCACGCCCACCAATCCGCCCAGCTCGGCGGCCACGGCCTTTATCCAGCCGGCCAGTCCAATGGACACGTCCACCTGCAAGGATTAAGGAGGACAATACCGGAGGAAGCTGCTCCAAATTTCAGATTAAAAATCATGACTTATATTTTCACTTTCACACAAACACACACACACAGAACACACAATCCAATCCCACACTCTGCTACTCATAAACACACACAACGCACGCATGCAAGCAACCAGTTAAACGAAAGTAACAACAAAGAAACAACTTAAGAAAACTTAAAAACACAAAAAAAAAAACAAACAAAAAAAAGGAAACATGAGAAAGTAACTATGGTTAGCTTCTTCTCCAAGGCGCGGCTCAAAGTCGCCTCATTTATATATGGTTAATATGTATATGTATGTTCTATTTGATCAAAATCTCTAACAACCAATCCTTTCAATATCGGAATTCCTAGGCGAACGAATATTTAACGCTAATGTTTAAGATTTGAATGTTTTCTACTTTCGCTCGGTTCCAGTTAAGGTTAAGTAAATATTACACCAGATAATGAGGATATAGAGGATATAAGGAGGAGAATGGACAGCACACGCAAGCCAGATCGTATGAATTTATATAAGCGGTGAATTCTATTCATGTCGAAACCAATTTCCCACGCTTCCTTCGCAAGTGGGCCTAAAAATTTTGAAGTATGTATATGTAAGCCAACAAAAATAAAGTTCAACAATTTAAAATTAAATTAATATTCGAAGCTTTGTTTAATTTAACGATGGGGATAATTTTTTTATGATTTAACAAAATTTAATAGTCTTTATTTATTAGTTTCCATGTGACGCGATTTTCACGAGTTAATGTTTTCTCAAGGGAATTTATCATTAAATAATAATTAATTAATAGCCAACTAACTGCTCAAATTTATCATTTTTAAAGTTAACAAATTTTTAAAAGAGTAAATTATTATAGCCATACCGGGTATTTAATTTTATGTAATTTTGTATTCATAACTTCATTTAAACTTTTCTCTTTTCATTAGTATATACACTCATGGACAATATAATAGGTGTGTTATTTTATTCGTTTTTAATTTGTTATTTCTCAGCCACCTCTTGTCCAATCTTAACAAATCAAAGCTTTTTGGAAACGTTTATTAATTGTCTTTAAACAAAAAGTAAAAAAATTTTCACAAAGTCCTTCATATTCAAGTAAATTAAATATATCCTTAAAATCGACATTTTTAGCTGGTCATAATAATAGGTGTGCAAAGAGAAATCTTTAAATAAAATCTATATTTCATTATTTTTTGTTATGTTTTATATTAAACTAAGTATCTGGCAGATAATAGCCGCTATATCCGCCATTTTTGCCAGGACTTTTTCTATTCGTCTTGGCCTGGAGGACATTAACTTGAGAAACGTTCCAATTGGAATATTATACCATGTCCTTTGGACAATATCCTTTTATTTTGGCAGACAGTCTTTCCTACCTCTCCTTCAAGGTCACCCCAGAGATTCTGGGTAGGATTGAGGTCCGAGGATTGACTTGGCCACCCAATAACATGCATATTTTGCACTCGGAACCAATCCTTTACTACGTGAGAGGCGTGTTTTGGGTCGTTATCCTGCTGGAACTTTCATAAAAGTGGCATATTATCCTCGGTATATGGTAGCATCACCGTCTCCAATAGATCTTTGTAGACGAATCTGTCCATTATTCCGAATTTTCGATGAGCCAAACTGACACTATACTATAAAAAGCAGCTCCATACCACTAGGCTACCACCTCCATGTTTCACAGTTTAATATATGTACCTGGGATCAAGTTTTTTGCCTTTGCTGTTGTTAAAAGGAACGTTCGTTGTCCGAGAGTCAAAGAATTTTATCCCAGGTACTTATATTAAACTGTGAAACATGGAGGTGGTAGCCTAGTGGTATGGAGCTGCTTTTTATAGTATAGTGTCAGTTTGGCTCATCGAAAATTCGGAATAATGGACAGATTCGTCTACAAAGATCTATTGGACACGGTGTTGCTACCATATACCGAGGATAATATGCCACTTTTATGAAAGTTCCAGCAGGATAACGACCCAAAACACGCCTCTCACGTAGTAAAGGATTGGTTCCGAGTGCAAAATATGCATGTTATTGGGTGGCCAAGTCAATCCTCGGACCTCAATCCTACCCAGAATCTCTGGGGTGACCTTGAAGGAGAGGTAGAAAAGACTGTCTGCCAAAATAAAAGGATATTGTCCAAAGGACATGGTATAATATTCCAATTGGAACGTTTCTCAAGTTAATGTCCTCCAGGCCAAGACGAATAGAAAAAGTCCTGGCAAAAATGGCGGATATAGCGGCTATTATCTGCCAGATACTTAGTTTAATATAAAACATAACAAAAAATAGTGAAATATAGATTTTATTTAAAGATTTCTCTTTGCACACCTATTATTATGACCAGCTAAAAATGTCGATTTTAAGGATATATTTAATTTACTTGAATATGAAGGACTTTGTGAAACTTTTTTTACTTTTTGTTTAAAGACAATTAATAAACGTTTCCAAAAAGCTTTGATTTGTTAAGATTGGACAAGAGGTGGCTGAGAAATAACAAATTAAAAACGAAAAAAATAACACACCTATTATATTGTCCATGAGTGTATGTAAGTTGGCACGGTCCAAATCGGATTACGTTATAATATATATTTTTTTACGATAGAAAAATTCGGAAATTTTCTTATAAATAAAATTTTATTATCGTCGTTTTTGGATTTTTAACTTTTCAATTTTATGAAAATCATAAATAAAACGTTACATGCAGAGGCAAACTTTAAACTTGATATTAAATCTATAACTTATATTTTCGGAAAGTTAAATAATTTAAACGAAATGAATAGATTTCCAAGCTACAAAAAGGGTATACAATTGTAGCGTTTCGAATTTTATTTTATTTTTGGTTTTTGTTTAACCTTTTTATTATAACACAATAATTATAAACATTCAATAAATAAACTATAAATAACAAACATAAGTACTGCGAACTTAATATAAATAAACTCAATAAAAGTACAAATTTGAAATAACCGCCACGACTAACTGAAAAATACAAGCATAAGGCCACACTGTCGCGCAGCAGCGCCCAACTTAACGTTGCAAAATGCGTTTGCGTTTGTGATTGTAAATAAAGGCCAAACAGTCAGCGGTTAAAAATCATCTGTTAAAAATCAACCTTTAAACCGAAATGTAGCACCTTTTCGAGGGAGCAAACATCAGCCGCAAAGTGTTCAATTAAATTAAGTGACTGGACAACCGGGGCTTTCAGCGCACAGGGCAAATAAGAGCAGGAAGTGGAAGTGCGTTGATTGACATCAAACAAAGCAAAAGACAAAAAAAATATGTATATTGTGTGTGTGTATTGGCCAAAAAGAAGCTCGAGCGTTAATAAATAAATATTAGCAGCATAAAAACCAAAGTTTTGAGCCATCGTCGGTTCTCACACACAAACAATCGCTCGCAAGCAGATCTTCGCCCCAACGCTCTCCCACTCTCTTGCGTACACACAAGTGAATTTAGTCTCGTCGGATGTCGAGGCGGTCGGTTGTTGTCTGCTATCGTTCGCGTAGCTATTATTATTGTTGGGTGTTTAACGGACTACTTTTTGCCGCCGAGTCTTGCAAACTTTTTAAAGCGGACGCCAGCGATATTCGGTTCTCATTTCGGTGCGGACGGTAAAGAACCTGTGTCTACGGGACGGACGGCAGCGACTTCCGCCGCAATTCGCAAGAATAATACACAAAAATAGCCATATTTTTTCTTCAATCAAAACCAGTCAGTGAGTGTGTGTGTTTGCCTGTATGTACAAATACAGGAAGATCGCATCTGATCTAAAAGAAAAATCGAAAGAAGCAAATACAGTGCGCAAAAGAAAAGTGCAAAGCGAAAGTTTTGATTGTGCAGCATCCGCCATCTCGCTCTGGCTGGCGCGCGTGTGTCGCTCGACTAACGGTAACGCCTTGCCTCGTCTCGCCTTGCATTGCCTCTCGCTCACTCCAACGCCAAAAAGCCAACAGCAACACATTCCAAGGAAAGCGAAAAGCGCGCGCGAGTGTGTGTGACTCAAGTGATTTCTGAATTTCGATTTTGATTTTCAATAAATAAAAACCGGAGGCTGGCCAGATGTGTTTATTAAATGATTGCGCACACTGTATGTTATTATGGCCTTATTGAATAAACTCTTCTTTCCGTCGGCAACACCAACAACACCCGCAAATTTAGCGGCGGCGCCCACGCTGACCGCGGCGTCCGCAGCAGCAGCAGCAGCGTTAATTAACAGCCAAACAACAACATCAGCGGCAGCCACAGCAACAACAGCTTTGCCGGCACGTCCAACTCACGCCTCTGCCGGCGGCGGCAATAGTTCGTCGTCCGCAAAAGCTACAAAACAAACTTCGCGAAATTATCTAAGGTAAGTGTTTATCTGCTTACCTGCCAGCATACACAGACAGCCGTAGAATTGTACCGTGTCTAACACCAGGTATTAGTCGTCGATAAATGCGCAACAACAAAAGGCAGGAGGGAAAAGAGGTGCAGCTGCAAAAACACAAAAGTATCGCTCACACACACACGCATGCGAAAAGTCGTTCTCATGGATGCGTTTCACACTTGCACCCCTCGGCGTCCGCCCCCTCCTACCTGCTACCTGCTGCGCTTCCTCTTTCCTTTGTTCGTACGCAAATTGGCAGAGAGCAAACGAGGACGATAACCCAGCAAGCATATTCGGCATGGACTAGGCGGTGTCACGTACGCCGCCAGCATTGCTGATATATGCACGTAGGCTGATGAACGATTACTTGGATTTGCATCAGCCGGAAGTTGAGCACACAGATGCAGATTTGTTGCGGATTTCTAGATACATTAGCCGTTGCAGCTGTTACGAAAATGTAACAAAGAAGGCATTGTCATGGCCTGTCCCTTTCATTGGACTGAAAATAGTTACAGTAGACGTTGCCTAAAAGCCACCTGGTTAGCTGGAAGAAGCGGATTTAAAGCGGATCCTTTGAAATCTATATCTATATAGCAATGGTGATGGGATTTTAAAAGATCTTTCGGTGGGATTACTGCCATAGGCTTAAGCAAAATAAATCCACCATATTCTAAATTCATTTGTAGCTTATTCATAAGTATGAGATTAACAATATTATCTTTATAAATAAAAAAGCTTTACTTGAAATAAAATTAATTAGATTAGCCATGAATAATTGGGACAACCTTGTCTTTGGCTACCACATTATACGTCTTCACTGTATATTAATATCGATAGCTTTGCTGCAGAGATAGCAGCAACAACAAGCCCTAAATCACCCAACACCCCCAGCAGTGCATGTTGGGTGGGTAGTCATGGCAACAACAACAAAGCAGAAAAACCAAAGCACTGCCCCACGGGTGCATGTGTGTGAACAAAGCCGCTGCCTGTTGCCATTCTTTTCACTCCCATTGCTCCACACCCTCGATTGAGCTGCGCGCGCAAATAACTGTGCCCCACTATGCTCCCCCCTTCTCCCAGTTCTTGTCTGTGCTCCACCACCCGATCGTGGATCGTTTCATTCTCGGCCAGCTTCGTTATCGCTTCGTGATAGCTCCATCTTGCTCGCACCGCTGGCGGCTTGTGTGGGCAATGGGGCTTGGTGGGGCAGCGGCGACGGCGGCAACGTCAGGCGCAAATGTAAATAAAAGCGAATCACATGACTTGCTAATCGGCGGTCGCGGCTGCTCTCGTGATTATTATGTCATACACATTTTGTTGTTGGCGCGGCGCATTGTTTTTGTTGCCTCCGCCGCCGCTTTCCCCCGCCTCCTCTCCCCTGCGTTCTACGCTTAATTCATTTCATTATTATTTATTACTACTATTTATTCATGCTGCTGCATACGCTTTACAATGTTGATTTTTGACACTTTCCGCACTTTGTGCGTGGGTTCTGATTGCTTGGGGATGTGGATGTGATTGCGGGGAATTAACAGAGGGATGCTCAGTTAACTGGCGGACACACCCACGTCCGGTTTTCTAGGAATTACTAAACTGCCGATTTACCGCTTTGCACGCAGGCGGAAATTAAATGAAACAGCTGGTTTATTGCTTATAATTCGATAGAATTAAACAAATTTAAACTGAAAAACAATAGCATTCGAAAAAGGAACCGAAAATATTTAATATTATGACTAAGAAGTAGATACACACATATTTAACTCCCTCTGCATTTAGATTGAAGTCAAATCCCTATTTAGATTTAAATCTTAAACGTAAAAATAAATCCATATTGATTTCTTAATGTCTTTATTTTGGTAATAATAGCACCTTTCCCAAATACTCTTACGGATTTAGCCCATTTACATTTTTTTTATAATTATAATACAAAGAGTTCAACCTTTATGTACTTTATATTGGCAATCAAAAGAATGCTAATCGAGAAAGTTCAATCAAACAATTCTATCGAAAAATGATAAGAACAATTTTATTATTATATTCGGAAAACATTAAACCGGTTCTTTTATTTTGTTAAATGTCACGGTGATATGCCATAGATATCCTCGTCATCCGAAATAAAGTACCATAAATTGATGACAAATTTTTGGAGAAATTATTTCACCGGTTCTATAAAATTGTTTTACGTTTTCCCCTATTTTTTTTCGATCCGTAATCTGAGGGCCTCCGCCTCCGCTGGGCGGTGGTTAACTCGATTAGCGCCTCGTCCATGCTGTCAATCGAAGACCTTATCGGTCAGACGCCAAGCGGGCATTTAAAATATATATAGCGTAATGGTGAAATTGTCAGATTCAAGTGTGTATTGACCAATATTCGGGCCAGTATATACATTTATGGCCTCGCTTGTCGCCAACATTCGCCATCACGTGATAGAAACTTTTCACTTCGCTAATTAAGCGGCGCGAGCTTTCGGGGTTTTTGCACTTTGTCCATAAACACGTTCGCCGTTGGAGAATAACAATAATAATAGGTACTACGTACAAAACAAAAAAAAAACCTGTAATATGTGAACAGGTGGTGCGTCTAACTCCCCCGCAAAATGCCCCCCCGCCCCCTCATGGAACACCCCATTTATGACGCTATCTTTGTACTAGGTCAGGTTTCTCGGATTCGCTGTAAACTAAACAAACGTTTACACTAATAGCAGTTAAAAACTATCCACTCTAGTCAACACCACTCCGCCCAAATAATTTATTTGTTTGTTTGCTTAATTTAGTCCGGGTGACGGCAATATATATTATGCCAGCACGCTTGGGTAAATTTCCACGACAGAATCTGAACCTCACTTATCGTTCACATTCACATTTCCCATTTCGCTTGATTTAAAAATAACATACTTTCGGTCTCTGATAGTCGCAGAGCTAAGAATAAGAGCTGGCGAAAGAAGAGGTCTGCAATTAAAGTAATTGTGAAATGTTGAAAGTCAAGGTCTGGAATGTTTTTTTATCATATACTTCGGGCTCACAATTTTAGGGATTTTTGCGAATAGGTTTAAAATAATATGAAAAATGGCTGTCTTATAAATAGTCCTAAACTGGTGGTGAAATGCTAGAAAAAAAATTCTGGGCACCTGCCGTGAATCAACTCGGGTTGGCAGTGAATCACTTTTTTTTTCCAAGCACCCAGCTTTCCAGTCCCAGCAGCGCGTCGTGACCAAGTTTAGACATTTGCTAGCCAGTTGGTCACATGACAGTTTTTTGTTTAATTTCGCCTCGATATATGCATGATATAAACGCAAAATGGCCAAAAAAATAAAGTAGAAAAGCAGCCGAAAACCAGCCGTTGTCTGGCATCATGTGCCTTTGGAAGGCGCACATTCCTTAACCCAATTCGCAAGTCATTCACATTCGCAATCGCCATCGCCTTCGCGTTCGACCGATATCCACCACATATGGCGTCCAAAAATACATATAGCCGTTATTAGCGTGCAGGTATTAATTCCCCCGATAAGTTCGGGGATTTCAGGCTCTATACAAACTGTGATTTCATACACCCCACGGACTCCGACTCGCTTGTCGATCGTTGGACTTTCACATGAATCCCATACCCTCAGCAGAGATGCGCAAATCAAGGGAATTAGCACCTTTTGTGGAAAACTTTTGCCCAACAATACTCTCATTATGATCCGGGGACCAGGGCTTCAGGCACGTGTGAAACACAATAAAATATGCGTCCGATTGCCGATCAAACAAAGCCATATATCACATATCAATCTTCCTCGCAAAATTGGGGGGAGAAGGAGGGGAGGGGAAAGACAGCAACAACGAAACCAAACTGAATCAAACTGTCTGAATGGACATTATGGATGATTTCACTTAGAGCCTTTGCGCCGGCTTAGTTCCACACACACCGAAATGAGTCGTAAATTGGGAGCGAATGAGAATTCATTAATAGTTTTTGATAACTGCCCGCCAATTGAATGGCCAAACACGGCCAGACATCAATCAAAGTGGCGCTGGCTGGCTCGTCCAGGTGTGAACTTATTACATGGCCCGTAACGTTACGTTGATGCGAGCGAGCACGGTAATAGAGTAATATAGTAATAGACCAGGTGCCAGCGTGTCTGGCTGTGGGCCATATGTCAAAAGAGTTTGCCAGTGCTAGTGGTGCCCAGCACAGCTCCGCCGTTCCCATTCCTGTGGTCATCCCCTCCAGCGCCTCGTGCCACTCACTATATATAATCAACAGTGCAATTAAATATGTACGCTTTTGACTGCGAAGAAGTCGACACACAAACCTTAGTTATGTGCAAACAGAAATCAGCACATTTAAATGGCAGCGAGGGAAGGGGGGAGCGACAGGGGCAGAGACAGAGGCAGCAGGCGCGATGTGGTGGTGGTGATGTGGTGCTTCATGTGCGAAGTCGCGTGGTCTGCCAAGTCATATGAGTAGTGAATCGTCGGCAACGACGACGCGTATCCAGTTTTTGTTGTTGCCTCGGGACCCGTTCCGATAGCTGATGCACTCGGAGAAACAAAGGCTTAAGTAAATACCATCTGTAAATAAATAAGCAGGTTGATATCAGTTTACACGAGTGTGATTTTCCATAATTGTTGTATAGTTTAATTGATAGTTATACAGAAAGGCTCTTTTTATTGTTATTTTCTGCGCATTTATTGAAAGGGAACGAATGCCTAATACTTTGATTTTTGTTTAGCATATTTCTGGAGACTGGCACAAATTAATAATATTAAATTAATGCTAATTCAATTATCAATAAAAACAAATGAGGCAAATATAAAATAATATATTAAAAAATGACTTCAAGGCTACAAGAAAATCGAGAAAAGATCAAGGCTTATATTTTTGTTCTATTTAATTGATTCTAATTAAATTTATATTTATTTTATTTATATTGCTAAAAATTTTCAAAAACTTTGTATTTTTCATCAGTTTCTTTGTTCTTTTGTGATTCACTCCGGTTATCTGCCAGTGTAGACGCCTAGCGCTTCTCTGTCTGCGGCCTGGCCCTGTTGTCACCCATTATCAGTTGACAAAATGCTTTTGTTTTCCACTGCCTGCCGCCTTATACTCTCTGGTATCAATAAGCAAGGCAAACACAATAAGCGCCCCGAAGTGCCTAAGCCGAGAGCTCCATTAACGGAAGCTCAACGAGACACCTTATGGGTGAAAACCCATTGGGGGAGCCATTCCCGAATAGTTGCCAATGGCTCTATTTAAATTAAGTTTACGACCCACGGAGCACTATTTGCCATTGCCTTAGGCCTAATCCAAATGCTCATCGAATCGCTGGGGTTCGAAAATGGGCATTATAACAATGAACAAAACACCTGGGATTACACTCGGCTATTACTTCATGGAAATATTATGCGAGCTACACAAATAAAGCTGTGAATAATGATACTGAATGTATTTCTTTTCATGACTGTTTCGTGGAAGACCAGTTCAGTGCAGATAGCCTTCAAGATAATTTAGAAATAATAAAAGTGTAAGGCATAGACCCAACAGATCATATTTAATGATCTTGTTTTGATTTATAGTTGCTAAGGTTATGGTTGTTTTACAAGTCTAAAAAAAGACATTACGAGCACCGAAATAATTCATATAAATCAATTTTTCCTTAAAATAATTATTATATTGATAATAAATTACCTATCGTATATTTTATGTTGTAATTCCATGTCCAAATTAGTGATAATATATTTATTACCTCGAAAAATGTTGTGAATTACTGCGTCATTATACGATTTTGTGCGAAATTTACTGCCGCCAGCTGTAAATTTCCAAGGAACTTGGTGTTCTGCCTTATCAGCAAGGTCTGCTCTTGGTCTGCCTTGATCGTTTTTCTTTATGTAAATATTTTCATTAGTTTCGGTTTCCCTTTTTTGCTTAATGAAACCAATATAAATAGTTGATTCCGGAGTTCTTTTCGCTGCTAGTTTATTACCATATTTCATTGGAAAATGACGGAAGTTTCACCAGATATCGTCATCTTTCTGTGTGACTCTTGGCTGTTGACATTTCGGCCATGATCTCACCTGAGTGGGTTGGCTTATATTCCCGGGGCTGCCCAATTGAGTCACGTTGTGTTTGCGCGGGTGTCGCATGTACACATTAGTTAGCACTTGTTGTGTGTATCATATGGCCGGTTCCACAGGTGGGAATATAATTTTAAATTTTAAGAAAACTGTAAAAACTAGAATAAATATTTACAAATATTTATTAGGTATATAAAATAATAATTTTTTATTTGAATACATTTCATTGGGCTTCGGATTTCTGAAGCTGACCATATGTCTTGTTACCTGGGAACGTTCATTGATTGATTGCGCCCGCAAGTGCTCACCTCAGCCACCCATCCCGCCCCCTTTTCCGGGTCTGTTTGCATTGGTCTCAAGTGACAATGAAAATCACTCGATATTTTTGTCGTCATTTGCTCATTAGTATTGTGAGGAGACGACGACGGCGACGACGGCGACTCTTGTTTGTATTTATTTTTTGTTATTTTTTTTGTTTGCCAGCCTGATAAATTTTTTATGTTGTTCGCTGTACGCTCTCCAAAATAAGTGGGAAAAAGGGGGTATTGTGGGTGGTAATGGCGGTTTAGCCAATTTGCTTTGAACTTGACATTCGATTTTTCGCAAAAGGACGGGGTGAAGGTCGTCCGATTACTTTTATTTTGTTTTAATTTTTATTATTTTTATATTCATTCCGAGTACAGAGAGAGACATGTGTTTACTGGATTTATTTGTGTGTGCATAACTGCTTATAATGGGCCCAATGATAATGATAGTCAATTTGCTGGGCGCAGCTGCCGCCGCCGCCGTCGTCGTCGTCGCAGTCGTTATATATAGGCATCCGTGTATATATGGATATATCCATTGTCGCAGCCCAACAACGCCAACGTCTCCAGCGTTTCCATCGCCATCATCGTTGTTGGACGGTCGGTCGGTTGGTTGGTTGGTTGGGTCATGTGACTTGTTGTATGGATGGAGCAACTGGTTGTTGTTTTGCTTTGCTTTTGCTTTTCTGTTGCTTTTTCTGCCGCCGCCGCCGCTGCTGCTGCTGCCGCTTTTGCCTTGCCTTTGGCTGGGCTTTTGTTGGCTTTGTTGTCGTCGCTTTGGAAATCTGTGTTTATTTGCCACGCTCTCTTTCACTCACTCGCCAGCGAACACAAAAATACAGAGAGCACTGGGAGGAAAACCAATCTCTTCTAAAGACACCCAAATGGAATTCATACCATTCTACAAGGCCTCGAGGAAAACCATCTGTTAATTTCAGGTTTTGGAATTTCTCAAAACGCGTTGTAATAAATATGAAAGTTTAAAGTTTAGTTCATTTCCGTTATTCAAGACAAACCCATTAAAACACAGATAGTACATACCTTGAAATAAGCTATTTTTAATGTCATTTTTTATGATAGTAAAAACTGGTATTTAAACACAAACTTTAATCTAAAGTTCAAGTTGAGTTGCCGAACCACTTCTGGCCCAAGGCATATGCACAAAGTTCAGAATGAGAAACTTTAGAGGTGTTAAAGCATTTTTATTTGACTTCTGAGGTGTTTTTATTGTAATTTAAGATGTTTTCATAATTAAGTTGGTAGAGTTTTGTTTTAAAGCATATTTTATTTTATTTTATTTATTCGTGATTTAATCCAAACCCAACATAACCATTAACCTTAAATGACGATAGATCGATCTAAAATCTGGTATGATTATTCCAGAACTCATTATAATTTTACACAAACAACTCTGCAAACGTTTAAGGCTTCAGATTTAATATTCATCAGGTTTTTTGCAGTGTAGAGATAGTAGAAAGGGTAGAGATACGCTCTGTAAAGTCATTAACAGATGCTGATTTGATTACAATTGTGCGCCTTCAACGTGCCGTTTTTGTTTGTGGAACTGTCTGGGCATATCGATTCCGAGCGACTTCCCCATATCAATCAGTGGCGCGGAGTGTCGGCGGAGTATCCGAGGGCTAATCAAAACATAATCCAGGCAAAGCCCGATAACACCCGTCACCCACTCGAGTGGCCCTCGGCCGCACATCCCCGCCTATAAATATACACCTGACCGAATCAATCAAAATATAGTGCAGAGAGAGAGCTCTGTGGGTGGAGCGGAGCGAGTGGGGGCGCCTCTTGTGCTCATTATGTATGCATGTATACGTATTTATTTGCTCAATATTGTTTGGCTCTGGCTCGCTTTTGTTTTGCTTGCGTAGCTGAAAAGCATGTGATCCCGGTGAGTGCCCCGTCCGCTCCACCCGTCGTCCCAGGGAAATAATAAAAATAAAAGCCGAAAGCAAAAAATAGTAGAATAAACAACGCTGCCGATATTCCGAATGTCGACGGGCTGCTCTTCAAGCGATAAGTCAACTTAGCGGCCGTCCGATAATTGTTTTCGCGCTGATCTCTTCTCTCCCCATGCCCACCATCATCGACTTGGCCAGGTCAGCAGCCAAGAACGTTGTGTGTGCCTTCTGACTTTTAGCCCCAAATGCTCACGTAGTCATTTCCCCCCAACGGCGATCAGAGGGCTGCTGACAAAGTCCATTTAGTCGGCAGGCGTATGCCGGCTGCACTCTACCGCGAAAAGTAACAGGTACTTCGCTTTGCTAAACTGATTAACTAAAATGAAGCATGTCGAGGGAAATGGGTTTAAACTTAAATTTATTTTGCTATGGTAATATTTTTATTTATTTATAAAAAAACAGGGTTAGCTAAGAACAAAATAACTAATAATTTTTTAAAACTTTAAGCTTTGTTTAGGAACTTTTTGAAGATTATATTATTTCTAAAATTTATAAACATTGGGATACAATTCGATTACTTTATTGGGGAGACAATACTTTTAGTTTACTGAAATTAGGGCATTGGGAAATTTTAAGAACAAGCTCTAAATTTAAGATGTTCTAAGATCAAAGATTTTATACATTAAAATTTTATAGGATAAATTATTCGTAAACAAAAAATTAAATCACCCGTTAAAAACGAAAAGCGAACTTGACATTTTTACAAACAAATTAAAAGCTATAATTAAAATGAAAACCTGAAACCCGAAAATTACCTATTTAATTGACTTCCCTAGGGCATTTAACCTTCGGCACGTATTCAAAAAACCATCTGAAGAACCTCTTGAGTGTTGGTATTCGATTTTGGCCATATGTCTTTCAACTAATCCATCAAACAATCATTCATCGTTGTCTCTTGACTTTTGCCCAAGATATTTCTTCCTTTCTCTTTCAGTGTTTGTGTTTTTTTTTCCTTCTTTTATTTTTTGTTAATTTTTAAACAACATATTAACACATCAGTCTGTGACAAGCAACAAATGGTGGCCACATGATGCTCGTCCGACATAGCCTCGGGTCCGTGCTCGGTGTGGGGTTCGGGTTCGGTTCGTTTATGCTCGGTTTTGGGGCTCGCAGCTGGACGGGATGGCTGGGTTGGATGGGATCGGATCGATTCGGATCCAACGAATCATGTGAGCGGCGCTCCAAATTGGATGCCCCACCATGTCGCCTCGTTTAGGATCGCTGCTCGCATTATCTGCATGGCTCTTTCAATATAGTACTACTACCTCGTACTACACATACGACGAGCCCATATCGATTGGCCCGCCGGCTGGCCAGGCCTTATTATAATGCATATTCCGAGTGAGCCAGCTCGTCGTCGTCGTCCGTCGGCCGCAGTTCGTCTCGCTCTGGCGCTGTTGCCTCACGGGACCTGGGTATTCCGTCCCCCCTTCCAGTGTCCGAGCTCCCGAGTTACCGAGCTCCGAGTTCCCCCAGTTCCCAGTGCGATCGCGAACGCCTTGAACTTCATTTGCTGACTAGCATCGCGGCCATAAAGATATCGACGCGTCGTTGTTCGTCCGTGCTAATCGGGGGCCCAACGGTAAATGTTACTGTTCAAACTTCGCTAACTCGAAATAGAGAATACAAAAAAAAATATTTTAAAATTAAAATAAATGAATTTACATAGCAAGAATAATCTATGTGCATTTTAGGGCTGCCTTATATCTGAAATGGAAACATATGAGTGTTAAAATTAAAATTAAAACAGCTGCCATATTTTATATAATCAAACAATGACGAATTTTCAGTTAAGTATTAATAAAATGCATATTTGGTTTTAAATGTTTTCTTTAAAGTTAACCTAATGAGCTACAAGCTATAAAAATAAAATAAACTAAATAAATGGAAATACAAATTTCACAACACACTTTTAGCAAAGTTTGCAATTTATATTTATTAGAAAAAAATGTGTTTAAACAAATAAACCAATTTTTGCAACTCTTTAAATAATTAAACAAATTTCAACAACTCTTAAATGGAAGTTAAAATGTAATTATAGATTCTTAAATGCATCTAATTTATATTTATACAAAAAAGCAACGTACAATTCCGTTCGTAATATAAATTACAAACACACATGTCTATCTCTGTTTACTGTTTGTGTAAAAAATATATAATATAATGAGCGGTACTAATTCTACTAATCAATTATAGTAGTCGTTATGACTTATTTGTTAGTAAATAATGAAATTGTTTACCTTTTTATTGGCAAGCGTGCGTATAAACTATGTGAATTAGGCTTTAAATTGGTGATTCAGTTATGACTTTTCAGAATTTAGCAGCTTCTGAAATTAATTGTGAAATGCAATCAGAAAAGAAAAGGCTATAAATAGTTTAGTTTTTTTTGTAGCTTAATTTGGTATTCTTTTTTAAAGAAATTTTGCCAATTTCATATTATTAATCAACTTTTTTGTTTTAAATATTTATGACACTGAAAACTTGTTATAACAAAAGGCAGCTCAAATAATTTTGCTTTAAAATATTTTCAAAAACCTTTTCTAGTTCCGGAAATGTAAATTTGTATTGATTTCTGTATGGTTCTTACTTGCTTCTAGTTACAGGAATTTTTAAGTTGGGCAAGGTCGAGTTAGAGAAGTCCAAACCTTGCCCGCCAGACAGTTGGCGAGACTGCAGGTGGAATTACCCTTTGTCGCCGCATGCATACGCCGCCCTTTAAATACAAGTAAGCATGGCCCATAAATCGGACCCTATCCGCGAAAAGCCGGACATTGGCCAACTCGGTTAGAACAAACGAACCGCCGCCGGTCAAGTCGGGCCCTATATAGTGGATATTATATGAATCAGTTGGAGTAGAACTCGTGACCGGCCCCAAAAACACCGCCACTATAATCTCTGTGCGTGCGGTGTTGCTCGGGGTCCCCCTTCTTATCGCTGGGCTGTAAAACATTTATTAAGCTCTAAAACTTGTTGGCCCACTCCCCCGGCCAGTTAACCCCGCCCCCAGGTACCGTCAATGACTATCATCAGTTTGGGCTAATTGTTAATTATAGCGCTAATTTCACGAGAGCGCCTTTTCAAAGTTAGCGCTACTTAGACAAGCCGTTTATAAACGCACTAAAAATAAATTAGCTCAAATCTGTTTCACGAGCGCTGCCAATGGGCAATCTGGGGGGTAAAGTGGATTTCGGAGTGGATATGGGCTTTGGGGACGGAGTTCAATTGACAGATATTGGTTATAAAATAATAAACTTGAGAATTGTTTGAATTTACTAGCAAAAAAGCCTCAACAGCGAGAGCTGCGGGGAATCGTAAGAAAACCCAAATCGGCTGTTCGATGTTCCTTTTCTTGGGGGTGAGGCTATTTTACGAGCTGTGATCGTTATCCTATAAAAATACATTTAAATAACTCCCAAATTTGTTAAGTACATTATATTTAATGCCGTTGTGAAATACCTATGCCCACACCCTAAGTAATTCCATTGAAATCCGTTTATATGTACGACATCGGTGCATGTACCTCCAATTCTAATGTACATATTGGTCTGCTTTGGATCACCCAATTATAGAACCGACGAAAATAAATTGCCTTAATTTAACATTCGCGTCCGCCAGCCGTCATGTGACTAGTGACACCTTCACTCTTCGCATTTCGTCGAGTTCAAAGGTCAGTCGCTAGTACATTATGGCGGCCTTATCTTTTAGTTTCTGAATGTAAAAGATTTCACGACAAACGGAGAATGGGGAGGGCATGAGTAATCGTCACGTGCCAACCGCCTAGGGTCGCTATATATAGAGCATAGCATTTGCCATTTTATCGGCGACAATGAACAGAATTGAGAATAAGAGCGCTGTTTGAGATGTGCGCATTATAATGGACCTCATCTGTCTAGTCTGGTCTGGCCTAGTGTGGGAAAATGGATGTGGCGAGGGTGGCACTTTAATGACCTTCGAGCGGGACTCTGGTATTTCGATTTGAAGGTGTGGCAAAAGAAAATAAAGCACAAAAAAATAAAATTATGATGATTATATCCGGCAGAACATGTGATTGAAATTGCTATTAATTTGGGCAACATAAAAGAAAGTATTTGTGAGATCGAAAGATAATTTTTTTTCTACTAAAAAGTGCTTCTAGGAATAGCAGTTTTAGTATATTTCTTAGCTCTGCCACTATAAAGATAAATATCAGTTTTATGACTCATTTATTACGCATCCATAAAGTCCAAATATTAACTTTTACCTCAACTTTTTCCCATTCGTTGCAGTCGTTTCCCCTTCGAGGGCAGCCAGGTGCGAGTTCTGCTCTACAAAGAGGATGACAGTCGGCGCCTGCTCTTCGACTCGAATGCCCTGCAGAAGGTGACCCACAGGGACTCATCGGCCACCTCAGCAACGGCAGCATCCTCAACCACGACGAGTGGCGGTGGCAAGTTCCTTAAAAATGAAAAGTATACGTCGCTGCAGCAGCAGAATGGCAAGATTCAGGCCAAGGCACATTCCACCAACGGCACTAACTTCATCGAGGTCTGCGCAGAGTATGGCTATAAGGTGAGTCATCATCCCCCGTCTCTAATCTATTTGTTCCCCTATAAGCGTAACTGTGAATAAATAAATTAAACATTTTCGTATGTTATTCCAGCACAATCGACCCTCTGGAGCGGATATCACACCGCTGGGCGAGATGGTGTTTGGCTCCCTGCCCATGTCCTTTTGCGGAACGGCCCTCAAGGTGCACTGGCTGCCAGAGCCGGCGAGGATATTGTGCTCTCAGGTCTACCTGACGCCCACCAGCAATGGCAGCGGTTCGGGTGGATCCGGCCATTCGCCCTACTCCACACTCTCCATGAACAGCCTGGCGACGCCGCGCAGTTCGATATGCAGCGAACTCGGCTCCATGGACGGCCTCTCCATGAACTCATTCTCAATGCCGTTCAGCGTGAGTGTGGGCCGTCAGATGAGCTTAACGCCACCGCTGGATGTACCCGTGGCGCCAGCGGATCAGCAGTCGCTTTCGATACACTCGATCGATTCGAGTGGGCCGCGCTACTCCTCTACATACAGCACGGCCACGGATTCTGGCTATTCGGCCAGTGGCAGCGGCAGTGGAGCTGGCGGGGATCAGTGGTCGTACCAGTACTCGTCCACGCGCAGCAGCCTAGGCAGTGTTCTCTCCGATCAGTCGGATGCAATGCGGAAGTTGAGCGTTGACTCGGCCTGCTACTCGGGCTCCTCGCCTTACCTCGACGGATTTGCCAGCGATGGCTGCCTGCAGAGACGAATCTCGCGCAATTTGCGCACCTCTTTTGAGAATGAGCATTCCAAGAACGATTTTATTGGCTTCCTCAGCGACAATTATGCGATGGTTCCCAGCGGAGGTGGAGCTGGAGCTGGAGGAGGCAATGGCGGCAGCGGGGGCAGCGAGGGCGGTGGAATGGCTCCGCCACAGTATAGACGCGCCAGCTATAGTGCGAACGAGTCGCGTAGCAATCCAGAGATTGGCCGGCGACAGGCGAATCTGCGGCGCAGAGCAAAGCTGGGACTGGCTGTGTGCATCTCAATGAGCGAGTCCTTCGAGGAGGAGATGGAGCTCTTCTGTAGCGAGCACATTGCGCTGCTGGAGTCCATGCTTAGCCGTCTGAGGGCCAGCACCGAGCACGCGTACATCAATCATAAGAATTTTCTGCAAATTATGTTCCAGGCGTGGCAGGACACGCAACAGTGGTTCAGCGATCTCTTCACCGCCCCGCGCATCAAAACGCCCGTCTGGCTAAGCATCACCACCAGCGGCAGCAAGTACTCCAAGACTGTGGCCGAGAGATTCATCAAGGAGCTGTGCGACCTGCTCTCCTTCGCCGACACCAAGGACTCCAATTTGTAAGTTGAATTTCCCACAGAGAAGGAAAATTTATGGCCAACTATAAGATATTAACATTATTCTTCTTTCTTGCTTGCAGCTTCATCAGCACCATGCTGACGGGGATTCTCACGCATCACCTGGGCTGGGTGGCCACCGTGTCCGCCTTCAACAGCGCCGGCTCCAGGCGATCGGAGTCCTCTGCCTCGGCGGCGGCTATTGAGCAGCGGGCCAAGCTCCTCCAAGTGGCACAAAAGCATCCGTACAACGCTCTGTGGGCCCAGCTTGGCGATCTGTATGGCGCCATCGGCATGCCTCCTAAGCTGGCGCGCACCATCGTTTGCGGAGCGGAGAAGCTCTGGGTCGAGAAGCTCCTCAACGTGCTCACCTACTTCATACGATGCAGCGAGGTGCGACGAGCGGCCAAGCGGGAGGACTTCAACAAGCAACTCATCAATGATCTGGTTGTGGCGCAAGGCCAGAGCCAAAGTCAGGCTACAGCTGGTCAGGAGCGGCACAAGAGTCCGCCGACACAGCTGCGGGGTCTGAGCAGGACGGCCACCTGCAAGCAGAATCTTAATGCCATCGTTGACGATGCTGACGACGACAATGGCGAACTGAATGGCTACGGCGAGGATGATGGCAGCGATTTAAATCGGGATGGAACGGATCCGGGATCAATGGACGCCAGTGATGGCATGCAGACGCTGAAGAAAAACGAGATTCCCACAGTGCTGGCCTTCCGGGACTCGCACTTTGTGCAGCAGGAGCTACGTATCGGCAACTATCTGATGGACACGGGCATTGACAAGAAGACGCTGCTGGCCCGCCAGGCGCAGCAGTA
This sequence comes from Drosophila anomelani, assembly GCA_035045905.1. NCBI lineage: Eukaryota > Metazoa > Arthropoda > Insecta > Diptera > Drosophilidae > Drosophila > Drosophila anomelani. The sequence goes on from JAWNOO010000165.1 coordinate 13,106,810, forward strand.
TTTTCGCACTGGCAAGGACGGCAGGATACGTTTGACAGTGACCACGCCGGACAACGTGGAGCTGTGCATGGAGGAGGAGCAGTCGAGCGGCACTACAGGCTCTGTGGGCACTGGCTCCGTCGATGACGGCGCCATCGAGGCCATTGAGTTCATCGAGGACACCAACGTGGAGGCGCCGCCGAAAAAGAACTTCTTCTGGAACATGGTGCCGGTAGCGGGCGTTAAGGAGGGGCTCAGCCTCAGTGATCTGGCCAAGCTGCAGCAGGGCATTCGAATCATCAATCGTAAGCTGGAGCGTCGCTGCAGCAGCTATTCCGTGGAGGGCGACCAGCAGCCGATCAAAGCGGGCGGCGGACCGGCTGACTTTGAGCCACTGAGCCACGAGAGGAGGGCCTCGCATCTTTCCCTTTCGGATCTCATTACCCAGAACAGCATGGGCAAGAGCGATCGCATGACCTGGGGCATTGAGCCCATCAAGGAGAACGTGAGTCTGGAAGAGCAGATCCACTTTGATCACTGCCACAAGCTTATTGAGCGCGAACACGGCATTTGCCGGCAAACATCGGCCGTGGACAATGGTAATGGAGTCGTCTTCGTTCTCGGCGACAACGAACCGCTGGTAAATCTGAAGAAGAGCAGCGAAGATCTCACTGGGGACCATGACACGAAGCCCGGCCTGATGCTGTGCGCCCAGCATCAGCGGACCCACGACAGGAGCAAGCACTCGGGCATGAAGTTCAATTTTGAGCAGTATCCGCAGATTGCCACCAACTATATGAAGAGCAAGAACCTGGTGATGTCCAACTACGATCTGCTTATGGACAAGGCCACCAAGCTGGAGGCCAGCGAGGCGGCGGCGGCTCTCAAGGGCAGCGATAGCACGGCCACCCTGGCGGCCAGTACCAGCTCCACGGCCGCCCCACCAACGCCTGTAACTCCGACGGTGACCACCACCACCAGCACCGATCGCTGTGTGGTCTGCAGCAGTGGCGGTGGCGGTCTTAACTCCTCGGCCACCTGGAACCAGACGCCCTCCAACGCCACTGAGCTGGAGTTTGAAACGGACGAAGTGCACTGCTTCAATCAGAATGTGTCCAGCTCAAAGGCCCTGCAGCCGGTGAACTCGGCGGCCTCCATTGACACCCTCAAGTCGGCCGAGCCACTAAGCCCGGCTATACCGCAGACCACGTACATGCGCAAACAACAGCCCAAGCGAATACCCTCCGGGCGCAGCTCAGTTTCATCGGTGGCCGCCAAGTGTGCGGCGGTAAATGTCACCCAGCAGCTGCTGAAGCTACCCGTTCCGGGTGTAAAGGAGTTGCCGCAGGACGACGACTCGCCAGGAGAACAGCTGCGCGCCGGCTTCATTCCCTCGCTGCTGCTCAGCGTCAGCGATCACTATGTCTCCGACATGGTACTCCAGGTGGGTGTCCAAAACTTCCTTTATTTTTTATCCCAGCCTATAATAATTTATACTTTTCATTTCTATAGGGCACTTGTGCTCCGCCCAATAAATGGGAAATGCATCTGCGCGAGGATCTGGCCTTGGCTGCGCGGTCTGCCTCACTCATCTCGCAGCCGGCGGAGAATATAGCCATTGTGGCGGACATGGACAAGTGGGATGTGCGACTCATCTCGTCGCAAACACAGCAGTTTCCGTATGCCGGTGGCCAGAGCTCGCCGGTGGGAATGTCTCAGCTGGTCTCCAGTATGCTGGAAACCGTTCAGGCCATGCATGCAGGCGGCATACCCGCCTATGAGGTAAATATACTTTAATCTGATCTTAGAGAGGGTCTCTTCTAATAGCTTTTTCCGGATTTGCTTTGCAGTGCCTGTCGTTTCTGGAGTCCAAGTTGCAGGAGATCTATCTGCAATCGGAGACCCTGGCCGCCTTTTTGCTGGAAACAGATCCCTGCCGCCTGAGCGATATCACCAATCCGCTGCAGCTCTCCGAGAACGATGTGCCGCTGCTGCTTTCCATCGCCTACATACACACGCCCAAGATCAGCCGCAAGTGCGGCATCAGCTTCAGGTGACAGGTGACAGTCGCCGTCAGCTGAAGAACCATTCAAAGAACATTCAGCCTCAGCCGCTGCTCTCAACCAGGCATCATCCAAAAAGCGAAACAAGCAAATACTCCAGCGAATTTTCATTTCACTGATTTTGTGATATATATTTATAGACGTGTGTGAATCTAGCGCCTTAATGCAGGATACGTTAGTGAGCCATAGCTTAGCCTTAGTCCTCGAACCAGACCACTTCATCGTTTCATCGAAATTTACCACATCCACTCATCGCGCTCCCATGAAGAAGTATTGTAAATTATTTGGGTCAGATTGCGCTGGCGATGGCCGGCTTAGCAGCACTCGACTGGGCGCTGCTATCGGATCGATCGAACGCCAAAAACATATCTTGCCCCGCCCCCTCCCCACAATTTTGTAGTGCTTGATTTAGATTTAATAATTTATGACAGCCGTAATATAATCATAGAATTAATTGTATACATTTACAATATACCCTAGGGATGGAGTGCAGCTACTAAAGTAATTTAAAAAGCATTCGAGGAAGCAACTCGACATTTGCTGACATGAAATGTGTGTATATTTTTGCAAAGAAGAATATAAACAAAAATTGAAAACATTAATTTGAAACCTGTTTGTTTTATTTATTGTGGTGATATGTATAAAAATTGTATGTTAACTGTATTTTTTATGTGATTTAAGGAGCACAACTGAACTTTTTCTTTCGATATTTGAAAACATTTCCTTAATTGGTGTATTCATTCGAATGAAATTCGGGTTTGCAGTTGTTTTTTAATGATAATTTGGGATTATTCTTCACATTTACATTTATTATTTTAAAATAGTTTTAAATGCTTTAAAACCCAAGTTATTATTCAAGTTACATAAAAAAAAAATGGCAAAAAATACAATTTTTATAAAATATTTGATGTTACATTTTTACCAGAAAACTATTTGGCATACTTTTGGGAGCCACTGTTTTAAATTGTCTACAAAGTAGAGGATCACTCTTCGCTCTCATAAAGTTGAGAGCTTAAAAATCTAATGCACGAAGAAATCGCGTGCAAAAAAAAATGTATGCCGTCAATGTCTTTGACTTGAGCTTGATTGAATTATTACCTGCAAAACCCTAAGAGCACTTATAGATAATATGAGTTTGCCAGAGTATATAAAGGTGTCACTTTCACAGGAATCAAAGTAGTATTTTTGGGAAAAATGCTTAGACAGTGCACTCTGCTTGTGGTTCTGCTGGGCCTGATTTACCTTTCTGAAGCGAACGATGGTGAGATACTTAACCTAAACATATTAATTAATTAATAATTAAAATCATATGTTTTCAGAATCCTATAAACTTGTGAATGTAACTACCAAATATCTATTCTATAATGGCGACTCATTATATTATATTGAGGAAAATGAAAAAAACTGGTATGAGGCTCGTAGATCCTGCGAAAGCATGGGCTTCAATCTCATTTCATTTGAGACCGTAGAGGAATTCAACGCTATCAATGGGTTTATGGATGATACGGGAGCCACCACAGTCCACTGGACATCTGGAACTGACTTTATACATCTGGGACACCATGCTTGGTTCCCAAACGGTAAGCCCGTGCCATCTGACCTTTGGTATGAAAATCAGCCAGACAATAAAGATGAACAAGAGCATTGCGACTCCTTTAGATATAGGGGCACCTATAAAATGAATGACGATCCTTGTACGGTTAAGATGTTTTATGTCTGTGAGCTTAACTTAAATGCTTAGTTAATTAATCATTTAAATACAGTTCATTTTGAATGAATAATAAATAATTGTGCATAAATAGAACTACTTTTTATTTATTTTTGTTTAATTTAGTACAAAATTAACTTCAATCCACGTAAAAAATGTGCAATTTTCTGATTATTTTGTATTATGTAAATTTTCCGCATTTTTTTAACAAAAGCCGAGTTATTAATAAGATAAGATAGAAGCCAAGTTCATTGACTTTAAAGGGTACTTATCATTTTATCAGTAAAATTAAATAATTAAACATTTATTCAACGAATTACCAAAAGTATAAAAGGGAATCATTTTATGCAGAACCAAAATAGTATTTGCAAAATGCTTACATTGAGCGGTGGATTGTTGGTATTCTTCGGCTTGCTGCATTTATCAGAAGCAAGTAATTATCCAAATGGTAAGAGATCCTTTTCTTGTCCCTTCTTTTCTTAAATATTATATTCTTTAACGTTATCTGTAGTATCTTCCACCCTTCTATATATCGACGGCACAATGTATTATATTGAAAATAATAAGCCGAGGCATTGGTTCGGAGCCCGTAGCGCCTGCGAGTCCATGGGCTATAATTTAGTCTCTTTCGATACCACAAATAAATACAATGCCATCAAGAGATATCTCGATGATCAGCAGGACATAGATCATTACTGGACTTCTGGTAATGACTTTATAATGCCAGGACGCCATTTATGGCTTCCCAGTGTCAAGCCAGTGGCTTCGTACCTTTGGTATGCCGGTCAACCAAACAACTTAACCGGAGTGGAGCACTGCGATGAAATATATCAAAGTAAAATGTATGTCCGGGATTGCACACTTAAGCATTGTTTTATCTGTGAACGCTCCATGAAATAGGAATATATTTCATAACGAAATTATATGCATATTTCTTTATTTAATGTAAACAGAGCACTGCTGAAAGCTGCACTTCTTTGTATCCTAAATAAATCATTTAAATTAAAAATTATAAATTGTATTTCCACTTAGTGATATTTTTATTTCTTTCATTTAATTTGTTTATTTGTTTATTGAGAATTCGCTTATATATCAACACACAATTATCCATAAATACAACTATTCGCTATGGCTTAGTCACTAGGGGAAGATATGGTTAAGAGTCCCTTTTCATCAGCTTCAACATCGAATTAAATAATTATCACATTTCCTAATGTATATAGATATATATAGTGGTATATGGTTGTTCACTTAGAGTTGGTTTTTCGGACTATATATGGTTTGCGTTGCTCGCCTGCTCAGCTCAAGACTGACCCAGATCACTTGCCCTTCTGCGCCTCCAGGTAAGTGGCCGTGAAGGTGAGCAGGCGGTGCCGCTGCTTAAGGTTGCGGGCGCGCACATGAGCCGAGTTCAGCTCCTCGGTGTAGCTTCCTGGGAACCAGCCGACGGCGCCATCCCGAATCCTTTCACCCTGGTACCAGCCTGCAAAGAAAATTGAAGGATCTTAAACGAATTGTTTAGAATATTTAGAAGCTCCTCTCACCATCGGGCAGCTTGCGGGAAACGTTGACAACATCGCCCAGCTCCAGCTGCAGGACATCCGGTTCGTCGGACTCGTAGCTGTGCTTAGCCACCACCTGCGGACAGTCCCAGGACTCGTAGAGCTTCTCGCCGGGCGTCTCCGCCTCAGGCGGTCGCATGGCCTGCAGCCAGCGCTGCTGGTCGGACACCGAAGGGCAGGACAGCACCTAAGGAGGGCAGGGATTAGCTTCCATTTGAAGGAAAAACTCGAGTTAAACCTACCAGCTCGATAGTCTTGCGGTCACAGTTCTCCAGCAGCGTCATTAGGATGAGGTTCTTGCCTGCCTGGTCCTTGAGGTCCTTGGTGGGTAGCTGGGGCAGCGTGTCGCCGGCGGCCAGAGTCAGCATGCTTCGCGGGCAGTAATCGAAAACCGTAAAGTTGGACTCGCCGCGACGCTTGCAAAGCACCAGCAGATCCGAGAACAGGAAGGCGTAGATACTGGCCTTGGTCAGGCGCTTGCCGAAGGTCAACTTGGCGTCCTCGCCGCGCCATATTAGGTGGGTTAGCTCACCCCTTTTGACCAGGAAGCGCGGCTTGGCGCCTGCCCGCGGCACACCCACGGGGGCAATGGCAAGAGCACGGACGTGCGAGGGGAATTCCAGCTGGCGAGCGATCCGCTCCAGCTCGTAGGCCTGCTCCCAGCGATTGGCTGCCTCATTGCACTGCGCCACTATTTTCTGGACCAAAGCCAGCGTCAGCTTCCAGCTTTCGTACTCCTCGCGGTTCAGCGGCGACTCCTTGCTGAACACAGCATCGATGAGGAGCGGCAGCCGGGTGATACGCTGCATGGGCAACATCAGAAACGAGTGCAGGTTGAGGCCACAGCAGCTGGGACTCTGCTCCAGCCGATCCAAGTGCTGCTGGAAGGCACTCGACTCCTTGGACTCTTTTAGCCGGCGCAGCGTCCTATCCATCCGTCCCTGATGCTCACAGAAGGCCACGTAGACATGAAAGTGCCGCTCGGCGATCTCGTAGATGCAACGACTCAGCCCCAGGAGCATAATGTTGTCCTGCCAGCAGGCCTCCAGCTCGGTGAGCAGTCGCTCCGAGCACTCGTGCACGGGCACAATGTAGGAGAAGAGAGCCTTACGATCTCGGCCACTCAGCACAGAAGTGTCCATAAAGGCGCTGTGGTTCATGAAGTGGCGGCGCAGCAGGTTCAGGGACTTCAGGTAGCTGGCCTCCGAGGTGATAATCTCGAACTTGGCCTCCTGCAGGCTGCGCTCTCGGCTGGTCAAGGTGGCTGTAATGATCATTTTGTTAAAGATTATGATAAGATATATCCCAATAAACACTCACGCAAAATGCAGGATTGAATGACCTCTGGAATCTCGCTCCACAGGGTGCGGGACGGTCCATTCTTGGGCTCCACCAGCTGCAGGGCGGTGGGTCTTGGCTTCGCCAGCGGCTCTGTCTTTTGCTTGGCATGCTGGCCAATCTCCTCGTAGCCATCCGCAGAGCCTTCGTGCGCCTCCAGGTCACGTGTGATGGACTAAAAATAGATTCATGGATTTATATATAGATTTGGATTTGAATCTCTTTACTTTTAAACTCACCTCCAGCTTGGCGGCGCTGTACATCTGATAGAGGGGCTCGTTGGAGAACAGACTGTGCGGCTCCGAGTTCAACTCGTCGCCCAGACCAGCCTCGTTGCCAGTGGAGACGCCAGAACTGCCGCTGGAGCTGGCCACGGATATGCCGCTGGTCTGGTAGAGACCCGACTCGGCGTACCATGAGCTCACTCCTCCAGCACTGGGCGTGGGCGTCACTGGCTCGTCACCTCGCGGAGAACTGGCCGAATTACTGGCCTGCTTAAAGACTCCACACTCGGCATACCAGGAGGTGGTCTGGCCAGGCTCTTGGTCTCGCAGCTCCATATCCGTGGGGGTCTTGTTGCCTCCAATTGGTGGCGGTGGCGGAGGTGGCGGATCATGGGGCCGCAGTCCAATGGTGGTGCGACGCCTGGTGGTCTTCGCCTCCTTCTTGGCCTTTCGGGCCACCGTGGAGAACTTCTGCGACTTGGCCGTGGGTATGCTGGTCTTCTCGCAGAAACCAGAGTCCAGTTCTCCAGAGCCATGGATCTCGGGGGAGGGCAACAGCAGGGCTGGCAGCGATCCTTCGGGGTCCTCCACATAAAAGGTGCTCCGTGTTTCCGTCAAGGAGGCCAGGTGCTTGGAATCGAAGCTGGATCCGACTAGACTCTTGCGGAGACGGGAACGCAGACTCTTGCCGTTCTTCTGCTTGGCTCTCAGCACCGGCGCCTGCTCTAGGTGTGAGTTCGTTGGATTCCTCTCCGGCCCATACTCTGTGTTCTCGTACTCCCTCACCTCCGCTTGCCGCTTGCCACTCTCCACGTAGAACTGCGTGGCCGCCGGCGTGTTTTCGTACAGCTTTTGCTGGCTGCCCTTTGGCGATTTCTTGCTGGAGATAAAGTCCCGGAATTTGCGGACAAACTCGTACACTTGGTTTTGGGCAGGAGGTGGCTTCGGCAGGCGATGGTTGCGCATGTCCACACCGCTGTCGTTGTGCTGGAAAGGGAAATTAAATATTTTAATTTATTCCTTAAAATAAAAGATGGAAGTTCTTACATTTCTTTGTCGCTGGTCAGGCTCTCCCTCGCCAGGATCATCGCTGTCTGTCTCAAAGGAGTCGTAGTCATCTGAGATGATCACATGCTCACCCAAAGCATGCGCGGAGGCGGAGTGATTCTTAGAGCGACGCTGTGATGAGCGGCTTCCACTGGTTCGAACCACATCCTGGTGAGGATGCATCAACTGCGTTGAATGGCGTTTGTTTCCCAGGGGCGACAGCGTCTCGTAGTAGTGATCGGAGTCGTCTGAAGGAGATTTAAAAATTATTATTAATTTTCCATTACTTTGTATTTAAAATATAATTGTATAAAAATTCTACAATTAAAGTCTTCAAGTAGTGGCTTAGAAATAACTTAAAACTTAATTCTCTAAACTTATTCAAAAAACTCGATTATTATCATTTTTCTTACATAAATAAATATATTTAAATTTAAAGTTTAAGTGATATTTTTTTGCTACCAGAACGAACCTACGAAAGTGCTCACTGTCATCATGACTTTTGTGGGATGCTCGCCGCCGTCCGGTGACACCTCGTGGCCCACCCGCATGGAGGTCAACAGCTGGGCCCGTTTGTGGGCATAGCTGCAGCGCTGGCTAATGGCTGCTGCCTCGTTTTGGTAGATCGGTTCGGGAGCGGGACGCACTGGTTCGAGGGACACGGGCCCATTGAGATACACGCAGCTGGAGTTATGGTGACCGCTGGTGACTGCCACCTCGCCGGCGGCTCGGGGTCTCCGCTGGCGGGGAAGGGTTACCAAATCGGCGGGATGACCGCTGCTGCTCAGGCTGCTGGAGCAGCTCAGGCGCTGGTCGTTGTTGGGATTAATTGAAGACATCTAATCACATCTTTGGGGGTCAAACGACTGTCAATCAATGATTCACTCAAAGGCCTGGCACTACAAATAAACTATTTTCTTTTTTATTCTAGAAATTTTGCCATGAAAAGAATATTTTATATATTTGTTTTTCTTCTAAAAATCTACAAAAATCATTTTTAATTAACGTTTATGGCATTAGACTTTATATGGCAAATTTTCTATTGTTAAATAGTTTTTTTGAGTTATTTTTGGAGGGTTGAACTAATGATGTTGCTTTAAATCGGAGATTTTTGTGTTTTTAAAATTGTTTTATGTTTTTATGTTGCTTTATATTTCCCCTAAATATATTCATTAAATTTGCAGAAATATTCATTATTTCTTTCAAGTGTGAAGTTGTGGCTGCTCTTTTGGAATTTTGAACTCTGTTCTTAGGAAGAAAACCACTCAATTGAAAGCAATTAAAACTGCTGCAATTGTCTGCCCTTTTCTGATTGAAATACTCAGCCCACAATCCACTGTCCACTATGCTGTCCGATATGCTAATTAAACCGACTCTCCGAGTGTCACAACAATATAAAAGCTGGCCTTTTAGGGCGTATAGTATATCACAGCCAGACCAGACTGTAGGCGGCGAATGCTACGCTAAACTAAACCAAGCTAAACTAAAACTAAAATAAAGGTAAAATAATAGCAAACACCCAAAGCAGGGGCATGCAAAATAGCGCAAATTATAATGGAATCATGGTTGAATGCAGACAGTCTCTCTGGGCACAATGCGGTGTGTGATTATACTACATACTATATGGCTGGAAAATCAAACACCATGATACCTGGTGCCGCACATCCAATGCCCTGAAAAACTAACGAATTTGGCAATTTTCAAAATGAATTTAAGCCATTTTTTCATACATTCTGGCAGCAAGCCATGTGTAAAGTTAGAAAATTCCAGCCAGAGAACATTAAATTCCAACACTGGCGGAGTAGATGGTATCTGATCGCATATTACGTATACGTAATATCATGGAGATGAGGAGGCAGGCAAGCGCAGCGAATGCCAACCGGTTCCACAGAGAGAGAGGAAAAGAAAGAGAGCCAATAAAACCAGGCACTGAGTCAAGATCTGCAAGCTGAGGTCCGATCTGAGCATGAATATGGGTTTAATATGGCATGAATCCATCTACAGTTGCGGCCCCAATAATAGCACTCAAGAATGCAGACCATAATTGATACAAATAGCATTTTGTAATGACAAAGCGGAACGGTAATTTAAAATCTTAGTTTATTGTATAATTCTAAGGCATTCTTTTAATAAATATTGATAGCTAGGTAACAGAGGAAATATTAAAAGAACTGTTCAGGAAACAAATTTCATTATTTATTGTCTTGATAGAGTTAAATTTTTAATTAAGAAACCCGAGGAACTTGTTATTTTTTGTATAAAATATTAACTTTTGGCAGTTCTAATTTGTGATATAATAATCAAAAGAAAACTCATATTTTTGCTATTATTTCAACCTCTATTGTCTCGATCTATGTGTACATATCTTGAACGAAACAAGATACTTTTTTGGCAGCGACACTTGTTGCGCGTGGGTAGCTGGGGAGTTGGGTTCTGTCTCCAAAAACAAGGAGCTGGGATCTCGGCCAGCTCAGTGTTACCGGTTTCAGGTTATTGCTGACGTACAGGCTACAATTCTCTCTCTCTGTTTCTGCGAATTTAGGCCTTTGTTGGTGCGTGCAAAGCGAACGTTCATATCCAATACGGAAATGGTTTATTTCATTAGCCGCCCCATCGCCTCTGCGCTGCGATATGAACAAAGAAACCGCGAGATGGTACAAGAAAAAGGAAACCCACTATATGGTCTAGCAATGAGATACATTTGTAAACAACAAATGTGCAGAATGGTGTAGAGTACAAATTGCATTTACACATAAGCCGAGGAAGCTGATCTCGGGGGTCTCTTTTGTTTAATGGAATGCACAGCAAGTGCAAGGCCGGTCGACTCTGCTGCTGTTTTTGCTTCTTCGCTGGCAATTAATAATTAAAGCTGCACTGCAGATAGAAAGAAATCCAGTTGATCAGCGGATCGCATCCAACGGTTGATTGATCGGACGACGCATTAAGGTTAAGATTATTAAGTGCCAAACGATGTCATTGCCTTTCAATCGTCCATTGGTCACGTAAGAAAACAAGCTGACAACTGATAGCTGATGGCAACCCAATGTCTTTGTTAAAATTGAAAATTATAATCCCTTTAGCAACTGTTTGCTTTTAAGTTTAAGAAAATTGATTTTAAGAGAAATTAAAAGATAAACTGTATTGGAAACTCCCAGCCTGAGCTTAAATTTTCAGCATGCCAGCAATTACCAATTTGTTATAAATTTTGTATCTGTTTCAGTTGGAATAATTCAAGGCTTAGTATAAAATAAATGTAACAATTTCCCAGTATGTAATTAATGCTGTATTTCTTGTTTTTGTTAGTCATCTAAATGATAAAGTGAATACTTTGCTTTCTGTATTCAAAATTTGTAATTAAATTACATTTCTTTGAAAGTATTCTAAGCTTCACTCAAACTATTAATTATTTTTATGTTTCTTGGTAATTATAGTTTATTTCTGCCGCACATAGGCTTCAATCTTGTATCGCTAGTCACCTAATTGCTCTTTATAAAAACATTCCTCCATTTTCCTGGCCTCCATTTTCGAGGTTCCCCTGTACCAGCTACCAGTCATCTAATTGGAAATGTGCATCCATTCCGGAGCTTCCCAAAAACCAAGCATGATCTCTTCCTGGCTACGACAAGTGGGTTCATAAATTTTCATTGCATTGCTTGGCCGCCCCAAGTCAGAGTCTGATTCGCTCTGGGCTCAAGTCTGAGTTTCCACGACACTTTCGCTGCGGGCGTTGCGTGTCGGGGCGACGACAAAAAATAAATAACATAGCAAAGTTCGTAGCCGGTATTCGTAACGAGCCAGAGTTGAACGTGCCCCGGGTAAAAGTTAAAAGTTAAGCTGAGAATTTCCATTTAGCGGGCTAAGCCTAAGTTTCACCCGTGAAACATGAAGCAATTACAAGATATTTTCCAATTGCCAACTGCGTTCGCTGAACTCTCCTTTTGGGAGAGGGGATTGGTTCAGAGACACTATCGCATTTTTCGCACAAAGCCTTTTTTGTAGGATTACGTGTAACACAGAGCGAATTTATTGAAATTTATTTACTTATTATTTCAAAGGAAGATTTTTAGTCATAAATAAATTTAGTTATTAAAGAAGCAATTTATTTTCTTAGTATTTGAAAGGAAAGTTATTTTATATTCCCAATTCAAAAGGTTTAATTCTCTAAATTTATATTTAATGAAGAGATTCTGTTTTAATTTAATTATTTCAGTGGAACATTTCGTGTTGAAAATTATTCATTAACTGGAATTGCCATTATATTATGACATTTTGATCTGCTAATCTTTGAATTTAAGATTGCTTGGTTTTTCCTATGAAATTTAAGATTAAATTCGTCTAGCTGAACAAGAATCTGTCATTACTCAAGTTTTTCTAGAACTGGGGCGTCATAAGCTATTTTTACTGTCACCAACTATTAACTTTTCGTTTTACGATCAATTAAATATAAATATCAATTTGGAAGTGCTGAATTTCCCTCTGTGTCTGCTGTAAAAATGCTTCCTCAATTTCGAATTCGGATTCGCACTCGAAATTCGCACTGCACATTGCACATCGCCTGTAAGCTTTTGTTGCAATAGTTGCCCATTATGAAGAGGGGGGTTTGTTTTTTATTGTTAGTTTCTCGTGCTAGTTACAACTATTTTTGCAAAAGTCATCCGTTGAATTGGTAAATTCGTAAATTGGTAAATTGGCAAATCGCGATTCCTTTGGATGTACAACGGTTATCTATACGCTTTTTCCCTTGTTTTGCTTTGTGTTTCGTTAAGACTTCTTCAAGGTTGCACCGTGAATTGTTGGCTAGCGTTTTATGTTTCTAGACTGGTTTTCGTTTTCGCTAAACAATTTCGTCATCGCCACAAACAAAAGCAACAATAATTCAGAGAGGGGTTGATGCGGGGTTGGGTGTGGACGGTGTGGAAGGGCAACAATAAAATCATTCGGCATCGGTTTCAGTTCGTGACGTCTCCACATATAGTAAGTACGTAAAAAGGCACACAAAAAACTTGTAACTGCAAACTGCACTGGCACTCGCTCTGTCAATATCTCTCTATATCTTTTTCTGTGTTTTTGAAATCTTTGTTAATGCTCTTGTTTCATTTAATTTTGTTTAATTTTCTTTTGTTTATTTTTCTCAGATTATTATTAGAGCAACATCATTAATTATGCACACCGATATTCACATTTATCACACAAATTCTGCTTTTAACAGCCCGCCCAGACCGTCCGAACTGCTCGAGTGGAGCGTGTTTTACCGAATGAGAAGTGGTATCCACACGGATCCCCACGGAGAGAGGGAGCATGCTGCTGTGGCAGCAACAACAATGAGCAAATTGCACATTGCGTCCACTTTATGGGCATTGTGTGGAACCTGTCTGGCTGCCTCTACGCTCTACGTAAGCTGGGCTTGGGCTTACTTCACTCTCACTCTCATTTGTAAAAATAAAAAGGTTGCTCGGCTAATTAAACGCTCTGTTAGCTGCTCGCCTTGTTAATCACTACGGGTTCCGCTTCACTTTTGGCATTTTCTTTGGGCTACGGTTGCCGTTTATGCATATTTATCAAAAGGCAAAATAGCTAGCGGCGCTCGCAGCCATTAAATAGTTGCTAATTACTCGAGTTTTGCTTGCCAAAGTCACAAAACACAGAGTCCACACAGGCAACGGACAGTAACAGTTGTGGATGGTAAAGTTTAGCACGGACATGAACCAAACGATCGAATAAAGCTGGACAACGTAAGGTATACGTAATGTTTTCGAATTTTTGAGGCAAAATGCGTATACGTAATATGAGGAATTTGGTTTGGAATTTTGTTGTAAATTGTTTTATTTTGTAATTTACTTTTATAAATGGTAAATTATTTTGGGGATAAATAATACGTATACGTAATTTTTTCGAACTTCAAATGAGTAGTGCGTATAAGTAATATTAGGAATTTGGTTTGCAATATTAATAATATTTAAATAGTAAAATAAAATATTACAACTCTTTTAAACAAAAAAATAATAAATTGGTGGAAAAATTAAAAGCCTTTGTTTTCCATTTGGTAACATAACCATTTTTAAATTGATTTTGTTATTTTCATACATTAATTTGATTTCTGAATTAATACATTTTTTTTCTTAAATTAATAAATCTAAATTTAATCTTAATTCAATGCTAATTCTTATTATTATTAAGAAAATTAATATGTTACTACGATTTTATGCAATTAAAAGAACAAAAAAGGTTAAAATACATAAAATAGAAACAAATAATAAAAAATTAATTTAAAGAAAATTGTAAAAAATAAATAATAGTTTAGTTCCTAATCAGTAAATTCAGTTTTAAAATATTTACACTGTGTTATCTTATTTTTAAGTTTTATAACTTGAAACCTTCGCTGTCGCTTCTCATTTTACTCACTTTTTTAGGTTCTTGAATTCAGTTTAGTTTATCTATATGTAGCTTATCCACAACTTTGATACACTATTCCATATATATATAATCTATATAAATACTCACCCTCAATGCAGCTTATCGCCTTCTTCTGCAGTCTTTTGTCTCTGATGCGTTTCGACCAATCGGGGCTTCGTGTGCGATGTGGCTTAAACCGTTCCCGAACACTGCAAGTGGGCAAGGGAAAAAGAAAGATTTTTACACCAAATCGTTCACTACTTAATGCTGATTTAATTGACTTAAAATAGTTGCGGTTAAGTACTTCATGATTCCCCAAAAATCGTTCGATCAAACTAAGCAGAAAGAGCTCTCCGATGTGGTTCCTCCAATCATGCTGGGCACTGACTGGCAAGAGTGCTTGGATTGCCTCTCGACTCTCAGAATTTCTAGGGCTTCCCTCAAGAGGCCCGTCAGAGTCAGTCAATCTTATCGACTGATAACATAACAAATTGTAGGTCAGTGGTCTAATTAATAGAGGCGAAGAGTTGGCGCTCTGAAAAGTTCCAATCAGCCATCACGCTGAGTGTTGCAACTTCAAAAAATTAATGAAAAAGAAATGGAACAGAGCACAGCATGACATTTCACTAATTAAGTGAATGATTATTAAATAGCTGTTAATTTGTTACAAATTATAACAAAGTTTGTTTAATAAATTAATAGTAAATGAGGAAAAATTAAGCAGAAGTTTGTTACATTTTTGTATATATTTAATATATTATATATTCATTTGTTGTATAGCCTCCAGTTTTTTGTTTTGGTTTCTCTGACGTAGTTGCGTTTATCTCCCCGGCTTTGTTTACTTATTTATGAGATTATGCAAATAAAAAATAACAGAGTGACTAAGTAACCCTTTTTTACTGTTTATAATATATTACATATTTAAACGGTCTTTTCTAATTATTCTTAGTTTGCTTTTAAAACTTCCAGATAATGTCAGTAAAAAGTCTAGAACTCAATTCCAGCCACCTTGACCTGCATTTCGGTATAGTTTTTGGGATCAACCTCAAGCTTTGTGTTTAAATATACAGACATATATATGTATATACTTTATACAAACACCCATGTTGCACCATTTATTGACGGCAGCAGCAATTGAGCCGGTCGGAACCCCTGCGGGCCTTGTCTTGGCCAAAGGCGATTAGATAAGGCGAAACCCAAACAAACTGATAAGCAATATACGCAGAATTTATACAGTCCATGCTGGAGGGGAATTGCAGTTCCGCTGTACAGGAAAATAATAAAACTTTGTACTTTTTCTCTACGTTATTTCAATTTGATAAAGGACTTGGATACAGCTAAGGTTGACATTACAATTTACATTAATTTCTGTTTTAAAATGAGGTTCGCTCTCCGCAAAGATTCGTTCCAAAAGATGCTGTAATTTCTGAGATATATTTTCGCTTTTTTAAGAATTATAAAAGCTGTAAAATACTTTATCTTTTACTTATTTAAACAAGAAATTATGCAAATGACTGTAAAACACACAAATTGTGTTGCAAAAAGTAAACAAAAGATTAAAGTAGCTTATCTGTTTAAAAAATCAGAAAAATCTCCTAAAACCATTTTCCCAATTTCCGGTCAAATAAAAATCCATAATTTAAACTTTCCATTAAAAAAATGTATCCAAAAGTTATACTCACACTATAAATTGAGCCTCGGTGGCCAGCTCCACCTTCGTATGCCCGTGCTCGCCATCCGAGATGTCCACCCAGGCATCGCTGTTGTCGCTGGAGCCCGCTATTGAGGATCGCTTGTCGCCCGGCTTGCCGCTGTCCCGACTACCGGCACTGCTGCCCATAGAGGAGCGGCAGCCCACACTGGCACTTCCGTAGACCACGCAGCCATTGGCTGCCAGCGAGGATTCGTACAAGCTGTTGGTCTTGTGGTCCGAGGAGATGGTTAGAGTGGAACCACTGCTGGAGAGTTGGATGCAGCTGCCCGCGGATCCCGGATTCTGTCCCGTGGCCATCTTTGCCTTGCGGAAATGCGCGATGCTCTCGTAGCAATTGGAACCCAAAGAAATGGCATCTGTGGTGAGGGTGGCTCCCCCGCTGGACGAGGATGAGGAGGAGGTCTTGCAGTGCATGGACTCGTAGCAGCCCTTGATGGTATCGTAGATATTCTCATCTTCCTCGGATTCCTTGGCCCCAGGCTTGGGAGGAGCGGGTCGCAGAGGCGTGGCGGATTTTGGGAGCACTCTCATGGGCTTTGGAAGCTCCGGCAGCTGATCCCGGGTATTGCGACCCAAGGTGCCAGTTCCTAGGATTATGGGCGCGCTGACCAACTCCTCTTGCCCAATGCACTCGTAGCCATCGAAGGCTGGCGGGGATGACTCCTGGGAGCCGGCAATGGACTCGTAGCCCTCCAGCCAGATGTTAAGCTTCGGCTTGGCAGTGGTCTTGGCAGTCTCCTCCAGAGTTTGGTATATATCCTCCACAATCTCCGACTTTTGAGCGGCGATCTTGAATAAGCTGGAGGTTGGGGTTTCAGTCTTGGTCTCACTGCCAATGGGTGTGATGGGTTCGTAGATGGATTCCGGTTCCGGCAGCTCCTCCTTCTCAAGCTTCAGCTTGAGTTCCGTTGCTTTGGCCTTCAGCAGCTGCTTCTGCTCCATGATCATCTGCTCACCCTCGATGGCATTGACCAGGGTGACATTCACCGCCTGGTTGAGCAGGATCTGATTATTGGAAATCTGCTTGTTGGCCGCCTGGTAAACGAAGGAATTGTTGGGCAGGATGCGCTGCTCAAAGTCATTGTTGGCTCCGAGTAGGAGTTCGCCATCCTGCGAGGACATTTCACTTGGGGGATTGAGGACCTTGAGCTTCTCGTCCACAGCTTCAAGGGCATCTAGTATCTTGGAATCGGCATCAATGCAAGGAGGCAGGGGAAGAACGGGTGAAGGATCCTCTAGGTTACTGGGAGTGGGATCTTCCTTGGAAATATCCTCTTTCCTGGGAACCTCATCCTTGGGAATTCTCAGCCTCAACTGAACTTCCTCTTTGAGAACATTTTCCTGGGGAAGTTCCTCCTTGGAAGCTGCCTGCTTGAGCACCTGCTCCTCTTCCAGTGACACTTCCTCCTTGGATCTACCTTTTGTGGGTGAGGGACTAGCTGACTTCCTGCCCTTGGCAAAGGTAAACCTCAGTTTCTCGTAGATTGTGGCATACTTGTGCTTCCTTTGCTTCTGGCGCAGATCCTCATCCTCCCCTTCCCCGCCCGCCACAAAGTCCAGCTCATCTCGAGGCTTCTCAATCTTAGCTTCTTGTTGCTCCTCTGGCAGTGGCTCCGCCAGGGTTAACTTTGGTTGCTTAGCTGGTTCCTTGGGGGTTTTGACCTCCTCACTGACCACCGCCAGTTCGGGTATACCTGGACTGCCCGCCGGCAGCTTGAGATTCCTCTTGGTCCGGGGACCACGCGGAAGAGTGCTTCCCCTGGCAGTGGAACCACTGGCCATCAGTTCGTGGTGCTTCCGCATTAACTGCTCGCTCTTCAGCGGCACACTGGGCTTCTCCAGCTTCTCGAACTTCTTGATATTCCGCTGGACCGTGGAGATGCGGCTACCCTCCTCGCCAGACTCGGCGGCGGGCTGTCGGTTCTCCACAATCTTGTAGACATGGGTGCCGCGTGACAGCCACACGCCATTGTTCCGCTTGACCTGCTCCAGGAGTCGGGCATCCTTCTGGATAATCTCGTTGAACTGGTGCGTCAGCTTGGCCACCAAACTGATGCCGCCTCCGGGGCCAGAGCTGGAGCTGTGCGACATATCCAAGCTGCTAATCCGTCGCGACGAGTGATGGTGCTGGAGATATGACTTGCCGGCGTGCGTTTTAAAGCTATATTTGCGACGACCCCCGGAACGACCCGTGCCCGATGACGTTGCTGTGTTATGGGTGGTGGTGCTGGAGGAGATCGAGGTGGAGACGCGAGAATGGGCAGTGTTCACAGAATCGCTACTGCCGCCGCCGTCGCCGTTAAGGGCGCTCGTCGCGCTGAGACTAAAAAGCTCGCCGCGATTACACTCTCGCTTGGCCCGCAGCTCGACCTGCTCCTCCTCCTCCACTTCCGCCTCCTCCACCTCGGGTTCCACCTTATCTTCAGCTGATAAGACTGCCTGAGCAGGTGAGCTGGTGCTGTCGTCACATTTCAGGCGCTTTTCACTGGCCTCACTGTGTTCGCTCCTCATTTTGGCCCGCATCCTGGCCTGCTCGGCGTTCTTGTACTTGTAGAAATTATCCTTTTCCCTTTGCAGCAGGAGATTTCTGGTATTCGCTTCCTGCAGATTATGCAAGCTTGCGGCACGTTTGGCCAGAGATTTCTCTGGTGTTCCACAATCCCGCGAGTTGTTGAAGGCGTTCACCAGACAGCTGACGCTCTTGTTTAGCTTTTTTAAGGTGCCCAGCGAGGAGGAGGAGTTGGAGCTGGAGTGGTAACCGGGACTGGTGGCTTCCCCGCTGGCACTCTTGATGCGCTTGCTCCACAGCAAACGCAGAGTTTGCACACCGCGGAAATCGCGAAAGGCGCGCGATTCGCAGCTGCAATTTTGATTCGCGCTCGGATTTAGATTTGGATTCGGACTCGGATTGGGGTTCGCTTTGGGATTATTGTTTTCACTATCAACACTGCTACTGTTGCTACTGCTGTTTACCAGCCAATTAATTATAGTCTTTTTCGATTTACGCGGCGAATTCGTCGCAGATGTGGCTCCAGAGCGCGTTCGTGTGGCGGCCGCCGTCTTATTCCCATTGAGATCATGGCGAGCGGCAATGGCTGCCGCATCCAAGACTGGTGACATCGCCATGACGGCGCTGGCTCACTCCGATCTCGGCCTGAAGGCGATCACGTTCTCGGCCAGCGAAGATGGTGATGGCGGTGATGATGATGTTGCCCCTGGAGCGAGAGTGGAAGAGAAAGCTCGTGAAAATCTTGTTCAAGCTAAATGCAAATTGGGTGCCAGCAATTAATGGAGGCGCATATATTTTTCAGGGCGTGGCATATCGCAGCAATTATGCACGATAAGCTGGTTGTGGAATTTTCTACTGGGGTTTCTCTACGGTTTCTGGATTGGCATGAGTAAAGAGAACCAGAGGACGGGGGCTTAGAACACTTATTTGTTATTAAATATTTTCGTTTTACAAGGCGAGCTGTATTTTGAGTTATTTCTTAATGGATCAGCTGCATTATTCATAGTATATAGTATATTGGCCGTAAAACAGCTTGAGGACAAAGAACTGCTGCAGAAAGCTGTACTCTTATCTGGCCTCTGGCCGGAATGTGTAATAATAATTATTCGTAATTCAGAGCATCTAAGATAAATATTGTAAAATATGCTGACGAATTCTGGTGATTAATTTGTATTTTTTTCGAGAAACTGATAAGTGCTTTATATATTTAAACGTTTATCAATAAATTTAATATTATTTTACGAACTGTTAAGAAACTGAAATAAATTATTATAGGCGAATTTCCAAGAACTTAATATTCGTATAAATTGTTAAAATATCCAAATTCCTCTTATAAATTTATAAATATTTTTAGTGTTTTTCAGATATAATAACATTGCATTTACATATTTATTAAACATTTAAAACTGTTTAACATATTAAAGAAATTATAAGTTCCTTGAAACCAGTGCAATTTTTTTTATATCCAATTAGTTCTTTTATCAACTTAATAATATTTTCTAAAGAATAATAAGTATGTTTAAAATATAACAAAAATATATTTTTCAATATGTTCTGAAGAATAAAAACGGCTGAAACGCTTATAGATTTTATATATGTTTTTTTTTTTTAATTTTAATAATAGTTTAAATTGTTTGAAATTCCTTAATTTTTATTTAATAATATTTTCTGAAGGTTAAGCCTTTTTTTTGCAGACTTTTCAATATGTTTTGAAACGATTTACTACCTTAAATAAATTATAACAAATGGTTTCCGAGTCAAACTTAATAGTGATAGTTTTAAATAAACAATTAGTGGTTCTTAAAATTGTAATAACACTTTCGGAAGGCTAAGCCGTGTCTTGCCGATATAACAAATTTGTATAAAATAAAGCAAAACAAAAACAATTAAGCAAATTAAAAGAAAAACACAGTTTTAAAGGTTATTTAATCTAAAACGGATAATAAATACAAAACAACTTCCAAACAAACATTAAAGATTAGGAAACACATGAGTTGATTTAAAAATCAAGAGTAAAAATGTTTAAAAAAATATAGGCAAAACCAATTGTAATTAAACATTATGATTTGTTCTTCTAATTGAAAAATTCCCCCAAGCAAAACAACCTGCCAAGTCAAAAGCTCTTTATAAATCGTGTAATCTGCACAGGTATTTTAAGCCTCTTTTCGACTTTTGACTCATTGCCCATTAGATTGCCCAAACTGGCTACTTATTGTATATACTTGTATATAAACATATTACAAAATTGTCGCCTCAAGGAAGTCGCACTCGGTGAGTGAGAAATCATAGCATGCGGTTGGTGGGTACAACATTGCGTATGCTTGATGCGGTATGAATGCGCCTTGGCTGGCTTATCGCTGCTGGGCGATCGATGTGGGCTATGTGACGATATGGCATTGCACAAAAGCGAGGCCCACAATATTGTCTTACCGCCTCCTCGCACCTGACAATTATTTACCGCCCGTTCACGTGTCTTTGTCACAGACAAATGCCAATTATAATGAGCGATTACATAAAGGCGACCGAGCGACTGGAGCGTCGGCGAAAACAATTTCTTCTGCCTCACATCGTCTGAGGTATCGTAAAATGGTTTTAAGCTGCTTTCAGTCAGTTCGTTAGCCGTCTTCATCTTCATCTTTTTCCACATATTTTTGTCCCCCTATATATCTCTTTGTACTATACCCATTTGTTTGGATATATGGCCAGGTATAACCATATGTTGTTTCTAGTTGTCACTTTTTTTATTTTGCTACTTCGCACGCGGCAAGAATAACAAAAATTAATTTTTATTTGCCATTGCAGGAAAGGTTTTTGGACGAGAAAAAATATTATATACGCACGATCCGGGGCCAATGTAAATAAAGAAGCTAAAACTGCTGATTACGCAAACCTCTTTCGTTGCGCATATTTTGTGTATTAAAGGAAAATGTTGGCGAAAAAAGCGTGTTTACATAAAATGTCTTGTTTGGTTCGAATGGAATTTTTTATTGGCGATTATTTGTCAATTGCAAGGAGGAAAGCAAACTGGCCGCCAAAATGGGGAATTCCAAGGGGAAGCCAGCTGCCAACTGACAAACTCTGCAGCATATTTTCGAATATTTCAGTGATTTAATTGAGGAAGGCCACATAATGATTTATTACTTATGAAACGCAATTATTATTTTGACAAATCAATTAGCCAAGCAAAGTAATAAGTAAGTGTGAGCCATGGGGAAGTGATAATTGCTTTCGAGACAATGATAATTGAAATAACAATTGATTTAATAATTAAATAAAATTCTTTTAGGCTTGAATAAGAAGAGTTTTAGTTTTCAGAAATAAAATTATATATAAAGAACTATTTTCAAACATATTAATTGCATTAAAATATACAAAATAACTTATGTTTGATTTTAACAGCTTAAAATTACTTTAATTTAATTAAATTTCAAACAATTATCAAAGAATCCGCCAAAACATCCCCCAGAATGAGCCATAAATATCTTTGATTTCGGTTTTTAGCCGCCACAGAATGATAATTCCAATGCCTTTTATAGAGAGCGGACTCTAAGGCCATTCCAGCTGTGAGGCGGTCAACCGCTTTTTGGCCTGGTCAATAAAAATGTTTTGCATATTAAGCAGCCTCAGACTGAGTCTAAAAAAAGCAAAAAACCGAAAAGGAAAATGTAAACAATTGACAGCCAGACGAGAGACACCTCAACAATACAAAAATCAACCTCATCTCGAGCCGAAGAAAAGGTGAAATAATAAAAAAGAAACTTGATGAGCTGCAGTTTTTTAGGCTAAGCTACACATATGCAGCTGCTGCACCTGCCATACATTTATTATGAAGATAAACCTTTATATATACTATATCTCAATACCTATATCTATACGAATGCAAATGGCTTTCAAAACGGATGCGTTTTGTTTGATTTATTTTATTGTTTGACTTATCACAATGAACTGGGCATAATTTCCGAGGGCGCAGAAAGAAAAGAGAGCTTTTCCAGGGACTGAGGTGGTGAGGTGAAAGTGATAATTCCACAGCTGACTTTGAGCCAAGAATCCGCAGATTAGACACGCACCTCAAGACCACTAATCTTGGCACTCTGAATGCGGAAGACGCTGGCAAATGGAATGAAATAAAATGAAATGAAATAATCTGAACGCAGGCAGAAATATTTTAATTTCGAGAAATTAAATCAAAGAAAATTTATTGCCATTTTGCATAGCATTCAGATGAACAGAAAACACAAGAAAAAAAGAAACAAAAGCCGCCATTAGAAATGTGAAAGTTTACTTTTCTTTTTTACAGAGTTTTTTGTTGTACGAGTATGTTTTTTTTCAGAGCTAATGAACTGTCTTGGCTTTGATTTAGAGATGCTGTTGACGTTGAATGAAGTGTGTGAAAAATGTGAAATAATTCTGGTCTTACCCCCAAGGTTGCACAATTCTTTTGTTTCAGGGTTTACATCACCACAGAGACACACACACCTCACTGGGGACACAAGGACCTTCGACTGGCCAGATATTGTTGACTGGCCACCGTTCTTTTTTTTTTTGGTCTAGACTTTAGACTAACCCCTTTGTTTTGTTTTGGCCACGTTGCCGTGACGAACAGCCCGTGCAGCCCTTAGCCAACTGAAAGGTCTAACTGGAAGCTAGGCGCGAGCAACCCCTAAGCGTTAATACACCCCATCGGGCCACGCTGCGTATGCTTTATGTATGGTAAACAAAACCGATGGGTCGATATACAAGTAGTTTGTTTTTTCCACCACCTCTTCAAGGGTAGTTCCTATTTACCATATTATATACACTTGCATTATTCATGCTGTGTTGCTCTCTGGACTTGGCTGGGATGTAACTTAAATTGAATTTTTTAAATTGATGCCCAGCTCAAGTGACACAATTTCTGTATATTTATTTACGGCAAGCTGCTTATCACTCGACTGATTAGAGCGTGAGTCAGGGGCTTATCGGATGGCAAATTGAGGGAAATTTGATGGAATCAGTTTGTGGCCAGTTATTCAGCACAGAAAGGAGTTGAAACCAGCTGTTCTTTGTGCATGCAAACGAGCATTAACTGCATTCCAAGCTCCGTTGCCTCAGAGCCAAAGAACCGCATCCAGAGCTAGACGCCAGACCTAAGACTTGGAGTGTAGCTACACTGGGGGAAATATTGGAAATGTATACTATATTCTTTTCAAGTATTCATACATTTTCAGGTAATCTAAAACCTTATAAAGATATAAAGCAAAGTGTGTATAGTACCTATGATTAATCTTAATTAATGTTTTCCCAACATTCCCCAGTTTTTTCTCCATGTTCTTTTCAGTCTGAGCTTGAGTCTCAGTCTGCCACCGACTCTGAATCGGCGACTAAGCCTGGCTATAGCCGCGTAAGGCACAGAGGCGTATAATTAGCGTGCAACATTGGCAAAGTGAAGCTAATGGAACCCCGAACAGCACAGAAACATGGCAGCGGAAAATACTCTTGCGCACAGACACGGCGGATTCTTAACCGTAATTCTTGAAACCGTAAGCGGGGAATCCGGCATGACATGCTGCGAGTCGTTGAGTCGTGGAAGTCTCAAAAAGTCACACAAGCCACCGAAGAGGTCAGTTCGGAGGCCAATCCATGGGCCGTGTGTGTTGTGTGCGAAGCAAAACGGCGACAAAAGTCAGCCGAGTTTACGGTTAAGTCATGGAAGAAATTTACTAAAAAGCAAGCGTAAAATTATAATTTTGTTTAATTGCCAGCAAAAGTTGTCAAAGTCGGGTGAAAAATAATAGGTTTTATGGATTTTTAAATAATCTGACAAAGCACAAGAAAAATCTATTAAGTTTTGCATAAACATTAGTTTATAGACTCTAAAAGTTAAAGATTTCTTAATGCCAATAGATTTATAAGATTTTAAATAATCAACGAACAGTTTGTATAATATTTAATATATTTTAACATTTTTTAAGCAAATCCAAAACAAGTGTTTTAATATTTGAAATACAATCTCCAAAGGAAGTCACGATCCTATTAATGCCAACACTTAGCTTACATTATTTAAACTTTGTATAAATGATAAAAATATATTTTTAATCCACAACGTAAGCTTTCAAAAAACTTGAAGTGCAAGCCATTCGCCATAGATATTAATCTACCAATCCGGCTAAGAACATTAAATTCGGTTAATTACCATCAAAAGCTAGCGATAGCTCGATATAATCCCAACGGAAATCGAAGTTTTAGCCAGGCTAACGAAGATTTTGGAGCCTGGTCTTGGGTGAAATTTCGCTTCTACCAATTTGTTGGCAGTGTGTGTCGTGTATGTATGTGGAATTGGCCAAGTGGTTTGGCTAGATTCTTTCAAGAGCAGCAGCAGCCACAGCACCTCGCCGATTTTCTTGTGGGCGTTTCACTTTTGCCAGCTTTCATTTCACTCTGGCCCCAAAGAACTTGCACAATTCCGAGAATCCGGATACGGAGTCGGAGTCGTAGACCCGGAGTGCCCGAGATATCGGCTGCGGATTCAATTCTGCACACTTCCAGCGGCCATTGCGCGCTATTTCAAATATTTGTAGGGGCAACGCGAGCTGGGAACACAAACAAAACACTGAATAACACGCGCCGAGGAGTGCCAGAGGGAAATATGTGAAATAATCCGAAGAAACCGAGCCAAGTCACTGAGGAACTGAACTGAGCAACTCCAAACGTCTCCAACGAGCGACGACCGCAAAGCAACTGACGTGAGTTGCTGCCGCTGTCGACGTTGCTGCTGCTGCTGCGAGTTTTGCTGCTGCTGCGAGTGTTGCTGCTGCTGCGTTATTTGTTATTGTTGCTGCTGCTATTGGCTTGCTGCTGTCGTCGCTGTTGCTGCTGCTGCGAGCAGCTTTGCCGCCGATGGCCGCTGTCGATTGCGTTGACGGCGCTGCCGCAGCTTATGCTGCTCCTACGATATTGCCGTTGCTGCTGCTATTCCTAAAGCTGTTACTACACTGAAAAAAATCTAAGCGGTTCTGCAAGGATTTCCCAGGAAAAATCGGAATAATTTCACTCTGGCCCCAAAGAACTTGCACAATTCCGAGAATCCGGATACGGAGTCGGAGTCGTAGACCCGGAGTGCCCGAGATATCGGGCTTAAACAATATTTAGTGGGCATTTTGTGGAATTTTAAAGCTTAAATCGAATGTTTTTTTCAGCTTAATTTTAATGCACAAGAAATTGTACTATTTATATTATTACCAAATATTGTTTTCAACGAATAACTTTTTAATACAACTTCAGACATTTAACAATAATTCGTTTTAAAATTTAAGAATGAAACTAAAAAGTACCTGTTTTAAAAATGGTTGAAATATAAATAGTTCAAAAATAGTCCTATCAAAATTATAAAATTAAATAGGTTACTAGAATTAATTGTTCAAAAATTATAAATCATTATCTTTTTGGATCACCTATAAGCTTACAAATTTATAAAAATTAAAACCCTTTTAAAATTAAGATAAAAAATATATTTTTTAACAGTGCGCTGCAACTATAGTTGAAGATCTTGCATCTTGTATCTTTGAGTTTGACTCGCATTCTTGTGCATTGGCTTTTGGCGCTGCATTTTGTTCTGATTCTGTCTCTGTTTCTGTTTCTCTTTCCTTGTTCTGCTTCGGTTTTATTTTCCTTTTCTTCGACTGCAAAATGCATTTCTCCAGAGGCATGCGACCCACAAAAGCAGAGAACTGAAGCTGAAGTTGGAGCTCCAAGTGGAGCCAGAAGAAGCGGCCACAAAGAATCGCTTGTGCGCGTTCGTTCACATTGACTTGTGGAAATGATGGTGGCCTTTAATTAGGCAAACAAATTTTAATTAAGTCGCAGCGCCTCTAATTGATTTGGCAGCTTTCTGCAGAGTCTGCCGATGCCGATGTCGAGATCACAGATCCGAGATAAATCAACCATTGAGGCGCCTGGGAAGCGGAAACAGGTTTTGGGAGCCCAGAAGAACGCGTGATTCTTCGGAGACTGCACGCCCGCAAGCCTCTTTCAATCGTTCAATCAATCAGCACGAAGACTAACAGATGTCGACTTCTCGGGTTCGAGTTCGAGTTGGATTTCGAAATTCAATACCAGTTCTTGTCCAAGTTCAAAAGAGTCGAAAAGAGACGGAACAAAAACAGAAACCGAAACTCAAACCCACTGGGAACAGAAAAAGCAAAAAAAGAAATACAAAAAAAGTAAACAAAAGCATATAAACAAAACACAAACTACAAGCAGCGCTGCGGCAGAGCAAAAACACTTCAAATATTTAACGACTGTTAACTGGTGTGTGCGAGCGGGAAACCTTCCGATTGGGGTGTCCATTCATCGCTGTTAACTAACATTAACAACTTAACCCTTTATTGCCTACTCAAATATATTCCTTAATTAATAATAAACCAATTGTCTGGGAAGATCTACGACAAACTAAATAGTTATCAAAGTATATACAATTATTTATTGAGCTATTAAAAAATAAACCAATAAAAACTGCAAAAATATATATAAAAAGTATTTTAACCACTTAATTTTAGAGTTATTCTTTCTGAATTCTAGATTTTATAAATAGGTGCATCTTAATAAATAATTTCTATAATATGAATATTTATGAGTACATTTTTATTTACCTTATGTTAAAAGTAATTTTGAAATAATTCCTTAGTTGAACTTTAACAATTAATTAATTATTAATATTAATTAACAGTATTCAAAATGTAGCATTATAAAAAAATATACAATAATAAACAGAAGATTAAGTTTATAAAATTAGAACTTAATGAAATCCCTTGATTTTATATTTATATAAAAACATTTGAATATTTTGTATAAAAAATCTTAACAATTTGGAAATTAAACAATTTTTGTGACTTAAATATCAAATGTAACTTTGTGGCAAGACATTTTGTTGATCATTCTGAATATTATGGTAAACTTGAATAAAAACTAGAGAGTCTGAGGTCACAAATAAAAATTAATATAATATTAACAATCTGAAAAAAGCCTTTTTTGTCGCATTTCAACAAGATTTTCCTAAGAAAGATACTCGTATTTTATTAATAATCAGCAATTTTCCATAATTTTGAAAGATGTATAAGTATCACAGAGAGTTAAAAGGAATTTTAGCATTTCGCAAAAGTTTCGGCGCTCACAAAAAACTCAAAAATCTCAGCGACCTGCAAACCTGGTTTTCGTTTTCCTTTTCATTTTCATTTTTCATTTCCATTCCAACTTCCATACAATGCAATGCGAAAAACAGCAAGTGGAGTGAGTGCAAAAAAAGAGCTTAAAAAACGAACTCAACGCCCAAACATGGGCTTGTCAGCGCAACCGATTTGTACTTGAGCGGATCATCATCATCGTAATCATCATCATCTGCGTCGAGGTGGTGTGCCTACGATCTGGGATCTGGGACTGTTACTGTTTATGAGGCGGAGGCACCACATGTGGCAACTTCATTTCCATAGCAGACACACTTGTTGCTATATCTCCGCATCTTTGTATCTGTCTCTGTAATTTGCATTAAGTGGCTGATTTTCCTTCGCCTGATTTCGTTTTCATTTTAATTTCTGCCTGGTAGTAGATTTTCTGTAGTGTTTTTTTTCGGGGCGGTTTCGGGCTGAGGCAACGGGGCGTATGCGAAACAATGCCCATTAATCACCGCCAGCTGCGGTAATGCAAAACTTTAATTATCGTTACCATTTCAGCTGACGAAATCTCCACTTCTTCTTCTGTATTTCTTTCATTTTTTGGTCTATTTAATTTATTGTACAAGTGTCGGCAGAGAAAGAGAAAAAGCTGAGCAGATTGGAGATTAAATCTGGGCGCGAAAAAGAAATATATGAGCACTTTCCAACTGTCATCAACTGTCGCCTGTTGCATGCCACCGCTTCAATGATAGAAAAACCAAGGAAAAAGTCAGCTAATAAGTGGGAAAAAATGGTAATAAACTGAAGACGACACGCGGATTAGATGGCCTTGGCAGGGGTCTTCGGGTTTTCGGATACATTTGCCTCCCCATCTCAGCCCCCAAAACGTGATTTGTTTAGAATTAAATCGTAGCCACGTACGATCAGCGGTCAGTCGTTGGTCGTGGCCGGTTGCTTGGAATCGTGTTTAATCAGTAAAGAAAGAAAAGTCCCCATATCGGAGAGCAGAAATATGTATTTTTTTTAGTTAAACTGCAAATAAGAAAGTAAGCAACTGCGTTGCGAATAAGGTTTATGGGAAATATGCATTGAATCAGTTTGCTTGGAAATCGGAATATGGCATGGGTATTTATAATTGTATAAATTAATCAGAAGATATTTTACAGAATGTACTTGAATTCCTTGTAAATAAAATTATGATAATTAAATCTAAAAACAAATACAAAGAAATACCTAAAATAAATAAAATAAAATGCTGCTTTATTTATTTAGTTTTTTAATCGCTTTGTTTTAAGTAGAATACTACATATATATTTATTGTCAGAAATTATATTCATCAAAATTTCCAGCCTTTTCGTAGCAACTTTTAAAAGTTTTGTTTACAAAACCTTTCTTTGCGGTTTTATTTCATTATAAAAATCACTTTGGGACTTCTTTCTCCTCATCTGCAAACCAGTTATTATCACTTATTCATGGGCAAGTGATGTCTCATCTCACGATCAACGAACTCTCTAGGCCAAATCTCACTTTGGCTTACCATTTCGTGTCTATAACCTCTTTTAAATGTCGCCCACACTTATTAAAGGTGACACTATTTAACCAGCATTGAACTATTTCTTATGCAGAATGCTTGACATGCCACGAAAAGTTATTGACTGCGAAACGATTGTCTCACGACCTGCGCTTATGGCCAAATGCCGAGTGAATACCAATAAGGGGAATTTCACATTGCCAAAAATAAATAAAGTTGGCAAGCAGATTCAGACCCCGAAAAGAACCTGCTGCTGCTGGATCGAACTGACTGGCATTCGGTGATCAGCGATCGTTCGATCGATTGATCGATGAAGCCAACATAATTTACGGTGCAGTTTTCACATTGAAAATGTCACCAAGTATGTCAGCGATGACGACAATGACGTGTTTGCTTCTCCCAGTGCGTTGTTTCGCTAAACTTCAATATATACGTATATAGTATTTTATGCATTTTTTTGCAGCAATATCTGCTGATGTCGGAGCTACTCGAGCGAAGTTCATTGGCTGGCACGAAGAAAGCATTCGCCAAGCAACTGGCCAAAAGGCATCTGCACAGGGAGAAATATAATGGGTAAATTCTAAATTATTCTTTTTACAACCAATTTAGATAAATTAATTAGAACTAATTAGAAAAGTGAACTCTAGGGTACAGAAAACCCTTTATAAAGTGTCTTAAAATATTCAATGTAATGCTTCAGCTAACTTTAATGTAATATCGTTTTTGGTAGCTTTTGAAAGGAATTCAAAGTAATTAATATCGAGGATAATTATATATTAATTGTAATATTTGACAAGAATAATAACAAGTTTTAAGGCTAAAGACCTCGTTAATAAATATTTTAAAACTGTTTTTGACTTTTAAAAGTTTTTTTAAACTCAAGATAATTTCCCATGACCCAGATTTTATTTTTGGTAAAAAAAGACTTCTAATTTTTAGCTCAAAATTTATTACCAACTTGTATAGCTAACTATTTCTTCCGGTGCTCTTCTGGCCACGTGAGTAAGTGGACTTTTGTGCAGCTCAGTCTACAGGTTTTGACCAGCATCAGCCCCGCTTTTGGGGCATGAGTCACGGACTTGGCTGAGGAATGCCACAGGGAAAAGTCCCCAGCGAGAGACTCTGGCTAATTCCAACCAGGGTTGTCAGCGGCTGTAAGCTGCACCTACAAATTATTGCAATTATGAGAGTCTATCAGCATCTAGTTGTATCTGCGAGATACAATTTGTTGCCCCCACGCGGCACAATTTCGTGTGGCGCAGACGTGGGCGTGGAGGCTCTAATTATATGGCCAGCACTTAGACATCCGATGATTGTTATGCAAAGAAGCTGATCTCAAGATGGTCACCGCGCTGAGATCATGTGAATGAAAATGGAAAGTGGAGCTGTAATCTCGCCGAGCATATAATTTGCCGCCGACTGCATAACTAACAGAGTTATTATGGCGATTTCTTCTGCGGCGACAAAAGCGAAACGGAAGCCATGACCAGGTCAGTCCACTGGCAACCACTTCACTCGAATCACAACACACATTGCAGAATTACACTCATCACACACATCGTGTGTGTAAGCATAAACTAGTATTTGCCTTTTAATGAGGCCGGAAGAAATTGGTGTAATTGTAACGGTGTAGTCGCCGACTTGAAGTAGCAATGAAATCGAAACTGGAACTCCAGCTGGCGGGGGAAACATTAAATCCGTGAGTAAGCAACGGCAAGACTTTGGGTTGGAATAAAAAAGAGCTAAGTTTTAGTTGGGATATTACCAAGGCTCAGGAAAAAGAACTATAGATTTTTCTCTATGAAACTTGTCTTATATTTGAGCCTAAAAAGTGTAGTTGAAAGCCTAGCAGATTCTTGGGTTTATTTGTTCTTTAAATTAAATCTCAACGTCACAGTTTTATGTTAATAAATGAATGATTAATTAGTGTTGCTTTAGTTTATTTCAAGTGCCAAAACAAGTAATCAATTACTCAATATCTGAATAAAAGCAGTTCACGCAATAAAATAAATAAATATTCTTATCAAATGAAGAAATATGTACATATAGGAAGTTACTATCTATATGCCAGAAATAAAGATAGCTAACACAACAGTGTTTATATATGGAATAGATGAAGTTCTGATAAACCTATGAATATGATCTCTAAACTATGCTTAGACAACATTTTGTACTACTCAAATATCATAATTAAATGCATAACTTTTCCATCATGAGGGCAGTGAAGAAATGAGTGATTCCAGGCCCGTAGAACGAAGTTTCATCACGACAATAATCAATCTTTCACTTTCCAGCCCCAATCCCAATCCCAGACCCAATCCCGCGGTTAAACAACTTTCAAAGAGAGTAAAGCCCGACCTTTATTTGCTTTTGGCAGCTTTCTAACTGCAGAGCCGTAAATTGGCAAAGAAGGGCGTAGAAACACACAGAAAATGGGGAAGATCGAGAAGTGTAATAAAAAATAAAGATTTTGGAATCCCACATATGTATATACATCATTTAAGGGGATTTTATTATTATTTTTTCCAAGAAAGACTGCCGATAAGTGACGGTTTTTATCAGTGGAGCAGACATTCGTATTGTTTTCCGAGTATTGCAATTGCATTGGTCTTATCACTTTTATTGTTTTCCTCTTTACTTACATTTTGAGGCCGTTTATTATGTATTTATTGTTATAAAATCCAAAGCCGATATCTGCATCCAAAGTGCTAGTTTTATGGGAGCTTTAAATCAATCAATTTTTGGTTTTCACACTTTTCATTTTTATGCTAATTCACTTGTTGTTCAGTTGTTATATAAAAAAATGACCCGACGGCATTATCTTCCACGCTTTCATATACAAATCGGCCTTCGGGGTATTATCACTTTATCTATGCTTTGTGAGTGGCAAATTCATTGTGAGAAGAAGCTGCTGGGTCTGGGACTTGGCACTCCGCCTAGCCACTTGCTTTGCCACACAGAAATATTTCACTCAGTCCGAACATTTTTTACATTTTCTCATTTTCCACTTTTACTTTTGCAATTACTTTTCTCAGATTTTTCACTCAATCGCAAGTTGCAGCACTGGCACAGCGATCAATCACAGGCTTTTGGTCTCGATAACAATTAGACTGGGAACCGCGCGCTAATGGAGCTCGTAAGAGTTTGATCGCTGGACTGAGACTGTGACGGAAACCCAGACCGGAGAATGGAGACCGGAGACCGATAGCGCCGGCTCGGGGACTGGGGATCGTCGCGAGAGAGCTGTGCGAGAGGCCATAACAATGGGGCTGCCGATCCGATTCCGATCCACGATTCTCTGTGCTCGGGAGCTTTGGCTGAGTGCCACCGGGTCGGGTCACGACGCCCGAAGGCTGCGAAGAAAGAGTTTGGATCATATAAGTTGGAGCACAGGGAGCTTTCAGGCACGGAGCAGGTTGCTCCGTCTGCTCATGGCGGTTAACGACAGCTTGTCCCCAATTCCAGATTTTGTGTACTTTCCGTGAAGTCTTTTCGGGGGTTTCATGCCCTTTCCAAGGGTTGTGGTTACTGTGTTCAGAAAGAAATTGCTAAAAACTGAGCATTTTATTCTCGGTGACTCAATAAATATTTAGTTTATTATTAATTTTAACCAGAAGCAGTAAAGGAGTCATACTCATACATGATCAAAGCGCAATAATATTCCGTAAACTTTTTCCCATTAAAATGAGAAAGCTTGTGGAAATACATTCTAAATTAATTAATTATAAATAAATAATTGACGTAAAATATAAATCAAATAAAATATATATACAAATATATTAATTAAAATCTTTACCAAAAAGGGAATTTTCCACTTCGGTGTTTAAACCTCACCTTCCCTCCCTTTGTTGGTTGTGATATTTTTTTGGCTGAGATACGGTCATAAAGACGCAAAATACTTGAGTCAACAGATAATATAATAAAGAATTCCACACACGTCTTGGCTGCTTCTGATACACTTGGCGTAATTACCAGAAATCGGCACAAGAGAAGCCCCGAAGAAAGGCTCTCTCCCCCTGTCCCAAAGGAGACAGGAAAATATGCTGTCAACATTAGAAAGTAAGGCAAATCGAGGCAAAAAAAAACAAAACTCTTTCGAAGATGTTCGATGAGATGGTCCGGCAGGGGCCAGGAGGAGAAGAGGAGAACACACACGACCAGCTGCGTGGAAATTGACCAAAAGTGAGCACTTTACCTGCCCAATTTGTGCCTGTCCAAGAGTTGTCTGGACAGGAAGATCTTGGCTTCAGCTTGCCAGATAGCATGTGAAAGTGCGCATAGAATGATGGAGCAGTGAAAATGGAAAATGCCCAAGTCCAGACTTTCCACTTCCTGTAGAAAATCTAGTCAGAGTTATGGGTGTAAAAAAAAGGAGAAAAATTAAAATACAAACTGGTTTTCTGTCAACCAAGAAGCCTTAAAAGGTTTCCCATTTTCCACGTTCAAAATAAAAACACATTTTTTGTTTGCCATGCTTTATATAGTAAATTGTATATTTCTTTTTATATCGTGTTCGACCCCCCAGATTTTACATTTTGTAACTTGAAAACTCTTTCCTCTTTCGAGCTCTCGAAAACTGTTTGTTTGCCTTGCGAAATATTTGATTTAAACATTCTACTTACTTACTTGGTGCAAAGTTGTGAATTATCATTTGTTAGTAACATTAAAATGTAGAGTTAAGGTTAGATTTTCGACAATGTCGCACACACATACTATCTCTCTCTCTCTTGTTAGTTTTGTAAAATAGTTTGGTTTTCTTGGAAAAAGGAGGCCTTAGTGCCTGGGCTTCCCTCAGCTTTATCACTCTACAGTTCAATATCTTATATTGGTGCGAGACAAAGTGCAATGTTAATTTTAAATATATATATTTTTTCTTTGATTTTTTGTAAATATTTCGAGGGTCCTGATCGGACGCCCCCCGTGGGATCAAAAACAATTAAAGCGTTTTAGCTGCATTTTGATGCGCGCTCCAAAAGGGTTTTCCAAAAAGAATAATACGTGATTTGCCAAAATTCCAAATTGTAGTTCGATCTATATCCCTGATAGTGCCTCGATCCTCGGCGACATAAACCAAAGCACAGCTCTGTTGTTAAGTATTTTACTCGTTCATTCATTTATTTAATTAAACAAAAGTGTGTAACTTAAGCAAACAAAAAGTACTAAATGATTTCTGGGCCTGCGACCGATCAAAGTTGTCAAGAGCTCATTCGCTCGGCTTGAGATAGTTTAATTATATATAATACAATAAAATAAATATTAAACATAGGAGTAAGAAATAAAATTAGAAAGGGTTTTATTCATTCCAAAAAGTACGCTGATCGATCCCCTATGCGGGCTCCTCTCCTCACTCTTCGCATAGAGTTGCTTGGCTATTTACTACATCTCTTGGCTCTTTAGGTTGCATTAAAGACTTGCTGTGAGTTGGATTGCTTTCTAAACACTAAACATTTCGTGTTATTTGTATTTTTGTTACTTGGTTGCTTGCTTTTTGCTCTTGTAATTTCACTAAACTAATATTTAACATTTCATTACTTTCACACACAATATATGCTCTTAACAATTTCGTCAGCAAAAAATCGTATCAAAGAGTCTGCATACGTTTCAATACAAAATATAATCGTAATTAATATTCAACTCCATCTGCTACTCCTCCTCCATCATCGCATCACTATCAAATCTACAAATCCACCTCCTTAGGTCGAAATCGCGTCGTTCAGCAGCGCGTTCAGCTCCCGGATGTGCTGGGCCTTGGATCCGGTGGCCGTGGAGGCTCCGCAAGCGCGTCCAACATAGCTGTGGATAGTTAAAGAAGAACCGATTAGCTTGGGAATCCTTGGAGATGATGATTCAATCATTGGGTTAGAGACACGTGCACTAGTCTTTAGTCTTGAAACTAGTTTTCTTTGGTTGATTTTTATTTTTTAGCACACTTAGGGCAAATGGCAAATGTTCAATGAAATGAGGGGGTTAGGCAAGCGCAGGGTATTAGCTCTAGTTTTTGTTTTTAGAAATGAAAAGAGATCTTAGGTCGAGGCGGGAACTTAAAGGGAAACCACACCGAACCCAAACATTGAAATGGACTCCTGAGCAGAAGCATTCCCTTGCTTCTCTTGTTTATATTTTATTTTTAATCCTTCAGATTGTCAGCATAAATTCTCAAGCCTCGTTCGTACAGCAAACTTGGATCAGGATGTGAGATATATGTATGAAATGTCTGCCTATAAGCATTTCGAAGTCTAGAAGTTTTCTATATAGTATGTTTGTTGTGTGGCTTATACAACACTTTGGACAAAACATACAGAACAAGGATGGAACAGGACGACGACTTGGGTTAGATTGGAGCAATACATATGTCGGGGTTAACTGTGGTTATCTCTTTTACAACAAGGGACTTGCAAACGGCATAGAGATGTGGGCGGGGAACTTATTAAAATCAAAATCAAACTCAAAACGCAAAATCGAAACGCCCGTGCTTAGTTCTGAACTATAAAATAAGACAGTAAGTAGTCAGAGGTTAAGATATAGTTTAGTTCGAGAGTAAGAGTAGTAAGTAGGTTTTAGTGTATTGTTTCATTATTTTTATCGGTAAGGGATATAACAAACATCATGCCGAACAACAGAAATCAGTAATCAGCAATCGATGAAAAGGAAACGAAAACGGAAACAGAAACGGAAACGAGACAAATGAGGAGTTAACGGAACTGAGAGTATTAATTTGGATCGCTCCGAGGATAGTAGTTATATTTGCAGATAGTAGTAGTAGTAGATAGATAGGTTGATTAGATAGATTAATTGTAGATATATAGATTGTATTTGATCGCGGGCAGCATCGTTGCTTAGCTAGCTGTGTGTTCCTGGTGGTCCTCTCACCTAATTTTGCGTCCGGACTTGGCCTTACGCGTTCCGGGAGCGGCCGCGATGCCCGCGGGCCTATTGAAATCGTGTCGTACGTTCTTAAGGTCAAAGTGCTTGGCGGCATTAAACTCGCCACTCTGGGTCGCAGCAGGATCCGTAGGATCGCCCTTCGCGTTCGAAGCGGCGAACATGCGGCTTAGCCAGGGTTTCGATTTTTGATCGGAATCGGAGTCGGATTCGTGATTAGTATGATCATTAGTGGTAGTAGTATTGGTGGTTGTATTGGAGAAGGAGGATTGCTCATCGCTTTGGCTGTAACAATAACACATACACAGAGAGAAAACGAGAGAGAAAGAGAGAGGATTTGTTTTTGTTTGGTTTTTTTTCGATTTCTTGGGTTGTTTCGAATTTTTCACAATTTTGTTCATTATTTTTGAGTTCCGCCAATTGCTCGTCACATATTTACACAACGACTGGGACTGGGATCGAGGGGTTTTGGTTGTCAGAATAATACAAAACTGGTATTTGCTCATCGTCTTGCACAAGTTTCGATTAGTAAAGAAAGATATACAACTTAACGAGGGCATCAGGGGTTAAACAAAATCATAAATAAGAAGCCATGCCAAGTAAAATGAACAGGATGATTGTATCTAATGGATGATGAAGCCAATTTGCTGATGGACTCGCTTGGAGAATTTTCAGTGATCGAATTTCTAGGTTTGAGGTGACAACAATGTTGGTTTGGTTTTTTTGTTTTTGCGGTGCCTGGACATGCTCATCCAAAACAGAATTAAAGATAACTCAAGGCGGATATCCGTTCAAAATGTTTGTGTGTGTGTGGAATGTGTTGTTGTTTTTATCATTTTTCTTGGGTCTAAGTCTAGCTACTCAGGGAGAAATATTGAGAGAGAGAGATATAGATAGGCGGTAGCAGCTAGGAGGCATAATGAGGGGTGATAGGAAGCTCTAAGTTCAATTGAATTTAGCCAATGCCATATGACGTTAGCTTATTACTGAAGATAATAAAATATATGAAGGGAAAAAGAGAGGAAATTAATTAAAATTTAATAAGTTATTATTAAACGTTGCCTTTAAGTCAAAAAGTAGTACAAAATTTAAGAATATTAGAAATTTTTGGCTCTAAAAGTGAAATCTATTTATAAAAATGATTAATTTGCAATATATTGCACACTTTTATATTGATTTTACTCAAAACATATTCATTTGGATTATTAAAAAAACATCAAGCGTCATACGGCCTTGGCAACTAAGAGATACAGCGATAGCTTCGATAAATAAAAAGATAGTCCAGTAAAATAATGGTTGGGTTAATGCAAAAATAGAGTGAAATAATAGCAAAGGAGAGAAAGATATTGAGAGAATCAAAGTAAAAAAACAGGTGCTGTGCACGGTGAGAGTAGTGGGTGCACTTCACTCCAAGGGGACAGAGATAAACAGAGAGACTGCAGAAGATACGTAGCCTGAGGGAACAGGATGAGGCTGAGTCGTGGGCTCAGTCTCGAGTGGGTGGGACTCGGTGACCGCTTATGGTTCTAGCCCTGGCACCTACCTGACGTCACGGCTGTGGTTGAGAGCGGTGAGGAAACGGGGCTGCACATAGGTCCAGCAGCCCTGGTTCTTGTGCTCCTCCTGGGCCCACACGAGCTCGGCATTCTTGTACAGGTTGGCCTGCTCCTTGACCAGATCGAAGGGGAAGGGCGAAATCTAAGGGAAGTGGAATTAATAAGTAGTTACTTCATCCCCCTTACGAAAAAATCAATTTCTTACTTGCTCCACACGCACGATGGCCACCTCGTTCTCCAGCTTCTTGTCGGCACGCGTCTTGGTCAGATCGTAGTAAACGCGACCCGTGCAGAAGACAACCTTCTTGACGTTGCTCGGGTTCTCGCCGGCCACTCGGTCGGGAATAATGCGCTGGAACTCGCTGCCCTCGCTCATCTCACTGAAGGGGCTCTTGGCCTCCGGGTGGCGCAGCAGGGACTTGGGCGTGCACAGAATAAGGGGCTTGCGGAAGGGCAGAGCGATCTGGCGGCGCAGGATGTGATAGTAGTTGGCGGGCGTCGTGCAGTTGGCCACGATCCAGTTGATGTCGTGCAGCTGGCGGGTGCCGAACTCATCGGACTCCGGGGGGAAGTAGTCGGGATCGTCGCTGCTCATCTGCAGGAAACGCTCCACGCGGCACGAGGAGTGCTCGGGTCCCATGCCCTCCATACCGTGGGGCAGCAGCATGACCAAACCGGACTGGCGCACCCACTTGGACTGACCGCTGGAGATGAACTGATCGATGATCGACTGGGCCGTATTGCTGAAATCACCGAACTGCGCCTCCCACAGCACCAGGGCGTTGGGGTTGGTCATCGAGTAGCCGTGCTCAAAGCCCAGCACAGCGTACTCCGACAGCGAGCTGTTCGACACGGAGTAGGGCGCCTGATCAGGGTACATGTGCTGCAGCGAGTTGTAGGTGGCCTTGTCCACCAGCTGGTGGTGCAGAACGTGGTGACGGTGCGAGAAGGTGCCACGCTCCACATCCTGGCCGGAGAGGCGGACGTGAATGCCCTCCTTCAGCAGCGAGCCGAAGGCCATGGCCTCACCCAGAGCCCAATCGGCGATCTTCTCATCCACCATCGCCTTGCGGGCGGCAAGCACACGAAGCAGACCCCTAAACAGAAGAATATTAGAATAAACATCAAGAATTATGGTTTAAAAACTCACTTGTGGATCACAAATTCCGCGGCATTGGGTGGCGGCGACGAGAAACGGTTGCCAATGTGGATGAGGGTCTCCTCCTTGACACCAGTGGGCGCCACCTTGAGGGGATCCTTGCCCTCGAAGAAGCCAGACCAGGGCGAGTCCAGCCAGTCCTTGTACTTGACGTGAGTCTCGGTCTTGGCCAGAGCAAAGGCCTCCTCGCAGATGTTCTCGTACTTGGCGGCCACGGATTTGACCTCCTCGCCGGTGACGGTGCCCTCGGCGATCAGTTTGTCAGCGTACAGATCCAGGCAGTTCTTGTGCTTGCGGATCTTCTGGTACATGAGAGGCTGCGTGAACATTGGCTCGTCGATCTCGTTGTGTCCGTTGCGTCGGTATCCCACCAGATCGATGACGCAGTCCTTGTGGAAAGTGGCACGCCACTCGGCAGCCACCTTGCACACGTGCATCACGGCCTCCGGATCGTCGGCGTTCACGTGGAAAATGGGGGCGTTGACGACACGGGCCACATCCGTGCAGTAGGGCGAAGACCTCGAGAAACGGGGATCGGTGGTGAAGCCAATCTGGTTGTTGGCCACCACGTGGATGGTGCCGTGGGTGGTGTAGTCGGGCAGGTCTGAGAGATGCATCGTTTCGTAGACAACACCTTGACCGCAGAAGGCGGCGTCACCGTGAATCAGGATAGACATGACCTTCTTGCCCTCCTGGTCGCCGCGGTAGAACTGCTCGGCACGGGTCTTGCCCTGCACGACGGGATCCACAGCCTCCAAATGAGAGGGGTTGGCCACCACAGCCAGGCGGATGTTCTTGTTTGTCACACGGTTGAGACGCTCGATGTAGGTGCCCAAATGGTACTTGACATCACCGGAACCCTAAGGAAAAACGTTTTTAATCAAAAATATTCCCTTTTTTGGAAGCTATCTAGTGTAACTCACATCATCAG
Organism: Drosophila anomelani; assembly: GCA_035045905.1. Classification (NCBI taxonomy): domain Eukaryota; kingdom Metazoa; phylum Arthropoda; class Insecta; order Diptera; family Drosophilidae; genus Drosophila; species Drosophila anomelani. Next base: position 13,146,552 of record JAWNOO010000165.1, read on the forward strand.
CGGCCTCCAGGCCAGCGAACTGGGTGAAGATCTGGTTCAGGGGCTTGCGGCACACATTCGCCAAGGTGTTGAGGCGTCCACGATGGGGCATACCCATGATGACCGACTCCACGCCCAGCTCGGTGGAAACATCAATAATCTCCTTCAGGGCTGGGATCATGATCTCGCAACCTTCCAGACCGAAACGCTTCTCGGACGAGTACTTCTTGGCCAGGAAAGCCTCGAAGCCGGTGGCACGAGTCAGGCGGGCCAGAATCAGGCGCTTCTCCTCGGGCGAGAAGTTAAGCACGCCGGGAGTCTCGAAACGCTTGCGAATCCAGTTGCACTGCTCCAGGGAGTTGATGAACATGAACTCCACGCCAATCTTGTTGCAGTAGACATTCTCCAGGCGGTTCAGGATTTCCCTATAAAAACAAGGAGATTTTAGAATCAATAAAGAAGTGTTAAATAGTGGTTTATACTCACTTCAGGGGCAGAGAGGCCTCGTCGCCACCGATAAAGGTGGTGCTGGGCAGCTTGAACTGGCGCTCCATGTCCTGCTCGCCTGTTTTCGTTACAAATTGGGTGGTAAGAATGGGTTTAGACTTTAGTAAGCAGCTTGGAAAGGTCGGGTTCAAGTGAGGTTTTAGGTTAGTAAACTGTAGGCGGCAAATGTTGGTTTTGAAATTCGGAGTGTAATGATATTTTAGTTTCGTTTTTGGTACTATCAAAGACGTTATAATAACAAGATGAATTTCCAGCAGGAAAAATTTAAGATAACAAATTTCGTACGGCGGAAATTCATCTTGTTGTTATTTTGGTCTTTAGTACCAATCAGGGTGTACGAGTACAAAGAGTTCGGATTGGGTTCATGCTCATCTCGGTTCTTAACTGACACCTTCGCAAAAACACTTGGCGGCACTGGCCAGTGGACATGCATTAGACACTGATGGTGATAACTGAACTGAAATAGGTTCCCAAATGGTTTCATAATCATTTCAGACTAATTGGGGCTTATCTTCGATCGATTCCCCTTCGTTTCGCTTGTGAAAAAAAAAATAACAATCATGCAATCTATATTCATGACAAGGTCGAACGAACTCGTGAGAATAAATAATAATAATAATAATACTTAAACTTTTTGTCACAATTTAAATTACAATATATAATGAAAACAATGAGGCAGGAGAATGTACAAACGATGTAACACAAATTCATTGGCAATATATAGGCGTATATTTACTTGGTTCTATATATCATACACAACATTTGTGTGGTGGGTTTCGATTTTGATGTCGGGGATATCGTGTGTGCGTGAAAGACAAGAGACAGTCACTACCACAATGTTCTCGGTATGTTTTTTTTTATTTCATAGTATGTACAGATCAAGGAGATCAAGGAGTAGGGTTAAGGAACGCAAAACGGGGCGTGGTGTGTCCCGGGTCGAATTTACTTACCGAAACTGAAATTAGCGTAAATGGATTTCGTCGAGGAGTTGCCAGGCAATTCTGGTGTATTAATTTCGAGTGGGTCGAGGTGAGCAATATTATGTCCTCGAATCTAACGTGTCAGTATTGGGTGGATTGGTGGTGTGTGTGGTGTTGGTAGTATTAACAATGTTTTCGGATTGGTTTTTGGTTCGTTTTCGATTTGTTTTTAGGTTTTCACAACACACACATAATAAGTACAAAGAGAGAGAATTTGGAATTTGTTTTAAACATTGTTTTCGAGACGAGATTTGGCGGTTTTCGGTTTGAGTTTCGATTGCAGTTTTTGTTTTCGATTTGGTTTAACATTTAGGTTAGGAAGCGGTTATATAAAAATAAAGTAAAAAGAAAATAATCAATTAAAATTATAGATACGTAGTAGAGTATGGCGTAAAAACGGAAAATATAAACAGAACAGATACAACAGATCCTCAACGCACAAACACAAAATAAAGCAAACTCTAAGGGCTCAGTAAGTAGACAATGATTGGTAGATATAAATGGTAATGTTTCGTTTTGTCGAATGTTAATCAAGGATCGGGGATCAGTGCAGTGCACAGGACAGAGACAGATAAAGATAAAGGCACATGAAAGTGGGGTGCCGGAACAGAGAGAAGAGAAAACTAGAACTATAAACCGTAACTGAAAGACGAAGAACTTTGAGAAAGCCAAACACCAAAAGGTTACTTACAGGAAATACCATAAACCTAGAACTAAAGAACGGAACTCGCTAACTATAACTTAAGCCTAGGAAATAGTCAATTTTCCTGCTCCTCATCAACTCCGAATTTCACTTAACATTCTTCTGCTGTTAAAGGTTACTTAAGCACGATATAGTCGTTGTTTTTCGGGATATTTAACTTAGGCTCTAGGTGTGGGGATGGGGGGGGAGTAGCGGTTGGTGCACGATTATCGGATTGAGTGCGACTATGGTTGGGTTAAATGAGAGAGAGAGTTCTGTAAAAAGAAGAATTTACCAAACAAAAACCCAGAGTGCTGCCTGAGCACATCTTCGTTAGCACGACGTGCTAGACCATCCTTGCAAACGGTTTTTTCGCGTGTTAAAATTCCAAGCGGATCCAGATCAGATGCCAAATGACCACGTGACTATATTGTATGGTTCGAACAATTTGTAGACAGATATTGGTTGATTATACATATGTGGGGTAGATCATATAGGTCTTAGGTATATCAAGAGGGGGTTATTGTGTTTCTGTGGGCTTAGTAACTAACTCAAACAATGGAAATCAGCTACAAATCAACGGGCTTTAACTTTACCAAAAAAATCTAATTCATGTGCAACTTAAAAAACACTTCTTCTCTGGCAATACCCCCCCGGTACGTACCCCAGATAAGTTAATGGGAAATGGTGCTAAGAAGTATGACCCCCAACAGTAAAGAGGTAAGCCGGGATGGAGGTGATCGAACAAGTAACCAAACTACTCATGAACTTCTACTCGCTACCAACTAAATGGAAATGGAAACCATATCGATATCATGAGGTAAATTAAAGACTATCTACCGTGTGTACTGGACGCGATATGAACTGGTTTCTGGGAAATGAGAACACACATAAAACGGGGGGCAAAGGCAACTCTAATAATCGTAATCTAAACATAAACAGTAACTGAACCTAGGAGAACGAAAAAAACAAAAAGCGCCAAACGAATACAAATACGATCCGCAATGGCTGTGGCTGCTGCAATCTCCACTGTTCGACTTCTGTGAACCAGTTGGGGAGGGGAAGCCAGCACGAGCCGACATACCTGGTAGCTCCTGATGATGGCCTGCACGGCCAAATGGTCGTCAATGGTCTTGGAGTCGGGCGCAGCGCCAGAGACGGCGGCTCCACCAAAGTTGAAGGCCGTCAGCGGCAGAGTGTTGGCCTGCACGGGTGCCAAGTTCGGGGGGCTGACATAGCTGTTGCTGCGGAAGTACGCATCCCAGGACTGCAAAAAAAAGGAATAATCAATAAGCATTGTTTAAATAAGCTTAACTAATTTGTTTGTTTCATTTTAATTAAAGAAATCTAATTATATTTAACATTTACGATGATGAATACATTAAGTATTTTTCATTACACGGAAATAACTTGAAGCAAACAAAGCAAACCCCTTTCGAATTACTTGTTTAAAGTTGAATCACAACCGGAATTAAATCCTCCCTGAAATAAATTACTTACGGTGTGCACGGAGGTGGGATCCCTCAGCCAGGCGTTATACATCTCCTCCACATAGGAGGCGGTGCTGCCGTTGGCGAATGGCTCGGCTGCTGCGGAGTTGTAGGTGCGCACAGCGGCTGCTGCAGTGACCTTGGCCATCTGAAAGGGATTTTTAGATGAAGTTAGCTACAATGCTAAAAAAGATCACTATACAATCGACTTACCTGCTTGCTGGTGTTGCTCTTGAGGAGCCATGTGGCAAAGTTCTTGTGCGCCATCGGCGACAACGCCAGGCTGAAGGCTGTGTGGGCTCTATGCATTTTGTAGCTTTACAAAATAGATCTGAAAGCAAAGGAAGAGAGACATTAGTTAGTTGGTTTGGGGATCTTATCAACTGATTAATCGATGGCGCTTTGTTGACAAACAAGCCACGTAGGAGATAGCACACACCCGCCCCCCAAATAACCTGACCCTGTCGGCTGCTGTAAACGTGATTAGATTAGATCCAGAAGTCTTTACGTCATGGCCGCGTTTTGGGGGTTTTAACTGTGTCATCGCCGATCTACTGCCAGCTAATTGAAACTTGTTGCCAACCCAGCGGGAGCCAGTTATGAAATTCCCGCACGAAACGAGTTAACAATGAATGTGTGGCCAGCGGTGTATCGGTGGCAAATTTACATACGTCTAAAGCCTGACTAGACTAGACCGTATGGAAAGGCGGATCGCTGAGGTGCACACGTGATGCCGAACGTCCCATGACGTCAAACTAGCGTGGGTAGGTTCCGCTCTTCGTTTTTTTGATAATCAGCCAAGAAATTGCGGAGATACTTTGGCCCCCAAAAAGAAAATAAAATGGTGAAATGGGGTTTATTTTTTTGGGCTATGCGAGAGAGTAGGTAGTCGTCCCTCTCAGCAGCTGCTTTTTGCGCAGTTTTTTCATTTCGTTTCTTAATCAGTCGTGAATATTTGCTGGTTAAATAAAAGCATTGGAGTTTTGTTTGCCAAATACGAATCACGGTGAGCATCCACCTGTGTTTTTGTGTTTTTCGGAAACGAACGAGTTTACGTCGCGGGAGATAACGTCAAGTGTGAATGTCCCGGGGTCGGAGTAATAAATTCCTGACGGTCTGTGACTAAACACAGAACCCTCTAGACGTGGTACCCAGGTGATAAGATGATTGGCGCTGCGTAAAACCGGCCTCCGTTACCGATCATGCCACGCCAGCAGTTCCAGCGGAATTTGTCAATTATTAATCAAATTATTCGTGATAAGGACGCGCGTGCGGATGTCGTAATTGAATCGCTATCTTAGGCCAAAGTCGTGCAAAAAAAAAAAACAGCAACAGTATATAAATTGAAATTCGGACAGGCAGTGGCTGTGGCTGGGAATTAATGGGAAAGTCTGGGAAGAGGCGTGGCTTAGGTCACATGTCTTATCGGCAAACGCATGCTGCTGCTGGCGGTGGTGGCCAGACGATCCGAATCAAATGATTATAAAACACTGGCCCCCGGAACCCCAGACCTTCTCTCCCCCCAAAAAAGAAAAAGGAAAGGAAGCAATTGGAGCGGCTAACCGGTTTGGAGCGGTCAAAGTTAGGCATTTGAATGTGCAGCAGCAGCAGCAGTGGCACAGTGTGAATTCGGTAATAGTTACAGATACATTTACAGCTACAGCTGCAGCTACAGTTACAAATATAATTCAATTTAGCCGCCTACAAACACTGCTCCTCCTCTCAGTGTTATCTATCTGTTTGCTTGTTTTGTGCTGGCGCTTTTCACAAGCTGCTTTCCTTGCAATTATATTCTGCTCGACGTCGCCGCCGCTGTTACGAAAACAGATTACATAAGTGCAAAAAAATAATAAAACAGACTCGCGTGAGAGCAGCAGCAAATTATTAGAACGCTCAGATGGAGCTAATTAGTGTGAAATGGGATGGTGAGCGGCCCGCTTCCATTTGGAGCGTGTCTGGAAAAATCCATTGAAGTATTTTCCATATTTTCGGGAATGGGATGGTGACTAGCCGACCGATTATACACTGCACGGCACTGACTGTATTTTATGGTATATAGTATAGCGCATACGATTGCTCCAAAAAAGCTAAACCAACCGAATATATGTACTCGACGCACTCGTATCCGTATCTCACAGATACGCGGCTAACGTTTGTTCGGGCTGAGTGCTGCGCGTCGACTGAAGCGAATGCGAGCGGAATGCAAAGGCTGCCGTCACCGTCACCGTCGCCGCCGTCGAGAGTGAAATACAAAATTTAGAAATCGAAAATTTGCTCTTCACGAGCGGCGGCCACAAGAGGAGCACTGTGTGTGTGCGCTGTGGGAAAAGCGAACGGGGAGCAGAGAGTGTGTGTGATAAAAAACACACAAAGCTGACTGTGGCACATGACAACTCGGCGGCGTTGTATCTTTATCTTCAGGCAAAAGGGGGTTTGGTCTTAGCGCTGAGAGAGTAGGAAAGTCCGAGGCGGACCTGAGTGTTATCAGGTATATTGTGTATGTCGACTGTCCTTCCTGCGGCTATCGGGAGTATCCGCCTCTCTCTCTGCGTATCTTTCCCCGAGTCTTGCGTATTTATAGCTGAATTTGTTTACAACAAACCCAAAGTCCGTTCGTCAGCCGGCTGACTGTTTGAACAGATGCCGCCCACGCAGGCGAAATGAGGCAGAAACAGAAACAGGTAAAAGAGGTAATGTGATCAATCAATAATAATCAATAAACAGAATTTTAATGTTTTTTAAACCTACTTTTCAAGGTCAGTAAAACTTGAAATTAAATTATATGGAAAATATTAAATAAATAAATAATAGAAAGGGAATTATTTTTAAATTTCATAAAAAAATAGGTATCTTCTAAGACTATTTTTTAAAGCTTAAAATCAAAACCTTTAAAATGTATTTTTTTTAAATATATTAGAGTCCTTTAATAAATGTTTGTTAAAAAAGTTTAACATTTATGGGTGCGTATCTTTTTTTCTTTCAGTGTACTAAATGCCTCAAGTACAATGCACTTAAATATGCGAGTGTATGTGTATCAATTACCTTTCCGCTAATCAATAAACTTTTCAAGTTCACACGCAAGCCAAATTAATTTATCAATTTACCTCTAAAAGGGGGTGCAAATTTAGAGAAAAATGTAGATAATCGAAGTTGAAAATACCCTGGCTTTCTACTGTCTATTAGTAACTGGCTCTATAGAGATTAAAAAGGGTAAAGTACCCTATGAGCAATGCCATGAGTCTTCTGGGAAAGCTGATAATGGAAAATGAGTTCTAAGAATATATGATAATGCCTCTTAATAAAAGATAAAATATAAATAATGGTAAAATAAACAATGGTACAGAAAAAATTAAAAAAAATATATATAAAGCTTTCCATCTTCTTTAAAATATGATCACATCAAAATATTCAAAATGTCCTTTCAAAAAGGATATCCAAAAGGTAAAGAAATCGCCACGGATAAGGTTGAGGTCTCGGGTTATCCGCTATAAAAACCTGCAACTGCATTTCATTGAAGAACCCTCGACGAGCCCCCAAGAGGAAGAGGAAGAGCAGAGGCGCAACCACATGAGGTAACTGAAGCGTTTCCAAGTGGCGGGACACGGATACTATTACTATTCCTGATCTGGAACCGGGTCAGCCGGCTTATCATAGGTTGCTAGTGCTCCACATTTATCTACAAAAACTAGTTCCCCTTAGCGAGCGGATAAAAATGCGGCAGACAATGCGGCCGCGCGCTTTCGTCGAGTCGCCTTTCATTTCGGTTTTGATTGATGATTCATTTGTGGGTCGGCGAAAAAGCACACGCGGCACAGTCGTCAATTGCGTCATCGTTGCGAGTTGTAGTTAATTTTACAGAGGCGCCTGTGACGTATTCGTTGTTGCTTGTTTTGCATTGCGAAATTTCACTTTTCAGCTGGCGACAGGCGCAAGCGCTTTTCCGACCACCGAACGCCGCCGCCCACCTGCACTTTTCTCATTATATAAGCACACACAGTCCTTGGGTATTTCCCTGAGCGGAAAACCTTGGAAAACTCAATGCTGGAGAGTTGACAAGTTGCACTAGCAAAGGGAAGTGGACCACGCGGTGGTGTGGCACTTATTGGCCGGAGAAGCAGCGATTCCTGGAACTCCACATGACCGAAAAGCGGGCTTGAATCTGGGCCACAGGAAAATCACTCGATTTGTCGGTTTTCAGGGAAAAACAGCACTAGCACTCGGTAGCTTCGGTTACCTGACAGCCTTTTAAATTTTACCGCACTAAATTCTCTTATAATTAATTTAAAACTTTAAATATTTACTTTTTGCAGCCGAAAACTATGTCTTCTAGAGCTGGAAGTAACTCGATATCTTCGATATATGAATCCGACTAACAAATTATATTGTTTTCTATAAAGGGTAAGGAACTCGGGTGTAAAAGTTATAAACCTTAGCGCCTTAGCAGTGACTACAACCAAATAGACTTAACGTTTCTATCGATTTTGAAATGTTGTATTTTTGTATTTAATTATTTTTTAAGATTTTATAACTTATATATTTAGAACAACATAAAACAGTGGACAGAAATAAAGTCTTCCAATTTTCTTGGAACTTATAAAATTAATATACAATTTAAAAATATTAATTCGTATGAGTTAAATGTCGTATTTTATTAAATCCGTAATCTTTCATTAACTTTTGTCAAGGAGTTCAGTTTTTCGGTTATTAAATGATAAGGATAAATTTAGAAATTTATTTATTTCCATTAGTTTATTTTCTAATAATTTCCCATGGCTGAATTATTATTACATTTCAACTTAGTTATCCTGCTTCAATCGTAAATAATTAAGACACTCTCCAACTCGATACAAACTTACACTAAACATTTTATTGGGACACAAACACACACATACCGCGACTAGCGCCTAACGACTAACTAACTACTAATTAGTATCTGCTGTACTGATCCAGACAGTAGCCGGTAATTTGGTCGGATATGCAATCGAACACATCAAATGCCAGATCGCAGCTTTCACCTCTTTGGGGCAGCTCCTTGCGATTGACTCTGTACCGGACGGTCATTGTCCTGAGACAAAGGTTCACGGCCCGCAAGGTGGCCATAAAGAAGCCATGCTCAGCTACGCCCTCGGAGTAGAAGTTGACCAGTCCGTCAAGCGTGGGCCAGCCCTTGTGGTCTATAGCGTTGTTCCTGGCATAAACGCAGTGCAGGAGGCACTGTGAAAAAATTATAAAAAATAATTATTAACATTCTGTCTTTTAATTTCTTTCCTATTTAAAAATACATAGAAAAATAATCATACATTAAGAATATTCTTCATTTTAAAATATAAGAATTTTAATAAGCAAAATGTTTGAATAATACCAGTATTTTCCCCCTGTGTACTTTATAGAGGGCTACCTTTTTATTCAATTTTCTGATGCATAAAGCCAGCTAATGTGTACTAAGTGCCGCCCATAAAGTGCGCTTTTCAGCCATCAAATTCAGCTTTGCTGGAGGTGTGCGAAAAATCTCCGGCGTGTGAGTTTTGAATGCATCTGAAAAACTGAAAATGCAATCGCATCTGCTGCCAGCCGGAGCTTTTCTTTCAATTGTCTAATAACCCTGACTTTAGGCTTTGTCGGATGAGGCAAAGCCGCCCCCGCCGCCCCCAGCTCAGCCGATTGTTTCTTGGGCTGCCATTGAACTTAATTGAGCGTTGGTTTTGCATTTCATTAACACGGGAAGAAGATCTATCTGCCATCTGCCATTTGCTGGAAATCCAGAGTGCACTTACCCCCGCAATGCGTTTGTCCTCCAGTGGCACCAGCGTGGGATGATATATTCCCGAACTGGCCACATCCAGGCGTCGAATGCTTCTCATTAGCCTAGCCACATGGCGCTGCGGCTCGGGCTCATCGTAGACTATGTACTCGTATTTGCTGATGTTCACGGGGCCCCCAGGATGATCCAGTTCGATGTCTGCTGAGCCGTCAGGAGCAGATGGCCAAATGAAGTCAATGGAGTCATCGTTGGGATCAATGGGCGGCTGCTCGTGGGCCACCTGCTCCTTGAGTATCTCATAGGCCTCTGTGGGGGATTATTTATTATTAGTAAGCTGCAGGTTTCCCCAAGGAACTCTCACCATGGACTAGCTTGTCCCTGATCTCATTCTGACACTCCCCAATGACAGACTCCACCTTTCTGGCCGTTCTGGGAGGATTCAGGCAGCGCTGCTTCTTCGTCTCGAAGCGTATTATATATTCCAACGCCTCGATCGATGCGATAACCACACCGAAGATATATAGCAGTTGTGTAATATTCATGGCTGCTCCGATTAATTGGATATTGCACGCCTGATCGAACCGATCCTAACGCCTGGACTGCTGTCACGCGAATGTCCCCCAAGAAAGGCCGCCGAGATGAAATCGAAAGCATTTTCACTTTTGCAGCCACCAGAGCAGCCCCCCCCCCCCCCCCCCCTGGGCATTTCCAGTTTCGCTCAATGGGTATGTGGTTCAATGGCAAATGCAACTACATATGAGTGCCACAACTGGTTGCACATTTCCCATGCGTGCGGTCCGTTAGAAACTTGTCCTTAAAGCCCCCCGACCAACCACATGCCACATGTCCATGCGCATGGTCATTGGCATCGCTGGATATAGCTGGATGATCCGATCGGTTCGCATTAGATTTCCATCTATTGTTTCTGCGGTTCAGTTGGGAACGCACTCGCTTCGATTGAGCGCGCAATTAACCAATCGAGGGCTCGACAAACTCTTCCGCCTTCTGACCAATTTGCATATGGCCAAAAAAATTAGGAAAAAAAAACAATATATGGCCATAAAGATTATCAAAGGCGGTAGTGGAGATGGACTGGACTGGGCCATAAACTATAACCGAAATCAAACTCAGCGAAGCGATTCCCCGCCCAAAACACAGAACCCAGAACCCAGAAGCAGTAGAACCCCCAGAACAATGGCCAATAACTGTACTTGGAAGTGGTCATCGTCTCCACACTAATTATGCCTCATTAAAGTGCCGAAGATCCTAGGCGGAAATTGTCATAAACTTCTCTGGGCTCTGGCCTCTAGTTGCTTGTCTCCTTTCAGCTGTACTTGGTAGTTGGTGCTTGGTACTTGGCTCTTGGTACTTGATGCCTGGGTAATTGCCTTTAATTGCACGCCGCTATTGCGGCTAAGACACTGACCCAGACTCGCTCCGGATCGAATCCATAATAGGCAGCCCGGCTAACGGTCGTCGCGGTTAATGGAAAATTGAATTTGAATATGCTTCCCATAAATGCTTCTCCTCTTCCAGCTGAAGTTCAATGTTTTTCGAGAAGAAGAAGGAGCAGGAGCCGAAGGCATTGTCAACAGGAAGCTCTCCTCCAGAACAAGAACAACGTGAGCTAATTGACAGACAGCTACACAGGCACGATTTCCCATTTTCCATTTTCCGCTTGCCATTTCCTCGTGGTGGGGGGAATCTAGAAAACAAGGAGCCTCCAGTGGGGCCACAAAATAAACAACAAGAAGCGAGTGGCTCCAGAGTCTGGAGTGCAGCTGCAGCAGCAGCAACACTTGCGTGTCCGTCATTAGAACAAATTCTCTCACCTGAACTGGTAACCTCCCCCGCATCCTCCTCCTCCACCGCTCTCACCTGTAGCCTTACCTCGCTGCTCCCCCTCTCTGGGTTGGCTTGTAACGCAATTTGCACACAAATGCTGCTGTTACATCTTCGTGGCTTGCTGTTTTTTTCGGTGGGTGGTCAGGTGAGACAAGTGGCAAGTGGCAAGCACCACCACCACCATGGAGGCACCACCACCGAGCCGCCGACGAGCTGCCTCGCTTGAGAATCGTATTTAAATACGAAGGTCTAACGTTGGATCGCATCAGTCGTCGTCGTCGCGTTGTTCTAGCCGCTAGCTCATCGTCCACAACTCGCAGCTTAGATCGGGATCTCAGTTCGGTTACAACCTCCGATCGTATCGCATTGGATTAGAGATTAGGATTTATTTGGTCAACAGGATGCCCGTTTGATTGTCGCTGGACCTCTGAGTGGATTGAAACAAATGCGATTTCAAGATGCTGCATCTCCTTTGGATACTGTGCGCTCTCCTGGGATACTTTGCTGATCCAACGAGAGCTGAAATCGAATATAACACCATCAACGGTGATGGATCTTTTCAGTTCCGGTACAAGGATGTGTGCTTAATAATTTTGTGAAGTCCGAAAAATGTTCTAAAAGGACTTAACCAAACAGTGATTAGCTGAAAACTTAAAACTGAGTATTTACTTTTTGCCTGGTTGTGAGATTATTCTTTATACATTTAATAATATTGCTTTAAAGCTGTGCTTTAAAGATTGTCCAAGTTTTGACCCAGGATTAAAGACAAGTATAGAACTCATATCCTTGAGAAAGTTATTTAATTTAATTGCCAATTGAAGTCTAAAGAAACTGTGTTGTGTACTAATAATAATTTATTAATAATATTCATAAAAATCTTGAAAGTAAGGTCACAAAAATTAAAAAATTAACTTTACCTTTATGAAACTCGAAGAATTTCCTCCAAGAAATTTGAAGTTTTAAGATTTTATTAATTTAAATATAGTAACTACTATATTTATTTTATTATTAATATATGCATTATATTATTATTATATAATTTAATTGACGTTTAAAAATTATTCCTTCAAGAACCCTTTACCTATTTTATGAAACATTTTATTTCAAAGCAGAAAATTCTATTTTTACCAGCTAACAAACGTTGCATTTAAAATCGATTTATTTATTATTTATTTGTTAAAGATTACCAATTTTTAAGCTAATCCAAATATTTAAAAATGCCACACAGCTTTAGGTACTTATTTTGAATTGATAAATATTATTAAATATTGTTTAAATTAACTTCAATCTCTTAAAGATCTGATTAAAATCTAAAATTGCTTACTTCTGCTGCATCAACCACTTCTAAGTTAATCTTAGCCACTTATATATGCGCCCTCTAAGTGCTTTTGGCCACAACCTCCCTCAACCATTCTTCAATGGAATGCCAAATCCATAAAAGGGGAACATCTCAATTACAGTTTCTTAGCAGGCATGGGTCATAAATCTAACAAATCATCTAATCGGTCAATGATGTTCGGAGGGTCTCAGTCTCAGTCGGAGACTCACCATCACAGTCGGGCAAATTTAAGATTTTTAACACCTCTTTAACGCCTTAACGTTTTGCAACCACAGACACACTCGCAGTAACAGCCATAACAATACCAATAACCCGCTTCCGACAATCTTTCCTCCTCTCCATTTCGCACGCATGGCCCAACGCAATTACTTGTGCTTCGATGGAAACTCCTCCTCTCTGGGATCCACTGGCGGCCGTCCGACAGACATGCAAATGATGACATTGGTGGCTACTATCACAGCGCCTCCGGCACTCCGGACAACACGGTGCGAGGTCGCTACGGTTCGAGGAGTCCGGCGAGCGGCCAGATCGAGGAGACCGTCTACACGGCCGGACCACGTGGGTGAGTAATAAAATCGAAGACGCCCAGACCAGTCCGAGTGGGTAAAGTGCGGTGGTGCACTGGGGAAAAATTCAGGATGCATTCAATATTTAACAAAATATGAAGGTAGAAAATGCATTGTTTTTAAATTGGAAAGTGTAACTGAAAATTAATTTGAAAAGTGGATAAAGCGATAGTTTCTAAAAAAAAGATTTAAATCGAAATCAATGTGCAACCCTGTCCAAAAAGAGACCGTACATCTCTAGACACTACCCAAAATTGCTTCTCCACGACTTTTCTTGGTCACTTCGGCAACCAGCTTGGATCAGTCGTTCTCAAGGAGCCGTATTGAAAGGATCTTTTCTGAATTCTTACTTTTTATTTTAATTGTTTTTTTCCTTTGGTGATTTTATTTAGTTTCTTAATTTTATTGAGTGCCAAAATACCGTCGTTTATGCCGATATTTCTATTCTGTTCTTAACCCATTACTTTTTTGAATTTTTACGATTGGACGTTTTTGTTTTGTAATTTTATTTAAATTAGTTTTCTAATAAATTTCTTGAAACAGGGTAAAGGGAGATTTCCCTTGCTTTAATTTAATAATTTATAGTAGTGCCTTTTTTTCAGAATCAAGGCGTGGATTCTCTTTTTGATTTCTTTAAGCGATTAGCTTAAATATTTAATTCAAATTAATTATCTCATAAATCTCTTTGAGTTTATCTTAATTAGTTGTAATTATTTAACTTTATTTTGTGACCAATACTTGTACTACTTCTGGCATTTCTTCTTCTTGGATTCCTCCTCTACGTCTTCTCATCATTTATTTATTCCCCTTCTAAATTTTATGAATTATATTTTTTATTATAATTATTTGCCTTATTGTTTTTTGCTGTTATCGTTCATAGTTTCTTTTAATTATTTATTTTTTTTTTATTTTGTTATTGAACTTATACTTTGAACTCTTTGAATTTTTCCATTTTTTATTTATTTTAACGCTGTATCAGTTTCGATGATTTTGTCGAGTGTAAACACTCGCTCATCTGAAAGGCTGGCAAGAGGAAGTGACAGCACAAAGTGAGTTATCTTCCCCCGATGTCAGAGTTGAGCTCATATATCAGCGGTTGGCGGTGGCGGCGGGCGGCGGCCACTGAAGCGAAACTCGACTCTAAAAGTGGCGGCTCCAGCTCCAAGTCGGAGCCGTTCTAACACATCGGACCGCTTTTTGCGGCATTGCCTAAACGTTTTTCCATTACCGCCACTCGGCTACTGTTGTTTTTTGCAATCTCCGGTAAATTGGGAGGGGGAAACAAAAAGCTGTTAACAAATTGACTGGCCTGGGAGTTCGGGGCAAAAACCGAATCTACACTCACTTTGGCTTGCTCGCAGGGCCCACAGATGCTCAGCGATAGCGATGATTCTGAATGGGGGGATCGTTCCCCGAGATGTGGGGTAATCTGAGTAACGACGTGCCGGCCTGAGATCGGATCTAAATGCAATTGATATATGCGGCATTGCAGGGCGAATCTGATTCCGCTGGGAGGGTTAACGCAACTCATTGTGATCGGCAGCTAATTAATCTCTCCCCGTTCCCATACAGATTTCGCGCGAACGGACCCAAGATCCATCGGAAAATGGATCTGGCCCAGTATCCGGTATTGCCACGGGGAAGTCCCGACGATCCGCTGGCCGATCCCTTTGACGATCCCTCCTACAGCTTCAGCTTTCGCACGCCAGATCAGTCGCGCAGCGAGGAGAATGACTCTGGCAACAGGATCAGGGGTAAGGCTTTGAAATCCCAGATCGACATTCAATATTTTATATATATTCCCATCAATTTCAGGTCTCTATTCCTACTTGGACGACGTGGGCGAACGGCACAGTGTTCGGTATGCAGCCGGAGCTGGAACCGGCTTCGAGATATCCAATGCCGTGCCAGACTCGCCCTCCAGCGTCGCCTACTCCAGTCCCTTGTACAAGTCGCATCCCAAGACCCGCGGCAAGATGGCCGTGCAGCGTGGTCCCGCGGGCAGCTACAAGTTGATCGCCTCTGGACCGGATCACCGGAGGGCAGAGAGTCGTGCTCCGGATGGCCTGGTGCGGGGCACGTACTCCTTCCTGGACGACAAGGGCGTGCAGCGGACAGTGGAGTACATAGCGGGCGCCGGCATCGGTTACCGGGTGGTGCACAACCGCATTGGCCCCGGCACCCACATCAATCCCTCTGTGGCCGATTTCCGGCTGGCAGATCCGGACTTCCGCCTGGCCAATGACTTTGGCCGGGGCGCAGGCGGTGGCCTGGGTCCCAAGCCAGGCGGTGGTGGATCTGGTGTGTCCAGTGGCTCAGGTGGATCGAGTGGATCCGTTGGAGGCAGAGGTCGGACCACTGGCAGGCCAGGTGGCACGGATTACCTAAAGCCGAGTGGAGGCGGAGGTGAAGGAGATGCTGGGCCGGGGGATAATGAGCTCGGTTCGAGTGGGGACAATGAAGAGGATGACAGCGGGCTGAGCACCAGCTCCAGTGGCTCCACCTCCGTGCACGGCAAGGAGGATCGCCGGGGATACCCAGCAGGCAGCTCGCAGAGGGGCAGCACAAGATACGATGGCGGAAGTAGTAGCAACGCAGAAAGAGGTGGCGGCAGTTCCACCAGGATTAATGCCAGTGGCACAAGAAACAGGAATCGCTTCAGTGGCGGCAACAGAGGCAGCGGCTCCTCCGAAAGGGGAGGAGCTGGACCTGCTGGCTCAGGACCAGGTGGCGTAAGAGGAGGCGGGGGCAGCAGTCTCCGGGGAGGAGGAGGTGGAACCTCTAGTTCCTCCGACAGCGACTCTGGCCTGGGTTATCTGCCGCCCTCAGGTGGTGGGGGATCAGGCACTAGTGCCATCAGCGGACCCGGCGACAATTACCACCTCAACGACGACGATGTGGGCAGCTCACTGCCACCGCTGGTCACTGCCAACCATCGCATTCTGGAGATCGATCGGGATCGGGAGTGGGTGCAGAGGCACCGCGACTCCACGGTCATCAAGAACGTGGGCAAATGGTATGTGGGCCTGCCACCTGGCCAGAGTGTCCGCGCCCATGTCCAGAACATTGATATAGTGCCGCTGGGCGGAAGGATTGGACTCTCCCCATCGGAGGCGCTGCGCCAGGATGAGATCGCCGAGCTGAGTGCCTCCCGGGAGCACTGATGGAAGCCCCTTGTAGCTTGTAGTGCCTAGCTCTAAGTGATCAATGTTGGGCAACCGAAACTGGGTTGACGCCACGTGGAAACTGTAACAGTATTTGAAGCGGAATACAATCTATAAATGTATCTTAAAATGTATCTATAGCTGGCTGGGGTCATGTGATATCCGTGGAGGCTGCTGCGAGCAGGTTGGGCTGCCGATTGCGGTTTCCTTGGATCCACATATAACCATAGGTCTCTGCCTGCCAAGAGTTTAGTTTGTCTTCGAGGCTGGCGACAAGATGCTGCTGCTGCTTTGGATTGGATTGCTAGGAGTTTCCTGTGCTCGGAGTGCTCAGGTTTACATGGAGTTCAATGGGCATCGGTACTCGTACAACACGGATGGCGATCGCCTGGACCAGAGTGTCCACCTACCCAATTATGGAGCAACCGCTCCAAGTGCTTCGCCTTTGAACTCCTTGAGTTCCCTGCAGTTTGTGCAGCAGGCACTCCAAAGCAGGCAGCCTAGGATCTCTCATCTGGACACATCTTCCCTGACTGGCGGCTATCTAACTGCTTCGCCACCTGCCAATCCTCACACCATGCAGGGCCGCCAGAACTTTGACTTCAGCACCCACCAGATGGCACATGCCCAGCACACGGATGAGGCTGGCAATGTCTTGGGCAAGTACTCCTACTACGACGAGGCTGGCTACCATGAGCTGAGCTACAAGGCGGGCGCCGGCATCGGATTCGTGGTCATGGGTGGCAACTTGGCCAAGGCCACCAACGCAGCCGCCGCTGAGCCGCACTCGGAAATCGCAATCGGAAACGGAATCCAAGCAAATGCCTTGACAAGCCTGCAAGAGTTGCATAAATATCGCGGTTACGCGTAAATAAACAAATTAGTTCGAACTACTTGCGGTTGGTGCTTCTACTTGGGTGTTATGTCATTGGAGTTAAAACGATTTGGAGATCCAAAACAGTGTGTCAGCTGTCATGTCGGAACCTCTACGTGATTGGGAAGTAAAATTGATCTACTTGCAATCTAAGAAAGACTAAGAATGAGGGGTTTAAGGTTGACTAGAATGCTTTTATAGAGAGTAAAGTAAGCAGAAGGCAAAAGTATCTTCAGTAAGAGGAATAAGTCAAACTGGATTATGTATGTAAACAAGATCATTTTAATAGCAAAGCTGCTAAGGGAAAGGTAAATTATATCTGAATATAATGTCACTCTGTCTAGTGTTGATTTGTGAAAGCTAAAGCTATCTTTATTTATTGCGGAAATTTCACTAAATCTCACTTTTGGGCACTTAAAATAAAGTCAGACAAGCTAGAGCGAAGGTATATAAGATATATGTAAAATTTTTAATGATTTTAATGATTTTAAAGGAAATCAGAAATAAATACAAACATTTAATTGTATCTTAAAATGGGAAAGATCTAACCAAAGCGAACCTTAGCTGCGATGACCTATAATTAATGCAAATTTAAAGCAATTTACAGCCATCTGTAGGCTGTGTGATACATTTAATTTATTTCAAAATTCGCATTTAAAATTTGACAAAAGGAAAACATTGGCAGTTGTTGAGCGTAAATGATTGTAATAGCTTCAATTGTGTGTGGCGCGTGCTTTGGCCTACGGCAACCCATACGATTTATGCATTTTTTAATGCCTAATTGGTTTTCCGCTCATAAAAATGGTCACTCGCCTGGTGCTGGTGCATCCCAAAGCCCAAATTGAGTCAGCTCTGATTTTTATTTATTTTTATTTTGGGTCATTTCTTGTCGGAAAGCGACCAAAAAAATAATACCAACATTTGAAATGTTCGGCGCGTGCGCGCACTTGCCAAATAATTTGAATCGAACGGAAAGCCTTGGCTGGCGCCTCGTGGCCTAAATAAAAATTATATATATTTACCAGGCAAAACAAGGAAAAGCCCAAGTCCAAGCCTGAGTAATTTTAATGGCTAAAAATATGATTCCGAAAGAGGCCTTTTCCAACGAAAGTTTCACTGCCGCAATTGGGTTTGATGTCACGAGAGATCTAAGCGGTTAATTTCCATTAAACAAGTTCCTACGCACTCCGCAACTTTCTTTGGAGAATGCACAAAAAAAGAATGTACAGAAAAGCACTAAAAAACCAGAGCCAGCTGACATAGATTCTATTAGGGCTCGCAGAGAAACCACTGGCCACGTTCTCAGCGCTCTGCTGGTATCAATGCCTCCTCAGCTGGGAACGAGCAGAGTGCATAATTGGGTTAGCTGCAGAGCGGCCTGCATAGGAACCACAAATTACAGGAGGGGGTTGGGCACAATCCCAGGTGCCAGTTAGCTGTTGTTTCCAGCCTCAGATAAACAACGGTTCTGGCTGGGATTCTGCCTGCTCCGTCGAAGGTCAGGCTTAATTGGCCCAGGCCTAGGCAGCGAACGAACGAACGACATCCCATCGGCAGTCCCGTTCGCCAGCATTTATAAATAGGTCTCAAGGTCTCCGAGTCCCCCAGCTCCAACTCTAGCTGCTCCTCCTCTGCTGCGGTTCGATTTATCGCCTTTTGATGGCTGCATTCCAATTGTGTATCTGTTGGTGGTGCGTGTGGCGCATTTGGGTTTTCAGTTTGGCTTTACAACGTGTTGCTGCTAATTTCGTATGCTCCCTCCGGCCGAAACCATAAATCTTGTGGCAATTTTATGGATATCTGCCCGCTGCCTGCGTGTGCCACAAAGGTCGCCCCGCCCAGGCGCAGTCCTGGTTAATCAAGAAATATGCATTATTATTGACCGCACTTAAGCCTGCCCCCATGGCCCTAGGCCAATTTCAGTAGCAGCAGGCTGGGCGTCTGAAAACCAATAAAGGAATAAATTGCAATCGGATCAGTGGAATATAGAGGTGAGTTTGGGGGGCGTGCCTCACCCCCGTTGGGTATCTGCAAATTAATGGCTTTGGGCTAATAAAGGTTCTGCTTCTGACACACAAAACAAATGACTTAGAGCACGAACGCGGGCAGGAAATCAATTCAAATAAAGAAACTCTCTGGGAAAGAGAAAATCCATACGTTTGTAATTTAGTTTTAATTTATGATTTAAATACAAAAATAGCCCGCGGCTTCGCTGTAATCCTGACATCTGCTGATACTTGAGAAGTGTGTGAAGTCTTCACGCCGAATTGCCTGTCAAAAAATGGAATCGAAAGAACACGCAGAACCTGATCTGCGCGCAGAAAAAAAACTTTCTAAAGCGTTTCAGGCAAACATTTTAATTGAATTGCCCAAACAGTCCCCCAAAATACAATTCCATTCATAAGTCTCTTAACATTTTGGCTTATGTCATGTTCGAGATTCGTTCCGAGCTGATTACCTCTCCTGCGCGCTTCCCACACGTTTTTCGGTTCTACTCGCCACTTGTAATGGCCAGTCACATTCAATCAAGCCAATAAACGGCCAATTAATCAACGTCACCTCAGTGATTCTCGTTCTGTTCTAGGTGCTGTCTTAGATAAATGGCAAAAAACAGTAGCGTGAAGAAGCCTCTGTCAGCGAAACGTCTAACAAGTTTGAGTTCAAGCAACAAAAAAGTGCGAGCAAATATTTGCCGTATGCAAAACCATTAACCTAGCCCTGGGGGTGGGAAGGGGAGATTTGAATCTACGAAATCCTAGAGTTGGAAGCCTGAATATCAATTGGAGCTGGGACCCAGAGCTGGTCCCACAGAGATGCACGAGCCCAGATAAAAGGCCGGGCCAAGGCGAAGCCCTCGGGTTTCTCTTCCACTCTCTGCCACTCTTTCGCCTCACTTGGCTTCGAAAGCCCAATTCTCTTACCCACCTGATTCGGGCCCTGTTTTCTTGGCCATTTCTCTGCCTGCCGCCGTCGTCGTTTGCATCGCTAATGGAAATGTTATAAACAGAGGCGCTGGGCCCGGCCACCACTCAGTTCATCTTCAGTCGTCGTCTGGCTCGCTGGCTCTTTTGGTTCTTGAGTGGTAGGAGTTCCAGTTCCAGTCCTAGGCAGTGTGTGTGACAAAAAATAATAAAAGAACAAGAAATAAAAACAAGGACAGATCTGAAACAATCGTAAATTTAAAGCTCAACAGGATTGGCCTGTGGTGAAGCCGAGTGTGTGTGCGTTCCTGAGAGTGTTCCTCCGCGAAAGATATAAGCCATCGTGTCACTCATTCCGTTTCTCGTTCGCAGTTCAAGGATACATTTACATAGTCAAGGCGAGGATTGGTCAGCGCCAAGAATTTAACGGAAACTCATATTCACAGGCCTTAAAATGCGCTTCTTTGTTGTAAGTAAAAAAACGAAAAAAAAATTAATTCTTGAAACATTTCACACACTCGGGGTGGGAATTTGAAACGAAACTAGTTTTATGCTTGACCGCAATTAATCATTTATTGCCCTCTGTGCTGCCGTTGAACTCATTAACTCATCAACTGGCCCAAGTTCGTGCCTTAAGTCTTTCGTTTCTTTCACTTCTGAATTGAAATGAACTTTCACTAAGCGACATTTTTGGGCAAAAAAGAAAATAACTTAAGCTGGGTTCTTGCCTAGATTCTTGGCCAAGGAAATTAGCCTTAATTATGCTCTGTGCCATATGCAAATATTATTAATTTGGCTAAAATCTTTTTTCGGCTTTAAAATAATCAGAAAGCAATTTGTATGCTAAGAGGTGGGTATATTAGGATTCTTAGTCATGGCAGAAGCGTACAGAAGCTTTGTTGCTGCCTTTGTTTCCTTTATAAACGGATGAGACTTACAAAGGGCTTTTATATCAGGCTTAAAAGGTGCTTAAAAGTGAAAACATTTTTTTTGGGCGAACGTGACAATATTCTAGCCCCTCCTCGATTTAAAAAAAAAGTGATAATGATTCATGTACTTGGCCAGGTTATTCCTTGCATTATTCATCAAGCTTTACACACCCTTTAAAGTCAAAATGCGTCAAAGCCCGGCTCAAAAGGAACCATTCAATTAAATTATGGCCAAAACCAATACAAGCTCGGCCAATGAAAAGCCCAAAAAATTAATTATGACTCGAATAACATAAAATTAATATGCCATAAACGTAACCAAAGCATGCGTGGGCTAACAAATGGCAATTAAAATCTTCTTTCTGGTCAGAACAATCGTTACCAATTGTGTGTGGGGGGCTGAAAGAACTCGAAACCGAGTTCCATAAACTAGAAGTGCATTGATATGTTTCTTTCGATTCTCATGGCGGTTCATAAATTAATAAATTCATGGCCTGGGGCCATCGTTATCCCACACGTCCCAGCCCTGAAGTCCATCAATCTTGGCTCAATTAGCCTCAGAACACCATTGGAAAACCAGAGAGACACCTGAGCCCGACCCGACCAGACCCACTTACATCTTGTTTGAGAACATAAAATGCTGCGCTTAAACTTTGCATTCGAAGCCATTAACCCAGTTTATTTTTGGAGAAGCCACACCCGATCCGGGCCCTCGTTATGGCCATTCGGAACAAATACATATAATAAATAAATAAGGCAAACAGACAAAAGAAAGCGGACATAAATACATCTCGCGGGATGCAAGAGTCTTCTTGCAAATCAATGACAATCCAGGTTCGACAGCCTCTCGACGGCCAGAACGCTTTTCGAGTTACGCTTTGGGCCCGGAATCGTAACAGAGCCGCCTAGAGGTTCAGGTCAATGACACAACACGAGCCCCAGCTTCGGCACCAGCTTGGGCTTCAGCTGGTCTTGAGTTCCCGGCTTAGTGACATTTCTGCTGTGATAGATGGGCGTTCGGGGCGATGCTGGCTAACGGTTGCGTCAATATTGACTTTGCCAAATGCCCCCGATCGGATCCCCATATCCCCGGAGAACCAGACGCGTGGAGCTGGCGAGAGTGAGTCAAATATTTGCCGATCGTGAGGTTCTTGACAATCATGTTGGGTACTTCAGGTATATTCTTTGCTAGAGCCAGCTCTGGTTCTGTCTCTGGCTCTGGGCTGGGGTTGGGCTTTTACTTTTCGAAGAAATTATGCAAATGCTGTGCGGTGACAGCTCCTTTCAGCAATGATAGACTTTCGCGAGGGAGTTGACCGCATTCCGGGCTCGATTTTTATTGTGTTTATTACGACATTGGAATACTGAGATTTATGATTTAAAACATAACAGAATATAGTTTGTTCTTCCATTAAAAAATTCATGAAATACATTTTTGCTTTAGAAAGTTTTTACATTTCTTATAAATTTCTTTAAGAATAATTCCTAATCTTATATATCTTGCAGCTCTGCACGCTCCTGCTGGCCTCTGTGGCTCTCAGCCAGGCTCAGTCCGCTGGCGTCGAGTAAGTAATGCCTTATTTAGACCCAGTCCTAAGACCGATTTACCTTTTAAGTAACTCCTTTTCCTGCCTGTGACCAGTGACTGTGTCAATGCTAATGCTCATTCCAAGTAGAAGTTGATGCGCTCGCCTAGAACTTTTGTGACTAAAACCGAAAGCCCCGACTTGTGACTAACACTAAATCATTGCCCCTTCCCCAAGAAAACCTACTAATAAACAACCTGATCCTGCATTAGCCTTAGTCCCTAGAAGCTAGAGAGAGACCAACAAAAAACCACAAAAAAACAACCCACTTTCGTTTGCAGAATTCAGAGGCAGCGCCTGGTCAAGTTTCCCGAGGAGTTCGAGGCCAATGCGGCGCCTCCCGCCTCGGAGAAAGCGGACGAGGCCAAGCGCATCCTCGAGCAGATAGCCAAGGTGAACGAGGCCTTTGGCTACGTGAAGAAGCAGCCGGAGCAGCCCAAGCTGCCGCCGATCCTCGACTCCAGCCAGTACCTGTTTCCCAAGCCGGCGCAGCAGCCCTTCCATGCCCACCAGCACCACTTCTCCGGAAGCAATGGACAGACTCTGCTCGAGCCCTCAATACGCGCCGTGAAACTCACCAGGAATGTGGCCCCAGTGAACTACAATGTGCCGCCTAGATTGCGACAGGGGCAGGACAATGCTCCACTAAAGGAGAAGCAGGAGGAGAAGAAGGAGCAGCTGTACTTCCGACCCAATCAAGTGGAGCTACCCAAGCCCAGTACGCCGCAGGAGGCCCAACAGCTGCCCGCCCACTTTGTGATTCCTGTGCACCTTTACAAGCTGAACAAGGAACAGTACCTCAAGGAGCATGCCCCGCAGGAGTACCGGGTCAAGGGCTACAAGATTGTGGGGGATGTGGACAGCTTCTATGGAAAGGCCAAGTCTGCCAAGGCAAAGCAGAGCAAGACCACGCCCAAGTATCATCTGTTCTTTCTGCCCCGCGAATTGGCCCTCAACGAGGATGGAACTCCCAAGAGGGGTAACTCTACCGCCACAACGACCACCCGGGTTCCTGCATCTGCATCTTTGAGTTTGAAGGAATCCCGCCTAGACTCCCGCGAGAAGCTGATGCACAAGCCGCAGAAGATTCAGCCAAGCTTGGCTCCTGAACTGATTAGCCTGAACTCGGTGAACCGCAAGAAAGTTGGCTCCACAGCGAAGCCCGTGCGATTGAGTGGCAAGGAAGCCGAGCAGCAGATACACCAGGGATCGATTTCAGGATCTATTAAGGCCACATCTGCTCCTGTTGCTCTTAGCTCAACGCTGCCACCTTCTGGCGGTCTCCTGCCCAATCACAATCGCTTGAATCCCTTCCGCATGCCCGGCATGAACATCGCCGACATGCAGAACCAAACCTCGACGGCCATCAAGAATGCCTTCCAGAATATATTCAAGTTACCCTTCCGGCCACCAATGGCATCTTCGCCGGGATCGGGTCCCGTCATTGTGGGCAGTATTCCCCAAAAGCATCAGGGCCTCGATTCCATGGACTACAAGTGGGACGATGACAACGAGGGCGGTGGCGATGGCATTTCAGATGATCTGGACACCGTGGAGAACACAGCGGCTGAGCTGCAGGACAGCAGTGCCTCCTCAGAGAAGCACCTGTTCCCCCACAGGACACACAGTCTGGTTCATGCCGTTGGCCAGGTGGCCACCTCCCAGCAGAGCACCCAAAAGCAAGCGTTGCGCGAGGGAGGAATCATCATCCAGCGGCTGAAGGTGCGCAAGGGCGGCATTGCGATCGCAGGACCCGGAGGCGTGGCCACCGCTGGCAGTGGCGGCACAGCTATTGTGGGTCCCGGTGGCTATGCCCTCACCCATCCGCGCAGCCTCACCATTGCAGGTCCGGGGGCCAAGGTGATCTCCATACCGGCCAATGTGGACCTGAAGGACGCACTGGCACGCACGGATCTGGAGGCGAGGAGTTTTCCGCTGGAGGGCAAGGTGGTGGCCACCGGACCGACGGTCTACTATGCTCCGCCTACAACGACAATGGAGGAGGAGGCGGAGGAGGAGCAGCTGCAGCAGCAGCAGAGGGGGTTTTGAGTCTGAGGCTTGACCAGAATTAGTTAGGAACCGTAGTTGGTATTGTCTAGTGTTCTAATAAATGTTTGTATTTCCCGAATCTCTGTGCTTTGTGCTTTCATCTGTAGATGTACATATATATAGAAGTAGCCATAACTAATCCTCATGGAAACCCAACTCCCTGGCATGCCATTTGTAACCCATTAATCTTCCCACAAACTAACCCACTTTTTGCTGTAAATATTATCGGACTAACCGGCGGCTCTCTCTCCACCATCTTCCCTCCCTATGCTTTCCCTAAAACATTATCCTAACCCAAAGTGCCTACTGGCGCACCACCAACCTCGAGGCCTGGCCACCGGAGGCCCATGGAAAGCTGCTCCAGGGATCCCAGCTAACGCCATACGGCGCCTTTCAGCCCCTGCTGCTGAACGCGCCCATCTATGCTCCCCCCTTGGCCTATGTGCTGCAACCCACCACGATCCCAGCAGATGTTACAACCGCCAGCCCCACCAGCAACAAGGAAAGCTTAGCCGAAGACAGCTCCAGCGAGCTGGAGAAACCGGAAAAGTTGCAAGAGCTGCCGGCGGCAGAGAAGACACGAACCAGCGGCGACCTCAAGACCGATTCGGGTCTCCGATCGGCGATCAGCAAGATAAATCCCGACTATGTTATTGAGGAGATTGTCTCGGTGCCCGGCAAGCTTGTGATCTCTACTTCCTCCTCCTCGGGAGAGCCTCTGCGGAGTGGTAATCTTCGCTCTGCCAAGTTTTCCAAAAAGGTGGCTCCCCTGAAGCTAAGAAAGCAAGCGATAAATTCGGGAACTCCCCCGAAAGTGGAGGCCACGGGAAGGACTAGCACCAATGCTGCCAACTTCCCGCAGATTCCCTTTGGCACCTACTTCCTGCCTTACCAGGCATCAGGCAAGGTGCAGGGACGCAAGCAGGCAGCTCTCATCCTGGAGCCGCACTCCAAGGCGGTGGTGGGAAACGGTGGCACCGCCATCTCCACACCCATCTCGAAGGCGTATCTGAAGGAGGGCGTGCCCACGAATGTCTACTTCAATCCGGAGTCGGTGGCCATTGCGGGTGTGGGCGGCAAGGCGCACGCCACGGCGGATCTGGAGTTGGATCTGTTTACGTAGAGGAGCAGGATTTGCCAGGAGGCCAACTAAGTTAACATAAAAACCATTTTCAGTGACCGATTTCTTAGCTGGATTGTGAGGTATTAGGGTTAATTTTTTTCTTTTTAATTTTTAAATTATATAAATCTTAAATATTCATCTGGCACTTGCAGAAATTCCTTTTTAAAATTTAGAAATGTTGAATTCATATTTTTTATAAATTATTTCATAATCTCCATTTGATAAAGTTTAAATTTACTTTCTTGCTTTCCATAAACATCAGAATTATTTTATTATAAAGAAAAAGTCATTTATTTTACAAAGAATAAAGTAAAGTTTATTGTTTATAAAAACCCTTAAATCCTAATTAACAACAATCCACTAAAGCAATCAGTTCCTGAAAATCCATCCTATTATGTAGCAAAAACCCAAGTAAAGCTCATCCGAATGGGTTGTTCCTTTCCCCAATTTTCCCCATGTTCCTATGTTAAGAACAGAGGCCTTTAAGAACGTGTCATTTCGTAGATTGTAAATAAAGTTAAACGTAAACTGTACAGCTTCCGCCTTTGGGTTACCAAGTAGTCCGCTAATCCTTTGTAGATATTCCGATGCTTTCGCCACATACCTCCTCCCAGCTTATTCCAGGCAATCCAACCCCCAACCTTCCAATGCACACTCTCTCTATATAAATACATCTATATAAACCCCAAAAATCAGACACAGATCGAGGGCGGCTCCACTGGTCTTCGAGGAGCATCCCTACTATGGCGGCTTGAGGGGTCAGCTCCTCCAGCTGCGTCCGCAGCGCGACGGCAGTGTGGGCAGCTTCATCCTGCAGCGCCAGCAGCCGCAGGTTAGGGCTGTTACCAGGGATGCCGACGACACCATCACCATCTCGGCCGCCAGCATATCGGCCATTGCCGATGGAAGTACAGGATCTAGCGGCACCAGCTCTAGCTCAATCTCGGCCAGCGCCAGTGACTTCAATCGAATTCAGCTGGCCGCCGCCCGTCTGGTGGCCATTCAGGAGTTGGCCAAGAGGAAGGGCTCTTTCAGCGAGGAGGACAACAAGGTCTATGCCAGCAGCCTGCTGGAACTTGGTCAGGCCGCCCAGAGCTTGGCTCTGCTCCAGCAGACCGGCCAGATCAAGGACTTCAGTGTCCTGCTGCAGCCCGACCTCTTCGCCATTCCCCAGAAGCAGCCCTCGAACTTTGGCTTGGAAGCCACCAGCAGCGGCAACAATCCAGCGGATCAGAAAATCGACGAGCAGAAACTGGACGAGGTCACCGAGCAGCAGTTCTCGCCGGACGAGCAGTTCCTGCCGCCCAACAGCGAGGATCCCTACGAGGATGTCAACGACAGCGTCTCTGTGATGGCCCCAAAGAAGGATGCCGCCGTGGCTGAAGCCAAGCCAGTGGGTGAGTTGGAAGATTAACTTAAAAAAATGAATATGAAATAAATATTATTTGCCCTTCAGGTCTCTCGATTGCCGGCGAGGGGGGCGTGGCCTCCTCAAAGCCAAATGCTGTGGCCCTTTCCGGCAGGAATGGCTTGGCTGTTGCCTCACCCAAGGCCACCGCCATCGCTGGCGTTTCGCCGGAGGAGGCGGCTGCCTTTAGCATCTCACTGCCCACACGCAACCAGCTGGTGATTAAGAGTCCCAACTCTGCGGCGGAGAAGGCCAGCGATGACTACGATTACAACGATGTTCCCTTGACCCTGGCACGCTTCCCCTTGACCCGCGAAACCCCTCAGCAGCTCGTTCCTATTCGCATTTCTGGAGGAGATGCCCTCGTGGACAGGTGGCGGACTGCCATTGCCGAGGATTATGCCGCTCGGCAGGCTCAGGCTAAGGTGGCCATGGCCATGGCTTCGCCAACACCCTACATTCGGATGGGGCCCAAGCGACGCCTGCACTCGGAATAAGGATCGGACCAGGGCAATGCCCGCTTGAACGCAATGAGATTCATAGTATACGTTGTACAACATTTTG
This sequence comes from Drosophila anomelani, assembly GCA_035045905.1. Taxonomy (NCBI): domain Eukaryota; kingdom Metazoa; phylum Arthropoda; class Insecta; order Diptera; family Drosophilidae; genus Drosophila; species Drosophila anomelani. The sequence goes on from JAWNOO010000165.1 coordinate 13,174,319, forward strand.
TGTGCCAGCTACCGAATTGCCAATAAATTTTATATATTTAAATGCAAACTTTGATTGATTCACATGATTTTTAAGTACTATTTTTATAGCAATAAATAAAAGTAATACCATAAAGTTTAACTTCCAATTAAAATCCTTAAGTGACACTAAACAACATTGTCCGCCATCCCCGGGAGAGGCCAATGAACTGGAAATATCCATCGCTTGTCATCAGAGACGATCAGAAACATGGCCAACTTATATGGCCAAGATCTAGTGAAGACTGTCAAAGAGGGACAGAAGCAGGAGGCGATGCATCTAATTGCTGCGGGAAGTGATTATAGTTTATAACGAAAATACATTTATTTATGCGATTGCCGTCTGAATGCAAGCATGTGCAAATCTTGATTAATCTTTTCCGCCAGGCCAGGCGGCATGGAAATAAATTATCTATGCGGGGAGCGGACGTTGGTTAGGGAATCTGTGTGCCTGTGCCAGTGCCTGTGCCCGGCCAGAACGCATTCAATTTGCACCTGAACCAGTTGGTCGCGTCAATGCAGCCTCAATGCAATCTCCCAAGCTACGCTTGACTTCTATTACGCGGCAGGTTTAACAAACTCAAGTGGCTTTAAGGCCTCAGAACTTGGCCGAGACCGAGACCGCATCTTCGTTGACCATCTGCAAAAGCGAACCTGAAACCAGTACCTGTACCAGTGCACAATGGTTCAGCCGACTCCTTTTTTGGGCCGAAAATAAATAAATAAAATCAAATATATATTTTTTTAGACTCAATTGGTTTTGGCCAACAAATGTGTTGTTCTGGCCCATTGTGCAGTACCAGTACTAGTACTTGCACCACAGTTTATCTGCAGCCAGCTCCTCCTTTTGGCCATCGGCCATTCCCTGTCTCCTCGGATGGCTGCTATCTTCCAGGGGGAAGCTGGGCATTTCCAGTTCTATCAGTTCTTCGTTCGGGGGGACCGCCAAGCTCTTTGTTCTTGGCATAGGTCAGGGCGAGGGGCCCGGGTCGCACATTATAAAAGGCCATGGCCAGGCAGCGTTGGCCACCAGTTTCCTTGAAGTGGTCGCCGTGTCAACACTGAAGACTGAAGCTGAAGACCACGCTGCGAAGACGAAGACTGCTGTGCCAAGACTGTCTAGTGATAATTTAAATTCTTCTCTTCTCGAGGGGATCGCGCGGATCGTGTGGCTATCAAAGAGCTTTGTGTCTACTTGAATTACCTGCTTAGATTCGGGAAAGCAGTGAAAGGCCATCTCAGCCACTACTAAAAGGTAAGTCCGCCTTCCGAATTGTTCCCAATTTAGGTTCTTAGTTCACATTCACATTCGTTTTCGGGTCGAGAAAGTTATCTAGTCTAGGCTTGGGTCTGATTGCAAGCGCAATTTTCAGCTGGTTTGGGTAGCTCTTAAATTTCCTGTTACGATGTCACAAAAGAAAGGTTATTAAACGAACGTCAAAACCCGCTTTAATTAAATATTATTCTGTCCAGTTAAGAATAAAAAAGACTATTTGCTAAAACTGCAATTTAATAGAACGATTTTTGAATTCATTGACCAAATGAATGAGTTTCCCAAACATTTATTTAATTAATTTTAATTTTAAGAATTAAAATGTTCATAACAAAAAGGAAGATTTAAGTTTATTTAAATAAATAGACGATAACAGACTTAAATGTTAAACGTTATAAAATATTAATAATTATAACAGCAAAGATATTTTAATTTAATCAATTAATATTTTCTAAAGAAAGGGTGAAACAAATATTAAAGATTTAAAATTAAAGAAGAGAAATAGAAAAAAACAAACAAAATATAAGCATATTGCCTTTAAAACCACCATAAAATCATATAAATTAAATAGTGCCACAATTTACAGGAGTAATCTTGAAGTTCTTTATTAAATTTAAAAAAATCTTTTCATTGATAAACAATAATAAATGCAAACCATAGAAAAAAAATGTAATATAGAATTTTGTAGGCCCTCCCAAGTAAGCAAAATCGAAAGACTTAAGCAACGAACTTGGTTAGTACTTAGACCACACAAAGAACATTCTTGGGGATGTGGGGTGGGGGTCCACGGCGACAACAAACTTGACTATCAAGTACCGATTTAAGCCATAAAACTGCTCCCAGTCATTAGCCAGTATCTACACTAGAAGTGCTTGGCGAAGAAGCTCCTATGGCCGGGGGCCAATCAATTGCAAACCGGTTGATAGCCACTCGATCCGTGTATATAATAGTGCACACTCGTTGCGAGGAGCATCCTGTCCGGCCAGGCAACATGCAACATGCAATTACACACGGACACACACAGTCTCGCCGAATAACGTTAAATTTAGAATGGACTTTGGTGCGCTGGCCAGGAGAGTGGCTAAAAATAACGCCGCGACTAGACCAGTTTGTCGGGAGAGTTACACCAAGAATAAATTATGAGGGTTTAATAAAGTCACTAACTTGGAGGCTTCTTAATCGAATATTCTTGAAATTCAATTGCTTTGGCTTATATTTAGTTACAGTTTATAGTTTTACTTTACATTTTACTTAACTCATCAATTTATTTATTAATATCATTTAAATTTACAAAGCAAAAATATATTGGTAGTAAATAAATATATATTAAATTATAAATCATCATAAATATCCAATTATTTGTAGTTTATTTCTAATAGAAATCATTTGTAATTACAAATTAAATTATTATAAGCAAGAAACTAAGGATCAAATGGAAAATATATTAAAAAAATAACCAACAATGCATTAATTTCATTTCGGAAAATGTTTCCGTTTCGATAAGGTTAACAAAATCACAACATTGTTCTTCCTTTTTGTAAAATATATTTCAAAATATTATTTTTAAATAAAGCTTATAATTATTTTTAAATATTTTTAAACAAAACTTTATTTTTAATTCCCTTTAAATCAAACCTTCTCCCCCCGCCTTTGTTCCAGAATGTTCCTTCTAGCGGCCTTTTGCTTGGCCCTGGCAGCGGTGGGCGGCCAGGCCAGGCCCTTGGAGCCCTCGGCGCAGCACATAGTGATCGTGACCCCGCAGGCGCAGGTTCATTTGGAGCCAGCCCTCCGCTATGTCCACGGCCTCTCGCCACTGGCTCGTGTGGCCTCGCCACATCATCATGAGGAGACCATTGTGTATGTGCCGGCCGGAGCTGCTGCCCAGGTGGTGCCAGTCCTGGATGCAGTGGGCTCGGGTCGGGCTGGTGGGGCAGCCAGCCAGCCAGAAACAAAGCAGTGGGAGAACACGGGCGAGATTATCAACCAGATCCAGCAGGCCTCCATGCAGGGCGTTGAGATTGCCAGCGGGCAGTTGAGCGAGGCAGCAGCATCGGCAGCCTCTGCCGGAGCTGGCTTCTTCCCGGCGCTGTTTCCTCCACCCGGCTCCAAGAAGGAGGAGCCGCTGCAGCAGGGTCTAAAGACTGAGAAGATTGAGCTGATTGAGACGCCGGCCAATACCCAGCCGCTGATTGCCACCGAAGCCCGTCACTTTTACACCATTCCGCAGGTCTATCACACTCCAGTGGTGGATGTGGTACACGCTCCTGTCTACTCCTGGCCCATTCCCGCCATCCGGGCCCGCAGCATCCAGGAACCCGAGTTGGAGCAGCAGCAGCAGCAGCAGCAGCTGCAACAGCAGGCGGCTGCTGAGCCGGCTCTCAAGCAGACTTTGAAAGCGGAACCGGAGTTACAGGCAGAGATCCAGCCGGAACCGCAGCCGCAGTCCCTATTGAAGGAGCAGCCTCTGCTGAAGGAGCAGCCTTTGCCCCTGCTGAAGGAGCAGCCTTTGTTAAAGGAGCAGCCTCTGCTGAAGGAGCAGCCGCTGGAGCAGGCCGCCCAGGATCAGCCAAAACCGATCATCGCAGCGGCCAGTGAGCAGAAGTCGGAGTTTGCAGGTCGTCTCCTCGAGAGCAATGCCATCAAGCAGGAGCTGCAGGGAGCCGAGATTGCCAAGGAGCAGTTAAAGGAAGAACGTGAGTATCGAAGTGAAAATGATCCTGACAATATTATAACAAACCACATGATATCCTTATAGCGGCCAAGGCCCAGCTCCCAGAGGAGCCGCTGATTAAGGCCATTCCTGCCGCTGAGCCGCTTCTAACCAAGACCATTCCGGCTGAGCCGATCCAGGCAGAGCAGCCTAAGCAGGAGCAGATCCAGCAGATCCAGCCGGCGCAGCCTGCCGAGATCATTGCCGATGCCATTTTGCCACAGGCTTGAAGCCCGGGCCCGGAACCAGAACTATGAATCTCTGAATCTCACTCAAACCTTTTGGGCAGCTTTGGTTCTTCGACTGACTCTCATCGCTGGCCCGGCGCCGCAGCAGACCGGGCCATGGGGTAACCCTCATCCTCGACCAGCCACAAACAGTACATTTAATTACTAACACAAGAAGCACACGCATCCGCACACATTTTCCATTTTCCAGCCATTAATTAACACAGAAGCGAAACGCGAAAAAGACATTCATTCATGCATAATTATCATCACGAGACACGTTCGTATTCATCATCATCATTACATATTCATTAACCATAACATTGAAAACGTAAAACAGAACAATAAAAAAGTGAATGTAAAATGTAGCAAGGAGGGAGAATGAAATTCTTGGATTTCTGGTTGGGAGGAATTTATGGTACTTGGGAACGTCATTATAATGACCATAAATCTTTTTATCATCAGTCTTTAAAGAAGTTTTATGACTTGTATTGATGAGAAAAACAATATATTTTTATTGATCATTTAATGAACTATAAAGATTACTTACAAAACTATGATTTATTGAGTTGTTGAACACATGTATTTTGTTTTAAAACCATGGCTTTGGTAAAAAGTTTAGTTGTTGTCAGTTGTTAATGTTAATTAAAACAATTTCCCTTTCACTGCCCAGCAAACTTGTGGCGAAAAAACGTTAACTTAACTTAATCGTTAAAATTGATTTTATTTAGTTTGCAGATTTATTGTCCCGATAAAAACTAACACAAAACTGCTTTCAGAATTGAAATGAATGCATTTAGTGCACTTAGTGCACTTAGTTATGATATTTTAAACTTTAATCTATGCTCTATAATGCCCTGAAAGGGTATAATAATCGTATCAATGTATTTTCGCACTTCTCTTTTTAATTATGTAATGACACTGACCCTCAAAAAACCAGGCAACAAGGTGTGAGCTTCGTTCGCCGTCCCGCAAATTCCCCGGCAACATTAAAAATATTGCACAAATCACACGGAATGGTAAACAAAATCATAATCCGCAGGGCTGCATACCAAGTAACCTCGGAACGTGCACAGATATGGATCCACACCCCGAATGAGGAGGGAAAAGTCCCAAAAACTAGTTTGAGGTTGGCACTTTTATTGACTTACACAGCTAGAGGCATAAATATTTAATAAATAGAGCGATGCAGGGGATCGGCATCGTCGCCCACTGTTATGTAGGCATCCTGTTCTCCTATGGCTATCAGATCATCTTCGTCCTGAGGTCGCAAGGTGGTCACAACCGGCGAATCCTCCGCCGCAAGAGTTGATATTTCCACCCGCTGCAAGGGTTGACTGGTGTCCGTATAACGATAGACCGAGAAGTAGGTCTGAATGCGCCTTATTATGTTCTCCAGTATCGGGGGAAACTTGTGCTCCACTCCATCTCCATAGATCTTTAGGTGCAGCTTGGACTCGTCACCAGCCTCGGAAATGTGGGAGGGGGTGATCTTCAAAGCCTGAAGAATGCCTCGCAGCATTAGAAGGTTCTGCAGGTTATTGCCACTCTGGTTGGGTGTCCTTCGTAAAAACAGTGAGCCATTGGGCTTGACCTCCAGATAGCCGAACTTCTCCGTATCCATGGGCAGAGCCTGATTGAAATCCACGCTCTCCTTGATCAGGGTCAGCGGTAGAATGGCCGCCTGGAGAAGGGTCGCGGAGAGAAGACCCAGTCCCAACCTTATGTAGAGCAACTGCATCGCGACGGCGGCTATGGTTTTCCGGAGATCCGCTCTGGCCCTGGCCTGCGGTTGCACTAATTTCGGCTTCGCCTTGGCCAACGAACTTATTCCAAGTGCTGCGCTTTTTTCCACATTTTACACACATTTTACCACTTTTTCGTACGCATCTTGAGTGTAATTGAGCTCTGTTTGTATTTGCCTTTGTTCGGTTTGGTTAAGCTGTTTCACTTGTCTGGCACATGGCCAATATCCCATAACGAACACCCAAACACCGATCCCAGCTTCGAGACGTGCCCTGAGCACTCGCTGCGCTTTGGTTTTGAGCGATTTCAACTGTTTGAGTTACCCATTTGCATTTGTTTGTCAATTTTCTGTTATATATATATGATTCTCTATAGCTGGCACTGAAATTACACGAACTACGAAGTAGAGTTTAATGCAAATATCGCTTCAGTTATCAGGCAGTGAAAGTGTTATATTTCTTTGAGGAGGGATCGTCCCACTAAGATAATATTAGGATGATTCATATATGAACTTAGCTTGTCTTGGCTGGGGAGTTAATGATCTGTATTAACATTTTTAAAGATTAAGGATGTGTGAAGGAAATAAAATAATGTCAAGTCAACAGCTCCTTGTTGAGTTGGCTTTCTTTTTTGTTATTTAAAGAACCAGTCTTGAGTAAACAGTGAATAAATTAAGAAATGAGGTTGCACTGGCTTCTGTATTAAGCTGTATAATTTATGTCATTAAAACTGTTGCTCGCATATATTTACCAAAGCCCCTAAAGATAATAAAATAATTTATTTAATAATAATTTCCCCCAAAAAGTAAACGTTAACATAATGTTAAATCATGTTAACATTAAAATTAGCGTTGAGCAGTCTGGCAACCTTAAAATAACATATGGTAACACTCAAATAACGACTTTTTCAAACGTCTCTTTTAACATAAAACTTTTATGATAAAAGCAATAAAAAAGCCAGCGAATAAAATTATATTTAAGTAATATAATGATAAGACTTCTTTAAACCTCTTTCTACTTTATAAACAATTAAAAATAAATTCCTCACTCAACTTTCCCCCTTTAAAAACACCAATTTCATTGATAATTTATTAATTTATTTAGATTGAATTTCATTAAATAGTTAAGGACATTGATATAATGTTGTGTCGCAATTATCATTATTATTTGTGTATTTTGCGCGTGTGTGTTTGTTGTGTGTTTGTTTAGTGCTCGAAGTAAGCGGAGACTCTAACATAAGTAGAGTGATCAAAAATATCGAAACAAAAGTAATATAAACTAAACAATTAAATTGCTAGGACATGTGGCTGTGTCTGTGTGTGTGTGTGCGTGTTGTTTTTGTTGCTGTTTAATAAACATACAATACATATCAAACATAAACCGTGTGGTTTTTAATACAATAAAACTGTTTAGAACTGAAACCTGCGGTTAGGAAACTTTCATCTCATTCGGCGCGCTGTTCGTCGCTTGGTTAAAACTTAAAATAAATAAATAAACATACATTTTTCAATGTGGCAACAATAGTTACAATTGGTTCAGTATTTCTGTAGATTTTTTTTGCTTGGGTTTTTTTCTTGTTTTCCATTTTTAGTGATTTTGATTTCGTTCTGAAATGCAATTACAAATAATAAGTATCTATACAATCCGATGTGCTGGTCTACTCGCGTGAAGATAAAGCGCAGTTATCCTACATTTTCTTTTAGCTAACTCTATCGACTTGAATTTTACAAAATTTGATTTGCTTTTGATTTAGTTTTAGTATGGGATACATCCTCCTTTTGATGCTTCAGCTAGGTTCTCCCATTTCTAATGTAAGTGTAAGGCATTATCTTCTCTTGTATATCGTTTTAATACATGTGTATATATATTCCTCCTCATCGTACTCCGATTTGATCCATAATTTCGTTGAATTTGTTTATGGCTAAAGTTGGCTGCTTCGCCTTCTCCTCCTCCTCATGACTCTCGGCTCCTCCATCCTGCCGCCTGACTCTGGGACTTACATCAGCTTCTGCTTGGCGCAGTCGGGGCACAGGATGTCGGGTCCGTCGGTAATAAAGCCCCGTCCCACCAGGCTGGACTTGCAGCTGGCACACACGAAGCAGTCGTGGTGCCAGTGGCGATCCTCGAACGAGATGAAGCGTGTGCCGCCAATGCCTATAAATAAAAAGGATGTATTTTAAAGGATTTATTTCAGGGAAAGGTTTTATATTTAACCCACCTGTTATGGGCTTCACACAGGCCGTGCAGCGCTTGGCAAACAGCTCGCCAAAGCACTCGGCACAGTAGGGCTTCTCATCCCGGCTGGTGAATCGCTGGCCAGCTAGCGTGATGTTGCAATGGGTGCAGGTGAAGCACTCGCGATGCCATGGCTCGTTCTTGTAGGTAACACCTCCCGAGGTGATGACCTGCAAGGATAACAAAGAGAACACTTAATTAAGAGTACAGAGAAGACATAACTCCCTCCACTCACCTTATTGCACTTGATGCAGCGCGTGGCAAACTTCTCCTCGTAGCAGCCGGCGCAGTAAATCTCCTGCTCCCGCGGGATGAAGGACTTGGTGCCAATGGCCGTCTTGCAGACGCAGCAGCAGAAGCAGTTCTCGTGCCATTGCCTGGTTTTGTACTCCATCTTCTTGGTACCTTTAAGTAGAGAAGGTTGGGAATCAGGTTAAAATCAATTCAACTCGAAATCAATTTCCGCAATGCGGAAACCTTGAACCCTGAACTTTGGCAACCCACTAACCCAGCTCTGGATCTCCGATCAATTCTATTTAGGCAAAAACTCAATTTCAGACAAAATGACAGATTGGGGGCAGAGCAGCGGGTTCAATCACTGAGATTGTCTTCCATCCATTTTTCGATATGGAAACAAAAAACAGAAACTTTCCGTCGTTATGTCGGGCAGACATGCAACTTTTTTCCACCGCGGGGGCGCCTGTCACGCCTCACCCGAATTGTTCCCGGGGGCTTCGACATTTTCATAACAATTAATGCAGAAATTACGCAAATTTTTGGCTAGTCTTCAGACAGCAGACATTAGCTATTTGATTTAGGGCCATGTTCGCTTTAGTAGTCCATATAAACCCTTGAGGACTTTGGTCTAAGCTTCTTTATTGCGTGTTCGAAATGTTTGTGGCCAAAAATAAGCAGACAGGCAAGAGTTAAGGTGAGTTTTCCCCCATTTTTGGAGAGAACAAAGCTTTGCTAGAGCGGGTAATTGAGTGGAAATGTTGACTCTGTCGTCTGAAAATGATTCTTTAATTCACGGTTGTCGAGCAAGACAATCGTGGAAAGTTGGGGCAGGCGCGGGAAAATAAGTTAAGGGAGTTGTTTTATATTGTCTTGGAGCTGTCTCCGGAAAATGTGTCATTAAATTTCAGTAGTTGTTAATTTATGAGCACTTATATCTGCTCTACTTATGCAGTAAAATATATTATTTCCTCAAAAAATCTAAATAAAGATATGAGAATAATTTTATGTTAACAATGAAATACATTTTCCAAAGAGAAAAACACTTAAAACTCTTATCTTAATTCCCATAAATCTTATACAAATTATTAAACCATAAATTAATTCAATATTTTCTATAATTGGAAAATAAAATGAATTTGAAACCAGGTTAAACAATTTTGGGCACTCAAACGACTTGTAATCAAAATATTTCGATTATAGTTTTCTGTTTTATTATTTAAATTTTATGGCCTGTCTTTCTTCATTAGAAACATAAATTAATAGACCCTCGGATGGATTTCTTGTCTGGCCTGTTCCGAGGGTTTCCATAAATGGCAAATTCATTACTCATCATCATCATCACGGATAGCGATGACGACGACTTGGTGGACCTGTGGGTGGTTCCTTTCTTCTGGCCAATTTGAATAGTTTTCGGCCAATAATATTGATAAATTATGATGTCTCATCCGTCGTTAATTAAGCACCTTTTGGCTTTGGTTACCTGCTTTGGAGTGGCGCGGATCGCCGAGGCGACAATAGTCGCCCAGCTGGCAATAGAAATTGCGATTCTCCTCCACGGCGGAGGCGTTGGGCAGGAACATGCTCAGCACGGCAATGTCCTCGTTGTTATCCTTGGCCTTCTTGATCCGATCAGCACCAATGGTCTTGGTCTGCAGGTGAAGGCGCGACTTCATCCTGGAGCTGAGCACATCCACGTCGGTCATGTTCGGTTGCAACTCTTTAGTATCGTTGGATTAGAGATCGGAGGAATGCCCAGAGTGTACCCAACTAAATGGCTTCAGTTATTGGCTTTCTTTCTCTTCCCCCTAATCGAACCCCTTGTATCGGACACGAAAAATGCAATTTCATTGAACTCTTAAACTGCTCTAAGTGGGTCAATTTGTGATTAAAGATCGGGCTATAAATCCACTAAAAACGATTTCTGGAATTAAGCACGAACTTAATTTGGCGACGCCAAGTCTCCCCCTCTCTCTATCTTGTTCCATGACAGATCTCTGCTATGATCTCAAGGCGTTGTCTCTATGACATCATTTGCCAAATAACAAGTTTCATTAAACTTAGCGAATGCTTATAAATAAAATCCAAAACCAAATTGGTTATAATGGAAATGAAACAACAACTGCCGCAACTGGCTATCATAAATCATTAAATAATTAACTTTTTGTAAGCAGAACAAGGTACAGCAACAAAAATTCTGAATTTCATGAGCAATTTTGTGTTTTGTTTAGTTTCGAAGCTCGTGCGCAAATTGAAGCAGGAAATTGTCCAAGCTGGAGGCGCACAGGAAGCTCAGAATGGAGTCGAATAGATTAGAGTGGAATTATAGCCAAAGAAACCCACACAATTGGGAAGATACAATGGTTAGATAGCCGAGGAATGTCGGAGAAATCTCCATTGGCCAGCAATTGGAGTGCGATGATGTAAGATTAAGTATTTGGAAAGAAATGTGGCAACTAAAATCTTGAAGAGTTTGAATTTCAGCTGAAAACTGATCAAAAAACACGCAAATTAAGGGATGATGTAAGATTTTAATGTCTCGACAGGAAATTATAATATTTAATTCCCAAGCTAAGCTGCTTTTAATAACAATAACTTAGAATATTCCCACAGGTGAGGAATTTTGTGTAGTATCATTTGATTTAGACTCTTTAATTTAAGTAAATAAATATTTTGGTAGAATGAATAATTTATAGATGAATTTAAAAGGCTTTAAATTAGTAAACAATACTTTAGATTATTAAAATTCAGCTTCAACACCGACTTATATTTATGGAATAAACATTTGCTAAGCTAAAGATATTCCATAAACAAGTAAAACATTCCACAACTACTCTAAGCAAAATGACAAGACTTTAGTTAATATTTAACTTGACAGTAAGATGTGAAAACTAATATTTGGAACTGTAAATAATATATTTTTTAATACAAAAATTAGCACTTTATTTTATGTTTAAGTGCACATATAGTTTTTCATACATATTATTTTCTGAATCTAGTTCAAACTCATTGGTTGTATGTCATTCGTCTTCGATTACCAACTCGTAACCACAGCATTCGTATGGGTTTCTGCTGCGGTTTATTTGCGGCTAAATACTGGGACATAAACAAAGTTTATTTATGGCTACCAGCGACTAACATAATTATAACTAATTGTGATGGGTTGTCAGCTTCGGAAAGACCAAACACATCGCCCACTGGGACACTGAGACTCTGTGAGAGATACTGATAGATTGGAGCCTCAAGCCGCCGCCGACGACGACGCCTACAACAAAAGTCACCGCGGCGGCAATGACGATCGCTGCTGAGGTCAAGTGGAGAGACATTGAGGCAATGATATATTGACAGGTCGCTGACTGCACGCTGATTGATGGCATTTGCATTGGCCCGGAAAATGAAAGTGGATTCGAATTCGCATTCGGATTTGGATTTGGACTCGCACTTGGCTTCGGATATGTCAACCCAAGCCAAACGCAGAGCGAAACCTAAACCCTTGCGTCGTGCATGGTCTGCATTTTTAATTGCAATTGGAGACACCGAGACTGTTGGCAGCAAAAACCGAAAAAGGGAACACAGTAAAAAATAAATTGTTTATAAACAAAAACATTCTTTGAATGAGTTAAGAATTTTTTAGATATTCCAAAAACTGATTGAGTAATCAATTGTGAAATCATAAACGTAAGGTATTTCAGATATCTTTAAGATATTTTTAAGTACTGATAAAGTAAATGATTGTAAAATCTCAAGTTTAGAATGTAATTAAAAAGAAAATATTAAAGATAACTGAATAATAGCTTAATTTTTATATAATGTAGTTTTATCTGTTTTCTTTTCAATTTTTATATATATTTTTGTTGCTGTGCATTTGACAATGTCTCCCATTTAGCGGCCTGCCGCAATATTTGATTTTCACTGTGGGATCTTTGACTTTGACCCGCCGCAGGGCACAAAAAGCGAGCTTAAAAGCCAAGATTTATTGGCCGCTTAGATTCGGTGAAAAGAGAAATTGAATTTGCTTGTTTTGTGGGCCTTTGTTTTGATAAGACAACCGGATGACATCGTCTAAGCGGGATTAGCGTGAGCTGTCGACTTAGCGGGTGTTTTAAAACGCTCCTCCGATAGGATCTTTAATTAATCCAAAAACCCCCAAGGGGAATCGAGTTAATTAAGAATCATTTTTACAGTCACCGTCAACCCCTTTAATCGCAGGCCGCACAATTAACGCATTCAATTGAAAGCCATTTGGCCGCAAGCTCGGAAATAGTTTCAAGCGATTTCATTTCGATTTCATTTCCATTTCCATTGCCAATTGATATTCAATTGCAATGACAACCACACAAAACAATAATAATAAATAAAAGAAATTCCAGCTGAATGGCGTGCATATTCATATGGTTTACATTTCGGGCTCCCATTTCGGATGGAATTTAAATGTGGTGCACGTTGAATTGGCCATCGCTTGACATTAAATGCAGCCGAATTGGTTCCGGCTTTTTTGGTAGCTTTGCTGGTTATTTATGACGGGGAAAAGTGTTGTGTTTTTTGGGGAAAAACTGTATCTGGAGTGTCTCGATTTCATTTCTGGCCACCTGAGGATTGTGCAATGCCCCAGTGTGTGCGTGTGGGCCGTGCGTTACGTATACGCCCAGGATGCAAAGTGAAATCAGATGACAAGCATACGCCGTGTGGGCTGAAATCAAGCCCACAGTTTCTCGAATTAACCCCTTTCCTGCTCACAGTTTACAATTGCGAAAAACAGAAGCCATTTAAACGTATTGGGTACACTTTTGCATTCTCCATATTATTGTTTCAATATTGTTTACAGGTGATTTCCACCAAAACAACAAGGTGTTTATAATCGCTGTGGCACTGGCTTATTCCACTCAACGCCCTCAATTATGAACACTAACTGCGGATGTACTTTATGGGGTTCTTTATGGTATCAAGATGATCAAAGTTTATGCACATGCAACACGTTGCTGCTGCTGCTGGCAAGTGGAAAATCAGCAAACAGAATATATATCTTAGGGAATCGCTTTGTAATTGTTTCCGCGGCACATTCCACGCGCTTCGAAAGCCGCTTTGAGACTGAAAAAATCCGAGGCGAGGGCCCAAAACAAAACACACTTCCGAGAGCGGCAGCCGAGCAAAGTGACTCGAATTTCAGTTGGTGTATTGAGTCGAGTGAGTTTGGAGGGGAATTGAGTCGAACTGTGTGAGTATTCAAGTGTTTTTAGCAGTGCCGGTACCGGTATCAGTACCTGTTGCATGCCGCCTCCGAGCGGAGATCGAACACGACAAGCTGGAAATAGCTGGCATATTATATTCACCCGTGCCGGGCAAGGCAGACTAGATGCCATTTAGAGAGCATGGACTCCTCCGCTGGCCGGCAATTATGAACTATTTTGACTGCAGGGAGGAGATTGACGAACCCAGGCAAGGTAGGGGACCGACACTGGCACTGGTTGTGGCCTCTACTTATGCAGATCGGGTGTGGGCATTGCTTTGCATTGTAACTCTGGGGATATGTCAACTAGACCTACTGGAAGTCAGACTGGTTGGCCGCAACGCCCAGTGGCAGTGGCACTCTGGTTGCCATTCGACCCGAATAGGAAATGGTTGCAGTTTTTAATCAATTCCATCCCGATTTGGCCACGAATAATAGAATGAAGTTAATTTCGCTGCCAAACGCTTTTGATTAATGCCCGCGACTTACGGAAATGGCTCGACACGCGTTGGATGATCCGAAATGATGGCGTGGGATTCCCCTACAGCTGGCTACCAACAAATCAATCAATTGAAACCCCATAAAAAATCGAAATTCATTAGAAAAATTAAACCGTAATTGGTCTCAACAAAGCTGTTGAGTTGGATATAATTTATAAAAATGTTATTGCACAACATTAAAAGTGCATACGTTTTGAAAGTAAAGATTCTTAGTTCTCTCTTTATTTTTCTTTGATATTTTTTAGCTTTCCGTTTTTTCAGACATTTTTAAACCTTTATTAAGGCCACAACAAATCCCCAAAATTCAAATAATTAAGCCCCAGCAATGGCACAACCATCTCCTCTATATGCTTAGCCTCAAAATGAAAGTCTCATTCGCATCGTGCCAAAAACCACATTCTATTTAATTATTCCCGCCGATTCGCAATGTCTGCCGCACCTCCGCCCCCGAAAAAAGCAGCATAATAACCATTTTTCATTCTAATGAATCCGAACCATGGCAATTTAAAAGCCACAAATCAAGGGATACCGCATGCAACAAAAAAAGAAATTAAAATCCCAAAATCTTTGCTTCGACGACGCGTGTCTTCGAGCAGATGGAGTAAATAAATCAAAAAAGTGTCTGAATATACACAGAAAAATGTAAAAAATTCTTAATAAAACAATGTTTTTCTGCTTGAAATGTATGTTTTTTTAAGATAGATATTAAAATATAAGAAATTAAAAAGCTGACCTTAGTTATATATTTTTATAGATTTTTATAGAAATTAAATTACGTTTTAAGAACTCGTAGCAAGTCGAAGAATGTTTGTTTGACTTACTTTTGATCAAGAAGTATTTGAGTATTTCTCAGTGTATAATTTATAATTATTTTCCTTTCTTTTCTGGTGACTCAGAGACTTCGCATTAGATGTGCTCACAGGGGATCAATGGGATCTCGATGGCTTGCGGCCCTGCGACTTGGGATGATTTCAGTCAGAGACTTGTCTTGCCTTTGTGAACTCCAAGTAATTAGCAAGTATTTATTGTGCACTTGATAAGCATATTGGCTGCCACCCGATATGGTCTGTACAGTGTGGACTGTCAGGCTCGGATCCACCTTTAACAAACAGCAGAATCTCTCAATCCGAGTTCGAAAAAACTCGAGTGTGTGGGATGCGCTGCTGACATTGAAATAACTTTTCGCGAGTGCAGGGAAATCAACAATATAATAATATTTACTGCCGCGTAGCTGTCGCGATTTCTGTTTCTGTTCTACACGTAATTGGCAACGCGTGGATGTTGGCAACCTTGCGTTAACGCGAAAGTGTCACGGCCCCGCGGCGTTTTGGCCAAATTGGGAACGTGCCGAGGGGTTGGATCGGATTGGATCGTATCAGATCGCCTCAGATCGCTTGGCATCGGTCATAAATTTATCAGTCGCTGACAAAGTCAACGTATTCTGACACTGTTTGCCTTTCTGTCATATTTATTTGCGCTACAGTTGAAAGCGGAGCACAGCAGACACCTTGTCTTGACTTCTCTCTCACTGTCTCTGAAGTACACAATAATAGGGGGGGAGTGGAATTGGTTCAGGGTCTGGCGTGGGCCGCCTTTAAAGCCCGTTCCATTAATGACTCCGCAGGCACAGGTGACAATGAACTTGCAGTCTGCCAGTTGAGACATCAAGGCACTTACGTAAGCAACTCCGCGTATCTTTGCATCTCTCAAAACTGGACGCACTCGAGTGTGGCAAGTTCGTTAGCTGGAATGCAAAGCTGACATATCCAGCAGATACATTCGGGTGGACCTCTTTGAATAGGAAGGAGTTTATTAGAGCTGAATTGTATGGTTTTTATTATCCATATAAAAAGCATGCCTCATATATACTTCTTTGTCTATATAAACTTAGAAGATAACATCAAAATTGCCTGTCAATCTAGCAAATAATTGAGTGAGTTATGCTTCCGCTTGTGTCTGAAAACAAAACTAGTTTTGAGCCAAAAGCAGCTAACAACTTGACTGATTGTAATCATCATTGAAATAAAAATTCAAACAAGTTCAAAGTGTTGGAGAATTGTTTCTTAGGTTAAAGAGTAAATTAAAAATTGAAGGAATATATATCATTTTAACAGCATTGATTTTAATGCACACAAACTGGTTTTTAAGTTCGTCACTCCTACATAAAATGGACTTAATATTCGTTTAATGACAGGCAATAAACTGAAAATACTGAAGATGAAGTATAAGCTATTAAAATATCACTTTTAATGACTTAACAGGTCCATGGCTAAGTTTTTGTCTTATATTCTTGATCTGTTAAATTGCATTTGCTTCAAAAAGTATTCAATTACGTTAGAATTCTTTAGTTAAATCACTCTTCATTTTCAGTAAGTAAAATGCTAAAATTAAATCAAATTCCTTGAAGAGTTTTTGCTATTTAAAAGCAAGCAAACTATGTTAGTTTGACTCACAAGTCCACCCCAATCTAACTAGACTTAACGTTGCTAACCAATAGGCTGGCCAAAAGCAATCAATTTCCTTGCGATTGCCATTATAAATTGATCAAGTGCTCGAGATACGGATACCTGGGATACCTGTGCAGATATCAACCTGAGCCGAACCAGTTTCTGCCAGCTGCGCTTAACTCCTGATCCTATCCATATAGTAGTAATAACAATTAGCAATCCTTAACGGGAACGAGAAGAACTTGAATTCTCAGTGTGCATCTTTGAGATATTCCCACAACCGAAATAAATTCTTGATTCAGTGCCACCATTTACCCAGAACCGCCCGCAAGTATGCCACGAAATTCGGGGATTTTCTTTGGATTTTCTTTGAATTTTCTTACCTGCACGAAAAACTTCACCGCAGCCATCGCAACGGGACGCAAACTGGGCATCGTAGCAATTACCACAGTAGATCTTATCCGCCTTGGCCCCGAACTGCTTGTCCACCAGCGAAAGGTGGCACTTGAAGCACAGGAAGCAGGCCTCGTGCCAGTGCTTGTCTTTGTAGGATAGATCCTTTGTGGGAGGGATAAAAGAGGGTTTATAAATTAGCCATAATTTACAATAAATATATAGTGATTTTCCACCCATTTTTAATTATATTTACGACATGAAGTGAAATGTAATTACATTTTATTGCAACGTTTTGTGGAATATTTTACTATTTTTATATGGAAATATAAATTGGCAGAGAATTTTGTATTTTTAAATGTCTTTTTATATGTAAAAACTTTATAGAACAATTTTAAAATATTTACGAATGCATACACAATTTATATATAAAATTATACTACTCAATTCCATTTATTAAAATATAAATAAAATAGGGAAATGTAATTATTGAGAAACTCATAACAAAACTAATACGTTTTAATCTATTTACCTTTCTTCTATTGGCAGCAAAGGATCTTTAAATAAGTAAAACAATTCCCAAAAAATTATCTAACTGAAAAATATACTATTTAGCTAATCTTGCATTTGTCTGTCTATTTTTAAACCAATAATTAAAACAAATTACGGGCAGACGCATAAAAACAACATAAACCCAACTCGATGAACATTAAACGCCAATAAAAAGCAACACACCAGAAGCATAAAACCCGCATTAAAAATCTAATCTTTCGGTAAACTGTTGTAATCTGTGTTTCTGATTGATTTCAAATATTTATGGATTTCTTTTTGTGATTTTACGAGCTGCACCCAAAGGGGGATTTTGTCAATGGAAGTGTTGCTCCATGTAATATGTTCTTCTGGCCCGTGTCTTTGCCCTACTTGATGGTTCCATTATTAAACTGCCCACATATGGCCATCATCAATTCGGTTTACGATCAGTTTATGGGCCCAGATTCCTGGTTTTCTTAATTTTTATTAATAATACCCAGACGTCTGTATAGTCGCACTCACCTTCGAGTCGATGCCAATGATCTTGTTGCACTCCTCGCACGTATTGGCGAACACGTTCTCGTAGCACTTGATGCAGTACGGATGGTCGTCCCGGATCACATAGCGCTGTCCGGTGAGGCTCTCGTCGCACTGCCAGCAGCAGAAGTGTCCGGAGTGCCAGTCCTTGTCCATGGCTTTTGTGTACTCGCCACTGAAAATTAACTGCAAGCACACACACATTGATTGAGGGGTTATAGAAATCGTCACAATAAAATATATAAAACTGTGAATTATTATTAATCTTTTTTGGAAATCCTTTATTCTTCTACTTGAATTAGTTTTAAAATTAAGGGAATATCTTTAGAAATATAAAATATACAAAAGCTAAAAGCTTGTGTTCTTTAAATACGATTGAAATGCTTTTTATTTTAATTAAATGAATCTATAATAATATAGAATCCTTGAGGTAATAAATAAAAATCCATTTTGAACCTAAACCCTCTTCTGTAATATCTGAAAATCCTTTTTTTTTAACCCGAACCTTGCTGCAATTTATATTTAGAATGTTTAAAGGATTATTCTTCACAATTGTATAATTCACAGCCCTTTTAATTTCACATAAAAACAAAGTAAGGAATATAAATAAAATATTTTCCAATTGGTTTTTAGTTTTTTGTTTTGTTTTGTGTTGTGCAGTGTGATTTTGGTATGTTTTTTTGTGGTTTTGTTGTGGCACTGTTTCTTGGTTTTTGGTTTTGGTTTGGGTTTGGTGTACTTAGATCGACTTTGTGGATACCTTTTAGTGATCCGAGGAAAGTAGAGTAGTAACGTGTGTCGTTTTGTAAAAGTTCGATATGCGAGAGAGTTCTTTTGGATATTGTATACATATTGGGAATATCTTTTTGCTTGGAATTGAGTTTTTTGATTTCTTTTTTGGAATTTTCGAAGGGGAAATGATTTCGGAATGAGCTCGGACAAGGTGAAAGATTGTGTGATTGATTGATAGAGATCATGAGAATATATATATATATATTTATGCCTTTAACGAACTGCCACAAAACTGTGCTGGGACACACATGACACAGGTCACCTACCCCCTTTCCTCGATGGAGGCATCCACCTCCACCTCGCTGATCTGGACCTCGGATTCGCGACGCTTCGACGACTTCTTGACCTTTTTCGTTTTCTTCACTTCCGTTTGCACGGTTTGCATAATTTCCACGTCCGCCATCGCGACCGACTGAACTTTCTTTTCTATAAATGTTGTATCTCGTGGATATGTATCTGTGTGTCTGTGTATCTCAGAGTGTGTATCTGTTTCTGTTTCTGGGTGCCGCGCGTGTTGCGTGTGCTGTGTGTGTTCGTTATATTATTTTTCGATTTTTTTCGGCGTCCAGAACGTTATGATCTTTGCCGAGTCGGGATCTCAACTGGCGCAGCGGTTTCCGAAAATGTTTTTGAAACGCTCGAATGTGCAGCGGCACCGACCGATCGTTCGCTCTGTATCTAGTTTCGCCACCGCCACCGCCAAGTGTAAAAATAAAATCTCGGAGCAGCCGGCGAGAGCGGAGATCTCTAGAGATCTCTTCTCGTTCGCCGAGAGTGGAAAATAGAGGAAAACCCACTGGCTAGACAATGTAAATATCGCCAATAATTAACGGGATTATTGAATGTGCAATGCAATTGGGTAATTTCTTCTGCGATTTCGGCCAATTTGCTGGCAATATTTCGTTTGGCGCTTCTTGCTTAAAAATAGTAATTTGTAACAGAGAAAAATAATAATAATCGAACGCATTTCAGGTGCCAAAAGGCGTGGGTGGCGCACCTGCCTTTCGGGGGTGTCAAAGGGGTGTGGCATCATCCCCCCTTTAAATGCTTTTGAGAATATTTCCTCCCCCTCCGATGGCGCTTGTGCACACGACACACAAGTCCCCACATACACACACACACCGAAGGCATTCTCGTAAATGGAAAATCTCACAGATACACTCACCGATTCTCCCCCCCACACACACACACTTCATAATGGAGCATAAATCGGTATTGGATCGGGGATCCAAAGCAATGATCTGCCTCTGGCATTCGTTCAAATTTTTCGTATATATTTCCCTTTAGTTCTGACTTAATTGATCTGCGCTGCGCTGCCCATGCATTATCGTAATTGTATTAATATATGGAATTTATTTTCGCATTCCTCGATATTCTGGCAATTCGGCATACAGACATCATTGGGATGCCAATGGATGCAAATGTTTATTGAAACGCGCCAACAGGTGTGCCGTCGGCCAAATAGGAGAATCAAACGGAATTTAACATTAAATTTAACATTAAATAATTTCCAATTGAGCAAAGGCCATAAATAGAAGAAAAGGTAAATTTCAAGTTTGATTTTTAGCTATAAGGATTGAGAATTAATTGTGGATATCGCAAGATTATGTTTAAAACTTTACTGTTATTGTTCAAGTGTTTAAATATTGTTTAGGATATATTTTATATTTAATACAATTTGAAATTGATTTAAGAAAATTACTTATTAATCTTTAGTTAGTTAGTTAGCTAGTTTAGTTAAGCGTGTACAAAGATTTCTTATTTCCCTACAATTGCTTAAAATATGGTAAACTCTGAATAAATCCTCCCAAAATGTTTATAGCATATAAATGGTAAATAAAAACTCTTGACATTTGATGGATATCGAACCACTTTTCATGGAGCCCCCATTCGTTGTGACCTCATCATCAGGCGGGTCCTAAATCAATTTCAACGTACATATTTTGCGGCAAATTAAAATATTGCAGCCCAATTAATAAGCAATATTTGCCAGGCGGCGGAACAAATTGCCATTAGACAAATTGACGCGACATTTAAGGGCAGCCGCCCAAGGGAAATTGGCGCGAATTAGAAACAAGTACAAATGACCAATGGGCCACGAAGAAATTCTATAAAACCTAGTGACAGTTCAGTGGTAGAAAGCAATTAACAAGGTCTCCCGATGCCTTCTCTAGGCCGGCAATGGTGTAAGAAAAATGGCTCAGCTCGGAATGAATAATAAACGAAATCAACAACTCGTAAAATCTTCTGGCTGCACAGAAATTAAATATATATATGGATATGTATATATGTAGATTGTTTAAAAATCAAAATGTTGATGTAAACTGATTCACTGCTGTGATGGCTGTAATTTATGGCTTTAATAATAATAATGTACACAGTGACGTGGGCTGCAAAGCAATGAAGGGGTTTCAAATCAAATAAATATCTAGGAAATATTGTGTTGGATATTATCCACAAAACTAAACAGAAACAACATAAAATTAAGAGTATAAACAGCACTAAATAATTTCAGATTTCTTTGTTATTATTGAGTTTATTTTAGGGAATCAACTCTTATGGGCAAACGCTAATTTTGAATCGTTTGATTTGTTTGTTTTTTAAAAAGAAGATACTTTATTGGCGTTACATGAGGTCTATGTATAAATTGTTAATGATATGAATATAATTTTGGAAAAAGGTTTATTGATTATAAATATTATGATGTTAATCTGCTTGAAAATTAAATATAAGTTCACCAAAGTTCCATTAGATAAATTGACTTCTTGAAACGGATTATATTACAGTCAGTAAATTGTAATATTTACTCTTTAAAAGTAATTAATAATAAAATTATGAACTATAAAGATACATTTTCTTTTAATGCCTCTCTCAAATAATTTTCCCTCTGGCCATGCCATTCCATATTCCTATCTATCATATATACTATGAGATGATGTATAGCTGTGGCTATATGGACATATAGACTTATGCATTAAATAATGCATAGCGTGTGTATATTAGTTGTTGCTATTTTCGCCACAGACACACAGCCGCAGCAGCAGCAGTATCAACAACAACTGCAATGGAGCCAAGTGTAATGCAATCTGCGAATTTGGTCTATAAATAATCCGCATCTCGCGAATCTTTGATAAAAAGTTTTGCGTGTTGTGACTGCTCCGCGCCAGCCGCTGCTCCTCATTACGATTATTTGGCAGTTTTCTCGCAGGCGTTAAGGCGTTAATTGGGTCATAAATTCAGATATATACAGATTTATATGTATATCGTGTATATTTCCAGCGTATTTTTGTATTTTTATTTCTTGTTGTTTATCGAACGAAAGAAAATCAAAGGCGAGGGCAGGGAAAGTTTGTCCGAGACAAGAAGGCACTTCGCTGTAAATGGCGGGCTGTCTATAAGTTCAAGTTTAAGTTTGTCGGAGAGCAGCTGCGCCTTGTATCGGATTTAATTTAATTTGGCACATTTCTAATTTGTCCTTAATTCGGTTGAGATAATATGGAAAAAATATTGAATATCTATTTTCGCTCCATGTTTGTCGGCAGCGTGGAAAAAGGTGTTTCATTTAACTGACACTGAATAAGAAAAATTCATTTACCAGCTGAACGCACGAAAATTCAAGTGAATTTGTATTTTATTTTTTTTTTATGTTTATTTCTATAATTATTTAAGGCAAAAATACTATATTCTAAGAGTGTGTACTGGCAATTTTGGGGGGGCAAATATGAAAGAAAATATAACCGCAGGCTTTTAAGTGTGCCCCGTATAAGAAAAAAATTCATGTCAAAGACAAAACTATTGAATAAGACTTTTTGGCAACGTCTGTGCCCTGCTCTTTGGGATCCAACGCAAGTTCGGAGAGATATGTACATACATTTGGCTGGTGTACGCCTTGGATGCAATTACGCAATGAGTTTTACAGAAAAATATAGAATAGATTTTCCAAATGGCCCGTCGTTGGAGGGGAGAACAAAGCCAAGTGAGCCACGTAAACAAATCACTCGAGTGACACACTTTCCTGTTGGCCTGTCATAAATATTTTGAGAATTTTTCATTTTCCAAATTTCCCCAATTTTCCCCTTTTGCGGCCATTTGACAGTCGCGAAAATAATTTGTTATCTCCGCCAGCGAACCTTTGTTTTGCTTTTTGTTGCCTTTCAGTGGCTGGCTTTAGCTTAATTTGACTAAGAATACGACATCTAAAACTTGACAGCACATTTCACCAAAGAAATATCGGTCGAGAAGTGCAAAAATATTATATTTCGCAGATCTGACAAACAGAAAAATAATGAATGAATTGGGGTTTTGCTGGGCGCTGCTAGATTTTGGATATATGAATAAATCGGAGAGATTGGCATACTTTTGGGATCAGAATGCTGTATATTTTGGGGAGGAAATCTTAAAGCGTTTTTGGGGGATAAATTATATTTTTTTTAAGAGAGTTTTTTGGTGATTAAAGGAATATTTTGTAGACGAATCAAGTTTAATTAATTATAAATTATCTAAAATTTAGATTAAATAATTATTTGTTGGTTAATTGATTAAATTTCTGTTTCATTTTTGTTGCTTTTAAAGGTGTCTTTTAACTATATATATTTTACTATATGTATTATCCTAAAATTTCCATATAAAATAATTTCCACATCTCCTATTTTATTTTGACAAATTCTAGCTCAAGATAATGCCACTTAACCCTGACCTTAGCGCCCATTCTTCAGGCATAAGACCCACAAAATCCCCGAGACCAGATATATAATTCGGTTGCATGACAGATTGTTTTCGTTTGCGTTTATAGTCGCAATGACAAGAGCATTAAAAATCGAGTAAATCTATATGGCGAACCATTTGCCGGGGGATTATTTATGTGTTCCACCCGTCACTGGGTACTCGTAATACCCGCGTATGTGAAACGGTGACATCATCGTGCCTTGGGGCGACCAGGAGCCCCCAAATGCAAATTGGGCCGCATCGTGCGGATATATGCTATTGGCCATATGCGACTACAAGTTTTACGGGTAATTGTGGGACGATTTATGGGCCATCTCTCTCTCTGCGACTGCACTTGGTGGATGGATGGATGGATGGATGGATGACACCACTAAGTGATCTCAATGCTCGGGTATTTCGGTACAAGATGCAGAATTGGCACAAACAGATTGGCAGATTCGAGGGGGAGGGTGGCGGAGGGATTGCTATTTATAGAAAGTGAGAGAGAATCAACAGAAATGCTTTCTTTCATTTATTCAGTTGGCATTTTATTCTCGGCATTTTTATAAAGACAAAAAATCGTTAAGTAAACTAACAGCTACGTGTATTTTTTGGTAAACAATCCTTCAATCGTTCGCTATTTCTGTGGGGTCGTTAGTATAATACATAGTTTATACAGGGCGAGGGATCTGGGGGATCCCATCTTTCAGAGGAGCGGATGCTAGATGCTGGATGCTGGGCACTGGAACTGGGACTGATTTCGTGTGCAGCGTGCTCGGTTTGGGACTGGATTTGTGCTGGGCTTGACTTGGCTTATGAACATGTCTATAAGAAATAGAATTATTAATAAATATGCAGTACAAGCGAAACAATGGCATGTGGCGGGGTTAGTTAGAAGAGCGGATAGAAGTTGGCATCTTTGAGTATGTCGAAGGTGTCCACCACGGATCGCGCTGGCACCACAGCAGCTGAAGCCGCAGTAGTCGCGATGGAGGAGGGCGTAGCTGTTGCTGTGGTTGCTGAGGTGCCTCCAATCTCCTCAATGGATGAAGCCGGAGTTATGCACACACTCTGCCCGGCGCTGATGATGGAGAGCAGATTCTGTTGGGTGGATTCGGGACTCAAGTTGGTGGACACCGACACGGGAGCAATCTCCGCCAGAGCTGCAGCTAAAGCCTGGTCCAGGTGGGATTCTTCTGTAAGCTGGGTCTCCTCCTTGGGCTCCTCCCTGCTTTCTTTTGTTGAAGTCTTCTTGCGTTTCTTGGTCTTCTTTTTGGTGGAGGAGGACTGCTCTTCGTCTCGCTCAAACTCTGCTATGCCTTCGAGGGAATCACCCACAAAAGCCAAACTGCTGCGGGGCGAGAAGAGTCCCGAGCCGCCATTGGCTTCCTCATTGGTGAGACTGCTTTTAGAGCTGCGCCGGGAGCGGGACTTCCTTTTCGGTGGATCTGCCACCTCCTGATCATCTCTGCGTCTTGAGTAACTTGTAATTTGTGTGTCCGAATCGTTGTCATCTCTGAGTTCTTCTTCAGTTTTGGAGCCTTTTCGTAGCTTCTTTTTGCTTTTCTTCTTTTTCGGCTTCTCAGTGGGCATTTCTTCAATGGGAAAAGTTGCTTCAGGCTCCTCTTTGGGTGGCTCTTCATCTTGGGGCAGTTCTTCGGGCACATCGGATAGAATTTCACGAACAGGACTACGACTGAAAAGAGTAATGCTCTCTCCACCCAGACTGTAACGACGGGGATCTATTGGCTCCCCAATGCCATCTTCGCCATTCTCCTCATTTGTGTACATATACGGATCCTGATCCTCCTGCTCCTGATAACGATCCTGCAACTCCAATTCATCCTCAAATTGATCTCTGGCTTCTGTCTCTTCCTGCTCATCAGCTTTATCATGACCATTTCTTTCAACTTCATCATCGTTATCGTCGAGTTTGAAGTTTTTGCGCCAATTGTACTCCCGCTTGGGGGTATAATTCATGTCCACATCGATGTCATCCTCAACGGCGCCCACATCCAACTTGGGATTGTAACCATAACGAGTGCGCAGCCTGGTGGATTGGCGAGCAGCCACATGGGCATCGCCCAGATAACGCATCTCCGATTCCCGACGCTCGCTGTCCGAAACCAAACCCAAGGCTATGTCCACGTCCGTGTGTCGGTTCCTCGAGCTAGATCGTTCCAGTTCCCTGGTCTTGGCCCACAGAGCATACCGCTCACTGTCCGATCCCGACTTTTCCTTCTCCGATTCGCTGTGATCTGAGGGCAGTTGCTCCTGGACCATCGTCTCGTACTCCCTCAAAATTCCCGATTGCTTTCTGTTCTTGATGGCCTCGTTGTAGATCTGCTCAATGAAGGAGTCCGGATCGGAGTAGGGAGTGGCGCCTCCCACAGCGCCGTCGTCTAGGCTGTAGTCCAAGAAATCCTCCACATCCTCGACCTCCTCCCAGTCCTGGGCACCGCGGTTGGCATAGCGATCAGCATTCCTCTCCGCCTCCTCGCATTCGGAGGTGTCGTGATGGGACTCATCGGTGGGCTGCGTCCGTTCGTTGTTATCCGAGATGCCCTCGTCCAGCTCAAACTCGTACTCGTCCTCGTCATCCTCATCGATCTCTACCACCGTCTGGCGTTCATCCTCGCTGTCGTTGGAGCTGCTCCTCTCCTGCTCCAGATTCTCGTGGTCCCCGGCAATGTCATAGCTGTAGATGGCATTGGTGGCATCAAATTCTGCGGCCTCTGCTTCGGCGGCCAAGACAGCCCGCGCCCAGGAATCCTGATCCACCACCTGACCCTTGGAATTCAAGTAATCATCTGCATCTTGGGGGTAAAAGTCCTCCTTCAGCCAGGTTCTGGTGCCGGTGAGAGTGCGCACTTCGATCTGTGAGATGTATACATAGTCATCGCTCGGATACTCCTCCACGGGCTGCTCCTGGGCCAGCGAATAGCGTCGAAAGTGATGATACTCCTCAGGCTCCATCTCGCCCATCAAAGCTGAGTCTGAGGCGCGCCGCTCGCTGTCGAGAAAGTCAGCGTTCAAGTGCCGCGAGAAGCTCTCAAAATTAACACTCGAGGCAGCCAGTCTGTCCAGAACCTGATCCTGCAGCTCCCGCTTGGCCGCCTCCGCATCGATGTCTCTTAACTGAGTTAAATCCTCTTCCCTCAGCGGAGATCGACTTTGGCTACGCGAACGCTGGAACTCGGCGGTGCGATGACGCAAATCGTCCAGTTGGGCGGCGGTTATTTCCTGACAACCAGCAGCGGCTCGCTCCTCGGAATATGTTTTGGGCTTGGCTCCCAGGCGATTGTCAGTGATGGAGTCCAGAATGGCTGCTTGGAGTTCTCTTTGCGCCGCCGCCTGTTCTCTGGCCTGCTC
The DNA here is from genome assembly GCA_035045905.1 of Drosophila anomelani. Lineage (NCBI taxonomy): Eukaryota > Metazoa > Arthropoda > Insecta > Diptera > Drosophilidae > Drosophila > Drosophila anomelani. Next base: position 13,201,263 of record JAWNOO010000165.1, read on the forward strand.
AAAAGTCATCCTTGGCGAAGGGCTGCGGCTTCGTTCGAATAAAGCTGCCTCTCGGCGCAGATCCTGGAATTGATCGCTGCCCAGGTCCAAGGATTCGCCTACATAAGTGGAACGCTTGAAGCCACTTGCCACCAGTTCATCCTGCAAGTCGCGGGCCACCTCAGAAACCGTGCGTTCCAAGTCTGGTGCCGGCATATCCCGCGTCATCTCAGCCACAATTTCCAGCTCAGAACTAGTGGGACTCAGGACTCGCAGCTCTGTCTCTTCGTTGGCGTTATTTAACTTTTCCAGTGCCTCCAGGTCCAGCTCTCGTTGCCTCACACTCGCAGCCAGGACACTCTCCAGCTCCTCGCTGTTTTTGCGCAGAGTACGCAGTTCGCTGCCCTCCAAATTCAGCATCAGATGGAAGTCGTCTATCTCCGGCGCCTTTGACGGAGACGGCGAGCGAGATGGTGACAAGGAGCGCATGTCGCGGCCATCTACGGTATGCTCATCCTTTTCGTGGACAAACTCGTAGACATATTCCACGGTCATGCGGGTTTCCGGCTCTGAAGTCCTCGCTCTTTCCTGCAGCGCCTCGAAAAACTGATCGTTCTGAGCTATCAACTTCTCGCGTCGCTTCTGCAGGCTCTGCTCCAAGTTGGCAGCCGTGGGCAGAGGAGATCGGGAACGGGATCGAGAGTGGGAGCGCACTCGGTTCAGGCGCAGTTTCTCGAAAAGCCTGGCCATGCTCTCCGGCGTGTCCTCGGGCTCTGCTTCGGTCTCCTCCGGTGGCGGCTCCATAATTTCAATGGAAATCGTGGGCAGGGGCAGCGGAGATAATGGCGGCGAAGCTGACTCTATAATAATCTCTGGCGAATGCATTTGCTCGTGCAGCTTCTCAAAGATTTCATCATTGTGTTGAATGCGCTTTAGCCGCCGGCTTTCCAAGCTTTTTTGTATATTGTCAGCTGTGGGCAAAGGGGAACGGGAACGGGATCGGGATCTGGACCTGGACTGAGCATTCCGCTCCGCTCGCAGGGTCTCCACAAAGAGACGCATTTCCTCATGCGACGTTTCTGAATCTGCCATTGGCTCGTCGGCCATTTCATTAATCTCGATCACAGGCTGCGGCAGGATGACTTCCTGCTGGGGACTCAGTCTCCCATTGCCATTGATCTCGATTTCCATGGAACCTTCGGATCCGGAGTGGGATAGCCGCTCTGCTAGCTCATCATTCTGTCTGATTAGGCATTCCCTGCGTTTATTAATGCTTTTCTCTAGATTCTCGGAGGTGGGAAGCGGCGAGCGGGATCTCGACCGCGACCGAGCCCTCTCCACAGACGGCTCTCGTCCTCTTTCGGCCAGAGGAGCATTGAGAGTAGCCCCCTCTAAGGGCTCGTAAACCATGGCCACAGCAGCAGAAGCATTTCCATTCCTAGCATCATCCGCCACTGTCTGCACTTGGATTGATTGATCATTGGGGGCTTCGTTTCCATTTAAATTTAATTCAAGTAGTTGCAGCACCGATTCACAATTAAGTTCACCCGCCACCACGCCCTCCTGTGTGTCATCGTATACCTCCAGAGATCGCTCCGCGTCCACATCCATGCGATTGGCCACATTCTTGGGAGTCGGCGAAGGATTACGTGAAGTGGAGCGCGATCTTGAGGGATTAACCGAAGCCGTAAAGTCGTAAAAGTCGCTGAGTCCCTCCATAAGCAGGCCATACTGATCCCGCCAAGGAGCCGTATCCGGTTGCTGGACATTGATGACCGGAGTTTGGGGCGCTGCTGTTGGCTGTGGTGGCTGCTCCTGACTGGCGGACCAGCGCTCCTCGTAGTGATCCATCTCATCGATGCGTGGACTGCGACGCAAGCCAGGTGAGCCGCCCCTCGATTGCTCCTCGGTTGTGGGAGAGGTTTGCAACTTTCGGGGCCAAGAAAAGCAAGGAAGCAAGCGGAAGAGCGAGGCGTTGGTCATATGGAAAGCAAAGAGTTAAAGCGTTAAACAGAAGGCAGTGCAGCGGGGGGAATCTGGAGGAGTTTTGGGTCCAGGAAGATCAGGATTAGTGGGACTGGATTGGAGTGGTGCTGGGTGGAACTGGTTCTGCTTGGTTGGATGTCTGACCTACGCACTTACATTGGCTTTGTTGCTGTCGCTGGCCTCCGTTGTCTGCGAGTTGTCCTTTTCCTTATCCGCATCCTGGCGAACACACAGTAAAACCATTGTTAAGGATCCTGGACTGATAGCTTCATTTACTCACCACCTGCTCCTTGGAGTGTTGCTGTTTTAGGGCTGCCACAGCCTCTTCGTTTTGTGCCTCGGTGGCCTCCTCAAAGGACGACGATTTCGGCTCGTTGGTGGCCTCGTCCTCCGCATCTTCTCCCCGGGATGGCTTCTCCATTTCCACCTCCTCCTCGTCTATGGAGAGGGCTTTCTCCCGCTTCCAAAACTCGGTATCCTTGTAGTGTTCCGGCACCACCTCACCCCATGGATTTGTGCTCTCCTCGCCGAGCATCTCCAGGGAGCCACTCGCCTCCGAAGGTGGCTTCACATCTTTAGCCGGACTCCTTTTGTGGCGACGATGGTGCGACTTTACCTTCAAAGTCGGTTCACTCGTATATTTGATGGGATTGTAGTCCTCCCTTTCGCCGTGGCGCAGCTCCTCCTCCTCCAGCGAGGTGAACATCTTCAGCTCCTCGTCGCGGGAGGCGCGTGAGCCACACGAAGAGTTGGAGCTGCCACTGGAGCGTCGCTTCTTGAAGGCTCTCCTCCTGCCCGAGCCATCCTCTCGGACCAGCGGCCGGTTCTTGATTCCATCCAGGGACCGCAGGTAGTCCTCGGTATACTGGACATCGGACACTTGATCCTCCCCCTCGGGCTCTGGCCGTTCTCCTTCAGCTCGATTAACTTCGTCCGAGGGTTGGGTGCTGAACGACGAGGACTGCTGGCTGGAAAAGGGTTCAACGGAGGAGCCATCATCTGAGACGCCGGGGAAGGTGAGAGTCTTGGACTTGGTCAAGTAGGGCTCATCGGAACTGCTGCCCTGGCCGAACTGCGTTTTCACCTTCTGCACCACCAATGGTTCAGGTTCAGGTTCAGGTTCCTGGAATCTGGGTGGCGCCACCTTCTTCACGCATGGCTCCTCCACCACGGGCTCCATGCCGGCATACTCATCGGCCTCCTCCTTGCTGTTTCTGGCCATCAGTTGGCGCTGCTGCAGCATCACCATCTCCTCCTCGGCCTCCAGGAAGCGGCGGGCATTCTCCTCGATCATTCGCTGCTTCTGCTCGAGATCGGTTTTGCTGGAGATCAGGCGACGTGATTGCTCGGCAAAGGCGGCTTCCTCCTCCAATTCACTCTCGGTGGCGCTCATATTGCTCTCTCTTTCGGCGGCCAGAAGGCGTTCCACAAGCTCAGCATCCCGCCGGGCCTGTTCTTCCTCGTCGTCGGCTTCTTCACGCTCCCGCTGGATCTCGGCTTCGAAAATTCGACGCTCGGCTTCAGCCGCTTCGGCTTCGGCCAGGACTCTTTGTCGTTCGGCTTCTTCCTGTTCCTTCAGTCTTGCAGCTTCAGCTTCCTCCTCTCGCTGTAGTTCTGCTTCCGCTTCGGCTTGCTCCCTGAGACGCTCGGCAGCGATCAGCCTGCGTTCATTCTCTTCCCGCTCCCGCTGCTCTTCGGCTAAATGCAGCCTGCGTTCCTTCTCCTCACGCTCTCGTTCGGCCTCAATCAGCCTCCTTTCGTTATCCTGCCGCTCCTGCTCCTCGATCTGGCGCTCTCTTTCCGCCTGCTCTCGTTCCCGCTGTCTCTCGGCCTCAATCAGTTTCCTCTGCTGTTCTTCGGCCTCCTCTTCCTGCCTCTTGGCCCGCTGCCTTTCTTCCGCCAACTTGGCCTCTGCCTCGGCCAGCTGCCGTCGCGTCTCGGCCTCGATTTGCTGCTGGCGCTCCAGCTCCGCGGCCAGGGCTTCCCTCTTCTCGCCGGCAGGATCCACACGGATGCCCTTAACGTACATGACGCCATCCTGCATGACATTGGTGCCGGCCAGGGCCTCCCTTTCGTCGGCCTCCTTGATCTCCTTATCCAAGCGCTCGCGCATTCGAGGCAGCTCCTCACTATCGGCCGCTGCATCCAAGGCCGAGGCCTCCGGATGCCGGAAGGTCCAGTGGTACAGGTGGCGGGTCACATAGGCGAACTCCAGGGCGCCAAAGTAGGTGATCAGCAGCGAGAAGAGCAGCTCGCCGACGCCGGTTAGCGCCGTCTCCCCGGCGGCCATTGCGTAATTCCCTCAACCGAATCCGAATCGGAACCCAAATCCAAGTCCTCGGGCGTTCAGCGGTGCAATGAGGGTGTATCTCGGCGAGAAGCGATTCGGCAAACGCGTATTATATAAAATATATTCACCACGCACCCGAGAAAACACTCAGTCACCCACTCACACACACCTCTCACGTTAATGGCCAGTCGATTAGGTAATTCGAAAAATATTTATTTTACTTTCAACGCGCCCGCTTTTCGCCCAAAACTGTATCGATGGATATTTATGTTTATTTATCTAAGATTTCCGTATATTATATCGCATTTTTCGCTTTCGAGAGAGACAGAGAGAGTTCCGAGATTTGGGGAGATACGGGAAAATATCGCAATCCGGCGGCAGTTGCACCGGCGGGCTCTTGTTTTCCGCTAATCGATCGTCTTGCAACTGATTAGTAGTGCCCCAAGTGCGAGTGACCAAGGGCCCTCTGTAAGATATTGTGAATCAGCGGCGAGAGCACTGAATCCGAATCCGCCAAGAACCGAATCCCAGTCGCCGTACGCTGTCCGTTCAAATGGCAAACGGCGCTAATTGACGGCCCGCGAAGAGCGAGCGACTCAACTGACAAGACGACAATTCGCCGAATAAACTCTTGGCAACACAAACGCCTCGGCCGCTGCACTGTCACTGGGTTTCGGCCACTTTTTTCCGCCCGCCTTCTGTGTCAAATGCCAAAGCAATCGGAATTGGCCAAGGCGGATTTTCTAATCAGTTTAGTCTCCCGTTCCATTTTTCACCCTCCCCCTAGGCCGCCGTGCCAGGCCTTTTTTAAGGGGATCTATTTTCGCCCTGTGTTTCGATTGTCGATTTCCACAAAAAACACTTTTCGCCACTTTCTGCTTTGCTCGCAATTTTCTTGCGGGAGAACAGTGAGTGTCATTTGTATAAAACAGTTGGGAATAGTGAGAAGGGATTATTCATTTGTGATTGTATTGATTCGGGAAGATTTGTAAATTATTTGGGTATTTTAAATGGTAATTTACCTGAAGAGCTTGATTGTTGGTTGAATGTAATAACTAATTTAAAGATGAAATCGAGTTACAAACTGAAAAACTCATTCTTGAGCTGATTTAATACTTTTAGAGCTGCAAACATATTGTAATTGTACAATTTTAAATCAATTTTTACTCCTATTAAAATCAATATCTATTTGTGGGTTCTTCTAAATATATTTCTGAATATTACTCATACGCCCCGTATGTTTCAGTGTTTATTTAAGTCCTCATATAATATTTTTAAAGCTGCAAACATATTCTTATTGTAATAATTGAGATCTATTTTTACCCCTATTAAAATCAATATCTATTTGCGGGCTCTCCTAAATATATTTCTGAATATTACTCATACGCCCCGTATGTAAACAAACAGGAAAATGTTTCCGCGTTTATTTAAAATTGATTTGAGTGACTAATCTTAAGAATACCCACAGTTAGCAGACAAAAAAAAAAGCCAAGATCATAGGAAATTACTTATCTGACTTTTACATATCGTTTATAAACCAAAGATTGAGTAAAACATGTAATTTGCTACAATTATAAGAAAAATTGATGCCTTAGAAAAATCTGAAATTAATAAAATACTCTATAAATACTCCAAGTTATAATTGATTCTTATTGATATGCCCATGACTGACACTGTACTGTTTGCTTTGTTTTGCAAATATGTCGCTCTTTGGCATGGCCAACGTCCGGGCCGGTGGCCAGGGTCGCCACACCCCATTTCCACGCCCCGCCAACTGCTGCACACACAAATGTTTGTCATAAATTTCGACTTGGCACTGACACTAACATTGCCAGCAGCTCGCGGATTCTTCTCTCTTTCGCCCAAGCAGATTTCTCGGAAAATCTCTTCTCGTGTTCTCCCTAGGCTTTTCTTCGCATTATGCACTTCACACCACCACAAACAATGGGAACAATCAGCATAATTATTGCCAATTTGCAGCATAATTGTGCTCTTGGCCCACATTAGCAGGCTGACTATTTCTGAATTCTTTTGTTTATTTTCGTCAACCGATTTGCATTAGATGTCGCGTCCAAAAATACATTAATTTAAATGAATTTATATATATATGTGTATATATGGGTCGCCTGGGTGCTGATTTATTTATTTATTTTGGTTTTTCACAACGAAAGCGAAAGTTTTTCTTTGTTTGTGGGAAAATGATCAAAGCAGAGAATGAAAATGAGAGATTTAATTCAAATGTTTGAGAGAAATATCGAAATATCTGCAGAGAATATGTAAAAGGAATCTATTTAAAAATGAAAAACAAACTGTAGAATCCATGAAATCTTAAAGGATACTTCTTACTTAACACTTTTGAGATGTGTTTCTTAATAGGATGCCACTCAGATTCTTATTTCTAGAAGAAAAATCCCAGAAATGTTCAATCCTTTTACAAATAATTTAAATTTAAGCAATTTCACTTATTGATTTAATTTGTCCTTTAAAATTCCCTTCAAAATCTTTTTATCAAACCCAAAATAACTTAATATCTTGACTGATTTTTGGAATCCCTGCTGACCTTCACCAATTTCCGGCTCACTCGCGATGAACTTCCGCTCGCAGGATGACAACGCGTCAACAGCCAATGCTGCCAATGAACTGGCGGCGCTTCTCCTTGCTTTTTCTGCAGCAACGAGCAGCTGGAAAAAATTCCCGCTTGTCTCCTGGGCCAAAGTGAAGTTCAATGAAAATGCCATAACCTTTGGCGGGACATGGGGAAGGGGGAGCATGGGTCGAAGGGCAGCAACGGATGGCCGCACCTATGCAATAAATGTGAACTGCGTGCGTCGGACGATAAAAGCCAGAAGCCGTGACAGCGGGCACTCACTCACAGCGACACTGCCGCACCGATTGACACACAGATACAATCTGCAGAATGCGCCCCAAAGTATGCCACACATTTGATTTTCAATTAGGGATCGCAAGGGGAAACACAGAGAGAAATTGGATACATAAAAGGGGTTCCTTATTTTATTGAGAGAAAAATATTTCAATATGGAAACTCCAAATATAAATAATAATTAATAATAATAATAATATAAACTTAGAGGACTCAGCACTCACCTCATCACAGCCGGCGCAGCGGGGCTTTAGCATTTCCGCGTAATGCCGCTCACAGTAAACCTTGTCGTCATGGACGCAATAGGTGAGGTCCACCAGGAGCGAGTTGCAGGTGCTGCAGGTGAAGCACTTTGGGTGCCACATAACGCTCTCCACGAACTTGGGCGCCGCCACCACCAGTTCACCGGTGGCTATCTCGTTATCACAGTGCGCACAGTGCTCATCGTAGGGGGCATCCTTGATGTAGGCTATTCCATCGAAAGGATAATGCAATCAGGGCGGGGTCACCATGGGAAAAATTAATTAAGAAATTAATATAGTTTAGGTAATTTTAAGTTTAAGAACCCACCTATATCCAGTGCGATTTCATTTCGCGCCGTCACAAAGTCCTCGAAGGAGGCCTCGTGCTGAACCTCCAGGTGCTTGCAGTGCTCCAGCGACAGGTCCTGCTTGGGCAGCTGGTACGAGATCTGGCGCTCTCGACTGCACGCTCCCTCGCTGCCCAGCCGCGGCACCACCTCCTCGGGCAGCTGCTCGAAATAGCGATTGATCCGCGAGGAGGCTCTTACGCCTGGCGGCACCCATGTGAAGCCCAGATCTCGCGCCTCTACGCCAGAGTCCGCCGGGGAGACGAGCTTGAAGCCGAGTCGTTCATGGACATTGGTCGTCTGTTGCTGGTAGATGGCATGCGCCTCACGAGGACATTTGCAGGACTGGCAGGTTTTTCTGGAAGATCAAAGGGGATAGGAATTAGCTTTGAAATACGCTTTAAAAGAAAAATATATTTATAGAATTATATTTTATTGTATGAGTTTGATATACAGACTACCTTTAGATAAGGAAAAGTACTAATAAAATGTAATAAATATAATATAATAAAATATATATAAATACAATTTATATTAGAAATGTTAGCCTTTTTTTCTGCAACCAAAACATATATAAATTCCATTGCAAACATTATAGTTATGCCCCCAAAATACCATTTTTCGTTCCACTGTAAGCAGCTTCGTTGGCATGGCGCCATCCAGCGACAGCTTTGCAATAGCTTTTCTCGGGAAAATCGGAAAATCTTACCTCACGATAAGATCGTATATCTCCTTACGATCAAACACCTTGCAGTAGATGCTGAGGACGTTGAGGCAGGCGTAATCCATGCCCGTCCAGGGCACATCCGAGGAGGCCAGTGCCGCCCACAGTGGGCACTCTGCGTGACGGTCCAGGTCGAGCATTTTCACCATTTTACGCCACTTTTAGCTTTTGACTTTTAACACTTTTAACCCAAAGGTGTTTGGCCTTTACACTGGTTACCGTTGCTGTTTGTATTTTCGGCTTAATGAACTTGGCTTTCATGGGGTCTCCGTTTCTCTTTAAATATCTCTTTATATATCTGTGTGTATCTGTGTTTATGGCCTGACTCGGCACTATTCTTCGTGGATCTTCTTAGGGGCAAATCGCTCTGCCACCTCCGCGAAAATAAAAACAAAAGAGAGAACTTGCGGTTAAAGCTAAATCACCTTTCAGTCGGCACGTCGGGTTATTTGCGTTATTTGCTCATTGACATTTTGATTAAAGCGCTAATTTGACCTTTACTCTGATACGTAAGTATCCATCTACGTACTCTGGGATCTGTTCTTTTGTTTACTACCAAAGAATTTGAGTTTTCCCGGGGGCGGCAGAGAACTGGGAACTCTACACGTTGCGAATAACTATAATTGCTATAATTGTTTACTTATTTTTCAATTAGAGATACAAGCAAAATAATCGGCATCATAAATACGCCCGCACCCAACGGAATGCTGCGTAAACACGTTAGCAGTGCACCGAAAATAAATATTTGAGATTAACATTAAAAGGAAATAAAAATTCGAAAGGAAATATAATAATTAATAATCAAATTTGTCAAGGAAGTGACTTTAATAAACCCTTTTTTATGCATTATAAATTAATTTAAATGTATTTCATTTCAATTTCTTTAATTCTTTTAATCAAAGTAAACTATTTTCAGAGCCATTTAATATATATTTATTTGAGTAAACATTTTCCCATTACTACAAAATTGATTTAAAGGCAATTCACTTTAGAAAATGTTTAAATACTTTATTATTTATAATGTATATCTCGAAATGAAATGAGCTCTCGTTTACGACCTGTCCTCTTAGCTGGCAGTTCACAAAAAAAGTGAAAATAAAAAACGTCCCCGCAATGAAATAAAATAAAAGGTAGAAAAGCATCTTTTGATAAGATTAATAAAGGTCTGTCCCGCACACACACTCACACACATCCAGCTCCTGGGTAGGTTTGGCCATCGGAGTGTGTGATGTCATCATGAGGAGGGGGGAGCAGAGAACGAAAAACCCAGGGCCAAAAAAACCGAAAACCTAAAACCGAAATTGCCAAATTCCATTTGCTCAATCATCGACGGCAGCCAAACTGCGTTAGCTTTCAAAATAAGATAAGCCGATGTGAGTTCCTCCACCTAAATGCTATCAAACGGAATGAAAATGAGAGAAGGTGGGGATTCTATATACTATATAGCATTCTCTATACCGACTGCAGAAAGCCAGTTGACCTATTATGGTCTCGTCTGTCTACGGATGAGGAACTGCTTGCTAATTACTCACGACTTCGATGCGGAAAAGTGCAACAGGTTTTGGTCCCAGCCAGGTCTCAGGTCCCAAGTAATGCAAATAAATGGAATAATTTAATGTTTGCTCAAGTGACTCACGTAGCAGTGACACACAAACTGTGTGCCCCTATCAAGATCTGGCTCACTTTATGTTTACATTTTCCCCAGTCGCAGTCCCAGGGCAGTGAAGAATGTTCCAAAATTAAATTAGCTACTCAGAAGTTATTTCCGATTAGATATCACGGCAAAAGGTTACTCGAGGGTTGGTAAAATCATACTTTAGCTAGGGATAGATAACTATATCATACTTTTATAAACTTTATCAGGTTATATTATCGATTGAGGAAGCTTGTACATTAATTTTTCGCTTGTCAATTAATTAAAAGTATATTTATTGATGACAGCATTTCATACTATTTTATTATTGGTTAAAATTTAATGGAATAAAATTAAAAGGAAAAGGTAACACAATTTTGAAAGATGAATTAGTCAGAAAATATTAATATTTAAGCATTGAAGATGCCTGTTATGTTGATTTAATTATAATACAATTTGCGTATTAATCAACAATTAAATAAACCATTAAAAAGGTATTTGTTGGCTGCTTTAAAACAAAATAAAATCTTTAATTAAACTCTTGGAAAAATCAATATAAAATGTATAAAAAACCCACCTAAAAATAAACCCAAAAATGACTGAAAATCATCACAGAAACCTCTCTCCCTCCGTATGTAAAAGACAAATTCCTCAACCAAATAAATGCCATTTCACGAATTTTGATGTGGAAACTAATTGAATTTGACAGATTTCCAAGTACAGATAGATCACACGGGCAGAATCTAAAATTAAACTTATAAACTCAAGTGAATGCGGAATGCCCGCAGTTGGTTGGAACTATTTTCTCTTAGCTCAGATGGCTTTTCGAGACCTTGAGGAACACATTTGTTTGTGCTCCGTTTTCCGCGTTAAGTGACAATGCACCACCAATGCGGGCCACATGTGCTAATATGGTTAATAATGATTAAAACTCTCTCGCAGCTACAGAGCTGCCCCAAAGATACTTTCCGTATCTGTGAGAATGGGTGTGTTGACTTTAGGCTGAGGGGAGATGCGCAGCCTTATCGCTGAATAAACAATTAAAATGACATTAAAACGTGTTCATTTCAGATTAGAGCCGTCGCAGAAAGACAAGACTCTTTTTTGTCATATCAGAAACAGACGCGAAATAAAAACCGAATGCTCAGCGCTTTGCCATCTGGCAAAGATTTTTATTTAATTGAAACGGGCAGCAACAACAACAACAGCATAAAAGTAAAGCAACAACAAAATAGGGGGAATCATAATATAATAATAACTGATATCGTATGGCGTACAATCAACAGAAATGCGTATGAAAACAAATAAAACTAGTTTCGGGGCAAAAAGTTTTGCCAGATAAATGTAATTAAAAGCCAAAAGTTGGCTCACAGTGCGTTTCATTACCATAAAGGCACTCCTGGTGAAGGTAAAGTAAAATATTTACAATGGTAGGTATGTAGGTATCCCTTCCTAAAAACCATCCCAATAAATATGCCTTAGAAAGCCAAACTATTAGAATCCTTCTGTAGGAAATATAGAATCTGCAAAGTTTATTTCAAGAATTTAGTTGGAAAGGCTATAAAATTGGCATACATTTTATATTTATACAGAAAATCATTTTTAAACTTCTCTTTTGATTTAATAGTTTAACCAGTCTTGACTATAAAGACTTCCCAATAAGATAAGGTTAAAAAGCCTAATATTTTCGGCACGCACTGTAGGCAAAGCCAACTCACACTGTCACCCACAGATAGACAGACAAACTCGGCGACAACTTTTCTTGTTAGGCCCCGCAGCATTTCGCGTTTCGGGTGAAAGGGGAGCCGCGGAGGTAACCCGGACCAACAATTACAATTGATAAGCCCCAAAGTCAGTTTCATTTATAGTAGCTTCAAGCGCCGGGAGGCGACCGCAATTGGAAAAGTTTCGGGGCTACGACCCCCGATGGCACACGCCCCACCTCCCACTCGAAAACTCCAGCATATCCCTGAGATCTCAGGAGCAGAGAGCAATCAGCATTGTTTGACCAACAATTTGCTTGCCACCTCCCCAAAAAGCGAGCGAATCCCAAACGCTAAACCTCGGCGCCGGCCAGAGAGCTTTTCCGCAGCAAAGTGGAAGGAAATCCAATTTTCCACTGTAATTGCACTTATATGTTGCCGCTGTAAACAATAAACAATAAAAAGCGCTCGCATAAAAGTCAGCGTCGGAGTGCAACAAATCTCAATTATGAGCCGTGGTCCCAGTTTCCACAAGTCCTCTTCGAAACCCTCCTCCAAGCCTCCCACCAGCCATTTTCCACCCACTTAGCTGAAGGTGACTGCGACAGAGAGGCAGGGGAGGAATGGGAAGGGAAAGGGCATGGTATTGGGGGGCAGTGGGGTAGTTCTCTTTTTCGCTTTCGATTAAACGACTTTTAATGCGATTACCCCAACAACAACAGAACAATGCACTCTACTGTCGGACGCTCAGATTGCCCTATATAGTAAATACCCATACATTTGCACAGACACTGAGGGAAAATATAGGAAATCTTTATAGGTAATTTTGTTTGTTATTAAAGAACTCTTTATTTGTTTCTATGAGTATTTAAAGCGATCTAATCGGTTTAATACAATACACATAAATATAGAACTGACTTTAGGTTGGATATCAAAGAATTTAAATGTTTTTAAATATATAAATATTACTTGCCATATTTTCTTTACCCTTTTTAGTAAATTAACCAAACTTTTCTCCTTCTGTACCCATAAATACGAGCTATATGCGTATGGCTACCGCTAATTGAATCAGTGAGCAGCAACTGCCCTCCTCCTCGCCTCTGTTTTTCCAACTTTTACCCCACTATCATTGGCCAGGTGGGATAATTAACATATGCACTGCACCGGCCCCTTCACTGTCCCTCCCACCTCACTTCTCCTCCTCCTCCCACACCCTATTTTCTAGAAGCGAGAGCAGCTTAGTTGATATTTACGAGGCACTGGCACGGGGTTATACTGAAAGTTGTTGGGGGTCTGCTGGACGGACGGAAAACAGATAGAATATTCTTTGGATACAAATTGCATAGTGAATTATTACAACCTTGCGGGGTTCCCACAGAGATGAACCGCAAATGTCACTACATAAATCACAACTAAGCCAATGTGATTTCTAAGGGAAATGGAAGAGTGAAATTAAAAGGGAACTTTACAAGAAAAAAGGGAAAAACAATTTTTTATTAATCATTGAGGAATTAAAAGAAGAAGGTTAAGGTACATATAATTATGAAAATCTATAAATTTAAAATCTTTTGCAGACAATCATAAAACTTTCTATAGTTTAAATATTTATTTCAAGACCGTATTTAATTTTAAATTCTTCATATAATATTTTTCCTAATATTCATATTTAATCACATTAACAACACTTTCTCCAGGAATGATTGTATGAAACTATCCAACAGACAGAATTCCAAATAAAAACTTTGACAAATAAAAACACATTTAAACTATTAAAATCAATAACAAATTTTGAAACATTTGTAAACATTTGAAAAGGTTGACACATTTCCGAAACTATTGACTTTGGAGGAAATAAAAGTACTCAAGATGGAATTACAAACTCCCAGCTCTATGCTTGCTTTGCCGAGGGATTTACGGGTAGCGCCTAGAGCGATAACAATTAGATAACACAACGTTGTAAAATAAATAATAACTCTGTTTTTTTTGTCTCACAAGCACTCGCTATCAAACTGTCCGATCGGGAAGAGCAAACACCTCATTACCCAGTTACTTTGTTTACCCGATTTACCGAGCATTTACTATGATTTATAATACACTTTTTTACTTAACGATCGTCTCGTCAATTTAACGCTAGTTAAGATCCCCCATTAACCCATTGAGATCCCAGCTAAATCAGCGATGTTCTATATGAAGCGTCACTGGCTTCTGGGAAACTATTTCGGATCAAAAAGAGATTTGCATCACGCAAATTTGTATCACTCAGCACTGGCTGCAAAAATTTCCGGGGGTTACAGTTCCGCGAAATCTGGTCACAATGTGTTACAAAATCGAGAAAAGCGTAATGGGCCATGAAAAAGGGAATAAGGAAAACAAATGTCAAATCTGGGGGATAAATTGAATTTAAGGAGAAAAATAATAAATGACTCATTTTGGGGAAAGTGAAAATGTAATAGTCCGTTGAAAGATTTCCAGAAATTAACATTAACAATTGACATTTGCATATTTGCAAACCTAAAATTTTTCGGCAATGATAATCATATAAGGAAAGGCAACCGCAGTGCAGAAATGTAAACAAATCGAGGCCTTTTGTTTTTGTTTACGATCCAAATAAATGTTAAACACTTCGAGTCGAGCAATAACACACAAACACACACACACGCCACCGACGTCACAGTCAAGTCAATGGCCAGAGGTGAATACACAAATAAATGTGCAATTAAATTAAATTAAATTCAATTTATTTAAAATTTATTTGATATTTATTTCACCGACCGGAGGAAAACGCGTGCGAACCGCTCGCAAAACGCACGGCAGCCGTAAGGGAACCGTAGGAGAAACGCCAACAACCGCACCGAGATACAATCCGATTCTAACTGAACTCTGCTGCGTCGGCGTCGCCGTCTGCGCCGCGGTGTTCGGCTCTCGGCTTTCCGGTTCATTCGTGCCACCCGAAGTGCAGCATAAAAGCACGAAGCAGCTACTCTGCTGCCCCAAAGAAAGCGCGGGGGAGATAGTGCGATAGCGAGATGGGCGGGGGTGTTGCCAACACCCACCCCCCGGGAAGGTGAGCGTGATAATGACACAGCAGACTTGCATCCAGCGCAGGTGAAACGCGGGGGATACCCGATGGCAGAGGGGGCAGGAAGCCGCAAGAACCGCTTATTAGCAATGCATTGCGTCGGTTTTTTACGAGGCTCTTCATTAACACACACTCACGCACAGGCACACGCTCACGTGGCTGCCTGGGGAGTGACAATGTGGTGGGAGTTTCAACTTCAATTCAGAAGTTTTCCACACTTAAAGAAATTTTAAATGTATACTAAATTTATATAGTTGATTAGTTAAAAAACGTCCCTAAAACGTAAATATTTAAGTTATTTGTAATTGATTTTTGTTTTATATGTGAAACTTAAATCTTAAATGCTTTACACGAAAAAGTGTTTAAATTTTTCTATAATATTATATTTCTCAATCAAAGTCTTCATTATAAAATGCCATTTTAATATTTTTCAAAATCATGATTTCCTAGTTTATCTCTTTATTTTTTCACAGTGAGCCCACTAACCTGAGTTAATGAGTCAACAGGTAGTGCGCTTGGCTGGCTAAGCACTTAGATAGTGTGACTTTCAAGGGGATATGAGCCGCGGCGGCGGGTGCCCAAGTAATTCCGGCAAATTAATGGCCATCGGTCGCTGCACTTATTACACGAAATGTAAACCGAGCCAAATGCACCACATGGCCGCTTCCTTCCCACCCTCCGCCGGAAGGCGGTCAAGGTCGGCACGGATGATGGAAGAGGGTGACCCCCACCGCACCACTTGCTCTGGTCATTTATCAAACGCGTCTGCGACCATTTTTCCACAATTTGACTTTGATTGCCACATCTAAGCTCCTAAGCAGCGAGCAGACATGAAACAAGTTCCGAATTGCAATTATTTATAAGCAGAAAACGCAACTAGCTAAAAGGCCAACTGATGTCTGTATGTACTATAGTTGGCAGCAGCCACAAATAAAAAAAGAAAGAAAAATTGGCTAAAAGCTGGACAAAATCCATAAAGACAAAGCAAATGGGCCGTAAAAAAAAGAGAAGGCGTAGTCGGAAAGGGGGTTATGTTAAAGATTAGCTTAAGCCTGGAAGGCTATATAGCTTTGCAATATTTTATATCGTAAATAGTGAATACAAATAATGAAATGTATTAAATATTATAATATTTATTGCATAGTTGCCAGATCAACGCTTTAATTGAACCTCTAAAATAATTAAAACACCATAATTTATACATTTTTAAATTGTATTAGAATTGACCTTCCATTAATTACATCTTTCTCCACGATTATAATTTTTGGTACTTATTCAGCACCTCCGTTAAATACATAATTGAATCTTAAACAAATTAATATTGCTGCTTATACAATTTATTTATTTTCTTAAGAGCTTCCACCTTGATCTGAACTGATAAAGACAGTTTATTAAAGCCCACATGCCCCGATGTTGTCTAAAACAATAGGCCGCCCGCCCCTTTCAACATAATTTACGTGTACGCAACTGCTTTAATAATATTATGATGCCATTGGATTCGCTCTGCCCGCCGCTGGTAGGCAGCACTTGGGCAAATTTGTGTATTTGCACTAAAAATAAACAAAAAGCCTTTGAGTGGGCGGAGGAGTGGTTTGATTGGTGGTGGCCAAGTGTTCCCGGGCACGACACGAGTCAACACACCCATCTCGAGGATCTGTGTAATTTATGAAGAGTTCTCTCAGCCTTTTGCTTAATCGTAAATATTAATGATTAATTTGCGGGGCCGTACAATAAAATCGCACAACTAATGTGCGCTTTTTGCATCTGCCTTTGTACTCGTTCATGTATCTCCGTACATCCGCAAGATTGATGGCCATTTGCCTGGCCTGGCCAAGTTCAAGCTTGAGCTGAAAACCACTTAATTAGAGGCTCACAAGAGTGTCCATCGCCAGACGCCCAGGTAGTGAGTGGCTGCGGTGACGCCGCCATGTCTGTCAACTTGATAAGCAGCCGCATTAAGCCTGGCCACATATTGTCCCTCACTCACAGATACTTACACCTGGGAAGAGTGTATCTCACCGATGCGCAGATACGCTGGAGAAATGCAAAACGTGACTTTGGCGAGGCAACTGATTAATGGACTTCGAAGCAGACCAAGTGCCGGAACAAAACTGGCTTTCCTTAGTATATGTTTATACTGTATCTGGATAATGTATCTTCTTTTGGCAGCACATCGATTACACGTATCTTTGGCTCTTTGTATGGCAGCACGTGATTCTATCAGAGGTTCTTTCAGCTGAGATTTATATAAACCTTAGCAGACAATTAAGTTCTGGGTTTACCAGAGTTATAAAGATAACAAATATAAATATTCAAGCTTTAAATTGCCCTATATTTTGAATGAAATTAATTTAAATTTTTATTTAACGAAAAATACAGCTTAAAGCCCCTGAAGTTCAATTAAAATTGTATAAAAATATACAACCCGCCTCAATAAAAAAGCTAAATAAAGATTAACCTGTATCGGTGACCAACAAAAACACCATGAATAATTTAAACAGAAACTCCCACACTTATGCCCCCCATCAATCCTTTTTTAATAAATTCACCCACTGGGAGTCCATTCACAGAGTGAATATCCACTGCACATGCAGATGCAATTGGCCATAGCTCTCAGCCCATTTATCATGGACACTCTTTGGGCCAGGTAAACATCTGCGGGGGAAACCTGTTTGTTTGTTTATTTGTTTATTAACCCATCAGCTGCCCCCGTCGATGCACGAGCCTGTCGTTTGTTGCTTTTAATTACACGAACACGCAAAAACAGCCAAAAGGAAATTACATTACATTACGCTTTTGCTGAAACACAGGTGCAAAGACACAGATACAGATACAGACACAGACACAGATACAGATGCTGTAGCTACATGAGTGGCTTGTATCCGCCGGCTACATTTGGCGTTTGTCGCCGGCCTGGCCGCAGGTGTAAATGGCTCTGATGCCCGTCGTGCCATTAAGGCCATCTCTCCACATTAGATGATTTTTGCGCTGCGTGTTTTTGGGCCACAAATGCTGTCTTACTTTTTAATGGAATCTATTTATTTATTTCTTTGTGCACATATATTTTTTAGGCTTTGACGTTTGCTTTGATTCGTGGAAATTAACGTTAACGCCAGCGTCACATTAAGTAAACACAGAAATAATTTTGCCTTTTGCTCCGTTTTCTCGGTGTTTATTGTTGTTTCAAGTACAATGATCATTCGTCACTATTTCTTCTCTTTTTGTTCTAGGTGCTATTTTGTATTCTTGGCCTTTGGCCGGCAAATGTTTTAAATTGCTTTGTTGTCAAAATTTTCAGTTGAAAAGGCAGCTCACGTGGGGCATTCCTGGTTTATTTATGGAGAAGATCTCGTGGATTTTGCATAAGCAAATTGTATATTGACTTTTGGGAGACCAAAGTTTCTAGGAAACTAAAACTGCTACCAATTTGCGTTTATTTACAAAAGCAGTTCTATTTGGGATTTGCTTAGAATTTAATTTATTTTAGGTGGCTAATGAATTAAAGCTAACAACAATCAATACTTTTTCTATAAAAATATTCTCCAAATTCAATTCAATTAAATTCCTTTTATTTTTAATTATTCAAATCCCCAAAAAGTGGTATTTATAAAACGCGTAAACCCGAAACCCACTCAATATTCAATCAAAACGCAAAGCATGCCAATAGCTGCGCAATTATAATTACGGCCAGCGATTATTTAATTTGATTTGGCTCTTTCAGCACTCACTTTTCGCGGCTAAAATGGCCAAGATAAAAAAATATCTGATACCGCAAAGTGTGAACTTATGCAAAACAGCCGATGCCAAAATCAAAGTGGAATCTATTTGAGTTTGGGTTCCCTTTTCATCCACATCCCTCGCTCTCTCCCCAGGCGAATGCCGAAAGATTGATGCCCAATTAAAATACTTTGCCGGCCGCGGGGCAATCCATTAGCCGATAATTACCACCTCAATAACTCATAAATAGCTGAGAGGGGTCAGACCCGAGATACACATTTCTGTTCCACCTTTTCCCCCATCTCACCGTTGCTCCGGACTCCGTGCCGTTTCTGGCGGGGACGTGACCGTGACCGTGGACTTCTTCCGCCGGATCGCCATGTGGCGCTCGCGGGTGGGAAACTTTGGCTGCTTCTTCACCATTTTCGGTTGCACTTGGAACACGTCACATGACTGGGTCCTCAGCAGCATGTTGTTTTAGCTTCAGGCTTCGGGCTGAAAGTTCCACTTCAACGTCAGCACGCAATGTAAAAACACAAACAATCGCCGAGGCGAAATAGGTGAAACTCGGGCCTTTCTTTACACAAATTTAAGGCAGCACAAACATCAAAGTTTAAATTGATTTAAGTTGTAAAGTCACGAGAAGTGTTTTAAATATGCTTTACAAACATATATATTTTTTATGACTCTGTAAAGTTGTAGATATTTTTTAGACTTTTGAGTATTTATTTATTCATATTAAAACCTTTTCCCTAATTAGTTTCTTGGAATTATATTTACTGTCAAGATTCAATGACAAATTCCTACTGATTAGAATAGATTAAAAATGTATATTAAATATTATTCATTATATTTAAAGCTTTCTTGATTATATATTTATTTAATCTATTTAATTTGCAATCACAACACAAGCCTGAGGCCATAGTTAAATATTAAACCACATAAATTATTTGGCTTGTATTTATTTTCATTGGCTAATTGAATTTTTTTTTATTTTATTACTTAAATTTATTATTGTACAATCCTGTCTGAGACTTTTTTATATTTTGTTTTTTTATTTGCATTCAAGTTATCTTGATTACACTACTATTCATTATTTCTACTTAATTTTCTCTGATATTTTATTATGACGTTTTCAGTTTACTCTTTTACTTTAAAAACTCTTCTTTAATGTGTAGATTTCGATTTTGATAAGACCTATTGACGTTTAGGCCAAGAGTCTCCGTGGAAAAGAGCGTAAGTTAAACCCCGATAAGGTGCTGACATATGGCGTGCTTAGCTCTCTCGGGTTTTCAAATAATAAAAAATAAACACCACAAAAATCAACTTGAATATTCATTCGCTCTCTGTCACAGACCGATCGTGTGGGCAACTGAGTAACAACTGTTTTAATAGTTAAACAATGCAATTTGAGCGCGTCTCCGAGCACAACAAAAAACCTAAAAAACAAAAACAAATAATATATAAATCGGCAAACTCGAAACGAGCACGCTGTTAGAGAGATCGGCAGTGTATAATGTAGGCACATATAGTACAAGCAAATACAAACACGAGCTCGAGTCAGTCAGTCAATGTCGGGCTTTATTGCTCAAGCATAAGCCCTAAAAAGAGGGACATAAAAAATGTACATATAAATATAAAAAGTGAGTATATGTTTTATACAAAAACTGCACGCGTCGCTCGGAAGCTTGAACTTGAGCTGAACCCAGCAAATTGATGTTGCAACCACATCGCAATCTTCGGTCTTCAATCTTGTCTCGCAATCAATTCAATTCCAATCTGGGGAAAGCAAACACACATGTCTCTGGCGGCGAACCCTTGGGTAAATGTGTATGGAAAATCGAGTCGAGGTCTTTAATTGCCCGCTAATTGCCGCTGCAACTGAGGGAAATCGAAAATGCAACGAGGTGAAGGTTGCTCCAATGGGCACCCAATTTTCCTATTTTAATTATTTAACAAGCTCATTATCACTTTACTTCAAGCAGTGATAAATAATTTATTATGTTTGGTAGAATTAACGATAAGTAAGCAGCTGCTAACTAGTATGTTTAATTGCTTTATTAAAATATACTTTGGCATAATTAGGAAAGATGACTTTGTATTATTAAATTATATAATTTGCTTGATTTGTAACTAAATCAGTATTCGTTATTATTTATTCCTTTAAAAAGAATATTCAAATAAGTTTTTTTTAATTGCCACCTTTTTAAATTCGTATTTAATTTATTTTTGCTTAAAGATATACAAATCTATTTCTTTCCGTGCCTATTTTCCCACAATAAATTGTACATTGGGACCGTTTGATCTATGTTTTCATCAAATGAATTTAATAACACGATCATAAAGAAATGCCTACGTTTTAATTAAAAATAGAAATTTTCCAAATCTCATTTTTACGGTTCTTGTGCTTAAGTATTTGTGTACAAGTTGCTCGGTTAGAGGAATTAAAAAATGTAATTTACTACCCCTGAACCTGAGGGTAGTAAAAATACCAAATAAAAACATAAATCTCAAAGGAAAACAGATATATTTTAGTTGCTTTTAGCAAATTATACTTTTAAATGCTGCCGAATGAATGGCAAACAAATTCAATAAGACGATATTGAAGCAATTGTAGAAGGAGTCAAAGAGGTAGAACTGATGAATAGTAAATACTCTTTGCAAATGTTAAAGATTAAAAATAAAATAAGATTTAAGGTGCAGCATTTTGTTAAATAAATGCTACTTAGATATTTAATTTGATAACAGAAGTTAAATTATATAAAAATTGCGTCGGTTTCCATTCCTTTTCTTATGCCAATACCTGATATACGCGGCGTATACGTGATATACTGCCATCCCCACCGGCAGTGTATCGCGTATACGCCCCGTAAATCATGAAATGGAATTGGCGTGCGGCCAGCATCAAAAATCAAAATGAAAACACAAATACAAAGCAAGGCGCAACCGCAGTTAGACAAAGGAGACGATAGACAGACAGTCGGACATTCGGTTGAGTTCACAAATTAATGGCGTAATTTCAAATGGTTTTCGCGGTCGGAAGCTGTGGGAAAATGCCAAGTGTCTGGACGATTTGCCGAAATATTGCTCGATTAGCATACATCCTATTTGTATATATGAGGGAATTATAAAAAGTAATACATAATAATTGCATAATTTAAGCGCGTTACATTAAACGCGTTTGCAAAATTATAACAATGATAAATAGTGAAAATAATGAGGGGCAAATATTTATTTGGATCGCGGCCGCAACTCGGGGCAATAAATTAACGCTGTGGCCAGTCATTATCCGTTGCACATGCAACGATGTCATCGATTCAATATATATATAGAGCGAGATGGAGATGGGTATAGGGGGAATCTAAAGGCAGTGCCAAATTGCTGAAGCCACTGACTTTCTGTTTTTATTTATATATATGTATTTCTATCACAACGTCGTTTATGGACCACAAGTTTGTTGATATTATTTTTTTTTCTGAGATCTTGATTCCCTGCTGCTTGAGAGGAGGTTTCTCTGTTTTTGCCACTGCTGACGCATAATTTATTTACCGAAATACACTAATTCGGATCCCACACAGGAAAGATGGTCTATAAATGTTGCATTTAAATCATCCCAAATGAATCTGTTATGGCATTTTAGCGGAGAAGATTCCAGTTTTTATGGTTGCTTATTTGTCTTGGGGGGATAATTAATTTTTTACGGGCCCTATTTTGTTGATAATTCTATTTAGTTTTGAATTTTTTAAACTACAAAGCGGACTCTTCGTTGCTCCACCTAGTGACGGTATGTGGGGTTTCACATATCAGGTGAAAAAGCTTTTTGTTGAAAGCTTTACAGTGGCAGGCCAAATAATTGATACACTTTTGATACACTCTTCATGGAATAATATAAATTGCAAATAAAATTGTAGTTAAAATTAATGTTTATATTCTCTCAATTCAGATTTCTAAAATGAAATTGTTTTGTTGGCTTTATGAATCGAATTTTTGTCATAATAATTATATTTTAAGTACACAAAATGTTTGAATATTTATGTATATAGGATATATTCTGTTCTTTAATGATATTTTATAATATTTACAAAATATTAGAAATTATTTCTTACCTCCAATCATGAGCTGCAAAGCCGGGACAATCTGATTTGCATTGTTCGCAGCGCACTCCATCCTCGACTTCCCGTATAATGGCACCCTGAAATAAATTAATTTTTAATTATAGAAATTATTATAATAAAATTTAATTGGAAAATATTGCAATTTTAAAAGAGGTTCAAAAAACAAACAAATTTGCCACCTAAAACACAATTATTTTAATTTAGTGTAACGATAAAAAGTAAAAAACAAAACTCTTAGATAAATACCACTCAAAACGCTCCTTCAAAATAATAATTCAAAAGCATTAGGATAATTGTAGTACCTTTTAAGAGTTAAATTTGCATTTCCCTTGCCAAGTACGAAGCCCGTTTTTAATTTAACGTAAAGAACATGTTCGAATGGCAAATGAGAAAACAAGGCGCCCAGACAAAACCGATTTACGATACTACAACTTAATTTGCGCCCTGCTCATTTACGCGCCATTGCGCCAAACAATTCCATGTACGGCTAGCCATATCTGAAATTACAGGACTGAGCTACGGACGACGGACTACGGACTACGTACTCCACTCTCCCTTTGCCGGGATGCAAATGCGAGGGAAATTGCAGTTGGCCAAAAGGAAACGGAGGCATAAACCGATGCCGCATGCCAAAAGTTAAGCTCAAACGCAGAGGGGCAGCAACATGGATATGGTTGTGGCAGGGCAGTGGCAGTGGCAGTTGCAGTTACCGCCGTGGATGTTGCACTTGTTCCAAAAATACACGCTGCTGGGCAAGACCAACCCAAAAACAGCAAAAATAACAACAAAAAACACAGAAATCGCACTTGGCACGCTTCCATTTTTGGCCAACTTGCCTTTGTCTTTGTGCCGCGTTTCGAGAACTGCAGTAAAACTTGTTTTGGTTTTATTTTCCGGCCGGCCTGGTGTATATATATATATATGTATATGTATGTATGTAATCCTTAGCGTTTGCCAATAAACACGAAACTTGACTTTTCATAGCTTTGACCCAGGACATTAATATTCAGGATGTCCTGCGCTGCCCTCGGTGCATTCGGCAAGGATCATTTTTTGTCGTGCGAGGTATTCCGAGAGTTCAGGGGTATTTGGGTTCTTGGGGAGAATATATGTGAAGGACTTATAAAAAATTATTAAACAATTGCTTATGGAGTTAAATAGCGTTGCTTATATATGAAGATTAAGTTTCTCGGGGACAACCAGAAACTTAAAGCCATAAAAATATAAAGAAAGACAACAAGAATATCAAAAACTATATTTGTTTATTAACAACTGGCATTCTATGAAAAGTTATTTGTGCCTACAATTTATAGATAGCTTTCGTGAGTGATTTTATTTTTATTTATAAATATTATTTAAGAAATATGACACAATAAAATAATTTAACAAATAAATAAGTAAAATGATAGCTGCAAGTGCCTGAGAAAACATCGATTGTCTTAAAATCTCTTAAAGCTTAAAGAGCTCAAGTTTTCTATTTTATTTTTACACCTCAGTGAGTACCAAGTAACATTAGAACGAGTGACAAAAATGCAGCATTTGTTCCTATTTTTTTTTTTGTGAATGGCAGCCATTTGGGTGCCATCGAATCCATCGCTGGCAGCGATAATTGTGACACGTCGCTGGCCAAAAATCGATGCTGACCCAGTTGAAAGGCGGCGGAATAAAATGGCAGCGAGACAATGACAATGCTGGGTAACAGGGAACAGGGCACACATCGCAGGGATCAGCGAGTCGAGGTCAGGGGTCAGGGGGATAAGGACGAGGACGAGGATGAGGACGCAGAGACAGACAGACAGGGCAAACATTTGCGCCTGACGCGCGGATATTATTGGCATTAAGTTGCAACTTGGCGGGGCTGTGGGGCAAATGTTTGATTTCCACTTAAGCGGGTCGCCGCTTTGTCTTCCGCTTTGACTTTGACGGTTCCTCCGGTTCTTTGGCCCAGATTAATGGGCCTCCAATTAAACAAATGGCTGTGTCAATAAATCCTTCGATGGCTGGATAAAAGGCGAAAGTTTCACAGCATGTTATGGCCGTAATTTGATATTAAACACATTTCATCCAATCGGCTTTAATCTAATGCATGGATTATCAACCCATTTGTATGCCTCCCCCGCCTCTGCCCCTCTTAAGCCAAGTTCCCATGATGTCACTTGCCTTCGTCTGCTGTGAACCAATTCCGTTTTAATTTTCATAATCTCTAATATAAATAAACATGAGCTGAGAATTCGATTCGCGACACAAGTATGAGAAATCTGAGAAAACTTATGCTGCAATTGCCGTTTTTGGCATCTCGACTTTGGCTCGCGGTCTTGTAAAGTTTAGCACATACAAATCGAGGCACTAATGGCTACCAGTCCAGTTCGCTTTGGTTGGGTCTCGATCCAAGCCCACTCACTGGCCGGGACTCCCACTCTCGACTCTGAAATTCTGGCACAGCCTAGCAGAGTGTTTGGCGAAATATATATCGAAAAATATATACAGAAATCGGAATCAAAGTTCGTTTAGCCACTACATTTTCGAACAATGACGCTATGGCACCGGCTGTTGACTGTTTGTCTGCAGTAAAATAGGAGTAAAGGGGTTAATGATCGACTGGGGAATACCTCTCTTGACTTTTTAGAAAGTTTAAACATTTATATATAGAAAATAATTCAGTGTAAAGTAACATATGGTGTACGTACAATTTAAACAAGTAACGAAGGTAAAACCAAGAATATTACGCATACGCAGTATGTACAACTTTAATTTATATATTTTGTTTTTAAAATATACATTTAAAAATATGATTAAATATGTCTTATTCTTCAAAAATAAATTCAGCAGCTTTGCCAATTTTTTTATAATTAATATATTATTTTTCTTCATGAGTATCAACCATATTACTCATACCCAGTGTGTACAACTTGTATACAAAAGCAAAAACATTTCTTTTGTTTTAAAATATTTATTTAAATTTATATAAAAATATATTTATAATTTTTTGTAACTAAATATAGGAAATTGTTTAATCTAACCATTATTTTTTTGTTAGGGCAATATTGCCTTAAAAACCATACTAAAAATGCATAGCAAATATATTTAAAAGTTATTAAATTCTACACAAAATTCCAGCTAATCAAGGTTTTTCCCACTTATCACATTTTTATGGCCCAAACCCCTTACCCAAAACCCATCAGTAAAGGGTATTAAAATCCGTAGGTCGTCGTCTTCGTTGGCGGCAAAAACAGAGAGAAAAAAAGCAGTCAAGAAACCGGTCTTCAGTTACTTGGAAACGAATCTATGCGTTGTATAAAAAAAAACACTCTCGCATATATATAGTATATCTTATAAAGCGCAGGCAGAACACAGTAAGTGTTTGTTTATTGCAAAACTCAACCCAAAAAAAAAAAAAAAACAAAAGGAGGGAGAGAGCCGGAGACCCCGAAAAATCCGACACACTTAAGTTAAAGTACCTCGAACATATAAAACAAATTAACAAATGCAAAGACGGAACAACTGGAGTTTCTGGGGAATGGGCCGGGGGAACCTCCGACCGACCTAATGATCGCAAATTAGCCCGGTGCTATTTACAGGTGATGATGATGACGATCCAAAGTCGAATTTCAACCTGTTTCGTAGACGAGACCCACGCAAAAAATCGCACCAAGATCCCAACCGTCCCAGCCATGTAGGCAAGGTTAATCTGCGTTTTAGCTTACATTGCAAGCCCCAAGTCGTCTTATTTTTTCACACTCTAGTTAACATTAACGCAATAGAAGCCCCAATCAGACAGAAGTGCGTCGTCGTCCCCAGCTGAGAGTGATCTCAGCTTGAATGTGGTTCAAGATCATGCGTAGAGTCGAGCAAAAACTCAGGTTGCACTGACCATTTTCAGAGTTTTCAGTGTGACTAAAGAAGTATCTTGGATCTTGTATCTTTCTGGCCAGAGACGAGTCTGTGTGTGGTTTTCTTGGCCTCGTTGCTGCCCAGATTAGAAAGTGAAATGTGCCGAGAGTTAAGCTGGAGTTAGACTGGGGCAATGATCCACTAATTAGCGGACAGCCAAGAGACGGATGCGGGCAGTGAAATCAAAGTAGGAACTATATTTTAACTTCAAAAACCAGAAAAATGTAGAAAAAATATAAATTTTCTAATCTTAAATTGAATAAATGTTTAAAATGTGATTTAATTTAATATTAATATTAACAAATTCATGACAACTATATTTATAAACTTTCTAAACAAAACTTTATTTCAATTTTAAATTTGTTTCATAGGCCAAGAAGTTTCTTTTATTTAATTGGCTCTTTATTCACTTAATTAAAATAGTTTGCTTTCCTATTATGCAGCAGAATTTGAAATTGTTATTTATAATGACTCTTTATTATATTCCTAATTAAACTGAAACTACGTAATTAATTTAATTAAATTTTTTGTGAACGGATATTATTTATTTAATGACCAGCAGCGAGAACCTCTAGTCATCATAACAATCTATATTTAGAACCTTTAGCACAAAGTCATCGATACAAATAAGGAGATTATAAATAATTCGTTTTTAAACAAAATCTTTTATAGAAGGCAAGTGGTGGAATTCCTCCCCTTGATGCAACCCTTATTTTAAAGAGCGTAATACCAATAAATTCTTCCTTAAACACTAATTTTCAGAATGATATTAATTTATGGAATATACACAGATAGCCCCTCCCCCTCTATTTGATGCACCCCCTATGAAAACATCTTAAGAAGCGCATAGAGCGACGCCTGCTGACATCACCCTGTGCCTTTGGGGATTTCGAGTCGGGGCAAAGACAATTTATTCCATAATTTGTTTGCGCGAATACAAATACATCTTTTGCAGCGCCAAATACGGCCAGAAGCTCATCAGCTGCTTTCTAACTAGAAATGGCCCGCACCGGGCCCAATCGACTGACCATATTTAATGCTTGTCACGTAACGCCATCTCATTTTCATGCACAGTTAGTCATAGAGCGGCACCAGGCGATATATACGCTCATATATCCGTTGAACTAACTACATTTTATTCTCTTTTATAGAGCATATGTACTCATCGTAGGTTCCAGGGCAGAGCCATCTTTTTGGGGCCAACTCGAAACTGGCAATTAACACTTAACAACAATTCTGTACTGGCAAAATCCGAGTGCTTTTTCGGGTTCGCTAAAGCCATCAAATAAAAAATCCCCCATGGGGCTGGCGTACATTTTGAATTATCTGTTGTCGTTTATTTGTTTTTTTTTTTTGTTATTATTTTTTTTTTGTATTTATTTACTTAACAATAATTTGACGTACAAAAAATTCACAACACACGATACGGGACTGTGTATGGGGGGGTCTGATGGATACATAAATCATTTATTTGCACATTATGGATTCGTTTTGCCAAGCTGCGTTCCCCAGCGCAGCTCCAGCCCTCCTCCGATCATGACGCAATATCAGGCGGTGACTTTGTCACTTTGGAAAGAAGCTATCACATATATAGCCGTATATGTGCGAGCCACTCATTCTTGATTCTCCATTCTCCACTCTCCGTTCTATAGATTGGCCGGGTTAACGCCTACCGCCAGGGCATCTTGATCGGCGATCGGTTGCGACGCGGCATGGGGGCGGCAACGTGGGCGGCGCTGCTGGTGCTGGTGCTATTGGTGGCACGTGTCATCGGCGGATCGCGACGCCCCAAATATACAGTGTGGCCTCCAACGGACGATCCCCTGGGAGCGGCAGCGGACTTGGCAGGTGCATTATAGTGGCCGCCGAAGTAGGTCGTCGGCGGGGGGCGACTCTGCGGCTTATTCCCGTACAGCTGGACCCGTGTGGGAGCCCTTCCTCGGACTGGAGGAGGCATCATACTCTTACTTTGTTCCGATCCTATGTGAACCAGGGTGCGACCGCCCTTCTGCTGGGGGGGATTCGGCAGCTGATGACTCAATCTATTCGGTGAGGGCTGCTGGCGGTACCAACGGGAACTCTGACTGGGACTAGAGCTCCTCACTCCCAGTCCGGGTCTCTGCTGCTGGTGCTGGTTCTGGTGGTGCTGCTGCTGGTTCTGGTGGAGCTGATGCTGGTTCTGGTGGTGCTGTTGCTGATGGTGGTTGGCTGCCAGCAGTCTTTGGGCATAGTACTCCGTGGTGGGCATGGGCTTGGCCACGCCAACGGGCACAAATCTGCCAGGAGAGTGCGGCGATATAGAGTTCTTGATCTCAATCCGAATAGAGGGAGCGGGGGGCACAAGATCCGGAGTCGGAGACGGGGAGATGTGGCGCATCGAGGGCTGGGCCACCCGAAAGGTTTCGTTTCGTTTCACTGGCGAGCGGGTGGCAGAGCGCGATGGACGATCCCGGAGCGGGGAGCGGGACTGAGGCCGGTAGTTCTCATTGTCGAAGACTAGGAAATCCGGTCGATTCTCCTTGGATTCGCGGCGTTCCGAGGTCTTGGCAGTCGCCTGCTGGGCGGCGGGAACCTCCACGAACCAGGCGGGATTATGCGGCGTCTCCTTTTGTTGCTGCAGCAGGCGATCGCGGAAGGACTTCCTGAAACTATTCAGCGTCACCGTCTTGTACTTCTCTCGCTCGTCCTCCTCCCGCTGCTGATCCTCGAGCAGATCGTCGTTTGAGTGGGTTTTCAGCTGCTCCAGCTGCTCTCGCAGATGCGTGGGCGTTTTGCTTTTCCTGTAGGTGGAGGAATCAAAGCTGCCACTCGAGTTGGAACCAATGCTGGCCTGCCGATGGACGCCGCCATTGTTGTCACCGGTTTGCAGGTTGCGCAGACTGGAGTGCTGTTCGTACAAGAAGTTGAAGGGATCCGACTGGGCATCGTAATCCTGCAGGCGATCCGCTCCATCGGTGCGCCACTTGTAGTACGTGTTGGTGGCAGTGTCACTGGGATGATGCTCATACGAAGCCACCTCCTCCGGCGAGGGGGTCTTCTTGCGCTTCGTAAAAGTGCTGAACTTGCTGAAGACCTTGGACTTCTTGGACTTTTTCTCTAGGGTGGAGGTATTCGAAGATGGCCCAGTGGCTGCCGCCGCCTCCTCCTCCTCGGAATTGGGCAGGATAAAGGTGTCGCCACGCTGCAGAGTGGAGCTGGTGGTTGAATCCCGGCGATGGCTAAGCGAGCTAATCACACTGCCGGGCCGGGACACGGAGCGAACGGGTGTCGTGTCGCGGGAGGAGGAGCGCGAACTCTTGGCCCGTGACGATGACGACAGGGAAGAGCGAATGTTGCGGAAAAACGACATCTCATAGATTTCTATCTTTGGTGATCTTCGCTCTTTCGGCACTCGGATCGAGCAGCTCCCAAGCTCCAATCTCGAATCTCTGATCTCTAATCTTGGCTTATTTACCTTGGGCCAAATACGCGATCCACGAACGAGCCACGAACCGACGCTGTCAACTGCCGCTGAGCAACTGAGCGGCCAACTTCAGTTTTTACGCGGATCACTAGAATTTCTGTCTGAATTTCTCTCTGTGTCTACGTCTGTCTCTTTCGCCAAAGCTGTTGCCGTCTTTCTCTCCTGCTGGCTGCTACCTCGACATTCGACTTTGCTCGGTTTCGTTTGTTTTGACCAATTTAGCGTATTAACTTCATCATCGCGTTCCACGCGCTTTGAGCCGCTTTGTATTATGTATTACGAGTGCCATGCGAGTGAGTCTGATGTGTTCACCAGCTGACGGCGTGGGCGGTTATGTAAATTAACCCTTTTTTCCAACCAGAGTTTGGGAAAACGGTGGATTTTGTAATTTATGCATCGGAAATCGCTCTAATTAGCCATCGCGAGCGGGCATCAACAGCTCATTTAACGCATTAGCGTTCACACCGCGCATGCAATGCCTCACAGCAATTCATAGAACACCACGAAAACTATAAGATTCGATCAGACGATACCCATTACATAATATGGTAGTAAATTTAGAAGGCTATGAAAGCTCTGCCTTAAATTAAATGTGATTAACTCGTAACTCTGATTAAGATGTGTTTTTAAGGCTAAAGCAAGGCTATAAGTTAGGCTTTAAATTAATTATTAATTAAATAATAGTTATATTACTTGCCTTAGCTTATATGTATGTATGTATATCAGTTTCAATTGGCACTAAAGTGTTAAAAGTTTATAAGGAATACTTTTGCAAATTCTTTGAATGTAGTGCAAAGTGTTGGCAATCTTTGCAAATTTGATTTGACAAGTCTGAAATGTTTAGTAAATATTTTATAAACATTTATAATTTATATTATATTCCCAAAGCTAGCTCAAAAAATTGTATAAATGTAAATAAATTAATTTAATTCATCGATAGTTTTGTCTTATGTTTGCTTCAAGATAATAAAAATTACTTTGTTTATATTGACAGAAGTAAATACACTTCTTATTATTTATTAAATTCTTATTAAGTGTGGAAAAATTTATAAAAAATATTTGTAATTACTTCTTAGCTCTCAATATTATTTTTTAAACAACCTTAAATCATTTACATAATTTCTGCAATAGTTCAATAACTAAATAATAACTTTTTAATGTGCCATAAAAGTCTTCAGGAAGAGTAAATATGGAAAGGTGCCTTTTATGGTTTCATAAACTTATAAGGAACTCAATCATTGTTTAACACATCCTGAAGCAAACTCTATTGTATACTCTCGCCTTATACGCCCCATTTTTTGTGATTTTTCCAACTACCGGGTGTTGTCGGGTCGACAATAGAAAATAGAGGCAACAACACCTGAGCTCAGGTGTTTGGACGCGGCTTTGTTTGCCGGGCATTCCGCGATCAGATTTGATTCGATGGAGCTGATCAAACGAGCATTCGATGACGAAGTCGAAGTGTCTTTGTTTCTGAAACTTGAAGGGGTTTTTTCATCCATCTTTTTGTCGCTTTTTAGTGGCACTTTTGATTCGTTTCGCTTCCGATTCCGCGGCTGACGAGCGTTTGATGCCAGTCATTATAGATTGTATCGAAGTATCTGTGAAATTCGAGAGCGCACCCACCCGTTGGTGGCTACGAGTGGAGTCTGTCTGTGCTGACAATTAAAGCATGCATATTTTAAACACTTAATGGCGGCACACATGTGCTCGAACACATTCCCAGAACACTGGAAAATTAAGTACACGAGCCAACTGCAGTTGGGCAATCCCAGTTGGCTCGTAAATCAGTTTTTTGCTTCTGCCTTTGTTTCTGCCTTTGTTTTTTTTCCTAGCCCGAATTTAATCTTTTCCAATTTGAAATTCAGGTTTTCGGTTACACAATTGCCTACTTTCGGGCTTAATTCATGGCACTGTGCAGCTGCTGCCTAAAAACAGGCAATGAACCAGAAACCTGACAGTCGAGTTAAATCCACACACTAATAGCATTTTGTTTGCTGTGCACACACGACTGCGGCTTTAAGCTGATAAATTCTTTATTTATCGGCTTGTCGGTGTCACTATAATAGAATTTATTAAATTTATTTGGATTTTATGCAATTATTTTGAGGTCAGAGCAACGAATTTAAATAAAGTATTCTTGGTTTTATTTAATTTTTAAGCTTAAACGAACATTCAGGTTGGAAAAAAGAAATAGATAATAATTAAATAATTATTCAATCTTTTTTGTTATGATTTAACCTTTTTTTATTATTAAAATTCCATATATTTTTATATTAAATCATGAAGAGATCTCAAACAAATTTTTTAAACAAATGTAATTAAATAAATATACAATAAAATTGTTAAATATTGCTTAAGCTGAATGTGCTTTAAGTTTTTAGAAGATAAGTGCAAAACCTATAAATTCATTAAACAAAATATATATTTAACAAGCTGAAAATGTTATGGTTAAATAAATTCACACCATGCTTAATATTTTCTTTACTTCCCACTCTATTATTTTATTCCATTAAAAATATTAGTTTAACAGCAGATTTATGCTTAACCGATCAGCACAAAGTGAAACACTAACCCGAATTAATTAAATAAGCTGTTCCAATATTTTCTTTATCTCCCACCTTTTCATTCAATTATTTTATTCAATTGTTAAAACCACAAAAGAAAACAAAAACAAAAGAAACACTGAACGTGTTCCGATGAGCAAATGCTTTTCACTGTTAACACAAACATATGGCTGGACTGGGGCAATCTAAAATCACAGCGGGATTCGAGTGTGGAAAACTGTGGGGCAGGGGAAAAGTTCACGCCATTCGCAGAATCATGAGCCAGCATCTTTCGTGTTCCATCTTCCAGCTACCATCTACCATCTTCCATACATGTACCAAATATATAAACAGCAGAAGCTGTGGCAACCGCATCTGCAGGCGAGAGAATAAAGGAACCCAGAGACTTGCCACATGCCACATACAGTCGCGGTTGCCAAATTGGGTGCCACCTCCAGCTCTTACTTTTACCCCCTTCCCGAGTCCAGAGAAATATGGCTGCGCCAAAATGTTTATTGTGAAAAGATTAATAAAATATGTATAACTGTAAATTGGAACGGTTGCGTGTAGAGAGAGCGGGAAATAAATCTAAACTTTCAATGAATATTAAATACCAAAGTCATATTACTCATACGAACCGTTGTCTATGAAAAAAGGTCTATGAATTATAAATGATTGTAAACGAAAATAGCAAAAGGGCATAGCTTTCTGCCTTAAGGTAGGACTGGGAAATTGAATAATAAACTTTAAAAATATGTGGGTAAATATGAATATTAAACACAAAAGATATCAGAATTAAACTTTCCCAGAAAGCTTTAAATATAATCGTTTGCCTGTTGCAAAAAATAAACTAATCCGTACTTCCAATGAAATTTAAATCTTTAAGATATATTACTCATGCAATATGTTATCCCTTTCTAAAAAAGAATTATAAATTAATCATTTAAAGTATTGCTCTTAGGGGAGGTGGCCACATTTAGTAATTGACTTGTTCTAAACATAAACATCAAAAGAATTATATTTTCGTCTTGAGGTAGGCCCACAAAAAAAAAGAACAGCCAAATAATAAACTTAAAACATTTTTAATATTTATTGCTCGTGTGGGAAATAAATCACTTGAGCAGAAAAATTATCCAAGAATAGTGAAGAAAACCAAATGATAAATCATAAGGTCAATTCCCCACAGCTTCAGATTGTTTATAAAATCTCTTAAATGCCTTTAAAGCATAAACATTTTATGATTTTTATTGCTCGATCATCTCAGATGTGTATATAAGCATTTAATAGAGAAATTCTTAATTCCAATAATTGAACTTAAGTTCGAACAGCATTTACTCAATTACTCAATTATGAAATATTTTCTTGGCTGGATTTATCAAATATTTATTTTTGATTGTACAATCTTAAATATTGACACTTCTTATATGACTCGCCTTGCAACCAATAAGGAAATCAATACAAAAAATACAATTATGAGAGTATCTTAGACCCTCCCCCTGTCACTGGACAAAATGCATTCTGTGTGTGCAAAGTATCAAATACACGGAGATATATATCTCTGTGCGACCTACCGTATATAATATTTATCAGCTATTAAGTCATGCAAAAACACCGATACAATGACAGCTGTTGTATCCCAATGCCAGCGACAATAATACAAAGTAACACAAAAAATATAAAAATATATATAAAAAACATGGGGGGCGGGGGAGAAAAAAAGCAGGCAGAGTAAAAGCCACAAATAAGCCAAATTATGGGTGGGTGTTGAAATTGAAAATTGTGGATTGCGAGTTGTGTGTGTTGTGCGATTGCTGTTGCGAACGGTTATTGTGTATTTATGTGCACATTTAGCACAATTAAAAATTAACACTCACACGGGGGAGTCTCCCACATCGAGGCAGGTCCAGATCCAGATACAGATCCAGATCGGGAGATCTCGCGATCGGGCAGGGAGGGGGGTTAGTATAAACGAAACAGAAACCAAACAAAACGACGCCTTGGTCAAAACGCCGGCTCTTGAGGAAGTGGGCGAGCGTGTTTTTACAGTTATGGAGCACACACAGCTGCCCCAATCCAAAGCCTACCTACATAGCTACTTGGAGGAGGGGAGTCAGCAGTGGTGTGCAGGGGGCGATCCCCCTGGCGTCAGCAGTAACAATAATAGGCCACTGTAAATAAATGTTTATATTGTTTGGAAAATTCTTAGACTTAAAAGCACTAACTGGGATTTTAGTTTGTTTTTGTTTTATAATTCCTAGATTTAACAGAGGTATACTGATATTTTTTAGGTATTTTAATAATATAAACGTCCAAATTATTTTTTTATATTTTTTGTAGTGCCATAAACGTGACCGGTTGCCGGCAGGCAAAGTACAACAACATCTACAGCAACCACACGAGACTCTATCTCAAGACAGGGCCTAGAGAAGCGAGAAGGAAGAAAAATAGACCATCAACATGAGTGCGAGTATGAGTACGAGTACGAGTATGAGTATGAGTACTTGGTCCATCCAATACTCACATGCGATACCAAGCCGACATTCAAGCACACACCTAAGCGCTGCTTGACTGCCATCACATACATGATGGACTATTGTGGGCAGGGAAATAGGAATAAATTCATTGGGATTAAAAAAAAATTTAACTTATAAATAAAGCTTTATTTAATATAAGTTTTATTTACCCACCAAAAGATCTTGTCAAAAACTAAAACTGTTTCGAAGAATATTAAATCTTCTTCTTAGGTTAATACTTTTATATTCTATAAATTCTTTAAATAAACTTTCATAATTTTTCTTTTAATGATATAGAAATATTATTACCCTAACCACACCTGTGCCTAAACATAAATAGGTGCCAAGTGGAGGCACGCATGACGCGAGCTTTGCAAAACTCTCCGCCAGCTATGTTGGAGTGGCCGGGGAAGAGGAGAACTTGGCGGGGAGGGGGGTGTTCAGGTGTTGCAACCTCATGACTTTTTTATTTGAATATTTTTTGGAGAAAGGCCACATGGCCACGGGACGGAGAAGAGGCCGAAACTGCGAGTGCAGTGGCATTTTTTTGACACTGCCAAATGCTAAGCGATGACGTAGAACGCTGCATTTTCTGGCCATTGCAAAATGCAGAGTGGCAAAAGAAGGTTTACTTAACTCACTTATTCGAGCATGAAGCCATTAAGAGCCAGGAATAGCTAGAAAGCTAGCACACAGAGAAACCCGTTTCGCCTTCATTGTTATCTGTGGAACGTGTCTTTAGCGGCTATAATCCTTAATAATCGTATGCAAATATTTTACTCTTGAATTCCTATACCCTAACGAGTGTTCGTAATGGAAAGGTGTTAGGCGAATTAATTGGTTTTCTGCTTATTTTTTATGTTAATTTGGTTTAATGAAGATTTATGAAGGAGAATTGTAGAAATTTTCTGCAATATATATTTGTTGATTACTAAAAAATATTGTTTTCAGGGATTTAAGAAAAAGAGGGAGTTTATTAAATATTTAAAATACGAATAATGGTGGGAATACAATCACTTTTTAGTGACTTTATTACATTTTATTTTTAACCTTAAATGATTATTATTATTATGTAAAAAAAAACCCTCACTTTTCAAAGATTCGCTTCAATTGAAGCCGCTAAAATTGTCGATCGTTGTGTTTCGCCCTCAATGACGTCACTCTGGCGGCTCAAAGCCAACACAAATATTGACTTTCAGCTCGAAGAGAGCTTAAGATTTGTTGACCAGATTTGAAGGGTAATGCCAGCTTCGTTGCCTCGTCTCCGAAACCAATTTATATTCAAAACGCTGAAACTGGATTTTTTCGTGAGGTGTGAAACGTTGACTGGCGCGAATGATTAGCAAAAATTAAAGCTAAACAAGCTGACAAAAAACAGAGAGATATATATATATAAATATGTGAATATCTGCTAAAGACATCTGATGCAAATTGGGGTTAAAGAAGTTCAGAGCCGGAAGGGAGGAGAAGAACACCGGCAGAGAGATCACACAGAAAACCATTAACCATTAAAGCAATTTGAATAAAACGCCAGTAGTTAAGCCAAAATTTATGTCCAAAGTATATTTGAATGGAAAATGTGTCTAAAAATAGGCAAGCCGCTCGGCTGAGCGTAAACTTTTTGTGTTAATAACATTTTCGCCAGCTGTTCCAAAATAAACGAATTAAAGTCCAAATCAATTAAATTAATAATAACAAAATGAAATGTGCGACAAAGGCCGACACGCCCAGGCCAGGCGCCCCGAAAAATGATGAAGACAAACAGAAACAGAAGCGGGAGCAGGAGCAGGAGGAGGAATGGGAACGGGAGCACAAGGTGGAACCGGAGCAGGAGGTTGGCTGGCTAGCTGATGATGTTGATGATGATACCACCGCCACCATAACCACCCATTCCACCCCTGGCAGATGGAGAGGCCCAAAAAAGCGATAGCGTGCCGGCATTCCATTGCGCAAACACCGCCATGTGATATGACAGGGCCACCTGGCCATCCCACTGCCCATCCTATGCCCACCATACCATACCATCCCATGCCACTCGGTCCTAAGCCATGACATGCCACCCCGTGTTTGAAAAGGTGTGCAAGATGATAGCCTTGCCCACGCCCACGCCCTCAAACCTTCCCCCAGTTACCGTTCACAACTCTTGGTAAAACAATAGCCTTAAGAATTAAATAGGTTTTATTTTCAGTTTATTTAATATTTAACAATTGCTGAAATTCGTTTTAGATTTTACTTTGAAAGTTTATTATAAATGTGTGTAGAAGGAGGAAGGGAAGTTTGAGCAGAACTTATAAGTTCGTTGAAAGCAAACGAAATTAATCATATAAATTTTATATATTATTACTTTCGTTTTAAAAGCGAAATTTCAGTTGGATTTTAGTTTATCTTTAAAATCTTCCCTATAAGCAAACGTCAATAAGTATGCTAAACTTTTAAGTTCATAAAATTTTATTTTGAAGCAATCAAAAATATATATTAATTAAATATTATTCAATAAAGAAATTCTTTTCTTTGAGAACTACTTTCTGAACCCCTGCTGTATGTACAACCAACAAGCCCCTGGGAAATATAACAAAGGCACGCAACAATCTAGGGAAAGGCCAAAAAACGGACACTGAAATATAGCTGATGAGGGGGAGGCATAATGGAGGGCGCCAAAAAATCCATTCCGGCTTCCTAAAATTCAAAAATCTAAAATATATGATCTGCGGGGGGCTGAAGCCTCCATAATTTGAAGCCATTTGGCCGCAAATTGTCAGGCAATGAAAACTAATAATGCAATTAAAAACGTTGACAAAGTTGTCAACTGTCAGTCGCCAGTTACCAGTTAGCAGTGGCGATTGTCGATTGGTCGCAGCTTGGCAAGTGCAAGGTTGTTTTTTAAAACGCAAATAACGCCAAGTGTCGCGTCTCCCCATGCAAATATATATAGCAGACGGAGCCCACTTATATGCACATATGGCTATGGCTGTACATATTCCAAGTATATAGCCCGGCATTTGGAAAGCCGCAGAGCGATTGCCTCGGGTTACACAGTGTCAAAAATAAAAAAAAAGAGGAGCGGAACGAAAAACATTGCAAAAATGTTGAGGGGTGCACTGGAAATATCCATAAAACGGCGCTTACAATTTTCTTACATTTTCTTTTTTCTTAGTAAGCACATTTTGGATATTTAATATCTCAAAAAATAAACAGGGAACTCTAATTTGGAAAGAAAAGTATAAGTTCTAACTGAAGCGAAACGATAATTCATTTTAAATAAAGTTTCAATAGAAACCTAAACAACTTAATACAAATGTAACTGCAAAATTGCTTAAGAATCACAAAAATCGAACATATTTTCAATTAAATCTTAATCAAATCGCTGATATTTATTATAATGAGTCTCCCCTCAATCTGTTGTATAATCTGTAATCGGCTAAAAGCCACAAAGTAATCTTGTTTATTGACATGTTTAGATACCCGATCATTAGTTTGACAGCTATATCATATAGTAGTTGTAATCTTATCTTATTATTAATGGAAATTTAATATAGAAAAGCCCAAGATAACTTGACTGCAATGGAAAATATTTTCCATGATATTTATTAGCTGCAGCTGCCTTCTTGGCTTCTGAAGAGGCTCGTTGCTAATGAGAACAATGACTCAGTTTTAGTCTTTATTCAGGAAATCCAAAGCCACTGGACGACAAATTAACTGGCTGGCCATAAAGATTGCAATCAAACTAGGCAATTATAATTAAAATTCGTCACCTCCTGAGGCAATTAGGAAAGAGATTTAAATTGAAGCGATTTAAGCTGAGAATTCTGCGAATTAATTAACACTTTGGCAGTGTTTTTTGTAGTGTACGGAAATGGAAAGTCAGCTGCAACAAAGTCGGGGACACACAAAGAACCGGAGCATCAAAAAAGAAGGAATATAAAGGAGGGCGATGGTGATGATGATGCACCAAGGAATCCACCGGATGAGTCACAGAAAACATCTTTACAGAATCTTGCTCTAAAATCAAAGATGGAATTTAAAAGTTAAAGTAGGGATTATGTAGGCTTTATCTACTTATGAGAAGGAATGGTAACCGGTCCACTTTGAAAATCCAAAATCGTCAGAGAACTTTTCCAGCTAATGAAGAGATTATGCTGGCTCTACTCATTATAATTATGGCACGGCTTATTAATGGAGACCGGG
Organism: Drosophila anomelani; assembly: GCA_035045905.1. NCBI lineage: Eukaryota > Metazoa > Arthropoda > Insecta > Diptera > Drosophilidae > Drosophila > Drosophila anomelani. The sequence goes on from JAWNOO010000165.1 coordinate 13,240,557, forward strand.
CTCCGATTCGGATACGGATGGAGAATCTTGCCGGGGTTGTTGGTGGACGATGATCTCATCGATTGCATCAGATTTCGCACGGCATGTCGTTCTTTTTGTGGCGCTCGCAATTTCTGTTCCCATTTTCGCTCCCCCGTTTTTTCTGTGTGTGTATGGTGTTGTTTTTTGTGTGTTTAATGTGCAAAAGACATATGCAGAATATTCAAAATTAGCTGTTAGCACGCCAGCAAGCAACCGACTTTTTTTTAAGGCGAGCCAAAACAAAATGAGGGAAACAAAAAAAGATATTCGTTATTGGGCCTCATGGTCAATGCCATGAAATTCGTTGCATGGGACGCTTGAGTGACATTCGTTGACAGGCGAGATACGAAATCGTACTCCCGCACAGGTACCCTCGAAATGGAGAAAAAAAATCACGGCGTGTGCAGCAAATTGATTGATCCTACACCAAACTTGTTGCCGACTGTGGCGAATCAATCAATTGACCGAAATTGAGCAGCCAAGAAAGAAATAAAATAAATAAGAAACCCTCTTAATTTGCCACTCGCTCGCCTGACATCTCCATAAGAATATACATTCTTGGGCGTTGTCCCGATTCAGGCCATAAATAATGCGATTTGCATATGAATCTGTAACTGTTCAACTTCTATTAGTACCTGTATCCATCACGCTCGATGGAAATGCTAATGATCTGTCTGAAAATCCAGTTTTAAGCATTCGCTTTTCCCGCCGTAATGAGGCGCTTCCCTGCCCACTTCCAGCAGCAGCAGCAGCATTGACCTCTCATTAAGCTTGAGCACTGAATTTCAAATTCGAATTTCGTTACTGCAGCAAGTGTTTTTATTTCGCATTTTTGTATGTTTTCTTTTTTGCATTTCAAGTGGCTCAAGTGACGTAAGTCGAATAAATCGGGCAAAAAATACTGTCGGTAATATCAAAAGTATTGACGAGACCTTAATTTCAATGATCTCTTATTTCATTCAAGTTGGATATTTGGCATTCATGCAAGAATTGATGGCAAATATTAGGTTTTGACTTAACAGAAGACAATATTAATGTCTAAACAGCAAGTATATAATTTTCATTAATTATTTTACTAATGTTCAGAACTCCTATATCATAAATATTAAATAGAAAACGATATCTCTGCACCGACTTTTTCGCTCATTTAAAGAACAGCGATTATGCCTTGCCAAACGATATCTTATCAATGAAATTCTAGCGTTACGTAGGCCATGGCCACCATTCGATTCGATTAGTCAGAGTCAGAGAATAGAAGCAGACAGAAGCTATATAAAATCCAGAAACAGCGATCGAGACGGAAACAAATTGTACCTATGGCTGATGGAGTAACGGAAATCATAATATATAGGAACTCAGGTGAAACGATTACGACAGAGGTCCCGTCCAGAAGAAGACTGCCGATGACAGCAATATTTATTTTCCCAAACATTGATGTGTCTATATGTATAGGCGGATCGAGAGTACATACATATATTTTATTGTACAATGCAAAAACAAACAAAAGGAGAACTTTAAGGCGAAAGGCCATAAATGTTTATGTTTTTGTTCCTCAACGGCATCGCAACACATTTGGGGTCGATTAATAGAAACGCAGGAAGTTTAGCCAATATCATCTGGGGGGAGGCTGTTAAATCGGGATTGGGATATATCTACATTATAGTACATGTTCAGGGAAAAAGTGGACTAAAGAAGACATAGTAATATTGTAATATTTATAATGGGGGAACCAAGACAAATCTGATTTTGTTAAATATCTTAAATTTTTTAAAGGCTGTTAACTAATCTCCTCCACTTTCCTTTATTTTTAACTTTGTCAAGTTGTAGTTCAGAAAATGAATATTCCTTCACTAATCATAATTTCCAAGTATATTATGTATCCATAGAATATATATATATATGTCTAAAGTATCTTTCGACTTACCTTTTCAGCAAACTCCTCCCGCGGACGACGCGAAATCGTCGGCGAGGCACTCTGGAGCTCCTTGGTCGGCGATGGTGTCATTATTAACAATTATCTCTCCCTTGGTGTTATCGTTTATGAATTGCACTTGCTGGCTGTTGGTTTGTTCTAATTATAAAAACTCACTGGCGACTTCTTTTCGTATTGCTTTCGGTTGCACTTTATTTTCTTTCAATTTAGATTGCCCTTGCGTGCTGCGGGGAAAATTTAATTTATAACATTTTATCAGTCGGCGTTTTATACATTTTGTTATTGCGAATTCTGTTTTGTTTTGCTTTGTTTTTTTGCGGTCTATAAACAAATTATTGCGTAACCATTGAAAAATGTCGCTAACGTAAAACTGTTTTTGCCACTTCACTTGGCAAATTTTTTGTTGCCTTTTATTAATTGCCGGCCGGGTTGGGGCATTGGTAGTAGTGGACAGTGAGCATTGGTTGGGGTCAAACAGGGGCATGCAACTTATTTAATTTATTATTATTTTTCAGTACACAAAGTAAGAACAATTACTGCTTCCTATTACAGTAAATATAAAAAGTATTAAAACATAAAATGTCTAAAATCCTTTCACTTTCTATTAAAAATTATAAAAAACTTTAAAAACCAGAAGTTTTCTGACTAACTAATAATTTTCTAGGGAAACCTTTTTTATTTATTACTATTTTATGTATTCAAAATAAGGGTTAAGAAGTCCCAACAAATATTATTATTATTTATATGAAATTGCAGATACATTTTAAAAGCTTTCAACTGATTTTAAGACATTTTCTTAACCCAGGCCGGATACCAAACAACTTTGGAAGACTTAATCCCCATATTTGCTTTAGTTTAATTGAAATTTATTAGATTTCTGAGATATGCAAAATAGCAAACAAATCGTGGGTTTTCATTTTGCAACCGATATTTACTGTATTGGTAATAGATTTCCAATTACTGTTACAAATTCAAAAAAACGCTAATGGGAATACGAAAGAATGTTGTCATTTTGTTATTTTTAGCCGGGCGACGTCACAATTATAAAAAAAAAAGGTGAACCGGAACGCTCCCTCAAAGAATTTCTAGCCGTTGCCGTCGTTGTTGTTGTTGTGGAACGTTGATTGACCCCGAATTGGGGGAAAGAGAAGAGAGCGCCAAGCCGGCCGGTCAATTAATAGGGTTTTTTTTGCTCTTGGTTGCTTGGCGATTTAATAATTCAAGATACTTTATCTGCCGGTTTTTCATTATCTTTTCTCCTTCTTCTTTGCATCTTTTTTTGCTTACCAACTCGACCTTCAGGAGAATTGCAATTCTAATTGGAATTCAATTTGAGCCAGAAGAAGTGGCAGCAGAAGAAGCAACAGTTTGTTGAAGGAGTCGCACGCACACTCGGACACCCAAGAGCGCGCAACACACACACACAGATACATTTAAGCGCGGCTCACACGCACACCGGTTAAACTTGTTATCGGCCGCATGCAAGAACCTAAAATTACAACAAGAACAACCACACGCACAGTGGAAACTCTAAAACGAGTTCTGGGATAGCAAAACCAACAACAACAATAAGGGGAGAGCACCATTTCGGCATTCAAGTGTTTTATTTTGAAACGCTGCTTGTTGTAATTTGAGTAAAATATCCGAGATTATACACACACTTACACACTCGAGTTGTATCTTTTTCAGTTTAAGATACTTTCTGTTAGTAACTGTCACTACCGGTCAAATTAAAAACAAACTAACGTAAATCAACGGAAAACGAAAAAAACAACAGCCGCCGACGAGCTTTGCTAACAACCGCACGCGACGAGTTTTATTTTCCAACTGTTGTTCTTGTTGCAGCATTAAGGCAAGCTGTTTTTGGTTGCCAGTTTGAAAATAACAGTGTGCCCATAGAAAATGTCCATTTTCTAGAGGTGGGAACCATTCGATTTGTTATGGCGAAACGAGACCTTTTTTTAAATTTAACTAAACAAAAAGTTAACCATAAAACGTCTATAATTTAATTTGTGGACATTTGTTTTAAAGCAATAAATAATTATCAAATTTTTACACACCCAGTGGACAGAACACCAATAAGCAGAGACTTATAATTCGAGTATCTGCTTTAATCAAAGTTTAAAATTTAAATAATAACCATTTACCATTTTTAACATAAATTTATTTATTAAAGTAAAATTAATTTTTCTTTATATCGCACTTATTTATAATATAAAACCCAAATCAAAAAGATATCTGTAATACTTGGACGTTCCAAAACAAATAAAAGTTTAGTTCGACTACTAAATAAACGCTAAGCGTGCATTGATTCCTTTATTAAAATTATTGGCACTAAAACACGACTGTTTACCGAGTATCTAACTTCCGCTATTTTTGGCCTGGGTCAGCTCCACCGCGGTTATCTGACCCTGCAGCTCCTGGATGTGCTGCTCGAACTTTTGAATATCGCCGGTGATCTGCTGCAGACTGGTCAGCACATTCTTTAGCTTTTCGCCATCAATTTGGACCTCCAGCTCGCGGATCTGCTTGGTCACGTTGCCGGTAAGGGAGACGCACTCGACCAGCTCACTGCAATTGGCATGGAGCTGGGCCAGCAGCTTGTACGCCCGCTTGGCGTGCAGATCGTGCTTGGCGCTCTGGAAGAGCAGATCGTCGGTGTAGTTGAACTGCCGCTGCAACTGGGCACCCACCACATTCAGCTGCTTCTGTAACTGCCGGGTGTCGTCCAGAACTTTGAAGATATCAGCTCGTTGCTTCCGAATATTCCCTATAAATTCGTGTATCCTGCGGGTGTATTCCTTGCGAGGAGCCAGGGATTGGCTGGCGGTTCTCAGGGTGGCATTTAGTTCGTTGTGCTGCTGGGTCTTTGCTTGGAGTTCCTGCTCCAATTGCTCGATGTTGCTACGGATGCCCTGGACATGTTGGGCTTCCTTGGCGGTCTTCAGGGTTTCTAGTGTTTCCAGCAGGGGCTTCCTGTACTCCTGCCACTGCTGCGTGAGGGTTTCTCTCTTGGCCTGTGTGCTCTTCAGTAGTGCCTCCAGCTTGTTCAAATTCTGCTCGGAATCGGCCAGGACCAAAGAAGTGCGTTCATGGATCTTTAGTGCAGGTTGAATGCGGCTTATCTCGTCGATGGCCTTAGTCTCCCGCAGTTTAGAGGCAGCCAGCGCCGCTGCATGGGATTTTCGTTCCATGAGCAGGGTTTCGCACTGGGAACGCAGCTCTTGAACCTCATTGCTGAGTTGCTGAAGGGGCGAGTCCTCCTCCTCGACGCCGGATGTTGAAGATTTATCCACAGGCTGGGATACTTTGGGTAGAAGAGGCGGCGCCAGCTCCTCAACGCCCGAGAAGAATTGCAGAGAGTCTGGGAGTCCGTTACCCCAGCGCTCCAGTTCGTTTTTGTGCAGCACAGAGGCGATGAGATCCACCGAACTGGAGGCCGTCTGCTGGAATATATTGGGCGCCAACTGGTCGAAATACTGCTGCACCTCCTTGGTGCGCTCCTCGGGATTGGCGGACGGAACGCTGAGATTGATATGCGGCCGGAAGTCGATGCACAAACTGCTGCAGCCGAGCGATTTCCGGTTGCCCACCGAACGGGCAAACTGCGGCACCCATGGCGTCTTCAGCTGCGTGGCGAGTTCCTTGCGAATCTTTCGCTGCAGGAGTTCCCTGTGGCTCAACGACTTTCCGACACCGTCCTCGGTCGCCTGGCGCTCCCGTGGCAGCTGCTCGATCAGGAACATGAGCAGACGCCGCAGCTCGACGGCGTTGGGATAGAGGAACGTCTGGTAGCCAATGTCGCCTCTGTAGCCAGCTTCCTTGCATCCCTCGGCCAGGGAGCTAGCCACACCAAATCGCTGTGCCATCGCTCCGCCGGGCAGAGACCGGGGAAGCTGCACATCCGGACGGATTTCGGCCAGGCAGCTGGACACAGCCCGAACGACCTGTTCCGGCGTGAATTCCGCCAGTTCCTCCGTCGGTTCGATGACCGGGTCCACCTGGTGCAGCTGGTGCATGATTATCTTGTCCACCTCGTCCATGTTTTTATTTGTTTTCGTTTATTTTCGCATTTTTCTGAGAGTAATGTTTTTGTGACCTGTTTTGTGCGACAGTCACCGCGAAGCGCACCCACCACTCAAAATCTGGCAATACTGATGAGCTCCATATCAGAGGTATGGCAACGCTGGAAAGGCTTAAGCTTAATTTAAATTTTTAAGATTTTCTGCTGCATTGTTAGTGCCTTGAAATTATTAAATATTAAATTAATTTATATTTTTTAATTAATGTATATACATTTATTTTACACAAGCGCAGAGCTAATATTGTGTAAATATTTTATGATATTTACTGTTTTTTGCATAGATTTTTTGACCGGAAATAACAGAAATTTATATTTAGTTGAATGATTAAAACAAATATCACAGGGTTTTTTCTTAATCGCAAGTTTACTTAAAGCATTAGCCTTTTTAAATCTTAGAGACTTTAGTGTATAGAATAATGTTAGTTTTATATAACTTAATTAACAAATTAGGAGCAATAAATATGTCAAGGAAATTAGGTTAATTTCTAGATCGATTTCTAGTTGAATATTTTATCTATAATGCTAAAAAGCTACAGTAAACAAAGAACTGTAGAATTACTGCAATGACCCCCTAAACTTGGACCCTGACATATTAGGTCTTAACGTCATTACCAAGTATTTAACCAACCCTTTTTGGCTGCGATTCGAGTGAGAATTCGCTGATATTTATGTTATAGCCGCGTGGGCAGAAAATCGTCTTTACGGACACGCAACCACAAAGCCTAATTGAATTTGGCCAACGTAGCGGCTGCGCTATAAATGTCGCCACGCGACAGATGCAATCAGTTCTGCTCGCTCTGTGAGAAGGGTTGAGTATCGGGATCGGGACCGGGATTGGGCTCGGAAGCGGTATCGGTTTCGGAATGGAACCGCTGTGCAATGCCAGCGAACCGCCGCTGCGGCCGGAGGCTCGGACATCCGGCAGCGGGGAGCTGCAGTTCCTCGGCTGGAACGTGCCACCGGATCAGATCCAGTACATTCCGGAGCACTGGCTGACGCAGCTGGAACCGCCCGCCTCCATGCACTACATGCTGGGCGTCTTCTACATCTTCCTCTTCTGTGCCTCGACGGTGGGCAACGGCATGGTGATCTGGATCTTCAGCACATCCAAGTCGCTGCGTACTCCGTCCAATATGTTCGTCCTGAATCTGGCCGTCTTCGATATCATCATGTGCCTAAAGGCGCCGATCTTCATCTACAACAGCTTCCATAGGGGATTCGCTTTGGGTAATACCTGGTGCCAGATATTCGCAGCCATTGGCTCATATTCGGGCATCGGGGCTGGGATGACGAACGCGGCCATTGGTTACGATCGTTTCAATGTTATCACGAAGCCGATGAACAGGAACATGACATTCACGAAGGCGGTGGTAATGAACATTATCATCTGGTTGTACTGCACGCCGTGGGTCGTCCTGCCGCTGACACAGTTCTGGGATAGATTCGTGCCAGGTGAGAAATTAAAGCTTTTATCTATAGAATTTTGCCATTTATTTAAACCTAACAATGGCGTTTGATCAATGAGTTATATTGTTTTAAGAATTTATTTTGCCTGAAGGCTTTGCTTCCTCCCAACGGGTGCCATCGTGTGGCAAAGGACTGCTGATCCAGGGCGATATAAAAGTCCAGAGACCGCGCTGTCCCAACAAAAGCTTAATGTTCCTTTTTATTCCGAGATTGTACCGGCGATCCGAACCCGTATAGAAAGTTGTATTAAAATAGAAGATCGGCAGTTGATAGGGCAACATCAGCAATGAAAAGGCAAAGGCGTAGGTGTTGAGCATTAGCAGCCAGTTCTGCCACAAAAACTCATTCCAATTGCTGACTTGAACGCTGAAATCCCTTTGCACAGAATTCTTAAACATCCACACAAGTAGATATCGATTTCGAAAGTCCTTGTTAACTACAACCGCCAGTAAATGGCTGCCCAAAGACAATCCAGTGCCAAGGGCCAGGTAAAACTGAAGCCAGAAGAAATACCTGTAGTTGTTGTGGCCAATGCAAGTGGCCGTGAAAATGCAGTGATGATCCCGCCGCATGGCACAGCACTTGCACCATTTACAGTGCCAGGCTCTGGGCTATAAGGATATAAGAAAATAATGCTAGAAGTCACATCTCTCTAAGCTTACCGGGACTTTCATTTTGCATTCGTCGCAGTAGGACCACAGGTGCTCCTCCTCCGGCTTTGGGGTCCGACGCTCCTCCGGCAGACTCGCCACTGAAGTATCCGTCAGATAGCAGACCAACTCATTGCCCAGAATGTTGTAAACAATAAAGATGCCCACCAGCCAGGCGAACTTGTGCATCGTTCCGCCCGCATCGAAAATGAAGGGAATCACATAGAACATCTCAGCCAGAAAAAAGAAGGCAGTTGCTACCAGCAGCAGGCCAACGCAATAGGGATGTGTTATGGTCACGTAAGCCTTTGGATGTTCATTAGCAAAACGTTTGCAAACATTTACCACAAAACACATTGTTTTGGTTTTAAGAAGAGACCAAAAAAATCCTTAAAATATAAAGGTGTTTGTGTGCTTTATTTTAACTGACATCCAGGATTTTATATTCGTGTTCTAAGCTCTCTGAGATTTTTTGTTTAAATATATAAATGAATACGGCGCCAAGCATTTAACTTCTATATTTTAAATATTTATTTATGACATCTAAAGAAATGTGAAAGATTAAATAAATTTTTATTTAATTAAAGCTATTATATACTTTCAAGTTTTCTCTATACTTTTTGGTACAAACTTTATCCTGGTCTGAATAATTTAATTAACATTTCGTTATCGAGAAATGCAATATCAAAATATATTATTCGGCTATTGCTATTTTAAAGTCATATAAATTTATAGAGAAAAGCCTTTTTAAATAGGTATTGTCAGAAAAGGATCTCCCCCTCAATATATATTACCCCCCAGTGGTAGTCTTACTCCATTTTAACTGGACAAACCCCATGACGTGCATGCAATTTATTATGGATACGCTTAAGACCGACAACGTGACCCGTGTAGATGGCTAGAGCTAAGGGAAAGGGCGATCACCATCCCCATCGATGGGGTGGCAGGCGACTAAACGCCGGGGGTTACAGATTGATTTGGACCCGTAGTCCCCTCGCTGGGTTCGTTCAACTTTTTAATGACCACGTTGAGGGCCAAGTCGCCATCTTTCGCAAACAGCTGGACAGTCGTCTTGTTGAGCACTAGGAAATCCGAATTGACGAAGGTGAAGCTCTCGCGTATCGATTTCGGTGTCGACTTCCAGCGCAGGGTGCGTTTATTGGCCTCCAACGTGATATGGTACTCGAAATGGGCAGCATCCCTCACGGTTCCGATTATACGGCAGGTGGCAAAGAACTGCTGAAACTCTTCGCCCATTGAGATCTTCTCCAATGAGAGCAGGAAATGCCGGCCGAAGCAGGTCTGCACCATGGTCCAGTCAAGGGCGCCCTCCAGGTTCACATTGGTGGCCAGGAAAATGATGTCGGTGCCCTCCATGGTGATTATGTTCTCGTGACTGCCGATCAAATGCTGATACACATCGCCCAGCGGTCCCTGCCAGCGGCACTTCTCATCGGGATATGGGCAGCGGTAGAGACTGCATTCGCACCTCTCTTCGTGACTAATCTTCTCCGTATAGGCCAGCCGGGCTCGACAGCCCAGGTGCGAGTACTTGCAGGGGAACATTAGCTTGGATGCCACCTTCTCCATGGCCAGGTTGCGTATGGTGGTCAGGGCCACGCGGCAAACAGGACAGAGGGTCACCATTTGGCGGCAGGGCTGGCAGATCATGTGACCGCGGGGACACTGCATTATGGGGGGCATCATGTAGCCGAAGCACACCGGGCACTCGAGCAACGAGGACAGGAACTCACTGGGAACGCCCTCCCCTTGATCCGCTTCGGCTGCCTGACACGCTGCCGCCAATTGATCGCATGCAGGGGGTGAGGGCCATGGGACACCATTCAATCTTGGTGGGGCTGCCGGACTTTCATCGCTATTTTGATGGTTCTCCAAAGGCATGTTCACTGTTAATTTTTTGTTAAGCAAAAAAATTTAAGAACATAAAAAAAAATATCGAATTGGGCGAATTTTTTGAATTATTTTTCACTTAAAATTTTACTCTGGTTAAAAGCTATTCTAAAAAGACTCAAAACTGAAAAATATAGATGAGCTGCTACTGAATTTGCCGATTACTAAAGAAACATGGCCAACTGATTCTCAAAGTATTATGTTAAGAGATTATTTTTTCATATATACAATCCATATAATCTTAAGGCCATGATTCCCGATGTATTGGTTCCTATAAATCCATCGCTTTCCCCTCCGTCTACACATAATAACTTCATCTTTCCATTTCCCAGATTAATGAACAGTTTTCTTTACTTTTACTAATCACGTTTATTTCACTTTTGTAGTTTTGTGTCTGTGTAAGTGATCTCGTATGGTAGTGGCGCGATAAATCGTCGCATTAAAAGCTAATTACGGTGCAGATGATGCTTTATATCATTTGTCTTCCGATTACTTCGAACGAGCGAATGGGAAATAAAAACCAAAGACATGAGCCGGGCCGGGGAGATCGCCTAAACTAGGTTGGACATTTAAACATTAACATTGCTTCGGTTACTATTCCGGGGATAAGGGATAAATGGGGAGGGTTAACTGTCTTTTTAGCCTGACAAAAATAGATTATTTCCTTTTTTGTGTGTATATTCTTTTAAGTAAAAGATGGTTTTGGCCTGAACAAAACAACTCTCGAGTTATTACAGATTATCGCTATCAAGTAACTTTATCTTTGCTGCTGCTGCTGGTGTTGTTTATGTTTATGTTACTGTTACTGTTTGTGTTGTGTTCGTTAAATCGTTCACTTAACATTTACAATTTTATAAAATAATTTACATTAACTAAACTAGAAATGTTCGAGTGTGATGAGTGTTCTCGTGTTTCTTGTTGCTTGTTTCGGTTTGGAGTGGAGTGGTTCGTGTGTGTGTGTGTGTGTCCAGAGTGTTCACTGTAGTGGGTGGGCACGCGCAGGCAGCTCTGCTCCAGGTGTGTGTGGCCCTTAAGAATTAAATTAAACTAAAGCAGAATGAACCCCACTGAAACATGTAAAAAATATATAAAGAGTATGTGTGTGTATTGTTAGCTAAATAAAATCAAATCCTAGAACTAGAGTACCAATCGAACCGTTTAGACATACAAAACATACAGGACCTGTTCATATATTCCAAAGTTCTCAATTTTCGGTGTGAACTAAACCCACGCAATCTGTGCAGAGAATAGCAAATATAATATTTATCCTATGCTGATTCCGAAGCCTTTGTTGTACTTATCCTAGCCACATCTCTTTCAGAATTTAACTGATTAAATATATCAATAAAATGAGCCCAGTTTTAGTTAACCTGTAAGCAAAGAAAGCATGAGTTATAATTGCACAACTTTGAACGAAAAGAACAAAGAACAGGCCTGACATTCCCATAGATATATATATACATATGCATGTTGTATGTGGCTATTTAAATGGAGAATCATTTTTATAAAACAACTCTGCACAACTCTCTGCTTCTCTTCTGTCCTCTTCTCACTTTGTTTAAAAGAGTTTAACGCCTGATGCGAACAGAGGGCTATGAACTATATGTCTATTTATGTATAGATATTTATGTAATGTAAACCAAAAAAATAATTCAAAACTCGACGAATTGACAGTGCGCTTAGACCAGGGATATAGTCACATTGATGCCCAGGTTACCATTATCGGCAAACAGCTGCGCAATCGACGTGTCGAACACTAAACAGTCCGAGTTGTGAATAGCCGAAGCCACTCCCTCGTGGATCGAACGCGGCATGGCCTCCCAGGTGAGCCGGCGCCGGTTCCCGTTCAGCTCCAGGCGGTACACAAAGTTCTCGGCCTCCTTGCGTGACCCAATTAGCTGGACGATGGCAAAGAACTGCTGGTGGCCGTCGTACTTCTCCTGTTTCTCCAGAACGAGCATAAAATGGTGGCCGAAGCAGGATTGCATCATTACCCAGTCAACGGCGCCGGGCAGGTTGATATCGGTGGCCAGGAACACAATATCCTCGCCCTGCAGCGTCGTGATGCTCTTGTGCGACATCATCAGATGCTGCATGACTAGGTCCAGTGGCCCCTGCCATTTGCAGCTGGCACCAGGACAGGGACACAGGTAGGGCCTGCATTCGCACGTCTCCTCGTGCTCCGTCTTCTCTGTGTAAACCAGCGAGGCGGTGCACCCGTAGCCGGAGTGCTTGCACGGGAACTTGACGTTCGAGGCCACCTTCTCCATCGCCAAATTTCGGATATTCGCCAGCGGACCGCGGCATGTGGGGCAGCAGGTGAGCTTGGAGCGGCAGGAGACGCACACCAAATGCCCGCTGGAGCACTGCAGGATCGGAGGCAGTACATAGTCAAAGCACACGGGGCATTCGAACAGTGAGGTCAGATCGGCGGACATGCCCGCATCACCGCCGCCGGCGGACGACAGCGACGAGCTGGAGGATGAGGATGTGTTGGCCGAAGACGTGTGGCCGGCACTGGAGGATCCAGTCGAGCTGTTCGTATTGGTGGCCACTCCCGTGGCTGCTCCTGCTGCTGCTGTCGGTTCGCGGCGCTTCGGGTTGATTTTATTGGACATCGGAAGGGTTCTTGCTGCGGCACGAATGTGTCTACAATTCTCCTCGGTACCTCCAATCCCCGCCAGGTTCAGCTCAGTTCTTGGCGTTTCTTGTGCGTTTATCTGCAAACAAAAAAACATATTTAATTTTTTTGAAATTTGGGCAAACTTTTCAAAGGTTATGTCTTAAAGCTTCATCTGCTTCTATTTACTTAATTTCAATTTCAAGAAAAGGTAGCTTTAATTAATTTACCATTTATACTTTAAGGAATTAAAGGAATTCAGAATTTATTCGTCATTTTCGGTGCGTAGTTGATAAAAGTGAAACAAAGATATTATTTAATCCTACCTGCCCACATTTTTTTTGGAAAAGTCACAGCGATTAATCACCTCTGACCTTCGCCTTGCCTCGAACTCACAATTGTAGTCGCTACCAAAAATATACTTGTACATATATGTATATAAAAGAATTGCATTTAGGCAATTATTTAACCCGGAACGTATCGAACCTAGAGTCGGTGCCTAAAAAACCAGAGCCGCCGTCACGTCTCCGTCCCAAATGAAGGCCCGAAAACCAAAGGCCTCTTGGCCGGCACGTGTGGAACGACGCAAATATGTTGGCTCTTATCAGGCAGAACTGACGGACGGCCATTAGGGACGACGACCCATTGAGGGACTGTGCGACTGTGGGGGTGTCGTGCTAGATGTAATGGGTGTGGTTCGCTGGACACAATGGGCACACATGAATATATATGGGGTATTGGGTGCGGGTGCTGGCAGGGGTATATGAGTGAACGTCAACGAACCTGGAAACGAATCATTTCTTTAAAAAAGGATTTTTAAAACGAGCTATAAAATGCAGAACCATTATGTTGGATATAAAAACAAAACTCATACTGCATGTTCGGCTTTAATAACTTTTATGAGCATATTTCTTATTCAAGTTTTTTCCTAAATTTTACTTTAAAGTTATTATTTCATTTAATTTAAATATTCCTGATAGAAAATTATTGAAAATTAAGTGCATCATCAATTAAATCAATTCTGAAGTTAAAAAATCGATATGATGATTGCAAACAAAATATTTTATAAAATATAAAACAAGATACTTATGAATAATATATTTAAACCTTTATTTCTGTAACTTTTTTATTTAAACCATATATATTTTAGGTTTCAGTTAAGTTTGTCCAACTGGAGTTTAAAGACTTCTTAGAAAACAAATAAAGCTGAATCTGAATCACAAAAATATGAATCATAGTAAAAATAAATACAAAACACGCAATATTTCAACAAAAAAGTGACGTAAATTATATCATTATCAATGTATATTTTTGAAGCTTCAAGCACTTTTCTTAGCTGCACAGCAAAAATAAAATAAATTAGCAAAATAATGAATTGGCATCTTCGTAACTTCACCCACATACATACGTATAGACGTGAGAACGCATAAACATGGCGACACGCAATGAAATGCGCGTAACGTAACCGATGCAACGGGGAATTCATGGAATGGGTTGCAGGAGGCAGAGTTGGGGGCGGCCACAAACAACAACGCAGATACTACGCACGCACACAGCGACAGGCGACAGCGCACATGCATACATCACACAGATACTTCTCTATGTAATTAACAGTTCGTTTACGCTGCGTACCGTAAGGCAACATTCATACGGGGTAAAAATGGTAATTGCTGCCACTAAAGTCATAGCCATGAATATAATTAACTTGGCTTTTTCATTCAATGAGTTGCGAAATATAAAATAGGAAACGTAAGTTGGTAAGTAGTAAGTTGCCGACCAGAGCGAAATGCTCTTTTTTAAGCCGTCATTAAAGTAGCTGCCTGGCTGGCTGCCTGCCTGCTGGCGGACCAACAACCAAACAGCAAAGCAACAAAACGGCAAGAGTGCAACATAAACAACCTCAAATACATAATCGTCAATGTAAACTTACATGGCAGGCTGATGCCTCCGAGAAATCGGGCGCTGGTATTGGTGCCTTTCCTGTGATTGCGTTGGTGTGCGCGTATATAAATATGTATTTATATATCCTCGCAGTGCGAGTTCCGTTTTTTATCCGTATTTTACACTGTAAATCAATGCAGGTGGTTTTCCTCCTCCCAGGGGTGGGGACGGCACGGGACGCGACGCAGACCGAGGGGAAAAACTGCACACGCACACTGCGATAATGGAAATTGTTTTGATTGCTTTTCGCCTTTTCGTTCACCTTGCGCCAAACTCGAAATTCAGGCGTGAGCTAATTTCATTTGGCTTTTTATCTAATTTTTCTTTAACGCGCACACATTCATATTCGTTTGTTATTTTTGTTGTTCCTTTTTTGCTGCGCTGCCGCCGCCACGGCTGGTGGTGTATTGTTGTTGTTGTGCTTGTTGTTGCACGAAAATATATCATTTGCATTTACACACAACAGCGAGCGCTGGGGTTTTTTCGTGTGTATTTTCTACTCTTCTATATTGCGTTCTTCGACCATCGAGCCGAGTGGTTATTGCACTTGCACTTGCACGGTGTGTGGTTCAGTCTTTTTCGGCATTATAAATGTATGCTGGGTGTAATGGCTGCATTTGTTAGACGTTTTATTAATTAATTTCCTAAGTGTTTCTTCTAATGTCAGCGTCGGTATAGTGTGACTGTATCTGCAACATTGGAAAAATCCCCTGATATTTCGCATGCGATTCATTTGGTAATCGTTTGAACTAGGTGGCAATATAGAAGGTTTTTTTCACCACACTTCCTTTGAAGGTTAATATTTTTGCGATAATTTAAATTATTTTAATTTTAATTTTTGTAAACATTTTAAACAATAACTATTTTGACTGTTAAATAAATTTAATAATTATCTAAAGAAATATAATAACAGGGTATGAAGAAAATAATACAAATCAAATAAGAATTTTAGTTCGAAAAATGTCGTTACAAGAATGTGATATAATATTTTTAATTATTATTATTATTATTTATTTGTACCATAAAACCAGAATAATTCCAACCTTTTCACATTTCTTTCTTTCCAGAGGGCTATCTCACCTCCTGCTCGTTTGACTATCTCTCGGACAACTTCGACACTCGCCTCTTTGTGGGCACGATCTTCTTCTTCAGCTTCGTGTGTCCCACGCTGATGATCCTGTACTACTACTCACAGATCGTGGGCCATGTCTTCAGCCACGAGAAAGCGCTGCGCGAGCAGGCCAAGAAGATGAACGTGGAATCACTGCGCTCCAATGTGGACAAGAGCAAGGAGACGGCCGAGATCCGCATAGCCAAGGCAGCCATCACCATCTGCTTCCTGTTCTTCGTATCCTGGACGCCATATGGTGTCATGTCACTGATTGGAGCGTTCGGAGATAAGAGCCTGCTGACTCCGGGAGCCACCATGATCCCGGCCTGCACCTGCAAGCTGGTGGCCTGCATAGATCCCTTCGTGTACGCCATTTCACATCCCAGATACCGCATGGAGCTTCAGAAGCGGTGCCCCTGGCTGGGCGTCAACGAGAAGTCCGGGGAAGCCTCCTCAGCGCAGTCCACCACGACCCAGGAGCAGCAGCATACCACAGCGGCATAGGACAAGCAAGGGACAATTCTGACTCAACCGATCTTGTAATACGAAAGCCTTGGGAACTCTATAAAGGATTTAATTAATCCAAAACTATGGAATAACGACCGATATATTTTTGTTTTATAATTTGTAGCTTAACTTTCCTGAGTTTATAATAAATAAGTAGCAATTTATGGCAATGAAAACAAAAAAAGAGAAGTTATTTGTTCGGATTGCAGCTGTTTGGGAGACTAACTGCTTTGGGGATTTCGATTGGTTTAAGTTTTTTGCTTGGAGGGCGGGGCTTCAAGAGATTAAAGTAGTCAGAAAATGATATAAGAAAAATTTAAGATAATTTTATATAATTTAAGATTCTTTTTTAAATCAAAACTTGTATCTAAGCCAAGGAAGCAAGCTTTGGGTTGCTATCCAAGACAGAACAGACAACGCCCTCACACTTGTGCCTGTCTTTCTTTTACCGAAGAAATAAACATGGCAGAACAAAGGCCTAGAATCAATTGTTGCTCAAATAAAGTTAAAATCTGCTCCATTTGGTCCATTCAAACGAGGTTTCGTAAACAATGACTTGGATATCCAGCCATTGATTTAGACGGCGCGTGTGTTTGCCTAACAGCGACTCGTCTGGCCTTTGTGGAGATAAAAAAAAAATACAAACAAATCCATAATTCTATTTTTCTATACTTTTTTTTTCATTCAAAGTGCAAGGGGAGTTTCCACAGCCGTTTATTACACTTTATATGTTGGTGAATTGGGGGTAAATAAACGCAGAGTATATAAGACATATATTATTTTGGCAGATTCTTTCCCTCGATTTAATTTACGATCAGCTACGACGGGGAACTGTTGTGGCAACTTAAGAGCGGCATGTTATCCTGGCTTTAATTTAAATAATTAATACTTCTATAATTATAATTAAGTGACAACTGCGTTAATAGTAATTAATAATTTAATTTGTGATAACTAACTAAAGAATGGCTGAGTCCGTCGGAACTTCTCCGCCAAAGGAGCTGCGCATCCTGTGCTTCGACCTTGGATCCTTCAACCGCCCAACGCAGTTCCTGCTGAGCTGTGTCGGCGTCTTCGTCCTGTACATCCTCTACGGCTACCTGCAGGAGCTAATCTTCACAGTGGAGGGATTCAAGCCGTACGGCTGGTTCCTCACCCTCGTTCAGTTCGGCTACTACATCTGCTTCGGCCTGGTGGAGCGACGCCTGGAGGGCCACCGGATGAGCGGAGGATCCTTTTGGAGCAGCAAATCTGTGACTCGCTGCATTCCCATCAGCACATACCTGGTGCTGGCCGCTCTCACATTGGGCACCATGGGACTGTCCAACTCCAGTTTGGGCTACCTGAACTACCCCACGCAGGTGATCTTCAAGTGCTGCAAGCTTATCCCCGTGCTGGTGGGCAGTATTCTCATCCAGAAGAAGCGCTACGGAGTCCTGGATTTCGCAGCAGCCACTTGCATGTGCATAGGATTGGCTTGGTTCACTCTGGCTGACTCCCAGATGACGCCGAACTTCAATCTGTTAGGCGTGGCTATGATCTCTGGCGCCCTTCTCTGCGATGCCGCCATCGGAAATGTCCAGGAGAAGGCCATGCGGGAGCACAAGGCGCCCAGCAGCGAGGTGGTCTTCTACTCGTACGGCCTGGGTTTCGTCTATCTCTTCGTTTTGATGCTGGTAACCGGTCACTTCTTCAGCGGACTCGCCTTCTGCCTGGATCATCCGCTGCAGACCTTTGGCTACGGCTTCCTTTTCAGTCTTTCCGGCTATTTGGGGATTCAGTTCGTCCTCGCTCTAGTGAGGAGCAGTGGTGCTCCCATAGCGGCCACAGTGACCACTGCTCGCAAGGCGGTGACCATCGCCTTCTCGTTCATCCTCTTCAGCAAACCCTTCACCATGCAGTACCTGTGGTCTGGCCTGGTCGTTGTCCTGGGCATCTATCTCAATGTCTACAGCAAGCGGAATAAGCTGACGTTTGCCGATATCTGGCGGAGATTTATGTGGTTCGCCAGGACAAAGGATGCACTGGCGCCGGGACGCAGGCTCCTTGTCGAAGTTTAGTTAGATTAATTAATTAATTCTATTAATTAAGATGCCAGCTCGTAGGTAAAAGGGTTTACGATTTGTTAAGTCCTCATCGATTTTTATTTATTATTAATTATTTTATTATAATTAATAATAATAGAATTAGTCTTACAACTTGGCACAACTTTCTGCTAGTTTTATAAAAAATATATATGTATATTTATCTTTGACTTTTATAGAATTATTTTTGTTAATTATTTAAGCAAACGAGTACTCTGGTTCTGTCTGAAGTCTATATGAATCTATGTTCTATAGTTATTGGAAGCAGCTTTTATAGATTTCGGAATTTAATGATTTTTAAATTCATAAATTAAAAAGAAAGAAATATAATAAATATATATCCCTTGACTAAAGAGTAGCGGTTATACAAAATCGTCTGCAACGAAGCTTGTTTGCTTTAGTCGCTTCCACGTGCGGGCAAACAAAAATTCGCAATTAGACTAATACATATGTTTAAACACCCAAATTCGTGCTAAAATAAGACAAAAACCCCACCAAAAAATATACAAAACTGAAGATGCAATTCAAATAATAAGCAGCCGACAATTTCCAGTAGCCGACTTCAAAAGTCTCTAGTCTGAAGGCAGAACTTTAATATTAATGGTGTTTAGAATCTGAATATATTTTTTGATGGAAATAAATCTATACTAATTTGTACAATCCCAACTCTAATCAAGATTTTGGAAAGCCCCATAAGATTTCAAAATCTACTATAAACTAAACAAATAAACTTTGATCACACTTCTTTTGCAAACATATTGACTCACCCCAATGTCAACGTTTAATCAGCTTTCATAAAATAATCTAATTCTTTATCAAATCAATCGGGCCCACCAATCCACATATTTATACAGCTGTTATTGGATAATGCAAAAGACAATACTATTTTTGAATGTGGATCGTTGTACTTTGATGCCAAAGTGGGGCCGGGCTAGCAAAAGCCTTGCGAGTATTAGGTCGTCTTTTAGGTATTTTAATGATTAATAACAAGAAATAATAAATAACGGATATGACTATATTGATTCGACTGCTGAAAAGTCATCTTCACTGTGCTGTTTCCTTGTGGTTTTGAATTTTAAAAATTATAATATAAAATCGCTAAAATAAAACGTTCTATACCAACTGAACTTGCAGCAAAACAAAGCATACTTTTAAGGCCAACAGAGTTTCTAAGAAGAGAATTGATATCTATTTTGTGGCCTTAAAAATTTCTATATAAATAAGATTTAATCTGCAGCTCTTTAAAATATATTTTTCATAGGGAATTGTTACTGTTCCAACCCATAAAGAAAACCTTAAAACACACAATTGCGAAAATAGTCAGTAATGTATTTATTCGGTATATGGGTAATATCTTTCAGATACCCAAAATTATGTGAAATCTGTTGGCATTTGTTAAACAAAATGAAAGTGTTCCCCCCAAGAAACCCCCAAAAAACCACACCCCAGTGGGCATCCTCCTCAGTTAAGCAAGAGCGTGTGTAGCCGGATGACGGCACGGTAATCATTGTGCGACAACTGGCCACGCTGTGAACGCTGGAGCACCCGATTCAGGCGCTCCATGGTGTCCGAGTTGGAGGTCATCTTGAACAGATCATCGAGGTACTTGAGCGATTCGCGGGACCAGAACATGGACGGTTTGTTGGCGTCTTTGTTGATGCTGCCGCCGCGCTCGTTGCGTTCCATTTCGGCCAGCAGGTTGACGCACTCCGGATTAAGGGTCTGGTGAAGATGCAGATCGGTGCGGGACCGATGCTGGGGATTATTGAAGGGCATGACATGTGTGGTTTGTGGGCGTCTCAATTGATGTGGCTGCTGCTGCTGTCTATGCTGTTGTTGCTGTTGCTGCAGACGTTGCTGTTGCTGGTGGTTTTGCTGCCTCTGATGTTGCTGCTGCAGGCGTTGCTGCTGCTGCTGCTGCTGGATGATAGCTTGCAGCTGCTGCTCATTCTGCTGCTGCCTCATCATATTTTGTAGTTGCTGCTGTTGCTGGGTTTGCTGCTGCAGCAACAGAGCCTGCCGTTGCTTCTTCTTTGGCATCTTGGGCGGTGGCGGCGGTGGCGCCATACGCCAAGCTGGCGGCGGTGGCGGAGTCGGAGATGGAGCACGCTTAGCCGGCGATGGTGCACGCTTAGAAGGCGATGGTGGCGCCTTCTTGGCCTGCAATCCCAGTAGAATGGGATCCAAGTGCAGCGAAGGCAGGCGATTCTTCTGATCCAGACGACCGTAGCTATTTATCAGGGAGTCGTAGTTCGGATGCGGATATGCGGTGAAGATCATTCGCCAATGCTCCTCGATCTCGTTGCGTAGCTCGGGCGTGGCGTTCTCATCCGGTGAGAAATCGTCCACCAGGCGGCGCAACAGGACCAACAACTGATCCAAGTGCGTGTTGCCGTTGAGGAGGCCCGCCTGACCCACCAGAATCATGTTTAGCTGGCGACGCTTCTTCTCGGCCATCTTGTAGCCGTTTTTGGTGTTCATTCCCTCCAGCGCCTTGATGCGTATGTAGTGGCTCTTGGCGTTGCCTAGATTGCTGGTCAGACTGTTGATTCCGTCGCGCAGAAAGCGGATCAGCACATCAATTCTCTTCGGCGGCTTTTGGCT
Source organism: Drosophila anomelani (assembly GCA_035045905.1). NCBI lineage: Eukaryota > Metazoa > Arthropoda > Insecta > Diptera > Drosophilidae > Drosophila > Drosophila anomelani. The sequence continues at coordinate 13,261,487 of JAWNOO010000165.1, forward strand.
CTGGAACTCGATGCTCTTACGCTTCACTTCCTGGTGGCGTCGCAGGAGTTTTAGTTGCAGATCCTCCTGGTGTTCCTTCAATCCATAGATCACAAGGACATAGCCGTAGTCCTTGAAGTCCATGCGCACGCTCACCTGGCACTGCTTGGCGGTATCGGCCAGGAAAGTCCGACCCTCGGGACTGAAAAGATACTCGGATTGCTCGCGCGCCATTATGATTTTGCCTTCGCATGGAATATCTCGCGGCTCCTCAGAATCATCACTACGGTTCTTGTTGCCGCTGTTGCTGCTGCTGCTGGCGTTTACGCACATGGAAATGCCCTGGCTGTTGGAGGACACCGCGAAATCGTCGTCGAGAGATCCACCCAGAGGTATGACATCCGGTAGATTGGCCAAGGGATGGTCGGCTGGTAGACTATCTCCTTTATCCTCAGTAGTGGTCGAGCTGGGAACCTCAAAGTGCTCGGAGAAACTGTAATTGGAGTCCGAGTCCAGCTCATGGGATGCCGCAGAGGGCTTAGCTGTTGTCGTTTCCTCTGCTTCTTGACTCTGCGAGTTGCTTGTGATCTCCTCACGCTGAATGGAAGCGACTTCATCCTCGTCAGCAGGCGGTTCAGCCGCTTCAGGTCCATCTTGTGCAACTTCATTGTCAACAGGTGCTTCCACATTGGATTCCTCTTCAACAACAACAGGATTTTCCGTTGGCTTGTTCGCTGATTCCACTTCGGCGGCGACCTCAGCTTGGGCCGCTTTCGCTTGAGCGTTGGGCACGTAGTCATGGGCAAAATATACCTTTGCTGGTAACTCCATCAGAGCTGTGCTCGACTTCCGTTTGACCGCCTGAGGCTTGGCCAAAGCCACTTGGACAAGGAATCTCGAATAGTAGCTATTTTTGGGCATTTGCGGGCTGCTCCACTGGAAGTGGAAGGGAGTCTCTAAGGCATAAAAGCTACCCAGATCGCCGAGATCACCTAAAGGTCCACTGCGATCCTTGTAGACCTTCTGGTGCGACACAATCTGACTGCTGTAGTTGTTGCTACGAAAGTCGCCAATGCGCTGGCGACAGTTCTCGAAGAGATGGCCACGTCCGGCGCAGAAGCTGCATTGTCTCATCTTGTACTGCACGCGGCTATCCAGCTCCACATTGGATCGTGTCTGTAAGGAGAATCGTGGCGAGAGAATTAGAGGTACTACCTCAGAGTTGTAGGAAATATTTTTGGGTTACCGTGGAATGATAGCGACGCCACTTGTCCGGGCACTGATCCGTGCCATGGCCACGCATCTTGCATAACTGGCAGACCATGCGGCTGTTGAAGGAGCACTTGTTGCACTGCTGCACATAGATGGCCTGCTTGGAGCCGCACTGCGAACAAATAAGAGAAAGTAAGGGAAATTATTGTATTTTTTTGAGATTTTTAATGATTTCCTTTTCTTACCCCAAAACAGATAGCATTGGGACAGCGCGGCTCGGCATGTCCCACGACGCCGCACATAAAACAGATGAGCGGCTTGCGAGGACGCGGACACTTGGAGCGTACGTGACCCATCTCGGCGCAGTTGGTGCATTTGGCATGGGAACGGGCTCGCATTACCGGATATCGATCTGCATTGTTGATCCTCCACTCCTGCCGATGCGCTGAAATTAGGAAATATATTAATAAGATTTCTTGGCAAATCTTCTATGAACTCACCACTCATGGCTCTGTGCAGCTTGTGGACGGAAAAGTGCTCGCCATGCCAACTGTCATCGTAGAAGCGGCGCATCTCTTCGTTCCAGCCAATGAGTTGCCCGCCACTTGGCAGACTTTCTTCGTCTGTTATGCCTGGCAGATTGCGCTCCACTAGGATCTGTGGCTCTTCCATTGTCACATCCACATCGTTCTCATCGGGATCAGCCTCTTGTAGCTCGTTGGTGGCGTCCATAGTCTCCTCCACAGTGCTGTCTACGGTTTTGTCTCGAGAATCCTCTTCTTCGTCGGAAATATAGCCGCTGGCATCCAGTTCTTCGGCATTGGAGGCAGATTTACGGGTCTTTGCTTCGATGCGCTCAAAAACAGCCGCTATGCGGTCCGTCATGGCATCCTGGAACTCTGCCTCGCCTTGGGAGTCAGCATCGGATCCAATGGAAAGGGTTTCATGGGCGTCACTACTGGATGGCTGTTCCCTGGGCAGTCCCTGCTTCTGCTCCTGCTTCAGCAGTCTCTCCGCAATTTCCCGGGCACTCGGCAGTCCATCCTCCGCAGCGGACTCCGAGCTGGCCTCCTGACTGAACGATAGCCTCTTAGTACGAGCCACTTTCTTTGGATTCTCCTCGGAGCTGCGCCTGGTGCTGATTCTACGAATTTTGCGCTTGCAACGCTCTACAGCCATGCCACGGGCAATGCCCGGCACACCGGTGGAATGGACTCCATCGTCGCTATCCGAATCATTCTCGCCGTCCTCGTTGTTCGCCGACTCCGACTGGCTGTGGTTGTTGGCCGAAAAGGAGCGCTTGCGTAGGCGCTTTGTCTTCTGCACGCTAGGCTCCACCATCTCCTCCAAGGACACAGAGCTATCGGAGGGCGAGTCTAAGCTGCGAATAATTGTTGGCGTTACTTTAGGCTTGACTTTCGAGTATATGCCGCTCTCGGTGAGATCGGATTCGCTCTCGTAAACGTCCAAGGCCCTGAATTCCTGCTTGTCGTCCACGCGATAGTTCTGCTTGATTTCATCTAGGCGCGAAGGTGGAATAAATTCGTATTCCGATGAGGTATCTTGGCCTTGAGGGTTTATTTCCTGATCGACTGGAGCCTCCTCCACAACATTTGCCTGCTGTTCCTGATCAATCTCAGCCTCCCTTATGGCATTCTCCGTAAGCACCAGCAGGTCATCGTCATTGGCCTTCTCTCGGTCGGCCAGCAGGCGACTGGTGTCTTTCTGGACTATAAAATCATCGCTGGACATTACTGAACTGCAAGGCGAATGCATGGATGGTGTCACAATTCCGGTAACCGCTGCCACCTCCGGCTCGGTAATTACCGACACGTCCATCCTTACATCCGCCGCATCCATGGCATTCTCCTCGTGATACACCTCAGCTGCTGTCGCTGCTGCTGCTGCAGAACTGGTGCTAGGCTGCTCGTTGTCACTGGCATCGAGATCGATGATAGGCACAGGTGGCAAAGGTACAAGTACCACATCATCGGAAGAATTGCTGATTTCACTCTCCGCCAAATCCACAAAGTCCACCGGTGCTGCGTTGAGCTGCTTGCGCTGCTTCTTTTTCGCCTTGGCCTCCTTCGATTTCTGCTTCTTGGCCGCCAAACGCTGCATCTGCTCCAGCTTCCGATTGGCCTTGCTAAAGGGAGCAGGACCTGGTTGCTGCTGCTGCTTATTCTGGTGTTGTTTGTTCTGTTGCTTGCCCTGCTGCTGCTGCTGCGGTTTATTTTGCTTTTTGGGCGGGCAGTTCGGTGGGATGGCCACCAGGAGCCGCTGGTCAAAGCGCTCCTCCTCGTAGGCTTCGTGGTTTGCTTTGGCGGCTGGGTTGGTTGCCTGACCTTTGGGCTTTTGTACTACTGGCGACTGCTGGGGCGAGGGTTTCTCTTTCGGCTGTTGTTTTTGCGGCTGCTGCTTTGGCTTTTGATTGTTTTGTTGCTGCTTCTGTTGCTGATTTTGATGTTGTTTCTGTTGCTGTTTTTGATGCGGACTTTGCTGTTGCTTTTGTGCCTGATTTTGCTGCTGTTTATTGGGTTGTTGGTTTTGATGTTGTTTTGCTTGTGCATTTTGTTGCTGCTGCCTTAGAGATTGGTTTGCGGTTTTATGTTGGTTGGGTGTTGCTCCTATTTTTGGCGAAAACGGTGGGCTATCCTTAGGGGAAGGATCGTCAGAAGGTCTTGCAGCTGTAAAAATAAAATATAATTAAAGTTATAATTACAAAAATGAAAGAAAATTGTGCAGAATTAAATACAATTAATATATAATTACATTTTCCAGATTTCCTAGAGCAAACAATGACCCTTAGAATCAAAATTTTAAGATCGTAATTGAAATATCCATAAGAGTATACATAATTCTCCCAATTAAGCATAAAGAAACCAAGCTATCAAGACAAAACCCCCTTGTTTGTTTAGATTACTTCCAAAAATAATGTCTCTGAGTCAACAATTTCTGCCAAATGTGGATCTGAGTACAAGAACCTGCTGCCGTTGGCCTATTGAAACAAGGTTGATTGCGAAAACAGCGTTGAAGAATATTAAAGAAGCAATAGAACAATACCTACCAGCTATTATCAATACAAAAGATGTCTGTGTTTACACATTTGGATACATTTTGTGGAGCAAAATAAACAAATCTACGAATTTTCCATTGTTAAATTAGAAATACAATGACAACAGTTTTAGATCTTCCACAGAAGATGATCTTATTGAACCAGTGTCCCACACATTGTTTGCTTTCTAGAAAAGAGCCCACCTTCCACGTGAAGAATAAGGCAAACACAGATTAAGCAATTAGATCAAAAACATAGGAACTCTTTCCTATAAATACAGAAAATAAAGCCAGAACTTGTATAGAACTCCAGCAGTGAGACAACGCAGGGATTGAGATCTGAAGATGCACTTCCAATTTACCCTCCTCTTCGGTGTGGTGGCTCTCGTAGCCACGGTTTTGGCTGCAGGATCGACTCCGGGTACAGGAACGACTCCGGGTACAGGAACGACTCCAGGAACAGGAACGACTCCAGGTACCGGGACGACTCCAGGCACAGGAACGACGCCGGGTACAGGCACGACACCAGGAACAGGAACTACTCCAGGTACAGGAACGACTCCAGGTACAGGAACTACTCCAGGAACAGGAACTACTCCAGGAACAGGAACTACTCCAGGTACAGGAACGACTCCAGGAACAGGAACGCCACCAGCAACTTCTCCGCCCAGTTCGATCTCTCCAAGTACACCCGCTGCGTCTAACTCGGCCTCAACGCCCACTGACGACTCGTCGTCCTCGAACGCCAACAGCAATGCGGCGAGAAACAGGCGCCGCAGGATGCGCAGGCAACGGAGGCGGGCGGCCGAGAGGCGTAACGAGAGGCGTCGCGAGAGACGTCAACGTCAACGTAACCGCCAGAGCCAGCGTCAGAACCGTAACCGTAGACGTCGTTCCCGCTTTTAAGGAATTGAAGCAAAGACTCTGAACTTCAAAGGTTATCCCAACTTGAAATGTTTTCAAAAATAAAATAAAATCTTGTGACACAAGCGATTTCGAGTATAACTTTTTGGGCTTACAATTAAACAATTCTTAAATGCAGCCATTGGCCAAGTCAATGGATACACAAAAAGGATATAAAGTGGGGGCCAGCTCTAATTCCACCACTAGAATACCTAAAAACACTAAATTTATGAATTTGTAGGCACTTTAATAGCAGGGTGGGTTCAGCAAATGACTTAGATGCGCATTGACCATATCCTGGACGTTCACATCGCCCAGGCTGTAGCCTTGGTCGGCCAGAACCGCCAGCTGATCCTCGCTGATGTGAAAGATGACAAAAGCCTCTGCCTGCAGATCCGATCGATTGGGCCACAGTAGAACACGCACCGCTGTCCGAAACTCGTCGATCGCCTCCCTGATCAGCTGCTGAGCCTCCGATAGATTTGACAACGGCACCATGTCCAGGCCCTCCTCCGACTGCTTCGTCTGCTGCACCTTGAGAGCCCGCTCCAGGCGCCCGACCAAACGCATAAACACGAACCTTCGGTAGCGTTCCTCGAATTGCTGCCGCGGCATGTTGTGCCGACTCATCTCTCGATGGACCAAGGCTGAAATGATGACGGCATCCACACAGGAGCCCAGCACCTGCACGGTGGCAATTAGCACAATGGCCGAGAGGACGTACTCGACGAGTCGTTGGTTCAGCTCCTCGCACCAGAACAACAGATCGCTACCGTGCCACACAAGCTTGTAGTGGAGCAGACACACGACGCACATAAGGTCCACGGTGGCTAGTGCCAAGGTATAGTGGTTGAGTTGGCTTAGCCACCCAATAAGCGCCTCTAGGCGGCCTGCCAAATGTTTCAGAAAGCAGGTCATCGTCAGAGAGATAGAGATAATTTTGAAGGCAAGCCAAAAATTGTTTTTTGACAGGGATAGTTCAATATCAAAAGACAGGCTGATTGTAAGGTAAGATTAGGATTCAACACATGTGCTGTAGAGAGTAAATCCATGGAAGATCGGAGCCCGACAACCAGAACTGACTAAATAATCAACAGCCTAAAACCAATCAGACAAAAGCAAAAACACAGACAAAAACTGATGAAATTGTATTGAAAATAAATCAAATTCAACTTAATTCACGCATTGTTTATGCCTAAACAGATATATTTACATAAAGCCGCCCCTACTGGTTAGCTGTTTAACTCACCTGGGTTTGATTTGTTTGGTGCCGCCAGCTGTTCCACCTCTGACCCTTTCACCTGCCCCTCCGTTTTCTCCGTCCAGTAGCGGGGCTTCTGCCGTCCCTGATTGTTGATTACACGCGTTCCTGAGACGAAGCGCTGGGATGACTGCTGACCGGGTGACGGGTTCTTCCTTTGGTGCTGCATCGAAGGCGGCGGCATGCTTCTGGCGTCCGCATCCTGGTCTCTAGGTGGCTGTGATTCCAGCATCAGCTGATCCGCAGCACCTTCCTCGCCAGCTCCATCGCTGTAGTGGATCGAGGCGTAGAGAATCGATTCTAGCTCGTTCAGGCGTTCGCTATCCAGTTCTTCCAGCTGCAGGAGATCGAAAAAGAGATGTTATCATTGCTTCAGGTGCATAATGGAAGCTACCCACATCGGCCATCGTGTGCGTCTTTGTTTTCCCTTGTTTTGGCTTTCGTTTTTCTTGCGCATTGATAATTATTTTTCTTTTTAGAAAGAGAGCACGTTGATGGAAGAGTACTAGAGGTGGCCCAATCGAACACGACCAAGTCCTATCGGTGCAGTCATAGCCCTTCAGCTGGTGGTTCTAAAAACAATCGATGTTGCTTCAAAGAAGCTGTGTAATTTTAAAATAATTATTGTTATTAAAAATGAGAAATTAACTAATTTTAAGGCCAATCAGAATTATAGAAAATTAAAGAAAAATAAAAGTACATTTGGTGAAAGCAATTTTATTTACAAAAGGCTCGAAAACTATAGATTTTTTAATTATATTCAAGTTATTATCCTGAATTTATAAATTTTTAAATTAAAATTTTTAGAAAGCTTTGTTTCACTTTTGAAAACAATTTAATTTAAAATTTCCCTTGTGATTCGATAACACAAACATCGTTATCAATGTGGGTGTCCACCGATTGCGATACGGAGAAAGGCAACTCTAGCAGCCGGGCCACGTACAATTTACTACAAAAAAATAACAAGATTTAATAGCAAATAAAGAACAATGTAAGTTAGCATAAAATCTGTTAAATTTATTGCAAAACTAACTACCTTCGGGTCGTGCAGCATGGATACGATGATTCGCTACGTTTCGCCCGTGAACCCGGCCGTTTTCCCCCACCTTGCGACCGTGCTCTTGGTCATCGGCACTTTCTTCACTGCCTGGTTCTTTATCATTGTGGTGTCGCGCAAGAACCTGAAGGATAACACCAAGGAGAGCTCACTCATCAAGGAACTGCTGATCAGCCTGTGCGCGTCCATATTCCTGGGATTCGGCATAGTCTTCTTGCTACTAACTGTCGGTATTTACGTATGAAATTAAGAATCATCATCACCATTCCGAGTATAAAATAAACCTAAAAACTGTTCGTGGGCGTGAATGTACAACATGCGGCCTTCTTTTTATTTACGGTTATCGTTTATTGTAATTTCAATTTCAAAGATTCAATTTTGCGCTTAAAACAATGTCGAATATATGTATTAACGCTAACATATAAATCGTCTACACGTGCACACACTTCGCCCGCAATCAATTGCAATCACTGTCATCTGCAGACACCCTTATCCGGCCAGTCCGGCCTTCTGTCTGCACTTCTGCATGGTGGCCCGCAAAATGAACTGCTTGCGGGACAGCTGGCGAACATGCTTGAGGAAGGTCTCCAGGTCGATAACACCGCCGCGCAGGCCCTCGCCCAGGTAGTAGATTGCATCCTCGGTGGCAGCCTCGTCGGCGTAGGCATTGAGTAATCTGCAAGAAGAGACGATCGATTAGATCTCTTTAGGCATCCCGTTAAGAATACTTACTGTCGGTATAGCGGCGCTGTGGTGGTCACAGCCTCGTCCGGATCAATGGCCTCGGCGTTCTCCAGCGCCTCCAGGCTCTTCTCCAGCTCCTGCTCCTTGTCCTTCAGCACACTGATGTTCTTCTGCAAGTCTACATGTTCGCGCTCGAGGCGCGAGATAATGGCATCAATCTTGGCGCTGCCCTCAACTAGCTCTTGCTTGGTGCGATTAAGCGTTTCGATTTCGGCCTGATACTGATTAACCTTCTCCTGGATGCGGCGGCGCAGCTTATCCTCCACGGCACTGATTAGTGATGCTTTGATGTGCTCCTCGGTAATGGTGCCCGTGGAGCTAGCATTAGATGAGGGGTTCTATGGGAGCACAGAAAATTAGCTTGCTTTTGAAGCTTTTGCCGATCGATGATAGATTCTTACATAGCCCCCAGCAGGTGGGTAGCCACCACTACCACCGGCTGGCTGCGGAAAATTCATGTAGGGCGGATATGGTCCGGCTGCTGGTCCAGGGAAACCTCCGCCGCCTGCAGGCGGATAGGGTCCAAAACCGGAGCCAGTGGGATATGGCGGAAAGTTGCCGCCGGCTGTGGGATATGGCAGAGCCGAGCTACTGCCGCTCGGTCCTCCCGGTTGTGGCATGAAAGCTAAAAGTAAATAGAATGGGTAAAAGGTTATCTGGGAAGCTTTAAATATAAACTATTTAAGGAGTCAATTAAAGATAAAAATGCAATTAAGTTCTTCAAAGATATTTAGAGGACTCACAGTTGGGCGGATATGGCGATGCAACTTGCTCCTTGGGCTTGGAGTAGACCGGCGGATGGTCACCGAAGGTGACGATCATCACTTGGATAAGCGATAGCAGATCGGAGGAGTGCGGCTGCCAGTCGTGCAGGTAGGGCAGGTAGACCTTGCCATTGTGATCCACGTACATGGACACCTTTATCTGCATAGTGGGCGTGGGCCTGACGTAGCACATGGGTGCATTCTGGGGATGAGTGTCCATCAGATATATACAGATGGGAATGTAGTATGTGTTATCTGCGAAACAAAGAGAGTAGGTTTACATCACAATGCACAGGTGTTGGGGGCTTATAGGGTGCTCAAGTTACTTTTGTAGACCACGGGAATAGTGCCCTGCAGAGTAAACAATTGCTTGGGGCTGCCATCGTTGAAAACTGAGGATTAAGAGATCGTTGGGGGTTATCTTGACTTGCACCTTGAAGTCTGCTACTTACTGTAAGTCGTCAGGTCGTAGGTCAAGCTGCGGTACGTCGTGACCACGTCCATAACGTCCTTCTTCGTTGCTCCCACATATTTGTACTAAAATGGATATAATAAAATACATAATTGATGTATTTGGTCAATTGCGTTGCGTGCAAAAGAACCCCGACAATGAGAAAGGCAAGTCCCAGAGAGTGGGGCTATGAGTCATCTGCGGGGCCTCACCTTAGAAAGATACTTTGTGATTTGTGTCTCCTCGACCGCGGGCATTATCGCACTGTGGTTGGCAATTTATGTTTTATTGCGACAATTGCATTAAAATTACCAAATTTACTTGTAACACCTGAAGGTAATAATAAAAGATTAAGATAGAAAGATTAATGTCAATATCGATAATACTGACGTTGTTAGGAAAAGCGATGTTTTTTCTACATCGATATTTTCATCGATTTTACTCAATGCTGGCGCTGCCACCATTTATTTTGGCGCCTGCAATATAGAAATATCTAATGGATACAAATCTGAATCAGATATCTTATAAAATCTTATTAAATGAGAAAAATAGATCTGTAACCCTCCCTTTTTTTTGGTTGTTGTACGGTTGCCACTCAGCTTGGTCGATGGCCAATGTTGCCGGACTTTAAATTCGTTTGAAATTCGTTATCACAAGAAAGCCGTTAAAATCAGGGACCATAAATATTGATTATTTTAATTTTTTAAATATCAAAATCAAGAAACTTTTGGATTTTTTCTTTAGTCATCAAAAATAATCATTAAACTTGTATGAAAGAAAATATAAATAACAATTATGGATGATCGAACAGCTGATCAATTATTTTTGTTTTGCTCTGACCTAAACATAAACAACTTCCATTCAAAACAATAGTATTCGATCAGCTGTGCGCTCATCCGAGCTCGTTGACCGTTGCTTATTATTTCTTGTTTCATTAATTTTAAATGAATAGAGAAAAAATTTAATAATAATCATTACCATTGAAGTATTTGAAATATAACTTATAATGATTACGGTCCCTGGTTAAAACTCTGGTTCTAAAAATGTTAACTTTAAAGAACATAAAAAGAGAATTCAGAATAAATGAAAGGTTTTATTTTTTATTTATTATAAAAAATATAATATAATATAATAGTAGATATTAAATACATATTACCATAGATTTCCTACAAGTTGCAATGAAAGTTGTCTTTATTTTATTTGAACATCTGGTTACATGTGTCTGACCTCAGTTTTACATTTAAATCCTACATTAATATATTACCTCCTCTAAGTTTGCCTCTTACTTCTCTGGTTCATTAAAAAGTTGAACTCATTTATTTAATTCGGATGTTCTTTTGGATTCTTTCAAGAAATTAATGTTTCTGAAATGAAGATAAATCGTGTGGCTTTCAGTGAACCGAACACAGAATCTAAATTTAAAGCTTAACATTCTTGAATTTATTACACTTGCCCCTCAAGCGCCTGGTGACTTTAATTAACCAAATCGTGTTCCGATCGAAGCCCTCGGGCTAGCTTTTGCTACAATTAATACAATTAATCCAAAAACGTGCCATTTACTGCCTGGCTTATCTATGCAAAACAAATCCATGTACAGAGACCCATTGCTCCACTCGTTAAGCCTAATTGTGCCCACAAATTGGCGCGAGTCGTTAAACTTTTTCGAGGCACTTTGTCGCGAATTTCAATTCCGTTGCGGATTCCGGCTTTGACAGTAATTACGTCCAATGTCTCAAGTTCGCGCACATAAAATTTCGATTCCAAGGAAGGTCAGATCTAATGCCTTTTGTTACTGTTTGCCTTGCTGATTGATTTCTGGCCGAAGCGCAATCAATGAGCCAGTGAACACTTTACAGTAGCAGAACGCTATCATTAAGGATAGATCCGTGGCCGTGGCACTGCTGGGAATTTCTTAGGGTATTTCTAGGTATTTTTGTTAATTTGTGAATTAGCATTGTCTACAAAATTTTAAAAATTTTAAATGAAAAGTGTTATTTCTTATTTATATTAAATTATATTTGTAATGATATTAGAGCAAGCTTCAGCTATATATTTTGCTATAAATTAATTAAAGTTTGGGTTTGCAAAAAGAAAATATATTTTATTTATTTTTGTACTTTTCCTTTTCCACTCATCTTAAGTAATAAATTGTACCTCTCGCATCACTGGGTATAGATGGCTTCTGTTGGATGGATTTTTTTTTGGTGGAATGGCAAGTGCTTTTGGGCAATTGGCTTCTTGTGCGCTTTGCCTTCGGCAAAAAAAAATATAACAAAAAATTGTTGGCTACGTGTACTTGAACTCGCTCGAAGAGCTCGGCTGAGGTTCAAATCAGAAGTGAATTCACATAAATCACATTGGGCACACTCTTCTGGCTGGCTGGCTGCCTGCCTGCCGATTACTCATACGCCTTGTGGTCGCTTTTAATTAGCCAACGCGATTCTTATCACAGTTGGCTACTGGCAGTTGCTGGAAACCAACCTGAAGCCACTCTGACTTTTGGTTATGCACAGAAAGAAAGACTCCATGAAAATATATACAAAATTATGAATTTATTTACAAATAAATAGAACTTTTGTGCAGGTTTGATAGTTTAAATTCTATTAATTAGTTAATTCAAGAATGGAAAATAATAAAAATAAATTTCTAACATTTTGAATTTAAATTGTTTATTATTTACTATATTATGATAATTAACTTATAAGAACGCTTTGAAAATACACTGATAGTTTTAAAGATTTCTTTTTATGTTTATTTTAATATAAACTCTTTTATTTATAAATTTATACCTTGCATTCAATTAAAATAATTATAATTATTCTTTTTCAATAAATTAAAGAAAACAAAACACATAAATATTTTCTGTGTGCCTCTGTAATTGCCTGCCTTTTGTAAACTTGATTTTCTTAACCGCGTTGACCTCCGGCCAGCTGTGTGTGCTGCTGCTGGTGCTGCTGCTTCTTCCATCGCCGCGATAATCATGGTAATAATCGTGGTAATAATGATCGCGTTCATCGGGTCTTTGTGCGCGTCCGTCTATTCTCTCTTTTGGCTGTGAAATCTTCTAGCGCGTCCCAAGGCCACGCAAATTACAACAAAGCTCCGGGGGCAGCAGCAATTGAGTTCATTATCATAATAACCCATTGACCAACTAACTGTTGTAAGTCTTAGCCGTGAAAAATGGCCGTCTTGGGTTTCACCTGGGTTTCAGAATCGAAAGTATAATGATATATGTACATACATACATATATCCGAGTTCGGGGACCACCCACGCTGAGATCGGATCTCGTTTAGAAGTCATCAATTTTGTCAACTGAAATTCGCGGCCCGATTAATCACTTCACGCCTGCCAATGACTTTTAATGAGCATTCGCCGCCGCCTCTTGCCGTGAGCTCGGTGGATTTAATTAAAACAATTTCAGCACAAAACTCTAAGGCCGAGTGCTCCGAGTACTTGACCCAAACAAACTCTCTGGCGATAAGTTCTAGCTTGATGGATCCGTTTCAGCGTAATGGACTCGCGCTCAAAGCGGAAGTGGGCAGGCAAAGTCTCGGCTAATTGGCTGCCATTATGTCTTTACATTTTTATAAATAGGAAATCTTCGCTCCGCGAATCGAGATTTATTTTCGGAGTACTTATACAACTCCGGGGTTCTAAAAATAAAGCCTAATGAGCGCGCGAAAACAAAATAATGGACTAAAAATAAATTATAATCAAGAGAACCGATTTAATTAAACTGTCAGTGAGTTCCAAGCGATGACCACAAAAGAGAGTGCCCAAAATCCCCGGATAATTCCCGAGAATTAAACATATTATTAATTATTATTACATTTCATTTATCCGGCCCAGTGACCTCTTTGGTTTGGACTGGCCAAAGGCGGAACTTCCAAAGAAACTCGAATGTAATGCTATTTAATGCTGTTTATTATTATGCCATAAAGACAATAAAAGGCATGCGAACAAAAGCCCAGCGCAAGAATCAATAATACACCTGATGCTGCCATGACACGACATATATGTACATAAATCCAAAGGTATCTTCGGTACCAGCCCCCGCCACTGACAATATCATTAGCAACAAAGAGCGAATTTCTGCCAGCATCACTTTGCAGCTATTAATGAACAATACACAAGACATTGGGAAAACAAAACATATCCAAGAACAAATAAATACGTGGAAATATACACACAAAAGCGTGAAATAATATTCAATAAGATGCTTGAACTTTGGGCATTAATAGATATATATTCTTTTCTTTTTAATAGAGCTGATAATAGTTATTTAATAACTGGAGCTGGGAAGTGAATTCAATTATGAGAAAATATAATATTGTAGGATTTTTTAAATATATTTAGCAATGTTTAGTATGGGTTTTATAAATTATACAAAAAAATCTTTATAATTTATTGAATATTTAACTTACTTCTTAGCTAATTATTACTACTAATTAATCACAAACAAATTCTAGCTCTAATTCTTCAAAATAATTTCGTTTTTATGCCACATTTTTGAGGTGATCTCAGTAAGCGTGCTATATTCCCCTCCGGCGACTCTAAATAGCTTAATTATATATTTCAATTTTTGCTGCTAACTTACATTCATAACCTTCGCTTCTTTACGATGTATATTCTCCATAACTCATCTGCCATCTTGCATAACATCTCGGGGCACAAGTTTATGGTTTTTTTGGGCGTATCTGGGGGTCACTTCCGGGTCAAGCCCTGCGTTCACCTGCTGCTCCTCCCATTCCGAGCGTTTCTTTCGTTTTGTTTTTTATTTTACAAACGTGAACTCTGCCACTCGTCGAACGTTGAAACCATTAATTAGCAAATTGCTTTGTTTTTGTGACAAAATACCCAAAATTGTTCGTGTGCTGCAATGATTAATGGTTGTTTGATTTGTGCGAACTCCGAATTAGCCATCATTTGTGCGGTGAATCGAACAGGGAATTGGATTCGGGGGACGGGTTCTTCCTCCGGGCGAAAATCTCACAGGTTTGAGAACTGAAAAGATCCGTGGATAAAACCGTAAGCTCCGGTTCCGCATTGCTGGTCAGCGAAAAAAATATAATATGATCAATCACCGGGAGGAGGTCGGAGGTTCTTCCAAAGAGGCTTTTCAGACTAAATAAAAGCAGTGACAGCGCTGACAGCTCAGAATGTGAAATGAGCTGAGGAAAACCTTCAGTCGCTTTGAGTTTTCTAGAACCCAAAAAAACAAAAAATCATTTAAAATGAACAATAATTTTTGAGCATAATAACAGCGACGACAGACACAATTACCTAGATTTATTTTTTTAAGCGCCGCAGAGGGGGGAAGTAACTCAATGTCAGCCTTACAGGAAGCATTTTCAAAAGTACTCTCATAGAGAGCTAGCCCTGGCCGCCTTATCATGCCTCAAATAAAAACAAAAAAATATTATTCTAACTATCAATGGTGTTCGGAATAAAATTAACTGCCATTTGTCTATGTTTATGGCTACTGTTTCGGCGAGTATTATTTTTCGGCTTCACTTGGCTGTTAGATTTCGCATAAAAGTTCAATTAATTATGGAAACAAATGATCGCGAAATGTTTTCGACTTTGATTTCGATTTCGATTTCGTTTTGGCTTCTGCTCCGCTATCGTTAGAGCGAAATTTATGAATGATCATTGGCTGACTTGGGGTTTCCAGTTTTTGATTTAATTTCGAATGTTGGGCACGTAATCACCTAGGCCACTCCATTTGGTTTATATAATTCTATGGCCATTTTGCATTGTAATCTTTGCAGCTAAATGAATCGACTCGGTTCACTTTTCTGGCAATTAATAAAGTGGGGAATTATCTCTCGGATGGAGCTCCTTTCAAGTGGCAAATTAGAACAGAAGTTGATTGATGCTGATTGAATAAGTTTTGTCTTTAAAGGCGGCCTGTGAGTCACCAAGAAATATTAGTCAGCCTTCAAGTGGGTTGTGTAAACTTATTTAATTAGAAGAAGAGCTTTGGGGGAGTTCTACGAAAGATTTATAGATTTGTGTCAAGTGGTGGGGAGTCCCATAAATTTATATTTAAGGCAACGTTTGTTAAATATTTGTTATTATATTAACCATAATTAATCAAAACCTTAAGTACCCCTCTGGTATGAGTCTGACTTTTAGTCACTCAACCTGAAAAATCCTAACCTATCGCAATAAAATTCCAAGTATCGTTGTAAACTTTACTAAAAACACAAAAACCCATTTGTCAACATTTTAATTTTAGTCACAATGCCTTGTTGTTTTCCCCGACTCGAACAAGACACGATAAATTATCAAAAAAATATAAAAATAATGCACCCTGTCGGGGAGAGGGGTACTATTATGCCTCCTCCCCCCCTCCTCCAACAATCACGATCCACGGTAGCACTTCACTGGTCACATCCGACTACCGCAGTTACTCATCTTTGCGCTCAGCGACAAGTGCTTCCGGTAATGCGAAAAACACCTGACGATAATCAAAAGACTTAGGCAACGAACTTTTCGACCTTTCTCATGCTCCGGCCACAACTACAACTACAACGGCTGCGATTGCCCCTCAAGCCCCTGCGCATACAAATGACGGCTTAAGTGAACTTTAATTGTCGCCAGGGCCACGCCCACTCGCCTTCAGTGAAAATCCGCCCACCAGAGACCAACGACGAGTGCTCGGAATCGATGAGTTTTGGCACGTAAAATTGATTTCTGTCCCAGGCCCCAGAACTTATTTTTTCGTGAGTACGTGACATGGCAGCTGGGCCGGAGATAATGAGAGACCCGAAAGCCAACTGCCCCGATCCCTGTGACCAAGCGGAGGAGCCACGTCACCGTGAATGGAATGCAAGGCGAAGAGCATTCGCTGCGCCTGCTGCTGATTCGGCGGCGGCAATTGACAACAACGCACAGCACGGCGAGTAGCCTAAGCTGAATTTAAATTTAAGTTCAACAAATTCAACAAATTCGAGTTAAATGAAAAATTGATGTACCGTCTGTGTGTCGTCTGCTCAGCGGTCGAGGCTCTCGACGAGCGTTAAATGTTTGTTTGGGGTTGACAGTTGTCAGTTGGCGTTGTCCGGCATCGGGAGTCCCCAAAACTCCGTCTCCGTAAAGCTTAAATTTAATTTCCAATAAAATTTTTAATTTAAAGTCAGTAAAGCTTTGAAAAGTGCTAAGTTACGACACTCCTTCGCGCTCGTGTGCCTCCCTAACAGTTGTTCAAACACAAACAAACTCCGATCGAATCCAAGCAAACAAATCTAGGAAGCCAAGCCCGACGACTGGAGCGTCGCCCACAAAGGAGAACTTCAGACTCCAGCCCGTCAAAAAGTGCATATAAAAATTATACGAGAGGAGTTAAAACCAAACTCGAAATCATTTTCATAAACAAACGCGTTCATTGACCAATTTCGGGCCAGCAGACAAGAAACAAAAGTCAGCAATCAAATGCGTCACGCTTGGCTCTAAAGTCAACCACAACAATAACTGGAAAATTTAAATAAAGCAAGACAAGGAAGAAAATATTTTGCCAAAAAGAAACAAAGTAAGTTAAGCAATACACTTAAAAAGGGAACAGAAATTATAAATATGTATATACAATTTATACTATATATTACCAAGAAGAAAGCAAGTTTTAAATTTGGAGAAATTCTAATTAAAAAGGGTCTTTTGCAAATCGTATAAAAGTTTTCCCTAAATAATGAGTATAAATATCCTAAATAATATTATCAAAATAAATTTGTCATACAAATTAAAATAAATAAAATAAAATTCTGCGAAGGGAAAACCTTTAAAAACTGCTCCAACTACTTCGTAGTTATTCACAATTCTCAAAACTTCTTTTAACTTAACTACCCCTTAGCTTTTACAGTGTATTCAATTTTGTTGTTAACAAAAACTGGCGCCAGTTGCGTTTTCTTACTAAATTTATTGCTAATTTAATTTTGCGGCTACGCGCTTTGCAGTTTCCTAAGAATTCGCATGAGAATTCCACATAAAAAAATCAAAAGCAGCGTAAATATTTCGCATATTTTAATACGAATATTTTATGCATAAATTTGTCTTTGATTGGCTGGCGCCAGATGTGCTGAATCATTTACCAAAATATAGCAACAACAAAAAGTTAAGATGAAAATCAAATGAAATCCGATTGAGAATGAATTTCAAATGGGAATGAAATGAAAATTGCCAACTGATCAACTCTCAGGGTCAATTGCGGCCGGATGATTGATATGTAATTTGTAATTTCGAGGGGGTGAGCTGATCGCTGCTTGGCATTTAGGGGGGCGGCGGCGGTGGGTGGGTGACTCTGAGTGGCGATAAACGCTGCCAGCTGTTCGGTTCTCGAAAGCGAGGGCCAGCTGACTAGCAACAGCTTTGGCCATAAATCTCGCTCAGAATGTGTGCACAGCTGTGCGCCCTAGACAAGGCCACCGCCAAAGATCATATCGAGTCACCTCCCACCCCCCGCCACCCGTTGCACATTTGTGGACTGCAATTTAAGTCCAATTAGCAGAAAAAGGGTAAGCTGTTGATTAGCACCTACGGTTGCCTGCTGCTTAATTAAATGCTCCGTGGAACTGCAGCCTCATCGCGGACGCTCTGATATGCATAAAGTTTGAAATTCATATTTAAGCACAGAAAAAAATGTTTAAAAGCATAAAAAGTGACATTTCTTTAACAATGAAACCTTTTTCCTTATGAAAAGTAGAATTTTTAAACTTTATCAAAAGAAATGAATAAAAATACAAAATAAAATCTGCTTCGCACTTATAATTTGCCTAATTTATTTTAGAACTTTTCTTTTCTTAGTGCATCCATTAAATATATATTCTATTTAAAAGTTGTCATTCCGTTTGCCTTGCATATTGAGTCTCGGATCGTGTTCGCCAGCTGAAAAAAGTCGTGTCTAATTTGTAGATTCTCTTTGGGCTTTTTTTCTATTTCTAATCCGCATCTGTTGCCGATGCACTACATCGATAGTTAGATGGATATATATAGATATATACATATATCTATGCATGTGGACTTAAAGCCAGCCAGTTGCATTAGCATTTGCATTCATAACTCAACAGATGTGGAAATACGACTAAAAAAATTTGTGTGGAAATGTATAGAAAATTATGGGGCCCGCAAATGACACATATTTGGAATTTGAATTTGCAATTGAGGCATTAGACACTGGACAGCGGGGTCAAGAAGAGATTTTAGGTTAAATAATTTAGGGATTTAGACTACAAATCAATCCTAAAAAATAATCATTAAAATTAAATCTTCCATAAACAATGACGGAAATATATAAATAGTTTTTTAAACCTGCAAGAGGGTTTAAAGAAAGTAAAAGACTACATCTGGTAGTTATTTGTACCCTTTTTTTATTCAAATAAATCTTATAAATTTTAATAAATTAAAGTAAGCCCTTAAATTCTCCTAATAATACCGCATGTAGTCCAGTGTAACTATGAGCTCATTTTTAGTAGTAGCAGCTGCAGTTGCCCTGCCACCTGTTGTGGCCCTCTTTTCCCCTTGGGATGCCGCGTCGATTGGGCCGCCCTCTTGGCCTGTTTTATGTGACCGCACAATTAATGCACGTAGCGTTTGCCAAGTCGACTAATTTTGCAAGTGCCGCGGCCGCGTTCATAATTACCATGATTTGCGATTTTGCCATCGCACTTAACCCTTTTGGCCATTTTTTTCTCTGTGCCCACTCGTTTGGCTAAATTACCCGAGAGCCAAATGGGGATTGGAGCGTTTTCTGAGGCAATTGATTGACTAGATCCGAGAATCTGGGGAATCGAGTGCCACGAAACCGGGCTCCAGCCCAGATGTGCTCACGAACTGGCTCGCGCCTTTTTGTTGTACTCTTTAGACAATTATCAACTTGAACTTGTCTCTAATGTTTATTTATATAAGCCAAATGATCCGGAAAGTCAACTGGCAGGGGTTTCGTTTCGCATTCATTAGATAACCGAACGAGCCGGAGATTGTCCCATTAATGAATGCAAAATAGTATCGAAAAGCGTTGGCGTGGGAATTAGAATCGGCGTCGAGTCGGGTGACCCTGTGACCAACTAATGGTCCCAACGCTTGGCTGCACAATTGAAGTCTAATTGAAAATAGGAAGTTCCTAGGAAGTCGCACCTAGAAAAAAAATAGTGGGAAGTGGATTACATTTCGAGGGCAATTAGCGCGAAGATTTCGTAATAAATCAAAGACAAAGAGTCCAAGACCGAGAGAGGTTCCGTTCCGTTCCGTTCCGACTTCAGTTCCGCGATGCGTGTCCAGCCCTCCGGTTTTGGATTATATTCCTCCAGCGCGCGCCTCCACTCGCGAAGGTCACGATGCCAGATGAGTAATGCCCATTAAATGAGTTGTTATACTTGTCGGGTGCTCGCCCGCCCGCTCCCTCGCCCAGTTGGTCTCTTCCTAATGGTCTATAAAGAATCGAAATTGGCCATTAGCCATTGGGACGGACGTAACCCCGAACAAAGAGCAGGAAGCCAGGTGGCGGCAAATGCAAAATTAATAACTAGCTGCGGCCAAAGTGCTCAAAATATGTTTGCCATTTAACGCTTTAAAATGTAACAAGTCTCGTCGAAATAATAAAAACACATTTCTTATTAAATTAACCATTAATGATGGTGCTCTTCAGATGGTCTGCTAAGTGGAAAATTAGTTGCTTAAAATAATTGAATTAACCAGAGGCTCCGAGGTTAAATTCATAAAAAATATACTTGTGGATCTTATGAGTCTTCTTCTTAAATGTTTTGTAACAGGATATTATTTTTTGTTATATGTAGGCTTAATAAAGTTAATTTAATTTTCTTTAACTATAAAACAAAGTGGTATTTTATTAACCACCTTTTTTTGTTTAAATTCCTGTTTAAAAACTAATAAAAACTCGTTTTATTTAAATGTTATGCTAAAAACATTTCAGTTTATTGAATATTTAGTAGTTTATTATTACTAATAATATCTAATAACTTTGTAATTTAATATTTATTTATTAACAAATAGATGTCATGTTAAATCAGTTTTTGTTTCGGGAAAATAAATAACTTACCATTTCGTCAGCTAATTATAGTGTAACTAACTACTATTACTACTATTACTTTGCCCATTGATTTGTTACTAAGCTGATAGATTGTGTAATTTAAAAATTAATTGGTTTACGGATAATTTGTAATTGCGATTTTGTAATTTTACTTTCATGACTTTAGGTCATAACTGGTATTTAAATTTTATTCTCTCACTGATACACAATACTTTTGTTCATTTCTATAGCTTATATGTAATTCAGAAGCTGCTAAGTTATTAAATAAATATAATTTGTGACAGTAAGTGATGCTAATAATATGTGATTATTTAAAATGTATTTTTCTTAAATATATATAAATGAGACAAATCATTTTTAGCCAGATGTATTTGCATAATTTTTTTTATAATTCTATCAATGCCTTAAGTGTATTTTTATTAACATTATTAAACGTTAAAAGATAAATTGTAATAATTGTAATTCAAGAAAACAGAGCGGTATGTCAATAAATTCAATTAATTAACTTTCAATGTAATTCACGAAAACCCTTTAATGATTAAATACAAAGTACCCTTGACTCCGGTCTCCAACCTGCGATTGGCATTCAGCATTCCGTAGATGAAAACTTTCCCAGCAACCTTAGAGAACGTTTAGCAAACAGTGGCAAGGGCAGTTACCACAGTGAAATCTGGCCAAAATCGGCTCTAATGCTAAACCGCAGTTGAAGGTTTCACAGTTGCCGGCTCGCAGATTGTGTGCATATAAATTGTAAATAATTTGCAAGCCAGTGTTGTGGCTTGTTGTTGCTGGTGCTGTCCGTCGTCCGTCGGGCTTTTTAATTTGATTGAGCTACCGAAAAATTGAACGAGGCACGAGTTCCCCGTACCGCTTTTCAGAGTCCAAAATTATGACAGCTGCACACGTCGCTCTGAGTCGGCGGCCAGCTAGACTGGCAGTTTATATTTATTAATATCTTATTTATTAAGTTGCTCATGTTGAGCGCAGCGAATTGATTTGCCAAAATTATGGATTTTGGCCAGCGAAAAAATGCTAATACTAGAGTTGGGTTCATCGGCCGATAAGCAATGCGACATTGATATATCCCCTTCAGCACTGCCTCTGTCCGTGCACAACGTTTAAGTTTTTTGGCAAACTCATTTAACACCTATTATTAATTAGAGTTGTCATAAAATCCAGCAAAATATTTATATTAGTTATGGCTTTAGCAACGCGGGCTGGTAATTGGGTATGAAAATGTTGGATATAACCAAAAGATAGTCGTTATGTGTATGAGTGATGTGATAATAATAAAATTAAACTATTTAATATGTATAAAAAATATATTATAAAGTGGGAATATGTTGGCAACACTGCGTATGAATGATATTATGTTTTTAAAAGCATGGGAAAATAAGTTTATGAGGCAAAAAAATATTAAATAATTGATATTTGATGGTATTGGGTATACAAATGTTGGATATAAATAAAAATTGTCGTAAGATATGTCAGCCAAGGCAACGCGGTGTATGAGTGATGTAATAATAATAAAATAATAGTCAATTTTGTATAATAAATATATATTGTGAATGTATCTAAAATTTATTTTGTATAATAAATATATATAATGGTTTGAATGTGTATAATATGAACAAAAAATATATAATATATTTGTCATGGTATTTTAACAACACTGCGTATGAGTAATATTATTTTAAAAGCATGGAAAACAGTACGTTTAAGTGATTTTAAATGTTAAATGTTATTTTATGGTATTATCTCAAAGTGCATGATATAACCTATTTGTAAAGGCATTTTATTAGGATTGTGTCACCCATATAAAATATAAATAAAAAACCTTGCATGACTTTTTCATTTAACATTTAACTTATTAACATCTTGCATGAGACCCTGATTTATTACAGTATTTTAATAGGCAAACCCGTGGACTTGGGATTATGCAATACTTGTCAATATTTGCAATTGCAATATTTCTGCCTAGAACATAACATAAATTTGTATACTAATGAGTACTAAACTTTGCGACTCACAAGACACAAATCATCCATGCGCACACAATCCCACCTTGGACTCGGCGAATTCCCAAACTCCCACCCGGGAAATCTTGACTTTTGCACTTGGGTTGGTTCTCTTTACTGTGCGATTAATAATAAAAACCATCCATGCAAATGTCAGCTCAGACGCCGTTAGCTCGAATAACTGTAATTAAAGTCATCGCCGGCTTAACTGGCCAAGAGAGCTGGCAGCTGGAAAGATGGTTGGTGGTAAGTCGTTGCCAAGGCTTTTGTGGCATTTGTCAAGCGATCTGACTGTGGCTAAGACTCCGCAGCCAAGACAGACCCCCTCCAGAGATTAGACCTCGCCGAAGGGGGGGCTAACTTTAATTCTGCCTCGAGAGCAGGGAAAATATTATTGTACCCTTGCAGGGGGTATTATCGGAATGGTAATGGTATTTGTGATTTACTGAGGGGGTTAAGTTTACTGCGGATTTTGGATATATATATGTTTTTAAGAGCTATTATATTTTTAATAAAATGAGCATGGGCAGCTGTTGTGCTGAGTTTTATGCCCATAAAACTTAAGAGTTGTTGATTTATACTTCTTTTTAATATTCTTGAAGGGTATACAAATATCGGCCTACCGAAATTAGCCTCTATTCTCGCTTATAATTTGCATTTCAGGCGTTTCGCACTATCAAGGTTCTTGGGGCCAGCTTTGATCCACTTATTTCTCTGCCGCCATTGTCTGACGGTGTAAATATTTTAGTTGGAAATTAACAGCAATTTGCAACTGAATGTTAACCGAGCCGTTTAGGCCGGGGAGAGTTGGCCCGAAAGCTAAAAACTACTGCCATCTGAAGGGTTCAAAGCTGTTGGCCTGGAAAATTTGCCTCGTCATTGGCAAACAAAACAAAACTGACCAACGGCAACACAGCAAACATAACAGCGAAAAGCAAATGCAAAAGCTTTAAAAAATAAAGAAGAAGCTGTATAAAATATGCAGCTGATTATGCGGATCATGGGGGAGTTCCCAAAATTTATCAGATTTATTTATGAAATATCTTGCTTTAATTCCCAGCTGATGAAATGTCTATAAAAGCAATGCTTCGTTAATGAAATTCAAGTTTTGGCAGATGTTTCTATAAATTACACTCGTGTTTTATACTTGGATTGTATAAACTCTTAATTTACGATGCCTCACTAATCCGCCATTATTTTTACTAGGCTCTTACATTTAATGGTCATAACTGCGACTATTAATTTGCGAGTATTATACAATTGCCTTTACAACCGATGATCATTTAGTGGCCCATACATAACATAAATCTTCTTTACGACTTTTAAGCAGACTCCTTAACTGTCACGTTTTTTTGCACGCTTACGTTAATGGTTAAAAAAATCTGTTGGATGAAACAATCATGTCTCTTCTTTATAATGTTGTAAACTCTTGAGGCTTGTATAATTTTTGTATATGGGATTAAGGATTATAAATCATATTTTAAAATTACAAATTTAATGTAATTTGGTATGCAAATTTTTGATAGAACCAGAAGATAGTCGTTAAATTTTCATAAGAGATGTCAGCCGATGCAACGCTGCGTATGAGTGATGTGATAATAATAAAATGAGTGATATTATTTTAAAAGCATGGAAAACGGTGCTTATGAGGCATAGAATATATTAAATTATTTATATTGGTGGTATTGGTATTTAATGTTACATATATACAAAAGATACAATTCTTTACGGGTTTCCAAAATCGTTACTTCTGTATTTCAGCATTTTTTTATCTCGATCATTCCCTGAGTAAGACAGATCAATCATATGATATTTCTGCCTTATAAAGTGACCTTCGGTATCGAGCTGTGTTACAGATTCGTTCAACACGAAGCCCCCATCGAATTGAAGTTCATGGCAAAGAGATACACCTGTTTGCCACACTCTCACCATCTCTTTAACTCTTTCTCCGCGTGATTCACCTGAGCCGAAAAGCCGCCAAAACAGTAACGAGTTTTCCGAGCCAGCTTCGTTGGTCGTTGACTTCGGCGCCGAATATGTGTCAAGGTCGTTGCCGGCATGTGCTCTCTCTTACTCACGCTTTTCTATCTCCATCTCTTGTGTACGTGCGGAATGGCAGCAGGTAAAAAACCTTACACAATTTCACAATTTGCCGCAAAATAAAAACATCATGCCTTGGGAATCTCCCTGCCCTGAGGAAGATGTTCAATTAAAACTGCATTACATAAGTTGGGGGAATTCAATAAAAAAGAAAATGCGCAAAGAAATCGCAATGAAAGAAACGGAAGCTTAAGATGACCTTGATTTTGTATCTGGTTCTGTGATAAAGCATAGCTCAAATGCAGATACACTGGAAAAGACACAAGTTTGATACGAAGTAACAAAGAAAAATTATATTAGAAATGAATATGTATTTATATGTGGTTTCAGATTTTCAGCAAATATATTACATTATAGATATTTTCCCCTCAATTATTCCCCTGATTTCCCGCAGTCCACTTCTGACCCCACTCCCACGCCCACTCCGGTCGCAGCTTCTTCGCAACTTCGGCCTAACTTCGGGCCACTCGAGCAGAAGCCAACTTTTGGCATTAACCACAAAAGTTCAGATCGGCCGAGCGTCGTACAAATTATAGCCGTGCCTGTTATGGTGTATGTGTGTGTGTGTTGTGCTGCAGCTGTGTGTATTCGACCGAGTATCTGTGTTTGCAGGCGGCCCCCCAAAGCAAATAATGTTTAATGTAGTTTTTTCTCTTAATACTTGAAGCGTCGGGCGGCCGCCGTCGCAGTTAGTCTCAGCACAGCCGCAACGGAGTGTGCACGCGCAAGCAGAGCAGTCAGCCAGCTTAGAGTTAAAGATAGACTTAGAAAAAATAGAAAAAAAACTTAGTTACATTTGCCAACTACCGCCAAAAACTTTAAGTCCCGAACGAGTTTTCCCGGTGAATGCGAAAATTAATCTTTTCCAAATTCGAAACAAAGTTGTGGCGGCGAACGGAAAAATTGAAACAGAAAAAACAACAACAACAACAAGTTGAAAAGTGTCAATTCAAAATTGTTGTCCCAGAAATCGAAAGTGATCGATCGATAAATCAAAGGACTTTGAGTATAAAAATCGAGTATTAAATAGCGAGAAGGAAAACTGAAAGGAGATTACGATAATCATAACAAAAATCTGAACTAAAAAACGATAACAAGGAAAGTCCCATTAACTGAAATCGAAATTGAAGAAATCAAACATAACGAATTTCACTGATAACCTTCAAAACAAACAAATAAATCTAAAAATACACACCGCAAAGTAGCCCAAGTGAAGACACCACCAAAATAATAATAATACAAAAAATACAAAGCAAAAATAAAAAGCGAAAAAGAGGCCCAATTGATTTCCAATCATCTCTCCCACTCACACCCACAACTTCGCTCACCTGGTCAAAAATGGATGCGCCCAAGCAGGTAAATGACAAATTTATCCCACCAAAAAGATATACACACTCTGTGTTGTTGCAACAAACTTTAACTTTAACAAGTTAAGTAGGCTAAGCGAGAGCAGCAGCAAAAATGTGCGTGACAAGTCGGCGGCCTGTCTTTGTGCCGCCTCCGAATAGTGCCACGCCCCTTGGCCCATTAATGCCAGGCGGCACACCGCAATGTCTTAAAAAAGAGAGAAAAATAAAAAACGTGTTTACAATTTGTTTGTTTTTTTTTGCTATATTTGTCTGCTTTTCTTATTTCGGTTTGTTTTTTACGTCTCTTGGCAATTGCAAATTTTTCCCAACCCCATCATTCATCATAATTTCGCGACATATACATTTATATATATATATGTTTTATATTTTAAGTTAAGCCTCAGTGGGTTGATCAATAAGTAAATTGGAATTATTGCTTGGCGGGATTTTACTTTGATCTCTCTTTAATTGCCATATTTCGAAATTGTTTTGAAATCAGGCTTTACATTTTTATTTGTGATTTTTTATTAATATTTCATTAAGTAAGCAATATACATAGTTAAGCATAATTCAAAAAAGTTTCTCAAATAAATATTAGTGAAAAAACAGAGATGTAATATAATTAAATGTAAAATAATATTAGTAATGTAACGACTACTGCATTTTAGCAGAGATTTTAGGCTTTTGTAGTTGAAATATTAATTTTTATGCAAATGTTCTTGTCTTTATATAGAAACAGTTCAATTTCCGCCTAAAAATTGTTTTATTAAACTTCTAAAATCTCTTTATCAAGTTTACAAAAAATTAAATATTTTTACACCCAACTGCCCAGCTTCTTGTTTATGTTCTTGGCAAATAAATTTCCGAAATCACTTCTGAAGCTAACAATTTTAAATGTCGGTGCCCTGCTAAATTTTATTGCACTTTGTTCGGTGGGCAAAACGTGGCTGAAAGAACCAAAAACACGGACAAACTCTAGACCCACTCACACACACACACCGAGAATGAACTGCAAATTGCATTCGGTTATTAAAATACTTAAAAAGAAGCAATTTTTCGGCGGCTTTCAATGCAAACTTTAATTGCATTCAATTTGCTTTCGGTGCTGGTGGTGTTTGTGTTTGATAACCTTGTGCAGAATTCTCAAATAAAAAAAGAAAAACAACAAAAAAAGCGCCAAAGTAAATGTTAAATGTTGGGCAATTTCTGCTCAGCCATGCAATTTTGTTTAATTTCAGAGTTAATAACAAATTCTATTAAGTCGCGCGGAGGCTGCTTTGTTCCGCGACGGAAGCTATATAAAGTTTACGAACCCCTTGACTCGTGGGACACGTGTCGCCAAAAAGTAAAGCGAAATACTCGTACTTAAACTCAATCAAGTCGATCGCATTCCCAGACTGAGGTTTCCCTTCACTTTGTCGATTTGTTGCCACTTCTCGGGTTCGACTCCGTTGTCGGATTTGACAATATCATATATAGTCAGCCAGCACCCACGTGAATATCTGAATATCCAGCTGTGAGCAAGAATGGGGAAGCGACCGCGGCACATCATCCAATTTGGTAGCACACAAAAAATCTTTATAATTTATTGTTGTGTAAGAGATACACAAATAAACATTCTGAAGAGTCTCCTTTTTTGTTTGTGGGGGCTGATCTTTAAATCGGATAATGACTGCGACCGAAACGGATTTGGAATTGCCATCTGGATCTCCGTTTTGGTTCTGGCATTTTCACTTTCGAAAAAATGAAGCAGCAGCAGTTGAGATTAATTTATTTTTGCGACAAAAAAGAGGTAGATCACAGAGGCAGGAAGTTTGTCAAAAAGATGTTAGAATTTTATCTGATCTTAAAACGTGAGAAATAAGAAGCTTGGGAAGTAATTTCCAGGAGAGGAAATCATAAACATTACGTTTAGCAAAGAATTAATTAAGAAGAACTGAAGAATGGGAACAGAATTGATTTTAAAAATAATGCTAAAAGGGAAAAATCTATTAAAAAAGTAATAGCAACATGTGTTCAAAGGTTATTTTGCATTTTAGAAGGGTTAATTACAAGCTTATTGGTTATTAAATAAATCATAAAGCTCCTCAGCACTCAACGCCCATCATCACTTGCAAACCTTATAACCTTGATCAACATTTAATTGAGTCAATTAATATTTACATTCTTCGCAATCTTAGCCTTTGTAGCCACTTGCAAAAACCAATTTAATTATAAAACCAATATCTTGTTTTCTCAACTGCTAAAGAGGCATGCAAATCAAACCCATTAAAGGATTACTTTTGCAGTATAACTTATCACTTTATCTTCGAACATTCCCTGGGCAATAAATTTTAAACTTCCCTATCAACTTTTCCAATCAGCTCCCATTCACAGCATAGCCGATGTCACCTGCCACACACGCGAAATCCGTTGATTGCCTTACCCTAATAATAATTCCATGCAAATCTCTGCCACAAGGTGTCCGCTTGAAGAATGAAATCCGGCCAAGAATGTATTCCCATCATCAGATCGGGCAGAGCAATGGCAATAGATATGTGCATATTTATGGGGAACGAGGAACGATAAAAAACGCTTCCACGTGCCATCGATGAGTCGCTTTCAGAGCTCCTTCATTAATGCGCGAAATGTGTTAACTAATTAATAATAGAAATTAAGTTGGATGCCTCTTAAAAGGAAAAGCAACAACAAAGCCCACGAAATTGAAATTAATTAGAAGTTCATTGTGTTCAGGGGAGGTCTCGATTTCTGTTTCTTATCCCTCATCATATATATGTATATTTATTCCTTTTAGCCATCCCAGCCAATTTGGCACCGAAACATGACTCAAAATTTGTCGGCAGCTACCCTTTGATCTGATCCGATCTGGGATTGGGTATGGGGATGGGAGCTTTAAAGATTCCGAATCTGATTCGAAGATCGTGAGGATGATCTGACCTGACCCAGGTTTGGGCCCAATTTATTAGAATTTCCAATGAGGGAGCACTCATCGCATGCTGCTCATCGCACCTCATCGCTTGTGCAAGTCCACACACCCGCACCCATACCTCGGATTCCACCTCCTTCCCCCATAAATCCCCCAAAGAAAATCCAGCAAAGTTCAGAGCATGCAATTCTCAGACTTGACTTCTTGGCAGTAAACTGAAAACAGTTTTCGTAAGCCGTTTTGGCCATGTGAATGCCGGTGGCGAACATAAACGCGAGCTAGCGACGTGTAACGACGGCGGCTCTACAGAGGGAATATATTTTTAAATTACAAGAAAACAATATATAAAAAGGTTAAAAAACTAAAATAATAAAAGGCAGAACATTTGATAAATTTCATATAAAATAGTTTAGGAGAAAGTTTCTTAATTTCATTCAAGACTCAAAAAATATATAAATAATTTCTTTAATTTTTGTTTGCATTACTTAAAATGCTAAAGAAAAGTTTTCTTTTTACAAGTCTTCTACTTTTCAACATTTTTGTGCATCCCCTAAAATTTCTCTCACTGCAAAAGCCGCAAAAAAGTGGAGATTTTTTGTTGTCTTTTTCTTTTTTTTTAGTTGGCCCGCACTTGAGGTTGAGTTATTACACGGGTTTCTGTCTCCATCTCACCTGCCGCCACCTCGCCGCCGCCGTTGTTGTTGTCTCTTTATGTGTGTCGCCCCGCACACACTCGTTCACACACATGGGTGTTGTGTGTTGGGTATTCGCCTGCCTCCCTCGCTCATTTGTTTGCTTCTCTGTTATGAAACGGAATTGTGTCAAGGTCGAATTTGCATTAACACGCTAAGCAGCCATCGGCGATCGGTGGGGCGGACTGGCTATCAGCTGTTCTGTGAGATTTGCCTGGCAAATAGTGTTTTTTTGGCTTTATCTTTACATGTTTTTAAAGCTATTGACCGGAAATTATGGGTAACACGTAGCCTTAGTTACCAATTTAGAGAAATACTTTGTACGGATTAAAACTAGGTCCGATTAATATTTATTTGTATTTCATAATGAACAATTTGTATCTTAGATACATTTCCTGTGTGCTTAGCGGAACCCCCTTTTTGTCTCTCCAAACAAATCGAGTGAGAAGCTGTCCATGTAATTAGAAAATAAATGTGAAAACAAAATAAATATTTGCCACGCCCTGGAATGTAAACTCAAGGGGGCTTCTTTGGGTTAAGTATACCCCCCTTCTTTACATCCTCCCCTCCAAAATTTGCACTCTGTTTACCCTTTTTCGTGGGGCATTTCCCGTGTCAACTTTAATGACAGATTTTTGTTGGTTTTTTCCTCGGCCTTTATTTAACTTTTGTTTTATATTTAACTTGCCAGACGTGTGAATAATTATGCAAGTGCGCACACAAACCCCCCGGCTCACCTTTTTGGTATAGTGTGTTAATTGAAGGGGCCAGGAAAGCCTGGCCATTAATTAGCTAATGAAACGTAAACGATCATAAAAAACCCAACGATTTGATATAAAACTGATAAAAAATAAAAGGTTTTAGATAACCGAAATGTTTCAGCCAAATAATTAAATGAGTAGCAATTATGGTAATTATCATAAAGTAAAGTTTTAAAATTTTGTAAATTACATAACTTTACAAGCTGAAATAGAGTTAAGATTCTTTTAAGATTCAAATAAAATCAGCTAAGCCATTAAAAATACAGTTAAATACAACTCCTTAGTAGGTTATTATACAAAATCAATCGTTTTACTTGAGATTAAGATTCTTTTAATTACTTTTCGATGAGCTGGCACATAACAAGAGAGATCTCTTCATGAGAAATTATGCAATCAAAGCTTAAAAAATCACTTATGCAATCTTGAAGTCTGACCCAAGAACTTCCTCCATTCAAAGTTTAATCGAGTGAAATCATTCTCTAATTGTCCATGTGCATTTACTGAATATCTAGAGATATATGCATTAGACCCAATCACGATCGCCAGCCCCTTCTCCTACCCCTTTCCAGATGCATCATCATTATCTCGGCGATTGTGCTCTTCTGCCTTTCACACCACATTCTCGGGCGATGAACACAGCATAAAGACAAGCAATTCATAAAATGTTTAACAAATGATACTATATTGTTGTGTTATTAATAACTTTGATTGTGCCGGCCATTCCCACCTCGCATTTGGATAAATGATTGTCGACCACCCACGATGGCCACTGGACAAACATTTGTTTTTGACTTTTGTTTATCATTAAATTTACAAAAAAATAGTATTAAACTAGCAAGGAAGTCAAAAGCTGAGTCATGGGAATATTCCAAGAGAATTTTATATTTGGACCGTTACGCCAAAGAGTTAAACCCAAAAAGAGAGCTACATATGTCAATTAATTATATAGCGGACACAACTTTCTCATATGCAAAAGATTTTATTAAAAGAAATATTAATATCAGCCCACAGAAAAACCCCATAAAGTAGTCGTCGCCCGCACTCTAAATACCAGAAAATTAGTCATATGTCAGACAAAAGATAAAGCCGAAAACAAAGCATTAAAATCGAAGAAAAAAATCAGCAAATAATTTGCCAAAAATGGCCAATTAATAGATCGCTATCAAAAGCGGTGAACGGTTAAACAGCTGCTGTATACCGCAGGCCAACAACATGATTTGGGCCAAGCTAAGCAGTTGGCAACAAGAAAAGGCCAAATAACATGAAAAAATAAGAAAAAAAACGGAAAAAAACGCTTTGAAATTAAGTACAAAATGGGGTAAAGATATAGAACACCTAAATTTGAAAGATTTATTTATTTAACAAATCTAAAAGGGTATAAATATATTATGTAATCATCATTACTCCTTCTTGGTAAAGGGTTACTTTCCCTGGCTTCCTTAACTAAACTCAATCCCCCAAAAACCCCCATAAATTTGCCACCACCAAAAACCTGGCTAATAGCATCTATAAATCGCTCAGAGCCCCGATATGCAAATGCAGCAGGCCTGGCCAAAAGCAAATTGTGCGATAACCAAAGCTAATTGGAAATTCCTGCAGGCAATGGCAGGCCGAAAAGTGAAGGCAAAACCACAGGCAGCGGCACAAAACAACAAAAAAATTACAATAAATGCGCCTCTATATATAAATGTAAATGCAGGCCAACTGCAGCATGAATCAGGTCCGGGAACGCAGCCGGATATATTTATCCATATAAAACTATTGACATGCAGCGCTTAGAACCCTTGAACGATCGGCTGACGAAATGGCAGCCACAACGGCCATAAGTCGAAGACATTAATCTCCGCCTGTCTGCACATCTCGAGAGCCGGCCAACCATGGCATTGCCACACACTCGACCAAGGCACTCGACACTCCACCTCCACGATGTTCCAATGGTGACAAGCCCACCACCACCGCGGTCTGGGTTCGGGCCTCCAGCTTAACACAACATTGGGAATTCCCTTCTCTCTCGTTTCAGTAACCTTAACCCTGTCGTATCAATATAATTCTTGAAGATACTTATATAGGGATTAAAAATACATTCTCGCTTGATGACTCAATCAAGCAAATCCGTTTTATTCATTCTTAATTTATGCTTTATGGCTGGTGATTAGCTTGTGCTGCGAGATGTAATTATACGCACTATTTCCTGCTGATTTATGGCAGTGCAATGCATTTCGCAATCAACGAGGTTTCTATAAAGATTTTCCTGATCTTTTCAAGATGAATTAAGTTAACAAATTGCTTGTAATAATTGAAAGTATGCTTAATTAATAACTAAAATGTTAAATAAATCAAGCAAATTCTTTGTTATGAAGAGTTAAAAAAATAAATAGTAATAAAAGAATTGAAGAATTAAAATAATATTTAATTTAATTTAAAAACAAAATGTTTTTTTGTTGATTAACAGGGTTAACAGAAAAATCGGCTTTAAATTTTTCCCTCTACCTCTTTGCTGTCTTTTTTTTATGTCTCTTGGCTTTAAGGTATTTACTGTTATGGCCACTGCAGTTTTATGCTTGACCTTCAAACCGATCACAGAAACTGGACAAAAGTCAACTTGCCTTTTGCCTGGCAACCTGGCAAACGGAAACTTTCCAGCGCGGCCGCGGCCACCGGTGATTTCTATGCGAGTTTGTTGCTTAAGTCTTTTGTCTGAGCCAAAGTCTAGACGAATTTATGAG
This sequence comes from Drosophila anomelani, assembly GCA_035045905.1. NCBI lineage: Eukaryota > Metazoa > Arthropoda > Insecta > Diptera > Drosophilidae > Drosophila > Drosophila anomelani. The sequence continues at coordinate 13,294,529 of JAWNOO010000165.1, forward strand.
GCGTGACCGGCAACATGACGTGCTGGCTTTACAATAGAGTCATCAGCCCTGATCACAGGCCCCAGCCTTCTATTCCCGATTTATCCAAACCCCCCTTAGGCTCCTCCCCTCCCGAACTGTTATACTTAATGGGCGAGGAACCAGACTCGAAAAAAATGGCTAAAAATAACAAATGTGCCGCAATTACCAGCATAAAAAATAAGTTGCGAGGGGAAAAAATAGAATAGCCCACGCGACCCGACCGACCGACCGTCTTAAACAAGCTGAGAACGCCCCAGAGGAATAATTTGCGCTATAACTCTCCGTGTTCGACCGTGTGTTTGATGTGGGAAACACTCGAAATTACCAAAAATTTTCGGCTGTCGAAATAAGTAATAATAAAAATACACAAAAAGAGACTCGAACAGAACAGCAGAAACAACAGTAGAACCCGGCACGGCACCCGGATTCATTATTTATGGCTCCCATTGTTGTTGATTTGCTTTTTTTGTTTTACCCCCTTTTTATTTTTATTTCTTCATACATTTAATATTTATTGATTTCTCTGCTGGACACAAGACGCATTCATCACGTGCGTCATTTAACAGTTCAATTGATTTGAATAAAAGTGATATTTTTAGAGCCTGACTGCGGCCTGGAAATTAATTACCAAAGCGCCTTGGGGTCAAAAACTAAATTTCCCTCTAATCGCTGGCTGTGATTAGTTACTTAGTCATCTCACCTGAGATTCTGGATGCAGAAATCGTTTGGCTGCCGCTTGCTATTATCTAACCACATTTATTAGCGGGCTTTCTCTTTCCCCGGGAGTAGTCTCCGGGTCTCTTTCGCCGGTCAACCGGTCGGTTTGCCTTCTAATTGGACGGCAGAAAACCGAAGCGGATATATAAACCGAAAGCATTCGGTACTTTCCAATTTATAACAAACAAAATTCCACATATTAAGTTCAAACCAAAAATCCGGTTCTACCCCGGGCTCCGTTCTAATCTGTTCTGTTTGCATGTTTGATTCTCTCTGTCCAAACAATTTGTTACAATTTATTTTTGGCTATTAGGGACAATGCCACTTTTTTGCACAATGCCTTTGTGCGCAATTCTCGTATTCTCCCATCTGACAGTAATTTATGATATTAATTGGTAATTAATTAAATAAGGCATAGAGGTAGTACATAGTGGGATCTCTCGCATGACAAACGATGATTTGATGGGATTACTATCCCAAAGCCATCTCCTTTTTTGGCCTCCACCCCATTGCGCGCGATATGGGGAAACCGTCCGTCATAGCCATTCATTAATTAGGGCCTTTTGGCATTGTTCGTACATGGCGTACGCTTCTCTTTTTTACGGCTTGTTAAACACAGTTTGAGAAACATTTTATTTAATTAATGAGCTACGAGAATTAACAACTAAACGGGGCGTATCAAATGTCTTTACTACTTTGGTGGTTTTTTAAAAACTAGAGATGGTTTAGTTGGGATTTATTCTGAGGTGTTTATTGATTTTATAGGGTCTTACCATACGATTTAAAGATGTTTTATTTAAAAGTTATGGTCTAAAATATTATGCCGGCTATTTAAACATAGAAATCATACTAAATTACAAAGAAGAGTTTATTTTCGTTTGTTTCTAACCATCGGTTTGCTAATATTTAAATTTTACAATTTCACCAACTTGAAAAATGCATTAAAAGTATAATTTATACTCCTACAATTTCAAATAATGATTTTTTAAATACCTTAGCACCGCCCTCGTGTCACATTCTCATCGCTAAAGCAAAAAATCACGGCGCGTGGCAAATAAAATACGCAAAATAACTTCAAAAGCCAAGACAACAAATTAGTTGCCAAATTAGTCGTAGCCATTAAAAAATTGCTTAGCACTTTACAAATTGGACAAAGCCCAGAGCTCGCCAAATCAACATAATATCTACAGAAACTATTTATTAAAACAGACGCCACACTAATTTATGATCGTCTCTACTAAGAACAAGTCCAAAAGTGGACTGTAAAAAAATATATACAAAAAAATATATACAAAAAAATATATAAATTAATCAGATCATTGACCCAGAGAACTACTGAGAAATTCTGATCGGAGGCCACACCCTCCTCCTCTCGCTGAAATGAAGAGGATTACCCAGAACCGTTAAAGACAAGTAAGTCCGGCGATGCGACACAAGAAATTCCACCAATCCAGATCCAGATCCAGTTCGGGAATCCAATAAATAAATTCAATTTAAATTCAGCTTAAAAGGTAGCCATAAAAGCGAGAAATTACTTTGGTTTATTTGCAGATGGCCAAGCTGGTTTCATCCCGTCTTTTCCTTCATGAATGATCGATTTTTTGTTGCCCCTTGGCTTTCACTAACTAATTGGTATTTAACATATTGAAATATTTAAAAATTCATCGTGTCTTGGGTTTGTTTTTCATGTTAAATGCCGTACGAATTATATTTATTTGCTTGCATTAGTTTATTGAGTGGTTAGGAAAGGATGAAAGATGTAGAGAACACACACATTTCGAATGTGAGGGAGAGTGAGAAGAGTGCGAAAGCCAAAGTTGTACAAGTTAGGCTTAGAATGTTTAAACTAATTGAATTTGCACTTGGAAAAGTCCATCTCCGGATGCTGTTGCTTGAATCTGTAAATAAAAAATTGGGAAATTAATAATAGTTCTGTACAAGTTTTACTAAATGCAACTTACTTCTCGAGTATATCCTGTTTCTTGCGATCCTCACTGGTGGGCAGACCCATCTCCTTCTGTCGTTGATCAAACATCATCTTCTCCACCATGCTGCGTGTCTCTCCATCCAAATCCGACAGCTTCGAGGGCTCCGGGTTAATCTTGCGCGTCGAAATCTCCGGATCGGTGGTGACCAAACGACTCCACCAGTTCATCTTGTTAATCTTCTCCAGTGTAATCATCACTGTCTTGCTATCTTGCAAGACCCACACGCACTCCTCCTGCTTCACCTCGCCGCACAGCTCGCCATCAATGATGGGCTCTTGACCTTTGAGACCCACCTTCAGCGACTTCCTACCGATATTGACCACCAGATCGCGGGCACGTAGAGCGAATGTCACGTTGAAGGGGATCTTGAGCTGCAGAGAAATAAAAATAATTAATATAGAGCCCTTGCTTTATGAAATTAAATAAGTAAAAGAGTTTCCAGTTATTATTAATGCTCGTTTTGATATTTCTTTCTATAAAATCAGACAGTCTTAACCCATTAAGCCCCTTCTTAGTTAGTTTTTTCTGCGTGTAATGCCAAAGCCATTCCGTTAATGACAATCAAACTGGAGTAGAGTGGATTATTCAGGGGGTTCTTCATGTAATCAAGCTTGGAGTGGCAGGTATCTTGTGATTAATGATCGGATGTGTACATCTACGGATGATTCTTTAGCCCCAGACTTTGCTTTGGTCATTGCACAACCTTGGCGAGCTAATAACGATCTCTCTCTATAAATAAATTCAAGCCACTGCAGGTAGGTAGGGGCACGTCTCCTCTCATATCACAGCTGCCAGATCTCTCGGCCTGCCCTTCACCAAGATCAACGGATCGAGATGCGAGTCTTCCTTTGTTCAAGGACCCCAAGTAGAACGGGAATTTAGTTCAGCTGCCAGTTCAAGGACGTACGTACAGCGGTTCTTGAGGTCCGGTTAAGGGTCTGAGCTCCGCTTGATGGAGGCGAAGATGTTGGGAATGTCGCTCAACAGGTTGCAGGTTGCCTTAAAGAGGCGATGGAGTTATTTATGCGGCTTGCGGCGGCCTGGCCAGGCCTGGCTTGGTTTGGCTTGGCTTGGCCTGGCCAAGTTCACAGCAATTACACTGGCGTCTAGAATTATATGCCACTGCTGGCCATTAATTATAAATCGCACGGATACATGCATACATTAACACCTTTCCCATTAGCTCGCAACATAATTAAAGCCAGAGTTATTAGACAACTGGCTGTGCAATCAATTAGCGAGCGGCCCGAGCGGCAGAAACAATAAGAGGGGGTAAGGGGTAAGCCCCTTTAATTTAAATCTCACGACGACGCCGCAGTCGCATCCGACCAAGGACGCTTTCCACAGCGACCACAGCTCACATCTCACAGTGAAGTCGCTATGCTGTTCGTGTGGGCAGCCAGCCAAGGTGGCAGCCACTCTGAACTCCGAAACGATTCTTCTCCACGGAGCAGCACGCGGCTCGTGTCAACAGAAGCTCATCGCGATCACCGATCATGGATCACCGATCTTTTGGGGTCCCATGTGGGTGGCATCATCTTCATCTTCATCACCCGGCAATCGACGTGACCAAAAAAAATGTGTCAAAAGCTGAAACTGAAGCGGATGTCAATTGGAAACGTTGAATTGTACGCGGATGTAAGGCAACCACACAGAAATAGCTCCAGAAAGAGTCAGAATCTTAAATCTGTGGATACGTGGGCAATTCCAACGCTTGGCAACAGCAAAAATAAAAGAACTCTGGACCATTTAGCACCAGAAATGTGCGAATAATTTGAGCAAAATGGTCCAATTATTTGCAAATTAATGAGTTCAATAAATTAAATAGAACAAAGAACTGATTCAATTATTTACCTTTCACTCAAAGAAATATAAATTAATCATTAAAGTTATAAAAAGAATGGAACAAAAAGAAACAAAACTGTTTATAATTAACTAAAAGAGACTGTTATTGGACAGTTTTCATAAATAATTTCATTGCTTTTCTATTATATTGGCATTTAATTTGGAATTAATATCATTTGCCTATATTTCAATTAATAAAGAATAAGGAAACGTTCATAAATATTCACACAAATATAATAATACAAAATACAAAGACAATTTATTATGAAATAATATGAAATGTATGATAAATAATAAAATAAATCTTAAATATGATTTATTAAATTGAATTTTGAGAGAACAAACTGCTAGATTTATAGTATTGTGAAGAAGACGATGGATATATACCTTTAAAGTATATTTAATATTCATTAAGTAAACATAAAATGAAAGCCAACTCCTCAAGGGTTTTACAATCGAAAAAGGCCCAAATGTGAAGGTTTGCCTGTGTTTTCTGAGGCTTGAATATTTGAAAAGTTAATTAAGTAAATGTAAAGACAATGCTGGCGGCTTTCTCAAGGGACCCTAAAACCACAAAAAAAACCATTCTGCATTCGCCGAAGGTTATGCAAATGGCAGCAGACGAAAAAGAACAACCATGCTCGAAACTAGGAAATTTACACAAATCAAAAATCGGCAGACAAGAGGGAGACTAGCACACACCTACGGCCATTAAGGCACCTCCACACACAGGTGGGACACACATGCAAATGCTGATGCTAAAGGAAAAACAATAGAGGCACGAAATGAAGCTGTGCCACCACCAACACCTACCTAAAAGGTAAACACACAAAGCTGAAGAGTCACTGCCAGTCAAAGTCAGAGTTCGCCGCTATTGAGTTCACAGAAGCGTCAGCAGCAGCAGCAGCAGCGGCATATAGAAGGTGTCGTCGTGAATGAATTAATGAATAATAACAAATATTGATGGCTGCGACGACGGCTTCAGGAAAAAAGTTGAAAAGAGAAGACAGATATACAAAGTATCAAGCACGAGACATGGCACACTTATCCAGGTGAGAGCGCCGATTCGCAGACGGTTCGTCGTCTGACGGTGGGCGATTTTATGCAAATGCCGCGGACTGGGCTAATGCTGAGATGCTGCACGTTAAATCGGCAACCAGTTAATCGATCATTCAAATCTCCAGAGTTTTTCGAACTAATTTGCGACCTCCTCGGCCCCCTCGAACCACCACTCTCTCACAATCTGCAAAGTGAAAGACATCTTTGTCTGCTGCCGTTTTAATCGCGCGATTTGTTGTTATTGCTTCTGCCGCCGCCGCCGTTGCCGCCTGATTAATTCTATAAAACTTGAACAGCATTTCATTTTCTTTAAATATCTAGCCAAGTATAATTTATGCTAAAAGATGCGATCCGGTGCCAGGCACCACCAAAAAAAATTTAAATAGGAAAAAAGAACGGCCCCAACAACAGCAACAGACAACGGTCTCCTCCGACAAAAGTAGCGTAGAAACAACAACTCAGCGTCCATTTAAACAAAATAGAAAAAAAAAGAAACAACAACAATAGATATAGCTCCGTTGATGGAGTCGAGTGTTTATAAGTGTGTGCTCTGAGTGTTTTGTATTTGTAAAAACAGCTGAGTCGCCCAATAAACTGATGTGGTGGAGGGTACAGTGAGGGGTCAGAAATGGGAACTTGGGAGCTAGACTTACTGAAACTGATAAATTCGTTGCTATCCTAAATAAAACAGCCAAGTCACACAAAAAGTACATCATTGCTTACAAAATGTGGAATTCGGAACTCTATTTTCTTATAAATTTATATTTTTAATGATACTTAGCTATCTTTAACTAATGAATTCGTTTTATTTGGTAAAAGTTTCCCAAAGAAACTAGGGAATAGAAATAGAAATTCGGAGGCTGGGTCTTAAGAGATTTAATAAGAATAATAGTAGAAAGCCCATCCAAAATCTACAAATTTGTCCAGATTTTAATCTTCTTCTAAACATAAAAAAAAATAAATAAATAATAATCCCAACTCCCAGGTTTTCCCCCATTTGCGATGTGCTACTGTATGCTCATTAAAAGCGGCTTAAACTTGACTTATTTGTGGCCAGAAGTGGAGTAGAGACCCGAAACATCTCAAGACAGAGGGAGATGGTGGAAACGAAATCGAGCGTGGCAAATGATTTGTTTTTTATATTTATTTTTTTATTCCTTTCCATTTAGAATTGTTTTGCCTTTAAATCTGATTAGAACGTTTGCCACCAAACTAGTTCCCATTGGGAACGGCGGGCGCTCAACTCCGCTTCGTCGCCGCACATACAATGAGCTCTCGAGTGGCTACAATAGAATCCGTATTGACATTTGCATGGTAAATGAGATTTGAGAGATCGATCTGGTAGCTATTTATTTATTTATTTGCGCCATAAGCGGATTACAAAACAAATTGTATTTGAAAACCTTATCCGGTTAACCTAGTCAAACTTTTTTTTCGGGGGGGATTTCCCATATAATGATCATCATAGCTGTGAGAAACAAGATCTTTTCAAAGCAGAAACTGTCAACGTGAATGGTTTTTCCATAAATTAAATACAACTAAAATTGTAAAGAAGCTTCCAGAGAACATAGTAGTTTTAATGGCAATTAGGAACAGAACAAGATATTCAATCTTTGTATATTTTAAGCCAGTTTTTTACAACTTACTAATTTGGGTAATTTAGACATTATTTGTGGGTTTATGTATTTTAGGGTGACAACAATATGGGTTTTCGAGAAGCTCACTAACTTAAATCACAAGAAGGTGTCCATAAATTTCCCAAATCAAAGTATTCCCACCAAAGTTGGACCAGATTTCTTGGAAAAACTAAAGCCAGAATAAATCAATGCCATTTCTGGAACTTTTTTGTGTTTTGTGACCTGATCTCAATAATAAAATATATGCTCGACCAGGAAACCAAACAAAATGGATCTTTAAAGCGGCTAATTTACTAAGAGGCTTTTGTCAGGCTGAATTCTTTGTTCACACTTCGTTCCTACACAATTTAAAACCCCACCAAAGTTGACTTTTGCCTTTGATTTATAGGTAGAAGCCCATTAAGAGGGGTTTTATAAGCTAAACAGGTGTGAAACGGACAAATAAAAGATCAGTTGCGTTCATATAACCCGCAATTAGAAGCTGTTCAAAGGCGGCAATATAAATTTCAAGTATATATAGAACCAAAGCGTAATTCTCCTCTCTGTTACGTGATGAAATATCAATAAGACATTTATTTTGTGTTTCCGCTTGGCATCCACCAAGAATGAGTCAAGCTCTCAGGAATTTCGCATACTTTTTGGGTATTAACCAAGAGGGGAGAGTTAGTTAGTTAGAATCTCCAAGTCAGCCCCCTGAAGGCAGCAAAACGATAAATTGTTTGCATACCCAAAAACGTTTTCTATATGCGAAAATTAAGCTTTAATAGCGGCAATCAATGGAGATGAAGATGGGGAGCCCGAGGCCCTCTGGAAATAAGCGTGGCATACGTCAACGGATCTATCTGGGGATGGCTCCAAGGGATTTCCCCGTTTACCACGATCAAATTATCAATTCAACGTTTTTTTTTTAATCCCAATTGTTGTCACCCAAAATGGAACAGAAATCGCTGGGCACGTAAGATCCAATCGTCGGCGTCACTGGCAAGACTATTTTGCATTCTTAATTATATGCATAAAAAATAAAAACAAAACATCTTCGCTTTGTTTGTCTTGGGTTTTAGTTTTTGTGTGTGGTGAGTGAATGTTGTTGATTCTATTTGGGGGAATGTCTCGGATCGGTTCGGTACGGTACGATTCTCGCTTCTCCGGGCGATCTATAGCAAGTGTTTGGCCGTCATCCCATCTCCTCGAGTGGCCACGTCCCTCAATCTTCGCCACTTGAGATACTCTTTCGGTTTTATTTTGCTTATTTCCCCCTGTTAATGCGATTCGGAGTCCATTGCCACTGCTCTGGTGCTCTGGTAACTGGCCGTGTCAGGTAATCTTTGTCAACTCTCCGCTGATTAAATCGGCCGCACTTCACCCATACCAAAACACCCGAGAATACCCCAAACAGCAGAAAGAATAAATACGAAAAAAATACAGGCGGCAAGCCACTCACTTGTCTCACTTAAAAGGTGATAACAAGATGCTCGACAGGCGAAGCCACAAAAAATTAGAAACATTTACTGGGCCCTGGCTACCGAGGCAAGAGCTCCGGCCAAAATGACAGATGGAGCTCTCCGATTTAAGCCCCAAAGCAAATAAATCTGTAATAGAAATATTGGCAATCTTCGGCTTTGCTGTTTGCTGAAGCAATTCTCAAAAGTTTAATGATATATTAATATGAGATCAGTGCTGGATTTCGGTTTGGAAAAAACAACTATCGAATCCGGGGCTAGGATCAGCGAGAAAACAAACAAATAACAATAACAATAATACAAACTGCTTTTGGGGATTTTCGGCAATTTGTTTAACAAATTCCTCCCAAGAGAAACGCAAACATCTTGGGATTATTCAAAAAACTATAATTCATTAATGGAAATCAGCAGCTTCTAGCGGTGACTCACTGATAAAGTGGGTATTTTCATATTGACTCAACAAAAGATTCAATTCGATGCGAAAAAGGTCGATCTCAGAATTCAATGCTTTCCAACCAGAATTTTGTAAACATGTTTGCCATGATTTATATTATATATCCACTAACAGAATGTAAAGGGAAACTTGATTTGAATCTGACTTCGCGGATCATGTTTCAAATTTCATATTAATTAATTGATAAATTCCAATTTTTGCATTTCTGATGGTGTGTGTTGATATAAGGCTTTTGTGTGGATCATTGACGTTAAATGCTTTCTTAGAATTTAAAATTAGCCAAAAATAGACTCGCCTAAAAGCCGAAATAACCATTTAAATAATGGCCATATTATTTATAAGACCATAAACCGTTGATTTAATAATGAAAGACGTATTAATCAAACATTAATGGAGAGGGAACTACACAAATGGGGCGGGGTCACCTGAGTGTAAGCTGGTCAAGGTTTGCCCTTAATTAGGTTCAACATTAAATTAGAATTATGGTTTTCCCGCAATCAAACTCCAATTTCTGGGCCGACGCCGCCGAAACGGATCTAGAAAAGAGACGCCCACACGGCACAAGACCAGCAAGGGCCCTTCACTGAAGAGGCTCAGAAATACCCACAAAAAAAATAGAAGCAAAAAACCAATTGCAACTTAATGAGCAAAAAGGGCGGCCAAAAGAGCCAACGAAAAGAGTTGCCGAAAGAAAGTAGGCAAATCCATCGATGAGCTGATCAAACCAAGGCGAGCAGCAGTCCAAACATCAAAGCCGGCAAAGGCAGCCCCATCAAACATAACCGAGGCAAAACAAAAGAACCAAGGGAGAAAAGTTTCCAATCGTTAAGAGTTGTATAAATAGATACCAGTACAGTGGTCCCTGGGGTCAGGGAATTATGAAAGTAATACAAGAAGAAAGTAATTAATTGAATGAATTGCAGGATAAAGTATGTAAATTCACATAAAAGGTTATTAAGATATGCAAATAAATAGTAGAAATCATAACAAGACAAAGAATTAGCTTAATCTTCTGGGCTTCATAGGGTTTAAGATAACTATTTTAACGCCAAATAGGTTTTAAATTGTAGTGCCAACTAATAGTAAAAAACAATAAATAATATACATATTTAAGTAATGAGATAAAAAATCTTAAACGAAACTAATAAACTTCTCTCCCAAACCCTATTTAAACCATGAAATTAACTCGAATAAATTGAAATAGAAACCCTGAAACAAATCCCATACGTTCTGTGTAATTAGAATTGTTTATAGTTTACGAGCAACTACTGTGACAGAGGCAACACACAAACTGAGAACCGTACAAATGTTGTGACATGCGAATCCGGCAAGAAAGCCAGCAAAAACAACAAACACTTTACACTCGCAAAAGGTTTGCGCATCGACGCTGACAGAGGCAGCGACAGAGCCGCCGCCGCCGCACCGCTCAGGTGGGCAGAACTCAGGTGAGCAGAGCGACTTATCCGCTAAGCTCGCTTCAGTTCGATTCTTGAGGCCGTTTAGATCGGTTCTGTTTTTGGCGACACGCGCACCCAAGGAGAATTCTTCGCTGCGAGAAGAAGACGCGTCTGACTGCAAGATACGATCAGAAGAATTTGCACAAAAAAAATTAATAAAGAATCGGTATCCCCAACAGCAGCCAGAACAGCTGAGTGTTTCGCGAGGAGCCGCAATTTGAATACATTTAAATTAAAATTCATTTTTAAGACGTGTCGTAAAAAGCCCAATTAAGAACCAAACCAGAGAGACTGACAACCGGAGCGAGACTCTGATTATAAATACTCCAGATTGTGATATACTTACTAATTACCTTAAATTGTGTGTGTGATAAATTGCTGTAATAATCAAACAAATCCCCCGGGAGCCGAGAAACAAATTAACAAAGCCAACAAAAATCACAAAACAAAACAAAAAAGTAAGTAAAGTAACAGACACCAAAATAAATACAGAGGGGAGAAATATAAAAAAAAAAAAACAAATCGAAAACTGGCCAATCAAGTTGAATCAAATAAAGAGTGATAAGACTTCCGCATGCCTAAATAATATTTACAATAAATAAAACGCAAGAAGCGGCGACGAACAAATTTATTAACTTCTGTGTCGTGTAAGACAAAAAGCACACAAAACACACAGAAAATTCAAACGAAATAATCAGGCGGCAGCAAAGTCAAACAAAAGACACAAACTCGAACTGCAACTTTTGTATTCCGGCAAATTGATTTTATAGAATCAAGAACAATTGATTGCCACAATTACGTCAAAGCCAAACAATCGCCAGAGCCATTTCGAGAGAAAGGCCAAGATAAAAGCTTGCCCAAAAATAACAAAAAAAAAATCTGTCGCAACAACAACCACTAACCGAATTAATAATAAATACAAATCAGGCTTTTAGCCAAACCAAGACCAGAGACCATAAATATCAAACAAGTTGCCAACAAGCCAAATGCAAAACAAAGACAACCCAAAGGCCCAAAGACAACTGGAAAGTTCAGGTTTCTTAATTTTTTTGGCATTTTTGTTGTATTTCTTCTGACGCTAGCACAGCCAAGAGTGGCAGGAAGAAGGGAGATCAGGCAGAGAAGCAACCGAGAACAGGGAAGACTTAAATGTGTGGCCAAAAAAAAAGAAGATATTCTAGAGCAAGCGGATGTACGAGCTCGTGACATGATCACAGGGCTTCCAGGCGAGGGAGAGCTCTGTTTCACACTTACAGAATGTGCCTGACCTCACCCATTAAATTCTCAATAAAGTACAGTACTAAAAAAAAAATTCAAATAATAATAAAATATAGGTATGCATTCAAAAAATTAAAGGGTGTGCTAGCAAAATGTTGTTAAAACTTAATAATGCGAGAAGAAGCATTACAAGTGTTTGCTTGGCGCTAATTAAGTTCTTACTATTTTTTACTATTTACTGAAGGTGGCAGATAAACTTAATTACTTGTGTAATATTTGCAGAGAAAATATTTACAGTACTAAATATTTGAGATGTTGAATAATCACAAACAAGAATAAGAATTATACAAATATGTGATTACATGACAATTTTAACAAACTTGAGCAGAAACATATGATAAATTCTTAGCAATCCACAAACTACAAACTTTTAAAAACCTAACACTTCAATCCAGATTTAAACAAGTCCCCCAAAAGTATAGCTTAAAATTTTCTAAACCTATCTCCATTCTTTTTTTACAAACAAAACTAACTGACACTCTCTCCTAATGTTTCCTTACAGATGCAGGACTATTGGCATATTCCCCGCGCCTCGCTGGCCTCCTCCTCAAGCTCGGCCATCAGTTCGGCCAGCTCCTCCAAGTCCTCGAACAAATCGCACTCGAATCCGCCCACTCTGAACCAACGCAGCCTGCCCAGCAACAGCAACATCGTTAATAACAACAGCAGCAGCTCCTCAACAAGTGCCGCTGTGACGGCGGCAGCGGCGGCGGCAGTATTGGCGGCTGCCAAGAGGGGATCGAGAAGCTCACAGGGATCGAGCGACAGCAACAACAGCACGCGGGTGAGTAAGCCGAGCCCACGCAGGCCGACTCCACTGGAGCAGCAGCAGCATGACTCAATGGACATTCTCTTCTCTCAACAGAGCGCCGCTTCCGGCTCACTGCTGCTGACGGCAGCGAATCTGGAACGGTTCGCGGAGATCCACAAGAAGCAGGAGCGTCACAACAAGATGCTGATCCAGCCCTCCAGCAATCCATCGTCGTCCAACTACAATGCGAATCTGGCGCTGGCTACTAGCAACAACAAGGATGCAGTGATCGCCATGGATGGACAGCAGCAGGCCGAGGTGGATCCGAATTTGCAGTACATTAAAACCAAAGACCTGGACACCGTGTCCATTGCCAGCTCCATGCACTTCACCATGGTCAACGGTGAGGGCGGTCCGCCCAAGAAACCGAAGCGTGGCCTCTGCGATCGTGGACGCCAGGTCACCGTCTTGATTGTCAGCATGAGCACCATCTTCATGCTGCTCATCATGGGCATGGTCTATGCGCTGGAGAGTAAGTACCTCAAACTAAATGAAATTCCTATAACTTTATTTTAATTCTTATTTCTTCTCTTTTATTTTTAGTGCGCGCCCGCGACATGCCCAAGAGCTAATGTTCAATCCTGTCTCTCTAGCCCAATTAGCTTATTATTTATTGTATTGTCTTTGTCCCCCAATTATTATTATTATTATTAATATTATTATTGTTATCGTGTCGTCGTCTTGACGCTAGTTGTGTAAGCTATTTATTAAACGATTGTGTTTGGATTGAAGGAGTAAGAGTCGAAGTCGGAGTCGAGTCAGTCGAAGCTGAAGGGAAATTTCGTTAGTATTAAGCGCCCTATGCTACGGAGACAGAGAAACATACGAGGAACTAGTAGATCTGTATCTGGATCTGGGATCGGATGATAGTAAATGCTGTATTTTCTGATTTACCAACTAAGTTATTTATCCCTGTGATATGTTTAATAAAGTGAATTTTCTACATTGTACACAAAAGGGGAGAGTGTGACTCACAATCACCTGTATCGAGGGGTCAATAACATTTTGGGGGTTTCGCAGCTATGACCGCAGCCTTAGCAACCAATGATGGTTTTGTTTTAAGAAGCAAACCGGCTTTAGGGCGGGAAAACCAAGCGTTGTGGATTAGTGGAGTTTTACACTATCGTGAGGTTACTCATACAGATTGGCAATGAGTGTACTAAAGTTCTTGCCAATAAACCATTTATACTCATAATTTATGAATATTAGTCAACGTCTAACAGCACTAACAACACTTCTAACCAATCTATAACCATGGCAACACCTCACTGGGTCACTACAGGTCATTATAGGGTCCAAGGGCCACCCTTAAGTGAGACTCACCTCCACCTCCGGCAGGGTCTGCGTCCAATTGTACTTGTCCAAGTTGCAGCCGTTGCCAGCATTGGGCTGCAGCTTGCCCACCTCGGCCTTTTCGGTCTCATCGTCCACGCTTTCAATGGGCTTGGAAAGGTCATCGCGATTTGAGGCAGCCGGCTCTCCGCTGGCACTATCCAGCAGCTGCTGCCGTTTTCTGGAGGGGAGAACAATGAGAAATCGTTAATAATCTATGGAAAACCTAATTCAAAGTCTAATTATTATTATTAAATCATTAAAAACTAGTTCAAGTTAATAGATTTACTGTTTTTGGCTTGCAAATTCATTTTGATGAGTTATAAGTTGATATTTGCGATGCTGTACTTCAGAAAATATGGAAATATTAGATAACATTTCAATATTTATGTTGTGAAAGTAACAGTAGGCAGCTTCTATTATCAAATTTTAAGCTAAAATCTGTTTTCTTACTCAAAAACTATAAAAAATTATCCCTAAACGCTGCAGCTTACTTGTTTTCCTCCTCCTTAATGATGGCAGCAGCCTCCTCGTCGGTGATATCACATATTTTGTTATCGTCAATCTCCTTTTGGCGAGCCTCCCGCGCCGCACGCTCCTTCTCTTCCTTGACTTTCTGGGCAGCTTCGCGCGACTTCACCTTCTCCTGGTGCGCGCTCATAGCCAGCGCCGATTCCTTTTTGAAGACGCCTAGCAGAAGGCTCTCCCACTCGGCCTGCTTGGCGCCCGTGAAGAAGTCGGTCTTGCGACGCAGAAAACTGGCCAGGGTGCCGAGAAACTGCGAACCAAATAAACAATGATTAATTCGCACAAAGGAGTGGAGTCTTTGTTATTTTTACCTCAGGCACGCCGCCGCGGTGCTTTTCGGCCACGGCCAGCAGAATATTGTCGTAGAGTCCTTCTTCGGTAGACATGCTGCAGGGTGTTTGTACTTATAGGAAATAAAATTCGGTCGTCGATTTCTGGAAGTTTCGATCAAAACAGTTTTTGTTTTATCTGAAGTTTTGCTGCCGGCACATGTGAATTAGGGATGTGAAAAAGTAAACGATTTCGAATATCGATGGCATGTATGGTGGAAGGGTTGTATCGATAACTTGACTACATCGAAAGCTCGATATACATCGTGTAACGGTATTTATCCATATTTGAAATATTAGCAAAATAATGTTTTGTATTAAATTAATTTGCTATTAAATATAGATTTAAAAATAGGTACAATTTTATAAATTCATATGCCCATTGTTGTTAAACGAAAACAAAAAAAATTCCACATCAAAGCTCTCCCATTTCTGCTCCACTCTTTATCGCTCTTTCTCTCTCTCTCTGTGTTTCTCTTTTTGGGGATAGTTGCGATTTTCGTCCTATTCGCTCATTCTCTTTCGGTCTTTAAAAGGAATCGCACGCGGAAAACGCAGCAAAATAAAATAAAGTCCAAATCGAAGTTTAGTAGTGCTAAAAGCAAGTGGAAAAGTGAAAAACTTTTGAGTTCTTGGATTCTGTGGACAGCGCCAAATTGGATAATCGGTGAATAGCGAAGCGGTTTATCAGCGGAGTTCAAAGTAAATAAAAAGAAAAATATACGGAATTCCCATTCGTAGCTTTGAAAAATGTGATATGCAAATTACTTTACCCACACTCATGTAGGGGTATAGCGTGCTTGGTATATTTACAAATAGTTGGGGAATAAGAAAAACGTAATACGGAAAAAGATAAGGGTTCCGGGTTTTCGCCCTCCACTTCCCTCTGTGTCCCCGTCCCATGCCATTTCCCGTAGGAGTTCCTCTGGAAAATCAATACATTTTACATGGCGCACACATACACTCGCAAACAGACAGGCAGGCAGGAGTACAGAAAGAAGAAGAGCCAGAGAGCAGGAAGAAGTAGGGAGAGCTTCAGCTCCCACTTCATACAGCATGGGCCATAAAATTAAGAGCTGTTTGAGCAAGTGATTTATGAACACATAAAAATAATGATCAGTGTTTACTAGGTTTTTTCCCAAAATGTTGGCAAATGAGTTATTTATGCAGTGAGTATAGTTTAAAACTGTTTTAGTGTCCAAAAATGAAAAGCTTAAAGTTGTTTGATGTTCAATAAAAAAAATACGTTTTCAAGTTATAGGTGTTTCTTTTTATCAACATGATTTGTAAGTAATTTCGGTGACGTGCACTGTCGCTGTTTAATTGTAAACAAACAATAGGAGTGAAAAAAATCACAAATAAATAATATTACCTTAATGAATATTATTGATACTTTTTTATATTAAATATTTATTCTTTAGTTTTAAGTTTATTCACCCAATTTATTGGTCAAATAAAATATGTTTTTATGTTAAATGGATTTATTGTTGTAAATAAGCTAGTTCAATTGATGTGACCGCAATCGTGGCAACACAGCTTTGCCGCCCTGCCACAAGCCGCTCGTTCTTGTTCTTGCTTTTGTTGTTGCGGCTGTGAAGTTCTCTTCTCGTTCGCTCTCCACCCCCTGTTTCTGCCACTCGCTCCTCCTCGTTGACTATTTTATGGCCGGAGCTTCGTTCGTGAATCTTGTTTCGCTATTTCCCGCCCTTTTTCGCCTCCTCCTTGCCACCGTTGCAGGCTTGTGTGATGCAGACCAGATCTTCGCTCCGCTTCAAGGTCAGCGTAAGGTTAGCTCCGCACCGCGCTTCTCGTCTCTGTTCTGAAGGGCCATGGCAGTGATTTCTTCTCCATTGCCAACCATCTATCTGCCTCTTGTCGGGAACAGTGGCGGCTGAAAAGCTGTGGCCAAGCGATTGCCGCAAATTGTTTTTCCTAATGGCCGCATCAAAATTAATGATTGCCACTGTGTGTTTGTATATGTATTGGAGCATCCTCTTTTGTTACACTGAAAATAACAAGGCTATGATTATGATAAGGTTTTTTGTATATAAAGGAAATTTAAACATATTGCACATATTTATATTATAAATTTTATATTTTATTATTTATTATTAATTTTGGTTAAGGTAAGTATTTTATAATACATTTTGCAAACAGATGCCAAGAAGTAGGCAACTGATTTTCGTGCAGTGGTAGGAAAATGTTTGCCTTACTGCGTCACTGCCCTTTGACATTTACACTTTCTCTCTGCGTGGGTGGCAGCTTCCGAGCTCGCTCTCTCTCGCCCACCCACTTCCTTTCTCTCACTCTTCGTCTCTGGGGCTTTTGCTCTCCTGACATAACCGTTATGTAATCAGCACGGCATTTCCTAGTTTGCCGCACAGAGAGAAAGGCTTTCGCAGTACAATTGCACTTCAATTTAAAGGATAACGTTCTTGCCTTTGTTGTATTACCCATTTCGTCTGTGTGTTTAGCCACTTAAAAAGGATTGTGTGAAATTGAGTGAGCAAATAAGATACAATAGACACAGGACTTGAGAAGAGATTGTACAAGATTTCTGCGAAAGTGTGAACTAAGCCCCCTCGTACGGCTAAGTGCGTTTAATGCCCTCCTTAAGCTTATCACGGATTGCTGAAGATGAAAAAGAAAGCAGCCGTGGAATATCTCAACATTTTTCACATTAATGGTGCCTTTGCAGCTCATTCCTTATTATTACCCCCCTCTTTGAAATCTGATATATTCTGCGGTTGCGGTTGAAATAAGGTGGCGCCGCAAGTTTGGTTTAATGGTTCAGTGATTTTCCAAACGGAAAACTTTTCAATTGCGTCGCAGCCTCTAAATTGGGTGAGCAGCTAAGGAAAAGCAGGGGGATCGAAGCAAGTGCCCAACGCAATTACGATAACATTGCATACTAATATTTTCTTAAATAGGGCTTCATCTATGTATTATTCAAGAATTGTGTGACAGAAAATAAGTATGTTTAAATTTATAAACGGAAATGGAATTTGTTATTTGAAATTTAGCAGAAGAGTTCCTTGCACTGTTATGTTTTTATAAATATTAATTAATTAAATAACAAATAAACTAGAAGCATGGTATTTGATAATCGTTTGACTAAAAAATTCTTAATTACTAACTAACTAGACAACCCAAAGGTTAAAACAACATATTTTTAAGAATAAGTTATTAAAAAATGGAACCTATATTTTATTACATTTTTTCGTCAGAACTTGTTTGATAATTAAATTTAAAAATTAAGTTTATATGAACCTTGATTGATTTTCCATTGCCAGGATTACCTATAGTTCAGCGCTGATAAGCTCGGTCCCGAGGTCTATTACGGCAAAAGATAAACAGAAGCACCCAGAACAGAGAACTCGGGACTCAAGCTCCCATACCCCCATCGAGTGAATCAGCTCCCCTTTGCAATTTACTTGCATTCTGTTTACATAACTCTGGTGGAACGGGTGGAGCAAGGGGATCTGGAAGGGCTGGACAACCTACCCCAAAAGTGCAACCGATCCCAGCCAGATACGGTCATTGAAAACTAATGTAAATTGCGACGTTGTTTGTTTATTGACTGTAAACTGTAGTCGCCTCTTAATTGGAGAGGTTCCGGGCCAATGGGGGGGAGCCGTCCGCACCTATGCCATAAATAGCAAACAGCTGCGATAATTTTCTTGGGGCAGACAGGAATTTATGGAGAAAATAAACAGGGGAACTTAAAGCCTTTTCCAATAAGCAATCATATTTTTATGTTATAACTACTGAAAATCCGAACGACTTTCGTTTGAAAAATGTAAACTTTTCCCCATAATTATTTATTTACGTTTTGGAGATGTTATGGTTATATATATTAGCAGATAATAGGAAGTCTGACAAAAGTTTTTGATATATCGAACTCCTAAAAATATCTCTAATATTTATAGAGTTTGTATGATTTGTTTATTAATTACACTCAAAGTTATAGAATTTATGAAGCAAGTGTTAATTGCTGGATTGTTAGCACATGTCATATATACATAAAACTTGGGACCTTCAAGTTTAATTAGTTACTTAAATATTTAAAAAGCAGTACCGTATGTTTTAAAGCTTGAATATATTAATCTTTGTCGCCCAATCAAAATCATTGCAAGTTATTAGCCATTCGACTCATTTTGTTATTAGAGGGGTTACTGAACAAGGTTAATTATCAGCCCTCTTACAGCCCTGTCGCCCACTGTAGGTGTAGATAAAAAAAGTTCGCATAATTGTAATTACTTCTACGTAATTTCGAGGCGCAATAAAAACACAAAACCGCAGGGCGTCCCGGGGGAATCTCTAATTAAACAGTGGGCCAGGCGATAATGAAAACAAATTGTAACTATTTTTAAAGCGATTGAGAAGATTCCTATCGGAATTCCCTCCGCGGAATCGGGGCACAAACTTTGCACAGCTGACTCAAGTGCACAGGTTGGAGGCCATAAAACAATAGGGGTACCAATAAAGTTGGTCCCGACCGACCACCTGATAAGCCCCCAGCCAGGTCAGATAATGCGCATTAATAATGGCAATATAACCGCCACCCCCCACCGATGTCTCCACCTCTCTAATTTCTGGCCTATAGTAAATCGCTGGCAGGAAAATTTTATAGCGACTTTGGCTACCGGAGTTGGTGGATTCTTTAGTGATTTGAGATTGCACGGAATGAAAAAAGGTTTTCCTTTGGCTAATGACTTTTCCATTGTACTGCGGTGATGTTCCAGAGCCTGGCACCCATTAGGACCTCCGATTATCCTAGATAATGACTTTGTGACATGCCCCATCGTTAATCGCAAACTAACCACACGCAATGTTGTCGACGCATAATTTATTTATTTATTTCGGCTTCGGGGTTATTGAAACTTGTTGCCTGCGCTTGTTTACATTATAAATAAATATATATCACAGGGGATAGATAGTATCTATAGATGCGCGGGACTGACTCTCTGTGGATGTGGGCCACACGCGGTTGGCGCGTTTCGGACTTTGAGCCAACGCAATGGAGGTGCTGACTATATCTCTCTCCGTCTCTCCCGGCCTCCTCTCCGATCTCCGATCTATTCTAATCTGGTAGTCTGCAGACTTGTTTGCCATATTGGATTGCATTTTTTCTCCTCGTCTTGCTTTCCGCTCAAATGGAAGTCTAAATATTTACGATGACTGCGCGAGGCCAGAGTCTGCGCTTTTAGGTCCCTGGAACACAGGGTGTCCCCTTGCCATGGCTCTGCTAATTATCCATATTAACTAAATGTCACAATAACAATTGCCATTCGGCACGTGATCGATAATTCCAATGGAATTTATGTTCCGAACGGCATTGCGGCGATGTATATAGATAAAGTATATGTGTCTAGCTGGCATTATTCTGTGCTCTGAAAATAGCATTCTATTGGTCTGACGCATTTCGGAAAGTTATGCAAGGAGAACGGCGGAAATGTGAAAGGAAATGGCTATTTGTCAATCAAAAAGAGAGATAGATTAGTAGGAATCGTTTTTTATAGACAAAACTTATCAGTTTTTTAACTTATTTGATGAAAGAAATTATTTATTTGTAAAGATTTCCTCGAGCATTTTTCAAGTCTTAAAAATATCCCTTTATCTTTATTCTTACACTTGCTTTAATCTTTGCTACCTGTAGCATAAATCCAGATACTTATGTGTTTTATTCAAGTCATGAGATTATTAAGTTTTATTGCAGCTCATTTTTGCCATAAAAAAATAGCAAAAATTTCTTTTTTAATGCGACTTATCTTTTGGTATCTCAGAGGGCGCTAGGTCAAAACTTTTCCACTGAACCCACTGGTCAGATCATGCAATCTTGGCACCCCTGGCGGGCCATTGTCCCGTCTCGCATACGTCACAATTTCGCATTCCACAAGTCACACAACATGAGCCTTATCGGTCCGGGACGGGACTCTATTACGCATGCAGCCAGAAATCGAACATGTGTGTATTTATAGCCCACTCCTCTCAATCACGCATGCAAATCGTGAATAGCGCCTTATAGCATTGCTCCCCAATGGAACGCAATCTCGTCGTATGAAAGGAAAAAACCTTTACCAATCCCCCCCATTGGAAGGTTCAGTGTGCCACTGGAGGCTTCGTGCCTGCGTCGTGAATGAATCTTATCTGGTCTGGTGGAATCGCCGGGAGGTGTTGGCGGGGTGTGCCAAAAGTTTATTAACTTAATAATAAAAAAACGAAAATAAAACATAATGAAAGAGAATTCCGTCTGCTTCTTGCCGCTGCCTCAGTCCCAGACACTCGCCCGGCACATGTTAGATGCCTGATACCAGATACCGAAGAGCCAAAATAAAAAATGGAACAAATATTTAGCAAATATAAGAAAATCGGGGGTGTTTGAAATAGAGAGTGCCCCTTGGAACAAATCTATACATTTTAGAGGATTTAAATTATAATTTGGTATTAAAGGTAATAAAACAAAGAACCATATTCCCAATCGAATTTCAGGATTAAAATTATCTGTGGTGCATATTCCTAGATAAAATCCTTGATTGTATATTTATATTTTGATATTTTAGCAATATATTTCCATCGATATACCTCTATTACTCTGCATTACCAGGTACATTCTTCGCAATAGAATATATTATCACTCGACCAAATTTCGGCAATTATCGCTGCGAGGAACCGGTTCCATGGCCCCCCATCTTTTCTGCTCCTCCTGAATTATCCCTCACAAATGTCTCGCCACTGAGAATGTGTCACCAGAATGGTTCACCCAAGATTGCGATGTGACGTGGTAGCCCCCGGCCAGATAATTCCGATCGCTCTCTGGGACTTTGAACCAGCGGCAGTGCTTGTTTGGCCGATCGTCTGCGGAGCACAATAGAAAGTCGCTCTGATTAGATGGGAAGTGAATTAATATGGGCAATTGGAACCCATGAACTTGGAATCTCATCCCCCTCTTATCGCACATTTGCCTTTTTTTGATTGATTAGTTTATGCTGGCCTAATTAAATGAATCTAACTATATAGAGATTATTTTTGGGAAAGGGTATTGTGCAAATAAAATTTAATCAAACGCAAGGCGCAATGGAAAATTTTCGAGAAAAGAACATCAAAATGACTTTCTAATGGAGAATCTATTTTTAACGAAGCTCACAAACAGCAAAAATATATCTAAAATGAAATGTGTATTTTCAAATGCATTTTTTTCTGGTCAAAAGGTGAAGGACCCCATAGAGAGATATGTAAATGAAAAATTATTATTCCATGTGACAGTGAATTATTATTTCTTAGCCAATGTGTCAGGATGCCGAGATGGAGCAGCATCAAAAATTCGACAAAAAGTATCTAAAATTATAATCCTAAGACAGCAAAACACCGATTTAATGAAATTTTTGCATTTGTTTTTGTATGGCTTCTGTTGAAAAACAAAAAAAAACACCTTTTTGTTGTTCATTTCGCATATTTCAGATTGTTATTGCCCAATCGTTTTTATTGTGCTGCAGTCTTTTGTAATTCGCAATTTAAAGCATTTTGTTTTGGTGTTTTTCATGTCAGAGTGTGACGTCGTTTGATGGGTATATTATATATATATAAATCATTCCACAATTGCATTTGATAAGGTTTAACAATTCTAAATCAATGCCGTTCCTAGTTCGATAAAACAATATAAATATAGAGCGAGTTCGTTGCATTACGTGAATGCACGCTTTTCAAGGTTTCACTTCTGGATGCAACGATTGTTCAACCAAACCGCCAATCAATTGAATCGATCGATCGTCGAACTGTCTATTTAGGGAGCAATTTAGAGAACCCATTCAGGTGAAGAGGGTGGGTGAAGGGAGTGGGTTCGCGGGAGTTCGAAAGCGTGCTAACTACAGTTCAAACCCTATAACTGTCTTATGGGGAATAAATTATTTTATGAAATAATAGATTTATATATTTTCAAGTTGAAGGAAAAGATTGTAAGTACTCAGAGCTCTTAAAAAATAAACAAAATTCTAAGAGATTATTGCAAATATTAGTTTATATTATATTATATTATATTAGTTTCTGGTCATAAAATAATATTTGTTCTAGCTAAAATAATATTATTTTAATCAATATCTCCCACGAAGGTTAGGTTCTAACACCTGTAGCATTTAATAAAAAATACTTTAATCAATAATAATAAAGTATTCCTTATAGAAGTGTCCCTGTGAATATTTTTGTGATAAGCACAATTGCATTACATGATACGAGTATTGAATCAGAATTGAATCAGGCGCCCGATTGCGTGGGGCAACTGGGGGGCAGAGAGATATAGAAGCGATGTTATTATAGCGCTATATATGAGAGAGTCCAAGTGCGGAGAGGCAACCAGGAGAGAGTGATCATCTTGGGGCATGGGGGTTCTCGGGTTCTCGACTGCTCCAATGCTCCAACGTAGCTCATTCGCTTGTGAGCAGCCGTCAGTGTCGCGTGTGCCAGCAGCGAGATACATCGAAATAAATATAGAAAAATATCTAGCAGTGTACGTGTCGTCTGAGTGTGTACCTGAGTTGGGGGTGCAAATAGTGCAAATAACGCAAGCGAAACAAAATAATTAAATATCGAGCAAAAAATCATTTTTAAGTGCAACATCAAACTGCAGACCAAAACAAAGCTGCAGAAAATATTCGAAATCAAATTCAGAATTTCTCTAATTTCTACAATTTAATTTAAATTTTTTTTCAGGCAACAAATAAACTGAACTAAAACTGTGCTAATTAAACCAGAACTAACTATTAAACCTGTTAAACCAAAAAGTGTTTAAACTGTGTACGGTGTGAATACGCTCAATCAGACTAAATAATATAGAAAACCGAGTGAAAATCAAATTAGATCGCAAAAGATTTTCAGCAAGCGCAACGGTAACAACGTATAATGGCACCAACAATCACTGACAATTGCGAATTTGAATGTGCTACTGCCGAGGCGACAACAACAACAACGACGATCAGCGGCGATAATTTCGATAACGTCGATATCTCGGCCAGCAGCGGCAGCGATAGCATCGAACAATCGAATGAACTGCATTTGAGCGGAGAGCATCAGGATCAGGATGTTCAGGAGCAGCAGCAGCAGATGCCATGGGAGGCACCCGGCAAACAGGGGCTCTACGATCCCCAGAACGAGCACGAGGCCTGTGGAGTCGGTTTCATCGTGGCCATCGATGGCAAGCGCTCTCACAAGGTAAGGATCAAGGATCACAAGGAGTTTCTTTAAAAAATATAAATATTTCAAAAATATTTTTAAAATTCGTTTACAAATTTTTACATAAATTATTGCACAAGAGCGAATAATTCTTGGAGGCTTTAAAAATTTATTAAATTTTTTTAAACCAATAATTTAAATTAATTTCATTAGCTATGGAAATATTTTTTTTCGAATTTATGGAACTCAAAATGTGCACTATTTTAACCAGTTATTTAGATGTCATATCCTAATCTCTGATCCTGCTAATCCTTCCAATATTTCCTTTAATCCCTATTCAGATTCTACGTGATGCCCAGACCCTGTCAGAACGGATGAATCATCGTGGTGCCTGCGCCTGCGACAATGACACTGGCGATGGCGCTGGCGTCTTGGCTTCCATTCCTCACGGACTCTATGTCAAGGCTCTGTAAGTTCTACCGATAAGTGCCGTACATATGTACTCAAAATACATGCTATATGTGCATGCTGCTTATTTATGCCGGTTCCTCTGGCGCCGTCGCCATTGATGAACGAACCGCTTACACGGGACCTGTCTGCGGGTCGGACCGAGTGCAGTGGAGACGCTAGGGGGGGATAGCGAGACGATATCGGTGGGATCTCGTGCGCGAAATACGAAAATAGCTCAAAGCTGCCGTGTCGTTTGTCGCTGTCTATCAGTAGAGATTTACTCTGTAATAAAAGTATATTCCATTTGGGACGAAGGTTGTTTATAAATACTTTGCAGAGCATTTAATTTCATAAATTACATAAAACTGGTTAAAGAAAAAGAAAGGACACAACGTTTAATTATTTAAAAATATTCACAATTAATTGGCTTAAATTTTAAGATAGTTGTTTAAATGATAATGTTTCCATTACCACTAATACTTGAACATAAAGCTATCTTTATAAATCTCAATAAGACATATAGACTGAAAAGAAAACTATAGTAGGCCATGTAGAATAATATAGATATATTGCTTTAGAATGCAATGAATGAGAATGCATTCTTAATATGCATAAATTATTTATTAAACCAGACAGATGTTGCACTTGTTGCACCCAAGGCAGGGCATTAACATTTTCATTTGCCTTTTGCCCTTTTCTTTGATGGCTGGCTACCCTTCATTGGCTAAATCTCAATGTACTGTGAAGACAGAAATCGAGCGGATGTCAAAAATAGTCTGTCGAAATGAGGCACATCCACAGATCCGCTGAGATATATCCTCACTGCGGTGGAGATCGAGACGCAGCCATGGTCATGTACATATAGTACGTATGTATGGCTGATCCGAGAGTATTTGCTAAAAACCTACAACATCTGCTCTCTGCTCCCGACCGACGACCGACGATTTCTGTTTTCTGTTTATTTTACTTATTTTGTCAGCATTTTGGCACGGTTCTTGTTTTCGTCACGCTTTGCCCAGAATCGGTATTTACATATATATAAAACAAACCTAATATATATATTATATAGTCTATATATGGGATAAAACGTTTTTTTTAGGGATCTAGCCAAAGTGGCTAGGGGCACGGAGGCCACACATTTGCAGGCAATTACTTTACTCGAATTATTCCATTCCACGAAATATTTATATTATTTAGCTCGACTATGCGAAATGGAAAAACACGGCAAGGTCCCCACTCGTAGCCCCCCACACTCGGTCCAGTGTAAATGGGGAACCAGATGTGCATAGTAATGAGGTTTAGTCCGGTTAGAATCAGACAAATGTCCAAGTGAAGAACAATTTGGGAATTTCACCAGCTGGAGGGCACTTAATATTAATAGGTACTTAAGTTAGGGAGTTACTAGTAATAGTAAATTATTTAATAAG
This sequence comes from Drosophila anomelani, assembly GCA_035045905.1. Classification (NCBI taxonomy): domain Eukaryota; kingdom Metazoa; phylum Arthropoda; class Insecta; order Diptera; family Drosophilidae; genus Drosophila; species Drosophila anomelani. The sequence continues at coordinate 13,320,487 of JAWNOO010000165.1, forward strand.
AGGGTTTCATACATAATGGAGGTTTTTATTGACCCAATTTCCAGCTAAATTGGCAAGCTCAATAAATATTTAAAAAATTATATTATAGTTTAATAGGGTTAATTGGTTTAAATCACTTAAATCAAAGTCAAACATTGTAAAGATTTCAATGAATTTAAGTGCAATTACATTGACCTTTATTTAATATTTTATATCGAACTAAAACTATGTTGCCAGGGGAATATTTTATCAATAGATGCTTAACAAAATGGCTTCCAGATTTAAATTGAAGCAATGAAAGCCCCATGGAAAGCGTATTTCCCGAAAGCCAGCTAATAAAAACGACACTGCCCAATAGATTTACAACTCAATGTGCTAATCAATGGCGCGAATTTGCAACTATTTGCTATGTAATTAGTGGCCCAGCTGTCATAATCTATATAATATACAATATACAATGAAGGCGATAGATAGATGTGCCAACTGGTTGGGTGATTAAAACGCGTAATGTCGCGCGGCAGACCATAAATCTAGTTTAATTAGCGTCTGGCCCGAGGGTTTAATTGATATGTCCAAACATATTTCGGGTGTTCCGGGAGATTTTAGGAGGTTCTGGAGAGCAGCATGAGAATTGTGAAATATTTAGCATGAAATTCCCTCTAGACACGCACACGTGCCAAGTGACGGAGGAGAGAACTCACGACAAGATTGCGATCTGAGAGCAACAAGTCGCCGGCGCCGAATGCCAAGTTCAAGGACCGCCTCAAGTCTTGGACTAATTGCGAAATTATGGCAAAACACTTAGCCGGTCAGTCAGTCCGTCCAACGGATCGAGCGGAATGCTGCGACGTAATAAGAACAAGCTTCTCGGTTACAGTACGAGCTCAGCTCAATTGCACAGAAAGAAAAAGGTGATGCTTAGTAATTTCCACAAATAAATAGTATATAGAGAAATATCTGGGGAATATTCTCAAAAACCTTGGTGTATTCGAACTATTATTTATATATTTAATCACATTGTTAAAAAACTGAACCTATTAATGGCTTTTGAAATAGATCAGATGCAGATTACTTTTGAAATTAACCCAAAGATATAACAATTCCAAACTATTTATTTCTCTGAACAAATGCACATTTGAATGGCAAGTAAAAACAGGTGGTAGTCAGACGATTCCAGCGGATCGGTGGGGTATATGGGGTGGTTATAAGTTGTGACGGCTGGATCGCTGACAGCTTCTAGAGAGACGCTGATAAGGTGAGGCTTGTGGATGAATGAACGACTGGAATAACTGAACCGGGCGAGTCGGATTCAATTGCAGTAAATGGAAACCTGACTATGAGCGGTTTAATGGCGCATTACTATAATAGACATTTTAGGAGGGGAGAATGTGTGCAAGTAGTGCGACATAGCCGTGACCCAATCAAGAAAACGAGGGAGAATCCATTATAAGGAAGCTGAAAAAGCTTAAATAATACTTCCAATCATACTACATCCAAGTTAATCTCTCTTTTGTTCTTCTTCCATTTCAGTGCCAAGCAGGGTGTAACCTTGCCGGACTTGGGTGACTATGCCACGGGCATCTTCTACCTGGATGAGGCCCAGCATGCTGCCGCCGAGAAGGAGTTCGATGAGCTCGCCAAGACCTTGGGCTTGGAGGTGATTGCCTGGCGCACTGTGCCAGCCAATCAGGCAGCCATCGGCGTGGTGGCCCGCAAGTCGGAGCCTCTGTCGCGCCAGGTGTTTGTCCGTCGTCCCCAAGGCAGCGATGAGAAGACCTTCCAGAGGCAGGTGTTCGTCCTGCGGAAGAGGGCCAGCCACGAGCTGATCAAACCCGGCCGACGCTTCTACATCTGCTCGATGTCCGACCGCACGGTGGTCTACAAGGGTCTCTTCACCTCGGACCAGTTGTGGGACTACTACACGGACCTCAAGAATCCAGAGTTCGAGACGTACTTGGCCCTGGTCCACACGCGCTTCTCCACCAACACCTTCCCCAGCTGGGAACGGGCCCATCCCCTCCGGGTGCTCGCCCACAACGGTGAGATCAACACTCTCCGGGGAAATGTTAACCTGATGAAGGCGCGCGAGGGCGTCATGCAGTCGGATCTGTTTGGGGATCAGCTGAAGAAGCTGTATCCCGTGGTGGAGCCGAATCTCTCGGACTCGGGCAGCTTTGACTGCGTGCTCGAGTTCATCACCATGGCCAGTGAGCGATCGCTGCCCGAGTCGGTGATGACTATGGTGCCGGAGGCGTGGCAGAACGACAAGACGATGCCGCAGGAGAAGCGCGACTTCTACCAGTGGGCTGCCTGTGTGATGGAGCCCTGGGATGGTCCGGCTCTGATCAGCTTCACCGATGGCCGCTACATTGGCGCCGTTCTCGATCGCAACGGACTGCGTCCCTCACGTTTCTACGTGACCAAGGAGAACGTGCTGGTCATGGCCTCCGAGGTGGGCGTCTACGATGTGGATCCGTCGCAGGTCACCCTGAAGAGCCGCTTGAAGCCGGGCCGAATGTTGCTGGTGGACACCAAGGAGCAGAAGCTCATCCAGGACATTGAGCTGAAGGCCACGATCTCAAAGTCGAGGCCCCACTCCGAGTGGCTGCAGCAAAAGGTGGGCTACGAGGACCTGATTGGTGAAGGTCTCTTGGATTTGTTGGATATTAAATTATGGAAATATATAAATCATATTTTGTGCATAACAGTTCTTTGAATTTTATAAAATTATTTAGCTAAAGGATTTTTTATTGTAGGAATACATTCCCATTTTTATGACTTTTTTTTTGATTATTTTAAACACATTTCTCAGATATTTATTTCATCAAATTTTGGTTAAATCTTTATTTGAAAATTCTCAAAATATTTGGCTATTTTTAAAGTTAATACAAATGTAGTGGAAATTCTTTAAGTGTTTTATCCATAAAGTTCATTTTATAACTTTTTTATACCAAAATTGATTAGTTTTTGTTAAATTTCTGAAATATGCCACAGTTTTTTTTAGGGAAATATATGTTAAATTTTAATTTCCAAAAAATCCAACAAATTTTACAACACACATCTGGCTCACAGGCTCGATTCCCACTACTAATCATCTCGAAAGACACTCACTCAGCTCATCTCCAGACACGAAATTTTGGCAATCTTAATACTCGAATCGAATACTCTAATAATATATATGTATCTGGTCTAAATTCGTCCATTCTCTCTCATGCTATCCCCTAATCTGAATCTCAAATGTGTGTATATTTGTTGTGGGACTGATGCAGATGGTGAGTTAACAAACCCAGAGGTTACCCTAGGTCCTCCACCCCTAAGAATTGATGTAGTTTGTAGATCTGCGTTCCGTTTTTGCCTTCCCGTTGCGTTCCATTTTGCATGCCCTTTGGTTGCTTATTGCTTTTGCATCCTCTTGTGAATCCCCTAATCTGTTTCTTATGCTCTTAAACAGATCACCCTGGACGAGATTCGCAATGCGAATGTGCTGAACACTCCGCAGGTGGATGAGCTGGCCAAGCTGCCCGCCTCCCAGAGGGGCATCTTCGATCCACGCCTCTCCCTGTTCGGTTACACCACGGAGACGGTCAATATGCTGCTCATTCCCATGTTCAAGAACAAGTAAGTGATGTTTGGAAGATTTCTGATCCATTTTACTCATCATTTTAATCCCCTCTTGCAGGAAAGAAGCCCTCGGCTCCATGGGCAACGATGCGCCGCTGGCCTGCCTCTCCACTTTCCAGCCGATTCCGTATGAGTACTTCAAGCAGCTGTTCGCTCAGGTTACAAACCCGCCCATTGATCCATTCCGCGAGAAGGTGGTCATGTCAATGCAGTGCCCCCTCGGACCAGAGGCCAATCTGCTGCAGCCGTCGGCACAGCAGGTGCACCGCATCTGGCTGACCAATCCCATACTGAGCATTCCAGACACCCAGCTGCTCAAGCGGAACACGCACCGCGGCTGGCGGACCAAGGTCCTGGACATCACATTCCAGTACAACGACGGCGTTCAGGGCTACCTGGACTGCATCGATCGTGTGTGCCGTGAGGGCTATTCGGCGGCTCAGGCAGGCTACCAGCTGCTGGTGATCTCCGATCGTGGAGCTGGCATTGGCGGCAAGGTGGCCGTCTCCGCTTTGTTGGCGCTGGGAGCCCTGCATCACCATCTGATCGAGACGCTGCAGCGCATGAAGGTGGGCATAATCGTGGAGACGGCTGAGGCCCGTGAAGTGCACCATATTTGTGTGCTCCTCGGCTACGGAGCGGATGCTATCTGTCCGTATTTGGCCTTCGAATTGGCCCAAGCACTGCGAGATGATGGAGTTATCGCACCGGAAGTCAGCGACAAACAGATCTACGCCGCCTACGCCCAGGCCATTGACACGGGCATTGCCAAGGTGATGGCCAAGATGGGCATCAGCACTCTGCAGTCCTACAAGAGTGCCCAGATCTTCGAGGCTGTTGGATTGGGCACTGATCTCGTGACCAAGTGCTTCCGCGGCACCCAGAGCCGCATCGGTGGCGTCACCCTGGAGATTCTGGCCAAGGAGGGCCTGGAGCGCTATCAGCTCACTTATGGCAAGACCTCGCCGGATACTCGCATTCTGCGGAATCCTGGACAATACCACTGGCGTCACGGAGGCGAGGCCCACATCAACGAACCCTCATCCATTGGCAGCCTGCAGGAGGCGGCGGTCAACAAGAATTTGGATGCATTTGAGGCCTTCAAGAAGACCACCTTGGAGAGCGTGCGCCGATGTGCACTGCGAGGACAGCTGGACTTTGTCAATGATCGCCAGAAGATCGATATTTCCGAGGTGGAGCCCGCCAGCGAGATTGTCAAGCGGTAGGTCCTCCAAAAATCTATAGAAATCTGTAATTTGTAAAATAAATTCCTTTATAATCCCACAGCTTTGCCACTGGCGCCATGAGCTTTGGCAGCATCTCCCTGGAGGCCCATCAGACTTTGTCCATTACCATGAATCGCATTGGCGGCAAGAGCAACACCGGTGAGGGTGGCGAGGATTCGGATCGTTATTTAAGTAAGTTCAACGATGACTTTTATGGTGATTTTGTTTTCTAACTTTACTTTTTTCCCCTGCAGATCAGGATCCCAATAATAGCCGCCGTTCGGCCATCAAGCAGGTGGCTTCCGGTCGCTTTGGCGTCACCGCCTCTTACCTGGCCAATGCCGATGATCTGCAGATCAAGATGGCCCAGGGAGCCAAGCCTGGAGAGGGTGGCGAGCTGCCAGGCTACAAGGTCACCAAGGATATTGCCAAGACACGAAAATCGGTTCCCGGAGTGGGTTTAATCTCCCCACCGCCGCATCACGACATCTACTCCATCGAAGATCTGGCCGAGCTGATCTACGACTTGAAGTGCTCCAATCCGAATGCACGCATCAGTGTGAAGCTGGTGTCCGAAGTGGGCGTTGGTGTTGTGGCCTCCGGTGTAGCCAAGGTAAGTTTCAAGAGTATTTTTGTAGAGATTATCCCGCTCTATGTTGATAATCCTATTTCAGGGCAAAGCCGAGCATATTGTTATTTCGGGACATGATGGCGGTACCGGCGCCAGCTCATGGACAGGCATCAAGAATGCCGGATTACCCTGGGAGCTGGGCGTGGCCGAAACGCATCAGGTGCTGGTGCTGAACAATCTGCGATCACGGTAAGTTTCCGACCAGGAGAAAGCCGGCCTCAGAGCCATTCCCGCTCTCTCCTCTTGTGTTGTTACTAATCATGAACCGATACATTACCGAAGTGCCTGGTGGTTATCCAGATGACAGCGTTGGAAAACCTGTTCAGAACATGTATTCCCAAAATGCAGAGATCCATTGATCATCGGAAAGTTGTTGGGCTGATCCCCCGTAAACACAACCCCATTGAAACTCCTCCTCCGTACATGTGGCCAGTGGGCGGTGTGGGCAGAGAATGGCGAATCTAGACAGGCAAAAGAGAAGCCTGCTTATGGAAGCGATCTATATTAAATGGAGTCTCTTTACTCCATTGATCCTGTGAACTGAACTGAGGCTCTGAAATGGAAAAGAGTTCTTAAGAAAGAAAAGATGATTGGCACTAAAAAAAAACAGGAATAAAGCCATAAAAATCAGAAAGAATTCAAGAGAAACCATAATCACTGATTTCCATATCCTGAAGCGATGAAATCAAGGATCAATCTGAAAATTAAGCCAGCAGATAAATGGTACCTGATTCAATCGATCCGAAATCCACATCCCAACTCCAGTCCACTCGCTCTACTCCACTCCACTCACTTGCTCACTCGATCACGTTCGTCGCGCTGTGCTCCATTCGTAATTTCTTCTCATTACATTGAACTTTCGGCGGGTCTTGAGTTAGCTAACATTGCCTTCCTTTTTATGTCGTGTCTTCCCCCACTCTAAAACGGTCTGGATTTGATGATGATGCCTGCTTCTTCCTGGATGATTCTACCACAGTGTGATTGTACAAGCCGATGGACAGCTGCGCACAGGATTTGATGTTGTGGTGGCTGCTTTATTGGGTGCCGATGAGTTTGGTTTCAGTACAGCTCCTTTGATAGTTATGGGTAAGTTATGGAATACTTGATTATAAAAATACATTTTATATAAATAACATCTGTTTTTCCTTTATTAAAGGCTGCACCATGATGCGCAAGTGTCACTTAAACACCTGTCCCGTGGGCATTGCCACCCAGGATCCAGTTCTGCGCAAGAAATTCACCGGCAAGCCAGAGCATGTGATTAACTTCTTCTTCATGCTGGCAGAGGATGTAAGCTACCAAATTTATGAACTTATTTTTCATTTTATACTCACATCTTTCTTCCTTTTCAGATTCGCAAAATCATGGCCGGTTTGGGCATTCGCAAGTTCCAGGATCTGATTGGTCGCACCGATCTCCTGCGCATCGCTAGTCAACGCGATGCCAAGGCCAGTAACTTGGATTTGAAGCTCCTCCTGCAGCCCGCATTGGAACTGCGTCCTGGCACCAATATTGTCGGAGGCTCGGTCAAGCAGGACTTCCAGCTGGAGAAGCGTTCGGACAACCAACTGATTGCCAAGGCTCAGCAGATTTTCAATGGCGCCGATGACAATGTCACCGTCAAGATGCGCATCCATAACGAGGAGCGAGCCTTCGGTTCTACTCTCAGTTACCATATTGCTTGGTAGGTTTAGAATTTTAACTATTATTTACAGATAATCCTTATTATCCTTTACAGCAAATATGGCGAGGCTGGTCTGCCTGCTGGCAAGAGCATCGACATCTTCCTGGAGGGATCCGCCGGCCAGAGCTTCTGCGCCTTCTTGGCTCGCGGCGTTAATGTCACTCTGAAGGGCGATGCCAACGATTATGTGGGCAAGGGCCTGTGCGGTGGCAATGTAGTCATCACTCCACCGGACACAGCTCCCTTCGAGTCGCACCTGAACGTCATCGTGGGCAATGTCTGCCTGTATGGAGCCACCGAGGGAACAGCCTACTTCCGCGGCATCGCCGCCGAGCGCTTCTGCGTGCGCAACTCCGGAGTCACTGCTGTGGTGGAGGGTGTCGGCGACCACGGCTGCGAGTACATGACAGGAGGACTGGTGGTTATCCTGGGTCTCACTGGCCGCAACTTTGCTGCCGGAATGTCTGGTGGAATTGCCTACGTGTACGACATCGATGGCTCATTCAAGCCCAAGGTGAATCCAGAGAGTGTGGAGCTGCTGCCGCTGGAGATTGGCAAGGATGTGCAGCTTGTGAAGCAACTGCTGGCCGACTTCATTGAGAAGACCGGCTCCAAGGTAGCCAAGGAGCTTCTCGATAACTGGGCCCAGGCACAGGCGAAGTTCGTCAAGGTCTTCCCGTACGAGTACCAGAAGGCTCTCCAGGATATGGCCGAACAGGAGGCCGCGGAGCAGCCTCTGAAGCCATCCGCCATCGAGAATGGAAATGGCAAGCACGAGCCACACATTAAGGACATCGAGGAGGCCATCCAGGACGTGGCTCTCGAGCAGAAGCGTGCCGACCGCGTGCTGGACAAGACCCGTGGATTCGTCAAGTACAAGAGGGAATCAGCGCCCTACCGCGATGCCGGAGAGCGACAGAAGGACTGGGACGAGGTCTACAACTTCCCGCATGTGCGCAAGAACCTGAAGGTTCAGGCCGCTCGCTGCATGGAGTGCGGCGTTCCCTTCTGTCAGTCCAATTCCACGGGCTGCCCGCTGGGCAACATCATTCCCAAGTGGAACGACCTTATCTTCCACGGCGAGTGGCAGGAGGCGCTGCGCCAGCTGCTGCAGACAAACAACTTCCCAGAGTTCACCGGCCGCGTCTGTCCCGCTCCCTGTGAGGGCTCCTGTGTCCTGGGCATTTCGGAGCCGGCGGTGACGATCAAGAACATCGAATGCGCCATCATCGATCATGCCTTCGAGCAGGGCTGGATCAAGGCGGAGATTCCTGAAGTGCGCACTGGCAAGCGGGTGGCTATTGTTGGCTCCGGACCTTCGGGACTGGCTGCCTCCCAGCAGCTGAACCGCGCCGGTCACTTTGTTACCGTCTTCGAGCGCAACGATCGCGTCGGTGGACTGCTGCAGTACGGTATTCCCACGATGAAGCTGTCCAAGGAAGTGGTCAAGCGGCGAGTGGATCTGATGGCCGACGAGGGCATTGAGTTCCGCACCAATGTCCATGTGGGCAAGGACCTGAAGGCCGAGCAGCTGCTGCAGGAGTACGACGCCGTCCTCCTTACCACGGGCTCTACTTGGCCCCGCGATCTGCCGCTGGCCAACCGTGACCTGAAGGGCATCCACTTTGCCATGGAGTTCCTGGAAGCGCAGCAAAAGAAGCAACTGGGCGGCAAGCAGGACATTATCTCGGCCGCTGGGAAGGATGTGATCATTATCGGTGGCGGAGACACCGGCTGCGATTGCATTGCCACCTCGCTCCGTCAGGGTGCCAAGAGCATCACCACATTCGAAATTCTGCCTGAGCCACCGCAGAAGCGCGCCGAGGATAACCCCTGGCCGCAGTGGCCCAAGGTCTTCCGCGTTGACTATGGCCACGAGGAGGTGAAGCTGAAGTGGGGCAAGGACCCGCGCCAGTACTGCACCACCACCAAGGAGTTTGTCGGCGAAAATGGCCACATTAAGGGCGTGAATACCGTCGAGGTGGAGTGGACCAAGACGGAGACGGGACAGTGGCGCATGGCGGAGGTGGCTGGCTCGGAGAAGTACTTCCCCGCCGACCTTATACTGCTGGCCATGGGCTTCCTGGGGCCGGAAAAGACAGTGCCCGGCGAACTGGGCCTGGAGCTGGATCCGCGTGGCAATGTGAAGGCCTGCAATGGACAGTATGGCACCTCCAACTCCAAGGTGTTTGCGGCGGGTGGTAAGTCTATAGAAGTGTTTAAAATATTTTACTAAAATCAATAAGCTATTGTTTATCTCTTAATACTCACATCCTTTATAACTTCTCCATTTATAGATTGCCGGCGTGGCCAGTCGCTGGTCGTGTGGGCCATCACCGAGGGTCGCCAGGCTGCTCGCCAAGTGGACTCCTATTTGACCGGTCGCCCCAGCGGGCTGCCAGGTCCCGGCGGCGTCATTGCGACGTCCTAAGCTGGAGAGCAGCAGCAGCAGCAGCTAATGTCAAGTTTTGTGTGCGTGCATCGTCCTTAGCCTAGACAGCGATATTCTTTACCGATTTGCAATTTGTGATTTTTATTTTCGCGATTTTAGTTTAGTTTACACACTAAAAAAGAAAAAGACTTGAGTTTTTTTACACACCAAAATACGAAATACGTTTCATTTATTTAGTTTTATTTTCATCGCAAAGCTGGCTGGGAACTGAATTGAGTTTATTTGTGGTTCGATGATGCCCTCCATAGGATGAAGCTGCGGCAGATGTCAATTAAGAGTGCGAGATGCTGATTGGAGCTAATCTTATAAATATATATCTTAAAGGAAATCGAATATCCAACAAAAATCTAAGGACAATAACTAGAAATTTACCGTTTATCGTTAAACAAGAAAATATTTAGAAAATGCATTTTATTTCAATGTTGTTCGACTTGTGTTGCCTGTTCTTTGTAAACTATAAAATGTGACAAATTGGTATGCTGATCTCCACCCTCCTATATACATATACACACTATATAATGCATATGTACTAAATATATATGCTGACAGACACAAATGTATTAAACTCTTGGCCAATATCGTAACGCATTTTTTTAGATGTTGTTTGTGTGTTTTGAACTGCATTCGACCGTTAACCGCAGAAGTACCTAAGTGGCTATTGTTAAAACAGAATGTGCTCTTTATGTGCAGTTATAGGTGTTGAATACAACAAAAAATACCACTATTTATACAAAACAAAACTATTATAAACCCCAATTGTATACCCTTATACATACTTACATCAACTATATATGAATATATTTATGTGCAAACATTTGATGAAATAAATATTCAAACTATTACAAGGCAAATCTTTGTTAGTTTTATTTCTATTTTTTGAAAGGGAAATGGAGGTTCATTTTTAAACAAAAGTAACAGGAATAATTCAAATTTCGAGCTTTACTTTTAGTGTTCTAAAACGAATCTTTACAACGGTAAAGATACTAACCTGATACTGAAAGCTGTCGATAGTTATATGCAGCAGCCCTGGTCTGGTCAAAATGGTGCCTTTTTTACAAATGTTTAATTCGTTTAATAAAATTACAATAAAATAATACCTACTCAGAATAGATTAAAATATGATACAAAATAATACAATTATTTTTTAACTTCCGATACTTTATGTGAACAATTCGGATGTTGAGTCTCATTAGGAATATATATCATATGACCGGAAATTACAAAACCCATAACATTTTTAATATTTCTACAAATACAAACACTGCCCAAACTGTAATTAAAACACATTTAAGAGATTTTTTCAGTTAATTGCAATTACTTTTATTATGCTGACAATTCTCACATACACTCCTCTCCGTAGTTTCTGCACTTAAATTCAATTATTTGCCCTCCATTTGATGTTGTAAACATTTTTAATCGTTAATACGTATGTGCCTGTGTTGCGGTTCGAATTTAAAATTACATAAATTTAAGAATTTTGGAATTATTTATTGGCTGCGTTCGCGCAGTATGTTAGTTTATCATTCATTCGTTTACATCGATTATATTTAACATAAGAGAAACAGAATCCATCAGTATCATCAGTTGCTTCTGCACACTTAAGGTCTAGGGGCTAAAGGCTAAAGCATATGTATGCGAAATGAAAGTACAAAATACATAGGGGAAAGTCTAGCAGGATGCCTAACTAAAGATCTAGCTCGCTCCGCCTGGATGCTTCCCGCAGACTTGCGTTATCAGTTTTTGATTGTGGTCTACAAAATATACAGCAGTATTGTATATCTTATTAATGTTATAAATAAATGTAAATTGCAAAGTGGCATACGCCCCGGCTTTGCGTCTGACTTAAGCCTTAAATGTTTTTGTGAACTTAAGGTCTAAGAACTTAATTAACTGCTGCACTTGGCTGTGTGTGTGGTGTGTGTGAAAATGTACAAGGCAAAGAGCAATACAAAATTATCATCATTAAATTAAGATTACGAATTATGCATAGAGTTTGTATGTAAAGTAAAAATGTACAATTGTTGCTATTTATATGAAATATATAAAACAAGCTAGCGCGTTCTTTCCTTTCTTTCGTCCGCGTATGTGTGTCATGCAAGATTGCCATAACTTTCGCCTACACATATCCTTGAGTCTCGAGTGTGTGATCGATGTCCTTTTATTCTCCTGATCTTTGCATATTTACCAAAGTTTTTGGGGGCTTCAATTTAGTGTCACTCGGACGCTTTTCCCATTTGGTCAGCGGGGGAAAAGCGACAGGTGCCCTGTGCTGAACTGACCAAAAATAGTATCGTCAATATGTTTCCGAACCGAAACGTGTTCACGAGACTACTTTTTAATGCCAACGACTAAGGTTTAGTTTTACTTTTTAGGTTCTTTTTTCATGTTCTCACGTATTCAAGTGCCATATAAATCTGGTTCCGTATATGAATATATAAATAGGTGTTATCATGACTGATTGTTATGGGTGAAGAGGGAAACGTTGCGTGCTTACAATTAGGTGAGGTCTGCTCGTAGGTGCACATATGACTATAGATATAGTATGATATAGCTTGCACTACCATAAGATCAATGACGTTCTAAAATCAAAGTAAATATACAAAGCATACAAAAGGGTAAAATGTCTCTCGAACTTGGCTTAGGTCAAAAATGTACAGTATGTATGTAGGTGAAGAAGGGTTCAATGTGTTCAGAGTAAGTTTGTATGTGTTTGTTTGTGGTATGGCTGTCCTAAAGAACGCAAAGTTATGACAAAAGTACACAAAATGAATCGAACATACGCTAGATTTGCCATATAGGTAACTTTTAAAACCTTAAACTTAAGCCTAAGCGTACAGCGTGCACTCGATATAGCTCGTGGGCACAAATCCCTCGTCCCAGCCATTAGAGTTGTTCGCCCGCCGCACCCGCGTCCATCCATCGCCCTGATCGATCTCAATCACCTGCAGCTCCTCGCCCTCGTTCATGGGTATGCTGCCCTCGCTGGAGGCTGTTTTAAAAGATATTTATTATATAATTTACGATTATAATTAGGCTTTTTTCAATGACTTACCTTCAAAGGGATACAGGGCTCGACATGTGCCCAGTGGATTCAGTGTCTCCACTTCCGTTTCATAGTAGGTATCCTCGCCGATGGCATTCTCATTGGCACTGCCCTGTCCGGAGCCGGGCAGCGATGTGTGTGAAGTGCCTAGGCCGCTTTCGGGACTGGCCGAACTGCTGGATTTCACCAATGGAAAAGGCAAAATGAAACGAAATATTTGAAGAAGTTGCATTTTTCACATTATTCAGTGTTGTCATGTTTGGTGTATATAGCAATAAAGAATCCAAAAAGTCAAAGATCAAACCAAAAAGATATTTACAATTTAAAATCTACAAATTAAAAGTCAAAGCTATTTGTTATTTAGAATTTTGCATCTTTTGGGTAGTTTTTGTGGATTTTTCTAGCAGGGCTCGTAAATAAGAGTTGAGAAGTTATTTGACAGATCAAAAAAATTAATTCTGTTAAAATTTTAATCATATTCTTGAACAACATAAAACTCTCATCTGTTATTTGCAAGCTCTGCTTTCTGGGCTGTGTTATTTCTTTATATAGATTTCCGTTTGTTGTGAATGAGAAACCAAAAAGGAAGAAGAACCAACACCCGAAGAAAATGCCACACATACACCGCAAGGAGAAGTGCAATGAGTGCGATTGTAATCAGATAAGTGATGTGTAGAGATTAGATATGCCAAATCATAAAGCTACGATAATGTATGTACGAGTATAATGTATATGTGGATGAGGGATATATATATAGTATAAACATTGAACGTAGACTTATGAGTGTACCCGTTATTGTTATTATTATGCCCATTTTGTATTTGCGCCACATTATCCTCAGAACCTGACCTGCTTAAGCTGCCAGCGTCATCTGGCTGGTCGTCGCCATCATCATGATGGTCATCGGCGCTGCCATTGGAATGTCTAAAAATGAAAATAAATTTAATTAGAGTTCAGATAAACTTAAATTACAGCAGCAACTCACCTAGAGGTTCGGTGACCGTTCTGTAATTGATTTCGATTCGCCTGCGGACTACTGGTGGCCACCTGCGCCTGACTGGCCTTGTCCAGGTATCCCTGGTACTTCTTCAGATCTAGTTTCAGCTTTTCCAGCTTGTGCTCCGACTCGTTCAGTTGTCCCTCGACGGTCATGGGATTGCCCAGCGATGAGTTCGCCTCATAGACGATCTTCATCTTCATCAGGCCATCCCTAGCGTTCGTTTCCTGTGCGATCTTCTGCTGCAGCTCGGTTATCTTGGCCTGCAGCTTCTTTCTTCGCTGATTCGGTGGCAGATCGCTAAAGTCCTCCTTTTGTCCGTCCGCAGTCAGGGAATTCTGTGTGCCATTAACATACGGATTAGTTTATAATATTTAAACAAACATTTTTCATGATAATAATTAAGAGCGAATGCAATGAGTAATAGAATACAAATTAGGACTATATAAAAAAGAGGACAACACGAGTTATACAGCAAGGCGACATCCACAATAATAATACGGAAAGTTTTACCAAAAACCTTATAATAACATTTGTTACTTATAAAATCTTTGATTGTACGCAGTGAGTGAACATAATTTAAAAAATTCATAAACAAAAATAATCACAAAAGAAAAACAATAAATGCAAATATTCTGATAATCCCACGACCCACTTTCGACATCAATCACTAAAACCCGTTTCAGACATCAACAGGCCATTAAAAAAAATACCATAAAGAAAAGTTATGGAAATGGAACGTAAGGGAAAATAACGAAGGCGATAAAGGCAGGCGGCATTCAATCATGCGGAGGGATTTTCGAAACAAAAAAAAACTCAACTGAAAGACAATCATAAAGTAGAAGATTTAGTGATAATGTGTGAGTGTGCGGCGGCTGCTACTTGGTTATTTTCTTAAACATTTAATTATATTTAATAGGTTGTGTTTATTTTTATTTTTAGAACTTGACTTGACTTAAACTAAAGCCAAGAATATGCCGATCGTTCAGGCGTTTAAAGTGAAAGTGGTGGTGGCCCAGAGGCTATTAATTATAATTAATGGAAACGATATAATGCTTGCTAGTGATGGTTAGATTCGTATTTAGCTGCATTGTGATTAGTAGATAGCGAGATAGTGGTATTTAGGGGCTATAGTTTAGGCTAGGCTTAGTTACGAGTTAGATTTAGAGTTAGTTAGGAGAGGAGAGAGCTGAGAGAGATTCATCATACCTTCATGGTGATACAGGCTTCAATTATCTGCCGTTGCTATTGGCAGCGAATTGTTTTAGTAATTGCATTTTATTTAAATTGTATCACATGTTTGTGGTGTTGTGTTTGTGTTCGTGTTCGGGTGATTTTAAGCATTTCAATCATTTCAAAAACCGAATGGCAGCGCAACAAATATGTGTACAAAGGTAAAAATCAAGAGTTAATTCAATTAATATTTGCAGTTTATAGAAGAAGCTTTGGATTTGGGATTTCGCTTGGGTGGTTTCGTGAGGGGAAACTCAAAAAGCAAAGCCAAGTATTAGTAAATGAGGGACACACAAAACATGGCAATATGCAATAATATGTAGTATGTGCAAAGACAATATAATGCGTCTTCTGCATTATATTGTCTTTGATCAGTGGATGTGGTGAGGCGATTTAAGTATGTATATAGCACGGACGGGGATCACGAAAACGAGGCCTGGGACACTTGGTACTTACGGCAACACAGACATCACCATGGTCCAAGTTTAAATAAATAAATTGGTATCGACCGATTCGATTAAATCAATATAAAGATATAGAAATAGAACGGAAAAGAGAGAGACTGGATGAGTAAACCATAAGAGACATAAACCATAACCGAGACCTACGACTTATCGATACGAACAAACACACGAAACTTAACAACTAATCAAAAAGCAGCTCAACTCAAGAGGCTGGTGCAGAGAATGGAACGGAGGAGGCACACGTGAGGAGAACTAAAAACTCTGGACTTTGAGAGAGATATAAAGAGAGTCAGGCACTGGAGAAGGTCACCCCACCCAAGAACCCCCAGTAGCGGACCTGAACCCCCTCCCTCACCTTGGTGCTGCCGAATATGTTGAAGATGCCAACGCGTTTCTTTAGCTTGTTAGCACCAATCGTGCCCTTCATCGTCAGGTGGTTCGAAATCGAGTTGCTATAGTGTGATTCCTGCACGGCATCCGGGTCAAGCTTAGACAGATCCTCGAAGGGTATGTCACGTGGTGGCGTAAAGCCAGATTGGTATCTGTAAGGACACAGTTTACAATAAGTAAAATCTAAGGATAATAAAATCTTAAATCGAGACAAACCTTTCTATGACTTTGAAGGAATCCTCCTTCTCATTGATGGACTCGCCGGCCTTGACAATGCCCTCCATACACCGGGCAATGATGGGCGCCACCGAGGACTCCACCTCTGCCGCCCCAATTATGAACTCTCGAATGCCACGCGTCCGCTTCTCGTCCAGCTCTTGCAGCCGATTCAGAACGGCGGGCAGAAGCATGCTGAAGTGCTGCTGCTGCAGGTTGTTCGTCTTCTGCAGCTGGTTGGCATACTCGTTCTTGGCGTCGTCCGACTGCTGGATCTTCGCCGTCATCACGTTCTTGTAGCGCTCCACCTCGGCACGACTGAGATTTAGGTCCATGTCTGCCCGCTTGTAGCTGTCCACGGCCTTCTCCGAATCCCGGTAGGCCTTCTCGTAGTTCCGCTTGGCCCGATCCAGCGAGGAGAGCTGTGTGGTGAGGTTCTGTTGCAGCATCGCACCATCGCTAAGGCATTTCTGTAAAAAGCACATACACGAGATTGGAATTAGTAAGCCGTCCATCATGGGCTTAACCCACGCACTCACCTTGCGTTCTTCTCGCAGTGTCTTGGAGAGGAGCGTCACTGCCTGAATGACCTGAAGCTGCAGGGACTCGGAGACCACTTCACGCTGTCCCGCCAGGTCGCCCACCTCCTTGAGCAGATTGCGAAAGGCCTGCATCGATGTGTATCTGTAAAAAAGTAAGTAATAGGAGCATGTGAATCAGTTCGACCTACGCGCCAATTGGCGGCCGAGGAAGACCGCAATAATTTGTGCACCGGGAGAAATGTCTAACACATTAATTAACTATTAATTTAATCTGCGATTTTATTAGGGAAAAATTATATATCGTCTCCATATTGGCAGCTTTCCGACAACCAGTTAACACCTTGATTATTTTTATTAACTTCTTTCTTCCTGTGCAAAAAACAAAGCCAACTTTATAAGTCCATCGTCGAGGGCCCGATTTATGGAGCTCTCTGGATTGACAGGGCTAGACACGCGCTGTGGAACGCCCACGCAGCTCCGGACTTTGTCCATCATCGCCGTCGCCGGCGTCGTCGTCGTTGGCCGCCAGAATGGCACTCAATATGGCCGAGGAATGGGCATGAATTTATGGATTTTACAACTGAATATGGCAAAAGCGCTTGGCTTTTCATTACCAAGTCTTCCACTTGGCTCTGCCTCCTCATTGTCATGTTACACACATGCCACAGTCGCAGTCTACAGTCATATCCCAATTCGCAGTCCACAATCCGGAGATCTATTTGCGGGTCATGATGTCAGAGTCAGTCCAAGTGCCAGATTTGCATGGCGTGTAATTAAAAAACTGAGATTTCCAGACCTCACACACACTCACGTCCGCGCGAGTGAACTACTTGAGGCCAAGCCCCAAGTGGATTTTTCCCGCACAAATTGAATGGCACAGAGCACGCACAATTAGAGCTTAGAGAGTCAACCTAAATGAGATTATATTCCGGCAGCCCAACCCGAACAACAACCACTTAGCACTTTGCCAAACAAATATGGCAAACAAAGTGCAGCAAATTACGGATAATTTTCCAAAACATTTAACAACACGAAGAAGGTAAACTAAAGTTTAGATATATAAAATTAATGCTTACTCATTGTCTTCCTCCTCCTTCTTTTTGGGCTGATAGTTTTTCACCAGGCGCCTGCAAGAGAAAGAAACGAAAGGTAAAATCCATATCATGGCATTAGTGAAACTTTGTTTTTACATAGCCAAGTATACTAAGAAAATAATAATAATATAATAATAATAGTCTGCGGCAGCAGAAGCAACATATTTGCATTAACACGAGACTTTTCATTTCGCGATTGCGATTGCCAAGGCGGAGCACGCAAAAGATTTCACTGCGCCGCGCATATTAAATACAGTTTTTCCTTACAGTTTCATGCGGCTGCTTTGTGGTCTAGTTGCTACTCTTACTTGGTATCTGTGTGGCTCTAAGTCGAACCCGTACTACCAACGATCTCATCCAGCAGCCTCCAGTAAGTGGAGATACACTGGGAACATGATTGAGGCTTGCTTTAAATAAATCTTTAAGAACTTTTTTGATAACTTTTAAATAAGTAATTTAAGCTAAGAATGAAATGAGTTCGGGTCTTGTCACACACCTTTCCATACAAAGATATAATTATAAGTATAAAATTTCTCTTTTCAGTGTACTTCAACTGCAACTAAGACCGCGTCAGACAACGTTAGACGCGTAATGATAAAGTCATTAAAACAAGTCAAGACGGTAGCAGCTCCCAGCCATATCAGGGGCCACAGTTCAGTCCCACCACCACGAGCAGCAGCAGCAGTAGAAACCACTACAGACCAAAGTCATCAAGCCAAAGCAACGACTCATTGTGGGAACATTGGTGGCAGGCAGTGGGAAACCGATTCCCCCACGATCTGCCAACCGGACGGACCAAACAACACCTTGGCGGCAACATAATCTTTGCTTAAATTAAACAATTATGACGGAACTATGATGGACGGAATGGAACTGGATGGGACAACCCACGCAGACGTTGGGCAGTCGACTGGGTAACTCAAGCCTAATCCCATTAGCTCCCCACATGTCCAGTGCGCTTTGGGCAGGGGTAAAATTGTAGCTGGGAATCGGTTTCGGGCACGGGGGCAGTCGCGTGTCAATTGCGTGGGGCAGGTCGTGGTCAGCACACTCGGGTGTCACTCAATTTAGTGCAATTTATGGGATAGCCAAGGGTTGGCGTCGGCTCGAGGTGTGGCTCCCCTTTTAAACTTAAAATTCCTGGGGTCCATAAAGTTAAAAAAATATCAAGCGTAATTGAAATGCGCCACAAGAGTATAATGCACAGAATTAGCTATTTACGATTATTATTGTTTATGGCGCATAGTCGTTCTGTCGTCGCCCGGCGAAGGTCGCTAAAGACAAAGACTTGAATTAAATAATACACGAAGCCTACACGAATGGATTGTTTTATATATTTGTTTTTGTATTTTTACTTGGCCAGGAACGGAGCCTGGTCAGTCGGCCAATCGGGCAATCACTTGCACAAGTGGACGACCTTGTGCTTATTACTTGGGAGCTGCTTTTTGTTTTAACATTTACATTAACAGCGAGAACATTATTTTGGCAGCTGCAAAAGCCACAAAGCATGCCACAAATGGGTGAGGCCTGTTGCAACTGGCTAAATAAATGCCTAATACAAAATATTTATATTTAATTGGCGATTTGTAAAGGCCAAATATGGAGGCGCCAATCGGTTAGGCACTTTGCAGTGCCTTAAAAGCATTTTTGAAATCGTTGAAGGTAATCCTTGGAAATTGATATTGATACTTTATTAATTTTGATTACTTAAATCGATTGTAAAATTTAAATTTGCATTTTTTGGGAATTTATTTTTAAAGTAAATGTATTTTTAGCATTTATACTGCGCTTTTTCGAAGGCTTAAGGCCATAAATATTGATTTTTTGGTAATTAAATTATATGAAGCTTGATTAAAATGCTTTTTGAGTTATTTCTCTTTCAGAATTATTTTAAAAATGCATTAATATATTTTTTAAATTATTTTATTATATTTCTTGAAATATTTTATTATATTTTATTTATTAATCAATCAAAACTTACCTTAATTTGCCGGCATATTCCGTTTCTATGGCCACACGATCGCGTAAAAAGTTGGCATACTTGTCCAAAGCATCGATGCCTCTGTTTGTGTGTATCGCTATATTATCGTTCTGATCCTGAAGTTATATAAAACAGACACATGGAATAGATTAGAAAGAGCCACAACAAGATAATACTCAAAGCCTCTTGACATTGAGCCAACACAAATGCGTGAATCGAGAACGGAGCAAAAAATAATGCGAAATTAATCTAATTTTTTAATTAGACCGATATATATATATATATGTTACGTACGAATGAAACTGCGTAGCAAGCAAAATGGAATTCAAGCCCCGTGGATATAGATCTCTCTCATCAAGTATACATATATGTACATGTCTATCTTAAAAGAGTCCATAATGGATCGATTTAAATGAAACGAAACAACTGATCCATTAACTCATTAGCCATAAAGAGCTGGACCAAAATTGGCCGCTACTAGCTGACAATATTGTGTGATTTGATTTTAATTTATTGTATGGGGGGTATTTGCCAACATATACTTATTATTATGGTTAAATATGGCCAGCCACTTCCTCCTCGACTTGAAGTTATGACATAATATCTGTCTCTCTATCTGGTTTATTTTCCTTCTTTCTTCGGGCCATGTCTTTGTGAGCAATTTGCAACACTTTTCAATGCTGTTTGTCAATAGATCGCTCAATGTGGAGCCAACAAACAATCAAAACAAACTGCGCTCCACTTTTGATTTTATTTTCGCACGCCGGCAACAAATACACACAAGAAATGACATCAAAAGAGACAGCCGTTTTGGCCGAGTTAGCTGCCAATCACGCCCCCAAAACGCAATCACCGGTGGCAGGCAGATTTGAATTTTAAGTAAAGTTGAAAAAACCCCTAAAAGTCAGTCGCTTAAATGGCAAAAGATACAGACAGACGCATGGCCAATTTGCATTTGAAGTTCAGCGGCGGAGAAGACTCTCGTCAGGAAATTACCATCAATTACATAATGAAACCCAGTTCCGATCATGGCCCAAACAATTTTCGTGGCCAAAATGAGCGGTAAATTGTCGAAAATTTACGTTGTCTGTATATATATTTTGGTGTCGTCTTGCCTGAATTTTGTAATGTTTTCTGTGTTTTCTTCCAACGATTATATTAATTTCGATCGCTTAACAAGGTTTCAGCTGCTGCTGATCAGTGAAATTTGGCAACATTTTGTGGCTTCGATTTTCCCTCGTCATTCAATAAAAACGTGTCCGCCATTAATTAAAACAATTGTCAATTACAAACGTTTTCGAGCACATCATTAACGAGTGCGTTTGTAGAATATGTTTAATTTGATTTTTCTGTTTTTAGGCTTTTGCTTGCGTCACCGCAAAAAAACAAACTTTCACCCGCTCCTAGGTGCGGCATCTTGGCAGCCGATGAAAAGCGTTTTTCGCTTGGAAAAGTGTCGGGCTACATGGCAAATGTCGCTGAAGTGGCAGCCGCAGATGTCAAGCGAGTAGCTGCGGTAATTGAGTTGCAACCGCGCCGAGGGCGTTGCCTTCGACAAACATGGTGGGTGGGTGCATGAGCCACCAGGACGACTCTCTGGGCCCCCGAAACTGGGCCTATAAATATGTCTTGGCTGTCAGTTGGTGCCCCTGGGAAGTGTGTGCTGCTTTTATGCAATCGAAGGCACTCGGAAAATTATTTATCCAAACATAAATGGTAAGTGAGTGCCTCTCTAAAGTGTTAACGCGGTGTTATTCAAGCTTTAGT
This sequence comes from Drosophila anomelani, assembly GCA_035045905.1. NCBI lineage: Eukaryota > Metazoa > Arthropoda > Insecta > Diptera > Drosophilidae > Drosophila > Drosophila anomelani. Next base: position 13,341,807 of record JAWNOO010000165.1, read on the forward strand.
AAAAGTTAAACATTTTTTTTTTATTGCAAGCTTTAATGGTCTTAATGCTCTTAAATTTTATGCAGCGGTTCCGTGTGTCTAGTATTTAAAACTGAGATGTAAGATGTAAGATTCATTAAAAACATTCATTGATTTGTTGTGAAAATATACAAAATTAAATCAGGTTACTTGAAAATAAATATAAATATTTTTTTGCTTTGAGTTTTGGGAAGTAATTTTGTCATTGCACACAAATTTAATAATATTAGAAGGCTTTTTTATAAGGAAAATAATGTGTTTGCTGTTCTTAAACCTTAAATCTTACTTCAAAAGGTAGAAAAAATTATTTTAAAAATTTCTTTAGTCAATGTTATTAGAAAATTAAAAATATTTATATGTTTTTCTTCTAATTGAATCAAATTTTCTAGAAAAATATACTTAATATTCATATCTCAATATCTTTTAGCTCTTTTCTTGGTACATATTTAGCATGCAATTTCTACAAGTGCACCTGGCACAGACAGCTTTCTGCCCCCAGCGCCTTTCCATCAATTCAACTGAGACTCAGATTCAAACTCAAACTCAAACTCAACTCGGTTCGACTGAAATCAAATCAAATTAATTTACTTTGCACAGTAACTGTGCGGTGGCGCGCTTGCGCAATATTCCCACCCCCCGCCGGCGGGAAATTGTTTTTCCAATTGATCTGCTCCACCTATATAAAAAAATACATCTATATAGTAGAGTGAGTCGCATAATGTGTGCGTGCCAGTTTTTCCATGTTGCCTGATTAAATGGAATGGCAAATTGGCCGTTGGTTGTCTGGGCAGGAAAGTTGCCATTAGCGCCGTTGATTTATATAAATGTTTAATGATAGGCCCCAGAGTCAAATGCATTGATTATGATAAGTCTATGCTGTCGCCGGGATTACGAGGTGAGAAAGGAATGTCTGGGGAGGCGGAGAGAGAGATCTTCTGGATCGATCGATCGATCGATCATCGATTGATTGTGAAAGAATGTGGGAAGCACTTATGTTTATATGTTGTTTTTTCGTTTCAGTGAATTTCTATGGTTGCCGAGAGGCCGAACTTGATCGCTCAGCTCATCATGATCATCATCGTTCGGGGCCTGACATTGATAGACGACTCTCGAGGTTGTGTTCGCCAATCGGATCGCATTGTTGACCTTGACCGGATCGCGTCGAGAGATCGCAGAAACGATTCCAAGATCGGAGGCTGTCTGCGCATATAAGGAGTGCTGGGATGGAAATGGCAAGGGTCTCTCAAATTGGCTGGAGGTGGAGCCGCAGACACACATGTGTTTTCTCCCCTCGGGTTAATGACTCGCGCATTTAAATAATATTTATTTATTTAAACAACCAAAAGCCGGAAGATTAATGTCGCCCAAAAGCTGGCTAACCTGGCTGGCCAACACTAACAAGCTGGCCAATAAATCATGGCGAAAGTTTTACATGGGGGCATCACCATAATCATCATCATCATCATGACCATCCTCATCGTGGACATCACAACTGGTGTCACAGAGTTTATTAGCAGAAGAAGAAACCCCAATCCAGAGAGACGCACCATCCAATCCCGATACCAATTCCGAATCCCACTTGATGACTTTCACTTGACACAAGTTGGTTCATCAACGTCATGAGAAACCATCAACAAAATGTGGCAATAAGAATCGAAAGGCACAAAGAAATGCCAAGTAACAAAAAAAAAACATCCAAAAAACCAAACAAAACAATGACAATAAAAAGCAATAAAGAAATTAACAAATTGCTGGCAGCCCACAGAAATAAAACATTGAAAAGTGTTAAATTCGATTGAAGATTGTCAACGATTGTTTGGGTTCCCCTTTACCCTCCCTTCCCCTTTGGGCACTGTAAGTGTTGTGAGCAATCAATGCCATGAAAAGTGAGGAATTTGTGGTGGGGACCCTCCTCGATATAAGGGCAGCATTCCATCACACCGAGTGGGTCAAGATTGAAGGCTGATCCGATTGATTAAACGCATTTGTCGCGTTTTATTTGTCCACGGGCTTGCATTGTTCTCAGTTCTCTGCGGGCTTTCATCCATTAAATCGTGCCTTCGATTTGTTCCGATTCGTGTTTCCAGGGCTCGTGACATTCGATCGAGAAGGGAATTGGAACGGGGACAAGCTCGATGGTATAAGTACTGACGATAATCGGGGAGAGTATTATTATTTATTACCGAGTATTGCAAGAAAATTTAATCATAATATTTATACAAGTTATCAGGCATTCTTATTACATTTTTAATTCTGTGAAAATATGATTATTTGTTGTTGATTAAATATTTAAATATTTGTATTTATTATTACAATAAATACAAGTTGATAAATCTATCAAAATATGAACTCATATATATTTCCTTTCATTTTACAAAAATTCTAAACCTTTCTTCTATTTTAATTATATTAAAAAATAACCTTTTTAATAGTGTAAAGAAATTTTAATACATTTTCCATCTCAGATGGGTTCTTGGAAAGTTATCTCATAGGAAAAGTACACATATCAACCACAAAACCCCAAGTATATTTAATTTCATATATAATTTATGATAGTTGCTATAGATAATGGCAATAGCATATACCCCTTACCCCTTTTGCCACTTAAGGGAAAATGGTAACCACCACTATTAAGGGGCCAGAAATCAGTTTATTGCGCAATACAGTTGCAACGGTAAAGGGAAATCTCTGGTCTGGCCTGTAGACCCCTGGAGCCCTGTCAATGCTCGTTGTATGTCTTTTTATGTAATGACTGCCAAATGCAACTACTGCTACCAACATTGCAACTGCAACACACGAGGGTGTCAATTGAAGCAGAAAGCGTTGACGGCGACTGTCTGGCCTTTGTCTGTCTCTATCTAATGCTACAGTCATCTCTCACTTTCAGGTTTGATCTGTTAATGCAACCAAGAAAAACCAACAATATGTAGATTTGTGGCTTGAACCATTGATTACATAGGAGGGTTGATCACTGGCTAATTTTAAACTTAGTTTTTATTATTTAAAATCAATCAAAAATGCTAATTTAATTAGAATAAATTGGTTAAGCATTATAATGAAATTGTATATAATTCAATCTATAAAAAAAGTGTTTCCTTGACTTTTAATATTACAATCTCTATCTACATTTCCCTCAGTGTGTGTCGCTTACAATATGGTTCCTGTTTGCATTACAATTGCAGGAGCTCAGTCGACCAGAAACGTTGGCTTCCTTTTGCCTCGGCTTTGGCTATTGTTTTTTATTATTTTTTTTGTTTTTGTTTTAATGATTAGGAGTAGCGGAGGAGAGTAACAGCAGAGAGACAGACCCAGTTTGGACGACCGACTAACCGAGCGAGCTGATGGCAATGCCAGCGGCTAAAACTGGGTAACAGGTGCATAGCGGTGGGCTGGGACACGATGGCTGGTGGGTTGGTTTTGTTACCAACGATTTTGTTACCACCACCGGTCGGTCTGGCCGCTTTGTTATTCAGCTGCGGTTTTGGAAGCCATAGGCAGCGGCTCAAACAACAAATGGGGTGGCTTAAACAACGAATCTAAGCCAAGTTAGTTGTTCTATGTACACTAAACAACAGAATTGATAAAATGGAAATTTTGATTACCCTTAAAATAGTAATTAAACCATGAAAAAATATACTAAATTGGTAGCTAAGTTTCAAATGGAGTGGGAAATTAACTGCATAAACTTCTTTCTGGACTTCAGAGATCTAAATCCGAAAAATAATTAATGAATATAAAATTTTAGAATTTTCCTTTTTTGGTACAGTGCATGGGGAGTGATGAATTCTCTGAGAACAGAAGAACGGATTCAGCTCATGGGCAAACTCAACTCATTCAATGGAAGTTCCGCAGCACGCGTTTTTATCTGCAACGGACGTGGCACGCAAACAACTGCCGCAGCAGCGGCAACATGCTCAACATCAACATATTCATTCCAACTGATAAGCAGGGGAAATGCCTTCCACAAAACATATATGAACACACACACATAGTGCCTAGTGTGTATATGTCGATAGTGAAGTTGACCGCCCGCCCGGCTTGACGAGAAATTGTTTGTTTTTTTCATGCTGCTGCTGCTGCACCCAGTTGACATTTACTACACAAAAAAAACAAAAATAAGACTATAATATTTAAATATAACATAATTTTTGGATAAATAAATCATAAAGTGTTGAAACTAAAATTGATAATAAATCATTGTTTCTTGATAAACAAAGTTACTTTAAGTTTTGAGAGTGGAAACCCTTTTTAAAATCACAAAACTTGTATACATTTAGTTTCTAATAATTAACTATGATATTTTCGACAAAAAAATCGCTTTATATATATTCTTAAATTTAATTCTGAAATTATAATAATTAAAATCAGTTTTTTCATCTTTAAAGATCTTTCCTCAGTGTAAATGACGATGATGTTCGATGACTGGTCCCTTGACTGACGCAAATTGACATTGCCCCCAGAGTGAGTGCAACATGCAACCTATGTCTATATGTCATATATGTCTATTAGCTTCCGCCACGCCCAGTTTTGCCGCCCCTCTTGCTGGGGTTTTGTTTTTTGCATGACAACGGTTTTGGTGGCGGCGCCTTTGTTTGTCGTGACCAACGATTAATGAAACTGTTGAGTATGTGAAAGCTTTCTATAGTCTCTATTTTCTTTAATATATTATCAGTTTTTTCCATTACCACAGGTCAGAGCATTGACCCCGCTATTATAGAGAATGCATTAGGCTTAGAATTTCTGGGAACTGAATTATTGAGAATTAAAAAAGGGACCAAGTTTGCTTCCTAAACTTTTAAACTAAAATAAAAGCAATTGGGAACATGGTCTAGAAACTAGATTTAGATATATCGTGTGATCTAAAATCTTTAAAAATACAATAATCACACACATGCTAAAGTACCTTTTTTTGTGCAATTTAGCAGCGGTTTTCCGCAAGAAATTTCCCTCTACAATTTCCAAGACAATGAGTGGGAGAAATAGAAGCCGAGCTAAGAAGCAACTCCTGACCCGTTTTCCATTTCCCATTTCCCTTTTCTATTTATAAGCGGCTTTCGTTGTTGTTTCTGCCCATTTTCAGTTAATTTGCTGTAACGATTTTCCGCCTCAATGCTGCTCTGTGGAAAACTCTGCTCCCATTTGTCTCCCACTCGACTCGGAATCTATATTTACATGTCGTTTGCCACTTCCCCATTTATTTTTCTCTCCACTCCACCCACCATACACACACACTCTAGTTGCAAATTGTTGTTGACAGTGGGAACCCCAAAATTAGCACATTAACCCATTGGTGGCGATGGTTTGTGCCGCTATCGATTAAATAACTTTGTCTAGTTTTCCTTCTTGGGGTTTTCCCGCATTTTTCGCCAACACATAAATCGATATTGGGGTCGGGTCGGTCAACATCAAAGACGAATGTTATCCAATTAGATCAAAATTCACTCCCAATACTTTTAAGAACACAACTTGAAGGCGTTGTAAGCATCTAACAAATTGCAGCAAGTTGTTAATTAAACACGTAAATCTGCAATTATGCAACCGAATGAATAAATGAATAAATCAAGCGACGCCTTTTCACAGTTAAAAATGTGGAAAATCCACAAAGGCGAGAAGCATGGCAACCTGATCTTGGCCAGAAGCAAAGAATAATGCTTGCAGCTAGCAAACAGGAAGCATTAAACATCGGCCGAAAAAACACATTCATATATCTTTTGCTGCTGGTTTTTTTTCTATGCTGCGTGTATCGTGTGTGAACCGTTAGTCACCGCAAAGTTGTAATCATAAAAATAGTTGAGCAACATCGTTCAGTTGAACTTTAACTTTCAACGTGTTGCCAGCGGACACAGAAGCCGCCAGGCAGAAGCCGTTGGTCAAGTGCTGGAGCTGAGAAGATGGAGACCCGGTCTGGGCAAGATCATTAGAGATGGGCATTCCAAGCGACTGACAGGCAGATGAATGAATAAATATGTAGCCTCCAGGTGGCGGCGGCGGCAATGCCTGATGAATAGTTCTATGGAAAACACTGATTACACGAAAGATCAAAGGTTTTCCACTTGCAGCCACAGCAATAAGTTTTAAATATTCGCCTGAAGGTACTATTTTCCATCAAATAATGAGGAATGGAAAATGGTTAACTATTTGTTTTATCAAAATAAAGGTTTTTGTAAGATATGTGAAGTTATTTAAGACACATCATCAAGCTTGGTATAAAAAGAAGATTTAAATATCGGTTTTTATTACAATTTATAAAACAAAGGAAATGTTAAGAAAGATATTAAATGGGAAACTATTCTAATGGGTTTTTTAGAATCAAGCTAATCATTGGATTTACAAAATAACACACTATTTAGTGGTCGTTTTCTTTAAACCATATATTTTTACAGGTCCTAAAAATCATCCTTAATTACCACTTGCTGAGATGAGAAGTTGAAATACATTTCTTTTCTTTGTTCCATTTAGTTTCTCTTTGGTATTTAACTTTTTTTTTTGTGCACCTTCAACTGGTTTAGGCCAATCACAAATACCTATCTACCGCAAGCAGTCGAAGCTCAATTGCATTTCGGTTATGCAAAGAATCAAATCACATTTAAACGGCGACATTTAATTGCAAACTGGTTGTTCAGTTAACCACCTGCGGCGGGGCCATTCTCGTTGGTTGGATACACACAGAGCACCACAAGCACTTTAAGAGCAACTCGGACACTGGACACCCGGACTTGGACATAGACTCACCCAAAATTCCGCTTGGCGATCCCTGAGATCCAAAACAGTTGCCACTCCGGATCCACTTCGGCTGCAAGCAGCATTCAAATAGCTGATCAGGCAGTTCATGTCGAGAGCCGCGAGCAAACTAATTGACCAACTGTTTCAGCCAGCTAAGTGGTCGCCAATGGCCGATGGTAAAAGTGGTAACAAGAAGATGGGGAGCAGCAGCAACAGCAGCAGAAGGAGGAAGAATACCGATCGAGATAGTCCAAGAATGTGAAAACATGTGCCATGGGGAGTGGTTGTGGGTTCACGAGATACGATAGATGCAGACAAACATCAAATCAAGAAGTGTTCTCCTCGCTTTATTATTATTATTATTATACTGATATTTATTCAGCTGCTCGAGAGCTGATTGCCCGGTGTCCAAGTAACCTCGAAACGTGCCAAAACGAAAGAGATCTCGTGGCTTGGCCATTCCATGGATTCGAGCCCAGCCAACAGTTGACAATTGCCGCTCGTTAGGTGAACACAGCCAGCAAACAAGAGGGAAGTTGATCAGACTTAAGACTTAAGACCCAGACGGAAAACACTTCCGGACAGATTCTGGACTATATAGAGTACCCTACTATACCATATATACATGACAGAGATAAGCTTACCATCTTACATGGAGTGGATGGCTGGATGGATGGATCTTGGGGCTGTGTGAAGCGCCATTCAAGTTAATTTGCTCCAATTATGAAAATGCTCATGTGCTCATTAAACTTAATTGAGAACTGGTGGAAAAGGAGGCAGAGAAGATACAAAATAAAAACAATTCGAAAAAAGCTTTGGCCAGCTAACAAAAAAAAAAACCAGCCTTGAGTGAGTGAATAAAATGATTGAACGACAGAAGTGGCAAACGGATCAACGGATTTTCTTTTTCCTGCCATCATCTTCCATAAAAATGTTTAGAGTTTTTTTTCTTATCGAAAGAGGTAAGAGTATAACATGATTCAAAACATAAATCTTCATCTTGGCCCAAGCAATCTGCTTAGGAAATAAATACACTGATAATTATAATTTGAAAAAAGATATACCTTCAAATGAAAAAAGAAATGAGTTAGACAAATCTTAAACCAATTAAGTTGTTTTTGTTTGTTTTTTACTTCATTTAAAAAACACAACAGCTTGACCCAAATAGAGGGCTATTAATAAAAGCAAATTCCAAGCAAACATGATAAATTATAAATTCATGAAGCCTTCTTAAAGGTGATCTTGCATATCTCTATTTAAGCTTTTTTAGTGAGAGATAAAATTCTACAACAAATTTAGTTGTTAATCTAATAATTTAGATAAGATTTAGTTAAGGTTGAATGTGATAAGCTAGAGAATTCTTTGAAGTAATGATTAATTATAAAAGAATTCCTAAAGAATAACCAATCTGAAATCTATTCAATTAAATTTCTAGTTCATTTTTGGCAAACTCTTGATTGCAAATTTCTATTTATAAAGTTTCATTTTCCCAGTGTACTTAACATTCCTTTTGATGGGAAGCAAACTTCAGTTGTCTGGCATTTTGTATATACTTTATGTGACTTAACCATTTTTCAGCAACATTTTGCGTAAATCTTGCTAGTAAATTGCCACGAAAGTTTAATCTTTTTTTTTTTCTATTTTCAGCTAATGTCGCTGCGGATGCTGCTGTGGCTGTGGAAGATGGTCTGGAGACGGGGCTAGAAATGGGCAGTGCTGGCTTTGGACACATAGAAGCCAAGCGCAGAGCTGAAAGCAAAAAGCGCTATAAATTTGCAGCCACATTCTTTGGGACCGGGCCAAAGCCACCGAACAGGTTGAACTACTTTAGCCAGAGACGACCGGACCAGCAGCAGCGGAGACGGGCGGCAGAAACCACCAGCAGAACCATGGACAATTCCGAGGCTCAGCTGCAACTGCAGGACCGGACATGGACGGTGGCTTCGAGTGCGCCCAGAATCGATTGGATAAAGCTGCTCGCTCTATAAATAGAGCCTCGGCCGGGCCTTATCAGCTCCGATCCGCGCGGCCAGAGTTTCGCTTTTCAAGTCTCTCTATTATTTTATTTCATTTTTTTCTGCGTTTCTTGCTTTTCCCTGCTGCTTGCTCCCCAGTGGCCATAAAAATTCGCTGCATTTCCGTTGCTTGTACAAGAAAATATGCAGCAGCAACTCTCTTTGCCAGCGAGATGAAAACTGGAGCAACAACAAAGGCTGGCCAGCATTTTCCAAGTAACTTATTTCTCATGCTCTCTCTTTCCGACTTTACTTTCAGCTCCCCAAGTTATCATTAATCTCTTTGTGGCAAACAAGATGCACACTGAGATCTCTGTGAAATGTACAGAAGGGGTTAAGATATTAGCAACAAAGATATCTGTTTGCAAAATATGAAAATCTAGTAGATGGCAAGGTTAAATCTCTTAAAAAGATAATATTTATAAACAGCAGTTGTATTGAAAGAAATAGTAGCCTAAAATGTTTCATTTTCCAAAAGAATCCCAAAACTAAAACCCTCCTCCATTTCAATTAAACGATTATCTTAACAATTAAAAGTTATAATGATGTGTTGATGCCACTTTTTCAGCCCCATCTGTACTTGATAGTTGTGTCAGCCACTGATGCCTGGTAATTAAAATTTCTCACATATGTATTTACATACATATCTTTGATTATACGAGACGATAGATTCATGGAGCCGAGAGATTCGTGGAAAACACGGTGGCAATTAACCAGCTAAGAAAACTAGGCGTATAATGCAAATACTTGGTATTCCATGACGCGTAGAACAAAAAGACTTGCTGCTCACACGCTTCCACTTTTAAGCCAACAACAAAGAACTATGAGGGGAAAAAATTGTTTTTCAAACTGCAATCCATTTGCTATTTTTATAGCAACAAAACAAGCAAATAATATTGCAATTTCCATTTATTTATGGGCCATGAAAATGCAATGGGAAATGGTGGATAAAAAAAGGGGGAAGACGGCTCTCGTTTATTTTGAAGAAAAACAAAAACTTGATCAATTTCCTCAAGCGGCTGCTTCCGAACTTGTGGGTGCCCTTCTGCCCTCCTCAATGGTCCCGCCGTGTTTCCACATCGCTCTGTGTTCCACAGACAACGGGGCGTATGCGCAATAAATTAAGCGCTGTCATTTGGCCCAGCAGCAAGTCAACTCAAAAGTCAATTAATAACAAACACAAAAAAAGCAACAGCATTTCACTGACCACAAAAACATCTCAGAGTTGTGGCATCACAGCTGCAGATGAAGCTATAGCCAATATTGGGATGCACAGAAAGAAATATTATAATTTTTAATAAGTATAACACCAAGAAAAAATATCAAGAAGCTACATAATACAAAATTATAGGATAAATAAATCTCTGTTTATAAAATTTAAGACTTTTATTGCAGCTAAAATTTCTAATTAATGAGGTAGGTCAGTAAACAGATACTGAGAATCATCAGCACCGTCTTTTACCTTTTTCCTTTAAACAAATCTAAATAATACCTAAATATTCGTTTTAAAAAATTTGTAAAATATTTTTTTTCCCTGCACAACTTTCAGCTGATTGCCTCTAGTGACGTCACAAGCTGCCTGCACCACGACTTTTGACCAGTTGAAAAAGGTTAACTCGGGTTCGCCTTCTTCCAGTGAACGTGAGAGTTTTTTATTTTGGAGTCTTGCGCAAAGCTATAACGAGTACTTCAAACATCTTCCCGCAACTGATTGCAGTCGAGTTTATTATGGATTTCGTTTATTTTCTAAGCACATCATTGTTTCCATCCATCGGCGAGACAAAAGCGCGACCCAGCGCAATCTCATTCAGCGTCAATGTCAATTCCAAAACCCAATTGTCCCGGCAAAGTCCAAGTGCAAGCGACTAACTAACTAACGGGCCGCACTGTTCAAACATTTAGACAATTGCCCCGGTCAGTCACTAAACAAACGCTTCCAATTAAGTCGGTGAAAAGCGAAGGGAAATATCACTCGGACTTGGATGAAAGCTCCTCGGCTAGCCTAAACACAGTTCAATGGAACATCTGGGTGACTTAGAACAAAAAACGAAAAACAACGTAAATTGGCCTGACCAGCTGCTGTCTGGGATCAGGGATCGAGCTGAGTCCGAGGATGGGCGAGAGGGAAATGCTGCAGGGTGTGGGTTAAACACGTGCCTGGACAGCAACATGGGTAATATTTTAAAAAACCCTTTAAAGGAATACCCTGTACTCAAAAAGAGGTAATAAAATCAAGTTTTGGGTTGTAAATTAACTCTTCTCTTCAAGACTACTTGTCAAGGTTACCATAAATGACACTATTAATGACTCACTTTATATTTCAAGTCCCTATAAACTCTCCACTCTAGAATTGGCATTCCTAATTTTATTAAAAGGTATTTTCTTCGTCGATTTAAAGCACTTTTTTAGCCAAAGTCATTCTGGAAATTGAGTAGGGCAAAAAGAAAGGGAGAAAGAGTGAAGGAGCAGGCACTCCGGAGCCGTTGGATCGAGGGGGAGTGTCCGTCAAAACAGCCACAAAAGTGAAAATCTAAACCAAAACCAAACGAATTCTGGTTTCCAATTGCCCGCGGTTTGAGTTTGCCATTGTTTTGGGCACGAGTTTTGTTTTACCCGCCGCCGCCTAGTGTGCTTTAGTGTGTGCTTCAATGTGTTCCAGCTGCTTGACGACGATAAATGCAGTCTGCCTGTGCCGAGGATGAGGATGAGAAGGAGGAGGTTGGTTGCCAGCATTTTGGCGAGCGAAAAATAAAAAGCCAAACGGGTTTCATGCCCCAAAGTGCCAGTCAGTCTGGGAGTCGAAAGGCGGGGGACTGGACCTCGCAGCTGAGGCTGAGACTCTGACTGGGTCTGGGTCTGTGGTGATCCATTGTTGCGGATCCACAGCTAGAAAAATGTTATGAATATTAAATGGAAATTATTTTGTGAAATTTAAATCAATATTTAAATATTTATAGAACTTGTTTTCATATTTTCGGCTTTGTAAATCCAAAATTAAAGCAAACAGAAAGAAGGCTATACTAAAGACTTTAGTAAAAGGGATTTAGCTGCAACTTTTATATATTTTCTGTTGTTAAACATAAAATCCTAATCCCACTGATCATATTTTAAAGTCTTCTCTTTTTTCCCTGTGCGTCTCAGCTGGCCTGGTTCAATTTTCAGCTCGGATCGGCACGGTTTGGAAAACGCCTCTGCAGCGTCCAAGGGGAAAATGGAAAATCATCGCGCATGTTGCAGTGATTTCATAACAAGTGTTGCCAAATGGCCAACGAAAACAATCGGCCTATAATTTAAGATCTATTTATGTGTACGGACAACAAGCATTTTCGCGTGGGCGAATTTTTCCTTTGCAGAAAATTCGTATATGTACAATTTGAGTGGTTTTTCATCAAGAATTCTCTCTGGGGAAATTTTTTGGTTGTTTTTGTGGTATTTTTAGATCTTTTCATTGGCTATACTTATAAATTTTCCGTTGATTGCTCTATCTTGTGATGTTTTCTGTGCGGAACAACAGTTAGGTATTCTAAAAATTTCCTGAAAATTCAAAACCCAAATAAAGGTTGCATCCACAGTTAGGCCTGAGTGTAGCTCAAACTGCCGTTAAGAAGATTCTTCAAACAAAAACGAAATATGTTAATGAAGCCACCAATTTGATGATCCAACAGGTTAAAGCATTGTCGGCGCCTCTTAATTTACATTCAAATGAAATTTCATTTGTTTATTACAGAAAATGTTGGTATTTGTGTGTTAGAAAACTGTTTTCACTTTTGCAAATGGACAAAAGAGAATCCCCAATGTTGTTGAGAGATCGTAAAAAAGCTGTTTCTTTTTCATTCGTCTGGTCAATAATATAAAGTTCCCAAATTTGTTTATAAAATTATGCAGCAGCTTCTTCCACCTCTTTCTACTGTTTTGTTGTACTTTTCCCCAAAACCGGTTTTGCACTTGTCAGGAAATTATGAAACCATAGAATGCATAAATAAATAATAACACAAAACTAACAAACAGAAATAAAATCTTTTATCAAAACATTTCCAAGCCCTGTCCATACAATGGAAATGCAAATCGAGTTGACGCTCGGAAATCTTTATGATTTGTAATGTTAATTATGCCGGAGGGGAGTAGCTTCCATTAGTCAGCAAATCGAATCGGGGCGAGACAATAAAGCGAATGCATAATCCATCTGCGCAATGATCATCGCATATGAAAACTGAAAGTGACCAAAAAATAAAAAAAGCGAAATGCGGAAATATAAATATTGAATACGCATTCGAATTGGAATCTGTAAACAAATTATAAACGCACTGCGTTTCAAATACAAATTGATTCGTTTTCGTTTTCGAGTCCAGAAAAAAGTAAAAGTAGCCAGCAGGCCTTTTCTGGGAATCGGGTATCGAGAGCACTGCTTGAGGATCGGCTGGCTATATTGTGGTTACTGTCTGGACCAGAAAATTGTTGGCAGCATTGTGTTTACTAAATAGGAAAAGGCCACGGAAATGCGTCAGGAAAAGAATTTTTCTCATGGGTGGTGCTGGCTTCTCATTGTATCTTTAATAAACTGTTTTTTTTTTCTGTTCTGTTTTCCCGGCTTCAAGATCGATCCACTGACTGGCAGTCAATGTTAACGTAAACATTATATCCCGGCTATCAATTCAGTTTTTGTTTATAATAAATGCGCCGAAGCCTTATAAAAATAAACTCGCACTGGCAAATGCATTGCCATTGCCGGTGAGGTGAGTAAATTCACTCCCAACCCATTCCATTCGATCCAGTTCAGGTTGAGAGACTTTTCTTTACTCACGGCGCTTTTTCTGCCCAATTGTTTACCCAGCAGTTTTCCATCTTTTCTTGCGAAGGGAGTGTCGAGACCCACGTCGCTTGATTAATGTGAATTGGAACTTACCTGCAACGAAAAAAAGAGTAGAAAAGTTAATAAAAATACAATATAAAATGAAAGTTTTTTAATCTATAAATATATATTTTAATATTTAAAAGTGGGTTTTCAAATTAAATTCTTATTATTTCTTAGCATTCCATTTATTAAAATCATTTTTACACAGAATCATAGCTGTATAAATACCTAAATAATAAGTTAACTCTAATTAATGAAATTTTAAGCATTGAAAATAACAAATACTCCAGATAGCAAGCTGATATAAATTATCATCTAATTAAAACTGGATTTTATCAGGCGCCTGGCGGGGGGGAACTCTTGATTAGACCTTGATTCAGCACTCAGAATTCCACAGTGAATCATTCTTAATAGAGACCATAAAGCAATTGAATTATTCTCAGAAATAATGTGTAACAACAGGCATACTACGCCGATATTGACTGATTAAGCAAACTACATACACAAACTGCTCTCCCACCCAGCGAAGGCAAAGTCAATGTTCTTTCCGCAAAGTACTTATTCTTGTTCGTCGTCAAATCAGCGCGCTACCATCTTTCCATAATAGTATTAACTGAAGTAGACATAGCATCTTGTTTTTTTACAACAAACAAGCACAGATACACACACACACACATGCGGGGCAAGCACACTCACATGGATGCAAAATAGTTGGCAGCTGCTTCCAAGTTTGCCGAGTTTTTCCACAATGACAGCGAGTGCATTGCTCCGGCAATGCCTGTCTCCCTTAACCCCCACCTTAAACCACCCTTTGCCTAACCCCTCCGCCCCACCATGAGGCTCTGGTCTGCTCCACTTGCCGTCAAGCAGCGCGCAACTTTAATGCCTTCGTCGTCGCCATCTGCAGCTCCCACTGGCCTGGCCTGGCACTGGCATGCCTCGTATGTAATGTACTCTATACCTTAGACTTCATCTCATGCCATAATACCTCAGGCCCGCGTCGTTTAGCAAAGTTTTATGGCAGCGAACTGCCTGCCTGGCTTTTTTAATAATATTATATGTGGCACGTTTGAGTGGCAACAATGTTGCAAGCTAATTTAGCAAGTATTTGTCAGATGAGTGCAGCAGTCACAGTAGCGGAAAAGGGAAGTATTATTATAACGTTGACATTGGCAGTTCATTTACTTTTATTATAACATTAAGCGAGAGATTTAGATCTTTACTTTATAATGATGATGATACGATCGTTGGATTAACGCATCCCATATCAATGCAATTTCTCACGATGACCAAGGAGAAGCATCACTATGATGATGCGATATTATGCGTTAATGGATGCGCTTTTTATTTGAATCCATCATAAAAACATCAAAAGGCGCAGACAAAAGGCGAACACATCACACAATTCACAACCATTGCCGCTGCCCCTGACACGCGTCGAAAAAATGCCTGAAATGATTCAGGACTTGTGCAGAAATTGAAAGCGACCCCAAAAACGACATATGGATATAGAGAGTGAGAGATGCTCGAGATGAGTCAGGGAATGGATCATCGGCGGGGTCCAGAATCGATTTGAATGCAACGTCGCCCAGTTCATCGACTTTTGCGCAACATGTTGATGCAACATGAGCTCTTATCGCCGCCGCCGAGTATTTAATGATTTCCGCTATAGCTCCTATATAGCTTCATGTGGAGGAGTCTCTTGGCTGGCCCACGCCGGCAAAGAAAAAAAAAGCAGACAGTAAAGTTGGTTCAAATTTTTTTTTTTTTGCAAGCAAACAAACAAGATGGCCAACGTATGAGAAATTTATGTATTTCTGAACAGAAAAAAAATACTTGAATTTTGGCAGGGCTAAAGCTGCGCCTGTCATGTGGGCAGGAAATGAAGCTAATTTGTTTTACGGGTGTGCCATCGGTTGGTATTATTCTCTCTCTTATTTTTTTTGTCAAGGGGTTGTTGAGGAAGACCCAGCCACAAAGGCGGTTCCAAAAAAATATTATTTAACGAAACCCAAACTAAAGGAAACCCAAGCAGGCACAGCCCGGCTTTAGCGTTTATGTTTATGACAATGATAAAAGCGAAGCCGGGCCTGCGTCCTCGATTCCTCGCTTTGGCCTTTGCATAACCATTTTTGATGACGAAACAGGGACACAAAGAGCAGCTCTTCTCCCCAGACTAACCATCTTTGTGGCAGCTCTTCCCCTGCCCCCTCCATGAGCTGCCTTTGAACTTGCTTTCGCGCAGGCGGAAAAAGCTCCTTTTGTATAGGACCAGGATCTGTGACAGCTTCCTTGAGCACTGGGAAAAAATTAAGGATATATTTATTGAAATTAGAGTAACATTTCCATCCAAGATAAATCCCCTTTAATTATAAAAAATATCTAATAAATAACTTATGCATTTTTGAAAGTTTCTCCTCTGATTGCCTTCTTTGTTTGCAATAAGTAATCCCCCAGCCATATTTTAAATAAAACCCCCTTTCCTTTTGTAAATCCTCCATTTCCTCCAGTGCACACACAGCACCCCCCAAGTCAACATTGTTCCCTTTGGCACAGCAAAAAAAAAAAAAAAAGTATTAAACAAACATCATAATCAAGCACTTTGCCGCAATGTTAGCGACATTACATGAGGGCTCCAGGGCGGGCGAAGGCTTTGTTGGGGCGGCATGGGGCTGAAGGACAACCAGCCAGGCTCAGCTGATGACTCATCCACCCAGCTGTTGTGTGTGTGTGCGTGGGAGGGTGGAAGCAACAGCCAGAGAGAATTCACCACCCTCAACCCCCATGTAATGAGTCAGTTGGTGACTCAAAAGGAAGGACGCTTCTTTATCAACTAGCTGGATGTAAATAACGAAACGTGTCGCTAGAATCAACGGCTAAAACGTGTTACAAACTGAAACAGGGAAACCGGCAGCACCAAACACACAGGAGGGAATCGAGAACAAAGACCCTTCCAGCGGTTGCCATGACGACCCATTTACCACTTCAATTCGAGTGCATTGTTTTTGGACTTGAAAATGGGGTTGCCCAGTGTTATTTTGAGGCTGATTTTCTGGCAAAATGGCACACACTTGCAATATATATGTATAGTATCCCCTTGGAAAGAGGACTCTCCAGGCCTTGACTTGACTTGGTCATGTGCCATCATCATTCAGCGGCCACATGTCGCCTTTAAAAGTCAGCCGGCGTGAATGAATTATAATTATCAACTGGAGCCAAAAAAGGGCAGCCGCCATAAATCTCCAGGCTAATTAATAAATCGGGGGAAAGAAATAAAAGAAAAATCGCTGAACACAAAATGACAGGGCAGGGTCAAAGTTGAGCCTCGGAACCTGTTGATAATAGAGCCAGCGGAAAAGCGTTCTTATCGAGTGAGTTGAAAATTGAAATGTAATAAGAATGTTGTTTCCCCTGTACTTTTCATGATAAACAATATTTTGCTTGCCAAACACACCCCATAAATCTTGGTGGAATTTTAATTATTTAAAAATAATTCCCTCCAAAAACGAATTCTTCAATATGTTTTTTTTTCTGGACTTTTTTGCGCTCCGCCACTCATTTCGAGCCACACCCAATTTTGGCCATGTTGTTGCCGGCCGAAACTATAATTGAATTTGGCCTTTGTGCCCCGCAGACAAGAACAACAACAACAACAATAAAAACAAAAATTGTTCTAAACGATACGTAGCACTGTCCGTCCGTCCACATTGTGTATCTAATGTCTAACTAATATTTACTTATTAACCTTTGCTGATATGATATGGTTCGTGTGTACGAGTCTTTATGTAGGTGAGTGTAAGTATGTGTGTGCTTAGTCAACAAAATAATGTTTGGCTGGAAATTGCTGAATTTCACATACTCTTGCCAAAAATATGAGGAAAAATAAAGAGAAATATAGATGGAAAATATTTAAATTTGTTTTACATATTTTTCTGGGCAAGAATATGCGATTTTGAGTAGATTTATTTATGCTAATTAAGTACGAGCGGTTCAGCTTAATAAATATATGTGTTTTTGAATGCAAACAGAGCCTTGGAGATGATTGAATAATGAAAATAACCAAATAAACAATAATGATAAATAATAAATCAGTAGTGCCCCAAGCCCTGACTCGCGCGTAAGGAAATTCCTTTGCCGTCACGAAAAACGTAAGTAGAAAATTAAAAAAAATGTATAAAATTGTAAAGCCTTAATATTTATTTAATATTTTCATGTTTCCTTATTTTTGTTATAATTTTAACTAACAAAAATTTAATTCTGGTAAATCAAAGTGAAATAAAACTTTTTTTTTTTTCAAATTAATTATTAATCTCTAATAATTATTAATTATTACTGAAATAAATAAATAAATATTACTGATTGCTTGTCAAAATATTATACCAAACTACATTTGCAATAAAATCTCTTATCCACTTCTCTCTAGGCCCTAGAGTCTAGGGTAT
This sequence comes from Drosophila anomelani, assembly GCA_035045905.1. Taxonomy (NCBI): domain Eukaryota; kingdom Metazoa; phylum Arthropoda; class Insecta; order Diptera; family Drosophilidae; genus Drosophila; species Drosophila anomelani. The sequence continues at coordinate 13,359,857 of JAWNOO010000165.1, forward strand.
CATAATCTATTGTTAAAATATCAAGTCCCCCAGGCAATCCCCCTACTTCCGAGCGATAAAAAAGAACCAAAAACAAATTTAATAAACTCATCCAGGGATTTTTTTGTCACCTGTCTGCATATGTATATAAAAACCTGATGTGTGTGCGTGTCTATATAGAGTTTTATGACCGCGGCAACCAACAGGTTCATTCAATTTAGTCACATACGAAACGGACCATTGGATTTGCTGATAAGTTTTTCTCTGACACATATATTCGTTGACAAAGAAGCCGAAGCGAGCGGAAATGGTAGTGACAAGCTCGATAAAAACTAAAAACTCTCAAATATAATGTAATAATTATGCCGAATAATCTATGCAAGATTTTTCTCTGGCTGAATCAGCCGCAGGTATTTATAAACAAATCAGCCAGCTTCTTGTGACTCACTCTATTCGAATGGGAAACAAATCAATTTGCTTTTGGAGATGCCAAGGTGTTAATCATGGAAATCCAGCAGCATTCTATTCACGTTCTTTTGCACTTCTTTATTTATTTTAATGTGCAGTAAAATTCTACAAAAATGTGTTTGTGTGGAAATATATCCAACATATGGTTTCTTTCGTTTATCGCTATCCAGGGACAAATTATACTTAAGTTGGTCAACTTATCAGAGTGTCGGCTTAGGAGGAAGCGAAGTTAGTGAGCGATATATATTTCTAAATATAATTATACAAAGTATAGCAGAATTGTTTTCCATTAAAAATAAAAGTTTATCACATGGTTATTTAGAGCAGTGGCACATATGGTCACCGCGGTTGCCGCAACAGATTTTTATTTTAAACTCCAACGGCTACAATTTGCATTTTAAAAGGCTTTTTTTCTGCATTGGCAAAAGTATCTGACAGATACTTAATATGCATGCGGCGCAAACTGGCTGAAGGCTACTGAAATCGATAGACGCCTCAAAACGTGCAACTTTGCAGTCAGAAAATAAAATATAAAAAAAATGCAAACAAAAAGTATTCAGTTTAAACTGCACTGGCCAAGCTGATGTGAATAGAATTTGCAATTGAGTCGAGAGTTATGAGACAAACAGAGAAGGATATAGATGGTGAAAGATATGTTATGGAATGTACAGAATGTTCAGCTTTTAAGAAACCTAAATATGAATTTATTTAGTAAAATTGGGTTACTAATTTAATAGATACATTAAAAATAAATCTATAAATATATAACAATAATTTTCTAATCTTTTACAGAGTCCAGCAATTTTTTAAACGACATGAAATCAAAATTTTGCATAGGTTTATCCCAGAATTCGTACTGAAAAATTTTAGGGGGACTTCCTGTAGTAGATAAATCTTTGTTAATTTTTATTTTGTTTCTTAAAAATGTTCTTTTTCTCCCCAAATATCTTTAAGCTGGGTTCCACTGTACTTCGCCAGAACAAGGCTGTCAAACGTACTTTAGAAATATTTGCAACTGACGCCACTTTTGACACTTGGAAAGCCATTTAGCTCCTTACTCAGAAACCAAACGATTTGGCAAGTACATTTATCCCCTCAGTCAGCTTTCCGATTGCGCCTCGAATAGCAGCCAAATTCAGCTGAAATCTTTATATCCGCTTGCAATAAAATCAGCGAAAATGTTTTCGCAACCCCCAGTGGCGAGCATGAACTTGGGGAATTCCCCTGAGGCAGCCAAAACTATTTTGATTGTATTCAGACGACATATTGCAAGGAGGATAAGTAGAAAAAAAAATCGATAAGGATAAGGACGGGTGGGCGATGCTGATTTAGATTTTCAGATAGGGTGCGTTTTCCACTCAGCCAAGGAACAAGTGAAGGAGATGGCCTTGAGCCAGAGTCCACCCCGTTCCGTTTCCGGGGATGTCCTGCCCCTGACACTTGCCTTGGCTTAATTGGAATTCTGCCCAAGGAGAAAATCTCACACGGGGGAGAAGAAAAACCAAGTGCAGTCTTGAGCAACCAGGGTTTGCTCTCTGGTGATAGAATTTCAATCATGGCGGACACGTTAGAAATAGAAGAGAATCATTCATCCCCAGGAATAACCTGCTGCGAAAAGATATACGAGCTTGAGGGGCACACATTTTCCAACAGTTCCTTACAGCAGTTTGTCCACACCCAAAAAGCCATAAAAAATGGTTTATATGCGTCTGTCTCTGGCCATATTTTTAGCCGTTCAACAAGTTTGGGGTACGGAGAGTAATAAAGACACCGAACTTGAAGTTGTTCCCCAAATTCGAAACATAATTTTTGGCTAATTGCTTGGGTGAACGTCTCGGTGAATGTAGCTGTAGCTGCTGGGGTTTTCTGTTTCATTTTATTTCGTTTTCTTGAACCTTTCAATGTCATGTGAAAAGTGATCGAAAACGATCACCAGCAGCAGCAGCACAAATTGCATGAAAATTATTTACACAGTGCTCGACAACATTAAACAGCTGCACTTGACGACGCAATGGCATTGAACACAGTCGCTGCTAAGGGAAAAATATGGAGAGGAGCCGGTCGGTCAGTTGTGAGATCGTAAAAATATATACTCCGGGTAAACCAGCTGATTATATAGGGTATATGACACAGCAAAACACTTTAATGAAGACAAATTATTCGTCAAGACAGAGGAAATTAGAAGAACGATAAAACTAGAATAAAAGTAATGATGAGTAAATGCTCTAGAAAATAGATAATAAAATTCTTTTCAGATAAAAATAAAATGTCAAAGTGACGAATTGTTGAAGCTATGGTAATAATAATAATAATATTTGTAAAATAAAAAGACCTAAAGACCTATACCTTATTCAATGCGGAGATTAGAGGAAAGAATTGCTAAGAACTGAACACATTTTTTATTATTTTTAATAAAAACAATATAAAAGAATAGGCTAATGATAAAAATACCTTTTGGACAACGAAATCTTTATATAAAATCAATAAATAATATAATAAATAAAGGGATTGGCAACTGGTATGTTAAATAATTTATAACCACATAAATTTTATATTTATTGCACGTAAACTCTAGTATATTTTATCTAGTTAATTAAAGCAAGTTAAATTAGTATCTCTTTTTATTTTACGAAATATTCTGACACCAAATCATCATCATTATTTCAATTTACTTTGTCTAGGCCCGAAAGTAATTTAAAATTACAAAAACACAAACTATTTTTAGGTCCACTCTATAGACACAAGAAGAAAATTCAAGCAATAGAGAGACGGAGGGAGATGAGAAAGAAAATAAAAGATGTGCGTGGGGGCGGGGAGATTTCCCAAAAAAAGAAATTCACCTCAAACAAAAGCAAAAACAAAGCGCACGCCACTCGAAATAAATACCTTAACACAAAAGTGTTTTTATTTACCCAATTTTTTGTGGGCCCATAGCTTTATTTTTTGCATATGCTAAGCAGCAACGACTGCGCATGCTTTAAATTTAATTAAAGTGAAAATTTTGTTCATAAAAAAATGCAAAGAAAGTTTTTTTTCTACATTTTTTTCGTATTACCCGGACTGGCGCTTGCTTGATGGCCGGCTTATGCAGGCCCCGCAATTGACCCGCTTAGCCACGCGCTCGATCGACGTTGGTATTAGCCAAGAAACCGAGGGGGTCTATGATTTTTGCATTAAAAATGTACATTATTATTATTATGATTTTTATTTTTTTTTTTGTGCTTTTTAATTTCATCGAGAGGCGACGTCCGCTTCGCTTTCCATGCACAAATTCAATTACCCGAAATCTTTCTGGTTACACTTTCTTTGGGCCGCCGAAAGAGGCGGGTTAAGTGGCCTATCGAGTATTTCTGTGGCGTGCAAATCATTTATGTAAATGTCATAGGCACAGTTATGGGCATTATATTGTATATTTTGTATATAGTCCGGCTGCTACCGATTTTCGCTAAGCGAACAATAAGACGTGATTGAGTCTGCAAAACAAAATATTCCGTAGGAGGCAACGGAGAAGGGGGTCTAAAAACTGGATTTTCACCTTTATCATGAATCACTAAACAAAGTCGTGAAGCCAAGAATAAAGCAAAAAAACTCTAACAATGTTGAATTGGCCATAAAGCATGAGAAGAATTTGTTTATTTATTTTCTTGGGAAGTTTTTTATTAAAGTTGAAAGAAGTATGAAAATTACTAATTCTTTAATTTGTTTTAACCTTTTAAATGTACTTTTTAATTTTGGCATACATAAAAACTGGTTTTTTAATGCTGCAACAGATTTTTGATCTGATTTCGACAGTTGCTTTCCATTCCATTTTATAATTTATTATTTATAAACCCGACGATCATTAAATTAATATTATTTTCTGGAAAACTTTTTATGTATCTTTGTATATATTCTAAAAATCTAAATATTAAGTTTGGCCTTGTTGCTGTTTTTTTTTTTCTTTTTCTGATACCTTTGTAATTTTCAGATATTTTCCACGGAAATAAACTTATTTTCTGGCAAATTTATCATGTTCTTTATTTCATTTTATATGTACATATATGTTTATGGCTTTTACTAAATATTTAAACTAGGTACCTCGTTTGGCCTGGTTTCGGTGGCAATATATTTTCATTACTTGACTCTTTTATTTACTTTATAGTCTGTTCAACTCTCTGCTGCATTTATTATTAGTTTTTTGCAGTCTCTTCGCTCCTTTTGAACTCTATGCAAATCCCCTAGACAAACACTTGGTAAGCCTTTGGAGCTTAAAACTAACACCAGACACTAGCAGCAAAATCCTCGCAGCCGAAAAAAAATAATAGTGAAAACTGTGGGAAAAAAGGGGAAAATGGTATAACAAATAGGTTGCAAAATGCTGTCTAGACGTGCAATTTTGGTCCTGACATCACGGAACCTCCTCTGCTGCTGCCGAGGCGAATTTTCCGCTTACACACACAAACACACCTACACTACCACGCACACCACCAGACAGACACACTTCGAGGGTGTGCCGGCTGCTGTCTGTGGATTTTTCGGCTCTGAATGAAAACTACCCCCGAAATGCGGAAGGCATAAAATCCATCGATATCCGAATTGAATTGAAATCAGCAAAAAATGGAACTAGATCGAGGGAAAAAGCAGCTGAGGCGAGCTAAAATTTCGCATTATGCATTTTAAATCCCTGGAAAAACAGGTAATCTCTGGGTTGGGCGTGCCAACGCCCTGGCCATTAACCAAGAGAACTGAATAAACCATATTAGAAACAGCTGTTCAAGCTAATAGAGCGGATACAGTGTGTTTTTGGTTGAAACAGATATGAAGTATACCATTTAAAATATTTTTAAAAATATTTACATTATTAGAAGTATGTAAATAAAACAACAAATATGGTTTGCAATCAACAAAATTTGTATATTAAATGGAAATGTAATTTATAACTATTTTACAATTATAAGGTTTAACGCCTTTTTACAATCAGTAATCAACAGTATTAATTTTATTATTATAAGATGTCTGATTCTATATTATTTTTTAATAAATATACTATAAATTTATGTCTGCTTTCAGATTACCTTTTATAAAATATTCTAGAAAACTTCCCAAAAAACGAGCACCAACAGTGGAAAAACTATACAAAAACCAAATAATAATAATAATAATAAAATCCAGACATGGTTCTGCACAACTTGGAGCTCGATGGATCGAAGTGGAAACACAGAACACACAAAAACTAAGAAAACAAAAACAGCCGAGCGAGAAATATCCGAGAAATATATACTATATTGCTTTGGGGCGCACGCTGGCCGTGCTCATATGGCAGCGATTTACATAAAACCCGCAAAACCAGTTTTTTTTTTCTTTATAAAGTTTCAAGTTCCAGCTTAGACTGGGGAGGGAGCGAGACAGCGTGAGTGGGGGAAAGAGAGGCAAGCCACAAGCGCGCGTTCTTAAAACATTTGCCTGCACTTTGGCTTATGGGAAGCAATTTGTAAATTTCTCACTGCTCGAAAGCATTTGAGTGGATTTTCTTTGGTTAACTACCGATGACATTGAAATAATTAATTGACATGGATAAGCTACCTCTGATTGGATATCTAATAAGAAAAGACATCGATTTTCCAACTGGAAATGAGTGTGGGATATAAATTCTCTTGGATTTTATTTAAACTTTTTTTATAGGGAATCAATTCAAGGAGCTTATTATTTACCAATTTTTTGGTTAACAAAATTATTCTAATGATTTTTCAGTAATAAATACATTTTATTTTATTAGTAAGTTAACTAGAAAAGAAATTTAATAAAATTGTTGTGATAAAATAAAGGAATCGGCACAGAAAATTTTAAAAATTTAATTATTATTTTAAATTTAAATTATTTTGAAACTGAAAACATATATTCTAAAAAAAATGTAATAAATCTAAAATATTATATTTTAAATCAAAATCAACGTTTACCCAAGTAATAATTTCTTGCTTTTAATTGGAAATATATAATTTTAGTGATAACTCTCGTCGTAAATTTAATAAAATTCTTCTAATCTCGAATTAGAGTCCCTATAAAATAAAACTATAGAGAGATAACATTTCTGTTTCGAAAATAAAAACTCACCCATATCTCGGTGCCCCAACTCATGTTGGAGTTTTGCGTTGCGCTTTCCGATTCGGCCAGTTTGATGCTGCTGCTGCTTCTGCTTGTTCCGCTTGCCACTGTTGTAGTGTTGTTGTCGTTTGTTGTTGTTATAATAATAATCCAAAGAACGACGAAGAGATGATATTATAATCCAAAGAGGAACGGCGAAAGCGGGAAGCAAAGGAAGAAGAGTAAAAGATGAGAAATTCTGCTGCTGCTGTTGTTGTTGTTGTTAGCTGGTTTTATGTATTTTCCGCAAAGGTTAATTAATTTGATAGTTGCTTTTTCGTTTTCATTTCAGTTTCTGTTGGTTTCAGCGTTGCGCGACGCAGTGTTTAATTTTCTATGAAAAGAGAGCAATTCGGTAGTCTTTTTTTTTTTGTTTGGTGGTTGGGCAGGTAAGAAAGCATGTAAAAACCAACAAATAAAAAACGAGTGAATGCAGACGTGTCAGTGCAGCGACGCCTGGGTTGGCAGAGACGCCGGCAGCGGCAGGTAGAAAACAATTTAAAAGAATTTAACTAACCAAACGAGGAAATAGTTATTAAACTTTACGTAGCAGTTTTTTTTATTTTTGAAAAATGTAATTACGGAAAATTGTATGCACTGGCATTTCTGCTGCAGCGGCGGCGCAAAGAGAGTGAGAAATGCGAAAAAGAGAGTTGGCGACTTCAGTTGAGCGTGCAACTTGCATTTCATAATTCAGAAAATGAAGAGAGGACAATTGGAATTGCAACTATTGTTGTATTTACATAATTTTGCACACACGCACATGCACACACACTCGCACACAAATAACACAATAGCCGAGTGCACGCACTTTTCCGCTTCTTTTCTCACTCGTTTGTCCCTTTTTCACAGTATTTTTTTTGTGTTGTTAATGCAAGCTGCAACTTAATTTCCTTGCGCATTTGTTGTTGTTTTATCATTCGCTTGCACTTTGGTATGCGTCATAATTCTGGCGACATTTGCGGAAAACACACACAATAATATTCGAATATAAAACCGCACTCACACAACGCAAGCATTTGTTTCTCCTTTTGGCGAGCGAAAAACACGAAAACTATCCGCTCGTCGCTTCTTCTCCTTCGGCATAAAAAAACAGTATGGCCATACTATGGCTTGAGGTGGAAGAAACACCCCGATAGTATCGATATAAGAAGACAATGAATTCATCGATAAAACTATCAATCGATAAAAATTGCATTCGTTTCGCTTATATATATATATCGATAAAAGTATATACTTTTCACATCGATCACAATTCAAACATTGATGAACGCACCCAATAATATCGAATAAGTATTAGTTTTGCTTCCACCTCTATAAACAGCTGTTAACTGGCTCGAATCAACAAATTGTTTTGCCTAGTTTTATTCAATTAAAACTGATAAATTAGAAGCCTTAAATATTAAAATAAGCAACTACTACCTAAAGCAATAACTTTGCGACAATGCCTACCTACGAGCTTGCACTGGTGCTGCGTCAATTGCCTCGCGTAAGTTGCCTCGTGCGGACCAACCGAGGATTACATAAAACCTGACCAAATTCTTCTATTTGCCGGCAGCCGGAGCTGATATCCGTAATCCGACGCACCGCAGAGGCCATCCTCGACAAAGGCGGCATCATTCGAAAGCTGGAGAATCTCGGAACCCGTGCCCTGCCCCACAAAGTCAGCGAACACGGCGTGGTTCACCGCGAGGGCACCCACTTCACCATCGCCTTCGACACCGCACCCACGCAGATCGCTGACTTGAAGGAGGAGTTTGGCCGCGACATAGACATCATCCGCCGGTACGTGTTCAAGGTGCAGGAGCCCGAGGAGCACAAGTGCACGCTGCACGAGGAGATGCTGCCGCCCGCCTACCGCAAGGACGTGCAGGAGATAGTGGAGGCCGCGAAAAGGACGCAGAAGAAGAAGTACAACTACAACTCCGGACTGGACTATTATCCCTTCCAGAAGTAGATTCAATAAAGCTGTTAATTTGTATTTAAAATCCATCGGCGATTGATAACGAGGGGAATCTGCAATTGGTGGCCATTTAGAAGCTTTCTTATGAAATGCTTCAGTTATCGAGGTATTTCGCACAATGTTTGTCTTTGTTTAGTTTATGGCAGCCCAATCGGGCACTTATCAGGCACTGTGATAACGCGTCATATAATTCGACCATCAATAGAACGTAGATTGGGTGGCAAGTAGTGCCCCAAGAAACGTTGAATAGTTCGCTCGCATTTCCTCTTAAAGAAAAACAGCACGAGAAATGGCACCGAAAATTCGACCACTCACGCCGGAGCTGCAAAAAGCGGCTATTGAGCAGTTAAAAGAGGATCCCGCCCGCCTAGAGGCTGATCTGCAGGCCTTTAGAACCTGGATTGAGCAGCAGCCGCATCTGAATCCGCGTATGGACGATCAGTTCCTGGTGGCCTTCCTTCGCGGCTGCAAGTTCAGCATGGAGCGGGCCAAATCGAAGCTGGACAAGTTCTATACGCTGCGCACCAAGTATCCGGATTACTTCACTGTGACCAGCACGACGGAGGGCAAGTTCCGGGAAATCCACCAAACGGGGTAATTATGATGATCAAAGATCATGGCTACTTTTACAGCTTTTCATCATTCGATTTGTGTTATCTAAACAAATATCTTTATCGTGGATATTTTATCTCAAAACCGATAGGAAATTGATTCGTTGCTTGTGTACTGAATATCAAGTTAAATTTAAACATTTTAAAGCTGAAAGCTTAGAAAAGTTTACGTTTTAAATCAGAAATTTTAAATTTATATAAAAATAATCCCAATCCCACAATATTTTATCACACAAACAGGGCTATTATCTATCTGCCAACTCCTCTAAATGGTAATGGACCTCGCATCGCCATCTGGCGAATGGGCTTGTGTCCCGTGGAGAAATACCACATCCTAGAATGCATGATGGTGGCCCAGGCAATGCAAGAGATTGCCATTTTAGAGGATGACTATGCCAACGTGAATGGTGTGGTCTTCATTATGGACATGAAGGGAGCGACGGCGGCACACTTGTTCCAAATGACGCCCGCGATGGCCAAGAAGTTCACAGTCTTTTCGGAGGAGGCTCTGCCACTGCGCCTAAAGGCCCAGCACTTTATCAACACCATCACCGGCTTCGAGCAGCTCTTTAATATGTTCAAGCCCATGATGTCCAAGAAGATGCAGTCCCGCCTCTATGTCCATGGCAACAAAATGGAACTCCTCACGGATCAGATCCCATTGAAGTATCTGCCCAAGGAGTACGGAGGCGAGAATGGAACAGTGCCGGAAATAGTCGCCGAATGGGAGAAGAAGTTGGACGCGTACAGCGATTTCTTCAAGGAGAACGCTAACTACGGCACCGATGAGAGTCTGCGTCCGGGGAAGCCCATCGATTTTGAGGGACTTTTTGGCATCGAGGGCTCGTTCAGGAAGCTCAATGTGGATTAGATTTCTTGCACTGTCTGCCTAAAAAAAATGATTTTTGTTATTTTACATGTTTAAATATTGTTTGTTTTAATGATATCAAAAGTAGGATAATAATTAATTCGATTTGCTAATTTCTATCATCTGTAGAAGCATATCCTTCGCTGCCATTTGGTGGGTGTGGATTCGAAGGTCTTCCGGCGGCCCAGTGTCTCCTCCAGGTAATTTTGTATCTGCTGTTCTACATCGGAGCGCCATTTAAGTTGCCGGAAAAGCGGAAAACCATCGCCTGCTCTCTTCATTCGTCTCAAGGCCGTTTGATAGCACTTCCAGGGTTGCGGCTCCACCACCAAGAGTTCAGCAATGTCTGATAGCTTCTTCAGAAACAATTGGAGGCCCTGATCATCGTGATTCAGGTGAATCCACATGGTTATGGAGTAGCAGCAAACGGCATCAAACTTTTTGCGTTGTATGCAATTTAGGTATCTTGTTATCGAGGCAAAACCAGTCTCATTTAGGACATCCAGGCAGTTGTAGCTAATATGAACAGGAGACTTGTTCTCCGCCAAAGCTCGTTCAATGAGACGTTCGTCAATATCGACGCCTATTATGGTCACAGGTCGCTGCAGAAGCTGCTCCAAGTGCTTGTGTAGGAGTTGGGTGAAAACACCGGAATTGCAGCCCACATCTAGAACCACATAGGGAACATCATTTTCGGGACGCTCTTTTCCAGGTGGCAGCCATACATCCTTGTCAGGCAAAAGTTTTACCCGCTCCGAGGCCGAATTGAATTGATAATAGTTCATAAAGTTTCCAAATTGAACGGCGCCGGGATCATTGTTTCGGATATCCATTTCATATAGATTTAGTGGCTTTTCATTAATAAATAAAAAGAGTAATAACAGCTGACTGTTGATAAACACATGAATTTTAAGTGTGGTCGCCAAGTTTTCAGTTTATAATGCTAAAAAAAGAAATTCAGCTCCACCTTCCGATAACTCACTATCGATTTATGTAGAAATAAGCTTTTGAGCGGAAAATTTAACCTTCAAAAAGAAAGAATCCCAACATATGAAAGGTGAAATTGAAATAAAAATATCATAATAAGTCAATAAAAAACACATGCATCGTAGTTTTCTTCATCTTTTATTTACTGCGCTCATTGGTTTATATTTTCGCCGAACGTCCTTTCTATCGGGTCTAACAATTTCCTTACACTTACAAATTAATAACACTTGCTTTGGTGTGTAAAGTAACATTTAAAACTATAACTAAAATGTACAAAAGATCGCATCAATGAAATAATGTACAACAACAAAATATACACAATGTTTCGTTATCGGCATTTTGATTTTTCATACCCTCGTTTAAATTCTCACGTATTTGGAGCTTAAGACATCAAGAATGTCGTTATCCTGGCACCTGGACACCCCGCTGGCTGGGCCTGGGAAACTGAATTCGACCCACTAAGGGAACTAGGCAAAATTGCAACAGTCTGTTGGGAACCCGGCCAGATGGAGGCGTTCAGGTGCGCGGCCAAATGCGGAAAATATATATATATGATCGGTTTTTACCGATTCAAGCACGATCGAAACTTGACACTAGCCTAGATAATGGGCTCTGCCACTCCTTTGCCCTCCCATTTTAATTAATTCGTATTATTTATGGCTAAGAACTACTGGAAATGTTATTTGTTTTCGGTTTGATCGCTTTGGTTATATTTTAGTCCTAGGATCTTAGGATTTTCTCCGTTCGAAAGTCGCCAGGCGTGCGAAGATTGAAGTTTCTGAATTTTGAATAGCGATTTGCCATTTCCGATTTCCGGCCCGTCGTCAAGTTTGGCAAATTGTTTAATAAACTCTACACACGATTTGTTTTGTAAAATTCTAAATGCTACTTAATATGGACTTTGAAAAAGGTTTATACTTTTAAGTTTTCATGCTAACAAGTTGTCAAGTTTATAATGTTTTTTTTTCTCGTTTAAATAGCATATATGATTTCTTGTTGTATAACCGGAAACGGAAATGCAGCTGCGACTATCGGCTGTTGGATTTGCTGTGAATTGTCTCTTGTCTACGATCAGAATTATGCGTACAAGTATAGCTAGATTTAAGTACAAGTATGTATATATACGTGGTAAGCTCATAAATACACAATAATAATCGTCAATCAATGCAATCAATCAATCAATCAATCATAATCGGATGCGCTAAAAACTCTTAGCTTAGCTTATTCTTCTAGAAATATGAATATGTCTTTCGGCGTGTGAGTGTGTCTCTGAGTGGCTGTGTGGTGTCTCTGTGTGGTTGCTGTATGATTTTAATATAACATTGCAAGTTATATTTATTTATAAATTGTTTTGTGTTTGAGTTTCTGCGTTTTTCAGTGATTTGTGGTGGTGCGTAGCGCCAACCGGGCCGTAAATATGCAACTATATGGCAAAGAGAGAGTCTGGGAAATGGCTCAATGCAATTACAACCAATTTTATTACTTTTGCGGGATCTTGAAATTGCGGATTACGGATTACGGATTGCGGATTTTCGGATTACGGAAGGACTAGGACTAGGACTAGGAACCAGGGTAGGTAGGAGGGCAATCATTCAATTGGGGATAATGAAAATCTAAATCTAACTCTAGTCATCTGGGTCCAACCCGATTAGCTCTGCTTGCAAACGGCCCTTAGTCTTACAACAAATGGTTAAGCAAAATACTCTCAAAGCGATACGGAATTGCGGCGACATACTGGTCATGATTAGAATTTTCCAAAACGAATTCAATATGCCGATCCAGACGACGGCGAAATTGATAAGAGTACTTTGGATAACGTCGCCCGTGACCACCTCATACAGACGCAACGAGATCCATGGCAGCCAGGACACCCAGAATGCAAAGACTAATGCGAATGACATCATATGACTAGGGTTCGATAAATTTTCAGCCAGAGCAGTTGCATATTCTTTATCGTGAATTGGCTCGCCGGACCTAATCTTACGCATCATAACAAAGATGTAGCCGTAGTTGTGTACGATCGAAATGAGGCTGGGACCTAAGACTAAAATCGCCAATGTCACCGTATACGCGGCCATATTTCCCCAGTCCAGCATGCAGATGTGCGTTACATTGTTCTCGATCGGCTTTGAGTAGCCCAATATGGGGGGGCAGCACAACAGGGCCGCCGATATCCAGGTGAACACCATCCAGCACTGGCAGCTGTTTCAGGAAGAGAATTATATATTAAAGATTAAGATTTGTATAATATTATCCCAAGGATTTTTATTATTATAATATTTTAAATAATAAAAAAACCAAATAACATTTCCTCCTTTACTCACCGCGTCTTTGTCTGCACAGTTTCATAGCGTAGAGGCTTACGCACCGCCAGATACCGATCCACCGAGATCCACATGAAGGTGTAGACGGACACTGCCCACAGGGTGACCTCCAGGTAGCCCGTGAAGCGGCACACAATGTCGCCATACATCCATTCTCCGGTGAGGGCGGGGTACACGGAGAAGGGCACCACCAGCAGTCCGCAGAGCAGATCGGCAATGGCCAGTGACAGCAGGTAGTAGTTAATCACCTCTGTGGGGCCTGTGGGTACAATAACTATTTAATAAATTTGGCTAAATATTCTTTAAATAAATAATTAAAATAATAAGCAATAATATCATTTACTAAGGTTATTATATTTTATTAAAGGCCTCTTTAAAAGTCTGTTTGAATAAATACAACTCTGAATTTAATAAATATGACTTTCAAATGAAAGGAAATTAATTATTTTTCATCTTATATCTTTGATAAATTTAATATACTATTTTAATTTTAATTTAATATAAAACTTGATTTAGTTGATGATTTTTAAATAGGCCTTTAACTAATACCTTTGGGGGACTACAAATAATCGAGGGTTTATCCTGTCTTCTATTCTATATTAAAAAAAAAAACAAGTCTGCAATCTACTTAATTTTTTGTTTTAACATTCAGATATGGGTTGCAGTTTTAATGAATTAAAAATGTGAGATAAATAAATTTGATTGAATTGTTTAAAAGTTATACTCATATTTTTGGGTTTTATAAACAAATTGACCAAACCTACTCGCAAGAAGATCCTGTTGAGAGAATGAAACCCTAAATATTTGACGTGTAACGTACCCTTGAAGTTGGCATAGGTGGCGATGATGAGGAGATTGGACAGGACGATGGCCACGCCCAGTATGGATATGAGCACCGCCTTGGTGAGGGCCTCCAGCTTGGAATTATCCTGCAGGTAGCTCATTTCCTGCATTTTTGCGGGCCGGTTGGCGTGTGAAAGTGGCGCTCCTGTGCCGGTTGGGGGCTATACTTCCCCCTTTCAAATATATCCTGGTGTCCTACTGCTGCAGCACCTGCTCCTTTGGCGTATCCTTTTCGCCCCTTTTGATTCCTTCGCGGGCTGATTGTTATGCAAAGGCCAGTGGACGTGGACGTGACCGTACTTCACTTCCGGTCATGGCGGCTGCCCATGCAATTGTCCTGTGTATGTCCTATGTGTGTGTGTGTATGTTTCTTTCGGTGTCGGATTCTAGGTGTGTGTGTGTTCTCGTCTGGGTGACGCGAGCCCGAGTGTTTGTGTGTGTGAGTGAGTGGCGTCCTTTATTGTGCAACGACGCCTGCACACGCGAAGGTCGTCAGAGTCCTTGGCGCTGGGCTCTCTCTGTGCTTTTTATTGCTGGCGCCAAATTTGTATAAATTTTCTACTGCCTACTTTTCGAGCTGTGCTGTGCGGTGCTGCCTTTCTTCTGGCGCGGCGCCAAGCATTTGATTGTTACACACACACACTCCTGGCGCCGTGGTTAAGGTTAAGGATAAGGTCCTGCCGTGTGTGTTTTCTATTATTTCCCTCGTGTGTTGGGTGGTGTGTTGTGTCTCTGGGTTTGAAGCTCGTTTTAAAAATTTGTTCGGATTAAAATCTTAGGTTTAAAATGCTACTAATTGCGTACAATTTGCTCAAAGTTGAGAGTTGAGAGAGAGAGAGGATCGTAAACCGTTTCGACTTCTTGCCTGCTTTTAGTTAAATTCACAACGCTCTTTTTCGCTAAACTTGTAATGAACGTTAAACGGTTATTTGGTATATATACTTTCGATTTAATAATTATTTGCTACTAGTTTAAATATCGATTTAAAAATGTACGCATTTCAAACTCTCAAGTGGAAGAATAATGATTATTATTATTAGTTTTTTGTTTTTAATTTGTAATAATTACGCGGTTTTCTCGGATTCTTTCGCGGGTTGTTCTTGGTGTTTCTATTGTGTTTGTTTTTGGTTTTATTTATATTTTCTTTACTATAATTAAAGCACAGCACAAATAGTTTTGTTGTTGTTTGTTTGTAAGGCTTCCGATGTGCTACAGTTAAGTTTAAAATATTTCGTTAATAGTTCGGTTTGTTTGTGTTGGTTTTTCGTGTTCGCTGCTTGGTGATTGTGATTATCCTTTTGCTTGTAAATTCTGGCTGTCCTTGCTGCTGCTTCCTCCTGTGCATTGCCTTCAGTTTTCCAAGTTTTCCCGCTGTCTTTTTAAGCTAATTGTGCGCATCTGTAAAAAGGAGGGAAAACCATTGAATGCTTTCAGCTTGCTTTATAAATAGTTTGCAGAGTCTTGAAATCTTGAGCCAATCAATAAATTATCCCACATACGGCAGGCTTGCTGGCTGGCGGAAAAAGCCTTTTAGCTGCACAAACGCTTTACATAAGCGTGCTTATCCCTGGGCCCCGTCACTTGCCCGCTATGGAAAAGTCAACCCAAGCTGAACAGCCACCCAAGCCACCCCTTAGCCACCCACAATTCCCGCCTGCAATGACCCACTTTGCCGTGCCACTTGACACAGTTTGAGAGCCATCGCTGTCACTGGCCGGCTGCTCAAACTGCGTCTGTCCCTCGAGAGCCTGGGAACTGTTAAAAAATCTCAAGGGTCCCCCTTTCTGGGCGCTATTTGCGGACCCTCCTCATCGATCACGCCCACTCTATCTATTTTTAGAGCTCTCATTGGAGGCACTGTTGCCAATTTAACCATTTTTAGTTCCAGTTTGGGGGGAAAAGGGGTTTTCTGTGATGACTTCTATGATGGCTTTTGTATAAAAATCGTATTTAATTTGAAAATATTTTTAAATTCCAGTTTTTATGTATTAATGGTGTATTTACGCTGGAGTTTTTATTTTTGTCTGCATTTAATGTATTTCTTAAAGACTGTTTTCATTGTCGCATATAAAAAAATGTTATATAATTTCTAGCTGCCTTTAAATTAATTTAAAAATATCCCTGAATTATAAATAATCATAATTTAATTTTTAAAAAATACCCCAAAACCCATTTTAGCTAATTTTTACCCCCCAACTAAGGTGCCAACACCGATTATGATTCGCAGCCTCCGTCAGCGGCGTTTACTACGTCATTGTGCCATTTTCCAACGCAGACACAAACACAAACATCATTATCAAATGCCATTAGGCGACGGCGGGGGGCATTCCCGGTGCCAAACGGGGGGAAAGGGGCGGGGCCTTAGGGGCAAAGGAAGGGTCGTTGTGTGAGGTAACAAGTTTGTCATTTACGCCAGTCGCTCAACTTGGTAATTTAATTAACGATAACGGGGCAAGCAGCGGCGCTCTGCGTTCGACATTCAGCCACTGGTCGCCGCCAGGTGATAAATATCAATGAATCGCACTGCACCGGCTCTGGTGCTCAATCTCCATCACACCTGATTGTCAATCATTACGTAAGCCACTGCAGTTGATGGCTCCGGGAGGGGTGAAAAGTGATTTGGCCAAATGAGACTTCCTGGACGGCGCAACCAATCCAAAGCCACTCGTCGCCGGCCGACAGCAATTACGCAGAAATAACTGTTATTGCTGGCAACTTAGCCGGAACTGTCGTCGTCCATAATGAGTACGGAATATGGACTTGGATCCGGAGAAATGTGCGGTTCAGCGAACCCGAAGCTCTGGCTTCTTGGCGGGACAATCAATAAGCACGGCCAGGTGATTAATTATGTAAATATTTTCATTGTTCTTCGAGGGGATAAAACAAAATATATAAAAACACAAAGCGAGCAGCGCTAACAAGCTGATGAGATTTTGATTGCCACTGGGACGCAGGGCAGCTCATTAAGCGCGTGCCATAATTAAAAATAATATGTGGCCTGCTTTTGAAAGCTGTGTTTTTTTTGTCTTGAGGATATCCTTTTTGCTTAAAAGTCGAACTGCAGGAGTTTGGGATTTAAGAAGGCTCCAAAAATAAAAGTTGCAAGCCAATTAAGAGCCTAAGTAGTCATTAGTTTATATTAATAGGGATATTAGGAACGAACAGTTAATTTTTTTAAGAAGATAAATATTATATTAAGATATAATAGCATGTAGAATATATTATCATTTGCAAGATTAATAAAATAAAAGAGGAAATGTATAAGGACTTAACCGAGTAGCGTGAGAAAGTGGTTATTTGAAGCTTTGAATAAAAGGCTTTCCTTTGGCTTCCCATTTTGTATACTATTTCTTATTCCCTAATTAATATCAACATTTTCCAACCAAATTAAAAAAAACCATTGGCTTACTTAGAGCTCATTTTAATTTTAATTTAAAATTTGATGCCTGAAATTCTATCTTAATCCAGCTACCTTTATTTATTTTGAACATAATAATACACCCACAATTACACCCCCGAAACGCACTGTATGTTTGCACTCAACTTTTTGTTGACCTCTTTCCCCATTCTTATGTTGTAGATTTCCGGGCGTGTTTACAATGCGTGTTTACAACGCGGCCACAAACCCCATGAACTCCTTTCCCATTCTGGCAGGCCAAAAGGATACCCAATCGAATGTGTCATGGGATCCTGCAGAGAAGAGCCGTAAAATCGTAACCAAATGCCAGGCTGCCAGGTGGTTTGGTGAGAATGGCGAAGGATGTGCCAGGACAGGACAGGCCCGGCTATCTTTCTCTCTTTCGTGGCGCTATAAATAAACTTTTCGAGGGGCACATTTGTTTGAAACAAATTGCGAAACACCGTCGCAAAGGCCAAGGCAAGAGCTGCAGGCCCAAGAAGGATAATCCTTTGATGACGTTAGCCGCTGGCAGGCCCTCGCAGGATGGGTGGTGGGCACTGCGGTGGCTGTGATGGCGACAAGGCTGCTGTGGATGGGCGCCAGAGCTACGTCGTCATCATCGTCATCGTCGCCATCCACGTGGCTGCTGCTGCTGCTGCTGGTCTTTACATAAGCATGACCTCACCTTGGCGCGTTCCCTGCCTCCAGCTTGTTTTGTCTTATTGTTTCCCACTGCGCTCTGGCATATTTAATTCAGGCTGTTTACATGGCCACCTGTTTCGCCCAGTGCATAATTTATGCCTACGCATGTCAAATGTCGCATATGGCTGCACATTTTCGTCCTTGGCCACTCCTGGCAGCTCCTGTCACTCAGTGGCTTAAGGACTTTGCAGTCTTTGCTGGCTGCTGCAGCCTGTTGCTTTGCCACCGAGCAAAACTTTTGGCCACTAACTTTTTCGTCAACCCAAAAAAAATGCCCGCAGGCAAAATGCAATTAAAGAGGCAGCAAACTTTCACTTCGAAATGCAACAGTTTCGGTCACAGGAACAGGAAATTTGATAGTTTACTCTTGAGGGGAAAAGAGTTCAGGAATAATATAACAATTAAAAAAGAAAATAGGTAGTCGAAATAATTAACAGTTTGGATTTTTGGTTTAATTTTGTAGTGGTTTTATATAAATATTTAAATATCAAGCAATAACCTCTTTTTTATGTATCGAGAAATGTGTAAATTTATTGAGGACAAACTCCACCAATTTGAGTAAAAAAATCTTAAAGAAAATTATATTTTATTGTATTTAATATTTTTTCTTAATAATCACAAATATGTCAATGAACTTTGTAACACATTATAAGGGTTTTAGAACCCTAAAGTTATTAACAAAACAATAAAGTTGCAACCTTGTATCTCAATCCCTGTCGTTCTAATATATTATATATATATTATATAATATTATAAATATATATACAAATTAAATTTAAGAAAACAAATACTTAAAATTCCCTTCCTCAGATTTGTTAATTCAATTCCTAGTAAGGCTCAAGCTAATAACAAAAACAAGATGGACATACAGTCGGGTGTCCCGACAGTAGAATACCATGTACCATTACAAGGCGCGTCCCAAAATTATATAAAAGAAAGAGAATAAGAATAAAAAACTGAGACAAATTTACATATAATGCAAATGTCTTCCCATTCAAGAGCAAAGTCGATAGCTCAGTGGGTAAAGCTACACATACATTTTTGTAAGCAATTGGCCTGGGTTCGAATCAACCGCAGGCATAAGGAATTTTTTCATTTTCAAAACATTAAGTATAGTTCTTTGCTTGCATTTTTTTATTTTTTAGTATTAAATACTGTAATTATTTTAATGTACTGGAAAAAAAAAAAAAAAATTGCTAAAAATAAAAAAGATTTCACTCGTCGCCGACGGGATTCGAACCCGTGACAACTAACATTTGAAAAAGACTTCAGCTTAGCCAGCTGCGCCACCAACCAATTCAAAATGAGTAATCCTATTTTCATAGTAATATGAACATACGTAAAATGTTTAATGAACGTTTTGATTTATTTGGAGCCCTCTGCCTGGGCTGCCTCTTGTACACGTAATGTGTATAAAGTAAAAAGCCTATATCTCCGCTATTTATGGCACGATCGCAATAAAATTTGGACAGTCTGTGTATTTTGATAAAATGCATTAAGCTTTTTAATATGGTTTACATAACTTTATAAATTTCGGAGATATACGTTTTTTTCAAATAGCTCCTCCAAAAAGGGGAGCAGCAAAAATTTAAAACAAACTTGATCTGCGTGCAGATATAAGAAGTCTAAATCCCAAGTTTGATGTCTCTAGCTCTTATAGTCTCTGAGATCTGGGCGTTCATACAGACAGACGGACAGACGGACAGACGGACGGACGGACGGACGGACAGACGGACATGGCTATATCGACTCCTTTAGTGGTCCTGACCAATATTTAGGTAACTTTTGGGGGTCTGCCACGCCTCCTTCTGCCTGTTACAGAAAATCGCACTCGCACAAAACTATAATACCTTTGTACCTTTGGTACATGGTATAATAAAATAAACCCAAATATACAAACTTCGCCTATGAGGAAAGGTCATAAAAAAATCCAATTTCCCTACGAAATGCCCTGAATATTTTCGCCCTCGAAAAGGGAACCAACCAAATGCTGGCGGGGGGTGCGTGATTGGGCCAACTTAAATTCACGTGCTACCCGCTGTTATGGCCATAAACCGCATTGTGAAATGCCGTACCACATGTCGTATACGCAATGCTTTTATTTGGGACAATTTTGCGTTGCGCGGTTGGATAAATAGGGCGGCCAGAAGGAAGGATGTGTGGTGGGCGGGTCCAAGGGCAAACAGCGACTTGGCGACGCGCGCGTGTTTAGTTTTATATTGTTTTATTCCCCTCAGGATTTTGCTAATTCAGATTTTCTTCCTTGGTCGCAAGTTTTTGAATGCCTTGAGTATCTAGCGGAAAACTCAAATGTTATATAGCGACTGCAAGGGCTTTTCGTTTTCTGCAGATGTTTGCAATTGGCAAGGTCACAGTCATGGGCGGCCGCCCTTCTCTTCCGCCTTTGCCGTTGGCAACGTGACGTATGCGTAATAAATAAGACTTGCGGCACTCGGCGCTAAGGACAATTGTATTGGCTCCTGAAACCGGCACACATACACATGCCAGCACGCCCTCACACACAATCAAATACCGAACAATCGATCAATAAATAAAAAAAGGGAGAACGAAACCAGCCAGCAACAACACGAAATTCGTTTCAATGCTGCGACTTGACATTCAGCCAAGGCGTCCATTGTGGCAGTGGCAGTAGGGCAAAGCCAGTGGAGCAATCAATACGGCAATGCATCAATTTGTCATCCACGCTGCTGCCACTATTTATTGTTGTTGTTGCTGTCGTCCTTTTAAATGCCTGCAACTTGTTTATTTGTTGCTGTTATTTGCTGTCTGATTGATAAGCCAAAGGGAAACGGATAAAGCCAATGGCAAGCGCGAGGGGTTGGAATAGCGACATCGTGACGATGCGGTTTCAATTGCACACTTCTACAAACTAGAGCTGAAAGGAAAATATATTATCTAAAAAATTAATTTAGAATATTTTTTTAACAGAAAGTCAACCTGTAAATGGGAAAGATACCTAATATCATAGCACTATTTTCTTTTATATTTTTATTATTCAATTCAAGCCACAAATATATTTCTCTCCATGCACACAAGGCTTAACCATCGCCCTGCTACTTGTATTTCATTTGCAATTTATTGGCTCAATGTGCAAACTGACGCTAAAAGAGCTGCCAAGTCTGTTCCGGGATTGAAACGGAAGCCGCGATCAAGGTTTGACATTTAACCAATTTGTGCACAGCAGCTGCCAAGAGCACAACACTCAGGAATACATGGATCTGTAAATCGGTATAAGCCTAGTTTAGGCAGGAATCTAGGAGGTCCTTCTGAACCAGCAATTAGTTGGCACTAGCCCAGTGCCACGCCCATCATAAATATATAAATCAAGGCGGGCACTGCCCACAACTAATTAGGGAAAAAACAAAAAAAAAACATCCGACTGGCAAACAGAAAGTTGCGATTTGTGGGTGCCTTAAGGGGGAGGTGAAAGGAAATTCCCAGTTTTTGGGTGGAGAAATTTACGGGGGGAAGGAAAATTTAGGCGGCTGGAATATTTAGGGTGTGTTGGAGAATTTAGGGTGTGTGTGGGTGTGTGTCCATTTAGGCCGGCCATCGACAAGCTTTTTGTTTTGTTTTTCTTCCCCGCATTCGGGCTGAAATGTTTTCTTTTCATTTGGCTAAATGCTGTTTTTCTTTTAACAGCGTAGAAAAAGTCAATAAAAAATATATTAAAAGTTATTTAAATAAATTAATATGGTAATATATTAATTATAAGAGCATATGCTATTCACTGTTAAGGAATTATTTCTATATAAATATATTTCGTTTAATTTGTTGTTGTTATTTTCAGACATTTAAATATAGCAACGCTTTTTTGTGTGCTTCTTCTGTTGTTTTTTCTTGTTGTTTATTTTTTTTTGCTTGTTTTTTGTTGTCAAACGCACAAGCCGCCAAAAAACCATTTCACTTTCACTCTCACTCTTTCCAAAATGTCTTTTGTGGGTGCCACAAATGCCAAAAATGCAGACACGTTGCGGTCATAAATCAAGAAAGATATTAACTTGAATATTTAAGAATTATTATTACTACATTTTCTCAGAGTTTTTAAGTGGGGGAATTATAAAGGCAAAGGTTTATTTGCTTTGAAGTTCAATTGGATATGTTTTATTATTTAAAAAACAATTGAATTGTAAATTTGAAGAAATATTCAAAATGTTTGTTGTTAAAGAAGGCTTTTCTTTTGGTTTTATGGATTTTTTTAAAGAGCTTTTAGTAATGCTGCCTAAGCATTTTCTTAGTAATTCTAACGATACTGGAAAAATTACCAAGACGAAAAATAGAAATTAAATCGTATTAAATTATATCCATTTTTAAATATGTTTTAAAAAATCGTTAAGCGTCAGAAGTCTTTTAGAAACACCCAAAATATTTCCCCAAAAATAAAATTCCAGATATTCCTTTAACATTTAACGGTACTACTTTACCTCAAGGACGAAAAACCCTTTGACTTCTTTCCCTATGCATGCAAATGTGTGGCCGGCAGCAGCTGCAACACTTTGCTCTCTCCATCGGACTAATTGAATACGTGGCCCGAAACAGGACACAGCGTCCCCTGCGATGGGATGGGGATGGGGATCACGACTCATAAATGCTGCAAACCGAGACGAGGCAGCGTCATTCGGCATGTAAATTAGACCCCGGCTAGCGTCAGCCTTGGAGTATGCAATGGAAATTGCACTCGAGTGCCGGACATGCGGCGAATGTTGCATGTTGCTGTTGGCGATCCATCCCTCCCCCTCACCCTCTGCGGTCATGTGTGAAAAATGGCAACTGTGTCAGCGCCCACACGTCCGCGTCAATTGCATTATTCAGCAACCAGAACAAAAGCCACTTGCTTTTTGCTGCTACAAAGAACAGCAGTGGGCCACCACCCTTAATTATGCAAAAGACGGCAACGACCTTGAAGTTGCCAATTGCAGCACACGTAATTAAAGACGAAACGCAAGTCAACAAGGGAATGGGTAGCAAATTACAAAAGGTAGAAAAGGAAAATGGACGATGGGTGGAAATTTGGGAAGAAATGTAAAGAGTATTAAAATTATTAAATTTGAAAAGAGATTTTAATTAATTTTTGTTCTTAAAACTTTACTCAATATTTATTTATTAATTACAAATATTAGATTTAAAATCTTAACTAACCCCTAATTAAAGCTCAATTAACCACTATATAACCCCTGCCAATCCCTAGTCCTTTTGGGAAAACACAACGTGTGAAATTTCCCATTGTGTGATCGATAAAATGGCCATGTGAGAGGGTAAAGGCGGTATTTCTCTGTGAGGTTGGCGGTGTGCGGTGTCGTCGCGTCCTTGAAGGCAAATTTACGACAAAATAAACAACTTGGCGGCGGTGGCAGACCGTTGCCGGAGCTGGGTCCTTGCCGATAAGGATAAGGATTCGCTTCGCGCTCTCTCTTGGCGCGCAATTTTATGACAGAGCAGCAGCTATCGACGGCAGCCAAAGGACAAATTGCCTATAAAATGGCCAAGTCAATAAATGGAACGAAGAGAAAAAAATCGCACAACGTGTGACCGAGATACAGGATACATATGCAGCAGCCACACACAAACACATATCCTGTAAATCCTGTATGCTACACATAAATTGAAATTTTCGCAAACGAAATTTGCGTGGAAAATGATGCGCTGAGCTCGAGCTTTTCAGTATTTGCGCAAAGTCTTTGGCTTTGGCTAATCCCCAACGAACGCAGCCTTTCTTTGCATTGAGCTTTTCCACCAAATTCTTTACTTTTCGTCCTTATTTCCTTTTTTTTTTGTTGCCCAACTTTGCCTATTTTCGTATCTCTACATCAATTTGCAAGAGCAGGACATGGCGGAGAAGAGAAAATCAGCACAGCATTTTCTTTTTGGAGAAGAGCAGAAAAGAAGGCACTCGGGAAAATCAGAGATACTTTTAGAGGCGAGAAGAAAATGCAATTAATTAGCACAAAATATGGAAAGCATTTTAATTGCTCTCTCATATATATCAATAAATTTAAGATTTTTAATTGAAATGTTCTAGGAATATTTAAAGAAATATTCAACACGGGTTTTATCAAATTTATTCAATAAACTGAATAAAAATCTATAAAGAAATAATTTTAAAATATATATAAATATCTCTTCAAATATTAAGTATCCTCCAAACTATATTTATTTCCATGGTTTTCCCCAGTGTGACCCCAGCAATTTTCCCTCAACCATTACTTCTTGTGCTTCGCTCTTTTCGGGGTTGTTTATGTTTTGGTTTTCTCTTTCGCTGTCACTCCCTCCCCTTTGTTTCTTCTTTCTTTCTATTTATTTTATTTTATTTGTACTGTTTCCCTTCTTTTTTTTGTGTTGAGGTAGGATTGGAAATTAGAGTTACTCACCTTAGACGGGACATCCTTGCGTGTCCTCTCCCTTGACATTGCTCCGAGCTCCAGTTTAGCGTTTAGTTATTTAAGTTAATTATTTATTGGTTTTTCTGTTGTATATATATATATATATTTAATAATATGTATTACATTTTGTCTTGAACACTTTGTCTTTATCACTTTGCTTGTCTGTCTGTCTGTCCTTTGGCTGCAACAGGCAAGAACTATAAGATATCTAGATAAATGTGGGCTCCCCGGGGTCTTAACTATATATCCAGGGGGTAAGTCAGCTCCCTTTCGGCTCGCTAAGCTGGCCTTTGCTCCACTAATAAATCAATCAAATAATATTTTAATGCATGCATGTGGAATTGTAAATTAATGGGATTCGGTTTTTGATAAGATAATTTTGCGGGGGCTTTGCGGAATGATATATATTTTAATTTATGATTTCACGTAGCCAGTGTAAGGTTTTGTTTTGTATTTTATTTTTGCGGTCAAACAATTTCCAAGGCTTTCCACGCACACGTGCTGGGCGACGCGTCGCTTTTCCAATTTTCCGGGACACATGCAACTCTCGGAGCTCGCTTTACTTGTTGGCTTTTCCGCGGCTGCTGCTGCCACTGCTGCTGCTGCTGCTTTAGCTTAGCCTTCAACACGCATACAGGGACGCACGGATACACGGCTACACGGATACACGCACAGGACCTCTCACAGATACATGTGCGCAGGTGTGTGCCTTGATTTTTCAATTAGAGTCTCGCTGGTAATTTGCACGGTTTAATTGATTTCGCTCCATTTTCTTTTTTCGTATTGTTTGCGGGGACAAAGCCAAACAACAAAAAAACGGGGGGGCGAACAAACTTTTATTTTTCTTTTCTTCTTGATTTTATTTGGCCAGCGGAAAATTGTGTTTGCCGTGGGTGTGTGTTGGAGTGTGTGCGTGTGTGTGTGTTTTGTGGACTTCCACCGTTTCCAACAACAACAACCGCTGATTCTTCCGATGCGTGCGTAGGTGCGACGCGCTCACTGTCTAACTGGCAACTGCTTTTCCGCTTTACCCACATTTTCTCTGCTGCTGGTGCTGCTGCTAACGCCCCGAGAACTTGGCCAACAGAGAGAGAGAGCCGGAGAGAGCTCTCGTTTTAGCTGGAAAGCCGCAACAACAAGCAACAGGAAAGAGCGCAAGCTTTCGCCTACTTTTCGGGCCAAGCTAAGACGCCAGCTGAAAGCTTGGCGACGCACATGGCATCCGAGTTTGTTTATATTTGTGGCAGGTAAAAATAGCACTGCATATTTTTAGGCACCGCCGCCAAGAGTCCCTGCCACTGCGCATGCACTGGGAGTGTTCAGGCTGAAAGCCTGGTTCAAATAATTAGTTTATGTACATTTTCCCGGGGTTAATTGAATTATTTTTCAGCATTTTTAAGTTTATTTTTTTTGGGATAACTATAATTGGAAGGGGATTATATGAATTTATTGCGCTATCTTTTCAAATTTTAAATTTCAAAAATAGCATTCAAACTCACTCATAAATTTTATGAAATCAATTCATACGTTTTTCATCCTTAAATTAACTCATGAGTTATCCTATAAATTCACTCAAAGTCAAAGGATCACTGTCAAAATTATCTCAAAACTCAACAAGGAGGTAGTTGATGTTTTGAAAGCCTGATTTATAATAATTTATTATTTTGAATTTTTACAACTACTTTCGTTTATTTTTCATTATATTTAAAATTTTAAAAAGTTATAATTTGGTGCAAAAATTCATTCTTATTAGTTTAGTTTACCAAATTTGTTATCTATAAAAATGAACTTCATATGTTATTATCTAAACGATGGGGCATTTTCGATTATGTTGTAACAGCAATTTTGGTGAAAGCTGAAGCTATCCTTAATACCGAATTCCTGACTTCTCAATCCTCGCCGACGCTTGGCTCTGGATCGTTGGCATTCGGCGAGAGCTCATCCATTTGCTGCTGATCGGCCAAAGTATGCCTGAGAGGATAAAGCTTCTCCATGTGATCGATGAAAGGACGAATGACCTCCGGATTCTTCATGTACTTGGCCACGCTCAGGATGATAAAGCGATAGATCTGATGATCGCGATATGCAGCATTGGGCCGTCGCTTTTGCGGGGGCCTGTAAATAAATAATTAATCAAAAAATAACAATCAAAATTTGTATAAATAAATGGGAAGAATAAGTAGAAAGCAGTAAATTTTCATACCGATTCTCGGCATGCTGAATCACCCGGCGACGTCGCATGGACTCCGTCCGGCGGCACCGTTCACGGTATGCATAATAAAGGCATACGGAGATTACCAGGAAGGCAATAGAGTAGATGACCCAACTCCAACTGAGGACACTGTATTAGGAAGAGGATATCAATTATTTACTGGTACTTTGATCTACTCTCCCCTCATACGTCACGAATGTTGCATTCAAATCCTTCCAGATGGGGGATATCTGCTCGAGATGGTGCTCCTTCACCACTTTTTTCCAGAAACGAAACAGCATTGTCGGTCGGATTGACTAAGTCCGGAATAAATTTTGAAATACAACAAATGTGGGAGGTTTTTATTTGTCCCTGCCTGTTACTTGTGTTTATTAAATTTTGAGTTTTGAGTGATCGCTTGCTGTTTTAGTTTTAAATGTGTTTCATAAGGAATGAAATTCTTACTTTTATTTTCTTTGGAATGCAAATACCTTAACAATTATTACTTTAATCAGTATTATTTCAATCAGTTGCCAAAGCCATGCTAAGCATGATCAATGCCTCATCATTAGTGGCTGCTTATCCTTAGCAACCTGGAAGTTACGGCTTAATAAGGCCTCAAGGTTAGCGTTCGTCGAGAGATGTGCTATGTGCGAACTACGACAGATTGCTTGCTCGGCTCATCATTTGATTATTTCAAGTTTGCACAGTTTTTCCAATTTGTTAGCTTATTTTGCTATTGTTTGTACATTTGCGATTCGCCATGGCAATTCGTGCGCTTCCGTCAGCGCTTGCGTCTCGGAAAAGCGTGATCATATAAATTATGGGCGTATCCGGGGGGTTGTCGGTGCTGCTTTTGACAGTGTCAAAAGAACATTTCAGTGAATTTGTTTGGAAAATTTTTCGCCAGGCGCTTGACACATTCGTTGGCAATTTATGGCCGCAGTCAGAAATTCCTCACCGGGTTTCCCCTCTTTTTTTCTCGTTCGCTTTTCTGCCCCTGCCAAGTAAGACTGCACACATTGCCCCAAATTGAGGCATGATCTGGCGACCCAGCCCCGGGTCTGACTCCGATTCCAATTCCAATTCGAAAAGCCAATCCAAACCAACCCAGATGCAAGGCATGGATAATGCCTGACAGGGCGCAGAGTTACGATTTTACCAAGAATCAAACAAATTTTGCTGACACACCGATGCCATCAGAAGGAGTGCAATTCGAGTCTTGAATTTATGTCAGTGTTTATAGGAAAATAAAGGAGACATTAGTTTTAATGTCTTAGTTTGTTAATTTTTACATTTTGTAGGAATATTTACCATGCATTTTAATATCATTTTATGGATGTTTAATTTATTATTTAATATATATAAAGATATTATTTGCAATCATGAACCCATAAAAAATCTATGCTTTGTATTAAATTTCTATGTTTAAAAAAGCATAAAAAACATGCATGCTTAGATATAAAAAATATTTATTATTTTTGTTTACAGCTTTTATACTTTCTTATAAACTCATTTCAAGAGTCATCGCTTTTTTGTTGGCTTTAAAATGTTTATTGATTTTATCTCCCTATAAAAATATATTTATTGGATACCTTTTTGTACTCTTCATTAATCTAGATTGTCTAAAGCTAAATCGATTTTACGAATACACCCACCTGACCTATAAAAGAAAGATATACCATAAAATAGCTGCTTATCGCTTGTCAAACGGATATTAAATTAATTATTACCCATAAAAATATCAAGATCAATAAATATCAATTTAAGAACATGTGTGAAATGGTTGTGTGGTAATTAATATTTTTAAGGAAATATAAATCGAGTAAATCACACCTTCTTGTTTGGCCTATAAAAAATAATTTGTGAAGACAATAAATATTTAGTAATTATTTATTTACATTTCCTAACTTTAATAATTTATATATTTTGTATAAAAACCAACTAATAGCATGCATTTTTCCAGTCCTCATTAAGCCAGATTGTCTAAACCTAAATCGATTCCACGATCCCACCCACCTGAGTCATTAAAGAAGATACAATTTGGCTGCATCTTCTGGGGCTCATCAAACGGCTGTCAAATTACCTAAACACCCCATGAAAAGACGCTGCAACCGATGATGATGATGGAAGCGATAATGACGATGATGACGATCGAGACCCACACGAAATGCTAATGAATTGTTATCAGTTAATTGTCTGAGCGGGGTTCCTGGCCTTTTGTTATCAGCTTTTATGCTTTATTTGAATACGATTTGGGAACGCGGCGTGGGTGTTCCCCTACGAGCCCCAAAGTCCCCACTCAAGTGGCAACTAATAGCCCAATAAATTGTGATACACGCCACAGAGGCAACCCAAAGCCAGACTCCGTCACAAATAATAAAAATAATAACAAAAAAAAAAGAAAGAAGATCGGACCCTTGGGCCGCTAAGCGAACTGTCAATGGCTGGCACATTGTTCGATTTATGACCAGGTTTCCGTTTTTTTTTCTTTTCTCTGCCAGGGAATGTGCAACCAGTTTATGGGATACTCCGCCGAATGCCTTAGCCTGGGATCTGCTGCTGGATGTCTCACAGCGCAGGCGGAAATCCTTTTGACATGTCCAATGTGCTCAGCTCCCGGTCAGCTAGTCCATGCCTAATAGCATCAGGCAAATGCACTTGAAAGAAAACTGTGATGATTTTAAATAAATAAATAAAGTAAGAAAAATTCCCTTTTTTATAGAGATTAAATTGTGATGTCAATAAATTTTGGTTATAATAATTCCTAGATTTAAGATATACTTCCAAACAGAAAATTCATTTATTTTTTGACATTCGAGTGTGGCTGACAGTAGCACTTTTATGATGACAACGACAGATCCAGCACCCGATATGGTCATATGAAGAAGGGCTGCCAACAAGTTCTGTGTTCTCCGTTCCCCATTCTTCCCTCCTCACCCTCCTCACCCTTCTTCCCACTTCAGATTCGAATTCGGCTTCGTCTTCGGATTGGGATATTCTCCAGGCGAAAGATCAGCGGAGCGAAGCACTAAACTGGCTGTGGGCTGCCTGGCGTCGGGTAAATATTTAACTTAACAACTTGCCACCACCATCTACCCATCCGTCCGCCGGAGAAGAGGCAACAAAGACAACACAGTAGCTGCCAGAACCACAACAACAGCAGCGGCAACACTAACCAAAAAAACAACAGCAACATGCAGACCATAAAAAGCACAAACCGCAAACTCGGAATAGTTTGGGCCCAGAGAAAAGAGACGCGACGTTCGCGTATAAACAAAACAGCTGTAGTAATGCACTCAAACATCAGGCAACGACCAGCCGAGGGCAAATACAGCTTACCTGCAGCTGCCTCCCCCTCAACCGCTGCCCACTGCTGCCCACCACCACCCACTGAACGCCTCAGCAGCCTCGCCAGAACCCCCCTCGCCCACACCATACCCGCAGGGATCTCTGTTGCATCGAACAAAGGAAGCCAACTTGTTCCCAATCAGTCCAATTTTTGTGTGAACGAACCAGCGAATGGGCAGCGAACATGGGCTTCAACTGGTCTGACAGAGATGTGGGTTTGGATTTTTTAAACTAAAAGTAAAGGATATATAAAAATAAAATCATTAAAAATAAAAGAAATAAATATTTGCTAAATATAATAATGTATTTAAAGTGCTACTTGCTCTAAATGCCTGGTTTTTTAAAAGGAAGATCAATTATAGTAAGAAACAAGTTTTAGATGGACCAGAAAACCAAATAAAATATATAATATATTTATATATTTATAATTTAATAATATTTTGTAATGCTTAAACCCTTAGCATTATATAAAAGAATATTTATGTTTTATATTATTTTTTAAAACTGTATTAAATCCAAGGTAGGGCTCAAAGTGAAACATTAATTTAAATTTCATTTATTACTTGTTTAAATTATAAACACCACCTTAATATACATTTAATAATAAAACCCATATCACAACAGTAATAATATGCATAATTATACATTTATTTGCTTGAAATGATTCAAAGCTCAACCATCACATTGTCAAAACGTCATCAGCTTGCTTAAGATAACCAAAATATAAATAATAAATGATGAAGAAATATATTATTAAATCAACAGATTCCGTCATAAGCAATAAAATAAACAAACATTTTGCAGAATATGTGTCGTTGTGAATTTATTACACCTTCTTATAATATTTGTTTACGGAAGTAAAGCAGCAGCAATCACTGGGGTGAATTTAAAGATACAGAAATGAAATAAAAACCAAATTGGAAATAAAATAATTTCATTATTTACTTAGTTAAATGTTAAATTCCTATAAATTTAATTTAATTTCCACCTTTCAGATAGTTTTACAGGCACAACTCATGGATAAGTATCTTCCAGCTTCGACAGCACTGGCTGCGTCGCCGATCGGCGATCGTTAACTGGACTTTCGGTTTCGGCCGGCCACTTTTCAGTTCGTCTCGGGACTTCTAAGTGATCAGTTTGGTTGGTGTTAGCTCCGCCGCGCCAACAGAAATATAAATCTCGAAGATCTCAGCGAGTTTTTCACGGAAGCGGCTAACGCAGAATCCGCAGAGAAAACACACTTGAACCGGGCAGATATAATTGTTTATAAATATATTTTTTAAAAGCCCCGCAATTCATGGTTCTGCATTTAAGTGATTATAAAAAATAATACAAAAAAAAAAACCAAATGTTGCTTATCTGTTTAATGTCGGCGTGAAAACACAATTAAATCTATGAATTGTGATTGCAAATTTGACATAATTGTGTTTTGATTTATTTGTGTGCGCCTCGTGCCTTGAGCTTTTATAAGTCTGCCGAATAATCTGGCTACGATTATCACGAAATAATACCAGGGAATCTCCTTAACCCCCTTCTCGCCGATACACCCGAGTGTAAGTCGCATGCAAATATTGTTAATTAATTGCAATTATTTATGAATTGAATGTGTGTCAAGCGACGCGCGACATTTCCTAGTGCATTAATCTTGCTCAAAATCGCACACCCCACCGAGGTGGGCAGTGGCAGGGAGGGGATCCTGTCTGGGAGTTGCATGTCACTTATGGACGTAATTTGCATTTTGTGGTGCGGCTAACTAAGTTGTGTCTACCTTTATGTCTTTTACGGCAGAACTCTAACTACACAATGCCATAAATGGATTAGGAATTGATTATTGTGGGAACCCAAAGCGGATAACGCCATGTTCTTTGGATAAAGTAAGGAAAAATTAGTTCTTAATTAGTAAATCATGTTGGAGAAAAGAATGCCAATGACTGTCAAGGGGTTTTACACAATTGGGAATTAGTGCTGCATTTTAAATAAAGTCTTTATGGATGTTGAATTTATTTATTACTATTAGAATCATAAATCGTAAATCGTAAATGCTTGAAATTAAATTAAATATCTTTTTTTTTTAGTAAGACAGAGGGTCTTTTGAATATGTAGTTATTATTTACATATTTACATACAAGCAAAAAGATATTTAAATAAATAATATCATAAGGGTTATGTTATTTACTTGCGGACTTGGGTTTTCTCTATATTAATAATGAAAGTAATTTAAACTCTCAAGTTTTGATTTGATTTTCTTTTTTTTATCTCTTATTTTTCATTCATATTTTAAACTTTTCTGATACAGCTAATAAATCTTCATTAAATATTCGAATTAAACGCCTTAATAAACGCTCACTCAGAGAAGATTTGAAAATCTAACCAGCTGACTTTTTCCCATGAATGAATTCTCCACTCAGCGAAGAGGTTTAAGCCTCAAGTTTTCTTGTCAATTCCTTAGGTGGATATATGCTAATTCGATCAGTATCTTTGGTACTATCTTCATCACAAATTTGTGTAAAGCTGGTTGAATGGTGTGACAAAAGCGGAAAATGCAACAAATTTGAATAATTTTATTAATAGACTCGCCATTGTTGTGACGCGTTTTGTGAGGTAATTATGCAAGGGCTAATTTATATATAATATTAAATATTTATTTATTTTTTTGTGCAAATGCAAACTGCATGTGGACACATATCGCTTGGGGCAGGTGCGCAATCGGAAATCGGGTTCCCTGGGCACGATTCGCCCAAAATGCGATCGTGCCTTCCTGCATATCATAATCTTTCCACAAATATTATTACGGAAAACTCGAGACGGGGGAAGTGCACACGTCACATGGCGCATGTCCACTGGTTTCTTGTTTTATTTTTCTTTTTTATTCCTCCTTTGCTTTGCTAATTAACCAACGTCATTTGCATAAATTACGCAGCTAACGGTAACTGGGTTTATGTCTTTTGTCTGGCTTAGCTCCCCCAACAAAGTCTAGGGTCAGCACCAGCAGCACCACCACCATTAGCTATGGATCCGGGGTATACCAATGGGGATATACACATGGCCATGGGGATATGTGCAACTAGGAGGCATGGAGGGGGGCGTGGCAGCACAGCTGCAAAGCAATTAGCAAAAGACTGGACATGCCAGGCAAAGCGAGCTACGCTGTTGCCTTGTCTTTTTTCTATTTGCCTTTTTTGGGACTTTGCAATTGTTATTGAAATGAGTTTTGCATTTGAAGTTGAACTTGCTTCGGTTTTTTACTGAGGAAAAAATTAAGGGTAATTTTTAGAGAATTTTCACAAGTCAGAAATTCTAATTCCTTACTTTATATTTGTAAAAAATTCCTTTAAGTTAAAGATATTTTTTTTATATTTTATTTATAATTTAAGTTCCAATAGTTTGATTCAAGAAAAGGTTTTAAAAATGATAAAAGATGAAATAATATCTCCCATTCACAATAATTTATACAGTAGTTTTTCCTCACTGTGTAGCAAAGCGGGTTGGGCCTAGTTGCGGTTTTCGGATGTCAAACTGTCGATGTTGAGCATATTGCATAGTTTTCGCTTTTCATCTCCGAGACACCAACTTTGTTAGGAAGAAAACGCGGCAACAAAGGCCGGCAACATTCCTTTAATTGAGCGGAAAGTAAAGTGTAAACAAAAAGCTGCGATCGAACGACCCACGGCCCCACTTGCCGCCTTCCCCTCTCTGCTCCCCGCCAGTGACAGTTTGTTGATCTTGTTAAAAAATAAAAACATTCAGAAAAATAAAAAAAGGCAGAGGTAAAAGTAAACGAGATACAAACGTTGGGCAAATGTGTCATGATTTTGCATATTAAAGACAGCGACACAATATCAACAGACAATATAAATCAGCATGTGAAAGATATATATATATATACTATCAAATCGCCTGTCTAAAACATACTATAAACCATTTTGTTGGCCATCAGAGATCTGTCTTGGATGTCGTGGGAAAACGAAGACGAACCCGTCAACAAGAACAATAAATAAAGCCGAAGGGCGGCAGTGAAACTCCCCCCAGCACCTCCTCTGTCCCGTGTTTTCCATCTCAAATATTTGGCAATCCATCAGATAAGATATATATATTGGATAATACTCCAAATACATTCGGTTATTGAACTCCAGAGCACCGCGTGAAAATTATATCAGTCGCTGGGTGGCTTTTTTCTTTACCCGGAATTCTGGCACTGACAAAAACTGGGAGTCGTAGAGGAAAATATTTATTTAAAGAGCTGGATAAACAAGCAGAACTCTTCGATATTTTTAAGGACAGAAAATATGAATTGCAAATTGTAGAATTCATTTTATAATTTAATAGAGTCTTAAAGCAGATAACTTGAAATTATAATATATTCTCCTGTTTATAATTAACTGATTCAAAATTCTTCCCTGTGCAATTTTTCCCCCACTTTTCCACCCCACTGTGAGTGAGATCGGACATTTAATGCAGTCCAAAATCCAAGATCTAAGGCATTTTGCAGCCCATCCTGGCTGTCGATATAATGTTAATGAAAGCAGTGCTGAAAAGCGTTTGCAACAGCAAACAATAGCAGCAACAAATTGGAAAATCCAATTTTCTCGCTCAGCCATAAAAAAATGGTGTTGGATGTGCGAGTTACCAAACAATTTCTCGAATGTCTGGGGATCTCCCGGCAGGCGGCGTTAAGCTCTTAGTTTATCTCTTCATAAGAACTTGAGGAGCGGCCCCGATTACACAAAACATAAATAA
Source organism: Drosophila anomelani (assembly GCA_035045905.1). NCBI lineage: Eukaryota > Metazoa > Arthropoda > Insecta > Diptera > Drosophilidae > Drosophila > Drosophila anomelani. Next base: position 13,394,802 of record JAWNOO010000165.1, read on the forward strand.
AAACGCATGCTAAAGCGGCAGCTGTTTGGAATTGCACAAAAAATGAGAAAAAACGAGTCAGAGAGGCATTTAATTAACATTTAAATGGAGATTCTGAGGCAAAGTTCTTAATTTAAATTACATTCCAGAAATTCTGCTTAAAAATACTTGGAATGATGATCAATTTACACGCCATTGAATGCGGATAAATAAAATCGGAATATTTTAAAATTTTGTTTGGTTTAATTAAGTAATTTGGTAATTGCTGCAGTTCTTAGTCAGTGATGATTAATGGGGCAATACAAAAGATTTATTAATAAAAAATGAAGACGAAAGTGTGCCATATCTCCTCGCTTTTTATTAAAGTTTTCCCCCACAACAGCCATTTCCTATGACAACTAAAAACATGTCAAATGGGCATGAGACATAAGCACTGTTTTTATGGAATATGTAGAAAAACAGGAGGTATTCAATAAGAAGGATAACAAAATTAAAAATTAATATAAAATTAAATATTTTTCTTTATTTAAAGGTATTAAAAATATATGCCTAATAAATTGTTTAATCTGTGATCTAGAAAATGACTTACCATAAAAATGTTTAAAATATTTGATTGTTGCGTTTTAATACTTATTATTATTAGGCCTTTATACGATTTCTATAATAATTCAGGTCTAGACTATTTATTAATAACAAAACTAATAAAAATTGAGGACCCTAAGAAATTTCTTTGTATTTAATCATAAAAAAGGTTTCTGAATTGATTTCTTATTATTTTATTCACAAGTTAACCTCTTGCTTTTAGTATTATCTTCTTGACTCACTGACTCACAAAAAAGACCCATTAAATTTCCTATAAAATTCTAATTACCCCAATTTCAGACTTCACTGTAATTTCTTCCCCAATTCCTTGATATATATAGCGTCTGTTTTACGCATCTCTAGTGATTCATTGGCCGTAGCTCATGTCTGGGTCAGCTAGCTCAGCTACAGCCACAGATACAGATACAGATATAGTTTGTGATACAGATACAGATACTCCCACAGAATCCGTGTCTTGTCAGGGTGACAAAAATAAAGTTGACACTTTCCCGACGGGGAACGAAACACGCCTCCATTCCCGCTCCCATTCTCGCCAGTATTTAGCCAGTGATTTATGTGCTGGGAAAACGAATCAATAACATTTAACACACACTAATTTCTAGATGAGGAAAACGTGAAATTTATGGCAGCCTTTGCATAAATTCCGGGTAAAGCGGTGTCCGAACTGCAACCGCAACCCGAAAGTTGATTTATAATCAATTCTTAAGGCATTGCCGAGCTATTAATTAGAGATATATCAAAATATAGCCGCCGATCGGTTGTGGGCAGGAACTCTATACACATACTTATATATCTTTGGATTCATCTCCACCTTCGGGTTCAGACGAATGCCGCGGCTATGGGATTTGATTTATCTCCGGACTGACCGTTTTTGGCAATCCCGGCAAGGTCAAGGCGAGTTGTCAACTCCGAGCGACTTTGAAGCAGTTGCCCGGCTTTGATTTCAACGGAATCAAGTTGTTTTTCCCTCTGCTTGGATTTCTTCATCACTCTTTTATATATTTATATATTTTTTTTTGAGTTTATTTGTCTGTCTGCAGTCTCGATTAAGTTTGCTTTTGTGCGGCGCCCGAAAACCTTTTTACCATTTTTACCATTTTTCGCGTTTTTGCATTTCTTGGAACTTGTGCAGAGTTATGACAACTGGTTTGGGGTTTGGTTTTTGGGATTGAACCTGGAGTCTGGAGTCTGAGCTGGACATTTGGCAGTCATTTGAGTGGCAGTCGTGCCCAAGGGGTCCCAGGGTTTCACTTACTAAGCGGCTTAAAACCACACCTGATTGATATTCCCCCTGTGGCTTTTCTGTCTTCCCTCATGTTCAGATGCATCTGGGAAAAAGGGTCAGTATTGCCACATTTTGACTGCTTACTGTCTCACAATTTCCCAATATTTCGCTGTTGATTTTTAATTAGCGCACCAAATGTTAATGACGACTTCAAGTCAAGAGACTGCTGTCATTCGGACCTATCAAAAGTTCTTTGGACTTTTTCAATTGCAAGTGCAGAGAGAGAAAAAGTCTTTAAGGAAAATAAATAGAAAATAGAATTAGAATAAAAAGAAATTAAATAATTATACTTTATGTGATATACTTTTTTGTACATCAAATTTTATAACTCATTAACTGCCAAGCTTGAGTAAAGCTTGGGAACATAATGAAAATAATATTTTTACATATTAAAGACAGCTTTAAAAATAAAAAAACTTGTAAGAAAATATACTTAAAAATATAATTTTTACAGTGCACAATTTTTCGAAATTTAAAAACACAAGAACACATGTTAGATCCACTTTAATGAGCAGGGCGGGTGGACTCATAAATTCAAGTTGGAGCAATGAATATTAATAAGCTCACTGAGCAATTGCAATAATTGTTTTTTTATTCCCGATGGGTTAAGGGTGGCTGTATTTTATATGTTTTTCTTTTTTTATATCGTGTTTTTATGCTGACAAATGAGAGGCTTTTGGCTTCGCAGTGCGTGAAATTTTGAAAAATGACCGAACAAAGCGAAAAATTGATGCATTTCTTGCTTCCGGCTTCGGTTCACTCCACTTTGCTTTACGTTTTTGGCCGGTTAACTGTTAACGCATTTACTTTTCTTTTTTTTTTATATATATAATTTTTTTGTTTAACGTGTGATTTATCGGCCAGAACAGCAGCAGCAACAACAAAGTCATGAGAGAATAATAATCACAGTCACCGTCATCGTCAACAAATTGCCTTTTGTTTCTGGCGCAAAAAAAGTGCAAGCCGTACTTGGAAGTGTTGGCCAATCGACCGTGAAAACCGTTCGGCCTCATCGGGTTATATCTATATATATATATATAAATCTTTTGGAAAAGTGCCTCAGTTAAGACAGCTTCCTTGAGTCCTTTTTTGAGTTGGAAAGTAAACCTTAAATTGTACTTTGAAATTAAGGATTATTTTATTAAAATATTTCTTTATCTTCTTGGGTTACTAAAGACAGCTTAAACGCTTAAAAAGATGCTGAATTATATTCCAAAATATTTATTTTATATTTAAGTTAGTGTATGTCAGTAACGATCTTGTCCTGCAGCCTTGACTCTAGTCTAGTTAATATACTTTGCTACCTTTCAATTACTCGCTGATGGACAGACAGGTCGGCGCTCCACGGGACAAAGGAATCGCTAATGAGGAGCAGTGGATCCGTCTTGTTGCTTACATTAAGCGCCGCCACGAGGCGTGCAAAATGCCTAGGAATTTGAATGAGAACGAAAGTGAATGCATTTGGGAAGGGATTGGGAACGAAAAGCGAAACGAGTTCAGCACTTAATAAAGTCCACTTTTATTTCATTTTATTTCATTTCCTTGCAGTTCCATCGAGCGAATTGAGATAGCGGGATCACATCATCATGCTGGGAATTAACTCCTTGGGTTGCTTTTTGCTGCTCTGCTGCACAGTGATCGTGGCATCAGGTGTCCAGAATAGCAGTAGCCTCAGCCAGAGCAAAAACTTCAACCAGAATCAGAACCGAACTCATCTGCATCAGCATCATCATCGAACGCATGGCCACAGGACGCGTCATCAGGGAAGTACGAGTGAAACCACGCCTCAGAGGCAACAGCGGAGATCCCAACTTGTGCAGTCTGCCAAGTCGGATGTGGAACTGCTGCCCGGGGTCACCATGCAGGAGGTCACCAGACTACGACGGATTCAGCCACATAATCCCTATAATAGGGTGCAGGGCGCCAGACGTCTCCACCAGACCAAACCCACATCCGAGTGGGACTACAACACCTACAACATCCTGACCAATACCTTTGGACCTCCGCCGCCACCTGTGCCTTCGTCATCGCGATCCGGCAAGGGTGAGGACAACACCCACGATGTGGAGTTCATTGGAGTGCAGGAACGGCGTAGGGGCTACTCCTTTGTGCCAACAATGGGCAGCACCACCACATTACCGCCGCCGAATCTGAACAGAAGATCCGCGAGTCCAGGTCTGGGCAGCAGCATGGGCACCATTCCCCCCCTGGTTCCAGCCCGACGTGGCTATAGCTACACCACCACGGCACCCAGCACAGTGTCCACTGGGTTCACCACCGAAGATCCCTTCGAGACGAACACCATCGGACGGGGCCATCCCACGGACCCCAAGGAGATGGAGCGGTAAGTGGATCATTCTTAATTATAAATTCTAAAATTAAGTAAGAACGCTTGCCAAGTTATTTTCCCCGTCATTTAGATTTCTTAGTCATGAGTTTTCCTTTACAGAAAAAAAATTTCAAAACTTAGGAAAAATAATTAAAATGAATAAAAGTTCATAATGGGTGTTATTTGTCACTAAATCCACAAGGTAAGAAGAATAAGTATAAAATGGAGTTCCTCCCTTGATTGAAAATCTGATTAAAAAGATGATATATCTTATCTTAACCACACATTTAAGAAGAATCAAAAACAATGCAGAAGATATATATTTATTAACCTTGCAATCTTTAGTTCATTGAGCTATCGAAGAGTAATGGTTTCGGGTCACACCCCTGGGATAGGTGAAGATGACGGTGAAGCTAAAGTTGGTCTGGGGTCTGGTCTGATCTCTTAGCGGCATTTGGGGCGAGGCGTGTCCGATTGCATTTATCAGAGCTGCCCGCTGCTTGGTGGTTCAAGGTTGCTGCAGCCATAAATAAATACACAGCCGAAAAGGCTTACCTTTGGCCCAAGATCCGAGACTTATCGGGGCGCACATAAATTATTTAAATATTATTATGACACGAAGCGATTTCAATGTCAGCGTTCCAGCAGCAGCTGCTAATTTGAGACCACAGACCCGGTCTTCGGTCTCCGGACTTTGGCTTGGAAATTAGCCCCAAGGCCAAGTGGCTTTGATTTTTCCAGCACCTCTTCGCCGCGACTTCAATTGTCGTGTGTGTCAATTGCTGAGCACTTGTGCGCGAGACAATTGCAATTGCAGCTACACAAGTGTATAGCTTCGATCTCTGTCTAGATATGGCATGTCCTCGCCTTCTGGTCCCACCGATCTGGTATCGATCTGGCCAAGATTGCTGAGATCTGCGTGGCATTGACTCTGCTTCGTTTTAAGGTAATGAACTTTAACGAGTTTTCAATTGCCAAGTGCGCTCTGATATTTTCTAATTGGAATTAATGCCCGTCTACTTAAGGGCAAAGGCATTCCAATTCCAATTCCGATTGCAACTTGACTCGCCTGCATCTGCCTTGGGGCAAACGCTGCGTATGCGCAATATGGGAGGGTAGCCACTAGTGTGCGGGCTGTTGCAAATTATGACACTTTTTTGATTTATGCGGCAACTGCCAAAATCATGCCACAAGGCAAAGCTATCCAGCTAGCATCATCAGTCATGCCACAGTGGGGCAAAACTGCTGGGGGAAACGTAAGTCATCGAGTTTTTTGGGTTGGCTGTCAAAAAGGGGAACAAACTAAATTAATAACAGTAACGGACAAGTTTTAAACCATAAGAAACATAGAAAAAATTAAGAAAATAAATAAATATAATTAACATTTTATAATAACATTTTTTAAGCCTAATTATGCTGGTTAAAATCTATTAATTGTTGTAAAAATATCACTCAAAATGACTGATAACTAATTAATTCCTTAAAAAATCTTCGAGTTCTTAATTGAATGAATTTGATCAATTATATCAATAGCTTTAAAAAGTTGATTAATTCATAGAAAAATAATATACTATAGTTAGTTAATATAATTAGCTTTTTAATTTGTTTTTAGTGTATTTCCCCATCAAGATCTTTAATTTTGTGGCATCATTTTCCAGTGTGATTGCCTCAGTACGTAGGCGCTGCTGCCTTGCCTATATCTTTTTTTTATATATTTTTTTGTTGTTGTTTTGTTTTCTATTTATTTAAGCGTTGCACGTGCATCGCGAGGCAACTGCAACTGCGACTGCAAGTGGCAGGTTGCAACAGAGCGTATGGAAATGACTGCTCCGTGCGGATTGGCTTTGCCGCGATATTCACACGCCGCCATCAGCAGATATACGAGTATATCCATGTATCTCACCTTATATTTGTCTATATATATATTTTGTATGTTATGCCCCCTCTCAGCAGCGATCGAACCTGGTTAATGGTCGGTGCAGCGATTCAATTGCGGTTGCGCCGACTCGGTGTTAATCACCGTCAAATGCGGATAAAAGTGAAGTTAAGTCGTTTTCCGCTCCTTCGCCCCCAGAGGCCGTGGAAATTACGCTTTTAATTATCCAAATGTTGCAACTCAACGCCAAAACAGCATTTGTACCATTCGAAATTTGCTCCGCGGCGACCTCTTTAACCAGTGTTTTGGCTTCTGTTTGATAAACTCAATTTATGTCTGCAGTGTGCATGTTTTGCATTTTCCGTCCGACACTTGATTGATGTCTGCTGCTTTTTTTTTTTTATTTGTGGTAACTCTTATTGATTGACTTTTGATTTGCGATTGCAGTTGCGCCACCGATCGGTAGCTGATGTATTAATTATGGATTCCGGGACTCTGGTTGGGACTTGTAGTTTTTCCTAAAGCCTTGTAGGTGTCGATACGAGGCGGTGGCTGTGGTGGGCGTTGCCGCTTAAATGCCACTTGCCACTAGGAATCGAATATCTGTATCTAGCCGATATCTGCAATGGCCTGGCATAAAAATCGAAAACAAAGCAGGGCCTTGACTTCAATCAGCCGCAGCAATAAAAGCCAAAAAGCAACACAATTGGCAAATGCACAATCAAATGAGACAAGAGCCCCGGCGCAGAGTTATGTGCACTCCGAGCAGCTCTATGACCCCAGACAGAGATTCAGGATGCACTGGGAAAAAATGTGGTATTAAAGAATTAGAATTCCATTGAGTTATAGACAATATATATAATATACATAAACTCTTATCTACTTTCCAATTGTCTGAAGATTTTGACCGAATAACAAGATCTCACCTTTCCCTGCCTCGGATGATAAGACAAGCGAAATACAAACCAAGTTGATTAATTTAGGTTTTTGCGTTTTGGGCTATCTATCGGCCAACTCACTCTGTCTTTCCCATGAATTTTGAAGTATTCCTTGAGGTATAAAAGAGTGCAATTTCGAAACAAACCACAACAGTAATTGCACAATGCTTACCAAGTACAGTGGAGTTTTGGCCATTTTGGGCCTGATTTACCTAAGCGGAGTTCAAGGAGATGGTGAGATCCTTTCCCTAATTCTTAGTATTTTGTAATCCTTTCGTATCCCTATTTAGTGACTTTGAAAAATAAGAATTTTATATACGTTGGCGACACCCTCTTCAACATTGAGGTGAATGTGTGGAAGAACTGGTTTCAAGCCCGTGCCTACTGCGAGAACTTGGGCTACAATCTAATTTCGCTTGATAGCTGGGACAAATATAATGTGATTAACCGATATTTGGATGATAAAGGACTAAACGGCAGCTTCTGGACATCAGGAAATGATTTTCTAACCTTGGGACATCATACTTGGTTCCCAAGTGGTAAGCCCGTTGACCCGGCTCTTTGGTATCCCGCTCAGCCAGATAATATAAATGGAGAGCAGCATTGCGATGAGTTTAGATATAACTTTACGCATCTGTTGAATGACGATGGCTGCCACTTCCAAAAGAATTTTATTTGCGAGCGTTCTTTGGAGCCTCCAAGTGCCAGTGTTTAATCTTCTCTTAATAATCAAAAATCTATTGCAATAAATTTTTCAAAAATTTTTAATTATTGAAAAAAAACAGAGTATGTTTTAGTATTTTAAAGCCATATTTTTCCCAGTGCCAGTCTTAGACGGAGGCACAATCGCAGCTGGATGCGAAGTCAGGGCTCGAGTTCGCCGCCTGCAAATTGCTTGTCAACAATCGACGACTCCAACCTCCAACTCGGAACTGCTGGCTCCAAGCTCCAGGTCTGCGCTTGAGCCTGGCTCTGCGATAATTATGGACAGGCCAAGGGGGATTTGGGGGGGCGAATGACGAATGATTTGATATGCTGGGCTTGGAAAAACTGCACTTAGAATGCGGCTGGGGCTTGTGAAAATTCGTTAACATTTTGCACCGTGAAGCATTGTGCTCAATGGCTACGCCTACGCGTGCTCAGCTACAAAGAATAGTAATAAACGAGAAGAAAGAGTTGTAGACTCTGAGCTCTTTAGCTGGAGATGGAGCTGGTGCCTGAAACTGGGCTTATCTGGAGTCCAAGTCATGCCATCGGGGCAATGGAAACCTTGGCCCAGGCAGAAGCTCGTTTAATGAGTTTTCTGTGGGATCCGTGAGGGAATCCAACTTGTTATGCCCACCAAATTGTACACGTGCTCATCGGAAATCAGTGGAGAACACGACATGATATGACATCAATTGAACAAATTGGTTTGACAAATGCAAAATGCTGACATTGCAGTCTCCATATTCAGTTTTAATTAAGATGGATTTCTCAGTCTTTCAAAAGGGGTTTCGTTTTTTATTCAAAATTGGTTAAGAGGCTAACATTGTTTCTCCAAATTAGTCATGGTTTTGTGTCACTGAAGAATGGAACCTTTGAAGGTTCACATACATATATCCATTTGGATATGTATCTCTGGATTTGTCACAATTTATTTGGGTCAAAGGTCTGGGCTCACAATCATTTGTTACACTTTCCCTCAAAGTGTGTGTCATTTTCTGAAGTATCACATTTCCAGTTGAGGTATTTATGTACCTCCTCGGGTTATGGAGACCTTTTCGAGGCAACCTTAAATAATTAATGATTGAGTCAAGCTTGGGTTTGAAAGGGTAAATCTTTCCGAGTCTTTGTAAAAATAATTTAAATTAAAATCTTAGATTTCTTTTCGGGATATATTTATATGTTTTACAGCAAATATTTCTTTAATTATGATGCTATTAAAGTCAGAAAATGGTTTAATTTATAATATTTGTAGGCTAAAATGCAAGCTCTTATTTTGAATATTATTCCCTGTATATTAATGAATATTTTCACAATGTTCTCTCTTTTGTAATTAAAATAATATTCTTTATAAATCGTAATAAGTTAGCTTACATTAAAAACTTTAAAGATTCAAATAAATCTTTGCTCAAATCACATAAAACCCACTGTTGTAACCCCCTTTTAATTCCCCCCAAAGAAACCACTATGAAACCATGATCATAATTATGACAAACCTCTATATCACACCTTAGGCTTTGCCATAAACTATAAAGGAAATTTATTGAATGAATATGTAAATCTCGATTCATGGTTAAAATTTACGCCTATTGTCTGCGTCTCTGTCTGCGCCATGCAATTAGTGGGGTTTTCACATAAACACGAGTAAGTCACTCGCAACATGGCTTGTGGACAGTGAACACTGGAACAGATGGACACGTGGACAGCTGGACAGATGGACGGTTCCGTCACACAATGGAACTGCATGGGCTCAAGTCAGTAATTTGCAAATCACGCAGCTTCGCATCTCAAGTTGAAAATTGGGTTAATGCAATGCTGGGGGGCGATGGGCGACGACTGAGGGGTGACGCTGGCTGGCCGGGATTACATGGAAACCCGTTCCCAGAGAGGGGGTCTCGGAGGCGGGCTGTGCTGACGTTGTCGTTGTCTTGGCATCGCTTTTGTCATGCAGCCCCTACAAAAGACACAACAAATCTGCGAGCGCCACACACGAGCTCCTTGAGTCGCCCAAAAAGTGGGCCCGACATGACGCACAAAATTCCAAACATACATTCAGATACACTTTGAGAAAATTGAGTCATATAATGCATAATTCTTTCATTGCTATGGCGCCATTTATCGTTTACGAGCTGCAGACAAAGTTCCCAGAACATTTGTTTAAAGATCAGTAATTTATTTAAAAGTTTATGAAGCCATCTCTTCTGATTGACTCATCAATCATCGTCAGTCAGAGCTCATTTAATTGAAATCTCAATGCAATCTTTAGTTCTTTTATAAATATAAAGTCCTAAATATGGAATAAATTAATGCAGCCTTCATTAGTTATTAATAAATCGAAGTTTAAAATATGATAAAATAATTTTTCTTTTAAATAATTGACAATTTTAATCCAACAGAAGATCGAATCAAATCTTTATTAAATTTGTATAGCTTTTCCGATTAGTTATCCTCCGTTTTGTATCCAGAAATTCTTTTGAATTCCCTCCTATACTTTAATTTCTCGCAGTGCACCAGATAAGCATGCTAGCCCGGCCAGGAGAGCAAACGAGACACGCCATTTGGCTTACTTAATTATGTTGCAATTGGACACCGAGAGCGGCCAAGACACACAACCTGGTATTGGGTTTGGGATTGGGTTCGGGAATGGCTTGAACTGGAGTGGATTCAAGTGGATGGGATAGGATCGCTGCACTTGTCCCGCTGCAGCATGGCGTGGGCCGATGGGTTCGTTGGAAAATATCTTCATTGGAGGCAGCATTTCGGCAGCAGCTTCCCGCTTTTCCAAGCGGAGCGCTTTCAAAATTGTATTTTTCTTTCGTTACATTGCGAGATTTGAATCTCAGTTTCAGTATCAGCTTCAGCTTCAGCATTAAGAGTAACCGCCGTCGTCGAGAATGGGCTATGTTAATTTGTTGAAATTTTGTGTGTGCGTTTTCCTTTTGGGCTGCGCTTTTGTTGGCAGTTCATCGAAAAGACCAAAAAAGCCGATGAAAAGGTGGAAATACGTAAGAAATAATTTACACATGAAGAAAATAAATAATAAAATATAAAATATGTATAAATATATCCAAGAATGTGACCTTAAAACTTGATATCTCAAGTTTTTCGACTTTTTGAGATCATAAACGTAAGCCTCTTTGCTTTTCATACAAAAATATATAAATTAGAACCCAAACTTTTTTGAGAGTGCATTCAGAAAATGGAAATCGTGCACGCCTCTTGCATTTCTCTGGCGTTTTCTTCGGATTCAGATTCGGAGAAGGGCAGAGGAAGCAGCTCACGTTGCCACTAATCGGATTTTCGGCCACGGCTCGACACGGCCGTTGTTTAAACAAGTTTGGGGCATTAATCATGATTTACACCATCCTCCCCGCACCAGCACACACCAACACACACTCTCAATCACATTCACACTCCGGCCCCAGAGGCTGCAGCGAAAAAAGGGCCGAATTAGCGGGGAGGCAACTTGGAAAAGAGGGAGTTACCCATTGACAGGCCCAAAAGATCGCTTATCGCGCGATTATGTTGTACGGAAAATGCAATGGTCAGGCCACTGAACCCCACATTGCATCGCTTTTGGGGCCTCCTGCTGGCCTATAATCAGCTCAGATTACGACAAAATAGTGCTCCATCTTCATCTCGCCCAAGCGCTGCACTCGCATCTCTGTACAACTGCTGCATCGCAACTACAACTGGCAAGCCGCCTCGCCTCGTCTGACACTTGCGGCAATTTTCTTTTCACTTTTCGCAACAAATTCTTTCTGCGTCTTTTATTGCATAATCTGGCCAAGAGAGCAAGACAAATTTACAGCCAAATTAGAACTGGCTGGCTGCGGCTAACCGTGACTGGCGATTTCTGTTTTTGAGAGGGTAACAATTTAATGTATATCCACTGTGGCAGGGAGTTTGTCAGGAAGAAAATTAAGAAGAAAAAAGTATATATAGAATAAATAATAATTAATCAATTTTCTTCCTAAGTAAATATTTATATAATATATTTCTTGATAAATAAATATGCATAACAGTTACTTTAATACTCTTTAATTTTCATAACACTTTTAATATTTATTTAAACTCCAGAAAAAGAGAAAGATATTTCAAAGAACTTAATACCTTTTTAATATTTATCAATTTATCCTTTTTCCTTTTTAAATATATTTATTAAACCCTATAAACCTGCTTAATTCTTTAAATTCTCCTAAATGAAACACTTGCACAATAAGATTCCCAGAACCTAAACAATTTCCAACTGATAAACGTTGCCCATATATTATCCCGATCCAGAAAAGTCCAATCTGATTTAGTGCTGACAAGTACTTCAAAGCAATGAAGAAATTCCATCGATGTTTGCCCATTTTCGATGAGGAAGTTGCCGCAGGCCTTCCTTCCCTGGGGAAAATGTCTGGAGGGCAGGGAATATGGAGTCAGAGTCGTAGTAGGAATCTCCGCCTCCAGCTTGGGGTATTTGTCCAGTCGCATATTGGATTTCCACTTCAGCCACCGCTGAGTGCTGCAATAATTCTCTTGCTGAAAAATGAACAAAACTGAAAGCGGTGGTGCGGCTGCTGCTGATGTTGCTTCTGCTGATGACTTTTCTGCCTTGGCTTTAGCTGCTGCTGTTGCACTTGCCATCCGTGGACATGACTGAAATATTATTAGAAGCGGCGAGGCAGTGCATCCTCCTTCGGCAAGACTCCTCTTCCCGGGCTGGGCATGGTCACAGGGGCGTTGCATTTTACGCTAAGTAAGAATCCGAATAAAGCCCGGCCAGCTGGACCAGGAAGCATGATGTCTGCAATGTTCTTCCTCCGCCGCCTGCCTAGTCGTTGTCGTGGTCGTTCCTCTTGTTGCTCTTGTGTGTCGCTGTTGTCGTCGTCGTCTCGGTCGTGTTAGAATGATGCACTTGAAAAATACAGTATTTCCTTTCAAAATGAATAAGAAAAGGTTGATTTAATCAAGGATCTATATCTATTTCTGAATAAGGTTCCATTGATATCATTAGCAATCCCAGAAATATCAGTAAATTAAAAGTAAAAGTAAAAGTATTTCTATTTAACATAAAGATACAATATTTACAATACAATACAAACTCTCTGCTCTTAGACCTCTAGTTTTCTTTCAGTGCCTTAAAGTGCAGGATGGAGTTGTGGGTGAGTGCCTCCAACTTGCCTAATGATGCACTGCAGCTCGCTCTGTTCTGGAATTGCGCATTTGCTGACCATGGCTGGTCCTGGGCTGGGGCCAATTTAAATTCTAATTCCATGTAGCAAATCAGATTAGCTGCCGACCGACCACAAAATGGCCCAAACAGTTAGCCGGACCTGGCCTGGACTTGAGCCCAGTTCGGCAGCCAAGTTTTAGGCCAGTCTTTTGGCCATAAGCTTGGTTTATTTTTGGTCCGGCTTTAGCTCTTGGTCTTGGCCTAGCCCGAAGCGTTTTCACTCCTTCTCCTCTGCGGGCCGTTAAAAAATCATTTTATGACTCTGGCAACAATATTTTTATGTTTTTATAAATTTATTTCACATTTTCATTTGGAAACCCGATAAGCAAACAAACAGACTTGCACTTTTCCCGGGCCTATCACAGCTGTTTACGGCTGTTAAGTGTCGCCAAGTTTTTGTGGCTTTGTGGCTTTTTACTGGGCGTATTCGTCTTAACTGTTTTTTAAATGCATTCACGTTGCAGTTGTAAAGATTGACAAAATGCAAACTGGTTCCCAAATCTGACCCATCCGATTGAGTGACTCCCAAGACTTAAAGAGGCCCATAAAAATGATTTAAATTGAGATTTACTTTATTGAAGGGGGTTTCCTCAGTTAACTGCGGTTCCATTTTGGCCAGAAATCCATTTGGCCCGCCTAATAGGTTTCAAAAAAGACCCGAGCACAAAGGAATATTTTTTATGTTGGGATTACAATTTTAATAAGTTTAAACTCTCATCGAAAACGAAATAAAATTTCCAAGGTTTTGCTTGCTGTCAACACAATGGCTATTTGGATTTTAATTAAAAGTGAATTTTAGTGAAGGGAATAATATTTTGACGCCTTGTTAATATTTAAAAGATTAAGGGGTCTTCGTGAAAGATAAAAGATCATAAAGTGCAGAAGTTGAAATTGATTTTTGGGAAATATAAATTAAAAGATAAACCATAAGTCATTTTAACACTATTTTTAATGCAAATTGCTAAGTTTTGCTTTTCCCCTTTCACTTTTCAAAGAAACTGCATTTTTTAAATAGATTTTTTAAAAACATTTCATAAAACTTTCATATATTTATATTAGCAAAGGACAGTAAAATTTCAGCTACCTATAATAACTGAAAATAAAAAGAAATTAAGCTTAAAGTTTTTATTGTTATAAAATATTAACTAATGGAAATTGAATTGCATTTCTTTTGCAAGTTTATACAATTTCCGTAAAAATAAACTGGTAACTGACTCATCTTCCTCTTCTCCTTGTGGATCTTTATGTACTTTGAACTCTATCTCCCACTGCAGTCTAGGGTCCATTTATAAGCCCAGGGTCCACGCGGAACACTCCATTAAGCCCACACATCGGCTCGGGGTCACCTCTTGGCCTGCAGCCATCGATGGCTCATTAATTTCTGCGTGGCATCCAATGAAAATAAATCGTAAATCAATAAACCGTATTCGCAGGCCCCTACTTTTCTCTGGCTTTCTTTAAGTGCATCTTTTTGGTGAACTGAGACCGATATTTCTGGTAAAATTTAACAGCTTTAATTTTTTGATTAATTGGCCTGCCTGCATTTAATTTTTGTTGCCTGCTGCCGCTCTTCGTCTGTCTCCGAAAAGCAATTTTGATTGATGTTTTTATAATTTTATGGGCTTCGCTCAAGGGAAACCCTTTGTGGATGCTGGCTGTGTAAATAACTGAGATTTTTCGCCCTGGAAAGAGGAGAACTCTGAGGTCTAGCCACAGGTGTTCGGGGCGTTCGGCAATTAAAAATTCAAATTTAATTTTAGCCTAAACGTTTCTAAACAATGCAATGAAGCCATTCACAGACACACATGCATTCGATTACACTTTGTCTGGCGCTGTCTGGCGCAGCGGGATATATACAAAGCGGCGGTGGATCGGTGGATCCGTCTGGGGTTGGGGATGCATCTTCTGCAACGGCACAGAAAGAAATTTTAATGTGTTATTAGTCAGGGATTAAGGAAATAAGGCTTGGGAAATGTCGGAAAAGGAGTGGAAAAGTAAGCAATGTTTTTATTTAATAGTATTTAATAGAAGAATCGTTATAGTTATCTTCTTAATTTGTAAATGGCAAAGAATAATTTTCAAAAATATTGGCCAAAAATACAAAAAATTAAATTCTAAAAGCATTGCTGTGTTAGTTTTAATTTAAAATGAACCTTTTTTTAATTTGATCCTTTTGCAATCTAGATTCTTTGATAAAGGAAATATATAATTTTAGACACCCAAAAAAAGGTTTTAAATACTTTAAAATATGAAAAATCCAATAAAGCATGTAAATCTGTTTTTTAACCAATACAATTCCGATCATTTTAATTCAAAAATCAATCGCTTTGATTACCCCTTTTTGTGTGTGCATTGGACTCGTTGGGAGATTTATGAAGCCAGCGGAATGGAGATGGAAATGAGCATTTCATGTTGCACTTTGTTGGCACAGTTTCTTCTCCTTCTCCTGGTTTTTTTTTTTCATTTTCGAAAGAATACTTCCGCATTTGGCTTGGACGCTCTTGTTATTGTTTCTGGCCATGGCAATATATAGCTTATATAGCTGTTTCGTTTACGGTTTGGTTTTTGGGTTTGGACTTTTTCCGTTCCCGTTTCTTTGGCGCCCTTAACGCTGAACGCTGAGAATGCTGGCGCATAAATAACGTGAGAATTATGGTACTCGAACTCTTGGCCAGAGAAGCCAGTTACGGCCAAGGAAGAGAGCAGGGCATAAATATGCATGCGCGGCAATAAAGAAATTGGTAAATGTCCCGGTCGCAGGACCATTGTGCTGGCCAACAACTGTGTGCCACTTTCCGCTGCCTGCTGCCACTTTTATCCGCAACTTTTTCGGCCAGCAAAAAGGCCAGTCAGTCACTCCAGTGGCCACGTCACGCGTTGGCAATTGTTTTTGGCCCGCATTGCCAATTACGACACCATCAGCAAACCAGCAACATCACAGCAGCCACTGATGCAGCAGAAGCAGCAGCATCCAAATCACAGCAGCAACACCAACTGCCAATTTATGGATGCATCGCGGTTTCGGGCCAGTTTGCAGCCTCTTTTTGGCAACCGAAAAAAGTCAAAAACCGCTTATTATCATCGCTTTTTATGTTTGACTGCTGGCGGGTAAAAGGTCTTTGGGTGCATTGGTTTAGTACTTGGGATTTTGTTTGGGTTTCGAAAACACACACACCAGTCATCTGGGTGTGTGTTGCTTACATCATTTTACAACTCAAATGGGTGTGTGATAACATTACTTGCTTTTATGATCTTGATTCGTAAGAAGTTTTTAATGCCCAGGAGAGATATTTTAGGCTTTATCTGCACTCAAGTGCATCCTCTTAATGGCATCATTAAATTTCTGTTAATATCCTTAGAAAGTGCATTAGACTTGTAAAAAAATATTAGTGGCTTGAGCTTAATGTTTATCATAATAATTTGTAATTTAAACAATAAATATTTGGTTTCCAGGTGAAACTCTTAAAGTATATAAATATAACTTGCAAAAATCGGAACTTGAAACTTTATTAGCTAACTTGTTTTAAAGTAAATAAAGAATATTTTTAAAGAAAAAAATAAACTCTTTTAGATTTTGTAAAACTGAAAGGTTTTCGATTACTTACAATAATACATAAACAATTAATAATAAGAAGGTATCTTCAAGATTTCCTCATTTACCCACCAAGGTAAAGACCTATTGCTTAGCTTTAAATTAAATGAGATTGAAGGCAATGCTGAGCAGCACTCGATCTGGAGCTGACAGCCACTGAACTGTCGATTGCGTGAACTGGAGCACTCGGTCTGCAGCTCCTCCGCACAAATGACATGGACTGACATCGCCGCAAGTCATCGGCTGGGAGCGGAGCGTGTCGTGTTTGTCATCGTAGATACTCCGCGGAGCTGACACAGAGACACGCTCCTATCTGGCTCTGGTTGGAGTCCACTTTGCTGGCACATGCTGGCACATGTGACAATTGGCATTGGCTAGAGTCCAAGCCAGAGCCAGATCCAGATTCGAGTCCAAATGTAAAGGGGGGCGCAGCAACCTGTCGTTATGACAGTAATTGGCCGACGTCGTCTGGAAAAGTCAGTTTCACTTTTTCCCGATGATGAGTTACTGATTTGGGTCAAAACCAACATCCAAGCCAGACTCCAATTCACACCTTGCTTCGATCTCTTTCAGGCGGCACATTTGCGTGCAGCAGCGGACTGTGACGATGCCCGTGAAGCGGACGGAGGTCTACACGCGTCCCACCTGGAAGCACGTCTCCACGCCCTGCCAACCGCCCACCTTCAATGGACAGATGTGCACCAGGTAAACGGCATTTACTTGCTTAATTTATTTATTGATTTATTGCTAAAGGTTAACACCATGTAGACAGCACAAAATCATATTTTGTTTTTATATTTCTTTAGCTTACAATGGTGTTGCCTTTTTTGTTTTTATTTAACAATTATATTTCTAACATAAACATATATATTTAGGGTGCAAGTTGTCCATGAGCCGGCCTACAGGGATGTGATTGACCACAAGACTGCCCAGCAGATGACCTACGACTGCTGTTCGGGCTGGAGCAGGGAAAATCCGCGGGCGGATGCGTGCATGAAACGTGAGTAAAGAAACCAAGAAGTCTGTAAAGTTATAAAATATATAAGGAATTCTGTCTCGAAATAAACGCCTTTAAAAGAAAGTATAAAGTAAAAGGCTTTGTTGGCTTTTCTCGACCATAATAAATAGCTTAAATTCTTATTAAATGTTTGCTGGTTTGAAACTAACTAAAAATGTAGGAATCCATTAAATTAAATAAAAGAACAAATCGTTATTCTTAACAGGAGTCGAAATCAACCAAAAATATACTCACATTGCGTATACGACTAGTTGAACCAAGCAGTGTGGCGATTTTTAAGCGATTTTAACTTAAAGGGAAAGTCAAAATAGTAAAGTAAAGTAAAAATACTTTATTTTCAAGGTTCTTTCCCCATTTAAAGACTTTTAAATCTTTTCATCCATACTAAAGAATTAAGGAATTCATTTACAAACATTTTAATTGGAAACATATAGTAAAAACGTCTTTTCATTGCTCCCCTTAGCTGTTTGCTCCACGCGTTGCCAAAACGGCGGTAATTGTACGGCTCCCAACACCTGCAGCTGTCCGGCGGGTTACAGTGGACGACACTGTGAGCAGGATGTGAACGAGTGCCTCACGGAGAAGCCCTGTGACCAGCAGTGTGTAAATACGCCCGGCTCCTATTTCTGTCGCTGTCGCCCGGGATTCGTGCTGCAGTCGGACCAGCAGAGCTGCCGGAAGAAATCTTCCCACGCAGATGACGCTTTTGAGGCGAGAGACTTGGAGAACGACATCGATGACACGGATGCCGAGGTGGTCACGCGGCTGCAGAAGATCGAGCGTTCGCTGGCCAATGAGCGAGTCCATACCAACGAGCTGCAGAAGTCGTTACAGGCCACCTACAGCGTGGTTGACACGCTCAAGAGCAGGCTGAGCACGTTGGTAAGCATTCCTTGGGATTCCTTGTTAGAAATTAATATTAATAATTGTTTTTAATTATTTGTTTCACAGGAAAAGCAGGCTCAGGATGTCAGCCGGCTGCAGACGAATCTGTATAAGACGGAGTCGCGGACGAACAAGCTGGAGGGGATGCTGAATTTGCTGCTAAAGTGCCGCAACGGGCCGAATGCCAACTGCCCCTAAACAGAACTGCATTTCTCCTTTTTCCTCAACGCTATTTCTTAAATGTTAGGTAACTTAATTGTCCACTCTGTTCACGTGTAGCTACTCCAGCTTGTAAGCCATTCCCGAATTGCGAGTCGAGTGCCTCTGTAGTCCGTAGAACCGTAGAACCAGCCCTCGACTAGGGCTATGTATTAGTACTTAAGCAAAAAGTGTCATAAATGTATTGAGATCTGAAGTTTTAGCTGTAAGCGCACCACCGCCAACTGCCCCACCCGAATTGCGGTGGGTGCAGCGTTTAGTTTCTGCATGTATCTGTATATATTTGTAACGTATATGAGAAATCACTGCACAAATAAATGCATTTTATAATTCAGTTTGATGTTTGTTTTAATGGGAACTTGGACTTTGTATTTTAATAGTGCTCAAAGGCAAACTATTCCAGTTTTTGGCTTAAAAACATTCAGTTATTACCTTACTATTTGTTTGCCATAAAAAGATGACAATAAATTTATTCTAGATACTGAATTTAATGTAGTTCTGTGTATTTAAAACAGGAAAGGTAATACAAGTCAAAGTAACGACTTTTTCATTTGAATTCTAAAAGCTTACTGCTCCGACACGATTATTTTCCTATATATCGATAGTCGATAGCTCCCTTGTAATCGATGTATGGTCGCCCTGCGGAAAACCTGAATTAATACCACATTGAACCTCTGGTCCTACTATCTGAAAAATGAAGAAAAAGGAAACCCAAAACACAAACAATAGAATTTTATTATCAGTCTTCATAGGGGAGGAGGTGCAACCAGCATAAATGGAACCATGTCAGTGCAGTGCCATTGAGTAATATGGAATAATTTGATTGCAAACACATTGGAAAACCTACACAACGACTGTGACGTCACGGGCCCAACTGCGCAGAAAAACAACAACGGAAATCTCAGAGAAAACCAAAAGGGGAATCTCTAGCAACTGATCCCACCGACCTTGTGGGCAATTTCACTTTTACCACAAACAAAGCAGAGTAATTATATATATATCGGAGCAGCCAAAGGGCAAAGCTTCCATTTCACAATGACGGGCGACGAGAAGCTGCCGCTGAAGCAGGCGGAGGTCTCCATACAGAGATTTCAGGAAATGGCGGTAAATAATTCACAAACTTATCAAAAAATTTCCTTTTTTAAGTCTCTAATCTACAGGTTCCCCATCATCTGAGTCTCCTGAAAAACCATCGCAGCAATATAGAGAAAAGTCTGGCCTTGGGCGACTGGCAAAAGATCAAAAAAGAGGAACTCAATGCCCTTAGGGTCATTAAACAAATAAAGAATCTTCTCCTGGAAATGGACGCATTGCGTGAAAAGGTGCGAGAAGAGGATCTGGAACGCTTCGACGACCTAATGAGGCCTGGCAGGGACCAAGCCTTCGCTGGCATGAAGGATTTTGCAGGTAAATTCAGTATAGTCTTCCTTTTTCGAGTAAATGCTCACCGATTTTCGTCCTTAGAACTAAAACTGAAGTCACCCACGTCTACGTTGGGCTCCCAGTACGACGACGATCAGGATAATCCAGCCGGGAACGTCGATATGCACAATTTACCTGCTCATCAGAATATGCCTCAGCTGCAGGTCAACTTCCAACTGGAGGAGCACACGCTGGCACAACGCCAAGCCTGCCTGGATCAGATGGAGAATCTGCAGAGGGAAATCTACGATCTCCACGGCATGTTCCAGGGCATGAGGCAACTGACAGCAGAGCAATCCGTGGCGGTGGAGAAAATAGCTGACAATGCCGAGGAGGCGTTGGAAAATGTACAAGAAGGCGAGCGACAGCTACGTCAAGCACTGACCTACAAAAAAGCAATGTATCCCGTGGTGGGAGCTCTTCTAGGCACCTGTGTAGGTGGACCCATTGGATTAGTGGCTGGCATCAAGGCTGGAGGATTGGCGGCCGTGGGTTGCGGCATTTTGGGCTTCACCGGCGGCTCAGTCCTGAAGGCCAATCCCAATGTAATGCATGGCAATATTGAGGAACAGCAGGCGGAGGGTGACAGCGAGTCGACCGAGAGGCTGGAGCTCAAGGAAAAGCCAGAATGACCAGCCGGTGAACGAGCCCAGTCAGTGTCGACGGCTCTGGCCACTACGCACATCTGGTCGGCCAATACGCGACGCTTGGAGGCGGCAACCAGCGTCATCTGCAGCGTGCGCAGCTATTGTTCCGTTCAGTAATGGTACCACACTCCCCCTTTTAGTTCAATTCCCTCACCAGTTTGTGATCATCCATGTAGGGCAGCTCACCAGCCTCATCTCCACTTCGTGTCTACTCTAAGCGTTGGATATTTGTTGTCACCATGACGTAGAATCTATGGTATGTGTAACTTTTAAGGCTTTAATATGCAATAAACACCTTAGCTTTAACTAATTGAAGATGTCTACAATTTACGGGAACTTTTCAAACAAGTAAATTAGATTCGTAGTTTTTAAGGCTTTAATATGCAATATTAACTCTTAGCTAAAACACATTTGTAGAAATAGTTGGTCTACAAAGTCACCTAAACTAAGCGGGGACTTACAATCTAAGACGGATACCTAGGAAAGGTAACCATTTCCGACTTAAAGGGGCACGTTGACCGTGGTCCAGGCCTGTTTGAAGTTCTTTTTCTGTGAGTGCTGCTTCTTGCGTAGACGCTTGGCGGTCTTCTTCTTCTTGAACCACGCCGGATAGTTGCCATACTGATCCTTAAGGGTCTTGCTGTTGAATACATGCTCTACGCCGGTGTTCTGGTTGACCACAGCCACCTTTTCGCCCTTCTCAAGGCTCTCCTGGTGCTCGAAGATCAATTCTTGCTCCTCCTTGGATTTGGCTTCCTATAAAGTTTAAGTTTTTTGTTATTTACTGGAGACAACACTATATATTTGGATATAACTTACCCTTTTGATCTCCTTTGAGGTCTTTACCTCCACCACATCGCTGATATCTTTCATGATCTCATTTCCATCGGCATCCAGCAGACCCAGAGTTTTCTTCAGGCGAATTAACTCTTTAGCTTCGTACCGCGCCTTCTTGATCTTGTTCATTTCATCGCGGCGCTTTCGGGAGCGATTATTTCGGCCCATTTTGTTGTTTGCAAATAATGTAAGCGCTTAAAAATTAATAATTAAGAAACTGCGTTCAATTCGTAAAAAACAAC
Organism: Drosophila anomelani; assembly: GCA_035045905.1. Lineage (NCBI taxonomy): Eukaryota > Metazoa > Arthropoda > Insecta > Diptera > Drosophilidae > Drosophila > Drosophila anomelani. Next base: position 13,416,600 of record JAWNOO010000165.1, read on the forward strand.
ACGTGCGTTTGAACAGCTGGCTAGAGGTGGCTCGGCGGTTCACGCCTTTATCGATGTATTGATTACTTCTAGTGCGCTGTGTTATCGAGATTTGCTTCGATACTCTTTATAAGTAACCGTTTTTTGAAAAAGCATTAAATAAAAAGTATTAGTATTCAAAGAAACATTTATTTATTTTGCTATATTTCTAATTTATTTGCTATTATTGTTTTTTATTACAATACAATAATTGGCAATTTATATCTGGAATGGTTTTGCTTCCCACATCTGTTTTGTTAATGTACTCTAAATTTATAATTAAAATTTTTTGCGTTGTGAGCTTATTGTATTTCTGTCGAATGAATTGCCAAATAAACCTGGTTTTTTATGAATTTACAGATTGTTCATAAGATAGAAATTTTCTGAGCTTAAAACCACAAATTGAGCTTCAATGGCTTGACTCACACCTCCACCCCCGTGCCTACCGACCCATTCGTTTTCTCCCCTCTTTCTGGCTTTTTCGCTCTCATCTCATTTCTCTCAGAATGCAATATGATTTTTGTATACAAACAAAATCAGCTGCTGAAGACTGAGAGAGAAAAAGAGAGGCCTGCAAAATAGGAAAAACTAGAAAATTGGATATAGATAAATCCATACGAATACAGAATTCCCTATTGTGTTTTTTTTTTAAATATAGTAATGAAGCTATTAATGAAGTGTTTATATAATTTCTATAAAATATATTCAATTTAATCTTTAACCTTTAATAGATTTTGTTCAAACCTGAATAAGGGATATAACAAATACATAAAGGATGGATGAACTTTTGAAAGCAATAAATTCCAAATAAGTTCCATGACCATGTAATTAGCGATCTACTACTAACATATTATTAAATATTTATATATTTTTGTTTAACGATAACCTGTTTTGTTTATTTACAGAACAGTTTTCGACAGATTTCCTCCTTCAACCACTATGGATAGGGTATCTCTCAGAGCTCTCTTGCACATGCGCAGCAGCGTAGAGCGTAACGTAGCGGGAGAATCGGGGTAAGTGTGTCGGGCTCAGCTGTAGAGCCACCAACACAGAGGCACAGCCACCACGCATACCAGCACAAGCTGAGCCATACACACGGACACACGGGCTGGCAACTTTGTTGGCCAGTTTTTGGAAGCCATCATTCGCTCGTCAGTCGTTGCTAGCATACGTCACGGAGTTCCTGTAGCGCTGCTCTTGCACCTCTCGCCCCCTCTCAGTTCTCTTTCACAAAACGGAAGCAATCAGGATACAAAATAATACGAAAAAAAATAAATAAAAACTGAACAACATTGATTGAAATAAGTGAAGAACGCTGATTTTGGCAGAGGACGAGAAACCAGAGGAGGGGATAATTCCGTCATCGACCGATCAATAAACTCCGAGCAGCAGCAGCAAGTAAGTGCATTTTAACCCTCAAAATAAGTGAAGCAGGCGGAAGTCGAAGTCCGCCAAGGAAAGGACACTCGAGCGAATATATGTGTACATCCTTATTATGTGTGGGGTTCCTCGAAGTTTGCTCATGATTTACATGTACACACATCACACACATCTCGAGTGCAGCCAAGCGATACATACACAAAAAAGTGCACAAAACAAAAAGACAGGAAAAAAATTCTGATTGCACCTTCGCATTCAAAGAGTTCACACTTTTGCCTCTGTATTCGAATGAGTGTGTGTGTGTGTGAGTCAATGAGTGAGTGTGAGTTTTCTTCGGTTTGGCCAGGCCGAGTTTTTCCCCTCGAGTTTTTCCGGGAGTTTTTCTCCCCCCCAATGTATTCGACTGCAAATCGGCCGAGTTTCTCGTTAGGAGTTTTCCATTCTGGGCATCTAATAGCCATAAATTTGACTTGCATCACGTTTTCAGCATTTGTTGCGATCGTTATCAGAGGCCAGGCCACAGATCTCAGATCTCTGGCATTTGCCAGCTGAGTGCACTGAGCACATAAGCCCCATTTAAAATAGGAATTACAGAAAAATCACTAACAAGAGAATATATTTTTTAGATATTTATAAAAACAACTATATTGTTAGCCTTAAGCTTTCCCTTTTTATTTAATAAATTTATATCTTGAAACCACCAATTACATTTAGCTTAAACTATTTTTGCCCAGTGCTTAGTTCAGGCTCATTTAGCTGCTGCTCTCTGCCCCCCGATCGAGTTTTAGTTCAAACAAGCATTATGACTATGTGTTCATGGAAGTGTCAGCTGGTGAAGGCAAGTGCAATGAATGTTTCGCTGATTAACATCTTAATTAGCCTTGCAATTATTTCCTTCACTGTGGCTGCTGGCTTTTCGCCAAAATAAATGCGCTAAGATTCATCCGAAAACGAACGCAAATAGGGAGCTAGCTTTGTAGGAGCCTCTGCTACTGCCACTTCACAAACACCATACACTTATAGTACACAAAATGAGGGCCCAAAAACCCAAGTGAATCATGCAGCAAATGTGCTCAGAACAGGTCTTGCAGTTGCAGTTGCAGTTGCCATTGTCCATTGTCCATTTTTCGAGCTGAAGAACCGAAGGTGCTGGACTGAAACGGCGGAGCAGAGGAGAGTCGTCGGGAGGAGCCGGGTCCCGGATGATAAATCAAGTCTGGCCAGTTGTTTGTCTGTGGTAACGAAAGAAAAATTGAAAAACAAAAGCCACGGACAACACAATATAAACAGCGAACAGCTGATGATGCTGCAGCAGCTCAACTGCAGCAACTCAACGAGTGTGTATCTGCCAGATACGTTTGCTGTCCCGATCGTGGCCAACGAATCTGGCCGCCTTAATTGGCCAAAAAGGGTAGCTCAGAGTCAAAGAAATAAATCTAGTACAGAGAGAGAAATAAAGAGATAATAAGTCTTAGTAGAAGGAAATATGGAACAAAAATATATATTTAAATAAACTAGGGAATACAAATTTAATTTTATAATTTTACTTTAAATTTAACGACCCATTTCATTAATATTTCTCTGCCTGTAGCCTTTTGTCAATTCCTTTGTGTGCTATTTTTGAACTAGTCTTGGCCTTTTAAGGCACTGGCCAGCTTTAAGGCGCTTTTCACTCCAAGCCAAGCCGATCTGGCCAGGGATTGAAGGCAATTAAGTCATCGTTAGGCGGCATTAGAGGCTTTAATTAGTAAAGCGCATTTTCGCTGCCAACTGACGCGGCAGTTTTTCACAGCCCCGCGGGTCGTCTTACTCAGCCCATCGACAACGGACATGGATAGAGCTACCTTTCAGAAACAGATACAGATACTGGATGGGAGAACCCGGCCACCAGGTAGCTGTGTCGGCAGCTGGCTAATCCCAAAATGGCACGCATTTCGTCCCCGGCGGACTGCGCCTCAGACCCTCTCGCCCTACCCGACCCGATAATGCCCGACTATAATTAGAAAGTTAGTCAGCCGACTTGGCGTAACTGTAATTACGGCTGGGTATCCGAAAGATACGCAAACAAAACCGAACAATGGACACTTGATGTTCCTTGTCCCCTGATGTTTCTTGTCTCGGTTTTGGGTTACTGTTTTGGGCCTGCTCCTAGCAGGTCCTGATTTATGGCCGCGGGAAGCGAAGAAAGCAGAAAGTGAAATTTGGTGTGGGAAAAACCTGTTTGCCATTTACTCAGGACATAAACAAAGGCGAAGACAAAGGCGCACCAGTGCCAAGTTCAAGTCGTACGATTATCGGGAGTTATATAAGGTTTTCGGGCGTGTTATGGATGAATAGAGAGTAAGGGATATTTTAACAAACATCGGAAGGAGAAAAAAATTGAGAAGAAGAACTAATTAGCAAATATTTAATAAGAAGAATATATGGGTAATTGAATTGTATTTATAATTTTTAATTACCTACATCAATTGGCTTTTGTTATAACAATATTAAAATAAATCCATAAATATTGAGATGCGAAAAATAAGTGCTGGGTATTGCATAGCCCTTTCCAATGCGTAGTAAAGTTCTTAAAGTTCTAAAAAGGTTGTATGTACATTTTTTATTTTGTTTATACCATTTATTTATTCCCAAAGCTTCTTGAATAAATATTCTTCTTAATTCCTAAATAGGAATTAATATTCTTAAATTAATATTGATTACAAGTAGTCTTTATTTTTCCAACGTCTGAGTTAAGGTGATTTCATTATTAAGGATAAAAGATTTTCCCGCCAAAAAGCACTAATTTCAGATTTCTTTTAGTTTTTCTTTAGTTGTTCTGCAAAATGTCAAAAATTATGTCATAATTCTCAAATAAACGCAGCTGCAACAAGAGCCAAAGGGAAGGAATTCCCGGGGGGATGGCCTCTGCGATGGGGTGGCAGTGGTGGTGCTGCTTCCAGGTGGTAGGCCCAGTAACTGCACACTGCGCAGTTCCCCGTTACCCATCCCCTGCGGCTGGGGGTTGCTGACGTGTTCATTTTCCACTGGCGCTGATTTGCAGCTACGTTAGGGCCTTTCATCGATCTGCAGCTTTGGCGCGTGTGGGGCTCGCATAATCTCTGCTCGAAAAATGGGCAACCTCCGGGAACCCACAAACGAGAACCGAAAATAGCAAAGGTGACCCCCAAAAAATGCTGCGGAACGAGAAGCTGCGAAAAGTTTTCAGGCCTACATTTCCCTAAATGCGGAAGTCGTTGCTAGATATATATAGGTGTATATATGTCTGTATATATACACATAATTGCAGCCAGAGAGTCGAACCAAAACATTCGAAGGTTGCCTTGGCAATCGTCGAGGGGGAGAAAGGGAGAAAGGGCCCTCAACTGCGCAGGTCAAACAAATTTGTTTGTAAACAAAATCCCACTGAGAGGAGAGAGAGAGAGAGTTTTCCTGCACCGAAAGTAGGGGAAATCCAGTAACAGCAGTTCCAGTAACCAACTGAGGTCCGAACTATTTTTAACTCCGTCGTGGGGTGCCTGCAAGGGGTGGCCATTGGGTGGCGGTCGATTAATACTCGCCCATAAATCTCCTTTTTAATTGGCGACGTCCAGGCACAATTGCTGCGCTTAAATAAAGGCATTTTATTTATGAATGTTGCCCACAATGGTGTCAAATATTAATTTGATTACCAAGAAAAGAGAAATTCTATTAGGACACAAAGGGTTAAGGAGGAAAGTAATAAGGGTATCATTATTTTGCTCCCTTATTGATTTTTTGGGAACCCTATCTTAAAGAATACATAAAGAAAAGCCTACCTTTCAAAGGAAAAATCAAAGAGAAGTCACAAAATATAAATATCATAATTTATTTTATATATCAAAATACTTTTCATCTATTTTCAATCCTTAATTTTCCATGTGTAGCTCATTATTTTTAATTACACCTCTAAAACTATTCCAAATGAGATTATTTCATTGCAATTCCCTTGGCTGTAGTGAGAGTCATGATGATATGGGATGACTGAAGGTGTAAAGACCTTTCTATAGCTTTCAGCTGATGTAATCTGTGGTGTGGAAGGGCGCACAAATCGATTGAGTTGCCGCAATATTAGATTGATTGATTGTTTACCGGAGACTGTTGGGGCCACAGACGGCGCTGACCCAGTGTTCTAAATACGGCAGCTGGGCCCGCGACTGATACTGATAAACAAAGTGATAAAATTAATGCGTCGTGCCCAGCGGATTTGCCTAAGAAGCGGCATCTGCGTCTCACGTACTAATTGAAATTACGCGTTATTAAACAGCCACTTTATACATATAAAAATATATAATAAAAAGCTCATCTAAATGTCATTAATATGTGCCCGGTCCAAGTGCATCAAGGTACGCGAACTTGAAATTATATACACGTATATTATGTATATTGAAAGTATCTTGTGTGCGGTGACAGAGAACCTGCAGTCCCACATTTATCATCGATCGTTCGATAAGCACACAGCCAGAACACATTGAACCTGGCCAATGAATGCTCGGAGGCAGGTACAGTGGGACCTCACAATTGCCTCTTTGTGTGTGTGTGGGGGGGCCTGTGACATCAAAGAACCGCTTGCGTCACTTTTTCGAGGAGCTTTATAGGAGGCTTGATGGGGCTTAATAAATATATATATTTATAGATATAGCGAATAAAGAAAATGAAAAAAAAAGTGCTTTGTGATTATAGAAAATGGCATCACTCTTTAGGAAATTGTTTCGAAATTCTAAGGGAAGAGGGGATATAAAAATAATAGAATATAACTTCTACAGCTTGATATTTCCTTGTGCTTATATTATTTAAATGCTTTTTTTTATACAAATTACTTAATAATATGTGGAATGCCTGCAGATAATGTCGTAATAAATGCTTTCAGTCACACAGAAGCCCCACCAAAAGCGATGTTAAAAGTCATATCACATTGAAACGCTTATAAAGAAAGTAGATAATCATATATCTCTTATGATATCCATGTTTATTTTGTTCTATCACATATGGCATACATTACAAAGCTTTTAAAATTCCACTGACTGCAGCTGAAATACAATTCATATGCACGAGAGGCAGCATAACCATTTCTAAAAAGGTGCACTGAAAAAAGAAATTATTAATCTAAGTTTATAATGCAAATACAAATTAAATACAAATTAGATTTTCTCAGCATATTAAAATTAATATTAAGCTTGAAATTAATTAGAAAACTACCTCTTTGTTTTGATTAACAAAAATATATGATTTTAATTGCCTGACAAATGATCAAAAAATCATTCTTCGAAAACTTACTCAGCCCATTCTATTTCCCTTCAAATGACTGAAGATTTTTCCAGTGCACAAATGTTTGTCCACTCGAATGGATACATAAAACGTATAAAAAGCAGCTTCACTCTATGTCGCATATATCTAGCTTCTGCTTCTGCCGATGCGTTGGCGTTTGTCATTCGCCAGCCAGCATGAGTTTGCCTCAGATACTATTTCGATATCCCGAACTGCGCAGTATCTCCAAGCTATGCTCGTGTCGTGGACTGGATTATAGTTACAGTACAGCCACAGTGGGCCAGGCACAGTGGGGTGATTCGGGGGGAGTTGGTGCGCAATAACCCAGAAAGAAAGAAGTGCCCGGAACAGTTGAGTTCACTTTGAAGCTCCCTTTGAAGCTGCCCGCCTCTGCCTGGTTGTGTGTTTGCTTGTTTCTTCGACATTTGTTGTAATCATTTAAAGGCAGAGATGCTTACAATTTATGTATGTGCCAGCTACCATAAACATTACTCGATTAGATAAAGAAAAAAAAAAAAAGAAAACAAAATAAAGAAAGAAGCGACTCCCGCATTTCCCTTGGCATTTGTTTATTTGAGTTTAAAGTGCTTTGGTTTTCTATTTTGTTTTCTATTTCGTTGGCGTCTCCTCCTGATGACGCCAATATTGTTTACCTCTCCACGCAAAAGTAGGGGAATTTTGTTTTCATAGTGTTTATTTTTTTTCGATTTTTTTAACATAAACACGACGCGTGCAGACTGAGATTAATTATAATACTTGGGTTGGCCAACGGTGTGAGGAGATCACAAGATATTGTGTAGGTATAGTGGCCATAAACACACATCAATTTCCCTATGTATATTTGGGCATATAGACTTGGCTATATCCGCCGATCTCTGGCACCTTTGCAGCTTTGCAGCCGTGAGCTACTTTCCTGCTGCTCTCAGCAAAAGCTACAACTTGTCGCCGTCAGCTGTTGCATGATAAAATTTCTAAAAATATATAGAAGACCGCACAACAAATGGTTGCGCTAATGGCTAAACAACCTTGAACCTGGCCGAGAGGTTGTGCTTTTGGTTATGGCCAGGAATATGTATATATATATATATCGTATGTGCTTTCATTATCAGAAATGAAATGAAATTACCTAATGGGTGGCAAAACAAGAATCAGTTTTGGGTGTGCAATAGAACCAGTATGCGATAATTAAAGCTGGAGCTCAAAATTTAATGCCAAGGAAACAATGGGGAGTTTTGAAATTGGCAATACCATTTATGGATTATTTATTAAAAAAATAATTATGTTGGTGAATAAATAAATACCCTTTAAAGTTTCAAAAATTAAGACGTCAAGAGTAGCAGCTGACACTTGTTGGTTTTTATTTCAATTGAATTCAAATTGCATAATGCGAGTCTGAACTTATTTGAATGACTCGAGTGTTCTCGGTTTCGCAGCGAATGACAATTTGGCGAATAGTTCTCAGGCGTTTGCGTTTCATTAGCATTTTTATGCGTTCCGACTGTCGGACAACTTATTGCTTGGCTGCCTCAGCCGTGACTTGGCATTAAAAATCTAAAATTATTGGCAAGAGAAACTGTATTTCAGCATGAACTTTGGAGTAGCCAAGCCAGTAGCTGTCAGCCACATTTGCCAATACTTTGCCCCATACCCCAGGCAGAGAGAGAAATATTTGCTAAAAGAATTATGAATTATAAAATTAAATAAATATAACCACATCAAAGCAAACTAGTTTTCTATTTAAACAGAAATATTTTCAAGTTTTCTGAACCTAAACTTATATTCTTAAACAAGCTTAGATTCATAATAGTTTATTTAGTAGAATATAAAAATAAATTCCATAGTTTTATTGCCATATTTTAATTGTATATTTTCCCTTAGTGTATCCCTGCTTCCACTGTTTCCCCCCATTTCGGGCTGCTTAGTCACTCGCTGGGCCCGTGGCAAGTCGGTGGCGAAGAGCCACTTGGTCTGGCGTCTATAGAAAAGTATCTAACAGATACAGATACGGCCGCCGAGTACAGTTGGCGGGCGGGGGCAGTGGCGTGCGAAAGTGTGTCAATGCGCAAACGTCAGAGCAGCTGATCGCCCAGCGAGAGCGTTAGTTTTCCTGAGAGTGGGGAGCAAAAAACGCTCTCACGATCGCTTTGTTGGTAAACAAAAATCACGACCAACACGTATGATCGCTCTCCCACTCTCTCAGCTGGTGGAGCATAATGTTTTTGGCGCTGGCTGGCTTTTGTTTACTGCTGCTGCTGCGATCGTGGCTTTTTGCGTTTTAAAAAAATACATAATTATGGGGGCTTAGATACGCTCCCGATCGCCTGCCCGCTCTCGCTCTTTCGCTACGCTCTCTCACAGATACTTATATGGGGGGGAGTCCGTTTGAGATACTTTTGAGGCTTCAGCTGCGATCGCTGCTGGCATTCGCCTTTGATATTTGAAAGCCAACGCAACAGCAGCAGCAGCGCCGAGTTCGAGTGCTGCAGACGGAAAGTGAAACCCAAGGAAAAAGAAATAAGATTAGGTAAATACACACAACCAAAAACACAACACAAGCCACAAAATAGCCCAAAAAAAGTGTGAAATTAGCCCCACAAAAAAGAAAGAGAGACCCGTAGAACGTTTGGCCAAACTGCAGCAGCCGCAGAAACACACAGGTAAAGATACAGATACACACACAGCCGCAGATACTTTTGTAGCTTTTGTTCTTGCGTCCACTTTTGAAATTCAAATGCGCTTCCGCTGGCTTCAGTTGGCAAACGAGTGTCGACTAGGCTGTACCTCTTCTGGGATCCGCTGTATCTGTATCCGTATCCGTGCCCGTGGTTCTCCGTGATTTTACCGAATTTTTGCGTGTTTTTCCCGTGCTACGTTTTCCAAAGTGTTTCACCAGGTGAGAATTATCATTGCTCAAAAGGAATATTTCCCAATTCTATGCAATTTGTGGCCAGAATTCTGGCACTACCAAGGTCGCCACTGACGTCATTTTGTTCGTCTTGCATAATTCCGCATTATGCCGTATATAGCAAACCCCTTTCCCAGAGAACTCAAGTGTTTGTTACAGATTGGCATTTGTTATTTTTCTGCTTTTGTTTATGTGTTTTTTTTTATACCAAAAAAAAGTAACAAACAAAAATACGAAATTCCATCAACAACAAAGGGAATTTTGCACTTTGACAGGGAAGAGAGCTTAAAGCTAATCAGATACAATTTGACTGATATGAATATATGCCCACATATAGATATCGGGCTGTGTGTGTTTCTCTATATAGATTGGCTATTGGTTTGTACTTAAAAAGAAAGCTTTAGATATTGTTCTTTGTTTGAAATACTTGTTGAAGCAAAAATACATTTCAGGGGGTCTCTTTTTTTGGATTTTTTTGGCTTTCGTTTTTGGTGAAAGATTGCCAATGAGATATACATTTAAATAGGGAAAGTACAAAGTTTAAGCTAGGTATATTTGGTGAAATTATGAAATGAGTTTAAAATTGTAAAGACATTTAATTAATTTTCTAATAATATATATCCTTAAAAAACTTTATTTTAAATATTTACAAATACCTTTTATATAAATTCTCTTGTTAAATTCCCTTTTCGGTCCATCAATCTTTGTTTAGCTCTCTTTTATTCCATTCTCCGATCGGTGCAGCTGTCGGGCTCAACTAAATTAGTTCAAGTTCATTAGCCCAGCCCCCCGCCATCGGGGGGTTGACTACAATCAATTGAACAAAGCCTGAACTTTCGACTGTCGGCTCGTTTGCTGCACACGCCAGACTCTGGTCGGACCTAGACTATATAGTAAACAATAGTATACAAATAGGAATTATTAGCATAGTTGACGCTGTCTGGCGAATTCGTCTGGGGTGCGGCTTATCAGACCTCAAATGAGTTGGCGAATATTTTTGTGCTTTTTTTTCGTATAGTTATCAGCAAGTCGAACTCGTTTCAAAGGCCCAAACATTGTTTTGTTTACTTAAAAGCGAACAATGCCAGCGCATTGTGAAGATAGCAATTCCCTAGGTATCGAATTTAGAGTTATATAACTTCCAGAACTATATTCGATTGGGAAGTAGGAAGATGTACAGCCATCAATAAGTTGTTTGTGGATCATTCAATAACATAAATTAAAAGCTGAAGCCAGGGATTCCCTCTAAAACATATCTTAACTCATGTAGACTAGTGTTATCGATCAAGGTCAAAGTCGCCAAGAAAATCAAATATATTGTGAGCTAAAATAAACACTATGATATGGCATTTGTCGATGCAGCTAGAATATATACTGCCCCGCATATATATCTGTTGTGTTTCAAGGTTATTTTTGTTTCGCTGTCAATGGGCAGATGTTACAAAAGTGAAATTATATGTACGGGCAAACAAAATAGGCTAGAAAGGCAGATATCTCGGGGTCCATGACCAATCGTTATCAAGGGTGCCTGAGCCTGGGACTGAGACTGAGCCTGTGCCATAAAAGTAAGAGCCCTCGGAACCGTCCCCCCCTACGTGTTTATTAATAAAATGCCAGCACGGACCCGTAACGATGCAATCACTGCTGCTGCCACCACCGTTGTTGTGCAATGCAAATTTATTTCGACTGCAAAATATTTCGCCTAGCGGCATATACATATGTGCTAAAATATGCATTGACGAGTGCCAAAGTCAGTGCAAAATATGGCCAGGCATTTTGAGGTCAGGCGAGGCAGCTCTACAGCTCTTCGGTTAATACTTAATATAAATTCTATTTGTATGCACAAGGCACTTCCTAAATAATCTCCTGGCAATTATCAGAATTTATTTCCACCTCGCCAGTCCAATGGCCCCGCCATCAAATTTGATTGTCAAACTTTCGCTGACATTTTGACTCGGGGACTGCCTCATCAAGCCCAATTTTCGTACGCTTTTCTGTCTCTGTGCCCGGAGATTTCACTTTGTTAGTTTGCTGCTTTTCACGTTTTCGTTTTGCGGTCAAATTGCAAATTGCCGTGGCAATTGTCTCTGCTAGTCCAGCTCTAGCTCTAACTTTAGCCACATTTCTATTTATTTTCCTTTTGTTAGTGCTTATGGCTTTTTCTTCGGAGTTTTCCGTTTTCCGTGCACAATTTGATCGACAAAAATAAGCCAGTCGAGCTGCTGGCATCTTTATGACGATGCGATAATCAGCTGAACACTGGAAAATGCAGATTAAAAAATCTTGAGAAATTTTAACAATGTTTTAAAAAATAAAAACAGAAATTAAATAAATGTTCTTCGATTAATCTTTTCAATAAGAGAAGGTTTTAGTTTCTTTATTAAAATTTGTGATAGTTTTTCCTGTTGTAGTTTTCCTTAAACAAAGAAAATTTCTCTGTGTGCTTTATGTCAGCGATTTAGTTCAATTCATCTGGGTAAGAGATATATATACGGGCATGGCTTGAGTACACATTTTTCTATTGTCATGACGTGAGCCCGATTCAAATTGCATACGAGTACACTCGGCGATTGTGTGTGCCATATATAATTGCCTCGATCATAAGCTCGGCGCATGCACACCGCTGGAAAGCCATGAGAGGGGCCTCTCAACTGGGAAACTTAATGGGCAGTGGCTGCGATACTTTGCGGCAGTGGCCCCCGTCTATAATGCCGAGAGTTGTCAGCACGGTGCTACAGAAGAAATCTGATGAATGTAATCAAACGTAATTGGCGTCTCTGCTTAATTTGCGTCGAGGAAATTTCACTTTCGCAATCGAATTCGAAACCGCATTTCCATTAATTTCAACTCGAGCTCAATATATATTTTGAATAATGTCGAACTGATGCAATAAAACTTAATTGGCATCTTTAGGCTAGAAAACTTCATCGTATTCACACTTTAATTAAATTTTAGGAAAAAATTGAGCGAGTTCCAAGGAAAACAATTATATTAATAGCTTTGGAAAATGGTAATGGATTTTATGATGCCGATTAGATACACTTTCTATATTTGTTTAGTTTTTTAATTAATTTCCTAGAATATTTTGTAGAAGAATTATGAAACTAAATTGGTCAACATTTTTAAACAATAATACTGATAATATTGTGGAACATAATCCATTTTCTAATTGTCTCTAAGTCCTCTTTAACAAGCTCTCATTAAGCTTTGACATAATTCTCTATTTTTAAAACATATCACTTTGGATTAAAACCCCCTCTTGGCAGAGTATGGAAACTGTAATTAAATGAAATTAAGTAGCCGCCCCATTGAACCGCGTGCGCCCACGCAAACAAGCTGCTTACTGCGGCCAACACAAGGGGGGGGGGCTTCCCAAAGGGGGTGATGATTACGCAATATGCGCACAATTTGCTAAGCTCATTTCGCATTTTCCCATTTCTTTCGTTGCAGCTTCTACGCTAAAGCAAAAAACAAACAACAAACAAAACAAGACAGGAAAGCAGCGAAACAGCGTACAAACAACAAGAATTAAATAAAAGACTGAGCAACGTTCAAGCAAATCCAAGGAACAAAACCAACAGCAACATAAGCAATCTCCATTTGTCTCTCTAACTGTGAAAATAAGCCCGGCATAAGGAGCGATAACCAGCGAAACTTTGATCTCAGCCCCAGCAAAGCAATATAGAGTCCTCTAACGCCGGATCAGCGCTCCGAAAATCCGTATAATGCTAAGCAGCCTCGCCTCCTATCTCTTTGGATCGCCAGCGACACCCGATTCAAGCAGCCAGGAAGCGAATCCCGCCCAGCAACCCAACTCGAATCCTAGCTCCGACCCATCCACCGATCCCACGGCCGGAGATGTAATCGAGGTCACCTCTTCGACGCCCTCGGTAGCGGGCAGCCAGAGGAGTCAGCCGGCGGTGCGCTCCTCCAACGGTAAAAGGGGCCGCAACAAGCGCGGCAAGCAGCAGCAGCGGATCCAACAGCAACAGCAGCAGCGGAAGCAGCCGGCAACTATCACCAAGCTGCTGACGCCCTCCGGCGAGACCATCGACGATGACTTCGATGAGGACGAGTGGTACATCGTGGAGAAGGAAGGTGAGTGTTGATCAGCTGGACTCGGAGCCAACAGATGGATCATCCTAACTCTGGTAATCCCATTTTTAGACGAGGAGAACGACTCCCTGCCGCGCAGCGACTCAGAGGAGGAGCTCTCTGTCGTCGAGGTGACGCAGCAGCAAAGGGGGACCACCGCCGCCGCCGCCTCAACGGGCGGCCATGGCCAAGCGGCATCCTCCCGCCGGCGGCAGCACCTCAACTCGCATTCCCTGTACAGCGGGCCGCGGCCACAGCAGCAGCGTAACTACCTGCAGCGCTCGCGTGTCGCCCGCCCGCTGAGCATCAGCACCCACAGCCCGCCCAGAAGTGTGCCGCCCGTCCAGGGACTTCCGTTGCCGCTGGGCCTGCCGCTTCAGCTGGCCCTTCCGCTTCCGGTGGCCCTGGACACTGACAATGTCAGCCAGTCGCTGTACGTGGCCTCGCCCAGCGGCAGCGACCAGGCCTCGCAGGGTGCTGGTGCTGGCGTGCTGATGGAGGAGTCCTGGTACGTAACACCGCCACCATGCTTCACCTCGATTGGGCCAATCAATATGGAAACATCACCATTTGAGAATCTATTGATTGAGCATCCAAGGTTGGTGATCTTTATAGTACACAACTCCAGTTCTCCCCGAAACCCACTTCCCTCCTCCAAAACCAACCGCAATTTACAGCCAAAAACGCACGCCAATAATATAGTTTACTTAAACTATTTATTTGTTATAAACTTTACTAATGGATGGCCTCTCTTTTGCTTGCAGCATGTCCGTTTATCGTAGTATTAGGTCCACCCAGGAGGGCACCGAAAGTTTTGTTAATCTTGATCTCGGGCTGTCGGCGGAGTTGCCGGAGCTGCAGGCGGATCCGGAAGCGGCTGAGGAGGTGGCGGAGCCTGAAGTTGAGCCTGAGCCCCAGAGCCAGGTTCTCCGGGAGCAGCGCAACAATAGCGCTCGCTATGACCGCCATGCGGCTGCTCAGTTGAAGCAGCAGACGCTGGCTCGTCAGAGCCAGAAGGTAAGGATTAACAGGGATGTATAATATATAGACGGGTTTAACATATTCCTCTGCTTCCAGAGCAACAACAAGAAGCAGCATCAGCAGCTCTGCCGTAGCGCCATAAAGCGGGCCAACAAGGTGCGCGACTTCCAGGCCAAGGCCAACCGCCCCCGCCGCTCGGAGATGCAGCACTGCAAGCTGGTTAGCGGCGCCAACAACAACCGCAGCAAGTGCTGCTACTAGGCGCACACCGCACCCGCACACCCACCAGCCTCCAGCCACGCCCCCAAACACACACCCTCCCGCACTGGAGGAGCATTACAATCATGGCATGGATTTTAATTAGTATTTTAACTTAACCCCCAAGAAAAGAAACGAGAAAACCCCGGCAAGCAAACGTGCAGGAGATGCCACAAAAATATATCAAAATCTAGCAGCTACAGAAAAAACACATACGTTTAATTAAACTTAATAATTAATTGTGTAAAAACGAAAAACAAAAGCCACAAAAAAAATTAACTATCTGTGTAAATGCGTAGATTTTAACGTTTGCCGTTTCTATTTCAAAACTTATATGAGAAAAAATACCAAAAAAATGCAATAAAATTTTCAAAATGAATATGCAAAAAAACCCATAAGAAAAAAACAAAACAAATGACAAAAAAAATATTATGTATATGAAATAAGCAAGCGATTTTGTTACTATAGCAAACAGTTTTATTTATTTAATCTTAACAATCAAAACACACACACACGATAACCTTATGGTATGATTTGCAAAACATTTTATGTTTATTTTTCTGATTGAGCAATCTCTGATGGATCTTTATTTGCGTTGAGAAAGTATGAATTTTGTGTGTAAAGTGTATGCTTATCGACATGTAGGATATAATGTATTAAACCCCCGATGCACCAGATGTAATGTTCTATATTGTATGCCTGATTATATATAAATATATGTTGGAAATGCGCGTGCGTATGTATGAAACAAGAAAAAAATGTGCGAAAATGACAAACAACAACAACAAAAAAATGATAAAAGTATATATAACAGAAGGAAAAAATCACAATAAAAAAAATGATTATGCTAAAACTAACAAGTGGAGTTATAATTTATGTCTATATATTATAGTTTTATCTTTATGTTTTAGGGGAAAATATCTTTAATTTTGAGGTGCTTTCAGTTCATAAATATTGCGTTTTTTTAATATTTTATTTATTCAACAATGAATTTCAAAGACAATGTTGCTTACAAAATGTGCTTTAATTTTATTAAATATTTGTTAATAATATAAAGCCATTTTGAACCCCGATTACTTTGCCCCAACAATTAAATATTCATCTCGATCTCTTTAAATGTGGGTCAGTTGCGGCTGAACTCTGGATTTGTCACGGTGGCTGGTCAAGGGTTGCCCTTGCTGGGGATATCGATATAAGGTTTTAATGGCGTTTATTCCAGGGTCAAATTGGATGGCAGGCGGACGAGCCTTTCACAACGCCTAAAGTGCCAAGTAACTAATTAGTGATTTGTATTTCAACGCAGACACGCTTGGCAAACGAAGTCAATTAAATGAGCCTAACCTGCAGATCCGCACTCGACAGTTAGGTGCCGTTGACCTTGGCCAAAAGGTAAGGGGTTGCCCTGCTCCAAGCTCCAGCTCCCGTCTTCAGCTTTATCTGTGGCTTCACCTGTTCCTCCAACTTCCGCGATGCAGAGCGCGTCTAACGGCGAACCACAACGAAAGTAAATCAGTAAATGGAATCATCACAGGCGGGCTCTGCGAGATTCTTTCACAACAACCTGCAGCAGGTGGAGAAGAGCCCCTGATGGAGCCCTGAGAGCCACCAGAATGCGGTTGGTTGGCTAGGCTCTTTTACACAGAGGGAAATAAGGTGGTTTCCAAAATAATAATAATAATTTTGGGATATCCAAAACTGGGAAAGTGATCTGTTCTTATAAAAATAAATTTGAATCTGAAACTTTTACATTTTTTAGAAAAGGAAAACATTTTCGTCATTAGCTTGATGTTACAATCCTTTTTGATGAGGATTCATTAATTTAAAATAAAAGGGTTTTCAAGGATAAATATTAATTATTAGTGAAGGCCATATTTAAAGCTAATTTTTAGATATCTATATTTCTCATGCCTGCCTTTTAGTCCCCTAAGCCTATGAGAACTCTAACCATTTATTCACAAAATAAACAACCAAAAGATACAAAAAATTCTCCTCTCTGTAGCCACTCAAACGGATGGGATATGTGGCTAGATGGATGGATGGAGGAAAACTCTATAAAGATCCGTGCGAGCCGCGCTTGGCTTCACACCTGCTCGTAACGCGAAGAGCTGCAAACCAGCCGCTGAGTCCGCGAAAACCTGGTAACTCGAAAAGTCCAAAAGGCAACCGGCAACGGTACTCGGTACTCGGAACTCCGTTCGGACCAACTATTATGTAAGATTGGGCAATCCGGCGAACGAAGACACACATCCACATACTCGCACCCAACTCCCACACACACCCCCAGTCGGTGGCGGCGGCGGCGGTGGCGCTGATTCTATTTGGCAAGTTGCACTTGAGTGATTTTTCGGGCTTCCAAAAAAGCAAAACGGAAAACCAACAAACCTCTGAGCAGACGTGCAATATGTAAAGCGAGCCACATAAACGACGTAGCCCCAATGACGTAGCCGAGAAAAGCCGAGACAAAAGCTGCCAGCCAAAAATCGCGCAATATCAAAACCATTATCGAAAGTGAAACCCCAACAAGATATAACAAAAAAAAAAAAAAGAAAAGGGGCGACTGACAGCCAGAAAAACCCCGTTTTGTAGCGATTTGCGACGGATCGTCAACTTTTATGGCCAACGTCGCGAGGATTTGCTAAGCGCAAAGTGGAAATGGGCCAAGTGGTTCGGTGTCAGTTGGTCAAAGTGCGTGCCGAGCTGTGAATGGTGAACAGTGAACCGTGATTCGTGGGTGTTAGTGGGTGTTAACAAGAAAAGCGCGTTGGAAAACCTTAATTCAGTTGAGCAGGTCAGTTTGAGCAGTGCTGGAAAAACTTTAAGGAAACGGATTAAATTGTATAAAGCTATTTTGTTAAAGAGGTGAGTTTTTAATGTATAATAATTAGCAAATTTACAGGAGAAGTTCTTGTCGAGATCACCTGAGAAACTATGCTAATTTACGCTATAAAATTATAAATAAAATTGAATGATCGATGGAGTTATTTGAATTAAAGTCTCTTCTTATGTATTAAATTACTAATGGGTTGAATTTGTGTTACACCATTAAAATTAACATATAGGACATCTACATTTCACCAAATAATATATTCTGTATTATCCTTTTATCATAAATTATTTATATTTTCTTGATTATTTGAATTTTGATTAATTAATTTCTGCTACGTTTTCTGCTATTAGAAAATTTTTAATTTCAATTTCAAGATGCAAGCTTTAAAAATATATATTTTAAAATCCTGTAAATAAAAAAATGTTGGTATTTAGATCCTCTACTACCCAAAGGATATTTTCAGGTTTAATTTCAAATAAAATAAACTGAAAAGAACCATAAACAATTCCCAATCCTTTAAAATCCGTATTCTGTTCTGAAAATTTGTCAACTACTTAAACCGGTATTCCCACAAATGGCCATAACATGGTCAGAACCGTTAGGTGCGAGTATTGGCAATTAATGCTTTTGGCCAGCAACGGGCAAAGGAAAACGGCTCAAGGTCAGCCGAATGCGATTAACCATAATTATAGAGCCAAGTGTAGGAGCAACGGCATCGCGAGTGGCGGGCGAATAATGAAAGCCAAAAACCGAAACCAAAAGCCCAAGAAGAAGCGGCAACTATTGCATAACACGGGCCAACAACAGAGCTAAGCGAATAAAAAACAATAAACAAATATAAAAACAAACACCAGCAACAAGAAGTTGGAGTAATTATAACAACAATTAAGCAAACGGCGTGCGTTTTTACAGCTAAGCGAAAAGTCAGCCAAGCATTTGGCGGGCGAAGCGAACAGACGCGGGGATCGTTCATTAAAATGTAATCCAAGTTTAAGCGCAGACTTAAATCTGAGACTATGTTCTGCGGTGGCCATAATTAAACCATCGCCACGGATGACAGTTTTATGCCTTTGACCTTAACGCCTGACAAACCGAGTTACAAGATGATAGTACTTGAGGAATTGTCATTGTTCTATAGCTTCGGCGACATTGATATGGCATAGAATACCTAGAGTCCAACGGAAGTGTCTTTAATGCTTCTCGAGAATTACTATTTATGACGGATGTGTTTTATGGGTTTTATTTGTGGCTTGAAATATAATTTTAATAAGGGTTTACATTTAATTAATGAGACCACAAAGGGGAAGTCAAGCTTACAGATGTATTTATATTTCATTTCATTTTCTGAATATTTAAATCGGTGCACATAAAAGTTCTTAGTTCTTATGACCTTACCTACAACAAATACTTATCGTAGGAACTCATATTCACCTTCACATTTTATTGTCAGTCATAAATCATGTTAAGGGCCTTCCAGCCTCCCTGTCCGAGATCTCCTAGTCTTGAACATTGGCCACAATTAATTTATGAAGCACAAACTTCCTTCCTGCCGGCACGCACGTTAGTGTAACCAACCAATGGCGGACAACACTTGAGTGACCACTAGCAAGGTCGGCGTCCGCTCCAAGCATGACGATAATTATGATACCGATTCGCATTCTGATAATATTGAATGGTCGCCTATGTGACTACATCTTGGTTTTCCTCTTGCAGCCACCGGACAGTCGAGTGATGGACATGGCGATGTACAGATTGCCAAGGCGGGCGATGGCTGAGAAGAAGATGAAGAAGATTCTGTGGCCGGTTCTACTGTTCGTACTTGTCGGAATGCAGGTAAGGAACCTTTCACCTCTCGTTGATTGCCCAAGCCAAGTTGCACAAGCCTGGGCAGATGGGAAATCTAATCTAGTTAACAGTTCTTGGAGTGAACTTCCCGATTAGGCCACATGAACCGTGACCGATCGTTGGCCAATCTCTTGGCCCGTCTCTCTAACGGATATGCTCTGCTCTAATGCAGATTGCGTATCGACCGCGAGCGGAAGAAGCTTTTGTCTGGCCAAAAATTATGTGGCTTTGTTGGCATTTGCTATTGCCACTGCTGCTGATGCAGCACTTTTGGTTCCATAAACCAAAAAAAAGAAATAAAAGCGAAAGACTTAAGACACAAACTTGCGCGAGTGATTTATTGCATTGCGTATACGCCCCACGCGCCGCACGCACTTTTGTAAATGTTTTTATTGCTGTTTCTTGCAGTTGGTTAGCAGCTCGGAGCAAAGCACGGACTACTCGGTGGTCAGCAAGGCGGCGGGAGTGGCCACCACCACGTCAGCACCACCCACAGTGGTTGCCCCGTTGCGTCTTTTTAAGGGACGCATCCAAACCACCACTCCTTCGCCGAGAAGTTCGACTGGCAGTCGTCCTTTGGCCGCCGGAGCAGAAGCCCAGCAGGAGCTGGTTGGCATCTCTTCCAAGTCATACATATCGGGACCCACTACGCAGTCTTCCAAGTTGGCTAAAAGAGCGGGACTGGCAGGTCCTAAAAAGTTCCCCAAGGATGTGCGCAATCGCAGCAGCAATGCCGTGGAAAGGAATAAGCTGCAGCATGAGGTGGTGAGTTTTAAGGGAAAGAATGCTTTAAGGGATAGCAATTATTTCAATAAAAATTATTATTTTAAAAGCCCGACCATGTGCCTGACTCCTCTGGCTATGTACCCCATCGCATTGGGCATCCTGTTCATTTGGATTATGGTTCCACGGGTGTGGATTCAAGTGGAGCTCCCACTGGCAGTGGCGGATATCATGCAGTGCCCTACGAGGGCAGCAAGTGGCAGGAGGAGTATTGGGATCAAGAATATGCAGGACATCAGCATCAGCACAACGGCACCAGAGTGCAGCGTAAGGAGATATATTTTCTGTTTGAAACATACTATATATAATGTTTAAATATAAATATATTTTCTCTGGACAGACATTGAAGCCGAGTGTCAGGATGATTACATGAAAATACGCATAGGTTTTAATGGCTCCTTTAGCGGTTTGCTGTACTCAGCTGGCTATGCTTACGATCCGGACTGTATGTATATCAATGGATCTGGAAGGGATTACTATGAGTTTTATATACAATTGAATCGCTGTGGAACTCTGGGAAAGAATTCCCTGCAAGAGGAGAGCCGCAAGAATCCCACGGTGCGTATGATTAATTTTTAAAAGGTATAATAATATATTAAGGTTTTCTTCTCCCACAGAACTTTATGTGGAATACTGTGACAGTTCAATATAATCCGCTGATAGAAGAGGAGTATGATGAGCACTTTAAGGTCACCTGCGAGTATGGCTATGATTTCTGGAAGACTGTGACCTTTCCGTTTCTAGATGTAGAGTGAGTTTGAGCAGCCTTATGGCTAAAATCTTTGACTTAAAAATATCTTTATGTTTCCATGGTCATCATTAGAGTTGCCACTGGCAATCCTGTTGTGTTCACCTTGAGTCCACCCGAATGCTATATGGAAATACAGAATGGTTATGGCATTGGTGGTCCCCGTGTGACCGGACCAGTGCGCGTAGGCGATCCCCTGACCCTGATCATCTATATGAGAAGCAAATATGGTAATTAAATAGATAAAACATATAATCAACGAAGTGATCAATCAATTTCGATTTACAGATGGCTTCGACATTGTGGTCAACGACTGCTACGCCCACAATGGCGCCAACAAGCGGATACAGCTCATCGATCAGCACGGCTGTCCGGTGGATGACAAGCTCATCTCACGCTTCAGGGGCTCCTGGTCGGATTCAGGTGTCTACGAGACGCAGGTGTATGCCTACATGAAGACCTTCCGCTTCACTGGATCGCCGGCGCTCTACATCGAGTGTGATGTGCGCATGTGTCATGGCAGGTGTCCGGTGAGTAATTTATTTAATTTTTAATTAAATAAACTAATTGATAATCTTCTTACAGAGTCAGCCATGTCACTGGAGAAATCTGAAAGCGGTGACCAAGCGCGACACCTCCAATATGACAGCCACGAATCTCTCGCTGCCACCTCTGTCCACTGTTGATAGTGAAGGCATCACAACCGAGAATCCACCCTCCTCGCCATCGCTCTCGGAGAACGTGAATCTCTTCCAGTCGCTGCGCGTCCTGCAGGAAGGCGAGACAGACGGGGATGATGTGTTTGCCCACCGGCAGACGAAGCCCTTGGCTCCACACCAGACTTGCTTGAAGACCTCCACGTTCTCGGCCCTAACTGCTGGCTGCTCGGCGGTGCTGTGCGTGCTCACTGTGACGCTCTTCATTGCCTGCTCGAGGTTAAAGCGCCGCAAGGAGTCCTCCCTGTACGACTCTTACATAGCGCACAAGGGTCAAATCGATTGACGGATTTGACTTCGTTCGGAGCACATTGTGTATATAGTTTATGGCCCACGAAATTCTGTTTTAGTTAGCCTTAAGTTTGCTGTAGTCTTTTTTGTAGGTTCTGCGTGCTAGCCTTAAGTTTCGATTTTGCCAACTACGATTGCGGGAGGAAGAGAGAGTCCGTGATGTGTGAAATTATACATGTTCTTCATTTCTTACCAATAAAGTATTTTTAAAGAAATGTTCTGAAGAAAATATAAAAAGTTTTTATTTAATCAATTTGTAAAGGATTTTTAATGGGAACTATGGGAAGTAGAGGTATTTATTAAAAGAGTTTATATAAATATAATAACCATTCTCTTTTTCTAATTAATTTAAATTGTATTTTTTCTGAAACTTTGAAATTAACAATTCTCAACTAAAAACTTTTCTAAATAAAGATTTATAAGCAGAAACAAATTCCAGAAAACAAAACAAATTCTTTCTAAGTCTGAGTAAGTACTAAATTGTATTTTACATAAATATTTTTTAGATCTTCCATATTTTCTAGCCCACCTTTAGGCTTGCAATAAATATACACTCCTTCGTATCTTCATAAAAATTGACTTGAAGCTTTTAGGCACTACTACGATTTCCATTCAATTTGCCTAAATTGTTCATTGAAGCATCTGTTGGCATATGTAAGCTTTGAGCAGTTTATGCCGCTACACGGGGCAGGTATAAGGAAGTCGAAGGTGATGGCGACTCGTGCCACCTGTCGTACTTCCTCATGGGACTCGCGACTTGTAACTGACTTTGTCCTCAGCCATTGACACATCCATTTTTGGGGCATTGTGTTCCGCTATTTATGGATCCACTACCAAGATTTATGTGTGTTGCGACTGAAAGTATTTATTTATTTATTTATTTTGTTGTGGTTGTTGTTTTTTATGTTTTTGCCTTTTTTTGTGGATCGTGCACCTAGCCGCATGATTTTTGCTTCTCAGTTTGACACAAATTTTCGACTGCGGCGCGCCGCAAAACATTGCCCAAAGTGTTAATATGGTTGAGGACTTTTAATATTGCCCAACTGGCACTGCCGCAGCAACTAGCCACATTAGCAGCAGCCGCAGAAATACATACGCTGCTAATTGTGCAATTTTCGATTATTATTGTTTTGGCAAACGGACCTCGGCTTGGGTTCTTGGGTGTAAAAATTAACACGGAATCTGGCGGCGGCTCTGGCTAATTAATTTATTTTTGCTGTGCGAAAACAAACAACAGACAATCCGAATGTTTATGATATCACATTAAAGTTTGTGTTCAGAATATGGCAGCCTATTCACACACGATTTTGCATACAATGTGGCATATCTTTTTTGTTGCTCATTTATGATTAATGACAGTTTAAGCTGCGAGTGAGCAAAACACACTAATTGAATCATAAGCTGGAAGTGGCCCTCTGAAACTGAAATTGAAATTAAAATTCCGCCACAGTCCCTGTCCCTGCCCCAGTCATTGGGTGTTTGTTTAGATAATAGATACTACACACTCAAGCCCCACCCTGAAGAGATTTCTCCCCACCTTTTCTAGGCCATCTCGACCACGTATATCTGCGATCTGCAAGCAACGGCGACAGCGAAGGCGACCTTGACGGTGGCGGGGCAAAGTGTTTCAATCGGATGCAGCAAAATAATTAAATAAAAATTTATGAAGATACAGAAATTAATTTGATGTAATTTGCGTTGGCGTTGCCATTGATTTTATCTGTTCTTTGGTTGTGTTTTTCAACTCAACTCCGCTGGTGACACCAAAATGGCAGCCAAATTGCGCCAACGGAGCCGCACAAAGGCTCAAAGCAACGCTTTTTATGCGCTCCACGGCGACCTTAGCGTTTTTGCCCAGCGAAGCAGCAGCTAGCCGTATGTCTCATAAGTTGCACGTTCGTGGCCTGAGTTTTTCGTCTCAAGTCTTTCGTTTTTCGTGTTCATCTTTCATCTGTAGTTGCATTGTATTGCGCTGTCATGCGCACATGAAAATCATCATCAGGCATAGGAGGCAGTCGAACGCCAAATAACCACACAGAAAAAATCAAGCACATTTGAACCAAATATTTACAGACCTACATATTGCCTATACATTTTCTTAGACGTTTTCTGCTAAAAAAAAAACCTAGAAAATATAAAATTATAACAGTTTTAAGAAGCTAAGTAAAAAATTACAAGCAAAAGACTTAGGCAACGAACAGCTTGGCTAAATCAAAAAATCATTTAATTAAGAGAAAAATATAAAAGTCTTTTGACTTAAGAACGAAAATGCCATCAAGCTGCCAGAGTTTAAATTATAGCTTGTGGTAAAACTTAATTGGTTAAGTGTTTTATTTAAGAGGTAAGCAAATAAGTCTACACTTTATAAGTCTACACTTTATATTTCTTATTAAAAAAATAAATAAATCATTAAAAATCAACACAAATATTTATTTCTGTGCAGCAAAGGTAACATCAGTGACTTCAGCAACTCCATCGGCATCAGCAATGCAAAAATATGCTTTCATTACCAAACGTCTAGCATTATATGGCCTGCATAATGTTTTCCTTTAGTCGACTCATCGTTGTCTATTTACCAGTTTTCCCTTTGCAGAGAATCTTCAAACGTTTTTCGGCGTTGGAGTTGAAAATTGAGTTTTCATAGTACCTCCAAACATATTAAATAAATTGTGCTGCTATCAATCAATTTACGGAAGTTTACAGGCAATATAATTCGTAATTTGTAATGTAATTAAAGGTTGGGACAGGCGCTGACAGCGCCATGAGAGTTGGAAAAGATCATAATTACTGGCCAGCCATAAAAGACCTTTTTGAGAATATGCTTACCTCATCAACTGCAAACAATAGTTTATAATCCAACTGTAACAAATGAATGCAAAGTCAAATATACTATATCTTTAGGACCATAAAAATTAAGCCGTAAAAATGTGCAGTAAAAAAATTGTTATTTATTATATCTTTAATAAAATATTTAAATATAGAAAAAGTGCATCAAAGTACTGCTCAATTATCTCTGGCCAACTAATGTTAAAAATACAAAACGCCCTTGCAGTTTTGTGCAAATTAATTTAAAACATTTAGGCGCCATGAGGAACTGCGATTTGTTAATTATACTTGGTAGCGATTAGGCGCGGCCAAGACGAAGGGGAAAAAACTATGAAAAACTATGAAATAACAAATTAAGACCCCACCCACATGACCTTTCGAGGCGTTGCCTTTGTTCGGCGCTCGCAGTGCTGTTTGCTTAATTTATAGGCCCAAGTCTTGTGTCATAATTATACATTTTTATAACACAATAAAGCTGCGATCAGATAGCGGAAGCATTCTACCATTTACTTTCCGCAGCCACTGTGCTGGAAAGGCCTGCAGCCCTGGAGGTCGAGCACATGTAAACAGAAATCACCAACAGCTGATGCTTTTGTTTACAAACTAAAGGAAAGTGGGTGGTGGAAAACCCACCCACCCTCACGCAGGCAGGGAGCTTTCCCTAATTTCCTCTCATTTATCCGAGATTTTTGCGCATGCTCGGTGGCTTTCACTCAGATTTCGGCTGCTGCGCGCGTGAAAGTCGCAATCCCATTGATTTTTATCCAGAATCCCGAAGTAGAGTTCTTAATCCGCACCCAAACTGACGGCTCCAGTTCAAGACGAGAAATTTTGGCAAGAAAATTGCCTGAAAATCAGTGAAAATTAAGCAGAAAATTTGCTAAGAAATATTCAAAATCAAGAGAAGCTCAAGCTAAGGTGAAGTGTTGTAGTTTTCAAGGCGATTTCGAGAGTTGAAGCCTGAAATTGGATATCCTTTGTGTGCCTGCAGTTTTTGGGGCGTGGGCCCAGCGAAACCTCTGCTCAAAAAAGTCAGCCATGTCCCTGGAGTAAAAGGAAAATAGTGGAAGAAGACGAAGTGGAAGAACCATGGCATCCTCCGGCAAATCCTGGTTGCTGGGCAGCATCCTCGTGCTCCTGGCCATCGCCTTAGGTACGTACGTTAAGGGCCACGGCGAGGGGAGTGGACTTAGCTCCCCCTCATCGGGATGGGTGGTTATGTAATAAAAAAAGTGACTTGAAGTGACCTCAAGAACTCTGTTTAAACTCTGCTAACCATTTCTTCGACCCCGTAAACCAAACCAAAAAAAAGAAAACCTATCTCTCTATTTCTCCTCTCTTAGCTAGCTTACGATTTTACAGCAATGATTTGATTTTTTTCTTAAATTTACGCTTTGCGCTGGCAGCGCCGCCTTAACAAGTTCTCCAAGCTCTCATTGCCACCACCAAGAACCAAGAACCAAGGACCAACTTCAGCTCCTGGCATCCAACCTTCTGTGTATATAGCTTATAGCCACACTATCCCCCCAACCTGAACAACAAAGTATAGATCTGTCTGCTACAACAACTGCCACACGACCACCGACAACTTTCGCTGAGAAATGAGAAAATGAGACTTGGAGAATCTGCCAAAGCGTCGCTGCTGCAGCGCTGCAAACGAAAAAAAAGATAAATTAAAAAATACCGAAAAAATTATAACCGAACCACAACTGCGCTAGTCATTCAACTGAGCCATCTATCAACTCTATGTAAACTATATCTATATATACATATATATCCGTAATCTCAAGTAGAACTCCTCATAGCACCACCCACTCGCACTCCGTTTCAAGTGCTGCCCCAGTCTAGTATCTTCTGGATTAGCTCTATCTCTATATAGACCCATATAACCCTAGCTTAGCTCTAGCTATCTATCTCGCTCTCGCTCTTGCTCTCTTTCCCACTGTCTCTTTCGCTCCGTCTCTATCTCTCTGTCTCTCCAATGCTCGACAACTATAAACCCGAACCAAAACTATACTTCCAGTACACCTGCATACTTTCGTCTAACTCTATAAGTATTAATAAATATTTATATATATAATCCCAGCTATATCTGCTTTTGTAATTACGAATTTCTCCAGAGTCCCCCCTCAGTATCTATCTCGTTCTCTCACTCTCTCTATGTCTGACTCCCGCTCTTTCTCTCTCTCTCTCTCTCTGTCAACCTCCCAACCCCCCTGACTATGTATCTATGAAAAGCGTGGTAGCCAAGGTCCTTTAAGGGGACCTCAGGATGGGTGGTGGCGTACAGCATCCAGACCGACCACAGCAACCGAAATGAACAAAAACCGAAAAGAAAAAGAAAAAGAAAACAGAAAACAGCAAAGAAATGAAAATGCAATGAACCGAACCAACCAAATGCATATATTTATACGTGTATTTAAAGATTTCTGTATCAACTGCCGAATCTTAATTCATACTCCTTCTCTTCTGAGCAGTCCAAGAAGTAACGAAAAGAAAAGCAAATAGTAATTGTAGACCAAGTCATGTATCGTTTAGACAGAATCCCCCCATTATTGGTACAAAATGTATACAAGAATTATAAAAATATAGTAAATTCACTCACACACACACACTCACTTACACACACATTCACTTAGCGTTCATCGTACAAGCACCACCCCCCAAAAGTCATGTCATTCTCCTAGCGCTAAGTGCAGCTCAAAAAAATACATAAAAATAAAACAAAGTTCCGAAACTCACGCACTCTCCCAGTAGCAGCTTCAGTAGCGTGCTCCATATATATGAGACCACACACACACATGTGCTCGACAAGGATAACCCGGTCACACACACACGCAGCTTAGAGTGTGGGTAACAGCATCCCTGAGCTTTCCTCTCTCTCTATATATATATAAATCGCTCGTTCTCTGTCCTCTGAAGGATGTGTGCTTGGAGAAACTTTTTCTCGGATAAAGTTCGCTCAGCTGTGTCCTGCCTGAGAGTAGCAGAAGAAGAAGAAGCAGCGGAAACTCCTGTTAGACTCCTGATAGTTGGCCCTGCTGGGGCATTATTCAACATTGCACATTGTAAAGCACAAATTTACAAATTTAGATAGTTAAACCCTGTTCAAATAGAGTCGTTTTTTTGTAATGCCAGGCTCTAGGACTGTGAGAACCACGAGGTAGTTGCATTGGACCAACCGCTATGCAGGGGGTGGTGGCCCAACCGGAACCACTTCTCCTGCGCATAGTCCTGGTCTAATGGAAGTGCCTCCCATGCGGCGTATACTCAACGTAGGCCAACAACAGAGACAAGCAACAACATCAACAGTGCCGACACTCAGCAAACTACAGTGAACACCCACAGTATGCACCACCACCACCACCACAGAAACAATATAAACCACAATCGAGCGGCTCTCATGCGTCGTCCATTTTTGTTTAACTTTCCAAATCAAAATTCCAAACTTAAAATTGATGCTGAAGTTGGAGACGATAATTCGGTATAAAGTCTGAAAATGCCTCTGTCCTATCTGCCTATCTCTCTCTCTCTGTCTCTCTATCTATATCTCTCTCACTCTATCTGTCTATCTCTCTCGCTCTGCCTCTGTCTAAATCTATCTGTCTATAAGCTAAATCATACAAAAAGCCCATTAAAAAAAGAAAAATGAAAAAGAACAACATGAAAAACTAAAACAAAGAATACAACAACTTTGCTCATCCGTTCGTTTCTTTGTTTCTCTGTATTTTCTTTCATTGATATAACTTTTGCTTTCTGTATATTATTTATTTTGTATTTCCCAAAACCCTTTATCCTTGGCTCCAACATTTTCTTTACTATAATATGTTGCTTTTGGGTTCGCTTCCGTTTCCGTTTCGATTCCCGTTTCCGTTTCCGTTCCGTTCCGTTTTTCGTTGTGTTTTTTAGTCAGTGCATCCGAAGATGAAGAGCGCTTGGTGCGTGACCTCTTTCGAGGCTACAATAAACTCATACGACCCGTACAGAATATGACACAAAAAGTTGGAGTAAGATTTGGTTTGGCGTTCGTACAGCTAATCAATGTCGTAAGTGTTCTCAAAATCAAATTTGTCAATCAAAAAACAACCTGAATAATAACAATAAGATTATGCTAATTAAAAAAAAAATATACAAAAAATACAAAAAAGCAAAACTAACATTCGTAGAGTGTAAATGTGTTTTCGAGTTCTGTTCCTAACAATTCTTCAGTTTCGTTGCTGTCATAATCGTCCATCTTGAAACGCCGATACATATGATACACTGTTCCATCGACAGTCAAAAAAGTACACACAAATCATACACACACACACCACACACCCACTCAACGTTTCAGTTTCGGTTATGCTTTGTAAATAATTACATTACGTACACGTTGTCTTGACTTTGTATGTTTGTAGTGAACTTGATGCTAGCAAATCAAATACAAAATACAAATACTAACCCTAAACAATTAAGATTAAACAAGCAAAACAAACTAACCAACTAACTAACTAAACTAACTAACTAACTAAAGTAAAGCCACATGCGAAATAATGTCTTAACTACCTTCCCACCCGCTCTCTCTCTCGATTTCTCGATTGTGTACGCCAATTCGATTCGATTTCGATTCGTTTCGAATCTCAAATGCAAATCGTACCACGTATCACGTACTCCGTACTCCGTACGCCGTAATCCGTACACCGTACTCCGTTACGTTCTCTCACACCACCAACCACCACCAACCAACCAACCAACCAACCAACCAACCAACCAACCAATCAACCAAATAACCAACCACCAAACCACCACCATCTGATCACAATCAAAACCGAAACAAATGAATTCCCGAAACCGAAAACGAATATCGAAAATCGAAACCGATCAAGAATGAGAAAAATCAAATTATGAAATCAAACGTTTGGTTACGTTTGGTTTGGTACGACTACCAGCTGCAGTGGGATGAGGCCGACTACGGCGGCATCGGGGTGTTGCGTCTGCCCCCCGACAAGGTTTGGAAGCCGGACATAGTGCTCTTCAATAAGTGAGTAAATGGCCACATTTTCTAGCTAACCCAACAACTCCAACTCTGTACACTAACCAAAAGACAATAAAAGATAAAACAAAAAAAATGTAGGCGAAAGCAGAGTCACCACCAGCTTTCCACCGAAGAATGTCCTGTTTATCTTTAAAATACTAATCCCTTTATGTTCCGCCCCTTCCTCCCAGTGCCGATGGCAACTACGAGGTGCGCTACAAGTCGAACGTCCTGATCTATCCCACGGGAGAGGTCCTCTGGGTGCCGCCGGCTATCTACCAGAGTTCCTGCACCATCGATGTGACCTACTTCCCCTTCGACCAGCAGACTTGCATCATGAAGTTTGGCTCCTGGACCTTTAACGGCGACCAGGTATCGCTGGCGCTTTACAACAATAAGAACTTTGTTGATCTCTCCGATTACTGGAAGTCTGGCACCTGGGACATCATCGAGGTGCCCGCCTACCTCAATGTCTACGAGGGCGAGGGCAATCATCCCACGGAGACGGACATCACCTTCTACATAATCATCCGCCGCAAAACTCTCTTCTACACGGTCAACTTGATCTTGCCCACGGTGCTCATCTCGTTCCTCTGCGTGCTGGTCTTCTACCTGCCAGCCGAGGCCGGCGAGAAGGTAAGCTGGAAGCGAATCTTGTTTAGAGCGGGTCACGGGGTGGGGTCAAGTCAACATTACACTCTCAGAAAAACCCAAGTCAGAGTGTTATTTACAAAGTATTTATTATTTATGTAGCAAGTTTTCCAATTAACAAAGAGGCGACACGTTCTTGCTCACTGTTTCGGGTCAACTGTGGGATGTGTGGGGTCACGGCTAGAGGCCCGATCACTTAATTAAGCTGTTTATCCCCAGGTTACGCTTGGCATTAGCATTCTGCTGTCACTGGTTGTGTTCCTGCTGCTTGTGTCGAAGATTTTACCGCCGACGTCGCTGGTGCTGCCGTTGATCGCTAAGTATCTGCTGTTTACCTTCATCATGAACACGGTATCCATCCTGGTGACCGTGATCATCATCAACTGGAATTTCAGGGGGCCACGCACCCACCGCATGCCCATGTACATTCGCTCCATCTTCCTGCACTACCTGCCCGCCTTCCTGTTCATGAAGCGGCCGCGCAAGACCCGTCTGCGCTGGATGATGGAGATGCCCGGGATGAGCATGCCCGCCCATCCCCATCCCTCGTACGGCTCGCCGGCGGAACTGCCCAAGCATATCAGTGCCATTGGTGGCAAGCAGTCCAAGATGGAGGTCATGGAGCTGTCCGACCTGCACCATCCCAACTGCAAGATCAACCGCAAGGTCAACAGTGGAGCAGAGCTGGGCCTGGGCGATGGCTGTCGCCGGGAGAGTGAGTCCTCCGACTCCATTCTGCTTTCCCCAGAGGCTAGCAAGGCCACTGAGGCGGTGGAGTTCATAGCCGAGCATTTACGTAACGAGGATCTGTACATTCAGGTTGGGAAAACTCCTTAATTATTTAAAATAAATTAATTACAAATAAATTATACATTTTCAGACCCGCGAGGACTGGAAGTACGTGGCCATGGTGATCGATCGCTTGCAGCTTTACATCTTCTTCATAGTGACCACTGCTGGCACAGTGGGTATTCTGATGGACGCCCCGCACATCTTCGAATACGTGGACCAGGATCGCATCATCGAGATCTACAGGGGAAAGTAAGGAGGATACGAGGAGTTGTCGGAGCAGCCCGGGGCTGATTGAAATGGTTAACAGCATTGCAAACGCAACAATAATAAGCAGACACGAGATATTGTGGAGGGAGGAGAAGAACAATGAAAAAATTGCAACAATTAATGCGGATTTTTAGATTTTAATAATTAATAACGAACACTAAACGATACTTGCTTGCGCAGCATTAACACCTAAACTAACTAATATCAACTCTTTTTGGTAAACACACACACACGAATCGGAACATTAAACACTGAACGAAGGCAAATAACTCACCAGCAACAATGTTAAACAAGTAAATCAAAAGAAAACCAAAACCAAAACAAAAGCAAATACCTAGTGGAATTGTGAGTAACTTTATAATTTTTAAAACGAACTTAGCTAATATAGACCTACATATATAGAATGAAGTTTAGTTTAAGTGCAATAAACAGTGGAACTTTGTTATGTTGTGCCAGGACTTAAACTTAAGTAAATCCATTTTGCGCATGAGATCTAAGAATGGAATCGATTTGTAAATGCTTCTCTAATTAATCGGTGGCTTCGGGTCACCAGAAACCAATAAAAATGCAAAGGTTAATTAACGAATCAAGCAATGTGTGCATTTTGCATCGTTTGTAGCAGACCGCATCGCGTATACGCCGCGTATTACGCGCCAAGTCAATTGGCTTATTAACTAATTGTTATGGGCACAACATTTTATTGACCAACTGGAGAATGTCGATTCAAATGAGCATCGATTGTTCAGTTCAGTTTGCCCACGGCAATGAGCATCAGCCAATTATGTAAGCACGATTCTAGCTGTTCTAGCAGATCTTGGCCATATGTGATAGTCGCTGAAAGTTCGCACATTAATCATACGCCCACGTGGCCGGTGGTGTGTGAATTCTGTCGGACCTAATTGGCCAAACACACAAATGGCCAGGAATCCCCTTTGGTTCCTGGTTGTAGTTCTCTTGGTACAGCATCTCCAGCCCCCCTATCTGATCTCTTCCATCTTCGCCAGTGACTACATCAAAGGTTGCAGCATCGCCATCATCACGGCGCTGATGACGACCAGCCAAAGCCACTCGGGCCGAGAGACGTTTGAGCCAAAACTCGTCTCGCTGGCTGACTCAAAACTTCGGTATCCGCCGAGCGGTCGGAGCGCCGACTTGGCCAACTTAGGGGCTGCTCCCGGCCAGGCCGGTATAAATGCGCCAAGGGAGAACATTTGGGCACCATTCGATTTCTGATTTTGCAACGAAGACGTCGCCTCGTCTCCCAAGCCGCCTGGATAAGCCATCTCGTGTGCGGTTCGTCTGCGAAACCGGTCATAATTCGATCCGTTGTCTCGTCGTTTTTGTGTAGTGTCGCGTCGCGTTGGGAAAACTTGGAAAACCCGCGCTCAGTTGGAACCCAGTAGAAATGGTGAGTTACTGGCCAGCCAGCCAGCCAAACCGGACTCTCGTCATCATCATCCGTCATCCGTGTTTCTCTGCAGCGCTGCTTCCTGCCCCTGGTGGCCCTGCTCTTGGCAGCGGGTGTCCACGCGGATGTGTCCCACCTGGACACGGATCTCCAGGAGGATGGCTACCATTACAAGCAGCCATCGGTGCCCTTTCCGCCGCCGGACTCGGGCAACGGCATTGAGGACACGGATATAGGAGCCCCTGGACCCGCGCCCTCTGCCCCGGCTCCGTCGTACGGACCGCCGCAGACGCAGCCACCACGTCCTCCGCCGCAGCCACAGCCGACGGCACCAGCCCCAGGACCTTCTTATGGACCACCCCAGACGCAGCCACCGCGTCCTCAGCCGCAGCCCACTCCTACGGCTCCCGCTCCGGCTCCTTCTTATGGACCTCCTCAGACGCAGCCACCTCGCCCTCAGCCGCAGCCCACTCCCACGGCTCCAGCTCCGTCTTACGGACCCCCGCAGACACAGCCACCTCGCCCAGCTCCACAGCCAGTGCCCACTCAGCCTGCTCCTTATAGACCTCCTCAGACTCAGCCTCCTTCGCCGCAGCCTGGACCGGAGTACCTGCCTCCGGATCAGCCCAAGCCGCGTCCCACACCTTCGCGCCCGCAGCCACCACCACCGTCTCCTCCTAGGCCGCAGCCCACTCCAGGATACGGACCACCGCCGGCACCCCCAGCACCCACTCCAGGATACGGCCCACCACCAACGCAGCAGCCACCACGTCCCCAGCCACCCAGGCCACAGCCTCCGAGTCCCCAGCCTCCTAGGCCTCAACCTCCTAGGCCTCAACCTCCTAGCCAGCCGCCGCCACCACGTCCCTCGCCAGGAGCTGAGTATCTGCCGCCTCCCGGAGAGAACGAGGTGACCCCGCCACAGCCGCAGCCCACTGCTCCGGCCCCAGAGTACGGACCACCACCATCCTCACCACCGGCACCGCCACCAGGACCCACTTACCAGCCACGCCCGCCTACTCCGCCAAGTCCGCCAGCACCCACCTATCAGCCCCGCCCACCGGCACCCACTTACCAGCCAAGTCCCCCCGCTCCACAGCCAGGACCTACTTATCAGCCTCGTCCGCCAGCACCAACCTATCAGCCGCAGCCGCCTTCGCCTCCTGCACCACCAGCACCCACTTATCAGCCTCGCCCGCCAGCACCACCTGCACCGCCCACTCCTGAGTACGGACCACCACCCACTGGCGACGCAGAGGAGGCTGGATCCCTGGGACCCGATGGCTACAACTACAACAAGCCTGCCAGACCCTTTACGTTCTAGAACAGCGGCTCTTGTGCCCACCTCTGTCCCGTGATCCACCATTGGAGCCACAACTCAAATCTTTTCCAAATAAAAATAAATCTCGAAAGCCAAAGCTGGATACGTCACTCACTCGGGGGATTCGCTGTCAGGTCAATGTCCCAGCTAGCATGGCATAGTGACCTTCTGAGTACTCACTTTTTGACAGCCGCAAGTGCATTGAAAGAAAAAAGAATAAAAGATAATTAAATCTTTGATAAAGATTTTAATTAAACATAAGAAAGGGGAAACTAATAGCCTTGTAGAATTTTTCTGAATTTTGTTGTTTTCTTTTTGTATTCTTATAAAGGATTAATTCGATTTTTCTAAATATAATTTCTTTGAATTTTGATTATTAAATAGATAAACAGATTGCTTATAATTTATTAACATTTCTATATAAAAGAATTGATGTTATTAGTGTTATTAAATTTTATTTTTAAATTAAGCATGGATCCTCATAAAATTTCTTTAAATTTCTAGGAACATTGCAAAAAACTATGAATTTAAATTGTGAAATTAACCGAGCACTGCCCATTTATTTTGTTTCAAGTAGGCAGATGACCTAGCCAAAATACCAGCAGTTCAAGAGCAGTCCCCAGACTGCACCACCCAGTGGAGCACGGAGCATCTCCATGTCCAGTTGGTAGGTCAAATCAATCAAGCCTGGGGGCGCCATAAATCAGAGGCGGAAATTCCGAGAGCGTCAAGCAGCCGTGAACGTTCTCAGGCCGGCTTTGTTTGCAATATCTAACTATAAACCCATAACGACCAAAAATATATATATATAGTTATAGGTATATATTTTTGCGAGAGCCCATAACGACTGAAACTGCATCGCCGCATCCATACATGGACCACTCAAGGTGCCGGCTGAGCCAAAATAAATATGAGCAACTGCGAACCGATCGATGATCAGTTCCACGATCGACAACGACTCAATTCCCACCGACTCTCGGTCCTCAGTTGCCAGGTTCATCAGT
Organism: Drosophila anomelani; assembly: GCA_035045905.1. Classification (NCBI taxonomy): domain Eukaryota; kingdom Metazoa; phylum Arthropoda; class Insecta; order Diptera; family Drosophilidae; genus Drosophila; species Drosophila anomelani. Next base: position 13,452,016 of record JAWNOO010000165.1, read on the forward strand.
CATTTAGTCAATATGTCGGCGGGCCTAGTCAATAAATTGAGTTAGCCGTGGCAACTTCATTAGGTTGCCCAAAAATAAAGATAAACAAGAAAAACTGCAGTGGCTTCGTCGCCGTCGTCGTCGTCGTCGTTGTCGTAGTTGTGGGTTGTGCAACCATTTTCCAATAGGGCTCAGAGGGGGTGGCATTAAAGGGGTACTGCCACTAATTACATAAGCACTTGCACGGCGGCCTTCAATTTCGCTGGACAGAAGGCGCCCTAAGCCCGGCCCGATCTGAGCCATTTGATTAACGTCTTAACGAGCGGCCAGCCTGGCCTGGCCCGGCTTGGGTGTGATTTATGTTGTCAGCCATCGGATCTGCAGCTGCACTTAGTCTTGGCTTTTTGCGTGATTTATGATTGCAGCAGCACGGCACTTGAAAAGATTCGGCATGACAAGGGATTCGCCACGCATTGTTTGCCTTGCCTCGATAATTATGCGATGGCAATTACCGGACTCCAAATAGAGTCGAAATGGACGGCCATAGGCCCGAAAAGCAGAGCTACTCGCTCACCCGCTGACCTTAACTAATTTCGTCCAAGCTAACCAGATGATGGGTTAGCTGCTGAATCCGCTTACGATTCCGATTCCGATTCTCATTCCATCCGGGTGTAAATTTCCCAAACAAGCTATTAATATTCCCCAGCCGCCGCAATCAAGCGAACACGCAAATGTAAATGCGAGTATATAAATATTAAGTCATTCTAAATAAAATGAAAGCTGCAAATAATAAAAAAACAAAATCATCATCATTTTACCCGAGGGCTAAATTCTCGTCTTGTCTTCTTCATTGTTAATCTCAAATTTCCAATTAATTCTTCAAAACTTATTCCGACAGGGGCTAATCGAAAATATTAATGGACATATTATAATTATGACTTAATAGACAGACAATAAAGTCACACAATGATTTATGCCGATGCCAAAAGTCGTAAACTCAAAAATAGCACCTGTTCCCGCCTCGCTAGAAGTCTCAAGAAATATTGCGCATACGCAACGTGCGCCGGCCATATTCTTGCGAGTTACGATGCGTTCGCTGCATTACGTGGCGTTATGTTCGCCGCCTTGTAAATCAATCACTGGCGAAATTGCCCTTGGCACACTTTTGAGTCCATTTTTTTTCTATTCCCCCCATCTTTGGGTGTTTTTTTACCCTTGTCTCGGCTCATAACTGTTCAATTGTAAAACTGGCAACGCACTCAAACGTTTTCGTCTTCAAAGCATTGCGTACGATGATTTGTGTCGACGGCAGCGCCAAGCGAAGTATGAATCAACCCGTCAGCGGTGTTCGAGTGGATCCGCGAGGGGGAAAAGCAAACAAAGGGTAGGAATGCCGATGAAAATCACTCACGCATGTAAATGCACAGGGAACAATTTAAAAAATAAAACTACTGCTTTAAATGGTTTCTAAATAATTGGTTTATAAATGTTTACATTTATACGACTTATTTACTTCGGGAGAAACTACATAAAATATACTTATTACATTCGTTATGGGTTTTACAATTTATTTTATTTTTAATTTTAAAGTAAAATAAAGATTGTTTTATTGTAATTATTTATATTATTGTAAACAGTTTTCTACACAATAATTATTTAAGAGGTGGTCAAATAAATCTTTTAAAATATTTATCTTTCATTAGTTTTCCTAATTTTTCCTTTATAATTAAATTTATGTTCACCAGTATTTTATATTTTATTTGTTTCAATCTTGATTGTGCGGTTAATTCATTTTTAGCCTAAAAGTAGGCTAAGAAATCGATCAAAAATTTATTTAAAGCCAAGCTTAGGCTAATGCTATATGATTTGCCTACTATTTAGCTGTTTTACTAGTTAAAGGTTTATTAACAAGCTAAGTTTAAGCTTGTTTTTAGCTTAATTGTTTATTTGTTTATTTTTTTTGCAGCTTTAACTCAGTTGTTTGCTTTTTATTGGAGCTTAAACCGATAAAGTCTTTAATATGTTTATTATAATAACTAATGATAATAAAATATAATTTTTATGTATTCATTTAAATTGTTTTTTTTGCAGAGATGTACTTGTAACAAACTAAAATAAATTTTAAATAAATTCAATTCAATTCAATGTAATTTGCTAGAATATAGCCGTTCCACGTTGCGTATGCCCAATATTTTTAATTATTATTAATATTTTATATTCAGCGTAATTTTATAGGCAATCATCAATCCAAATTATCTTCAGCCTCGAATAATGAAGATATCGGCTTGCTGCTGTTACTATTTTTAAACGCTTTTGCTATTTTTAAAATGATTAATATATTTGAATTATCCCAATAGGCATTCATATAAATTGATATGAACCAAAAACCTCGATTTATGCAGAGTTTACCATAATCTCTTCACTATTTTTAGACATTTATTGCTCTTTTCGCGATGATTCATTTAAATATTCGGTCGGCAATCAGCATACACCTCGATTTAAGCCAACTGATGTCTCAATTTATAGCTCTGCACGCGAAATTCCGCATAATCCATTTGCCGCAACAACTTCCTTGTCCAATTGACCGATATATTGCCGCCCCGCCGAATAACAAATCCCCCTGCCACCCCTCAAGTCGCATGGCTGTATCGCATTAACAGCAAATTAATCAATTGCTAATAGATGTTTAACAACTGTTAACCTTCCCAGCGAGCATTCATTCAAGTGGCTTGCGAATAAATCAAGCCGCAGACACCGGCGATTTATGATTAAACGCTGCGATTCTGCTGAGCGTGAACAAAATCGTTTAGCAGCCAAAAATTGGCAATTACTCGGTTTTTGGCCAGTGGGCTCTCCCGACCAAGTCAGCTCGTGGCCTAAAGTGAATAGCCAGAAAATTGGCTTAGCCTTTGTTCAGGATGATTGCCCGTGTAAGCGATTTCGTAGACTTTTCAAGATTTTCAATGCAGAGCGCTGTGGGCGCCAGTGATTAGCATAATACCAAGGCATCGGCCACACATTTTGCCCGCTCTATTAAATTTTAATTATGAAACGAACAAAACGCCAACATTAATCAAGCACGGCGACAGTGAATAAATGCAGAAAAAAGCGTCAAATATGAAGACAAGTGGATTAGTCTAGATCGATCCAAAATTCATTCATTCAGTGAGCCGCAGAGGGCGGCTTTGTCACGCAAATTTATTTAATGTTGCTTCTGACTGGCTTTAAAAATGCACTGGAAAAAATGTATGCTAAATTAAAGCGATAATAAGGAATATATGTAGGTTTCTTCATAAAATGTAAAGAAATGCTTATAAATATATTTAGATTTCTGTGAAAAGTCATCTTTATAGTTCCTTATCTTAAAACCTTTATTAGCTAGACTATTATAGCTTAGTTATAGCTTAATTTTTGTCAAGTGTGACTTAAAAGATGCTGGCCAGCGTGAAGCAATTAACGGCATATAGTTTGGGCCACCGATCCATGTGGGTCGTTGTCTTGAGCACTGACAGCACTTGTCACACCAATCCATAATGGATGTCAAAACAGACAAAAAATAAAACAGCAGCTTCGACAGCAGCCATCACAATGGATCACCGGCACCAGCTCCAAAAAGCTGGCCCGAATCTATGCAAATGCAGAGTCAACAATGGCCAAGACGACGAATCCGATTGAAAAGGCAACACGCATAGCAGTTAATCCAATGTTTACAATCTCTTTACAAATTTCGACCTTGGCCTTACAGAGACAAAGCGCAGCAAACGGCATCCGAGTGGAAACAATGTCATAGCAGTTAGTCAAATCTCCGGAGAATCCTCATTTGCATGGCTTCGCCAGATGATCCTCTTCTCTGACTCACTGCAGAGTCCGGATACGAGTCCGAGCAGAATCTTACAGAAATCCGCAGACAGAGCGGCGACTGGGGCCCAAGAAGCAGAAGAACGAACCTTCATCATCGCTATTAGCCCCGTGGGGCTAATCATCGTCATAAGCTCTTGCCGAATAAAAAAAGAACCTATCAAACGGGTTCTGCTAATGGCCATTAAGCGTCCACCAAGCCTTAAATGCGACCATAATAATCAGCATTTGCATTTGTGCAAATTGACTAGAATGGCTTATACTTATAAATATAGAGATATAAATATACATATGTATTTAAACTTAAATACCAACCCCTCTTTGTGTTCTTCCCGAGCGAGAACGGGTTCGTGGCGACTCCGACGGCTGTTTGTCACCGAACTAGATCGGCATGAATGAAATCTGATCGATCTGTTTGCTTGACTCCCAACTGCCCCTTTCGAATCAATCCATTAGCCATAAAAGCTTAATGCCATTTTTATTGGAGCAATTTTTCAGAACTGAAGTTCCTAGATTACAGCGTCTTTAAATCTCCGGCCGGCAGAGTATTCTCGGGTATACTCATCAGGGGAAGTGTTTCCGTCTCCGTATTCGTATTTGGTACCTTCTCTCTAAATGCTTATCGCGGTCTTAATGCTTTGATTCTGCCTAATGAAGTGGAGAATGTGACCTCTATTTGTGAATTATAACTAACCAGTTTCGATTCGAGTTCCCAATGCAGGCCAAATTCTAAGTTTATTACCATAAAATTAGTCATATTGGTCTAAATTCCATAATCAATTTGTTTTTATGATTCTACTAGAAATATATAACCATTTGCGGCTTATAGGAAATACATTTGGATTGTTTTTAACAATTTTAATGATTATGAGAATAGTAATTTACTAAAAAACCTTTTTTATATGATTATAAAATATAAATTTGGAAGTTAAATAAACTAATTTATGCAAAGAGGAGAAAGACTATTAATTAGAAATTTTTATGTTGACTTTAAAAGGGAATTTCTGAGATTTTAGGGAAGTTTGTAAAATAAAAAATTGTAGAAAAGAAATATGCCTGTATTCTATAATTTTTATATAAATAAAAAGATTGTTAGTAAATATCATCATATATCAAGCACTATTAATCACTTATATTATATGACAATATCCACTTTGTCTACTCGCGTAAATTTAATTCTCATTTAGAGCTAAGCTTGTGTGTGCATATTTATTATTGATTATATTCAGAGTCAGAGTTCAAAATGCCAGCTCACCTGGCCGCATCAACGTTTTCTGGCGGCACGAGCCGGCCGAAAAGGTGCCAAAAGTGGCTAAATTGCTCAGGTTCACAGCCACCAACGTCGCGACGTATCTTTTTTGTCTTTGGCCGATGCTTTTGGCCCCTCAGGCGGCATCGATTTCATTGTTCGCTGTTGTTGCGAAACAAATTATGGGGGGGAGATAATAAAAAGCTAATTATTAAGTTAAACAATGATTAGATGAGGCTCTTTTGTGGCCATTCTCATTCCCATTCTCGGTCGCCTTTCAATTCCCATTCTCATTCCCGCTCGGCTATTATTTTATCTCGATTCTGGCTAATTTCAATAATTAATTTATGCTTCCCATTAAATGTTAACGTTCTTCTGCGGACGCTTTCACTGTGCGCGTGTCCCCGTGCCCGCCGGTTTGTCTGCGACTGGCGATCGATTGGAACCAGAATAATCTTTGGAGAATCTGCCTTGCCTTGGCGACGGCAAAATAGAAAATAAATAAATAATTGTAAACCCCCCGGCAGCCATCCAGAGAGTTTGCCGCCAGACTGTAGGTCAAGTGGCTGATGTACGATAATTGTTAAGCCATTTATTTCGTCAAATGCAGAGGCGGAAACGAGACTAAGCATCAGCGTTTGTGGTCTATTTTGAGACAATTTATTGAGGCGGTTATAAATCTGTCAAGTACCTCGACTTTTGGAGGTGTTGCAATAAATATTTCTGAGCCTAGATCACCGCCAAGTGATGCCAAGTCCAAGATGTCGCCCGACTGGGCCAACCTGTTTGACGCACCTTTCGAAATACTTATTTCGCCAAGAGTATGCCAGAGTTTCCAATTGTCTCCTCAAGATGATATATTTGCCGTGCTTCGCTTGTTGTTTGTTATAATTTTTTGCGTAAAAATATTGAATATTCATAATGCTTCTCCGGTCTGTTTCGTGAATGTGAATGTGCGGAAGCTTGTACAAATATAAAAAAATTCCACAAAATATTTACGAAGCATTGTGTCGACGAGTCTCGTGATAAAAATAGACGGGAAAGCGAGACTAGCTTGAGAATGAGAATCCTCGCTTTTCGACAAGGTCAATAATCACATAATGATTACAGCCAAGAACTAGCTAAATTCCCTAACCGAAAATCGTTCATAGCTTCCTCTTTAGTTCTATTTATGAAGACAGATGTCAAGAAAATGTTTTATATTTCTCCTATTCACACGCGCATATTCAAATGCTAAGCTGGCGGTGAGATAACGAGGCGTGCCTTGCCCAAACAGAGACATCTCTTGGTAACCGAGCAAACATATTCAACGGAGCCCAGGTGGGCATCTATTGTGGTCCTTATCAGGTGATGTGGATCGCTTGTAAACACACGCCCAGCCACAGACAACATCTAGCTTGGAAATTCGAATTTATGGCCCCGCTTAACCCCGGCCGGACAACAGGTCGCATGCTTAATATGTCTGAACGCTTGGAGCAAAACAAAACGATTCTCGGGGGGCACGTGAAGGCGACTGGATTCTGGCTATCGACAGGCATAGAGTCATAAATTAAGAGAATTTTCGATTACCGGCATTTAGCCGGAGCTCCTACGGCGGCTCATGGCTTTTGATTCACTCGGTGCGATCTCTCGATTTCTGGTTCCTATATGCAAATCAATCGAAATTGTCGTCGTTGTCGTTGTCGCTTCGGTTCCGGCCCCAAAAGACACGATGATGGAAAGATCACAAACATATTTAACGGCTGATATTAATATTATATATGGGCATTAACATAAATAAGAGCTCGCTAATATAAATGTTATCACTGGCTGGGAACTGCATCGAACGATATAAAACATATATTAGCCCCGCCCTTGTCATTGATTTATGGCACTCCTTGATTGCCGATCGATCCGTTCCGAGGGAAGAACGCTGCCTTTCTCATACAAATGACACATTTTGCAAGTCAAATATCGCTGACTCAATAGACAATGGACGCAAATGGCATAAGCAGCCAATAATGAATGTTTCGCGGGAGATCAAATTTATGAATGTGAAACCTAAGACGCCAGCGGACCAAAGCATTATTAATTACATTTTAAATTTTCTAATAACCGTAAAAACACACAATAAATTGTTTATTTTTTGTTGTTCATTACTAGATTTTATGGTGGGATTATGAAAAATGCTGCATACTATATACACAATATTTCCCATGTTCCTCGTCTTGACTGCCGTTGACAAATGTACCATCAATCAATGCAGGTGAAAGGCACCCGAAATGATGTCACATGACCGGGCCAGAACTATTTTAAAATGGGTTCTAATACAGTCATCTTTAGTGTTGTGCATATTCATGGTAACGTCTTTACAATGTCGAAAACATATTAACCATTTCCTGTGTTTGTGCCACTTAATCTTTTCGGGGGGAGACCTTGATATCGAACAAATCATTTTTATTGGCACTGCATCTTTGGCTCAAGTGGCTTCATTCACTTGACGGTGGCAGGTGAATGTATTTCCCCACACACACGCACGAGAAACGGAAATGATGTATGCCCAAAAGCCGTTAAATTCGCTTATTGTTGCCACTAAGGTCAAGAGAAGCTACAAACAATCATGCCAGCCGACGATCAAATGGCCGAATGAGGGGGCTACCAGGTCGGTCCGCCGGCCAGATGGGCAAACAATCTCCAAATTGACATGATAAAGTCAAAATACGTTTATTGAATGGCACAATTGTTGGCTATAATCAGCAGCAGTGATGCGTCTCGTTTATCCCATGCCCATGACTAATCCTCCCAGTTGGTTAGGTTTTTCGGGGAGTTTAGCATACTTGCATGGAGCCACTTGGGTTGGAAAAATATTATTCTAGCAAAATGTTATGCAAATTATTTCAAGCAGGAGCCAAAACAACAGTCTTAGGCGACGAACCTCAATTGAGGCACGCGCTGTGTGGCGACAGCAGGCGATAGAATCAGAGTATCTACACTGAGAGAAATTATTCATGACAAATTGGTGTACCTAAGTCATAGAACTAGCAAGTTCTGGGATTAATTTAAACTTAATTTATCGAAAAATGTGAATTTTTTTTAGATTTTGTATGAACCAACACGAAAGACTTAAGCAACAAACTTGATTGTAACCACCAAGTATTCTTGAAGGATAAAGGATGAGCAAGTCATCACGCAAGAGTGAAAAATGGTCGGAAATAAAGACAAATATTTATAATTTAATATTAATTACTAAAATAAGTCTGACTATTTTTTTACAATATTATTTTTCAAATATAAAAAAAATAATGGCTCATGACGACACCAAAGTGATTGTCCAAAGGGACCAACCAGCAACTCAAGACCCATCAGCAGCCACTTCTGGCCGCCGTTTCTTCTCATTTCGTTTCATTTAATTTAAATTTTGATTTGAATTGCCGATGCTGTATTTTGTTTAGTTGTCGTTGTTGTTTCTGGTGCTGAGCGGTGCCGCTTCTGCTTCTGCTATTAATATTTTGTTGTTACCTTATTTATAACGCCGTGTGCGGTTTGTGTCTCATCGGGTTTCGGTTTCGGTCTCGGATTTTGGCGGTCAGACTAGACTCTCTTAGACCCACGTACCGAACTGAACCGAACCGGACGGATTGGACCGAGCCGGCGATATAGTATAAATTTCATACCCACTGACCAGCTCATCATCATTTGTGCTTTGAACTTCTTAAGTGTAAATTGCTCGTCCGCATCTGCTCGAGAAAATTTCGTGAACTCCCCAAAAAACCAAAAACAAACAAACGAAAATGGTATGTGATCCTGGCAATAATAAGGACCCCGAGTCCTAGTGATCCTCTCCGCTGACCAAGCAGGATATGAACTACAGATTAGACCACAGTGAATCGTGAATTAAAAATGAATTTAAAAGCGAACCCGAAATAACTATTACTCTCAAGTGCTCCCCAACCCAAACTCAAGTGCCTGAAAACGACTTCATCAACGCGCTGTCCCGACTCGAGTGGCCCTCGGGACTCGATTCACTTCACACCCGTGCCGGAGACACGCACATAATTATGCTCCAGAAATAGCTCAAAAAATAGCAGCACCTCTCACTAGAATTCTTTTTTTGTCTTCCTTAATTGTTACTGTGAAGATACGACGCAAGTTTGAGATATAGAAAGGAACAAGGATTTAAAATCCTAACTAAATAATTGATTTAATTTATATTTTAATAAATTTGTTTAGAATAAAACTTAAATTTAGATATAAACTCCTTTGAACTTTCTTTCTAACCAACTTCCTTCTTAGACGGAAGTCCAAGAAATCAAGAAAGGACAAACTGGATCAGTCTTCATATTAATTTTTCTTAATAATATTAGTGTCTTTGAACTTATTAGGAAATTTATAATTAACTTCAACTAGTTCCAAGCTCATTAACATTTTTAGATGAAACTAAAGTGCGCCGGTCATAATTTTGCGGTAGTAAAGTAGACATAACTTCATTTGGCAGTGCAAAAATATATATTTTTTGCGACTTAATTTATTTTTATGAGTTGACGCTGGGGTTAAGGTCTTGAGTATTCCACTATAATAAATATTTTATTAATTTATTAATACCATATACATTTTCCATCAATTTCCTTACAGAAATTCTTTTTGCTGTTGGCTTTGGCCCTCGTGGGTGTTGCTTGTGGCGCCCAGCTCCCCGACTCCGCCACCCAGGGACCCAATCCTCAGGATATTGCTACTCCTGAGCCCGAGTACATTGACATTGAGGATCCTGCCCCGGTGGCCTCCGCTCCTGCTCCCCGTCCCGTGGCTGCCGCTGCTCCGCGTCCTGTGATCGCTGCTCCCGCACCCATTGCCCGTCCCGTGGCTCGTCCCGTCGTGCAGTCCTTCGTCCAGCAGCCCGTGCAACAGCAGATCGTGCAGCGTGCCCAGTATTTGGCGCCAGTGGCCCAGCAGATCCAGGTGGCTCCCGTGCAGCAGCTGGCGGGGCACACGTACAGCAGCCGGGCTGGCTACCAGTACCGTCGTCCAGTCTATGTAAGACGCTTCTACCGCCTGCGCCGCTACTAAGATGGACGGCTAGCTCTTAACTATATTTAATACATGCTCGACAATCCTAGTAATCCCTCCTATATTTTGTCGTTTCTCTTCCTTCTCCCACTCCGAACTCCGAACTATCCGCACCACAACTCCAACCCAATCCAAACCGAATCAAGCATTAACCAATACCTAAAACCACGCACCCATTACCACGCACTGAAAATCCCACTATCTCCAACTATCAAAACTATCCAACTATCGTTACCTAATACGACCCTAATCCTAGAACGAACCCATCAAAGAAACGACGAACAAGAATAAGAACCAGAACAAGCCAAGATCAAAAGCATAAAGAGCGAAGTACAAAGAGACAAATGATGTTCTAAAGACAAAGATCGAAAAACGAAGTATTCAGTTATTGTTGAATTGCCAAGTAAAGTACGAATAAATAAACGTAAATTATTTGTAAAGAAAAATGATAAACAAATTTCGATTCCGAGTTATTTTATTCACCTGCCAAGGCCAATCAGTCTCAGCCGGGGTATCGCATCGCAACGGGCCTTAATTGTATTATTCACAGCTCATCAAGGCGCAATAAAGTGTGTCGAAATTGTGGAAGATTCGTTCTCGATTTGATGAGTGCCCCCCGTCGGCGTGGGCTCCTCATTAATCACGGAATGCCATGAGGAAAATCCGTCAGCCTGTCTACATGAGATCTCTGATATCTCCGGCATTTGCATACGGAAGCTGCGCAGAAGTACTCGTGGTCAGAGTATTTGCGCACCGTCTTCTTACCTAATATAAATAATATAAATATATGTATGTGGTTTAATTTCGGTGTTGCGTGGCGTCGGCACTCATTAAGTGGTGCGACTTCTTCGGGCCAATTAGATATAATTAGCTATGCAGGTTCTTGCATGACTCTTGGCGGCTCGTAAACAAATAGGAATACATAAATCTAGTGGAATACTTTCGAAAAACATTAAATTCAACCGGTTTAAGCTTCTGCTAAACCTGCTAAGTTGTCCCAAAACACACATCAGAACACATACTAAATCCATGGAGATGCCAGAAGTGTAAACAATCCGTTTTAAAAGCCATACACAGTGCCTCTGTCCGGCCGAGACAATGTGCTATTGATTGATGGATTGATTGTCAATTTGATTGCCTTGCCTCCGCTTCTATTCAGGGGCATTAACAGCCACTTTTGTCTATGAACTATGACAAACTGGGTCTCGATCGATCCAATCCACTCCATTCCTTTGTGTGCCAGCGATGACAGCGAAGCTTCCGTCTCCGGCTGGGATTTCTCTTGGATTCCCTGGGTCAAGTGGAAATTATATGCCTTGACCTCGCTGCTCGGTAATTAATTACACAGCTTTACATTGACCGAGAGCGCACCTTGATACAATCGGTGGTGTCAATTACTAGATAATAAGCGTGGTTTTATGTGATTAATTAATTTATTATGCGGAAGAAATGTTGACCCATGAAGAAGTGTTTCCTTGGGAATATTTTCTGGCTGATTCAATAAATGTGTAGTTTTTTTTAACTAACTAAAGTTTTAATTTATTCGAAACTATCCTTTAAAAAAATCTCTTTCATTATCTTTAATATCTAAAGGGAATCCGATTTTTATTTATTATTTTAAAGGATGCTTCTGGCCAGAGTGGAATTAGTTGCATACCTTTAAATCAAACTGTTATACTGATATTATTATTACTATGTCTTGCATATATATCAGGTTCAGTATAAATAGGGTTTTTATAAAATGTTTTGCCTGAAATTAGGCTACGGAAATATTGTGATTAATATAAAATGTTATTTCTTTATGGCAAATATAAAAAGAGTGTCATGGAAGAAAAGTCATATTAAAATAATATAAGATAAATAAATACAATAAAATTAATAGTGGCTGGAATAATATTTAGCCTTAAAAATGCTGTATATTTATTTATTTAACAAATTAAGCTTAGCATACAATGTTAAACTTGATGTCGTTTAAATAGATAATAATAAAACAACATAACAATAAAGGCAAACTATATATAACTAACTTATTGCATTGTTAGAATAACTTGAAATAATATTTATCAATAGTATTCAAGTGCAGCTTATTAATATGTTTAATGTTAAATGTTTAAAATATAAAATTCCAATTAAAAATCTTTATTTTTTGATTTTGTCGGTTCTAATCATTAAAGTCTACATTACCCATACGCATTTGCTTGTAACCAGCAAATAAAATATTATAAATCAAATATCATTTTATAAATGAGAATAAATTTAATAAATTTATATTTGCATTTTCCTTTTTGTAGTTGGTGTTAAAGTATTTTTTTTTTACCATGCAAGCTAATAAGTTGATGTGCACACTGTGCGTATGAGTAATATTTGCGTCCTTTTATTACGCATACGCACTGGATGCACATTTCACCCAAACAAAAAGAACAAGAATAACGAAAATAGTTCTGATCTTCCTAGAACAAGCTGATAAAATAACAGCCACCAATTAGCATTTGGTATATAATGCATCAACAAAAATGTCGTGCCTCAAACGAGGAAACAAATAGTTGGTTTCATTAGTGGCGAATGCGAAACGAATAAGAAACAGGCTAGACGACTGCCTGGTCGGCTGGGGTCATCAGTTTTGCTTTCTAAAAACTAAAGTCTCAAGCCGAAAATCGAAAATCGAAGATCTAAAACCGTTGATGAGAGAGATAATTTATGGGCCGTGTTTATTTATTTAAACGGCGCTACTAAGAGCAACAACCGTAGATAAAGCTCTTAGGTAAATCATTCTTGGGCGTCCGGCGAAAGATAAACGTAATAATCTATTTAATTTGCATTTGCTGACAGAGATGAAGGAACGGGTTGCCGGCCATTAGATCATGCAATCGATTTCCATAAAGCAATTCATTTTGTCAACAAACGTTCTTCTTCAGCACCCAAAAACCAACAAAAATATATGTAGACTCAACTTCCTGATCGCATTAGTTTCACTTTCACATCACCGTGGGCGGACTTAAGAATCTGCGGGGGATCTGCGGGTGTATCTGTATTCACACCTCCAACAATGCCAGCGATTGTCTTGGAGCAATTAAGGCATTGTTATAAATTATAAAACCGTCGTTTATTGGAGCTCAGCCACAGCTCGGGCCATAAAATTAGAGCTTATGGCCGTTATGGCTGCTCACTTCAATTACTCAACGTTGGTTTTGTTTTGGGTTTCTCTGGCGAGTCAATAAATCAAGCCGGAATTGGATACAGAGCATTATTCAGTCCCAAAAAAAGAAGAGATCAAGAAATAGCCCCTGAATGAAACTGTTCTGCCGAGTTCACAGATATTTTTAGCCGGCAATTATGTATGTGGCACTTGAGCCGAGTTCGTGGTCGTGTTCTTGGCCTCTCTGGGACACTGGATTTTCCCCAGATCCCCTTGGGAATTTTCTGTTGCCAAAAAGTTTAGGTAATGAAAGAATAATTTTACGTTTGGCAGTGCAAAGCTTTATTCGTTTCTTAGTGCAGGCTCGGTAAACAATAAATAACTACAGGTAAAATACACGTGACATTGGAAGACAACAAACAAATGGCTAGGGATGATCGGCGCTTAGAAGAGGAAGGGCTGGGCAGGGGCGTCGTAGTGGTAGCCATCCTCGCTCTTGGGCTCCACGATCTCCTGGGGCGGCAGGTAGCTGTTCACAGGCTCCTCCAGGGGAGCGGCGTACGAGGGGATCGGGATCTTGAAGCTGGGCACCGATGGAGCCACATAGCGGGGCTGCTCGACAACGGGAGCAGGAGCAGGCACAGGTGGCAGATAGGCAGGCTTGGGTGGCTCCACTCGCACAACTGGTGGAGGAGGAGGCAGATAGGCTGGCCTGGGTGGATCAACTCGGACCACAGGTGGAGGAGGAGGCAGATAGGCTGGCTTGGGTGGATCAACTCGGACCACAGGTGGAGGAGGAGGCAGATAGGCGGGCTTGGGTGGGTTGACCTTCACAACTGGTGGCGGAGGAGGCAGGTAAGATGGCTTGGGGGTCCTCACCACTGGAATTTCGGGCTTCACGGTTGCGGGTGGCAGATACACTGGCGGAGGCTGGGTCACGGGCTTGGGCGGCAGATAGCTGGGAACTGGGGCAATAACGCGCACGGTCACTGGCTCCGGAGGCAGATAGGCCGGAGCAGGAGTGGGCAGGTCGAAGGGGATGCTCGGCGGGTCGTAGTTATAGCCAGGATGATCATGGTGATCGTGGTGCTCGTGATGGTGGTCGTGCCCCAGAAGATGCGACACATCGGCGGCGGCCAGGGCCAAACTGCAAACTGCCAGGATGAGGAGTTTCTGAAATATAAACATCATTCTGAAGATCGTTACGATGATTATCCTTGAGAGCGGGGAAATACCATTTTGTGGCTGGAACGTTCTTGCTTCAACGACTGCTTCTGGCCAAGTGATACAGTTTCCGGCAAGTGCTTCTTTATTTATACAGTTAGAGAACCCGAACCTGAACCCAGTGGCCGCTATAAAGCCGTCTCGCCTCGCCATTACCATTACTTCCACAACGCCAACGACGCTGTCGTCGCGAGAGACGATCTGGCTGCGATCTGGCTATATAACTCTATATAGTATGTCTACCAGCCTGACAGCTAAGCGGCGTTTAGGGGTCTCGCCCCTTTGACAGCCGGTATTGGTATTCGCGCATCGGTATTGGTATTGGTATTGGGAATTGGCATTCAATTTTTTATTAAATCTCTTAATTCGAAGTCATCTCGTTGCGTTGGCTTTTGTTTTTTGGCCCGGTCGGAGAGCTCTTTATGGCTGGGAGCCATAAACGTGTTGGGGTTTACGACCACCGTTGCGTTTGCCAAGTATTTAAAATAGTTTTTGGTTAGTCAACGATCGGAATTTAGAGTTGAGCGCACTTTTGGGGCCACTCGAGCGGAATTTTGGGACTAAGGGGTGTGGAAAGAGCTGAAAATCCCTTAATAACTATTTTTCTGATATAAAACTTTATTTAATTTCTTTATAAAAGCGAATCTCTGGCTATAAACGTTTTTCTTTCCGAATAAGCATATACAATTTCTGTATTATTTTATTTTAAATTTTACAAACTATATTATTATTCATTAAACTTTTAAATTTATCCTATTTTTGTATACATTTTTTAATTCTTTTTCCTTGAGAGCGTTGAAGAGTTTAATTATTCAGTTTTCAGTTATCCAAAAACCAAATTTAGTGTCCACACTCCGTGATTTTTATTTATTTTCTTCCAAATGCAGCAATCTGCAATCCTTTTTTGTCTAACTTTTATAGCTAGGAACATTTTAATGACCCGATCTTCTAATCTTATCTATTCTAACCTACACTATATTTTAATTAGTCAACTTTTGTGTTCAATAAGGAGTTTATAGAGCCAACTCGTCAACTTTCCTGGCATCCCCTGAAGGAGAGCATCTTCAATTCGTTTTAGACTTAATTATTTAATTTATTCCACATTTTATTTTAAAGTTGACTTGCCCCATCTCTTGAAAGAGGTCAACTGTCGCTCCATAGCCGCCGGCTGCAATTGACGATTAGCGATTTTGGTTTCTGTAACAGACGCCGCATCCAACCAATCGATTCCTATATATATCCAAAGCCGAGCATCATTTTTCATTCCCAAAGACAGTAATTATAGACACTGCAGGTGATGATCAAGCCGAACTAAAGCTAAAATCGAAGCTGAAGCTACTTCGGTTGATTGGCCGCAATTAGATTTGGGGGTCAGATTGAAATCCACACGGATCCCTAGGGGCAGGGTGACAGCGATTTGGAGGCGATAGCTCGGACCTTGAGGATGGTGAAAGAGCAGGAGTGTGGCAACATGTCTCTAGGGAATTTATCGCTCCAATAACTATTAATTTTTGTGGTTTAAAATGCTTTTAATTTGTACAGCTTAAAGCTAGATGCAGGTGCTGAGTTTATGAGGTGGTGGGCAGTTTGTGAGCTGTGCTGGTGCAATCCTAGTGGCGGAAGCGACGCAGTGGTGGCTTGTACTGGTATCCTGCGTCGGAGTCGTGACTCTCCACGGGCAGCGAGCTTGGTGCTGGACCCAGAGGCAGGGCGTAGGATGGAATGGGAATGTGGAAATCCACTTCAGGCTGGGCTGGCGGCAGATACTGCTGCTCCGGCTTGGGGGGCAGGTACTTCTCCACGGGCCTGGAAGGCGGCAGGTACTTCTCGACGGGCTTGGAGGGAGGCAGATACTTCTCCACCGGCTTGGCAGGTGGCAGGTACAGTCCCTTGGGTGCCACTGGTGGCGGTGGAGGTGGTGGCGGCAGGCTGGGTGCCACCTTGGGTGGCAGATAGCGGGCAGCAGGAGCTGGGGGCAGGTACTTCACCTCAGGCGTTGAGGGAGGCAGATACTTGGTCTCCGGCTGCCTGGGAGGCAGATAGGTGGGCTTGGGAGCCAGGACTGGCGGTGGTGGTGGCGGCGGCAGGCTGGGAGCAACCTTGGGCGGCAGATACTTGGGGGCCACAGGCTCAGGCGGCAGATACTTCACCTCTGGCTTCGAGGGAGGTAGATAGCTGGCCTTTGGCACCACTGGCGGCGGAGGAGGTGGCGGTGGGAGAGAGACTTTGGGTGGCAGATACTTCTGGCGCGGCTTCTCCGGTGCCCCATAGTTGTATCCACTGGGAATATCGAACTTGGCCTCGTGGACATGATGGTGGTGATGATGCGGCTCCGGCTGGAAGTGCAGATCAATGTGCAGGTCGTGGTGATCATGACCCAAAGACGAGTGCGAGGAGTGCGAGGAATGGGCATCGTAGTGCTCATGATGATCATGCTCATGGTGATGATGATGATCATGATGGTCGTGCTGATGACCTCCTCCAAACAGGTGCGAGACATCCGCCCGAACGCAAACGGCCAGTCCGGCCAGAGCCACCAGGATCATCAGAGGCTTCTGCAAGACGAAAAGACACCCCATTAGATAGGCCAATCGAAAAGCTAATCCTCTGACTATTTACCATGGTCTCGACTCGAGATTATCCAGTTGATGTTGCTGCCGTTTGCCGACAACAGGTAGTAATGTCAATATCACAGATGGCTACCGCTTTTATACCCATCAATAGCGCAGCTTCCTCAAGCTCGGTTTTCTTCACACTTTTCTCGGTTTTCTCGGCCTGAACTTGACGGTGGCCAATTATCGGCGTGTGGTATCTCCTCTCGACCAAACAATTAATGCCATTTCGGCCAAATTAGCTGCCCCAAACAAAGCGGCTCATGAATATGCAGCGGCCAGCGACGAAATATCCCGCAGACAATTGACGGTGATTGACTCGGCCATCTGGACCACTTTGCCCCGATCACCCGATCCAGTCCCGAAATGGAGGCGATATCAATGCAAATGGGGTTAACAAAACAGCATTTATTTGAGATACGTTTAGCTTTAACTTATGTAAACCTTAGACTAGTGTGGAACGATCAAAACAAAGTCATCCGGGGAAATTTTCAGCGGGTTCAGTCCAGTGGGGCGGTGCTTCTCTTTTTTTTTTGTCTATTTTTATAGGGTTTTCTCTCTTATTTTTGATTAGAAGATGAATGCCTCGGCCGGGGCTTCATAGTGGTAGCCATGATCGGGCTCTGGCTCGGGCTCAGGCTGAGGGGGAGGAGGAGGCGGCAGGTAGGTGGGCACTGGCGTGGGAGCGGGAGTTGTTGTCGTTGTTGTGGTGGTAGTTGTGGTTCTTGGTGGAGGGGGAGGCAGGTAGGTGGGAGCGGGAGTAGGAGCAGGTGTGGTGGTTGTTGTGGGAGGAGGAGGAGGCAGATAAGTGGGGGCGGGAGTAGGAGCAGGCGTAGTGGTTGTCGTAGTCGTCGTTGTCGTAGTAGTTGTGGGTGGTGGGGGAGGCAAATAGGTGGGCACCGGCTTGGGTGGCAGATAAGTTGGTGGTGGCGGCGGTGGTGGGGGCTCCGTGGTGCTGGTAATCACAAAGGGCACCTCCGGCTTGGGGTAGTCATAGCCGTAGCCATGCTCGTGATGCTCCTCCAGGAGTTCCAATGGCAAATGTGACACATCTCCGGCGGCATAAGCCAGCAGGCAAGTGGCCAAAATGAAGAACTTCTGCAAATACAGAGCAGGAATCGTTGGAAAATCGTTAAATCCAGGTGATTTTCGGCCCTAACTGACCACACTCACCATGTCCGTTATGATCTCGTCTAGGTCTGACACCTTGAGCTCTTAAACCGCAAATGATTGACCGTTCGCTCCGATGTCTGTTTATTTATAGTCAAAATTCTAAAACAGTTCGACACTGTCCATGGCTTCAAAGGCCAATTATTATCATTTAAATCGATATCGCTCCGCTAGCCTCACGGCATTCTTTGTATCGGTAAACGTAAAGCGTATCTGTATCTGTATCTGCAGGTGTATCCGAGTTGTTTATATGAATGATTAGCGCCACAATGCTGCTCTGCTGCGTTGACAGAGCAGCAGCGAGCGTCATTGTTTCGGCATTATGATTTTATGGATCTCCACTGTAAGCATTTTCATCGGCGTCGTCACTCGGGCCACTTGGTCATTTGGCCACGGCCTCTTGTTACCACGGAGATCATTGTTTGAGGTGCCAAACTGAGCCGAAAACTAAGCCTCTGCTTCCGACGGAAGACTGGCCCTAAGCCTAAGCAGCACTTTGAAAAAAATAGAGCATTTTTCCTATAAAAAATCTCATAAAATTACAAATATATGTAAAAAGATTTAAGGTGCTAAATAATACGCACAAAAGTAAGCTTTAATTACGATTATAACTCTAATTTCTTTTTGTTTGTAGCGGAATATATTTCCAGGCAATTAATTAATTGCTAGGAGAAGCATATTGCTTAAGATATTTATTATTGCAGGTCGCTCAACTTCCCCTCTCTATATTTATGCAAACAAATTTAAGGTGTTAATTATTATGCAAAGTACATATTTGCAAGACATTTCATCGAATTAATTTTAGTTCAAGGAACATCATTTATTATAATAATTTTTAAACTACTCTTAATCATAAAATGTTTATTATTTTTTTTTATGACTGAATTAGTTGTATAAAAATATACTTATAAATTCAGCATTAATTTTAAAATCATTACACCTAAAAAATAGCCTAATTTATTTATAATTTTAAAGGAACAGTCTCTAAAATAAAAAACAAACAAATATACTAATTATTAAGCAAAATATTAACTTCTATACCTTAATCATTGTTTTGAAACAAATAGCGACATTTTGATTGACACTTCTCTAAACCATTTATTTTTTTTGCTGTGTAGCTGAAGACTTAGTTCCGCCGCTAGGAGCGTTGTAAGCGTGCTCTGCTGGCTGTCATAAATCATTTAGACTTCATTTATAATAATTATGGCGCGCGCTGCCATTTGCAGCTCAAGAAGTTTCAGTTGGAGCTTCGCTTTGAGTGGTCAGCATTTCATGGACAGCGCTGGACAATGAAGCTGTCTACAGTCTACTGGGACATGATCTTGCGGAAGCAATTCGGTTACAGATCAATGGAGATCTCCAGCCGAGGCGGACAATATGGAGAACTATTCAGAGAGCGGGGGAAGATCAAGAGCATTTTAAACAATATGTCTTCAGCACAGAGAATTTTATATATTTTTGTAATTTTACTTTACTTGCAAAATTAGAAGTCTGAAAAGTATTTTAATTTAAATCAGATTCCACATTTGCAGCTTGCAATTCGATCTAATTAAATCCCATTTAATATTATTTAACATTCCCTTTTTACAGTTTAGTATGAATATTCGACCCAGCCGTCTCTAGTTTCACATTATAAATATTTATAAAAGCAAATATTTAACCAAATAAGTGTCAGGCTTAAAGAATATGTTTACAGAACTATGAATATATTTAAGGTGATGTCCCTAACTCTTAAAAAAAGATCCCATCACTTTAACGGCAGCGTTTAATCAACTAATTAGTTGGATTAGCGTCTCTTGCCGCGATTGTATAAACAAACAGACGATACTGGTCTGGGTTCAACTATCACTTTTTGTTTCGTCGGTTGCCAAAAAAAAACTAAATAAATAAAATAAAAAATACTACCACAAAACCTATTCGCAGACGGGTTGTTGAACCAGAGAGCATCGGACATCTCGGAAGATCGATTGACAAGTGCTGAAATTGGATGGCGTGTGCTGAACCGAACCATCCGCGTTTCTGCTCGGATTTCGGCAAAAATGAGCGAAATTTATGCCGCTTATGAAATTAATTGTCGTTCTTTATGGGCATTAATCTTGTCGATCTTT
This sequence comes from Drosophila anomelani, assembly GCA_035045905.1. Taxonomy (NCBI): domain Eukaryota; kingdom Metazoa; phylum Arthropoda; class Insecta; order Diptera; family Drosophilidae; genus Drosophila; species Drosophila anomelani. The sequence continues at coordinate 13,472,395 of JAWNOO010000165.1, forward strand.
GGCTAGGCCTCAGTTTTAATGGCAGATGATCGCGAATGTGTGCAAATTTTGTGAGTCCTCAACCGGTTTGGACTAGAGATAAATGTATGTTCAAGCAGCGAGACATTTTGCTGGCTGGTTTTATAGAGTTCCAACTAAGAGCCACGATGAATCGCGTTCTAAGCCAAGTCCAAGGCAACCTCTAAGTTTGCTCTAAGCCCTGTCCAAGGGCCCTTTTGGTGAAAGGAACGCAGCCAGATCTCTGGGTTAGATTTTACTTTTATTTTTATTATCTTTACGAGACTTTGGTACAAATTCAAAATGCTGGGCGGGGTATTTAGCTCTTGAAGCGTCGGCTGGGCACCTGGTACTTGTAGCCATGAACACTGCTGCCGCCCTTGGCGGAACTGCTGCTGGATCTGGATACGGAGGAGGAGGCAGCTGCTATTGGAGCTGGTTCTGCTGGCTCTTCGGGCTCCTCGGCTAGGCCAAGTTCAGCGTCTGAGGGTGCCACTGGAATGGCATCCTGGGGGAACTCCTCGCCAGTGGGGAACTCATTGCTAACCTCCAGTTCCAACTCTGTGACCTTGGGAACGTCGTACACAAATCCATTTCCAGATCTCACCAGCTGCGAGACGTCAGCGTGGACAGAAAGGTAGGTTGCCAGGAGGAGTGCACCGATTATGGCAAGGCGCTGCAGGTTAAAATTATAATAAATAAGTTATATGATTGATTTTGAATAAGAATACTATAAATAAATTTAATATTTTGCTTCCTGACAATCTATTTTCTGTTCTTAAAGTTTTGTCAAGATTAATATTATTTTAATAAGATTAAGACTTGAGTTTCTTGATTAATATTTATATTAATCTGGCATAAGAACATTCAATATCTTTTGTTTCTATTTTATGTTTAAGTTCAACAATCTCCAAATTGCACAAATGCAAAATATAGAGCTATATATATCCATATCAATTAGTGGCGTGAAGGCATGCTAATATTTAACCACTACTAAATTATTCTTTTCTTTAAATATGAATATTTTAGATTAGATCGAGATCTAAAACAGGATTGATAATCGCCTAATGTTGAGAATTTTATGGAAGCTTCTTTGAATAAAAAACACGTCGAAGTATTAAGCTGATTTTTCGCTTTTAAAAACTACTACGAGATTTGAGTAATTGTTTATGTTTTTATCCATATGAGCTAGGTAGGCTTACCATGATGATTTATAGATGGGATTTGACGTAGAAAGGAAGCCGCTGATTTGCTGAGAATGTCTCTGTAATGGTTGTCGCCTTCCAGCGGAGTGTTGCTCAAACGAATGCAGGCGCCGGCGCTGGGGCCCAAACTATTTATACTATTCATACTTCTATATGCTCGCCTCATTTGCCTCACTTTATTAATTGCGCCAAAGCGGATCGATCGTGATGACGGTGCTGAAGCCAAGACACGGAGCCAAACACAGTGAGCGGCCCTAGATAAAAAAAACAAACAGAAACGGCAGAGAAACAAAGCTCCAATGGGTCGATGTCTTGGGCCAAATGGTGGAAGCGGTGCTACTGCTACCACATAAAATGCTACAACATCTCCATCGCCATCGCCATCGCCATCTCCATCTCCGTCGACAACCACATAGCCATTGCCAAGGCTAAGACTTGTTTTGTGGGGTCAAGTGTCAGTGCGTTTGCCTTTGTCTCAGCTGCGCGGCGATTTGCATTCGAATTAATGATTCTGACTGATCTCTGTGTTTGCCTTAGGGATGAATATCCAACTTGAATATGTTTTTCACGACAAAATATCTAAAATATCGGTTAGTTGAAGTTGGAGAAAATTAAACTCTAAATTGAAATATTTTCTACTACAAAATATTGAAAGAATCAATGTGAGGAGTATATGAAAATAATTTAATGTTGCTTAAAGTTTAGTAAAAGAAGTATTATATAGCAAAGGTAAAAAATATAATATAATATAATAACAATATATATATAAACTCCTTTGCCATCTCTAGTTCACAACTAGTAGGATCCACGTGATCCAAGTAGCTCTTCAAGCATATTCAATTATGCAGCCCTGTCCGATCCAATGAGATCCGATTTGATCCCCATCCATCGAGCATTTGAAGCGCGTAAAAGCGACGCCTCAACACGTTTCCGTTTCATTAGCGTTTTACGGCTGCAGATCCGGCGACGATCACACAATTTATCTATGCCAATCTCGACATTTTGATTATACTAAGCATCGCCTTTGAGGGGACATTCGCAAGATTGATGGCATTAGCTTCAGGCTGTTTTGTCTGGCCAGAATTCCACCTGCTGTGAACTTGCAACGGGATTTCAGAGACACACCCTCCTATATTAATCACCTGAAGAAAGCCAAACAAAAGGAGAACAAGTTCTACCTCTTCAGGAACCATTGAACTTTAATAACTGGAATAATCATTCAGGCTTTACAGAGTTTTTAATTAATTGTGGGAGTTTACTGTAGCTTTTAATGACTGACATGTGATCCGGCTTAAGTCAAACATTTTAATTGATTTTTTCCGCCTTTTTAGAGACTCGATATCTTGCTAAAGTTAATTATTATTCAATTAACAAATAAGAATAAGTCCAAAGTACCTTTTGTATTATTTTTGATTTATTATTTTTCATAGGCAATTATTGTCGGTTCATGAACTCTGATAATTGTCCTGTCATCTCATTTCAAATTTGCCAAAAATTGATTAATTGAATTTTAAGGAAGTAGCGTCTGTATCCAAGATTCAAGCTGAGGTTTATTTAAAGTTTGTTTACTTTTAGGAGTCTCAGTAAAATTACTCAATTTGTAGCACAACTTCAGGCATTATAATAATATATTTTAACCGAGAAACATGAATGAAGTAACAAATGAAGTACATTTGTTTTTCTTGTTATCTATTCTTATCAAAGTTGTTAAGCATTTTCTTGGCCACTTATATTTAAAATTAAATTAGATATCGATCTACATATTACTCAATGAATTTAAATATTATTTATTATTATTATCCTATTTTTTTTTTTTTTGACTTTCATAATATTTCATTGCAAAATAAATCTGAATAAATTATCCAAAGTGATAATGATTTTATGGAATTCTAAACAAGATTTCATGAAATGTGTTCTTAATTAAATTGACTAAAATCTTTTCAGTTAATGCTTATACGCTTATATAAAACTGTAGCCTTGAAATCTAAAAAATTTCCATATTAGCAAGAAATGACGCAAATTGCTAATTTAATATACTTTCACTGGCACGATATTCACATAATCTCAAATTCAATCAAAGACTTTAAAAGTAACCGTTTTCAATTCAAAAGGTTTTGTTTCTTTTGTTTTCTGAAGTTATGAGATCAGTAAATATTTCAGGAATGACCAAAATATCATAAATTAAAAGACAGATTCCTTAAAATCGCTTGATTTTTATATTGACAGTTATTATTGAGTGGATTCGGCTTTCTTCCGAAAGGCCGAACCACTCATTCACAATTCGTTCACAAATATGGCTAATACTTAATCTGTGTATTTACAAGGGGCTCGATCGGCCTAGAAGTGGAACGAGGGCTGGGGGTTGTTGGGGTAGCTGTAACCCTTCTGGGCGGGCGGCAGGTACTCGACCTTGGGTGCTGGTGGAGGCGTATACACGACCCTCTTGGTTGGTGGTGGTGGTGGGGGTGGCACGTAGACGACCTTCTTGGTTGGTGGTGGCGGGGGTGGCACATAGACGACCTTCTTGGTTGGTGGGGGTGGGGGAGGGACGTACACAACCTTCTTGGTGGGTGGGGGAACGTACACTGGTGGGGGCACGGTCACGGGGAAGGGAATGGAGGGCTCTCCGTAGTGGTAGCCATCGTCCTTAAGGATGCCCACTGGGGGTGGGGTGTAGACGACCTTCTTGGTTGGTGGTGGTGGGGGTGGCACGTAGACAACCTTCTTGGTTGGTGGTGGCGGGGGTGGGACGTACACAACCTTTTTGGTGGGTGGGGGAGGCAGGTACTCGACCTTGGGAGGAGTGGGCCTCACGTACACTGGTGGGGGCACGGTCACGGGGAAGGGAATGGAGGGCTCGCCGTAGTGATAGCCATCGTCCTTAAGGATGCCCACTGGGGGTGGGGTGTACACGACCTTCTTGGTTGGTGGTGGTGGTGGTGGTGGGGGAGGCACGTACTTCTTGGTTGGTGGTGGTGGTGGTGGGGGAGGCACGTACTTCTTGGTCGGTGGGGGTGGCAGGTACTCAACCTTTGGTGGCGACGGTGGTGGTGGTGGAGGAGGCACATACACCCTCTTGGTGGTGGGTGGGGCAACATACACGCGCTTGGTGGTAGGAGGAGGCAGGTACTCGGCCTTGGGGGGAGTGGGCCTCACGTACACCGGTGGGGGCACGGTCACGGGGAAGGGAATGGAGGGCTCACCGTAGTGGTAGCCATCATCCTTCAGCACACCTGCGGGAGGAGCGTGGTACACGGGACGCGGCGTCGTGGGCTGTGGCTTGTACACCACCGGGGGAGCGGTGTAGACGGGACGAGGAGGAGTGGGCTGGGGCTTGTAGACAACCACCGGTGCGGGGGCAGTCTCATGGGGCACCGGCAGATCGATCACAGGGAAGGGCTCCGAGGGAGCTCCATAGTGGTAGCCATCCTCGTGGAGGTTGTTGCTGTGCGAGAACAGATGCGACACGTCGGCGCTGGCCACGGCCACCAGGGCGAAGGCGATGAGGAGTTTCTGGGAACAGAGAACGCAGAACACTGAACTGTAGTCGTTGCCTAAGAATATTCCATAGAGCCCAGGGTCCCAGTTCGGTTTTCGTATCCACCACCGACTGGGTTAGGGCAAATCCTCGATCCTCGGTTTTAGCTTACCATTTTGCTCAGAACCAAATCCACACCACGGATGCAGAGTTGTGACTGTGCCGCTTCTGCTCGGGTCTACATTATTTATAGTTCAGCGCCTCAGGATGGCGGTGCGGTGGTGCTGAGCGGCAGAAGCTTCTCGGCAGAGCCCCGAAAACTAAACAGAACCTGCTTGGGTTGGTTAACCGGCTGCCGTCGTTGACGTCGCCGCCGGTGGCTGGTTGCTGGTCGCGCTTCTCGCCACCAGAACGACACCCATAAACTTATTGTCCAGATTCCAGGCAATATACCTTTTCGGCCACAACAAATTCAGATTTTGGCCAGCTCTGGAACAACGGACGTAAATGAGCTTGAATCTAATAAAAATCATAAGCCACGGGCCAAAGAAAGCAAATCGCCAACTTTAAAATATATGATAACTTAGGAGCAGAGCCAAAGCTAATATAAAAAAAGGCAGCAGAGTTTAATTTGAATTCAAGAAAAACCGGTGAAATATGGGGATCATATGGGAGCTATCTTTTTGGGGAGAACAGGTAAACGTGTGATAATCATATGCCAAGAAAGATGGGCTTAGAGTCTGGAGATGATCATAAGGGAGACGGGGAAGAACCAAGGAACCAACGAATGAAGGTCCCGCATGGGCTCGATGAATATTCTGAAATATTTTGCGGTGATCGATAATGCTGCGCTGCGCTGCGATGCCAATTTGTCGGCCTATCGCGATGATGGAACCACTTCGCACTTAACGACATAGACAATGGCACTCTTTAGCTGATCCCGCGCATAAATCTAGTTTAGAGCCATGGTTGCGGGTACTCGGGCTGGTTAGCGCGACGAGAGACATAAATTAATTTCGCATCTATATGTGGTTCTATAATAAAACTACTTTGGAATGTTTTATTTATGAGGGCATTCGGGTATTTGCATAAATTCTCCAAAGTTCCGCCTGAACGGTGCGGCGTGTGGCAGCGAATTAACTCCTCCCCTGAAGTTATGGCAATTACTCACTCAAGGGCGCTGGCAACCTTCACGCAGCATCATCCAGCGATGTACAGCGTTCCAGCTGGATGAATCAACCAACAACTGGTTTCCCTCAAGTAGTTTCCCCCAAATCTGCGATGACCTTTGCCTTGGCTTGCAGCAAGGACAACCACAATTCCCTTCATCTTGACCCACTGGTCGAGTCCAGGCCAGCAGGCTCCCGTTGGTAATTCGATTTACGCAATCGAAACTTGCACTCTTAAACTGATTTTTAATTGCCACCATTTGAATTCCTTTCGCCCACCGTTGAAAACCCGATTGTTATACAATCGAGATTCAAATTCAAATACTAATTTAATCAATTTAAATTCGCAACCATAATCTTTCTCTTCAGATTGCGGTGTTAATTGCTTCTCGTCGCAAATTCATCCATTATTATCCTCTTCCGATAGCTTCGAGTTCGCTTATGACGTCCAAGATGGCTGAATACCAAGAATTCCCACCGAATATGGCTAGGTCGATCGTTGACCGTTGGCGCAATTAATAAATTTATGCTGTTCTTTTTTTAGAATTTTAGGGGATTTTTCGCTTAATTTCCATTTCGTCAAATTTGTTACGCAATCGATAGGGCAGATCTTTTATCGGTAAAATCGGGTTTTAAAACTCCAACTAAGGCGTAAATACACTGGCCAGCCAGTAAGAGGTTTCGTTATGGGAATTAGGTGACAATTTAATATCAAAAGGCAGTGTTATAGAACTATAAATTTGCCTTATGTCAAAAATACAAAGGTAATACAAGTTAACGTTCTTATAAACTGTAAAAACCTTTTGTAAACGGTTAATATGTCACTTTTTTAAATAAATAAAATGCCGTTGTATAATCATAGCCTCTGTAGGACAGTGACTTGATACGTCATTGTTCAAACTAAGTCGTCAATCAAGCGGTCGTTAAATGTTACGCCATAGTCACTGGAAATTCGAGATGGCTCATTTGCCAATGGCTTTTAGCGACTCATTTTGCGGGCCAATTTGTCGGAATTTGATGTGTGTTTTGACCTGAGTCAGATCAAAGATCAGTTTCCGGCATTCAAATGGGTTCTCAGGCCATTGTCGTCGGTCCATCAGCTAATATTAAAGATTAGCTCTGATTACTTCATCCGAAATTATGGCTTGTGGTTTAATTAGATGGATCTTGGGTAAATGCCACACAACGGTAAACGAGTTTGAGATCTGTCCTCACCACAAGTAAATATAAATATATATTTGTTTTTGTATATATATAGAATAATATATATATCATCGAAGAACGTATTTGTTCGTCGTTTTGTTGAAATAGCCAAATATGTGCACCGCTAAACACGCGTGCGTCGGATTCGGATTCGGATGACGGGGATCGGAAATTGCAGAACCTATCCGATTCGATCCCGAACCGACTCGAAACCGGTTCAATTAGTTTGGTGAATGCCTTAGAATTTAGTGTTTATAAATTTCACATTAGGCATAATTAAGAACAAGTTTGTTCTATTCTTACTGAGAGCTCCCCCCCAGACAAAACAGAAATCTAAACCCCCAAACCCAAACCCAAACTCAAACCGAAGTCAAGTTCGAATTCCAGCCGCCGATGCATGCAAATAAAATAATAATTTCAAAAACTGTTTATCAATCCAAGCATAATGCCAGACATTAATCTTCAAACGGGGAGAGAGATACCATAAATGTGGGCATCAATTAGCTTTCAGGCAACGGAAGCCGCGTTAACACAGCCCGCTAACTACAAGCGAATATTTACTGCATGTTTGGCCATTTTGGCAATTTTTTAAGCATCTATTCTAGCGAAAAAACGAAACAAAAATAATAATAATGAATCCGAAGGCACACAAACAAAAAGCCAAGTTCATTAAAAATACAACAAAATTTCTTTCTGCCTGAATAAATCTGCATTAAGAGCACATAAATTCGAAGTATAATTTAACAGCGGCTTTGACTTAGCCGTTGTGGCTAACAGTACGGGTTCGTGTCTCGGCTGTGCCATGACTGTTAACTGCAAATACGAAACTGATAACAGTTCACGAAATAAAGTATCTGCTGCTAAGAAGGTATTGATGAACAGTCGAAAAAATATTTGGTTAAACCAAAATTTTAATTTAGATTAATGTAAATAAAAATTCCATAAATAAAAGTTCCATAAATTCCTTTTGAATAAATATTAAAATTATAGTATTTAAAGCATACCAAAAATATATATCTATGGAATTGTAGCACATATTTATGATAGGGAATTGTTGTATGCTTTTAAATGTAGATCCATTTATTAATTTAAAATGAAAATATATATAGAAACATATCCTAAAGTCTTGACTATCAAATAATAAAACTATAACTTGTATAAAGTTGTAATCTTACTATAAATTATAATTAATTTAAAGTAAATCTTAGAAAATTTTCTAAATTGAAAACAGAACTAAATTATAATATAGAAATATTTGATTATAAATTCATAAATGGCATTCTGATGACTCAGATAGTTGGCTATTTGGAGTATATGATATACGTTCTAGTGACTCAGATATTAAACCTAAACTTGTCTTAAGTCTTAGACTTGTGGCCAACATATTTTGTTTACAAACAAAACTTCTCACTTCTTCTTCTTCTCAGAAGTGTTAGTTAACCCTTTATAATAATTTATTTGTAACATTTAGCTTACAAGTTCTTCAGAATTAGGGACTCGAACGTGTTACATCGTTTTGTAAGCCAGAACTCGTTTTTAAGTTATTTGAATAAAGCAACGGGTTGGTAAGATATAATCCAATTAAAAGTAAGGTAATTAATTTCTTCAGTTTATAGCCTGAAAAATATATTATTTGTTAATATGTTCACATAAGGGTTAGCAAGATTAAAGTCTTTTTTTTGCTTATACAAAAATAACATTATTAAAACCACAATATTCTTCAAGATAAATATTTGTACAATAAAATAATTATTCTTTTTAATTCCCCTAAAATCGTCGCATGTACATGCTGTATAAATACAAATTGGCTTTCAAAGAGTATTTAAAATTCCACTTGGCTACCAAAGCTTTGTTTTCACTGTTACTTATTGGTTAGCTTATAATCACATAAAAAAGTGAAAGCATCGGGCCAGGTGAATTTTATGGACTGGATGCGCTACTTTCAGCTGAAACTGGGAACAAATCTAACTCATATTGATGAGCCTGATTGCTTTATTGCAGACAAGAAGCCCGCGCCCAAGTTACCTGGTCTTATTTATGGTCAGCAGTCGTAATCACATCTCCCCAGACGTTTGCAATCTCGCAAGACAATGCCAAACATATGCAAATGATCCAGAGATATTCTTATTATTTTATATACTTTGACTTTATATATCTTTCGGGGATCTTCCAGAAATGCCGTATAAATACCAAATGTTCCGCTGGCAAAAAAACAGTTTAATTGTTCGACTTTGAGTGATCAACATGGCAGTGGGTTTCGTTCCAATTTGGATTTATATTTTATCAGCAAGCAGCAAGGATTAATGGAAATATTTTTCTCCTGTCAGCGCGTTATCTTCCTGGCTTTTTCTGTTACTCTGATGGGAGTGGTGGGCGCCACCTCGTTGTCCAGGACCTACTTGCCACCGCAGGTGGTGCAGCCACAGCGCACCTACTTGCCACCCGCCCCTAAAGTGGTGTCCGTTCCCAGGGTCCATGTGCAGCCTCAGGTCGTCCATCGCCAGGTGGTTCAGCCCGTGGTGGTGCCACAGCGCACTTATCTGCCGCCAGCTCCGCGGGTGGTGCCACATGTTGTGTCCATCTCTCGCCCCGCCGCCCGTGTGGTGTCCCGGCCAGCTCCACAGGTCATCCAGGTGGCTGCACCACAAAACACTTACCTGCCACCCCCAGCGGCAGCGCCGATCAACACCTACTTGCCGCCCCAAGTGGTGGCCCCCAGGAACACCTACCTGCCGCCCCAGTGAGCACTGCATCATCATCAGCATCGTCCAAGTCACGGGCCAAACGACATTTCCGAGCTCGACTGGTTTGTGGTGTGGTTTAACCCACGCCGCCAACTATATTCTAATGCTAATTCAAAGAAATGCAAAAATACATTTTATTTGTCTATTTAAATGTGTGACTGAATGGCATTTGCATATTCCCGAATTAGTCGCGAGACCATAAAGAAAGCACAAAGAGATAAACCAAGTTCTTTGTGTGTTTTGAGGGAGTCAACTTAAATCGGTTAGCATTATGTTTGTTATGTTAAGAAGGGCCGGGAGAAGCCATTAACCCCGAGAGGCAACATTCGAGGCACCAAGATATTCGAGCAACGTATTTCAACGATCTTGAGGCTTCGCAGGTAATTAATCAATCACTCAATCAATCCATTTAGCGGAACATTAAGTCATTAGCTCAAGCTGCTCTTCGAGCTCGGCTACGGTCTGGGTTACGGCTGACTAAGATAGTTTATGGCCAGCTAAGTGTCATATACATTTTGGCCTGGATTATCTTATTAATTTATCCCAACGGCCAACGACGCTACTGTTTTTATAAAGGCAATAAGCATTTACTCTCGGACAAAGCTGAAAAATGAGAAAAATCTCGACTGAGACCACAAACAGCTTTGGCTCGAAACTAAACTATCAGGTTTGCGATAATTTTTGCTTGGCCAAAAAATAAATAAAATAAAGTTGTGATATGGCTATTCTTATGAATATTTATGCCCAACGGACAGCCAAAAAAATGAGAGTTTTTAATCCACAGTCCGAGGCGTACCTAGCTGATAAAAACAAGCCACATCTGCTGCTGCTTCTGGCCGAGGCATCTGTTTGCCTAATTAAACAAATTTTCGACGCGAAAAACGTTTCGTTGATTTATGATATGCCGCACTTCCGTTTGGAGCTCCGAATCCGGCGACTCGTATAAAAGTACAGGAGCTGCGGCCAGAAGATATTATTCGATTCGCTCAACCTAAAGCAAGCAGATCTTCGAAAATGGTAAGGATCTGTGGATTGCCTTGGCTGCTCGTTGGCTTCACTTCTAATTCTCCTTTCGTTCGGCAGAAATTCTTCATCTTGGCTCTGGCTCTGGCTGGCTGCGTGGCCGCCGACTCTGGCTACAACTACAACGCTCCTGCCCCGGCTCCGGCTCCGGTCTACCACCATGCTGCCTCGGCACCTGCCCCCGTGAGGACCTATGTGCCCCCGGCTCCGGTCCATCATGCCGCCGCTTCTGCTCCCGCTCCAATTCAGTCCTTTGCTCCTGCTCCCGCACCAGTGGCTGCTCCTGCTCCCGTCTTCCACCAGGCTGCCTCTGCTCCTGCTCCAGTGAGGACCTATGTGCCCCCCGCTCCAGTCCACCATGCCGCTGCCTCTGCTCCTGCTCCCGTTCAGTCCTTTGCTCCCGCTCCCGCTCCAGTGGCTGCTCCCGCTCCCGTCTTCCACCAGGCTGCTTCTGCTCCTGCCCCCGTGAGGACCTATGTGCCCCCAGCTCCAGTCCACCATGCCGCCGCTTCTGCTCCTGCTCCCGTTCAGTCCTTTGCCCCCGCTCCCGCACCAGTGGCTGCTCCCGCTCCCGTCTTCCACGCTGCTGAGTCCGCTCCCGCCCCTGCCAGGACCTATGTGCCACCCGCACCTCAGGTGCATCACCATGTTGCCGCCTCCGCCCCCGTGCAGTCCTTTGCTCCCGCTCCAGCGCCCGCTCCCGTTCAGTCCTTCGCTCCCGCTCCAGCGCCCGCCTTCGAGGCTTCCGGTCCCGCTTTCGAGGCCGAGGCATCCGCCCCAGCTGCAGTCTCCTCCGGCTATGACTACCAACAGCCCGCCGCCAGCCAGCAGGGATACAAGTACAAGACCGTCCGTCGCCGTGTCTACAGGCACCGCGCTTAAACTAACGATAATGACGAAACGACAGCAATAAAATCGCACAAAAACGAATTAAATTATGTAGTTTTATTCAACAAATGGAATTATGCGACAACCATAAAGGCTGACCAAGAAGCGCATTAAAATGATAATATGATAATTAAGAATTATAGGTGAAGAAGCACAAAAGAAGAATATAATAATATTAGAATTATAGCTAAAGAAGCACAAAATGAAACACTGAAGACAAAACAAAATGAAAACCTCAACCTCTAATCATTATTAATGAATATTATTATTATGCTCAAGACTAGAATGCAGTTCACGAGTGATTGACCCAAAAAAAAGATGATTTCATCCGCAAGTTGAGCCACCGCTAATCAAGCATAACATAATTATAAATGCAGGAAAAGATATGTTGAGCCAAAGACGGAAATTGTTTGCATTTAAATAAATTATTGTTTCTTTTAAAAGAATTTTTTAGTTTTAGGAAATGAGAAAGAGAGAATAATTGCAATAGAGGATGGTACTTCCTATTGAACTCTTGAACTTCAAATAATAAATTGTTATTTGTTGAATTTTAATTTTAAATTTAATATATAAAATATATATCCTTAGATGGGCTATAAAATTGATCAAATATATGAAGAGTACCTTGGCTTGTAGCTGACTTGTTGTCAAGCTATGCTCACGAATCCCAGTAAGATCAAAGACCCCATCAGTTATTATCGTCGTGTGCAGAACAAATAGGCCAATAAATTCAATTGCTTTGATCTGACAAATTTACGAACACTTTCGTTGTGCTTTGGAATATTCATTAGAATCCAATTTGCGGCTATTCAAAAAGAACAAATGGGTCACATAAAGAGCCGAGTCAATTTCTCACGCTCGACAACTGGTTTCGCTTTCGATTTCGGTTCAATTTTTGGGGGCTCGATAAGTGGGGGATAATGGATTGCATTGCAAGATTCTAAGCAGAGTATAAAAGTTGCATTTGCAGAAGATTATCATCACTGGCACCTGAGCAATGGTGAGCATTCAACGTCAAGTCTGGAGAGTGGGAATCCTCTACAGGATTAATTTGCTTCTTTACATTTTCCCTTAGAATCTCTTCTTGGTCCTTTTGTTGAGCCTTTTGGCGGTTTCCTGCCTGGCCGATGTTTCCCATGTGAAACATCACAAGCACCATGGTCATCACCGTTCCAAGGAGCACGAGAGCGAGGATGAGGAGTCGCATTACCTGCCGCCAGAGGAGGAACATGAAGCCATCTACAAGAAGGAGAAGCACACCAGCGAGCGGGTGGTCTACCACAAGGAGGAGGAGCATGAAGAGCCGCACCACAAGGAATACCACCATGAAGAACCGAAAAAGCAGCGCGTGGACCACTATCACCACTACGATAAGAAGCCGGAGGTAAAGACCCAGCACATCCACTACAAGCACAGTCAGCCACAGGTCCGCACAGACTACAACCGAGATCTGTTCACTCCGGCTGCCACTCAAGTGGTTTACCGCCGCCGCCGTCCCAGTCGCATCCTTTACGCCAGCGCGCCCAATTCGGTTTTCCACACCCACACCCAGATCAATGTGCAGTCCCAGGACTCGGAGCTAAACTCCCTCTCCCGCCCCGACTTGCCGGCAGGAGCTCAGGCTCCCACTGGGGCTCAGCTTCCCACCGGAGCTCAGGCTCCTACTGGAGTGGGTTTCCTGCCCAACTGCCAGGTGGTGGCTGGCAATGTTCCGCCCGGCTGCGGCCCATCTGATCCTCTGGGCGCTCAGCTGCCAGCTAGTGCCCTGGCTCCCGGTGCCGGCAACTTTCCAGCCAATCAGCCCGCTCCTGTTCCCGCCGGCCAACTGGCTGTCCAGGGCAATGGCCAGCGACCTCCATTCCGGCCAGGCGGCTACGGTGGATACGGTGACAAGCGGAACAGCTTCTTCTTTAATCCCTCGCTAGGAGCCCAGCTGGGAGCTGTGGGAAACGTTGCTGGAGGAGCTCAACTGGGTGCGGGTCAAGGTTTCGATCCATCTTTTGGAGCCCAGCTTCCAGCTGCTGCCGGTGCCCCCTTCAATCCCAACTTTGGGGCTGGCCAAGCACCAGTGGCCCAGAGACCAGTGGCTCCAGTTCAAGCTCCTGCTCCAATGGCACCTCAGCAAAACCAATTTAATCCAAACTCGCAGTTTGGAGCTCCTTTCGATCCTGCTCTGGGGGCCCAACTGGGAGCGGCTCAGGGTGTACCCAACCAGCAACCCAATCCAGTAAATGCTCCACTGGGAGCTCAGCTGGGAGCCCAGGCAAATGTGGATCCCAATCAGAGTGTGTTTGATCCCTCTGTGGGTGCTCAACTGGCAGCGGGACAAGTGCCGCGCCTCAACAATCGTCGTCCTCCAAGTCGATCCAACTATCAGGGATTAAATGTGCTCAGAGGCGACGTATTTGGACAGCCACATCTGCAAGGGCCCTCGAATGCTTTTGGCAACCAACAGGACACGAATATTATCGACGGAAACTTCTACAGCCATCCGCATCATGGCCATCATGGAGCCTTGGTTTCGGTTAATCCCAATCAGCGTTCGGTCTTGGTGCCCGTTGACGACGATGCGGATGACGAGGTGGAGCCCGGTTTCCTGGGCTTCGCGGCCACTAACCAGCGATCCACCTATGTGGTGGCACCCAAGAAACACCGCTCCCACAGTCGCAGTTCAAAGAGGAGCAGCCTGGATCAGGGAACTTCTGCCTCGGAGCACGACACCGACTACCGCGAGGATGGCTATCACTACCAGAAGCCCAAGCACTCGTTTGAGTTTTGAGTTAGGTGAAAACTCAGCCCATAAATACTCGAAAATAAACTATACTTACAAGCAGTTGCTACAAGAGCAGTCAAAGCGATGGCGTTTTTTTATGTTGCATACTTTCAGGCCTCCAAAATGGAGTTCGCTTCCGTTTCCGCTTTGAGCTTGCCTTGATTTTTTCGTTTATTTTAAACTTCAGTTTAGGCAAAGCTTTCAGAAATAAGCTATTTGTGAACTTTACACTAAACTACAAAGAAGTGAGTTCATCTTTGAATATTTATTAACTTTAAAGGTTTGTTGGCCTCGTAAATAAAAGAACTTTTGTAAATATATGTATATTAACATATTAACACGTGCAAATAAATTAAAGCCTTAATCGCTCGATTTGATGGAAAAGTTTTTTATGTATATATAGTAAAGCATTAGGGGACGCGGAAAGAAAACTAGTTCAGAGCTCAATAGAAATAGACACACATAAAAAAGACACCAATTCGGAGCGAGAGAGGCACCAAAATACAAACATGGGCGAAATGAATTGTCGACATAAATTTATGCAATCATTTAGATTCGATTCTCATGCAAATCCAATCAGCTGAAATCAAAATAGAAATAAAACAAAATCTATTGTTTCACTTGGCCAGTCGCCTGCATATAGAGGTGAGCCCATCCGTTTTGGCCAAATCACGAATCATACAATGATCAATGCGACCTGGCTGGCTGGCTGGCTGGCTGGCAAATAATCTTCAAGTGTGTAAGACAACAATCCGTGTGGTTTTGTTATGATTATAAGGCGGTTCCCCACTCGAGGTAATGCTCAAATTCGCCAATCAATGTCAATATTTGCCAGCAGACTCCTAAATCAAATGTAGGCAGTCCATTGTTCGGTGTGCGTATCTATTTTTGGTCAGCTGTAGGTCACTTTTGGATTTATGCGGACCTCACACGCTCTCTGCTTTTGGCTCTCGGCTCTCGGCTCTTGACCCAATCCCATCCCCTTCTCGGCCAATAGAAAGCCCCATAAATCAGTGCACTTCTCCTGGCGAAATTAGCTCGCTTAAGTGAGCCCAATGCCCGCTCGAATATGGCTGCAAGTAGCATTAAATTAAAATAATTTATGGCAAACTTTCGGATCAAACTCTACGGAGGAGCGCGGCATAAAATTAAAGGGGACCGCTAGGGCATTCAAACGCGACCCGCTGATTACACAAATAAATTTTCAACGGGGTCTGTGCGAATTTCGCTGGCTCCATTGGGGCTTGTGGCTGGTGGCTCGTATGCAAAGCGAGTGAGTGGGTTCAGCTCGGCGCGGAACAGGCCGAGTTCAATGATCCGATCTTCCAGCCACCCGCTTCTTAGGCAATTATTACCATCAAAAATTGCGGTTTTTCCTGCACTAAGAAAAACTAAAGAGAATGTTCTAAACTCGTCGGTAATGGATAATAATTTAGAATACATGGATGACTGCTTGGCAATGGTAATCATTCTATTAATAACAAATTATCTGATTTTAATCTGATTTTAAAGATACACTGATTTTTATCTTGTCTGAATTTAATTACAAGAAGTTGAAGGTTTGGGGTTTCACAGAAAAAAAGTAAAAAGAAAACAATAAAATTGCGAAAATATAATAATATTTCAATAGTTTAAATAAAGACACTAAAATAATTATACATTTCTTCTTAATATTAACTAAAACAAAGAATATTGAAAGCTGATAGAAACTACAATCAATTCAGTACATTTTGTTATGTTTTGATTTTATTTCCTTTTTTATGCTTATTATTATTATGAAGAATGTTTTATTCTTGAAACAAATAATATTATTTATAAAATATTCCATTAAATCAGTTGAACTTTATTTTATTTAATATCACAATATAAAGGAGTAGAAAGCATTTATACATAAAACCGAATATATCTTAGCTCCTTAATCTCATACAGAAATATTTTTTTATTTGAAAATACAAATTATTATAAATTTCTCTCCGTGTGGCCATTATCTTAGGCTTCCCAAACTTACAGCTGGATAATGGTGAGTACAGAGTTTCGGGATACCATCTGATCCGATCCGATTCGATCCCTTGTAATGCCGCCTTGCGTCATCCGTTAAACATAGCAACAGATGATTAATTTTCAGCACTTGGCAGCAACATAATTAATTTTGGACAGGCCAGAGCCGAAAATACAATTTGAAGCCGCGGCCTCACTTCAGGCCTCATGATTCCATCAGAGCCATCAGAAGACCGACATAAACCACTCGGGGAGCCGCGGGCAGCCTTAAAGAATCAGAATTAGATTCCGAATTAGAATGAGAATTACATGAAAGGAACTTGCCAAATTTCGGCTGCCACGCGTATCCATTATTTATTGGCCCCGAACCGTGTGTTAAAAGTGTGCGGAGTTCTTTTTTTCATTGCTGCCTGCTGGCCTGTTGCCTGGCGTTGATTTTCGTATTTTTTTCGATTTTGATTTTAGCTTTTTTGGAGTTTGTTTTGTTTTCTGCGCGCTGGAGATGCGCTCCACGGCGGCAGCGGCGGTGGTGGCACTTTCTAGTCGCCGGCTTAGAAGAGTGGGGCGATTTGGAAACTGGTTTCCAGAATGATTTATCATACGTTTTAGTTAAACGAAAAAAGAGCATCAAAAGCCAGAAACAAAAGTTAAATTTATCATAAAAGACTAAAACGTGTACTTGCCAAGTAGAAGATGAGGCGGTCAAAATGGTGACTAACTGGTACGCTTTTATTAATAGGATTTTACTATTTAGAAAAGTAAAACTGGAAAGTATTGAAAATAAACTTAAATCTTAATGGGAATAAAGAAATAAATATAACCTTGAATTGGTTAATAATTTATCAGGATTATTTTGACTTTTAAAAAGGCAAATGATTAGGAATTAATACACATTATTATGAAATATTGTAGAGGGTATTAAATATAATAATAAATCAGCAAAAACTGGTATGTTGACTTTGACAATAATATGTATAGTTTAAAGATAGTTATAAGTGTCAAAGAAAATGTTAAATTAGTGCTAGAACTTAAGATATTTTGTAGGTAGAAGAGAATGGTTTCAAACCAAATCCAGTAAATATTAAAAAATACCAAATTTGTATTTAAGTGAGGAAGAAATAAATAAATAAAGCCAAGAAGATGTCTCAACTTTCCATTGGCCCAGAAATAATCGTTTTAGTTAGGGTATCTTGAAAACTAAATTAACCAGCGCGTGTGAGTGTGCCGGCCACATGAGACAAAAGCTGGGACAAAGGAAAGGCGGCAGAAGCTCCGAGAAAGAAGTTGCCGCCTGTTAAGCTCACAGATATAGCAAAAATCGAATCGCTATAATATTAATTAGAATAGAATTTGCATAAATTAAGCCAACGCGAAATGGTTTTTGTTAGACAGAGCGACGCGGCCTGTGGGATTATGCAAACCGAGCACAGACCGAGGACGGACGAGTCTGGAGTATATCGGTAGGGTCTCCATTTGGGAACCCATCCATTATCGGAGTGGGGTTCCTTTCGCCAAACCGATCTCCTGGTTTGGTCTCTTTTTGTGGGTTACGCTAATTTCGGGCCCACGCTTAATAAGTCGAGCTGACAATTTTAATATTGTCTGTGGCCATTGTGATAGTTTTTTTGTTGCTGTATCCCATTCTATTGGGATCCCGAACTGGCCATTCACTAATTTGCATATTTTGCGATTTCGAAATGGAACTCTTAAGTGTTCGGACCGGCTGCTGCTGATGGGTAATAATAATAGCATCCGACGACTACGTCGATGGTGATGCGCTGGCCGGCTTATCGTGATCTATTGACTGGCAGCATGCGTGTAGAACATTTATGGACAAGTGGACTGGGGAAGCGGCCAGAATCGAGAGCCGCCCCTAGATGCGGCCAGAGATTAAAATGTAGATTGGCAAAGGCCATAAATTCAGCTCGTTAATATTGTAGTTTTTAGTTTTGTGGCTTGTAGTTTTGCGACTATTTTTTAGTGCTGCACACACACAGGAAATGAAATGATTTATCTTTGTCTCACGCGAGAACAATGGAAAATAAAACTAGAATTGTAAGGCTCTAACTCGAATGCGAACTTAATGCATTTCGGGGGAATAGGGAAAATGATATAGTTGTTATTTGATACCGGCCAACTTCTTAATGGCCCCGCGTTAATTAGCCAAAAAGCAAAATCATAAACTGGTGCTATAAAAAGTTGAGAGAGCTGTTGGTCTTCGAAAGTGAGGCGCCGATTGGTGGCGCGTGACAACCATCCATCACCGGCATCATCCCATCAATATCTCAGGTCCACCCCATAAACTTTAGCCTTGACTTTCGCAATAGTAATAATAATAGTACTTATGTTTCCACGCTGTATTCCGCAGAATCGATAGGTTAGTCACCGTTTATCCTTCAGCTTCACGGAACCAATTAGTTCTTAGCGCCCCTAACGAGCCTGGCCTCATGGCTGAGTTTCTCGAAACGAACCAATGTTGCATACATATATCTATGTTGTATGTCTGTCAGAGAGGGGGAGACTCTCTTCAAGTCTATCATTAATCATGGCTACTGCAGTATGTGGATTACTTTGGCTTTTAACAAATTGATTAGCTGGAATTGATGGGTTTCCTTCCTCGAGCGTTTAATCCCCTTTCATCGGCCACGAGTTTGCGTTTAAAAATAACGATCATAAATTACTACAAATAAATAATCTTAATTTAACAATTTATGTATGTTTTTTGTTTTGATGTGTGGGGTAAACAACTCGGATTAATTAATTTGAACATCGTATGGATATTCGGATTAAATAATTTGTTAATTTGAAAGGAAATTAAACTCAAGTGGGAGGTTATATACAGACTGTTTTAAAAATGATCCAGAACTATTGAGAAAGGTTTAAGTTTATATCAGGAACTTCCATATTTTTTATTATATGCAAAATATTTTAAGAATTCTTTTGGAAATAGAAGACTAACAAAAGCCTGCGTGAATTAGAAAAGCCATCAAGAACATTAATTTATATATTTAGATGGTGTAATTTCATTAAATAAATAAGTATGAATTTAATTTAATCCAAACTTCTTTTACAAAATATATTTACAAAGAATACAAGATACTTTAAGATAAATTTAAGAATAAAGGAACCTCCTTACTGGTTCACCTCCCGGAATCCCACACTTCTCAGATTCCAGGAAGCCAGAAGAGCCTAACTGAAGAGCTCACAGCTTAATATCCGGCATTCTGTTTACAAACTTGACCAATTCTTTGGCAGCAGCACAATTATATCATATTTTCTGAACAAAAAACCAACTGAATGGCCGCTCGTTCAGTTCCTATTTCTTGATTAATGAACGGCGACGACATCGCCACAATGAGAAGAGGCTGCTGCGATCAAAATAATCGACTGTCGGCCGGGGTTTGGCTTCCATTGAAGTGAGCGAGTTTGATTGAAACATATAACTCATCATTTGAATTTAAATCGAGCGCAAAACACAAAGAGGTGTAAACAACACAAGAGAGCCGGGCTGAAAGATGCCCAGAAGTGTGTGTGCGAGCGCTCGACTTGTCCAAAACGTTGATGTCCATCAAATCTTTTGCATATGATTAAATAAAACAATTAAGAGAATCCGTGCGAACGATTTTGGCCATTAAACTTTTTTTTTTCAGCCATCAACTGCTCTCGAGCTCGGCTTGTGCGAATGTAAGCGTTGCCGCCGCCGCGCAGCCTCAGTTTTGGCTTTCAGCATTTGGCCGAGCGTCTTTTGGCCGAGCTCGGCTTGAGCCGCCAAAAGAGAGGCTTAGAACGCACAGCTTTGGGCCAAAATCGGAGCCAAGTCGTGCGAATTTACAGACGCCAGCGCCGGCAGCGGCGTCGACGAAGATGCCAGCTCTGTGGCTCTGTAATGGCCGGCGAAGATCGGAGAATCTGTATAAATACCAAAAGGTTCTGCGTATTCCTCATTAGAGTTTCGGTTTTACTGCTGTGAACAAGCAACTCAACGGACAAGATGGTACGATCCTCGGCTCCGACTAGATCTAGCCCACATGGCTTCCGCCTGGAGTCATCCCACCCAAGGACTAACCCCCACTTACCCGCTCTGTTTCTTCCAGAAACTCTTCCTGGTCGCCTTCGCCGTGATCGCAGCCGTGGCTGCTGATGTCAGCCACCTGCCCTCCAACGAGTACCTGCCTCCCGTCCAGGAGCAGCAGATCATCGCTAGCCCCAGCAACGAGTACCTGCCCCCTGTCCAGGAGGCCGAGGCTGCCCCCGCCCACGAACTGGCCGATGATGGCTACCGCTACAAGACCCACCGTCGCGTTGTGCTCCGTCGTCACCGTCGTGATGTCAACGAGCTGTCCAACGAGTACCTGCCCCCCGTCCAGGAGGCTGCTCCCTCCAACGAGTACCTCGCTCCCGTTGAGGCTGCTCCCGAGACTGTCCTGGCTGATGATGGCTACCGTTACAAGACCCACAAGCGTGTGGTGATCCGCCGTCACCGTCGTGATGTCAACGAGCTGTCCAACGAGTACCTGCCCCCTGTCCAGGAGGCTGCTCCTTCCAATGAGTACCTCGCTCCCGTTGAGGCTGCTCCCGAGACTGTCCTGGCTGATGATGGCTACCGTTACAAGACCCACAAGCGCGTGGTTATCCGCCGCCATCGTCGTGATGTCAACGAGCTGTCCAACGAATACCTGCCCCCCGTCCAGGCTGCTGCTCCCTCCAACGAGTACCTGCCTCCTGTTGAGGCTGCCCCCGAGACTGTCCTGGCTGATGATGGCTACCGTTACAAGACCCACAAGCGTGTGGTGATCCGCCGTCACCGTCGTGATGTCAACGAGCTGTCCAACGAGTACCTGCCCCCTGTCCAGGAGGCTGCTCCCTCCAATGAGTACCTCGCTCCCGTTGAGGCTGCTCCCGAGACTGTCCTGGCCGATGATGGCTACCGTTACAAGACCCACAAGCGAGTGGTTGTCCGCCGTCACCGTCGTGATGTGAGCCACCTGCCCTCCAACGAGTACCTGCCCCCTGTCCAGGCCGCCGCTCCCTCCAACGAGTACCTGCCCCCAGTTGCCGCTCCCGTCCAGGTTGCTGCCCCAGCTCCCGCTCCCGTCCAGGTTGCCGCTCCCGTCGAGATTGAGGCCGAGCCCGCTCATGAGCTAGCCGATGATGGCTACCGTTACAAGACCCACCGTCGCGTGGTCTACCGTCGCCACCGTCGTGATGTCAACGAGCTGTCCAACGAATACCTGCCCCCTGTAGAGGTTGCTGCTCCTTCCAACGAGTACCTCGCTCCCGTTGAGGTCGCTCCCGAGACTGTCCTGGCCGATGATGGCTACCGTTACAAGACCCACAAGCGCGTGGTTATCCGCCGCCATCGTCGTGATGTCAACGAGCTGTCCAACGAGTACCTGCCCCCCGTCCAGGCTGCTCCCGCTGCCGAGTACCTCGCCCCCGTGGAGAACACCGTCGAGGTGGCTCCCGCCCACCAGCTGGCCGATGATGGCTACCGCTACAAGACCCAGAAGCGCGTTGTGATCCGCCGCCACTAAATCAAGCGATGTCGGCTTCACTCGGTGATCGATTTGTGCTCATTTTGGAGTGCAGACAATACTATTAGAATACCTCCTTTTCATTCAACAAATACAATAATAACGATAACGAATCCATAACACGAAATGTGTCTTAATTTGGGAGGAAATCTGATAGGTTAAATTATAAAAATAAAATCTATACATTTCCCATAAGGAACTAAATGGATCACTTAAATGAAATGGCAAAACTTGTTGGAAAAAGCCACCTGAGTTCTAAAGAAGCCTGCCGAAAGCGAGTTAAGTGCCTGTCCAAATATGAAGACTTAATAAATGATTGAAGAGTTTCTATAAATATATTTCTTTTAATCGGATCAAGTCAAATGATCTAATTATAATTATGGAAACATGCGCTTAGCCATCACAGATGGAAAATAATGTAAAGCTGATCTATAATCGAATTAATTTCAAATCTATTTCTGTCAATGCTTCCGCACACTCATCTCCGAAAGATCGAGCCAGCCTGACGCTCTAAGACCGCTTACCTACGGACTACGGGTATATCTATTCTCTGGAAAGTTATGATTTTGTTAGTTTTTGGGGGGTAAAGGTAATAAATAGATTACATATTTTTATAAAATTTATATTTGTTTTTAAAGTACTTCATCTTAAAATCGTAATTCTTAGCAAATCATTTTAATTTTTGTGATTTCAGCATTATTCAAATCATTCATTTAACCTTCGAATTAAAAGAAAATATTAGATAAATAAAAAATATATAACGCAGTAGCTATATTTAATATGAGGATATAAAGAATTTGCCATTAACTTTTAAAAAAGCTTCAAGTTTTTAATAATTTTCAAGAACATACTTTTCAGGAACATTAAAAACTTGAACTATATTTAATTGTTCAAAGATAATATCCGCTATTGTTTAATTTTAATATGTTATGACTTCTTTGGACTTGATCTGTCCAAATGCTATCTCTTTCAAAAGTGTATTCAGTGCTTTTGTTTCCAGTTTTCATTCAGCTTTGACATACTATCGGCTTAGACAGTCAGAGCTATTGTTTCGGCATTGAGTTTGTGATTTATTTCCGCAACTTGATTGCCTTTTTCGGCAGTCATTTCGCTTTTATTTGGAAGTGAATAGGATTTCTCCGATCGACAGCCCGCCCGGCCAGCCCATCTGCTTTTATTGTCCGGGTGATGGCTCTCGATTAACTCCCGGTTGATTAAGCCGAAAGTATATATAGTATAATTATCGGTAATTAAGCAAATTGAGCTGGAATGGATCTGAGTCGGCACGCGCTGCCCTGGGAGAAATTGTGTGAGTGCGGATGGGGTGCGGGGACAATGGAACCTGATCTTGGCCCGGCCAATAGGTATTACCAGAGTGGATCTTGGAGGTATTAACTGCCGGCAAGTGGCAGGGGGGCTTCCCCGCGCCGGCTCCCATGCTGTGGCTGTGGCTGAGGCTGAAAAGACCGAAAACCCGTTGCAAACCTGATTGCGAAAACTATAATGGATATGTTTTGGCGGTGTCACTAAATACAAATTCATAAATTAAAGAGCCAAATGCAAATTTCCTGCCGCAGGCCGGTGATTAGAATCATATAAATAAGCGGCAGAACTTTGGCCAGAGCATCACTTCCATTTGCATTCTCCGATCAACTGGACAGCCGAGCACCCAGCACCATGGTACTTCCCGGGCTCCCTTACCTGCCCACCAGGATACCAATTAACACTCTCTTTCTCTTTGTATCTGCAGAAACTCCTTCTGATCTGCGCCCTCGTAGCCGCCGTGGCCGCCGACGTGAGCCACCTGCCCTCCAACCAGTACCTGCCGCCCAACCACGCCGCCTCGGCTCCTGTGGCCTCCTACTCGGCTCCAGCTGAGTCCAGCTACTCGGTGGCTGCCTCTGCCCCAGCTGTGTCTTATGCTGCTCCTGCTCAGAGCTACTCCGCTCCCGCTGCCACCTACACCGCTGCTGCCTCCGCTCCAGCTGTGTCCTACGCTGCTCCTGCTGCCTCTTACTCCGCTCCTGCTGCTACTTACACCGCTGCTGCTTCTGCTCCAGCTGTGTCCTACGCTGCTCCCGCTCAGAGCTACTCTGCTCCAGCTGCCACCTACACCGCTGCTGCCTCTGCCCCAGCTGTGTCCTACGCCGCTCCCGCTCAGAGCTACTCTGCCCCTGCTGCCACATACACCGCTGCTGCCTCGGCTCCTGCTGTGTCCTACGCTGCCCCCGCTCAGAGCTACTCCGCTCCTGCCCAGACCTTCACCGCTGCTGCTTCTGCCCCAGCTGTGTCCTACTCCGCCCCGGCTGAGAGCTACGAGACCGCTGCTTCCGAGCCCGCCCACACCTTCTCCTCCAGCGATGGATACCGCTACAAGACCCAGAAGCGCGTTGTGCTGCGTCGCCACCGTCGTGATGTGAGCCACCTGTCCAGCGAGTACCTGCCCCCATTCCAGGGAGCCGCCTCTGCCCCCAGCAGTGAGTACCTGCCCCCAGCAGCCTCTGCCCCAGCTCCAGTCTACTCTGCTCCCGCTCCGGCTGCCTCTGCCCCTGCTGTGTCCTATGCCGCTCCAGCTGCTGCCTACAGCGCTCCTTCCACCTACACCGCTGCCGCTTCCGCCCCCGCTGCTTCCTACTCGGCTCCCGCCCAGACCTACACCGCTGCTGCTTCTGCCCCAGCTGTGTCCTACTCCGCCCCCGCTGAGAGCTACGAGACCGCTGCTTCGGCTCCCGCCCACTCCTTCTCCGCCAACGATGGATACCGCTACAAGACCCAGCGTCGCGTGGTTCTCCGTCGTCACCGTCGTGATGTGAGCCACCTGCCTTCCAACGAGTACCTGCCCCCAGCAGCCTCTGCCCCGGCTCCAGTCTACTCTGCCCCGGCTCCAGTCTACTCTGCTCCTGCTCCCACCTACACTGCTGCTGCCTCTGCCCCAGCTGTTTCCTACGCCGCTCCCGCCCAGAGCTACTCTGCTCCTGCTGCCACCTACACCGCTGCTGCCTCGGCCCCAGCTGTGTCCTACGCTGCTCCCGCTCAGAGCTACTCTGCCCCTGCCCAGACCTACACCGCCGCTGCTTCTGCCCCAGCTGTGTCCTACTCTGCCCCTGCCGAGAGCTACTCTGCCCCCGCTGAGAGCTACGAGACCGCCGCTTCCGAGCCCGCCCACACCTTCTCCTCCAGCGATGGATACCGCTACAAGACCCAGCGTCGTCGCGTCATCCGCCGCCACCGTTACTAGACGGCCCCGCCGTTGAGGCTGCACCCCCGACAAACCGAGCCAAATCCTGTCTTTTGGCCATCGGGTTATTCGGTCATTCCAACCGAAATTGTTAGGGAACGAAAATTGAGAAAGTAATGAATAAAATTATTGAAAAATAAACCCACCAAGAGTGTTTTTATTAATATTCTAGAAACAGGAAACTTGGATAACAATAATCGGGTTCATTTGAACTGAAACAGTTGGTTTTTAATTAATATAAATAAAATTATCCATTCCCCTATTAAAATCCAGTCAATTAATATTCAAGAAAACCGGAAACACGGATGTTCCCAATGGTAGCACACTATTTTATCTAATAATAGGAGCTTAGTCCACTTGAGCTACCCATTATCGGGTTAGAATTAGTCATAAAAAAAGAATATTAAGTAATATTCCACTGGCTTATTAATATTCAAGAAGCAGGAAACACGAATGCTCTGATGGTAGCACACTTATTTGTTTAATAATGAAACCGTATAATAAAGTAAAAAGTTCAGACTATTAAAATCTGAGATTATTAAGTGAGCTGTCGTCAAGCGGAGGCAAGCCGCCGGTAGAGATAACTAGTTCAGGTCGAGATGCGGAAACCCGTTTAATGACTTGAAATTAATTTTATTTCGGCAAGTGCATTGTCGTCTTTAACTTCAAGTTCAAAGTCGTTTAGGTGGATATATCTGCAGCATACTTTTTGGGCTCTGAAATTAAGGCATACTCGCAGGCTTTTAAGATTAGATTAATCCATAGATCCCAACAGTATGTGAATAATATTTTATATCTTATTTGTTTGATTTTTGTTTTATATTATTCGTTTAATAATTAAGTGCAGTCTTAACAATTCGAAATTCGACAGCTTACTTGTGTTTTAAAGCGCCATATTATTTGTACTTCACAACGTTTTGTGTTTATACCTGCCGATAACCCGCTGAGTTATTAGTATTTAAATCGTGACAACAGCAGGATGCTTTCCTGAACAGGTTTTAAGGTGTTATGGTTTATTTGGAAATTTGTCTCTTTTTTTCTGAAGAAATTTATACAGGTTTTGATATAAAAGATACAATTTTTTTAATTGAATTGTTCGCCTCTCAAGACTCTTGGATACTTTTGTATATCCTGTTCGATCTGGCTTATGGCTAAAGGTCTTGAAAAATTATCTGGAAGCCCTTGAGATTTCTGAAAGTTTCTGAGATATTTTTGCAAACTTCTTTTGTATCTTTTTCATTGTAAATATACTTTACAGACAGGTTCTTTTGTTCCTTTAGAATGCGTATAAATTAAGTATTCTTTTTTATCCTTGAAGTCAGTCTCTGTCTTTTGAATCATTTTTATTCTTCCGTTTTGAGTATACATACATATCTCTTCTGATAAATTTTAAAACAATTAAAGTAATACATATTTACCCTCCCTTGTAAATCAATTAAATAAATCCAATATAAATATTCACATTGTTGTTTTATTTCGGCAGCATTGCGTAATCGTTAAAACATAAATTTAATAAACATATTTTAATGACTAAGTTCGATTGGAGAGTCCGCAGGCAAGATCCCCGGTACATCATTAAAGATAGGAATTAAATTAAATTATTACAGTTAATTACAATTATTCAATTTCGTACGTTCCTAAGGATCACTATGCGCACACAGAGGCAATTGTGTCATTTAATCAGTGATGAGTGGCCGGGCGGAGTATGAAGGGAGTTGGGTTTCTGGGATTCTGGGATCGGATTCAGGGATTCAGGATTTAGGGACTCAGAAGTTGAAGGCGATCGCCGGCTTGGGGTAGGAGTAGCCATCGATCTTGGGTGCGGGCGGTGGGAATGGGATGACTGGCTTGGGATAGTCGTATCCCTGCTTCACCTGGGGAGGAGGAAGGTACTTGGGCGTTGGGGGACTGGTGGGCACGACAGGGGGCAGATACTTCTGCGGGGGATTCGTGGGCGGTGGGAACGGAATGGCGGGCTTGGGATAATCGTAGCCCTGCTTCACCTGAGGAGGAGGCAGGTACGTGGGTTGTGGGGGTGGAGGAGGAGCCTGTGTCGTGGTCACAGGAGGCAGATATTTCTGCGGGGGAGCCGTGGGTGGTGGGAAGGGAATAGCTGGCTTGGGGTAGTCATAGCCGGACTTCACCTGAGGAGGTGGCAGATATTTCGGTGGTGGCGGTGGCGGAGCAGGAGTGGTGGTAACTGGAGGCAAGTACTTCTGGGGAGGAGCCGTGGGTGGTGGGAATGGAATGGCGGGCTTAGGATAATCGTAGCCCGATTTGGGCGCCGGAGGCGGCAGATACTTGGGCTGTGGTGGATTTGTGGGCTTCACAGGTGGCAAGTACTTGGGCTGAGGTGGGGCTGTAACCACAACAGGTGGCAGATACTTCTGTGGGGGGTTCGTGGGTGGCGGGAATGGAATAGCGGGCTTGGGATAATCATAACCCGACTTCGGTTGGGGAGGCGGCAAGTACTTGGACTGGGGTGGGCTTGTGGGCTTCACAGGTGGCAAGTATTTGGGCGGCGGTGGCAGTGTCACTACGACAGGTGGGAGGTACTTTTGTGGTGGGTTTGTGGGTGGTGGGAAGGGAATGGCGGGCTTAGGGTAATCATAGCCCTGCTTCACCTGAGGAGGTGGCAGGTATTTCGGTGGCGGCGGTGGAGGAGGAGCTTGTGTCGTGGTCACCGGAGGCAGATACTTCTGTGGTGGAGCTGTTGGTGGTGGGAATGGGATGGCGGGCTTGGGATAATCGTAACCTGACTTCACCTGAGGAGGTGGCAGGTATTTCGGCGGCGGCGGTGGAGGAGGAGCCTGTGTCGTGGTCACAGGAGGCAGATACTTCTGTGGTGGAGCTGTTGGTGGTGGGAATGGGATAGCGGGCTTGGGATAGTCGTAGCCGGACTTGGGCTGCGGCGGGGGAATGTAGGCGGGAGTTGGTGGGGGAATGTACTTGGGTGCGGGTGGGGTGGTGGGCACCACGGGCGGCAGGTACTTTGTGGGAGCTGGAGGTGGGAACGGAATGGCCGGCTTGGGGTAGTCATAGCCTGACTTCACCTGTGGAGGCGGCAGGTATTTCGGTGGCGGCGGTGGCGGAGCAGGAGTGGTCACCGGAGGCAGGTACTTTTGTGGCGGAGCCGTCGGTGGTGGGAACGGAATGGCCGGCTTCGGGTAATCGTAGCCCGACTTGGGCTGTGGTGGTGGATTCGTGGGCGGCAGATACTTCTGCGGTGGGTTCGTCGGTGGTGGGAACGGAACGGCCGGCTTGGGGTAGTCGTATCCCTGCTGCTTCGGCTGTGGCGCCGGGGGAAGGAAGGGAACCACTGGCTTGGGATAAGAGTATCCGCTGCTAACCAGCTTGGGCTCCTGGGGAATGATCTGCTGGACCGGCGGCTGGTACTTGGGCTGCTCCGGCGGGAACGGAATCGCTGGCTTGGGGTAAGAGTATCCACTAGAAACCACAGCCTTGGGAGCTGGCGGCGGCGGGAAGGGGATCGCTGGCTTCGGGTAGGAGTAGCCATCGGTGAAGGGCACCTTGGGCTGGGGATAGTCGTAGCCCTGCGGAAGAGTCAATTAGCTAATCGCGTCCAGATTGATGTCACCCCAAGCGGCTCCACTTACCTGGGCCCCGACTAAGTAGCTCTGGCTTAGGGCGAGCAAAGCCAGGCTAAGCACACCGAGTGGCTGCGAAGAAACAGAAAGAGAAAGAGAGGCTTCAGTTAGTGATTGGATGGCGAAAAACTTAATGGTCTTAAATCAGAGTCTTGGACATTTATTTTTATATTTCTATATATCTTTCTGTATCTATATTTCTGCGTATTTTGCGAGTGACGGACAATATTTACGTGGGCCTCGGCCGTTTATGGCGATTTTCAGTGCCGCGGCAACGGCGTCGAAAATTTCCGCATATAATTAAGGCTCGACAATTTGGCAAATGGCTGTGTCAGCTATTGACACCAGCGGCTTTTGGCCAAAAGGAATTCGCACCACCGCCACGAGGCTGGCGGCCCAATTAGGCCACCTTCGGCGAAGGCTCTCCACGCACATTATTGATTGGCCGGCCGAGAGTCAAATTAAACGCATTTTTCGCGCTAATTGCCTGCGCTTGATTGATTATTTCCACAGGCGGAGACCCAGCCCGCATGTGATTGCATTTTAAACGCCGTTTATACAACAAAATAAATATGATTTAAAAGCCAACAGCAGAGTCAAGGTCGACGCATCTGCCACACACGACATTGGCCATTCAGGGGTTTACCGAACCCCCCACAGAAATGTTCTAAATAGTTGGCAAGTGTGAATGGCCTCGTGGCGATCAAAACACCAGAGTCACGCCGACCGGTTCGATAAACCCGCGAAGATGCTAAAATCTAATTAGTTTTAGGCTCCACTCGGACTTATGTAAATAAGAAAACTATCAAATCGGCCGCGCACTAATTGAGCTGCCGATAAGAGAGACTTTCGGAGCAGCAGCGGCCAGGTTTATGCAATCTTTGGAACCCGGAATTCCATTTCCCAAATTGAAACACATAAATTTGGCAAGAAAATAAAACTAAAAATAAAACTTAAACGGCTTCTACGAGTGCGCTTCGAGATGGAGAGTCGTTAAAGACTGGCCATTAAAATGAAACCTTAATTGAATCGAGACAATGGCCAAAAGTCATACAATAAAGAAACAAAAACGAGACATCAGCCGCCACAGATCATCTCAATCAAATGGAAATAGTCTAGAGCCTCCCACGCAACGTTCTTATGGATTTATGATTCTTCAGGTGTTGTTTTTTTTTTCCTGCTGCTGATAGATGGTTATGGAAAAATGCCACTCGTCTCACTCAAGCGGCTTGTCAGCTGTCGGGCCTTAAGCTCTGGCGGATTTGCCAATCTCTCCTCAGTTTGTGGCAAGAATCGAAACTAGTTCTGACTCAAGCCGAAAATAATGTATCTTTCGGTGTTGTTTTTTTGTTTTTAATTCGTTATTAGTTGACAACTCGCGCTGAGATGTGTATGTCCATTAAAGTCAGAACCCAATTAAGTTTTTGTGTTGAAATGTTTTTATGGCACTGACTCAGGTGTCGCATAACATGAATAATTCTCGGGCGTAGTCGGATTCTCCGCTTTAATATTCATTTAGACCGATCCCAAATAGGTAATCCGGCGGACTTTTTGGTAATCCGAATAAACATGGTCCGAGCAAATTAAGAGATACATATCCGTTTTCCTGTTGACCTTAATTGAATGCTTCTCCAAGCCGGGCTTACGGCTTACAAGCCCGCAATTAAAGCACCCATTACAAAATGCCGAGCAGACCGAATGTGCGGCGTCATCTCGAGCGGGGCATACATAATTCTCTAAACATAATGTGGTGTGTAAAGTGGGTGAGGTTGTGCAGCTTGAGGTGTGCCTCGGCAAGAATCTGCCCCAATCATGTCGAGTCATTCTCCCGAGACAACGAGCAGAAACGGAGACAAAACCTTTGGCAATCCGGGCGACAAATGCCGCCAACTGGGGGGCGTTAATTGTCACAATTGAGGCGTGTGAAGTGCCATAAAGCCAGTGTGTGTGTGTGGTGTGACGACCTTGGGGGAAAATCAGTTTCTATGCTCGGCGTTAATTGCGGTTGCTCAACACTGGCTGACTGACTGAGTTCTGCTGCCCATTGACTCATTCAAGCGTCAGAGGCGAAGCTCAAGCTAACCAAGACTTGAGGCCACAGGCAGGTTGCCAAATCTGCTGGCCCTCTTCTGGGCCTCTGGGCCACCGCTCTTGAAATGGCCAAGAACACGCGCATGCGTGAAGATCACTGTGTTATGAGCGCTTCCGGTCGCAGCGCGGATTCGCGTTGAGTCGCCCTCGAGTGAGTCAGTCATTGGCGGAGGGGACTCGGTCGACTTCAGAGTCGCCGGAGTCACCCAATGCAGTTGCCGTTGCGGCGGGTCTGCACGATGAGAAATTTGTAAAAATAGTTTTGGGTTTTTTTTTAATTTATAAATTAAATAAAATTGATAATTAATGGTAAGACATAAATAACAATTAAGTTAATTCTTAATTGAATTAACACAGATGTGTAAAAATAAACTCTACAAAAAATATATAATATTCATAATTCGGAGCACAATATAATCTAGACTTTAGCTCTCTCTGTACGGGACAAATATTTGAATCAAACATACAAATTAGTATCTAAAATATAGTTATTCAAATAAGATATATTCTGGCCTAAAAGAATTTTGCGTAATTGTTTATAATTTTTTAATGGTTCGTAAAAAAGAATTAAAGCAAAAGTCCTACACATTATCTATATTTTTTTACCGATTCACGTTCTTTCTGTGAAATGTATTTCTGGGTATTTTACATAATATGTTAATTAGCAACCCCAATTAATCTGGTAAAGATTATTTTAAAAATTGTTATATTTTCTTTTCGTGTATGTCTCGGTCTTCGTCTCTGACTGATGACTGCTGCCAGCTGTTTTCTGTTATTTTATTTGTACTTGTACCGATTTTCCTCAATTGTAGCGCCATTTATGCAAATTTACCATGCGACTCCTACTCCTCAGCTGGCTGTTCAGCGTCGCGTTTGTTTGTTTGTTTTTCGACGCTGTCGCTTTTTAGAAACTCTTGGCGTTGGGCAATTTTGTTTGACAGACAACTCATGGGATGCCTTTGCCTTTGCCAGCGGACCAGCTGTAAGTGCAACCTGCAGCCTGACACTGGCAACTGCACCCTTAAAAAAAAGTGTGAATTCTCTGGGATTCTAGTTACGATTATGGCCTGATTGTTCAGCTATTTATAGGGGCCATTTGGCCGCCACCCGGTTCGCACTGCGACTCACCATCTTCATTCTCGATTCGTGATGCAACCCCGGTATTCCACGGATCAACTAGAAACTTTCAGCACTTGCGTCAGCACCTAAAATATACATTTTCGATCATTGGTTTACATCCGAGCGAGTGTTCCATATAGAAGTCACTCTGTTTATGGCAACAGCTACCCACTTGTAAGCGACCACACACACTAAATCGGTAGAGCCGCGTTCAGGCGGCCAAAATCGCTAAGAAAACGCGCGCGTGTCGCCAGCGACGAAGCGAACTCGAGCAAATTTGAAGTTCAAATAACAAAAACTGCGCCGACGCCCGGCGTATTTATAAGAGCGACTGCTGCCGCAGCCGAAGACCGTCGACGAAGGCGACGCTCGGCACCTCAGACTCTGCCTCTGCCTCTGACGCTACGCCACGCATGCGCAGTGCAGCCAGGTGAGCGATCCCACAGATAAAAAAATGTATCTTAAATGTTGATTGAAAGAATCTCGAATTAAGTCCATTTAGTGTTGATATAAAGATGTTGCCGATATTGCTAAGATGTTAGTTAGATCGTTGAGAATATTTAGAAATTTAATTAATTTAATTTTGATGATATAAATTTGTTTTTAGCCTGAAGTCTAAATAAGGTCTTAAGATAACGATATGTTTCTTTAAAAATATGTATTATATTAATTCTATTATGTTTCTTACATCTTACTTCACCCATTATATTTCAACCATGAAAATAATAAAGAAATAAATTTAAAAATATTTATTTACAATTATTATGAATTTAACTTTAATCCTGCTAATATTATCTCTCTCTGCACCCAAGCTTAGCTTGCAGACCTGACCACCTGTAGTTGTGGAATTCGGAACTAGAGCTGGGCTTCGTGCGTGCCCACAATTAGCCAGACATCAGGGTGCTAATCGATCTTGAAACTCCGCCCAGTCTAACTTAAGGCAGTCTAATCCAAACTGGAAGTTTGCGCCTGGCCAACTGCAGAAGAAGCACGCAAATTGGCTTACAAATTGCCATAATTATGCGCCAAAAATAGCAATGGCATGACCTTGGACAGTTACAGAGAGCTCGGAGCAAGAAAATGAGGAAAAGTAAGAAAATGTACACAAACAGATTAAGAAACGAAAGAGATGAATGGCTATCTCAGTTGGGAAAATAAATTAAGGGAAAGGTAAAATGAGTTATCTGGCGATTTGTAATCAATAAGGATTTAAAAGTAAGACTTTTCAAGTGTTTATTAAATTAAATATGACTTTAAAATTTGCATTTTTATTTACCTTAAATCTTACGTTTATTTTCACACATTTTAGTCAGAATTAACTCAACATAATTAAACTTTCTAATGACTCTCAGTTCACCTTTCAAGATCTCAGGCAATATACTTTGAGCTTATGATTTACAAGTTCAAGTTAATTAAATTAAAGCATTTCGCCGAATGACGAAAATATGAAACAACAAAGATGATGACTAATTTTGACCTTGGCTTATTTAATAAGCTAAACACTAAGTTGAATGCTGCAGCCCAATACCATTAGATCTATTTAAATGGGTCAAGTAATTAAAGTAAATTAAGTTATTACAGATAACATAGTTACAACTTAACATTATTTTCAAAACGCCCTGTCATTCCGAACTAAACTCTATCATTATCCAACGAACCTCTTAAAAAACTCCTCTTTTCATCGCGAGCGTGCCAAAATACTTTGTTATCTTCGCCTTGCAGTTTTGCTACCGTTTGAAGTGAGCTGAGATGCGATGGCCTTGAATTTCCGAAAATCGATCGGAGTGCAAAAAGAACCCCCCAAAAAAAGTCGAAAATCAAAACTCGAAGCGGTTTTTGCTTTTATTGGGCTGTTGAATGACCTTAAATGGCAGCAGTCTAAAAACTATCAGGGGAAATGAGGCAGAAGTAGATGTGGAGCTGGCCAAAAGTGTGAAAAGCGATCCGATAGCTTCGGTTTCATCAATCAAACGGAACTGCACCCTTTGTGATCGATCAGGCGAGGGGGGAAACCTTGTTCGTGCCGCTTCTAATGGCTTATTAATGTTGATCTTCGTACTAATCCTTTGGCTGACAAATTAGACAATCGATCAAGCCAACGGTCTCCATTGTTGATTCCATTAAATTAAGCTCTAAATACAAAAAAAGAAGAAAAAACTAGAAAAAACCTTAAACCCTGCAAGCGAAACAAAGCCGCGGAAAGATGCTGGTCGGTGTTCGCTGCTCGTCGAACAAATAGAAATTCAATTATTAATAATAATCATAAATCGAACGAAAACCGGAAGATTGCCCGTACAAGATGCGGTGTGTACAACAGCCATTTGATTCGACTCAAGTATTTCAACTTTCAAAACTATGTTTTTCAGCCGCACAGCGCTCATAATGAAATGCCATTAACGACTTGAACTGAAGCTGAGATCGTTTATTGCCGGCCGATAATTAAAAACTGCGGAGCTGGAGCAGAGATGAGCCGAGTTTCCGTCGTGTAGAACTAGAAATTCTATTCACCTAATCCGCTTAGCACTAAAAACTAGACAAAACCTAAAACCCCATAACAGCTTTTTAGCATCCCCTCGTAAAGGCGAAAAACACTCAAGAATGTTAAGCCTTTGATTGCACACATTTGGCTAAGCAAAATAAAACAATAAATCAGTAGAAAATATATGCTTATATATGCATGCTTTATTACAGCACTAGCCACTAGGATGCGACTAGAACCTGGTTAAAATTCCCTGGACTCGTGCCATAAATAATATAAAACCCATCCGAAGTTTTTATGCATTTCGCTGCGACAATTTCGCCCATGGCATACAAATGATTCGCCACCAACGACCACAAGGTAAACGCTCATAAAACCAACAGACAACGGAGGTAGCAAAAATAAGATAAATAATAATAATCAGCAGGTGATTCAGCCCCAATGGTTTTCACCCAAAACAAATCCGCCAACAGTTCATTAAACCTCCGGGCGCTTTAGCACTTGTATAAATCGAACCGATACAATATACTCACAAATAAATAAACAATCAAAGATGACAAATGAAAGTAAAATCTGAGAGGGCGCCGTTTGTCATACTCTGAAATGAGAAGTGTCTTTGATGCTGGCAATGAGATAAGCCAGCAAATGTTGTCACATCAAAAGATATATGTCACAGAATTGAACCAATTAAATTTAGGGTAAACATTTTAAGAGAATTAAGCACGCATGTTAAATTAGCTACTCTTTTATTCAAGTGCATAAAGAACTTTTTGGGAAAGAATAAAAACAATTCGTATATAAATATTTCTTTGTGTATTTACGAATTTCTTCCCACATAATTTTAACAATTAAATGTGTAGGTGTTGCTGGAATTTTTCTAATTAACAAAAAACAAAACACACAATAAGAAATTTGTATCTAAAATATTAAGAAATATTTTAGAAACTCTCTGACAATAAAAAAGATTATTCCATGTATTTGCTACTGTTACCAACTCCCCCAAAAAGTTCACATACCCCACCCGCTGAAGGGACCCACCCACAAAGGTCCATTCATCAAGATCTAATTACGTTTGTGACAATGGATCCGCAATTGATGTAATGAATTTAACTGACAAATTTATAACAACTTTCGGGGCGATTAGCTGAAAGCGAGGGGAGATGGATGGCTGGTTGGATGCCTGGTTGGGGCGAAGTCGGTTCGTTTTCGTTAAACACATTTTTGTCGGTCGTAAAGCCCGGCGACTGGTGAGTAAACCGAAGTGAAACCGGCGACCATAACAAGTTCAGCTTAATTGCAGCCTACACAGAGATCGAGATGAAGATCGCGATGCGAGGCATCGGAGCATCTGAACGGATTTTTTGCACTCTCGTCCCAAGGTCGCTGGGGTTGAGAACCAGAATCGGTGCGCTTAATGGCCAGCACATGGAGGGGAATCCGAGCCACTGTCCGAGTACGATCCTGTTACAAAGGAGGAAGTGACTGGGAACGGGTTCTCGGCTCGATTCTCGAGCAGAAGGTGACCTTAGTGGCACAGGATTTCGCCTTTCTAAATCGCTTCGCTTCGCCCGCTGTGGCCGACGTTCAAACTTGGTCATAATTCATGGCTAGAACCGAGATGAGAACTTCCTGCCGGCACTTGGCTGCAGCTAATGGAAACTTTTGATTTAGATTTCAGGCAGAACTGAACGCTGCTTAATTAAAGCCTAAACTGGCCCGCCAAATCGAAGTCGAAACAATTGCCGTAAATATTTATGGAACTCGGCGTTCATAAATCACTTTCAGCCAGTGAACGCACCCACAGCGAATAAATGGATATCTACTGGATACTACATGGCTGGGAGTTGGCTATATCTCTCAGTGTTTCTTCGTCTTTCCTTATTTTGGCGAGACAAGCATTCTTTGGCGCAAATGTTGCGGAAGTTAACAGCTAATTAAAGAGCTTGACTGGAAATTAAATAACGAGCAGACACAGATACGCGCTTATTCTCTTTATTCGGACGCGTTTCTGGTCGGTTGCATTTGGAGCGGACTCTCCGCCGTGTCTGCCACAATTGATTGCCCTTGCCGCCTGCCAAGTCGAGCATGCCACACACGTTAATACAAAGAAACTGAGGCTCTGGCTGAGACTGTATCCGAGACAGAAACAGTCTCAGCTCCCTGCGGTGCTCTATTCACCTACGCGAGCATCGGGCAGGGCAAGGTCAAAGCCAAAAGATTTTAATGCCTTTGGTATGCAAAATGTTTACCATTACAATCCGGCCAAGTCCCCTCAGCCCCTCGGTTGGCTTTCAAGTCGCCTCGGATCTTAACCACAAATGCCAGGCCAGCAGCTGCCACAAAACACTATCACAAGCCGAGGGAAAACAAGTTTCGATGCAGGTTCAATGGCCAATTTCGAGGGCCAATAACAGGATGAAAATGATTCAGTAAATGAGAGAAATTTTGTCAGAGGAAATTTGCATTAATTTTTGAAAGGGAAATAAAATTACGTCAAGTTCGTTGCCTAAGACTTTTGTTTTTAAATAAAATAAAGTAAAATAAAATTTGAAAATCAAAAGGCTTGACGGAACCGATTTACTTCTAATAAGAAACATACTCAGTATTTGTTCTCTGTGTAGAGATTCGCAGGGTTCAAGTGCGTCCAATTCGCAGCGACCTTGGTGGCAAGGAACAATCGAATCGGGACTGCCACAAGATTGCGGATGGGGATAGTTGTTCGACCGCAAATGCGACGTGCCTGACATGATAATTCCCCGCCAGACGAAAGACTTAAGACACGAACTTGTCGCAGCAGGAACTTCTCAGCATGTACGCTGAAGCCCGAGAGATTGCGACACCTTTAAGCCGTTTTGCTGACGGTGTTTTAATGCCTTCGGCATATAGATTGATAATTTACAATACTGAAATTATTATCGTATCAAGTGCTGAGTGCATTTTGAATGCAGTCTCCCCTTGGTCGGCTAATGATGATCGCCTTAGCATCTAATTGAGTTATAAAGCTGCCCACGCTTGGCTGAGCAGACAAATACTCGGATACGAATCAAATTACTAGTTCGGTTTTATTGGAAATCTCAAAGAGAAAAAAATATGGTAAGTGCACAGTGGTCAATGGGGGATATATAAAAATAATAACAGGAATAAGCAAAAATGGGAAGACAAAACCATATATATTTAAAGTCTTTATATATATTCCTTCATTATATTCAAGTTTAAAGTAATTTTATAATGCTTCCACTGTGCTCTACTTCTCCCATTTCGTGCACTTGAACTCGAGTGGCCGTTGCCCAAATTAAATACCACACAAGAAACAATAACTCAGCGGAACAACAATGAAGACCATGGCAAGAGAATTCCAGTGGTTTTTCCACTCAACAATGTAGCAATGATTTCAATTAATTTCAATATATCTTTCTTTGGCCTAGAAGCGGTCACAAAATGCTAAAAGCCATAGGTAAAATTGGCCTAAACAAATAATTAATTAGCCATATAATCTAACTTATATTTTTTGAATGATCTAGACAAGCCAGAACTACTTGTCGACTGTGAGAAAATGCAATGAATGTCGGCGTTAGCGTCAGCTAACTTAATTTATTTAGACACAAAAGCCAAAAATAAAATAAACAGAAGTCTCCCCAGTCTAATTAAAACAAGTTTTGCGTCTATTCGGACGCGATTCTTATGAAATTTGGACCTCGAGTGAGTCATTGCGCCGAGATGGCTAAATCAGAAAAATTGATGAATAAATAATAATCATATTTAAGCAATATTTATCTGCTTGGTCACGCTTCGGATCAACAATGAAATGCTAAACGATCTTTTAATGGCCAATTTAACGCTATTATTAAGGCTGGCCATCGGAATATGAATATGAAGCCGAAAATAAAAACGTTCTCGTTTTCGACAGAAGAAAAGTGTCAACAGAAATACAGTTCTCGGCTACTGAATGACCTTTGATCTGGCTTATTCACTCAAAGGTTTCTCCGTGAAATCAAACGATTATTGTCGCACCATTCTCGCCGTCCGCCGGCCGTTAATCTTCAGGGTGTCCATCGTCCATTGTCCATTGTCCATCACTTCCGTGACCTTTCCGACTTGACGTCTGTCTGACTTCCAATATCCGATTGTTGCCTGTCAAAATCCGATCAAGACAAATTGTTTCGGGCACCGCCAGCATTCAGCGGGTTTTATTTTCAGAATTTGAGACACTTGGCTTACACAATAACCGCGAGATCCGCTCGTCTTAGCCGATTTATGGTAAGCCACTCATAAATTACGCATACGCCGTGTTGAACACTTACTTGTTGCTCGGTGCTGCCGCTGCCTCTCTTAACGACTTGGTTCTTGGCAATTTGTACAGTTAATTTGCTTCTGAAATAAAACCCCTATTAATTAGATTAGGCCAACGATATAAAACAAATGTTGGCTGGCCCCATTTGAATTGCTAATTAGCTGGGTGCCCCCGTGTGATTGACTCCTCAGAGCGGCTTTTACGATGACATAAAATAGCCAGCGCACAGACTTTGGTCCGAAAATAAAATAAATACAATCAACGGTAGCTATCAGAAGCGCAAGCATTAATTTGTACAAATCATAACATTTATTTATGTAATATTCAGTTTGTCTGTTTCGGTTTGTTGTACTTTTTTTTTGTATATGTTTTTTGCTGCTTAATTGAAGCAATTATCCTTGCGCAAGGGGGGGCAGTGCAATTAATCTGTTGGCCATCCGGTCAAGAACGCATCGTCTGGCTATTGAGGCTAGTGAGGGCTATTAACACTATCTCTAATCTGATTCTACTATTTCTCTACTTAGGTCTCTCTACTCAAGCTAGTGCTGGATGAAGTTGGGTGCCGCTAAAGTTCTACTGAGGCTGGAAAAGATTCCTCTTTCTATTTGTGTTATGTTCTTTGTGGCGTCGGATATTCCCGCCTTAGAAGTAGTGTCCATAGTGGCCATGGTGGTGATGCAATCCATAGTAGCCACCGTAGTAGGGATAGCCTGGGATAAATTTGGTTAACAGAGAATAAATATTAAATGAAGAATAGCAGAAATAACATCATAAATTTAATATAAGACTTTACAGTCTAGATTTTACTTCATTTTAAGCTTAACAATAAATATCGAGTTATTCTTTACTAAATTAATTATATAATTAAAATGTAATAAATAAATATTCCTTAGAATAACCTTTATATTCTCATAGTTTTTAGCTTCTAAACTATATAACTGATCACATGATTAATCTCACCGATTCCGTAGTAACTGCCACTATAGTGCGGCCAATATCCGCCGCCGTAGTATCCACCCAGGTACGGTGACGAGTAGTATCCATATCCAAAAGAGGCAGCACCATCCAGATCCTTCTCCTCCGCCTCCACGGCTGCCTCTTGGTCACCGCCCTCCTCCCGCCCCTCCTGGGGACGTGGCAGGGCCTCAGATCCACCCAAGAACACAGCCAAAAGGCCGAGAACGAGTAGCAGGCACAGGAATCTCGATTGGAACATCGTGTGGAGGATGGTTTTACGGCGGATTTTCTTTAAGCAATAAAAACGTTGACGGTGGAAATGCCACTCGGGGCTTACAACAAATGACTGACTGACGCTGGGAGCGTGCAGCTGGCTTTTATAATGGCCAAAAAGCGATTCTTGCAACGCCGTTGCCATCAATGCCCAGCGACAAAACAATTGTCTAAGCGAAAACGCTTTTCCCCTCCAATTTGGGCGATTCCACCTAAACTGCGTGTGCTTCTAACAATGCAGCAGCCCGCGCTCCGCCGAAAATCCCCCAAGTATCAATGAATTTCTTGCATGACCGACTGCTAATTACAATGCTTTGGGCCAACTTGCGTTTGCTTGTTTTGTTGCCCACATCTTGCCCTCTTGCCTTTACTTACCTCTGTGTGCCAGCCACCCACCGCCCACCTTCTGTTGTCTGTCGTCTGTTGTCTGTGATCAGTGGGGTCAATGTCGCAATGGGCAGTGGCTCTCTTGTATTTTCTTTGCTTTTCTTGTGTTCTTTTTGCTGAAAAGTCACACAACTCATCGAGCAGTCAGGATGCTCACAGGTGGCGCAATGACTTAGGGAGTTCTTGGGATTTCCCTTTCTCTGTTTTACTATTTTCATTTATATAAAAAAACATTTAGCAGAACAAATAAATAATTAAAATAAGTTAACGAATTAAATTTTTGATTTAAATTAATTGACTGCCATAAATCTAACAAGATATTCCAAAAACTGTTATTCAATTTCCTCAGATAACTCAAAGCACCAAGAAATTCTCAGTGTGGCCCAAAAATAAACACATTTCTTTGGCCATCCCCTCATTTGGTTACATAATATGGAGCGATTTCTCTTCTCTATGCGCGTTCCACTCTAATTTATCAGCAGTTCCCGCCAACACACTAAATAATAATCATAAAAAACTAACACACGCTCTATAAATTAAATAATTCTTTGTCAAAGTGGCTGGACAACATTCTAATCCCATAAAAAAGAGCAGCCCAAAAAGTGTCTGTCTGTTGGCTTTTTTGCGGGTAGCCAAAAACGAATGTGGAAATCCAACATCAAACCTCTAAAAGCTGGCATCCCCATAAAATAAGCCACGAAACCGTATGCGCACATTACCTGAAACTGGGCTGAGGGCGAGTTCTACTTCCCGCGTGGTGAAGAGAGGTCAGGTGTTTTCTTCCGCTTCATCTGCGCCATTTGATTTTCCTGTACTGTTTCCCCCCAACTATTTTAATAGCCCCGAAAATCTTCTCACAAGTTTGCATGTTAGGCGGGGTCAGGGCTCCATACA
This sequence comes from Drosophila anomelani, assembly GCA_035045905.1. Taxonomy (NCBI): domain Eukaryota; kingdom Metazoa; phylum Arthropoda; class Insecta; order Diptera; family Drosophilidae; genus Drosophila; species Drosophila anomelani. The sequence continues at coordinate 13,513,744 of JAWNOO010000165.1, forward strand.
ATGCGTTTCGCACGTCTCGTCGACCGTCCAAGCTCGGGGCTAATTGCCACTTTTCGGCTTGGGCTTATCTAAATTGCCGCATTAGCCAAGAACTTGTGACTTGGGCTGAGACTAGAGGCAGAGTCGTTGTAATTAGCAGAATTAAATGCTTGGCTGCCCAGCGAGAACCCCCATACCCCCGGAGGTAGCATTGAAAGAGTTTGGGGGGAATCACGGAGTAAGGTGAAGAATTCCACGGCAATTATGCGTTGCCTTCTAAGTAAATAATAAATACATTGAAGAAATCAGCATAATTTTCCCCTTGATTTCTGAACTATTTTAAATATTTGTAACTATTTTTAACCCAGAGTTTGCCTACGTAAAAGAAACACGTTTTTAATAAATTAAGTTACTAGAACTTGTTTGAATTTGTAATCTGTCTAAAAACCCCCTAACTTCTTTGAATAAAAAAACCTAAAACCTACAAACTAAATCATTCTGGTTTTAATTCTATAAGTAATACTTTATTCCATCTAAATAAATTAATAAAAACTAATTAAACAGGACAGGAAGTAGGACCTATTCCCAGTCCAACGTGGATGCATTCTGTTTGCTCTCTGGCATATCGGGAAACCGATGGAACAGAGCCGACGAGGGCTTCGTTTGACTGTCCAGCCGGGTCTCGTAGATCTTTCCCTCCTCGTTAATCAAATACCAGCTGGGCGTGGGCGTGGCTCGCTCCAGTTCGTCCCTATTCAGCCCAGTGATGGGCGCCGCCGTGGGCAGCTTTTTAGCCAAGTGGTCCAGCTCCTTGAGGTAGACGTCCAGGGCACGGTAGTCCGTGTTGTTGGCCACCTCGCCGGGGGCAATGGACCTGGGCGCCGCCAGGAGATCGTGCTCCTGCCACAAATTGCGTATATTAGTCATCACATCCGCATAGAGTATGGAATCATCGCTGCGAGCAAGCTGGTTATTTGGCGATTTAGATTTGGATTTGCGTGAATTGACGAGGCGACTGGCGAGGGGAGTTCCGGAAACACTCGAAACTATTACCGGTGGTGATTTGCCAGTGGTCGTGGTTGTCGTTGTCGTTGCCTCGGTTGTCGTGGTTGTTGCCTCATTGCGGAAGTGGCGCCGCCTCTCCTTAAATTTTTCCCGCTCCGCTGACTTGGCCTGGTGCTTAAATAATCTCTGGCGACGTCGCCGGCTGTCGCAGTTGGTGGCGTTGCTGCATTGCTGCTGCAACAGTGACCTCTTGGGAAAGGGGGTGACCTCGTTGGTAGCACCCTCCTCGGGCAAGTACAGGGTGGCATTCTTCAGGAGGTCTCCAATGTGAGCCACCAGCTTGAGGCCCTGTGCCACATCGTATGCCGCTTTTCCCTGCCTCTTGTTGTCTTCGTTTTGTGGGATTTCCCTCTCTGGCAACTCCCTCTTGACCCTCTTGTTCCTCTTGTGCTCCTGAGTACGACTCAGCATCGCCCGGAGCTTGTGCTGTTGGCCGCGATGGTAGAGCTGCTGCTCGAGATTTTTCTGGGAAATCAAAGTGTGACTTTGCCTTTGGATGTGGCGTTGCCTCACCAGCGGTCCCTTCTGCCTCTGACGTTGCAGCAAACGCTCGGTTTTCCTCACAGAGGCCAGAATTTCCACAGGTATTTGCAGCTGATTGGGGGAGTTCAGGTGGCTCTGCAGCTGCGTCTCCTGGGTCAGCAGATCGCCGGGGGCCACTACCTTGGCCCGGTTAGTCACCAACTTGCGAGGCTGCTCCCAAATTACTGGCGGAGCACCTGGCTGGCGGTGGCGCAGCCTCTTCAGCTGCTGAAACTGCTGCGGTGGCTCGATGATCCTTATCACATCGCCCGCATCATCGTCCACATAGCCAGGACGAATGTCCTGCAAATGGGCTGGAACTCGATTCTCCGGCTGCTTGGGCTCTGGCTTGGAAACCCTATACACTGCGGGCGGCACAGCGCTGCTGGAGGGAGGTGCATCCTCCACTTTGATGGCCTGGCTTAGGTGTAGCAACAGAAGGAGCACCGGAGGAAGCCTGAATGCCATTGCACTTTTACTCTCGTTCGGGGAAATGCAGCTTTTCACTTTCGCGTTCGGCGGCCGAGCGACAACTGTGCACAAAGTGTGCTATCATTGGGCCTTTATAAAATTTCCTCGCCGTTTTTCCAATTTTCCAGTTTGATTGGCCCGACACGAGCCTTTCTTTTTGTTTCTTTCGCTCGCAACGAGATGGATGTGACTCTGAAGTCGTCATCATCGCCGTCGTCGTCGTCGTCATCGGCAGCAAATGAAAGCGAAACTGGCCGAGTGACGTTGCAAGTTGGCTAGCGGCTGGTTGCAGGTTTGCTGCGTTCAACGTCCAATGTTATAACTGGTCAAAGTCAGAGTTAAAATCGAAGCTAAGCCGAAGCCTCAGACTTCGACTCCGTTTCGCTTTAGAAACCCACTTTGCATATATGCAAAAGTCTGCGGCTTGGCACATTTCAGCCACGGTTTCTGTCTCTGCGCATGCAACTTTCTGGCTTTCTGGCTATCTGGATTTCTGGCTCTGTGGCTCTCTGACTTTCTGGTTAAAAACTAGTTTCAATTTTCGTCGATCGTGTGTGTAAGTGTTTTTATTTTCGCGGTCTCGAATCTCATTAGCGAGCGCGCCGCTTGACCCTCAACTTGAACTTCGCCAGAGACCCGCAAATATTTATACGAATAATATGTATTTGTGTCATCCGGGCGAAAGGCGAAATAATTTATGCACTGGTCTATTAATTTGGGTGTCTTAAACATTTCCTATGGACGGGAATAATGGGGAGCGCTTCATGGGCTTGATTTATGGACGATTTGGGAATAGATTATGGGCTTAATAAATTTAGGAATTTCTGGTTTTTGATATAATAATAAAATCGTTCATTTGCCGACTCTCGTAATGGGCAACATTTTTGCCGTTGTTTTTTATGGACAGTAAAACTGGCAGGGATCCAGATATTAATAACAATTAAGTTCACACAATGGGGAGCTGTAAAACTGTGCGAAAATCGTAAAATATTGATATGATGTTTATATTTTTATAGGTTTTTAAATCAATATAAAAAAAATGAGTTGTGAATGTATTATTTCTGAAAGATCTACTATGTTCAATTTTTAATATAAAAAAATATTTATACATGGAAGAAGATTTAGTTATAAGCTTGGGTTTATAATTAATTTTTGTTTAACTCTTAATAAATTTTTTATATGTTTTCTTAAATGGCAAATTGCAATTATTAAAAATCATATCTTGGCCAAAAATAAATGCATTTTAATTCGGAAAGCATTGCTGTGTTGGTTTTTTAAGCTTAGCAAATTCATAAATTACAAAAAAAATTATTTTACGAATAATTAAATAAAATATAACATTTAAGCAACGAACCTGACGGAACCGATTTACTATTATATTTTTATTCTTAATTAAATTGGTTATTTATATTTACTGCAGTCAAGTTCGTTGCCTGAGTCTTCTGTTCAATATTTGCTGTGAAACTTTTATAAAGCGCCTAAAAGATGCTTTAAATTTTGCAAACTCTTTTCACTGTAAATTAACAGCAGCACAGTCCCCATCGGCAATATGCATACACAAACTAACTATTTTAGGTTTTCTTAAAATATTTTACCCTCCAAAAATGCAAATAAAACACAAAAATATTTAAATAAGTTATGTTTATTGCTAAAAATCTAGCTTTGACCAAGTGAACCTCCCCAACAACGAGGTCCTTCCGTATTTTTCACTACTCACTACAAATAAATAAATAAGTAAACATAGTTGGTTAAACATTAGAGGGGATTTTGCGGGCGGGGGGATTTGAGATTAGGAGCTGCAGCAGCTGGACCACTACGAGATTAGGCTCCTGGCGAGAACGGCAGAGATTATGATTAATGCGTTAGATTTGCTTGGGTTTCAGGCTGAACGAAATCATGCGACTTAGTCTACTCCACAACCATGGGCGTCCAGGCGTTGTCGCTAGCGAAGCCCAGCCGCCCAGGAGCACCGGCACCTGGACGTTGACCACCACCCACAGCAATAACGCCTCGGCCACCACCACCGCCACCAGCCCCGAATCCCATGCGACGCTCGTGGGTTGTGGGCACCGGTATGGGATGCTGGAACACTCCGGCGCCTGGCACCCGTTGCTCCACGATCCGGGACTCCTCCGCCACTGCCGCCGGATAGACTGTGGTAGCCGCCGCCTCAGCCCGCCGGTTCTTCTCGAAGAAATCAATAATGGGATGGTAGTTGTAGTTGATCCTCTTGCCCGCCGCCGACTCCGCACTCGTTCCGCCGCTGGTGAGGATCGAACTCACCGGATAGACGGCCGGCGGCTGTACTGCTGCTGGTGATGCCGTCGACTGATCCCGCTCCCGATCCGGCTCCCTGTGTGCGGTGTGCTGGGTCGGAAGTGGCGGCGATGCTGCTGCGGATGATGATGATGATGCTGAGCCGGCTGTCGTCGTGGCTGGTGGGGCATAGAAGCGGGGTCGCGACTTGCTCCGGCCGGGCTGAGGTGGCGCAGCTGTGGATGCACCTGGTGCTGCGATGGCACCTGCTTGATGGGCATGGGCGGCAGGGCCACCGCCGGCACCGATGGCGAGGCTATAGCCGCCTCCCGGACCGATGGCAGCGGTTCCCGTGCGGGCTGGTAGACTTGTGGTCTGTGGAAATCGTAGGCCAAAGGCAGCTCCTCCTGGTGATGCGGATGATATTGCGGGTGGGGCTGTGTGGGTGGAGGCAAAAATACGCTTGCGATTGAGCGGGACTCGCGGCTTCTCGGCAGCACCACCAAATGGGTTTACCTCTTGGTCCGAATGCGTCTCGCTCGGCGCCAGATCCAAGTCCAGCCGCGCCTCCGAATGCTGCTGCGGCCGCCGGCGGCTCGCCTGGCTGTAATACTTCTTCGAGCCGAAGCTGGAGCTGGAGCTGGAACTGGAGCTGGAGCCTTTGAAGCCGCCTCCATAGCGCTCCTCGTCGTCGTCCGGAGGACTGAGGTAGGGACCCACGCTGGTGCTGACACCAGGTAGCTTAACCCTCACCTTTTTGCTGCTGGCATAGAGCTCATTGGTCTCTCGGTTATTGAACGAGGGATAGCGCAGACCCAGCTCGTCCTCCTCGCTCTCATCGGCATAGTCCAGATCCTCCTCGTTTATGGTGCTATAGCCATTGTTGTTAGCATTGATGTTGGCCAGAGGCGAGTAGTCCTTGGCTTGGATGGAGGAGAGAGGTGGAAACTGTTGACGGTAGCCGTCCACCTGGCAGGAGCAGCAGGTGGGCACCTTGAAGATATCCACGTGGAGGCCGCGCACCTTGTCCCAACTGAGCAGGCGATGGTAGTTGTACACCTGCGAGCAGTGCGAGCGATAGGTCTGAGCCAGGTAGGAGCAGCTTTCGCCAGGATTGCTGCGGATCATCGGAGATGAAAGATGATAGATTAAATTAATTTTATTTTCACGGGAATTAATATTAAAAACCCACCTGCACTTCTCCAGCCGCAAGGTTTGCGTGTGCTGGCCAGTATTCACTATGTACTTCCACTCTCCTGAAGCGGACTTGGCCTTCTGGGGTCGAGCATAGCGGACCACGCTCTGGCACATGCCGCCGGCGCTGCCCTCGTCCTCACGTCTAGAAAGGAAATAAATAATAATAAAATAAGTAATTCAGTTGGAAAATACAACTAAACATTACCGAGGGATATTAGTTTCAATTCTCCTTTAATTCAGTAAGTAAATTATGTTTAAAAATTAATTTTACTCTCTTCTTTAATTTATATATAAACTACTTTTCATTTAGGGTTTGAGTTGTCTAAAGTGTTGCTTTTAAAAATTTTAACAACACCCAAAAGTAAACATGAGCAAGTCTTTCGAAACACTTTTATAAAGCCTATATATTTTTTATAATCATTATAAATGCATCATAAATGGTCTACTTTTAAAACATTTTTATAAATCAAGTCGTTGTAAAAATATAATAAAATAGACTTAGACCGTTTTTACTTTCAAAATTGATTGTTTATATTTTTATGAGCATAAAACCTTTCTAAAAATAACTTGGATAGACAGAGTCATGTAATATTTCTCTAAATATATTTCTAAAGAATTACTAAGTTAAACTTGCTATTATTATGCTTCACTCACCTCTTTTTGCTCAGAGCAAAGTCATCGAATTCGTCGCCAAATTCCAGATTATTGTTGGGCTTATCGTAGAACTCGGCCAGGAGGGCGGACATGGCATTCTTGTGGCGCCGAATGCTGCCCATGATCTGTTCGCTGTGTGGTGTTTAGATTTTCAAGAAAATACATATACTATTTCCAACTGATTTAATATAGAAACTCCTACCAAAACCAGTGCTTGTTGTTTAAGTCCAACCAAAAACCATTGACTAAGCTTAAGTGCAAGGGATCGTTGGGCAGGTGAGTTGAATAAATTACAGTTTTTATTAATAACTAAAATTCAGACTAAAGTAGACTAAGGACTAAGGACCGAGACCGAGAATGGAACCAGGAACCAGGACTCGGGAGCACCGCTCACCAACTAGCTACGGGAGGGGATCTTACAGCGGATAGTCTTCGGTGCGGATGCACATGTTGCTGGTGAATCGCTCGCACTTCTTGTTTGGCGGCGACACAACCGGCTTGTGGGAACTGGCAGCGGTCTTGGGTCGTCCCGGCCGCCCACTGGCCACTGTCTGCACCCTCTTCCGCTTAATGGGCGACGCTGACTTCTGGCCGGGAAGTGGACGCTTCCCTAGGCGGTAACGAGGTCCGGCTATGAGCTCTTCGGGACTGGGCAAAGGCTCCTCTCGGTTTTCCATATCTTCACCGCTGTTTCGCTGGAGGTCCAGTCTTTCGTCCGCACTTAGAGGCACCTCTGTACCATTGAGCCCAGCGAAGGCCAAGTCTTCAACTTCTGAATATGACTGACTGGAAGCCACAGGCTCCTCTTCCACCTCTTCATTAGAACCAATGGGCTGTTGGAAGGCTGTGGTATTCAGCTTGACAGTACGTCCTGCAATTCCACCCAGGAGCTGCTGTTCCGTCACCGAAATGGGCACGGATCGCGTGAGTTTGTGGACAAATTCATTGGCCGAACGACGAACTCTTTGGCCATGCTTTTCCTCCACCAAAGGCTTGGTTTTATTATTTCGAAGATCAGCCTGAAGCGCCTCGTTTATCATCTGCGGATCCAATACATCTGCCTGCATCTCATCGAAGAAGTCTTCCAGGGATTCCGATTGCTCTTCATCATCATCGATTTGCTCCTCCTCTGGCTTGGCACTCACAGCAATGGTGCCCACATGATCGTCAAGCTGAGACTCTTCTGCGATGAGGACATCCTCCCTGCGGTCGATAGGTTTGTGGAACAAAGCAGCCGATGCCAGGTCGGAACCAAGATTGATATATTTCCGAGTAGAACTCTTCACCAGATTGGCCAGATCAAAGACAATGGGCAGAAGGAGCTTCTTATCATTGCCAAACATCATGCGAACCTAAGGCAGTTGTTTATTAATAATTATTATAAATTTCATAAAAAGAACATATTTTAAATAATAAAACTTTGAGCGCCTTTAAGGTTCTTTATTACCTGTTCCAACTTCAGGTCATGACCCTTCTTGGCGTTCATCTGGGCGGAGATCAAGGCGGACAGGGCCAGTCGCTGCTGCGAGGAGAGCACCCTCAGAATGGGCATCACCTCGGTGAACTTTTGGCGGAGTCCTTCATCAGCCAGAGCCTTGGCCAAGGCGTTTCTTAGAGCTCGTTCCCGCCAGTCGAAGGGTGGGACCTGACGCTCTGGCTCTGGCTCATCGAGATCCACGCTAAAGTCCAGCATGTTGGACTCCAGTTTCTTCTCAGCCTGCTCGCCCTGCTGATCCTCCAGGTCGTCCAGCTGCCAGTTGTCACCACTCACGACATCCTTGGAGTCCGCAAAGTCAAAGTCCAGCAGCTCATCGTCGGCGGAGTTTCCGCTGACAAGATCCAGATAGAGCACACAATAGAGCAGGGCCCAGAAGAGGCAGCCAAAGGCGCGGCCCACTTTCATTTTCGACGCTTCTGTTTTCTGGCTTTAATTTCGTGGCTCAGTTATTTCGTCTGCAAAGGAAAGTTAATTCAGGGGGCGGTCAGTGGCTGTTACTAAGCTTGGCTTAATTCCCCGAACCGAACAATGACAGCTGCTTAATTGTTTATTTATGGCCGCACTCACACGCTTTCAAAAAACAAACTAAAAACACCTTTGGTCTGTTCTTGGACTTGTGCAATTTGCTTAGAAATTCATAACCGCTTATTTTCGGCTTTCCATCGAAAGTAAGAGTCATTAGCATGAGCGTTAACTATTACGACTGCAGAGCACCCGGCTCATAACTATCCTCATCGTCGTCGTCGTCGTCGTTGGCCAGGCCAAGACACAAGCCTCTCAAGACTATAACTATTACTATTACGAGAGTCGCGTCTCCACGTCATCTCGCGTCGCCAGCTTTTGGTAATCGCACTCAGCCATCGGCGTCGTCATGATCATGATCATCGTCTGAGCCGGAGTCAACTGTCATATCTGTTGACTGCCCAACAAGGCGTGAAGCAGCGAAGCCGCTCCGGTTGTTGTTACTTTTGCCATTTTTATTGCCACACGAGGTTATGACTTTGGCCTGCAGTTTTACGGCTCTTTTGCGGCAATAAGACACTCCAAAAGGTCATGTGATTGATTTGGCTGCGGCCCTAACTTCCTATCGTCATGATGAAGACATTTATCAAGCTCTAAAGGCTTGGAGAGACTCCCCCAGGCAGTGATGGCAGCCAAGTAACACAAGACAAATCAATCGAAACAGGCGGAAGACGAAAATAATGATAAACTTTATTACTGTACTAAAAACTTGTACTAAAAACTTAATAGCCTTTTATGCTTATACTAAGCACTGGGGCATTACTAAAAATATGCTTGTAACTTTTTCATTGGCTTTACTGGTTTATTAAAAGTTAATTAAAAGAATAGGTATATAAAAATATTTTAAATAATGAACTCCGAAATCATTATGTTAATAAAATTTTGCATTTTTGGTAATATTCCCCTGATTTTAATTAATTAAATAATAAAAAAAATTGCTTTAAAAGGAATCCTATTTTGTCTTTGTATTTTCTTATCTATTTTCATTACAAAATAAAAAGCAGAAGACTGATTCTGCTGTGGAAATACCAATTAAAACTTTTCCATCTTCAAGTTCACAATCTCATTTGATATATTTAAGAATTTTAATAAATACGAATTAAATCCCATAATAACAAACAAATTACATTTTAAGCTTTAAAAAGGATTTATATTTTGGTTAAAACTGGCAACCTGTCATCACTATCCCCCAGAGGGCCCTGCCTTTTCGTGAACTGCTCTGGGGTTTCTCTTCTTAGCCATGCAAATGTATTATTTGCAAAGGAAAGTCTTTCTTTCTTTCTATCTATCTCTCTCTTCTTTATTATACCGCTGAATAGACCAAGGAGCTGACAAATCTGAATGCTAACTACACCCAAGACGCCAAAAGGCAGCCACAAACTCCTCGGAGGCAATGGCACATTGCACAGCACAGCTGCAGCAGCATCGATGTTTGCCAAAGATGCTGTGACCTTTTGCACAGATGAAAAGTGAAAATTTGGCGGCATCTGCTGAGCGGCAACCGCAGTTGACAGTTTAGAAAAGGCAGCATCCAAGGCCGGGCCTGAAGACTTATGGCAGACGTGGGCCGGAGATTGGCGAGATTCGTTTCTTTCGGGCATCGCAGGCACCCAAGGCAAATAATTGAATGAAATGATGCGCAATGTTCGCTGCACGAACGTGAGGATGCCGCCGTTGTCATGGATGCGACTCGGCGAGGCCCGCAGTCTTTAATTTATCTCGCACACCTGCGGAGGAGACCATCTTCGCTAATGGCCGCAAAGGCTGAAGGAAAATGCTGGTGCTTCTGGTTTTGTTTTTCTTTTTTTTTGCGTTTATATTGTGTGGCCTTTGCATATATACACTGGTAACCCGCAACCGGCTGGGAAAGCGGTGTACCACGATTAATCAAATTAAGCCAATAAGTCGCGGCCGTTTCCCATATGTTGCAGCCATTATTTCGGTTCCCAGGCATCCCAGCAATTTGGCGTGGGTGCCATCGCAGGAGAGTACAAATAAAAAACAAATTACAAACGGAAAGGGGAGTGGGATACAGATACAGATACTGATGGAGATGCAGATGCTGCAGCTGGCTGAGCATGCAATCCCCCAGCGAATTCTTTGGCCACTTTAATTAACTTGTAATTTGCGTGCGTTGCGCAGACAACGAAACGGGGTTGAAGTCGAAAAAAAGGCAGCAAGAGCTAAAAGAAAATATAAAACACAACGAATTGAAGAAAACAAATTAAAGCAGCAGCATCGGAAAGCAAGAAAGTCGCGCCTGCGCTCGCGCTGACAATCTCCGCAGAATCCCACTAAGCAGACTTAGACCAAGACGCAACTAGGTGCTAACCGACTAACCTAGTAAGCGAACCCGCTGAACCACTAGCCACCACTGGCGACGACAGCTGTCCCCATCGGCATCGAAATCGGAATCGGAGAATCAATATCAGCCCAGAGACAAAGCGCATCATAAAAGTCCCAAGCAATTTGCCGGGCCCTAAACGAAAGACTCAGGGCACGAACTCGAAACGAGCATAAATACCGAAAAGCTGCAACTCATATATACAAATAAACAGACCCACACGCACGCCTTAAACAGCTCGGACTGACACAATTTCCTCGGGCGTAAAGAATAAAAAGAATTCAAATTTTTGTGCGTCGCTGTAAGCGCTCTTTTTTTTCTCCTCTGCTCATTTAGAAAGTTTTTTCCATTTCACATATTTGGCTAAAATACACACACACACACAAACACACACCGCAACAACCACAACAAATAAAATCTTATTTTGAAATTCCAATTTCGATTTTGTTTCTTTGTTTTTGGTTTTCTGCTTTCCGCTCTTTTTTTATGATTAATTTATAAAACGAGGCTGAGCTCAAGAAATCACCTCAGATCAGCTTCAGTCTTGGGTTCTTCCTCACCCAGTCGCTCCGCTCCCTTCTCCGATCGGCCTGGGCTTTAAGCTGATTATTTCCTGTTGCGGCGCAAGAACCGAGTTTCCATTCCACTTCCACTCTACTTAAAGGCGATAATTTTCACTTTTTATGGCTTTGGCCAGTGCCGTCTGGCTGATTTTTGAGTACGGATTTACGGATTTTGAATGCAGATTTTTCACACTTTTCACACGCGCCTTAATTAACAGATTTTCTACTTTGCCACACTTCTTGGCATTCACCTTCACTGCGCCGTGTTGGACCTAGCCTTGTTTCTTGTCCGCCTGCTACGTCTGAACGCTTTCAACACTCGCCGCCGACTGATTTGCTGCCTCAGCTGCTGCTTACTGCTTCTTTAACTGCTGCGGCTTGTGCTGCGGCTTCTGCTGCTGCCTGTGGCTGCTGCTGCTGTTTTTGCTGTGACTTTGGTTCGGTTGGCGTTCTGGACCTCTTGCTGCAGTTTCAACTCTCTGCAACGTGTTTGTGCCTCAGCAAATTGCTTTTCTTGTGCAGCTTTGCAGTTCGCAGGTCATTGAACCGCTGCTTAGATGGCTCCCATTTGCGTATATGAATAAATTCGTGTTAAATGCGGAAGCTTTTCATTATTTATATAAATAATTTGGCTCCAGCCCAGAGTCACCCGTCGTTGATCGCTCGCCAAGTTCGTGTCTTAAGTCATTTGTTTTTGGGACTGGGTCAGGAAGCAAATCGCCAAAAACGGAAGCATGCTAAGCCGTATTTTTAAACTGCTTTCTATCGGCATCATTAGCCATGAAAAACACTCTGACCACTACATCGAAGGGGGGGGGTCAGTTCAGGAGTTAAGGAAAGAAAATTAATTTCACAGCCAGCCGCCGCGGCACTTTCGTTTTTTAAGACAGCCCTCGGTGGCACTTTGGGCAGGTTGTTAGCGCCTCCGCCTATCCGTCAGTCGAAGCACAGTGGATTAAATGTTGATTGAAAGATTGTTGAAGATTTTTATTAGTTAGATATATTATTTAGATTTATTTAATACATTTATTAAATTAACTAAGACTTTTAATTATTTATAGTATAACTTTCATGAATTATTCTCTTAACATCTATTATTTACAATTTCTATAAAATGTTTGCACATTCAATACTAATCAATAATCTTGCTTTTATCTTGGAAAATAATTAGGAAGTTCTTATTAAATGGCATGTCCTGCTAAAGCTTTTAATTCACTCCAAACATTTTACTTTCATAGCTAAAAATTAATCAGTTCGTCTTGTCAATAAGTATTTAAACAAGATTTCTCTTAGTTTAATGAACAACCAAAACTATACTCTCATAAATGAAAATTTTCCTTAATATCCCTTACAGATACCTTAAACCATCTATAAATATCCCAAGCTAATGACTCTAAATCGTCTCGCACCCCACTGTGCGGTGTCTTGACTCCACTTCTATTAATGATTGTTCGTGCCTTTGTCGTTTCGCTTTTTTGCGCTTTATTGTTATTTCTTCATCATTGGTTAAACCCATAAACTATAGCGTCAAGTGCTCCAGGGCAAGTGCCTCCAATGACCACTTAAAGAGCATTTTCTTCACACTTTCCTTGGTAACCACAGCAGCGGCAAAACGGCACCAGCTGGATTTTCATTTCGTTTTCATTTGCACGCAACGATTTTTCCAGCCTCCACGCACTTTATCTTAATGTCCATTTGTCGAGATTACCGCATCGTTGGACGTGTGTTTAATTGCAGCGTCATCAATCAGGCAACCATGGCCAAAACTGTCGTCCATTGAAGCCAACACCACATCGCTTTGGCTTTTCACGCCGCATATAGGTAGATTTTTCCGCTACCGGCGTTCATCTCAGTGGCCATAAAGTAAAATTGTAAAACCGCGATGCACTTGGCTAATTTGCACATTACAGTTTTATTTTTATATTTATTTCTTTATTTTCCGACTTGTGTGTTCCGGTTGGGAAGTGACCAACCGCAAAAGTAGCACTGCAGTCTGGCTGGATGAGGTTTGGGGATACTGACCCCGCCTTTTTGGGATGTAATATTGAATGCATAAGAACTTTGACATTGAAAATAATCAGGTTTACTTTATGGTTTTGCATTTCAGGTTGATATTCAAAAGGCATACAGCTGAAGACCTAATTATGCATATATTTTTAGCCACTGGAAATGTATATTTTAAAGCCGAATTCCGGTTTTAAGTTTAGGCCTGTATGGCTTCCTAGGCTTGTGCAATATGGTTTTAAATATGTGAAGTACTACTGATTTGCATAAAATATGGTTCACAATATTTATTTATACATTTTCAAGGTTAACTTAAAAGGTTTACAAACCCGTAAGATCACGGACAAAGTTAGACTCTTTAAATATATGAATATATAGTATTTACATATTCAAATATCTGTTATTTATACTTAACTCTTTAATTGGTTATATTATATTTAAAATTAATAATTAATATATACAAGTTATAAATGCTTGTGAGTTTTGTCTTAAATATTGTGTACATTTTTCTTTACTACTTAATTTTCTTAAATGTTCCACTTTTCAAAATTAAATAAGCCCGCTTGCTTTTGGAACCAGTTGACGGAACTATCTTCGTCAAGTTGCCAGATATAAAGGTAAAAGCTTATATCAGAGCCAAGTTACATTAAAGGTTGCTTAACTGGTATTATAAGCAAGAAAGCTTTATCTTTACAAAAAAAACTATAAAAATTAAGTCGTTTGTATTTAAAAATATTTCAAAAGCTTCTTAAACTAAATAAAACACATTACAAATTAAATTTTTGTATTTAATTTTAGTTTATTGTAATAAAAATCTTCTTAATACATTTTTCACAACAAATAAATATAAGAAATAAAAGACTTAAGCCACGAACTTGACTGCAAAGCCAATAACTAACAGCTTGAAAGTATGCAATGAAATTTTGCGAACCCAGCCTTTTCAGGCTAATGTAAACTAACAGTTGGCTTACAGCATTCAGTTAAAACAAGAATCATTAAAAATAGACCTTAAATCAACAAGAAAATATCAAAAGATGTAAAAAAATACCCAGCAACAAAATAATAAATAAATCCAATCCAAAATAATATTAATAAATCCAAGTAACAACTTCAACTGCAATTGGTGTAATAATCATAATTATATTTCGTGTTTAATTAATTTATTTGTACAATTCTATAGCTAGATATCAGATACAATTACATAGATCCTATGCGCTGCACGCCTATCTATATCAACGAATAATTTTACACAACAGATGTGGTTCGAACTCTACGTTTGGATAGTGCAGTCAAATTCTGGCTACGTCGGGAAATATAGCTCAACTCGAAGATGGGAATTCAGAGATACAGACTAGAAGAACTAAGTGACGAATATTAAACTAGGCATAGGTAGCGCCATTCATTAAACGTAAATCATAAACAATTTCGTATAAATATTTACAATGAAAGAAACTCTCTGGATCGAAGTGAACAAAATTAACGATAAAATACAAATAATACTGCTCGACCAGCACGTCTGGAGGGAAGAGAATTTCGAAAGATTTTTTAATGAGTTCGGGATGGGACTGAGGTGGTTGAGATGCTTGGGGAGGGGACTGGGTTCAGTCAGCGTCATATTTCGCACTCGAACTCCGAGATCCGGTGGTTGAAGTAGACCACTCCGTGCTCGAGATCCTCGCTGAACCCGCTCACGTCCATGTAGTCCGACGCCGCCGAGTCATCGTCCACCCACTTGTGCAGCGACCTTGTGATCTCCAGCCGCGAGTGGGCGAAGGAGGGTCGCATGTGCGGATCCTTGTGCCAGCAGCGGGACATGAGATTGTAGAACTCGTGCCGGCTCTCCTTAGGCAGCTCCGGACGGAGTCCTTGGGGCACCCGGCGGATGACTTCCCGGCCAGTCAGCTGGGAGTAGGGTGTGGAGCCTGAAAGTTGGAATAAATATGATTGTTATTATAATAAATTTCAGGCGGATGTGAAATAATATCCAACTGTTTTAAGCATGTGATTTATAAGTTAAACTGTCCTCTGATCAACCTCAAATAAATGTTTATTTAACCAGATAATTATCTGGAACAATAGCATGATTAGGATGCGTCATTTGGTACGACATATATAAACAGAAAACCGCAAACTCAACTCCAAATTAAATTTCCTTATTATAGAATCATGAAATGACAACTTAATTTACTTCCCTTATTTTCTTTATGAATGGCATACATTTTTTGACAATTAAATGGCTTAACTTTGTCTTTTTAAATGAAATTAATGGTTTAATTTACAGTCTGTAAAATTTTATGAATTAAATTAATAGCTTTCTAAGTAAAAACTTTTCGAACGCAGATAAAATAAATATAGGCTTTGATTTAAGAGAAACATCCTTATTTACTTTCATTAAAGTTTACCTATTCATAATTAATTTTTTCTAATTTTAAAAACCTACCCAGAGTAGCAATTTCCCATAGCACAATCCCAAAGGCCCAGATGTCCGTCTCGGTGGTGAACATGTGGTACTGCAGGCTCTCCGGCGCCATCCAGCGAATTGGCAGAGCATGCCTCTTGCCGATGGTATCGTGGCCATGGTGCGACTTCTTCTCCCCGTGACCGTGCTCCTTGGAGCAGTGGCCTTGGCCCGCACCATGACCCTGGCCAAAGGTGTGCTGCCAGTGCTGCAGGATGTACCGACTGCCAAAGTCGAACTTGTATTTGTGGGCATTGTGACGCAGCAAGTCGTTGGCCGCATTCTTCTCCTGCTCCTTGCGGAGGCGCTCCGCGTCCAAGTCAATGGACATGCCAAAGTCACAGATCTTGCACATGCCATTGTGATCGAGGAGCACGTTGCGAGCGGCCAGATCTCGATGGACGACCTGCAAATAAATCATTAATTAATAAATTATACAAAAATATATATATTTTCAGTATTTTCTGATTATTTTACCCTTCGGTCCGCTATGTACTCCATCCCGCAGGCTATGTCCAGGGCAAAGCCTGCCAGAGTGCGGGGCGACAGAGGCGCCAGACTCCTGCCGCCTGGCACGGATGCTGGCAATATATTGGTGGCACTTCGCGCTGCCCGCAAGAGGGACAGCAAACGACCCCTCATGGCATACTCCATGATGAGCATGTGTGGTTCTAGCAAGAAATGAAAAATTTACATTTAAATTCTTAATTAATTTATTAATGAACACTCACCGCTCTCCACACAGGCTCCCAGAAGCGTGACCACATTCTGGTGAGATCCCAGCTTCCGCATGATGTTGGCCTCATCCTTGAGGCTCACCTGGGCACTGCACGCTCTAATGGTCTTCACGGCCACAATCCTGGTGGCCCCGAAGTGGCCACTTAGATCGTCCGCCTCCGCCTTCCACACCTGGCCAAAGTTGCCCTCGCCGAGGAGACTCTTCAGCCGGATGTTGCTTCGCTCGAACTCCTGGAACTCGCTGGCCAGCGATGTCTTGTCATCGTTGTTGATTCCATACCTATTGTGATTCGCATCCCTCTGGGCTGCTTGGGACATGGGCATGGACTGATGGTGCTGCTGCTGCTGCTGCTGATGGTGCTGGTGATGATGCGGATGATCCACCTCGTCCTCGTCGTCGTCCACTTGGTATTTGGAGTCCACCTTCTTTACGGGACTGATGGGCTGCTGGTCCGTGATGCAAACATCAAAGACTTCGCCTTGCTTGGCTCGCCGGCGCACCACATAGTTCCTCGCCAGGTAGAGAATAATGGCGGCCAGTGGGATGACTCCCACTGCCACAAGCACCAGCGTGACCAGGTTCATCCTCCTCATCTCCAGATTTAAATCCCTTTCGTTGGCTATTACCGTCGAGCTGATGTCCTGCGGCGCAACAGAGGATGAAGACTCCACAATTCCGATGTAGACATTCCCCGATGATGCTGGCGCAACCGGCGGGGGTGCCACCGTTGTTGTTGTACTGGTACTAGTGGGTCTCGGATTTACAGTGGATCTTACCGAGGTCAGCACAGTGGTGCGAAGAATCTTCTCACTGGAGTCGGTGGTGTGGGAGGGCTGAGTTTGAGGGCGAGAAGTCCGCCCACAATCGGCGGTGTTGTTGCAGAAGATGATCAGGTTGTTTTGATCCTCAATGTTAATCTCCTGGGTCAACGAGGGTCCCAAGGCTCTGATAAGCTCTGCGTCCTTGTCACTGATGGTTTTAGGTGCTTTTGGGGTGGCAGCAGTGGTGCTGCTAGTGCTTGTGGTGGTGCTGGGCGTGGTGCTCGTGGAACTCGTCGTAGTAGTAATTGTGGAGGTAGGAATTGTGGCTTTGGGTGTTGTTGTGGGCACTGGTGTCGTTGTCGTTGTTGTCGTGGTTGTTCTTTTGGTGGTGCTGGGTGCCTGTGTACTTGTACTGGTTGTTGTGGTGGGTTTCACTGTCGTGGTTGTTGTTGTCGTTGTAGTCGTCGAGGTGGTCGTTTCCGCCTGCCCCACTGTGGTTTCCTCCTCGGCACTCAGTACGGTGATGATCAGTGGCGTGGAGGATGAGGGCGTTGCCTTTTGAACCACTCTCCGTACCATCACTGGCTTGGGTACCTCTGCATATGGCTGCTTCACTGCTGCTTCCTGGACTGGATCAGCAAGTCCGGCAGTGGGTCTTCCAGAACCCACATACCTCGTGCGACTGGCTGGCTGGACAGGGGGAGCTGCCGCCGGTGCCGGGGATGGAGCAAGTCCCCGCTCCCGCATGTGATACTTGTACCTGCTGCGACTACGCTCCACGGGCGTCAAAGGTCTCCGCGTGGAGGCTGTGGGTCTGCTGGAGCTTGGTGGCTCTGGAGTAGTGCTGGTGGTAGTGGCCACCGTCGTGGTGGTGTTGCTCTGAGCGACCGAAACTTCCAGCACTCGCGGATGCTCATCATCGCCGTCGGCGGGCTTTATGGTCAAGCCACCAGGTCGAATCGGCGGCAACTTGGCTCCAAAATAGACATATGGCTTCAGCTCGTCCTCCTCCTCTTCGGCATCCTCTTCGCCGCGCTCCATCGAGGTGGCCTTGCCCCGGAGGCCCTTGCCGCCCAACCCTGGTGCCTTCACGCCATCTGCAATGTGATTCACCGTGTCATTCTGGTCCTTGGCCACCACAAACAGTCCGTGCGAGGACTCGTCGCTGAAAAGGATCTCGTTGGTGTCCCGATCTCCCGCAGAGCCAGATCCCTTGGCTGCAAGACTCTTCAAGACCACCGAACTGTTGCCACTGGAGGCCATGGCCATGCGGGTGAAGTTGGCGCACTGCCGCATGCAACTGGCGGTGGTGCGTCTCGTGAAGTTCTTGGTGCAGTTACGGATGCACACGGACCGAGGATCACTGGGGGCCTTCGAGGTGCTCTCCACTGCCGCTGCCGCCGGAGAGATGGCACTGCGTCCGGTGGTTCCAATTCGTGTGCGAAAGCCACCGCGATGAAGGGCCGACCGCCGGGCAGCCAGCACATTCATAAGCTTGCGCTCCCGATCCTGCGCCGAGTTGAGCGGCGCAATCGATGGCCTGTTGGCCCCCGAAGGCCTATAAGTGGTGGGCTTATCGCCGACGACATCTGCAACGTAAAAATATTTACCCATTAGATCAGATATTCAATGGAATACTTTTAAAGTGGTTTTGCCCAAGAGCACGGGGAAAAATTATTGACTGGAATTGTAAATTCTACACTGAACACATTAATTCCTTCAACTTTCTAGCTTAGCAAACAATGGTGCATTGTTTGAGATGTTTTATAATTATTTTAATTTCATAATCATAGCTTACATAGCTTTGTAATTCTCTCTGTGCCATAAGTAGGTATTAAATTAGGACTTTAATTATTCTAAATTCCATGGAAATAATTAATGCCCAAATTAGCTAATAAATAAAGGATGGAATAAATATGCAATGACACTTTTTGGATGCTGTAACTTCTATGAATCAGTAAAAAGAGAGTTACATAAATAATACAGTAATAAATCTTAGCCAATTTTCCCATGGAAACTTTTCTATTGTCTTAGAACTTCTCTAATGATTTTCTCATTCCCATATCAAACCGATTTCCTTATCAGTTTTCTAGCTCAGTGTAGGTTGGCATTCTTGACACCAGATCGTGACAAATATTGGAAAAACAAATCTGAAAATGGAAATTAAATGCGACTGAGGCGGCGAGCACGGAACCCGTTTGGAATGCGAACTTAGCCTAGGGTAAGGCCTCGTCCAACAGCCATCATCATCGCCAGCATCATCTGCGGTATTAACAAACGGCAAAATAGCATCTCTTGCCATCAACAACATGAGCATGGATCTTGAGAATCGAGGCTGCTCTTCTGGGCCATTAATCAGCTGGCTTAAACGCTGGCTTCTTGGACCAAAAACCATTTCGACCCGGACCAACTGGTTCATTTGATTTGTATTTATTTTCGTATTGTTGCAGTTGCTAATTAGCTAAGGCCTCTGGCAGCTTCTATGTTCTACGGCTAGGAGCCTCCGGCCAGGCAGCTGGTCATTATGGCCATTATTGGGCAATGGGCCTAAACTCCGAGCTGTTTGACCCGCGATCCGGGCACAACAATTACAAGGCGGCTTGCACAATTGTTTAATTTTCGCATTGCCAAAAGAGCCAAAACAGAAACTCGGAGGAGAAACAATGCCCGCCAACAAACACTGTTGCTGCTTTTCACAAACATTTAGTTCATTGGCTGGCAGTTTAGGCCAAGGTTGGACTGGCAACGCGGCTAGAACAAGTTGCAGATGCCGCTGTGCCACTGCCGCGCGCCGCTGGCTGCCGCATTTTGGCCACTTAGACGTTTGTTTTGGCCCGGCCGTTTCTCGGTCTCTTCGTTCGGCTGCGTTTTCTGCCGGATTTTTTAACACTGAGCGCCCCATTTGGGCGTCTCGTCACGTCGCCTTCAATGAAACAACGAACGACAACCGACAAGCAGCCGTCGGTTGCCATTTTGGCCGCAGTCGCAGTCACAGACAGCGGATCGGCTACGGATCTCTATTTGTATGTATATATATATACTGCCGAAAGGTGGCTTAACTATGAGGCAAGATGAGGGAAACTCCAGAAAAGATATGCAAAATGTAGAATAGTCTAAGCTCCACTAGATTTCATATCGATTTCCTTGTAAAATCTGCTAAGTCACTTTTTTCTTGATTATTTAAGATTCAAAGGTTTATTTTAAACTAAAAATGTTAATAGTTTATTTGAATATTATTCTTTCCTAATTAAAATATTATTCCACGCCAGAAAAGAGTACTTCCCAGGCGCTGTGACTTCCTCCCTTTTGGAATTGGGAACTGCGGCTGGCCATTCCGAGTTGGCCCGGGCGACTTCTTGGCATTAGCCATGCTGAAAATGCCGCTGCTGTTGGCCACCGCCGCTGCCGCTTGGCATGCGTTGTGGAATTTTAATTTGATTTTGGTCGTATACACGATTTTTTCGGCTTTGCCAGAGCCAAGTTGGGCCAAACAAAACCAAAACCGAATCGGTGTCCAAAAACCAAGCCAAGATGGGGCATCAGAAACGGTTCTCTTTGCTGTCAACAGCCATTTGTGTTTATTTTGCTTCATATTTTTTGTAGAGCTCAGACAATTGGAAAATTGCAAAACTGCGAAATAGGTTTGGGGAATTCTAAACAGCTTACATAATGCCCGAAAATTGTGCAGCGTTTGGCAGGTGATTAATCTCCGGTTAAATGCGAATACAAAGCAACCATCAAACGGATGCGGCGGCGTGACTAATGCCAGCATTAGCTTCTACATTTTTGCGAAACTCACATCGAACTCTGGCCCCTCTCGCTGAGGCGAACAATGGAGAAGACCCCGCCCGGTTCGACTGGCGATTCTGGTCGAAAAAAGCCAAGTTTTATTTGGCAGCTAATGAGACTTTGCTGCCGCACAAAGCCCATCAAGGTTGCTTCCTCCTCCGCCGCCTCGCGGTGCCCAATAATTGCACAGATGCCACCCGAACCGAAGCCGCACTCAATGTTGGCTTAAACAGGGAGAAAAAGTTTAACCTCTTAATTAAAAGATATTTATTAAAATAATTTTAGCATTGATATATTTTTATATATAGTAAAATTTTTAATATTTAAACTACAAAAATAATAAATTCCCTTACATTGATTTTGAAAGCAACAAAATCATTTTCTAATCTGTTTAATCTATAATTTAATTATTTTATGAACTTTAATTAATAAAGAATATAGAATATATTAGTAAAAATAATCACAGCTTCAATTCCCTCAGTGTATAAACCACAATTGAGTTAGAAAAACACAAACTGAACTATAGATAGTTGAGCGGGGGTTGGATGATGGCTGAATATTAGCGCTTGAATGAATCGCATGTCTTGGCTTTTGTTTAGAACTTTTAATTAAAAATAAATTACCGCCACGAGTGGGCAGAGGGGCCTGACAGACAGTCACAGCTGACTTTGCAGTTTGTTTATGGCTAATTGACAAACGAACAATTCGAGAAACGCTCTGGAAGTACGTACTCGACAAGTAAAACACTCGTACACGCAATGCATTCGATCGTGCTGACAGCTGTGTTTGATTCGATTGTCTAAACTTATTTAATGGTGTCACATTTGAAGTTATGAAATATCATTCAATGAGCGGAAAATTCATAATCACATATCTAGGTACATATATAGCGAGCGACTGTGGCTGTGACACAAATGTCAATCATACGCAACGTTGCACAGGCCGCCAAAAGGCAAATTGACAGAAAATTTGGAAATTTCCGCCCCAAACAACCATGACACATAGACCGAATTTAAAATATATAATTTATAATTAGGCATCAGAAAATCCGCGAAAAGTTACACAATGAATATGCTTTTTATATAATTTTTAATATAATTTAAAAGTGCAGTCTCAGCGGAAATTGTTTTAGAAGGGAACGAACTGGTCTCATTGATATTTTGTATTACTTAATTTAATTTGGTAACAACTTAAAAGGTTTTTGTAGTTGTCTGAAGGCTAATTGAATAATAACAGTTAGAGGTTATAACAATTGCATTGAAATGAATTTAATTAAAACACTGAAGTTCCTTGAAGATGGGTAATAATTAAAAACTCTAAAGTAAGTAAAGTAAGTTACATTGGTTTAAAAAAAGAAAATGTATTTCATATTTTATTGTTGTTTATCAAGTTTATTCATTACTTTTTATTTTAAGCCGCATCTTATCAATCATAATCATATTTATTCCAAGAAATGTCTTTATTTAAAACCCCGAATATTTCATTGAATTAAAATAAACAAATCTCTTTACTACCATATTCAATCATTCAAGACAGATTTCTCAGAAAAAATACTTGGCTAAGACTTACGCTTTTGGCGACCTTGACTCATCACTTTCTGAATCATTTAAATTTACTTATTTTTCGGTTTCCTGGGTAGCAAAAGAAAGCCATTCAAGCAGAGCGAATGCAAATCCAAACCCAATCATCATAAACGCTGAAAACTTTCATTAATTCCCTGGCACTAATTCAGCCTCACTTTTGCTTTCTGGTTTTCAGTATTTTTCACAGCATTTGCCCAACTTACCCCAGAGAGAAAGAAAGACAAACACAGAGGCACTCATAACCGCTCGCAGAAACAGCGGGCAGTTCATAAATTCACATTTTAAATGCCGCCTTGGCAGAAACAAAAACTTTCTCCGGCTTTCGTTGCAATTTTTCTTATTTTCCCACTTTGTTTTTGTTTTTCTTTATTTCTTTCTTGCATTTCTCACTTTCGTTTGCAGCCTGCAACTTGCTGCACCCTATCCTCCATATACATACTTATATATACTATGAGTATATCCCGTCCCACGTTCATGGCTGAAACGTGTTTGGTTATTTCGGCTCTTTTTTGTTTTTCGATTTTAGTTTTTGTATTTTCGTTTTTTTGACTCACTGAGCAGCGGACATGCAAGACATGTTTTTCAGCTGGAATCGCCAATCGAAAGCATTTCTAATGTGAAATCGAAGCATGCAACGCAAAATGAAATGCCAAAATCAAGCAAATGCCGCATAGCTCCTTGAGCATAACGAGCAATTCCGTTTTATAGGGGGTGTAGTCCCCACAAACTGGACTCTGAAGTCAGACATGAATTTGGTTTTTTATGGGAAAATCACTGGAAAAAATCAGTCCAACAAATGGAATGTATCTATTAGAAAACTGCATCTTTGCATCTTTTTACACATTTTATTTTAAGCAATAAAAATTAATATCACAAATATTGAAACATTTAAATATCTTTCTTCGATATAAACCCAATAAAAAGGCATAATTAAATTAATAAAAATTTGTAATGTGCAAGAAGGGAATTTTCCTGCAGCTTTAAACACCAAATCATTTACCATTTTCCTTATTTTAATAAGAAAGCCTTCTTTCAAACTTTGTTTATGAAATCTGGCTCTGCAGTCTGCAGCAATGCCCGATCGATGCCCAACTCTTCGCAGGAGCCGTGCCAAAGTTGTTCAATTCGACATTTGGCCAAAGAAGGAGCCATCGCTGGGAGCCAGCTTTTGTGGGTGCAGAAATCGCAGACAAATGCAGGAAGTGCAGCTGCCAGCGACGCGACGCTGGGACGTGAGAAAGCCAAGAGAAATGGCAAAGGTACTCGCACTCGCGACGAAGAAATGCAAGCCAAAAGCATCACATCACGGATGTCAATGCGGAAATGGGACTGAAAAGCTGAAAGCTGCAAACTGCAAAAATACAAAACAGAAACTGAAGCTGAAGTTGTCGTGAAATGCCGCTAAATGAATCGTTTTGGACCTGGGTTTTGGGCTTCCTGGTGCGGCTTTAACCCTTGCCGGCCGCCTTGACAGACCGCTGACACCCAAATGTTGGCAATATAAGGTTTATGGGACTGACCTTTTAATTGCGCAATTACGGCCCAGAGAGCGATTTCCACTTTGTTTTCCATTTCAAAGGCGCATATGTTGGATAATTGCCGAGTTTTGTTAGTACTTGTATTTTTTTTTAGTTTTTCTTTATAGCCGCATATATAGCTCGATGCCATTGTGCGACGTTCCGGGGGCTTCCGTTTTTTTGTTTGGCTTAGCGAGCTCGGCGGAAAATAAAAGTACTTTTCAATACCTGTGCATTGAGGCGTTGCGAATGGCCAGAAGGGGCGTGGCACATGCTCATCATCGGCTTGTCCGTCTCTTTTACGCAACGCAGCAGATGAAACCTTTGCACCACCCCCATAATTAGCTTTCGGCCGCTTTCTTTTGTCCCACGGATTTTAATTAAGTCGCCACTAAATCATCGCTATTGCATAACCCGGAGTTGTGGGTCACCAGCGCTTTTATTATTAATCACGCAGCCGAGAAATACATAACATAAAACCGTCGAGAAAGACAACGGACGACGCGGCGGTGGAAATTAACCAAATTATGGACCTGCCAAAAGGGTTCAATAAACCGAGGCCGCAACGAAAGCTAATGAAAAAGAAATTATAAACAGTTTATATAAAAAATAAGGCAAAGATAAAAACTCACTAAATTGAAATTCACCGCCGACACACAAATTGCACGTTTTATTTCCTTTTCCTTGCTAAAAAAAAAAACTAACCACAAAAGTTACCAACTGGGAATGGGAATGAGGTCTTCAAATTAAATTCAATTCAAAAGCAAAAACCATGCTAAATTAATGTAAATATCCAGGAAATAAGTAAAAAGTTAGATGATAACTTGAACCATTTTACACTTATTATATAATGTATGCATATATGTGGGTTTAATTTAGGTTTTAGCCTTTAATTTGTACTGCTAATTTGTTGGCAATTTTATATTTTATACAATTCCGAGGATTAAAATGATTAGAATTATCTTTGGGGGCTTCACAATCAAGACAAATAATTATCTAAATTAAATAATTTTAATGTAAAAGGAAGTTTGATTATTAAATATTATATTAATTCATTCATAACTTGTTTTTGGGATATCAAATTATGAAGATCAAAATAAACAAAACAACAATATTTGTATATTATAAAAATATATCCCGGATGGCCTTATCTTCCAACTGAAATCAAATTACCGAGAGAACCATATTTATTTTCATTCAATGTTCGCTATTGTTTGTTTGTTGTTTCAGTTCTCTTATTTATTTATGTTTTTTTCAAAGCCCTCCCAGCTCTAAACTTTACATAATTATATGTAAATAATTCTTGGCCTTGCCAACCGATCACGGTGTGCCTGAACTCGACACCATCGATTAGTTCCGTGACGAAGATCTATTATAAATCAACCGATATCTGTATGTTCGCTGGCCTGTTTACACATGTGCGCCTCGGACCTATCAAATAATGAGAAAACCAAACATTTTGATTGAATATTTGTTATTACATATCGAGCGAATGGGGCGCATGGAGAAAAGGCTAAAAGCTGAAACAAAATCCAAATACGTAATACGGAAGGCAAAAGGGCTAAATATTTGAACAGTTGCAGTTGCTTTTACTGCGGGCATACACCGAAAGAAATTAAGTATTTTTAACAACATTTTAACTTAACATTAAACACAAATAAAAAGTATATTTCGCTCTGCAGACATATTCTTTCATTTCTATAATTTATCTTATATATTTCTTTCATATTTTTTAACTTCTCAATAAATCAGATAATTTGTAATAAATATTTCTCTCTATGCACATCTAACAATGACTTCACTACTTTGCCTCTTTCTTTGAATCTTTCCCACATTGATGCACGCCCCCATATTGCGTATACGCCCTGGTGGATACCGAGTCAGTGCTGGAGCCGAAATCTCCGGCAGCTGCAGACCTGGCCCCAAAATGCACTTGGCTGACTGGTTGCTGGCTGGCTTTTTGTTGACTTTTCAGATTTGCTTTCGGCTCTTTGGCTCTTCTTCTCTTCGGAGCTTGCCAACGCTTCACTACGCCTGCTAAACGAGTGGGATTACGCAATGGACGCACATGAGGTCTCTCGTTCCCAAAAATGAAAAAAGAAGCGAAAGAAAAAAAACGTAAAGAAACAGGTAAACGTAATGAGCACACACCAGCCTCAAGCCGAGACCCGAGACACACCAATATTGATATTTTGAGACGAACACCCGAGATGTTCGAGTGGCCAGCAAACGACACCTACAACTGGCCAGGGCAGCTTCGAAATTTTGCATTTCGTAAGAGGAGGCTGGCCAAAAGGAAAAAACAGACAAAATACAGCCAAATTATGGCCATACAAAATACTTAGTTGTGCATAAATTAAGCAAAATCAAAATGCATTTACATTTGTTTAGTTAGCTCTGGCCCAGCCGCATATAAACCCTTTGCACTCAACCATAAAAAAGTTAGTAAAAACGTTAGTCTCGAGCCTAAAAGCCAAAAGTTCATGAATAAAGATGAGTGGCTGAAGCGAATAGATCTCGAAAAACTCTAGGCCCAACACTTTGTACCAATAAAAAAGACACTTAAGTCGTCCATTGAATTCACATTCAAATTCGAGATACAATTTCCATTTCGATTTCGGTTCAAAATGCAAACGACAATCGACACCCACGCCGTGGAGCATTTGAGAAATCACCAAGTCCAAACTTAATTGTTTATGAAAATACTTAATTGAAATAACAATTATTGTTTACATTTATGAGTGCGAGAGGCAGCCAGGGACAAAAGAGCCAGCCAGCCGCCGGTCTAATCAATCTCCGCACTTGCAGCCAGCTTTTAAAAAGCATTTATGAAAGGCAGGCTATCTTCACCTCGACATTTGCCCTTGCAGAACAGTTTCATATTTTTTCGGATACTTGCAACTCGGTAGGGTTTCTCATATTGTGGGTTTATCTCTGCAGTTGGATCTTGTTTTAATAAACTTGAGGACCGTAAATGGGTCGCACTTGTGGTTGAAACCTTTCTAAAATTATTTAAGGGCTCAAAAAAATATTTATTGATGAATATTAAACCTCGAAGAATGGTTTTTAAGTTTAGGTAAATGTCTGTAACTTCTTTATTTACATATTTACTACACAAACTGTTAAAAACTCTTAGCAAATAATAGATTTTAGGCACTCACCCACGTTTTTAGGGGCAACTCATGGCTAAGAAAAAGTTTTAAAACCGTTTTTTATACTTCCCAGCTAATAAAGTTAAAAGCAAAAACTTTAAATTGAATGCAAGGAGACTGCCTCGCAAATGAACAATTCCTTTCTGTCTCATAACAACGCCAACATCGTTGACAACCACTTGAAGCTTTCAAATGCAAAAAGATTGGCCAATGCCGCGGCGGCTTCTTCGGCCTGGCCTGGCTTGGCCTGGCCTAAACAGCAATTGTTTTTTTGAGTCAGCCACTCGAATGTTGCAGCGGCGATTGTTGCCTCGTCTGCTGGCAGTTGGTCAATAATTGGCATAGATTTATTTTGGCTAGTTGGCAATTTTTTCCGTTCGTGTGTGTGGGGTTGGGAGTGTGGAGTGTGTAGAGTGCTGGAAGACTTACCCACATCGCCGGGACTGAAAATTTCCGCTGAATTTCGGCTTTCGCCGTCGCCGTCGCCGGCGGTCGCATTCAGCTGCAGTTGCTGCTGCTGCTGCTGATGTTGCACATGCCTCGTTTGCTGCTCCGTCTCTCTAATTGCACCATTAGTTTGCGTTGCATTGGTCTGTGTTTCACTCAACGTGCCCGAAGCCGCCTCGACTACCAACAATGCCACCAACAAGAGCAACCAGCAACTGCAAAATGATTCATTGCTTCGATGAATTTTCATCAACGACATCGTAACCGAAGCATATACCGAAAAAAACAGCAACAAACTAAATAAACAAAAGTACTCAAAAATATTGCTGCTGCTGTTGCTTTGTTGCTGATTGTTTTCTCTGCTGATTTTCTATCTGGTTTTCTATTGTTTGCCTTTTGCACAGGCGCACACACACACGTTGTTTTCCACTTTTCCACAATTGTTTTGTAGAATGAAGCTGCTGCGTCTTTGGTTGCTTTTCCAGCCGCTTTTCCTCGCTTTTCCGCCCCTGCCGCAGCTATGGCTGTGGCTGCTGTAGATGGGCCTGTTGCTGCTGTCGCTGTTGCGTGCAATAATTCAAGTCGTGCTGTCGACTTATCTGTGCTGCTGCTTTGGGAAATCGTACGCCGGCCCCTTGCTGCAAAATGTCGGAAGAGAGATCGGAGTGCATTAGTGAAATGTTGGTGATTGGTACATAAAATAGTCAAAGAAAATCACTGCGAAAATCGTTCAGAAGGAAAATGTCTTACATGTAGGAAATAAGCTGGTTTCGGCTTGTTTTACAGTGCGTTTCGCTATTAAATGACACTTGATTAGGGGCTTTAAACTTAAAACGAAATGAAATAAATAACAAAGCTCTTCCACTTTTAAAATGCCTTGATATCCTTCATCAAATAATACCAATAATTAAGAAACATTAAATTGCTTAAGCCTTAAATATATGGGCCATAAGCTGAGCTTTATAAAATGCAAGATGAAAGATCTGTAAAAATAGGTTAACATTAAACATAACCATTTATGCAAAGTTGCTGAAATATGGCCCGAATCATTTCAAAAAGGTATATGTTCATTTATGCATCGATTAAGTTTTTATCTTCACTTATTAGGAAACTCAACACAGTCTTCAAAATCATAAATTAGATACCTGAACTGCCTGCATGATGTCTCACTTTGGCCTGCCTAATAAAGTAATTAATGTATTCATTGTCAACTGAAACATAACTTCTACAGTTTAGAAGCGGTTCGACCATAAACATTATTATTGCCACTTGGGGCCATTTTTTTTTTTTTTCGGGACAGATAACCCTGCTTAAGCAGCTCAAAACAAAAAAAAATATAGACATATGTACTGACTTGGCCATCGCCTGGGCAAACATCAATTATAATTCGCGGTAAGTAAGAGTGATAACTGAGGTCGTCGAGCCAACCGATCAGCGTCGCTTGCGGTTCAATAAAATCCCAAAGCCCAAAGCCAAAGCCGAACCCGCTGCCACAGCCACATCACGCATACGCCCTGTTGTATGCGCGCCCCGACAGTTTCGTTAGCCATTAAAAACATAAGCAACTATGAATTTTTATGGCAATGTGTGTCATTGCCTGGCGAGGAATCAATTAAAGCGACGTAAAGGAGAAATATAAAGTGTTTTGGCCGCTGGGTTTGCGCAAAATTACGTTGACAATTTCACTCAATTTGGTATGCGATGGTGTATAGGCTGCCGCCACTCAACTGGAGCCAAGACAAGAAGCCTTCATGCCTGGGTGCGGCATCAGTTTTTTGCGTAATTTTCGTTCAAGAAATAAGCCATAGGCCCATGAGTCCAACATTTGACCCTCGCTCATTTAGTCAGAGCGTTTTGAATACTGAAAATTATGAAATTTGCGTTCTTTGTTATGCTGATGAATTATTGTGCTGCATGGCATTTCTATTTTTACAACCGAAAGAACCTTTCTCGCAGATGGCCAAAAGAGGAGAAGCGAAAGTTCAACGCTCGTTGGCCAAAAGCCTAAGCCCGAGAACTTCTTTTTTGGCCATCGGCAGTTCCCATGATTAATTGTTCCGAGCAGGATGCTGTGTAAGAAAAGCCGAAATGAAAGAAATTTGCATGATGATGGTGGCGGTGGCTGTGGTGCTAATGCCAAACTGATGATCAAAGAACAGCAAGCCCCATGATAACCATTTTTTAAATTATATGTTTCTCGTAATTTGGCTATAATTCGAAGAGAACTTTTTGCCGCCAAGCTTAGCTCATTAAGGTTCGCTCCCAGTTTAATTATAAGAAATGCCATTGACTCGCTCGTTCGCGCTCGTTTTTATATGATTATATTTTTTGTTAATTTGTTATAACATCAGCGTTCTAAACTTAACAATCAAAAGCGCGCAATAAGATTACAAACAAGTAAGACGGATGTGTAGAGGCGTTGCGAGCTAAAGATACTCATTACCAAAGTTTTTATATGATTTTTTTTTTAAGATGTATGTAATTATTACTTCTGATGTGTGCCAGTTGGTATAATTTAAATATAATATATTATACAACTTGTGTTTATTCAGTTCTTGTTTTTTTTATATTTTAAAGAACTGGTTTTTGTAGTTAAAATAATTTAAAATGTTTCCTAGTTTAATCTATGTTTAAAAAACCCATATTCTTTCTTTACCTATTTAGTTTATAAGCAATTTTATGTTGAATAATTAA
Source organism: Drosophila anomelani (assembly GCA_035045905.1). NCBI lineage: Eukaryota > Metazoa > Arthropoda > Insecta > Diptera > Drosophilidae > Drosophila > Drosophila anomelani. The sequence goes on from JAWNOO010000165.1 coordinate 13,543,959, forward strand.
ACTACACTAAAGCATAGTCGGAACTACTTCCGCTTACCTCTTGCTCAACTTCAGGTATGTCTACATATATACCCTTAATTTTGACTGGCAAAAAATACGGCTTAGAATCATTTTTTGTCATGTTGGCTCTCAAACTCAATCAACGTCTCCGCGATGAACAGAAATACTTTCAAGTGGCTTACAATTGGATGGGTTCTGAAGTGGTTCTCGCGTTGTTTATTTGATTCTTTCGATGATTGATAAAGTGCGCTGAGCACCGAAAATCAAGTTTAAAAATCCGGCGTGCGAAAGAATCTTGGAGACAAACAGAATTCCCCAATCCCCAACCTCAGAGCCGCCCACACAGAGTCGCTCGTTCGCTTGTGTTTTGCCATTTCTTGTTATTGCCATTGTGGCAAACAATGGGTTAAACTTGGCCACAGCTGATTAAACATGCAAATTGGCGTTGGGAAATCGTGGAAGAGCAAAGACACGACACGGCCAGTTAAAAATGTGTTTATCAATCCGGGCGATTTTATCAGCCGGGAGCGATCAGCGGATCGCATAAACACTCTCGTAAAACAAAACATCCCGAGCTAAGCAAATGCAAATTTTTAATGCCAGTTTCTGTTGCAATCACTCAGCTTCAGCTCAGCTCGTCATATGCATCCGAAGAGGAGCCTCGGCCATCCGTAAGATAGATTGCTTCTGGGATTTGTTTATATTTGCGGAGAGTATATTTCAGGTTTTGGATTATTCTATATGTTTATTTTTTCAATGCATCTTGATTATATGCATTATGTGTTTATTAGTTGCTTATAAAGAGGCGCAAAGGAAGTCGCCTAAAGAATGTGAGGAATGCATTGCATCCATAATTGATGGGAGGGAATAATTAGAAAGCAGCCGACACTCGATTAATAACTTTGTAATTAATAACAAAGCACGACCTAGCCCGTTGGCAGATTAACTTATTACTACGGGAAAGTACTACAAATATAATGAATAATTCCTACAAAATAATATAGATATTAAGCTTAGTAGAGCTCATTAAAAATTAGATGCAAATTTGCTTAGACCTTATGAATATTTTGGGTATTTTGTCAACCATGAAGGTGAAGTGGCTTCTTCGAGTAGTTTTTTTGTATTCCAAGCCACGCATGAAAAAATCGGCAGCAGATGTCGTCAACTTCCTTTTCGGATAATCAAATAATTATGTAGAATAAATATTAAGTAACTAACGCCAGCGACAGACAGCAAATTTAATAATACAAATAATGCATAATTTAGTCATATACCTCGGCTAGTTCCGAGTCTCAATCCCAGCCTGGCTTGGAGTCTGAGCTGAGGCGTGCAATGAAATAATTAACCCTGAACCCCGCCATACATATATATATATATAAATATATATAGTACCTGTGAACACGTACATAAGAATGCCCCATTGTTGTTGTACTCTATAATCATTTTACCCGGCGCGATGGATTTTTACTCGTTTGATTCTCGGAATCGTCGAATTCCGGCTATGTGTAAAGTGGGCAAATATTTGTCAGGTTATTTTGGGGTTTTCAGTTTTTGTGATCTCGTGGTATTAGCTAATACCTTCGGCAAACTTCAAGAAAGCGACCTCCCACTTGGATCGATTGATCGAATAGTTTTCAAGTGCCCGCAAGGTTCCCATTGGTAATATTCAGTCCGCATCTCCGTTTGTGCAAGAGTTTAAAAAGCGCTGAAAACTAATGGCCTGCACTTAAGGCCACGTTAGGTGGGGGAAAAAGCCTCTACGGGAGCGGGATTTGATTGAAAATGACAGTTAACGTGCCGGCGCAGTCATTAAGGCAAATTTGCAGTTTGCGGTCAGGCAATATATATATCGGGGGGTATGAGGGGAAGCAGCCGGGGGATTTTGGACTTGGTTGTGGGGATTACGATGCGAGATTTGCGTGTGTGGTGGTTATGCAAAGGCTGAAGGAAAGTGCAAGTGACAGCCGCGGGTATATTGAGTGTGTGGATTCGCTGTCATTGAGACAATTGAAGCCGGGATTAGATAACCTGCCTTGTGGCACACTAACCGCCACTATAATTTCGGTGGCATTTATTCAAAATGGCAGTTGAAATCCATAGGGGATTTTTGAAAGCGGAAAAGCGGAGAAATTATGTTTAGATACATGAATATTTGTATGATATCCTACTGGAAAAATTATTAAAAAAGGTGCAAATGGAACTAATAAAGCTAAAATGTTTTTTAAGCAAGGTTTCGAAAGAATATATTATTTAAGAAATCTATAATCTTGTATCTTTTATGTCAAGCATCCATCTCTTCCAGTTACTGATAAATACATTCAATAATAAGTACCTCAAACATCTGAAAAATGTTTATATTCCCATAAAACCTATCTTATTTTTTCTATTATAATTTTATTTAACCATTTCAAGTGGGATCAAGTGTGTTGAGGGTGTGTTTAGCTGCACTTCCCACAGTGTCTTACCCTCTCTCGATTAATGCAATTTGCTTATTCTTTTGTCAAGCTCAAGGCTCCGATTCGACTCTGTTTTACTTTATATTGTGCACTTTTAAGGTGCCGCCTCCGAAGTCGCGTAGGTGGACTGAAGTTAACAGAGATTTGCCACAGTGACCGATTTTGTTAGGAATTCCTAGACGCGCCCATGAGTCACAGAGTAGGAGTCTTTATGGTCTTTGTTTTTTCACAGCGACAAAAGATCGAGTACTAAATGCAAAAATTGGTCATAAAAACAATTTACAGCCGCATACAAGGAGCTGCCCTGCCATTTACTTAGTCTAATTAGTGCAAAGTACAAGTGACACTCCTCAGAATAAGTAAACATTAACAGCTATTACTTAAAAAAAAGGGAAGTAAATATTTTAGATTTTATAGGAAAAATAAAGTGCATAGTGTGGAAAAACATTCAAATGTAAAGGGAATTTAATTTATTGTATTTTAATTAAGATACTTATATTATTTAATACGCTGAAAATTGCCAAAATTCTATTTTAATTATTATTATTTGAGAAAATCTTCTTGCTTAAACATCATTAATTTAGCTTTGGACACGATTGATTATTATTTTGCCTTTGCTGTTAATGAGCCCTGCTTCTAGCCACAAATTAAATGCTAAGATGAGCCTCAAAATTCGCATATTTTCCACAGTTTCATGTTAATTATGTGTTCATTAAATTCTTGTATTTTTAATAGGATTTTCTTTGTGAAAAAACCTTATTATAAAACTAATCTTATATATTTCAGTAAATTAATAAGAAACACAGACACATAAAGGCTACTAAAGCGGTCTAAAATAGGTTCAAAGTATTATATAAAATAAACTTTTATTAAATCCACATTAATTTATGTTCCAAATCAAAAAATCTCACTGTACCTAGAGCTAGGCAAAAGTAACCCATTCCCCGAAGGCACTAACTGAGTGAGTCACCAAGCGGCAAAACGCCGGCAAATACAGCAAGAAATAGCGGCCACAATCTCCGCAACGCTGTTGCATAACGAAGACCCACAAGTGGCGGCTAACTAGCGACTTAATGCTCCATTGACGGCGCATTAACGGCCCCGTTAGCATCCATTTCCAATGCAATTAGCCGGCGATGCTCCGTCGTGGCAGTATCGGTGACCAGCGTCCGGTTACCAGCTGAGTTCGATCCGCTTACCGATCGCCGATCCGTTGGCGGACAGATCAGTGGCGTCTCTTCGTTGTCCATCCGCTTACCAATTGCCACCGTATTATGGTTATGGTTATGGTCAACTCTGCGGCTGGCCAAACAACTTTTCAATTTCCACCCGGGCTTAAAGAAAAATAAAAAAAAAATTTTCACACAGTTTTCAGTTCGCATTCGCTGTTTGTCTTGTGTTTACACGATTTATGATAAGTTTATTTTTAAATGTTAAACAAGCTGCCAACAATGCGAACGGGCAAAGTTCTAGCTCGACTCACAGAGAAAAAAAACTGCTAACTGATACGAATTTAATAATTACAAATAAAAAATAATAAATAATATCACTGGAAATATGTTTCAAATTATTAGCTTAAAAATTCGAAGAACTAAAGAACCTCAGAACTTATATTCTATTCTGGGAAAGTAGCCCGATCTCCTTTCGATCGACTTAAGGGACTTGTAGGAGGCGTGACTCTTTAGTCCAGCTTCCAGCTAATGAGCTCGACCCCTGGCCTTTTCCTCCGCACATTAGCCACGCTCCAATTATTGCAACGCGCGGTGGCAGTTGGCAAATTAGAACGGCAAGGTGATTCCATTTTGCCCCTGCAGACCAACTCGTCGGAGGTCAGCAGGAAAATATGGAAAAATGCATGGGCCATTAATAAACACATATATTGGCTATCGTAAAAAAATATATATACATATATAACTCGGCGAGCCGCAGAACCAGCCGCAACTGTGAGATTAAACCTGTTTTGCGACAAGTGCGCCGTGGTAAGCGACTGTATTGTCCATGTCCATTCCAGTTAGAGACATGGCCACTAAATGCAGTTGCAGTTGCAGTCAGCACAGTGGATGGTTGTCATAAAAATAGCGGGAATGATTATGAATGAAAATCTTGATCGATTAAATACCAATTGAAGGAACTTTTTAAAAACCGAAAACAAAACCGAACTTTCGAGCTTGACAATTGAATATATGTATCTACAAATTCGTAGAAATCATTTTAAAGTCACAGAAAATATTTTTAAATTTTATTCAAAATTCTCCCAGCTTTCTTAGTTAATATTTAATATGTTCCTAAATTCTGTAACTTTTTTTTTTAGTATATTTACCCCACTGTTGCAAGTGCAGTGTTGGTGCTGTAACAGTTGTTTTTGGCCTGGAACCTTTTTTGTGGGCCCGGTCTCGGTTTTTTTTTTGTTGCTGTCTTAATGTTTTGTTTTCCTTTTTTTAGTTTTTTGTAGTTTTGCTATATTTTTTTCCAATTGCTCATTGATGTCTGTTTGCTTTTGGCTTTAGTTTTGGCTGTGGCACCGTTACACGCTGCCTGGCTGATTTTGCACTCTCCTGTTTTAAAGTTCAAAGGTGTCTGAACACAGTGTTTGTACTTTGTTGGTCTTTTTTTCCGCACAGATTTTGTGTCGTGAGAACCGAATTGGTAAGATACTTTGATACCTTGCACCATGCAGATGGTCAGTACTTTCGGGTATTCATTTGGGGAAGGGGCAAACTACAACCAAGTTGCAAAAATGCGTTTATTTTTGGCCTAAGCTAAACAAATGTTAAACAAAAATATATAGACACACATGGCAAGGCGTGGGAAATAATTGTAAATTAACTTTTCCCTTTTATAGTCATTTTTGAGGCGCACTGTTTTATGTTTATTATTGCTGAGGTCAGAGTTTACAAAATTCATATTTATAAATATGCATAAATAACTAATAAATAAATTTTAAAAACTGCAGGCTGTTCAACTTTACTTTTTACTACATTTACTAAATTGTAACTCTTGAACTAAGTACAATTTTAAAATCTATATCGAAGACCATAATTCACGAGAAAAGATCGTAAATCAATGCAAATCGCTTTGTTAACTTCATAATTTCTTAATTGTGAATTATTCTGTATAAAATATTGAATAGGCAAAGGAAGATCCTAAAATCACATTAATTTGATTTATTATAGTCGAAAGTTTTATGTTAGATAAAGTATCTTTATGCCCTTGATGTCTTTTGAATCTTTCTTTTATGACTCCGAAACTCTTTAGCAAATTATCTTCAATCTTTTATTGAATATAAAAAAGTATTTCAACTCATTATCCACATTCTTAAGTTAGATATATATTTTTCCTCTAATTAATAACTCACTTTAGCAGCCATTGGTGGTGACGATCCGGAGGTGCTTACTTGAAGCGACAGGTGCTCGGGGGGCAAACGCATCCAGCAGATACACTCATTTGTTTATAGTTCGAGCTTTTTGAGCTGATCTACAAGCGCGAGCGAGCGGGATGGCTGTATTTCCAATGAAGAGCAGAAGATACCCGAGAGACTACGTAGAAACTTCACTGATTGCGATACAAGATACTTCTTTCTTTGCTTTTGTATATTTTACTTTCTGCAGTGACAATGCACGCTGTAATTAATTTCGCTTCAGGCAAAATGATAATAACAACTTTTCGCTTCTCATCGCGCCTCGTTTCATTTCGTTTCATTCATTTATTTATGCATTTGACCCGCTTTGTGTGTGGCTTTGACAACAACCGAAACGAGTTGCAACAATACAGCAATATTGGTAACAAAAACAGTCGGCTGCTGCTGTTGTTGTTTACCTGGAATTTTGCGGTTCTACGCAAAAAAACTTGTTGGCCGTTTTGTTGTTTTGTTTATAATTTTTCATTCTGCACTTGTTAACCCACACATACAGACGCACTCAAACACACCAATACACACACGCACATTGAGTAAGCACAACTTTTGGGTGAAATATTTTCATGAATTTCGTGCGTTTTTTCGGTTGTATCTCAGCACCCACGAATATTTTTCGGATAGTTTTGGCTAGCAGCGAGCGTAGTAGGTGCCTCTATCCCTGTCTGTCTCTAGTTGCCTCTCTGTCTCGCTCTCGCGGGGGTGGCGGGCGGTGGGCGGTAATACGCATGCGCGCCTCTCGCGGTTTTCGAACTGATTTTCTCAAGCGGCGCCACAAGACTGAGCGGCGATCTCGATGGTGATTGCTCGCGCCTGAGCGTAGCTTGGAAACTTGGAGCTTTTCACAGGTGGAGCATTCAGGTTGGGGCTAAAGCGACCTCTGTCGGAATTTGTGAGCATTTTTTTTTGGAATTATTTAAGCGCTAAAAATTTAAATTTGGATACAGAGTGATTTTATGTCATTTATTTTGATTTTCTATAATTAAACAATAAAGTTTAAATTTGCATACATTTTATTATCACAATTTTAAATTTTTATTAAAACAAAAGATTTGTAAAAGATTATTTAATTGCAAGAAATAAGAATGGTGCTTAAATTTTTTATAAATACTTAGCTTGTGATGCTGATCAATAATTTTTAATTTTTATTGATTTTTTAATACAATTTTAAAAACTATACCTAGTTTTGTTGTTCAAGGCTTGAAATTATAAGATCTTATTATAAAATTATTTAATACTTCCTACATTGTTCTCTTGGATAATGAGTCTTTTTTATTTATATAACTTTTAATTTTTATTCGTCAAAAGTATAATTAAATAGCTGAGATTAAAACGTAATAACTTCTTCGTCAGTTATCTTCCAACGCTAAGAAATTATAGCCTTTATTTTTTTTAGAAACAAAAACCTGCTGACCTCAAGCCTTAAAATAAGTAACATAAGCCCAATTAAAATATCATTTTAAAGCTGAATGTTAACCTACGGATCCTGTATTTATATAATTAATTAAAGCTTTTATCAATGCACTCGCAGATGCTCGTCGGAAAGAGATTGTTGTATTTTTAACAAGATTTTCGGCATACATATAGTTTCAGGTGGGAAAAGGGCTATTAAATTAATGGAAGTCATTAAAGGTGTAAAAAGAGTAAGCAGGTTAAAAATATGAATATTATACGGTTAGGGGTTAAATGTCCATAAAATATTATTTCATGTTTCCATATTAATTTTTCATCAAATCGCAGATTAGCTATTCAAAAGATAAGGTTTATAGTTTTACTGGTACTTCTCAACTGTAATAATAATCATAATTTTTGCTAATAAATCAACGCCATTTGTACATTTTACATTCGCTTAACTAAGCGTACATCGCTCGTTTTTCAGAACACGTGATTGAATCTTTTGATTGATTGAAGGGTCTGGATGGTGCGAGAATGAGACTCGGCGCTGGGACATAAGAGAGAGCGCGTCTTCGAGGTGCGTGCAACAACCGAGGCGAGGAGCAGCCGAAGCCGAGCTTACAAAAATAAAAATAAAAGACCCGATTATTGACCACCGGCCAGCGACAAATCCGGACTGAAAACTCGGACTCGGGCGCATAAGGGAGTCAGTAGTCAAGTCGAGAGTGTGTTGGGTCTCGGGTTTCGGGTCTCTCGCCTTTTGTTGATCTTGAGACTGAAATTCCAATTGTTGATTTATCTCTCGGCTGCTGCGCCGTCGCCGTTGCTGCCGCGGTCGGCTCAGTTGACCAGCGACCAAGTTTATAAAACTTTGAGCCAAAATGCAGCGGCGCACAGTTGTTACCAAAGCGTTGCACGCGTCGTGGCCCTCATCATCATCACTATTTAAGCGAAAATGAAAACGAAATTCGGTTAACGTCAACAGAAACGGACAAAAATTCAAAGAGCCAAAAAAAAGAAGCAAAAAAGACACAAACAAGTTGCAGGGCCAGAGCACGAGCAAGAGTCAGCTAATCTGTTGTGCAGTGCGTTTTATCAGCCAGCGAAAGAAACGAAAACGAAAGTCGGTCCAAGTCCAAGTCCAAGTTAAGCTCTCCAAGGAAAAAATCTCTTCGGGGAAAGAAAAAAAGTCAAATAAAATCGGTGAAGAAAAAATCAGAGGCACGCGGATCTCATCTCGGTAATGTCTCAATAAAAGCCATCTGAACTACAGCCGGAATGTAGGAAAAAGTGAAAATAAAAGCACTCGGCAAGTTTCGACCATAAAAAATAAGTTTTAAGTCAAACAAGAGGAGCATTTAAGTACCAGTAAGTTGAGTGGGAATAACCAGCCAGTTCTGTGCTCTCTTGGCAAATAAGACTTGTTAATTGGATTCTGATCAGAGGAGCCTCAAGCCAAACAGTGTCCAATATCCAAGCCTTCAGTGTGGATCCGCTTGGCCCTCTTTCTCCCCCGCTCATTTCCCCCACACCAATTCCGCACTGATGTTATGTAAATGCAGATCAAATATATTTCGAAATTCCACAATAGACGGGTCCATCTGTATATAAGTATGTATATACATATGTATGTTTTTTCCGAGGGGCGTCGAATCGCGCGTTGCGCTTGCCACAAAAGAAGCGGCGTCTAAATTATGCAAAACCAACAAAAAGATCGCTTAGGAAAGCGAGAAAACGAGCAAAAAGCGCTAACTATGCACAGTGACAAAAAAAAAAAGTTGTTAATGTTTATAAATCAAACGTTCTTGTTGGCCAGTAATTACTGTAGATATTATTCGATATAAAAAATATAAAGAGGGTTAAGTCTTGAAAAGTCTTGGGGGAAAGAGTCATTAACTTACAAATTAGAAGAAATAATTCGAGGGACTTACATTATTCAATAATTTATGAACGTTTAAGCACAGATTAAACAAAAATATTTAATTTGATATAAATCATAGACTAGATTTAGTTTAACTGATTTTTCAGGACATTTACAGATCATTTTGTTAAGAAATTATTCAACTTTCTATTAAAATCATAGCTATTCATGACCTTTATTCATTATTTAAAATTTTTTTATTTATATAGATTTAAAGGTTCTTAAAGTAATACAAAGAACGTTATTTAGATCAATTTTTTGATTATTGACAGTACCCAGCACTATCTAAGTCCCTATTAATCTCCCCCATTCAAATATTTATCCCAGAATTCTTAAATTTTTTTCTGTGCACCCAAATTGATTGTGCCACAAAGGCAGCTCTCATGATTCTGGGGCCGTCTTTTTGTCTGTTAATTTTGATTACGCGCACCTTTAGTCATAATAAACAATAAGCCGCGAATTATTACGTATGAGTGAGTTTGTTTGTGTGTCAAAGCGAAAACGAAAGGTAGCAACAACAAGCCACCGATTGTGTGTGGTCAGCGCGGTCCCAATCGACGGCGCTGCCTTTACACCTGCGCAGAGCTGCCTGCGTCACTCGAACAAAAACACCCAAAACCAAAGTAACTCAAACTGAAACTCGAACCGAAACTCAAACTCACAATCGAGACCGACGCGTTGCCGGGCAACGCAGGCAATCAATTGAACCTTAGTCGCCGTTTGAGTCGCACTCCCATCGGAATTGGGTTGAGTCTCGTATCGTATCGTCTCGTTGCGGCTTTTGTTTATCTTTTTTTCAACAAAAAACTTTTACCCCGCCTGGCGCCGTCAAATCAAAATTAAATTCAAAATTATTAACGCCTGTGTTAAAAATGTTAATTGTTGCATAAGTCTTCTCTTCGCGTCGCTTTTCCCCTCCTTTCTTTCGTCGATTGTTTAACCGGTAATGGGCTTACATGTCGTATGCGTAATATTCTAATGATGGGATCGAAGATGAGGGGAGAAAGGGGTAGCCCGGTGCGTGGGGTAGCTCATTTTAAGTTGTTTACTTTCTTACACAGGGGAAAATTCGTTTAAAAAGGGAAATATATAAATATAAATATATGCATATTATTTTATTATTGCGAAGAAATTTACAAAATGTGAAATTATATAAATTTAATTGATAATTTATTTATTTTTACCATTAAATGGTTAAAATCATTGGCATCATTGGCACACACATTAACATTAATTTAACACGTTTATATAAACGTTATTTATTTTATTTATAAAAACGTAAAAAACGTATAATTATCTCATTTATTTATTAACTTAAAAACCTGTAAAATATTGACCCATTTCTTATATATATTTTCCGCACATATTTTTGTTTTTCATTAAAAAGGCAAGCAAGAGATACTAATTCCTCATAATGAACTAAAGGCGTTAAATGATAATAATTTCACAAAAAAATTGCTAACTTGCTCCAGCTTAAAACTTGTAAAGAAACGACCACTAAAGATTTTAACCTATTTATAACAGAGCCACATGTCGTATGCGTAATATTCTAGTGAAGGAATCGATGATGTGGGGGGAAATGGGTAGTGAAGTGCGTGGATTTGCTCATTTTAAGTTGTTTACTTTCTTACACAAAGAAAAATTTACTTTTAAATGGAACTATAAATACTTAAAAATGTATAATATACGAATATTACATTATTAATATAAAGAAATGTACACAATGTAAATTTAATTCACGATGAATATATTTTTGCCACAAAATATTTAAAATCATCACAAAACATAATAAATCATGTATTATTATTTTAATTGGTTAAAGTGTTTAATAAAAATAATATATTTATTATTATATTTCACTTAAAAATATTACCAAGCTTAAATTGGTAACATTTATTTAGATCAAATTGAATAAATTAATAGAAAAATGCTTAAAAATATCCAATTTTATTATTAATAAAAGAAACACCGTAAAGTAATGACCCATTTGGTAAATATATTTTCTGTGAATCTTACAAAATCACATGTTTCGTCTTCATTAAAAAGGCAAGCAAGAGATACAATTCCCTCATAATTAATTGAAGATGTTAAATGATTTAATAATTTCACAAAAAAATCGCCAACTTGCCCCAGCTTAAACTCGTAAAAAAACGGCCATCAATGGCCATAACAGAGCCACACGGCGTATGCGTAATATTCTAATGCAATCGCAAAAGTAAAGAGTGAGAGGGTGAGAGGGGCCAGAGTGCGTTAGTTAGCGAATAAAGTAATAAATGCAATGTGTGTCAGTGGGAAATCACTATCGAATGCGTTTGAAAACGTGCTTATTGGCCAACGAAAGTTTCTCCCAATCAATTGGCACTAACATTAACCAATATCAATACCGTAGGTGAGACGACGCGAGACGAGGCGAGGCGAGGCGTGGCCAGGTGAGGTGAATCGTGGTGCGGTGACCTTCGGCGGACGGCAGCAAAGCGGCAATCAAACAAGCCATTTGAGATAGCCAAACAAACGCGGTCCAAATACCGCGCACAATACCATCGTTCGCACTGCCAGCAAGTAAAGTTAAACACCAAATATAAATAAGCCAAGGTGACTAAGTACGGCAGCGGCATGGAGATCAGGCGCACCTCTCGATCTCGGCCATATTTCTGGGCCGTTACACTACTGATGCTGCTCGGCCTTTGGCTGGGCTCAGTTTTGGCCAAGGGCGCCAGCAATCAGACCTGGCAGCAGCAGCAGCCGCAGCATTATCAAAGTCAGTCCAATGAATCGCAATTGCTGCCGGAGGAACCGGCACTTATGGACCTGAATCCACCGATGGTGAGCTCGCCCCATGAAACACATTTAACGCGCACCTCGGTGATTTTTGGGCTAACTAAAGTGGCCAACGAGAGCCGTGTGAGCCACAAGTGCCACGCGCAGCTAAGACAAGTGCAGCGCGGTATACTGGCCAAGCAGCCGTGGGCCATGAAGGGTAAGTATGGGTAAATCCCCTAGAAAAAATTCAACATTTAGAGATTTCCTTGTGGAATTTAAAGTTAGGGAAAATTTTGAGACATCTAAAGCGGAAGTAAGCTTTAAAATCTACATAATAAGTTAGTCAAGCAGCCATAGAAACTCTTTTTTTTTTAAATACTTTTAACAGATATCAAAATGCACCGAGAACATTCACTGTTTCAATCAGCCGTATACTTTTTATTTGTCTACAATTATCCGGGTATTTCAATAATATTTGCATAACAACTCGAAGCATCAAATGAGCAATATAAAGCAAACATAATGATATCACTTCAGACGATTCAATTATTAGTTACAACTTATAACTTTGAATAGCCCGTCTTAAAATTGTACTTTAAAATTAAACATCAGAAGATAACTCTGGGAAATCATGTTATGATTCATACTAGGGAAACAGATAGGCAGCCCCTAAGGAATTTGTATAGCAAACAAATTATTTTTATACTAAGCAAACACAGATCAAATAACCTATGATGCAAGATAAATCAATAAGATCTTTATTGCATGTGGCTTTTAGAATTAGCCAAATATCATCGTTATTTTACATATATTTCTCCTGTAGTCTGGCCCTTCCACTATCCACAATAGATTTAAATAATAAACAGTAACTTGACCCTTCCACTGCCTACAATTGATTTAAATAATAAACAGTAGCCAGAGAACCTTTTAAGATTCCACTAGCTACACAGTTGCCTCGAACACATGTAATTTCCTAAACTCTATTGTACTTACCCACAGTGCTGGACGCCTCGGGAACGAAGCCCTCGGGCTTTGTTTATGGCCAGAACTACTGGCTGGGAAGTCGGGAAGCTTGTCGCGGAGTCCAAAGACCCGTAGAAATAACACTCTCAAAGAACTTCGATCGGGTGATGCATTATGGGATTATCACCCAGCAGGCGCCCTTCGACATGGACTATCGAGTGATCTACCTGAGGCACAGCTCCCCCTGGCAAGTGGAAATAAAGCTCATGTCCGAGCAGATCATTCACATAGGACTCTGCCTGCCAAGCGCCTGCAGTTCGGAGGAGGTCAAGGACCTGGCCCAGGACTATGTGGATGGAGGCATGTTCACCGAGAACGAGATCTTCGACATCCGTCCGGAAGTGGTCTATATGAAGGATCTGAAGCTGAAGGAGGAATTCTTCGAAAGGGCCAGTTTCCGGCTGCTGGTGGCCTGTGTCCTGGCCACCGGAGCTCTAATGCTTTGTGCCCAGCAGCTAACGGCCGCCAAGAAACTCACTCCATCCTCGGACGAGCCCGATCCTGGCCTGGCTCCCGCTGAATCGGAATTATGGAGAGGACTCCACTCGCTACTCCAACTAGAGAAGTTGCAGAAATTTATTCCCTGCTGGGATGTGCCCGGTAACTGGGCCAAGATCTTTGCCGTGCGGGAAAACAGTCCCAATGAGATACCCCTGATGAACGGCCTGCGATCTGTGTGCGCTATTTGGATTATGGTGTTCCACGTGGTGTGGTTCATGTACTTCACTGTCCACAATAAAACAGTGCTTATTTCGTATGCGGAACAGGCCTTCTTTCAGTACGTCTCCTCAGCTCCTTTGCTCGTGGATGTCTTCTTCACCATAAGGTGGGTTTAGGAGCTGTTAAAAAATGTATTAAATAATATTTAATGGAAATTAAATCCTTTTCAGTGGCTTCCTGCAAACATACAACTTTCTACGCAACTCCCAGCAGCTGGAGGCAGTGCGTCAAAATGGCCTTGGTCAGAACCTGAAGCTCTTTGGCAAGCTGCTCTTCCACCGCTATCTTCGTTTGGGACCTCTCTATCTGGTGGTTATGGCCACAGTGGATCTGGTGTATGCCTACATTGGGGATGTCTCGGTTTACCACATCAACGAGCGCTTCGACGAGATGTGTTCCCGCCACTGGTGGCGCAATTTGCTGTTCATCCAGAACCTCTTCGATCACAGGGACATGTGCGCCAACTGGAGCTGGTCGCTGGCCTGCGAAATGCAGTTCTTCATCCTGGCCAATGTCTTTTTGTTCCTCTACGTAAAGTGAGTCGATCATAAATTTAAACATAAACTCCTACTAATTTATATTATTTAATTTTAAAGATATCCCAAGGTAGTAAAAGCCCTGGTTGCCTCGGCCTTTATGGCCACCATCGCCTGGTCTTACAGCATCGGACTGAGCATCAAGTTCCAGTTATCCTTTGACTCAGCCTTTGCCACCGGCACAGAGATCTACACATCGCCTTTTGTAAGAGTTCTGCCGTATATCCTGGGTGCTGTCACTGCCTGGCTTCTCCTTGAGAAACGCATCCAGTTGGAGCTGACCGAGCAGAGGGAACGGCACTGCTGGCACTTCGCCCTGGTGGTGTTTTTCGCCTGCATTTACTCCACGGTGAAGCGGGATCTGGGCCCCCTGATGGCCATCACGTTGTTTGTGATGGGCCGCCTGTTTTTCTCCCTGAGCGTCTGCTGGATGGTGGCGGGCAGTTGCCAGGGACGCGGTGTCTGGTGGTCACGTCTGCTGGAGGCCAAGGGTTTCCAGCATGTCAGTCGGCTATCCTACGCCATCTACCTGCTCAATCCGCTGGTCATTGCCCTCTTCTACAGCCTCACGAATGCCAGCACTCATGCAGATCCCTTCATGCTGGTGAGTAATTAAAAAGAAATATATAAAATATGTATAATTAAAACGACTTTAAATTTATTTCAGTGCGTAGTAACCTGCGGATTTGCTGTCATCGTTTACCTGGCCTCGATCCTCTTCTCCCTGGCCTTTGAGCTGCCCTTCAGCAATCTTTCCAGCTTGCTAAATCGGCGCAGCAAACAGAAGAGTGCCTAAAAGACGCTAGCCCTAAGTTAGGACCTAAGGGTCAACGCACACGCCTCCATCTGACAATTGTGATCGCTTCATGTACAACTACTCATCATAACCGAATCACTAGGCTTAGTCTTGTCATAGTCAATATGTTATACGTACTATCTATATACCCTGTACATCGGTGGCCACCGTACTTAATAAGCTAATCCCTCTAGCAGTAGATCCACTCCGATATACGTATATCTCACTCTATAAATATGTACAATACTTATATCATATAATTAACCAGCATAGAATATAGTCTTGTTGAGTATTAAAAGTGACATGCATTTTATTTATTATTAGCCTGAATAATATGGTTTCCAAGGAATATAGTTTATACTGTTTGGTTGGGAAAATATATAAAATTCATATGAGATCTCATGATTCTTATTCATTTTCAAAGGCATCGTAGTAACCCACACACCTCGAGCACTTCTTCAGAAACCCTGGACAAGAATTGGGACATGTTGAGGCAAAGTAATATCGGACACGCCTCAAAATATCCGTTGCATGCTCTTCCACTTCCTTAAAGTCTAAGCTAGAATGACATCTCAATATATACAAAAGGAGCTGATAGAGAACTGTTTCCGTAGACAAATGATATTTCAGCAACTGCATTAATTCCCCTCTGATGTTTTCCATAAAGTTTTGCGTAAGCTTCAGGATTAATTTAAACATTTCTGGCTCCATGTTCTCCGACATGCTAGCAATCAAATCCTTAAAGCTTTCGGCATTTAGAATGTGTTCCTCCAGAGCCTGGCCATAGTCCTTGAGGTTGACATATTCATCTTTCACACGAATTTTATCAAACTCAATTGTTATATCAAGAGGTTCTTGACAATTCCCAGCAACGCTTGTAAAAATCTCATCCAGCTCAGCTTTTGTGCGCACTTCATTGGTGCTACGTATTGGATTAGCTCTTTCCTCAATGTGACTCGTATCCCCAGCCATCTTTTCGAGTTGACTTCTAAGAAAATAGAGGAATTAATAAGGGTTTACAAGGAAATACTTAAATAAAATACGTCACCTGAGTTCAGTTCTTAGCACACCATGACATCTTTTCTCTGCGATCATTTTCTTAGCCAATCGGAAGTTGTTAACATTATGCGTAAATATAACTAAAGATGGCGAAAGATCCTCCACTTTCACATCTCTTAATTTCGGATTAATACATTCATCCTAATTGAGTAAAAATATAGGTTATTATGGATAATTCCTTGTAGCAAAAACTACCTACCAGTAAATTATAATTATAATATTTGTCAACGCAAGTACATTTTTTAGGATTGATGCGAAGCATTTTTGGAAACACAGTTAAACGATCCCGATTTCGGTGAACTTCACAGGTCGATTTGTTGAATCGTCCCGGTTTTATTCTCAGATTCCAGCCTTTGAGGCTGGGACTCCGACTGTCTGCCACACAGTATGTCTTTAGCTCCACCTCTCCATTAGTCAGCTTGTAAACCCCACGATTTGGAGTAACCATATAACCGGAAGGGTAATATACATCGCTCAAAAACATTTCCCAATTCTCAAAAGCCCCGTTTTCGGTCACATACACCATGCAGCAATCCATGCTACTGTAGTTTCTACCACTATTGTCATCTGGAATATAGGTATATGTAATCTTATCTTTTGTCAGGATTAATACAACAAATTTACCAACACAGCGACGACACCGAAACACAGGGTATAGCGACCAGGATCTACTTTGCTCCGCCAGTTTTGAATCGTTAACATCAGCCACAAATATAACAAAGAATAGAGCCGTAAGGGATTGGCCATTTGTAAATTTACCTATAGAAATAGCATTAATAATTTAATAGGAATAATTTAAACAATTCTCACATACGTTGTTTCCAAATCATATCGAAGACACTTCCAAAATCCGAATATTTCTTCAAAACTTTATTACGCATATTAAAAAGCTCGGTGATTTTGCCCTTTAGGATCTCCGCTTGATTCTCAGTCAGTCTGGTTAGAAAATAAATATTTATAATGATATAAAATATGTAAAAATTACAAATTATAAAAACTCACAGATCCCAGTTTATATCATCTCCGTCGCAGCCTAATAGCTCTGCAAACAATTGCTGCACTTCCCGAACCGTTGGAATATTAATTTCCATTTCTTTAGTTCAGAAATAAAATTAGCAGAAAGTTGATCACTCGTCCGTTGCGTTCAGTTTCACAGTTTGTTTATGAATGACTCGGTCTTTCGTTGTATAATTCTACTGCAGACTTATCGCAGAAGGCGTTTTGTTGCTGACTTATCAATCAATGACTGTATATTATATATTTGTAATAGTTTTTCCAACTTACAGCTTAAATATAAACATTTGAGATTAAGTTATTATTTGTATTTATAATATCCATCTTTATCGTAAAGAGTACATTTTCTGATTCGGATTTTGTTTGCGTCACATATGTGTACATTATGCGTACATAGGTAAAAAAAAACATCGAAAATTAGCAATAATATTTGGTAAACATATTTAAATCATCTGCACTTCAAGGCACACTTCATATAAATCTATTGTTTTATATTTTCTTCTTAAAACAAATTATATAATATTATAATAAAGAGATTTGATGGTTCAGAAGAAGCATAGTAACAAATAAAATGACGTTAAAGAATTCCTAAATTCACCTAAATTTCCTCGGCTATTTTGTCGAAATGTCTCCTAGAAATATTTAATCAGTGTTCGAACCTTGATAAGTTCTCGTAAACTTACCTCAGATGATTTCCCAGAATTCTGCGATAAGCGTTTTCAGTGCTCATTTCCAATGCCAGGCGGTAGTTGGTTACAGCGTGTGTAAACACAACTAGGGAAGTTGAAATTTGTCCTTTAACTTCACTTGTGCGTCCATCAGGAAGAAGCTAAATAAATAAATGGGACAATTAAGTGTTTATCTATATTTATACTTAAAAGTGCATACCAATAGGGGATAGAGCATCCAATCAGCAGAGGAATATTTCGCCCGATGCATAAAGGGTATTGTAAAAGTATTTAAGTCGATATAAAAGCGATCATGGCGTTTAGTGGGTTTATTGGAGGCCTCCTTTAGGGATTCTGGTGTTATGCTGCGATCGAAATCCATTGGCAACGGATGAGTGCGGATCGGTTCTGGGAGAAGGTAGGTTTTCAGCTCAACCTGGCCATCGATCAGTTTGTACACCCCTCGGTAAGGCGTCACCATAATGCCAGCTCGCAGGCGAACTGAAGTCACAAATGAATCCCAGTTTTCAAAGGAGTCATGTTGAGTCACATACACCATGCAGCAGCGCAGACCGCTGCAGTTATTGCCAGATGTGTCTTCTGGAAAATAATTGAATTTGTAGAAGCATTCAACAAGTGGGATTCCAGATATATTTACCCACGCAACGCCGACAACGAAAGACAGGATATAAATGCCAGGATCTGCTTTGTTCCGCCAACTTCGCCTCTGTGACATCATCCACAATCATCACAAAGAAAAGAGAGGAAAGGGACTGACCATTTGCATATTTTCCTAGAAAATAAAGGGCGTTATCTTTGGTTGCGACATACATAGTATTATTATTGACTTGACTTACGTTGCTCCCAAATCCTATTAAAAAATCTTGAATTAATCGGTGAATGTATGGAGCTCCTAATGTCTGCATGGTCTTGGAATTCCCCGATTTTGGCTTTCAGTATGGCAGACTGGCTGTGGGACAGCCTGTGGAATCTCTAGAATTATATTTTGAGGCGTTGATGTCATCAAAACAGCTTACAAGTCCCAAGTTACATCGTCGCCATGACTTAGAAACTCGGCAAACATCTGCTGCACTTCCCTAACCGTTGGAACCACAATGTCCTTGCTATTGGAGGAACTCATTCCTACGGAACCTAAGGTCTCTTCCCTGTTTACTGATAATGCGTATCAACTTTTGCATATTGCATATTGCAGATGGCAGTTGCAGTGCATTGCATTTATGGATAGCTGTTTATATTTAAAATAATTATCATTAGTTTGAGGAAATTTTATAGATGGATAGCTATGCTTACAGAAATATATGCATACTATATTATTTTAATTTTCCCTCTAGAGTGCCTGTTAAACTCTGGTTATCCAAAATATGTTCCTTTAAAGCAGAACCGTAGTCCTCTAGATTAATATCTTTAATTATTCTCACTGATGGACGACCTTTGAGATTTGTTTTAGATTTAAACTTGTTGTGGAGCTCAGTTTTAGAGGGCCCTTCATTGGCGCTGTGTATCAGATCCACTTTACTCTCGATGCGTTGGGATTCCTCAAAGATTCGTTCAAAAACCCTGCTGTAAATATGTTTTAAAATTAGTTTAGAAGATTAAAGTAAAATAAATTGATCTATAAGTACCCAAGTTCGTTGCCCAGGAAGTTTTTAATCATTTCCAATGCCAGCTGGAGGTTGTTCATAGAATGAGTCAATAAAAGTAGGGAGTCGGAGAGCTCGCTGGCATCAGAGGGTTTCTGGTCATCACGCTAGCTCTGATTAAAGAACAATATTTATAATAATAGTAATAGTTTTTCATAATACTGCTCACTAGTAGAAGGTAAAAAATACTGTCACACGGAAAAAACTTCCATTCCTTTATGCTAACAGCTCTAACTTGTAGATTTTGATTGAGTTCCTCTCCTATGGGTCTGTGACTAGGACATTTGATAGCTGTTGCCAAGGACTCAGGCGTTATGCAGCGATTTTTGCCGGTGGGAAACATGGTGTTTTTACGTTCCCAGATAAAATATGAGTTAAGCTCCACCTGGCCATCGATGAGCTTGTAGACCCCCCGAAACGGGGGATTGCCTATCCCTTGGGCAAAAGCGTTGACTTAACGAATTTATCCCAGTTCTCAAAGGACTCGTACTAGCTTACATATACCATGCAGCAGTCCTGGCTGCTACAGTTTCTCCCAACGTTGTCGTCTACAAATCTTTTAGGAATACAAAAAGTAATTTAATCAAAATTAACAAAATGTTGGGGCATATTTTACCTACGCAGCGACGGCAACGAAAAACCGGATAATGTGACCACGATCTGCTCTGCTCGCCAGTTTGGGATCCGAGACGTTATCCACAATCATCACAAAGAATAAGGCTGCAAGAGATTGGCCATTGGTAAACTTTCCTGCCAGTTAGAAATTATTATTTAACTAAGACAGAATGCTTAAAAATTTAAAAATATTATCTTACGCTGCCTCCATATCGAATCAAACAGTTTTGGATTATAAACTGAATGAACAATATTGTTTGTTTTTACTTCTGGATCTCCGAAGAAGTTGTGCCTGGTTCTGGGACAATCTGTTGACCAAAACATGTTGCTATACCATTTACAATTTATGTACATATGTAGGTACTTACAGATCCCAAGTTATATCGTCGCCGTGACTTAAGAGGTCGGCAAACATTTGCTGAAGTTCCCTGATTGTCGGGATGAAGCTTTCATTGTGTTTCGGTCACCTCATCTTTGTCATAAATTCTTTCTTTTGAAGTTTTATTACTTGTTGCATATGTTGAAGATGGAAGTTCCAATGCACTGGAATTATCGATAGTCGATAGTTAACTTTAGTTTTAACTACCTAAACTACTACGACCATTATTATTGTTGTACGAAAAATTGATTAGAATTGGCAATTAATTTAAATTCTAATTTCAAAATTTAAGTCCAATAAAGTTAAACAGTAGTGCGAAACTATTAATTCAAACAATATTTGAATAGAAGCCCCTTATTCAGAGCAAAGTTTCGTCAGTCTGGCAACGCCACTTCAACCTTTCTTAGAAATGGAAATAAATCTTTGTTGGCGGACATTAAAATTATGTTTTTAAGCCACAGATCAGTAAAAATAATGATGTTTGGGAATGTGGGAAAATTTCTATAGGTTCTTTAAAATTACGAATTTTAAAAATGCCAACATCTAGGAGATAAAATTCCGAACCGTTGCTTGACGAGATTTCGTTTTTAATCGGAAACGGTCACTCAGTTTGAACAAAAGGAAAAGGCGGACGCGCTGCCGTGTTGCTCCCGTTGAAAATGTTTAAAAAATACAACTAATAACGCATTATCAACAACAAATTGCCGGGAAAATAACCAAGAGGTGCCGTTTAAATTAAAAAGTGTTAAATACAGACAAACTTCTGATTATAAATGTAATCGACAAACAAGCGGTGTTTTTTCTGTGAGTGGCGGCGGATTTTATTTGTTTTTGGTGGAAAATTTAAATAAACTTGCGCTCAAGTATACAATTTACCTAAAGAAATAGTAAGCCATATGTTTCAACAAATTTAAAGTGCAAAACGGCGTCACTGAGGCGAGAAAAGAGCTGCAAAGAGAAAATTCCAGGCCCAGCATCCTTCAGCCTGCTTCTTCTTCATCATCCTTTGCATTCCTTTTCGATTGCCACAGTGTACGTGTATGTATGTATGGAAGTGTGTGTATGTGCGTGCGTCGCCGTCTCTCTCAGAAAATTGTGTTAAATAAATTTATTCACGCAGCCAATAACAGAAATTGATGCCAAAAAAGCAACAAAATTGAACTGCGAGCGTGTGTGTTAAATTATCACTGCGGCTGTCTCGCTCCAACTCCGCTTTAATAACTGTTACCCAAACATGTGTGCGTGTGCTCTTACCTTTTATTTGGAAATTTATTTATAAATAACAAAAAAAAAACTTACGTGAAACAATTCTCTGTCTCTCCACAAGGATAAACCAATTTGATGTGCCAACCAAGGAGGAAGCAGCACAGCAACCGCCAAGCAGGTAAAAATCAAATATTTATCAATAAATGTAGGAAACTAATTGAGCCAGCAGCGGCAGCACTTGGGTTTTATCTCTCTCTTTTCCCAATTGGCACTTGACTCCTTTTTTGTTGCATCTTATCAGCATCTCATTGTTGTTGCCACGGTGTCCGCCCCCGCTATCTGTCTCTCTTGGGCGGCTCTTCACACTCGCTCTCTCTCCCGGTATCCAAGTGTGTGCTTGTGGAATTTTTTCTTATGCGCTCTTTATATTCATCGCCTTTAACTTGGCCAGCCGTTGTCTTGTGTTGTTGTTCTTTTTCGTATTTACTGTAGGTAGCGTTGTTGTGTGCTCTTCTTTTTGTTGCTATTTTTTGCATGTCTCTGTCGCCGTGGCTGGGGGCTGACCTTGAACAAGTTCAGGCACTGTGGCACGCATGCCTGCTTTTGCCTCTTTGCCACTTTGCCTTTCCGGCTCCTGCGCCATTTTTTGCAGCGCCTTGGCCTTGGCCGGCTCCACTGTACCGCCCGCGACACCTTCATACTGCATCTCCCTCTAACACGCGCCATGTGAGACTGTTTGCATATTCGTTCTTACAATGTAGCTTTTGGCTGACAAAGTTTAAACTTTAAAGCGATTATATTTCCGTTCTATGGATATAGAATATAATTAATAAGATAGAGATCAACAAACAACAATGTTAAAATCTATGGGAATTGGAAATACAAATATACTTTCTGTTTTTGTCAATGATTTTAATATTTTAAAATAACTTTAACAACAAGAAAACTGCTTTATTTATCAATTATATAGTTTAAAAAATTGTGTACATTTTCTTTAGCTATAAAAAATATTTAAATAATATTCCAAGAATATGACAATCAGATAACCTTTTTAAACCCCGAATTTAAATCATTTCTGAGAACAGTTTTGATTTATTTTTTTTGTGACACCTTATACACACATAGACAGACACTATCAAATCTATAAATGCCACTTTATCAATTTTTTGTGACGCCCTAAATTTGTCAAATCACATGCTTTACTTTTTAATTGTTGGGAGCAGCTTCCGTGCAAAGCTCGCTCTTTGACAATTATTAAATACATTTCTCTGGTTGACAATATGTATACATATATGTATATAAACATATTTACAGACCTTTTATAGCACTAAACAAATTATATCGTACGAAATCCGAAACATTCTCCTCAAAATTAAGATCTTTTTAAAATTGTTTCTTTAATAAAATTCTCAATAAATATTTAATTTGTTTCTTTGCCACCTTTTTTCCCCTCTCTTTGCTTTGTTTATTTGTTTGCGTATCCGCATTTCTTCTTCTACTTCTATTCGCCACCGTTTGGGCCTTATGGCCCACTGATAACTGACGGTACACCAAGCGTTGGACGTTAGGCCGTTCACGGTGCGCGGTGTTGCTTTTAATTGGTTCGTACATCGACCCCGGGACACTGGGAGACTCACCGCCGACGTCACGTCAACGTCAGCGGCTTAAGTTTTTTCAGCTTTCTCTTTTACTCACGCTCGAATTTCCGATCCCACTGAAATTTATATGTGTTGGCGAATTGTGTTATCTTAAGAGCACATAAAATTTGCCAGCAAAAACACAACTTGGATTATCATGTGACTAGTTTTAATTTCCATATTAAGTCTTGGCAGTCTATGAATATTGTATTTATTTTTATATTCAGTTTCTCTTTCTGGGGGGAAAAAAAAGGATACAATTTTAAAATAATCCAATCAAATAATTAAATTTGTTTGAGTTTGTGACTCATTTTATGTGAAGTAGCCTAAATCAGAGCTTATTTATTAACTAAAAAACCTTTCCATTAATAGAATAAAGAAAGATTACTTTCTACTTTCAATTTTTCATTCCCGATAACGAAAAATATATATTCTCGTTTCATTAACGATTCGCAATGAAATCTAATCTTCAAGCACCTAAAAATAATAGACAAAAATTGATGTTTAATGCGATTATTTGTCATGTGTCATTGTCTAACCACAGTTAAAATTTCAAAACAGTTGGAAGCTCTAGCAACTAATAAAATTAGTATATTCACAAGACTGGCAACATATTGAGAAAACATTGCTGTTTATTTCAATTATAAATATTTTGCAAATTTTTATAGATTTCGATTTTGCACATGTGTACTTGAAATTCCAACTTAAGCGTTCGACCGCTGGAAAATAAACAAATAAAAATGCGTTTCTCAATTAAGCGATCACGAGGAGCGCTTTTCGCCTCACAAAACACACCAATTTTATAAATTTGTTTATTGTATCTGCTCAGGGGGCGAAGCTTATGTTGATGTTTGCAACATTTTTGAATTTATTTTATTGCCCGTGTAAGTTATAAAAACCAGGCATGTGTAGCAAAATTTTCCATTGTAGAAGGTTTATGGATTGGATTTTAACCTCTACTGTATTTCTAAATGAGGGGGATATATATGTATGTATTTTTGGATTGCAATTCCATAGAAAAACTTAGTTTACTGTCAAGGCATTGCAGTTCCCAGAGTTCCTCACTTTTTGAAAGAAACTGTTCCATCAGCAAAACTTTTCAAGACCAGCAGAGTTCAAATATCAATTTATAAAAAATTCTTGCTAATTTTTTTATCAGCAAAAAATTTGCATAAATAAACGACACCAAGATATGTGAGATATGTACATATATTTATGTATGTGTAAACCAATAAATATACATAAATTCACTTGAGAATTTTATTTGCAATTGAACTCGGCGAACCCCAAAAAAATGAGTCACCAAATTTATTATATAGTTTTTCCGCAATCTCTTCACTTAATTTGCTTTGTTTCATTTATATCCCATTCTTTCTTCAAATTTGTATAAAAAGAATATTTTTGTAAATTGCTGGGGAATATTTCTTTATTAAAACACAAACGTTTTGGATTTTCTGCTTGAGCTAAGCCTCGTTCCTTGCCCCGCGATAAAGTGATGGGAGTGCGTGCCGAGAACTCGTTTTCGCCGTTCTTTTCCAGGGTTCAACGCTGGACTTTGGCCTGTGAAAATGTAAACAAAAGGCGCGTAATTAAATTTTCATACGCAGCTAAGGAAAATGTATTCATAAATTATTTAGCGTGCGAGAGACTGACCAACCCCGAAGGCAGGCCATAAAGTGGCCAGGAACCAGGTTCCCTTCCAACCTGGGTGTGTCCTCGCTCCTCTTTTTGCATTTTTATTTCCCTCTTTCACGGTTTCGCTATCCCCGCTGGCTTTTTTAATTGGCAATCGGCAGCGCCCGCTGGTTTGTCACTCAGTTAGTTTGTCCTTCAATCAAGCCGAATGCATTTGTCTCCGTTTTGTCATCCGGCCACCCAACACCCCCACACCACACCACACCAGACACTTTGTATGATCCCCCTTCGGGTGCTTTGAGTAATAATACTCTTTATGACTTCGGGGTCCCGATTCGGGAAACCTCCTTGCAAAGGCACACAAACTTGCACACACAGTTGTGTGTATTTCAATGTCCACAGCCGCAGGCTTTGCCGGCAAGAGTTAATTATGGCTTTGTGGTGGCTGTACACTGGGGGAAATCTCCAGGATCGAGCATCTCATTGTAGACGGTAAAAAACTTCCATTTATTCTGATTAAAAATTTTATTCATAAATTTATTTATATTTCGATATTATTATAATCCTGCTTTCTTGTTGATATCACAAACATATTCGCCGGAAATGGGAGCAAGGCCATGTGGATAATGAATTCATAAGAAAGCTTCACAAATATTTAAATAATAATGTGGTTTGCTTGACCAAGATAAAAATAACAAAAATAAATTTTTGTCGACAACATTATCGAAATTATTCCAAGTTTTTCCGAGTGATTGGCCAACGCCCAGGCTAAAGCTGAGGGACTCGGAATAATGCTCGTAAATCCAGTGAAGGAGGCGAATAAACCGTCGGAGGCTCAAGCAGATTGCATCCGCATCCGGTTCCTGGAATGTCCAACATGTTCGTAACTTAAATTGCAACTTGGATTGCAATTCCATGCACGTTGCACCCACATTCGCTTAAATATCTGTCTGGCATCGTTATTTAGCATTGCCCCGCAATTTGTTGGCCACGTGAGAGAGAGTGCGTGCAGTTGCAGTGGAAATGGAAATGAAAATGGGAAAAGTTGGCTCGGCACAACACCACAAAATGTGGTGTAGGCGAAGGAAACTCCCTCTGTCTGTTGGCCCAGCATGTTGTAATTGCGGCATGTTGGCAGCATAAAACTTGTCTGGGTTTACCCTATTCATTCCACTACATATATATATATTTTTTTGTTTGGATTTTTACCACTCTGCGGAACTCCTTCAAGCCGCTGCCAGCTCCGTTGACTCACATTCACGACATCTGGGACAGGGCGAGTTTTTCCGAGGCTCTCAGCGTGAATGCACTGAAGTCATATTTAAGGAAGGATTATTATGGAATTTATAAAACTGAAACCATGATTTGGGAATCTTTAGGAAGGATATTTTATGAATTTCCAAAACAAACAAAGTTTTTCCTGGGCCTTAAAAATATAAATCCCTTGATTATGACCCTGACATATGAGTGTGATTTGTTTGCAGTGTGCGTCTGCCTGTGGCATGTGTGAGCATAGCCCTGTGCAGCCCTACATACTTACGTAAATATATGTAAGTAAACAGACGCGGATGGTTACATTTGCCAGCTATCAACATGTGAGAGACATTTGTCTACGACGACGGGGCGGGGCGGCCCTAATGCTGAATGCTTGAGCTCTTGACTTGACTCCCTTTTGACGGCGGCGACAGGATGCCAAGTGGCGAATGCAACGCTCTCCGGGCTCTTGAGATGCTGTCGGATTACAGTGACACATATATGTATATACAATGATCTCCAGCTGCGGACATGCTATGCTTAAGTTTCCCCGGAATCTGGCATAGACAATGCGGGGCTATTGTCATATTATCAAACTGAGAAAATTTCAAGCAATTAGATATCGCTTTTCTATATGCAAATGAGGTTGAGGTTGGGGGTTTTTTTTTAGTTTTATTAAAAGTAGCTACTACTCACAGAATAAATAAAGACTATACTTTAAAGTCGTTAAAGAATATTGTAGGATATTATAACTTTTATTGTAGGTTTTAGTTTACAACTTAAAATTATGGTTGTCTAGTGGGATAAAGTCTAGGGGCATAATGCTTCTTATAGAAGCAAAAAAAAAAAAAACTTTAGTTAATCTCTTACCCAAGACAGATAATTATGGCTTTCGTAACATTTTTTTCATATTTATCTGTCACAAGTTGTGACTATTACTCACAAAAACATTTAAATTGCCCTAAGAAAAGGAAAATATTATTAGGGCTGCGCTCCTTAAAGTCACAATTTAAATACTTATTTGTTTTCTAAAAACTAAAGTCAACTAAAGATAAATTTTCCTTTTAAAACTATTTAATATTAATGAACTTTAAATTGGGAAATACAAATAGTAAATAATTTATTTATACAACTCACAGCAGCTTTGCAGCTGCTCTGCGCTTAGACTGACAACACTTGCGAAACAAATTATACGCGACTTTAAGTTGCACTTAGTTAACGTCACAAACCAGTTTATCAGTCACCAACAGCTAAAACTGTGTTTTTCTCGTAATTATAAAGACCATCCTAAAAGTTGCTCAGGTAAAACCTGGCTGAAATCAAAAACATATTT
Source organism: Drosophila anomelani (assembly GCA_035045905.1). Taxonomy (NCBI): domain Eukaryota; kingdom Metazoa; phylum Arthropoda; class Insecta; order Diptera; family Drosophilidae; genus Drosophila; species Drosophila anomelani. Next base: position 13,571,439 of record JAWNOO010000165.1, read on the forward strand.
CCACACTTTTGATTAAACAACTCTTAGGATTCCGCATTGACTGCAAAATGAAATTGAAATTGCAATTTTCTGCACTCATGTTCATAGCTTGTTGTTTGTTTTCCAGTTGCTTGTTATTGAGTGTAGCAGCGATTCGCTTTGTTGCTAATTACAAACCGTATTTAAGTGCTGCCTTGGAATAAGTTCGAGTTGTTTGAGGATGTAAAAATAGTAATTATTTGTTTGCCTTGCCTGAGTATTTAAGAATTAACTTAGTGTAAAATGCCATTTACAATTCAATGAAATTTTAAAAGTTCACCATGTTAATTAATAAGTAATAGTTGAAATTTAAACTTGTGCCAGAAAACTTTAAAGCGGTTTAAAGCCATGTAAGAACCCGCCTTATTACCTGCCACAACCCTCGAAATGTAACAATGAGCCCAAAATTTACATATTTCCTGCTATTTCCACCGCAGTACTGTGCATAAATATTGCACCCTGATTCCTGGCCGAATTGATGGCAATTACCACAAGGCCCTCTCGGATATCAGTAGTGCACGTGAAAGTTGCCTTTCTCGTTGCATTCATTGTCTGCTGCTGGCCGAGTGAGAGACAACATGACAGGCATTCACAAAGTGTTTTTGGGCAGCAGCCAAGTTTTCGCCGTGCCAGCCGGCTGCCATTCTGAATGCAATGAAAACAATTCCTCCTCTGGCGGCGGCCTGCAACTAATCAAAGCCCAGATACCCCGATAAACAATAGAAGAAAAGCCTGCCCAGAGCTGTCGATGTTTTTGTTGCCCATTCAGACCACGATAAAATTTAACCTTCGACTTGAAAAAGTTGTTCGGCATTGCTGTTGGCATTTTATCGACTGCAAAATGCCATCCGTTGGCAGCCATCCCATCCCAACACCCCATCCCCTATTTTATATATATATTATATAGCCGGAGTCTAGGCTTATTTTCGTAGAGTTCACGAGAGGTGTGAATACACAGTAATAGCCGCAAAGGTGAGGCTCATGAGGAGTGTTTGAACAGACAGCCACCATGGGTAACCATCGTCATCATCATCATAATCATCGGCTCTCCCTCTGGGAGTGTTTATTCACTGTAATTCCATATCGTAAGCAAATATTTGCCAGCCAATCGGAAGGTATTACTAATCAAATATGTTACTGTTTTCGAGGTCAAGCCTGTAATTTTTAAATCACACAAAAAATGGGTGCAAATCAATCAATAATGAAATTATTATACAATATTTGTATATAGTATATAGGTATCAAGTATAAACGATATTGATAAAAGAAAAAATTTGCCTTATTTATGTATAATGAATAGTTGTTTATAAACGTGGAAAGGTTTCATTTTCAGCTTAGCTTCTGGCTCTTTGCAAATTATTCTGCTTAATTAATTAACTTCATTAATTTTACCAGACCCCTTCTGCGTTTTTTTTACCAAATTTAATATATCTTGTATATGAAGTATCTGGAATATGAAGTACCATCATTTAGGGCAAAGGGCAATCAAGTAATTGATGAAGCCGCCGAGTAATTGAATTCTTATCATGCTCACAAGTGTCACGAAATGCAGGTCAGCGTATTTATAGGTCCGACAAAGATGGGTAACCCGCAGATAATTATCACAAATATTAATTAAAGGTCATTGTGACCGGGTTTCATTAAGTTTATTTGAGTTCGTCGAACGTTATTGCGTGAAATATATACCTCAGCTTAAGAAATCATCGAGTCTTGTAGCTATTTTTCATTATTGCCAATTTAATATTTTTTTTTGTACATTAATAATTACTTTCACGAAGGACACATGCAATTTTGATAACAAATCTGTAACATGAAAAAGCAGTTTCCTTAAAAATATGTAACATGAAAGCCAATTTCTTTAGTTAATAATTAAATAGAGGGGAAAACCAACTGAAAAAATTTTTACATATTTTAAATATTCCTGCACATAGTTTAATCGCTGCCATCAAATGTCGTGACCGTTGGCAGTCAATTACTGGTGGATCAACCCTCGAAATTGGGCCTGCAGGCAAACTTCATTTTGCACTGCACTTTGGCCTTGGTCTCTGGCCTAAAGCCTAAAGCAGAAGTTGTCGACAGTTCGTTCGTTTTTGGCCAAGTCTGCAGGTGCCGCAGTTAGGAAAGGTCAGAGCTTCGTTTGTAATTAGTTTTTGCATATCTTGAGGCCGTCGCATCCGGCGAATTCGCTGCTTTTCACCCCTGAAAAATTTGACTTCAAACCGCTACCTTTACATTTGGCCAGGACAGAGGACGTTTTTGTTGGAACAGGACGAGCTTTGCGTGTTACCACGAACCATTAACAACCAGTACAAGGTACAGTCCTTTTACATTAACCATGCCCATAGAATGCTATTGACTCTGGCGGGGAATTTACATGAAAATAAAAAGTTTATAGGGTTTCGTGTTGGACGCCCCGTTTCGGCCTCGAATATTATTTGTGACGCTCTCGTCGGCAATCATAAAATATTAAAATGCAAGTAATATAGGGCGGAACGGGTCAGAAACCAGACCATCTGTCATTAAGAAACCAATATGTCTTATCGGAAACTCTGGTAGCTTATCTACTAAAAATATACATTGATAAAGGTCCCTTGGGATTCAATAAAATGATAATCTCACATTCGTTGCATTATACTCTCCGATATTTCGTGGTGGCTTCAGTGCATTTCATTCATTTGAAAAGAGTTCGCAGCACCTTAAACAGTGTGACGCTTTAATTACAAGCAAAGGCTTGAATTTATCTTTTAAAATAATTACATTGAGATATGCGTATGCATACATAAAAAGGTATGCACATATTATTTTATTTACGTTTTGATAGAACCTTTATTATTTATTTAAGTCTCTACGTGACTGGGATTTCAAGACTTCCTTATAGGTTCTCGGCTTTGTTGCATTATTGACGGATATGTACCCAAGTGCCTCATCTCCGGATGCCTTTTATAAATATTATTTGCAACATTTGACATTCACTCGAGTTCTTGAGACTGCCATGAAACACTTTTTTCAACATAAAAAAGTCCATTTGCTAAAAAATTGATAACTTATCACAATGTTTCTTTGGCTTTTTAAAAAGTTCTCAGCACTATCTGTTAACGAGATTGATTGGCAACTGTTAACCATGCAAAAACTCATTAAAAATTTATATAAGTCTTAATTTATGAATAATGATTGTCCCGCAAATCACTTAATTGGTTAACTGACCTTGTTTTTATCCACAGCAAACCCATGTGAACTCTTTTGATAAGAGGTTTGGCTTAACTTTCCGCTGTCTGCCAATTCGTTCTTATCTTAATGAGGCTTGTGACATATAATTAAACAGTTAAGCAATTAATAGTCATAAATAGTGCGACAGTAGCCAATCGAATTACAAAAAAGGACTACCACAACTGTTAATTTCTATATAGATAACGCTCTAATCAGTTGGCCACGCTTAGTCAGATTGAGATTCTAAAATGTCATTAAGTTTTTGTACATTTCTAGGAATTATTTTATCAACAAATCAGCTTTAATCTTTCATTTCGCCACCAATAAATTGATAAAGTTTGCTTATCTTGGTCTCAATTGTCGCGGCTGAGAGCGGATACTTGGGTGCAGTTGAGAACATTTTCAGCACGGTGTCGGAAGCACTCGGAATCCATCAGGTGTGCGCTGAATGAATTATGGCCGGTGCGTTACGATGGCATGACGTCAGTTCAGTGAACTTGGCCCAGAGCAATGAAAGGGGGGAGGGAGCCACTACGGCTGCTCTTCGCTTAACCCGTTTAAACCGGCTGACCACTTAGGAAATTGTTCACATGTCGTGCCAATCAATTACCGTAATGGCCCTGCCATTATCACTGTGATAGTGATAAGCTAATTTAATATCCAGCCACACTTACTAACCTTTTTTTTTTTATTACCATTTTACCGTTGCAGCCACTTGGATCCGGAGTTAAATGGCCAAGGCACGCAGAAAACGCTTCCGTCTGAGCTGTCCGGATATAGAGTTAGATCCAATTAGAAGAAGCCGCTAGGATGGACAAGCGATCGCTGTGCCTGCTGATCATTTGTCTGAATGTCTGCCTGGTTATCTGGCTGGTCAGTGTGCAGAATGTGACGCTGCTTGAGTCGGAGGTCGACTTTGTCGGTATGAGCAGCACCCTTCATCCGCCCACGAGTGCCAACAGAGGAGAAGTAGCAGCAGCGGGAGCATCAGCGGCAGCGTTGGCCGGAGGAGCGCCTGGAGGATTCGTACGGAACCGGGGTAGCCGGAGCAAACCAAACCAAATACCATACCAGCCTAGTCGCAAACTTAGTCTTAACGATAGCCTAGTTAGCAATACATTCGAACGTGCGGCCACTCCCTGGCCGTCGACTCCTCGAACGCCCTCTTCCCTGGGCCAGACCTACCTAATGGACATGCCCAATTTCGAATACAAGATCAATCAGCCAGCCTGTGATAAGGACGTTAAGGCACTGATCCTGATACACTCGGCCATTGACAATGCCGAGAAACGGAGGCTCATCCGACTCACGTGGGGGAATCGTTCATACATTAATCGAACGCCGCTCCGTGTGATCTTTCTGCTCGGTGCTGTTTCCAGTAAATATTCCCCAGCACGGCAGCAACATATTGACCGGGAGAGCCAGAGTTACGGGGATGTGATCCAGGGCAACTTTGTGGACGTCTACCGCAACATGACCTACAAGCATGCGATGGCCCTTAAGTGGTTCACCGAAAACTGTGCGCACGCACAGCTGCTGGTCAAAGTGGATGATGACGTTTTCGTGAATACGCCGCAGCTGGTCAAGTACATGGAGGATCCCACGTTACCGGAGCATCAGCTCCTGGCGCAACCGGACCTGTTGCTCTGTCGCATCGTCAAGGAGTCGAGAGTCAAGCGAAGTTATCGGGTGAGTCCAATGGCTAATGAGGTTGCGCTTTCACCGATTTTATTTAAATTTTTAAAATAGACCACCTGAAATGGTTCACATCCAAGGAATCCATTAAAATCGATAGAGACTATAGGTGAAAGCGAAACCCCTTGAAAATACATTTTAATTAATGCCGCCTTACTAATAAAAATGCATTCCTTTGCAGTCCAAATGGCGGGTGACCTACAAGGAGTACCCCCACCGCTTCTACCCGCACTACTGTCCCGGCATGGCCATTGTGTATGCCTCGGATGTCGTCCGTCGACTGTATAAGGCGGCTCAAAAGGCCAAATACTTCTGGGTGGATGATGTGCTCGTCACCGGCATTCTGGCCGAGGAGACAGGCACAAAGCTCACCAAGCTGTCTCACTATTTGGAGAACAAAGACGTTTCACAGTTGCTCGAGGGGGCGACCGACCTAGATGACCCGCCCTTCCTTTTCACCAACGATGGTATCAAAGCCGAGGAGGTCTTCGGCATTTGGCAGATGGCGATGGAACGCGAGCGCGGTTCAAATCAAAGCAAATCCTCTAAAGCACCCGCCTCCTCAATCGCATCAGAATCCTCTTCCAATTCCAACACCATCGCGCCGGCGGTGATAAGTGCGAATATTTCCAAGGCGCAGACGAGCTCCGGCCACAGCTAGTTTGACTGGCAACTCAATGGATTACGTTTAGTTTCTTTGGCTGTTCAGTTTTAGGGTTTCGTTAAGCTTAGAATTTTATTTTGTAGTTATTCGTAAAGTTAACTGATTACTGATTAATGATAGGTAGTATTTTTTGTAGGGACGAACACAACGGAACATTGCAAGTCAAGTGAACCACCAACCACCTGCCTACAATCATTTGTATCATACGGAACCGTAACTAATATAAGCATTATTCTGATAGTCATTTATGTACATCCAATGCGAATCGCTCACCAATAAACAACCAAGAGAGAACCAGAACACCAACAATCAACAGAAACACCCACACCAAACTCAAACAGCAGCAATGATGGAATCGAGCAGAGCAACCGCAGCATGGGTTAACCTTAAGCACAACTCTTAACACATAAGAAAACTACCATAGTACTTAATTGATGAAACGACGTAGGGACATTTCTAGGCTAAATAGAGCGCGCGCTGACAAACTGATATGAGGACTCGAGTCTTTTTTGATCGTAGTAATGTGAAATCGGTGAATATATAGGCCGGCATATAACCAAAGCAAAAATATGGAATTCGGACAAAAACGAAAGGAATATTTATTAAAATATACGTAGGAACAAATATGCGGCGTGAGCCGTTCGCGCTTATATGATATTTACCTATTATTCTTTATCTTTATCTCTCTGTATCGTTTTGATTCTAGTTATTCCAGTAAAGCCAAAAGGTCTGCAGAGACGGCAAAACTCATTTATACGGATAAATTTAATTAAATTAAAGAATAACATAAGTGGGAACATTAAAGGCAGGAACGTTAACATGAAATATCAAACGGAAAGAGTAGGGAACGAGTCCGAAAAAACGCTAAAAACGATGAACAAGAACGAAAATGGTAACAAATGAAATTTATAAATGTCTAATGAAATTAATTAAATGTTCAAGTTTGTCAGAAATTATATTGAAAATTATTTCCAAATACAAATTGCAAACGAAATTGAAGTTTTTGTATTTAAATGGGATTATTACGGATTTCAAGGAATGAATTCTAAATGAGGTAATAAAATTAAACAACTTTTTAATACATTTTAAGCGCTGATAATGAATTCCTTTATTTAGTAAGCTTTTTCACTATAAATTACTGCATTATCTTAAAGAAATTAAATGCAAATTTGGAAATCTGTTTATTAATTTTGTAATTTATAAAATTAGACTTTTATTTAAAATGTTTTTGTTATAGTTTTAATAATAAATTTTTCTTTTAATAATTTTTTACTGTTCTCACATATGTTCCACGCTGTTCTCACTCAATAGGTTCCACACTGTTCTCATTCCACAAAATATAGAAAGAGACAAGCACAGTAGCAACCTCAGTTTCATAGAGATCACCTTTGGTCTGCTATAATCATTCAAACCTTGGCGGTTATTTCAAAAAGAGTCATTGAAATCGAACTTTTTTGAATAATTTAAAGCTTTTCATTACCTACGTAGGAATGGTACGTGCCTGTGTCATATTTGCACTTGACCAGGACACGCCCGCACCTCGGCTAATTCACCTGTTTGCCATGTAAATAATTCAATGCGCGCCCGGAAAGGAAACCCATTGCAGCAGCTGCGTTCAAGGACTTCAAAATCGCCACCACAAATAGCAAAGCACTTGAATTTAATTCAAAAGCGCCACATTCGGCGACAGAGTCGAATTGCGTTCAATTCACATTCGAGGGCCACTTATTCGGGGCTAAGAGGGTCCGTGATGGGGATAATCATGGTGGGTGTAGGGCAGTCCTGCTGTCAAGTAATTGTTTTTATTCCCACGAAAGGACCCAACCCGGACCCAACTCTTGCACGATGACGTGTGTGCCGGCCAATTGTTGCATTACAGCGGTAGTATAGTCGCGGTCTGATTAGTCGCGTTCCCTGGCAGCTCAGTATTTCTTGGTTGGTCGGTTGGTGCGGTCACAGGTTCAACATTAAGTATTGACTACGGCGAAGGATAGAACAAACACCACACTCATGGCAGCAATGGGTTCGGTAAGTGCCTGAGGCGTAACTATTGTGTTAACAGCGAAACCTTTGCAGGGAATTATTTATCTTTGATTGGTTTAACACAGGAACTTGTATTTATATAGTCCGAATCGAGTTAATGGGTGATTGTTAAGAATCCCGAATGTCTACAAGTGCACTTTTGTGTTGAAAAATGTTAGTTAACATTCAGTCTTTGTATAGAGATCAGAAAAGAAAATGGTTTGGGCTTGAACTTAGGCTAAGACATGAGGATATTTGGATGCTATTCTTATCCTGTTTCAAAGATTAAATAAGAAATTAAGATTATGGTAACTCGATTCTAAATAAACCAAAAATGTATTCTTTAATTAATTTATTCATATTATTAATTTATTCCTTTAAAAATCCTTCTCAATTTATTGTTATTAATTTAATATCGAACCCAGAAACCATATGGTCCTAACAAAAATGACCTTTATTTAACTATTCAAGAACCTGATTTCAATCTGGCCAAGACCCGTGAGCTCTTAAGTGTCATTAAAGTGCACCTCCCTTGGGCATAATTCGGGCCTTCGTTCTACCGGTGGTAATTGCTAGGCAAACACACGCTACACACCCGCTGACAGCCATCAATTGCGGTGCGTGTGTGTGCGGTGTGCTCGAGATTAATGATAACTGTTAGCCGACTTAGATCCAGCGATCCTGGGGAAGTGGAAGGAGCAGCGAAGCAGCAGATAGAGCATGAGAAGGGTCCTTCAGATGCGGACTCCTTTGAGTGGCACCGCCTTCGTTAGCTGCAAATTATTTACAAGTGCTGGCAAAACAAAGGCAACATGCAACATGCAACTCCGCACACTTGCCACTCCGGTATCCAGGTACTCCGGCACTCGGCACTCCAATGGGATCCACTGGAGGCTGCTGTTTTTGGATTGCAAGCTTTGGGGTCCCAATGTGTGTCAAGTCGAGAGGGGGAATCCCCAGAACGCGGAATACATACAGGAGCGAGGAGGAGTTTGCTGCTCGGCCACTTGTCTGCCCCTCTTTAAGTGTCCTCCCTGCGCCGGCGCCGGCAAGGTCCTTACTCTTTATTTTTTTTTTAAGCCAGCAGCAGCATCATCGGCCAGCATCACATCGGCACCGATTTGATGGAGTGACGATGCTCGGCAGCTGTCGATTGGCCAGTTTTTAGTACAACATCCCGCTCGGGCCGCAGAAATACGAAAGGATACGCGGACTCGGGTGCTGGTGCTGCCGCTGCTGCTGCCTATGGCCTGGCTATAAATGTTTTGTTTTTCTGCAGTTTGTTGTTAGTGCTGAACGGCAGTGAACGGGCAGCGTTTGTTGGTTGTTGGTCTCTCGCACACACAGAGGAGCCCCAAGGAGTTGGCTAAGCAGAGAGGGAGTCTTGGCACATGTTTTGGTTCAGCTTCAGCTTTCTTTTTTCGCGCCCGCTGCATCTTCGCAACTCCGCCTCCTCGAATCCATCGCATTCTACGTAAACTACCGCCCAAAATCAAGTGCCAAGTGACCAGGAAGTACACACAACACAGAACGCAGAAGCAACACCCCCTCCCCAGGACAATCACAGAAAGGACATCAACAACGGAAAGTGCAAAGTACAACCTAGACACACACAACAAATTTAGCATTAAACACACAGTGAAATCACAGATACAACCTTTGAGGGACAGCAACCTACGAATTTCTCAGTGCGTGACATCCAACAACAACTACAAAAACCACAACAGGTGTTTCAGCTTTAACTCGATATTATTTCGTAGAACCAACCGAAACTATTCTATCTATAAGGTAGAACAAAGCCGTAAAACCTGCCAGCGGCAATTAGGAACTGTTCATAATTGATGAGGTGAAACTTTCGCTTAGGTGCGAGTCAACCGATTTGGATTCTTATTACCATTTGTATCTGTGTCTCTCTGTGTGTGTGTGTGTGTGTGCCTGGCTCATAGTGTGCGTGAGTGTGTGTGTGTGACTGCTCGGCTCGGCGCACGTGCAACGAAAGATGGTCGAGGAGTTCCTGGAGAAGTTGCCAGAAATCGACACACGCTACGAGGTGAGTCCCATCACAGTCCCTGCCGAAGGGCTGTCCTTTTTTTTAAATAAAGTGAGAAAAAACTGGGGTATAATTTATTTATTTATACCAAATCTAATTTATAAAGAGAGCTGCGTTTAAAACAAAGCTTAAATATTTTTTTGGAAATTTAACTAAAGGGTTTAAAGCAAAGTGATATTAAAAAAAATATATTTAAGAGTGGCTAAAGCAAGCTATGAAATATTTTGAAAGTAGGTACAACCAGGATTTATTTTAGTTAATTTAATTTAAGAGATTTTGCATTTATTTATTAAAGAAAATAATGTTTTCAATATTTTACACACTCTTGTGAAAGTGTTTCAGTAAAAGAAAGATATAGTGCAAAAAAAAACAATAATTTTAAAGCAATTTTAAACATATACATTTACTTATACTTAAAATAATATATTTTAAATTAAAATTGTAAGAAATTGTAGAGATCTTCCTGTTAAAGTTGTAATTTATAAAGTCGAAGTAAAAAATAAACAAATGAAACTGGAATAATACTAAGAGGAATAATAATTTTTCCAATAATGATTTAAACACAAAATTTTATATTTATTTATTTGCCTTAAGATGACTTTTTAACAATTAATTAAATATTTTTAAATTTATTTTAATAAATATCTGCTTATGGCACCTACAAAAAACTAATAACAAATGTTTTTAGAAGCTTAGTTCATGAAAAGACATCCTAAGCTCTGTTAAATTTTTATTTTTCAATATAAAAATTCTGCTAAAAATCTTAGCATTACTCATGAGAGTTAAAGCACAATAAAATGCTCGCCTTGGTATTCCCAAAAAAGTCCGAGTGGCCATAAAAAATATCTAAAAGTCTGCAGTTTCCTTCGTTTTATAACCTCTTTCGAAATAAAATATTTTATAGCATACTTTTGTGAAACCTCTGTAAGTTTTTTGCCCCACCGAGTGCTAAAGCGCAAAACAATGAAACTAAAGGCCAATTTGGTTGATATTTTCCCGCCGTGTACGTCTGCTCCATTTCCCATTGTTGTGCTGTGTTCCTTTATTTTTTAATCACATTGCTCGGCTGTTTACCGAGGCTTTGTTTTGCGTCCCCCCAACAGAAGCACAGCAGCTGCTCCTGCTCCTGTCCCTGCTGCACCGGCAAGGCAAATATCCAGCGGCGGCCTTTGTTTTTCCAGCCAGCCAGCACAAGCACCTGCCCAGAGCCCAACTTCCTGGCTGGCTTTCAACCGCTTTTTTGCCACGCTGTTTGTTTTGCCGCTCAAATTACATTTCCCTACATGGATTCGCATTATGCTGAGTGTACAACTGAGCCGGGGATTCCGGGGATTCCTGCGATTCCGTTTCGCCAACTGCGGCCCGGATATTTAATCAGTTCGCCGCTGCTTCTGTCTGTTGAGTGCTGCAGTTGCACACTGCACTTAGCCGAGGCTCTTTTGCCTTCAGCATTTGTTTTATGTCGAATATTTGGCCAAAGGCTTCCCCCGAGGAGGTAGTCGTAATAGTAGCAGCACCTGAGGCTCAGCCAGGCATTAGCCCAGATTCGGATCCAGATTCAGATCCTTTGTCTTGCCTGAGTTTTCTCTAAATATTTGGTTTGCCGTTGACTTGGGGTTCCAAAAGCCAGATAAGTTGGTAGCTGCACATTTGGGGATTTTGGATTTAGGATTTAAATCGGTTGTGAATAGCGGATAATTACATTTTTGCATACAAATACAGCTTTCTATTTGTTAAGCGGAATTTAAATATGTTATGCTACATGTTATGTTATGCGTAGCGTGGAGGCCAAAGGATAGGCACAAACACAAATCAAATATTTAGCTATTGGAATTTACGAATGGCAACTATTTGCGTAAATAAGAGACTCTTTTTGTAAACTTTTTAAAGGAATTTGTGTAATTTATTTGTAGATTGCTTGCTCTTTGAAAAGGAAGAAATTAAATTAAATTTTGAGGTAGAGTTTTAATTCCGTTTTAACTTAAAAGTGAAAACTACCAGCTTATACAAGAGTTTATTGAATTTTATTTTATTTTATTGAAATCAAGAATATATATTTTAAAATTATTAAATTTGTAGTAGAACATAAGACTGAAACTTAATAAAACATTTTACAGAACTTCAAAACCATTTAAATAAATCCTAATAAAATTTTTATAAATTCAAAGCATTCATTATATTCATTTTCCAATTAATTTTTGCGGTATTCAAATTATGTTAAATGTTTTTGATGCCCAAATTAAACCACTCGAGAGTAATTACGATTTAGACACGTTCTTGTCAGATGTGATTAAGCTAGCAATTGGTAATAATGGCCTCTCAGGCAAGCCAGTCACATACTCAGATGATCTCTGCTCTTTAAACTATTATCGATTAGGTCTTCGGCTGTCTCTTCATGCCACAACTAGTTTCTCGAATTTATTTTCCAGCTCCCAAACTCCCTGCCGCCACTCGAAAGTTTCCCCTTACACCACTCGGTTTCCCTGGGAAAGCCAAGCCCAGAAAGTGATGGTTCAGTCAACAACTTGAAAGGCAATTAGCGCACTTCTCGCACGGACTTTAGTGGGTAACTGGGCTAGCTTGGTATCGGCATTAGTAGTGGAAGTGTAAGTGTGCCTGGGACGGGTTAGGGTCATCCGGGCCAAAGGCGAGTCATGGCCAACAGTTTAGCGAGCATATTAACTTTATTAGCGCGATACAATTGGGTAAACAGTGCACCCCATATACACAGTGTGTGTGTTAGATAATTATGCGGCACACATGGGTAACAATGGCGGTCGCGAGAGGTCCTTGTGAGTCCTTTATGACCCGAGCCAGACAAAGCCTCCCCCAGAAAACTAATAAACAACAGCCGACCGCGATCAATAAAAATTAATTTTTCACTATATGTGGCAAAGTACAGGCCATCAACTCTCGCTCGCACTAATCCCGCCAATGGCTTATTTATGGGCCCGTGTGCGTATCGTCCTGCGAGGACCCAGGACCTCTTTTTGTGTGTGTGTGTGTCTGACTTACAGCTGCGGTTACAGCCGCGATGTCGCTACAATATACCCGTTAATTTGCATGACAAAGTAGCAGGCCGCTGAGGCCCCACTGAGGGCAAAGCGGAAAACCGGAAACCCAGCAGGGAAAATGCGGGAAAAACCGAAGCGAACAGGCGACACACAAGTAAATGAAAATGTTTAAATTTACACGGCCACCTCAAATAAAAAGGGTAGAAAAAAAGCGGGAGGGTGGGGAATGAAAAAAGGCCGGACATCGAATTTCATCCTCCCGCGTCCTTGCCAGGGCAATTGCAATTGCATTTAATTAAATCCGAGCTGGGAAACCGACAATTTGGCGAAATTGAAATCGATGCGACAGCAAATGCCAAAGTTTTCCCCGCCACATGCAAAAAAAAATGAGGTAGATGGATGTGCTGATGGCACGACATCGTCTTCTCGAAACTTTCAAAGCTCATTTGGCTTGCAAGGATTTACCACCAGATTTATGCAAATTGCACACACAAGACCCCAGTGGCAACTTTGGGGTTAAGTTAAACGTAATTTTGGTGTCAAGTTCTCAAGCCGGCAATTTTCCCCATTCCTCATTCCAATCTGCTGATCCTGCTGCGTATATATTTATTTTATTTTATGGATTTCTCTGGAGCCTTCATGCACTCATATTTGTGGGATTTTCATTTATATATATTTTCTGTGGTGAATTATTTACAGTCTTCTGACCTTTTCATTTCATAGGTTTTCTATTTTATACAATATTTATGCTAATATTAAATTTAGTTTTAGTTTAAAGCATGTCCAATATGAGGTATCATTAAAACATTTAATGTTCAATATGATTTTTTCAAAGAATTTAAGTTAAGTTCTATGAAAGTTTGGTTTATTTTCAACTAAATTTGCTTTTTGACTTTTGGTAATTCTACATCAAATAAATATTTAATTCAATTGTTTATGGTATTACCTTTTGCAATTCGCTGGAAACAATTATAAATTTTAGCCCCCAGGTCAATTAATATTAATTTTGTGCATATATACATTTATTATACTTTATTATATTACCATACATAACGCTCTTAGACATTTTTATCTTTTACTTTTTAATCCACTTCCATTTTCGCTAATGCTTTGGGGTTACTCTATCCAATATTGGCCACAATTTATAAATCTACTTTTGGTTTTCCTTTTATGTGACTGTTTTCCATTTAATTCTATTCGGCTTTTTGTATTTTACTGCCAAAGCATTTGTGTAAATTGTACTTATCTAAGTTTATTCGTTTTTATTCGCATTCCGGCGAATGTATCTTCGTTTATATTCCATGCAGGTTTTGTTTATTTGCAAACAAAAAGCAATTTCGGCAACATTTTAATTGAAGCCCAAACCAGCCGCTGGTCTATAGCCTTTTCCTGCCAGCCACCTGTTCAGGCCCACTTTCCGCTCTCCGCTCTCCAGGTGGGCTTAGTGTCTCTTATCCGGGACAGACACTCGTGTGGATCCAGTCCACATCCGCACATGGCAGATTTCTGGCAGGGAGCCAGCCAACACACACAGAGCAGCCGAAAACTCACAACGACATCGTTGAAAGTTTGTCACATTTTGCAGGCAAAACATTTTCAATATGCAGGAGCCGTTAATATGACAGCCCGAGTTGAGATGTTGGGGCGGGGAGACGGAAAAAAAGCCGGGAAAAACTCCGCATAGGACCCATGCATTTAGATTGCTTCTGTTTTATGGTATCCGGGTGGCGGGGCACATGGCGGGTCACATGGCGTATGCGTAATATGCTGCATAATGCGTGTTTAGATCAAAATTGAATTGCGCATTTTACATGTCGAATACGTGACGTGCTCAGCCGCTCACCAGCTCCCCACGTGCCCTTTGACCTCCAGCCAGGCAGCTCACATTTCCTCTGCATTGTCCAAATGACTTTGGTGAGTGTGAGTGACGGCGCAGATTTCCCTGATTTTCCCCACATAGCTCACATAGCTCTCTCCCCCTTGGAGGGGGGAAATTGTCTGCTTACGGAGATTTTGGCTTAAAATCGCTTTGGGGTTTTATTTTTATTTATTTTTATTTTTGTTGGCCATCAATCAAACTATTATTTGGCGAAATAAATTATAAACTTCATTCCTGGGCGAGCACAAATCATCAGCAGACAGCGAGGAATACAGATTGCAGTTCATTGAGATAAATGAAAATGAATATTTATGCAACCAAAGCCAAAGGAGAATTGTGGAAATGAAAATAAATACTTGAGTTGGTACATGAAAGAAAATATTGTTAATTAAATTTAATATTTATGAAGATAAAATTGGGAATATCAATGGATGAAAAGGTTTTTAAATTATTTAAGAAGAGGAAACAACTTAAATTTTAATAGAATCAAGTGGCTCATTCTATAAAACGTTTGTTTGATCAAAGAAATTAAATTTAACTATTTTCTATTACTACTTTTCTACTATTATTTTTCTTACTTTCAAATTAATTTAAAATGTATAAATGAAATATAATTCTTCTTGTGTGAATGTTCTCTCAGTGGGAATTTCATTCAGTTCACTGCGAGCTCCCCTCTTTTATATATTTCTCTTGAACCCTGGAAATTCTCATTTCCTTCATGACAATCATTGTGAAATATAATACGTTTTTATATCCTGTCTTTGCCATCTGTACAAGTGCATTGAGAAGCACTCACAGAAAACATTTCATCAGCTAATCCGTAGAGCAGCAGCTAACCAGCGGATCAAATGCGTTTATTACCCAGCTAATCCTGTTAAATTCATTAATAAATGTCGACGAGTGAGCCGAGCATAATCCATTTTACCCAATCCAACGTCCCATTCCCCGAGGGCACACTCCGCTGGCTGCACACAATACAGACACATACATATATCCGGGCGAATATATCACGGCTGGCTGGGCAAGAGCAGCTGCTCGTCCTGGTCCTGGTCCTGGCCATCCGGTCCGTGCAGCTGGAACCAGTCAAAACTGGCAAGCGGGCTATCACAAAAAGTGAAGCTGGAAAAACCGCATGGCATGGCATGGCATGAGGAAAATGCCTTTGTTGGCACTTCAACAAAAGCGTTGAACAAAAAATCAAAAAAAGAAATGAACCCAATTTATTTTAGTTCATTTTTGGGGTAAGACCGCTACGGACAATTAAAAATGTAAAAAGAATTTATGGAATTTATATTTGCCCGCAGGACATGGCCATACAGAAATAAGTGCAATTTTTCTGCCTTTCCTAATTAGGTTTGCCCAACATATACTCATGCTGCATTTGGTGTTTCCTTTTTCCGTTTTTCTCACTCTGCCTCTCTCTCTGCCCATTTATTTCCAGCATTTTTCCATTTTTCTGTTTGTGGGAAAACCCATAACTCGTTCCGATAAGCAGGCGGCAAACATATTGCCGACCTGCCATCGGGGCGTATGATTGATGACAGTTTTGCATTCGTCTTTGTGTTTTCACACAGTAGTCGTGGTTTACAAGGGTTTATTAGAGTTGGCAAGGATATATGGGCATATGTAATGGGAAAAGGGAGTAGTTGTTAGTCCTTAACTGGCAAAAACATAACTACATAGAGTCATTTTAATTGATTTAAGGTTCAGGTTTTTAAGAAAAATACATATATTATAGATAGTAAGCCTTTAAGCTCCTGCTGTTATTATTATTATATTCTATGCTTCCTTGCAGGATATTGTGCCCATGGAACAAGTGAGCTCGATGGTCTCCAACGGCGGTGGTAGTGTAACCATGCAGCGCGATGATGAGTACAGGAATCGGATCATGAAAAGTAAGTGTGTCAGGCAAAAGGCAGCCGAAGCAACCAAAAACAGAACCCCATCCTCCCCCGAAACCCCCGCAATCACACAAAGAGGTAACAACTGGCAGGAGGACTCCATATATCCCTGACCTACTGGCTTTGCAGTTGACATACTTAGTTTAATCCCAGCAAACATGCCTCCTAGAAGCCTAGCAACCCCGCCAGGAGGGGCAAATAAATAGCGTTTCACATTTCGCTTAACCGTTTTGCATCCCCTTGGCCGCCACAACATCCCCCTCCCAGCCCCCAGAACCCCCAGAAAACATCCAACGCCCGCCCCCTCTCCTCGTCTTTGCATGCCATAACATACACACACGCTGCGGCATGGCTGTGCCTTACTCTTAGCCTAGATTTAAGCCAAGCGTAGATGCAATCGTCATTTCCACACTACACACCACACACACATACCAATCCCGTCGACACGCACACTTGTGTAATTTGTAAATTTGTCAACTAACCAGTTTCTTTCCTTTAAATTATATATTAAACGTAAACTCATTTCATGATGCTTGCCCAACAAATTCGACGAATTTGGAACGCTCTCTCTCTCTCTCTGTACAAATTTGCATATCAAATAATTTGCAAAAACGCAAAAACCAAAAAAACCAAAACGCATCATCAAAATCCAACTAACTAACCAACCAACCAACCAACCAAAATAATCAACCAAACGCTTCTCTCTTACATCTCTCCATCTGTAGTACGTAGACTTGGTGAGTCCGAAAATTATAAATATTTTAATAATCACTCTTTTGCCTTCGGTTTGTATATATATATATTACCATATATAGATAATGATAATGGTCCTGGGGCCGGACTGGCGTAAGTATGATTTCATTTCCAATTGAGATAGTTTAGCCGAAAATTAAGTTCCTGTTGCGAGTGCATAAAATGAAATATTTACAAGGGCCTGATTGCTCTCCAGTGTGCAACAGGGCGTATGAGCAATGCACTTCATGGGCGGGCGGGGCTCGAGTGTGTGCAGCAGTGCGTATGTGCGGTGTGTGTGTGCCTGCCTGGGTGAAACGCATTAGCATTACATTTACATTTACATTTCAAGTTGCGTTTACATTCATATTACCATAAGCATACAAGGGAGCGACCAAAGAAAACGGTCTCGGGGGGCGTATACTTAATATCTGTTATATGCTTTCCACAGCCACTGCCACTGCTCTTGTGGCAGCTTCAGCCAAAGGCTGTTGGCGGTCAGACAACTTCATTTAGGCCAAACAGAGCTGGTCATAAACCATTATGCTGACCTCCGTAGCTGCAAATTACTGGACCAGGTCAGAAAAGGCCCCGCAAAATGGGATGGCATTTTTCATCATTAGTTAATTTGGGTCCCCAGTTGTCCGTCCATCCGTTCCCTCAAAGGTCCTCCCCTACTCCTTATGGGCCCAGTTAATGTTCGACCCACAAAAATTTTGCATAAACTTGGCAATTACCAGTGTGGCAACGAAAACAAAAGTAAGAAACAAATCATTTGCAGGCCAGCTTAACCAGCTCTCAATGACAAAAGCGGTCGCCGAATAAAAGAAATTAAAAATTGGGCCCAGTTTTAGACCTGGCCCCTGGGGATTGGCTTCTGCCAACAAAATGCCGGAGCCCTGGCGGCAGTTCAATGCTCCGGCTATGTGGCCCTGGCCCTGCTGCAGCAAAACTTAAGGAAATCGCCTTAGAACCCCAAGAAGACTGACAAACACACAAACACAAACAGCCAGAAATGGCAAATATTTTATGTCTTTCATTGAAGAACTTTGCGCAGGCTTTTTCACTTAGGTGCACACAGAAAAAATGGGGGAAAGAATGCGACATGAGTTATGGCCAGACTTATTTAAAGCATTCTAGTTCATATTCCTTCCGGTTTTTCCAGTTTCCCTAGAGCCTTACATACACAACTTTTCCCTGTGCATTGAGCCCAAAGTTTTCCGTTGCCTTTCGCTTCGGTTATGAGTTTTTCCTCTCAAAAAAAAAAAGAACCAAAAAAGTAAAGCAAACCGTTGAAGGAAAAATAATAAAATAAATGTCTGAGCATTTTTCTCCATCGAACAGATTCAAATGATACGTTTGAAGCATGCTTGATGCGCAGAGATTTCTCACAACTTCCACGGCGGATGCTCGCCGGTTTGGCCAAGACTCGACTGGATGCCAGAGATATTGCATATCGATCGGTTGAGTGAGCTTGAATGTGGCGTAACCCCCAAGGCGGTTTTTCGGGTGAAGCGGAAGTAAGGCATTTAAATGCTGGAAATTGAGTATTGAATAGTTGGCAAACAATTGCCAAATGGTTAAAGGGAAAAACTTCTAACAATTACTCGTCCTTTAATCGGGTTAAGCGGTGGGTTGAAACTTTAAAAAAGCCATTAATCAGGTCGGAATACGAGGCGGATCCCTTTGGCTAAATAGCTTGCCAGTTTAGCTGCCATTAAAGCACAATAATAGGCCCTGTCCGCTCTCCGCTACGGTCTCATCGTCTGGGCTGTCAGTCTGGTTTTACTGGGAGATCCTGTAGTTTTGTAGTGTCCCGTATCCTGCATCCTGGCATCTGGCCAAGCCCTGACAATATGGCTGCGCTGGCCAGACAAAAGGCAACGAAGGCGGCCCAGAAAATGACGCATTTGGGTGCAAGTGCCTCGTGTGGCCTCATGCGGAAGTTGTTAATTTGACGCACAAAAGGCAAATGGCGATAGAACTGGCACAAGTGCCGTTAGCACGAGACACGACCATGTCCTGCAGCCGCTGCTGGTGCTGGTGCAACAGGACGTATACGTATTCTGGTAATTACTAGTCTGCCCCAGCGGCCATTATAGCCATCATCTTCTCTTCGCAGTCTTAACTTGTTGCCAGTTTTAGTTTCTCCCTCATTTCAGTTTACGAGCCTTGTGCTGGGAGTGTATATCGCAGGTGCGCCAAAGCTAAACTCCTCGGCCAAAACAAACAGAGGGAAAACCAATTAGTCTAATTTATATCATTTCAAAGACTAGTTTTTGCTCATTAGCCGGCCATGCCTGGGAAATGGAAAATGCAATTACGTGTTCGAGTCAGCAACAAATGTTGCTCCTCTGAAAAGTTACAGGATACACAGATATAAATAATGCACAGAATAAAAGGAGATACAGTTTGAACTAAGTATTTTAAATATTTTATAAAGAATGCTTTCAGATATATTCTACATGAGCTTAGAGGAATTACTTTAATACAATATATTATATAATGAATCACTTCTAAATACGAAAATCCTTTTAATTTTGAAATCAACAAATACTAAATACAAAATACAGAATCGCAAATATATTCTATAAAATTTATATTAAATAATATCCAACAAACACAACATCATCGCTGAATATAAATAACTCTTTCGCCACAATCCTTTCTGTGTGTTCTGTGTTAATTGCCTACACAATACCCGTATCTTTGCTATATTTACACAGTTTTGCCTTGAACTCATCGGCTGTATTAGTTTTTCCACCGATTTCCATGAACGAATGATAACTGCCACCGCCTTTCAAATATTTACAATTCAATTTGACAAACACAAAGATAACGAGCCAACAACACACAGTTGTTGCTGATGTCCCATCGGCGGGGGGATAGCATTAAATATTCAGGTTTATTCAAGCATGTAAATGCCAGGATATGGCCGAGAGAGGGTCCTTGCGTGACTTTCGCCCAGCGAAAGTCCTGCCTGGAGGCGAAGCCGGCTTGAGCCTGCAGTTCGTTGTTAGAAACACGGCCAGAATGGCCTACTTGCCGGCCCAAAGAAGGAGAGAAAGGACGAAGGGACGAAAGGACACTGATGCGACAGTTGACAACGCGGTCGAGTTGGCTCGAGTCGACTTGACTCGTCTTGACTTGACTGATGCAAAAGCCTCAGCGGCAGTCAAATGAACACTGGCATAATGAAGACGGCCGAGGGGATGAGCTGCCACAATAACGGCGGGGGGTGGCTATAAGACTACTGCACTTGGCTAAAAAATTACTAAGAAATCGGTGGCTATCAAAGAAAATTATACAAAATTGCCAGGAGATTCTAGGAATTCGAATAAAATACTAAAAAATGTTTTTAAATTATAAAGAGCACTTTATTAAGTGCTAGAAAAAGTCTGTAATATTTTTTATATTCTAAAAAGTAATTGCATAAATATTATTTAATAGAAATAATTGAATAATAACAATTAAAAACAAAATGGAATGCATCAATGGGCAGATAAATTGACGTTTAAAAACTATGATCAATTTTGATAAATTTCCTGTTTTCCCCTCCAATTTTCCCAGATTTCACTAACCCTTTTTCTCGAGTGTTTAATCATATACATTTCGGGGCTGCACATTTATTCTAAACTAGTTCGAGGTTGTCACCAACAAAAGGAGACGCTGCCTCAAAAGGCATCTGCGAATGCTTGGCCGCAACATCAACGGGCATCATCGCATCCGGCAGTCCACATCCTGCATCCTTGAGCTGAATACGTTAGCGGAAGGCGGACCGTAATTTTCGAACTATTAACTTGTCCACTGTCAATGGCAATTAGCATAAATTGCCAACGAGCGGGCTCACGGGGAGCCTCCGGTTCAAACCAATTGTTGGCTAAGCGCAAATAGGGGTAGATTATATATATATACGAGAGAATATACATATATACACCCGTGCACTCGATAAACAAGTAAATAAATTTAAAACCATTCGCTGGGCCATCGTTCAGTTCGGTTTGGTCTATAAACCACGGAGGACTTGCGGCCAGAGGCTAGCGGACAACAGCAACAGCACCGAGAGCTACCAGCAGATGCACGTTGCATGCCCCCCGGGCGTGTTGTTATTAAATTAGTTTTCCGTGTTTCCCGTACGGGGTATATTTATATATAATACATATACACCAAACCCCTGGCTATTTTTCCGGCTTGCGGACTCCGACTACGGATTAAGGACTCTGGATTTCGCCATGAGCATCGGAAGCAGGAACGCCATCTTACGTACGGTTCACTTGACAATCGTCGCTGCACCGCTCATTGTTGATGTTGTGGCTTTGGCTTTTCCTTTGTGGCTGTCCTAATTTAAGTGGTGCTGGGAAAACTCTGGGGAGGGGAGGCGGGAAAAGAGAACCAACCGAGCCGGAAAACTTTGTGCCCGAAAAACTTTTTAATAGAGTTCTTGGTCGGCAGTGAGAGAGCGTCGTGTTTAAAGCGCAAATTAAATAAACGTTTCTGTGGAAAGTTTTGTGTGTGTTCAGGCAACAACTTGTGGCAATTAGCAAGTGGCTGGATGCATTTTAACTGAATTTCCTCGCTGCAAACGGTGAATAGCAAAAGGCCCCAAGATATCGGACCGCACCGACAGCCTGTGGCAGACGACTGCCAGCAGCATGCAACAGCCACCACAGCGGCATGCCAGAACCACCGCAGCACAACAGCAGCAGCAGCAGCAGCACCATCAGCACCACCACCAGCACAATCAGCACCACCAGTTGCCATTGCACCATCAGGGCCACCAGAATCCCCACCAGACACCGCGCACCGCCGGACGCCACGCCATGCTTGGCAGCAACCACAGCAGCCAGCGCGAGGCGAGTGTTTCGCCCCGCCGAGTGGCTCTAGACACCACCGCCTCGGGATCCACCAGCGGTGGCTTTGGGTTCAGTCGAGGTAAGCACCAGCACCAGGAATGAAAAGCAATCTTGGCGGTGGCCAAAACTTGAGTAAAGTTTCCTTCCCCTCGAGCCCTTTATGCAAAATCTGAAGATCTATCACCAAAAGTTTGCAAACTTGAGTGTAATGGCATTTCGGAATAGAAAGCTGTCAATTTGTGCCTTTTCTGGACTAAGCTGAGATTTTTCGGGAGATTCAGAGTGGGTTTATACTCTGAAGAATATAAGTATTCAAGTTTTAAATGAGATTAAAAGGAAATGGAATTTAGTTAAGCCTGAAATGTGTATGAATTCATTGATGAACTTAAATTTACTCAATATTTCAAAGATTCTAAATTAGAAGTTGCAGCAGATTTAAAAAACCATTTAATGGTATTTGGAATAATTCAATTCGCAGTATATTTCCTTTGTTTTCTTATAACTAAACTTTATAAATATATTCAAACTACCCTGACTTTTTAATTAAACTTAAAATATATACATCTAAAACCCGCCTAAGATCTGCCTTCATATTTCTCATTTGAATAACTCTTTCTCTGAGTTCTAAAATAGAATCAGAAATAGTTTCATGAAATACAATAAACACTTAAGTTCTCCTTCTTCCAGCAATTTCTATTTTATTCAACTTTCACATTCAGAGCCGCCAATGCAATTTATAACTTTATCCGAACATGTGTTTTTGCACATAAGAGCAATTTTATAACCACTCAGGCCAAGGCTCATATTGCCAGCAAATTGGATATAAAATAGGAATTTATGTAGCTGATCCTTTATCGAATAATCGTTCGTTCGTTGGTGATATTTATGACTTGTTTTAAATTCCCACTCAAGAGTATAGTGAGTGTTGTTCGATATTTATTTTATGGCTTAATAAATACACTCACTTGTGCAATATTATGGGGCTGTTTGTGTTAACAGAAAGAGCTGGGTATTATATTTAAAACTTTAAATGAAATAATAGATATATTCCAGTTAAAGTACCTTAAATCCAATTTGTAACTAATGCATTCCCACAACTATCTAAATCCCTTACATAATTCCACTTATAATTTATAATCCTCGTTTGAGGCATCTTTAACTCGAGCTTTTAATTAAATCTTCCAACTGCTGGCCCGACATTTCCCCAGGAAATCGAATGAACAGCGAAAAAGGGGATGGGATGAGTGTGTGCAAGGGGTGTGTGTGTGTGTTGTGTGTGCACTCCAGAAATATGTTCGAAAAATTGGCGAGGCGTGTTCTTCGCCGGCGACAAGTGGCAGAGTGTGTGGAGTGGAGTGGAGTGTGCTTTGGACAGGGAAGTGGGTGGGCGTGGCATGGCTCACTTCCGCCCCCCTGGAGCGCCACATCCGTCCGCCATAATTAAGTTTTACCAGGGAGCGGCATGACATCCTTAACCCGTTCTCTGCACTCCCGACACTCGACCGCAGAGCTCCGAGCTCGCCTCGCTGGTCCTCTCGCTGCACTTTAATTGATTTCCAAGTTGGTCACGTTATCAGCTTGTTGGCCATTTGCAGTTGTCCTGGCACCCAGAATGCTGCCACCTTTTATATCCCGCCACAACCCCCTATCCGTTTTGCGTACACCCGCCCTGCCAGTGCATTGTTTATCCTCACGCGGACTTTTGATCGCTCGCCCGTTCTGGCCAAACAAAGTGGAGCTTTAATTAATTCTCGGAGCGGTTAGCTCAGCAGTCGCTGACATCAGCAGGAACCATCCTCCGTCTCGACACTGGGATAAAAAATTTGACAAATGAATTATAGATTTCGTGTACTTGGTAAATGTTTAAAAATTAAGGGAGAGATGATGGATTCTTTTTGGTTTTAGAAATTAAAGAGATTCCTATAGATAAATCAATCCATGAGGTTTGACATTTTTAAACAGATTTAACTAACAGATAGATTCCTCTGGAAAATCCTTGTCGTTTAATATTTTTTTTTTATAAATTTCTTTATTAAATTGCAATTAAAATGACACACTTTAAATATCTGAAACTATGTACTTACTTTAATTAATTTTAAAACTGCATTTAAAAATGTTTTCTTTGAATATTTTTATCAATTGTTTTTCCTGTGAAACTCTTTTAAAGGAACCGCAGAAAATTATTAATTATAGCTCCACGGGGACTCCTGCTTATCGCAATCGGCGTGTAAACAGCAAGTAATGAGTCGACGCTGAGGAAAAAAAAAGGGTTGCAGCGAGTGGCAAGCTGGGGCTTTGCGGTTTTGCATGAAAAGCGGGGATACTTTTCGTTGATTAAATTCCATGTGAAAAGTCAAGAGGACACTACAAAAAAATCAATTAATATAAAGTGCTCCATCCGAAGCATATGTCCCCATAATAAACTTTATGTGAGCGCTTAATATGCCCGGCACAACGCTCTGCGACATCAATATTTCATGCCGCAACAGCGACATTATCACAAGAGCGAGAGAAAGAGTGCGGAAAACTCACCCAAATGATAGTCGGGAAAGGCCAAAGGAAAAATGAGCAAAGCAGCGTTTTTTCAGCTTTCCAGCTAAAAAGGGAAACGGGAAAAATGGCAAAGGACGGAATGTCGGCGACACCGAAATCGACAACGACATCGAGCCTCGGCGCCGCCTCGCATTCATTCATTGTGTGATTATATATATATACATTGTATATATACATGTATATATCTACAGTCCGATTCACCATTGATAAAGTCGGGAGCAGCAGCACAGGACCCTGAATCGAAGCGAGCTAGCGTTGAATTATTGGCAAGCATTTGGCCAGGGCAGTTTTTCATTTCGCTTTTCATTTTATTGCCGAGTGCCGGGGAATGCGTCGTCAATGTGCTGTGGTTATGAATTATTGATTGGGCGATAGTCCGGCCTGACAGTCGGTCTACTTAGCAAGTCGCCTGCCAAAACGATGAATATCCAGCCTAATGAAGGCCATTGATAGCCAGCTGGCTTAAATGAAAATATAGGACCAGAAGAGTGGGTATTATCATCATCAAATTAACCCTCTAAGTTTGAGGAAAGTTGACAAGTTGTTAGGGATTAATAATTTTGGGAAATGTTAGGGTAATGTTTTTTAATATTAGCTTTAGAGTAATCAATATCGATCTAGAATAAACCTAGAAAACTCAAAGATAAAGGAAACATTAATAAAATTTTTAAAGCTTCATTTAACACAAGTTTGTCTCATGGAAAATTAGAGTAAATGAATTGAAATAAAATTTAAGGAGAAAAGTACGATATAAAATTGTGCCTCTAATATAAAAATAAAGCACACTCTTTAATTGGTTTTAAGTTCTATTCTCTAAGAATTTATTGTTATTTAGAGATTGGAATTGGATATTAATTAAAGAGTCTAAAAAATATATATATACATTTTTATAGAATTCTTTTTGACAGCTTTTGAACTGATTTTAAATTAAACAATAAATTTTATGAATTAAAATAGTTCTTCTTTTTGCATTCTCTTAGCATTTCTTACTAGAATTTTAGTTATAATACAAAATCTATTAAAGGAAATCAATGAACTGATGTCAAAAAAGGAAAATAAAATAAATTATAAACTGAATACTTTTAAATAGGTTTTTAAATTAGTTTAAAATCATATTACCAAGGTTTTCATTAATATTACTGGTTGTATCTTTTTCGCATTTATTGCCAAATTAATATTTATTATTTATTTTAATATTTAATGAACATCTATTTGAGGCAAGCTTCGTTTACCGTGCATCTATAGACACGAACGTTTTTGTGTCAGTTTTTGGCGTGGTATCTCTTGCAAAAGTTGCCTTTTCATAGCCGCATGCAACTTTAACGAGGAACGCCGACCGGCCCAGAGTCTCGTCTTTGGGGCCCAATCAGTTTCATAAACCGAACTGGCATAT
The DNA here is from genome assembly GCA_035045905.1 of Drosophila anomelani. Taxonomy (NCBI): domain Eukaryota; kingdom Metazoa; phylum Arthropoda; class Insecta; order Diptera; family Drosophilidae; genus Drosophila; species Drosophila anomelani. The sequence continues at coordinate 13,597,420 of JAWNOO010000165.1, forward strand.
TTCATTCGGTCGCCTCTACTGACTCTGGCCGTCGAATAAATTCTGCCACCGCCTCCTCCGCCCACCTATTCATATTTGATGAGGCAGCAAGCAGGCAAAAGGACCAAAGGATATAACCAACGTAATACTAACGAAAATACGGCTCTCCCGGCATCCGTAATGCTCCACGCAAATTGATTCGGAGCTGTTGCTTTAGCTTTAGCTGCTTTTCTGCTGGAACAAAAAACGCACAGCAGCAGCAGCACATCCTCTTCGCTTTCAACGAGCTCCTTTAGAATTTTGCAACAAGCCGCAGCTACATGGTAGTTACATCGCACCACCAGTTGTACTTGTGGTCGTGTTCGAGCAAACTTTGCTTAACTTCTGGCCCGCACAATGGCCAACGGGGCAGCAGAGCAGCAGCCCAGCAGCGGGGCAAACAAACAGGGCCAGAATTGAATGTGTTTGTTTGCTCGAGTGTCTCGGGAAACTTTCACTGCGCGACAGGGACAGTGACCTCATATCTGACAATAATTCGACGCATTTGTGTCACATACTTGCCACCCAACCGATGCCCCAGCCCATCCTCTGTTTCCCCTATTTTCCCGACGGAAAAGCGCAAACGTTGACAATTGAAAGGCAGCCGAGGGTTGGACACAGGGGGGAATGAAAAGATAGGGACAGTTATCTCAGGACAGAGAAAAAAAAACAGCAAAAGAAGGAATAGAAATTCCTTGGTTGAAAATAGTTGTGTTTTCCTAGATTTATCTCACTTTTATTAAAAGACTGCTCAAAGCCATATATCAAAGTTAATGGTAAAACGAGTTTTTGCTATATTTTTTATAATATTTGATTAAATCAGGGATGCTAGAGAAATCATTAGGGTTGCAATTTCCCTAAAAGGTATCGGAAATAATGCGTAAAAACATTATTTGTTGCCTCTAACATTTTATGGCAAACTTTAAGACACTCTTTATAATTATATTAAATCTCTAGTTTATTTAAAAGGTAGAAAAAATGTTGTTTTTTTATAGTTAAACATAAACAAATATTATTTAAATAACTTAGGCTCTTTCCTGTAACTGCACAACCTATTTTCTGAGTGTTGACATCGTTTATCTCCGCCTGACCCCTCGCCGTAGGCCTCGACAATTGCACAGGCCATTGTTCGGGCCACATCCTGGCATATCCTATGAGCACCTCCCACTACACTCCCCTCTTTCTCTCTCTCTCTCTGACACAGTCTTCCGCTGGCTGTTAAGTGCGACATATTTGCCTGGCTAATTTCGCACACAGAGCGCCGCAGGACCTACGGTTCACAGTGCTTGGCCGAAATTTCGCTTGGCCATGTGTTGTGTGTGTGACATCATATTCGTTCGTCTTCGTCAGGACTCCCGCCCGGTCCGGCAATCCTTTTGCTCCCCTATTGCCATCTCCCTCTACATTGGCAAATCGTGTTTATGGCTTTTGCGGCTTTTGTCTTTCGATACAGCCTGATATGGGATATGGGCTGGCCTAGGCTCCGCTTTTATGTTTTGGTCTATAAAAACTGCGTATGGCAGAATAAGAGCCGGGAGGCGGACCTCACTTAACTGCCATCCGGTTGTGGTTAAGAAGTCCTGTCTTGTCGTCGGTCCCTGCTTTGAAATTCCGTTTGCAAATGCAGAATGTCCTGTTCTCGGCTAGGATTGGAAATGGTTTTTAGCAATCTTTTCTCAGAGCTGAAATTCTCTTTGAAACCTCAACTTTATTTCCACTCAATTTTCCATGCAGTTGCTTTTTACTTCGGCCTGCCAAATGAAGCAATTTAATTGAATGCCAAATGCAAATCGAGCGAAAGGATGGAAACTATATGATATGATAACATTTTGTTTCCTGAAAGTAAATACAGATTTGGAGAAGACATTTGGAAGGTTTTATGAGGAGTAAACTTTAAATTTATTTTTTGGAGCTGGGACTACAAAAAGGATTAAAGAAAATATTTAATAGATTTGAAAATATACATAACTTATGGTTAAAGCTTATTTAGAATTTATTATAATCTATTTTTCTTACAGAATCTGTAAAAAAACCTTTTACTAAACTCTGCAGAAATCGATTATTTGTCGAGAGAATTTAACCTTTAATGGAGGCAACAACACAGAGGGAATTCCCTGGTCTGCCTGTGATTAGAATCTAGTTTGTGTTCACGTGCGGCATATGGAGCAGAGTCCGTAGTCAAAGTCATACCCAGACCACTCTGATTGCTCAATAATAATGCCTCCTCCTGGGTCCTAGGGACTCGAGTGCCCCATTTGTCTGCAAAGGGGAATTTATGGCAATACCCAAATCAATCCGCACATTAATCAGCAGCCCGAGATTAATTAACTGCCCTGCTGTGGGAGTGTGGAGCGTGTGTGTGTGCTCCATTGTGGAGTGTTGTGAATGAATGTCAAACATAATGGCACTCATACGCACCGTGGTGCGACAGTTGACACCTTATATCGGCATATCGGATGCCCGGCACTTCAGAGCGTCCTGTGCTTCGGGGTGTGCCACCAAGCTCAGTTTTATTTTATTTTTTATATACACTGAGGGAAAATTGGGTATATAAAGGGATAGTTCAGGAAAAAATAAGACAGATAGGATTCCTAAATAAATATTTGTAAATTTCTTTAAAGCTTCTCTTTCTTTTGAATTGAATTTCTGGAGGAGTACCTTCTCCTTAATTGAATATTAAAAGATTTATGAAAAGGTCAGATTTGGGGAGGCTTCTTAATTAAATTTTTATAATGTAAAAAAGTAAATCTACCTTAAATTTCTTAACCAAAAATGTTCTTTGCTTACTTTAAGCTACGTTTAGATATTTTGATATTTATGAATCTCACCCACCACATATTCAAAGTATTTAAATCTTAAAATATCTTTCGAATTTTGGATCACATTTTTGTGACATTTTTTGGCTGTGTGCCCCTTTGCGCCTGCCATCTTGTGGCGCCTAATGAAGCGTAAACGGTAATTGACAGCTCAAAGCAAAGCTCAGGAGCTGCATGTGACCTAAAATATTCGACAGCGACAGTTCGACAGGCTCTGGAGGTGGGTTCATTAGAAATTCGCAGCCGAGCGAGGCGCGGCAGCCAGGATGTGTTGGGATGGAATAGAAAGGCAGCCGGGTGCTCATCTTCCAACCCATACCCATACCCATACCCATATTCATGCTCATACCCAGACTCGTACTCGTATCATTCCATGCCAGTTGGCAAACACACAGAGGGCACTCTAGTCTGACTACAATGGAATCCTGGCAGGAGGAGCAGGCGGAGAAGGTGCTGCTATATGGAGTGTGGCATCAACAGCGTTAAAGGTGTCATAAATTAGGTTTGTCACCTGTACACCTGTACACACAGCAGAAGCAGCAGCCGTAGCAGCAGAAGGGGAAGTGTGTCCTAAAACAGTCGGTCTTCGGGCTGAACTAAATGTCCCCAGTTTGGAAAGTAAGAGAGAGTGAGCGAGCCAGGGCTCTTCCCCTGCCAGGACGAAAAGCTTCGAGGGGACAAAGCTTCGTTCCTGAAGTTCCAGCCAGGACCAATGTGTCGGGGAGTGCGCAAGGTCAGTGCAAGCTGGCAGGGAATATAGCAAAGGTGAAAGCTGCCGGGAGCGAACTGCATCTCCTGCGGATTGCTCTCGAAGTGCACCTGCAGCCTGCACTGCTGCTGCTGCTGTTACCGAGGGAGAGGAAAGCTCTTTGATCCAGCCAGCCTGGTGATAACAAAGTTGAGAGCCAAAGCTTTATGGTTAACAGCTCCTCCTCGGGACAAGCTAGTATATAAAAGGATGCTCGCTAATGGCGCACTTTCAGTTGGATTCTGAGCGAGCTGACAGCAGGACAGCAGGAGCTGGGAAGGAACCGAGAGGAGCGCCGAGCCGAGCTGAGTGTAACACCAAGCCGCCGCCGAGTGGGAAATGGACACAGCTAGGAAAACTAGCTCACCGTAGTGAGTGTGTGCGAGTGTGCGTGTCTTGACTGTGTACCCATAACCGTGTTCGCGACAGTGTTAGTGGTGTGTGCGTGCGAAAAGAACAGAGCTAGTGAGATGCTCAACCAGGACTGAGACTGAGCGCTAGAGATAAGGCCGGGATAAGGCCGGAATCCACTCTGATTGACCAGCTGAAGCAGCCAGCCACAACCATCGCACTGGCGTCGTTTTGCGAGCGCGGCTTAATGCCCGACTCGATGATGGATATGGAGCACCGGGACCACCAGCTGCACCGCCAGCAGCAGCACCACCACCAGTCCGCCCGCCAGGTGGCCAGCACCAGTACCAGCACCTTTGCACCGCCAGCTCCGGCGGCCACCACGGCCAGTCCATCGGCCGATCATCGAGAGCGGGATCGGGATAGGGAGCGGGAGCGGGAGCGTGAACGTGAGCGGGATCGTGACCTTCATCTGCATCATCACCAGCAGAGCAATGCAGCTGCCTCGTCACCGCTGCCCGTAAATTCCACCATGCAGCTGCACCACCAGCAGCAGCAAACGCAGCAGCCATTGCAGCAGCAGATGCAGCAGCAGCAGCAGCAGTTGCCGCAATTGCAGCAGCGAGACCATCATCAGCAGCAGCAGCCGCAGCAGCAACTGCAGCAAATGGCACCACCACAACAGCAGCTGCCACATAGCCATCATGCCCTGATGCAGCAATCGCAGCAGCAGCAGGCCATCCACCGAGCCGAGGCGCGACGAGGTGAGCTCATCCTAGACGTCCTGGTGGCTCATGGAGAGGGTGCACTGTAGGCTGGCTGAACTTGTTGCGTGGTCTCCCAGGACCTTAACACCACCAAGAACCAAAAAACTAAACAAACGCTTTGCATCGACTAGCGGCAATAATTCGAAAAGATGAAATTTGGATTTTGTATATATGTTTTTTTGATCAAAACTTTAGTTTTTCTTGCACACTTTCGGCACGCAGCCAATCAGATGATCGAAAGGATGAGAAAGTAATATGAAAATCCAGGAAAATAATTTAAAAACACTAAAATTTGAGATGAGCGTTATTAGTTCATGAATAGTTTTCCTATAATTTGTGTAAATAATATGAAAATTCTCCCAGCAAAGCTATAGAAAATAGAAAACGCCTTCTACTTTTGGATACTTTACATCCTAGAATTATAGTTATTTCTTCGATTTAATAACCCACAAAAAATAGTAGGAAAAAAACCCTTACTCCTTTCGATCATCTGATGCCAACTGGCTGTGTGTGTATATCTGTTTAATCGGGTTAGGTGTACATAAATGTTGATATATCTGTGGGCCATTTCGCATGCATGCTAATCGCTTCATTAGGACCGACAAAAGGATTTTCAGTGGCAGCTAAGGACAGCGGCAGCAGGCGAGGTGACTGGCAGAGTCTGTGAGTCTTTCCTTTCGCATTTCCCATGCAGAATTCAATCAGGAATTGCTTTAACTTATATACGAGCACGGGCATAACACAACAGCAACAGCACAGCAACACCAGCAGGAGCAGGAGCAGGAGCTGGGAGATGGGAGTTGAAAGCAGGACCAAAAGCAACAACGAGCTGACCCATTTTCCAGAGCAAAGCTTTTTGCCAGGGGCTGCCTCTGACGTATGCGTTGATGTGGTGCGGGGGCTGGGAGTGGGTCGGTTGGGTGGTTGGGTGGTTGGGCAGAGTATGGGTGGTATTTGAGCGGGTTGCCTTGAGCGAGTGGGTGTTGCTGGAGCTTGCATGCGAGAGCGAGAGATGGAGCACAGCCGGACAGCCGTTGGCTGGTCATTAAAAAATTATGACCACACATTGTTCTCCGAGATTGTACATTAAGGTAAATTCAGCACTTTTAGCTGGCTTTTCCTCTGGCCAACACACACACACACATACACATACATAATTGGAATAACAAAAATTAAATAACCCGCAGCCAAGTGTTGTTTGCAGTGGCACTGTTCAAATATTTATTAGCGATCAATTGGGTTACAGATAACCATGGCCTGAAAGTTGACCGTGTTTTAGACTTTGTTTATTGAAATGGCCACCTTTCCGCTGTGAAAGCTATTAAAAACAGCAATTATTAGCTTGTTTTCAGCTTTTTTATTATGGCTTGTGGACATTTATGGATAATTTCAATGGGAAATGCTTTGGGCAAAGCTATTAAAATTGTCATGAAAATTTCTCTTGTGATGAAACTCGTTTTCTAAAGTTTATGTTTGTTATCAGCAGGAAACAAAACAAGTTTATTGTTTTCAATAAAATACCTAAGCTTTTTTAAGCCAAAGATAAGATAAAATTGGAATATAATTTTGTTAAATAGTCTTTATTTAGAGTTTATTCATTGTTAACTCACAAAAAAGGGCCTAGAGATTTTTAAACGCTTTTCAGCAAGCCTAAAAGTATCTAAAAGAAAATGCTTACATAGAATACTTTAGGAAAAAAACTTTTTAAAACATATAAAATTGCTTAGGATATCTGTGGCATTAACCTTAAAGAGTTTCAAATTGTTTTACATTCAATTCGATGTAAATTCTACCAAAAAGAAAAACCCCCAACTTAAGCCCAGGCAATTAAGGTTGAAAAAAAAATGCCCCACACACCTAATTACATTTTGAGCTGTGTCCCATTTTGCTATCTTTTATCATTTTTATGGGGAGCAATTTAGCTATAAATCTATTAGATCTGCGGTCACCAGCCCCGAAGCGTTGCTGGTAAATCCAGAATGCCTTTCATCTCGACCAAGTCCTGCTCCCCGCTCTAGGATTTCGCCCCGGCACATTCAAATCGCAATTATTTCGAAATCAATTTCAATAAAAGTTTGCTGTGGCCAAGGAGGAGAAGGAAGAGGAAGGGGAAGGTAACTGGGTAGCAGGTGGCAGGAGGTAGAAGGCGGGAGCCTGGAGGCTCCTTGAATGTTTGGCAGCTTGTTGGCTTAGCCAGGATTCGCCCATCAAAGTTTTCCTTTTTCCAGTGTCGCCTTTCATGTTGTGTCTGTGAGTGCGAGTGTGCGGGGTGAGTGTGTGAGTGTGGAGTGTACCGAGTGTTCAGAGTGTGCGGGTGAGAGCTCGTTAAAAACACTTTGCTGACGTCGCCGTTGCTGGGTGTTGGCATTGTGGCAACTTTTCAATGAACTGTAATTGAAACTGAAATGCAAACTGTGCCGCTAATTGCCAGCAGTTGCCGTTGCAGCTGGCAACGGACCGAAAGCCAGCGGAAAAAGCCAGCAGCGGTCGGAAAATCCAAGACCCGAACACCGAATGCCAGAAGGCAGACAAACAACAGACGCGTAAACAGCATTTAAATGTGTGGCATGAATAATTTATGATTTTGCCTTCGGTTTGTGTAGTTATAGTTAGTTTCAGTTAACAGTTTTCCCTTTTTCAGTTTTGTAGTTCGTTCGAGCATGCTATTAACCCATAAATTTGTAAGCCCCAAAAAGAATTGCATGGCAAGAATCGCAGGATTGAAGTAAACACAAGAACCAGCTCCCAGACAACCACATGATTGAGCCAATATGCATTCCCGATTAATTTCTCTCTGTTATTCGATTTATCGTATTCTTGCAGATACACAAGCAAAACATTCACATGGATTTCTCTATTGTAAGTCGCACCAATTTGGAACAGAAACGAAACCCTTTGTCAAAACCAGAAAAAGATCCCCACATCCCACAGCCAAAATCAAAAACGAAACAGAAACAGATACAACACAAAGCTACTTTTTTACTCGTTACATGATTAAACTATAAACTATAACTATGCCTATATATTTCTTCTATTATCTATCAACTATATCTATCTACGAGTATTTACTAAGATATTTCATTTAAATATGCACACTCCTTGTTTGCTTGTATCTCTCTCTATCTCTCTATAAATGTAAACGTATTTTTCCAAATATTTTTTTCGTTGTTCGGCGAGCGCACCTAAGTATGCTACAGATTTTTTCCAAGCTCCCCAAAGGACCAACGTTTTGACTTTTACGAGGCCATCGAAATGATGGCGCGTCTCAAGTATCAATAAGCATAAATGGGCGACTTGTTGCCCACATCTCTCTCTCAGTTTCCCTGGCAGAAACTTCAATTTTTGGCTAAACTTTAAGGAAAAATTCGTGTTTCGTAATGAAGAATGCCCGAACCGTTTTTGTCGCATTTTTCCGGCTCAGCAGTATTTTCTTATATATTTTTTTTGCTCCGACATTCTGTCTGCGATTTTTGTATGCGCCAAACGGAGGTCTTTCGTTTAAGATATTTTTTTCTGAATTTTTTTTCCTTGGTGCCAAAGCCAACGCTCAGCGCATTATTCATGTTACAGGCTGTGCAAGAGGAAAGCGAGTAAAATACGAACGAATTTATAGCTTAAGCCTTAATTTGCAGCATTTGCTTTGAGCACTTGATTCCATCCAGCCACGCTATATGTATCTATAAGTCATTTTCCATTTTCTCGCCACGTTCTCTCGCAGCGGACGAGGAAATCAGCGATAAGGCATCAACATGCGGCAAATTGCTAATATTTCTATCTGTGGCACTTGTGATAATGACGTTACCATTCAGTCTCTTTGTCTGCTTCAAGGTAAGGCAATGAAAACTAATTGATTATTAATTACACTTATTATTCCAATTCTCTGAAATTAGTTCTTGATTAAGAGTATATTTGAAAGGCTCCACAAAAAAAATAAAAGAGCTAATCAAAAATAATTATTATATAGTAAATGCAAGCTGCTAAGTTTAGCCTTTCTTCTATTGTTTTTAGTTAATTTTTAATATAAAAAATATGATAATTTTTTTAATATTAATACAAATAAATAATTATAATTAATTCCTTAAACGTTATATTATTTTTTAAATATTTATTTAAACAGTTTTGGATTACTTTATCTTAGTTTAAATATTATTTTTTTGTTGAGGCCAATTTTCTAGTACCAAACTGACCTATAATCCCTAGCACGGTATTTTTTTCTAATTTTATAAGCTTCACTTCCTTCCTGTAATCCTTCGAGTTTCAATTTCATTTCACGAACATTTCACTCACGTGCCACATTTTCCAGGTGGTGCAGGAGTACGAGCGCGCGGTTATCTTCCGTTTGGGTCGACTCATGCAGGGCGGTGCCAAGGGCCCAGGTGAGTACTCAGTGCCTAAGCGACAGGTGCAGGTGCAGGTGCAAGTGCAGATGCAGGGTAACGATTCTATGCAAATTTTAGTGCCGCTTGCTGGCGACAAGAATTTGTGTTAATTGCTGCACTTGCTCCAAATTAGCGACTCTAAGGGCGGCCCCAGTGCCTCAGTGTCCGTGTGCTCTGCTTTTGCGCTCCCATTCCCAGGGAGGAAGAGATTAGGCAAATCGAGGCGAAGTTCTGACACAGTCAGAGGACACTATTCTACAAAACTTAGTACTGAGGACCTTTCTTTAAACAATTAGGAAACATAAGCAGAAGTTTTTGTGTTTTATATAATTTATCATAGAAAAAGAAAAGTGGAATTATAAAAAGAGAAATATAAAATTCCTTTATCGAAAAAATATTGCTTGAATATATCATATTGAAAATGCTGTTTAAAATATAGAATTTCAAAAGATCGAAAAATATCGTATTTAAATTTAACTTTAACTTTAACATTTCAAAATATCAATTTATTTATTAGCGACAAATATCGACAAATTTTCAATCTATAGATTTTTTTTTTCATTTTTAATTAGGGTAAATTTTAAAAGAAATTCTTTACAAAAAATATAACCCTTGTTGAGTTGTGTTTTTTTTTCCCTGTATACCATAACGAGAGTGTAATGCATCTTGGCCGTAATTACAGGTATCTTCTTCATCTTGCCCTGCATCGACTCCTATGCCCGTGTGGACTTGCGTACCCGAACCTACGATGTGCCACCGCAGGAGGTAAGTTCCGGTTCCGGTTCCGGTGCCACTTCCGGTGCCCAGTTCCGGCTGGAGAGCAGGGCCAAGCAGAGCGGCTGCAGTCACAGCTGCCGCTGCTGCTGCTGCCTTTTCTTCGATATTGTTGTTGTTGTTACTATCAGTGTGTTTTTGCTGCCCAGCGGAGCAGTAAGAATGCGAAATTCGTTTAGTTTATGTACTTCAAAAAGTCCCCCTCACACATGACAAAACTTTAAATAAGAAAAAAAGAAACCAAAAACGATGCCAAGTAAAGCAGAAACCAATTAAACTTTTAGCTTTTGCCACAAGTTATTCCAGCCAACACGTTTGTTTACCAGATGTACATACATATATCTATATCTATAGATATATATGTATATGTGTATTTTTCAGTTGCTTTTTCTGTTTCGAGTTAGTCAAAAAAATTTTAAAAAAGATACAGAAACACACAGATACACAGATACTAACACGCAGACACACAGACAGGCACAGATTTTTTTGGTCCTGCCGGCGGAATCCGCCAGAGAAGCTTCGCTGAACATTGCCGGAAAATCCGAGTTGTTGTGTGTTGATTCTGCTGACAGGACACCCCCACATGCACACCAACCGCACACACATGCACGGAGAAAAAAATTAAAAATTCAAGGAGCAAAAATTCGTGATTTAAGTATGATTTATTCATGGCATAAATCTTTAAATAACGTTGAACTTCTCGGCCTTAGATAGCTGAATTTTGTGTTTTCATTCAAATGGAATCGTAGAGCTTTTTTTGGGGAATAGGTCCTTTACCTTAACATAAAAAGAAGGGTTTTTGTATGCAATGCACAGATAAAGCTTAGTGCGGACTTGAGACTTCAAATATTAAAACTTATATTTATTATAAAATCAGAGTTTTATTAAATAAATAGCCAACATTTGCTCAGTTTTTTGTAAACTTACAAAAATTTCATTTGATCTGATTAAACTAAAGCGATTTAATATTATTAAAGGACAAAAACCTATCATTCAAAACATTCCTTGATTAAGAGTTCTGTTTCCTGAATACTATTAAGTTTTTTCTCTGTGTATCCAAAACCCTGACATGAACAGGAACACACTTACACAGACACACGGCCACAGGACACGCAACTGGAGCGTGAATTACGCATACGCAACGTTGTCTTTCTGTTTCTTCGTTTCTCTTTCTTTAACTTGTGTCCCACCCCCTCTTTCTTTATCCTTTTTTTTGTTTTTTTGTGCTCTTTCTCCCCATTCTGGTTGTTCCTGTTGTTGTTGCTGTTGTCATCGCATGTCACGGTGTTTACTTTTGGTTTCTATTTTCTGGTTCCCCTTCGTTGTTCCTTGTCTTTTCTTTTTTTTACTGTTTCGGTTTTCTTTTCTTTCTGCGTAACCGTGTTTCTTCCTACTGCAGCCTCTCTTGCAGTCCATTTCTCTATCTGTCTAACTATCTATGTATCTCTATCTGTGTGTCTTCCTGCTCTCTGTCTATGTACTCGTTTATCTATGTCTATGACTATCTGTATCTCTTAACATAACTATCTCCTTTTCCCCCCTTAAAAAAATCCAGCTAATAAACCTGCTTTTTAAAACCACCAACAAAAGAAAACAGCATCATTAACAACAAAATTAAAAGCCTTAAATAAAAATATGTTCCTTGAAAACTAATTCTTAAAATTATTTCTTTATAACATACATTTTCTACTTTAAAACCAAATCAAAATCGTAAAATACATACAAATATAAAACATAAATAACATAATTTGAAACATTAAAATAATATATTCCATAAAAAAATTCGGTATACTTATTTAAAAAATTAATTAAATATCTAAAATCCTTCTAAACAACAAAATAAAGAAAACGTAAATCGTTTACCAATAAAAATCCTTAAGAATAGGATTTCTTTTGAAGATACCTAGGTTCAAAGTTTTATTTGTTAAACCAAGAAAGATAATGCAGCAGCATCAAAAAACTTAACTCCTAAGAATATCTATTTCATTTCGAAACTCCATTATTTCTGAGAGGCTCAATTTTGGTTTATTTAATGGCGGTTCCTACGACTCAACCGCTTTCAGATTGACTCCTACGCATTACACACTCCATAACACAAACACACACTGAATCAATTGCTCTCTCTATACTCCTCCTCTCGTTGTTGTTGTTGTTGTTGGTAGACTTTGTTGTATCCTATATATCAAACATACATACATATATACAACCTCTATATATATATTTTAAATACTTTGTATGGTACTTGTTGTCGTATTGAAAGTTGAACAATGTTGCAGATTTTTATTATTATTGCCATTGGTGTGCACTCAACCACTACTCACAGATGCAGCCCACAAACATACATACACAGCAGTCTCACCTTTCCACACACACCCACACAAACATATATGTACCATATACAGGAGGAGTCTCATCAAGATACGCGCTCCATTTATTTTTGGGAATTTTTTCCGGAAAAGCCTTTAGTTCGCTTACTTGATCTTTTATCGCAATCAACCAACCCCGAACAACCCCCTCATATTTCTCATTTTTACCTGTACATATTTCATTGTTCGCTTGGCAGACTTAAATGAAATATGGAATGAAAAGCGATGGCAAAAGTGAATTTAAGATAGAAATAATGGTGTAACGATGGTTCGATTTCAATCCGCTGGCTTTTCCAGCCTTTTTACCACCATCTTGCTGACGTCACGTGGAGCAAACTCATACATACACCCAGGACACACACATATACAGGAAACCAAAAAGCCAAAAACAGTTTTATTCAGTTTTCCATATAGCCCCTTCATATATATTTTCCTCTTCTGTTTTTCCCACTCTTTTTTTTTTTTGTATATCTGCGAATTCCGCCAGCATTTTCGTGTTCCATTTGAGTTTGTTCGGTTTTTTGTGTAAATCGCATGAAGGCCACTGCGGCAATGCCCTCGGATGAACACAAAAAAAAAGAAAGCAAAGACCGCTCAGTCATCTTCTCGTTGACGTTGTTATTATTCACACAAACACACACAGCAACTACACACAATCTCAGACTCTACACACACACACATTTATCGCCCCAAAAAACAAAATCTTCCTTTAAGTGCATACGAAATGCGATTTTTTGGCGCATCATTTCGTTTCACTTTCATCCTTTGGTTTCCTATTTTCTTTTCTATTTTTTGAGTTGAATCGAATTCAGTTTGTTCGAGCATTTCATTTTGAATATCGTATCGTATCGTAAACGTTATCGTAATCGTATTTAGTTCTTGATGTCTTTTGAACATTAACTTCCAGTTATTACAATTTGCATAGTTAAAGCTCTGATTGTCTCTCTTGCAATTAGAAATGAAACAAAAACCCAAATAAAAAATAATAAAAAAACAGTCAAATATCAAAGCAAAAGTGAAAGAATGCATATCAACTGAAAATTCTATCTCTCTCTGTCTATCTATCTATCTGTCTCGCTCTCTGTGTTCAGCCGAGCATCACATAAAAAATAGAAAATAAAAAATAAAAAATATATATCCAATTGGTGGGCGGGGGCGGGGCAAAACCACTAAAGAACTGAACGCATTACGCATTGGCTCCCTCTCTATCTCTCACTCAGACACACACGCACACAGCCCTCCCTTTTCTTCACCCCCCTCTATCGCTGTCTCTCTTTCAATCTCTATCTCTATCTCTCTCTATATGTCACTCCATGTCTATCTCTATCTGTGATGAAGAAATGAATGTCAATGTTTGTTCACTGAACACAGGGTGCAGCACTCACACTACCAAGAACTTCACACAGATACACACGCACACTGAATCAACAAATGAAAATTCAAAAAAATTAAACCCAAGGTCTTGCGTAGCTTAAAAGTATGCAACAGAAATGCAAGTGGAACCCCCAGAGAAAATTCCATTCAATGCACTCCCCAAAAATCCCAAACAAGCTACCAAAAAACCGAAAATTAATTTATAATCAGACTATCTATCTATATCTCTCTCGTTGTCTATTACTGTCTTGCTCACTAATCCTGCTAAGCAGTCACCAAAAACCGATCTCTCCCAACGTCACTCTATCTATCTCTAACTATCTCTATGTCTCTGTCTCTATCTGACTGTCTATCTAACCCACGCTCTATATATAACTCTATTTATATATATGTACTACCTCTCTCTGTCTCTATCTCTCTCTCTATATATATATACCAACATATATATTGATTTTGTTTTTGAGCTATGTAAGTTTTGTTTAGCAAAACAGTTTGTTTTTCCATATATAAAACAAAGAAACCGGAACCAAAAACAGAAAAACTAACAAAACCAATGCAAAAACCCCTACACCAACAATAATATATATAAAAAAAAAAATATAGAAAATATACCGAAATGCACTTATTTGATATAAAAAAACCCCACTCTCCCCCCTCGGTTAAGCGTTCGAATAATTTTTGAGAGCATGCTAAATATATATTTCCATAAATGTCTATTCTAAAAAGCTTTCTAACTGTCTTTTACCAAAGAAAAAAAAACCAAAGAAAAACCAAAGAAAATACAAAACAATGAAAACAAACACAAGCAACATTTAATGTTTAACCAATGATGGTGCAACTTAAGTACTGGAAAACGGATACAAAAGCCAAAACTCAAGCATAAAAATTCAGAGAATCAATAACACCACTCACAGATACACACTCACTCAAAGCACACACAGACATACACACAAACATCGTCTAACATTGTCGTTTAGTTCACACGCTTTTAGTTTTTGTTAAACAAAAACATATCGCTAAAACCACCCCCCACCAAACCCCCTCAAAAAAAAAGAAGAACAACAACAATTATTGTATTGTATTGTGTACAACTAACTAAACTAATTAAACGTTACAATTTGATTTGTTTTGAGCACGAGCGACAAAAAAGGACGCACTCCCCCTAAAAAAAACAAACAAAAAGAAAGCAAGCAAGAAAGCACATTGCATATATGCGATATATATATCCGCACCACGGCGAATATGTATGCACATATATCGCTGTGCCGATCTGAGCAAACGAAATGAGCAAAAGCAACCCATGTCGAGTTCATCTATGTGTGTTTTGCGTGGTTTAGGCTGTTAAACGTGGTAACAAAATTCAACTCAACCTCAACTCAACTCCTGCACGCATGCAGGCCGCAAAAATCCAAAGTTAAAAGCGAGAGCATTAGACTAATATGAGTAAAGCTAAAGGCGAACGCGTTAGAATCGTAACTCTGTAATTGTAACTAACGTATAACTGTAATGATGTATAGTAGCAAGTGCTAGAGCTATAGCCATAGCTAGTCCCAGCATCACAGCATCAGTAGTTGCCCCATAGATACGATATACATAAATAGTCCATAGCTTCGGAGATGTCAAAAACCATGATAAACCAAACCAGTTGAGTGAGGGCCCAAAGACTCTGTCTCTCTCTATATATCTCTCACTCTGACTCTTTCTCTCTGCCTCTCTCTATCTCTGTCACTCTAAAAACTAATTACCAAATACCAAATACGAAATCAAAGATATTTTCAGTTGAAACCAAATATCGTTGATCCAAGTGCTGACACATTCCCAGCATCAACTGTGCAAATTGTAATAAATAACCAAATTATGTTTAATTGAAAACTCATTAGTTTAGGCGTTACAGTGTATAAATATACAGTGTGTATTGAACTATCGTTTGGAATTTTCATTTCATTCACCGCCACCTACACCTACACCTCCACCCCCAACACACCCACTTCCACCTTCCACTTCTATGATTTCATCATTGATTCCTGAACGTTTCTATTGACCCGTTGCCATGCTCATTCATATTTCCTCGATTCAGACTGTAAAATGCAATGAACAAGCAAGACTTATCCAGGACCCAGCTCACTCCACTCCAATACAGACACACACACTTACACAACGCCCAACTGCCACCCACAAACCCCCCCGCCCTAGCAACTATTGTTGGGAAATAATAAGCCATTGTTCTAGCCAAATTGATTTAGGGCTCTGTCCATGTTCGCCCCGCTTTCATAATGAAGTGAGTCGTCGTCGAGTCGTGCATGATTATGCCAAAGGTATGCAGAGCGAAGGTCCTTGATGATGCATTTCAATTGAGCAGAGCACACACAATGCAATGCAATTGAATTTGTCGATTATTTGTTTTAGCTAAATTGAACATGCCAGCCATCATTCAGCCGTAATGGAGGCCACAAATCGCAACGGCTCACAGGTTTCCCTCAAAAAGTAATCATACGCACTGTTGCCCCGGAATATAAACAGCAGCTTTATGGTTTAATGCCAGCTCAGGCACAACAAAAGAGGTTAATATTTTATTAGTAAAATAAGAAAAACCGAGGAGAAACTACAAAGTAGAATACCAAACTGAGCTTACTTTTGGTCTCTTGACTTAAAATATCAAGTATACGCACCGTGGTCAAATCAGTAATATTCTGTTAATAAAAAAGTTTTCTCTTTTATATAAAATATTAAATAGGAAAAGAAGCAAATCACAAAATAGAATTCCAAATTCTGCTTAGTTTTCGTCTTTTGTCTTCAAATATCAAGTATACGCACTGTGGTGTGATTACAAATGTTTTAATTAGAATCAGTTTTAAAAAATCAGTAATATTATTATAATAAATACGTTTTAACTTTAACATAAAATATTAAATCTAAAACGAATCAGAGAATGCCAAATTGTGCCTACTTTTGGGCTTGTGACTTGAAATATCAAGTATACGCACTGTGGTGTGTTCACAAAATTTTAAATTGGAATCAGGTTTAAAAATTCAGTAATATTATAATAAACGACATAATTTAGTTTTATGTTCAATATAAAATACTACAAATTTCCAAAAGCTTGAAGACTTTATTTCAAAAAGTCCCTATTTTATTCATTATTAAATTAACAGAGGAATATTTGAAAATATAAGTTGCTAAGCTTACAGAAAACTTCGTTTTGAATATTTTTAGTGTTTAAATATTAAATTTAAAGTAAAAAAACTACCATCAATTTTGCTTTGCTAAATATAGCTTACTAACAACTAAATCCTTGGTGTATTCACATAAATACCTCCACAAAAAAAGAGCAAACTTATCAAGTAATTCTGCTTACATTTATTATGAATAAACAAAACAAAAATCCGCACAAGATTTTACTCTATAAATTAAAATAACTGGATTTACAGAAACACTTCTGTGCCAGTCTCACAGCTCCTCCAGTTGCTGCTCACATTTCAGTTGATTCTCATGCTAAAATGTTAGAGATTTGCTAGGCACCCGAAAAGTTCGCCCACATTGAGGCTGAGGCTGAGCTTGAGATGATGGTAAAACCCTCGAAACTGGCCGAGTGGAAACGATGACACTAAACAACATTGACACCACAGAGCTCCAGCAGCTTTTGTAGGGTCCGTAAAAAGCGGTCTAGACTGCGCCGAACAATGTTTGGGCAGGTCATAAAGCGCCAAGCGAGGGAGCAACTTTCTGCTCGACATATATACATGCACTTGTGCGGGATAGTTTGGCATAAGTTAAGCCAACTTATGCGAGCAGGGCCTGTGGCCAAGGCAACGGCAAAGGCAAAGGCAAAGGCAGAGAAAAATAAAATACAAATTTGAGAATTCGATTTGGGCAACATCATGGACCGAGGCTGCTGACACCATTGGGGCAGTCCCAGTAAACTTGCGGTGTGGATGGGAATAATCCCGAGACCGAACGTGTACATAAACCGCCCACGACCCCGTCACATCTGTCTCTCAATACCCGCCCCAACCCGCCACCCCACAACTTGCTCGAATATATATATATATATATATATCTATAAGACATTTCCTACAAACGATTTAATGCCTTTTGGTTGTTTGGTTTGATTCGCTCTTGAGTTTCCTACTTTTTTCGGCTTATAATTTGAGTCTCTTACACGTGTACTTGTATAATTTGTGACCCCACTCTATTTCGCTCTATTTCTTAATATAAATCTCTCTACCCCCCATAACTTATACACTGTAACCCCCAAGCTCTTGGGTTTTGCTCCACGAATCGCTTTAGCGCAGATGATGATCGGATCCCTCTCGAGCTCAAATTGCTGGTTGGGATATAACTTTCGCTGTTGCCCCCGGATAAAGTTCGCTGAATACAAAACAATGCGAAAAGACTTTGGGACTTTGGGATGTGCACAACACACACAAACACACACACACGCGGATGCCACAGCTAAAAATTCAAATGCAAATGCAAAAACGCACAGTCACAGTCACAGATGCAATAATCAAAATGGAAGAAGCCCGTCTTTTGTGTATGTGTGTTAGTGTGTGTCTGTCTTTATGTCCTGAGGTCTAAGGCAAAAGTTTTTGCACTCCCTGCACTTAGTTCTATTAGAAAACAGCGTCCCGACCCGGCCAAGAGGCCAGCGAACAGCGAACAGCGAACAGCGAGCGAACGCCGTTCAAGTCAAGTGCATTCGCATTATACCCTCTCTCTATCTCTCCATCTCTTGGCTATAAAGTGCACAGCACAGCACAGCACGGCCACCGATACAGATACAGATACAAATGTTTAGCTTATCACCATAGTGCCATAGAACCAGTACCAGTAACAGTGCCACCCACATGTGTATATATACTCGTGTACGAATTGCAAATTTTTCAATGCGCGTCTATCTGTATATACGCACATCCCCCTCTCTCTCTGTCTCTGTTCACGTCTGTATTTTGTCGGCAACAATAACAAGCGAATTTATAAAAAAAAAAAAAGAAAACATATATAAAAATAACTACAGACCAACTACAACAATAGCAGGAACAATAGAGAAAGCAAGCAAAGTGTCCCCAAAAACCAAAAAAAAACCCCACTGCATCTTGTAGGTTCTCACAAAGGATAGCGTTACGGTTTCGGTGGATGCAGTGGTTTACTATCGCGTATCAAATGCAACGGTCTCTATAGCGAACGTGGAGAATGCCCACCATTCGACCAGACTACTGGCACAGACTACTCTACGAAACACAATGGGAACTCGGCATTTGCATGAGATACTCAGCGAGCGTATGACGATTTCCGGCACAATGCAGGTGAGTTCAAAACGGTTGATAGTAGTTGCCAGTTGCCAGTTGGCCCCCGGCCTGGGATAAGGAGTCGCTGAAGCCGGCGACTCCATCGAGCTGCTCTTCCTCTAATTTACTTTGCCACACACACACACAATAGAAAATTACACAGGAAAATTAATTTGTTATAAGAAAATTTATGGGGAAACTAAGATGAAAATTTAATGGGAATTTAAATTATTTTTTTGGCCTTTTCCAGCTTCAAGAGCCAATATTTTTTAAGTTTATTTAAAGATTAAGATCTACCCACTTCTAATTCTTAAAGGATATTATAAGTTCCTATAGAAAGCAGCGATTTCCTATCTTAAAATTTATTTCAAACTTCTTTTAACTGATTTACAGATATTGAAGGATATTTCAAAGTTAGCAGATAACCTGGCGGAGATATAAATACTTATTTTGAAATTTTTCTTTAGCAGGATATATATTTTTAAGGGTTTTTCACAGATGCCTGTGTAGTCTTAGTCTTTCCAAATAAAATGTCTTCAAACTCATTTATGTCTGTCAAAATAAAAGGATATACACTTCAGAGAATAGCACTTTCCCACCATAAAAATATCTTTTTAGAGTTTCTAAAAAACCTTTTCGCAGTGCACCAACTCCCTGTAAAATAAGTGCAGCCAGGCAGCTACTTTGCAAGTTCCTTCTCCTGACAGATGACATTCAAGTCGCTGCTCCTAATTATGCAGCATAAACCTTAAAGTTTTGCGGTGAAACTCCACCCAGCGGAGCCAGGAAAATATTAATTGCGAAATTTAGCAGCTGCCAAAGGCACCGTCCGCCCGTGCCTGGCATGAGAATAATCTCGGAGCCAAAGTGCTTTTTCATTGCACAAAATTGAAAATGGGCATCCGGGGAGGGGAGTGGAGGCGAAGTTGCGAGCCGCATATCTTAGCAGCTGCCAACTTAACCCAAATTCTAAAGGCATGCCTGGCAACGGCGGCGACGGCGACGGTCGTCGTTTTATTTATTTATTCTTCATGCCATATGAAAAATAGTTCAAAATCAGGCGAAAATCTCAAGCAGCATCAGGCGGCGGCGGCGGTTGGTGGCACGTCGAAGCGCACATGTGAAAAATGCCAAGTTGCCAGGGCAGGGCTCCCTCTGCTACTCCGTCGAGTGCTGCATTTTTAGTTTCTCATTTCAAGGATGCTGCGCGACCCACAAAACACAATGTGGCCACGTGAAGCTAGGGGGAGCGAGGGTGGGATATAAAAGCAAAAAACTGAAAAACAAAACTGTTAACGACCTGAAAAACGCGTGTAAACAAAAACTAATGTATTTTTACTGCTATTTCTCACACGGCTCATCCACCGACCAACCGACCGAACCAACCAACCAACGAATCCACCTCCAACCACCACCTACACCTCAACCACCTGGCGTCCAATCATAAACAGGTTCAACTCGACGAAGCCACCGATGCCTGGGGCATCAAAGTTGAACGTGTTGAAATGTAAGTAGCACAGCTTTTTTAACCCCCACTGCAGCACACTCAGTTGCAGTGGAAGCCTGGAAAACTTTCTATGTCAAGCTATAAAAGTAATTTTATAAACGGTTTGCCTCGACTACAGTCGAAGTTGATGATATGCTCTAAAGGATGCCGAGAGTCCTGGCTTTACGGCTGCTTACGATGTGATTTTTTTAAGGGCTAGGATTAGGTTCAAGGAGTTGCCATTTTAAACCTGGTTTTAGGAGACTGTCAAACTTTTTAACGGTTCACAGATTTAGGTGATTGTAAAGTGGCTATCTTAAGATTCTCCTTTTGTTTTTGTTTTGAAGATATATCTAAATATAATATCCTATAAACTTATTACGCATTTCCTAATATTCAAATTGTTTTTATTTACCTAATATCCAAAGGACCCTTTTAAAATATTTCTTATTCCTGCTGACAGTTTCCCCCAGAGACTAAATTTGTTGCCAACTTATTTATTTAACTTTTGGCTCTGTAAAATCCTTTCATATTCCATTTACCTCTAAGGTGTGTACGGGTAAAAATCAAGTATTCATCGCCAGTTGCCAAAGTTTCTAATTGCATTATGACAAACCACCAGGTGCTCCCCCAGAGACTTGAGTTTTTGCCAGCTTATATAACATCTAAATTGGCTGCTGCCGGAATGTAGCCCCGTAGCAAACATTGTCGTAGCCGCGACAAGGAAGGCCACATCAGTAGAGTTGGCTGTCGCCTATTTGTTTTACCATTTTTCCTGGGCATTTATCACACAACAATAACAATAACGCTGGATGATGGCCAGAAGTGTGTGCGGGAGGTGGGCTCCTGTTCTTTGTCTGTCCTGTCACTGAGGGAGCCCCCGTTGTTGTAATTTATTATATGCCGCTCACAGGGGGCAAGTGGCTACTACTTTGTCAGCTTCAGTTTCGCAGCGGCAAGTGTGACGTTGGCACGTCAAATGCTTACATATGCACAGGAAACAATTAGTGGAAGCTTTTATGATGATGAATTTAATGGATTTTTATGGAAATTCTATAATTTATTTTGAATTTTTAATACTGGTTTTCTACATTTATGTTTCCCTTCATATATAATATTTTCTTTTCGGGAAAAATAGTTATTTAACAACTTTAAACTTCATATTTGAGAATTGCTCTTGTTTTCCGAGTGGCTCCACAAATATGGCGGCTGGTAACAGCGACTGGTGTTGGCCATGTTAAAACAGCTGCAACAACTTGACGCGTTGACAGTTGTTGTTGTGGTTATGCTGCTGCGGCGGCTGTTACTACCTTTTTACCAACTCCCATATCCCCACAACAACCCTCACACAACTTGGCCGGTTTCATTTTATGGCAGTTGTTGAATTTTTCATTACTGCATCTGCCTTCCTTCATTTCGCTGGCATTATTGCCCTCCGGCTTTTTGGGATGTGTTATGAAAATTGATCAGCAGCTTAACAACTTTCTTAAATGGCCAATAAAATGATGTGAGAAATTGTGCGGTTTAAATTTTAGACAAATAGCGCATTACAAATATATTTTTTGATAAATTAAACCACACGCTTGGTTGGCTGTGAAAAATACTGGCTGAGACCGCCAGTCGGCCGAATTAAAGATGCGCCATTACCCGAAGCTGCGAGGCACATTAGCAGGCGCTTCGCGCATTTCGGTCTGATGGCAGACAATTTAATATGGAAATTGGAAAAGGCACTTGGAAAAAATATTTCAAGTAAAAATTATTCCTCCAAAATTATGGCTTCAAAATTTATATTTATCAGAAAAAAGTTCTTCAAAAAGTGTTAATTCATAAAATATTAAACACAGAAAGCAATCAAAGATAATTGTTTATCTTTTTCTTAAAACACAATCCTTGAAATTCATTTTCCACTGCTGTGTAGTTATTTTCTCTCAGTGAGTGAGAACTTTTTGAGAATAGAAATGGTTTTAGCTTCGAATTACGGGTTTTTCCGCTATCTGCCATGCAACCTCCCAACCTTCCCCCTGGCTAATCTCATTTTCTCCATCGACCGAACAGCAAGGACGTGCGCCTGCCCGTGCAACTGCAACGCGCGATGGCCGCCGAGGCAGAGGCCGCCCGTGAAGCCCGCGCCAAAGTCATCGCCGCCGAAGGAGAGCAGAAGGCATCTCGAGCACTACGCGAGGCGTCGGAGGTGATTGGCGATTCACCGGCCGCCCTCCAGCTGCGTTACTTGCAGGTGGGTCACTGACATTGCCATTAATTCTTTTTGTTTCAGGTTGGGATTTAAGTAGGGGATAAGGATATATTGTCTAGCAGGGTAATAAATGGGAGTTTTTCGATTTAACTGTCGCTTATTTACTTAAATTTGTATATAAAAGAACCATGTTAATATTTAAAAGAAACGTAAAAACGTTTTCAAGCATGCAACCTATTTTATTGGAGCTTCTATCATTACACTTTATGATTTTATCATGAACTTCAAATATTAAATATTCCAATTTTCCACAGACACTCAACACCATATCCGCGGAGAAGAACTCGACGATTGTATTCCCGCTCCCCATCGATTTGATAACGTATTTCCTGAAGACCAACGAGGCCACAACGCAGCAGAATGCGGCGGCAGCTGCGGCAGCAATTGGCAATACACCGCCGCCGTTGCAGCTGGCACCTCAGCAGCAGCAATATCAACAGCAGCCGTACCAGCAGCAATATCAACAGCAGCAGCAGCCACAGCAGCAGCAGCAACAACAGCAGCAGCAACAGCAACCGCCGCAGCAGCAGCAGCAAGCGCCTCAGCAAATGCAACAACAACTGCATCAGCAGGGACAGCAGATCTCATCCGCCATGTAAATCCGCTTCAGGTCATCACATTGGTTCGGCATAGTCGAATCGAAAATGTTCTGCACAGGGGTGAAGGAAATTGCAGGGTATCAAAGCTCACAAGTTGAAATGAAAATACTTAAGAAACCAAGCAAAATATCGCTTACTTATGATATACTTCTTAATTATTTTTAAATGCAACCTGCAAGCCGAGACACTCGGTATTTTCCTGGAGTTCTCTATGCCAAGGATGCTTGAAATTACAGGGTATCAAAGCTAAAATGTAGCACGAAAGAAAACCCTAAGGAACAAAATCAATTCAGTCTCTTTTTTTTGTTTCTTACCTTTTCTCTCGTGTCAAGTGTACCCTTTGATCCTCTGTCATTTTAAATAAATTAATGAGTATCAGATGGCTAGCTGAATTGAAATGTCCAAGAGACAGATTTAGAAAATTAATCTGTCTTTTGTGTTTCTTTACTTTATTTTCAACTAGTCGCCTTGATGGCCTTTAATAAGCCACCAAATTTAAAAATATGTGCAGAGCATTTAATTAAATAAATAAAAACCAACGCAAACAACGATTCAATAGAATCAAAAATGTAGTTCATAACACCGATAAGTGCGATTCGAATGTGTTCGCCGGAAGGAGGCCCCAATATCTATATAATATTGGGATTCTGAGGTCATATAGGTACGAAAATACAAACCTAGACTAGTTTCATACGAGGCGAGAAATAGTGTTTAATATTTGTAGCTTTACGACCAGAGGATGCAATTCTAAAGATAATACGTAGGACTTAGCATGGTGCAATTTACCACTCTATATATAAAGATATAAATAAATTCATATGCATATATATGTATGTAAGTTACAGGTAAGCCTGTCAATTGAAAAATCACAAAATAAATAAAAAATAAACTCTCTAAAACCAATTCGTACACGACATTTACACAGTTATCGAAATATCCTAAATAATCAGCAAGTTAATAATTCAAATATCATAGTTAAATCAATGGCCGCTCAGGTGAAAATTCTAAAACCAACCAGTTTTGAGAATCTTGAATTTTGAAATTCGATATAGTCAAAAATGGTTGGTTTGGTTTTGTATTTTCACACCTAAAAATCTGAGATCACCATAGGTTTTTGTTGTTTTATTTTATTTTCTTGTCTCCAAAAAATATCCGTTTTCTTAAATGTCAGTTAATGGATAATGTTACTATATCTTTTTTATTTGTAAAATTTTAATTGTTTTAGTTATATACTAAGTTTTTGAGAATTTTATGGTCATTTTATGCAAATGAAACGAAAAATAGTCTAAGATCAACGCCAAGATGACATTCGCTTCATTACATAAAATGTCTAAACAAAAAATCCTAAACTTGTTTATTTTCATAAAAATATTTAATTTCGGCGGAAAGAGTATGTGACTGTGGGCATTATTTTCTAAAAATTTTTGGTTTTCTTCTGGAAATAGCCAAAGAAAACTAATACTTTCAAGAATTTAAGTAATTTTCTCCAGAAATGGACGACTTGTATATTTTCCTGAATGTTACCCTGAGCTGCAGGATAGCATTTACAATTTTTCAATGCTCCAATAACTATTCTGCCCCGAATCAAGTTAAATAATCATTCGACATAATTCAAATTAATTTTTATCACAACGAAGGACATTAACTGCATTAAGAAAACGGTCCTGGCGCATAGTATTTATATATATTTATATATAGATAATATAAAACAGTTGAAGAATGCATTTTTAAATGGATTAACCTGGTTAAGATACGGGCCTACTTTGTGGCAGATAATAGACATCCTTGAACAGTTGATGGAAGCGTTTTGTAAATGTTTAGCCTTAAGATGTTTGCCCTGTTAATTATGGATGACTCTAAATACATATATATTGCTGTATACTTAGCTCTTGCATATGAATGTATAAAAACGTGATCGGCTATGCCTCGATGTACATTAGAGAAAATGTTGTCCGCACTTGCATAAGTAAATACTTTAAAGTCTTGGTATTGATATTGGATATTGATATTGATAACTTGAAATATTACCATGTGTATAAAATGTGATGATACAAGTTGCAGAGTACACCCCGGATTCCTAGTTACTTCAATTGTTATTCTGTTTCAACTAGAGTTTGCCCAGGATACTAGCCGATTTGTTCGATTAACTTGCCCTCGGACGACTGTGGCCGAGACCAGTGGTTGCCATATGGAGCCTTACGATCAAATCCGTTAGTGAGCAACGTTCGTAGGTCCAAATACGAATGCCAAACAATAAATAAGAGTAATACGAATTTATTGTACATACAATAAACAAAAATAGCAAATATGCCCAAAACTATACAGAACTGTTTTACCCCAAATGCATGGCGGATATGTATATATCCCCTACATATATATAATCGCCCCCCATAAGATATATACATCGCACAGGATATTCTCTGTCGAAGTAGCGAACCAAAATTAATACATTAATACATTTGTCTGTAGTCACCAGCCCCTGAAAAAAAGATAAAGCAAAATTAATCTAAATCGAATTAGAATCGGTCCTTTCAAAGTGCATTTGCAAGACACTGAAACGTTTACTTTTTAGCGCACTTCATGGATTAAAATCGAGTTATTGAATTAATTATATATACATATACAAGACAAAACATAACGAATTACATATTATGTACAATTTTGCCTTTGAACAATTTTTAAACGGAAACGATTTCATTATTCTATATACATACATGTATTAAACCCGGAAAGGAACAATAAAATACAAAATTTCATTCAACTTTTTTGGTATCCAAAAAAGCGAAAACAAAATATTATACATTTTAAATGTTGGTTGAAATAATCAGAGAACTGGGTATTATTTTCAGTAAAATTAGAATCTCACATCACTTTACAGCTACCAATAAAAATAACAGGTAAGAACCCTTAAGAATCCAAATTAAAACCACCAGTATTTAGTTATTACATATTTTTCAATTTTATTAGTTATTATCATTATTATTTGTATTATGCATTACACACCTAACCGACTTAACGGACACATTTCTATCATTTTACATCAGCTAAATTCAGTTTCCATTCATATTTGCTTTCGTGATCTGTGAATTATTACCATTATCCGAATTACATGACAATCTCCATTCCTTTGTTTATTACTATAATTACTCATCCATCGGACATTGTTATTCCATGTTGTTATTCAATGTTATATCAAGCAATAATGCAGAATCTTTGGCGGCGCATGCAACACGCCTACCCAGGCAAAGGCTGAAAAATTTTGTAAATCTTTCAATTTGATTGCCGCAGTTTGTATAAAAAGTTTGTGAAATTTACGTTCTTCTTGTTTTGTGGTTAATTGCCTCGCGTGCCGCCTGCGCCGCCAGTGGCCAATTGCTGATTTTGCAGAAATTGCTTTGTATTATCATTCAATTAAATTTGTCGTTTATTTCTACACGTTTTATGTCAAGTTTATATACAAAAAATTCATCAACTACGCTAAACAATTTCAGTTTTGCCTGTGAATTATAACAATATCCTTTTAATTAATTATTTGCAATGATTCCGTTGTGATTCCGATACGTTTAATGCAATTTCATACAATGATTGGGTTTGTTGTCCTCGTTTTAGTTTAAGCCTGGTTATCCTATATAAACTGATCTCTGTGTGTGGTGTGTTTGTATGCCGCCGTATAAATGTTTCTTTACAAATACATAGATCTCAATACGAAATGCTAAACTTTGGTTTTATGCTACAGAATGTGCACACAATGGCCAACACAATATATATATATATATGTATATGCTATATGTACTATATCGATGAACGAAAAACTAAAAACTATAACAAAAATCAAATAAATTAAATAAAGTCTCCTCTCAATCGATGTATCGTGTGAAGCTAAGATAGGTGTGTATGTGAGTGTGGTCTCTGGTTGATTGATTGATACATTTGATCGGTTCGAATCATTATCGTATGATATTTAGCATTTTGAAACCCTGGAGATAGCAGTTTATCCATATGGCTTGAGTCGGGCTATTGATTTGGGCTGCACACGCAAGGAACAGCAGGTATGGAGAGGAACTAAATGCGGGCCAACGCTGCAGGTTGTACATCAATAGAGATATATCTAGACTACATGGACAGTGCCCAATTGTGTGTGTGTGTGCTTGTTGTGCTTAAGTATACGAACAAAGTATAAGGTATAAACAATAATTTTGGCATAAACTTAAGTGTTCTATAAACATTCATTGGTTTAATTGCTAACAACGAAACTTGAAATGCTTTCTCTCTTCTATCTCTTTATCTCCTTGTGTTTTTCAATGATTTGTACAAAATGCAATTTTCGCAAATGAATTTTCATATTTCCATTTAGATTTCTGGACATGGAAGTAGAAGACGAGGCGTGGGCACGCTGCCACCTTATAAGTAAATGCCATCATTGGAGAGTTTCTCATTAGCAACAATTCGAAATACATTAATGTTTGATTCGGATTCGGATTGATTTAAATAATACTTGTCTTAGTTGTAGGATAGTCGTCTCGTGTTTGTGTGTTTATTTTGTGTGGAAAGTATCAGAAGAAAAACTATTCAGCAGAGGGAGGAGGCTTAGATCAAAGAGTTATCTAGTTTGTAGATTGGATTGGATTGGATTGTTTATACAAAAACCTAAGCACCGATTAGCGTTTTAATTGTATAGCTGTATTCGATTTGAAATTCAATAGAGTTGCCATCAATTTCCTTCCTACTTGACTTCTTGGTATCATCGGTATCATCTTTATCATTATTATCTCGGCCCCGTAAGCTTACAAAACTAGTTAAATACTTTCTATTTCAATAGTACATACAGTTAGGTATATATATATATATAAATTATAAAATAGTTTTGCGTGTAAAATATAAAATTTAGTTCTTTCCGATTTTCGTTTTTTGTTTTCTTTTCTTACTTTTTTTTCTTGTTTTTGTTGCTGGATTCAGAGAATTTTTAAGATACGCTTAAACACATACATATATACCATACATATAGAGTTCATGGGTGTGTGTGTGTTGCTTGGTTGGTATGCCATTAAAAAGTCTTAAGAATTATAGTAAATATGCATATAAATGTATAATATATATATGTATAACTTTATATACTATATATATATATATGTCGTACGTGTGTGTATGCGTGTGAGTCTGTGTAGGTGATGTGTGTGATTAGGCTCTGGACTCGGCTGCTTAGTCTTGCACTTCTCGGTACGGCACCTCGGACGTGACCGAGAACGACTCAAAGTAGTGATTCAAGAACTCGAACGTCGGCCTCTTGTCGGGCACCGCATCCCAGCACTGGAGCAGCAGCTGGTAGATGTTATCCGGGAAGTAGTGATTCGTCGGTTTAGGCATACGGAAGCCCCGTTCAATATTCTCAATCACCTCCCGACTGTGCATGCCCGGATAGGGCACTTGTCCGTACGTAAACAGCTCCATCAGCAGAATGCCATACGACCAGACGTCCGACTTGATCGAGAACTTGCCGTAAATGATCGCCTCGGGCGCCGTCCATTTGACCGGAAACCGTGAGCCCTGCTTGGGACAGTACTCGTCATCGGCAATAACGCGCGCCAGTCCGAAATCACAAATCTTCGCTACATTGTTGTCGGCAATCAGTACGTTGCGAGCCGCCAAATCGCGATGGATGAGCAGCTTAGACTCCAGATACTCCATGCCGCTGGCCACCTGGGTGGCTATATAGATGAGATCCTCAAAGTGCAAGTAACGGCCGTCGCCCTCGCGTAGAAAGTCCAGCAGACTGCCCTTCGACATATACTCCTGCACAATATAGATGGGTTCCTCCTGCAAAAGAAGATTTTAGAAATTAATAAACGCTTAAAAAAATATGTTGCTTCAATTACCTGCGAGCAAACCGCATAGAGGGCCACCAGGCGATTGTGCCGGAACTTCTTCATGATGGCCGCCTCCTGCAGGAACGCAGCCGTCGACATGGTGCCCTCTCGTAGGGTCTTCACCGCCACATCGATGCTGTTGCGCCATTTGCCGTAGAAGACCTCACCAAAGTTGCCGCGACCCAGTTTGCGCAGCAGCTGAATTTCGGAACGCGGTATCTCGTACTTGTCGCGCAGCTCCGGGCCCAGGTCCCACATCTGGGGCTGGGGCTTGGGGCAGGGACGCGATAGTATGTGACACAGGCCAAGAGCGTTTTCTGCGGCGATAAGAGAATTAATAAATGGATTTTTCCACTTCATTGCGTACAACTTATTGTTGTCGCTTGCGTGGGTATATACTTACTGCTATATGCCATGACCAGGGCCTGAAGCGAGGGGAAAGTCTGATTGGTGGCTATGTAGTAGCCACCATTATCCAGCGGCTTAATGCGATAGTGCTTCACATGATATCCACGTCCATCTTCCCAATCCTTCACCGACAGCGAATAGCCATCGGGATTGTGCTCCGAAGGTCGAACGAGGAAGGTGCCACGTGGATTTTCCTCGGCCAGCAAAAGTTTATCCGCTTCCTTGCGCAGGACGTTCTCAAAGAACCAGCTGGTTGGTGAAGGATATTAGAGATTTATATTAGTATTTCAATAAATAAATTAAATAAATATGTTATTTATATTAGAGCTCAGCAGAAAATTGTGTTTCTTATGGAATTTATGGAGGAAACAAGAATTTTATATATATAAACGTTGAAATTCACTTGTATAGCTCAAGTTTTTCATATCATTTATCACAATTTCTGCTGTCCCTTTTTAGAATCAAGGACTTACTCCTCACTGTTCACGCTGCGCTCCTCGGCCACAAAGTTGAGCGGAATGAGGCCCTCCTGGCGGGTACTCAGATTCACGACGCGCCACCAATCGGACTCGGTGTCGTCGATGACCTCCATGCGGTCGCCCTTCATGAAGCTCAGATCGGACTCATCGCGGGACTTGTAGTCATACAGGGCCACGACGACGCGCTTGGGCATCACTCCGGGAACGCCGGCTGTAGAGAGAAAGCAGGGTGAAGAGGTGTCTAGTTAGTGGCAAAAATTTTCGTCTGGCTGGGCAAATTTGATTTGCGTCCTTAAATTGCAATTTATGGCGACAAATTGGGAAATACACATTTTTTTTGCTCCTATATATTTTTTTTCCTATTTGCCTAACAAAATTGCCTTAAAACTTAATTAGAGTTTAATGAGTTCAAGTGTGGCGGGGAGTAGGATGCTTGCCAAATGCAAATTGGATGGCATAGCATACATTTTCGGGGAGGACGCCGCCATAAACAAAACAATTTCATTTCGTGTATGGTAACTGTGTGTCCCGCTGCCAAGCCGCGATTTTTGGCACTGACTTGCATTTGGCTAATTGATTTAGCCCACAAGCAGCAAGGCAACGCATAAATAAACTGCTGTCCGCTCTGGCATGCCAGTTGCCTTGGCCGCTCTTTAACCCAACTGGCTCGGACACGCCCCTTTTCACTGGGCATTCGTGCTGACAAAGGCGGCACAAATCACTGGCCAAGCACTCAACCTCTTGATGGGTTTACACGACCTAAGCGGCTTTAGGGGCCTATATAAGCCCATAGTACTGTGTAGCCGTCATGTCATGGATAGAAATGGCAGCAGCAGCAGCAGCAGTTAATCGGCTGCCGGCTGCGAGGTTTTGCATTCCCAGCTGGCGGTGACAGGTCACATCAAAATAATTCACCAGCCGTCCACAGTCCACTTCAATGCTACTTGGAATGAAACGAATGGTGGCATTTATGCCATGGGAAAACTTGGGGATTTGTTCCCGCCTTTGTGGTTTCAAAGTTATGACTGCTAAAGGTTGACGTTTCAAAATATAACCTTAGAGGAGGGTAAATCTACAAAGAAGATAGATCTGGCTTGCTAATATATTTGCAAAAATTTAGAGATTTATTAAGTTTAAATAAGAGATGTTTGGTTTTAATTAGAACATTGCGTAAGTTACATGGAAAGATATGTCTATTTGTCCTTTATACTTCACTTAAACTATTTCTTCCTCTTTAAATCATATATTTTGAGAGGTTAGCTTATATATCTCTTTAAATAAAAGGTAATGGCTTCCCTTAGAGCACTGCAATTTGCTCATGGCAAATATAGCACCCCTTTGCCAACTTATTAAACTGTTACGCAGCTGCAACAACTCCTTACACAACTCCTTGGGGTCTCGTTTATGCCAACACAATGTCGTGTCATATCGTATGCAATATCCCCGCTAAGGTGGCATTAATCCAACACCACCTTTCCACCCTGATACCCTTTTCCGGGCCACGAGAACCGGTCAAGGTTAACGACTGTAGTCGTATTACCAGTGCAAATATGAGAATTCCGTTGCGTTGCCCCAACCACCACCACCATCGACCGAGCCTGGCAGCAAATGACTTGACTCCACCTCTGAACCTCCTGGGAGACGAACTCTAATTATGGCAGTAGGTGTACAGTACAGGTAGTTAGTTTGGCTCGAGTTGGGTTGCCTGGCGCTGCCTCACACATTATGCAAACACAGAAGGCCAACCAGCGGGTAAAAGCCAATCTCTGTGGCGGGCAAAAAGTCAAATTGCTAATTAAAAGCTGAAATTATCACTCCTCCCGCGGAGGCCCAGGAGGATAACACAGCCACCAGCTAATTACTAATGCATGATAATGATAATACACAAATATACAGACAAACTTCGCCCACTTGAACTTCCTTAATTAAACTGTTGTGTGGCATAAATGTAATTGACTGAGATAACTTTTAACTATTTAATTAAACTCTTTAATTAAATAAATGCACTTGACACGGAAGAGTTTTACTTGAAATAATTTTAAATTTAAATCTATGTTCCCTTCAAACAATTTTTTTAATGATCGAATTGCTTTCTTTTTAACGAAGTACGACTGTAATACATTATTTCGCATATAAGATTGGCTTTTTTAAATGGGTTGTTTGTCCAAAAAAAAATATATTTATACTTTTATATAGAAGGAAACTCACTTGGTGTGGTGCGGGGCCTGATGATATCCACCCCACCCTTTCCGCCAATCTTCAGAGGACCCCTATGATTAGGATCCGGCGTGTAGCGCGAGTCCAGAGAACCGCCGTTGTTGTGCTTCTGGCCGAGAACGCCGCCCATGTTGCCGCCGGCGCCGCTGCTGTTGATGTGCGTCTGGCCAAAGGTATAGTCGGATTTTTTGTAGCCTCCCGTGGGATAGGCCAGTGCCAATTCCTGATCCTGTCGCTTGCTGCAGCATTTGTTGCCCATGGCTTATGCGATGTCCTCCTGGTGATGAGCGCGCGCGTTTGAGCCTTGTGGGTTTCGCTTGGGATTCGTATTGTGTGGAGCTTCCTAGGGATATTTGTTTTCCTTTTCGTTTTCCTTTTCCAGCTTCAGTTGGGGCAACACATATTTGGCATTTAACGAGTTGTTGTCTTGCAAAAGTGTGTTCTTAACAATAATTAAAAAGTTGCTGTAGCCAAGAGTGTATGTTTTAGTTTAAACTATCAGTCGAGTTGGCTTATGGTTTGTTCTACTTGTGGGCCCCTGCCTTAAGTTTGCATCAAAAGCTGCAGTTGGAGGGCATTTGCATTAGTTCATCTATCAACTGCTATCTCTCCGTTGGCCGAGCTGCAAAAACGCATTTCGTGTGGGTAAGTATAAAAAGTGGCCAATGTTGCATTCACAGCTGCAACTGCTGCTTCTGCTGCTGATGTTGCTCCTTGATTGGATTGATCCTTGCGGTCTGTGTCCTGCCAGCAATTCCAGCCAGCGACCGTCTGCACATTGCTGGGCAATCCTCGTCGTTGTCGTCAGTCACCTGTGAGCCGAAGCACAATAAGTAAACAGAACAGAAAAACCGAAATTAGTTACTGTGTTAATAAATATTCATTAAATAAGCATTTGGCCAGACAAAGGACCCTGTCAGTCACTGACCCCCGGTGTCCACTCAGCCAGTGCGACCGCACAAGTTGCCTTTTGCCAATTGTCCGGCTCCCGGCAACCTCTGTGGAGCTCGGTAAACGTTTTTGGCACATTATTACACTTGAGTTGGCCGCAGGAGGAAGCTCCCTTGTCTCCCATAACTACAACTCAGGAGGGTTCATCAGCCCTGCAGGATTAGAGATGCCCAGCGATTTGAATATCAGATTACATATTGCACAACATGTCCGTTTTAATTCGCCAAAATGATTTAGCTTAATTAAATTTGAATTAAATCATTTATTTTTAAATGGTTTGTGTTTTATGGGTAATAAGTACATTGATTAAATTTCCAAATGCTTTTGAAATTAAATATTAAATCAGCAATTGTTGTGTTTATGAGAGTGTGGACTGTAATCTGTTTTAATTACTCAAAACCACTACGGCTGACATAAACTGGTGATGGTGGATTATTTTAGTAACTAATGGGTCCTTTAAATTATACATTCCCTTACCTTAATTCTCAATTAATTTGACCTTAATTGAATTACTTTTCTTTTTCATAAAGTTCTTTATATTTTAAACTCAATTAAAAGTCGTAAAAGCTATCACTGTTTCTGCAACTCATCACTCTTGGTGGCCGGCGGACAGAAGTGGCACACAACCTTTCGACGAATGCCACAGAAACCACAAAACAGCAAATGCAACATCAGTTGCTGCCACAGAACTGCAGCAGAAGCCTCACCATTATCAACCAGTGGAGGCGGCCGTTTGAAAGGTTGCCAGCTGGGCAGGCTCAGTGCCTCGGTCTCGTCCGTAGCCATTGTCTATTGACTCAAGCCCGGCAGGCATCTGTTTATTGTTCAATTGGATAATTATGGTCTCCAAAGCGGAGTTGTGAGGACACCGAGGAAGGGGAGGGGATGGAATTGGAGTGGCAACAGGGGTTGCTGCAGTTGCTGCAGGGGCGTGTTGTGAGGCCAAGGTTGAACCACTCTGCAACATGTCTCTCTGCGTCTCTCTCTCTGTCCATCTGCCTCTTCTCCTGTCCCCTGGCACACTTCTCTATGGATTGCTGCTGCAGTTTCCAATTTTAATTGTTATTGTTGCGCATTTTACTGTGTGTATTTGTGTGTGTGTGTGCGCAGCTGGCATGAAATTGTCGCTCCGCTGGCAGTTGCCCCGGATGCCAGGATGTCAGAATGCCAGGATGCATTTGTGGCATTAGCTAATATCCTGCCATTGTCCTGGTCCGCCTCTGGTATGGCATGCCGTCAATTATTAAAGCCATGTTTAGTCCGAGACTCAAGTGAGATTACTTGACTTAAATATTCAGCAAACCAAAGTGCACTTGAATATTTGCACTGTATTTTAGGAGTTTGCTCAAAGACCCTTTCTTAATTATTTTGATCCTGCAAGAAAATCCTTTTTATTACCCAAACCTTTAGGATTTCTTTGAGTGCATCCAGCAGGAACAATAAAATACAAAGCCGAAATGACAACGGTGGAAAGTGTTGCTGACTTGACAGCCAAGGAGCACAGTGCCAACGCGTTGCTGCCTCCATGGAGAAATTGTGCCAGGACATTTGAACTGTCTGAGTTTCGTCGGCGCGACGTCTGCATTTATTGTCCTCGCAGCTTGATAAACACACACAACGTGTAGCGCTTTAAAGTCCGACCAACAACGACAGCAACAAACATAAAAGTTTGAATGGATTTGCGTTCGTTTGCCCATAAAAAGTCAAAGTTTTTTTTTCGGTGAGTTCATGAACCCATTCGGCCAGCAAAAATAGCAACAACCACAACAACAGAGTCAGTGAAAAAGTTCCACGGGGGTCAAGCAACCTTTATTTTGGGGTCATAGCTACGACGAACAAGAGAGTAGCCAGCATTGAAGCTGCAATAATGTTGGGAAATTCTATACAATTATATTCGCAGCTTTATGAGATGTACTTTAAAAGTCACTGACTGACTGGATTAGGTTATATATAGTCTATATGTATTATGCGCACAGCACAAAGAAAGCAACAGTTGATGGCTGAAGTGATAGGATGAAGTGATAAGAAGATGAGTAGATAATATAATAGACTGCTTTTCAAGATTACTCATTGTGTCTTCAACTTTTGTGGCTTTTGTTTATTTTAAAGAGTAAAGATATGTAAACTAGATAGCTTAATTAGTCATGAAAATAATTATTACTAGAGGGGAAGCCAAGCTTTGATTTTCACAACTTATTTTTACCTTCTCAAGCTATTTGATATCCCAAAGGATTGATTTACTTCCAAAGATTTTTTTTATGAAAGAATCTATACTTTTACACCCTAAATATATTTCCCATAATAAAATGAACATTTTTTTCTGGGTTAAAATTCCATCCATTTGTATTCATTATTTTTGGTTAAGGGTTTATAGACATGATACAAAATCCACACACACTCTTTGAATATTATTCCCATTTCGATACATTTTATCCCCAGAACGACAGGTGGTGCATTGTCTGCCTATAGAGACCTTGCCGCAGACATGAGCGATTTATAACCCCAACACACGCCGACCGAACTCTCACCATCAAAATCAAAAGCTCAATGTAAATGGGTGATTGGGGATTGGGCTGGCAAAAAGAGTGGGGGGGAGGTGCAAAAGTTGGAATCGAAAAAAATAGGTACATATATGTATATATACGAATGTATACGATATATCATAGTTGATGGGTTGATGGCCAGTAAACGAGAAGCAGTGAAATTCTCGGTTTTCCATCGCTGACAAGCGATACGGTGTGCGAGTGAGTGTGTCTCTGTGACATGAAAATGTAATTTTCTAGTTTACTTTTTGGGGGAAAAACGGGTCATGTGTTGTGGGCTGACAACGGTGTTGTTGTTGTTATTGTTGCACACAAGCAATGAATTTCCATTGTTGAAGTTGACAAAACTAAATGAATACTTAATTGGATATTGTGGCTTTGAATGCGCCCGAAAGATGGCAACACGAATGTGAAAATATGGCATTTATGATACGACTGTAAAAGTGTGTCAAGATGGGAATTGGACATTAAATGCACAATAAATCCAGATGTTAGAATAATATTAGAAATTTAGAAGGTTTAGTTAGAACGCAGATTATAAATTCGGATACTCTCTAGCTTAACTTCTGAATAGTTTTTAAATAAATTCAAGATGGAAGAGGTTTAATTTTATACTTGTCAAAATGGAAAGATAAAATCTACAAATCTAAATGCCGAAATTAGCATATAAATAAGTCATTTGTAATTATAAACAAATATAAATATTCTACAAACAGTTTTTAATCTGTCTTTTAATTAATGTTATCCTTTTCCCAATACTTTTCGTAATTTAAAATGTGAAACTTCCTCTACAATTCTAAGCCAAATCACAGCGCACAAACAAATTATAAATTTAATTATTTATATATATTATTATAAATTTGACTTCCTCCTTTATTTGGGATTTCCCCAAGCACA
The DNA here is from genome assembly GCA_035045905.1 of Drosophila anomelani. Taxonomy (NCBI): domain Eukaryota; kingdom Metazoa; phylum Arthropoda; class Insecta; order Diptera; family Drosophilidae; genus Drosophila; species Drosophila anomelani. The sequence goes on from JAWNOO010000165.1 coordinate 13,633,999, forward strand.
TTCACACAAAGCATTTGAACTACATTTCTGTCAAATTAACAATGTGCCCAACCAAACCAACCAACCAAAAATCAAATATATAGTTGCGGCAACGCCTTCCTCCTCTGTCTAATAAAATCAAATATTATGCAAAAGAATTTGATTCCCCCGGGGGGGCAGGAACCGACCGCATGTCAGGCCAAATCCTCGAGGACATAAAGGCATTAACTGTAAATGCCGTAATGCCGTCATTTCCCGATGACAGGCCCCACAAACGCAAAGACACACGCCGAAATAGAGGACTTGATATGAAAATATAGAACGTCTTCGGGTGGTTTCTGGGTTGGAAAATGGAAATGGCAATGGTACTGTTTCGCCCACATTTTTTTATTGCTCTCCATTATTATTATACTGGGTTTTCCGCAGCCTGACTGCCTGGCTGCCTTCTCCTGCGTCCTTCGTCAGCTGTAGAGCCACATTGTTGCCTACTTAAAAAGTCAATTTGTGTGACGTCCTCGTAGTCATCCTGTTGCCGTGTGGATGCCGGGCCTTTTATACTCCCCTCCCAGTTTTCCTCCCCCAATTTTCCTCTTTTGTCTTATCTGTGCGTTAAACCCACAGTGTCACAGTCGTTCACCTTTAAACGTCACGTGCTATCGATTAGTCCCACAAAAGGAATTACACAAATAAACCAAAAATGAGAGTCCTAATCAAGTGATTCGAATATGAGATACCCGTCAAGGAAATTTATCTATCATGCCTGAAAGTATATTTAAATAAGAATTAATACTAGAAATAAAACATATTTCAGAGTTTTAATATTGTAGAATGTCGTATTAAACCATTCTTTTTGACCCATTTGAAATTAATTTAAAATTTACAATCAACACTATTTTTTCTAAACAGTTTTTCCTTTCATAAGGAAGTAGAAGGTCATTCAAGACTCTATTTCGAAAATCTTTACAAGGAATATACCCCATTCCTTTCCAATTACTGGATAAAAAAAGCACACGGACATCTGTTGGTGCGGAAATATTGTGCCAATGAAATTTCCTTTGGCTAAGTAATGAAGAACACAATAAATTGTCGATTTATTCATCCCTCGATGGCAAGGCTCCTTCTTGGTTGGTCCATCCATAAAGATTAAATAAAACATTCCCCAGCTGACGGTGACGTGACATCGAAATTGAATTTGTTGCATAAAACATTGCATTTTACCCGTCCTTTGACGCTTTAATATTAAATGAAGCTTTACTTTAGAGCGAGGGCAATAAATAAATGAAGGCATAAATATATCAAACTTGGTTATTCACACGTTCTGTAAAGTTTTTCTCGGCGGCAAAATAAATATAAATATCAATTTTTATACATACAGCCGCATATCTATACAGTCATAAATAATGCATCAAGGGAAAATTTCACAATAAAAAAATAAGCAATTTGTGTTATTAAAAAATATTGACTTTCAGATTCAACTGCAAATACATACATTTTTTAAATACAATGCAAATGAAATTGTTAATCATACAAGTGGAATTTTGTGTAACCAATTACGAATTAAAGGCAATTTAAAACAAAAGCCCATCATTAATAACAACAAATTCGGTAAGAGCAAAAAGTAACATCACTTAATTCCATTTAAATATTCCATTATATCACGGAGATGATCAATTTACAGGAAATGACTTCTTGGAAGTCAGAATTAATTTAACTTTGTCCGCCGATACCCAAATTAAATGCAAGTTAATGAACGAGCAAATAAATTAAGCTAATTTATTCCACCAGCAAAAGGCAAGTTGACAGCCCAGATATAAGGGAACCCAGAGACCAATCAATTTATTTATGCAAGTATCTATTACCAACTCCCTGGAACACTTGGCGCGGAACAGATCTCTTCGACAGATTCTATTTACGAGGGTCTGGACAGGGGCACTGTTACGACTCTCGTCGTCCTCTGCCTTCGTGACCATTAAACAAATGAACTGAAAGCAATAATCATAATAAGCCAGGGTAATGGAGGTCTCCCCTGCAATATATGCACTAAAAGAAAATACTGTTGTTGAATTTTTTAGTATTCCTTTTCCAAATTTCAAAAACCTTTCTTTTTAGGTTCCTCTATAAATTAGTATAACACCTAATATTATTTCCTTAATTATCCGTTGGCATTTTAATGGTCTGTGAAAATCCCAGCAATATTTCTTCTTTTCCCCAGTGCAGATGTATTAATATAGTTTTGTATATATTGACCGACTTCAGGGCCAGTCTGACAAGTTCATGTGACAAAAATCAATCAGATGGCGTGAGCAGCCGCAGCCATATGGAGATTAAAGTTATATATAGAATTATAGGGGAGGGCAGGAGAAGCACTAACAAAAGGGAGGCAAGCTAGCAAAGGATGGGAGGAAGCAAGGGAGTATTTCTCGCCTGTGTAATTATAAAATAGTCACGTATTTCCCCAGCAATAATAACAAAAAATAAACCAACGACTAAAAACAGTGGGAATGATAAAATCGCAAGGAAATGCAAAAGATTTGCAATGCCAATAAAAAGCAACCTTTATGGGTCTGTGCTCCCTGGAAATACATATGTATATAAATATAGAAGTTCATCCTATAAAATCTCATTTTCAGCATACACCCAACAAATCCTTTTAAATCCGTCATTATCTAGGCCAGGCCAGACATTAAATCAAGGCCCAAAGTAGGGTATCTCCAGGGTTTGCTGTGGCCCAAACTAACTGCCGGGTATTCCCATTGGGTTTCGGTTGGTTCAGATTTGCAGATTTATTTGCTGGCGCCAGTAGTTCCACTGATTCCCAGCTGGGGGCGAAGGGTTAAGGAGTGCTCATTGGGAGGGAGAAAAAAAATGAAGGCGGAGCCAAAGGAACGTGTTTTGTCTAGGGGCGGATCGAGGGGCGTGACCTGCTTGTAACGCACAATTTCACGCAATTTTGTTGATGTCTGTCGACGTGTGGGTTATGAAAGAAGAAAAGTAAGAAAAACATTAATAAAGAAGGGAAAATGAAAAGAATTCTTTTTCAAGAGTGAAACTGAGGGTACACTTTAAGATAAATATAAATAACTATTTTTTAAAACTGTATCACCATCTTTTTCGTAATAATTTTGGGATAAACTTCGTAGATCTCGTAGATTATTTATTTAAAAACTATAAAAACTACTGTAGAGTATCCCATTTTCTGATAAATAACTAAAATAACCACTGCAAGTTTATAAAAGGAGACTGTCTGAAGGAGGAATACGGGCAAGCCGGAAGTGATGCGTGATCAGAGCGCATAACACTTGCCTCCAATGATGCTGCTGATGATGATGATAATGATGGTGGGGAGATGTGCGGTGGTGGTCTGCGGCTGGGTTTGTCAACCTCCGCGGGGGCGGGTGGAACGAACGACGAGCCCCCTCGTCCAAAACATAACCCAAGGCAAACAGCGAAAAGGCAGAACGCAGGAATGGGGGTGTTACAACATCACGAGATGAGCTCATTACTTTAATGGGTTCCCACCTCCTACCGATGCCTGCGGTCGCTGAATGCCACCCACACAGACAGACAGACATCCTGTGGCTTATTCGCGCTTATTTTAAAGAAATATTTGTATGTGACAAGAAGTTAAAAGTTATGATTTTTATTAAGAGCGAGATGCAAAGGGGGAAACGGATTCCGGAATTACCAACAGACTCGTAATTAGCTCGCTAAATAAACAAGCGCCGTCAAAGGAGACTTGGACGAATTTTCCAACAACGAAAAATATAACCCAGAAATCTAATTACCGTGTGAGAAACAACAGCAGGAAAGCAGCACTAAAAAAGAAAGCAACAAGAAATATGGACAGGGAAAAGAAGGCAGGACTGAGGCGGGGCAAAGTTCGGATCAGGAGCTCGGCCCGTTGCGTGCCAGGAGAGCAAAAAAATGAAAGGAAAAACATGATGAAAAAATGGGGGGAAAATGCGGAAAACGAGTTAGCGAAAAAGGGGGCGTTGAATGTTCTGAACGATGACGAAATCGAGCTGCTGCTGAACAAAAAAAATGTGAACTCGACACGCCGAGGGCGGCCAGTAATAAAATTCTGACCGGTCGGTCAGGTCAGACATGCCATAGATGACGTTTCTAGGACTCGCTCTCTTTCTCAGCAAGGAAACTAATTGGTTGCGAAATATTTAACTACGATTTTATGGGGTAATTAAAAAAATAAATAAATCCTTGCAAGGACTGCATTGCACCTAAGGTATAATTAAAATAAATTAAACTCTAAAGAGTTTGCCTTTTGATTGCAATATCAGTGGTTTTTAAAGGTAAAATTATACAAACATTAAAGGGTAAAAATATAAGCAAACTTTACTATTTAATCAGCATTAAAATAAAGAAAAGAAAAACGGGGTCTTTTTAAAAAGTAAACAACCTTTTATGCAAGCATTTCCCTTTAAAAGACTGCAGTGACTTCTTATCAACTCCCACAAACTTGTGCCAGCCACAGAACCTAGAATTGTTATGGTCCTTCCTTCCGTCCTTCCTCAACAAACCGTTGGAACATGTAATAGTTGCAATTGTTGGCACTACAAACAACAGTAATTTTCGTCAACAATAAAGCGAGCAGCAGCAGCGGCAGCAGGAGCCGCAGCAGTGGAGCTGCCCTTTCATAGCCACGAAGAGGAAACTTAATTGCAGGTTAAACTGGCAGTGGAAGTGAGGGAGTGACCGGGACCGACTAAGGAAAGCTTCAATGTGGCTCACTGCAATATTAAAACAATATTTGTTCGCGATTAGAAGGCAGCCGTAACACCCACGACCAGCCAGGATGAAGGATAAAGGATGACGGAAGAAGGACGTGGCAAATTACAGCGCTCCGGGAGGAAATGGCGATACGGCGCCAGAACGACGCGGCGAGGTGGCAATATTTACACGCTTTTTGTTGGCCCCGTCACCGCCTGGCTAAAAAAGGCTAAAAAGGCCGTCAGTGACCAGTTAAGTGGAACCAAAAGCCCAGTCAAGTCGCTGCTGTTGCCAACATCGATGGCCATGACGCCACGACACCGATAGGAGCAGCGCAACACCAACACAGAATGGGGCATTAACGGTCGTATCCTCAATGCCACACGCAACTTCACATCGGAGGTATGGGTTAAGTGCCTGCCAGAGTGAATGAAAAAATTAAATAAATAATCCATAAATTAGCAGAGCAATGTTTGTGGAAATAATCCATAAGTTACAAGGAAAGTTACTGTTCCTGTTGATTCTCTTAATTGTTGTGACCTTTTGTTTAATGTTTGTGATAACATCTTGGCATTGACTAATTAAATTCCGTTATTAGAACTTATTTACACAAAATAAATCAATAATAAGCTGCGTTTTCTTGATCCCGTATAAAAATATATAAAAACCCAATTTTAAATATCGATTAAAGCTGCTTCGAGGTGGCATTCCAAGTCGTTAAATTGGATACTATTTTTGGATCACATCTGCGGGTTTGGGTTTTTCTTTTCTTTTTTTTTTATCTGGAGATGGAGCTTGGAACTTGGGCGTGCAGCAATTACTCAAAGTTTTTCCCCGAATTCGAAATCTTGTAGCCATTGGCAGGCCATTTCTCATGTGTGGGTCTCTCCCCGTCGCACCACCAATTGGATCAAGCGCGGGATTTCCACACCGGAGGTGTAGGAAGCACACGGGCAGAGCAAGGGGGGAGGTGGTGCCTGATAAGCCATTAAAGCCTCAAACTGGGCCCGCGTGTTATCGCCGTAAAAGCTGGAACAGAAGCGGCAGCAGATGCGACCCCTTATCGGACAGACACACAATTTAAACGCTCGAGAGTCGTTAGTTGACCCCAAAACCCAAAAAAGAAAAGTGAAATGTACAAATGAATATCGATAGAGTGCAGTTAATGGTCTGTGGAGGAGGTGCCTCCGCTTATCGCAGCTCTGTTTCCAGGTCTCTACTGGCAGTTCCCTATCGATTTCATTGTAAAGGTGGCCACACAACGATGAAAATAGTTGGAAGAGGAAACCCCCATTTTCCTTATTTAGAAAGGCTTTTAGAAATGGACAAAAATATCATTAAAAAAGATATAAATCGACACATATGGTAGTGGATAAAGCTTGGCTTATTTTCCCAACCAAACTAATAAAAATAAATATTATTAAAAACTAAATTCCATTTTCAGTAAGCAGATTAATATTTTAATATTTTCTTTAAGGGTTTTCCTCTTAAAAATATTTTCCATTGGATTTCAAAGGAATCGTGTAATAGTTTACTTAAATCCCTCATTTCCTTAAATTCCTATTTTTAAAGTGCCCAATTTTTCACTTCTTTTCCAGACATGTGAAGACAGTTTTCCCCATCGCTAGTCAACAGCATGGGCTCTGCTGGAAGGAACTTATCGCACATTGAAATCAACAAGACAAATTACCAAAAATGTAATGTCACGCCCCCCTCGTTTACCAAAAAAGAAAAATAAAACTTCTTAAGTATATAACATAGCTCGGCATGTGGGCAACAATCGCGATCGAAAATTGGGGGGAAAGAGCCTCCTTATTTTCTCTCGTTCTCGCCCTGAACGTGTTGGATGCATTTGCATGAATAAAAAACACATGACGTGCTCCACATTTGTGACATTTGTAACGAGGGTGGGGCGAGGGGAGCTGCAAAAGTGTTACACGCAACAGCAACAACTGAGCAGGCAACAAAAGAGTGTCCAAAAAATCAGGAAAAAATATAAGAGTTACTCCGGACTATGAAATACCTCATAGTGCTTCAAATAAGAATGAAAAAGGATATTTTTATATTTGAGTGAGGGACATATCCTTTAGTTATCATATACCTGAGTATTTTATTGGCTGGTATCCCAAAATGTAATTCAACAGCTCTCATAGATCTCGAGATCCTTCCCATTAGTTTTTAACTTCATCGATTGACCTATAAAATTTATTTCCCAATCAATCACATACCTATACTCTCCCCAAATACCCTGCAAAACGCTTGGGACAACAACAACAAAAATTATAAATGAAATGAGGCTGCAAAGCCTTGTTGCCATTGCATTTTTGGCGCATTGCAACAACGCAAATTGAGGCAAAGGGGAATGAGGCAAAACCCGGGGAGGGCGCAGCCCAAGAAAATTGGGGCAAAAGTGCAGCAGCAACTGAACTCAACCATCGGGGGGATTACCATGGGAGCCAGGCTAAATGTCATTAGAGCCAGACTAATTGAATGGACCGTAATAAAAAAGAAAAGGATATTTGGGGTGAGAGTTGAAAAGAAAAGCCAACCAGTTGGCCAAGTTGATAGCGAAAGTCTCTGGTCGTCCATAAATAAATGGGAATTAAGCCAAATATGCAATTTTAAAAGCCAGCAGCAATTTCGAGGGAGGAGCAATAGGTATTCTACCTGAATATTTCGAGCACTTTGTCAGGCAGGCAAATTTGAACAGACTTTCAGCTGAAAACGGAAATTTCCCCAAACATCCGACTCGAGTATTTAATTTCCTACTCAACACGATGCAGTCTAAGCTCCAGGCAGCCACTGATGTCATTTCTGGCTCCGTGTGCAGACATTCCGGGTGGTGGCATTCGAGGGGGGAAATTGGGTTTGGTTTATGGGGGCGGTGGTAGTACATAGCCTGTGCCAGACAGCAGACAACAGACGATGGTGGCAAAGTCGGGGTGTCCCAGTCAGGTAGCAGCGGTAGCATAACATAACATAAATAGAAAACAGCCACAAAGGCTTGACAACGCGACAAAGTTGCCTGTGGAGAAAGCCCACTCTCCCGCAACTCAACACCCCCCAGGGACATATCAGATACATCCTGCAACACTCCAAGCAACCCCCGCAGTTACATATGCGACAGAAATTATGAATGAAACGAAAGAATTGAAGGAGAGCCGGCAAAACAAAGGGGGCGGCACAAAAAGGAAACCAAAACAAAATTCCTTTAACTAAGTTCAACCAAATTCCATGAAATGAACTGAAAATGCGCTATGAAATAAGTCATTGCTTTGCTTTGGAAGACCACTCTTAAATCTTAATAAAAAATGTTCTTATAAATGCTTTATTTTTAGCTTTTATGGTAGGTTCAAAGATTTCAGGGTCAATTCTCGCATAAAAACCCGATAAGCTTGATTGTCAATTCAAGAGAATATTGAATATCTTGAGTGTTAAATAAGAATGTTTTCTCTAGAAAATATATTTTTTATCATTACGAAATATTTCATTCTATATAAAGTTTGTACTTTAAATATAAATGTTTATCAGCATTTCTTGAAGTTATTTGGTTCGTATCATTAAATGTTATTTTAATAAACTTGTTCGGCAACCCCCTTTTAGGCCATTATTTGGATAATTTAGGTAAAGACAATTTCAGTTTTAATAAGTATCAAAATTCTGGCTAAAACCCGATCCCTCCGCTAGCTGTCCGTTCAAGACAATTTTAACCGTATTTCACTTTTAATGAATACAATTTTCTTTATTTCTCTTTATTGCTGAAGAAAACTCTTTTCCTCATTAGCATCAGTAGCTAGCGCCCGCATCCACAACAAAGTTTGTCACAAAGTTATAATGCTCTCATTAGGCCCGAGGAATATGCAAGGACACAGCCGTGGAGGAACTGGTGGCGGTACTGATTCTTGGTGGTGGACTGCGCCATTCTTCCGCTCTCATTCCCTGGCAACTCTTCCAATGCAGCGCACAGAGGAGACTCGGCAACAATGCAGCTCAGTTTTAAAAGATTAAAAATTTGTCTGTGGGCGCACAGGGAACATCAGCAGCAGCAACAGCGGAGGCAGGACTTGACAACAGGATGCAGTCTGGGGGCATGAAACTTTTTAGCACTTTTATTGCTGGCTGCCAGTGGCAGTGGCACTACAGCAAACTTCTTTTGCCCAACACAATCACAGGCGAGACAAGCGCAAATTGTCAGGTTCTTGACGAGTCTCCTAACTGATGTTTGCTACCTCTGCTAATGTTGCTGCTGCAATTGCCGTTGCCGTTGCCGTCGTTGCAGTTGCAGCTGCAGTTGCTGTCTGAATGCAGACATAAACAACAATTTAGACGAATACAATCAACAGCAGTTCTAGCGGGCAACGCAACCTGCCACTCGGGTTGGTCATAAAGCGAGTCTCTGAGTCTATATCTTCTCAAAATACTGGCAGGAAAAATACATTAACAAATACCACTGGAGGGCAAAAATACATCGAGCTCATAGAAACAGACTTTGAAACTTGCAAGCACTGTGGGAAAATGCCTTATTAATTCATTAAACTATAATAAATATATAATTATTTAATGAGTTTAGGGACCTGAGATAAGCAGAAGGATAAAAAGCTCATCCTAAGCATCAGAAAAACTTCTCCTAATCTTTATACAATTCAATTTTTTCTGCCACTCTCTGCATATTTGTCTTTGGTTTTTTTCCAGTATTCCCAAGAATTGTTTTCAATCTCAAAACTATTTTTCTTAAGTAAACAAATAATTGCCTTTGAAGTTTATTTTTCCAAGTGAAGGGAAATTATAGCCTTTGCTGCTAATGTCTCTACGGCTCCCCTCTCAAGAGACGACGGATCTCTTGGCACTCTACACTTGAACAAAATTAAACTACTCATTTAAGTTGTGATTACCCGTTGCGTTGCATCAAGAGCCAGGCGAGCGAAGTGTGCTTATCAACACCAGAAAATGTCAGTGTGTGGGTAGGTAGGTTTAGGTGGGGGTGTCATGTGTGGTGGGTGCGAGTAGTGCAAGTTTAAACAAATATTTTATAGAGCACACACGAGGAGGAGCTGGAGCATCAGAAGCTGCCACTTCGGGTGCAGCAGCAGCAGCAGCTGTGGGGGTTAAAGCCGGCATTAGTGCTGTAGCTATGTATATACTGATATATATACATATGTATATGTATATGACTGTGTCCGGGAAGGCTTGACATAGTTTCAAGCGGGCGCTTAACGCTGAGTTATCTAAAACACAAACACACGCACCCAGGTAAAAAACAAATACCTGCACACACCGAGAGAGCGTTCGTTTACAGGTGAAGTTGATTTATGCAACAGCTTGCCAAGGCAACTGATTTTACACTGCGGATATATGATGTAAAAACGTTGGAATTTAAAGTCATATAATCGAAATCTAAGGAATATTCATTGTATATATTATATTATATATTTCCTAGTTTTCAGTTTTAGTATTTTAAAATCTTGTAATCTTGTAAATCTTTTGAGATCAAACTTAACTTCTGGAGCTACTATTTCAGGAAACCTACAAGAAATTCCCCAAATTTTATTCTTTTGTTACCTAAAACCTCTTCCAATTTTATTTTAATTTAATAATCCCAATATTTTCCCAGTGTCTGTATCATAATTTTACAAACTTAAGGCTTTTACACCTATTAAAATGAACGAGTGTGGTGGTGGTGTGTTTACTTTTCTTTTTATGCCACTCCAAAAACTAGCCGTGCAAAATTGCATTTCATCCCACAACTGGGGCAGAGAGCAGAAAAATAAAATAGGATGGAGGATGGAGGATACGCTGCTGCTCCTCTGCTTCTCGGGCTCCATTGCAATTTGATTAAATTTTCATCAGCATTTCATGCTGCACTTGCCTGCAGCTTGCACTTATGTGCAGCTATTTTATGCATGAAACCAAATAACGAATCCGGGGCTTCACCCTTTCGGATCCCCAAAGACAGTTGGCTGGCTGGCTAGCTGACGAGGCAACCGACCAGCTCCATTACTTCATTAATGACCAAAAAGGCGAAAAGGCAACAGAATTTGGCCTCGCCCAGTGGTAGCCAAGAACAAAAATATAATCCGCATAATTCCATTGGACGGCGGCGGCGGCAGATGAGGAGGCGCTTAACCTTCTCGCCTTACCCGCTGCTGGCACACTCGGTTCCCGTATAATTAGTCATGAAATCGGATACACCATACGTGCCGAGGGCTTGTCTAGGCGGCATTGAAGGGTTGCCCCAGTCCCCTTGGCCCCCTGACAAAGCAAAGGCAAAAACAAAACCCCACCGCCCCACTCCACCAGATGCGCTTGGCTACTTGTCGCGTGTGTCATTCATCCATCTACCTTTTGCACACCTAAGGCCAAAATAATATAATCATAATAATGTCATTAAATGCATTTCGGATATGTGGAAATCTGGAATATTTTTACGGATATTTCTTATATTTCAAAACTACAAAATTGATCATTTTATTTATATAACCTTTTCCTTTGTATATTATTTCTTTAATTATCTTTGCTAATAAATGTATGGCTTAGATACCCCATACTATTAACATTTTAAAGTAAACACAAATGAGACTCTATGACTTCCTTTAAACATTCCTATTACTTTGACGGAAATTGTGTGTAACTCCCCCTCCGTCTTTGTAGCCAGCATGTGGCCCAGGTGATTCGAACACGTTTCCACATTATACAACAAAAGATCCAAGGAATGCATCACTTGAAAGCCAAAAAGGGATTGAAGGGGTAAGACATAGCCAGTGGCAATGCATCAATGGCTTTCTCCATCACACGGGTGCTACTAGGCAATATCACAAAAAGCTAAAGCCAGACCGGACTTGACAGCTGCATTGCGTGTGGCGCGCAGGCAACATGTTAATTTATCCAACGAAATCCAACAAAAACAGAGAAAATGCAAACACTTTAAAAGCATTATTTCAAAACAAAGATAAGCCCTATAAATAACCGAATAATTGTCTATGAAGATCGTCTAAATATCGCCTAAAATCTATTTCAAAAATTTCTTTCATTTAAACTCTAGAAACTTCCCAGAAAATTTTAAAGAGTTTATTAAACAGCATTGTTATCTGCAAAAAAAAAAAAACAAAACAAAAAAAAGACAAAACTTTATTCCTTTATTCGTTCTGAATATACAAACAAACTTTAAGCCATTAAACTTTGAAGATATAGCTCTTCTAGTGATTTAGTTTTATGTTTCCATTCTAGCCTCCAAACGAAATCGTTTAGATTGGTCAATTAGCTGTTAGATGTTGTGGATATGCACAGTTAATTTATTACCAGTTTGGGGAACAACATGTCAAGAGATATAATAACGGATTTTATGCGGTCATAAAGAAAATACACATACATGCGAAATGTTTAAAAAGTCAACAACTGCTGGCTGGAAAAACCTTGGGGGTATTTGAGGCCTATGGCTTTCTTGTTTTATGCGTTTCGTTCTTGGCTTAAACTTAGCCTGGCCAGCAACTATCAGAAAACCAGACCTAACTCAACTCTAATGATTTACGTATAGTATATAGGAGGCATTTACGAGGCGGGGATTAGCGGTGGCAGGCGGTCGGGCAAGTGCCGAAAAACTCGTTTTGGACTCCACTTCAAGAACTGGAGCAAGCCGTTCGAGTATCTGCTATATTCCAGCATCAGGTTTTTCGTTTCGTTTTTATTTTTTTCTGCAAGAGAATTGAGCACAGCTGGCAAGCAAAAAAGCAAACGCAAAAGGAACAATTTTGGCGTTTTATCTCCGCCTAGAGAGAAGAATAGAACCGCAGTCATTGGCAGACTAGATGAATGCAAAGATAAAGCTTCCCCCACAAAAAAATTCCCGCTGCCAAAGTGGAACAAGTTCAAAATCGCCGGGGGCCAAGTGACAAAAACTTGGCACTCTTCAAAAAAATGGAAAACCCGCAAGAAAATAAAACAAACATGGAAAAGAGGGGGGAAAACTGTACACAATTTCTATTAGGTTTTCATGTTTCTGCTCACCTTTGATTCGGTCAACGTTGGTTATCGCAACCTGAAATGAAAATAAGAGATGATATAGGGGTCAATTATATGGCAGCAAATATTCGTTAATATATTTCAACAATTGTACAAATATCGGTATATAAAAATATATATATTTATATGGGAGTAAATGTGTTTATTGCTGGGCCTCTTTTTCCCAGGAACATTTTTCACATCCGCATCGGGGCTTATCAGCGACTGCTGTCTGTGTGACTTTGACTCTGACTCGGTCTCTGTTTCAGTTTCTGTTTCTGATTCTGACTGACTGACTGCTTTCGGGGCAAACAGGGAGCACAAATAAAAATAAATATAATAACATACAATTATAATCAACAGGGGAATACCCAGTATTTAGGGAGAAAAAAATATGATAAGAAAAGTTTGACATATTTTATTCGGGTTTCTAAATAACATTCCATTTAAAATCTCTTAATTCTTAATAATCATTCATATGATTCACATGGTTTTCTCGATGGCAGAAAAATGGCTAAAAATGTGTAAAGGTCAATTACTTATTAAAAATGTTTTTTTTTTATATTGTAAATTCTATTTATAAACACCCCTTAGCACTTCCCAAAAATTAATTGGTATCAAAAAGACGCAACATCAGCTATGAATGGGCAATGACTACGTCGACGCGGGGCAAATATTGATTTTTATGTTTGTATGTATATGAGCATTTCTCGTATATATAGTAAAACCCCGGCTGAAACTTCATTTTGATATGCACAAAATCAGACATCGGACGAATAAATATATATATACATACATATATGCGTAAAAACAAAAGGCACTAAAAGCAAAACCAAACAAAACAAACCGAGGGGCATAAACCAGACCCAGACCCTGAGCTTTTTGGCTAGGCCGTGCTTAAGATATTTCAAACACGTTGAAACAATTGTCGGCCAGAAGCGACAAACGGCCAAGGAAATGCGCTAAAGCAGGGCGAAAAAGAACAAAAAACGAAAAGAAAAAAATAAAAGTATAGCGAATTTGTTCAGTATTTTATTTTACGCAGTGGGCGGCGGAGTAGGGACAACGACGCCCCCTTTTCTTCGGGCAATCACATTTGCAGGACGACCACCCCTACGACGAATTGCCAAGATTTCCCTTTGTCAGCGCTCCCCTCGTTTTTATCCTTTTCTCTTTTTTTTGTGCTCACGTGACCTGCTTACGAAAGTCAAAGCGAAAACGTCTCGGTCGCAGGATGTTGTGTGTGTGTGGATTTCACCTCGAGCCTGGAGGCATTTTCTTCTTTTCCTGGCACGCTGCAAAGGTGGTTACTTTTAGCGCGAGGGGCCTGTGACCCTAACAGGCGGCTTCGGGCCCGTTAGAGCACCCAGCAGATGTATCACTTTCGGTTTTCCCAACCGTCAGTCAGTCAGTCAGCTGGGCCTGGGCCTCTCTTTCCTTCCATATTTTTCAGCAGCTGTCCCTCGTTTTCTGTACATCTCTGGCTCCGTTTTGAAAAGTGTACGCCCCAAATAAAAATAAAAATAAAATAGAAGCATTCAAGCGACGAGGGTCATGTACACACTCCTCGTGTTTATTTTAGATCGAGTACTTTGAGATAGCTTCGAAATTAAATTAAAACAAAAATGGTAACGAAAATAATGCCAGCGAAAAGCAATTACAAAACATAAATGAGAAATTAAATAAAACTTTGCTCTTCAATTCCAATTCAAGAATCGTATTTAGCAAACATTATAATTTTGAATAAATATACTTATTATATTCCCTTGATGTTTATTTCAGTCCCAAATTTACATGTAAAATCATTTTCCTATCATTTTCTTTGCATTTTGTTAATCTTATTATCACAAATTTCCTCTTTATAATAAATTTTAAATGTTTTCAGTTTGTTATAACATTAAATCACAAATATCACGCGCCTTTAGATAGAAACTATAATCACAGCCCCCTCGTAACTACGATAGAAGTTGCCCATCAGCCAGATTTATCAGCTACAAAGCAAACATTTGCTTTTGCATCACTCCAAACACAAAACCGCAAATGAATCAAAGCAAAACTCGAGTGTTGACCAGATAAGAGAGTCTCAAGAGAGCTGTTATATGGCGGCGAGAAAAAAAGGAATCAAATTAAAAAGTGTCGTTTCTGCACAAAGGGAAATGTTTACGACCAAATGAATGGAAAATAATACATTTTATATAATTTTAAAATTAACTTTACATACAAAATGAGAAATCCAGACAAATCTTAGGAGAAAAATAGCTTTAATTGTTGCATAAAAAATTTGCTGAATTGAATACAATTTTAAATCCCAGAATTTTTAAATAACGTTTATATAGTTTAAAGTATTTTCAAACTAGAATATTTATTAAGCGCTCTAGTCCATCGATCCCACCAAACCCAAAAAAAAACCCACACAAAAAAAAAAACAAAAATAACACCGAATCCAATTCCTCCACATAAACAACGAAAGCAACATGTTTTGGCCCGGCTAAAAATGCAATTTATGCGGCATGGTGGCAAAAAGCAGCAGCTCGCCCCAAACATGCAATATGGACATGTGAACATTTTGCCGGCTGCACAGCTGCCTCTTACAATCAATGCAAATGTGGGAAAATATTTTCTGATAGACCACACGAAAGAATGAAGTATTTGAAAATTATCTAGCAGCGAAAAATAAAATGCAATTTAGGAGAAATATTCAAGAAATGCAAGACCCAAAAATTCAATGATGAAAAATAAAAAGAAAAACTTGTGAGCGAAAAAAAGAGAAAACAAACAATTTCCTTTTGCTGAGGAAATGTTTGCTTGTTCGATTGTTTGTTTGCTGAGCAAACAGAGAAGATTTAAAGCAAATTTGAGCCCCCTCCGAGTGTGTGTGTGTCTGTGTGTTAATTGAGGGGGAATATTGAGTGGCCCTTAGCCTGGTCAACTACCACATTAGCCGCCGTCGAGCTCGTGACAAACTCATATATATTGATTTTGAAAATCTATGTCAAATTGATTACAGCTGCGTCACGTCGTAACAGCAACAAAAAATATGAACTAAAAAACTGCAATAATAATCAGCAAAGTGCATTGCAGTGAAGAAGCGCTTGGGGAGAAGCTAGCTCTGGCTTCAATTCAATTCTTTTCCACTCATTTCATTGCATTTCGGCTTCTGGCTGCTCTTGTTGAATTTTTTTGCTGCCTTTTGCGTCGAGTGCACAGCCCCACTCTAGACACAATTCCAACTGCAATGCACTTGAGACAAAAGCTCTGGCAAATGGGGGAAATCTGAGGAGGGGAAGGGATTTCCATAGAATATTCTGCTGCTGCTGCTGCCCAATTGAAAATGAGAACGAGATTTCGCTATCGGCACAATCGCAGCGTGACATTTTGTCAGGCTTTTTCGACGGACAAAAGTCATTCAATTGCAGCGGCCTATTTGTAAAGATATAAACTCGAGTTGAGCGAAAAGGTAAAGACAAATTGGTACTTCATCGGGTAAAGTACTGCACAAAAAATTGGTATAGATTAAAATAAAAATATATAAGAATAGGAGAAGATGCACATCAATTAAAAATAAGAGCTGGAATATTGCTAAAAATATTTACATTCCCTAAAACTAAAGTAAAGATATTATATCTCAAGCTTTTTAGAATTAAACCACAAACAACTGTCGTAAAAAAACCAAGATTAAATCAGTGGAATTTACTAAGCTGTGAGAATCGAAAAATTCCATCAAAAACTTTGCCATAGAAACTATCAAAGCAAAACAAATCTGTTTTCCATTGTTTGGTGTTTTTCTCTTTATATATGTATATTTTTTCTGCTACTTGTGGGGTTTTCAGCATAAAATGTGCTTTGAGCATTTGTAGTCGCCCCCAAAGGAACAACTCCTACCACTTCCTTGGAGAGTCACCCTCGTCTGGCATTTTCCTCCCTAAAATCCCTCCCCCACAAAGCGCATTTTCAAGACCCGCCGTC
Source organism: Drosophila anomelani (assembly GCA_035045905.1). NCBI lineage: Eukaryota > Metazoa > Arthropoda > Insecta > Diptera > Drosophilidae > Drosophila > Drosophila anomelani. The sequence goes on from JAWNOO010000165.1 coordinate 13,650,664, forward strand.
ACAACTAAACTATATACTTATTTATATATATATATATATTCATGTCGCGCATGTTTGCCTGATGAGCTACACCAATATATATTTCAGATATTTGTCACGAAGAATTCACGTGTCGAAATAAATAGTCAAGCAAATGGAAATAGTGCTTAAATAAGCAGAAAACTTTATGAATGGCTGCACAGGTACAAAAGGTGCAAAAAGAAAATATATTTCACAGGTAAACATTTGTCTGAAAAGAAAAATATTTGTGACCGGCTTTTAGAATGATTAAAAGCGTGCATGTTAGAACTTTATGTATTTTTAGATAAAAATAAATATCTTTCTATAATAATAAACTAATAATTGCCTGAGCATGTCATATTATCCCCTTCCCTGTGTTAATCCAAGGGATTAATAATGCAGCTACTATGTAGTACTATCTTGGGAAATACTTATTTAAGAACTCTTGATACGATTTAGTTAAGCTGCTTATATGACCCTGTTTCTGCACATTTATCTAGAGATTCCTGGCAGTTGTGACTAATTACAAACATTATGCCATCCAAAGGGGCATCTCTCCAACTATTCCACACAGGACTCAAAGGAACTTTCTCCCACCCCCCTCAAAGTAGCCGGCTAATGTCCCAACGTCACTGAAGGAAAAATCTCTAGAACTTCATAAAGAAAATGAAGAGTCGGTCGTTGGAGCACTGAGAAACTGAGATGTAAGTTAGGGGTTGTCTAACGCACAGAAGGTATTTTTGCGCTCTGCTCCTCCTCTCAAAAGTTAGAAGTTAAACTTTTTAATTTCATTTGAAGGTTTTCAGTGCGGAATCTGAGTAAAAGCATGTGTGTGTGTGTATGTATGAGACCTCCCAGAAATGTGAAGTTGTCAAGTTTTCCGAGCGTTTGGGGAATTACCAAGGGGGGAGTGAAAGGAGAACGGGTTGGGTGAAGGGTTGCAAGTATCCCGAGCATTTGCTTTATTTGCTGCCATCCTGGAAATGCCTTTGCATCGAATCTCCTCGGGAGTCACACTTTGCCTCAACGACCCCTTTACAAAATACACGGCAATTGAATAAATATATTTGGAAATTGACTAGGAAAATTTAATTAAATAAGGAAATAAACCAAATATCAAAATAAAATTATTATAAAAAACTTTCTCATGAAAACTTGTAAATATTTGTAATAGAAATATATATTTTTTGAATTCTGAACAAATTATTTCTAATTTATTATCGGGAATATTAAATAATATTGTTTATTATTTATTAAACAGTTTTAAAATCAACATTTAAACCGCTGTATTAATTAAAACCAATTTTTTTGCAAAGCCATGTCCTAATGCCATGAATTGGTAGTTTGGTTTTCAAGGATTTTTAAAAATATGTATTTAAAAATCATACATTTTTTAATAAAATAAAAATTTTAGGTACCAGTGTGAATTTGGTTTGCTTTAAGGGAATTGTATCTCCCAAGACAGTTATTGCGGCTACAGGCTTTGCCTGCTCCAGTTCCATGTTTATATTTATCTGGCTGCTGGCTCGAAGCTGCTTCCTGCCAACCAATTCACATCCTGCCGCTGTTGCACAGCTCCTGTTCTTGCTCCTGTGCTCCTTGGATGGCAGGCAAATTCACACCTTGTCCTCCTGATTTGGGTTCAATGCACGGGAATTTCATTTGAATATTAGCCCTTGCAGGCACAGAAGGGGTTTGGTTGCATTTGGAAATCGATTTGCCATTTCGCTAGCCTGTCACCAAAGTTCCCGAATCCCAGCTCCTGCCCTCTTTTGGCTGCTCCGAAAATATTTACAAAACGTTGTGCCAAAAAATCCAATATAAGCGCAACAGTCTCATTTTTCTCTATTTATTGACGCTCTTTTATTTGTTCGTTTTGAAGGGATTAGCCAAGTTTTTGCCGCACACATTAAATAGTTCAACTTCAACTAGATTTTCTTGTTTGTTTGATTTTTCTTCATTTTTTTTATAACGATAGTTGGAAGCTTGCTGAGAGTTAAGTTCAGTTTTATTAGTTTTTGCCACGCTTTGGTATTTATTTGACAGAAATTGAAGAGGGAGGGGAGTGAGCAAGGAAGGCCAGGCTTTTCGCCTCATAAACTTTTATTGTCCTGATCCTTGTAATTAAAAAGTTTTCATTAAGTCGGCAAAGCAGAGCTCTTAGTTTAGTGTCATCCTATAAGTTTTGGATGACTAACTTGAGCCCTCGAACTGGGTCGAGCTCTAAGTTGCAGCTGCAGTTTCTTATACGTGTGTGTGACAGTCATTAAAAATTGGTCTACTGACCGAGTGAGCAAAAAAAAATTCAAGCAAAGTAATTATAAACGTGCTCAAAAACTCAATATTTTCCCGATGAATCATTTTTATAGGGTATATTTTCTATGAAAATAATGGAATATTATTGATTTATAGAAAAAATAAATGACAATCTTTATAAATAGTTACGGTTAACTATTTTTATAAGGAGGAATATTACAAATAAATTATATTGAAGTTTAAAATACATAATTCAAGTGTTAAGAGCAAATATATTTTATGTTCTGAGCAATTTAATGTTTTTTTTAGCCAAAATTAAACCCGAATTAGCTCGTTTGTGGCGATCATAAAAGGAATACATATACAGCAATATTTATTTTTAGGTTGAACGCATCGACAAAGGGATATCTACGGTCAGCGATTAAAAACTCAATTTATGAAGCGAATACCAAACAAATTTCCCCTCAGTTGCAGCTGGAGCAAAGTCAATGAAAATGCGATTGGAATGCCAGAAATGTTCGCTTCACCTGGTCAACGGCCAAATTGTTCATCTCCGCAAGCCTCTTTCTCTCTCTGTGTCTGTGTGTGTGCGTTTCTGCTTTATGGATGTGTTTTTGTGCCTCTAATTGGAGTAACGCAGGCACAAACTTTCTGCCACTGAATTGCCGCCCATAAAAGCAGCTTTATGAAAATCGATAAAATCGAAAACTAGCCAACAACAACAGAAAACAGAAACAGCAAAGGCAACAGCAACCACCATGAGAGGAGGGACAAGGGAAGGTTAATTTGGAAGCGAAGTTTTTAATACCCTGTCAAAAATGCCTTTATGAATAGTCATAAAAATGTTAAATATAATTAAAATAAAAAATATTTCAAGTATATTGAACTAATTTAAATTATTTAATAGAAATCGTTTACCAGTTTTAAATATAACTAATTTGTATATCAAAGACTCTGTACTTATTTTAAAAGAATCCTTATATCCAGATTTTTTTTAAATGAATATTTTACTAAAACGCCTGCCTAAAATAAAACTACCTTCTCCTTAAAAAAAAAGAGTATGAAAACCGTCCGGCTGAGTCCGGAAATGTGTGCGGCGGTACGTGGTTTTGGAATGGGCCAGGAGCACGCGTCATCGTCGCGGCCTCTCAATGGCAAGGGAATCAGGACGAGAGGCGGCCAGGACGACGGCGAGGCGTGGCTGGCGGAAGGTGGGCGCAAGGACTTCAGTCCCGCAAAAATGAATGGGGAAAACCGGAACAAAGCTCGCCGAGTGCGAGAGCGAAACAACCACCGGCGAACGATGCAAAAGTTGGCGGCGGTTTATGGAATGAAACAATGTTTTGTTGCCCACCGGATGTGCACTGAAGGTAAGCGCGAAAGATGGGAAGAGCGAGGGGGATTTACAGGAGTAAAGTGGAAAGAGTGAAAGGGAGGACACCAGATAGAGAGAAGCTGAACAGAACGAACAATGCAAATGTTTACAGAATTGCACGGCGAGAAACAGACAATTGGTTCCATTTAAGGTATCTTTCATGACAGGAAATTAAATACTTAACTAGTTTCGCTAAAAATTATTAATAAAATGAATAACTTTACATTAAAAATTATATGAAATATTTATGGGTCTTAGTTTTTGGATCACTTGGAATATATTTTAGTTCAAAATAATCAACAAAATGTAAAAAACAATACAAAATACATTTGTCTATAAAATTTTGCTATATTTGCTATATAAAAAAAATATATATATATATTCCATTATATTATATTAAATTTTGCAGTATTTACACATCGATTTTTTCTCCAGTTCATACAAACACAGTTTCGCTTTGCGAATACGTATGTGTTTTGAAGGTGGGATCCTCATATTCCTGATTTTCTCGCTCTCCCTCTATGAGCCCCCAGGAAGCCTGCGAGTGTTTTATAGCCAACGACCTGTGCTAATCCCATAAATCTAATTGGCCCCGGGGCCTCGCTCCACTCCCGGCCAGCTTTTGGGTTAGGCGGTCACACACACACAGACTAAAATGGCAAATAGAAAAACGGAGGGGTACAACACCCAACATCCAACATCCTCTGCTATGTCCATGTCCATTTCCATGTCCATGTCCAGTTCCCGTTTGAATTCTCCACACTGGCTGCCTGCAGCTTGACCATTAAATGCGACTGCAAACTTTTCTTTTGCAGGCGCAAACTTAACGACATAAATTAGAACTTTAGCTGGGAGCAGAAGAGCATCGGAAAAACCGGGCTCCACCTCTATTTATCCCCTCTCAGGTGGCTGAAAAAAAAAAACAATTGCAAATGCAATGTTGTGCCTGCAGCGGCAACAACTTTGTTTTTAGCTGCACTTAGTCCTGGCTGACTTGTCACCTGTAAAGCCATAAAAAACGGTAACAAAAACGGCTGGAATGGAAACTTTTTTGGGGGAAAACCAGGCATTGAATGCTCTAACATTATTTTAGATAAATTTTGAAGTATAAAAATGAAATAGTACAGGTCTACTTAGGTATTTTATTGAACCAATTTTAAGCAGAGGAATTTCAAGGTATTGTTGTATCCAAAAAATCCCAATTTTCCCCATTTTTGCGGGCACAAAATTCATTTATAAAGCACACTGCATCTAGGTTAGGGTATTCAAAAGAAAAACTTTAAATTGGCATCAAAACTTTTGAACTTTTGCAGAAAGGGGGCGAAAGTTGCAATGGGGGCGTGCGTTGGGTCAACGGCAGACCATTAAATAGATTGATGTCCAGGCCAACTGACTTGGGAACTATGTCAATTGAGACAGTAAACTGGCTCAAAGGAGGCTACAAGTCTTCCCCCCTTTACCCTGTTGACAGCCAAACACAATAGTACATAAATTCGTACTGTCACTGTCAGTTACCTTTAGAGGCAAAAATATAAAAAAAAATATTCTATATAGTTTGTAATTATGTGGTCGGAGATACTGAGGACGCTGTTCGGACCCAGCAATGTGCCGCACAAGATACAGAAGCTGTTGCAATATCGCTTTTTATTCGCTTCTATACTTGTCTTCTTGGTGGATTATTTGATGCTGGCAATTTTTCTCGGATTTGAATTATTGGAGGTGAGAAGACCATTAAACTCCCTAGTCAACGTCCTTCAGTGGACCATGTTTTCGGTATATGCATCTGCAATGATGGTAATAATACGCTTTGGAATGACAGGATATGGTCTTATATTGTGCCATATACATTATTCATATCCCAGATGTTATGGCTCTCAAATGAAAAGAATTACCAACGAGTTTCCCATACATTTTTCACTGCTCTGCTCGATAATGACAGTAGCAATAGCAAGCAGCTGGCTATATGCATCCTTTGTGGATCCAGGAAAAGGATATTTTTACCAGTTATTGGGCTGCATAACCGGGATTTTCTATTTCAAAACACATGGCTTGGCCCTTGAACGATTTCCATTGCCCATAGTGCGTTTGAGTTTGCTAGAATCCATCCTGCGGATGGGGACTTTATTCAGAAGATCTCTACAAGAAGCTTTTCAGCCAAGTTTAGTATTTACCGTGCTTTTCTGGCCATATATGGAAAATATATTCATCGGACTTCAAGTAGTCATAACGGAACCCAGGGTATTCCTTAGAGGTTGGCTCGTAAATTTCATAATTCAGGCTAAATTACACATGACCCGAGAGCTTTATAGCCTGATTATGCAGCGTCAATTGCCACTAAGAATTGATTTGCGATGTCAGGACAGTAGGAAGGATATAAGTCTACACAGCCTGATGGAGGAATGGATCAAAAATTTGGTGTGCAATATGAAACAGCAGTCATTGAACGAAAATAAGCCAAGTTTTAGTCTTTCCCTACCCATATCAAGCACACTGGATAGCACTCACCTATATGGCTTTAGGATGCTGGCAGCCCGAGATTTTTATGCAGAAATGTCCGGAGATTTGTGGACGAAATTGTTCACTATCGAGGACATGAAGAATACCAGTGCTTATTGGGAAGAATTGCGTGAAGTTTTAGATAAAATAATTAATGATTTTCTAGTCAAATTGGACTCTTGTTTGGATACTGCGCCTCGAGCACAGGTCTGTGACTTACTGAAACAACAAACAGGGATTAGATCACTAATCCAGCATAAGCATAAACGGGCCCAAACGATATGCTGCTGTCAGCTGATATGTCAAAGACGTTCGACCTTTTCCTTCATTTGTAATATAAGAAACTACCTCAGAGATCGTTTCCCACTCTTTTCAGGAAATTTTTTTCAGAGCTTCCCCTTACTTTCGAATCTGTACTCTGGTCTTTTCGAAATCGATAAAATGGCTAAACTCAATCACGTGCTGCAATGCAATGAGCCTTTGGTTTGGATCCTTCAAGGACTCGTCTCAATCTGTGCAAGATCCTTAAAGGAAGATAGATTTGGTATTGTCCAAAGAGATTTATCTTGGGCTTTTGAGGTACTTATCAAGGTGGAGGGAAAACTGATAGCCGCCGCCGAAGTTCCAGTTCATACGGAGAGCGGAAACGGAAAACTCTGCCCCAGCCACAAGCTCCTAATATTGGCCACCAATCGCTGTTTGTTTAGAATGTTAAAGACATTTGGGCCACATCTGAATTTTATTGTGACTCAGCAAACACTTTGGGAAGAATTGAAGCGCAGATTGGAAAATCTAAATGTGTTTCAAGAAAAATTTTAATATTTTTGTTGTATATTCTTTATTCAAATTATTGTTTATTTTATGGTAAAAATGTCAGATTTTTGTTTTTAAAATAGAAAGATCTATAAAGATAACAGAGATATATTTAAGAAAATAATTCTTAAAATGGAACCGCAAGCAAAGTGTAGAAAAATCTAAACCTTTAATCTGCCTCCCACTCGCTTTATCATTGCTACAAATTTTTCTCGTTTTTATTTTTGACGCACTTGCCACGCACTTTCCACTTTTCCTCGCCTTCTCCTCTTTGTCGCTTCCCCTTTCTGTTCTTCCTTATCAATTGTTCATTGTTTGCTGGCTAAGTGGACAAACACACACACATAGGCACATGCAGAGAGCACAAAGGAAGAGCCCAAAAGAGAGTGGCGAACAATTGAATTTTCTACTTGTACTGCTGCTGCTTCTTCTTCCGCCACTTCTTTTGCTTTGACTACTTTTTATTCGGTTTTCTGCTGTTGTAGTGGTTTTTTGTTGTTGGATTCTCCTGATTGCACCTCCCACGCTTAATATTCCCGTCTCCCTCGCGCCTTTTCCCTTTCTTGCTTTGATTGCTTTGTAAGCGCTTTGTGTGCAAAATAGAAAATGCCAATAATAACAACAAACAGAAAAGCGGCGAGCAAAATAGAGAAAATTAAAAGATCTCAACAAGTTTGCCGTTAGTCGAGTTAAGCAGATTTACTCGTTTGAGCATTTTGCGATTGCCATTTTACAATGATTTACGAGGCAAGGTAGAGGGTGGGGAGTGGTACGAGGGAGGAGCACAAAAGAGGGGTCGATAGGTCAAAAAGCATAATTGCTCAGTTGCACTTAAAATGGAACTCCACAGAAGGCTCCCATTCACCCAACAAGGGTTAAAGAGAGCAAGGCGGCAGCGAAGAAGAAGCTAAGAAATATGAAGGGTTAAAGATACAAACATATAGTGATCAAAGTGAATCGGATTCGTGAGTTATACACTCAAATGAAAATGTATTAGCAAATTAATTTGCTATATTTTAGAAATTATAACCTGAGTTGTCTATTGGTTTAATTTTAAAAAGTTTTATATTTTGAACAATCAACATCCTAAACTCACTTAAAAATAAAATGTTTGTGGTTTTTATCTTTATCGTCTGGCCGCAGAGTGAAAAAAATAGGGAACCGAAAAAACGGAAAACAGACGGCGGCAATGTTAATTGAAGGGTTTTTGCGGGGAGAGGGGGGATAGAGAAATGAGGAGCGGTGGCTAGTGAGGAAAACTTAGGTGGAGCAGATAAGCTACACAAATAGCAGAAAATCAACAAAAACACAAAAACAAATTCTGTGGCTTGAACTTCAAAGCACATGGACCGATTGAAGAAGGATAAGGTGGGGGAACGAAAAGTAATAAACAAGCTACCAAAGGGTAAATAAATAAGCAAAAAAAAAAAACCAAAAATAGCGCACAGCTCCGAAACGGGAGCAAAAGAGAGAGGGCGAGTGCCTTGGAGAACCGCAGCTGCTGCGCCGACGCCTGCTGCTCTACGCTCTTCTTCTTCGTAATATTCGTCATCTCGCTTTCTCCTGCTAGCACTCCTCTTCACAACAAATTAAAGACAATTGCAGCAACAACAACCAGAAATGCTCTTTGACTTTTTACAGCAGCCGAACCAATAAAAATTGCAGTAAACCCTAATTAAAGTGTAAACCTCATTTTATTAACTTTTACAATTTCTGAAAATGGCAATAAATACATAATTTGTATGTTTAAGTGTTGTAATGATGTCAAATGGTATTCTTTAATTAAATAAAGAGTTACAAAAAATTATAAATGTAGTAAAAAAAATATACATATATTCATTTCATTTTTAACATTCTTATTTTACCGGATTATGTATCGAGGATGGACTGTAGGGTTATCAGCAGCTAAAACATAAATAGAAATGCAGCGGGAGAGCAAATCTCTTGCTCTCGCTTCCTCTCCCGTTTTTTACTTTTTTAGTTTTTGTGTTTACTTTTTTGCGTTCATTGGCTTTTCTTCTTAACGGTACTCGGCCAAGGAGGTGCGAATGAAAAGGAGCTAATCCGGTTTATTTTATTTATGCACTTACCGTAGTTTTAATTAGAATAAATCAAAACTTTCAAACTTCAGCTTCTTTGTAGGTTTTTTATTGATATTAAAAGCGCGGAATTTACAGTTGCGGCTTCCACAGTAGTTGGTGTTGTTTTTAATTCACGGTCTGCAAACAACAAATAATATATATATTTTTTGCTGAAGTTCGTCGTTAATAAGAAAAAGAGACATGAGGAAAGACAGAGATAAATAAAAAACCAAATTTAACACCAGCAGAAAAACTTTTCCATATCCTGCGGGTACAACAACATAAAGAGGAAAAAAAGAAAATGAGAAAGAAGTTTAACAAAAAGTAACAAAAGTTGCAGAGAGGCGTTGGTTCTGCGAGAAGGGGAAGATAAAGAGAGAAAAATCACACAGAGAGCTGCGCAGGATATTATTTGATTTGTCCATTTAACTTTAATTTAATTTTCACATCGTGCGGGTTCATTTAATATGGCATTTTCTTTATTATTGGTTATTCCGCTTTGTCACTTCATTTCGATTTTAATTTTTCCACTTCTTCATTCGCGAGCAAGTGTGTGTGAGCGAGCGAGAGGGAGGTGACTCTGTTTTGTGTTTCCTACTGCAACTCCATTTGCTTGCAACTTCTTTCTCTTTCTTCGTACACACACACACACACGAGTAGTCGGCAGCACACACACACAGTAGCAATTGGAGTTGAACTTACGCGTCGTCGTTTCGAATTTGCATTCTTTTTAATTCAGCTTTTCGCACTCAAACTTTTTCGCTTTTGTGCAAAATTGTCTTTTTTCCCTAAGAAGCCGCCGAAAAACGCCGACTGAGGAAAAACACCCACGCTGAAAAAACTCCGAATGTGCGTCCGAACCGCGCCGATTGTTTTTGTGTTTTGTGTTCAATATTCCACTTTCTTCCTCTTCTCATCATTCGATGGGGTAAATATCTCCCAGATTACGGTCACATTTGCAGTATTTGTCGCTGTACCAGATACTGTCTCTTTAAAAAAATTAAAAACGATTTTTCTCTTCCTGCTGTTGTTTATCGTTCTTCAGATCTGTAAATACTTGTTTAATAACGTAGCGCTTCTTATTTTGTACTCCTAAAACCCTAACAAGATGTGTTTCTTTTATTTTAAATATCTAAACAAAATAACCAGGGCTGGGAACTCGATTTATCGATATATTTTTAAAACGCACGGCCGGGTTTTCAAATATTTATTTAAAGATTAATATATTAAAGTTTTTCGACTTTTGGGTAATAACTAATTGAAGAAATTTCTGAATATATTACTTATGTATATGAAAAGACCTAACAAATGGAACTGTTAAATAAGTATTAAGTATCGAATACATCATTTTACAGGCAAAAAAAAACATGAAACTGATTAAATATAGAAGATATTAATAGATTACATATGAACAATTTGACTTATTTAATTACCTATATGACAACATTTTTCATTTCTTTATTTTAGGCATATAAGGAATATCCCAATTGTAAATCCATAAAAAACTTCAGGGTTCTCTTAAATCAAAGGTTATATAATCTTATATAATCTAAATTAGAAAAGTTTTAATTATGTTATATTTAACATTACATTTATGAAACATTTATTTAGATTAATATATTAAATTATTTCTTAATCAAAAAATATATATTTTTGGGTAATGACTAATTGATGCAATTTCTAAATATATCGCTTATGAATATCAAAAGACCCAAAAAATGGAATTGTTAATAAAGTATTAAGTATGTGTAATAGATAAAGGAAAAATAAACATAAAACTGATGAAATACAGGAAATATTAATTTATTACATATGAACTATTTGAATTACTTAATTCCCCAAATTACAAAATCTTTAGTTTAGCCATATAAGTAATATCTCAATTGTAAGTCCATAAAAATCGTCAAGTTTTTTTTTTAAATCTAAGTTAATATAATATTATACATATGTGCATACATGGACCAAGCTTTGGTTAACTAAATTTGAAAAGTTCTAAGTATATATTTAATTTAACAGTTTTATTTGTTGATACTATATGTAACTGATTTTAAATAAAATTCAATATTGCTCTTAATTAATAATAATTAATAATTAAAAATACAGTATTATAAAATATTAATATAATTTTTATGGATTTTGTAGGATGAAATTGAACGTTTTGAGATTTTTTAGGGACAAATTTTCATCTGGCAACACTGTCTCTACAAGTACCAACATTTATCTTGTGCGCGAATTTTCCCTGCTCTTGGCTGTAAGTTGCCGGAAGGCGGAACTGCGTTAAAGACAGGGATCCCCCGACTGCTCCAACTGCCCCAAGCAACAATCAAGGTTCCGGAAAGCCGCAGGATCGATTTCAAAGGGATCTTAAGATCTAGCAAAGCACCACAAAATGCAGTCTCACAGTAAAAAACGCGTCTGCTACTACTACGACAGTAAGTTTTAATTAAATATAATGTGCAAGAACACCGCTAGATGGAAAATAATACCTTAAGGGCAACAATAATGGATTGCAAGACTGATTTTCGTTTTTGTCGGCATCCGCTCGGCATCAGATAATGGCTTTTTTGCAGAATTCAAGTTTTACGCCGACTGTACGCGCGCGTTGTTTCCACAGCGCACTTTTCGTGAACGACCGCAGTGCCGCTGTGTGCGTGTGTGTGTATGTACCTGTAGGTCTCTCTTTCCTCCACCCTGTTTTTGTTGCTTTTCTCCAGGGCGAAAGTGCGACCACTGCGGTTGTTCGGGCAAAGTGAACTTTTCGAAAAGACGCCGCGCCGACAGTGGCCGTAAAATTGATATTTTGCATGGCGTGGCAAATACTTGTATTCTTTTTTTTCAAGTTACTAATACTTGTGATTTTTGATCCACAGGTGACATTGGCAACTACTACTATGGCCAGGGCCATCCCATGAAGCCACACCGTATACGCATGACCCACAACCTCCTACTCAACTATGGGCTCTACCGGAAAATGGAGATTTACGTAAGTAATTAATTTTTTTCTTGACTTTTTCTGCCATTTTATTGCTACAAACCAAACGTTGTATTCCAGCGACCCCATAAAGCAACCGCCGATGAGATGACCAAGTTCCATTCGGACGAGTACGTCCGGTTCTTGCGCTCCATCCGTCCGGACAACATTTCGGAGTACAACAAGCAGATGCAGCGTTTCAACGTGGGCGAGGACTGTCCCGTCTTCGACGGACTCTACGAGTTTTGTCAGCTCTCCGCTGGCGGATCCGTGGCAGCCGCTGTCAAGTTGAACAAACAGGCCTCGGAGATATGCATCAATTGGGGCGGTGGCCTGCATCATGCCAAGAAATCGGAGGCTTCCGGTTTTTGCTATGTGAACGACATTGTTTTGGGAATTTTGGAGTTGCTGAAATACCACCAGCGTGTTCTCTACATCGACATTGATGTCCATCATGGCGATGGCGTTGAGGAGGCATTCTACACCACCGATCGTGTGATGACCGTGAGCTTCCACAAGTACGGCGAGTATTTCCCAGGCACGGGCGATCTCAGGGATATTGGCGCCGGCAAGGGAAAGTATTATGCCGTGAATATACCGCTGCGTGACGGCATGGACGATGATGCGTATGAGAGCATCTTTGTGCCCATTATCAGCAAGGTGATGGAGACATTCCAGCCGGCGGCCGTGGTGTTGCAGTGTGGCGCTGATTCCCTAACCGGCGATCGATTGGGCTGCTTCAATCTCACCGTCAAGGGCCATGGCAAGTGCGTGGAGTTTGTGAAGAAGTATAACCTGCCATTCCTGATGGTCGGCGGTGGGGGCTATACCATCCGCAACGTCTCCCGCTGCTGGACATACGAAACATCGGTGGCCTTGGCCGTGGAAATTGCAAACGAACTGCCCTACAACGATTATTTTGAGTACTTTGGACCCGACTTTAAACTGCACATCAGTCCCAGTAATATGACGAATCAGAATACGTCCGAGTACCTGGAGAAGATCAAGAACCGTCTGTTCGAGAACCTGCGAATGCTGCCCCATGCTCCGGGCGTTCAGATTCAAGCGATCCCCGAGGACGCTATTAACGATGAGTCTGAGGACGAGGATAAGGTCGATAAGGACGAACGACTGCCTCAGAGCGACAAGGACAAACGCATTGTGCCGGAGAACGAATACTCTGACTCCGAGGATGAGGGCGAGGGCGGACGCCGTGACAACAGAACATACAAGGGTCAGAGGAAGAGGCCGCGCCTGGACAAGGATACTAACAGCAACAAGGCATCCTCGGAGACGTCAAGCGAAATAAAAGATGAGAAGGAGAAGGGTGAGTGAATATAAATTGATATGCAGAAGTACACAAGTTTTAACAAACCCTACGTTTTTCCAGGAGATGGAGCCGATGGCGAAGAATCCACTGCCTCTAATACGAATAGCAACAGTAACAATAACAGCAACAACAAGAGCGACAACGATGCGGGGGCGACAACCAATGCGGGATCCGGCACCGGATCGAATTCCGGATCCGGGGCCAAGGGTGCCAAGGAGAACAACATATGACGTGGCGGCCGCAATTGGTTATAGAAGCCAATTAAGCGACCGCCGAAGTACAAGCCGCCGGATTTTACCTAGCGACCCTTGAACTCTCCACCACCTCCAACCATGTCTCCCGACCTCATCTCCTGAGTCATGTCCCGCCAATCCCTTGCATCATCATCATCGCAGTCAGCAGGTCACACCACCCCCGCCATGCATGCATCGATTGAGAGCCGTATTCTATCGATTTTCCCGGGGGATAATCAGTAATCAGTGGGCCGGACCGTGAACTCTTCGTAAGCTAAAATACAATTTATTTGTAATTGTGTAAGTTAAGCAAAAAGTAAAAGAAAAAAGGATATACCTATGTCTAAGCGATCCCATGTGGCGATTCACGCAGAAACTAATCTAATCCAATAAATATTTATACCATACATTCGGAATTTTCCATTGGAGGAATTTTTTATGGATTTCATCTAGAATTTGCCCAACTGGGAATAATTAAATTAGTCACAGCAGTTTGAATGCACTAGTTTTTTATATTGTGTATTATATTTTAAACGTTATTAACAGGCATTAAAACCACTCAGGCATGATGACGTGACCCTGGAAGTAAACTTCGCTATTATCCCGAATGATGTATTCAAAAGGAACATTGACTATAATAGACTGATTGACCACCTTAGGAGACCGTCCTTCTACAGCTGAAACAAAATGAAAACGAATGTTAATTTAAAAAGAGGATATTATTTTATCTATATTTACCTGCCACAGATGCTGCTTCAGCGCCATCCTCATTGATCTCAATGAATGCCTCCTGTATTATATCATCGAGAAAGAAACGTTGTTGTCTGTGTTCCACGATGCCACTAAAGTTCGCTGAACGCCCAAATGCCTTGTAGATGCCCAACTGCACAGCATGAAAGAAAAGAAATTAATAAGAGTTGAGACATTTCACCAAGATCACACCCACAAGATTGAGAATCGGCTTTAGTTTGGTTTTTGTTGAGATTCTAAACTTTGGAAGCTTCAGACTTAGGTACTGAACCTCCTTGGGCCTTATGGTGTCCTTAATTCGTCTCTCCAATTTGGAGAGACCGTCAACTTTGTTGGGCAGATAGATGATCATTACAAGACCATCCATCTTGAAATCCAACTCAATAACTCTTGCATCCAAATCCTCCAAGCTTTCCGTTTTGAAATGGTGTCTTAGAGACATCATCTGCACGGGGACACTTTTTGTGGCGGACACATGGAAGAGCTCTTGTTCGGTATTGTCCGAAAGGAACTTGGTCGCCCAAAGGCCTTTAAAGAAAACCGAATTTATCAGTATCGCATTGACATCCGGTCCAATCTGTAAGTTTAATTTCTGGATCCTCGGATGAGTTAGGCTTTTGATCCGTCCTTTGATGGGAAGGATTACGCCCTGGAAGTGCTTCCTGACAAGCTCTTCATATGTGTCTTTCACATTATATCCGTCATTCAAAAATAAGTAGTTTCCCACATGTATTGAGGAAGAAATCGTGTGTAGCAAGTCCTCGAACCTCTCCGCTACATCCTCTCCATCGGTTAAATCCAGAGCATTCCATAATTCTTCGACCGTCTCTCCTCCTGCCCCGACGGAAAGCATTCCTACGGCCATCTCGGCCGCGTAGGAGGATCCAACTAGGTTTTGGCGTTTATAAGTTCGGTCTAAATATCGGTAAAACTGTTCATCCATTCCACATTCCACTGAAGTGGCCAGAAAAATAAGAACTGCCGAGGATGTACTTGAGATTATGATCCGGAAATTATCGGCTTTAAAATATACCACTTACTGAAGTACTTCATTTGGTGGCTGGTGCTTTACTTACCGGAGATTATTGGAAAGGAATCTTATATAGGGCTTGGTGCTAATTCGATTAAGAACAGGTATTATGTATGGCTCACCTTTTTTAAATCAAATTATGCGTTCAGTTTTTGTTAATTGCATGAAAGTAATAATAAAGAATGCAAACACGTACGTATTCTACAATTCTTCTGAGAAACCTCCATATACAGTCTATGGGAGTAAATAAAAGAGTCACAGCAGTTTGAATGCACTAGTTTTTTATATTGTGTATTATATGTTAAGCGTTATTAACAGACATTAAAACCACTTAGGCATGATGACGTGACCCTGAAAGTAAACTTCGCTATTATCCCGAATGATGTATGCAAAAGGAACATTGACTATAAAAGAATCATTGACCATCTTAGGAGACCGTCCTTCTACAGTAAGTAAGTAAACATGTATAATATATAATATTACGGCAATCTATAAGGTATTTTATCTATATTTACCCGTCACAGAAACTGCTTCAGCGCCATCCTCATTGATCTCAAGGAATGCCTCCTGTATTATATCCTCGAGATAGAAAGGTTTTTGTCTATCTTCCACGATGCCACTAAAGTTCGCTGAAGGCTCAAACGCCTTGTAGATGCCCAACTGCACAGCATGAAAGAAAGGAAATTAACAAGAGTTGAGACATTTCACCAAGATCACACCCACAAGATTGAGAATCGGCTTTAGTTTGGTTTTTGTTGAGATTCTAAACTTTGGAAGCTTCAGACTTAGGTACTGAACCTCCTTGGGCCTTATGGTATCCTTAATTCGTCTCTCCAATTTGGCCAGACCGTCAACTTTGTTGGGCAGATAGATGATCATCACAAGACCATCCATCTTGAAATCCAACTCAATAACTCTTGCATCCAAATCCTCCAAGCTTTCCATTTTGAAATGGTGTCTCATAGACATCATCTGCACGGGAACTCTTTTTGTGGGCGACACATGGAAGAGCTCTTCTTCGGTATTGTCCGAAAGGAACTTGGTCGCCCATAGGCTTTTAAAGTAAACCGTATTTATCAGTATCGCATTGACATCCTGTCCTATCTGTGAGTTTAGATTCCGGACCGTGCCATTAGTTAGTTCTTCAACCCATGAGTTAATCTTAGCATCCGCTTTTTCCGGGTCGCTCATGTTGGTTGGAATGATTGTGCCCTGGAAGTGCTCCCTGACAAGCTCTTCATATTTTTCCTTCACATTATATACGTCTCTCAAAAATAAGAAGTTTCCCACATGTATTGCGTAAGAATTTGTGTGTAGCAAGTCCTCGAACCTCTCCGCTACATCCTCTCCATCGGTTAAATCCAGAGCATTCCATAACTCTTCGACCGTCTCTCCTCCTGCCCCGACGGAAAGCATTCCTACGGCCATCTCGGCCGAGTAGAAGGATCCAACTAAGTTTTGGCGTTTAAAGGTTTGGTCTAAATATCGGTGGAACTCGTCATCCATTCCACATTCCACTGAAGTGGCCAGAAAAATAAGAACTGCCGAGGATGTACTTGAGATTATCTTCCGGAAATTATCGGCTTTAAAATATACCACTTACTGAAGTACTTCATTTGGTAGCTGGTGCTTTGATTAGCGGAGACTATAGAAAAGGAATCTTATATAGGGCTTGGTGTTAATTCGATTAAGAACAGGTATTATGTATGGCTCACCTTTTTTAAATCAAATTATGCATTCAGTTTTTGTTAAATTGCATGAAAGTAATAATAATGAATGCAAACACATCCGTATTCCACAAGACTTCGAGAATAAAGTTTTCAATTTAACAAAATAATTAAGAGGTTGATATTATTGTTTTTTATTCATATATTCATATTCGATCATTGTTTTAAATTATAGAAAAAAATTGTTTCTTTCTCAAGATTTTAGATTACGAATTTATTTATTATTTATATATGTTTAAATATAACCCCTAACCTAATACTTACCATCAAATGTGAAACATTCCAATTATAAATACCAAGATAAAAATCACGCTTAAGAAATTGATTTTATATATTTCAACTTTTTCTATCTAACATTGGTTTAAACTTTCTAACTGCAACTAGACTTCATAGCTTGAGGTTGTGGCAAACAGGAACAGAATCCACTGGGGGAGCTTGGCTACCCATTTTCCTACATTTTCTGCCCACCAGTTGACGCTTTGTGACTTGTCTGCGAGGATTGGGCGGTGGAAAACTGGCTGGGCCGCTAATCCAGCGATAATATCGAGTCGATGCTGCTGCGATTACTGCGCGGCTGCAGTCGCGGTCCTCCCAAGTAACTAATTGGATTCGCGAACTGACGCTGCAGCAGTGAGTTTTCCAGGAAAATCGGTGGCGGCATTGGATGGCAGGGCCGTCGTCGCGGAGGCACCAAAGGAGGCGGCAGCTTTTCCACCATCCGCGGCGAGTTTGGGGGTGTTTGAGGCAGGGTGGACCCTGTTCGCGCATCGGCATTTGCGGCTACATCAAAGGACTGACGCTCTTGCTGCTTTGGATCCTCTGTGTCATCGGGCGCTTTGTGGCGGGATTTGTGTCGTTGCTGCGGCTGCTGCTGCTGCTGCGCTTTCTGGGGGAGATTGGGCATGAAAATGGCACCGGGACATGGAGTTTGGTGGAGCGTGGAAAGGTCCGGGAATTTAGATCAAATATTTTTCAGGGTTTAATTCTATTTGGCTTTAGTCAAAGTGACGTTCAATGGACAGTGAGAGGTTGTGTGTGTGCGTGGCGGTGGGTTGGGTTCGTGTCCAGAGAAGAGATAAAGTTTTATAATTATTTAAAGGCTTTGAGAGACAGACAGTGGGGGGTACTGCGGGTTATTCAAGCTATTTTTGGTCCTGGGAAAAGTGTTTTTTGGTTTGCATTGTTTTTTTTTTTTATTTTGGATTTTGGCACCTGTCGTGACTTGGCAGTTTATGTTGTTAATATAAATGCACAGGACCTCACATGAAAGGATACATACACCTATAAAATTTTAGCATTAAATGCACTTTTTAAAAGCTGGAGTAAGTGGAGTGTTTAGTGTTCAGTTTATTATATTAATAAATGTTTATTAGCTGAAGTGAAGAGGAAAATTCGTAGTTCGTTTGGAATGTCAGCAGAATTATTATTCAAATAAACTACGTGGTTTTTATATTTATTTATATCAAGAGAATAATAAATCTTTGCTTTTAAAAATATCCTGAAAATATTTATTAATAGCTTGATCATAAAATTAATCTGCTCTTATTTCACAACCCAAAGAAGTTTTACAAGTTTAGTTAGTCCAAAAAAATAAACAATCAAAACGATTAAACTTAGAAATTTAAAAGGTTTTCTATATTCAATTTATGTGTTCCCTCATATTATAACTAATATTCATAATTATTTTGTGTAAAAAGAATCCAATTTTAAGGCAAATAAAATCCGCAAGTAATCTAAAAATAAATTTTAAGCAAATTAACTTAAAGTTTAAAAGATTTTTAACCATTTTTGAGGCAAGTGTAGTTGTGAGTGCTTTTGTGTTGCATTCTGGATTCTGGATGCATGCCTGGACCCAGTCCAAAATCCATTTTGCTGCCCGTTAAGCTTGGCCCCAAGGTCTCTTGGCCAACAATGACGCACCGACGGTCCCCGGATGGTGTCTTGGTAACTGAAACCCACCAGTCACTTCCCAGCATTTTGTGTGGCAGCCGCATGGCTCTTGCACCTTGTGCCTCATCTACCGAAAATCTAAAATCCTCAGTCCCCCGATCCCCAATACCACCGCCTCTCTCTCCCTCTATTCCCTCGAGCTGAGGAGGCGTGGCACCAGCCCAAAAATCAACTGCAAGGAAAGCAGCTAACGCGTTTCAGTCAAGTGCAAATGTGTGTTGGCCAAGCGACTGCCATGCATTTACATACTCCCATCTGGAGAATAGAAATGAGAGGAGTTTGTGGCAAACCGAGTGGGTAATACTCTAATGATTAATAAAAATTGTAAAAATACAATTTAGATTCTTAACAAAT
This sequence comes from Drosophila anomelani, assembly GCA_035045905.1. NCBI lineage: Eukaryota > Metazoa > Arthropoda > Insecta > Diptera > Drosophilidae > Drosophila > Drosophila anomelani. Next base: position 13,670,030 of record JAWNOO010000165.1, read on the forward strand.
TATTTAATTGGTAAATTCTTTTTGAAAATTTGTAATTTCTTAGGCTCTTTTATTGATAAAATTCTTAAAAAACTTAACTAGTATATACTTTAATTTTTATGACATTAAAACAGAAATGTAATTAAAGTAATATTTTATAATAAAACAATATAAAATTCCCTAGAAAAATGTATTTTAAGCCTTCAAGAATATCCTGATCCAAGCTCATCATAAAGCTGTCAAGCTTTATGCAATTTGAGTATGGAGAACGCATTTAAAATGTTATTTTTCCCTGGCTGCCACTGCTGCCTTCGTTTTTCATAGTTTTCCATTTGCAAGGGACCCATTTCAGTTTCATTTTTCTATTTTTCTTTTCTTTTTTTTGCGAAATTTTATTGTTCTTGGCTGAAGGTTACTGGCGGAGCAGCAGCAGCAGCAGCAGCAACAGAGGCAGAAACAATAAGCAAAACTTGCACTTTCATGCAGCGCACACACTGACACACTTCTCGGGACCCAACATACCCCCAGCCTCCCTGGACGTGCCACGCCCCCATTTAAGTAGACCCTCCGAGCTGCTCCCTTGAATCCTTTGGCAGCCATATTAACATTGTTGTTCTGACATTTTTCATTGCATACGCCGCGGCGCTTGCATTTCAAATATGTTTGTATTTCGTACTTTGCCAAGTCATCATCATACCTAGGCAGAAATATTCCAATTTATTACCTGGCCCGCCCACACGGGGAAAAATTTATATAATTGAAGAAACTTATTAATATACATTTTTTAAGATATTGTAAAATTGTATTAAACCCAGTACAAAATATTCAGTAAATTATAATTTAATTTAATTTTAAATCCTTTGGAAATATTTTTCATTAAGTAAACTAATTCTTTAAAAAATGCTATTTTCTGTGCCACACACAATGTCACACGTAAACATACAGACACGCACTTTGGAAGGGTGGTGGGAGCACGCCGTTGAAATATATTTATTACACATGTTGAACAATGTAAGCACAAGTTTTGCTGCTCATTTGGTCGATGGTCAACAAGCAAATGCCTTGTTAACCATTATGGGCCATGTTTTAATGTGGCAACACACACACACACACACACAATGCGACAAACAACTACAACAACAGCTACACGGAAAAGAACGCCAGAAAAAAAAACGACAATAACTTTTCGCATTAAATGAATGCCAAGTGGCATTGAGACAGCGAGGTAAAGGAAAAGCCGCGGAACGCAAGAGGGGGAAAATGCGAAAAAGAGCCGAAACAAAAGAAGGAAAAAGTTTGCTCTTTTTTTCAACTTTTCAACACGGAAATTAATAACAAATTGCTTTAAGCCACCATGACGATTACGTTCTGCTCTGCCTATATTTTATAGTACTGACATTTTGGCTATATTGCGGGTTTTTGTTTTTTTTTGTAATAGGAAATCATGAAATACATATATTTAAATTTAAATTTAGACAATTTTAAGTGGGTTTAAAATTAAATTTAAAACAGTTTTCACATGAAAACATTGTAAAATCGCCAGCCTTTAGGATCAAATTTCTTTATGCTTAAAATTAAGCAATTTAAAATATCAAAATAAATGTGAATATTATTATTAAATAGCAATATATAATTTTGATGCCAACTCTGACTCCCAAATCGAAAGTATATATAAACAAACATCTTCTTCCGCCCGCTTCGTTTTCTTCCTGGCAACGCCTCAAGTTAAGAGTGGCGGCCGAAAAAACTTTTTTCCAGCACAATAAACACTTCATTGTGCACTTGAGTTAATTTATTAAGAAAGTCGAGCAAAAACGCATACATATGTTAAAATTATTGAAAAAGTTTCAAGTGCCAAATGGCAGCAGCAGCAGCAGCGAAAGATGATGTTGATGCCATGATGGCTTTTCATTAAGCCCAGGGAATGGCCATGGCAATTGAAGGCAAGGAAGCAGCATCCACTGCTGGACCAAAGCAATTGTTGTAGAACATGAATAATGCATGCTATAAAAGTTGTATGAAGGAAATGCACGAAAAAGGAAAATGCCACCACCACTGGAAACAAACAAAACGGAACTAGAAACGTAAAAAAAGTTGTTAAAAAACTCAGCAGAAAATAATTAGAGCAAGCTGGTAAACCAACCACGGCAATTGGTTGCTAACTTTGAATATTTGTTGTAATTGGATTGGAGTCGATGCTTTGCGTAGAATAATATTATTTTCTATAATTTAATAAAATGTAAATTAAGCTTAAAAAATTTGATTGGTAAAATATACATATTTATGCTTTATTTAAGCATTTGAAAGTTTAATCTTTACATTGTTTACAATCTTTAAGATGACTTTTTGCTAAGCTTAAAGAAAAGATACGAAACACGAGCTTAAGATTGATTGGTAAAAATCTTTTAAAATATACATATTTATGGATTATTTAAGCAGGTGAAAGTTTAATCTGTAATCCCAATCTTGCAATCTTTAAAATCGCCTTTTGCTAAGCTTTAAGATAAAATAGGAAACGTGAGCTTATGATTATCAACCAGCTGATCCTCTGTTTGCTTTCCGACCTGTCCCAATAATTTCTATTCAAGCTAAAAGAGTTTCCCAACTTTTCAAACTCTCATCAAATATTTCCTATTTAATTATCTGTTTTTTTGCAAAAATAAGTGACATTCTTAGCTAAGTGCTACTTAAATTTTGAAAATTTCCAGCTGCTGCTTGGTGTCCCGTTTTGTTTCTGAGCTTTACTCTACTCCCTTGTCCTGTGGCCGTTATCCTTGCTCCGGCTCCTGCTCCTGCTGTTCAATAAACTGTAATTCGTGCGCCACTTCCATGTGCATTCATTTGTCGCCAGGCTCCCTCAGACACTCACTCACACTCACACACAGACTCAGCTTCAGGACTCAAATGCACGCATACACATACACACACAGCCAGGCAGTCTCTGCGCTCGGCGTACATGGCGTATGAGTGACATTTAATTAAAATTTATGTAGTCTAAAAAGGCAAAAATTTTTCTACAATCAACGAGGAGCGCTCTGCTGCTGCTTCTGCTGCTGCTACTGCTGCTGCTACTGCTGCCTCGGCTGCCTGTTCAAATTTATGCAACGCACCATTTTGTTTGAGTTGTATTAAATGTTCGCAGTTTTGCCGACCGGGTTTTCTGGTAATCATGTGTAAATTTGTTTTTACACCCATTACAAGTGCAGGTCGCCCCTCTGCCAGGATCCTGTGTCCTAAGGACAACGGACACATAATCAAATATTTAAATGGAAAATTGCACTTTTGTCGGGGAAAGTGAGTGGAAATTTACGTTTTCCTTTTTGCTTTGCCATAACAAATGAGTGAAGTTTAATTTCAGTTACAGTTTTGATTCAAACATTATCTTAAGTGGAATCAGAGATAATTTATATGGAAGGATTGCGAATAAGTTACACCTGTATTTTCCTTTTTTCACTTAGGTTTATTTTATTCTGTTTTTTAAATATAGCAAAATATTATGGAGAAATGTTTATAATATTTATATTTTATCTTTCATATTTGAAAAAAATGAAGGATATCAAAATCGTTATACAAAATTAAATTTGATTTATTTTGATATGCGAATATCTATATTTTTTCTCCTAAACTATTTATATTTCAAACAAACAAGTTTTTAATTCTGTATTAGTTTTATTATTTACAAATTTACTTCAAATGATATCACTTTAGCTGTTATTATGTATAATTGTTTTTAAATTAGTATATTTTCCCTTCGCTCATTTGGTTTGCTTGGCTGCAAGCTTCTTTTTGTTCATCATCCATTGCTGAAATTGCATTTTCCGATAATGCAAATGTCGCTGAAGACTCTTCTTGAAGAGCGTCTCTCGGGCCAGGATCTCCAGATCTTCGAAGCTACACTGTCGTATATTCTGTTTGGTTTTGGCTATCAATTCGCTGGTCAGGTGAATTTTGGTTACGGAAACACGAGAAACGTGGACTTTGCGGCGTCTCAACTCTTCGCGGTGCAGGAACATCGCATAGGCGGCGGTGGGTGAGCGTGGCGGTGAATCTCCTGAATTGTGAGCTGAATCCTTGGCTGGCTGGGAAGCATTTTTCTGCTGAATTTGGCACATCTTGGTTGTTGGATTGCTAAACTGCGTTTGCTGGTTGCATCAAAGTTTTGAGTCTATTTTATACCCATTTTTTTCTGACCTGCCCATTCATGAGACCCATAGTCGCAGGTCAATTGGCTGATCTGACCTGAATTTTGTTTTTTTCCGTCAGATTTTTTACAGCTGGCGGCTGGCAGTGGATTAAAAAAAAGTAATCCCATTCATTACCTAAAAAGCGCGGTAAAGTTGTAAAAACAGCTCGCATTCTGGTTCGCTAATCCGGATATACAGCCAGGGATTAGGCCCGAACTAAACTGTTTATGGGTGAAGAGGCCAATGATGGTCCTGTTCTCGCACATTCTCACGTCATCCTGGCTCGTTTCGATTCTGCTCTGCGGTCTCATCGATTCGCCTCTCACATTCCATGATGCTAATCCTTTCGCCATCGTCCTTTGGCCAACGATGCCAGCAATTAGCGTTATAATGAAGCCACGACAGCTGATAGCCCCTTCCCGAGATTCACTCTATTTTCGGAAATTTTACATTTTGAGGAGGGGTTGAAAAACAACAGCCAGCCAGGGGTGGCCAAAAGGGGTCTTCGTATAGCCCACGGCCAGCACAAATGACCAGCTGACCCAATTTGTAAACAGCCAAGACAAATATTTGACTTTGATCGCCGGCCACAACCACAACTTCTTTATTATTCGACTGAAGCACAGTGGTTTGAAGGGAAAATTAATTAATTTCAAACTTTTTTAATAGGGGTTTTAGTTGAGCATTTATGTATGATTATACCTTAATTTGTTTATTTCCCTATACAAACTATATTTTAAAATATATATTGAATTTATATTTTAAAATTTTTTTGCATTTGGAACATATTTTCTAGGATCTTTTTTATTTTAAAATCAAAAATAATAATTTTTTTGTACTGGATTCTATTAATATTAATATATTTTCATATTTATTTCAATTCTTGTTAATTAAGAAATATCCAACGAATTCTCGCCCCATTCTCTCCGCAAGGCTTTAAATAAAGTATCCATGAAAAAACAAAATAAATACTACTTAAAATCTTGTATAAATCATTATAAAACCTCGCAGTAAGAAACTTACAACCTTACAATTTCCAAATTTAAATAATCTCATCTCTGGATTCATTCCACTGTGCCACGCCCTTTGTTGTTTTTTCATAAATTTATGCTTATGGGCAAAAGGGCGATATAAACTCATTACATTGGCTTGACTGCTGTTGATGTTGTTGCCACTTTTGATGGGGCTAACCGGGGGGCTACCAATGCTTATATTCCAGGCATTTTCCATCCGAAATATTTGGCGTTCGCTTTTTTGGGTTTCATTATGAAAAGGGTTGAGTTCTTCTCCGGCTCCAGCTTCGGCTCGGGCTCCAGCTCCTATGTATGTGCGAAAATCACAACATTTTAATCTCATAATCTGAATTTATGTGCCGACTCAATTTCGTTATACTTAACGACATTTTATGCGGTTATTTTATGCAGGCAGCAGCCGAAACTGAAGGAGCTCAAGGGAATCCCAGCGCCAGACTAGCCATGGCTATATGTGTGAGCTCCCTTTTCTCGTCGTACAAACACTTTGCGGTTACGTTGGCATTCTTCAAGCTGAGGGGAGTTGGTGAGGATTGCACTTGGAGAAATTATATGAAATTAGAGGTCCCAAGGAATTTATTTCATAACTTTCCTGTACTTTAAATACATTTCTTTATGATATTATGTGGTTGCCTCTTTCTTAGTGAAAATAATATAAAATTTATTATTTGAAGACATTTTAGGTTTCACATTTTGTTCCAGTGCCCACGTTAAGTACATCAAATATGTGAGAGATCCAGTGCATGTGTGCGCGTATGAGTACTTGAGATTTTCTATGGTCGCACAAAGCACATTAGTTAAAAGTACTGACCAACAAAGCCACTAACAAGCTGTTGGCCAGCAACTCCCCCAATAAGAGCCCCTCTCTGTGTTGGCCCCATAATACAGGCACACACACTCACACTATATATATACCGATTTTCCCCACATTTCCCTCACATTTCCCTCACATTTCCCCCATTTCCCCCCACTCTCGCACTATATATTGGAGTGCCATTATGTGCGCTTTACTTTTTCCATCTTCTCCGACTTCATCGCCTTCTCCTTGTTGCGGCGTCAATCTCGATGATGCTGCCGCTCCTCTGGTGTGTCGTCAGCAGTTTGTCGGTGGGGTAAAGTTTTTTAATAAACGCATTTAAATGAATTGATGTATGGGCGAGTTATTCTGGGTAATTTCTCATCGTTTAATATGAAACAAGTTAAGGTTGTGTTCTCATTTCGCCCTCAGTTGGCTTCATTGCCCAAAGAACTTTTATTACCTTCGTATATCACACAGCAAAAGAATGAAAATTTACAAAAAGCTGAGAAAAATATCAAGGAAAAGTGCAGAAAGGGAAAAGAATGAAAGTTGTGCAATTCTTAAAACTTAATGGAGGCAAGTTTTCGCTCAACAAAATTTTTACAAAAGCAATTTGCAACTTAAGTTTAAAAGGTATCAATTTAAATTTCAGTTTATGAGTTGATAAAGGATTTTTGCTAGGAAATTGTATTTCTAGACTCTTTTTATTTATTTTATATATTTTTCTTATCAAAAAATACTCTCAAATTAAATCTTAGGCTATGCAGATTCACAGCTATCCATACAATTTTCTTTATTCGAAAAGCTCCCCTCTTTGTTTAACCTTAATGTTTAAATGAAATCAAAAATATATATCGTTTATCTAACTAACTTTAAGCATAGTTTTGGTTTTGTAAAGAATGTATCCTTTTTGGTTTTCCATTCAAATTGTATTTAAACCAAAGTCTTAAATTCCAAGCCAAGCGCATGACATCTTTAACCAAATTGCTTGCATTTCAGAATTTATGTGCAACGAAAGAAAGTTTGTTCTGTCGCATTTTTGAGGAATATTCATGTCGATGGGCAGGCAGACGGTTTTCTTTATACAACAATCCAAGGACTTTCCTCTTTTCAATTTATATTATTTGTTTTGCCTTTGTCTCTGTCGCACTTTGACTTTGTCTTTTATTTATACAAATTGCTTTTGTTTTCGGCTCTCAACTCGGGTGCCACGGCTGCCTGGTGCTTTGTTTATTCAGCTCGGGTTTGATTGTTGTTGTCTTGCCATCAATTCGCCTAAATATTTATGCTTTTATACATATTTTTTGTTTGTGGCAAAAAATGAAAAAAATTTTGCATTCGTTTCGCTTTCCATCAGTTCCTGGTCGTTGTGGCCCGTCTATTGACGCCATGGTAGCCATTCTGCTTGGTGCCCGCCTTGCGATTACCATTGCTGGCGCTTGAGTTTGAGTTTGAATTGCTGGCCAAGTCCACATCCGTTTCGGCCACGATTGGCGGGCCCCAAGAAACTTGTCGCCGCACTGTTGCCGGTCCCGCAACAGGACCAGAACTTGCTGTTGCTGTTCCTGCTGCTCCTGATGCCCCAGCAGGACCTCCATTTCCCCCGGATCCTGGCTTGCGTCGCTTGGAGCTTGTTCCTCTCTGCGGCAGTTGTCGCTGTTGCTGCAAGGACTGCTGCTGCTTTTGAATTTCATGTTGCTGCTGTCAAAGTGCAGAAATGTTTCAAATTTCTTTTTATTAAAAACTTTTTCTTTCCGTTTTTAAATATTTTATATATGTACATATGATATATATTTTTTTCGGGTTGCTGTAAAGACATTCCTTTGGATACAATTTTTCTTTGATTAGTTTTGTTTCGTGGCAGACATTGACATACCTTCATGCATAGTTTAGTTAGTTCTTTTTTAATTAACATGCGCGAAACCATAAAATTCTTTTTACATATTGCTCACTTGTTAGTAATTCGATTTGCATATTTTGTAAATTCGTTATCCTCTGTATGCTTTTCAGAGAACAAGAACTTTATTGTTCGTTTTCCCAGAATTAAGGACACCCATTGAAGTGAGGAATTTCAGATGGAATCCTGAAGCTCTTGGAGAGAGTATTGTGTGACCGTCCCATTGTTCACTTGTGTAGCAATTATTTTGTTACTCGTTTCTTTGTATTTTATAACCAAACAAAACCCAAACAAGCATATATATGTACATTCCTATGCTAATTAAAATGGAAAAATGGCATAATATAATAACGAAACTACATAATAAAGTCATTGTTTGATTTGTATTTTGTATATTAATAAATCCCAGCTGCTTAACATGGCCAAAAAAATATAAAATTCAATGTTTAGCTATAAAAATCATTCATTAAATTTATGTTTATGTTTGTGTAAGCTTTTAATCACTTACTTAATTTATAAAAAATGTATGGTTTCTATGCGTGTAAATATCTATAAAAAATGCAAGTGATTTCCTTGATTAAAAGTTGAATCAAATCGGTTTACCTATAAGCAAATATCACATCCCCTTCCTATGTATTTATTTAAATTTATACTGCAATTTGATTTACACATCATTAGTCGACTTTGAGTTCTTTGCCTTCATTAAGATTTATAGAAAACTTGGGCGGTAAAATCGTTTGGATGGCGTGGGTGTTGCTAGCAGGTTTTTCTCGTTTTTTGTGTGTGTTTTTGGGGGTGTTCTTTTGGGTGTCTTCTGGGTGCTTTTTGGTTGTGCAGACTTTGTTGTTGCTGCTGCTGCTGCTGCAGCTGTGTGTGGGTTGGGGTTACGTTTTTGCATTCTAAGCTCGTAATGAGTTTCACCGCAGCATTGTGGTAGCTGGCAAAGTTAAGTGCGTGCTGCGTTTGCGGCAGGCCCAAATGAACAGCAGTAGTTCGTGGTGAAAGATAGAGGGGAGGGGAAAAAGCTGGAAAAGCGCCGAAGAAACGGAGCAGCAGAAGATGAAAGAAAAGTGCAAAGACGCCCACAAACATTTCTGAACAAAAAAAAAGGGAAACTTGGCATGCATGACAGGAGCAAAAGCAGCAACAGCCAACAGCTGAGGCACTTGCACTTTTTGGTTGATGTTCAAACAAAAGATGCCGTTTTCAATACAGTAAATACTGGGGTTTGCGGATATATCTAGTTTTATAGAATAAAAATAAATGTTATAATTTCTTAATCAGAGAATTTATTAGGAAATAATGTTGAGCCTTGAGGGAAACCTTTTTAAGCACAATATTTAAAGGAAATGCCTTGTTAAAAATATAATAAAAGAAATATATAATATTGTAATTAGTCCCTGTGCATATTTTGTATTATTTTCTGATTTAACCAACTCTAAAAATCAATATTAATATATTCCAATTAAAAGAAAAGCAATTAATCAAAATTAATTTTCAAAAGTCAACGCGATATCCTTTACCTATTCCCAGATATTTCCCAGAACATCCAGCACTGTATTAACCCTTTTTTGAGGGAGTTGCTAACCCCTCTTCCTTCTCCTCATCTCTGGGTAAGCGAAACTTTTTGATTTTGAGGCAGGAAAAAAGTTTTTGAGTGCGCTTCAATTTCGGTTGCTTTGCAATCAGGCTCGCGTAGACGCCGCAAGTCAAGTGGAAATGTGGAAAATTCCGGGAAGGCGCTGTTGGGAAGGCGAGATGGGTTGAGAGGTGGCCCAGACAATGCCACACGCACTTTCCGCTCTCCCTGAAAACTTTCACCATTTTTCGGGTGTCGCTGTTGCCGTGGGAAAAACTAGGAATTTTCATCGCCAGATTTGAATGTGCAGCGATTGGCGTCGAGGAAAATTCAATTTGGCTGCAGCTTAAGCTCAGACAAAGTACATGCTAAGTAAGCTCAAAAGTAACATGCGACCCCGACCCCCCCACCCTTCGCTTCGATAGACACTTTTCCAGCTAAAACTACATAAAAGCCAATAAGTTCAATATTTTGCTTTTCCAATTTCCTACAGAAAACTGGGCGACGGAAAAAGGGAGTTCGTAGTTCGAGCATCCAGCTTCGGTGGAAGTTTGTTTTTGGGCGTGCCGAAAAGTCGATGCAAAAGTTGAAAGTTCTTGCCGCGTTTGTTGCTTAGTTGAAGGTTTTGTCTTAAGTTTCTGGCCGAAGAGTTTCTGGTCACCCCGCATGCATATACAATCTATATAAATCATGGACACGGCACTTGATAAGCAAGAAGGCTGAGATATAACTTTTTCACTGGGGGAAATGACTGAATTCTACGAGGAGTTATTTCTTAGAGCTACAAGAATATTCTATATAGTTTTTAGGACCAAAATTTAAGAAAATCAAAGCCACAGAACAATTATTTTAAAAGGGAGTCATGGGAATAAGCTTGCAATAATTTGAGTGCATACAAAACTATCGAAACTTATATATTCCATATTAAAATTTAATTCATAATTTTAAATTACCCACAACATTATATAAAACATTACACAATTTATTCCAAGTGTTTCTAAAACTGACCCATCATGGGCCCATAAATTGTGGCCTGCAACAATTGTTATTCTTAGCCCAAAGTTCATCACAAGATGAAGTTTTTCCTTGCTGAGATTTTCCTCTTCTTCTCTCCTTTTTTTTCTGTCCTGTTCCCCTGCTTTGCCTTAACGCATATTCATTTGGCAAATGTCCTTTTGGCCCTCTTCTGTGTTAACAAAAGAAAGCAGTTGCAATAAGCTCGCCACCCCTCCGAATGCAGTTCAATTTATTTTTGTGCGGAGGTATTTTAACTTTTGTGCTGTGCAGAGCACTTTTTCTATTAAATAACATTTTAGACAATTGGCTTGGCTGCTCTGGAAGAAAAAACCGAAAACCGAAAAGGGGAGAGTCTGCCGCTGGCAAGAAATTGCATTGATGCCGCTTAAGAAATTGTCCTGGCCACAACAGCCAACCGAAAGGATTCATTTTTCTTTCTTTACCCCAGTTAACAAAGGAAAAAGAATTGGCCAATATACAAAGGATAAAAAAAGGGGGAACGAAGACAAGGAGCAACCACACACCACACAAAAATCGAAAAGTTTCGCAGGGCATGTAAAAACTATCAAGTGGCCGGCGTTTAAGAGTTCCCTTAACACACATTAAATGCTTCAAAAGTGTAAGGATAATGTTCTAGCTTCAAGAGTTGGTTCGAGCATGACCCTTGAATGGAATTAAAATTAATTATTTAGGGGTTATAATAGGGAGATAAGCCACCAACGCTTAAGGTGTTCTTGAAAATTGAATTAAAATTAATTATTCAAAGGAGATTCATCTTAACTCGAAGCATAATTTATTTGCAGGAATTTTTTAAAGTTAAATAACCAAATAACCATACTTTTTCAATCGCCTTCGCTGCAATTAATTCATTTAACTCGATATGGCCAATAATCGGCTTACTCAATAATTGAGAAATAATTGAATTGACTCGATTGGCCAATGCTTTGTTCTGGTCAAAGTCTATTGCACGGGCCAATTTCGTACTGTTCGTGTTGCTTTAAGCCAATTGTCAATTGTCAAAAGGTACTCACTCCCATTTTTTCTGACTTTTCCGCCCCATTTTTTGTATTATGCCCACGGTTGGTTTGTGTTAAATTTAATTAAACAGTCACACACTATTCAATATAGACAATTATAATGGTATGCACAAATAATACAGACGAGCGTAACCATTATATTGCAATTATCGATTAAATATTTCATAAAAAAAATCAGGCAGAATGTTTGCCGTCATTCAATAATGCAAACAGAAAGTAAAGAAAATATTTTCACATGTTTTGTTTATTTAGTTAAATTTAATTAAATGCAATTTAATTAAACGGAACATTCTACGGAGTGGATGATGGCCGACAGGCAAAACAAACAAGTTAAAACGCTTTACTAAGGCAATATTTATGATAGTTAGTAGGGTCATGCAAATAGCTTGATATTTGGAAAGTTTGTAGGTGATGGTTATATATTTATTGCACCTTCACAAAAATTGTATAAAGTAATTAAATAATAATAAAATTATTAAGGATCTGGTAAACTATATATATAAATATTTTCTTATTTAAACAAAATGAATTTTAAAAATGATTATTTTGCTTTTATTCCTATAATTTTCTTTATTTCCTAATAATTGTTTACCATTTTAAAAGCATATACACAGGCCTAATTTAATAAAAAAAATAAAGTTACAATTTCAAAACAAAATATTTTAAAATATATTAAAGAAAAATAAAGTAAAATTATATTAGTTATTAGTAAGCAAAGTAAAACTTTAGCTTTCTTTTATAAAATCTTAAACATTGAATCCTTTGAACTTATTTTATTTATTCAAATTTATAACTAATTTAATTTAATATTAAGTAGTCAACCGATTTCTAATTAAGCAAAACTTATTTAGAAACAGGATATATGGCCTTGTATTCAGCATTATTAATACTCTGTTCTCAACTAATCCCCAGGAGTAGTAATTACAGTTGCTTCCCGGCCTTCGTCGTGTGTTACCCTGATTGCACTTGACATTATAACGTTTTGTTTATCCAATGTCCTGACTACTAATGTCCCCCGTGGACTGTCCAAATATTGGTGCCCCAGTGTCCGAATGTGCTTGTGTTTGTGTGTGTGTGTGTGTGTGTTTGTCTTCGGGGATGTCCTTGTGATTGCAATTACAAATGATGCATTTTCATGCCTCCCAGCTGTGTGCTTCTATGTATTTGCAGGCCATTTACTCGCTTACATTATGTAATGACATGCTCTTCCACTTGACTTGAGTTTATTTTGGGGTGTGTGTGTGTGTTCAGGTGGGTGTTTTGTGAGGTGTAGGTGTTATTTACATGCCAGTGCCAAGGCCGCGTCTCCGTCAGCCCAACTCATGCAAATTGGTCTCGCTGATTGTGACGAGCGGCGCCATTCGGATAAGGTTTTCGGTAGATACATTGGGTACAGTGGATACAGTGGGTCCTCTGCTTACCGGTAGACTTGGCACCTCCACTAGCACGTCCCCTCCGCCCTGACCCAGTCCATCGTTGGGTGAGGATAATGGACCATTTTGTGCGGTGGACAGCGGTGTGGGAGGCTCTGCCGCAGAGTCAGGCTCCCTGGAAGCTGAAAAGATTGGAAATAAATTTATGAACAAAATAATATTACAAAATTAACTTTCATTAATCCATTTCATTTATAACTCAATGATCAAGCCAGGTTATATTTTAATGGATTCTCACTGATTTATGTGCACGTACCATTTGTCGAGGAATCCGTGGTGTCCTTCGGCACCTGTTCAGGTGGCTGAGACTGTGCATCTTTCACCTCACTAGACGGAGACTCCTTCTTGTCGCCTTCCTTATCCACTGCTGTCCCCTCGGTGGCTGTATGCTCCTCCTCTTCCTCCTCCTCCTCGATGCGGGAGGCAATGTCTCCGTTTTTGGACAGGGCAGTGGGCGTGCCAGGCTGCGAGGGCGTGGCACTGCCATTCTTTAAGATGCCCACCAAAGGGGCGCCATTGCCAGGCTTTTTATCCTCCTGCGGCAGCTGAGAGACACATACAAAAAATTAAGAATCCACAAAGAAAAGGTTTAAAAATATTTAAAAATATATGAATATCCTGAAAAAGGAATATAAAGATACGATACGATAGATAAGATTTACGCTTTATCGTTTCTAAAACTTTAAATAATATTAAACACAATAAATACATGAAAGTAATTTACTTTACATGAAATGTTAAAATATCCTATTATTTCTCTCGATGCACCAACTTGAATTTAAGTCAAAGTTAATGCATGTTGAGTCCATTACTTACCGCCTTATAGGTATATGGCGGCAGGCCGTTGCCCGATCCCGCTGTAACCCCGCCCAACAGGCCAGCCTTTACACCTGGCGACTCATGCATCTTGGTTGCCTGCTCCTTCGACCAGATGATGTCCTCGTCCGTCTCACGCTCGATGCGCTTCTTGTAGGCCAAGTGGCTGCGATACACCTCCAGCAGGCAGCAAATCACAATGATGACAAAGACGCTGGTCAGCGTGAGGAAGACGACCTGCGTGGAGTCCTCCTGCTTGTTCTCATCGTACACGAATCTGGGAATGTAAGGGACACGGGCGGGCGGCTCCTCCACCCAAGGCTCCGGGATCTGCAAGGCAGGTAAGGGGGAGAGAGAGGGGAAGATGGGAATTGAGATTGGGATTGGGCATTCATTAGCACAATTTGTCGCCTGGCTGCCTTGGATAATCCGATTGTCTTACACCCAATGGGCACAGCGCAATGCACTTGGAAAAATGTGTGATTAATGTCATTATGATATTCAATAAAATAAATCAAGTATATACATTTTTAAAAGAAATATTTTGTTAAATGCAATAAATAAAATTTTGAAGAATTAATTGAACTTTTCTTTATATACTTTTTTACTTGATTTATTCTGCCAAGCCTTTGCCGGCACCCATAAAATATGCAGAGAAATTTAACCAAACGAAAATGCGTTAAAATTATATTTTTGATGACTGAATGTAGAATTGGGTAGCAATATTTAAACAAATTTATACTAAGTACTTCAAGGCTTTAATTTTCACATTAAACCCTCTTATAAGTCATCGATTATTCCATTAATAATACGATTTCTCCCAGTAATTGTACTCACCATGCTGACGTTGACCATTGGCTCCTGTGTGGGCTGCTCGCTCACATCGAATTTAGCGTTGCATTGGGCGCTCCGCACGCCCTGCGGATTGATGACCGTTATGTTGTCGGCACCGGACTTTGTGAATAACATGTACTCCTCGAGTGGCTTCATAACCTGCCCGTTCACCTGTATATAGATGTCTGCCGATTGGAGTTGGACGAGGGTAGAAGGTGGCGTCCAGTTGGTTTACCAAATTTGCGGTCGAGGGGGTGAAATTTTCATTAGTATTGGTCATTAATTCAAATTGAAATGCAAATGTGTGTGGACGGTGAGTGGAAATTGGAATTGCTTTGGCTTGACTTGGCTGAAATTTCGGCTTGGCTGCCGAGCTTCCGAATTTCCAGCAGCTACAAGGACCCCCTGGCACCCGTGGCAAGTCGTTCGTGCGTGTTTTATGCGCGTCCCGAAATTAGCAATAAAAATTTTAATGCCTATCGGTAAACTCCCACGAGGACCCCGGCTCTTTGATTTTGTTTCTTTTTTTCTGTTACGAGGGGAGTGTTGCCAGCGAAATTCTCATTTGGCAAATTAATGGAATGCTCCAAGTATGTGCAAGGTTATAATTAAGGTCAAAGAGAGCTATTTAATTATTTTCCGATTACATTGGGCTTTAAATGTTGAAAGGAAATTGTTTAAATGAATTTCAAGAGGTTTTAGTTACACAAAAAAATGTAAAAATTATTAAATGGTGTTTTTAAGCTATTTAAGATTCTTCAGATATCTTGTATAATTCCTAAAAAATATTCGAAATACCCTGATCTTCTTTGATTTATTAAAAATATTTCCACTATGCTAAAGCGTTAAATACGCCTTGTTTTATGACCCTCAACTATCGCCTTTCCGATGGCTCTTTAATGGAATGATGATCGAGTACGACAACGGCTTACGGCTCGCCCCCCACATGTGGTGTGTGTGTGTGTGTGGGCGTGGCACTATAAACAGATGTTATATCAACTGGCCACCAGAGGGGAATGTGCGGGATCATGGGTGAATTTTTAATCAAAGTGTTGGCCACTGTGCTGCGGTTTGGAGTGGCAGCAAAGCAGCAATTTGAATATGAGCCACTGTAAATCTTGAAAGAAAAAACTGACAGAATTTATGGCAAGCGACGCCAACGGCCACGGAAATGACTTTTTATGGCAGCGAATAAATTTAATTTTTTGGTCAACAATGTGAAGCAGCAGCACTATCCCCCCCTCGCCTAGCCGAAACATTTTGAGAGCTCAGAGCTGAGCTCAGTAAGTTCATAAAATTGCTGGAGTAAAGAGTGGGGACACTAGAAGAAAATAAATATTTTTGGAAGTAAACTAGAAACTAAGATAAGGAAAATTGTATATTATACAATATTTTAGATTATCTTTTAAAAGAAATAAATAGAAAGTCAAGAGGGTCTAAGCTTATAATCGTTTTTAACCTTAAAGATCTCATTTAGATTTTTCGTTTCTCAAGATTCTATATAAAATTAATTATGTCTTAATGAAGCTTCTCTATAAATTCTCTATAATTTTTCTTATTATTTAAATTATTATTGATTTTCCCCCCTTCATTATTTTATCTCAGTGAATGGAATGCATGGGGATGTCACTTGATGAGACCGACAAGAAATTAATGGCGGACGGGGTTTAAATTTACGACTCTCACTCGACAGGCAGCCGCTGTAGCTCTTGAAGACGGCAAACCGCGAGTCTGTGCTGTTAATGCCACCGATCTGGACGCGATTGGAGCCTGCCTCACCGCCAGTGGTCAGGACACGTGCGGCGAACTCCGTCAGCGGCACCTGCTCTCGATCTATATAAAGTTGTGCTTGGGTGCCATTCCTCACGTAATAGATCGAGTGCCTGGCGCTATTCAGGAAATTCCTATCGATCCTTGCGCCCACCGTGCGCCCATTATCCCGGTCCTCCTCCAGCTGCAGGTAGCCATCGGAGGTGATGGCCAACAGAAGGTAATAGCTTCGCTCGGCCGCCGTCTGCATCAGCAGCATAATACGATTGGCGCGTCGCAGGTCGAAGGACGAGAAGGCCAGCTGCAGGCGGACATAGTCCACGCGACCCATGCCCGGCAGCAGTTCGAATTTGCGCTGCAATGTGGACTCGCCACTGAAGTCGGCTCCCTTCTCCTCGGAGCAGAATTCGCCCAGGAAGCTGGTGTGCTCACAGTCGCAGGTCGAGACCTGCTCGGCAAAGTGCTCCTGACAGGTGCCGCCATTCTTGCACGGCTCCGCATCGCATTTAATCTGGCAGTTGGGCAAAACGCCATCCTGGGCTGGAATTGAGAGAATATCTATTAAAGAGTTTGGAAAAATAATTAAAAATAAATAAAGGTATTTATTATACACAAAAATATAATTTACAACCCAATTAAAATAGAACAAATTCATATTTGTAAAGAACTCCCTGCAACCCTCTATATATCAATCACTTGGACTTCCATTATATTCAAAACCAATATCCTATATCCCGGTTAGGACTCCTCCAAACTCCTCAATTTCCAGTCGAAGTATTTACTTCGACGGCGGTTTGGTTTTAATCGCATCAAAGTCAGGTTGCAATTTCCGCGATGCGTGGTCGCATAAATCATACGCCATGTGGGCCCGCTGCTTATCGCATTGGCATTAATCTTGGCGCGGCCCCAAAGTGGCCAGGCCCGGCTCATCGCTCTCGTCCTGGCCTAGGCCATCATCTCCTGCTCCAGCTCCAGCTCCTGCACTATCGCCACTTGCGCAGGAGTCGCCAGCACTTAACGGAAATTGCATGCATATTAAGTTAGACGAGGCTCTGTTGCAAAACCCAACCACAGATGCAACCACATAACCAGCCGCAGTCGCAACCGCAGACGCTGAGTGGAGTGGCAGCGGGCGGGGCCATGAATTAGAGTCGAAGAAGCCGCCCGCACGCCTGTGCGGCAGCCAAATAGCAAATGGCATTAGAAGCGACCCGAAACTGCACTCAGTGAAAATTGATTTATACTGCCTACTTACTGGGCGCTATATTCCTTTCATTGATTTCCGCCAAGTCGATCAACTGCGCTCCGATTTTCAGGCCCCGCACACACCCGATGTAGCCATCGAGAGAGGGTGCATCCACATTTGGTCGCAGCAAATTCGCTGGATCATAGCCGCCCACATGGAGCTGGAAGTACTCGGTGGGCGGTGCGGGCGGACGGTGCGGCGACAGAACCTCTGCAAATAAACAAAATCAAATGAGAAATGGTCGGGTGTATGGCTTTTAGATCTACAATGCACTAGGAAAATCAATACAGAAGTTAAACAAATATTTAGAATATGAATTATAATGAAAAGAAATGGCAAATATTGATAACTTATTTATTTAATTCATTTAATACTTAAAAAAAAATAACAAATTTATTATCTAAAGACCCCTTTATTTTTTTTAACTGCACAATTTTGGCTCCGGTTGCTTTATATAAGCTCGCGTTTCTGTGTGTGTGTGCGTCTGCGGAAATGAGCCTTCATTGCCGTGGCATTTTGGGTTTTAGCCAAGCTCCCTGCGACCCGGACACGTACCCTTATCCACACCCTTTCCAGCACCCCGGGCCACGGCCAGACCCAGGCCCTGGCCGGCCGTTTGAGGTTTAGGCCCATCAATTTCGAGTTTAAGTTTGTCTAATTGAAATGTTTGCCAGCCGACAGAGCGCGGCAATCTAAACTGAATCGGCCAACGGCTGCATGCCGCAGTGGCAGGATTCGGGGGGTCCAGCATGTCCAGCATGTCCAGAGTCCATCTCTGGTTAACGCATTTAATTACAAAAGTGCTTATGTGTTATTCTGTGCAAACTATTGACTAAATTCGAATTCAAATCGAATCGCAGTGCCCAGCAACGTAGAGTAATTATGATTGATTTTGCTGGCAAATCGTTTTGGCATTGAGTTACGGGCGATTTGATTGATTCTCCCCCCTCCTCTCTCCAACCTTTTGCCAATTGCCAGGCTCTGGAGGTTTTTGGTTTGAAACTTTTCCATAAAATTCAATTGCAAGGTAAGTTACGAGCAATGAGTGCCGTTTTGAGGTGCAATCAATCCGAAATATCATTGCCCGAAAGCATGTGTTTCAGGTTTAATTGATGGGCGGTTGAGTGAGAGGCTTTCGAAAATAATTTGTACATTTTCATGAAGGGTTAAGTGTTCCTTTGCTTTTCCCTTTCTAAAGAAATTATATTTCATAATTATTGAAATTTTTATAATAAGCATTTTTAAAACGAACACCTAAAATAAAAATAATAAACAATAAACAACCAACCCAAAAAGGACTTCATAAGAGTCTAGGTTTTAAAATAAATTTACATAGAACTAAAAAAATTTAAATAAATAAAAATAAAGCAAATACCATTCACAATTATCTTCATTTAAATACACACTCCTAAACTATTTTCCTAAAATTTGCTCTGCAAATACTTTGAACTCGAAAAAAGAAATCCGTTCGTATCATAATCAACTCGGTATGCATGCATTTTTCCATTTAACAACAATTTCCGCATTCTATCTGCCATTGAAATGCCGTTTAATTTACATTTGAGTGAACAAAGCAAGAAAAAAGAAAAGCTTTTCAAATATCTACAAACTACAAAGCAACTCGTTGTTTTTATGCCACCGAGAAAAACTTTATCCATTCGCTTGGCGTTTATTTTCCAACAGTTTTCTACCACTCACACACACTCTCATGTGCTTGGTAACTGCAAGGGAAAAAATTCAAGTGCACATAATTTTACCAACACACACACACACGCAGTGCACAGATTTTGTTTTTGGCGAAATTTTTGGAATTTTTGCAGCTTAACTTGCTAAACTATTTGCAAATTTTCGGAACAAAAACAAGAGAGGAACAACCCCCGAAAAGGAAGCCGCGCAGCCTGGCAACAGAAAAGGGTTGTGAATATATATAAATATATATATATTTTTCGGAATTGTTGGTTCAATAAGTCTTGGCAACATGAGCGTTGTTTGGGACCTGGCCAACTGGAAGCCGGTCTATCGGATCGACAGTCTCTATCCGACGCGGCGCTTGAGCGGTATAGCCTACAACATGTACGGTCGCCAGGCGGGCGGCGGCAATCAAGCGGGTGTATCCAACAGCACCACAAACAGTGGCGGGAACAGCGGTACCGGAGGTGGTCAGGGACATGACAAGATGAAAATTGGCTTCTGCACGGACCTGGATAAGTCCGTGCTGGTCAATAACTTTGAGAAGCGGGGATGGCATCAGGTGAATGGCGACGACGACTGGCACTTTTACTGGGCGGGAGTGCAGACCTGCAGGAATATTTTCAGCGTGGACAGTGGCTATCGGATGCATGACAACCAGATGATCAATCACTTTCCAAATCACTACGAGTTGTCGCGAAAGGACCTGCTGGTGAAGAATATCAAGCGATATCGCAAGGACCTCGAACGGGATGGCAATCCGCTGGCCGAAAAAACAGAATCGAATAACTCCAGTGGCACTAGATATCTTTATTTGGATTTTGTCCCCACCACATTTGTCCTGCCAGCCGATTACAATATGTTTGTCGAGGAGTATAGGAAGTTTCCCCTGAGCACTTGGATTATGAAACCCTGCGGAAAGTCCCAGGGAGCTGGAATATTTCTGATTAACAAACTCTCAAAACTCAAGAAGTGGTCCAGGGAGGCCAAGGGACCTTTTCATCCACAAATTGCCAAGGAGTCGTATGTAATCTCCAGATATATAGACAATCCCCTGCTGATTGGCGGCAAAAAGTTTGATTTACGTCTGTACGTCTTAGTGGCATCCTTTAGGCCCTTGAAGGCTTACCTCTTCAAGCAAGGATTCTGTCGTTTTTGTACGGTGAAGTACGATACAAGTGTCACGGAGCTGGATAATATGTACGTCCATCTGACCAATGTGAGTGTGCAGAAACATGGCGGCGAATATAATACTCTGCATGGAGGAAAGTGGTCCGTACAGAACCTGGCTCTATATCTAGAGGGAACCCGAGGAAAGGAGGTCACAGATCGACTGTTTGGTGCTATATCCTGGCTTATAGTCCACTCTTTGAGAGCGGTGGCACCGGTGATGGCCAGTGATAGGCATTGTTTCGAATGCTATGGCTATGATATCATCATAGATAATGCCCTAAAACCCTGGTTGGTAGAAGTCAATGCCTCGCCCTCGCTGACTTCAACCACTGTCAACGATAGGATACTCAAGTACAAGCTTATAGATAATATCTTATCGGTGGTTCTGCCACCGGATGGAGTGCCGGATGTACGTTGGAATAAGGTACCCAGTGCCGATGCCTTAGGTAATTTTGAACTACTCATCGACGAGGAGTTGGCCGCCCAGGATGAACAGCATCAGAATAGCAGCAATAATGCCCACAGCAAGACCTCCAAGATGGGTAGCCGCTGGAAGTGACGAAAGTAGTTGCGGGGGCAGGGCATAGAGGGGGCTCAAAAATAATTAAAATCCGAAAATATCAATAAAATATAAAATTAAATAAAATTTAAGAACATGGAAAAAGAATTTAAATTGTGCCTATTTTTCTATATATATTTTTTTTTATGATAAGAAGATTTGCATTGTGTGAAAACTGTCAAAAAAATACTTCTTTTGTTCTACTGAAGCGGTTATTGAATTGATGAGTTCAAAGAGGACTTGTGGTTAGTAAATTTTCTAGGCATTTTTAAAGACAAATTTATCAAAAATACACTGAAACCCGAAGAATAAATTAAACTCACCCTTTTCGGGATTACTCCACGGTTTATTGGCATATTCATCCAGGAGCAGTGTTCCCCTATCGATGCTCACACTACGCTGATTCACATGCATCCTGGTTTCCTGTTCTCCTCGGACTATGGCCACCTGGATGCTCTTCAGAGAGGCCACTAGAGTATCGTCCAGCAGAGTTAGATTTACAATTTCATCACCATAATTGTATAGGAATACTATCTCCCGATTTAGGCTGATGTAGAGATGCACAAAGTTGTTGTAATGATCGTTGGCATACAGAACCAATGCATTCGTATCGTAGGTTCGCAAATTAATCAGTAGATCCTGGTGCAGGATGCCCTTCAGGACATCCCGTTCCGCCTCGATGCCATGCATTAAAATGGCCGGAGTGGCGGTCACGCTCAGATAATTTCGCATCAGGAAGGACTCTCGGTTGATGAAGGTCAGAGCTTTTTCGTTAATGTCTGTGTGGGATTTTAAGTTATTAATATTAAACGCAAAGGGGAATTTTTGAAAGGAAATTACACTAAGGAATATATAATAAATAAATATTTCAAATATTGTGTCAGTTTCTGATGAATTCTAGTTCCTAAATTGTTTTAAATGGCGTTAGTTTTCAAGTGTTTTTTGATTTATAAGGCTTCTCCTTTTTATCTTTTATTTCTTTAATATTTTAATAACAATTTAAATAAAATTTTGAAATATATTTCTCGTTGTGCACTTACTTGTCTCGCAGAACTCTCCAATGTGAGCCCAGGGATTGTTGCAGACGCACTTGAAGCTGCTCCAGAGCTCCTTGCACTGGGCTCCATTGCGACAGGGCGATGGGACGCAGGAGGGCTTGCAGTCCTTGATAATCTCCGACAGATGCACCGACATGTAGCTGTAAATGTCCAGAATCTCCCCATTGACCACCAGGCCCCGGAAGCAGCCAATGAGCCCGGCCTTCACTGACAGCTTCTTCAGCAGGTCGCTGGAGAGAGAGAAAAAAAGGGACAAAGATGAAGAAAAAGCGGGAGAAAGTCAGCTGGGGATTATTTTATATTATGACTTGTCGTAACTATTCAATAACTTGGCCACTTAAGCTGCACCAGCTGCATCATCGATTTCCCTCCCTTGGACAAACATGAGGCATCACCATGTGGTGGATTCTTGATTCTAGATCCTGGATTCCCGCATATTTGCCCATTCTGTCACTGGGTTTATGCAAATAAATTGTGACCCGCTCAATCGGAAGCGACGCGTTTGAGTTTTAAACTTGCAAAGCTGAAAATTGAAGCGACACCCTCTTGATGGTAGGTGGAAAATGAGGATGGATTTTCTTAAAGGACAGTTGGGAAAAGTTTTTTCTAGAGGCGCTTTTGATGCTACATATTTTTATATTTTTTCTGATTCTAAATTAAGGATTGGCAGAGGTAGAAGAATCTTCTTAACTCTATAAATATTTATTATACCTTTAGATATTGTAGTATGTTTATTACTTATTATTGATTTCTTATGCTTGAATTATTTTTTAATGACTCTAAATCAATGAACATTTAAGAAACCCTTACAAAACTTCTTGAATATATTCTTAAATTGCCCAACTGAGTTTTCCCTGCAGTTTGTTAAGTTTTCCGTTGCTACACTTTTAATTTACGATGCTCTGATTTTCTTGGGGCATATAAGTTCACAGACCTAATTAAAAAATAATATAAATATTAGAGAATCTTTACAAAGTAATATAAAACATAAGAGAATTTTTAGACTTATATAAATATACTTGAGGAAAAACTAAAAGGAATCAAAATTACCAAAGAGCATCCTAAGGTCTCAGTAGCTCCTTCTAACCTTTTTTTTTTTGGTTTTGCAATACTTGCTCAGCGATTCCCTTTTTTCTTTCAGCATTTTGCAAGTTTTCCTTGTGCACTTTTGGCTTGCGTTTTCTTTCACTTTTCGCTCCCCCCTTCGCCACGGCCAACAATGAATTGGCCAATAAAATCTCAAGTGTAAGCTTTTGAAAATTAAAGTGGCGGAAATGTCTTGTTTATACGCGTACAGCGGCAAAGGAAAGTTGCTCAAATGTCTTTCTAAATTATGTAAATTTCATTACGAGACATTCCACCCACAAGGATCCCCGGGAACCCAAGTCCTCCTCCGAGTGTTGTCTGAGCGAGAGCTTCTCGAGTAAAATTAAAATTCTTGTTTTAAAAATAAGAAAGGAAAAAGAGGGAAAAGTCTCTCAACTTGGTTTTGGGGTTTCCCGTGTCCCTTCGTTCCTTTGAATTTATTACAATTTCTTTTCGCTTTTCGGTTGTAATTGTTTGCCAAGCGTTGCGTAATCGTTATTTAAGCGCCAAACTTATTGACGGGCCTTCGTCAGGCGAATTGGCCAACGAGCAGTTTAATTTCATGATTTGCATTTACCAAGTGCACTCTTCACCCAAATTTAGCCCCACTTTCAGAAGCGGACGGAGTCCTTACACACGCGTGTCCTTGCTGGCAACCAGCGAGCTATTAAGTCATTAGTTTTTGCAACGTGTGCTGCATTTCTTTTTGCTAGCATGTCACAAATGCATTTTTAATTTTTTTTTTACGTCAACAGACACGGGGCCACGCGTACATATAAAAGTGCACTAGGGAAAAGGGGGAGCTAAAAGGGTTTGAATTTTAGCTGAAATGTATTTGGAAATTTTTGAAAAGAAAAGCTCGATTTCGGTGAGGCAATTTGGGGAGAGATATTGCATCCATTTGTGTTAAACATTTTTAAATCTGCATGTTATTGGTTATATTAAAAATAAATAAATAATAATTAAATTGAAATACTTTCGGTAAATATTCTACTGGTTTTCCTTAAATAAAATTATGAAAATGTTAATAAAGTCCTACTTGTTTTTACCCCTTTAAATGAAAATAAAGTAGACTTCTTTGTACCCCCTAAAATATTTACAAATTTGTATGTACATATTTCTACCTCATATAATACCCTTAAAATTTGAATAAAATTTCACTTATTTATCCCTTACATAAACCCCAAATAATATTAATAAAACCTACTTTCTGTTAGTTTATTTAAAACCTTTTGAAATGTTAATAATTACGTATTTATCCCGTTTAAAATATTGATACAAATATTTCCCCAAAGTGTATATACAGGACGTTGTAACGAGGACGCGTGGGAGGACACGCGTGACACACGCGTATGCAAAATGAAATTTAGCGCTTTGCCTTGCAAATGATGTGCCGCCGGCTGGCTGGCTGGCTGGCAGTTCTGGCCTGGCTGACACTTGGCTAAAAGGATTTGTACGGCGGCTGGCCGCGCTCAAAAAAATGTAAAAAAAATGACGAAAATTCCTCGGAAATTAACGGCAATAAAACGCAAAGGAAAGAAGTTTTTTGGGTAAAGGAGGAGCCGCCGCTGGAGCCGGTGCAGGCGATGTGCATATACTGGCGACATGCAGGCGACGGAAATCCTATTAACGTTGCAAACGCGCAAAGTGCGAAGCAATTAAGAATTTATTTAACGCCGTCACAAGCAATTAAGCACTTTTCATTCATTCATGGCCATGGCGACTGGCGACAGCCGTGCATTTTACTATCCGGCATCAAGTGTCCACTGTACCCGCACGGTGTCCACTGTAGCCGCTATCTGGCCTCTGGGATGGAACCGCCGCCCATCGACGTCATCCTGTTTCCTGCAGCGCGGCAAATAATTCGCATATTTGGCACGCCAGTTGCCTGTGTTTTTCCCATCGGCATGCGGTGCCCCGT
Organism: Drosophila anomelani; assembly: GCA_035045905.1. Taxonomy (NCBI): domain Eukaryota; kingdom Metazoa; phylum Arthropoda; class Insecta; order Diptera; family Drosophilidae; genus Drosophila; species Drosophila anomelani. The sequence goes on from JAWNOO010000165.1 coordinate 13,695,138, forward strand.
GTTCTGTGTCCTGTGCGCTGTGGTAATCGATGGCCATGCAAATGATGAGCAGGACATCCGCGGATGGGGCCGGGCCTTCAAAAAGGATGCCAGAATCATTGGCATCTGCATCGGCAGGACCATCAGCAGGACCGCCAGCTGCTGTCGCTTCCTAAACAACACAACATCGAATGTGGGTGGGGGAGGGGGAGAGGGAAATGCGGTTGCACCACATGCAAAAACCGATTACAACAATCATTAGCAGCATCGGCCATTGTAATTTTTGCCCCGACTTTTGCATAAATTTCCATGCATCCTTGGCGCCGTTTAAGCTGTGTGAAAAGCACTGCTTAACCCATTAACTGAATGGCGTTGAAGTTTCAAAGTATTCGCAGGATATTTCGGAAACTTTTCTATTGATTTGGCTAAGTTAACTTTTTGAGCAGAAAAAAATGAGACAACATTTTAAAGTCGCTTATGCTGATAGAGCAAGAAAGTTTCTGGCTTAGCACTTTTCTTTGGGGGAATATAGTTAGTAGATTTATATTTTAATTTAAGATAAAATTGTGGAAAATATTGAAGGGTATTGAAGTGGAAAACAGCAAGACCCACAACCTCCTGGGCTCTAAAGGTGGCCATTTAAATAATTTAACATTTAACCTACAACTTCAAAATAATGCTTAAATATGGATATTATCAATAAATGTCTTACTTTTTCTATTTACGATTCTTATGGTTTAATATATTGAATAGCGTGTAGGTTTATCACATTAAAATATCAATTTATATATCAAATTTTGCCTGAAATATGAAAAAGTATCTTATTTTAACCATCCCTAAGGCAACCTCATGTTATAATTACTTTTTATTCTTCTAATTAGGTTATTTTAATGCCTAAGTAATTAACCGCTGGCTTTTTCTCAAATTCAAACCGCACACACATAGTACAGAAGTATCTTTATTTAAAACTCAACACCTTCCGGCGCGTAAAAAGTAATTGCATTTGGAAAAGCATAACTTTGTGTTTGTTCCTTTATTGTTAACCCAATTGAAGGGCTCCTCTGGCACACAGAATGCGAGCAGTGACATGGAATGAATTTTAAGCGCACCACCGCAAGTTCTTAATGGGTTAACACTTGGCTGCCGGAGCCGAGCCCTTCGAACGTCTCGTTAAGGTCTCGCCGTGTCTCTATCAATATGTTGATTAACTCTTTTATTTATGAGCCGCATCCGCTGATTTCGCTTATTGGCTTACGTGCAACCTTATACGCCACTTCGCCACGGCTCGGACCCCTCTCCCCTCTCTCTTCGCTCTCCTCTGATGATGGCTGCATCAATATTGCATTTTCCATATTACTTGTATGTTTTACAGAGCTTTCTTTTCCGCCGATAAATAAATTGAATAAATTGGCTCAGTGAAAGCGGATCGGATCGAATCGAATCGATTCTGAAGGGGGGTGAATGGGTGATTTTTATTGGGCCTGGGATTGGCCTTTATAGAGCGCTGCACTTTATCGTTAATTACTCGGCGTGTTTACCGCTCATCGAAATTTTATGAGTGGCAGGCAGAACTTTTTCGGGGTTAAGTGCCAATGTGTGCACACGTCTCCTTGCCACTCACACAGAAGTACACCTGTGTGTGGATGTATAAATAAATATTTCAATTTGATTTTTATACATTTTCAATAATTAAAAAAAAAGGAAGGAATGAAGTAAGACAAGTGCCATATTCCGCACACACATATGAGTGCTTGAAACCCCCTCGATTGCTTTTTCCCAACGCTCCATCTATCTCATGAGCGTGAGCATCCGCCGCCGGCGGTATCTGCTCCATAGCAATGAGGGGAGGGACGCAAAAAAAACTTTATAAATTTTGCCAATCAAAAATAAGCGCGTTTTAAATGCGCTAACTTCCGAAGGGGATGAACTGGAATGGTTACGGGTTAAAAAATTCAGGAAAAAGCAGCATCAGGTTACGATTACACTCACTCCTTCGCCGCGGCTTGATTATTGATAATGACTTTGGAATGAATTTCCAGCGAAAAGTTAATTTAATTATGGCAATTCTCGTTCCACCCCCAGAAGGATTGGCTTTCCAGGAATGCTGAATGCTGAAAGTGAATGTGTGCGAAAGCGGTTTGTGCATACAAATTACGCCTCTGATCAAGCTGTTTAAACTTGGCCAAATTTAATTATTAATTAGTAGTAATACTCGGAACTTAAAGTCTTTGAAATATTTTAGTTTGGCAAAAAAGAGCTGCGCTTATTAAATTTTATACCCGCACCAAGTAATCGACAGTTATTCCATTGAGCGTTGCAAATTGCTGGCATCAATCCGTAATTAACTCATAAGTGAGGCGTCCCAATTATCAATCCAACTGTGGCGGTCATCGGGCCGTGGCATGTGCTTCCCGCAGGGCAGGAATCGATGCCATTGGAGGGGATTCCTTCGGGCGGACGGAGGCTACTGTCATTGTTAGTCCTGCTGCTTGGCAGTTAGTCGCGCGTTTATAATTAAAACGTAATTGCCGCAATAAATTGCACAAACCGCAACTGCCAGTGGACACCCCACGAGGAGCAGTATCGTTAAAGGAGGAGTCGTGCGGGAAGCAGGAGCAGGAATAGCATCAGGACAAGTGGCGGGAATAGAGCTTATACCCGTCGATTGCCATTACAGATGCCACCGATGCAGGCAGCCATAAAAAGCTATGTCTGATTACACTAACAAACAGCAGAAAATGCATTTCGTGTTAGTTTAAAAATAAAATACATAAAATTATTGAGCTTTAAATATTTAAGTTATAAACCAAAACTAAGGCATTGTAAGCATATTGAATTCCCTTTAATTTGTGTCTTTCGTGGGAATCCTTATGGTCTTTATGTCACTTTAAAATTTATTAACACATTTTAGGAACTATCCTATACCTAATTTTCTCATTGCTATCAACTCCTAATTGAAATGTAAAAATATATTTAAATAATAGTTCTTTAAAAATTAAACCTTTAAAAATATACAAAGAAAATGCATTTCCCAGTGCCGCCCCAGAGCTAATGGATAAATAAGTCTGAAAAATACTCACAATGTGGCACCGCCAATGTACATGCTGCCCTCAAACGGTCCGAACTCCTCCTCGGGCAGCAAATCGAGCATCTGGTAATCGGTGTTTATCATGAAGCGCACATGATACTGGTTGTAGTCGATCCATATTTTATGCCACTCGCCGCCATTGAGCCGGCGGTGCGAGTTAATGACCAGCTCGCGGGTGGTGCCCGTGCTGAGGGTGAAGGTGAACGTGAGCTGGTCATCGCCGGTCAGAGCCACCATAAACGAGGGATAGTGGGCGCGGATTGGTGGCTGGAACAGCAGGATGGCCTTTTCGCCGGTGGTTCGGAATGAGAAGGCAATGTCGCCCTTACGCCAGCCAGGCACCTCGATATACGACTGCGACGTGGTGAAGGTGACCACGTACTTTTGGGTATCTGCGGGGGCAGGATAAAGGAATTATTAAGGGATTCCAGACAGGATGAGTATCTTGGGACATACGACATTAAAAAAGTCTAGCCAAGTTATCCCAAAAGACTAGTGTTTATTTTTAAATTATATCTTAAATTTTCACTCACTTGTTTCCACACATTCCAATGGGCCCAAAGTGATGCGTCCCTGGGCCTCATCGTCCAGATCCTTCTGCTGCAGGAAGTACATGTTGGTGATGCCCAAACTGTGCGGATCCTGGTAGTAGCCCTCATCCGAATTCCATTTGTTCTCCTTCACGTCGCAGTTGCATGATTGATTCGGGTCCACGCACGTCTTGTTAACGGAGCATGGGCAGGCGCCTCTGCGGAAGGGTTGGCATTCGGATTACGAGGTTCCGGGTTGAGGTTGTGTGGGGGGCAGGACGGGTGGGTCACAAAAAAGGTGAAAGGTATTAGAAAAAGTCTGCATACATTTGCATACATTTAAGCCGGAGAGCCGCCAGCAGTTTGACGAGTCCGTTGAGTGACCGACTGAGCCACATCCGCCGCCTGCCTCCTTTCCGTATTTTTTTTGTTGGCTTTTCGCTGCGCCATTTATGCAGAAATATTCGTTGGGTATCAAGGCAATGTAGGATATATCAGTGACGGGACAATTAAGGGACAATCAAGTTCAATTATTTGAGAGGGAAAGGGAAAGACCTTTAGTCTTGATTGGGAAAATATTGTATTTTGTGAAATTGATCAGGATATTCTTTGAAGTTTTAATAAATTCATATAATTTAAACAACTTTTCTTGTTCTAAATTATCTCTTAGACCTTTACAATATCTCCACTAATATAAAGTTGTTATAATTTTATATTATTTTAAATGGTTTATAAAAATTCCCCTTTAAAATCCATATTAACGAGTATCCACTGGACCAAAATACGATTCGGGATGGGCCTTTTCCGGCTTATGTTTGTGCTTGCTGCGGTTTTGGCCTGCATGTGCCGCTTCCGTTTCCTCATCCGCATCCGCCTCCGTGTTGCAAGATCCGCATTCAAGCCACCACAGTGGCAGCAACAGCAGCAGGAGCAGCAGGAGCATGAGTGGCACTGCCACAGCACTACACTGGCACAAACACACAAACAAACAAACGAGCCTGTCAAATTTTGAATGAGTAAGGACCAAACTACGAGCCAATGATGGATGGCCAAATGGTCTGGGGCGCCCCAGAAAGCTAGCCGGCTTTTTTCTAAGCCCCAGACCGGGTGCATTTTTCGTGTTGGCCGAAGCCAACCAGAACGCCATTCATTCATGGAGGCAAACAAACAAGTGCCAAAAAAATGAAAGCGAAACCAAAGTCAGGCTGTTAAGGTTTTCGAATTGATTTACTGAAAGCGGAAATTAGTGACGCAGGCACACACACAACCAGAGTAGAAGGAAGTAGAAAGTAGAAACAAGGAGGAGCGGCAGCAACAAGCGACTGGAAATTGCCGCCGCCAGATGTTGCCTACTTTGCTGCGCATGATGTATTGTCAAAGGGTTCTCCAGGCAAAGCCAGCCAACCCGAAACATCCTTGCCATCCACCCACGGTAGGAGCCAGGCCTTAGAGAAATTAGGCGTAAAGTCTAAATTTGTGTGCTCAAAGCTATTCATTTTAAAAAGGCCTGCCCATAGCAAGAAAAATTACCAAGGCGAACTTGTTAGAAACAAAAAATAAAGGAAACAAGTATATAAAAGTTTAACAAGGTAAAACGACTGGAAGATACCCATTTGATTAAGCCTTTATATTTTGGATATAGAAAGAACTGCAGCTCCACATATGTTTTTAAATATATTTTAATTTAAAATAAGAGGATTTTCCCTTTTTAATTATCAACAATTCACAAGATATTTATATAGCTTACTTTAGCTCTTTATACTAAAAGAAAGCTTTTACCGAAAGCCTTAAAAAATAATTAATATATATTAAATCCTTCCCTTTATTTAATTTCCAAAAAAATATTTGCTTTCATAAATCTATAAAAAATATATATCTCCCTCTTAATACCCCTCAAAAAAATCAAATATAAAAAGAGCTAGAATAACGAAAGAGTTGTTCGACAATATGGCGGCTGGAAAAAGGAAAAACACAAAAGTTGGACCGACATAATGGGCGCCACAAGAGATATGGCGGGACTCAGTCATAAACCTTATTAGCGCTGATGCGGAAACATATTTGCCTGACATAAATACCAAGCTCAGGGCTTTTGTTTTGCACTTTTGCAATTTTCCTCGTATTTGGCCTCATATGTTTTTTGGTACCCTCCCATCATTAAGTGTGGTTCGCCGGGCTTTTTTTTTAGAGGTTTTGCCATTAGTTTACCTTGGACAAAAAAGGCATTCAGTAGCCGGCTATTCCTGCCCGCCTTTCGACACCATAAAATTTTATGCTCCAATGCATGGCAACAAATGCCGCAGATATAACTTTGGTGGGAGTAGTAAAAGGGTTAGTTCTGTAGAAGGAAAAAAGAAGGAAATTTGAAGAGCTAGACCAACACTAGATGTTGGCCAGTTCAGTGGGACGAACTCCTTCGTGACAAATTGTAGGGAACACAGGGGAAAATAATCCAAAGATATTATTAATGGGCTAAAATTAAAGAAAAATTAAGTTTGACAGGAATATAAATAGGATTTAAGACATATTTCGAAGATTATAAGCTGGAAATTTATATTCGGCCTCTATAAACACTTAAAATAGATTTTTTCTCTGCATGTACAGAGTTCAAAAGCCAACAGATGGCTCTTCCTAGTGCAACCGCATCTCTGACAAGACGTGGTCGGAGTTGCATTGCACTGGGAAATATCGATGCTATGTGAAAGTGAGTGGAGTTTGCTGGCATTCTAGAAACAGAACAACTGCACATATGTGTGTGATGGGTAAACATGTCAGATGGCATTAAGCGAAGGTTCCTGCTTGGCATTTATATTATGCATGTGCGAGCAATTAATTTAAGTTTCGTTTACAATTGAAACGCAAGCACCATGGGGAGAGCAGAGAAGCTGGAGCCTGGGTTGGCCTTTCGGAAATTTCGGATTTATATTGTTGGATTACCGCACGTACTCTGTACTCCACTGGGGCAGAACGCACACACAACATACACACACCGGGATCAGGGTCTGGTGATAATCCTGGGTGCAACAGCAAGTTAAGCAAATAGACTGCAACATTAATTGTGTGGCTGGCGGTGGACCAAAATCATCCGCCAGCATATGCAGGGACTAAGCCACGAATAGTGGGCTTTAAACAAAGAATTTGTATTATAAATTAAGGAACATATTAATTATATAAATGTTGTGAGGAAAACTAATAAATATAAAGAAATTTCTATATAAAACTTAAAGAAATGCGGAGTAAAAAAAAAAACATTAACTAATGGACATTACATAAAACAAGAAAAATAAATAAAATATCGAAAAAACATTCTCAAAATATATAGGAGATTAATATGGAAGTATTAAGTTATATTGAAAGATTTATACTTGAATTTTAAAACTAAAAGAATAATTTTGGGCACAACTTAGAGCAGTTAAAGAAATTATCATATCTAAAGCTACCACAAATAATTCTTCCATAAAACCAACTAATGTTTATACCATCAATAAAATAAATTAATAATAAAATGCACATTTCCTTTATTGTGTACCCACTGTACCGTAAGCCCTGCTCTTGTCATCCAATTTTGTGTTGTTTGCGGTGACGTGGCTCAGCACGTAAATCACAAATACCCGCATGGGTGTTGGTGCCCCATGCACCCGGCTTACCTCTTGACATTGCCTAGGAAGTCGACGGTGAGATTCTTGGCCGAGGAAGTGAACCAGGTGGCCGAATGCAGCTCCAACTGAGCCCGGTAGCAGTCGTACTTGATGTACTGTGTGCAGTACAGTGAGTGCGAGATGAGCTCCTGCAGCATGTGCGGTGAGAATTCCCGGTATCGGATGTTGAAGCTAAAGTCCGTCTCCCTGGCAGATCGCACATCCACTTGGCTGGGCAGATTGTGCTCCACAATGGTCTTGGTGGCATTTTCGAGGCTCTGGAAATCACACTTTACATGGGCGGGTGGAAACACACCATTGCCATCGATATCGATGAGGTAGACATCCGATTTGGTAAAGCCCAGCAGGGCCAGCTCCTCGCAGGTCTTTCGGTACTTTGTGAAATGACAGTTTTTGCCAATGTAACCCGTGTGCTTACAGTCGCATGTCACACGATCGTCCTTCACGAAACACTTGCCGCCATGCTCACAGGTATTGGGCCTTTTGCAGGGATCTATGTAGTTGCAGTTGTCCAGGGCCACCTTTGGGTAACACAATTTAAATTAAATAAAATAAAAACAAAGAAAGCTATAAGAAGTTACCTCTCCCACCACTCGCTCCGTTTTGACCACATGCCTCGGTTCAATTAAGTGATTATTTATCTCTATATCTCTAATGCAACCCACTAACCCCATGGCTGCTGACTTTAAGCTGCTGCCAATGATCAGCTTGTCGCCAATGTTAAAGGTCAATCCATACATCTGGCTGAGGGTGTGACGATAATCCACCGTGAACCGGATCTCGCCCAGCTTATAGTCCAGCTCCACGCTGTGCCAGGAGGTGGCTCTATTGATTTTGATGGTGGTCGAGTGCGTTACATTGTTGTTGATGTCGGGGACCAGATCGAAACTCAGTTTGTCCGACGTGAGACGTATCTAATGGATGCCAGCCATTTTGTAATTTCCGTTAGTCGCGCGTTTCCGGTTGCAGTTTTTATCGGCAGACGGCGGCCATTGTTGTCGCCGACGGATGTTGCACGTAGCGCCGAACAAAACCCGAAGCCGCGCATTAGCGTGTTTCCAAATATTAGTTTTTGTCAGCGACATGTAAAACGAGGGAGAGAGGGGAGGAAGAAAAATACAAAATTCTGTTAGCATTAGAAGGATTCAAACAGATTTTTTCTGTGTGTGTGTGTGAGTGTGATTGTCCGTGTTCCAAAATAAATCAAAATTGCGAAAATGCCTGAAATGCAGCTCCGCACAACCGCATGGAAACACCCACTCGGCCGGCACACACATTTCAATTTAAATGCCTTTGTGCATTAGCTACGCTTAAATCATATTACGCATACGCCACGTGGCCGGGTTGAGTTTGGCATTCGCCGAATCAATCGGGCTCTCGTGTGTGTGTGTTGCTGTGTTCTGTTGAAATTGCTGCCCATTAATTTGCAGCCATTCTCGGGGGAGGTGGTATTTATCCACAACTCTTTATCATTTGTTTGTCCCTCTGAAACCAAATTGATGTGCCATATTCGGTCTCCGTCGCTTGGTGTCATATATGCAGCAATAATGATTATTGGCGTAAAGCTAAAATGTATGCGGTACAGAGTTGGTGAACTAGTTCGAAAGATTTTATATTTAAAAAAGAAAATTTAAGATTTTAAATACAATTTAATAGAAGGCATAGCAAATTGATAAAGAATTTACTGTACGCTTCCTCTAGTTCACCTTTAAAGAGTTTAAAAATGCTTTGATTTGTTTTTGCAATTATAAAATACCTATAAACAATTAACTCTATTATTTATTCTAGTTAAGCATGCCTTCTTGTCTTTATTAATATCCATATTTTTTACTCTAAAAGATTGAACAGAACAATAACAATTATTTATCGACAAATTTCTTTTGGCAATCGTACAATTTGTATCTGTTTATTTATAAATCAAACCCCAATGGAAACTCATAGATCACAAATATAAACTAAAGTCTACCAGATTTATTGACCAAAATACAAATCGCAGAGATAACCTTGTTAAAAACTATTTATCTATGTGGATAAGCGTGCAAAATCCAACTAATTTGATAGCCCCATGTGTACATATATATATTTTTTCGCCTGCTTGTTTGCAGGAGTCTATTATTTTGGGGAAATTGAAACAAAAAAATATATATTCATATTTATTGAAATTTCATGAACTTGCAACAGCTCAGCACAGTTGCAATTTGTACATGTCCGTATGAGTTTGTATCCTTGTTTCATATTTATCTATGCTCATTGTGAATTGCGCTTTTGCGTCGCTTATTTGAAATGGCAAACACTAAAATTTTATTGCATATTTCATTAGATTTTTGTCAGAGCGTTATGTTTAAAGGCAAACACACACCCCATCACCCCCCCATTCGTTGGCGTTCTGTGACAATATTTCAAATGATTTTTATTCCTCTGCCGCCAGTTTTGTTTTGTTTGCCTATTTCGCCCATTTGCGCGCTGTCAATAAATTCGATTTTCGATTTGTGATTCGCGATTTATGCGGGCGCATAGTTTTTATGTCACACCCCGGATCCAAAACCTCCCCCAGTTGAATCGTGTGACATGACATTCCATGTTGCACAGTACACTTGTTTTTGGGACCCCCTTCTTCTGTGTGCGAATATTTTTTCCTTTTTTCTCTGAATGAGTGACAGAGGGAAAATACTGCCGGCAATTTATTAGTTTGTTGAGCTCCCATACGCAACACGCAGGTGGCAATTTTGTGGCCTGCGCGGCGAAAATAGTAAATAAATAAAGCTCGTAACTGATGCGTTTTTCAAGTTTGCCAAATATAAAGATGTGCTTGAAATATTAGCATTAAAAATGAGTTGCATAACGTTTAAGTTGTGAGTAATGTCTGGGAATCTCTACATGTTGTACATAATAATTTATAGCTGGGAACTTTCTGATTTTCTTTTAAAATATTTAATTGAGGATAATACCATATAACCGGCATTTGAACTTTTTATGCCATTTATTTATTATTGGAAATTCCTTTAAAATGTGTATTTAATTTTTGTGCAAACTTTAAAATGTGTTGTATTAAAATCCAGGGATTTCTAAGATGTTCAAACTTTTATATTATATTTTAAACATTTTTTAAGGGGCTTAAAGGTTTTCTTTTCAATAATTTATTATTATTTATTTTACTATAAAGAAACATTTTGTAAAATAATCTTAAGACCTCATTTTGGTAGAATTCAAATTGGTCACAAGCTATCATTATAGTGTATAAACGAATATAAAACCATTAAATATTTATATTTTCAAATAGTAAATGCCAAGAAAAAACCTTTCAAAATTCCCACATCTATTTTTTTAACCGCAGCTGTGTGCATAGCCAAAAATGACAGTCTGTTTTTGAATTATTCAGCCAAATAAAAATATATAAACAGATTCATATTATAAACCTGACTGACACAATCAATTTAGTATTAATTTGGGTGCGCATAAATCGTCAAACGGCGAATGGCAAATAAGCCGTATAGACAGTCGATGCAAAATTAAATGCCTTGCGGCATAAATATTCATTGGCATTACAACAACAGCCACAGCAACAACAACATTTATTGCAATGCCAATAAGTCAGAGACTCTGCAGTGACATTTTCGGTTTATTTTAGGAGGCTGGTGTGTAGGTCCTGCAATCAAAAGGAACAAAATCAACAATAAAATGCAAATAAATATGGCCCACACACGAAAATAAACACATACACAGACTCGGAGAATATTCCCTTTTTGGGACATCTCGAGTACATTGCCGAAATGTCAAATAACCAAATAAACGTTCTTGGATAGGCCAAGACAAGGTTGGTTTGTTTAAATGCCGATAAACGCTACTGACAACCATATAAACATCAACTCTCGTGCTGAGGTCAAAGTTCGGGGGATGAGGCAAAAATAAAGCTGGCTTTTCCAGGGAAATCGGAGAATATTGCTCCTCGGACTGGCATTAAACTGTCCAATTGTTTTTGTGATCGATTACAACGCACTTTTATATGCCGGACCTCAATCTGTTCGGGCTCTGGCCATCTCCCTTGGCTTGTCTGGTTATAAATTGGTATTTCATGGAAACATTTAACTTGCTTTCAATTGTTATGCGATGGCCATGACATAAATCTATAAAAATGGTTATTTCAAATAAATTGCGGACCGCAGAATCGAACAAAAGTCGTACTGAAAAGCGCGTTGCACAGAGAAAAGAAACAATTTTTAGGACATTCGGGTAAATATTTTTATGGGTCGGTCATTATTTGTATACAAAAGTATAATATTTATTTATATTTATCCTTGAGGGCATCTTTATATATAATCAAAACAGTTTCAAGGGGGGAATGAGGGAAAATGGGTTAGTTTTGATGATAAATTTGAAGAAAGGAACCAAAGCTGGTCTTTAGTTTTGCATTTTACGGATTTCAAGGAATAAAAAATGTATATTAAGCATTGTAGAATTTAATTAATAATTAATTAATCAAGTGGTAAAACCCTCAATGTATAGCATTATCCTACTTTTTAATAAAAGAAAGATCCTCTTCAAAATCCCAGTAAATTTTAAAAGATATTTACTCTTGCCACAAGGATATACAATTTCTCCAGGCTACCAAAGAAATGAATAATGCCAAACAATTACAAAACACTAAGCTCATTTGACTTTTCATTGCATTAGCCGGAGTCGAGTTTCACTCAGCAGCGCTTAAATTTAATTGCATTTTCCGCATTCCCAATGGCAACCAGTATTTTTGGGGTAAATTTTCGTTTTTAGTCCCGCATTGTACATGGAGGCATGCCTCCGATTCCGGAATTGTGGGAGTTTCGTGGGCTTCGGTTTCTGTGGAGGATTTCAAAGGGGTTTTTGGGAGGGGAAGAGGATGCTGGAAGGCCCGGCAATTGCAATGCAAGTTTCATACGCAACTATGGATAGAAACACACACATACGCACATGCACATTTGATTTGCATTTCATTTGGCGTTGGTTCTGGCTCTGGCTCTGGCTCAGGCTCAGGCTCTGCCACTGCCACAGTTGCAGTCGCAGTCGCTGCTAAGTCGTCTTAAGCAGCACGTCGTCGGTGGAAATGTCTGTCCTTATCCGTCCAGCTGTCGTATGTGTGTGTGTGTGGGAATTTTGGGAGTGTGGGCAGCTCAAAAGCTCAAGCAATGAACATAAGTCTGTGGGCTAAGTACACTGCTCTAACTGCACAGATTTCATTAAAATATCTTCATAGAGTTGTGTACAAAATAAATTCAAATATATCAAATATAGTTTAAAGTAAAAGGAAACCTTTGAGACTTCATTTCATCTTTTCTATTCACATACCAAGTCTCATCTCGATTGGGGGAGTATTATGTTCGTAATGAAAATGTTAATTGCACAGGAAATCAAAGAAACAAATCAATAAGTAAATAAATAATAATGCCTTAAAAAAGCCCACTATATTTGGAAATTTAGCCCTAGGAAACCTTAACCCTTTACAGTTCCAAGTACCTAATACCTTTCTCTCAGTGTGCGTATGAGAAGGAATGCTTGAATGCTCCTACTTACCTCCCAGAAGCCATTTCCGGCACTGGTCGTTACGTCACTGTAGGCCAGCACCGCGCCCGGCCGACTGCTGCGGAAATCGAATTTAATATTAAATTCTTCGGCGTGATTTATGGGCCACCAAATGTGTGATGTCGCAAAGGGATAGGTGATGGGTATGACATTCACTTCGTTCTCGACGAACTCCGCCTCCAGCACGCCTGTGACCCAGAAACAGAAACAGAAACATAAGGACTCTCGGTAATAGTATGCCAAAAATACGTCGCCAGCAAATCGCTACACTTGATATATTAAATTGCTCTCCACTCACCGTGATAGTGCACCTTGGGATTGCCTCGCTGCAGCTCGTACAGAATGGAGATGTCGTTGTAATAGACATATTTCAGGCTGCCCACAAAGTTGTTGTGCGAGGCCAGGCCCTTCTTCTTGTGCAGCTCGGGTCCTCCGCCAAAGTATATCTCCGGATCGAAGAGCAGATTCCCACTGGCCGTGGCTGGCAGTTCTAGGACCTTCTGCTGTTGATCCAGTATAATGCTCACCGTTCGCTGTTCATGCAATATTGTGAGATTGTGCCAGTATCCGCGGGTCAAGTCATCCGTCAGTATTGTGCTCATCACATTATCGCCAAAGTCCATTTCCACATGAATCGATTGGTTCTTAATGGCAGCTGCTATATACTGATGCTTCAGTGATTCTCCGCTGGCATAGAACAGGGCTGAATCATCAAAGTTCGTGCGGAACATGAGGCTAATGCGCCGCGTGGAGGAATGCACACGATCCTTCCAGTCATATATCCTGTAGGACACATAGCTGGCTCCACGCAGAGTAATAATAGTGGCCGCTGCAAGGGAAGGACAAAGCCAATCGATTAATTTATTGGTCAGTCAGTGAATCCTCTCAAATATGCACGGGCTCTCAGGAAGCCGAGCTTAATGCCACCTTTAGCATATTTGCTTTCAGTTTTCACTTCGCCACAGCTTACTACAAATGCCCAAGCAAATTTAAACAGTCCTAGGACTCTCTTCCTTTTGAATACACTTTAAAAATAAGTAGAGTATTGTATTTGGTGTAAGTTAAAATATTTCGTTCTGTAGGAAGCTTAGCCTTTGCCAAGTTACTAAAGTTAAGTTATATAAAATGTACCAGTAAACCATGCATTCACTTTAGATGAAATCTTATAGGGAAAATAATAATATTTAATATTTTAATTTACATAAAGTTTAATCTGCGTAGAGTACTTGATAGTTCGACTGTTTTATAGCCATTATCTGCCTGCCAGCCACACTCACACATTTTCACCCACAAAACAGGCTAAGGGAAAATGCAGAGAAAAAAGCACCAGTGGTCCACAAAAATAGATTATATTGTTTGTTCTATGGTGGCCTTTAGGCGTTCGCCTGATGTTCGTTCCGGTTTCGTTACGTCCTTTTTCCCTGACCAAATGTGCAAATCGTGTAACGCGCAATTTTCATGAACATTTTTTCCTCTCTGCCTGTGGTGCAGTTTTTGGGGGTGGTGGAGGGTTGGGGGCTTGGGTAGGGTTAAGGCTGGAGCTATGATGGGCTGACAGCAGCCGCGTTTTGGCCGCTTATCTGACACTGCACACGTGGGCCACGAGCAGCCGATAAAGTAACACAACCCACGCATAACCAGCAAACTCTACACTGAGTTGAAAAACTTGAGTTATATTTATGAATTTATTATTCATTTTAAGTAGGATCAAGATGGAGGAAAGCAAAAATTGTAAGGGTCATATAAAGATATTTATATTACAAAATAATTCATAGAAAAAAGAATAAAATTTCGATTTCGTTTTATTAATATTTTTCAAAATGTTTAAGATTTTCTCTTAAATATTCTGCCAGTGCCAAAACCGCACGCGGCTCCAAGCTTACTTTATAATTTTATTTGCATTTTTTCTGTCTGGGGTAGAGTGAACTTTCTGCTGCATTGGACCGCAAAAGTATGTTACAATTTTTTCTGGACTTATGTTAATGCAGATGCATAATGAGCCCTGGCTGGGCGATATGTTGTCCCATTAGAGCAGGCCACACCGGGCAACAATCACCGTTTTCTTGGTCTTGCCATTTTTGGTACCGAATTGCGGGCAGCTCTGCAGGACACGGAGTCCCCTGCGCACCTGGCCAAAGATGACTCGCTCCAGCGGATTCACAGAGAGCGGCTTGAAGCTGATGGTGTAGCTGAGGAGTCCCTGTGGGAAGTTGCGGCGATAGTCCCATGGATAAGAGAGCAGCCCGGTGAGCTTGCCGGGGTCGAGGAACGAGCGCTTCACACTGTGATGTTTGCTTAGGGTTTCCCTGTTCTCTGGCACCATTTCTCCCTCTATCCAAAGATCGGTGAAGATCCGGACGAAGCGGTGGCTCTGAATGTCATTGTTCGTGGCCATGCGAACGAACTCTAGGACCACCTCTGGACTGATCTCCGTGTAGAGCTGGATGAGCATGCGACCCAGGAACTGGTTGTTCTCCATCACCGCCAGATCAAAGTACACGATGGGCCGGAGGAGGATGTGGGCACTGCGCTTGCCCAGGCGAGGCGATGGCATATAGGGTGT
This sequence comes from Drosophila anomelani, assembly GCA_035045905.1. Lineage (NCBI taxonomy): Eukaryota > Metazoa > Arthropoda > Insecta > Diptera > Drosophilidae > Drosophila > Drosophila anomelani. The sequence continues at coordinate 13,710,507 of JAWNOO010000165.1, forward strand.
GAACTCGGATACCGTCTCGTCAGAGGCCTTCTGCTCGAGGGGCTTGAAAGGCCCCACAAGGGGATTCTGGGACTCCACCTTAGGGAACATGGTGCTGTAAGCCAAATGGTTTTTTCCACTAAAGTACATCCTCACCCACCTTGGACTTGACAGTTGAGAGACGACAGCCCAGCTGGCGGTTCTCCTGATTAAGGCGCTCGGTCAGGATGCGGATCTTGTGTCGATTCGGCTGCTGCCCAGGATACTTGCGGTTGAAGCAATCCACAGAGCTCTTCATCCGATTGATCTCGTTCAGCTTGCCAAGGAGCTCGAGATTCTTCCGGAAGAGGTTCTGTTTATTGCTGAGCTCGTTGATCAGTTTGCTGCGATTGAAGAAGGTCATTTCTCGAGCTTGCCGAGAGTCAACAGTAGACTTTATATTCTTGAGGCGGCAACGATCGATCTGCGCCTCTCGCAGCTCCACCATGCTCTTGAAGGTGAGCACGTTATTTTCGGATTTAGTTTTCTTGCCGGTGGATCGCATTATCTTTCGGAACTCCGAGTATGTGGGGACCCTGTTACGTGGCAACTTTTCCCGGACTAACTTTTCCGTCAGCAGATCGTTGGCCACCTTTTGGGCCCGCAACTGAGTATGCCGGCTGCTCTGAATGTTGAAATAGAACTCGGAGCGGGAAATAGAGTGCATCTTTTGGCCTTGGAGGAATCACTGTACTACAGGTTCGAAGACTCCGTTTATGTTTAACTTGCAAATTTGTGGACTCAAGCAATTTGTGGATTTGTGTTTGATTGTTGTTGGTGAATGCTTGTGTTTGTGATAAATAAACTGAGAAGTGTTTGACTTATTAATTGAAAGCCAGCTTTGATGGATAAATATATATAGAAGATTAGGGAGCTGATTTTAATATTATATGAAATCTATTTATTTTATAATATTTAAGTTGTATAAAGGAATTTAAGTTAAGAATTGAAAGCAGATTATCACGATACATTCCCAGATAATCCCTCCCTTGGTATATAAAATATAAAAACCTAAACATTGCATGATATTAATATGTAAAATTTTTATAATAACTCCTAATTAATCAAAACAAATTTAATCTCTTATTAAATCGTTCGCTTATTTCACATTCCTTCACCCAAATCTTTAGCCAACAGGTTGACTTATAAATAAATTATTAATTACCACTTCAAGTCTAATTAAAAGTGTGAATTTCTCATTCAAGCCTTGACTATTTTCTATTTTTGCAAGTTGTTATTTAATTAATAATAATGAAGTTAATTTAATAGTAATAAACTAAAAATTTTATGAATTTGCCACTACATGAGTTTATGGGAAAAGTTTATTAGACTGAAAAAATCGATCACTAATTTGAAGAAAGATATAAAAAAGGTTCCAGCAATATTTTTAAATCCCATTCATGAATGACACCAATTAATAACTCCAATGTGCTACCATTGTAATTGTTGCCGGGAATCTGGCCAGAAGAGTGTGCAGCTCGACTCGCTGCATCATGAATGTCAGTCGGGCTGACAAGTGTCGGCCAAAAGAGTACAGAGACGACCTAAGCCCGGAGTCATCATATCGGACATCATAGGACGACATGCCATACCCCCTGCCCCCTGCCTTTTTGCCCTGTTTCCCCCCTTGTCCAGCTGTCCTGTTGGCCCGTCTCTCTTTCATGGTTGGCATTGCAATTCGTTTATGCCGGAAGAAGCCGAAAAATCTTGTAGTCTCTTTCAGAAATGTTGATGCCGGGTTTTTTGGGGGCTAATGATTTCCCCAACTGAACGCATTTCGTTGACACTTTTAGCACGGAAATTTTGTGAAATCTGAATGAGTGCGGCACGGATTGCTGGAGGATGGTAAAAGGGGGCTCAGGGGATGAGGGGACGAAGGGTTCTGTTTGGGCTTCAGGATGCACTGCACACGAACAGCCTCGTCCTTGTACTGGCAGTTGTCATTTTAGTTATTGCATTACAAAAGCGTCTGCGTTTGATTATGTCTCGTGTCCTTTGTACCCTGTATGAATTTTCTGCCATTTCCGAACACTGAGGAAAATTGCTAAGAATTGATATTAATTGGTTGGTCTTTAATTTTAAAGGAAAGGTGTATATTATTTCAAATGGAAATTATTATTTTTGAATCAAGTTTCCTTTTTGTAAATATGTTTTACAGTTAAAAATTTAAAATATTATCTTTATTTTAGTTTGAGTATTTGAAAAAAAAGGAGTTTATGGGAAATCCTAGTAAATTATTCATTTAATTTAATAAATAGGCGTTTATCTTTATGTAAATATCTAAAATTCATTAATATATTTATGGGCATATTTATTTAAATATTTCAAGTTCTAGGGATTTAAATAATAAATCCTATGACATATATATTAAAGAGAACCCTGATTTTTCTTACAGGATCTGTTTTATACCCATATTTTCTCAGTACAGTGCATCTCTTCTGCTCGCTATGTGCGAGTTTTTAATGGCCTGACACTGTTTCCGTTCCAGGAGCAGCTCAGCATGCAACCGGCAGCCCAGTGGATGGAGCCGGGTGGTGACCCGTTAAGGGGTCAGGTGACGGGTGTGTGGGTGGGCTGCATCTGTGTAATTTGCTTGCACTTGCCGTCGCTCGTTACGTAATTGTGATCAGTTGCAGTGGCGGCGGCGGCGGCAGGCGGTGTAAATGCTCGGCAAACTCGCACATCACGGCGGTCGCTCTTTGTCCTTGACAGACGCCATTTAGACAGACGGGGAGAAGGACAGGACACGAGGAATTTTCCAAAATGGCCAACGCTGTCATGGCTGGCCGTTAGTGTTATTTTCCCTTTTTTTGTTTCTCATTCTTTTTTTTTTGTTCATTTTGCAATTTGCAGCTGTCCACTGCATCAATAGTCCAGAAACGCTGCCCCCTCCAAACTCCACTTAATTCCAGTGCCACCCGCGAAGTCAGGATTTTATTTTTGAAATTTTCCCTTTTTCCGGGGTGTGTGTGATGTTGGTCATCATTTGCATGCAAATTTTTAGCAAACACTGGGAATGCAAGCGGGCTAAAATCTGAAGAATGCATGTTGAGATGCCCTAACTGGAGTTTTAGGTTTCGTGAGTTGCTTGGTTTTATGGTTATTCAAGTTAATAAAGTGGTAATAATATATACATATTATTTTTAAAGATTTTTAGAATGTTTTCCCACAAAGTTGCAATTAAAAATAAATTCTAGGCATGTCAGAATTTAATTTTTCTTAGCCAAAACTTTTCAATCAACTCACAATATATTATATAAATATAGATTACAGAACCGAATCTATTAAAAATATGTTTTCATTGATTATATTACTATTTAACTGTTAACTTGATTTAAATTTAAGCCCAACTGTATTTCTAATTAATATTTAAAACATACAAAACTATGCATTGAATAGAAAATTTCATTCAACTTCAATTACATGAAAATTGAGAATAAAATTTCATTGAAAAAATCCAGTAATTTGTTTAATGAAATATTAATTACTTCATAATCCCAGGACTAGGGTAAACTCCCTTCGCTTTAATCCTTAAAATGAAAGCTCCCATTTTCGTGTCTGAAATGCAAACCCACTGCCCGTTCATGTAACCTGAAAATCCCAGGCCCCAAACCTCCACGAAACCTCTCGGTGCAATGTCAAAAAACATAAACGAGCTGCTCAATTTTTAATAGGCTTGCCTATATAATGGCCTCGCGTGACTTAATTGAGATTATGGCGGCCTGGAATTGGCTTTATGTCATTAACTAAATGTCGGATGTTGTCCAAGGGATGGGGTTGCCGAGGGATCAGGGTATGCCGGGGGTATATATATATAATATATACATATTGAGCATAACAAACTAATTTTGCGCACATTCCGCCTGGTGTGTGGCCTTAGCTGGTTCGGCAGTCAAAAAGTCAAACACTATTTTGCATAATTTATGGTCAGGTCATTAGCGTGTTTAAATCTGTAGCGACCAAGGGGCATGAGGTTGAGAGGGGAAGTGGTAAGCCTGGCTACTGGCAGTGGCTAACCGCTAGCAAACAAACATAGTTTATAATTAAAACAAAATGGCGCCCCTAGGGCCAAGTCCACACACAGAGATAGATAGATTCGGGGGTTTCGGTCAGAGTTAGATGGATGTGTTAGATGCACTTGGGAAATATATGAGCAATTTATTTTAACAAATCTTTAAGAGGCAAAAATACTACACAAAGATATAATTGTTCTATAAGTGAATCAACTATTTCTGATATATTCACAAAGCTAACTTAAGACATTAAGGGCTGAGTGCTTTGGGACCCCATTTAAAATATGTTATTTTAAATTATTAATAAATTATTGTTTTAAAAATTCTATATTTATTCTGTAAAAGGTTATTATTTTTTTCTATAAACTCACTGTATATATCGCAGTGTTCGCCCTCGTAGTGGGTGCCAAAGCAATCGCAGGATATCCCACCATAGTGGTTGATGCAACGCGATCCCACGAAGCAGAGGTTGTGCCGGGATTCGCACATGTCCGAGCAGCCCTCGTTGACGTTCTCATGCTTGGTGGCCACCAGGGGAGCAATGGGCAGCAGGTCGGAGGCGGCCTTGCCAGAGCTGAGGACCACGTTCCGGATGCAGCCCACAAAGGACTCGGTGATGTATTTCACGCCGTGCAGCTTCTCCTCCGAGGAAAGGCCTGCGAAATTGCAAATGGTCAGTTGTTTGGTTTTGGCCGGGATACCACAGATTAATTAACATGCTGAATATTTGCAAATGGATTTTGGCTATATCTGTGCAGGACTGTGGGTGGTGGGTGTGGTGCGGTGCTGTGCTGTGCAGTTGCCAGGCCATAACATAATTTCGTTGTTTACAGTTGAAAGTTTTGATGGGATTTTTGGACGCTGCTGCTGCTGCTAGAGATTTAAATATTGCTTAATTAAAAAAGTTGCTTCCACTCAGTTTTTGGGATCAGCGAGAAGAGCGGTCAAAATAAATAAATACAAGCTGAGAGTCTGAGGCTGAGGCTGTTCCCCTCTTGTCCAATTATTTATGGATATTAAGAAGCTTTGGCTGCATTGTTTGAATATTATTTTTAGAGAGATTGTTGTTTGAGATCATTTTAAATAATGTCCTTTTTCAAGCTTAAACTTATTCTTGTTCATTATTATATATTTGCAGTTAAAAGCAGACAAGATACACACATTATTTTCACAACCAAAATATTTACCAAACAAATTGTTGATTAATATTAAAAATAAATATTTCCATTTATCTGTTTGATTACAGATTTACTTTAAAGCTTTCCGATAGCTTTTCAGCCACAGTAACATTTAATAAAATGCATTATTTAGTTTTCCATTCATTCTGCCATTTTGCTAAATGGAAATATCATATGAAATATGACTTATTTACGCATCGATTCGGAGCATAAAAACAATTGCATAAAACTCCACCATGAAGCACTTTAAATTTTATTGATTGCATGCTTTTCATTTCACTTTTTATCATCAATGGTGGGCCAGTCTCTTGGGGTTTTCTTTTTCAAAAGGAAAACCACAACAAAATCATTTTGCAAAGGCGAAATAAAAAACATTTCACCTACACAAACAATATACAATATTTTCCAAGCTTCATTCAATCCGAAAATTCTCGACGGGTCGTGTTTGGCTCAGCAAAACTAGGGTAACATCATCATCATCTGAGTGCAATCAATGGCCTATTCTGTCGGCCGCCAGCTGGCAAAACCCCTTTTTTCCATGGGCTTTGCTGTTCGCAACGTGAAATAATTAAATTTTCAAAATAACGCACAAAAGCAGCTTTCAAAGTCATACATATACGAACACTTTACAAAGTCCCCCAGATTCAATGGGAAATGAGCAAGTTCAGTTTTGAGTCCATGCACTATATAAATTCTGAGTAGATACACGAAACAAAAAGTAAGTTTTTAACAGGTTAGGAACTTAAATATTATAAAAATATAATTTTTATTTATACTTGAATCGTTTTACGTTAGTAATTTATATTTTTAGGTGCATAATTATCTTATTGAACGTTTTGTTTTTAATTTAAAGCCGCGAAAGATTTCACGTGTTTCAGAAATCGTTAGAAACATTGTCTAAAAGTATATTTCATACAATATTTATTATATTCGTGCCATTGAATAAAATCCTTTAATTCTTCTGGATCATTTACAAATTATTTTTTTAATATATATTTTTGCAGCTTCTATTAACAATTTTTTATTTGAACAGCGAAGGGCTTATGAAATATGTTTACCGTGTGATCTGTGTGTTTGTTTGGTTAAAGTCACCGCCAACTGCAAATTCGATTTTCAATTTTCAGTTGCACATTTTCAGATATTTCGTCAGCTCTAAATGTGCTGTTCTTTATATGTACGTAAGCGCGTACTAAACTTTCTATGCTCGACGCTGATGCTCTGGTTTATGTGTGAATTTCGCGTACGAAAATCGTAGCATACATTTGAGCGTTCGCTGCCTTTAATATGATTGATTGCGGATCGGAATGGGTATGGAACGAGGGATGGGTATGGATTTGAACACACTCACACAATTGATTTGGGCACTCACCTCCGACCAGGACCACCGACGGCAGGTTCGTGGAGACGCCGTAGTTGTACTCGTGATTCAGTCCCTTCAGATAGACCTCCTCCTGACTATTGTCGACGCGTGCAATTAATCTTGCGCCATGGACATCGATGCGCACCTGTGCAAAACAGACAGCGAGGGATCGGTGAGGTGCACAAAACCAATAAACCAGCTAGCTGCCATAAAGAGGGAAGCTAGCGTGAAGGGGGGCGTGGCATTCGCACACACAGACAAATGATAAAAATTTATGAATTTATGCGTTTTGGTACCGAGTTGAAGTTGCAAGTTTTTGCAAAGCGGCTAGCGATAAATTGCTGTTGTTGCTGCTATTGCAGCCGCTGCCGTTGGATGGGTAAAAATCTACGAAAATGAATTGCAACTGCTGTGCGCATATAGCTGGGATCAGCTGAAATTCATTAGGAATTTGCGTGTTATTTATGAGTGCCTGAATGTGTCTGTTTCAGTGTGTGGGAATAGTGCACGGCAAGTAAAATATGCATCCTGTAATTATTAATGGGTTTCATATATACAGATTAAGTTTTAAAAAAGTGTTTTGACTTTTTAATGCTGTGATGATTATGCCTATGGTAACATTTTACTATACATTTGCACTTAAATTATCGTTTAACTATTAAACAGAATTATCTACTAATTTTTTCTATGTGCTATTTTGCCAGTTTTTGTATGGGAGTGTGATTAGTAAGGGATTTGCTTGTTTTAAATATGAAAACACGAACTAAACTGGGCTGCCGGCTGCCTGCTGCTGGGTTCTGTTGGTGCTGCTGCTTTTCGGTTGTTCCTGCCACCGTTATTGATGATGATGATGCTGACGATGCTTGAGGGATTGCGGTTAGCTACATGCGTGGCAAAGCAGTTGCAATTGTACCAGCAATACACCACCAATATTCCGGTAACATTCCAGGAGCAGGAACAACCACCAGACCCATGTCCGAGGTGAGTTAACAAAGTTGAACGCACATAAATCAACTTGCTCGCTTTGTTATAAAAGTTTGATAAAGCGTTTTGCACACATGCACCGGCAGCCAGCCAGGCAGGGAGCACACATTCCGCATTGCAATCTTGCTAATTGCTTGCTGAACGCCGGGCCATGCTAATGTTGGTCAAAGCCCTTCTGTGAACCGAATTTTGTGTACCCTCTGCCTAGGAAAGGCTATCTTTCTTATGGATTTTTTAAGATATAAGGAAAACTATTAGGTTAATCCTTAAAATCTTTTAAAATGGCTTCATTACTTCGAAAGCGTATCGCAAAGTCAAGTTTAACCACTAATTTAGGCAGCTAGCCCAGAAGCCCAATAACCCCCGCAGGATGGGATTTCCTTTAAGGCAGACTTGACCCCGTTTTTAGGGGGCTTACTCCCCCCACTTACCATCACACTGTGCCATTCGTCTCGATTCAGACTTTCGCCCACAGTGACACTCGTTGAATGCTTGCCAAAGACATGGACCACCTTCAGCTGGCCCTTCTCCACAATCACGTAGAGTGCATAGGGGTCCAAATTAATGCGATCCGGATTCTTAACGTTGTGATAGACGAGCAGGCCGTGCGGCAGGCGGGTGCGGAATTGAAATGAAATCTCACGACAAAGTCTGCAAAGACACAAGGATGCACAGAGTTGTTTAACTGGTTTATTTTAAAAAGCTAAAATGGTTATAATAAATTATAAATTAAATTGAATTGTATTATTTAATGGTTATCATATCAAACAATTTAAATATTCTATAATTATAACTTTATTATATATTATTATTATAGAACTTTTCCTAAATTTTTAAATAGAATCTTTAATAATTCGGAATAATTCTTTTAATAATTCGGAAGAACTTGTGCTTCTCATTAAACTGTACTTTGATCTCATGTATAATTTTATTTTTAAATCTTTTCAATTAACCAAATTTATCAGTAAAAACATAGCCAAGTTCTCAGCACTCATTAGCATATGTGCGAGTGAGAAACAGAGGCAGGACCAGGACCTGGGCCGGACGGTGTGTCTGGCTGACAGAGTTTTAAATTTATTTGTACTTTGCTCTTGACTGCTGTTGCCGCTGCTGTTGTTCTCGCTGCTCCGTTGCTCCTGTTGTCGGCAACCACATGAGTTACAATTAAAAGGAGCCAAGGAGCAGCTAGCCACTGGCCAGCAGCAAGGGTGAAAACAACGTTGGCAAGTGCAAGATCTATTTGGCAAAGTTATGTTTAATTTTATTTGCCTGACTGTCTACATGTTGGCCCAACATGTGCACATTTAAATAATATTTTTTATCTTAATTTAATATGCAAATGGCAAATGTTGCTGGCCAAATTGAATTTTAAATTTCGGCAACCCAAAAGAAGTCGGTTCTGGGCCATTTAAATGTCACAACTTGTTCGCAATTGAGCAGAAAATTAACCTCTGACCTGGATTTTCGGGAATGCCCCGTATTTTCTACTTTCGTTTGGATTTCATTCTTTTTTTTGTAGACTAACGATAAGGCGGCAGCTCTTCTAAGAAACTTCTTGAGAGAAAATCAATTTTCCAAACAGGGAAGGCAAATGTCAGTTAAGCTAATTGCTCACTATCACTATTAACCCCTTGGGTCTTGTGCCAGGTGATAAACAAAAATCAAAACAACAAATTTAACATTTTTTCGACCTTCGTTGTCAGATCGATTTTTTCACATCTGACTGTTTTATTTAAATGCCAGATTTAATTGGCTTCTATTACAAAAATTCGCCAGAGACTTTATAATTGGTATTGGTGAAGGTTGGTAAATCGGAAATCACGCAATAGGTGAACATGGAAAGCTTTTTACTGACTACCGAGGAATACATATTTTATAACTCTTTTAACATGCAACAATTTATTTTTGGATTTAAATGTGAAGGTCTACTCTTTTTTATGCAGAATTTAAAAAACCTTTAAAGTTATATTGTGACATTTAAATGGGTAACGCTGTTTGCTAATCTAAAGAGAAGTTGTTCTGTATTACCTTTAATTTGTATATATATTTATTTATTCATTTTAAATATAAAATAACTATTCTTTAAATCATTTCCATGTACTTTCTGGGGTTAAGAAAATCAAGCACTCTTGAGCCAAAAGGCCAACAATCCGCTAAATGACGCGGCATTGCAGCGAGCTGCCAGTTGAAGTGTGGCATGCAAAGGACCTGAGGACCTGATGACCTGACAACCTGAGAGCCTGAGGATGCCACCTGCCTGGTGGTCATAAGCCGACTCCCTTTAGCCCTCTCCGGCACTCACCTTAATTGAAATGTCTGTATGATGTCGCCGTCCATTTGGATGAACGTGTTGTTCTTCGCGAAAATGAAAGTTTTTTCCTGGCCTGTTTCCGCGAAGGTGAGCTCGGGACCGCGCTGCTCGATGGGCACCGGCGTTGTTCCGTCACCGCCCTCCATTCCGCCCATTCCGTCTGCCGATTGGGCCGGACTCTGGGTGTATGGCGAACCGAGCAGCAGGGAACTCTCCGTGGTACTGGGCTCGCGGGTGGTGGACTGCAGGAAGGGGGGCAGAGTGTCTGCAACAGAAAGAGAGAGAGAGTTGACGTCAATTTGGATTATTACTGAGGTGACCTAAGGAGCTCACAACAAATTCTACGTTGAGGGAAAATTATTACTTTCTGTTGGGTTACATTTTTGGGAATATTAAATTTGATGGAATATGTTTTGTTCTGTTTTATCATATAATCATACTTTTGATGTCGCTTTTTTAATAAATTCTCGAAACTGCCGAAAACTAATTACTCTAATTTACTACATTTTAATTTTAGCTAATCTTTCTCTAAAATTAATTAATTAAACACCAATGTCCTTACGTGGTCCTCCTATGCAATGGAACAGGCACTCCGCCTCCGTGCTAAACCTGTTCTGTGGATTTCCATCGCATCCTCCCCAGATGAAGTTGGTGCACTCGTTGGTGGTGGGCTCGTAGCGCCACTTGTAGGTGAATTGCTTGCAAGGCCCAGGATCGCCAGGACCCGAGCACTTGTCATACTGCTTATCCTTGGAGCCCTGCATCAAAGCGGAGTTGTTGCCGCTGCCACTAATGCCACTGCCGCTGCTGGGACTGCTTCCGCCGCCGCCGCTACTCCCACTAGCCGGTGATCCGCCCAGGGAGACTCCGCCACTCGATTCCGACTGGGCCTGACCACCGGCACTGCTGCCAGGTCCCAGTCCACCTCCCATGCTGAGATTGCTTAGGTTGCTGGGGCCCAGGGTGTTGGGATTTCCTGCCAGCAGAACTGGCGAATTTGAGCCACCGCCGGCAGTGGCATCCGCTGAGGTCGTATTTGGCAGGCTAAGGGCTGAGATGCTGCCGCAGAGGTGGAGGAGCACTAAGAGCAATGGCAAGGCCATGTCAGGGACGGAGGGCAGGCGCAAGCCTGACTGTGTTGGGTAACTGGAAAGGGGAAAATAAATAATTAATTAAAATAATAATAAAAATTTTAAATGACATTTATTTTCTATAATTTCCCAGCAGCTTGAATGAATGTTATCTTCCTATTCCCAGACATCTTCCCCCGACTTTGTTCATTAGTTTCCCCCATAATTGCACAATAAATTGAGTAAGGCAATTTACTTGCATGTCTCACAAGGGCAGAAAACACACAGAAGATATCCACACGGAACAGAGCCATCACAGCTTATGATCCCGGGATCCAGCGGAGAAGTTTACTATTGTCATGTGCGGCACTAAAATCCCATTTACATCATCGTGCTCATCATCATCAGTCAATGTCGCCATCGCTGCCTTCGCTGAGAATGAAGTGAGGATGCTGCATTTCTTGATGCCATTTAGCGAGAATGAAACCAAGAACGAACGAACTTTTCTGCTTACACTTCCGCCGGAAATGTGACACACACACACACACATAGACCAACATAGTGGAGCTAGAGCTTGGGTTGATTTACAAGTAGCTTAGCACCATCAAGCGAAAAAAAGTGTCAAAAATTTCAAAATAATGATGCGCACACAGTTTACACTAAATGGCAAGGAGATGGTTGTGTAAGTGGATGAGGAAGTCGAGGTGGAAGGACCCCCCTCCCGGAAACTGAAAGGAAATAGGAAATTAAGTTTTTCGCAGCACCCTTCCCCTGCTGTTCCGCCGGGAAAAACTTTGAGAGCTTCACATGGCTCAGCTTATGGCTTAGACTTTCCGGGCAGGAGGCAGTAGCTGCCTTCTTTTTTGTCTACCATTTCCGTTCATAAGCAATTTTTAATTGTGGCTTTCGTTGCCCGGGCAGCATGAAAAATGAGCACCGGGTTGAACAGCCGGACGGCATTAGACCCGGATCCGGGTCATGTCGGGTTAGGGGTGAGGGTTTATAGGTCTCTAGCAACACGGCGAAAATAGGTTTGAGATTACTATACAAGAGCTACCAAAAAAAGAGAAACAATATTCAGAAGAGTTGTGAAAATATAAATATACGTGTGTTTAAAAAATATGTATATTCTCTAAACTATAACCCCAAAAATTCGCAATTCATTCGACCGACTTTTCTCCCAGTGAACTGTCTGGGCTGTGGAAAATTATTGATGCATATGCTGGGCTGTCCAGGACGTGCGTGCCATCCTGTCGTTGAGAGGGTCCATGGGGTGTGTGTGGGGATGGCTGTAGATGGATGGCCCAAAAATTGCATTGGATTTTGGCAGCGTGGCAGCATGACCAAGAAGTTTGCTGTGGATGTGTCACCACCGGCCACCAGGCCACCCGGCTACCGCCTCGAAAATCTTTCCCATTTTCTGGTCACAATTTCCTTTCATAGGACGCAGGCAAGCGCAAAAGTTTACCCAACTTTTCTAAGGTCCTCTGGGAAAATCCTGCCGGCCATATGCGAAGGATTTTGGCCTAAAGTGCATTAATGTACCGGACACGGATCCGTGAAGGAAGAAGACCTGCTGTTCCCTGCTGCGTGGGAACGCAGGTACGAACCTAAAGGCACCCCAAAGGATTGGCCGCGAAAAATCAGCATCACCTTCGCCGCAGGACCGATCCGAAGGACAGGCAAAAAACAGATAAACAAGACCGGGCATGCATAACACATTTTTGGCCTGCGGACGTCCTTTAAAAAGCCGGCTCACCTCGATCCTGGCATTCACTTAGCGGCAAGCCGGCAAAATGGAAGCATCCCTCGCCTACGCCCTGTTTCTGCACCGTCAGGAGTTGCATCGCCGGGAGATGCTCTACACACAGGTGTCCAAGACCAAGATCCAGTTGACCAAGGAACTGATCGCCGAGCAGAAGCAGCGACTGTCCTCCAGCAGTCCCGAGGATCTGCAGATCCTCAGCCGGGAGCAGCAATTCAAGCGGCAGCTTCAGCAGAAACTTAAACACCGCAACAAGCAGCTGAAGGCCATTGCCAAGCATCAGGAAAGGCGATGCTTAGACGGTCTATAGAGTCCCCAAATCCCCTCGGGGTTACTACTTTAATTAGTTTTAGTTTAGCGTTAATGATGTGTGCCTTTCCTTAGTCTAACTTTGTTTAGTTCAGCTCAAAAGAAATAAAATTTCCCATGCAAATCTAGTCAAGTTGTCTTTTGGTGATACTCTGTGAAACGTTTGTGGTATTTGGGAATTTAGGAAAGATTTCGGTGAATTTGCAGAGAAAAGGGTTTTTAATTTGCTTTGATAATTTTCGAAAAGCTAAAGCCAATTGTTAAATCCTTAAATAAATACTTTATATTTCCACTGATATACATATAAATCGATTCATCAAGTAAACAATAAACTCTCAGTTGCATTTTTATTAATTCAATCATTCACTTGAACTTGTGGCCATATATCCTTGCCAAATAGCTATCAATTTATAAAAAAAAGCCAACAAACTTTCCATTTTTTACTATACCCATTAAGGGTATTCATTGATCGATGCACTTTCCGCCAACTATCTCTCAATTTCCTCGCTTTTTACCGCTTTCAAAGCAAACGCAAAGCGATTTAAATTGAGCTCGCGTACTCTGCAGCAACAACAATTGCAACAATAGCTACAAAAGCAACAACAACTAGAGGAACAACAAATAGTGCAACAACAACACGAAAAAAAACTAAGTAATAACAGCCGCCTGAGGGAATCACCACCCACCCAACGAACCCCACGAAATCCACCCAACGCCACCCGCTAAATTACACGTTTTGTGCTCAACGTCGACGCCTCGCGCGCTATATAGTCGTGGCTATATATATATATATATATATCGCAATAGGGTAGAAAGGGAAAAAGAAAGCGCGAAGAAGAAAACGAAGAAAACAAGTCGCAAGACAAAAATGGAGGGAAGGGCAAATGAAAGCAAAGTGAAGTCAAATTAAATTAAATGACAGATGTCTGACATTTTGATAGTCGTGCGTGAGTCCTTATATTCCGTGGTGTGTGTAATATAAACACATGCAAATAGCCAAGTGCACTGACAGGAAAATGGTGGATATTGGTGGATATTTCACTTGGATTTAATATTTAATAAAATATTTCGTTCTCTAAAAGAGGTTAGTGTTGCAAACACTTGCAACGCTGCGTCCTAAGGATATTTCAGAGAAGAATCCTTAGAATATCATCTAATTAATTTTTTATGCCGCATCTCCGTTTCCTAAAATTTGTTTCAACATTTTCCTATCAACCTTTTTTTTGCAGTGATCAAAATACTGGTGTATGTAAATGTCAAGTGTCGCAAGGCAAAATGCACATGCACTTGTGGGACAATGGCGGGGTTCAATGGGTTTTCAGGGTGTTCGAGTTGAAGGAGAAGACGGCACACTGAGGCATATGTATGCAGCGTTTTCAGGGTGTAAAAGTTTCAATGGGTGTTTGTTGTGTGTGCATGTCTCGCAAGTGTTGGTCGCGTAAGGGTAATGAATTAAAATAACTTGATTGCATGAAATTGAACGAATTGTTGCCCAAGGAACTCGGCATGGAAAATGGAGGAAAATAACTGGGGAACAGGCATGCGGGAAAGGAAGGAAAATCGTGCCATGACAGTTCAGTTCAGTTGGGAGTGAATGCAGCTCGCGGAAATTGCACTCCTTGGCTGTGTATGTTGTGTGTGTGTGTGAAAAATATTTACTGAAATTTGTATATTAAGTGACGACGACAATGGCAAAGGCCATTGTTGTTTTTAGTCTTTGATGCTGTTAGCAGTGATGGCGTCACGGTCGTGTGAGGATACATGTATCCTCCAAGTATCCTTCTCCAAGCATGTGTGTGGGTATAAAACAAGTCAGGATGCATGAGTGAGCGCTGCTAACTGCGTGGGAGGCGCCTGAACATTTTCAGGACCAAGGAGGGAACCGGGAAGACAAAAGACATGCCAAGGATACTGGTGGAGGCAGAGAGAGAGAGAGAGAAAGGATGGGGAGGCGGACAAACAAGGACAAGAAACGAAGCTGCAGGCATTTAGCCGTTGAGTTCTGCTTCACTAGTTGCCTTTATGTGACTGAACTTCACAGTGGAGATTGGTTAGGCTACACCAAAGATTATAGAACTATATTTAACACAAAGAAAAAGGAAAGCTTTGAGATTTTTCACACCTAAAAGTACATGAATTAAGTCGCATTCATTCATTCTTAAAAAATCCTTTGTAATTGAGACTAAAAATGTCTTATTTTATGAAACTAAAATCAATTTAAATCTAAAAAACTTCTTAGTATTTCTATTATTATTATTATGATTTTCTGTTGTAAAAGTATATAAAAACCTTTTTAAAACAAATCTTTAAATTTGTAAAGTGAATGATTTCATTATTATAACTAATAAATGACTAAATTAATGAATTTAATCAAGGAGAAACATAACTCAAATTGTTAAATATTATAATGCAAAAGCTAATTTATAGTAGACAGTTTTCAATTATCATTAATAACAAAGAGACAATATCAATTAGTGGGGAACTAAGTCAGAAAAAGTATGCAAATATAACAACACACTATATTCTTATTTAAGAGAAATATATGGAAATGCAGAGGGTTCAGGAAGTAAAATAAATAAAAAAAATAAAGTGAAGATTATGGCTAAATTTATCAAACAAAGAGCAAAAATATATTTACATATTAAAAAGTATGTTGAAGGATTAATTCTGTATATTTTTCTTTTTAGAATCCAATGTCTCAGCCATGAGAAACACCATTCCTTTTAGTCCTTGCTCCCTGTACAGATAAAGACAAAAGCAGAGAAGACATGTGCTAGCATTTTCGCACTAACAAATTCAATTATTTGCAAGCACTTTAAAAATGATTTAATGCCTGTCGTCCGATGTCCGTCGCCGAAGCGAAACACTAAGCCATTTAATGAAACTATAAATGTTTGCATTTAGCAATAGTTTATGTCACACACACACACTCACTTGTTCACTTTCTCCCTGTCGGAAAACTCAAGTAACTTGGCTGGGAATATTAAACAAAATGTAAACGCCTGACTGCGTAGAGTAGAGTTGAGTTTCGGAATTGTTCAAATGAATTTCCGTCTGGCCTGGCCCATATGCATTATAATTGCCTGTTATTTGTGCATTGTATAAATAATTATTATTTAATTTGCTAGTACTTGCTGGGCCAATCAACTTGTTTGTTTCTTTGTTTGACAGCGAGTGAATCGCCAAAGAATTATGCAAATGATTTCTGATTTCTGAGCGCTATTTAATGGGCCGTGGAGCGTGCCAGGAATTTAAATTGAGTGTAACCTAACTATTTAGTGTAAAAGTGCGAGTGTATATCCATAAATTACCTCTCACCTCGTCGGCATGTCATAAATATCCCATGGCAAATAATGGCTGGTGTGTGGGGCAAGTTTTTGCTTCAAAATTGCTGAGGTTTGTATTTTATTTTACATATATTTATGAATTAAAGATTTGAGTTTTAATTAACTGATAGACTTTGATATTTTTTGCACTTTTTTGGCTTTTATAGAAGATTATTGTGCTATAATTTTCTCACTTTAATTTGCAGAAGTACTTCCTTATTAATTTGAAATACTTTTTATGCTCTTTTTCTACTTTTACTTATTTTCTTGCATTAATCACAATAATTCTGTTAAGCACTTTATAAATTGATTTTCCTTCAATATTTACTGATATTGTAAATAAATAATAATGCGAAAAAATGTGTAAATTTATGGCATTACATTGCTGCTGATAAAAAAGAATAAAAAACTTATTTTTCACTCGCTGAATACATCACTTTTTCTTATACAAACAATTTACATACAACCCTTAAACACTTTTATATACAATTTGCATTTTATTGTGAATTTCTTCACATTTAAATCTTTAATTTCATTTATTGATTTACAAAACAAAAACGTTCCGTTTGGACCAATTAATTGGCATCATTTACATTTGACTCGCTCTTGTTATTCCATTATCGGTCGTGTTTTATTTCAATATTTATTTTAAACGCGGATATAATATTTATTTAAATGTGCTTCCGCAGACGAGTTTATTATTATTTTTATTAGCTAAAAATGAGCATGCTAATAGGGGAAGCACCAGCACATTATCCAATATTATTTTAATTTATATATGTTAATTTTCTCGAAAAATGGGAATATGTTAATATATCTTTTTATAACAATTTACCACTGAATGGCACTCTTGCTATCCGCACTTATTGAATTAAATGCGCTTTTATTTATCCATTTTTATTAACTGGCCAAAAATGGCTTAATTACTTGCAATTTATACAAATTTAAGTGGGTAACGAACGAATGCGTCCTGTAAATGGGCCAAAAACCAAAAATGCAATCTGCAGTTTATCCTGTTTAAGCGATGATGCCAACTTATTGATTTAATTTGCTTCCTGAGTGTGTATGTGTGTCTGTTTATTTATTTCATTTTTTGTTAGCTCACTAACACGCTCGAGGTCTGAAATCCTTGTGGGTGGCATTGGCATGGAGCGGGGGGGTCAGGAAGCGTAGCCCAAAATGAGGTCAAAGTGCGCCGGCGTTTTGCGTGAGCGAGAGCGCTCGTTCCACTCGCTTCAAGGATGTGTCGCTGCAGCGGTACACATCGACTTTTACGTATACGTATTGTGCCTTATATTTTCACTATTTTTATTTCACTTTCTGCTGACGCACTCGCACTCGGACTTGGACTCGCATGTGAACTCATCCAGCTTGGCTTGTTTGTTTGTTTGCCCGTATCCTGCGGCTGATGAATAAACTTTTGCCTTTTACTCAAGTCACGAAACACAAACCGAACGCCCAAACGAACCCAAAAGCAAACCAAACGATACGCACCGAAATCAAGCCATCGAGGATTACATTTGCGTGAAAATCAGAGACAATTGAACACGGCCAAACAGGACACCGGACACCGGACACAGGACACCGACACAGGCGCCGACACCGAGATCCGGATAAGGACCCGCATCCGCAGAAAGGATGCCCAGAAAAAGGGTCTCTGATTAAACGAGAAAACGGTTCCGAAAATTTCCCCGGCCAACGCGTCGTATGAGCAATGCGCAATAAGAAGCAGAGCCCATGAAGCCTTTGAGCCACGGCATTGACCCTTTCACTGGTGACGTGCTAATTGCTTGTCCAGGATAATGAATACTTCATCGGAGGCACGATTCCTCCTATACATATACATATCCTGTTGCCATTTAATCCACTTGCCTCGACCTACGCGGTGCGACTAATTCCAGCGACGAAATGTTAAAGCAACTGCCGCCGTCAACGCCGGCAGCGACGGCGGCAACTAGTTAGTTAGTTAGCGTGCTAAGCAGCAGGAACAACACACCCGTGCACTGAGAGAAAATGTGGTACAATTTGGGGCTTACACTTTGGGTAACATTGCTATTTAGAAGGGTAAACTATTTTATATAATTTATTAAAGATTTATATAAATAAATATATAAAAATATTTTGTATCAAAAACTAATGTTAAAATATATTTCTTTGCTATTACTATTCTTCTCCCAGTGTACACACCCAGGGGTGCGGAGTGGTGAGTGGCTGAGTGCGGTGTCATGGCATACGAGACAACGATGTCGTGCGGTCTTGTGGCGGTTTTGTAGTGGGTGCCAAGCTTAAGAGGGGTGTGTTCCAAGGGGGACGACTACGGATTGACCGGGCGATTTGTTGCGGCTTAGCCATTAAACTGGGCACATTATTAGTTTAAGTTTGGTGCGGACTTGGGTCACTGCTGCGATTAACCGTAATAGGCGTCAATTGGAAAATTACCGCCGATCTGCCGCACATCTGAGGCGACGTTAGCCGGCAAACAATGTAGACATTGTATCTGTTGGCTTAAGAGTGTGTTTGCTTTGCAATTGACTCGAGGTGCAAGACAAAAAGGCCAGGGCACAAGATTTTCCTGATTTATATTTTGGCTTTGTCTTTAAGATGATACTCTACAGGAAAATAGGGTGATTCAGACAGTATTTATAGCGAGTTATTGATATATGATGAGTTTTAATAAATATTTAACAAGTTTGGCATATATAATTTATTATTATGAGAAAATGCAATATAATTTCCATAGGATTTTATAGCTTTTCTCAATAAGGTTTACAAATAATTAAAAAAAAATTATATTTGTTAAAATAATTTAATTAGGAATCATGTTCTATTATTAGTACATTTTATTTGTGTTGCCAAATTACCATAGCTTCACTGTCACGCAATATATTGACCTGGAAATAAGCTTTTTTCTAGAGCATCATGCCGTCTGATGTCCTCTCATATCTTATGTCTAGCCTTGGGCCTTCAGTTCCCCCAGTGTTATCTAAATATTTGATGACTTTCGCTGAGGTTTGCGGCGTTCATTTAAAATTCAATTTATTTTTGGCAGCCGCCTGCCCCACAAGGCAGCAAAAAAAAAAAGAAGAATAGAAAAAAAAGGATCTTTGGCTTGCGAAAAATTTGCATTACTTTTGGCATTGATTTTGCACCCGGCCAAGGAATGGAGAAGGAAACCGAGACGGATGCTTTGGGTCGCAAATCTAGCCGGGGCATCTCGGGCTCCGTAATTCGCGGGGCAATTGTCTTAATTCGAAAATTGCAACTCTCGCGACCGTTGAGACAAATTGTGGCCATGCACGAGTGTGTACGCATCTGGGCAACGATAATGATTGTGTCCCAAGATGCGACCAGATGACAGCCACGATTCTGTTTCGTTGTTGCTGCGACTGCGGCGGCGGCTTATCTGTTGCCCATCAAGCAGAGGCAAATATATACACTGACAAGCATAAATTTTGACACGAGTTCGATGCTCTTAAACTGTCTCTCATGGTCTGTATCTTGTTGATGATTTGTTGTATTGTTTTCTTAAAATTTTATGTCGTTCAATAAGCCTATAAAAATTTGAAATAAAAAAGACAAAAAAGTTTGATTTTATTTGATATTAAAGCTTTTTATTAAAATAACCATTCAAAAATATTTAAGTTAACATGAACACTACAGCTTAGCCTTAGCTTTCGAAAATACATAAACAAAAAAAGCTAAAATGTAAATTGAAAGAAAAGATACAATAATTATGTTAAAGTATCTTAATCTTATTGTAGATAGTTTTGCGTGAAAGTGTACGAAACACTGACAGAACATCCATATATTTTTATTAAACAATTTTTTTCATTGAAAATAATATTATTTTAATAAAATATATTGTATGTAAAAGAAAATGAGCTTATTAACTTATAGAACAGAATGTTTAATTGATTTTAAAATAAATTAAAAATGTCTTTAGAAATATATATAAAAAAATATAGTGATATTTTTTATTTCAATTTAAATTAATATAATATTTCTCTCTGCAAATTTTAGCTATATGTATGATGTCTGTGCTATGCTTCACTTTTGTGCCAAGCAATGAGATGTGAGATTTTCAAATACAACAAAAAGATGCCATTTGACCTTTGACCCCGTCTTTTGCGTGCCCACTTTAAGATGGCCTTTTTTATTGATGTGAATTCACTGGAAGCATTCGTTAATTTGCTTATTAGTTAATTGCATTTGATGTTCAAAACATATATATCTGTTTATAAAAAAAACAGGGCTTTCATCTGTTGTCATGTGATCAAAAAGCCGACGACAAGCCAGCTTATTAAACCAGTTATGGAAATTGCAATTGTGAGTGTGCGTTTTTTCTGATCACGTGCGGTTTTCATCTGCCCGTTATAGGCTACGGTTCAGATACATATATGTATATATGGTAATGACTTGCCACAGCCTCGCCGACACACACCCACACCACCAGCGAGAGTGTGCCGGCCGTCTGAAACATTGTCATTTCAATTTGCTAAACATCAGCCGGAGAAGTGTAGAAGCGAGTACAATCGCTTTGACAAGACACTCGCAGTTGCAGCCAGAAAACACCAATTAGTTCCACTTAATTTGAGCTTGAAATCGAGCACATGTTGTGTTATCTATATTTAATCAGTTTCAATTTATTCGCATTCATTCAAATTCAGAAGGGCGTGACAATTGCAGCAGAGTGGAAATTAGTTGATTTTAAGAAGGGTTGTTGAGATATTTAGGGGTTTTTTTCTCTCCCTAACTTAAAGTTAATAAATTAACTAATTTATTTTAAGGTTATATATTAATTTTTTTGAACCTTAAACATATTTTTCTTAAGATTTCAAGTTATTTTTGACTTCACTTTTTATCTTTTGAAACTGACTAACTTTAATAAGGATTAATATGTTTAAATGACTTTGTAATGTGTTTTTTAGCTAATAAATAAACAAATAAATTATGTAAATTAATATTTCCCTTAAATATAGTTTAAATAATATTTCTCCGAATGTAAAAAATCAAAGGTATTTCGTTATTCGACTTTCTAAAAATGCACTTTGCCACCTCACTTAATTCGATTATTGTGATATTTAATTTTTCACTATATGATGCCATATTTGCATTGTCACAACGTCAGTTTTTTTTCTCTGTTGACAAGTTTACCCTACCAATTGTCCGCTCATTAATCGCTCTAACCAAACATTAACTACAATATTGAGTTTCGTTCGGTAGGGCGAATGGCATTTTAATTTGATTCCTGCCGCTTGATTTCCAATTAAAATTTCAACAAACAACAAATCGCAAAAAACACAAAATGCCAAGCGAAGCGTTCTCTATGAAGTTTGGGCGATTGTTGATTTTTACTCATTTTGTTGACAAATTAATATATTCAGACAACATGAAGCTAATTAGAATTTCTAGTTCAAATAACCCGACAGTTTAGGCAGATTTTCCCACAAAAGCGATAGATGGAGCGGACAAAAAATGTGGATATAAACCGAATAGCGTTCAAACGGTGGGAAAATGCTATTATATATTTAATTCAATTTAAATTTTCATCGAAAATATTTCAGTAGCTTCTGTGAAAAAATAACTAATGAAAATCTCTAGGTAAATATTAAAATAAAAAAAAATTAGCCCCCGCTTATTTGCCTTTGACAATTCTCGAACTTTAATCAAGCCGGCAGATAAGAAGCTTTTTGGCAATTACCACTCTGAGCAAACAAAAAACAACTTTTAATTGCCCCAAGAAGAGTCAACAAGGAATAATTAAATAAAACTAGAGCGAAACCTTGCGCGTCACTATCTCGCTTATCTGGGATAGATATCCACGAGAGGATTATCTAAATGCCAAATAATTTACACGCGACCCACTGAACCGATTTCGCGCACCTGACAGCCCGCAATTACCTGGACATTTAAATGTGTGTTTTCCCCTCGGTGGTAATCGAAGTGTCAAATCGGTTGATTTTGCAGGGGAGAAGTTGCAGTTTACTGCGAACGTCCGATAAACGGCGAGATATATTCAGATTTATGAGGTCATAATTCGAAATAGTCGTAAAGAAGTAGTAGGGTTTCCCAATCGCACCCCAGACTTTATGCCCGTAAATTTCCTTGAGAGCCAGAGTGATCAATCAATCAATCGATCGATCGATCGATCGATGGGTGGCGTCAGCGATACAGACCACAATCTTAAGGAGTGTTGGCCATAAAATGCAGAGAGAGGAAGAGATACCATCTTATCGTTCAGCTCACCTGCTTTCCAGTAAATTTACAACGACCCGCAGAGATTCGTCAATGTGTGTCCCTTCGTTCGGTCCAATTCACACCAGAAATAATTATCACTTAATTACCGATTTATGTATCTATCTTGGACATAATTTCATTTGCATATTTCTATTATTTTCGGTAGACAGACAGCCACGATTTATGGGCTATATATACATATATGTGATGCGAGATACTTGCTCACAAAGACCACTTTCAGATGGGAAGACGGCACTTGGCACTTACTTCTACGAGTCGTATTTGGACGCTAAATTAACACTTCCGCGGCGGTTTCGGTTGATTCATCCGTGAGCTTGGAGAGATTCAGAGATTTCCGTGGCCCCCCGGGACCTAAAGTGGTTTCAATTGAGAGACGCCGCCGCTGCCGGCTTTGCTCAGCTCCCTGCCAGAAAATGCACTAAGGAATCCCGTTCCGTCCACCACACCACCGCCGATCGAGTTACAACCGCAACCAGAACCGCTGGCGAACCGCTCGATCGCAACGTAGAAACGCGACTGGCTCGACGCGATTACCGATTATATAGACTGGACCCACCGGCTGAACTGATAAGCGCTGCGAAAGCCCCACGAAAACACAGATCAGCTGTTCGTTCTGTAGAGCGCATCGAATATCGCATGCGAGAGAAAATATAAAAAGTATCTTATGGATTAATGGATTAAAAAGTATATTAGTTACAATCTAGGGGAATATATGATCAAGTTAATTAGATCGTTTTAATTATGAAGTTCAATCTGAACTGTTAAATGCAAATAGATATTGGTATATTTCTGAATTACTCCTCTATACAAAATTTGATTCAAGGCCTTAAGTAAGATCATATGGAAGAGCCGGAGTAGTCGCCCAGTACATGCTCTTTGTAGGTCATGGTCAACTGCTCCAGGAAGATGAAGACTAAGACCGAATGAGGACCTATGCGGCACATATATGGAGTAAATCCCCTCCACAAGGATAGAAAACCGTCCTTTCTGATCACCTTGATCAAGGCGTCCAAGGTGCCTTTGTATTCTAAGCCCTTCTGCTCCTGGATCCGGGTCTTGGCCATATCCAGGGGCATGGAGGCAATGGTGGTCAACAGGGCAGAGCACATGGCAGCACAGATATGGAGGCCAGTACCCTCCGGCACATGCGGAGCAAAGGCAGTCTTTAGCTGGGAATACGAGGCAAGTTGAACCATGTTTACGACCATGGTACGGCCTATGGTGGACATGCAGCCCCTCCAAAGATGCCGCACGCCCTCTTCTTTTACGATCCGAAAGAAGGCATTGACCACGTTCTTGTATTTACGCCTCTCCGCCGGTGGCAGGCGGTTGTCAGCCATCATGCGGATGAGAGCCACCTCCGCCGGATTTCCGACCAGGGCACCATCAGCCCCGGCCAGGATTCCCATGCACATGCTGGCCAGGACGCTTGGCGCTACGGCGTACGTCTCCTTGTACTTGTCCACTTCCATCTGGTAGAAACCCATACGGGCTGTAGTGTATGTCGCCTGGCGTATAAGGCTCACAGTCAGGCCGTTGTACACGGCCAAGAATCCCTCGGTCTTTAACAGCCGCTTGAGGCAATCATAGGTGTTCTTGTATTCACCAACAGCGAGCTGCATCCTGGTCTTGACTAGGTCCAGCGGATGCACAATGCACGTCGAAATCATACCGGCCAGGCCGCCATTCACATACAATATGTAAGACGGAATTTTCCTATTGTCTGTGGGATGGGGAGTAGTCATGGTGTGAAGTACATTAAAAATTTATCTATTTAACAAATATAAAAAAGGTGGTAACTATGTGAAGGGCAACTAAGTTAGAATATATATATATACTTTATAGGGTCGGAAATGCAAGATCAACTTGGGAAGTTTAATTATTTATTGCTTAAATTTTTTATGATCAACTTGGGAATTTTTTATAAAAAAAGTAGATTACAATTCTTGAAAATTTCTCAAAAACCCTAATAATTTTATTGCCTTATATTTTTAAGATCAACTTGGGAATTTCCTTTATCAGCTTAGGCTAATTTGATAACAAAACTCACACGTATTTATCAAAGTATTTAATGCTTAGAATGGCATTATATAGAACTTGAAACTCATATATGCCCCCTAGAAAAAACAGAATTACTTGGTACATAATGTAAGAATAATTATTTCGTAGATAGAACATTTACTTATTACATTTTGAAAGAATTTGAATCTGTTTGTTTTACGGTGAAAAATCTAATAATGCTTTTAGTAACATATAGCCTGCTTTCCTTAAGTAGAATCGTCTGAAGAGGACTCTCCAATCACGTGCTTTACATAAGCCTTGTTCATCTGCTCCAGAAACACAAAGGAGAGCACGGTGTGCGGAGTCACGCGGCAGAGGTGCGGAGTGAATCCCTTCCACATGGCCAGGAATCCCTCGTTCTTCAGCACCTTCTTTAACACGTCAATGGTGCCGCTGTACTCCGCCTTGCCCTCGATCACCCGCATCTGCTGGATGCGGGTCTTGGCCAAATCCAGCGGCAGGGAGGCCGCGGTGGACAGTAGACCGGCCACCATGGCGGCACCAAACTGAAGGGTCCACCCATCTTCTAGGTGATCGCGGAACTGTTTTTTCAGCTGGGAGTAGGAGGCCAGCTGGACCATATTGACGATCATGGCACGACCTACGGTGGGCAGGCATCCGCGCCAGAGAGTGAGCACGCCCTCGTCCTTTACGATCCGCAAGAAGGCATCGCCCACGTTCTTGTAGTTGCGCCTCTCCGTCGAAGGCAGGCGGTTGTCGGACATCATGCGGACCATGGCCACGTCTGCTGGATTGCCGAACATGGCGCCGAAGCCACCTGCAACAATGCCCATGGCCATGCAACCCACCAGGGACGGATCGGTGTCGAAGGTTTTGCGATACCAGTCCACTTCCGCCTGGTAGAGCCCCATCTTGGCCGTGGTATAGGTAGCCTGTCGCAACAGGCCAGCCCCTAGGCCGTTGTATAACGAGAACATGCCTTCGCCTTTGAATACCCGCGAGAGAACATCCCAGGAGGTCTTGTACTCCGGAATGCCAAGAGTGCCGGACAACTGCATACGGGTCTTGACCAGGTCCAGCGGCTGGGTCAGGGATGTGGCCAGCACAGCGGATGAACCGCTCATCATGTACTTCATATACGTCGGCACCGTCTTCTTCTTCTCAACGCCGTAGAAGAGCGCCATTATAAATAGAAAATAGAAATTATTTACTAGACGGAGAGCTTCTATTCGGTTGGAAAAACTGGACTGAGACAAATGGGTATGTGTTTTAAACTGAGCAAAGTTCTATATGCCACTTGGTTCGGATGTGAATGTCAGAGCCTTCTTTGATGAATCTTGAAATGTGATTTGAAAAACTCTCAAGGCAAAGAAAATAATTTAAATGACTTTTAAAAGGGGTAGAAATCATGGCATTTGAGAATATATTTTTAAAGTACTGCTCAAATTAGATTTAGATTTAGATTCGTCCCCCTCTTTCCCTAAATGAAATACAAAATGGCTTTGGCAACCCAATAAGTTCGGTTGCCTTGCAGATTTGGGTCATTGTGGCATTGATTTTAATTGTAGCAGTTAACAGGCCAACACCTCCGGCCAATTAACGAACGCCTATAATTTTCCTCACATGCCAGATAATTGTGACGGTTTTGGGCCACCCACAAATTAACGAAACCCCGGCAAGCGGCTTATTATCTGCCCATGTCTCGTTTGCTTCGATATTCCAACCCTTTGCGCCTCGAACTCGGCACATTTTTCGCCATTAGATGAGTCTACAAAATGGGTTTGGCAGCGCAGGAAATGCAATTAGAGGCCAAACTCAAACCGAAAGAACACTTTACAGGAGGGGGAGGTAGGCGCACGGGCTTGTAATTAGACTTAGACAAGCTGAAATTGTTATGTCAGGTTTTTGGTAGGGCAAAAATCGTAACTGAAACCGAAAATCGGTTTCATGAGCCCGCAAATGGCGTATCGACAACTCATTGCGGGCTAATTAAGAGCTCATGCGCTTGGAAATTAAGCAACAGAAAACAAACGGAAAAGCGACTAGCACTGATTTTCCCCCTAAAGAAAAACCTAAAAAGAAAACTCCCATGCGAGATCGTAATTATAAACTTTATATTTGCCCGCCTGAAAGCATGCTGCGAAAAATCTTTGAAATTTCCAATACTTCGATGAAGTCGCCACTAACTGGGGTATAGAGCTACAGTGCACTATGGGGAATTTGCCCATTTCCGTGGTATTTAGTCATTTTATTAAACTATAAATATTTGGTTTTTTTTTTATGTAAACATATTAAAAATATATGGCTCTACATATTTCAATAACAGAAATGTTAATTAACAGCGCACTGTTAAATATATCGACTGTTAAACTCAGCTGTTGCAGCCAAAACCAACTCTTGCTTGAAAATAGGTAATTATTTATTCGTACTTTGAAAGTGCATAACTCAAAAAGGACACAACTTTTCGCTTCAACTTTTTAAGGACACCAATCATACGGGTTTCTATTATGTATTGTGTGTAATAAAATTTCCCTTCATTCGTGTCTTATTAATATATAGCCAATTTTGTAAATGCTTTCAAGGGCAATTTAAAAAAAAACAACATTTTTACTTTACTTGGAGTTACAAAAAATACCTATCGTCGTATAAGTGTAAGTCCAAGTGTATGTCGTAGAGCCATTAATTAAGAATAAAAGGCAATTTGTCTCTATGTGCACAAATCCGCACAATTTGAGTAAATTCGATTTTTGTGAGGTAACTTTCATTTTTCATGGGCCCAGCTCTTTGTATGTATGGCGCATAGAAACGGACAACTCCAACCAAAAAAAGCAATTGTTGACTTTATAGATTTTATAACCCATAAGAACTATTTAAAAAGCAAAATCAATTTTTTTTCTCAAATTTACATGCTAAACGGAAAAAATACAATATGATGCAATTAATTATTAATTTTTAGATCGTTTCTATGGGAGCTATATGATATAGTGGTCCGATTTTCATGAAATTAAAACCGAAATTCTAAAGTAATACAAAATGACTATATCTCAAGTTAGATGAAAATATGTTAAAAACTGACAAAGTTATAATATTTTTTTTCGTCAGGGGAGGGCGGAGCCACGCCCATTTTTCCAAAAATATTTCTATTGGTGTTTATAACAATAATACAAAAACCGTTTTGAAAAATCATACTTAGTTTAGAAGTTATTAATAAATACCACGGAAATGGGCAAATTCCCCATAGTGCAGTGATTGCTCGATTTTAATGTACATGTGTATATAAATAAAACAACTGGATAATACTATATTTTTATCAAATAGGATAATATTTTTTCAAATTCGTCAAGTCAAGTCAGCATTTAAAATTTGTATTTAAATAAATGTTTATTTTCGTATTTAAAGCAGGTATCAAATAAACTATTTTAATGCAGAAAAATCAAATTAAAATATTTTAAACATTTTTATTATTTAAAATGCTTATTTAAAATGCTTCTTAAAAATATACACGATAAAAGATGGTTTTTAAATATAATAATTAAAATAGTATAATAATTAAATAATTTACATCTAAATAAAATTATTCTTTATTTATCCCTTTCGTTTCCCAATCAAATCCTTAACACAAATCGAAGAAACCGTTCCGCATTATGTCAATAAACCCACATAAATCGAAATCCTCTGAAAACTTGATGCACACTTTGGTGCCAACTTGGCTAAAGACGATGCAAATGTTGTTATCAGGCACAGTTTACAGCATAAATACTCTAATTATTTATGTGCATAAGTAAAAGTGGGGCAACAGTCTGGAGCTACAGTCCCGACAATAACAATAATGGCAGCAACAACAATGCAATCAAACAATCAGAGACAAGCTCGCTGAACTGAAATGCCAATTGTGAAAATTGTAAATAAATATTTTAACAGGCGACGGCAACAACAAGAAGTCGGGAAACTACAATAAATCAGATCATATCGGCGACCGACTGCTGCGGTTTCAGTGGTGGCTGCTGCATACATATACCATATATATGTATATATAACGACCGATATAGCTATATAACAGATATAGTCGACGAGCAGCCCTACAAGCGTGGAAGGCAGGGAAAACTAGCTAAAAGAAAATCGCAAAGTCGCAAAAAGCAAAAAACGGAGAGCGGCAACAATAATAACAATAAGGCGAACGACGATGACAATGCTGATAAAGCAGAAGGAGGAGCGGTTGGGTATCCAAAAGAATCGCAGGGAAACCGCAGAAATTTACGCTCAAGCGAACCGAGCTGAACCAAACTGAACCGAACTGAACCGAACTGAGCCAAGTTGAGGTGAAGCTGCTGCTGCTAAAAGCAAAATGACAATAACAGCTGGAATTCCTAAGAAGGGGTATGTGGGGAGATGGCCCTCTGTGAGAGCCGAGCTTAACGACAAAAAACTAAGTACTACATAGAGAGAAAAACCAGTTGTGAACATTTAGATTTCAGAATAGCTAATATAAACCATATTTTATCGTGATAAGAGAAGGCATTACTTTAAACTATATTTTATAGATTTGCTGGATTTATAACTTACATTTACCTTTTAAATTATTTAGTTTGTGTTGTTTAAGGATGTTCTGGTCTTAATAATGAAGTACATTCCTAATTTACAAGAATTTTAAGACACTAAAAATCTAAATCTAAACTTGTTTTTTATTTATAATTTTCTTTAGAAAAAAAATTACTTACCATTAATCTTAATTATGCCAAAATAAATCTAAATTTTGCAGCATTATCCTAATTTTATATGAGCCGTTTTTATATTCTGTAATTTATAACATTATTTACACTTGTCAACGAACTTCCTCTCTGTTTTATTACTTAATACCCCTTCATCCTGTTCATAAAAATACCCATAATTTTCCCTCCGTGTACAAAAACAAGGCATTAAGTGGCGAACCGTTAAGAAGTCATTCCCAACTTCGAATAGACAAAACACAAAAAAGTCAACAAAAAAACGTGAGACAGCACTAAGCCGCAGTGCGTTTGAGCGGGCCAGCACTAGGTGGTAATTTCTGGAGTAAACAGAGCGAATTCAGAGCGAAAAGTTAAGAGCGAAATCCGCGATGGAGAACTGCAGAGCAGTGAGAGCTAGAGAGTAAAAGTCTTTAAGCAAACGAGAGCTGGCAGCAGCGAAAGTTAAACCTAAGCGGAGAGTTTGAGATTAAGAAACGTATCTACAAATAAACACCCGAAAATAAAAAAACAACCCACAAAATCCTCAGCAGAAGTGTGTCATCACAGTAAATATCGATCATACGCCGTGTTTCCCTGCCTCTCTGTCTCTTTCTATCTCGTTTCCTCCATCAGTTCCAAAACAAGTTCAACGCACAATGCAAAAAACAGTTATTGCTGGACAATAAATCAATGGCAGCAGCAGCAACAGCAGCGGATTCTAACATCTCGAAAAAAATAACAGAGGGAAATCAAAAGACTTAGGCAACGAACTTGCGGCGATCGAAAGAGAGAGAGCGCGCGCGAGAGTTGGCCTAAACCCGCTCTCATCGAATTTCGAACTCAGAGCTGTTGGGCTTTTCGAACTTCAAGCTGGCTTGTGGCAAGCAGATACTTTTGTTCATTCGCCGTGAAAAGTCGTGGAGCTCGGAGTCTTCAGGAAAAATAGACACGATCTTCGGGGCAAAGCGTCTTCTTCTTCGCCGAAGAACGAACGTTTTCCCAGGCCCGAATCTGCGGCCTGCCGTGTTTCTCTGTGTGTGTTCGTGTGTTACCACTGTGCCTTCGTGTGCGTGTTACCATTTGCATTTTGGCTTTGGTTTTTAGCTTTTTAACTCGCTTTTCGTTCCATTTCGCCGCGTTGCATTTCTCGATCGCTTTTCGTTACGTTTTCCTTGTTATTTTCGGGGGGGCTTTGCTGCAATTACCACCGCAGGAAAACGTGTTTGTGTCTAAACTAAAGCAGCTGCAGCTGCATTTCACTCAAAAGTGTTCGAATATAAATTAAGCCAGAGAGAAAGAAATAAATATCGAAGAAAAGAGTGCCCGAAAAAAGAAAGAAAACGTCACTCGGTGTACGTTCTTCTTTTATTTGTTCGCCAGTTAACATTGTGCTCATAATTTATTGTACCCAGCGATATATGCAAATAGAAAGCAACAAATTTGTACAGCAAGTGGAATATTTCAACGCTTAAAGGTAAGTCAGAAGATGCAGTCCAAACAAGCGGTGGAAAGGGGAAGGGGAGGCCCCCATAAAATCCCTAAAAATTAACCCATTCGGGGAGCTCTCCGCTAATGAGGCGAATTGTGAAAACGTCAGAACTCGGTCTCCACTTGGCCTGAACTGGATTTGGTTAATATATTCATTAGTATACATTTCTCCCGCTGACGATTTGCATATCGATCGCAGCAGGTTCATAACTTCTGTAGAAGAAAGCCAGGGTTAGATCATCGCAGCTCACGATTTCCCGACGTTTCAGCTTCAGCTTCAACTTCAGATCGATGTTCCTTGTTTCAGTTTTTCCCCCCAAATAGCACTTGCTGCACGATTGAACTTTAAACCGCATTCTTTTGGCCTGTCTGCAGAGATGCTTGGCTCTCGGACGCATCTATCAGAGATCGGTGAGTAGCTGTGGCCAATTTTCATTGGATCGCAGCCGCTTCGTGGGAACTCTTGACTCTTGGGTCTCGAACCCCGGGCCTGGCATTTCGCGGCACACATTTTAGCCCTGGCTAGCCGCAAAATACAAGCCAAAAAACGGAGCCAAAAACAGGCTTACAGAACAGGAATTTCCACTCCTACAACAAAGCGCCGACAATTGACATTTTTGTGTAATTGCAAGACTTTTTGTTTCTGTTCGGTTCGGTTTAAGTTTCGAATTTTAAAGAGGTCTTATTTGTGTATTTAAGTTTAGTTTTTAAAGTGGGAGTAATTAGGGTCGAGGAGGGAATTTTAAAAACTTAGCTTTTGGCTTAAAAAATCAAGATTTATGGTATTTTCTGATTTGATGTATTTCTATTAATTTTCCTTAATAGTTTTTGTTTAATATTCCCTACTAAATATATAATTATTTGTATAAAGTGCTTTTAGTTTTCTATGTAAAAAGGAAGTAATAAAATGAATGATGTTAATTAATTGTTTTAATAATTATCTCTTCGTTCTGTTAGAATTTATGTGTAAATTCGAATAATTTAATTTACTTTAAAAATATAAAGCCGAAGTCCATTTCAAAATAAATGTAGGGTTTTATTGCATGTATGACTAATATTTCTTATTTATTGATATTTACCAAAATTTAATTTTAAATTCATTGAATATTTAAAATTTGATAAACTCATCTGAAATAAATAAATTAAAAAATATCCCTCTCAACAAAAACAAGTCGTAAAGAATTTAAGATTTTATAGTTTATTTATTTATATAGCTTTTTTATGTACAATATACAATCTTGTTCTTTGATTTTTAATCGTCAACAATTAAGGTCAAGTTACGTTCTTAATTAAAAAAGAAATCATTAAAGTCCTGTGGCAACTTATAGTCAGACAAAGATCTCTGGTCCGTAGATGGAAACCTTTGGGCGATCACCTGCGGAGGGTTTGGGCTTGGGCGGAGTGCTAGGAGCCTTGGGAGTTGCAGTTTTGGTGGTCACAGTTTTGGAGACCTTGGAGTTATTGGAACTATTGTGACTGGTGTTGGTGTTAGCAGAGGAGCGACGACGACGCATTCCCTTGAGCTGATCACGGAGCTGCTCCTTGTAGACGAGCTCCCGCTTGCAGGCCTGCAGCTCCTCCACGCTGCAGTGCTTCAGGTGGCGGATGGTGCGGGACACCAGGCCGTCGATGATGTTGATCTTGGTGCGGGACAAACGCGTGGGCTCCGCGTGGCGACGGGTCAGCTCGCTCTGGTACTGGAAGAGCAAGTAGCCCACGCTCGGACGAGCTCCGCGTCGGTGGTTGCGCTGTTGGCCTTCCATTGCTGCAAAGAATGTGTCCGGTTTGTGGATGTATATGGTAGATGTGTAGGGATTTATTCGATTTTCGGAAGATCTGCAACTCCGCGAGCTGTGCTTGCTGTGACTGCTTGGCAGCTTGAGCTGTGAATGATGTCCTGTGGTACTTTACCAGGATTATTTATATCTGGGGCGCTAAGCTACCTGTTGACCCGCCGACTGACCTGCTGACTTGTGCGAGTCGCGTAATTACCTGAAGTGCTTCGGTAAATCCAGATCCGTTGTCCGTTCCCTTTCTCTTCGTTACAGATCCCTTGCAAAGTTACCAAACGTTTGACATATCCTGCCCAGGATACTTTATGTACCTATTTTTGGTATTCGCAACGAGTTTCCTTCGAGCGGAAAGTGTTTATTGCCTGACCTTTCGCTCGCCGTTGGTCGATGGTTAAATATGGCCATAAGGCGGAGATTAGACGGTGACTAAGTGTCTGCGGATTTACTTGGCTTGTGTGTTCAATGGTTTGCTGAGCCAAAGATTAACTAGTCTCCATAACTTGCCAGTGGAAAATTTTATCAATGAAATTACATGTTCGAGAAAAGTCTCGAGGACATACAACTACAATAAAAGTTTTAAATAAAAGTTTCAGAAATCACCAAAAATCCTAGGTTATTGTAAAGTTCAAGTACAAGCTTATAATAACAATAATTCTTCTCGGAATTATCCCCATAAAACTTTTAAAGAATTTATAATTTTATGGTTTTACACGCCTGGCCTCAAGATACTGAGAATTATGACCAACTTGGAGCCATTTCTCAAGCACTCTCCTCCCCATTAACCCGAACCCGAACTGCAACTAAATATATTCTGTCTCAACTCTCGGCAAATGAAAAACATTTTTATTTAATGAGTTTTCATGAAGTGATAAATATAATCCCAAAGTGGCACTCGTCCATCCTACTTTCCTCGGCTCCAGCCCACGGCCCAAGGACTGCGTGTTAAATATTTATTTATGAACGAATGTCTGGGCGGAGTTCAGGCCTGTGACCTTGGCTTGACCCCCGCCTGCGCCTCCACCCCCATTTAAACCCATTTTATGTGGGTTGGTTAGATGATTTTAAAAATGCTTTTCATGTAATTGTAATTTCACTTAACGTAATTGACACTCGGCTCCCCTGCCGCATCTAAAAACGCACCGTCGCCGCCGAATCAAGTTAATTTCAACTTAATTATGGCCCATATATATTTAAGTGCCGAAGGAAAGTGAAAATTCCCTCTGCATTGTCTGCGACTTATCAACGAATTCTTTTAAGGGGAAAATTTATTGAGCTGCATTAAGCCACGAGAATAATAATAATGGTAATGGCAATAACAATAACAATGACCAGTGAAAGTTGCGTTCGAGGTTGCTTTTATTTTTCTTATGGTAATTCTTGGGCCAAATAAATTATGATTCACTGCCCATTTGGGTGCTAAATGCAAGAGCCTCAAGGCAAAAGAGATGAGGCACAAACTGATGATACTAAAGATGATAATGAGGATGATGCTGATGCTGGTGCGATGATACAGCAATCATTATGATTGTCTCGTCTGGTTACTGGCGACTTTATGCTGGAATATATGCCTCGACACGCACAGAGATTTAGTCCCAACTCAGGTTGCATTTGTACACGGAAAGAAAGTGGTGCTAGGAAACTTAGATTCACTGAAAAATAATATATTTTAAATAATTCTTTAGAATATTTAAAATATATATCAAAGTCCATTAAAAATTAAATATTTTTACATTAAATTTAATTAATAATCATCAAGTTACTAATGATTTCTTTGCTCTGCATCTCTAAATCCATTTCGATGCTCGTTTCCAAGTCGGTTCAAGCCTGGTTCATTGAGCGCGTTGAATTGGAAGCTGTCGGCGAGCTGTCACAAGCAGTTGGTCAAAATGGCTGCTACTGGCCCGCATGGCCTTTTTAGCCAGCCCCTGGGCCACTGTTTTGACCTTTATCGAAGCTTAGGCGGGTACCTACGCAACCTACCTGTTGAGTGGATGTGGATGAGGATGAGGAGGATGAAGCCCGCGGGTCATAAAACGCTGATGCTGCGCATTTGCTTAATCCGGCGCGTGGTCTTTCCCAAAGTTCTTAATCCGGTTTGGAAATCCTTTTGTTTTCGCTACATTTCAGCTACTAAGTGCAATTATAAAAGGATTATGCCATCTCTGACCTGAGCCCGAGGGCGAAGGGACACCACCAGAAGCCGGCCATTTACTTTCATTATGACACATTTTTAATGAATTACCTGGAAGTAGTTAAGTTGCAAAAAGTCTTCCATTTCTCCGCTGCAGTTATGCTAATGATGCTGCATTAGTCTGTGAGCTGTACCGTACTGTACAAGACACATGTGTAAAGCAACGGACTTTACGTTGATGTCACTCAGGTGCTGAGTCAGAAATCTATGGGCGTTGAGTTACTTGGAAATGGAATGGATAGAATTTTACGCTAAAGGTTCTTCGCTGGCGGTTCATTGAGAGTCCCCAAGAATTCTCTAGAAAATGTTTTTAGAGAAAGGTTTCTTTGGGTTAAATGTCGTGAGCAAATATAAGTTCTTGGGAAGTCGGGGAAAGAATGCCTGGGAAATGCTGCGCTGGGAAAAGCTGAAGGGCAGTCGGAAAACATTCTTCTTGGCTGTCCAACCAAAAGAACTTCAGTATAAGTATTCTTTCAATGGTTTTACAATGGTTTTAACAATTCCCATATTAAATATGTTAACTACTTTTAGATTTGTTTGAAGAATAATTTGAGGTCAAGTTAACCCAGAAGTCAAGTATATGACTTATAACAAAGTTATAAGAAAAGGTTTGAGAATTAAATATTATTAAAAATCATTCAAAGATAATAATATGGATTAATTTCCCAAACATTTACGTATTTATGTATTTGATTAAGTATTTAAATTATTCTTTTTTTATGTTTTAAAGAAGTTTTCCGAAATATTTCTCTACAATTTTGATGTTATTTAAATCTCTTGCCGGCTATTTATTTTTCCCTTAGTTTTTTCTTAGCAAATATATTTGTCAGCTAGTCAAAAGGTTCTGAAGGTTCCGGAATTCTCTGTCACAATTGCGAACAAGATTTGTCTTGCTCAATTGACAGGTCCTGGAATTAGGCCTAGTTTGCTTACCCCTTCCCCGGGCATCAAGGATAATAATGGCTGGTCAACCGAGCCAGGGCTTAAGATCCAAAATGGGGATTAGTCCGGATTAGGTAATGAAATATTTTGGCACAAATATTTACAGAGGAGCGGACCCTCAGTTGACCTGTTTTGACCTGGGGTGACATATCAGGTAACCACACAGACAGGTAACTGAAAACGAAGCAAGTAAACATACATATAAGAAGGTCCAGGGAAAAGGGAAGTTATGTCATTCGACTGAACGAAGTCAAAGCGAGCAGAGGACTTTCACTGGTCAGCAAATTTCTGGAAGAATCACTCATAAGTAGAAGAATCACCCTGAGAAGCATGGAGAACGTGAAGCCCACTGTCACCTACCACCTGTTCCTGTACCGCTCCGAACTGGCCAGGCGGAATGCCCGACAGCTGCGACTTTCTCGAACGAAAATCGAGATCACGGACGAGCTCATCTCGAAGACGGTGAAGAATCTAAAGACGTGCAGCATGGACGACCTGAAGGCGGTGAACCGGGAGCTGTTGTTCAAGCGGAAACTACGCCACAACGTCTCCAAGCTGAAAAAGGAGGCCAAGAGGCAGGTGGCGGAGCAGAGGCAGGACTAGGAGCCATTTGATTGATTTATTGTATATAGTCGTGTGTAAATAAATATACGTTGATAAGACTTCTTTTCTGCATTGAAAACTGGTTCGTTTTAATGGCTTTTAGCGGCGCTTCTCGTTTGCATTGAACTGCGGCTAGGAATTAACGGCAAAAGCACGGGCAAAGTCACAAAGTCACCAGAGATCCGCTCGAAAAAAGACCTCTGACTGCCCAGTGGCTGACCCAAACCAGTTGGAAACTTTATGATATTTTTTTTTGCTTCTGCGATGCTTTTGTTTTTATTTCCCTCTCTCGATTTTTATTCATTCCTTGTTTTGCTTGTTTTTTTTGGCAACCAAACTTAATTAGAAATTGCAAATGCAATTAACAAAAGCCAAACGCTCAAATGCCAATGTTTTAATAAAAATTTAATTCGATATATGTACACTTGGAAAAATATAATGGGATTTTATTACATTTTAATATTATTTAACAAAATTAATGATATTCCCATATTTAGTATAATAATTTGATGAACGCGGTTTCTCCTTTTCTTCTTTATGAATTTATCAATGTAGTTCCTCAATTATATTACTTTTTTGCTGGCATAAATTTTGCATAAGTTTTTATTTTATTTGAAAATTGTATAGTTTCTTAAAATGAAACAGTTTTTAAAATATAAAATAATTTTTAACTTTCTTGGAATTTAATATTTAAAAATACTAACATTTAAGCCTTTTTCTGCTTATCTTCGATACGACCTTTAAAGTAATTCTTTGACGTAAAGTCGCCATTTGATTTTCAAAACCTTTTAAACTTATAAATTATATATAAAATTACTTTTTTCGAGTGCAGAGCGATACAAAGATTGTGCTGACACTGAGCGAACGCCATGGAAACCAAACAAAACTGGTTCGTTGCATAAATTAACCAAAAAGCAGCAGCAGCAGCGGCAACAAAGTCAAAGAGCCAAGAAGCCACGTCTCCTAGGGGCGAGAGAGGTGAGGGGTTGTGTGGGAGCAGCAGTAAAACAAAAAAAATATATAAATAAAGTTAGCAACTTGCTAAAAGTCAGCGAAATAAATAAAAATCAGCCAACGTTAACAGACGTTAGCTGAAACTGTTTCGCCTTTGTTTCGGCTTCCTCCAGACAAATTTATTTCGTGACATTGTTCAATTTATGTGTTGAGATGTTGTAATAAAACAAGCCGGGCTTATAGATCGCCACAGATGTCGTTGAAGCCACTTGGAGCAACTGGCGCCAACTCTCGATATAATTGCGGCGATCATTCTTGTTTTTAGGACTCATAACTCATATGTAATA
Organism: Drosophila anomelani; assembly: GCA_035045905.1. Taxonomy (NCBI): domain Eukaryota; kingdom Metazoa; phylum Arthropoda; class Insecta; order Diptera; family Drosophilidae; genus Drosophila; species Drosophila anomelani. The sequence goes on from JAWNOO010000165.1 coordinate 13,748,145, forward strand.
TAAGTTCTATTGTAGATTATAATTTTTGCACAACTTTAACAGCATCATATATTTGTATATATATTTTTTTTATTTACTACGAAAAGTCACGGAGTTGTATACTAATTTTTAACAAGGCTTTTATGATTTGGCGAAAAATAATGTCTTTATAACTACTGCATGACAAATTAAGTGCTTGTGTTTTTATATTTTTGGCTTAGTTTTTAATTGTAAATATAAAATAGAAATATACAAAATATATAATAAATACAATTTAAATTTACATTGAATAATAAGAAACACAAATCTATAAATGAGATTGACATAAAGTAAGGAAACTATAAGCAATATCCTTTTTTTATAAACCATATTATTTCTGTCATTTTTCATATTTTACTCATTTATTAATAAAATCCCTTGCATTGGATTGCATGGCTTAAATACTTAATAATTCATCATTCACTCGATTCTCGCACAAATCAAAATTTTCATGCCTCTCACTTTTGATTAGAATTCTCTTTCTCCGCCAATCACAATTTGTTGGCTTCAATAATTCATTGTTTTTGCCGCCGTCACTGCCTTTTGGCAACGATTATTGAAGGACAGGCGGGCTTAGAATCGCAGACAGCCAGACTTCAGACCTGAGACTCCAGTTGAGGTTGCTGTTCTACTTGACAAATGGATTTCTCTGGCCTGACCCCCGACAACGACAACGACAACAATAACAGCAACAATGGCAGGCAAACAAAATTTGCTGTAGCATAGGAAAATCATCAAATCACGACTTTGAGCTCTTTTGATTGACATGCACAAAAAGGAGCAAAAACCCGAAGACCAACAACTACTGCCGCAGCGCCTGATTGTTCATAATTAAAGCCACCGGCCCCGAGGCTGTTGGCAGCACAAAAATTTCGCAATGATTCTTGGCGTCACCGGAGTTGCCGCCATTCTCGATTCTCGACTCGAGGTGACAGCAAACAGCAAACGAATCTAATAGTCGAGGAACCAAGAAATTATCTCACACACAGCCATAAAGCTGGGTGTGCGAGTATATATAACTCATACGCCCCGTTAGCCGCGCTCGCTTATTAACGCATAATTAGCATATTTAGTGCGGCTCGCAGATTGCATCCCCTCAAGTAATTACAGCGATATCTAAGCCTTAGTTTCGCCAGAGATCCGCGATGGAGAACTGCAGAGCAGTGAGAGCTAGAGAGTAAAAGTCTTTAAGCAAACGAGAGCTGGCAGCAGCGAAAGTTAAACCTAAGCGGAGAGTTTGAGATTAAGAAACGTATCTACAAATAAACACCCGAAAATAAAAAAACAACCCACAAAATCCTCAGCAGAAGTGTGTCATCACAGTAAATATCGATCATACGCCGTGTTTCCCTGCCTCTCTGTCTCTTTCTATCTCGTTTCCTCCATCAGTTCCAAAACAAGTTCAACGCACAATGCAAAAAACAGTTATTGCTGGACAATAAATCAATGGCAGCAGCAGCAACAGCAGCGGATTCTAACATCTCGAAAAAAATAACAGAGGGAAATCAAAAGACTTAGGCAACGAACTTGCGGCGATCGAAAGAGAGAGAGCGCGCGCGAGAGTTGGCCTAAACCCGCTCTCATCGAATTTCGAACTCAGAGCTGTTGGGCTTTTCGAACTTCAAGCTGGCTTGTGGCAAGCAGATACTTTTGTTCATTCGCCGTGAAAAGTCGTGGAGCTCGGAGTCTTCAGGAAAAATAGACACGATCTTCGGGGCAAAGCGTCTTCTTCTTCGCCGAAGAACGAACGTTTTCCCAGGCCCGAATCTGCGGCCTGCCGTGTTTCTCTGTGTGTGTTCGTGTGTTACCACTGTGCCTTCGTGTGCGTGTTACCATTTGCATTTTGGCTTTGGTTTTTAGCTTTTTAACTCGCTTTTCGTTCCATTTCGCCGCGTTGCATTTCTCGATCGCTTTTCGTTACGTTTTCCTTGTTATTTTCGGGGGGGGCTTTGCTGCAATTACCACCGCAGGAAAACGTGTTTGTGTCTAAACTAAAGCAGCTGCAGCTGCATTTCACTCAAAAGTGTTCGAATATAAATTAAGCCAGAGAGAAAGAAATAAATATCGAAGAAAAGAGTGCCCGAAAAAAGAAAGAAAACGTCACTCGGTGTACGTTCTTCTTTTATTTGTTCGCCAGTTAACATTGTGCTCATAATTTATTGTACCCAGCGATATATGCAAATAGAAAGCAACAAATTTGTACAGCAAGTGGAATATTTCAACGCTTAAAGGTAAGTCAGAAGATGCAGTCCAAACAAGCGGTGGAAAGGGGAAGGGGAGGCCCCCATAAAATCCCTAAAAATTAACCCATTCGGGGAGCTCTCCGCTAATGAGGCGAATTGTGAAAACGTCAGAACTCGGTCTCCACTTGGCCTGAACTGGATTTGGTTAATATATTCATTAGTATACATTTCTCCCGCTGACGATTTGCATATCGATCGCAGCAGGTTCATAACTTCTGTAGAAGAAAGCCAGGGTTAGATCATCGCAGCTCACGATTTCCCGACGTTTCAGCTTCAGCTTCAACTTCAGATCGATGTTCCTTGTTTCAGTTTTTTCCCCCCCAAATAGCACTTGCTGCACGATTGAACTTTAAACCGCATTCTTTTGGCCTGTCTGCAGAGATGCTTGGCTCTCGGACGCATCTATCAGAGATCGGTGAGTAGCTGTGGCCAATTTTCATTGGATCGCAGCCGCTTCGTGGGAACTCTTGACTCTTGGGTCTCGAACCCCGGGCCTGGCATTTCGCGGCACACATTTTAGCCCTGGCTAGCCGCAAAATACAAGCCAAAAAACGGAGCCAAAAACAGGCTTACAGAACAGGAATTTCCACTCCTACAACAAAGCGCCGACAATTGACATTTTTGTGTAATTGCAAGACTTTTTGTTTCTGTTCGGTTCGGTTTAAGTTTCGAATTTTAAAGAGGTCTTATTTGTGTATTTAAGTTTAGTTTTTAAAGTGGGAGTAATTAGGGTCGAGGAGGGAATTTTAAAAACTTAGCTTTTGGCTTAAAAAATCAAGATTTATGGTATTTTCTGATTTGATGTATTTCTATTAATTTTCCTTAATAGTTTTTGTTTAATATTCCCTACTAAATATATAATTATTTGTATAAAGTGCTTTTAGTTTTCTATGTAAAAAGGAAGTAATAAAATGAATGATGTTAATTAATTGTTTTAATAATTATCTCTTCGTTCTGTTAGAATTTATGTGTAAATTCGAATAATTTAATTTACTTTAAAAATATAAAGCCGAAGTCCATTTCAAAATAAATGTAGGGTTTTATTGCATGTATGACTAATATTTCTTATTTATTGATATTTACCAAAATTTAATTTTAAATTCATTGAATATTTAAAATTTGATAAACTCATCTGAAATAAATAAATTAAAAAATATCCCTCTCAACAAAAACAAGTCGTAAAGAATTTAAGATTTTATAGTTTATTTATTTATATAGCTTTTTTATGTACAATATACAATCTTGTTCTTTGATTTTTAATCGTCAACAATTAAGGTCAAGTTACGTTCTTAATTAAAAAAGAAATCATTAAAGTCCTGTGGCAACTTATAGTCAGACAAAGATCTCTGGTCCGTAGATGGAAACCTTTGGGCGATCACCTGCGGAGGGTTTGGGCTTGGGCGGAGTGCTAGGAGCCTTGGGAGTTGCAGTTTTGGTGGTCACAGTTTTGGAGACCTTGGAGTTATTGGAACTATTGTGACTGGTGTTGGTGTTAGCAGAGGAGCGACGACGACGCATTCCCTTGAGCTGATCACGGAGCTGCTCCTTGTAGACGAGCTCCCGCTTGCAGGCCTGCAGCTCCTCCACGCTGCAGTGCTTCAGGTGGCGGATGGTGCGGGACACCAGGCCGTCGATGATGTTGATCTTGGTGCGGGACAAACGCGTGGGCTCCGCGTGGCGACGGGTCAGCTCGCTCTGGTACTGGAAGAGCAAGTAGCCCACGCTCGGACGAGCTCCGCGTCGGTGGTTGCGCTGTTGGCCTTCCATTGCTGCAAAGAATGTGTCCGGTTTGTGGATGTATATGGTAGATGTGTAGGGATTTATTCGATTTTCGGAAGATCTGCAACTCCGCGAGCTGTGCTTGCTGTGACTGCTTGGCAGCTTGAGCTGTGAATGATGTCCTGTGGTACTTTACCAGGATTATTTATATCTGGGGCGCTAAGCTACCTGTTGACCCGCCGACTGACCTGCTGACTTGTGCGAGTCGCGTAATTACCTGAAGTGCTTCGGTAAATCCAGATCCGTTGTCCGTTCCCTTTCTCTTCGTTACAGATCCCTTGCAAAGTTACCAAACGTTTGACATATCCTGCCCAGGATACTTTATGTACCTATTTTTGGTATTCGCAACGAGTTTCCTTCGAGCGGAAAGTGTTTATTGCCTGACCTTTCGCTCGCCGTTGGTCGATGGTTAAATATGGCCATAAGGCGGAGATTAGACGGTGACTAAGTGTCTGCGGATTTACTTGGCTTGTGTGTTCAATGGTTTGCTGAGCCAAAGATTAACTAGTCTCCATAACTTGCCAGTGGAAAATTTTATCAATGAAATTACATGTTCGAGAAAAGTCTCGAGGACATACAACTACAATAAAAGTTTTAAATAAAAGTTTCAGAAATCACCAAAAATCCTAGGTTATTGTAAAGTTCAAGTACAAGCTTATAATAACAATAATTCTTCTCGGAATTATCCCCATAAAACTTTTAAAGAATTTATAATTTTATGGTTTTACACGCCTGGCCTCAAGATACTGAGAATTATGACCAACTTGGAGCCATTTCTCAAGCACTCTCCTCCCCATTAACCCGAACCCGAACTGCAACTAAATATATTCTGTCTCAACTCTCGGCAAATGAAAAACATTTTTATTTAATGAGTTTTCATGAAGTGATAAATATAATCCCAAAGTGGCACTCGTCCATCCTACTTTCCTCGGCTCCAGCCCACGGCCCAAGGACTGCGTGTTAAATATTTATTTATGAACGAATGTCTGGGCGGAGTTCAGGCCTGTGACCTTGGCTTGACCCCCGCCTGCGCCTCCACCCCCATTTAAACCCATTTTATGTGGGTTGGTTAGATGATTTTAAAAATGCTTTTCATGTAATTGTAATTTCACTTAACGTAATTGACACTCGGCTCCCCTGCCGCATCTAAAAACGCACCGTCGCCGCCGAATCAAGTTAATTTCAACTTAATTATGGCCCATATATATTTAAGTGCCGAAGGAAAGTGAAAATTCCCTCTGCATTGTCTGCGACTTATCAACGAATTCTTTTAAGGGGAAAATTTATTGAGCTGCATTAAGCCACGAGAATAATAATAATGGTAATGGCAATAACAATAACAATGACCAGTGAAAGTTGCGTTCGAGGTTGCTTTTATTTTTCTTATGGTAATTCTTGGGCCAAATAAATTATGATTCACTGCCCATTTGGGTGCTAAATGCAAGAGCCTCAAGGCAAAAGAGATGAGGCACAAACTGATGATACTAAAGATGATAATGAGGATGATGCTGATGCTGGTGCGATGATACAGCAATCATTATGATTGTCTCGTCTGGTTACTGGCGACTTTATGCTGGAATATATGCCTCGACACGCACAGAGATTTAGTCCCAACTCAGGTTGCATTTGTACACGGAAAGAAAGTGGTGCTAGGAAACTTAGATTCACTGAAAAATAATATATTTTAAATAATTCTTTAGAATATTTAAAATATATATCAAAGTCCATTAAAAATTAAATATTTTTACATTAAATTTAATTAATAATCATCAAGTTACTAATGATTTCTTTGCTCTGCATCTCTAAATCCATTTCGATGCTCGTTTCCAAGTCGGTTCAAGCCTGGTTCATTGAGCGCGTTGAATTGGAAGCTGTCGGCGAGCTGTCACAAGCAGTTGGTCAAAATGGCTGCTACTGGCCCGCATGGCCTTTTTAGCCAGCCCCTGGGCCACTGTTTTGACCTTTATCGAAGCTTAGGCGGGTACCTACGCAACCTACCTGTTGAGTGGATGTGGATGAGGATGAGGAGGATGAAGCCCGCGGGTCATAAAACGCTGATGCTGCGCATTTGCTTAATCCGGCGCGTGGTCTTTCCCAAAGTTCTTAATCCGGTTTGGAAATCCTTTTGTTTTCGCTACATTTCAGCTACTAAGTGCAATTATAAAAGGATTATGCCATCTCTGACCTGAGCCCGAGGGCGAAGGGACACCACCAGAAGCCGGCCATTTACTTTCATTATGACACATTTTTAATGAATTACCTGGAAGTAGTTAAGTTGCAAAAAGTCTTCCATTTCTCCGCTGCAGTTATGCTAATGATGCTGCATTAGTCTGTGAGCTGTACCGTACTGTACAAGACACATGTGTAAAGCAACGGACTTTACGTTGATGTCACTCAGGTGCTGAGTCAGAAATCTATGGGCGTTGAGTTACTTGGAAATGGAATGGATAGAATTTTACGCTAAAGGTTCTTCGCTGGCGGTTCATTGAGAGTCCCCAAGAATTCTCTAGAAAATGTTTTTAGAGAAAGGTTTCTTTGGGTTAAATGTCGTGAGCAAATATAAGTTCTTGGGAAGTCGGGGAAAGAATGCCTGGGAAATGCTGCGCTGGGAAAAGCTGAAGGGCAGTCGGAAAACATTCTTCTTGGCTGTCCAACCAAAAGAACTTCAGTATAAGTATTCTTTCAATGGTTTTACAATGGTTTTAACAATTCCCATATTAAATATGTTAACTACTTTTAGATTTGTTTGAAGAATAATTTGAGGTCAAGTTAACCCAGAAGTCAAGTATATGACTTATAACAAAGTTATAAGAAAAGGTTTGAGAATTAAATATTATTAAAAATCATTCAAAGATAATAATATGGATTAATTTCCCAAACATTTACGTATTTATGTATTTGATTAAGTATTTAAATTATTCTTTTTTTATGTTTTAAAGAAGTTTTCCGAAATATTTCTCTACAATTTTGATGTTATTTAAATCTCTTGCCGGCTATTTATTTTTCCCTTAGTTTTTTCTTAGCAAATATATTTGTCAGCTAGTCAAAAGGTTCTGAAGGTTCCGGAATTCTCTGTCACAATTGCGAACAAGATTTGTCTTGCTCAATTGACAGGTCCTGGAATTAGGCCTAGTTTGCTTACCCCTTCCCCGGGCATCAAGGATAATAATGGCTGGTCAACCGAGCCAGGGCTTAAGATCCAAAATGGGGATTAGTCCGGATTAGGTAATGAAATATTTTGGCACAAATATTTACAGAGGAGCGGACCCTCAGTTGACCTGTTTTGACCTGGGGTGACATATCAGGTAACCACACAGACAGGTAACTGAAAACGAAGCAAGTAAACATACATATAAGAAGGTCCAGGGAAAAGGGAAGTTATGTCATTCGACTGAACGAAGTCAAAGCGAGCAGAGGACTTTCACTGGTCAGCAAATTTCTGGAAGAATCACTCATAAGTAGAAGAATCACCCTGAGAAGCATGGAGAACGTGAAGCCCACTGTCACCTACCACCTGTTCCTGTACCGCTCCGAACTGGCCAGGCGGAATGCCCGACAGCTGCGACTTTCTCGAACGAAAATCGAGATCACGGACGAGCTCATCTCGAAGACGGTGAAGAATCTAAAGACGTGCAGCATGGACGACCTGAAGGCGGTGAACCGGGAGCTGTTGTTCAAGCGGAAACTACGCCACAACGTCTCCAAGCTGAAAAAGGAGGCCAAGAGGCAGGTGGCGGAGCAGAGGCAGGACTAGGAGCCATTTGATTGATTTATTGTATATAGTCGTGTGTAAATAAATATACGTTGATAAGACTTCTTTTCTGCATTGAAAACTGGTTCGTTTTAATGGCTTTTAGCGGCGCTTCTCGTTTGCATTGAACTGCGGCTAGGAATTAACGGCAAAAGCACGGGCAAAGTCACAAAGTCACCAGAGATCCGCTCGAAAAAAGACCTCTGACTGCCCAGTGGCTGACCCAAACCAGTTGGAAACTTTATGATATTTTTTTTTTGCTTCTGCGATGCTTTTGTTTTTATTTCCCTCTCTCGATTTTTATTCATTCCTTGTTTTGCTTGTTTTTTTTGGCAACCAAACTTAATTAGAAATTGCAAATGCAATTAACAAAAGCCAAACGCTCAAATGCCAATGTTTTAATAAAAATTTAATTCGATATATGTACACTTGGAAAAATATAATGGGATTTTATTACATTTTAATATTATTTAACAAAATTAATGATATTCCCATATTTAGTATAATAATTTGATGAACGCGGTTTCTCCTTTTCTTCTTTATGAATTTATCAATGTAGTTCCTCAATTATATTACTTTTTTGCTGGCATAAATTTTGCATAAGTTTTTATTTTATTTGAAAATTGTATAGTTTCTTAAAATGAAACAGTTTTTAAAATATAAAATAATTTTTAACTTTCTTGGAATTTAATATTTAAAAATACTAACATTTAAGCCTTTTTCTGCTTATCTTCGATACGACCTTTAAAGTAATTCTTTGACGTAAAGTCGCCATTTGATTTTCAAAACCTTTTAAACTTATAAATTATATATAAAATTACTTTTTTCGAGTGCAGAGCGATACAAAGATTGTGCTGACACTGAGCGAACGCCATGGAAACCAAACAAAACTGGTTCGTTGCATAAATTAACCAAAAAGCAGCAGCAGCAGCGGCAACAAAGTCAAAGAGCCAAGAAGCCACGTCTCCTAGGGGCGAGAGAGGTGAGGGGTTGTGTGGGAGCAGCAGTAAAACAAAAAAAATATATAAATAAAGTTAGCAACTTGCTAAAAGTCAGCGAAATAAATAAAAATCAGCCAACGTTAACAGACGTTAGCTGAAACTGTTTCGCCTTTGTTTCGGCTTCCTCCAGACAAATTTATTTCGTGACATTGTTCAATTTATGTGTTGAGATGTTGTAATAAAACAAGCCGGGCTTATAGATCGCCACAGATGTCGTTGAAGCCACTTGGAGCAACTGGCGCCAACTCTCGATATAATTGCGGCGATCATTCTTGTTTTTAGGACTCATAACTCATATGTAATATAAGTTCTATTGTAGATTATAATTTTTGCACAACTTTAACAGCATCATATATTTGTATATATATTTTTTTTATTTACTACGAAAAGTCACGGAGTTGTATACTAATTTTTAACAAGGCTTTTATGATTTGGCGAAAAATAATGTCTTTATAACTACTGCATGACAAATTAAGTGCTTGTGTTTTTATATTTTTGGCTTAGTTTTTAATTGTAAATATAAAATAGAAATATACAAAATATATAATAAATACAATTTAAATTTACATTGAATAATAAGAAACACAAATCTATAAATGAGATTGACATAAAGTAAGGAAACTATAAGCAATATCCTTTTTTTATAAACCATATTATTTCTGTCATTTTTCATATTTTACTCATTTATTAATAAAATCCCTTGCATTGGATTGCATGGCTTAAATACTTAATAATTCATCATTCACTCGATTCTCGCACAAATCAAAATTTTCATGCCTCTCACTTTTGATTAGAATTCTCTTTCTCCGCCAATCACAATTTGTTGGCTTCAATAATTCATTGTTTTTGCCGCCGTCACTGCCTTTTGGCAACGATTATTGAAGGACAGGCGGGCTTAGAATCGCAGACAGCCAGACTTCAGACCTGAGACTCCAGTTGAGGTTGCTGTTCTACTTGACAAATGGATTTCTCTGGCCTGACCCCCGACAACGACAACGACAACAATAACAGCAACAATGGCAGGCAAACAAAATTTGCTGTAGCATAGGAAAATCATCAAATCACGACTTTGAGCTCTTTTGATTGACATGCACAAAAAGGAGCAAAAACCCGAAGACCAACAACTACTGCCGCAGCGCCTGATTGTTCATAATTAAAGCCACCGGCCCCGAGGCTGTTGGCAGCACAAAAATTTCGCAATGATTCTTGGCGTCACCGGAGTTGCCGCCATTCTCGATTCTCGACTCGAGGTGACAGCAAACAGCAAACGAATCTAATAGTCGAGGAACCAAGAAATTATCTCACACACAGCCATAAAGCTGGGTGTGCGAGTATATATAACTCATACGCCCCGTTAGCCGCGCTCGCTTATTAACGCATAATTAGCATATTTAGTGCGGCTCGCAGATTGCATCCCCTCAAGTAATTACAGCGATATCTAAGCCTTAGTTTCGCCAGAGATACAAGTGACACAGCAAGCAGGGTGCACTGTAAAAAAGATGTATGAAATGAAAGGGATTCAATGCAAATAAAAACAATTCTTTGATTTAATATATATAAAAATCTTTTAAAAATTTATTTGTTTACATAACAATAATTTGATTGTTGTATTGAAACTTTTAACATATTTCCATTTAAAATAATTTTATTTTGGGATTTTTTTCCAGTGTTTCCATTTAAAGCAAAGCCTCATTTAGTGCAGCACTCTGTTACCATTGCCACGAACCAATTGACCAACCCACAAAGTTCCTGCTGTCCGCCCTCCCCTGTTCCTTTCTCAGCATGACCGCTCAGCTTGTACCGTTCACTTTGCCAGCGTTTTACCAAAGTCGCCAACGCTGACCGGAGTCGAGAAAAGCAACAACAACGGCAATAACTGCAACAAGCGAGTGCAGCCATGGCAACAATTGTCGCATTTGACATTTAGCTACAATTACTTTTTTAGCCGTCTTTCGTTGCTTATATTTGGCATGACTCGCTGGCCATATATCTCCCACTTTTGCATTTCCATAGCGAAACTTGTTATATTTAAAATATGCACACTCTTTTCAGGCCCTCTCGCCGCCCAGCACCCCGCACCACGCACCACTTTTTTTTTCAAGGTGTTGCGGTCAATTAAGTTGCGACAAAAATGTTTTTTCCTCATGCACAGAAAAACAGCTGACATGATCAGAGATTCGCCGAGTTATTTTTAGAAAGCCGATCACGTTTTGAGGCGGTAAATTGATTTTAGTTTTGTATTTAAATTGGAATTATTAGACTTTTACCTAAAAAGTTGTATCGAAAAAATATAACAAAATATGATATATGTATGAGTATATTTTAATTGAACATAGGAAACCTTTAAAGTTTGTCTCTTAAAAATATACAATTTCAATAAACCTTTAAACTTTAATACTTCTTTAAATAAAAATGTTAACCAATGACTTAATTCTCTTCGTTTATTTCTGCAAGCAATGTATATTGTTGTGTTATTTATTTAATTGTCCAGTTTTGTTTGTTTTCTGATAGAAGGATGTTTATTTATTTATTCCTCCACAAATAAATGTATTAAAAATATTCCACAATTTTACTTGAACCTTTTTATACATCTAGACACAATGGAATCCCTGACTGTATTGTCCTTTTCTGGCTGGATTTATGTTCGTTCGGGTCAAGTCATGCCAAAATAGGCAACCTGATGCCCCTGTGACTTGGACTGTGGCACCACGGTGTGGCCGTTGCACTTTTCCACAGCTATTCTGTGTGGTGGGCGTAAGCTAGTGCCCCAAAAACTGGATTCGGAATTGTCTGAATGCCTCACAAAAGCGACTTCTTGGGGTCGGTCTCGGTGCGCCTTTCATAACTTTTGGCATTTACAATATTTAATCATACAATATTTCGTGAGGACCGCCAGAAATGTGGTTCGAGCGCAACTTATGGATACTTTGTGGAGCCTTCTCCTACGTTTCCAGATCCATCTGCATCTTTCTCTCGGCAATTTAACCGTTTTAATTTTTTATGCATGTGCATTGCATTTGTAGCTCATTTGCATTTGCGGTTGCTGGCGTCGTCATCCTTGTGCTGGGTGTCTGCAATGCAATTTGCTGAAAAAAAGAGAAGAAAAACAATAAAAAACCCCCCATAAGAGAAGCTATCTTTAATAAGCCGGAGTTTGTAGGCTCTTGCTGAATTTTAAAGGATTTATTTAAATTATTCCTCAATCCTGCAATGCTGCACAACTTTCTGGATATTATACTTTAACTTGCAATATATACCCTCAATGCAATTTAAAAATATTGTTCAATAAAATTGTTGGGTCATTGCACTGTGTTACAAACCCCTTTTTCCAATCGATATGCATACTGCATTTTGAAGGGTATAAAAACTCAAAAAAAACTGCAAAAAAATAAAACTGAACGGACGACCGTTTGGCAGCATTAAATTTAATTTTATTAAAGAAAAAACTTTGCTCTCATATGCATGTGCTTCTGCCTGGGAATTGTACAAATGACAACGGGCACAAGTTGCTGCTGCTGCTGCTGTCGTCGCCGCCGCATGTTGTTGACGTGCAATGTTGCTGCTGTTGCCGCGAACCGCCTTTTGTTTTATGGTTTGTGCGGGTGTCTCTTCCAAAGTTCGATGAAGTTTTGCCGTCTCGAAACGAGACTGAAACTGTTACAATTACGTTTGTGTATATGCCGCAGCTCGTTTTCTGCTCCTTGCACTTTTCAACCAGATGTCGATGGTCGCCTTTTGTGGGTTATCGCCGGAGCAACAGCTTTCCGTACTTGCAGAAGCCATCCTTTCCGATGTTATTCGGCATTTTAACCTATTCGTATTGCATATTCATTGGTAGCCCAAGGACATGGCAGTCGGAGTCATCATCATCAACAGTAAGCGGCAGCTCAGGTGAAGAATCCTAGAAAAACACTCGAAATATTTGTTAAGAGAAAATAAAGTCACAAATTTATAAATAGTTTATGATGAAAAATACGGAAAATAAATGTATTCGGGAATATTTTGGCCATATTTAACAAACTATAATTAATTTACGTTTTTATCTTAGAGAACCTCTTTAAAAATATTTTGTAAAACAATTTTCATTCGCGGACTTAATTACATTTTCAAGATACACTTTAATCAAAAGTTAACCCCTGAAAATATGGACAGAATAAATTTTCGAGATAAGAGGTTTATCCTTTTTTGGGCCTTATAAAAACCAGTTAATGCTTCTCAAATAATGCAATATTTATTATTTTTTGTTCCTCTGTATCGGCGGTTGAAGGAGACGCTATATCGAAACGCTTCTCATCATCATTTGCATATGTTACACTTTATTTATTGTTGCGGTTGTTTGTTGTTGCTGCTGCTCCTGTTGTTATTGTTGTTATTGTTATTCGCGCGCATTGCATTACAAAGAAAATGGCGGGTGGGAAGGGGGCCGAGTGTGCAGAAGAGCAGATATAACTCATACGCAACGTTAGCCTCGCTCTTTCTTGCTCGCATATTTATAGCAGTTACGTGAGACTTTGTTTATGTGACAATTGTTTTTTGTTTCACAGCTCGGTTTCTGCACGGGCACACACACATGCATGGTTTATTCATTTATTTTTCCTTTTTATTTTTCGTTTTTGGTTTTGATATAATTTTTCTTTTTTTCCCCTTTTTGGGAGTCGTAATTTATGTTTTTTGATTGTGCAAGAATTGCGCCACCATTTGTTATTTGCACCTCCATTGAGTCACGGCGATGAAGGGAAGCCTTTCAAGTTCTCACTGGAGTTAATTAATTGTGCACTCACAAGAAACTAGCTCTTTTTGCGATTCGATATATAGTATAAGAGTGCCTTTGATGATTAATATTTATTTTAAATGTTGTAGTAGGTGTATTTTGTTAAGAGGTCAACGAACTCGAACTTAAAAGTCAATAAAATGAAAGCAATAATCATAAACCCCCTGGGAAACCTTTGTTTAATTGTAAAAGGAAATATAATAAATTTACTTATTTAGAGTTTCATTTTTAATATGCAGGGAAAGTCACTATACAATATTGATCGCCTGTATTCGTTGAGCTTATTTAATAGTTGTGTTTTCGCCCTCGCTCATCGCCCCGTAATTGAATAGAGCTCAGCCCCCTCTTCAGCCACAGATTGCTTGCTGCTTATTATTGGTCAACAATGAGTATGGAGCTGGGAAATCGGGAGGGGTTTCGGTATCATTTTCGCATTCTGATGTCCGATTACCGGAGCAACGCTAACTGGAGCAGCAACAATAGAAAAAAGGTACAAAGCCACCAGCAGCAGCAGCAACAACTATTATGACAGCAAAGGCAATTTGTTGCACTCACTCAGACTCAGACACAGAGACATACACAGATACTCGTACACTTGCACAAAAACCAGATAGAATTGTATATGTGAGGGACAACTCAATGCGCCGCTCTCTGCTAAAGTTGTCGGCTATGAAAAATGGATCTGCTCCAGAAGATTTCAGTAATCTCGTTCGTCACACTTGGCCGCTCAAGTACAAATTTATGAAGAGTCCGCCGAGAAGCCCTCCGGCCCCTGTCCAGCGTGCCAGTAACCCTTCGCTTCTGACCATTTCCAAGTTGGTTTTATTAACTTGTATTTGTGCAGAGAAAGAAAAATGTATTAACCCTGGAAATCATCTTAAATCTTTTTTTATATATTTATCTTTAATTTTATATATGTAGCTGTTTTCCCCTGATTTATCCGCAGTGTAGTTCTATCTCCCAAGCCACTAGAGATGAACTCAAGAATGTCACGGTACAGTGGCCAATGTGTCAGTGGATTGCTGCCAGTACAAGACATTCCCGAGTGCCGGTTATGATGTAAGTTCAATAAATTTTCCATTGCAACAATGCCAGACAATGGCAGCCGGCAATCAGAGTTGCCTCAGCTCATTTGCATGGCAATCTTTTGCGAAATCCCAGCTAAATGACTTCGGCAAACTTACAATATATATCCACCTCCTGTGTGAAGAAATGGGCGTTGTTGAAAGCGCGCAAAACAATTAATGTGACTGCGATGGGCTTAATGAACTTTGCAAAAAACATCAAAAAACAAAAAGGAAAAATAAAGAGCACAAATAATAATGAAAAAAAGGCAAGTGGTAAAAGGGAAAACCTGCGATAACCCTTTCACATTCGATTTAGCATTTAACGATGCACGAAATCAGACTCTCTTGGCGGCCAGTCATTTCCACAGTCATTTCCACAGCGATTTCCACTTCCAGGCCGACAATTTCCACACATTTTTCAATTAATTAAACCAAAAATATTCTTGCTGCTTCTGTTGGCTCGGCTCGATGTGCCTTTTACAATTGACGTAAAATATAATTAAAATTGTTCATG
Organism: Drosophila anomelani; assembly: GCA_035045905.1. NCBI lineage: Eukaryota > Metazoa > Arthropoda > Insecta > Diptera > Drosophilidae > Drosophila > Drosophila anomelani. Next base: position 13,763,289 of record JAWNOO010000165.1, read on the forward strand.
TCAATACGCAAAACGAAATCGGAGTTCAGGGGGAGGGCTTTTGCAAGGGGTTTTTGCGAAAGAGTCGGCGCGATGCGACGCATTCAATCAATGCGTGGCAGACAAATGCAAAATGCACTTTTATTGTATTTTAAAACAAATTGAAAAGCCAACAATTCGCTGGGAAAAAGAGGGCAAAATGTTGGTGAGCAAGGAAAAAAAATAAAATAATACTTTCGATACTCTACTGAAAAATCTGGGTCGGTAAAATAGGATTATATATTTTAATAATAATTAAAAGAGATTATAGCTACCTAGAGTCCCTCCTTAATAAAAAATGTTTAACTTAAAAGGTAAAATTAATTAATAAATAACTAAAATACTCATATAATTCATCAGCTCATTAAGACAATGCCTTGTCTTAAATATTTTCCTAGAGGTTTTCGTTGACCTCGATACATTTATTTATTTTTCAGCTGCCTGTCAAATGTTAACCAAAATTTATAGTCTAATATTTAGATAATAGAGCAAGAATTAATTCCCATGTTCCCATGACAAAACAAAGCCCATCCGAGTTAGGGTATTCCTACATACATATGACAAGAAAATTCGCAATGCTTTATAATAATAAATATTTTGTCTGGCTTTTGTTTTTTACAACAATTGTTGTCTCTGCAAATGTGTTTCTTTTTTTCCAGTTGCATTTAATCCTACATTACTTCTGTAGCAGCTTTGATTTTAGCTGTTGCCTGTCAATGTACATAAATGGGCCAAAAAGGGCGTGGTTTTTGCCGCTGTATTTTCATGTATGTCTAGTTTTGTGTTTGCAGTTTTTACTTTCACCATCGAATGCAAATTGTCAAAGCCAACTGTTGGCTGCATTTCATTTTCGATTGGGACGCAGGCTTAGGGATCTACGAACATCAAATCAGACCAATCCTGCAGCTTTGAGATCTATAATCTTCACTTTGAATACATTTTTCTGTAGTAATTTGTATTACAAATTAATAGTTTAAAAATGCACTGCATGCACTACTGTAGTAATAGTTTATATCTAATTTTGATTGCCTTTTAAGGAATTTAAAAGGACTTCAAGGTCGTACTTTTCTGCTCTAAAACTGGCCCCCCGATGCGACCCCAAAAAGCCATCGCCTTTTTACCTGCCTAATGGCCATGCCACAAAACGCAGCGTCAACATCATTATGGAGCCGGTTGATTTCTTTTGACGAAAGCGCAAAAATTTTCCTAATGATGCCGCTGCTGAAAATCGACTGCAACTAACTGTTCAGTACACCCCACCGATTTTTACCCACTTGCCCCCGCTGGCTGCAGTAATCTGGTCATGGCCAACGTGGATGATTGTTGACTTTTATGATTTCCATTTCTTAGCATTATTATGGACGTGTGGCGAATCAACAGCGGCAAATAGAAAACACAGCAGTTGTAGCAGCAACAGCAGCAGCAGCAGTGGGTAGGAAAATCAATAGAAATCCCCCGGATGGGGCTCCCAACTCTCCCCTGTTCATCAGCGGTGCGTATGCCATAAATCGTAACAATAACCACTTGCCACTTGGCCAGACAACGAGTAGACATAGAGCTGGACTCGGTTTCGGATTCGGACCGGGAGCTAGAGTTGGAGTCGGAGTTGGACTTGGACATTGAGTTGCCGCAGAAGGCGGCATACGATTTCACTTGACTGACAAACAGACATAAGCAAAGTGTTTGCCCGTTTTGCTGGCATGGCCATATCCCTCAAGTGACTTTCTAAGCGTTGCCCGAATGCCGGCAACATGAGAAATGTGGAGCGAAGGCCGTGCAGATGCAAGTAGCCAATAGTAATAAGAGCTCAATGCCATTATCAACGAGCAGTGGCATCGAATCCCCATTTGCTACTGGTTAGTTGGTGCTCTGGCTAAAAAAGGGGGTATATTTGGATATATCGCAAGATCTACATGGGTTCGGGGTACGAATTTGGTTTATATTTATTTCGTTGGAGCTCATGTTAGGCTTAAATTACAAAGGCAATATACAATATTTCCAACTTGAGGTATCCTTGAGTCGTTCTCTTCAGCTCTTCCTTGTCCCTGATAGGCGTTTCCCATATTCCTGGGACATCCTTCAAGCCTGTGTGTCCAGTTTTCTGTAGTGTGCTCACAAATATTGTCGCACACAACTCATAAAAAGGCCATTTATAACTGTTAACTTGTACAAAAGTATTTACAGACGATTTAGCAGCTCACAGAATTACAACCATCGCCACACAATTGCAATTGTTTATTTGTGTTTACTGCTCTGGCCGTCAACCCCGTTTACCGCCTCCCCCCCTTTGGGGTAGGGGAATGAAGCCCCTTCCCCGAAATTTCCCCCCCTTTCGACTATGCTTCTTCTGCTTTGGCAACTACTCCATCTCCCTTTTGGTAGCAATAAAAAGTGTTGTTATTTGTACAATGTTGTTTGTGTGTGCCAATGTTGAGTGTGTTTTTTGTTTTGTTTGCTATTATTGTTGTTATTATTACAGTTGTTGTTGTTTAGTGGCCAACACAGCTGCTGCTGACACGCAGAATTCAATGCAACAAGCATCAGCAGCAGCAGCAGCAACAAAAAAATAAATAAAAAACGAAACAATAGCAAAAAAAGCAAAGAGCAGAAGAAACAAATAAAAAGCAGTAGCAGCAAAACTCATCGAGAAAACTCAAAACCGGGAGAATCCAAAGTTTGCCATTGTCCCATGGCTGAATGGGCATAAAGACGAAGGTACACAAGTTGGCCAACCGAGTTTTTGGTGGGAGTTAAGGGTTAATGATAACACTTGCCAAGGTGCGAAAGAGTTTTTCCCACCAAACAATGGCAACAAAAAATTGTGACTTTCATTTAGGACTTAAGATGTGACTCTGGTTTTACTAATTTTAATATAATTCAGGAAGCTGAAGATGTATAAAATCACAATACCTTCTAAAATCTAATTTATTTCGAACTAATTATGGAACATGTTTTCATACTTATCTCATTAAATAAAAGTTGCTAAATAAAGAATGACTATCAGTTTTTAACAAGGAGTGCTCTGAAATTAATTCATAATTCATTCTTAAATTAATCTCCTTCGCCAAGAAAACAATTCACAATCTTTTTGTTCACACATTAATAAATTCAGATGGTTGAACATTATTTGCTGTTAAACTTTGGTGATTAATAACTCTCAAGGCCTGTGCTAAACATGCTTAAGTGAATGGAGCTGCTTGTGACCTCATAATTAGTTATGTGCCTGCCTTAGAATGTGCCTTAAATTGAATAAGCTCTGAATTCTAAGCCGCTTAGGCGTTTACCAAATCATTACAGCAATGCTTATTAGGCTGTCTATATAGGCTGACAGGTGGAAAACAAGAGACTTTATTTTATCCCCGAATACTGAGCAGCTTAATGCCTAATAATTAGCACAAAATGCATTGAATTATATATTGAAAATGCCCCAGTACTTCTCCGGTTTTATGAAGAGGAATATGGTAAGGGGAAGAGCCTTCATTTAGTTTGCATTGTTTACATTTATTTTTATTTACATCGCCAAATAAAGAAAAAGTAAACAAACGCATTTTATCTTGTGACCAACAGAGTAAAGAGAAAATGGGTTATGAAAAACAATTTGAAAAGGTATTAAATTTATGTCAGTCCCTGCCTGCAGGGCTGTTGTTAAATTTTATATGCACATACGCAGACGCTGTCAGCGGAATTTCTCATATTGATTTTGTTTTAAATAATAAAAACTCTTTTTCACAATTTTCCACTTTATTTATTTTATTTTTTTTCGCTTTCAGTGGTCTGCAGCCTTTAATGGTCGATGGATAAAGTGAGGTAAGTAAAACAAAAAGCTAGAAAGAAAAGCGTTTTTAGCGGCGTTGCTTATTAAAAATAGCTGCCTGCTGCTGGTTGAAAAAAAAGAAACTTAAAGTCCATGAAAAGAGACACAGACGTAGTCACGAGGCTTGTTGGAGCATTTTTCAAGAATTGGGACAACAAGGCGCATAAATAACCGACATGCCAACAAAAAAAACGAAGAAAAAGCCTGTAAAAAGCTAAGCGAAACTCGCCAAGATACTGCACTTAGAATAGTAAACAAGCAATGGCGACTTGGGTTGTGGCACTGAGGAAAATAAATCCTTGAAAGATTGTTATTTAACTTAAAATGTTTAAGGGAAATACCAATAATCACAAATCCCCCGAATGTAGTTCTAGAATTGTTTCCCTGAAAATATGCATTACTCATAAACACATTTTCCTTATTATTTATTTATTAATAATAGAAGATATATAAAAATATTTAATAAAATTATTATTATATTTCTTTATAATTAAATATCCTTAAAAACTTTTCTGAGTGTCCTTAGGAGGCACGAGTGTGTGTGTAAAGGAATTGCAACTACATACGAGTGCTAAGATGAAACGCAATGCATCCCTGTGCCCCGGATTCTCTCCCCTCCCCTCTGCTTTTCGGCCCACAGTGGGAGCAAAAAGAAAGCGCTCATACCGGTTTTCCACTGTCCCAGAGACAGTGGTGCTGCACGGGGACAGGTTTATTTTCCCGTTGGGACTGTGTGACAAATCAACCGAGAAGCGAGAGCGAAGACAACAACCGCGACCGTAGAGAGCAAAAAAAAAAATAGAAAAGAAAACAGAAACAACTGCAGCCTCCGTGCGCGGAAAACGTCAATGGCCAGGAAAATTCTGGCAGGGGCAGGGGCGCGGGGGTACTCAAGGGGCACTGCAAGCTGCGACGCTCTGCGTAATGGCAGCAGGAAATTGAAAAAAACTTGCCGCTCGCTCACCTTTGGGTCGCTTCTGTTGCATTTCCTTGACTGTTCTTGGCGCGTTTCCCTACCCATAGGGTAGTCGTGGAAAACTAGGGTATATCGTGGTATAGTAACTGAAAGTTTTTTGAAAAATAAGTAAGCTAAGTCGGAAAATATAATACATTCATTAAAATTTCCTATTTTTTTTAAGTTATATTTTATCTTTTCTTTTAAAGCTGTTGGATATCAAAAAATTTTTACATTTAATAACAAATCTCTTAAATATATAAATGCCTTCAACAAAATAATAATCACATTAACTTTCTTGCCGGCAGCTATGACCCTGTGCATGGCTCTTATAAACCACATTTATTGCCACATTTTTCATTGTTGTTTCTGACAGAAATTCAATTTAATTTTCAATGGGTAATTGGCTTGGAGTTATTTTAGTACTAAGGGGTATCTTTAGTTCGTTTATAGGTTTCAATTACAATTTTTTATCCTGCGCTTGACAGTTGTTCCCACCTTAACCGCCTAGGAAAAGTGTCAAAAGTCAAACACTTTTGCCTGTCGCAGACCCGAACTCCTGAGTTGTGCGAGTCACAGAGAAGGTCCTTTGATGAGTTATGCCACTTCAGAGCCTTTGGCAAAGTTGGATCTAAAAAATATATTTTTTTTCAAGATCTGAATTTACATCCAGAATCTGTGAACTTCACATAAGAAACTTGTTTTGTTTGGCCTAATGAAATATGTGAAAGTAAAATGTATAACATAATTTTCTATTAATCTGACTGTTTATTTGAAATAGTTTTTACTTTTATAAATTTTGTTAATTTATTTAAATAATTCTAAGAATTAAAATCCATTGAGAATTATAATTTGTTATTTTATTCCTAATTTGCAATGATTTTCAACTATTTACTTTTGTAAAGTCTAGAATAGGTTATTAAATTAATGTTGCTCAGATAATAAATCACATTTTACTAATAACTTGAGAAATGTTCCCTTAAAAAATATAGTTTAGAAGTATATCCTATATTTTTCCTATATCCTGAAGATACTTTCGCTTGCTGCTCTGCTGCTTGGCGAGCTGTTTCTGCATATTGCTACGAAGTCTGTCCCTATATAGCCTCTCTCGATCCAGGGCACTGTTCAGCTGGCAACTGGCCTCCATGTCGAACTCCAGGTCAAAGGCCGACTCCCACTGCCGGCGCTGCTGAAGCTGAATGAGCTCGTTCGTCAGCTGCAACTTGGTGTTGGCGATGCGCATCAGCCGCCTCTTGGGGCGACACAGCTCCCTGAGGTGGAGATAGAGGGCATAGCTCACGGATTTCTCCGCCCCCAGGGATTTTCCACATTTTCCGCCGTCTGACATTTTTTCTGCTTTTGCTACCTCGTCTGTTGCTGCTGCTGCCGCTGAATGTTCTATGCAAATCAAAGCGTTCTCCCCGGCGATTGGAGGCCAAATGATGCAATCAGTGCGTGTGCGGGCGCCTTTTAAGCCAGACAGGTAGATCGATCAGGGTTTGCAGAAATCCTGAATTTATTGAGCCAGCCATCTTGGGTTGCACTGCTGCCGTGGAACTGGAGAGCTCAATTAGCTTTTACCTGGAGAAGGTCGGGGAGGAGAGGAAATGCATGCATGCCTGCCTGTGTACCTGATGTCAGTACCTGCAGGCTGAAGCTAATCTCCTACCGCGACTTGAACTGATTACATTTTCCGACCGAGCTGCGATTTCTGCCTCCGATTTTCCAGCTTTTCCGATGCAGCAGCGCTGCTCTACCGGTGTCATTTGCCAGCGGGTAAAGCAGGAAAAGCGGCAGTATAGAGCTCCTGGTTCAATGCAAATGCGCTTTGCATGTTGCCGCTAATTGGCAACAGTTGTCGATTCTACTGTTCGTTCGCTGCCAGAGACGCAGTGCACTTGGCAGAAAAACTAAGCCCAAGAATGCTTCCTATATGCTACAGATGTACTTTAAAGGGCTTTAGGAACTTTAAGGATCTGCTTTGAAATCAGGCAAAGAAGCAGTTTTGGTGATCTATGTGTTTTGTATTAAAACTTCTATTATGTAATAAACATTTTTGAGATTTGTAAGACTTGATCTTGTTGCCTCATTAATTATTCACCGTTTAAAAAAGGCACATGACTGGGTCACAATTTGTTTTCTTTAAACTCGAGCAGACATTCTCGCCCCTCGACAATTTTGTGTTAGTGTATGTTTTTCAGTTCTTTTATTTTCCACTCCACTGCGGCCTGCATGATTAATGAACGCCGTTATGCTCTTACGGCTCTTACGGTTCAGGTCGGATCTGGGGTCGGATCAGGCCCTACATATAGAGCGGTACGCGGTGCGTTTGCTGGCCATGTGTGTAACGCCGAAGGTGTTGCATAAGTCGGCGCCATAAAACCGAACCGGCAGAAAAACAATAAAAGACCAGCAAATTAGAAATTACCTTTATGTGTGCAATGCGAAGTAACAAAAAAAAAAAACTCGACAGAAAAAAACATACAAAAAAATGGTAACAAATTTACACACAATGGGCAGTTAGTCTGAGGTTGCAAGGCGTAAAGGGGGCAATGGCTTGTGGCAGTGCGTGGCATTACATAAGCGATTTCTTTGGCCAACACTCCGCATCTTGATCTCATTAAGCCTGGTCTTTAATCGGAACTCGTCGTGGGGTTAAATCGGAACTGAAGTTACCAAGGCAGTGCTTCCGCACTGAAATGGCCAAGACCCTTTTGCCTGCAGCAGCAGCAGCACGTTGCCAAGTGATTTCCCTTTATGTCAGCTGCTAATTAACCCACATGCTGCCGAGTGTGAAGTGGAAATTGTGCTCCGGGCAGTCCAGCTGCATTACAATGTTATCCAAATGACAATACGCAAAATATATAAAGCCCTTACTGCCGCCGGAAAGTTTTGCCTGCCCAAAACTACATGCAACACAACAAAAAAAAATATATATTATTTGCGCACAGAGAGAAAATAACTAAAAAGTAAATCAGAAATATAACAAAGCAAAACAAAGCGACAAAAAGGACTGTTTTCCACATCAAAATGCACATAAATAATAAATGGAACCAGCCAAACGACCAGAACAGGAACCCGGACGGACACCAGAACTCGGAACCTAAAAACAAAAGCGAATCGAGATGCCAGAATCGAGAGAACTGCAAGAGCTGGAAAAGCTGAAAACTGGACACAGAAAACTGGAAACTAAATACAGAAAACTACAAACTGGGAGGAGCAAATAATGTTGGTCAGCAGAGGAGCCTTTGTTTTTTTTTGCGACAACTGTTAATAATGAAAGTGCTCGCAAAATTATGAAATTAATTTTCAAATTTTAATTATGCAACAGTTGCCATTGCCGTTGCTTCACGTCGAGCTCCTCAAAATGCAAATTGACTCGCACATACAGAAAGTCCATGGAGTTGTCCCTTTTGTGGCTGCTGCTGCACTAGCAACCCTTTTCAAGGATAAGTAGATATTAGAGATGGCAGGACATCTATGGTGGGGATATCCATCATTTGAACAACTTTCTATATTTTGGATTGATAAGACATATTGATTGTTTTAATATAATTCTATATTATTACAAAATATTATTTGTGCTTTTCATTTAATAATTCTTTAAATAAAGGAAATTTGCAAGACCTTTGCTTGAGAGACCATAAAACTTTTATAATATATTTCATAAGGCATTAACGAGGCATTAGTAGGCCAGCTCTAATAAGCACTGACCTCCGCCCAGCTTTGATGATGCAGCTGCAGTCCGGGGTCCAAAATCCCCAAATGAAAACCCCCTCTAAACCCCCTCTCCCTTTGCTCACCAGCAATTCAATTGAGGCTCATACACGCATCCGTGAGACTTCAGCCGGGTGTGCTGCTGTTCAACTTTGATTAGAGTTAAGCCCTAAATTAGTTGCTGCCGTTGGCCGCGTTGATGGAACGACCTTTAGGCCGCGTTAATACTTCCTCTGTTCCGCCGTTCACCATGGGAATGAGAAGGGTGCCGCGGGCTTCTCGATGAAGTCATCGAATGGGAAGTGGATATAGAGGGGAGTCTTGAGATGCTATGAATTTAAAAGAGATAAATTTGAAACTTATTTTAATAAAAATTAGGGATGGAAAAATATATTTATTTGAGGAAAATAGTATACTTAATTAGTTGTTATTCATCACGTATTAATTTCCTAAAATGTTTCACTTACTTCAGTAACAGATTTCTTCAATTGATTTAAGATTGTAAAGGTTTCCCTTTGTCGGATGTGTTTAATCCCTGTTAACTTGACTTGGCCACAGATTGGGAAGTCGTTAACAAACACACACACGACTGCATCGCATCTCATATGTACGTTTGTATATTCCATCGTAAATGTAAACGTTAACCATCCGAGTGTTAATCGCTTGGACTCTGCCGCAGCTGTCAGCCGGACATGGACGAGAACAATACCCCTGGCAAGTTGGCAGCAGCACTTCCGAAACTTGGCCGATGCCAACTTATTAGCGAACACCGTTTAATGGGCCCAATTAATGTCAACCAAGTTCGTCGTCAGCGGCTTTATTTCGACTACTGCTTACTGCTTACTTCTGGGCGACTTGGAAGCCTTTGGGCCAAGAGTGAAATTTACTTGAAACGAAAGTTTCGCGGCCATTGATTGGCTCGCTTCGCTGCACGCTAACAAAAAGCCAAGTCCGAGTCGAAAAGTTTTTCGGATTGAACATTTGTAGAAATGCATAAAAATTAATTAACAAGCAGATGCCGTACCGAGAGCAGTTTTAGCTAAAATTATTATTAGCCATTCGAGCCAGAGACGTTGCGGACGGAGCCAGAGAGCCGCGGAAAAATTAAAGCAAAAGCTTAAGAATTTTTAATTGGCTTTTCTGCTTCATCTTCTCGTCGCTTTTGTTGCTATTATTATTCTTGTTGTATTTGTTGTGTTTCCTACTCAATGCCGTCGTCATCGTCGACTTCTCGCACATTTAAGCCTAATTAACTTTCTACTTAGAGCTCAGTTTTCATCTTCTCGCTGCCGCTACAGGGAGATCTACACTGTGGAAAGGAAGTTTTTTTTAATCTTTAGATTTTTTAAACAAATATTTAAAATGGAAAATCATCATAAATAAATTAATTTGCTTAGATTTATCAATATGTTCTTGTTTCAATTATATAATTGTCTTTATTGTGGTAGTTGCAAATTTATAATTCATATTTTATAGGCAACAAATATTAAGTATACGCCACCGAAACTATTATTACCCAAACCATGAAGAGGTCTTTTTGCACCTTTTTTAGTGTAGGCCTCCATTCCTTGGCTTTGGCTGCAGCGCCTGCATTGTTCGCCTTTAGTTTTAGCCTTCTTCGTCTCGTTGTACCTTATTGTGCTGGCCGCCTTTTGGTGTTTTAGCTGCCTTTTCTGTTTTTTTTTTGCAGGCAGCTCTCGCACTGCGTCAACTTCTAATTTCATTTGAAGCCTCCGCTGCTGGCTTTGATGATGCTCTTACCAGGGCCAAGCGCAGAATTTGCTGGCTAACAAGGTGAAAAGTAGGTGAATGTTAAGCGGCGGCACCAGCAGTAGCAGCAGCAACAACAACAATGTTGGGAAAACAAAAGAAAAATGGCAACAACACTAACAATGACAAAGAGTAAACAACATTTAGCGAAAGAGCAGAGTGGAGAGAAAAACAAAACAAAAGACAAAACGTGCCAAAAAAGGGTTAGAGCCAAAAACAAAAGACAAACAAACAAACATATTAACGTAAAATGTTGTTGGCTCGACAAGATGTTGCTGCCGCTTGGGGAGTGTATATCAAAACGAAAAAATGTGATGATATTTTACAAAAATTAAAAAGAAAATTAAACACCAAAAAGAGATTATGTTTTGACAACATCAATAATCAATACTGTTGTATAAAATATTGAAAAGAATATTTTAAAGGTAATTAATAAACTAGTTTTCCATAGTTTTGTATGCGAAATTCAGCTCTTGTAGTAAAATTCTTATACAAAATGTCGAAATTATTTATAAATAAATCCAAAAATATATTGCGTTTAGGGTTTAGTCTCATCTCTATTGTCGTGAATGTTGCTGCTGCGTGAATGTTGCTGCTGCTGCTGATGGCTCCTATAAGTTGCTGCTGCTTTCAACTCCAAGTCGCTGTCTGGGATCTGGACTGCGGAATCTCGGATCTTTGAGTGATAGCTGGCATCCTCCTCTTCACCGGAAGTGCACATTAAGCGTTTTTAATTTCCAGTTTCGCACAACTTGAAAACTGTTTGCAGAACAAGAAAAAACAACCCAGAAAAACAGACACAAAAAAAAGGGAAAGGCGTGGGTGTTGATGGAAAGTGTTGCCCTCTTGGCCTTCCACAAATCATCTTGGCCCATTCTTAAAGCTGTCAAAAAGGGAGTGACAAAATGGCACTGAGAAAAACATACCTAGCTTGTTTTTAGTCTTGAATTTAAGGATGGGTTTTTGTTAATTCTTCCTGACTAAAAAATAATCAAATTAAATATTTCGCTTTCTATAAAAAAATTAAAAATATACTTCCATCGGTCTAATTGATATTTATAAGTTGTATACATTTATTTCAAAATATTATACTAAATTCTTCTTCATATATTTTTAACACTGCAAACTGCCTTTTGGCATGTGGTCTTTATGATTTTTATCAATAATTTATACACAAGCCAAGGCTTGAATGAGGGCTCGGGTGTTGTAATCCATAATGAGAAGCTTTACGCCTGGCTTCCGACCTTGAAAGATAATACTAAGGATGATTATCCGGATAATAATGCAGAGATCGCGTGCAGTTATAATGCATTTTCGCGATATATCTGTACAAAGTCCCGGGTTTATCCCACTTCCATTCTTTGTCTGTGGAAAAATCGCGAATGGATGCAGCCACAGGCCACTCTTAAAGCGAGCATGTGTGAGAGTTGTGGGTGGGTGTGTGTTAACCATTTTTTGTTTTACTATAGCCATTTTTTGTCCGCATTGTGTTTCCTCTGCGAACGCGCTGAGCTTACTTTTTATATTTCGGACGGGGTTAAGCAAAAACAGAAGATTTACACAAACATTTTCGTGTGAAAATTTTTGATTAAACCTTCGCGCTTGCAGAACTCAATTCGTTTTTACATAATGATCAGATTTAACGAAAAATTTAATTACTATTTTTGCAAAAATAAATAAAAAAAACTCCACTTTACTTCGCTCGCCCTGGCTGTCGCTGACTTTGACATTAATCATCGGTGCCTTGTGTGTGTTGACTGGCCGTGAAGTGTTGCCGAAGCTGATGAGTTGACTGGCGGACATTAGCAAACAGATTTAAAAACTATTTACCCTGGAAAAGTGCAGTTAACTGCATTTGCCGAACGCCACTTGAATTATTCATGACGAGTGAGCCTGCAGGGACTGCGCCAATGCACCTGGGAATATTAATTCTGAGAGCCATTAGGTGGAGTTGTAAGGCCTAAAAAAATATTTCGAAATGTAATTCTAATGGATAATATTGTCTAGTAAACATACTGTTTTTAATTGATTAGAGAAGTGATAAGAAAATCCAAATAAAAATTTTAGATCTTGATTACTTTTAGTTTATTTATTAATTTTTGAGGTCTACAGATAAAGTATTTACAGAACAATTTAAATATTGATAGAAAGGTTTTTTTTTATTAATTAAATATTACGTTCAATTCATTTGAAACTTCTTTTTTTATAACTATATAAAAAAGATTTAACTTTCTAACATATTTTAAAGAATTTGTTCTATATTTAATATCCCACATTTTAATGTTCATTTAGATCTCAATACCTTTTAACTAATTTTAGCATTTTCTTCATGTGTGTGTTACTTAGTGGAGCTCAATCGCGTTTTTCCAATTTTAACGATTCACTGAAAATGTCACATAGATTACGTGACTTTGATGCGATTGACATAGTGGCGGGATTTATGCGTGTTCCGGGCGTGGCAGGTGTGGGCTTGGTTTGGTTGGGTTCGGATGGGCTTGGATTTGGATTTGGTTTTGGATTTTTCGGACCTCGCGAACGTGCGTTGCCGGCAATTAGAAAAAAAGAAGGGAAAAATGCGGCGCCCACAACTAATTTGAATGCCTCGGCATGTGTGTGAGTCTCTCCTGAATTTTAGCGGGTATTTCACTCTCCAGTGAAAGAGTGAGTGAAAGATCACGACCGAAAAGTTGGCAGCGAAGGCGGCACATGAAAGTTTACGACGTCGCATCAACGAAATGGGCAAAAATTGTTGGACTCTTGTCTGTGTTTCTTTTCGTCTTACTAACGTCGCAACTTAATGGCCAAAAGAAAAGCGAAACCGGCGAAAAAAGTGAAACCCTTAAGTGGGCGCGGGCTGGCAAAGAATTCTTTAATCGGCGTTGAAATTCAGAGAGACTGAATATATAAGTGGTAGAATCATCGAGGGTTTAATGAGTTTTGGCTCTAGTCAATTTGTGGCTTTCTTTAATTTGGGGAAGAGATTTCAAGGGGCTAATGCTTGGACATTAGTTTTATTGCAACATCTTAAAAGGGTTAAGTGTTTTAGCCGAAGAAGGGTTATAATTTTATTAATGAGCATGATTATTTATAGAGTTAAACATTGTTTGAACAACTATCCCTGACTTTAAAGAGTTTAATAAACTTTGAAAGTAAAAGGAAATATGACTTCTTAGACTTGCATTTCTTTGGTTTCCCTTTTCATTAACGGATATTTCTCCCCATCTGCGGTTAATCCCTGGAACAAACAGGATATTCTGAGTGTTCAATATTATAAAAATACAGCTACTTATGCTTTAGTTTCGGTTTCTGTTTTTTCTCTGAGCTTTTACTGAACACTTCAAAGGCTTCCCTTTCCGCTCCTGACAGGTGCCGTCATCTACCTGCCAGCGGAAAGGAAAGGTTCCTCCTTGGCCTTGCCAGGTATTTGTATTCCATTACGTGGGGGTTGTTTTCTTGCTTTTCAATTTGTCAACGGCATTTGTCTAATTTCCTTTCTGTGCAATGCAAAGAATTGCAAATGTTGAGCATACGCAGCGTGGTCCCGCCTCCCAAAATGCAATTGCAAGTCCGGACAGGAAGGGCGGAGGGAGCACAGATCCCTGGCCAAATGTTTTAATATGCAGCGTTTTGTTGAGCCATTTGCAACATTCTTGTAGCTGCCACCCACCCACTCACTCAGTGTCCCACTCGTTCAGTCACTCATTCATTCATTTATTCGTTGCACTCGTGCAACTTTCATTCATTCAGAAAACGCAAGGAGAAAAAAAGAAGAAAAATCGTAAATAAAAAGCGCAAAGGCTGAAAAATAAAGCACTCGACATGCACACATAGATACTCCTTTGGCTGGAATTGTGGGTGTTTTCAGACAGAGGCTGGCCCAGACTCAGAAAACGGATGCAAAGTCACTGAGAATAATATACATATATCAAAAGGATTATTTACTGAAAATATTAGAAGGAAGATAATTAAAAATATTTAATAAAATATAGTCAATGTGGATCATAAGATATAAGCAAGAGTTATATATAAATAATATATAAAAATTCAGAAAAACAAATTCTTTCACAAATTTTTCTTTATTTATGGTGCCATAATATTTCCCCCAGTGTTCAGATACCGCTGCAGCTATGGATATAGATGCGGGAACATGTACAGCTACAGACATTCTTTAGCCGGCAGCAGTGGAGGAGCATTTTCTGCACAATTTATGTCTTTTAATGAAAATGCTAAAAAAGAAAAAATGCACATATACCAGAGAGCTCGAATAAAAAATGTTAAATCAAAAAGAAAAGCAAAAAAATAACACAGTGCTCAACACGCTAATAACTTTTGAAAAGGAAATGTGCAACATATAGATATGTATATGTATGTGTCTGTGTCTGGCAGCGATGGGTGTGGGCCACCCCGAAAGCAAGTGTTGGCCCTTGTGCTGGGCCCTTACCAAATTAGTCTGCAATTTGTAGGAAAAAATTACAGAGGGGCGAAAGGGCATCGCGGCTACTTTGCCTTTGGGCATTTGCTGCGGCTTTAAACTCTGGCCCAGACATTGGTCAGCCAATTTGCCTTTTTGCCTTGGCTAATTATATATCATCGGCGACGGCCAGGCACACATGCTGGGCCTGGTCACCATTAGTCAAAAGGAAAATGATATAAAGCAAGCCACTAAAAAAAGCAGGCCACCAATTAGCCCGGTTGCTGCAATCACTGAAGGCTTGGGCTTCACATTAAATTTCATTTTATTTTATTTAACTCAACTGTGCTGGCTGCACATTAACCTCAAATACCCAATGATAAGTACCTGCACTCATACCATAATTCCATTATTAATTTTTACTCGTTTTTTTTTTTGCTTAAAACATTTCACCGCTAAGAGCAAAACAAAGGCAAATCCATTAACGAAATTAGAAGGAATGGATCCACAAAGACCAGGCCCAGACTCCGACTCCAAAGCAGACAAAAGCTGATAATGCCCAAAACCGAAACCGAAACGGTATCTTCACTTGGCCAGCAGCAGTGGCGGCAAGTCGACGCCATTGTCCCAGCCTTTTGCTTGATGTCTGCCATTTCCTTTGAGCGCTCTAAACTGAAATTAGTTGCTTCTTGCTTAAATTCACATTGAATTAATTCAATTGCGGCGACGAGAAGAAAGGCGAGCAGCAGCTCTCAACTACAGATGGTTAAAAAAAATTTAATTATGGTAAATTTGATACAGACTAATCGCTGGTCTCAACTTTCTACTTGAGCTTGTTTTCTGTTATTTCTGGTGGGAATTGCGAATTTTATTTCCATTGTGTTCTTTGAGTGTTCAGTGGCCAGCCAACGTGACTTAACTAAAATTAAAGTTAGCTAACTGATTTTCTTTTAATTGGGAAAATGTATATTCTGCTTTAAAGTACGGTTATATAACAGAATGAGGCATAATAGAAATTATGATAAATCAATTAACTTATTTGAAATATGGGACAAACATACATTTCCCAATTCAGCTACTCTATATCTTTTATAACAAAACTCAACCCAACCCTATTTAATGCTTAAGTAAGCTGTTTTTTTCCTAATCTATAGCCCCATATCTGCCTCTCTCTTACAATTTCCCCATTACTTCAGCAAAAACCCCATTTTTATGTGCCCCACTCTATCTGCAGTATTTGATATTTAACTACTACTTACGTGATCGATATATTACTCGGCAAACTATAAAAAACCAGCAAAGGTCAGCAAAAAATAAAGAAAACCCAAGAAAGGCTGCGCAAAAAGTTTGCCAAAGTAATTGAATAAGCCAACTTTAAAAGCGGAAGCCACTTGCAGCCAACTGAACAATAGGTAAATATAAAAACATATTGGGGAACCCAAAAAAAAAAACGGCTCATTTTTTAAGTATTTCATTATCTTGACAAAAAGTGCCTGGTCACTGAAGCGAAACAAGTCGAGAAAAAATTATAAAAAATCGATCTATATTTGGCCTCTCGGCATTTCGGCCACATAACACCGCTCGTCTAATTGCCCGAGGGGTCAAGATAATGCCCACAAGTCAACGAGGCAACGCCATCATCTTTTTATAGCCACAAACTCTTGACACAATCGATTGGGTCGCCTCACAATTAACGTCTGACATTGATATTTGATGTGATTTTGTATGCATTTTGGTTTGGTTAGGTTCGCTTCGGTTCGGTTAATAATTGTGTATTTGTTGCCAGTTATTATTTAAGCTTAGTTCAGGCTGGACTTTGATAAAGACAAATACGAAACGCAACTCTATTCGGCTTCAAGTTGGTCCGGTCTTAGCCTTGACTCTTGCTTGCGGCCGCTTGACTTGGCTTTTGTTGTGTTATTGATTTCCAGCTACACACAAAAAGAATGCGCAACAATAAGAAATAATTGATCACGTTCATGGTCCAATTTGGCAGGGAGTTCAGTGGGTTTGGTTTGGTATCTCAGGGTTGTATTTTTGGGTTTTGAGCCTCTTTCCCCCAGACCATGGTAGATGGAGATGCCACAACTTTTGAGGGAAGTGGGTCATCGGAAAAGGGAACATAAATTAAATTAAATATTATTAAATAAACATAAATGTTTGAAATTAAAAAGTGATAAAAAAAATCTTCTTCACAACTTCCCCTAACCCTTTAAACTTTATTCAAATTGGGTTTACCTTTTCTCTTGGCTCACATTCAGTTATCGTTGATGAGTTTAGTGCTAACGAGAAGCCTCTTCTCTGCATTTTAAGTTCGTTTCTTTAAAATTGACACAAGTCTTTTGTTTTTCTCCCAATGCTGTGTGTTATTTGCTTCGTTTTTTGTGTTTGCCTCGGCAATTAAGAACACTCAAAGGAGGAAGAGCTGTCTCCGGCTCTGGCTCTCCCTCTCGCAGGCTCATCAATGTCCGAAACTTCATCATAACCCCGGGTGCTGCAGCCCCTTCTTCCTCAGTCATAGCTTCCGCATATATGTATGTACGCTTCATAAACTTGCCATCTTGCATTGGCCCATAAACCGAAAGTAACACGTTCGGGCAGACATTTAAGACTTGTTCCCTCTTCCTCAAAGAGCCACACTACCGTATGGCCATACCATACTATACTATATATATATACAACTTTTTTTTAGCAGGCGTTGACTGGCAGGCGGCAGAGGGAAAAAATATTTGACCTACATCAAGTTTTCAAGTTGCTTGTTTGTGTTTCGTCTTCTTTTCTCGTTTTGCCTCCGCCTCTGTTTCTGGCTCTGGCTCTTTCTTTTTTTAGTCGGAGGTTTCTTCTTCCCCAGCAGAAGCAGCAGCAGCATCATCTTCATCAGCACCATCATCATCATCCGCATCGTCTTCATCATCATCGTCATCGTGTTACCATCTTTATCATCTGGTTGCTACGCTTTATTTCTGCCTTTACCGGCTTTTGCCTTGCTGTGTGTTGCTCTTTTCAAACCACAATATTTGCGCATATTTGGTCAACTGCATTTTCCTGTATAACCCCACCTCTATCTGGCTTCGTGTCCATCGGCCTGCGCCTTGATTGTTTTCAATTTGGTACGGCATTTTCATTAATTTTTCAGCATCTTGTGTATGTCAGTGTGTCGACGCGACGTCGTCTCACCTTCTGCCACAACGCCAACGCATAAAATATTGAAAGACATTCTGCAGGCTTAGACGATGACCAGAAGAAGACAAATAAGCAACAAGATTCACTAAGAAAATTCAGTTATTTTAGCTAAGTTTAATATTTTAAATTTTGTGATAATGGAAAATGATTAGAAAGAGTTTAAATAAATAGTTTTCAAGGATCTATTAATATTATAAATTTAACAAAGAAATGCATATAAAAGTACTACTTTTTCAATAGAAACACAACTTGAAAATTGAAACATTTCCTCATTTTAAAATATTTATTTCAAGTATTATTTTTCCAGTTTTTTTTTTACATTTCTTTCAGTGCCCCTCTTGACGTTGTAGTGGTCTGCTTCTAAGCCTCACTCTAACCCCGGTCCAAGTCTGTTATTCAGTCACGCACTCTCCGCCCACTTGCTTATATCTTTCCCTGATTCATAAAATATTTGAATTTATTTCGGGGCTAACATTTTTGTGTTGTCTCTGTTTTGGTTTCGCTTTTTTTTGTGCTCTGTGTGGTTGTTGTGGACAATTTACATATTGGGCTGAGGGCTGCAGTGACTGTAAAATTGCAATGGCTGGCCGGAGCTGGGCGACTCGACGCTTTTCTTTTTACAATGAGTTTTGTCAAGAGGAAATGCTTACAGAATTAAAGTTAACTTAGTTTAATGGAGGCTAATTTCAGAGATTTCTTCACAGTTACCTTTAGTGTGGGGCATTTCCGCTTTTAAAACTGGCCTATAGTTTGGCCGAGGTGTTGTTACAGCAATGGTTAGGTAATTGGGAAAGGAAAATTTAAAAGTAAAGATTTATATATCCTACAAAAAACTAAGAAAATGGCGAAAAGCTTTGCAGTCTTGATTTTAGATGTTTTAAATTTTTAAACCAAAAGGCAAGCATAACACGTATTTATTTGTATTTTGTTATTTTACGGTTAATTAAAAAGGTATGGCATTTGGCCAATTTTCAAGTATTTTAAGCCCTTACTATTTTTGATTTAAATGCTGTTAATTTATTTATTTGTTTATTATTTTAATGCTATGGATTTTAATGACTATTTATTTGTTGGTGATTGTTTAATACCTAAAGTTTGGCCAGACAAAACGTGCAACACTGCCAAAATTAAACGTGGCCCGGCGGCCACAGGTTGGGTTTCAGTTGGGCACCGCAGTTTCCATTTCGCTTGGCACCACCGCTTGGCCTGGCCAGGCCATAGATCGCTGTTGGGCGTGGGTGTTTCGGAGCGGAGAGCATTCCCCTGCACAGGTCCATGCCGAAACAGAAACCGCCTCGGATGCAAATCATTTGCGAAAGGCCCCGGAGATCTAAAACCCATGCAAATGAGCGCCAAATTAAATAATTAAACCAACGCCAGGCGGACGGATAATCATGACTCGATTCCGCTGCAAGCTGCAAAGCTGTAAGCTGCTGCGAGAGTTGCAAGTTACACGTTGCAACTGCCACTGCATCGGGGCTCTTGCACAAATCCAAAACTGGCACAGCAACTTTTTCTCTGAGCCAGAGTCCGAGACGGACTTGCATGTGGAGCGTTAATGAATTGCCTTAGCTGAAAGGAACACTGGGGGAAAAATTATACGTTTTAAAATAAATTACAAGCTTTTTATTATTAAAAAATATATATTTTAAATTTTAATCAAAAATAAATTAAGCTTTAAATGAACAAGATCTAAAAATAGATCCAGAAAAGACTTGAAATAGGAAAAAGTTAATAAAAATCAATAAATGAATAAGAGATAACTATTTTTTCCAGTCTATACTGCCTCAGCCAGAGCCCGATCTGCAGCCACATTAGGGTGCCGCGAGCCGGATGGGAATGGTGGCGACTTGAGTTGGCAATTAAAAGCGGCCAATTGTCGCCTAAGTTGGCCAATGTCCACGATGCGGGCCGAGAAAAGTCTGGCCACTGCAGCGATTGCAAATCATTAATATATTAACATTTAATGCTGAGACTGCGCTCCGGCTGGCCCACATTGGAGTCATTCACCCGGATCGCGGCAATACTTGCTCCCAAATCGCTCATACGCCCGGTGTGACTCACCCTCTCTCTCTCGATTGCTCACTTTGCCACCCCGAAACCAAAACGAAACGCAATGAAAATTTCTATACCAATTTTTCGCATATCAGTGCTAAAAAGTTTACTCTTCGCCTAAATGTTTAAACAATTTCTCTGTTCTTTCGTTTCAGGTTAGTAGGACACAAATAAGACAGTGAAAAAATAAAGCAAATTAAACCGCGTGGCCCACAGACTTTGACTCGGGGAGTCTCAAGTTCACTCCAGGTAATTGCTTATAATTGGATGGCGATTTGCTGTGAATTTCAGTTCGGTTCAGTTGAGTTCAGGTTGCGCGACAAGCAAATTGCCAGAACAGGAACACGGCAATGCTGTGCCAGTTTTTATGGCCAAAGAAAAAGTGCCGGAAATAATTGTCTTAAGTAGCTTGAACTTTGCAACGGCAGAGAATAAAAAAAATGCAAAGATAAAGAGGTGACTGAGCCAGAGCTTGGCTAACAACTAAATGAATCGCTTTCAATGTTCTACATCTCAGAGTCACCTCACAGAACAAACGCGTGACATCACTTAGCGTTTTTTGAGGTTGAAGTAATTTAAATAATTGTACACCTAATAATTCAGCCAAGTACTTGTACTTTCTCCCGTAAATATCCTACAAATAAACATCATTTTTCCATGGACCCTCGATCTCGATCCGATCACTTGCGAAACATTATCATAATTAGAAATGAAAGTAAAATTGTTGTGCGTGGGGCCATGACCAGACACAAAAAAATAAATATACTCCACTCCATGGATTGGCCATGATTGGGCAAAAAAGTCAAGCAAACAAATGTGTTTAAAATATAAATAAACAAATCAAAAATCTCAGAGAAGGGGGGTGGCCAGTGGAAGGAAAACTTGAAGAGCGTTTTTTGTGTGGCAGTTTGAGAGCGTTCTTGAAATTTCAATTCGGTGAATAGACGATTTTGCACAGTAGCCAATGGACTAAACCATATGCATACACACATATATTCATAGGCGGGCTATATGAATATAAGTATGTAAATAAATGGACAACATGTTCAAAGTCATAATCGATGACTCCCCAAAGTGCGGACCAGCTTCGACTCGAACTCACTTTCTAAAAATGAGTTCAGTTCAATAACAATTTTTGCGCTTGACAGATGAAAATATTCGGTTTGATAAATGATGCCGAGGCGCGGCATATGAAAAATCATACTTATATATACACAAATGTAAATGTATACAATTGTATATGAATAACTATTTTCTGATATATTTTACTGCCTGAGTGGGACTGTGAGTGGAACTGGGCTCTTTCAAAATTGATTGCCCACAATTAAAAGTTAAATATTGAAAATTAAAAAGCGAATGCCAAACGCTTTTTGTGGCTCGCTCGTAAAATTTATGCTGTTTCGCCGATACACATATACATCATTTTTTTAATAGCTCGTTATTTTATTTGTAGGCAATTATTAATGCAAACATGAAGAAAAAAAGAGTAATATTTTTATGCACATTTCATGTAGAAAGCGACAATTTCCCCTGATTCTTTTGGGCTTACTTCATGCATAAATCATTTTTCCTGCATTTTTTTAAAGCACTATTATAATTACATTTTAATTTATGCAAATATGTGTATATGAAAAATTAGCAGTAGACCGTTGTTTGTTGTTAACATTCGCATATTTGCTTTAACTAATGACAGAGTTCCAGCAGTATAAACAAACTTAAAAAAAGCGTTAAAACAAATTCTAAAAACTTGCAACGTTTTGCTCGTTAAACCGAGACTTGGCAAAGCTTGAAAAAAATGTATGTAAAATCAAATAATGAGAAATTGCATTTTATAATAATGAAAATGTGGTCAAGGGGGTTCCATTAACAATTTTAAAGTTTACTTAAAACAAAAGCGTTGAGTCGTGGGAGTTTAGTAATTTATAATAATAGTTTTAATATGTAAATGCCTTTGTCAAAACATAGAATTTATTGCAATTTTAATACAAATAAATATTTTATATTTTCCAGCATATTTTTCACATTCTTAAATATGTTGAAATGCCGGTTTTATTTCGCTATTAAAGCTTCCTCCTTTTGTCCGCTGAAAACCATAAATAAAAGCCCTGTCTTTCCTCGTGCCAATAGAACGGTAAGAAGCTTCTGATTTAAGAATATCTGTGAAGGGCCTTCAACCACTCCAACTGAGAATTATTCCCCTCAAGAGGCTGTCAGATTGTCGGCAGAGGAAACACACGCAAAAACCCACACGGGCAATTGTTAAATTTCAATTTGAAGCATCTTTCCTGTTACATGTCAAATTGCGAAAAGGAAAACTTTTGGCCAACATTTGACTGCCAGCAAGCTGCCGCAGCGACCTTGTGCTCTCGACTCCATTCTCAGATACATTTTACGGATAAAAAAGAGCGCAGGAAGACGATGGTCGTCGTTTATCATGCGTTTATCAAGTGGGAGCATCGGGGCTTTAAATGCTTTTTGTTTTCACTTCCGTTTGAGATGGGCATAAATTCAGCCCAAGAGTCAGAGTTCAATATGTTAACATGTGTTGTGTAAAGTTCAGATTGGGTTTTATGAAACGCTGTCACAGTAAACATTTTGGAAGTTGAAACTTGAACAAATATATTTTAAGCAATTTATTTACTAAAAAATTCATTTAAAATACAGAAGATATCACTTTCCGATTCTGAAACCTTGCAAAGGCTTAAATGACCCATCACAATGTGCGAACTGTTAAGTTCGAAGCCTTAAATGACGTCAAACACCTGCAGACTTTGACAGGACAGCGCCTTACGCTTCTCAGTCTCATATTTCATAATCGAACAAACGCTGTGTATCCGTATCCGTTGGGTTGTCTCAACCCATATATTCAAACATATCTGTTATTTCTTTTTTGCGCACAATTAACGACGACTTTCAATAGCAACCACAGGATGTCGGCCAGCGAACGATGAAAAGATATATCCATTCTCTGTGCGGTGACCTGTCAGTTTGGATTTGTGTCTCCCCCGCTCGCTAATTGTCGTTAATGATGCAATTATTGCTCGCTGGATGGCAACAATAAGATCAATAAAATGCCAAACGAATTTGCTTAATAGAGCACAAGCAACAATATAGAAAAAATGTGGCCCAAAAACCTAGAGAGAGAGAGAGAGAGGAATACGGTCGAAACCATTCCACTTGTCAATCAAAATTCGATGAATGGGTTCAGTGGGCGGATGTGTTTCTCTATGGGACAAGGCTATTTGACGCCTCTAATTGAGTTTTGTAATGCAAATCACTTTCAGTTTCGATGTTTTTTCTCAGTTTCTCCTCTGAAATAGATAGTCGAGGCCTCGCAGCAGTGCGTATGCGTCAGCATGACAGAGGAAACTCAATCAATATGAATTGTAAAGGCGGGAAATAGAGTTAATACAATTATGACTGCATGAATATATTCCATAAGATAACTCACTAGGGGTCGGAAAAAGGGAAAATAATTAATAGCCCAGAGGCAGTGGAGGGTTAATAAAGATTGCTTTAAATTATACATTATTTTTATGACTTCAAGAGAATGGATATTTTCATTTTTTTGTGAAAATAAGCTTGGTTTTTTAATAGCAGAAAAGTTATGATAAGTTTCCAAAATGAAAATTGCTTCACATGAAAAGTAGTAATCTGATAGAAAATATTACTACGATTTTTATATTAATAGTTTTAAATTAAACTTTTATTGTTAGCTCTTTTTTCAGTTCAAAAAAATAAAGTAAAATCTTTAATAAAATACTTATCCCCAAAGATCGCTGGTGTTTCCCTTAAACAGAAATTTCGCAAATTTTTTAAGTGAATTTCGAACTCGATTGAAAATTGTTGCGAACCAGTTCTGAGTCATCCGGGCAACCGGCTTTTTGGCAAATATTTTTATGGCTAGGCTGCACGCGTCGCTCTCGGTTTAATTGCCGCCGACTAAAAAAATTTAAATTTTTTTTAAATTTACATTGGTTCCCTCGGCACCTCGTTTTAGTCTCCCCTCCGTTTTTGTTTTCGCTTTCAGCTTTGTCTCGCTTAATGTTGTTTTTTCGAGATTTATTTAAATGCATTAAACTTTAGAGGTCAACTTCCTTTCACCGGCGACGCGACGATGACGACGACGTGTTGGCGGTTCGAACACGAGACGAGATAACGGCCTCAGTGGCAGACAGAGACTCGATTTCGGTTTCAGACTCGATTTTAGCCAACTCCAACTCATCCGCTTCGCTCTGGAAAAAATCGGAATATATATGTGTGCCAGAGTATTCTCAAAATCGGCCGCAAAATGTGACAGATGACAAGTTGTTGGCTGTAATTCAATGCCATTTCGTTGTCCGTTGATCCTTTTTCAGGCTCTGTTGTTTTTTTGCACACATATTTGCATTGGCATTGTAATTTTCCATACGACCTGCTTGAAAAGGGGAAGAATTATTGAATGTGTAAGAAAATAAAATGCTCATCTGCAAGTTCATTTAAATTGAAATCCTTTGCACACAGGACGAGAGTCCCGAGAACCCAGAGCACACACGCAGACACAATCGCACGCATATTTACATTGTCGTTGTCAATTTTATGAGTGAACGGAAGGAGGAATGAAAAGAAAGTGAACAAGGAAGCATGTCAAAAAGTAACTGCATAAAAGTTCCTTGTAAATTTAATAAACTTTTATGTGTGCGTGTGTGTGTGGGAGTAAGGAGCAGCTGCCGTTAATGCGTGTGTGTCCTTGTGGCCCTAACCAATATGGCTGTTGTTGTTGTTGTTGTTGTTGGGAGCCTGGCTGGCATCGAGTGATTGCTCCATGGGGTGCACTTTGGCTGCTCCTCGCGTCTTGTCAACCATGAAAAAGGGAGCAAGAAATTCGGAGAAAAAAGGACTGGAAGTGAAAGAAGAAAATATACAAAAAAATCTGCTTACTTTGGCAAGCCAAATGTTATTTTCTCTTGCACCTATTATGGGATATATTTTAGGATAAGGTTTGCCTATCTTGCGAAGAAAATATAAAAAAATCTGAGATTTAACAGCAAATATTTTGAAAACTTTAACTTTAATAGGAAAATATAATAACTTTTTAAACAAAATTTATTTTTAGAGCGCCTTACAAAGGAACCATTAACTCATTTCAGGGAATACCTTTAAGACTTTACAGCCTCGCTATAAATAAGTAAATTTATGAATGCTACAATTCGAGAGCTTTCAATCTTAATGGAAAATTTTAGCTTCATATAGTATAAAATATAGTCCACCGATCACTTTTATTTTTTAATTGTAATTTCCCATAAATAATCAATAAAAAATAAAACTGCATACCCCTAAAAGTTTACCCAATAAACCCCTCAAAAACGTATTGGTGACCAAATTGTAATACCTTAAACAAGGGTATAAAACGATGGAGGCTACCGGCGGAAAACAACACACACAGAGCACAAAATAAACTTTTATTGTATCCGCATTTCAGTGTCACACGACAACGACAACGGCGACGACATTTTGCCTTTCCTTTCTTTCTTTTGTCGGGGAGTCGCCTCACCTCGCCTCCCTTTGCCCTCTTCGGTGCGTTTTGCCGGGGTTCAGTTTCAGTTCAACTTTTGCCACATGTCAGAGATTGATACTTGCGGCGAAAGTGATTTATATACTGGCCTGCTCCAACTTCCACGAAGTGTGTAGTATTCCCCCGTCGCACTGCTGATATGCAGCATAAGATCCATGACGTAAATTGAGCCAAATGGCTGGCTCATGACAATTTGATAATAAAGCTGTCAGTTGTCGTTGCAGCAGCATCCTCGGAATGCAGTTCAAAGTGCATTCACAATTTCCCATACCGATGGCAGCTAAGCTAAAAGTACATCGATATTTTTAGATTCAAAGCACAGGGAAAAATGTTGTTCAAGAAAAATATGGAAAATTGAAAGATATTTTAGTATATTAAAAACTATCAAGGCTTTTAATGAAGAAAATAAATAAAATGCGTTATTGTTAAGGTTTGACCTACAGGATAATTCCTTTGATCCTTTTAATTTTTTTATATCTTCAAACATTATTAATTGTATTTAGTTTCTTTCGGTGAACTCTGTGCCCATATGTGACCGAAAAGTCCTCCTCCGCAAACTCCCACAAATCAATGTATCGATATTGTCTTCTGGCCATAAAAATAATAAATAAAAATAGCAAAAGCAAGAGCAACTGCAGCAGCAGCAGCAGCAGCAACTCAGGCCACATCCATTGATGCAATTGTTGCAAATGCCACAGCTAAAAGGAGCGAAACCGAAACCAGTTTTCCTTTGTCCACAGATCTCTCCCTCCCCCGGTCCAGGGTGTGGGGGCTCTCGCGGGGTCTTTCCCACACAAACCCACTATATACTCTCGTACTAATGTAATGCAAAGTTATCGTGGCCATTGTGTGTGCGGCAAAGGCAAAACGAATGCAGTGCAACAAACGAAAATGACCCAAACCGAACTGAACCGACAAAAAAAAAACGGAGAAAAATTGTAGAAAAAACACGAAACGTTGGTTCCACTCCGTTTCCACGGGCAATTGAAAGCTAAAATTGCATTTTGTGACTGCAGTTACATGGCAGTAAATGGGCAGGGATGGCGGAGGCAGCTCTAAGATGCTCACTGCCAACAGTAGAACCTCCCAAAGGGTGGCCCGGGGTGCTTATCTTGGGAGCAGAATGGAGGAAATGGAGGGAAATTAGCAGGAATTACAAACAGAGAGGACGAAACGGAAGCTGTTCGTTCAAGGAAGATGATTTTCTTGGGGTAACTTTCCTACCTTCAGTGCAAACAGTTCAGCATCCTGGAATTAGCTCCTCAGTTATATGTAGAATATTTGTAGGAACTTCTCTTTATTAGTTTAAACTTTGGAGGAGAGAAAGGTAGATTATTACAAATTGAATTTGTTTACCTTCAAGTGATGCTGCTGCCCACAAAATCGTTAGGTATTGAAGTGAATTTTAGAGTTACCTTTCTAAATATTAATATGTATATCTTTATAATGTTGATCTTTCAAGCCTTATTACATGTCCTTTAAGATGAGATATCACGTTACCGGCTTTTTAGCATCCATCTTGAGCGCCTTAGATCGGCTGCTCCAGTGGCTGGCTGCGTATTGGATTACCCTGGATCCGGATCTAGATGCTGGCTGCTGGCCTTGTCTGGGGGAATGGCATTATAACTGAGCCGTGCAATTTGCATAGCATAGCGAGCGAGAGATGCCACAAAAAGGGGAGCGATGGGTCACGTGCATATAAATCAATCGGCATGTGGAATTGTATTCTATATTTCATTTCATTCCATCAACATGGCCCCAACTCCTGTTGGTTTTTCAGCACCGCTGTTGAGTCACCCAATCCGCGAAAGTTCTGCACCGTGGAGCTTACAGCAACGTTCGGTGTTCGGCGTTCGGCGGGCTTTTGTCGCCTTTTGTTGGGTCCTCAAATTGCTGCCAATTTGTTTGTGGCTAGCTACCATTTTGGTCGTTTCTTTCCTTCGCTCCCTCGTTTTTATTTTCCCAGCCAGCCACCAGCCAGCCAGCACCCAGCCAGCCATTGTCCATCTATGGGTTACCATGGGTTTTTGGGTTGCGTTTTTGGGTTCGGGTGGGGTCGCTTTATTTTTTTGTGGCCCCTCCACGGGCATTGCATTTTGTATTTCGCATGTATTTTCCGGAAAAGGGAATGGGTCTGCGGAATGGGACTGAGACTGGGTCCCGGCTGTCGCTGTCGTTGTCATTTGAGGTCAGTTTAAATGGTTTCCTGTCAGTTGCGGTCTTCGGTTTACCAGAAACGGCCAACAGCAGCAGGAGCATCAGCAGCGGCAGCGTCAGTTCTGGCCATCATTTTGCATACGTCGCACAATATTCAATAAAGTATTCATTCATATTTGTGCTGGGATTTTTTTTTCTGCAGCTGCCGCCACCACCGCCGCCTCCTGGCTGTGTTTTCCCTGGCTGTCGTTGGCAATAACTCTTCAAGTTATCGCTCTCTTCATATTTCTGTTTGGCCGTAAAACTTTTCCAAGCAATTGCGATTCTGTTGCAATAAATGCAATGCTGCACCGAATACTACATACGGCGGCCTTGCAGTACGCTCCAGTTGCAAGACATCTTGCATCTTATGCCACAAATGGCCTCCAAAAAAGCAGGCGAGCGACAACGAAATAAAAGAATCGCTTTGCTCGGCCGCATAATTAAGCGCATTTTCTTCTGGCATGAAAATGAACACCTCAAGGTGTTGCTGTTGGAAAATGCATTGAATTCAATACGACAGGCCAAAATGAGATTGTGGCATCGTGATGTTGCTGCCACCGCCACCGTCGCTGAATGCTGCTGCTCATTTACGTTTTATTTTATGCCACAAATACCACAAGGATTGCAACACAGCCAGAGCTATGGAGCTGGAGCTCTGTGACTGTGACTATGACTGACTGACTGGCGACGACGAATGTGACACCGCGGGTTAGCTCAAGTGGAAGTGCAGCAGCAACGGCAGCGGCAGCAACATCAACAGCAGCAACATCAGAAGCCCTATGCATTTGCCATGTTGTTTCTTTCTTGGTTAGAGTTTATTATTCTACCCTCACAGAGGGGGTATAGTTAATGGTAACAAAAGTTGGTAAGCTGACAACTTGGTTAACTGAAAACGTAAGAAACGGACTTGTGTCATGTGTATTTTACAGATTTATTGAGAAGATTTATATAACATGTACAGGAAACACTCTTGCTATTTGTTAAAAATGCAATGAAACTGTTTTAAAAAATATATTAAACATTAATGCAAATCTAAAGATGATGTTAAGAGTTTCCTGAAACATCTATGACAAGAGTATTCCTCAATTCGACTTGTCGAATTACCTTCCCTTTCTCGTTTTTTGTTCTGCTTTTTTTTGGGGCCAAGCACTTGAACATGATAGGAGCTTAGCCAAGTCAGCCAAGCCAAGCGGAGTTTTGTGGCAGCCAAACACGTAAGTGGCACATGCGCGGCGTAAAATTGCAAATGCCAGCAGCAGCCACTGCGTTAATAATACGGCTGTCTAGCTGGAGAGGACCGGCACAGGACCATGGCCAAAAACCAGAAAACAGAACCAGAGACACAACCAGAGCCCGGGTCTGTAGGATACCTGACGCACACACACACTCCGACCTGTCTCTGCCTTCCGATCTCGATAGCATCCCTTTTCGGCCGTCCCATGTGGCGTATGCGTAATGTTGGCTGGACAGCTGACATGGCGCTGCCTTCCTCTCCTGCCCTTCCGCTTGCCACTGCATCCGATTCGGCTTTTGGGGTCATGGACATCAATCGGAGTGGAGCGGAGAGTGTGCAGGGCGAGGCCTGAGCATTCATCAATTTTGATTGATGGGGAAACAATTATCGAATTGATAGGGATATCTTTTCATTGAGTCGCAAAGTGGGTCATTAAAGCGAACGGGGTTTGGTTTTTAGTGTGCATTCGGTTTATCTTGTTGTGCATCTGTCATTGCTTACAATCCAACGGGAGAATTTATAATTAATTATAAAAGAGAATGAATTCAGTCAAGAATATAATTTTATCTGCAAGATTTATTAGTTCCCATCATATTAATTAAGTAAATAAGTTTTGCAATCAATTTAGGGGATCAAAGTCGATAGTTCTTAAATTATTTCAAGCAATAAATAAGAATAATAAGAAATTCTTTTATTTATGATATATTTAGTGATTTATTTAAAAACTAAAATGCCATGTGACTGATTTGATGTAAGCTAGAAAGCAATTATTTGTTAAGCATCTCCTTTGCAATGACTTTGTTATGGCTATGAATCACTCCTTAAGGAACTGCCAGTGGGAAGTGAGGTATATTCTTGCGAATTACCATTCATCATGGCACTCGCACAGTGCTCCTTGCCAGTCTTTGTATGTATATTAATCAATATTCCCGTCCTGGTCGCTAATGTTCCGATCTGAATTGCCTGGCGTTGACAGTGGAGAGTGTACCATGGCCGGGGGAGAGTGGGCCAGGTCCTGTCCATAAACAGAATGACATGGCAGCCAATTAATGTCTACCATGTCACGGGTTTGCTAACCATTTCCTCCCCCCTTCCAGCCGGAGAAGTGGAGAGGAGAACTAACGAACCCCGTCCTCATCATCGTCGTCTTCTGTGCCAAATGGGCAATTTGTTGTCGTTTATATAAGGCGCATTCTGTGCATTTTCATTGTTATTATTGCGCCATCTCTGGCGCTCTGTGGCCGTCCTTTTCTCTAGGTCTACTGCTGTCTCTTTTTCCGCTCTCCCTTGCACTTCTTGGGGCACTGCGGTGTATATTAATTTTGATGCTGGGCCAGAAAAGTGCACATTTACATGCAAAGCGGCATTTGTAATTTGTGGACTCCAACAGCCACGCCTCCTTTATAGTGGGAGTACTATATAAAGTGTGCTATATATGTGTGTGTGGCAGATAGTGGACCGTAATTGAGTTCACGTCATGTGCTGTCGATGTGAGTCTCCATCTCCTCCTCCTTTACCCATTTTCATATTCCTTGGCCTAAAAATGCTGAGCATTGCACTTAAAAATATTGTTGGACAAGAAAAACAAACCGAAAATCTCTCACGGGGCCAGCTTAGCGAAAAACTACTACACAACTGGCAGCAAACAAAAAAAATATTCTATAAATCCGCACTTATTCCCAAAACAATAAAACGCGCAACAATTGCGCCCATTCGCCCTTAAATATGCAACAGCAGCGGCGCAAAGGTCGTGGGGCACTCGGGCATGGCTGCGGCAGGGGCAGCCATAGCTATCCCCCATATTAGGAACGCCATAATTCAGCAGCGGAGACCGGGACGCCGGGACGCAGGTCCTCGGGTCCAGTCCTCGAGTCCCTGCTAAGCCCACTCTTGTAGTCATTTGCCTGGGACCTAGACAAAAGGCACCAAGCAGCAGTAGGAGCAGCAGGAGCAGGAGCAGAGGAAACTGCAGCCCACAGAGAGAAATAATTGATTGGAAAGTCATTAACTCAAATATTTTTATCATGACTAGAACGCCTTTACGTAGTAATTAAACACTTACAATTCGTATTATATTTTATGTGAGATTATCATTTCAGTAAGTCCGAGTTCCCACTGCAGATGATTAAATGTATTTCCTATTTTAAAACAATAACTTTTATATTATACTCTTTTAAATATTCCTCCCTTTTGTTATACCCCTTTAAATTTAAACTACTTAAAATTTTTCCCAGTTTATTTAGCAACAGGAATGTATGCCAGCAATTTAGACAACTTCGTTGGGTAGCGCAAGCTGGCTAAATTATCAAAAAATGGAAAAGCGAAAACAAAAAGCAAAGGAAGCGATAACTTGCATCGCCGCTGGACCTGCAGAGGGGGGTCACAACGCTTAGGGGTTTGGGGCTTCGTCTCTGTTTTTCGGGGGCGTGGGCACACACAAACACAATAAAACTTATTTACGAGTCACGACGGGAGGGGTGGATGTTTGGGGCTCTGGCGTAGTTCATTGTAATGCACTTAAAGGGGGGTCTTGCCACGGACGAGGGGGAGGCTAGGGGATAACAAGATGCGCGCAAATGATATGCAAAAAAGGGGGAGTTTGGGTGAAAACGATTCGCTTAAAGGGTAAATGAGTGCGCCAGCGTGAGGCGCATGAATGAAAACGGGCGGGGGGAAAGGGGTAGGGAAAGCGGGCAAGTGGCGGGAAAATCGGCGGGAAATGCAGCCCAGCAGAGTGGCGACAGAGAGGCCAGGGTAATATAAATGAAGGCAACCAGGGGCAAGCCAGAGCCAGAGAGCAGCAGCAATAATATAATAACAACAGACACGAGCAAGTGCAAATGCAGCACTGAAAGAAAAGAGATAAATGTCATGTACAAAAGTAAATGAAGAAGCGAAGCAATAATTGCAAACTTAATTGTGATAAATACACATGTAGAAAATATTTGTTAAAGAAGCTTCTTTCTTTATACTAAGGATGTAATTATTATTTAATAAAAAACATTAAGTTAAAGAATACAACATTTATTTTATTTGATCCAAAGGCATTGCATTAATCAAATTCCCTTTAAAACATAAATATTTTAATACCCTCTCTAATTATTTCTTTGCAATCCCCATCTCACAACAAAATCTCTTTCCTTTCGTTTCAGTTGCCCAGCGAAGAGAATCGGAACTCACTCGTCCACAATTTCCCTTTTGGAAGGTAAGCGTAGTACCTTGTATCCACTGGTAATGAGTCCGGCCACGCCTCCTTAAGTTTTAATAAGCGCGACCATTACGCATACGCCCCATTAGCGCGCGCAACATGCGTTCAGCGGCTCAATTTTCGTTCAGTGCACACGGTGCAAGAGGGTCCCAAGAGGGAAACTGAGGAGGAGGAGAGGTTGAGGAGGGATGAGGGAGCGGAAGATGGGCGATAATGGAAGGAGTTGTAACTGAGGTGGGAGTCGAATCCTCGTCACAGTACGTAAAGTTCTCAGTAGTCAGTGAAATTGCTGCGCATCTTGTTTATTGTTGTTGCTACTTTGCCTCTTATAGGGATGCCCCTGTCTCATTGGATTTATATCTAAGTTTGGATAGAACATTTAAGGTTATTATTTTGGGCAACAAAAAATTTATTATGAGCCTGACTTGCAGATTAAAGCGTTATTCTTTTTAATAATTGCATTAAAGACTAAAGAAAATGATAGTAATTTCGGATTACCCTATGAATATTAAACAATTTAAATAGATTTTTAAAATATTTATATTTCCTATTTATTTGACAAAATTTTCAATTACGATTTCCCATCTCTGATGACTGCTCTTGGTGTTGCTCCTGAAAATATAGCTGCTGCTCCTGTAGCTCTTTCTGTTCTTGCTGCCTTTATTAAGGCGCTTTATTGTCGACTCATGCTGCATGGAAATTGCTTGAATCCACCCACCTCCTCGATGTCCACCGAATCCACCGCGTCCAATGCGTCCTCGGAATCCAGTGTATCCATCTTCTCCATCGTCATACCCGCGTTGCAGCATCTTCACCCGTGTTCTCTTCGGCCCCCGTGGGCTTCCGATATTTATGGCCGGCAATACTTTGTACGATTATTTATTCGTTTCTTTGTTTGTTCGCGCGGCGGCGGGTCGAAAAACCATATGAGAGCGGCCGTCGCACAGTTGCAGATGCAAATTGTGGGGCTCATTAAAATGTACGCCACCGCCGCACCAAACAGAATGAAGAAATGGGGAATGCCGGGAGAAAAACAAAAAGGAAAATGTAAAGTAAAGCAAAGCAAAGCAAACAATATGCATATCCCGCGAAGGACGCCGGCAAGGACATTCTCAGATGTGTGTGTGCGGCGGGGGGTAATCGTGCGTGTAATAAACGATAATCCATTATATATCAATTTTTATCGCACCCAAAGTCGGGCTAAGAGCATTGTCGGTATATTTTATGGCTCTGACTCGGGGGCGTAAAAAGTTGAGTGGACGGGCTTAAAGTGGGCATGGTCATGTCCTTAAATTAAGTGCTTCCTTGCGAGACGACTTCACATGAGATCTCTTGACAGGCCAAGCTCGATTGATTTTGACTTTAGTTTAATACGCGGCAGTAAATCTTATATGGGTCAATTTTAAGATGGTTTCTTTTCGAAATAATTTAATGTAAATGTTACTTCAATATATAATTCATTTTTAAGTAATGCTAGTAAGGCTTTCTCAATTTCCTTTTACTTATTTTAGTGATGATTTCTTTCTGCAATCATTTCAAAAATCAGTAACCTTTTCTATGACCACCCAGTGGATCGCCTAACCCCATTTGCAGTGCATGACTTCCCTTAGTTTCACGAGTAAATTAGCCGTAATCCCATTGGCACTCATTAGCCGTTAATCAGAGGAGGGTTTTGGGAATAAAAACAAGCGGGACGAGGGGCTGATGACCGCCGAGCACAAAACTGTAACGAACAGAAATCAGTTTAACTATAATGCGTCACGCCAAATCGTAGTTAGAGTTTTGGGCTTTGGCCATGTGCCGAAAATTCCGGCCCAGAACTTTTGACAGTAACTGTAAATGCCAAACGTGTTTTTTCTATTTTTTTTATTTACTTTTTTCTTTCTGTTGCCGGCTACTAATTAGCTGCCACAAAATTGACGCATCATCATACTGCTCATCATCGAGGGCAAAACTCGATACGAGAGTTTGTATCGTGTATCGGGCGTCATTATAGCGCCTCGGAGTGACTCCCACCAACTGTTTGCATGTGGCAAGCGGGCCGTGGTTAATTAGGTAGCAATATTTAACGTTAATGCGAAATAAATCGCAGCCGAGTAGAAAAAGTCGATGGCGAGAGCGTCGGCGATGCCATGATGCCCCAAGAAGTCGCTCACTTAATTATGTTGACGTTTATGCCGGCATCTGCCAGCCGCCACCCACACAACATGGGAGAGTCGGAGGCGGCCCAGAGAACCCGCCGGGAGAGATCCCCAGCGGTAATCATTATTAATGATGACTTTTAGTTTACAAGCTAATTATTTGTTACTGTTACTTCCATGGAATCGGGGAAAAAGGGGGGCGGACAGTCGCAAGTTGTACACTGAAAAATAGCCCAAGAATGCGAGGTAATCGCGTTAACTGGAAAGGGATTTGTTCAGAAAAGTTAAGAAAGGGAAGATTTGCCAGATTTGTTTATGTCATCTTTATTTTTAGAAAAATTAAAATGCCTTAAGAACTATTTATTCTCTATTTTTATGGGAAAATGGTTTATTTCGAATCCATTTTTTTTTTTTTTTTTTGTATATTTAACATTTCTTAAATGTATTTTAAATATTTAGAAAACATTTCTTTCCTCAAATTTTCTATTTTTTCTGTGAGTGCCCAAATGGCTGATTCTCAATTTTGAGCATTCGGCGCCTTTCGCTTTGATATGGCGGCTATAATTAATTTATTATATAGCCTGGCAGCGCTCTAGTTTTTGTTTGAGCTCTTATTAATTACCATTTGGTGTGTGAAATTTTTGCATTTTATGTTTTCCCTCAATCTAAGCCCTGGATTGTGTAAGCCGGCAATATTGTTGGCGTTCGTTATTGATGGAATTGTTAACCCCAACGATCTGTGGGCAAACAATATGATCGCAAATGGTAAGCTAAACGATGCCATAATTGCCAAAATTTTAAATTTTTGGGCAGCTCAAAAGAAATATGACCACAGCGACAAAAAAAAACACACAAAAGAAGTCAGAAGCCAGGCCAACGAATACAAACTGTATGTGTTTGTATGTAAATCAATCGAAACGCCCACAGAAACCAACTAGAGGCGGTGATAAATTAGCAAACACAAGCGAATCGGGGCTAACAATGGATGAATTTGGAAATCAATTCGAAATTGGGTCACAAGAATTGCGCAGACGCAACGGAAGTTGAATCAGCGACCAGAGATTTGTGGATTTCATAGCGAGGAAGAGGGTTAAGTTTGTAAAGTTTTATGAATAACTGACCTATATTTGTTGTTACCAATTTAAAACGCCATTTGCATATAACAAATGTCAAGAAGTCACATAAATTTGCATAACTCATTGTCCGTTGAACTCAAACAAAACTGCTTTGAACTATTATGTACACACCGGTTAGTTATTATATAAATTTGCATTAATTCTCCTTCTGTCAAAACAAAAACTACATTTTCATGACGTACTTTCGCAGACAATGGTGTCAACTGTGACGAAATTATTTCCATGATTTGTTTTGGTCTCGTGTTTTGCAATTACGCAAACGATCGCACGACGACAGTCAAATAATAAAGAAAAAGTAAATCCAAAAATCTACAGATACTATGTCTGCAAAGTGCGTGGGAAGTGCTCGGCACGAAATCGAGCGGCCAAAAAACAAAAGCTCAGTGGCAAAAAAATATTATTACAAAATAACCACAATACCGGGGCACAATGCAAGATGACGACAAATTAGATGCAGCGAAGGTAAAATTAAATAAAAATGCAATTAAAATGCACGGCAACTTGTGCGGCAAAGGAGGAGGTCGCCGCTCACGTTGGGAATAATTAAAACGATTTTCCCCGCTCTATCTGTGAGTGTGTGTTCGTGTTTGTGGCACAAAACAAAAGCGAAAGTGTTGAAATATTTATGCAGAAAATGCACAGAAAAAGCGAGCAATACAAGTGTCTCCAGTAATAGCGAAAATAGCAACAGCAACCACATCCAGCGAAGGCGATATACTGATAACCGACCAACAACAAGTCGAATTTTAATTCGCATATTTAATAGCGCCAGCAACGAGCAACGAGTTTCAGGGGGTGGATTAAAGAGTTGTCTTGTAATTTAAGAAATATTTTTAAATGTTTCCCAAATATTAATATTTAATATTAGCCTGCGAAATAGGATAAGAAAATTACAGAATAATAACTGATGAATTGATGATATAATAAATATAAATAAACCATTTCTTGCATAATTCATAATATTTCGCTTACATTTTCAACAAGTGTTTTCTCGAATTTATGTTATTATGCTTTATGTCTTTATTAATGCTTCACATATTTTATTTTCTTTAAAAATAAGTATTAATTTAACGTTTCTTTCCGAAAAGCATTTATGAATAAGAATTTCTAACAAAATAAATAGCTATTTCATCTGTTTTATCTCGATTTCAAACTTAATAAAGAAACCTCGCAGAGTGCATTTGTATTTTAAACGATGCACGAAATGTGTGACTAATTTCAGCCGTTGTGTTGTTTTTATTTTTTTTTTTTGCTTTTTTGTCCATTGGCGATGGTGATGTTGCTGGCGGGTCGTTGGAGTTGCCGTTGTCGCTGCCTGTGTTGCTGCTGCTGCGACTGTTGTTACTTATGCATCACGACGCATGCGCCACCGTCTGCGGCGTCTGCCGAGCGTCTGCCTCTGGTTGACTCTGCATTTCAGCCGTTTGTGCTGGCTTTTCGAGGTAATTAAAATGGAAATTGCATTCGCAGACGGGGAATGAACAATGCGGACAACGAGTGTGCCACGTCCGTGCCACAGTTAAATGCGCTAATAACTTTATTCAGCTGTTGTCGCTGTTGTTGTGTGTTTCTGCAGTGTGTTTGTCGTTTGCATAGTTGCTGCCGTAACTGCTGGCTGGCATTGCAACATTTTGGCTTAGATTGCTATCAGCAGAAGAAGAGGCAAGAGCAAGACAATCGCACGGAAATGGCCAACTCGGTTGTTACCAATTTTCAGTGCTCTCAATTGTTCGCTGGCAACCGGCTCTTTTATGCGCTAAAGTTCAAGCGTGTGAAGGGCAAACATAGACGGAAAGATGGTCAACAAAAAAAACATACAACAAAAATGTAAAGCAAAGCGGAGCCGAGCAAATAAACAAACCAAACAAAATAACCGTCTTTTCACGCAGATTTAATTTAATTTTCATGTGACCATAAAAAAGCTCACGGAGTGGGGCGGGGAAATTGGCCGCAATTTGTTTTCGGGACTTCGAGTCGAAGTTTTTATGTGCAAATCGAAATGTCAATTAGCGTTAACCTTAATTTACATGTCCGCCTTATGCAACTAACGAATCGATTCGGGTCACGAATTTTTCGAGATAGGAAATGTATTTCAACCAATTTTTTATAGCCATCTTAGCCAATTAATCCAAGTCTCTTGAACTGTATTAGCCTTACTTAAACTAGCTCTGGGATTTATTTTAATTTGAGAGCGAAATTAATTAGAGTTGTGTAGGAAGAAGAGATTTAAATATTCTACACTGAAAATGCTTTCATTAAAAGGAATAATATATATTTATTTAAAAATGCACAGGAAGAAAGGATTAAAGTGCTCTAATAAGTATGCTATAGTCAGAAATTAAACGCATTTATTTATTCAAAAATGTCTTGGCCGTAAAAAAAATATCTTATAAATTGTGTAAATCTCCAGAAGAGTAACAGTTTTTATGGTGAAATCTTCAGACCGTTCTGGCCATTTACTCACACTTAAGCCCTATTCCCAACAATCCGCTGCTGACAAGCCACAATTGTTAACGGTTATGGGCAAAAACATATGTTTTGTTGGGTGACCATAAATGGGAATCTCGATGAATGGCCACAAATTGGCAATAGCCCCGCCGACAAGCTGGAAATTATTTATTAATAAACATAATAACAAGCGGAGAAGAAACGGCGGAGCCATAATAAATAGAAAACGCACGAAATGCCAATTAAAATTCAAGCCGCATCGCCGCTTAATGTCATAATTATGAGCCAACTAAAGAGATTTACGTATTTTGTTTCACAAAACTTTTTGGCCGGGTGCCGTCTGCCGTCT
Organism: Drosophila anomelani; assembly: GCA_035045905.1. Taxonomy (NCBI): domain Eukaryota; kingdom Metazoa; phylum Arthropoda; class Insecta; order Diptera; family Drosophilidae; genus Drosophila; species Drosophila anomelani. The sequence continues at coordinate 13,801,481 of JAWNOO010000165.1, forward strand.
GCTCTTGGTTATATTATGATTATTACTGCTGTTGTTTTTGTTGTTGTTGTCGGCCTTTCGGCTGCTGCTGGTTTTGGTCCCTGTGCGTGTGAAATTGTTGGTCGAAAAAAAAGAAAAACAAAAATGGAAAAACTTTCCGACTGCCATCGATTATGCAGGAACAGGAAGTGGCACGCAGGAGCTACTATATACACCACACACATTTATTTATATACATTTATAGCGACAGACAGTTGACACGTCAACTTCTCGGCGTGTTAACGAACGAATCTATCTTTTGGCTGGGCATAAAAAATTGTCATAATTAACGCATCATGCCACTGCCAGTCAGCAGTCACGAGTCACGTAGCAAAAATAGCAAATTTAATTTGCGATTTGGCCCTCTCGCATAAAATTCCACAACAGATTAATATTGATCAAAAAACGTTAGGAGCGCTGGCAAAAAGTTTTACTTAAATTGTGGCTTTAATTGACGAAGCACCGAATGCAATTAATCAATTACTAAAATGTTGTTAAGAGCCAGCCAATCGGAATACGAATCACAAAAAGTCAGCTAATTGATTGTGGAACGAAGCTTTAATGCAGGCAAAGCTGCTTTAATAATAAGCCAGCTGCTGAGGCTTTATATTAGTTGCCTAAATAGAATGGGAAAGTCACTAAAATAATGCAATGTTTAATGTTATTTGTAGCTTGTAAAATTTATAAATCTTATCTTATTATTTTATAATTAAATGCTTGATTAATCAAATTAAGAAAGCCTTTCCTTTGATTTCCTCTTAAAGCCATCGAATTAACATATTTACATTTTAATTACCAGCCCAGCATGCCAGTCACAATCTTTCGTTGGTTTCCCCAAAGGATTTTCCTGCGAATTTCCATAATGCCCTTAAATATTTTTGGTTCGTCGAACTGCATTTAAAATTTAATGCAAAAGGTCGCGCGGCCTGATCTGTGCGTAATCTGTCCAGGAAGCCAGCCTGTGCCGCCTGTGACTCGGCCTGAGCGTTGACCTGAGGTTCATTTCACCTCAAACTCACACTCACCCGCCCATTGAAATTTAATCAAATGAAAGCTAGAGGCAATTATCCTTTAAACACAATTAATTAATCACGCAAACAAACACACGCTCACCGAGTTATTTACACATATAGTATTTTGTTATTTCGACCGGAAAGTGCAACGATTTTTCCTGGATCCCCCCGTGTCTCAAATATATATAGTATACAGTTTACGAGTGTGTGTGTGTGTGTGTGTGCGGGGGCCGCAATATTAACATATCCTGCGTGTTTAAGTTACGCATAAAATTATATCCTGATTGAATTGCCTGGCCGGGAAAGTCTGGCACCCAACAGAATCCATGTCCACGTCCGCGTCCGCGTCCTTGTCCACGTCCACGCCCACATAAAATATGCGATTTTCAATAAAGTTGACATCAGTTTGTCGTGTGCGTGTGTGCCTTTTGGCCAGGGCCAGTGCCGGGAACAGGACCAGAATCAGGAGCAGGATCCTTGGGACTCTTACCGCGTTAAAATGCGCACCCACGCACATAAATCACGTGCCTGAATCGCCGTTCCTGGGTTTCAGGGGGACACGGCAACTGTTGGCAAACGGAAAATCAGGAGGACCAGACTTTTGCCGTCTGTTGTTCCACTGAGAAAAAGGGAATTTGTCCAATTTTGTTGTAAAAATCCTTAGCATAAACCAATATTGAATACTTATTTTTCCCAGCTTTGCCATTATAAATTTAGGTAGCATTTCCTTTCTTTCTCTGCACCTGTTTGAGTTAACGGCCTATCGGCTGCACTGCATCCGCCTGGACATTGACCATTGTTGATATTCCTATTGTTGGTGTTGCTGCTGGCCCCCTCCTTTGTTGCTCTCACCGCTGCTGCTGCTGCTGCTATTGCTGGTGGGCACACGTGTCAATGGCAACGCGAGCACATTTTCACTGTCGTGTTTAATTAGACTGCTGCCCCGAAGGTGCATCCATCCATTTCCCACCCGCTTTCCACAGCCCGTAGTCCGCAGCCTAATGTCATTGTCTGCCCGGTGCTTAGGCCGCTGTCGTTCTGGCCAGGTCGAGATTGGAAGCCAAGTGGGATCGGTGGCAGTATGTGCGGCAACACGAGACCCTTAAGGTGTTAATGGCATTCAATTGACGCATGAAAATCGTATGGTCACGAATGCTTACCAGGAGTCTGTTGACATTAGCGAGTGCTAAGTGGAAAATGCTACCTCCGGGGGTCGGGAAAATGTCAATAAATTATGGCTTATTATAATGGGTCATCAAGCTATTACTAATAATTACGAATTTTCTATATAAATTTCCCTTTTAAAGTGTGATTCCTCACCGCTTTGTCTTTATCTTCCAGTTCATCATAATTTCCCCATTGTTAGCCTTCTTGTTCATCCTTTTCAGGCCTTTAACTCATAAGGTTCACCTGTCACCTTAACCTATGGCAAAGGCCACGCCTACCATGTGCAACTTGACACGTGATTTCTCAGCAATTAGCGTAGGCCTCCACCTGGATTTTCACCTGCCTTTCGCTGCACGGGATGATTTAACATTTTCCAACCTTATTTTCCCCATTGCGTGCCATATATGATTTTTCGTTAGGCTGAAGTGAATAACCGCTGACGGGGGAGTGCATATATTAAAAGCAAAAAAAAATAAAAATAAAAAGAAACTCGCAGCAAATTGGACGATTTGTTTAGCCCAACGCCTCGTTTGTTACTCATACGCCCCGGGCGCCAGCATTTTAGCCAGATTTAAAGTGCAATTGTTAACTTGGAGGTTCGTTTTCCTTTCCATTTTTTCATTTCGGCCTGAATGGCCATGCAGCGCCTGCACATTTCTTATCATCTAAAGCACATAAACGTGTCATGGGCCTAGACTGGCGTTTATGGTCGCTTGAAGTCAGTTGAACACTTGGGAAAAATATGAAGACAGGATTTTATAAACTTGTGTTTTAAACTTAGCTTTCCTCTTAAACTTATGTGAGTTTTGTATATTTGAAAACGTATATTTTCTATTAAAATAGAAGACTTCGAAATAAATTAGAAATATTTTGATAAAATATATCCAGAGAGATTCATAAAATGTTCAGGAAAACTATATTATTCATACTATTTTTTTCTGTCTTAAAGTTTTATTAAAAAATTCAAACTTTTAAGATTTTTTCTGAACTATTATAAATTAAGAAAACAAAAGTATTTAATTTTCACCCCACAAATAAATTTTAATTTAAAAAAGAGGCTGGTTTTATAGGCTGAAAATTTCATGCAGCATCTCAATAGGTTTTTTGTGCGTAGAGAAAATCTGAAGCGGTCTCGATGGGAAAGCATCGCACATAGCTATCCCAGCCTGCCGGCCGAACGAGAGCTGCCAATCGTTGACACCGCGGATAGCAGTCGCAGTCTTTAACTGAGGGCCTGAAAATACGACCGGGCCAGACTTGGCTTGGCCCATGGATGGAACGACTCGCATGTCGCCCTGTCATATGCGCAAATTAGTCGTTAGCCAGCGTTTTGGCCAGGAGATGGAGCCGGAGATGGAGTTGGAGTCTTCTGAACGGACCATTGCCGGCGATGATGCTGTGCGCGTCGAGAGTTTAATGACTTTGGCGTTTGGCGTTAGACGGCGGCGCTGATGAGGCGCATGATAATGGCCCCTGATGGTCGGCGTTCTTGTCAAAGTCGTGAACGTGAACGTGGATGTGGAAGTGGAACACGGGACACGGAGTACAGAACACATAACAGGGAATATGAAGCGTTCTCGTTGGCAACGGGCAAATGTCAGGCAAAAGTTTGCCACAGAGCCAAATGTGCTCCTCCCTTGCACTCGAATGCACTTCAACACACATGCACTTGTGCAAAAACATTACCATAAATCAAATCAGTTTAAAAGTTGAAGGTTTTACTAATAATGCCACAAAAGTTCTTAGTTTTTTGTTGTGTGTCAGACGATAAAGAGACTATATAATGGAATATACTCTTTAGATTTAAGTAGCAACATTTTCATTACACAAACTTTTAATGTCTCTCAACGTTTTCCTTGAAAGACTAAAAGGAAAGTTCAGACATTGAATTCTATTGAAAAATCTATTTTAACTTATTATTTATTAACCAATTTAAGTTGTAAAATAAATTCTAAACCTTAGAGCATATTTCTGCAAGTGCAAAGCCATCACACAGGCAGACACAGTTCCGGGCTTGGTGTTTTGTGCGTTCCACATAAATATAGCATAATTAGCATGTGCTGGCAATGGAGCTCCGTTTCCCTTTCCCAAACCCTTTCTCTGCGGCCCGGCGTATTGTCAACGCTTATGGGTTCCTTGACTTGACTTGACTTGCGTTGACTCCTCTTGGAGGCGACTCACCTTACGAGCTGCAGCTTAGTTCATTTGATTTCGCTTCCCACTGATTTGTGTGCGAGTGTCTCCATCTGAGGGTCTCAGCGGAGTTGCATTCTAGATCTGCCATTAGTGGCTGCATCTTAGGCAGAATTATGCAATCATTCGTGCTGCGGAGTGCTTTTCGCATTTAGCATTTCAGTTCCTGAGTTGCCGCTTAATTATGCGATATTTTTGCGACTTTTGTGCGTCTCATGAGTCAGGCAGAGTCTCTCTAAATTGGCAGAGAAATGGAGACAAAGTGTTTCAAATGAAACTCTAGCTGAAAAGCCAAATGGTAATTGCTAATGCCTCGAATTAGGGAAAACATGTGACATATCAGTCAAGTGCAGGCTCCACCAGGAAGCTTGAATTAAAATTGAGTGGAGAAGGTAAGAGTCAAGTCAACGAGTGTTACGCTACAGGAGTCTGAATAGTAAAAGAGTCTGAATAGTAAAAGAGTCTGAATAGTAAAAGTATTCAACATTAAATTTAGAAATTATTTTCCTCTTGGATTTTGGCTTAAAATTCCCATATTGAAAAAGCCTCCGCAACTCATGGTTCAATATCCTGCCACAGTAATTATTTGATGGGATATTCAAGAGTCTTAGACGCTCCACCTGGCCATCAACATCAACTTTCATGTCTCGTCCATAGTTTGCATAATCCCCCAAAAGATACACATCGGTCTAACGATCTATACTCTCATACGTAAGATGCCAGATGATGGCAACATTTCCAGCTCTAATTGACATGAATCTCTGGCACTCCTCGGAGTCCGAACCCCAGATTTTATTCACCTGCAGAGATCTCCCGATGGTGGCCATTAGCAGACCCACTTTGGCTTCACTTTCTTTGGCCGAAACGAAAAGAAACGAAACCAAATCGAGCCATGTAATTGTTGGGGATGTATAACAACTTGGTTGCAGTTGCAACTTGCCAGTTTCACTTTCTATGCGACACTCGCCGTGGAAAGTGCACTTTTTTCGCCATCACCATCGCCATCGCCTTGGCCAAGTGTCGTTAACCCAATTTGGCGGCATTTGGCCAGGAGACGTCGAATGCAAATACAAAGTGCAGACAACTTTTGCTTTCGCTGAATGGCCAAGGAAACCAGTTCAAAAGTTTGCTAACACCATCGGCCGATGTTGCAGCATAGAGCTCCCTCATATGGCACCCAATTAGCCCGAGTCGTAGCACTTTGGGCCATCTCCCTGGCCGGCAATTAAGTTGATAATTTTATCATCAACTTCGCCTCGGCCAGGGTCAACAAGGAGCCAAGGAAATTTCCAACTTATGAGCTATAATTGCTGCTCTGGGCCGGCTCAGGCTCTCTCTCTCAACAAAATTCTGAAAGGACTTTTGCCCGCAACCGCATGAAATTGTTGCAAATTGTTTACTGCAATTTGTCTTGGCCAAATATTTACGAACACGCTTGGCCCAACGAAAATATTATTCTGTGGGTAAATTTATGTGGTCGAGCCGGGCACAAATATGAAATGCCAAAAATGCTCATCATCAAAAAATGTGTGCCTGCCTGAACAATTAGGGATTGGCAGGAGGGTCTCTTGTACCGAGTACTGAGTACTGAGCACTGCCTCCTGCCTGTCAGCTTGGTCTAGACTGGGCCATAAATTATGCAGTCCAGCAGCAACAGCTTGCCAGCTCAGGACTCAGGATTGGAAGCTTGGGATTGGGAGGATCCGGGCCCAGATCTAGGGCCAATGCTCTCTCTTTCTGTGGGCCAGCTATTTGTCCGGACTCCCCGGACCTTTCTCCAGGCACTTGAATGTGGAATCAGTTGCACTTTGCATGTGGCGGTCAAGAGATGCCGATGCTGAGTCCGAGGACGATGATGCTTCTACAGTTTCCCTCTCGAAAGAGTAGCTGCCACTTGGCCCAGTTGCAGCCAGAGAGTTGTCCATCTATTGAACATATTGGATGCATAATCATTGGTCAGATGCACTGCAAAAACGAGCTGGTGAGCTGATGGAAACATTATGGAACCTTTTATATAGTTATCTTAGTTAAAGAAGTTAGGGAAATTTTAAGGGAATGGTATTATTGATTTAGGCTAAGTTTCTTTCTTTTCATAAATATAAATCTTTTTTCTCCCATTTCGTTCAGTGTCATTAAGATTTGTTGCCTCAAATTTGATTTGAACGAATTTTGTACTGCCCGGCAGCTTTAACTTTGTGCCATTTTCCATTTTTAGCTGGGCCCAGCAGCTTGTTGGACACAAGTTAATGGCTACCGGGTATCCACACTTTGAGCTTTGCTCGATTTGCACTTCATCCTGCACTGGCCAAAGTTTTTGCGGTTTTGCTGCTTTATTTAAATTCTCTGCGGCAGGTGGCGAGCAGTTTTGCACTTTAAGCGAATGGCAATTTCCACAGGAGCTGGCAGCAGGCAGCAAAAGTGTAAAATAAATTGGCAAATATATGCGAAATATCGGGTATGAAAAGCCAAATGAAATTGATATGCTATTGAGGGTGTAGCCCGCCTGGCCAGCTGGCATTTTGCGAGTTGATTTTTGCCAATTTATGTGGCAGACGAGAACGTTGCAACAAAATATTTAAATGTGCCATTGCAATGGGGAGAAATTCTGCTAACGAGCCGAGCAGCTAGCACTTGAATATACAAATACTAGGTATGGTATATATATAATATGCATTTTGCCATTTTGCTTTAAGCCAGCATTTTATGTACATGCCGGAGTCAACAACAACGCACAAATTTTTAATGTCAAAAAGTCACAACACAAACACCATCACCGCCATTGCCATAGCCAGCACACAGACGGTCTGAAGCCAGGGCACTAACTTGGCCAATAAATTCTGTCTCAATCAATATGGCAGCAACGGGCAGAGCTGCAGCTTTCACACGTATCCACCAGATACTCGAACACTCCACACACACACACACACACACCCAGCACACACACACTCGGCACACAGCCGCTGCCGGCGTTAGATAAATTCTTCCTGCAATTCAATGCGTACACAAACTGACAGCATCCAACTGGCTTTGCTATTGGCAAAGTCCCTTCGTCCACACAGAAAGAAAATTGTTAAAAAGATACATAAATAAATAGGGAATATAAAGGGTGTTTTTATTAGAAATGCCTATACAATTTTTGATATTAATTATTTATTAAACGATTAAATATACTTTATGAAATTTATAAATATAATAAACCCATTCTTGTAGCTTTCATAATATAAAAGACACTTCTCTCAGTGTGTCGGTGTGTGTATAAAAGTAAATTTACACAAATATGCACTGCTCTTGCCCCTGTCCCTGTCCCTGTCCCTGCCTCTTCCCCTGCTCCATCCTCCCAGTCGCGGGCCTGTCAAAGACGTATCTTATCTTCATTTGCTGAACAGAACCCAAACTGAACTGGACTGAAAATTCCCGGCCGGGCGAATCCTCCTTGGCGTCCCGCTCTCCCCCTTTTGGCGCATTCCTGGCAACGTTTTCTATTAGCCAGCGCCTTTGTAGCCTGTCCAAAATCATTTGGGCTATTTAACTTTTAAGACTAATTAATTACGAAACGACGAAATGAGCAATGTCCGAGCGGAGAGAGCAGCAGCAGAAGCAGCAGCAGCGGCTTTGACTGCGAAGTTCCTCGGCTACGTGGCGCAGAATTTTCCCATTTTCTTTGGGTTGATTTTTCTCGTTCCGACTCGTTTTAATTACTTGGCCGTAACCAACTCAAGTGGCCCGGCCACATCGATGTCGACTTCTGTGCGGTTAAAAGTTAAGCTGGTCCCCGGTCTGCAATACCTCTAAGTAGCCCTGGTCATCCACGGCCTGCTCCCACCTCCAGCTGGTCCATCTTCAGCTTCATCTCCATCTCCATCGCCAGCCATTGCCATGTAATTGACGCCGTTGCCATGGCTGTGTGAGAAATTCTTCGCCGTCTCAAAGTTCATGAACTTTGCTTTATTTTTTCTCTCGACTCTTTTGAAGGTTCTCGCTTTTAAATGTTCTCACTTTGGTCCGAGCGACTTTAAGTGTTTCGGTAGCCGAAAAAAAAAACTTTTATGTGAATTTAAATAAAGAATGGGATTTATTTTAGGTTTGGGGTTAGGTTTCCGTTTTAATGGGAGTTTTTTCCGGGCTACCAGAATACGCGGCAAAGATCTAATCGACCCTTAAATTAAATACAATGAATACTAAGCAATGTGATGCTTTCAACATTTTTGATTATATCTTTCATTTAAAACTAATAGGCAATACAGCTAATTTTTGGAACAATAGTAATGGTCTATTATATAAAACCCATAAATATAATATTTTCTAACAAAAATTCTAAGGTAAACCTTTTAGTCAGTTTTATTTTATGCAGATTTCCCAAGGCAGTTTTTCTGTCTACCAAAAGCCACTAGAATTTCCAGTATTTAGAATATTTTAAAGCGAAAGCCATGATCGTTTGATTAATTACGCAGATTGTTAAACTTTTTCGAAAAGTCATTTATGTTTTGTTCTGTTGGCCATTGATTTGAAACCAGTTTAAAGGGGACCGTAAGTTGCAGTACTTTATGAGGGTTCCCCACGGCGATTCCCGGCTATTTTTGGGCCGACTGCTGCATTGTTGCTCTTTAAGTTTTGTGTTTACTGTTGAAATGGCTGTCTTGTTTTTCCATTTTTGGTCAATTTATTTGACTGTTAATTAAAAATGACGATGCTGACGCTGATGCGACGGCGACGCGTCGCCAATTGATAGATTGAGAAATTGAGCCATTCAACTTGAACTCGGCTATTAGGCAAACGAGATTTTTGTGAGTTGTCGCGCGGCTGCAATTTACAGTTGCTCGACCGCTCCCCGAAATCTCCGCTGCCGCCCCTCTTTTGTCCACCAAAAAATAATCCTGCTTTTTTCTGTAAGCCAATGAACGAAAAAGCTGTCAAAATAAAAATGAAGATAAAAAATAACAAATTAAAATCCGATCTCAGGTTCAGTGCGGTTTATTAAAATCGCACAAAATGGCGTCGATTAGCGTTAATCAATTTGCCAGTTGCCTCATATACATATAGCCAAGCTTACATACCTGTATATATACCCGATTCTCGGGCAAACACATCGTAAAGTGGCACAAGGTCTGGTTTTTGGGCTGGCGGTTGCGTATCTGTCAGATACAGATACAATAAGACGTATCGCATATATACACAGATGTAAGTGTAACGGCCAAAAGCGGATCAACTACTTTTCGCCGGCGTGTTAATGAAAAATGCGTTGGCCAGAAAGGTGGAGGAGGGGCTGGCGAGGGGGGAGTGGAGTCCGAGACCCGCTGCGAGTTCATCAGCGGAGCAAAAACCTTGTCGCCACGAAACGTGTTCCATTCCTGGAACTCTCACGCACGGTGTGCGGTGAAGGGGCCTGAAATGTCTGCTCTTTTCTCCTACAATACATCCCCCTGCTCCAGCTCCTCTATATCCTCCTTCTCCTTCACTTCTACTCTACTCTACCATCTCCTCCTCCAATTGGAGCCACTGGCCACGCACGAAAGTTGTTATCGCTGCCACAGTTAGACACTGAGACAGTCCCCGACTGCTACTGTTACCCACTAGACAGATATCGTCATGGAGGGGGCTGATAGACACTTGCAAAAAATATAAACTCTTCAATAAAATATATAAACTGAGTCTTAAAAAAAGAACCCTAAACTTAATTATTATATGCAGTTAAAAAGAAAATAAAATCTCTCAATTAATATTAAATCTTAATTAATATAGGATCATAAAACTAACTCCAAATCAAATGGATTAAAGGGTTATAAGTTTCTAGTTTTTTTAGGTGTACAAGCTGGAAAGGGAGTAGTAAACTTTGGCTGTATTGGTCAGCAGGGGCTCAGCATCCTTGGCCGTCGCTGAGCAATCCTGCAGGCATTTAGGAATATCGTTTGCTTTTGTTTCGCCTTGTTTTTTGTGCTGGAATTTTATGGTGCTTTTAGTATTTGCTGGGGTTTACTTGTGCTGCTGCTGTATCGCCTCCGTCTCCCTCACTTAATGTTTGCTTTTAATTATCAAATCAGCACATGATCATTACGCCGACGACAATGGCGACAATTATCTCCGAGATAACGATGATTATAATGATGATGTGGCTGCTTGGGCGATGCTGCCGGGCACCCAGACAGGCGACAGGCAAGGCAAGCATTTCCCCCAAGGCCTTAAATTAAATATATTATTTGAACAATTTTTATGCATAACCACTTGTTGAAGGGGCAAATATTATTGTTTGCCATAAGATGGAAGTGCGGCTGTACTTTTATTTGCTAAAACAAATTTTAACGTAAATATATTTTTGGGTGATTCACTTTTCAATTTTTGAGCAAGCCCTAATGGCTATGACTTCCGTTTCCGCATTACAAATTCGAACACTCTTGCTAACCGAATCCCTTTTTAGCCATTTTTTCTTCTCTTCGATAAATCAGCCAATAAAGTACTTCGCTGCTATCGCTCAGATCCGATTTATCCCATCCCAATCCATTTCATTCCATCGCCGATGTTTTCCTTTCACCTTTCGAATTCAATTAACTGCAGCCAAATGCCAGAGACAATCTACCAAATTCGTTAAGCAAATGGAAAAGCGTGGGAGATGTTTTTTTAAGTCCCCTTCTCACCCAAAGTCCCTGGGCTCCGCAGCAAATATTTGCCATCAACATTTTTGCACGCTAATTTCCTCTGCAAATTTTTGGGGCTCTGACATCACGCTCGCAACGCATAAAGATGGGGAGGTTGTACGGGAAAGATACATAGATATTTTTAAAATGAAATAAGAAGACTAGAAACTGTTGCAGTTCAGTAGACATACACATTCTCTCTGTTAGGGGAGGGAGTGCTGAAATTTCGTCACATATTTTTGCGTAAATTGCCGGAAAATCGCAAATCATTGAAGATAAACATCCAAGTCAAGAAATGAACAGAAGCCAGAAGGAAAGTCGTGGACAGGCGCGCGGGTGGAGAAGTCAAGGGAAAAGCGGGAACAGGCGCTGAACCAAATATCGAACAATGTTAAGCAAACACTCACTCAAACACACAGCCAAACAGAAATTCGGCAAGTTGTGTGCAAGGCGAAGGCGAAAGGCAGTCAACAGAAAAAAAAAGTCAGGACGGGAAAACATTTGAGGTACACCGAGGAAAAAAATGAAAGCAAAAAGCTGACATTTTCCAGGGAAATTCTGAAAGAAGGCAGCCTCTTGTCAATCACTGAATTTTAGCTTCAATTATATGTGTCTCTAGGAATCGTATGACTTTATATTCAATTGCCAATCTTTAAGTTTTCCATGATAGTTTTAGGTGATAAAAGTTTAAGTTTATTAATACATTTTAGAAAAATATTTATAAATAATTATTAAATGTTACTTATACGTTTTTAATATTTAATATTCCTTAATGTTTTAATTGCATTTTTTTCCCAGTGTCAGAGGCTTAGCTTTGCGGTCGCTGTCTGTCGACGAGCCTTTCGATGGCAATAAAATCCGGACTGGGAATGGGCGCAGAGTGCAGTGAAGATATAGACGGATATAGACTAGACAGAGGGCAAAAAGCAGAGGGCAGAAACGTTTTTGCAACGCTTGAATTGCTGGCAAAGTGGGGGAGTTATTCGTGGGGGAAATCGAAGGGGAAAACTCGGCAGGGGAAACTCAGCTTCAGCTCCAACCAGCACAAGCAATGCTGTCGCTGGCGTTGCAGTTTCCGCATCGCAATTCGCGCTGGCTTTCCACGCATTTCCCACTCGCTGAAGCTCACTTTGCTGCAGCTCCGAGAAAAGCAGCAGCATGCATCGCTTCTGACGGGAATATAAATATTTATAAAGCCGAGCGGAAGGGACGCGATTATGTGGCAACCTTGACTGCAACAGAACCAGCCCTAAGTTCAGATTTGTTTGATTTTTGTAAACATTTCAGTACTCTTTATTTTTCTTAGATTTAAGTCTGATTATAATGTTTTCTGAAAAAGAAGAATGTAGCTCTAAAAGTTTACTGCTTAAATTATAAATTTCTATATAGAAAAGCCTTAGTTTTCTTTTTAATTTTCCAGCTCTCAAGATACTCCAACCCACTCCTAGATCAGACTCCAGTTACGACTCCAGTCGGCGTATCTAATCAATTTCAAGCAATATTTGGCCACCTTGAAGCGGGCTTGAACCCAGCTTGAGCTGGCAATTTGTATTTGGTCGCTGGCTCCGCTCCCTTCCAGCTGATTTCACTTGAATTGCAGCCAGATTCCCGATTCCTTGGCGGCGTTTGCTTTTTAGTCCTCAGTATCCAGCCTTTAGTTCCTGGTTCCCCGGCTCTGAGACTTTACCCATTAAATTGAATTTAGTTTGATTGCATTTGATTGTAGCTTATCAGCAGAGATTTATGCTTCGTTAACTCTGCAGAGCTATTGAGCAGGCGCATGCCACGGTGCGGAACATTTGCATAGGGCTCAACAGTTTTTAATTAAACCCGATGCGTGTGCGTTATAAATAGCTGAAAGGCCTTGGGCCTGGGCCCCAGCCACCCAGCCAACTGATGATGACTACGCTGCTCCTCCTCGGCGTTTTCTCGGCGGCATAAAGTGCGCACTCATTTGGCCATTAGGCGGGAAGGAGCAACTGCTGCTGCAGCAGCAGCAGCGCTAGAAAACTCTCACTTTGGTCTATTAATGATGATTCGCACGGCACAAGCTCAAACTGGGGCCTCAAGCCAAACCACAATTAACCCGCTAAATTACCAAAGTTCAGGCCTTTTAAATATATTTATCAAATGGTATAGAAATATGAGGCGAAAGTTTGATGAAAGCTCTGAAATAATACATAAAAAGGTTGCAAGCTATAATTATACAGTTATTATGTTATAAACAAAAAATAATCCTTGAATTTTAAAGAGAATATGGATATATCATTTTGAGTTTTCCTCTGTCCATATAGGAGTAAACTCTGAGGCTAGTTTATATTTTATTTAATATCAAAACTGAACAAAAGTATTGTAAAATGTAATTACATATTATTACCCTTTTTATATATTATATATTTAATAAGGGGTTCGTTTTATATTTAAATTTTAGTATTCTATTTAAAATTTAATTTTTAGATACCCCTTTCGAAGCCAAGGGTTAAGCTGAGACCAATTCCTGCCAAGTTGAAATATCATCAAGTTGGATAGAAATGATGCCGCGTTAATTGCGGCGGCCTCCAAGGCAAATGCAGTTTTGCCTTCACTTTGCTCGTTGAGGCGTTAAGCTGACAGTTGGCCACCTGGCTCCCCATCCCTCCTTACCTCTTGCACCTTTCACCCTCTTTCACCTGCCGCCGCAGCAGTTACCTGCGCTTATCATTTCGGCCTGGCCCTGACGCGTGATGCGTTTTGATAATTGCATGCCGGGTAAAAGGGCTGTTAAATATATACATTTGGCAATATATATATGAATTTATATATGCGTGTAGATGTGCTGCAGCAGCGGCAGCACGACTCTCGCCTCGCTGCACAATTAAAAGCTGTCAAAATTTCACTTTGGTAGCCCGTGTCCCCGGAACCCTCTCCCCTTTCGCCCCGGCCTTTGCTGTTGCCTTTGTTTCCCGCCATTATCATCAACGCCCATTGCCTTTTGATTGTCTTTGCGCAATCCAGCGCCAATTTTAAAATCATTTTCACACACGACTGCATCGCACCTCGGCCCGGAAATGTTTACGGCCAAAGAAATCAACGCTCTGCAATACGCCCACGCACCCGCAGAGCGATAATGAAGTTTTCCCCCTTCAGCCAGCCCATCTCCCGTTCGCTTCCGATATACCCCCCTCGATATAGCCCCGATTTCCCTCTGCATTCCCCAGCGGAATTTCCCGCCTCCACGCCCAATCGATCCGATAGGCACGCAGCGCAGCGTTTGTTTATCTGCAAAGCGTCCGATGCAAATTCAACTGGAGGTATAAATAGAAATAAAATAAAGTACAGTGAAGCGTGGGTCCAGGAATCTTGAGATAAACTTAAATTGGGCATAAGGTTTAATTATTCAAATTATAACCATATTAATTATAATGCTAATAAATATATTAGAACAATCAATGATTCCATTTCATGTCATCTTGATTATTTTTATAATCTAATTTATATAATCTGCTTTGTCTTGCCTAATTTCCATTACTTTTATTTAAATATATTTTAATTGGAGTTCCTCCCATTATTAATAATGGCCAAAAAAAGGATTATTTTAAAAAATCATTGTTTATAAACTTTAAAGTGTATAGTAAATATTCGAAGAATGAAGAATAGGATTATTCAAGACTCTACCTCAACAGTTTTATCTCTGATTCCGATTGGTTCTCTATACTGTGCGTGGCCTGTAAATAAAATAAATTCGTGCATTGCACGGCTGCTTAATTGCGCGAAACTTTCAGCCGCTAAATTAAACGTAAAGATTGCAATTTGCAATTGTTGTGTGCGCACTAAATAACGTGCCGGGCGATGCCAAAAATTCAAATATCGTCCGACTGCGAAGCACTCAGCACTAATAAGATAACAATTTATTTATGTTTACTTGCAGTAAAAGGCAAAAATAAAGGCAGAGAAGGCCTAAACACGACATAACTGAAGCCAAGCGAGTGCGAAAGACACCGAGATTTAGCAGGTGAGATAAAGCTGAAGTTTGGAATCTCTAAATATTCTGCACGTATTTATTTGCATGCCTCACCGAGTCAAATTTAATCTGTTTTATTGTATTTGCTCTTTTGAGACTCTTTTGGCTGTTTTGGCCAGTTTGTATGCCGCTGTCAAACAGATTTGGATTTGCAATCAAATATTTATTTATTCCTTCCGTTGAAGAGTCAAACTGGATCAATAGTTGCTCACCAAGCTTGTTTGGCGGCCTTCAACTGATTATTTTTTTTGCATTTAATATCTGCGAACTAGTAAAGTTTTAGCAAATCAGTTTTTGAATTCCCAAGGCTTGTCATTTTCACAGAGAATAATTATTATGTTGAAAGTTTCATTAGAAAGTTTGAATTGTAAAGTAAAATTTTAGTTTTTATGATTCATATAAAATCTAGTTTAATTTTTATATTTATGATTTGAGACTCCAAACTATATTGCTTTTATTATTATATTATACATTTAGGAAGTCATAATGATTAAATTTCCGCCCAAGGCAATGACAAGTTCAATTTATGCTTTCCTTTACCAAAGCTTATACATATATTTTATTTGTCAGAGTTTATTCACTTTCGTTATCATGTTATTTTGCTTTATTTATAACAACAATAAATGCAATGTCAGTTATTTTTGGGTTAGCCTTGATTTTTCTTTAATTAAAGTCAGTGCTGCAGGGGAGATTTCTGGCATCTGTCATTAATAATGAGCAAAAGAACTCCACGGCTCTTGGACAAACATAAGACGCATCTGAAGTGGCCGCCAACCTCGAAAGTTTGCGATGCGGTCGGCGGAGAAGCGCTTTGCCCACACACACAAATAATTATCGCCTAATAGTCAAACCGTGGCGTAGAAAGAGGGGTGGGGAGCGGATACCGCAAGGCCAATCAAAGCGTCATTGAAACGGAAACGGAAACTGCAAGTCAAATGGCAGTCGGCCACAGGAAATGAGGCGCACAAGCGCCAAAGAAGAGTGCGTGAGCGGGGAGAGAGAGTGGAGAGTGACCGCACTCAATACTCGGCGACCGCAAATTAACGCGAATTCCACATCGCCACTTCTTTGGCTGTGATTCTGATGAATTATTAAACGAGTGTCCGTTGCAGAAGCATCTTGGTCATCATCAGCATCTAGAGCCAGCCCTCTCATCCTCCTCCTCGGTCGAGTGACCAAGGCAACGTTTGTCAACGTCCCGGGGCCTGGACTACTCCGGGGGTTCCTACGGTTCTCTGGCGCCGCCTGAATGAGCGCTCAAATGAACACCGCAATGAATGTGCGCCGCATGACAAATACGTAAAGTTTCTTTTGAAATTAAGCAGCATTTGCTGCCAATTCTTAACTACATCAGCGCAGCGCAAACTTTGTCCTCTCACCCGCTCGGCAACCCATCGTCGAGTAGTTTTTCCTCTGGCTTCCGTTGGTAGTTTTTCCTCTGCGATCCCAGGAACACCGAAAAAAGTGTGCAAGTATTGGATTTGTTGTATTTCTCTATCACAATAATGGATACTAAGGAGAGTTAAATAAAAGGCAACCTTTGAAATAAAAATGTGCTATTGCATCATAATATTCTTTAAAGAAATACAACCATTTTTTTCCTGTGCATTGGCGGCGAAGAGGAGCTTGCTCATTTCAAACTTTTGACACAGAAACTAATTTTGGCAAGCGGGCGTCAGGCAACCAACCGAGACGACGGCCAAGAAGGAAAACTCTGAGACGGAGATGAAGATGGAGATGTAGAGGGAAATGGAGCTGCAGACGGGAGTGGGGAAACCTCAAAGCTGCAGGCGGCCCTGGCTTTTCCGCTGGGTAACCAGTCGCCCCCGTTCCCCCCTTGCCATTCGGTGGCTTTTCATTCTTTTAGTGATTGCAATATTTCATTGCCTTTGCGGTTCGTGTGTTGCATACTTTTGAGCAATGTCGCTGAGGTTTTGCCTTAATTAATTGCCGCCACTAACCCACTTCGTCGTCGCTGTTAATCCGCAAATTTCCACCAGCTGCATTTTTCGCATGTGCCCCGCATTGGAATGGGTGGCATTTTCCTTTGAATTGCGCTTTAATTGTCATTTGATTTGATTTATACTGGTGGAAGCTGCGCTCTCTAGTGTCTGCTTATCATGTCGGGCACTGTACGTACCGGGGCAAAATTAACGCTGAGCTGGAAAGCCCGCGCCGAGCTGTCAAATCAAACTTGTCCCCGTCAGCTGATTTATGACATTTTGATTGGGCGGTAAGTGTCGGGAGCTGCATTTGTGTCTCCGCCACTGTCTGTCCACTGTTGTGACACTGCACTTCAGTACTGTGGTTCCAGCCAGGCTTTAAGGATGCACCAGCTTCCAATTCAATCCAATTTGCAATCCCTGGTCGCCTCTGCCTCCGACCCCATCTCCATCTCCGCCTACGTCCTCGAGCTCTCCTTAAAATGTTTCAATTTCATTATGCACTCGGCAAAACTCCTGACTTGGCTCCACCTGTGCATACGGGATGTGCAGCTAGATGGAGAGGAAAATTTGTACAAATATCCTAGGAAAATAAGCCATTAAACGAGGCCGAAAAGTGGGCATTGAATGTTTGCCCATCATAAATTGGCAAAAATTGCCTGAAAATTGCACCTAAAGAAATGTGCACAAAAAAGTCATCGGTGAAGTCGAAAAGGCAAAAATTGATTTAAGCTTCCGATTTAAGCGGTTTGGATAAAATTGGTTAATATTTTTTGATACTTTAAAAATCTAGCAGTTAATCGGAATTAATGAAACATTTAACTAATATTGCTTTCCCTCATTATTTATATTTACAGAAATATATATTCACGTTCCCATCAAATACTGCCTTTCTCAATATTTCTATATTTTCTTCTGCACTTTTATAACCCATTGATTGTCGGAGAAAGAATTTTAATGGGAAAATTGCAGCTGATGTTGCCGTGTCAATTACACGGCTAAAATGTTCACACCTTGCGTTAATAATGCAACTGCGAAATTGAATTGCATCCAACAGATACATTTGCAGGCACAGACACAGATACAGATACCTTTACTGAGACGGCCAAAGAAGTGGTCCAAAGAGCCCAAGCTGATTGCATTTCATTTTCAATTTAACTTACTTTTATTTCGAGCTGCTTTCGCTTCTGGTAATAGTGCCGTTCGAGCTGCTCCCGGTTTTTGCAATTACCATCGGAGGGCAGACAACAGTTGGAATTACATTTTCAATATTTCCCAGCAGCAACAGCAACAGCATCAGCATCAGCGGCAGTAGCATCATTTTTTTATATAGCCCACTTCGCTAGATTCTTGTGCACCATGGCCATACATTTTTAACTACAAGCTCTTGAATGCAATTACTTTTCAATCTTTTTTATTTTTCTCTCCAGCCCCATCTTGTCTAGTCTATATCTTTATATATATATATATATATATATATATATATATATATATATATATATATATATATATATATATATATATATATATGTATAGACAAGCGCCATAGTTGAACGCGAAAATTGCTTATTTCAACATTCAACTCGCAAAAGTTTCGTTTCGTCTCGTTAGCTTTAAGGGGAAAAGCTAAAGTTTGCCATAATTTCGCCAGAGGGGTATCACTTTCTTGCCACCTCTCTTGAATTTCTTTTATTTTTATTGCCCGTCCGCCCTTCTTATTTTCCGCCCATATTTATTTTAGCTTGGAAACAGAAAAAGTAGGTTGAACTTTGTTTTATTTGATCAAGAATTTGACATGATGGTTTATGCAAAAGCAAAGAATGTGAAAATGCGAAAAAGTTGCCATGAAATCTATGCGACATTTTCCATTCCATTTTACCCAGAGTGCACTTTTCCACCGCTGTCCTCCTCCACTGACAAGGCAGTTATGAAAGTTGATCTCGGTTGATTCGGTTGATTCTCAACTGGAAAGTCATTTCGCAGGAAAAACTGCAGTGGCAGAATTAGCTGAATGAGTTGTGGGAACAATAAATAAAAGAGGAATATTTTACAAATATAAAATATTATTTTAAAAAATGTATAGAAATTTGGCATTACATTAAATCATAATTTTATAATAAATTCTTCAATTTAGTTTAAGAAAAATCGTACTTTTAATTTCATCTCATTTTCCGCCGTGCAATATTTTAGTATTCATGGATGAAATCGACATATATCTGCCGTCTTCCTCAGAGATCATTAATGAATCCTTGAAGGCGGAGCAGCTGTGTCCGCTCGGTAATCCTGCTCGCCTGGCATCCTTCCTTGCCGTTTACCCTTTCCTCGCCAGGACACTGCATGCTCATCGAACATTTTCAGCTGCTTGGGAAAATACGTTGTGTAATGTCACTTAATCTTTTTATACGCGCCAGTTGAGATGAACATTTTCTTTTTTTTTTTTTGTAAATTGCCAGGGCGGCCGCGTGGGCGGATTAGTGGAACGGATTAAGAATGAAAGTGTTTGCAAAATACGAAAACTTTATGGCGGACAGCAGATTAAGAATGAATTGTTTTTTATTACGCCAGCCGCCGGGCATAAGTCAAAAGGGCAGGTAGCCCTCAGGTACGAAGGGTTCTAGTGGTGCGAAAAAAGTCGGGATCGCTGGAGGCCAGGTAGGAGTAGCCTGCTCTGAGGTGTATAAAAAGCACTTGCAGCAGTGGAGGAGGCATCAAACGATCAGCAAACGTTGAGCAAGCCACATATTCACATATTATATTCGGAAACAAGAATATTTGGAATATTTTAAACACTAAGGAGTGGTTCAAGTTGAAGAATTCGAAAGACTTGAAGGAATCTGCTTCCCCTATTTTTTTGGAAACCAGTTTAATTAATAAACCAAAAATGCCTCGCTACCAGAAGCTCATCAACGAAGAGGACAACGTGTCATCATCATCTACTACTTCCCAGGAGCAGCCGCATCGCTTCCAGCAGCACAAACACCCCAGCGTGGGTTATCACTTGTATCTCTACCGCCAGCAACTCGCCCAGCGAAATGTGGAGTACATCCGTCTGTCCAAGGCCAAGTACTGCATCACGGACACCCTGATCTCCAAGACCGTGAGGAACCTCAAGGGCTGCAGCATTGACGAGCTGAAGACGGTGAACAACCAAATTGTGTTCCGGCACAAGCTCAAACATCAAATCCAGCGCCTTCGCAAGCTCAAGAGCCTGGGAATCAAGAATGCCAATCCCAAAATGGAGAGCACCGAGCTGTAAGGCAAGAGGGTCCTTGGGAGCAATCAGTTCTGACTATGATTCAAGCATAGCCTCAAGTATAACTCGATTGTGGATTAGTTAATACATTTTAAATTGTAATTCTCTAAGTAAATTCTATTCAGCTGAGAGTTTTGAATACATTTCATATATAGTTTAAGTGGCGGGCACTGCATTAATCATATTTACTCTTGTATACATCCAATTAATTACTTTTTAAGCTAGACTTGAAGTTAAAAATATGTTTCTAAAATATAAAAACAAACAAATAAAATCAATCAATAAATACTAAAGTACATCTACTTTTTTGCATATCCTTTATACAGTTTTAGTCATATCCTCAACCCGCAAAAATGATTAACAAATCAAAATTGACTTTAACTAAATGGTTTAATAACTAAACTTTAACTGATAAACAGAGCTCAAAAGTCACAGTATTCGATTTTCGATTAATCAAGAATGTCATATCTTCTATGTCATTATTTTGACCGCAGCTGTAAACATTATTTTTGGCCTGTCACAGCTCTCCTTCGAGTCTGCAGAAATGAATGGAGACACCACCGACATTATCTGTGTGGACAGAAGGCAACCTCAATGTAACTATCAGCTGAGGCCAATTTGTGGCATCCACTAATTGAGTTCTCTGTGCAGCATCTTGACAAGTGTCAAGACAAATCATCCAGGCCCGCATTTTGGTCCTTATCTCGACCACAATTCATTAGGAATTTATGAGTATTTCGGTCGCATTAAACTTGCAAGCGCACTTTTTCCCCCCTCGCAGGGGATTAATTGGTGGGGATGAGCCATCCCACTTAATTGGAAAATAATTTTCAAAAAGTGCTTTACACTTAACTTAACACCAACATCATTATTTTCACTCAAATATTATTAATAAATGGTGGCCCCGTCGCCTTGCCATGCGGCATAATAAATAAATGGCGCACATAATGCGGCCAGTAAGTCAATTTTATTATCGAAATGGGTTGCGATGTTCAAACAGAAACCTCAGCCAAAGTGAATGTGAGTGTTAACAATTAAAATACACACAGTGTGTGCCGGGTGTTGTTTTACATATGCTCGCAATTATGGTATGCAGTCTGTGGACGATGCAATTTGCAAACACTCAAAAGTATGCTATGAAAAATGTCTGCCCGCACATTAAATTTTCCACACAATCAATTTTCTTGCCAAAGGAAAATTCCAATGGCAACCAGCCTCTGCCTCTGCCTCGGCCATATGTTATTTAATTTTCTATAAAATTTATTTATTTATCGTCGCTTAATCGTTCAAACTTCCCGTTGTCCGTCGCCTGTCGATTTAAATCAATTTTCCTCTCGACTTCAAGGCACACAGAAGACTTAAAGCGGCATCCGTCGATTAGTGCGCTTCATTATGAGCATCATTTTCATTATGTTTATTACGGGAACCACCGGGGCAACGCCTGCGTTCTCGAGTTAATGCAATAAATAAAATTTCAACTGCACCGTCGGGCATGTTTAGCCGCATGAAAAGCGACAGTAAGCCGGGCCTGCATAAGAAGATGCCTGTTTATCTTGCCCCGGTCTTTGCCTTTTGTTTATCCCGGTGTTCACTTCGGGTCCAGGTCCAGGACCTGCCGAGGTCCTGTGCCCCAGTAACTGTCCCCAGACCCAGTCGGGTTAGCCAGACCCGGCCACCATCATCATCTCAACTGTGACACAGGCAGAAATACGGATGCCACGATGTTCTGAAATTTCTTTTCGCTTAAGGAAATTTAAATAAAAGAAATCTGTTGAAGGACAATTAAGGAATATGCTTAAAAACCTTACTAATTTTATTTTTTTAAAGGATTTATTACTAGTAAAAGTACATTTTTCTCCGTGCCTTTTTTCCTGTCGCAGGCTGGCTGATTTCTTTCAAAAAGTTGCCTTCCGTGCCCGGCCGTGTTGGCCTTGTTGTCGGCTTGGCTTTGGCCCGTTTGGTTAGCGCAGTCGCTTGGCTGCCTGCTTGGCCAACTGCCCTAATGAGTTTACAAAAAGTTTTGCTTTAACAAAATGCGAGGGGCAGAGCAATGTGGCATAGTAGAAGTTGGCAGGAACTGCCCAGCATGTTATACAAATTGCAGGGACAGGAGCACGAGCAGGAGCAGCAGCAGGCCAGGACAAAACTGTCATCAACGTCGGGTCTTGTGTCTCCCGTCTCTCCAGTGGTTCAGTGGTTGCATGTGGAGGATGCTGCTGCTGTTGCTGGGCGACT
Source organism: Drosophila anomelani (assembly GCA_035045905.1). Classification (NCBI taxonomy): domain Eukaryota; kingdom Metazoa; phylum Arthropoda; class Insecta; order Diptera; family Drosophilidae; genus Drosophila; species Drosophila anomelani. The sequence goes on from JAWNOO010000165.1 coordinate 13,823,932, forward strand.
TAGACTGTCATTTGTTTACCTATCCTGGCATGTTGCATTGTTGCCTGTTACTTGGCGTCTAAGCGAAAGTTTTCGCATTTATGTTGCTGCCGGCAGTGGAATATGCATTTTAATTAGTTTAGCAAACTTGTGTGCACAACTTGGGGCAGACACAGACTCATTCTGCGTCGGCGTCTGGTTAATTGCGCAAATTTAATGGCTGCTGGTGCAACGGCAACTCCTGCACTTTAAGGCAACTTTGGAAAGTTTGCCACACCGCCTTCAGCCTACAAGTAAATGTAGCCCAAGAGTTGTTAACATTTCACATTTCACTAAGTAGCAAATTCAATTAGTTTGTCGTCGTCGTCGGAGTCGTCGTCTGCCCCTCGAAAAGCCATGTGAACGTTTTACTAAATTACTTTAATGCCCAAAAGTTCCCTTCCTTTCGTTTCGTTTCCTTTGCCTTTTGGTTTCGCAATTTATGTCTGTCGTAATTTACTTAACTGTCTGGCGCATAAATTAATTTGTCTAAGCATAAATCTGCCGACTGTTTGGCGCTGTGCAGTGCATTGTGGCCGAAACGAGCTGCCAACTGATGGCCGGAAAGATAGCTCATTAGGTTTTTCAATAAATTTAATTCAATATAAATAGAGTGCCGGCTCAGACACTCCCTTTTGGTCCTGCTGCTGCTGCTGCTCCAGTTTTCCTGCCCGTCAGCCGTCAGCCACTTCATCTTCGTCGGCGCATCCGTCGGGTTCTTTTGGCAACCGCCTGTGGCAGCTGCAGGAGCAGTAGGGCGAGGAGCAGGAACAAGAGCCGGAGTTGGTGCAGGAAGCAGCATCAAAGTTGCACACGTCGCCATCAGCCAGGACTTAAGGCAGCTGATGCTCATGCTCAGGACGAAGGGGTTTCTTCCACTGCAACGCTCAACGGGCGCTGAATATGGGGGGTTTTCACTTGCAAAAAATGTATTAAAATATTAAAATGAGATAAAAACTTAGTAAAATATTTACAAGATATCAAACAACTTTTGGGTAGGTAAATTTTTCTGAAATTAATAAACATAATATCCTTGAAAGCATTCAATTACTTCAATTGCGACTTCTCTTTTTCTGTTATAAATAACATCATTACTAATTGGAAAATAAACAACTATTAAATTTTCATAGTTTTTCTCCAGTGTTTCATTCTATTTAATAGATCTTTTTTAGTGTCTGCTCTCCCCGCTCAATTTTTATGTTTCTTAGCCTGAGCCGAGCTTAGCCGAGCGTTTGCAACGCGTAAATTTGGCGCTCCAAAGCGGTGATTATGTCGTCGTCGTCTGGTTCTCCCTGTTGTTCCAAGCTCCTGATGCTCCATCTCCGCCGCTCTCCCGGCTTATTCCCTCCTTCCTGGCTCATCCCCACCTTCCTGGCCAATTTTTCTTAGCTGACTGCAGTAGTGGCGGTGGCGCCGTTGTCGGCGACGTCATCACTTGAATAAATTAAGTCGCCGGCAAACAGCTAAATGAAATTGTTAATTTAGAGCTGCACAACGGAGCGTATGCTTGATGTGTCTGTGTGTTGGTTGCCTGCGAGTTACCTGCGTTGCCTGAGCAACCGGAGCTGCTGCTGCCGGCTGGATGTCTGCTGTCTAACTAATCCGCTTATGGCATGATCCCAATCCAACGGCTAGCATATGCCCGCATCAATGGAATATACACCCATATATATGTATATATTTCGACAGAGCCCTTTTGTCTCTGCAGCTGCAGCTGTAATTGCATTTTAAATGTTTTTTTTTCAAGGGATTGTATATCGAAAGAGAACATTTTATATGATATTTTGAGTAAATATTGGATTTATTATCGTTAGAAAATGTATTATTTAAATAAATGTAGTATATGATTTAAAAGTAATATTATTTATTATATTTTGACTCATAGAAAGGTAAAAAGAATAGAATAGAATAGAATGTAAAATACTCTAATGACTGGAATATTCTTCAAAATATTTTATTTTTATAAAAAAAAACAATATACTTACATCGGTTTAATAATTAAATATCGCTATATCCCTGCATTTACCAATCTCTACGCTTGTCCAGCCTGCAAATGGACAAATGATCACCCGAATTTATATTAAACTTTAACCCTCAGTCACTTAATTAGCCCGACTGCAACTGCAACTGGAGCTTCGATTGGGCGTTAACTACTTTTTCATATGACCATCAATCTGCGGCATGGCCAAGTTTTCTGGGTGGCTTGAAACCGACACCTAACTGCCCGGGGCCAAGACAATAACAAAAAGCGAAAACGAAAGCGAGAAAAAGAACGAGAGTTGGGACGAGGGGAAAAACTTACCCCGAGTAAACTTGAAAATATATTGAAAATGCAGTAGTTCGTTTTTTTCTCCCCCCTTCTAGAGCTTCTCTCTCTCTCTGGATGGCAAAGTTTTGTGCAACTTGGCTGCGTCTTTCCCTTTGCCTTTGCCTAAACTGACGTAAATTTATAATGACAAATTGCATTTGGCGCAAATGCGGCGAATAAAAGAAATATATATAAAAAAGGCCAGCAAAGGTAGCCAATTGAGTGTGAAAAATTATGAAGCTGCAAAGAAAACGAACTTGGCCAAAGCCAGCCGGAAAAGAGACAATCCAAGTGCTTAATTACAGCATAAATCCGCTTAAATGTAAATCCTTTTCTTTGATTGCTGATTAAGCCAGGTGAAAAATGAAGAGAGTGCTCAAGAAGAGGCCCCAAACAAAAGTGAAAGACTTTCACACTCCAACAAAGGCAATCAATAGAATGGAAATTTAACTTTTTAGTGGTAAAAAAAAAAACAAAAAAAAACTATTTTAATAAAAGAATATGCTAAATTTCCAACAAAACAAATATATAATATATAATGCCACAAAAGAAACCCAAATCTAAAATCGGAAACCATTGTTGAACACTCAGGAATTTGTATTTACTCAACGCCCACGTGGCGTATGAGTGATATTTGCAGAAAATGCACCTCCCCTCGCATATTTACCATTTTCACACCCCTTGCTCCTTGCCCCTGCCATCAGTCAAACTGGCAACAAACAAACGTGGCTTAAATTTCAACCCTGCCCCCGAATCCCGCTCATGTTGCTGCTGCTGCTCCTGTTCATGTTCCGCCGTTGCTACTCCGCTGGGTTGCTGCTGCTGTTGTCGGTTCTGCGATACTTTGCCCATGGGCGCCACCGCGGCAAGCGATAAAGCAAAAAATGACACGTTTTTAATTTTACTTCACACCTACACAAGAGCCAGAACAACAACAAGGAGCTGCCATGTAATCAAAACTGCAAGAGAGCAACAGTCACAACAGCAACACCCCAACAGCAATAGCAACAATTGCTGGTTGGTGACAACAATGCAGCGACACACAACACACAACAAAACACGCTGAAGGGAAGTTGAAGGCGAGCCAGAGAGCCAGAGAAAAATTAGATTTATCACGAGTGGTTGCCGGAAAAATTGTCAACATTTATCAACATTTTTCAACGGGCAGCGGGACGTGTTTTGAGGCCAGGCCAGGGTAAGCATCAGGCCCCAGGCTTCAGGCACCTCAAGAAACAGAACAGCGAACCAGAAATGGCCAAGAAAAGAAACTCTGACCAAGACCGAGACTAAGCCAGGTCCAAAGTGTGCCAACACCTCTTTCAGCTTTGTCCGGACGTCGCGTGGGAGTCCGAGCCCGAGTTCGAGTTCGAGTCCCAGTGCGAGTGCGGGTCTGCTCCGCATTTTGATTAATATCCGCAACGTCAAGCAGCCGGTTGCAGGATGCTATAGCAACATCACGAATAACATGGCAACATGTACACTTGGGGGAAAATACAGTATATAATAGGGAAAAGATGTAGTCTTTATTCCTTAAATGTTAGATGAGAAATTAAATGCACAAGGAATTTAACTTTTCTTTTCAATAAATCTAGAATATCCTTCCTAGTAATGTATACTATTTTCCTATTTAAACAATCCAAAATAACTTCTTTTTCACCTTATTATAGCCCCTTTTTGGCTCTGTGCACACTTCGAAAGTTGCCATAGCTGAGCAACAATCGCAACAAGAAAAGATTCTGGCCCGTCGCGTCGTCCAGTTGCCTCTTGTGATTGTGAAAAGTGGTCACGATGATGACAAAAATTCACTGGCGAAATGAAAACAAAGTTGCCCGCCGCCTTTCAGCCAGTGTGTAGGAGGTGTTGCTCGTTGGCAACTCTCTCGGCAATCTGCACTCTGCTTTCTCCGAAAAGAACTTTCCCAAAAAGTAACACCAGAAAAAAAAATAGAAAGGAAAGCCTTGAATGCGGTTTATATTCCGTTGACTGGTTTATTTGATTTGGCAGGAATAAGCTAGAGAATTGTGAAAAATTCCTTGGGATTTGTGTTTGGCAAATTGAGTTTTTATGGCTTTAAGAAAACAGCATTGTGGCAATCGTGGAGCGAAAATTTCTAATTATCTTATAGCGAGTTTTGAGCTAAATTAATGAAGGTAAACATAAAGTATTTTGCGGCCCTAAAAAGGATCAATTTCCTAGCTAATCTGGGCCATTTTTTATTAGGAGCCCAAAGAGAGCAAAGCACAAACAACACAGAAACCCTAACTCACTCACACTCTCTTTCCCTCTTTATCTAACACACACACACATAATCGCATTTTAAACTTTTTCAATAATAAAACTTTTCTAAACGGATTTCCCGCTGGACGCGTTGCGCTTTAATAATTTCTCCGTTTTTTATCTTTTTTTGTTCCAGGCAGCAGGCGGTTTTCAGCTGATGGACAACAAAGGACAGAGTGCATCGGAGCCATTAATTTAAATTGGATATTATGAGCGCACTAGCAGCGAAGACAGAAAAGTTAGTGAGCCCTATATTATTTAGGTAACCAACCAGCTAAAAAAATAAGTTCTTTGGTTATTCTGATAAATGAAAGTAAAGTTTAAAATAAGTAAAAGATTAAAAGTTCTTAGTAAATTCAGTTTTTGCTAGTTTAATCTCAAACTTTTACCTAAATTTAAAACTGTATTTAATTTATTTAAACTTTATATTTATATTCCTATTCCTTCCCCTTTAGCTCATGTACGACAAGTCCAAGAAATCGTGGAGTCAGCGGCTCAAGACGCTCGGCAGCGGTGACACTGTGGACAAGAACGCCTCTTTAGCAGCCGTCAGCGGGATGCAGGCCATGCAGCAGTTGCAGCTGCACATGCAGCACCAACACCAGCAGCATCAACAGCAGCACCAGCAGCTCCAGCAACAGCAGCAACACTTGCCCCACCATGGCCACCACCAAATGGTGACCGCCTACCAACTGCCGCCAGTGCCCGGAGCCGAGTTCCTGCCCAGCGCTCTGTCGCGCTCCATGAAGTACGCAGAGCCCTGGATCTATGGAACGGTGAGGGGTATTCCGGCCAGGCCCTCCTACGGATATCATCCCCATGCGGCAGCCATTTTCGCGACGGCAGAGGGTATGCCGGGGACCACAGCTCTGGCCGTGGTGATCTGCTCCTGTGCCGAGTACTTGAACGGCACGAAACGTGACGTGAAGAAGGCGAGCGTGTGCAAGAAGTGCAAGGGCTCCCGCCTGCCGCTGGCCAACATCGGAGGAGCAGCTGGGGGTACCGTGCGTCTGCCAGCTGTCAGCGGCAGTGGCAACGCGTCCTCCTCGCGGCGACCCATGTCCGCCACGATGCGTGTGGTGAGTGCCACGAAGAAATCACGTCCCTCCATTCTGGATCCGCAGAAGGATCCCTATGACCTGATGCGCCGCACGCGACTCCTGTCCCCGGAGCCAAGCTCCAAGGATGCGGACGGCAAGTCACGTAGCCGCAGTGAGCCGGCTGGCAACCCCACCAGGGGTCGCACTCGCACCCGGGCTCCACCGCCGCCGCCCGTCATGAGCTCCGTTTCCAAAACGACAGCCACTCCCTCCTCCCTAGTGGATCCCACTGACTGCTGGCTGATGGAGGACAACGAATCTCTGCTCCAGAGCAGCGGCCTGGCATCCAGTAGGGCCTCCAACCGGCGGTCTATCCTCCGATGCCACGTCAATCCCTATGACCTGATCTCAAGCGAACTGCAGCGGAACCTGAGGAAGCCCCACGACGACTTCGATGTGGCGGATGCCCAGCTCAACGACGATGCAGTGGAGCGCCAGCAGCGAACCAGCAATAAGTTCTACAGCGGCAATGTGACGGCCATCGCCGGCCAGCGGATTAGTCTAGGCGAGAAGGATGTCGCCGATCCGGCTGACAGTTACGAGCGAATTATGATTGTCTCTAAAGGAGATGCAGCGACGACCAATGGCCCGCGACGACCTCCGCGCAATAAGAAGATGGATGAGCCCGCGGAGGTAACAGTGGGAATTCCTGCTGCTGCAACTCTGCCAGCTCCAACTAGCAGTGCTCCAGCTGCGAGCCCTCCAGCTCCAGTACCAGCCACAACTGCCACTGATGAGGAGGAGGAGGAGGAGAACGATGATTCCCCCTACACAGTGCTCACTGTGACGCCCACGGAATCTGCTCTGAAGTCCATACTGAAGCGTCCCGTCACTCTGGACCTGTCTGTCTCGCCACCGCCGCCGTCTCTGCCGTCGGCTGACATTTCTGGCCAGGCAACGCCCTCGGGCAAGTCGCAGTTCTACATACCGACGCCAACGGGAACGGGCTCAGGCTCGGGATCTCCGCCCCTGGACACATCAACACTCACACTCACGCCCACAGCCACATCCACACCCACTCCCACTGGAGGAGCAACCATCACGCCGGGCTCACGCAAAAAAGTGCAATTTATGGTCGAGGATAAAGTCATAGCCACGACTGTGACAGCGGCGACAACTGATGATGGCGGCGATGTCTGTGTTGCCGCCGCCACGAAAACCAACTACGAGTACTACAATCGCAAGCGAAATGCAGCAGCAGCAGCATCAACAGCAACGTCGTCAGGAGCAACAGCAACATCATCCGGCACAGCGGCAGCAGATCAGCAGGAGACTGGAGCTGCTGATGAGCACTATAACTTTACAGCTTCCGCGACAGCAAAGTCGGATAGTTTGCATTATGAAGATGTCGTTCCAGGACCCCAAATATTTGACAGCGGCGACAACGTAGCTGCGTCCTCGAAATTATTACTGCCAGCCGTGGACGTCGGGTCGCCGCATGTCACTGCGAATCCTGTCAGCGCTTCGCCAACTGGTGAGTAGTCAGAAAATCCCCCACACAGTTGACTTTTAATTATGAGCGGAAAGTTGCGACTTTGGCAAGGCCAGCAGTTTTTCCGCAGCTCCAGGCTCCAGTTTCATTAGCTAACTGGCTTTCCAGTGCACTGGCCAAGAGTGGGAAATGTTCGGGACTTAGATTATAGCTTTAAAAAAGGATCTAAAAATAAAATTAAAACGACGATAAGTTCCCTTAAATCCTATAGTAATTAGAACTTTTATAGATTTGTAATTGGATATTTATTATGAGGCTCTAGCTGAAACTACATACATAGTTCTTGGCCAGACAGCAACCACTTCACCTACTGTATTTTATTTATGGTATAAACCCCTTGAATAAAGAGTCTTTTACATTCGTTGTCTCCTATTTCACTATCATTATCTGTGGCATTCACTCACCCGCCGGACTCTGCGAGTGAACATGAAAATTCTACAATTGTTTGCTAATTGCTCATCATCACGGCACGGTCTACGGAGTTTGCCACATTGCACATTACGTATACGCAAAGTTGGCGACACTTTATGCATTATACAAATTTCCTAACAAGCATGAAAACGCTTTTGGCCAGCAGAGGGGTTGTGTGTGAGCCAATTGAAATGTCGGGCCGGCATTTGAATGCGACTGAAATGGAAGGGCGGCCATATAGGGTATATATACTACTCGCAGTAGTAGTAGTAGTAGTAGGTTAGGGCCAGGGGTCGCACCTGGTGCCAGTTCACGCAGGGGTTAACACCATAATCAAGCATCTGGCGGAGCGGCAGTGGCAGTCAGACCCTTTGACACAGTCTCCCTGTCAACGGCACACGGTCTGCCGCCCACCCCGCTGGATGAGCCACCGTGCCACCGTGCCACCATGCCCCCTTCGGCACGTAGCAGCGCGGCAAACAAAACGACAGCTACAACTACAGCTGAAACGACTAGCAGGCCAAGTCAACGTGACATTTGCACCCACAAATGGCAGCGACGCACAGCGATATGTCACACAGCAAGAAATTTATATTGGCTAATATATTTGAATAATCTTAAACGAGGAAATATGTATGTGTGTCTGCAGAGACAGGAAGTACTTGATATCTACTGAATATATATATTTAATGGTCTGGTAAGATAGTTCTACCTCCTTTTTCTTTGACTGCAGCGAACTATTCACATTCATAGTCGCATCCACAGTCACATTCGCATTCACAGTCCCTCCTCACATGCATTGCTCCTCCAGGTGGAGCTCGCAGAGGAGGCGTGGCGCACACACATGTTCGACTTCATTCAAAGCAAATTAACAGGCGGCACACTGGGATCCAGCGGCTCTGGAGCCGGGGAGCGGGACTCATAGACGGACAAAAAGTTTTCATTCAATTAAATTTCGACGGTGGAGAAAAACTTGTGTCCATCAGGGAATCGAGTTGAGTTCGGTTGAGTTGAACTCAACTAAAGTGAAAGGGTACGAGTATCTGTCTTTAACAGTGGCAATGGGTTGTGACCTGCAGAATATTCTCATTTTAATAGTTCAGTAAGCATTCTTAATTGGGGTTTTATAAAATGATAGAAAGAGATGTATATTAAATAACTATAATTAAATAGATTAAATTTAATAAGAAAACAGACTCCAAAATCTTATCCTTTTAAACTTGGTTACAAAACCATTATTTCGTTTATTCCTCAAACTATTTTAAATAATATTAGGATATTATATAGAAACTAAAACAAAGTTTTCATTCATCCTGAAACCCCTAATAGCCTGTGTTACATGATCACCCCTTGTTTCCATTATTTTCGAAGCTCATATATTTTCAAGACCCGCAGTCCTTGCTTCTTGCGACTGCCATTCAGTTATGCCAACGCATCGGGAATTTCACGGGCCATTCTTTAGACTTGTGGCTGTCTATTACAGACCAGAGGGAGCGGAGGCAAAGGGAGAAGGTAGCGGAGCCTCATAAAGGTGACAAGGCGCCCACGTGTCTCCAGCGCTAGACAATTACAAAGTTTCTCCTTCGCCTGCTGCAATTTGTTGCATTGTTTGCCGCGAGTTAAAGCACTTGGAACTTTGCAAACTATTTTTGATTTGATTTTTGAAATTGGCTCGCCACGGGCGCTTAGTGATCCCACCTACCAGAGCCATCCGCCCACCAAAAGCCCACCATATTCCGTCCGCCAGCCAGGAGTGGAGGCCATCGCGGTCGCAGTGGGTAGCGGGGAACGACGTCTCCCGAGATGATTTATGGCGCACGTGTTGCATTCACCGGGAGGAATGAAAAAATAAAAGGAGACCGGGTCGCCAGACGGGCCAAATCGCAGTGAAAGGCATTAAAGTGATAGAGTCTGGCCGCTCGACGGTGAAATTTGCATTTTTAATGCCCCAACGCCAACGCCACTGGGCCAACTTTGAGCTTTTGAGTCATGGCCGTGGCCCGAACTCGCTGGATTATTAATATTTCATATTTGTCTTTGATAAGCGGAAAGTGCGGCCCGAACGAGAGTCCAATGGGGCGGGCTGAAAATAGAATACTGTTTCACTTTTAATATGAATGAAAATTGTAATATTTCTGAAATGGTTTTTGGGGGCAGGGGAAAAGTTATATTTTCTCATTTCCATTTAATCAATTGGTATTTGTAATTGAGGCGAAATGTATACTCACATTGGAAATCATTGATTTTAAAGTTAAATGGAAAACCTTTAAAACCTTATTAAATTGCATTCCGAAAGAATATCTCAATTTAAAAGAATTCATAATGAAATATAAGTTGAAAGCAAAAGCATAAAGCAATCAAAGCCATACAAAATTCATTAATTAATCCTTTACCATATTCCTCAACTTTCACTCAATATAGATTTCTGCAATTCTAGCTGATTACCAAAATACAAAAGCTGTTTTCCTAATAAATTGCAATACAACATTAAATTGGCTTGATAAAGGGCCGAGAGCAGCATTTAATTGAGCAAATCATAAAATTATTTTGCTTTAGTTTGGTGAAGGCGCTGGCGTTCGGCAACATTTGCAATTAACACGTTTCAAAGGAATATCTCCTGGGTGAAGGATATTAAGTCATTAGCATTTCTGCAATCCCTCCAAGCCCCTTTTATTTCGCATCGGTCCGGTCCGCTTCGGTCCAGTTCATTCAGTAGAATTTTCACTTTGCTTTTCTGCTCATTGCAATTTGCTTCACTAATGTTTCTTCTCTGTTTTCAAACGTCTCTCCATTCATTTAATGGCGCCTGCCTTAAATTTTCTCCGCTTTTCCCGCTTCTCCCGCTCAAATGAAGTGTGAATGGGAAAAGCGTTTTTCCTGCCGCTGCTTCTGTTGCCTGAAACGAAGCGATTTCAAATGAGATTTTTAAATATGGCCAGCAATTGTAATTCCGAATGCCAATAGCAGAAGCAGCAACATCTACATCAGCAGCAGCAGCAACAGCAGTGGCAACAGCAGCAACATTGTTACATTTTGCATTTTATATTGCCATGCTCAGCGGAAGTTGAGCCTCATGTCTTCATGTACTTTGCATATTTACACTAATAGAAATTGTGGCAGGCAATTGAAAAAAGAGAGCGCCGCACAAACTTTTCCGGTTGGTGTTGCTTTCAAGTGTTGGGCAAAACAAGAAGCTAGAAATAAGAAAATATTATTCCTATAATGAAAGGAAAATGAGAAATATATAAATTATATATTATAAACTTTGTGTTGATATTGGAATATAAAATTAATACAGGAAGGTTAGACCTTGTTAGTATGCAATATTTATATATGTATATTATGTTCCAATTTAAAGCATTTTTCTTAGATTTAATGCTTTATAACCTCAGAAGTAAGTTAAAATCTCAATCAATTACCGTTTCATCCCTGTTTATCCAAATCAGTCCTCTTGAAACAAACAAAGAATCCCTCCTAGCGCCAATTCATGCATTCCTTTCTAATTTTATGCAAGTGATTTCAAAATTCTACAATTTTAAATGCTTTTCTTCACCCAAGTCCATGTTGGGAAAGCCCTGAATCTGTCTGGAAAATGGAGCAATTGGCAGCACTTTTGCGATATGTTGCCACTGTAGCTGTTGCTGCTGTTTTATGTGTGGCAATAAAAAGTGTCGCAGCCTGTTGGGGCGGGGGCGAGGCCAGAGGGGCCACCCAGTCGGACTTTGCTTCATGCCCATGAACTGCTCAGGAAGAAATTCTGCAGCAGCGGGGATGTCATTTTAGTTTTATTTCCCGAAAGGGAAATTTTTTTTTTTCTTTCGGGATTTTGGTTTTACCAAACAGCGGGCTGATAAAAAAGCATTATGCATCTATCTGCATATAAGCGTTGTTAATCAAATCGACTGCGTGGCGCATTGCGTAAGCGGCTGGACTGAGAACCGCAGAGTCCCGGGTTCGAGCCCCAGTCCAGCCGAAACTTTTTATTTTTATTTTTTTGTTTCATTTCCATGTTCCATGTGCCATTTCCCCATGAACGTTGCACATGACTTTCACACGGAAAGGAGCAGCGGCGTGGGGATCATGAACTACCCCGGCCGCCCATGTATAAAAGAGAATGAGGCTTTTCAGAAATGGGGATGCCATCCCCCATGAACGATTCGGTAGGAAAACCATATAGATTTCCTACCTCAAAGTCCGACTGGGCAGTTTTACGGCTCTGGCTATGCTGCTGCACAGTTGCTGCTGCTTCTGCGGCTCTGCCTCTTACTCCGCAGTAGCTGCTGCTGCGGCTGTTTTATTGTTGCGACAACAGCAGCACAAGGAGTAAGAGGCAGCAGGAGGAGCAGCAGTAGCCTGCAAGGGGGTTAGTGTTAGTGTGTCCAGGCTTCGGCCATTCCTCAAACTTAATATATCCTGTTTCCTGATTTTCATGACGTACTCGGGGATGGCCCCTATAAGTGCCCAACAAGTTCTCCCCCTCCTTAGCTCTGTCGTCCGCATTTTCTTGGTTTTCCCTGGGCTTTCCACTGGCCATGTAACCCTTCACCCCGTCGCTTATGCTGTGTGCCATTTTCTGCATTTAAGTGCAATTCTATGCAAGAATGTGTCGACATGCATATTTGTGCTAAAGCCATTTCCCAGCTCCTCTGGCTCGCTTTTCCAGGCGGTTTTCCCACTCCCCCTTAGCCCCCCTGAGCACCCATAAAATGTTCGTTTTGCCAGCTAATGCATACAAATGTCTGATGCGCTTTTTGCATTACAACAAGAACAGCAAAAACAAGTGAAGGAGAAAAAGAAAGTCAGGGGAAAGACAGCTAAACAACAAACAGAATGGCAAAGCCTTGGTATAGTATGCTGTATGGTGTGTGTGTCTCGGGACATTCACTTTCAAGTTGGCATTCGAAAAAATCGTATCGAATCTTGGCCAAAAACAATGAGGAAAAAACACCTAAACATTCTCGTTTGCACAGCTTCAAGGCAGCAAAAAAAGAAAAATAGAAACTAGGATTGAAAAAGTAGAAGCTAGAAAGGTAAAATCTTATGAAACTATCCAGGCAATTTAAGAGAGGACTTTTAATTAATGAGTAAGTTGGATTAAAAACCCTGCCCTGCAGGAATTAGCATTTAGTCAAAGGTCATATAGAATTTTTAATTGACTTTTTAGTCCATTGTTCTCTTTAACGAGTACACCACATCCTTAATTACCAATAAATAAAATCAAATAATAAACTTTGACTTTGAACAGTTTCTTAAAAGTTGTTCTGGCCAAACGAATTTGATGACGAAGTTGATTGCTCGAAAACTTTAATAGGAAATTAGCCAAGCCATGGCCCAGGAAAAGTTTTCCTCTCTTAGACTACTATTTATAGGAATTGTTAGAGCTGCTCTTCCTGCTTCTGCTGCTATTTCTGTATAAATGTCTATTTTTGTGTTGCCTGCAATCGATTTAGTTGCAAAATAAATTAAATTCTAGGATGTGTGTGCAGGAGCAAAGCCACAAAGTTTCTTAGAGAGAAGACAAATGAACTGACATTAAGGAGCAGACTGCCAGTTGAAATATCGACTGTCACTGTCGATTTCTCACAGTGCAGGGAAGGTGGCTATACAGGAGGAAATTCATCATGCCAAGCAGCTTCCTGGCGGAGAAAGGGTAGCAAAATATTTGGCATCATAATAAAAGTGCATGATGCATGCTGTCCATGGCCAATGGTCAATGGTCTGTTGCAATTTTCTGATTACCAACGGACAATCTTTGGTCATTGTTGATGCTGTGTTGGGTCTTCGGGCTGCTGCTGGCATGCAAAAGTTGCCTTTTGTTTTGGGATTTTAAACAAAATGAAATTTTCTAGCAGCCCTCTTGAGAATCTTTGGCCACAGCAAATCGAAACCGCAACGTATCCGATGTATCTCTGTGTGTGTTTTCCTCGATGCCAAACACGAAATGCCACTCCAACCGAAAAGGGTGGCTGGGGGGGGTTTGATAAAATAGAAAGAGAGCGGCATACGGGGTTAGAGAGAGCAGGCATGATTGTTGTAATGAAACGTAACGAAACAAATCAAAGTATGTGGCACGTGAGTAGCTGAACATGCTCATCTCGATACGACCAAGAGCCCCTGGCCAGCGGATGCTTTTGCACAGGAATAAAATTTTAAAAATATAAAAATTAGAAAAATAGAGAAAAAATCTTTTTTTTAGAGACCATTATTCCAGAACATAAATTATTCTATGAAACTGAAAACCTATGTATTATAGAGTAACTTTCTTCGTTGCCTTATTTCATTTAGTTATTTTTTAAATAATTTTGTAGTAGCCTATCTTCAGCAAAAAATATAAAAAAAGTCACGAAAGTTAAATCAGCACTTTTAAAAAATATATGCATAGAAAAAAAATATTTTATTTCAAGAAAACATTGTAAACAAAAGGCGTTCGAAGCATTTTCTTGCCTCAAATTGTTTGAATCTCTTGAAGCCTTGCTTGAAAATCATCAAGAATTCTTTAAGTTTAAGCAATTTATTTCCAATATTTGTATTATTTATTCTTCAATTTTTTTCCAGTGTCCTTCTCCCTCCTGCCTGGCTTTTGTAGTTGAAATTATAAAACCCATGGCCTGGCCAACGGCTGGCAGTCGTCGAAGTGTATAAAATGCTTGCATATTACTTGTATTTCTTTCTGCTCTTCTTTGGCTCCTTCCTCGTTCGCTTTTTTTCCCCTCTCTCTGCGGTTTATTTTTCCTTTTGATTGGCCGTGTACATGCTGCACACACACACCCCACTGTACAACATACCTACCCACTGTGCCACTGTACGTGTCGGGGTCACAGGAAGCGACCCGAGGTATTATTGTGAGAAAATTGTTGACCAGGCCAGACAGCAGCAGCAAGCAGCCAGTTGGCCTGGCCAACGACAAACTTTCCACAGAGTGCAAAAGTTGTAGGTGCAAATAGTTTTTTGTAGTTTAATTTGCCAATCAAAAGTTGAAATTACCGAATTACGTCTGCCATCGATTGATAATAATTCTTCAAGGGTAATTTTGCAGTTGTCATTAGCCAGGAGACTGACTTCCTATCTGATAATTAGAATTGGGAAACTGTCACTCAGTTTGAATTGCTATCAATTTGAGAATTTATCTTTTGTCACTCCTCCTCACAACTAGGACAAAATATTTAAAGTCTGAATGAAGCTGTACTTTAATATTAAAGAAATAAATTTGGGAAATGTATTAGTATTCTTTAAGGAGCTTGGGTTATATTTTAAATATATTTAAATGGTAATAAACATTATTTAGTTAATATTATTCCCTGTGTATATAATTATTGCAAGGATGGAAAACATTGTGTCTGCAAATTGTATTGGGAAACTGTCACTCGGCTCGAATTTTATTTGATCCAAGGAACTGCCACTCAATCGAACAACTCACTAGCATTTCGTTTTAACAATTTGCCAAAAAATTTTGAATTTTTTTTATGATGACTTCCTGTTCTGTGCCATTTTTTTGATGGCAACTTCTGTTGGCAACGACATCCGTCAGTCAGGCAGTCACTCAGCCAGTCAGTCAAGCAATCAGTTAGCTGGCCCCGGGACGGCCTAAATGTTGACACTTTCATTTTTGCTGGCACATGCTGCACAAACTGCAGCTGCAACAAATATTTATTCATATTCGCAGAAGCAAATACAATTTTTTGTTTATTTATCGCGCCCAGCTGGAGACGGCTCTTCGGATGGGGGGGCGTGGCTGGCAGCAACTCCTTTGCGACACTCCCGCTGCGACACTTTTCGCACTGCGGCAGTGTGCGGCAACCTCTTGCCGAAAAATCAACTGACAACAACACGCAATTTATGGCATTTATGTAAAAAGCAAGCAAACAAGTGCAGCAAATTTTTGTGTTGCATACAAAGCGGCGTTCACCCATGGAATCCCAGGTTGCAACCAGACACTGGCTAACAAAAGAAAAATTATGGTTTAATATATTTGAAATATGTTGAATGTTATGAAGTTAAGTTAGACAATATTACATAGTTATCCTTTGTAGTTCTTGAGTTCTTAAGTTCGACAAGTCAAAACTTATAATTCTTTTCTATATAAAAACTATTAATTTTTCATTAGCAACCTATAAATCCCCTTAAAAATAAGGCTTCCTTAGTCCAAAGTTCTTTGTTATATGGTCCATATTTTTTGCCGGGTAGTGATATTGTTGGCCTGGGCTCTGGGTGGCACATTTTTACTCGCTTCTGCGCTTGGCATTGTGCTGAAAAATCAATTAACTACACTTTGAAATGTTACGTGAGCAGAGGCAGGGCAGCAGCCCCCACCTCCCCCTCGCCTTTGTGGTATTATAAACTGTTGCCCTATATATGTATGTACGTATTGTATATTTTTGCAACTAATATTGAAATTCCGGGAGCGTTCGGGGCAAATAAAAGTTAATCTGACGCAGCTGCAAGGTAAATATTTAGTGAATCGGCTCAGTCAACATTTGGGGGAGGTTCGTTTCGGGGGCAGCAGCTTTCCGGAGGGGTTTTCCTCTGCCGCCTTTCCACTTATTTTTTGAGTTTTTTACTTTTATTTTTGGTTTTCGCCAGCGAAAATAGCCATGACGCCGACAAGTGCACTTGACAGCGCACTCCGGAGGGCGCATAAGGGCCGGAGGGGGGGCGTGGCATCAGTAAATATTAAGGCAGCAGTCACGCAACAAGAGCCCCTTTTTTCAGGGGTTTCCCCGCCAAAAAAAAGAAAGATAGGTACTGCTGCTCGCTTATAAAAATGCAACTAGTTCCCGGCGTAAAAGCCCATGAGCTTGGTTGACGGCGGATGCGAATTCAGAAGCGGATACGGATTTGCCACACACACACACAGGCACAACCACAAGAGCCGGAATTCGAGTTAGGGATTCCCCTCCTCTCTTTTTTCCTCTGGATGCGTGCGAACAAGCGCAAAAGTTATGAAAACAAGTGGGAGGCAGGCCGGATTGGGGATAAAGAAGTGAATGGCAAAAGACAACGAAGAAAATGAATTTTCATTTGCAGAAATATGCAACAGAAGCCTCAACAGAAATCGGGAAAAGGAATAAAAAACGAATAAAAAAAAAAGAAAGAAGGAGAAAGGAGAAGCAACTAAAATAGACAGCCACAAAGCTCGACTTAACATCGTCAGATTCAGTCAATAGAAGTTGGTTTTGAAAAATGGCCAGAAAGCAGGAAAAGCGACGGGGGAAGTGCTCTTGTAAGCGGCATTCCATTCCATTTCAAATCAAATCAATTTCTTCCACTGTCCCCATTGTGCCTCAATCAGGGACAGCTGAATGTCAACTATTGGCAACTGTAGGTGGAAATATGCCATACCGAAAGCCATTGAGGGAAATCGATTTCTTGGCCTTGCAGTTCTCGTTAATAAAGCCGCAGAGTAACTGGATTTTCTAGGATATATCAATGGTATTTCAAAGTTAATATATTCTTTATATTTTAATTAACTTTAATTTTAATATGAACAGATTTCTCCGGCCCTGGAACCTGTCACAATTCAGCGATTATTTTCACTCTTCCTGGAACTCCTTCTTCGCCTGCTCAAGATTTGTTCCATTTCCTGGTACTTGCCTTATATTTGCCTATTTAACTAGTTTTTCCTACTCTTTGTGTGTGTGTGTATTTGTCAACTTAACAACATCAACAAGCAGCAGAAACACGAAAAAGAACAGAATCCGCATCCAAATCAGCGGCGGAAGGGAGAAGTTCTGCAAACAAAATGCCCGGCGATGCTGGAGGAAAAGCCGAAAAATAAAATAGTAGAGTTACAGATAAAACAAAAATAATTTGCATTTCACCTGCATTTTGGCACCTGATTGCGGGAGGGTAGTAACCGGAAGCAGCCCCAAATCCCACCTGCCCTGTGCACTGCATTAGGAAAGTCGCAGACTGGAGTCGATCCGTCGTTCAGCTTTTGCACAGAGAATTAAAAATGATTATTACAAATAATTAACGAAAAAATCGTAGGAAAAGTATTAATCAAAACAGATAATGTACTTAAAATGTAGATGAAATTGATCCCTTTAAATATTTAAAAACTCATTTAGTTATCAAATTTTCTCTCAGTAACACGGCATCCCATTGTGATTCTCATTTAGTTGCTCGCTTTCCACAGGGCTCAAAAATATTTGTAAAGCTGCTGCCTACAGGTGGAGAGGGAGGAGGATTTTATAGCCACCTGCAGCATTTGTGTAGGTGTTTAGCAAACACGTTTGGTGGCGGGGACAGAGTCGGAGCAGCAGATCCTGTCTCTGCTTCAGAGGCACATCCACTTGCAGTTGCAGTTGCGACAGCAGCACGTGCATGTCCTGCAGCGGCGGCAACACGCCCCCTTTTCGAAGCCTTTTCCGCCCCACCACCCCCTTTGGTGTCATGTTGCCGAGACTGAAATGTCAACAGTTTACTTTGCGCCCATTTGGCGCACGCGGGGATTAAATGGGTTTCTCCCGCTGCTGCCTTTGATCCCGTCCCTTCGCCCACCCTTTGAATATGACGAAAATTACAAAAAGTTGTGTCGGCGACGGCGGCGGCAACTTCAAGCAAAAGTCACTTTGATTTGGCCACAAAGGATGCCTGCCCTCTCTCTCTCTCTCGTCCTTTTTTGAGACCCGCAAAAATTTTAATCGCGTGCTCGCTTATCTGATTTGTGGCTCCGTTTGCTCCAGAGTTGATGAAGTGCCAGAGAGCTTCCGCAACACTTGACACTTGGCTTCCGTCCACACCGTGCACCGCCTGCTCCTTCTGCAGGACTTGCCTTGCGATTCAATGCGCTTCGAGTTGTGGCAGCACTCAAATCGCACATACGCCACGTGGGCCGCGAGTCCTTCAGGCGAGCTGAGAGCCCACCGCCCTTCTCGTTGGCCAGGGCATAAATAAAGGCAAATACGCAGGACGTTAAAATATATGGCATACAAAACGTGGCGGAAGTGTCAGCAAAACAAACCTGCAAATGAAAATACAACTTGAAGAAGGGACTGGGTACAACAGAACGAAGTTGAGATGCTCTAGGAAACTAAGGGGTTTTTTATTAAGAATTTAACTAAAAATTTAGCCCAATACTACTTCCATTCTCAAGCTAATTTACAGATATTTTTTATATTAATAAATAAAGATCTTTATTATAAATATAAATGTAAAAGAAACATTTAAATACCACAAAAATCTTCCTTCCTTCATGTTCCCAAATCCCCAATATCTGTGCCAGCATTCCGCGATCCTTTCCCCATTTCTGGGACAACAAGTCCTTCAGCCAACACAAATACTTTCCCTTCCGGCAGAGTAAACAAAACAAAATGTTGTCCACTTGAGGCAAAGCAGCCTCAGCCAGGTAAAGCAATCGCAGGCGAGTCCCCTTCCTTTCCGCTGGATCCTTGTGCCATTACGCACGTGATTCATATGCAGAGCTCCTTATAAAGTGTCCTTTCGCCGGCATGTGTGTGTGAGTGCGTGGTTGTGATAGGTGTGCCGGGGCCTTGTCACAATAAATTTAGTAAAAGTGACAAATATTTTATGCTTAAGAATAATTGATGAAGTGGCTACAAAGCGGCTGCCGCTCGGTCACGTCGAAGCGAGTTGGCCAGGTTGTTGAAATGGTTTTCTTTTCTCGGTTTCTGGAGAAAGGAGAAGGGAGCCGACAAATAATAAAGCGCTAAATCATAGCCACGCTTAGTACTTTCAACTGTGGCAGAGAGGGCAGAAAAGAAAAAAAAGTTGGTCAGGAGAATTGCTGTCAGTTAGCTCATATGTCCTGGCGTAGGCCGGGCTTGCCTCCGTGTGCGTGGCAAATAAAAACAGGCAGCCAGCGCCGGATATTACGACATATTGCTCCGCAGAAATTGCGCCAAGGATTATGGCACTACATTACAGGACCCGCAGCGGCAGACACCCTGCTCCCCCCGCCTTCCATGTCCTGCATATGAATGATGGGCATCATTTAATCATTGTCTATGACTCCAACACCTCCATCCCCAAGCGAGGATCCTGCGAACCTGCAAATCTGCCAGCGTGTGTGTTTTTCTTGCCTGTGTTTACTGTGCGAGTGTGGGTGTGTGTGCCGCCGCTGCGCTTGACATGTCCTTGGGTCTGTTTGTCCTGGAATTTAACGCGGACAAAGCAGCCAGGAGCTGCATTTAGCTTTAAGTTATGTACTTGGTAACAACTATCCCGGCGAGTGTCCTCCAAAAGCAAACAGGCATCCTGGTGCCCGAAGATACTGCAAACAAATGAGATTAATCTGAAACTCGGATAATTGGTTTTCAAGAACACAGCGAAAAAACTAGTTTAATTTGTATTTATATTAAATATTTATTACAAATTCTAAAATGAATTAATTCCTCCTTAGATAAGTTAAGAGAATCCTACAAAGGAAACATTAAAGACAACTTTACGCCGCGGCCTAAGTTTCACAGTTTTCCCTCTTTTCCCCTCGCCAATTTCAATTTCCAGCATATGCAGATTAGCATCCATTTACTTGGCTACATTTTTGCGCCCTTTTAACAAACAATTATTTGCCATGAATAAATTAGCAGGACTTTATAGACCTCCTCCTCCTCCGGCTCCTCCTTGGCTCTCTCCTTCCGCCAAAGCTGATGCTGATGCTGATCAATTTAAAAGAAGTAATAACATTTAAAATTCAAATGCAAACACACAGCATGAGTGGGGATGCCGTGGGAGTGGCACCCGGCTAAAAATGGAGCTAATAAAAGTGGGCGTGGTCGTAGGCTAAAACCTTGAGACACCGCACATATGCAGAGGGAGGAGCTGGGAAACCGCGTTGTCTGTGCCTGTGCCGGCACTTAGATGCCCATTATGCCTGCGGGCCATAGACAGCGACAACGACTACCAGGAGTAGGGGAAGGAGCGGGGAGGGACTCCGAACGGTAAACAGGGAGGGAGCGGAGGGCAGCGGCGACATGGAGCAGAAGCCTGGTGGCAGGACAAAACAAAAAGCGCCTTCAGCACATCTATGGTATATGCGAAATTAATTGTCTGTTTGTTGCCAACAAATTTGAATTTAAACCGCATGCACAAGGCACTCCAAGGAAACGTTGTCTGCAGGATGAAGCAGCACTGAGAGAAAGCTGAGAGATTTGGGTATACTTTCAATTAAGATTGTATATTGAAAAATGAAATATAAACTATTAAGTTTTCATACTTCAAATATAAAATACAACTTTACAAAAATATTCTTTATAGAAAATCCAAACTTTATATTAAAGATATTTTTGAATATATTTTCTTAATAAACAATACACCAATTTATCTCAGTGCAGAAATAGCTAAAATGTGTGAAATGTAAGCTGGAAGAGAGTGTCTCCTCCGCCTCCTATATTCCCGCATCGCATCTCGGCCGATTCCGCTGTCTTGCGTGCGACTCTGACTCCGTCTCCGATTCCAGTTGGCAGTTCCTGTTCTGTTCTGCTGGTCCCTTTGGTCCTTCCTGGGGCTCCTTGTTGTTGCCGTGTGGGTGCGTTTGTTTGCTCACGAAACAACTTGAAGTTGTTGGGCTTAAGTTGCTAGTAGCTGTTGTGGCTGTCGCCTGTTGTTGCCCTGCGATTCTGCTGCTTTTGCTGCTGCTCCGCTTCACAGTTCACAGTTGGCCGTGCGGTTTGCTTACTGCGCCGAAAAGTTGGAGCCGAAATGAAAGTTTCCACGCAATGCCCCGGCAATTGTCTGGCCGAGAGTCCAGGTCCTAGTCCTAGCCCAGGATATTCCTAGGGATCCACACACACACACACAACCAGAGAGAACCATGGGACACCCTCACACGGAGGGAGCAAATTAATTGCTGCTGTTTTCGGCGCTTATTTGTCTTTGAAATTTGTTTCATGCCAGGACAAACTGGACCCGGGCCCGAATGTCCTGTTCCTTGGCTTTCCACAGCTCGGTGTTGTGTTTGCCTCTTGCCTATTTGCTATTTAAATTTAATTTGCATTACTTAAAGAATTTAAAAAGCGAAAATTCCTCATGCGTACTGCGACAAGGACTTGCACAGGCAGAGGCACAGGCACCCACTTTCGGTCCTTTCGGTTTCTTTTGAGCAGCTTTTCTGCTTGAACATTTTTATTTACTTGCGGCCGTCCCTGGTAATTTCTGTTTATTTTCAGCAAGTTTTTACGGCCAGCCCAGGAATTCTCGGTATAGTTTAATTTTTTATGTTCCGCCATATCTTAAATTGTTAAGAGAGAGAGCGAAAGGGAGGGCAAGAGTCCGGCACCCTAATAGCTTACAACTTTGCTGACCCGTCCGTGGCACAAGATTGCGCATACGCACCATTGGCCACTGCACAACCCCGCACCAGCCGTCTCCGAGTCTGGGCACTAAATTGCATATTACCGCAAAATCAATTTACATTCCTAAACTGATTTCCTGAGCCCCCACTGCGACCCGTAGCGTTGTCGCTACCGGGAGGAAAAAGATTAAATTAAAATTATGCTCTTGGCTCGCCGACCTCCAATTAGAACGCCAACGCGCGCGACACTTGGCTCCATAGAGAGTCCAGAACCCAGCCATAACCCACCCAGAACCCACTCAGATCTCATATGGGAATTGCCTTCTGCTCTTCCAATTAACCCGCTGCCATCCCGGCAAAGTTGGTTGGGAGTTTTAAAGTTTTATGGATTCGAAGCGGTTGCACTTGATGTATTCGCACTCAAGTTATTTAATTTCCTAGTCCTTTCTCTGGCTGGCGATTTGTGAAAGTTAAATAGGAACTTGACAAAGTCGAAATATTCTAGTTATTTTGGGTAAATATATTTTCTTTATGTTACAAGCAAAGTTTTTTAGTACACACTTAAGCTTGCACAGGGACAATAACAGTATTTCACAAGAGTATTCATTTTATTTCTTAACTTGTATATTATACACATTTTTAAATACTTTTTTTATTAGCTAAATTCTTAATATGAATATTTATTCAATGGCATAACCTTCTCTGTTATTTTCCCCCTCTGCCAACACAATGGGTTAAGAGCGGTTGCTTCTGGCCAGGCCAAAACCCGAGCACGTAGACAGGTGCCTGGCATGGGGCACATGGCTCATATCCTGCCAGCGATTTCACTTTCGCCGCGTGCGTTGCTGCGTCCTTGCGTTCCGACGTCCTTGGCTCGCTCACGTCGTCGGGGCCATTTAAGCCTTAAGCAGGCCACTTAGTGGCGCGGACATAAATCTGTGCACCAAATCCGAGCAATTAAATGCATCGTAATTTAGCCCGGTCTGCTCCCGGGCGCCTCCCCTTGGTCCTGCGCCAGTGTCGCTCTTTAGTGTGCAATTAAGTAGAAGTACGCAGACCGATTCCAGGACCTCCCATTCCCATTCTCATTCCCATCCCCTACCCCTACCCCACACGTGTAATAATCTGAGGCGGGCCTTTGCCATTTTGTTTCGCATCGCCACGCTCCACAATTCCTTATTAATTGACGCGAATTTATGTATTTGCCACGCGTTATTGCTGCCCCCGAAGAAATTAAAAAATATAAACAAATGTTTGCTTTTCGAGGCAACAACGAGCCAGCCACAAGCGCCAGCCACATAAAGCACACAAAGCGTATCGACTGAGCTCATCGACTGAGAGGTCCTGTCGAGGAGGAGCCGAGGCGGAGACAAACAACAAACGCATTTTTATGGCACTTGGCAATTAGAGGGCAGGCAACAGGAAGTGGGTGGGCATCAGGATGCGAAGTGGGAGTGCCTGCGAGTAGAGGGTGTTCTGCAATAATTTGTGTGCTTTTTATTTGTACTTTGATATCCAAGGAAGCATCAGCAACCTTTAATACTCTCGAGCCAAGTCATTGAGAAAGGAAATCATTGTGGCGGAAACTAAAGTATATACAGGGGAATTTTATAAATTCGAATGGTGCTGGCGCCAGCAAAATACTTAAAAATATAAAAAGAACCGACTACTTATAATAATTCAATCGCAAAAGGGAATTCCATAAAGGTATGTGAAGGAATATGTTCAATCTCTTTTGTGAAAAGTAAGCTTGTATTTTGTTCTGTTTAACAAAGAGTTTAAAAGGAACTTAAGTTGCTTAGAAATATTTATCAAACAAGCATTTAAAGCTTTTTGAGGTACCCAATGATGAATATATAAAATTGTGATAATAAGTCAAGAAAAAATATAAAAACATAATACATAACCTTACATTTTGGTATAAAAGTAACATTTCGTCGAGTTGTACTTGAGCCTCTTCCTACTTCAACCTTTGCAGGGCATCTCCCGTTCGTCCTTACATCCAATTTCACCCACTTCCCTTTGGGCATAATGTTAAGTTAACGTCGGCCTGTCCGCTTGTTGTTGTTCCGTTGTTATGGCCCCGTTCGGATGTTGGCTATTAGAGGACCATTAAATAATTGCTGGCAATTCCAGAACGGCACACAGAGCACACACAGAACACTGAGGCAGAGCAACAACATTTTTGTGCTTAGCTCTGCTCTGGTTTCTTTTTATTAAAGGCATCTAATTGCAGGCAATTTGCGGGGCAGCGATGGCCAAAGTGGTTGCGAAACTTTAAAAAGCCACCATCAGCGCTCGTTTAATAAGCCAGGGCAAAGAGGACTGCAATGAGCGTATTAACAAGGCCCGAACAAACACCGAAATAGTCGTAATAAAGTTAGCCGGCAACGAGACCACACACACATGCCCCTCCATATGGATGGACCGCGTCGACTGACAGGGATTAGGATGGAGTCTCGGGAACTGGGCAACCAGGGAACTGGGGAAACTGGTGACTCCACCTCCTTCATGGCTGAAAAACCCAACCGAAACCAAAAACCCCAAATGCAGGGGGAGAGAGGGGGGCTCTAACCGCAAAACAGTGCAAAAACCGAACAACAAAATGCTGTTGCAAAACTCTCAAACTACCATTGCAGTTGCAGTTGCAAAACTTGTCTGCTGTATTCTGACCAAAGCTGTGAAATTAATTAAATAATATTTATTTGTTGTAAGAATTTATTAAGCTGTGGAATGGGTGGCGGTGTGGCTGAAGTTCCATGTCCGACAAGGTGTGGAACTTTGCCTTACGTGGCACAGACAAAATCCAGCACTCAGACACACACTCGGCAAAACTGTTAACTTAATTGTTAACTGCAGGTGAGGAAGAGTTAGAAGGGGGTGATGGTTGAGGAGGTAAACCCTGGGGGAGACCAGGGGGATGTGCCACGTTTAGGAACTCCTTTAATTGTTGTTGCTGCGCCACAAATTGCAAATGAACACGAAACTGGGGAAAAAGTTAGCCAACGTGGCGTATACGTAACATTCGGAGAGCATTTAACTCCTGTCCCAATAAATTGTGCTTAGAATTTAATCGGGTAAATCGAACTAGACTTTACTTTGCCCTTCCCCCTTAATTGATCCGATTTGCAAAACTACAAATTGTTGAAGCACCTACTACAGCGTGAGTTTTCTACATTTTTAACTAAGGCATTAGTTTGGCTTTAGATTTTAGGAACATTTTGCTTATCTTTCTCAAAATTAAAAGGAGTATTTTGAGATTTAAGACTTAATTTGAATTTCAAGCATTAACTGGGAAGGAATTTCCAACTTCAATTAAACATTTTCGACTTGAATAGCCCAAACTGGTATTCATCACCCCTTTCTGTGCGGTTTTCCCTGTTCGTGGTTTGTAGTTTTTGCTAATCTGCATGTTGCTACTGCCCTTTTTCTTTCATCGAGACTTTAATTTTCTGCTCAGGATTTTCCGACAGCAGCCTTAAAGTGCGTAATGAATCTCTCTACTTGAGTGATTCAAGTTTCCGGTTGCCAAAAATGTTTTATTTCCCTTTATTCAGCTCAGAACCCGACTTGCATTTTGCACTCTGGCTCTGGTCCTGCAGGGATGCTGCTCGTGTTTCGGTGCCGAGTTTCCTTTTGTTTTGCCCTGCCTTTTTTAGCAAAAATTATCGTAAAAGAATTTTACCTGGGCTACGTGACTGCTGAACTTAATATCCGTTTGTCATAAGCGTTTCTAATGCTCGCACAGCGGCACACACGTCTAAGGATATCCACCGCCTTGGCCATAAGGATATATATACATATATACCGACTTGGCTGCACTTAGCCGGCTCACACACACACACCTCATCCTCCGGACTTGACGGGGCACGTACTACAGCCTGCCGGAATCGCTGAGACGGGCTTGGCTCCGGGTGAATGCGCGGGTACGGATCCACACTCCGCAGGGACTGCCAGATACGATCTCTGGGCGGGAGCTGTAAACTTGCTTGGGGGAAAAAAAAACAAAACAAAAGCCAACGACATTTTCAGCTAAATTAAGTATTTTTAGTATTTTTAGAACTTGTCTGCCAGTTGTATACACTTCGGTTTATTGTGTGCTTATAAAGGGAGAGAAAGCGGGAAATCTTTAGAGGGATTTTACAAAGAAAATTAGGTCTTTGTTAGTGGTTTATTCAAGTGGTTTTTAAATGAATAAAATAGGATTTTAAATATTAATTTTAATGTGATTAACTTTCTATTTGCTCTTATTAAATATTAAATAATCTTAATTTTTCAATTAAGATATCCTCCCAGTTTTATTTATGTTACTTTCAATATTTAAACTTAGCTTATATCCCTTTATGGCTGCTATAAAATTGATTTAGTTTTATGTTCACTTTAATGGATTATTTTTTGCTGTGTGAAAAACTCGAATTTCCCCATACCTTTTGTTGTTATTTTCTTGTGTATTGCTGTTGTTGTTGTCTGCCAATGCATGCGAAAACTTTGCAAGTAGATTTTTGAAAGGTTGCTAGATGCGGAGCGGCGCTTTAATTGCATTTCGCCACCGCGTTGCCTCCGCCTTTGCCTGATGCTGACCCGGACTCTGGAGCTCCGCCGGATTTGAGTCCGTGCCTGCACGGCTGCTCCGGTTCCTTGGCTCCTTGGTTCCATCTCTGGTTGGGTTCCTTTAAATAATGCAGCGCATTGTCTGAGCTGCATCAGGTGAGGAGATGGTGCAGCCACGCCTCTAAAATGCTGCTCATAAAAAGGACCCCCTTCCAGCACTAGCTTTTATATAAATAAACAGTGGAACTTCTTTGATAAGAACTTTAAATCGAATTACCCCTTGAGATGCACATAATGAAAGGATTATATAATTTATAAAAAATCTAAATAAGTATATTTTATTGAATAAGCAAGGAATTGTATATTAGTTATCCTCCTTATAGAGGTTCAACTGCATTATACCCTCTCGCTTTGCTCAATTTTTATGACATAAAAGCGCCGAGACTGCCATTAAAGAAAAGTGTAGCACGCTTCTTGGCGCTTCTTGGCCTCAATGGAGTGAGATGGAATGGCAACGGAGATTTTTTTAACATCTCTCGCAGCAAGAAATTTTCCAACACATTTGGCAAGCGAGTTTCGAGCCAAGAATCGCCGCGAATGGAATTGGGAATGGTAGTGGGAATGCGAATGGGGCTGAGGCGTATCTGGGGAATCGCTTGGCTTGTTTTGGCCAACTCTGTTCGGTTTCAGCAGGAGCAGTTCAGTTGCCACAGTCAGTGCCGGTGTCCGAGTTGGAATCATTTTCATTTCGTTTTCATTCTGCCTTCGCCACTGCTGTTGTCCTTGGGCAAATAATTTCACTGATAAAGGATTTTCAACGCATCTTATGCTCGCTGTTTGCACTTTCGCAATATGTTTGCCGGCAGTTTGTTTTATATATTTCTTTTTTCGCTGCCCAAGAAATATATATTATGGCGCTCTGGCCTCCCGGTGTACATATATCTGCATACAGTTGCCTTCGGATTAATAGCTATGGATTTATTATTTTTATGTTGCCTTATATTTTTTTATTGATAGGTGATTATAATAATAATAAACTTGTTATAAAATTTTTATTGTATTTAGAACAAATTCAGAATCAGATTTAAATGCCGAAACATTTTGTTAAAGGCAACAATCATCTTTCTATATTGTAAAGTAATATTAATAAATGTCAACATTATGTTAGCTGAACTATTTTATTTTCTACTAATTAATTAACCTTTTCTTAAACTATTCTTTTCACTGCAATTGTTTTTTGGCTGAAAAGAAATCGGCGGAAGCGCCTGTAAGTAGTTTACGCGCATTTAAAAAGACGAAGCTGCAGCAACAGCAGGCGGCAGCGGTGGCTGAGTTGTTGCCCTGCCAAGACAAAGGATTTTGAGGAACAAGGAGCAGCACAGGGGGTATCCTTTTATTCCTTCCCGGCCAAGACAAGGAAATGAATGTTGCACAGACCGGCGAAACGTGCAACTTAAATGTTGTTGCTCTTGCCAGTACCTTACGCTGCACTTTGTTGATGTTGCTGCTGCTGCTGCATCGGTTGCCTTTCCCTTGCTGTTGTTGCTGTGCAATGGGCATTGTTTGCCTGTTTCACAGCCAAAATGAAACTCAAATCAACTCGTGCATTTCTAATGCGAATTTATATGTTTTAACCCGTCGCTGCCATCAAAATAGCAACAGCTTCTGCTGCTTTCTGACATGTCCGGCTAGTAAAATTTGTGCCCTTATTGAAATGAGCCAAAATGTACACAATGTTTGCTGTGGACCCAATAATGTTGCAGCTGTAAAAGGGTGCTGTGCACTGGTAAAAATAGGTGGTATTATAAATGATATGGTACTCTTCAATTACCTATAAAGATTTATAGAAATTTTTTTATGTAAAATAAACTAATCTTCATAAAGGAAATATAAGTAATGATATTCCACAAATTAATTTGCTCCACTTTTGTGACATTTCTGTCCCTGTGTAGTTGGGGGAGTATAATCGCAATTCCAATCGGAATCCGTGTACGTTTACGTATCTCAATCCCTGCTCAGCCACTATAATTTCTTTCTTGCTTCTGCTCGCCGCTCCCCCAGTTTCCGGACCCTCTGAGTTTCCTCGGCAGATTGCCAGACTCCCTTGGAGTCTCGAGTCTCCGTCTCCGTCTCCGTCTCCAGTCCGGAGTCAGTTTGTCAGGTTGTCAGCACATCGGAGGAGGAGGAGGAGGAGGAGTGGCAAATGGGAAATGGGAAAATCTAGGGGGGAAGCTCCCCGACGAGGAGCGGAAAAGCCAAGCTGAGCTCACATAGCCCCGGCCAGGACTTGCTTTTGTTACTCATTTATTTTGATTTGTTTACCATTGCGATTTATATTTCTTCCTCTCAAAGCGAGAGAAGAAGCAGGAGCAGCAGAAAAAAAGAGCAGAGAGCGTGCAGAGCAATAAAATTAAGCTCGGATTTATTGACCCATTTCAGTTTGACTTGCTGCCATCTCCCTAGCCCCTCCCTCCGCCCCGGCACTCTTTTTGTTATGCATGGCAACTAAATTAAAATGTTTTTACTAATCCCGACAAGTTACTCTTTTAATTACTTTTTCTTCTCAAATGAACAAAGCCGCACAGGGCCAAAGGATTCACCTCCTCTCAGGAGACTCCGCCTTTTCATTTTGTTTACATTTCCCGGGCCTGGCCGAAAACCGATTTTTATTTAATTTGCCAACTAACCGAAAAAGCCAGAAACCTATTCTCCCCGAAATTGATCCAATTTAAGTATTGATTTCGAATTTAACAATATTTTAGCCACTCGGCTCTGCTAATTGAATCCGGCCGGCTGTAGTTGGAGCTGGCCGGAAAATGTTTGCTTTCTTCTGCACATTTTCCCTTTATTGTTTTGCTTTATTTTTTGTGTGTGCTCCAAGATGTACCTAGACCAGAAGGCAATTATATAAATGAAGGCTTTTGCATGCGCTTGGCTTGTCAAGTTTCGGATTTATTTGTTGCTCCCTTTGTGGCCCTTTTGTTTTATTCGGAACGAGCGGAGCGAGTGTATTATAAGCAGCCGAGCATCGCATCGCATCCGACTACAAAAGGCGTTAATTAAATATCTTTGCTCAAAGACAAGGCGGCAGCCAATTACAATAGTCGACGACTGCGCGACTTTCCAGCGACAATGACAGTGTTCTCGTAATTCTCAACAAAAATCTCATTAAGTGGCGCAACGCAAAAAGAGCAGCACCACCAGAAAGAGTCACACGGAAAAATAATCTGTCGAAATGGGTGCTAAAAAAATTATATTTACTCTTATTTTAACATAGTTTTTATATTGTTTTTCATGGGTTTCTAAAGAAATTCTTCTTCATAGGTAATTAGTAAAACTTTTCCTATACTTTCTCATATATTTCTTCCCGTGCATCGGCACTTGTTTCGGGGAGTTGACAGACAAGTTGGCTGAAAGCCGAGTTACCTTTTTCTGAGCCACAGAGCCACGACCCCCAGCTCCTGTTGCTGTTTTGCCTGGCAAACTATTTCGAATGGGGAAACGGCTAATGCGATTGTGCCCAAAATCGAACGAGAAGAGGGGTTGTCGATTGAAATTCAAGTGGCTGTCGCAATTAATTAATTTCATTGTCCTCAACCAGGCAACCCATCGTACATCCGATCCGCTCTGGGGTTCAGAGTGCAGCCAGGGAGACGCTCGAATCTCCGGATGACACTCATTAACATAAAACCGAAAAGGTGGCCGCAACCCATAAAGCCAGCTCACTTTTCACATTCATTAAAACGCGGAGGAGCTGGCTCTGGTGTAGGAGCAGGAGCTAGTGTCCTTTTTTGGGCTGACGTCAGCACTCAAATTTCGGCGACAGAAGCAAACCCTTTTTGGGGAACAGCCGCCGCAGCCTCAAAACATTTAAATGTAATCTATTATCTTAATTCCAACACAAATTGTTTGGCGAACGCGGACGCGAACGTGGCATTCCTTATTCGGATACAGATTCGTCCTTGTGCGGGCTCTTAACCCGGCTAACGAAAATAAAAGCCCATTTACAAGGACTTGAGCCGCCTGGCAATTCAAATGCCAAGACAAGGACAGCGAAGGCAAGCGCTGAAAAGCAAAGCTTATCGGCCGCAACGTAAATCACCCAATTTACCATAAATAAAGATACGTACATATTGTCAGTCGGGGAGTCGGGGAGTTAAGGAATCAGGGAGGGAGACCCCACAGGGTGGTCTCTCTGCTGTGGGTGCAACCGCAAGCGTGGCCACCGCCGAAAACCGAAAA
The DNA here is from genome assembly GCA_035045905.1 of Drosophila anomelani. Taxonomy (NCBI): domain Eukaryota; kingdom Metazoa; phylum Arthropoda; class Insecta; order Diptera; family Drosophilidae; genus Drosophila; species Drosophila anomelani. The sequence continues at coordinate 13,854,582 of JAWNOO010000165.1, forward strand.
CCAAAAGAGCCGAAACAAAACACCTTATCGCGGCCAGGCACATCTTTAAGTGGCTGTCAACGGAAGCGGCGGTTGGGGAGGATTGGCTGTGGGATGGCTGGATGTGGTGGGGTAGCCACAAAGGGGTTGGGGTCCAGTTGCGGATGATAGTGGATTGCCGAGGGCAGACGGGGGCAACTACACCATTTGGCCGAACATAAATCCGCAGCAGCCGAATTGAGTGAAGGTGCTGCTGCCACCGGAGATAAATAAATAGCCGTAAAGTCATTCAAGGGGATTCCCCGAATTACACTCAATAATAGTCCAAGTACAGTGAATAAATAAACAAATTGAAAAGCTCTTCTCGAATCATTTCTAAACCTTTGAAATGATAGATTAACGGCAAAGTTAGCGGGTAATTTCCTTGATTATTATAAATAAACAAATAAATATTTGAGATAACTAATCAGTAACTAATGAAGTTTAACTTGTGATTAAATATAAACTCTCTAAAATCTGCATTCACACATAAAGGGCTCCTAACAATTTCATATTAGCTAACCAAATTTATGGAAAACCCTTGCCTGTTAACCCTCTGTGATACCCTGCCAAATCTGGCTATTGCCCAGTTGAAAAAAAAAGCGAAACCTATCCTGTTAGCCAACCCTGCCTGCTGCCATCGTCGTTGTCTGGCGCATCTGATCCAAATCCCCCTTGGCTCTTGGCTATTACTCTCATGATCAGGCAGCAGTTGGGGTGGGGTGGCAGCTAGGATGCTACTCCTTGCCAGTCTTGGATTTACTTTACAAAAGCAACATTTTGCCAGTTGCGACACGCCACTCACCAGTGTCACCATCTAACCGGCTTCCCATCTACTCTTTTGCAGGCACGTCAGCGGGAGTTGGAGCTTCAGGGACAGGAGCGGGAGCAGGGGTTCCAGCACCAGCACCAGGAACAGGAACAGGAGCAACAGCAACCCAAAAGACGACAGCAGCAAATCGCGATTATGACGATGATGACGAGCACAACGACAAGGATGAGAGTCAGGACAACAAACACAACGACTTGGCTAGAAGGGGAGATGAGGAGCAGGCGGCGGCCGGGGCTCGGGATTGTGTGGCCCAGGATAAGGAGAAGAAGGTCGAGGGGCAGATGGGGCAGAAGGAGATGGGTACGAAGGATGCTGTTGCCAAGCCTGCGGCGAGTCAAAAGCGTGCAGCACAAACGACACAATCGCGAAATCCCATCAGACGGGCGCACAGCGAACGGCATTTGTCGACCGCGCCCGTCCACGTCCACTCCAGAGGCAACGCTTCCTCCTCTGGCAGCGACTCCCACTCCATTCCCGTCTCCAGTGGGCCACAGAATGTCATTTTAAATTTTAAGGACACAATGGCGCTGCGCATAAAAAGCAACCGCAGCGACTCGAGAGATTTATTTCAAAGGCGGCCCACGGAGCCGCCTCCGCCGCCGCCAAGGAGTGGAATCGTCGTGGCTGGTGTCTCTGGACCAGGCAAAGGATTAGAGCGGCTGCCACACGAAATCAATAAGTCGCCACCGACTCCCCAGAGGACTGTGGTGCGAGTGGCGCCCTTCAAGCAGCCGCATCATCATCATCATCAGGTGGGTGAGCACGAAGTGCATCGCCTGAAGATCTCGCACAGCGAAGAGGACTCCGACTTGGGTGTGGAGCTGCGGCGCAGACCCAATACCTTGCTGCTGCATCCGGAGGAGGAGGATGATGCCACCCCCAAGAAGACCTCCATTTTGATAAGCGGCGACGATTGCTACTCCACCATGAACCTGAGTGCCGATGCCGCCCAGCCGCTATACCAGTCCTCGGTGGTGGTCAACAGCCACTCGGCCACAAGCGTCTGCATCAACGTGAGCAGCGCCGAGGAGCAGGAACAGGAGCAGCAGCTCAACCAGCTGAACACGCTGCGCAGCCAGCAGATGGGTATGGGAATGGGCATTGCCATCATACCCATTCGCGGAGCCAGCGAGGTGAACCTGCAGCGATCGGTGTCCTGCATCTCCTCCACATCGAGCAGCTCCACCTCCAGCAGCAGCAGCTCCAGTGGCCGGGGCAGGACCCTCATCCGTCTGGACTACGAGCGGGAGAGGAAGGGATCCGCCACCAGCAGCACACCCATCAATACGCCGCCTGTCATCAGTTCCACGCCGGCCACCCCGCCTCCGATGGCCTCGCCAGGCAGCGGCGGCAGTCCCACTTCCAATCCGAGTCTCAACTTGGTGCCCCACGAAACGGAGCTCCTGAAGATCCTGCGGAATCCCGTGGAGGCGGTCAAACTTAACCTGGTGCCACATGTGTGTGGCCTACGAGCTCCTCCGGCGGATTGTGGACGCTCTAAGAAAATGCAGGCCGAGCCCCCAGCAATTTCTCCTGCGGCCAAGGAACCGGGCTTCATAGCCAAGCTCCTGCAGGATCCCATGCTGGGCCAAGTGGCCGAGGGCTTGGAGACCGAGACCGTGGCGGAGCTCATCGAAAACAGCCTGCAGAGGCTGCAGCAGGCCCGCCGCGGCATCGACATGAGCGGCACCAAAGACCACGACGACATGAACCGCCTGATCAGCGCCTCGCTGCAGCGCATCCGCCAGGAACGGCAACAGGCACCGACGCCAACCAAAGAGGAGGACCGCCTGTCCAACCGGGGCAGCATCAGCTCCGCCAACAGCTTCGCCTCTGCCCATTACGAACTCTTCGATTTCGACTCTGGAGCGGGTGGCAATGAGTCCGATTGCTACCAGAGCTGCTCCAGCGAGCTCACTGCCGCGGGTGTCTTCGACGAGGAGTCGGTTTCGGTACCGTCTTTGAGTGTCGAGAAGGATCCCGAACTGGAACTGGACCCTGCCACACGGGCCAAGTTCTATCAGCTGCTAGTGGACGCCACGCTGGCGGAGATCGAGCACTCCACGCACGCAGAGCAGGAGCGGATGGGCGGTGAGACGGAGCATCACTACGAGTCCATTCGGCACAGCGGAGATCCCATTTACGAGGAGATCCATGAGGTGCCGCCACCACTGCCGCTGTCAGCGCCACCCCTGAATGATGCCGAGCTGGACAAGAAGGCCGCCAGATCGATCTTCGAGGGAGCCTCCAAGTATGATATTCTCTCCTATCTGGTGGACGCCAAGGAGCGAGGCCTGGCGAGGGAGGAGAGCTTCGACTATGGTAATAACCCGAAGATCATAGAGGAGGAAGCTGCCGATACCCTCAGTGATCTGGACAAGCGGCAGGCGGAGGAACGGGATAGTGGCCAGAGCAGCATGAGTTCCCTGTCGCCGCCACCGCACAACTTCATCTGTGGCGGCGGCGGCGGAGGAAAGTCCGGAAGCGATGTGGAGCGTCAGGACTCCGGAGTTGGCTCCGAAACGAGCAAAACATCGCGCAGCAAGTACCAGGCCACGCCCACCGTACTCCATCTGTGCGAGGACTGCGATGGAGCCGTGGAGATGCAAGTGGGCGACGGTGGAGTCCTCTACGCACCGCTCGTCTGCCGGAAGTGCGGCAAGAAGCGCGTGGAGCGCAAGGAGATCATCACCGAGATCGTGGAGACCGAGGAGAAGTACGGCAGGGACCTGCAGATCATACTCGAGGAGTTCTGCCATCCCATGCTGGTGGCCGGCCTGCTCACCCAGGAGCAGCTCTCCGCGATCTTCCTAAACACGGAAGATCTGCTCGAGAACAACCAGACGCTGGCCGAGCGCATGCGCGACGCCCTGGACATGTCGCTGGAGCAGGGCGACGACGACCTGCTGACGGTGAACATCGGGCGCATCTTCCTCGACTTCACCCAGATGCTGCACGCCTTCGAGAGCTACTGCGTCCGCCAGGCGGGCGCCAGCCTGCTGCTGGCCAATCTCGAGAAGGAGAAGGAACTGCTGCGGATCTTCCTCAAGGTCTCCCAGATGGAGAACACGGTATTGCGACGCATGAACCTCAACTCCTTTTTGATGGTGAGTTCAAAATCTGATTTTTTAATGGACAATATATTTTTTAACGCTCCCCCTTTTCCCTAGGTCCCCGTTCAGCGCGTTACGAAATATCCCCTGCTCCTGGCCCGCCTGTATAAGGTTACGCCCTCTCACCTCGATGGCCGCGATCTGCTGAAGCAGGCCCAGGAGAAAATCGAACTGCACTTGAACCACATCAACCAGGAGGCCAAAGATGTGCCCACCAAGCTGTGGCGCCGCATCAGCTCCTCCAGTCCGAACCGCCGAGCCTCCTGCGAGATCGACATGATCAACATCAAGCTACGCAAGATGGCCATCGATGTGTTGGAGTGGAACCATGACGAGGTCCGCTTCGCCATGGAGGGTCGTCTGCTTTACACGCAGCCCACGGACAGCAACTGGAAGAAGGCGCGCACCATAAAGCTAACGCCAGTCAACGCTCTATTGGTCACGAATGGCAAGGTGTGTACTAAAGTGGAGAAATCAATTTAAGATTCAGTAGTTTTTATTATTTAAAATTTATTTAAAAATTATTTAAACTTATCCAAAGCCAAATGAACTTATTTCAACCTTTTCTTCATTTTTTCTTGAGGAGACTCAAAAAGATGGCTTCTGCTTTTTCATAGTTTTCGCCTTTTGTTTTTGTTTCCCGCTGAGCACCTCTGGTGGACCCTGCTCCCGCTCCGCCTCTCCTCCTCTCCTCTGACATCCCATTTGACAGGCGACCAAAAACGCTTGGGCGTTTGACACGAGGCAAGTCGATGGCCATGGAGATGGCGATGCCAAGGCAATTAGCGAACGGCGCTTGCCACTAACCTCTCCGTGCGGCGGGATCTGTCGCTGGCCGGATTGTGGGGCCAGCTGTCCCGGCTGTCCCAGCTGTTCCGGCTGCCATGGCAACACTTTTCCGTGCGATAAAAGATTTCAACAAATCAGAGCCGAGCCCATTGAAGCGAGACCGCATCCACATCCATTCAGCCGGTTATCGGACTCCAGCAGCCCCGTGCTGGTGCTCGTTCTCGTTCTCGTTCTCGTTATGCTCCTAGGTTTTTTTTCTCCTCCTAATGAAAAGTGCTTATCCCAGCAACTATCTCTGGCCCGAAAAACAAAAAAAAAACCCATTTTAGCCGGGCCAAAACGTAGAGAAGTAGCTTGCTCCTGTCGTCTGGCCTCCTGGATGAGAGGGGGCATATGGTATGGACGTGGGCGGAGACAGGGACAGGAAGGAATAGGGGTCCTGGGATCGGGGGCGTAATCTGCCTGCCATGGACGCAGTGCGTATGTCACATGTTTTGTTTGGTTTTTCAGCTCCGATCGGGGTTTCTATTTTTTCCAATGGCCTGCTCTAAATTTCTGGCCCGACAATTGCTCAATTCAAGAACGGTCAGTGCCGAGTCCGTTGCCTGTTCCCTTTTTATTATTTTTTTGTTTTCTATTTTCCTCTTGTTTTGGGTGAGCGTGTGGGTCTTGTGGCTCCAGTTGCTTCTTGGTGCTGCTTCCTGCGGCAGTTTCTCGGCCTGACACGCTTTGTGCGCTCTTGCCAGAGCCTTATCTAGGACGGTGTTCAAAGCACTGAAATAAAAATCAGGGAAACAAATATAGAAATTTAGGGATAATTATTAAGTAATAAGTAGTCCCAAGAAATAAAAGTAATTATCCTTTTTATAGAATTCCTCATGTATATATGGGAGTAAAAATACTTATAGTATTTATTAAAGATTTGTTTTTTACCAAAAAATATATATTTAGATATTTTAAAATAAAGTTATAAAAACATATTATGATTAGAACCGATATTTAAACGTAAAATGAAATAAATTCCAGTTTTCTTAATATACATTTATCGGACTTTCACTCGATATCCATCCGCAGTTTATTGATTTTTAAGAATTATTTATTTGAATAAATTCAGGTTAAACTTTCCCTTACAATTTTGTCAGTGCCTTTCCCCATCTATTTTTGAGTTGTAATTTTGTTTAGTTTCGTTTTACAGAATTTTCCTTATTTTTTCTTATTTCTGCTCCTTTCTTTCCATTGTCGCCGCTGTTGCTCCTGCTCCGACTCCTGCTGCCGCTGCTCCTCCTCCCCATGCTGCTGGGGCTTTCTGGACTTTTTTTTTATGCCGCACCAACCGACATCGACGACAACTAAACCTGAAACAACGACAACTACAACAACTACAACTACAACAGCCAAGTGCCAATTACAGGGCGGAGAAGGCCGTGTCGGAAAAACTGAACTTCCCGAAGCATACGGGCATCCGCGAGGCATCGCTCCTGCTGGTGAAGGAGAAGTGCGGACGCTACACGCTGATCCGGGAGCCCCTCTATCTGGACAGATGTGTCGTGTGCAGCGAGGCGGATTGGGATGATTATTTCGAAGTGCAGGAAATTTCATCGAAGGACACATTCATATTCAAAGTGAGTACACGGGGACGGGTTCAAGAGAGGGAGAGAGTGGCTATCGCTTCGGTATCGGCTTGGTGTCCTGGCCCTTTGTTTTCCACTTCAGCTGGCCAAGCCAATTCGGCCGCAGTCCGCAGTCCGGAGTCCCAAGTCCGTATCCCGTTGTCCGTGGTCCCGTGCCAGTTGAGTTGGCTTTTGAATTAGTGAGCGCCAGCCTTTTGACTGCACAACGCCAGTGTTTTGGGCTTCGTTAGTTTTCCAGCTTAGTGTGGGAATCGCTTTTTCGCTGTGTGGCGGGGGAGTGGGAATGATAGTTCTGGGGCTTTTTTCCTTCGCCCTAGAAATGTGGTTAATAGAGCAGTGCAACAGGAGGGTTAACAGGCCGCGAAATGGTACAGGGCCACACATACAGCAGGGGGTTAAAGGTCCTTCAAATGTGGATAGAAAAATGAGATTTTAAAGCCGTTAAGCTTGAGTAGTTTTATTGAAAAGAAATACAAGAAATATCCTTTTCCTTACTGACCATGAATACTTGTCCAATATTTATCATATAAACCAGAAAATTCGATATACTTTTGAAGCTTTGAAACTTGCCGCTGAATCAGCTTAAAGTGCTTCCCGCATAATCATCTTGGAATGTAATAAAAGTCACCCTTGGATAGCTCCTTCATTCGCACTCATATGCTCATAACCTTTCCTGGGGGCCTGCCACTGAATTCCTTGGGAGGATTCGAGATGAAGCAACACAATGAAGAGTTTACCTTTGGCTTTAGCCCCGCCGTTACCTGGGGAAAGTAAAGTAAAGCAATTTTAATAACAGACAGAGCGCAAAAAGCGTATGCAAAAATCCATTTCAAATCTTCGCTCGTCTAATGCTTGTAGCATCATCCCACCAGCCACCAGCCATCCAGATTTTAGTCATGCAAATTTCTATTTTCCTTTCCTTTTTTTTTGTGCTCCGGTTCAGGCCTTGCTAAGCCGTCGGGCGACAGGGAGGTAGGTCCTGGCGCAGGAGCCGCAGGCGGGGCTCCTTTCAGACGCGCTCAGGCAGCGCACGTAGAGCGGCTGCCAAAATGAATGACATTTATTGAAATACGTTATATAAAGAATGAAAGAAAAACGCACGGGAGCGCAACAAAATGGCTGCGTGAATGGCGCGGGCAAGGATCGGGCAGGGATCGGGTCTGGGAACTGGGATTCAGCCAGGCTGGGGGGACAATGCGAGATAGACAGGCAGCCGGGTTACGCTACAGAATACAGAGTGAACAAAAAGTGTTGGACTTTTAAGAAATTTTAATCGTTTGATATGATTTTTTATCATCAAAACAATAAATTAAATAAGTAAAAACTATAAAATATTTTTAAAAGAATTTTAAAACGAGAAATTGAGGTTATTTCGACTGATCAGTACTTATTTCATTAACGATCAGCATTAACTTTTTACGTAACTTTAAGGCAGTTCTTAGAAGACCTCAGAAAACCCTTGAAAAATAAAGGTTAATAAATTAAAACTGAAAAAATAAATGAAAAAGTATTACTAAATAATATTTAAAATATGAAATGTAATATTTTGCAATGATTTTTTATATCTTTTCTTAACTAAATTAGAGTTTAAGTGAAAATCTAAATCTTTGTTCATAGAAATGTATAAAAATTCAGAGAATTTACTAATTATTAAATTATTATTTATATTTAAAATAATTAAAATGGATATAATTTTGATGTTAGCGAAATTTCTCTTAATATATACTAGTGTATACCCTTCAGGTTCCATATGTTTGATGAGTGTAGGGAATAATCCATGACGTAGGCAGATGGGGGCCGGTGGCGCATAAATTGAAACGTTTAGTTCCGGCCAACTGAGCAGCTGACGAGTCTACATCCCGACAAACCCGTGCTCCCAAGCACCCCAACACTCCTACCAGTAACCCCGTACACACGTGCGTATACGCAATCCACGAGCCCTGTCACAGTGACAAGTTCTGCGAGGGGTGGGGCTAGGGGCTTTCGAAATCAGGGGGACAGTGGGAAAGGGTGTCCACCCAGTGAGGGGTCCAGTCAATCAAATACGTCTAACGGGTTTACACCACGCTTTATTTATTCGGTATTCGCAGGCAGAGGACGGCGTCAGGACGAAGCAGTGGTACACCCAGATGCAGTACCATGCCCAGGGCATGGGGGCGTGGAGGAAGCGTCGCAATGCCCTGGCCAACATCATGATCAACGGTATGCTGGCGCGGAGCTAGCCCCGAAGGACGAAGGACGTATAACTCAACAATTGGTTATGCATTTAATTTGTATTTATGCGCTATTAACCAACGAGAGCGATTTCGTTTCGTAATTATAATTTACAATAAGTGATATGCAATTGAATCGAGCACGCATAACGCTAGTTAGTGTTTACATAATGCCTACGACTATGCTTATGCCCTTTACCTATACCAATACTACTTATCTCTATACTCACACGAATATCCTGAACACAATGCAATAAAATACCATACATACATTAATTAAACACCTGAAACTGTGAAATAATCGAGAGAAGGAGGGAGGGAAGGGGCGGCCTTGCATCATAAATCCTGGCCCTGGCATGCCTATTGATTCCCACCTGGAGCCCTCCACCTTGAGAACCCACCAAGAGCAGTTCACTTCTTCGATAAATCTTACGTGGCTGTATTATTTTTAAATTTCGCCGCAAGATTTATGGAGGCAGGCGGCCGACAAAAGGGAAATTATATATATTACAGTCGAGACACGCACGTGGCCAAAGACTAAGGCTGAAACAATCAGGACTCCCTCGGCATACGCATAAACCATGGTAAATACCTTCGGAATCGTGGCCGAGAGCCAAACGAGTTGATTAAACCATTTTAAATCCCATGAACTCATATTTGGCCAACAATAAAAACACTCAAGTGGCAGGGACTGGGATTGGGATTGGGCACTCGGCTTTATTATTTGTTTAATTACACAAACAACACAAACAGGGCAGCCAGATTATTATGGTTAAACACGAAACGGTAATTGTTATGGCCAGCAATTGCTGCGACAATTGTAATGGGCAAAAACGTAAATAAATATGGATGTGAACAGGACTAGGTTGTTGTTGTATTTGAGCCCAACAAGAGTGTCTGGCTTAGACTTTAATCTATGGCTATATTTTCTTAATGGATTTTTGGTATTATATTATCAGACAGACAAAAAGGGAATTTTAATGTTCATGGCAACAGGAATACAATTTAATTTAAATATTTAGAGTTACCTCTGGATCTCTAAAAAGTTATAGAAATTATAAAACATAAACTTTTACTTTGGTAAGTAATATTTTAGGTTTTATATAATTAAAAGATTATTACTTAATCAAGAATAAATGTTTTCTTTTTGTGTAGCATACATATCTGAGCTGTGGTTATTAACTTTTCATTAGTTTATTAAACCCTTGAACTTTATTATAGCCACTGCTGTTTATCTAGATCCAATTCCAGACATTTCTCATGCCAAATTGTTTAATGGAAACACTCATCCTGCCTTAGTTTTCCCTGCGGTTAACCCACGCAAACACACACAACAACAGCAACAACAACAACTGCGGACACATTGAAATTAGTTGGGCTAAGGCTATGGGAAAATAATTTCCAGACTCGCCTGCGGCGCATCAAAGCCTTTGATGGCTTCCGTTGTAAATTATACTAATACGCCACGTAAACAAGTTCCAAATCCTTTAAAGCTCCGCAAGAAGGCAAAACTAGGGGAAAATTGAAAAACGCCCGGCAACGGCGAACTGAGACTGAAGCTGAGGAAAATATTATAGCAAGCCGGTCGGTGATGGCAAAGGGAAACTGCATGCTGAGCGCAATTATGCTGGACAAACATTTGCCAGTCAGGCGGAGGAGCCATGGAGCTGTTGCACAGAGAGAAATGTGGCTTACAAGTGGGAGAAATATTTTAAGAAAAAAAGATAGACTAGTCTAAATAAATAAAGGATAAATAAATAGATTCACAAGATTTTTGTTTTATAAAATGAAGTAAAGGATCTTGGATGCTCCTGAAATTACTAAAATTACTTTTAAAATCTATCTAAAAATATGAATTAATATTTTAAGATCCCCTTGTACTAATTATTTAATTATAATAATCTCTTTCCTTATTATTCTTTCCTTATTTATTTCACTGCATACTTTGGAGCAACTTAAAAAGGAATTTTAAATTGCAGCCACAGTCCCTGCTTTTGGTCTGTGTATCAGAATCGACTGGCGGCAGGTGGAAATGGGTTTGGAGGTCGGTACTTAGCATGCACCTTGGCATACCCCCATATCCCCATACACACACAGACACACACTCTAACTCAGTCAGTGCCAGGCCCGATGGCGATGCCACTACTACTGCTAGTGAGCTCCGATGCTTGCCAAACACAGACAAAGTCGCAGTCAGGGACTCTGGGCCAAGTCAGCTGGAGATGTTGACTAGGTCGTGAACGTGTTATAACAATAGGGTGTCACTGGAGGAGCAGCAAGGAGCAGGAGCAGCGACATCGGCCGACTAGCTAGCGACTAACACTAACGAGCAGTTAAACAAGCTTAAGATTTGCCGACGCAAATAAAAACACAGTCGGGCTGCGGAGAAGCGGAAGAAGACAGCTCCCAATCCCGCCCAGAAATATCCTGGCAAGCGGAACAACGAAACGGAAGTGCGGATCGGCGTGCAATAACATAACCCAGGCACGTAGCACAAACACGGTACATTATATTGTATAAGCAGACTTCATTACGGTATTTAAACAGAATATCCACAAATTCTGACATGCCAACCGTGCACGGTGGGACGTATAGAAGCCACAGAAGTTACAGGATACATATATATCCTTAAACGAGTTATCCATATGCTCGAGCAGTAATTGCTGCTGGAAAAATGCAGCTACTCTTCGTTTTGGGCTCAGAAATTGAATTATCCGCTTTCATAAATTCAATATTATTGCTTGATAATTAAAACTTTGGTCTTACCTGCCGCCACGTGGCGGAGAGTGGGCGTTCCGTGCCAGCTTTCAATATCGAATCAAATTGAAGCCACACCCATCCACGAAAATGTTATTGGAAAACTTGCCCGAAACTCCAAACATTTTGGCAGGAAAACTTTGGCATTTCACCCATGGTGCTTGAGGCGGGCACACACACACACTTACCCACATCAAAAGTCAAATTGTGAGTCGAAGTCGGAACTATCTGGAGGACCGCAGGACCCAAGACGCTTTTCCTTTCCATCCCAGTGAGCGCCTTGTGAAAAATGCATCACGTACTGCGAAGGTTGGCGTCTGATTCCTGCCCGATTCCTGATGCCTGGCAATGTGATTAGGCCCCAGGCACTGAATGCACAAACTTTTCGCCCACACAAACTCCGCCCGAATCCTGGCAAGACGACGACTCAACGACCCCGGCCCCGGCATATGCTGCCGTCGGGCAATAAAAATTTGTCGCCGGGCCAATAAATGTAGACCGTATCCACCAGCCAAGAAGCAGACCCTGTCGCCGGCGGAAAAACTAACCGAAAAACCATTTCATTGCTGTATTTAAAATGCCGCAAAACTTGCCGCACACACCGGAGCCCTTTACCACAAAGCCGAAAAAAACACAATAAACGAAAGGGAAGAAAAACGGGGACACAATGGTGAAACAGGTGAGACAGACTCGTGCTCCGCTGCTCCTGTTGCTCCTGCTCCGGCGCCGCGCAAACAGATTTGGAGTAATAAAAAATTGAAATTAAAAGTTCCACTTCAGCTGCCCACTTGGCCGGTCACCGAGAATGGCCTGGCGCTGCCATGGCGACACAGTTTTCACACGAAATAGGTCGTAAAAATTATGGGCCAATCCGCGGTTAAAGGTGGTCAGAGATGCCAGCAATTTTGGGTCCTATTATTTGGCCATAGAGCTTGCGAAACTTCCATTTTATGTAAAATTAATTTAAAACTACACTTAGTTGATGCTATCTATTAAAACATAAACTTACAATAGTTTTCTAATCATTAATTTGTTTAAAATAAAATAGTATTTAAAGCCAACACATGCTTGAAGAGCTTAACGCATGAAATATGTGAAAATAATGGCAATAGAATTATTTAGATGTACATTTTTATTAGCATTCATTGATTTATACGTTAATGTGATTCTGTTTTTCAATTAAAATTTAAATTCCAATAGATTTTAATTAGAAAAACATCTGATACAAATATGTAATGTTGTGTGTGGATATATTTATGGGATTTAAAAGCATTTTAAAACTGATTTTATAGGGACTTTGCTTTTTGCCTTTTTATCATCACTCATTTGTGCTCCAAGGTAAATGGTTTTCCTACAGAAAAAACACCCTGCTCATCCTCCTTTTTTTATCCACTTCAGCTGGCTGCTCAATGAGGTCAATGGGCAGGCATTTCATTTCCATAATTTTCATTATTTCCCGCTTAGAGCAAATCAAACAAATCGTTCTACAGCAACAAAAAGAACATTTTTTAATTGTTTTGCGGCCTTGTCAATGTCGCGGTGTCTCTGTCTGTTTGTGTGTGTGTGAGGGGTTTGGGGTTTTTGGGGTGTTGGGGGCGGGAGTCTAATCAAAATTGCTGTGCACACACATTCAGCATATTTCACACATCGTAGCCGACAGAGAGCACATAAGAATAATGTGCGACACGTTCGGGCATAAACCGAATTAAGTATACGCCGCGTTTGCGAGGCAGTCAGCCGGCTAGCAGGACCTAGTGGGAAAAAAATAAGACCCGGAGTCGCAGGGCCTGAAGAACCGGAGGAACCAGAGAGTCCGCTGCGCCGCAAAACCAACCACACACACACTCACACACGCACACGTAAACACACTCACGCCAAGTCGCATCTTTATGCGTTGTAGCTGCTCCAAAGTGGCAAGCAAACACATCCTCCAGATCCCTCACCTCCGTGCCCTATCCCTGGGGCTCCCACACCCTGCAGCATGTGCTAAATATGTACGAAGAAACAAGATGGACATACAGTCGGGTGTCCCGACAGTAGAATACCATGTACCATTACAAGGCGCGTCCCAAAATTATATAAAAGAAAGAGAATAAGAATAAAAAACTGAGACAAATTTACATATAATGCAAATGTCTTCCCATTCAAGAGCAAAGTCGATAGCTCAGTGGGTAAAGCTACACATACATTTTTGTAAGCAATTGGCCTGGGTTCGAATCAACCGCAGGCATAAGGAATTTTTTCATTTTCAAAACATTAAGTATGTCTTTGCTTGCATTTTTTTATTTTTTAGTATTAAATACTGTAATTATTTTAATGTACTGGAAAAAAAAAAAAAAATTGCTAAAAATAAAAAAGATTTCACTCGTCGCCGACGGGATTCGAACCCGTGACAACTAACATTTGAAAAAGACTTCAGCTTAGCCAGCTGCGCCACCAACCAATTCAAAATGAGTAATCCTATTTTCATAGTAATATGAACATACGTAAAATGTTTAATGAACGTTTTGATTTATTTGGAGCCCTCTGCCTGGGCTGCCTCTTGTACACGTAATGTGTATAAAGTAAAAAGCCTATATCTCCGCTATTTAAGGCACGATCGCAATAAAATTTGGACAGTCTGTGTATTTTGATAAAATGCATTAAGCTTTTTAATATGGTTTACATAACTTTATAAATTTCGGAGATATACGTTTTTTTCAAATAGCTCCTCCAAAAAGGGGAGCAGCAAAAATTTAAAACAAACTTGATCTGCGTGCAGATATAAGAAGTCTAAATCCCAAGTTTGATGTCTCTAGCTCTTATAGTCTCTGAGATCTGGGCGTTCATACAGACAGACGGACAGACGGACGGACGGACGGACGGACAGACGGACATGGCTATATCGACTCCTTTAGTGGTCCTGACCAATATTTAGGTAACTTTTGGGGGTCTGCCACGCCTCCTTCTGCCTGTTACAGAAAATCGCACTCGCACAAAACTATAATACCTTTGTACCTTTGGTACATGGTATAAAAAATAAAATAAAAAAAACGGAAAGGAAAACTTAGCTTATGATAACCGAAATTTATATATCCTCACTGTTAATGGAAATCGTTATAGATTGCTTAAAAAGCTAATCTTTAATAAAGTCATAAATAAAAATATTTGCAATAATAATCCATCTTTAAACTAAAATAATGATGTAAATAATATATTTCACTAAAATAAAGGCTTTAAAAAATCAATATACGATTACGTTAACTTTTCAGCATACTAAAGGTAATATCTCCTCTAAAGCCTCATAACTTTAAGCTAAATCTTAATATACCCCTTCTAAAGAGTATCAAAAAGAAAAGTGTGGCAAAAACTTTTCATGCGCACGCCGTGGAAAGGCCATCGTCTAAGTGAATTTTCCATAGTCAAATTTTGTGCGGCTTGCCTTAGGTCAGGCACGGTCTTCGGTCTTCGGTTCCTCGGTTGCTTCTCGGTCTCCGGGTTACGGGTTACGTTCTCCATAGTCCGGACTCCGGACCCATTCGCAATTTTTAGAACTGCATGAAATTTGCATTAATTTGCGTGGCCAGCTCATTCAAGCAATTTTGGCCCCGGCCACACAATAAAATCCCAATCCCGAATTATTAAAAATTTCAAATAAATCACAAATTTGACCAACTTGCTGGGGGCGGAGGGGTGAGACTGTGGGGGAAGCCGACAGCAGATGCCGGCGAACATTGTGACCGACTGGCGTCGAGTTCAGTGTGTCAATCGACTTCGGGGGAAAAGCGGAAAAGCCGAGCGCCATTCGCAGAGAAATCCGCTGACAAAAGCGCGCGCTTGAGCAGTGCCTTGAGTGCATTGGAAAGGACTCAAGAGCAAGTGAGTGTGAACTTCTGAGTGCGGCTCAAACATGGTGAGGAAAAACCCTAGAGTCGCCAGTTTTCCCTGCAGCGGAGAGTTGGAAAAGCAGCGTTAAGGGTTGATGTATATTGGATACTTTGGAAAACTCACCACAGCAAACGTAGTTATTTTTACATATCTTATTTAGGCTTACGTAAAATATAGCCAAGGCAATGGAAAAAGCTCTCTTGATATTTTAGAAAATGCACTGCAAATTAAATAAAATATTTGAGATACAAAATTTAAGGGAAATTTATATTCGTTAGAGTTAATATTTGGAATTAACAGCGGTTTCTCTATAATCTTTGAACATTATTTCTTACTTTTAAGTTGAAAAAGATAGGTAATTAATTATAAACTGAAATTCAGGGTTAACTTCTTTTTAAAATGATAAAACTTTTTCAAAATCCATTAGGGCAATGTTGTTAAATAATAATTCTTTAACAATAATTTTCCAGGAATTAAATTAAATTCCTTAAAACTAACCATCAATAAATAGTTTCAAGGATTAAAACCAATTCCCTAAAACTAACCCCATAAGGTCTCCCAAATATATTCATGACCCATGGCTGCATTAGTTAAAATTCAATTTGAAGTTTTCGTATTTGGAAACTGTCCAAATTGACCTTCCCGCTGTTATCCCGGCAGCCGAGAAAACACTTTGACGGCAATTGGTCATTGACTGGCTGGAGGAGTATGTCTTTGGGGAGCCGCTGGAATCCAAAGGAATCCTTTAAAACGTCTCCATAGGCTCGAGGCGGAGCGCTGCTGCTAAGACGTTAAGATGTTTGCTTAGCTGGCAGGAGACTTTAAACTTGGGGGAATTTGCATACATTAAGGGTGTTTTGTTATTTTGTTAGCAAAAGGCAATTCAAATCCTTTTACTTCCGCTTTAAGCAGCAACAGCGACGACTATGGAGCAAGACAGATGCGACTGATAGCAGGATTCACATTCGCACCGCTCCCTGCACTCCCTTAGGCTTTCCCCAGCCCCTTCCTCTATTTTCCCCAAAACCCCTTCTCGTATTTAACAGTGACGCGTGCGTTGCGTATAAAGAAAAATATGATTACATATTGTTGTATTTTTAGAGGGCGGGGCGAAAGGGGCGGAAAAGGGTTGACATTTTTGTGTTTTTTTTTCTGCCTTTATTTATTTTTTTCCTCTTTCGAGGCCGTGTCAGAAAGCGGAGTCGAGCCACTCAGAGGCAATCAGCGCCGATTTCCCCAACCACACGGGAAAAAAGCAAATCACTTTTCAACTTTAAATTGCACAGATAAAAACTGCATGTCCTGGATGGATATTATTTTTTCTAGCGACTGCTGTCATAGCCCTTGGTCCTGAAAACCCGTTTAGTTTTTGAGACACCCAAAATATAAACGTTAAAAATAATTGCCTGACTATGTTCACTGAAAGAAAATAGCGATTTTGTGATTAAATTAAGTTTAAGCTCCTTTAAAAGACCTATTTGTTATCTCTAAATATTAAAAATCGAAGTGACATTAATAATATCCTTTGTAGGAGTATAAATATACACAATTTTCTTCACAGTGCCAAAAACTTACAAACAAATAGGCAACAACAACAACTTCCGATGCGACAACAAGGACAACAATGACGGCATTCAATTTTTAATATTTGCCTTGCAAATTTTCCATAAAATGCATTTGTTGTAGCCTCCGCCCCTGCCCAGGGATATTCAGGGATACCCAGGAATACCCAAAGAGACGGAGACCCACCGAAAATGGAGACCCGAAACGGCGAAACTGGCAACAGGAAGCCGCCAGCGCCGGGCCCAAGTGGGAAAGTGAATGGAGGAGCACGGCAATGTCAACACATGGAAATTGCAAGGACGGCGGCGACAGGATGGCAGGAAAAGAGCAGGAATAGCAACTATAAACGGGAATGATATGGCAGAGTGCGGAGCTAGTGTGAGCCCGGCTAGGAGCCGAGACAGCTCCTGGAACGAAGTTAGGCTGGGCCGGGCGGAAGCAATAAATTGGTTGGGCAAAAAGCTTGTCGCAAACGCAGACACCGGTAAAAAGCGGCACGCGAGGCCGAGACAGGCCCGTAATTCCTGTTTCTGCACCAACCCTGCCAAGAACCAAGAACCAAGACTCGGAACGAGGACGAGCCGGAATATGTTGGAGGAGGAGATGCGCACCGAGATGGTTTATTTGCCCATGAGGTTGCAAATTAATACCAAATGTCTGCCATGCAAATATATAATTGACTTTAAATATGTTTTGACAAGTAGAAGTGGAAAACTTTGGCGAGGGAACCAAAAGTTTTCTTGCAGACTAAAGTGTGGGAAAAACATTAAAGAAATTGCACAGCTTTACGATTTTTAGTGAACTTTTAGAAAGCCTTAAAAATTATGTGGTTTTCTTATTTATAATGTCAAAAGTTTGCTTTGAATCTATTTATCTAAAGAATTCAAACAAATTGTGATAAAAGGGTAATTATTTTATATGATTATAAATAATATAGTTACTATTTCCTCTACACAAACGAGATTGCAATAAATGCATTAATTGCATTCAATAATTTATGGCTTTTTCCGTTATTAAATGAATTTGAATTATATTTAATTAATCTTAATTGCCAATTAATAAATTACTGCTGCATTTTACTGCCTCTGTTTTAATTACAATTATTGGATTTAATTTAAACGATTTTTTCTTTACCTTTAAATCAATCTGAACTTAAACTTCTTTTATAAGAAAGCCCACAATATTTAAACCTGTAAATATTACAATATATTTTAACAACTAAATATGTGTTTATTAGAATGAAAACAATATTTTTCTTGAAGATGTATTTAAGCAAAGAGTTTGGAATTATATAGAGGAGACATCTCACACTTCATCTTACACTTTTCGGCCCCCTTTATATAGTTCTATAATCTTTGATTTAACATTAATTCTATACTTTTATAAGTAATCTCTTTCAATCGACGTGAACTTTCTTTATAGCCACGCTGGTTATCTCGGCCTCTTTGAGCTCCTCATCCGTGGTGCCATTATAAATGTGCTTCAGATAGAGATTAAAGTAATCCGTGTAGTTCATGGGCGTTGATATCTGATGCTTTCGCACGGGAAGTCTTGGGGAGAGCGATAACATGCTGGCCCACTGCCCATCACAAAGGTCATCATAGCGCAGCAGACCCACCTCGTGGCCCCCCAAGTCGCCAGGACCTCGGCACATTGGCTGCTGCCCGTCCCAGAGCTTCAGCACAAATTCCCGGATCCACCTGGCCAGGTAAAGAGCCCGACAGTCGCAGTGCCAGGGATTTTTGTCCAGCTTGACGGCCACCAACTTTTCCAGGCCATGCAAAGCTCCCTGAGGCAGAAACATCAGCTTGTTGGAGTCAATTCGGCTGAAGAATAAAATTAAATTATAATTCATATTCAAATTGAAATAACTCACAGTTTTTCCAGTTGGGTTAGCGGCCCGAAAGCCATGGAATCGAAATTCTTGAGAATATTATTGTTGAGCAGCAGAATCTTGAGGTTGCTCAGTCCCTGGAAGTCATCAGCCTCCAAGGTGGTGAGGTTATTGGAGAACAGGGTCAATCGAGTGAGGGCACTGACATTCAGGAACAGGTCAGCAGGGATGCTGGACAGAGAATTCTGTCCCAAGAACAGCTCATTGAGATTCTTCAGCTCCACAAAGGCATTGCCATCGATCTGGAGAATAGAATTTACTATTAATATTTAAATTATGAAATCATGAGAAGGAATTACTCACATGACTTATCCTATTCATGGTCAAATCCAAGGTCACCAGGTTGACAAGATTATTGAATATGGTGCCCGAAAGCGTTGAGATGCGATTGTTGTGCAGCGTCAGAGTCCGCAGACTCTTCAATCCCACAAAGAAATCATCATCGATCTTGGCTGCAAAAAAAACAAATTAATAAACAAAAAGTAATTCAAGTTTTGAACCCACATATTTGATTCCATCCCAAGTCAAGGTTCTTTAGCTTCGTTAGAAAATGAATACTGCCCGAGTGGAGCTCTTCGATTCTATTCCGGGACATGTCCAGCTCCTCCAGCATCAGCTGATCCCTCAGCAGGTTGGGCGGGAAATTGTTGATTTTGTTGTCGCACAAATTGATGACGGTAAGTCGCTGGCAATGATAGAAGATCGATTCTGGAAGCATGCCTATTTCGTTCTTATTCAAATCCAGGATTTTCATGTTGCGCAGCTTCCAAAAGGTGCGAGGATCAATGTCCTCCAACTGATTGTTCTGAATGCGTCTGTATGAGGCAAATAATATTTAAAAAATTGTTGTAAAATATCCTTATTAAACACTCACAAAATGAGCAGGCTATCCAGATCCTGGAACAAATCGAAAGGCAGAAAATCCAGGACATTGTGCGATATATCCAACTCCTTGAGCAGCGTCAGCCCGCGAAAGGTGTCCTTGTGCAGCGTGGATAGAATGTTCCGCGAGAGATCTCTGTGGGTTAGGTTCGCATTACGTAAGCATCTCCCTTAAAAATTATCAATAATCAAGCTCACATGTTCACCATATTCATGGGTATCACCTGGGTGACCGGCACCGACTTGAGGTTCGTGTTCCAGCAGGTGAAACTCTTGGTGTCCGGATTGCAGCGACACACGCCCGAGGTGCAGTGGTTCCACTCGATCTGGCTGCCGGTGGCCAGGTGCCAGATGGGCTGCTCCACGGACCGGAGGCGACTCTCGATCTGGCGCACCCGCTTCACCAAATCAAAATTGGCCAAATGGGACATGGCATTGACTTCGCCATCTCCATTTCCCTGTCCATTCGGCTTCGACTTGGCTTGGGGTTTGTGGCCACTCGGGGAGGCTGTCTGCGTGCCATTCGGCATCGCGTTGATGAGCATCAGCAGCTGGGAAACGATGCCCAGCGACTCGCAGGCGTTCAGGCTGCAGTTTCTGGTATCCGAGGAGATCAGCGGCAGCAAATATCTCTGCCGGAACTCGTCCAGGCTCTGGGTGGGCAGATCCCTGGCCTGGGGAGGACCCGTGATCACCTCGGCTGGGTCCATCAGTAGGATAACGCTCAGTAGTTGCAGGACTCCCAGCGACATGTCGCCACCGATTGCTTTCGACGTTTTGAGGGAATCGCTACCATCCGGCGGTCCATTTATAGTCCCCTGAAACCCGCTCATTATTCAAATAATTTGCGAAAATTTGTGAAAATTTGCATTTACTGCAATTACGCTTAAGTAGCCCACAAACGCCGCATGGGGGGAGTCGGCAAACTGCAACGCATCTTATGGTCGTCCAGGCCTCACTTGGTGCCCCCAGACCCAGGCTAGAAACCGAAAGTCTCTCCGGGTGATGTTTGCACGCTTAACGTTCAGCCGAGAATAAGCAGCGGGAGAGCACCCCACATCCACCCGCCAATTCATAATTCTCACAGCGTGTAATTGGTCAGACACTTGGTCATTCTAATCAGACTTCTGATTGGAATTAGTTAGGGTTCCAAATCTAATAAGCAAAGTGCCTTCTAATTGGATTCACCAACGATTTCTTGAGTGAAAAATAAAAATAAAATAAGTTATTAAGCGCCACCTATTGCGATTTTCAACTCTTCCCAGTCACCAACTGTAACCAGTATTTTAATGTCCTTTTATTTTTTGACATGTAGATGGCGTTTCAAGAACTTAACGAAAATAGGGAAGTATGGGTTTTCAAAATTTCCCCGACTTTTAGTTTGTATAAGAGTATAAGTTTAGCGTGGACAACAACCATTTGATAGACAATTCACAATGAACAGAAATTCAAATTCTCAAATTCCCTCCAAAGTCATAGTCCACAGACTGGAAAAAAATAATAAATAAATTATAGAATTCATAAAAAATGTCACTACAAGTACAAAGCATTTCACGTGGACTTGGGCCAACTTTTTCACTAATGATTACCGGCTCTGCAGGCAACCGAGCGTGTTCCAACGGCTGCACATCTGAGACCCTTTTAAAGTCCTCTTGGCCGTCGACCACCACCTGATGACCAGCATCTTAAAGGAGAATATCTTTTGCAAAGAAATATCAACAGATAACTGACCGAAGCTGAGGAAGGATTAGAAATAAAGATTTGACTGGGGTTGCGAAGAGTAAATATATTTTTTTAAGAAGCTTCTGGGTACAACAAGTTAAAGGAATAGGCAAATGCTTTACAATTTTTCAAAATAAACATTATTTAAATTAGAAGAATTGACTTTAACTTTGGAAAAAATACTTAAAAATTTAAAAAATAAAATATAAATTTATCAAAATCGATTTTAGCGATATTAATTTTCCGAATATTTCACTGAGTGCTTTGAACACGAAAAAGGGACATGGGGATACGGAATAGTTTTGATTAATTTAAGGATATATAAGTGATTAAAGATGTTCTTTGCTGAGCACTTAGTTCAACGCTGTCGATGTGAGGACGGCCACGCCTCGCTCGTAGAAGCTGTGCGAATCCTGGCCAGCGGCCACCGCCAGATCGACGGTGAACAGCAGCTCGGTGCGCGTGGAGTTCAAGTAGACGGGCAAAGTCAGTTTGCTGATGCGCGGCTCCGACGAGATCCTAGAAAATAAACTCAAATTAATAAGCAATCCTTCATTAAATGTATAATAAATGATACTTACTTGACCCACTTGAGGATGGTCACCGGTAGATCCATCATGATCGTGGAGGCTAGCAGCAGCTCGTTATTCTTGCACTGGGCGCCCTGCAGCTTCAGTCCAGTCACCCCGAAGCAGCAGTCCTTCTGATCGGTCTTCAATCCAGCGTCCGTAATGGTCACCTCCAGAGCCAACTCCTCCAGGGACCAGCTATTCGCCTGGGCCACGCACTGCCTGGTGGCGGTGATGTAGGCCTCCGGGTTGAGCAGACCGCCCAGCCAAACAGGGAAGCCCTGCAGCTCCTTGGCGCCCGCCTGCGAGACCAGCTGCGATACCTTCTGCAACTGCTGCACCCGGTTGCTGAAGTCCGTGATCCACTGAATCACAGTGCAGCCAGCGGGGACCGTGTACCGCTTCCAACCCTTCGGGATGATGCCGCGCACCAGTTCCGACAGCATGGAGCGATGGTGGTTCGTCTGCTTCTTCTCGCCCTGGCAGATAAGAACCACATCCTGCAGATCCAGGATCACGGTTTGCAGCAGCCTGGCGCCGCTGGTCACCTCGCGCTCGAAGTAGCGGTATAGCGGATCCTTGATGTTCTCCACAGTGCGCTTGAGCACTTGCAGGCTCTTCGGCAGCAGCTCCAGCCAGGCGGTGGCCGAGTTATGCAGCGTCTTCATCCAGGATGGTCGGCCGTCCTCGCCGCGACCCACCGCCAGAGCAGATTCCGATTGATCCTCCACGCTGTAGGCCAGCTCGTCGTCGTCCTCCAGCTGCTGCATCTTGAGCAGCTTGCTAACCAGATCGGTTCCGCGCGTGGTGAGCAGCACCTTCTCCGCATTGTTGGGCAATCCGAGCCAGGAAGGCGTCTGGCGGTCGGTGAGGTTCTCGATCCACTTCAGGAAATGGTCGCGACGGGTGCCATCGGGCATGGTGATGTGGCGCAGGCCACCGGAGGCACCGTCCACATTCGCCACCAGGGCAAAGTCCGCCTCGAAGCTGCGAGCGGTGAAGAGCTTCTTCAGGAAAGAAGTCAACAGGCGCTGGTCGAAATCGTTGTCGATCTTGCCGCCGTAAATGGACTGCGAGAGCAGCGTGACGAGGGCATCCCACGGCACCTTCTCGGGCGGCAGATTGGTGCGACCCATGGCCGTGGTGTCGATCCAGGTATCCAGCGTATCGCAGGCCACGCGCAGATCCGACTCGTTGAACTCGTACTTCTTGGCCCAGCCCAGGGGCACGTAGCGGAGACGCTCCTGGACGATGGCGTGGAACCAGGCCAGCAGGAAGTACAGGCGAGCCCGCTCGCTGGGTGTCTTCATCATGCGCGCTGCCGGCACCGTGGAGAAGGTGCGCAGCAGATTCGCCCGGATGCCTGGCGGCGGCTCAAACACAAAGATGCGACCAGCACGAAGGAGGTTCACGGGCACCTTGGGATTGATTTCCATGGTGAGGAAGAGGCGGAAGCCGGAATGCGGCTGCAGCGAGTGCATCTTCTTCTCTAGCTGCACGAGCCACTGCGGCGCCAGATGAACGTTCTTGAGTAGCACCCAGCGACCGCTCTTGCAGGCCATGTTGATGGCCCGCTCCGCTTGATTGAAGCCCTCGGCGGAACCAATGGCAATGCTGGAAATCTGCTTGTTTTGCTCCGCGGCCAAGTCATCCACACGGCCGGAGGCATCGAAGCCGGGCACTGAGCACAGGAGAGCCGGAGTGTTGCAGTTCAACTGCTTGTCCACCACGGCGGTAAAGTCCAGTTCCTGTTCGGCGTTGGGCATGAAGTCCTCTCCGAGCACCGTATTGACCACGTTGTGGGCGGCGGCAATGACGCGATCCGGCCGGAAGGCCTGGATTAGCAGCAGCTGATGCACGGAGCTGGAGATGGGACTGAGAGCCTTGGACTCGTCCCACAGCTGGGGAACCACCTGCTCCGGCGAGCTCTGCTGCAGCCAGGCGCCCAATTCGGGCATGGCCTTGACCTTCTCCAACAGCTTGCGGAAGATGGGCAGGCGAGTGGCCAGGCGGTTGACGCCCTCGATCTGCTCGGCGGACAGACCCTCGACATGAGTGGGATTGGCCAGCAGCCCCTCGCGGCTGCGCAGGAAGAAGTTGAACTCGGCATCCAAGTTGGACTCTGAGGTGCCCTTCAGGTGAATCTTGCACATGAGCAGAGCGAAGGTAAGGCGATCGTTGTGGATCATGCCGCGTGCCACTCTCTCGTAGCACACCTGGAACAGATCCCGCGTCACAATGCCCAGCCGTTCGGAGTGATCGGTTCTGCCCTCCAGCTTGGGGTTGTTGTACAGCACCGTGGAGAAGATATCGAGGAACATCTTGAGCGAGTACTGGTAGAGGAAGTGCACCTGGTTCAGGCTGTCCATGGTGAAGTAGATGTTGCTGCAGGCCACCGACAACGGCAAATACTGCTGCGACACCGTCTCTATCTCGGCTATGACCTTGTCCGTTTCGTCTACCTTCTGGTTGATGTCGTAGGCCTCCTTCTTGAGCGTCTCCAGTGTGGTGATCACGGAATCGTCGTCCAGAATCTTGCCCTTGGCGTCGTTGAGCGCCTGCAGGAGGCTCTTCTCCAACTGGCGCAATCGCAGGCGGAACTCGCCCTGCAACTTCAGCAGATCGGAGCGCTTCTCGTCAATGTCTGGACGCTCGGCCTTCAGCACCTGGTTGAGGCACTGCGACTGGAGGGAGCTGCGCGTGACAGTGAAGTTCACGAATGTTACCCTCGAGCAGATGTCGGGCGGGAACTCAACCGTGGGATCACGGGTGGACAGGAAGATGACGAATGACGGGGACAGATCAATGTCCTGGTCACCGAGGGTGATGAGCACTCGGCCGCCAGTGCGACGCAGCTCGCGATTGAGCACAGGGTTAAGAATCGGATCGTAGTTCTCCACGTCCTGCACCAGCAAGGGATTACCGAAACGCAGCGCCGACTCCAGGTTCTTACGGAAGGAGTCGTCCAAGAACGAGGTTTTCGTGATCTTCTTGCCGGCATATTCGTTGAGCAGGAAGGTGGTGGCCTGGCCCGAGGGATCGATGATCAGCGGATAGCGGTTGAAGCGCTTCAGCATGATGGCATTCTCCGTGCACAAGTCATCGGTAGGCAGGGCGTTCGCCTGCCAGCGCAGTCGCTCGTCCGGATTGGAAAGATACTCCGTGCGAGCGATGTCCGCACGATACTGAATGCTGGCCGCCTGCAGATGCTGCGACCAAGTGGTGAACAGGTTCAAGCGGTAATGCTGATCGAAGTAGCCGCCGTAGGCGATGAAGGCGGCGGAAAGCAGCACGTCTCCCACAATGGTGGACATCTGGGACTTGAAGGTCTCACTGGTCGACTCCCAGCGCTCCCGCTCAATGTTCAAGCTCTTGAGCAATGCAATCGAACGATCCACCTTGGCCTGAACGTTCTCAAGGTCCGTCTTGATGGCCTGGGCCTGGGAAATGAGCTGGGCGTACTCCTCCTTGTAGGCAGCAATGCTGCGCTCCAGCTGCTCCACCAAATCCTTGGTTTCCTTGGCACTGGCCAAGTTAACGTCGGCCTGCTCCTCCAGGGAACGCAGCTCCTCGCGCAGCGGCTCCACTCGCTTCAGCATGTCGGCGTACTCGATCTGGGCAATGGCCCACTTGACCATGGGGCCACAGGCCATACTGGCGCGATTGACCTTTTCGAAGTTGTAGTCCGGATTGCTCAGATACTTTGACTTCATCTTCTCGCGCACATCGTCGCTGTATGTTTATAAATAAAATATTTGCATTAGCGAGTAATAATGATAGTTTATAGGTTTTAATTGAATGAATTAAGCAAGCAAAGCAGTCGGATTACTATGAATCGGCGTTAAATTTAACCAAAACCAAAAGGATTCAAGAACAGTACAAAAGTTACAGCCAATAACCGAGATTAGTGGGAAATTAGAAAACGTAATTATATATTTACAAACAAACCATAAGGCAGCTCTCGCTTAAACAATTCAAAAACAGGACTACAAGAGGTAGCAACAACGAAATAAACAACTCAACTGATAAAAACCAATCAAAATCTACGCTCGAAACTATTGCGAAAAACATCAACGAGGGAACGAGAACGAAGAGTGGTGGGTGGTGTTGGTATAAATTGGTTTCATGCTTACGTTATGTTCTCTGTACCAAAGTTAGATACAATTGAATTTATGAAATTTTCGCGCATGATCACGGCGCGGATCGATTTCCAATCGGTCGCATTCTCGCCCAGCAGCAGGCAGATCGATTCGAGAGCCAATTTGACCACCGACGGCGGATTAGCCATGGTCCTCACCTCAACGAGCTGTTGCTTGCGTATAGACTTGACCGCTGCATGTCGTCGGTTAGTTGATTGATTTGGTGTGTTAACATGAAGGATCAAAATTAATATAGATGTTCGTTTGAGCACAACAATCATTATAAGATTAGCCTACGTTTACCATCTAAAGTTAATTACTAAAGACCACCGATATGTCCTGGATTTAAGTCAGGGTTACAACGCGTCGTCTGGTTAAACGTATATTTAAAACATCTTTATAATTTAATTTGTTTTAAATTGGTCAGAATTTCTAATAGAAAATACCGTAAATTTGGATAAAACAGAAATTTAAAAAAAATTTTAAATAATATCCATTACAATTTACTTAAAACCATTTTTTATAATTAAATTTTTAAAGTTGTTTCAATTGTTTGAATGGATTTACTATATCAATATTTTCTGCCCTTGCTGAGTTTAATTATTATAATTATTTTTATAATAATTTATAAAATTCCCTGCAGAAGCAAGAAGAATTCGGCGGGCCGAATATATAAAGAAATCTATATCTTAACTAATTTGCACCTTGGGTTTTCTGTCTTTAGTTTTACACACAACATTTTCACAAGATTTAGAGTAAGTTAGGTAGTAAGGGGTTATGGTGGGTTGAGTGTTGCCAGTGCATTGCGTATGCGTTGGTGTTGTATATGTTTATATAGAGTATTATATATTGTAGTTATGGTGGTACGAATGGGTGGATTATATATTCAATGATCGACGGATTAATCCAGTGGGTTTGGGTTTAGACATCGCTTGTTTGGGTGAAGTGAGGAGGTGCTAGATGATTTCGTGATGCTAGAGATAGAGAGTTGCGTACGTGATCTTGTCAGTCTCCAAGTTAACGATCGAGGAGATGAAGCTGTCTTTGACTAGGATGCCCCTAATGGCCTTCCAGTCGGTGGCACTCTCGTTGAGCAGCTCGCATACCGACTCCAGGGCCAGCTTAACCACGGCCGGGGGATTGGCCATGGATCGCACCTCGGCCAGATGTTTCTTTTTGATCGAGCTAACGGCTGTCGGAGTAGGAGGTGGGTGAGTGAGGATGGCGACCGTGAGAATAGTGTGCGGGTTTTCGGTGGAGTCAGAATTAAACACACGGCATTAAAATATAAATTACGTGAGCAATAAATATATCGATTTCTAAAAGGTTCTCAGTTCAAAAATATATATAGGAATACCTTAGTCTTAGATTAACTAGCCTAAGTGCCCCCCCATTCTCAGATTGCTGCCCGAAAAACCTACCTTGTTGTGCCTCGATGACAGCGGGTTCCACCTGCGCCAGGTCCGCCATCACGTACTTGCGTTTCTCCTCGATCTTCACGGTCTGGTCGGCCAGTCGGATCTGTATCTCCTGCGACTGGATCTTCTTCTTTTCGGCCTCCTGCTGATCCTGGAACATCTGCTTGAGCTTGGCGTTGGCAGCCTCGTTCTTGGCCTGCAACTCCTGCTTCTTCACTGCCAGCGACTTCTGCATCTCCTCCACCTGTTCCACGGTCTCGGCGATCTTATTGAGACCGACGTTGAGATGGAGCTGCTGCTCCTCCAGATCGCTGCGCTTCTCATTGTACAGCTTGACAAAGTGATGGATAAAGTCCAGGTAATGACGCGGGGTTACAGCCATGGTGCGTCCACCGCGCTTGGCCAGCCGAGCGTTGGCCTGGTGCAGCGTCTGATGCACATACACACAGGAATTGATAACGGCATCGCGATGGGTGGGATTGGCCGGAACCAGGGGGCAAACGGAGGGGAAGAAGTCCGGCGCATGCCAGTTTGGCTTCTCCAGATCCACACGCGTTGTGAATTCCTTGCCCACCTGGAACAGGGCAGAGTCTGACCAGTCACCGAACCAGTTCAGCACACAGCGATTGAACAGGGCCGGCGAAGTGGCGGCACGATCCTTGAGTCCGTCCGTAGAGGGATTCATGGTGAAGACGACGTGCAGATTGCGCATCACCTGCTGCGTGAACCACTTGTACAGCTCGTCACTGGAGTCTAGCATCAGGCCCTCGCGCTGGGCGCCCTCCTTGCACTGAGTCATCAGCGTGGTGTACTCGTCTCCTTCGAACAAACCGGGCACCTCACCGTTGGCCAGCAGCGTGTTCATGCGCTCCAAGAAGCCCGAGTCCAACACATTCGATTCGTCCAGAATGAAGGCGATTTTCTCGTCCTTGCAGCCGGAGCGACGCAGAACGCAACGCAGATCTTCGTCAAAGTCCTCGCTAGTGTACTTGTTGTGTACCTTGATCTGGAAGATGGACAGACCATTCATCCAGGCCACGAAGCGGGAGAGCGTCGTCTTGCCAGCTCCAGAAACTCCAATGAGCAGCAGGTGACCCTGCGGCTGGCGGAAGATACGATCGATGCGGAGCACGTGGTCAAGAACTTCGTCGAACAGCACAAGTGGCACGTCCAGCTCTTCTTCGTAGAAGACTTTGAGCCGGGCGCGTACGTAATCGCGCAGTTCCTCGCGATTTACAGGCATATAGTCCTTGCTAAGCCAATTGCTGTAAAGAATCGGCCGCTGCAGGGCCTCTTCCTGGTTGATACCCGGGAAGTGCTTGTGTCCAACAATGTCAATGTTCTCGTTGGTCCACCGGCGCTCAGAGTCGTCTACCAATCGATCCTGGAATAAGCGCAGAGCCTCGTGAGCCCAGAGACGCACCAGACCCTCGACGGGAAGCGAATCCAATGGCCGGATGGCCTCACAAATACCGCGCACCCATCGGGTCATCTCACGGGGCGAATACACATAATGCGGCTGCATGTCCTGCGTAAAGCGATCCTGAGAGGCCAGGTAGAACTCGACCATGGCATTGGTCAAGGGCTCGGCATAGCCGCGCAGGGCGGGCATCAAACGCAGCATCGCGCGTGAGAAGGTGCCGTAAATCTGCTTCAGCGACGTCTCGCCAGGATAGTCGACGTAGATGATGGGCACATGTCGCAAGAATCGATGCGAGAGTGGCTTGCGGCCGGGATCTGTGGGCGGATTACAAGCGCCCACGAACTGAATGCGCTCCAGCGAAACCCACGCCTGGTCGCTGGCCCTGTAGAAGCCCTTGTGCTCCACCAGCTGGCGGAGGAACGAGATGACGCGCTGCGTGCCATAGCTGTCCATGTCCGGCAGATTGATTTCGTCGCAGAACAGCACCAGCCACTTGCCAATCTGAACGGGCGAGAGAACGACGCCGTTCGGCGTCTTGCGGTATTCGCAGTAATGATCGAAGGTCTTCAGCAGAAGCTCAGGAGTGGTCGCCGATGAGAAATTCAAGCCCACCACCTCCATATCAGGGAGGGCACGAAGGGCCGAGAACAGAGTCATGGTCTTGCCAGAGCCGGGAGGACCGCAGAGCACTGGAGCAAGGAGGGAGGGAATTCCATAAGTTATTACCTCGAAAAAATCTTGAAATTTAACTCACCTAATGGTTTGTGCTCAGCCAACCAGGTATACAGCAGCGACTCGTGGCGCACTGTGTCCAGCGTGGGCACCACAATATCCGGTGAGGCCACCTTGTGCGTCTCCACCTCAATGACGGGCACCTTGTTGCTCCAGGGCACCCAATCGCCGCTCATGTTGACCTCGAAATCAATGATCGGGGCTCCGGCTGCTCCTGGCAGCGGGACAGTGGTCACGCTGCGTACAAAATCGCCCAGATCAGTGCGCACCTTCAGCTTGGCATCACCGGCGAAAGACCAAAGCACGGAGTAGACCAAGGCCTTCGGAATATAGTGCTCCAACTGATCACTGGAGCAGGGGAAGTCGGGATGCTGGGCATTGAAGTTAAGCACGTTTCGTGCCGACTGATTCAGCATGGAGAAGAGCGAGCTGAGGGCCCGCAGACGGGTAAAGTCCATAATGTGCTCCTGGTCCATGGCGTACTCAAGAGTGCGCACCACGATTCCGTCGGCGGAGAAGAAGGGCTGCAACAGCAGCGCAATATCCCGCTGCACTTGAAGCGAGGGCGATACCTCTTCCTCTTTGTCCTTGGCTGGCTTTATCACGCCTACAAAGTCCTCGTCGCCGTCCTCCAGGGGAATGCTGCGCAGTCGCGACAGATAGTTCTCGAATATCATCTCCGTGGAGAGCACATCCTCAGAGAACCACACCATACCGCAACGGGAAACGGTGGCCAAAGTGGCGAACTTCAAGTCCTGCACTTCGAACATTACTCGCACATTGGGCGGCAGCGAGAGACGCTCTCCGTTGGGCAGAGTCAACAGCTTGTTGTCATCCAGCACGGAGTTCAAGTTCTCCACCCATTCGGGGTCCACATCGCCGTCAAAGATGATCCATTGCCGCTTATTGATCTCGCCACGCACATTGTCGATAATCTTGCGCAAAATGTGCGTGAACAGACCGTCGGTCCACTCGCGCGTATTGGGATCCAGGACACCGTACAAAGCCTCCTTGGAAATGGCCTTGGGATCGATGACATGGGCCACTCCCTCAACGCCCTCGAAGCGTTCCAACGCCTTCAGCAAGGTTCTCCAGGCAGTGGACTTGCCAGAGCCCGAAGGGCCCACCATCATGAGTCCATGGTTCAGATTGGAGATCTGGTACAGTTGCAGCACCTAGGAGAGCACGAAAAAGATTAGCATGACAATGGATAATTCCTTCGCACGGGTATTAGTTACTTTGTCCACCCAGGTGGAGCCGAGTCCCTGTCGGTTAGTAAGCATGTGTGAAGCGAATGGTTATATGAAGTGGATTACAAGTGAATTTCACATCATGCCCGATTGGATTTCTCGATTTAATCGCATGGCAAGAAATCATAAAGAGCGGAAAGTCCTTTTAAATTATTTTAATTTAATTTAATTAATTAATTAGATGGCAAAACTTTTAGAAAATTGGCAAAATGAAGGTTTTTCTGATATTTTAAAATAAATTTTGGGATTTGACAACTTTCCACCCTCTTCAAATTCTCATCCAATAAATCGATCTTTATGGTAATTAGATTCAAACCCCCCGCTTACCTTCTCCATCCAGGCAGCGCCCTGCTCGTCTCCCTCGCCGCACACCAGGTAGTCTTCTTGGCACACCTTCCGGATCTCCTCCTTCAGGCCCTTCATTTCGGCCCGAGTATATCCCACATTGGGGAAAACATCGCTCAGGAGTGAGAAGAGCAGTGGTATGTCCTCGGCCACCAGCTTGGGCACCATGGTCTCGCACACCGACTGAATGAGAATCTCCTGTTCGGGCAGATTCTCGGCAACGGATGCCTCGTCGATGTTCTCGTCGCCGCGCTGGCGCATCTGTTCCTTGATCTTCATGATACGGTCTCGCTTCACGTTTCCGGCCGAGATCAGCACGGATTTCAAAGCACGCAATCCAAAATCGTAGTGGCTCTGATTGGAGAGCTGCTCGTCGCAGAGCTTGAAGAAGGGTACGATCTTGCAGGCCAACTTCTCTGCAGAGCGGAATCCCTGCGAGAACAGCATCACCTCGGCGATCAGCTGGCGATCCGGCGTGGTCATGGCCAGCGAACGGAAGAGCTTCTTTAAGTTATCCGGCAGATTGGAGCGACCAGCGTAGCCCGGATTCATGGTGATGAAAATGGCCATATCGGGGGAGACGCGCACTTGCTTGCCAACCAGCTCCACTGTAATGCTCTCCTTGTTGGTGTCCATCTCGTATTTCAGGGCCTCCTGGATGGTCTGGATTTGCTGCGAGCAGGCGGAGAGCATGCGCTCCTCCAGACGATTGAATTCGTCGAAGCAACCCCAGGCGCCCACTTGGCACAGACCGACAAAGATGCGGCCCATGGCTTGGAAATCGAAGGTCTCGTCGCAATTGAAGACCAATACGAAGCGACCCAGCTGGTTGCCCAGCGCCTTTACGGATTCCGTCTTTCCCGTTCCGGCAGGTCCGAAGGGCGAGCCGCCGAGGCGCGACTCCAGGGCCTGTGTCATGGTCAGATAGCAGCGATCGGTCAGCGGGGTCTGCACCAGTCTATCCTGCACGCCGAGATACTCGAAGCCGTAGAAGAAGCGAGCGTTGGCCATGTGGATGGTCAGCTGCTGCAGGACCTCCGTCTGGCGGGGATCGAAGTAGAAGCGCATCTCGCACAGCCACTGGAAGGACTTGGGCGAGGTCACGCCGTTGGTAATGAGCCGTCGAGTCACCGTTCGCTTGTGCACAAACTCGTTGATCAGATGCTCCAGCTTGCGACGGCGCAGCGGAGGCTGCTCCTGCAGCACCGAATCGGCCAGCACGTTTAGAGTGCTCTCAACGTTGCCCAGGACACGCTGCATTGGCTTGGCGTTGTTGTTCTCCGAGGCCTGTTGAAGGGCAGCCTCCACGTCCTCGGACCAGAGGATTTGGGCAGCCAGAACCACGATCTGAGCCTGGTACTTGTCGCACCACTCCATGTATGCCTGGGGATCGATTTTTCCATCCCGGAACTGCTTGATATCCTGCACGGCCTGAGCCAGCAGCGAGGCCAGGGTGAACCGCATCTGCTTCTCCACAAGCGAGAGCCACTCGTTGATCTTGGGATGGTCGACAGTGGACACCGGGTTGATGAAGTGCACCTCCTCTCCCTCGCGCGACGATATGCCCAGAATGACATTGTTCTCCTCGTTGAGCAGAATGGCGGCCACACCGGCAAACATTTTCTTGAAGTGCTTCTGCAGACGGGCAATGTTCTTGCTGTTGCCAATGATCTCTAGCAGATCCTCATCGCCCACGAAGTAGAAGCGCGGGAATGAGGTACGCTCACGCTCCAGATACTCGCCCAATGCCTTCTGGATTTTGCCAAGCAGATCTGCCAGGCGTTCCAGGGATCGTTGAACAGCGGGAATGTTCAGAACATCCATTACCTTGGGCGACTTGGTAACCTTCTTCATGAGACCGAGAAATTCGGAGCTAATGCTCTGGAATCGCGAAGTTTCCACCGGCAGAAGTGTCTTGATGTCAGCGCTGCCCGAGAAGATGCCCTCCAAGTAGACCCAACGTCTCTGAACGTCGATCCATACATCGAAGAGAGCGTTGATTCTGTTCAACTTCTCCTCCCAAGTGAGCGCCTCCTCCTCGAAGACCTTGTAGTACGGCGACAGTTTCATGGCGGCCACCGAGTTGATGTGTTCCTTGACCTTGTTGAACAAATCGTCCCAGCCGCGGATGATGCGGCACTTGTTCTGGTAGTTGATCAAATCCAGCTCGTAATTCTGCCACGATTCGCGCACCTGCTTAAGGAACTCCTCCAGCGCCATCTCGCCCTGGGCCACCAGAATAATATCCTTAACGACGCCTTCGTTCTTTTGCAGATTCACGTCCCACACTTGGCCCAAAGTCAGGTCCGAGATGACCCAGTTGACGCGGAGCTGCTTGGTCAACTGCTTCCAGTGGCGCTCCTTCAGGGCATCCGACTTGAGCTCCACGATCAGCATGTTGACCTTGATGTAGCTCTGGATCAGCTTCTTCACATACTCATACGACTCGTACATGCGAAGGCGGGCGGGCAGCTCCTTCAGCTGCGCCATCATGGCCTCCAGTTGCTGGCGCAGCTTGCGCGGCTGCACGGAAAGCCAGGGCTTCTCGCGTGTCTCGTCGATTTGGGTCCACACCTTAGACAGCTCGCCCCAGACGCCGCGCAGATCCTGCAGCTCCTCAAGGGCCACGTTCATGCGCTCGGCACTGTTGTTGGGCACCGCCGATTCCTGCAGTTCCAGGGCCTCCTTGGCCTTGGCCACGTTGTCGCGCTCCTCCTTCAGGCGAGAATACTTGCTCTCAAAGATTTGCAGCTGCTGCAGGGCATCGTCGGGCCGAATCTTGCCGCCAGTGGGCTTAGTCTTCTCCCAATCGTTGAGGAAGTCAACGGTGCGCGTCTCAACGGCCTTGTCCTCGGCCACGATCTTAGCTTGCAGGCTTGCCACTTGCGTCTGGATAGCCGTATCCTTGCGCTTGATTATCTCATTGAAGGCTGACCACTCGCCCTCAATATTGTCCACATGCAGCCAGTTGTTGGGGAACTGGAAGCGCTGGCGCTCTAGAATGCGTTGAGCTTCCCTGAACACCTCCACCTGCTTATCCCAGGCGATCATGTCCTTCTTCAGCGACTGGACATAGGTGATGAAACTCACGGCATCCGAAGTGCTGGCCGCCTCGATGCTCTGCATCTCCAAATCGGTACGCGACTTGGACACCTTGCCGTGGAAGCTAGTCATCTCAGTGCCGAGCAAAGTGCCGAACTTGCCGAGAGCCTCCTTGTGCCAGGAGTCGTACTTCAGCGTCACCTTGGCCTGCACCTTAGCGTAATCGATAATGATGGGTCCATAGGCGCGCCTGGTGTCCGACGTATCAAAGGTTGTGCGCGACTGCTTAATGTCGTTCAGGCACTTTATCCAAAGGTTCACATCCTCGCCCAGGCGACCATACAGAGTATCCGCCTGCAGGTCCCACAGGCTCTGGTAGCGCAGCCACTCATCAACATAGTTGCGCACTTCGCCCACCTTGTGCTCGATAGCGCCGTATGCGTTCTCAAGGATCTTTCCCTCGGGCAGCTTGGTTAAAAGGTTGCGATATGTCTGCGAGACGGGCTTCTCCAAGCCCACCTGGTAGCGGGTGCTCTGCAGACGCACCTGCGAGGTGACAATTGCCTGCCAAGCGAAGAACTGCTGCATGATTTGGAAACGGGCTTCCTCGATGGAGGGATACAGATACATTTGCTGGTTAGTGATGCGAATCTCGTGCACGGCATTCTGGATCTGCGGCTCCCCGCCCAGCTTGTGTGTGGGCTGGGCAGGAGCATCCGTGTCCATGGAAGTGTCTACCTCCTTCTTGTTGCCAGTCAGAGCCTCTGTCCATGCCTGGATACCGGCCTGCAGTCGCAAAGCCAGCTTCTTCTCCACCTCCTCGTCCAGACGGGTGACCCACACACTCAGGTTGGAGTACTGACGCAGCGAAAGATCGTCCACGGCGTGCTGAATCTTCGACAAAATCTCCACAAAAGTAGCCGCACTATACGGACAGGTTTCCAGGGAACGAACATCTACATCCAGTTGCTCCTCCACAACCAACAAGTCGTCAACCTAGCGGGGATGGCAGGACACCTTAGGAAATATACGATTTTTAAACAAAATTAAGCAAAATTACCTTCTCCTGGAACTGCGTCACGCACTCCGACAGGCGCAAAACATACGGGTCTAGTTTGTAAGACTCCCAGATCAGACCAATACCCTCGGAGACCAGGTTGAGGACATCCTTACGCAGTCCTGCCACAAGGGGCACAATGCTGGCGCGATCCTCGATCTAAATCAGAGAAATTTCATTAGCGTGAGGCTTCACATGGGTGGAAATAAGTGATTTTTTTTGACATGCGGGAGTTTAAAAAAACTAAACTAGGAAACTAAATAAAGGTTGCAGATATAAGGTTTTAATAATAATAACTAACAACTTTTTGGAGGACAAAAACGACACTACCTTGAAGACAGAATTTTGTGCTAGACTCCTATTATTAAGCTGCATGAAAGAAAGGTTGTTGGTTGTTTCGGTTGGTTTAGTTCAAGAGCGGATATCTAAAACTAAGGTGACCATTTATGGGTACAAAGTGTTCAAAGTGTGCGGTGGTATGATCAAAATTCAAGCTGCACGCCAAGGACAAAGCGATGCAAGAGAATAGAGCGTGTTATGCTTTAGTGGCATCTTGGGAGTGACAAGTGTGTGTATTTGTGGTTTGTAAAGGCTGGGCAAAGGTGTTGAATGGAAAATATATAAGCAAAGACCTTATAGTAACAATAAGAAAGCATTTTTTCTTGTTATTATAAGATCCTTGGAATACGGCTGATCTCAGACGAATCCTCATGGTTTCTCAACTTATTTAAAATATTTTATTACATCTGGAACTTGTAAATATTTTTGGCTTTGAATATGTACTCCAGTTATCAAGCAATGTTTAACCATATGACATTTTCTTCCCCCGAATTCGTCTGACTGCAGCCTGCAATAAAGTAAGCTCACCTTCTCCAATGTGCGTTCATAGGTACGAACGCTTTCAATCAGAGATATAGCATACGGATAAATCTGGTTGGCCTGGTGCGCCTTATTCACAATGGTGAGTGGAACTCTGCGGAAAAATAAATCATGTACAATACTCCACCAAAAAGAGAGTTACTTATTCCATACCTGAATCCCAGGTTCTTAATATTGCGCACCTCCTTGGCCAGGGTAATAATCTCCGGCAGGAAATTGACCCGCAGACGCAGGACGTTTCCACGTCCGGTACGCGAACGAGTCGACTCGATGGTAAAGATGCGGCCAGTGCTGCCAAAGTTGCGCTCCTGCACCTTGCGAGCCCACTCATGAAACACATCCGAGATGGAGAGCTTGGCTCGGAAGCTATCACCGTCGGCCTTTAGCTTCTGGCCCTCGATGTGCGTCTCCCAGCCCTTGCCGAGCACATCTTCAACGCGCTTCAAGTACATCGTCAGCTGGTTATCGATCTGACGTGCCCAGATAATGGAGCCAGCCACTGGGGGCAGATCTCGCACCGAAGACAGGCGGCAGCTCTTGCTCTGCGGATATTGCACCTTGAACTTCTCGTGCAGAGCCTCGATGTCATCCTTGACGCGCTGAATGAGCTGCGTCTGGTACTCCCGAATGGCGCCACGGATGTGCGGACGCACAAAGAGCGCGTTGAAGCGCGAGAAGATGCGGAACATCTCGTTGGCGTTCTTGGCCGTTCCCAGTTGGTCACGCAGATGGGCCGTGATGCGGGTCTCCACGCGATCTGTGGGTGAGAGTTTAAGCATCGAACGAAGTAGTTGAAATTTAAATATTTACCAATTTTCTCTTCGTAGCGCTTGACAGCGGCTTCCCAGGCCTCGGATCCCTCCTTGGTAATGTCCAAACAGTCCACTTCCTTGACATTTTCATAGGCCAAGTTGACCTCCTCGATGGCATTAGCATCGGCAGCATCAAGGCTGTACGGCTGCTTGGTCTCAGCGGCGCTACCGTCATCGCCAACGACCGGCTTGTTGGGCCGCAGGACGCGCAGTATGACTGTGCGCAGCTGCTCGTGCTGGCGACGGAACTTACGCATATGCTCCATGCGCGTCTGCAGCTTCTTGTGCGCCGGGGAGACACGCCACACCATTTTCAGGTGTTCGTCTCGCTTCTTCTTCACGATATCGCGCAACAAACCCTGCAGCTTATCGTACTCATCATCCCAGCAGCTAAAGATCTCGAAGCACTGGTTCATCACGCGCTCAAACTCGTCGAAGGGGATGTGCATCAGACGACGGGTGCCCAGCACCTTGAGCAACTGCTGCGACAGATCCCTCGAGATGGCCTCGATAAGCTTGAGGCACCGCTGGATAGGGTACTTGGTGTTGCGTACCTTGCGCAGATGCGAGAAGATCTGCTGCACGGCCGGCCGGATCTTCTCCAGCTCAGTGGCCGACAGAAGATCGTTAATGGGGAAATCCTTCATCAAAGGATTGTAATCGGCCACTGTAGCCAGAGCCTGCTTTAGGCCAGTATCCGTATCGAAGGAAACTGTGGCGTGGAAGCGCTTACCATGCTTTAGAATGTCCAGAGTAAGAGCCACCTCAGGCGACTCGCGCTTCTCCTGTATACGATACAGGGCACGCTCCAGATTTAGCCAGAAGGAGATTTCCTAAACGGAAAAGAGAATGAAGTTAATATTATAGTGGGTTTTCCTTGGTTTTCCACTCACCTGCAGGGCAGTTCCCGAGCCTGGATCACGGTTTAGCTTAGTGACCTTCTTGATCTCGGTAATCCAACGATTGACGCCGGTTTGCAGTTGATTCAAAAACGAGGAATCCTCCACCTTGTCCCCAAAGTCGGCAACCTTGGCCTTGCGACCGTCGTCCGAGCACTTTCGGATGACAGTGTTGACAGTTTGATGTGCCGTTAGAGTGATCTCCGGTATGTCGATGTTCTGCTGCAGGTGCAGCAGGCCCATCTCCAGCTCGGCCAGCTTTTTCTCCACGGAGGGAGCCATCTTGTCGCCATCGCGATCAGCGCGTCCCGATTCCTTGACGTACGACTTGAAGTAGGGCGCCAGAGACTTGCTGATAAACGCATGCAGCGTTTCGTATGGCGATCCGTCCGAGAAGTTGATTAGCCGCAGCTGCGAGTGGATCGACTTGTCCGCCTCCACAACTAGGCCCCGCTTGATGCATGCCAGAGAGGCCATTCGGCTGTTGGTGAAGTGGACATCGTTGCTGATCTGGTAGGTAACCTGCTCTTTCTCCTCCTCACCCTCAGTCGGCTGCTCGCCATCCTCTGTTGGGGGGGAAAAAATGTAGGTATTAATATGTATTTGCTAATCACTTTCCCACTGCCTTACTTTGTATATAATAGCTATGTTTATATTACAGCGTTCAGTTCTATTTACGCATGACTGACCCAACTTCTTCCCACTCACCCACATTTATCACGGCCCATTTGGCATTGGTGCTCAATGGCACTGGCACGGCACTGACATCATTTCATTATCAAGGCTTCGACCTCCGGAAATTCAGCGGCCAAGGGAAAAACCTTCGAAATTCGTGCGCTCAAGGCTGTCATTGCTCCCACACATGTGGCCCCGACGCCAATGCCACGAACACTCCCATTGCCATTGCCACGGCCAGTGCCAGAGCCAGTGCCATTACCTTGCCTTCGGCCAATGTCAATGTCGGCCCCAAAGTCGCGAGCGAGTCAACGAACAGCCGACGAATCAGCAGCCTCCAAGGTCGCTTCCGTAAACAAACCTGTTGTTGTGCCGGCAGCCGGCAAGCACTTGTCAGCTGATCTTTGTTTGTAAACAAACGGAAGCCGGAAAATGACAACACAACACAGTTGTGCAGTTATCGTTTCGGCTGAAGTTATCGCTTTATAGAAATCGGAGTGAGTCAGATGCGCTGACGTCATGCGCAGAAACTTGTTTTGATACTCTTTTTATAAACATAATGCCTTTTCTTAATATATTGTGCACCAATATGTAAAAACTATTTGTTTGATATAGAATTTATATTAGTCTAGTATAAATTAAAAGCTTTTCTGATAAAATATATAAACTTGTTAAACTGTGCCGCCTATTTTAGATTAAGTCTGATTGCTAATTATCACAAAAATCAACAACTTAATATATACTTATGACAATCGTTAAAATTTTACCAATTAACATTTATTTTAGCTAATAAATGCTATGGATTTTGCCATAATTTTATTATTGCCTACTGAATACTAACAATGGTTACAGTATTCAACAGTCGATGTGCATAACCAAATACGTTCTTATTGGAATTCAACAAAACCATCTGGCGAATTGATTTTTAACAAACTCGTTACGAATTCAGATAGCATTCTTCAGAATGATTCATTTAACGCTATAAAACTAGCATTGTAAGCTCTTCTAATCAGAAATATGTTAAAGGCTTCAAAAAATTTTATCTCGCCAAAGAGACGACATTTTGGTTAGGTACACTTTTTCGCCATCAAGTTTGCCAGCAAGGCACAAGATGTGATTTTTCTAGTCCTTCACCTTTAATGCAGTTGCGCTGGACGTAGAGCGCCTGCACCTGCGGATCCGAGAGGAACTTCCGAATGGTCTCCTGGTTGACGGGGTCATCCAGAGCGGTGTTCAGAGAAGCAGAAACCACATCCTCCTCCGGCAGCAAAATGGTCACCGTCTTGCGAAGGTAATTGGCAAATGCATCGTAATTGGCTATAGACACATTTACACCCGGATCCACCGAGGTGTCGGCGTTCTCCAGGGAATCACCCATTTCCCTCAATGGTTTTTAGTCGATTTCACTTGGTTTAAACGTGTGCAATTTGATTTTTTCACACTGCCTCGCCCGTGAAAATTACGTGTAAACTTTTTTTTTGCTAAATGCAGCAAAGATATTGCCACCTAGACGAAAAATACGAAGAGTTGTAATACGCGACACATCGGAAATGTAGCCCTGGGCGGGGGGCCGTGCCAGTAAGTTAGGAACTCTTCCCGCCAAAAATTCGGGAAGCAAACATCTGCTTAGTAAACGAAGTGGTAGCTCCGGCAGAGAAAACAGCTGTTCGGCTGTTGGGTTTTATGAATTTGTTATTTAATAGCCGTGAGAGGAAATGTGCAATTTAATCAATTAAAAGCTTCAGAATGCAGACTCTAAAATGTACTCGGTCCTGGAGGGGATTGTATTTGAGCAGTTGGCGCCGCCTGCTCACACAAAGCTGCACGGGTACTGAGGTAAGTGCAATAATTCGAAGCCGATATAAAATTGAACTCATTTAATTTGCAGAATTTAGAGCTAACTAACGATGTAAAGCACCGGATTGAGGGACACTGGCGGGATCAGCTTAGCGGTGGCCAGTTCAACCCCAAGAAGGCCGAAGACAAGTACTACGTGCTATCGATGTTCCCGTATCCCTCGGGTAATCTCCACATGGGCCATGTACGCGTCTATACCATCGCCGATTCTGTGGCCAGATTTCAACGGATGTGCGGCAAGAACGTGTTCCAGCCTATGGGCTGGGATTCCTTCGGGCTGCCCGCCGAAAATGCCGCCAATCAGCGCGGTGTGGAGCCCGCATTTTGGACGGAACAGAACATTGCCCAGATGAAGGATCAGCTAAAGCGGCTGGGCTGCTCCTTCGACTGGAACCACGAGCTCTCCACCTGCAGTCCGCAGTACTACAAATGGACGCAGCACCTGTTCCTCATGCTGCACCGCCACGGGTTGGCATACCAGAACGAGGCACTCGTTAACTGGGATCCCGTGGACAAGACTGTACTCGCCGACGAGCAGGTGGACGCCAACGGATGCTCTTGGCGCTCGGGTGCCAAGGTGGATAAAAAGCTGCTTCGCCAGTGGTTCATACGGACGAGTGCCTACGCTAAGCAGCTGCTAGATGGCCTGGAAGATCCCACATTACGCGACTGGCGGGACATAATCAATTTACAGCGGCACTGGATTGGAGAGTGCGACGGCCACGCTTTCACACTGCTGACCTCCGCCTCCGGACTGCTGCGAGTGTGGACCGCCCATCCAGAGCATCTGAAGGATCCCTATGCATTCCTTGTGCTCCGAAGCAAGCATCATCTGTCGCAGCTCAAGGAGGCGAGTAGCCTCAGTGTGGAAAACCCTTTTGCGGGCACTACAATGC
Organism: Drosophila anomelani; assembly: GCA_035045905.1. Taxonomy (NCBI): domain Eukaryota; kingdom Metazoa; phylum Arthropoda; class Insecta; order Diptera; family Drosophilidae; genus Drosophila; species Drosophila anomelani. The sequence goes on from JAWNOO010000165.1 coordinate 13,895,856, forward strand.
CAGTGGTCTTTGGCGATGAAGTGAATTTTCCGGCAAAGTGCGATGTTTACCTAGCGGCACCCAGTTTCCGTGCCGAGGACAAGGAGCTGTGGGATTCGTACGGACTGGCATTCAGTAGCAACGGAGATGCCACCCTTAATCCGGGAAATTGGGAGCTGCTGAGAAAGGAGGTGCTTCAGGCCGCCACGCGGCTGAATGTGGGCGGCTATCGGGTGTCCTCGAAGCTGCAGGATTGGCTGATCTCGCGACAACGCTACTGGGGCACTCCTATTCCCATTATCCACTGCAGCAAATGCGGAGCAGTGCCGGTGCCGGAGGAGCAGCTGCCGGTAACGCTCCCGCCTAAGGATTCGCCGAAGGAAGCCTTTCTCTGCGAGTGCCCCAAGTGCGGTGACAAAGGGGCGAGGCGAGAAACAGACACCATGGACACATTCGTCGACAGCTCCTGGTACTACCTGCGCTACTTGGACGCCCAGAACTCCGAGTGTATCTTCGATCCCCAACTAGCCAACAGGTTTATGCCCGTGGACCTGTACATCGGGGGCAAAGAGCATGCCGTGTTGCATTTGTACTATGCCCGCTTCATGAACCACTTTCTGCACAACTGCGGCTTGTCACCCACCAGCGAACCCTTTTCGCGTCTGCTGGTCCAGGGCATGGTCATGGGTCGCTCCTTCCGAGTAAAGGGCAGCGGGCGCTACGTGCCCGAATCAGAGGTGGAGATTGTGAACGCCAAGAAGAACCAAGCGGTGCTTAAAGAGAACAAAGAGCCCGTGGTCATTGGCTGGGAGAAGATGTCCAAATCTAAGCTGAACGGAGTGGAGCCCAGCGATATGTTTAACGAATACGGAACGGATACCACACGACTAATAATCCTGGCCGATGTGGCACCCACCTCTCACCGCAATTGGTCCAGTGCCAGTAAGTTTCTTAATAATAATTAATAACAAAATCTACATATGCCTTATCTCACAGCTTTTCCTGGCATTCTGAACTGGCAGAAGCGGCTCTGGTTGACCCTGCAGGACTTCCAGGCAGCTCGCGAGGATACCTCCGCACCGGATGTCGATGCCAACAGCGATGAATTCCTAGCCGATGATGCCAAACTGTTTGATGCCCGCAACTTCTACGTAAAGGGAGCAACCTTCAACTACCGGCATGCACATCAGCTTAGCGTGGCTATATCCAAGATGCAGGGACTGACCAATTCTCTTAGGGTAAGTTCTAAACTATGACATCTTTCTCGATCCCTGTTGACCAACTCCCCATTTCAGCGCACTCCAAAGCACGTTCTGCGGCATGGCAAGCAATTCGAGCGAGCTTTCGCCGCACAGATCATAATGCTTGCACCCATGGCTCCCCATTTCGCCTCCGAGCTGTGGTCCAAGTTTGTGGCCATACCGGGCCGATTGAATCCCGCCAGCGAGGAGCTGCAATGGAGCGAGGATGTGCTGGCCCAGCGGTGGCCGGACATCGACGCCGCTTACAATTTGGATCTGAGCATCAAGGTGAACGGATTTGAGAACTGCGTAATCAAAGTGCAGCGCACGTTGCTCGACAAGGTGACGCATAGCGATGCTTTGGACATTGCCTTTAATACGGAATCGGTGACATCTTACCTCATCGACAAGAAAATAAGGACCACAAACTTTGTGCTTTATCCGGGCATCGAAGCAATCCTGAACATCTACGTGGACAAGGCACAGAAAGCACAGAAGCCGGCCACTACCGGCGACGATGCAGAGGCACTGCCTCGGGCGTAGGATTAAGTAAGTTGGAGTGCTTTGTTTTCTGGAATTAGTGGATTATTTGTGAACTTTAAGCTGAACCTTGTCTAAGAACCATGAACTGACCAAAAACTATAAGAAACTTACGTAAGGTTTAATTTTTGATAGAGTTCCTGAGTTAGGTTAATGATCTGGCATTCTTTGTGTTGTTTTATGCTAAATTGGTTCCTTTACATTTTGAAAGGTTTAAAATCTAAAATTTAATTGTTTCCAAAACAAGAACAGCTTAAAAATTCACTAATTTGCTTTCCATTTAGAATTTTAGTTGTTAAACGAAATGGATTGAGGGTTAAACCCGCCCGAATGCATTTCCGGTGTGCGCATTCTAATTTGGTACTCACTTTAATTATGTTTAATGTTAAATATTTATAAAAATTGGACTAGTTGTAAGCAGCTGCTTTACAGGATTGGTCGCGTGGACACATGTAAATGCCTAGGATCATAGGAATATATATAATGATTTGCTCTATATCAGTGCGTTTCTATCTAAAAGCCAGAATATGACTAATAACTTCTCGCGGATCGTCTCCTCACTTCATCAGCTCGCACATGAGGTTACGCAGGTATACATCCAGCTGGGCGTAGTCCAGGAGTGTATTCCGCACAATGTCAAGGAGCATGCTTGGCCAGAGCGTCTCCAACTTGTGCAGCTTTTCCACAGCGTTGCAGGTGTTCTCCAGCAGCAGGGCAAAGTGCTGACGACCCCGATCCCGGGCACTGGGCGCAATGGCAGTGGTTCCCGCTTCTGTTGCAGGATTCAGGGACATAGAGGAAGAGGTTGTCGCCCCAGATACTGCTCCGCCGGCGTTCTTCTTCCACTGAAGGGCCTCCTTGCCCACCACCAGACGCAGGGATTTGTTGTCCGGCCGGAGGAGCCACTCCTTTGGCGACAGCTTACTGGCCGTGCAAGTCTCATCCAGACGCAGACGAGCCAACAATGGCTGCAGCATCACTTCCGGCATGGACCACAGCACCAGATCGGAAAGACCCACGTACATGGCATTGGAAGCCTCCACTTCGGCCTCGGTTACCTCCTGGCCATTAAGCTGCTTCAGGCCCCAGTGGGACAGCCTGTAGATAGCGTACGCTCGCCAGGATTCCTTCTGGGTGATGCCATTGCCCTCGGCATCGATCAGCAGGCTGCTCAGCCCCTGGAGCTCGGCCAGTCCATTCAGCTGTCCCAAGCAGGATATGTTCGTTTCACGGAAGACGAAGTGCTCGGCATGTGGAAACCGCACCTTGATCCTCCCCAGCACACAGACGATGCTATTGAAGTTGATGTAGCTGAAGTTCAGGGTGTGCACATCGTTGGCCTTGGCCGGATTCCACTGCTTGTCGATGAAGCGGAGGGCCCCCTGGCCATAGATGTTCAAGTACCTTCCACAAATCTCGATCAGGTAATCGCCTCCTTGCTCTCTCTCCCGTTCAGCGGCGCTGGGCTTGGACACCGTGATGGCGGCTGTTGGCGTGGATGCTGCTCCTCCAGCTCCGGATGCCGCTGCTCCTGCTCCCGCAGTTCCGGCACCTGTACCGGCTCCCGCAGATGACGGATTGGACGAAGCACTGGTAGACGCCTTGGTTTGTGTGGCCACCAGAGTTAGTCCATTATTTGAGGCCTTTCCGCGACCTGTGCTATTGGAGCTACTGCTGTTGCTGGTGCTGCTGCTCACGGTCTGAGCCCGCACCAAGCTACCAGCCATATAGCGCCTAGAGTTTGCGCCGCCTCTCTGGTTAATCTGCAGTCCCAACTGGGTGATGGGCGCATGTCTGGATCGCTGCTTGCTGCTGGCTGGGCGACTATTGCTGGATGTTGCTGTGGTGGGCACTGGCAGGGTATTGTTCACTGCGACTGGCGGCGGAGTGGGCGCAGCGCCGGGCACTGGAGTTCCAGGAGCAGCCGGTGGCGTCAAGGTTAAGGCAGGCGGCGAAGGTGAAGAAGCTACCACAGGCGGAGGTGTCGCCTTTGCGACTTCTGGCGATGTAGCAGACGCCGGAGGAGGAGCTGGAACAGGTGACTGACTTTTCTCTACCACACCCAACTTGTTGCAATTCTCGTCCATCTGTGGCGTCTGTGGCTTATTCTTTACACCCTCCTCATTGTCCGTGCTGTAGCAACTGGAGCAGGAGTCGACATTGGGCCCCAGACTTGAGGCCTCCGAGGAGCCGCCATCCTCCTCCTGCGGCGTCTGCAGGTTATTGGCGATCGGGGGCAGCTTGATCAGCGCCTGCAGCTCGTCCATTAGCTCCTTGGGCTGCTGAGACTCCTCGGACTCTGTCTCCGCCTCCTCGGCGGCTAGACCTTCGTTGGACTCGTTGATCTTGGCCAGCTCGCTGGTCAGCCGGCTCTTGGGACGACCAACAACAGTCTGCTGGGATCGCAGCAGCTCCCAATTGGTGCGCGCATTGGATATCACCTCCTCCCGACGAATGCTTTGATAGGCTTCAGAGCTCCCTGGAGCAGCTTGTGCCTGCTCCTTGTGCTGGCGCCAGGCCAGGGCCGCCCGACGCACCTGCTCCGTGATGGGCATCTGGCTAAGCGACTGCAGCAGCGGGAGGTACGAGACTAGGAAGGACACGCAGTCCCCCGCCAGCGAGACGGGATTGTTCTCGATTGTAACCTCCAGCAGACGGCTGGCTCTTGCGATGCTAGCCATATCGTCCACCCGGTGCAGCTCGTTGTGGCACAGCCACAGCCTCTCCAGGGCCACCAGGTGCTGGAAGCCATTAATCCGCCGCAGCTTGTTCCTCTTCAGATTCAGCTCCCTTAGGCAGCGCAGTCCCAGGAAGTCTTGCTGGTTGATCTGACGGATCTGATTCCCTGCCAGATTCAGCGACTTGAGCTGCTGCAGGCAGTTGATGCGACTGCCCAGACTGGTGAGCTTGTTGCCATGCAGATCCAGCACTCTGAGGGAGTCCTTTAAAGAGGAAAGACCTCCAATGTCCGTGATCCTGTTCTTGCCAAGCAGCAGGACCGACAGCGAGGGCAGGCCATCTAAGTTGGCTATTCTCTCGATTTGATTATCGTAGAGATCCAGGAAAACGAGCTGCTGGAAGATGCTACCGTAGCTGGCGCTCAGGCTCAGCTGCTTGTTCTTGATGCTCAGCTGGTCCAGGGCCGAGATGGAGGCCATCACACTGGGGACGTCTTCTTCCTCGCCGCAGCCGCCGCACAGCGACAGATTGCTGCTATGCAGGGCGCTGCTTTCGTCGCAGCTCTGAAGGAGATTGCACCCTGCACCTCCGCCTCCTCCTGGCAGACCCACTCCACCTCCTCGATTGGCATTGAGGAAGGCCCGACGCTGTATCACCTGCTGCTGGTGCTTCATCGCCTGAAGGCTGCTGCTTACGAAGCTCTTCGACTTCTCCAGACCGTATCGCATTCTCAGTGCTGGCGGCGGTGTCAGCTGTGCCTGTCCGTAATTGTAGCCCCTCTTGGTCAGTTTGGAACGTCCGGCGGCTCCGCCTCCATTAATGGCTAATGCCTGAGTTGTAAGCGGGCTGCCCGATCCTGGACTGCCGCCGGATTTCGGCGATAGGCGGTGGTTGTTTGGATTTCCGGCGTTGGTCATGGCGCGGGTGAGTCTCCCTGGATGATGGCCACGCAGGCCAGTGCGCCCTCCCTCAGGCAGTTGCTTGTTTCCGTTAGTATTGTTGTATTCTGAAAAATAATCAGATTTTTCAGATTTAAATAATTAGTTTTGATTTTATTTATTTTTATTTATTTATTTTTATATTTCGGATATTGCAGGCATCTTCATCAGTAGAAACATTTTGATTTGGATACGGATACTTACCTCCCAGCTTGATATTATTATTATTCCCCTCCCTCGGTGTGGCAATGGCAGGAGTGGGCACCGTCGGTGGAGGCGGCGGCGGTGGTGGCAGCTCCTTGGGTATGTGGAAAGTGTTGATCAGGTTGTGCTGCAGCGACAGCAGCCTCAGATTGGGTTCCTGCTCGAAGATGGGTATGGCGGTCAGGCCACGGCGGTCGTAATTGATGCGATCGGGCAGCTCCTCGCGCTCCTTGGCCAGACGTTGGATCCGACAGATGCCATTTGGCTGGGGCGTCACTATCGCACCACTCACCAGTGTTCCGCCAGTGCTGCCCACTAGGGTGTTGGGCGTGACAGCAGCTGTGGCCGGCCGACAGTTGTTGGAGGCTGCCGAGGAGGAGGTGGACTTGGAACGCTGACGCTGGATGCCAACGCCGCGTGGCAAGTTCCGCTGGTGTTGCTGTTGCTGCTGGCGGATTTGGACGGCGGCTGCATAGCTCCGCTTGAGCTGCTGCTGTTGGCCAACCTGGAGCTCCGACTGCTGTTGCTGGTGGATCTGAAGCTGCTGCTGCACTGGACGCTTTGGGACAGCATTGTGGCTTAAGGTGCTATGGGAGCGACCAATAGGACGCCGGCGTAGTCTTTGATTAAAACTAGGAACGAACGGTTCGATTTTCAGCAAAGATGTTTGAGGTAAGTAGTTCTGTTGTTGCGGTTGTTGTTGTTGTTGTTGGGCTTGTGGCGAGGGGTTCGCAGGAGCTGGAACAGGAGCAGAAGCTGGAACAGGAGCAGGAGCTGCCGCAGGGCAGGTTGCCTCCGGCGTGGGCGCTTCATCGTTGAGTAATATGGAGCGACTGCGGCACTTGGCCATGGAGAGCAGTTGGCGGCGCCTGGCATGAGTTGCCGCCGACGTTCCAGGTGTCGTCCTCGGCGGCACCTGACCCTGCACCGGCACCTGAACTTGGACTGGCACCTGGCCCTGCCCCTGACCCTGGCCCTGGCCCTGGCCCTGGCCCTGGCCCGTTGCCGTGCGTGTGGCACCTTCCACCTTCGAGTTTCATAATAGTTCGATGCGGGCAAGCGACTCCTGGAGGGCTTCGGACATGGTTATGCAGATTAACGTAAGTCTGTGGGGAATCCTCTAATCCCGTTGCATAATATGTGCAGTCTTCTGAGAGCCTGAAAGGACTCTTTAACATTGGATTTCACTTGCAAAATTATGTATGAGTTATTAATAGATTTGCAATCAATTGGGAAGCTGAATATATTTTATACCCAACACTAACAGGAATTATTCTCGTGTGGCACTATTTTTAAATTGATTTTAAATGTAAATTTATTTTTTAACACCGCTGATAATAAAGGATCGGATAGAGAATAGAGATATTCCAATCAGGTTTATCCATAAATCCCTTTTAGGAGGATCTTTTTATGGGGAAACCCAGCTATCTCCAATCTTTCCATGCTGATTTCCGAGATATAAAAGATAATTATCCACTCACCCACTAGCTGCCACCGGGAAGCCACTCCTGGTTATCTAATTTGCAAGTGCATTCAGCTCTGCTCGACGGATTATGGATTAGTTCGGTTTGGTTCCTTCTTTTGGGGGCACCACACAAAGAGATACTGTGGGTGGCAATGGGAAATGTAAATGAAAATGGGAGCGGAGCGACTGCTCCACTTGAGCTGCTTTTCCCTTCAGTTCTTGTCGATTTTTGGTGATTTTTTTGGTTGGTTGTTGCTCGGCGTTCAGTCTTTTGGGGTACAGATATGTATATAGCAGCTATATAGTATTGGTATGGAATTTGTGTGCTCCTCGAGTGTTGTTGGTCGCCTCCGTGGCAGCTCTGAGCCAGGACTCGCGGATTCGCGTGGACTCAGGCATGTGGGCCCCATTTTATTAGTTTGTTTATTCGGGTTATACATCCACGGGTTTTGGGCTGGCGCGGTTGCCATAGAATACGGGTATGCGGTGCATTTGGGAGACAGTTGCTGTCCCTATTCCACCTTGGCACCTTGGCACCCGGGCGCCCGGGCCACCTCCTCATGATTTCTGTTATTAGTTTGTTTATTTAAAGCTCTTTTGGGGCAATTCGAGACCCAAACAGCCAGGCCGACGACTGTCGTCTCACCTGGCCAAATGACTGGCAGTCGTCGGAAGGGTTCAGCGGAGTGGCGGTGGCGACGGGACAGATAGACAGACAACCATCAGACCCAGTCGGCTTGTTGCTGCCACGGCTTTCGCTTCTAAACATACCAAAACATTGGATTTCTTGGCAATAACAAAATGGCGGTACGTTCAACTCTCTGGAGTCCATTAGATGTAGAAAGGATCTGGAATCTCAGCTGAAGTTAACGGTATTTATTCCTTATAAAATTATAATTTTTATTATTCCTTTATAATAAATTTAATTCGTATCTCTTTAAGATAAGGAAGTGGTATTCTGCCTTCGTGCCAAAGCCAACGCTACATCCTCGAGAAGAATTTCCTCCGTTGAGAGCCTTCAGCATTCACCTTGGCCGTGCGTGCAATTGAAGCGAAAAATCGTTTGCATTAAAAGCCCATTTCGTGGCTTTTCATAGCTGTTGCTGCATGTGAGTGTATTGTAGTTCCTGTTGTCGTTGGAAGAATTTAACACGCACATAATTGCCTGCCAAATCGTAATGGCTTCACGTGCCTCTTGTTGTTGCTGTCCTTGCCATGTTATTGCTGTGAAATAAGTCAAAGTTCGGCGACAACGCAACTTATGGGGCCAACGACCACTTTTGTTCACCTAAAGGACCAAGCTGGCAATATTCCCAACAAAATTGTGTTCCAATTTAACTTTGATTTGATAATTTTTAAAATGCAATTCATTTGTATAATAAATTCAAACAATAACAACAAATAAATTAGTTAAAGGTCGGTGCTTTATAGCGAGAAACTCCTCTTCTTAAAAATATGTCTTGGAACTAATTTTTATCTTGATGCTCATGTTCTTTTCTGAAAGATTTTTAGTTTAAACAGTTAAGATTTTTGTTTATATATTCCATAAATAACATAATTTAGGGCACTGTTCATCCATAGAAATTAATACAAATCCTTTGGTTTTTATGCCATTCTTTAAAAATATCTAATTTGTTTTCGAACAATAGTACTTACTAATATTTTAATAGCTAAGTAAACCCATAGCCAAAATACATAACATCAACATTTGAGGGCGATCTTACCGCTTAACACGTAATTATTTTTATTTTGCTTATAAACTGGAAGGATTCCAGTTCGATGCGTCTCAGAAGAGCTCAAGTCGCGGAACCGCAGGAGCGCGGATCGGGGAAATATTACACAGACATTATTCAATAGGCTAACTATGAGCTAACACGAAAACAGCCTCCCATTGAAGAGCAAAGTGCCCAGCAAGTGGCTGGGATTACTTCGAAGGACTGGACTCGTGGCTGACGCCAGTGATCGCTGGGGATTTGGCAAAGTCCTCGAACGTGTCCTTGGCCTTCTTGAGACCGCGTCCCGCGTAGCAGGGCAGCATGTGGATGAAGCGGAAGGTGTTCTTAACGCCCTCGTTGTAGTAGTGTTTGGCTAAGAACCGCATCTCGCCGGTCCGCGGCAGCTGCGGAACCTCGAACGGCAGCTGCTTCTTGGCCTTCTGGACGTAGGGACACAGGTCCGACTTGATCTGGTTGTACAGCTTGTCCGTCTGGTCCGAATCGCCCCAGATGCCCACCTTGTGGGTGTAGTAGACGGTTCCGGCCAGCAGACCGCCGCGCAGCAGTAATCTGAAAGAGATTCGATTTTTGTCAGGCTTACGTAAGGGGCAAGCAGTAGCATAGGCACTCACCCCACTACCATGTTGATTCCTTCGTTTTTCAGGGGAAGATCGTGTGACAATTACGGGGGGCTGGATTCAGTCCAAACAAGGCAGTCTGGTCGGTTTCGTTTCGAAGTTTTTAGAAAATAATAATTTTACTGCATATTAGTGAGGCCGTGGCAACTTGTGTCAGTGTGGCATCGCTCACAGCGGCCGGAAACCCGCAGAGACCGGAACCCTTAGGTTTGAGTCCAGAATAAGCAGTATCTAGAATAAAATTGTCGTTATATTTTGTTTGCGCCAAAAAGATGAATACAACATTAGTCAAATGTTGTATTATTAACTAAATATTTAATAATAATTTGTGCAAAATTTGATTACAAACATGCGAATTATTAGACAATAAAGGAAATTAATAGACTCGTTTTAAAATTACCTTTTCCTGTCTTATTTTCATTCGTGAAAATGATTTTAAATAATTTAATCTCTTAGAGAGTATAGAAACGTTGACCATTTGAGCTAAATTAATTAAATTATGGATTGGACTTAATGCTTTTTATTGCTTTTAAGATTGCAAGGTCAAAAGGCAGCTTTCGGCTGGCTTATCATCAAAACTGTTTTCATCACATGAGCAAATAAATCGGGAATCAGTTCACTGGAATCACTTTCCGCTAGTGGTTATAATGTTTAAGCTCGGTTTCTTATTAGCATATAATTTTTTGGTTTTCTATGGATGCCTGGCAGAGTCTCAGGATGACACCGAAACAGTGTGTCTGCTGGAATATCCCTCGGATCAATTCTGTTCCAACGATCAAATTACCCTGCAAAAGATGAGCATACAACTTGAAGATGTCCAGTCCAAGATGAACAAGCTTCAAAGACAGCAAGCTGCCATGACGGAAGCTATCCTATCCAAGTTTGAGAGGTTGCTGGATTCAAGGGGAGCTGCTTGGAAGAATGAGTTCAAATCCAGGCTAGAAAATATAGAACACCACTCGGCACCCACTCTGGATGAACGTTTAAAACTTCTTAACGAGCAGGAGTCCTCTCAGTTCGAGCTGATCGGCTCAAGATATTTTCACATCGAGAACAGAATTAAGGAGAACTGGGAATCTGCTGAAACCACCTGTCGACAAAGGGGCGGTCACCTGGCGAGCTTCAGAGACGAGGCAGAAGCTGATGCCGTGAAAAAAAGACTAATCCTTGAGAACACTCCCTACTGGACTGGCATCAATGACAGAGATAAAGAGGGTCATTTCGTGTCTGTGGCTTCCGGCAGGCCAGCAAGAGTTTTGAAGTGGATAGATGGTAAACCTCCCACAGCTGATACCAAAAAGAATTGTGTATATACATATAAATATCTATCTTACTCTATGAGTGATAATGATTGCGACGACATGTTATGTTTTATTTGCCAGGCAAACGATGAAGTTTAGGTTAAAACAAACTTGTGTGCTTCAGTAATGGGTTGTAAGATGTAAAATGTAGTTATTTATACAATTGTAATTTTTACTTAATAAAAAAATAAATAACTTAATAATATTATGTTTGAAATTTATTAATGAGTTGGGCCGAAATCCCGGCGGTACTGCAATACCGGGCCAACCCGCGACAGAGGTGGAGCAAGCTCCTAGCACTCCGTCTGATTCCAAAAATCAGTTTAACATTTGTTGTCCTCCAATGGAGGAACTATCAGATGTTAAGCTGATAAGAACAGATACTACACTTTGATCTTAGCCATAAGGCCGAGAAGCGATAACTAAAACGGGTCAAGGCTCAGGACTTTATGCTTGACGAGTCAGAACCCGTTGAGAATTCCGAAAATCAAAAAGATATATAGTCGTTCAGATCTCAGTTGCATATCTTAAGGGATGATTATCAATATCCTTATAACATAAGGTGAGACCTATTGTAAAGTCCTTTTATAAAGAGAAGCAGAAGATGCTGGACGGCATCTAGCAACATCTTCTTCGTAATAATTATTTTGTTATCCCCTTAAATATATATTTAAAAAAATTAAAACAATTAATATCTGGGGTTCAGAGTTGCATTAAAATAAAAAACAATATATATTTAGTTATTGTCACTAGAAAGATTTTTTTTAGATAATAATGTCTTTAGCCTGAAAAATGCAACATTTAATAATAAACTTTAACCACCCTGTATCTGATATAACTTACAATATTTGTGTTCAATAACTTCTTTTAATAATAAAATGTTTTCATTCAGTTTGGTTGTTTAGGTAATCACTTATATGGTCCTTCCTAGTTAGCGGCTTATCCAAGGAGCCTTTCTTCTCCCTTTGTCCTGAATTAAATCTCATTTATTTAACAAGAGTCCCTGGGAAAAGAGGGCACTACTACTCTAGCTATAGTACTGGCTACTGGTACCCCTATTTCCGACATTTTCATTTTTCCTGCGCCTTTGTCACAATTTTGCGACAGTCGCTGCAGTTAAGAGGATTATTGCCTGGCGAACAAAGAAGGAATTGCCAAGGTTTTGTGACAATTTATTGAAAAATCCCAATTTCAAATCGAGTGAGCATTTTAACGGGCTTCCGTAGTTTTTACTATATTTTTTGTGATGTTTTTTTTTGGGTTTCTTTATTGTTGTTTTTTCACCCATTTTCGCGCCGCCTGTCGTCCTTGCCAGGACTTGGGTCGGGCGACATTGACCCACGTGTCAGCCGGGGTTGGCTACGCCTATTAATGGGCTCAGTTAATGTGTCGCACAACCCCTTCGTGCACCCGAAAAAAAATAAAATTTACCTCCACCTCCTCCCTTATTTTTGGGTTCAAAAATTGGCAAGATTTTTTGCGCGAAAAAAAGTAAAAAACGAGAAAATGTAATTTATTAATTTCACAGGGACGTGTGACAGTTGGTTGCATTCGCGCTGATCCTTTATTTACACAAAGAGCGGCAGCATTTGGGTGACCCTTTTTTGCCCCTGCCCTAACCTTCGAACCCGCCGAGAATTTTTATGCGGAAAATGTCAAGAAATTTTTTGTTGCAAAATTCGCATTATCCATAGAAAATTGCAATTTTACAATGGGCAAGGGTTCAGGGCGGCGGCACTTACCCCTGCGCTTACCCTATAGCCCCTAACCCTAAACCCTTTTCCAGTGTCAATGTATGGATTTCACATTGCACTTTCATTCGCTTCATTTGCGCTCAAAAGTAATTTGGCGACCCCCTTTAGTTTTGGGCTAGATTTTACACATTTTCATCGGGACAGCGGCAGCGGAGATATGGGAGATATGTACTTCGGACAAATGTCCAACCCTTTTCCATGTGCAACAATGCCACGGAGCTGTAAACTTTAATGAAATTTATGTCGATTCCTTTGACAACGTTTTTGGGGGCACACACACGCTTCGCGCGCGTGTGGATTTCACATTTCACATTTCAAAGAGCAGCTGCCACAATTCCAAAATTTGGATGGTCTCCTTCCAAATGGTTTTTAAAACCCAACCCACCCGTGCTGCAAACTCAAACTCAAACACAAACTACACACGTATCGGAAACAGGCCGGTAGTATCTTACACTTTTTTATGGATCTTGTTTACTTATTCGATTTTGATATTATTGGCGCACGCGTCTGTATTTGCCCTCGGCTTAGGGTCCGCAGCCGGGTTTTTTTTGTATATTTTTCTGGGGTGTTAAAGATAAGAAAACTCCTGGGGTTTTTTCGTGTTAAAACTGACTTTTTTGTAGTTGAATTGCGTGTGAGTTTGGGTTGAAAATATATGGTTTTTAAATCAAGACACGCGCCGCCTGGTAGGCTCTTTATATGCTGGCCATTGCCTGAGGGTCTACTGTGTTGCACTCAAGTGCTTAGACTTTAATTGTATTTAGAGAAATGAGTGAGCACAATGTTAAATTAAGTGCAATTAGGTTTTATATATAAAGGATATATTTCAGGGAAGGTACAGAAATAAAGTAGAATGTTTGATTCTAATACCAAAATATTTTAAATCGTTAAATATTAAATCTTTCAGTTGATGTTATAATTTCCCTTCCTAATAATTTCTTTCCTTATTTTTTATCAATCAAAAGATGTCATATTTAGAATAATAATATTTAGAATACTATAGTATCTGGTACCTTGTATCTGATAGATACCTAGTCTAGCTTTAGACGATTTAAAGGAAACTTATCTTATCTCTGGCCCTGCAGCTATTGATGTATTTCTGCTGCCGTTTCGAAGCTTCTGCTGACCGAAAACTCTGAGATAAAAGTATAAAAGTCATTGGTTAGGGTTCTTTATTATTATTATTTTCTTTTTTTTTGTTGCCCCTCCTTTTTTACGTGAATAATGCAAACTCCCCCACTGATATACTTTCAAAGTCTGACCACACACACAACACCCGCTTTGGCTTTTCCCTTAAGCGGCTTATGTGTGTGTGCGTGTGATAGTGCATAAAATTTATTGGCGCTTTGGGGGCGGAGTTTTCCCGAGTTTTCCGTGGGATTGGGGGAGGCCTCTCCACTTTCACTTCGGTCTGTTGCTGGCACTTTTCCTTGTGGTCGACAAGGCTTTTATAATTTTATGCCATTTCTTTCAATATTTATTTTGTTATTATGTTTTTGTAATGTGTTGTTGTTGTTGCTTATGCTCCTCTCGTTGTCAACAGCAAGTAAACCAACAAAAACAACAACAAGCGTTGAAATTGGAAAAATTGTATCAATAGATTGTTGTCGCTGCTGCTCTGTGTGTGTGTGTGTAGTATTGCCATGGAAAATTCCGGCTGGCACATAAATTAATTAATTTTGTTTTTGCCTCCTTTTTTTGTTTGTTGTGCCTTTTTGGTAGGGTCTGGTGGGGAGAGACAGTGGGTGGCTGGGTGGGTTGGGCCTAGTTGTATCGAAATTTTGTTTAATGCGTAGTCAATAATATTAAAATGCACCGAAAATAATATAATAAAATAAATAATTATGAAAAAAATTATATTAAAGCTATATTTTATGTGTTGATATTATTAGCAATGTTTCTTGTACTTCAATTTTAATGATTCTTTGAGCATATTCCAACGAACAGCAATAATAACTATATATTTATTATCTACAGATAAAACAAAGGTTTGTAAAAACATTTTAAAAGGTTCCTAGATTATACTACAAAAATGTACTTAATTAAAAATACATTTTCAATGAATATAGGATTTTGAAAAAATTTTTTTAATTCCCCTATTAGTACGATTCAAAGTATTAGTAACTCCAATTAGAGAAATGTACCTCCTAAATATTAATACAGATTTCGGCAACACATCCCTTGTTATTATTTTTCCCCGTGTTCTTTATACTCTTCCCATTCTTCGCCCCCCTCCTGCCATTTCTATTTCTTTTTCGTAGTTGGCAAAGTCTAAAGTTACGTTCGTCTCTATTGATTTTCCATAATGAGGCTTATTTTGGCCCAACTTCCCGGTGGGGCCATCGAATTTCATTGCAAAATCACTGCAGGGAAAGTGATGGCCAGGAGGGGGTAGATTTCGGCCGGGAATTGGAATTCGTAGTCATCGAAGTCGTAGTCCTATTCGTATTCGTCGTATTCCTGGCTGTCATGGCTGATTGCCAAACAAACCGACAAGCACACACATACGCGTGAGGAGGCGAGACCCAGGCGAAGCAATTTTATTGTCATCATTTATACATACAGTGGGACATTGCTAAGGAGAGAGTCCTTCCTGGTCCAAGGACGAGTCTCTAGTTAGAGAGAGCTGTATTTCTGGGTGGTTTCTGAAATCTAGAAATTTAAAAACAACTCTAAAAGCTGCGAAAAAGTATAAAATAAAAGGTTTTATTTTAAAAATCACTTAAATCCTGGAGGATAATTTTCTTGAAAGGTTCTTTAATTAAAACCAATTTTGGTATCTACTTAAATATTGTATTTTTTAATTTTAAAGTAAAGTAAAAATAAATTTCTGTAAAAATATATCAATTTCTCAGAACGAATTGTTCCTCTAATTTCAACAGTATTTTTTGCTTTACTTTCTCATACAAGGACACTTCCAAACTGGTCTTATTTCTGCTGCTGTCAAGTCAATCTTGACATTATGAGTTCTACTCCATCAGCAGGAAAATATATATGTATTGAGACATGCTGCTACCTTTGATAGATTTTTCAATTTATTATCTCCTTATCAGCTTTTAATTAATGATAGTTGGGGGAAATCTTGGTTAATATTTATGACTACAAATAATTTGGCAAGTTTGGTGCGGCTCAACTTTAATTTGCAAAGCGATAAATAACGAATGACCAATGAATTTCGCAAAAGAAAATCCCCAGAAATTCCCTTTCCGAATTCCGGAATCCGAAATGCGGATAGCCGTAAAATGAAAGTGAAAAGAAAAGTGGAAAAGTGGCCGGAGCAACAACTGCAAAAAGTGCTGAACGCAGACAAAGTACAAATTGCCCACAAAAATATAAAAACGAATCAGGAGCAGCAGCAGGAGCAGAAGGAGCAGATGAGAAGAAAGAAAGTTCAATTTACTACTTTTCACTTTAGCATACATTCCAACCCCCACACACACCACACACACACATTCTCATACGTATAGTAATTCAAAGGACACCCTCGCTTGAGATGGCCAGCTGGTTTGGCTTGGAAATTGGAGAAGAGACCGCCACAGCATCCCACACACACATACACAGATACTCATATGGCCTCCCCGTCCCCAGTTATCCTGGCAACCTTATCCTTGCTCCGGCACTCCCCCAAAAACTTTGCCTTTTTGCGTTAAATTTTTCTTTTTATTTTGGAATTTTGTTCGATGCCCGCCTCACTCTCGCATGTGCCATATACATACATGCTTACGCAGGATACATATATCCTGCACACACACACATGAATGAATCCCCAACACGAGCATCTAATTTTCTTTTAAGGTCAAGCTGAAATGAAATACAAAAAAAACTTTTTTTTTCGCTTGATGAAAATTACAATTTTCTTCTTATTTTTCTCTCAACTTTCATGCCAAAAGGAAAAAATTGTTTGCCCTCTTGTTGCTTCCGTTCGTTCGCTGGATGCCCGATGATGTCCTCTTCCCTCGTCCGTGCCCAAACGTAACCGTACAAGTACACACCGCTGCATGAGTGTGTGCGTCCTTTCTGCCGGCAAGTTTTATTCCTCATCAACGCCCGTTCAACCTATTCCCCCTCAGCCGAAGCCTCAAACTCTGACTCAAACAGTCCTGCCAAGGAGTTCAGACTGAAACGCACGCACATGGCCATGAGAAGGCTGCTGTATGTATCCCAATTGAAAAGGCACAAGAAGCAGCAGGAGAAGCGGAGTAGAAATCTCAAAACGCAACTGAAACTGAAATAAACCCGTGCTTTCGGTTCTTGCTTCTCGTTTTGTATGGCTTCATAAAGGCAAAAATGTCAAAAGGGATGCAGTCCTTGGCAAAGTTAGATAGAGATCCTTTAGATAAGGGTTGCGGGTTGTACGATGTGCGAAGACCTTAGGATTGTGTGTCGAAAATTACCCAATGAACTCATTAGGGTTTAATTAATGATCATTATCAGGTGTGATTAAATCATCATTTATCAATAAAATGGTATTTAATTATATCAGTAATAAAGTATTCAGCTCGCTAATATTGACTTATAATATACAGACTATTTAGATCTTTAAGTTGAATTTGAAATAGGTTTATAGATCAATTCAGCTAAGTGTTTTCCGTCTGATAAATATTATTTATTTTTTAAAATTGTATGTGAAATACCAGCGTATCATGAAAGTCCTCAGAATAATCAAAACCAGCCTTGATCTTTGGCTGCAGCGTCGCCACCAGACAGTACTCTTAACCTGCATGATCATTACAGTGGTCACTATGTGGCTGGAGACCGGCCTTTATATCCAAAGTAACTGGCATGACCAGAGGACGAAGTTCCATGCCATAGTTCTATTGTTGGCGGTAGGTGTGATGATCCATTTCACTAATAAGCATGCGAATCGGTGCTGTCCCCACCTTTGGATTGACTTCTTTGTCAAGAACTTTCGCCGCATTATTTTTGCCGACTTTATCCTGCGGCGTTTGATCTATCAACTGCAGCTGGCCAGCCAGATGTTACCTAAGCCACCCATTGATCTGCTGGATCCAGCAACTCAACAGATATTCGAGCAGGTCCAGAAGGACACCTTCCTGGCGGTGCAGGTGTTCCGGCGGGATGCTAATGCGATTCTGGATCGGGATCAATCCAACTACATTATGATGAAGGAGGAGGAGGAAGAAGTCGGCAAAGCTGGCTTTCGCCACATGCTGGTGTCTGACCAGTTACTCCGGCAGCTTCTTGGTCCCTATGGAAAGGCTCCAAAATCCGGCGAGTAAAGGTGAAATGTTTTGTTTTGTAAATTTAAAAAGTCAAATCAAGTCGTCCACGATAAGAGTCGTAAAATAATCATTGTATTTTTGTAATAATACACAATTTGCAATCTTCCAAAGATTATGTAATATACGTACATTTATTTGTACTAAAAGTACGATTTGAATTAAAATTAGGGTTTCTTGAGCTTAGTGTTTCACGGCAGAGATAAATCTTGGGACACTGGGTTATATTATTATATAATTCAATCATTTTATATGCCATATTATTCTGAAATATTTTTCAGCTATTTTATTTTCGTCAGAAAAAATATCCTTTGAATTTGTCTTACATTTTGTCAAATTTTCCATTTAAAAATGCGAGACTCGAATGAAAATTTATGCAAAAGGGAAAAGCCAGACCAATTTTAGTCGCGCTCTGAAAAGTCATTAGGGGAAACCTACTACCACCACTCGTCTTTGGTGCGTGTCCTTTTGCGTCATTTATTTAAATTGCCGCATTTCCAGGACTAATGTGCATATGCCAGGGGAAAAACAAATGAAAAACCCACCCCAGCCCCTAGCCGCGATATACATTTGGAAAATGAGAAAACGAAATAACAAATACTTACCCCAGCTCCCTAAATAGCGCCGAAAAAAATCCATAAGTTAAATTATTAAAGTTTGTAGCTGTTGTTTGTGTTCAGCCAAGAATGGGGGTTTCCTTTTTTTGACACATTCCAAGGACTCTGCCAGCGGTCAATGAAATGAAGTCCCATAAAACACATAAAACACACAGTTTCAAATGTTAAATACCCTGGACTTTTAAATCCTTAACAGATTTTTTAAATATAACTTTTAAAAGAAAGGTGTACAGCTTGTTTAAAAACTATAATATTAGACCTTACCAAGATGAAAAGTTAAACAAAGGCGTTTAAAAACTTCTTACAATTTAATAAATAGATTTCAAGTTTCCCACAAAACCGAAATACTTTTAGTCGCTGACTTAAGGGGTAATGAAAATATAGCTGAAAATGGAAAGCGTTTCCAAAGCATATGGTGACAACAAAAACTGTTGTTTGCGCCTGGCGCCGCCTAAACAATTTAATTGAGAGTTGAAATTACTCGTAAATGTGTATATGTATGCTTACACACACTCGGTCACATGTGGAATAAGTGGGCGATGTCCTGACTGTGGCCTTTAATGGCGTTCAATGAGTATTTCGGGCCTGTATTTTGTGACCAGTGCGGCCTGCGTGCGAAGCTCTGTCAAATCGATTAAAAACTAATTTTCCACACACAATCCATCTAAAAAGAACAACGAAAACAATAATTTCATTCACGAAGTTTTTGAGCAATTGCTGTCATTGATGGATGGTTTCAATTTACAATGCATTAGAAGAAAAGGATAGTCGACATATGATATACATATGCCCAAGGGTAAAGGATGGGGTTTTAATTAAAACTGAGTAATCTATAAGTGAGTTTATATACACAAAAAAAGTTTAGTTTTCATTTATATATTTTATATGCTTACTTAGTTGATTTTTCCTACAGTTCAAACTAAACTAACTTTCATGTTAGCCCGCTTAAAGTATCCGGCAACTGTACCAGAAACTTTTCCAAACTGTTTGTTCACATATTGTGAACATTTATAATACTCAACCGTTTTCATGTTTTCACCCGAAAAACTATCTGCGAGATATTCTCCTTCCTTGTCAGCCCGAAAATTATGAACAAGTTTGTTTTCTCCAGGAAGTGGAAGTTCGTCCGGGGGTTAGACAAGAGGAAACTATGGAGCTGTCAGGAACACGCGCCGCCTGACGCACATCTCCAGCCCCCCGATCGGAATTGATTTCGTCGCATTCTTAACAAAAATTATTGATAAGACATTTCCACGGGCATTGTTGTTGCCCATTACGGCTACAGTGAGTGTCCCATGTAATACAAATATTGACATACTTTGATTTCGGAATGCTCGAGCTGCTTAGAGGGTAGCAACAAGCAAAATGGCAGGACCATCTCCAGTTGCCGGTGGAGGATTAAGTTTCCTTTGCCGCCTCTTCTGACCTATGCACAGAGATAAATTTTGAGTCACAGGGGCACATTGGTAATTTTTAAATTAATTTTATTGACTTAATAATTAATAATAATATTTGAATTATCAAAAAAAAAAGTTTAAATACGTTTCTTTTAATTCTAAAAATGTAATTAAAATCTTACCTTTTATTATAAAGAAATCCAGTAATAATAATTCCATGCCAAAAAATATATAAATTGAATTATAAACCTCTTTAAGTCATGGTAAAATATTTTTCTCAGTGCTTTAAGTTCATCCCTGCCTCCTTGTGAAGATATTGAAAAGCTGAAAGCAAATGTCAAAACTCGGAAAAGTTGAAATTTCCCTCATGTTAGATGGGAGTGGCGGGAACGGTGTGAGTCGCATTCCAGTCTCAAGGGTCGCAGAATCAGCTTAGACAAGTCCCTCGCCGACTTTGAATGGGAATCACAGGAAACACAGGGCGACCTAAGCACTTTTAAAGCTCGAGATGATGACACTTTGTGTGCCAAAGTGCATTCGCTTCGAGGAAGTCGAACTGTAGCAGCTGAAGAAGAGATAACTCCTTGATATTTGGCCTCTTGCCAAAGGACACCCCCAGTCAATGCAGTTTTAAATTTATTTATATGTATTTGTATATATATTTAATATAATCAATTTAAAACACATAAAATTTTTGATAAATGCTCACTTACAATGAAATGAAAAATTTTGGTTTTTCCTCCACTTCTCCGTTTTTTGATTCTTTGCTCTTTCACATGTTTACATATATCGTAATATAAATTATTTTGTTCAAGTTTGCCTTGCGTTTCTTTTGATTTTTTGCCTCACACATAGTTTTACGTAATAACAAAGTAAAATTGTTTAAATATATGTAATATATATATGTGTATATATATCGATATATAAGTGTACATATCTCATACATTTGCCAATTGCTAAATAAATGTTTTTTTTTTAGTTTCCATTTTGGTTTTTTTAATTTATAGTAAATTTAAATTTAATTTTGTTTTGATTTTTGCTCGTGGCTTTTGATTTTGCGCTCTTTCACGTCTTTGTGTTGCTTTCTTTATCATATTCTCCTTTTTACTTTTTTCTCTTTTTAACTTCAACATCAATTAAATTATTATTTTCCAAAATATTTTGTTTTTGTTTTTCTTAGGCCTACAACTAAAATATTTGTTAAGAGTGTAATTTGTTTTGTTTTTGTTTTGTGCTTAACGCTCTAAAAATGTATTTTTGATTTTGTTGTCGTTTTTGCTGAGGACCTTACCGGACTTGCATCCGGCGGAGCCGTACAAAATTTTGATTTATGCTCAAGGTACTTTGCAAGTTGTCTTTGGGGTTTTGTTGTAAAATTTATTTATCTTTTTTATTTTATAAAACATATTCGCTTATCTCTTTTGATTTGTGCGCTCTTTTTTGAAGGGGGGTTGGGGGTTGCAATCACGCGAAAATTCAACGAAATAAAATAAATGGAAAGCCATTGCCAAGACTCGAGCCCAAAATGAAATAAATAATTTGCATAGCATTTCTTCGGGGGTTGCGCCTAAATCACCCTTGGCAAATGCAATTTTTTTCCTTATTTCTTTTCATTATATTTTTCATAAATTGCAATTTTTCCAGTTCACTTTTAAACATGCAAATAGCGGCGGTGCCGGCGAACACCCTTAAATCGATGCAGAAACCCCACGGAGAGGCTACATTTTGGTCAATTGTTTGCGCCCTAAAAATAGCTGTTTTGCTGGCAGACGATTTTCCCAAATTGCCATAAAAATTCAATAGAAAATATTTCGGGATAAATTGGGAAAAATATTTGCCAGATTTGCCTACCACTATCCATGCCATCCATCCCTCTGGCCAACCTGGCTGGGGGTTGTTGCTTGAGTCAATCTTTAATTGCAGCTACACGCCGGAAAAGTATCGAATATCTGGTCGTAATCAATGAGATGAAATTTGCATGGACACGTGACAAATAATTAACTGCCAAAAATGGGAGAAAATCGAGAGGAAAATTCAGAGGGTGGCTGCATTTAATAAAGGCCAGTGGCATAGCGACAGCAGTATCGATTTTTGGATGTTTGATATTACGACTGGAATTTTTTACAAAACTGCAGCTGCTGACCCGACCCTCAAACTTGACCCTCACATGACCATGCTGGGTTTTTGTTATCGCATTCCTCAGTTTTTTTTCCATTTATATAGATGTATTTTTTAATGCAAACATACTAATCAGGGTTGCTGGTCAGTGTGTATGTGTGTCCCAGAAACCGGAAACAGTTTTTCTTTTCTTTTTTTTCATGAGGGTGCTGCTTTTTGGAAATATTTAAAAAAGAAAAGCCAGCTGCTTGGGAGTTTGGTTTTTAAACAAGTTGCAGATATGCACTCAAACCATTGTTGACAAATTGAATTAAATGGCAATTTAATAATTTAAGTCGGCACGGCGTTGGACCAGCATGTAACACCCCGAAAGATGAAGGTCCCCTATGGGAACTTACTCGAAAAAAAACACCCAAAGGGAACAAAGGTCTTCCCCTATCGGCCACAACTTCACAGTCAATAAGTTGAAGATTCTGATTTTTTAAGACCTTAAGATATACATATGTTACCCTGTCTACGGCTCGAGTCTGGCACACTTTCATCGGGGTAAAAAATAAATACATAAATGGTGGCTTGTTGTCCAGGGGGAAATCAGAATTCAGAACTCAGAATTTCAAATGAAATAATAGAAACTCAAGTTTAACAAATACAAATTGCATGACGTTTATTCGGTATATACACACATATCAAATAATATATAAGAACTAATAATTAAGTAGAATGTATAAAATAAAATTACCATCTATATTTGTAGCTATATTTATTTTCATTTCGATTTTAGGGCTCAAATGTTGCTTTGTTTTTCGGGACGCGGCAAAGTATTTGCTAAAAGGCACGCAGCATTTTAAAAAACACACGTTTTTAAAAAAAGAAAATTTCGAATATAGCAAATGATCTTTGCCGGTCCCTGTACACGCCCTGGAGCCATTAACTCGTCCCGGGCAGCTCCTCTCACCGATGAACAAATTCCTTAAATACTACAAAATAATCTGTGAGAGTCGCAGCCCAAAACGGACGGGTTGATGGATCTGGTTTGGCTTCGGCTTTATCGTTATTATTATTTCTATTATGTTTATTTCTAAACGTTTGACTAGAATGGTTTGGTTCTTAGTTATGCGACTAGTTTGTGTCTTTAATCTTTGGAATGCTTAACTTAAAATAATTCATTAAATCATAAGGAATATATGGAATAAAGTATAAAATGTAATCCTGTTTCGAGGTAAAGTTTCTACAAAAAATTGTATTTAGCTTTAAGGATTCTTTTCTGCTGCAGTTTTCTTTACTTTTTTTATAGACTTTTCTCTAAAAATTCTTGTTTTATTTAAATTATTGTTTTCAAGTCCGTCTGAGGTAGCATTTTTGTTATCTTTTTAACGTTTCATAATATATATTTAATTTATTATTTTGGTAATATTTAATTGTTTACGTTTTGTTTTCTTTAAATATGTTCTTGTATAAAAAAGTACTAATGGTCATTGTACTTTTGCCCTGAGTTGTTTAAATGTTCTTAATTTTTACCGTCTGGCGCTAGTTCTCCCTCTTTCCGTCCCTGCCCCTTTTTGTCGGATATCTGAACTACATCTTTAACAACTTTTATGTACACGTTGTGCGCTGGAAATAGTATATGCTTTAAGTGAAGACATTCCTTGGATATAGCTTTATATAGAGTGCGGTAATCAAAGTAAGTGCAGATCTCCGTCGGGGCCTTCGTTTAGAACTTCCTAAGAGTGTACTATAGTCTTCGCTATAAAGATCATGACTTTGAGCAATTTGTTTGTGCTGAAGCTTTACCATATTGTATCTTTTAAATGCCTATATATATGATCGTAGCATATACATATATATACCTTTACGTGCTCGGATCCCCCGGGGATCTGTCCGCCTTATTCTAAAACCCAAATAGCAATATCTAGATGAGAAGTGTATAATTTAAATTTTGATTTTATGCTGCTGCTACTGCGATATACTTATATATCCCTCTAAGTGGCATATATAGCACTGCTTCCTTCTTTCTCCTGCATCCCTTCTACACCTCCCCTCCGCCTGTCCAGCTTATGCATTATGTACGTATTTAGATTCCTCTCCTCCGACTGCAACTTCTGTTCTTTCGTTTACGATAAACTACGATTACGCATAGGAACTTTGATAGTTAATCACTAGAGATATATGTTATAGGTTGCGGTATGTTATGCTTTATGCTATGTCATGCGTCTATCAAAATATATATCTTATTTCGACGGTTAGCACAGTGTTGCCAGCTGAAACGGACTTGTTCTTGTTGAGTTATAGGCTATAGATTTCTTGATCAGTGCCATGTTGGACATGGTGAACTTGGGCGTAGATATTGATCGATTATTAATGTTGTTATCAGGGTCTTTTTGTATATTTAATTTTAATTATGAGCTCAACTAATATGCGCACTCAGTCTTTTGTAGTTCCACTATTTTGTCTTGTTCATGTTCCTAACTTCGTTTGCTTATCTATTTTTTTTGGGGGTTTTCTGTGGTTCTCTAAGGGGTTTCTTGGTCACTCATCTGATGAAATTGGAATCTTACTCGTAAAATACTTTATGAAAATTTAAAATGTATTTTTTGCGGGAAAGAAAATGCTTGCTTTTATAACGCAGAGCTGCTTAAGCCATAGGATTTCCTGCGGCTGTCTGCATCCCTGCATCTTTAGAGTGTCCAAGGCCCCAAAGATTTCTGGAAGGTGACTATGGGTATGGGTTGTAACTTACGCTGCTGCTGGCAACACTATATACCTGTTGCATGCTGCACCTTAGGCCGGTGTCAGCCGGAAGCTGAGCGTGGCCGACTCCGAAGCCCGCACCCGCACCGGCAGGTAGACCAAGGCTGGCGCAAACTGCATCTCCGAGTCAGCGTCGGCGGGCTGTAGGTGGAAGGCCTGCATCTGATATGCTTCCTCTGCCCGATCCGGCTGGGCGTAGCTTGCCGGCTTGCCGCTTCCGTTGGCCAGCTCCCCGCAGCCTTCGAAGGGCGAGGTAGCTGCTGAGCGGTGGCCACTACTTCCGTTTCCGGCTCCGATTCCATTGTTACCACTAGCCAGGCCATTGGGCGTGGTCGGTGGCTTCGAGGAGGATCGTCGGCGTTGAATCTTGGGAGAAGCTGTTGAGCTGGTTGCCTTGGGAGAGGAGTTGGCCGGAGATACGGCTGATGGCGAGATCTTAGCAGCCGAGATGCTGAGGTTGGTGGGTTCCACTGGAAGTTCCGCGGGCTCTGGAGGTGCCACCACTGCTGCCACCTTGCTGGCCTTGCTGCGAGACTTTGCGGGATTCTTCGCTGGCTGCGGTGGCGGTGTCTCCATGGGCAGTTCCATGCCTTCGCCTCCGTTGTTGAGCAGCGCATGGGAGCGCTCGTGGATGAAGAGGAAGGCGTAGTAGGGCGTGGTGAAGGGACACAGCGAGCACTGGTACTCCTTGAACCTGCCCGCCTGTTCACCGAACATCCCCGGCAGCGGCAGGGGCGGCATCTTAGCCATCTGATGTTGCTGCTGCTGCATTTGGCCGAAGAGGTGCTGGGCGTTGAGGTTCTGCAGGGCCTGGGCGAGATTGGGAGCGGCACTTCCTGCTCCCGCTCCTACCGGAGTTGGGTTGCCGTTGCCACTGCCGTTGGGTATCTTGAGCGTGGGACTGTTGGGCTTGCTGCGTCCCGAGGACTGAGTGGGTTCCATCTCCCGGAGGCGTTCCATTCCTGCCGATCCGTGCTCGTTCATCAAATGGGAACGCAGCCATTTAAAGCTGCGGAACTGTCGCGAGCATAGGGGACACACCTCGTGACTTGTGGCGGACGAACTGGAGTTGGAACTGCCCTCCACTGTCGGCGGCGAGACATTCATCTCCTGATCCTGCGGCTGAGCTGCCGCTGGCTGCGTTAGGGACTGCGAAGCGGCAGCAGCTGCTGCTGCGGCGGCTGCCTCCATTTTGACGCCGTTCTGACCCCTCGGCTGCGGCAGCGGGGAGCCCTCTTCGATGATGCCGTGCGTGTTGTGCTTGTGCACCCGCAGGAAGTACTTGCTGCAGAGCTCCTTGTTGCAGATGTTGCACACCACGCCGCCAATCTGGGCTCCATTCTCGATCTCGATGCCGTGCATCCGCTGCATGTGCGTCTTCATGAAGTACTTGTTGCACAGCTCCTTGTTACAGATCTCGCAGTAGCTGCTGGTCGGGGTGATGGTGTAAGCTGGACGATTGCCTGGAGGAGCACCGGGTGGGGCAGCTCCTCCTGCCCCAGCTGGCGGCGGTACCGGCCGTTCCGGGGTGAAGAAGCCCTCACGCAGGGGACTGCCACCGAGTCCTCCATTCCGTCCGCCCATGTGCACCTCGGCGATATGTTGCTTGAATTCCTGGGCCGTGGCGAAATCCCGATCGCACTGCTGGCAGCGAAGGTCGCCGATGGGCGAGGACCTAGCCCCGGGACCAGGCGGAGTTTGGGGATGATACAAACCGGCCATGGGATGGGTCGCCTGCTGATCGGGCAGGGGAATGGGAATGGGCATGGGCAGCTGCATCTGGCCAGCGTGTTCGGTCATCAGGTGAGCCCTCAGCGCATACTGGTTCTCCAGCTCCCTGCCGCAAAGGTGACAGGGCAGAGGCCGCTTTCCATTGATGTCATTCAGCTGCTGCAGCATGGACTGAAGCTTCTGCAGATTCTGCAGTCCCACCACCGATCCGTTCAGCTTTTCCTCGTCGTAGCCCTCCGGTGGCGATGACTCCTGCTGTTCAAGCTTGATCCGCTTGCTGGGCTGCTCTGCGTCGGCTTCTGCCTCCGTTAGGTCCTGTTCCATCTCCTGCTGATCCATAGACGCTGCCGCTGCCTTGGCCAGCATCAGGTTGAGCGGCATGAAGGGCCAGGCGCTCATCTGGGCTTCCTCCTTGCCGGCTGGCTGTGGAGGCACATCCTCTGGTGGCACGAAAAGGCCGTGTCGCTTCCACTTGTGGGTGCGTAGGAAATACCTGTTGGCGTACTCTCGGTGGCACAGCTCGCAGTAGAATTCCGGGAACTGGACGCCCAGCCGACGCAGCTTGTCCGGACTGAAGTTGGCCTCCTTGGCCTGCTGTTGTAGGTGCGACGGCAGCTTTCGGGGCGGCGGTACGAAACTCAGCTCCTCCTGCTCCAAGGTGAAGTCCTCGCGGAAGCCCTCGGGCAACTGGTATGGCTTAAGCTGTTCCGCCTCTTGCAGCATTTCCTGCTTTATGGTCTGCTGCGGTGGCTCATTGGGACTGCCGCGCAAGGATTGCGACTGTGATTGCGTCGGCGTCTGGGTCTGAGAATTGGGCGAATCCTGTGCGGAGGGCAGTGAGTCGTGCTGCTTAGCCCGATGGCGACGCATGGCGAAGACATTGGTGAAGCGCTTGGAGCAGATGTCACAGTGCACCGTGGCCACGGGAGGAGCAGAGGATCCACCTCCGCTGGCTGATACCTGATCCTGTTTGGCCACCTGAGCTGCCTCTCGCTGCAGCTGGAACATCTGGCTCATGGAGCTCATGCCGGGATTGGTGGTGTGACCACTGTTGTTGTTATTACTGCTGGTGGTGTTATTGTTGTTGTTGTTGTGGTGGCTGGAAGCGTTGTTGGTGCTGGGCTCGCCGACGGGATCGAAGATGCCGTGCTTGTTGGCCTTGTGCGTCTTGAGGAAATACTTGTTGCAGAACTCCTTGTTGCACAGCTCGCAGTAGGCCTCGGGGTTGAAGATCCGCAGCGGCGGTCGATTCAGGCCATCGACTCCCGGAAACCCGGACATACCCAGCAGGGGCAGGTAGCCAGCTGGACCCACTCCCAGTGCGGCCTCCGGGGGGAAGGGAAACGCTGGCGGCATTTGGGCAGCATGCGGATGATGAGCCTGTGCCTGTTGCATGGCCTGGAACCAGTGCTCTTGCTCGCGCTCCAAGTCCTTGCCATGACCGTTGGTCAGGTCGTGCTGCTGCTGCAGCTGAATCTGATGTTCCTGTTGCGGACTGGGACTCTCGGCTCGCTCGAGCTTCACCTTGATAGAGGCCAAGAAGTCGGCGGGATTCTGGTCACCTACCCGATCCTCGCCATGGTCCTGCAGCATGTGCAGGCTCAGCTTGAATTCGGTCTCAAAGTTCTCGCCGCACTGCTTGCAGTAGGTGTGGTAGGGATTCTCCCGCTCCTTGCTCGCTTGCTCTGATATGTCTGCCCTGGCTTCCGCTTCTGGCTCGGCTTGAGGTTCGGGCTGTGCTTCCGTTTCTGGTTCGGGTTCGGGTTGCTCTTCCTCTTGCTTGTGCTGCTGCAGCAGCTCGAAGGTCTCCTTCAGCTGCTCAATGGACTTGGGTAGGAACATCTTGGACAGTTTATCCTCGTAGTCCACGGTGGAGTCACCTCGCTTTTGACCCGAAGCTTCGCCGCTGAGATTGAGTGCATCCAGGCGACTGGGATTGTGCTGCTTGCGTCGCTTCTTGGCTGCATCGCTCAGAGCCTCCAGCAGCTGCAGCTGCATGGCTGCCGCCATGGTGGCCATGTGGGCATCTCCCATCTCCTCCTCTTCCTCCGCTTCCTCCCTGTTCTTGTGCCCTTCCTCCGGCTCTGGCTCCGGTTCAGTTGTGCTGCTTCCCGCTGGCTGTGGCTCCAGTTCCAGCTCCATTGGCTTGACCAAGTGCTCAACGGGTGAAATCGCTCCCACTGCTGCACCTCCCCCTGCTCCTGCACCTCCTCCCCCTCCTGCTGCTGGTGTTGTTGTTTCTCGGGTTGCTGCTCCTGTGGCTTCATGTGTGTTGTTGCTGTTGCGGTTCGTGTTGAGTGTCGATGAGTTGGAGACGTCGGAGAGAGCAGTGTCCTCGCTGCTCAGATCTGGCGGTGGGGTGGCATATATGGATGCAGCCATTTTGGATGATATTACTGTGGGGATAATGGGACGGAGAAAGAGGGAAATATTATAGTGGATAACTTTTTAATTGAAGTCGAAGCCATGCTAGCGGGAGGGCAGTCTCGAAAGGGATTCAGGGAATGGGATATATTTCATGTATATGCATGTATGTATGTATAAAGCCAACATATGGAATGCATTTTTAATAAGTATAAAGTAATGGGAAAGCAAAACGATATCACGAAATACTTATTAAAGTCAGCACTTAAAGTTGTAACAAATTAAATGAAAAATAAAGCAAAATGTCACATCATTAATGAATTTATGATGGAAATATATTTTCCTCATCATCATCCCCATAATACAGAAGTCACAATGGAAAACATATATTATACTTTTTTTTACCATAGAGAAATTAACTATTTATTATGAAAATCTATATTTTCCCTATGAAATTCTGAAATATCTAAAATATTTAACTTCATACTTGATTGAATATTGTTAATTTATTTCAATTTTATAAACATATGCAAAGAATCTTAAATATATAGTAAATCTTTGAAATTATTTTAAAAATTATTAAATAAAATAATTAGTGACAAAAAAGGATATTTAATATGTTTTCTGTCGTAATGAATAATATTTAGCAGGCTGACTTCAGACTGATTGCAATTCAAGTGATTTAAAATCCAGAAATATTTCCCTGTATTTTCTAATTATGTTGGTTTAATTAAATCGTTTAAATTAAATAGTCCAATTTGTAATATTTATGGAATCCCAATGGTATAATAAATCCCCCCGACTTTTATTTTGCCCAGTGTATATAATATACGACCTGCGGCTTAAATCGCATTATTTGTACAAAAAGGAAAGCCAAATGGAGAAAAGAAAAAAATTACAGAATATTTGGCCAGAGATTCCATTCAATTTTAGTTTTGGCTTGGAACTGAATGCCACTCAAATATTTCTTCTTATTTTTCTTATGTCCTTACGCACACACACATAAGCCCATACACACACACGCGCAGAATATTTGTGTCTCATTTCCGTATGCGCTTAATTTCATTTTTCTGCTTCTGTCCGCCTTCTGCTTCTGCTCCTGTCCTCCTCCATCTGCTCCCTCTATATTTCCTGCTCTCTCTCTCTTATTCCTCTTCTCCATCATCATTATTCCCACACCCACCCCCACGCCATCATTTTGCTGGGGCCACACTTTTTCATTTTTGTGCAAATTCTATGAAAAATTTTTCCATTATATACGTATATTCATATATATATATATACAAATACATATATATAAAGAAAGTTTGCTTTTTTCTGTTTGTTTACTAGGCGCCCCATCTGCCACCCACTACTAACACACACACACACAACCCCATTGTGGCGCACACGAAAATTTATACAAAGTCATCCGATTTAAGGAATACAAATTTTGCTTATTTTCCTGCCAGTATGCGTATGTGTGTGTGTTTGTGGATGTGCGAGTGGGTGTACACAGAAAACTTTTTGCGCCTCACAAGTCCCCCCACACACACACGAACTTCTCCTCCCCCCATGCTAACCCCCCAAACCATCACTTGAGCCAAGCATAAAACTTATAAAAATTTTCTTCAACATGACTTGGTAAAATAAATTTGATTCTCAAGAAAAGCAAAAAGGAAGAAGGGCAGGGAAAGTGGGGGTAGGAGGGGTGAAAGCCAGGAAAAATGCCAGGGAAAATGGGAGGCAAAAGTAGAGGGCTGGGGGGACTGTAAGGAAGGATGGGAAAATTTTTCGAAATAAACCGAAAATTTCTTTTTCCTATTTGAGCGCAGGCAAAAAGGAGAAAGCCGAAGGAGGCGCAGTTAGCAGGAAGCGGAAGCAGGAGCAAGAAAGGACGAAGTCCTTTTTACCCTTTAATTACTAAATATTAAAATATATATTTATATTAATATTACAAATTATTTACAATGTTTACATTATTGAACATTTGGAAACCAAATTTTTTTTTGAAATATAGAATATACTTTAAATATTGTCTAAAATGTAACCAAACTGATTATTAAAAAAAAAATCCGAATGTGAAAATGTATATAATTAGAAATAATAAAGAAATAAAAAATATATTTTTTAAGTTAAAGTTTTTAAGGATTAAGTTTTTAAGGATATTTTAATATTATCCGTCAGACTGCTCAAAATTTTTAATTAACTAAAAGCTAATTAAAAGTGAGGGAGTTAACTCCTTAGAAGGACAATAATACCCTTTGAAAGGGTATTAAAGGCAATGGGGGTTTTGGGGAAGGCGCGGTTGGCACAGGAAGAGTGGAGAAAAAGCGAAAGAAAAGAAAAATATTCTCAACTATGCTGCAGACATAAATTAAGTTTCCATGGTTGGAAATTGGTTCTCTTGCTACATGTTGTCGTTGTAGTTGTTGCTGCTGTTGTTGTTGTTGACTTTGCTTTTATACAATTCAGGACTTTTCCCCCGCCACTCGCTCCTTTTAACCCCTGACCCTTCCGCCCGGTACTTTGAGGAGTTAAGCAAAAATGCCTGCCAGGATGTGCGCATTTCTCTTGAATTCTCGGTTGCTAGCATATCTATGTGAGTTGGTCCTGGCCGAGGCCGAGACCTGTGTGTGGGCGGCGAGTGTTGCTTGTATTTTGCTTGGGATTTTTATAAAGCCTAAGGTAGTTTGATGTTATTTTATTTGATTTTTTTCGCCTGCCTGCCTGGCTTCCATCTCATATGCTGGAAGATGGAGGAGGGATGGCCGAGAAAAATGTTCCAAATGAAAATGCCAACAGAGTGTAAACAAAACCATGTACTCCTTGACTCGGTGTATATACTCGTGTGTATATTGTATATTTTCGAGGCTTCACACACCAGAAGCGGCTAATTTGGCAAACCAACATATCAAACCAGTTTTTCGGCTGGGTTTGGGGGCTTAAGGGCGAGAAGTGAGAATATATATAATCTTGACACTGGCCTAGGGGAAACCAATAACGTCAGATTGGTTCTGACTTAAGTTCCCCTGGTTAAGGGTATTTCGTAAATTCTGACATGAATTAATATAAGGTTGAGATAGAAAAGGACCTCGATGTCAAAAAGGACTTGAAGAAGGTTTTTCTACTAGGAAATATAAGGCTTGAATTAAGTCTTAAACCAAATCAAGAAACTGATATTATATTGTGATTATATTAAAAGCAATTGATAAATGATTTTTGGGGTAATAATAACTAGAATTAAATTGGTATATTTATCAGCTTTTTAATTAGCTATTTATGTTGACTACACTTTTCTTAAAAGTATTTATTGTTAAAGAAATATCTAAAGGCAATGACCTCACATAATAATTATTAAACTATACAAGAAATATATTTTTAAACCTACTCATTAATAATGTTTGGTAAACTTTCTCCACGATCACTTTATAATCACTGATTTCTTTTATATTTTCTATATGTTCACTGGCTCAACATCTCACTGCACACCTTTTGCAAACTCATTTCAAAGGCGGTGATCACTTGAAGCTTTCTTGTTATGTTTTCTGCAAGTCACATTTGCGCAAGTGCACTAGGCTCGTTTCCGCTTCCGGTTCGTGTTGCGAGTCTCGTATTTCGTGTATTTTTTGGCGTGTGTCGGGATCGTGTCCTGCCAAGTGGCTAGCTCGTTGTCAACTGCCGATGACGCGGCGGAATAACAAAAAATATCGGCTATCAATTGCCCGTTGCCGGTTGAAAATCAAAACAGCAAATAGCAATGATACTAAAATCACAACCACACACACACGAGCGAACCCTAACCCCCTATATCGTTTAATAGTTTTTCCATAAATGCACACACACGCACATGGTGAGCCGGCACATATCGCCCGAAAAAACCTCAATAAAACACCCCGAAATATCAAAAATCATAGAATTTCCCTTAAAAAAAAGTCCACACACACAACGCGACAACTGAGCAGCGCTGCCCGGAAAACCATTATTGCTCCGCCCCTTTTCCTTGTTCCTCCTCTCTCTTTTTTTCTTTTTTGAAATTTTTACTAACCACCACAACTAGAGAGATATGGAAAGGGACGGCGAATGAGCAACAACCGCGCAACTTGGAATGTTTTTCCCCGATATTATTCTGTTGGTGTTGTCGTGCCAATTTATCATTGTTCGATAGGATTTTCAATTTGTTTTTCCTTTTTTCCTACTGCAGTGGCAGTGGCAGTAACAGTAGCAGTTCGTGTGCCACTGCCATCGTTGTTATTGGTGTTCCGGCTGCGACAGTTATATTTTTGTTATTTTAATTTATGCACTCCCAAAGGCAAGAGTCACAAATTCTTGGCTCGTTCGGTTTCGGATCCTTTCAAGTCCTTGACGCTAACAAAGCAGGCACTCCTTGACTTGAGTTGTTCGGAAAAGGAAAATAACTCGTAGAATAAAAAGGGTTTGGGGTTGGTTTCCCGCTGGAAATTGGTTAATTGAAGGGCTTCCGTGATGATCTAGATGTACATCCAGGTAGCTTCTATTCCCTACCTTTTGTTAAGGGATTTCCTCTACAAGATTTTTGAATTGTTCTTTAATGATATGATTACGTAGTTATTGTAAAGAAAAGGGATAGCCCAGCAGGGTTTCCTTTGTAGGGAGAAGACTCTGCGGAGTGCGTGACAAGACTTTGGCAATAAACGATTAGTAAATTGCTATACATACATACATACATGCATATATTTTATTTAAAGGGGAAAACCTCAGATAATATATTTCTTTGGAAATATAACATAATGATTATTATTTGAAAAGATATGGGTATAATAATCTCATTGGAAACATTAATTCAGATGTCAACAAATCAGTCCACCCTGATATATTTTTATTAATTTAAATTGATAATAACCTCTTTACTCTTTCAAATTAGTTATAAAGAGCGTAAAAGAGTCTCTGAACTAAGATAACAATTTTCTTCCAGTAAATTCGGTAAAATCATAATCATAAAGGAATATATTTTTAATTTGCTTTACACATTAATTAAAATGTATGCATTAAAAGGGCTCAACTATTGATCAAGTTAGGGGTTCCACCAATTCCCCGAAGGGATTAACCTTGCCTCACTGCACATCGCCATAAATCTGAGTCAGAAACTCTCCCCAGAGAGAAGGAGCTTGTGATTGTTTGCTTTTCCCGATTGACGGATTGACTTACAGATGGATACGAGCTATGAGATACAAGATACTCAATGCAAGATACTCGTGTGCAGGTGCTTGTGTGTGTGTAGATGCGTGGGCCCCCCTTTGCCTTCACCATTTTTCATTTTCTGTTCTTCTTTTCCCACACACACTCACTCACACACGCTGGCAATGGGGGGAAAGCGAAAGTGAAGTCCTGCGAGCGCGTCCTTCGGGATCTGCGCCTGCGCCGCGAAGGTGACTCTCTATATTTTCGAAGCAGCTCTGCAGCCGGTGTCATGTGTGGCCCTCCACTGGCCACAGCCGGCTAAACGAAAGGGGTCCAAGGAAGCAGCAGTAGTCCGGCAACAACAGTCGGCGGGGAGGAGCAGTCATTGGTCGGGAATCGGAATAGGAATCGGAATCGTATCTGATCGGACCCCACCCACCAACTGGGTCTATTTTGACCTGGTCGTGGTCGTGGTCAAGGTTTTCTCATCGACTTTCACTCTCACACATGTCGGCGCACTTGTCCACTGCCGTTGCCTTTTGCCGGCACTTTCACTTTCGCTTTTACTCACTCGCACGCACACACACAGACGGACAGCCCCCCAAAAAAGGGGAAGCCCCTGCGTAGGCGCATGTCCTTGCCGGGACTGGCAGAATGTAAACAAAACGCAAATGTCGCGGTCAAGTTGTTGTAAACTTAAATGGTTTGACATTTGCGGTACTTGAATCAAATTATTCGATGCCAAAAGGTGTATTAAATTTTAAAAACATATTAAGAATAATCTATTCGAAAATACTGCCAGAAATATTGTCTTCTTATAGTATAATACAAATAATATATTTTAAAATAAAAAGCAATATTTGCATTGAATGCAATTATTGAATTATTTGAAATACAAAGCCGTGAAATATTAAATTCATTTTTAAGGGTTGTATTCAACTCAATATTAAGTTCTTCTCACACCTTTCGACTGGTCACCCAACCCATTGGTCACCAAAATAGTAATTATTAATTTTTAATTCTAGCGCTGGCCAGCCCCCCTCGCACCCTTAGCAAGAACTGTCGCTTTTATGATTGATACGCCCCTGTCAACCCATATGCCACACTTGCACCCACACAGGCACACACCCACGTGACAGGACACCCCCGCCCTTAATGCGGCATGCAATTAATATTTCCGACGAAAATCAAATTGAAATTATGCGTGGACTCAAAAATGTAAATGGGAAATGGGTCAGTAAATGGAAAAACTCACCCTCACCCTCACCCTGGGAGTAATGATCTCTGTTGGTTTTCCCGCTCGAGTGCGGGGGAGGAAATAAACGTGGGGTAGGGGAAAGTTCGGTGTCGCCTTTCCTCGGGAAATGTGTGTGCGAGTGCGACAAATTGCTTTATTAGAAGTGCAGAAGTTACGCTTAGAAGTCATGCTTCTAAGTTTTCTTTGATGTGCCAAGATTGGGATGTCCTGATTAGGAATTCATTGCTTGAAAGATGTTTTTTATGGATTTTCCTTGGGATATAATGAATAAAGCACTTACTTTAATTGAAAACTAAATAAATTTCTAATTTATTTGTCTTATATTGATTGGAAATCAAAATTCGTATTATATATTTTTACAGCATTGTTAAGTGTCAAGTTCTGATTGATATCTGGTAATTATAGGTATAAATAGCCTTTGTAAGCTAAGTCATAGTAACTACCTTTTAATTACGCTTCATATTAAATTATTGTAAGTAATCGGAGCTGTATTTGTGGCCATCATAATTGAAAATAACCCAAGCCCCCCAAGTTCCTTCGAAGTCGTAATCATCCGAAATGTCAGAATTTCATGGAATTTCCTTTTCCCTGCGCCTAAAGCTCTACAACGACAAACGAAAAAAATGGGGAGAAAGTGGAAAAAACATTTCCAGTTTCTATGTACCCTGCTCATTAGTAAGAAATCTCATTAGAAACCAATGAACGCGTACAGAAAACAAACAAACATACATACTACACATACAGGAGGTGGGGGAAGGATAACTAGGGGATGGGACACCTTCAAAATCGTTCAACGTTCGCCTTTGGGTTTGATATTATATTTCTCCATCATTTTCACTTTCACATCTCCATGGCGCATGGGCCACGACCAAGTGAAAAATTAATTTATCCCCAACCCCATTTTCATTTCCATTTCCCCCTCAAACACACGCACACACATAGAAACCTATTTTCCGACCAACCGAAAAGCGAAAAGCCAACAAAAACTATTTCCATCTCTGTCGGGCGGGCACTAAAATTTCTTTTTCTATCAAATATTATTTTGTACAATAAACTAAACTCGCTGTGTGTGTGTGCGTTTCACCCCCCGAGCCATACACAAGTAAGTGTGTGTGTGTGTGATAAAATAAAAATACGAAAAATATGAAAAAACGAGGAAAATTAATAATGAAACCCAAACACACAGAGACAAGGACAAATGCTGTGTACACATATAGTAAGCCAGCCAGCCAGCTAGAAGCGTAGGGAGGAAAATGGGCCAAGGAGGGGTTATAATAATAATCTTTTTTTTTTGTCTAATAATATTGCAAGTGTATTCGGCCAAAAGTTTTCCTTTTCTCTAATGAGTCAGGATCCTTGTACATTCGCCATTATCATCTAGTCTTATCTGCAGCTTCATGATGAGCTTTTATCTAGATTCATCCCCCTTCGAACTATGCATCGCAATATTTTGCAAGAAATCTATCGTCCTCAGAAGTTTTCACCCAAAAAAAAGCAGAAAAATTCCATAAATTCTGGCTTTCTTCTTACTCACACACACACTAGTTTGCAATTTTATCAGAAACATACACACATACAGTTAAGGGAAAACCACCACCCACCCACGCCTCCCTGCCTGGGGCCCAGAAGCGAGTTTATGAAACCATCAAATTATTTTCTTTTCCATTTCTGACACTCAAAAGAAACGGCAAACATACAGAAGGCACACAGCACAGCGTCGGATGAATGCTAGGGGGTGGGTGGCCACGGAGAAAGCCGAGAACGGAGACGGGGGGAAAAGGGAAAAAGGGAGAAAAAATTATTATTTTCCAGTTACACTCGGCTTGGTCTCCATGGTGGCCCTGGGTGGCACATCCTTTACATTATTTTCCTGCTGCTGCTCAAAGTTTTTGCCATGTGGCCCCCCATTCGCCTGCGTTGCCCACCAACTAGCCTCTCCTTCCTACGCCCCCCTTAATCCAAAATGCCTGCGGGTTACATTTTGCCAAGTCCTGTAAGTTTTCCTCTGTGTATCTGTGTGTTTGTGTGCAGCTACTTCGTCTTATTCGAGTATACACATAAAGAATGAAATGTGTTTATTTATTGAAGAAAATAAAATAAGATATGAATATTTTCATGGCCCATTAAATCGTTTTAAATTTTGATTAAATATTTGTATCATAACCTTATATTGTTTAATTAAAATCTTTAAAATTCTGTATTTGAATTTTAAAGTTTAAATATTAAACATTAAAAATGAATCAAATCTGTAATGGAATAATATGTACAAATCTGAAAGTAAGAGATCGTTTTTAAAATTAAAGTCTAACGATTATAAATTAAATTATAATATTATTTTAAGAATTATTGTATTCTAATTGATGATTATATATATATTAATTTAAATAAATAAACATATTTATTGTCCTAGGAACAGCAAGTTTCTGAAGTTAACAAATGCAGGTCGAATATTTATCCCTCGAGATCATTGGGCTTTTTTCAGTGTACAAACATTTTTATGAGAAAATGCCTGCCAACTCAGCCCTTGTGTGTGTGCCTGAGTGGAGCTTCTCCGGCTGGGTGTGTGTGTGTGTGGGCTGTATATCAAAATATTTAAAAGCAAATATAATATTGGGGGAGTTGGGTGGCGGTGGCACTCGGGGTGTTCGTGTGTGTTGGTGTGAATTTGGCTGGAATTCGGGCAAAAGGCGTAATAGAAAAACACTTAAGCCGACCAATACCCCCTTTCAGCCCCCCACACAGAAGGCCCTCTGCGAAATATCAAAATGTAAAAAAATTATATATACACAGATGTATACAATGTATATACTTATATTAATAATGAGCCGCAGCGCCAGCGCAAAGAGAAAATGAGAAAAAAAAGTGGTCGGTGTGTGTGTCTGTATAGAATTTATTGATTTTCAGCGAATAAATATTGCCGGAGGAGCACATGGCAAGTGACTTAATATCAGTCGGCTGGATATTTACAATACACATATGTACACATGCAAAACGCATATCAATAGGTATATATGTTGGTAGTATCTCCCTGGGTTATATCTTCTTCATATATTGAAATTGATTTGGCCTGCTGACGTTGCCGCTTTCCACGTTATCGTTGAAATTTTTATATTTTTATTGTCAGTCGCAGTCGCATTAAAAATACTTAATCTCCGACGGCACAGTTATTGCTGCCGCCCCGTCATAAAAAGTGGGTGGTGGTGGTGCTCAGTCAGTCAGTTGATGGGGCAGTCCGTCGCTTTAATCATGTCCATATCGAAAAATTTTACTTTATCGCATTCCCGGACCGGGCCGAGCATATTATTATTATTATTATTTTTGTTGTTGTTCTTGCTTTTACGTTATTAGCACCCGTAAGGGGACCTCGTGGCGTATGCTCGATGTGCGATAAAACCCGCGACTTTTTGTGTGAGTGTGTGAATGTGCGAGAGCTAATGAGACTTTTTAATAAATTGCCCCATTCCGGCTGGCCGCGTTTTTAGTACAATTTTCATTATTAATAAAACTTTATGACATCTCTATATATGAGGAGGCATTGTGCATTTTTGTTTCATAAAAAAGGAGAGAGTGTGAGCAGGACACACCATTTATTATTCCAATTAAATTTACCAACTTTGTTCGTCACTGTCTCTGGGAGTGCGTCATGACAAACAAATATTTTGTATCTATATACCACACATACATACGTAGATGGAATATATATTTAAAAATATATTTGCGTGCTCTGTAATCTTTGAAATTTTCTGTCTAAATATGTAGCATACATTTCAGCGAACGCTTTTTAAGTAAGTTTAAATCAATCTAATCGTTTTAAAACTGAATTATTGGAAAAGATTTAAGTCTAACATTTCAATTAATATTTGAGTCACAAAAAATAGTTTATAATCTTGTACTGTTTTGTTTCCTCAACTCTGTAAATTTTACTTTAAGCCGTAAAAATGTAATAATAATATTAAAAAATATAAAATGTATAGAAGTTTGTGGAAAATGGTATACCAATTATAATATAATTATATTTAAATACATACATACATGCATACGATGGGGGTTATGTTTAAGGGAAAGGACCTTCAATGGGTTTGTTTATAGAAAAAAATGCAATCAATTTCACAATTTTAAAGCTCTGTTTTAGTAAAATCCTTTTTATATATTAATAAATTTTAGAGCTCGAAAATGACATTGATTGCATGGAGTCTAAGGAGGAGTTTTGAAGCATTCGAAAGCATTAAGCAACACACTCTGAATTTGCCAATTTTAAATCAATTTGAATTCGAATTTAGTTCATTTTTTGCAAGTGGCCAATGCAAGCGGTAGTAGTTCAATAATCCAGTTATATATTTGCATTAACTTGGGTTGCAGTTTTTGGGTGCTGGGACTCACAATGTCTCTGGCCAGAGAGAGCATCTTTAATCCTAAGTGTAAACCTTTGCGAAAATAAACGCGCTTCGAACGGAAAATCCTTGGATAAGGCATGTCTTGGGCTAGTATCAAAATTTTGCAATTATTTATTACTTAATTAGTTTGGTTAACGATTAAAGCACTTTTTTGGGTTTCCTTTAGCACAGCGTTTTTGCTTAGAAAAATACAAAATAAGCTTGGTTTTCCGAGTTTCAAATTTGATTGTGTTTTGCCACCACTTTTTGATTGTTATTGGCTTAGAAATCCTTCGGTTTTGTCACTCATTTCGAACACTTTGGACACTGAAATCGGCAGATTCTTATTTGGTATTTGTTTGGCTTTCATTTGCTTCTTCTCATTTGGATTTCTTTTGAATTTCTTTATTCCTTTTATTTGCTGAAAACTTACAGAACTTGTACAGGGCGTTACACTTATTTGATCATGCCGACAAGTCCAAAACGACGCTGTGGTAGCCACCCGCGGCTACTTCTGCACCACGTACGCGTTTTCTGTAGACTGACTCGGCTTTTCCATTTTCCCAATTGCCAGCCTGCCGCCAAAGGATGCAGACGACACCCACACACAGGCAGTGGCACTCGCCGAAGCGAACGAGAGAGCCGGAGAGCCGAGTGAAACCACCCCCAGAGCCACCCCCAACCTTTGGCGGGCAACGCTCTGTTGCTATTTTGTTTACTTCTCGCCGCGGGGGCGTTCGGCGGAGTAAAAAAAGAAAGTAAAGTGAAAATTGCAAAGAGAGGGGATGGTGGTGAAAGCAGGAACATGTGGTAGCCTCTTCTTTGCATTTGTTTTTTGGCGGCCAACGGGGACTCCCACAGAAAGTGTTGCCTACTTTTTTGGACTTTAAATTTCTTTAAATTATCCTATAAAAAAGTTGATAAGTACTTAAGTAAATTACTTGGTACACATGCCAAATATTTATATGTATGCAGTGCGCCCACTTGATGGATTCGCAGTAAACACACACACACGGCCACTAATCCTACCCTCAGCTCAAAGGACATGCGTATTGGACAAGTCTCACAAAAAAGTAGAAACACTCTTCAGAGAATCGTTTTCCGGAGCGTTTGTTGTTGTTGCTAAAACAGTTTATCAACACACAAGCGAGTCTCTGATAAAACAATCATCGTTT
Source organism: Drosophila anomelani (assembly GCA_035045905.1). Taxonomy (NCBI): domain Eukaryota; kingdom Metazoa; phylum Arthropoda; class Insecta; order Diptera; family Drosophilidae; genus Drosophila; species Drosophila anomelani. The sequence continues at coordinate 13,936,470 of JAWNOO010000165.1, forward strand.
ATGGTGCAACACGCTTCAGCCGCCTTTGCCACCGCTGCCCCTTTTGCAGCATAATTGAGGTATAGTCCAGTGACCAGACCAAAACCCGGGGTGGCTAAACGAACTGGAGTGGTAAAGTGGAGTGCCCAGGAGGAGGAAACCAAGTGGTTAGAATGGAGTCGAGTGTGGACATGTTCTGTAACCGCATGATTAGGAATCGAATAAAGTCGTTGACAAAATGGGCAGGAGGGGCCGGCATCAATCCCGCTTCCTGGCCGCTCAATCCAAAGGGGGTGCCAAACTAGGTTAAACTCGAACCCATTCATTCAAATTTTTTGGTTAATGATTTTTGAGCTAGAGTTTACGACAAACAATATCAATGCAAAGGCGTAACCTGCGTGCGACTACTTTAACTGCCAACCCTCCTCCTTAAACTGTGGCTCCCCACCGAAAATAGGGCAAGCAGCGGAAATGAAAGGGCATAGTTTTCGCATTTTCTTTTAAATTACAAAACAACAAAACTAAAAACGAGTCGGGAAGTTTTCGTAGGGTAAGTCGACGCTTAAAATACTCTTGAGAAGCATTTGGGTCGTAAAGGTGTTGAAATCAATAACAAAAGTTATACAAAGTAAGCGATAAAATATATTGGTTTGCAAATTTAGAGAAGAAAATACTTAATTTTAATATAAATTATTTTACATTTTTAAAAGTCATAGTTTTTCTTTATTATATTATTTATATAAACTCGCCATTTTAATCTCTAAATATAAAAATTAAATATAAATATGAAACCAAGAATATATAGTAGATTCTGTTTTACTAATTGACAGAGCAGCGAGACGACTCTCTTTTGGAAAGCATATTATTATAAGACGAATGAGAAATCAAATATGCGCTTAGCACGATATATTCAAATTTTGTACGTTTTCTGAGCGCCCCACCGAGGACAGCGGACTTTTATTTCACTTTTATATGCCATATAAACCAGAACTGTGCGTCAGAGTACGCGACTTTTCAATAAAAATCAAATTCCAATCGTCCTCGGCGTGTGGATTTACTTATCGCCTCCCTTGCTGCTGTTTGAAGACTTGCGCTGACGGTGCTGCAGCAGCTCTTGGTATTGCTCCATAGATCCATCCTCATGCTTGGAAGTGAACGGTGCCGGCTGTTTTTCAGCCTGGGCTTGCTCATCGCTGGCGGCATTTTTGCTGCGCTTTGATTTCTTGATTTTGTCGCGCACGCGTTTGCCCAGCCGTGAGGCTGCCAGCACCTGGCTAACCTTGGAGCTTTTCAGATATCGTGTGCGCCAAGACTGAAATGATACTCAAGGGTATTAAGCTAGCTATTATAACAATATGATTATCCTTGGATTACCTCGGAGTCGGGCTGCTGCAGTTTATCACGCTCATCCTCGCTGGTGTCCAGAGAGATTACATCGTTATCCAATTCCTCGTGCTCCTCAGGGCGCTTCTCCTTTTTCTCGGTTTTGACACTAACTTTAAGCTCGTCTTCCTTGGTCATTTCTTCAATCATTTCCAGGTCGCCGCCAATGGAGATGACATCGTCGTTTTGATCCTCATCGTCAATGTTGACTGGCTCGGTAACAGCTGCAGATTCCTTCGCTTCTGCTGAGGGATTTAGTTCCTGAGAAGTAGACTGCACCTCGGATTGTCCTTTTTCTGCTGGCTTGTTTTGTTCTTCCGACTTATGGGGCTCTTCTGACTTTTCCAACTCTTCATTTCTTTGTAAGGGATCTGACTTGGATAGGTCATCTTTTGTTTTGGCTGGCTCTTCTATTTTGGCTGGTTCAACAGTCTTGGCTGGTTCAACAGTCTTGGCTGTTTCAACAGTCTTGGCTGGTTCAACAGTCTTGGCTGGTTCCTCGGGCTCATCCCGGACTTCTCCCTCCTCTGGCTCACTCTCAACAACTGGAGCTTGTGGCTCCAAAATGGGTTTAGGATCAGGTCCAAGTGCTGTCTTATTCTTGTGGTTTGTCACTTCATCGTCGGTGCTGTCGCTAATAAGAAGCGTTTCCGGCTCTGTTTGTATGGTTATCACATCCGGTGAGGCCGAACGAGACTTGGAGCGTGGCCTATCGGCTACTGGGGCAGCCAAAGGATTTGGAGCTGGAGCAGAAACTTTCACGGAATTCTCCTTCTCAGGCGACTTGCTGGTTTGCCGATAGTTCCGCTTGAGCTTAATCTTCTTACGCGGAGCTGGCTGCTCCTTGGAGCTACTATCTGCATCTTGAGCTCGATCCTTTTTAGCTGCTTTGCTGTTTTCCTGGGAGCTGCCCTTTACTGCATCTGTCGTCTTGGCAGCGCGCTTCTCTTTCGTTCTTCGCTGAACCGGCTTCGCTGGCCTTTCATCATCGTCGTCATCATCATCGTCCGACTTGACCTCGATCTTGGTAATGGGCTCCATAGCCAGCTGGGAGCGAATGGCCCTGGCACGTGCCTGCAGCTCCAGCAATTCCAGCACACTCATCTGGCCCGCTGTGAAGAAATTAAAAAAAGGAACCTTAGTAAGCCATGATCTTTATAGGCAAGGCGTTTCGTAAGGAAAGGTTTCAGTAATACGGGTTTTAACTAGTCACATGAATCGTTCGGTATAGTTTTTTTGTTTTTAATTTCATAAATTACACTACTCACACTCCTTGTTTTCATTCCCGTTGCTCGTCCTTTTGGCTTTGAGCTTCTTCTTGGCTGGAATTCAGACAAGATAAATACAGATCACAAATTGTAGGTAAAGTGTAATTCAAATTAACTGCACGCCAGAATGGTGCTAGAACAGCAGACGGCCCCCTCCCTGCACCTGGATAGCCAGAGTCAGGAAGGGGAGGAGGAGGAGCAGCCGGAGGACGAGAACCGCTTGGACAAGTTCAAAGTAAGGCTCAATGGCCAGCACGACCTGGAGCAGCGATTGCGCGACTTCAAGGCGGCCTGCGAGGCCCACGAGAAGCATGCGAGGCGCCGCCGCCGAAGGCGTTACTACAATTTGGGCCTGGTGGCCAAGCTGGTGACAGAGACCACACACGACGAACTGCGCCGCATGCTGGAGAATGGCACCTACACTTTCCACATCGACACTGTGGCCAACAAGCCGGATGAACTGCAGGCAATTCTGGACACAATGAACATAGCCATTGCTGCTCATACAGCGGAGAGGGAGCTCCGTCTCATTACTGGCCTGGCGTTGGAGATTAACGGCGAATGCTGCCGAGTCGGTAGGCTGAGAAACAATTGCACTGTGATGCTGGCCCGCGGAGCGGTGGTAACTCTCACCACCGACGAATCCTACCGCTACCAGGGCTTTAAGGAGATCGTGTACGTGATCAATCTGAAGGCCTATCTTTCTTCGGTTCGCCTGGGCGACATCCTGATGATCGGACGCGAGGTAAGAGGCCGAGTGGTGAAGACGCTGCGAGAGGCTCTGGCCGTGATGATCATCGATGCCGGTCTGCTGGCCTCCTACGACTTCATAGAGCTACCCCGCCAGTGCCACGCCCTGGATCCCGAAGTCTATCCTGATCTCTATCAGAAGGACCTAGAGATGGCCGTGGAAATGAACGCGAACTATATAGTGCTGCCCAAGATCCGCTGCAAGAGCTTCCTGCGCGCCGTGCGCCAGAGTATTAATGCTGGCTCGAATCTCAAGCTGATCGGCATGATCGACTTTGAGTACGTGCGTAGCAACATGCTGGATCTGCTGGGCATCATCAAGCTGGTGGACTATATTTGGATACCAGACATGTTCTGCGTTAGCTGCTGCGTCTACAACTACATCATGGAAGACGTGCTGCCTATTTCGCAGTGTCAAAGGAAGCCGGTTATCGGCACGGTGCCGTTGGAGCGCTGCAGTGACTTTAAGCGCTTCGAGCTGCACGAGTTCCTCTGGAAGATCGACGCCATTCACATCCAGAAGAGTCCGTGGTGTAACAAGTATCCGCTGATTGTTAAAAAGCTCATGCCCATCAAGGATTATCGCGTCGGCGTGGTCCAGAACCAGATGGTGCTGAAGAACATCCTCACCTCGTACCAATCAATAGTCAACTTCATCATTCGCACCATAAGCTCGATAGAGTGCCAGGCCATCTTTCTGTTCACGAAGTGCGAGACCGCCAGTGTGGCCCTGTCTCGCTCGGAGATCTACTGCCCGGTGTACGTGATGCTGCCGCTGGAGGACACCGATGATGAGGACATTATTGCCTGCAAGGTGAAGTTGTCCCGCGCCCTTCACCTTCGCCGAAATATGCACCCCGTTCTCTACACCAAGGAGCTCAACGAGTGCAACTATAGTCCGATTGAGTTTGGTGTGGATTACATGCGGAAAAAGGGCTGCCTTGAGGTCGGGGACTTTGTGGTAACACTGGAGGTGGGCAAGGAGGACGAGGAGAACGTGTCCGTCGGTATTGGCGATGACGTGTGCATCCTGCGAGCCTTCTACGTGGCCCCTCTCCTCGCATGCGAGAAGTTCAAGTACGGCAGCTAACTTTCCGGTGTGCAGTTGTACAGATTACAGCACTTAAGAGATCTAAATTAAATGTAGTAAAGCCAAACTCACTTTTTCGGGAATCCTGGCCACCTATGTCGCTGTCGGACGAGATTTCCTCCAGGGAAATGTGTTCTGGAATGGAAAACATATTAAGATATAGCCTTACAGGATTGGAGCGGCCTCCCACATACCCTCCTTGTGCTCCACATCTGAATCCTCGGAGCTCTCGGTGTCCGTGGGACAACGGGTGGCCTCTATGATGGATTTGAGGCGCTTGGTGGACAAGCAGAGCAGCTCCTCCAGGCATAGTGCCTCGATCTCGTCCAGGGAGGTTTTCTGTGGACAATTCACTCTATATAGTAGCTCAATACACAGTTTAAACTTACTTTTAGGAACTCAGGCGCCAGATTCACGATTGTCTTGGGCTTGAGTGTGCCGAAAATCTGTTTCACCAGCTCCAGGCGGTCGTCGATGTAGTGGGAAATCGGATGCAGCGTTCGATCCTCCTCCGTCTTTTCCTTTTTTATGCTAATAGGCTTTGGTATTTGGTCACCCTTTCCTGTTTTTTTGGCCTTGCTGCTCATTTTCCTAATGTTTTTTCTTGATATGAAGAACTAAACAAATTTTCGTTTACATCCAGTTTAACAGCGCTGTTAACAGCTAACATGTTTGTGTTTATCTTGCCAGAACAGCTGATTAGTGTGCCGTCCAGTTGTGGCAAGTTGTCTTGTGCCGTTTTTGCTCAAAATTTAATAAAGTAAGTACGATTTTCGTTTTATTTATTCAGTGAACGTTTACCGGAGAAGATAAGGAAGTTATTAACATACAAAAGTGGTACGTAGACGGGTTGTGCCTGTTATGCAGGCTTATGTTATTGACGCCGGGGCATTGGGAATAGTAAATAAAAATCAACACAGTTAACTGGATCAGCTAGATTAGCAAATGCGGTGGATAGTTAGTTTGTCTATGGAGCTTAGTTTTTCTATATAATAGGCATTTAATTATTTTTAACAATCAGGTTGTCTAAAGTCCAATTAGTATTTACGTTCGTAATAAACACAGAGGGCAAGGTATTTCCCGGAACGGGTTAAACAGTCACACTGCTAAACATCATATGTTAAAGTCTCAAAGTTTTGTGGAGATAATGTTGGCGGCGCGTCGGTAAAAATAGCAATTGCTGTCGTTAGACAAGTTCTCGTTAATGTGCCGCGGGAAAAGCCCATTCCCCGGCGCTAGTGCGGATCCGAAAAGAGTGTGCCAATATGCGCAACGACCTCGTCCTAGCCGATAGCCAGTGACGAAATAGCATCATAAATCAAGTTACAAGACGCCGCAGCAATTACAATGAATGTCTCGCGTGGCGGCAGCACAGCGCTGGACCTGCAGCCGCTGCTGGACGACAGTCACCGCGATAACGACGAGTCGGAATCGAAGACCGCGTTAGCCGCTGGCGTGGCGCTTCTGAACGGTTCCGGTTCCAAGGAACTAAGCCACCGGGAGCGCGAGGATTCGGCGGTGTTCATTAAGAAGATCGGCAGTGCCCTCTTCTACGGCATCTCCTCGTTCATGATTACGGTGGTGAACAAGACGGTACTGACCTCGTATCACTTTCCCTCGTTCCTGTTTCTCAGCCTGGGCCAGCTCACTGCCAGCATCGTGGTGCTGGGCATGGGCAAGCGGCTGAAGTTGGTCTCCTACCCGCCGCTGCAGCGGAATACATTCGCCAAGATCTTCCCGCTGCCACTCATATTCCTGGGCAACATGATGTTCGGCCTGGGCGGCACGCAGTCGCTGAGCTTGCCCATGTTTGCGGCCCTGCGGCGCTTCTCCATCCTGATGACCATGCTGCTGGAGCTGAAGATACTTGGTCTGCGCCCGTCAACGGCGGTACAGGTCAGCGTGTACGCCATGGTCGGGGGCGCCTTACTGGCGGCCTCCGACGACTTGTCGTTCAACATGCGCGGCTACCTCTACGTGATGATCACTAATGCGATGACTGCCTCGAACGGGGTGTATGTAAAAAAGAAGCTGGACACCTCGGAGATCGGAAAGTACGGCCTGATGTACTACAACTCGCTGTTCATGTTCCTGCCGGCATTGGCGCTGAACTTCGTCACCGGGGATCTGGAGCAGGCGCTGAATTTCACCAAGTGGAACGACCCCGTGTTCGTGTTTCAGTTCCTGCTCAGCTGCGTGATGGGCTTCATCCTGTCATACAGCACCATCCTGTGCACGCAGTTCAACTCGGCGCTGACCACCACCATTGTGGGCTGCTTAAAGAACATATGCGTGACGTATCTGGGGATGTTCATCGGCGGAGACTACGTCTTCTCGTGGCTCAATTGCATCGGTATCAACATCAGCGTGCTGGCTAGTCTGCTCTACACATACGTCACCTTCCGGCGGAAGCGGGCGCCCGATAAGCAAGCCCACTTGCCCAGCAGCACCCGCGGCGAGAATGTCTAGCTTCGCACTGTCTTAGCTCAAGCACAAGCCAAAGCCATACGATATATTTAGAGTATTCCGTACAGCGTATTCCGTGCGTACGCGATTTCCTATAGCCACACAACCGCCCACAGCGCGTCGTCTCTGTACATAAGTATATCTAGCTATGTATGTATCTAAAGTGTGTAATTTAGCAATTATGTAATTTTAATCACTGTGTACATTGTCCGAATGCAACTGTTTCCTGCATCGAAAGTGTCATAAGTAATAGAAATACACAGACATCCAGTTCCTCCTTGGAACGGAATGGGCGAGATAACCGATTTTGTGCTGTTTTCTGTTCCATTTTTGGGTCAACGATAAGATTGCTCTCGGCGATAAGGCCCGACAACTCGGCCCTTGCTAATTAAGAAATAATGCGCCACATGTGCTCCTCTAATTATATTTTTTGTGTTAGTGAAAAGAGTAATCGCCACGACGATGGACTGTGGGATCTTTCCAATTACCAGTGCCCAACCGAGGTGTGTTTATCTCTCCATATTCCGGGTAAACACACACATTGGGACCTTGAAAATTCCACAGAAAACAAAGTACTGCAGTGCTGGGCAAACCAACGGCGTCATCACTCAACACCGAGCTGTGGAAATCTTCGGGGAAACTTTAAAAGGGGTGCCGGCGATTTGCCTGATACTCTGTATCGGAGTTTTCTTTAAATTATCAGTGAAATAGAGTGATAATGGTATATTATAATTCTGATTAGAACACGTATTGAGTGTTTTTTTTCGTAGTTATTTTCCGTTTCATTTGTTGATTTCCAGATAAAGTATTTTGATTAAAAAGCACTGAAACCTAAAAGTTGACATTGATTTTCCATTTATGAATTGATTCTTCTATTTGATAAGATCTAGTTAACGGCTCTTCTATCTGCTGAAATGGAATACATTTAAACAGAATATAGATTACTACTTATATTGTGTATAATCTATTTTCCAAGAATTAGGCTGCCAGTTAATTAATTGCCCATAATGTTCTGGGCGGCGCACAGGTTCTAAATTTAACTTTTCAAACTTTTTCGCTGACAGTGACTACCCATTTGTCCCTAGAGACGAGACACAGCAATGACGACATTGAAATTGAGCAGAAAATCCGAGAAAGAGGTAGAGGTGCCAGTGCCCCCTGCAGCACTTTGTTCGGGATTTATTTAGAGACCCAGCAGCAGCTGAAGTATTGATGGGTTCGGGGATCGGAGTGGGGGCCAGGTAATGAGGAAGCCGAAACAGGTTTCCTCCGGCTTAACCGTTGGGATTGGGAGGTGAGGTAAATTGTTAGTCAGCATCAGGCCCAGAGCCACATTATGGACAAATTGTTTGCTCATATTCTCGGCTGCTATTGAAAGTGGGCACGTACGACAAGCTTTAACCGAAGACAGGTAGTCAGGGTCATGTTTATGTGCGGCAATAGTCATGATGATGACGATAAAGTTAATGATGATCGTGCTGATAAGGTCATCGGGTGCACCTCCCCAATCCCTCCACTCTGGCTCCACAGATTATGATGCAGCGCTGCTGGCAACTGCCCCTACCGTTGGCCCTGCGACGGGGTTTCTCTTTTGGCCAGGTCACAAGTCAGGCCGTAGCCACAGAGACGCCGGAGGCGGAGCCACTGGATACTTTCGAGCGGCAGTACCTCAGGGAACGCATCGAGATATCGCCTTTACAGCGGATGGTCCTGGGAGCCGGGTCCTCCATTGCCGCCTTGCTGAATCCCAGACGGTAACTATAGAAATTTAATCAAATGATTCATTGTTTATTTAATTTTTAAAATTATTTTTCCCATTAATAGCCACGACATGATTGCCTGTTTGGGCGAGACCACAGGCGAGGGTGCTCTTTTGAATATTTTGGACACCATGCAGGCCAGCGAGGAGGGTCAGCGCATCATGGCCGACAAGCCACGCATCCACACCAGCACCATTGACTTTAAGCGCCTGGAAACCCTGCCGCCCGACACCTTCGGAGCCGTTTACGTCAAGTTCCTAAAAGACAATGTAAGTCATATTGAGCCGAGTTCGTCTGTAATACCGACTTAAACCTTTTTAACCCACTTTCAGCAAGTCACGCCGGACAGTCGCATGGCCGTGAGGTTTTTGGAGGATCCCAAGCTGGCCTATTTAATGACGCGCTACCGCGAGTGCCACGACCTAATCCACACGGTGCTGGACATGCCCACCAACATGCTCGGAGAGGTGGCCGTCAAGTGGGTAGAGGCGCTCAATACGGGCCTACCGATGTGCTACGGAGGAGCGGTGTTCGGAGCAGTCCGCCTACGTCCCAAGTGAGTTCACTGAACTTGGACCCAATTGTTATAATTCACGCGTTTGTTTATTTTCTGGTGCGCAGGCAGCGGCGCGCATACTTGAAGCACTACTTGCCCTGGGCCCTGGAGAACGGCAAGCGGACCAAGCCCTTAATGACCGTCTACTGGGAGAAGCGCTGGGAGCAGAATATCCACGAACTACGCTCTGAACTGGGCATTACTGTGTTGAATAAAGCCTGATAATATATTTATCTTATTTATTTAAGTTAATTTTGGATTTGGCGGCTTGACGATGACAGTTATAAATAAATGTGATCGCGGCAAAATGTATTTACTGCAAAACAATTAAAATGTATTCAAGTGTTTCATTTACCGTAAATAAATACATATATTTTTTAATTTGTGCAGGGTCTCATATCCTGATCACAAATTATTATTCCGCCGTTTTAAACATATTTTAATTATTATTTTTATCTTTGTTAATTCAGAATTTAGATTTTATATATTTGCAAATTGGGTGACATTATCATAAACATAGCGTTATATAAATGATTGGGAAATTAATAAAAATCAAGTGTAGAATTAAGAATTATCAAATTTAAATAAAAAAACAAACAAGAATTATTTAAAACAATACATATCATAAAAATTCAAGACAGAATTTTTATATGTATTGTTTTAAATAATTCTTGTTTGTTTTTGTTTACATTTGATAATTATTTAAATGAAATTAGAACTTCTGAAAACCATCCCTTCATCTCTAAGTAGATGGTCATATAGATATAGTCGTCCGATTTTTATAAAATTTAATCGAAAGTGTAAAATAAAGGAAAATGCTTCAAAATAAACGAAAATATGTTGAAAACTGGGAAAGTGTCTTATACGACTTTCTTTTTAACGATATGTTGACAGTCTTGGTAATTTAGGCGTATGGGGAATATCCTTTAACCCTAGACGGTCATGCTTCGTCGATTCGACGACGCATGGTCACATTTGTTCGATTATTCCAGTATTTTTTTGATTCTTTTTCCTCGTTTTTCGTACAGCTGTTGTCGATGCTTAGACGCAGCTGTGTGCAAACGTACAAATCCGTCGGTCGCATGTAAGTATCATTTCTGAGAATTAGCGTCGTCGAAACGACGAAGCATGTCTTTAGTGTGACTTTTTGGTAATATTGCATATATTTTTCTGCAGAAAATTGGCCTAGAATTTAGCTCGGGAAAATATCTCAAGCGGCTTAATTGATAAAAATGAAAACAATAATGAAAACCAATCTAATTTAAATGCAAAAAGAAAGATCTGCGCTTTTTGTCCTTCCGCAAAACGTCGTATGACCAAAACCATTTGTTCGAAATGCCAAAAAAGCCTTTGTGGAGAACACAAATTTGATCTGTGTGCCTCTTGTGTAAAAAAATAATTTGCAACATCTTGATTCACATTTTTGTTTAGTTTTAAGCCTTAATATTAAGATTCGACTGAAGTAAAGAAACTACTTGTGATTTTTGTTATCTAATTTGGCCAAAGAAACAAGGCCCAAAAAAAAAAACATGAAAAAAAGGTTGTTTATTATTTTTTAGTTTTTAAGTGTATTATTAATGTAAAAATGAATTGTTATTTCTTATTTTGAACTGATAACGTTATGAATAAAACGCAGTAAAAAAATTTTTTACAATATTGTTTGTTTTTTATCAATTATACTTATTTTAAAATTGGCGTCGTCGATTCGACGAAGCATAACCTTAACGTAGGAAAAATAAGCATGACCGTCTAGGGTTAAAAAACTAGACATATTCCTTTCAATATGAAGTAGTGTAGATTAAATTGGTTTTTAGCTTTGTAACAGCCTTTAAATATTTGTGTTGCGTTAAAATGCCATTTTACGTAGTAGTGAAAACGACTTATTTTCGGATATGATCGAGTCTATAATTAAATCGATCTGGCAACCCGTCGCACTGTTTGCTTTTGCTGATGTGTTGTGTTTGTTTGGCCGATCGCCACTAATGGCTTAATTATTTGTTAAATCCCAAAAATGACAGATAGATTCAATGGATTTAGCCACGACGAGATCCTCAAGATAACGGGGGTCAAGGAAGGTGGCGGCGGCAAAAAGGCGACGGGTCTGGAAGCAGGTTAGAGGCGAATAATTGAACCAACAGAGTCTGTAAACAATTATCTGTTTATAACTAAAAACCCAATTTGCATGTGTGTGTGTGTCTATCATCGCAGCGAAGCAGGCGCTCCGAAATCAGCCCGGCATACGGCGCATGCCCGATAAGATCTTCCGGCAGGCAGATCAGTTGCGGAAGCAGCAGCAGCCACAGCAACCTCAGCCAAAGAAGACCCAAAAAGTGGACGATGCAAAGAAAGCCAAATCGAGAGCGGGAACTCCCACGGAAAAGACGCCAACTCCCACGGTTGAAGATGACGCAGCCGCAGCCGATCGATTGTCACTAGACCTAGAACGACCTCTCTCCGACTCTCTGATGGACGCTCTATACCATGGTCACGCTCCAGCGAGAGATAAAGCAGCTGCCACGTATGCGGATGCTGCCGGGGAGAATAGCGAGGCGACGTCCACAGACGATAGCTCGATTCTAAAAATGAGCGGGAGCAACAGCCAGGCGATCAGCTCGGCGGACGATGCCAGCATCCTGCCCAGCACCAAGGACTCCTCGCGCGAACGTCTCAACACGGACTCTCCCTTTAAGGGCGTCTCCCTGAAGGACTTCGAGCAGCATCGCCGCATGATCGAAGAACAAAACAAGCAGAAGAAGCAGATGCTCTATCAGGCAATAGAGCAGCATACGCAGAAGACAGCGGCGGAGTCCCGCAAGATCGAAGAGATCCGCCACGAGCTGTCCAAACTAGAGAGCGATCTTGCCGTGGATGTGGCCCTCTTAAGGAAGCAGATCGACAACGCCTGCATACATTTCTCCAATGTAGAGTGAGTATATCTAATATCTTCGTTTCGATCGCCCAAAAATCCTTATTTTCACATATTTTTTTTTAGAAAACAATACGTGAAGATCGAGGCTCAGTTCCTGAAGGCCAAGATAGAACTACACAACGCCTCCGAGAAGAAGGAGCTGCTTACCGAACATCTATGCACGGTCATTGCCCACAACGAGGATCGCAAGGCGCAGAAGCTTACAGAACTGATGCAAAAAGTGGGCCTGGCGCCAACAGACGAAGAGCCGCCAGCCTCGCCCCCTAATCCAACTGTCAATTAATCATAAATAGTTCGTTAAAATTGAACATTCAGTTTTGCTTCCCACAATATGACTTTAGAATCTGAAAAAGCACTGCTCGCTAAATAATTGATATTGAAAAATTTATATTACGAATAGAAATTGCCTGAAAAACAAATTATTCTCTGCTTGCCCAAAGCGAAGTCTGGAGAGCTCTTTAATATTAGTGTGTATTAAGTTTAAGCAGAAAAGTGCAAATCGCAATAAAATATGTATATGTTATGTGTAATACTAAATATTTTGGATGTTTTACTAATTGTATTCTTTATTAATTTTAGAAAAAAGAGTATTAAATTGTCGAAAACTTGGCTAACATTCTCTGTTATTGTTTTGTTTTGACAAAGTGGCAACGCCATGCATCAGCTGATCCATTTTAAGATTAATAAACGTGCGGACGCCACACAAATTACAGAAGTTAAATATTTTTATCAAAATTAAATAAATAATCGCTAGAAAATGGCTGGACGTGGAAGGGGTGGTAAGACAGGCACCCTCACGGCCGAACAAATGGCCATGCTGGGCTGTACGAAGGACATGCCGGTGCAGACGGCGCCGCCTCCTACATTTCCACCTGTTCTAAACAGGCCAACAACCCTAGAGGTTGGTTTAAATCTCTATTCATCACATACATTGGAGTTATTACCCTGTCCCATTTATCCCCACGACAGACAACAGCCACACAAAACTATCAGCTGCTGTGGAAAGAGGATTTCCTTAACCGTATGCGCGATTCCCCCTATTACATTGTTTCCGCCAGCCAGGAGCTGCAAAATAAGGAACACAAAGACTGGCGAGAGGTAATGTTTATATGTTATATCCTGTAATCATCAATAAGCAAGTTCTTCCCGTATCACAGAAAGCCATGAACCGCTTTAAGCTGAAAGCTCAGCCCGAGTTCAACTACAAAGCCATGCCACGGGAGCTAAATACCTCAAATCGCAAGCGAAAGGGCGCAGACGTAAAGCCGAAGCTGTTGGCCAAAAAGACTAACATCGAGGACAGACTGAAGGTGTTGGAGCAGAAAGAACTGAAGGCTGGACGCGGGGAGCAGGACGAGATCAAGCAGGAATCAGACTCCGAACAAGAAGACGAGCAGGAAGATCCAGAAGCGGCCCTAGACGATGAAATGGACGAGGAGAACGATTACGGCAACAGTTACTTCGACAACGGTGAATCCTATAACGACGAGGATGACAACTTGGACGATGGTCCCGTGTACTGAGCTAAATATACAAACAACTTATTCGGAATTAAATACTTTTGGATCTGTGATTTACTATGTCGCCACTTTAAGCTTATTTAACACAAACTTCGGATTAATATACATATACGGGGATGACTGTCTTAGTCTAGGTCCCTGGGGGCATTGTAGTTGAAGTGGATCAGACCGGAGGATTTCACCTGCAATCAAAATATGGAATGAGAGAATGCCCTGTAAAGGTGTCTGGGTGGAAACTCACGAATCCAATGGTGCCAGCCAGAACCAGGATGCCGGTGATAAGAACGGCATTGTACTTGGCGTTTTGCTGGCTGTGCTGCTCCTTCCAGTCACCGGCGGGCACGGGCAGATCATTCATGGTGGAGTGCTGGTGGTGGCCACCGCCGTGGTAAGCGGCACGCGACATAGCGCCAACTGAAAAAGAAAAATTTTATTACTTAATAACGCTTCGAATTGTGATAAACTTTTAGAGGAGAGTTGAGGAATCTGGAATAGTGTCTATCATATTGTTATGTTAGATCCGTCCGTTCAAAATTAATCTTTTGCTTAATTGGAATATATTTTAACATCGAAAACCACTTAAGATGGAATATTTTTAGGTAATTTAAGAGTATTTTGTGGGAAGCACTTCTCCGCAGTTCCTTGATGTCCCTCCCGTTCCTCCACACATTATGTAATTTTTAAGGTTAGCAGTTGCAGCGAAAAAGGGTAATCCAACGCGTATACTCACCATTCTTGAGCAGAAGGCCCTGCTTGACAATGTGCTTAACCAACATGATTGCTCGAAACTTGCTAAAAATTGATAAATTATGGTTTATTTTCACGGCAAATATTTTTCGCGTAGAAACTCACCCAAAGATTACCTTGTGTATCGAACAGTGTGACCGATCAACAGTAATGAATTAATACCCACCCTGAAGTCTAGGGGTTTTCTGCCAAGAGCCACGAATAATTTTATTTCCCCTTGTAAAATATATAAAATCAAATAAAATATATTGATAATTGATTGCAAAAATAATACTTTTGAAAAACATAAAATTAACCATTTGATAAAATACTATAAATTGTAACCGATATCATAACCACTCCTAATGTAAACGCTTCTGTTAAGTCAGCTGTTGCGGAGGCGTTCTTCGATTCGCAAGTTGCAAACAATTGGAAAAAAGTTGAAAATAGAGGAAATAGTTGATTGCTTGTAGAACTTTTCAAGCGCCCAGTGCATCGAGAGACATTCCACCACCATGCTGTCCATCGGCGCCCTGGCCAACATCAAGCACACGCTGCAGAAGGAGCTGTTTCTGGCCGCCGGCGAACGCCTCCTCTCTGTGGTGACGGTGGTCAAGAAGAAGGATAAGAAGCCCTGCTATCTGTGCGTGGTCACCACGGCGCCGCCGGTGCCCGTGATTACATTAGTTCTGGTCAAGCAGTCGGAGCAACGCGAGAGCGAGTACAAGCGGAAGCGGAGCTGGCAGCTGGACGAGATCAAGTCAGTGGACGGTCGAAACGAGCAGTTTGAGACGCACGAATTCGACCTGCAGCTGGAAAAGCTGTACAAGTGGTACGCACTCAATCTGCACGAGCGCCAGAACTTCCTAGCCGTGCTAAATCGCCAGATTCAAAAGAGTGTGCGTGGCCAGCGGGCGGAGTTCCGGAACGTGCCCGCTGCTTGGTTGTCAGAGAAGTCGCCGGAGAAAGTGGCTCTAGGCAGAACGGCGCAGAAGACGCAGCATATTGATGATGACGAGGAGGATGAGGAAGAGGAAGCTCAGGAGTTCACCGCCCTCACCGACAAAGAGGCCAACGAGCTAGGAAAACTCTTCTCAGAGTGCGACTTTGCCATCAAGGACGCCGAGCAGTTCATCGAGCAGTTGTCCCGGGAGCTCCATGATCTAGATGGGGTACTTAGACAATGAATTTCTATCAATCATCTTTGTTTATTATATAATTTCCCCTAGGCCAACATCCAAAGTGTTCTTGCCTCTGAGCAGAAGGTGCTGAAGATGATGGAGCACATCGACAATGCCATCTCCGAGGCGGATAAGTTCGAGACGCGACTGGACAGCTACGAGGATATCTTGGGACATGTCAAGGAGACAATGGAGAAGATTGGCGGCAAGAATGCGATGATCGAGATTGCCAACAATAACAATATTAAGCTGATGAAAGAACTCAACAAAGTCATAGTGAGTTTCGGCAGAAATTTTCTCTGATTAGTGATTAATCCCGGCTTTATCTTGCAGAGCCAACTGGACTTGCCGCACAGCCAGCAGCAGGCGCTCGATGAGCCTGATCTAAAGACCGCTAATGGACGCAAGGCGGCCATAGCTGCTGCCCAATGCCTGCAGCAGGCCATGAACAGCGACATAGATCCCGCCCTGCTTCGCTTGGAGGCAGTTCAGGATCAGCGCAAGCGTTTCGAGAAGTGGAAACAGAAGTTCTCGGCCACTGTCAGTCGGTTCATGAATAACCTGTTCATCCACCTGGGAAACGAAATCGGGGATATGCCGGTGACCAGCACAGAACTTACGCTGCCTAACCATTCCAACGTTCATCGGGAACTGACTCCCTACACAGAGCTGATGCACTGGACCAAGGCTATGGATCGGAAGACCTACGATGGCCTGATGCGGGTCTACACGGCGTCGCTGAGCAAAATCTATGACAGGGATGTGAGGAATTTCTTCAATTTGGTAAGAATGTAAGAGAAAATTTAAAGAAATCTAATAACCTTTCCATTTCCCTGGCTTAGGCTAAGATGCAGGTCTCTGAAAAGCTGAGAAGTTCTCGCGAGGATCTGGACATGTCCACTTCATCTCGAAAATCGGCCATTTCAACAATTCCCTATGGCACCTTGGGCATCAACCGGGATCAGTGGGGACCTGGCGTAGAGAGTGCTGATCGTATTCGATTCGATGCTCTGCTGGAAAAGGTTCTAGCTGAGCTGGAACCCATTGCCCTGCAGGAGCAGTTGTTCTGCATTAATTTCTTTCAGATGGACGTGATCAGTCCAACAACGAAGAACACCCAGACCACGTTGGAGATGGAGAAGGCGGTGGACATGTCTCAGTCAGCTGTCCTGGGGGCAGCAATCACTCCCTCGGCGGAAGGTGTGCCGCAGAAGCGGATCGACAGGCAGATCAACGAGGATGTACGTAAACTGATGATGGGTCTCTTTGGTTGCCTGGAGCCTGAGTTGGTTAGCTTCATTCAGAGCTTTGAACGGGTCGATAGCTTGTAAGTAGCTAGTTTTTAATACTATTTTCCTACTCATAAAACTCTGGATTCCTGTTTTTTCAGCTACTCCCTGTACGTTCTCGTACGTCTCACCCAGCACGTCATGTCCGCCCAGGACACACATTCCTTTCTCAGCATGACCTTCGCCTCCGCCCTAGTGCAGGTGAAGCGCAACTTTGACCGCTTTATGCAGCAGCAACTGCAGTCCATCCGCGAGGCCAAGCTGCACAAGCGCTCCAAGGCCATCCTTCCATACGTGGAAAACTTTGAGAACTTTGCCCAAACGGCGGAGGGTATCTTCCGCAAGTCCGACCGCCGAACCGATATGGAGAAGTGGTATCTGCAGCTGGTAAACGCGATCTTTGAAGGCATTAGCCTGCACTCGCAGGAACATCCCAAAACACCGTCACAGGTTGTGCGTATGGAGAACTATCATCACATGTACGCCCTGCTGGCCCAACTGAAGGTACCTGGACTGGATGCCCTGAAAAAGGAGGCCAAGTCGCGATACAACGAGGCGCTTAAAGCATATGTGACTCAGTACTTTGGACGACCGTTGGAGAAACTGAATGTAAACTTAACACGCCACATGAAGAATTCCCATTTAATTGACTTCCTCTCTCTCCTAGCTATTCTTCGAGGGCGTGCAGCAAAAGGTGGCACAGGGCGTCAAGGAGACGGAGATCAGCTACCAAATGGCCTTCTCCAAGCAGGAGCTGCGCAAGGTGATTGCCCAGTATCCGGCACGCGAGGTGAAAAAGGGCCTGGAGAACCTTTACAAGAAGGTTGAGAAGCACCTCAGCGAGGAAGAGAACCTTCTTCAGGTGGTGTGGCATGCCATGCAGGAGGAGTTCATTGCCCAGTACAACTACCTGGAGGAGCGCATCCAGAAATGCTACGCCGGCGCCATGATAAACCTGGAGTTTAATATCCAGGACATACTAGCCTTCTTCTCGGACATTGCGCGCTCTCACTGATCCAGGAATTGGATTCTAAAGATCTGGAAGAGCACAAACCGAGTTTTATTTTTAAGTGCAATAGTATTTAAAGCGCTGTTTTTATTTTTTGCTGATTGTAAAATATATGTCGCGCATATGTAAACAGATGTATTTTATTTGTAAGTATTTAAAGCGCTGTTTTATTTTTTGCTGATTGGAAATATATTGCGCGCATATTTAAACAGATGTAGCTCTGTAAAAGTCAAGTTTTGTAAACAATAGAGCTAAGACAAAGCTAGTAGAGAGGAAATGGGAGACAAAGGTAAGATTTGAGAGAGCCTCTTAACTGACAGCATCCGGAGTTGGAAATTTGTGAAACAAAGTTATTATATTTTTATTTATGAATTATAATTTATTTGTCAGGAGTGCTGGGCTTAATTAAAGACTGAGAACTCTCTTAAAATAAATGCAAAAATATTTGTAAAAATGTATAGATATAATACTCCTATAGGTTATTCCAAAACCTATTACCATAGGCCATAAAATCAGAGGCGCTATATCCGCTGATCGTAAAAATAACCGCGTATATATTTAAACAGCTTGGAAAGACCAACAACGATACCAGAGATGTCGCGAAAGAGAGAACTGAGAGATTGAAG
Organism: Drosophila anomelani; assembly: GCA_035045905.1. Classification (NCBI taxonomy): domain Eukaryota; kingdom Metazoa; phylum Arthropoda; class Insecta; order Diptera; family Drosophilidae; genus Drosophila; species Drosophila anomelani. The sequence goes on from JAWNOO010000165.1 coordinate 13,955,002, forward strand.
AGTTAGCTTTCCAGGGTAACTTTGTAGCCGCCAGTTTTTCAAATTCTGAGTTCGACTCTCAGTCATCGTTCGCGCCTCATTCCGGTCGGTCGTCGGTTGATCGTGTCGCTCCCCAATCCAACCACCACCGCCACATCCGAATTTGTAACGATTTTAACCTGTGTGCATTTTAATTTTTTCCACCCGTACGTGTTTCCGTGTGCTCTGTTCCGGTGTGTCGTGATGATAACTCCGTGAAATGCAAATGGTAATTGCAAAAGGCCGCTCCGCGTGCATCTAAATGTGCTGCATGTATATTTATTTTAAGAAGCTCTCCTCCGCCAGACGGAGAACACAGAGTTAGACCTCGCTCAGAAACGATCCGATCCGATTCGATCCTCCCTCCTGTATATGGGCCCCTACAAGGCGACCCGTCCGACCGGTTGTTGCTCCTGACTCGATTCTCCTGGCTCCTCCACCTCCTCCTCTTATCTCCTCCTGCCACCTTTCCTAAGCTTACCTTACCCTACCTTGCCCTCTGTCTTTGCATTTCTCAGGCACACACGCTTCTTGTTCTTTTCTTTTTTTTTTTGTGTGCTTTGTGCGCTCTCGTGCCCATGTTCCTTCACTTTTTCGGCTGCCTGTGGGTACAGTGAGACACTGGTTAAAGGATATTTTGGATCTTTCAAGAAAACCTAGGATTTTTTAGATAATAAATAATATTGTCGGTCTAAGTTTAAGCTAAAATATTAATAATTTAAAATCATATATTTCTTGAAAATAAAATTTTGATCTTAGTTCATTGTAGATTTGTGACCTTTTTAAGTTATTTTACTTAATGTTTGTAATAGATACCACTTCTGAGATCTCCTTTTCCCAGGTTATTCCTCAAACCAGTGACTACTGTATGTGCATTCCCTATTATTCCTCTTTGGCCAATGGCTTTTGTTTTTCTTTATTTTTTACCTTTGTTGGCGGTCATCACACAGCCGCTGCTGTTGCTGTATATTTTAACAAAGTTTCGCTGAAACCTGGCCCACCTTGATAAGCCCCTGGCCAGTCAGTCGTCGTGGTTGCGACCGATCGTCTCCCAGCAAGTTCAATGCTACTCGTACCGATCCGATCCGATCCAAGCCGATCCAAAGCGATGAGATGTGCCGGTGCATTTTGGACTTCCGCTATGAGCCCGCGGGTCAGCATACACTACTACCATAATTAGCCAAGTACAGATCGGAGTTAGCCCTGCGCTCGAAAGACCCAATTACCTCTGGGTGATCTTGGAGCAGTGGATAAAGTGCGATAAGAGCCTCCAGCCCAGCAGTGATTAAGTGCAAGACTTATCTATGTCGTCAGTAAACATTGTAATCGCAGTTGGTTGATCTTGAGTCACTAAGAGACTGGCTTTAGTGGGTTAACAGCTACAAACCTGTTAATTAGTATAAATATTTGCGAGGCTTCCAGCGTATGTCCGTACTTGTATTTTTTACTTACAGTAAATGCGACCCGAATGCTAGTATCTGGTTTCTTCAATGCCACCTTAGAAGTTGAAAATTTCTTTAAAAAAGCAAATATGCATATTATTCCGTGACGGTGTGTGTACACTTCATTCATTCACTGTTTATATATCTATATATCTACATACATATGATGTATACGGAATAGTGTCAAATATCATCAGCACACTCTGGTACCTTGCGGCAATATCAAAGCTCTCATTTGTGCCATATGTACATTATTTAATTTCCCTGATTGCCGTCATTCAAATGTTTATCTACTCAATTTTAATTGCTGCTTCATTTTATTATTTGCATGCAGAGAGAATATAAAACAATTTGCTCTTGGACCACACCTCATATAGTACTACGACTATTTTCGCTCTATAATTTTAGCGGAAAGAATCAATTTAAAGTTCACTTTTTATGAGAGATTGTAAGGCTTACCAAGTGAGAGATAAAAATGTTAGTAGTATAGGAAAAATATATTTTTCAACTCAATTTTTCACCTGTAAACAAGTGTTCTTAACTTTACCTACTTGTCTCTAATGTTGTTTTTCTAGGTAACATCTCAGCCATTAGAATGATTCGAGACTAGTTTACTTAATGTGGTCACTTTTTTCGCACTTGATATCGGTCGAGATAAAGCCTACATAGATAATGAGCTAAGTCACTCTCGTTTTCGTTCTTGATTCAGAGAATTCATAGTATTCATTATTTACTTAACACATTTAGGGCAATTAATAAGAAACAAAGTCAAAGGAAATGGCATTGGAGCTGTGTAATATCCGCTGTAGAATGCATTGCCTGGTAAATATTTGCACTCGGCCATTATCTGTTGTTTCAATATTATACTTATGCAGTTGAGGTGGAGAATAGAGGAAGGCACATCGCCAACCGCCCCCCAAGAATTTCCGCCAATTTCCCGAAACATTGTGGTGGTGTCGTGACTGAGTCATCTGGTTTTTTTTCGCTCGGCTTTAGCCTGAACCAAAGCCCAAGTTTACTTGAGGTTAGAGCAGCCAAAGGCAGTTTTTTCCCAACCATTTCTGGCTTCTTACCTTTCATTCTTTCCATATACTTTATTTTCTTGTATTTTCTTTTCTTTTCCTATTTTCTTATTCTTATTTTTTGCGCCACTGCACCATGGCTGTGGCTGTTGCTGTGGGCCGCACATTTTTCTTGTTTGGTTCTGGCATTTTCATTTTAGCCCGCCCAACTGACCGTTACTTTGGCGAGCGAAGTCTAGAATCTGGAGACTAGACCTAGACTAATTAAATCAGAACTTAGCAGCTCTGCTGTCATCAGCAAAAGCTGCCTCCCTAATCTGCGCCATACGTGCTCAGTTCATTTTTTATTCTAAAATTTTCGGCGTGTTTGGCAATCGGAAAAGCTCAAACAATAAGCGTCGTAAGTAAGCTATATGTATATACCTATACAGGTGCTCGTCGCGTATAGTTATGTGCTTGTTTTATAATGCATGTGGAAAAAATAATAATAAAAAGAGTGTGCGGTGCACATTGTTTGGAACAATGGAACGTTATACGATAAAAAGTGTATAAATAAGCCCGAACGGGGGTTGCATGTCACCTGCTCAGCCTTAGATTGCCCGGCGCAGCCCTGAGAAAATGAAGTCACTCTCAAATAAATAAAAGCGAAGCGAGAAGAGTTACGGCAAGTGCTAACTGAATATATATTCAAGCCAGCCCAGCCACATAATACCTAAAGCCAACAGCAGCCCCCTGCACCTTCCACCCACTGCCTGAGGGGGAATCTCCACTGATTGTGTGTGTTGCCCTGTTCTCAAAATCCGAAAGCCATGTGAACTGTGTGAACCCATAACTGCCCGTCCATGTAACTAAATCAAAAAACAACAAGCGAGGTGACTGTAAAAGTGGTGGATGCACTCAGCCGGAATGCATCTTTAGGATCGCTGGGAAGATGTTTGGGAAGAGTTTAGGTGCCGTTTAACAATTTAGGAATTAGGAGACTAAAAGTTAGAAAAAGCATACCAAATATATAGAAAATTCATATTTTAAATAAAGATAATAATTGGATATTAAGATAAACAATAATAACACAGGTCTACAAAAATTGACCTTACAAAAGTACGGTGAATAAAACCTTCAGATTGTGAAAGATCTCGGTCTGTATATTGCTAGTTCAAAAATCAAAAAAAATTTCTCACGTACCAATTTTGAGGAAATCGCCCTCAAAGTACCAAAAATGACCTATTTTGGCACTTTTCAAACGCTAATAACACAGAAACCGCGCGTGTACCAAAGTTGAATTTGGACTTAAATGAAAGGCCAATCTTTCCCCTTTCAGATTTCAGATGGGTCCTGATTTTAGGACGTAAGGTTCAGGAGCTATATCGCTTTTTCTAAACTGATTTTTGAGCCCTTTTTTTGCTATGTTGTAGCCCTGGAACTCAGTACAAAATGTGATGACTCAGATGTAACTCCCAAAAAATTTGTTCTAGTTTCAGGGCTACAACATAGCAAAAAAAGGGCTCAAAAATCAGTTTAGAAAAAGCGATATAGCTCCTGAACCTTACGTCCTAAAATCAGGACCCATCTGAAATCTGAAAGGGGAAAGATTGGCCTTTCATTTAAGTCCAAATTCAACTTTGGTACACGCGCAGTTTCTGTGTTATTAGCGTTTGAAAAGTGCCAAAATAGGTCATTTTTGGTACTTTGAGGGCGATTTCCTCAAAATTGGTACGTGAGAAATTTTTTTGATTTTTGAACTAGCAATATACAGACCGAGATCTTTCACAATCTGAAGGTTTTATTCACCGTACTTTTGTAAGGTCAATTTTTGTAGACCTGTGTAATCATTGCCATCTAAGGGGTATCTTCAAACTAATATTGCTGTTAGTTAACTTGAAATTTTAGTAAAATGTATACCCAGCATTGTATAAAATCCATAAACTTCCTGACTTTTATCAAGTTACCTTCAAGAAATGCCATGATGTATACATTTGCGTGATATCTCCTGGGCTCTTGGCTCTTAGAAACGTTGAAAAAAGAAACGACTGAGCACGTCATATTCGATTGGGGGTAGAGTTGCAGATCTCCAGACTTGATTGCTCCACGCACACTCCATTCCATACCCAGCACACACATCACAGCAATGCTCTGGAAAGTAACTCCAGATACTTACACCGAGAGAGGGACTATACCTAGACCATTTATGGTGTCAGTAAGGTACACTGCAGCCGGTAATGGCCATGATAATGATGCCTCTTGGCCGACTCGCCACCAGAACGCCGCAAAGTGGTGCAATTTGCTCGACGGTTCTTACTGCCTGCTGCTAGAAAGTGGCCAAAAGGCGGCTGGGAATAGCAAAAACAACAAAAACCAAAAAGAAAAACAAAACAAAACAAAAAGCGTAATCTAAAGACAAGTTAAAAAGTAAAGCATGCTGCGGAAAATGGCTCTGCACTCATTTTGGTAGCTGACAGCAGGGTACAGTGGTAAAAAAATACATAAATGCTTACATATTCATAAATGTAATAAAGAATATATAAAACAAATAAATTTATAGAAATATAAACGGTTAAAAAAAAAAACATTTGAAAATCTCAACGAAAAATAAATCTAATTATGAAAATATGCAAAATATTTTGTTTGCATCTATATTAACCTATTTTTTCCCTATTTAAATACTAACAAATTACTAGTGTTCTGTGTTATTTTATACCATTTAAATCACTATGCCTTGCCTGGGAAGAACGAGGTGGAGTGTCAACTATCGTCCCCTTTTTTCGAGTGTCTGCGTCTGGTTTGGTTTGTTTTCACCATGCAAACGTGATCTTGGAAGTGGACGGACTCGTGTCTTACATTATATATAGACCAGTTTCCTCAATTTGATGTGCCTGGTTCTAATGGGGCTTAGGCATTATCCCCACTGACTCTATGTACAACCTCAACTGCCTTGAGGCCGTAGAAAGAGAACTTTTAAAATGGGAAGCTCAGGTGTGACGAAAATGTCAACATACATAACTCAACTGGCCAGCTAAGAGAGCATGGGATTATGAAATTATCAAATCAACGGCATTATGCTTAATTTATTTTACAATTCCCGTTAAATAATCAGTAAATAAATGAATTTGTTATCGCTTAATGATTAATCTGTAAAGAACAAAGAGCAGGAAGGATTGTAAACAATAAATCTGAATTCCTATTAACTGCCAAATATTTCGTTGTTCTTTTTGAAGCTCAAAAAGATGATTTCCTCAACTCATTAATTGTCTGGTAAAACAAAAAACCAAAACAAGACAAAGCTCTCACACACGCTTCTTCTATAAAAAGGTATTTAATCCCCCTATATTCCTTTCCCCTAGCTCATGATCGGCAGTAATAATGCGCAAATGTTCTGACTCCGTGAAATATTTGCTGGATGCATGCTAAATTAATATTAAAAATAATTGTTGACTTGTCCGATTTATAATTAGAAATGAGCCGGAAACCGGCTTCAGCAACGGCAGCATCTCTAATTGTAATTAGTTATTGGCAAAGAGAGAATCTCCATTGAATCATCGTTAAGAAATACTCAAACTAGGAACTCATTAGCATTATGCCACAAGCGTCGTCTTCGCAATACCTGGCCCTGCTTTTTTCTCTTCCTCGCGAACGCCTTTTTGTTGTCTTGTGTGAACAATCGAAAAGTCAAAATAAACAGAATTCAATTACACGCAGTTTGGGAAGGAAGCGAATGAAGTTGTAACTGCCGGAGCGACCTTGGCAAATGGGAATTTACCCGAGCCTGGCCATGCCTCGCCTCAACCCTCAATACCTCACTTCCTCAGAATGTGAATCTGACCTGGCAGGAGGGAACTTAAGCCAGGGTTATATCTCCGCCTACCTGAAGGAACTCCGAGCCTGAGAACGTACGTACGTTGCTGGTGAATCGGCGCATTTTACACACACTCTCGAGTGATTAATTTCCTGTTTATGAGCACTTCGTTGCCCCGCTCTTTGTTCTGCGGCTTCTTTTGCCAAAGGTTTCGAAGGTTTCCACTGATTTCCTCCCTCAATGGAAGCGAGTTTCGGGACTCGTTTATTGGTTCCTATGTGCGCAGTACACGGCAATGAAATTTAATCGATTTTTTCACTCAGATTTGATGGTGTTCAAAACCAATAGGATCAGTCAGAGATTGGAGTAACGTGATGCAGGATAAATTGAAATTATTTTAGGGATACATTAAAAAAATGATTTTAAAAAGCTTTTAAATTGATTACATGGGTTTTATTACATTTATTAAAGGAGTTATACAAAAAATGATATGTGTATTTCAGCTGCTTAAAACTTGTGTCTTTATTATAAGTTCTGTAGTTAAAACCAGAAAGTTATTCTTTTAATTATTGTTCTGACTTGTTTAAGAGTAACCACCAACAATAGAACATAATAAACAAACTATTATTTTGTTAATAAGTAAAGTTCTGGTCTGCTTGGCTGCGCAATTGTTATGGAAGGCAGACAACCTTCTCTTTCGTTATTAAATAAATTTTGAATATTATGCCCAATTTTTCCCTGTGCAGGATATATACCCTCTCGGGAATGATTTGCGTGTTTCTGTGATATTACCGTAATCGTCAGACGCCTGATCAGTTGGGATGGGACTGGATGGGAGCTGTGTATCTAGCAGATAGCAGTACATTCGTCGGATACACGTGTTGCGACGCTACCCATGCTCATGTCCAACTCAATAGTTAATAGCAGCTACCTGTCCAGGTATTTACTTGTGCTCAGCTCTCGCCGCAGCTCAGGTTCAGGTTCAGTTCCAGCTCAGCTCGGCTTGGCTCATCGCAGTCCCGCTCTTGCCAGTCAGTACCGCCGAACCTGTCGTCGCCGTCGCTTCTCGCTTGTAGTTGGACTTGAACGTTTTCAGTTTGTTATTTATTTTCGCATGTGTGAGAACGTAATTTCCATGAATTTTTCGCTATTGAATCGAAATTGATGACGGTTCGAGTGCCACCTCAATGATTGCCATTCCGCCGTGTGGCAATTGCCCCTTTATGGAGCATTCAAATGAGCTTTTTGAAACGGAGTTACGTCTCTGATTACGAGTTCCAGTTTCGATTGTAGTGTCGTGCTGCCCCGAAATAAAATCAGAAGCCAGCGCTTGAATACAAATTAAAAAATTATCTACTTCCTAACCGGTGATGAATGAATGTCTGATTCAACCTTAGGCTTGCCAAAAGAAGTTGAAAGATGCTAACGACTTGTGTTTACTGTGAACAACTAAATATTTAAAGTTTACTGCATGCGGAAATATTCATAAAAAATAGTGTGTGCGTGCTTGCTATTTGGAACTATATCTAGATACTTACGGTGGCATTGAATGGTAAATTAATTTGTTTTTTAAATAAATGGAAATTAGTTCTAATCAGAAGAATACAATGTGTGAGAATTGATTATTCTCTAGTTCCTAGAAACTTTAACTTATAAACTCCCTCCCTTTTTACTGTGCACTTATCTTCAGACTACTATATCAGCAAAAACACCTTAAACTTCAGATAAGTGGGCTCTAAAAAAACCTTAGCATAGACTCTTGCACCTGTGTCACCAAAGACAAACTTCTATCAAAGTTCACATTGAAGTTCAAGCCAGTTATCTGGCTAAGACACCTGGCATGAGTATTGTTTTTAATTCACTTGCTACCATCCTAGTTAGCCAAGATTATTCAGCAGGTAGCATCCCCCATTTTCATTGCCATTTCAACTGTTTTCATTCGACTCGATTCGATTGCGAAAGCGTTGAATCTAATGCCAATGAAGGGGGGAAGGTGGAGTCCATTCAGTTGCTAATGATTCTGATAATTGCCATTGTGCGAAACCAAAAGCGAAGCTTTTGTTGTGCAATTCGAGGGACTGAGGGAGTGGGGAGGCAAGGCAATATAGAGGGTACTTGACGTTTACCAGAGTTTTGTTAAGTACAGATTATGATTGCGATTATGATTGCCAGCGACTCGATGCTGATGCAATTAACGAGCGGCAAGGGCAGCACGAAGCGTTTATGCAAATCATGGGCCAACACGGTCCTGAGCAATTATTGAATCGAGTTTGCGGCTGAAGCCTGCCACGGATTGGAGTATCTTTGTATCCAAGTATCTGTATATCTGTGTATCTTGCCGGCATACTATATGTATGCTTTTTATGCTTTTGACCCAGTGGCAGAGTGTCAAAGCAGGGTTTATTAACGCCATTTCTTGGCTAATCTGGCGGGTAAACCAGTCCAATAAAAAGAGTAACAACAAAATTAAGGCTAGCCTAGGGATAGCGAAGCTAAGAATACCCTAGACATATTGGAATTTCCTTATAATAATATATATATAATGATATATATATCTTTATCTTTACTTTTAGAAAATTAAGGGAGGAAAATATCTTACAATTTATGAGTTACAGGCTAGAAATAAAGCATAGTAAATAAGGTCAATGCCTGGTGAATCCTTAAATATTAATACCCTAAGCCAAAGGGTACTACAAACATAGTCCATCTGCCATGCCATGATCTTTGCACAAATGTAATTAGTCAGCTCTTAATGCAATTTGCAGAGCCATAATGTTGGAACGTGTTTTCGGATTGGATCGTAGCCAGGAGGAATCCGGCAAATGTGTGATCCACTAACACGAAAAACGGAACTGGAACTCGAATTGAAATTGCCATAGCTTCACATCGCATCGCATCTCATCGCAGATGTGACAATTGTTTGAGAAACCGCGCTGCGCTGCTGGAAATCAGTGAAGCGACGGATATATAGATGGGGCGTGGCATGGCGAGATTTTCGCAGTGGTCCGTGTCCCCACAGCGGACGACAGCTTTAATTACATTCGATTGGCAATCAATAAGAGCCAATCAGTGCCATACAGACACGCTCATACTTTTACTTGTGTGTCGCACGAGTTTTCAATTCAATTTGCACATAATTTTACATAATCTTTGCCGCTGCGAGAAACTGTGTCAAGTCGAGCAGTTAGCCAAGTGCGAGTAAGTATCTACTAAGCGGATACTAGCAGATATTCCACAGATACGCTCATTGTTGTTTTTACTTTCGTTGGCGTTGGCTGTCAGAAGCAGAAGAAGAAGCAAGCCCATCTGGTTTTTACTTTCCTTTTATGCCAGGCCAAGCGCGGACTTTCAATTACTTCAGACTGTCGAGATTGAGATACAGATACACTCCGCTTTAGCTACACCCCACAGAGAGCGAGCCAATTGCGATTATCCCATGGATACTTGCTAAATGAATTGCTGCTGTTGCTGCTGTGGCATTTGATTTGATTCGGTCTCCCTGGCGGATGATCTCCCAATTAGCTACACATTGGGTCCAGCGGCCAGTAATTAGTGCTGCCTGTTGCTTTATTTTTAATGGAAATTACTCTGTTTGTGGTTTGGTGACATTTCTGCCAGGGGTTGAGGTTCATTTTCAGTCTTTTAATGGCCGTTCGAAACGCTATTTGCTTGGACTTTCGCCCAGTCAAAGGTCAGCCACGTGTGCTCGCTATAAATTGGGTACGAAATTAATCATAGTCCGGCATGTAATTGTCGTTAAGCCGGGGCATTATATTAGTTAAAGGTCGTTCTGAATAGAGATATAATACATAACAGAAAAATATTAAGAACATTTCTAAACACTCAATTTCATGCAATTAAAACCCCATAAACAATTTATATAATATTTGAATGTATCTTTTATTATTTTGCTTAGCTTTTCCACATTTATTTATTACAAAACACTTAACTACTTTAACCTTCACAGAACTGATTGATCTCCAACGTTCTTTGTCTTGTAATTTTCCTATGACAGAAGCTTTTTATATATTTTTGTATATTGTTCATTCATTTGGTTATCCATTAAAAATAATGATTCTTTAAGTTTCCTTGGAAGTGAACCCTTGATAATTTCAAGTAAAAACTTTATGGCAAACCTGGCTTGAAGTTCTGTGCGGATTGTTTTTCGGGGTTCCCTGAGGTCGGCGAGCGGGCCTAAATGGCGAGTTAATGTTCGCTTTGGCTTTGGTCAGCGGCAGTTGTGTCTTTCTGTGGTTACGCCCGGCTGAATTCTGGTGGTGCTGATGTTGCCAGTGGCACTGCTCTAGGTACTATATGTATGTTGCCCTCGTCAGAACCTTTATCAAGTGTCATACTTTTTGCCCCTGCTACCCTCGTACTTGTCGCCGTTCGATCTGAGTGCACAAAGAAAAGCAGCCAGGGATGTGTGCCACATCCAGGGGTACCAGTACCAGTACCACTACGGGTATGGGCTCGGCTTCGGATTCGGGTTTGGATACTTAGGTGCTTTCCTTGGCAACACTTGTACTCGCACTCTTACCTGTTAATAACTTGTAACTTGATGCATCGCCGGATCGCGTCCCTTGCGCTCGTCTCACTGGACTGACTTTCCGAGTCTTCGCCAACGGTCGAGCGATCTTGCAGTTAAAGAAATTATATGATAGTAGCTTTAAAAATCTTTAAACAAATATATTTTGCGATATAAAAGAAAACAAAAATATAATTCTTCGAGGAAAGCTGAATTTATTTCTCCTAACCTTCTGATCTTATATAAAATGTTTATTTGTTGCTTTGAAATATTAAATATTATTGTAGCATTTTAGAAACCTAAATTTCTCTCTGTGCACTGCCTTTTCCGTTCATTTGTATATACATTTAGGTGTATCTGTAATCTGCGAGAGTGGTCTTGGCACTTGCGCTCGACTGAATGCAAAAGTATCTGAAGGCATGCACATTTCGCCGCCGCTCTATCTGCGTCTGTATCTGTATCTGCAGCATGCGAAATGCAAATCTTTGCCACCAAGGCGCCACATTTGTTTGCAAAATGTTCAATAATAAACAAACGGAGACGCCGCCGTCATCCACTTTGGAGCCTTCATTTGGACGAAGACGCCATAAACATTTCAATACCCGGTATTCGTTTAGGGTCCGCCGACTGTTGTTTGTGGATAAACATGGATAAAGTAATTTGATCGGGATATACTGATTTTTGAAAAATTTAAAGAAAAACATTAGTTATTTAAAAATTAAATAATTCATTAATTATCTGAAAGCTTAAACTAAGTGAAATAGGGTATTTCTATTTAATATTTATAATTATAGTTATTTCAAGTATTGCATTACTTTAAACTTACTTTACATTTTATTTCTGTGCATTTGCATTACCTAACATACTTATTTAACGGATATACTTTTCCCAATTTAGTGCAGGATATTATTTTAGTCAAGCTTCCCTGTGGACCCACCTGTTATATCTGTTTTGTGACTTCGACTGAATCGGCTGTAAATGAACGAAAATGTTTATAAATACCCGGTAAAGATAAAGATACGGCTTCTTTTGGCCTGTTTTGCTGGTCACCGAACCCTCCGATCGCATGTTAAAAGTTGATTTTGTTTTCTTTTCTCCCGCCATTTTTGCTCATTTATGCAAGCATGCATAATTATTTGCAAATATGCATTTCAGGTGATTGTGATAAGGTTCGCTCTCAACTTGGCTAAGATAAATGTGTGCCATTGTGCCGATAAGATGCTTGACTCTTGGTGCCAGCCGTCATTAATATAATGACACAACCTTAATAATCGAACTGTTGTGTTGGGTTTGAGTTGAGTCATCGGTCCATTGGGGTTCGTTCCAGGGGAGCTAAATATATAACTGCCAATCGGCCAACACATTCACGCACTTGGCTTAATTAATGTTTATTAGTCGCATATATTTGCTTAATTTGTGTTGCCAAGGCTCAGAGACGGTAGCCAAAATTATGAGGGGAATCGATTTGTATAATTACAAATGTCTTTAAGGCTTTTATTTATCATCTATCGACGGCAAACTGACAGATTTATATAAAATAGTTTATTACCAAATGGATTGGTAAGATAAGTGTTGAGTCGTTGCCATTTTTGGGATTTTTATTGGTCTTCAATGGATTTATTAAAACAAGTTCTCGTTCATATCACGACTTTGAAATAATGAGATTGCTGAATTTCCAATAAAAAATAAATTTAAATATTTATATGGTAAGGTGACAGGATTGTTAGTTCCTTAGCTTCTAGTAAAATATAAAATATATTTTATAAAACTACTACAGTTCTATGTTTTCTCTTTTATTAGCTATTATTTTTTCATACTATTATTTAGTTTATAGATATGCCAGCTCAATTAATGGTTTAATGTTTTTTATAAAGTTCTCTGTCGTTTCGGGCTGCCAATGGTTAAGCAATGGCAATGGAACGCTAAAAATATATTTCCCCCACGAGAAATTCATTTTCAGGTCAATAAAATAAGTTGGGAAACCGAAAGCCCAGTAACTGATAGCGCTGTCTCTGGCATTATTTTGTTTTCTTGCGTTTTTGTTTCTTAATTTTTTGTTGTATTTTGCCATGTTCATATTGGAACAGTTGTTTTTACGACTCTGTTTCAGGGGTCCCTCTTTCGCTCGCTTATTGTTGTCAACTTTCAGATATTTTCTCTGCCAGTGACTGATAAAAAACAGCGCCATTCAAGTGAAATTTCGACAGCGAAAAGCAGTCACCTGTCTTTAGAAGAAACGATTTGCTCTGATTTGTGTAGAATTGAATGACAATGGGCCGAGTGCCGAGTGCAGAATCTTTGGGTAGACAATGTCATAATCATAATCCATGGCATAATGGGACTGATCAGTATGCGGTAGAATGGCCAGAGGGGGCTTTCACTTTCACAGGCCCCGCGAATTGTGGCCACTTTTCACTTTCCTATATTGTTCTCTTTTCAAAATTCGATTCGCATGCAAATCAAAACAAAGTCAACCCAGCAGCCAGCAAATCTCCCATATGAATCATTTCGTTAGAAAAAACAACAGCGGATATATAATTCGTATTTCGTATTTTTATACGATTTTTGGGCTTCGTGTGAACTCCGCCGTTGGAGTTGGGCTTTGATAATAATTTGATTATTTCCACGAATTTTTATTCAACGCTCCGAGGGAAAAAACTTGAAGATTTCTTTTTAAATGTTATAAATTATTTTTTATTATCACACGAAAAGGAATTGTTCTTATAAATTTTATAAAAAAGGTTTAAGGTTACAACATTGGCAAAGCTTAAATTAAAAATTATTTTAGAGAATTTTATACTTTACATTTCAATTATAATATTGTGTGAAAGCAAGAAATTCAATTTCCAGAGATATATCTAAATAAGAGACTCCACTTTATTGTTCTTTACTGTTCAATAAAAAATGACTATGTATTTTCCAGCCAATCCTAGATTTATATCATTATAAAATTCGGCCGAAAAGAATGTATAGGGCACGCCCAAATAAAAGGTTTTCGATCCCCAATTTTAAGCGTTATTTTTCACCGAACTTGGTTAATTTTTCATTGACAAATTTTGGCTGACATTGTTCTTTTGTTATCTCTCTTTATTGCTATCCAACAGATCTGATCGATGAGCAGCAGCTATAAGCCCCGAGGCAGCGACGAGGCCCTTGCCGAGCAGCTGAGCTTAGCCCGGAACCGCACCGGAACCGGAAGTGGCGCCCAGGCCCCAGCTACGCCCACTTATCGTCACATATCCGGCGCAATGGCAACCCTGCCGCGCCACGATTCAAACCATCAAAGTCATAACCCAGAGAACTCTGCCCGCCTACGCACCGATTCCACGGCCACATCGAGGACCTGCGTCTACATAGGCGGAGAGCCAACTGGAGCAGGAACAGGCAACGGTCACATCTCGGTGACCCTAGACCGCCGGCAGCCACAGCGGATGTCCTGGCTGAATATGCGACGGGCCAAGGCCAATGAGGCAGACCCTCCGGCTGTTACGCCATCGCCGCAGACGACGCGCAGCTGCATCTCCACAGTGTCCAGTGTGGTGGACAGTGGCGGTGGACGCACCACAGCCACCTCCGGCCGGATTAGCTCCAGCGGCATCGTCACCCTCAGCGGGAGTAACAACACACTGTCAGAGATCCAAGGTGGCTACCACGACCTGGAACACGATGCGGTGTCCAAGAGCTACTCCGTATCGGCCTCCGCCCACAACATCACCACGGCTAGCAATGCCAAGCTGCTGCCCGCCGTCGAGGATGAGTCCAACCAGCAGGTGAGTTATTTTTCAGTTACTAGGAGGAAACGTTCGTTGGTTTTTTTATGGTGGGAAAACGAAACTACAAATTGGGTTAATTGGGAAATGAAGACCACTTTATGAGTGCTTTATTGATACCTATTTTATGGCACTGCAGCTGAAAGCTTTAATTAGCTAAAAATTATAGAGAGAAAATTGTAATGAAAGCGTGTTAGCTGGTCGGAAATTTATTCCGTAATAATATAAATAAAGGGAGATGAAGGAAGTAAAGGGGATAAAACAAAAGAGCAGTAGTCATTTTAATCTTCGGCTAAAATCAGTTTATTTATTCCTTTATTTTACAAAATTACCCAAGATTCGCAATTCCCTGAATCGTAAGATGCTTGATTATTAAAAGCAACCAGTATTTCAGCTTGAACTTTAAAAAGCAAAGCAAAAAATTATAAATGAATCTTTACTATGCGATAATTTAAAAAAGGCTTCCACCTGAAATTTTAGCCACATGTCTTTGATTTCGTAGCCTGGCCATCGCAAAGTAGTTCATCTTCGTAGCCGGAGTCGAAGCTTAAACTCGTGTATGCAATTTATTCCGGCTCCCAATCGAGTGGCGGTCTTACCTGTTTTGGCTTTTTAGAAGTTATCTGCGAAGATCTTTCAAGTTGAACCCCTTTTGTTCAATGTTACGGGTTAGCCAGAAGCGATTTTGATTCATCTTCTCCTCGAGATTTCTGTGAGAATAAATGAGAAAGAATGTGAATAAAAATGATGATGATGAGATGAGGAGGGGTTATCACCGGGCGAGGTGAGTCTTCTGAATGACTTTCGGTGATTCCGGCTATCGATTGCTCACGAGTTGCTGTAAATTTTATTTCTTGGCTTAATAATGCTAAAAATATTCGAAATGAATTTGAGTACGTGCTGGAGGTCTGAAGAGAATTTTTACATTTTTGTTTGTCAGTGTCGTGAATCGATCGATTTGTCTAAGCCATGGCAATCGGTTCCGTGACCGATATGAAAACATTTCCATTTAAATTGTTTAAATTGTTTAAATAACTGTTTCTGGTATTAGATAGCATATATATAGGAATATAATCTGTAAACTAAACTTAAAGTATGAAATCTTAATTTTTAAAGGCACGTAAACTAACAAATAAATATTAGATTTATTTAAGAAATTTTCGAATTACAATAAGCTTTAAGAAGTTCCTATAATATTTATTCCCTTCTAGTAAAAAGACTTTACTACCTCAGTGTAACATCTTCTAGAGTTAAAAAGCGTTAATTTTCGCGCATTTTTGTTTGTTTTCTCCTCTTTTGTTTGCCGATCTTCGATCATTGAGGTGTTTGAATAGTTTTCAAAATGAGGATTACACAAACTAACAGCAGTTGCAGCAGCAGAAAGAAGGCGTGGCCCTGGCAACCTTCAAACACCTGAGGCGCTTTTGTTATTAATTTTATGTATAACCTGGCAGGGGAGTGCAGCAGCTCTCAGCTCCGATCCTCCCGTGTTAATAGTCTAATAGTCATTGTTTATAGGGTTGTCCGGGCAGCGGCAACATCATAAAAACGATCATAAAACTAGTTTCGGCATCGCATTTGTCTCCTATTTGGGTTAGTAAGGCGGCAATCACCGGACTGGATCGGATCGCACCGGACCGGATAGGGCCCAGCAGCTGGCCATTGTCTTTCTTTCGCCTAGGCGATCCGCTCGATTGTTCCCGCAATTGGCACCCATTCAAGCCGGGTTCTCTGCAAGTGCAAGTGCAAGTGCCAAGTCCAGTCCGGATGCTAATTGGCCTTAATTAGTAGATCACGCGATACTAAGTTTTATGCGAGCAAACCAATTTAATTGGGAACAACGTCTGGAGACCTATATTTAAATGCTTAAAGAAAAGTGAAAATAGTCAACTGGTTAGATAATTGTCACGATTATTACTTTGAATTCTATTAAAAGAATTATTAAAGAGGCTTATTTATGCATAGTTTAGTTATTTATAACATAGTTAAATAAATCAAAAAAGATAATCTTTCTTTAAATATGTGTATATATTAAATATATATATAATATATCTCTTTAGAAAATATATATTCCACATTTTATGGAATCTTTCATTTGCTCAAGTTTAGTCATTTATTAAATACTTTTTATAAAATTTAATTGCTAACGAACTTTGATCTAATATAAATATAAATAGTTTTACATTATTTTATGAAAGTAAAATGATCATCCTGAAAGTATGCATTGCTTTCTTTTAAACACAAATGAGAAACAAGAGAGCGAAAAGTGTTGCCTACTTTTTAGAGAAATGAGTTCGGTGCCTAAGTCTTTTGTTGTGTTAATACGAAAAGATTTATGGATACATGTTAAATTAAATTAAGTTGTTTTCAGCTTAGTAAAATCAATAAAATTTTATGAGTACATTAATATATATAAAAAAATGTTCATGTTATCTTTTTACCAATTTATAAATTTTAAATTAAAATAGTTATCCGCAATATCTTGATAGAGACATCTATCAATAAAATTCAAATCTGGTTGAAAGGAAGTAAATGCAAATTATTTTATTCCAAATGCATTCCCTAATTGGCTTGCAAATTTGTGGGCAGTTAAACTATTAATGGCGGAAAAAAAACTCAGCCGAAATAATTATTTGCTTCCAGCATTTCGCATTTATTGACCAATTTCATGGTCCCTCGGCTTGAACTGTATCGGCAACTGTCTGTCGGTGGCCACTCGCATATTTGTTTGCTTATTTTTACTTTTAACTTGCGACTTTCCGAATGTGCAATTTGCTTACCACAATCGATTTTACCTTTAATTTTTTTCTGCTGCGCATGCGAGTGGCCAAAAGCCAAGACCCAAAACCGAATACCGAATACCGAAGCCCAAGCCCATATGCATGTTTCTTGAGTGTTCAGTTACTTCATCTCTTATGTTATTTCGTTTCCAATTCGCTGATTAACAAGTTCAACAAAACACGGTGGCAGCCAAAAAAAATAAACCGAAAACAAGAAAAGAAAATTACTACAATGCTGCAGTTACTTTCGGCGCAAATTCGGCCATAAAAAAGAAATGGCAACCGAATGCCAAAGTGACGTCACTTGATTGCACTCCAAACTGGTTGAATGCAACAATAAACAATAATTTCAGGCTATTAGAATTGCATCGGAATGGTTGGGGGAATTTTCTTGAAATAAATAAAATATAAATAAACAGTGAAAGTGGGTATCGCCCAGAATTCCCTTGAATCTGTGTGGAAATATGAATCGTACCTATCCACGGTACACTGCGCTACCGGGTTTTGGGTGTAACGGAGACACATTTGACGAGTTAGCGATATCACATGGCTCCCTGACTTCTCCTTTCACTGGCCACCACCACCGCCGATTAAAGCGACGCAATCCGAGTCATAAAACAATAGCCCAGATATAGAGTACTTCGTGGAACGAGTACTATGGGTACTATGCTCCAGTGCCCAGATCCGTTGGGTCAAAGAGATTGTCGCGTCGCGTTGCTTATTCAACAGAAAGACACTGCAGACAATAGCTTTATTTCGGACACCTTTTGTGGCCATCTCAGCATTGTGGGGACATTTTCACACTCCAGTTTCCAGTTCAGACTTCGAACTAAAGGTAATTATTGTGCAGCCTACGAGGCCTTTCCATTCTGAGGGCCCCCGTACATTCATCGAATCAATTCTCGATAGAAGTGATTCCAAGCCTGGAGAAACTCAATTTAATTGGCCGCAGCCTACGCTTTTACTTTTGGCTTTTCATATTTCATATATATGTACATATTTTTATATACATATTTATACGCTTTAACGGCCACTTTAGACCTCATTCCATATGCCGGGCACAAACCCAACCATCAAAAAGCCAAAATCAAGCAATTATTTATGCTAAATGTGTGGAAGTTCTTGATGCTATCATCATCGTCGTTCGGCCCAATGGGAAAGTTGTCGTTTTTATTTTGTATTTGAACTTCCGCTTCATATGGCAGAACTTTGAAGCCAAATATAAATTCTAACTACTGAATAGTAATATTTGAAATTAACATTAGCGCCTATTCAGTCCTCGCTGAGCGCTAGCTCGATAATTTTTTTCCCATTCCCCATTTTCATCTTACAGTGAGCTCTGTTAATTACGCGCCAGTTTCGCTCGCATGCTTACATAATAATTATAAACCGCCGTGCTCTTCTCTCTTTCTGCGCCAAAGAACGTGTTAAAACGAAATTTAATTTAAGTATGAGAAGCGGCCCAAAGAGCCACGACTAATAGACGGTTTCTGCTCTTTGTGGTGGCCACTTCCTGCTGTGCAGAAGACAGGTTAATTATGCAGATGTATCTCGGGACATGGGAACACGGCCTGGGGGCGTCACTCATTAGGCAATAGAAATGGAATCACCTCCAGGCCAGCATCTCGGGTTGCCCGTGCCCATGTCTATGCCCTGTTCTTTCATTCTTTATTTTTTATTTCAATTACCCACGTGGGCGCAAGCTTGAAATGTTGAGAACATTCAATAAAACCTGTGATGATTAAATTCCCAAAAGAAAATTGGGTTGCACTGCAAAAAATAATGACTGTAGTTAAATTTATTAAAAATAAGGGAATCAGTTAAGAGATTGTTGGAGAATGGGAGACTAAAAATCTAAACACTTATCTCGAAGTCTATAAATTTTATTCTTTTTCTAATATATACATATAAGGTTTGTGTTTCATCATTAAACTATTTTGTGTGAAATTTTTAACTCATTTAAATTTAAAATAACAAAAATACTTGGTAATTTTTTTTACTGACATCAAGCTAACTTTAATGATAACCTTTTTTCTCTGTGCCGCTGTAGAAGCATGCATAAATTTCCAAAGAAACCCAGTGAGGCATAGCACGCGAAGCTTCGCATTTACAGGGAAGGCAAGCAGGCAGGCGTTCGCCAACTTTGCGCAGCCACTGTGCATAGAAAGCCACGCTTTGGTGCTGTCGCTGCTTTTGAGCTGCTGCTGCTGCTGCTACGAAGTCCACAGCAACTGCCACTGCCGCCGGCTACGTCAGTCGTCAGTTCTGCATTAATGAGAGAGCAGTTAGGTACGCTGGCTCGCACGCTCCGTGTGGTCGCCCCCCTACGTATCCAAGAGTCTCCGGCTCCAGGCAGCCAATGTGTGTGTTTGTTGGAATCTGCGCCCGCTCCAGATGGAAACGCTGTGATAGGGGGGAAAATCAAGCGGAGAGAGATGCCAAATAAAAGTAAACTTATTGGGGGGAAACTCGTTTGGCCATTCATCTCTCGGCGGCAGCTCTCTCATTCGATTTTGATTTTCCCCCCAAATCAGATGCGTCTTCTGCGCAGTCGCAACACGGCGCTGATGCGATGCGCTTCGGGAACGCTGATCGTGCACCATTAACTGGCTGCAAATAAAAAGAAAAGAAAAGCCTAGCCAAAGCCAGGAAAATAAAAACGCAGTGCGATCGTGAAAATGCAAAAGTGTGAAGTGAATCGCGTGTCCAATGAGTTCTGTACTAAGAAATGTAATTGAATTCCGGGCCATATTCGTAACCACAAGCGATGGCTCTATAGGCTATGGGAGGTACTCCTCCATATAGTAATAATCCCATAACAACTGTCATTGATATGCGTTGGCGATTTGTGCGGGATGGAAAAAATAAAATAAAACAATAATAACTATAACAAAAAGCAAAGCAAAATACCATATATATGAAATAAAAATAAAACGAGAGAGCAAGACATTCAATAAGCGGTTCAGGGCCAGGCTCCGAAGGTGTTGCCAATTTATTTTAAAAGTCTGCGCTTTTTGTTGCCTTGCTGTCGTCGTCGTCGTCACGTGATAAGTTGTCCGTTCGACTTGCATAAAAATATTGTTATTTTCTTGACACACAAATGCCCCTGCAAGTGGAGGCCTTAATTAGCATGATGTTTAAAAAATAAATAAATAAATAAATACAAAAGGCGAGCTGTCGCTAATTGTAAATGATTTCTTTTCAAGTGCAGTGCAATTAAAAAATTCCGCTCCATTTTAGCTGGAAAAGGAAAGAAACCTCGCAATCATACCCACAAAACCCAGTCGAATCGAATCAAATCCAAAAAAAATCCGTCTTGTATGCACCGACAAACAAATGCAAGAAAATGACAAATTCTTCTGCACCTACAAGCAATACAAAGTCTGTCCCAAGATGGAAATACCAACGACTAAGTATCTAGCCGACTATCTGTACGTGGTGCACGAGGATGTTCCCTTCCGATATTATCGAAAAGTAAGTGGGGACTTTATGGCCATTACGGGAGGGCCATCATGCATGATATGGCATATGATATATGCCCCTATAACGCTCGTCATCTGCACGCTCATAAACTCCGAATGCCGCTTCGCTTGGCGATATATAGTTGTATTTATATGCTATATCTGTGTGCGTGTAATTTTTTTGTTTACATTTTCACCGTGCGGTTTTCGCTTTATTAACTGCGTTTACCTGGGCGTCACGTTGTTACCGCTCCACCTTTGGGTGATGCTGATGCTGCTGGCCGTTGCTACCATCGCTTTCTTGAATGAATTTCACTTAAAAAGACTTTGGCTAACGATTAGAGGTACCCTGTAGGAAAGTAAAGGGTTCTGGGGAGTAAATTTCAGCCTTAGATTTATAAAAAATATATAAAATATATATATTATAGTTTTTATTTGATTTGTTTATGGTTTGATACTGGTATCTATGATCAACATGTGGCCAGAGCTTCCCTTATTCATAAATGGATTTTTTTTAAATTAATTATTGTAACAATCTTATTGTAAAAACTATCCGAAATAACAATAACACTTTCGTTTAAGGGTTTATAATATTTTCTGATAGAAGAAAAGCTCATTATTAATAGAACTTTATTTTAGGTTTAAGAATAAGGGAAATCAGAACAAGTGAAGGAAGTGAAATTTATGCTATTAATTTCTATAGATAATTCCCAAGGTATTCATCTAGTTGTTAGATCTCAAAAAGGTTTTTGTTCGTTTTATTATATATATTTTTTCCCCACTTTGAAAGCAACCAAAGTGTAGACTGTTGTTAGTGGCTTTGCAGATTTTTGTCTGTATTTTTTGCGGGCGCACATCTAATGGGCTTATGCTGTACATTTTGCAGATGACTTATTAGAGCCATGAACGAATTTTCGTCGTCGCTTAATAAGATCTCCCGTAAGGGTCGCCGCTCGCGGGCACTTTCTTTTGTCGCTCACTGTGAACAAATACAAAGAACTAAGACGGTGCGGCGGCTCGGCGAGGGGAAAACTCCGAGCTCGAGGAATATGAGTCGTAAGACAAATAAACAGAAAGCAAAAATTGTGTAATTAATGAAAATAAAGCGAAGCATAGCGAAATTACACAAGTCGAAAGCGGAAGTGCCGGAAATGGCGGCTACACTCATAGCTCTGTAGGTGTATCTTTTTGTTTTTGATTTTTATTTTCTGTTTCTGTTTGTTTTAGTTTGATGTCGGCGGATGCGGCAGCTGTGACTGTGACTGCAAATGCCGCTGTTTGCCTGAGTTACCTGCAAAAAGCAAACTCAACTGGGTTTTCATATGCCAGCAATTTATCAATTTTTATTTTCTCATCAGCTGTGCAAATTTTTGGATGGTTATAAGAAAAAATTGTTTGCTCTTACTTTCTTTGCATGGGAAGGAAAATAATACTTTGGTGATGAGATTTCGGGAGTTCAGTATATATTCAAAGATTATTTAATTTCAATAAAGCTATACAAAAAAACTACTACGCCCTTTAGTGCTGTTTTAAAGTTACAAGAAATATGCTTATAAATCATATTCATGTGAAATAAAGGGAGTGACTTAATCATTTTAATTTATACTGCCAATCAATCAAACATAATGTCTTAGTCTTCAAACATATGAGTCTCAGTTAGACATCCAATCGTAAAATACACAGCAAACAAGCAGAAGTAAATAGATAAATAAATATATTAAATTTATACGATTGATTGGCACTATTTCATTCGTGGGTCTTTCTTATTTGTAGTAAGTAATTAATGCACTCTGACCTTTATTATAGGGGCTTAAACACTTTTAAATATAATTATCATATCATGCATTTTATATTCATATTTAAATTAAGCATATTAATTAATGAATTTATATTTTATTAATTAATCCCCTTCTGTTTCAGACGAAATGCTCCGTGTTCCGTGGGCTCGTGCTCTGCCTGTGCCTGAACCTAAGCTATGCAAATGTGGTCCGCTTCCCACGTGAGCTGGATCGCTACGGATCGGCGTACCTTGTGCCCTACGTGGTGTTGCTGTTTCTAGTCGGCCTGCCCATGATCCTGCTGGAGATCTCCGTGGGCCAGTTCCTGGGCCAGGGAGCGGCGCACACTTGGCGTGCCTCGCCCATCTTTAAAGGTTAGTTAGTTTAAGTTAATTTCACTAAAAATGAACTTGCTTAGATGGGGTTTAGTTTGGGTATTCCTCATGATAATTTAAAGATTTTATTTAAAATTTAAAAGGCCGCAAGAACTATTTTAAATGTGTTGACTTGGTGTAGCCGACAAGAGCCAATGAGAGGGTGCAACAGGTGTTGCATACTTTTCGGCGGGCAACAGGTACACAGAACGATGGGGCAGCAAACTGTGTGCGCTTCGTTGAGGCAGGACCCATCGTTGGGGGTGACTGGAAGGCTGCAGCTTTTTGCATCCCCCATTGCAGGATGCAGAGCTTCGGCGAAAGCTCTTTCCCCACTGAGGGCATTGCTGCACTTGTGCACCTTGCGATTCCCAAGTTGCTATTCCGTGTGGCGTCATATAAATAGCCGCATCGCCAGGACCTCCATTGGGCGGTCGTGCATTCCGCAGCAACGACGGTTGGACACATCCCGTCTCATCCCCCACTCTCTCGAATTGTGTCCGTTGGTAGCCGAAGTTACGATTGCAAAAACTTTCGTCATCCCTCTCTCACTCTCTGAAGCAAAAACAAAGCCAGGAGCACAGGAGCAACTAAAGCAAATAAAACAGAAAATGAGCAGGCAAAAGCAAAATCAACAACAGCAAAAGTCTAAAACATATAAATACGAAAATCACGAATCGAAAAGATAAATGACAAAAAGAGAACAAAAAATATCAGACCAAAAGTATATCAATGCAAACAAAAAAATCTAAAAAATACACATAAAAAACACTACAAAAAGAGAAGACTAAACTTAAATGTGACCTAGTAGATAAAATCATCATCGTGTTATCAGGACGACCGTAAAAAATCTCTGAAAAATCGCAAAAAAAATATTAAAACCTCAAAATGCATTGGTGTGTGTGTCCCGTTCGTGTAATCGCTGGCGCGCCACGCCCCCCAGCCCCCTACATCCGCCACCCCTTCCGGGATCTAGGATGCGCTGCCAACCATCCGCCCTCCAGGGACTAGAGCTCAGGACCCCATCTCTCTCTCTCTCCGCCGAGGACCTACCATCCTTCTCCTCACAGTGGTGTCCTCCAATAGTGTCCGTCTCAGTTGCGGGGCAGACGGGCGAATCGTTGGGCGGTGGCAGCACTACTCACAGGACATCCAGTAATATCGTCGCCGCTAACTGAATAACAACAAATTGAAAATCGAACTCTGCCGCCCGCCGGCGCCCCCTCTGCCAAAGAGCTACGCGATTTGTGGCGGATCTGGACCGGACCGTCAGCGGAAGTAGGAAATGGAAACGGAAACAGGCAGCGGAGAACGGAAACAGGAAATGCGGGTGGCTGCGGTGTGGGCCAGGGAAAACGGGCGCGTCCACAAAAAATAACCATAGAGACGTTTAAGGCAAATTCTAAATGAACAAAAGTATAAACCAAAAACAATTGTAACGAGAAACAAACGAATTCAAAAATGAGCAATATGAGAACAAACAACTAATAATGGCAAAAAGCAAAAACGACAACTGCAAATTACGACACAACACCTTCGAAAAGACCTCAGTAATAATATAAAGTAAAAAACACCAACAACAAAAAACACGTGAATGCTTGGTGGCTGCAAAGGAATGCCTTCGTTGTATCGCCCTTTTTTGGCATTTGATTTAAATATTTAAGATATAATTCAGTATTTAAAACATTTAAAATTACAAAAATAGATAGATAGTTCAATAAAAGGTAAACAATGGGAAATAAATAAGCTTAGTTAACTACCAGCACAGCGAGATTGTTTGATGAATAAATTCATTAATTTCGGAAGGACATCTGTGCGTATGAGCAATTTAATTTGGAAACTTATTATGATTTTTTAATATTACTTTCATAGTAAATCCGAGAAAGGTTATTATCTTAATTAAGAATATGTAAAGAAACTCCCAAATTATTAATAATTACTAAAGGCACCCGGGCGTATGAGTAATATATAGAGGAAACTCAATATTACCTATAAAAGGTTCTGATTTTTCTAGTTAATGGCCTATGCTAGTTCCGAATAATTTAACATTTTTGCTTATAAAAAAATATTACAATAATGAGCAATATATTAAGACAACTCATTATTTCTTCTAAAAGGGTTATGATTTTCCTAGTGTAAGGCCTGCTAGTGCTAGTGCTAGTTACGAATAAAGTAAAATGGTTTCTTAGGAAACAATATTACAATAAAGAACAAGAAAAAAATACTTATTAGGACAGACACCAGTGCGTATGAGCAATGTATTAAGGAAACTTATTAAAGCACCATAAAAACGCTCATATTTTTCATAGTTTATGACCCATACTAAATCCAAATGTGAAACAAGTATCTATGAAGGCGCCTTTTAACACCTTTATAAAATGTATAAAAAAGGCCGAAGGCAATACTTCAATTTCAAAATACTCAGACGTCCGTTCGTACATATTTCATTGCAAAATCAGCGAATTCGTTAAGTGAAGAGCGGTTTCACGAGTGAGTGGCTTGCAGCCTATAATTACGATAAATGTGGAAAATGATTCGTGGCACGTGCCGATTGCTTATTATAAGCACTAACTTCGAATGAATGAACACAGAACGCTGATTTTTTGCTCCTTCACCTTTTTGCAATATCTGCAAAACGGTGTTTGTAACGGAGATCCGCAAACCAAGCAAAGCTCATAAGCATAAAGAGGAAGTGTAAAGTTATAGACAAAACTGAGGCCATAAAAAATACGATTACTACCAATTAAAATATTTTATTCATATTTTTTGAAGTCATCAAACACACACCAAACCCTTAAAACCTTTAAAACCCAAATTATTGTTTTTTTTTCTGAACAATTATCAATGTCATCTTGGGGTAGTTCCCCCATCAATTTACAATACAAATTAACAGCTTTTGGGTGTGTTTTTAAGGTCAAATCGATCTGGTTTGGCGAATAGTTTCTCAGTGGCAGACGCAGACGCAGAATATGTTATAAATGTAAATGTAAAAATAAAACAACAATAAAAATCTCGTTCTCATTTATAACTAGTTTTCACTTGAGCTCTTTTCAAATGAATGCTTATTGGTCTGGCTTTTAGAGTTTTTGTGAATTTCGCCATTTAAATGACAAAAGTAATTTAATTAACTAAGCTCCTTCTCTTCCGCTCTTTTGTCGTGAGATTTGCGTATTTTTATTTGAGCAGATCAAATAAGTATTTCAGGATATGGATTTAAGGTTGTTTTAGAAATTTTCTATGAGTTTTATTAATCTTAAGTATAGACCTATTTTTACCTATACTCCTTTATTTCTTACTAATAAATGTTTAATAATTTTATTTATTTTGTTTTCCAGGAGCCTGCATAGTCAGTCGCTTTGCCTCGTGGCTCTCAGCCATCTGGGTGTCCTTGCAGGCCGTGCTGGCACTGGCCTACATCGGAATGTTCGCCTCTAATGACCTGCCATTCCGGGAATGCGCCGGACCCGTGAAGCTGAGAATGGTGGGTACTAATTTTCCTTTCAAGCAAACAAGTTTAAAGTCTAATTCTCCCCCGCAGAATGGCTACCTCCTGATGGGCACCAGCGGCCAGGAGTGCCTGCAGCAGACCTTCCTGACGCCCTTCTGGCGTAATCCTCTGTACTTTGGCCTGCTGGCAGCCGGACTGATAGGTCTCTGGATAGTAGTTATGCTGTGGTAAGAAAACAGAATTTAAAAAAATTATATATTCAAGCAGAATCAAGAGCTAACTCTATATTTATTCCCCAAAAACAGCACCCACAATGCCAAGATCCTGCGGCGCAGCATCTTCGTCTACGGTTTGAGTGGTCTGCTCCTGCTTTGCACACTCACCGGCTGGGAGGTGCGCAACTCCTTCAGCCGCCACTACTTCCCGGAGCTGTGGGGCTTCGACGTCAGCCTGCTGGCCGAGAGCAACATCTGGTTCAACGCCCTGATGCAGGTGCTCTTCTCGGTGAACTGCGGCTTCGGGGCACTGCCCATGGTGACGGGCAAGTTCTTGTACAAGGGCGACGCTGTGAGGACCTCTGTGGTGTATCTCTGCTTCAATCTGCTGATCAATGCCATCGCCGTGACTTTGTTCATGGTGCAGTTTGATCTGTCGGCTAATGGCTACCAGAATATGGAGGAGCTGAAGCCCTTGACGGCCATCTATGACCGAGTGCTGAACGGCTCCAAGGAGGGTGACAGCCAATTGCTGCAGCATCTGGTACCCTCGCTAATCTATGTCCTAGTGATCCTTGCCGCCATGGTATCCATCACGGTGGCCGTGTACACCTCGACGCGACTCGTGCCCCGCCGACCCAACTATGTGATCTGCCTGATTGGACTAGTGGTGGCAGTTATGTCCTTTGCGGCGCCCAAGTTCCTCATTGCCCGCGTGCTGGACTCGCGACTGGTTGGCACCATGGTGGTGACGGCCCTGGTGTTCGAGCTGATTGCCATAACCTGGATCTACGGGGCGAAGAACATCTACACTGATCTGGAGTTCTCCATCGGCCGACCCATCTTTCGTGTGTGGATGTGGCTGTGGGTGACGTGTCCAGCCATTCTCACGGGCATCCTGGTGTGGTGGTGTGCGGACGATGATCAGTATGACCTGCTGGCCGAGTACCTGCCGCGCTGGGCACCCATCCTATTCGTGCTGGCCGTGATTTTGATCATTGCCTGTGTGCAGATCTTCCGGCAGGTGGAGTACAACTTCTTTGGCATGATCTGTGAGGCCTCCAAGCCGGCAAAGGAGTGGGGACCTGCGGATCCCCTGGCCCGGCACTCCTGGAAGCAATGGCGCTCGGTGTGCCAGGATACCGGCCGCCGGGACTTCACCCTGCGCCGGCGGGGCACCAGAGACTACACGCATTCAATCAAGAAAGGCCAGTACTCAAGTGCCCCGAAGTACGGAGTCCAGAACGGAGGCGGCGGTGGTCAAACCCAAACCCAGATGCACCAGCAGCACTGGAAGTCTTCCACGCCCGGCAATAGCTCACCCAATTACAGTGGCTCCATGTTCGGGGACTCGGCCATCGAGGAAGACATCAGTGTGGACAAGTTCCCAGGCATCACGCAGCAGCAGTACGTGCCCTTCCAGGCGAGTGGTGACACCAAATCCAGCAGCAGGTACTCCCAGCGCATGCGCCAGACTGCCCAGCCACAAACCCAGATCCGACCGCCGCCCAGGGAGTCGGTGGAGAAGCACCGCGAGGTGGTCTACATACGTCGCCTGTCCGATGGAGGTAGTGGAAACGGTGGGCACGCCACCAGGATTGAGATTTCGCCCTCCAATGAGTCGATTACCTATGGAAATGGTAAGAGCAGTCACATCTCCTCTTCGGCCATGTCCCGCAATCCACTGGGACGTTCGACGGGTTGCCTGGCTGCTCCCGTTCAGCCGCCGCCTCCCAGTGTCCATGTGAAGCGTTCGGCCAGCTCCGTGGTCAATGTCAACTCGCACAAACTGCCGCCGGGAGGAGCCGGTGACCACATCTGTTGGCGCAAATTCAATGTCAATCCGCAGGAGTACTCCACGGAGCTGTGAGACAGGCGGGAGAGCCAGAGGAGGAAACGAAGCATTCACATTCAAAAAGACTTGTTGCATCCAAAACAAATGTATCTGTATCTGTAATCCGTATTCACCTAGTTGTAAGCCACGAGTAATGAAGCATGTCCATACGGAAAGTGTATCTTCTAGTTGCGAGCTGTACATAGAGCATCCCTAGGTATAGTTCTACGATCTAGTTCCTTAGCTTAAGTCGATGAAATTCCGTTGTCATTGTTCTCCATCGTCTGGAGGCCAGGAGGAGAAACCAATCATGAATTGTAGCAATTGAATTAACCCTAGCACTAAGTTAGTCCTTAGACCGATGACCCGCTATCCTATCCATTGTAAAGTTACACTGAAACACAACGATTTCGAAAACGATCTTATGTAATAAATAGTACGATTAGTAAATTATGATTGACCGTGAGTGTGTGTTTTTATTTTTTTTTCCGAAATTTTATGGCTATTAAATATCAAAGTTCGGATATTTATCAAGTCGGGTGCTAAATTTGTTTCCTAATCACGGAACGTTCTTACTTAAATATCTCAGCCGAGCAATCGGGTTCCAGAATTTTTTAAGGAACCAGAATTTCAATTAGCATAAATGTTCGAACATGATCGGTGGATCGTGTCGGCTGCTGCCGCTAATCCAGCTTCGATTTTATATATTCCGCTATTTTGAGCTATAAATTTCGGCTACAAATTTGCACAAAATGATTTCGCGAACGAGATTTGTATTTTGGCAAGTGAACTTCCTACGACGGCAATTAAAACTGGCAAGAATCTCTTTCTTTTGGGAGCCTGTAGAGCAAGTTATGCTGACGCAAATGAAATCGAAAGCCGATGAAGTCAGTTTCAGTTTCATTTTGGTTTAATTTATAGATTATTCGATTATGATTACCGTTATCTCAATGGGTTAAGTCTTCAATGATTGTGTTATTTTAGGTAGCTTTTTGTCCAGATTAATATTCCGATTCCTAGCTTTTGTTAAGCTTATCTGAAGGCCTAGGAACCATTTTATTATCTAAGTTTATTCACTTGTTATTCATATTTCAAAGCCATATAACAAGACAAGCCAGTAGGATGTGATTTTTTTTAGACAAAGATTTTGGTTTGCTTTGTTTTAGGATCTCTACAAAAATATTTAAACTTTCAGCTGTTTAAGAAGGCAAAATATAAATATTTAAATTTGAAAAAGTCTTAAGGCACTTAAACTTTGTGAGATAAATTAATTGTTTCTCAAAGGATTTACGTAACATTTTTCGTAAGTAATTCATAGTAATTTTTTTACGTTTTTAGAACCTGCAAAATTTTATGTTGGCTTGTATTATTTCTAAGATGAAGTATGATTCTAATGGTAAAATAGTTGTTAAATGATTAGAGATTTTTGGATTTATTGAACAACAAAGTAAGCTAGAAATAAATTTCACTCGAAATGGCATTTACAACATTTTACCTGCTGTGTTTGAAAGTCAAGAATACTTGAAGAATATTAATCATTAAACTTAATGTTTTATACTCTTCTGAAAAGGTCACCTGTTCTTAAATTACAATTACACTTAAAAAGGTTTTTAAAGGTGCCGCAAACATATTTTTAATACTTACTAATCACTCTAGTCAGCTGAGAGATTTATGGAGCCGTGAAAAAGGAAAATTGAGCAATTACAAGTTAATTTGCATCAAAAATGTGATAGATTCTCGAGGCGAATTAATAGCGCTAAAGAAGTGCGAAGTTCGTTCATTAAGTGGCCAGTCAATGGCTGTTTTGGCCACTTCTGAGCTGATTCCAGCTCTTGTTCGGCTCGCAGAGGGGGGCCTTGAATGGGGCATATCGAATGGATGAACAAGCGTGTGATGTATGGCTCGAGTTAATCGATTCCACATAGAAATATAGTTTGGCCGACGCGCAGAACTGCATGGCGGTGCGCGGCTCCCATGGCGGAGTGTCCATCATTAAGGCAGTCACTAAAATGCTAATCGATGCTCAACAGGTACAAGTGGCTATGTTTGTATATATCTCTCACCATGTGTGTGTGTATTGGCTGTGGTCTTCTTCCTCTGCTTTGCATAATACCCACACACAGACGTGGAGTCAGAGGCAGAGCCAGAGTTGGAGCTGGCCACAAACACGAATCTTGTATTACCAGCTGACGTATTTGCTAACTGATGAATTTTATACAAATTTGATACACTCGAGGTGAACTTGATTCGGTTTGTTGTCTTATGTTTTCGGATAGAAGCATCTATGTCTAAATGTATCTCCGTGCAGAAGCAGCAGAGGCAGCGCCGCAACGAGTTTTGTTCGCGGTTTTAGTTTTATATGAAAATTCAAATTAAAGCTAATAAATACTTAGGCGTTCATTGTGGCTCTGGCCCGCCGAACTTTATCTGAAATTCATTAGAAAACTGGTCCATCTAACCTTCGAGTCGAGAAGATGCCACCGAGCGGGGACTGGACGGGGACTTCACACTGATTGACGTCTTCGGATTGCATAATACAATTAAGTTGGCGCTAAACGCCTGAGAGGCGATGTCAATCCGAGTTAATACCAC
The DNA here is from genome assembly GCA_035045905.1 of Drosophila anomelani. NCBI lineage: Eukaryota > Metazoa > Arthropoda > Insecta > Diptera > Drosophilidae > Drosophila > Drosophila anomelani. Next base: position 13,986,054 of record JAWNOO010000165.1, read on the forward strand.
CAATGACACGCAAGGATAACCGAGGATTATCCGGCGCAAAGTAACCAGCTTTAGGAGCGATTTCCAATCAAGGCCCAGAAAGGCGGAACTCCCAGTACTTCAGATGGAATATCCACAAATCACAAGAGTCGCGCCGAAAATTAATGGCCAACTGTGAGAAAGACGGCCTTTTGGGCGCCTTAACATCTGCAGACTGGTGTTTGTGGCTCCCAGCAATCACACACTTCGCAGGCCAATACCGATCGTCCAGACATCAATAAATTAATAATATAAAAAATATATATATGGACTCTGGCCAGTGCGTCAGTGTGTGAGGCCTTATATAGTCTCTTCTTAAATCAAATTGATATTTCCAAATGTTAAAATAAGTCGAAGAGGGAACACACTTTAACTGTAGTTAAAGATTAGTGAATATGTTTAAAATATGTTTTAAATAAGGAATAAGACTATGACAAAAAAAAAAAGAATTTTGATTATATTAATTTGTAACTTATTTTTGAAATCATATTTACATCTACGATCATTCACAAAAATATATAAATCAGATTTCATTCATTTAAAGTGTACCCCACCCCAAAATAAATGCTAATTTTAATGCCTAATAATATGGATTAATTTAAGAACTTCCTTTAGAATTAAGTCAGACAAAAAAGCCACCTATTCCCCTGTAAGACAAAGTGTGTGTTTGTCAAGAAGAAAAAAAAACAGGAAAATTTGCATGTCTGACTTTTAATTTGGATTTTCGGGCGTAGAATCGCCGTTGTCAAAAGTGGTCTGCCTACAAGATTTAAGTAAATGGCTATGTATTATGTGCTGGGACGAACCAGTTGGCTTTTGAAATGAAATGAGATGAGGCGATATAACCAGTTGGCCACAGTTCCCATTCCCCCCGGTCCAAAACAAATGAATTTTATTCGAAATTAATTTTTGGCTTGTGTTTTTATTTAGCTGGCCGGCCACAAATTTTGGCCAATCCGTGTAGAATTTAAGCACCTCCACAGCGACGGCTTAAAGCCTGATCTGTAGCTCCAATTCATACATTATATTTATCTCATTTGTGAATATAATTTTGGGGCCCGAACAGCCTTGTGGCCGTCGACGCGTGTGGCTGCTCCAATTTCTGACTGTATTTGCACTCCGAGATCGTATATGGTAGCCCCAAGTGGGCTAATTTACCGCCGGAGATGGCAGAGGTGAAGTGCACTCTCGAGATGGCCATTAATCAGACAGCTCTCAAGTTCCATTTCGGGCACCTTCCGTTTTGACCCACGGAGCTATTGAGTTGCGAGATGAACTTGAGACAAGGTGACGCCTCAAGTGAATAATTAGCTCAATTTCGGATTAGCCTAATAGTGGAAAAACTGGGGATATCGGTATTGAAATAGCGAAATAACTGCTATACCGAAAGCCGATTAGTAAATATAAATAGAGAATTAAATAATTAAAAGAGCTCTTGCTTGGCAAAGATGTTTGTTTTGAAAATCAATCAATAATTAAATTATTAATAAAACATCGAAAGCATTCTTTAAGGATTTTGTGTCCTATTTATTTTGCCTTCACAACGCTAATTAAATAATTCCCCACCGATCTAAGTCTGATTAATGATAAATCTCCTACAAGATATGCGCTGTAAGATTCTGGTTAAGCGCGGCACTTTCGCTTTAAAAGGCCAGGCCAGTTTGTTAAACTTTCAAGGGTCACTCGGTTATGTAATGGCCCGAGCCCAGATTCTGTGGAACTGGTTTTGCCAGCAGTGGCCAGGTCCCAGCAGCTGCCAGCTCCAGTTTCAGCGAGGTGACCCTCGACGGTTCCCAAAAATTGAATGGGTGGTGTTTCATTTAGCGCGACAAGGATTCCAATGGCAATGGCCAACAATTGTGGCCCATAAATTGCTGGCCAGAAACTGGTTAACGCTCTCGCCTGCCGGTGTCCTTGATAAGGCTTATTAATATTTTTTGTTGTTTCTGGGTCTTTGGCGGGGAAAAACATGTTTTTTTTCACGCACCTCAACGCCGCCTTTAATTTTGATTCGAGCTCAGTGGCTGCAGGTTTTTTTGCTTCGAGTAAATTTATAATTTCACAGATTTTAAATAAATTTCAAACGCCATTTATCCATCGGCCGGGGAATATCCATTAACTAAGTGCCGTTAGCGAGTTGTTTATGTGATCTGCTGAGCCCGAATGTTAACAATTATTCAATGGCCGTGCAAACGTTTTACATTTTGTCGCAATCATATTCATAAATTTACGGGGCTAGCTAACTGTACTTTTTATTGTTTTAACAAATTCGAGAAAAACATGTTTGGCGCAATTCATTTAATTTTTATCGCCCGATCTAAATCAATTTAAGGTGAATGTTTCACAGATCATTGCGGCGATAACTCAACTTTTATTTATATGCGAGCAGTAAAGTCTTAATCGATATTGAATATATTGTGTCAAGCTGACAAATTAAGTCTATTAGGTGTGTTTTATCTCCAAGGACATTCGTCTGAATTTATTCTAATTTTAACCTGAAAGATTTGAATTTTAAGCTATTTGTGACTGAGATGAAATCAAAAGAAATCTAAACTACAGAAACAGGAATATATATTCAGTGTTTTTATATTTTTTAAATATTGTTTTAGATGTTAAAATCATAAACAAATTAATGAGATTGTAAGTGGAGCTGATCTTAAAATTTATGCCTCCATAAAATATGGCTGAATTTTAAATTTAAAAGTTTTATGAGGCTTATGAATAATTTATTCAATTAATTAAATCAAAGAGCCATAATTTATGAAACAAATCTATATAGTTATTGTACTCATTCATTTGTTAATGCAATATATAATTTTAGAAGGAGTATATTCTTGGCTTAAACTTCCATTTCTTAAAACTTTCGCTTTTTCGCATGTTGTAAAATTCAGACAGAACATTCCATAAAACTTTATATATACTTCTACTTCCTAGACCAGAATTCCGAGCCAAATATAAGACTAAACCCAAAAAAACAAAACGAAAAATAACTAAATAAAGTGGGAAACTAGTTAGTCCGGGTCCGACGTTTGTTTGGACCGCAGATTTACATAAATATAAATCTTAAGCAGAAAACAATATAGTCCGCCTTGACTGAAGCCGTGTAGAATTTTTCAGAGAGACGCGGACAAATGCGTTATGTATAGGGATAAATTTGCATAAATCATAAGCACAATTAACGATGTTTCGGCGCTTGTTCTTCTCGAACTGCTGACGCAGGTGACGTGACATTTGACTCTAAAATTTATACGATCCCCTCAGAGACTAGATCCGCAAAATTTGAATAACCACGCACTCTGAGATATTGTCCAAATCCCCGCCTCCTCCACCTTCTTCTCCATTCAGAGATGCGTGAATCTTCTTCTGGGTGGGAAGAGAGTCATCGGCCTCCTAATAAATATTCAGTGGCGACTCTTTCATCTGCCTTGCCAGCGAACACTTTTCATTAGCCGATTTGCGGTTGAATTATACACATTCTGCTCGAGACTTGATTTCAATTTTAATGGCCTGTGCGTGAGGGTATTTAATTTGGTCTGGGATTAGATAAGCCACATTTGTCTCTACCTGAATGGATAGAAACTTTAAAGAAACTTTTCTAGGCAGCCTCAATGAGGTCTACAAAAAAAAGATTTTGTACTATTGCTAAAGCTAAATATACATAAATACTTTAATACGACAAGCATTTTATTATTGTTTTTTCGATCTAAGAATGCACTCATTTCGGATTACAAGCTGAGTAAATAAATTCTCTTCTGTTGACAGTAGTTTTTAAGGAGTTCAAGTCAAATGTCAATGCAAGATTTTAAAATTACTACACACAAAAACCATGTAAACATTTAAGCTCCTTCAAAAAATAACCAGAACTAAAGTACAAAAAACTTCAACAAAAACCCCAACAAAAGAAATCCCTATGCAAACGATGTTAAATATTGGTTTATAGATACTGGCTTTTGGCATAAGTTTTTTGTTGGAAGAAAAAAATTGCAGTAAACTCTGTGCTTTAATATATGTTTACCTTCTACTTTTGGCTTTTCTGATGATTCAGTTCAGGCCAGTTGACTCTATCAGATGTCATTAACAAGACAGTGGTGGCAACACCATTCGGAAATAGCTCCAAGATGAGATCTTTTTGGGTGATAAATCTGAAAGCGAATCTAAATATCATATTCATGATTTCCGCACCCGGAGACAAAGGCGTGGAATATACCAAAAACTACCTGTAGATCCACAACTATAGCTTGAATTCAGCTGGGGAGTAACCGGTCTAGAATGTGGCTTAGAATGAGCACATGTCACGGACTTGACTCGTCCTTCGACAGAGTCCAAAATCTCAATCAATTCTCACTTGAAAAAAATTATTAAATAATCACCTGTTGCAATGTCCGATGATGCGACAAAATAAAGCTTTTCCATGCAAGTAAAAATAGTAAAAATCAAAGGGGGAAAAATAATAAAAACAACGAAGACGCTTCAGTTATCCGCAATGACAAATTTGAAATGTCAGCAGTCGTCGTCAAGTGTCATTGCCTTTGTCGTTCGCTTTGGTGGGGATGTGCGAAGCAAGTTATGACCCGAATAGGCGGCCAGCCGGAGGTTTCTCACCGCCGGATTGTGCAATAAACAGACGCCGAGAATTAATTGTTGCACCGGCCACTAAGTGGGGTGACTTCCGTCTGAATTTATTGAGAGATTCTAGCATTAGCAGACCCTGAACGGCTGACCACGCACCTCTGGCCCGAAAGAGTTCAAAGTCATACTTCTATTTTGGGCCGGCCGGGCTCATGACTCCGTCCCGTCAGTGGGTGTCACTCTGATTGGTTCATTAAAAGCTTGGCGTGACTTCGAAAATTAATAAATTCTAGTTATTATAAACAAAATGCGACGAAACACATACTGCAGGCGATGACAAACGCTGGCGAAACCCGTTTGGGTGTCGCTCGAAGAATGCAGCTTCTTCGGAAGATCGTCGATCGCGGATTGCTGGTCGCAGATCGCAGATCGCCGAGTTGTGTGCGTTTAAAGGTCATTTGTTCGGAGGAGTCAGAGATGAGTCGAGCTGAGATGCGCCGAGATGAGCCTACCTTAACATTCAACTCCAGCTGCTGACCCCATACGCATTGGGCCTTTTTGGCCCAGTCAACCGGTTCAATTTTCCACACCCGAAGAAAAAATGCACTGAAAGTGTGATTTTTGTGCAAAAATGGTTGGAACTAAAAACCTTTTTAAATATATAAAAGACAGAAATATATTTAGTTGTGTTTTTAATATACTTTCAAGCTAATTTTGTATATAAAATAAATTTTTAAAGACTTGTAATAATAGCTTCCTTTCACGCTTTTTTTGGTCTTGAGTTATGGATTTAAAAACATATAAACTTGACGCAACCGATTTACTTTTATATTTCTTATTATTTAGTAAAGCTGTAGGTTCTGCAATCAAGTTCGTTGCCTAAGTCTTTTGTTCTTAATTCAGGTATAAAGTAAATGAGATTTTTTTTTTCAATTATTGAATTTTTATCTTCGGTATGATTGAAGTTCGTTTCCAATCTACTTTTTCTATGAAATATTTTTCGCTAAGTGCATACCCCTGCACTGCATGTGTAGGCCTGGGGACCTGGCCGCGTCTGGGTAATTGCTATTAGCCAACGCCTGATGATGATCTCGCTGCTCCCGAGTCTTATTTGCCTTGGCAAGCTTCGATGGGAGCCTTGACTTGGCTTGGCTCGCAGCGCGCATCTCTCGGCTGTCGCGCAGCGGCGATTGATGAAATTTCAGTGGCTCAGCGGATCGGTGGCTGGCCGGGGGACCTAATTTACCAAGTTTACCAAATCTACCGCCGAATGTACCAAATCGGCCAAATTAAACGCTGCACGACAACGTGTTTAACACTCGCCTTCTGCCAAAGACTTTTGCCAAAATTATTTGCTGGCTAAGTAGAAATACCAATAAGAGCGGCCGCTGGCCACCGGTTGCTCGCTCGTCTTCTGCCATAATTGCTGGGCCGCATTTCGATCTAGGTGCTTTTGTTTTAGCCATGTTATCTGCCTGTTAACTCACAAACATCAAACACAAACAACTCAGACTGGTTGGCTGGCCTGGTCAGCCAGTCTGAGCCTCAGTCGCTGTCGCTGCCGCGGTTGACTTCGCCGTTGGCGCATCTTCATCTGGCCAAAACGCTTTCGATTTCGGCTTTTTGGCCGAGTGTTAACAGCTGTCGCCCAGGTGAAGACGCTGCTGCCAGCGCCGACAGCGGGCGGGCAGATGCTGCGTCCGAGTATATATAGAAAATCTACACGTTTTGATGCTTTAGTTGGTATTCCACACTCGACCTAGAAGTTAAACCAACTTAGCTTGGCATCGATCAAATTCAATCGTCCATTGAATTTGATACGATCGGTCGCGTCTTCACCTCTTCCTCCTCCACGTCCGCCAGGATTAAGCGCACGCACCAGCAAAGGATTACCCAATACAACTGCCGCTCGTAGCAGTCCGAAAGTGTACACCATGGTAACCGAACCCAGTTCCAAGTTCTCAATTCCCTGTCCAATCTAACGTAATCTCTGCCCCAAAACGAACAATGATCGTGTGCAAAGTGCAACAACAAAAATATACTGAAACAAGTGTCCCTCTCGGTGTGAAGACAAATAAGACATTTCGCAAAAGGAAACAGTGGGGGCCCAGGGAAAAATCAGTAAATTAAAGCTTGACAAAAAAATATATAAAAAATAAACAGAGTTTGCCCACTTCTTTGACAATTCAAATTAACGAAAAATATAAAGTAAAGCATAAAGAAAGTTTTTTAAATTTAAATATGTGCTCATTTGATAATAAAAATATTTAAGATCAAATTAAAAAAAGAAAACAGAATATTCACGGATACATATAAAAAGGATTTTTTGCCATATTGAATGACCTTTAAATCACGGTTTTTAAATACTAAATTTGATATTACTATTTATAATGTTGACATGTGTGTGGCATAAACAATTTCTTTATGTTAAAAACTAAATATTCTGCTAAAATATATAACGATTTTAATTTCAACATTTTGTATATTTATTATCTGCATTCTTTTAACCAAATAAAGATTTATGCTTATAAGAAATTGTCAGACATAGGTTTAAAATATGAGATTTATAAATATAAAAAGGGATTCAGTTCTGTATAAAGGAAATCATTAATCATATGTCATTGCTTTAATGACTTTTCATAAAATATTTTGCATAATACAAATCGAATTTAGAAGAAAGGAAATCAAGTTATTTTCAAAGATTTATAGATATATTCCAAATTTTCTTTAGTCATATAATCTTCATTCGTTATAATAGCATAAATGTTGTAGGCCATGTCTGTGGTTTTTCCCCTGTGCACTCAAGGGCCACACAAATTTCCCGCAAGAGCACCGCAAACAGCAAAAGAAAAGCAAATAAATTGCCAAAGCGACTGCAGTTTCAATTCAATCGCCATCTATTTGCATTTCACATTTCGACGGGGGTCCAGTTGTTGTCCAGACCGGGGCTATCTCTGTCCCGCTGACCAACTACCCACCAGTTGACATTTAAGCCACCGGATCTGTATCTGTATCTTTGTACTCTGTACCTGTGTATCTGTTGAGCAAGTGCCATCGGGTGCAATGTTACGCATACGCCGTGGTGGTCGCTCACGGTGTCCACGTCCGATTGCTCGAATCGCCTTGGCCATTTGCGTATTAAGTCATTAGGATGGACCAGCTGCATGTGCATTCTGGCATTCGGACTGCCGTTTCTATGTCAGCATTGACATGGCTGAAGATGAAATTAAAACTTGTTTTGTTTTTTTTCCATAATTTTCGCTTCTGCTTCTGACATTTGCGAGTGGCAATTTGCGATTGGCGTAATTAGGTAAATAGCCAGAAAAACGTTTGCCTTAAGTCAGATTCTAGATGTTGCCATTGAAGGCGGCGATAATGCTGTCCAAGAAGCTCGCTCCGAAGGGCTTCTCCCCAGGTGCAAAATGTCTCTCAGAGATTGGCCGTGTCTCACACACTTTTGGACCAATTTAATTGCCCGAAGTTTTGGCATTGAGGCTCTGCCCTCGAAGCGGTGTGAATCGGATTAATTAGCCGCCAATTAGCATAATGAACAGTCAAGGGAAACCGGGTTACTTCACCTTTGGGTAGAAATTATATATATATTATATATACTATAGTCCTTTCACTTTCTCGGGTTCCATACCCCCCACTCTCCCTGCCATATGTCAAACCCGATTTGTCTCTCGAATTCCTAAGCGAAATTGTGATATTTGAAACGAGTTAGAACAGCCAAAAGTTCAGGTTCATTAGCATAAATTATTTAAAATCATTTACATACAAAAGTTAAATATTTCTCGAAATTAGCAAATATTCAGAGGCGCTCGAGCTCATATAGTAATAAAGGAAAAAGAAGACAATGTAGTCCCAGCCGCATTTGGAGGTAGTGGCTATAATCTAACAGATTTGGTTATAAACGACACCCGAGGCAGACTCTTTTTATTTTTTATGGCGGTGCGTATGCTAATTTCGGCAGGCGACTTCAGATTTTCTCACTAGTTTTATGGCCTGTCTTGGCTGATTATTATATAATCATGGCTAGAACGGGTCTGGCCGGATCAGGGCCGGTTTCTGGCATAATCGGCTATTTATATAACCCACGAAAATTCTCCTCCGACAGCTATCTGCTATCGACTATCCAATTAATTGAGCTCATCGACCAGCGATGAGCACTTTCATTAACTAGCGATGACCTTGCCGAAACTGCGGCGACAAAAATGCAAATGAACTCGCCTCGTCGGAAGCGATAATTCAGGGGCTGCTTCCTCGACTCCAGACACAGCTCTCATTTATCTTGTGTCTGCATTAGCATTGTGTTTCAATCGAGTCAATCTGCGAAATTTACAACGGCCTGACCTAGAGATGCTAATGCCTGTCAAAGTTGAATGTCTGTGTTAACATTTCGGGTGATTTTCAATGCATTATGCTAATGCGGCGTCTGCGACCGATCGCTGGCTGAACTTTACCACAGTTTTGAACTGCAAGCCATCGGCGTTGGGGTCGGTGATGGACTCGGATTTTGACTCTAAGTTGGAGATGGAGATATAGCGTCGGAACCGGGCCAAGTTGCCACGAAGCGTGAAGAGGTGATTAGCCTAGAAGGCGATCGATTAGTCGCAATCAGGTTGTTAGAGCCAGTCGTTAATCTTGGCACCTTCAAAACAGCAATAAAACCATCGACCTGCACAAGGCATAAATGCTGATAACAAGGCTTTTTAGGAACGGAACAGACCTAAGGGATAAAAGGATATTCCCTTCGAAATATGCTAAGCAAATACAGACAAGAAATAATGATAACTATATGTTTAATAGAGGGAGACATTAAGCATGATTGATGAAGGCAATGCCGAATAGTAGAAACAACTTAAATCTAATGATTAATTTATTAATTTGAAGAATAAACATGATAATTAAATATGTTTGAGATAATTAAATGAAATCCTATTAAATATTTTAATCGTTTTTGGCGTGATTATGTATACCTTAATGTATTTAAACAGAAATATTAAATTCTTGTATCTTTTCCTTTACAGAGAAGTGCACTGTTCGTCGTGGCGCTTTGCGCTGTGGCACTGGCCACCGCATCGGCCGACACCCATGAGGTAAGTTATCCCCAGCTTTGGACTAGCTCCTTCAGAAACTCATCCTTCGCTCCGACTTGTAGCGTAAAACTCGTGCCGCCGAGGGATACTTCTACCCGCAGCCCAATGTGCCGTTCGAGCTGCCGCCTCGCACCACCTCCCCACCTCCCACCAGGCCACCCACTCGGCCACCCACTCCTCCCCCGACCAGGCCACCCACTCGTCCCCCGACGAGGCCGCCACCCACTTACTTGCCGCCTACCAACAAGCCTTTGCCGCCGGTGACCACCCGTGCTCCACCACCACCACCGCCGCCAAGGACTCCTCCTCCAACTAGGCCACCAACCAGGCCGCCAACCACACGTCCCCCGGCAACCTATCTGCCACCCACCAACAAGCCACTGCCGCCAGTGACCACACGTCGCCCGACGCCTCCTCCTCCACCAAGGACCACTCGTCGCCCGACCACTCCGGCACCAACCTACCTGCCACCCACCAACAAGCCTCTGCCTCCAGTGACCACCCGTGCTCCAGTGCGCACCACCCAGCCCCCGACGAGGCCACCAACCAGGCCACCAACTCGCCCACCAACCAGGCCGCCAACCACCTATCTGCCACCCCCAACTGTGCGCACCACGCGCCCTCCTCCACCCCCAACTCGCCCACCAACTGCGCCACCAACCACCCGTAAGCTGACCACCCCAGCTCCTACTTACCTGCCGCCCACCAACAAGCCTCTGCCGCCAGTGACCACTCGTCGCCCGACGCCGCCTCCTACCAGGCCGCCTACCAGGCCGCCTACCAGTCCACCAACCCGCGCTTCGACTCCGGCTCCGACCTACTTGCCGCCCACGAACAAGCCTCTGCCTCCAGTGACCACCCGTGCTCCAGTGCGCACCACCCAGCCCCCGACGAGGCCACCAACCAGGCCACCAACTCGCCCACCAACCAGGCCGCCAACCACCTATCTGCCACCCCCAACTGTGCGCACCACGCGCCCTCCCCCACCCCCAACTCGCCCACCTACTGCGCCACCAACCACCCGTAGGCTGACCACCCCAGCTCCTACTTACCTGCCGCCCACCAACAAGCCTCTGCCACCAGTGACCACTCGTGCCACCACCAGGGCTCCAGTGCGCACCACCCAGCCTCCTACCAGGCCACCAACCCGCCCTCCCACTCGTCCCCCAACCACATATCTGCCACCCCCGACTGTGCGCACCACGCGTCCTCCTCCACCACCCACTCGCCCACCCACTCGCCCACCCACTCGTCCCCCAACCCGCGCATCCACTCCCGCTCCCACATACCTGCCACCCACCAACAAGCCACTGCCGCCAGTGACCACCCGTGCTCCTGTGCGTACCACTCAGCCTCCCACCAGGCCGCCAACTCGCCCACCCACTCCTCCTCCAACCAGGCCACCCACTCGCCCCCCAACCCGCCCACCAACTCCTCCTCCTACTTACCTGCCCCCCGTGACGGTGCGTACTACTCGTCCTCCGCCACCACCAACCAAGCCACCAACTCGTCCCCCAACGAGGGCTACTCAGCCACCCACTAGGCCACCAACCAGGCCTCCTACCAGGCCACCAACCCGCGCTTCGACTCCAGCTCCCACTTATCTGCCGCCCACGAACAAGCCTCTGCCTCCAGTGACCACCCGTGCTCCAGTGCGCACCACCCAGCCTCCCACTAGGCCACCAACCAGGCCACCAACTCGCCCACCAACCAGGCCGCCAACCACCTATCTGCCACCCCCAACTGTGCGCACCACGCGCCCTCCCCCACCACCAACTCGTCCCCCTACCAGGCCACCAACCAGGCCGCCAACCACCTATCTGCCGCCCCCAACTGTGCGCACCACGCGCCCTCCCCCACCCCCAACTCGCCCACCAACTGCGCCACCAACCACCCGTAGGCTGACCACCCCGGCTCCTACTTACCTGCCACCCACCAACAAGCCTCTGCCGCCAGTGACCACTCGTGCCACCACCAGGGCTCCAGTGCGTACCACCCAGCCTCCTACCAGGCCACCAACCCGCCCTCCCACTCGTCCCCCAACCACATACCTGCCACCCCCAACCGTGCGCACCACACGCCCTCCTCCACCACCCACTCGCCCACCCACTCGTCCCCCCACCCGTCCTCCCACTCCCCCACCCACGTACCTGCCCCCCGTCACTACCCGTGCGACCCGCCCGCCACCACCACCCACCGTGAGGACCACTCCTTACGTGCCACGCCCCACTGTGAGGACGACACAGTATGTGCCACCAGTGACCGTGAGGACCACGCCCTACGTGCCTCAGACGACCAAGCACCAGGGCTACCAATACCCACCCCCCAGCATCCCCTTCGAGTTCTAGGGCGATGAGGTGCTCCCCCTCCTCCGTCTCCGTCTAGCAGCGCAGTAGCAGGCACTTGTCCAGGGCTAGATTGGTCTAGTCATACTCGTACAGTCTAACGTCACACGATCACGATTCCGGAAGGACGACACCTGTTTGTTTTTATTTTATTTTTGTAATCTAATTAATGCCCGCACAGCCAGGGATCACTGTCCATGGATCTGTGCGGGCAGTACCAGTACAGTACGACTCGTACAGCTAACAGTCTCTATCCAACTCTTGCTATGTTCTATGTTACCACGCCTACGATCGATGGGCGCCGTCGCCTGTGACGGGCGCCAGCTCAAGACTATATAGCTCTATATTACGATTAAATAAACCCTTTATTCGGATTGCTGAAACCTGAACAATAAAATAAGTTTTTCGAATATATTCATGCATTTTTAATTGGGAAGGGATTTAAATTTGGAATGTATAACTTAAGGTTTAGCTTTTATTTAGGGCTTATTTTGTGTGCCAGCGACATTCATTAAATATTAAAAAATAAGAGCCATGTCAGTTTTAAAATAAAAACATTAACCTCCATTTAATTCGCTTATTAATATAATAATTTTAAGCACTATTACCTTCTTCTCGTGCTTCCCTTTATCACTTTCACTTTATTGGGATTGCTGAAACCTTTAACAATGAAATACGTTTTTTCACTGCTAGGGAAGCGAGAGAAACTATGGCACTTATTTTAATTTCTATAAACCTCAACAATAAAATACATATTAAAAGTATTTCCAACTATTTTCCTTTTCGTTTTTTCCTTCCGACAACAGGGAAATGGGAGCATATCATGTCCGGGAGATCTGGTGCTCTTGTTAACCACACAAACATCTTTTGGCAGTTTACACGCAAGTTGGTTTTTACGACTATGCTAAGGAGTTTGTTACTCAAAACCAATAAAATCTTGAAGATTCAGTCTACAAACATTGATCTTTGCTTGTCAACCCCATAATAAAGTTGTTAAACTGGTGACTTTTTGGCAGTGGTTTGTATTTCGATTTGAAAAGAAACTAAGGATTATGTTACGCTTTAATAGAAATTTAATGAAACTTGCGACGAATTATTAGGCTCTATATATTATCCTCACGTTTATATGTATTTATGTATTTATTTGACAAATGAAGTTTAGCATACAATGTTAAACTTTATATTGAATTACCGAGCACTAGCTACCTTCGACTAAGAAGGTTATATTTTCTTTAAAATACTGAAAATTGATCAAAAAAATATATTAAATAAATTATATTATTGGTCATAATTATACTTATATTATAAACATAAAAAGGATAATTCTAATTATAATACCAAATTTAACTCTGTAAATAACTTATTAAAATGTTATTCCCAGCTTAAGTCCTGCAAAAAAGTTCTTCTTTAATATACACATTTCATTATTATTTTCTTTATTTTATTTACTATAATACATTGACATAATTATGCATTCAAATAATAATATTAAAAAAATACATATTTATAAATATAATAAAAAATTCAAAAAATTCAATTTAAAAAATGTATATAAATAAACAAATAATATATGAAATTCTTTACTAAAAACGTACTTCAAATTATTCTCAAATTAATTCTCTGATTTGTTAAAGAAACCAGCATTTAGAATTCAATAAAATTTTCTTGTCAGAGCATAACCACTTCGGATTTATTGCCTTCGCCTGGCAATTTCTAGTTACTTTGCTTGGAGATCTTCAGATTTTCATGGTCAATGCGTTTTTTAATATCTCTTTCTTTTCCACTCAAAGCCTCGAAGCACGAATTCGCCTGAGCAATTAATTTATTTGTCTGCAGTCGGCCGTTTTGCTTTCAAGCAGCCAAACTCTATCAAACTTTCTAATTAAGCTGTTGCACTTGCGCTCCGGCGATATAATCGCTGCTTTTTAGGCGCCGCTAGCGCCCGGCTGCACTCAGTCATCGCCACGATCCGCGATGAGGCAGAGGCCCGTGTCCACATTCACCCAGCGATAGGCAAGCCGAGCGGTCCCGATTCGGAGACCTCAAGATGTCCATGACGACAGCCCCAAGACAACGACAAGGAAAAGGACAAGGACAAGGAGAAAGGGAGGCCAGAAGTGGAGCGCGATCCAGGCTGGATTTAGGATCAACCAGTGGCGGGCGGCAGATAATGGGCCTGATCCTGGGGTGCACAATTGTGAGATTTTTTGAGCAATGATTAAAATAAATTACTTTTAAATCTATTAAATTATAAACAAAATTTTGCCACTCCTCCCACATTATCCTTTCCCTGGCAGATGTCTCTCGTGGTAGTCAAGGTCGCCTCTGCAGCCACTTTGTATCAGCAGCCACATTTACTCCAGCAGCAGCAGTCACAAGCCGTCAACGACATTGTGTCCTCCGCCGAGGAGTCACCAGCCACCAAGGAGTCAGAGCAGTGGGAGCAGTCGACAGAGAGCGACAGTGATATCGAAAAGATGAGGGCCAAGCTGCAGCAGCTGCAGCACGAGCAGCAGCAGCAGTATCTTCGCCAGCAGCAGCAACAGTTGCAGCTGCATCTCCAGCAGATGCAGGCGGTGCAGGGAGCTGGACCAACAGGCGGAGGAGGAGGAGCTGCAGCAGCTGGAGCTGGTGGCGAAACCGCCTACTTATTGGAGCGTGCCGACAGCCAGCTCGCACCCATCTACGGGACGTGGCGCACGAAAGCGCGACGGCAGCCACACGCAACCGCGTCGCACGAACTGGACGACGCCCATGTGTACGAGCGTCTGCCAAAGCGTTCGGCAACCATGACGCCTCTGAAGGGGCTGCTGCGTGACCAGATGCCCCGCCCGCCGCGTCTCTCTACCCAAGAGATGTCTCAGTTGTCCTTGGGATCACCCTCGCCGCCCCCCACAACAGCTCTGCTAAGGCGGCAATACTCGGAGACGCCCGGCACCAGGGCACTGAGAAGTCAGGCTCAGGCTCAGGCACAGGCACAGAACACACAGGAGGAGTTCAAGCCCAAGCCTTTCCACTTTCCCTACGATGGCCCCTTGCCCGAGCAGTTCACCAAGGGCGAGGCTGTGCGTCCCGAGCTGAACAACATCCAGGACATCCTGCAGCACTTGCACATCGGTGGAGGTCTAGGACCAAGCAAGCTCCCGCCGATGGTAATGATGCCCACCGGCCTGCACATCGCTGGTAGCTTCAAAAACCTCAAGTCTAGTGGCATCGGGAACTTTTTTCGGGGCAAGCGGCACAAGAAGCAGATGCAGTTCACCATCCCCATGGGCCACCTGCCTCTGATGCCCATGGCCATGCCTATGCCTATGTCGATGCAGTGGTATGCTCCTGCAAGCCACCAGCGAGTGGCTATAGAACAGCTTTATCCGTACAAGCCCCGGTCGCCGCAGGACGTCAATCTGCTGGCCATGCAGCCGGTGGTTGCCAATGGGAAGCCCCTTTCCAAGAACAAAAAAAAGAAGCAGCAACAGCAGCTGCAGCAACAGTTGCTGGAACACGGCAGCCAGCAGCACTTCGTGGCTGATCCTTTCCTACAACACTACGCGCTGAACGCCACCCGGCAGCCCCAGCCGCAGCACAAGAGGGTTCCCTTTAAGGTGAACCTGGACATATATCCAGTGCTGCCGCCATCGCGTCCAGCCTCGGTGCTAAGGCATCCCTTCCAGCAGGAGTACGCACTGCCCTCGGCGGCCGCCTTGACGGGCACCACGGCGGCGGCTTTCCAGATGGTCCACGGTCAGCATCCTGGCCTCTACCAGCAGACGCCCTTCAAGTTCCCCACGCAGCAGTCCACTCCAGTGGTATTTCCTGACCAGGCCACGAGATTTAGCCAGCAGCAGACTTTGTACCAGCACAAGTTTCCGCCGCCTATTCCAGACGATAGCATCTACGGACAGGGACAAGGTCATGGGCCCGTTGAAAGCCAAACGAACCCCATTATGCTGCACTTGAATGTGTTTCCGAAGCAGAAGCCCACGGCCACGATTCGTGCCTCCACGAATCCCTTCTACAACCAGAATATGCAAAGGAACACCGTCAACTCGAATGAGCTGCCGCCTCCGAATCCACCAAGTCCTATTGAGCCACGGCAGGCAGTGGCTGGCAATGTCAGTCATCCCCAACAACAACAGCAGCCCTCGCATCAATCATCCGTAAACCAAACCCAGCAGCAGCAGCAGAATCAGCTTCCAGTGACCTCAAATCGCCCCAGTTCCATTTCTCGCAGCGACCATGTGCCGCTCATCGACTTCGAACATCCCATTGTGGCGGCCGAGCTGCCGGAACGAGCTTCGCTCTCGGGATACCGGCAGGATCATCATCAACGCTTCCGGAAGACGCCCGTGGATGAGCACTTTCGCTATGGGAAAAGCGCTAATATCGAGCAGCTGGCGGCAGAGGCCCAAACCGCTTCGCTTTTCCGCTTTCCCGTCGAGGATCTGATACAGTTCCAGGTGGATGATGCCCTCTAACTAACTATAGGTTGTACTTAGACTTATGTAGTTAGTGTAGCAATATTACTCCATGTCGCCTTTACCATTTCCAAGTGATTGTATGGAAGCTTATTGAAAATTAGGTAAATTAAAGGTTTTAAATAAATACGCATCTCAATAAAAATTAAATGAGTTGTTTACTTCCACTAAAGTGGAACTTACAAAATTGATTAAATATATTAAAATTTATTTGAAAACTAAGCTCGGCTAGTCACCCCATCTTTACCTACTATTTAATTAACTGAAAGTTAAAGTTTTTATATTACAAATTCTCTTTTTGTCTTCTCCGCTAGGTATTCTATGCCTTCCCCCGAAAATACTTTTTTTAAGCAGCCCAAAAGCCTGCTTTCCATCGGCTTTCGGCCCACTTTCATTGCCAATCTAATTGCGCGTGCGCAAAAGCAGAACCGGCATCGGCACGAAACCAGTATTCCAGTAAACCATTATTCCGAGCCAAGCGGCTCTCCGGCTGAGAGCGCCGACCGAGGCCAGGCCACAAGAACGGGCGGCGGCAACAGGTAAGTCCGGCCAGAAGGTAAGCGAGCGTCGCTCCGTTCAGACGTTGTCGCGCTTTAAACTCGTTGTGAGTCGTACCGGGCATATCCGTGAGATACAAGATACAAGAGCCAGACCCAAGAGCAAGATCAAGTTTTGGTCACTCGGCGTCATCCGTTTTGCGGTCCCGTGTGTGTTGTTGTGGTTTGTTTTTTTGCGTGAGTTGTTGGCCAAAAAGCGAGTCCCACCGAAATACCCGTTTAAAGTGAAATAGTCTTGGCTTAAATGGGCATTCCTCGGCAGTGTTAATTATGATTTTCGGCAGAGCTACTTGCACCGCAACCCCTTGAATTTCCTGAAATTTTCGCATTTCTTTCCTGCCGTTCTCTACCTACATTTTCCGACTGTCTCTTTCGCAGTCTCTCCTTTTCAGTTTTTTGGCCAAAACAAGAACTCATAGATACAGCGAGCGAGATATATGTAGTACCTGCAAACCAGTCTGTTTTGTGACTTTATTTGTTTTAGTCTCCGTCGCCTAGCGTCTGTGTGTCCGTGGGCCCGTGTGTATATGCGAAAAGAAAGCCATCATCACATCGGATCGCATCGCATCGCAACATTTGCCAATCGCCAAGAAGTGCCCAATGATCGGAACTGGCGGCCAGCAGCCGCCTCATCATCATGTGCCACTTTTCGCATGTGCATAAAGTGAAATCTCCATTCCGCTCCCGCAGCGACTGAATTTCTTTCTGTTTCCCCCTCCTTTCACCCTTTTTTGTGGCCCATCATTAGTGGAATGTGACGGAGTGCTAGCAAAAGTTCAAACGCCAAGGCTAAAGCGAAGCAAATTCGCAGATTCAGCTGCAATCAGCTGAAATCTCAGGCATTCTCGCTCGAAGACAAGGTCAACTGGGGGCGGCGGCGGTGCAGCTAGCTGTGTTAGCATTGAAAAACCATTGTTTCTGGCCAAATAATTAAGCCCAGTTTGTTTTGCATTTCTGCCAGTCCAAGAACGTGAACGAGTGAATAAAATAACAAGTTAAAACCAAGCAAAGATTGAAGAAAAACCAAAGTAAAACTGTGTCGACGTTCGATGTTCTACATGTGCTAAATACTAGAGTAAACACCTTCGAAAACTCGGACCTAACGGATACGGATAGCTAACGGCTCTGCAATTAGCCACGGCAACATGTTGCCGCCATGGATGTGGCTGTTGCCGCTGCTCTCGGCCAGCTTAGCCTCCAGCCAGCTGCTGAATCATCCGCCACAGTTCGTCCCGGGCACGGGCGACATGTCCCGCTTTAGCCTCTCGGAAAACACGCCCGTCGGGAGTCCGGTTTATCAGCTGAAAGGTGAGTTTCCTTAAAGTGAATGGAGGGAAGCTTCAAGCTAGTTTTCTAGGCATTTACTAGAATTTTCATTAGATTTCTTTGCAAGCAAGACTAAACCTTTATTACTTTTTAATAATTATCCCAAACCTGACACTTGATATCGTTTTACTCTTATTCATGATTCTGAGCACCAGTTTCTGCTGCTCCAGATGTTGCACAGGTGTTGGCGGGGGAGTTCTACATAGCTGACATTGCATGCTCGACGTTTTTATCAACATGTGTAGTACCGGGAGTACTGGGAGCACGGGGCCATCACGTTTCATAATTTTATGCGGAATTGCTTCACGGCTTTCATTGCAGCAGCGAGACAATGTACACAAATAGCCCAATTCCCACGCAGTTTGTGCCAATGCCTTTCACTCGCAACAGTTTGTTTTGTTTTAGCCCGAAATAAAATGATGGCTCAGAGCCAGAGGGGGCTGTGGGAAGATCAGCTGATTAATACCTATCAGGGGAGCTATTAAATTATGTGCTTTTCTGTATACTTAACTAGGCCAAAGAACTCTTATCTTCATACCGAAAAATATATTTTCTCAGCAAAGCGATAAGATGCTTAATTTGTTAAAAATATAAAGCCACAGATAAACTAAAATCTTGAGTAAGTCACGATCTTAGGTTAATTATCAAAAAACCCATTAAAGTGTTTATCTTTTTGAGGAAACGTTTGGCAACAAAGCTTCAACAAAATTGGGAACTAGATTTTTGTAATATAAAATTGTTTCTGCCGAAAGATTATTGTTAAACAACTGGGAAGGCTATTTATTATTTGGATGGCAACTTAAATAATGTATAAATATATATCTTTTTATACTGCAAAGACATCTAGGAAATAAATACTTGAAAACAAATATGCTTAATATATATTTAGCAAACATTTAAGTGCTAATATTTATGAGCAACTTGTTGTAACCGGAACCTACGACTTTTGCACACATTTTCTGTTTCTTTCGTCTTATCTATCAGATAATATTAGAATATACAACTACCCTCTATTTACCAAACACTAAAGAGTATTCCCTGTTCGATTCAAGCATACATACCTCACCCCAAAACTGGCTTCAATAATTTTGTAATTTGCCTTTTGAACATACCTCAAATTACCAATGCTGACTTTCATTTCTTGGCCAGCTCTCTGGCCAGCTTTGGGTGGCCCACCTACTTTGGGTCAACCTTGTGGCGGGGTATTGGATTTTGCGGCTGCCGCGCACGTTTCCAGCACCCTCGTATCTCACACTCGCCAGATACAGATACACGCAGATGCAGATTGCATAATGTCAGTGCTGTAAAATATGCAGTGCGGATCCGCAAGAATTCGCGATAAACCTCAGAGGAAAAAACACAAGATATTCATATTTTTTTATACATTTATTTATTTTTTTCTCATTTGCTGTTTCTGGTTTGCCGTTTTTTTTGGTTAGCTCGCATAAGAATGCAGTTTGCTAATCACTTAACAAACAAAAACAAACAAAGGCAGTTGGAGATACATATGTATCTGATAGATGGGCAGGCGGAAATGCATTTGAACACGTTTGTGCGTAGCACCAGCGATAAGTGTTAGTTCCCCCGATAATGGCGATGGCCGGCATGGTAATGGTGATGGTAATGGCTTCCATTAGATGGCCACCACTTTTGCTCGAGAATGGCTAGTGCACTTTTACTCGGAACGAGAGTGGCAATCAATCGAAAGTTCGTCTGGACAATCGAATGATTATTTATAAACACTTCTTTGTAGAACTTAAAGTCGGTGTTGTTAGTAAGATTATTCAAACAATACATAAAGTAGTAAAAGTTATGGAAAAGTAAATAAATAAATAAAGTATAAAGCCGATTTTTTAAACTTTAAACAGAAGCTGAAATCAATTTAAAGAGTTTCCATATAAATCTAATAGATATCGATTTATAAACTCACCCAAAATATCTTGTTATAAACTCCCCTTCGAGCGTTAGTAAACTGAAGGCGGCACTCCGACACTCCCCCTAAAACTATGATTTAACCAAGTCTCGCTTGCACCTGCCTCTCAGCCAGTTGACACCTTAACACAGATACGGATACAGGGCTGCAGAGGTATATATAAACCAGATATATGTGCTGTTGCTATTTGAGTTCGTAGACATCGAGAGGTCTGCCTGCAATTCGATGCCGCGCGACGGCAACTTCATAATCAGATGGCGCATTGTCTCAACTGGTTGCTGAGCGTGTGCCAAATCGCCTTGGATGATGCTCGCCGCTCGCCCAGTGACTCCGCCTGGCCGGGTTATGGCTTTGGTATTGTATCTGCATCCGAATCTGTAACTGAGACGCAGATATATAGGCGAAGACGGAGACTGGGCGGCCTCCTACCCGGTTGGCTTTGGTTTTGCAAGCGGCATCCGTGAGATACGAAACACGTTTGCTTCGATGCGTTCGAAATCAAGAGTGCCTTGGAAAAGCCAAGTGGTAAATGGAAAAACTGACCAGGCCAGGAGGAAATTGCTCTCTGCCAAAACGGGGGGCCAGGAAGCCAAAGCCATAACGGGCTCAACAAAATCCGAGACTGCAACACAAGTCCGAGTGCCAATCGTTGTTGCATAACTCCAGCGACGTCCCCTGGGATCCAGCCTTCACTTGGTGTCGAAAATTGAGGATTTAATTGCATGGAATTTGGCGGGGAAACTCCTATCACTTTACCAGGCGGCTCTTTGAAAGTCGAAAAATAAACCAACAATTGTTGCCACATGGCGGGCGTTTCTCTCGCTTCATTTGGGATTAACCACTGTTCCATGTGTAATAATAACCAAAATATTAACAAATACGCTCCGCCAAGCATGAAATCACAAATTATTTCTCCCGCATCAACAGCAACAGCGGCAGAAACCACAACAATTACGGGGTACATCCTCCCTTGTGCTGGGCAAAGTGAAAAGTGTAGGAAAGCTTTTCCACAGCTCGCACGTACTCGCAATTACAGTGTTCATTCAGCTTTTCCACGTTTCCCCCAAAAAACACACTCATATGTACATTGAACACACAATCTCGGATCGAACGAACACGAGAATTCATAAAGAGAAAACGAGCCAGAATCGAGTGGTGGTGCTAAAAAGATACAGATACCCTATATCACAATGGGCACAGGAAATGTTTTAAGGTTTTATTAAATAGAGAACAAATTTAACATAATAATGGATTAGGAAAAATTATATTTCGAATAAAATAATATCTTTTTTTTAGATGATCGGTAAATATTTTACAGATAGCATGGGAATAACTGCATTTCATAGTTTGATTTCAATATTTATTAATTATTTCCTTTTATTTCTATTAAAAAAAATATATAAATACCTACAATTTAATATATAAATTTGATATTTATCCCAACATACCCGACTTGCACCAGGAATGCATAAGCGCAAAACCGAAAAAAATGATTATGTACATTGAAAAGTTAAAATGGTCACTCACGCGCCAAACCAAAGGGGACTGGGAATGGGTTCGGGCTTGGAATAGAGCAATAACCGCGGGGTTCCCGGGGGAGGTACGATCGGTATGTTTGGGCTTGCTGTAGGAGCCAAAGCCAAGACTGAAGTCAGAGGAGCGACTGTGCCCGCTGCTTGCTTCCCGCTTTGAGTCATGTTTTGTTTGTGGCAGTCGTGCTGCAATTGTCGGTGTACCGCGGACCCGCTGCTGCCACAAACTTGAAAAAATCTGGCTGGCAAAAGCAGTTTTCCGACCGCTTATTGGTCTTTGTTTTCTTTTGTTGGCCCTTCTTGGGTTCATTTGTTTTCTTTCTTCTCTCCACAATAATGATTCGGTAGAATTTCTAAATTAATTTCCAGTTGCCCCCAAGCCTGAATATTTTCGGCTACCCAAGTCAAATACAAGTAGATATATTTCCTGTTACTGGCAGGGAAAGAGAAAATGCTGCGGGAATGACACAATCCACTTAGGGTTGGTCCCCACAGAGTCTAACTAGTTGCTCCAGTTAAGACTGTTCAGGCAGTTCAGAGGGGCCCGGGGGGCCGCAGTGGAGTGGAAAAGTTGTGGGAACCAAATTAGCATTTTTCACACGCTTTTACATAAACCACATGAGACGGCGGCGGCGGTGGCTTTGGACTACTGAACGACTTCCACGAAGTGACAGCCTATGACGCTGTCTCGGATTACCCGTAATTAAAGTAGTGAGCGTGTCAAACGCCGGGACACACCGATCTGGCCGGCAGAGCAACAAACCGACAAGCCAACAAACCGTCGCCAACTAATTTGTTACACTTTTTCCGGCCAGCAAACACACGAGACACCAGCTTGCACGTATATATAATACGGGGAAAAGTAATATTAATTTAAAAAACATATATAAATCATTAATTAATTAATCTTTATGCTAGTAAATAATGAAGCAGGATAACCATTTATTTGAAATATTTAAATTCTTTTCTTTATTCTATAAACTCTTCAAATAAATATTTCCTGTCAACCCGCAGGCACTGATCCGGAGGGCGGACGCCTAAAGTACAGCATCAGTGGACCCGTATTTTCCGTGGACAGGGAGACGGGAGTGGTGCGCCTGCGCCAGGAGCTGGATCGCGAGACCCAGGACTCCGTGGAGGTCATCATCAGCATCACCGACGAAGGCATCTATGGCACCGAACCCAATACCGTATCCCAGCGACGAGAGATTCCCGTGCGAGACTATAATGACAACCAGCCTACGTTCCTGGGGAGACCCTATACCGCCAGTGTCAGCGAATCCCTGCCCGTGGGATCCGAGCTGAGCGTGGAGCCACCAATCGTGGTTGTCGATCGGGATGAGGGCATCAATGCCGAGGTCCAAATAAAGTGCGTCAAGGTGGGTATTAAACAACAAAACAATTAATTCTTCTGATAATTTTATTTTAATATAAAACCAATCTCCTTCAGGAAAACGACATCTGCGACATCTTCGAGGTGCGAGCTGTGAAAATCTCCGATGGCAACTACACAGCCCGAGTGGCTTTAAAGCAGCCGCTGGACTTCGAAAGTCGTCCCTCGTACATCATGACCATCTCGGCCACGGACAGCGCCTTGGACAACCGCCTCTCCTCCCTGGCCACCATTTCGATCAATGTGATCGACATCCAGGATCAGCCGCCGGTCTTCACCAATGCCCCGTACTCGGCCACGGTGCCCGAAAACACACCCGCCGGAGTGAGCATTCTGACGGTCAAGGCTATGGATGGAGATGTGGGCATTCCGAGGGATATATTCCTCTCCCTGGAGGACGAACCCTTCGGGCACTTTGAGCTGGTCCCCTTCGGAGATCCTCGGGAGGGCACTGCAGTGCTGCAGACCACCGCGGAGCCCCTGGATCGTGAGAACGCTGAGATTCTGCAGAATGGCGGCGTTTACGTATTTTCCATTAGAGCCACCGAGCTGATTGATGGAGCCATTCCAGCCGAACACTCGCTCACTCGGGTGACCATTGTGGTGACCGATGTGGATGACCACCAGCCCACATTTAGCGGTGCTCACTTTAATGTTTCCATAACCGAGAATCTGGCCAATGGGATGCCGCTGCCTGGACTCTCGATCTTCGTGGATGATCGAGACATGGGCGAGAATAGTCGCTATCAGCTGTCCTTGAGGGATGTGGCCAATGCCGCCGGCGTATTTGCAGTATCCCCCACCGATTCTCAAGGCAGGACACCGGTTGTGGTCAAAGTTCTGAATGCCAGTCGCTTGGACTACGACGTTTCGGATCCCGCATTTCGAAAGTTTGAGTTCGATTTGGTGGCTTCGGTTAAGGGAGTGGAGATGGCCAAGTCCCGGGTGGAAATCCACCTACTGGATGCAAATGATAATGCCCCAGTGTTTGAGCAAGGCACCTATCGCTTTACGGCAGCCGAAAATCTTGGCGTTGACGCCTTGATAGGTCACGTGAGAGCCAGCGATGCGGATTCAGGGGAATTTGGACATGTTCGGTATGTGCTGAAGGGTTTTGGAGCAGATAACTTCTATGTGGACCCAGAGACGGGAGGTCTTTATCTGCTCAAGCCCTTGGACTACGAAAAGCAGAGCAGTTATAGCCTTACCGTGGTGGCCATCGATGGCGGCCAGCGGGAATCCAATGCCAATCTTTTCATCGGGGTCACCGATGTGAACGACAACCATCCAAGTTTCGAGAGCCGCGAGTATAGTCGCACCATCCGCGAGGGAGCTGCCATTTTTGAGCCGCAATTCTTTGTCCGTGCCCACGATGCCGATGGTCCCACACAGGGAAATGGTAGAGTCAAGTATTCCATTGTTTCGGAAAACAGCATAGCCGGGAATGTATTCCGCATTGAGCCGGATACGGGCGAAATTGTTATTCAGAAGGCAGCTCGATCCATGGACACTGAACGTGGCGAGTATGAGCTGGTCATCTCCGCCACAGACTTCGGTTTGTTAAAGACTAATCTCTCAAAGAAAAATATCTAATAAGCAATAACACTTTTAGGCATTCCTCCTCTATCAAACACCACTCGCGTCCTGGTTCGCGTGGGCATTTCCGGCAACCAGCGACCCATCTTCCGCGGACACTTCCAAAATATGGAGAATTTGCCCATAATTGGGCCCCCAAGCTATAGAGTTTCCATACCAGAGAATGCCGTTGCCGGCTCAAATGTTACCTCGGTGTCTGCCCACGATCCGGATGGCTTGGACAGCCTGCTGCGTTACAGAATTGTGGGAGCCAATGATAATTTTGAGATTGATGAACTGTGAGTATGGGTTTTCATTAAAATGAGCCTTAAATTACATTATGTTTATTCCCTTATAGTTCCGGCCTGATTACTGTGTCGCCCCAAGCCCGCATCGATCGCGACTCGAATATGAACAGCTTTGAGATCATCGTAAATGCTGTGGATTCAGGCACGCCCATTCCTGAGACTGCGACTACCACGGTGTATGTAAATGTAAAGGACATCAATGATGAGCGCCCCAAATTCGAGCAGGCCAGCTATGCGGCCTACGTTTCCGAGCGGACAGCCGTGGGCGAGAGCGTGCTTCGGGTCAGGGCCATCGATAAGGATCTCAACTCGAGATTAGAGTACGGATTGGTGGGTCTCGTAACAGCCACCACCAAGGCGGGAGTGAACATTGCCAACCGAAGCAACTACCGCCTGCAGGAGGCCTTCCGTGTGGACAGGCAAACCGGAGAGATTTTTGTAAACGGCACTCTCCGCCACGATGTTGCCGCCATCATAATTTTCACTGTGGGAGTAAGGGATCTCAATGCGGAGGTGGACCCCGAGGGGCAGGTGGATACCACCGAGGTGACCGTATACGTGCAATCCTTCCAGGACACCAATCCCGTGTTCAAGAACCCCGGCTGGAGCAGCTCTCGACCTGTAATCGATGTGAAAATCAAGGAGGAAATGCCCATCGATAGCGCCTTGTTCATTTTACAGGCCGAGGATCCTGTAACGCGGCAGCCAATCACTTCCTTTGAGTTGGTGGAACCCAAGCAAGTGGAATATTTCCAGGTGGCAGAACGCACCGGCGAGGTGATCCTCAAGAAGCGCCTGGACTACGAGGCTTTGGGGGAAAGCGGTCCCGACTTTGAACTCCAAGTGCGTGCCAATAGCGCCGATCGCCAACGTAGTACCATCAGCCGGGTGAACATCACCGTGGAGAATGTGAATGACAACAGTCCCCGCTTCGAGCAAAGTTTCTATAGAGCCACCATCATCGAGAACCGCCCACATCCGGAGCGAGTGATCCGGGTAAGAGCGTTGGACAAGGACGCGGTCTTAAACGCACGTGACGAGCGTTTGGGATACCACAAAATAATCTACTCGCTGCAGGGCGAACATGCCATGCTCTTCGAGATCAACAACACCACAGGGGAGGTGATTGTGGCTAGCGGCCAGATTATAGATCGGGAGCGCACTCCAAGGATTCAGCTCCAGATCAAGGCTGAGGACTCTCCAGGCAGGCCCACAGATGCCAAGCAGAGCGTCGTGGATCTGCAGATCGAGGTGCTAGACGTTAACGATAATGCGCCGGAGTTTACACAGAAAAAGTACAGCACTGTGATCCCGGAGAACGCCCAGGCCGACTCGTTCGTTCTCCAGCTGGAGGCCCTCGACGCAGATGAGGGACTCGGAGGCGAGGTGCGCTACGAGCTGGTCAACGAGGGCGAGGCCAACGGCCTCTTCAAGATCGATTCCAAGAGCGGTCTCATATCCACACGCCGCAATCTGACTGGCAAGGGTCGCTCCGAGCCATACGACCTTATTGTCCGTGCACAGGACAATGGGAATCAGCTGCCCAAGCAACCAACCCTGTCCACAGACACCGATGTTAAGATTTTTATTGGCGATGTCAGTGCCAACGACGGCGTGCCATACTTTGTGGCTCCCCGCGTGGGCCAAATGGCGAATGTCACGGAGGTGAGAATCCTGTTGATTGATCAAATATATTCCATTAATGTAACTGAACTTTTCCTTTTTAGAATGCTGTTGTTGGAGCCCCAGTGTTCCAAGTGGTTGCCAGCGATCCCGATGACGAGAATACTCCCTCCGGAACCATAACCTACCGCATTCTACCGGATACTGCGGATGCGGAAGCCTTCACCATAGACGCCCATTCGGGACTGATAACTACCAGGGAGTCTCTTGACCGTGAGACCAAAAATATGTACAAAATTCTGCTGGAAGTGAGTGACAATGGGCAGCCCAAGCAGTCGGTTACCCGAATTCTGCAAATAGCAGTTCTGGATGTGGACGATCACGAGCCACGATTCGCCAGAGAAGTTGTAAGTATAAAAAAAAAATTATCCATTGATCCAGCTTTTAAAATAATTTTTTAAAATATTTTTAAAAGGACGAAGGACCCCTGACCATGTCTGTCAAAGAAGAGGAACCCGCTGGCACTGTTGTTGGCAACTTCACCGCCGTGGACGAAGATCTTGGCGAAAATGCGGCCATTGATTATGTGATCATCGAGGGAAATAACGAACAGCTGTTCACCATTGAGCGGAATAACGAGAGCCTGGCTATCCTCAAGACCCAGAAGCCCATCGATCGGGAGCTGGTTGAATCCTTTACCCTGACGATTAAGTGCCTGAAACTAGGCGAGCCCGGCTTTAAGTTCGTTGGAGATCCCTATGATCGTCGGGACGCTTCACATCTGCGAATCACCGTTCGAGTGCTGGACATCGATGACAATCTGCCGCAGTTCGAGCAGCCGGATCCCACGGTGGGCATAAGGATAAACGTGCCCATCGATACTGTGGTTACCACTCTGCGGGCCAGCGATGCGGATGCGGAGGCTCCGCCCATTGGACTGTCCATCGAGAACGTGACCTTTGTGCCGCAGTTTTACAAGCGGAGCCGCAGTCTGGCCGTTGGAAATCTGCAGAACCTGTTTACCCTGAACAACCGAACCGGGGAGTTGCGCACTGGAGGCTCCTTTGCCGACTATGTGGACGGGTATTTCCTAATGCGGCTTATGGCCAACAATTCCGCAGAACCGAGACGCCAGGCTCACAGCAACCTCAAGGTGTTTGTGATCCGAGACAAGTCCCTGCTGAAGTTTGTGTTTGCCCGTCCGCCCAACGAGATCCAGCACAACATTCGGCTCTTCCAGGAGCAGCTGCAGAGGAAACTGCGGCCACTGGGCCTGGAGCTGCATGTATTAGACACACAGGTGTTTACGAGACCCGACATGAGCCTCGATTTCACCGCCACCAGCTCCTGCTTCCAAATGTTTAAGAACGGCGCTGCCCTGTCCTTCAATGAGATGCAGAAGCTGATGAACTCGCAGCAACTGCGGCAGGAGCTGATCGACACGTACGCCGCCTACGGAGTCAGTGAGGTGGAGTCCTGCTCCGTGCGGAGAACACACACGGCGGCCCTATTCGCCAGCATGCTCACCTCGGCAGGAGCATGGCTGGTCTTCCTGGCTGCCCTTATAGGCCTTGCTGCCATGGTATCCTTGTGCACCGCCTGCTGTCTGAAGAAGAAGTGAGTAGATCTAGAGGATATTAAGAATGCAGAGAAGATTTACTTTAATTTTAAATCCCTTTCAGGCTAAAGCGGCACAGCAAGCGGAGCCAGCAGGCGAGTCTGCGAACGCCCACGGAACACACGCCCACTTCGTACAGCTACTCGATGCCCGCCGTGCTCTACTCGGAGCCCATCTATGGGCCATTGTAGCCGCAGCTCATCTTCTGCACGGGACGGTCCAGGTTTAACCACTGACCACGTAGACGTAGATGTAGACGTAGACTAGTAGTGCCCAAGACTCGAGCCCCCTTTGCACCAGCGGAGATCCTTCAGAGTCTAGAGTCCAGACTGGAAGGGATCTCCGCTCGGCCGCTGCGAACCGGGACCTTGCAGAGATTGGTAGTCCGTGGAATGCCAAATCAGTCCATATAAGCTTAAGCATACTATGCGCGTGATTTAGTATATACGTGTAGAACCATTTAGAGTTAGCCTAGGTTAGTCTGTAAAAAACCATAGCGATTATCCAATTGAGAAGCGTAGCCTAAGTCGAGTCAGTTCTCTGTGTCATCTGCGCCAAAGTGCAGGCTGAAGTCCTCTCGCCGACTCTGCCCCTTGGCAGGTCTGGAATGCATTTACTTTTACCTATATTTATCTTATCATCTATTTGCCAAACACATGTCGAACAAGTGCAGAATAAATATTGCTCCAAACGCAGACCAATTCCAGCTCCGCAACCCAATCCAAAATCCAATCCTATCCTCGACCAGGAGTCAAAGTCAGGCCCCATGTGCGTGTCGCCCGAAAATGAGTGTTCCGTTTTCAAACAGAATGCATATGGTTTCGCCGTTAAGTAAATATATTTATATATATATATACCTTCGACTAAGTAGTGTGTCCAATGTGAACATGTGTGCAAATAAATTCTATTAACTATGAACTACGTAAAAAATGTGAAAACAAAACGCGAGCACTTACTCATTGAAGTGATATGCAAATGAATCGTGAGCACCGCTAATGTGCTGAAATCCAGGAAGGTATGGGCACCCAAAGTGGGTCTGATCGGTTAAACCTTATATTTATGGGATTTTTTCTGGCAAAAAATTGTTGGAATTTAACAGGCGGCAGCATTGAAGTGTACGAATTATTTGCATTAAATTAAATTGCAGGGGGGATAATTTATATAAATAATTAAAGAAAGTTTATACAGATATTGGATCTAAAAAGAGCTTAATTTTTCTAATTTGAATAGTATCATAAACCTTTTATATTTTTTTTACATTTAATTTAAACATTTTCAGCATTAAACATAATCAATGCAATTTAACGTTACCAAAAAACAACCTTAATTTTCTAGACATCTTTAAAGAACATTGTGGCTTATATCGAAGCTAAATAGTTATTATATCCTTTATTCGTTTTCCCAATTTAAGGCTAAAGGGTTATCATATCTCTTCTATAAAAACCCTAAAAAATAACTTCAACGATTATTCCTTTGCCCATTTCAAGTCCTCTTAAGTACCAGCCGATCCTTACTCAAGTTGTTAACGAGCTCCGGTCCGGATTCGAAATTCCAATTAAACTTGCCATACTTAAAGTAATTGCGAATTCCCATTTTAAAATCGTTTCGAGAACTGCGTCACTATGCAGGCAAGTGTAAATGTAACGTGCAAAGCAAATATCCTGGCACTGCCAGGCTGCAGGATGCAGGCGGCAGGAGGCAGGCGGGGGGTTGGAAAACCCATAAATAATAAATGTTGTTAAAACTAATGTGCGGCGCTCATTAGCCCCTGGCAACGAACGACCAGGGAAACAGGGGATGATGCTGGTCCTGCCCCCGATCCCCTGATCCTGGCCAAAATCAAAGGGTGCACGATGATTTCGGGGGTTGCTGGTGCTCTCGTCTCCGTCCTCGTACTCGTACAGCTCGACTTATTTTTATAACTTTTTAAAGCGAAACAACATCAACAACGCAAGACAGCGAATCAAGTGCCGTGCGGGGTCAACTGAACCTTTGAGTCTTTGGGGGTTGCTCTTCTCCCCGGAGATGGAGTGTAATTAAACTTGTTTCCCTCATTTTTTCCCCGTGTTTAAGGCGAAATTCAGAAATTAACATAAAGACCGACTAACCTGGATTGTAGTAGCCTTGCACTTTCAGGTTTTGTCTCCGCCAAATCACTTTCCACTTGAACAGTGATTGATGGTCGGCACCAGGGCCATCCTCATAAATCACACTCCAAAATCGAGTGACAAAGCGGCTTGATGGGAAAGCAGGCATGGCGCCAACCATCGAGACCTCGTAAGTTCCAATAATCGCCAATTAATACCAGGGGATCGAGGGTTTTATTTTGTGGGCGCCAAGGGCTTAACTTACAGGGATCCACAAGTGTGGAGCGTGGAGCATCCTAGTAGAGATTTAAAACAAATATAAGATAAAAACAAAAAAGGGACTTAAGTGAAAATATGAACTTACCTCATACATCCTTTCTCTAGAATTATTTCCAATAAATGTTAGTTTAATTAAAAGAGAAAGTTTCTCTGCGCAATTCTGTCTTATAAATCATTGTAGACTTTATCGTTCTCATCAAAATCCAAGTAATAAATGCAATAAAGCCATTACTTATGATTTTATCTGACTGAGTTTTTAATGTTTCTCTGGCTCAACTTCAACATAAATATGAATACATATAGAAGTATATGGGAAACCCCTGTGCAGGTGTGCACGAGTCAAGTTTTTACCCCAGAT
This sequence comes from Drosophila anomelani, assembly GCA_035045905.1. Classification (NCBI taxonomy): domain Eukaryota; kingdom Metazoa; phylum Arthropoda; class Insecta; order Diptera; family Drosophilidae; genus Drosophila; species Drosophila anomelani. The sequence goes on from JAWNOO010000165.1 coordinate 14,017,149, forward strand.
TCAATTCAATGACAGCTAACGCTCTGTTTGTCGAGTGTCAAATAGTTAGCCAGATGTCCGGCTGACAGAGCGACAAACAATGCCAACAATTAATGGCTGAGCCAGGACATTCCCTCGTCCTGCTACTCGGGTGCAACAAATAGTAAAAAGCCTTGCGTGCATGGCAAAAAGTGAAAAGCGAGACAGGCAAGTGAGAAAAGGAATCATAACGGTCGCTTTCTGAGGTGGCAGGACTATAAAAAAGGACTTAGGATACACCCCGGGTTGCGTAATTGTAGTTAACTTGTTCGGCTTCCTATTCGAATTTTTTTCGGGGTAATTTTTGTCATATTTTTTTGCAATTTCTCCTGCAATTTTCCCAAATTTTCCATTTGTTTTCTGTTTGCGGAAATGGGCACAATGGTGGAATTACCACGAGATTTTCGCGCGAATTTCAGACCTAAGCCGGAACTGGAATTACCAGAGCACGTCGGCTTAGGATCAGGCGAAAGGATTTCTCCTTTTCGTATAGTAAAACCCCCATTAAATCGATCGTGCCGTGTCCGTTGTTTATATTTAACGATAACTGGGCATGAAACCGGTGTTTTGCCGACATTTCAGTGCCAGCCTTCCGATTCAATTTATGCACAGCAAGCTGAAAAGAAAAGAATTAACAAATATCAACCATAAATTAGAAATGTCAGCTTCATTATGCACATGGCGCTGCATAGTAATTAGGCAGCTTCGCGCGTCCTCGCAGCTCTCTCCAAATTACATCGAAATTTATGACCACTTGATGAACTGAATCCCCGAATCCACATCCTTGCCTGGGGTTGCAAGGCTCTCCCATTTCGTCCTGGTTCTCCTGGTCTCGCTGGCTGAGCTCATTTGCATAACAATCAACTCATCGTTTGTGGTACAGCTACCATATCTGCCCTTGCTCCTTGTCACAGGACCAAGGGTGCAGCTGATTCGACGATGCCTTCCTCGAAATGTTAATGTTTTTCGTACACTGGCAGCGGGTGTGAAGTTGTAAAGTTTAATGTATTGTTTGTCTAACAGTTTATTCATTTGGAAAAGGAATATATTAGAAATGGGTATTTTTCGAATGTGACTGGAATAAAAAACGGCTCTTATATGGGGTTGGAAGGTAGCTTTGTCCTTTAAATAACTTATTCTATAAATCTTTCTTCATAATCAGTCGTGTGTATTGCAACTTATTTTCTTAGATGATAATAAATCGGTAATTAAATGTCAAGGGAGTAATCACGCTTTTGGGACCAGGGTTGAGTAAATATTGAAACATTATGTTAACTTAAAGAAGCTAACAAACTTTTATTTATTGTTTATTTATAAAACAAAACTTGTAAGATAGAAGTCGTTAAAGAATTTTTGATATATCTTAATTCGTTAAATAAATTTAATTTAATTTCGATTGCAAACCATTATTCTTTCATATTTCTTTTCTTTCATTATTCACATATGTATGTCCTGTTAGTTAAATCAGTAGCATTAAAAGATCCGTGAAATGTCCTTTAACTAGCCGTGGCTATTCCTTTTTCCACTGCATTCACTCAATTTTCCGCAGCCTAAATCAAATTTTCTGGTTTTATCGTTCGTGGGCATGAACATGATCTCAATTCGATTTGCCTAATAGAAGACCAGCCAGGACCAGGACATATAGTTATCTGATTCTTGATTTACATGTGTTAACATTTTCGTTTTTGTTTTCCCTCAGACGCGTACCACTTTCTGGCTCAACAATGTGACATAAATCTGCTTAAATTTGACTAAAACCGCTTTGATCGGATTAAAAATCAGAGCTCGCCCAACATTTTACAGTTTCAAGCGAGCGAATATCGAGGGTTATACACATCCAGTGCATCCGAATACGACAGATTGGAATAAATAGGTCCTGGATGCCGTACGGGCACTAAATGTAACAAAATACTCCAGCGGCTGTTTGTTTATCCAATGTTTTTCGGTTAGATGAGCACACAACTCGAAAGCGACAAAGGTAGGGCACGGCCCGGGCACACATGCGTTTTTTTTCGAAGAGTAACAAATACGCCGGGGTCGCACACCCCGGCAACGACCGGGGAACTTCACAGATTTCACAGATAAACCAATTCGAGCAGGGCAATGAATGGGTAAAAAGGTCGTCCAAGTTGCCGCCAAAAAGCGAACGTGTATCTGCGGCACCAGGACGAATCTCCGCCGCGAATGTTTGATCAGGACCAAAAGGGGTAATAAAAAATATGGAAGCGAGAGGGTTCAAGTATTCGCACGTGCACCGGCAAAGGGTTTCAACAATAAAAATCTGCACCGACTTCTTGCTAAAAAGGCGTAAAACAATCAATTCTGCAAATAAAATTCGATTTGCGAAATGGGAATACCAAAAAAGGCCAAGGACAAATTGGCGCTGTGTAGTCCGGAACGGTGTGATATATGATCTTAATATTTCATGCCTACCGACACCAGCAAGGGGTTAACTTTGATTATATTTTTCGAAAACATATCCGATCGGTTTGACCCAAAAACAAGCTGTGGATAAATATTATAAAAAGTATATATTTGCTAAAAGGAGGTCAAAGAGATTTATAAATTAAATAACCTTGAACTTCTGTGCCTTTATTAATCTTAGCTCGAAGTTCGCTTCATTTTTAAAACCTCAACTAGGACATAAAAAGAAGACTCTAATATTTTATTACAGAGAAGAAAAATGAATGCATTTTTGGCTTAGTTTTAATTGATTTCAAATTCGCCTTTCATAATTTATCTTTCTTTTCTTGTTTTCTTAACAATTTGCTTTGAAATAAATACATCTTTTGCTCAGCCATCTTATAAGTAATCCCAGGACATTATTTATGTATTTATAATATCTATAACTTAAAGGATCCCAAAGTGGACACTTGTTTTTCTATCGATGTTGACTAATCCCCAAATATTAACGGAAAATTGATTCAGTTTGGGTCTCAGGCACCAAAACCCTCCGCTACCAGACTCAGCCCGCTTTGTGCAGTCTCATCGGACCGCTCATCAATCGCTCTCCAAGGACCTGCACTTGCCGCAGCTGAAGATGCCATTGTGTTTGCGCCTTTTAGCATGTCCATGGCAATTTGTTTCCATTTCGATTGCCTTATCGCCTTATGGCCATCGCCAAATTGTTTTCCATGCCAAGCAGTGCATTAGCATCCCGGCAAATGGGAGTGCCAATGGTAAGGGAGCGGAGATGTCGTCATTGATCCGCCGATAGCCATCAAAACGCAGCCACCCTGTCCCGGAGCAGCCCGCTGCTAATGATGCCGGGGTCCGTACTAGGTTTCAGCCTAGTCCTCATCCCTGCCAGAGTCCTGGAAATTGAATGCAGCTTAGCTGGCTCACCCGCTGCGTATTTGCGCCTTTGCCACAAAACGGAATAACAGAATTGCGGACCCATGCGGCCCAGAATAATGATTATTGTAAAGATAAATCCCGACACCTCCAACAAAGCTGCACAAATGACAAACGCCGGCTTAGCTATTGAAATTCTACCAAAATTCTATTCATAAACCCAAAATTTATAGTAGTGGGATTTTCTGTGAATCTAAAGGGAAAAGAAATCTTCTTTAACTCTTTTTCAAGTCGAGCATATTTCGTGGTGCTTTTTTTATAACTTATTCTCTTTTTAAAATATAAGAAAACGCACACTTTCACCCCTTTTGAACTTAAATTGAAGCAATTCCACCATTACCCAGTTAGAAGATCTCTCGCTAGTCTTAGATGTGGAATTCCAAATGGTAGTTGCAGCATCTTTTGCTCCTTTTCACCCTTGCCTTGTAACGGAAAATGTCAGTCAGTCAGTTGGGCATTTCGAAGGTATAGAGCAGTTTCCCTCGACTCTTGCCGGTTCATTCAACTAAATAATTTGAGTGGCATTCATGCAGGTCCACTGGCCCACAGCTAGCAGCTAACAGCTCATGTTTCAGGATTGCCGGTCCTGGCTGACTGCTGCTGCCGCCTCGCCGCCGTTGGTACATTCGTTTTGTAATTGTGTGGCAGGTGACGGGCAATCTTCCATTGTTCGGGCTCCGTGCTCCGTACTCCGTATTCCGGAGTTCAGTTTCTACTTGAACTCACCCCATGTCGAATCGTAAGGGCGCAAAATGCCCCCTACAATAAAAACAAGCTGCAGTGCACACAGGCACATACACATTCGCTGCAATATACAATATTTATTTGAATTTAAGTCCTTTGTTTGGGATCTGAAATCCGCACACACACAGAACCATAGAGATTCTGTTCATTGAGTCCCAGGGTTGTTTGCTTTGGCTACTTTTTTCTTTTGACTTTACCCTCGTCCCATCCCGATTGATTTCAATTTTCTGCTTCGTTTTGATCGTCAACTTTATTTGCAAAAATAAATCTTTATGGCTTTACATCGAATTTCAATCTTATCACGGTAAAGTTCTGGCCCTGACTAGCTCGCTTTCCTTGCATTGCAATAACTGATATATCATAGAGAATCTGGCATAACCTACATATATAAGTGGTCCATCGATCGTACAATTAAATACAGCTAATACCTGGTACATGTCGGAGGTGCTTAGGTCTAGGCTTACGTCTACGATGGCAAGGTACGTATCCGCTTAAGCTAAATGGACAACCGATTTGTACTACATAGTCAAGAAGCTATGGAATATGCTGAGAAAAAGAGCGTTATATGAGATTGGTTTCTGACAAGCACTCTTGGTTCAGATATTCCACTGAGATCCGCAGAAAAGAAACCAATGGTATGATAATTATTAATTAGTGAGGCTTCTGAGACTGATTAAAGTTCGGAATGAATCCAAATGGGTCTCTAAACAATTTCAGAAGTCTTTTTTAAATGTTATTTTAAAAGACATTGGTTTATCTTTTGAAGATCCCACTATAACACGGAACTGAACTGAGTGCAAAGATTAGCATTGACTTGAAATAGGATTTTACGTTTCAAAGAGAATCGATCATCTTTGCAGTCAATGGAGATCCTCACTTACTACCAATATCAACTGATGGCGCGGCGCTCGAGGAAAGTGAATGAGGGTAATCCTAAGATGAAGCTTGCAAGTTAGTTTTGAATTAAAATTAAGTCAGAAGATCATCTTAAGCCGATTTCCCTCAGTCAGCTTCCTGCAAGTCCGCGCTATCCCCGAACATATCACGCTGAAAAAGAACCCTAGATCGCAGCTCAGGCCCCCAAAACTGTGCTACACCTGCGGGGCGAACTGCTTGTAGCTGTGTGGATGTGGAATGGTATGGGCGTGGGTGTGCCCAAGTGCTCCCTGATCCTCCGGGTAGTCCTTCCATGGCGGCGTCTGTGTGTAGAAGCTGCTCTGCTGGTGAATCTCCGAGCTCGCCGGCTGGATATTGGCAGCTGCCTCGAAGCTGCCCCGGAATATATCGTACTTCTCCTGCGAGAACTGCTGCGGGGGGCTGGAATCCTGCTTAGGCATGTGCTGGACAGACTCCGGCTGCTGGTGCTGATGCTGCTGGTGGTGGTGATAGAACCGCATGCTGCCGGTAAAGTCGAAGCCAGGCGGATGCTGCGGGTAGTCCACGCCCTGCTGGTAGGCCCCACCCCCCATTGGCGGCTGGTGCTCCGCAGGATGCGGATTCTGGACCAGAGGCGTAGCTCCCTGGCCGTACGGGAACATCCTGCCACAACCGAACATGGGAAACGGCTGAGGATTTACGAAGAGAGCATCAAACAGCTCCTTGGTGATCCGCTCGCCGCTCAGTGTGAAGTTCTGCAGCTTCTCCAGGTCCAGGTTGATCGTGCCGCCGCTCTCTAGAACCTGCTCCAGCGCAAAGATATAATTGTGGGCAAAGCGCAGGATCTCGATCTTGGTCAGTTTGGTTTCCTCGGGCAGGGAGGGCAGCGTCACTCGCAGCCGCTCTAGGGCATCGTTGAGCGTGTGCATCCGGTTGCGCTCCCGGTCGTTGGCCTTCATCCGGCGGAAGCGCTTGATCCGCACAACCTGGGTGGGACTGCGGGAGCGCGTCACCCGATTCTTGCCGACGGCATACTTGCGCTTCTGGCGCGGCGCTTCCGGATCTTCGGGCGACTTCATCGGCGTGCTGGTCAGCGGCGGCTCAAAGCCTCCGTTCGGGGCGCGGCTGTTCAGATGTTCAACCAGCGTCCTGCCGCTTCGAGTGCTGTGGTTGCTGCTCGTGTCCAGCAGGCCAACGAATCCGGCAGCCGTCGCCGCCGGCGGCGAGTTGAGTGCCGCACCATCCCAGGCTCCGGAATATGGCAACTGCGGGGCCAACGGATTGGGCGCTGCCTCGTCAAAGTCCAAGCGCCGGCGGGAACTCAACTGGGCCTCAGTCTCGAAGCTCTTCTCGTAGCCACTGTCGAAGGAGGCGTCGTCGTCGTCCTCGTCGAACTCGAAGGACTGCGATCCCACGCTGTAGGCATTGTAGCAGGCGGCCATGATCTCTGGAGTTTGTGTGTGTATGTCGTGTGAGTCCTGAGAATCCTTCTGGACTCACTATGCGCGCATTTCCGATTTCCGCTTTGAGAATCTGACACAGTTAAGAGTTCGATTCTTCGCGTGCCCGCACCAACTGAAAGCTGGCCAGGAGTGCGCACCGGTTTTATGTGCCCGGCCAGCCATTAAGCCCGCTGATTTGCCGCCGAACCCTGTACCGCCAGCAACCCTCGGCGCATTGTCGTCGGTCGTGGCGGCGCCATGGCGCACAGCACAGGGTATAAATCCCAACAGATATGCGCTGTGATTGTCGCCCGGGGGTGGCTTTTACTCACACACATATCCCTTCGGCAAGTAATAGAACTCTGGCGGGGAGTTCGACTCGGTAGCGGAGGAGATTCGTTCTGGCAGACGCCGCTACCAGTCAAAATACGAGCATTATTCACGCTCTGGCGGCGGGCGACGTTCTCTAAGCCAATCGGAAGGATGTCTGAGGCCGAGGATCAGTGATGACGCCAAACCGGGGCACCATCAAGGTCTATATATTTTTTATACCCTTCTATAAGGTTGCAATACTTAATTATATACATAGTACCCGAAAGACTGGAGCATGGTTAACCACCGAAATTGGTTAATTAATTATTAATTATTAATTAATGACTTTCATTCTAAGACAAGATAGTAAAGTTTAATTTCAATCTTAAATTGAAGTCAATCAATAAAAATTATGTTGATAAAAAAATATATTCAATATTAGGCTAAAAAATGACTAAAAAATGTTACAAGTTTCTGACTAAAATTAAATTTTGTAAAGTTTATTTCTTATTTTTTTATTTTCCTATCTAAAATATAACTCTATTCAATTGGTATTAATATTTTAACGTTTTAAAACCAACAGATTTTAAAGAATAAGATATTTCAGTTATAACTTTATGTAACACAAAGAACGACAATTTAACTAAAAAAAAAGAAATAGGTTGTAAAATATATAATTATTTTTAGCTATATATAGAGTATATAATTTTGCCCAAAATAAATTGTTATTTTATTTATCGCAACATTTACCTCGCGTGGGCTTAATGCGATTGCAATTCAAACGATTCAATTACTCGCAACTCTTTCGTTTTCGCCACTAAACCGCAATAATCGTTTAGGGCTTATGCCTGTCGCTAACCGGGTTAGTGGCACGTGGCCAGGACACCGCCACCGCTTCTGAAAAAGCAACATGTTTAGTCTCTCCCAAAAGCCCGTCACTCCTCCAATTCGTTGGCGTTGGCACGTGCTCGTGGTCTTAGCGGATGCTCAAGTGGCTAAGTGTGCCGGGACTTCTATCAGTCTGCTCAAAGGAGGAGGAGCTGTCAAAGGAGTTTCAGTTTCAAGTGGCCTGCGGGTGCGGGTGACACGTGCGGAGTTGTTATGATAGCCGGCAATCGCCGCAAATTGCTAGCACGCGGGGTTCTTCAATGGAGCTAATTGAGTAATTGAGTAAAATATATATCAGATTTATGGACTACACTAAGCACGAAGATAATGTCTTATTATCTTTTTTATTTTTATTAGGAAATAATTTTTTATTAACAAAAAATAGGTATATTAAAAATAAGTATTAGAAACCGGTTCAGATCTTCATTTTCGTCCTAATTTCCAAGAATGGCCCAATGAATTTAGGAAAACAAAATTCAAATAATACAAAGTGTAAAGTTTTACAGCCAAAACTAATCCTATGGCTTAACAAGCTTAACCGCTAGTTACTAGAAGTTATTATTTCAGGTTTTCAGCTTCCAGCTCGGCATTGCCTCCCCCAGAAACCCTCGCTTATTGATACATGTTTGTATTGCCACCAAAATTCACACCATCTCGGCCACGTGTCGCAGGCGGCGTCCTCCATGTTCAAGAGCTCCTCCGGCGCGTGTGCCTAATTTTGTTTTTTACAGAACCATAATGCATATCAATTAGGCATTTAATTGAAGAGCGGATGCGTTTCCCATTGAAGTTCTTTTTTTTGATAGCCTGCGGGTATCGGTAGTCGTCACAATCCAAATACAAACCGATATACAATGCCGGAGCAGGGGACTTGGGCAAACAGATGTACATGTATATAATTTAATCAGAATCAGAGTCCAGCCAACGCAAATACTCGACCCATCATATAGCCCTGGGCTAATTGCATTCTAACAAGCGAGACAAACTCGATTTTCCGAGCCGCTGTATGCCGTCTTTCTCTCCGTCTCTTGTTTTCTGTGCTTCTCCACCACATTTCGCTATGCAACCCCTCATCTACATTCGTTCCGAGCACGTAGAACTGCGCCTCAGGCTGGGAATCCTGCTAAAATCGACATGCTAGAAGGGAACAATCTCCTCCTCGTATAGCGGGTCCATCTCCAGAGCCGAGAACTGGTGCATAGGTTGTCCAGCTGCTGGCACGGGTGAATTGGAGGATAGCGAATCCGAGGACAGCTCGATCACATCCGGCGAACAGCTGGGTGTGTGTCGCGGAGCTCTCATAGTTTGTGTCTTACACCTCGGCCCGGCGCCTCGTCCGCGTCCCCGTCTTCTTACCACTACCACAGGTTGAGGCACTTCCTCCAGATCCGTTGACGAGTCAGATGTTATGTGCTTAAAAATCGGTTTGATGTCAACACTGCCAGGATAAGCCGAAGGAGATATAGAGTCGGACGTAATGTGCACGAATTTCTTGAAGCGCCTCTTGCCCGACTTCTGAGTATCCAAGCTGTGAGTGGACGCAGTGCTGTCCTCGGTGTGAGATTGGCTGGGACTCTGACGTCCGCCTATGATACTGCGCCGCTTGCACAGCGTTTGCTCTCGGCAAAAATCTACCAGATTGGTGCGCTTGACCCGTACCCGGACTCCACGCAGCTTTTCAATATCCTGCACCGTCAGCATATTGAGGCACACGCGAGCCGATCTGTTCAGACACTCGTCGATAAGGCGCTCCCTTACCTTTTTCTCGTCAGCAGTTTCGTCAGGGGGCACCAATGTGTACAAAGCCTTACCGATTGGCTCCAGTTTCAACCGCTTGAGCAACGTCTCTTGAGCAATGTCGTCGGACCTTGCCTCTTCCGCCGCATCTGTTTCTGTTCCGGTTTCTGAGGTCGTTTTGGTCGCTTTAGCGCTTAGTTTTTCGGCTTCCTGTGACTCTTCGGTTAGCTGAGGTTCCTTTTTTATATATTTTGTGTCCAGAGGCTCCTGGATTGGTCCATTTTCTAGAGGCTCCTCTTTTACTTGTGTGCCTAATACGGGTGTCAGGTTTACCTGTGCCCCTTCTATGAGCACGTCTTCCATATCGTTAGGTTCCTCTGGCTCCTCTTTTATCTGTCGCGTGCCAAAAGGCTCCTCTATTGACTGATTGGTTGTAGGGCTTGGCTCCTCAGCCAGTTGTCCAGTAGATCCAAGCGGCTGCCCAATCAAGCCAACCTTCTTCGCATCTGGCGGCTGTAACACTGCTGTCTCCACGGTAAGTTTAGGAACAGGCGGGAGAGGCGGCGAAGGCATTAGCCCTCTACTTACACCGGACAACAAATCCTCGTTTGGCTCCTCCATAAAATAGTGCGTGGCCATCGATGAGGCTTCGGAGGCGATGCTTTCGGTTTCAGAGGCAGTTAGCGTAGTCCTTCTGGATGACTGTGGCTCCACAGGGGGCACCTTTGCTGCCACAGTTTCCTTTAACGACTTCCAGCTTTTGAACTTGCTGAGTACTGAGCTGCATTCCATCAGGCTGTTGCCCTCACTGGTCACGTTCTGGAGCTCCTCCTTCTCAAAGCTCCAGATGTCGGCAAAGGCTTTAAAGCCACCGGTTTCGTTGCTGAATTTGGTGCGCACCTCAAGCATGTCGCCAATTGTACGCTTTTCGTCACCAATGATAGGATTCTTCTCCACGGACGGGGTCATCGATGGCGTGTTCTCGGTCTCCGGCTGGGCCTCAATTGCAGTGGGATGTGGGTAACCCGCGAACTCATTAGACATGGCCGGAGAACTAGAACGGCGGCCGAGGCGTGCACTGCGATCCATGTCGGACAACATGGCATTCGCCACCATGGCCGCAGCCCTGATCCGTTTCCGTCGACCATTGCCCGTGTAGTAAGCCTCAGAATCGCTAGATGCTGCCTCCTCTTCTTCGTCTTCCGAGAAAACTAAGATGAGGTTGGAAGAAAAAAACCACATTAGCCAAACATATACGAAGTTAAAGAGTAGTTAATATTAAAAACCTACAACAATAATTATTTAAATAGTTAAACAGAATAAATCTCTTCTTACCTTCGTCCCAAAACTTGCGTGTGGGACGACGCTTCTTCTGCTGCTTGGCCTTCACGTCCTCCTCCTCCTCCTTAACCTTATGAGTCAGTTCTGCTTCCTCCTCGGGCTCCGGCAGATTTACCGCGTTCTCGTAGCCCTCCTCGATGGTGCCGTAATCCAACTGCGGTCTGTCCCGGTACTTGGCATAGTCGATTTTTAGATATTTTAAGCGGTCGTTTGCCTCAGCCATATTGAGGGCTACGAATTTATTCTTGAGATCACGACTCTTCAGCAGAGCATGACAGCGCTCGTGCAAAGTATACCAGTCCAGCGCCCAGGAGTAGCGCTTGTTGCGCGGCTGGAAAACCACCGTCAGTAGGTCCTTGATAATGCTGGTGGGCAAGCGCAGCGCTTGCAGGGCCTTGTAGATCGGATCGTAATCGCCCACGGGAGCATTGTGGTTGGTCACGGACACGATCTCGTCCACGTCAATGGTAGAGCTGAGCAATTCGTATTTAATGGTCTGCGGTGCTGGCGCTACCGGGGCCAAACTGTCATCCTCTTGTCGCTTTCTCTTAATACGTGAGCACCGTCGGACCTCGTTGTAGTTGACGGCTATGGGGTTGAGGTAGAAGGCCGTTAGCCAGAACTCTGCCTCCATAAATAAGTGGTCGGAAAAGACCTTCGCCAGGTCGACATAGTTCTGCGACATCTCTTTCTCCAGATTAAGCATGAATTCGGTGGTCAGCCCGGGATGATAGCGCCAGATTTCAATGGCATTTAACTTCTGGTCAATGATCTTCAGCAGGATTGCAATCTTGGGAAACTTCCAGCCGCGAAATTCCTGTGAAAGAACAGCTATATGAGGGTCTGTTGCAATAATTGATTCCCTGTTGTCTTACCCGCTCCGCCAACAGTTTGTAGACAAAGCCTAGAATTTCCTCATTGTTTGGCACACTTTGGAACACCGGGTCTATCTGCCTGTCCTGCTCCTCGTCCGACTGCAGGGGGTTCTCGTCGTTTTTGTAGCTGCCAATATTGCTGGCCCGGTTGCCCTTGCAAATCTGCTCTTGGTAATTAATGTTCAGCTTCACCACATGCGGCTGGAAGTGGCTGTTCCGCTGGTTTTCTTGCTTCAGCACCTCATCCAAAAGGAAGCTCTCGATGCTCTCCCTCTCTGCCACGTAGCGGCGCATGAGCGCCTTAAACTGCGAATAATGCTCTAGGAAGTCGTTCTCGGTGAGGGCCATCAATTCCACTAGCTTGTTGCCCTGTACATAGCTGGTGTAGGCTTCCAGCATGACGGCAAATGAGGTGACGAGATTTAGCTTGAATTTTTTGAAGCTAATTTCCTCAAAGAACCCGCTCTTGCCCATTTGCAGGCGCACACACACCTGGGCAATTAGGCGGGCTGGCGTAAAATAGGTGTCCACCGAGATGGGAGAATTTTCCTGCATACTCTGGGTATAGAAACGGATGTTGTACATCTAAAGAGAAGAATCTCTATGATAAAACTCGGTTTGATTATGGCGATAAGGAGAGGATTCTTACCAAATTGTCAATGGCATAGCCGCGATTTTCATCCATCGTGAAGACAGTCAAGAGGTAGAGGTGCCCTATCAGGGCAATTGAGGTTTTATCTCCCTTAAAGGCCTCAAAATGGGAAATTTCATTGTCTTTTAACCAGGCGGCCAGCATGCGCAGGGACAGCTGCTTGACTGCCTCAAAGTTGCCGGCATTAAAGAGCTGCATGAGGCGCAAAAGTATTAGATTAAGGCCGTCTTCCTTCAGGAAAGTTATATCTAACAGAAAGGAACGTGAATCTGTTAAATTCTAAAAAATAAATTTATTTCCGATAGAGTATTACCTTCAATTGTGGCCACTGCCACTGGATGCTCGATGCCATGATGCTTGTTTTGGCTCAGGCCAACAAACAACTTTTGGAGGTATGGCACACTCCAGGGGCTCGTCTGAAACCTGAGTATGTAGGTCCAATTGATATTGGCCACCCCGCCGATGTGATAGAAGGCCGGCACCGCCTTGGTAAGGCTGTAAAGCAACATGTGTTTGAGGCCCTCGGAGCAGGTTATCCACTCCTGACTGAACCACATTTGCAGCGAGTAATGGGCCAGCACACGAACGAGATGGCACAGCGCCGGCTCCTTCAGTGTTGTGACGTCCCAGGTGGGCAGCTGGCACACCTCCCAGCCGTAGATTAGCTGCTCCAGCCGGTCGTTGCCCATCAGCTCATACACATCAATGTCGCAGTGTACATTGCAAAACACAAACATTTGCTGTCAGTTTAAAGTTCTTATTAGAAATAGTTATTCTTTTTCTAAATAAATCGCAATTGCTCACCGCCGAAAACTCATCGTAGCCCAATTTCTCGGCGCAGGAGAGGAACTTTTCCGCGTCGTGCACGTCATGAGGGAAAATTACTTCCATCCTTTAGCCTTAATTCATGTCTATTGGGCCGGAAAAGTACAAATTTAAAGCCGGAGTAAATTTGTTTATAAGATTTTATATTGTTTAGAACGCAGTGTGACCGAAATATGGCTAAATAAAGGCATATAAGGAAACCCGGAAAATATATCTATCGATACTATCGATGTTATTTTAACAATTTAAATATTCCGATAATTTTAAATGCAGTAAAATTTGTAAGCTTTACCTATGAATTTTCAGGTCTCTATTATTTCTGATACTATTACTATTATAACTATTAAATTATCAGTTTAATATTTGATTTTGAAAAGATGCTATAGCTCCAGGCAGCAAACTACCGCCAAATTTGACGTTGAGCGCTACAAATTGTTTTTCACAAATGTTTCGTTAAAATATTAAAATATATATACAAAAATAGTTTATTTTTATTTTTATTTTATAAGATATAAAGTTTAATAAGTATAGATGTGTCGTTTTCGAGTATTACTGAACTAAGACGTTCGACTCTGAAAATAAAATATATTTTTAAAGATAGTACTTTGATTTTTGAAAGTATTCTTTTAAATAATACAACCCTTTTACAATTTAATTTTCTTTTTCTCAAAGAAAATTTTAATAATAAAGAACTTAATACAAACTATGTTTTACTGTAAATTAAACTCGTCCTAGGAGATATAAAAGGAAGGTGTAGGATATTTTCCCTGCTACCCAATAAAAAAAATGTAGTAAAAAAGGACCATCATTATTGGCTTTTACCGAATTGCTTGTAAAATATATATGTATGTTTATATAGTATGTATATAGTTTTGGCTTAATTTCACTTTAGCCTTGACCCCTAGGAAATTGTGTGTTCCGATGGCTTCCTTGCAGTCTGCCCTTTTGTTGGCCAGATGGCATATGCAAAGTGCAAACAAATTATTATTAGCTGCCAACAGCGCCAGCTACATCATCTTCACAATGGAGTCGCCAAGGGATTCCCATTCAACTGTGGCACTCGGCAGGGAGGGGCTTTGCTGCACTCTGCCATTGTGCCACTGTTGCAGTTCCGCCTTAAAGACAAACCCAATTAATTCACTTTGTCACCATGCAAATGAAACATTAGTGGTGACGTACTTAAATGGATCGCTCAAAGGTCGCAATCGGATGCCTGCAATTAGGCCAGACACGTAAAAGGAAATGATTTACAATCGGAGCTGCTCCCGTTGATGAGCAACCTGCACTCCACTCCCCCAAAATGTACAGAGAAAAATCACAGTAAATACATTTATATAGAAAATATGCAATATTTAACAAAGCTAAATTTGTAAAGCTTTACTATTTCATTTTATAAAATATCAAGATATTTAATTTTATTAGAACTAATATCCAAAATACAGGAAACTCTGTAAAATCATTTCTTTTCCTTGGTGAAAAAATCTATTTTTTTTCAATAATGGTTCCACAATCGATCAAACTTCTTGCCGTGTTGCGGAGAAACGGACACATGTAGCTGTCAGAGGTGCTGAGAGTCCGCAGCGATTTATCAGGAGCCAAATCAATTAGTAACTACGTAGCTTATCGCCAACCGATATGGCTGGGGCTGGGGACCAGGGTTCGGGTTAAGGGGTCGGGTGGCATGTCCCATTCATTATACGCACCACCGGCAGAGGAGTGTCATAAATATTCCCATCATCGTTTATTCGGCGAGCAGCCATCAAATGGCCGCAAATGAAAACCTGTTGATGTCCCCCCTAGCACACTTGAATACATATAGAAGGTCGACCAGGGGCGACGGAATGCCTTGAGACGCTTGTAATTGAAGAAGCTCCTTTGACTCGTTATTTAGCAACAAAACGGGAGGCAGCCGCCCGATATCGCCATAAATATTCATGAAGCACTAAAAGGGTTCTCGTCCGGATGCTTAGGATGTAGCAACGCCCACCCAAAGGTGTGGGTGGGAGGTGCTGGAATTGTGTCGTATTTGGCGTGCCTGGTCAATTGCCAATGGCGGTGACAAAGAAATGCAATATGCAATATGCTCCTCTTCCACCCATTTGCTCCATTGTAAGCGCCTGAGTGTGGAGTGGAGTGTTTAATTTTAAATGCCCCAAGGAGGGCGCATGTACCTGAATTTGAATGAGTCCAAGGCTTCGGCTCCCCGGGGGCCTGGGATCTGGACTGAGCAGGGGTACGGTGAATAAACAATCGCGCATGTGTGCCATACGAACGCCCCGCTAAGTAGGCAACACAACTCACTTTTCGGCCACTTCCGTTGCACAAACGGTGACAAGCGGATATCCCCCTGCCGAAGTGCCTGCGTGCGCAGTCCGGCTCACACACGAAGCTCCGTTCGTGCGGACTCATAGATTCCCGACTCGCTTCCGCTTTGATTTATAAGCGACCGCCGCACCGGGCTCCGAATCATTAGCAGTTGATCAACAGGTTAGTTCACAACCAGAACACAGAACGGAGAACAGTCAACAGAGAGCTCGGAACGCCAAACCAGGAGCCACTATCCCGGAAGTCAGGTTCACACGGGCTGATTGAGTGCGCTAATTGAATTGCAACTGGGCTTGCAAATCCACTTACGAATCCATTTTTTCAGTGAGAAAAATAAAACAAAATTCAAAATTCAATTGTGAATCCTTCGGCAAACCGCAAACAGAGTTTACGAAAAAAAACCAGAAAAATATATTCAGGTGAGTGGATTCGATATATTCGTAATTTGTTTCAGGGTCGCAGGAAATGCCTGCAGAAAAACCAATTGTGGTTACTAAAAGATTTTTGATAAAAGTTTTTAATTTAAATACTGCTATTACAATTCAATTTTAGTTAGAGATAAATTTTAAATGAAAAGCGATAAACTTAACAAAAACAACAACAACAAATACAATTTAATGAAAAAATAAGGGAATTTCAATAGAATGTTAGACTGATTCCTACATCAAAAATATTGAAGCTGATTCCAGCATATTTTTCTGGATTCTTAATTCTTCGCTAATCAAAAATATATCCTTTTTATTATTTAATTTCCAAGGCTATCCAAGCAACCTTCAGTTAAAATCTGTCCAATCATTTTAGCTTGTTGAGTGAATTAATTAGCAAATGTTTCCACACTTTATTTCGTGAATTTCAATGCCATTAAATATTTAAGCCTTGCCAGAAACATCTTAAATTATGCATTCAAAATCAATGAACTAATTTTGGCCCAATAATGAGTTTTAAATTTTCAAAAATAGCCCGCTCTTGTGTAAATCTATTGACGAAACATGGCTTAATTATGCAAAACTCCTTCGCCAAACAAAGGCCCAAACTTGAAGTGGGAAGCGGGGAGCGGACCCACGGCTAACCTGCTTGAGACGAGCAGTATATATTTACTCTTTTGCGGATATTTTGTTTACTTACGAATTTTCGCTAATGTCCATGTCCCCGAGAAGATTTCCATTCACACTCACTAGCAACAGGCTGGCGCTGGCGGGCTCCTTGGGTCCCTCTGCGTGGGTGCTGCCTGCCGGCAGGAAACCTATTTAAACAAAGTACTTATGGGCAAATGCCATCCTTTGGCAAATATTTGGGCTGGCTATTTATCGAGACATACAATGAATATACGATCTGCCGAGCAGGCAAATTCGATTTCCAGCGTTCTGTTTAATTTTGGCGCGAAAATTTCGTTTCAATTTGTTTGCCCAGCAAACTTGAAGTGGTCGCCCCCATACGGTCCTACAGGCGTGCCTCGTTCCTCGCCTGACACCACATGAATTATTCCCCAGCGGACTGACTACCGACTGGCAAATTAATAATGGAGCAGAGCGACTTAACTACCAAATTCCGAAGACTGTCATCCGCAAGGGCCATAAATATTTTCAGTTAATTTCAATTACAATTTGACCCGGCACGTTGCTTGGTCTTTGTTTCCGCACAGTGGATTGATAATCGAAGGTTTAATGCAAAAATGAAAGGGATATTTCCGAGCGACATTTTAGTCCCACAAATAGTTTTCCTATTAATATCTGAATTTTTTAATATTATTCTTTATTTTAAGTTTGCATTTTAACTAATTTTGTCAACTGTCAGTTTAGAAAACTATTTCGATATACTGGGCTTGCTTGGCTGGAATTGCTTTTTGTACTTTTCATGAAATGTTGCCACAGAATATTTACTTTTTGTCCACTGTTCAGGGGGGGCCATAAAATTCGATGCGTGCTCTATCATCGCGGTGGCTATATATTATAATTTGGCGCAAAGCCGCTAAAACTTTCATCTGGGCGGCGTCAATCAATCAACGACAAGCGCACAAATTAAGTCCAAGCTAAGTCGGAAAAAAGCTGCCGAGTCCATACTCGGACAATCAGTCAGGCGTCGCGGCTGGGAGCTAGGGTACATATCCGTATCCTCGTTCAGCTGGCAACGGGTTGGACGAGACTCCTCAATTAGTTGGCCAATCCGAGCGGACAGGCAGCAACATCATTTAATCTGGCGACCCGCAGATAAGATATCGTCACCCTGCCTCCTGTTGCTCCGATTGTGGTGGGCTTTGCATACTTGATTCCCGGCAGCTGACTTTCCATTGCCTTCATGATGGCGCCTAGCAGCTGCTGCTGGCTCGCAGTGACCATAAAATCTGACGGAGATTATAGCAAACGCGATAGTTCAGTTAAAGGATTAAAATTGCTCACTTGGCAACGGAATCGTTTTAGGTACTTAAATTGTCTCTCAATTTGATGAGGGTCGAGGTTTTAAAAATGTGTGTATTAATAATATTATTAAGCATTTATTATAAATTTCCCATCAAATTATAGCAAGATCTATAGACAAAGCTGTCTAAAAAGGATTGAAGTTCTGTTCAAAATTATATTTTAATAAGGTTCTCGTTGTAAAGTAATAAATACGATTTTAATTTTTATTTAAATAAATTCTTTTACAAAATTAAAACGTATATAAGAAAGACTTTATATAAAACCGCTTCAACTGTCCAATCTAAATAAGAATTTGTTTATTTTTAGCTTAGCTATTAACCCAAAAGTTCTGAGAACTCAACCTAAAGGGCTGTAATTAATGAGTTATTTAATTAGAAAACCCACTCTTAATTTAGTTAAGTTTAAGTTTGCGACGGCCGTAAAATGAATCTGATCTTTTACAAACAAATATTTGTAACAGCGTCTCGCAAAATACATAATTTCCGCTTCCTTGGAGTGTCCTTTAAGCCGGATGCTGTGTATACTCAATGTATGCAAATCAATATGGTGGCTATGCTCATGCGAGCGCATAGGAAAAACTACTTTGGCAGGAAGAGCAAACAAAACGAAAGGCAAGGAGCAGATCCCGCTCCCATTTCAGCAGTTTCCAGTGGCTTTTGTCTAGTTTGTCGAGTGGCCGCAAGTGCAATCGCAAGGCACTTAATCCATTGCGTAAACATGCACATAATCTTGATATTAGCGTTTGGAAGCATCATTATCGACTGGGATTCCGGCTCGAATGGC
Source organism: Drosophila anomelani (assembly GCA_035045905.1). Classification (NCBI taxonomy): domain Eukaryota; kingdom Metazoa; phylum Arthropoda; class Insecta; order Diptera; family Drosophilidae; genus Drosophila; species Drosophila anomelani. The sequence goes on from JAWNOO010000165.1 coordinate 14,035,738, forward strand.
ATATTCCCAGCTACCATTTCCGCCCTCGTCCAATCATTCCGCTGCGTTGGCTTCTGGCTCTCTACAATCCACGGGACTTCACTCCACTCGCGTTGATGTTTGCCCATGGGCCTACGCACATTCCAAGGACCTCCGGCTCCTGGAATGCGCCCCCCTCTGGTTGCTACCTCGGAGGGACATTAATAGGCCATAAATTGTAACTGTTATGCGCTGCTGCCTTTTAACACAGCGGTCGACAGACGGCATGACCTCAGTCATCCTGGGGAGCCGGGGAATCACCTCAGCCCCTGTCCACGCGCACTCAGCGGCCCCCACCGCCTTCAATTAGAGAGGTTATTTAGCTAAATCGTTACGCTTGTTCCCCCGGTTGTCCATGTTCCCGTGGCTCCCGTTTCTACTCCTGCTCCGAGTGTGTTAATGCCGAGGCGCGGGCGGATATGATTGCGCAGGACTCCCCACAACTTCAGAGGAACCCCCAGGGAGCAGTCAAGTGGAGCCGCCGACAGCGGCTTAATTGAGCATTCCTCGAGTCCTGCGGTTGAGCTACGGCCCCAGGATCAATCTCCCTGCAGGCATTTATTCATCCATATTTACACCTTTGCACTGAAAGCAATTTTGCTAGAGGAAAAATCCATGATTTTACTTGGCCAAATGTCACTTACCATAAAGGCCAGGATGCCTTCTGTCCAATTGTTAATAGTAGATTATATAATTTGATTTATAACTTTTTAATTATTCAATTTGGCAAACGGACTTTAAATGCTCGTTCATTGAGATAGGATATGAAGAATACATAATACAGATTAAAAATGGGAATGTCAGCAGACAATTTACATTTAATATTGTTAAATGTCTAAATTTATATTTCAAAGACCATTGGCCGGGGATTGACTTATGCCGATGTCACAGGAAATATGCATACAAATATGTTTTTCTTTAAAGGAATATTTCATTTTTAATTTGCCTTTGGGGATATAGTTTAATTTCTGAATTTCAGACATTCAAATATCTCAACCGCATTATTTGAAGACCGCTTCGTTGTCTTTATTGGTTATTTTATTTTCTAAAAATTAGTTAAGTAAATATCATACTATTTTTTATATAATTAATGATCAAATTTTTCTTTTTCAATATCATATTATACACTTCGGCTTCTTGTTTTTATATTAATTTCTATAAAGTATATTTGAGTTAGCATTCCTTTTTAACCTTTCAACATTTTCGCAGGGATGGCTCACACGAAGACACGGGGAACCTACGGCTTTCTGCTAATGCTACTCATTTTGGGCAGCGCCTGCGGCAGCCTGGTGGCCAGCGGCAGCGTTACTGGTTCCGCTGCGGCCAATGAGCCGGGAGGCGGAGGCCTCTCCGAACAGGTAGTGGTGGACCAGCTCAGCGAAAGCGACCTGTACGGCAATAATGCGAACAAGCGCGCTTGGCAGTCGCTTCAGAGCTCGTGGGGCAAGCGAGCCTCTGCCGGCGACGCGGTAGATCCGGATATCTACATGACCGGACACTTTGTGCCGTTGGTCATCACCGACGGGACCAACACCATCGATTGGGACACCTTCGAGCGGCTGGCCAGCGGACAAACGCCGCAGCAGCAGCTCCAGCAATCACCGCAGTCGAGCGAGGATCTAGAGGAGCTCGCCGGTGAGCCGGACGTGGAGAAGCGGGCCTGGAAGAGCATGAACGTGGCCTGGGGAAAGCGACGACAGGCACAGGGCTGGAACAAGTTCAGAGGGGCCTGGGGGAAGCGCGAGCCCACCTGGAACAATCTGAAGGGCATGTGGGGCAAGCGCGACCAGTGGCAGAAGCTCCACGGCGGATGGGGCAAGCGTTCCGCACAGCCCCTCAACTAATCCCACACGGAATCGCCCCCAAACTTAGCCAGACTAACTAATCCAACTGTATCTAACCGTATATAGCATGTGTGTTTCCTCCCCGGAAGGGTTCCGTTCTCAGTGTCCATCTCGCGGAAGGCTGCCCGGAATGGAGAACTCTCCCCGTCGCCCGGGAGCCCTCCGAAAGTCAATTCCGAAAATGTATGAAAGCGCTCGCCAGTTCGCTCGCCGGATCCTGATGACCCGCGATCCCGCAGTCGCAGGCTCGATCAGCCAGTATTATACGCATTATATCAGTATGTCTAGTAAACTATCCACCTAGCACCTAGTCTCCAAGTATACAAGAGGATCTTTCGGAAGAATACCGCTTTAATTTAGAAACGTTAACTAAGTTAATGAATTGTGCATATACATTTATATTAAAATATACATCCATGCATACCAAATGGCAAACCTAAAGATATAAAATGCAAATACGTTGAAGAAACCTGCAAGTCTTTGAATTTAACTGGGCACTTTGGACGTTTACCCTGCTGCAGTAAGTTCAAATCAGTTCCAGTAAAATAGTTTTCTCGTCAAAGGCGGTGCCTAAATAATTGACAAGTTAAATTCGAGATTTAGTCGCTTGAATAATCATCAGCCATATAAATTATTTCAAAATGAAATTTTCCAAGTCCAGCAAGAGGACCTTTGTATTTTGTGTATTTTCCATTATTATTGTGCTGATAAGCTTCGGCCTGGTTGCCCACTTCTCCGGCTTCCAACATGAGCCCAAGGAGTACAGGACTATGCTGATGACCTTGCTCTGTGTGTTCATCATCGACTTTCTCATTTGGGAACCAATTAGGTTCATTGTGCTAGCCATCGACTACGCCACCTGGCCGCCGGCGGAAAGTGTGTACACGTCGGAATTTTACGCCACGCCACCCAATCACTTTAGCTACCTGAAAACCCAGCTCAGCGGCCGAAAGTCGGAGGTCCTAATACCCGAGGAACACCGTAACGAGGCGCTAAACCAGAAGTACAAGCAAATTTCCACCGACCTGTTTCTCTACGGATCCTACTTTCTCGCTCTGCTGCTGAACATCCTGGCTGCGCAGGATCAAAGCCTCTACTATGCAACGGACATGATGAACAGGTTATTTAGTCAGACCACCGATACTACCTTTGGCCTGTCGTATGTATATTTCCAGTATCAGGTAGGCAACCTTGAATGTTGAATGGAATTACCGTGGCCTAATCACCATCCCATAGATCTACAAATTCGTCGCGCTTACCTTAATTGACGCGTTCAATGCGAATCGCAGCGTCTACGGCTACGACGGTTGGTATGCCATGGAGCAATGGAAGTTGCTGGGCACGATACGATTGCGCCAGTTGCGCACTCCAACCAAAAATGTTGGAATGAAAAAGCCTGAATGGGACAACAAGGCATATGCGCCCGGGTGGAAGCAACCGCACCACCGCTATCACTACACGGATAGGTTCTGGCGGGTCTTCGAACCCTTCGAGCCGGCGCACGTGGAGCCAAACTTTATAAATGGCCTGCTCCTTAACTATGACCATATTGGCGAATTGATGAGATACCCGGAGACCGGCGGCTATGTGGCCTTGATGATGAGGCCGCTGGTAAGAATTGCAAGTGCAATTGGTCACGAAGCCAAGTCTATCCATATTCCCATAGGACAGCAGTCGGCTGCAGATTAATTACCTGCTGGATTCCAAATGGCTGGACAACAGAACCGTGGCGCTCTTCATGGATTTGTCGATGTACAATACGGATGCTAAAGCGTTAACGGTGCTGACGCTGCGGGTTGAGAACAGTCCGTTTGGGACTCAACTGCCTTATGTTGATGTGGACTGTGTCAGGCTACTAGGGACGGCTGGCAATTTTACGTGGACTCAGGCGTTTTTATTGGGCACATACTTTATTCTCGTGCTGTCCTTCATGCGCGGTCTGGCAAAGACCCTGTGGTACGACTGGGCGGCCATTAAGCGGCTCTGGAACATAGTGGATTTGTTAATTTGCCTGCTGAACCTGTTCTTGCTCATTTTGTACTTTTGGCGCGAGCTTACGACGAGTAGCATTCGAGACATCGTCCAGGGGTCGACTATGGAGCAATACCTGGGTCATCAGCGTCCGTTGCGACTACATTATGTAATAAGCATCACCGTGGGCTTACTGATCACCATCACCACGCTGCGACTATGGAAGGTGCTGCAGTTCGCCACTGTCTTCCAGCACTTCTCCGAAACGGTTTTCTCCGCCTGGAAGGCGGCCTTCAGTCTCGGGTTGGCAATCGTAGTCAGCGTCATGGGTCTTGCAATTGCCATGGAAGTGCCCAACGGCAATAACGCAGGCATCTTTCGTCATATCGTTAATGCGATCGTCACCTGTCTTTGGTAAGTTTGGTATAGTCAAGGGAATTCCTCATTAAGTGCCGATTCCACAGGTACTCGGTGGGCTACAATGACGGCATCGACCCCAGAGAAATGTTTCACGGTGGCATTTTTTTCGGAATGGTGCTATTCCTTTTACTGGTCTTTATTGTGGGCATCGTCCTTATAAACGTGTTTACCTCTGTCATCTACGATTACTTACAATCCACCGGACACATTCTAAAGGAAAAGCGAAAGTCCGAGAAGATCAGCTTCTGGCAATTCCTGCAGGTGGAGTATGGGGGGATCATTCGTCGATTTCTGTGGTGCATTTTGCCGCACAAGAAATACTACCGCCGCAATCACACGGTTGCCGAGAACGTAGACATTGAGCTGGATAACATGGAGTACGAGGAGCTGCAAAGGTCACGCGGCCGGTACTATAGGCCAAAACCTCGACCAACCGAAGAGGAGCAGAAAGCGAATTACCAGCGGCGCATTCATCTCGTTATTAGCCTTAATGCTGTGCTAGAGGTACAGATGGAGCTTTTGGAGCGCTATCTCTTGGGAGACGAGTTTGGAAATCTTCCCACAGCGCCGGGGGCTGATGTGGAATCCGATACAATTATGTAGGAAAAATAGTTTACCTTTTCACCCCTGCATACCGTTGGGTTATTCGTTCTGTGCAGCATGAGAACACCATCAAGAACACTATTAAACTCTATTAAAGTTAGTTAATAAATCTCAAGCTGCTTGGGAACAGAACCATTTTATGGATACTTACATACATATGTACATATGTGCAGTGACTGCCTGAACTTTCTTTTACTCAACCTTTCGAGTTAACCTCTGGATCGTTCCCCTTCGCTGCGCAGAAGCCGCTGAAACAAGCGGCGATAAATGATTTAATTAAGCGGTGCTGGGGGCTTGTGGCTCCTGCCTTTCTGCCGGGGCGTGAATAACTCCACTAATTTCGGGCCGCTCACCCGCCGTAGCGTGGCTCTAGGCGGCAGTATTTCAATAATCCCGTAGAGGGACAAATTGGCAACTACACGCCTGCTGCTCCCGCTCATGCGCTGATGAAACGCCTGACGAAAGAGTTTGGAAAGAACTCCAGGTCGCAGCCAAAACCGAGCTCCCAAGCTGGCGGCACTAATCGCTCACGGGGCATATTGCACGGCGGCGGACGTCTCAATGCCAGCAGCCAAGCGGCGACGGCAATTGTCAGACTGCAATTTGTCGCCAGCGCCTGTAATGCCACCCACTCCAGGTGACGACATGGTCCCTGGCAGGTGGCTTCCAACAGGTGGCCCCCTACTCGCTGGGTATACCTGTATAAAATCCATGGCTCTGCAGGCGGCGCACTCAGTGAAAATGTTTGCGATCAAGGGGAAACAACTCCCGGGCTGCGCCCTTCTTCTCGGTCTTATCATCATCTTCGCGGCCGCGCAGGCACAGAATGTCAGCGAGGAGTCCGGATCCGCTTCCTGGAAGCCACTTCAGCCGCAGAAACGACAGGCTGTGGTAAAGCTGGACACACTGGGCTCTGCAGCAGCCAAAAGCTACGATCCACCGCCAGAGTTCTATCGCGGCCCGGGCTCGTCTACCAAGTCCAGCTCCAAGCTGGACAGCCAAGCCGCTGGCTTCATATCCAAACCGATTGGATCACTGCCTCCAGTCGGAGGCGTCCATTCCCAAATCAGCAGCCTGAACGACAATCTCAGCGAGGCGTACGACAAGTGGCGTCTGGGGGGCGGAAGTCTCCAGGATAGGATTAGTGTGGGTGCGTTCTAAGTTTATTACTTTAAGAACGGTGGATCTTTTTAAACATGAACCTATTCTTTACGGCCAGGTCCCTATGGAGGCAGTGGCAGTGCGGGCAAGAGCTACGCCTACGACAGTCACCCGTATCCCTACGACTACGGGCCCAGCTATGGCAATGGATACGAGCCAGGACCTGTCCAAGGACACGGCGGATACTCATCGAGCGGAGAGGCGGGAGTGCCCTACCACGTGTACAGACCTCGACCAGAGCACGGTCACTTCCCAGGTGCATCCGTTGACTACGGCTACAGCCCCTATCAGGTAGACTCGCACGAGATCGTCGCTCACAAGGGATCGCCGGAGCTCTCACCGAAAGCGCTGTTGGCCAAGAGCTTCCTCATCCCGCTGGCTAGTGCCACCGTCCTGGGCATAGCCGCCGCCTTGGTCAGCAATCCCCTCCTGCTACAGCTGGCTCCAGTGCCCGGGATCGGTGTCGGAGTGGGAGTTGGTCCTCCAGTCGTAGGCAAACGAAGACGGCGAAGGAGGGCTGAGCAGAGTGCTAATGGACAAGCGAAACTCTAGAAAAAGATTCGGGAAGATCGCTCTAAACGCAGATGGTCCTTTTTTTTAGCCCTTGTAAATCAGGAAATACTATATATTATTATAATAAAGTTTGGAATTAGCTTATAACTTAAAAGTTAGCCGATCGTATCAATCATCTAGCATGTTCTATTATTTAAAAAATAATTATAAACAGTTTTAATAAACATAATGTCTAAAGTTTGAACAAAAGCAAATACATAATAGTTATTGTTGAGAGTTAATAAAAGTTTTTTCTTCAAATCGTAGAATTAAAAAAGAGGAAAGTGTTCAAGAATATGGAAATATAAAAAACAATACAAATTAAGTCCTTTTGATTTATAAAGTAATTTTTATTTATCTAAAAAATAATTTATTAGCTTCTTAAACTAAAAAAAAAACACAATTCCAGCTAAGTTTTTTATTTAAACTTAGTTTATTTTAACACAAAACTATTTAATAAGTGGCTCACAACAAATAATAATTTACGAATGAAAGACTTAGGCAACGAACTTGATTGCAAAACCAATTACTTCTTCAAGCTGGTTTTATGACCTATTTCAAATTCGCGGGCTATTTTTAAAAATGTCGGTATTTCCGCTGTGCACACTAAAACGCTAGAACGCTACCGCTACCGATTGTTTGACAAACTGAATGGTATTTCATGTGACATGTAAAAAAGGTCACACTTGCAAAATCTAGCGCCAATTTTCCGGCATTTTCAGACGAATTCCCAAAATAATCCTTAATATCCTTGCGAGACGACCATGAATTTCTCCAGGAGCAATTGGTAACTACCTGTAAAACATGGTAATTCAAATACTTAACCCTGAACTGCCTCCCAGCTCGCCGCTGAGCAGGAATCCCGTGGTTCAGCGCAGCCTCGATCTGCGATTTCGAAGCGCCCAGGCGCGCTACTACCTCAAGTGGTGTTCGATCAACGTGGTGATCCTGTCCCTGCTGCTCTTCGACATTTGGCAGGCGTGCCGCTCCGTCTACCGAACGTACTACTTTTTGGCTGAGTGCACTGTCACCGCCGTGGTGGGCCTGAGTGCGCTGGCCTGCTTCGGCAAGTATTTGTGGTTATGGTGCGGCGGCGACCAGGTGATGGGCACGGACAGCCAGAAGCGCCTCCTGGACGGTCGTGATGGTAAGAGGATGGCGTGGACACATAAGCGGCAATTTCTCAATTATCGCTTGTTATTCCTCTTTTAGACAATTCCTTTAGGACGGTCTACTCCAGGCCAGCGATGAAGCCGCCCAGCTATGAGCCAGACACGGATGCGGAGGATGACATACCCATAATCAATTGGCACTCCTCCTTCGAAGACTCATGCTGGGGCACGCAGTCGATGCGGCGCAGCCCCAGTCCCGCCAGGACGCCAGTGACGAACCAGAACGCCTCCTACAATTCATCGATGGTGCAGAATAGTTCGCTGAACGCCAGTAATTTAAGCAGCGAGTCCACCTACATGTCCCCCTACGCCGAGGTGCGCCGTGAGGACTTTATTACCGATCCCCGCAAGCTGCCCGCGATGATGAAACAGGCGGAGCGCGAACGCAGCATGGTTGACAACGCTGAGGCGCCCAGTGTCCAGAGCATGGGCTCGGCCAACTCCTTCTGGAACTACTGCAACAATGCGGCCTACATGCTAAAGACCACAATCTACCAGTTGTCGCCAGCGCCGGCGGCTTCTACGGAGAATGCCCCCACCTCCATCGAGGAGTTTGGCGGGTTCCAATTCAAGGACAGCAACTCGGAGGTCATTAAGCGTATCTCCACTGACAAATTGTCGCAGTACGTGGCGAACCTGAGATTTGTATGCGTTCCGTAGGAGATTCTATTGCGCTGTACTAATATGCATGCTTGTCTAGTGGATGTCCACCACCATACTCCAGCGTTTGGTCAAGGAAATCAACCATGTGGACGACGTGTTCCGCCAGCGTGGCCTCATCGACCTCAAGTTCGGAGCCGTGAGCCTGGAGAGGCTGCGCAAGACCGCCGAGAATCAGCAGTTCGTGCAAACCTGCGCCCCCATGTTGCCCATGCTGCTGCCCTTCCTGGACACATTCAGTAACCAAGAGTACGTGGTGCAGCGCATCAAGGAGCTGTCGCAAGGCTCCTGCATAGCCGATTTTCGGTGGAACTCTGGCAACGTGCACAACGGACAGGAGTGGGGCGAGCACCTGCCCACCGATGCTGCCGTAAGATTGAATCCCAGAATTGCAAAACGTGGAATTATTTTCATTAATGTGTTTATTCCACAGATCCTCTTCCATTTGTTTTGCGTTTATCTGGACAGCCAGCTAATGCCGTTGCCGCAGGGCGGCGGACGACCCTTCCACTCCCGCTACGTGCTAATGCGCGACGAGAAGCGCTCCACCAAGGATATTGTGAGCGCGGTGCACAACAAGGCCCACTGCGCCATCTTGTCCACCAGCAACCAGCTAAACCCCAAGTTCAACTTCATCAGCGATAAGGAGCTGCACAACTGCGTCTACGACCGAAACAACCTTTTCTATGTGATCATCCAGTTCCTCATCTACATGCGGCAGCACCAGGAGTCGGCCCTGGAAGGCGTCAATCTGGGCAAGAGCGGCATCAACATTATGTGCGTCGTTGAAGACTGAGACCAGGAGACTTGAGGAACCCTTTAGACACTCGTTATTTGTAAGCATCACCTTCGGACTCGACTATCCAGTATCCAGCCCTGCGTAGTTCTCATTATCATTCGTCATTATTAAATTATGCATCTGCAATTATTAAGTTAATATCCTGGCTGTAAGCAAGAGGAGCTGTGTTGTGGTTTCGCGGTCATCGGGTGTCACGAGGCCTGCGGTAATTGCGGTCTGGTCTGTACAATTAACTTGTGTGGAAGTCAGACGGGAAGACAGGTGCACAGGTGGCCTGCTTTAATTGCCTTCTCATGATTTTCACTATTGCCCGACCGATTGGTCAATGGCCCGGGCTGCAACTCGCACATGCTGCCGTCGCATGTGCACCTAGCCGCCTTACACTTCCGAAAGTGACAAAATTAATGGTTTCCGCCGACGCTGTCGACAGTTTGTCGAGTAAGAGACATTGAGAAAACGCTCCAAAGAAGCAGTCAGAAGCCCTCGAGGAAGTACCGCGAGCTGGAGCTGGAGTGGCATCGGCTTTCGACCAGCGGCATTACCATTTCTCTTGGCCCATGTTCATTTCTGGGCTCTGGCTTGACGTTGAATCGGTTGGCTGGTTATTTTAATGCGCCCCCACCACCGACTGGCTGGCACCTCGGGTGAGTAATGTGCCCGGGTTGTCAACTTTACACTTTTATCCTTCGCATTATATTTGCTTTACCTACACAGCCACTCACTCACCGAGGCCAGACCACCCACTCGGGCTGCCTGTGTGTGTATGTGTGTGGTGTGATATGTTTTCCTGATACTTTTTCTCAAGTTGTAAATTGGCTTAAAAATAATTTGTCAAAGCATTTCAGCTAGCGGAGATGCGATGCCTAAATGGGAATTGGAGTTGGAACTTGGAGCCGGGAGCCTTGTCTTGAGCCATTTTCTTGTCACAATATTTGGACCCTCGGCTGATGGAGTGAAATTCCTTTAAAGAAACGCATGTGCGCGTCTTCATATCCAATTAGAAAAGTTTTCCTTCGACTGCTCCGTAATTGTGTTGATTAGTGCGGCTCGCTGGGTTGGGATTCTCCTCGGGTGTGACTGGATGGCAGGGTGGTTGCTGGGTTGGGTGTTCCTCCTGCTAATACCCCCGCTGCTGACAAAAGACGCCTTCCCGGGTTGGATGAATAGATGGATGGATGGAGGGATTGTTTGTCTCCAGCTGCCTGTCGGCACTTTAAAAAGAAATGCGCATTAAATTCGATTGGCAATCGTCGTACACTCTGGCTCAATGGGCTTTTTCTTTACGGCTTACACAAATTTTCATCTAATGTCGCTTTGAAGCAGCTTAACTATCCTTGAGATGACGAGAGGCGTTTCTAGGACATGAAGCGAAAAGGAGCTGTTCATATCCTTTCACGTCCTATAGGAAGCGGCTGTAGGAGCAGCTGGCAAGTGATGAAAGCGAAAGTGGCAGAAGGTGTGAATGACTGTAAACTATTTTGAGTTAAATATGTGTATTTCACAGAAACCATTTGATACTATTAACAATAATATTGATTTAATTTATTTATTTATTTGATTGGCAAAATAGCTCTGCACATTGGATAGAAAATATGGATATCATATTCTGGAATATTTTTCTATCATTACTTACGGATTTTGTACAAGAAAGGAAGCTAACTTCGGCTTACCGAAGTTTGTATAACCTTGCAGATTGCAAATTTATTGAAAAAATTTAAGTTCTGGTGGCGTTTTCGTTCTTACGAACCTTTCAAAATATGTTTTACAAGTAAGGGAGTTATTTATATCATATATATTCTTAATCTGCACAAAAAGCTGAATCAAACTAGGCTTTCCAATTTGAATTTAATACTTTTTTAACAGAGTTAAGATTTATCAAACTTTGATTTTCAGACCTAAAATTCCTAGAATCTGGGGTATCCTTTTACAGTTAGATGCTAAAAACACATCGAAGGAGTCATTTCCGACCCCCTAAATCATATATACTCTTGATCAGCACAAAAAGCTTAATCGATTGAGGCATCTTTGGGAGAACACATTTTTTTTTGTCAATTTTTCAAAAAACTGTAAGGGGTTACATCATTAAAATTTGCAAAAATTAAAAAAATTTAAATTTAAATAAATGGTTAAACGTAGTATGCAGATTTATTAAGCTAATAAAATCTAATATTGAACAGCTTTCCGATTTGAATTTAATGCTTTTTAAACTGAGTTATGGTTTTTCAAGCTTCGATTTTTTAGTCTTTTTTTTGACTGCTTCTGATTGAAATTATAATACCCTGCAAGGGTATAAAAAAGGGATTTTTATTTTAATAAATTATGTAATAATATCCATAATTATAAGCTTGTTAACCAGTTAAGTTTATGCTATTTTTTAGCTTCATGGCTAAAGTGCCAAAGATTTTTCAAGCCAAAAATTGTGAAAAACGTTAGGAAAATGGAAATGAGCTGCTTTTAATGAATCCCCACCTTTTTTATAACGACGCTAAGCTCGATAACACCCGATCAAACTGCACGAGGGCAAACTATTAAAATAAATTTATTATTCCACCTCCACCGCAGCCGGCGGCCAGTCACTTAGCCACCAAACCAAGCTCCGTTGGCCTGGTCAGCCAAATATTGACACACAATAAGCTGGTTGGGAGCTTTTACTTTCAGGCTTTCCTTTTTGGCTTTGCTTATTTATTTATTTTGCCATCTACTCCGCCGCGGCCGAGACCAGAGCCAGAAGCAGGGCCAGGACCCCGACTACGGCCAGGGACATTAATGAAAAAAATATTTTTGCCCATTATGCGCCAATATGGTCAGCCATATTTCGGTTTATTTAATTTTGCGCAAATAAAACGGAAGTGGCGTTTTTATTTTCCTCCTCGTCCAGTGGCATTCTCAGATCGACCCCGCCCCCTTTTGGGATGGCATAGTCGTGCGCTACATAAAATCCTGATGCTGATGCCTTGCGACATTGTTCAAGTGCCAGGATACGAGGATGCGAGGATGTTGAACAAATACGGTCGTTTTTTTCAGCGCATATTTTAAACAAGCAATTTGTGTAGTTCCTGTTTAAAGACTCCTTCTCCTTCCTGCTGGACGCGCCAGTTGCGAGCTTTCCCAAGCGCTCCTAAAAATGGAAATGGCTGTTATTTCCTTTAAGGCGGCGACTCCTGATTCCGGGACTCGCCTTGTTACTCCTTTCGCTTCCTGTTAATGGCCATTCTTACACAGCAAGAAAAAAGATTATTTTAAACTCGATCAAATACCTGAATTTATCTGCCTGAAGTATCCGTTCCTCTGGGGTATTACTAATATACTAAATAAGTCTTTAAAATCTTATAAATATTATACAGAACATTTCACTTTCTGAGAGATTGACAATGACTTTTGGAAGTTAATTAGACTGCAAATTAATTTACGAACCGTTGTAACTCCTACAGATTAATAAATATTCTGACAGAAAGGATAAACGGCAAACCTAATTAATTAGATTGACCACACAATATTTCTTTGCTTTAAAATCAATTAAATGGAAGTCTAAAAGAGTCAAAAAATTATAAAATATATTCTTTCAACTTTAAAGAAATAGCTTATGGCATTCGATAATGAATCTTTTGCTCTGTGCAGCTGCAGTTTTGCAGCTTAAAACCTTGCAGACACACATGCACCTGAATCGGCATTTGAAATATTAATTAGCAGTGTGTGCTGGGAATGGCTGCAGTGTTTTCTTGACTGACGATTGCTGCAGTGCAACCACTCAGTCCTGGTCCCACCTGCTCGTCACCCTCTGCCTCCGATCCTCCACTGCTGATAACTTACGCAACTAATCTGCGCTATACTCTCCGGCATGTGTGCTCCTGTGTGTATGTCCAGGGATGCGGGGGCATTTGCATTTAATCGGATTTGGCCAGATTTCAGGTTGTTCTGCCGATTCCAGAAAAACGAAGGAGCAGACCAAAGTCCATTTGTTGTGTAATTTCCGTATGGGCTATGAGTATTCCTGGCTGGCCGGCGGATGAGTGGACCACAAGCAGAGCTAGTGAGCAAGTGGCATCATGACAAATTAACATGGCCCAGCCGACTCCGCTTTGGACTAGACTCGATTGCTGTTGCCCATCGTCCCTTGCCAACAACTCCCATTGTCTACAACCTCCGTTTGGGGAGAAGCTGCCTCCAGGGCGGTTGCCATGGATCGCAAACAGAGAGAAAAATCACACAGAGATACTTAATTTACCTTGGGAATTACTCTCCATCTGCTACGAGCTTACTGCCGAAATAATTAAGGTTGTAACAGCCCAAACTAGGTTGAAATATAGCTTGGTTTTAAGAGAGCACCCTAATATATTAGGAGTAACACCTACTGCCTACTGCCATTTTAATGAATATCTTATTATTGTTATTATATTTTCTATAAATTTCCCTATTTCCAAGACCTCTAACTTTAGAGGGTGTCCCGCATTCGAGGCAGAATGCTTCACATTACGCGTAGGTAACGAACCGGAAATGTCCTTAGCATTTCCGCTTTATATCAAATATAAAAAATGACTGCTTTTAGACGTATTTGACAAAAGTTGTCTGTCACCCACACTCGCTGCTGCTGGTGGCCGTGGACCTCATGGATACACATGCTCCACCACGCATATAGAGACATATAATTGCATAAATCAAACTCAAGCATGCAACATGAGAAATCGCATTAATTTATCTGCTCACAGCTCGTGCACCCGCCGCCTATGTGGGACACACTACACTGGCACGCCCCCAGATGCTGCCGGATACTCCTGGCACGCCCCAGTACGCCCACACACGCTCCGGAAAGGCGCTGGGTAACATATCCGCTTATGTCAATTTTTTTTCTACCACTCGGATCGGGGCAGCATCATCAACGCTGCTCTGCCGCTCGACTCCTTGCTCCTTTGCTCCCTTGCTCTTCCTGTTCCCGCCACTTCAGCCAGTTGTCATTGTCAGTTTTGGCTTCCAGTGTTTTGTCACAGCTCCTGGCCTGGCCTGTCCCGCCCTGTCCCGCTCCTAACTCGAGTCCTGATCCCCCATCTAACTGCGCTGTCGCCTGGCTTGTTTGTTTAAATGCTACATTTACTTTATGGATTGTTGCTATATTTTTTCTTCAACTCGCAACCCGAAAACGGGAATGGCGTATAAATTTCACGTCAATTTTTATACAGTGAGCGAGGCTGGGGGAGGCTGGGGGTTGGGGGCTGGGAGCTCAGCTGGGTGAGCCCTTGACTGATTGTGGCCCCGTCAGAACTTGCTAGCCTTTAATAACTTGGCCACACAAAGCCGCCCCCGGAAACACACCGCACCCACTAAGACCTCTGCATGTATGTGCGCAGGATATATCCGCTAATAACCTGGCTTTTTGTCGGTCTCCCTTTTTCCCACTTTAAGTGTCCTGTTCACGCTACATAGTTTAAAATTCTTTATAATTGGATTCCCAGCTTCCAAAGCCCACTTACTCCCTTCGCACATTTTTTATGGCCGGCCTCGGCCAGGGCCAAGGAGTAGCCGGCTGCATGTCAAAAGGATTTTACAGTTGACGCGTGCAGACCAAAGCCCCCATTCCTGAACCTTTTTTGTCCGGCACCGGACGAGGATAAGGCCGTAGTCCGTAGTCCGTGGCCCCGGCCGACACCCGCACACATATGGTATGGTTGGCATGGAGTGAGTGTGTGTGTGGGGCGAGGGATGTGATGATATGTTCCATTTCACACGGCGGCGGCAATCCTTTCGACCGCACACAGACACACTCGCCCCGGCCACAGGAGCCGAGATTTATGCTTTCTTGTAAACAAAATAACGGACATGCTTGAGGCTTTTCGCCAGGACCTCCAAGGTGGATACAGAAGGGAGCGGAGTCAGCCAGCCTAGGGCTATCCGGCTGACAACGGGATTAGGCGCATGTAAACCTGCGTGTTCGATTTGCAGCTTCCTTGGCCCCGTCCACAGTTCAATCGGATCATCGGGGATATGGATGTGGATGCGACCCATAAGTGTTTGGTGTGCGGGCATGTGCGTTTCCATAGACACTTTAATTATTCAGAGCCCTTTGAGAGGAGTTCGGGAAGCTGCCTGGAGATATGCTCATCCTGTCTTCCCTTTTTATTCCGGCCCTCGGCCCATATACATATTTCAAGTGACTCCATTTATGTATCTTTAATGGCGGCAGATCATGCCCTAAATCGGAAATCAGGGCGTATACTTGATATGAATATAAAAGGCTTAAGGGGCGAGAACCCTAACACCATTTCTTTAAAGATCTTTGCAGGTCTTTAAAAGTAAAGTAGTTAAATAACGTTTTTATAACATTTTAGTAACAGGATACAAAGCTAGTTCAGTTTTCCTTAATAAGTGATTCTTAAAATTATCAAGTTCCTTTTTTAATTCCCTAACAAACCCTGTCTTAACCAAGAACACAAAGTTTTTCTTTAGCTAACTGAAAGTGGAAACTGTTAGTATTTCACAAATTGATAACAATATCGTTTGGGAGACAAGTTTAAGCTGATATTTTCTGCTGGAAAATAAATGAAGTTGGGTGAAAGAAATTGAGAACATTTTCATAAAATTTAATGATTTCAACCTCTGTATTTCATGGAATTTTGAGAAAGAATATACCGGCATTTTGACTAGCAGCTCTTTTGGTCAGATACCAAATTATGTCTAGACAATGTCCAGCCCCCCAATGTCCCTCTTCCCAATGCATCAGCCTATTTTGTTTTACCTTCGTGCCTTGATTTTTATTTGCCCCTGATGCTGGGGCGACACATGCTCCGGTGTCCACTGAGCCTTAGGCCTGTTGCCATACGAAAATAAACCAATTTGCATATATTTTACATTGTGCGAGGGCGTCGCAGCTTTTCGAGGAAAATATCTGGTCACTCATACGCCGCGTACGCCATAGGTGGAAGCGAAAACGAAAATAAAAGAAGCGCAGTAGAAGAAAATTACCCGGCGGATATTACGCACATTTCAGACTGAACTCGGATAGGTTTACCTTTAATTTAGGAAATTCAAGGTAATTGTTATTTTAGAAATATTTCAAAAATGAGTTTAATATTAAACAGCATATATTAATAATAAATTTAAGATTTGTTTTGCCATTTACAAATCTTTGTTTGATTTGTAAAGTTTAAAAGACCTTGAATTTATTTACTTTTGACTAAAAGAGTTATACAGATTTTTGGACAACATCTTTAGGCTTTTATAGCCAAAGTTTTGGGTGATTATTTTCCGAGTGTGGTTACTACACAAATAGGCAAACCATTAGGAATAGCTGGTAGTTTCGGCCTCAGTTTCGGTTTCGGTTTCATGTCTGAGTTGGCTAATTGAGCAAATCCGCCAGAACGGCATTTGGTGGCCCACTTCCGGCTGCTGCTGGTGCTCGTAATTATAAATCAATTGCTCGGGGTCGCTGGTGGCAGGGACGAAGGATCGCCAGCCTGCAGGTTCGGTGTTTGGTTTGTCTTTCTGATCGACTGGCAGGTAGTAGCTCTGGCGGAAAGTTGCGTGACATTTGGCCAATCCCCTGGGCACCACTTTCCAGATTCCGGGAGCAGTTCGCCCCGGATTCGTGCCTTTTCGCAGGTCTCTCTCTGTTTGCGGGCGTCCTTCCGTCGTTTGCTTTCAATCTGCGTCTGGCTGTTTTCAATTTCTTTCGGAATTTGTTTTCACGGCAATAATAAAAGAAGAAGAAAAAAAACGGTGGAGTCAGCAGAATTCCATAACCCAAGCCACAAAGCAGATGCAGACACAGATACGGAATTATATATACCCGTAGTAGTACGTATAATGTTTTTTGTGTGTTTATATTTGATGCGTTTGCCGCCGGCGGGGATTCCGTTTGCTCCGTGGGTTCGTCTGACTTCTTGTAAATATTTTTAAGCCCGTATGTACTTGGACGCCTTCTGATTTATACATAGAGGCACTGAGGATCTGTGTTACGCTCATCAGAGCTGTCAAAAGTCTCATTTTTAAGAAAGAAAACAATATTTTGTAGCATTAATTTGAATTTGTCTTCTTAAAAAAAAATTAATACTAAACTACATTAGATTTTGATTTTAAAATATAAAAATATATTTTTTTATGAAAACAAAACGAAATTTTTAGGTAATTTGGGTCATCTGCATGTATAAAAAAATGTTGCCTCCTAAAAGTAACATCGATATATTCTTTATTTTAGCCACTTCCGACTGGCAGCACTGATGCCTGCGGCGGCTGTGGGAAATGGCCCCGTAAACGTTTAATAAAATATGATTTCAATTGATTCGAAGCTCACATTTAAACCGAATCGTGCTCCAGATATGTACGTCCCGCCGGCAATCAATAAAATAAAAAACAAAATGCCCCAAAGAGAGACTCGTCCGCATCCTCGCCCTCATCCACATCCACAGCAGCGTCGACATCAACATCCGCATCCTTCGGCTTGTCTGTCCCCTGAGGCATTCGTTCGCCTTGACTTGGCCCTCGGTTATCCGCTTAGATCACTCAACTAAAAAACTCAATTTGCATATTAATATTATTTGGGTTTTTTCCTGTTGTTTGGCCTTTGCACCGCCTCCTTTCCTCCGGCTTTTATCCTTTTATCAAACAAAAAGAACAACAACGTCGGCCGAAGGGAGAATCAACAGTAGTGAATTGAATTTGCTCTGCTCCGACGCCCTTTCGGTCGTCCTTTGATATGGCCAGGACACGGGACTCACAAACCGGAATCCGGGACTCACAGTCCCGAACCCCACACATGAGCAGCTGCTCCCAGGTGCATACTTTGCGGAGCTGCTCGAAAGGACTCTGTTCGATGCCTTGCCCCAGCCCACCCTCCGGTGCTTCCTTGTCCTTGCCCACCTGGCGGACAAAGGCAGAGCTGTCAGTCAGTGTGCCAGGGCAATTTCATTTTTATTGGAATTATGTCAGTGTTATTTTAGCATAATCGTAAAAATGATTGTTTGCGGCACTCCGCCGGGAGGGAAATGCAATGAAGCGAGTCTATCAGCGAAATGATTTGATTTTTAAGTGGAGCAAATCTGCTTGGATAATTACCCACATTTATCTACGCATTTCAGCATTGAGCAATTTAAATTGGAGGCCTTAGCATAATCAGAAATCCAATTGATAGCGACATTTCATTTTAAATTGCATTCTAATGCAAACTGAAAATGGTTATTGATATTATCATTATCATTAGTCGGACATGGCATCGTGAGCTCGAGTTCTGCCAAGTCAAACATAATAAAATTGTTATTGTATATTTTAAACGGTTCACAGCTATAAATTGGATATTACCTTTATAATTAGAACTCATCGCAGTAGAGGATACAAAGTTATCTTGATTTTTTCAGGTCATCCAGATGATTTTTGGGTCGAAGAGGTGTCACTGTCATTTTGTACATATATAAATCCTAACAATAGAAAGCAACCGTAGGTTAAATTAAACTCAAAAGTATGCCATGTTATGTTAATTTCCCAAATACTTAATACAGCCTTAAGCTGATATATTCGCTCTATAAATTAAGCACTTAATAAGTTTTGAAGTATTTCTATCAGCAGAAAGCCAATTCTTAAGGCGAATTTATTGCTTTTTTTTGTAGAGTCAACCTTTAAGACCTCAAGGCTTTAATAATTAAACCCCAATTAACCAGAAACTTTAGCATTCGAAAGAAATTCCGAATCGAATCGAAATCAGCAACCAGGGGTTGGTTTCATATCTGGTCTGGGCCATCGTGTTGGCTTTAGTTTTGGTCTCGATTTCGGGTTTATTTTGACAAAACGCAAATGAATCTGAATAATTTACGATTGGGTCATGAATTTAATATTTCATCGGGCCGGCGGCAATTAAAATTTGAATATAAATGGGGTTCCGTCCGGGCGGACAGTGAGCAGTCATGTCGTTCCATCGCTACCGACCCCGTCTCCCGGACGGAGAGCTGGCCCCGCTGCCCTGGCCGGTGGCGCTTTATCGGATCCTGAATCACATTGCCTGGCCGCTGGAGGAGGGCTGCAGTCGCTGGACCGTGTTCTCGGAGCGGGTGCTCATCTTCCTTGGCTTCCTGGTCTTCTGCGAGCACAATGAGGTGGACTTCCACTATCTGATAGCCAACAGGCAGGACATGGATAACCTGCTGACGGGCATGCCCACGTATCTCATTCTGGTGGAGATGCAGATACGCTGCTACCAGCTGGCCTGGCACAAGGACCGCTTCCGGGCGCTCCTGCAGCGTTTTTACGCAGAGATCTACGTAAAGGAGGAGGCGGAGCCGCAGCTGTTTGCCCGCATTCAGCGTCAGATGCTGGCCACGCGACTCAACTCCACCATTTACCTGCTGGCCCTATTCAACTTCCTGGTGGTGCCCATCCAGAACGTCATTTACCATCGCCGCGAGATGCTCTACAAGCAGGTGTATCCCTTTGACAACACTCAGCTGCACTACTTTATCCCGCTGCTGGGTCTCAATTTCTGGGTGGGCGTCATCATCACCAGCATGCTATTCGGCGAGCTGAATGTCATGGGCGAGCTGATGATGCACCTTAACGCCCGCTACGTCCAGCTGGGCCAGGACCTTCGTCGTAGTGCCCGCCGTCTGTTGGGGGAAGAAAGCGGAGGTCGGGACATAGCCGGCAGCTACCGCCGTTCGCTGACCCAAATCCTGCGGCGAAACGTGGCCCTGCGGGACTTTGCCGACCGCGTGGAGGAGGAGTACAGCTTCCGCATCTTTGTGATGTTCGCCTTCAGCGCCGGACTACTCTGTGCCCTGTTTTTCAAGGCCTACACGGTAGTTCATGGAGCGTTAATCCCAACTCTAAGTAATTTGTACTTCCGCAGAATCCCTCGAGTAATGTGGCGTACATTGTGTGGTTCCTGGCCAAGTTTATGGAGCTGCTGGCCTTAGGAATGCTGGGCTCTATTCTTCTCAAGACGGTGGGTTCTTCTCATAAGATTTTTCTATTGATTTCGTTTAAAAAACCCAGAGACACTAATTTGATCCTTTAACAGACCGACGAACTGGGCATGATGTACTACACCTCTGACTGGGAACAGATTGTCCATCGGTCGGAAGACGTTGACGAGAACCTCCGGCTGATGAAACTGGTCACCTTGGCCATCGAACTCAACTCGAGGCCCTTCTTCATCACGGGGCTGAAGTACTTCCGCGTCAGTTTGACGGCGGTGCTAAAGGTGGCCTATCTCTGGGTGTGTTTAGGATGAGTTACCCATTAATTTCCATTTCGCAGATAATCCAGGGCGCCTTTTCCTACTTCACCTTTCTGAATTCGATGCGATGAGCGGAGCCGGATTGTTGGGATAATTGTGTTGCCAATCATTTGGAAATTATGCGTTCCCTGTCATCATTTGTGTGTGGCCTGACCCCTGGCCATTTGTCCGCCCCCAAAAGGGCACTCCTCCCCCGGGATACCTTCCGTGTGCCGGATATCCGCTGACAACAATGGAGCTTTAGAGCGCTTTCAAGGATATTAACACGTGCATGACTGTGATTTATGCACCTCTGATTCTGCAGACTTCCACTGCAACTGCATCTGCCAGTGGAACTGGGGCATCATCAATCCACTGGCCTCCACTTTACGCCACTCCACTCCACTCGACTGCTAAGCAGCGCTTTTGAGGCGGGATAAATTTGCTGCTGCGTTGACAGCTGCAATCCAAAGACGTTTCCCCGGATATATCCACAGCCACCTCTATATCCATATCCATATCCATAGCCGTAGCCATAGCCATTGCCATTGCCATATCCATATCGATATCCATAGAGCCATAACTGTCAGCCATGACTGAGTGGCAGCAATTGGCAGGGGAGAGCGCTGGAGGAGATTCCCTGGCACTACATAGACACGGGAATGCGGACTTGGAGCTCATCCGCTCTGGCACTGGTACAATGCAATATATTCACTATTCCAGCACAATTGTGTTTCAAATAATAGTTTCAAAAATATTTCTTACTTGGAAGATAAATAAATATGAATAATATTTGTACATAAATTGATTACAAATGATTTATCACTTCACTTTATTGCGTTAAGGTTTCTGTTGTATTAAATTACGCTCCCAATTATATACAAGTATATATATATTTTGTTTAACTTCCTAAACTGAATGCTATTTTTCTGAGCCAAATCGTAGTATATAGTAATCATGCATATTCCGTGTGTACTGGTATGTGTGGGTGGATACATAAATCGGGGAAAATGTCGTTACAAATATTTTATAACAGGAAATCCGTTATTTATACGCACATTGTGCTGGCGATGGAGGCTGTGGGTTGCGGGCGATGTTAGTTGGTGGTGGTGGTGCTGGTGGCTCGGCATTGAAGGAGATCAGCAGAATGCAAAAGCAACTTCAATCGGCACTTGGCAAATATGAATGAATGAATGCTGTTTGCCAGCCGCTCGCCCATCCACAGTCCTGCGGTCCTGCAGTGCTCCGATCCTGCCACAGACCCCTTCTTTCAGACACCATCCATTGCCTGATTGAAGCGACAAAATGCGAAATCCTTATGAATTGGCTACAATTTTATTTATTATTACTCTTTCTATTTGCTTCCTTGCACTCCGAGTGCCGTTCTATAGTGTTCGCTTCTTTCTCGTACAGACAACAAAATAAATTAAAATTAATAAATAAATTTATTACTATTTTTATGTATTTCTAGCCCAAGAAAGCTGACATAAAAAAACAACCTATTAGTTTTTGTTTCTACTATAGCCTCAGTGCCATTCAGTAAGTCTCAGAGTCTTAATTTACATTTTTCTGTGTGTATTTCAATGGGAACTTTGTCCCCTCAATATTTCCAATCTCCTACAGCGTCTACCCAACACCATCCTTTGCAGTGCTGGCGACGAACGACTTGTTTTGAGCCACACAAAATGACGTTCCCAAGGCGATTCCATTATGATGGCCTGCAAAATGCTGGCAAATTGCAAAGGCGCAATTGATATTGGCTCTGTGTATTGTGCGAACAAAGTGCCAATACCGAGCAGCGGCACAGAAAAGGACTCGGAGTGCATAAACTTCCCCCATAATTTGAATTGACAACTAATAATTGGTTTCTCGCTGGCAAAACAACATTATATAATTTGTGTGAGCGAAGGCGAATCTTATTAAAGATTTCTAAACAGGCAGAATTATGGAAAGCTTTAACCTTAATTAAATGACAGTTTTTATTGAGATTTATATTAATTAAAATTACACAACTAAAACTATTCGATTGAAGTGCTCACTGATTCTTTTGCTATTCGTCAAACACTAAAAGCAATAAATTTTTCAAAAAAATTTCCATTTTTACATCTGTCTAATTTCGAGATAAATTGTGTTCATCTCCTGTAGATTCGTCGGTATTCGGTTTCCAAAATTTTTGGTTAAGTCTCTTCTATTCCCGATGTCCCACCAAATGTCCAATTTCTTCAAGAGGTTCGGTCAGTTCCTTTGTCAATACCATAGGGCGGTAGCCAAAGCTTCCCTGCTCGGCCTAATCCTGTTTTGTGGTCTGGATTACGGGTACAAGGTCCATGGCATAGACCTGCTGTGGTGGTATAGCCTGATAACAACGTTCAGTCCGCTGTCCCTCCTTGGGTGCATCGTCAGTACAAAGATGTCAATAATCCTGGCGCTGGCGCTGGGCTTCTGCATCCACTCGGCGGCGGTAAAGAAAGCGAGGAGGCAGGAGGCCATGCCTATTACGTATTTGCGACAGCGCTTTACCCGCTTCCATGTGATGCAGCTGTTGGCTTCCGTAGACGAGCTGGTCCTGGAGCCAGAGACCATGGACCTAGCGGACCTAATGCAGCGACGCGCAGCCTTCGCTACAGCGCTGCAAACATTTCGCTGTCAAGCCCGTAAAATATTCGAGAGGACCGATCAGCAAGTCTTCATCCCGCAGCACGTGGTACTCCAAGTGGATGACCAGATGGAGGCGGAGCTGCTTGACCTAGGATATGCCGATAGGCTACCGAAACTCCAGGAGCGGGAGATCTACCGGTTGGTCTATGACACCCACGCCTGAACTTGAAGGAAGGCTGGCATGTTCTGCAAACTTTTTAATTGGCTTTCGGCAAAATTCTCCTTAGCTGCCACTGGTAATTTTCACTTTGCAAACATGTTAATTATTATGCCGTGCACACATGCGTTGTGTGGATTCCCCAAAGTGGCCAAGTGGCGTCGGAGGAGAAGTCGGAATATGCCAGCCTAGCCAGCAGCTTGGCTTCATCGGGGCATCAGAGTACTTTAATGTTTATCGGAATGGTTAGAATTTGTCACTAAGATCAGCAATAAACTATATATTTTCCTAGTAACTAGTGTTATTTTACAAATATATATTTTATTTCGTATTTACAATTATACCTAAGGTATTAATATGATTTCAAGATGACTCCTCATCCGTAGTCGTGGTGCAGATCGAGGGCTTTACGGTGATCCGGCAGTAGGGGATTGTAACGTTTCATTTGGGGCTTTCGCAGCGACGGAGTTTCAGATGGCATTGGAGGTCGCATTCCGGATGCTGGAGGTGGCGGCATTGATGGCTCTGAGGCATCCTCGCGTCGCCAGTGCCCGCCTACAGGTCGGAGATTCACTGGCGAAGGCGAGTGCACCGGCTTCTGCTGGTAATAGTGCTTGTGGATGGTCACCGGACGCAGTCCCAGCTTCAGCTTTTCGGCCTGCTTGTTGGCCAGCCACCGCTTCCGGTCGAAGGCGTCCACATTACGCTTGACTCCGAAGACAATGTGCAGGAAGGGCTTAACCAGCACACTGAGCGCCACGAATCCGAGGAACCCAAACACGGCCGGAGAGACGAGGGTGAAGAGAAAGACACCTAGGGTGAAGGGATTGAGGACCGTGAAGAAGGCCACAAACTTGACAAAGGGATAGAGAACCTGGCCCACATGGCTTAGGTACTCCTTTTTCTTCTTCTTGAAGATGCTGTTGTGCCGCAGGAGGTACTTGATCTTACTGAACGGCTTGTGGGTGGTGGTGGTCTCTGGCTTCTGCTTTGGCTTTTTGGTGGTCAGCGCTGCCAGAAGAGAGGGGGGAATGGTCTGGACCGGGGGATAGGGACTCCCCGATGGATAGCCGTGGTGGTAGTAAGGCTGCTTGGTGGGATTCGCGAAGATCAAGTGGGCTGGCTTGAAGATGGAATGATCCTCGTGTTCGTCGTGCTCCGGCTTCGGTTTCTTTTTCCGCTTTCGCTTGCCTTTCTTCTTCTTCTTCTTTCCGCCCTTTTGCTTCTTCTTCTTGCGCTTCTTCCGGCGCTTCTTCCTCTTCTTGCGGCGACGACGACGTGTCCTTTTCCGTCGTCGGCGAATCCTTTTGCGTCGGCGACGAATGCGTTTGCGTCTCCTCTTCTGGCTTTGCTTAGCTCGGGACTCGGGCTTCAACTCAGCCTTGTGCTCAGCCATCGGTTCCAGTTCTCCATGGTTGGGCTTCTCACTCAGATAGCCTGCCTTCTGATCCTTTTTAATAAAGTCCTCAAAGAGGGCACTCGCCAATTTAAAGGGCTTGATGGTGGTCTTGCGTCTGTTGGACTTGATTAAGTCGTCCTCCAGCTTGTGCAGCACACGAAAGGGCTTATGGGTTGTGGCTTTCGCCTCATAAATCCTTTGATCCTGGTACAAGGTTTCGAGGATATCAAAACTAGTGTTGGGTCGAGCCCGTAACCTATGGGCCTCCTGCTCCTGCTCCCGATCCAGCTGTTGCAGGATACTGAATGGCCTGGCCGTGGTGGTATGCCGCCACTGGAGCTCAAAGTCCTTCTGCAGCTGGTCGAAAACATGGAACTCGGGCTGCCCTCCGCTGCCCCAGCCACGCCCTTGAGCCGCACCCAAAGTTTCGTATATTTTCGCAAAATTATAAACAGGGCGGGCCCGGCCGCTAAACTCCAACTTTGCTAATCCATCACGCCCGTGGCTGCGTGCCCGGCCACAGTTTTGCGCCAGCAAAATCAACAGGAATGCGGCAGAGTTGCTAACACTTTTGGCACTGCGTCCCTGCCCCATTGCAATTCATTTTGGCGTCCCGGGGCTCTGAGTCCTTTCCCGCCTCGCTCCTCAATCCTCGCTCTTTGCTCTTTGCTGTTTGATGTTTGATTTAATTCCAACTTCCACCGCTGGCTGGCCAACTACAACTAAGTCCGGCTCTTGGCCATTGCCACTTCATCAGCTCGGATGGACAACTTGGCAACTTGGGCACTTGTTGAGCCCGTCGACGGCAAGTGCTGTCATTGCAGCTTCATTTTATTTTTAGCCAAGTTTCTTGGAGACCTTTTTAGCTATAAACTATTATAGTTAACATAAAGATAAAGACGTAGCTTGAAACAGCCTGTGAATGCCCATGATTTCTAATAGTTTAAAATAAGAAAAATTATAAAATTTAGTTTTATTTACTACAGATTTAGAATCTCTTCTGAAGCCAGAACTGTCAACACTGTTAGCAGGAGGTCAAAAGGGCAGGAGCCGGGCCCATTTCACTTTTCGCCGGCACTTGATTTCTGACTCTCGGACTTGCTTTCGCCTCGCCCCAGAGTTTCTTCGCTTGTGGTTCTCGCATAAAAGTAAAATTTATTACTACTTAGTACATTATCAACGGTTCTGCTTCTGGTTTTCTCGACATTTCCTCGGCCCCCTTTTCGCGTTATGACAAATTCCCCGCACAGTCAACAACTTGGCGAGAGCACTTAATTATGTTTTGGGCACAAAAACCGAAAATGGCTGGGCGCCCAACTTCTCCGGCTTCTCCGTCCAAGAACCGGAGCAGTTTTCGGGTTGAAAACGAGGCCGAGACTATCACAACACGAATTATGTGAACTGCCATGCAAAAGACTTTGGAAAGTACTTAGAGGCCAATTGCAGTTACCACTTTGTTGCCTCTTGTTGGGAACACGAGACTTTGCCCCCCAAAACATGCACAGAAAAACTAGAAAATTTGTGGATATTTTTGGGCATGCAAAATGTGGGTCAGAGGGCTTAAAGGAGTCTAGCTTACATAGGAGAAGGTTCAGGGGGGATTGCCTAAAAACTTGAAAAAATCAGAACTATATCTCGTATAAAAACATATTTAACAACTTTCAAATTTGCATTTAATCATATTATATTTTTACTGAATTTATTTTTAATTTACAAATTTAAAAGAAACATTCTTCTGCATCCCATAATATGATTTGCAACATCTTTAATGGCGAAAAAGGTACATTCTCATCTCTAAAAATTACATTTCAGCCCGCTTTTTTGTGGGCCAACCAACATGTGCCTTTAGCATTAGCCTATTACATGTGCTTACAACATTAGCGTTATGCTATCTGCAGTCAATGCCACTTTGAATAGCCATTATCCTAATTGTTTGTTATGGATTTCGATCGGATACTGCGCTGGCATAATGTCTGCGTTTTACGATCTAATCTTTTAGGGCGTGAACATGCACATTAATAACCCGTAATAAAAACGCCGTAAATGAGCCGAGGGACGACAGGTGTTGATAACTGAGTGGCAAAGTACAGTGGTGCCATGGGTGTGAAGTGCCGGGGGAGTCCTTGGGACTCCTTTATTACACCGCCGTCCTGCAGCTCAGTTATATATTGACAATTAGGAGAGGCATGCAATTTGAACAATTTGCGGCAGGGCGACTTGATTGGCATGTTGTGAGCTCGCACTTCTCGGCGGATGCCTCCTCCTCATCCGTCCCCTTTGCTGCCAGCTCCATCTCCAGGTTGTCATGACGAGGAGCTCATCCAGCTGGACAACTTGATTTGATTGCAATTTAGCCACCCACGCCAGCTTGATCTGATATAGAATGTATAAATGGGAGAGAAAGCGGAGCAATTAGCTAGGAATTCATGAGACCTGATGAAGAAGTAGATGAAAGGGTCAAGTTTTTGATCGAAATTAATATATAAATAAAGGAAAGCATAAAATGTCTGAGCTATGAATTATTTTTAATATATTTACTTTAAAAATGAAGTGACTTTTGCCTTGAATTTAAAGCTTTTAAATATTCGTATTTATTAAATCGAATGCCCCTTGTATTTTAATTATAATATTGTATATTTTATTTATTTTAGGGTTTCCGGTAGATTTCTTTTAATTATTATTTTTAATGTATTGCCTTTATTAAATGTGTAAAAATAGACGTTCGTTTGCCTTTCAAATTTTAATAATGAAATTCAATTACCAGATATGTATTTATGAATTCAAAATTCCTTTTCACTTCAACTCAACTTGTTTTATTTAATTTTCTCTGTGTAATTTGAGAGCAGAGTTTCACGGAAAATGGAATTACAATATCGCTTGTTTGCCAGGAAAACCACGCAGCGAATAGAAAATACATTTTACTTTATAGTTCAACGCATTTGCACCATCCACATGGCGTCATGGACACTTCTATCTTTGTCTGCTGCAAGAAGACCTTAAAGCTGGAGCCTGATCAGACCACCTAGGAGAAAACTGCGGTGGCGGTCAACAAAGACATACATGTGTGAAAATCTGAACGAGCAGAGTCTGTCCAAGATTCTGACGGATCTGCGCCCCGACATCTCGGAACGGCAAGTGAACCTCTGTCACCGGGCTTCATGATGCTGAATGTGAAACCCGCTTCCAGAGGCAAGAGACGCCAGTAGCCGTTGATTAAGTTTTAAAGCAATAAATTCCGCCTGCCAAGGGGATTCAGGATTCAGGGCTGAGGATTCCCCGTGAGGAGGTTAGGGGTTCAACAGCTGTTGTTTTGCTAAGCTCCTGCTCAGCCGCATTCTCGCGTCCTCCGTTCGCTGCCATTGCACTTTATCCTGGCCAAAGGACATGCCTTGGATTTCTGCAGAGCTGGCACAATAAACAGACAGAACAGCGGCAATGACAAAACAGCAAGGCAACAAGGCTGGATCTGGATTTCACACTATATTCGTACTCTTGGTACCCTTTTTGTATTGGCTCCAATCTCGAATTGTTTATATTTTTATTTAAATATTTATCCGGGGATTTCTAGAGATTTAAAAACATTTTCTTTAATTCTTTCTTTTTGGAAAGTGCTAAATCTTAGAAGCTTACCCAGCATCTTTAGGTCAACTGATTTAAATAACCTTGTGGCAAGGGTATTTTGCAGCCCTTGTCGGCCATGCCAATCCCCATGTCCTGTCAGCCATTGCAGCAAGCAATCAGCTTGGGTCTTGTCCTTCCCCTCTTGCTTCCCAGTGACCACTCCCCCAAGTTGACTCCCCTTGCCCGCTGCGGTTTGACCCCTAACCCGGCCTGCATTCTAATAAAATGTTGCCAGCAGCGAACAGCAACGAGCTCGCGCAACTGTGAAAGCTGGCGGCGATGGCAACAACCCGATATTGTTTTGGCCAAAATAGTTTTAATTGTTGCCCGCTCCCCAGCAGCAGCAGCAGCAGCGAGATCCCAGTGACCTCCACTTCGCTCTAGAGCCATCGCCACAGTCGCTCCTTTGGCACTTTGGCGCACAGTCAAATTACAATGGATATTTTTCAGTTTTCATAAATCTGTTTGTCGCCCCACTTCAATGGCCATCAACAAGCGGCCACCCAGCTGGCAGTTGTTGCTCTGCTGCTTCTCCTGCTTTTTCCCAGTCTCCACAGCCTTTGCCATTTTCCATTTTCCACTTTCCAAAACCCTACCCCCCATCCATCCCGCGATGCCTGTCCCAGAGCGTGGTGTTGAATTTTTAAACGAAAATTGTTGCTATTGAAAGTTTTTAATTTGTGTGCGTGCGTTTTAATTTTATTTCACCCTGCTGATATATTCATCCCGCCTCAGGGTCCTCTGGATTCAGCAAGGACTTTGGCAGGCTTACAAAAAATATATTGTTGTAAGGGAAAACTTTCATGGAATACCTATTAAAATATAAATATATTAGGAATAATATAAGGAAATTTTCTGTATATATATTTATCGCTGTTTGAAGTTTAAAAATAGTTGAGAACATATTTTAGACGCAAAGGTAATTTATCCCAGTTTATGTGACACTTTAATTAATGTTTTATGGCTTCGACCACGGGGGTCACGTAACTTTGAACCAGGACTGCCCTAAATTGATTGCAATCTGTGGGGATATGTATTTAAAATAACGATCTGTGAAGCTTTAAATGGCGAGTACTTTGTACTTCTAATTGCAGCCTAGGGTGTGTAATGTTCCGCTTTGACAAAAGGCGCCACTTGCCCCTGCTGCTCTTAAGTTGTCCCCCGACTCGATTTCCCCACTCCTTGTACCACTCCCACTCCCGTTCCCGCCCCCAGAGCAGGTCGCATTTTGCGTGATTTTCGCTTGCAAAAACGGCACCTTTGGGAAATTAATATCCTTTTTGGTCGGGGCACGCGGCGACTCTCCCGCAGCAGCAGCAGCAACAGGACAAACAGGAGCAGGATCACGTGGCTGGGGCGCGTGAGCAGGGCCAGAACCTTTTGCGGCCACGTTGCACGTACCCATGCCACGCCCACGCATCCGCTCCACCGCCCCCGGGCGGGGCTTTGTTTTAGTTGGCGTTGCCTCTGTTGCCTCTGCCGTTGACAACTTTTGTTGCCCACTGCCTGCCGGTTGCCTTTGGACCGCACTCATAACTGCTGCAGCCAGTGTCCTTGCGTTATCCCCGCCAGATTGCGTGTCCTTTGACCGCCCCATCTCTCCTTTGCGTAACGGCCCGTTCTTTATTACTCTTTTTGCGCAATTACTCGTTACATTATTGCGTTTCCTATGCTGCTGGTGATATGCACACTGCAAGCAGTGGCAGTGCTGCCGCTTCGTCCTTCTAC
Organism: Drosophila anomelani; assembly: GCA_035045905.1. Lineage (NCBI taxonomy): Eukaryota > Metazoa > Arthropoda > Insecta > Diptera > Drosophilidae > Drosophila > Drosophila anomelani. The sequence continues at coordinate 14,065,692 of JAWNOO010000165.1, forward strand.
TAGGGTCTCTTTAAGGACAAATATCTGCTCTAACATCTATTAACCATTCGTCTAAGTAAAATATGGAATTGTGTATATTTTATAATAAAAACCCATTTTAAATATATTTTTTTGTTGTCTTCGGTTATAGTCAACACTGTCACGCATAGCTAACTAACTGATTCAGGACAAAAAGGATGTTGCTTGGCGAAATAATTAGGAAACATTTCTTTGGAGCCTGCGCCCGTTGGCCGCTTCCAATTGCCACTTCTGTGCATCTGAATGAGTTGCATTTTAGCATTTTCCTCCCTTGCCCCAGCCCCCTGGTAGTGCCCTCGAAAAAAGTTTTCATTTGCATGTTTTTAGTTAATTGAATTTATGCAGAACTTTCCGCTTTGGTGCTCTGGGCAACGGCATTTATAAAAGCGCCAACTGGCGCAAAATATTAAGCATACGCCCCGCAGGTCCGCAGAGCTTATTAGCTGCGCTGCTTCCGTCCCGTAGTCTCCATGGCGCTCTATCGGTCCGCTCCCTCTGCTTTGCTGGCTGTTTAGTGGGACGACTGACTCTTTGACTTGGCCAGCTGGGGATGGCTTCCTCGGTGGCTTTGATTTCCTTTTATGTGCCAGCCATAAAGTCCAAAGAGTGGAGAACCGAAAGACGCTTCAACTTTATTACATTCCAGGATCAGGGACAGAGCTAAACGGAAAGGAACGGAGTGGAGCGGAGACCATCATTGGCATCGTTGGAAGCAATGTCATCAGCTGGCCATAAATGCCTCCACTGTTGGCCCCAAACTGATGTCCTACAGAGGAAGGAAAAATCATAGAATTGTGGCATTGAGTTGTTTTTTTTTACAGTTACAGTTACAGTTATTTTTTTAATGTTACATAGTTTAAATAAAATTATTTAAATAATTAAAACTACTTTAAATATTCAATAGTTTCCAGCTTTCAATTAGTATTCTTGTTTTCGTTAAATATACTTCAATATATAATACTTTCTTGTGGCAAACATATATAAACAAAGGAGAAAAATTTGTTGTAAAAGTTCTGAATAATATAAAAAGCATCTCTTATAGCTCATACCTGTTTTCCTCTGTGTATTCTTCACACATGGCATTGCAAAGACTTCACAGCTTTCTGCTGCGTTGTCAGCCGCATTTAAATTTGATTTTTATTAAGCGCAGAAATCAAAGTGGAAAATTTATCTGTTGTCCCGCCCATAATGGTTGTATATCTGAGCATGCCAGGAATATTTCAAGGCATCTCCAGTCCAAGCTCCAGCTCCAGCTCCAGCTCCAGCTCCAGCTCCATCTCGTCCTCGTGCTTCTGCTAGAAAGTCTCGTATATAAAAGCAATTTTATTGCTCAAGTTGCGCTGCTCGATAGGATAAGCCCCTCATTTATGCCCGTTGCCGGGCAACATGTTGCCGTTAAAGTCCTGGAGCTGCCTATATCCTTGGTGGCAATCGGGGGATTGTGGCAGTGGAAGTGGGTGGGCCAGGAGCTAACTATTAAAGTGCTGTTAACTTTATTATTTCGAGCACTTGTTGTATAATGTGGCAATGCTGTCATGGCAACTTAGAACCATAGTTTTCTCGGAAAAAAAACAAAGACCAACAGCAGCTGGGTGCGGTGCAGGACAAGTAGGAGGAGGAGGGGTGTGAGGAGCAAGAGCTAGGGGAGGAAGAACAAGTTGGAAGCTCGAGGACCCAAGTCATAATTTGTCAAAAGATGCTTGGCAAATATTTGTTACAAAATACGTTTTCCATGCACAGCTTCCCTACGCCCTCCGCCACTTCATATCGCAAGTTTTGCTGATGTAAATTCCTGACTAGCTTCCCCGCATAAAATATATTACTTTCAACTTTATGTTTCCTATTTGCCGTGCTAAAAATTTCTTTATTTTCCTTCCCTATGTATGTTACATGCAGAAAAGTTGCTGCGAACAACAAAATATTAAACAAAAGTTTTGCAGCTTCGGCGAGGGGGCTCACATCTTAATATAAGAGCATTGATTGATGAGATTTCTATTTATTTTACGCTTGATTTATTATTACAACATATTTCGTATATTACTTAATACACATTTTTTCTGTTTCTTTGAATAAATTTAAGAAAGTGCTCTTAGCATGTTCATTTAATTTTAATTTTTATTTCTGCTGCAAGTATACATTTCTTTCAATTAAGTAAAATCAGCAGTAACCGATTTGTTTAATTTATTTATGGTACAGATAAGTAACTTAATATGCGATAAATAATGCAACAGCAATTAGCCACAAACTTTGCCTTAGACCGTTCATATTACCAAATTTACCTTTGATTTGTGTCAGTCCGTTGCATTGCATTTCATATTTAATTTCACTTTTGAGTTTTGTGACAGGCATCTTTATACATTTTAGTTTATTTATAGTTTCAGCTGCAGGACTTGGTTGACGAGTCGTATTCTTATTTCGAGCCGCGATGCCCAGTCGCAACCCTTGAGTATTGGAATCAACAAGAATTGCGTTTGGACAATCATAGCTAAAAATCGAATTAACCAAGTATAACTATGTAGCTTCCCTTCTGGCTGGCTGTGGGAACTTGACCCAGCTGCTCCCAGGATATCGCATGGCAGTCTCCACAGGACGAGCACGAGGAGAAGTAGAGCGAAAATGGGAGCATTGTCAGCTGCGTTCCAATTTTCCATTTTCGCTGCTTGTCTGCATTACAAGTGAACTTTTTCGCTTGCAACTTAATACCGAGATGGCGATGCGATGGCGATGGCGATGACGATAGCTATGCTTGCTTAAAGTCTTTCACTCTATTATAGTCAAACACCCCCACCAGAGGATACACACACAGTGGTGTGTGTGTTCGGAGGAGGGTGTTAAAGTTTAGTGGGGAGCCTGTCAGCTTGGCTTGGGCCATAAAGTGTCGGAAGAATCACAAAATCATTGTAAATGTTGAACGAATCTCGTATTACACGCAAGGGGCTGGACGCCAGGACATTTAGGAGGGGTTTGCTGGAAAGGAGTAAAAATGGGGAGTCCTGCGGGGGTTGGAGAGTGGGCAATGCCACCGCTGACACTTTGGCTTGCCCGGCGCTGCACTTCTTGATTAAATTTTTGCACGGAAAATGAACTCGGTTGGCTCCCACGTCTTCAAGTTCCTCGTTGCTCCTTGCTGTTCCTCCATTCTCCCGGAATTTTCTGATGGCGAATGGCAGATGCCACGGACGGACAGCTGTATGTCCGTGGGACATTCGCCTGGGTTCCTTGGGTTTGGCGTGTTTTGCGGTTTTTATTTCAGTTCCTCTCGCCACGCTTTTATTGTGGCTTTGACCGCTGCTGGGCCATTGTTGCTAACTGCAGAATGCATTGCTGCGTGTCCGCATCCTTTTTTCTATCCGTATCCCGTATCCTTGGCTCGCCTTTTCTTTTGCCGCCGCTCCAGTCGGACAGCCCCGGATCAGATAGTCGTCCGTGTCGGGCAGCTGTTATTACAATATCCCTGCTGCGGGTTACTTTCAAGATAACAACATCAAGCCGTTGAAAAGCCCTGAACCCTTCGGCGCCAATTCCTTCTGCTGTTTGCCATTAAACTTGAAATTAAATTGTCCTTCCTTTCTACGGATCCAATTTTTATGCCAAAAGGGAGCTGGCCTAATTGGAATTGATTGAAAGTTATTTGATGTTTGGCCTTTTTGGCCCCAAAAGGGATTTTGAGCGCACGTTCTTCGGTCTGCCTCCCGTTTCCCCTCTGTTTCCATGTCTATTGGTCTTGGTCTATTCCTGCCGCTGTTAATAGACGTGGCTGTTCGTAATTAACATAATTTAATTATGTGCTTGGCATTAATTTTACGCACGAAATTAAGTGTTGAATTTTAAGTGTCTACACTTTAATTAAGCGACATTTTTATATACTTCTCACACAACAACAAACAGCCCGCATTAAGGGGTAGCATTTTTGGGGGATGCTAAACTCTAAATAACTAAAAAGTGTAAAAAAATGTTTAGCTAAAAGTATTTATATTTAACTAAATATCCATCTGTAAAGTGAGTCAATTAAACATAATATTTTAAAACAAGTTTAATTTTAATCTCAGAGCTTGCTTTTTCTGTTAGTGGGTATCTTTTGGCCCTTGCCAAAAACCTTCTTTAATGTTTAATTGTTATTGTTCCTCTACGGTATGCGACCAATAAAATGCCTGTACTAATAACAATGATATTCGGGGTGGGGGCTGTGCCGTGACTAATTAAATTAAACAAAAAGTAACACCCACTCCGGCCGAATATGGAGCTGGAAGGGTGGAGGACGCCGTTCTGGGAACTGGAACTCAAACTGGTATTGTGGGTTACTGTTGCTTTTATGGGCTATGAAACATTTCGCTGCTGATACTACTCGCCTCTCGTCCCTTTCGGCTTTTAGCTCCAGCGGATCCTGGCGCCGACGCCAACATTAAAAGGGCTTCGGCTCGGTGCGGGGCTCGTAAAAAGAGGATGCCTAATAAAAATGCCGCAGCACGTACGTCAACCTGCAGGCATTAGTCCTACTTACCCGTACGTACGTACGTAGCCACCCTCGTACCCACATTCTCGCACACTGTCCTATCTGGCAGGATGAGCGGCAACAAACAGGAGGGCGCACAAGAAAACTCATCGCTGTTGTTATTAATTTGCAGAGCGCAAACTTGTTCCTTGTTCGCTGGCAATATCCTGCCTGAAATGTTCCGGTTCGAGGGGTGAGCTGGGGGTAATAAGCTGAAACTGAAGCTGGAGCTGGAGCTGAGGCTGAGGCTGGGCCATCCTTTTATTTAGCTATTTGCAAGCAATTTGATTTCGTTTTTATGCCCCTTTTGTTTGCCCAATGTATCAAAGTTGCACAGCCTGTACACGGAAAGAATAAAGGATCAATATTGCCCTGGAAAATTCTCGAAACCTATTAAAGCTATGTGTTTTAAGTATAATATATAGAAATACTTAAATATTATTAATTATATAAATATTATTAAAGATTGTTAAAACTAAACTTCTTTGAGTGTACTTATCATCATTATTATCATCCTTTATCAATCCCTCAGAAAGTTACTCATCCTGTAGACTTCGTATCGAATTGCAGTTGGTCGCCGGTCGGTCCATTAGGCGTCCTCTTGTCCTCGAGTCCCACTCGTCCACTTGTCGCCCAGTGCTTTTAGCCAAAAAGGAAAGGGAAGGGGAAATCGAAACAAAAACAAAAGGCCAACGAACGCCCGCAATGCCAAATATTGTTTTGGGCCGATAGCCGATGGCCGTTGGCCGATGGGGAGATAGCTTTTCGGCAGATAGTCGGAAAGGCGCTATCAGGAGTCAGCGCCGGGTAAACTGAGCTGCTAATGGCCCCGCAATGGCACACAATGCCAGCAAACACAATGGCTGATGGCGGGGTATTAAAATAAATGTATGTATAAGCGCAGCCAGAGAGTGTGCGGGCGGGTGGGTGTGGGGGTTTGGGAGTGTGCTAGAGTTCCCAAGGCGACGCCGTCATCATCGTCATCTTCCTGGGCAGGCACTTAATCCCGCCAAGCGCCGCCGCCTAAGCAACTTTATTAGGCCACGTCGACTGCCACTTTGGCGGCCCTTGAGTGCCAACTTGAATGCACTTAGTCCTGCAGCTGCAGAGCCTCCTGCTCCGGGCATCGGGCTCCTGCTGCTGCTCCCGGTAAATGCTGCTGCACCTGACAGTAGTTGGCTTCTTGAAAAACTGCCATTAACTTGTTACAACTTCCGGCGCTGCCTGCACTTCCTGTGATAGGCCCGCCTCCCATGCTATTTTGCCTATCTCTCTCACTCTCTCCTCTCTCTCCGTCCATTTTCCATCCGCCATTTTCCTTTATTTTATTTGTGCGCTTAACTTTTGCCCTGACTTCCTCGCTAGCCCCACTTCCTCAATTCCTGGCTGCCGACTACCTGGCGCCCACTTCATCTTGCTCAGCGCCCGGGACGCATATTTAGTTGACATTGGGCGCGCTCATTGTTTACCTGCCTCCTTGACAGGATCGCAGCCAAACAGGTCGCGTCAACGGCACCTGGCTCCACGGCTCCTCGGAGCCCGGACAACTGCCACAGTTTCTGTTCGCCATCATCGTCATTATAATGAGAAAATTGTTTCAATTATGTTTGTGTTTAGTTGCTTCAATTTGCTAAGCAACATCATTAAGTGCCGTAACTTCACTCCCACTCATAAAAATATAATTTGAGTTCGGCTGGAACAAGGGTTGTTCGTTCGCCCAGCGCCAGTGCAAATAGTCGGAGGCGAATAATGTATGAATAAAACAACACACACTCTGGCACACACACATCATGGCACACACGCCAAAAGGAGAAAACTAAACACAAACACAAATTGCGCACGTGAAAAGTTCACGTTCATGCCACCCACGACTCACAGATGGGGCTAAAATAATATAGCCAAAGAGTACAAGTCAATTTCAATTATTGTAAGTTGTATATAATTAGCCAAGATAAAAGGTACCCTATATCTTTCAAGCTTTTTACATTAGAAAACATTATAAATTTCTTTAAAATTCTTAAACCTCTTAATTTCTTAAGTTATTTAGTCATCTGAACCAAAAATGTTGATCACAACTGTGTCCTCCTGCTGCTCCTTTGGCAGAGTGTTGGTTATGTTTCCCATTTCCCGTCGCTCACGTGGCCATGACGGCGCCCAGCGGAAGTTGCCGCTGCTGCCAGTACCAGAAGCAGAAACAAAAACATAACGAGACTTTGGGTCGGGGTCTGGGCTTCGGTTTTTGGCCAGAAGGAGAGGCAACGCGTTGCTAATACTTTGATTTTCCCGCACAACAAAACTTTCACGAGGATTATTTTCACATTACAAACAAAAGGGAACATCAAAACGAAACTACAAACAATAATAATAACCTAACCAAGCGGAGAGTCGTTTTATGGCTGCCGCTACCCTGGAATATAAAGTTTAGAGGGGATCCTCTCGATGGGCTTTCATAAAGGATATTTGCTTACAGGAAATTCCTATAATATATAAATTTTTATTCAATCAAATTATATCTTTTTGTATTTATCATTGAATTTAATTTTTTCCATGAAGTTTCTCTGTGCAATTTCTTTTCTTTTCTTTTTATGTTGTTGATTAGCAAAAACTTGAATTAAAATTGTTTAAATACAATCTTTTAAGCTGAAACACACCGCGCATGTTTCATTAAAAACGGTCAGATTTGGTTGGATAAACAAAATAATACAATTAGTAATATAATTAAGCCCATTTAACTAAAACTGAATTTTACCCATGAACTAATCGAAACTCCCACGGAAGTTCATTGTTTCTGCCAAATGCAATTAAAAACCATTCCGCACATTTGCTGTGCGCATGCTTATATTATTATGAGCATTTTGGTAAGGATATTGACAGAAAAAACAGGAAGCGTATCTATATCTGGGGCCATCCGCTTTTAGGCGCAAAAACTAAATCAAAGACAAGCATAAACTATTGTCTGGGCCTCACTTCGGAAATATCCTTGTGCCTGGGTGTGTGGGTTATACCATATATATTGAGTCAGAGGCCAAAGGCAATTTATGGAGCATATTGTGCCGTTGGCTGCTATCAGTGCAGCAAATCCCACAAAAAATCTCCTTTATTGCATGCACAGCACGTTTCATGTGTTTGTCTGACTGCTCCGCCCTCCTGCTCAGCTCCAGGCCAGGCTCTGCTCCTACTCTATGTAGCTCCCGCTCTCGAATCCTGCTCCCTCTGCTGCTGCTCCTTTGCCAATGTTCATTTGCAAGCCTCGGCAATGTGATCAAGCCTGCAATCTGCAATTTTAAGCAGAAAGCCGGCAGACGCCCAAAGGTACGGGGAAAGGCAAATAAAGTTTAATTTGAATGCTTCTGTTGAACGTCACACGCTCGGGGATTGAGACTGGGATAGGGACTGGAACTGGGACCCGGATGGGGCACCGCCTCGCCTCGCCATGCAGCCATTCCCGGGGAACAACGGGGGCACAAAATCAAAGTTATTTGTATTTATTTGCAAAATCGTGCGGCGCGTGCAGGAGCAGCAGCAACAATGACCCGGACATGATGTACGGGTATAAGGTCCTGGTGCAAGAACTCCTGCCGCAGGGACATCTCTTGGGAGTGAGCTGTTGGCCGTAAGGTATGGGTGTGCATATACGTACGTACAACCATGGGTACGACTCGCTTCAATGCTTGCATTTGCTATTACAATCTGCTTATTTGTCCCGAAAGAACACTGAGGAAAATATGTGCTTTGCTACGATTCTCTCTATGTACCTAAAATATAGCTAGAAAGCCTAAAAATCGGTTAGAAACCAAGATTTTATAATGTTTTAAAATATGTTATTAATCCAAAAAGAATGGCGAAAGTATTGGTTATTTTCGACATTAAGAAATAGGGAATATCTTTCAATTTTGAATCTTAAATTATTCTGCAAGACATAAACTCTATTCTCTTTTTAAAAATCAGCAATTTCCCAATTAATTGTCGGAAATATTGGTTCTTTAAAGATTATTCTACTAATTTTGTCACAGTGCATCTGCATTTTAAGCCTGGTATCTTCTCTATTCAGTTTTCTGTTTTGTATTTAGCATTGCTGCACGCTGCGAGAGCCGAACAAAATGTTAACGTCAATAAGAAATGCACCTCTGCCGAAGCTTTCGTCCTCGTCCTCGTCCTGCGACTCTCGGCACGCACGTGCGTCACGTCCTAAAGCCAGAGCCATACGGCATAACACGTTCCTCCGGCGAGAAGGACATCATGGCAGCAGGGAGACTCCGGGAGCAACTCCATTCAGCTCTCGGATCGTGCTGGCATGCATCGACACCTCGAGTGCCAGAATTGACTTGAGCCCATAACTTAGTGGCCGCTTATTTACACTTCACAAGGATTTTTCATACGGATTGATGTCACATTTTTGCCTGATCACCTGACAGCTTTTTATATTTGCTTTAAAGTTAGGTTTTAATTGCTTCACGGAGACTTGACACTGACTGGACGGACGGACAGACTGCTTATCAAATATTTATATACGGCCTCCTTCTGGACTGCGTCGGAGGCTGTGCCGGATGAGCTCGGTTTCGGTTTTGGGCCTGATCCGTTCTCAAGTTCCCAGTGGCAAGTGCAAGTGCCATACGGACTCCTGACGCCAGAATGCAATGCATAAATTTATGGCATGCCGCAGCCGAACAGACAATTAAGAGGAGAGCGAGGGAGTGATGGAGTCCTCGCAAGGATATTCGGGGAGCTTGGCTTGCTTGTTTCGGCTCAGCAGCGTGTGCAGTGAATGCATAAAATGAAAATCTCAAAACCCGAATTCAAATACGGCTCAATGCAAAATCCAAGGCGTTGCTCAGACTTCAGTTTGTGATGCACAGTGAGAAAAGGATAATACATTCGGAAGGAAAAGCCTGATAAAAATAATTGTAATGTAATGGTTATTTATTCCTTTTGGATCTCTATAAGCTGCCTGCTTTAGGGATACTACTAAAACTCCTTCTGAAATTTTAAAATAATCAGGACCTCCTCTTTTGTCTCTGTGTAACTCTAACTCCTGTTGTTGCAATCAGTTTGCTGTTGTTTCTGTTGAAGCCATAAATAAAACAAGCAAGCATGGCGATGGCGCGACCAAAATTCCAATCCCAAACTCAAACCAGTATCCCAAAGCGGCCTGTTTGTGTCTGTGCTGCTTGTTTGTATGTTATATGATTTAAATTCAATTTGTGGCATTTGTTATCGATATCAAGACATGCCCACACACACACGCAAACAAACACACTCAATTACAAGCAGTAAAATTTGTTTTCAATTATACATACGATATATGGTTTAGATGTCTGTCCCGTCCCTGTTTGCCTGGCGCACACTCTCTGCCCCCACTGCTGGGTTGCGTGTGTTTGTTGGCAGGCATAATGGGGCGTATACGCAATATTTTATGCATCAGCTTTAAAGCAATCCACCCACTGACATGCTTGCTGGCTTGGTCCTGGATTTGCTGCTGCTTCCACGGCTCCCTCCAGGTCCTGTCAGGATTGTTTATGCTATTCGACTCGTACGCTTAGCCTCTGACTTCGTTTTGGCATTAAGAATTGGAAAATTCGCATTCATTTTGTGTATTCTATAATCGCTTAAATCTTTATGGTTGCCAGTTGTGTTGAAAGGCGTTTCTTTTTATCAAGTTTTACGGGTGAAACTTCAGTGCCAAAAAAGGAACGTGAGATGCACTGAAAGTAGATAAAATGAAAAGGATATTAGATTAGACAAGGAAATGTATTCAAATTGTTTCAAATGTGGCGAAATTATATCCAATTGTCAGAAATATTTCAAATCTTTAACCTCTTTTAATTATTCTTGAAAAATATTTCCCTTTAAACTCTTTTCAAATCTAAGCCGTCTTTAAAAAACCTCCAAATTTATTTCTATGTTGAGTGGCGCAGATGTGGAGCCACACAGAAACCCAAAAACCACATATCCCGAAAGCAAAAGAAAAAAATAAAAATAAAAAAAGGAGGAGTGCCGAAGCTTTTGGCAACTTTAACCGCAATTTACTCATTTCATTTTGAGTTGTGCGGTTTTATTTCGCTTACGAGCGAAATCCATTTGAACAAGAGCCCAACTTTTCCCGCTCCACCAGCATTTTCCGCAGAGTTTTTCCCCGGCCAGCAGGCAACCCACTTAGCCAGGCCAGCTGCGGAACAACAAAAAGGAAAGGAAAGCCGGCTCCCCAACTTCAAGTGGCAGGAAAATCCTTTGGTCTTGGCCTCCTGTTCGCAGTTCGCCGTTCACTTTTCGCTGTTTGCTCAGCGAAAGTACAAATTGCATGGCACCCAGCTCATTAAGAGTCGACATGCAATTATAAAAGCAGTGCAGTGCAAGGACTCAAACGTTCTGGCGTTGGCATGACGCCCGAATTCGGAAAGGAAAACGAAAACAGGAACGGGAACGAATCAGCGAATCAACGTTCCCAACTCAAATGAAACTCAATTCGGCTCAAAGGCAAAACGGTTTATTTCGTACGAATACGCTAGCACAAAAGTCAGCCAAAATGTGCGTCATTACACACATGTACACGGCGAGAAATAATGGGGAAATAAAGTTTCTGTTTGAATTTATAAAAAGACTTTATCGGACGAACTTGAAATCCTCTTAAAAGGTGTTCAAAGCTCTGCTAGTAAAAGGTTATCCTAAAACAAAAAAGAATTTAGACTGAGGAGGCTTACATTTTTCATATAAAGATATATTTTATTCCCAAATACATGCCCAAAGGCATCGTCCTGGTTTTGAAAGCCCACCTTAAGATGCCTTTTTAAGTGGATTTCCAAACATTACTCTCGGTTTTATTTGCCAATTTTCTCAGTGAAAAACGTGAGTGTTTCACGTGTTGGCCACTTGACTCATTAAAAAGCCAGAGGTTTTTTCACTCTCCGCTTTTCCTGTCTCCGTGTTTTTATGCGGGTGTGTGAGAGTGTGCCAGTGTGTGTACGGAAAAGCGCTTCAATTGCAGTTTCAGTTTTCAACTTGCCCTTTGCAACTGGCCTGAAGTGTTGATGAAAGCCCCCCGCTCTCTGCCTCCTGCCTGGCCATTTTCCATTTTCCACACCTTCCCCGCTAAACCCTCGGCCACCCCCCCTGGCAGACATTTTCATGTAGCAATTTGTAAGCGCTTTTAAGCCGGGGCACAAGAGCTCGTTATGCCACTTTTCAATGAGGCAGCGGCTCAGTTGGAATGGCAACCAAGTGGGTTGGCTGGGCGCTGGGGCGGAGGGCGATGGGTGGCATAAGTAAGGAGTGAAGTGGAGTGAAGTGAAGGACTGCCAAGGTGAGTGCTCCTGCGGCTCAACAGGTTGTGCATGTCGAGCCAAATTAATTATGCATTATGAAGCCCGGCATACGAGCGCATTAAGTTGCATAATTTGCCAGACTCGACGGCCACTTACCGCTGTCCTTGCGGCTAATCCTCGCCAGCTTGGAAAAAATCCAGTGACAGGAAAAAAGCCAGTCCGTAACGGAAGCAAAGTAACTCGAATGCTCGATTCACAAATGTGACGCCGGCCCTCCGCTGGCTAATGTTTATGTGTATCCTTTGTAATTAATAAAAGTTTCACCAGAAGCACAGCCCGAAATATAGATAAGCAAGTTTACTTGGCAAACTTTGCTCATTTCTACACCCTCTTCATTTGAGTTCCAACCGAAGTCAGAGCCAACTCCCCCCGGCATTGCATAAATTGCGTCAAATTAGACAGAAATATTTAATTAATCTCGCCGAAAGTTGCTTTATTGAATTATTTGCGCAGCTCGGCCTGGTCCGACGCCTTGGCTGCGTTAATGTGTGCGAGGGGAGAGTGGAAACTGTTGGCAAACTATTTTAGCCAAGAGTCATTAAACGCGACGTACAACGGGGCGTATGGGTAATCCAGCTCTGAGTAGAACATAAAGCCAGTGAAGTGGCATTCGAAAGAACTCTTGGGGAATTTCACTCTGGGGAAAAAAAAACCGTCACCAAATATGTGTACATAAAATAGTAGTTTTATTTTGATTTATTTTGCACTTCAAGGAATAACTCATCTCCCATCAGACATGACAGTAGAATAATATTTGCCAATGATGAAACTTTTTAATGCCATTCACAACTTTAGATGAGCACAAAAACTTTGATTTAATTTAGAAAATAGAATCCAATGAACCCTTCATTAAGCAGTGCTAGTTTCTTGTTCGAAAGTATTCTAGTTTTGTGATACTTCTTTAAGAATATTTATAATTTATGAAGTCGAAAGTTTGCAAGTTTGAGAATAGTTTTCATTTAAAGTAAATATAATTTCAGTTTTAATAAAGTCTCATCTGTATTATTCAAGTATCTTTTAAATAAATAAATGCTACATGCTATGTTCTGATTTCATTGTTTTGTTTTTCTCTGTGGAAAACTTCCTGCGGGCATGCCAATTGTCATTAGGAGGTTTCGCTTCGCCATTTTGCCATTCGAAGCAGTTGTCCGCAGGAAGAGCGACCATCTGCCATTGACAAATGACACGATTTACATTATACTTGATGCAATTTTTCAGCATGCCAGCCGACATGTCAGCAGTGGACACAGCAGGCAGTCGGGCGGGCAAAAACAAATGATGATGATGATGCGGATATCTCCGCCTGCTGGATGCCTTCCCACAGGGCAGGGCAGCGGGGATCCTTGTGTGCCAGTGCGAGTGGGAGTGGGAGTGCGATGCACGCGCCATCTTAAGCGGCGGAAACGGAAGTCATTTGGCCGGCGTTCATGATGCCGCTCCGTTCATGTTCATGTTCATGTTCATGTCGCTCCGTTTGCCGCTCGATGGCGCCGAGTTTTATGGCGAATGCAAATAGAACATAAAACGTAATTCTTTATTTACGGCAGCTTCTTGGCCGCGACTTCCTTAGCTCCATTTTCCTTACGCTTTTCTTTTTCCTCTTTCTTTTTTTGTTTTTAATTTTCACAACGCCGAGAGAAAACTGTTGCAGTTCCCTTGGCAGCGGCAGCAGCAGCGGAAGTGTTGAATTTCTTATGATAGTTACAAACGTCAAGCGGATGGCGCTGCTGCTGCTTCGTCCTACGTTCGTCCTTTTCTTTTTGCATTTTCCTGCTTTCCCATTTGTTATTCGATAATTTCGTTTTGTTGTGCTGCGATGCACTTTTCGCATCATTTTCGCGTCGCATTTGCAGTAAACTCGCTCTTGCAAATGTTGTGTCCCCGCCGTAATTGACATAATTTGTGAGCGTCTCTGGAGCACGTTTCATAACATATTCAAGGGCCTGCCTGTGCTGCCAGGAACCTCGGATGGGGTAGAAACCAATTCCGCCGCACTAAGCCAAGTTGTGAGAGAATCCCAATTTAAAGCGAAACGCTCTTTCCCGGCAAATGGAAGTTTTTGTCTGCATTCACAGACATTTCCCATTAGCCAGATCCGGCTTATGGATTTTCCATGGAAATTCGGTGACAACAAGCCGGGGCTTTTGGCCGTTTCGTCCGTTCAAGCCCAGGAGTCGATAAAGACGTCGGAAATGTCAACATGATGACAACAAATTTGTAAAAAATTCTTGATTTATTTGGCCCCGAAACCGCACTACCACCACCAACAGCAGCAGCAGGAACAGGAGCAGCAACAAAAAACAACGAGGTCTAAATGAAACGCTTCTCCTTCTGGGCTAATGGCAACGCAGGCAGGGATCATGGGCGGCTGCCACGCCCCTTTTCCATTCAACGCCGCCATCAGCCACACAGCTCACGTAATGAATGCGAGAAAAGCCAAAGCGTAAAAAAATTGCAAGGGGACTGAGATTGGGAATGAGAATGAGTTTTGGCCAGGGACAGGGGCAAGGGACAGGGAATGATGGCTGAGAAGGAGATGGAAAGGGAGAGGTGGTGCTGCCGAGATGGTCACCCACCACGTGTGTGGTTGCCAGGCATATAATTTTCAATGTTGGCAGGCAGCAAACGTTAATAACGCTCCCCCAATAGACGATAATGGCTAGTTGCAGAAATAAACAAATAGTTAAGGGACAACACATTGAAAAATACAGAAAACTAGCACTAAATTTTACGTTTACTAAGATCTAAAATCATTTAAATTTAAAATAAGCCCCAGAATAAATTTAACTTTGCAGAAAATAACATTTAAACTGACTAAAAATTAGCATAAATGCATAAATATTCTAGGAAATCTTTAAAGGCAATTATTTTGTAAGAAATTTCAATCATTTTGTACATTTTTGTTAATTTAAAACAGACTAAACTTTTAATTTAAAGTATGAAATGTTTTCTACATTGTTAAAATTGTATTTCCCATTAATTTCTTTCAGTGAATGTCCATGGAAAGCGCAGCGCAACCTCATCCGCCCAATAATAGCGTCACAAATGACCAAGATTTAGCAGTGGCGAACGAGGGTCAGCTCCTGTCCTGACCAGAACCCTGGAGCAGGGCAGCAAACTCCAAAGCCACCTACATCAAAGTGTTGTTGGCAGAGGAGAGCGAGGCCGAGGACGAGGATGAGGCCAGGAGATGATGTAGGTGGACTTCAATTCGATTGATGGGCTCTACTTGCGATTAAGTGCACGACGGCAACAATCAAGGGGGAGATCCGGGCTTCATGTGTGACCGAAAAGCGGAGCTGGGCCTTGGCCACAAAATGTAAAATGAAAAGAAAGGTCAATGTAAGCAAGAGAGTGTACCAGGGTCCAAACTAAAATCGATTAAAATAAGTTACAGGACTCTTTCTTTTCTTTTTTCTTAAATATTCATTCTGGCTAGTTTTGCTCAACTTTTTTTTATGAGGACTCTTAAGAGTCGTTTTTAGTGAGAAAAGTTTTGGTATTCATATTAAAATTCCATTTCTCGAAAGTATATTTAAAGTTATTCTTATTTTCATTCGCTAAATTAATTTTTATGGGATTTTATGAAGGCTTTATTAATATATTAAAGCTTAACTCTAAATTGGTTTCTTGGAAGTTTAAAACAAAGACCTTTTTATACTTAAACAACTTTATGGTGGTAATATTTAAAGCTTAATTGCTTTGTTTTAAATTGAGTTTGGTTTCCCTATTTCTAATCATCGCAATTTAAGGAATTTAATAGCGCCGGGTGTTGAGTGAGGCGGTTTTGGTCAGCTTGAACCGCCATTAATTTAACGTCAGAAACACCGCGTGTCACGACTCCCGCACTCACGAGTTTCCCGGTTGGAAAGTCCTCTCGTCCTTCGTCCTCCACTTCGCTAAATCGTGGGCAATTAACTTGCCTGATGACTGCTGCCAATCACAGCGAACTGACCTGGCCACGCTGTCGTCCTTTTTGGACCCCAACCGGACACCCGCTCATGCTCCTTGGAGATTTTAAACTGTCGTTGCGCTGGCCCTCCTTGCAGCTCGGCTATATATTTATATGGTATATATATTTTTTTTGTGCTGCGGTTTCGCCTGGCCAGGGATTTTCATTTTAATTTGCTAAATACGTTGGAACCGCTGTTGGGGAAACTCGGTGCACAGAAAACTTTTTTAAGGCAGTTTTAATGTTTATGTAGATTTTTTTTAGAATATTAAAAAGGTGACTATAGTAAAATATTTTCTGCTTTTCTGAGAGAAGATATTCAAAACAAAGAGATTAATAATTATTAAATGACTTATGTGATGAGCGCTGACTTTATTATATTTTGTCCTTGAATTATAAGTTCAAATTAGAACATTTTTATATATTGACCAAGTTTAATTGATATATATTATAATTTCGCGATTTTAAAATTTTTCCCTGTGTTCCTCGTTCACCCTTACGAATTGTTTAGCTGAAATTGGAGTGCTTCCTTAACGGGCTCGTACATTAAGGGGATTAGCGGCGTTAAATGCTTTGATTTAGGATACGTGCGCCACCAGCGATATGCGATAATTAATTCCCAGTTACCTGGCCACCCACACACCCGAGTATTTGGAATAGGGGAATCCCCTTGCCCCATTCCTGCATATACATAGGTATGCATGGCTGTGGCATCGCAGAAAAGTAATAAGCTGAAAGCCCGACGATGATGAAGACATGGCACCGGAGTCATTTACCATGCTCCCATCCTGCAAAGGGATGCACAACGGGGCAAAAGGGGCGAAAAATGTGCTCCATTTTGGTCGCGTTGTCGCCGAAATAAGTCAGCCATTTTCTAAGCCACCTTTTGCCACTTCCGCCCGCCGCCATTTTGGCACTTTTGTGTGCATTCTCGCATAGGCGAAAACATAAAACACAATGCCATTTGCCATCGGAGAAGGAGCCGCGGCAAATGAACATAAAATGCCACTTACTTGTCCAACAGCCACGCCCCAGAAGGGTGTGAGATATATGTGAATATAAAGGGTTTCCCAGGATATTTGGATGCCTGGGTGTTGCATAACTCCTGCATTTTTTATGAGTACTCGCCCCGAAGCCTCCCCCAAAGCCCGTTCTCGTGGAAATTCGGGTTCGGTGTTCGCGGCGACGGAAATTTAATGCCTGCAGCAACTTCATTTAACTTTTTAACCCAGCTCAACTGTATCTGGTTGCCGCGTCGCTCCTTTTTTTGTTGTCGCAGGATCAGAAACACGAAATGGGTTAGGTGACAAAAGCAGCGATGGCAGCGGCTGGGGGGCAAGGGTTAAGGGTACCCTGCTGCTGCTGCTGGCTGCTGCCACACAATCTGCCATATCACTGACAGTTTTATCGACTTAACAAAACTAACTGCCATTAGTTTCACTTTGCTGCGAGTGTTGCTGAAAACCTACGACGACGACGGCGGCGGCGACATTCTCGTTCTCGACCGATGCAAAAAACCCAGGAAAATCGAAAGGAGCGAGGCGGAACTCCGGGTTACAGCAGCAAAACAAAGGCAAAATAAACACGGAAAAAATGGAACCAACGCCGCCGACGCCACCGCCACGGCAACAACATCAACAATGGGCCACCGGGAGATAAGGACATGGACATGGCACAAGGATGTGTGGCGGCAGAGCATATAGCCTGCTCCTGGCAGACGTTGAAAAATCACTTTAGCATGACCCCAAAATGTCTATTTCATTAATACAAATAAACCCGGAAGGGGCAGAAAACCGTAGCGAAACCGAGACTCCGAAACCAGAAACCCGAAACCGAACGAACCAAAGAAAATGCCTCCCCAATAAGGCGGCAGAGGCCAAAACAAATCGTTTGTGCCCGCTGCAAGGACATTTGGACAAATTAAAATGAACATGAAAAGCGGCGGCAGATAAAGAGCAAATGGTCTTCCTGCTCCTTCAAAGCCTGTCCACCATCTTGTCCTTTTTGCACGTCTTCGGCTATTGACATTAAAATTTGTCATTCGTTTCGTCGTTTTTCTCTCTTGGATTTTTTTTGCCACTCGATAAGGTTTTGAAATCTCGTTTTTAAGGGTATAAGGACTGAGTCCTTAGGTTGGAGTATATAAAGATATTTATAACATTTAAAACATCCTTGAAATACAAAATATATTAAAACTAAAAATTCTCGGAATATTTTATACGTAAAGTAGAGAAAGAAATGTGAGTAAAGTATGGAAGTTTTTATAAAGAAAATTAAAATTCCTTTCAAAGTTCGTTACATATTGTTGAATAGCAATGAATCCAAACATTATTTGATAGATTTATTTTAGCGAAACTTGAAATACCACTTGTAATACCTTAGAAAATACCCAACAATAAATTGTAAATGCTGTTACCAGTTACTTTTACTGCCATCTTAATTTGTAAGTCCCGTTTTAAATGAGTAAGCAATGTTTTAAAACCAACAATACAACCCATAAGGGTTTTATTACACCAGTAATTGGCACGACCTTTTTCCTATTTAAACTCACAATATGTAAACCCATTTAAGTGACCAGAAGGCAACCCTTTATTTTACGGCTGCTTTCACAGCCGTTTTATTAACCACCAAAGGGCATCCCGAATTCCGTTTGAAGGAAGCCTCGTAAAGGCTGCGCCCATTTTTATTCCTTGTACTTTCCTTCGCTATTTGTTTGTTTTGCATTTTCGCTTCTGGCGCAGGTTATCCGAACTACTTGAGATTCCCGGCACATGGCCAGGACATCGTCGTTTGCCGCAAAATGGCTTAGATAAACAGCTGGAAACATGGCGTCTCTAATCGGGCAAGTGCTTGAAATAATTTTCAGCAAATTCGCTGTGAAAAGTTGCTCGATTGATGGCCATGCCAGGGAGGCCATAGAAGGAGGCTGTCATTGTTTGTTCGCCGCTCCATTTATATTTGTATTTCATTAAAATTATTCCCGGCCAGGCCAGGCGCTCTCCCTCCCTTGTGTGTGTGTGTGGGAAACTAATTGATTGGCACAGTTTTTGCCGGGGCTTGATCGATTGATTTAATTTATTGTAAAAAGCTGCTGATATTGATGGAGTTGGCCCTGGGGCGGAACAGCGCCAGTCCACAAAAAAGAAAGAGAGCAGGCATTGGGCGTAATGCCATTAAGCCATGACAGAGCGGAAAGCAGGACGAGGCTGCTGGTTACTGTGTATCCAGGATGGGGGCGGAATCGACCGGTGGCCGTCGCTCCTGGTAATGTCATCAAAGTGGCTACGAAATGCATAAAGCGGCCAACAACGGCAAACACCCAAAAGACTCAAAGACGAGCGCGGCTAAAAGCCAAGGCGAAAAAATCGATGGAATTCTAAAGTGGCTTGTGGCGAGCCATGAGATGAGATGCGATGAGATGAGATGCCGCTGCCAATGATGCCAATGATGCCAATGATGATGATGATGATGATGAGGCTTCCCCATCAGCAACACTATAACCATTCCCATTCCCTTATCCATATTCCCTTTTCCATCCGCAATCGCTAAGTCCCCCAACCCATTTCCAATCCCAATCCCATTCCCATCGTCTTCGCCTTCACTTTGAGTCTCTGAGAGTTGCACACTCTCGCCCCTTTGTACATCAAGTGTGCAGTGAAAGGAAGAGACTTCAGATTGCACTTTTCATTAATCAGGGCAACGGAAGTGAGTCGAGGTCGACAAGCAAATGCCCTTCGTTGTCCAGTTTCAGTATAATTAACCTGCGTCGCACAGAGAAAAAGGGCTAAACATCTTTGGGTATTTTCCCTTTTAGATACAGAAGTTTCAAAATATAGTCTAAAGTTTCCTCAAAGCTTATTTTTCCAGGTGGAAAAGGGAAATTCGCATTTTTCCCACTGCATTCCCTTGTCATTCATCAATGTTCGTTGGCTGGCGGAAATGCTGGTGGCTTGGAAATTAGCTGGTCTGCACTTGCAAGTGACGTCAAAGTGTGTCAAAAGGATGCACAAAGGATGAAGGGGATGGAGTGCTGACAGAAGCAATGGCAAAATAATTTACACAACTTTTGCCATCTCATGGCGGCTAAAGCGGAATTGGAAAAAAGGAAAAAGGAGCCCCAAACACAAAGTTTGAGCAGCAGGAAGACGCTTTTCAATTTCCGTGACAAACGCGCGAAATGTTTTGCCAAATTCAATTTGAAGCACGCACGCCGTCTAGCATTTAAATCCGACATTATTGGGTTTCCCAATGAATATGTCAACTAAAATGCTGAGCACACATAGCCAGCCAGGAGCAGGAGCAGGCCAGTAGCAGGGATGCACAAAAAGGATGGTTGCTTAGGCTGTTTTCTTAAAAAAAAAAAGATTGAAGAAAGTATTAGAAATGACAGGAAATATTTCAATAAAAGGCTTTTGCAGAGAGATCATTTTGAAAAAAAACTAAACATTTAAAAGTAAACATTTACTTGAAGGCAATAAAAATGTTCTTTAAAATTTTAATACAAAAATAAACGTTTTTTAAAAGTTATATTATATATATTTTTTTTAAGCTAAAACTAATAATATTTTTGAGTGCAGGATCGAGAAAGCCGTCGGTAGAGGACAATCAGCTAAATAGACGAGCCGAAATGCCAGGCCTGCTGACTGACTGAACTCAACGGAGGAACTGGAGAACTGAGGGATTGAGGGAGTGCCAAGCTGAGGAACTAAGGGACCTACGGACTTGGGGAAGGACTAACTGACTGACTGACATGCTGAGCAAATGATGAGGAATGAATGCGAAATGGTAATCAGCATCCAGCGACGGCAATGAAAATGGAATCGCAATGGAAAATGCAAATGGAAATGGCAACTCGCATTCGAATGAAGATGGAAATGTGTGGGACCCGCACGTTCTGATTTCGTTGATTCAGCATCAAAGTCAGCTCTAAGCTTTCGCTGGCAGCAGAACGTTCCCGTTACCCGCTGGCAGGACCCAATAAAAGTCAACTCCTTGCACAGTTGTTTAGAAGTTGGCCAGGATCCGGGGGAATTGCACTCAATGGCGGGGCATTAATCAAACGTATCGAACCATGTGGCCATGTGTGAAATTGTGCAGGCCACTGATTGCAGATAAGGGGCAGCAGAGTCTGACCCTAGCCAGGACCTGACCTTCCAAGTAGTACGTGGCGCCCTGAGTTATGCAGTGAAAAATTGTCGGGAGCCAGATGAATGGCGTCGGGAGCAAGGGGCAAGGAGCAACTCGAAAACGTGGTCAGCCATTCGGTAATAAGGACAAGCTCGCAAAGGATACACACTCCAAAGATAAAGATAAAGAAGTCGAGAACGGCTTGTTTGGCCAAGCAAATAGCACATTGTCTGCTGCCTGATTCTGTGCAACTTCTTGTCAAACGCATGGGGAATGAGCCTGATTGAAGTGCCTCTGTCGCCGCAAAATGCTCAGCGCAGCTCTTTAAGCGCCTTGGTTTTTCCGCCGAGCTTTTCATATTTCAACTGCAGCAGACTCGGGATTGCCATGATTAATCGCACTGGCACAGATCCTCCTGGCTGCTATCCTGATTTACACCGGTACTAATAAAGGTTACTCTTTATATTACAAATTTTACATTTCAAGTAATTTTAAGTTTTATAAGAAAGTATTTTTGTGAAGTTTACATTGAAAAAGTCTTTTATTAAATATTTTAATTTGTATTTGATTTGTATTGTTTTTTGGTTTCAAGTTCTCTTCTTAATGATTTCGTGTAAGGTATTTCTTTCAGTATATGCTGCCTGGCAGCCTTGTTGCCTTTGTCCTGTCGCGGCTACAGCTCCTATAGCTCCTGCAGCTCCTGCTCCTCTGGCTGCCTCTTCTCCTTCTTGGGGGCTCTTGTTTCTCGTCCTTGTTGGCAGTTTGTTTTACAGCCGGCAACATAATTACAACAACAGCGCCGGAGACTGTTGTACGCATAATTGTGTGACAACGGCAGGAGCAGGATGCAGCCTGGATACACACACACACACACACCGGCCCCGGCTGACTGACATACTGGCAACTTTGCCCGGCGCCTTCTCGGTTTTGATTTTGACACTTTTGAGCAACGCCTCGGCCACCTCCTTATTGCCCCGCAGTGCAAACAAGGCTGTCATAAATGCATTTTATGATTTTAATGAGTTTTCTGTTTATGCTTGCTCCCCGCTCCCGCCCCTCATCGGTCTCGTGTGCTGCCATTTTGGGGGGCATTTCGCGTGGCCTTAAATCAAGGCTCGTACACGAGGTGCGTTTGAGTTGTGCAAACTGTTCTCAGTTATCGAAATTTAATTAAAGCAACTGATTTTCATATAGATTGAGTTGCTTGGTACACTTGACCGAAGTCTGAATTTAATTACACTTTGAAAGGACATCAATATGTCAAGAGACTTGATTAGGAAAAGACCGACCGAAGGCAAGCATTTTGATATTGAAGGGAAATTTATGACAGTTTTAGGTTGAGAAGATATAAAGGTAAATGTGCATTGATATAAAATATTTCACAAGATATTGATCAATTTTTCCAAAATATTTATTTTTGTTATCTTGATGTTTTTCTTGTCAGCATTATTTAAAAACTGGCATAGTATGTTTCGATATATGGCATATTTATTCCTGATATTCATCTCTAATCTGGATATATACATTTTCAGGACCCATGTACTTTGTTCTTTCATAACGAAAGGCATTAATCATAATGCAACACATTCGCGAACACACACGGACACCCTTTTGTTAAGCGTTATAAAAGTTTGTTGTGTGATAAATGCAGGGGAAACCGCAGAATATCGTGTGAATGATTGCACTCATAAATAATGGCCGACACACACTTCACACTTTCTCCCCCCTAACTTTCCATTTGACAGCGGTCTGGCCGGGGTCCGTACCTTTTTGGCATAATTTATGCCGGCACTCTCTGCTATTTGTTATTTGCATTTAATTAAATCGTAGTGCAAGTCCAATAGGACGACTAACAAAAAAAAATGGACTGTAGCAGGCGTTGTGATGATTTTTAATTAGAAATCAAATAAAATAATCGCTTAAATCAATGCCCAGCACGTGTGACATCCAACCACAATAACAACACATCGGGTGAAATGGGAAAATTGCACCGAGAGACTGCCTTGCGGCAAGAGAGCAAACATGAAATTCAAAAGCAAACAAACATTAAATTTCATGCTTTTTTTTATTCCCATTTTTGATTGCAGTTCGGCCTGGCAAACAATTCAGCTCCTGTCCCGCATTTTCCGGCCAAAACAATTACAAAAATGAATCGAATCAGAGTGAAAAGCCCCACCTGCCACCGAGCTGCTGTTGTTTGTACACGAATCCGCAGCCAAATCCGAATCCGAATCCAAATCATGTCCCCTTGCCATCGCTCAAGTCTGCAATGGTGGGCCATGGAAGGGTTAAATTTATAGGGAACACTGGGTGTTGAAGCCATTTTTTATACACACCAGACCAGCGGCCATTTTTCTTTATTTTATGTATTTTTACTTGAGAATTTATGGCTTTTATTTTTGGACAGAAACGGGGATTAGTTTTTCCTCGTCCACAAATCACAAACTGATTAAAAACTTGTCTAGGCTGGCAAATAATATTGTTTGTCTGCCGGTTTTTGTTTGTTGTAAAAAAAATATATATTTACTTTTAAATGGATAAATATTTGGCTAACTTATTTATTTCATGAAATGGATAGTTGATTTTAATTGGTGGAAAATGGAAAAGTTTTACTTTGGTAAACTGCCTACATTTCCTCCCAATTTATGCTTTATTTAATCTTGAAAGTACCATAAAACTTTACAGAAACTTTGTCTGAATAAAGTGTAATCACAGCTTAAAATTTATATCTAGACAAATTTTACTTATCCTTAATTTTATTTTAAACTGTTTTAGTTATAAGGAAACCTTTTGTATTTCAAATCAAAATACCTTTCTTTTTTGGTTGTTGTTTTCAGATTGAATTAATCCGCAACCTGTGGCAAATCCTGCTATTTTAAATGCATCTAAACCGATTATACCTTATCCTTGATTGCTGCGCATCCTGTTTATTCATCGCCTTCCGCACATACATATGCTTTGCTTTTGCATGCCTAATCGAATCTGGCAGAATCGCATCTGGCAATTATCCTGGCCACTCTAATTGGGATTGCATTAGGAGAGGTTTTCCTTCGATTTCCATGGTGCACCCTGCACCCTGACCCTCAAAACCGGAGCAATAAAAACGTATAAATGCGATCAGGGAGCAACAGCAAATAATTGCCAATTTAATGCGCATTGTTTGAGTGCACACACACTAAGGAGCAGGTTACGTAGCCGTAACGTTGTCCCGCAGTGGAGAGGCGAACTTTATGTGGAGTGCGGAGTGTGGAGTCTGTGTTTGTGTCCGTGTCCGTGTCCCTGTCCGGATACGTGTCCGTGTTCATAACCATGTCCGTTCGCTCTTTCCGTAATTCAATTATGTTTGTCTTTGGTAAATCAGCAAAATAATATCGCTTGTTTTGCAGCTTGCAGATTGCAGATTGCCATTTCATTTGGATTGTGCAATCGGTATATATATATACATATGTGTGCTTGTGACTTTTCATTATGCGTGATGCGTTAGCTGTGCCGGGGTTTGTAATTACTTGGCCAGCAGCCATTCAACACATTCATCTAGCACACTCCTAATTGCGCATAACATTTTAAATGCCAAAGCCAGCGAAATGTTGTTTATTGCTTAAATGCCGGCGAGACACGTCCAAGGATATACGCTATATTCAGAGATATTCCCGATACGAACGATACATATATGTACGTGCGCTTGAGCGAGGCCCATTGTCATTGCGAAATTTAATTGAAATTCAATTTAATTGAAATCAGCAAAATCGGAAATTCATTTGGGCGGCACAAATTAAACACATATGACAGTTGCATAATAAGAAATTGTGATGTCACTGCAGGAGGAGGAGGAGCAGGGTCCCTTGTCTATTTACAGTAAACACACGCTCTGATGGATGGGGCGCACTACCACCGTGGCAATCAGGACATTTTTATACCGAAACCCCCCTGTTTTCCGCCATTTCCGCATTTTCCCAGTGTGTGAGTGCGCGCGTGTCCAATTACGTTGACATCCTTGTTGTTGCCGCCGCCGCTGTTATTTACATATGCACATTATTATTTTCGTTTCGCTTTCGTCTCACTTTATCTCAGTTTATTTATTTTGGAGCCCCAGTCCTACGAGACCTGCGAGTCCTGCTCGTCCTGCCCGTCCTGTGCGTCCTGCATTTTGCGTGTGTGCAACAATTTCGTCGCTGGCTCTATCCTTTCTTTTTTTTAATTTACGCAAATAAATGGAAAATCAGTCAGAAAAAACTGCTCAACGCCATCCTTGTTTGGTTTCGGATTCGGATCCTGACTCTGGCCGTGTTTCTGTTTCTCTTTCGGATGCAGATGCCGAATGCGGAGTATCTCAATGCGCTGATGCGTTTTAATTGGAATTTCCGCTTCTCGGTTGTGTGAAAAATTAAAATAATTTCAGCGCGGGATGCCAGCAGGCAGATGCCAGAGCAGGATCATTTCCTGGGAGCCCGAGGCCCAGCGATTTGCCATTTTTATAGAGGGCAGAGCTCAAAAATGGGTATTTAAATGAGTCTTCCTAATGACGTTCAAAGTGTTTCCATTAACAAAAAAAAGGGAAAGTTAAAGAAGAAGTTCATTTGACGATTTAGCAAAAAATCTCTAAAAAAAACTTTATTAAATTATTAATTGTTCTGTTAAAATAGTTATCCTACATTAAAAATTATAATACACTTAACTGCTCTTGTTCTCTCATCATTATTTCCCTTTTTCACAGTATTATACATTCCTTTCATTCATTAATCAAATCCTGCAATAAAAGCCTCATATTTTATAGCCCAAGTCAACACATTTAAATGTTAAATATTCCTGAAAAAAATCCGTCAAGATCATTACAGCTTGAATAATCTTCCTTGCTTCGCAGCGAAAAGTATAACAAATTGTATGTATAAATAAAAAATGCGTTTCCCGGAAATTCTGACAATGGCGACATTGATGAAATGCCCAGAAATTTAATTGACCATTTGATGTGGCGCCCCTTGGCGACAGCTCCCGTTTCCCACTCCTCCCTCCATCCTCATTTGCCTCCCCATCCCTGTGGCCTGTTCCCACTCCCAGATCCTGTCGCTGTGTTTGATGTGGGCTTAGAGCGTCGCAGGCGCCAGGACGCCTCCCACTGGGCCAGCCTGTTAAATGGGTTTTTAAATAAATTTCAGCCACTTTGTTTGTCTGTTTGCTCCTGCGGCTCATGACAAGGCCGCAGATGCCTGGCTGTCTGGTGCCCGATGCCTGATGCCCTTTTTTAACGTCCCATAAACGTGCCCCGCAGCAAATACTTTTTTAAATGCTAAATAAACATTTTACTGCTGCAAAACACTTAAAAATGCTTAAATCCATTTTGGCCAACAGCCACAAGCAGCCATAAAGAAACCAAACGGAATGCATTCCCAATTGTTTTTACTCTTGGCCATGACATAAACCTTTGCCTGAAAGAGTTAATGGCGGACTGGACTGTCTGGGCCTTCAAATTAAAAACTAATTGAGACAGAAACCACAAAAAAACGAGTAATAATTGTTAGTAAGTAAGTGAACTTTAAAGGCATTTGTATTAAAATTTGCACTTTTTCCAAAACTATATAAATTAAGTCGTAATTATTTTATATAAGACAACAAAAAATATTAAACAAAAATGTACATCATCAAGAGTATTTTCAGATTTCTTTTAAGGCTAAATAAGAAGGGAATTGTATATAAATAATAATATTTTTAGTTTAAATATTAATCATAATAATCATTTCAAGTGCCATTCATTGGAATTAGCCTTATATTTCAATTATAATTAAGCAGAGGACAAAGAATACCTTCTCTTTGATTTCATAACAATGAAAACCTCCGAAAAATAAAGCTCGCTACGGCGCCATGATTTTTGACGCATTTCTGGCATTATTATTATCACCCTGAAGTAGCAGACGAAACGAAAGAATAACAACCTCGGGCAGGGAACCAGCTGCTAAATTTTAATGCGATGAAATTTAATAAAACACGACAATTCGTCCTGAGACGCGGCAGGAAATTCCTGTTAAATTGCGGCCTGTTGGACGATTAAGTTGCCAAATAAAGTGCAGCCAGCGCGACGAAGCACGGCAAGAAAGGGTTAAGGGTTACGGGCTAGGGTTAAGGGTAAAGGGCTCTGGTTTTGAGGGCCATGGTCTCCCAATATTTAATATCAAAGGAATCCGAGGGTCCAGTCCTGTCTTGTTTGTCCTGTGATTTCTCTTCTCTCGCTCTCTCGCTGATTTTTACTTTTAATGAATTCATTTTAAAAATTGTTGTCCGTCGTTCATTTCGCTCCTCTTGCTCCCTTTTCATTTTAACTGCTTTTATAAATTTTTATGCAATAAGTTGCCCACCGCCAGGGCAAGCCCATGCGCCTCCCCTTTCGTGTCGCCCCTTTGGCTGTGTGTGCTGAACATAATTGAAATCCATTTAATGAAAATACGGCCGCAAAAAAAAACAAGCAAAAAATGAAAAGAGAACGAAGGAAAATGCTGCCCCAAGGGGACGGCCGATAAGACTCGGGCGATACTTTCTATGGAAGGATACTTTCTGTGGGTGGTGAGATGGGGCGTCCCCGGATCGCCACGTAATTAATGACATG
The DNA here is from genome assembly GCA_035045905.1 of Drosophila anomelani. Taxonomy (NCBI): domain Eukaryota; kingdom Metazoa; phylum Arthropoda; class Insecta; order Diptera; family Drosophilidae; genus Drosophila; species Drosophila anomelani. The sequence goes on from JAWNOO010000165.1 coordinate 14,093,195, forward strand.
CCAGAGAGAAGGAGCAAGAGAGGGCGAGGGGGGAGAGAGAGAAGAAACGTTTGGGCAAAAAAGATTATCTATTAATAGATTACAGAGTGCCCACATCCGGAATGGACTCCAGCATCCGGATTGATTTCGCACAATGCTCTCGCATTTAATGTTTATAAAGTATAATTATTGATAAATTAGGCTCGGACTGTGACATGACAAATGGTGGATATTCCACTGATTGCCGTTTTGCGGTTCCCGGACAATCCACGATAAATAAAGATATGGCCGGCCAGAGCTATTGATTTTCTGCTGACTGCAGCCAAAGGAAGCTATGGCCGAGAGGCAATCGAAGGGCCATTAGAGAGACAAAGTTTAAAGCGCACGAACAGAGGCAAAATCAGGAGCAGGAGCAGGAACAGAGCCCAAGTCATGTCGAGCATTGTCCAAATACGAAAAGTAGCAAAAAGTTATTTATTATATTTGCCCGGCTGCAAACACAAAGGGCCAGGGCTCGGGACAGGGCACTTCCGCTACGCACTCTCTCTCTCTCTCTCCCAAACCAGAAGCAGCAGCAGTTATGGCTCCCTCTTGGCCGCCATTTTGAGTTCGATCCGAGACTTCCGGCCAAGCTGGCATGCAAACAACAATCACAGCCGAGTTTCGGGCTCCAACTTTAAGCCGAATCGAGGCTAATAAGCATCAATTGTGCTTCAAATACTTTTATGCTTGATTGAATTTACACACAGAAAAAAAGTTATGGAAAGTTAAAAAAGATATTAAGTATTTTAAATAAATATTTGAAAATCAATGAATTAATTTAAAGTATTATCTATAAAAGCTGTAATATATAATAAACTAGTAAGATTTTTAAGCAAAGCTTGTCCTTAATAAAAATTCACTAGAATATCCTTTTAAACTCTTATTTTTTATTCATTGCTTTAGAAAGTCCTTGTCATGGGCTTGAACTAAAATGAAATATAATAATTTGTGATCAAATGAAATCAATTTCAATACCATTTGAATGAAGAACGCGGGCCAACGAGCGCTTGTCATGCCAACTGGGACATGCCACCGGCAGAGCACTCAAGGATATGGACACAAGGATACAGCTACAAACACACTCGAGTGCAGTTGCTTAGCAGCTATTATGTGCACATGCTCCTCGCCGTTGAATTGACTGTCACAGGAGCAGGAGGAGGAGTAGTAGGAACAGGAGCAGACATTGGAATCGAAATCGGACTCACCAACGACCTGTTCTGGGCCTCTGCCTTCACTTATTCATTCGTTTCGTTCGGCTGACTGGGATGCTGGCCTTTTGGGGCTGCTTTTAGCCGGCGACGTTGACTTGAATGGGTCGTTGCCGAGGGGGGTTATTGTTGTTGTGTTTATTTAGTAGGCAATGCCCACAACAAAATCAAACCACATCAATTGTACACGTAAATGGCCAAGTGGGACCTCTTACATATTCATTTGGCCCGGCCTCCCATCCGCTTCCGTTTTCCTCCCTCTTAAAGTTGCCTAAATTGCGGGATGCTGCTAGCTGCCCGCTGGCCTTTAATGGAATCCATGCTAAACACTTTGCCAACTCATGCAATTGTCACTTTCGGAGCGTGGGCGAGGGGCAGGGCGGGAGCGGGGGTTGCAAAATGAAATTAATTTTGCGTTTGCAGTTAGCACAAAACACTCATGCGACATGTTGGCCACGGTGCCCTGCTGGCAGTGACATTTTGCCGTTTTTGTTACCCATATCCATCCCATCCCATCTTCTCCAGATCCTGCCAGAGTGGATCCAGTGCAATTCCATTTTAACTTTGGTCACACACGAGTTGGACTCGTTCGTCTCGGTTACAGTTTCCAGTGGATTGCTTCAGCCACCTCACCTTGGCTGCAAAAACATTTTCCCCCGCATCCCCACCCCCTCGTTTCCCATTTTCATTTCCATTTGCAAGTTGCACAAAATTGTATGCACAGAGCGACAAAATATCAACAGCAACAGCATGGAACATGGCAAAAAAAAAGCCAGAAAATAATGAAAAAAGTTTTATAATTGCATAAAACTTTCCAATTAACAAGCTGTCTTTGGTTTTGGCCAGTGTGCAATGCGTTTGTCCTTTGTGTTTTGTTTTTTTTTTTCTGTTTTCCCATCTATTTGTTGGTTTTCATACGTAAGCCACAAACACGGCAAAGCCCGTAAAGTGGCAATTAGACATTAAGACGTGGGGAGCAGTCAATTATCGAGCTGAACCCTGGACTGGATACTGTAATTCGAAACATTTCAGGGTCTAGGGTCTAGGTCCCCCACTTTTAACCGCAGGACAAACATTTAAATTATTGCACACTTGTTTTAATTGAAAGGCATTCTTCCGAATTCCTCGAGCGTAAATATCAACAACTTCCTTTGAACGAGCTGCAGCGGCTCCCTTTTCCCAGAGACATAACTTTCCGGCAGACACGGCCCGAACATGTTCATGTCTTGGGCCTGTCTGCTGCGAATAACATGCTAGGCCCGAAATGGGACTCCTCTGGAAGAGAAGGTACGGCCACCCAGATCCGGAGCTGGTCTGAGCCGGAGGTTGAGGTTGAGTCGACACACACAGCTGGGAGCTGGGAGCTGGGAGCTAGGAGCTAGGAGCAGAGGAGCTGAGACTGTGGCTGAGGCCTGCCAACATTTCATTAAGTTTTGCTGCAAAAGTTTTATTAAAACAAATACGTGCCACAGCCACAACTCACACAGGCACATGCATACACTGAGAAAACGAGGAATGCAGGGGAATTCCTGAAGATCTTAATGCGTTTAGGAATAAAATAAACAAGGAATTTTGTTTATGCCTCGAGTTATTCTTTTCTTTCTCACCAAAGCTAAGAGTCTAATTTCTCTTTGGCAATATTTAACAAAAGCCAAATAAAAATAAAATTGTAAACATTTTCTTTAGGATAAATAAAAGTAAATTTCTTTATAATGAAAAAAAGTTTATTTTAAGGATAAATAGTTTTAAAAAGATTATTAGCTTGGTTAGTTTAAGTATTATTTAATTAGTATTCAAAGAAGGTTGCTATTTTCAATAACTCAATTATTCATCTTTGGGAAAATAATAATATGAATTCTATTCCTAAATTTTTCTCACTCTGCCAAGACTGTGTAGGTGGAGTCTTATGTCTCGTTACATTTTGGCCTCGATTTTTTGCCACCAACATTTGCTTTGTTTTTCCCGTTTTCCGTATTTCCGTATTTTCCTTTTTCTTTGCTACTTGCGGTGCCGACAAAAGTCAAGTCAAGTATATTTCGGCTGACTTTTGCACAGTGACGCCGACGAGGACGACTCTCGCAGCGGCAACATACAAAACCGAAATGCAACAATTTCCTGAAAGCAGCTTTTCCTTCCACACCACCCTCGGCGTCATCATCGTTTTCTTCCATTTTCCGTTTCTCGGGCCTCGGCTTTGGCTTTTCCCCTTGCTTAAGTAAGTTGCTTAACTCTACGGCGTTGTTGTCTTTGCAGGCGGCGCCAAAAGTCACAAAAATATACACAAGGACACCAAGGCCCAACAGGAGGACCAGGAGGAGGCAGTGGCAGGTCACCCCTGCCCGCAACCACAACCCTCTGAGGGAAGGTACATTTCGCACGGCCATGTAAGCTGAACAGCAAAGTAAAGTAAAATAAAATGGCATCTGGAAATGTAAACTTTTTTGCAGCTGCACTTCTTCTTTCTGAATACTTTTGCCAGCGACTTTTGAGTCGCTCCCACATCTTATCAGGACCTTTTTACCACTTTTTTTGCTTCCACTCACCGCTCACCGCTCACCGCTCCTACCCCGCAGGATTCGGGATTCTGTTTGCGTGGGCTGCATTTAAAACAGTCCCAAGAATCTGCAATTCAATGCATGCGAAAACCGCCGAAATCCTCCTTGCAAAGACTGCTGCTATCCTTGGGTTTCGAGAGCAGCTTAAAGAGAGCCACCGTCTCGCAGGAGCAGGAAGTCATCCTGGTCGTCATCATCATTATCATCATCATCAGAGCTGATTTGATTGTATGCCCAAAGGGGATTTGATTTGCAAATGCCAAGGCGACATGTGTTCCCGAAATTGAAGATGGCATATATTGACATCAAATTGAATGCTGATGGTGTAAGCGATTGCATTGCATTGTCGGAGCTGTCTTTTATTCGTAATTAATGATGTCTTTGAACTTAATTGTTCTTGGTTCTTTGTTAAGCCAAATAGTGTGTGAATAATGGTCATGGGAAAATGGTTCTGAGTAAGCTTATTTTGGAATCATAAAGCCTTCATTAGAGACTTGGGAATAAGTTGTCAGAGTTAGTTAGTTAATTTTATGATTTTATTATAAAAATGTGTGAGTTATAGTATGAAATTCTAAAATTTAAGCCTCTAAACATTTAAAAAATATCTCCTACAAAACATGTATGTAAATGCCTTGTTTAAATGGCCATAATTTTAGCTGGAAACTGCGTAGTACTTATTTAATTCATTAACTACTTTTGTAATATTATTTTTATTCCATAATTAACCATTTATTAAGACTACTCACCACATCATAAAATCCCTCAAGTGCATACGCCTTCAGCTTTTCTCCAGACCTATAAAGAAAAATATTATAATTTTTGGGTAAGACTTCAGAAACTGATAAACGCAAAAACAAGGCTGAGGAGGACGATATAGTGGGGGTGAAAATTAAATTCCCAGACGTAAATTTGTGGCGGCAACTTTGTCACTTGCAAAGGCACAACAAGAACTACAACAACGGCACCAACAATAGCAACAAACAGCTGCGAGGCAACAACTTGATACATTTTAGTGTTTTATCTCATAATTAATGGCGGCGGCGGCAACTGGGCGGCAGTGAGGCGATGGGGAGGTGGGCGTGGCTACTGCTGCTACGAACAGACACGAAATTAATTGCGCTTTACGCGGCCACGATAAACGCTGCAGCAAGGAGTTTGGGAAAGGAACGGAAACCCAAGTCTTTTGCTCCTCACTTGGCCCGTTACAAATGAACTGAAGCTCGTAACTGAGACCAGGACGAGGCGGGATAAAGCGGGGACTGTGACGTGGACGCAAAATTAATTAAAAGTAAATCCAGTAAAAACTATTAAAGTTAAATTTGGCATGAACTCGACCACAAATCAATCTGCCACACAGGGTAAGCGCTTGCCGCCGAGAAAGGACAGCCCGCGTGGGGAAAGGCAGGATGCTGAAGGACACCATAGGGTTTTCGGCTTGGCAGGACCACCAACAGCTGGAGAGGATTTTATTTTCGTCTTTAGCTCGTCCGCGCGTGTGTGACAACGGCATGTTAAGCTGGTCTAAAAGCGATTCAAGTCATTTTTGTTTTTCATCAAAAATACCCAGCAAAATTGGGGAATGTATGACTAACAAAAAATGTAGAAGGAAAAATATGACTAAAGGAAGCTAGAAAGTATTATATAGCAAGGATAAATTATAGTTTTGAGTATTGTTATAAAATCTTGGTATAATTTTATATTCTACATGTAAAGTTTAAAGAAAATTTAGCTCCTGATTCAATATTCTTCAAATTAATCCACGGTATCCTATAGCTCTTCCTCAAGATATTCCCAAAAGTCAGTACATTTTTTTGTATTAATCCACACACACACATACACATTGAATCATACCCAAGGACTTACACGGATTTGCAGTGAAGTTTTCCCGAGTGGAAAGTTTTTATGTCCGGCTTTTATTCGGTGTCTGTGGAAACTTTTCGATTTCTCATCTGTACTGCGGTGATTTGTTTCCGCACTTAATGCTTAATCAGAAAAGCCCCAAAGCCAGGACAGAGACTCGTTCGTATATGATTTGCATTAATTTGCTGGAGATTTTGTCAAATCACAAGGCAGCCAAGCAACAATGACAATTAATTGAAACAATTTTCGGGCCTCTCTGCGGACAATTCGTGGTGATTCCCCTGCCCGAAAGGAGACCCTCATTTCACAAAGGCCAAGTTTTGCATGGAATTAATTCAACTACCCGGAGTTGGAGCACACAAAGAATGCCGTCTAATCTGTTGCCGTTTGTGTGTTCCGTACCTTCTTATTGATTGAAGGTTCGAGGAACTTTTGTAGTCGGACCCGGGACCACTCCACTTTCCGCCCCAGCACATGGGTGGGTTTACGTCCTCGTGTGCGCGCCATCAATCAATAGACCATTTACTATAACTGCAGTTTCAGTTGAGGAAGAACGAAGGACGACGCAGGACGAGGTGGAGAATGCTCGCAATTTGATATTTACTTGCCGAAGGAGGGGGAGGGGGCGGGGACAATTTTACAAGTCATTCATTTTGCAATCAGGGCGTTGATTTAATTGGATCGTCATGGCCGGGAGTCCACCATAATACACCATTCATAGCCATGACACGGAACGGTCATATATCAAGCTCTCTCCCTCTCCTAGTTTATTTTCCCTTTGAACGACCAGTTTTCCTCATTTTTCACACAAAAATTCATACGACATTCATGCAGTCAAAAGTTGAAATTTTCTGCCGCAGAAATAAAGGGCACCAGATATGGAGAGGTAATAAAAATATATATATACACAGATATTTTGCATGCCGAGTGCCATTTGAAGTTCGATGTTTTCACATTCTTTCTTTTTTTATCAGGAATTTTAATTGAATTGCACTCTCTGGTAATGCTCGGGCAATTATGTTGCCGGTAAAAAAAGAGAAAAAATATATAAAAGCCGAGAAACTGCAATCGAAAAAACCTACTGCGAAAATAAATTTAAATAAAACAGTGCCTGCAGTTGACATGAGTTTTATGATCGCCACAGAGTTTATGAAACTAATTTGAGTTCATGACATTTTCATAAAGTGAACAAACACACACATCTGTATACAGTTTATACTTTTTTTTCGAATTTTTTAAAAAGTAAAAGGCAAAAAGGCCCACTAAACGTTTACAAAAAAATAAATGAAAATATTGTAAGTAAATTATGCCGGGACAAATTGGATTTTGTTTGAAGTAAATTATAAAATTGGTTCTGCATTTAATTCAATTATGCAAACCAAAATTGAAATTGCCTATAACGGCTGTGCTTTTAGTTAAAGCTGTGCCAGATGCAACACAGAAAAAGTTTTTATTGTTATTTGGTTATTTAGAAATATTTCCAGTAAAATTCAATCTTTTTCTGGGTAATTATGATGTTTCCAGCAAAGAAAAGAATTTAATTTAAATTGATTCGGGTTTCCTTTTTTAGTTTTACCAACAACATGTTTTGTTTTCTTTTAACGATCTTTTGATTTGTTTATCTAAGGGTTTAATTAACTTGAAATTCAATCGATGGGATTTCATTCATGTAAATGGAGACCAATGCAGCAGATTGAAGATACAATTGTTTTACTTCAGTAAACTTTGTTACCGATTGCACTTTAAATAAATAATTTGTACAGAAAAGTGTTTCAAAGAACAGACATAGTTTGGGGAATAAAAATCCCCTAAGCCAGCATAGAAATTTAATTAATTAAAACTATTTCCTATTGATTTCGCCCCTAACTTTCTATTGAAAACCCCCAAGAATTCTTTAGGAATAGAAAGTTATCCTGTAGTTTGGCAACTCCCATTGATTATATCCCATCGGAAGCTACTCATATTCCTTTTTCGAGTATCTCATATGAAAAACAGAAGGCAAATCTTCGCTTTCACTTTATGGACATGGGACTGAAAGTGTTTGCATTAATGTGATGAGAACATAAAACGTTTGCAATCGCATCAAACGGTTATTTAGTTAAGCTTCCCAAGCCCAGCCCCGCCTCGAACTGGAACTCGACGCCTCCTTTTTCCTTGCCACCCCAAGGCCAGACAACGCCCCTGAAGAGAGCGGGGGCAATATTACTTATGTATATTGCCGCATAAGCCGTCACTTGTAGCAAAGTACAAGCAATTTGGCCTGTCCAAAAAGGGGAGGGTTGGGAGCGGTGCGGATAAGAAACGCATTTGTATTAGTTTTACGCGCATTAGAGTCTCATTGCCTGGCTTAAGGATCCCCACACTCGCACTCCACCCAAAACCATAAGATGGGAACACAGGACACTCTGCGAACCGCAGCAGAACGAGCATAAAATAAAGTAATAAAAATCTTAACCCGAAGATGGCAGCGTGCTGGTCGGGCTGCTAGGGTTTTGTGGGTCGCTGATATCTATAAGATGCAGACATGTATATATTATATTTATATGCTAGATGTGTTTTGGTGCGGGCGTGGGCGACTACGTGACACTTAAGGGGGATAAGCAACGTCTAAACCCAAAATCGAATCATAAAATACGAGTTGAATTGCCATTGGCCGCCTTGGCCGCTGTCAAACTATAATTGCCCTTTTAAGTGAGCATTTGAAAGGCACTTAAATGTTCAAGGATCTGTGTGTGTGTGTGTTTATAGGTTTTATAACCATTTCAACTGCTAGTATTAGGTTATCCTTTTCAAAAGGGAATTTATTTAAACATTTCTAAAGTTCTTGTTACTTTTATTTGTATTTAATTGAAGGCCTCTTATTTAATTTCTTTAAATAAATCCCTAACTTCAAGTAGCTCTCCTTTTTCTTTCCCTCAACCTGAGTTTCGTCAGATTCTAAGCCAAAGCCACTAAATCAGTGCTGGAACTTTTATGTCGTTGGATGTTTGTCATTGAAACAAATGCAGCACGAAATGCACCCAAAACCCCAATCAAAGCCAAATTACCTAACGAGTGGCGTCATCAAGTGGCTTCGCTAAAGGAACCGCCCCCCCAGGACCCTCCGTCGCCGCCGCCGCCGCCGTTCCACCTCAGGAGTAGACGACGAAGAAGATGCCAGGCCGAGTGGCAGTAAGCTACTTGAGCTGATCTCCGGGCAGCTTAAACTTTTTACGGTCGCATTGAGAGCATCAGCAGCGGAGCATCATAAAACGGCAGTCGACCGAGCGAAGATGCTACGGATTTCGACCGCCCGGAGCGGCGGTGGTGGGGGAATCGCTCAAATCAAGTCAAGTTTCAACAACTTTTACTTGATTTAAACCCATTAAAAGTCACTTTTTTAACACTTTTCCCACACCGAACTCACCTTGTGCCATTAGCGCATGACGCGATGAAGATGGAGATGGAGCACGAGCTCTGGTTGCGGCTCTGGCTCAGGGTCTGACTCTGATTTGCTGCTAGTGCTTCCCGGCTGGGATGATGGGATGCTGTCCTGCAGACAATGGAGTGTATCCTGCATCCTGTACACCTGCATAAGCATGCCCTTGGGACTCCTCCGAGAGTTTTTCTTCTTTTATTTTAAACGAATGCAAGCTTAAGCCAGGATGAGATGACGAAGGGGAGCTCTTGGTGCTGCTCGAGCTCCTGCTGCTGTTCCTAGCTCCTTCCCTGGCTTCTGCTTCCACTTCTTCTCCTTCTCCACTTGAGTCAACAGAGCGCGGATGTCAGGAAGACAGAGACAATGACAATCGGATGAGTTGTGAATGATAATGGAGCGCTGTGCGGGGTGTGCGAGTGTGCCGGAGGAATGCAAAGCTGTGTGGAGATAGGAAATAGCGAATACATAGATGAGCGATGGATTGAATGATAAGTAGCTGCAGAGAGTCCTGGCCAAAGAATGCTTAACCCCTTGGCTGAACAAACTAAGTAAAAGACAACATATCAAGGCATTCCAATAAGCTCACTTTTTTAGTTTGAAACAATGAATTTTTCTACAAAATTAACTTATAAAACATTGTATTTTTTATGCTTTCCTCTTAAGAGGACATAGAAAATGCTTAATTCTTCTTTATATTTTCCATTAAAATTTCAACACTTCTCAAGTACTGTCCCATATTTCCCATCCAAAAGAAGTGAATGAAAATCGTCACCCAATGAATTAATTAATTTAGAAAGTACACAAAGCCCTGAAACGGGGAGCTCAAGGAGCATTTGTGTCACTCAATTGCGAATTATTTAGGTCCGTGGACCTGCATGACAATTGCGCAGATAGGCGACCGGAAACGCAATGCGGCAATCATGCAAATGCGGCAGAGAGGCATCAACACTGCGCCGCATTAGGGGGACATCAGCATTAGGGGCTCCAGTTTGAGGTCCTGGCGATGTTCCCGGTTGTGTTCCCATTAGCATTTCGGAATTCCACTGCCGGCACGCACGATTGCTGATGGCCAAACAGACCGGGCCAGCGACGCTGCTGATGCGGCGGAAATAATTGTCTTGACACAGATAATCTCGTTACCTTTCGACCAGCAGCGGCGGCGGCAGAAGGCCCCCCAAGGTCCTTTTTGTGTTTTCTATTTATTTGCGTAATTTATGCCCCACCAACACATTCAGCCTGATTTGCCATTCTTCCCGGCGGATTCCCCATCTCAACTGTTGCCTCCTTGTCATTGTTAAGCTCTTTTGGTCTTGCCCCAGAGCCGCTGTTTAAAATTCAAATCAAATATCTTCATAAATTTGGCACAGCTCGTTACTATAACGAGACAGGGGAAAAGGGACGAATGCCACGACGACGACGATGTAGAGTCGAGGTGAATTTTTCCAGCTCAACGTGAGTTGTGACATTAAGCATATCGGGCCGATGACATCGCAATCTTTAAATTCTTTTGTTTACACAAATAAAAATTCATATCTATATTTATTTTTATCTTTATGATATGATTTCTTAATAAAGGTAAAGATTAAAGGGAGTTTATATAGCTTAAGATGTACCTCTTCCAAAGAAAAAGAAAAGAAAAAGTATTTGTAAAAAGTTTTTGACATTTTGAATTTCTTTGTAACTCATTTTTATTATTTTTTTTCAATGAATATATCATAGACAGGGTATTTCCCCTTCGACTCCTTGTCTCAATTTAGTTTGTTTCCATTTGTTTTATTTTGGCTTCTGTGCTGTCCACATCGCTGTCACTTGCCATAGTCTTCAGAAATTTTGATTTCTTGTCACAATTTGTTGACATTCATTATTTTTGTTCGTTCTTTTTTTGCGTTTGTCTGGCCGCAGCCAATTAAGGTAGCAAACGGCAAAAGGCAGAGGCGAGAGCCGAGATAAGGACACGTTCGACACATGTTAGTGCCGCCGAGCGGACAACGTGTCGTATGCGCAATGTATTGATTTTGCTTAGCAAGCAAACGGAGGAGCAGCAAAGGCGAAGAAAGAGCCCTTCATCGCCTTTGCTGCACTTCCTGTGCCCGGGTAACTTCCGCTTCTGTTTCGGCAGGCAGTGGCGGCGGCGGCTCAGGCTGCCTTTCACCTAATTGCACAATAAGGACTCTGGATACAGGACTCAGAGAGCCCGGGACTAAGGACCCTGCTGCCCTGCAAGTGTCGAGTGGCGTCGTCTGCTGCAATTTCCGCACTTACTGTTGATGCAGTCAGTCACTCAGCCAGCCAGTCAGTCAGTCAGTCAGCTGAAAGACTTTAAATTGTTTCCCAGCTAAAATTAATTTGTGTGCCTTGGCTGGAGCAAGTGGTTTGACAGCCCATCCTCGTCGAGTCCTGGCTTCCATTTGGGCTTTGTTTGCTCTCCGCCAGGAACATCTCAAGTCCTAATAGCTAACGCAAACATTCCGCTTCAAACTCCTTGCTAAGAGTATCCTTGAACCCACCCACCCCCGCAGCTCATTATTTTTGCACAAACAATAACAATTTGAAAGAGCGTTATGTATTTTTCAACTCAATTAGAAAATGTTTACAATGTGCATGAAAATTTGATGTGGATGCGAGCGCGAACAACTTTTGGCTGCCTAGCTGGAAAAACTTTCAGTAAAAACAAAGCGCGAACCAAACTGAACCGAAAGTTGGCTAAGTGTGCGCAGTCCATGGGGTTAGAGCCGAAAATGGAAATGGTTTTATTAAGCGCGAGAGAGCGAGTATTCAAGGTAATGCCTCATAAGATTATTAAGAGTTATTGCACAATGAACAATGGAACAACCGAAAAGTGAGGTAGGAATAGTAGGAATTATACAGCTTAGCGTGTTTCGAATGCAGAATATCTGGCATTAAATTGGGGAAAGATACTAAACTTAATTCATTAAAATAATGATAATAAATTTCTAGACTCTTAGTTTTCCTGTGTATAAACTTCCCTCTCATCTCTTAATGAATACTTACCAGCAGCCCATTCGTTTGGCTTTTCACGCTGATATTACACACTTTAGCCAAAACACAATACACCCTTTTTGGGGCCAATGGTGGCAGTAACGCAAGAAAAAATACAAAATCAGGAGCGCCATACTGGCGACACCGGCAACTTGGCCAACTTTTCTCGGACTGAGGACTGCACAGTCTGCAGAATTTTCCGTGGCGTCAGGTTGTCGCTGAAGCTGGCGGTGCACCCGGCTTTTCCAATTCCCTGCACCTACACAGTCAGCAGAAATGTCTTTATGTTATATGCGGCCAGCCACATGGACTGGATCCACGTCCCCTTCATCCTCCTCGCCAGCCGGAGGGACAATCGAGGCAGTAGCGCCGCCTGGCCATAAAGATAGCGGGGACTCATAACTTTAAAGTTCGAAAACTAATTATGCCTATGGCCTGTCCGAGGATACGCCTGGCATCCTGGCATCCTGGCCGCCTCTGCTGCATCCTGGCAGCCTCTGCTGCATTCCCATAAATTAGACTCAAACTCGTACAACCGAACCCCTGGGCTAATTTGCTCCTGCATTCTGCTGCTGCATTTTATGGCTAATGGTTTCTGAATAACAATTGGCCAAGGCAGTAAATGCGAATCGTTTTCGATATACATATTTGCTGGCTTAAGTGCCGCATTAAAACGAGTATATAGCCAGGGCATTTCGCCCCCAGATCCATCACCATGACAATAAAGGCAATTGACGAGCAGGCAAATGTCGAAAACAATGATTAACGAGCAGGCTAGATGAAATTGGGAGACTCTTTTCGGGTGGTGGTGGCTGCCACTCACTCACTGACAGACCCACAGAGTAGGAGGCATATAAAAAGTATAACGAAATCGGTCTATGGCCAGGGGGTGCACTCAGAAAAAGAAGCATAGACATCAAGCCTTAAATAAAGCAAATTAAATGAAATGAGAGTAAAGGTACAGCTTTTATTATTGGACATAGAAACAAGAAAATAAACTCGGAGTCTTGTTTTTCTTGGACCAATTCTAATGCCATTTACCAAATGGTTCTCTGAGTGCAGGAGCAGACATTCCAGCATCGAGTGAGCTGGAGAGGCATCATCAATGATTTAAATTAATCGTCGTAACACACGCAAATCTCGCACATGACAACCGAACGACAACAAAAGAAGTGGGTGGTGGCGTCTGGAGCTGCGCCCGGCTGAAGGAGGAGGAAGCTCGAGGGAAGAGCTGTTCTCCGGCGGATGTAGACGATTTCTTTCCTGAGCTCCCGCTTTCCTGCTCGCCTGCTGGCAGCGGATATGAAGTCGAAATCACCATATCAGGCCAAATTACAAGAGCAAACATAAAATGGCTCAGCCAAATGACTAAACCAAGTGGCAAGCGCCGGCACTTGATGGCATTCCACCTCCATTTCCCCCGTCCTCCTCGAGGTTCCTGGGAATCAACTTAAAAGGCAGCCGAGGCCAAATTAAAACGAAACGTTGCGATGACGGTGACGATGAAGATGGAGATGTGGAGTGGAAATGCTGGGGAATGGAAATGGGAATGAAAATGGGAATGGGTATTGGTAAGGTATGAGTATGAGTAAGAAAATGGTAGCAGGCATCAGGTTCCGGGCTGATATCTCCCGCACTGACGCAAGTCACAGCCAGAAACGAGGGGGCCACCAATCAGGGCGGATAACATGTGAAGTGGTCCGGGGGATTCTAGGGATTCTGTCTGCCGCTGAGCTATTTTGACAGATTAACTCACGCGTGCGGCAACATGCCGATGTCCGCCCCCTTCCTCGAAGTATACGCATCCCCATTTCCGCTGTGCATCTCCTGGCCCTCACCCACTCGACCAAAAGCCAAACAGAGCAGAGCACAGCAGCCCAGAGAACTCCCATCTGTCAATTGTTGATGGGTCCTGCAGCTTTGACAAACAAGCTGGCAAAAAACCGGACACTGCCTGACCAGAACTCTAGGCCTTAACTCAGTGGGAGCAGCAGCCGGAACGCAGGCACTGCCAGATTCAGATTCAGATCCAGGACCAGATTCAGATTCCGAGTTAAAGCCGGAGACAGAGCAGAGAGAAATCGCGCATAAAAATACAAGTGCAAACAGTAAAATACAAACAGAAACGGAAACGAATTTCCACAGCGAAAAACGAACAGCAAATGCTCTTTTAAAATACTCAAAAAGGATATTTAAAATAATTATTCTATATGTAATTTCTGACTTCCTTGCACAAATCCCTATAAAAGTTGAGACTTAGTTGATAAATTGTCCAAATGACTTATAGCTATCAAGGCTAAGGATAAGGGACAAATGATTAAACTCTGAATCATAAAAACGAATAGGGAGAATATAGGAATTCTCTCGTCTTGGTTTACACCAAGTTTCACTACTAAAACTTGACAAAGTTGCTGGCAAAGTGCAGGGAACTGGCAGTGAGAGGGCATGATTAACAGGACTCGACATCCGTTTGGCAGTGTCAGCCATTTGCCGCTGCATGTGTTAAATTTAAGTTTTGATTTACGACCTCAACTTTGTAGGCTGTTGTTGTTTTATATAGGCAATGCCCTCCCGCACACACACCCCACACACTCACATGCCCGTTTTGATAGTGATAAATTGCGCTGTCAGAAGTTGGTAGCTACAATCGCAAACTCGCTAGCCTGTTTTTATTCCGCCTGGTTCATTTTTTTCTTCCTTTTTCTAACCAAACTGAGCGGAGCCTGAGCCCAGTTGAGTTGAGTTGAGTTGCTCTGAGTCGCAGCTGCCGAGGAGTCAGCATAACGTATACGCCCTGTGGCGTATCAAGATATCTGTGCCATGGCATAGGTTGCTTCACTCAACTCCACTCCACTCCACTCCACTCCACTGCCATATAACTGGGTTATGAGCCCAGCTTCGAGCATTTAATGGCTGTTGACAGTCGTGTCGGAACACAAAAGGCACTGTACTGGGTTCATGGAGGAGTCGAATCCTGTGAGAGCCAGTGATGCCAGCAATTCATCTTAAAACTGGACAGAATGCTCAGAAATAAGGGAATAACTATTACAAATACCAATATCAAGAAAATAATCCCAGAAATAACAATGTTTCCTAAGGCTTTATGATTTTTTAAATATATTTTCAAATGGTCTTCAACAATTATCAATAAACACAAAATTCATGACATAATAACCACAATAAAATATTTATTTGTATTGAATAATCCATTTCAATTATAAAAATATCTTAAAATGAAAAATAAATTCTTAAAATATACAAATAAAACACACAGTTCCCACTATATAAATGCTATGATGCCACCTCTAACGCAATGCCTGCCCTTTTTTTTTTGTTTTAAGCCTTTCGCTGTTCACTTTTTATGGCCAACTTCTTGACGGCTAGCTGTGCGAGTTATGTGCCCATTTCATTGCATTGTTGTTGGGGGCTGAAGTGCGCTTATAAATTTGTAATAAAGTTGCTTATGTGATGCCATTGTGGCGCACAGGCGGCAACGCGGCGTATAAGCGATATTGGCAAAGCGGACTTTAGCTAATTGTGGACATTAAATATTAAGAACTATTGGCTGGCCATAAATTGCATTCGCAATTGTTAGAAATTTTTTAACGCTCCACTGCGTTTACAAAGGCTCTCGCACTCTCTCTATATATATCATGTATATAAGTATAAGTAAGTATATATGGCGTATATATGTGTTATGTGTTATATGGGAACCGGATTAGCCGGCATTTGGTGATGGCGCTCTCTGGTCTGCGCATAAATTATGCAAAATGATTTATAAGCGAAAAGGCAAAAGCGAAAACCGCGCTACGTAAAAACTAAACATTGACCGACCGCATAAATTAATTGAATTATGCAGGCGGCGGTCCACTCCTCTCCTCTCCATTCTATGTCATTTCATGCACCATCTACAGCTATATCTATTCATTATTATTATGTAAATGTTGCATGTGCGTGGGTTGGCGACTGCCGCTCTTAAATCATGCGATTTGAACTCTCACTTGATTAGCGCGCGGGCTTAGTTGACAGATTTATGGCTGGGTCCTTTGCGAGGCTCTTGAGCTTAAAGCTTAGCCCAAAACCGAAATCAATTTGCCATCGAGGGCAGTGCTCGTTGCCCCTTAAAGTCCATAAAGACTGCCTTCGAAATCAATAAACCACGCGCGGCTTTTATGAGCCTGATTTATATACACACACACACAGAGAGAGAAAGAGAGACTTTAGCCACGAACATGACATGTTTCTGGGCCCAAACCCCACCTTGGGCCCCCCTTTCCTCGCCCACATTGGCAGCAATGTCTTTAATTTCTTAGTAGCTGCATAAATAAACTATAAATTCAATTTTAGTACGACAACGAGGCACTCGGCTGGCTAAATAGATCGCTTGCATCGTATTGTAGGAGCCACAGTGAGGACTCACTTATAAAGACAACGTAAGGATTCTGCAAGATATAACTTTATGTTTATAGTAAACTTTCAATAATATCAAAACCAAAGTTTCAACGACTGTTTCCCACAATTATTCTTTCTTTAACCCAAAAAAAAAAGCCAGTGGCCACTGTAATTCTTCGGAATAGCAATCCCAGATTGCCACTCGAATTGGTTGCATATTTGCTCAGCTTTCCACATAACTTATAAGTATTTATGCCATGCGGCAAACTCAAATAATGAACAGGAAAAACTTATCCTAGCAGCGAGGACTTGTAGCAGCTGATGGAAACGACGAGCATTTATCGGGCCGTAAATCGTAGCTTGCTTTTATGCAGCTCAGGAGTCGGGATACAGGACTCGGAACTAGGGACCCGGGACTCTCGCTCGCATGTGCTTAAAATTTAATGACCCTTAAAGACCCAGTCACAGGCAGGCGACTTTTATGAGCTGTGTGATTGCTCGACGGTATGTCGTGTGAGTGGGCCATATTTAAGGGCCAGAACCTGCATCCGCATCCGCACTCGCACTCGCATTCGCATCCTGATCCGTATTCGCAGGAGCCAATAGTCTGGCAGAAAGTCATTGAGACACAGCAATGGGCAAATGCAAAAATATGCAAAACGGGCAATCACCAGGAGACGCTGAGATAGGAGGACGACAACACCGGCGCAGGACGAAATACACAGCAAAATACAAGGTATCAGTGCCAAATGCAGCGGCCATGGCCACCTCTGCGTGCAAAACAACAAGAAGGCTCTCCGCCAAACCAAACGAGGCCAACCAATCCCGGCCAGACCAAAACGGATGGCCAATCGCAATCCCCAGCTGTCTATGGGATAGCCAGGATTAACAGTTGCCCGAAATGAAATGGATGGGACGTAAAAACGTTATGCCGGCCAAAAGGCATACAACAGTTTAAGCACTTGCATTGCCACTCCGCCGCCACACACGCTTCTGGCGGGTATCCTCGAATTTATTAGCCACTTTCCAGGGATATATGCGCGCAAAATACCAGTTGAAATACCAGCCAAGACACGCATTTATTAGGAAAAATAATGGAAAGGATTTTGGCAGCTGAAGTTAATGGCAAAAAGATGCGATTAAACGGAAATAATAAATGAGGAACAACACACTTCGAAAATTAGGATTAGGTTTGGATATTTCTAAAATAAAATTAAATATCTTCAAGTGTAGTTTCCATTCGTTGCCGGAAAATGCACCAGTGCACTTGTTCGCCCAGTTTCCAATTTTTTTGCCCCTTCCGTAGCTTTTTGCATATTGGCCATGTGCGCTTTGATAAGTGAAAATTGGAAAAATCCTCACTTTGCATGCAAAAATAATTACGAAAATATTTGCAGGCGGGCAACAACATTGTCGTTGTATCTTTTTTGAATGTCCTTTTGTCGTTAGCATCCCGACTCCAACTCCTACATATATCGAACGTTTAAATTGTTCAGCAGCTTTGACAGCTTTAAGCGCGGCGGCCCTCGAGTAGTTGAGCGCTTCACAGCCATTGGCAGTTAGTGGCTAAGCAGGGAGGCTTATGGCCAGGAGCCTCTAGGGACAACTAAACGAGGAGAAAGTCCTGCGGACAATACAGAGCGAGTGCTCCATTGTCATTCGCCGCTGTGCATGGACCAAAGTTAACTGACATTCAGTTCAGTTCAGTTCAGTTGAGTTTGTTCATACTCTTTTTTTTCACTCATTTTTTTGTGTGTTTTTTGGCCATTTCTTCTGTTGTATTTTGTGTGTGTTAGTGCAGTTCATGCTGACTGCAAATGAAAAGGCCATCGAAAACAAAAGCTTGCGTTGCCTATAAATAGCGTGAGCCCAACTTGACTTTCCACTTGCCAACTTTCTGCCACTGCCACAGGCACTGCCAGTCGCTCCTTTTGGCCACGAGTCTTATCTGTTTATAGCGCTTGTCGTGTAGGTCCCGCTGCACTATTTTTGCGCCTTCCGCTTTTCTTTTCGGCTCCGGCTTTCCTTTGTTCTAGCCAGAATTACGCGTTGTCAGCACCCAGAAAAAAAGTTTTAAACTAGTTTATCCTAGAATATCTTTAAAAGCAATTCAAGGGGAATGACATTTCTAAATTTATACATTCCGTATTAAAAACTCTGTGAATATCAAAGTTCAAAACAGAAAAATAGATAATAAACACCTAAATTGTATATTTTACATAAGAAAAAATAAATAAATTTCATAATTTCCTAATAAATATATCCTTGGACATTGAAATATATTTTTTAAATAATTTTGTTCCTGTGTCTCCTGCCATAGATCTTTGTGGGATTTGCTCGTAATGCATTGGGATCGCCATGAACTATGTTACTTAATTGCATTTACGGACCACACACACACTGCCATAGTGTTAAGCTGGCTCACAAATCTAATTGCAATTATGCAATTTGCTGCCATTAAGGCAAAAAACATATAATGTGCCATAAATTTATGCAACGATAATGCCCGGCGCGGGTGCGCCGATGTCAACGCTTGTTTGCAAATAAACACACAAATCGCTGGCCATAATTTATTCGGGTGTTTGGGCAAGTGTGTTAACATGGAAACACGTTAGCCGGAATTATACACATTGGCTACAATATAATTAACAAAATATAGCGAAAAGAAAATGCAGAAAAATGAAAAAAAGAGATAGCCATCAAGCTATGGCAACACATTGTTTATTGTATTCAATAAATTATTTTTGCAGCGCGCCTCGCGCTTTTTAATTGCATTTCAATGTGGCAGAGTGCGTGACTCCGGTGCGAAAATTTCAAAACTTTATTAAATTATGAGCAAATAATGCAAATCACGTGTGCAACAAGGCGGACGGGGTTTTTTCTGCGCCTTTTTTACAATCCTTTTATTTGCCCGCATAAGTATGCTACACTTTGTAGAGAAGGTTTTTATTTGAATTTTAAAATGGTTGTTCCACGGCTGTTAATTAGCGGGATATTTAATATACTTTGTATATTATACTTTGTTGCATCTCTGAACAATTTTGTGAAATTTTTACTCCCATTCATCATATTTAATTCAAGCGAATTTTAGAACAATGTTTCTTTCACATTTCCCTTTTCATTATTGTTATATTAAAGCAGAGCTAAAGCCTGGCTTATCTTGGAATTTCCATAACCAGATTCCAAGAATCAATCTAAGAACACCCACCCTTATCTCAGCTTATTCTTAGGGTTATTAATTAGTTTATATCAGTGCTTCCTCTTTCGCGACTATGAACTTTAATTTTAACTGATTGCTGTTTGAGGGACTCCCGCTGCTTGCCCCAAAAAAAGCATTCCGCCAAACTCGGACATACTTAGCTAAATAACAAAATTAATGAAACATTCCCAGACCCCGGGCTGTGCAAATACAGTTATTTATACTACACTCAACTTAATTACAAGCAACAGCAGCCGCAGGAGGCATCGCTCCTCCGGCATCAGCAGCAGCACAGCACAGCACCAGCACCGGGCTTAATCCGGCTACATGGCCACGGTTCATTAATCAGACGCGACTATAAGCCACAACAAAACCCGAGTATCTGGCTACCTACTGCTCGGCGGTTCCTGGAACTAGGAGCCACCACCATCCGGGCAGCGCCAGGGATGCCAGGGAAAAAATTAACAAGCAACTTAACACTTTAACGCCTTTCACTTCACTTTACGATGCCGGGCGAACAATGTAATTACTTCAAAACAAGAAGATGCTGACCTCCCTTGGTTCCCTTGGTGGGCTCCTGGGTTCCTGAGTTCTTGGGTTTTAGGGTTTCGTGGGCCGTGAATTAAGTTTAGGATGAACTAACTGAAAGTCTGCAGTGGACGCTTGGCTGGGTTTTCGGGCAACGTGCCGGGGATGTGGATGAGAGAGGATGCTGTCGGCCCTGACTGCATTACCATTTGATTATAGAAAACATTTATTTAACTTGCCCGGGGAGAGGCAACTAAGCATTATGTAGCCCACACATACACAGTGAGAAAGGGGTTATAATTATAAGAGTACAAGGGATATATGTAGTAACACCTAGAAAATTATTCAATATATTTTCTGTGAAAAAAGCAATACCTTATTGTCTACTTTTAGATTATCAAATAATAAAATTGATTATTTTCATAGCTGCTAGTTTGCTGATAGTTTCTTTCAGTGCAAGTTCACAGGACCGCTAGGTAAAGCAGGCTAAAGCTGGGCGAGCCAAGCCAAGCCAACAAACTGCACCGCCAACTAACCACAATGCAAATCCGCAGAGCAAACAATGTCAGGTGACGCAGGAGCCTTCCCTGCGGCTGAGTGGGCGGCTCCAGATCCAGAAGGTGGACTGGCCCAGTGGTTCCGTGGGTGTGTGCCAGCCAGTGACAGGCTGACAGACAGCGGCACACCTTTGGAATCAACTTTGAAAGGACCCCGCTCAGCTCTCAAATTGGTAAACGTTGACTCCGGCCCGTGCACGTAATTCAATCTGCAGTCCCAACTTATTCCCAGCCTCAGTTTCAGCGAGGAGGAGAAGAAGCCACAGCCATAGCCAGAGCTAGAGCAGAAGTAGGTGCCGGAGCATCTGTAGCAGATTTACCCGTCAGCCGTCGCGCCTGAGCATGTGTTAACGGCTTCCCCTCTTCATCATGCCTTCACCAACCATGGGCCATTTGTCTTGGCCAACTGACAGGCTGTTCTCGAAAGCCGAAAAGCCCGCTTCTAAGTTGCAAGTGCAGCTGCCTGCAGTGGGAAGGCATTGCCATTGCCATTGGTTGCGCCCAAAACTCGCTCGCTGGTAAATGGAAAGTCCTCGCATTCGGAGGGAAAACCCTTGGCGAATGCTAATGGAAAAGCCCAGCGATACTCGTACCAAGCAGGCTGTAATTAATGCTATCAGCCTGCCGACTGTGACAAGCAAAAAGGGGGGGCCGGAATATTGCGGCGGGGCTAACTCGATTTTAGAGCGCCCAAAGTTGAAAATTAGAGGGCAGTTGCTGTCAAGTTCCTTGACCTCAGCTCTCCTAATGAAAATTACAGCCTTGCTACAATAGGGTAATTGTTTTTCTCAAATTAAATTTACTTGAATGGGCACTAGAGCGAAATCTAATTGTAACTTGCTTTAAGACTGAACTATTAAATGATTTTGAACCCAAAGGGATATTAAAACTGTTGAAATTATTTGTTTTTAATTAATACATTGCAGGCGATGGGATTATGATAATGAAAATCTGTTCTTAAACATGAAAATCGAATTAAAGTATTTTAATATCTCTTTAAAATATTAATAAAAAATATAAGGGAGGAGTTCAAACTAATTTAAAATATTTTATACAGGTATTAAGCACGTTTATAATGTTTCCATGGTTAAGAAGCTATTACGAAATAATAAAACAAGGTAAATACAATTTTAATACCACATTAATTTGGATTCTTTGTGAAAATACACTTTTCCAAGAATGTAATTTGCGAACCCTAACACGACGAAGGATAAAACTAGACCGACATGAACTGAAGTTACTTCCTGATGGGGATATATCGGGACAGCTCCGACCTTTATATATATATATACACCGGATATATGTATATACCCCAATGCAACCCTTGGCTAGGAATCCGCGCAGCAGTTTTCAGTTGGTTGCATTCGGGCAGACAAGGAATCGGGGATCGGGAGTCGAGTGAGCCAGTGGAGTGCAGTGCAGTGGAGTGGAGACCAGGATATGGTCTATCGTGAGCTCGGAGTCGCGACACTTTGCGAGAAGCGACGGAAATGCCAACCTGAACACGCATACAAGTCAAGAGCCCGTGGCCCGTAACTATTAAATACGGCGGAATGGGGACATAATTAATTTAAAGGCTCGCCTCGCTATGGTAATGTTTGCAAAGAGTGTCAGGTGTTTGGGTTCGCAACTATTTATCATCGGGCGAGTGCATTTGCATGGAGTTGATTTATTATAATTACGCTGCAGCTGACAGCCGGAGCTGGAGCGGTAAATGCCCTGACAGTCGCTTTAATTACACATATCAATTAGCAATGAGTGGCGAGTGACAAGGCAGCTTAAGCCGCATCGTCAAAGGATACTTACCGCAGTTTGTCCGTGTGACAGATAGAGCTCTCCTTCGTTCGTTTGCTGCTTTATTTTGTTTTGTATTTTTTTAAGAGCTCCCAAAAAAAGGACCTCAAGTACTCGCCCACACACACACAGACACACACCGAAACGGGGGGAGTCAACATATGGCAGGAGTTCGTGGCCACACTTTCCGCAGGACAAACGCGCTAAATAATAAAAGAAAATGGCCGCAGGACAACGGCGCAGTAAAATAAAACAATTTAAGAACCGAAAACAAGTCATTTGCCAGGCGGTGTGTCCTGTTTTCGTGGCTGCGCTCTCCTCTGTGTGTTAGTTTGTGTATGTGTCTGTGTGTGGGCGTTTAACTTGCCTAGGCCTTGGGCGTAGCCATTGTCGTAGTCATCCTGCAAATGTCCTTTTCTCACTCTATTTCGATTTCAGTTTTATTTATTTTATTTTTTGTTTTTTTTTTTTGTTCCGCACACCATAATGTCCTGAACAGTTCCAGTTATTGGCACTTTAACCACTTCTGGGATATTTATTTTCTTGCCATTCAGTTGCACACTAAACACTTTTCAAGTCCACCAAGTCGGAGCTGAGTGTGCGAATCCTGGGGGAATCCAGGGGACGAGCGCACACAACCAGCGCTGCCGCAGGACGACAGCCAACTGTGCGCTGAGCCCGAATGCCGTTACCATTTCGTCCTCGGCCAACTCGAACCCCCAGTTCGAGCTGCAACCAGTTCGGTTCGCTTGCAGACAAAAGAATGCCCCGCCGCATCCTGCTGTCCCCCGTATCCTGAAGCTCGCTGCCATCCTTGTTTGCCGCGACACTTGTTACGGTTTTGCGAGGGCGTCGGGCTTCCGAGGATCCTGCGGCAAGGGAGGGTGTGTGTATCGTTGGTCTTCGTCCTGCTCGAAGTGTTCGTGCTTGTTTGCTCCCAGCTACGACAGCGGCCCTCGTACAACGTGTCGTATGCGCACTTTTGCGGCATTTTTAACTGTTTATTCCGGGGGCCTCCAGCTCCGCACAAGGATAAAAAAATGGGAAAAGAAAAAACGTATTCCGAGAGAGTTGGTCAGCAGGCAGGCAGGCCTTGTTCGAAACCAGACATGCGTCCACTTTAAATTTTTATTTTTTTGTATCGCTTTTTATGTATTAGAAATAAGGAGATGAAGACGTTTGGTTCTAAATTAAATGGGGCCTTAAATTTTAACTATGTAAATTATTTAAAATAATTATTTATACGAGATATAAAATATAAAAGAAATAATACCAAATTTTATGATATTACCTGAATTACAGGCTTTTAAAGAGCTTTTCAACACTTAATAATAATTTGTATTGCAAATTTAATTTTCTTATTAGTGCTTAATAAGGCAATTAACAAATTCCATTTATGACCTAATGGCTCTCATTATGAAATCATTAAAAAAGTTAGCGGAAAATATTTAGAAATCTCAATTAGATAGTTGAATACATCAAAAAACATTTAATTAATACGTTAATGAACTACAATGTATAAAATATATAGAGTATTTATAAAAAACTTAAATTTACAGCTTGGCTAAACCCACAATTAATTGTTAGTCAAAGATATTGCAATTAGAATTAATTGGTTGGCATATCAATAGGCCTAAATTATACACCAAAGACCGTGTTAAATTTATTCAAAACCCAAAAGAGTGGCGCTAAGTGTAAATAAAATGTTTCAATGGTTTTGTTGGTTTTGTTTCTCCGAACATCCTCCGGGCGGGAGCAACTGCAAACAATTGACAATATCTGGTAGCGATTGGAAAAGGTCCTGTCACTATTATTTAGCAATCTAAACGATTTTTTGCGAACATGAACTACGAGTATTTGCAAAGAGCCTGGCTGCCCGAGTATTTGCAGAGGTGAGCCGGTGTGCGTGGCGATTTGGTAATTGCAGCATCAACAATGATGTCCATAGCGCATGCAAGTTTAATGCCCGACCCGCGTGTGAGAGCGAGTGTGGATATCCGGTGGCCATAATGTGCCAGCGGGACAATTAACGGCAAACGGCCAGACAGCCGGGCTATGTAAATACGGCCAGCACAGTCAATTAAATTCGAACTCGGCACTCCGCGCTCGGCAGAGTGTTAAAGCGCTGAAATCGAGTCGAAGCCAGCTGGCTGAGTCCTTAAACCAGGCGGATAAACACGTCTACATATGCCCGGCAATTCGATTACATTTTTTTCGGATTTTTTCCCTTTTTTTTTTTTTGTTTTGTATCCCGTTGAACAAAATTTGTAATTCAAATTAAAAGTGCAAATAGTTTTTTATAGCAGCGTTAGGGTAAGGGGGTTGCACTTGAAAAAAGGTGGGAATTTAATAAAGTGTAAATAACAATAATTCTAAAATAAATGCCAAGTTCTATTTATTTAAAATGTGCAGATTTGGCTTACGTTTTCCTTTTTTTTTAATAAATGTTATAATCTGTATTATTATATTAAAAAATATAAATATTTGATAGCCGGACCTAAAATAAATAAAAAACTATAATTTTTTTGATTATCAACTATAAATTTAACCTTTTTTTGATTAAAAATATATGTTTTTAATCCAAAGAATTATACAAAAAGTTCATGAACTAAGTTTAAATTATTTAAACAATTTCCCAAAAAGTTCAACAGATTTAGGGTCCAAAACATGAATATTTTCTGAATTTCTGATAGACCTTTGTGCCATTTTCCAGACTCAGGACTAAGCAAACCTCTTGATTTTTGCTTCTAGTGAATGATGGGGAGTGGAGTAATACAAGGGACAGGATCTGTGGCAGGCAACAAAAGGCATACCAAATTACTGGTGAAGCGTCTGTCTCAATCGGGAAAGTGGCCGGGAAAAGGCCAGACCGAGCCGAGAGAGCGAGTCCTTTGCAAAAGGCAAATGAAACGCAGTCAGTGGAAATGACGGCGCTTGGCGCGTCGACTGAGAAATGGAGGCAACTAAAAAATGGGAAAAACAAAGATGGAAATAGAAAATGCCGCCACATCTGAATGCTGTGGAGGAGCAACAATGTTGCATTCCACTTGGGCACTTTGTTAGGACTTTGTATATATACGCATACATTTATATGTACATATATAGTATGTGGTATATATGCAGCAACAGTCATATTGTGGCCACACAGACACACACGAGCACACAATACCCAGGCTGTAGGGGGTTAAGGGACCCAAGTGGGCTCGGGGACAAAAGGACGACGAAAAGTAAAAGCCACGCAGGCATTTGGCACGGAAAATATTTTAAAATTCCAGAAACGAAAGTGCAGACAAAACTCTTAAATGACGAGCAGCACGTGCCCAAATAAAGCGATGCGCATAGTTCGAGGCATATCCTTCGTCCCCATTTATACACACACACACACATGCTGCCATGCAGCATATAGAGGACTTCCTGGTTGCTCAAACTCAATTTCGACTATCCTGGCTATCCTGGTAGGCTTTTTGCTGACTCCTCGAATGTGTCACATCGTCCAGCATTAGATTGGACTCCAAGAGTCAGGAGTCTGCGATGCAGATGTGTGACAAGTGCATATGCCACCGAATCGAATCGAAAATGGCTTATTTATCCTGATATATTGATAAACATCACTGCCACATGGCAATGGCAATGGCCATGGCAACAGACAGGACGAAAAAGGCGAGTCTCAAGGAAGGAAGTTCAATAAGTATTTCGAATAGATTGCCTTTTCATTTTTCACAGTTTATACATAGTATATCGTTTTATATCCTTGGCTCAGTAACCATTTTTACAATTACTTTTTTACTTTCCAATATATTTTCAGTTTTACTGAGACATCAAGGAATTACCATATACAGCTCTTAACTCTGTAATCATAAAGCTTATTATTCGCATTGATAATCATTGAAATAAACACCATACAGTGGCCAGTATTTTTACTGATTGAGATTATCCCACAAGAAGCCGGAATCAGGACTCATTATGCGACTGGATATCACAACAAATGGCAGCTAATTAAAGTTCGCTGAATAATTTACAGATTTATGCACTCGAGAGGCACTTTTTCGCATTCGATTTAATTTAAGAAATTTGCATAAAATAAACATTGGAATTTACGAGAAATCACGCAATATTTTTACAATCTAAAATGGCACCAACAAAAGGAGAGAGGCCATCGCAACAAAAAGGTTTAAACAAAAAAATGCTACGAAAAAAATTAAAATCACAAAAATGGGTTCTCACACCAGCCTGGCATGATTGAATGGGATTGGTTGGCCGGATGTCTAGCAATAATCAATCAAACGTGAAATAAATGAAAATATGCTGAATAAATCGAACAACAAATCGTTGTCTGACTGCCAGTCCTTCCTTCTTTCCTTGTTGCTGCCTCATTTTCTTTTTTCTTCAATCCGTAAATATTTTCGTATTATTTATTTATTTTCATAGCTGATGTTGGTGTTGTCTTGGCTTTGCTGCTCTTTAATACGACTTCCTGAGCCATTAAATTTTAGCATAACAAACAAAATACTTTCCGACCATTTCCGTTGACTTGTTTCACTGACATTTAAGCGACACAAAAAAAGGGAAGCACCCAAAAAAAAGGAACACCAGGAGAATTGAATTGACGAAAGGATAAGAATATATAAAAAAGAAATGGTAGGAGAACATTCTCTTTTAATTTATAAGAACTTAGAAAGAATGTAAAATAAGTTAAATAAAAACCCTAAAACAATATTAACATCTGGACTATAATATTTATTGGCTTTTCCAAATTGTGACTTATGACCTAGCAATATTTGCTTTTTAACAAATCTCTTTGATTCGCTTCTTATATGTATATCCAACTCCCCTTTTAAGTTTAGTATTTTCCACAGTGCACAAACTGCAAAGTGCAGTAAAAAATTTGTTGAAATATGCGACGAACGGTGGAGTGTTCCACCAAAAAAAAAAAAGAAAAAGTATCCCAACGAAAATGCATGCAGCGAACTGCTCGCCGTTTTATTTGCACTTCAATTTTGCCCTCGACGACGACCGGCGGCGCACTTTATGGCGATTGCAATCCCAGCTGCACTCGCCTAACTGCACTGCAGTGCAGTCCAAGTCCGAGGAGTCGCGGCTGTCAGGAGTTGGTCCTGGGTCCCGGTCTCGGTCCCGGCTCCTCGAAACTCGAACTCGCTAGCTAGACAAGTGCTACTTACGGCTATTTTATGTTGCGAAATGTCCTTTGGAGCTTATCAGCGTTTAACATCGGACCGAAGTCAGCCCAAAAATAATGGGCAGGAGCGCAAAAAGCAAGCTGCAGGTGAAATGCAAACGAAATAAAATCATGTGACACTTTGTGGTTAATAACACGAGGGGGGCTGTCCCATTGTCTCGGCGGGAACAAACCCCAAAAAACCAGGACAGCCCACACAGACACAGCCCATAACCCACAGCCAATTGGCCTCACTTTTTGGGGTTGGCGGTGATTTAAATGCAAATTTATAGCCATGCAGCCGTAAAAAAGGTACGGAAAAAATTATAAACGACCCCACAAAATATAAATAAATGGACACACATGCAAAACGCAAACAAAAAAAATATATAAAGAGATGTAATAATAATATTTACAAAATGTCTGCATGCCGGCGACTCCTGACGAGAACATTTTAATTTGTCGCATTTACATTTACATTTTGATTAAACGATTTGCATATCGCCAGCCGGCCAACCCATTTAGGGCCAAACTGATTAATTTATTGAATCCAATTCAAGGATTAATTAGATGATAAACCCATTGCCGGCTTATGCATCTTTGCTTGCCGATCCTGCAGGGTCCGGGTGCTACCCGAGGGCAGGCTGTGAAGGTAATACTCCCGGCAGATCAGGCTCCCGGTCATCTAGGCGTTGAACCACATATCTTAAAGATAGATATATCTATATTTTCTGCAATAGCCAACTCCAGCGTTTTGTTTTTCGACGATAACTTCTTGTATATATGTAGTTTTCTACCGAAAATTTCCCATAAAATTATGTTATTTTGGAAGAAGGTCAACATAAAAATTATTTTCATAAATAGATAATATAACTTGTAGCATCATTTATAATTACAGTTTTAATAAAATTAATGCAGCCATTTAAAATAAAAGCTGGGCACATGTTATGGTTAGTTTTTGGTTGCCAACATTTCGCTCATCGTAAAAAATGAGCCATTTTATGTTACTTTTATTAGTTTCAAAAAATCTGAAATTGATGCCCCATTTCAAAGTTATTGTTCCTCCGTGAATTGGAACTTCTAACGTGTCCATGCCCCAGGTTTTATCTCTCTCGGAGCTCAACTGAATGTGCTAACCAAATGTGGAATTTCGCACAAGGGCCACGCTTACAGCCCGTCGTCGTTAGTCATTCGCCCGGGCTGCGGCGCCCCTCTGCGGAGCAGAATTGTTGTTTAAGTTTGCCATTTTTCAACAACTCATCAATCTGTTCGATCTGCTGTGCTTCCTGGCCATAGTTTGCCTGGCAGGCTCAGTTCCAGCCAGTCCTGCCGCCAGTTACCGTTCCTAACTTATGCGAGGCACGCACTCTCACCGCAAATGCAGCAGCATCAGTCTTCGTCTGCAGCACAATTGCCTCTCACCGATGCTCCCTTGTGCACTGAACGGATTAATAAAAGTTCTAGATCTTCTAAAAGAGAAAATTAGAATTAAAAACTTAAGCTTTGTTATCCTTTTAAACTATCTAAAAAATATATATTATTGACTTAACATATTTTATCTTAAATGTGCGACCTAAAGATGTGGAAATATATTTCCAGGATAACCTTCAAGGACTTTTCTTCACAGTGCAAGTTCCCTGAACAAATATGGCTGACTGATTTGAAGGGAACGAAGCTGGCTGCTGATGGGCCTCGAAGTGGCAGGGAAAGCCAAGGCAAACCAAACGAAACGAAACGAAAGCTAACCGCCTGCGCCAATGACGCTAAAACTTTTTTATTATGTATTTGGCCCTTTTATTATTCATCTATCATCGCTGTTATAGTTTAATAGAAAGTTTAAAAGTCATCATCGTGGCATCGGCATTGCCAATGACTTGCCAAAGAGCCGTGCGCCATATGTTCTTTGCCTCCGATCCGATCTGAGACTCCACTCCCGCTCCCTGAAGCATTTCCGGCACCCTCTTCGACTTCTTCTGGGGTCGGAGATGTAGTCCGACTCCGACTCTATCTCCACACGATGCTGGCCAAAAGGCATTTGGCGGGTTCTGGCCCATAGCCAGCTCAGACAGCAGATAAACAATTAAATTTATGCAGCAAACGTTTCATTAGCATTCGAGGAAACCTCCTTGTTTAGTTTGGCCCCAGTCCTTAGGACCGGGCCGTTAGTGTTAATTAACTTGGCGCGAATTCAAGTGGCCAAAACAAACGAAATGGGAGGTTGTCTCAGCCTTTGAACTTATTTTGGCAACTTGATATGGCGGATGCAGCTTGTAAAATAATACATAATGTTCGAAACATATGTATTTCTCCAAACAAAAATTACAGAAAATAAAATATTTTTAATAATTATATCCTTTTGTTTCAAGAGATCCTAGCTTATTGAAATTTAATATAAACATTTATTCTTCCCAGCTGCTGACCTGCTTTGGGATGTCCGTAATATATGTAGGAATCCAAAGATATAAACCATGGCTTCATGTCGCAAATTCAATAAAACTGCAACTGACCATGAGACGTTAATAGGGCCATCGGCTACGCATGCAAAAAACCAACACAACCGCAAAGTGTTTCTAATAAATTTTTGCACCAGCAACTACAACAAGTGTTTAAATTTATAGCATCTGCGATTTACTCTACGTAGTACGTACGACTCTCGCTCTGAATAAACAATATTTTATATGAGCCAAGCGCCAAGCGCCCGGGGTCGGTCAGCTCGTCCAACTCGCTTGGCCATAGCATCGGCCGTTGGCGCTAACTAAGCGATTCTGAACATGGGGGATATAAAGGACTCAAGGATACTGTAACAAGTAAAAATATATATAATAAATTCAGAAATAAACAAAAAAAAGTAATTCAAAAAATAAAACTATAATAACCCAGCAGAACTTAAGAAAAATATCTTGTCGTAATCTTTATACTTTTCTTATCAGATCGCCCACATCTTCAACAAGTAAGCGTGCATATCCCTTAACCAGCTGCTGGATTACAGGGTGTGAAAACCACGAAGAGCAATTATGATATCGGGCATGATTTTGTGGGCAATTGGCTTTAATGGCCACCAGGCCAGTTCGAGCCAAGTGCTGTCGCCAACAGCAACAAGGCCGGGACTGGAAGCAGCAGCAGCAGAAATACAGTCAACATTGGCTGTGCCCTGTGTGTGCGAGTGAGTATTCCCCACCGAATTCCCTTCGCGTTCCCTTTCTCTCCACGGGCTCTAACCGCTGGTCTATATGTACGTGTGAAATTTATTTAAATGCTGCCAAAAGGCAACAGCAACAACAGGAGCAGTCGCTGGAACTGGAACTGATGATGCTGGATGGAGTTTGGACTCGCCGGAGGAGGCGATACTCGATTGGCCTCCGTTTCTGGGGCTAAAGTGTCGCCTTTTGTGTGTTATTAGCCGGGCCTGGGAACTTGCCAGCCTAGACTCCGATGCCTATCAGAAGCAGGACTTATGCACAGTAGAAAATAAATAAACAATACTGAGAGCCTTTGATAGGGTAAAACTTCCCTTTACTTGAAAAATCACAAGCTGATAACAATCTTAAGTCTTGAAAACCTCACCAAAATTTTACAATTAATAAAAAATTTATAAACAATATTTACTATAGTTCATATTTTGAGCTTATAATGGGCTTTATTATAATCTTAATTTAATTTTAAATACATTTGATTTAATGTTTACTTTTGTAAAAATAATATAAGGATCTTAGTAAATGAAACAACTTTTATTTTTCTAAAATTTCCCCCTGTGTATACTCCAAGGGAACCAATCTGGACTGGCATCCCTTTTTCCCATTTCCCATGTCCTGCCACTGCTCCTGATTTTTCTCCTTTTTTGCTGGCTGCTTGCAATTTATTTTTATATTGCCTTACATGATAATCGTTTGCATTAAAAATCGCCTGACGTTGTGTGGCCGTCTGGCAGTTGCCTTTGCCAAAAATGTCCTTGTTTGTATTTATTTATTATTCAAAGTGTTATCGGTGACAGAGCAGTGGTGGCAGAGTGCCGGCGTGACAGAGGTTGGGGGCATATCCGCTTCCGGCTGAGGACGGGGAGGAATGGCAGCCGAAAACCCAAAGGATTAGTTATGATAAATGTGTTTTATAAGCGTGACACATACACAGGGACACAGAGAGAGCCCCCCAAACCAAAAAACAACAGGAAAGGCAAACAACGGAGAGCGGGTCGTGTCCCATTTTAATGCACAGATAATGAGTTCCTTTGTTGGCAATATGTCAAATCGCTAGGCCAATATTTCAGTCCCGAAAGGATTGGGATTGGGATCGGGATACATTTTGCCATTTGCCGTTTAGCATTTACCATTTACCATTCACCATTTACCATTTGCCTTTTGCCATTTCGGCGTTTTGTGTGGGGGCGTTGAGTCGTGTTAATTGCGAGCCGGCTCCGGGGGCAACTACTGAATGAGATTAGTTGGGCAAAGATTATATAAATCAGTGGCATCAATTCTGATCAGTTACGCAAGACAGGCCACAGAATGCCGGGCTGATAAATGCGGATGTGGCGAGGCCTGAGAGGAGAAATCAATTAAAAACGCTTCACTCCAGCTTATCCTTATCCTTGTTGCGGTTGCTGCTTTTCGGTTGCCATAAGGACGATACGGAATCTGCCCAACCAGAGATAGGCATATCGAATAAATCAATGCATTTGCCGCAATAATGCTGTCATGTGTGGTTTTGGGAATCTCAAAACTAAACCACCGACTGTCAACCATTGAGTTTTACTAATGAAGTCATTTAATTGAAGAAACAATTCGACAATTGTTGTTTAAAATTCCATTTGTATTTAACAAAGTTTAAACTGAAACAATATGCATATTTTTGTGGTAGATTAACTGCTTATTTATTTTATATTTTTCTTTCAATAATTTAGACTGTATAAACACTTTGCTGCACTTGTTTAAATTGATATTAAAATTTAATTCCTTATCTGAGATACCCGTTTTCTTTAGTAAATTATTTACCAAATATATAAAACATCTTTATAAATCACAGAGCATATCCAGTCGGTCCTATACCTCCACTATAGCTCTGTCGATTATTGTTTCCTCTGCCTTTAGTTTCCATTCACAACTGGTAAAATGGGGTAAAATGCAATTATGTAAGTCAGCAAGCATAATCGATTAACGCTTGGCATTGATGTAGCTGCTCCTGCTCCTGCGCCTCCTGCTCCTGCTGCCACTAGTTCCTCCTGCCCCCCAGCCAGTTCCTTCTTCATTATTCGTGACTCCCTCACGTTTTCTCGATTGTTTTTGTATGACTTTTTGCTGGAGCTGGTGGCTGCGCATGAGTAAATGTGAATGTGATTGCGTTATCAAGACGTACATGGTACATAGGTGCTTATAAATTCGATTAAATTAACGCCACGCCCACTGGGATAACCTTTTAGGGGGGAGGACTGCTGCTCTGCTGGGAGTAATTTCAATTTAATCGCGTGCCCCGAACGCGTGACTGGCGATGTGCCGGGCTAATAAATATTTCACTTATTTCACGATTTTCACGCCTACTATTCGCTGATATCCCTCCCCGCCGCCAGGAGCCGCCAAGGGCCACCTGCGAGTGAATTGTTACAAAACGTTTTCACCATTTTTCCTGTCAGCGCTTTGTGCTCTAACTGAGTGTGTGTGTGTGGCGGCAAGGTGGGCAGTCAGGACTCAACACAGTCCGCACTCCAGAGTGCCAGAGCGCCTGAGTGCCTGAGTGCCGGTGTGCCGACTGACGACTGCCGCCTGCCAAGTGCCAAGTGCTGCCGGCGGCTTCGTCTCTCGAAATGAGTTGACACTTTGCATGTCAGTGTAATTTTGAAATATTAATCATACGGCATGTGCAGCTTTGGCGACGATGACTGCCGGCAAATGGCAATGTTTGCTTGGCATGGCATGAGCATGAGCCACAGTCCTGTAGTCCTGTGCACCATATACTCCCGCAGTCCTGTAGCTAAAAAAAAGGAGCTGTGCTCCGGCAGGATGATGATGAGGCCGAAACTATTGTTGCTGCCGCATATTACGTTACAGGCGCACATTAAGCACACTCAAACCAGGAGGAGAGCCCGACCTGAACCAGAACAAAGGAGCATTGGCTGCATAATCAAATAGAAACTGTTCGCCCAGTGTTAAGCGAGCCAAGTGCACAGCCAGAAAGTGGGTGTGTGTTTGGGGTAATTAATTAAATTATAATTATAAAATAATTCCTTATTATTTAATTGCTGATATTGTTATTATTTAAGGTTTTCATAGTACATAAAACACATTTTTAATATCATGAAATTACATTTTATATAGCAAGCAAACAAATATGTATTTTTTTTTTGTTTATTATAAAAAATGTATGCACTTTTTAGGTATTACCAAAATTTTCTCTCTCTGCATTGTCCTGACTAGTCGAGGTGGCATAAAGCAATTAGTGTTGCATTTTATAGCCTTTAATGTGGTAATGGTTTCGGGTAATTAACAATTATGTCTAACTACAAATGCGACACGTTGCCGATTGCGTGCGTTGGTTGCCTGGATTCGTTCTTCGTCCTTGCCACCACCACCACCGGGACAATTCGTCCCGCCCTTTCCCCAGAGGTTCTGCCAGTCCACAATCTCAATCTCGTGCTACTTCCTTCTTGAGGTTATTACAAATTTTGCATATTTCAAGTGGCCACCAAAACTTGCTTTTACCAGGCTCCGGAGGAAAACTTCATTTCCATATTCCAGCTTCGGATCTGGCGAAGGAGGTGCAGCAGGAGCTGGAGCAGGAGCAGCTGAACAAAGCAAATTAGCCATGGCTGCGAGAAGTAACTAAGTGGTTTGCTTATTGTTAGTTCGTTTTGCCATATTAAAATTTCAGAAATTTCAGAAATTGCCGAAGCTGCACACTTTTAATGTTCAGCAACTAACAACCAGCAACTTGCTACTTGCAACAACATCGGCAGCCGGGTATCCCTCCAGATTAATTAGCCATGCAAAATGTTGCACTCCCGGATGAGAGTGGATTGAATTGAAGGAGGACTTGGGGGCCAGCAGGGGCTCCGGATCGGGCAGGAATATTGCCAACCGGCGACCTAATGAGCCAAACAGCAGCATTGAGAATAATAACGCACATTGTGTGTCTATTTCTTGCTTTATGCGATTCGAATGATTTATATTTCCATTTGTGGGACCCGCAAGCATGCTTTGGATTTAAAGTTGCTTTGGGTTCGGGGAGAGAATTTAAGATGGGAATTTATAGGTGGCATATGGAGTCAGGTAAATTTGAACAAGAGTTTTGAACTCTAAGGAACTAATTAAGGAGTAAATTATATTTATTAAAACAACCAAGAAATTTTATTAAAATTTTTTCTTAGACCCCTCTTAATTACATTTATTTGAATACCATTTTCACAATCATTCCTTTAATAAATTCTCACTTTCTATTTAGTATTCAGATCCTTTATAATTTTATATCATTATTTGAGCTTACGCCATTTTCTGCCAACCAACATTATTATGAACTATGTTATGTGTATAAAGCTTAATTTTTGATAGAAATAATGGCTCAACAAAATCACTGGCAGAACATCAACACCTGCAGCTATCAATTGAATTACTTAAGCCACTGCTAATGCTGAATTAAGCAGCCACTGGCAGCATTTACTCCTAAAGCGGAAATTTAATTTTAAGCGGCAGCAAATGCTCCTTTAGCCATAATTAAAAAGCCCCAACCTAATGGGCTCAGTGCCCCCAACCAAGCTCATCCACATTCATCCCACAGCCGCCACCACAAGCCGACTGGCATTTCCAGTTGCAGTGGCAGTCCCAGTGCCATTTCCACTCCCGACCAGCTGGGATGGACGAGGCACTGCCAGTTGGTGCTGGGACACTGCAAAAGTCTATTAACGTACATGAAACTGTTAATTTCGCTGATGCAATTTTGGCTCAATTTATTGTGCACCCACAAAACACAATAACAAAAAAAAATCGAGAACGAGAGAGATGTGAATGGGCGAGCAAACGAGGAAAACGAGCCGAAATTGAAAAGCCAAAGTACATAACAACAAGCTGGCGGCCCGACGCATGCCATGGCCCCCAAATGCCAATCCCAGGCGCGAAAATCAATATAAATATGCTCGGCACATGGCCATAGAGCCACCACGCCCCCATGGCTTCCTCGTCCTTTGCCTCTTTTGGCCTCCTTTGGCCTCCCCTCCCTGCTCCAGGAACATGACAATTTATGTGAATTTTGTATGCAGGCGGCTAAATAGACAAGGCTAGGCTAGGAGGTCCGTGCTCGCGTTAGCAGCTGTACATTTACAAAAAAAGCATTAGAAACTTTATTTTATTGCTTATCAGCTTGTATTTAAAAAATATATATATTATTTCTGTTATTTAAGTATGTACGAGCTTGGGTCAAAGAATATACGATTGGGGGAAGAGTGAGATGTATTTTTGTTTTTATTTTAATAATCTAAATATATTTAATAAATTGAAAATGTATGAAATTGTTTTTAATGGAAAATAAACAACATTGATAAGTAAGAAATCTAGCAGATGTTAGCTAGACGTTCTTTTTATTTTAATTATTTATTATTTTTTAGGTGACGTTGCCACTGATGTATTTATTATAAATATTTTTACTATATAATTCTATGACCGTTTTTCAAAGATAATTTCATGATTTATGAGGGCGTTATTAGGCTCTAGATCTTATATATAAACTATAGTTTCTGAGATTTTTTAATTTCAGACCCTTTTCTTTTAACTTACTTGCTGGTTTTAA
Organism: Drosophila anomelani; assembly: GCA_035045905.1. Taxonomy (NCBI): domain Eukaryota; kingdom Metazoa; phylum Arthropoda; class Insecta; order Diptera; family Drosophilidae; genus Drosophila; species Drosophila anomelani. Next base: position 14,129,669 of record JAWNOO010000165.1, read on the forward strand.
AGTAATTTAAAATAATATACCATATACATATGTATATATATTGCTTCTGTTTCTTAGTCCTGGGCAAGTTTTCGCCAAGTGTGTATGCGTGCGATACGCGACGACTGGACGGACAGAGCATAATACAATGCCTGTGCCAAGGACACCGACGAGCACCGCCGACTGCAACCCCCAAATTGCACATATACGCCCGCTCTCTCACACGTAACGATAAAACTTGAAAATGCTGTTAGCTACGAAAATTTGCTGTCGGACTTTTGTCCGGGAGTAGACCTAATTTGACTGCCCTGCCCGGCCGGAGCCCCCCTTTTGCCCGGTGCGCTCCTGCGGAAAGGCACGCACCATTGCACTTGTATCTGTATGCGATGGCGAATGCGTGCAATTGCAAATTTATGCACTGCGCTGTAAACAAGGCAAACATTTCCGCCATGAAGGGAGCGAGGATGGCGAGGACGAGCAGTGCTGGTCCGGGTGCGAGTGTAAAATTCGAATGTGGCGCAAAATTGTGAATTATTTACAGCATACTTTGGGCCAGTCGCGGTGACTTTGACTCGATTCGGTGCCATTTGCGTCTGGTCAGCGACAAACCTAATTACAGTAGCAGTGGCCGGCAGGACGGAGGGGGGATGGGTGAGTCCTGCAGCAGGAGGATCCTCCTTTGTCGACTCGTTTAGCCGCGCAAATTGCTGTCCATTCAGTTACGAGTGCTTTGCCACACAAACGAGCGAGTGTCCCGATGCATGCCGCACGCACCACACACACCTCTCCGAATTCAGCATAACTTTCGCTCCCAGCGACAACTGACTTTTCAACTCCAGCACCAATTCCCGTTCCTGTTCCCACAACTGCTGGTCCTGTTCCCACTACTGCTCCTTGCTCCTGCTTCTGCTGCCGCTGCTGTCAAGTGGACAACGTCAGGGAGCTGCTCCCCTTGCCCTTTTTTCCTCTTGGAAAAAATTCAACTGGGCAAAAACTGCCTGCTGCAAAATATTGTGCAATGCGCTGCCAAATACAAATAAAAAAGGAAACTAAAAGTCACCAGCAACAGCAAGGCGCAGCAAGGACTACTAAATACTGAATGGACAAGGACACTCCTTACGAATGGCTGGCTGGCAGAAATAGAAAAGTAAAATATCCAAGTAAAAGTATCTAAAGCAGTAAATACCAGAGGTATTTTATGTTTTAAATATTCTTAAACTGACTTCAGCTTAAACTTAACTAATATAAATGCTTTTAATCTTATAAATCGAAGAAATTACTTTTTTAACTTCTTGAAGAAGTCGAAAGCTGTTAAAAATAAATACATTTATTAAGATACAACATTATTTGATTGATTTTATATTAATAAAATTATAAGACAACTGATACATTTTTAAACATTAAATTTATTGTAAAATAATTTGTATTGAGCTTAAATGTTATAATATCCTGTTATTCTTAAACATTTAGGCCTCGGTTAGCCTAAGACTCAGGCTTAAAGAACTACAATTACCCACTGGCAGAATATACCCCTCGATACCCTGTGATACCTCGATACTTTTGGCCAAGATGAGTACATCGAGTATAAAGAGCAACAACGAAAACCTTTAATGGCAAATGTCGAACCTCGACCCTCGACTGTCGAACGTTGGGCGGCTGTTTATAGTTGGTAGTTGCTTGTTGGCTGTTGGCTGTTGGCCGCTGGCTCTTCCTGGCTGGGTTTCGGCCTGCTTTCCGCCAGTTTCCTCTGCCATTCCGCCATTCTGCTGGCCCCAAATGCGTTTGTCTGTCTGTCTGCCGTCCCCGTGTCTGTTTTATTTTACTTTTGCATATTTTTTGGCGTGTTTCAACTATACTGCGGCGCTGTCTCTACATTTTTCAAGTTGTCTGCGTTTGACGTGCACGGATGGGCGCTCCACTGCGTCGGCGGTGGCGGTGGCGGCAGAAGCAGAAGCAAAGAGCTGCAGCAGGAGAGGGCGCAGGAACAGAGAAGCAGTCCCAGAAACAGGAGCAGAGCGGCAAGGACGGCGACGGTTGGCGTAGTTACAGTTTTGCCCATCGACTGGTTACCCCCAAGCTCCCTGCTGCCTGCTCCCTGCTTCTTGCTCCTTGGTTCTTGGTGCGGTTGTGGTTCGTTGCTTGGTTATCGCCAGCGCCACTACTCACACAACCGAAGACCACTGCCGACACCACTGCCCCACGACCACTGCAGCGGGAAATTCAGATGCACTTGGAGAAATCATCAATATCCATGGGGGAAATCTATTTTAATTATTTTTTTAAATTTCTCATCTCAAAAATCTAGTAATTCAGGCAGAATGTGGTACCTCTTCAATTGTATTGCTAATTTAGACACATTTCCAAGGATTTAAAAACTAATAGTAATTATTTGACCCCTTAGAATATGAATAAAATACGAGTATATGCATTTAAGGCACTAAATGCATGCAGTTTATTCAAATATAAATAATTACAAAAATAATTTATCTCAATTGAAATATTATCAAACGTTAAATTAAACCTAAATTATTCATCAAAAATTCTTTAGACTACCTTAAACCCTATTATCCCCCACCAAACTCTTAATGATTTTAATTTCAACTCCCCTTATTAGATTTTCGTTCAGTGTACCGCGTCTGGGGCAGCAACAACGAGTTGGGTGCTGTCGGTGAGCCTGTTTTTTAGTGCCTTCCGTAACCATTAAATTTTACGTTTTTATTAGCGCGCACACACTCACACAGAGGCGCACCCAACCCCCTTAACCTGCATCGCCCACCCACACCCACACCCACACCCACACCCACAACCAACTACAACTACAACAATTTTTGAATATTTCCGTTTTGGCTGGCAGTTTTCGGTTTTCGGCTTGTCTACAAAATGCAGTTTTGCATGCACTTTGGCCCCTTTGGCGCAAAAAAGTCAACGCAAAAGAGACAATAATATGTAAGTGCACAGCGAAAAGAAGCCAGCAACGGAAAAGTGAAAAAGGAACACGAACACACCAAAGAAAAAAGTGGACATGGAAAATGGCAAAATTGCATTGCCCTGAGAAGTGTGCTACGATTTCTTTTCTCGCTTTTTACCCCAGCTTATCAGCGTCTCAAATCGTTTGGTTTTCGGTCGAGGGTGCAAGCAAAATTTAGCCAAGATAGCAAGGGGCCTCGGGCTACCAACGAAAAAAAAAGAACATGAAAATGAAACTTGGTATTTAACAAATAATAATAAATCGGGGACTTTAAGGAGCTGGATGTTGCAGTTGCCGTTGCAGTTGTGGGCGGTCCCAGGCCTGTCGAGGTTCGATGTTGAAAGGGGAAGTGGAATGAAAACTGAGTGCTAAGGCCTTGGAAAAGCCACTCAAGCTTTGCAGCCACGAAAAGTCAAAGCTCAAACCTATGAGGTCCAACGTGTTGGCCCTCCCAGCTGCAACAGCCAAACATGTTTGACATCCACAAAGGTGGGGTCTCAGTTTGAAGTTGTGAAAAAAAACTCTTATAAACACACTTGCCACTCGAAATTTAACTCAAATCTTCTTTTATTGTTAAAATAAAGAAGAACTAAATGAAGTCAATTATGACATTGTATGCCAACTGAGTAGACCCGCCAGAAGATTCATATAGAGCTCGACCTTTCGGAATCAAGGCATCAAAATTTGGCAAAATTAAAATAAACCAACGACCCCCTTCCGACCCCAGCCAAGGCCAAGGCCCAAGGACATAAGGCAGAAACCAACCGCGGACAGGATGGAATCCTGGTATATGCTACGCATGCAGTCGCACGAATACTTCAGCGTGAACTATCCCGTCATCGCCATATACAGCGGACTGGGTATCCTGGTGACCGGCTATCTGCATTATCAGTGGAAGGTGCACAACAGCGATCTCATGTACTGGAAGCACTTGGCAGAGACATTCTCAGAGGATGTCGACTACTTTCAGCTGGCGATGCTACTGCTGATATTCGCGATCAATACGATCTTCGTATCCATTATCCTGAATTTCTACATGCATCCGCCGATAGAGGATGGCGGTGAGATTTAAGGAAATATATTAATATATTCAACATATTTTATTCTTGACTTATAATATTATCAGGTGAGATGTCCTTGCTGGAAATTAAGGATCGCTACTCCCGCTACATATTGCTTACCCTAATCTCGCGCCTTGACAGGATCCAGTCGAAGCTGTCGGCCAAGCGGAAGACACTCACCCTTCAGCACCTGGCTAGGGCGCACACGAACATGGTCAAGGCGGTGGCTCTGTTCCGCAAAGATGCCCGCAAGCTGATCCTGCCCAACGAGTCGGAAATCATGATGCCCATCGAGGACATTTACGGGGTGCCCGAGGACAAGGAACGATTGCTGCGGCGGTTGGGATACTACGATCTGGCCATAGACATCACCGATGAGACCGTCAAGGGCTTGTTCAATGCCACGTGAGGAGGATAGTATCGCTGATTCAATTGTAATTTCCGCCCCCTTCCGATTTAGATTCAGATATAGAGCTCTAGCAAACAGAAGTTCCTTTAATTGCCTTTATCTGCGGTCTGCTCTCGAAAGTGCAGTGCTGTGTCTTAAAGCCGTTTTATTGTCCCAATTGTTTGCCGCTGCTATTGCCAGCTTTTTATGGCCGCATTGTGCGCCAAGTCAACAATAACGGCCCAAGCCGAGGCCCAGGAGGAGACAGTTGGGGCTGCGAGTTGCCAGCTCCAAGTTCCAAGCTCCGACTTTCACAATAACAATAAGGGAGCCAGCAACAGCAACAGAAACTAAAACTAAAATGCCAGCCAGTCCATGTCTGCACGGCTCAAAACAATATCTAATGTTGTCTGCCGCAAAATATTTTGCCAGCGTCTTTTTGTTTTGGCCACGTTTTGTTTCCCTCGCTATCTGAACAGGACTTGTCTTTAAAATTAGCTAAAAGGTTGGGAAAAATCAATAATAAGGAGGGATTTTTTATAATAATAGGTTGAATATTATTTAAAAAATCCGCTAACATGGTAATATGATCTGTAAAAAGTAATTATAATTTTTGTCTAGCATAAGAAAAGTTTTTTAGAAAGATTTTTCGAATTTTTAAAGCCAAAACATATTTACATTTACATATAAAAATATGCACCATAATTTCCAAGTTAAAACTCCTTCTAATATCCATTTAAATTATCAATTTAAAACTTTTTGCCTTGTTTGGGCAACAGTTGGCTCTCCAGAGGAATGTACACACTCACTGTTGGCATTTAATATCCTTGTGTCGGGCGAGGACTTCAAAGCCCTGCACGCTTCGCTGGGCCCCAAAAAGTAGGCAACAAAAATCATAAAAATAATGAAACGAGCAAAACTCGAACGAAAACACGCACTTTTAACGAATTTTCGAAGCTAATGCGCCAATGCCTAAAAAGTGACAGCCTAATTTCGGTTAATGTGCCGTGTCCTTTGCCTTTGGGCAATACCCACACACAAAGGACGCATAAATAGCCGCACGCACGTGTGAATTCCCTGGAAAATATGGTGGAAATGTGGCAAACTGCATTACTTCATTCACAATGCGCATCTTTTTTTCTTTTTTTGAGCTCGTCCTTTCGTCCTGGGCGAGCGAAAAAGACATTAAGTAGATTATGGTCTGATTGCATATTTGCGGATATGCGCGCCATAAACACATTCAGACGTGCTGCAACCGCAACAACAGCGAATCCGCGGAAAACACGGCAGCGCAACAGCCCAAAAACCAACATGGAAAAATCGCTGTAACAAACAAAAAAAAAAAACAAAAAATAGGAAAATCAAAAGTAGAAAAAATAAAACAGAACAAGAACATAAAGAACGGGGAGCAAGTACACACAAAAAGAAATACGAACAAAACATGAAAACGTACGCGCATCTAAACCGCAGACAAAATGACGCCTCGCCTGCCACGCCTTCCCGCCCCCGCCTGTTATGAGAGCGGCCACCTCCGCCTGAGCACTGCTAAAAAATTCGGAGTTTTCTCTTAAATTTATAGACATTTTATAGTTTTTCTTAAGATATCTTTGATATTTTAATTTAAATAAGTATTATAATAATGGAAACATTTTTTAAGTTACCTATAAATTAATGATATTACTGATATTATCTATCTATTTTTAATATGTTTATTATACTAAATTATGCTCATTTGCCTAATTTGCATATATTTGGTTTCTTTAAAAAATAGATATACAAAAATTTATTTTACAAATATTTTAAGACTCATTAGTGTATTTCTTTGGAAATATTAAATACAAAATTAATACAAATAATCTAGACAAATAAATATATCAAACTGGTACTAAAAACTTTTGATGATTCCGTCAAGATCCTTGATATAATTTATTTTGTATATATTTTGTAGGCCGAAACTAGTACAAAGTTCTTTAATTATATTAAAATATGGTTATTGGAAAATTTGTAATAACAAACAGTTGGCGGACTTACACAATTAGAATTAGAAATTAGAAAGAAAAACCGAATATTTTTCTGTGCAGCTATCTGCAGCTTTGCCTTTGGCAGCGGCTTCTGCTTTTAACTTGGTGGAAAAGCACAACAAAGGCGTCTATGGCTGTGTCTGTGTCTGCCGGAAGCAGAGAAAATTCTCCAAAAACACATGTAGCCTCTGTGCCTGTATGTGTGTGTCATAAACCCAAATAGCAGCTATTACTTTATCGCCGAGGCAACACCACAAAATGGCTGTCTATTGCAGCTAAATGCTGCCAGCGGCTTTTCCCCTGCATGAGTGGGGGCTTGTGGGTGAGACGGTGGTCGTGGGAAGGGAAGGCGGAGTGTTCATTTGTCCAGGTGGAAAGCGCCAAACGACCCGCAAGCAATAAACAAATAATCATAAATAATGTTGCCTTTTTAACATCGACTCTAAATTAGCTATTAATTGCACCGCCGTCACCACTAATTCCCACCCGCAGAATCGGTTAGCCCCCAAGACCCACCCCCACACCTTATCACCTTCTCACGGCCACCCTTAACCCCGAGCCACCCACCCCACAGAATCATGATTCGGCGGTGGGGCCATTCCAATCACAGCTGGTTCAATTAGGCTTACGCCTTTGTATGCAAATGTTGAGCCACATTAGCATAGTGCTGGTCCGAACTATGGATGGGATTTGGATGTGGGTTAAAACTAGATTTATTGAATATAAAAATGGGAAATAGGAGCGGTATAATTTTGATAACATTTAAGCCATAAAAAGTTAAGTATAAAACAGAAACTGAAGTTGTTGCTTGCTTTATTAAAATATTTCATAAACATGGCTAAGATAATATCTCTCTACCTCTTCAAGCAAGTGCCTATTTATTGGCTTTGCCTAGAAGCTAAAATATATATTTGAAAGCCCGTAGATATGGAAACAACTTTAATTAATAACAACAAATACAGCCACCAGAGCAGCAAATATTAATTACACTAATAAATCCATTAATAAATTCGTTCTTTAAGTCAAAAGATGCTAAACCCCATTTCCGCCAGCTTTAAGGAGCCGTGTCAAGCCCACTGTGCCTGGTGTGGGCCACTTTAAATTTGATTTGATATGATTGCCATGCAAAGGATAATTTCACAGCGTGGAGGATGGCTTAGCATATGCACACGGACTTCAATCAGCTATGTAAAATCTATGTAAAATATTTATATTGCACTGATGCATCCTGGGGGAGCCTGGGTCGATCCTGGCTGCGTGTGCGTATCCGTAATCAGGAGCACGGAGCACGGCACAGCACAGCACGGATGGCCTTAAGGAGCTAGAGCCAGAGCCAGAGTGGCTGGCAGAAATTTGCATAAACATTGCAGATACATGCCTGGCAGATGAGATACATATTTCCCCCTGCACCGGCACCGCCTCCCGTTGCACTTGTTATGACATTTTGATTATTTATTTAGACAAAAGAGTTGGCTCGCCTCGGTCCAGTCGAGTTCCCAGCACAAGTAGTATGTATGTATGTATATATATATGGCTCCAGCCCCGAGTCTCCGCTGCCACATTTCCCCAGAAAATGCCAACGTAAATAGTTTGTTTTGGAAGAAACCCTGAAATTATTATCAAATAAATAAGTGCTCGAGTGAACCAACAGAAGGCCGGTCCAAGTCGATTCGCAAAACTTTCAAGTGTTTGGATTAGAGTTGGTCATTATCTTTCATAGTTTCCGTGTCACGAGATAAGTTATCTACTATACATATTAAAATTATACTAGAAGGAAAATGGTTTATTTTATTTCAATAATTATTATATTCGGTTTCGTTGCTCTTAAACCCTTGATGTTGAAAAAATAAATTTCAGAAGTGGCAAACATGCTTAACAGTATATATAATGCAACTTTAAATATAGTTTTATAATATAGTAAAGCATAATTTAAAATTAAAGGTAGCTTACGTGACACGTTCCCATCTCCGATTTGAGTCCAGAGGCTGATAGCTCATGTGCGTCCTTGTGGCAACGCAATTTGCTGGCAAATCTATAGCTGCAACTTTGTCTGGACACTCTGCTTTTGAGTTGGCCAAACAAAATTGCCTCAAATGCAGCATAAGTAAATGTTGGCAAATAAATATGCATGCTCTGATAGAGAGATACCCGCACAGGAGTCGCTTTTCGTCCTTTTCGGGCATATCCCTGCATTTTTCATGGCTGCGTTCATTGGCATGGAGTTGACCGAGACGCAGCCAATTGTGGCCAGCATAAATCACTTAAAATTTGTGCCAAACAAATACCGACCGAAGCCACAGGATACTGGAAGCCGGAAAACTAGACTCTCGTGGCAAAAGTCAGAGGCAAAAATGCTTATGCAAGCTAAACAAGTTTAAATATTTATGCAAATCAACTGCAAGTGAAACATTTTTAAAGTTTAATAGCCATAAATGCCTTAAACGGTCAAAGCAAAACGTTTGAAATTAAACAAAACTTAAAATAATTGAGGCTGTCACGAGTAGAATTTATTGGAGGTAATAAATTTACGAATATAAATAAAAGAGATTGACTACAAAAGTGGTTTATTCTTGTGGGAATTAAGCGGGGTTTTTTGTGAATTCCTTTTCAAGTTTAATGTCCCAGAACGGTTAGGTTTAAATGTGTTATTTTAATCACAACTTTAATTAATAGGCAATAAAATTCATAGTAATAAATTTAAAGAAAAGTTACATATAAATTGGAAAGAATTTATAAATATTCCATTTAATTTGATCGAAAATTGTGCATTTAAATTTTAATAGAATAGAAAATAGGAATCTAAAGTGTTTAAATATTTAACATTCCAAAGGTAAAACCAAAACTAAACTTAATTAATTCTATCATGATGAGGATAAATTTGTCTAAATAAATAAATTGAAGATAATAAATTTGTGGGGCAAAAAATACTAAAGAACTCAAATTAAGACTGACGAATTTTCTGCATTAAGCCCCCTGCAAATCCCCTGAAACAAAGGGGTTCCCTGATTTAAAAAGTAGTTTTGTGTGTGCAGAAATAAAACGTGGATTAAAGCACCCCAATTCCAGTTGCAGAAGCGAAATGACAGAGGGCCTCGAGGCGCATATGCAAAATGGAAACTTTGCTGCCACTCAGCCAACTGCAGATCCACATCCACATTCAGATCCAGAGACCAATGTGTCGTATGCGCAATGTATAGTAAAACTTGGCCAAGCGTAAATGGATGCATCTTGGCAGCAGGCGTAAGTGCTAGACAGAGAAAGAGGGAAGAGTAAAAGGGAACAACGCTCAAACAAAACATGATAACAATTAAAACTTTGTACACTTGGCGTATTTACATTATTCATTTTGCTGTTGGATTCTCTTGTCACATTTCGCCCCACTTCCCCTGCATTCATTTTTTACACTTCTCCTTTTGTTGCCTGCCACATTCATCTGCAGACGCATATCTACATGTGTCCACATATCCGAAGCCAACAGTGATGGGAAAGCCATTATCGTGGATATACTTCAAACAAGAATTTTCCTTGCTTTACAGGTACCTCTGGAGAAATAAAAATCATTAAAATAAAATTAAGTAATACAATTAATAATAATAAATAATTAAATAATATAATAAATATTTCTTAAAACGAAAAAAAAGTATTATAGTGATTATTTCTTAGCTAATCAAGCCATTTAATAAGCCTTTTTAACTAAAATCTAAAGGCAATATAATTTTTAGAAGTTTTAAATATTTTCTGACTTTCCGAAAATATTTATATGCTTCCGTTTTAAAAATTGTACTATTAACTATTAAGGAAAATATCATGTACTATAAGAAAACCCCGTTTAATAATTCCCAACACTACCAGAAACTGTGCATTTGTTAGCCACTTTTTTTGGCCACTTGAATGATGCCAAACCATCAAGGAAGTGGAAAATCCAGTGCTAGGAGAAAGATAGAGACAGAGAGCGGCCAGTAGACAAGGACAGCATGTTAAGTACTTAATGACATTTTAAAATAAATGTTAAATTTATGACAAAACGTAATTACCGCCCAGACCGAACCAGAACTCCTGGTCATGGTCCTGGTCCAGGGCAAGCTACAGGTTCGCGCCGCATGAAATATGAAACCGTAATTACTTTAATTAAGCAAATATTTTTTATCCCCAATTCTTTTCGCTATTTTCGATAGGAAGGCTGCATTGCAAGGGGGGTGGCATTGATTGAGCATATTTATTAAATGGCTATTATTACTCGCACATCGCACGGCGCATGGCAATAAATTGATGCATTTTAATTATCGTTCAAAAGGCACGACCGGCACACTCGCCATGTCCCAACTTTCCCTTCCGCCCATCGAAATTAAAGAGAAATCGAGGATGACTGCTGATATGTGGGAACTTTTCAACCATTTATGTATATATTTACGGAAAAATTAATATGGAATTTCCTAAAATTGAACATGAATTAATTTTTAGTAATAAATTTGTATGTGTGATTTTACTAGAAAAATTATCTGTTGGTAAATCGATCGGCAAACAACTCTTTTCAATTTATCCTGATTCGCATTCGAATGCTTAAAAACCACACCACAGATAATATTTATTATAAATATTTATATGTAGAGAGCAATGCCATGCAGATGTCTAGTCGGATGATCTCTCCACAATTGCACCCCATTAACGTTTCCGATTTTCAATTAAATTGTTTATTTAACAGAAGTTTGATGACCTATCTGGTTGCTATTTCGTTAAAGAAGCTGATTGCAGTTTAAGCATTCAATATAATTTCCACAAAAATTTAATCGTTTTATTTTTGCACTTAAACACCCCTTAGCTTTTGTTTATGGAATGCTAAAAATAACAAAGGAAACTCAAAAAATTACTCAGGTCTACAGAGACCGTCTTCAGAGAAAATGGATATATGTACATATACTAGGTACATTACTGTCTATGACTTGGCGATTGAGTCATAAGCATGTATCTAAGATACATTGTATGTGTGGTTTAAAAATAACAAAGGCGAAATAACGACGGTACTGGATAAATAAAAAAAGACAGTTCTAAAAATTAACTATATTAACGAAAGATATTTTATTCCTTTATAGTAACTCCTTATTGCCTGTCATTAAGGCTGATGAAAAGAATAATAAAAATGAAAATATAAAATATATTCCATACGTGAAGAAACCACTTTCCACACACATCTTCCCAACTCAGTAATTGAGCCAGTATCTAATACTTATACATAAGTATTCACAAGATGGAGCTAACTATGAGGTTCAGCAGCTACGATTACAAAATCAGTAAAGCACAGGTTTTTCCTATGAATTCATTTTATTTGAAACTTTACGGGCAGCCACTTAAGTACAAGCAAAGTAAGATATAAGTTAAGTGACGCGATGGAGTTGAATTCATATTTATTTGTGTTGATGTCACTGCCAAATCAGCCACTAGAAAGCAGAAGAAAACACATAATTATAAGAATGGCAACCGGATTTGGTAAATTAATTTGTAATTTACCTGTTAGTAAAGAAGTGGTGGACAATCAACAAAATAAAGAGTATTAACAAAACGCCTTCAATGACGCTTATCCTTAAAACTCTGTGACTAACCGGGTTTATCATGTTGATTTATTTTATTTCGTCTGAATCAAAGCCTTTATAGATACGACGTTGTTGCGCCTCAATGCAACCGGAGCTAATGATTTAAAAGAATCAAAAATCGACTTCGAAGCCCCGAAGAATTGTTCTCGGAATCTCTCTCACCGTTCTCAAAGTTCAAAAAGTAAAAAAGCTACAGTCGACTGAACTCGACTGTGAGATACCCGCTACCCGCTAAAATTAAGATTTTTGATGATTTGCGGGGGCGGAAGTGGGCATGGTAAAAAGTTGAAACAAACTTAATCCGTGCAAGCATAACAAATACTGTTGAAAAAAAATTAGAGCTCTATCTCTTATAGTCTCTGAGATCCAGTGTTTCACACGGACAGACGGACAGTCACACGGACACACAGACAGACAGGGTCGGAGATGCCTCCTTCAACCTGTTACATACATATCCTGTCGGCACAAAGTTATAATACCCTTCTACCCTATGGGTAGCGGGTATAAACATTCATATAAACATTCTCTCATTTATTATGGCATTCAAACATATTGCAATGAATGGACACTATGGGGCGAACGACCACTAAAAGTGGCATAAATTAATTTTTTAAAAGTCGTTAAATTAAATTTTTTTTTTAACTGGAATGTGTTAAAAAAACCTTAACCTATAATGTTACATACCAGAAATTTTAACAGAGCGCGTCACTGTTAAGTAATACGCTGTTAAATCAGCTGTTACGTACGCGTGACTCCAGCGATAACCGATTGTTGGTAAAATTTAGAAAAATTGCGCAAGTTTAAAGTCAAAAAAAGTCTATAAACAATTAATAAAAGAGCTACTTTTAACATGTAGCCCATTGCTTATGGTTTTTAGTATGTATTTGTGAAAGTCGATTGTAGAAAAACATCGTGGTGTCCCAATAATCTTCTGTAAGGTCTAACACTATTAAAACTACAATTTTTTAGTGTATTTTAATTTTTAAATAGAGCAACAAAGTGAGTCCAGCTGACTCCACTTCTAAAACCTATTTTATGTTGTAGAGTTATCAATTCTTCTTATATGTTGTTAATATAAAAGTGCACTTTTGCGCACTTTCTCTAAAATTTAACTTTTAAGATACTAACCTCAAGGTGAAAAACAGCGATTTGTTCGTGAAATGGAACGCAGAGACAACGGGAAATGCAATGCATCGAATGCAATTTTTAATTGTTTTAATGCTATAATACGTGGACCCTGTTCTGACCATGACGAATAAACTTTATTAGAACTAAATAAAATTCTATATTCTTAATTTTGAGTTTTTTTTGGAAAAATTACATATTCTTCCACTAATTGTTGGAAAAAATGCAAAACAATAGAGTAAAACTTTAAATTTATGTAAAAACAAGGTAACACAACCCCCATTTTATTTTTTTTGTATTATTTTCGTAATATATTTTCAATTTTTTGGGAAAAAAAAAATTTTTAATAGATACACTGAAAAAAATAAATATTATTTTTTTATTTGAATGTAGAATTATGTCTATTTTTGTTAAAATATATTACTGTTCTTATTCTTAGCATAAATCAAAAAACAGAACTTAAATATTTTGCTTCGTTTTAAAGTTATTAATTAATGCCATAAAAGGTGGTCGTTCGCCCCATAGCGCGCTGGCTCATGACTGCGAAAAGGTGTTGGTTATTAGTAGCTTTCATTTATAGAGCTCTATATATATATGATCTATATATATATAGTAGTCTCTCTTCATATTAATCCTTTAGTGTTGAGTGTAAAACTTTAAATTTAAGAGAGACAACATCCGATTCATTGTTATGGTTTGTTTATTTTACCTGGAATATCATTTATCACCGTGGGCGGAAATCCACGTAGTGACAATGAGAACCGAGATTTGGCACAAAACTTTACTTTATTATTTGCCATTTATTTTGTATTAATGGTGCTATTAATTAATTAATTAATTAATTATTTAAATGGGATTGCTATATGTTTAATTAAAAATTTTAAATTTGAGTGAATAAATAAATATGTATATTCAAATATTTCACTGGCATAACAAGTATTTCACTTGATTTGCACTTTTTAAATAGGAAAATGTTATACCAAGCTCAAAGAACACTTAAAAGCAGCTGAATTACATCATATTTATTTTTATTATTTCATTTTATTTGTAACTTGATCAGCATTCGGTATTGTTACAGCCAATTGATTGTAGCTTTTGTGGGTATGCGATGTTGTAAACTATGAAGTGATGCGGAATAATGTGGAATCGTTGTTGTGGTCGATGCTGCCGGCATCTCATCCGCTGGAAAATATTTATATTTTAGCCACATTGTAGATAAGATATTACGTTTATATTAAATCACTTACTTTGGCATAAGTCTATGAAAACTATTTGTTAATAATAATGCACCAAATGAAGATGAGCAAAACTGCTAACAAAAAGATCACATTAACTCCAATTATTAATTGTTTATTATTTTCCCAGGTCATCATTTTGTTTAGAATTTGCAGTTAAAGCCGATGAGAACTGGGACGTCGTTGCAGCTCAGGAAATCCAGTTCAAATGATCGTCGAAATAGCCGCTGAAGCTAAGAAATCGAAATCGAGAGCCTCGCTCTCGGGCTTGCCATCTTAAGAGCGTAAGAGCCAAGACAACTACATAAATGCAACGAGGAGGAATTATCTCTTTTGTTTATCACTTCCCCTGCATTTCGACCCACTTCCCCTGCATTCATTTTTTACACTTCTCCTTTTGTTGCCTGCCACATTCATCTGCAGACGCATATCTACATGTGTCCACATATCCGAAGCCAACAGTGATGGGAAAGCCATTATCGTGGATATACTTCAAACAAGAATTTTCCTTGCTTTACAGGTACCTCTGGAGACATAAAAATCATTAAAATAAAATTAAGTAATACAATTAATAATAATAAATAATTAAATAATATAATAAATATTTCTTAAAACGAAAAAAAAGTATTATAGTGATTATTTCTTAGCTAATCAAGCCATTTAATAAGCCTTTTTAACTAAAATCTAAAGGCAATATAATTTTTAGAAGTTTTAAATATTTTCTGACTTTCCGAAAATATTTATATGCTTCCGTTTTAAAAATTGTACTATTAACTATTAAGGAAAATATCATGTACTATAAGAAAACCCCGTTTAATAATTCCCAACACTACCAGAAACTGTGCATTTGTTAGCCACTTTTTTTTGGCCACTTGAATGATGCCAAACCATCAAGGAAGTGGAAAATCCAGTGCTAGGAGAAAGATAGAGACAGAGAGCGGCCAGTAGACAAGGACAGCATGTTAAGTACTTAATGACATTTTAAAATAAATGTTAAATTTATGACAAAACGTAATTACCGCCCAGACCGAACCAGAACTCCTGGTCATGGTCCTGGTCCAGGGCAAGCTACAGGTTCGCGCCGCATGAAATATGAAACCGTAATTACTTTAATTAAGCAAATATTTTTTATCCCCAATTCTTTTCGCTATTTTCGATAGGAAGGCTGCATTGCAAGGGGGGTGGCATTGATTGAGCATATTTATTAAATGGCTATTATTACTCGCACATCGCACGGCGCATGGCAATAAATTGATGCATTTTAATTATCGTTCAAAAGGCACGACCGGCACACTCGCCATGTCCCAACTTTCCCTTCCGCCCATCGAAATTAAAGAGAAATCGAGGATGACTGCTGATATGTGGGAACTTTTCAACCATTTATGTATATATTTACGGAAAAATTAATATGGAATTTCCTAAAATTGAACATGAATTAATTTTTAGTAATAAATTTGTATGTGTGATTTTACTAGAAAAATTATCTGTTGGTAAATCGATCGGCAAACAACTCTTTTCAATTTATCCTGATTCGCATTCGAATGCTTAAAAACCACACCACAGATAATATTTATTATAAATATTTATATGTAGAGAGCAATGCCATGCAGATGTCTAGTCGGATGATCTCTCCACAATTGCACCCCATTAACGTTTCCGATTTTCAATTAAATTGTTTATTTAACAGAAGTTTGATGACCTATCTGGTTGCTATTTCGTTAAAGAAGCTGATTGCAGTTTAAGCATTCAATATAATTTCCACAAAAATTTAATCGTTCTATTTTTGCACTTAAACACCCCTTAGCTTTTGTTTATGGAATGCTAAAAATAACAAAGGAAACTCAAAAAATTACTCAGGTCTACAGAGACCGTCTTCAGAGAAAATGGATATATGTACATATACTAGGTACATTACTGTCTATGACTTGGCGATTGAGTCATAAGCATGTATCTAAGATACATTGTATGTGTGGTTTAAAAATAACAAAGGCGAAATAACGACGGTACTGGATAAATAAAAAAAGACAGTTCTAAAAATTAACTATATTAACGAAAGATATTTTATTCCTTTATAGTAACTCCTTATTGCCTGTCATTAAGGCTGATGAAAAGAATAATAAAAATGAAAATATAAAATATATTCCATACGTGAAGAAACCACTTTCCACACACATCTTCCCAACTCAGTAATTGAGCCAGTATCTAATACTTATACATAAGTATTCACAAGATGGAGCTAACTATGAGGTTCAGCAGCTACGATTACAAAATCAGTAAAACACAGGTTTTTCCTATGAATTCATTTTATTTGAAACTTTACGGGCAGCCACTTAAGTACAAGCAAAGTAAGATATAAGTTAAGTGACGCGATGGAGTTGAATTCATATTTATTTGTGTTGATGTCACTGCCAAATCAGCCACTAGAAAGCAGAAGAAAACACATAATTATAAGAATGGCAACCGGATTTGGTAAATTAATTTGTAATTTACCGATTATAAAAGAAGTGGTAGACAATCAACAAAATAAAGAGTATTAACAAAAAGCGTTCACGGACGCTTATCCTTAAAACTCTGTGACTAACCGGGTTTATCATGTTGATTTATTTTATTTCGTCTGAATCAAAGCCTTTATAGATACGACGTTGTTGCGCCTCAATGCAACCGGAGCTAATGATTTAAAAGAATCAAAAATCGACTTCGAAGCCCCGAAGAATTGTTCTCGGAATCTCTCTCACCGTTCTCAGAGTTCAAAAAGTAAAAAAGCTACAGTCGACTGAACTCGACTGTGAGATACCCGCTACCCGCTAAAATTAAGATTTTTGATGATTTGCGGGGGCGGAAGTGGGCATGGTAAAAAGTTGAAACAAACTTAATCCGTGCAAGCATAACAAATACTGTTGAAAAAAAATTAGAGCTCTATCTCTTATAGTCTCTGAGATCCAGTGTTTCACACGGACAGACGGACAGTCACACGGACACACAGACAGACAGGGTCGGAGATGCCTCCTTCAACCTGTTACATACATATCCTGTCGGCACAAAGTTATAATACCCTTCTACCCTATGGGTAGCGGGTATAAACATTCATATAAACATTCTCTCATTTATTATGGCATTCAAACATATTGCAATGAATGGACACTATGGGGCGAACGACCACTAAAAGTGGCATAAATTAATTTTTTAAAAGTCGTTAAATTAAATTTTTTTTTTAACTGGAATGTGTTAAAAAAACCTTAACCTATAATGTTACATACCAGAAATTTTAACAGAGCGCGTCACTGTTAAGTAATACGCTGTTAAATCAGCTGTTACGTACGCGTGACTCCAGCGATAACCGATTGTTGGTAAAATTTAGAAAAATTGCGCAAGTTTAAAGTCAAAAAAAGTCTATAAACAATTAATAAAAGAGCTACTTTTAACATGTAGCCCATTGCTTATGGTTTTTAGTATGTATTTGTGAAAGTCGATTGTAGAAAAACATCGTGGTGTCCCAATAATCTTCTGTAAGGTCTAACACTATTAAAACTACAATTTTTTAGTGTATTTTAATTTTTAAATAGAGCAACAAAGTGAGTCCAGCTGACTCCACTTCTAAAACCTATTTTATGTTGTAGAGTTATCAATTCTTCTTATATGTTGTTAATATAAAAGTGCACTTTTGCGCACTTTCTCTAAAATTTAACTTTTAAGATACTAACCTCAAGGTGAAAAACAGCGATTTGTTCGTGAAATGGAACGCAGAGACAACGGGAAATGCAATGCATCGAATGCAATTTTTAATTGTTTTAATGCTATAATACGTGGACCCTGTTCTGACCATGACGAATAAACTTTATTAGAACTAAATAAAATTCTATATTCTTAATTTTGAGTTTTTTTTGGAAAAATTACATATTCTTCCACTAATTGTTGGAAAAAATGCAAAACAATAGAGTAAAACTTTAAATTTATGTAAAAACAAGGTAACACAACCCCCATTTTATTTTTTTTGTATTATTTTCGTAATATATTTTCAATTTTTTGGGAAAAAAAAATTTTTAATAGATACACTGAAAAAAATAAATATTATTTTTTTATTTGAATGTAGAATTATGTCTATTTTTGTTAAAATATATTACTGTTCTTATTCTTAGCATAAATCAAAAAACAGAACTTAAATATTTTGCTTCGTTTTAAAGTTATTAATTAATGCCATAAAAGGTGGTCGTTCGCCCCATAGCGCGCTGGCTCATGACTGCGAAAAGGTGTTGGTTATTAGTAGCTTTCATTTATAGAGCTCTATATATATATGATCTATATATATATAGTAGTCTCTCTTCATATTAATCCTTTAGTGTTGAGTGTAAAACTTTAAATTTAAGAGAGACAACATCCGATTCATTGTTATGGTTTGTTTATTTTACCTGGAATATCATTTATCACCGTGGGCGGAAATCCACGTAGTGACAATGAGAACCGAGATTTGGCACAAAACTTTACTTTATTATTTGCCATTTATTTTGTATTAATGGTGCTATTAATTAATTAATTAATTAATTATTTAAATGGGATTGCTATATGTTTAATTAAAAATTTTAAATTTGAGTGAATAAATAAATATGTATATTCAAATATTTCACTGGCATAACAAGTATTTCACTTGATTTGCACTTTTTAAATAGGAAAATGTTATACCAAGCTCAAAGAACACTTAAAAGCAGCTGAATTACATCATATTTATTTTTATTATTTCATTTTATTTGTAACTTGATCAGCATTCGGTATTGTTACAGCCAATTGATTGTAGCTTTTGTGGGTATGCGATGTTGTAAACTATGAAGTGATGCGGAATAATGTGGAATCGTTGTTGTGGTCGATGCTGCCGGCATCTCATCCGCTGGAAAATATTTATATTTTAGCCACATTGTAGATAAGATATTACGTTTATATTAAATCACTTACTTTGGCATAAGTCTATGAAAACTATTTGTTAATAATAATGCACCAAATGAAGATGAGCAAAACTGCTAACAAAAAGATCACATTAACTCCAATTATTAATTGTTTATTATTTTCCCAGGTCATCATTTTGTTTAGAATTTGCAGTTAAAGCCGATGAGAACTGGGACGTCGTTGCAGCTCAGGAAATCCAGTTCAAATGATCGTCGAAATAGCCGCTGAAGCTAAGAAATCGAAATCGAGAGCCTCGCTCTCGGGCTTGCCATCTTAAGAGCGTAAGAGCCAAGACAACTACATAAATGCAACGAGGAGGAATTATCTCTTTTGTTTATCAAACGATATATGTGTACTTCCCCGCCTTCCTATCGGCAAATCGAAATCGCTTCAGCAAATGTGAGAGTACAAAATGAGTACGAGTCTACAATTTATTTCTGCTTAAATGCCATGATAAGGTAATCTACTTAGTATTTACAAAATTTATCCAAATTGAAAAATAAAACATATTTTATAATCCTAGTCATAGGAGATAACGCTAATATTATTATTATATAAGTACATATGTATGTATAGCAACCTAAATTTTGTAAATGACATCTTTGCCTATTTCCAAACTAAACTAAAAAGTAAAGGATTTCTATACCTTACAAATCACATTACTTAAATTCCACTTGCCCTCATTCAAATTTGTTAGCTTATGTTCATTAAGCTTATTTTTTGGCCCTAAGAACAGAATACTCTAAACACCTAAACTAATTTATAGTCTCATTATCTTCATAAATATTTATGTGCATTGTGCCGTAATCGTAAAACCGTTTTTCTGGCTTGCTTTTCACTTCGAGCCTAGCCCTAAAAACCGCATCCGCAGGCACATGAAAAGATTTCTTGGTAACATCCTTTCCGGTTATGACATTCTGCAGCAGATTGAGTAGCATCTTCGGGCCCAGCACCACGCACTTGATCATTAAGCGTGGCTTTCTTTTAGTCCGAATGCCAGACTGGAAGCCATATGTATAGACAATATTTCCGGTATCCTTGAAGCCGCTGAGGAAGTAATTTAAAAAAAATAAAATGGATAAAGTTACGATATTGTACAAATGTACCAGATGAAATTATACTTTACCCAAAAGTCTCGTTCCTTTTTACGTAGAATAGCATCTCAGCCAGAATAGACAAAAGCCCGATGCGCTTATTCCGATTAGAGGTCCGGAGATTCACATTGCGCTCGTCCATCACGCTGAGAAAGACATGTGGCAGCTCCACGACGAGCTGCCAGTGCATCCTGTTCATGTCCGACTCCACGATCCGAAAGTGGTGGAATATCTAAAATTAAACCATTGTCGGTTACTTGGAGATAAGCAAACGCGTTCGATACTACTCGCAAAAGCCGAAACAGTGTAATTATGTAGATGATTCGAAGATCTCTAATACTAATCATGCTCGATTCATCCCCTGGCAAAGTTGGCTCCTCTAGGACAAGCTGGAGATGATAGAGAAAGTCGTATATTACAGAAGGGCTGCCTCTGGAGTTGAGCTCATAAAAATGGAGTATGTTGCTGGCATATTGTGACTCTAAGCCCGTTTGCAGAAAGTTTTTGGCAGTTCCGTCCATGATCTGTAGGTAAAGAGTAATAATTAAAATAAAAGAAAATAAATGATAAAAAATATATTATGGCATACCTGCAGCAGAACCCTCAAGCGCTGGTCTCCAACGCTCTCCCCTTGTTTTGCTTGGTTGGCAAAACGTGACAAATACCAGTTGTACTTGTGCATTATGTGACAAGTGTGGCGCTGCCTTAGATCCTTGCACACGCCCCGTAAATACCTTTGGTGACGAAAGTCCACCTTGGAGAATATAATGTCCATAACATCGTATGGCAGATCTAGCAAAGTGAGCTTCCTGTTAAGCGGAAACTGCTCCTCCTTCTGGGTATCCCTCAGTGACATGGTAATTCCTGAATCTGTGTGTGTGTGTATTAAAGTTAAAAATAAAATGTTCTTTCTGTTGTTTTTTTAACGGCCTTTTATTAACGGCATGACAACGGCACGCCTACTCGATAATAAACTTATACTGTTTACAGTATATCGTGTTATATTGAGCTCCAATAATTTGGTTACCTTGTTCTTGATCGATTCAAATTTATAAAATCTAATTAGTTACGCTTACGGTGCCCATTTTTATACATTCGTCAGTGCAAAATATTATCAACTTGAATTGGTTATCAAAAGGCCCTAATCTTGGGCTAACTTTAGTCAAAAAGGATTACATATATTGAGTCGGTTAATGCTTCAATAAGGTCTATGTTACGAGCACCTCGCATTGGTCACACAATAAATTGCATCTGGGACTTGCCACTATTTATGTTTCTATTTCTATACACATTTAGAAAAAACAGATTTGCAGCTTGGTCTGTGTGTGATTTTTAGAGTTATTTGAATTAAATTGTGAGAATACTTTTGAGTAAAGTGCTTCTAAGTATGCATGATATTATGTATGTACAATGAATGCAATTCGAAACCATTAAAAATGAGAAATTTCCACAGATGAAATCATAAATTGACTCTTTTTATCGCACTTTATGCCAATTAATTAGTCTGACAATGCTGATATATTACGAGTTATATATTTTTAAGAGGGCGGAAGTGCAGAAATGATTTGTTAATTGACCTGAGAAACCTTAAAATGGGAGGCAGAGCTTTTAGAATGTCATAATGTCAAAATGCAAGTAAGTTTCAAATAGAATACAAGGTAGATGGGTCATAAAACTGTTTGTAAATACGAAGCTACAATCACGTACACCTAATTCTGGTAACCTGCCCAGAGTCACGACGGACTCGGGTAATTTACAAACTTTTAAGTACAACAAACAAATCTGAAACTACAACTGAATCTGAAACTGATACCGAAGCCTAAATGTAAATGCAAATGCTCAATGAGTTTTACACAATTGTTTGCTATGTAGGTAGTTAACTAACGTTACGCCTTACAATTTTCGTCTTCGCTGCACGCACTTAAGAACTACGTAAATATCTCTGCAATTAACTAAGAAAACGAATTAGGGCTTGCTGCTTTCGAATCCAGCAAAATCGGAGGCCTCCGACTCATCCTCATCCCGCTCGACGCCGATGCAATGTATGCCAGTCCTCAGCATGGGCGTACCCTTGCCCTTGCCCAGGACCCGGGCGGCAATCACCAGCTGCAGCAGCTCCTTGGCGTTGCTGGAGCTGACAATGTGCAGAACCTCGCGCAGCAGCTTCTCCTTATACGCAAAGAACTCGATCTTCATCTCAAAGAAATCGTGCTCGTCATGCTTGGTGCCCGCAAACTCCGTGATCCGACAGTGCAGATTCGGTGTGGCGCTCACTACTGGTTCAAACTTGCTGCCCGGCAGCTGTTTTCCCGCATCTCCGAACAGCGTCGTCGGCAGCTTCAGGTCGATTAGGTAGCGATGGTTGATCTGCAGGAAGCCCAAGCTAACTGCGATCGTGTCGCCCGACCGTTGATATGTCACACAGCTGTCCGACTCGAAGTCATCCTTCACCGTGGCCGCGTCGAAGTGGACATGGTGGTCTACAAAGGCAAGAGGTAAACGTTAGAATTTTGTAAGTTTGCAAATTCATCTTTGAATTCTTCTCTGTAGACAAAAACAGATGGAAGATTTCCCTAGCGATTTGTAAATGTACACAGTTAATTGAAAATCCTATTTGTTGAACAAGCAAGATTGGATGAATTAAAAAGAATGTTCTTCGCGCGGAAACAAGTCGCAAGCCAAAGGCCGTCAAGGGGGCAGGCGGCAGGTGAAGTCGAGTAAAATTACCGTAATAAACATAAGTATTCCCAGATAAACAAATGAGCAAACAGAGGTCTCCACGAGACCGCCTCGAGTAAACTTCCCCCAGCGGCAGTCGCCACGGAAATTGCGTGTAAGCGTGTAATTAAACGTGCCCCTCCCGCTTCCGACGTTCCTACACTAAACAAAAAATAAGAAACTCGAATTTTTAAAGCTTTAGTAATGTTATTTACATTTTGTCTTACTCAAAAAACATCAACGAAAGTGTGTAACTTTGGATACCATTCCTTAAATCAAGTTAAATTTTAATTTTATATTTTAAGCGCATAATTTTAAAATGCTTTAAGATTTAGAGTGTAGGAAATGAGAGGGGGATACCGCCTGGACTTCCTTAGGGCACAAATTGCATTAAAATTGGGTCAATTGGGACCAAGTGCACGCACTTCTCTGTGATTTCAAGCGTCATATTTTCCCCTGACACTCCCCTCCAGAGAGGACGGAGGCGGCCGGCGATCCATGGAATTGAATTTATAAATATATATTCATTGCTGACTATGCTTGATTTTAATTGCTGCCAACACGCCAATTGTGCGCTAACAATGATGAAATATCAAAAAACTGCCGAATTCTTCTTTGAACTGAAACCATTTAGATGAAAAGTAGGAAGAAATTAGCTTAGAAACTATAATATATTTATTCAAAGTTTGAGGATATTTAATTTGAATTCTAGGGAATGTGTTTTCAAAGAAATTTGTATTGAATACGAACAAGGCAGCAAACTAGTATCTAGTCTATGTAATTATCTGGATAGGCAATAAGCTCTTGAACACTGTCATCAACTGGTTATTAAATATAGAAAAATAGCTCTGTTATCATATATGTATGTATGTAACTGAACAACAGAAAAAAATATTAAAAACCACTTCCTTATTTAATTAACACCTTTAGCTTGCATCAGATGACCGGTGGTTTAATAATAACCATTGCCTGCTATCATATCACAAATTTTGAATTAGCGCAGAATAATGACCAAAGCACGCTAATTACCGGCATGGGGCATTGCATGTTTAGGTAGCACTTTAATAGTATGCTTGTTTTGCAATGCAATTAACAAATTGCTGACAAATGTTTATGCAGCCATTAAAATTTTGACAATTTAACGAGCCTCTAATCAGACATTTAATCATGGTCGCAGAATGAAATGAAACACATAATCATAACATAAATAGTCGCATAGTTAATCATGCGATTGCTCCAATGAGGTTGGTTGTTAGCCGTATTTCATTCGGCCCCGAAAAATTCGAGTCTTCCACTATAAATAGAATCCTTAGGCGGGTTGGTCATGGCACTGCCAGCGGCAATTGTGGGAAAAGTTGCAAAACATTTCCACATAAATTTGGAAACGCATGACTTTCAAAAGCTAAAGGTACCTGGGATATATTTAATGTTTTTTTTTAGCAAAACTAAATGACACAAAATTAATGATAACCATAGCTATAGTTATTTTTTTTAATTTACTTAATGATTCACTTTTTTTGATCCTATTTTCCATTTCCTTAGTTAGAACTATAAAATTTCAAGCTAATCTATTTTTAATTCAACTTTCTTCCCACGAATTTAATGCCACAATTTTCCCTATGCTTTTGAAACGTTTTGCTTGGCTGTTTGATATTTTTAAAATGATATTTTCTTCAGCTCTGTGGTGTCGCCACAATTGGAATGTCTACGCCAAATGCCTGATCTTTGTTTTTCATTTTTCATTAATGTTTTTTCCTGTTGTTCCCTTGACCATTCTTCTTTATTTTGTTGTTTGTTTTTGGCCGATCGCCCGCTCAGCAGAACGTCATAATTCAATTTTGCACTTTAGTGTGCAGGAAATGTCGATAAGAATTTTATGTGTAATTTCCTTTGCTTTTTTGTTATTTCCCTTTAACACTGCCGAATGCGAAATTGAAGTAATTTCCCGGTCGCTCCTTACTTAATTCGCAGTATGTAAGCAATTTATCGTAATCCAGCTTAATCTGCTTAAACCCGACTCAACAATGGAGGCGAGCTCCCAGGTCCGCAGGTCGCACAATGCCTGGCGAGCGGAGAATCTTTGTCGAAGGGCAGGGGACGGCGACTGTTCTTTTTATAAATGTCACTTCGAGTCATGCGCCGCCCCACACGCAGACGGCAGAAACTCTCACGTGCTCCCCCCAACCAATCGAATCACAATTGATTAACCATTAATGGAAATTCACAATCGATGGCGGCAAGTGTTATTGCTAGAAATTCAAATTTGAGTCTGGACCATTTTTGGGATTTCATCTCTGCACTTGCCAGTGTCGCACTCGCTTTGGGCTCTTCAACTTTCGTATGAACATCGAGAAATTATCTGATGCATATCTGACAGATTGTCTGCCAATTGAATACTCGTTGGCCACATCTAAGAATTTCAATTGATTCGTTTGCTCGAATATGTTCTAAATTAATGCCTGAAAATGGGGGCAAGCCAATCCATGTCTGAGTGAATAAAGTCGGAGGATATAATGCCATGATCCCATCGTTATCTCCGGCTGAATGTTTTCGGGATTTTTTGGGACAAGAAGAGAAAAGAGCAAGCCCGTTAAAATAGGGTTCAAAATATATCTACTAGCTTTTCCACAAAAATTGGCTTTAAAATGTTATCGAAGGGTATTCATCCAAGGTTTACGATGTAACATTTTGTAGCATACTTTCTTCAATTGATTTCAAATCTTTTTTAACTATTTTCCTTTCAATTTGTAACATTAATTATATTTATGCACTAAATTGATTTTATTTAAATCCTGTATTTCCTATACCTATTTCTATTTTTAACCAGTAGTTATGTTATTGTGATTGCCGAATGTGATTATAAAGAGGCTACTTTTCCTTCCAATTTATGCAATACCTTCCCTTCAAATTTAATGCATTTGTTATTGCTGTGACGCTGACTTTGAGCAGTTGAACGGACGTTATGTACTTGTGGGTCTGCTCCATAACTAATTCAGGAGCCAAACCGGAATCGCTGTTGGGGATGCCATAAAAAGGCATCCATTTGCAGTACGTGCCAAATCGAATATAGAATATATTTATTTATTATACCAGAAAGAGGGAGGGAGGGAATGCCGACAAACTGCAAACATGCATAACAATATTGTAAATTCTGTTTTCGAAATTCTCAAATCAAAACAATTGAGTAGGCGTCCGTGTCCCAACGAGACAAATATCAATCACAAACACCTCGGTGTGGCAGGGTTCGGTGGATGGCTTGCTGCCTGGGTGAATGGGTGGTTGGGTGATGTTTCTGTGTTATGTGGTCTTCCCTCAAGCAGCAAGGCAACGAGGCCAAACAACGTGCCCGTCAGTCCCCAAGTGCTATAAATAGACCCGGACTCATGTGCATTGCACAATTGCATATCACTCTGTGCAAAACACAACGAAAAAAAATATGAAAAAAAGATTACAATAACAGCAGCCTCAGGTTCTATGCAATTTAATTAGACCCAATGGGGACGGGGATCGTTTTCATTATTACCGCCGCCTGCCTGCTGGTCTTGCTGAGTGGAGAAGCTGAAACTACATCTAATCTCCGGTCGGTCGGGACGCTAAATGAATTCACAATTGGATTGTTTGGGAAACGCTCGGCAAATATCATCGTCCAAGTGCTAACTCCCGACAATTTGCATGGGTCGGCGATAAAGCAGCCATGCATTTTCTTTTCAAGACATTTGAATGCTCTGCTACAACAACTGTTGGGTCAATAAATATATTAATATTTGCTGTTTTGAGTAATACACAAAATAGTTGATATTTTCATATAGTAAAAATAACCATCATTATATGCTTGTCACTTGAAACTACCCTAATGATAAACCTTAATTGATGAAAGCACATATGTATACGACCACGAAATGGAAATTATATTTGTGCTTCCATGTGTTTATGGCACACAATTCATTAACTCCTGTCAGGAGATCATAAATAAAAATTAATCTAAGACAATTTAAGAACGCTTCAACTGGCTCAACTGCCACTGATAAAAATTCTCGGCGAGCGCCGTCCGAAAAATTAAAGATAAGCGAACCCCATTTAAGTCACGCGAATAGAAAATCGCCGCAAACACGGGAAAATCATCGATTCCGCCGCCAAATGTCAAATGATTCCTGAGGGGGAAGCGAGGAGTGCGGAAGGGGTCTCTGTGTCGGTGGGTGGGTGGGTGCTGAAGGTTGGCTAGTGTTGTGTGTGTCTGTGGGGCAAGCAAAATTGGCTTAGCTTTGGCCATGAGCAAATATTATTTTTAATATTGCGGCAGAAAATCAGGAAGAGGGTCAGAGAACAACAATTGGTATTGGGAAAAGTCGAGGAAATGTACCAAGAAGATGGAAAGGAAATGGGAAAAATACACATTCATACAGTTGTAGGTGAACACTGAAAGAAATGTGATTTCCTAGTTAACAAATTTAAATACAAAAAATTGTATTGAATATTTTGTTTTATAATTTTTTTTTAGTCGCTATTCTCTATTAGATATATAGATAATTAGGTCTGGAACTATTCTTTTTACATAATTTGTAAATAAATAATAATTTAATTGACTGCCAAATCCTAAAATAATCTTCTTTTTTTGTCGAGTGTAACCCACTTATGCATGTGAATGTTTATCCTAAATGCAGCTGGCCCAAATTTCAGGCAAAGGCCAAAAGGCAACGCTTTTCCTCAAGTGCCTGCTGCTATTCTACGCTAAATTTAGCCAACTTTTCTGTCATTTTAATTAAACAAGAGAAAATCCCACACAAATCCCCGCCACTCACCCCCCGCTTATCAACAAAAGTCTGGAAACCACCGGCTTCGCCTAATGGTATTTTAACGCACTGGGAGAGAGTCTCTGTTTGAACATTAGAACGCCAGTTAATGGCTATGCAAATGACTTGTGCAAACAGCCTAAAAATACGTTGAATTTGTTTCGCCATTGAGATTTTACCTAAATGAACACCTTCGTCGCACATTTTGCACAATGCTCCTTTCGCTACGTCCTTGTTGGTGGGTAGTTAAATGCAGGCGATTCAGAAATCAGTTCAGCGTTACGCGCAAATTGTTTTCTTGAATAGTTTTCTTTCTTCTTCAGTTAATAACTTTTAGCGCGTTTTAATCAGTTTTCGACGAATGTTTGTTTTGTTTTGCAATGAACGAATGTCGATTGTCGATGGATCCGCTATCGAAAAAATAATAAATAAAAAATATTCGATATGTATTCGATATATATCTTCTATTATATCGAATATATAAGACCTCTCTCTTATAATATCTCTTATATGTAGCGCGATTTCTGCACTGATTGATATATTTGATTAAAAATTCAAATTGGCTTATCATTTATAAATTATTATTTGTAAAAAAAAACATAGTTTTAACTTCAAATAGATAGAAAACTTCTCAACACGGACTTGAAAACAGAAATAATCGTATTGAAAAGGTTCCCCCGATGGTCCGATGTTTTTTTTGATGTTTTTCTATTCCACTACCACATTATTATTAATTTAAGTTAATAATTAATTTTTTAATTAATGAATTAATTAATGACTGAAATCATCCTTGGCTGGAACATGATCGAAAAACAAAATAAATATTTAATTACTTTTATAAAAATTAAAAATACTAAAAGCTGATATCAGGATTTTTTAGCACCTAACTGGCAGCCGCGTTGCCACTTCGCTTGCGCCAGCGTTGCCGGAGCGCGCAACGTATATATTTTTACAAAATGGTGGCTTCTCTTCGCGGAGAAATTAGTGGCTAATAATTCGAACAAAAAACACGGAATTTGGCCAGCGAATATTGAAAATTGCTGGCGAAAACACTCGCAACGACGCTGGCCGCAGCCCGCTGGTGGAAAAGTCGCGGAAAAGCACCCACAAAACGCGCACGGACCGAGTGAAAATATTCGTTGTGCGGAGGCAATAAAAAAACGCAAGCAAGCAACCAAAGTGCGTGCCTGTGTGTGTGTGCCACTGTGTCTGTGTGCCGTGTGTGTGTGCGTCTGTGTGCTGCGTGTGCCTGTGTGTGTCGAGTGGCGTTGTTGGTGTGTGTGTGCGCAAAGTGTATGCAAAAAAAGAAGAAGAGAAACGGAGAAGAGCATTAAAAAAGCAACACCAACGACGAGTTTCACGCGCCCAACAACAAAAAAGGCAGCAAAAGCAGAAGCAGCAACAACAACGGCAGAAGCAGCGACAACAACAATTAGCCGACAAGCAACAAAAAGCATCAGCAGCACCAGAAACAACAAAAACAACCACTAAAGCAGCGACGACCAGAGAGCTAAATAGAAAAGGCAAAAATAAAAACACAAAAAACAAAAGCAAAACGTAAGGAAAATCTACAACAAGTGTGCGAAAATTAATTATTACTAAGTGTGTCACTAATTTAATTTGAAATCGCCGGAGTGGCGTCGCAGTTGCGCAGCGTGCAAATCATTAAAATTTATACTACGGGGCGAGAAAACAACGCGAGATGTGGTGGGGAAGCGGGAGCGAAAGCGGCGGGCTCCAGTCTATTATGGACGTTTTTATTTTTTCTTTTTTTCGGGGTAGAACAATGCAAACACGGACGTACGGAAAAAGCGGACGAAGGCTCAACAAATTTGCTGAAAAGGAATCGCAAGCGCAGCAGCAGCAGCACAAGCAACAACAAAGCAAAAAACCCAAGCGTCAGCAGCAGTAGCGACAACAACAACAACAAATAGCAGCAGGCAACCCACCACCGTTGTTGCGTCCCCGTTGATATTGGTCGTGTTCTGTTGTTGTTGCTGTTATCGTCGGCGTCACCACCGACGCGACGCTTTGCGGCCAGGGCACCACCCCCCAAAAGGATGCTCTTGCGACTGCACCCACCATACCGCTCCCTCGTTATTGCTGCTGCTGCTCTTCCTCTTCGGCTCCTGCTGACGTTATCCGAAATGTTTTGTTGCTTTTGTTGTCTTTAAAAAGAATATATTTTGCTAAATAACTATAGAAGTTATAAAATACTTCATTTTAAATTTATAATTTGAATTTACGATTTCCGTCTGCTTAAACTTTGCATAAAATTAACCAGGAAATTTAAATTTAGTTTAAAATAATCACCTACAAAATGATTTCATTGCTTAAACCTTAAAAAAAAAAGCTATAATTCCTTACCCGATCATAAATTCCTTCCAAACTATATGTGGATTTTTCTAAATTTAGCCAAATTAGCCAAATGGAAGCGATGAATAAATAATTAATTGATTATAGTGTGGGATATAGAAAATTCATACTTCAAACCAGTCATAGAATAAAATTCAGTTGCACATCTTTATTAGGTATTTATTTATTTACAAGTATTTGGATGAAAGGAATTCAAAATTGTTTAGTTTAATAACAAACGGTTCAGCTATAATTTACAAATAATGTGATATAATTCAAGAAAGGGAAACGGAGGAAATTTATAAACAAATAATACAAATTTAGATGCTTTAACTAACGTAATAAATAAATCAGATGAGCAACAATTGATGGGTAATAAGCTTTTCTGCTAAATTGTTTTTACAGCTGATTTATAGGCAGTAACAAATTAAATTGGTTGGGAATTACTCAATATATGGGGAATAAATAGCATATAGCCTAATTTTTGGACTATTCATGATTGGAGGCTTCGTATAAACATTGCTACTGGTTGCATTGTGTTTCGTTGGGGATTTTATTCGCCCCCGTTCTCTCCTTTTTTTCTGTTTTGTTCTTTTCTTAATCATCTTCGTCGTCTCGGCTCTCACCTACGTCATCTCTTCGCCTTCCAGCTGTGTTTGTGCAAATTAACCAAAATATACATTTCCGGCTGCCCCCTCGCTGAGCAACAACAACAACAACTATAATAACAACGACAACAGGAGCAGCTATACAACCAACAACCAACCGACCGCCCACCCCTTTCCATCGCTTCCATCGACCCAGAACACCATCATCATCATCATCGTTTGGAGTCTGAAGTCTGGAGTCTAGTGACTGGAGTTACTTTGCCGCCTGCTGCTGGAGTGAGGAGCTTCGGGTGGAACGCCTCGAGCATCTATATACCCCGACCCCGGATTCATGGTGAGCCAAGGCATCTGCTTAACCCGGCGCACATTTAATTATAATTATTTGTTTGCTTAATTCGATACTGCTCCCCGCCGATACTGGCTGGGTCCCGTCTCATGTGTCACATCCCCTTGTTGCTTCTGTTTCTGGTTCGGTGCGGAGGAGAAGGGTTGGATTTCTGGGTTAATGGAGGAAACTATTTTTCAATGGGATCCCAAATCAATTAAACCGGGGGCGTGTGCCATAATCCGCGTCCATTGTTGCGCTCCTACTTATATGGAATTCCGTTGCCTATTTTCGTCTGGGTGTTTAAGGGAAATACGAGTATTGACAGAGATAAGGTTCTCGACCAAAACGAGATCTTTATCACGGCTATTGTGGCTATGAGTGGCGGGCTAATTAGTTGCCGTGTACGGCAATTATATTAGCCATGTCCGAAGCGGAGCATATAGAACGAGTTGAATCAGTTAGGGCATTATTAGCTGGATTCCAGAGTGGTTGTAAAAACAACTGTTTAGGCATTTGTTATTATTTGTTGGAATTTAAACTAGTATTATAAAAATATAAAGTCTTGTAAGAGCCTTAAATAACAAAGCTTTGTTAGGAATTCCTTTACAAATGAGCTATAACCTGAAAATGCAAATAAATTAAAAGAAAAGTACTATTAATAGATGTTGATTTAATGATAAAATGACAGCCTGCCTTTGTGATCAGTTCCCAGTTTGGGACAATAGTATTTCTTTATAGCCATTAACTACCCACTACAAGTGGCTTCTTCGCTTGACTTTTGTCCAGCCTAACAGGTTGCTATTTAACCCTATAAAATTCACCTAGAAATACAATACCCCTCGGTTTTCCTTGTTTGCAAACTATCTTTGTGCAGGCTTAAATCCAGGCTGACAAGGGGGATTACCAGTCACATGACACCACTCGTATTTACTCATTGTTCACCTTAAATCTCCGACGCTTTATCTCTTCTAATGAACTTGCTACCATTTACCTTTAACCTGATTTTCGGGAAGTTTGTTATTTCGAGGGAAACAAAAGATTGATTTCGAGGAAATTCCCAGACAATTTGCACCGCTCTGACGTGCTTATCTCTTGGCCCGCTCGGAACCGCCCATTTCCACATTCCCATTTGTTTAGCACGCCGCTTATCTGCACCACCCAACCGACAGGAGTGGGTGTGAGTGCGGTGGAGGTGGCAGAGGGAGGGGCTGCGACGAGGCCATCTGATTAGAGACGCATTAAAAGGCTTGAGTGTTTAATTAATAAATAACGTGCTAATAATGCATTTAATAAAGAAACGTTGCGAACGCCAAACGGAAACTCAAATATTTCAGAAATAGAGAAACCGAATAAAAAAAAAACATAAAATGCTGTTGAGAAATGGATGAGTTCCCTTGCGGTTTCCCTGCTCTTCTGGTTTCTCGGTTCAGTTTGGTTTGGTTTTGTATTTTGTGTATATTTTTCTGTTTTTTTTTCTGTGCTGGTGTATTACACAGTTGCTGGCTGCCTTTGATGTCGGGGTTTTGTGCGCGCTTTCATATTTTATTATTAGTCATTTGGCTTATTTATAAGGTGCCGTTAAAGTTTAACTTTTATTAATCTGTTTTGTTGCGCTTTTAATTTATAAATGCTGCTTATCTGATTGAAAAGTCTGTCCGTCCGCGCACACTTGACTTGAGTGCCGATTTATTGGGGTCGATTAGAAGTGAGCGAAAGGTTTCCCCGCCCCGTCAGAACCTCCTCCCTGCTCTGGAGTGTGTTTTTGCCCCCCTCTTCTGGGATGCCCTGCCCTGTGCTGTGCTGTGCTTTGCTTGGCTGTCCATTACATAAGCGAATTAATTAGCATTGCTGGCTGGCCTGGGTAGCCAAGCGGCTTGATCTAAGCCATCCCCTGACTAAAGCTGCCTCGGAATGGCTGCTGGAAAACCTTGGCCCTAGAGGTGTGTACGTGAGATAAGCTCGTGCGATGGTAATTTGTAAATAAATGAATATTTAATTGTGAGAGCCAGAGGGAAATCTGTAGATGCACGGGAAAAAAGTATATTAAACTATGGAATATGTAATACAGTGGTGGATTTCTTAAATAAATATAAGTTGTTATTTAGGAAACATTAAGTACCTTTTTTTCTATTTTTACCCGAACTACCTTTTTGAAACCATTAACTTAGGGAAATGTTTGGTCGAATTAATTATTGATGAACACATTAATTACATTCAACTTGTTTAATTACGCCTGAACTGAAAAATGCCAAACAAATTGTAGGAAGGTGTACTTATTTTTCAGACAAATTATATATTTAAAAATTAATTGAAGAACAGTCTTCACTTCACGAAGACATCGTTAGTCAGGGCACCAGTGAGTGCTAAATTAATCCCAGTTACTGTTTTTGTTACGTGTTAACTTCATTTAGCGATAAGATAATTAGCACACACACAAAGTGCTTATTAAAATATATACATATACATATATAATGCCGACAGAGAGACGTATTTGTTACTGAACGCCACGGCTCAGCCAATTATTATTATTTATTCTTTATTTATAATGCGAGAAAAATAGGAATAATTAACATAAGCTCGTGTTAATCAGTGTAAAATCAATGAACAGGCCCAAATGGGTGAGAATATAATGCAAAAGCGTGTTAAATGGCCCCATAAATCTTTGGCGTTGTGTGTAATTCTATTAGCCGAGCGGAATAAGCGGAATAAGCGGCGAAATAATAGCAAAGAATGGGAAAAACATGCAAAGAGCTCATTTACACACATCCAGGCACTCGTGCAATGGCAAACAAACAAATAACGACAGTTCCATAAACACTAGGAAAAAAAGGGACAATAACAAGCCGAGGCTGCTGTCGAGCGAGGAAAACGAGGAATGTAAGTATATGGGCAGGGGGGAAACGGGCCAGACAGCTCTGAGCAGACACACGGCACCAGTGCCGACGACACCAACCATTACCATCGCCACCCTAATGCCACATTTTCCTCCTCTTCTCGGCGAGAAGACACATCCCGACATAAGTAACACGAAACAATTTCCAAATGAAGCGCGGATAAGCCGCAAAATCCTTAAAATACTCGATAAAATTACATAAAACTAATCGCAGAAGCACACGCACGCACACCACGAAATTGGCTGGATACTTGGGGCGAAAAAAAGGGAAGAGGACGTGGTGGTGGTGGCAGTGGTGGAGGAGGCCAGGCGACGGCGTGCAAAATGATGAAGGTATCTACACCGACAATCTGTTTAACAACTTCATGAGCAAATCCAACAAATCGTATGAAACGAAGCCGACAGCAGGCCAAGCAGACACGAGTGCTCCTCGGATTCCGCTTCGCTTTCGGATTCAGATTCAGATTCTGTTTCGGTTTCGGATGCAGACGACCGACGACCCCCGGTTTGGATCGGTTCAGTTCGCATCGGATCGGGCCAATGAAAGTACACCTGGGGTGGCCCAGAAACTAGGAAAGTCTCTTACAAAACTCTTCTTTAAAAAAGTAAAATTTATTAGGAACTCTTAAAATCTACTTAAGACCCTAAACATGGCTCTTTAGAATCAAGAAATTTTAGAGCTTAATTTTAAATCAAAATAGTTGCTGGAAACGAACTTAAATATTAATTTTATTTTCATTTACCCTTAAAAATGTGAACATTTCGGGGGATTATGATTTATTCTGACCAGAATGGTCCACCCTAGAGAGCACAGGTTGGCAGCAGAGGCGGCGGACAAAAAGGGGGGCGAGTGCAGGGGCAGCGTTGTGGGTCGTTTATTTGGCTTTTGGAGCGTTGACTCGTCGTCGTCGGCTGTGTGATGATGACGACGTCGGCGACGACGACGACGAGGAGGCTGCTTGAATAGATGCTCAATCGTTTGGGTTGAATGAAGAAAAGCATGTGGAGTGGCGACTGGAATGGAGTGGTGGAGTGCAGGGAAGCAGAGTGGAGTCCGTGTCCGTGCCCGTGTGTGTGGCAGAGATTGGAGCATGAATAGGAATGCCGGCGGGGCTGGAGGAGGAGAAGGAGGTGTAGCACCATCGCCAACGTGAGTGCCACTGCGGTGGCATAATGTTCTTGTTGATGTTGAGTAATGGGCATAACAACTGTAAGCTGCCTGTCCAGACAACAACGAGAACCAGAACGGACCAAACCAGAACCAGAAGCTGAAGCTGAAGCAGAGGCCGTAGCTGAAGTTGGAGCTGGAGCTCGAACTCGAACTGGCAGCGAGTCGAAAAATGTTCAGCAGAAGCAAACAATTCCATTACCCGGACGGAGAAAAGAGAAATTTGTTTTATGGGTTTTTGGCTAAATGCTCTCCCTCTCTATCTCTATCTTTATCTCTCTAACTCGCTCCCTGGCCGACGACGACTAGCCTTTGTTTGTTTCTTTCCTGACTTCTGCAGCGTATGTTTTGACTTGTTGTGAAAATTTGGCTTTCACAACACGAACGAACCCCTCCATCCATCCATCCACTGGCTACTCGTAGATACAAACACACACACACACACATCTTGTCTCTGCAAAGTGCCTACCGACATTTAATGGGATTTCCGTACTTGACACGAACCCTTCAAATAGACAGATGCAGGCACAGGCACACAAGTCCCACAAATGGGCATACATATGTATGTTATATACCCCGGACACCAATCTAGCTCTCCTCGTTCCCCTAATGAAATGCCTATGACGAACTCAATTGGCCATGCTGCATGGATAAAATTTGTGTGTGCGGTTCGTCTTGGTAATTAAATGGACTCCTCTTCGAGCGCCTTAATAGAGAGCCTTTTGTTATGCCCTCGGGAATGCGCCAGAGTTGGGTTACTTGGGCGGAGGAGGTATTAAGGGGCTCTCAAACTGCTAAATTAGTGGAATTTCTCGGTGTTTATAAACGGAGTTGTGGCATTCACTTGAATAATTCTCACAAATTATGTTAAAATTTCTAGTTTATATTGAAACAAATCTAAAAGGAAGTCTATATATTAAATTCGTATTATTTGCATGGGTTTCAAACTCACAAGAGCTTCCTTTGTGTCCTTATAAGGGTGATAATATTAAAAATATACCTAATTAAATATTTATTACAATGGGAATTTTTTTTCCCAAAAAAGTACACATCTTCTTTGTAGTAATTCCATGTAATAAATATAGGATAGCCTTAGCTCGCCATGATATATGGCAAAAAAGGTCTCCAGGGGTTTTGGAAAAATCAATAACTTATGTAGTATATCGGCATATTGGGGTGAATATTTTACTGCAAATTTATTGATATAAATAAAGGTATAAATCTAAAGTCTAAAGTGCACTTGGGTGTATCGATTTCAGGTCTACGCTGAATGAATCCTTGAATACCCAAATGGGATATAAATAAAATAAACAAAATAGCCATACAAATTACACAAATACAACTGGGATCAAGGGTTCGCTTGAGTGGTTCAATTGAAAGTTCCGGTCGATTGGACAAGTTCAGAGCGATTGAACCCCACTCGAGTTGGTGGCGAGTCAATTGAAAACTGAAGGATTCCACAATTTCCACCCTTTCGACGACGACGATGATGATGATGATGGGGTGATGGTCATGATGATGGGGTCTCTCTCAATCACAGGCACAGACACATGCCGGGGGTCTAATTCATTTACTGCCATATCACTTAGACCTCCCCAACGCTTCGGGGTTCCGTATTCCGGGTTCGGGCTGCCATGTTCCGGGGAACTAACCTAATAATCTCTCGCCGAGATAAAGTCTCGGCTTTACGGCCACCCCTAATGTACAGTTGCGGCGTCGGGCACTCCGCCGAGCGAACGAGCAAACGCTTGAGTTGTCTGTCTGTCTGTCTGCCTGACGCTCTTATTAACGCCATCGTAGTTGTTGCTTCCCGGGCCTGATGCCTATTTGTCAGTCAATTAGTCAGCTTATTGGCAAGCGATGATTACAAAGAGAAAAACAAGCTGAAAGCCAAGCGGGAGAGCCGCGTAGCCGACAGCCAACCAGCCAACCAGCCAACCGACGACGACGACGACAGTCGACAGCTTTTCCATTTCAAAATTACACTCGCCAGAAGCTAAAAAGAGTGAGCCGAGCAGGCGGGAGGGAAATCCAGAAAGAGAGAGAGTGGCAGGCACCTCGTCGGATTTTCCCCCATTTTTTCCCTCCCAACACGCAAGCGATGGGAGCCACTCGCGTCCGTTTAGCCGCGTGCGTACACACAATTTTCCGCTACTCATGCTACAAATTGTTTATTGAATTTCCTCTTTCTGTGGCCGATGTCGGTGTTGTTGCTCTTGCTGGTTGTTGCACACACAAAGAAATAACATCAGCTGTTTATATTTAGAATTTTATTAAGAAAAAGAGTCTTTAAAAGAGACAAAATATTAAAGAAAATATTATTTAAATTTAAATACCATAAATCATTTTACTTTTGTTCAAAATTCATAAAAAGCGACATCTTAACGACCTGAAAACATTTTATAATCATTTTAATATCCTAAAAATAAATAAAAATCATTGTTAATATAGAAATATAATATTTTGCAGTCTTGAAATGGTTTTGATCATAAAGTAGAGGCTATCTTATATCTTCTTGGTCTAAAAAGATTGCTTCTTATTTTTCTTTATAAAATTTAATGCTTAAAATATTTAATTTATTTTTTTCTGTGTGCTGCTGCCTTGTCTTCCCTTGGTTTTTATTTCCATTTACATTTCCCGCTTTGTTTTCGTTTATGTTTATGGGCTGTTTAGAAAACAATTTTCAGCCACAGATATAGGGGGGAGCGAGTCGAAGTTGTTAATCCAGTGTAACTTTATAATATGCGATGACATTAATTGAGCGAAGACGGACGGGCCAGTTGAGGCTGACAGCATTATTGGCCTTAAATTTGCACGCAGGTCAGATGGGCCAGGGGGAAGGCCTTGTCCACAGCCAGAGACGGAGTCGGAGCTGCCGACACACTGCTGACTCAGAGTGAGTGAGAGCCAAGTGCTCGAGAACGTCACGTAGTCAATGTACAGGCTACGGGCTAAGGCTACAGGCTCTACATCTGGCTCGTCTCTCTTGCTGACTCTGTAGGGCTCTCTCTCTTTCACTGGCTGTGCCATAATTTGTGGTCTTTTCCAGGGGAAAAGGGAGCACTCGGTGGGCACTTTTCGGTGGTGGCAAATGTGTGTATGCTCGTCGAGCCCTTCGTTTTGTCTTTTTCAGATTTTATGGCTTTGTGCGTTTACAACGTCGCTTTTTGTAGTACATTTGTTTTATAACAGACCCCGACACCGCCAGTTTGCCAGCATGCCAGCTTGCTGGTGGAAAACGGAAAGCCCACAGAATATAGCCAGCGGGAGGAACAGCTTAGCACATTGCCAGCAGTTATTACACAATTTCTCCCCAAGCGCCAGCCAGCCGGCAGCAGCCCAAAAGGGAATGCACCCAGAGAAATTTATTACTAAATCAATGCAATAAATGAATACTTATAAACAAGAATTATTTGATACTTAAAAAGGTTAATGCTATAGAATGATTCTGGGCTTGCTTGCTTAAATTTCCACCTTTTATTACATTTTTTTTTTACCATTTAAAACTTGATAATAGATGAATTTCTTAGGTGTTATCTAAAAGATAACTTTCTTACCGTGTATCAGCCCACCGACAGTGCTCGGCATGTGGGGATCCGGGGGATACATTCGGTCGCGTGCCCTGCGCCCTGGTGGCCACCGCCACCTTGTGTGTGTTTATATGAAATTTTTCCACTCACGACTCCCCCATAAAAAAGTTTGCTGCCAGTTAAACCAACCAGCCAAGCAGTCAAAGCCCAACCAGGCCAACAGGGCCAGGCCAAGCCAAGCCAAGCCAAAGCCAAAGCAAGTAACCTGGTCGGTCGGTCGGTCGTTCTGCTGCTGCGGAGTGGCACCGAAATGGTGTGCTGTGTGCTGGCGTGGTGTGGTATGGCTATGGCATGGTGTTGCTGCTGATGTCGTTGATAAGTGTTGGCCCCAAACGCAGACCGTTCGTTGTACAGTGGTGCCAGGTACCAGGAAACTCAAGGGTTATGAGCTCCACACCTCTTTATTACAAGAAGTTTAACACGATATATAACATAAGTTTTGAGACTATAGTAGAGACATGCATGCACATCTTATATTGAAAACGATTCCCACACAAATTAGAGAATGCTTAACTGAGCTTATGACCTCATTAAACACACATTTGAATGATATAATGAATATTATTAAATGGAAATAAAAAGTACCCTGTGAGTAGAAAGGCCTCTTCGGTTCATAAGACTCTAAAGCAGAACGTTGCTGATACCAAAAAGCAATCCATTGATATCTCGCCTCTTACGCTGGGTAAACAATTATTCATAAGTAAACATTCATTGGCATATTCCGCTTTTCCGCTGCCTGGCAGTCAAACAAAAGCCTGCAGAAGCCGAATATACTCGTCGTATTCCTCCCCCTTGGCCGGTCATGAATATTTCATTTGTGTGTCGGTGTGCGCGCGGGGATTACCGAATTGCTGTGACCACGGTGCAACCCCGGGACCAGGTCCAGGTCCCCTCCACTCCACCTTACTCCCTCCATCTCCTTCGGGATCGTTGTGTGGAAACCTCCTGCGCCCGTTCGCCGTTGTCGTCAGTCATTTAGGCGGCGTGTCGTGCCTTATTGAGTGTAAATCTGTCGACAATGCGCACATACACCGCTATATACGGTGTATATATATCTTCTCTTTATTTTTTGTTGTTGCCTTGTTTTTCGCCTGCCTGTGCAGATCCGATGAGAGTTGGGCAGCCGTCGTCGTCGCTCCCGTAGCTGTCGCTGCATTTAATTAATTGATTTTAATTGCCATAATTTGTGTGCCGCTGCCACACAACCGCAGCACCGCCGGCATTCCTGATGAGGCGGCAGGCAGGCAACGCACTGTGTCGGTCTGTCCCCTGTCCATCGGTTTGCCTGTCATTGTGCATTGGCAATGATATTGATTCATAAGCAAATTTAATGATAATTCCTCTTGCTGGCTTGGGGGGCTGAACGTATGGGAATGGGATGGGGAATGGAAATGGGAGTGGAGGAGGCTTACTTAGCCGCCTCGTTACAGTTATTCGCGGACTTACTTGAGCGGAAAATCTGTTTACAGCTGCACGCACACTTGAGAGGCAGCGCCAGACAAGCCGAAGAAACAAAAAACCAGACAGCCAACGATGGCCAGAAAAAATTGGAGTAAAAAACCAGACAGGAAAGCTATCAGTGCAACCGAAGTGGGGTATACCCTGGGAGTTGTATATCTATTAAATTGTGGGTTATTTGGTTTTTTAATATTATTTTTAAATGGTAAAAAATTCCCTTTCTTGAGTGTAAAGTAATGTAAATAATATATTACTTTCAGTAGTAGGCCTAAATACAGCAAAGATTTGATAAGTCAAAAGAAGTTCTACTCAATAAATAAATAGGTATAAAGACTCCCAAAAGAAAGGGCATAATGAATGACCAGTCAAAGTAAGCCGAACCGAAAGCAAAACCATCCGTCTGTCTGTCAGTCGCACAGTCCAATCCTCTGAATCCCTTCAGGGCCTGTACGTGGCGGGCGCATTAACATATGCAGGCGATTAAGTGGCGGAGAGACTCAATCGTCCGACAGCGTAAACCCCTAATTTCCAGAGCCCATCAGCCGTGTCCCCCTTCCCCGGGTCCATGTCCACGTCACATCCCTCCACTCATCGTGCAACTCCATCGTTCGCACATTACATGGCATTATTTTTATGGATTATTTATTTATGCATGTTGATATGAACTTCATCGCTTTATTGAAAATGCTTTTGGCTCCGCTCTCTCCTCTCCGCTGATGATGATTTGCCCTGCCCCAGCTCTTGTCCCTGATGTGTCTGAAATAATTTTTTGTTTAACGAATTTTCTCTGTGTGCTTGGATCTATTTGCAGTTGAATTTTCATATCGTAGAGGGCATAAAAAGGCTTAACACTGGACCGGAAGCGTGTTTTTAAAGGGTGATGGCGGCCTCCACTCAAGGAGAAATTCGAGTGGGTCCCGGCCACCAGGTAAACGATGTCTATGTACGTACATAACTCTCACAAATCAGAAATTCAGCTCACGGTAACAAAAAATATAAAAATTAAAACAAAGAACTACAAAAAATTTAAGAATTATGCAAAACGAATCAAAAAATATAACCCTTATTTCTTTTGTTTTATTTACAAAAGTTGTAATTTATATTCCTTTTGTTCCTCCTCTTTGAATGTCTTCAACAAATTCCTTTACTGATTGCTTTGTTTGTAGCCTTAGAAGGAACGGGAAATGCGAGTAATTAAAGAACTTAATGTGCCCCAGTTTCCGTTTTCGATTCAAAGCGGAAAATGTTTATTTTTCAGACAAATTTTCAGTCTTTGACTTGATGGAAATAATAAATATTCCAAAAAATAAAAAATATATAAATTAAAATCTTGTAAAGTACTCAGACTCTATCGCAAGAGTTTCTTAAGTTTTTTTTATTATTTTTTTATATAATATTTAAATTATTTTTATTAATATATAAACAAATTTCTATTCGATATAAATATATTCCCTCCGTTTCCTCGATAAGGCTGCAGCAGTTTGCATTTCTTTATTTAATTTGGTTACTCCTAAAAACCATATAACAACCTCTTTAATTATCCTTGTAAATAACGCCTAAACCCTGTAAATAATTTGTAGTTCTAGCGTTTATGCAATTGGCTCTTCGTAGTTCCGAATCCTCGACGCGTAGAAGTTGACCCAACCGCTCCCAACTGACCTTTCCCAAGTCCCGTGTTCCCGTGTTCCCGTGTCCCCCGTGTTCGTCCCAACGACATCCGTTCGAGGAAATCCGTAGCACACATTATATACATTATTCATCCATAATCATGCATTAGCCTTAAGTTTGTGTACTATCATCTCGTGGGTGGTGGCAATCCTCCCGGATTTCCAACACCAGCTGTCTTGCCTGTGGTGTGTGTAGTGAGTGTGATGTGTGATGTGGTGTGGTTGTATGACTAACCCATCAATCGTTATCCTGGAGTTTTTGAACTAATCCCGAAACTTTTCGTTTGTCTCCTATGACGACTGAAGGCAAAACTGCCCGATTATAATCCAATCTCAAGCTTCCCCATCGACAAGGAAACCGATGAACGTGAACTAGAGGAATCAAGATGGAGTCCAGGCGTTGTGGCCGATGGCGATTTGTTAATGTTCTTGCGTGCGGCTCGCTCCATGGCTGCATTTCAAGGAATGTGTGATGGCGGACTAGAAGACGGTTGTTTGGCTGCCAGTCGCGACGACACCACAATAAACGCACTCGACGTG
Source organism: Drosophila anomelani (assembly GCA_035045905.1). Lineage (NCBI taxonomy): Eukaryota > Metazoa > Arthropoda > Insecta > Diptera > Drosophilidae > Drosophila > Drosophila anomelani. The sequence continues at coordinate 14,172,178 of JAWNOO010000165.1, forward strand.
GTGAGTATCCGTATATGATTCACTCCTGAATCTATTCTAATCCCTTCTTTTAATACAGCTCCACGATTCTGGCTACGATCCAGGCAAAGCTCTACAAGCACTAGTAAAGTGCCCCGTTTCGAAGGGCATCGACAAGAAGTGGACCGAGGACGAAACGAAAAAGTTCATCAAGGGTCTGCGACAGTTCGGCAAGAACTTCTTCCGCATCCACAAGGACCTGCTGCCGCACAAGGACACGCCGGAGCTGGTCGAATTCTACTATCTGTGGAAGAAGACGCCCGGCGCTAACAACAACCGGCCGCATCGGCGGCGCCGACAGAGCGCCCTGCGCCGCAACCGTGTCACGCGGGCTAACAATAGTAATAGCAATACACCTCCCAAGAAGGAGGACACACCGGAACCACAAACTGCGACGACGGCGACGGCGGCGGCTACCGCGGCGTCCGAGACGGCGAGTCGCTCCTCGCCCGCTGTCTCCAAAGAGGAGAACAGCTCGCTCACCGAGGACGACGCCAGCGAGTGCGACAGTGATTCGAGTCTGACCCACAAAAGGGATGAATCACCCTCAAGGATGAGGACGCGAAACAAGCAACAGAACAACAACAGCAGCAGCACCAGCAGCAACAACAACGCAGCCGGAAACGGCAGTGGCGGCGGTTCAGCCGCCTCCGTAGGCACAGGTTCAACCGGTGGCGGCGGTGCCGCTGGCGGCAACAGCTCTTCCAAGGACCAGACGTCAGCCAACGCCGTGGCTAATGGCAAGCGGCCGAAGCGCGGCTCCGAAACGCCGGACGCCGCCGGCGGAGGAGCTTCCTCTGTCGATAGCCCCAAGACCCCCACAAAGGCCGTGGCCGAAAGCTCTGCCACCAAGCGTAAGGGTGGCAAGCAGGATACGCCCAACAAGAAGAAGCGCACGGAGCAGGAGGCCAGTGAGCCAAGCGCCCAGGAGGAGAGTGCAAATGCTGTCGTCAAAGACAAGCGCAAGCGACCGGACAGTCCGGTGGAAAGCATGAACTCGGACAGCCGGCCGGACTCCGTGCTCGATGACGGGGAGTCCAACACGACGGACACCACCACCGCCGAGCAGCAGTCCACCAAGGACAGCAAGGAGACGACGGTTAGCTGCAAGGAGGAGCGTGATATGGTCACCAATGACCTGGAGGCCAAGGCCGAGGAGAAGGCCATCAAGGCCGAAGCCTTGGCGGAAGACAGCAAGGACAGCGCCATCAAGAACATGGACGAGGAGACGAACATCCAGGCGCCCAGCAGTGTAGAGACGAGTTCGACGGACGGCCCCAATCCCAATGTGGTTTCCAATCCAATTGCGCCGCCAATTACCATGAAGGTGCCCACAATAGCCACCGTGGAAGCTCTGAATGCTTCCGTGGACCGCAAGGAGGCCATTGAAAAGATGGAGACGGCGTGCGATACTGACCCGGAGATGCTCAAGAAATTGGCCACCATTAAGCAGGAGGCTTCTCCGCAGCATCAACAGCACCAGCAGCAGCAACAACTCCTGCAACAGCAATCGCAACAGCAGCAGATGCAGCAGCAACTTGCACCGGTCGGTATCCAACCGCCGCCAGTGTGTCCGCCATCGGAAAGCGTTTACATCAAGAAGGAGCCATTGGAGGACTCGATGGACGCTACCTGCAATCAAAACAGCAACGAACCGCAGGACCTGAAGGTGAAGATCGAGATCAAGAACGAGGATGCCCTAAAACACAGCTCCGGAGGATTACCACCATCCGGTCCTGGAGGTATCCCGCCCTCGGCACTGCACCCGCTGTCCGGCGCCCCGGTGGAGAGCGGTCAGCCGGAGCCGTTGCACCTCCAGCACCTGCCCCATGGTCCGGTGCCACCGCAACCGCCCGCCGGTTACCTAATCGATGGCCAGCTGAAGTATGGACCTCCAGGACAGAGCGGAGCACCTTCACAGCCGCCGCAACTGCATAGCGATGCGGCAGGACCCGGCGGTGTCGGCATCGGAGCCCCTCCTGGGGCACCGACAACGCCGCAGAAGTATGCGCCAGAGATGGAACTGAAGTTTACTCCTCAGGATCTCAAGTATCCGCCACCGCCGCCCCTCGATGCGCTCAAATACAGCCAGGAGATGCAGGCTGCGGCGGCGGCAGCGGCAGCAGCGGCTGCTGGCAAATACGAAATGAAGTACATGATGGAGCAGCCGGGCAAGTATCCCGTCGAGCTGTCCGCTGCCCACCAGCCGCAAAGCAAGCCCGGTTACCAAGATTCGCTGAAGATACCGGATGTAAAGCCAGGTTTTGGCCACCTGCCGCACAACGTGGGCTCGCCGCTAGACGTCGCGCACAAGTACGGTCCGCCGCCCACATCCCAGGAGTCACAACAACCGCCCCAGCCTTCGGCGCATCAGGTGCCGCCGGGAGCGACTCCACCGCCTGGCATCGCCATGCCCAAGCCGCACTATCAGCACGAGGTGCAGACACCGCCGCTGGGACGGCCCTTCGAGCCCTCGGGCCTGATGCTCAAGTACAGCGACCCGCTCTCGGCCAAGTACGGTCCACCTCAGGATCTGAAGTACCCGCCGATGCCGCCGGTCTCACAGGCGGGTCCCTCAGACGTAAAGCCATACGGCGGCGAGAATCTAATCAAGTCCTCACAGTACGGGCCGCCGCCAGAGAGTCCAATCGACGCCTCTGCACGCTCTACGCCCGGCCAGGACAGTCAGGGCAGCAACAGCAATTCGCAGCCGCCCTCGATGCCGCCGCAGCCGCAGCAGTTCCAGTCACCGCATCCCTCGCCGCACATGCCTTCACCAGCTGGCCTGCCGCCCGGGATGCATCCGCAAAATCTCATCCATGGCCCGCCTCCAGGTTCGGCAGGTGGCCCGCCGCCACCGCCCACGTCACTGCACCAGCCGACGCCGACGGTTCCAGGTCCGGGTCCACCGAGCTTGCAGCACGGCCTGCATCCGAGTCAGCAGCATCCGCAGCTATCAGTCGCCTCTTCGCTGCCGCCGAGCTCCATTGGGATTCCACCCACGCTATCGACAATGGCGCCCTCGCACATGCATCCCCACCTGCATCCGCACCCCCATCTGCAGGGTCTGCACCGGCCGCACGATCTGCCGCCAAGCATGCATCCGCATGCTCCAATCCCGCTCTCGCTGCAGGGACATCCGCAGCACGGCCATGGTATGCCGCCCTCGCATGCAGCCCAACAACAGCAGCAGCAACAACAACAGCCTCCGGGCGGACCGGCTGGCACCGTGCGCACTCCCTCGCCTGCCCAGCAGCAGCCACCGCGATCCCTACACGATCCGCAGTCGTCGCGGGAGCCGCCCAGCTCGCAGCCCTCGACCACGATGGCGGGATCAAGTTCGGGACCTGGTGGACCGCCGCCGCAGCAGTCTCCACACGCGCATCGAACGTCGCCTCTGCCGGGACTCTCGGGAAGCGGCCCTCCGCCGCCGGGGCTCATCGGGCACCCGATGCCTATACACCCGCACCTGGCGCACTTGCCGCCGGGTCATCCGGCCCACGCGGCGCTAGCCCATCCGGGTCACCACCTGCTGTCGCACTCGATAGCCGGTCTGGGGCCTGGCGGTGGACCCATCGCCCTGCTGGCCGGACCCGGCGGCCTCGGAGGTATTCCAGAGTCCGCCCTGAGTCGCCGTACCCCACCCTCGCACCTGCCACATTCACACGCCTCCTCGGGCCCGGTGACGCCGCATTCGGTGGCCGCCAGCATGGCACCGACCAGTGTCTCGTTGACCACCAGCACCGTGCCCTCATCCGCCTTCAGTCGCGCCAGTCCGAGCGTACAGATCTCCAGCAGCGGCAGCGGGGCTCCGTCTGGTCCTGGCAGTGGTGGACCTGGAGGAATGCAAAATTCTTCGGCAGCGGCTGCAGCCGCGGCGGCGGCAGCTGCTCATCGCGCGGCGTCGCCCGCGTCCAGTGTGGGCAGCCTAAGCCGCCAGAGTCCGTTGCATCCGGTGCCACAGTCGCCGCTCAGCCATCATCCCTCGTCCTCTGCGCTATCCGCAGCGGCGGCTGCCGTGGCGGAAAGGGATCGACACGCGTTACTGCGACAGCAGTCGCCACACATGACGCCGCCGCCGGTGTCCAACGCCTCGCTGATGGCCAGTCCGCTGAGCAAAATGTACGCGCCACAGCCGGGCCAGAGGGGTCTGGGCACGTCGCCGCCACCGCACTTGCGGCCAGGGGCCTCGCCTCCAGTCATTCGCCACCCGCAGATGCCTCTCCCGCTGCCACTGATAGCGCCTGGCGGTGGTATTCCGCAGATCGGAGTTCATCCCGGTCAGTCTCCATATCCGCACCCGCTGCTGCATCCCTCGGTCTTCTACTCGCCGCACCACCACCCTTTCAACTCACCATATGGCTATACACCGTACGGGCCCGGTTTCCCGGCCTACATGAAGCCGCCACCGCCGGCTGGACCCTTGGATCCGGCCGCTGTGATGGCCGCCCACCATGCTGGCCTGCAGGGTCCACCGCCGCAGCAAGTGCGCCAAGATGAGCAGAATGCAGCGGCAGCCGCTGCAGCAGCAGCAGCTCACTCTGCGGAAAAGCAGCACGCCGCCGCCGCGGCTGCAGCAGCCCAACAGCTGAAGGCGCCACAGCAGCAGCAACAACCAGGTGGAATGCAGCCCAACAAGCCGCCGACGCCAAAGACGCCACAAGGACCGGGAGGCGGAATGCCAACTGGGATGGGCGGACCGGGAACACCGACGGGCCTACCGCCAGGCGCCTATCCGGGCAGTCATATGCCGGGATATCCGCCAGGGCCGCCCCATGGTTCGCCTTTTGCGCCACAGGATGGCCAGCCGCACGGCATGAAGCCAACGTCGCACATGGACGCCCTGCGAGCGCATGCACACTCGGCTAATTCGGCGGGCCTTAGCGGAGGGCATCATCCAACGGAGCCACGTAAGATGGATGCTCGGACTCGAGCCTAGAATCTCTATTAACCTCTTTGTTTATATTTTTCGGGTAGTGCCCATTGATATAGAACCGGATCCGGAGCCAGAGATACCAAGTCCCACGCATAACATACCACGTGGACCCAGTCCCGAGGCGAAACCGGACGATACCGAATGCCATCGCTCCCAGTCTGCCATGTACGTGGATTTAATGAAACGAAACGTACGAAGCCTAATGGATTTCCTTTATTAATTTACAGATTTGTGCGGCACATCGATCGCGGGGATTACAATTCGTGCACGAGAACTGATCTGATCTTCAAGCCGGTGGCCGACTCGAAGCTGGCCCGCAAGCGCGAGGAACGCGACCGGAAGCTGGCCGAGAAAGAGCGCGAGCGGCGTCAGGTTAGTAAAGATGGCATCATCATTTCAGCGTTAATCTCCAACTAAATTCGGTTCCCTTGTCCATTTCAAACAGCAGCAGCAACAGCAACAGCAGCAGCAACAACAGCAGCAAGCGGCCGCCGCTCAGCAGGCGGCGCAGCAGGCCAAGATGAAGGCAGAGCTGAAACCTCCATATGCCGATACGCCGGCACTGCGCCAATTGTCCGAGTACGCGCGTCCCCACGTCGCCTTCAGGTGAGTGTCTGAGGAGGAGGAGGAGCCACTCACTTCGAGTTTAGAGTTTTCCGTTCGGTGTTTAGGAGTCTTCGTCTTTTCGTTGTCTGCCGTCGTTTTTAACTTTCCTTGTTATGTCGCGTTTGTTAATTGTAATTATTTCAATTCGATTCAATTTCAGTCCTGTTGAACAGATGGTGCCATATCATCATCCAATGGGCCCCATGTACAGAGAGAGGTACAGTACCAAGCCCAAGCCCTCAACTCACTGCGAGACTCTTTTCATATCATCCAAACTCACCCATAATCCCGCTCACATTCATCAAAATTCCATTCATCAGCAAATTCCTCACAAAACATTCCATTCTTACATCCTTTGAGTTTACATTAAGTGCGATTCGGAATCAAAATCTGGAAATACTAGACCGAAAAGCACTTTTTCTTGTAAAACTCATTAACACGTTTCCCCCATGCAATCACGAGCCACTGACACTCTTCCCGCTTAGTCCCCGCCAGCTTTTTAAACCCAATTCGGAAAATATTTGTTATGCACATGTCGAAATTAAATTAAATTAAATTATCATTTGCGAAATTCACCTAATCCAAGACCATGCTTCCCTAACCCAAAAAAGAGTATATTAATGCCCCCACCACTTGGTGTTCGTTGACCATGAATTTCTTCGGATTACTTGCAGGGAACTGGAGGAGATTAAGAACGCACAAGCCGCTGCGGCGAGTCAGTCCCGACTTGATCCGCACTGGATGGAGTACTACCGACGGTTGGTTAAACTTTCCCAGCTAATTGTAGATGGATAAATTAATAATCTTATATTTTCTTTACTGTCTCTCAACAGCGGCATTCACCCTTCTCAGTTCCCGCTGTATGCGAATCCGGCGATATCGCAAATGGAGAGAGAGCGCCTGGGAATTCCGCCGCCGCACCATGTCGGCTTAGACCCGGGCGAGCACATGGTGCGTATGGTAGGCTACACTTCTTTTTTATTCCACTCGACTCATATTCACAAAATCAATCGTATTTGGAACGTCAAGCGATCGAACCAATCACTTTGTCCACTCTGTCAGCTTGTCACCTGTTAACCAGTCCAGTCCAGTCCCACTCACACATAACATAAAGAAGCAAACCCAGCACGTGCCCCGTCATGCTGTTCATGTTGAGTGCTCTAACCATTACTTGTCCTGCCATGCCATGCCATGCTTTCGCCCACCTCGACGGGGCACCTAACCAAATCAAATCAAAGATCTAATCGAATCGAAACGAATCGACATTTGTCGCCATCTAACCCGCATTACGCATCGTTACATAAACACTCTGTTAACTTCTATTGGCGTCCACGCCCATGCAGCACTACTGGCTCTTTTGAAAACTTTCTACGATATTCCGATAATAATTTCAGATACGATTGACGAGAGAATATCATGCACACTCTCATACTCATTTACATTTGCCTTTGCATCCACAGCCGCAACCACCGGAGGCCGGTTTCCAACTGCCACGTGAGTTTGTATAGCCCTTCGAGGTTTTGCGCCCAGCGCGTCTGCCCCTTCCATTCCGGGCATGAAATATAACTGATCCGCCTTTTTGTGTCTCTTCCTATCCACATTACAGCGAATGTTGGCCAGTATCCGCGGCCAAATATGCTTATACCTAGGGAGCCGCACTCGGATGTCCTGCTGCGCATGTCCTATGCCGACCAACTACAGGTTTCCCAATTCCCCAACCCGCCTCCTAACTCATTAATTACATATATACAGTATTTACAGGCCGCCGAGTTCCAGCGACAGTCCCTACATGATCAGTACTTCAGGTAAGTCTAGTTGGGTCAAGAAAATGGGATTTATATGTGTGATGAGAGGAGTTTCAACGGGAAACTTTAGAATTTTATTCGAAGAAAATTAAATTCATTAATGATCAATCGTTTTTCCAAAAATACATATCGTATATATATACTATTTACATTTTTTAATAGTAGCTAAATAGATATTTGCTCTTTAATTACGCGATTAAATAATTATTTCTAAGACGAAATAAAGTTTATCAAGATAAAGTAAAAAGTAACGTAAAATATATCTGTGATATGGGATTTTTATTCCTACGCTAAGCTCATCCATCTCATTTATATTTAAATATATATATTTATTTATCACTGTAAACGTGTGTTTTTGTTGCACTTATGTTTTTGTTCCTGTTCCTGTTTCCGTTTCCGTTTGATCATCGCCCCGCTCTCTCTCATCCCCACAGACAACGGCCCAGATAAGTGGACGCCAGGCGGCAATGGTAGAGAGCAAGCAACTGAACAAAGACAATACTCGGGCCGTGGCCGTGAGGAAATGCTTTGTGTGATTTTTGTGTTCAAGCGTTTACATTTTGTTTTCCACACACACACATCCAATCCCCAAAAACATCAGCATCAACATCATCATCAGCAGAGACGACGCCAGTGCATGGCTCGAGAATCCAATCCAGAAACCAAGCGACTCTAAGTTGCGCAACGCCTTGTCACGTTTTTATGTAAAAAGTTAGTAAGCCGTTTAATTTGTTTTTTATTTAACTCATCCTTATGCTTGAACTCATCCTTGTTGTGAATGTTTATTTAAAATTATCCGTATATCTTAACTAATATCTGCGATTTTGTGTCACAGGAACCAGCTGCGTTAATCCCAGGAGTAGACACACTCACCTACTGACCAAGGCATTCAGAATCAAAAAGCAGAAACCAACTACAAGAAACTAAACTAAACAAAACAGGACACGATGGTCGCAATATCTTTTAAGTATCCTCTTCATAGTGTATAGTGTTAAATTCCTAAAAACCTAAGCGAGACGAGCAGCGATTGGAGGATAGGCAGATGGTGTTGAATGCAGTCTAGACTTATGCAACCGATTAAGGCAAAGGAACAAAAAGCTAAACTAGGCACACACACACATATTTTTATTGAGGTTTTCAAACTGCATATACATAGATCCGAGTGTGTGGTGCACTTGGTCAAGAACTAGCCACTAAGCTCTACAAAATCAATTGATTTGGAAGACACGAGAATAACTAAGCAAAAGCAAAACCAAAACACGGAAACACTCACCCGCACTTGCTGTGCAGGAGGCAAGGTACATAAATTAGTGTAGGAAATCGATTAAGGATACATAGGCAAAGAGCGTTCATACATCTATATATATATATTCGAGTGTATTGTACAAACGGATTCGGAGTTATTCTTTCATTTTGACACTCCTCTACCCATAGTTAAGCATATATTTTAATTTTAATGTACTTCCAGCCACAATTGAACTATTTAAATGTACGGTTTAACATACGCTTGCTGCTTAACCTTCGACCTTTTAGCTAAAATAAAAAAGCAAAGAGAGAAAACGAAAACACGCCAATGCCTAGATTTTGCTTCCGTTTGTGTTAGCCTAGCAAGCCTTGCTTACCCACTAAATAATTGCTACTCATTAACTTATTATTTGCTATTATGACTAGAGTATTATTGTCGCGTCGTCGGAAGTTTGTAAAAAGTGCATAATAAATAACGAAACAATGGGTATTAAGTGGAATGATTGGACGCTGCTCTCCAGGCCCACACAAGCACAGCAATCTGAATAGGTGTGTCATGATGCCTGCATTTGAAGCAGCCGCCATTTCGAGTGCTTAATTTATACATTAGTAATTTATATACAATTTATTATACGCAAAAACATGCATAAAATATATATTTAAAGCGGTTTATATTAAATATAAGGCCAACAAAGGAGCGAAGGAGTGCAGAGAAAGAGAAAAACAATGGGAAACATATTTTTAAATACAGTTTTTTATTTCACATTTTGAATATACACATTGATATAAATATATATTGTAGCATATATATACACATATATATATATTACTTATAAAAGTTTATTGTAGGAGTCTTGCAAGCGCATATTCAATGGCACACAAACGACATAAAAGAAAACAAAAAACAAAATACAAAAGCAACCCAGATTTTGCGTAGTTAACATTTAAGATTGTGTAAAGTGAAGATCCATACATATTTATATATATATACAACAAAAAACACACAAATGCAGCTATATTATTGCAGCTATATTACTAAATAAATTATAAAAAAAAAGAAAACAACAAAAAAAGAAACCATACACAACTCGATGATAGCAACACACAAAAGATAAATTATTGAAAAAACCTGTAAAAACTAAGTAATACAAAAATAAAATTAGTTACATTAGTTACCAAAATCCCAATCCCAGAATAACTTCATTTAACCGTGTGTATTCCGGAGTGCAACCAAAAGGCCCAGAAACAAATAGCTAAACTCTCCCGATCCACACAGAAAGCTTAAATTGACTCAACAATATTTGGACAGTTCAAAAACCAATCGTAGCCGTAATTAAAACAAATTGTATGGACATAGTAACAGAACGTAACGGAAATTTAAGGAAACAAATTGCAGATAATATACATTAATTATTAAAAAAAAAGATTTAAAAAAGTGGAATTCAATCTGTTTTATTTTGGGAAGGACTTTTATAAACAAAGCAGAGCTTGTTGAATATGTGCAACCCATATTGGTTTGTGGTTCTGTTTCCAATTTTATACGGAAATAATCTAATACATATGTATATTCCAGGGAAGATCCAGCAGTTAAAATAAATCGATAAGTTCTCCAATATCTTAAGCAAATTAGTAATAGAAATGAGACAAAATAAATCGGCTTCCAATTCAATTTTCAATTCCCTTTTTATTAGGGTCCACGGACAATTCTTAGTGAAAAGCAACCCCCCTTTTGCGAGCCCGGAGTAGTGGTCCGATCAAAATATAACAACTTCAGTTCCTTCACATATATTACATTCCAACAGTTTATTTTTGCTATATTTTATCAGTAAAATATAAAATCTATTAGCTTAGGATGACCTTAAATTACAGACTTTTTAAATAATGAAATACATTTTAATCAGTGGCGTGACTACGAAGATAAACTATCTATAAAATATCCATTCAATGACAATAAATAAGTGCACAAATAAATTAGTTAAAATCAGGGACAGTTAGAACAAATTTTTTTCAAAAAAATATAAATTACAAATAAAAATCATTTTTGATAAAAGAAAATAAAATTCAAAAATAATGTTTACTAATTCTTTCTCATAATAAAACTTACATTTTTCAATTCATTTTTTTTATCAAAAATGATTCTTATTTGGAATTTCTATTTATTTTACTTAAATCTTGTGATTATTTTTGATGACTAAATGAAAAACCAAAAACATTCTTGATTTCTAGTATATCTCAAAAATAAAAATAATAATTATTTATGGTCTGGTCCCTGGTTAAAATATAGATCTAAAGTCTATACCAGACGCGCGGCTGAGCAGGTGGCCGCCGAAGCTGCGCTCTGTGGCTCCGCTTCGCTCCCAATCCCCACGATACTAACAGCTCCGCCTCCAGTGGCATTGGCCAGCACCCGCTTGTAATTGCTGCTGCATTGCGAATCCGCCACAGAGCGCCCGTCACCCTCATCGCGTCGGCATAGATCCACCGCAAAGGGGGGAGCTCCCGAAGAGTTGGCACTGTGGATTTCCAGGCGTCGTTCCAGAATGTCTGCCGTGGTCAGCTCGCTGGCCTGCACCAGGCTGCTGGCGGGCACATTGCTTAACCACGGCTTGAGGATGCTCTTCTTTTGGATGGTTGCTGCCTTGCAGCGGCATATGACGTCAGCATGCTCACCACAAATGGGACAGGTGTCCTCTGCGGCAGGTGCAGACGATCCCTCCATAGCCTCATTGCCACCGCCGCCCACAACAGTGGGCATGGTGGCGCCGGAAGAGCTGCCGCTGAGTTCCAGTTCGTTGACAGCATCCACTAGGGTTTTGAGGCCGGCCCCGGGCTGTGGACATCCTTCACCTAGGTTGACCACCTCCTGCTCCTCGTAGTTAGGACTCAGAAGCAGCTTGGATAGTGGTGGGGCCAGGCCCAAGCCAAGGTTACGTTCATGGTACAATTCCGAGATGCTGGGAGTCAGTTCACGGGTTATGTGTCGCATCATGCTGTCCTGCAGGCACTTGGCACTCGACTTGGACGCCACCGGAACCTCCTCCGGCTTGGGTTCGCTAAGCAGATCGGCGTCCGACTGTGAGAAGTACAGGCTGGAGGGATTGAAGGCCACATTCGAGACTTCCTCTTCTTCAGGGAGGGCCAGGGGCTTCCTGCTGGCGGATCCATTGCCCATGGCGTTGCCTCCGGGCGCACTCAGCTCCGTCCGCACGCTCAGCCGGTCCATGAATAGGGCGTGCTCCTTGTTAACCCGCGCTGCCAGCGAGCTTTGAGCGCTTCCCAGCTTAATTTTGGGCTTACTGCGACCTCCGACACCCACTCCCAGGTTGTGGTAAGTAGGTGGACGTGGCGGTGGCAGTGGAGGCTGCTGCTGGGGCATTGCTCCACGCCGCAAGACCGTAGCATGGCCCGATCCCTCCCAGTCCGTGGTGCTGCTGGCCGAGCTGGAGCTGTCCGGTCGCCGGCTCATGGTAGCCGCAGTCGCCGGTGGAGCTGTAGAAGCTGAAGTGGTTGCGGAGTACAAACTCCTAATGCGCGTTTGATGGGCCAAAGCCAGCGATAAGCTGGGATCGGTCACGGGCGGACTTGGAGTGAAGGCGGCGTCACTCTCACCTCCACCTCCCGGACGGGACACTCGCACTGGAGCTCGCATGCTGGCATAACCCAATCGAGGATTGGAGAGGCCCGCTCCTGGCTGGGTGGCATATCCATCGGACAGTGAGTGCTCACTGTCGGTGGTGTTGGCCAAGCTGGAGTCCAAGCCACCGCCTCCTCCTCCTGTCCCAGCACCGCCGATGGCTTCTGTTCTCCCACCGTCTGGTTCTCCACGACGTCTCACGTACGAGATGAAGGCGCTGCGTGGATGCAGGGGCAGCGGAGCCTTAGTTCCTCCGTTGACGGAGGGAGTACTGCTGGTCGCAGGCGGCACAGGTGGCACGTCCATGTCGGGTTCAACCAGGGACTCACAGCTGCTGCTGTGAGCCGAGTCTGGGTCCATGCCTAGGTTCTTAGGCGCCTCACGAGTATCTAAATTTGGAAATTAATTGATATAAAAATACAATAATTAATTAAAAATAAAAAATACTCACCGAACAGGGCAAGCAGTGCCTGCAACACAAACTGACAATGACGACGATTGGCCTGCTTTCCAGTGCGCAGGATCACCTGGTCGACGCCCACCTCCGTCAAGTCAAAGCCTACGGAGGCGAGCAGCTCATGGCACCCGGCCACCCGCCAGAGACGCACGCTTAATGGCATCTCTATGAAGCAGGATTCCGCCGCCATCATATCCGTCTTGATGGAGTTTGTGCTGGAGATGGAATTGGAGCCCGGGAACTGGGCCAAGATGTTGCGCATCACGGCAATCACGTCGTCGGCATACTCGGCACTGTTTACGTGCACCAATTTGGCCAGTGCCTGAAGCGTAGCCGGCGTCAAGGCGAGCAGAGCCTGCAGACTGGCCGAGCATTGTGACATCCGTTCCTCGGGATCAGCCTGCGGGAAGAATACGCTCGACGGGATCCCGTTGGCGGCCGGCTCAAAACGGAAACCCACTGCCATCAAAAGATCCTTCCAGCCGGCCACCGGACCCGCCTTATTCTCGATACTCTGCTGAGTGGTGTACATGGCGTTCTTTTGGCCGCGGTGAATCCGCTGCAGACTCTTCTCCACCAGATGCAGGCAGACGCGCAGCGCATCCCGGCATCGTTCCGGTGTTCGCAGAAGTTCACAGAGCGCGTGTCCCAGAGCCACCTTGTTCGACAGTCTGACATTGCTGCCCACGAGCAGGAATCCCGCCCAGTTGGCCGGATGGGCAAAGTGCTTGGTGTGCTGCACCGTTTGCATGGCTTCGGCCAAAGCGCTAGAAATGGAAAAATAATTATTTCAATAATTATTTCAAGACTGTAGAGTCATCCAAAGACTACTTACCGAGCTGCTCGGGCTCCCTGCAACAATGCAGAGTAGAAGGCTCGCAGCAGGATCTTGGCAGCCGTTTCTGGAACTGGCCACAGCGAGATGAGCACTGCGCCGGCTCCAGCCATCAGCCAACCGCCCGCCAGATTGGCCACTCCAGCTCCTGTGATGGGTTCCACGGAATGATACGAACTAAGCACAACCAAGCGGGCGCTGAGTCGAAGGTGACGCAGTTCTCCCGCCGCCAAAGTGAAGTCCGTTAGCTGCGGTTCATGTGGCTCCTTCTGTTGCTGCTGTTCGGCGGTCACCACATCGCCTGGACTGAGGACCACAGCGCCGAGCTGCCAGCTGAGATTGGCTGCAAAGTGGACACATTCGGCTGAAGGGAGCTCAGCCAGCACGGACTCCTTGGTGGCATTGGAGCCCGCCAGGGCGGTGGCTTGCAGCATATCCGCCACCATGGCGGCCTCCTGCAAGGCGGCGGGCGACTCGGCTCCAGCCCAGCCCCAGCGCTCAGCCAGAGTGGACGGGACTCGAGGACCACCCACCACCAGGGCCTTTGGTGGACGAGCTCTGTCCCGCCGGGGCTTCGGACGGCCTCGCAGGGATTGCAGCGAAGGAGCCGTCAAGATGGCACACCGCTCGGACAAATACTCGCCATCCTCGCGAGCCGCGCGCAGAATGGCAAAGGGAACCAGGTACAGGGAGCTGTCCAGCACCAGGACCATCTCTCTCCTGCCCTGTCGATTGGTAGTAGCTCCCCCCGCGGGCAGCAGATCGTCGAATGGAGCCAGCAGCAGGTTGTACAGAGTGTGCAGGCATGAGGGTCCTCGCCAGGCGGGTAGAGCTGGAGCTCTGCGCGAGCTCCGGCTGCCCACAGAACGCGTGGAGCCCTGAAGACTGGCCACCGAGCCGCCGACCGATCCCAAGGAGAACAGGGAGCTCAGCGAGTAGTTGGAAGAGTTGAGCAGCTGGTTACGGCTCACCATTCGCAGGAAGCCGCCGCCACCACCCGAGCCACCAGCTCCGGGCAGATCCTCCAGCAGCTGCTCCGTGCTGGCCCGCCAACCACTGCCGTCGCCTTCGTGAATAAGGCTCTGCGAGTTGACTCCGAGATTATCGCGCACCATGTTCACATAGCGCTCCAGCAAGCCATCGGTTCGCTCTTCGCCCTGTTCCCGTTCCAATTCCAGTTCCCGCTCCATCTCCAGTTCTTCCTCCTCTTCGCTGAGGGACAAGGGCAGCTGCAGACTTTGGGCATCGATGCGGGCAGCGTGGAAGCGCACGATTCCGGTCTGTGGCTGTAGCAGCCAGGCAAAGAGCTGCTCCCCGGCCAGACTATAGTAGAGCACGGGCATCCGACCACGATTCACAGTATCCTGAATGGCTTCGCTGTCTGCCAGCGGGGTCTTGTTGCTCTCCCCGCTGACGGCATCGGCTCCGCCCCGAGCCTTGCACCGCTCGGCGGCCACAAGTGCGTCCTCGTTGCGATTCAGCCCGACAAGCAGGACCTGTAGCAGGTGGTAGCAGCTGGTCTGCAGATCGTACAGAGCCTGGCGGGTCTCGGGGCTACGTTGCTCGTGCCTGACAGACTCCAGCAGCTGGGCAGCGGTTTCCAGTTGAAGGTGAGCACCTTCGGCGTCGCCAGAGGAGCGAAGGGCAAGACCTGGAAAAGGAAGATGTAGATGATATAAGATAAAAAATAATAATTTTAGTTTTCCCTCACCTAGTTGATGTCTTATCTTGGCCTCCTCCTCAGACTTCCCCATAGACTGGGCGCTCGCCAATCCCTGCCGCAGATACTCCACGGCCTGGCTGTGCTGCTCCAGCTGATGATGAACCCGGCCCAGTGCCAGGCAGGCCATCGCCTTGGCCAACCGATCTGAGCTCAGCTCCAACTGCCTCTCGTAGCACTTAAGGGCTTCGTCCTGCTGACCCAAAGATTCGTGCACGGATCCCAAGTTGCTCAGAGCTCTTGCCTGCAGCGCAGGTGCAGCCAGTTCTGTGCAGATTTGCAGGTCCTTCTGGTGGAGATCGAGGGCCGCCGCATGCTGACCCATCCGCTGCTGGACCTGCCCGAGGGCGCATATGGCATCCGATTCGAGGGCGCGATCCTGCAGACCTTGTGCCAGCTCCCGCTGGTGCTCCAGGCAGTTTACTGCCTGCGAATGATTCCCGAGGGCGGCGTGGACGTGTCCCAAGTCACCGTAGGCCAGGGCCTTGATCTCCGCACTGTGCAGTTCGTGAGCCACCACCAGACGCTTCTCGAGGCAAACTAGGGCGGCAGGCAGCTGGCCCAGAGCCCGTCGAGCTTGTCCTAACCCACGGTAGGCGCGCTCCTGATCCCGATGACTGGTCAGCCCCAAGGCCAGTTGGAGCTGTCGGTCATGGCACTTCAAGGCCTCCTCGTAGTCCCCCAGAGCGGCATAGCAATCACCTAGGTGTCCCAGGGCTCTGGCTCGATCCGCTTGCGTGGAGGGCAGGGATACTCGCTCCAAGGTACCCAGCTGAGCTTCTAGGCAGCCGATGGCTGCCTCATAATGAGCCATATTGAGCCGAGCAATTCCCAGATTTCCATGAGCCTGCGCCTCCACTGCCGCATCACGTTGCTCCTGCGCCCGCTCTAGTTGCTCCTGATAACACTTCACGGCATTCGTCCAGCTGCAGAGCGCCATGTGGACGGCTCCCAAGTGTCCATGGGCTCGACACTCACCGGACAAGTCGCCCAGTTCCTGGCGCAGCGTCAGCTCTTGGGTGTGATGTCCGAGGGCCTTGTCCCAGCGCCGCATCAGTCGATAAGCCAATCCTAGAGCTCCGCAGGCAGCTGCCTCCATCGATCGATCTCCTGCGGCTCGGGCCAAGGCCAGCTGCCGTTGATATAGTTTGATGGCCTCCTGAAAGGAATACCATTCAATTGTAGGTGGAGATTTGAGATTTAATTCATTAATATTTACCTCATGCGACCCCGTTCGGATGAGGATGTCCCCGATGTTGCCCAACGCCCGAAACTTGGCCGGCAGCTGGTTGGTGGCGTGGGCCACAGCGAGGAACAACTGCTGGCACTCCAAGGCGGCGGCAGTGTGTCCCAGCGCCAGGTGAGCCAGTCCCAGGTTGCAGTAGGCACGTCCCATGTTCGGCCGATGCTGGGCGTCCTTTGCAAGGGCCAGATCCTGGTCGTAGTACCGCACAGCCGCTCGGAAGTTGCCTAGACAGAAGTGGGCATAGCCTAGCAGGTGGCAAGCCTTGCCCTCGGCAGTCACGTCGCCCAGCTCCTGGGCGAGCATCAGGTAGCTCTCATAATGCGGCACCGCCTCCTCGTACTCCTGCCGCCCGCTAAGGCAGTTGCCCAGGTTAAGCAGGGCGCAGGCCTCGCCGGCGGTGTCCTTCAGCGATCTGGCGGTGGCCAAGTGGGCCCGATAGTGGGTCAGAGCGGCATCGTGGGCGCCTAGAGCCTGATAGGCCACCGCCAGATTACCATGTGTGGCCGCTTCTGCGCTGCGATCGTGCATCGCCTGATTGATGGCCAACTCCTGCTTGTGGTACTTGACAGCAGCCTCGTAGGATCCGGCCATGTGCGCCATCCGGGCCATGTTCCCGTACGCCCGTCCCATGCCCGTCCTGTCGCCCAGAGATCGGGCGATGCCCAGATGAGCCTGGTGCAGCTTTAGGGCCGCATCGTGGGAGCCCAGCATTTGGTAGACGATGCCCAGATTGGAACAGGCTCTGCCCTCGCCCAGCTTGTCCCTCGCTGCCAGCGCCATGGCCAATTGGCGTTCGTGGAACCGCTTGGAGGCACTGGCATCGCCGGCACAACGCGCCGCATGACCCAATCCGGCGTAAGCGGCTGCCTCCATGGATCGATCGCCTAGAGCCTGAGCGATTCGAAGGACCTGCTCGTGACACGCGGCCGCCTGGGTGAACTGTCGCCGCTGATGGTGAGCAGATCCCAGATTGGAGTAGGCCCTCGCCTCCTCCACCTGGTCGTGCAGCTTGCGCGCCAATCTAAGATGCTGCGAGTGGCAATCCAGGGCAGCTTCACACTCGCCGAGGGCCAAGTAGACCGCTCCCACGTTGCCGATCTCTCTGGCCTCCTGCAGCCGGTCTCCCAGCTGCTTGAACAGCTGCACGCACTGTTTGTGGGAGGCCAGTGCGTTGGGGTAATCCCCGCTAGCTGTATACACGTGACCCAGCGAGGTCAGCGCCGCAGCCGCCGCTTGCGTATCCTTGCACTTCATGGCCAGCACCAGCTGGTAGCGATGGGCTGTCAGCGCCTCCTTGTGGGCACCCTGACTGAAGTAGGCAGACCCGAGGTTGCCGTGCGCCCGGCACTCGCCCGCCGTGTCGCCCAGGGACTTGGCCACCGCCAGGTCCTGCTGCATGTAGCCGATCGCCTGGTCCAGTTGATTCAGCGCCCAGTGGGCGGAACTCAAGGCACTGAACACAGAGCCGCGCAGCTTCAGGGAGCAACTGCCAATCCGCAGGGCGGCTTCAAGTACCGACACCGCCGCTGGATACTGGGCAGCCTGGAGCAGCTCCTGGCCCACCACCGAGCTGACCACGAACGGTGATTCCTGCAGCTGCATGGTGCGCAGCTGCTGCAAAGTTGGCTCCAGCGCTGTCCTCAGTGGACTCTTCAATGAGGCCTCCACGAGGCCTCCCATCAACTGCTTGTTGGTCGGCTCCTGGGCCAAGCCGGAAGCAAAGGAGGCCAGAGCCTCGCCGTAGCGACCGAGACACTGAAGGGCCACGCCCTGGCGGAAGTAAGCCTTTGGCCACTGGGGGCAGAGATCCCGCGCCTGCGTGGCATCCTGCAGAGCGGCTGCAAACTGGCCCTGTTTTAGAAGCGCCGCCGATCGATTGCTGTAGAGGATGTGGTTGCCGGGGTCCAGCTGCAGGGCGTCCGTGTACAGCAGCACCGCCGTGGCAAAGTCACCGCTTTGGCAGGCGCCGTTCGACTGGCGAACCTTCTCCAGGAAGAGAGCACGGTTCGCGGCGGGCAGTTCCGGCGTGCATTCCGGCTCGTTCTGGGGGAGATTCGAAAGTGGATTAGATTAGAGTAAAGCATGGAGACCATTTTAAGAGATATGGAAGCTTGCGTATATAATTTAGGAGATATAGAAGAACATTAGAGCTGGAGGAAGTATCGATGTAGTATCGATACATCCAATACCCAGTCCCGATGGCCTAAGTAGAGCAATAAACACAACTGTACAAAAGTGGAAAAGTGGATAACTCCAGGGACAGGCGGAGAAATGACTGTGCGCGGGAATCCGCAAAGAAGCGAGAATTGAGGAAAGCGTCTGGATGATTGCACATCTGCCGCAGTTATTGGGAAGCACAGTGGATAAAGGTAAATATTTTAAGACAAAATTTCAGGAAAAGCATGTAAGAAGATTTAGATATTTTAAGTGTATCGAAATATTAGGTTTATTGTTTGTTTTTTGGGAAAAATGTTTAAAATAATTCCATTTCAGGTAAAATAATAATAAAACAAATGGAAATTAACATTATTTTATATTCTATTCTCATTTCTTATCTTATGTTATGTAATCTCTTAGCCGCATATGCAAGAAAAACATTAAGATATATTCCTCTAGAATAGGATTTTCTTTAGGAAATTTAACGGATAGATCCCTTTGGTTCCTGTACTCCTGACCCACTGTGCAGTCGACACTGGGTTGTAATTATGTTAAATGCCGACGCACCAGCTTCGCGGCTAAGTCGCCAGCCCTCGGAACACAGGTATGCGGCCACCGAGTCACGTTTCCCGGCCAACTGCTGTTCGCTCCCAGATCTCAGCTCCGCGCAGCTTCTCAACTGCAAAGCTCCACAGCTCCCGATCCTGTTCGCTGGCCGTCAAATGCGGAAGCAATTCCACGAATTCGTGGCCCAAGAACTGAGCCACGACTGGTGGTGAATCAGTAGCTGCGACTAGAGCCGAGCCGATGCCTTTTTGGGCATAGGCCATGGTCACGGTCATTGCAGGGACGAGACAAGACGAGACCGTGACAACGACGTGGAAATTTTTACATATTTTTTGAAGCAATTAAATGCAATGAGTATGCAAATGCATTAGGCCGCCACCGAAACGGCGACCGAGTCCCAGTGCCACAGCCATGGCCAGTCCTTGGCCAGGCAAGTGCTGATGCAGCCCCTCCTGATGGTGGCTGGTGGCTGCTGTCGCTGGCGGGGCGTGAGTTACGGATAACGTGCTTAGATTGGCCTTCTGGCCGGGACAAGCTAAACCTGAGCCTGAGTTTGAACCTGAAGCTGTGGCTGTGGCTGAACCTGGCTTCGCGAATAAATCAGCCAGCAACAAAGTATCTGACAGATGCAGAACGCAATTTTCGCTTTATGCCGCTTATAAAAGCCGGCAACGGACTTCACCTCAGCGATAAGCCCCAAATGAAGAGGGCGTTACCAAAAAGAAAAACATCGAAGCCAAACGAAACGGGGAAGGCTGACTTGGATGGCCGACTTACAAAATACCCTGTACTTTCGGCTGAACTAGGTAAGAAATTAATAACCTTTGGCTAAGGAAAGGGGTATCACGAAGAGTACACACAATCTCCTTCGCGTTGGCGGTACTAGCCAAGTAGATCTGGCAGTGGAGATTGCCGAACGGCTGCCAATGGTCAAAGTCGGAGCTAAAGTCAAAGTCAAAGTCAAATAAACACGCACAGAGAGGGCGAAGAACATGCCCATGCCCTCAAAAACGACCAGCGGAGATCTCCGGCAGGAAGGGAGCGCCGACGGAATGGCATTAGCAGATGTTATCACTCTCCAACTAAAATAATAATAATAATAATAATAATAGCAGACAGGCGGACGGAGTTAGGGGAACTCGTAGCGGAATGTCGATGGTTTAGGATAAGCCCAAACTGTGGGAATGCTCGACAAGAGCTCAGAGATCCAACGATGACAGATGGGTAGCATTTTTTAAATGTACTTTTATCCATCTCTGGAATAAGTATATCTAAATATTGTAATCCTCTCCACCAAAGATGCACATTTTTTCAAGGGATTCCCAGGCCAAGCTAAGAGTAATCTCTTTTATTAAATGTGTTGAGACTCAAAGTTTTTTGTTAAAAGTTAACTAAAGAAAGGCAGATCTCTAGGTTGCACAGAAATTAAAAATATTTAATCTCTTTCATTTAGGAACGTTTAAAGTTCTCTAAATGTTAGTCTGAGTATTACATTAAATTTGTTGCTGAATATTATTTTAGAATATTAACAAAAATATTTATATAAATGTTGCAAAAACTCTGTGTAGAAATTTTTGCCAAATCTTATGACTTTTTTGTGTATTTTTTCGGAGATCATTGGTACTAATTCTGCTTTTTTTTGATCCTCTAATTAACTGCTTTCCCTGCCTTTCATTAGACTTGAATTTCTGCAGCGTTTTGCCATATTATGCCCTTTCGCTTCGTTTTTTTTCCTGGCCCTGGACCAAGCTGTGTGTCAATTTAGGAATTGGCGCCCAAATGGCACATCGAGAAGTCATGTAAAGTGATACGCTTGCCATCTCGCTCCAGCAATTCCAGCTAAATTGGCAGCAGCAACTGCAGCAACAGCAACTGCAGCAGCATCTTAGAAAATAGTCAAGAAGACGGCCAAGAATTTTATGCAACGCGAAAGGGAGAAACAGAGGATCGAGCCGGAGATAGAGATAGGGAGAGAGAAAGGAAGTCGGCGGTGGAATTCAGGAATGCCAGAGAAAAACCTGCGATTCGAGAACTGGTCGCCGTTTGTTGGCTGTCCGCCCAACACAAAAAAAAAGAAACTAGAAAGGAAGGTAGCTAAAGAAAACCATATTTTATATACCCTTAAAGTTAAAGTTTTTTGTACTAAAATTTCAAATAATTAATAAATTAATTAATAAATAACCCCAAATAGCACAAAATAGAATTTTAATAATAAGAAACTTAAAGATGTATTTTAATATTTTAATTTACAGAGCATTATCTTTACAAAAACCTCAGTTATTCAGTTATTTAAAGTCTTTAAATATACATAGGCACACATAAAGCTTTTCTAGATCGACTTGCCTGCTGATGCTAAATAAAAGTAATCCCCAAAAACTTGATATTGTTACAAATCTCTTAATTAAAGTATACTTCCTCCTGTAAGGGTAACAGAAGAGTAAAAAAAACGCGGAGCAAGACAAAAAGTGGCACCCATAGATGCACTCGGGCGGTTGCCTGGAACCATGGAGTATCTTGGAGTGTATGTGTAAGTGGAGAGTTGGGAGCATGTGTGCCTGTGTGTTGGCCAAGTTTAGAGCCTGCCGCTGTGTGAGTGTGTGTTTGTGTTAGCCCCAGAGGCTGGCCAAGAGAGCAGCTTCGATAAAGTCTGTCCGTCGCATTGGAATGCGAACAATTTCACGATTGCTTGTGGCGCACATTGGCATGTTCTGCGCTCAACTTGAGAATTTTGTTGCAATTTAACGCGTAATAAAATAATTAGCTGCGGGCTCCGAAACTCCCTCTACATCCCTCTACGTGATTCCCCCTGCCACTATTGTCTGGGATCCGCTCTCGCCATGAGGCTAATCCGGGATTATCCCCTTCTAAAGACAGACAAGAAGTCAATCTTTGGGAAATTTTCATCAGACATTCAATTCTTAGTTTTAGTGGGTCTAGAGAGTAGACATTAGGGTGGGATTTATGAGTTGACTTGTCTTTATATTACCCCTTGTGTATTCTTTGCTAAATTCTTTTTTTTTTAAGGAGGGCAATTTAAAAATATTTTCCCGCAGACAATTATTTCAATTAAGTCTTGCAATTTGGCTTGAAGCATTGCCGGAAATTAAATTAAAACTAATATATTAAATAGTCTTTTGGTATTATCCCGGGCTACTGGGTAATTACTTTTAATTTCATTATTTTAATTGTTATAAGGGTTTAGTAGTTATTAAATAATTAATGTGGCTTCAAATTGTACTCATTTCGGGAAGCTTGAACTAACTCTAACTTTATATTATAAGATATATTTTTTTAACCTTATTGCTCTGCATACCCTTCGCATGCCTATCTCGTCACATCACCTTTTAAGTAAGCCCTAAATATTTGTATGTTTAGGCCTTAATCGAAGTCGACATTAGTCTGGAATTTATGCACTCATTTGGCTGCTGTTTCCCCCTCTCCCCGAAATTCCTGGCCACGCTTCTCCGATCAGAGAATCTCGAATGGCCACTTCCTATCGTCCGTCTAGCTGCCATGGGGAAGGGATTGGCACTGGGGAGCTTCGGGGACAGGGACACTCGAAAGGCAGTCAGTCAGTCAGCGAGACAGGCCGCAGGGGTCTCGACTGGGATTGTGGATTCCGGACTGGTCCGTCTCGGAGACAGCGCCAGAAACATATCCAACATCGTTGACGTTGTCGTCTGTTCCTGATGTTGTTGTGCTTGGATCGCTTGGATCTTTTTTGTTCTTGCCCATGACATGACAGCGCGGAATATGATGAAAGGGCCTGGCCCAGACTACTCTCAACCTCAACTCCAACTTCAGAGTCAGAGTCAGAGATTCAGGGTCAGGAGATGGTGCTGGGGGGTTAGTGGCAGTCCACAACAGTCCCCGAGTCGCCGAGGTTTTGCGTTTTGGCATTTTTATCTCTGTCTGCTCGGTTGGGCTTTTGTTTAATTTGGTCTTGTAGCTAAGCCCTTTTGTAGTCTTGCCGCTGAGTTAATCAACATTGAAATCATTTTGCCATCATTTTGATTATTGCCTCTGATTGTTATTTTCCTGTATTGCCTGCACTTGCAGAAAAAACAATCGAGACATATTATAAAAAAGAATTTTCATTAAGTCTAGGTTTCTTATTTATTTTAATTCTGATTATGTTAATTTAAATACATTTCTTATCTCTATCGCAAATAGAAAGTCGCTGAATTAAAGAACATAAAAACTTTTCTATATTATTTATTTTATTAATTTGTTTAGTTTCCTCCAAGTGTACTTGATTTCCTTTATGTCTTTGCCTCATCTCTTCTTTGTTAAATTTTGGAGAGCGTAATGCATGATTAAGTTTTATATATTTGAAGGCCATAAATAATTGTCATGGTGTTTGAACTGCAAACTGGAAATACTTGGCTGGCAAACATGATTTTTTTTTTTGTTTTGCTGAGGTGAGGGAGTCAGGGGGCTTGGGGATACTCTGTGGCAGCTTCCCAAAAGCAATAATTGAACAACAATAATTCGATTTCCTTTCGCCTCTCAACTTACCTCGGAGAAATCCCGCTGCGACATCTTATTCAGCAGCTGGTCGCCAGCGACGGCAATTTTGGCATTGTTCTCATTATTATTATTGGCGGCGTGATTATTTGCATTAAAGTTTAATGGCAAATTTATAAGGTTCTCATAATTCGTCATTTGTGTGCCAGCGAAGAGTCATTAGGGCGCCCTCGGATCGCTCGTTGTCTGCAAACAAAAGACGGTTGTAGATTGTGTTTATTTATAGAGCGGTTCGCAAAACAAAACCCAGACAATGAGACTTTCAAATGCCAGAAAGAGAATTCTAGGGAACAGGGAAATGAACCAAGGGACGACGATGTCGACGCCTCTTATGCAAATATTGGCCGATCCTCAGCCGCAGTCACATAAACTTGACAATTGAATGTGGCCATAAATTTGTGCGATCCCCAAGGCCCCCTTCCCTCCTCTCTCTGCTCTGTTTTTTAGTTTTTTAGCCCCTATGACAGCTTCTCGCACAGTGGCCTCAGCTCGGCGAGAATTCTGTCTCGGTTTGGATACGGGTTTCGGTGTCGGCACCGGGATGTGCGACTCTGATTGCGCCATTCACTTGCCAGCGGCGCCTGCCTATCAACGGCATCGGGAAAGGTGGTGGTGGCCGCCTCTTCCCTTCGAATTTGTTATCATTTAATTGGCTTTGCGGTAGCCGGCAAACTGCTCTTCTAGAGAAAGTTGCCAAAGCAAACAAGAAGCCGTAATTAAAATCCCGAACCGAAATTGGCCAAAATCAATTACAGCTTCTTTTTTCATAAGCGGAAATTCGCAGCCTCGCAGACGTGATCCGATACGATCCGGTCTCTGCCTCTCATGTGGAAATTGCGTGTGTGTGTCTCTTAATAGGTTTCCATTGTTGGCCAGAAGCCATAGATACGGCATTAATTGAAATGTTAGGCCGAATGACAAGAGACCTGAGTGACAGGCCTGGGGAAACCGCAGTCACCATTCCCACTATTCCTCCTTGGTTTAGTGCGTTCCCCCTGAATTGATTTGAAGGAAAACTGCACTGGAATTCTAATGAGCCCCGATTGCCCCTTGTGGGCAGCAAGAGAAGATCTGATTTATCACAGGAAAATAGTTAACAAAATACTTAATAAGGGGTTTTTATCAAGAGTTTATGATTGTTTGGTTAAAGAAGTATTATAGGATATAAAGTTTTATTTGGTTTGCACAATTTATTGGGAAAGATCTTAGTTATATTCTTTGAAATTTTAACTAAATATTTATTCAGCTTTTAATTTTCTACTTGGACCTGGACATAGGACAGCTCTATCAGGCATGGTGGACTTGTGGAATTTGTAGAGTAAAATTTTATTGAGTGAACAGTTTATCGTGGAATTTGTCTCGCGCATTTATGTTTCTCTGTGCGATATTTTTATGATCGGTTGTGATTCCGTGCACTCACTTCACTGCTATCCTCTGGCAAATATCCAATAAATAGGCATAAAAAACGCATAAACCGTAATGCATTCAGCCGGCTGTCATAAAGCGCTTATCAATTGCTCAGCCCCTGTGTGGCGGCACTTTTAACAGTTTGCTTTTATTACTTTTATTGGCTATGTTTGTTATTTTCTCTGGCTGACTCTGGCTCTGCGCGCTTTTTGCACAATTATCATTCGTTTCAGCGACTGCTCGGCTCGGATCGGGTCGGTTTTTAACGATTATGATGCCCGGTTTCATAGCAAATGAGCTAATTTAGATGCCTTAATGGTTTTATAATTGTACTTGGTCCCAGGCTTTTTATGGCGACTGTGTGCGAGCCAGTGAAAAGGCAACAGCAGCAACATTGGATCATCAAAGTCTTTCACATGAGCGAATTATTCGCATTTGATTGAGTATTTTCTTTCTCTGTTGGTTTTTCGTTGAAATGTCTGCAAGTTCGTGTCCTAAGTCTTTTGTGTTTCTTTCGAAATTTCAGCGAAATTGAGACATGTGTATATAAAATAACACTAATGATTATTACAACATGTTTTTCTCCCTCGATTTGTTTGATTTATATTCTTTTTTTCTTATAATACTTAGCTTTTTGCTTTTATTTAAAGATCAAAGATATTATATATTATTTTTCTAAAACAGAATGGTAATAATAAAACCTAACAAGAACATAAATTTCATTTTAATGCTTCGCTTTTGATAAATAACCATTTAAAAATTGTTTAAAGAACCCATTGATTCACATATAAATGTCGCGTTAGCATGCGCTTTTTACGAGCTTTGTTATTTCTTGTTGCCATGTTTTGCGATTGGGGAAACACATTTTTTATTGCTCCAAATAGGGCATAGTATCTTTTCTGTCGCTAATGAACTCTCACAGTTTATTTGCGCCCAAAAGTCAACAAATGCCGACGAGAATTGCTTTTGTCAGGTCATTAGCGTTAACTAAAGTTGCCTAAACTCAGGCTCCTTTGGCGGGGGGCGGCCAGAGAAGGACCACGGAAGGGGGGGATTCCCCCCTCCAGACACGCCACACCACTGTCGCAGCCACAAAGTGTGGCAACATTCTTGCACTCGGCCACGTTGGCGGTCGTTTAACGAGCACAAAACCCAGCCCCAGGCTAATGCGAGGAGGCGGAGGACTCGTCCGCATCAACCGAACCGAACCGAAAAACATGACCACCGTTGGTCCACCGACCATGCTGGGGCTTTATTACAACTTCTATAAATGATTTCCGCTATTAAAGTGAAACATTTTTGCATAATTTTTCACTTAGAAAGGACAACAAGCAAAGGGAAAGGAGCGGCGCGGCGCGGTGCTGAGAGGAGAGGGAATTCCTCACGCTTCATGAGGCCCGGCAGGTATGCCCGAAAATTCCACACCAAAAACGCCTACCCAGACCCATATACTCGAATCTCGATTCTCGATCCTCGGTTCCCAGCCCATGAACTGCTGCCAGACTGCGACCCAGCGTCATCGTCAACGTCTTCTTTGCTCGGTTTTTGATAATGCCCTCAACCTCCGTCTTCCAGCCCGATCTGAGATCCATCTCGTAACCTGTTGAAATGTGTGACAAATTGGGCGTAAAGAGGCCTCGGCCCAGCCCCATACCCCGACTCTCCTCCCTTGTAGCTCACGGGCATGAGACGTGGGCGTGACAGCACCGATTTTGGTTCAGATTTTTTTGGGTTTTCTTTTGCGCCCGGGACGAAAATATATTTTAAGCGGCCTCAGTGCAAAAATTGAGTCATAAATTATTATGTTTAATAAATTTATAAGGGAGAGGTGCATTTTGCGCAAATAAACTGTGGAGGTATAATGCATATAATAAGAACTTATAAAGAGCCAGGGATTATTGTACTTAATGGTCATTTAAATCTTGTAGGAAGTATAGCTGCAAAAATCTCCACCTCGGTTATCATTTTCGCTTTCCAAGACTTTCAAAGTAATATGTACAACATTTATGTAAATTTAATTTATTATACTTTCTTTGTAAAATTACAAGCACTGCTCGCCATTGAATTTCCCAGGGTTTTCATCGCTGTTACTTTCCCCCTTAAACGGCCGCGTCTTTTTCCACACATAAGACACTTGTTAACGAACAAATCGGCGACTAAATTAATCACACAACATGAGATGTGTGGTGGCGACGGCTAAAAGGTGTTTATGTTTTTAGTGCGCCTTGCGTTTTCGCAGCCGTAACTGGCATCTTGTACAATTTCTTAAAAACTCATTAAAATTGCTGGCCGGCAGAGAAACATACGGACTGGATGGATGCTCGTACATATTTCCCAGTTGGCGCAACATGGTAACAGCATTGGATAGAAAAAGGAAAGAAGAAAGATGCAGGCTGGCCAAACGAATAGCAATTTTAATGAAGCCAAAGTCGAAGTCACTTGTTGCAGTTGTTGGAGTCGTAGTTGCTGCTGCTGTTGCTGTTGCAGTTGCAGTTGCCGCTGTTTGCAGTTGTTTCTGTGGCAGGCCGCATTGTTGGTGCCTTATAAGCACGGCATGCATTTGTTGCCCGCAATGCGAGTGGCACGATGTAATTGACATCATTAGACTAAAGCGCAGCGGGTCCGACTAGAAAGTGGCCGGCGTTGCCCCTTGCTCCTCCCAGGCTTTGCCACCCCTCAATCCCTCAAACACCCCAACCCTGTTCTAGGCAGCACCGTTAGCCGGATTACCGTTGCGCGGGCAACACGACCCACCCGCTGCAAGTTCGTGTCCTGAGTCTTTGCTATTTCCTTGTGATTTTCTTATAATAAAATATTTGTATGCGGGAAATGCTTGAAGAATGCCATAAAATTAAATGGTTTATCATTAAAATATTTATAAGAAAAAATCAATAATAATCCTTACACTTTTAAAGGATTTTTCGAAACAAGTTCGTGTCTTAAGTCTTTTATTTTTCCTTTGAATTTTCATGTTATATTTATATGGCAAATGCCAATCTTTTGCTGGATTTCTTAGGCATTTAAACATTATTTTAAAACCGTAAAAAATAAATATATAAGGTATTAATCTAATATATGTATGTACAACGATGTAATTTAATTTATAGTTTTTTTTTTTGTTGAACATTTACTAAATTATGGATATGTCAGCAATTCCAAATTTTCCTTTTTCTAGAAAATGAATGCCAGGGAATATAACGAATTCTGTTTTCTCTAGTTGGTCTTATCAAAAAGTCAACCTTGAATCTAAATTTCCCAGCCAATAAATGCTAAATATATGTTAACTTAATTGGCACCTTGGGGAAAAAGAATAGGTGGAAAGACCTTTACAATATAAGGCTCTTCCCATAGATTTCCTCAATTCTCTAGCTTTCCTGTGCGGCCCCGTTAGACCCGCCGCCGAGTACCGTTCGATGGACGGGCACGACCCACCGCGAAGTGGAAGTCGGCCAAGGAAACCCCAGAGCGATCTCCGAGCTGGGGCCCAATTATGCAAATTATTAAATGAAAATAAAAAGTAATGTAATTATTTCGTGCCGGAGATTTGAATCCCTAATGCCATTGTCACATAAATTTCGAGTTTAAGCATTTTCGGTCGAGACTTTCGTTGGGAATTTATGGGAATTAATGTATGCTGCCCCCCACTCACCATGGAATGTGGAATCTCCGGACTGAAAACTCGGCTTTGTTCTCCAATCTCTTTCGGTGGCTTCTTTTCTTTTCTTTGTTTTATTTTATGATCGTTTCTCGCTTTGTTTTATCACAGGCTGCTGGAATTTTTTTTAATCAATTAAATGGTTGAAATTGTGCCGCACAAAATGTAATTATAGCGAATTAGAGCAAATAATTATCACTTATTAACAATATATTGACAATCGGTGATCAGCGAGTGACCGTTATATAGATTTTATCTCATTATTCGCAAGTTTTTTGTTTTGTTTGTTTTTGTTGCTGTTGCGTTACATAAAATCTGATGAGTTATGCAGACCCCGTTATGTTGTTGTATTTTGTGCTTTTCTTGGGCGCTGCATAAATTAAAAATTCATTTTTATGGCTCTTATGTGTCATTTTGGTTAGTAATTTATGTAGAATACGACTTGGCCAACAACAAGCAGTTCAAAGAAGAAGAAGCAGAAGTCGCACTCATACACATACACATACACACACAAACACTGGCACACACTTGCACACGGGTCAAACAAGTCAAACAACTTTTTTTTTCATCTCTTTTGCTGGAAGCGGCCAATCTTCGGATTGCCTTCCTTTTTTTCTTCTCTTTTTCAGTTTTCTCTCTCTTTTTTTATTAGTAGCATTTACTTAGGAATGCACAAAGCGAGAACATTTCGGAAAAATTACAGCAAGTGCACAAACACATTGAAAAAATGCCTGGAAAATGTTGTGGCCTGGATTTTTTGGCGGAGATAGAGAGCGAGCCAAAGAGAGAGTGGTATTCCAGCATGAATAAATATCTTCGATCGAGTTCAAAGGCCGTTTTGCCGAAAGCTTCCCAGCATTACATATTTGCCCCGCATTTTTCGCAACTTTACATTAAGCTTGTTGTTTTTGCAACAGCCACACATACACACACACTGACAGGTTGTTGTTGCCCGAAACGGAATCTGCGTTTTGTTTGTCCATAAAAAATTCTCTGCCTAGTCGGGGCAACAGGTAACACCCAGTGCTGTCACCTTTACGGGTCGTAGAAAATCTAAACTAGCCTTTGAAAATTATTATTTTTCTTCAAGTACAGAAAACCGATCATCTTCTCGTGTGCACGTCGGGTTTATAAATAATTAAATCAACGCTAGTAACAATCTTTAAGTGGAAATTCGCTTCCTGTCACAACCGCCGTCGATGAATGAATTTTTTGAACTGAAATATTTTTAACTAGAGGTACCAAACTATAGATGGGACACGATATTATCGTCAGCATCGATAGTTTAAAAACTATCATAACATTATTTTAGTATTTAAAATAATTTTTTGTATTACTTTAATTTTATGTTTGCTCTTGCCAGGCTTTGTCACCCTCAATCCCTCAAACGCCCCAATCCTGTTATAGCTACATCTTTAGCCGGATTACCATTTTACAGGCAACACGAAATCCTAAGGAAATACCAAAGACTCAGGACACGAACTTGCTGCGGTTGAAATGGCTAGAAGACTCAGGGCACGAACTTGCTACAAGTAACACGTTAAAAGACTCAGGACACAAACTGGCTACAAGTGACAAGTTAAAAGACTCAGGACACGAACTTGCTACGGTGACAAGTTCGTGTCCTGAGTCTTTTACCCATTTAATTATTTCATTTTATGGCTTTCTTCAAGTATTTCCCGCACTCAAATATGTATTTAATGAAAATCCCAAGAGTATTCGAACTTTGTGTCCTGAATCTGAGGATAATTCTCAAAATTTATAAACGATTTATTAAAGAAAGTTCCCCTGATCTTTTATTTTTTCTTTAAATTATTATATAATAAATAAAAACGAAATATTCAGATTGAAATGTAATATCTTGGTTTTAAGTAAATTTATTAATTGCCAAATAAAAGACATTATGAGCTCATATGCAAATATATTGGTCTTTATTTCGTATTGAAAAATTAAGTAGTAAAATAAGCTTAGAATAAACGCTACGCTATAACGATACTTAACCAAATTATTTGTACCTGAAACGTTGGGTCCAAGTCTCCACACAGATGCACTTATTACTCCTCTTCACTGCCGTCGCCCAGAGGAATGAAAGCGGGTAGCGTTCCCAGGGTTGGGCGCTTGAGCAATCCATAAGATGCTTCTGTATCCGCCGGGTCTTCCGCCTCCTCATCTTTCTCCTCCTGCGGCTCTGTCCTTTCTGTATCACCTGTGGGATTTGTAGCCTGGGCAGCTTCGCATATGAAGTACCTAGAGCTACTGGGAATGTCCGCATCTTTGGTTTCCGGCTCTTTCTTTGTCTTCTCGATTTTAGTAACCTTAAGAATAACAGTCTTGGGTCGCGACTTGACCAACCGCTTGGACGGCGCTTTCTTGCAGAACACACACTTGGACAACTCGCACTTGCCCTGGCGCTCCAGCTCCGGACATGCGAATTCGTGACGTTTCTTGCACTTGAAGGAACAAGGCGTTAATAGGTTACCTTAAGGGAATGAATCTAACTTACCTCGGCAGCCAGCGGGCAGTAGCCGCGCACAAAGTCAATGCAGATCTCGGCCTTGCGGCTGAGCTTCTTGTGCAGGTAGGGGCAATCCTCGCGAACGCAGACGCCGCGCAAAAAGTACCGGCAGACAGGCATCTTCTCCAGCGAGACGTTGTGCGAGAGCAGACAGTCGGGATTGGAGCACTCGCCACGCAGAAAGCTGTAAATAAAGGATAGGGAGTATGGAAACCGTATTGGGGACTCAACAAAGGGAACTCCATTAAAGTGTAAGCACTCCTTGCGTGACCTGGGACAAACCTGGGACAGATGGCGACTTGCCGCTGATCGTGTAGCTTGCGGCACTTGCCTCGACTGTGGGCAGCACACTTGCCTAGCTTCTGGTAGATTGCACAAGGCACATTCGTCTTCACCCGCGATTTGTTTAGCAGCGTTAAACTCCTCTGCCTGGCGGTGATTAGATGGGCCCGTGACAAGTGATTCGTGGTGCGAATGAAGACGTTTTGGGTCTTTGGCGAGGCCACGTAAGTGAGGCCACCAATATCGATGCGCCGCATTATGGTGCGATTCACGCTCATCTGTGGTGCAGCAGCAGCAGCAGCAGCAGATGTTGGTAGTCGTGGAACGGTTGATGTAGAAACTCTGGTTAGGCGGCATCCCGTTGGGTCCAGAATGAACTTGTTTCCACTAACGAACACCGCTCGACCTGACAACGATGGCTTGACGGTCCGCGGAGTCGCAGTTCTGGCATCCAGCTTCGTTATCTTGTTCTTCGATATCTTCTTGTACATCACGCCATGTATGCTAACCATGCTGAGGGACTTGTTAACAGACAGCTTAAGAAGCTGTGGCTCGGATCTGCAAGATAATTACACAGCTGCACATATAGTTTACAAAAGGAGGGCTTTAACAAAAAGGGAATGTTAAACGGTGAGGGAAATATTTTTCAGGGAAATTATATAGCCAAAAGATGAGTCAAAAGCATCCTGTATATCTGCGAAACTAAGCTAATAATTCCTACCTCAGTTTCTTTTTCGGGTCCGATTCTTCGTTGGTTCGTCTCAGGGCGTACTGACCCACAAACTCCCGCAGTGGCCGCCGCTTCTTGACCAAGGGAGTAAAGGTTAGTGATATGGAGCGCACCAGCTTGTACTTGGTGCGCTTCGCCGGCGGCGCAGGTGGGTGAGAGGCGGAAGGAACGGTCACAGCTCCTTGGCGAACAATCTTACGTTTGGAAATGCTAACCAAGGGCGGCTGAGCTCGGGGAGGAGCAACCACGGGAGGAGTAGGTACTGGTGGAGGAGCAGCGGCCTTAACTGGAGCCTTACGCACCAGACACGTGCTGGCCTTGCTGATGATCTTGGCCTGTGGGGGAGGTGGAGTGGCTGGCACGGAAATTATTGGCAAGGGAGGCATCTGTTTGTAGTACGCAGCAGAGACCTGTTGATGCAGGAACTCCTGATGTTGTTGTTGATACTGTTGGAGCTGTTGCTGCTGCTGTAACTGCTCGTACATGGCTTGCTGGCGCTGCAGGAAGTGTGGATTGATGTGAATGGCGGGTCCTGGGTACTGAGGCGGTGGCGGCGGGGGTGCCTGAAACGGCGGCAGCTGATGCGCAGTTTGGCCTTGCAGCAAAGCAGACGCTGTGCGTCCAATTTGGAAATTGGGATTAATGTACACCTTCCGCGTCACGGAAGCCAGGATATCGTCGGCGCTCAGGTGCGGCAGCATTTCGTAAGTGGCTTGGTTAGGGCTATTGAACTTTTGTTATGCTTGTTTGCTTGTATTCCAAATTTTAACACTTTTTAAAAATCCTCCTTTGTACTGTAGTTATTACGTGTTTTTAGTGGAACCGTAGCATATACATATGATATATCAATATATCGATATTTTTCTAAAAATGATATATTTAATTGTTGGCCGAATATCGATATATATTCTGCAAAACGTGGATTTAATTGACACACTACGTTTTTTATAAATATTTTAAATAAAAATGGGCAAGGATCGGGGCAGAGGGCGCCGGAACCATCACTCCGGACCGTACAACAAGAGCAACTGGCGGGGCCAGAAGCGGGACCGCCCTCCCCAGAACGGAGGACAACGCAACAAGTACAGGGTTTCAACTTGCACATAAGCTACTAGTACTTACCGGCTTTTATTGTTTACTTTTAGAACTCCTCAACAGCAGAAGTCCGTCCTGCTTGAGAACCAGGTGGGCATCACCGAGTTCACAAATCCTGACGCTCCAGGATTCACCGGCATCCTAAAGTCGCGCTTCTCAGATTTCCATGTGAATGAGATTGACAGCGAAGGCAAGGTCTTGGAGCTGAACGACCTCACCGTGCCAAAGTTGGCCATCGAACGTGTGTATTTGGACTTTGTTTTTTTAAACTGATTTGTTCATTTATCACCTGAAATTCCAGCGGTGGACCCAGAAGATCTGGACAAGTGGAGGAAGGAACTGGAATCTGTAATTGGTGCTGAGCTATGGCAGGAAATAGCCGACCTGGCCGAGGCGAAACTCGATCCTAAAATCGAACAGAAGGTAGAGATAGATGTGAGCAGCCTTGATAAAGAGAAGCGTGGCCAGGTTCACCAGCTGGTTAAGCAGTTATACATCGGTAAATTGGTGTCCACTACTATTGGGCAGCAGCAACAGGTGAAGTCAACGCCGTCGGAGGAGGAGATAGAGCAACAGGAGGGACTGGTGGAGAAGAAAACTATACGTATCCTAAAACCCAAAGGGGGCCGCGGTAAGCAATGAGCTTAAATGTGAGAGTCCGTTTATAAATTATACGTTTTTCCATAGGCGACAAGCGCTGGAACTTTCCCGCGGAATTCGTTAGCTTTTTGGTGCACAAAACCAACTTGGTTACCAGTGATATCGCATCCACCTTGGCCTCGCGGCTTT
Organism: Drosophila anomelani; assembly: GCA_035045905.1. Classification (NCBI taxonomy): domain Eukaryota; kingdom Metazoa; phylum Arthropoda; class Insecta; order Diptera; family Drosophilidae; genus Drosophila; species Drosophila anomelani. Next base: position 14,206,404 of record JAWNOO010000165.1, read on the forward strand.
TGTAAGTTCTATTGCGAAGTATACCGCTAAGCTGCGATCATCAAGGTTTGATTTCTTCACAGCTTGCGACCCTCACAGGTGAACTACGCCGGCATCAAGGATAAGCGGGCCAAGACTACTCAGAATTTTTGCATCAAGCGCCGTGCGCCAGATCAAATCCTTAATGCCGCCCGATCCCTGCGGAATGTGCAGATCGGCAACTTCACCTTCCGAAACACCACCCTCAAGCTAGGTGACCTGCAGGGCAACCGTTTCCGCATTGCCTTGCGACACATAGACAAGGAGAAGCGTGGCGACATTGAGGTGGCCCTGGAATCGCTACGGGAACGGGGTTTCATCAATTATTACGGCCTGCAGAGGTTCGGCAACAGTGCTAGCGTGCCCACATACGAGGTGGGTGTGGCCCTACTGAAATGTGATTATAAACTGGCCTGCGAGCTGATCCTAAAGCCACGCGACTCGGACGTGGAGTTCATGCGTCCCATACGCGAGGAATGGTGGGAGAAACGCGACTCTGCGACGGCGGCAGCGAAGATATACGGCGACAAGTTCATCGAGAAGAAGTTGCTGGACGGCTTGGCCAGATTCGGAGAGTCTGACTACTCCTCAGCTCTGCGGCAGATTCCCAGGAACATGTTAATGCTGTATCCACATGCCTACCAGAGCCTAATCTTTAACAGGATTGCGTCTAGAAGGATCAAGGACTTTGGCCTGAAGCTGATTCCTGGAGATTTGGTATATGTGGAGCAGGATCAGAACCTGGAGCAGGAGGAAACAAAAGAAGTCGCAAAAGAGAACGAAGAGGAGCAAAAGGAAGAGGGAAATACCAATGACATTCCAGAAACTCTTGAGGAGGACGAGACCATCGTAGAAGAATCAATATTTAAGCGCAAAGTTCGCCCCCTAACTTCCGAAGATATTGCCAGCGGCAAGTTCCGTCTCTCCGACGTGGTTCTGCCTCTGCCGGGACACGACATTACATATCCTGCGAACGAGTGCGGCGTCTGGTATGAGGAGATGCTGGCCGAAGTGGGTCTTACCTCGGATCTCCTCAAACACAAGGAGAAGACATACGCTCTAGGTGGCGCCTATCGCAAGATGATCATTCAGCCTAGTGATCTCAAGTGGAACTTCCGGCTGTACAACACCCCCGAGGACTCGCTGATTGCCTCCGACTGGGAGCTACTAAAGGGCATTCCAGTTAGTCCAGAGCCCGCTGAGGATGAAGCTAAATTTATGGCTCTCCTCTTGGAGTTCTCGCTGCCCTCGGCCGCCTATGCCACCATGTTTCTACGGGAACTCTTCAAGCAGGATACATCGGCAGCAACGCAAATGCAGCTGGAAAAGGAGGCAATGGGGGAAACCGGAAAGGAGGCAACAAAGGAGGAGCCCATGGAGGAGGAGAAAGAGGAGACGCTGACAGAGGCGGCAACGCAGAAGGAGGTGCAGGCCAACTAAGTGCAGGACCGACGACCGAAGCCAAAAATCAATAATCTCGGGGAAATCAATTTTACGCGCGCTTCGTCGTATCCCAACTTCAAACCAACCACAACAATAACAATGCGCACGTGAGGACGACGAGGGCTGCTCTCTCTCTCTGTCTCGGTAGCTCGCTCTCTCTATCATTCTCTCTCTCTCTCCAGCTGAAAGGAAGTCCTTTTGGTCCTGACGCTTTTAGGGCGACTGCGATTTCATTCGTTCGGTGGCAAGCAACGCGAAAGCTCGCAACGACGCGCTGCGCAGTTTTCCCCAGCCAACAGCTCACACAGTCCCCCAAGTCGGACGGTTTTCCTCGGCGTTCTCAATGAAGACCAGTGGCCAATGATTAACTGAACTAAGTTAACTAATATTTACGGTTCCGCCAAGTCCCCGAGACTCGAATCAACCAGTGCATCCAACCCGATAAAGCCAAGCTTTAACATCCAGGAGGAGAGAGCCCAGCCAAGGTGAATTTAGCTGTTAAATGTGTGCTGCGCTTTTGGGCGCGTATTTTGAATAAGCCATTTATTTAGCCGTAAGCACAATTCACGGCCGAGCAATTGCCAGTAATTAAAAGTGAGTGAGCATTGAACTTACCCTGCCAAGCCCCGAACTGTACAATATTTTTGATTTTGGCTTCGGCCACCTTATCGATTTTTGTTGTGTGTGCTTGTGCCCGAAATCAATCGATAATACGGTGTTAATACCAAGAGAAGGAAGGGTCCGCGCGCGAATGGGGAAGGTGGCTTGCTTGCTGGCTGACTGGCCCGTAGGAGTAGTTCATGTATAGTGGGCTTAGTTGAGGTGCGTCAGGGGAGGCGGCGGTACTCGGTGTTCGGTGCTCGGTAGTCTGAGATCGGGGTTACTTTCGGGGTGGCAGCAGTCGTTAAGGGTGCACGACGGTTCGCTCTACTCTGCTCCTCGCTCGTTATGTTTTTGTTCCCCCCTTTGGGAGTCCTCAAATTAATAAACTAAATGCTTGTTTTGGCGTCGTCGCCCTCCCGCCCACTCTCCGTCCGCATCCCTTCCGAAGGCGATCCAGACGTGGATATTGGATATGTTATTGCTTGCGCGCGCACTCTTTGACTCTTTTTTTTTTTGACCAGTTACCAGCAGCAGTAGCAGCAGCAGCTGCGTCATATATAGTAGGAGTTTTTGGCGTGGCTAAATTCGATTTTCTGTCGCCTACCCCGCGACAGTCCATCCATCCAGCTAAGCCTCTGGATTTGTTCCTTTAGATATGTTGTAGCTCCTTACATTTCATTAATATTTGTGTACTTTATATCCAGATTGATTCAATATGAATTAATTCTTTTAATCAAGTAAAGTTTAGGAGAAACTACATTTAATTCTATTAGATTAGTATGGAAATTAGAACACTTCTTTTTCTAATGACATTTTAGCAATTTATTAGATGTGGAAAAGTAATATTAAAGAAAACTTAAATTAAAAACAAGTGAAAAGATTTGTAAAGGTTTAGAGCTTTTGAGTATGTTACAGTTTTATTCTTATTTAAGAGATTGGCAGATAGGAAGTGTTAAACTAAATATTTTCCAAGATGACATTATTAAAATCATAGATAGAAGTGGGTAATATTTCCTAGTACATGGTATACTCGTACAAATGCTAAATATACAAAGATGTCTAGTTAAAGCTGAATATTTTCAAGTTAAACCTAAAATAAATAAGATTTAATTTATCATGAATAATGCTCAATTATATCTCTTGAAAACAATATTAGTATCACTATCTCCTGACTAAAGAACTATATCATCGATTTGCTCTTCGTTGAGGGCGCGCAGATTACATTTGCAGAGATAGGCCAGAATCCTTTTCTCCGCCTTGACACGGTTTGCATCCCCCAGTCCTTCGAGCAGCGCCTCTATCCGTTTAAGTAGTTCTGCGCTCACTGGAGTAGAGGTTGGTAGCGGTGCTGCTGTGGCATGATTAGCTGCTGGTGGAAGCGGCAGGGCAGGTGCTGCTGCTCCCGCATTCGCCAGCTGCTCATCCATGGCTTCTTGCAGCGGATCTTCCTCGTGGTGGACCTCTTCAATAGGCGACTGGGGTTTAGGAGACCGCCAATTAGTGTCTACTACGCTGCGGTGGTTTCCGGCATGATGCGGCTGCTGCAGGAAGCGCATGTGGGGCAGCAGAGTCCAATCGGACCCAGCGCCTCCTGGCTTCTCTTTATCCGACTCCCGACGCCACTTGGCCACCAGGTGATTCCATGTATGAATGCAGGTATTGACTAAGCGAATGTATACATAAGGAATTTAGGAAATACAAAAAATGTATCAATTGTTTACCATCTGTATTGAGGGAAGCGGATATGCTGCGCCAAATCTCCGTGTTCCGCTTCTTATTGGTGTCGTAGGGTGTGCTCCGCAGTTCCCGCTCATAGAGATTGGGATTGGCGCAGACCAACTCTATTAGGCGTTTGTTAAAATCCGACATTTCTTTAATATAAATTAAAAACGAACCTCTGCAATCCGTCGAAAAAATTCTTTGTGAGTAAACAAAACTTTAGAGTGACCGTTGTTTGAGTATTTTACCCCAACAAGTTTTTGGAAAAAAATACTAAAGTAAATATGAAAATGGTTTTGTCCGTCAGCCGAGTGTTTAATACCCTTCCGAATAAAAGTAATATAAAGAAAAATATGTCGGCGCGATCCTGTATCTACATACATATATAAACTACTCGACATTTTTGCTTAATTTATTTATTCATATACATATACCCAGATTTAAAAAGCTCGTAAAATTTTATTCATTTAATATTATCTATTATCTAAAAAATTCATGTAATCAATTAAAAAAAGACATATGTAAGTACATATGCTCAAGCATATAAACATTGTTTCTATCGGCTACTTCACAGTCCCTTATTAATTTATTTATTGATTTTCTCATTGACCAGGCGCTGTCCACCGCAGAGATGGCCGCCGAAAACTATCACCTCAAGTGGGACTCCCACCTGTCCTATCTAAACTCTTCCATTGCAACGCTTTACAAGTGAGTATATTCGAATTAATTCAATTATTTTATGTTTACGTCATTAGGGAAAGCAATTTTTTAAAGGGCGCCATTTTTGATCAAATTTCAAATGGTCTTAAATATTTTATTTCCTATTAAAGCATATGAAATATTTTGTTTTAAGGTTGCTTAAAATAAATACATAAATGTTCTTAAAAACTCAACAGTTTAATTTTTTAACGTTATAATTTCTCTCCAGAAATGAAAAGTTCGCCGATGTGGTTCTCTACAGCTCGTACAACAGCAGCGGCATCCCCTCGGATATACCGACGGTGGGCATTTCGGCCCACAAGTTTATCCTGAGTGCTTCGTCACAGTTTTTCGCCACCATGTTCGAAACGGCGCCGATTACCGCTCCTAATGGTGTTCTGTACGTGGTCCTGCCGCCGGATCTCAGCCATCGGGCCATTCAGATCCTAGTGCAGTACATGTACAGTGGCGAGGCCACGGTCTCCAACGATATTCTCAACGAGGTGCTGCGTGGCGGCGAGATTCTTAAGATCCGTGGCCTGTGCCGCACCAGTTCTTCCAACGGCGGCGGCTCCGTCGTGTCCAGCTCGCACCACTCGATGGGCGGGCACCTGCATCAGCGTGAGGCGAGTGCCATGTACATGTCGAATGGCACACGTTCTGCTGCCTTGCCGCCTCCTCCGCCACCGCCACCCATTTCAGATCATTATTCCAGCAAGCCAGGAGGATCTCAGCGCTTTGCACTCGATCAGCACCACCACTTGTCGTCCCACCACAACCACCTGAGCCACCACCATCAGCAGCACCAGCAGTTTCGCGGACTGGGCGCCTCTGTGATGCCCAAGGACAGTCCCGTGATCATCAAATCGCCCAAAATGGCCACTCACACGGGCCTACTCACAGTGGCCAGCAGCAGTAAGCTGGGCATCTCGGTAAACAAAGATGTAGCCATCGATCCGGAGGACAAGTGCTGCTTTGCGGCCCCCGGACCAGTAGAGCCGCAATCACATCCACCGCCTCCAACATCATCGTCGACAGCAGGAGCTGGCGGCGGCGCTGGTGGTGGAGGAACCTTAGCAGCAGGAGCCTCAACCTCTCAGCCCATATCCATATGCACGGAGGTGGGTTGCAGCAGTTGTCCCATGGCCCCTGGGCCGAGTGCGGAGCAATCAGAGACCAGCTTGCGGCGCACGGAGTACGAGGAGCAGGCGCTACGCGAGCGGAACGAGGTGGGTCTGGTCTTTGAGCGACGTCTTCGAAGGGAGAGTGCCTGCGAGAGATGTAAGTCTATATTATTTATAACCTATCATATACTAATATAGTTTTTTAATCTCCTAAAGCTCACGACTACTACGAGGCACCGCCGCCCCACTTTGAGCACGTAGTGCCCTCCCGCCTGGCAGCCACTTCACCACCACCACCTCAACAAGCACCGCCAACCCAGAGACATGGGCACAACTTCCTTACCATTAAGCAGGAGCCGACCGACTGGAGCTCCAACCCACCTAATGCATCCAGTACCAACAACAACAACCTCGAGGAGGGGCCGCTGGTGTCGCCCAAACAGCCGCTGGACTTCAAGATGAGCGCTGTCAAGTTGGAGGTGAACCGGGATAGGGGCACGCCTATAGAGGATTCCGAGGAGCACACTCTGCGCGACTACAACAACTTTAAGCAGCTGCTGGTTTGCGAGATCTGCCAAAAGTCGTTCGAGGACACCAAGATGTTGGTACGCCACCTGGGCACCCATGCCAGCGACCCAGCAGGCGGAGCGGTGTCCAATCTGCTTGGGCCCAGTGCCAGCGGCAGTGCTCCCAGTGCCCCTGGAAATTCCAGCAATCTCGCCCTGAGAGCCCTGAAAACCTATGTGCCAAAGAAGCGACGACGTGTCTCGGTGAGTGATAAATCCTAGACGAATTTTCCATCTAGGACGTCTAAGAAAAAACAAGGATTTCTTAAAAAACTGTCCAATACTATAACTTGAACCTTATATTACTTTCCTTTGCAGCAACAAGAGAACAACATGGATCACGATCATGTCACGCTGCTCTGCGATTTGTGCTCCACGTAAGTTGATTCTAGAAAACCTTTGCCAAAAAACTGCATTACTAAATCTCATCCATCCCTGCAGTGCCTTCGAAACGCCCGCGGAGTGGGTGCGCCACATGAACAGCCAGCATACCGAGATCGAGTTGGCCATGTTCAACAGCAAGAAGGATGGCGAGCAGAAGGGGTGTGTGTCCTAAGGTCACCTAAGGCACTCTGATGAACTCTGTTCATTTGCAGCCAGCAGCAGCTACAGCAGCCGGCCACCAGCAGCTCTTCCACAGTGTCCACCAGCCAAATGCAGCCAAAGTATCCCAGCTCCACCACCAACTCCACGCGATCGATGCTCAGCAGGAGCAGCAATATCGATGTGGCAGCTTCAGCTGCAACCTCCACATCTCCGGGACCTTCGGAGGCAGCCGCCACTTCATCATCGCACGCCTAAGGATGACCCAGTGGCATAGTCCCATCAAGACACCATTTTGTTCGATAAATTCAAGTCGTTCCAGTTGAAATCAAAAACATGGAGGATGTTTATTAGGCAACAGCAAGAACCGTGATCAAAATGCAACAAGCTTGCATATTTTTTAGAGAGCAACATGCAAAATACAAAAATCACAAAAAAATTAACGAAACTGCAAACGAAACTCATAGAATTGGAATCGTCAGGCAACGATGCAAAACAAAAACAAAACAAATCTAAATGTAAGGGAAACTTTTTTCGAAAACGAAAGGAAAACCAGATTTAACTCAACTCGGTAGAGTGTTTTTTTTAAATATATGGATGTATGTGCCTAGTTTTAGCCATATTATTCCCCAGTAAACAAACATGTAATTACTTTACCAGCGCGCAATTGATACGAAGGAGGATAAGTAAACTATTTAATCATATGAAATCATTTCCCCCTAAGGACAATGTAAAAATTAAACTCAAATTTGATCAGTTTTAAATATGTATGTAACTTTATTTCTCTTATGTTGATTTAAGCCGAAACAATTCCGTTTGTAGGACCAACGTAGAGGCATAGAGATTAAGGTAGTTATCAATTTTGATAACAAATCATTATTCAGGTGCATCGAAAACAATAATCATCCCTTCTGACTATCCCATGTCGTCACCTGTTGCTAATTTTCGAATGTAATAACTGATAACTACTGTGTTTTGTATGGTCCTATCACGGGCATATGAGGTCAGCAAATTTGTTGAATGGTTTTTGTATTCTTTTTATATTTATCAGAACAGAACTTTCGAGAAGTATTTGTATATAGATTAAGTTTGATTTAGAAAGTCCGCCGATTGAAACTTTTTGCGAGAAGTTTATAAACTTAAATCTCTAGATGTGTGTGTAGTAGTTGGAAGTTCAATTAAAAAACTCTCCCCAACCATGTAAAAAACAAAAACTATATACAATATACTATATATATTTACAAGCAGGCGTGATTATTACCAAACTAAGTAGATGTAACATGTAAAACAATGCAAGAAGAAAACTGTTTCTTCCTAAAAAAAAAAAAACAAACAAACAAACAAATCGCATATGTAGCAAGAGCGTTTTCATTCCAAATAAACGACTACGATGAGAAATCGTTTTTAAAAGCGATATCGAAGAGCCTCGAGAACTAAGAGTCATGTTCCGAAAGCTCGCCAGTTTTATAAATACAGAGCGCCGTCGAAGAGAAAAGTTAGTCTGAACACCAACGTCGAGTTGACTTCAACAATTAAGTGAATTTTATTTTTCTCCTACGCCTCAGTTACCTACAAACCATGAGCTCTGGAAAACATTTGGGAAAAGGTAAGAGAAGTTGACATGTTGCCGGTGGTAAGAGAAGACCGCGTAACATTAATTAATTCGTTTAAACAAAACAAGTTAGCCAGCATTCCATCGGGTAATTTTACACATTTTGGGAAGCATAATTTAGATTTCAAGTACAAAAAAAAGTCGAGAAAAAATTGTATTAGGGGAAAAAAAAAGTAATTGGTAGAACAGAAATTTAATAATTCAGTAATTTGTGTGAATCACTCGCCCACAGCATGATAGGACTGCTAAAAAAATCAATTATAACCTTGCGTTTACGATCGATATTTGAATATTTTATTCCAAAGGAACTGTCTTGAATTACTTCACGGTTTTATACTAACTAGATTTTTAAAATCTATTAAGAATTTTGATTGATTTGAAAACTATATAGATTTTTGTAACAAACTTAAGTTGTTAACACTTTTTTGTTTTTTTGTTTTACCAAATATAATCAATCAAAAATAGCTCTCTCTTCTTAATGAATCTTTAAATTAAATCATAATTTTTAAACATAGAAAAACTACAAGGCTTATTACCATCACAGAAAAAATTTACTTTTAATGTAAAAAATCATCGAACAAATCAATACTTCATTGGATGGATTGCAATTTCCACCACTCATCCATGAACCTTTACTATAATACAAAGATCGATGAACCATAATATTTACTAGTAAAAAGTGATAACATATCAGTTAAATGTTTGCCATATCGCGTCTGGCTCTATCAAACTTAAGCGTATGACTTGCTATATAGTATTTGCAGTGACGGATCGTAAGGGGGTTCTCTGTTTGCTAAAAAGATAAGCTTATGCCGAAGCGCTAAGAATATTTTTTTTTTATATGAGCCTGGTTTTTTGTGAAACCCTTATCGGCCTTCTGGAAATAACACTCGTAAATGTACATTTTCAGGCTCTGCCAAGCCTGTTCTGCCCGATGATGGAGTCCTCCGCCTCTACTCGATGCGCTTTTGTCCCTTCGCCCAGCGTGCCCATTTGGTCCTGAACGCCAAGAAGGTTGACTATCACACCGTGTTCATTAATCTTTCCGAGAAGCCCGAGTGGCTGGTGGAGGTGAGCCCGCTGCTGAAGGTTCCTGCTCTGCAGCTGGTGGCGGAGAAGGACAAGCCCGCGCTCATCGAGTCGTTGATCATTGCCGAGTATTTGGACGAGAAGTATCCACAGAATCCGCTCTTGCCCAAGGATGCACTGAAGCGTGCTCAGGATAAGATTTTGCTGGAACGCTTCAACGGCATCACCAATGCCTTCATGAAGATCTTGATGCAAAACACCGGCCTGGATGAGTTCTGGACGGTCCTCGATATCTTCGAACAGGAGCTGGTCAAGCGGGGCACCCGCTTCTTCAGCGGCGACAAGCCCGGTTTTGTGGACTACATGATCTGGCCCTGGCTAGAGCGCCTGGCAGTGATTGAGTATGTGCTGAAGGACACCTACAATTTCGACGAGAAGCGATTCCCCAAGGTGGCCCAGTTAATTGCCCTTCTGAAGGAGGATGAGGCGGTCAAGGCCTACTATGCCACTCCGGAGCAGCACCAGGAATTCTGGCGCACCCGCAAGTCCGGCAATGCCAGCTACGATCTGCTGGCTTAGATCAAAACCTGATTTCTAGTCTGAACTTTTTAAGTCAAGTTTTTATATGTAAAAAAAAAAGAAAAAATAAGTAAAGAAGAGAGAAAAAAAATGGAAAAAAAAAATTTGAAAAGAACAAATAAAAATAGTTTTTAAAATGACTAAACAATAATAATTATTTGACTTATCTTACATAAATTAAGACAGTGTCGAGAATGTTTAATCAATTGAAATTGTTTCTAAAGGAATCCTAAATATTTTACAATTGGGAGAAGAAATAATTTCGACGAGTTTATCCTTTTATTTATTTTATTATTTTTTGAGAGTTTTTTTTAATATTTTTAAATAATATTTAAAGTAGTTCAATATTCAATATTTTCATTATAAATTTGTATATTTTAAATGATCTAAATATGTATTATTGAAAAGATGAGAGAAGTCTAAAGAATTCTATAGATAGAAAAAGGGTGATACAGGAATATTATAATACATAATATATGAAGTCCAATTATTTTAATAACAAAATATATATAATATATATTTATTAAATTCATAAGAGTAGAGTCCAAAGCTACATAAACAGCACTGTATCCATCCGGCTGGCTATGTGTGTCAGCCGCAAAGGTTGCCCCAGCCGCCAAGTTCAGGCCGGGTAACAGAAGCCGCCACCGAAGGGCAGCCACCGGCTCTTTATATATCACTCCGCTGGCAGCCACTATCATCACTTGCTTCTCCAGAACCGAGCACGCACATCATGAGCAACGGCAGGCATTTAGCTAAAGGTAGGTGTAAATATTCAGATCAACGAAAAGGAATATGGATAATCCCCGGTCCACAGGCTCTCCCACGCCGGATGTGCCCGAGGATGGAATCCTGCGCCTCTACTCCATGCGCTTCTGCCCGTTCGCCCAGCGCGTTCACCTGGTGCTGGACGCCAAGCAGATCCCGTACCACAGCATCTACATCAATCTCACAGAGAAGCCCGAGTGGCTGCTGGACAAGAATCCGCAGGGCAAGGTGCCGGCTCTGGAAATTGTGCGCGAACCCGGACCCCCAGTTCTCACGGAGTCGCTGCTGATCTGCGAGTACCTGGACGAGCAGTATCCTTTGCGGCCACTTTATCCACGAGATCCCCTCAAGAAGGTGCAGGAGAAGCTGCTGATTGAGCGCTTCGGGGCGGTGCTGGGTGCCTTCTTTAGGGCTTCCGATGGCGGCGAACTGGAACCCTTCTGGAGCGGTCTAGATACCTACGAGCGGGAGCTTAGCCGCCGGGGCACAGACTTTTTTGGGGGCGAACAGACGGGCATTCTGGACTACATGATTTGGCCTTGGTGCGAGCGCCTGGAGTTGCTCAAGCTTCAGCGAGGCGAGGAGTACAATTACGATGAGCAGCGCTTCCCGCAGCTGGTGAGTTAAATCTACATTAAGCTTAAGTCAGGTCCTTGAAGCAAATTTTCAACTAGACGCTGTGGGTGGAGCGCATGAAGCGAGACCAGGCTGTGATGGCCTTCTACATGGAGGCCGAGGTGCAGGCGGAGTTTCTACGCACGCGCAGTGCCGGCCAGCCCAACTACAATCTGCTGGTGAAGGAGGCCTGATCAAGCAATCGGTTTATTTGGATATTACGCTTGGAATGAATAAAATAGATCGGATCTATCCCCCGAAATGCAGTCCATAACTGGTCACAGAGCTATGATTTTGATCAGCCTAGAGGTGGCCCTTGAAGGCTATGTCATACTGGGGCTTCCCCAGGGTCTTGGACTTCTGGAACTCGGCGTGCAGCTGAACATCCAGAGCGGTTTTCTTTACAGCCTCATCCTGGGCCACCAAATCTCGCCACTTAAGCTGAAATAATGGGAAGTTTCTGGGTTAGGAAATTTCCTTTTGCTTTAAAATTCTACACATACCAATTTAGCAAATCTCTTGGCATCCAGCTCATACTTCTGCTCCGTGTTTATTTTCATGCTGGGAAAGCGCTCAAACCACGGCCAGATCATGTAATCCACAATGCCAATTGTCTGGCCGGCGAAGTAGGGAGTTCCCCGTTTCGCCAGTTCCTGTTCAAACACATCCAGGGCGTTCTCAAACTTATTGAGGGCATCTGCAGGTGCATTGGGATTGCACGTCAGCACAGGGTAAACGGCACTGACCACCGCCGCAAAGCGCTCGATCAAAATCTTATCCAATGCCTTCTGCAGCGGATCGGTGGGGAATAGTCGAGGGCTGGGATATTTCTCATCCAAGTACTCGGCAATGACGAGGGACTCCACGAGAGTGGGCTGATCCTCGAGGTGAGTGAGCTGCAGGGCGGGCACCTTGCCCAGTGGGCTGTAATCCTTGTACCACTCCGGCTTCTCAATCAAGTCGATGTAGATCTTATGGTGGGGGATCTTTTTGAGGGTCAGCAAGAGGTTAACGCGGTGGCTGAAAGGACAGAAACCCATTGAGAAGTACCGCAGGACGCCGTCCTCAGGAAGCTCCGGTTTGGTAGAACCTGGAAGATCCAAGAATATATGTTTAAGCAGAGAACAATCAGAGGATATATGCCACAACCCAAGTCCATATGGAGGTGGAGAATAGAGGTATTTAAATATATATATGTATATGTTTAATATTTCTCGCTTAGCGGTTTCACAATCCAAATGTAAGTATCTTAATTCCTGCTACATCCACATCTAAGTAATCCTGGCCAGAACTTTAGCTTACGCTCCTTACAAAGGCTCGAAGGCAACGTCGTAGTTTGGTTTGGCCTCGTGACGCGTACGCATGAACTTGGCATGGATGCGGGCATCCAGGGCTGTAGCCTTGATGGCCTCATCCTCGGCCACCAGGTTACGCCACTTGAGAAGATTGGCGTAGCGCTTTGCATCTAGCTCATACTTGGGCTCCAGTGTGTACTGAAGGGCGGGGAATCGCTCGAACCACGGCCAGATCATGTAGTCCACAATGCCGATCTTGTCGCCGCCAAAATAGGGAGTTCCTCGCTTGGTGATCTCTTGCTCGAAGACATCCAGCGCCGTCTCGAAGTTCTTAATGGCATCAGCGGGCGGGTCCTTGGTGAAGAACACCGGATAGATGGCACTAACGGCCGGAGCCAGGCGCTCAATCAGAATCCTGTCCAGCGCCTTCTGAAGCGAATCCTTGGGGAAGAGCGACCGCTCGCCGGGATACTGCTCGTCCAGGTACTCGGCGATCACCAGAGACTCCACCAGCGCCGGTTGGCCCGGCAATTGCGGCAGCTGAATGGCCGGCACCTTGCCCAGCGGACTGTAGTCGCTGTACCATTCTGGCTTCTCGCTGAGATCGATGTACACCGTGTGGTGTGGTATCTTCTTGGCGGCCAGCACCAGGCCGACCCGCTGCGAGTACGGACAGAAGCGCATCGTGTAGTAGCGCAGGACGCCGTCCTCAGGCAGTTCCGGTTTGGGCGAACCTGTTGGAATGGGCATGGACGTGAGTGGTTCATGAGTGGGCTTTGACGTCAGCGTTAGCGGAAAGTTTTCCCCTGTTCTTCTGCCAAAATTAAATGACTATCTGCGAGTCGGGAATTACCGCTTCCCGCAATGCTTGCAGATAAAACTATGGAATCAATGGCCAACTATTCGCCCCGTCACTATCCCGGTGACCTTCAGGTGCTCCCGTCTTGCTCACCTCTCTTAAAGTGCTTTTGCGGCAGGGCCATTCCGTTGACGATTTTAAGATAGTTCCTTAGACGCGAAATGTTTGTGTAAAAGCCCGCTGCTTCCAATCGAGTAATACAAAGTGGATTCTGGAATTCCTTTTATACTGGCAGAGGGAGCAGTGCTGCCGGATTGGCCTTTTTGTTGCCATTTTCTTAAATTAAGCTAAGCTAACATAAACTAAAAACACTTACAAAAGCTTACTCATTTTTTGCTTATTAATATATGTATGTGTTAGTACACTGTTTTTAGCCTAAAAGTATGCCATTTAATTTTTATTTTTCAATTTTCACGTAAACTTCTCTATGCCTATCGTTATCGACAACTCAAGCGGTTGGCGTTGAAACCTAAATATGCGATTTCATATCATTTTTAATGTACATATATTTTTATTTAACATGTTTTGAACATACTTGGTAGGTAAAGAGAACATCAACAGAATCTATTGCTTTTGTTTAAAAATATTCGTTTTTGAAACAATATAAGAAAGATTTTCAAAAACGCAGCTTAAGTAAACTTGTTTTGCTATCACAAGAAGTTTTCAATATGTACGACTGAGTGCTGGATGCTATTTGGCCTTTAATAATAATTACTCCAGCCTTGCGCGCTTGGCAGCATGACTGAAAGAGAGATAATGAAACAGGTTTTGCATTAACCAAATCTAGATAACTTACTAGAGCATATTGTAGTCGGCAGAGCCAGCACGACGAGATGCCATGTACTTGGCGTGAGTTTTTCCATCCAAATAGAAGCACTTCACAGCTGGGTCCTGGTGCATTAGGTCGCGCCACTTAAGCTGCAAAAAGGATTTTAATAAGTCAGGAATATGTCTAGGGAAACCTTGAACTAACCAGAGTTCTGAAACGATCCGGACTTAAATCGAAACGATCTCCAAAGCTGAATTTTAGGGCGGAAAAGCGCTCGCACCAAGGCCAAATCATGTAGTCCAGCATACCAGGGGCACTGCCGCCAAAGAATTCGGTGCCGCGCTGCTTTAGCTCCTCTTCATAGGTGTCGAGGCCGGCATATAGGTCGGTGTCGCCCAGCGAGGCGGGATCGTCGTGGAGTACCAGTCTGTAGAAGGCGTTGATGAATTGGCCGAAGCGCTCGACGAGAATCTTTTCTTGAGCCCTCTTCAGCGGATCCTTAGGGTATAGTGGCGCCACATCCGGGTACTTCTCGTCCAGGTAGTCGCAAATAATCAGCGACTCGATAAGCACAGTATTTCCCGGTTCCCCGACCAGCTCCAGTGCTGGTACCTTCGAGGAGCTGCTCACCTGCGGAAACCACTCCGGCTTCTCGCGCAGATTGATGTAAATAGGGTGATACGGTATCTTCTTGGCGTCCAGCACCAAGTGCACGCGATGTGCATAGGGGCAAAAGCGCATCGAGTACAATTTCAAGACGCCATCGTCCGGGAATACAGGTTTGGTGGAGCCTGCAGGTATATAGTGTTTTAAACTCAATCTTTGGACAGCCTTTAACTATACTTACCCGTGGTTAAATGCTCGGTATCGCTCATTTTCGCGGAATTTAATAAAAACAAAGTAAATTCACACACCTGTTTTGTTGTTCTTTTTTTTGCGATTGCCTATCGAATCGAACTGTGACAAAAAACTAATGGCGGCAGTGATACTAGTTCAGAACTAGTTTTCAAAATGTAATGGTCTTTTAAAAATTCTGATGGCATTGACAGTGACCTACTATTCGTAATACTTATTAGAAATAAACAACTCAAGTTTAGTTCTATTTTCAGGCCGCGTTCTATTTGGGTTACAATATTTCAAAAATGCATTTCAGCAGCAGAATGGCGGTTCGATGTTTTGGGACCTATCGATAAGTTAAAATACCGAATTTAAAATCACCCTAAAAACTCCAAAAAGTCATTTGAAATCCCGCGAATGGCCAGTCTAACCGCACTTATCGATAGCATCGCCTGCGATTGTTATAAAAAAATTTTGTTAAGTTGCGGATTTTTTGTGTTGGCGGTGCGTGCGAAAGTGAGATGGCAGCGGCGGCATATGTTTAACCCCCCTCGTGTTTGGAGAATGTTTACACTTAGCCCGCCCCTTGCGTAATTGTGCCCGTGTTGGCGTTGTTGGTGTTGGTGGCGTCCGACGTCTGCAGTCCGTGCGAATTTTGCCGCTCCGTTCCGGATTTCTGTGTTAATCTGTTAATCTGAAACGTAATTGACATTCGGCGTTATCGCGACCGCGCCTCTACTCCACGCCCACCGCATTAGCTCCATTGCTCTGTCCATACATTTTTGCAGTCCGCCGGAGCAGCAGCATCATCCTTCCCATCCCCACGCTGCACCCGTTTGAGAATTGATAAATACAGCCTTGTGCGTGTGTGTGATGTGCTAAACAGTCCGGTAAATCCACGGGTGAGTTAGAAGTTGCTATTTTAATTACTGACGTTCGTGATAGTTAGGTTTAGGATTTGGTATTGGAAATGCATGCGACGGGCCCCCACTTGCCCCTGCCACCGTATGCCGCCCACTCGTGTTATATTTATAGCGGTAAATTTCCATGTGCGAGTGATTTTGACACCCGCTCACATAGACACACACTCAGGCAGAGCAACATGCACACGTAACTACACAAGCATTCAGCACGTTTTTATGCTATTTTAGAGCATATATACTCATACTCAATGAACAGTTCTAATACATAATTTAGCACTATTTCGAATGTTATTTCCACCCGCTATCATTGGAGGCCTAATTACGCAAAATCAGAGGAGTTAGGTAGCACAGCGGCGGAATGCTTATCGGTCCAGTGGCGCGCGGTCGTCGAAGCTATTTTAGGGACGGGGGGTCACAGATCTTTTTTGGGGCAACTTGGTTTTCAGCCAAATATATTGAGCTAATTGAGAGCAAGGCTGTTTCTAGTTAAATTATAATACTTTTTCATTAGAAATTATCGAAACTGTTTAAAATGTTGAAGTTACTTTTCCTTCGTAATATTTCCTGCAATTCCCACGGGGTTTCATGAGAAAACCCTGCCCCCGTCATTGAAGCCGTCACTGTTATCGCCACTGACCCATATATCAACATGTGTTTCTTTCGCACTTTCGGCTGCTCTTCACGTTGTTATTTTCAGACGTGTGGGTGGCGGTGGGAGGTGAATCATAGATAGTAGTGCCGGCCAACAGAAGTATCCTTATCGGCCGGTAAAGTCTCCATTTACCACACACCGCTAAATCAATTATTCATGAGGCAGCGCAATTTGCAATGCGCTATGTCCACTTGCCCTGTGCAATATGCAATTACAAACGGATTGCAACCTGGCGCCGTCACCGGAGATGATGATATACGGAAAACAAACAATTCTTTAGTTTACTACGATACGACGACTATCGTTCCAATGCCCCCGAATGAATTATTTATCGTCTATGGCCAGCCCTTCAACATCAGTTATGTGTCAGTCGCTTTGTCCGCGCTGTCGCATATTAAAATCCCGAGTCAAGCCACGTAATTCACCAGTCGGGGAGCGTGGCAAGGTCAGAGCCTCGTCCCGGAGTCGATCAGATCCGTAACGCTACGACGTGATCGACCTCTGCAGAGTCGGGGTTCAAGCGCGGAAGCGGTGAGCATTTAACCCTCCAGAACTGGGCTTCCATGTGGTGGCCACATGGCCAAAGGTCTCAGTATTTTCGTATCTCCCTTTAGAAAAACAAAAGTCTACTGAAATTTCACATAAAGCTTTGGGCCAGCGATTACCTGGCTCACCGAAAATGAACAAAGATAATGCAGAAATATGTGCGTGCTAACGTTCTTTTCACAGATACATACATACGTATGTACATTTTTCGTTGTTGAGGTATCTTTGGCAGGTTGTTTGACTGGAGTTCTCGACATGAAATTCACAGGTAAAAGATAAATTGCTTGGCAGGTAGGGAGTATATCTTGAGTGTAGATGTTTGTGTGAAATTTCAGGTCGACGCAGTAAAGATTGCGTCAGCGTAAGGTACACAATGGTATATAAATCGTACGAGGAGCTTAGCGAGTCAGTTTTGAGGTCGGTAAATAGAGATAATATGTGATATTTAATAGTGTCGAGTCAGAACTCCCCAGAGGTTTCAAACGTGGATATACCATGTTTAATTTCATTATAATGACGCATCGAAATGAACCCATTTATTTTGGACTTTGAGCGATCGCCTGCTAAATGTTAATTGTGATGGGAACAGCATGCTAAAATTTGATAGAATACAATCGAGATATCTCGTCAATCAATTTATTGACTTATTCAGCCCATTTATCACTTGTCTTTTGTTTCGTATAGAAAATATCATGCGAAATTTGATTATGCCGAAATGAGTTTACTGAAAATTGAGTCCACTTCTCACCACGCGCAAATTAATTTCGCAGAATAAACATTATGTGGACTGAGTTGGAGATTTCATGTGAAATACAATTATGGTGACTCAGCATCGCGTTTCCAGACTATATACTTATGTTTGAATTTCACAATTTTGCACAATAAGGGCTGGGCATGAAATTTAATACTGGAGATATCAAGCGAAACTTTACACTGCAAGCTTAACATATTTGTAAAATGGGTTCCAAGAAATTTGAGTTCACAAAATTTCTGTCTCAGCGAACATGCGATTTTTGGACTGATTTTGCAAACTAATCATTGGGTAGAATTGGGTGGAGGTATCATGAGAAATTGTATTTAAGAAGTTGTTCTCCTATATGACTCCTAAGAAATATAAAATAAATTATTTAGTATCAGCAAATATGCCTCAGGAAGCTAGAATTTTACAAGACAACGCAGCACCTGAAATTTGAACCTGTTGATGTTATGCGTAGCATTATTTAACTGACCAAGAATCGAGACAGAAGCTTTCAGAGTTTACAGAAAGGCTTAAATTACAGTCTAAGAGAATAAGATCTCATGCAAAACACATTTCCGTTCCCTCAGCCTAAAGTCTGGGGCAATAAACAGAAGTCTAACAGATTGTTTAGGAGGGGGACTACTATGGGGGGACTATGGGTTGAGTCAGGTATTTGACAAGACTAAAAAAAATTAGCTATTTAATAAATAATGATCTACAATTCCACAAAGTTTAGTTCCTTTAATAATTGATTAATTTTGTTGTATATTTGACATAATATACATATATCTTATATTTTTTTATGATGTTTGTACAAAACAGCAGCAGCTGCTTCTCTAAAGCTTATAATCAAGTATATGTATAATGATTGCTCAATACAAATTACAAAAGCATATGGTATTTCCTTGGAATTGATAACAATATGTTGTAAATGTTTAATAATTTATAATAAGAAGTATGTGTATTTATTTTTAAATTATTAATATACAAAAAACATAATTTTTGCGATTCTCCAAGCTGTGTGAATATCGTAATTATGGCACATAATGACTTTAAAATTTAAAATTTGAAAGGTACATAAAATCATATTTAACTCTAATTAATATAGATCTCTAAAAGTAGATTTCTATGAAATTGCACTTAAAAGAATAAATTGATTCTTGGTTCTGCCGTAGTTTGGTTAGCCATGGTCTCCGATCAGCCACGCCCTCGATGTGGGCACGCTTTAATGTGTATACATACATATCTATAAACGATGTTTGTAACATATATACAGAAGTATGTACATATGTATGTATGTACATATGTACTGTCAATCAACCAACTATGAAACTGGCTTATAAATCGAACCGCAAGCGACGCGCGCCGCTCAGTTGCGAATCGTGTGCAAAGCTCGCCAGTGGTTCGGATCGTGGATCGGTTCGGTTCAGTATCATATCTCACGTGGAAAGGGTTTCTCGACCAGGGTACGACCTCAATCAGTGTTATTTTTTTTTAACGATTTACAAAACATGTATTATCAATGAAAGCGAATTTAATTGATGCCTGCCTGTTCCTCCTTCTTTTGAGTTTAGTGACAAGTTTGGCATTGGGGACGACATAAAACCGAACTCGTTAAACATTTTTCTCCCAGTGATTTCATTAAAATCACGCGAACAGAATTTAAATGAGGCTTGATTACAAACAACAAAGTAGAAAAAAGAGATAACAAAAACTAAAAACGAATGAAAGCAGTCAGTCAATGGCGGTAGCACTTGACCAATTGACTCAGTTTGCGGGATTGATTGGAAATATTTGCCGATGAATTGTGCCTGATCTGATTTGGGGAATATAAATTTGGAAAATGCCCAATAAAAATTGCAGGCGAATAATAATCAGAACTTGCCCCGCTGATTGATTTTTATTGCCGCGCAGCGATGGCAGTTAATTTCCTCAACAAGTGCAAAGCCAACCTCAACCTTTGACACTCAACCCCCTTTCACCTTGAGGAGCGATGGCGACGCGTGTCCTTGTCAATGCCACGGCACGGGTGCAATGGCAGCCGCCCACTTCCTGCGACCTTGACGCTACGCTCCTTCCTTTACCTTCCCTCCTTCCCGCCTTATGCAAACCAACAATGACGTTTCTATTATTGTTGTGCTTGGCTTTCGCTTTTATTAAGTCGATAACCGAACACCTAACCATCCCAACCGCCCACGACTAGTACTTGCCTGTGTCGTAAATTTTCGCCAAAGTTTTATCAATAAATTGGATTTCAATGCAGGACCGTTGAACTAACTGCCCAAGTTTGTGGCATTAATGCGCAATTGCAAAATTGTCTAAGTCCCAAGCGCGCCCAATCTACCAACAACAAGTAGTTAGAGCCACCACTATCCTCTCATCGGATAACAATAACAAAGTAATTTTCAGTTTGTGGTGGAAAATTGCAACTATTTCCTCACTGAAATCTTTTGGCGCGTGCCATTCGCCGTCACCGTCTCGAAGAAGCCGCATGGAATCGCTGTCGACTTTAGCTCCTGACCGGGAGCCGAAATTAGTTAGCCAACGTTAGTTGATAGTAGCAAAGACTTTAAAGTTATGTAATTAAATATATATTATAGGAAATAAAAGCAGATAGATAGATAGATAGATAGAACATAAAAACCAAATAAAGCTTCAGCGATAAGTGACTGTACATTTTTTTGTAATTAGAAAAGTAAAATGATTTGATTTGATAGCAAAGGAACGTTAAGGCAAGGTGGTTTTAAGAAATCTAACAAATGATAAAAGTCTCAAGTGGATTTAACTACTGTGGTGATTGTAGAAATAATATTATTTTAAAGATAAAATATTCAAGAGAAGTTCCTTTAAAAGGCTAATCAATTTAATTTTCCTTTGCCTTAAACGTGTTTCGATATCTCTTAGGACTTAAGATTAATATATTTCATTTAAAATGAAATGATCTATATCCCGCTTGCCAAAAACAGAACTGTCTTTGTTTACCATTCGCAAGCAAATGCAGCGAAACTCCCCATTTATGGCGATCTTGGGCCACCTGAATCCACTCTGCTGTGCTGTGGCTGTGGTCTGCGGTCGGTGGGGTCTATATTTGGAGGTGTCGATCCGATCCACCAACGAACGATCTTGAACTTCCGCTTTGGTTCGCTGACTATTTTGGTTATGCAATGGGTTTGGGTATGGGTAACTGGCTTTGGTAAGTGCCTCACAGCGGAACGCGGTCCCAATGAGTGTGGGATGTGGGATGTTGATGAGGTTCTGACAGTGGAACTCTCCATAAACGATCATTTGTAATCAGATCAGACTTGTGTGTGTTGGTGTTCTCACTGTAATTGTACTTGTTTTTATTATTTAATAATCCCTGCTGATGCTATTGTTCCATTCCAGATCGATATAGGCGCGCAAATTGAAGACTAACCGGCTGGTGTATATATAATGATCGCTGGACAGTAAGAGCCGGAAAGTACGAGAGAGTCGAAAGAGTTCTTACTTTAGTTGAAGGAGTGCAGTGAAAGCGGAAGCACTCTCGTTGGAAGATGGCGCGTCACATTATGGCCGTTTGTGTGGTGTGCCTGCTCTGCGCACACCGCCTGCACTGTCAGGATCATGTAGAGAGCCTCCTGGGCCCAGCCATGGTGATGGTGCACAGTGAAGAGCTGCCGCTTAATGCCCGCGTCTACACGAACCAGAGTCCCTCCAGTGAAACCACCGATCGGCGGCAGCAGCGTTCCGTTGCTGGCGACGACGACACCCCCAACTACAGCACCAGCCCTCCATCGAGGAGACAAAAGCGCCATGCTGGCCACGACCATGGTCATGGCGATTCAGACTCCCGCCTCCCGCAGATTACCCAGTACTATCTCGAGAAGCTGATGGCCCAGAACAAGCAAATGGACAGCAGCAGCTTCGAGGGTCTGCTCCAGCAACTCAGTCTCCAATCGCTGGTCAGTGGAGTGGGAACGGAAGGAACTGTAAGTTGGCCTCCCTTCTGGGATATAATTTCAATCAGTTATGGCTATTAACTAAATCCTAATCGCTTTTATTACTCCTTTCACAGTGTGTGCCAGCTAGTCGTCTTGTGCATCATGTCCAGCCTCACGATCATCACCATGACCATGACGAGGACGAGGAGGATCATGATCAGGAGCAGCAGCAGCAGCTAAACAACTGTACATTAAACAACAATGGCAGCAACTCCAATGTCGCTTGCACATCCCTGCTCAACAACCATGCCCACCCGCTTGGGGAGAAGGCGCAAAACTTTACGCTCAGTGAAAAAGACGTACTTTATTTGTGTCCTGTTCTCCTGCATGAGCTTAAATCGCAGAGCGGAGGCTGTATAGAACCTTCGGTTCTCTCCGAAATCGACTCCACCGAAAAGCTGCTGGAGACGGAGAAGGACAAGGACATCTTCTACGGTGGGTTTGATCCCTATTTATTTACTGAATTGTGACTATATCTTGACTTCGTTTGCAGTATGGGTTTATGCCTTCATTTCGGTGTTTGCCTGCGGCATACTCGGCTTAGTGGGAGTGGCCATCATACCATTTATGGGCTCCCGGTACTACAAGTACATCATCCAGTATCTGGTGTCGCTGGCCGTGGGTACGATGACCGGCGATGCCCTGCTGCACTTGCTGCCCCATGTGAGTAGAGATAACTCCCCCGCATTGGTTCTCCCTCGACGCTCTAGACTAATGTTAAATTCTTTTTATTCCTGATAGTCACTGGCAGGCCAGGATGAACGGGGCATGATCATGAAGGGACTGGGCTGCCTGGGCGGCATCATATTCTTCTACGTCACAGAGCACGCGCTCACCATGATCTCGGAGTGGCGCAAGAGCGTGGAGAAGAAGGAGACAAAGAAACCGTCGCGGGCCAAGGTAATGCGGGATCCCGACTCCTCGGTGAATAACTCTGTGGCCGGAGACAAGATCTGCAAGCAAAAGTACAGCTCGTATCCGTACTGCTACGACGAGATCACCATGAACAACAAGCAGAGCGAGTGGATGCATTTGCCCGGCGATGGCGTGAGCTCGACGGCAGGAGCTGGCGGAGATGCTGCTTCCGCTTCGGAGCTCCGCAACGGTGTGGGAGATCACGATGGCTCCGGCGACATGGCCGCAGCTGCAGAGTCCCTGCTCTCCACACTGCACTCGAACTGTGTAGAGATGAACCACCACAATCACAAGCACAACAACCACCAGCAGCACGAGGGGCAGGACAACAACACCATCGTTACCGATCTGGATGGAAATGCAGTATACGCCACGAACAGCGCCAAGGAGTCAGATGGGCGGAACGATCATGTGACTGTGATACTGCGGGAGCACGAGTCCTCGCATCATGGCCATAGCCATCGCCACGGCCATGTCCACTCGCCGCCGGAAACGCTCAGTGCCGTGGCCTGGATGATAATTATGGGCGACGGGCTACATAACTTTACTGACGGCATGGCCATAGGCGCGGCCTTTGCAGAGAACATAGCCGGCGGCTTCTCCACCTCGCTTGCCGTTTTCTGCCATGAGCTGCCGCACGAGTTGGGCGACTTTGCCATCCTAATGAAGGCGGGAATGTCGGTAAAGTCGGCCGTCTACTACAACCTGTTGACGGGCGTCCTGAGTTTCATCGGCATGATCTTTGGTATTGCCTTTGGCCAGTCGCAGGATGTGGCCCAATGGATGTTTGCCGTGGCAGCGGGTCTGTTTATCTACATTGCCCTGGTCGATATGGTGAGTGTCCAATACCTTAATAAATAAGATATTTTAACTAATTTCTGGTTTATTTTGCAGATGCCCGAGATCTCGGCCTCGCACAAGTCACTGGGCCAGTTTCTGCTGCAGATTTTGGGCATGCTAAGCGGAGTGGGGATAATGCTACTGATTGCCCTCTACGAAGGCGATCTGATGAGCGTGTTTGGCACGACGGGATCAGCCGGAGCCGGCTCTTACCAGCACGTGCATTGATCACACACACAACTGAAATTGTAACTAACTGCAGCGAATCTTGTAGAGTGTATTATGTGAATTGCAGCGAATCTTGCGTATTAACTGCATTTCTTTCCGCCAGGCCGTCACAGGACCTCTTGAATTATTATTATTTTTTGTATAATTTGATTAGATTGTTGTTTACCTTAGTCCACAGAGTTAAAAGCCACACAGACACACAGCCCTGTCGCCTAATTGCAAACGCATTTGTTATCCAGTTTATGAAACACACAACTACAAAACTAGTTTTCGTTCCTAATTATTTGCAACACTGAATTGCGTTCGAATCGATTTCCACCCGCGATTAAATGTAAGTCTTGAAATTGCCTAGGATATAAAGTGATCTAGAAATTGGAAGAAACCAATTGAAATGGATGCCGTAAAACAAATAGTAACAGAGAACGGAGTAAATATATGGCCGGATATGGAAGCTCGGTCCCGGTATCCACTAATTACTGATCTTATATACACACTGAAAGCAGAACCTAATAATTACGATATATACATATATTGTAGAATATGTATACAAATATAGTTTTTGTATTTTGTAGTTTAGGGTTCGCGCACGTTTACTTTATGCGAGTTTAACATTCGAAGGAAGCCAAGAATTGAGACAGATTCATGTCCCACTGTTATGATTTCTGACAGTACTTAACGACTTCAAGGAACTATCCATAAAAAACCATTTAAGCTTAATTTATTATCATATTTGTAATGAATTGAAAATATTATTGAACTGCACGCACGCTCATGCATCATTTAATTATTCGCTACGCCATGTAGCGCCTTCGTTTAATTATGATTTTGTAATAAAAACAAGCTAAAACCCATTTATTTGACTTGTTTCTTTATTTTAAGTTATTTTCGTTTTTAATTTGCGCACACACAACTAACACACGAAAGTGATTGTGATTTAAAAAAGGGGAAAGTAACTAAAAACACATTTGTAAAATGGTGCGACTTGGGGAAGAAGGAACGAACACAAGTCACTGACACTCGGATCTGCACACGAAGCTATCACTTAAACTGAGCAACTAACAATATTTTATAAAGCCCACACTATATTGTATATGCTAAAGAGGCAGTAAAACCTATTATAATTCTAGCTGTAAGCTCTACGACAACTAAAAACAGGAAATGAAGAAAAATTTAAAACAAGAAAACACAAAAATATATAGAAGTAAACATATACACACTGTGCTAAAGGAACTTTGAAGAAACGGATGGAACTACTACTTTGGTGATCACGCAAAAGGCAATTGAAACAACTAACGAAATAATATTACAATAAATGTATTGATAAACATAAATGGATATGATATGTATGATCGTATGTATATAAGTCGTGGAAGTGTGCACCAGCGCACGCAAATGACGCGTATTTTGCTACAGTTTTGTTTATTTTGTAACGGAACGTAAACACTTTTTAAATTGTCAAAAATAAATGTTTTTCCACCTCAACGTCATAGAAGAAGTGTTTGAATTTGGCGCAAAAAGAGTAATACTTACGCGGTATTTTCTGGATAATACTGGGGGATAAAACTGTATTAAGATGTTGGTTTAAAAGAGACAAGTTAGGTTTTTCAATTGAATGATAAATTATTACGTGCATTTTTTCTTTAAATAATAAATATTATTAAATATTATTAAAATAAATATTTATAATACAAAATGAGAATTATACGCAATGAAAACGTAGTATTTTCCAGAGGCAAACAATATGGTAAATTCTAGTATACATCTTGTGACCGGGTAGTAGTTTTTATCGAAGAGGACTCGGTCACACTGCTGTGCAGTTGTCAAATTAAAATTTTGAGATGCTGCCAACATTTTGCAAATTCCTGGCCATTTTCTGCATCCTGGCGTGGCAGACCCATGCCACTGGCAACCTGAGTCCCGGGGCGGTCGGCGTCCACCGTCGCTTCGAGTACAAGTACTCGTTCAAGCCGCCATACCTGGCCCAAAAGGACGGCACTGTGCCGTTCTGGGAGTACGGGGGAAGTAAGTAGACGCGGTCCACGTCAGTTGTTTTGGCCCACTCGCTGCCGCTGGCCGGCCTCGAGTGCGAGTGAGATGGCGCATGTCGGCGGCGACCCAGCAGCAAAGTGTACACGCAGGCACTTTGTTTGGGTTTTAATTTTAGCCACGATTCGTGCTGTTGCCACAACTTGTTGCACATCAGGCTTATGGTTTCCGTTCCCGTTCCTTTGCAGATGCCATCGCCAGCTCGGAGAGTGTGCGCGTAGCGCCGTCGCTGCGCTCACAGAAGGGCGCCATCTGGACCAAATCGCAGACCAACTTCGACTGGTGGGACGTGGAGATTGTCTTCCGGGTGACGGGCCGTGGCAGGATCGGAGCCGATGGGTTGGCCTTCTGGTACACCACCGAGAAGGGTGACTACAATGGGCCGGTGTTTGGTTCCTCGGACCGCTGGAACGGCCTGGCCATCATCTTCGATTCGTTCGACAACGACAACAAGCACAACAATCCGTACATCAGCGCCGTGCTGAACGACGGCACCAAGCTGTACGACCACGCCAACGACGGTACCACCCAGCTGCTGAGCGGCTGCCTGCGCGACTTCCGCAACAAGCCCTTCCCCACGCGAGCGCGCATCGAATACTACAACAACGTCCTCACCGTCCTCATCCACAATGGGATGACAAACAACAACGACGACTACGAGCTGTGTCTGCGCGCCGATGGCGTTAATCTGCCAAAGAACGGCTACTTCGGCATCTCGGCTGCCACCGGAGGTTTGGCCGACGATCACGATGTTTTCCACTTCCTAACAACGTCGCTGCACGCCGCCGGCCAGGTGCAGGAGCCGCCAAAGCTGGACAACCAGGAGAAGCTGACTCAGGAATACAAGGAGTACCAGGACAAGCTGGAGAAGCAGAAGCAGGAGTACAAGAAGGAGCATCCCGACGAGGTGAGCGTTGTTGTTAGCTGCCACGACGACACCAAGACTGATAAGCCACACGCAAGCTAGACAGCTTATCGGCGCCACCGAGTTAATCGCCACTAATCGAATTCACTTACAGCACAAAGACGACGAGGATTGGGAGGAGTTCTACGAGTCGGAGAACCAGCGAGAGCTTCGCCAGATCTGGCAGGGTCAGAGCCAGATCGCAGACCATCTGCGCGAGCTGTCGCGCAAGGTGGACGAGATTATTGGCCGCCAGGAGACCACCTTGTCTTTAGTCTCTCGTAACGCTGGACAGGCTGTGCCGCAGGCGCCGGCTGCTGGCGGAGTGCAGCAACCATTGCCAGTGGGCGCCGTCACCCGGTCCGATGTGGATCTGCTGCTCACCAACCAGAATGTGCTGCTCTCCTCGATCCGCGAGATACGTCAGCTGGTGGGCGATATCAATGTGCGCACTGATAACATTCAAACGAATCAGAAGCACGCGCCCACAGCCCAAATCCAATCCACCGGCTATGATGTACAAACGCTCATAGCCGAGATGCGCGACGGCATGAACCAGGTCAAGCAGGGCATCACACACGTGGGCCAGAGGTAAGGAATAATATAAGGTTTTCTTTCTCAAACAAGATTCTTAGTTTAATTCAAGATTAGGCATTTATAAAAGTTCGCAAGAGATACCTTTTCCAACTTTAGATTATTCTTCCACTAACAATATAAGAGTAAAACCAAAAAAGATTATAAAGAACGTATAATTCCGCAGGAATCGCTCTAATAATAATTCATATTACAGTTAATTATTGACTTGAAACCATCAAGATTTAATGCAGTTTTTTCTACTTTAACTTTTCTTAACTATTTTCAAATTGTTAAAAATCTAAAATCGGCATGTTTAAGAAAAATTTAGGTATATGAAAAGTTAATCATAAAATCTTGTGTAAACATCTCTACTAATTATCTGTGCATTACTTTACAGATTGGGAGCGCCACAGGGCGCAGCGCAGGTGGCCAATTGTCCCACTGGCAACTGCGTGGGCGTTACTTTGTTCCTAAGCGTAACCGTGGTGCAGTTGCTGCTAGTATTTATCTACAACATCTTCAAGTGAGTAGCCGCAGCCCGATTTACTCAGATTTTCCAACTAACACCTTTTTATTACAGAAACCGCAGCGAAGCACAAGCGAAAAAGTTCTATTAGGCAAGAGGAATAGCGCCATTCGGGGATCGTAGCCAGGAACAAGCAAGCACACAAGCATACACCACCACACAACATACACACACCTGACTCTAGGCAGCAAATAAGTTTAGATGAAATGAAGGATTAAGACTACTACGTAGCATGTGTACACCGATGGTTTTTCTTATCGACGTTTTGTTTGATTAGTCAGATCCCGAATCTAAATTAAATTCGTTACTTAATTAAAAGAAAGCACAAGAAACAAGAAATTTGATCAATGAATAAGCCTCATGACAATGCCACGCAATACAAAAGAGAAAGGATACGAAGCCACAAGACAAACTTCCCTCTAGTAATAGCCAGAAGATGATGATGTTTTTTGTATCGTTTTAGCAAGTTTAAATTTTTGCTCCATTCTTTCAACTCTGCATATCAGCAGGCATATTTCTATATACAAACAAGGGAAAACGAATTCCACAAAAAAAAAAGTAAACATAAAAATCGTAAAACAAAATAAAAATGTGAAAATTCCGTAAATATAGTAAATTTTCTAACTAAAACTTATACCTTAGGGTTGAGTGAACTGAAATTGGCAACAGAAATAGTAATCTTTGCATTTTCACGCGCTATTTTTACTCCCAACAGAACGCGTCTAGCCAGCTTTTGTTGTTATTTAGCCTGAAAGTGAATTTATGTAAGAATTATGATGATGATGAACTCTGTCTCACTAGGTTTTTGTTTGATGCAAGGAGGTTTTTATACTGAATAATCTTAATATACCTACTGATAAATTATAAAACAATTGAAGCGAAGTGTGTTTTTATATATATGTTGTCCATTCCAGTCGCGATAGAACTGTTTAAACTGAAAATAAAAATCAATTTATATAAAAATTCCTCGCAAAAGTCTCTTTAACTGTCAAACTTTATCGCTCTATTCATTTTTATTTTTATCCTCCGCCCCCTTCGAGGCGAAATTATTTTCGCTGAAAAAGTTTATTTCTCCAAAAGTCCTCGTAAGCATAAACTAGACTCCCTGTCAGTTCGGCTCCCAGCCTTTCACCGATGACAATGCGGCAAAAATGGCGCCACTTGGTCGGGAGGAGTTGGGTGAAAATCTGGTGAACTTTGGCCATAAAATGTAACTGCCATTGGTGGCATTGTGGGCAAGTCGTCGCTGTGGCTTGGGTGCCCCTTCCACCTCGTGTTCTGAAGCTGGAAAAAAAAACCCAGGAGAACCCAGCCAAAGATAAATGGACAGAAGCCAACGGCAGTCGCGGCCCATGTTATAAATTCACTCCGGCAACGGGGAATGGGTTACGTGCGGGGTTTGAGGTACGCAGCTCTAGTGTGCGGTTGGATGGCTGCTCCGCTTATGTAATCCGGCTTCCTATGTACTGGGCACTGCGCAGGAGCAGGGCTTCCCATTGGGAGGGGGACTTGAACGGCTATTAACTTTTTATAACAGCCAATCGGCATGCGGCTCGCAAACACACAGAAAATGGTTTCTTTTTAGAGGGTTTCCCAGCAGGAAGAAGAATGATGCACTGCCAAAAAAATTAAATGGTAGATTCTTTATGATTTTTTTTATTTTTTATAGAAATTAAATTTCTCCCTTGGCTGAGGACTTTCAGGTATAATTCATTTTATAATTGAGGATCAGATATTTACAACTATTCAGGCGTTAAATAATCGTATATAAAACTTTATTTAATGAACTTATGGTTTTATACAAATTTTAAAACATTCATTTGTATTACAATTGTATCAAACTGTTACAAATGATTTTATTAATAAAAGTTTTTAAACTGCTGTTTTATATAATTCGCACTAGTATCTTATTTATTATTTTTTGTTATTATTATTTTATTTATTATTAGTAAGAGGTTTTAAACGTATACTATATGAATGTATAATTCTTAGTAAACTTTACTTAAAGTTGGTGAAATAGATAATGGATATATCAGAAAAACATCAATCAAGAAAGAAACTATACTTTATCCATTTATTTATTATTTTATTATATTTTATTTTATTTTTATTTATTTTTAGATTTTGCCAATGACAAAAGAAAGCTTAACCATAAATGAAAATATAAAAAATAAAGAATTAAATCGTTTTATTTTAATTTTCCAAATGTTTTTATACAGATACTACTATTACTACTTATAACAAAAATAAAAATGAAATATTACCCTAGTTTATATTACTAAACATTTATAATCTTTAGCATTTAGCACTGAGACATCCTTTCCAATCCATTTAATCAACTATATCCGATCCGTGACATTTTAAAAGGATAACCCAAAACTTTAATAATCCATATTGCATATTTACACATCTGTGGATTTTCAGAGCTCACCACAATCCATTAGGAAATGAAATTCATAAGTCCCCGCACCGATTTCCAATCTGCAGGGCCGACAGTTTGCAACATTTGCCAAACATTTGCGAAAATCAGGGGACATAAAATCAAAGTCAAAGTATGTTGTTGCGATGTAACGGGGTGGATCTGGATCGGGCTGGATGTATCAGTGTGTTGACAAATCCCCCGCACATCCTTGCGAGGAGGAGCAGCAGCGGCAGCGTGACAAATGTTGCGCAAACAAATGGATTACATTGCCATGGGCAGTTCCCGCCATCCCAGCCACCCGAGTATCACGAAATGAATCATAAATTTCCATAACTGTCATCCGATCTGGGCAGATTTCTTCTCCTCGTCAGTTGCCAACCAAAGAAAGAAAATTAGCAGTCGCGGGATTACAAAACAAACATTGTTGCTAATCCGAAAATTGAATTTCACTTCGTAATTTGCTAATGACCCGAAAAGAGCTCTAAGGGATTCGATTGAAAATAACAAGGATACGTTTAGTTTCGCCTTTAAATAATAAGCTGAGTAAAATGTTTAATCTTTATATTCTAGAATTACAATTTAATTTCAGACTTTTATTGGAAAGTTCTTTCGTTACTCAGCTTTCCGTTTCATTAATTCAATAACTTTCGTTTTATTACTTCATTTTTTTATTGCTTTCAAAGTTTTTATGTAAGCTTAGTGTACTTTTATTTAATTTTGTTAAATTTATTTTAAATGTGAATTTTTATTGAAGTTTTCAATTGGATATATGATCTTTTTGTTTAACTATTGTTGCTATAATGTTTTTAAGCGTGAGTAAATTATTATTGTTGAGATCATCGTTAAAATGTACATACTTTACCACATTCTATTATTTTATAAATTGGGTTCATTTAATTTAGGAGAAACTAAATTAGTTTTATCCTAAAGCTAATTTCTAGTTGCTAAAACCGTTGAATGGATTTATTTGATGGTATTCATTCATTGTTGAGTTTATCGTAAATGTAAATTGAAATACTTTTTCAGGTTCTTTTATCAATTTTATAATTATTTTTCTATAGGCAAACTAAATTATTTTGAAGAGACTTATTAACTTAAAGTTAGTGCCCTCCAATAACAAGATAAAAAGGCATCTTCTTTGAACTGATCAATCGAATATCGTTCCATCTGCCTTAAATCGAATTTTAAAATTTCCATAGGAAAACTCCCTCCTTCCCATATCGGAGGACAATGGGAAAACTGCTCGTCGGATGCTGCTGAATGTTTGTGCAACTGCTTTAGTTTCTCGAGGCCATTAAGTCGCGGGTCGGCCGATGACAAAGGATAGTCCATTAGACACAAGTCACAATTCCATTGAACAGAGGCCTCACCCCATTTATTGGCCTGCATCCTGCATCCTCGGCTTCTCCAGGACCCTTTTGTGAATGTTTCTGCGAGTGAAACCAGAACAAAACTCGGGGCCTGGATAATATTTTGCGCTTTTTGGTATGACGAATCCACATGTCACACTCGAATCGAATGGAGGACGGAGAACTAAGGAGCAGCCCCTGCCCCTCATCCGTTTAGCGGGCAATCAAGCGTGTAGGGCAATTCAATAAGCCGGGAATGGAATGGGATGGATGGGATGGAGTTCGCCTTGGAGAACTTTATCAACACCCATGTCGGCATTAGTTTTGTTTACAAACTTTCCGTTGCCTTTTTGACAGTTCGCCGGGGTGGTGGTGGACTTCGCCAATCCCTGCAATCCGGAGTCACTTTCCCCCCCCACTGTCTCGGTCCCATTTCCCGGGGGTGGATTTTTGCGGGGATTTTTATTTATGAGCACTTAAATCGAAGCGCAAACTCAAATTGCACACTGCACATCTACATAAATATGCAATTGCGGCCATGTGAGAAAGTTGCCCCGCTGATAAATGATGAAAAAATTATAAATAAATACGGGGATACAACATGACATGTCTGCCCCGACTCCATTGTTGTTCCGGGCCCATCCCCTGCCATATCACCCCATCGCGGTCGCTCCTTACAGATGACAGTTCCCGATAATGGTGACATCAATTTGAAACTCAATTGAGCTCGCACGGGAATCTCCTCCTTGATAAATGCTGTGCTATCAGCGCCGTTTATCGTGGACGGGAACTGGGTGCGACAAGTCAGCGAATTGGAAACGGAATAGGACAGCCAACCCCCCAAGGTAATGAATTCTATCTCTGGCTAGAATCCCTCTGCTCTAGCTGCTGCTCCTGCTCATCCTAGTGCTCATCCTGGTCCTCATCTCTGGGGCGTTGCGAGCAGTTTACATGTTTAATGCTTGCTTAATTGCTGACCCAGCCAGCGGGGCAGATCCCTCATTTCGGATAAGAAATCGTCTTCGAAATAGTGACATGTCAGCAGTATAGAAAAAGTCAATTTTGTTTGGGGGAAAATTAAGTGAACACAATTAATTTAGTTCTTTTAAACTTTTCGAATGTTATTTAGCATTCATCTTAAAAGTGTAATTATAATTATAAATATATATATTAATCTTTGTCAAGATATCTTAAGTGAAAGTTAAGAGAATTATGTATAACGTTTGAAATTTATTTATATATTTATTATTGATTAATTTCCTTTGTTGAATTCTTATATTTAGGATCCTTTATCTAGCTTTGAAGATACATTTTCTTTTATTAAATTTCTTATATTTCTAACTAGTAATTACAATAAAATGTATGGGAAATAGGCATATATTTTAAATGTTATTGTACAAATATTTGTAAAATAAAAAGATATCATGTTCATGCTGAAATAATAATACTTATTACGTTTCAAAGATTTCAAATTAAGTCGTAATAGAGCTCAAAAATATGGACCTTAAATAAACACTCATATTTAATAATATTTTATATTTAAAATAAACATTTAGCTTCACTAATAGCTTCACAACAGCCGAACATTTTTCATTTACTTCATATTGCTTCAAAATATTATTGAAACTCAATAGGGATATCAATTAAATTTAGGCAATAAACAATTTAATGCCTTTAGCTAGGATATGTCAATAAATGGGAATTTTTAACACACGTCCACTGAAAGGACCACCTCCACTTGACACCACACCCCTGACTCCAAGCTGGATGCAATCCCAACCTCAACATGGCCATTAGGACATGTCGGACCAGGGCATCGCCTGGATAAATAGACTGTTGAGTCATTAAACAATTTACGCAGCCATAAATTTACGCAATTTACTTAGTGCGCCAACACACACATCTCGCTGAATGCCGAGTATCCTGGACAGGGCAATAAAAAATACCCCTGTTCGCCCAGGCTGGGATCGAGCAACATTAACACATCTGGCCAGATACAAAGTGCCGGCCCGTCGCGTCGTCCGCCTGAGCGATTAACTTTTTGCATCCTTCACGCTTCGCTGGCCGAGTTAACCCGACATCATCATCAGCATCTCCATCATAATCTTCGTCCTGGATGGAGCAAGGACATGGCCCACGCGCCGCTTGTTTGCATTTTTATTGCCCCACGCTGCGATGCCGGATGCGGATTTTCAGGATTGCCGCCGCCTCCTGAAATTTTAATGAAATCGTCATCAATTAAAATCTGCTCTCTTCCATGACCATGCCCCCAGACGACGACGACAGGGACAGTGACAATGGCGATGACACGGCACAACATCCACGGCCAGCTAAGAGTTTCACTGCGAGGAAAAATTAATGATAATTTTGTGTACAAATTGGGTTATTCAAGAGGTGACACAGAAATTGTTGTGGATTTTAAATCAATTAAAATTAAGGCTGCAAATATTCACAAATCAGAGAAAAGTAAAAATAATATAATAATAGTGGATATCTGTGGAATCTTTCAGTGACTTTAAATTGTAGCTAATATTTATTTCTCATATGCATATTGATGTTTATTTATATATTTTTACAAATCGCAATATAAGGAACTAAAATTCAAACTCTCACTCATCAAGGCATAGAAAATTCCAGAAATTGAACCAGAATTTCTATATATATTACATCAGCTTTATATAAACATATAAAGAACAAAAAAGTTAGGCTGTAGAACTCGTGCAACTTAAAAACAACTTTCTCTATTATATAAAACTCTGAACTCTCCGAATTAACAACATTGTGATACCTTTGTGTGTTGACAATTTCTTGCTGTGCATTATTCTCAAAATTATTCTCATCTTTTTACGACCGAGACGTCCATCCGGGCACTTCCACTGGCTTAGCTCCTTCCCGGATTGGTTATGAGTTCCTTCGGCGCATAACTCGCCGCACTCGTGCCTGGGATCGGGCTCAGCTATAAAAATAATTTGTGGCCAAAAATGCCCCTTCCCCATGCTACGATCCCGAGCTCATCCTCGGCTTCATCCGCATTCGAGTCTAAGGGGTAAAGCGAGAAGGGCCAGAGGACGAGCGTGCTGCCTGGGG
This sequence comes from Drosophila anomelani, assembly GCA_035045905.1. Taxonomy (NCBI): domain Eukaryota; kingdom Metazoa; phylum Arthropoda; class Insecta; order Diptera; family Drosophilidae; genus Drosophila; species Drosophila anomelani. The sequence continues at coordinate 14,241,215 of JAWNOO010000165.1, forward strand.
ACGCGAACGGCTGCCGGCAATTTGTAGTCGTTTGCTTGTTTTTCCAGCCTCGCCCTAATGGGTTTTCATAAATTTTTATTGTTCTCAATATAAGTTTTATTCTTGCCTTGTTTTTTGTAGTCGTAGCCCGCATGCAAATGTCGTTTCGAGGGCTTCGACTGCCGAATTAGTGGGGAATTTGTCGAGGAACATTAAAACCGAAATTCACACATTTTGGTAAACAATTAAAGAAAATGTACAGGAATTCATTCATTAAGGAAATCGAAATGGAAAGTACTGGTTTGGTCATGGGAAAGTTTTTAAGAAGAGGAACAAGTTGCTTAATTGTACATTATTGTTGTAATCAAAATAATATGGAAGTTTGAATATTGAATAGCTTTAATTCATTACCTAACCGCGGAAATTAAAATTGGATTAAATACGATTTTCCTTCTAATTAAGGGAAACATAATTTTACTTTTAAAACTTCAGAAAAAACTTTATTAAGGGAAAGAATTACATTAAATTGAATCATTTTTAAAATTGGCGAGACGAAAATATGTTTAGAACTACCAACGCTTAACTAATCTATAAAATCTAGAAATAATTAAAAAGCTCCATCATTAATATGTTTATATTCCAAAATGACGATTATGAATATTAAGTATTTCTTGATATTTATATTTAAATTAAAATCTTTGAAGCTTATATTTCTTAAAATGGTAAATTATTATTAAAACATCTTCTAAATTTCCACTAGCAATTGAAAATAAAATAAATAATATATCAGAGATTTAACCCAACTTTCTCCCAAATATAGTATTATTTTTCTCCATTTAATTTTCCAAGAAAATCACTTGAGAGAAAACTAGTCGATTCCATAAATTAATCCCCTTTCTTATCACAATTTTTCAGCGCATTATGAGCTCAAGTTTTTTTAGTTTTCTGTGACACATAAAATATGATATTTATTAATTATAATTTTACCATTTTATTAGTCTCCAAAGGGCCTGTAACGAAAGAATAGAACTTGGAAAAACTATCAGCGCAATTGGATGGCAATAAATCTCGGAGTGAGGCGCAAAAACCCTCTAAATTTTGGTTGATAAAATGCCGAAATTATCGCAGCCCAGCACATGATGTATGGCCACTCGACGGGCTTAACCCATTAGCCAACCGGAAGATCGCTCAATTAGCGCTGCTCTGCGCCGGTCAGTCGTCCCAAGTGGGTCACTTGAGGAAAGGATTTGCGAGTCGGGTTTTTATTTTCCACACACCAAGCCATAGCTAGGACCCCTTTTCGTTCTGTTGGGCCAACAAAGTGACATAAATCTTGGCGAGCGCAGGGCAGAGACTCAGCCGGAACTAAAGCAATGACGCAGCAGGAGCGGGACACATGTCCAGTCATAACAGGCGTGTGTGAGTGCGAGTGTGCCGGAGCAGTTCCGAGATTTATTGACACCCTAAGAGGGGTGGGCATCCGCATCCTGTACACATCTAATCCACAATCTGCGTATCTGCGTATCTAGTCGCAGTCCGGATCGCGGGACATCGATGCCGGATGCATCGAGCGACAGGCGTTCGATTGAAATTAATTGAATTTGCGACCAAGCCCAGAACTTGACTTTATTTCAAGCAGAGAATCTCCCAAGCAAGGCGAGTGCCTTTTTGCACTCGCAGAAATACTGTTTTTTATTTGTTTGTATCTTCATTTATGAGGAAAAATATTACAAACCTTAAAATAGATCAATAAATATTAATTAAAGTGCTGAGAAAATAAGGAAAAAGATAGATATTTTTAAAGATTAATTCCATGTTTTAATTTCGTATATTATTATTATTATATTTAAAATAAATTAATGGCATTTAAATGAAGGTACGTTATCACTACTTATCTGATATATTATTCCTGATAAATACCATATATTTCAGCTTATAAAGCATTTCGACGAGTGCAACCATCAGGGGGAGGAGCGTGGACGCTTGTTTCCTGTTTATGCTCGAGATGTTTTGCAGCATAAATTACGCTCGCATATATGTATGATATCCTTGACAAGTCAAGAGAAAGGAGAAATGCGAAAGAAAAAACAGGAACATTAAATTTATTTTTATTTGCAACCCCAGTGAAAGCTGGGCCCCCAAAGCCGCGCTATATGCGGTCCGCTGACTTTGCCAAAGTCATGAATTCCCTCGCCTATTTTTATGATTTCTATTGCCAAGCTGCTCGGCTAGTTTCGGTCCTTAAAGGGGGTTGCAAGCCGTTCACTTGGCTGCCGCCCAATCTTACCCAAAGAATCAAAGCGGAAGCGATGATCGTTGGAAAACAGTCAGGAAAGGCAGACAAATTTATCAAGTTTGTGCGGGGGCGAGTTCTCATTCGGCCCAAAAATCAACATTAATCATAGTTGATCTGGGGGATATTGAGATTTGTAACTTTAATCTGTGTTCCAAGAATGACAAATTTAGTTGGCTTTAATTTAAATTTGGCGCACTGGCCACCCGTATTTAGTTCTGTAAGAGCGCTGTTAACTTAACAGCGAGACTGTCAAACCGATAACTGCGCCGCAGGGGAAAATATAGGCGAACTACTTGAAAGGCGAACGGCCACACTCCCCCTCAGTTATTTCAACGACATATTTTTGTAAAGTGTTTATTTACACGATTTTAGCACTCTTTAAGCCTGTCCTGCCGTGTATTTCTGTAAGTTATCAATAGTTTAATAGCCGCGGCATCTGGCAAATATTCGTGCATGACCCCAAAAGCGGAAAAAGTGTGTAAACAGAGCTGGTGGAGATTCAGCTGCGCCTGTAATCGGGCGTATTGTGTGTTTGTTGTTGTTGCCGCCAAGTGGGTGCTTCTCCCGGGGTGGAGTCACCATCCCCCCAGGCCTGGCCTGGTGCTCCCGCTTGTGGTTCCCTGCAGGCCTCCGCGGGGGCCCCGCTGCACCATGGTCACGCGAATTCCGCCCTTTTCCGAGTGGTCATCATCCGAACGTTTCGGTAACAGAGCGCCCGCATGTGTGTGTGCGTGCTGCTGAGTGCTGTGAGTGTGCCTGTGACTTGCTGTGTTTGTGTTTGTATGTTTTGCCTACGTTTTATGCTAATTAAAGTGCAACTTTTTTTTAGCCACAGCGAGAACGGCGGAATATACATAATTGAATTAACGTGGGGCAGCCGAGGAGCGAGGGGAGGCAGGGAGAGTGCCACAACATGCGGCGCATTATCGGCGCAGCAGTTGGTTTCGTCTGACGGCTCTTTATCGCCGCTGATTGAACCATTCGAGGGAGTGGATTCCATACCATTCCAGCCGCGATAAGATAGCCCCAGCTCCCTCAGTTCGCAGCAAGCAGTTGGATTGGATTCGCAAATTGCCTTCAATTTTCAAGTTAATTGTGGAGTTGACTCCGCAGAGTCCAACCAACCCCTAGAAGCTACCAGATCCCACAGATCCCAGATCCGAGACTCGTGCGGACATCCCGCTGTGGCTCAAAAAAAAATTTCACTCTCCAGACGACTCTGCGTCGATAATTGGACCTAATTGAAGTCAACAGTTCATTTGTTTACGCACACTTTTCAGTCGAATGCAGGCAATGCTTTATTATTTATAACTTGTAGATATTGCATATATTACGAATATAGGGAGCTTCAGTTTCAAGAGAAAAGGGTGGATGCCTTGATGAGTTGTAATTAATTAACTTAGTCACAATATTTCTGAAAATCTGGTTTTAAAATAGGAAGAAAGAAAGAGCTTTGAAGGCCGAAGATTGCACTTATTTAAAGAATGAGTTCTAATTTATGACTCATAAATGTTCTCTAAAGCGAAGTTCCACAAGTAGTAATGGTTTTTTAATCACTAAATCACTAAAACTTATCCAAATAGAAGTATCTTATAATATAACCAGTTTATGTCTTTTCTCTTAAAAAAAAGAGACTCATAACAAAAATATTGTAATAGTTATTTTTATCAGGAGGTTCTTATAAATTTTCTTTAACAATTTCTACTCTAGCTACTGGTGACTGCTTCCTAAACAAAAACAGGCTTTGTAAGACCTAACGATTACTAGTAGGATGTTTGTAAATACTTTCTTAGAATTGCCCAGGTGACTAAGGCCACTTCCACTTCCACTTTGTCGCTTCCTCTTGGCGTTTTGTAAGACGAAAGAAACAGCCGTAAAAGTGGCCACAAAGATTAGTCACCACTGGCATGGGTCCATCACCTTGTGGCAGCACCACCTCCTCCACCTCCGTGTCCGCCTCTTCGACCCCCTCTTCATCGGCTTCTCTCCCAGCTCCTCGTTTTCCTCTGCCTTCCCTTTTGCTGGCACATTTTGTTTTGTTTACATTTGCAGGCGGCGATCGTCGCCGAGAGAGAGAGAGAGAGCTGGAGGAGATTAGTAGGAGAGCAGGTTGTCTCACATCTGTTGCGTGGTCGGTGCTCTTTTTAGCCAGCGAGAACCGCTCGGGTTTGACGTTCTCCGTTTGGCGCTCATTCGAATTTCATCCGTCGTCGGTGCCGATTCGTTCGATTGTGCCGCGCCCGATATCGAGAAAAGATATATATATATCCCAATACGCATATATACAAATACATATCGCACATATCGTATTTGTTCAAGTTCAAATATCAATTGTGGAATTGAAAGAAGGTATATATGAGCGGGCAATAAGAGTGCGCGGGCCCGAGTGCGTGACATATGGTGTTATTTTTACCCTCTGATCGCGGCGTTATGTGCCACCAACAAGCGATTCTATTTTGTAATTGGATCTTACCAATCGGATATCAATCATTCATCACCGCTGCGCCTGCGCAAAGCGCGCCAAAAATTAACAAAACCCTCGGCGAAAAACCCTTTTCCTCGGCTTGGATTTCGGATTTCTGACTTCAGGCTTTTCTATAAAAATCAACCAGAAAATTACCTCATCGCTCTGCCGGCGCCGTCGCCGACGTCTGCTTTTTGATGTCTGCCCCTGAATTTATGCTCGTGCACGGGGAAAAATATTGAGATACTGATTATACTGATCAAGCTGCTATAGCTTTGAAATGTCTGATTAAATGTGTGGAGAGAGAAGTAAACTGTTGAATCGATTGAACATTAGGCAAAGCTATATCTCTTTATTGTAATTCTTAAAAAAGTAATGAACTCCTTATGCCAGCAGTGGCCGGGCAGCGAAGAGCTGGTTTAAAATTATACAACATTTTCCATTATTATCTAAAACAGGCCCCTAAAAATGAGGTTTACTATATTTAAAGTGAATGTATAAACTTCAAAAAAAAAAACTCCAGATTTGATATAAACATCATGTTCTTATCACTTAGCAAAATTGGCTCATTCCTTAAGTATTTGTTTGAGTGTACTCTGTGTACACACATTGATATATGTATATATGTATATTTCATTCTATATTTCTCGTTTGCCTTAGCAGCTGGCTAAGTCTGCCTCCCACTTCCCACAGCTCCCTCTGCTCTGGCGTAAATAAAAATTATCTTTGAGATACAAATACGCTCTAAAGATTTGTTTTGCATCTGCGAGTAGATTTATTGTTTTTGCGCTCTTTCCGCTTCTCCTCTCATTCGGAGATCTTTGTGTATATTTAAATTTCTCGCGCTTCTCGATGTTTTGTCATAACTCAACAGCACACATAGTTTTCTCCGCTCTTTTGTGTACTTTTCCTCACATTTTTTGTCCGATTGTTTGGCAAATTTCGCCGTCGCCGTCGTTGCTCCATTTTGTGGGCGTATTTTGTATTGTATATTATTTATCCATTATCTCAAAATGTCAATGCTCGTTTAAGCCCCTCAGTCGCCCTCGCTATCACTATCTCTTTCGAGCGTTTTGACCTTATTAGTTGTATTGGGCTACGGTTTTGGAATGTCCGCCACATAAACACGCTTCGGAAACATAAAGAAATCGAGATCGGAGCTCATTTTCACTCCATGCCGCGCTGTGTGGGCAGTGCATTGGCTCTACAACTACATCAAAATACAAATCCAACGAATATATCGGACGTGGGGACGTTAGCATCCGCCAAGTTGTTAGTACACTTGACAAATTGTGAGGCCTAAAAATACCAGAGACTAGCTTAGGTAATGATTAATATATATTTATATTTGTGGTTAAATAACGATTTGTTCGTATGCTTATATTTATTTGTAAATTACTCTCCATGTTTATTTAAAATGAATCTGTTGGAAATTTTTCTTCATATTTATCGCATGAATGTTCAACGTCAGTGTGTTCTACTGACTCAGTCCGAATCATATGAGGAAATATTGGCCTTCCCTTAAGATAACATCCCAAAGCAAAGAAAAATATGAAAAAGGGTGAGAAAGACGATAATTCATAGGAGAAGATTCAAAGGTTTATTCTGAGAATTTACTTTAATTATGTTTGCTAAAAATGAACCCATAATTCGTTAGACTTTTCTGCTAAGAAATTCGAAAATGGCGTAAGCCAAAAGAGCCAACTGAAACATATATAAATAATGTAAAACTTACTGGTATTTATAATTATAAATATGGCTGAGAGGTTTATTTTGGGGTTTTTTTAGAGTGTGTGAGAAGTGTTGTGTTGTGGTGTGGTTCTGCGTATACACTCGGCTTCGATAGAGAGGCAATCCATTGAGCAAACTGATCCGTAACTCGGTCACTGGTGGAACGCTGGTGGGCAGCTTGTGTTGCCCATTTTGGGGCACGTTTCGATTGCATTTTCCACTTGTGTCTGCTTTTCTGTTTTTTGTGTTTTTTTTTCAGTTTTTTGTTGTTTTGCATATTTCTTTGCTGTTTTATTAATTGAGCTGTATTCATTAATTCGCTTCGCTCTGGGCGAGAGAGGCGAGGAGGCAACCAGACGGAGTGCAAAGGTCTCCCGATATACGCTGGCCATGCAACTTTCGAAAGAGAGATTGATGTGTCCCGGGGATGATTTTTTGCAGCGAGGATTACCTCATAATTTGGGGATTAATTGAATTCCATTTATGTGGCAGGCGTGAAATGACAACTTTTTGATTTGTTTATAATGGAAAATGTCAGTTTGGAAAGCTCAGTGCTGTGGTACTGCAACTTCTAGGCAAATTCATTGCAAAACTTTCACTTTAAATACAAAAAGAAACAAAGTTATGAATTGCCATTTATACATTCGATGTACCCTTGATTTATTTCGATTTTCCAGCCATTTGTTCACTGCATGTTTCAAGCTCAATTAAAGCAAATTAAGCCAAACCAACCGGCCAATTCGATACGATATTAGAGAATTCAATGCTCGAAACCAAGCTGCGGCGGCAGCCGAAAGAACAAAAAGCAAAACGAACAGCGTAATAACAATTAAAAAAATAAAAATAACAACTGTTGTGTGCGCTCTATTTTCATAACGCCTCAGCATTTTCAATGGTTTTGTGTTGCACTCGGATACATGCTTGATTCTATATATAGATACACTGGGAAAACACTTGGATCGAGATTAAAATTAATGGTATTAAAAAAGTGTTTTATTTAACTGATTATCTCGTCATGATATGGTTTTTTTTACAAGCTTTTAGGAGCTTCAATTCTTGAACCCATGCTTGCTTAAGGGCTTATTAAACCCTCCATAGTAGACACGGCTTAAAAATATATCTTCTATCTTACTGATTTTAAACTCCAATTTTCTCTTCTTATTACTTGAAAAGAACTTCTAAAAGAACCCAAATTTTACTCCATAATTATTTGTTCCCTGTGCAGAGATTCAACTACTTGGAAATCATGCGATGTGGGTTTTTTAGTGCTCTGCCGCACACATGTTTCGCTTTTGCACCGGGCCTGAATCAAACAGTCGAAATGCTAAATAAACAAAATGGGCCAGCGGCATCAGCAACAACACTGCGAAGTAGATTCCATATTGAGTTCGATGGGTTGCCCGTATTATGGAATAGTTTATTGTTTCGGAATGTTTCTTAATTACGCGGAACTCAAGTGGCGGAGGTGGGAGCTGAGCTGAACAGAGCGGAGAAGAGACCAGAACCGGCCATCTGAATCGGAATTCCGAGCACTTCCTCCACCGATTGGATTCAAACCAAACTCGATTCGCCTTCCCTTTTTGCACACGCACACTCATCGGTTGAGTCATTTAAAAATCGGTGCGAGTTGAGGACCCCTTGTTGTTTACTATTACTGCCGATAAAGAATATGCATTCGCATCTAAAAATAAACGCAGGGGAATTGCTGGTTTATTGTCACCAAGTTTGTATGCAAACACACAAATGCAGGCATCCCGAAGATTTATGCAAAAATTAATTTGCAGTATCGACTACCGACGACGATTCGCCTCGTTTTATTTGGTTTGCCAGTGGAAGTGGAAGTGGGTTGGGCCCGCCTTCTCCCTCCATTCCCTATCTCATCGCAGTGGGTGTCGTAAATCCCCGCTTGATTACGTCAGTAACTCATTGGCGCTTTTTTATTGTTTTGGATTTTGGGGTTTGTGGGCTGAACACGCATCTTGGCACTTCATCAATCTGTCAGTCCGTCAGTGAGTGAATTCGATGCGGTCAGTCGATACGTCGGCTTTGGCATTCCGATTGCAACGGGTTGTGGTTTTTGTCACACCCCCGAATGCACACCGAGCGAAGATAATCACGAGAAATGGCCGTAAAGGGTTTAGATGTTTTCATTTTAAGGCGCCAAAGAGATACGCTGAAAATAGCTCTCCAACTTTTCTTGATTATGGAAAAATCATTGAATAAACATGAGTGCTGAGGAGGGTCCTTAAATGGTGGAAAGGAAAATGTAGGAATAGCCTTTTGTATTTATATTTTTCTTATTTCAATTAAGGGAAGCCACTGAAATCATAAGGGATTAACTAGATATTATAGATAATTACTTATAGATACTTATACTTAAAGCCGTTTTTAAATATTTTTAATATCAAAAAGACTGCATAAAAATGTATTCAGATATGGATCATGAACGGTGATTACAAATAATGTCATTCGCATATGGAAATCTCTACAGATTTGTCCTTATCTTTCTATATATGCCTACCCAAGCTTATTTTGCAGATATGTACATATCTTTAATGAGACAAGATATAAAAGAGCTTTTTTCAGTTTATAAATCGAATTCACATTCTTTTTCTTTAAAAAGCAAACAACACTTTTTTTAGCCAGTTATCTTATCGCTGAATCGTAAAAATAAACAACAAAAAAGATAAATAAAGGTTTCCGTTTCCTACTAGTCATTTTCGTGTTCATGTTTTACAGAATTATTAAAATGCTTAAATGTATATTTATATTTAAAGGAAAATGCCGATTCCAAGACCAGAAAATATGAATCAAGAAATATAAATTCCAGTAAAAGTGAAATTATCTTTCGGTGACTCAGTTTCGTTTGATCTTCATTAATTTCTCGCGTTGAGTTAGAAGAGTTCCTCTGTATTTAACCCCACATTTTATGCATTCCATTCCCGATTTGATTATCTTATTCCCCGGCTGTCTGCCCCTTTTCGGAGATTGTCGTGTCCATCGGCAGTTATCGCTAGGCTTGGCCTTGCCTTGCAATTTATTTCCATCTGGGTGGGGATTGGAACAGGGCCAGGGATGGGACTCCTCTCTTAATCAATGGAAATGCTTTGTGTGTCGCCACAGCGAGTGGCTGGCTGAGTGCTGTGTGGTGAGTGTGAAAAGCAAAGTGCCTTTCTTTTTCTTATTTGGCCCATGGATGCATCGGCACTCGAGTGGCCGCCGCCCCCAAAGTCAACCCGGTTGCAGGCTCCTCTCCGCGGGCAGGGAGATGCCCCTGACGACTATTTGTTATATCGCTGTATATAAATACTTACGCACATATAAATTCGAGAATATGTGCGTGGCACTGTCGCTTTTGGCACTCACTTGTGCGAAAATCCATTGGAGCCCGACTGGCGGGAGCCTAATTTTTTGCCGTCTCCGATTGACGACGACAACGACGACGATGCTGACGTTGGATGAGGGGCACAACAGAATGAGGGTGACTAACAGGAGGGGCTCCTTCCTAAGTGGGCAAAGGCAGTGGCATGGGAATGGAACTTGGCATCCAATCATAAAATTGCTTGGCAATGTCTTTCGTATGTAGATCGAGGAACGGAAGGAAGGAAGGAAGCTAAGGCACAATCCATGTTGGCAGGAAATGTGTTATTTCTAGGGTAGGAATTACATTGAATGCAAAATATATATGTTGTTTTAAATTATGGAATGAGTACCAAAAGTTTAAATTATCTAGAGCAATTCAAACAGATTTATAGAACCCATTTTTAGTCTTCAAAGAAAAAGGCATGAGTTTAGTTACTTTAAATATTATTTTTTATATTTAATCAACAAATTTACGATTAGTAACCTCTATTTTTCTATCATTTTCCTGAGAAAATACTCGGTTTTACTCAAATGGAAAGATTAGAATCTGTAAGCATTACTTCTTTGTCAATCTTTATTTGTAATTAAATCCACTTGACTCTTTTTCCTTTTATAAACCCCGAAAAATCCTTGTTCAACGTACCTATCATAAATCTGGCTAATTACCGACACGCTTCTTCTTCATAAAGGATTCTAATTGGGACATTGATCCTTATCACTCCGGCTGACATAATTTACCCACATTATGATGAGCCACCACCTTGATTCGGTAATTGAAAATTACAGGGCCATCTCGAGTGACTTCTCCCGGCTGTGTCAACCCGATCCCACCACAGCCTCCCCCTTTATGGACGACGCGTCGTGCTTTTGTCATCGCCGTCGATTCATTCGATTTGATTTGTTTGTTTGCCTTCCCAGGCATCCATCTATCCATTCCATAGCCACATCCCTGAGCCTGTGCTGTGCGTTTGTTTATTTGTGTATTTTGTTACTTTTAATGCATCTTTTATCTGGATTTTGCCATCATCATTGGCTCATTGTTGTTGTTGTTATTGTTGCCGGCTGATGCTGATAGCATTACACAAATTTGTGCCCCATTGTTGGCCATGGAGTTGCCCCGGCGACGACGATGTCTTGTTTACTCAAATTACAACTCCACTCAGGGCAGGGGTTATCTGAGGTGCATATAGCAGTCGTCGTCAGTGGCAGGGATCTGAGATCCTTAAGTAAAACCTGGCAATTTGACCCCTGGTGTGCGGGAGTGGCCGAGCCACTCGACTCCAATGTGTCGCTGGGAAAACTAGAAAACCACATCAAGCTTGAGGAGATTGCAATTTCAAACGCACAGTGATTTTATTGGCGATCACTTTCGGTACAGGTTGAACGACCCCAGATCAGAGGAAAGGAAGCGCCAGAACGTGACTGTTGTTTATAAGTGCTGAAATGTGTATGTATATTTAAACGTACACAAAATCGCCAAATAAACATTGTTAATTGTACGAATGTAGGTATTGTTTATAGGGTATTGCAATTTTTAACAAAGAAAATCAGGTAATGGAATAACTAAAACTGATAATGGAATAAATATATAAAAAATATGACATGGATTTTATTAAATAAGGTATTCAGGCGAGGATATATTCTATTTAAATCCAAATTTAACCTTTGCAAGGTTGTAATAATAAAAAACTAGGAAATCCCATTGGAAAAGTGAACTTGCCTTCTTTGAAAAATAAAACATAATTGTTTAGTTGAAACTATGCTAAAGCTGAGTACCTTTCGGCTGGTGTAATTGGTGTCGTTAAGCCATTTTCAGTACCTGTCTCACTGGATCGTGACACATTTGACTAACGGCCTTTTATGTGTTTTTTCTCTGTTTCACTGACCGCTCGCTTATTTCCGCTGACATCAAAACTGAAATAAAAGTTTGCACGAGTCGTTGGATGCTGTTTTTGTTACATTACCCAAGCGAAACTAATAATCAGGCGCGTCGCCGGTGGGGCGATCGCTCTCTGGCCATCTGTTAGACCTCCAAACTAGCGGGTTTGTAGTACACACAAATTGAAATTTCTATAAATTCAGCTATGACTCAGAGGACGGACCAAGAAATAAGCAGATGAATGAGCCAAGAGCAGCATCATCATCGCAGCCACCGCCACCGCCGCCGGCACAGTACAGTGAAAGCTCCACGATGGGACAAATTCGTCGGATTAAAGATCTGTGTAGTAGCGATTCCTTAGCCCGAGGTGGAATTATCCTCTCTATAATATACTTGGCTTCTGCATTCTATTTAAAGTCAAGCGTGGAAATCGTGCCATATCGATGGGTATGGTATTATCATCTGTCGGCTCTTCACACTCTTGCTTTCCATTTCAAGCATATCCATTGATTTCTCGGGCGCATCGAATGGAAAATCCAAAACATTTGTCTGCTCTCCAAATTTTACTTTGTTTACCTTGAAAGTTCTTATATTTTTGCTGGGTATTTATAGCGTTCCTTGTACATATATATATCATGGATGTGGAATTGGGCACATCTTTAGTATGAGGTCTGAATGTTGTTTTGGTTTAATTAAAATCTGTTTTGCCTTTATCGTTAGAGGGAGCTTTTTTTGTATGGCCTTTTTTTCAACACATTTTACGATGAATTTTCTTTGGCAGTTTATTTAAAATCTCCTTTCTCTTTTTCTTATTTTCTTCTGAGTTGTGTTGGCCTGTGTGTGATGTGATTTATAGCATTGGAAGCTGATTTAAGCACTTGCATGTGTAGTCATCACCTATGTTTGCATATATATCTTATGAGGTATTATTTTGTGTGTCTCTATATGTGGGTGTGTTATGTGTGATTTTTGACGAACAGCCAAATTTAAAAGCTTAATTCAATAATGAAGATTTAGGTATTAATTAGTCGAACTTTTATAGGAATCTCTGGCTAAAATGTGATGTAATTATTGATTAAAATCTTTGATGAATGTTTTTATTAAAGAAAGTGATGTCATGAAATCAATTGAGTCTCTCTTTAGATCACAAATATGAAATGAATAAACTGTTTGTTAAGTGCCTATGATTGCTACAAGGAATGAGGAAAATATACAACAATTTAATAACAAATATTTAATTTGTAAAAATAAATGTTAAACAATCTCTCTGTTTACAAACGAAATAATATGTTTATTTTCCAGACAACATAAATCTCTGCTCACATTTTCTAGAGAAGAGTTATGATTGCATATGTGACGAAAGATCAACACATATTCCCCTTGTGCTTAGGTCAATAAACCCATCCAAATACTTCACTGAAATGCGCAGCTTGTCTTGGCCATAAACCACTCCACTCAGAACCCTTTGCAGCTGGTCGCGGGAGCTACGACATTGTAGAACGTGCCGGAGCACCTAACCTGACATCTGGCCGCATGGCAGAATCGTGCCAAGGTCTCAGATTGTGTTCGCTATAACTACGTGACGCTATCGTTTTGTAATTTTGATTGCTCCGCGAAGAACAGCATACACACACTCAATAGCCTGGCCCATGTACCGTGAACAGTGTAGCTTGTAGCATTTTATAAACTCAATCAGCCGGCGACCCACTAAGCACTGAAACTTGTCCAACAACGCCCACAATTGCATTTCGCTTTCATTGAGTCTAGAATGGGGGCCAGGAGATCAGCAGGGGCACTCACGCCCACGCCATGCCGTTGGCTTTTGTCTTGCCAATAAGTTGAGGGCTGACCTGCACCTGTATGTTGGGAATGAGATTTGAGGGGGAGTCTTAAGCCCGTCCAAACCCATGTCACACGATTTAAATGAATAATTTACAAATATTTTAATCACTGAATTTCACTGGAGCGTTTTCTGAATGAAATTATAAAGATCAATTCCTAGAAGTGACTTGTTAGATCTGTATAAAAGGGGCTTTCTTTTTGTTTATAATTATTTAATGGGTAAATTATAGATTCTGAGGAATCCAGCAAATATATAATTTTTAGTATGCCTCAAAGATCTCTTCTTTCTTTTCCAAAAACCACACACAGTAGTTGTTAGGCAAATACAGACTGCGGCTGTATGACTTTCCTTGGGTTAATGGCCAGAAATGGAAGACCGCAGCAGCCGCATTCCTGGCCAGCTGCAGCTGACAACTCTCCAGTCGATCGATCCTCTGCCTTCTCCATGGATGATGCACTCTTTTGGGCTTTTGGGTGTTGATTGATATTTTCTGCTAGTGCTGCTGCTGCTGTAAACAAAAGTCGCTGGCGATGTGCGAACGCTAATGGAAAAGTCTGGTGCAGCATTCTTGGAATGGTATTCTATGTGCGCACATATCGGTGGCCGTGCTCCGGCTGCCTTGGTGGCATTAACCGCAATGCCAACATCTAGCCATATATGTGCAGGGGCCCCTTCTTCTCCGCCAGATGCCCCACCTAACAGACTCCTTCCACCCATCATCATCATCATCCTCATCGCCGAGGTCGAGCGCTGCTAATATGGAAAATGAAAACAGGAAAAATGCCTTGTGCGTTTTCAGTTTGAAGTGGCTAGCGTGGCCAGAGACTTGAGAGATTTTCCAAATCCCAATCCCCTTTCCCCAATGATGTCTTCAGTTCGCAGTTTTAACCGTTTGCTCTTCTATTTGCAGATCTTCTAAACAAATCAAAATCAAACGACAACAGCAACAAGCAACGAAGAAATAAGCAACGCAACAACAACAACAACAACGATTACCTTTAACACTACTACTACTGCCTTCAAACAAACTCAATACACACGGGCGCACCAGCACACACAGCAAACAACTTTCGATAAACAACAACTCGCATTTCTCCACTATCTGCGAAACAACAACAGAACCGAACTCGAACAGCCATTAGCCCAGTCCAGGGGCTAGCAACGAATTGAGGTGAGTGAAGAGAAGGTGTCTACGGATATCTCCATAATCAAATAAGAGCTCTTGAGATCTTTGTTTAAAGTGTATATATAGAGTGGGGAAGTTTTCCCTTTTGAAATTACTTGGAGTTTATAATTAATTGCCTTTAAATTGTTATCAAATATGTGATCTAAATATTGCTGTATTGTGAATAGTGGTTTTTGATGTGTACTTTCTTATTTCTTATAATTTATTTTATTCTTCCCTTTTTATAAATAAATCAATTTTAATAAATTGGTCTGAAATTAGGTAATTATTGTTTTTAGTCCAGAGAAGAAGTTCCTTCGCCCTATTTTCCCTGCCTTAATCCCCCCATTAATCAAATAAAAATAAAATGTAATTTCTACCTATATAGTATAAACTGATATTGGCTTAAATATATGCCTCCTTGAACTTTATGCCTTTTCTGGGACTTAATTTTTATGCCCCAGACAAGTCGCTGTATCGCTTGGCAAATTCTATTTTGCTCGCTTAGCACAAACAGAAATAAAAACTGTGCAAATTACATAAAAGGGCTCCACATTGACGCTGCCCCATGGCACTTTGTTATCCTTGCGCCAAGGCATCGGAAATGGGAAGAGGGAAGCTGGATCTGTGTACGGGGGGAAGTAATCAGAGGGAGAACATAACTGGGAAGGAGTAAAACAGTGCAGATTCCTTGGCGGCCACCACAGGACTCCTACGCAGGCACACGCGCTGCTCCAGGACGAACACACACACACAAATACAAGGATATTGTACACCCGTTTATATGGCCAGACAAAATGGAGGCTTTGGCGCCAGAAAGTCGCGCCAGTTGAGCTTATTTTTTGTTGCCTTCTTCCTCCTCCGCTTTTATATCGTCCAAAGAGATTGCACTGATAAGTGGGTTCGCAAGAAGGAGACATTATCCTTGCCCAGACTTTAAAGAGATCTCAGAAACTTTACCTAACTCATCTTGCTGCAATTAATCAAGGGAAATCCGATTAATTAAAACAGAGCTGGGCTAAAAAGCAGGGAAAATTAAGAATCTCCCGCTATTCCTTAACCATTACTCATTTTGCATGTTTTTTCACACAAACTTACACACAACTTGGCCAAGTAAATGGCCGGGCTTGTACATAAGGCGGAGGCGAAGTTCAGCCATTGGTGGTCCAGGGCCACCCATGGGGCGCACCCAGTTGGTGGTGGATTTTTCGCAGGAAACACCAAAGTGAAAAGGCCAAAACCCAAACCCTCCCTTTTTTGGGATGCGATGGTTAGGCAGTTTTACGATCTCGGCAGCGTCAGCGCCAGCAGCATCCTTTTCCCGCAGACACACTGCGAGGGCTGCCCAGGCACATGCCATCTCGCCCAGGCTTTTTGCATCCCAGCCGCGGAGCATGCGCGGATATGACGCCGTTGAGTCGCGGATTCACACAACGCTTACGACTTGTGGAATGGATGATGCTGGTGTCAGAAGCTCAGGCTATGTCGCCGGCATAGCACATCATTCTAGGCCTAGCCGCTGATCGGGCAGGAGTTGCCAGGACAGCCAGGACTACTGGCTATCAGTCAAAAAATAAAAATAAACCCACAAGTCACAAAGTGTCAAGTCGCGTTTTCAAAGCGTTTTGTTGTTGAGTTTCTCAAAAATTCGTTAAGTTTGGCGGTCAAGTGCCTTTGTGCCGTTTCGGTTATTTGTTTTTCGTCATAAATAGTTCGTGCCTTATCCTTAAGAAATATTCTTAACTTTCCACACACACACACACACATAACACACCACACACTGCGTTGTTGTCGTCGAGTGCCTTGGACAAAAACTTTACTTTTACTAGACCCTTAAGTCTCTAAAACTCTGCCACTAATTTGCCTTAGAACAGACCCAAAAAAGCCTTAAAAAAACACACAAACATTTGTTACAAAGTCTTACACGTTTTTAACGATATATATAATATATATACAAAGCCACACATGTTTATATATACTTTACAAAATTTACACAACGAAAGCTTTTAAACTAGAGAACCCACAAAATTTTAAACGTTATTTGTTGAGGACAGAGAGCATTGCAAATTTGCAAAATTCACACGTTATTTAATGATGTATACGCGTTTTTTAAGATTTTCCAAACTGTTAGCGATTTTTGCCATCGTTTTGTGTTGAGTATTTTGTAAATTCAGTTTCGGTTCCGTACAATTTTTTGTACAAAAACGGTCCGCTCCGTTTGCCAAACACCACAAACGTGCCTCAGCTCGACGAGCAGCTGCCGCCGGAGCCCAGGAGGATCTGCAGGAGGATCTCGCCAGCTCCAGCGCTGCCGTCGCAGTCAACGATTTTTAAAATCTCCCTTCAATGCCTTTTGATGACAACGTCAAGCCGATCGGTTAAACACCAAATAAAACACTTAACACAACACTCCAAGAAACACACACACTACGCCCGAGCGTGCCTTTCTAAGCATTAAGCAAAAAAAAAGTAACCATAAGCTCCGTGTGCCTTAATGTTTTTCGATCCGCCAACTTACCGAAAATACTATATAAAAATCTTCGTAAAGAACGTCCTTTGTAAACAAAATCCTACGATGAGCCTATCAAAGTGTTCGAGAAGTAAGTAAAACTGAAGAAAATCTGATTTTGTAGAAGCAATTAGATAGAATTCCGCTTAAGTTTCAGTATTTTATAAATTTATTCACTTTATTAAAATTTATTAATTTATTTATTAATAAGAGAAGAAAAGTTCAGAAGATAAAAGATTAGAGATATAGAAATAAGAAATAGATAATACAAATATTTCACTAAAATTACAACTTAAACTTTACTTTATCCAAAGTACGCCCAAGTTGGAACTCTGTTTTTCGGGATTTCAGTAATAATAGTACGAAATCCACAAGTTAGTGCCTTGGGTTCCACATCCCAAGTCAATTAATTAGTTTTGCTCATAGGAAAAACATTGCCGGCCGTAAAT
This sequence comes from Drosophila anomelani, assembly GCA_035045905.1. Classification (NCBI taxonomy): domain Eukaryota; kingdom Metazoa; phylum Arthropoda; class Insecta; order Diptera; family Drosophilidae; genus Drosophila; species Drosophila anomelani. Next base: position 14,258,893 of record JAWNOO010000165.1, read on the forward strand.
TACATCCATTAGCAGCTCAGTGTGACTTCTAAACGGAAAGTGGTTGCCAATTAGTGAGAGGCTTCGATGCCACCTCCGACTCCTGGCCTTTCTTCCATTTGCATTCGCTTACCAATAGTTGGAGGAGGAGAAAAAGGAGTGGGACTAGACAGCGGGAGGTGAAGGAGGAAGGGAAGCTAAAAAAATAACTGCAAATTTGTGGCAAATTAACGAATATATTTTTTATTATTATTTTTATTAGCCATCTGTAATTTGGCTAAATAATGCTGCCACGAATCATTAGCTTCCAGTAAAGCTGCTGAGAAATATGATATCTTTTAATATACAGAGTCCATCGAACCATTGAATAATGATTCTGATTCATCAATATATATTCATGAAAGTCGTTGTTATTCATTGTGTGTTCTATGAAATCTATCCCATTCATTGTCTTTCATCCATTTTCCAACGTGACACTGACAGTTTTCTTTATTCACTTGGTTTTTTCTTTGTGTTTTCTGGAAGGAGAATGAATGAGGATGTTTTATTAGCAGTTGTCCTTTCTATCTTTCTTGTCTGATAAAAAGTTAATTGATTAAATGGTAGATAGATCATATTACAATATGTATTTGTTTGCTGTGGCTGGGTGGAATTTCGGGATAAAAAGGTGTAATAATGCTTGATTTTACTGTGAATATAATTCTAAGAAATTCAGATATTTGTTTTATTTGTAAACTAAATTAATTTTACACAGTTTTTAGTTTGAGTTTATGTTTATTTAGAATTTATTGAAAGGATAATATGAATTACAAAATATAAATTAAAAATATTTTAAAACATAGTAAAAGTCCCAATTGTTTTTAGTTCATAAATATATAATATGTAATTTAAAAGGTTTTTTTAGCTTAATTTAATGGACAACTTCCCGCAGTCAGTTCACTTTACTCGCCCTTTTGAACCTGTCATCCTGTCGCGCACTGTAGCTCCGTATCAGATTACGCAGCGATTGTTTGCCTCCTCCTGCCCCTTGGGTTCGCCTCCTTTGTCTGCGCCTGCTGAAGCTGCGCAGGATTCAGATACTTTTTCGGCTGGCTGGCGCCACTCAGGCGCCGTAAAAAGTCTACACCCGGTTAAAGGGGAGTGCGAGGAGATAACTCTCCAATCTCCCAAGGAGAAGGGTGTTTTTCCCAGTGGCTGCACCCTTTGGGGTCAAATTCAGCTCTCTTTCGGGGAGATACGGCGCCGGCGCCGCTCTCTGGAACTCTTTTCGTCCTCCTGACATTTGTTTTGCCACCACCGGAGCAGCAGCAGCAGACACTCGCAGGATGCTGACGTCGGCGCAGCAGCATCCCTCTGCCGCGACCGCATCCTCTGCCGGTGGCTCTGCCGCTCTCAGTCCAAAGGTTGAGTCAGCCTTTTCATCATTAACGTGCCAGATTCCGTGGGCAGCAGACGTGTGCCGCTCTAACAGCCGGATAACCTAATCAACGAATCTCCCCAGGATGCCGACGAGCGGGGCCAACTATCGTTGCCATATGGAACAGGCGTCCTGGACGTCCTGCCCGGCCGTAAAAAGTAATTGTGAAAGTTTCTGTGCTGTTCTATATGTCTGTGTGTGTGTGTCGTCTGCCGGAAATTTCAAGTGCTTCCGCTTCCGCTTCAGCTCTCCAAGCGAAAAACAAAAAACAATGAGGGAAAAAGGCAAACATTTGTATAAATTATTGATTTTTGCCTTAGCCAGAGAAAATAATAATGGCGAACTGTGACACACTTAGTGGAGGCAGCTCCCGTCCAAAGGCTGCTGCTGATGGTGGATCTAAAAAGCGGGCGACAGAAAATCAATTACGCCCGCTCTTCGGGGATGGAAAGATAGGCATTAGGAGCACTTGGCTTAAAATCCAAAGCCCGGCCATAATGACGCGGAGCTGCTGGAGAGGAGAGCCACGGAGCAGAAGTGAGAGAAGTGGTCGAACGAAGATGCCCTGGTGTGGGGTTACATTGCCAACCCCCTAAGGAAACTACAATGGGCCTAGGCTTTTAGGCTTTGATTTGGCAAACTCAAGTGTCCTGCGTTGCCCTCTCCTATGTGCATGTGCATGTGTGTGTGTGTGTTTGTGGAGAAGATTTTCATCAGCAATTTTATCGGTCGTCTGCGTTTTGGGTGGTGGCTGCCAACTGCCACATCCACCGCCCCTGTCCGCTCGGCAAAAGATATCCTTATGCTTTGGGGGTGGTTTCAGTTTCGGTTTTGGTTTTGGTTCCTGGTTCAGGGTTTTTGGTTTCGACTTTTCTGGTTTCTGATTTCCACTTTCAACTTTTTCTAGCTTAATGTTCCATTACAATAATGTAGCATAATAATAGGATAGAGCCCCAATTTCCATTTGAGAGAATACAACTCTGCAACTTCTTAGGAATGTACTGGTTCTCCCTTGAAAAATAATATTTATTAAATAATTAAATTAAGCTTGTGATAGTATCAATAAATTATATCAATAAATAAATAAATTGATCAATATTATGCTCTTTAACACACATTGCTATAATATTTCTCTTCCTTGTTACAGTGCCTTTTGCATTACCCACATCCTTGGAAGATTACCCAAGGAAACAACGACGACGAGGTGGAGGAGTGAGAGAGAGAAGAAGAGTAGAAGAACGAATCGAGAAATCAAAGAAAGGAGGTGAAAGGAAGCATCAGAGACAACGTCAGGATGTCCACGCTATCGCTGCGCATCCAGCTGGAAGGTGGTCGTGTGACCAAGACCATACAGTTCCAGCCCAACACCACAGTCTTCGATGCCTGCAAGATCATCCGCGATAAGTTCGCCGAAGCTGTGCAAGGACAACGTACGTTAATCCCATAAATCCCTAGCCAGAAATCCCTGTAAATATGAGATTTCTCCGTCCATTACAGCCAGCGAATATGGCCTATTTATCTCCGACGAGCAGAACCAGCAAGGCGTTTGGCTGGAAGCCGGACGCACCCTTGGCTACTACATCCTGCACAACCAAGACACGCTGGAGTACCGTCGCAAGCTGCGCACCTTGCGTGTCCGCATGTTGGACGGAGCCGTAAAGACCATTCTGGTGGATGACTCGCAGCCTGTGTCGCAGCTAATGGTGGTCATCTGCACGAAGATCGGCATCACCAACCACGAGGAATACGGATTGGTGCGCGAAGACAACGAGGCGCAGAACGAAAACCTGCCGGACAACAAGTTCGGCACTCTGACCCTCAAGCGAAAGATCATGGAGAAGGATCGCGATGCCAAAATGGAGAGTTTGCGCAAGAAACTCAAGACGGATGATGAGAGTAAGTTGGCTGGCTTTTGTTACCGAAGAAAACTTATTAAACCGGGACTTTATTTACAGTGAACTGGGTGGATGTCAGTCGCACCTTGAGGGAGCAGGGCATTGATGAGGCCGAGACGGTCTTGCTGCGCCGTCGCTTCTTCTTCTCGGATCAGAACATCGATTCCCGGGATCCCGTGCAATTGAACCTGCTATATGTGCAGGCCAGGGACGCCATTCTGGATGGCACACATCCCGTTACCCAGGAGAAAGGTGCGCTTACTTTATAGAAACCTTCAAAGTAACCCTTTTAATAATCTTTTGATTTCTTTAGCTTGTGAATTTGCTGGCATCCAAACGCACATTCAGTTTGGACCGCACAACGAGGCCAAGCACAAGACAGGATTTCTAGAGTGAGTTGATAAAAAGAGCCCTAATCCAAAGTATATTTTAATTACATTTACAAATCGCTTCTCTACAGCCTGAAGGACTTTCTGCCTCAGTCATATGTGCGCGTCAAGGGCATTGAGAAGAAAGTCTTTGCGGAGCACCGAAGGCATGCTGATCTGTCCGAAATCGACGCCAAAGTTCTATACACCAAGACCGCCCGGGAGTTGCCCACCTATGGTGTTACCTTCTTCCTGGTCAAGGAGAAGATGAATGGCAAGAACAAGCTGGTGCCCCGCCTGTTGGGCGTCACCAAGGACTCAGTGCTGCGTCTAGATGAGCGCACCAAGGAAATTCTCGTCTCGTGGCCATTGACCACAGTCCGACGATGGGGCGCCTCGCCGAACACCTTCACCCTGGACTTTGGCGACTATGCCAATCAGTACTACTCGGTGCAGACAACGGAGGCCGAGCAGATTGTCCAGCTCATCGCTGGCTACATCGATATTATACTAAAGAAGAAACAGACCAAGGATCACTTTGGCATCGAGGGCGATGAGGGCTCTACCATGGTGGAGGAGTCGGTGGCACCTTCAAAGTAAGTAGATAGAATAAAATTATCCTGAGACCTACGGGCTAAGCTTTGATTCTTCTTAATTGCAGGGCCACCTTCTTGCAACACGAAACGAATCGCGTGGAGCAACTCAATGTGGAGAGCTTGGCTCATCCGGGCATTATACGCAACTATGACGGTGAGTTTTTAGATTATTTATATTTATTATCGAAAAAATTAAATTCTGAACTTATTTGGTATAAAATCAGGCTTTTGTTAAACATTGGGATTGAAAAAATATTTGCAAGTTAAACGCTAGGAAAAATAACATAAAGAAATTCTTAAAATTATAATTGAGTGACTCGTAGAAAAAATCTTTAAAAATGTAAAAATAGGAAAAATTATAAATTTTAATTAAATAATTAATTAAAAATGTAATTATCTGACATAGTTATTTGTGCATTAAACCAAATAAGTTCATTAGCATTGGGAAGGATACCGAAAAAATTTTTTTAAAGACCTTTATTACGAGTCTAAGCCTTGTAAAAAATGAGAGCTTCAATGACAAAACCTTATAATGTATTATTTATATATATCTATCTATGTATACTCGCTTGATTACTTTTTTACTTGCTTACTTTTTGAGTATGCTAATTTATAATTTTGACTATTTTTTTTACCTTCCCTGTCCTTTGAAAATAATAACAGCCGAGCGCCCTTTCACGCACAACGAAGTGCAGACGGTGCAGTATGGCGCCTTCGTTGGCCAGGTGAATCATGCCCACCAGCCGCCCACGGTAAGTTGTCCCTTGACCCCATCTCGCACTTGCTCAAAACCAAAAACACACACAGAAATTCCACACTAACCGCACTCACACACTCCACTCCACTCAGTTAATCCTATTTTCCCGCGCTTTTTTCCTGAGTTGCCACTGCACATTCTCGTACTCGTACTCCTAACGTAAACATAGCCATAACCATGTGCCATATGAACCCACTTCATCTGCAGCGAACTAACATGACACATCTAATCTCTAATCCCTGTCTCCCGACATGCTGCGATCTCTGAGAACAGCCAGTGGTCAACCAGAGTTTCACCAAGTATGCATTCAGCTGGAGTGATTATTAATTGATTTAGACAACTAATTTATTTATTTTTAAATATATATATTTAGACTAAGGAAGTTCGCATTAGTTCTGTGAATCTAACGGAGCCACAGCGGGCACTGTTGGGCTACATTTCCGCCGGCCAGGATGTCTTGATTCGCGCTGACGAAGAGCTGCGCACCAAGGTAAGTTTAGCCTTCCCTCCTGGGTACTAGAGATTATCTAACCGTCACTTTCTCTGCTTGCAGGCACCCATCCAGGAGCTGGGCAGCGATTTGCGCTCCATTGAATGGCGCGAGAACACGCTGGACACCTCCAAGCAGGCCGTCAGCAGTCATGTGGCCACCATGAGCGCTGCCACCGCCCAGATCATTACCGCATCGCAGCCGGACGAGGTGGATACGGAGGCCATTTCGGCTTCGGTGTCGCAGATTGCCCAAACCATACCCGAGGTGACTAAGGAAGTGCGTCTGATTGCCGCTCTGATGGAAAATGACTCGAACGGTGACCAGTTGCTGGAGGCTGCCCGCAACTTGTGCAATGCCTTCAGCGATCTCCTGAAGGCCGCTGAGCCGGAGAGCAAGGAGCCGCCACAGCATCTGATCAATGCGGCGAGCCGTGTGGGCGAGGCCACCACTCATGTACTGAGCACCATTGCCGAGGAGGAGGTCCCCGAAAATCGGGATCTGCACGACATGCTCCTGGCCCTGGCCAAGGCGGTGGCCAACACTACCGCCGCCCTTGTGCTGCGAGCCAAGAACATTGCCGCCAGCTGCGAGGACGAACAAGCCCGCAACAGAGTGATTGGAGCGGCCAGTCAGTGCGCCCTTGCCACCAGTCAGTTGGTAGCCTGTGCCAAGGTGGTGGCGCCAACGCTGCATAACGCCGCCTGCCGTGAGCAACTGGAGGCGGCGGCTAGGAACGTGGCCAGAGCCGTCAACTCGTTGTGCGAGGTATGCAACGAGGCGAGCAATGATCCCAAGCTGAAGGCCGATCTCCTGGCAGCCGCTCGGGATGTGTCCAAAAGCCTCACTGACATGCTGGAACACGTGAAACTGAGCACCAGGGAGCATGCGAACCGCACCAGCACTGAGCTGAGTCCCGTAGAGAATGTGATCATCGGCACGGACATCTTGGTGTCTACCCATGATCCCCAGGAGATGGTACGCCATGCCCGCACCCTGGGCCAGACCACCGCACAGCTTATCCAGAGCATCAAGGGCGAGGCGGACCAGCAGCAGGACGCAGACATGCAACGTCGTCTCTTGTCCGCTGCCAAGCAGCTGGCCGATGCCACAGCCAAGCTGGTGGAGGCCGCTCGTCTTTGCTCCTCGAATCCCCACGATACGGATAACCAGAATGCCCTGCGCCGGGCAGCAGAGGAGCTGCGCGAAATTACCACCACTGCAGCCAATACGCCGGCAATGAAGCGGGGACTCATCCAACGACTGGAGTTCTGCTCGAAGCAAGCCGCATCGGCAGCCACGCAGTGCATCTCGGCGGCCCAGAATGCTGTGCAGCACAGTCAGGACCATCAGACCAAGGAAACGCTGCTGCAGGACTGCAAGCGGGTGGCTGACACCATCCCACGACTGGTCACTTCGCTGAAGACGACCCGGGCGCAGCCAGACGATCCCAACGCCCAGCTGAACCTCATCGAGGCGGCGGAACAGTTCATCGAACCGGCTCTGCAGGTGTCGAAGTCTTCGAGGGCTCTGCAGCCCACTGTCACCGATATTCCCTCTGCCACGCAGCTGTCCAAGGGTGCCCTGCATCTGGGACAATGTGTCTCCGAGCTGCATTCGGTAGCTCAGCGCACTCGCGATGCCTGCGGTGGCCAGGAGTTGGAGTCAGCCTTGGAGGGGGTGCGCAAGCTGCATGATGGACTCGAAGACACGCGTCAGGCGGCTATCGCCGGCCAGCTGCGCCCGTTGCCGGGTCAAACGGTGGAGAACACGGCCGACGAGCTGAGAAGGTCCGCCAAGAACGTGGGCATTGCCCTGAGCCAACTGCTTTCCTCGGTGCTGCATAACCAGCGCGTTTATGCCGGGGCAGCGGGTCGCGATACGGCCCTGGCTCTGGGAGACTTCACTAAGAGCGTGCACGGAGTGGCAGCCACCACCCAGAACCCGGCTATTATCGACTGTGCGGATGATGTGGTAACCAGTTCGGCGCGACTCATCGAGCAGGCGCAGCGCACGCTGCAGGGGGCGTCCAACCCGGATGCTCTGACCCAGGCTGGAAAGGAGGTGACCGCAGCGCTGTCCGCTGCCGTAGATTGCATTCCCGGCCAGCGGGAGGTGGACATGGCCCTAAGAAACGTGAGCGATTTAAGTGAAATCCTCTCGATGAGCGAGTTCCCGCCCTCGTCCCGACCCTATGCCACCCTGCAGTCGGAACTGAAGCAGGTGGCCGAGCAGCTAAGCAGCTCCGGAGGCCAAATTGTGGTCTCTTACCACTCTCCAGCCTTGCTGGCCGAGACCACTCAGAACTTTGCGGCCAACTACCGGGATTTGCTGTCGGTCAGCATGGAAATGGCCGGCCAGACGCAGGAGGAGGAGGTGCGCTCTCAGATCATCGAGTGCCTGCGCCATGTGTCCACCCAGTCGTGCTCGCTTCTCTCGACGGCGAAGTCGATTGCCGCCGATCCCGGCCAGCCGAATGCCAAAAACCTTCTTCATGCCGCCGCTCGCGGCGTAACGGAAAGCATCAACCAGTTGGTGGATGCCAGCATCCAGTCGGCTCCTGGCCAGAAGGAATGCGACAATGCCATGCGCAACATCGAGGCACTGCGCCTTATGTTGGACTACCCGCACGAGCCCATCAACGAGCTGGGATACTTCGATTGCGTGGAGCAAGCCACTGGTAAGTCACGGAACCTGGGCTACGCCATCTCCGAGATGATCAACAATGCCAAGCAGTCGCAGCATGTGGAGTTCAGTCAGTCGGTAAACAATGTCAACGACTCCATTCAGGGACTGATCGAAAGCTCCTCGCAGGCCGCCTATCTGATTGGCGTCTCGCATCCGTCTAGCGTGGCCGGACGACCGGGCATCATCGATCAGGCTCAGCTGACGTGGGCCTACCAAGGCATCCGCCAGCACTGCGACATCGTAGCCAGCCAGAAGTCGACCAAGCCGCAAATGATCTCGGCCCTCACGGTGATTGCCAAGCACACCAGCTACCTGTGCTCCATCTGCCGCCAGGCCTCGATGAACACCTCGAATCCTGTGGCCAAGAACGAGTTCATTGTGCTGGCTAAGGAAGTGGCCACGGCCACCTCAGATCTGGTGCAGGCCATCAAGGCGATTGAAGAGCAGCCGGCCGGTGGAAGTCGCTTGCGTCTGGTGGAGCCACTCCTTGAAGCTGTCAAGGCGGTGCGTCAATATGCGTCTAGTCCCGAGTTCAGCTCGGTGCCCGCCAAGATCTCGGCGGAGGGTAGGAAGGCCCAAGAGCCAGTAATTCAGGCGGGCCGCGGCGTCATCGACGGTGTGGTTGAGATGGTCAAGGCGGCCAAATCGCTAGCCCTCTCCCCCGACAATCCGCCCGTGTGGCAACAGCTCTCGATGCACTCGACGCCCGTGTCGGAGTCTGTGAAGCGGTTGGTGGACAACATCCGAGACAAGGCGCCGGGCCAGGCGCAGTGCGAGCAGGTGCTCCATACCTTGGGCACTTGTACCCGCGAGCTGGACAGCTGTGCGCTCGCCGTGAACGCTCAGGGTCTTAGTCAGCGGCGGGACAACAACCTGCACGGCTTCAGTGGCCAGACGATGAACTCGGCCTCCGAGTTGGTGGACAAACTGGAGCCCATCCGATTGGCAGGCAAGAACAATGCCGAGCAACTGGGCCATGCCGTGGGCGAGATCTCGCGGTATGTGGTGCCCATGGTGAATGGTGCCATCGGAGCCTGCACCCACATCGTGCACAGCCAGCAGCAGATGTCGTTAATCCAGCAGACGCGCTCGGTGGTGGAGAGTGCCATTACACTGGTGCAGTCGGCCAAGGACTCGGCCGGCAATCCTCGAGCTACGCACGCCCATCCGCGGTTGGATGAGGCCATCGACGGCACACGGGAGGCTATCCTGGAGCTGCAGCAAACAGTGGAGAAGATCAACGCGGAGACGGGCATTGTTACGGGTCTGATGGAGCAGGTGAACCGTTCCATCACCCGGCTGACCGACAAGCGGCAGTCGCTGCTGAACGCCTCTTACTCGGACACTTTCGTGGACTACCAAACGCGCATGGTGGCGCGTGCAAAGGAGATCGCTAGCCTGGCCAACGAGATGAATGCCAAGAGCAGCGTGGAGCCGGCGGCCCTGCCCCAACTGGCCGTCGACATGACCCAGCACTACCAGCAGTTGACACAAGATTCTGTGGGAGCCAGCACCACCACAACATCCCCGGACGTGGCCATGCGCATCCGCACTACGGTTATCGATTTGGGCCGCTCGGTCAGCTCTATGATTCAGTCGTCGGCCGGCGGAGCACGACCCAACGACGTGGGCGCCCAGAAGGATATTGCGCGTAATGCTCGCGAAGTTTCCGAGAAGGTGGCCCAAGTGCTGGCCGCCTTGCAGGCGGGATCACGTGGCACTCAGGCCTGCATCAATGCCGCCCACACGGTATCTGGCATTATTGGAGATCTGGACACAACCATTATGTTCGCGACCGCCGGCACTCTGCACTCGGACGGAGATGGAAGCTTCGCCGATCATCGCGAGCACATTCTGCAGACGGCCAAAGCTTTGGTCGAGGACACCAAGGTGTTGGTGACCGGAGCGGCTGGAACTCAGGATCAGTTGGCCAGCGCTGCTCAGAATGCAGTGTCAACTATAAGTGAGTTTAGAATACGAAAGTTTCATGAATAATAACTAATTTAAAACCCTAAATTCCAGCTCAACTGGCTGAGGCAGTTAAGCGAGGCGCCTGCTCTCTGGGATCCTCGCAGCCCGACTCTCAGGTGATGGTCATCAATGCCGTCAAGGATGTGGCCTCGGCTTTGGGCGACTTGATTAACTGCACCAAACTGGCCTCGGGCAAGCCCATTAACGATCCCTCCATGCAGGGTCTGAAAGAGAGCGCCAGGGTAAGTGTCAGATCTGGCTAACCAGTCCCCCATTCTCTCTTTTTCTCTTTATCTCTCTCTCTCAAACTATCCTTCTGACTCTGTAGTTTTTTTAAATCTCTGCTATTAAGCTTTCGTTGTTGTGGCTTTTAGAATTTGCAGAATAATTCACTTAATTGACTTTAAGTTAATTATTCTGTTTTAGTTTTTACTCTCCTTAACTCACAAAAATTGTAACTGACTAGAAATGGTTATGGTTTGTCCCTAAAATGTTATTTAAGTTTACAAAATAGAGTTATAAAATATGGGTTTTAAAAATAAACTTAACTTAGGCAGGGATGCAACAGAAATCGCTGGAAATTTAAGCAATCTTTAAAGCATTTTTATTTCAAAGCAATTTCCGTCGACTCCCTGATTTCGATTTATCCCTGATATATCGGCTATTCATATATGATTTCTTTAATAATATTTTCTCTTCTATGCAAAGATATGTAAAGCGCATACATAAATGTTGTTTTGTGGCATATTGAAAACTCGAACATAAATAAACATCAACTGGCTTTGGCACTCATCCACCCGTTCATTAAACAAAACCAAAAAAACATAGGAAAAACCCAACCACTTAAATGTTTCTGTGTATATTTCGAATAACCCAACTCCACTGCTGCTGGCTGATTTTTTGTTAAAATCTCGTACAAGAATGAATGGAAACCGCATCCCACTCTGCTCCCTCAAGCTTCTGCTGCTGCCCTTGCTCTTGCTCTCGCTGTTGTCGTTTTCGTTTCCTTTAATGTTATTAATGTTATCAATGTTTAACCGAATGCACCATGCCCACCATAAAAGCCCACTACTTGCATTATTTCCCTACGGCATCGGTAAACAAGAGTGTATTTTGGAACCACCCTACTTGCCCCGGCTCCGGCTCTAACCCCCTGGTCATCCCTGCTGGCTAGCTCTGCCTGCGACTGCTGCGCCGCGCTCTCTCAACCACCGAGGCACCCAGAACACCCACCTACCCTTTCCAAACCACCCTTCCCATCTTTCCCACACCCACCAACCACCCACTTCCAACGTTTGTAAAAAGAAAACCAAATGGGAAAATCCATAAATTGATGTATTTTTTCGTTTTGCTAATTCGTTGTGCCTTCGACGTGTCTGCTCTTCTTTTTTCCCACAAAACAAAAATAAAATAAAAAAACCAAAACACTCATGAACTGTACAAAATGCAAATCGAATTCAAAAACCGCTCCACACGCTCCTCCTTCTCTTCATGCGCCGCGCTCGCTGTGGAAACAATCTGCTATCAAATCGATATCAAACCAAAATCTCCATTCATCCGCACAAACCGAAAAAAATAAATCAAAATACGAGCAGACGCTTCAAGATGTTTGCCAAGCAGCTGCCCACAATGGCCGCCATTCAGAAACTAACCCACACTCAGACATCCGCAGTGGCAGCCACATCCTCCTCCTCAGCAGCAGCAGTAGCAGCGGCATCATCGACATCGCCATGGCCAACTGAGAACCATCCGTGTCCGTGTCCCTCGTTCAACTTGCATTAATCCATTCAGAACACAATGAAACATAATTTTTGCCCCTTGAAAAGTTGAATTGAAAACTGATTGTAAGGGAACTTTTAAGTGCTGGGAAGAGCCTAAAGCGAATGTCCTTATTTTACTTACATTCTTTAATAATTATAAAGCACAATTTGAAAACTTGCCGAAGGGATTTCGTAGCGCTTACCTGGCCCCTAGAAGTTTTCATTATTTATCTCTATCAATGTCATTTTTTAAAACTAATTCGTATTACTTATGCATAAAATAAAGGCCCATAATTGGAAAATCTATTATTTTTCTATTGTTTATCTAATAGTTTCCTATTTTAATTTGTAAGAGTGCCAAAGCCAATTAGAATGTTGTAGTTCCTTAGTAGTAGAAGTAGAAAAATCTGTTCATTAGTCGACGATTGTAGAAATCCTGCTCTATCTATAAGTAACTCTCTCCCAAATCACCCTTTTTGCCGACCAAACATTAATCACAAACATCTCTGCTCTGCCAAACCAATTTACACTCGAAACCAAATAGGTAATGGTGCTGAATGTGTCCTCGCTGCTGAAGACCGTCAAAGCTGTGGAGGATGAGCACACGCGCGGAACGCGGGCCATGGAGGCCACCGTGGAAGCCATTTCCCAGGAAATTCGGGTATGTTTTTAAAGTAATTCGAAATATATTTAAATTATTAACATTTTTTTATTACCCTAATAGGCCATGCACACTCCCCCTCCAGTGGGCAGCAACCAGGTGGGACCCGAGGACCTAATCCGTGTAACCATGAATGTGACTGCCGCCACTGCCAAGGCCGTGGCTGCTGGTACCTCCAATCTGCAGGCTGATATCGTGGCTGCCGCAAATCTAGGACGTCGGGCCATCTCTGACATGCTGATCGTTTGCCGCTCCGTCGCCTGGAACTGCGCCGAAACGGAGGAACTGCGAGTGCGTACCCTGGAAGCGGGCACGGCAGTTGGCGAGTCCTATCGCGAGCTGCTCAACGGAATTCTGCACAACTGCAGCGCCGACGATCGCATGCATTTGTCGCGTCGTGTGGCCAAGTGCGTGACCGATCTGGTGGCCATGGCCAGGCTGCTTAAGGGCTCTGATTGGATCGATCCCGAGGATCCCACAGTGATAGCCGAGAACGAGCTGCTGGGTGCCGCTGCCTCTATCGATGCGGCAGCCAAGAAGCTGGCTTCGCTGCGTCCTCGTCGTCAGACCGACGTCACGGTAGGTCCAGCTTTTATATCCCTAACCTAATACCTACTAAGTGGTGAATGATAACTAACTCATGCTAATTAATAAGCGGTGCTTGATCCCTAACTCCACGCCCTCAAAACAAACTAATTGATGGTTCCAGTGAGATATGTTTGATATTCTTGGTTGTTACATTCAAAAGTTCACCCAGGAATCAAACATATTATTACTGTGGCCCTCGCCAATCTACTAAACCTCTCGGCTCGAAATCTCGACTAAAACTGAAACGCCTGGTGACTGTTTTGCCTTTCAACTTTAAAGCTTTCCTGTTCCCAAATATTTGTACATACTAATCCCTGCCTTTTCTGCCCACACACAGATCGAACTTGACGAGAACATGAAGTTTGACGAAATGATTCTGGAGGCCGCTAAGGGCATTATGGCCGCCTCAGCAGCCTTGGTGCGCGCTGCAAACGCTGCCCAGCGTGAGCTCATTGACCAAGGCAAGGTCGCACGTCGTCCGCTGACCAGTTCCGACGATGGCCAATGGTCCGAGGGTCTCATCTCGGCCGCTCGTTTGGTAGCCGCCGCCACGCACAGCCTGGTGGAGGCTGCCCAGAATTTGGTGCGCGGCGTGGGCACCGAAGAGATGCTCATCTCCACTGCCAAGCAGGTGGCTGCCTCGACGGCCCAGCTGTTGATTGCCTGCAAGGTGAAGTCCAATCCCAACTCAGAGGCCGGGCGACGTCTGCAGGCTGCAGGAAATGCGGTGATCAAGTCCACCGACAACCTGGTGCACTCCGCCCAGCAGGGCTTGGAGGCCGAGGAGGAGCACTCGCTGAAGATTAACACATCGATGGTGGATGGCATGGCGCAGGAGATTAATGCGCGCTCCGCGGTGCTGCGCAAGGAGAAGGAGCTGGAGGAAGCGCGCCAGCGCTTGAAGCATGTGCGACAGGCGCAGCGGTACGCTAAGAATACCCAGGGCTTCACTACCGACGAAAGCGATACGGAGATTGCCTATGGAACGGTCAACAGGAGCCAGAACAATGTATGAGAAACTTTATGTACTATATTTTATTTTTAGTTAGATTTTGCACCAGCGAATGAAATTGGCACTGAGATCGATGGCTATATTGAGGCACCAGTTTTTGTATGCTTTCCAATAGAACAGTTTAGAGGGATAACCTGGTGTGGGGCTGCAGAGCCAATCTAACACGTAACCGTCTAACCTCTATTCTCTTTCTCTCTCCTAACCCCGTAACAATAACAGACTTTGGGTCGCAGCGGAGGAGGCGGCGCTTACTACGGCGAAGTGCCCAGCTCGCCGAGCTACTTCTCAGGTGGAAGCCAGCAGCAGCAGCAAAAGCATCACTACAACTACGCCAGCCCGCAGCCCCAGCACTTCCATCACCCTGGAGCGGTGTCGCCGCCGCCGTCCAACTACCCAGCAATGGATGAGGCCAACGGAGACTTCCCTCCGCCACCACCGCCGCTGTCAACGACCATTTCTAACATGCAAACCGCCACTTCTGGTCACAGTAGCTTCCGCCCTAATCCCAAGCTAACAGCCAATGCAGTGCCCCGTCCCTATCCGGGCAGTCCGGGCGGCAGCAACGGCCTAACCAATGCACCCACCATTGGCGCCACTACACCCACTAATACCAACTACCAGCATAGCTTTGAGTCGTCGTCCAGCATTAAAACGCAAAACTCATCTCCGCCGGCGGTGCCGCAGAAGCCGGTTAACCGGAATCTAGAGGCGTGCGTGCAGGATTTGCATGACAAGACCTTTGGCCAGGGCGGCGTGGTGCAGCTGACGGGAGGCAATGGCTATCCGGGACAGAACTACGAGGGCTACACGTCTAGGTGAGTTTAAGATGTCCAGTTTTTTTGTTTTCCTCTGTTGCTAATTTGTGCTCGGTATGTCCGCAGGTATGAGACGCGTAATTTTGACAAGGCGGCCAACAACAACACAAGCACCACCACAACCAGCAGCAGCGATCTCGGCGTGGTCAAGCCCTTGGAGTCAAGCTTCTCGCAGATGACCCTCAACACCGATGGCGGCAAGATCAGCATTGTGGACCAGGGCTCGGAGCGACTGACCTCCATGACACAGCGCGTGATGGAGCGCAAGTCCTTTACGACTACAACGGAATCCCGCTCGGAAACCAAGACGGAGAAGCATAGTTTTCGACTGGACTAGAAGCCCGCCATAGTTGCCTAAGTAAATGTTCTGGCGGGAGCCTGTCGATGTTTGCCAAAAGTGCTTTTAACATTTACACCCCATACACACGAACATACTAATAGAAATAATTTAATATTAATTGTAATTTAGCCACTAGCGAACTACGTCTATATATGCTCCCCCTACTATATAATCGCCTAATATTAACAACCCAATAATTGCTATCCTATCTTCTATATCTTCGTAAAACTGTTGTATCTGCCATTGAATTGCCAATACATCATATATCTCGATGAGCAAGCCGTAAACAGCAGAGTTTTATATAGTCAGGGGAGCCTTAAAAATCTAAATTTCAAATTAACCCTTAATAATCGTATAACCCCTACAAAATTGGTACTTCACTTTTGTTGTTATTTCGATGCAATTTATTACTGTGCACTAAACACTTGAAATCTTATTTCGTAATGCGTGTAACCCTAATTAAGAAAGGAAGAAATCCTCACGCAGAACAGTCAAAATATCTATGTAAAACCCTTTTCTATGTTCTAAAGTTGTGAATTCTGTTTGTTGTAATCAATATTATTTCTTATATCTTTGTATATACGTACATGTGCGAGTCGTGTATGCAGTTGCATATTTAAATTGTGTATTTTTTGTAAATTAATAAAAACAAAGTAATATTTTAACAATGTTGTAGATGTGTTTTGAAATTTAACCAGGAATTCAGATTAGAAATAAATCCAGCAATATTTTTCAAAGTCCAACAACTTCTTCACCCTACAATTTTCCGAAATTCATAAATGCACTAAATGCATAAAATATTCAACAAGCAGTTGACCAGCTCCTTTAATCTGTGTAAATTAACGTTTTTTAGAAGCGAGAAGAGTGCAGAAACCTTTCTATTTGGACAAAAGGCGAATGATTATCTAAAAAGGGTTCGTTCCAAAACTTTAATACTCCTTTATACTCTTCTTAGTAGATCATAATATTTTATTTATTTTTATAAAGGCAGACACAAACAATTATATAAAATAAAATGATTTTAGAAATCTCATATATAATCAATAAAATAAATGCAACATTTAGTCCGTCAGGTAGTATAGGTTATCAATTAAATTGCCACAGTTGTCATTCCATAAATGCGTTTCTGGTTCTGGATTGGAGCTAGGCTCATTGTTTTTACTTGTACTCCAGGTTCAGCTGGCGACCAATGAGCCAGCGTCTAATCTCCGAGGTGCCTGCTCCGATTTCGTACAGCTTGGCGTCCCGCAAGATGCGACCCGTTGGGTTCTCATTGATGTAGCCGTTGCCACCGAGGATCTGAATGGCATCCAACGCCACCTGAGTGGCCTTCTCGGCGGTGTAAAGAATGACGCCAGCGCAATCCTTGGGACTGCGAGTTCCCGCGTCACAGGACCTGGCCACAGTGTATAGGTAGCTGCGGCAGGCACTTAACGTGGTGTACATATCGGCCATCTTGCCCTGCAGCAACTGGAATTCGCCAATCAATTGGTTCATCTGCTTGCGCTGGTGGGCATAGTCAAAGGCCACGTCGCAGGCGGCTTGCATCAAACCCACGGGTCCGGCTGCGAGCACCAGGCGTTCAAAGTCCAATCCAGACATAAGCACATAGACGCCCTTATTCTCCTGGCCCAGCACATTCTTGGCGGGCACCTTCAGGTCCTGGAAGACCAGCTCGCAGGTGCTGCTGCCACGCATGCCAAGCTTATCAAGCTTCTGGGCCACACTGAAGCCCTCCCAGGCAGTCTCCACAATGAAAGCGGTGATACTGTGCTTGTCCGGCACTCCAGGACCTCCGGTTTTGGCATAGACAACCAGGGTGTCGGCATCGGATCCGTTTGTAATCCAGAATTTCGATCCATTCAGCACATAGTAGTCGCCCTTGCGCTCGGCGCGCAGCTTCATGGACACCACATCGGATCCAGCTCCAGGTTCGGACATGGCCAGTCCTCCGATGTGCTCACCGCTGCATAGCTTTGGCAGATACTTCTCCTTCTGCTCGGGTGTGCCGTTCTTGGTCAGCTGATTGATGCACAGGTTGGAGTGGGCACCATAGGACAGAGCCACGCCACCAGCAGCTCTAAAATACATATATGTAAACATATTAATCTGGTTTCTAAGGTGTTCTTTTATATCTTACCGTGAGAACTCCTCCAAAATTATGCAGTGATCGAGATAGCTGCCCCCAGTGCCACCAAACTCTGGCTCAGCTGTGATGCCAAGGAAGCCAAGATCGCCCAGTTTTTTCCAGAAAGGACGCATGTCCCTGTGAAATCAAGAATTACATACATAAATATATAGTATAGAGAAACCATAGACTGCCACATGGTAGCCCAATCAAGTTCCCACAAATTCCTATAAAGAGGAACCCAAAACAAGCTTGTTAGGATCATATCTTACTTGAAGCTATCCAGCTTGTCGATCTCCTTAGCCAGTGGAGCCAGTTCCTTTTGGAAGAAATTGAAGGCGACTTCGCGCAACTTCTGGCGATCCTCGTCCAGCCCGAACATGGCATCGTTGACGGGATAGTGGGCGAGGGTTCGGGTGCAGGACGAAGGACGATTGCCGCTCTGCAGGAGAGATCGGCATGACTTGGCCACAAATCGCAGAGCCATGTTGACGTTGTTTTAAGGGAGGGAGCAGTAAACTATTATCTAACCTCTGGCGATCAGCTGTTCCCACTCGCTATATCACCGTCACCACCAGCACTTTCCGTCTCTAGATTTGGGTTCGGACTTCCGCTGGCCAGCCGATAGTTGTAGCTACGGATTTGAAGTGATACTTTAGTTGGATAATGGAATTTTGCGTAAATAAAAAAAGTTTTTTAAGTATAGTAGTTCTAGAATAATGTATTATTCTGTCCCTTCCATATCTAGTTCATGGTTTCGAGCTCTAGTATAGAGGTGTTTATTTCTATATTTTAAAAATAAAAGTAAAACTAAGTAATTTCATATATTAATTTCATATATTAACACATTATTTAATTAAAAATGAATTTTCTTTTAGTTTTAAATAAATTCAATTACATTGTAAAGTTCAATGATCAAACAATGTTTTCTCCGGCAAGCAACACTGGCTGCTGCTCAATTTCAAAATGGAATTCAAAAGTGAGCGCCAAGTCCCCTTTGGAATCACCATGAGAACACTGCTGACTAAAAGTAAGCTTCCCTCCCAAGGCAAACCATCAAAAGCCGCTGCTACTGGAGATGCACCCAGACGAAGGAGAGACTGAGCAGCAGTCCTTGCACTGGGTCCTTAATAGAAGAGCTGCGAATCCAGTGCGCATGACTCACCAACGGCAAGTGGACGGGTTGCCGGGAAGCCGGCAGTAAGAACAACAATGAAAACACATAGAAGCAGCCAGTGCAGGCGCAGGAATAAACATAAACAGAGTCAGGACGACGGTCTCAGTCTGGCTAGAGCTTCGGTCTAAATGGAATTAAAGAGGCGGCGACCGAGCCCCAGAGCAGCCATCGAGTCATCAGTAGCGCTGTGGTTGCCCATCGTGCGTTGTGCGTTGCCCGCGGAGCTCCGGATCCGGTCGTCCTGCTGCTGGCCATATCGGATATCGGCTACGGATACGGAAGTGTGTGTTGCCCCCGGGCGGAAGGCTGAAGTGATAATTAATTGATGGGCTTGGGAGAGGGACTAGAACTGGTACTGGTACTGGGTACTAGGCACTGGGCACTGGTACAGCTACTAGGAGCGGCCAATGTTCGGCATTTGATTTTAAGGGGCAGGTGTAACCCAAATAATTGAACAATTCGGTGGCAGGCAAATCGATAAGTGTCCCACCAGAGTAGTCATAAATAAGTCGTTGCTGTCGTCCTGACAGCTGGAGGAACGAGCGGCTCACGTGTGTGCTGGGTTTTGATTAATGGCCCCCACGTTGCCAAGGATTCGAGGCGGCAGTTCCTCCCCCAATCGGCGTATCCTGTCAATCAACACGACTTCATGAGGAGGCGCTTCCCGTAGGTAACCATCGCAACTAAGACGTTTCCGTGGATGAATCTCATCTAGCACGCTTTTCGATGTGTACCTCAAGCATTCTCATTAAGGACTCATCCCTCCTCCCACCTGCACCTCATCATTATATTTTGGCCCTGCTAATGCCGTTTTAATGATGCCGCCTGGCTTTTTGGCTAATCAATCAGCGACGGTGGCGGTGGCCTGAACCTTTTGCAATTCCTATTGCACTCCCTTTATGTAACACAATCAACCCAACACGGAGCCACCGCGTTCGCACAGCAATTAAATGCCGCCCGGTCTATAAACAGATCTCACTGCCAGTGTCTCTCTCGCTGTGTTGTTGCGGCATTCTTGGGATGTTTGTTTGCTGGCTGGCTGCTGGGGCCCCTTAATGCCAAGTGGAATGAACTTGATGAGCAGCAGTTGCCACTTTGGTGTTTCATTGCATCCGCGCCGTGCACCACAAAGGCATCTCTGATGGACGTGGATGTAGTGCGGCAATTGAACCCGACTGCTGGAAAGCTGGGATGATGGGAGGGACTGGGATGTTTCGATGCTGGCATGCTGGGGGTTGGCCTCCTCCTCATAAACATGGCTGAAACACAAAACATGCAATCTGCCGGCTCAACACAACTTGAACTTGTCGCGTCCACTGCACGAAACTTTTGATGAACCCTCCGTTTTATAATCCAACTTTAATGCACCCTGACAAGTGAGGTCATCCACTGGGCCGCTTTAGTTCACTTTCATTAGTGGAATTACTGAGACAGTTTAAGCCCAGTTAAATGACAATGTTGTTGCTTCACGGGGCTCCAAAAATTTTAAGCATTCCTTTGGGTAAAGACACAAAAAGAAGCTTATTTTCTATACCTTTAAAGTTTGCAATTGGAACTTAAAAATAGAGTATAACGAAGCCCTAATATATATTAATTTTAATTTTAATACTAAGTCTGCATCTGAAATATGTGAGAATTTCTATTTAATATTTGGGTGGAATTCGAAAAAAAACCAATGGTAGTAGGTATAGAAAATAAAATAAAACTTCAGAATGATCTCAATGCTTGCCCAACAACATTTCTCCATAAAGATCTCTAAAGATTGGCTAGCAATCGAGCTCCTGCATGCCTCAATGGGCATTTCGGATCTCAAATGGAATCCCGTCCACTTTTAATTTGCATTTCCCATCAATCTGGCTGGCAATCAACCAACTCGATATGCGTATCTCTAAAAATACGCCGCAAAATAAAAAATAATGTGTGTGATAAGCAAGTGCAGTTTGCCGGAGAGCGGCTCCGTAAACACTGTGTATATAGTATACAGTGTACGGCTGTCGGCCAGAGAACACGGAACGGAACGGAGGCGACAGAGCAGCAGCAGTGACAAAAAACATAGTCCAAAAGTGAGACCAACTGAAAAGCTTTCGGACGTCCACAGGTCCACACCGCGGCCACGGCATTCGTCAGCGAAGTGGGCGCAGGTTTAGTCGGCATTAGTCGCGCTCCCAACGGCACGGCAAACGATCCACGATCGACGACATCGACATCGACGACAATACAAAAACAAACGACGACGCATGGACTCCGTGCGCGATTTTCATTCAGTTTTCAGTCAACTTCTCGCTCAGTTCTCGCCGCATCCACATCTAAACCCAAACCGGAGCCGGCCGAAAGCCCGGCCAATTATACTCGTAAACGAGAGCCAGCACAACTGACCCAGCTCCGCAGTCCAGCGGCTGCGGTTAGAAGGAGAACTCATCATTATCCGCCATAATCGTTAGGGTTAGTTACCCCTCAAAACCGAAACCGAAACGTCGCGTTGTCACGTAATGCCCATTCGATTTAATTTCATTATTAATTTTTTTGGAATATACCCTTCTTAGTGTGTTCGTTTCGGGGCTGTTTCGGGCGGACAGCCAGTAAGGAATATGAAAAGTGACCGAGTGTGTGTTAAATTAAATCACCGCATTATAAATAACTTGGGAAAATTTCAAATCTAAAATATATTCTCATTGGCGGCCAGCTAGATATATATCTCCGAGCGCGCCCGACCGCCCGCCAAGTAATCGAAGCGACAAAAAATACGCAAAGTTCGAAAAAAGCGCGAGTGTGCGAGTGTGGCAGAGTGTGTGTTTGGCAAATGTCACTGGTGTGTGCTGTGCGTCACTGAAGATAAACCACGAGCACACATAAAATCGCAGCATATAGTATATACAAATATATATTATTCTATTTACGCGCGTGTCTTGTAGCCAACAAAAAGTAAATCTCAGCGAGCAGTCACAGCCGCCACAAAATGGAGTCCAAGCGCTCGAAAAAAGGACGAAAAACTCGGCCAGGACAGGTCGCCCCGGCTGCCGCCAATCCTCAGCAGCAGCAGCAGCCTCATCATCCCTGGGACGAAGGTAGGCCCATCAAGTCCAGCTCTGGTCACTGCATCTGCGGTGCCCCACAAATTAGCCGCGCATTACGCATACGCCGCGTGGGCGGTGTGTCGCATCGCACATCGCCTGTAACGAATATAGAACAAGTTGTTCGTCGGTTCGTTTGTTCGGTCGGACAAGACACATGCCCTGGTATATAGCACATTACTTATGATTGCCTGCCAAGTTGAACGGCAGCCAAAAAGTATGACAAGCTCTCTGTTTTGGCGCCGCAGTCGGTCGGTCGCCCAATTATAAACCCGTATGCATATTTTTGCCCAAGTCGCGAATTCAGAGCTCCCAGAGACGCAACGCAGTCCAGCGGAAATCGGCAATCACATTGCAATGGCCCCGCTAATACCACACAATTGGCTGGTGATTGGGGTAGTGCTACTTAAGCGCTTTGACATGCAAAATGCGAGAAGGAAATCCATGAACTTGGGGTCAGAATTTAAATATTTTGTGAACGCTTGATGCGAAATTTATTTATTTACACTGAAAAGCAAATTTTAAAACTATTTTAATTAAAAAAAAGTATATACTCTTTCCGTTCTTAACTCAACTTCTTCGATTCTAATCATGGAATGGTAATAAATAAATATTTTTGGCACTTCAAATGGGATTTATTGGGTCTTTTATCATTTTTAAAGATTTAAATATTGAATATTAATATATTCTATATTCTATTCCCTTAAAAGCAAATTAACTAAACCTTTAGAACCCTAATTTATCAAAGAGAAATCCACAATTAATTTGTTTGCTTCTGAAAAAATATAGAAAAATAAATATAAGTTGTAAACATTTTGCCCTTGTTCCAATGAAACATTTCAAGAAACACAATTCATTAACATTAAATACAAAAAACAGAAACATATTCAAAATGCTTTAAAACATTATAATGGCCCTAATATTCCAATATTTCATCACCCCAAATTCTTGGCCAGAAATCTTGACCTTCGCAAGAGCATATGAACTTCTACATTTGGAAAACCGAATTTCCCCACAAGCTTTTTACTCGTGTATTTCGGAATCTTGTGAATCGCTTGGCATTCGGATAAGCAGACTGGCTCCGAGCTAGCAGCATCTTCGGTTTCCTAAGCAGCAGCACAATGGGCGTAGAGCACTGTGTGAATTGCCAAACCGGTTATGGATGCGCTAGTAACTACCTAATCCCATACAGACTCCACCACCCCAACCCAACGACTTGGTGGAGTACCGTTTGCCGTTGCATCGATCATCATTTAAATTAGCCGGGGAATGAGCGTGATCTGTGAACGGTTTTCCGTTATTCTAGACAGTTTTATTTATGGCTGATGAAAGTGAAAAATAAACAATAAGGCCTAACCAAAAGTCCGATGAAATTCCCGTTGTCAGTTCTTATCACTTGAAAGATTGCAGTGCTCTGATTGCCACTTGAAAGTAATTATTTGGGGCTATTAAAACAGCAGAGAGTTGGGTAGGAACGTCTAAACAAAGAGGCCAAGTTCAAGATTCCCTGCAGTGGACACTGCACACTGGGATCAGAGCACGTAGACCGCCGCTCAAACGTCACTCTTGGGTCATATGATGGGGCAGTAAACATATAGCAACGTTATCTTATCGTTTGGAAATAATTGGCGGCCGACTTTATCTATTTTACTTGCCAGACTCGCCGATAAGTTTGGTGTTTGTTGCATAAGTCTGCTCAGGTATTTATAATGCTGACAATTTAGAAATTGTTAAGCTAGAACTTATGCAAAAAAAGCTTTCCAAATGATAATGTAATGTAAAGTAATGAAATTCAAACTAATTAATAACCATTTCCCATTATTAGTTAAATTTTTTGAGAAAAAATATTACAAGCAATAATTTTGTGATCAAAAATAAAGTGATTGTTACGTTTTGAAAATAATAAATAGTACCTCTAATGTAATTAATTGATCAACATTTCCACAGCTAACATCGACCTTTGCCCATCTGTTATTTAAATAAATAATAAGTGAATAACAAAGCAAGTTTGCAATTATAATGGGTTACAGGTTAAGTACAAAGTGGGTATCACAATAATTACGATGGGGGTGATGAAGGTTATCTTGGTCATGGGTTCCTTGCATTTATATATCATGGCGGCTCTAGCCATCACTCAGTGGTGAAGTCAGCTGCTATTCTTGGCAGGCGCAGCGTTTATGATTATTATATTAGATTCATAAATCAATAAGCATTTGCCCCCTTGATACTCTCTCTAGAGCCCCTCTTTTGTATAATTTATTGGTAAATCATCTTATGGCGAACCCGCAACAATTTCCTGGCAAGTCGAATGTGCTAAAAGGTTCAACCTAAAATACCGGTAAGCATATTCCACGGAACATTTCGCCCGTTGATTAGCATGGCGAAGAAACCGGATGATTCAGAGCAGGTGAAAATTGCTGGTAATTGGCAGCGGAACGAACTAAATGCTCCCGCCATCGATCGGTCGGATTTGGGGAGTTGGCCCAACTAATGGCGGCCTGATTGATTTCCAATTAGCGGCAGCGAGTCGCATTCTCCTCCATCACATGATTCTAAACAAACTTTGTCCTAATTGCAGGCCTTTCAGCGAAGAGTCCCCATCCGAACAGAGCCATTCCCAGCACGGGCACAGCACTGACCCGCTTTCTGACCTGCATGGCACCAGTGATTGGTAAACGATTCTATTCCCCCAAATGATACCTTCCCATGGTCTCGTGCTGTTCCACCGTGTTCAGTTCATTCATAAAGGAAGAGAGATCGCGGATCACTGTTCCCATACTCATTGGCAACATGTTGCCCCAAGATCATTGTTTACATTATTTGGTCTGCATCTTGTCTTCATCATCAGTTCTATGTGTGGTTCTGGGAGTAGTACCAGTTTCTATCTGTGTTCATACCATCTAAATGTCCGTACGCACAACATAAATTGAGCTGAAATGAGCTAATATAATTTTTAAAAATATTAAACCCAAACGAGTGATATTATTACATTTTCTGGGTATGAAATCCGATCAATTTGACTCTCGTTTCGTGTCCATATTGTTTTCTGTGTGTACCTTCATTATTATTTGTTGGAAAAGTTCCTCAAGTTTTGGGCCCAACTTGAGTGGCCGAGTGGCGTTGCCTGTGCCGTGATTTCTGTCAGTCCATCTGCATGTGGGATACCCACGATACGTATACGTTATATTCTACGCTTGTTTGATTGGGTTTCCGCTCGGTCGCCCTTCCTTCTCATTTCCCATTTCTCATTTCTCGTACCTCGTTTCGTCTCATTTCGTTCCGTTTTGCTTCCTTTCGTCGTCGTCGTCTTCGTTTTGTTTGTCGTTCGTCGTGGCGTGTGGTTGTTGTTGTTCTTGACGGTTTATTTTTATTTCAGTTTGGAACTAATCGTCAATATGAAGGAAAGGCGAAATGTGTATATACCACCGAGTTCTCCCTGAACTATATTTATAGGTAGCCACATAAATAATTCAATATCTGGCCAGTCAAGGTCAGAAAATGAAAGCTTCTGTGCTGTGCAGGGCATAAGAATTCAATAAACTAAAAAAAGCGATTTGGAAAATATGGAAAACTAACGTGCTTAGGGGGCAAATCAATTACAATCGGCAATTTCCGTTTGCATTTGAATAATTAAGCCGTACAATGAACTCGTAGCTCGGTTGAGAAACACGGCGCTTCTGCTTTTGCAATTGTGTCACAAGAATTTATTTTCACAACAAGCACAAATTTGCCGAGCAAACAAAACGCAAAAAAGTTTAGCCGGGACGACGGCCTGAATCCACATAACGCATACGCAATGTGTGCCAGTTGCTCAAATTTTTCTTTGCTCATTCATCAGAATATTCTCAGTTGTCCCACAGAAATTTTGCCAATCGAAAGTCTTTTGGTATTAAACATTTTTATTAGAATTTTCTTGATTGCCAAAGAAAAACTTTGATGGAAAAAAATAAATATAAAGGGGTAATTTATAGAAAAGTTTTTGGTTTACTTTTCTTGGTTTTAATACAATAAATACTAATTTTAGAAACCTTTTGAGAAATATGAATTAGAAATTGTTTTTTATTTTGCTATTTACCAGTTTATTCCTTTTAACAAATGTCTTGAAATGTCCCAACTAAGGAATCCTAAAATACAGCAATGATTTATAAATTCTTAACTAATAAAGTAAAACTTTAAGCAAATGCGGAACTACAATCATTATCTTGAAAATGTCATGCTTAATAAGTTCAATACTAGCTTTCCTTTAAACCGCTAGACCCTTTATAAACCGCTTGCCCAGAAATAAATCGATGAAGGAGTAGAGAGCCAGGATAATGAATTGATTTCCCATGTGCCCATAGCTTGCAGAGCAATAGGAGGAGGAGTAGGACGTGCAGGCAGGTAAAGCTCTCATTAATAAGTTGGCTTGCCCTGGCGGCCCTCGAGTGCGTTACGCTTAAATGATTCTAAATATAGTGGAGAGCGCCCGGCTGACGGCGGCGGATGACAGCGACCTTGAAGGTTGACGTAGCCAGCGTCGCATGCAACCAGTGGCGAAAGTGCAGCATGGAACGGAGGCGGCTGGGGAGGAGGAGGAAGAGCCGGTGCCTTGTCTCCTCTGCCATTTCGAGTCTCTTCTCTCGCCTTTCAATCGGCATGTCGCATTTAGCGATTCGAGAGCAGCGTCAGAGCTTCAACGTCAGCGCTCGACGTTCGACGACAAGTTCGCTGGTGTCGGCGGCGACGGCGCTGCCCCAACTTTTGCTAGTTTTGTTTTCAGCGTTGGTTTTTTAGCGGCTACAAGTAGTATTCAAAACGCGATTAGACGTCGAACATGTGAGGCTCAGAAGACGCCTCGCCTCGCAGCAACTTTTTGTTTTTGCTTATTTTTCCAAATTATTATTATTATTTTTTGTTTTTTATTATTTCCCCAATAATACCTTAACTGCCAATGATATCGAGTCATGGTTTATGTTTTCCTCAGTGTCGCTGGCAATTATGGTGAGTGATCTAATGGATTTGCATGTTACGCAATTCGTCAAGTTCGAAGGGTTCGGAGTTCGGTAATAAATTGACAAAAAACTAAAAAAAAAAGTGTAATGGCCAACGTAATGATTCCTAGGGCTATTACATTGCCACTATTAATAGAGCCCATGTATCCGCACGCGCGTTACGTATACGCCGTGTTGGGCCGCATCAACTCTCCTTCCCCGCGCACTCCCAACACAATTCCCGCGCTCTCCTATCAGTCAGTTCACAAATTTGTGCAAAGTTCAACGGCGACAGTGTTCATGAACTTGTCCGTGATTCGGATTGATTTCCATCTGCGAGTAGTGGAGGCGGAGGAGCAGCCTTCTCCCACAGGCAGTTGTCCATGCTCATTTATGTATGAAAAGTTGATTTTGAGGAAATGCCTCGCGCACCAAACTCATTCAACTGCGAACAAGGCGCTCTCCATGTAAAGCCATTCAAGCCGAGGCAGTTACGCTCGAATTGTTATGGTAAATCCATCCATACACTCATGTGAGTCTAAATGGAAGAAAATGTAAATATGAAAGGTGTTTCAAACTAAGGGGAGGAAGTCAGACCAGATGATTGAATAGTGAAAGATCAAAGGGCATCTCTAGACATAATAATTTTCAAAATATTCCAGTGAAAAGGTACAGTGAAAATCACTCTAGCTGATTGGATGCCAAAGGGTTTAATATGGATTCATAAATTATGAGTTGGGATAATCTATAAGGTGAAAGGGCATATAAGAGCTTAAGCTGAAAAAAGTTGACATCAATGAATTGATAACAAATAAATGTTTGTGTTACTCAGCATCGAATATTGATGAGGAAGCTGCAAAAACATACCTCCTCACTACAACATTATATATTTTTATATTTTGCATCATTTTTCTATAATTATCCATTTAAACCTTTGTCAGCTTTTCATTATTCTTGACATCATCACAGGCACCAAAAAGAAAACACACCTATGTAGATGAGCCAAGAATCTGAGCTCATTTAACCCCGTAAAACATACTATATGAATAAATCGATGTGTCACGATATATATTAACAAGTGAAATCTGCATTATTTCCCCTCTGCAACTCTGTGGCAATATAGCAATTCATTCACCCACAGAAATAATCAGAAAGGCGTAACGAAAAGCAAATTTTTGTTTTGTACAAACAATTAAGTTTCGTGGGCTTGTAATTCCTCGATGTGATTACGTTGGACCCCCAAAAATATACAGATATGGAATAAGTAGACATGTGTGTCTATATAGCAGCGATAAGCAAACAATAATTGTTGAATGTAAAATGCACATAAACACACAGACGCTCATAGAGACCCAGTGAGAATTGGGCACATGAATGCAAAACGAAACTTACTTTTAGTTTTTGTTGATTTTTTCATAGTTTTTTGTAGATTTTATTGCTTGGTTGGGTTGTTTTTGGTTGCTTTGGTGCTCTTGTTTATGCGAGGTGTGCTAAATTAATGGTAATATGTGTGTAAAAACTGCAAATTGTTTACGACTGGTTGTGTGCGCCACTATTTCCCAAACAAAAACAAAAAGAACCGCCAAAGAATATACTCTCAACTGTGGGATACCTGGCATTAGATTAAAATATGCGCTTCATACTAACTAGACCATAAAAGCCTAAAATATTTGAGTTCATAAATAAAGAACAACTTAAAAATCAAGCTCAGTTTGGTATAGAATCTTTGGTTTCTGAAGAATATGTATAACACACCCTCTACGTCCCACGTATAGCTAGAAAAACTAAAACAAAATAGCAAAAAAGACAAAAGAGAACGCGAGCGATTGTAATTTTTGTTAAGCATAAGTACATGTATTTTAAAAGCAAAACAGTTGAGCGCGAAAAGCGAAGGAAAATTGGTCTCCTCTCACCATCAGAGTAGTAGCATTCGGGTATTTAGCTTTCGGGGGGCTGCCTTTGCGAAAATCTGTTTGGACGGACCAGTTGGCCCCGGACAATTTCAGTGCACGGCTCGTGTACCCGCCGCGAATTGCGCTGATATCCAAGATATTCGCGCATCGAGTACCATTCGAATTCGATTGATTTTTATTTTGAAAATAAAAAGGGAAACCAAAAACGAACCGAATCCAACGAAAAAACGAAAAGCAGGAATCGGACTCGGAAAGGAATCGAGTTCTACAATTGGCAATTTGTGGTAAAGGAATGCCTCCTTACATTATACATATTTCGTACGAGTATTTCGTAATTGCAGCTTTCGAAATCGAAAGAATAGAGAATTGACTGGCGAGAATTCTTCGCGAGAATGTTTATGCTGTCCTCGGTGTGTGTATGTCTGTGTTGTCTCTCTGCCATCTCTCGACGCCTCGAAGTCGGGCTGCGACTTATGTAATTGTGTCTCGTCTAGTGTCCAATGTTTGCGCTTATTTTTAGCACCTGTTGCTGGCACCGTGTGTTTACACCTGAGTCGGTTTATCCTCACTCACGGGTTCTCTTTTTCATCTCCTCCCCCCATCTGCAGTGTCGCTACCCGGCGCTGGAACCACCGCAACTGAGCAGCCGACCATCCTCCTGATTAACGGCCTCGCCAGCGACGCCCAATTGGAAGAGAAACAGGTCAGAGCGGCTGCTCTGAAGCTAGCCCTCGATAGCAACTACATCGAGGCACCTCAGCATCCCGCAGCGGTGCCCACTACTCCCGGTGGCTCACACCTCCTCGACTTCGAGTCCCATCTCATCGAGAGCGTCTCTGGCGAAGGCAGCGGCGTTGGCATCAAAGAGCTGCCGCCCATCGAACAGGAACTGCAGCAGGGCACATCCAAGGTAGGCACTGATGACGCAGAGCCAGTGATTGAGGTGGAACCGGCTGGCGCCAAGACCAAGCAACTCGTCGAGACTTTAGCGCCTGCTCACCAAATCGCCGAGTTCGACGAGACGGCCACTCCGTCGGAGGAAGTGCGTCGCACCGCCGAGCAGCTGGTGGATGAAATCGAACAGGAGCTGATCCAGGCACTCAGCAGGGATGTAGACGAGGCACAGCAGCTGCACAAGGACCAGATCCAGCGCGAGAAGGAGGAACTCAGCTCACTCTCCAAGCAGGTGGAGGTGCAGTTAAACGAACTGACCGGCATCCTCAAGAACAAGCCCCAGGCGGAGATTGTCTTGGAGCTGCCAACGGAAGAGGAGCAGAAACCAAAGCCACTCATAGCCGCACCCAACGAGCTGAAGCTTGTTGAAGTGCCAACGCCAAAAACCGAGGCCGAGGAGCAGGAGCGCCAGGAGTTCATCGACTCCCTGCCCCAGATCGAGCAGAATCGCTTGACGGGTAGCGGAGGCGAGGAAACAGATGCCCAGCGACTCTCGGCGGACTGCAAGCGGGAGTACTATCAGTCGCTGAAGAAGTACCTGCTGCACAGCAGCCAGGACAAGCCACCAGTGCCACTCCAAACCTACCGCTGGGAGGATCTAAAACGAGCCAAGGAACGGGTGAGTTACTTTGCTTTATATTTTAAAATTTACTAAAGTAGTAGAAGAGCTTATCGTTGGGTAAACATTTCTTAGAAGACAAATTTAGTTATTAAAGTGAAAATAAAAATTTGTTTGATTAAAATTTGCTAATAAAAAAAATTCCTATAAATAGATGGAAAATTGTGTTGGCCAAGAATGAATAAGAAACATTCGAACCACTTGTGTATTTATTTCAGAAATTATGATTTCCTCTTTAAAAGACTCACTGACGAAAGAACTATGCATACTTATTCATTTTTGAAAAACATTTCAAGTAGTTTAATTAAAAATATATAGTTTGGACACTGCCAAAAATCATACAAGAAAACAATCGAATTCAAAACATAACAAGAGAGGAACAATTAATTGTCATTTTAATGGTTCAGTGCCAAAATTTATAAGAAGTAATGTATGATATATAAGGAATATAATAGAAAACATCATCTGCTTTTACATTTCAAAATTAACATAAATAAAGAAGGAGCTTCTAGTTTACTTTTAGATAAAATCAATCAACAAATGACTTCAAAAGTATACTACATTTGAAGGCATCTCTTTGTAATATTAGTTTTAAATTACAGAATTTAAATAATTCATTTCTGTCGCAGTTAAAAACTTTGAAATTGTTCTTGCATGCTTAACATTATCCTATTTCCTTTGTCATCTTAGGGAGGCTATCCTTGGACACATCTATACAAGCGACCCTTGGGACCCGACGAGCAGCCAGAGATTGTGCTGCTGCTGCGCAAGTCTCAGGAGCTGCGCTTCAAGTCTGAATCTCCAAAGTCCCTGAAAAAGGTGCGCTACGACGAGCAGGTTTTGGTCAAGGAGACCGAACGATATATCCAGGACTTGTCCGAGGACGAGGCGGTTGCCACCACCACCGACGACAGCAGCGACTCGTCGTCCGACTCAGAGACCGAGTCGGATCGCGACCAGCACAACGAGGACGCGCTAAGCGAGTGCATCTCCTGCGTGTCCGATTCCGTGCTAGCGGTTGGAGGGCACGCCCGTCCCCGCAAGACAAATCGCCTGGCCCATATACGTGACCTGATCCGGCGCCGACGCAGTGGTCGCACCCACGAGGACGCCCAATCGCTGCCGGGCAACTCAGCCAATCCCAGTCGGCAGAGCAGTGTGCACGAGCTAGCCCCGCCGCCGGGATCCCTTATCCCCAACACCGAAAAGCCTTTGAACACCAGCAAGCCTAAGCAGGGATTCGATATCATGAAGAAGCTAAAGAGTCTGGCCGAGCGCCAGAAGAAGCGGCTGAACATCAAGCGAATCACTCTAAAGAAGGAGGACAAGATCGTGCTGGGCGAGCAGCAGAAGATCATGAAGCTAAAGGCCTCGCCCAAATCCGATCGCGGTGAAATCCCGCACTTCATAGAAAAGCAGGACTCCGACGATGTCCTAGAACTGGTGGAGTACGACGAGTCTCCATGCCGCAAGCGCACTAAGGAGGAGCTGCAAGAGGATCAGCCCAGTGGAAGTGGCAGCAACAGAGTGCCTGAGCCAGAGGAGATAATCGAGCTACCGTTGGCCAAGACTGAGATGGAGAATCCTGCTGTGGAAATAACTGAACCCGCAGAGGAAAAGCCGGAGCAGGCGGAGGAACCAAAACCAGAACAAGAAGTCGAAGAAGACGCCGATGCTGAATCTCCTCCCAAGAAAACGCCGCGACTGCGTCGAGAGCACGTATACGAGGAGATTGGCCAGGCCGGAACTCAGGAGCCTGTAGAGCAGCCCATCGTGGAACTGGAAGCCCTTAAAAAATCACTGACACGCCAGGATAACCTCGCTCTTGATGAAATCGAGGCGGCCAAGTCCGTGCCCCTCGACCGCATGGGCAGCAGCGAGGAGGAGCAAGTGACCGCCGGCAAGCCAGGTGCCCTGCTGGCCCCGATTTCCTCTATCGACTCTACATCCTCCGATGAAGAACGTGCCCGCAAGGCGCAACTTTCGCCTGTAGCCGAGGATAGCGACGAACCAATGGAAATTAGTGCCGATTTGCGTCCAACACTAAAGAAAGAACCCTCGCCAGCGCCCTCGGACAAGAAAGTCACCTTTTCCCACGTCGAAGACGAGGCGGAGCC
Source organism: Drosophila anomelani (assembly GCA_035045905.1). Taxonomy (NCBI): domain Eukaryota; kingdom Metazoa; phylum Arthropoda; class Insecta; order Diptera; family Drosophilidae; genus Drosophila; species Drosophila anomelani. The sequence goes on from JAWNOO010000165.1 coordinate 14,291,179, forward strand.
GCATCGCGAGGACATCGAGCTGCCCGAAGATGTCCTGGAGGCTGCCACCAACGCTGCCAAGTGGAAGAATGAGAGGTAAGTGGAGGAGTACATCTCCTGAAGCCTGAAACCAAGAACACTACACTTTTCCCGGCTTGACACTAACACTCAGCACAACCCAATCCGGCTGCTGTTGCTCTAACCATCTTGCAGAGGCTCTAACCCACTTGACTTGCTCATGAAATTGTTACTAACCTTCTTGCCGGGAGCTGGAGGCGGATCTGCAGGGTGTGGCAGGGGCAGGAAACACCGCCGCCGCCGGCTCACCAAGCACCACCGTGCACCACAATACCGAGACTATCACTACACCGACACAGACACCTCCTTAAACTCCAACACCGACACCCGCACCCACAGCCTCAGCACCTGGCGTATCTGGGTGAAGCGATCAACCTCCTGGACGCTTTGCTGCTGCTGCAGCTCGGGCTCCACTAACAAGTATTGGTAGCGGGCTCAAGGCACAGGTGGCCTGACATGATTTAGACCTAAGGTAAGACCTTGCGGGGGGTACAGTGAATCCAGCAGTGACAGCCGCTTGGGTAGACGAAATGACACTATCGTACATTTTTCCAAAGCCAAAATGTGGCATGAAAGGTGTTATTGTCTTCAGAAAATAAAACCAGTTGTAATCTCTGTAAGTCCAACTCTATATAAATTCTTATAAATATTTTAATATAAATAGAGAGATTAATGTACTTGGACGTTATAATATTTAAAATTTATAAGATGTAGACCGTCAAAAAAGTAACGTTTGCCTTATTTTTCATTGAAGAAAAAGAATTAAAAACGGACCAAAATATAGTTTTACATTTCTTTTAAAAAATTTGGAGTTACAAGTAAAAATTGAGCTATATTAATATTTTACTTGTTTTCCAATTAATATCCAAGATATTTGCTAGTTTTTATAAACAGTCAAAATATATAGAAAATGTTATATTTTTGAAGACTGCCGATAACCTGTAAGCACTGCACTCACCATACTGTACTCTTCTCACCGACATGCGTGTCCTGTCCTTCTCGCCCCTCCATTGAATGTTGGTGTTGGTTCAATAAATTGTACATAAATCCATTTGTATACAAATGTGGGCGGATTTCGGTAGATTTGCGGTGGTCGAGGAAACTGGGTTGCATGAGCGGGACTCGTTGTGACGCCATGATCATCTAAGCACTACTCCCAAAGGTCACGCCATATCCGCTGCCCCAGGACGGGTTCCGACGACCAGTAATTACATGGATAAAGCAGCCAGCCAGCGACGCGTGTCAGTTGAACATCAAACAGCAAACTGTAGAGTATATTTAGCACGTTAAAGGTCGACGAATGACAAGATTTCCGGCATGGCCCGCCTCGGAGGACTCCAAAAATAGAACGATAAAGTGCAGGCCGAGAAACTAATTGTTACTCCTCCCAGTTCTTCTTCTTTTAACCTCCTCCTGGCCCCACCTCGCCAACAGCAGCCAACTCACCGCGATCGCAATTATGAGAAGGCTGGCAGCTTTGTCGCCGAACACACACAGAAACGCCCCTAATCCGATTTGTGTGTTTGTGTTTTTGCTAATTTTAAAGAAAACATTTTCATCTTTCGAACAAGAAAATTCGGTTGAAAATTTGTGTCGCGCAAATGGCGAAAAGCTCTCTGTCCTCAGTCCTGGCCGAAAATCGCAACGATGTAGACGCGCTCGCGGTCACACAAACAATTACACGAAACGGGGCCACCAACATCTCCACCCACAGCGACAGGACGACGATATACTTATGTAGTGCTTCCAAAGCGCGGTATCGATAAACGACCGTTATTAACCACTGAGAAAAAAGAAACGATATAACCGATTTTCGAGTCGTTGCAAAACCCAAGAGCGAAATTCTTGGCCCCGTAAGAATTCCGAACGGGACAGAAAATAAATTCAATGTCTGCTCTGGTGGTGCTTTAAAAATAGCCACCGACGACGACCACACAGCGAAGGCGAACAAAAGCACCGAGGAGGAGATTCGCGAGCGGAGCAGGGGGATTACGGCCGGGGCCAAGTGAGCAAGTAATAGTTGCTGGCGACCATGTTGAACTCCCGGCGATCAGCCTCGGTGGGCGCTCTGCCCGCCGAGAAGCGTCACTTCGTGTCACGGGCAGAGAGTGCCAGCGGGGCCACCATGGAGGTGCGCTGCGCCTGCCAGTTCTTCGAGTCCGAATCCCTGCTGCCCGAGCGTATAAATCCCGTGGACTCGCGCCCTGGCTCGAGGTTGAGTCAGCACGCTGAGGAGCAGTTCCCAGGTGCACATCTCAATCTTCTGCACGACGACCTGTCCGCACACAGCTTCGAGGTGGTGAGTCATGCGGATGTGGCGCCCTCGGTGGATCTGAGCTTCGTGGAACGATACCCAGAGCTGGAGCAGACGGCACGCTCGCGAGGATTGGTTGTGCGCAGCATCTCGGACGCCACAGAGCCGGACTTTCCCGGCCAGCATCATCAACAGCAGCAGCTAGGTGGTATTGGTGGAGGCTTTGTGGCCGGGCGCAGGCGGCAGCTGTCCATGGGCGGACTGTCCTCGGGCAGCATGGGTCGCTTTCCCGACACCCTGTCAATGCGCAGTGGCACCTCTCTGCGTCGCATCTCGGCCGGCAACTCCAGGGCGGACCTGTACTGTGCCGACATCAACATACCGAATGCTTCGGCAGCTGCGGCGGGAGGACGTCGCTCGGCCAGCGCTAGTCGTCGCGCTTCCAATGCGGATTTGTTCCAGGCCAGCATCGTTCCGGGGTCCCAGCAGTTGCCGCAGCTGAACTTGATTCCAGCTACGGCCTTGCCGGGAATGATGGAGCAGCCACCGCAGTTCCCGTCGCACCAGGCCTCGCCGGCTCCATCGCAGCAGGACTTCCGAATCGCCAAGCCTCCCCTCTCGACGGACTACATGCGACCGAGCGACGCCAACAAGGAGAACCAATTCCCCGGAGATACGTTGCCCCAGAATCGGCCCATTGACGTGTCCCGCTTTGGCGGCGATGCGGTGCGACCCTCTTTCCTTCTAGAGTCCGACTTACAGCAATTTCAGAGTCCCTATAAACCTACGGTGACACCCATCGATCCTCTGGCGGAGACAGTAGCAGAGCTGGAGCAGATAGCCCAGGAGCACAGCATTGTTCGCATCAGGGACAACATACAAGCGGAGACGAGACGTCCGCCCTCAATTGCTGGCGATCTGAGCGCGACTCCACTGAAGGTGGATGAGCTGACCAAGATCGAGATCATCCACGATATACCAGTGGTGGATATAGACCAAATGATACGCGAGGAGGAGGCCAAGGCGGCGGAGCACCGCAGCCGTAGTCCCCGGCCAACGCCCAGGAGACCCAAATCCCCACCTGTAATGGCTACACTGCAACTGCCTTCGAGTAGAACGACCAGTCCCTCGCCAGCGGAACCAGCACTTCCCTTAGCTGCTGGCCAGCAACTCCTCAAGCGCCAGCATACGCCGGAACGGCAACTGTCGCCAGAACGCGCCTCCAAGTGGGCACCACAATTGGAACCCGCTTCCACTGCCGCTGTTATCAACCTGCAGGATGCCTCTCCGGAAGTTAGGAGCACGTACACCTCGCGATTCAAGTCGCTGTTTGGTGCCAAGGAGCCGGGGCAACGATCGCGATCTCCTAGCCCAGCTATGCAGCCAATTCCCAGGAGTCAGTACACGCCCGAAAGACAGCTGTCGCCGGAACGCCCCTCCAGGTGGGCCTCGAAGCAGCAAAATGTAGCCATCGCTCCACCTGTCACTGTAATCAACCTGCAGGAAGCCTCGCCAGAGGTTAAAGGCTCCTACTCTTCGCGTTTGAAGTCGATGTTTGGCGCCAAAGACCCCGCTACACAGCGATCCCGATCTCCTAGTCCCGCTGCACAACCAATCCTGAGGAATCAGTACACCCCCGAGAGACAGCTATCGCCGGAACTCGCCTCGAAATGGACACCGCAACAGGAGAACGTGTTTGTGGCTGCCGGCCCGCCGGAGGCTTTGCCAGAGGTCAAGAGTTCCTACACCTCGCGTTTTAAATCCATGTTTGGCGGCAAGGAGTCACGCGGGAAGTCACCATCACCATCATTGCAGCGCTCCCGAACCCCCAGTCCGAAGCTGGACAGACTGGAGAAGTCCCCAATGCTCTCTGTGTTCAACCGTGGCAAAGCCATGTCCATAGTGACCACTTCCACAGCGGCGATCAAAAGCAAGGAAGCGGAACCCCTGGCTGTGCGAGTGACGGAGACATTCTCACTCAAAGTGGACGAAATGGATCAGTACTGTGTGCGACCACCAAAGCCACCAGCTCCTCCTCCAAATGCCCAAACGATGTACAGCAGCCGCGAGGACTTTGCCGCCTCAGAGAGAGCCTCGGACAGGGCCTCGGTGGACATAAGCGAGGCCTTTGCTCCCGTGGTGGTTTCCGCAGTGCCCCGAGGCGGCAGTTTTAGCCAGAGCGTCAGCATGAACATGAGTATGACTGGAAGCGGAGGCAGCTTCATGGCCGGTAACCGGAACCTCTACTCCAGCGAGATAGGGGGGCCGGAATCGGGCTATTCCCGCACGGACTCTGCTAGCAGGGATATTTCAATGGGCGGCAGCCGTCCGCTGATCTCCGTGCCCATACAGATATCCGGAAGCGGCAGCGGCTTTGGGAGTGGAACCGGAAGTAGGAGTAATGTGTACCGACCCCTGCATCAGCGTGCTCCCTCCGAGCAGCGCGGCTTTGGGGTGCAGCGCAAGTCCTCGTTTAGGGAGCCGCGCACACAGTCTCACGACAGGGGCTCCCGGCTGGGCCGATCCCAGGAGCAGCTGTTCGGGGCGGAACGCATGACAAAGACGGTTAGTTTCCATTTTGACGAACGCAAATCGCGCCTCGCGGATTTCGAGTCCAACTCGAACCCCCTGACCCCCAAGCAATTAGAACACAGAGACTTCCTCGAACGGACCTATTTCTCTCGGTAAGCCATCGCCACCCTCCTGTGCCCGATCCCCCCGAGACCCGACCTCGACACGCAAGCAGCAGGCCGACCTCCACGCTGGGTGACGGCTCCTTATAGCTACCGCTTCTACACCAACACAACCACACGATCCATGTTGCAAATTTATCTTGATCCTGCAAATCTCCTGATATCTAATCCCATTTTTCTCGTTCCGTTTCGCAGTGATCATGAATACGAGCCCGTGGGAGGATCCTCGCCAGCGCCCAGCCCCCAGGACGAGCTGCAGCTGCCCATGGACATCGATACAGCGCTCAGCTCGGCCGGCACCACGCCACGCACCGAATCCCGCACCGATTACGAAATCCACACCAGCCAGGTCGACTCTAGCGCCCTGGAAGAACTGCCCCTGCAGCCCGAGAACCGTCGCAAGGGTTTCATGGCCTCGGCCCAGGACCGGACCAAGAAGATGCAGGACGGCCTCCGCCAGCAGGCGGGTAAACTCCGCACCAGGCTTCAGACCAAGCCGAAACCCAAGCCCGTTTCGGGAAGCCCCAAAGCGAAGGCTAAGGAGCGGAGGCGCTTCAAGGCACCCGAGTTTTCCAAAATCAAAATGCCGGAAATCAAGCGACCGGATATGTCGAAGCTGAAGGACCTGAAGCGACCGGAATTCACGAAGTTCACCAAGCCGGACATGTCCAAGTTTAAGCTGCCGGAAAAGTTATCCACGCTGAAGCTGCGGCGAAGCAAGAGTTTCAAAGAGAACGAAGGTGAGCTGCCGTCAGAGGATACCCAGGAGAACACCGGAACTTCTGCATCCCCCACCCAAGCCCAGCCTGCACCCAAGAAGAAGTTTGAGTTTAATTTTGGCACTTATCCACGGGCCTTCCGCAAGAAGAAGCCTGAGGAGCCGGCTCCCGTGGCTATGGAATCATCGCTGGGCACAGAAGGGCTCAGTTTAAGTGTGATTCCCAGTACGGAGACGCAGCCTTCGCAGACGTCCACTAGCTCACCCCAGGGCGATCGTGGACCAGGCCCTGTGCGCTCCCGTTGGGCGGACAAGTTCTCCGACGTGAGCTACAACGACAGCGAGGGATCCCGTTACCGGCGATATGGCAGCGAGTTGGAAAGCTTCGACCGCGAGTCCTCGCTGGAGCGCCGCATGAAGGAGGACCTTGAGGGCACCGAAGACACAGCGAGCGAGGCACAGCCGCAGCCAGAGATGGGCATCCTGGGCGCCGTGGCTGACAGCAAGCAGTTCGCCGAATTCGACGAAGAGAATCGAGCCATCCACGAAATCTCCAGCAAGCGGTCCCGAGAGTTCAAGCGCCGCCCCATGGTGCACCAGGACTCGGATCTCCGCTCCGAGGATAGCAGAGATGCCGAGGGCTGGACCGAGAAGGATATACAGAAGAACAAGTTGCTCCGTAAGGCCGAACTAGAAGCTGAGGCTGGCTTCTACAAGTTCCACGACCTGCAGGACGCACAATCCACGGCCAGCTCCGGCAAGAAGGTGGTCATGGAGCCCATCGACGACGATGAGTTCTTCCTGCGAAAGCGCGGCATCTCTGAGGACAACATCCAGCTGCGGCAGTACATCAGCGAGGCCATTCGCGAGGGCTACGACATGCCCAATGCCCTGAAGCATGTTGGCTACTCCGCAGAGCAGGTCCCGGCGGAGTTCGCCGACTACGATGTGCCCCCAGCCAAGCCACGACGCCTGCACCGCAACTACCAGCCAGAATTCGACTCGCAGGAGTTCCAGCGCAGCGATTACGGTGACGATCTCTCCATGTCCCAGAACGGCAGCGAGTTTACGCCAAAGCGACCACTTCGCAAGGCCCGCAGCCGCAGCAAATACTCCATCGAGGGCAGCCAGGACATACCCATGGCGGATGGCGGCAGCAGCATCCAGTACTTCGACGACGATGAGGAGTACCTTCGACCTCCAGTGAGGGATCAGCCAGCCACGACGGACTCCGAGCAGGCGCTTAATAACCTCAATATTGGCGGTAGGGCAGCGGCGATGATTCAGGAGGAGCTAGAAAAGGAGCGACAGAAGACCCGTCCGCAAGTACCGCGGCGCCAGAAGAAACGCACAAGGGACGACGCATCCGTAGAAAAGGATGCGGACTCGTTTATCAACGGCTTTGGTGGTAGATCAGTATCGAACACCTTTTTGCAGCCACACGAAGATGTGAGTAGAAATGGTGCTTTTATGGTAGCTTTTATTACCCTTTTCCCCCGACTTCCCATTTTCCAGGTAATTGTTTATCGCACTGAGCACGAATATCGTCACATACCGCTAGCCACGCCGGACAGATTTACGGATGGAGCATCGGCACGCACACAGCGGTCCGAGGACGACCGCACATCGCGCGGCGCCGACTCCCTGAGTCTGGACGTGCACACAAAGACGAGGCCTGAGCTGGATGACAACGAGGAGGGGGTGCCGAGAACCAAGAGCGACGAGAAATTCGTCATCGACATGCTGGAGAGTGATGGGTGAGTAGGAGAGGCCCATCCTCGATGTGGAACAATAGTTTGCTAGGAGTTGCTTTCTTGCCCGCTTTCAGTTATGCGGTGGTTCGCAAGGAGTCGTTGCCCAAACCCACGCCGCCTGCCCGCCGGAAGAAATTCACCCGGTCGCCGGGCGAGCGTTTCGCCACGCTGCCCAGCATTCGCGGCTCTCGTGGATCCCCGCCACCAGCTCGCCCGCCGCCGCCGCAACAGTACGTGCCCACGGAGGACTCGCCGCTGGTGCCGCGTCGCAGATCCGCGGCCAGTCTGGACGAGATCCCCCAGATGATCAAGTCGAAGTAAGAGCGAGAAAGAGAGAGGGTTTTGCCTCTGGAGCTTTGACCTAATGATTTGTTTTCGTTGACTTTTTGCGAATGCATTATTTTCGTTAAGTTTTTATTTTATTTTCGTTTGCTGTTAAGTTTTAGGCTAAGCAGCCGAGTGACCTAGACTAGGCTAAGGCTACTAATCCGATCCACCCGAGACACGCACTCCACACAATAAAGCAGACCATGAACCCACCACACAGACACAGCATCTTCTTGCCTTTGGCTTTTGCTCAGTTTTGAACCCCCAATCCCCAAGCCCATGACGTTATCTAATGATGCACCTCAAACCCTTCTCCCTAGCTACGAGTCCCAGAATCAGCAGAAGGTGCAGCCGCCGGAGGAGGAGGATGACTACGAGGAGCCCGGTGCCTTGGGGCGACCAGAGTCGCCGCGCTCCAACCTGCAGTCGGGCGAGATCATTAACAAGATGAAGTTCCGCCCACTGCCGCCGCCACCGCGTCCTCCGCGTGAGAAGCGTTCCGCCAGAGGTGGCAGCCAGACCCTGGATAGCTACGACGAAAGTGAACACGTGGCCAGCTCTAGTCAGGCCGATAGCTACGACCAGGGTGAGTTTGAGGTGGAGGTGTCCACACAAACGGATCCGCTGCCCGATGACTTTGTGTGCGAAGAGTTCGAGATCACCGATGACATGAAGATTATCGAACCGCGTCGCTCCAATGGATCAGGCAGTAAGACCTTGGAGGATCTGCTGCGCAGCGTTGAAGCCGCCCAGGAACCGGACGAGGTTGATGGTGCCCGAGTGCTGACCGAGGACGAGCAGCTGGCCAAAGGTCTGCAAAGATTCCGTGACGCCAACCAGCGTAGTATGTCGGAGAGATCCCGTGCGTCTTCCCAAGCGGATCGCTCCAAGTCCCTAAGTCGGCCGCAGACGCCCTCGTCGGCAGTGGTGATTGAGCGGCGTGTGCCCACGCCCAGTCTGTCGGCTGGCGAAGATGATGCTGCTGTGCAGGCCTCGTTGATTGTGCGGCCCATCAGTGCCGCTGATCTAGCGGACGACGACCTGCGGCGAGAGGAGGAGGAGCTGCGACGGGAGGGCTTGCTCTCGGACAGCTCTGTGCAGAGCAAGTCTGACGTAGAAGAGGAGGAGCATGGCGGTGATGTGGTTCTGAGCGACTATGCGGCCAGTTCCGCAGACTTGGATGCTGCGGTGGAGCAGCTACAGCAGGCTCAGCTGGAAAGCGACTACGAAAGCCGGCTGGAAGACGACGAAGTGGAGCGCACGCTGAGAGACAGTGAGTACGAGGACGAAAAGTATTCGGAGCAGGAAGAGGAGGAGGAAATAGCTCAGTTGGAGAAGGAGCTCACAGAACAGGAGCTTGAGGAAGCCCTCGAGAAAGAGCTGCAAGAAGCCATGGAGAAGGAGCTCTCCGATTACCGGCAGAAGGAGAAGGAGCAGGAACAGGCGTTCTCCGAAGAAGAGCCTGCCGCCTCTGAGATCGATTATCAGCAATCCGAAGAGGAGAAGGCCACCTCCGAGTTCGATTATCGCCAGTCCGAAGATGAGCATCCGCTGACAGCTGAAGAACACACATTTTCCGAAGAGGAGCGCACACTCCTTTCCGACCCCGAACAACCTCTGTCCGAGCCCGAGATCCCAGCCACTGAGGAGACCATTCAGAAGTCCACCGCCAGTGAACCCACCGAGGCCGAAGTAGAGCTCAAATTCGTAGCCACTTTGCCCACCGAACCCGCCTACGGCCATGAGGCAGAGGAGGAGCAAGAGCCCGAGGTGGTGCCATTGCCACCACCGCGACGCAGGTCTACTACCGCCCTGGAACCCACCGCCGCCGCCAGTCTAACGATTGCCGAGCACTCCAGCCGCGAACTCACTCCCATTCAGTCGGTGCAATCCGCGCCAGAGCCGCAACTGCCGAGTCGCTTGGCAGATTTGGAAGTGGAACGCTTGCGAGTCCATGCTCTGCAGGCTGGCCAGATCCAAGTGTCGCAGCTTCACGGTGGCCAGATCAAGGCCGACGATCTGCAGTGCAAGTCCGGGCAGTTGGTGGTCCAGAATATCGAGCTGCCGCCTGGATTTATCGACGATATTGTGGAGCGGGTTCAACGGGAGCAGCGCACATCGCTTCTGACTAGCGAGACGCAGACCAGCCGGCAGCCCAGCAGCGAACCGGCCACCTCCGAAAAGGAGCAGCCCATCAAGCCGCCACGCCACAGCAAGACCACCGAACAAGCGCCACCGATTGCCAATCTCGACGAGCAGACTCAGACGGAGACCGGCCTGCTGCCACTGCCACCGCCACCGACGGCGTACCCAAGCGTGGAATACCTGCAGTCTCTGGCTCCGCTGGCTTTCTACAATCTGCAGCGCAGCGCCGAGGCAGAGCAGGCCGAAGCCTCGTCCGTCGCAGATCGCAAGGCGCCGCACAAATGCCGACGACGTCACGTCGCCCAAGAGCATCTGGCGGAGGAGTCCGGCTCGGAGCTGGAGGAGCAGCTCGTGGAGCGACCACGCTCCCGGTCGAGACGCTCACGCACTAGGAGCGCCACACAGCCACCGGATGACGAGTACGACGAGGATCAGCCGAAGACAGTGGTTCAAGCGGGCCGGCAATTCATCTCGGCCTGCAGCCTGGAGCTGGTTAACATCATCAACCAGCTGACGCACTATGTGCGCGGCGAGGCAGTGGAGCCACAGCAGGCGCCACGCAATGTGTCCGCGCTGATGGTGCTCTTCATCCTGATCACGTTCGGTGTGCTGATCTTCCTGCTGACCGGGCGACAGGTGCACACGCATCACTGGGACTACTTCAATCCGCCCGGGAACGAGGGCAGGCAGACGTGAGGGGCTGTGGGGAGTCACCTCCTGCTGCTGGTTTACACAATCCTTTTGGGGCGGTTTTGCATTTTGGAGCATCGAATCTGGCCAAGAGATCAGGAATCTTGGTGGGAGAAGAAACGAATTTAATGCGGCCAGGTGGTCCGCTCGAAACTTGAAGGCCTTAATGATACTAACGAGAAATTACTTTAGGAGGAAAGGTGCGCCGATGGAGGCGAAGGGCGCTGGGCGGTGGGCGAGGGGCGTGCCCGCGTTCATGCTACTAGTCACACAACACAACATAATCGAAACCGGAATCCCAGTTCACTGATCCATCATCATCAGAAACAACATACCGACATCTAACTTGTACTAACCAGAAATATAGAGGAACATTTTTCAACATTGTTTAGCAACGAAATAGAGATGAGAGCCTTAGCGACAGAAGGACAGATCAGAGGAACAACGACCATGTATTACCTATGTACTTAGAAGTCTTAGTTGGACTCGAGTCTTTTTCATGCGACCAACAAGGAGCTGGGACAACTAATTCTAATAAAAAACTTACTTATGTTTGCTCATTTTTTACTAGCGGCTAGGCGTGGCGAGAGATTCTATTGTTGAACGAAAATGTTGTTTAATTTAGACAAAAAACGTAGGAATTAATATACAAACATACACTCTTTTCTCATTGAATTCATTTGAAAACGTTATATAATTTGAAATGCGAGTACTTAGCCAGAAAGGGAACATATATACATAAATATATAGAAGCGTATTTTCAATAAAGCAAAATATATAAAATACAAATAAGTGTGTTTTTTCTTAATAGATAGGGGAGGGGGGAAATCTTTAATAAATGGGAGAGTTACAGTGAGATAAACGGTACCTGAAGCTTTAGGCATTAGCTTAAAGAACAAAGTCAACTTTCAAAGAACTTTTTAAATAATAAATTGAATGTGTATGTATAAATTTGTTGTAAATATCGACAAAATTTTAAAATATTATAATCTATTTTTAAAGCAGTGCTGCGGACCTTTGCAGTCACAGGACTATATTGCATTTGTGGATGATAAGACAAATAAATATTTTGTTGGCAGTATTCATACGAACAGACGGACGTAGCTAAAACCTTATCGCCTTGTAATGCCTCTGTAACCTATGGGTACCGGATATAAATAATATTGCTGATTTAAAGCAAGAAGTCCTCGTTGTATAGAACCATCTCACGATGATCCTTGTGACTGCCCTTCTGCGATTTGCTGGCAGCTAAAAAGGAAATAAGAAATAATATAAATAAAAGTTAATAGAAATAGACTCAAGTACTTACCGATTGACGACCAGACTGCGGATGAGGAGGCATCGTTAATGGGCTCTATTTGAGGCTGTCGTCTAGCCAGTTGTACCTGCAAATTGATGCCGTTCACATTCTTTCCATGCATTTCCGCAATGGCCCGATCAGCGGACTCGGGCTTGGCGAAGGAAACAAAGCCGCGACTGCAAGATATTTAAGGAGATTTTACAAACCATCTTCTTCTTCATCTTCCTATACTTATTAATCTTCTTATTATAATGACTTGAATTAAAATTCTATTAAATTAAAGAGAATTTTGTGAATGAAAATATAATGTTTGTAGTGAATCACAAGTTAAGCTCTTTTCGTGTTTTAGTAATTTTTTATCATGAAATAAATAAAAAAGTTGAAATCATTACCTCTTTTCTATTTCCATGGATACGTTCACTATTGTGCCATAGTCGTTGAATGTTTTCTTAAGGAAATCCTCGGTGACCTTGTTACCCGACACAAAGATTGTGTTGCCGGCCCGCGGCTTCTCTGGCGGAGGCGTGGTGTCCATCGGCACCTTCTCAGGCAGTCCGCGCTCCTCACGATCCCGCTCGGTGGCAAAGTGCTGGTACAGATTTGGAGTGGGTCGACGTGGCTCTTCCTTGATGATCTCGCTGATAATGGTCTCCTGGGCGACGTCATTTTGGGTAGAGGAGAAGGGCTGATAGGAGCTGGTTTCCGAGGTGGATCGTTTGGCCCGCTCTTGACCCTTTGGTCGCTTGAACGAGGTCTGATCCTGCTTCGTCTGCTGCTTCTGAATGGCGGGAATGGCGCCGCTTTTGATCAACTTCCGGGCCACCTCACGCGCATCACGGGCATCCGTGGGTCGCTTCAGAGTCATGGAGCTCTCCGGCTCCGGTTTCGGTGCCTTGTGCGCCTGCAGAGCCTTTTTCTGTAAATAAATAAGCATTTAACCGGTGGGAAACTAATTTATTTAACAGAGCCACTCACCTTCTTCTTGAGCTTCTGATATTTGGCCTGCAGCATCTGCTCCTCCTCAGTAAGATTGCTAGGAAAGTGTATGTAAACCATTTTGGCTATGTTTAATGAGTTTGTGGCCCAAAATGTATTGATTTGTAAATATTTTGTTTATTTTTCGTCGCGTTATTCGAAAGAGTGACCGCACTTTGATAGGGTAGGAATACCCGTAGAATTACTGTCACTCTGAATAGTGTGGTTGGACAACAACAGAAAATGCAACCCTGCGTTTAGCAACACTAACGCCATGTTGCGGCCGAGCTGTCAAAAATGTTCTTTCCTTCTCTTTCTTTCCGGTTAGCGTCATGGTAAGATTCAACAAAGTTTTCTGCGAATCAGTTGAAAATGTGAAAATTAAGCGGTGTAAGCCACTCGAGCTGAATTAAATGCTATCGTAAAATGGACGGGTCAGTGCGTTGAACGTGTGTGAATAAAAACCAATGCAAAAGCGGATAAATTGCCTGAGAAAACTGCGTTAGAAATATTTCACGTGGTGGACACCAACACAAGCAACGCGCTGGCCATGCAGCACCTAAAATTTGGTTATTTGTGAGACGAAACTCATGAATTTTTTCTGTTTGCAGCCTTTCGAGAGATTCGTACAAACTGGTCGCATCGCCAAGGCCTCGGCTGGTCCCCTGAAGGGTCGCCTGGTGGCCATTGTCGACGTCATTGACCAAAACAGAGTAAGTGCATCGTTTCGGAAGGGAATCCGGCGGGGAGCGACAACCAAATACCCAATTGCGCTGCTCTTGCACATGATGATAATTTGTCTTCTTGATAGGAAGTGCCAACTGACACATAAATGAAGCTAGTTTAACCCACTGAAAGCAAGCAAGCAAGCATGGCATTTGTAGCTCCCCCGGGAACGCCGTCGAAGTTTCTGTAATTAACTTTAGACTTGATCTCTTCCCCTAGGTTCTGGTCGATGGTCCTCTGACCGGCGTTCCCCGTCAGGAATACAGATTGAACAATCTGCACCTGACCAAGTACCGCATCAAGTTCCCCTACACCGCGCCCACGCGCATCGTGCGCAAGGCCTGGACGGAGAGCGACCTGAAGGCCCAGTGGAAGGTCAGCCCCTGGTCCGTCAAGGCACAGAACATCTGCAAGGTACGTAAAGGGAAACTAACAGAGTTATTTGGGTAGGGAAAGGAATAGTACAGAGAAGGAAATATATAATTTAATATATTTATTTTATTCTCTGTTTAATTGTTTACCTCCGTTAATTGCACATGATGATAGTTGAAAGTTCTTGATAGGAATTGCCGGCTGACACATAAATGAAGCTACTTTTATTTTATCTGATTACACACTTAGCTTAGCTTCAAGTGTATAACTTCATCAAGAAACCAGAGAATTAACCAATTATTTACTTACAGCGCTCCTCGTTGAACGACTTCGACCGCTTCAAGCTGCGTTATGCTAAGCGCCAGCGCAACAAGCTGCTGACCATCGCCTTCAACACACTGAAGAAGCGCACCAAGGCTGATGGCACTCCCCGCGTCCTGAAGAAGGATCGTCGCGAGCGTCTGCGTGCCGAGAAGGCCAAGGGTGGCAAGAAGGCCGCGGCCAAGAAGTAAAAACATTTAACGAAAGTAACTGCTTGATGAACATCCACCACCATGGAGAAAATAAAAGAAAGTGTTATTTTTAGGAAAAACACACGAGCACCGTCCCTTTTTTTCGATCGATTGGCAAAGGGAAAGACCTAGATAATTTGGTTTCAACAGTTTTATTTGTTCCCAAGAAACAAAAGTGATCTTAACAGTCCAATCTTTAATAAGCACAGTCTAGAAAATATAGCACGAACTGGGCAACCCAGCTGCGAACCAGGTGCTCAAGGATAGCATTTCTCGTAGATGGTCTTCCAGTTGTTGGGGTGGTTGTAGCCCAGCAGGATGGGCAGGTGTAGGAACAGCGTGATATGCTCGCCCTGTATCGACGTGGATACCTTGACCCATTTGCGAAGCCAGTCGATCATCTCCTCGTTACTTAAACCTTCCGGATTCAAGCCGCGCAGGTAGCACGAGTAACGCAGAGCATCCGGGGTCAAATTGTGGACGCCGCCCTCGCGGTTGATGGCCTGGTCCATGTAATGCACCAGAAAGGAGTGCTCATGCAGCCGATGGCGCTTAAAGATGCTGCCGGGCAGGCCGTGGAGGTTGATTAGAGTTCTCTGGAACAAAACGAATAAGTAGCTGGACTATTCGGTGCTCCGATCAACACCTACGACGTGTTTTCGCGGCATTCCCAGCAACGAGTAGGGCCCATCAGCAAATATATCCCTGACGTCGATTAGCATCTCGGGCGTTGGATGCGTTCCACTACCTAGCAGGCCCAGGATGTCTGCGAAGGCCGAATGCTTCGGGTGCTTAGCCGTCGCCTTGAGCTTGGCCTGCAGGCAGCGGAAGACGGCCTTGTTGCAGCACAAACGCCGCTTAATGTAGAACTTCTGGAAATTACAGCGTTGCTGCGGGGTCCAGAAGTGGGCAGTGAGAAAGGTGCGCGGGTACCAAAAGCTGTGGAGTATAATGCTTGGTCTTAATCAGAACTACACTTTCGGAGTGAAAGCCAGGACGTATCTTACACGAGGGGAAAGAAGGCGTAGCCCACCATGGGCAGGGAGCAGCCGACCAGAGCCGGTGCCACTTTCATCATGTCTCGGGGCATTTGCATGTACAACTCCAGCTCCTGGCGATTCAAGGCCCGGATACCCTGCGGCGAATCGTTGGCTATGCGGGCAATCTTCAGAAAGCGCTTCATGTCGCCGAAGAAGTCCTTCACGCCGTCGAAGAACACCCGGTATAGCTGCACGGCCTTGGGAAAGTTCTTCTCGAGGACCTTGTCATAGTTTTTGACGTAGTTAAAATATCGGGTGAAAATGTAGTCCTGCATGTTGTCCCGCATCTGCTCGCGCTTCGATTTGATCGTGTCCGGCTCCTTGCGCTGCGCATCCTCCGTCTTCGTGTCTGGCGGCGGCTGGGACGGGCTAATGGGCCTGCCCTGCTCGGTTTTTGGCTTCTGCATAGATGCGTTGGCATCCCAGCCGGTCTCATAGATGGCTTTGCCTACGCTTGTTATCTCAGCGGCTACATTCCGCTTGATCTGCGGTGGAGTCGCGGGAGCGGGCTTCGTAGATAACTGCTTGCGCTGAGGTTGTGGTTGGAGACGGCACAATGCTCTCTGCCGGTTATCGCTGCTGAGTGGTAATTGAATTTTAATGCGGATTGCTAATTAGGGCGGCGGGGAGCTCACCTGGCAGTCGCGGCTGTGGTGGTGAGGGAGCACAGGTGTAACAGCCGTCGACGATCTTGGGGCCAGAAAATCGCCGGACCCGGAGCAAATCGGGCCACACGCAAAGCCAACGCCATTCCGGTCACCAACTGTGAGCTCTCCGACCAGAAGCCCTGAAGAGGAGCGCCTTGTTACGCAACCGGCGACGCCGATGCAGGAGCTCGTCCGCAACAACTTTAATTGAAGGATTAAATAATTTCACATGCAATGCGAGTTCCCCGTTTCGTGGACAGTGTGGCCGTATCTGCCGAATTCAGGCCAATGAGCCAATTTACGAAACTGCCATTTGAATTTTGCTATTAACATTTTTTCTTTACATGGCATTGTAAGGTATTATCAAAATTGCACATAATTTTATATTTTGTGGATAAAATATATGGAAAAACACAAATAGTTCTGCGAAGTCAGAGCTGCCACCTTGCGAGCATTTACTGGCAGTGGCAGTGCTGCCAATTTTCCAAGTGGCACTCACTGCGCGCAATTTGCAAATTTATAAAACATACAAATAAATTAAAACATAAGATAAAGTTATTTATTTGTATTCCAAAAGTGTCGTATTTTAATATAAATGGCTTTGCCCATTTAAAAGTTATATTTATAAGATAACTTCTTGATAACTTATTACACAATTTAAAACCATAACTTATCAGCGGGCCATAAATGGCGGCCACTTTCGGCCATTTGGTTGCAATAGCGGAAACGGAAATGTGCGTTACTTGTTTGGTAGCATGAGAACTAGAAGGTAGGGGTCGAACAGTGGGCACCAAGACCTTCAAAGGAAAATTGTAAAACTTAGCGTGTGTCCAACTCGTATTTTAAAATAAATTGCTTTGCCCGTTTAAAAGTTGTACTTCTGTGAATAACTCACTCAATTTGGGATAAGTTGCTTCAAGATTTTAATTTTAAATTGACTTCCATGGCAACTTTCGTAGAATTCAGAAGGAAAAAATGTCTTTTTAACCCAGAAATTACGATTCTTTGTTGAAAGGAAGATTTCAAAGCTTGGCGGCTTCCCACCAGCAGCTGCGCACTGCAAGCTCGAGAGACGCGGGACTCCCCAGCTTGCAGCTGCTGCTGCTGGGAGAGAATCCCCGTTTCAGTTCACCCGGAGTCGTCTGTTGCGTCGGTTGCCTGGGCATTTTTCCGTTCCCAAAAGCGCGCGGCGTCTGGTGCGTTTGTTTTCGCCTCGTACTCTGTTAGATGCTGGCTGCAATCGAAAACAAGCTGGGTAAAGAGTGACGCGTAAGGGCAGCAATAAAAGTAACCGCAGCGGTAGCACGAGGAGAAATTAAGCTCAGACGGAGGCTACGTAAAAACCATAACTAATCAGCGGGCCATAAATGGCGGCCACTTTTGGCCATTTTGTGGCATAAGCGGAAACGGAAATGTGCGTTACTTGTTTGGCAGCGTGAGAACTAGAGGGAAGGGGGCGAGAAGTGGGCGCCAAGACCTTCAGAGGGAAATTGTAAAACTTAGCGCGTGGCCAACTCGCTTGACTTCCCGTTTGTGTCAACCTGAAAAAGGCGGACAAAGTCACCAGAAAGACACTCTCTAATGTCTGTTTCTAAGCGTTCGAGTATATATATATGTATATAGATACATATATCTACATGTATATGTCTTATTTTGTGGTGTACATAACAGTGCGTGTGCGTCTACACTTGAACAAAAACTAACCAGAAACTATTGTTGAAATACACATCAGGTTTGGGATAAGGGGAGTATGGAAAGGAAGAAAACAATTTTAAGTTAAGACAACCAAACAGCAAAAACTTCTGTTATTTATAAATTCAGTATTCAAGGTGCCTCAGAAATTGTTGTCGATTGGATATTTCAATTTAGATATATTTGTATTAAATTCTTTAATATTTCTTTTAAACTTTTTGTATCGTTAAGTAAATTATATGTAAATTATACAACGTTTTCCAAAATAAATTATTTTTCCATGTTTCCATGTTAAATTATTTTTCCATGTTTCCATGTTAAATTAGTTATATTCCCGAAACCACAAATGTGCTCTGTGTACGCTTGTTTTTCTGCTTAGCTTCTGTGCGATTTATTTATCTGCCACAGGATAGCACAGGACATGTGTATACCTAGCTAGCTGGAATGGCTTCAGTTACACTATTGACACAAAACGCAAACACATTACCAGGATAGTTGAGCGCCCCGCCCCGTCCCCCGTACAATCATAAAAATAGAACCAACCGAAAGCCATAAATACACCAAGTTTAATTGAAAAACGTCAATAATACTTGGAGGCGACCACCCGTTGAGTTAGCCCCGAAAGGGTCCTTGGCCAAGCCACACACAGTTTGAAAACCAGTAGCAGCAAGTTCAAGGTGCCCATGATACTATAGCCGCCATTAAGGCAATATTCCCACGCCTTGTCTTCTGCCGACGCGACCCGTTCGGTGGGATTATATAAAGTGCCAATCTAGCCATCAGAATTGGTTATTTATGGAAATTTCCAGCCGGTGGCAGTCAATTCGATACGGATTCCGCTTTATTGAATTGCTCGGCTACGAGTTGCACTTTATGAATATTTCAGTTTAATACGTTCCCATCTCGCTGGGCCATGAGAAAACAATTTCGCCGGATTACTCGGCAGAATCTTTGGCATGGACACACATTTGGGTGAAATGGGAATAGAAGCAAGGTCGTCCTGAGATGATATCATGCTGTAAGCTTCCAGTTTAAAGCTGAAGCAGGAATGATGGAAATTTTGCAGTCATTTTATGTACATGAGATTTTTAATATGTTTTAAGCATAAATTTGCTTTGTTTTATTATTATATCTTTTAGTTTAACCCCTTTTTTCGCTTGCCAAAATTAACAAACGTGGTTGGCTATGTTACTAATTAATAGGGGCAAGTACATGAGATTCTCCCGGTATCGTATAATTAAATTAAGCTTTGTCGGCTTTTGCCGGCGACGAAAGTTCGACACCATTAATTGCGAGGCGTGGAAAAAGCGAGGGAAATTCAGCCGACAATCAATAAAGTCAACACAAAACGGAAAGTCGTGGCAGATGCCTAATTGGCCTGTGTCACAGCGTGGCGGGCGGCAAGCACCATCGACAGAAACTATGACAACAATTAGCATAAACGGCAAACAGACGACATTCAGTCAACTAAGTGGTAGCAATCGCAATCGCTTTTCAGCTAAATGCAACTTCTATAGCCTTCCGTTTTGTCGTTCAACCGTTTTGCTGCTATAAAGTTAATCATACGCACCGTTGAACCGCAGCCAATTCCATTACACGGAGCCATTGCACTATGGGGAATTTGCCCATTTCCGTGGTATTTAGTCATTTTATCAAACTATGAATATTAGGTTTTTTTTTATGTAAATCTATTAAAAATATATGGCTCCAAATAATTCAATAACATAAATGTTAATTAACAGCGCACTGTTAAATATATCCACTGTTAAACTCAGCTGTTGCAGCCAAAAAATAACTCTTGCTTGAAAATAGGCAATTATTTTTTTGTACTTTGAAAGTGCATAACTCAAAAACGACACAACTTTTTGCTTCAATTTTTAAAGGACACCAATAATACGGGTTTCTATTTTGTATTGTGTGTAATAATATTTCCATGCATGCGTGTCTTATTAATATATAGCCAATTTTGTAAATGGTCTCAAGGGCAACTTTAAAAAAAAAGAAAATTTTACTTTACTTAGAGTTACAAAAAATACTTATCGTCGTATAAGTGTAAGTCCAAGTGTATGTCGTAGAGCCATTAATTAAGAATAAAAGGCAATTTGTCTCTATGTGCACAAATCCGCACAATTTGAGTAAATTCGTTTTTTGTGAGGTAACTTTCATTTTTCATCGGCCCAGCTCTTTGTATGTATGGCGCATAGAAACGAACAACTCCAACCAAAAACAGCAATTGTTGACTTTTTAGATATTATAACCCATAAGAACTATTTAAAAAGCCAAAGCAATTTTTTTTCTCAAATTTACGTGCTAATTGGAAAAAATACATTATGAAGCAATTAATTATTAATTTTTTGATCGTTTCTATGGGAGCTATATGATATAGTGGTCCGATTTTCATGAAATTAAAACCGAAATTCTAAAATAATACAAAATGACTATATCTCAAGTTTGATGAAAATATGTTAAAAACTGACAAAGTTATAATTTTTTTTTTCGTCAGGGGAGGGCGGAGCCACGCCCATTTTTCCAAAAATATTTTTATCGGTGTTAATAACAATAATACAAAAACCGTTTTGAAAAATCTTACTTAGTTTAGAAGTTATTAATAAATACCCCGGAAATGGGCAAATTCCCCATAGTGCATTGCAGTGCCAACAGCTAATACACCCTAACCTACACACACACCCACGAAAACACACACCGCGGAAAACAAATACTGGCACGGAGCAACGAGCAGTTGTCGCGCGCGGAAAATCGAGAATTGTCTTGGCTCGACCGTGAAAAGTGTTGTAATAGGTTGAGGTTGAGGGTTATATTCAATTTGTTGGGACTGCTCAGTGCTAATGCCGAACACATGTAAGTACACGGCACAAGGGTGTGAAATTAGGGTTCTCGAGATTTTTTGCAAAGGCACCTTAATTGCTGGAACAAGAAAACGAACATTAGGTTGCACACTACCATTGAAGTTTATACTCTTATAGTCTTTTTTTTAATAGGAGAACGTAGAAGCTTACCTTACTTTCCAGATTAAATCTTTTTCTTCAAGCGAGAATATAAGTCATGATATTAATGTTCTCCAAGAACAAAATCTTCTTGCTTACAAACAATAATATCACGACTTAGAAGTTCAGGGTGAGCCATGAAGTTTCTGTTTCTTAAAGTTTCTGGCAGAGTATCTAAGCTGCTCCTTCATCGATCTAGACTTTTGTTCAATTTTGTGAATTCATAGCTCGAATGCCTTAATGCCCACACAGAGAGAAGGTGGCGACAATGGCAAACGACGATGGTGGAAAAAAATGCAAAGCACGCGAAAATGCGTTTAAAAGTGGGCACAGCTTGTGGGGCAACTATTTGTCCAGGGTGAGGGTGGCAGGAATCCTAGTCTGAGTCCTGGCTTCTGGCTTCTGTCTTCTGGCCCAGGTATGTAAATTCACTCCTGAGCTTTCGCCACACAAGGAAAACAACAAACAACTGCACCGAACTGCGGTGAGTGTGAGTGACAGCCTGGCAGACACCTTGTCAATGTCTTGCGGCTACGAATAACCCCAGTCCGGATCCCCCTGTCCCCGGAATCTCGGGATTCCACGCGCTGCCAACCAGTGCCAGTTACAGAGGGGAAAAAGTTGGTTATCTTCGAAGGTTTTTTTTTTATTAAATAAACTAAAGAACGACTAAGAAACGCAATTCAAATTCATTTTAATATAATATTATAGAATTTATTATTCAAAAATGGTTAATAATTAAAAAATAGTCATTCCTAGCTATTTTTTTCTGTGTAGAAATTGCAGTCACAGTAACACAAACAACGACAACAATGACAACAGGCGAGGAGCAAGCCAAGTGGCAACAGCACAGCTGACTGACTTTTTGCATATACTAAGGTGTTTTCCTATTTCATTTTTTTGCTCGTCCTTTTTACTTATGGCTGTGGAGGCACAAGTTTAACACGTCTGCTGCCTTTGTTTTTGGGCCTTGAATGCGCCGCGGGTGTTGCTTTAATGAATGTGCTATGCTGATGCATTTCTTTGGCAAATTGCGAGTGCAAAAAGTGTTGCCTACCTTTGAGGGCCTCCGGAGGAATTCTGAAAATTCCCTTAGTATAGGATTATTTGCAAATTAGCGGAAAGTCAAGCCGTATTATCCTGGAAATTATTAAATTATTAGAATGACACATTTGATTGAGCTGAAATTTCATTGTGGACAACCTTGGCAGCATTGACATTCAAAAATTCTCAACTTTTTATTTCCAGCTTACACTCAACTTAAACTTTCTAAGAATCTGTGATACGCCGCAGTTATATTTCAAATTCGAAATATCCTTAAATTAACTTCAACAACAGATTATAACACTTCCTTTTAGCCAACCAGATGCAAAGTGCTTAAAAGTGCAAATGAATTCCTATTAATGAAAACTCTTCAGCAGAAAAGTTTTGACAGCCTCCATTAACTTTATTTACTACTTATAGTTTTAAAACAAAGCACAGACCAGAATAATTGCCGTTGAAAGGCAAAATGAACGGAAATAATGGAATGTTTTAATTAAGAATTAATTTTATTTCAGTTGAAGCTATTAATTTAATAGTATTAAATGTTTAAATTAAAGAGCTTCTTTGATAATTTTATTCATTTTAACTATTATTATTAAACGGCGGCATTTATTTTGAAGCCATGAAAAAAGCTATTTTGGCTTAAAATTTCCACGAAAATGCAGGCAAAATTTAATGGAAAGAAAATTCGAAAAATAACAACCTTTACATTTAACAATTATCTTTTTTGTGCTTAATTAAAATATGATGAACCAAGAATGCCAGATGCCAGAATAAATGAAATAATTTCCAGAGAGTTATAAAAAATCTTGTGAATGCTCAGATAAATTAAAATTTAATTCAGTAGCCACGAGGCCGAGTCAATAAATATTTCAATGTTCAATCAAATAAGGATAACACAAGGATATGTCAGTGGAAATCCATAAAAATGTATATTTAATTGAGTTGCAATTTTCAGGGGGGAAAACAATCGAAAACCACAGCGCTTTCCCACACATTTCAACAGTCACTTCGAGCTGAGCTAATCCATCATCAGTAAATTTTTGGAGAGCTTCTGGGGACTCCATTAAACTGCCTGAAAATCGATTCCCTGCGGCTTTTCCACCTGCAGCGCCATAAACATCATGGCCCACTTGTGCGGGGCCAGATTTTGCAGGAGGACACTGCAACATAGATAACCATTTCCATTTGTTAATTATGTATACAGGCTGGAAAATGTTGTTGCTCAAGCAAGGGCCATTGAAGGAGGGGATGAGTTGACTTTTAGGGGTCCAGTAGAGATACTGCGGATGCTTGCAGCATCGTCCAAAGGAAGAGCAGTGCAAATGCAGTCAAGCGCAAGAGGCAAATAAAGGCTCAAGAAGTTAAACCAGCCAGCTCAAGTATGTGGCCATATAAACCATTTGAGCACACAGACATCCAGAATCAGTGGCGTATTTATTTGGGGAGAAGGGTTTAAGACAGATTTGCACATTTAAGAAATAAGAAATTAAAGTCAAGAAGCTAGCCAAGTTTCTCCTAGAACATTTCAGTTCACCATTATTTTTCCTTCGATTTTAATAAATATAAACTCCCCTCATTGCAACCGCCCATGAGGATAATAACATGTTGCTCCAGTCTCCTTTTTGCCAACGATTTGTCGGCTCAATGCACACAGACTGCCTGGCTGAAAAGGGCTTGAGATTGTTGCCATGTCGAGGCGGTTATGCTAAAATTGTGCCTAGAAAGGCAATGGGTACAAAGGGGGGACAAGTCAGGGGCGGGTTGGATACACCACTTACGTGGCGCTAAGCGCGGGAAATTGAATTAAGTTTTCATTTAGCAAATAACTTCACAGCTGCCACAGTTTGTACAAATTGCATTATTTATTGCACTTTGCAGAGGCTACCCGACCCGACCCCAAATAAACAATCATCACATAAATACGTAATCAACAAGCGGTGTCCCTACCCCCGAAAAGAGAGAAGAATCCTTGGCTGGTAGCCAGCGCCACCCACCCAACCACTGCTGCTGCCCACCCAAAAGAATGTAAAGCCGTAGTGGCAGCAGGAGGAACACGGACATCCCATGGAGGAGGAGCCGCCAAAGTGTGAGTGAAGCGATGTGAAGGCAAAATATTTTGCAATATTAAAGAATCGCGCGAGGAGGACGAGTGTACCTGTTGCTGGCAGGACCACAAAACATAGGAGGTGGTGAAACAGGGGCGGGTGAAGGGCCAGCCAGCAAGCTGAAAGCCAGTTGAAAGGGCAAACCCGAGCGCATAGCTACAATGGCCGTAAATGTGCTAGACTACGATCACTTTGCCATCAGCGCCATTGTGGTGGGCAGCCTGCAGCTGTTCTTCTTCCTGGTCAACTCCATGCTGCACATGGACAAGCTGACGGACTTTGCCGGTGGCGTTAACTTCATCATCATCTCGCTGCTCACGTTTTTCCTTGGGCAAATTGATCGACCCTCGAAGGTAAGTGGAATTTTGTTAATTAAAAAAGGCTATAAGTTGTATAAGGAATGGTTATCTTTAAGATAAGGCACTAGTAATAATATACATAATAATAAAAATAATGAGATTATACTGATTCCAACATCAAAACCTATTCCACGCAACTCTGAACTGGGAATAACTAAGTTAATAACTAACTATATAAAAAAAAATTTTCTTGAATTACGTTCCTGACAAAACAATTATCATTTTTAACGTTTGGAGTAACGTATTTATATTTCTGTAGAAAAAACTTAAAGAGAAATATACATAGCTCTAAAATAAATTTACCAACAGAAATGTTATTACTTACCTAAGTAAAAATAATAAATAAGTAAAATAAACTATAATGGTTACTACAAAAATTCAACCATTCCGCAAATAAATCACTGATACAAATACTGCCATAATACAACAGTCAAAAAATTTTAATGTCAGATGCTCGAAAGCAATAAAGTTTACAAATATCCATAAATAACACAGATTTATCGATATAAAAAACTTGAAAAGAAAAAACTGATATGGTAAATAGATTACATTTACTTGGGTCAGTAACAGCAAAGATTTGTTAAACAAAAATATATAGTAACAGTCGTTAGGTTTCATTGTTTTGCATATTATTTTCTCGAAATGAAATCTTCTAAACTTTAAACGTTGCCATAAACATGTCACCCAACTGAGCATGAAGGGCTGTTG
Source organism: Drosophila anomelani (assembly GCA_035045905.1). Lineage (NCBI taxonomy): Eukaryota > Metazoa > Arthropoda > Insecta > Diptera > Drosophilidae > Drosophila > Drosophila anomelani. Next base: position 14,316,305 of record JAWNOO010000165.1, read on the forward strand.
GCAAGGGCCAGGGGCCAAGGGCTGGCCGGGTGGTTGGCGGTGGTTTCGGCTGCTGACATTGAAAACTGAGCTTCGCATACGCACACATTAACATCAGCCAACATCCATTGCCGACAAACAAAAGGTTACGCCCATCGAGGCCCACATTGCGCTGTTGTTTCTTGTTGTGTTCGCCGCCTGTGTGTTCCATGTCGTATTTGTTGCCGTATCTGCGCCGCTGTTGCCGTGGCAGCTGTAGAGCTGTGCAGCTCGGCTGTGGCATGACCTTGGCATCGTGAGGGTCCTCAATCCGGCTGTCGGCGTGTCCTTCCGCCAGCCTAACACGGTGCCTAAGCAGCTAACTAACGCTATTTGCGGGCAGCTTGAAGGCGATTGCTCCGACAGGCCGGAGATTTCCCACAATTTTCAATTAATTAATCTGCCTTGATGGCTACTTTTGTAATTTTCCCTGTCATTAGCAGGGCATTCCAGGGTAAAATTATGTTCACCGTCAGTCCTGTGCATGCCTAAGGCTCTTTAATTAATATTTTAAGCTGAATTTCGTGGAGGAGAACTTGTTAATTAAGAATATAAATGGGGAGATATTTAAGTCTCATGCTTCAACTTAAATGGTCCAGAAAAAATAACTCATTTAGAAATATAAAGCTAAAGCTAATATTTATTACTAAAATCTCTTGTATGTTGACATTTGTTTGCCTTAGGTTATTGTACAGAGATAAGTTATCAATATAACTATAATTATCGAAGCAATAATGAATAAATTATTTTGTTTCCAATTTTCTTTTGTTGTCAGTTCACGCCTGGAGGAAATGATATTTATCTTAATTGCTGACACTTTGGAATAAATTAATATTTCATAGCTGCTTTCCTCATAGATATTAATTATGAATGCTTTACTTTGTTAATGAAGAATTATTTGAGATAAATCAAAAAGTTAACAATGTTAAACGCCATTGGGTTTAAATTCATTGATGACACGGATGTGGAATTCAAAGATTTAAACCTCAATTAATAAAAATATTAATTAAAATATATATTGAATACAAAGTTGAAGAAACTATTAATGTATTATATTTTGAAGGCATTTACATCTCTTCCAAAATCTTTGTTTTAATCGCTGTAAAATCTGACACATAATTGCTAAAAGAAGCTGGGTTTAAAATAAATATTAAGCGCATCCATTAAAGTCCTTAAAGCTCGTTAAAAAAATGTCATTATATTAATTAAACAAATATTGAAAGGGAGAAGATTACATTTTAATATGTTTGAGGCAAAACAAAGACCGTAAAAGCTTTAGTTTCAGTTTCCATTTTCCACTTTTCCATTTTGTTTAACGCCCACACAACAGTATCGATTCACTCAATAGCCCATGAAAGCTTGTTAAAGGGCTTATAGCAATTTGGCCAGCAAATTGAGAAATAAATTCCCATCTATCTGCTGATATTGCAGGTGGTGCTGTCCTGGACACAAACGCACAAAAAACAACAAATAACTAAGTGGCAAAAATTGCACACGCAATTCATTGCGGACACGATTTGCATTTATGTTCAATTAATTTTCAGTGACACAAATTTGTGACTTGTGACAATAGACCAAAACGCAAAATGCATTTAATTCAATATCGATCGTCGATTAAATTTAAATGGCTGTCAGCTGCCTGCTGCCAGCTGAAATTGAGTTGGCAATGAAAAATGTTTTCCTTTAAAGAGGGGGCGGATGGCGGGCGATGCGATGCGACGCCGGGCGGAAGCGGAAGTGCTGCCATTGCTTGTGGCTGTTGTTGCTTGTTCGGCGCGCTGTGTCTGTGTGTCCGTGCCATAAAAATGCTTTACTGCCTCTGTATGCAGTCGCTTGGCTATGGTTTATCGCCGTTCAGTCTTGCTTAATAAATCGAGCGATAAAACGGCCCGAGACCCGCCTGAAAGGCAGCTCAATCAAACTACGGCAAAATAGGCAATCATGTCCGCCTCGCCGTACGACAAACCCATTAAACTATCAGCCGAGGCGCACTCAATAAATTGCCGGGCCCGGCCTCAACGTATCCTCACCATGACCTCATCCTCCAGAAGTGAATTTGGCTGCGGTTACGGTCATGAGCAGTCTGAGCTGCCATTGACAAAGCAATTTAACAATTTTTTCCTGCATTTTTCATGAGCCTTTGGCGAGGAGGGGCGGCCACTCCTCCGTGCGAAATGCATTTCTGATTCCATTTTGCCGCTCGCTCAATGCCGTTTATAAATATGCAAAGTGCTCAGCCCGGGACTCATTCATTATTGAACCAACTCAAACCCGTCAGTCCACTCATCCATGGACTCCCTGGTCCCAATCCCCGCCAGCTGCTGCCCCACTGCTGGCCACTTTGGGAGGGGTCAGTTGAAAGCATAGAGCCGCCGCCTGCACTCGTGCGTGCTTCGCTTTATTTATGCAAAATTTGCATGACCACCGAAAGTGGTTTTGTAAAATAAAACATCACAAGAACAATTCTCCTCTGACGATGCAAAAATATACCAGTAAATTCGTGCGAAATGCTCGTTGGCCAATGAAATTTTGTACGTTTTTCTTTGGCGGAAACGGGGACGACTTCCTAGATACCCTAGATACCAGTTGCAAAAATGCCTTTTGTTTTGGCGGAGATTGGTGCTGGAATAGTTTACGAGAGGGACTTCCTAGCCAAGCTCAGCCTTGAACTCGAACTTTTCCCCAATTGCCCCCAGGTCCGAGAATAACTCATTCCCAAATGGCAACCACTAAATGTTTATTACGATGCCGACGTGATCCGCACACTCCCACACAACACATTTATTGCCAAAATAAAATTCCCAAAAAAAAACCTGAGACCACATTTCAGAGAGATTGGGTATTTAATATTCAGACAGGCAGAAAATAGCAGAGGTTGGAAAAATTACTTTACTTATTCAATGTTGTATTAAAGGTTGAAATTGTTTATGCAGGTTGGAAATTTCTTACAGAAAACTCTGCTAAGTTTAGTTTAAAATGGTTTAAAATTGACTTTGTTTAGTTCTAGAATGTTGGGTAAAATGGAAAGTAAAAGTAAATAAATTAATTTAAATATACAAAATTTAAAAATGATTATTTGTTTTCCTACCAATCTGAACCCTTTTCAGGCCTACGACAGTCGCCAGCTGATGGTCACCCTCTTCGTCTGTTTGTGGGGCGCTCGGCTCTCCGGATATTTGCTCTACAGGATTGTCAAGCTGGGCCGGGACAAGCAGTTCGAGGATACCCGTCGCAACATCATACGCTACGCGGTCTTCTGGACATTCCAGGTGAGAGAACAGGTGTACATATGTACAGGGCGGCACGAGGTTAGGGCAATCAGTTGCGTCAGCCAGTTTTCAATTACGCTCTCAATGAAAGAGCCTTCAACTTGGAGGTGGAAAATCAATCAAATTGTCACTAATTGACACGTGCGCAAAGGTTGTGAATATTTCATATTTCAGCACTTGTCGTCCGCCCAAACTTGGCCCCATGCAAATGTCAGCGTCAGCAGACCAGCAGTCTCCATGTGATTCTGGCCCAGACCAACACCCACCCACACCCGCTCCCCACACTCAGGACAACAATTAAAACACCATTCTCTGTGGCAGAATGACATGACACATGTGGGCGACGCCGGCTAAACGTTGTGGGGGTGATGGGTGGTGGCTTCAGGGTATGGAATGGTGGACGAATGCAGTCCGTCCTTCCTGGCGTGCTGCATGTGGCATGTCCCGCCATCGTTTTGTCTGAATTTATTTCCCATTTCGCCCGAATTTCAATCACTTGTTGCCAGTTGAAACCCAGCCAATTTGAGAAACATCGGAGCTTAATAGATAGGCATTCTTACGGTTTTTAAAAACGTTTAAGTAATAAGATAAATTAAATGGGATTTGAGAATTATTAAACTACAATTTAGGACTTAAATTTGATTAACAAACTTGTATATTAAATGGGAGATCATAAGTAATTTTGAGAGCTTTCTATTTATAAACTAACTTATATTTCTTAATGGGTAATCAAGCCTTAAAAATATATTGGTTTCCATTTATTTATTTTACATTTCATACTTTAAGAAGTAAATGAAAATCTATTACATAAAACATAACATCCTTCCCATCTATCTTAGGCCGTGTGGGTTTACATAGTGTCACTGCCTGTTATAATTATCAACTCGCCGCGCCATTCACAGCCACGTGCTCCCAAGACGATGACAACGCTAGACTCCACTGGCACGGGCATGTTTATTGTGGGGTTACTGGCGGAAACCTACGCTGATCTCCAGAAATTCTCCTTCCGCCAGGATCCCGCCAATCAGGGCAAGTTCTGCAACGATGGTGAGCTCTTAAATATACTTGGTTTTTGTTTAATCTTCAAAGGATAATCTCATAAAGGCTTGTGGAGCGTGTCGCGGCATCCCAACTACTTTGGGGAGGTGGTCATCTGGTGGGGCATCTTCGCGATATCGCTGAACGTAATCAGTGGCCACGAGTGGGTGGCAATTGCCTCACCCATTTTTACGACGATGATCATCCTCTTCCTGTCCGGGATTCCGTTGCGGGAAAGAAGTGCCGATGAGAAGTACAAAGAGTAAGTTGCAATAATATATTAGTTTAGTTAAAATATTAAAAAACGTATAAATTATTGAAATTCTTTAGCAAAATCTCTAGCAACTTATTAAGAGTTAATTTTATTATATTCCCCCAACCTTTACAGTCAGCTGGAGTACCGAAAGTACAAGGCCTCCACGTCACCGCTGATCCCAGTGCCGCCTGCCGTCTATGTGGAGGTTCCCAGTGCCCTGAAGTTCATCCTGTGCTGCGAGTTCCCCATCTATGACTCGATGCGGATCCAGAAGGACCTCAGTCCCTACTCGCTTTCCATAGCCCGTTCACACTCGCACATCTAGCAGTCAGTGGCCCACTCCAGCAGCGCCCATGCTGGCGTGGGTCAGGTTCACACCCACACCCATTCCCAAGGCCACAGCCATCCCCAAACCCACTCGGGTGGCCAGTCGTCGACTGGCCACTCGCTCCACAGGGGCCACTGCTACGGAGCCAATGGCGGTGATGCCGAGAGCCACCACAATTGCGGCGGGAGCTGCCGGAACGTGCACGTCAAGTCCAATCCGTATCAATGCGAGGCGGGCTACGGCCACTACCCGCTGCGTCACACTGACGACGAAGACACGGACGATGGGATCATCTACATGGCCCGCACCCACTTCTTCCACGGGCAGAAGGAGCAGGAGCAGCACCTGGCGAAGGCGGCGGCCAAGTGCAGCTACCTGGCGGAGGAGGAGCTGGCCTCTGACTACGACGAGGACGTGCCAGCCATCGATCTCAGCAAGGCCACCAGTGCGGAGAGCTTTGGCACCCGGGTGCAGACGGAACAGGCTGTCAATGCCGATGGCCTGCCCGTAACCGTGACCACGATTTTGTGATTGAAACTTTAAGATTGGTTTATGGGTTTTTACTAAAGGGTACGTACAAAGGGGCAGGCCACTGTGAGCTCAAATGGGTTGGTTTTGTGCGTATTTAAATCGTGTTAAAGTATTGACTATTAATAGGATTAACAGGGCTCCAACCACAGGCAATAATAAGCTAAAATTAAGATCTTTAAATCGCATGGATTTTCAGTAGTTCATAAAAGTTTAAATTAACCTGAATTGGTACACAAATAGTTAACAAATAACATAGAAGGCATTCCCTTTTAAATTTCTTATTTTCCGTCTATATTTCTTCCAGTCTTCAGATATCTTTATTGTAAATAATAAACTCTGCGGGTGGCCAACACCGCGTATGTGCAATCTTGTAGCTGTTTACTCATACGCCGTGTTGCGTATTCGTACAGTTTTTTACCTCTTTTAACTATTAAAATAATACATTTTCCTTCCAATTCAGTGACTGGCCAAAAAATTCACTTTGGTTGACCCTTTTGTACGTACCAGATACCTCCCTTAGGGCGAGCTGGGGGATGGGATTTTTTGCTGACGAATGCCAAAGTACGGGGCAGTAGTACCAAGGATCATGGACTCATGGATACTCACAGCTGTATAACACTCTAGTCTCTATGCTATAATTGCTCAAATAACTAACGTGCCTCTTATGTGCTCTGCGCACCCTTAGATTGTTGCACTCTTTCAAAGTTTACGTAAACTCTAGTCTTTGTTGAACCCGTCGAATATATATGAATATATATTATATATCCCAGTATCAGCTGCATATTTTCTTATCGAACACACACACATACACACACCCACCAAACAAACGGAATCGAAACTGAAGCCATTTGAACCGAAACATATCCCAAAGGCAACAGCAACGGCAACCCAACCAAAGGTCGATTTACATATACAAATCGTATTCGAAGTACAAGAATTGTTAGATCGAAGTGCTTAGAGGGCGATATAGAAGGCGTTCGATAGCCATTGTTATTTTATATACCGAATTACCTACTCGTACTTGTAGTAGCTAAATGGAAAAAAACCAATATGTATGTTACCAAAAATGTTCTCGATATGCGTATGTACGTGTCTGTGTCTAGTTTGTGTCTCAAATGTTAAGCAGTATTACCTAATGAACGAATTGTACCTAACTGATTATGCTGAGTATGTAAACTAATAAACGAAACGAAAGAAGGTCAGCTGGGATATGTTTTCTTTAACCCTAAATTATGTATCATTAAATTATTATCCTCTCCAGATCAAAGCCCATCCATGTAAGCCATTGAAAAACCATATAGTGGGCCCTGACCCAAATGCCAACCGACTTCCCTCCAGTAAGCCTGGGTAGTTGAGGTTTAAAATCTATAGCCTCAGTATATGTGAACGTCTCGTAGAGTTAACAACCAGGTCAAAAATTATCGGTAAAAATTGTATTCGCTGGGATTACCTGTTCGGGCTGTTTTAGTGATTATTTGGAACAAAATTATCATACCTTTCGCAAATTATTTTTGTGCGGAACTCACGTGTGCAGTAGCGTAAGACCATGCTTGGGGTTTCGCGACAGCTGTTCAGAATCTGCAGGAGATCTCCGGTATGCCGTTGCAATGTGGCTGCGGTGATGCGCCGATCCTACGTCTCGCAGGCCATCAACCAGATGCTGATACTCCAGCAGATGGAGATGTGCGCGGATCAGCCCTCTCGAGCCCTGGTCGTTGGCGTATACGCAGACGAAGAGGATAAGAACGATGCCGGTATCCTGACGCCCGCCGGTTGGAAGTTCAACCTTCAGAAGACCAACGGCAGGCTGATAGAGGTGCTACGAATGTCTGGACCAATGCCTCGACGAGGTGAAGCGCGCCTGCTGTTCGCCATTGAGCCGGAGCGCATTCCCTACTACTCTGTTGTGGCAGTTGTTGGCCTCGGCAAGGAATGCCTGGGCTACAATCCGTACGAGGTACTGGACGAGCAGAAAGAAGCCATCCGTCGATCGGTTGCCGCCGCCTGTCGCATTCTCGCCGAACTCGACACTGACCGGATTGAGGTCGAGAACTGCGGCCACGCCGAATCTGCGGCCGAAGGAGCAGCCCTTGGCATCTGGCTATACCAGGAACTGCGTGACCCCAAGACTCGGATCTTTGTCCCGGCCATCGATCTGTATTCCACCAAGGACGAGGTCTGTGACATAGAAGGATGGCGCATTGGGCTCCAAAAGGCAGCTGCGCAAAACCTGACACGCCAGCTGCAAGAGATGCCCTCAAATCTGCTTACGCCCACCGCGTTTGCCCAGAACGTAGTCGAGGTGCTCTGTAAATCTGGAGTCAACGTAGAGGTCAAAGTGGAGGGCTGGGCGGAGAGCCAGTCTATGCACGCTTTCCTGGCAGTGGGCAAGGCCTCCTGCGAGCCCCCAATCTTTCTAGAGCTAAGCTACTATGGCACCTGTGCCGAGGAGCGTCCCATCGTGCTTGTTGGCCAGGGCATAACTTACGACGCGGGCGGCCTTTGCCTGAAAAAGAAAAATGAACTCTTCAACATGCGAGGTGACATGACGGGAGCGGCGGTTGTGGTGGCTACGTGTCGGGCGGTGGCTGGACTCAGATTGCCGGTAAGTTCAAACGTATTCTTCTTTTAAGCCGATCCTGCATTAGCCCCTATTCAAAGGTCAACATCCGCGGCCTAATTCCTTTGTGCGAGAACGTCGTCGGCTGCAACTCCTTCCGGCCCGGTGACATGGTCAAGTCTATGAACGGCAAGACCATCGAGGTCCAGTGCACGGATCATGAAGATGTTCTCGTACTGGCAGATGCCCTGCTTTATGGGCAGAACTTCTGTCCAAAGTGCATCATCGATATCGGCACTTGCTCGGGATACATGCGGCAGTCTCTGGACGAGGCCGCCTGCGGTGTGTTCACCAATTCTGAAATCCTGTGGCAGCAGATCAAGCACGCAAGCATGCACACTGGGGACCGCGTGTGGCGTTTCCCACTTTGGAACTACTACACCAACGCTGTGAAAGCCGGAGGACGTAGCGATGTCCAGAACTACGGCGTTGGCCGCGGCGGACGTCCCTGCAAGGCTGCCGCCTTCCTGAGAGAGTTTGTGCCCTGCGGACAGTGGATGCATATTGTGAGTAGTTTTGTTCACAGCTCCTGCCGCGGATTTAAAAATGTTGGCATATTTTTCCTTTCAGGACGCCACAAATGTTATGGTCACAAACGGCATAGATTTCGAGTATCTGCGTCGCGGCATGGCGGGGCGACCCACGCGGACCCTGGTGGAGTTCATCGCCCAGACGATCTGCAAGGACACTGCTCCCAAGATGGGCAAATAGTTTGTGAACAGTGGGGAATTCCGGAATGGCCGGACCCAGTAGCCAACATGTCAAAATTCTTAGTGAATTATTATGGAGTCGGTTTGTCCAGTTCCTTCAAAATTGTAAGCGAGATTGTTCCTAGGGCCCAAAAACAAAAACTTCGTTGTACGTTCAAAGTGATCGAATTATAAAAATTATTTATCGGGCTTTAATGCATTGCTTGTTCTTTTTGGGAGCCGTTTGGCATATATTTCCTGCACATTATCGGCGTTTTTCATCAAGGCTTTCAAAATATAATCATTTTAAAGAGATAAAGTAGCTATTTGTGTACTCTCTCATTTTCTACAGTTCATTCAGTATTCAATTTTCAGCTTTTTGGGGGACGGCTTGGGCGTGGCTTATCAATAATAAAAAATCATTCTTTGAACCGGTCTATATAAAAATTGAATTGTTCATACATAAAAATAAAACTATAAAAATATTTAGCATGAGAGATATATCCTGCAAGGAATTCATATGAATTTAGAAAGTTTTTCTGTGTTTTTTTATAAGGCTTAGAAAGCAGAATGTGAAAATTATAGTAAAAAAATAAGAAATGAATAATTAAATAAATTAACCTTTTTTTAAATGTTGAGTAAATTCTGAATTGTTCTTTGAAAGCCTTAAATTTATATTATTCAATTATTTGTTAGGCGAATCAAAGTTCCGCAAACTTTTCTTAACTTTCAATTGGGAAAGCTTATTTAGAATTTGTTTTGAATTTTCAATTATAAAAATACATTTTATGTTAATTTTGAGAATTTTATTGATTAATGTAATTATAGAAAAAATTAATTTCTGCCGGACCGACTCGGCTATTGATGCTGATCAAAAATAAATATGAATTGACGCTTTGACTGTTTTCCAAACTTCACCTTACAAGGATGGCCTCCTCAGTTGCTATTCTAAGTGCTCAGCATAGAACTGGCTCATTCGGGAATTTCGGTGTGAATCTAGCAAGCTATGTAAAATTTGTGTCAGTGTCTCCGCGGCTATACAAAAAGGCCTCAGTATCAGTTTAATTCGTTTATTGTCGGAACACATACACTTTTCAAGTTATTCTGGGTAAAAAATTCTATGAAATATTAAAAAGCGCCACAAAAAATCGAAGTGCTAGTTATTCAGTCTTTGTACGATCTTTTCGTATTGATAACAGTCTGTTTTGGATTCGAAATGTTAAGGTTAACGCGCAATGCACTCTCCCGGGCGTGCAGCCTCGGTCGTTCTGTCCGCTTGCCGGTGAACAATTCTCGCAAATATGCCTCGCAGGCAATCAACCAGATGCTGCACTTGCAACAGATGGAAATCTGCGCCGATCCTCCGTCGCGTGGCCTGGTCATAGGTGTATTCGCAGACGAGGAAGACAAGAATGACGCCGGCATCTTGACGCCCACGGGCTGGCGGTATAACCTGCAGAAAACAAACGGCCGGTTGCTGGAGGTGCTTCGGATGTCTGGACCCATGCCCAAGCGAGGCGAGACCCGTCTGTTGTTCGCCATTGAGCCGGAGCGCATTCCCTACTACTCTGCAGTGGCGGTCATCGGGCTGGGCAAAGAATGTCTCGGCTACAATCCTTACGAGGTGGTGGACGAGCAGAAGGAGGCCATACGACGCTCAGTGGCCGACGCCTGTCGCATTCTCGCCGAACTTGACACAGACCGCATCGAGGTAGAGAACTGTGGCCATGCTGAATCTGCGGCAGAAGGAGCTGCCCTAGGCATCTGGATCTACCAGGAGCTGCGAGATCCCAAGCGACGGGTTTCGGTGCCCTCCATCGACCTGTACGCTAACAAGGATGAGATCTGCGACATCGAGGGGTGGCGCATCGGACTGCAAAAGGCAGCCGCCCAGAACCTGACCCGCCAGCTTCAGGAGATGGCCTCCAACCTGCTCACTCCCACCGCCTTTGCCCAGAACGTCGTTGAGGTACTTTGCAAGTCCGGTGTTAATGTGGAGGTTAAGGTTGAGGGCTGGGCGGAGAGCCAGTCCATGCACGCTTTCCTGGCGGTGGGCAAGGCCTCCTGCGAGCCCCCAATCTTTCTGGAGCTAAGCTACTATGGCACCTGTGCCGAGGAGCGACCCATTGTGTTGGTGGGCCAGGGCGTGACTTACGATGCTGGTGGCCTTTGTCTAAAGGGAAAGCATGAGCTCTTCCACATGCGAGGAGACATGACAGGAGCTGCGGTTGTGGTGGCCACGTGTCGGGCGGTGGCTGGACTCAGATTGCCGGTGAGGTTTTTTGCCAATGTCCAGCTAGATCCTGGTTTAATCTCCACACCTATAGGTCAACATCCGCGGCCTAATTCCTTTGTGCGAGAACGTTGTCGGCTGCAACTCCTTCCGGCCCGGTGACATGGTCAAGTCTATGAACGGCAAGACCATCGAGGTCCAGTGCACGGATCATGAAGATGTCCTCGTGCTGGCCGATGCCCTGCTTTATGGGCAGAACTTCTGTCCCAAGTGCATCATCGATATCGGCACTTGCTCGGGATACATGCGACAAGCTTTGGACGAGGCCGCCTGCGGTGTGTTCACCAACTCTGAAATCCTCTGGCAGCAGATCAAGCACGCAAGCATGCATACTGGTGACCGCGTGTGGCGTCTTCCTCTGTGGAACTACTACAGCAAGGCGGTGCGAGCCGGACAACGCAGCGATGTTCAGAACTACGGCATTGGCCGTGGTGGACGTCCTCCAAAGGCTGCTGCTTTCCTGCGCGAATTCGTGCCCTGCGGACAGTGGATGCACATAGTAAGTTCAGCTTCTGAATATTTATCGATGGTATTCAATGGTACAATTTGTTGTCTTGTGCAGGATGCCACTAATGTGATGATCACACGAGGAGATGAATTTGAGTATTTGCGCGAGGGCATGGCTGGACGACCCACGCGGACTCTCATCGAGTTTATTGCGCAGACCATTTGCAAGGATACAGCTCCCAAGATGGGCAAGTGACGATCCTTCGAATGGCGTTTTACTAGCACTGACGATATCGTGTTATTTTACTGACTACTGACTGCTGCGAAACCTACAACTTTCAGATGCTTTTATAATTGGGACTACACAATGTTAAAATTACTTGTTTTTAATGACATATAAAAATCAAACAGTTATATAAAAAGTAACGATAAGTGCTGTACACTTAAGGTGTTCCTGTAAGGGGGTCGCTTAGATTGGGGCTAACTAACGTAGTTGATTGCTTGATATCAGAAAGGCTGTGGAGCATTTGGGCAAGAAAACATACTTCCAGGCGTCTGCTACGCCAGCGTCACAGCGTGGGTAATCACCACGTTAATGTCGATCGGCGGATAGTTTTGTAACAGCTTTACATTCGAGGCGAAGTCGTTCTCCAAGATGGCTTCCCTTTGGATTCTGGTAAGTCAATTCAAAAGCAAAGATAAATTAGTGTGAGAAATACACAATTGCCTGGTTTATCTTACAATATCATGGAACAGCAGATTCTGATGAGGAAATCGAAGCGCTGCTCATCCGAGAACACCGAGTCCCAAATGCGCAGCACATCCGGCAGTGGAAATTCCTGCGAGAGGAGCAGCGTGAGCCACCGAAAGCTGTAGTACTGCGGATACAGTTCCTGGCTCTTCAGTTGCTCGTATATGTCAATGTCCTTCGCCTTGAGCATATTCGAAAGTCTGGCCATCATGAACTTGATGCCGCCCTCGGCATCGTCAAGAGTCTTGATGAAAAAGTCTCGGATCTCGCTCATCAGAGCAGTGAAGCAGAAAAAGCAGTCCGCCTCGGCGTGGGCGCGGTACGAGACATCTGGATCCGAGGCCATAACGTAGTAAATGGGTCCCACGATCTCGTTCATGCCTTGTACGTAGCCCTGGCCGGGATTAAGCTTGGCGTAGATGAACAGTATGCGCTGAACAACCTCCCAGTGAGCTTCTTGCCCCTCCTCCATGGCGGCATAGTTCTCCACAGAGCGTTTCGTGATTAAATTTATCTGCGGGCACAAATTTAGATTAATTTTCGTGGTGGTAGGGCATGGGAACACTTACTTGCTGCTAAATTCCAAATGGCAGGCATAATGCAACATATTCTGAGCTTATTTTAACACGTAATTACACACTCTGACTCACCTTGGTCATGCCCAGGCCCTTTCGCTCTACGTTCGCCGAACTGAGCACGGCAGGCACTACCCTCTCGTGCAGGCGCCGCCCGTGCTCGCCTCTGCTGTGGACCACAATGTCGCACGGATAATCGGTGGGCTGCTGGAAGAAGGAGATATCAGGACAGAGGCGCCGCACATCCTTGTCGATCTGCAGCAGAAACTCGTTGTCATTGAAGAACGTGTTCCAGGCGCTCTCCGGCCCCTCACTCAGCGGATGATCTTGCAGGCCAACGCCCCTTGAATCCACGTCGTCACCGGCGCCTTTGTTCGCATGTCCAGGCGGCAGCACCAGCTCCTCGATGAACTGCTGGTACAGGGCTCGCTTCTGGGCCAGTGTCGAGGCCCAACTGCTGCGTCGCGGACCCAAGTAGCCCAAGAGGAGCTTCCAGCTGAGCGCTCGAAAACTTTGCACATCGGGCACACCTGTGGATTTTCATACACTGTGATTTCTGTGGATATCGTACGTTGCAGTCCTCGGGATATAATTTACCATTAAACGTCAGTTGACGTAGTTGCTTAAGGTCGATCAAGTCCTGGGGGGCCGCTAGGACATCCTCAAATTCCTTTACACTGCGAAAGCGAAAGTTGGTTCTTTGTTTACGAGTTACTTTTACTTGTAGGAATGTGGCCTTACCGTGCCTTAAACATCGACATGGTGAATTTATATGCGGACGCCTTTACCTCAGCTCCATACAGGGAACTGTTGTTGTTCTATGGATATCTCGGGCAATTAATAAACGAAAATCGTCGAATTGAAAATCACAACAAACATTCAGTGTGGTCGTTGGCTGGAGATAGCAGCTTACAGAGTTGCCAGATCGATTAGCGTATTACTCACAAAAACCGTGGCAATACTGCCCATTTCGGGATTTCCGCTCGAAAATTTGAATTTCCTGTTTGAAACATGAAACCTTAAATGTGCAAGTTTGGCTTGATTTGAAGAAGCAACTTATATCCTGCACGCCCAGGGGACTAAAATACCATTCACCTCTCTATTTTTCATTCATGTTTTCACACAAGACTCACGAACTCACCTGGGTGTTGACTCATTATTAGTTTCTTTGCGCTCAATTTTGCGGCCTTTCGCGTTTTTATTTGGCTTTTCAATTGCCCGGTAGTGCACACACATACGCAGACTCGAGCAGACGCACCGCGGAGCGCGCGGTTCGAATAGTAGAATTTTTAGCGAATATTTCTGAATGTTTGGGGAGCGTTTGTTGTTTGCCTTTTGTTTACGCTAGTCTCTGGCGAGCAATGACGACCAGCAGATCAGCAGCGGCGACCGCGTCATACAGGCGACCGGCTTTCTGGAAGGTGACCGTGCCCGGGTACAATTACCCGCAGCAGCAGCAGTGCCACCGCCCAGTGCCAACGCCACCCCCAAAGCCAATACTGCCTCCTTCTTGCCGGCGACGCAGCAGCAGCGGGCTGAAGAAGCGCGTCCGCTTCGCCGATGAACCGAACGTGGGGGTAAGTCCCCAAGAAACCCCTCCCTGAAAGCCACATCCCATAACCTGTCAATCATCGCCAACGAGTACTCGTGTGCAGTCTGTGTGTGTTTGTGGCCCCAATTCACGCCGGGCTGTGTCAGAAATCAGTTCAATAACATTTCGCCCCTGGCGGCTCGTAAATTTGTCAAGCGAAATTTAATTAATTAGCCGCTGCTGCACTTTTGGCCAAGTAAAACAGCTGTCGAAGAAGCGGCCCAAGGAAAGATGGATGGAATGTATTTTCCATATAATTCTAATTGACGCAATAATCGCCGCATTTGCCACTTTAAGGGTCACGGACTTGTACTTTTCTTGAACGGATTTTTATAAACTAAAATTGGTTTTATATTTAAATTTAAATTATGCTCAAGATGCTACCTATTTCAGTTTGCTTTTGAAATTTATAATTTAAAAGCAAATACGATTTATGACAAATATCCATATCAGATTTCCTTAAAAACTAGTTGCACAGCTTGTTAATTAAATAAGAAATGATAGGAAAAATTTTAATAGAATCAAAGTATTTCTTGTAATATTTTCGGTATTCACACTCAAAATTCACATAGGTTGTAAGTTCCTTCGAATGATCTATAGCCCATTCAAGGCTATCCCCTATATAAGAAACATAAATTGCGACGAAAGTCTGGCAAAAACATTACAGAAACTACCAAATGAAATCGAAATGAAAACAATTCTGGCCGCAAATAGTAAAAACATTTCAAGCCCCAACCAAAAAGTGCCGAAAGCAGTATAAATGGAATGAGAAATGAAATGGCACGCCATATATTCGGTATATCGGCAGGCAGCTAGCCTGAAACGGCGGAAAACCGACAGGCAGGAAAAGATTTTTCCGTTGTAAAAAGTCAAAATGTTGCCAAAAATACGAAGAAGCCATTTTACAGATCACTTTAGGCATGGGATAGTACAAATATTTAAAAATGTTTAAAACAAAGCAATGGCCGTCAACCGTTAACCTTTTTTCCATTGACTAATGCTGCAAAAATCTGATATGATTAGTTTGTTGTTTAAACTATAAATTAGGCAATAGTCCCGACTCACTTCGCTTAGTGGCACGTCAGTAAATAAATTTAATTACACTCTCTCTAGGTTGCCTCATCGCTCGGCAAACACAGATTCTGCGAGTCGAAAAAAAAAAACACCAATAAAATTGCTTAAAATGTGGAAAAAAAAACAGATGCCCAGATTTTTTATATTTTTTCTTAGCCTCAGATACGATAATCATCAAAACATTCGTTTGGATGATGACATGTGGCATTCATTTTATTCAGGGTCAGTCTGCAACTGGATCAAGTGCTGTCCCAAAATGTGGCCCACGAAATGCAGAATGCGAGAAATGCAGGGCACAAGACAAATTAAACAATGAGAGCGAACAAAGGGGCTCAACTTGGCAACAGTTCAAAATGGTTGTTAAATGCTCTTAGGCAAGGGAAATAATTTTTAAAATGTATAAAAATATTTATATGAAAACTTTGCTCCCAAATATAACAAATTAGTCCATGCTTGGTGTGTTTTACTTATTAAAAGTCAGAAAACCAGATTAGAAGAGTAATTTTATAGTTCTTCTTAGTTTCCATGTCCATTTACCCAAATGGCACCTAAATTATGCATAATGAAGTTGATACTACAGATTTCCGTGAAATACAACCTTTTCCATATATTTTCATTAGTTTGTAAAAACAGCTTAAAAACAAACCCAGTTATTTTTTAAACTTAGTAAGTGTTTACTAGGCGTATGTGTAATTTCATTACCATAAATATATCAAGTATACGTCATGTTGTCCTGCTTAAAATTACCCAAATTGTTACAACCTAGGTGGGAAAAGAAAAGTACCCTGCGATGAAAACTCACCCACCGATTAGGATTCGCCAATCGAATTCATGTTTCTCAGCATGTAGTCGCCGTTGCCGGCGGATATAAGTTGTGTGTATGCCGCATATACATTCGTTCATATGTATTTACGATTTGTGGCGCAGTGTACCAAGATCCGCTTCTGCTGCTACTGTTGCTTCTGATTTTGCCGCTGCAAAAAGGAATACGAATTGTATTTTAAAATTAGTACTTGAGCAGCTTTGCGATCGAACAAAACGCTTAACGGACTGCAATAGCGCGCCGCGAGCGCGGATAAACAACAAATTTCAATTAAATTCGGCTCTTGTCCGGTCGATTGGATGAGCCTGTGAGCAAGCTCTCTGGATCCAACACCAGAAAACAGGCGATCGTAGCCAGGATGAGCCCCAAGCTGCACGAGTTCGCAGTGGTGCTTCTGCGTGATGGCCAGGGAACGCCCTGGGGCATCCGCCTGGTGGGCGGCAACGATCTGGACACACCGCTGATCATCACCAGGGTAAGGGGCGTTATGTAACCAGAGATGCCACAAAGCGATTTGGCCTTTGTCTCGCTTGCCGCTCCCAAATAAACAGCAACAAATCAAAATACCGAAACTGGCACACTGAGATCCGACAAGAAGGAACCACAATAAACACTGCAACGTTGCCAAAACGCGACGCCAGTAAAACTAATTGAGGCGCAACAAACTAGCCCCAGCAGACAGCGACTGTCTTCCCCGGTTCCTTCTCCTTTTCCTTCCTCGTTCTCAATGTAAACACATTTTTACGATCATAATTCTGTCTGCATCTCTGCGTTCATCCATTTATCTAAGTCAAGGCTGTCGCCAACGGGCGCTCCTCCTCCTTCTATACATGTGATATTTGATGCATCTAATACGCTTAATGACCTTCTCCATCCGTCCATTGCAGGTGCAAGCGGGCAGCCCATCTCATGGTGAGCTCCTCCGCGGCGATATCATCGCCAAGATCGGCGAGTACGACGCACGCGACCTGAGTCACGCGGATGCCCAGCAACTGTTCCGCGGCGCTGGCAACGAGATCCGCCTCACGGTCCACAGGTGAGCAATGGTCTATATGTACCTTTAATCAGAAAGTAGTGTATATCAGATGGGGGTATTCTCAAGCCGGATTGTGGTCCATTTAAAAAATTCAAGAAGTGAGGACTCTTTATCAAATAATCAGTCTTGGGAATACCTCTTCTATTGAAGTTAAAAAAATAATCTTAATAAATAAATTTGTTTAGGGACAACAAAATCGCCTACACGCAGGGCATCAGCCAGGATGCAGGTCCAGGATCCCGCAGCAACTCAACCCTGCCGCCGGCCAGTCCGGAACTATTGCCTCACCGCGGTCCGTCGCCCTTCTTGCCGGGTCCCAGCCACTTTGAGCGTGCCCTGCAGCTGCCCATGGACACTCTGCCCCAGACTGTGTTCCCCCAGCTGAACTCTTCTGGTGGTTACGAGGTGCCGTCCAGTGTGTTCTCGCCGAAGCCAACGCGTGATCATCAGCAGGATGTGGATGAGGAGCAGGCTGCCATTGTGAATCAGGTGAGTGGAGCTGGAATTTTATAAGGATATTTTACTTAGTAAAGATGTATTGGAAATGCATATAAAAGCATAGCTGAGGAAGTAAGGCATTCCATTATTGTTTCACATAAAATTGATTAATGATGGAATTTGGCTTTAGCTTTTGGTTTTTATTTTAATAAAAAGGAAAGCATTGTTTATGAACTAAAAATCTTTTAAAACATTTATATTCATTAGGAGCTTTGTCCTGTACTGTCTTTAATCGAAAAATTAAGTGTTTCCTCGTATTAAATGTGCAGCAAGCTTTAAATTTAATAGCTTTTAAAGTCTAAATATGGCTTATTAAAAATAAGTCCTTTAAAATATTATCCAAAAGTTTTAATATAATTATAAAAAAATCAGGCGATAAGTTTGAATCCTACTTATTTCTAGGATATATTTTCCTAAATTAAATGTGGCATACTTTGAGGCATTAGCATCTGTAAAATGTGTGTATTTTGTATCTTTTCGAATGTAAGAATTCGAAGTGAATTGCTTGTGATGTTTTAAACGTAGGAAAATATATTTATTTTAATTTTAGGGAGAAAAGTTCATTGTCAATTTTCCCCAAATTTCAATTCCAAAAATTTTAATTTTATAAAAATTATACTGCTGACATCAGCGGACAGCAATGCTGGTGGTCAAGGTTCTCGCCGCTTACATCCTAAATATAAATATAGATACGCGATCGAGATGGCGGGGGTACTTAACAGGAAAAGGCCCAGTGACGCAGTGTGCAGGTGGAAATTGGCGGGGAATCAAATAGACACAGAGTAAAAACAAAAACAAGTCGGAAACTGTAACAGACCCAGAAGCGAGCACACAGAGCTGGTGCCCGCCCCCGAAAACTCTGCGGAAAATGCCAAGAGGCAACGACGCAAATAAACAAGAAAACATCCACAATACTATTTTGGGGCCCCTGACTTGCAGGCAGGTGGGAGGAGATTTTGATCCACTGTCCACCTTGTGATGCCGTGGCGTTGGGATGGTGATTGTGCTGGGAATGAGAATGAGAATGGGGATGGGGATGGCCCGCCCCCTGAGATGACGCCGCTAATGAATCAAGACACTCGCCAAGGTCGCAACTTTGTTTGCCCATGCGGCACCGAAATAAAAATCAAGGTGCCCATATATTCCACCTATATGTTTTTGATGTTTAATGATTTGTCATACAAGAGCAAGTGAAGGAAAAGTGGCTAGAAAAAGTTCCACAACTCGTGACCTCCTTGGATACCTTGTAATGTGAGAGTTTTTTCTAGATTTCTTGTTGTTCTTCGAAGGGTTATTGTACTTGGCTTCAATTTTATTATGATTATGACATTGAAAAACCATGATATTTATTCAGGTATTATTTCTCCCGCTTTTTGAAAGTAGTCAGTCATGCATAACTTTAATTATCTCTAAAGATTATTATCCTTGGGTTTTACAAGATTAAAGAATTTATTATTAAAAACAATAAATATGTCTAGAAAATCATAAAAAAAATATATATATATTTACCTCCTTGGCCACCTTTTTATGTGGGAGTGGTTCTATTCCTGGCATCATATTTCTAGCGGTTATTGAACTCTTAATTTATTTATGGTTAATATCCACCTTGAATACGTTCTATTTGTATTCTTAATACAGATGTTTTGCTCCAAAAAATCATTACTCCGATTGTTTATTGATCGTTCTCATTTAAACACGCATAGTCCATGTGTGAATCCAAGAAAATGAACGGATTGCAGCCTTCGTTGTGGTAAAAATGGAACATAATTCCGTGTAAGTTATGCGTTCCTTGGATGTTCCATCGAACTTGAAATTTTTTCCTGGCTCCCAAGGCTAATTACACCTGCTCGTGTGTGCTAGGAAAAACATCAAATAATATGCCCAATGCCCTGATTCAATGCCAATTTCTTATGACAGCCACGAAAATACAGAATGTCAATGCCAATAATAATGGGATATGTCGCAGCGGGGATATGTACTATATCTTTGGAACTGTCAGAATCGGTTTGACAAATCAGCGGCCAAAGGCAATTTCCAATGCTCAGTGTCAGTGCAAATCAGCTGAAACAAACTGGGCACATCAATACTTTGTGGCGAATCTGCGAGATCGGATATATAGATACATATATCTATAGATATAGGTCTACTTTTTGTGGCTGCAATATTCACATTTACGTTTCTGCATTCGGGCAAAACAATAACCTCGAGTCCGATAAATATTTGTGCCTAATTTTCGAAATGTGAAAAAATTGTATATAAAATTGCTCCACAAAGCAGCAATTAAAACATATAGGCGAGATGTTATATGTCTATAATTTTTGACTGCACCAAGAAAAATAATGGGGTTCTATAAATAAATAAAAATGGGAATTTAATAATTATTATATACATTTTTGTATTATTTATGAGCTTTTTTTTATAAGATTTTAATAGTTTCTATTTAGTGCCATGAGTTGTGCGGCCATCAAGGAAAGGAAACGATTTCCTTTTATATAATTGACCAATTTTTTACTGTGTAGGTCTGCAGGACAAACAACAACATCCGGAGGGGACTGGGAGGTTGTACTATGTGGCGCGTGGGCGTTTAAAAAAAAATAAGAAGCCCCAAGTCCAAGTTTATACGTTGTGTTTGTTGTTGGCCGCGTTAACGGTCGGTGAATAAGCTATTTGCACAAAAACATATTTTGTATACATATTAAAGAAAAAAATAGGAGAAATCTCCGCTCTCTCTGAGATCTGTGTACATAAGGCCCGGAATGGACTGGTGTGGGTGCGTGGGTCGAACGGCCTCTGACCGTCAGCACTCGCCTTCTATATATACACACACACACACTGAGGGACAGACACTCTCGGATCTATATAGACAAATTGGAATTCCGCGCAGTCGGAATAGCAATAATTCGCCAGCATTTGAAAATTTTCAAATCAGTTGCGTTCGGAATATTGAAAAATAAACAACAATACAAGACTCGATCTCGAGCATCCTTTTGTAGTGAATCCTCGTGAAGAAGCACCAGCTGCAGCGTTGATTTAAACGTGCCGAAAAAGCAAGTTACCAATAATAACCAATAATACTAGCAGCGATATAACAATTTGTGGACACTTTCGGTGCCATCAAAGAGAATATAAATAAACATAAACTGGCTGGTGATCTTCCATTACGTAATTGTATAATCTTTTTCGTTTCCATCTTGTTCAAATCCTGGCCAACACAAAGGAGTTTAAATTAAAACCCAAACACACACACATTACAAAAATGGAGTACGTTCAGTTCAAAAACGGATCCCCAGTCTACTACAAGGAGCAGCCAGACCTCAATGAATGCATTCAATATCAAGTAAGCAAGCCAGTGACTAGTAACTTTGAAGTAAACTTAAAATATTAATAAATAGTGGAATAAAAATTTCAAAAAATTAAATAACTCTATGGGAGCTCAAGTCTTTAGAGTTGTTAATGAATATAGTTAAGGTGAAACATATTTTTTAAGAGAAGTGCAGTTTTTAGACAAACTTAAATACAATTAAATGGTATAATTTCTATAAACAAAACAATTGAAGAAGAAACCTAGCACATATATATTTAAAGGTTTAAGCTACAATTAAAGAAATGACTTGATAATGTATAATGCTGTGATACTTATATATAATACAATTTCTAGATAAAACCTCTTTGTTCTGGTCTAGAAAGTATTCATTTAAAGAAATAATATATGGCTATAAATTAATGAGTTATTTCTATAGAATTCGAGGCACAGGCAGGTTCTACGCATAAACAAAGAATTATAGAAAAGTTCCAACTGTTGGACGTCTCCTTTAGTACGCGTACATAGCCACAATTCAGATGAAAGATTTCACCTTTACCGTCAAACATTTGCTCTTGGAATTCAAGTTCAAATACAAACGCCAAAAAGCAACGTTTTGGGATACGAATATATTTCTTTCGAGGATTTCGTCTTACTTTTCCCTCAGAAAATATATAATTAAGCAAGAAGAAGCGTTCAGTTCCACATAATATAGAACGCCATATACCGTGGCTATAGGTACACTCGTGCCTGCATATATCTGGCTGGCTCTCTCGATCTCTCTGCACATATAGCTTATTATTCAAACATTTGTTCGCCGTTCGTCAATATGCGTCGAAAGGCAACCAGAGTTTTCGAAACATATTCTTCACTGAGCTCTTTCTGCGCTCAATGTAATTCATACCACCGAAACGGGGATATTTTTAGAGCAGAGAACCGAGTAAGAGAGCGCAGGAAAAACAACAATAAGCCAGCTAAACAAATAAACAAAATTATTATAAAAGAAATTAATTTCATGTCGAGATGGCCGAGAAACCCGCTCGTTAATTTGGCTCGTACGATCCGTGAAAACCCACTTGGCAAAACAATGACCAAAGGCCAGAAATTTTCACAACACTTGGCACAACGACCCGCCCAAAGGCGCAGCGAAAGTGAGGAATTATTTTCACTTTTGCGATTCGTATATAGTTTATTCTTTAATTGCTTAGGGCTAACAGGAAGTGAATTGTCTAGATTGTTGGTCAAGGGATCGGATCAGAAATAGATTATATGGCAGTCGCAACATTTACTTAATTTATGACACACATAAAAACGAAAACCAAAAGATTCGATTCAATTAAAGTCTGAGCGAAATGTCGAAAGTGACCCTCAAATGATATTTCAAAATATTTCAGTGCTGGCGCAACAGCCGCGAATGTTAAATTTAGCGTCAAAAAGTATTTTTATATATATATTCCTATATGCGCGTCCCCAAGGTGAATGAAAATGTGAGAAATGCGCAATTAACCAGCGCGAAATGTTTGGTAAACTAATTTCCTAAAGGTAATCATCATACCGAGCACTCATCACTTGCTGAGGCAGGCGGTGTCGCTGAGGATCGAGGCGATCAGCTGCTTGTCGCTAAGAGCCGCGTGCACTTCCTCCTCGTCCCATTGCAATAGCACCTTGTGTAGGCGGGGCTCCTTCTTGCGAATGATGCGCAGAATGCCCCTGGTCTCCACCAGGTCCACGGTGCCCGCAAATTCCGCCTGATCCAGGGCTAGAATGTTGCGTTTGGAGCACACCCGGCGATACACTTCGTGCAGGCGACCTATACTAATATCCTTGTTGCGCTCGTTGCGCAGCATCAGCACCAGGCTGCAGAGCATCAGCTTCTGCTGCAGCGGAAAGGCGGCTTCAATGTCCTCCTCCAGATTTTGCGAGGCCCCATAGACCTTGTTCAGCACCGCTGCCACTTGGGTGACCTGAACGGGCTTCAGCGTATCTGTGATTATGGAAAATAAGCTCAATTATAAAACCTCTTACCTCTAGATCGATCTTAGCAACTTACCCAGCTTTTCCCTTGCCTCCGCGGCGTCTTTGCCCTCCAGTTCCAGGGCCTTCATGTTGAATTCCTTCTCGCCGTCGCGCTTCTGCTGTTCGGCGATCTCGACGACTCGCCTGCCAATATCCAGAGCTCGCCGCACATCCCCGCTGATCGCACTCACCTTGGCGGCCAGAAGCTGCAGGGTGACGGGCGGAAAGACATCCAGCACCTCGGCCTCGGCCAGGCGGGACTTGAAGATCTCCACGATCTGCTGCTTGGAGTAGGGCGGAAAGTGCATTAGCCTCGGTTTCAGTTCGCATCTGGCGTTCAGGCGCGTCAACGTTCTATCCGTGAGATCCAAGCTGTTGGCAATGCCAACGAGGAGTATTCTGGCGCCCGGCAAAGCGGGCCACTCGAAGATCGTGTAGAGCACAGCCTGTCGGCTCGTACTTAACTGGTCGATCTCGTCCAGTACTAACAGGAGCATACGTTTGGCGCTGCGCAGGTGCCGCTGTATGGTCTCTAAGTGATCGCGTTCGGTACGCCCGTTCGGTTTCAGCTGCAGCTCGGCGCAGAGCTTCTTATACACGGCTCCCACGCTGGCAATGCTGGTGCAGTTGATGTAGACTCGCTGCAGGCGCTTGGAAAAGGCGGGATCGCGGAGTAAGAGTGATAGGCAGGCTGTCTTGCCCGTTCCCGGCTGCCCAGAAACGTAGAGACTGCCAGAGGACTGGCTTTCCAAGTGGCTGGTGAAGAATTCCCGGAGTTCGAGCAGCTGCTCCTCGCGTCCTGGAAGGTTTTGGGTCTCGGCGCTGTTGAGAACACGACGTGCATTTTGGTATTTGTTGCGGGGCGGCGAGGGCAATGCTTCTGGCTCGGATTGGGCTTGCTGCTCCTGTTGAACCTGTTCCTTGTCTGCAGGTTTCGGTTGTGGCCTTTGAACGGTGTTCTCTGCTATAGTTTCTGCCTTTTTAGTTTGCTGTCGTGGCCTTTCCTGCTCCTCCGCCTTATCAGTCTTGGTTTCTGCGTCTTCCTCTTGACGCTCGTCTATGCTGAGCCTGTCCAGCAGCCGAGATGGACTGATCAGGTGCTGCGGCAACGGCTGTAGCCTGCGCTGCTTGGGTGGCGAGACATGCAGTACGTCCACATCCTGGTCCTCGTCGCTGCTGCTCTCCGCTAAAATAATGGCGGCTGCTCGAGAACGTGCTATCGCCGTTGCAGTTTTCTTCGTGCTGCGTGGCGTCTTTTGCTCTGCCGGCAGCTGGTGATCTGGTGGCGGCACCTTCCCTGTGTTCGTCCTCCGCCTGGCTGCCTTGTCCTTGTCCATTTTGTTTAGCAGGTTGCGGTTTTCGTTGTTCTCTGAAACTGAGCCAATCAAGCGATGGTCATTGACTGTCTCCTCCTCCTCGTCGGTTTCAGCAAGCACTTGCTTCGGCTGTCTTCTTCGCCAAACCTCCGATCGCCGCGGCGTGTGCACTTGCGTCTGCGTCGACGGCGAGGCGGTGGCGGCCTTGCTGATGCTGCTCAGGCGCGTGGAGCGACGCACGGCGGCCATTGGGTTAGTTAATGTATTAGTCGGCGGGCAGTAACGTTTAAATAATAGTTAATAACTAAAGAAGCGCGGCGCGGTAGAAGCCAGCTGGCAGTCAGTCAGTCAAAAAAGCGCGCAAAAAGCTGGTCACTCTAGGGCCAAGCCAAGTTAGTATATTTATGTGTTGGGCAAAGCCTCACAGTCTGGCAACTCCGGGCCAGCGTTAAAGTTGTCGATTAGGCGCGCATTCAAATCTCAAGCCATGTATATTAAATTACTTACACTTGCCACGTCTTGGTAAAAATAAAACGCTCGTCGGTAAAGATACAAAATTCAAATCGCTGGACGCTGGCTGGCAGAAAGAACACGCTTACGTAAGCGCCTAAAAATATTTTCTCTATTTTTAGAGTATATAAACGCACACCAAATGGAATTTTCTATATAAAAATGATACACAAACAGACAGACAGAAAAGCACACAGGCAAATGCGCACACCTAGCACAGTGGGCGAAGATCAGAGAATTTCTAGAAAAACTCTGCTAATCGTGCGCTGATTTATTTATATTATTATTTCGCCCCGGGCGGCTGCCAAATGGGTGTTTTGGGTGTGTGTGCCCATTGGTTTTGGCATAAACAAAGTCGTTAATCTTGACTGATCATCACGTGTGATATTTATTTTTCTTTGTGCTTCTCCCTTTAGCCCTACCGAACAACTCCTCTGGTCCTGCCCGGCGCCAAAGTGAAGAAGGATGCGCCCACGACAGAGTCCTACTTGAGGCACTACCCCAACCCGGCTGTGCGCGCCCATCCAGGACACGACTACCATGACAGTATCATGAAGCAGCGCGTGGCCGACACCATGCTGCACAAGGTTGTCGGTTCGGAGGCCGACACTGGCCGCGTAAGTACAACGAATGGGGAGTCTTTGACTTCTAAACAATCTGTGATCTTATTCTTCCCAAGGACTTTTATATTTTCAACCTTTTCATACCTTCTATCCCATAATAACAGGTCTTCCACAAGCAGTTCAACTCGCCCATCGGTCTGTACTCCAACAGCAACATCGAGGACACCATCAGAACCACAGTTCCGTAAGTTGTCACCCAGAAATTTACCATCTGGAATCTCCTATTGCTTAGCTCGAAAATACAATGAAAAACCACTAATAACCGAACTTTGGATTACGCTTGTCACAAAATTGAACACACACTATATTTTGCCTATAATTACGTTTATTTCGTTTTGGAATTTGCAATTTTTGAATAAATCTGCGTAGAACTCTTCGAAATTTGATGCAGCTTTTCTTTTTTGCCAGAGAGAGAGAGCCACTCGAAAAATGCGCCCAGTAGTAGCTTTAAATAACTAATGAAAAACCTAGTCGCGATTACGATTGCGATTACGATCACACGAGTAGCCCAAGGTGTCTATATACATAATATAACCCAAAAATTGGTTCCTGGTTAAGCTGCGGCTATAATCCACTAACCAGAAAAGCCACAAAATTGAAAATTAAATCGAAACTCGAAATTTACTAACCCGCCACTGCCGCAGCACACACGAAATGAGAAGCAAACACCCACCCACCAGACACACGCACACACACAGTCCATAGATGTTGTACGTACTACGCCTATTGCCGGATCTGACCACTCTCTATATACTATATACCTATATATTCTATGTATATTGTTGTAGCTTCGCCACGAGCGATAGCAATCGCTTGAAGGACAGTCCTTTGCATCGTCCTTTGCCAACAAAACTTAACGGGTAAAAGTAAATTCATATCTTGAGCACAGCCTGAGTTCGTTCTTTGATTGAATCCTCCGCACCTTGATATATTGATATTATTGATCCTATATGGAAAGCACACAACCGAGCAAGAACTTGAAATTGAACCCGAACTTGCCTTGAGAAAAATTGAAACTATGAATATGACTATTTATCAGGCATGTTTGCCACGATTCCCGTGTTTTCCCTGCCTGTCTGTACAGACTAACCCCCACCCGGTTATTGTTGTCCACCGCAACCGCAACAACTATGTTTCTCCTAAAACCCAGATACAAAATCTATATATATATATATAAAACTCCAAATATCTATATCCTTATCCAAGCAGAACAACAGAAACAACACGACACAAGTCCAAAAACGATTGCATGTGCTCTGCTGTCTATATACTTTATACATATGTGTTCTACCCATACTTCACCCTATATCCTTCTATTGCAAAGTAAAGCTCTATGACCTGAGTCTGTGATAAGAGGG
This sequence comes from Drosophila anomelani, assembly GCA_035045905.1. NCBI lineage: Eukaryota > Metazoa > Arthropoda > Insecta > Diptera > Drosophilidae > Drosophila > Drosophila anomelani. The sequence goes on from JAWNOO010000165.1 coordinate 14,343,266, forward strand.
AAGTTATACCCTGTAAATAAGTGTATCTCCGGAAACTACATATTTATCTATCGTTTCCCTTTGGGGAGGGAGGGGTTTCCTTTATTATTATGGCATTGGTGGCGCAGGTGCGGGAATGGGTTCCAGTTGCCTTTGTGGTAGGTCAGGTGCTGTAAATACTTATAATCAATAGAATAATCCAACCATAAAAACAACGAAAGACACCTTTATCTAGCTCTTAGACCCTGATATATCTAGAACTTAGCTGCACGATTAATGTTAGAATTTTCATCGATCTATCTTTCCTGGAACAAAAACGTAAAATCCTGGAGCAACAAAAGCAAAAAGACCAACTTGCTGAGCAACAACGTCAACACCGACAGCAGCAACTGCAGCAGCTCTATCAACAAAACAAATGATCAAAGAAATAGTAGTCCTTAGCCAAATTTTACTAGACAATCCTGCTCCTTAAAACACTCCCCTGACCAGTTCCTGCTGAAAACCCCTTATTCCCCACCCTTTGCCCGCCCCTTTTTGAGAGTAATCCACTAAACTCAAAGACGTTTGCTGAATTTACACACATTTATGATACATATTTACACACAAACTGTTTGAAGGACAGCCCTGAAAGTTCCTATTCACAATCACCCGGCTCCACTGCAACCCCCATAACAACCATATACCCCATCAACTAACCCCTAACCCCGTAATGCCCGATCTCAAGGCTTCGACTCTCATGCGATGAAAACTCAGGATTCAGTTGAATCCAATTACTATAATTAAATGAAACCATCTCACACCTTGTTATGCAGTTCTGTTCGATTACTTTTAATAACTAGCTCGTAAGGAATTTGTTAATGAGTTTCCTATTAATCGCAATCCGTTCGAGGAGTGTGCAGTTCTTAAGACAACCAGGCACAACTACAAAACCAGCAACTACAACCAACTACAACTACAACGAAAAACAAAATAATTCTAACGTATTTTGTGCACATCCTGTTTTCTCTTTCTATTCTCTCACTACTCTGTCTCACGCTACTCAACCGATGTAAAAAACAAAAAAAATCAAAAAACAAAACCAAAAACCAAAAATCTTTTTGTTAATTTCGATTAACCAACAACTACAAAATCAAATAAATCTATTGAAAATATGCATAACACCAACCAAAAACCAACGAATAATTGACCAAACAAATAACGGCGCTTTCAACGATCTCAATGCAAACCCCCCGAAATCACACTGACCGATATCACTGACCACTGCCCCCGAGCAGCTATAAGAAAACTGTCGTGTACGATCCCAGGAACAGCGACACCTACAGACTCATCCAAGAGGAGGGCGGCTACAGCACCTACGGCAATGCCGCGCCACAGGAAGTAACCATACCTGTGCAGACTAAGGTCTATCAGCCCAATAGATTGGTTCCAGGAAAGGTAAGATCGTGCGCAACCGTTCGAAATCAATCAATCAACCAATCAAGTTAAAACAAACCCAGTCCAAAGTCTGTGTCAAAACACACAAGATCGGCAAGATCCTGTCAATCTGTATCTCAATCTCAGTATCTTAATCAGTATCAATCTCAAGCTCATCTGTACAAAGTCTATCTGTCTCTCTATATATTCCTATATCGCTCGCTCTCGTCTCTCTTTCTGTGTAAATGTGTAGCTGTAAGCTGTAAGCTGTAAGCCTCCTGTTCAGTTGACCCAACCGAATGTTAGTCAACGGAAAACTAACGGTGCTGAAGTAGTGCTACTAACCTGGTTTTTTGCTGCATCGAACTACCTCCATTAACCCCATTACTCTCTCTGTGTATATTTTCCAAATCACAAGCACACCTACATTTGTATATTTTTTGGCATTCTAACATCGACTGACACCTAACCGAGAAAGCTCATAACCTTTAGAGATTGCATTTGAAAAGTATGTAACCAGAAGCGCTGGAATTACCAAGAGTTATTAAGCAAGATCTTATCTCTCCACTCTCCTGAATACTCTTACAGAAACCAGTATCAGCGCCAGTATCCCGGCCGCCGTACAATGTAAGTAATAACTAAAGATATTGGAGATATGTATTAGCTATGTAAGCAAGTAGCAAGTTTACAGAGCTAAAACTACTTTAATTAATCATTATAAATTATACAATATATACTAAGACATTCTATACATTCCCTTTCACAGGTGGTAAACACCCACGATGAGAACATACGCCAGAGCGGCTCCTTCAATCGTCTCATGTACAGCGTTATTGGTGCCACTGAATACTAGAAAACTGCATACTGAAACAGCAACATCAGACGCAACTGCAACTGCATCAGCAACTGGAGGGAGCAACATCATCATCCTCCCCTCGGGCAACATCGCATGCAGCAGTTGGCACCGACAGTTGTTTATCTCCTAACATATTTAGCGGATTTTTATGAAATTCTATTTAACTTACTCAATAAATTATATATGAAGAACGACAGGAAATTGTGAACCACTAACATGCTTAATGATACATTGGTTTGGTATAATGAAATCGGAATCGAAATAAATTTAAACACACAGTAACACCGCCTCAGACCATTTACTGTTTCCATAGAAGAACTATATAAATTAATTAAATAAAAAGAAACTTTGATTTATAGTTATGTTTATTTTACGATGATTATGTGTTAACAGCCAGGTCAGTCAGGTGTGTTAACGTCGAGTGATTCTAGTCATGGAATGTAATAGGCATAAATAATGTTTTAATTAATAAATGCGACTTTCATTGGTTAAAGAAAAACAGTTTTGTGTTGAGCATTTGTTTCCTATTCCCATTTTCCCATTAATGAACACACTTGTGACTGGCTACACCTGATATTTATATTTTATGTGTGATATAATTTGGCCACAATTGGATCAAACATTGCCACATGCCGGCAGCGCAATCGTATCACAATGATTTGAATATGACGAGCTCTTTTTCCTAACTGCCGCCTTCTGCCTTCTTTTTGAGTAGTTCCCACTTGCCAGACCAGGCCAGGCCAGGCCAGACCCGGCCCAGCCCAACCCAAAAACCCAAAAAAGAGTAGCCGAAAATCTTTGCATAACATGACGCTGCAAATCTGCGCTTATTCCATCAATCATTCGGGCAATTAAACCCATTTATATTGAAACTATATGCAAACTTGAGCTGAGAAATGAGCGTACCCATAAATTTGACTTTAATTTCAATGGAAAATAAGTCACTCGCGACTCGCGAGTGTACGTGTGTAATGTGCATAACAATTGTACCACACACATAATGTACTTTCACTTCACGGCTAAGTAAGCCACAAATGTGGTTGTTGCTCTTTCATACATCTGCGCCGTGCAATTGTTTTGGTTCCGATCCCATCAAGCGGTCAGCCAGTCGGCCAGCTTCGATTGCGTTGCCGACTCCCCCGAAACGACCTTGTCGAGCGAGTAACCTCCATCAAAGAAATCTCCTCCGATTGATATATAGACCTCTCCTATATGCATGCAAATTCAGGGCGGCAACTGTAACACTAACAATAGTCTGAGGCAATTGTAATCGCATTGTCGTCTCAAATATCGAGTATTGGAGTATTTCCACGACTTGTGGGGTTTAATGACACGATCACATGACCGTACATAGAAAGAAATGTATTCAGAGAGGTGATGATGATTTTTTTATATTTCTTTACGCTTTTCGATTGAAAATTTGGATTGTAGTATTATGTTTTGTATTTACGGGTATTAATTTTTAATTAAAACACTTAGCCTTGTCTTAAAGTCAAAAATAAACTCCCATTGATCTTAATCTATTTGAATTATTTTTGCTTTTACTATTTATTTCATTATAATTATAAAGAATCTTTATTCTTGTGCAAAGGAGGTTACAATATTTCTCCTACTTATGGAAGTTTAATGACTTGATCATATGATCTCCAGCTAAGGGCTCAGAGTGCAAAAGTTTGGCAATCAGCGACATCAAAGATAGCTTGAACCCATTCAACCGCAACGCGAACGCAATGCAGATGTAGATACAGATACAGATACACAGATAGCTCAACCTATTCGCTATTCGATAGATGGATGTGAGTACGAGACAAAAGGCGCCAATGAAAAACGTTTACAGCAAATTTGGGTCAGAAACAATGGAGGCTCTGCACTTGTTGGGTTCGATTTTAGTTGTGTTTATTTTTTGTTGGATGTGCTTTTGAGGGTGCGGCCTCTTCCAATCGCATTGACCTCAAGAATGTAAACCTCGTCAAGAGCTGGGCGATTAATTGGGCATGACTATCTAATGGAAAGCTAGCATAAAACAAAAAAATGAGCCGCAGGCCCATTGCATAAAGTCAACTATATGATATAGTTGCATGTCGGCGAAGGAGTCAACCGCAATGTAATTTACATTTATTTATGGGCTTTGCCTGCTTTCAAAATGAATTGCAAAACCCCTCGCCTCCCATCTTGCCAGAGTTACGGTTAAATGACAAATTCGTGAAAGTTTTCAAACGCCCCCCGCGCTATCAATCAGCAGTCTCTGTTAGCCAAAATAGAGCTTCAGTTAACAGCTGTTAGCTGGTTACTTGGCCGAGATCACGAAATGTAATGAAATGAGAAGGAACACGAAGGTTTTAGAGCCGTCTATATGATGGCCTGTAGGGCATGCTATATAGTTGTTGTTTTTTTTAGAGACAATTATAAAGATAAATGCACTATTTTTAAAACATTTAGTTGGCTTTTATTGGTATTTATGACCAAGTTCGTTGGCTAAATAAAATAAAGAAAAATCACAACAGAAGACTTAGGCAACAAACTTGACGGAACCTATTTACTTCTATATTTTTCTATTTTTCTTATTTGAATTAGTTTTATTTTGATTTATTTTATTTTATTTTGTTTTTCATTTGATTTAATATTGATGGATAATAAGGAAATAATATATAAAACAAAAAAATAAAGACAAAAGACTATGACTATGATTTGAGCGGAAATTTTAGCCCGAGTCGCCGAAAACAGCTGTTGTAAATCAGGCAGGCGGCAGGCTGACAATACCAAGAGTGGCCCGGTCGAGAGTTACATGGCCCAGAGAGTGAGCTATGAGCCACGAGCCACGAGTGGAGAGCGACAACTATGAGTGGCTGCCGCTTCGCGTTCGTCGATATAAAAGTGCAATTTGGGTTCGCAGCCAGCGCAGATAGTTTTGTGGCTCCGCCGAGGTTTGAGTTTCAGTTTTGAACGTCCGCGTCTCTCTCCGTGTCTCCCATCTGTGATCAGTGATCTAGCATCTACAGCAATCATGCAGCTCCTGCTAGTGGTGGCCACCGCGGTGGTGGCGTTGAGCGGCCTGGCTGCCGGCCAGCAGGGTGTGGATCCCGCCTACCTGCGTCAGTACTACCAGCAGCTGCAGCAGCAGCAGCAGGGCCAGTCCGGCGACAGCACGCCCATCTTCGAGCAGAACTCGGAGCAGACGCAGCAGTATGTAAGCTCCGGTCAGCAGATCCGCATCAAGGACACGGTTGCCGAGCAGATTCGTGCCCAGCAGCAGCAGGGATATGTGGCGCCGGCCTTGAGGGATTATCAGCCTCAGGTGGGTCATTTATTGGGGATGGAAAAATATATATTTTTATAGATCTTGTGGCATCTATCAAGTTTATTTTAAATAATATCAAACGGATATTAATATCATATTAAATTTACTTTAATTAATATCAAAGGATTTTCTTTAAATTGTAAAGTTCAAAGGCTTTATAGAGTTCCTTAAATTAAATCCTTTTTGTCCTATTTACAGTACCAGGCACAGCCGCAGCAGTCCGCCTACCGGCCACAGCCTCAGCCTGCTGCTCAGCCTCCCCGCAGGATTCAGCCCGCCTACCAAGCTCAGTCCAGCCCGATCCTCGGCAAAGGACAGCACAAGCTGACAGCGTTGCAGCAGCAGCAGCAGCAACAAGAGGAGGAGGAGCAGTATGATGACGTAAGTTTGGAATACACAAAAAAAATGTGTGTATATTTTTTATTATTACCAATAAGATGAGTAGATTAGAGTTAAATTTTAAAGGTTTTTAGGAAGAAAAGAAGAATATATTCTGAGTTATGGAGTACAAAAGATAAATGCAGTGAATCCTCTTTTTACTAAATCCAACACCAAGACTGCATTTTCTTTCAACTTTGACTTAACAAGGAAAATAATGCTATCAACCGAATTTGACAAAAAATTATCAATGTAGCCAATCGTCTCCATCCTTATCCGTTTATTGGGAGCTTTAAATCTCACCCAATTATTATTTGCCTTATTTTTTGTGTTATTTAGCTTAACTTTTTGTTTCTGTGCAAAACGTGTTCGAATCCCCATTTGAGTTTGACTTTCGCACACTTTCCTTTTCGCTTCACTGCCGCAGCAGCAGCAGTAGCAACAACTGCAACAGTTAGTGCAACTTTAGCTGCAACAGCAACATAATTACAATTGAAGCATGCAACGTAGCCGGAGAGCCGGCAATGGGGGGCACTGGCACCTGGGGTTCATTAACCACGGAGACCACAAAGTTGCAGTGTGGCGTGGATTTGGCCATGGCCATATGTGTGCGTTGCATTGTGCTTGTTCATTGGCCTGATGATCGCTCCTGGTCCGGTACGCTCAGGCTCAGGCTCAGGCTGGAGCTGAAGCTGAAGCACAGGCTCAGCCACTTGGCCACTTAGCCAGCGGCGATGGTTTATGGCCTTTGCATGCGGAAGCTGGCGAGTATCCGTTACCAAAGCGACCATAATCCATCAGGCTTAATGCCGAAGCGGGCTAACGAGATGGGGTTAAGGTGCTGAGATGGCGTGTCATCTCTCAATCGATTAAAACTTATAGCCAGACAGACAGGAGGTGGAAGTTGGGAAATTATACTTAAATTATATAATTTACTTGTATAATCTTTATTATATTTCCGAGGGAAAATTTGTTAGATATTATATGATTTTTAATAATAAAATAACAGCGTTTTTAGTAGGATTTTATGTAATTTTTAATACTGAAAGATAGAAAAAATCAACTCTTTTAAAATATTAATATTTAATTGAGGTAATGCATGGAAATTTGCTTGATAGAATAAATTTCATTTAAAATCTAACCAAGTAACACTATATATCATAGGACCATAAAATCTGCATAACCATAAAGATTAAGCCGACAAGTTCAACCAGATATGGTTTTGGCTAAGGCAATTTTCATAGCTCCATTAAATGTGACACTGCCGCCGGCACTTACATTCTCCGCCAGACAATCACTTTCAAATGCGACCCATATACCCCAATCCGTGGTGGAGCCGATTCCCACAGAGGTGCACTCGTGCAAATGGACAGTGCACGCATTAGAACCGGCTTGCAAACTGGCTTTTGCCTTTCCAATTTTCGGCCTGCAGTTCTTTTGTGTAGTTCATAGTTTTTTTTTGGCCACATCAGAAGATCGAGGGTTCGATCTGGCCACGCCTTAGAGCCACGCTTCTGGTTACCTTAACCCAGTTGCCAATGATTTGCAATGGGATTGTCTTAGTCTTGCTTCATTGCATCCTCGTTTACTGGGGGAAACCTTCAACCTTGTGCATAAATTATTCAAAGCCTCGAGGTGTTCTTGGACTTATTGGGAACATCGAAATAATGACAATGGTTAGTTGGATCTTAAATCAATTGATTTGGTCATGGTCTTTGACTGTTGTTAGTACTTCCTACTTTACCTAGATCTTTTCCTCTTTCCTGATATTTTATATTTAATACAACAATGTACATGTATAAAAATTTGATATTGACTTGATTTCATGCCCTGGAAAGCACCAACCTTGTACATAAATTATCCAAAGTTTCGAGGAATTGGGTTTGTCGGTTGACTTGGCTTCTACCGGCTTGTTGCATAATATCGATCGTGTGATCCGGTGCTCTGGCTTTGCCGCTATTGCTTTGATTCGTGCGCCCGGAGTATTAAACATTTCTGTATGCAAGTGGCTCCAAATTACTTTCACTTGTGCGTGATCTGGGATTGGGAGTTATAGCCTCAACTTTACAGTTACAGTTTCGATATTGGTTACAGCCTACGCGCATGCGCCTGGGGGACGATGACGCAACCGTCTGGACACGTTTTCTGGCCCAGCAACCAAAGTGGGTCAGATTCGTGGGACACTACGCATTCCAAATTTTCAATTTAACCCCGCCCAACTATAGATACAGCATAAATGTGATATTTTAAATATTAAATCTTTAATTATTCTTCAAATCTCTTCAGCAAAATTCCTCCTACCAGTTTGGCTTCGATGTGAAGGATGATGAGTTCACCAACTACCAGAACCGCAAGGAGATCCGTGACGGTGCCGTAATCAAGGGCAGCTATTCGGTGGTGGACTCCGATGGCTTCATCCGTACCGTCAAGTACACGGCTGACCCAAAGGAGGGCTTCAAGGCGGAGGTTATTCGCGAGCCCACCGATATCGTGGTGAAGATTCCCACTCCGCCGCCACCCACGCAGCTGCTCCGCGCCGGCGGCCACAAATCGCAGCAAGAATATAGCTCCGGTTCCAGCAAGCAGCAGTACCAGCATCAGCAGCAGCCCCAGTACCACCAGTACCAGTAGGGATTGGGATCGAAATACTCCTGAAAGTTCCGCAAGTCCATGTAGTTTGTAAATATGCCGAGACTCGCGATTGGCACGAGATCATAACGTTATTCTATATTATGTCATTCATTTAGGTTCGACTTTCTTGTTTAGAATATTAAATTAAAAATTTCGTAAAACTTTAAATGCATTTTTGATTAACTTTAGAAAATATGTAAGAACGATTATATTCTTCCATTGAGCCTCTCACCTTTCACTGAACTTGAAACTCTTCAGATTATCCCAGCCTCATCCCGATGTCCACACATTGAGGTCACACCGATGCCTGCCAGCTCAAAAGGTAAACATACATTTTATTTGCTTATAAATCAATGCAGTTACCCCGCGAGAAGGAGACCTCATCAAAGGAGATCCCAGTGACACCCAAGAGCAAAGGCAAAGACAACCCGTTCGGGCAGTTGCTGACAAAAGGCCAGCTAATGGCAGTTCCCATCAGAAGCTATAGTACAGAATCCAGGAGCCGTGGATCGTGGTCACCGAAGACACGGATTGCCGAGACTCGGACCCGGACGGACCGGTCAGACCGGTTGTCCTTTGGGAACTCACGCCACAGCCAAAGCAGAAGCAATAGCAATCGCAATCGCATCCAGTGTCCTTCTGCAGTGTCCTTGCATAAATTAAAGAAGCGTGTGAGAACGGGGTACTTCGATATGAGTTGCCGCCTTGCCTTGCCTTGATGACCTTATCGCCCAAGAAGGAGACCAAAACCAGTTCTGGGCAGTCTCGACGGTGAAGTGAGTGACTGACAGCCAGAGCTGATCGCTGATCGCCGAACGCTTCCTCAATGACCCGCATCCCATTTACATATGCCAGAGTCCGGACTTGATATTGAACTGCTGTAAGGATCCGTCAGGATCTAAAACATGTGTCCGTTCGGTCACTCGCACTCGCTAGGACAAGACGCAGACAAACAACTGGACACTGGGCCTGTCCGCCGCCGGGCATTTATGTCATTTCGGCCTCCGACTTGGAGATATGCAAATGAGACGATAAACAAGGACTAAGGCGAGTGCAACCCCCGTGGTCTCAGAGGTTACAGAGGCCCGGATATAAGACCCTTGCATCTTCAACCCCTTCCTTGTGTCTTCAGGAATTTACATATCCGACCCGCATGTCCTGTAACTAAGTAACTGCAGGACAGGACACTCGGGTCACTGCCCAGAACCAGTTTCCGGCTAAAGGATGACCTTTTCGGCCGGGACAGTGCCCGACGGACGGAGTTGTAAAACCAGTTGGACAGTCCACTTTTCCGGAGCGGCGTGAGAAAATCTCAAAGATTCCCGAAGTTCCCGATGAAGCTGACCTAAGACAAGATCGCGCTGCCTGCTTTCGTATGCAAATCTTTTGCAGTGCTCGTCCCAATTTCACGCCAAATCATTGCCCTTAAATAAATAATACGCCAAAATTATGAAAAGTCACGATTTATGCCAGTTCGGATGGGTATTTACAGAGTGAAGAAATGGATGTGGAAGTGGAAGTGGAGGTGGGGGAAGGAGTATGCAAATTCAGGTTCAGAGTTTTCCCTGAGCCATGTCCCAGCGGTGCTCGCCGTGGCCTCCTTGACGATCGGTCCAAATCACCTAAGTTGGTAGAAAGTCTGGCGAATTATCTGGAAATTTATGGTTTTTCTGCGTTTCTTCAGTCAAGCTTACCTCGCCCTTGTAGCGGTTCGTGCTACGCTGCGACTCGAAGCGGCGTTCTTGGACCTTTGGGTGCTTCATGACGTGGCCGTGACTTCGCGAATGGGGGCCATCGAAGCGCATGAAAATGTCACTAGAAATAACAAGATGTTGTCATTTAATTTGGGGTTATTTCCATTTCATATTGAAAAGAGAAAATAAAAGATTCAAAACTAGTTTAAATTAAATTTTAAAGTCGGAATGCTTCTTTAATTTTCAATTAAAGCTATCTCTGTAAACTTTTAACCACCACCATTTTGTCAACATTTTTTACTCAGTTTTCACCCTTTTTTTTTATCCAAAATTTTCACTGTTTATAATTGAGGTTAGTAATTGTGACCTATGATTTTGGAAAATATAAAAACCACCACCAATTTGTAGGGATATTTTTCATGTTTTTCACCCCTTTCCTGCAGAAGTGTTTCTACTTGAAATTTCCGTAAAAAGTTATAAATGATAATAATTATTTTGTGTCCCTGATATGAGCCATTTTCCACCAAAATTTTCAATTCATTTTATATGTGAGTGTGTCTTTCTAGTTTCTGTGTGTGCGTGTTTATGAACATTTGGGACCTTCGCCACCTATTTTCCACCTATGTATTTTACACTCATTTTCTAGCACAAAATTTTGATAGAAATTAGAATTAAACAGATTTATCCTTGCTTATTCCTCTTAATAAATCTTTAAAAATTATAATTGACTTACTGAAAATATTTGGTTTCCTTTTTGGTTTCATTGCTCTGACCTCTGGACTCGGCCGCATCTGTATCCTGGTTCTTGGCAAACCTTCGCGGCCGTTCCGCTTGAAGAGGCTGAGAAGGCTGCGGCTGCTGCTGCTCCTGCAACCTGGCAATCCGCGGCGGTATTACATGGAGCACATCGCTGGTAAAGAGGGCGGGAGGAACATTGAAGAGCTGCTGTTGTTGTTGCTGCTGCTGTTGCAAGAGTTGCTGTTGCTGCTGAACTTGCTCCTCAACGCGACGCTGGGGCTGCACTGGCAGGTAGTTGCCCTCGTAACGATATTTGGCCAGTTCCGCATGAGGAGGAGCTATGGCCCGCTGCTGGTACTGGACACTCTGCTGCGTATAGAGGGGCGGCAAGGGTGGAGCCGGAGCAGGCACCTGCTGTTGCTGGTATTCCAAGGCCAAGGGCTGATAGCTGGGTCTGTAGTTGACCAGCTGGAAGTGGGGCGTCTGCTGCTGGTAGTGCAAAGGCGGAGACGGAGGAGCTACTGGCACGGCATACTCGAATCTTCGGAGACGAGGCGAATCGTAGTAAAGCTGGCGGGGATGGTAGAACAATTGTTGCTGCATCATTGCCGGGGAGACGAGTAGCAGCAATTGGAGCAGCAGAATTCCCAGTGGTAACTTTCCAAGTGGCAGCTCCATCGCGTTGCACTCTCGTCAAATTTGTGGCAGCATTTTGACAACAACATTGGCATTTATAGTTGGCTCTTTTCGGGGCTTGGCCTGCATCCGGAAGTCACTTGCCCAGCAGCGGGCAGCGGTGTGTGAAATCGATCGGAGCTGCTGCCCCGGATTGTGCAATGCTCCAGCGGTCAGGCGTTATGCTGCCGCTGCCTTGCATAAGAGATGTGCCCAGAAATGAGTGGGAACTACAACTACTATTTCGGAGGGGGAGGAGATGAGCTTCAGAACAGAACTGCTGGCAGCTGGCGGCCTTAGCCGTCATCAAGGTCAGGTCAGGTCCAAAAAGCTGGCCTGTTTGGCATACAATGAGTTTCGGCGCTTATATTATTACCATCTGGTTACCGCGGAAACTTCCGTTAGAGCCGGCCATGTCCATATCCAGTTCCCAGCTCTTAGTTCTTGCTTTGCGCTGATTGGTTAGCGAGGATTCACAACCGCCTGTTGCTCCTCGAAAGCCTTTCAACCCCTCGACTTGACCTATAAACAGCGGGCTTTTCAACCCCTTGTCATCGGGCACAACCACCCCTAAAGCAGCCCAAGGAACCTTCTTGGTTCTGCTGCGCATTTACCGAGCTCATTCGACTTCTGAAGTTGAAACCCTCAAGAACACCCAAACCAAGCAATCCTCATCCTAAATACAAAGCACTCCTTTGGATATTCAACTGCGACGAGAGAAACGGTGAGTCTAGATAGCCATAACACATTTATAATATAGGGACTCGAGGTCGGTCATTTCAACACATCAACATGCATAGAGGTACGGGTACAAACTCCAGATCCACCAAAGTTTCCACATAGAGAGCGTTATAGATACGGTTATAATACAAAGATTGTGGCCTCCACGAGAGACTGCTGCAACCAGATTTCAGTGCTTTCGATTCGTTTCCGTTCGGTTCACAACAAAGCTAGAGAGGATGCCGGTTTCCAGAGATTAGTCCGCCATGTTGACGTTGTTCATTCGCATTTTGGCAAAGTCCTCAAAGACAATGTTGTCGTCATCATCCTGATAATAGCCCTTGACATTGCGGTGCTGCTCAATGGACTTCATCTTCTTCATGGCATTCGAGCGCTTCTTCTCAATGGTGCCTATAGGGATCAGATCAGGGGGAATTAGTGTGTTATAAAAGAAACTGTAAAGATTAGAGCTCACCAGGTGCCGGCTGGAGGAGCTTGAAGGGCACATCGGTCTGCATTTCGCCGCCCAGAGTGCCGCAGTTCAGCTTGATGCGCACCGAGTACGAGATGACAATACCACAGGCATCTCCCGTGGACTTGCCCTCCTGCACCATGGTGGAGGAGGCCAGGTTGCAGTCCTCGTCCTTCAGATGTCCATCGAGGGCAATGCCTAAAGTTTGGGAGATTAAATTCTAGTTGCCATCAGGTCCAGTAATCCCAGTAATCTCACCGTGACGATCCTTGTTGTTGGCCGCCAGGGGAATCAGATAGAAGGTCTTGGTCAGATTGGCTCCCGGGGTAATGGGGCAGCCCTCCTTGGTCTCCAGCTGGGCCACATGCTTGCTGAACTGGGCATTCACCATGGTGATCTCGGTGTGCTGGACAATGAAGCACTTGATGCTCTTGACGGCCTTCTTCGAGTTGTTCGAGACCTGAACGGTGGCGGCCACCTTCTCGCCATGGTAGTAAATCTCCCGGTCCAGCGTGACCTCCAGGCTGATCTTTCCATTCGAGAAAGTGAATCCCTTGCTGACCAGCGAGCTGGGCAGGCGCTGGCCGCGATTTAAGGGGGCATACTGGAGCTTCTTGATCACCAGACTGACCATGCTGCGCTTGTGCTGGCGGTCGTCCTCGGAGTCGGCCACAAAGGCCCGAATGGTGTACTCCACACCCAGTGGCTTGCCGTTATCATCGCCCTCCTGCTGCAGGGTGACGGAGCTGGGCGAGTTGGGCGGGAAATGGAAGGTGAACGGATGGGCGTTGCTGCCCAGCTTGCGCACCAGCTTCTCCTGCATCGGTGTCATCTCCATGTTGGGGTTGGTCATCGGGACGATCTGCTCCCGCGACAGGATCAGTTCCTTCGAGAACTTGACGCCCATGACCTCATCCTCCTCGCGGCCATAGCGATAGGTGGTGGCCAGTTGGCCGAACACCTTGCGGTTCTTCAGGTACTCCGGCTCCACCACGATGACCCCATCCACGGGGTCGCAGTAGTCCAGATGGTCGATGAAGTCGCGGCGGCCCAGGTAGAATGTGACCTTGCCGTTGGGCGTGGCCTTCTTGAAGACCTTCACGGAGACGACCATGTTAGCTGTCCTGGTGGTGGTACTGGTGTCCTTGGCTAACTAATATATGTATATCCTTGGCAAACTGGGTCCTGAGCTCAGAGTGCGCGTGCAGAGTTTTCCAGGGCGATCGGCGGAGGAAAATGCGAAAGCCACAAGCCGTGCAACCTGCTTATATACCTTTGCCCTGGCCCTGTCCGTGGGTCTTCTTCGTTCTGGCCACTAACTGGATTTGCGCGTTATGCAGTTGTTTGGACACTGCGGCGGAAAAAGAACACGGCCCCGGGGAGGTGTGACTTGTGGGTGTTGAACCCACCCTGGGTGTAACCACCTCCCCCGAGTTCACAGCACATTTTGCGCAGTTTGCCACTTGTCCGGAATAAATTGGCTAATGTCAAGTATGGTTGCGAGGTCATGTGGCCAACTGTTGCATAATTGGGCGACACGCAGCGGGATTAGCATCTGATTAGAGGTTACCCTAGGTGTTATCAGTGGAAAACTCGCGGCATCCCAGTATTTCAGGCAACTAACTATAGTCGGGGAGAAGCCCCACAAGTTTTATTCTGTTATGGATCAAACGTCGATATATCGATTGGTCTGAACACCTTTTCGTAGAGGAATTAGCGTGTCTTAAATTTGACAAAGGTCAAAACTTTTATTGGACAAGGAAAGGGGAATAGGTAATTTTCCCTAATGCAAGCTTTATGTATTTTGTAACAAAATAAATATGCAGTCGATTTAGCATTGTTAATTTTACAGAGAAAATATCTTGAGATAATTTGAGAGATATTAAATTTATAAATTGCTTAAATTCCATAGTTTTTAAGGTTTCTTTTCTATATAAAATATTTATTTATATTAATATTTCCTTACTAATAATAATATAATATTTCCTTTTTCCTTTCAGTTTAGAATCCAAAACAAAATGCAGACTCAAACACACACCACCACAGACCGACATGGCTATAGCCTGCGCTTTTCGCCTTTCGAGGCGAACTACTTGCTGCTGGCCACCAGGTGAGAATCCATATTCCTAATCCATAAAATTCCAAAAACTAATCCCAAATCTCTTTCCCCTAGCCAATTGTACGGTCTTGCGGGCGGTGGCTCTCTCTTTTTGCTGGAACAGAACTCGACAACTGCAGATGGCCAGAGCCTGGGGGAACTGTGCCGTCTGGAGTGGTCCGATGGCCTGTTCGACGTCGCCTGGTGTCCCTATGCGCCCGACATCGCGGCCACCGCCTCCGGTGACGGCTCCTTGCAGATCTGGTGCGGCCTGGACGCGGAGTCGGCGACGGGACAGCAGACGCCGAAGCAGCCGCTAATCTGCCTGCAGGAGCACAAGAACGAGGTGTACAGCCTGGACTGGGGGGAGAAGTGGAACTACCACACGCTGCTCTCGGCCAGCTGGGACTGCACCTTGAAGCTGTGGGACTGCAACCGGCAGCACTCGATCACCACCTTCGTGGGCCACCACGACCTGATCTACGGCGCCAAGTTCTCGCCTCTGATCGCCAATCTGTTTGCTAGCGTAAGTACCGACGGACACCTTAACTTATGGAACTCTCTTGACTTTGCAGGCAAACCCCTGATGAGCATCGAGGCCCATGCCAGTGAGGCGCTCTCCTGCGACTGGTCGCACTTTGATCGCAACGTCCTGGTGACTGGAGGATCCGATGGCCTAATCCGTGGATGGGATCTGCGCAAGATGAGGACCCCTGTCTTTGAGCTATACTCCGGGGAGTTCGCTGTCCGGCGACTGGCCTGTTCACCGCACTCGTCGGCGGTTTTGGCATCGGCCAATTATGACTTTACCACAAGGTAAGGGCTGGGGCAGGAATTCAGTTAGAATATCTAAATAATCCTTTATTCTCTTGCTAGGATTTGGAATCTGGAACGAGGGGAATCTGCCCAGGAGATCAATGCCCATCACACAGAGTTCGTGTGCGGTTTGGACTGGAATCCGCATAGGGCTCACCAGCTGGCCGACTGCGGCTGGGATTCCTTGGCCAATGTCTATACGCCGCAGTGCCTGATCAGCGAGCTGGCCTAGGATGAGCGAAGTTTTTGGAAGCTGGAACTGGTACTCCATAAATACCGCTACCACATGTGATATAAGGCGCAAGTGGCGTCGAAATAGCCAGGCCTACAAACGGTGCACCACCAGGAAGGACGATAGCTGAGCTATACAAATGCCTCTAAGGAATCCAAGGATGAAGGACCGCCTCCAGGGGGAGATAGGAGACAGGAGATGACGTGTAAATAGTCGGGTGATAAACGATGATGCAGGTGCTGCGAATGTCAATAAAAGCTTACACATATTATAATGCAGATCCTGTGAATTATATAAATATATATATGCGAATGGGGCCCAGCTCCGATCCGCTGCCTGTTATTATGCCCTTCACAATAAATTTCTTGGCCTCTGGCTATAATTTGCACTGGTTCCTGCTCCCTTGTCTTAACGAGAACTTAACGGATTCGAAGCATTGACTGGATCTGGATTTGGCTCTGTAGCTCTTTGGCCAAACAAACACGCAATAAAGCGCTAATTTGGAGCAACGTTTTATTGCCAGGCCTACTTCCCAGAATCCTCGACTGAGCTGAGACAGGAACTGAGCTTTTGCCCAGAGGTGTGTGCGCTCGCACCTTTTCGCCTCAGATGGTGTGAAAAGCAGCTCCTCCGTCTTCTGCAGCCGATCCTGTCATTATCCCAGGCTGAAGCCTAACAACTGCCACTCGAGGCAAATATTTGCTTTGAGGCCAATTGGCGCTGATTTCTTCGGACAGTTTTGGGGGAGGAGATGGCTGCCTCCTTCGAGCTGGAGGATCTTCTGGAGCAGCAGCAGCTGCTAACCAGCAATTATCTCCTCTCTGGAGTCAACTGAAACCAAAATTGATATTAATGCCTTGTTTGTGTTAATAAAACTCGCTTTTGTGCAGTCAGTTTGGGGTTCCTTATTTTATTTCAAATAATTATTTGATTGTCAGGGATATATGTACCTTTATTTAGGGTTTTAAGTAGGAAATATACAATAAAAATATAGTTCAAGCTTTAATAAACGTTGTTCTATTAAAATATTAACTTGTATAATTAAATAGATTTATTTTATTTTGCATTTTTAGGGTCGTTAAATATCAGATGTGTGAAATACTTGCTGCCTTTATTTATTGACTATCTGCATATGTTTATATACTTTTTTTATATTCAAGAGTATTGTATTAAAAAATATATATTTGTATTGTTTTATGGAAGTCTTTATAATTTGTTTTTGCCGTAAAGGTGTGTTATGCTCAAAATAAATAACTAATTTCTTGTTACTTTTCTACATTCAATTTACACATTCTGTTATATAGCACCATCTAGAGGTTTACGTTAATACCATGTTGCACTGCTTGCTAAAGTTACCGACAATACCAAATAAAATACCGACATTAATTCAAATTCGCGGCAAAGTTGTATTCGTAGCTGGCAGGACTCGTGCTGGTCCTTGGTAGCCGAAGCTGTGGGTTCGACGACTCCTTATCGCTCGCATCGAAAGGTTATCGTAGCAACGCATTGCATTTTTTTCAACAGGAGGCCTTCTAAGGCGGCCAGCATAAGGACATTGTTCTAAAGTCCAGCCTCTGAAGCCATATCAAGTTTACGTTTAAAATCGATTCGCTTTCAGTTCTAGTCAAGAAACCTGCGACAAATCAGAGGTCCAACATGGACTTCCTATCGGAAATGAATCCAGACAGGCGCCCGACGTGATTTAGGACCAATCGAAAATTCATTCCGAGAGGAAATCAAATCATAGATAATTTCTGCTTTAAAAATATTGTAGAAAATCATAGAAAAACTAATACGAGTAATTTCGCAACATTTTAAGATTAAATTTTTGTCTCCTTAAACTTACTTTACAAGTTGTTGAAAAAAGAAACATTATTTACCACCTTTTAAATTAAACAAAAATAAACCAGAGCACCTGAAAATTACCCGCAGCAATTTATTAAAATAAAAGGCGATCCCAACTATAAATTATCACCATACAAAGTTGCATTCGTCGGCGAAAAATTGGGCACTTACAGGCCCAGGCCCAGGCCTAGACCCATAACCTTGATTCCTGCTGGCAGCTTGTTAAAAATAAACCCAAAAATGAGCAGAGAAAACGTATTTCAACACCCATCTCTGCCTCCTCCATCTCGGGGGAGCTCTGGTGGAGATCGGGAGCGGTAGCAGGTTCTGGAGCCTCTACCTGGAACTGCCTGCTGGTGAACTGCACGCGCCGTTCGGTTCGCTCTGGATCGGTTCAGCAATTTAAATTGCCTCCACAAGCATTTTGATGGCGATCACGCGCCCCTTTCAAATCTCGCCGTCCAATCTGCGCCGCCATAAAGGATCCGCAGACGACTCTGCGCTGTTTCTGTTTCGGTTTTTGCCTTGTATACTGGCCTGGTTATTTTTATGACACTCTCTGGTGGAGTCAGACAAAAAATTCGTGTTGATTCAGTACCTGAAAATGGTTATGGTTCATGCTGAATAAAAAGAATAATATTTTTTAATAATAAAGTTTAAAAATGGGGAAAAGTTAAGCCAAAGTTCGATTGATAAATATATATAATAATTAACAAATATTTCGAAAAGTTAGAGATTAAGAATACTTAAACGTGAATATATACATACTTTTTTACAAAGAAAATAGAGAAAGGCGTTTTCCTTTAAATTGTCTTGTCCGATAGCCTTTCCTTTCAATGTCTCACCCACATTTCTCTCTGTGCACTTTAAATGTTCTTGTAACGTTTTGTTCTGGGGTCTTCAATCGTCGCCGTTTGTGCCGACGGCGTCATGTGTATCCTGGCGACTCTGTCCTGCCCTGCCCTGCACGTGTGTAGATCCTCGCCGGCGGCGGGAGCAGGCGATGGGACCTCCTTCGGTGCACAGTGGGAGCATTATCACAGAACGCACCGCAAACTAGATGCTAACAAAATGATTTCGTAGGGTTTCAATACCCTATTTCCCATTGCCATTGATGGGGGCGTGACTGAAGGGCAATCTTGATTCGGAGAGATTTCGCTTGAACCGGCGAAAAGGAGTGCCGGAAATAATTGTCGAAAGGGGCAGGTCCTTCGGCGAGCTACCTGTCTTCCTGTCGTCCATAATGAGGAATCACACACATAGATCCTCGCCTGGTTGGGTAATTAAAATTTCAAACCAGCCAGCCAGCGGATGTGGCTACCGTTAGATGTAGTGTGAATTTATTCACTCAGGGAATATTTTTCAAAACTTATTCATGAGCAAAGGAACAGGAAACGCTGCTTGACGAGGTGTTGAATGCGGAGTCTCAAAAGTGTCCTGAAAATTACCTAAGCTGCGCACGCCGCTAGACCGTTTGTCAAGGAATTCTGCCAGGACCCAGATCCTGGCTGACTGGCTGGTCATTGTCCCAGCTCGCTTATGACATAATGAGAGCATGGCCCGGCCTGCGAACGCAATGTTATGCAATACCAGCGGCAACGCAACGATGGCCATAAAATCCCAAGATCCTGATCCCTCGATCCCGCATCGGGATTAGGCTCGAAGGCCTAGATCTAGATTGCCCGTAAAACGGCCACTGAACTACATTCGCTGCTGCCTGGCGGCGACCCGGCGACCTGGAACCGTGAAAAAATCTGCGCACATTTGTTTATGGCATGTTGTTAAAAAATTCAGGACATCGAGAGCGCTGGTATCGACGGTCTGGTCTGCGCGACGGCCATTTACGCAATTCCGGGCAAAAAACAAGGCCAAGTGCCGGAGCAGCATCCCGCTGTGGATTCCGCGAACTGTTTTTGCATTTGATTTTTTTTCTAGAAATGCCAGAGTCCCGACTGGCCCAGATCCTGGAACGGGATTGCATCTCCTGAGCCTGGGTCTGCTCTAATTTTTTGCTACAATTGTTTTTTGTTTGGCGGGGAGGGAGATTTGCAAATCGCGTGGCAGGCTCGTTCTTTTTTGTGTTCTTTTTGAGGTTGACCGAGGGCAACAAAAACGTGTCCTAGATAAACAAAAAATTGGCTCAGTTGGTAGCGGCGCAGGCAGGACGCGTGGCTGAAAACGGACCCTAAAAAAGGCTGAGAAAAAATAATAATAAGTGGAGAGAAAACAAAGGACATCATCGCTTTTCAATGAATGAGGAAACCGCTCAATTTAAACGGATTCCTTGTTTACCTGTTCAATTAATCAAATCTATGAATTCCGGGGAAATATTTGCTTATTGATCAGATCAGCATAAATATATAGAACTAGTAACTGCGATGAGGCACCAGAAATTCTTTTCTAAAAATAATTGATTCGCTTATTTATGCCCCGCGCTGAGTGATCTTGTTTATTCCTTACACAATCTTGTAACCTTCACAGCAAACGTCTCAAAAGTCTCTGTAACTGAGTTAATAAATTCAAAGATTGAAATGGCATTTTATTAGGTAGCCACGGATATTCACAGATTGATTTATTTTCATTGCCGCCCCGTTGGAATTGGAATTTCTGGCAGCGGCTGGCATTTAGTGGGTTGAGGGTGAAGGACGTTCTTACGGCGTGCTCCACGAATCGAATACAATAAAATCGGCGAGACAAGGTCGTCTCGCAGTCAGCTATAAATAAGAATCTCATTCCGTGCAAAATATTTTTGCGTATAAATAATTTGTTGGAGAAATAAAACGTCTTGTTTTTGAACTCATGACCAAAATACTTTAGCGGCCCGTCTCACGTCCAAAAATAGTTGCACCTCCCGCGCCCACGCCAGCCGCGGATCTCCGGATGCCCAGGTCTCCCGGATCTGCAGATCCCCCGGATCTTCGGCATCCCAGCATCGACTGACGTGCGCCGATGACGCGCATTCCGCCCTCTGGACTGATTCTAAACAGAGGCCTCCACATCCAGATCCCGATTTGTATCCAGAATCAGAAGCAGGTGATGACGACCAGCAGGGCGATCTGAAATAGGCGAGGAAAGCAAATTGAATATATTCATATTCATAACAATTGCCGGGCCAATAATATCCATGATGATTATAATGATGATGGTGGTGGTCCAAAGGCGTCAGCAGTCGGCCTAAGAATTAGTTTTCCACTACGATAACAGCTTATAGTTTTTACTGAACGAACAAGGATTACTCTTAAATAATATTCATTATTTTATAGCACATTGAAGTTAAAAAAGAAGAGATGACCGGGTCTTAATATAAGCCTTAATATTCAATTTAAATTCAGTATCAGTGAAAGCAATATTAATGAAATCATTTGAATTAGAATATATTTAATCTTTTATTTGCCATAAAAATGGAGTTGTGTCAAACTTACTTATGATATTTTTAAGCGACTTTTACTATAAGAATTTTAATTAAATGTTAAAGAAAGTTATTTCACTTTTTGCAATCATTTCTCTTAAGCAACCCACATAACCATTTTGCGAAACCCTCTGGATACCCTATCTTTGCATTACCCTAACGCAAAACACATTTATAATAAAAACAAAAAAAAAAGAGTGCAAAACGCAAAAATATTTTTCACGAAAAACAAATTCCTTTGCAGCACGTCAATGACGTCAATGCGATACGGAGCTGTCAGAAATAACGTATAACGAACGCAAACCGGCCAGAATTCGAATCAGAATCCGAATCCGGGGAAAACTTTTCCCCGAACCAAATGAAGACGGAAGAAGGGGGCTGGCCAGGGGCGTCTGTTAAGTCCAGACGTGGGCGTGTAGTTGGATGTATGCTACCGATACATATATATTCCATATGCTGTATATGCTGTGTGTTCTGGCAAATCGACTTTCGGCCAGCGATGACGCGTGAACTTGCCTTTGATTTGTTTTTTTCTTTCTTTCAGGCAACTTCGAACTGGCCAAAAATAACAAGGTGGGTTGGCATGGATTTTGTTATTGTTATTGCCGGCCAGTTAGTCTGTCGATCGGGCGTCTCGCACACGCGTCCCAGTGGGTGGGTGGCTTCATCCACTGGCCAAGTGATGGAATGGCAAATAAACCTGATTTATGCAGGCCGACTGAACGATCGCTCTTGGCCATTTCCGCTGCAGGCCATGAGGTGGTATTTATTGGGAGAAGTTTGCAAAGGAATTGAGATGTAAAATGGGTCAACAAATTAATGTCAGAAACAAGTATCGATTTCAATGAGTTTTCCCAAAACAAAACCCAAAATGTTGCCAAGAAAAGTACTCATTATTTTCTTAATTTTTTTGGTAATTTATTTTTGACAAGAGCAGCTGGGGTGTGATTACCAATTAGAGGCATACATGCGCAGCCGCACGTGTCCTTCGGGGCAGGGATGCCAACGAGTTAAGAACGAGATGCCAACAAGATCCCTAACCAGCCACATGCTCATCTGTGTGTCTTCATCCCGGCACTCAGAATCGCCACTTTAGTGTCATTTCCGTTCGCCGCTCTCAGCGGGCATTAAATTAGCCATCATTAGGCCAGCTCCAAATCCAAATCGCCGGCAATCAGCATCCAATTTGGCCAAATGCCGCCACTCGGGATGGCGGGCAGCCTTTTATTTTGCGCCGGGATTTAGTTATAAAAGATTTGCTCCATCTCCCCGGAGAGCTAAGTGAGCGCTGACTTCACATTGGGGGCCACCTGTTGCCCCATTGTCCTCCAACATCCATGAGTATTTATTTTATTCGGCCTTTTTGCTGGGCCCGTTTGCGAAATCGCATAAACATAAAGGTAATTGCACAGACATGCCAAAAAATTATCCGATATTCGTCGTCGATGTAAGGCTGAACAAGGATGAGGCTGGTGCTGATGCTGAGCATGAGGATGAGGTCGGGTATTAAGAAAAACAAAAATAACAAAGCACCGCGAAGGAAAAAGAAACCATCGATGCTTGGCATTTATTGTGATCGCCGCTTATTGCGCGGGACACTGAGATATCCACGAGAGTGCCAAGGTTTTTCATTTAGCCCGAGGGGTTCGGCTTGCTTGGCTTGTGTAATGCGCTGCCTGTTATGATTTTGGTTTGAATAATATCTACAAATTTTAATAACTTAATGACAATGTAGTAAATATAATAAAAACATAACTAAATTATGTTCTTTAAGCAATTTTTTGCACACTTTTAGACAGATAATTAGGGGATTTCACATTAATATAGTCTCGTATTCATTTATTGAAATTATGCATATATAAAAATGCTAGAAATTGTTCAATGCCAAAAATCCACATTCATAAATTCATTTATTATTTAAACGAAATTTTAATTACATATTTTTATAAGGGTTTGAAAGTAATTCATTGAAGACTTCATAAAGATTTCTAAGTATCTCAAACCTAAGAGATTCCCTTTCACCTCATACCTCCTACACCTTCAAAATAACTTACCCCAATATCCAGCTTATAGGGTGACAATCCCCAAATAAAAGTGATTGTTCCCTTTAGTCCCAAAAAGAGATACGAAACAAAAACAACCAAAAATCGGCTAAAAGATTCGCAATGAATTTCAGCTGCTGCGACGACTGCTCCTCTGTTTACACGGGATGCTGTTGGCGATGTCGCTGTTGTTTTTGCTGCTTTTTTGCTTCGTGTTTAGCAGGGGAAAGGAAGGAAGGAGGATCGCCTTGTGACATATGCGAAATTCATTGTCGCGTGTTGCATGGCGTTGTCCGTGGATGCCAACGACTTGGCAGCCAACCTTGGCTGACGACGAGCGAGCTGCTCCCATCTTGCCTCAGCCTCCGCCTCCACTCCCACCCATTACCATGGCCCCCACATTCAGGCCATTACAGGTGCTGGTGTGTGCACCTGAAATAAAAGTCTATATTTGATATTTCTTACAGAAGTAATCTTTAATCTTTAAACTATATCTTTGGCCATAATTTCCCCTCTCATATTATGCCTCCTTAGAGGTAAAAGTACTACCAGGACTACCTGGCTTCTTGCATACATTTTCTCTCAGTGCAGACTGTAGACAGTTCCATGTTGAGACGGACATTATCGCTCGTCGTCGGACGCTGGGCATTG
Organism: Drosophila anomelani; assembly: GCA_035045905.1. Lineage (NCBI taxonomy): Eukaryota > Metazoa > Arthropoda > Insecta > Diptera > Drosophilidae > Drosophila > Drosophila anomelani. Next base: position 14,367,213 of record JAWNOO010000165.1, read on the forward strand.
AAAAATTGCCAAACAAGCCGCAGATACCGAAGCAGACAGACTTTAACTGACCGCTTAAACGATCGCTTAACTACTGTTAATCCACGGATCGGGCTTTTAAACCGGCCCGCGATAATCCCGATCGGAATCCAAGGTTGGACGCCATCCGGTGCGTGCGTAAGTGCAATTAGTGTAATGCAATAATGAGCGATGCCTCGGCAAATTGTGCATAAAAATGTTTATGGGATGCGCTGTCAACTGCGGGTGTTTTTTAGGGGGGGCCTGCGAGTGGAGTGGGCGATAAATAGCATACACACATTCATGTGATTCTGTGGATTCATGGATGATGCAGAGATACACAGATACGGCAGCAGACACGGGGCCCATAGAAACAGGGCCACGCGTCGGCTGGTCCCTGACGCACGCTACCTCATGTGACCGCAGATACGCGCACTCTCAGATACTCGCACTCGCAGATACACTCGGGTCTTACGTCTGCATTTTCAGCCTCGAACCTCCACGCCGCCATTTGAGCACACACATTCATTCAGCAGAATTTTCCCCCCAGTCGCGATTCCTCAATGAGCCAAATTAGCAGCAGCCGCCGCCGCTGCTCTCTACGCAAATCTCTGACGTCAGCACACACACACTCACCACACATTTCTGGGCCATTTTGGCAAGGTAAACGTGACCAAATATGGGGAACCCGATGTGGGTTATGGGAAACTGCGCCACCGCTAAGCGATTCAACGGAAATTAGCGCTTTATATTGAATTAAATTAGCAGAAGTTGAAGGATTTTTTTTTGGGGAAGTTCCCTTATTCCAAATTGCTCTTAATTTGTTGGATTCGTTAGAAAAACTAGTAAAGAAAATTGGGGGTTTATACCATGGGAAATAATAATATTCTTGGGTAAATTTTCAGACTCACACTTGGCACATATTAAAGGAAGTATAAATACTATAAGTACTTTCTGGTATTTTAGCTTTAAAAAGTTTAGTAAATTATATTTAACCAACAACAAATTCCTATAAAAAATGGAGATAATCACAGATATGTAAATAGGATCCACAAGAATGGCATCCCAAATACCCCGCCCACCCTCCAAACAGGATGCAAAGCAGTTAGCGTGTTTAGCAGGTGCCCGAGGCATTCCTAATGACGAGGGAGCAAGAACCCCGCTCCCCTTTTGGTCTGCTCTTCTTCTATGTGGTAGTTCCATCGATGCCACTGTGATTCAGTGCGTCCAAGGTCCCACTGTTTGCACAACAACACGCCGAGCGGCTCTCCACTTGAGACGCGGCTGATTTATGCACGAAATGCTAATGGATATGCAACTTCAAATGCTAATTGCGGCGACGGTCAAAGACTCGCCATCCGACGAGGATCGGAGACCAAGACCAAGACGAGCACCGAAGCCAAGATACCCGGAGGGACAGAGGAGTGGGGGTGGACCCCTCACAGAAGACGACAGTTCATCACAATTGCGTTTGCAAATCAGTGAGGCGACAGCTGAAGGCGCGCATGCCCATAGATGCACTTACAGAAATGCAGGAACTCATCAGAGTACACATAACATATATGTAACTGTGACTATATAAATGTATATTAATATAGTCAAATGTTATAAGCTTTAAGCCATACTTTAAAACTGTGTTTTAGCTACTAGATACTTATATATTTAATATACAAATAAATATGCAATCGAAAACCCCTCTTCTTCATCTATAAAAACTATAAAATAATTAATTCCTATTCCGACTTGATTCAAATAATTAATTTTAAGTGCACCGAAGATACAGATTGGATCGGAGTGTCGCCTAACCCACGCCAACTGATGGCTCTTTCTTGTCCCTCTGGCTCTGGTTTTCTGCTCCCGGCTCATTCATATGCAAATCTGGTGGTGACCACAAATGAAATGCCAACACGCAGAAATGCAAAGAGAGCATCGAATTGCAAATTATGGGATGGCAGCGTTGACAAAGTTGCGCCTGAATAATTCCAGGCTGTTAGATGCCGAGTGCGAGTGCGAATCCGACCCAGACATAGTCACAGTCCGAGTCCCAGAGCCCCAAAGCCAGCACCAAGGTAAAAAGAGGCAAGAGCGCGTGCCCGTGGTCTCCACTTCCGCTGCCGAGTGCCAAGTGTTTCGCCTCCATGCGTGACTCCTCCATCTACTATCCGTCGTCCACTGTCCACATTGGCCACGAGATCAGGAGCGGAGCGAGGCCGCCTTCGCTGAATCAGCATTGTCAAGAGTGAATGCGATACCGAAATATGTAAATAGCCACCGAATGACGGAAATACGAGTGCCTTGTTTGTGCAGCTAAACAAAATACAAAATATCTGATATGTTGCAATTTGCAGTTCAGCTTTAATTACAGATACAACATTAGCAGTAGGAAAAATATAAGAAATATTACCTGTACAAAAAGTTATAGAATTTTTTGTAAATTTAACTCTACTAAAAGCATTTTCTAATCTGTCCGCTTTTATTCATAAATTGTTATTAAATCGGAATACAAATTTGTTGACTATAATACTAAAATCAGGCCTGCATTTTAAATTGAATATAATTAAACAAAATCTTCACCTAATTAAATCAGATTTTAAAGAATTTATAAATGTTAAATTGATTGGTTTTGGGGCTGACAAAGCTGCATTTAATTTAAATTTGTTTGAGAGTTTGATTAGCAAATCTGTTCCACTTTAGAAGCTAATTAGAGCCGGTTTTTTAAATCTCAAAATAATGTCAGGAATATTTTTATACTTAATCATGTTCAAGTGCTTAACAGTATTTTTTAACAGCATTAAATTGGCTTGTTTTTTTGAGTTACCATTTTATATTTTAATTATATTTTATATTACATTTCAGCTGGCTAAGCATGTAATAAAGGGCCTAAATAATTGCCAAATTATTTCTAATATAATTATAAAAATTATTAGTAATTAATTACTACTAAGTAGCACCCTTTACAATACCATTTCACTCCTGGTCGTTGGTAGTCAGTCGACTCCCCTAGAAACTTGAATGAAACTAATGCCGAATGCAGGTCTGTTACAACTTGCTTCTTGGGCCCCCTTTCGTTTTGTTGTCATTTTCTGCCATTTGGCTTCCAGGAATCTGTGTGTTTGCCTGGTGACGAGCTCGACGTTGCTCCATTAGCATAACCCACGGACCAGAGCCAGAGCCAGAGCCCTCTCTAGAAGGGGCAACGGATGTGCGCTTGATTATGTTGTTTGCCAGAGAGGCTGAAGCTGAGGCCGGGATGCCTCAGCATCTCCTCCATCTGGCCAGCTACATGTGTATGTATGATGATGATTCCGGCGACATTAATCACTCCGCTGCTTGAGTTTCTCGGGCAAACAGCGTGCGTCTGACGCCAGGCGGTCGGCTACTAGAAAAAAGGCACTAAAAAGAAAGAGGAGGACTGAAAGAAAACACTCCTCTCCCAGAAAATACGGTGGCTATCAAAATAGCTCCGTACACGTTTGAGCCCACCCAAATGGTCAGGGGTTTGTCTATGGTCTCGGATGGGATCTCCGCAGATCTCGATCCGTGTTTGTGCGATCACGATCACGCGCTCGGCCGCCGCTTTGTCCTAATGCCTCGCCCTGTGCAAATGTTTATCCAAGCCGATCCCTGAAAGGATTTGTCTCGCCTCGTCATCATCCGCAGCCTCGCTGGCACTGGGAATCATCTGCATCGCCGACGTCGTCGGCGTTAATGTGCGGGCAAACAAGCGTGATGCTGCAATTGTCTGGGGAGTTGGACTCCGTGTTTGCTAAGTAGCCCCTGTCCAGGGGCTGATCGATGCCGAGGTGTAGATCCATTAGCTACTGCACAGGAGTCGGTTTCTGGATATGCCGACGACGACTTGCGTGGGTGTGGCTCGACTTTGACGGTTGCTGTATTTTTAGGGAAATTCAAGAACCGAGAAAATGGGTGAATGTTTGTGGTCTTTTGTTGAAAGTTAGTTAATGATTTCTGGATTGTTAAGATTTTTGTATGGCTCCATTTTCCAAAGATTTTGAGACGAAAACAAATGCTCAGCAGGTGCATATTATTTGTTTAATTAATTACAAAGATATTAACCTAAATGAGCTATTCCCTAACATATATTTACACTAAATGGATTCAATTTAAGATCATAATATGCAAACATGGAAATGAAAGCAATAAGACTTAAATCGTAATGAATCGTGATGCCTCAGCTTATATAAGTACATATGTATACATACCTGCTGTAATTCTAGGGTTCCATTGCCAGAAATACGACCTAATTGCGAGCAACTAGTCACCTCTTTATGGCATCCATTCAGAGGAACCTGATTGATTAATCGGTTCATTGATTGACTAAATGTGTGTTTACAGTTCCCAGGCCAGGAGGCCAGGACCTGGAATGCAGCTAAACTGCTATTGATTGCCAAGTCAGCGCTCCAGGAAATTAATTCTTCCCCTTCAATTCCGGCAAATGAGCTTCATTAGCAGTACTCTTGCTTTTCGCTTTGGCTTAATTATCACGGCTTTGCAGTGGAGCTGCCCCCGGAAAGTGGAGCAGGAGTGACAGGAGATACGAAGTGGCATGGAGACACGCACCTGCCACTGGCGGTGAACTTTCCTCTTTGGTTGCAACCCGACAATTGTCGCCAATTAAACCATCAGAAACGGAGAAATACGAGGGAAAAGGAGATATCTTGTCACGGGCACTGTGCAAAATTTCAATTTGTTTATATTTCATTAAAGAACTAATACTTTACTCTTTACCGATGCAAATTCAGGCTGAAAATGTTAAATTGTTTTGATATATATTATTTGAATATTATTATTTAAGAGTTCAAGTTCAAGACGAAGCATTATTTAATTACATTTACAAATAGGTAAATTTTCCTAGTCTTCTTTTCTTAAAAATGTGTTTTCAATATTACTTTAATTGTTTGTTTAATTGAAGATAAAATGCAAACATATTTTATATATTAAATGCAGATATAATATCTTTAGAAATCCCAATATTTGCAGCAGTGTCTCTGGTTGAAGGGGCACATTAATCAGTGGCAAGTGGCAGTGGCTGTGAGGTTGCGCGTAACGAGTAACCCATTGGGAATATGCAAATTATTCCCGATTATGTACCGCCCTGCGATCTCTTCCCTTTGTCAATTGACTCAGCGATAACGATACAGCCATATTCGATTTCAAGGTTTCCAATGAAAGTGCTGCTCGCGTCGAATCATTTTTTATCAAAACACTCGCCCGGCTAATGACAGGCGACAAGTCAGCGGGTCCACAGGTTGCAGTCCCGAGTCCGACTTCGACTTCGAGCTCAAGTCCCAGTGACTGGTCATCGGATTGCTGTGACTGTGACACGCTTCTGGTCAATGTCAGTCAGTCGGGTAACCCGATATTGCCCCAATCTCAACCCAGTCCCCCTTTATGCGCAGTGCGCGCACTTCTGTGGCCCAGATTGCACTTATTGCCGGCGAGAGTTTTTCTGCTTTTCTGGGAAATTGTTTACAATGAACGGAGGAATGGAATTCACATAAAATAGAGCATTTCATGGGCTTGGATCGATGGCCTTGAGGGGAATATGTGCAGCCAAATTAGATATGGCATGCTTCCAGATCGACCGACCACGAAGTTCAAAGGCAGATCCCGAGGGGAGAGATCCTTCGAAGGAGGGATGCTAAAAAGGGTTTCAGACCGGCAGCAGCTGTTTGCAGGCCATAATTGAAGCATTTCGTGGGTAATTGGTGGCGATTTTTTATGGCCAACGCATAAATTAACACCAGACCGGAGATCTGCTCGCTGCAGCTCAGAAATCCGACTCCGAATCCTCAACAGATTTGTGTAATTGCGCTCCACTTGCGGAGCATCGGTGGGCCCATCCCATTCTGGGGAGATTTAATTCGAGTCCATCACCGCCGGTTATAGGGCTCGATCTCAGTCTCCTGGGTAGAAAACGTGCAATTTGGGTCAAGAGAGGTGTCTCCCCTTTTTTCTTTCCTTCGTTATTTTTTTATATGTTAATTCTGGCCCGGCCCGAACTGGCGGCTTTTTATTTTTGGGCCGGCCGAACTGCAGTCCCTTTCGATGGGCAAACGTTTTGTACCTCATTAGAGCGGCGAAAGCGCGTTTACAAGTGTTAAATTGGCCAAATTATGGGTTGTTAACAGGATATAAAAGTAAAAGTGTCTGCCAGACTTCTCCGAAAACTCTGATATCGCCAGGGGCAGGTGCCCAAAAAATACATATAAGGAGACGGGATGCATTCGCACTGTGGTTTCAATTTGCCGCCCAGGCACATACTTAAAGATTCCAAAATTTATAGAGTGATGATTAAGAAATATCGATAACACTTTTCGCCTTTTCCCGAGGGCCAGGCCCAAGTGCTCTTGGTAAGTGCCCATTTATGAGGACTGAAAGTAAATATTTAACCAACTTATAGTATAAGGGACAAGCTACGTTGAATTTATCTCGAATTTTCCTTGAATTTAGCAATTACATTTACTATAGATTATTCTAGGAAAAATGAAAATTAATTTTTAAAGTCTGCCCATAACATAAGACTTAATTTTTAATCTTTTACCCTTTCCCCCGAACATCTGCTGTCAATGATCATTCAGATATACTATCTGGCGGAGTTATCGTTGCCATTATCGTCTGTTGGCTCCAATCTCGGCTCCATCAGCGGCTCCTGATCCGGCTCCTTCTCAAGCTCCAGGTTCAGCTTCGACTCCAGGCCTCCGCCGTGCGGTCAGATGCAAGGCCTGTGATTAATTGCTGGCAGAGTGTCCCAGGGAACTGGTTGCCTTTTGCCTCTACCTGTCGCCGGTTAATGTTGCCAACTTAATCGCATTTTGCCAAGACTCTTGATAATGTTGTTTATGTGCAAAACGATTTGGCCGGGGCAAGGGGAAACGCTGATGCGAATCTGCGGATAATTAATGAGACGGACTTGTGTAATTAATAAAAAACTTTTAATTACCACGGTCACGTTTGTCCTTGATCCTAATGAGTCGCGGAGGGAGGAAAAAATACGCAATACCAGGACTCAAAAGACACATAGGTTGGAGGGAAAAAATCTATCTGAAGCATCCTGCGACATTTTTGCGTAATTTCTCAAGGCCAGCGCAGAGACAACGTAAAAAGGACGAAGAATTTCTTACGTAAGTAAGGCCGAAATATGTTTTTATGAGAGGATCATAAATTTTTTTCTCGCAAGAATAGGAGCGCGCTCTCAATGTTCTGATCTCGTTCCATTTTTAGCGGAACTATCCGCTGTCCGCCTGACCTCTCCGCGTGACATAATTTCGCATAATTTGCAACAATCCACGAAGGACCCTCGACCCAGCACGTGACAAAAAAAATATTGGGAGAGACTAACAAAAAAGAGGGCGACCTGCTCGCAGATTTTTAGTGCGAATTCTGCAGGTCATGGCGGGGATTTTGGCCAACATCTTATGAATCTGCAGGATCTGCATATTATGCTAATCTCCGGGCCTCGTCCTGCCGCTCGACATGTTCCCATTTTTTGTTCTAATTATTTTTTATGAGTTCAGTCCACGCGCAAAAATTGTCGCACTTCTTTGTGGCCAGCCGCAGTTAGTCTCTCTCCCTGCAATTTTCGCATTGTTTTTGGAGTTTTTGTTCTATTCTTGATTTTTTATTTGCCCCTGGCCCGCTGTTCTTTTGGCCTGGTTTTCTTTTTTGTGGTTAAGACACCGGACCCAATTTTTAGCTAATAATTGTTGCAATTTTTGTGGTTTTTCACAAGGAACTGTCATGGATTTGGGCCTAAAATAGTGTGAATCCTGTTAGGTAGTAGTTTAGGAAAATTTATGATCAGGAGAAATAGACGGGTTAAAAAGTGAATATTAAACTCATTTATATTAGTTAATTAATTTATATGACTTTTTTAGCGATATTAGAGTAAAAGAAAATGTGCTTCTCTTTGAAACATAAATCTCTTGCTCTCCAAAACAAAAATTAAATTATTTTGGACTTTAAAAAAATGTTTAAATCTCCTTCAAGGACTTGAAGTTATTTTTTTAAGACTTTGCTTGTTAAATTAAAATATTTTACCTACCTAATATCTCACTCCTTTTTCTTTTACTTTCTTCAGCCACTCTCGTTTTGCCTTTTACCCCTTCGACTAATGAGCAACTTTAACCTTTGCTAATGACAACTGGCCAGAAAATCGAATCCCAACCAGCAACCTTGACCAAAAATCTGGTGACAGATGAGGAGTTTTTACCACGCTCTAAGCCAGAAAACAGAAATCAGGGAACCAAAACTCGAAACCCGAAATCACTTTCCCTGCTAACCATAAATACCCGAAAACCCATAAAGTCGCTGGAACCGAGCGAAACCCCTTTGCTACAATTAAAATGTTAAACTGGAGTAAATATCGTAAAACCAATAAAAACCCAGACGGAGAGCTGAGGGAATTGCTCTAGTTAAGGCGAAAAACACGCAGCTCAAAACAATTCCCGAAAAAGTTGCCTCAAAGCGAAGCAAGACGAATTTTTAACAAAGCGAGAAAAAAAACACAAGAGCTCCGGGTCAGTGGTTCCGGGAAAGCAGTCCCTCGGGTCAAGGGTTAAGGATCGCGAACACCCGAACTAGGTCACTGGATCGCCGGGCACAAAAAACGCACAAAGCGCGATCGTAAAAAAGTAGAGCGCATCCCGCGAGGACATTGTCCTGCGCAGAGAAATCCGTTCCTTCGGTTTACAATGGCTTTTTGTGTCCTTTTTTGGGAGTTCGACGGTTCCCGATAATTGTAGCAAAAAATTAGGGCACGAAATTTAAGGAATTTACATGGAAAGCGACCTTCGTTGACATTGCGTTTAACTTTTGATTTGGCATCTTGACTGATGGCGGCGAGAGTGAAATCTGGAAAAGTGAAATTGGATAGCTGGGAAAGTGGGAAAATGGCCGGCGAAAGGATGCTTAATGGCTTTACAACTTGTTGTCTCTAATTATGGTTAAAATGGGCCGTAATCCTTTGCTAAACGCAGCAACACGGACCGCCCACGCACGATTCCTGCGAAGTCCACGTCATGGTTAAACGTGGCTAATCCTTCCCGTAAGCCCTTCGCAGCGACCTGGACTCGGTTCCAGTTCGCGATCGGTGGGCGTATTGTTTAGTTTTGAAATCAAAATATTGGCAAACACGATGAGGCCGCTCCGTGGAATCCCGTGAAAGGGCGAAATGTGCAAGGATTAGGCAGCGGCCGAGCCTCTGAACGAACATCCTTTCGCAACCTTGGTCCCACATCCCACTCAGCGCACACGCTCGCAATTTTACGATTTTATGACTTATCTGAAATTGGCAATGTCCTGCCGGCGACGACGACGACAACGACACATGCCCTGCCACGATCCTTTGCCATTGTCTCGCCCGGGAGTTGACTTTCGTTTTTTAACTCTTGCCTCCTAGCGACCTTGCGTCGAGGACAAGCCTTTTGGCCAAAGGATTCGCCCATTGTTGCGGTTGTCTCAACTCCTTTTTTTGTGTGTGTCCCGATCCCCGAGGGTTGCATCCCATTGTGGTGGCGATTGTCGAGTCCTTTGTGGCGAACTCCTTGCCGAGTTCGCAGTTTTTTAATGGTCCTTTTTAAGCCTGTTGTTTTATGGCCTCCGCGTTCCATTCGTTTTTTAAGCCTTTCTGCCCTGCTCTGCTCTCTGCCCAGTTCGGTGTCAACTCTTTAAGGTCTCCTTCGCGGGTTGTAAAACCCACGTTCCGTCTGAAATAATAAATTCTTTTTTACCAAATTCTCGGAAGCTTTAAAGCAATTTTTTTAACCAGTTTTCGTTATTCGGCCTGCCATTTTTTAGAATTGCAATTTTTCCCTTGCCAAATTGCAAGGGTTTAGTGGAAATTGGTTGACTTTCCGCGAATTTTCCCCTTTTTTGATTAGGCAAAAGGCTTAAAAAACGATCCTCGACCTTGGTAAGGAGGAAAGAGGTAAATGGAGGTACATATTTGGGAAATTATGTTTTTAAGTCGAAAAGCCAAAAAGTCAAATGTAGTTTTTTATCGGAACAAGGCAAAAAGGGTTTTGCGGAGAGTTCACGTGGTGCCAAGTCAGTTTTTTGAGAAAACGTAAAACCTGAAACAAAGGCGATCATAAAGCAAATGTAAACCCAAAGTTAATCTGGTTTAGAAGGAAAAACATCAGGGCGGTAAATGAGGGTAAAAAGAGTAAAAAACTAACCATACAAAATATATTGTGGTCATACACTAGGAAATAAATCCTTCTCATTGGCGGTTACTTCATCATCGCAGTTGACTCACAATTAATCCCATATCTCATACCTTAGCTAACTGTTCAATTCTCTTTATGAAAAACTCCCATAACTCATCCCTCTTAAAGCCTCGGTCCAGATTCCATACCATAAACTTCACAGATTTTAGCAACTCATAGATCGGAGCCACAACTTAGACGATTTTTGATTGCCTTCATAAATTGAATTTCCATTTTCCAGCCTGATTTCGGCATTTTCCATCTAGGCAACCAACGAGGTTAATTATCGCCGCTGCATTGCTCAATAAGAAAAAATTAACATTTTCTCGGTGGTGCGACTTCCTTCTTTGGGGCCAAGACAAAGAGAAGATCGGACCCTGTCCGCCACCCTTTAACCCCCCCTGGGTTCCGCCGATCGCCATATAGCTCATTACGCGGGTCGTGACTTGCCGAAATGAAAAACAAGTAAAATCGGGCAGGGGAGCAGAACACAAAAAGAGTTTATTGCAACGGATGCTTGTCGGAGATGCTGATATCTGTGCGGCTGTTAAATAAGCGGGAGTAGGAGGCGGGGAGGAGGTTTCAAAAAAGGGGGTGGGATTTCAAAGGGGGAGCGGGGGATTATAGGGTCTCGGGGGGGAGCAAGAGCGGTACCGGGTAGCAGAGGCGGAGACGCAGCAATGTTAATCTCCATAAAATGAAAACAATGCGCCGGCGCGACGATCGCCGCCAGCCTCAAATGTTTGGGCTCCACAGCTCCCGTATGCCCGCCAACCCTTCTTTTTTACACTGAAAAAAGAAATATCTTTTTAGTTCTAAAATCAAATCAATAATATATATTTTATTTAAAGAGTTCTTTTGCATAATATTATGTTCAAACGATTAAAATAAAAAGACTATTGGAAATTCAAGCAATGTCATTCTATGATTTTGTTCTGTGCATAAATATGCATTTAATATACCCATTTTTTTCTGTGTATACCATTGGAACCCCAAGCGAGCTGGCCATGCTTCGTGGAGCGCGCATTTTGCGCAATAAGTGTGCCAGACTCCGATTCCAATGCAGACGCTGCTGGCGCGGAAGGACGGACAGACCGGTTGGTCAGCATTCGAGGTGAGCCCGCCGTTCCACAGCCCGCTCGATTCCCCTTTCGGTGTAATTTATGCGGCAGCAGCAGCTCAAGGATCCGGACTCCGTCCCCATCTCCATTTTCGTCTCCGTCTGTGTGTGCGTTTAGGTAATCGCTGGGCATGATCTCGGCGAACTCGAACTCCAACGCCACCGCCGTGACAAGCTGCCCCGCTGTGTGGTTGGATGCTGTGGACGCAGCTCCTCCATCTCCTGCTTCTACTCTCGGTGCGGCACCAGTATCCCCCCGGATTCGTGGTGGGGCGAGTGTAAATTACAACTTGCCTCTCGGCTCAACGCCCCGATTTCTGGCGGATCCGCGGAGGCAATCGCTGGTGCCTGTCGGTTTCATTCAGAAAGTTCAATAGTGCATGCAACGCCAGCCACGACTCAGTGGACCGATGCTACACCATCTCTGGTCTCAGCAGCTTCCCCCTGATCCAAGCTTCAACCCGATTCCAAGCCCCAATCCGAGTCCCTATCCCAATGCCAGTTGCAGGGCATTTATGATCGATGCCAGAGTCGATTTCTGTGAGGCTGCTGCTGGCTGGATCGGTCGGTTGAGTTCCTTGGGTTGCCAACTCTTGCTGCACGCGATTGTCATGTAGTAGCCTCGATGTACACTGCCAGAAGCAGGGCTATCCTTTAAACAATCCAATCACAGGTAGCTTACGAAAATTGAATAAAATCATTAGAGGTTTACTTCTTGCTGAAAGTAACAAATAAATAAATTGAGCAATAAAAAAATATCTTCATGATAACTTTATTTTAATAACAATCTAAAATGGTAGCTCAAAATTCTAGTAAATTAAATGTTAAAAATATTTATTTCATATTTATTTTGGGTTCTTTAGAGTATCTTCTTCTATCTGTAACTCTTGTTGGCCACCGCAGATAGAAGCTCGACACCTTCCTTTTTGGTGACTGCTGGTGGGAGAGATTTCAGTACCGAGACTGTGTCTTGGGATCTGGGATCTCGAGGCCGGTTCTCTCGAGGATGATGCTTGTACATATAGACGGCCGTGTCTGGGTCTGGTCACGATTTGTTGGGACTCGTAAAACATTTTTAGCACCTCAACGACGACCAAGATGACTGACGATCTAAATACATCGATCGCCGGACATGGCTGCAGTTGAGCACTCCACTCCACTCGACTCGGGATTGCCTTTGTTCTCGCGTAGTCTGCCAGACCGTTTTAATGGCATTTTTGCATTTTTGTATTTCTTTTGATTTCTGTTCCAGCTACCAAGCAGAACGCCCACTCGGTGGGAACTCTTTCTCATACGAGTAGCGCAGCAGCAGCAGCAGCAGATCTTTGGAGTGGCATGGTGGCTGCCAAACACATCCTGTCATTAGGGAAATATTTATGTAGATATCGGGACGTCGAAGCAGCTGCCATCTAACGGTGCCTCAATCAGAGGCAGCCGAATTAGTCCCCACATAATTAACTCAACAAGTTTTGGGAACTCTCAAGGTTTTTTGGTCTCTTTAGTCTTCAGACAGTGCTGTCAGTTTCCCTCTTTTCTTATATTTATAATTGTTAAACTGCTTTAGTTTGATATTTTCTATTAGGAAATCTGTCTCAGAATATTTGTGATTATTTATAAAATTTATCATATATATATTTGTATATATTTATAATATGAAATATTTCTTAATATTTCTTTAGAATTTTAGTTTGTATTTCAGCCAATCATTACTTTATATATTTTTAAAGAGATTATTGTTCTAAAACAATTATAAATTCTAAAATAGTTATTTGTAAATATATTATAAAATATTTTCCGTTGTTAATTTTGTATTTTGCTTGACTGCTTAATAAGCTGTTGGCATCACTGTCTTCGAAATTAGACGGCTTCTTTGAGCTGGTTTTTTTGGGCCTGCGATTAGCCAAATTTATGCAGAGCGCCCTCTGGTGTTGGCGAAATGATATTCCCGGAAATTGGCAAGGATTCAAAATCGCGAGGGGTGGAAAGGCAGAAAGGGCGAAAGGAGCAAGGAGCGGGATAAGGGAAGAGGTAAGGAGGAAGGACGAGTTGCCTGCGTGCGTGTCGTGTCGTAAAAACTCTTTGCGAATCGTCAGTCCTCAGCAGCGGCGGCGGCGAGAACGGCATTAGTATTGGTATTAGCCAAGCCAATCCATCAAGGCCAAATGGGACATTAGCGTGGTGGATCGTAAAACCCGACTGTATGTGTGTGAGCTGGCTAATCCGCGGAAACTTTAAACTCTATCCCAGAGAGAGAACCTCTTTCGGCGCGAGACTCACTCGGCTAGGTACGCCGTCCGTAGAACTCTTTCCACTCTTTACCTTCCGGAGGATCCTACCTGTCCGGTTTTGTATTTGTATTTGACGTTTGTCCGCCAATTGATTTGACATTGAGGCATGGCGATGGGCGCTGAGGTGAGGTGAGGAGAGGAAAATAACCCTAAATAAAACCATAAAATCCTTCTGCATGCTGCGCGAACCCATCCATCTAGCGATCCTTCCCAGCGAACCCATCCCAGCCCATTCCATCCGATCCTCACCTTGAGGCTGTCTTTTTTATACATTTTTCTTCGACGCGTTTTTTAGCCGAACTCGTAAATGTTTCGGAAAGCGTTTTTTATGCAATTTGTTCTCAACGATTTTGAGCATTTGTGATTCAGGGAACTGCGTTCGTTTTTTACGCAATGCGATGTAACGTCAGTTATGCCTTTATGGCTGCGAGTTGACTTTTTTAGTGAAAGTAATAAAGGATCAGCAGGGATAAAGAAGGGAGTCGTCAGGAGTTGGCCAAATGCAGGAAATATCCAGTACCAGGAAGTTGTTTTTTGGCAGAAACTCATATTTACTAAGAGGAAAAAGATAACTATTGCCAACTCGCTCTCTGACGCGAAGTCTTTTCTGAAATCACAGACTTTCAACGGGTTAACTCGGCCCTAGGGTTATAGAGGAATATAGTTGTACCTGCACCCACCACGCCCATAATCCTTTTATGGCAAATAAACAAACAACGAACGTCACGGCGACTCTGGATCGACAGGCTTGCTAGGTAAAAAGTGCCCGACCGGGCTGAAAGGGTGCAATAAACGGGGTTGAGACACTGGAAGGATAGACTTGGCCCAAAGGGTATGCGTTGCACACGCGCAGTGGCATTGTTGCACGTTCAGTTTTATGGGTGTGTGGTTTTAGCCCTTTGATGGGCATGATCATCCTGTTAATAGAAAGCGTGCAAACCCTACCTGCAGCGGCCACCTCTAATCCTTTCCGAAGCAAACCGAACCGAGCTGAGCTGCAGTGAACCCCTTCTGGCCATGATTGCGGGAGGCGAGCGTGACTAAGGCGATTTAATTAACGCGGTCGCAACTAAGCCACCGATACGGGGACCAGGACTCGGCTTAAACCAAACCCTTTCCCTAGCTGGGAGGCGGTGGCCATGCTAAAAGCCATCCGGCTACTGTTCCGCGGACGTTAAGGGTTAAGACCCGGTAGCCGAAGGAGGCGGAGTCCGGATAGAAGAGGAGGTTTTCCAGCGAAAGGATTGTTGGTCTTAACTTTTGGAAAAACTCCAATATTTACCAAATACCAAAAGGACAGCCAGAAGCACTCTGCACTTTGCTTCGAAGTCGAAAAGTCAAGTCGCATTTCAGGTTTTCACCAGGCAAATTTACCGGCTGAGCCGGCAAAGGAAGGATCCAAATCAGGGATCAGGAAATATTTTCCAGGGGATTAAGAAAGTGTTGTATAGCTCCCTTTGGCAAAACTACAAGAAGTCATACTATTCAGACTGGATTCTACAGAAAATTATAGGAATTAGGGTTAATCTGGTTTGTTTCTATATTTTTACAAATTAATTAGAAGAAAATTATTGGCTGAGTTTCGAAATTTCAAAGGATAATCTTTTGGTTATATATTTTAAAACTGATTTCCTAATTTGATATACATACATATTTTTCAGTAAAAACTCCTATCAGATAATAACTTTTTGAGAATTCCCAGAACACAAATATTTTCAGATTTCCTAAGCATAAAAACAAACTTTAAATTCTGAAATTAGTATCTTTTAAAACTCGATTAAGATAATAATATGCCTTACCTTGCGGTTTCTTAATATACAATGCCTTGAATATCTGTTTCCTGTACCCCAAATTTTGTGGGTTTTTTCCTTAACTTTACCGTTAGACCCTCTAATAAGTAAACCCGTTTGAACGCCCCCTTTTTAATTTTTTTATTCACATTTTTTCATTTACCTCTTTTCCGGATCACGCAATTCCTTCCCTTGGCTGCCCTTATAAAGTCGGCGGTGAGCCACCCATCCTAAAAACAAAATCCACATAAAAACAAACAAAATCGCAAACGAAACGAAAGCAACACACAGCCGTGAGAAGAAGAGGAGATGAGTGTATTTCTGCAATGTTTTTTTACCTGTTGCTAAATTTAGAATGTCTGTCGTCGGGAATTTGCTGACGTTTGTGTCGAAAAATTAAGCCTTCTGCCGCTGACAAGAAACAAAAAAAAAAGATACACAAAAATACCTCCCCTTTCACCGCCGCTGCTTGCCAAAATTAAACGAAATTCTGGGCAAAATGCGTCGTTACGCTTAATGAGTAATAAAATACTTTGCACAACAACCGCGGCGCACTGTGGGGCAACAAATGCTAGTGCCAACTCTTTCACTCGCACTCCCGCCCTCTTCTTCTGACGGCTTCTGCCCCACTCTTGTTAGCCCAAAATGAACATTAAATGCATTAGCAATGGCACACGTGAAGAAATTAAAACGAGGCACATTTCATTTTCTTTGAAATTAATATTAATTTTTATTCCTAGGGAAAATAATTAAATGTTTAAATTAGCTCAAAAAAGTAATAATTGTTTATAATTTATATTTATTTATTACTGTTGAACCATTTGTCTTAGCTCATTTTCTTCAAGTGCCGCCAACTGATCGCACAGCGCAAATGTGGCGCGCGTTTTTAACAGCGTTGGCGATTTTTATGGCGTTTTAATCGCGAGAGTGGCGCGCGCGGCTAGAAATTTATTTTCGCCGCGGCCATGGAGCCTCCGCTCTCTCTCTCTTTTTGTGTCCATATTTTCCATCTCTTTCTTGAGCTCCCTCTGTTAGCTCGGCGCCCCCAAATCCGCCCCCCGACTGATATTTTTAGTTACATGCCACCGCGCTGTTGCCGACGGCAGCGATTGGCGCGTGGGCGGCTCTGCCGCTGTTAAAGTCGCGCCGTCGCCGTCGCTGTTATTTCCGCTAACAGCGGTGATCGTGATCGGTGATCTGCAAAACGGTGATCTCCGGGGGTTCTGGGCACTCGAGGCAGTCCGTCGGAGGGCGGGGATACAGAGAGGGGGATCTGGCGCTGTCTAATTTTAGACGCAATTAGCAATGCGCACATTTCGACTATAAATTTTTGCCACAGTTTATTTTAGACGCTGCATGTGATCGGTAAAGGCAACAACAACAATGGGGCATCAAATTGGGCGTTGAGCGCAAAAACAACGCGATGTATCTGTATCTGTGGCCGTGTGTATCCGTGAGATACATCCACACCTTTGGCTGTTTTTGGCCAGCGAGCATGATGTAAAGCGCCGCCAACGTTTTCCGATGTTTCTGTTGCTGTTTTTATTTTGTTTATTTTCTCTGGCTGTATTTCGTTGCAATTAAATTGGCATGCACAAGTGCTGCCACCGACGCCTCTGCCACCGCCACCGCCCCTGCCGTCTCTGTCTCGGCCAGCGTCGCTGACCGCGGGCGGCCGCCTTTTGATCGGCTGCCAAATTGTAATTGGAACGCGAAGGTGTTGTCGACGTCCGCGACTGCTGCCGCCTCAACGTTCCGAGTCTAAAGCGGCAGCATTACGGCCGGGGCATGTGTTCTCGGCATGGCAACCTTCCACGGCGACCACAAAACGCATAACACTAGACAGCCATCAAAAGTGTCCGACATTCCTTGGGGTTTCGTGGATTTTCGAGTCGTTAAACCCAAATATCTGCGAGCTGTCGTGATTGATTTGCTTAAATGGACTCTGAAATAGTTGGTTCTTGGGGTTTAGTTTATGAAAGTCTTTTAAATTTGAAAGAAAATCGTATGATCATCAAGGATATGGAACTTGAGACGTTAGTTTTCGGGAGTAAATTAATAAATGATAAAGGTTTCTTCCAATTCTTTATTAAAGAGATATTATCCTACACACTCGAAAAGTCTCTCAGAAAAACTCCCAAAAATACCCCGATTAATACACTTTCACAGCTTTAATTCCATTATAAGATCTAGCTCCAAGCCTTGATAACTTAATAATAATTAAATCACCTTCTCTAACTAAAGAGGCTCAGTTTTCAGAACAATTCCCCAAGAATGTGGCAAGTTATGAATGGTTTATATTTTCTATGGCCGCCTGGCTGAAGCCCAATGTTTTCCCTGTAGCAGCGTGTAATTACACACAGCCTTCGATTTATCATTTCTCAAAACTCGACATAAAAAAACTACTAAAAACCGAAACGTGAATACCCGCCGCTGCACGTAGACGCCATCAAGCTGAATCTAAGCGTCGCCCGGCGCACGTGTGATCCACGCAGCCTTGTTCCGCTCAGTACATACGATACTAATTTCCATTATCATTTCCATTTCATTTCGTGGCGATCGATCAAACGCCAAAGGGCTATGACGACCTTCACTTAATTGCTGATCCAGTGGGGCAGGAGGAGTAGCAGCAGCAGCAGCCGAGCCACCCATCACCGCCACCCACTTCCGCCTGGCGTGCGCACAGCCCCAGCAGCAACCTTGTGATCTTGTTTACTGTTTAGCAACCCCCGAATCCGAACCGAGCAGATAAAACACTCGGGACCGGTGGCGTCATATCGCCGCTGCTATTTTCACCTTCTATGGGACGTCGTCGTCGCTGTAGTCGACGTCGCGTTGGCCGCTGGCATGAATCAGCACAAGTTTAACCATCGACCAGCAGCACCGCGGCACAGCCTCTTGTGAATCCCTCGTATTCGCTTTGGTCGATCGGCGGGGGTTTCGCAGTGTGTGATTTCCAGAAAGGAAGAAACGCCCGCTAGCTGGGGCCTCGGGGGCGTATGAGTAACGCGGGGCTAGGTACACATGCATACACACCGAAGCGGGCAGGTAGCAAGCACTCATACACACTCCCTCCTAGGTAGCAGAGCTGGCCGTGTGTTGGTGCTGCGGTCGTGTGGCGCGCACTCGCGCTCGCGTCTCGCAACGGCGATTTAGCCCACGAACCTGTCGATCAATCGTCAGTCGTCCGCCAAGAGCCCAGCGATAAGGTAGTCCCGCTCCGCTCTGCCACCCCCACACAAGCGCAAACAACGCACACACAGATACTCACGAGCCGACCCGAAGCGCCGCACGATCGATCTTCGTATCGCCTCGAGACCGACTTTTAATCGCCGTGCAACCAGAATCTGCCACTCATTCGCCTGCCGTGACTCGTAGCGTGCGGTTCCCACTCGCTCCGCAAATAAATCGAAACCGAAAGCCACCAACCCAGAGAATCCACACGATTTACGTGCTTCTCTGCGACGCTGCGCGAAAGTGAAAATAAGTGAACTTGAAAATTGCAAGCAGAATATACAAAAAACAGCTAGCAAATACACATAAACCCCAGACAGTGAACCACTAAGCGAGCGCAGCAAATCCACATTTGCTGCCCAAGTGAAACCAGACAAACTGTGCCTCAAACTCAACAAAGAATATCTAACCGAAATGGTTACCGGCGTTACCAACATGACCGCCAACGTCCTGGGCACCGCCGTGGTGCCCGCCCAGCTCAAGGAAACACCGCTCAAAAGTGACCGTCGGGTAAGTGTCTCTTCCTCAGCCAGAACCATCTTCAAGAACCTCCCAATAATTTCCTCGGATAACATAAGCCCTCAGAGCTGGATTACAATTTCTTGAATTAAATATTCAGAGCTCCCAAAAAATTAAAAATCTTCCTAAAAAAATATGCCAAAAATCCGGATTAAAGCGCTCAGAATTCCCTTAATTGAGCAGCACTGCCTCCCACTTCGCACTCGATTTCCATACTCGCTGTGGGCGAGCAGCCCCATCAATCCCGGTGCCGCTGCCCAAATGCATTTCCTTTTTGGCCGTCTCCCACATGGCCACAGTCGGTCTCCCAATCTCTGACAGAGACCAGAGACGACGACGACGTAGACAGACCATAAGCAGCCGCCGTCGGCGCGCCAACACAAAGCAAATTTATCTCGCTCGGCGTTGGTGGCATTTACTATATACACGCAGCAGCTCCATTCATGAGTGCAGCCCAAAATTGGCTGATGGAGCTGCCCACCAGTTCGGCGGATTCGGATTCGGATTGGGCTACCACTTGGCGCGTGCGTCGCGTGGTCGCTGCAATTGTCGGTCATCAGCCGCCGTTTTTGGCCAAAAGCTGACTTCATCCGCGGGCGTTTTGTGCCGCCACCAAATTTGGTGGAAAGATTGGTGATTTTTTTTGTTTTTTCTGGTTTTTAATTTTATTTCGGCATCGCAAAAAAAATGATTTTTTGGGCCTAGCTCGGTTTGGCATCTTCGCATTTCCCGCTCTGACCTTGCGTGGCATACCTGGCCGCCGGCTGGCTTATTTATAGCCCGGCTGTGGCTGTAATTTATAACCGCCAAACTATTTTTATCAATGCCTCGCCTGAGTGGCGCTATAAATAGAGCACGCGCCGTGCGACTAAATTTGGCCGCCAGCCAGTCAACCCGTGCAGCTCCTCCACATTTCCCTCCTCCCCAATCCGATTGAGACCCATGCAGCTTCCTGTATTTTTGGGTCGCTGCATGAGGTCAAAATCAGCCATGCAAAAGCCGTGACTAATCTCAAACCTTCCGCCTCTTGTCCCTTGCAGTCGAACAAGCCCATCATGGAGAAGCGACGACGCGCCCGCATTAACAATTGCCTCAACGAACTGAAGACTCTGATCTTGGATGCCACCAAAAAAGACGTAAGTATCTGACAAAGATAAGGGGTTGGAAGGGGTTACAAATATTTCAATTTAAAGAATTTATTTAATTCGCTTCAGTTTAAATTTAAAATTAAAACAAAAGATTATTTAGAATTTTTGTAAAAATTAAATAGAAAATATTTGGTTCCTTACTAATTCATTTTTTTCTTTTCTCTCTACTTTTAGCCGGCTCGCCACTCCAAATTGGAAAAGGCCGACATCCTGGAGAAGACGGTGAAGCATCTGCAGGAGCTGCAGCGCCAGCAGGCTGCCATGCAGCAGGCCGCCGATCCAAAAATCGTAAACAAATTCAAGGCTGGCTTCGCCGACTGTGTCAATGAGGTGAGCCGCTTTCCCGGCATCGAGCCCGCCCAGCGCCGCCGCCTGCTGCAGCACCTGAGCAACTGCATCAACGGCGTCAAGACAGAGCTGCACCAGCAGCAACGCCAGCAGCAACAGCAGTCTATCCACGCCCAGATGCTGCCCTCGCCGCCCAGCTCCCCGGAGCAGGACTCGCAGCAGCAGCAGCCAGCGGGAGCAGCAGCTCCCTATCCCTTCGGACAGATCCAGCAGACGGCCAGCGGTTACTTTCTGCCCAACGGCATGCAGGTGATCCCCACCAAGTTGCCCAATGGAAGCATCGCCCTCGTGCTGCCCCAGAGCCTGCCGCAGCAGCAGCAGCAACAGTTGCTGCAGCACCAGCAACAGCAACTGGCAGCCGCAGCAGCAGCGGCCGCCGCAGCAGCTGCCGCCCAGCAGCAGCAGATGCCGATGCTGGTGTCGATGCCCCAGCGCACGGCCAGTACTGGATCCGCCAGCTCGCACTCCTCCGCCGGTTACGAGTCGGCGCCCGGCAGCAGCAGCAGCTGCAGCTACGCCCCGCCCAGCCCGGCCAACTCCAGCTACGAGCCGATGGACATCAAGCCGTCGGTGATCCAGCGTGTGCCCGTCGAGCAGCAGCCGCTGTCGCTGGTGATCAAGAAGCAGATCAAGGAGGAGGAGCAGCCCTGGCGGCCCTGGTAGATCCAACCGATCTGCCGAATCTCCCGCTTTTAAGACTGACACACTCACCCACATCCACATCCACATCCGTATCCGCATCCACATGCGCAGGCGTTGTGCGCATGCGCAGACATTTCACATCATTCGCCGGGATAACGCCAATGTTGCTTTGAAGTGCCTAACGCAAACATGCGAATCCTCGGAAGGTCCAGCTTCCTCCTGGGGAATCTTGGATGCCCTAAGATTCCCCCTCGGGAGGATGGGACCTCCATGAAGACACTCACCCTCACAGACACACACACACATGCACTCGTTGTTATAACTTATTTATTATTATAATTATGTAATCGATTTGAGAACGGTATTGTATAGGAACATCGCCAAACTACCTCAGTCCAAGTACTTGGTGTTGAATTGCCTCATGTATCATGTATTACAATCGTTTTACTTTTTGAAAAAAACAAAACAGCAAATCAGCAAAGTCTTCCACACACAAAAAACACAAAAACACACAAGAAAGCTGAAACACTTTTTATGAAAAAGAAAAAACGTAAAACTAAACTCTTACATCTAGAATTAAGTCTCTGATTTAAATTAGATTTTTGTACAATAGCCTGCTAAGCCGCTTAGGGTTTTCTCTCGCTTTTAAGTCTAATCAAAGAATAATTATATTTATAAACAAGCAAAAACTATTCGTAAGGCCACGTGATATAGTGAACATAATGAGCTTCTAAGAAAAACAAAACAAGAATTTGATACAAAACGAAAAAAACAAATCAACAACAAGAAAAGAAAAAGCAAACAAACAACGTACTAAAAAGAAATAAAACTTGAAAATTCTACTAAAATATCAAATACGCAAAACAGAGTTGATATTGGGTTGGGTTTGGGGTTTCTAGTCTCTTGGGTTGGGTGAAAGTCGCCTTGGAGGTCGGAACACATCGACCCCCGGACTTATCGCCGCGAATTCCACGGTGGCTATATACAGTCACGCTAATTATAATGCCCATGGTGAAATTCATTCTGCTGGCGAGGATCCGCGGGGGATCGGCGTTCGTTCCACGATAATAGAACTACGTTTTAAGGGGCTCGATTCCCGCTAATGCAATCAGTACGAAGAGTTGAAGGCCTCGCTGCGATCGGACCGGAACGGAACAGAATCGAGCGGATATAGGCACTGATTTTCACACATCCGGAATACGGACTGTACTCTGCGATAGGGCAGAGAGGAGCTGACTGATAAGTCATAAATTGTATTAACTATTAATCAGGAAAATAAGCGCAGAACTCTATCCAGTGCTTTTCCTTAGTTTTGAAGAATTTAAAAATATTTTGCAATGTGATTAGTAATTCAAATTGGAATGAAAGGCTTCTCCCTAAGGACTTGACAGCGATTCTTAGATTTATTCCCTCTCGGGAAGTGTTTTTTTGTTTTGTATATTGAAACAAAACATGTTTTCCCTTAACAGGAACAATCCAAGAAAGGCTATGGTAAAAGTTTTATTAAATTCTTGGATTTGGGCTTTAGAGCCTTATAGTCAAGGGAAATCAAGCCGGTTCTCTCTGGAAGTCAAGCAGTTAGTTCTCATTTGGAGCCTTTTCTTGATAAAGCTGGATAATATATCTGGTATTTCCTTTTCTTGGCAACCAGTAGGCTCACGCCCCCGAAATCCCATATAATCAAATGTAATCTTAGCAAATCCCGGGCAAAATTATCGTCATTGCTCGTGACAAAAGTTTCCGCGAAGTCTGCGGAAAAAATACCGCATCATGCTGATAATATGGCAGCGATAAAGCGGATAAATAAATAAATTAGTTTTCCACTGCTCGCAGGTTGAGTTCCCAAAGTATCTGGATCCGTATACGAGTCGGGGCTGAGTCCCATTCACGGGCTGACTGGATATGCCGACGATTCACAAAATAAACCCGTGCAGCCTCAAAGTCCGGGAATAGAAATGTAGAAAATAATAAAGATTAAACACAGCAGCCCCTCAGCTATCACATGTTCTAGAATTTAGAGTGATTAACTATTAGAGTGGATATACATTTCCAGGAACTTCCGATTCGAGGGTTTTCAAGTGGCGTGGTCAAACGAACTGAAAGTGCATTCCATTAGTCACTGGACACGACTTTTGGCACTCGAGTGACTCATCCTCTAGCAATGTCTAGCGCGACATAGTCCGAAGAGTGTTTCCAGTATGTCTGCTAATTTATAATGGAACCACCCCGCGAAAAATAAAAACGCGCCCACTGAGTCATCAATTCGCTATGTCTGGTATTTCGAAGGGCTGATTTCAGCAGAAGTTTGCCATATGGGCGCTGATTAAGGGGGACGCCAGTTTAGAGGAACCCCAGTTGTGTGGGGAGTTTGGAATTTTATAAGTACTTTTATCATGATATCCCATGACTAACCCACAGTTTATCCATATCAAAGCGGAAAGTCCAGTTTCTGCCAAGGAAGACAGTGATATTAATCCATTTTTTTGCATCATCCTTGTTTACGCAATGAATGGCATTTTCAGATCAGACCGGCATATTTTCCTGACCAAGCAATCATTGTTTTTGTGATATGATGAAACAAAAAGGTAATTAAGGAAATATAATAAGCATTTCTAAGAAGATAACAAGTACTAGTTCCTTTGTTACAATTAAGGGTGGATTGAGATCTTTCGAAACTACTAGAAAAGTGTATTAATTTTATGAATAATGATAGTGAAGTAAATTAAAATTATAACTTCAGATATAACTAATGTTAGCAATAGAAAGAGGACACCTCAGATTGGTTAAATTAAAATATATTTATTAAAATAATAGTATATCTGATGTTTGACGTATATGACCCCTAAATCCTTGATTTAAAATTAAAATAAAATTCATTTCAAGTGAAATAATTTATATTTTTGCTGGTTGAAAACCCCAACTACTTAATTTAAGTCATGCATGCCACCTAATTTCCCATTCGCTGTGCAAATTGCAATTTGCATGTCTGCATTCCTCAACAGCCAGCCAGCATGTCGTCTGTTTTTCGGTTCTGCCTGGGAGTTGAGTCGGTGGTCCTTCGATTTGATCTGCTTGGCAGCGTCATTCCTCTCCGGAATGGATTCGCCACAGTTGCGCGCAAATGAAATCGAAATTGAAGAACTTCTGAGCTGGGCACCCGTTGGGTTCTCGCTGGGTTGAGTGTGGCACTGAGGTCTGGCTACGTGGTGGCGACATTTGAGGCTGTTTGCGGCTGCGTGGAATGCCGCCAGTCGCCAGTTGTCACGTTTTGCTCTGGCAAATGACCCCAGAAGAATAAGCAAAAAAAAAATATATATGGTGTTTGTCGTTTGTCGCTTGCCGTTTTGGAGACCGTTGTTGTTTACGACGACTCGTGTAGCATTCCATGGAACTGGGAGCTGGGAACTTGGAGCACTCCACTCCAGGCCACTTCATTCATGGTAATTGAAGACCGGAGCCGCCGCAGAAATTTCAGCGAACTGCTGCGAGATAAGCGGGAGTAGAGTTCGAGCTGTTGCAGCTGGAGATTGGAGATCGGAGAACGGAGATCCGGAGCGGAGTGTATACGCATAAACAAGTTGAATGAACCGCACAATTTCGTCTATTTGGGAGTCAGTTAGTCGCGAAATGAGACAATCGGCCAGCCAAGTCAAGCCAGTTCACTTCCACTTCCACTTCCAATTGGCAATGTCAAATGCGAGCCAAGTTTAATGACTCGACGACACCCGCACTGGCTTTTGTTTGTATTTAACAATAAATAACTTTTTGTTGTAGATACTTTTTGGCACCATAGGTTTTTGAACTTGTTTTGCCAGTCTTGATTAGACGACGGCAGTGCTTTTTGGCATATGAAATGAGTGCGGGACTCACCGCAGATCTCGGAAATGTTAGGAGCTATTGAACCAGGCACTGCGGTTCAAGGAGACTGGCCCGGGCAAAGATTCTAGCTGCGCTAACTGGGCCTAAACACAGTTACAGAGCCGGCAAGGTCGTTCGAGTCTCGTTCCATTCGGTTCCGACTGGTTTTTGTTGGCCAAAAGACGTGCTCGGCATAGACAAGCGGCAGAATCGGATTCGGCGGCTTTGACATTCAACTCGCCGGCGGCGGTTCAAGTGGCACAACCCGCCGCTAGCCACTCCCCACCGAAGCACGCCCATGGGCAAGGTCAGTTCTCCGCGGTGGCAGCTAACTAACCTAAGTCATTGCGCTCGCCTCACCCATTTACACTTTACACTGCGCCATTAAAAACAAAACCAGTACGAGTGGCATTCGGGTTGCTATTTACACAGACTATCGCTGATAGGAAAAGCTATGGGAACAGGTGAGGTGAGCGCCCCGAACCAGAGGGGGAGCGGGAATGGCCACCTTATCACCTTGAGCGGCACGTGACCGCCGAGGCGGTGCAAAAGAATTTCCACCAGCAACCTGATCGTGCGTTATTGGATCTACTATATAGGGACCTGAAGCGGCCCCAGTGCCTGGCTTCGTTGGAATCTCCGCGGGACTTCATGTAAATAACAACGGTATTTCTATATATGCGCCGGTATCTTGCAAATCTGCCAGTGTCCACAGCGGCCCCAAGTATCTGATACACAGGAAAAAAGGTGCTCAAGAAATTTTAATATTAAATATATTATTTTTCAAATCAAAACATCGGTAATATTTTTCTAATATTTAATTAATTTCTGTGTGTTCTGTATAAACTGTATAATCAAATAAACCCAGACATTTAAGTTCCGATCTCTAAGTTATTCCTTGAAAGTGTCTACAAAAATTTCCAATCAGTTCTTAGAAAAACCTAGTATAAACCTCATCTGAAATATTAATTTTTCGGCTCTGTGCATCATTTGCAATTTGAATACTGTTTTTGTTTTTATTCGTTTCGGGTGTGTTGTTTTCTGTTCTGTTCGATCGCATCCACTTACAAGCCCAGGCCCCGTGCATAGCAAACTGCAGTGCCACGCAAAATATTTCACTCAAATAAATATAGCCGTTTATTTTGGGAAATCGAAACAAGCGATACATGGGGGGAAAAAGTAAGTAAATAAATAAGGCAGCAAATACCGCAACGGAACCCACTCGAATCACGTTTTCTGTCACGCAATTTGAGTTCTTTCAATGAATCGGATTTGGAAATGGAATGAAAATGGCGCAGTAGTGGGCACACACAAGTATATATGTATATATATAAATGTACCCAGTGGATCGGTGGTTCACTTATCAAGTCAAGTGCTGCAGAGGAAGAGAAAGAGGAAGCGGACGGTGTGGGTTAAGTCCAAATTGGGCAATTGAACGGGCAGCTTCTGTTTGATAGTGGTCAGCGTTTGTTATGGTTATTGACCATATTATCTGATAAAGCTGTTTTCACGGCTTCCAATTGGGTATTAGCCACATTATGCCAGCTATAAACTGAATGTGCCTCGGTCTAGACTTAATCTAGTACAGTTGACATTATCTCATATATTGGAAACCAGGTTAATTGAATTGTAATTGTAATTGAGCGGTCACCTGTTGGTTGTCATCGGGGAATATAACTTTATTTAACCCCTTTCAAGCGAAGAGGGATCTTGTTTATGTTTAGGTCAGCGCCAAAACAATAACAATCGATCAGCTGTGCGCTTGAAAGGGGCTAAGTGAATCAGTCTTATCGATGTCAGCAAACTGACGGCTTAATCCCACCGACTTTGATGGCATTTCCAGGCCCAAACATAAGTAGTTTGCGTGCCAAAGGAAAATGCCATGGGATTGGGATCGGATCTAGAGCTCAGACGCAGTCTGCGAGGCTGAACTGGCTTTGCACTGCAAGTGGAAAATTTTCATGGTTTACATCAACGATTTGAGTCCCGCCAATGAGAAGTGTCAACATGTGCTCGTCTGATTAACACCGCCAAAGTCATCGCGGTTTTGGGGACGTCAGCCAGGTGCCAGTCGCGTTCGCAGCACCACTCGGGGGTTCGGCCCCCGGGGAACTCACGCCCACTCCCAGCCGCAATCACAGTCACCTGCCTGGTCCCAGTCACAGTTCCACTCCCGAAACGCCCCATACTCCGCTGGAAATTAACACTCATCTCCCTGAATCAGCTAATTCCACAGAGAAAAATGAGATATGAAAGACAAAGAGACCGAAAATATATATTTTTTAATAAAAATAAAATATCTTTAAAATCAAAATACATTTCCACAAATGTAGGAGTGATTTTTGAAACCTAAAAATAGAGATTAATTGTAACTGATCTGACCTTTTCGTATGAATATATGAAATACATTTTTTATTATTAAGCCTCTTTGGAATTTATCCTACGAATTTTAACTCTGTATTCTCTTTGCCAAGGGGATAAACACGACTGTTTTTTTTTTTTTTTTAGTGTCCCCCAAAGTGGGTGGGGCTGTAGGGTCTTGGGTTTTCAGGGGGGGTGGTGTCGATTTGCCATTCGCCGCAGCGTTTACCAGTTACCAGCTTTTTCTGCTGTCTGTTTTTTTCTGATAGCTGCCGCTGTTGTGTTGACTTGGCACATTTTTGTTGTGATTTATTTGCGCGGCGTTTTTTGATTGAAATCGCCAAACAGCCGAGCGAGCATTGACGTTGACGCAACTGTGGGAATATTCCACTGCAGCGTGCGCGGCTGTGTGTTGCCACTATTAGTCCGCTGAAAGAGACGCAAGCTGGCGAGCACACGCCTCCTCCTGCGTCGGCCGGCGCTCAATGTGTTAATGGATCAACAGTTTTGTGTTAGTTTTTAAGGGGCGCGGGCAGGTTGTTTTTTTGGGCAGCCTCGGCCCCACCCCCTTTCGGTTTTGCACACCACCCCACCGGCCTGATTGATTGCCCCGCTAATCAGCCGGGCTAAGTGACTTTTTGTCCCGTGCCTGGCCGTGTGCGGCGCCGATTTTAAGTTTCTTTCATTTCTTCAGGTTTGACTTTTGGGCGTCAGTCGGCCAATGGAGTGTGCCATGTCCATCCCCATTCTAACCATGCATATATACCTACTATATATATATCCATATAAAGCCATGTGACGGGGCTCGCGTTGCTCCAAACGTGACTGCCCAACTTTGGGTTACCTTCACCCGGCGTTTCACTTTCATGGCGGGCGGGTACTTGAACTTCAGCGAGTGTGTTGACAATGACACTATCATTTGCTTATTTATTGGGTCGATGTCGATTCGATATTTAATCAGTGAGTCACCTAATGCCACACATTTAAATGATCCGAGGAGTCATACATATATTATAGCTGCAATGATAAGTACAAAAAAAGTATGTGTTTACAGGACAAAGGAATGTATTCTATATTTAACTGTAGACTTTGTCATGATAAGATTAATAAACTATTAAATTGTGATTCATATTTCAAATAAAAGGAAAACATTTACTTGATTTGTTAAAAGAAAACGTACTATGTTTGGTTATTTATATAGTTTTTTGCTGATCAGGGTATTCCCCCTTCTTCATTGACAAACTCGTGTATTTTTATTAATTTTTGGCCACAAATTTAAAGCTAATTATCTTTCAGCACACTCAAGCCCCTTTTGCTGAAAATAGCCCCGCTTGGCCCAATGCCACCAGTTCATCAATTATTTCACTGGAGCATGTGGTTAACATTTTCGCCATCAATAACCATTTGGGAAAAGCCGTGTCAGGAAAATCCGCTTTCTATGTTGTTTTCGGTCAACATCCGCTTTGAAGCGCGCCGCTGCCTCCAAGTGGCAAGGTGTGAAGATCGTAAAAAAGGGAGGTTTTCCAACTAACGGCTACCTTTCGGCATAAACAGGTCACATTTAAAACTTAACGATGGACACTTTAAATAAAGTTCAAGCCAGGGTGCCACCTTGAGTACATGTACCCCATGGCGGATGAGTAATGGAATTCCCATCATGCAAAGTCCGCGCTGTGCGAAGCGGATGGTGTTTAACGATAAGGCTTGTCGACTTTGACAAATGAAATTATTTCGGGAAACAAGGCAATATAGGGGTACAATAAATCAGTGCACTGCCACCGACTTTTTATGGCGTTTGTATAAAAGCGAAAGTTGGGAAAATATTGGTTTTAAATACAATAGTTGGAAACTAATTTATATTTAATATATTTACTAATTGTATAAGAAGCTCTAATATGAATTATATTTTAATTAGTTTACAGGAATAAATTTCTACCATCTGTTGTAGAACTTATTCACCAAAAATGTACACCTGTTTTGTAGGAAATGTCTCGTGTTTTTTGGTATCCAATAAGAAAGTAAGCCCATTTCTCGATAAGATAAGCTTTTGCAGAAACATGAAATCATCCCATGGCAGATACCCTTCAAATAACATCAATCTGATGTGCCCACTGGCACCATGGATCCCCATATAAAATGA
This sequence comes from Drosophila anomelani, assembly GCA_035045905.1. Lineage (NCBI taxonomy): Eukaryota > Metazoa > Arthropoda > Insecta > Diptera > Drosophilidae > Drosophila > Drosophila anomelani. The sequence goes on from JAWNOO010000165.1 coordinate 14,396,887, forward strand.
CTCATGGACCATTGCTGAAAATGTGATGAAATTCGTCCGTTTGACGTTTTCGAGTGTCACAGATAGGGGAATATTCTTGGTGATAGCAGCAGCGACATGACATTGACATTGTCAGAGACTTTTTATTTTGTTATTTTTTGTTTTTACTAACCCCTCAATTTGTGGAACGCCCCGCCGCTGGTATTCTTGGGTAGAATTTGTATATTGAACCCGCTGACATTGCCGGAGTGCCAGAGATTAATTGGCACGACCGGAGACTGCTCCGAGTGGGGAGACACTTGCCGAATAATTGGGGAAATACCCAATATTAACCTGGGGATCAGCTGAGAAAATGCATGCCAAATGTGCGAATAACTTGAGCGGTTCAGTGTGACGCATTACACAGAAAATACGACGATGACTGGGGGCCCGAGATCGATGGGGAGCTCAGGTATCCGGTGATTAGGTGATTTGCCTTATTTCGGGCAATCAATCATAATCGAAAATCGAATCGAATCGGCGGCGGTTGGCCGGAAATGACCCACTCGCCGACTGCCACGTACTAACTAACGATGTCTCTAAATGCTTATTAGCACTCGGAATTAGCGACTCGCCAAACAAAATCCGACAGATCTCCATGGCAGTGTGCGTGTATCTGTGACGTCGCCGACTTATGACTGAAATCTGAGTCCGAGTCCGGAGTCTCACGAGATACATATGTACGAATATCTACCTATAACTCGCAGCTCGTAATTCGTACATCGGACATGCATCTCGCAGATACATTGACGGAGCACGCGCCGATATGCCGAGCGTGTGGCCAGTATATCTGTATCTGGAAGTGGGTATCAGTACACCCAAAAAAATGTGACGGTCAATCTAATCGTAAGTCACTTCAAGAATGGAGATTAATACCTGTGACAATCAGCAATGTCACCAAGGAATGAAGCATAATTTAGTCAAAGTAATAGAAATGATAATATAACTTGAAATGTGATCAAAAGCTAATATACATTTCTAAACACGCGTGTTATAATAAACAAAAGCAGAAACACATATTTTTGTAGCTTTTTACCATAAATATTAGCTAATCTCTGATTATAATTGGTTTTATCGGTGACACATTTTATTCACTAATCATTTAGATACATTTATTTGTTTAATATATTCAATTAATGAAAAATTAGAAAACTTTTGATAATTATTTGAGAAAATAGGAATGATAGAAGTTCTTTTTTGATATATATTAAATGAAAAGTTCTAATTAATCCAAGTTCAGAATTTTCGGGCTTTTTAGATTAATTTTCTGTGTGTCAGAATTCAATAATTGACTTTTAAGCAAGACATCTTACATTTCAATTTTCCTAAATCAAAAATGATTAGTAAAACAATGATTAGTCAAATGCATTCCACGAATTATTTTGTTAAGTTTATAGTTTCCGTTTAAAGCTGGGTTTTTAGCAATTAATTTGTATATATTTGCATTTATATTTATGTTTTTGCTCTTGAACCTTTCAAGCCATGACTTCTGTTTTTTGCAGTGCATTAGTTAAAGTGTGGAAAGTTTCTGGGGTATAACGCCTGGTCCGAAAATTGAGGGATGATAATGAATACAATATAAATCGATTATCACATTTAAACGACGACGCGTCGCTGCCTAACACAATCATTGCGGTTAGCGAATTCCTAATTCCCCGCACACGGCGTGAAGGATTAGTCTTTTTCGCTGGAAGCCGAGGCTACGGGGCTCCAGATTCCGCATCATAGATATGGGATCCGAAATCGAAAATCCCATCCCGGCCTGCCTGACAACCGCGACTTAAGCAGACGATCACGCGACACGCCGATCTCGCGATGATTATGCAAGTTTTCGCAATGCCAATGGCGAGATGCGTCAGTCGGCCAATCTCCGTCTGGCTTAAGAGTAATTAGCACCGCTGATCACCCAGTCGGCGGTGGCCACTTGCCACTGATCACCGATTACCCTGGCCAGACGCACACTTGTCCACCTGATCAGTGGATCACCTTCGCCGGCTCCGCGGTTTCAGCCAGTCTGGTCTAGTCTAGGTGTTAACTGCGCCGTGTCGAGTCGTCCGATGATTGCGTCAGGTCGCGGGATTAACGGAGTCCAAAGCCCCTGGGACTAACACCCTGAGGCGCCTTACTAGCCAGGATAAGGCCATCTAAGGAGTTGAGCTGCAGGTAGACTGAGTTGCATAAGTCCCATAAATTCCTGTATAGAGTTTAACCCATTCATATGACCTGGTTTGTATTAAATAAATATATTTGTTTACAACCATTATTGTGCTTTTTGATACAGTTTTATTATTTTGTTTTATATTTTTGTGTTCATTTTTATGTAATGTTTTCTCCAATTTTCCACAGGCCTCGATAAGAATGTTGTTCTGTAAGAATTTTTTCTAACTAGAACGGAAATGTAATGGCAGATTATTTTCCAAGAAAAGCAAAAAACTCCAGGGAAATTCCTAAAACAAATCGGTTTCTTTTATCAGAAATATGAGTGTAAGTTAATTAGTATCTGCATTTTTCACTTTCACAAAACCATACCAATGGTATGCCAATATTTATATATATATTTAGTAAATAATATTATAAAACAAATAACATTCATACATTTAAGGGAGCGTGGAAATATACTTCGATATAAAAATACATTTTAAAACATTGTCTTGTAAATACATATCATTTTTTGTAAGATTCTTCTTAGGCCCACCCTTGACCTTGCGGAATTCTTGAACCCCTATTGCCTCCGATTCGCTCGAGCAACACACTCGGACAAAATATTCATAAATAGCACCCTCTGCTTTTTGGGTGTATCGACATAATTTGGCCTTGAATATATCTCAGTTCAAGTTCGGCGGCGTCACTCGCACAGACAAAAACAAAGCGGCAAAAAACAACAGAGCCAAACAAAGCTGTTTCGGGTTTGAAGCTGCAATCTGTCGAACCCCCCCTCGACACCTCAGAAGCCCCTTCCTGAAGCCTTTGGGACGCCACTCGCTGCGACACAAAACACCCGCACCCCAGCGGATCCAGTCACAGTCACAGTTTCGGTTCCAGTCCCATTCACAGTCCCCCAGTTTCATTCCCAGATAGCGCAGCTCAAGCTAAGTTTATCGTTATACCCTTACAGAGAGGGTATTATGCCTTTAACCGGAAGTTTTAAATGTTTTTTAGATATTTTAAATTAGCAAACTTTAAAAATAGGTCAAGAAAGCAGCAAGAGTATTTCTTAAATTAATTTAATATATAGTCTTAACATTTTATGAACGAAGTAACTCTTAATTTAATATTTATTAATAAAAACAATCATATTCTTCCTTAAAGGTAAAGATTTTAGAGATAAAGATCCCCTTCAAGAGTATATATACCTCGGCTTTCCTTCCTTCTCGCCTGTATTAATTTATTTATTTTCCCTATTTCTTTTTTTTTTTTTGTGATGTACTGACAAAGTTCCGGCTGAGCGCCAGACATGGAGCCGCACATGCCATGGCTTCAATTGTTTTCGCTGCATACGCTTATGTGTACAATGAACGCGCCTTGTGAGCTGCTGGGTTTGGGTTTGGTCGCATTTAGTGACTTTATTGCGCATACGCCGCGTGAGCCATCAGAATGGCTATTTACTGTTTCTGATTCCCTTGTTTTGATTTGGCGCACACCCCGAAAAGCAAAACCCGATCGGAGCCAGCGGCGATCAACTGGGTCATTGGACGAGCCAAAATATTGAGCTTGCACGATTATAACGACCTTGGCCGACCTTGAACGTCGTTAAAAAACATTGTTAGCTTGTTCAATTGCCAATAACAAAAGACGAAAGCAATGGCCATAATGGGAAAAGTTATTACCAATTTTGTGCGTTTCAATTTGTATCTATTATACCCTTTTGAAAAAGGAGAGAAAAGGAAAAGAGAAACAAATTTAATAAAAACATACTATAATATTAATATTTACTCTTTGATGCCTTTCTGTATGAATGAATAACAGATTTCTTTTCAATGATACGACTACTATCGTTATTTAATTAAGTATGTTTATTAACAAGATAAAAATTAACATTAAAGATCTAATAATTTTTAACATAAATAAATATAAAGAAACTATCAAAACAATTTTATTTATAGTCTGAAAAAATAACTTGGCTTGATAACCAGAAGCCCGATTCTTAGAATTCTTAATTATTTACGAGTTTCTCTATTTTTTTGTTAAGCCCCCATAATTCAAAATCAATTTAATCATCATGGAATAATCACGATACTATAATTTGACTACCGAAATATAAGCTCGATTCTATCTGAATATTTCCATACATAATAATAGTAATTAATATGAAGCCAGTGTACGGTCGCAGCCAATTATAAATCAACAAATGATACCCCAACCTGTCCATAGCTATCCCCTGCGTATCTCCCTACCGCCGATACTGTCGCCGATTTCTGTTGTTGTTTTATGATTCGACCTTACCATGGCGTAGGGCTACTGTATAATTCCTGGCCGCGGAAAAAACAACAAAACAACGAACACCACCGAAAATAAACAAAATATTCAAACAAATAAGCGAACAAACAAGCTGCTTCTAGTTATTTGCGACTGATTTATGGGGAATTCCAGGTGCGTCAGCTGGAGTGGTTCTGTGGGTCGTAATTCTGGCACTGACACCGAATTGGGTGTCCAATTGTCGAACACGGTTTCGCCAGAAAAAAGTATAAAAAATTGTATAAAAAGTAAATAGCAGACAAGTTAACAAATAAACCAAACAAGAGATAAACCCGAAACAGTTTTGTTGAAGGGGAGATTAGTAGGGGGAAATCCGACTTGGTTCTTTGGAGAAGTATTCTCTTTATAAATAATTTTTAACATATAAATATAAAAGAATATTTTTATAAATTTCTAAATAACTTCGGCCTGTAATGGATCTATTTTTCTAAGTTCTAGCCTCTGTAGAGGATAGAGGATATCGCGTAGACTGAACTTTTAGCCCATATTCAGTTCACTAATTTAAAATGCAAGTTTTATATCTGATTTATTGTTGTGTGAGTTATGGTTCTTAAATTTTTTTTCTTAATTTTGAGAATTATTTTTGTTGCTGGCCATCAGCGAAATTCCTAGCAAGGTGACTTTTTCCGCTGTCTGTTCATTTCTGGGTGCGAATTTGAAATGCAAATTCGTAGCTCCACCATAATGCCCGCAGATCTTGGCTTAGCTTAGCATATATTGCGGCTTATATGTACGAGTATGTGGATTTCTAGTGTTTTCCGTGCACATAAAAATAAAAGGTATTAATTAACAATAAAAATAACTTGACTGGGGGCACGCTTTGGCGTTATTTCATCGAACGTCCAAATGAGTAACAAATGAAACGAAGCTCAGGAAAGCAGCCGTCCAATGGCAACAACAATGTCATCAATCTTCAGACCGAAACTCTTTTGTTATTTCTGTGATATTTTTGGCACTGTTTATTTATTTATAAAGTCACATTGTTTTTCTTGTGGGCACAATCAATCTATGGCGCGAAAGCCAAAAATAAATCGATCGCGAGGCTTAACCGCAAACTTAACGCCTTGGGCTCAGCCGGAGATATCGTGGCCGAGAGTGACGCAAGTCCCAAGTCTGGCTTTCCAGTAGCCATCGGCCACAGGGGGTTAATCGTGAGAAGGGCCACCGTCTGCCCATAATATGCCACTATTGTTGACAATTCACACCCTTGGGCATCGCCTAGAGCGGAAGATTTTTTTGTTGCAGCCCCGACTCCGACTCGGACTCCATGGAAAACTACGGAGAGTTTCTGGAACCCCGCCGAGAGCCCCATTTGCTATCATTAGATAGACCCACTCCAGCGTATTTACAAGCTTTACGACTCTCAACTTAACACCTGATAACATTTGATTTAGATGTCACAATTAGCAGACGACAAAAATTTCCATATCGGTGTGAATCTCTCTGTCTGGACCATCCTAGGTATTTTCAGTTCTTTCCGCTCCGTCACCAAGAATGGCCTATATTTAGACGGGCCACGTGCAGGTCGATGTGTCATAACGACATTCTAATCAGTCTGAATAAGCCAAGCTAGTTTGGGCTGATTCTAGTAAAAAAAATACTGTGTGGCTGAGCAACTAGATAGTATTACAATTTGTGGTCTAAATCATAAAAAAATCGGTTGCCTTGGAAAGTAGTTGCTTTGACAGTAGGTCCTCAATAAAAAAAAGGGCTTAATGGTATTATATTTAAGGTCTTTATCAACCAATTTCCTACAAAAAAGTGGAAAGCAGAAACTTTTAAGCCAAAAAAGTTAATTAAATTATTAAAAATAAAGAACTAATAAACGCCGAAAGCCTTTCAAAGCACACGCAACTCTTGAAATGTAATGTTTTAGAATTAAAACTATTTAGAATAAATCAATTACATATCTTCTTTTCCATGGCATAGGAAGCTTGAATAAAACAGTCGCTGGAACATAATAATTACCCCTCTTCCCTTATAACTACTTTAAAGGCGTCATTCCCTTTTCTTGTCTTAACATTTATTTAAGACATTTCCCCTGATTACAGATTGAAATTGGTAAAAACCCGACAAAATGGTATATAAGGCCATTACGTAGTTCCGCCAAAAAACGCTCCTTTTAACGCTCACAAAACCTGGCATTATCGACCGCTAATTGATGGTAGTTTTTTCTATAATTTTAGCTATCACATTCAGCACACACTTCATATTTTCATATAGCATTACCATCCGGAAATGAGTCGAGCCCCGAAAAAGAGGAAATTCTTTACGGGGGCCGACCGATTAGATCTGCGATTGGTAAGACTTCTTTGCCTGAATGGGTGGGAATCTATTACCCAGTAACCTCACCAGACGTGGCTACCCAGTCAAAATCATGCCGATTGCATGCATCGTACGATCTTTAGGCTGATATTCCAGCACCTCCAGTTCCGGCACGACACCCGGCACCCAGCACCCGGCGGCTGCTGCTGACGTCAAAGACTTTAATCGAAAGTCGAGCGATGTGACCCACATAGAAACATTGAAAGCACAAGTGTTGGCCTAGCCCTTAGTCGCTGACTAAAGTCGGCCCGGGACACAGATAAGGCACCGCGAGTCCCATGCACCGCACCACGTACTACTCGACGGGGTCCAGAAGTACACTGAACGGTACTTATATAGAATTATATAGACTTTTTAAAAGTTTATGTTATTTCAGGAAATATATGCGCATTTTTGATTGAATTAATATTCTAACAATGCGCAAATCAAGACTCAAATATAAGAAATATTACAATAAAATTCAATTTTTCTGTTAGAATAATAATAATATTAATAAATATATATTTACCAATATTGTGTTTAGAAGAAATGTTAATAGACTATGCCGATTTATTTCTTTGTGGCGCTATAATTAACAAGTAGTCTCTCTTCCCTAATATTTAAGATCTTTCCTATTAATTTTCTATATATTCCTTAAGTTAACCTTTTTCCTTAATTCTTAAAGCAATGTTTCTTCCTGTGCTCCAATCGACGGCGTCTACGTGCGCTGCAGTGCGGAGTCTCGAGTATTTCACCATTTGATTCCTCACACAGTGAGCACTCCGATAAGCCTCCGCCCGCATGCGACAGTTATACGGCTATATATTATAGTACAGTATAGTATGACTGATTGTCTGCCACGGCCCAAGTCAAGACGTCGTAAACAGCTTATCAGCCGGCGGAGCGGGCCCGACGATGTGGTTACCCGTCGAAACCGCTGGAACAGCACCAGAACCTGTCGGCGACAGCGACAAAGACTGAGGCGGCATGCGATCAGTTGTCGGGGCAAAGTACACCGACAACGTCATCGTGGAACGCTGACGCAACGACCTTGCCGAACGACTCTCCCACGGCCCACCCACCGACCAAGCTGATCACCGATCACCGCCCACTTTAATGACGCCAGCCCAATGTCCAACTGGCTGTTAGTGAGTCACCCAGTGACTCCCATTAGGTCCCATGACTGGCATTCTAGCGGATCGGTGATCGCGGATTACAGGATGTGGGGCTGATCGCCGGCTCTTCTCGGAATCTGCGGCTGAGCAACGCCGTGATTTAGTTTGGGGAATGCAATGCGGAACTGGGCTTGTACCACGGAACTGGGGTGGATTCTAAACGGATTTTGCACTAAAAGTTCCCCCCATAAAATATATTTTAAAGCGAAGAATACATTAAACATTTTTTTATTACTAGGAATGAGACGAAAGTCAGCTTTATTTTGTTGAGATTTATACATATACAAACCTATTAAGCTGCTCGTTAACATTTGTCGGTAACATTTATTTATCAATAAATACATTTTTTGTTTTATAAGCACCTAAAAATCTTGAAAAATAATGAAGAATAAATATTGTATATAAAAATACATGTACATAAATATGTATATATTTTTTGCGATAAGAGTTGATTTACAGCTTTATTTAAATGAATTATTTATAACAAGTAAAAAAACAATAAACGATTTAAATATTTAATCGTGTAGAGATTAAATGCTTCTATATTGATAAATACATTTTAAAGCAAATAAGAGTTAGCATAATGATATAAATTATCGTATAAATGAAAAACAATATGTTTTACTTATTAATTACGTCTAAATCAGTAACATCTTTGTTAAATATACTTTAGCAATTTTGAAATGCATCAAAACCGAAACATACAAGATTGATACATCGCTCATCCGGCTATACCAATGCAGTGTCATAGTTAGAATCCGCATGTCGATCATTATTCTGAACCCTTCTTTATATAATACGATCATCCGATCGGTTGCCGTTGCCTCTTTCAGCATATTTTCGGCCAGACATGCCCTGCGGCCCCACAAATCTATGGCCAAGACACAGACACACCACACAGGGAAGAGAAGATTTTTTTTTGGATGCTGCTTTTTCGAATCGGGTTTATATCTTCTTTTTTTGTGGCTTTGTCTTTGGCGCCGTCTAGCGCAAAAATGTCTAAAACTGTCATTAATTAGAATTTGCAGCGTGTCGGGTCGGTGCCATCCGTCGTCGCTTGTCTGGCCGTTTGGCATTAAAATGTTAGCCAGGCCAAAACCCGTCGAAGGGGGCCCAGACCGCATTCAAAGGTTTCTGGAATTCCCCTGCCGCAAAAAAGAAAGCAAGCTCCCATACAAGAAAAATTAGCCAACGAGCGCGTGTTTGCCAAAGCAAAAAGAGTTAAAAATAATCATAAATAAAGGTAGGGAAATAAAGCAAAGAGCGCTGAGACAAAACCAGTCGGAGATGCCGTTCGAGGCGGCGGGCAGGTGTTGTCGGGGCAGGCCAGGTCCGGACGGGCCCCACTCTGAGCCCACAGAGTCACTCCATCCCCCATCCCATCCGCCGATCCGGAGCCACACGCGCCGTGCTTCTGTCATAGTCTGTCGTAGTCCACGCGACTGCAGCTGAATTCACACGCTTCATTGTGGTTTATAATTTTATTTTATATTTTTTCCACTTTTGTTCCATTTGATTGTATTCCGCTTCTCGGAATTCGCGGCGACATTCCCAGCACACTCCGTGCTATTATACACACAGCCATGTGGATATATGGCTAATGGCCCACAGTCTGGCTTGTCTATTGGCAACCCGAATGTTTGCCTAGAACGGATTTGCATCCCAAATTAGGCAACTGGAGCACCACCAGCACCTTTGGCGTTCCAGATTGTGATCTGATCTGTGCTTGGCATTCTTTTGGAGCAATAAAAAGGTGTTTTGTATATTTCCGTGAATTATATTAATTCCCACTATAAGTTGGGACATTATGTATCTATTTTAGAGGCGACAAGCTAAGGCTTTAGTTATTCAAACTTATTTTACGATTTATTTATTGCTTAATATGATTTTAAGAACTTTGATGTATATTATAAAATATCTAAATAAATTTTATAAATGCACTTGTGTTTCTTATTTAATTTCTTTTTTTTTATAAAATTAAACATATTTCAAATTATATAAAACCATTTTTACTTTTCTTTTGAATAAAGTTTACATCATATATTTTCATTTAAAAATATTTATGTTATAATAAGAATATGTTCTTGTTCTCATCTTCCTTTAATGAATAAAATTTAGCTTTTTTATCCCCCAAAACTGCGCTACTAAATACTTCTCACATCAATATCCACTGTAACTGCTATTTTCCGACATTTAATTTGCAGCTGACGTTCTGTCAATTAGTTGAATGGAATGGGCCAGAGCTTGTGTGGGCGTTTGATTGATGTTAGAAACGCCGCCGCCGCCATACGATTTTCCAAATAAGATAATGCAGCCAGCGGACCTGGTAACTGGCAAACAGGTGGGTATCGAAATGGGATCGGATCGGGAATGGGTGTGAGAATGGGAGCCCTCGGGAGTCGTGCTGGATTTCCCCCAGACAGAACAGATAAAATACCTCATAAATCACGAGTATGTAAATAGTATCTGCGCGTGTGTTCCACTTTGTTTGCTCATTGAAGTTGACGAGCTCTGCTTTATTGCACTCGAAGAAAAAATTTAATTATTTCGAAACAAAGTAATTTATTTTTAATATATTTCATGAGAATTATAACTTTGCAAACTGAAATTATTTACTTGATAAACCCTCTTTATGTAATTAAGATGTTTTAATTACCAATTAAGTTTTATTTAAATTATGATACACCATTCAGCCTAAATTTATTTTAAATTTAGTATTTATCATCTTACTTTTATCCCTAAGATACTCTCTGTATTATAGTTTTTCGTTAAGTGAACTAAACATTTTAAGATCACTCTGGTGAGTGATTGGACCAACTAAACTTCGATTAGCTGACAACGAAACGCGCCTGGGTTCTAGACTGGCCAATTCTAGGAAGAGATTCGATCCGGCGAGGCTGTGAGCCGTGGCACGTTTTCGTAATTATGGCTCAGTGCAAACTAACTGCCAAAAGTCCACAACTTTGAGCGTCTTTATTTGTTTTTTTCGCCTCTTTGTCAAACGCGTGCTGTGTATGATCTGCGTGTCGCCACAAATCTTAAATATCAACACTTTTTTTTAACCTTGTATTTGGTGTTGTTTTGGGCCTTTGGTTGTCAAATGGCCAGTGCAGAAGTTGCGTAAGTAATGGCTCCATTCTCGTGTCGCGGGAATTGCTTCCTTTTGCTTTGGCATTTTTTACTTATATTATTTTTTCGTCTTACATAAGCGTGTGTAAGCGTCACGCTTCATTTTTTTTTGGTTCCATGATTTTACGTAAAAGAATTATTGAACCCAAAGCATTTAAGCGCTCGTGTAATCTGAAGAGGCATTTTCAGTTGGGGATAACCGTATTATGACGAATTCTCGAGCACTTACCTGTCGGTTTACAGGGCGAAAATATTATATATACAGGTATTAATAGGTCACAGCTTTATTTTTAAATATTAATAAATATTGTTATTTACACTGCTTATTATGAACATTCAATAAGTAGTGATTAATGAACTCTTATAAAACAGTTATTAAAATATTACGTATACGCCATGGTGATATTTATGGTTAAGTAATAAGCTCAAAGGTGAACAGTTCCGTAAGAAAGCTATTTTCTATTACATCAGTTGATTGCATCAAGATCTAGAGTTTATAGATATTTATGTAATTAAATTTGTAATTATTTTTGTTTTGTTTTTTTCTTATTAAAAACTATGGGGGATTTATTTAATATATTTTTTAAACCAAGTAAGCATTAAAATTTATTTGTTTAGTTACCATAATATATGATTTTAGCATTCGTCTTTTAACAAAATTTCTTTTCTATTGAAACCACTTTAAAATAAAATAGTTTTATTATTTTCAAACCTCTCTTTTGCGAAATACTTAAACCCACATCGTACATCCGAGAACTTACATTACAACTATGAAAATAATTATGTAACATTGATCAAAATCGATGAGTTTGAAATAATATTTAATGGGGCCAATAGTCAAGTATCTAAAGACTTCTGTTTCCAGTTTCTGCCGTCGACACCCGGCGTAGGGTGACCGACGCCGCTCCCCCTTTAATTGCAGATCCATAGCTATAGCTTCTCAAGTCGCCAGGAAAAGAAGAGCAAAACGAAATGCGAAAAAAATGCACAATGTCAACTAAAATGCTCGCGTTTAATTGGCATTCCGGTCCAAAGTCAATGCAACGCTTACATAATGCCACTTATGCAAGCAACCCGAAAAAGAAAGGCGCAGCACACACGCGCGAAAAGAAAATATTTTTATATTTTTGCTGGGAAAGGGAAAAGTTTTTGGGGCGGCGGGGAAATTGCAAAACGCGCTGACCCACTAAGGTGCGCCCAAGAAAAAATGTAGAAATAAAAATAATATGAAAATCTCGACACGCGCCTGCCTCATAAAATCGGATGGGAACAAGTGATGTCAGTTATTCCAGAGGGTTCATAGGTACTCCTTATCGTTATTATCCTACCTGGGCAAATACTGTAATTAGATTGTTAGTAAGTAATATATTTTAGAGCACATTATCACAGAGTATTTTTAAACCAACATTTTAAGAAGCATCTTTAAAGAATTAGGAAAGCTTTATGTTCGGTTTGATATCTTTAATGGTTTCTGAAAGGGATAATTTTAGAATTGGCCTTGAATTTTTCATTTTAAAACAATTTCTTTACTTATCTTATAGATAGCTTGAGGAATATTTTAAGGGCGGTAACAAGACATTACCTCAAAAAATACAAGCTGTAAATAAACCCAGAAAAGAATACAGTAAAGTGTTATTTTCTTTAATTTTAGTATTAAGATAAATTGAATTTAATTGTCTAGCTTAATTACGTTATAAGTTTGTCCCACAATAAAACTGGGAGTTACCTCTGTAAGTACAATCACTAGCAACTACAGGTAAATCCAGAAAACAGAGCCATCCACTGTGGTCACTAGACGTAATTGCTGCGGGATGGGGGGAGCTACCCTGCCCGGCAATCCGGCATGGCGACAGAGCAAAAGTCAACAACGGGTGGAAAAATAACAAAAGCTTATGAGCAAACAACAAACAACACGGCGACGGAAACGGAGGCCGCTTGGAGAAAGGGAGAAGAAGGGGTACCGAGGGAGAGCGGTACAGAGAAGCGGTACTGGGAAAGAGCAATGGAACCACACAAAGATTGTGCGGCACGTGCCGCGGCTGGCGTCAGCTCCAAATGGAGGCCAATAGCGCGAGCGATCGAGCGTCGGCGTCGTGGATTGGGGATCTTCGATAGCCGAACGTTTAATGCCGAACAACGATCGTCGAACGGCGGGCGATGAGCGACGTGCAATTGATCGCGAATGCGTTGGAAGCCCCCCGCCTGAGAGCCCCCTTTAAAGGCGATCTATCGCCCCTTATTTAGGGGTGTTATGAGGGGAGGCGAAACTCAGGGCGGCAGCATTGGCGCCCAGGGGTTAATGGAGCATGATGGCATTTTCAATTCGAGTGCGGAGCCAGTGTTCGCTGCACGAGTTGCTACCACCGGCAAACAATAGTGTCAGGAAACAACCAACCTTTCAGATATAAGTATATTTTTGTATTTCTTTCCCCACTTTTCAATTACTAAATTACCGGCTGGGTTAAGTGACAGCTGGAAAGTACTTGGCACCTCCACTTAGTACAGAGAATTAATTGTTTTTCAAAATATCACAAGATTCTGTTTGAAGTATGTAGGTAGTAATGGAATTATTGATTAAATAATTTATTGTTTTCTTGAATTAGTATACAAATTGTTTGCTGGTTATTTGAATGTCAAAGAGAACTCTAAATGTAAATGTTAATTCTTGCCAGCTAATGACTTGCCATGGCATTTACCGAAATGAATTTCGGCCGCTCGCTGAATATGTTAGGCTGCGATGAATATCTTGAAATTAATTGGCCAAAGGTTACAGCAGAGCCTCCATTCAAAAAAAAGCAAAAAGCAAAAAAAAAGCAAGCAAGCAGGCAAACATGTGCCCACCCAGGAAAACACACCAACGAGCCGGGTAATTAGAAAGTTCAAATCTATAAAAATGCCTGCTTTAATTGTCCGGCTTAGTGAATGGGTAAATAGGCCGTCTGGCCATTGGCAGCTATGGCGGAGGAAGGTGCTTCCGAAGGGGAGCACGCCACGCCAAGGCAAGGCAAGTCAAGGCATCACACTGCCGTATCATGGGCTCCCAATACCGGAGCTCCAAGTCTAAAGTGCTGAGGCTCTGCTGACGCACGAGATGATTATCACTAGAGGAGAGGGAGGAGGTAGCGGTGGTCCGGGTTGGGCAGGGGCGGTTCACAGGCGGTCCGGGAGCGGCTAGGGGGCAGAGGCGGTCAGCGATCGCTCCAGCGGCAATCAGCAACACGAGCCTCAGCCCCAATTGAGCGTGCTGCTCGTGCTGGCAGCTCGTGCCGGCGAAAAAACAACGCCGATCGATCAGTCACTCGGTCATTCAGTCAGTCAGTCAGTCTTTCAGTTAGTCAGTCTCTCAATCAGTCGCTCTGTCATCCAGTCAGTCAGTCGGTCGATCGCTTGATCGGTCAGTCGAGCGCCCGTCGAATTCGTTATGGTAATCATCATTAGCGCGTCGCGTCGCCCCTCGTCTCGTCGCTTGAAAAACTCGTACTCGTGCCAGACTTGGCTTATTTTAGCAAAAGGTCAAGCCCCGATCGGTGATCTAAGAATGCGCCACCCAAGCAGGGGGATTAGGGGATCTAGGAAAAACTACGGAAAAGCATTTCCGTTTAGGAATCGATCAGCAATTCTCTGGAACTACGAGTGCCTCCCATTGATCTTTGAATGTTTGCTGACTGACTTCTACACGGGAAACAAATAGAGCTTCTTTTAGTTCCGAAATAAAAGTATTTTCTATGTGTTAATCTCCTTTTATAAACTAGCACTAGAATAGGGAACAAGAGAAAGAATAGCAAATAGAAAACGAGTTAAGATACTTTCAAAAGCCAATTGAAACATATTATTTTGCTTTTCAGATTACCTCACTCATCCAAAAACAAAAGAATCTCTATAAATTGATCACCATATAATTATTCATTATTTTTTCTATGTGCAGCCGACAGGTTTCACTCTCCATCTGACTAATCAGCGGGGTCCGAGTTCTCGGAACCCGGCACTTAACATAACATAGTTGGCACTCGAGATTTGTCACCGGCGGCGACTTCCTGAAGACCAGATGCCAAGTGCCAAGGGCCGGGGACCAGTTCGAGGGGCTCTTACAGAAGGCGGAACTGCCGGCAAGGTCGGACTGGGATTTGGATTGGGGCCTGGGTTGGGTGGGGTTCGAGCTGAGGGGCTTATCAATCGCCAGACAGCCGTGCCAACCACGGGGTGCTTCGAGGTCGACCTCTCAATTGTCTTGATAAGCGAGTCGAGTGCCTGCCAGGGGGCTCTTGGATTTGGATTTCGATTGGGAAATGTATTTTGATCTTGGAATAGGTCTCTGGGGTCGAAGCCTCCGACTCCGACTCCGTTGCCGCCTCATACCCTCCCCAGAAGAAATCGCCCAATAATCCCCTCTTGGCTTTATGACATTCGGCCGCCTAATTAGCACCCGTACTCGAGTTGTTTACTTAGACGCCGCATTGGATGCGATTAGATTGGGTCGAATGCCCTCATGATTGATGGTTTATTTTTAGTAGCTCTCGGATTATTAATATTCGCTTTTTATTGTGACTCCTGGACTCTTCGAGTGGCTTAAGTGTGTGTAATCAGCTGGCTGGCTTGCCGGCCACTGTGTCGCAGAGTGCGCACTTTTTGTTTGTTCTTTCGGCGTTTATGGCAGACACCGGACTTTGGCACACTTGCGAGGGGCCTCTGGCTATCTGGGACTACGATAGTCCCAGCGCAGGCCCGCACAGCTGCCGCAGCATTATCGATGGGACTAAGATATCTATTTAGTACGACGTACTAGCAGGGCCATGTGACTATCCACGTGACTCAAAGGCGCTGCAAGGTGATTTTTCGCTCAGTGCAGCCAACAAAGGTGTAACAAAGGGTGTAGCTAACTTTAGACGGTAGTTTATGGGCAATAAATATATTTTAATTCATGATGATCAAATAATTATAATTTATTTTGGTTAACAATTACTTAGCATATATCGTTGCCATTTATTTGTCTGTCTTGAGCTCACAGTTATTATGTGTATTTATATATTTTTATATATCTTGTTTATTATTAGAAAAATTTAAACAGAATTTAGCAAAGTGATTTAAACAAATTCCTTTATTTTATTAAATCCTATTCCTGTTTTAAAATGTATTTTAATAATTCTTGTTTAAATATGAACAACAAAATAATAATAGGAAATATTTCGCATAGTCCGCATCAAAATGCATATTGTTAAATGATTATTTAATCATTGCTTAATTGCTTTACATATATTTAGTTATATTTTCAAGCCGTGTTTGAGATTACAAAGTAAAACCTTTTTTTTTATATTTCTCAGACGATGATTAATTCAGTTTTTGAGTTTTTGTGTTGAGCATTATAAATTTTTGGATAAAGAGTAGAAGAGACCATGAATTAAAGGTAAAAGTATTAATGTTTTACCTTAAATAAAAAAAAAACACATTAAAGTTTAGTTTAGTTTATATCCCCAATTTGCTGTATGAATCGCATTCTGTGGTGTGTGCCAAAAATAAAATTTCAGCAACTACAAAAAAAGCTAAACCCTTTAAGCTAAAGATTAAAAGTCGATACATTTTGGGTTTAGGCCGCAGTGCGGTGATTTCATTCCGAGATACTCCTTATCACCTAGAGAGTGCTATCTGGAAATCGATCTAGCCATCGACTTCTGTAGACCCGGCTGGTCACCATATTGACACACTTCCCTGGCACCCCTCCAAACCGATACGATTCGTTTATCTTTGGCAGTCGAGCCCACTTGAGTGCCGGGCCGGGTTATTTTGTGGCAGTCGTCGTCGTCGTCGAGTCAATAACACTTGGGGAATTGACCAAGTCCCCCCGGGAACTCTTATCGCCAGGAGCGTGACTGCTGCCCGTCCCCGATCCCGCGCCGGATCGGCCACCGTCTTATCATGAGATCCAAAACCCGTGCTCGCCACGGTCATATATGTATATAGTATATAGTGTGCCGTATAGTTTGGTCGGGGGAGGGAACGTCAGCCGCCCTTATCTGCCGTTGATATATATTTGTACGGCGATATGCGGCGAACACGTAAATAGATTATATCTAGGTAGCAGGCAGGGGCATGACTTTTTGCGTGTGCCATGACGAATGCGCCGCTCCACCAAATGCTATTTTTACACCGCCCTACCCAACCCTGCCGCCCCAACCCGCACACCTTGCGCCTCACACCTGCACACACCGTCCGAAAAGAGACAACAAATAACACCCACCACCACCCATTGGGGGGAAAGCAATGAACTGCGAGTTGTTGAAAAAATTTTCCATGAATTGTTGTAGTTTTTTGTTTTCGCTCTGTTGTTTGCCATACAGACATATATACATATATATACATCTATACGTTCACGTTCCCTCAGAGTCGTAGCTTTTATCAATAATTATTTTGTTGTGCTCACTGCGAGCTATGTCGAGTGGTTCTCCTTATCACCACCTGACGCCCCATCCCGAAGCGGAGGGAAGCGAGGGCGATGGGGGTGCTGCACTGCATCTGGGACTGGGTCTGACGGCGGGTCGTGTGACACACAATCACGTAGGCCGTAAGCCGTCTGAGCCGGGACTGGGGTCTATAATTAGATGGTTCCAGTCAATATTAGCCCCGGCAAGGCTGACACGATCGTCTGATAGATCGATCGTTTGGAGGGTCTATCTACACAGAAAATAATTTATTACACTCTATGAGGGGTTATCAATGCCGTACAAACATTACAAGGCCGAAAAGTGAGTAAGGGAAATAAGTTATTATCGCTTTTTACTTTACAGCATTGCAAAGTATTAACAAAGTGCGTTAATTTAAATATTTGGTAACTCTTATTAGGGCAAGAGGTTTTAAATTAAGTTATTACAAATTATTATGATCTATTATTTATTGCAAATATTATTTCACTTTAAACCCATATAAATGCTTGTCTTTAATATTTTGTTTAGGTTTACAGAGAAACAACAATTTTCATAGCTACAAAAAATGTTTGCCCAGCTATTAAGTCTGAAGCTTAAACCTTTTATTAAACAAAATCTAAAAAGAAAATGTATCTAAAGAAAATATTCATATATTTAAAATGATCAAAACGCATATCCTCAAATTTCATGAACTCTGTACTTAAATTTTCATAATTCTTATCAAATCACGGATAGCAAATTTTTAAATATCCCGCATTTGATTTATTTGAACAATAATTAAATAAATAATCCCGCTGTTAATATTCTTTATTATCCCTGTGCGCTCCGATCTAACTATCTGCCGATCGCCTGTTGCCATGTAAACCATACCCTTACCTAAGCCACTCAACTGATCGTTCCGACGACGGGCCCGGCGTATCTGCTAATTGATTGACGCAGTAACTATGCAGCAACTATACGACCCACTACGGCTACGGCCACTGGTATCTAGCATAGTGATTGCCAAATGGTCCGAGAGAGGGTCTGGGGACGGGTACTGGGTCTTATCGCCTCCCCTGGAGTGATGGAAAATTTGAGCTCGCCTGGTGGCCATTTTCTCCTCAACTCTTTCCAGTTTCGGTGACGCTTCCTCTGGCCCCGTGAAATCGATGGTCAATTTAATGCATTTCAGCGGCCATTACTCAAAGATGTCTCTATCCCGCTCGCAGGCCATCCATATCCGTCCCATTCGCTCCGAAAATAATTAAGGTTGCATCGGAAGCAGCTGCTGCTGCTGCTGCTACACTTGGGTGTTAACTTGCTTAACGTGCATCAAGTCGCAAGCAATTATGAGCTGCAAGGGGTTCGCATCTCGCAACAGCGCTTCGATTCGCTGCGAATGCAAATCGTGGTGGTCGGGAACGGGCAACCACAGCAGCGAATGCTGCCCAAGTAGCCCTTGTCCAGGGTCTCTCTGTGTAATTGAACAATTTTCTGCACCGGTCCGAGGACCAAACACAAAGGCACTCACTCAGGTCTGCAGCAATGGCGAAGGAAGTTGCAGTGGTTTTAAATTGATGAGTTAGAGCTAACCCGTCTTCGAGTTTATTTATTTTAAACTAGTTAAAAAAATGCTTACATAAGATATTAGTATTTACCATATGAAAATATATACATAAATAAATCTCTTTTGTTGTTCGTTTAGATATAAAATTATAAATATGTCATTAAAGTATCATCAAACCACTGTGCTCCCTGTGGAGGGTCAGACCTGAGCGAGTGTTTATTTTGGCCCAACCGGCTCTCGGGCCAAAAGCAACAACAGGAGCTGCCGCACACGATGCTGGCAACAACTACAACAAAGATGGTGCAGGACAAACAAAGGCGTTGGCCATAACAACTCAATACACAATGCACAGGCAGGGCTCTGTGGGGACCGGAGATCGAGCGAAGATCGTGGATGAAGGGGCGGGACTGAGATGCGATCCCCGGACCAGACATGGCCAGACAACTGAGGCAATTTATGTAAATACATCCGTGCAGCAGCCTTGATTTCCATGTAAATTCCAACGCTGCCTGCCCGGGATCGGGGCAGGTGCGAACAACTTTCAAACTACCGATCGGGGCGATCGTTGGGCAAATAATTGGAAAATACCTCAACTGTTTGCCAAAGTCCGCTGTTTGTGCAGTCGAAAGGCAGCTAATTAGCTGCCTGCAGGTTCTAATGCGGCCAGACGTGCCAACGGTGCGTATGAGTAATGTCAAACCCAGCACTCGCGCACAAATATTGACAGGGTTTTGCCTTTTTCGCGTCAACGACTCTCGGACAAGTCAGCGGATCTGTTTCTCTTGGCCTTACTTTCCTTACCCAATACGAGTATATATTTTTTGTATTTTATTTATTTATTTTTCGCAGGGCAAACAAGAAAGTGACTTGCAAATATTGACAGATCGACCGATATGAAGGGTGCAAAATGGGATTCAATGAAAAGCAAAGCAAAGCAAGGCAGCGGAACGGAGACAGTCGGCTAGAGAATGGGTATATATACATGCTAAAGGTAGGAATATATTTACTGAAGTAGAGAGACTCCACCTTAACCCCACCTGCCCAGCCTCTGACGTAAATGCGGTGGCCACAAAAAAACACAGAAAATTTATACCACGAAATACAAATGGAAAAAACACTTCACCAGAACACATAAAATAAAGTTAGATTTAAATTAAAATGTACATGAAGAAACACTTTGGATACTCCAAACTAATTTAGTTAACCATTATTATTAAGTTGTTAAAAAATAAAATGCATTTAATTGGCTTAAATATTTCTAATAAAAGTTAACAAAATGTTTCTAAATAATAAAATCTTTCAGATACCAAATTGAAAATACATTTTCAGTTTAATTCAGACAATTTCTACTAGAAAGCATTATCATTATCATCCTTATTACCATTATTTTTTCCAGTGCCTGAGTAATCAAAAAGCATTTGAAAATGACGCGTGCTGTACACCACCCCTCGCTCTTTGCCACACCCCCATCGTCCAGTCCCCGCCCGCTGCCGGTTCTTTTCTCTGATAAAAGTGTTTAACATTCATTAAGATTAATAATAATAAAGGCCGCGCCAGCGAAACGAGTTTCAAATAATTATTTTCCTTTTCATTATTATTTTTTATACTTCGGCGCTCAATGTATCCTTTCATAAATATTTCTTCGGCCAGATTTTTTTGCATAAATGTATAGTATTTCTTTTCACGCGACATTCCCCATAAACCAGAAAACTTTTGATGTCTAATTTTTCAACTGGTTCTCGTCGCCGCATTTTAATATGCGCCAGACAACCATACACACATATATCCTCGGGTCTTAAGGCTGACTTTTCGTTCTTTATATATCTCTCGAGAAATGCTGTTGGGCGGAGTTGATGAGTTGTTTTGATGCGAGTTTTGAATTAAATTTATGGGGCTCGCTCCGAGCTGTGCTAAGACAGTTGAATTGCCGAATATATATATAAACTAAAGACTGTATAGCTGAGGGGATGTTATATATGAGAACGGATATTTTTTCGTTTATTAATATGCACAAAAATTAATTTGAAGTTCTACAGAAATGAATGAAAAAATTCCTTAAGAAATTTAGATTTTGAGGCTTAGTAACGATGACTAGGTGGAATATTTGGGAGATTTCTATTCTGACCCAGTGGAGAGTGGCGAATCCCAACTAGCCACTTTTTTCGAAATCAGACCATGCGTAGAAGAATAAAAGAATCTATATGCTGCATCTTTGTGCATAGATGGGTTCGGATCTTGTCATCAGAATGAATGCACACTATTAATGCTGATCCGGAAGATGTCGTGGACCACGAAAAAGCTGCCAGCATTGGCTTTTAGGACAAACACCTGAGAGTAGGCATGTGGTGGATCAAATTCGCACTTCAGTCTTCCCAGGACACTTATTAGCACACCGCCGTCAGTGGTTGGCTGCGAATCCACTGAGGTTATTTCACGAGTTATCTTTTCAGAGCTCAGGCTCTGAACTTTTTCTATGATCTTATGTGCTCCCTGTAATTGATGGCCCTCAAATGTCATGAAAGAATCGGTGAGACTGTAAAAGTTCCTCAAATTCGCACGCTTCGCCGGGTCATCAAAGAAGCTGTAGTATTGCTGTACAAAATCTTTGCCAATGATTTCGTACTGCGGATTGAGAGACATCTCGTTGTCCATCTCATAAAACTATCGTGTCTGGGAGGATTAAGGTTAAGATTATTTGTGCTGAATTTCAGTTACTACTCACTATCAATACAAATCAATCCTGTCAACTTTATGCTGTGTATCCCGTTCTACAAGGTTTTGATGACAGCTGTGACATACATACTGTGTTTGCGTATTATTGCCTTCCTTAGCTTTGCTACACCTAAAGGACCCTTAACATCACACTCTTTGACATGTTCCCCACAACAAAACCTTCCAAAATGTTGTGAAAATCTATAGCAGATAATTGTCTTAGCTGAGCATACTTAGGGGACTTCCCTTTTAGCCAATTTTCAGTGTACCCCACAAAACCAGCCACGACGAATAAATATTTATGAGGCCGGGCTAAAATATGTCAGAGGAAACAGAACACCGGTCAGGTATTTTCGAGGCAGATTCTCGGCCTTATAAATATTGCATGGCCATGGCTAACATATTTACGGGGAATTAGCATAGGCCAGAGTAGCCCCGGCTTGCGGCCAGATGTGTGGGGACAACGTCGCGAGACTTTTCTAATTCAATTTTAATTGTTTTGATGCTCCGTTCGTTTGACGTCAATGGTATTATAAAAACAAATACAGGCTGCCCAAGCTGAGCTTCCCCCCTGATGATCTGAAACTGGTTCGATCTCCACGACTTTTTCGAACGGTAGCCGTGTAGCCGTAGCAGGAATGTCGGAACTCGGCGCTCCATGGAAACCGTGACATCGCTCACATCTGGACACGCCGGAGATTATATGGAGATATATGTGCGCATTCGAGTATGTAGGGGGGTACGTCGTATATGGCCATACGTAACATCTAGAATCTGTAATCTGAGCAGCGCATTCGATTGGCGCGCCGATTTCTCTTGGGCAATATTCTTTTGCCTTCGAGGAAATTTCCATGGAATTTCAAATTTTATTTGTTTGTTTGTTTCGTTGGCGCGCTTGTTGGCTTTGTTCGTTTCGTTTCGTTTTGTTCATCAAGTGAACTAAATGTTGTCTTGTTTATTGATAACACGTAGCGAAAATACTCTCACTGACTTCCTACTAGAAAGATTAGCTATCTTTGCTGTGTTTTTCTGGCCATAAATCTAGAATATAACATTAAAAACAAAATAATAAAATATTTTATGTTATATCGAAGCATATAGCATTGATAAGAATTAAAGGAAACAACATTAAAGAATTTTTATTCAAGAAGAAGTGCATTTAATTACATCTGTATTTGTATTTTCATTGAATAGTTTCTAAGTTCTCTTCCTTATTGAATCTTTTATTGAACATAATAAAACAATGTAAAATTGCCTCCAAACGGTCTAAATGTCCCGGCAAAGGGGCTCATGCTTCAGGATTTTTTTTAACTTCAAGAAGGTGTAATGCTCTTTCATATATTTTGGGATGGACTATTAGAAAACTTTGACTTTGTTGCAAGCATCTTTATCAGAAACTTTTTAAGCACAACCCATACATGTTCTTGTACTTTGATGCCCCGAAATTCCATCTGTTAGATCTGGGCGACCCCATCAAAGGTCAGTGTATGCGGATGGGCCCCCCATCACATCCCATCCCAGTTATATTTTTCCATTTTTGGGGCCGGTCTTATCGCCGCCGCGCACGCCGCTCGCAAGTGAGACGACGACGACGGACCGCTGATCGTTGATTGGTCCCTATAAAAAGCGCGCTGCTGTGGTGCCAGTTGTTTTTGCGACCGAGGGCCTGCCTTATCGCCGGACCGTCTATCATTATCCGGCGATGACTGGCCGTCTGTGCGGGTAATGGGGGACACTGGGAGCCCGGAGTCCGGATCCCGGACCGTATTCACGGGGTTTTTGTTATTGCCACGCGACCTTCAGTGGCGTATCACGTGTTGCAGCCGATCGCGATGTGATCGTGATCGTCGGCCGAGTTTCGCTGCTCCCATTGTGGTGGGTGTTAAATCTCTGATAAAGCCAATTTATGACATCAAATGCGTGATTGCGCTGATTGCTTAGCAACGCCGCCTGATAATGATAATGGTGACGTCCGAAAATCAGAAAATCTTCCGTGGCTATGATTTGAAAACGTGACCGAGGAAAGATCGCACGGCGGCGGTAGGAAAGCTTCCAAGAGTGTGGAAAAATTTCGACCCACAGCGACGTGAAAAGTCGGCTCGATTAACACCCAAAGGCAGCTGATGGAGCAGACGGAGCAGCAGCAGCAGCAGCAGGTGACTTCGTGTCATAAACGGTCCGCACAAATTCTAATTTGTGTCATCGTAAATAGCGTCAAGTTATCAATTAAGCTATTGATTTACGATCGTCGTAAATCGAAAACAATAACACCACTCCTGTCCTGTGGCTCGTCCGCTGGTTATGACAGCCCGTTAATAGCATTTCCACACGGAGAGAGGACGGGCTGGGGATCCATTTGGGGGCACCTTCAATTAAGGCCGCCACACCAAATAACCGGGCGTTACGTGCTCTCACTCGGCGGGTCGGTTATCCTTAAAGGGTTTTTAATTAAATTTTACATGTTGCCCCGCTTGCCCCATCCTTTTTAATTGAAATGTGTTAAAATTACTTTGAAAGTGTGAAGTTGCTGCACGTTCGCTGCGCTTCAAGAGGATCTTTCGGCCGTCCTTTTTCTTTTTTCCTGTTTTGTTTTGCAATTTAGCTTGTCAATTTTAACGCCCCGAAATGTGTATGGTATATAGAAGACCGACTCCTGAGTTGCCTTATATTCAGTTAACCATTTTTCTGTCTTTCGGTTTGAAGTGGTGTTGATAACTCTGAGGGTCGCTTAACGGTAAATGGCCCGCTTAATTGTTATTGCTTATGACGTCGGTAGATCGAAGAGACCCTCCATATCAGATATAAGGCCTTCGATGGGTTCCGTTTCCTTTCAAGGCTATAGATTGCATTGATGTCACTGTGATGTCATAGCTTCTAATCGAGACAGAAGTGCCTCGAACAAATGAGCTTTGAAATAAAATGTTTAGTAAATAAAAACAAACTTCTTATATACTATACTTTTTAAGGTGTTTAATTTTTTGGAAAAATAGGAATGGTATAGAATACTTTAAAGACTTTCTTGTAAATCAAATAATTACAAATAAAATGACTAAAAAAGTATTTAAAATTCTCCTCATTAAATCCGTTTCCCCATTATTTATATTTCAATTGATTTCCTTTATTCCCATTTTTGCACTTCCTCAAAGCTCACAAAATATTCCATTCGGGTTTTCTCCTTGAATTTTTGCTATTTTCGCTAAACGAACAAACAAATTCGTTAAATGCGTGTGGAGACTAAATAGAGACGAATTTCATGCATAAATAAAATATATTCATAAAAGCAAAGCCGACAAAATAACCCACATAAAACAGGCAACAGACGAGAAAAATTATTACAAAAATTTCCCAAAGTAAAAAAGCGAAATGGAATACGGAATGCCCGCAAATGGAGCAATTTACAAGCGGGGGAAATTCCGCAATTACTGCGATGCCACGCGCAGCCAAAAGGCCGGAATTATCATAGGAAAAGCTGATAAAAGGTAAACATGGCCATAAAAGGGGGGTAGTAGAAGCGGAAAGCTGAAAATAAACTTTGTTAATAGATAAATGTGCGTCCACGTATCGTTCGATAAACTTGACCCAGTTCTAAGTTGTCCCAGGCGTCGATAAGAGTGCATTTCACGGGGGGCCATAAATTCCGCCGGCTGTCAGGATCCGGGGGGAGCACCAGTACCATGGGGGCCTTAGACCAGTCTCAGATCGCGTGCAGCCGCCAATTCGTATATATGTATATAACATAGGGCCACCTCGGTGGGCCGTCACTTACGTGAGCTTTCGATCTGAGCCGCAGCTCATTTCCATATTTCGGCCAGCTGCATCACTGCTCCCTGCTTCCAAGCTCCTGCAGACTCCGGACCACAGTAAGCCTCGTGTGAGGCGACCGCCAACAGTCACGACCCCACAGGGTACCACAGTGCTCCACAATGGTCCACAGGCTTTACACAGGAGGAAAATGGGATTTGGTTTTGAAAGAAATAATTTCTTTTTACTTTCAGTATAATGCTGCCTTAGAAAAATTAAATTTATAGTTTAATTCAAGTTTTATATTTTGATAAATGTATATATATGTAGTTCCATGAACTTATTACTATGCAAATATTTAAATAAATAAATTATACAACAAATAAATGGAGTGAGAATAATAAATTAATAAATAAAAATTAATTGAAATCATTTGATGCATTTTTAAATGATGGACTAACTTTAAACTATATTTTCTGATGCATATATTGTATCTTGTATCTCCTAGAATTATAGCATAAAGAAAATTAAATAAATAAAACGAATGCCAAGCAAAAAATAAGTAACATGATTAAGGTTTTAATTTATTTCATAATTTCATAAAGCGTTCAGCAAGAGATTTACATAAAACTTTAAGTGATATCAATTTTCGAAGATTATTCATTTCTCAAAGAATTTTCAAGATGATATCTTTATTTGTAAATGTGGTAGAACCTTTGTAAATGACAGTTTTAATTTAATTCACATTATCACTTTTTCGTCAAGTGCAGCTCGAGGCCCATTCATGTGCCGCATCGTGGCAGTTGCAGTCTGAGGCCGCTCACTCAATTACTATAATTTGCCTGCATGCCCGGCGAGAGTGGAGAGTAGAGAGTAGACGTCTCCTGGCTACTGATTGAATTTCAAATTGCTCAATTTTTGGGCGCAGATTTGCGGTTGGCCTGCCTGGCAGCCCCAGCTCCAGCCTCAGCCTCAGCTCCAGCTCCATCTTCAGGCCAAAACTCAGGCCCCACTTTCAGTGGCAGACTCATCGCCAGCGTCGCCGGCAAAAGGGAAATTATGTTATTCCAGCGATAAACTGTTTGTTCCTGCGGCATCCGCATCCGATTCAAGTCCCATGCCGCGGGTTCCCAGCCGGGACCACCATGTGTGTGGCACCAGCCATCGCGATCGAGACTTTTGGGGTAATTAAACAGGTCCCGAAAAACAGCGAAACTGATTCAGTTATCTCCGCCGTCAGGGGCTGCAGATTTCTTTTAATGCCCTAAGGAGAAAGGGCATCATAACTAAAGCAAACTTTATCTGGTAAAAGTCCCCGACTTTATTAGTCATTAAGTGGGATTTATGGATTACACTCTCCCTGCCTTTTCCAAAGTACTCGCTTAACACATTACCTATTTTTAATTATGTACGCAAAGTATGGCTGTTACAGATTAATTTATTTTTCACCAAATTCCCCTCTTTATTTTTTGTTTGTTTGTTTGTGCTTTGCATTCGGCTTTAAAGTCCACTCGAAACCAACCCCCTTTTTTATTTGGAAATTCAGAATCAGCCCAATTTGTTTACGATGATTGAGTGATATTAGCAAAATCTAATCGGAATCTGAGTGGAAAATCATAAAGTCGAAATGGGATTGGTTTATAGCCAAGTTATGATGAAGCTGTTTGGCGCCTCCATTTGAAAAGTGTGTGTGATATCAGAATATTAAAGTGCGCACGTACTCGAGATTAAAGGTGAGGGAGCTGCTAAATTAGTCAAGTTAAAAATAGTCAGTGTTTTGAATGTGATTAGAGCTTGGTTTATTAGTCTGCTTAACGAAATAAATGTATTCATAAATAATTGAGTCTTCCTTAGAACTTCATATAACTCTGTTCTGATTCTAGAGCATTTAGGCTTCGGTTTTTCAAAGAATCGTCTTAATCTCTGCGCGTTTCGATTGGGGCGCCGGATGTTATTAATTAATGCCAAAAGGCAGGGTCCGCGATTGCTGCCCTGGGATATCTGGAAGTCGGCGTTATGTGGAATGCATGGTACTTGTTGTTAGAGGCGGCGGCAGCCCAAAACTAATCAGCTAACGAGCCGCTTACGCCGCAGCCTCAAAGAGAAGCAAAACAACTTGAAGAGGCCCCAAACCTTATAAAGTTGTTCGTTACGCATGCGCTTCGCCTTTTTGCAGCATCTTCTTTGGCTGGACTTTTCACTGCTGCAACACCCGGTACTTGTAGTACTCAGGGCTATATTGATTTGATTTAAATTAATAGGTAAAACAAGAAAACGAGCACATCTCAAGCAAAAATATACATATCTTGGGTTTTATAGGTTCTAGATATTTGATATTGGGTCAGAATCGAGGGAGATTCATGTTTTGGTCAAGGGCTCTGCAAATTCATATTTCCAATGACATTGATCTAAAAATAATTGTCGATATATCTTATAATTTCTTTCTTTCTATATATTTATATTTAATATAATGAACTTATTGGTTTGCCCCAGCGATTAAAGTTCTTCTCAAGAATACTTTCCTCACGCAACCACAAACAGTACACAGTACTAAGTACCGGGTATTTCTATGGTCGGGCCGTCTATTGGGATTTTTACTGTATGTTTTTAGGTTTTTGGCGACGGCGTCATCTCGTCATCCTCGGGGTTTGTCGGCGGCTTTGCTTTGACGCGGTTTTTCCATTCATTTGCATACATTTTGCCCAGGCACATGGTGGCCAGACATTACTACATATAAATCCTGGGTCTGGGCTCCGCCAGCAATGTTGCGAAATAACTCTGGACACACGCTTGTGGCTTTGGAGGAGGCCTATATGTGCATATATATATTTTTAGAGAGGCTCGAAATCTGGCCCTTTGAAGCCTTCGAAGCTCGTAAATGCCAAACCGCAAGTGCATTTGTAGCGATTTTCACAAGTTGTAGCTAATTTCTGTTGGTTTCTCGCTTCGCTTCGCTCATTCATTATCAACCGCCGCCGTTTCTGTTTCTTTTCAGCTGCATTTCGGATGTGAAATACTTCTGCAGTGTGGGAATGTCCATCGGGGGCTGGGAATGCCGCAACTTTGTTGGTTACTAAGTCTGTGGCCGGCCGAGACATGCCAAATGCGATAATAAAATGCCAAAAGTTATATTCATAACGATGTATAAATAACGAAGATTAACCAACAAAATTTGAAAAAATAATTTTATAAACTGGTACGCTTAATAGGGGGATAAATTACTATAACAACTTTAAATTGGTAGCCTAATTTTGCAATTTAATAACTACAAATAAGGTAACTAAATATAGGTAATATTTGAAATAATTCGGTGATGCAGAACATCTCTAAGCTCTTTTAATTTGAGTTGATAAGAATATTAGTAATTGAATTCCAAAATATTTATATAAACTATCTAGTTTATGAATAACTAGATTATAATTTGAACCAAAACCTCGAAATAAACCCAAAAATTACTAAACAAAACGGCTAAATTTTAACACTTTACCGCTCATCAATATGCATTGGTCATATTTAGTTTGAACCCAAGACCTTAGAGCCGAATCAGACATTAGCCACACGCTGTAAGCCAAATGGCTTTCTGCCCACCGATTTGGGCTGCTTGTGGCTTTGGGCCACCAAATTTGTGGCGCGTACGTCCTTCACGCTTGACTGCCATTTGGGCACTTGTACTCGCACTAGTACTCATACTCGGACTCATACTAATACTCACACTCGTACGCTGACTGGCTGGCACTCAATCGTGGCCGAAACAACACACAGAAGCACGCGGAGATCGTGTTAAATGCCGTAAATAAACGAGGCTTACCTGGCTCAGGAATTTTGCTTTTTTTTACGGCGTGACTATCGTGGGCATAAAACCGGCCACTGACCACCACTTTTCCTAAAAACTAAACATAAACTACACAGAAGCTCTATATAATTAAACAAACCTTTGAATTATTTAATTAACATATAATATGTAATCGCTTTAATTGAATTGTCAGCAGAAGATATCCTTCAAATTAGCCAACGATCTTTTGGCATAGCATACTTTTTGGGTGAATAGCATTTCTTAGGGTTTTTCTTAAACAAATTCTCTGCTTTGCAGGATATTATTAATAATCATTCTTTGTAGTATTTGATTATACATATTTAACCCACAAACTTTAATGTTAAAATCGATCTAACTTTATAAGTTTCTTATTCAGATATCTGTAAAAATGTATGCTTTTTAAACACTTTTCGGCTGTCCAAATACTTTCTATTTCTCTGTTCTAGTTTTTGTTTTTTCAACCCATTTTAAGTCTAGCTTAAAACGCAGATCACCAACAAATTCATCTCCCGATCCAAGCTGTCTTACGTAAGCCCTGGCCTCTCGGCAGTGAGTTCGCTTTCGGCGCCGAAAGTACAAGTTAAGTACACACACATCGTGCCGCTATTAACGCTCCACTGACAGCCGCAAAACACATCGCATCGGACACATACAAATCGGCAGAATGAAAAATCGACGTATTGTATATGTGGCAGTAGTAAGTGTGAGCGAGTGAGCCAAATGCTAAACGCTGCACGAGTTCGAGCCCAGGGACAGTACTATAAGCAACACAGCCAGCCAAAGCCAACGAGCGTAGAGCGCCGAGAGTCAGCGATGCGATTTGATGGATATTAAAATGACCGTAAAAAGGAATTAAGGTCTGTCAGACTTGGCGTTCACAGCACAGTTGCAACCGAGTGAATATGCCGTGGCGGCAAATGGCAAACAAAAAGCTAAGGCTTCAAGCCCAGCCGCAGCTCGGTCCAGATTTTTACATAGTAACCGAAAAAATATGTCACGAGAAGAGACCCCCGAAAATGCATTCTCCAGAGTCGGCAAACTTCCAAAAGCGTCCTCCCCAAACAAAAAATACACAAATCATGCGCATGCCACTGAAATTTTCGTTTTTGGGGGAGAATTTCGGGGATGGGGACTTTGAGACTCAGGACTTAATTAGTGTCATGCTGCACTCAAGCTGGAACCAACGGAAATCGGCGGAGATAAACTAAGGAATGCCAATTCGAGATTCTGAAATGTTTCATGCTGACAATGAATTAATTTGTTCCGGTGACAGCAGCTGGGAGGGTAATCTTTTTCTTTAACATTAAATCTTAAATAAAATTAAATACTGTAAAACAATTAAAATGTACTTGAAGATTAAGATCAACATTTTTATCCTTGTGAGAAAGTGATAGCATTTGTGGTTTTTGGCCCCTCAAACTTGGTTCTATAAAAATACTATTTTTTGTGATATTCCTAAAGTTTGTATTAAATTTCTTTCAGATTATTTCTCCCAAAAATGTTCCTCCACAAATTAAAGTATCTCATTTTGCAATTCCTTGAGAGATCAGACTGCAAACCCCCTGAAGTGAAATGACTTAATCACGCCAAAAAATAAATCCTCTGCAGCCTTGATGATAATTTAGAGCTCGTGACGTTTAGATCGTTATTTTTTCCCTTCCTTAGGTCGTCATCTTGGACATTGTCTCGCCGGAGGAGAGGACGAGTCGCAGCAACGACTGGGAATGACCAATTTGACTGATGAGCGACCCACACAGCGACGCGATCCCCGGGTGATTACGTGTGAGCCACAGATAGCCATCATCTCGGCCAGTGGACGTGTGAAGTCCATCAATCGTGAGCTGTATCTGTATCTGTACCTGTAGCGTCCGATCTTGCTGTATCTGTATCTGAGCCTGCGTATCTTTAGCTGGCGTGCGACCTGCGCTCAGTGCGTCGTCCCTTTGAATTACGGCTACCACCTGGGTGGGCAAACGATTCCTTTTTAGTTTTATGTTTGTTGTCGTTTGTCCACAGTAAGAAAAAATATATTAAAAAAACGTTTATTAAACCGAAGTTCCCTGGTCAAGCTATAAAAAGAATTCTGTTTCTTCTCAGGCTGAATAAAAATCATTAAAAATAGTATTTATTTTACTGAGTGATTACATATTTTCTCACAGTGTACGATAACTCTTCAGCTGCAGAACTCACACGTCGCTGCGGTGGCATTAATCATACGAATGGCCGAAGGATCTGGCCAACGCGAAAAAGTTGCAACCACAGCCCCCTATTAGCCAGCTCCAAAAATGTGCGATTAGCCAAGGACTTACCTTGTAGAAATAGGAAGCTGCCGCGTGTGTGGTCCTTCTTGGCGCAGCAGATGAATCTGTGTAATGTGTGTGTTCTCCTTGGAAAATATTATCTGCTGGCTTATGCGATTTTTGGCGAACGGCTGTCTATAATTACTCAGGCATTAAGCCCGTTTCCATGGCTTGGTTTTCGGTTGCGCCTCGCTAGCCGGCCTCCTTTATGCTGGGCTGGCTGCCTTGCCCACGCGTGCGCTACCGAATGGAGCACCCCCTGGCCACCCCTGCTGACAGCCCCCATCCCCCTTCTTATCACCCGGCACACACGACTAATTTTCCAATTGTAAAATCATGTGCTTTACATACGAAAAGGCCGCTGCGCGTGTCGCTCGGCCAACCATGTGAGTGAGTCGATGTGAATACACTCGAATCTGTTCGTACGGGTACGGGTAGTACTCTACCATATTCCAGTGAATACGAACGAATACTGGCGCAGATCCACGAAAAAACGCAATTATATCGGTCGGTTGCATTTCGATACATTTGGTTGCCTTACGCCGCACACGACTGACCGCGCATGTTTTTTTCTTTATTTTTTTTCGACTGGCGGAGCAGCCGAAAAGGGGTTCTGAGCAGAGCTCAGGGTAGGGCTTATAGATCGGAGCGAAGTCAACACACCGGCCGACCGACCAAGCCTCGTTCCGAAACTCAAATTATAGAAAACCAAAAGTGAGGCGGCTGCACAAACACAACGAGAAGCCGGGCTCAGGGGCGGTTCTTTGATTTTTAAGATGACTATGGGAGCTCTACTAAAAACACTACTATATATTTACCCGACTTTATGTATAGTAACGTTAAGATATTTTTTACAACATAAAACTCGTAATTTTAAAAGATGTGTATCCCCAAACTAAGCTCAGCTTTCTTAGAAGTTTGCAACAGTCTCAAGATCCTCTCTGAGAAAAATAATAATAAATAAAAAAAGTATCTGAAATAACTGTAACAGTTTCAATTATTCAATTATTCAAATATTACGCCAAATAATCTAATTCCTACGTCTTGAATCAGTGTAATATTTAATAATATACTATATAATATGTAATTATATTTTTAATAAACGAATAATATGTTAAAATCAACTGTCTTGATCTATCAGATTCCCCATTGTAGCACGCCACTGCCCATCCAGCTATTATGTATATTTTTTCCGGCGCTTTGGACAGCCGAACCTCGTAACCTCGTCTCGACTGCCCCTTTTTGGCCCTGTTTCAGTGATTAATTTGCCAAAGGCAAAATTCTTTGATAGCAGTAGCGTGCCGCAACGCTGAGTCGGCGTCGTAAGCTGTGTTTTTAGCCCAGAACCAGCACCCGCCGCCCCCCAAAACCAACCAAGCCACCCAAAACCACACAACCCCCTTTGGTATGTCCTCGGCAGTTAAGTAAATTTGCTTCGCATTTGCATTTAGATGATGACGGTGGCCGTACTTGCCTCTTGCGAAACCTGTGGGACACTTTCGATGATGCTGAAATGGCTCTGAAAAGCATTTAAATCATAGAACAAGATACGGGTGGTTTTTTTTATTAAAATAAGCCCATAATATATCATATATAATTATATTGCAGTACAATAAATCATTATTATTCGTTTAATCAAGCACAAGTTTATTATCTTACAATGTGATGTCTTCTTAACCTTTTTTAAATAAATCCCCTATTAAAATTAAACACTTTAATGTACTTTACCTAAACTTTAGTAAAATCCCCCTTAAGGTATATTTTTTAAAAGGTTCTTTTCATTGCAAATAATTAGCATTAAATGGTTTTAAATTAAAAAGGAGAGAAGTGGAAATATATTGAAGGTATATATACATATATTATAAATAGTAAATTTATATAATTTTTTCAACAAATAATAAAAGACATAAGAAATGATACCTATATTTTTACATACATATATTATAATTATAAAATTATTTAAATTGATAAGTTTTTAGTAAGTCTAAAAAACGTAATTAAAATATTTCCTTAGGTAATTGAAATTCTTAATATTTTCGTTTTCGATTTTATTGGTACAATGTTATCTAAATAAAAATCCAGTTGTATATTCATTCCTGATCAACAACGAATGAATCCCCCTTGAATCCCCAAATCTCCAGAAATTAGCCAACCGTAGCAACTTTCTTTTTCATTGCGGATAATGCCAACCTTGAGAAATGTCTACATTTACCACACCGACCAGAACCCGTCATCCGCTGGGAACAAAGTATGGGGGGCACTGCAGATATTCCCTTAGCCACGCTAATTTTGGCTTCGCAACAAATTATTGCGTTTAAAAATAATTTCCCTTAAAAATAAACTTAATGAAATAGCCCGTGATGTGCAATTGACACGAAGCTTGGTAGCTGGATTGCTCCAGGGATTCCAGCGGCTACTGGCTACGCTGCACGCACTGAGCCCGAATCCGGATCGAAATCAAGATTGGGAGTACGGGGAATGGTCGAGTAAACCCATAATTATCCGTGGGCACCGGCTTCGTGTCATGAGAAAACGTTTATGGCACAGCAAAAGCTCAAATTTGCCGGGCAGATTTTTTCGCAGCTGCCGCTGGTGGTGGGTCCCCCCAAGAGATCTCGATGGGCATTATAATTAATCAAGAAATGTATGCACAGAAATCAAAAATAATCATCAATGGCTCATCGCTGGAGCTCACACTGGACGCCCGAGGTGTGATGAGAAAGTGTTGCAGTTGTTGAAAACCATGGCCCAGGGCCAATTCCCGCTGATGACAGCCGACGACTCCGGCGTCAAGTGTCCGACATTATCGCACTCATCATCATCATCATCATCGCCAGCAACATCCTCCTCCCATCCTCCCCAATCCCACACCCAGTGCCCATCGCGATAGCCCAAACAACAAGGCGCAACAATTTGGCATTACATGGAAATTGCAGTCGATATTAGCTGAAAGGGGCCCAAACTTGAAACCGAGCTGGGCCCGGGTTCCGATGGGCCGGTCTCCTTGTCTCGCACCATTTAATTAGATGCCGCGTCAACAAGGTGCTAAATGGGCTGCCATTATGGAGCTGCCAAGGAGCTGGCTGAGGCCGCGTGGGCTGGGCGGATGCTCCACCACACGGCGAGAAAATTGAGTCCAAAAAGGGCACTTGGTTTGCATTATCTACCTATTGAGCAAAGGCCCCATTTACAATTTCCGTTGTTTGGAATAAATGTTGAAGGTAGCAAACATTGGATATTGATGAAAAAGAGGGGACCATCTTCTGGTTCCATTAAGCCGTCAATAATTATTTCCCCAATGTATTCAAATTTATTTTTCTCAGTACAGCGATGCAGCCTCACCGAAAAATGAAAGCTAACTGGGGCTGCAACCAGCTGTCGGAGGAGCAGCTCCACCCGGGGCATAAGTTGCTCTCGATGTTCGATGTGCTCACCTTGTTGACTCCTCTTACGTCCATCCGTCTGTCCGTCCGGCAGTGCTGATTATGCAGAGGTGATAATTGCAGTGTCCGGCGCGTCAAGATTTATTTTTTGAGCTTTAACGATGTGTTAAAATAAATTGCATATGTGCATGGCCAGCGATCGGGTAAGTTCGGTTTGGTTTGGCTCGCACTCTCCTCGTGAAAACCCACAAAACGTCGCGCCTGTGTACATAAAAGTTTAATGGGCGCCTGCTGCATCTGCCAGGCCAGCCCTGCCGCCTGCCGGCTGCCGGCATGGTGTTATGTATGGCAAAAGGACCATTTTATCATACCCCGGCGTGTAATTGCGAGCGGGCTTATTAAAATATCAGGAGTGGGCTCATAAATCGAATTTAAAGACTTTCTAAAAATCGCAGATTTATTGATCAAGCCAAGTTCAATCTTTGTGCGTGTCTTTTTTGACTCTTTTTTTTTTTTTTTGTCCAACTAACGGTCGGCGCTGCGATCGTAATTCAATATCGACCATATATAGTATATGCAGAGCCCCCATCTAACCTCAAAAATGTCCGTCTGCCTTCCAGTGAATTCTGCTTCACCTCTGGCCGAAAAGATTTCTTGTGGTAATCGGATCCCGGCGAGGATATCGTATGTTTTTTTTCGACTTGCCTGTTGCGTTTTTCTGCCTAATCAGTCGTGAATAATTTGCAGCTACTGTGTACGCCCCGAAGATCGAGATCGGAATCGGGCTGGGGATCGGGATGGAGCTGGAGCTGGAGCTGAGGATGGGACTCCTTCCGCTTGGCTAAAGCGTGTCTGCAACATATGGCTCCCACTCCATCCGCCTGTCTACAGCTGTAAAAAGTCTGGCTCTGGGTGCACTTTGCATTTCTCGAACACTTTTTCAGCACAGCCGTTCTTTTTTTGGGTGTAGCACGTGCTGCCAATGTACACTTGACACCGAATCAGAGTCGGATTTTTTGGGGACAGGAAGTCGGACAGAACAAGAGGTTATGGAGCAGGCAAAATCTAAGCTACTGCTGCTTAAAAACTATTTAAGTTCTACTCTATGTTTTAGGTAGTATTTAAAAAATCATAAAATATCCTTTGCTGAATTGCAAAGGCCTTGAGTTTATAGAAGCCATCAAAAAAACCAACCCAACTTAAAGGGATATATAGGGATACACCATCAACAAGCTTAACCAGAAACTGGTCACAATCTCTGGATTAGGCAAACCCATTGAGCACTCAGAATGCTCAACTGGTCGACTCAAGACTGGCCTTTGTTTTAATCGCACTTTTCCCCGAAATTCGCAGCTTGGCTTTTGTCCATCATCAATCCGGCGCGGATGCCACCAACGAAGTTGGCCAGAACCAACAGCCAAACAGCCAGCCTCCAGCTGCCATTAGGAGAGGAACTCTGGACATCCGTCCAGCTCACTTCCACAAGAAATTCGGCAAATCATTAAAGCTCACGATTCTTAGAACCGAGAACCAGCCTAGAAACTCTATCTAGTCAGAGGAGACCGAGCCGGCGAGGGCAGGCGAGAGCGCTCATTGATTTTCGAGGCGGCTTTTTGATCTTCCACCGATCGTATCCATGGGATTGATCGACTGCCAGAGCAGCTCATCGACAGCTGTTTCGGCCGTGGACGAGGCCGTGCCAATGGATGTGGAAGTGGAAGGAAGGTCTCAAATCGCGAAAAAGGTTTGAAAGCTTGCGCATGCGCCAAACGTTTGGCCAACAATAATCCCTTTTTTGGGCCAGTTGGCCTTGCCGGGAACTGAATGCCGATTGCCAACTGCTATTGTATTTATACTACAAGTCTATATGGACTTCCAGCACAGCTGTGCTTCTCCAAACGCAAGGAAAATATTATATTTCAGAAATAATTCAAAACAGTTTTCTTTGGTTTTGGGAAATATTACAACAAATAAACCAAAACAAAATAATAATAAATTAAATAGAAAGAAAGAGTTTTTAAACCATCTAAATACAAATTTAAATAAAAATTTTAATTTGGAATTATATAGTTTTCTTAAAGACCTACATAAGAACCTAAAAGTACTAAGTGCTTATTGGCCGATATCTCTTGGAAGGAAAATGCCACGCCTGCAGCAACTAGTCACCCCCACCGCCAGCGGTGGCCAGGGCCAGCAGCCTGGCAATCCCCATGACGCCGGTCAAGCAGAGTCACCACCAGCAGAATAATTCAGATGAATCTCAGAAGAATCAAATTTTTAGATTGACGCATGTGGCGCCATCCCAGTATTTTTCGTAATATTGAAGTCTTAAAAATATCATCGCCAGAGGTCGCATTACTTTACAGTAAAACAAAATTAAAGTATTTAAAAATTAATATATTAGTAAAATTATTAAAAATAATATATTTTATAATAGCAAATAAATTTTATTTAAATTTGATTTCTACGTTTCAGATGCTTTTTTAGTATTAGGCGAATAACATAAAAAATAACATAGAAAAAAATAAGAAGGGCTAACTAGCAGTTTTGAATTGTAATTTCCAGATTTTATAATCGGTCGTGAAGTTAAAGTTACGTGGATTTATATACAAAAGCTTATCTGAGTTGGATTTTGCTAGATAAATATATGTATATTCTTAATTAAACAAAACAACAAATTAATAAGCGGTTACACAGCGGAATTTTATCCACAATATTTTAAATGCTATATGCTGGCTTGTTAACTTAATAAAAACAGACATATAGCATTTTTTAGAATTGAAATTAATCCACTTTTGGCTTAGTTAAGATCGATTTCGATTTCGAATTCGACCCCGGATCCAGTTGCAAAAACGCAAAAACTTTCCTAAGTTACCTTCTATTCTTAACATATTTAAATAACTTTACTTATATACTATGAAATAATATCCCATGAAATGTATACACATTTAGCTTCTTAGTTGGTTTTTCTTTAATAAATCGTTTTGAACCATGATTCTTAGTTAAAAATCTAGCAGAAAATAAATGCTAATAGGTATAAAAAATTGCATAACCTAAAAAATAGCCGGGGAAAGTTGGAAGGAAGTAAAGGTAGGGGAAATGGTTTTTAACAATGCTCGTATTCATATTCTGGCGATACATATAGGCATGGCATATATGTACATAGGCGACAATGAGCTAAGCAATTAAATAAATATCAATTTGTTTGTGTTCCGCATTCGTTCGTTTAGGATTCAAGTTACATAGTTCTCAGTCCTGGATGAAAGCTGCTCACAGCAGCCGAGCCAACCACTCGGTGAGCGGACTCAGCTCCGAGTCCTTGGCGGAGGCCTCCACGAACTGGACATTCTGTGTGATGTGTGAGAACTCAAAGTCGCGTCCTGGCTTGCCCAAAGTGATGGGCTTGTTAACGTCATCGTCGCCCACGGACTGCAGCTTGCGGCTCCTGGTGTCGCGTACTGTGTTCAGCTCTTTCTCCAGCAAACTCTTGATAACCTGGGCGCTCTTTGCCGTGGTTTGATCCTGCTTATTGCAGAGCACCAGGACCGAGCAGGGTTGGGTGGCACTGTCCGCAAGAATTGTATAAAGGGAGCTGCAAGATAGTCTGATTAGCATCGTTTAGGAGCTGTAAAACTGTTTAGTAACTCACTCAGCCACATCGCGGATGTCCTTCTGGACCGAAACTGAGTCCACCACGAAGACAATGCCTTTAGCGCGGTGCTTGTACAGCTCGAAGCACTTGTCACGCACCCTGTAGTGGCCGGGAATGTCCACTAGCCTGGCGGATGAGCCGCCTGCCTCGTAGTCCCCTACATTTTCCTTAATGGAGGTGAAGGTGGTCGGGAACTTGCCGTGGAGCAGCTGCATGAATATGGCACTTTTGCCGGACTCACTTAGACCGGCTAGGAGAAAGTCCTTGCGGCCAGCCGAGCGGCGTCGTAGTATCACAAAGATGGCTGGGGGCAGAATTTAATTTACATACATTTAATGTCCAAGTCCAAGTGAGACTCCCGGGGCGCAAAGTCAACCAACCACGTGGCCTACTCACCGACGGCAATGAAGCCCAGCAGCAGGGCCACCAGGATAGGGCCTGTGTCGATCTCGCCCAGCTTGATCTGCTTTCGCTCGCGGGCATTTTCATTTAGTTTGTCCATTTTCGGCCTAACAAAAACACAACAAAAATCGGGGGAAAATGACACGCATACACACCGAGTTCTTTACAACACTGGTATTATGAGTAGTGCTGCAATGCTCCGCTGTCTGAGCCCCGCGCTGTTTGAATATATTCACCACAGCGGTCTAGAGAGAGGAAAAGGGTTAAATGGAAAATGTCACTTAAGTAGGTTACTTTGCCAAGTAACTGGGGAGCAAAGCCATAAGCAGCAAAGTCAATAAAAACCAGCTTCTATTTATATAATTCATATGCCTTAAGTCGTTATATATGGTTATACTCATCTCCTCCATTAAAATACATTTAATTTGCGTTTTTTAATTTACAAAATTTGGACGTTACAATGTAGTGATGATGCGTGTTAAGCATAGCGAAGTATAACAAAGTACATAGTTTACAGTGTCGGGCGCCTTCTAAAAGCTAAACTAGGTGAAGAAATATTCCGGATTGGCTCACGCTCCGCGGTTTTTTACCAATCCATAGATCAGTCGGAAGGTCAGGTTACAGGAGAAGGCCCAGGCGGGCACGGAAATCGCATTGGCCACGCCGGTTGGAAAGCTGAGAAGCCCCGTGAATGGCGCCAAGCTTATGCTCTCATCGATTACTAGTACAGGCGTTCCGCGATTCCGAATGCTCACGATCACAGTGATCAGGGAGAGTAGCACCTTGGAGACGTAGAAAGCCGCCGTATCAATGCCCATGCGCATCAGGTTCTCCACGCCACGAGCGGACTTCAGCTTGGCCTCCGCCTCCGACACTTTTCGCTCGGCGCGCATAATTTTGATGGTCCTAGCATACTCGCCGGAATGCTCCGCATTGCGTACCTCCTCCACCTGCTCACGGGCAGAGTCCACTTCCTTTTGCAGCTGCCTCAGCTCCGATGAGTTCCTGGCGCACCACAGACGTGATACTTTGAGCTGTGGAGCAAGAAGTGTGGATACATTCAGGCGGATTCAACGTGAACGTGTGACACTCACGTATTTCCGCATAAAGTCCGGCAGGATTGTGTTTAACAGGCTGAGCAGCGCTATGAGGACGAACAGCGTCATGGTTTTAAGTCAGTTTTGCATCTAATTAGAGGAAATATGCTGACAGTTTGTGGCTATTTGTGAAGGAAAACAAAATAGTGAAGACAGTGTTGAAAAACGCGTTATTAGAAGCAGCTGACAGCTCGGCACAGAGGCGTAGATGAAGGGCAGCTCAAATTCGAATTTACAACTTGTTGCTGGAATGATAAAAATGAATAAATAAATAAGTTACATAGTTAACATAAAGGAGTGCTTTAAAACATAATTACCTGAAGCGAAGAAACCAAAAATAATAAAATCTAAGAATGGGATAAACCGTTTGGAGATGTTTTAATTTTTTGGATTTAATTCTGGTAACAAGTTGTCAGCCCCGTCAACCACTACAGTGTTGGCCACGGCAGCTGCTGCCAGCTGTGCCGGCAAAACAATAACACCCGAAATTTCTTGAATATTCCACGGATTTATTGAAACTTGTTTAGTGTCCAGATGAACCATCACGACCATGGAAGATAGAAACGAAGAGGTAAGACAGGGCCCCATTTAAATGGCATAACTCACAAACGACTTCTCTCACAGATTGAACCCTGCCGCAGTATAGGGCCACACGAGCTGGACGTGGTGAAGAGTCAGGCGGTGATTAAGCTGTCGCCCGTCCCGCTGCCTGCACACTTCAAGCGGCTGGAATGCAACACAAACTTAAACCTGCCGCCGCTCAATTGGCTGACCACATCGCACAGCAGCCACGGTCTCCACCAGGCGCTCTACCAGAGTGCGGGCTTCGCCAGCTTCCGGCTGGGCCAGATGTTCCCCGACTGTGTGGGCGAGGTGGACGTGGTGAGCGATGCGGAGAATATTAAGCAGCTGCTCAAGCTGCCGTACAGCGCCCAGAGCGCCATCAGCATGGTGGTGCACAAGGTGGGCAACACGCTGCTCCTCGACGAGTTTGACATTCAGAAGTATCTGCTGCGCAAGGCGGACGACGATTGGAAGTGGCTCCGTACGTTCATCCTCGAGCACATACTGACCTATGGCGACACGCAGCACAACTACTGCCTAAAGGAGCGATCGCGCGAAGCGCTGCAGACGAAAAACCTGCTATCCAAGTTCCTGTATCACAGCCTGAAGCAAACTGGCGAGGAACTGGCCTACGATGTGGCCACCACGCCCACACAGCTGACCAGCAGGAGGCAGGGACTGCCCATCACGGGACCTGTTTTGCCAGAGCCAAAGATCGAGGAGAACGTGCCCGATCCGAAATCCAGTCATGCCTTCAATAGGAACGTGGTGTGGACCTTCGAGGACATACGCATGCTCATCGGCACCGATATGCCCATCTTCGGCGGACCCAACAGGCCGTGCATTAGCCTGCGCTTGAGGGATGCCGCCCAGCCCATCAACGTGCTGACCGGCATCGATTATTGGCTAGATAACCTTATGTGTAACGTGCCCGAGGTAGTGATGTGCTACCATTTGGACGGCATCGTTCAGAAATACGAAATCATCAAGACTGAGGACCTGCCCTACCTGGAAAACTCGCAGTTCTCGCCACAGGTGGTCCGCAACGTCGCCCAGAATATTTTGGCGTTCCTAAAAGCCAATGCCACCAAGGCTGGCCACACCTATTGGCTGTTCAAGGGGCGCAACGACGACGTGGTGAAGCTGTATGACCTTACAACTCTCTGCCAGAGCCAGAGCCAAGCAGCCGAGAAGTCCGAGGGCGATCCGCCCCAGCAGCAGGTCAATCCCTTTACCGTTCCCGTTGGTATGCTGCTCTACTCAGTGGCCCGGAATATGAAGAACACACTGCCGCGCATCAGTCCCAAGGCCGCTGGCAACATACGCGCCCTGCTGGACAACTGCATCAAGCTGCTGCCGAAGGAGCAGTATCCGCAGATCGTTAGCTCTTCGCACTACATCCTCTCGGATCTCCATGTGCCAGCGGGCATTGATCCCAAAGCGCCCAAGTTCGAGGAGGATTCCGACGACCAGTCTCTATACGACGACGATGAAGAGGACGAAGAGGATGACTATGAGGACGAGCTTCTCAACTGCGACTATGCTAGTGAGAAGAGCTACCAGAGCAGCGAGCAGGGCGGCGGCCGGGCTAACGTGGCTGTCCGTCACATCTGCGACGCCCTCAGAGACTTCAAGTCGCACGCTAAGAAGGCGAAACCAGCCCCGCTCTTGGCCACGACGGCCGAACGATGCAGCATATCGCTGGAGCACATTAGCTCGGGCCTGTCTTGTCTGCAGTACTTCAATGGCAGCCAGGAGGAGAAGCTCAAAGAGTCGGAAACGCATGCAAAGCAGGAGGAAAAGCAGCGCATTCTGCATGAGGAGCAGAATCCCAATATGGCCAAGCCCTTCAGCGCCATCCCTCTGCCCTACGAGCAGCTGAAGCTAAGCCAGCAGCAAGCGGTGCCGGTGCTGAAGAAACCCAGCTCGAAAGCCAAGCGAAGCAAGTCCAAGGAACTGGCCACCACTGCCAAAGCCAAATCCTCAACACCCAGTAA
Organism: Drosophila anomelani; assembly: GCA_035045905.1. Taxonomy (NCBI): domain Eukaryota; kingdom Metazoa; phylum Arthropoda; class Insecta; order Diptera; family Drosophilidae; genus Drosophila; species Drosophila anomelani. The sequence goes on from JAWNOO010000165.1 coordinate 14,439,613, forward strand.
TCGACAGCTGAGCGCAAAGTTTAACACCCAACACTTTGGCTCCTGGAATGTGCACCTCAAGCTGCTGCTCCTGGAGAAAGCCTGTCTGACGTTTGCCACACTAGCGGAACAGCACTACGAATCGCGCAGCTACGGCTCCACCCTGCGCTCCATTGAGCTGGCTTGTCGGTGCCAGCAAGTGCTCAACAAGTACATGGCCAATGTGGTTTCCCAGTACAGTTGCCTGCTGGGTCGCGCCGGCGATTGCTTCTTCCAAATGTCCAAACACTGGGAGGCCATCGAGGAGTACGAGCAGCAGTACGAAGAGCAGGATGCATCCATGGGCGTTATAAACGTGGAGTTAGCACAGGAACTGGAGGGAGAAGAGGAGGAGCTGCCCACCCTGGCCCCCGTTAAGAACGTGGAACAGGTGATGCTGCACAGTTGCAAGTGCTACGAGTTGGCCCTAGAGCATGCCCAGAAGGCGGAAAGCAACGAACTGCTCCGGAGACTGGGCAACGTTAGGAACGAACTTGGCCTGAAGTACATGTACTGGGCACAGGGTAAATTGTAGATTAACATAATTCTGCTTCTAGATCTAAATTCAATTTCGTTTTTCAGAGGAATACAGCGAAGGGATGAAAAAGAAGGAGAGTGTCAAAGATGCAGGCGATACCAAGCTGGAAGACGCATCAAGCTCTGAGTCCGCCGATCCTCTCTACGTGAAACTGACTGTCAATTCCTATGACTGCCTGCGTCGTGGCATCGAAGCCTTCACTGCCGTTCAGGACAATGTGAACCTGGCTTTTCTCTACTGCAACATGGGCAGGTTTATGCGCCTTCGTGCCCATCTCACCATGCCTAATGAGAGGTAAGTGTTGCATCCCCAGCCGATCCAGACTATGACTAACCAGCTTACCCTAGCGCCATCGCCTTGGATACTCAAAAAGCTTTTTATAACGAGGCCTTTAACTACTACGAAAAGGCCAAGGATTGCCTCGACACAAGAAAGGCAAATGCCGAGCTGTGGGACCTTGTCCACTGGGAACTGTCCACTGCCACTTTCACTTTAGCTAAACAGTTGCAAGATTACAGTGCAGCTGATAAGACCAGCCTCGCGGATGCCTCTAAAGAAGTGCTTGAACTGCTTCAGAAATCACTGAAGCTCTGCGACGTGGAGCATCCGGGGGCTCGCCAAGTGCTATACAGCTTCCGATCGGGGCTAATACACAAAAGGTAGGGAGATTGCATATTTAATCCACTGAAAGAACTTTTGTGACTAACCAATCTGGGCTCTTTCTCTAGGATTGCCTCTTTTCACTACTCGCAAGTGCGTTCCCATGGCTGCTGTGAGTTTTCTCAACTACCCAAAGCCACTTTGCAGCTTTGCAAGTATCACTACGAAAAGGCCACGCAAATACTAGAGACCCTCAAGGAGACGGGCGAATTGCTAGTTGTGCAGCTGGAGCGGATCTCCCTGCACGAGTTCCTCGCCGAACGTGAGTACTAAAGTTTATGGAATGCCACTGAAAAGCAGTCTGGGTAATTTTTTTCGACTTGCCAACAGTTTCCACGCACCCCTCCCAGAAGATCAAGCAAATGCAAGCGGCTTTGGAGATTTGCTTGCAGTGCCAGCTCATTTTTGCTCACGTCATCGATACTAACAGCGGCCAAGCGGTCGACGATGAGTTCGCCGGGCATTTGACGCTCTTTGAGAGCCGCTTGCAGAACGCTCTGAAGACTCTCACCAAGCTGCTGCTGACCGGCAAGGATCCTAAACAGCTGTCCAAGCTGTACAAGCGCATGTATATGGAAACCTTGACTGGGAAACATGGCACAGGGGCCCAGCAATTGCCGGCAACTGGCCCAAAGCATTTGCACACGCTGCTTGCCCGGCTGCGCGCCATGTGCGACGCTCAGCTGGCCAGCGACTAGCCATCCGTACGTGTCTTCTGATGGTTTTCGCCCCCCAGAGCCCACAACCGATCAAATTGTATGCATTGCTCGTCGCTTGTTTATTGATGTCTCATCTCAGCCCCGCCGCCCGCAGCCGCAGTCATCGCTGTCGTGGTCCAAGTGCTCCGCCCCCAACTGCAAAGCAGCCAGCATCAGCATCACAGCCACCTGTAGGATCTGCAAAGAGAGAGGGGAAACTGTAACCACTGATGATGATGGGCCCGTAATCAGTTAATCATACCTTGCAGCGGAGACTTGTCATTTTGTGAGCCCGTTTTCTGTGCTGGCCATTGTTGGCTCGGCTCTTATAAAGTCTGAGGGCCTCTGCCCAAACGTGTCGCTCATCTAGATTGTGGCCCTGTTAAATATCTTGTCCAACAAGCTGGCAATATCGGACTAGCGCTGGATGAGATGGATGATGCAGAGAGGCGGGCACTCTTGAGCGGATTCTCTCTTACATTAATTACACCGCGAATTCTGTTAATATTTAATATTTATCGTGTTTGCTAAATATTGTCCAGCCTTACAATAGCAATAACATTTTAACTTAATTCCTAAGAGCGAATCCAACAATAAATATTAAAATCTTGAAGAGTAAATGCCTCTGGGTTCAGCATCCGGAGAAAGATCGGTTTCATCCGTCCAGCGGCGGCTGCCTGCTGGCTGCTGGGACCCTGAGCCTGGCCAACATCTAAATAAGTAATTATTCATTATTAAGCCATTCACAGTTTGTGTAGCGCCAGCACTAGAGAATTATAAAAAGCTTAGCGCGGCAGTTTGAAAAGTCGAACGAACGAAAAGTTTAATTGTTTATAATTTTATTGTAATTTTATCTCGACTTTTTTTGCTTTTGTATATAAATTGTACCAACGCAGCAGAAAGTTCAGGCCACTGCCTTGGTCGCGATGTGTCATTGGAAAAACGGTGCCAAGCTCGCTGCACTGTGGGGCAAACTGGCCCAAAACGGGGTAGAAACTATGCGGATCCGGAGCACGAAGTGTCATGCTCTCGGAATCTTACGTAATGGGCTGAGGGGGTGCTGGTCTCGTCTGCGGCAGACGATGGCGTAAGTACACTATCTGGACCGGGGCCGAATTGAGAGCCGTTTTTGGCTAGAACCCGAGCTCTTGCCTGGCTGCACGTCTCCGGCGGCGTCTCGAGATTGCTCGGACAAAGAGTTGTGCCGAGACTGAGACCTGGAGCTGCGTCTCCGGGAGCCCCGTCGACGTAGAGAGCCGAAACTTGCATCATTTTCGTTACGTAACCGTTTGGCGTTTGCCTGGATCAGCCGTATAAAAACAAAACAGTTCTCATGCTGTGACATTAGTTACTTTCGCAACGATCAACTAACCAACTCAGCCTCAAAATGCTGAAGTTCATGGTGAGTTTTAATAGACAATATTCTTAGCTGGATCCTGAAGATCCTTGATCTCTATACCTATCCCAATTCCACAGCATAGAATCCAAAATTAATGGTGATTTTATTTCCCGTCTCTTAGTGCATCTGCATCTGCGCCATTGCTGCCGCTTCGGCCAGTCCCTATGGAGGATCCCGCGGTGGATACGGTGGCGGCTACGGCGCCCCCGTCGGCGGCTATGCCTACCAGGTGCAGCCTGCTCTTACCGTTAAGGCCATCATCCCCTCGTACGGCGGCGGCTACGGTGGACACCACGAGGGCGGCTATGGCGGTGGCTACGAGTCGGTTCCTCTGGCATCAGCTTACAGCGGCTCCGGCTCTGGATACCACGGCTCCGGCTACGGTGGTGCCCCGCCAGTTGACCGACAGGCCATTGCCCTGGCAAAGCTCGCTCTGGCCGCTCCCAGCGCCGGTTATCCTCTAGTCTGGAAGGAGGGACCCCGCTATGTGGAGCGCTCTTATGAGCCCAGGAGCTATGGACCCCGTCAGGAGTACGCTCGCGGCGAGGAGGCCAAGGGTGCTTCTGCGGCTGCCGCCTCCAGCTCCGTTGCTGGCCAGAAGGGATACAAGAAGTCCGGCTACTAAGCGGGAAAGCCACAAGAACAGTGATCCAGTTACTTAACTAAGCGACTAGGCCTAAATAATAAAACCAAGAAACATCAAGACTTAAACTGAGACTGTGTTTAATTTTATTTAAAATTTTATTTAAATATTTATTTAACTATTAATTGGACAAAGATTTGTGCTGCGTTCGCTTTGCTGGCGAGAATTTTGCCAAGCTGAATATGTGAGACTTTGCGCCAACGAAAATGGAAAAGCTGGCTAAATCTTTTCATCTTGGTGTAGGTTGAAAAGTTGAGCAGATATTTATGAGTACTTCATATTAAATTATTATTAATTAATTAATTAATTTATTAAAGTTACAAGTTTCGTTTTCACTTATTGCCAAGCTATACATTCAATGGCTTTTAAATATTGCTATAAATAATTCATAGAAAATATAATTAATTCTTAAAATGTTTACATATAATGCAAAGAAAATAAATGTTCTAAAATATAATACTCATTATAGAAATTATTTCCCAGGAACTAAACTGGTTTAAACCAGTTCTAGAACACCCCCGCCTATATTTCACACGTTTTCCGGACACAACCTATCCGTGAAGCATTACCCCCAAGAATGTGAAAAACGGAAGGTCTAATACAATTAATTTCGGAGTTTATTTTAAAAACAACGCGTTCGCAAGTCCCCAGGTTTCACCCATTCAGAGAGAGAGAAAGAGTCGCAAGTGGGTGTGCTTTCGAGAAACTATCAATACCCGGGGGCTCAGGCCCGGGGTTCGGCTCCGGAACAATGTTCAGATCGCGTAACCAAGCGATTTTATAATGGCACATGGAAATACATAAATCAAATGTGAGTATATTCAATTATGAAATGCGGTTTCGGCGTGTATATAGGTCACGTAGATATCCAGGCTGGAAAATTAACGTATAAAAGCGGGCGTCGGGTGTCCGGTAAATCATAGTTTGATTGATTACCCCAAACCAACAAAACTAACTAATTCACCATGAAGTACCTGGTAAGTTATGAGCAAACTACCAAAGGAAGTGGCAGCTAGCTAATCCTTCCTTTATCCTTAGATCATCTGCGTCTCTCTGGCCCTCTTCGCCTACATCAACGCTAGCCCTGTGTACGGCAACCATGGAGGATATGGTGGTGGTTATGGCGGCATCCAGCGCGTTGTCTACGAGGAGGAACGTCCCTACGGTCGTGGATACGGCTATGGTCCCCGTGAGCTCAGGTCCTACGGCGAGCAGCCCAGGGCTGCTGCTGCTGCCGCTGCTGCCGCCTCTGCCGTGAACTCGGGCAGCTACCGCTCCTACGCCGTCCCCAGCTACGTGATCGATGGCGGTGATGTTGGCCGCCACGGTGGACACTACGGACGCGGTGGCTACTAAGTCAAACTATCGCAACGAATTGTTCAGTTCCTCGAGTGGCTGTCAAAGCGAAACTCTGAGAATCGGCGAATAAAAGAACACCTTGAACGCAATGGAAAATATTGAACAAAAAATTCTGATATTGAGTTTTGTATTTTGCGGGGCATTTGGTAAGTGGTTGAAGTGGTTGAAGTGGTTGTAGTGGCATACTTTTCAGCGAAATTGGCTAAAGACTGTGGGACTTCCAGACTTCCAGGCACCAGTTGATGTTTATGGTAAGAAAACCTTTACTTAGACAATAAACAGTGATAATTGTCAATGAAGAATTAATATGCCTTAAGCTGCGTTTAAAAATCAGTATAACTTGTTCTTACTTTAACTTACAATTTGACATTTTGACATTTTTAACAATGCAAACATAAATCTACAAGGCCCGATCATATGAAGTTCTAATAGATTTTCTTAAATTTACTTCCATTTACAATTGATATGAAATGAATTGATATTAGGAGATGCAATATTAAATATGAATATAGTCGGAAGCAAAAGTTAAACAAATCGAGTATTTATATATATGTATATATATGATCATTAATATATTTAATGATCAGGGCTTCCTAAACTTTAATTCGTGATTAAGGAATAAAGTATAAAGCGATTCAAAATTATGTACAAACACTCTTAATTTGCATTAAGTCCCACTTTCTCCAAAAGTAGCAGCTGGGCCTTAACCCTCTGATTCCCCCAATCCGGCCGCATGCCCTCACGCATCCCCGGCGCATTGGAGCGCCGCCATCGATATGGGGTCATCCGCATCTGCCGCCCCCACTGAAGGTCGGCGGCCAAGTGTCTGTATCACTGGCGGTAAACAAACCTGGCCAGTAAACCGAGCAACCTGCTCAATCCAAAACGAGTCGAGCGCCGAGCGGCGGTATCTCTGGCTAGGGAAATGCGAAAAACTCGCAGAAAGTCGCCCAGCTAGCTGGCCGAGAAGAGCCGGAGCAGCAAGCTCTTGAGCCGTGATAATTTTCTGGGCGAGATCACGTTTCGAGTGCAACAATTATTTTGCTTATATAAAGAAGTGTGCTTGCCACTTAATTTGTTAATTGTGCCAACTGTGCCGAAACCCAGACAGCATAGCCATGAACAAGTTCGCTGTAAGTAGACTCGCGTCCCTGAAGACTTCCCTGAAGACTTCCCCATGACCCTCGAGACTGGCGGATCCCCTAACCCAATGTTTTGCCCCTCCTTTTTGCAGACCCTCGCGGTTCTCTTCTGCGCCTGCATTGTGGGCAGCTGCTACGCCAACTATGGCGGCTACGGACACGGTGGCTATGGCCAGGAGAGGTCCTCTGGATCTGCCGGTGCCGCCTCTGCTGCCAGCTCGGCCGCTTCCTCTGACAACGAGGGTCGCGGTCACCAGCGTTATGAGCGCCCCGTCGAGATCATCGCCGGCGGACACCGTGGAGGCTATGGCCACAACCACGAAATCCTGCGCCCCATTAACATCGGCAGCTACGGACACGGACACGGACACGGACCTCGTGGTCCCAGCTATGGTGGCTATAACCGCGGCTATGGACCCCGCTGGACCGTCCAGCCCGCTGGCGCCACCCTGCTGTATCCCGGCCAGAACAACTACCGTGCCTACGTCTCGCCCCCGGAGTACAGCAAGGTGATCCTGCCCGTCCGTGCCGCCGAGCCGGTGGCCAAGCTGTACGTGCCTGAGAACGGATACGGACAGGAGTACCGCGAGCGCCCCTACGGCGGACACCGCGGCAGCTACTAGGCGGATACTTAATCCCAGCCCCAGGCCCTCTAGGCGAATACTTGATGTGAGCCTGGACGTGTACATAATAAACCAAGAATGAGAAAACATACATTTTTCGCTCAAATTGATTTTCGGGGGTTCTATATCGCGGGGAACATAATTTTCGGGTTTTGTAGCTCAAATGCAGCTGCTGCAGCTGCTGTAGCCACATGATTGCGGCTCCCCACGGGAATGTCTTTTGAGTGACATTAACCGGAGGCAGAGCGGCGAACGTGCTCCGGATTTGTTTACTCCGGTTCACTCGCAACGGGAAGCCGCTGGAGGAGGAGGAACGGAACCGTTAGCATTCAATTGCCAATTCAGTCGGTCAATAATCTTGCGTCGAGAAAGTGCCAGAGGTTCCGCCGATTGTCGCGCATATTTTCTGGCTGGTAAGCAAACACACATCTGCTGACTAGTTTGGCCCGAAGAACTCTTGGCCATTGCGCCACCTTCGCTTGGCATTCGAGCAGCTTGATTCGCGTTGTGAATCATGACGAGAATTCTTGGCTCGATTCTGACACAGTTCTGGAGAAATCAAGACATTAAATTGAGTCTGTGTTGTGCATTATTTTGTGATTTATAAAGTTGCTAAGCAGATTTCAAGTCTTTTAAATAAGTACTAACATTTTGTATATATTTGCGATCTTTTAGTATGTAATTTTATATAAATAAAGTGTATAAATATGATTATTATAATTATATATATTTATAATTTTTTTATATTAAAAGCTGTTTGACAACTTCCAGATTTAATTCGAAAATACGTCTGAAATATATTAATTGCAAAGGTTTTATAAATTATTATAATTTCTTAGTTTCAAGAGGTTTTTAAATTACAATTCAGCGTAATCAAAAGCATAGTTTGCTAAAATGCTAATTTATGTCTGAAACGAGAGTAAAAATATAAAGACAAAGTGTTCTTATAGTTTTCTAATGATTCAATCATTTTGAGAACCTTTCTTGCAGACTTCTCTTTAAAATATTTCTAATATAGTCTATTCTTTATTACCAGTTTGGTATTAGGATGAAAATAACTATTTTTAATTAAAATTATATAAAACCTGTAATTTTTTAGTAAATTTTTACCAAGTTTGAAGCTATATGAAGTATTAAATACCTAAACTCTACGATTTAAAGGGTGTTCTTTCTTATATTCTTATATTCGTAAAACGTCTGTTTTAGTTTCCATAATGAAACAAAGCTTATGGGCCATGCCAGCGACAAAAGAAGTTATCATCAGCTTGGTCGAGTTGGTTCAGGTTCCGGTTCATTGATCGGTGGCTTAACCCCTGCGCGCCCCAATGTCCGATGCGTGCGTGGCGGGATGGGGATGGTATGGGGATGGGATGGGATCGGAGTAGAGTGGAGCACTTCGGGCAAAGCCCCGATACCGCACACACCAGCAGCCAGCGGAGCGTGCCGAGCCGGGGGAAGTTGCTATCAATGGAGAGCAGCTTCTCGGGCGGGGCCAATTTGGTGCGCATTTTCAATGAGCATAGAAATTGGAGACGATCCGGACTTATCGCGGGGGGATGGAGATGCTGGCTGGCCGCGGCTGACGGCCCCCCGAAAGTAAGTGACTGGCCACCGAGCTGAGTTTGGTCACGTCTGGGGAGCTCACAAATCGCTGGCCAGCTCAAATGGTGTTGCTATAAAAGCAATTTGGACACACGCTTGGGTTAATTAGTTTTCCAACCAGTCTGCTCCTCGCACCACAACGCCAAAACCAAAACCATGTCCGCCAGCCTGCGCCTGCTCTGCCTGATGGCCTGCACCCTCACCGTTGCCCTGGCCTACCGTCCCAGCTACGGCCACTCTGGATACTCTGGCTACGATGCCGTCAAAGCGGCCGAGACCGCCGAGGCCCAGGCCTCTGCTCTGACCAATGCCGCCGGAGCAGCTGCTTCCGCCGCCAAGTTGGACGGTGCCGATTGGTATGCCCTCAACCGTTATGGCTGGGAGCAGGGCAGGCCCCTTCTGGCCCGTCCCTATGGACCCCTGGACAAGCTCTACGCTGCTGCCCTGCCACCGCGCTCTTTCGTGGCCGAGATCGATCCAGGTGGGTTCACATTACCAAATCGGAATTAACTTAAAAGTCAATAGAAAACTCAAAACTTCAAACTTTTTAATGAAAGCTATTAAATCTCTAATAATTTCCTGAATAATTTATGATGTTAATGCATGTAAGATCTTCTTAACTTATTTTCGTCTCTATTTCTCTATTTCAGTCTTCAAGAAGAGCCACTACGGCGGTGCTTATGGTGAGAAGTCGGCGGTTCTTAACACCGAATCCAAATTGGCCGTTGCGGCGATCTAAGAGCTGCTGTTGAAAAGCTCAGAAAGTCTTAATAAATAGTGATAGCTTAAAACAAGATATATGATTTTAATTGTGGGGAAAGGAAACATATTTTGAGAGTCAGGGAAATCTAGAAGGATTCAAAGGTACTTTGAATTTCTTACGAATTTAAATATTTTAGGAATTTTTTTGTTTGATATTCAAATTGATATCTTAATGTTTGACTTTAAATTTCGAAATACCCACCTGAAAAAGAGGCTTAACACAGCGATGTGATTAAATTATTAATAATTAATAGATCTCCCCATTCATCAATACTCAAACCCCGCTTAGTACAATTGATTCTCACTTGATATTTCTTATGTGTTATTATTATGTATAGAATATCGTTTTTATTGCAAGATACAAAGTAAAAAATGTGAAATTTGCTCAGTTTTGTTGATGTTGATTTAATGTAAAATTCAAATTCGTTACGAGCACACAGAAATTTACCTACTAAACATAAAGTGAACTAAAAACAAATAGTAGAAGCGGTTGTAACTCGGTTAACTCGATGCTGTGGCGTGCTTATTGGGTTTTCTCATGGTGACGATTGCTCCGATTTCAGATTGGATACAATCGAACGTTATTGTTCAGCCAACTCTCTTTCTCTCATCTCTACGTACATTATAAAGTATATAGTATATGGTATTAGGTGTTTGGTTTGTCTCTATCGCTACCAAAACTCTGCCAAGTTTTCGTTGATTTGTTTTTATTTTTGTTTTTAGGTTTTCAGGTTCATTATTTTAATTAAATTACATGAACTTCAAAATAGTATTATTATTATATAGATAGGATGTGTAGTGTTATGTATTTATAGTGTGTAGCCTATACGAGCCCCGCCGTCCGCCGGTGTCCACTGGGTTCTTGGTCGCGCTCCATCCGGCGATTGGGGGGGTGACAAAAAAATTTAAATTATAAAAACTTTCTCACGCAATTCTCGATCTCGATCTCGGTCTTGTCGTTCTCCAGATCGACTATGAAATGATCTCGGCTCGGGTGCTGGCGCTGCTGCTGGTGCTGGTGTTGTTGGGGCACTCTATTCGGTGATCGTCCTTGTGGTCTCCTGGATGTACACCTGGGATCCGGGCACCGTCGAGGTGGTGACGAACGTGCGGTGCTTGGCGCGGATCAGGTTCAAGTTGGACTCGGCCACATCGGCACGGTCCTCGGCAGCCTCAAGCTCCCGCTGGAAGCGGCGGACACGGGTGGTGGTCTGCTGGGAGACGCCCTCCTGCTCGCACAGCTGGCGGCGGTAGATGTTGATCTTGGCAGTGGACTTGTCCAGGGCGTCCTGCAGCAGGATGAGGTTCTTCTGGTCCTCCTCGCACTGCACTATCACCTCCTTGACGGTGCGCTCCTTCTTGCGCAGGATCTTGATGGTCTCGGCGTGGCGGCGCTTCTCCTCCTCCAGCTCCAGCTCCAAGTCGCGGATGCGGGCCTCCAGCTTGCTGATGATGCGCTTGCTGCCAGCGACGGCGTTCAGCTCGACCTCCTCCAAGCGGATGGACAAGTTCTAGTGGGATTAAACAAATAATAAATTAGAATTGCATAATAAATGAGAAATTATGAAAGTAAGATCTAAAAATTCTTCTATTCAGTACCTTGACTTCGACTTCCAAGGACTTCTTGATGGTCTCCAGCTTCACGATGCGCTCCTGCTCCTCATGCACCTGCTCGACGACGTGCTTCAGCTCCACCTGGACCTTCTGGTAGCGCTCGTCGCTGATGCGCAGCTCCTTTGACACCTCCTCGTAGTCGGAGGCAACGACGGAAAGCTCCTGCTCCAGCTTGGACTTGATGGATACCAGGTTGACATTGACAGTGGTCAGCTCGTTGATGCGAGTGGTGGCCTCCTCGTACTGCAGCTCGACGGTGCGCTTGGCACGGTTGGCGCTGTCCAGGTGGGAGCGGACCTCCTCCAGCTCACCGTTGAGACCGGCCAGGCGGCGCTGGGCAATGCCGTACTGGTCAAGGGTGGCCTGCAGCTGGCGCTGCACATCCTCGTAGTGGGCCTGGAGCTCGGTCAGCTGCAGCGACTGCTTCTTGATCACCTTCTGCAGATCGATGTTGGTCTTGTTGGCCACATCCAGGGACATCTCCAGCTCGGTGATCTGGATCTGCAGCTTCTTCTTGATGCGGGTCACCTCGGTCTTCAGCCGGGTCTCCGCCTCGATGACGCGGGCATTGAGCTGCTCGATCTCGATGGAGGTCTGCTTGCTGCAGTATGGAAATGTCCGGCATTACAGTAAATGTTGGAAATAAATATTGGAAATTCCCACAATCGATATCGAGAGATTCCCCCCTTGGATGTAGTAGCCCCTAGAAAAGCAGTGACGGCAACGACGATGACCCTCTGAGGTTTCGCTTTGCTGGCTCTATTTTTGGCCCCAATGTCTGACCCACAAACTGCATTTTTCGCACCACTCAGCACCACTCAAGAAGCACTCGCTCAGGTGGTGCTCTGGCATTGTCAAAAATGCTTCATTGTTTCGCCCGCCGCTGCATTCGTATTTGCGGATTTCGGTGTATTTTTACGCATGATAAAGACATCGAACTTGTCACAAATAGCTTTTGTCTAACATGCCAAAGTATTTGCTAAGTAGTTCCTTCTCCCCTGAGTTCTTTTTTTTTTGGGGTAAGTGCATCATGCGTCTATTCTTGGGCGTAGGTGCACTCGTCTTGCCAACTAAATTTGAGTAATGTCTGCATTTCTTAATACTCTACCTGAATCACTTTCTAAATAGACTCGAACTATGACTAACTAATTAATAGAATGTAATAGAAATGCAAGGCTAAAGAGCATCTTTTTAATATTAAAATATATAAAGTATTTTGTTGTGAGTTTTGATATATGAAAATTCCTGTAAACTCCATTTATATTTTAAGTTAAACTTACTACGGAAATTCTATATAAACTTCTTGACAATTTCTATTGATTTTTAATTAATATCTATAGGTATTTATCTCTTGAAATTATATACAAATACTTAGCCCCATAACAGCTTTCAGTGATCATTCTTTAAGACTTAAGGGGTTCGCATTTCCAGGAAGCTATTATCCAAACAAGTTAATTGGGAAATTAATCATGAAGCAGAGTATCTCTCAATTATATCATAAAAACACGACTAGCATCTGCCAGAAATTCTTCTCTCCGATGATCTTTCTGTTCAGTGGAACGCTCTGATATGTTTTTGGTTTCTTATAGAGATAGAGGCCCCCGTGTCTTGGTTACTTAATCTTAAAATCGTGTGCTCATTGCTGTCGCCTTGCCAAGGTATTTGCCTTGTCTATGTGTCTTAGCTAGAAAACTTAAGTATTCCCATTTAGATTTTAATTTTTCCCTGCCATTGTTTTCAATGTTTACGCAAAAATATATTTGCTGGGTTTATTTTGCTGTCTTTTTCGTGATTGTTTTTGCTGTCATGCGCATCAGTTTTCTTGGGTTTGAAAATAAAATAAATCTCTTGTCGAATTTGAAGGACAAATCCGCAACAATAGTTGGTCGGGCCATCTACGCGCAAATCGGACCGACAGCCTCGAGAAATACCTGAGGGTGTGGGTGCGAAATATGATCGGAGTGTTGAGGTTAATTCTTAAATTTTTGGTTGCTTGATTATTAAAAAATCTATCCTAATATTTTCACAACAAAATTTGAGTTTTTACTGAAACACCAAAAGAAGAAATAAGTAATTTGTTATTTAAATTATTTCACTAAACCTCAAGATCCTCAATATGTTCAAAGCTCAATTCGGTCATCATTTCCCTGACATTGTTGGTAATTAATGACCAAATTGCTGGCGATTTTTAGCAATTAACCATTCCCAAATATGCTGTACATAATTCTGTATAAATAATTCACAGAAGACTGCACAACAGACACAATAGTGGAAAAAAAGGCCCAACAAAGTGTACATAGACCGCAAAATGAGAAAACTCTAGAAACGAAAATAAATTTTGTGCCAGACAAGAAACGAGAAATAGACAAATAGAGATTGTAGAGGGACAGGGGGTTTCTTTTTTGAGAGAAAATTAAGAGGATTCTGCGATGCTCTGGCTAAATTGTTCGCATTTATTACAATTTCCCTGAATTTTTTGGTCTAAAAAGAAGAAACAACTTTGTGACAAAATTAACACGCTTTCACATATTTTTAACCTATTTCCTGGGATAAAAGGAGGCAACTCAAAAAGTAATAAATACTTTATGTTGTTTTATAAAATTAATATAAAATATGTTTTTAATTTGAAAGAGATTTTTGAGACCCATCTATAACTCTATTATCCGCTAACTATCTTTTGGATAATTAACTGACCTACAAGTTGAATGTTTTTTGAGTAATTTTTTATCCTGACAGCTCCTACTACATAAATTTATTTATTTTCGTTTTTAGGGAACTTTTAAACATCCTTTAAAATCAAAATTCCTCACTCTGCAAACCTGGTACCAAAAACTATAATTTCCACACTTTTTATATATATTTTTGTCGTTCAAAAAAATATTAAAAATTCCTTTTTTGGTGTAGCATTTAAAACTTCAAATGAAGATGGGAGCGAAAAGGGAGGGGATCAGGGAATTAAGGACAGAGGAAACCACCCAGCCAGGAGGACACTAGTGCTTCCAATACACGTAGCTATAGTCCTTGAGCTTGGGATGGGTGCGCAGGACCTTTCGGCAGATCCAGCACTTATCCTCGATACCGCACCTGCTGTCAGCGTAGAACTCGACGGTCTTCTGGTTGAGCGTAGATAGCTGCCGCTTGACGTTGTGCAGCGAGGAGGAGACGCGATGGTCCAGCTTGTCCACCAGCCGGTCGTCCATCAGCTCAATGTGGAGCGTGTGGGCGCGCAGCTGGCCATCGCCGTAGGGCGACGATGACCGGGAGCGGGCACGGGAAACGGCACGGCTGGATCGGACCAAAGTCTGGGCCATGAAATCCTCCTCCTCCTTCTTGGCGGTCTTGATGTTCCGCTCCGACTCCGAGAGCAGGGCCTGGGCAATGGCACTGGCGGACTTGCCACGAATCTGGCGCTTAAAGTCGGTTGACATTTGGTCCATCTCGTTGTCCAACTCTATTTTACGGATACGCTGCAGTATCTTCTGCGTGTCGCGTTTGATCAAATCCTCGAGCTCCTCCTGGCGGCGGCGGCGGCGCTGGCGCGATCTCTCGACAACTGTGTCCGGTTCAAGGTGCTTCGCGACTCGTGTTGCGTCGACGAACTTCTGCACACTGAACGGCGATCGCTTCTGGGCGCGAAAGCTGAACAGAATCTCGTCGGCGCGCGCGGCGCAGGTGCGCGAGAGCCGGACGATCTCGTCCGCGTTGTACTGTCGCACAGCGTTCGAGGGACGATACTGCTTCAGTCCCCGCTCGCTCACCCAGGGCAGGTGGGGCTTCTTCACCTCCAGACCCTTGGCCTTGGCGTCCAGGTAGTCCAGCATTGGCTGGTAGAAATTCATGGTGTAGCCATAGTTGTCCTCATAGGTGTTTGCATGACGCCGGAAGCGGGAGGGCCGCTGCTGCAGGGCCAGAGACATGATTTCAGGGGGAGGGGATTTCTCAGGGAAGGGGCAGTTACAGGTCAGGTACAGGTAAAGGTAGAGGTACAGGTAATGTGTATGCGCCTAGAGAGTACTCTAATTAAAGCTACAATTGTCGCCGCTTGTCGCCTTGTCGCTTGGGGTTCGCCTCGCCTCCTCTTTAGGTTCTCTTTTCGGGTTTTCCTCTGGCTTTCCTCTCGGCTCTTCGTCGGGATGTTCCTCCCTCCTTAGTTGGCAGCTCTGGCTGCTGCTTTGCAAATAAATTTCAAATTTGTCGAAATCTATAAAAAGATTGCATTTCGTTCGTTCAGCTGTTGGCATCGGGCAAGGTATGAGCATAATGACGACAATAACATCGCCATTATCATCATCATCATCATTATCGTCGTCGTTGGCTGGCAGTCAATGGTGGGCTGTACTATGATTGATTCATTTTGGCAGCGAGCTTATAGACAATGTCATAATAGCCGAAAATTTTATGCAATAGCCATGAAAGAGTCGAATATCTAGGAAAAAGCTATTAAAATTGAGAGGAAATTCGGATTCATTTCCACTTGAACTCAGGTCTCTTTATAAATTGATAACTGATTTAATTAAATGATATTAAAAAGTACTTTCAATATTTTTAAATAAAGTTCTATTGACAGATTCAAGTCTAGAAAAGTTTAAATTTATAACTTAAATTAAAATGTAATCTTCAAAAATATTCATAGAAGTTAGTTTTTTAATTTTAATTTTCATTTTAATGAGTAAAATCTTTAAAAATAATATTAATGTTCCACAAGTCTTTGCTAGCTGTTTAAGTTGTTTATAATCATTTCTCAATATCATCAAATTTATGGTAAAGACCAGCTTAAGTCACCAGAACTTTAACAGCAAAAGATCCTTTTAAAGATACTTTCATCTCAAGACCGCTGTTTAAATGAATTTTCATTTAGATCTCTGAAATCTATAACCACAGCCAAACACTGGTCACCAACTGGAACTCCTTTAAAACATACCTCTTGCTGGAGAAGAATCTGTTCTTCAAATCGAAGGTTTTCTCAATGGGATCTTTCGATTTTCAACAATGAACCCACACTCTGATTGTGTAATCGCAGCAACTGCGCAATTTTCTGCAGGGGTTTTCAAAAGGGTTTTGCATATATATATTTTTGTTTATATATTTTTGGGAATCTCCGCTGAACAAAACTCACTTCTCGCTTTGAGCCTGAACAGCGTGGGCGTGGGATCGGATATTGGATCAGATATAGCCTGGCTTCTGAACAGAAAACTAATGCCGTTGCTTTGTGCGCGACTAAAGAACTCGAACTGAATGCTAAATGGCTAAATGGGTCACTTCGCTATCAATTGTGTTGGCAGTGAAGATCGATCGAGAACCAATCGATTGATTTCCCCCCTTAATACCCCAAAGACGAGGCCTTGCGTTGTGTTTTGCTTTTTTTTGTGGGGGCTTCCGCTTTGGCAAAGGAAACAACAACCCAGCGATCGACCTTCGTCTGTTGTCGCTGTCAGTTGAGTGGCAGAGGCGGGGGATTACTTCCAAGGGGGGTGTACCGGATTATATTTTACAATAAAGTCATAACATACCGGATAGCCTCGATCTCCTCATCCTTCTCGGCCAGGCGACGCTCGGCGTCGTGGCGGTACTGGTTGAAGTCGGCGGCCAGGCGCTGACCACGCTGCTCCTCAGCCTTGCGGCCCTATAAAGTATATAAAATAAAAACAAATTAAGTAATCTGTTTAAAACTTTGAAATATTTTTTGTTACTTACAGCCTCAGCCTCCTTGTAGGCGGCGGTCAGCTCATCACGCTCGTTCTCCAGACGACGCAGCTCCAGCTCCAGCTCGTGCAGGCGACGGTTCAGTTCGTTGATGGCGCCCTTAGCGTCATGCAGATCATCTACAAGGATCGCAAAGTTAGCATATATAATTTTGAATATAAAATTGATAATAGAACCCACCTCCCAGCTTCTTGTTCTCGCGGGCCAACTGGTTGTTGGAGTCCTTGACCTTGTCCAACTCGTGCACGGTGCGGACGAGATCGGCCTGCTTGTTCTTCAGGTCGCGCTGGCTGGTCTCGTACAGGACAATGGTCTCGTCCAGGCGGCTCTTCAGCTCAACGTTGTGCTTCTCCAGGGTGTTGACCGACTTGGTCAGCTCGCGGCAGCTGTTGTTCGACTTCTCCAGGTCGATGATGAGCACCTCCACTTCGCTGGCCAGACGGGTCTTGGTCTTCTCCAGGTTGTTGACCTTGACGATGAGCGACTCGATGTGCTCCTCGAGCTCGGTGATGCGGACCTGGTACTTGCGGCGGATATCCTCAACCTCTTCGGCGCGGGCAGCCACCTCGGCACTGTACTTGTTCTGCCAGGAGGCGGCATCGGCATTGGCCTTGACCAACTGACGTTCCAAGTCGATGCGGGCCTCCGACTCCTCCTCGAGTTGACTACGAATCGAGTCCAATTCGATCTCAACCTGATGCAGAGAGGATTCGAGCAGCGAGCGACGACGGTCCTCATCCTCCAAGCGGCGGCGGGCGTCCTCCAGCTGGGAGATCACCTGGCTCTTGGAGAAGGAGACCGTGTCGAGCTGGACCTTCAGATCTTGGACGTCCTTGATCAGTTCAATGTTCTCCTGCGAGAGGCGGGACTTGTGCGAACTGATGTCGATGACCGTGCGGTTCAGTTCCTCGATCTTCACATTCAGCTCGGTGATCGAGACCTCCAGCTTGGAGATGTGCTTCTCCGACACGATCTTCTCCTTGTTGTAGGACTCGATCTGGGAGAGCAGCTCGTAGACTTCAGCCTGGAACTTGGCCTTGTCCTTCTCGGCTCTGCAAATTGTTTAATAGGTGTTCCGGTTTAGTCTTGGGGGGGTCTTTAATCATATTCCCGATACTTAGGCATGGTTTGTGAGAGATCGGCCGGGCTGTGAATCGCTAGCAAGCTGGGTCGGATCTGTGAGCTTTCGGCCAAGGATCGAGGCATCCTCAGGCGGTGATCGGGTTAGTTACCGATCACCCTCTGACCTGCTTATCGATCGGCGGTCGAAAGTTCGGCAGTCCAAGGGTTAAGATATTGTTTGGTATGCCTGGAAGCAAGCTTATGAGAATTGGTTTTGCAATAAAATCTGGCATGCTGATCACACGGAATAAATAGGACATGACGAGGGAACTTATTTGAACTTTTGTTGTTTGGAAGGCAAAACAAAAGTTGTTTTTATGTTATGTTTTAACTATTTATACGAATATTTTATAAATAAAATATCATTGATTGTTGATTTGGCATTTTTCATATTTGTGTAATTTCAGATTACAAAAATCCTTCAAAATAGTATTGGCAAAGATCACAGACCTATTGCAAATCAAAATGCACATATGTATGTATGTATGTACATATATATGACAGAAAAATGGCAACAAAAATCAAATAAATCCCATTACATGTAGGCCTCATTATTGATAGAATTTTTAATATTTTATATGCAATCCGAGGCACTCGCTAGCCTTCCCACCTGCCGCTGGGCACGGTCGGCGGCGATCCGTGGATCGTTGCAGCCGACCTTTCCCACCCGCCAGCTGAAGAGCCAGAAAACGTATCGAATTTCCATAATACACGGTGCGACGGAGCGGGACAGCAACAAAAACAATCAACACAGTTTTGTATATGATTCAATCAAAGACATATTTGGGTTGGGCGTTGGTGCGAACGGGCGAGCGAGAGCGGCAACAAAGAGCCTCTTCGCTCAAGAATGTAGATGAAAATTTCAAAATTTCTATAAATAAATGAAAAGCGAAGGAATAAAAAAAACACAAGAAGACAGTGGAAAGGAAAATATTTGGCCCGCTTGCCTTTTGTTGGTATGCGTATGGGAATTAACATATGGAGGAAAGTTTCGCCAACGAAGCACCGCAGAGCTTTCCGCGAAGCGCTTTTCCCGAGCGAGCGGGACAGCTGGCTGATTTTCCGGTTGTGCTCTGTCTTTATCTCTAAACGGAAGTGCGCAAACTCGGGCGCACCTACGGAACACCAAAAGGTGGGGTATCCCACAGATACTCGCTGAGATACATCCAAGAAACTGGACTAAGTCCCTCAAGGCTCTCGATAATCACTTGCATTATCAGTTTGGTACTTGGAAAATCCATTTGCTGGGTGATTAAGGCTCTTAGCCTTGAATCGCACACCGATTTCCACACTCTGCGGAGGGGCAGATGAAAATGAAGAATTCTTTGCAATTTATTTTTGGAAATCGGCCGCTTCGATTTGGAAATATGAGAGGCGGCCGCCTCGGCAACCAAAAGTTTTCTCGATTCTTCGGCCCCGCATTTGTGTCAATAGAACTTGCAAGTCGTGCAACTTTATGTTTTCTTTTTGGTCATTTCGCATGTCATGGCATTTTGATGAATTGTTTATGATCGTTTCGATTTTGGTTTGTGTGATTTTTTTGTGGGTCAGCGGGGCAGCACAAGGTTAGCGGTGGCATTGTTGTCTTACTGCACGAGATCTCGATCTAGATCTAGATCTAGTTCTAGATCCAGAGACATTGAAATGTCCGCGGGAGAGATCGCCAGCTGACGCCAATCGATCATCGTTATGGGAATTTGTGTTTTAGCGGGGGATGGGACGGAGAGCTCAGGATGGAGATGTTTACGCTTTTTGGAGGCAGTTTGCGGTTGGAATAACTTACCTAGCCTTGTTTTTCGTTAGGATTTCAACTTGCTCCTGGAAATCCGTGATAATTTCGTTGTGCTTTTTCTTCAAAAGCGTGGCGGTCTCCTCCGATTCAAGATGAACATCCTCCAGCAGCTTGCGCAGCTTCAGCAGCTCAGCGTCACGCTTGCGGTTGGCTTCAAACTGGTAAATAATATTAGCTTAGTTTAGTTTTTATATATCTGAAGAATATTTGTGAGCCTTACTTGATGTTCAGCACCACCCTCGGCCTCCTCGAGACGCTCGGACATCTGAATGACCTGAACGCTGAGATCGGCTTTCTCGCGCTCGATCTGGAAACAGGAAAACCATGATTAGTTTGGGGTTTATCTTTATTTAAAATATCTTATATTGTAACTTTTTTCTCCCCAGTTTGAAGCTCATTATATGATTACATATATCTTTGAAATTTCATAATCGAAAATACCTATAAATATCTCACAAACTCAAACGGTCCATAATAAAAATTATAAATCACATTAATCAGTCAAAAATAATTATGCACATGCAACACCTAAAATAACAATGGCATCATGCCAAGAAATCCTCCTCGCCGAGGTGGATCTATATAGTCCGATTGCATCTGCGATCTCTCGTATATATCTTTTGTGGGGGCGGGCGGCTTGCATTTCCAAAAAGGCACATTTTTCGAAGGCATTTTTCGCCTGAATAGAAACATTTTTTGTGTCTCTCGGAATCTAAACATTTGTATTTCGCCGACTGTCGACCTCCTTTTGGGCCAATTTTTGTGCGAATTGTAATTAAAATAGGTTTTACGAGAACTTTGTTCTAGTTGTTTGGCTTTTAAAATTCGAAATTCTAACTGAACAACCAAATGGAGTTTTGTTCATTTTCCTAGCTTTAATCTTTGGGATCCCCTCTATATGTGTTTGAACATTAATGTTTATGATAATACCTAGGCGAGCATGTGTTTGTTCATTTGGCATAACGCTGGCCACAAAGGCCACGTAAGAACAGGCCGTAAATCCATTTGCGCCATATGTATCTTGTAGATACATCTTTTTTTGCCGCTTCTGCTGCCGCCTTATGCATATAGATGTGGGGGTTGGATACGAAAATCTGCCAGCGGCGGTGTGAAGATATTTAATGTGCATGAAAATTATTTAATTTTCCCACAAACACACATTCACATGCGAAGATTTTCCGAGCGGATTGTCGGAGAGGATTTTCCGAGCGAATTTTCGCTGCGAGGAAGAGAAACAGATGATGATGATGGCTTTTGGCCACTTTATTTTCTTTTCTTCTCGCGGCCGTTGGGCTGTTGGCCGCTGGCTGATGGCTGCTGGCTGCTGGCTGTTCATATTTTTGTTGTTTTCAAGTTAATCATTCGCTTCTGTGTATTGAATGTCGTGCGCTAATTTTAGCCATTTTGTTCCATATTATGAGAGTGTGCGTCGGTGTGATATGCTGCGGTGTGGGGTGTGTGTGTGTAAGGCGAAAGTAATTAAAGTTATTTCCAACAAAATATAAAGCACACATTCTTGGCCAGCCCCTGCCATTCCCATTGCGATTCCGAATCCGATTCCGATCTGGGGCCGCATTTTCTAAATTTGTAATGCCAAACAGGAGCGCCCGCTGAATGAAGTGCACTTTTCCGCTCTCTTTGACTTTGCAAAGCCAAACGAAAGGAGGAAAAGTCAGAAGAAAAGTCATTTATCAAGCGATTGAAGTTCAATGCACATCATTATCATTTACTTTCACACTTTCGGGAACTCTGCGAAGGGTAGTTTATTCTTAGACGCTTAGCTTTCTAGCTGCAATTTGCATTTACATTTGTTTGCGTCTTGCGTTTTCTATCGGTTTGCTGCCCATCTATTTGCCCGTCTATTTTGATTTTATTTTGCTTTGCTTTTCCACATATTTTTGCTGTTTTTAGGGTGACATTTGCGAGGCGACAAAAGTGAAATTCGCATTTTCCTGGCGCCTTTCGCATTGGGGAATGTTTTTAACCCGCCTTCGAGCAGGTGAAAGCAGTATTGTAAAGTATCTAGTCTACAATCAAAAGCGTAAGTCTCAAAAATCCCAAGGAAAATAAATTAAAATTATCTGAAAGTCTGGAAAAGGTACAAGTAAATATCTATACTCAAAGTATGACTCAATTTCTGGCATCTCCTTAACACATTATTATAAAAATTAAACCCTTTAAATTATTTTATAATAAATAGGATTACTTACCCTTTGACGCAGTTCACGTTCAACTTCAAGATCATCTTGGAGCAAACGGATCTTGTCCTGCAAGAAAATGGTGGATATATTTATTCAGAGGGATCTTTCATGGGTTCATAAATTTGGATATATTTTGGAATTTATGGCACTATTAGCACAGCATTGAATTCTTCACAAATTTTTCTTCGATATTTGATTTTTTCGTATATGTATATATCGCTCGGCTCGGCTCGGCGGTGGCCATTACATAATTTTTAGCAATGCATATGTATATACAGACACGTATAGATACATATAGACATCTAGAATTTTGCTTCACCGAAAATATTCTATATTTCCACACACAAGAACGCGGCGAGAACTTAGCACACGAATATATGTCTACCGTATATATGTGCATTTGATATAGAGTGTAGATGAATTTTTCGGGTTTTTTACTTTGTTTTTCTTGTATTTCTGTATTTTTTCTTGATTTTTTCCGCCTCTACACACACGAGATGGCGGAGAGAGAAAAATTCTCGTAGATTTAATAGAAATTCAGAGCACACGCATTTCGCCTTTTCGATTCGAATCCCTGGCATAGATCTGCGGATCTTCAGGGGACCTTCCACTGGGGATCCCTTACCTCCAAGCGGGAGAGCGAGCTCAGGTCCTGGATGTATTCGATGTTGACATCGGCGGCACCGGGTCCCGTGGAGGTGGCCCGGTAGGAGTATTTCGAGGAGCGGACAGCCTGCGATGACGACATGTTGCTAGGTCAGATTTTCAGAGACTCAGAGATGGGGGTTCTCCAAATGGATGCGAAAATTGTACGATCGATCGGTTCGCGTGAGTCGCGATTCAAAACTTAATTGTGATTATTTTCCTCTCAAGCGAAAATCTCTACAGCACCGCACGCAGTTTTGTAGTTGTCACCGAGTCACCGAGAAAATTCGTAATAAACGTCGGAGTAAGGCTGGTGATCTACTGAACAAGAGATCCCGTTGTCGTTCGAATAAAGAGTATTTCGTTGATTTGGCCGCTGGCCGCTGGTGAATTTTCCTATTTCAACGATTTCCTCGGCTCCCTTCGGCGGCGATCGGATCTCTTCGGCGGCGTTCGTATGGTCTTCGTATGGTTCGAGTGGCTTTTCCGTGGAAACCCAGTGGGGGAAACTTTTGAGTGGCTTTTCACGCGCCCCGCGTTTTGTTGTGTTAATTGCTCAGTTGTGTGGAACCTTCTTTGATTTTCCCTCTGTGTGAACGCATTTTCACGCCACCTATGTGGGGGGGTCCACGTTCACTAAACTCAGAAACACACGAAAAGCACCTCGCTCTTCGTTCTTCATTCTATTTTCCTTCTTTCTTTTTTCTTACCTGTAATTAGCCTGTGTCATTTGGCTGCTGGCCGTGCGTTTCATTTTGTGTATCTAGCGTCTGGCCAAAATGTATCTACACATAAATTTTTCCGACTCTCGGCCCGTACATTTAAGTCATGTTAAAATATTTGGCATCTTCTTCTTCTACCGATCATAAAGTTCATAATTTATACATATTTATTGGCTCATTAAGTTGGATCATGGAATATTATGTGTTTGCTTATTTGGGATTGCCAAACGAAACTTACATCTAACATAATATAGGATAATAGGTCTTGGAGAAAAGTTATAACTATATAGATATATGTATGCATATGTATATTTCAATCTTTGGGCTTGGAAATGCCAAACAACTTGGGAAAACAAAAACCTTTGAAATACTTTTGTGAACTTAACTGATCTGAGTTTTTGATAGATTTGTTTAAATTGTATAAATATTAGTGTTTTAGCAACTACGGATTCTCAATAATATGGCTATTACCTTTAATTTATTTTTACTTCTTATATTTTTATATCTATACTTCCAATAAACTGAGTTTGATAAAAGCTTTTTGAGGATTCATTTTATATTTATACATTTATATTGTCATTTCAAGAGCTATAATATAAATCTTCACGGAATAACACTTGGAAATATACCTTACCTTTTTAAAATTTTATTATTGACAAAAGTCCAGAATAATATTAAAGAGTATACAAACATAGTCAAAAGTATTTACACAACGACCAATTGTATGCAACTCTCAACTTCTCCTAGCTGTTACTCTTGTTGTTGTTATCCGATTTCCCCGAAATAATTTTTATAGGATAGGTTAATCTATTTAGAAGCTAGTGAAAAAGAAACTAGAAACCTAACGGTTCATAGGACAAAGAGAAAAATAAAAGAAAAGATACATGCAAGTTGTCAAAAGTATTTACACAACATTTTTTGGTGTCGAAAGTAATTACACAAAACTTAATTTTATTAATTCAGCTTAGAATCTAATTTTAACCAAAATCTTTTTTAATTTTATGAAAATACATTAATAATATTTAGTAAACCAGCCTTTGGCATCAATGACAGCTTGCAGTTTTTTTTGTATGGACCCTACCAAAGATTGCCCAAATTGTAAGGACAATTCTGGCCAAATTTTGTTATTTCTGCGATGGTTTCCTCTCGAATTTTATTTTTATTGATGATTTTATTATTTTTAATGAAAGCCCAAACGTTTTTAATTATATTTAGGTCTGGGTTCTGTGGCGGCCATGAGAGAACCGCCTGACTAAGGTCGTGCAAGAATTTTGTGGGTACTTTATCCTTATGGCAAGTCCTGTAATAATTGTCTTAGAATACAAAACTGTAATTTTTTAACAAATTAGTAATTGTACCCTTCGTTGCAGGCTAAAAGAAACTAATTTCAATACGTATGTTGTCCGAAAAGTGATTTAAATCACACCAGCCAAAACATTACTGTGCCCCCGCCAAATCTATTAGTTGGCTGGGCTGCCAAATGCTTTTGGTTTTTTTTCAAATACACAAATTTGTTACTGTACGACCCCTAGCAGCCTTATCAGTCAATAAAATATTAAACCAGAAGTTAAGAGGCTTCTTAATGTATTGATATGCAAAATCAAGTCGTTATTTTTTATTGGCTGGTGTGATTTAAATCACTTTTCGGACAACATACGTATTGAAATTAGTTTCTTTTAGCCTGCAACGAAGGGTACAATTACTAATTTGTTAAAAAATTACAGTTTTGTATTCTAAGACAATTATTACAGGACTTGCCATAAGGATAAAGTACCCACAAAATTCTTGCACGACCTTAGTCAGGCGGTTCTCTCATGGCCGCCACAGAACCCAGACCTAAATATAATTAAAAACGTTTGGGCTTTCATTAAAAATAATAAAATCATCAATAAAAATAAAATTCGAGAGGAAACCATCGCAGAAATAACAAAATTTGGCCAGAATTGTCCTTACAATTTGGGCAATCTTTGGTAGGGTCCATACAAAAAAAACTGCAAGCTGTCATTGATGCCAAAGGCTGGTTTACTAAATATTATTAATGTATTTTCATAAAATTAAAAAAGATTTTGGTTAAAATTAGATTCTAAGCTGAATTAATAAAATTAAGTTTTGTGTAATTACTTTCGACACCAAAAAATGTTGTGTAAATACTTTTGACAACTTGCATGTATCTTTTCTTTTATTTTTCTCTTTGTCCTATGAACCGTTAGGTTTCTAGTTTCTTTTTCACTAGCTTCTAAATAGATTAACCTATCCTATAAAAATTATTTCGGGGAAATCGGATAACAACAACAAGAGTAACAGCTAGGAGAAGTTGAGAGTTGCATACAATTGGTCGTTGTGTAAATACTTTTGACTATGTTTGTACATAGAACTATATTGATGGGAGGATTACAGGTTTACTACAACTTGAAGTTCTAAATGAAGTCTGGACTAAGCAAGTAGATTGAGCAATACCTTACCACATATCGATCATATAGTTTACTTTCTTATCCTCATATTTACCTAATCTGACATGAAAATACATTCAGGAATCCTAGCCAATTTTCTCTCAGAAAAATATATATTATGCAGTCCCCAAGGTATTACAAAACTTTTAAGTCAAAAGCAAAAATCATAAAAGTGTCATTTTTTCTATGATATGCATTTAGAATGGTTCGCTAACAGCCAATTAGGATTACATGCAATGATCTCTAAAAATACTTGACTTTTGGCATCGAAACGTGTTATTCGGCAGCATAAATAAATAAGCGTTGGGAGAGCGTTGAAAAGTGTGCGAAATAAACAAAAATATACAACTTTGAGTGAATCCTTGGCAATGCGGACAACAGTCTGCTCAACCTCAGACAATGCGTTGTCATCTAACAATTGTTATTCAATGGTCACGTAGGTGACTGTTTCGGCATACAAAATGATACATACATATACATTTATTTTGGCAACCGACATGTTTTCCATGCCCACATACAAAAAGTAAATATATATTTAGGGGAAGAGAGACTTTTGTAAATAATTCTGTTACATTTTGAGTGCTTTGCGGACTAGTTTTTCCAAAGAAACGAAGACGAAGCTTTTTGAGTGAAAATGGGGCCTTGCTTCGGGTTTTCCTCGTATGTCGAGCGATCGCCTCCACCTGTGCTCCACACACAAACACACACTCGAATCACACTATACTTAAAAATGATTTTTCGCTTATTTTTAGCAACCGAATTTCACGTTATTTCTGCCTTTTTTCCCGCTTGCTCATAATCATGTTCATTTTCCACACGCATTTCACCTGGGGCTAACATACATACATATATACATTTGCATATATCTTGCGGATCTGGATGGGCTAACCATCCTTATATATAGGAGGATGGATGGCTGACCGACCGACCGGCCAGTTTGCCGCTCCGTATCTCGCAGATACTTAGCGCTGGCTGGCCATAACTTTATTTATTTTATGCATGTACTTATATATATACAATGTTGCTGCTTCTTCTATATATAAGTGTGCGCCAGGCAGCCGTAGAATAATATTTAACATTCTGTGTGTTTGCCACATTTTGGAATGTGTAATAATTTAAAAATAACCTGGCGAATATGTAGCAAGCCATTCGCCGATAAATAAGTCAGCCCGAAATAGAATCAAGCCAGACAACGCCACTACACCTTAGGTTGAAAATGCAAAAATGTAATTTCAGATTTTACCTATATTCCCAAATTACTGGTTATAAGTTTAAAGTTAGAAAAACTGATTATAATTATCAAGTTCCTCGTTCCTCAGGTGTGTGAGTGTGCTTACATTTTCCGGCCCATTGCCCATCATTTTACAGCTGCACTGAGGTCAGTGATGGGGACAGGATTCCCATACCCACTCCCTCTCCCATTCCCATTCCCATTTCCAATCCCATTTTCCTACCTCCACCTCAAGACAGAAATCACTCAGCGCCCGCTCTCGGTGTCTTCTATTTCTTTCATGTTTCATCTGTGTGCTTCATGCTGCCATAGGAAATTGGGTCAAAATTGTTATGATCACAGATACACTCGCACACACACACACACTCTGCTCGAGGCTGCCCCGCTATGCAGTTATATATAGATCGACTTCAGCTTGGATGCTCGAGGTGTGCTCCCGCTTTATAGAGTGCGCCTATTTGACAAGTGCTCCTCCTCCACCTCCTCCTCCTACTCGGTTCGGTGGCCACTTTCTGCACTTTCCGGGATCATAGGAGTGGAGAGTGGAGTGGCTCAAGTGGGCGCCACTCGAGGAGGGCTCCAACTAGGTGGGTGGTGATGGGAAAATTCATAGCCAGCCCCCTGTTATAAATAGCCTTTTAATGCACTCAAAGAAAAAACAAACAACAAAGCCCCTAATGCGTTGCAGTTCCCTGGAAAATCTAACACTTCCCGGTTAGCTTCAATTTTCGCGAATTTTCCTTTCAACGTTGACAACTTCCAATCAGCCTGCTGATGATTCACAAGCTGTGCCCTCATAATGCCAATAGCCATTGTGTGGGGCGTGAAAAGTCGCTGCTGTTGACAAATCTGGGATTTTGAATGTCTTCACGGCACCCATATAGCACCCACAACCATATAGTCGTAGTATCGACATGGGCCTGTGACGCGGCACACAGCGAATCTGACTCATACGGATGAAAAATACGGCAAACATGCACGGATATATTCGGAATAAGATATATGGCCTGGCTAGGTGCAAGAGAGCATGAAATATTTTATAAAATACAGAGGCCACCACACTTAGCCTAAAGATAATTATTAAAAATATATGCAAGAAATTATTAGAGTATAAAATACAGATAAATATGTTATTTGAAAGGCAACATATTTATTTCAGAGACACTAAATTGCATTATTAGTATAAGTTTAAATATTTTTTATACTTTAACACACCCTTTTTTGATAAAGAAATATATAATCATATTAAAAAAGATCAAAGTCTAAGAATAGACTTTTTGTTTATAAATAGAAAGCAGAAATAAATACAATTACTAATACTTCTGGCCAGATACACATTTCCTATTTCCCTTGCCTGGTGATCTTACCAATGAGACGAGCTGTTGACAGAATTATTCGCTTCGGCTGAATTTTATTAACGTTTATATGCAACTTGTCAGGCTAACTAAATTTCACTGGCAGCAACAATTATTTTTTAATATTTCTAAAAACAAAAATAAAATCTTTCTCAATAACATTTTTATTATTAAGGAATGCTGTTTGGTTGTAGAGCATTTAAAGTTCGTTTATTTCCTTTTGTATTTTGCATTTGTCTAAACGATTAATCACCAAAATTATTTGCGGCTCGTGATGCTAAATGCAATCGAAATTTAATTAATGCAGGCGGTAACATAAAAATTAGTTTTGACAGTTTAGATTAAAATTCTGTGTTTGTGCGTTGCTTGTCCTAAATATTTGTCGAGTTAAATATAAATATTTTTAGAAGCAGTGTCATGTGGAATATAAACATTTTAAAGGTAAACAAAAAAGAATAACACTAGTATAAAATATATTTATATATATTTTTAGAGGAATAAATGGTTTTTATGTATTATTCATTTAAATTTAGAAACTACATTGATGTTTATAATAATAAAGCCAAATTAAAGCAATTACTTCAAGGCAATGTTCTTAATTTTACGTTTTCCAAATATTTTAAATTCATTTATATATTTTTTGATAAACTAATTAAACATAGTTAATACTGTATAATTTTTTGTTTAAATATAAAATATTTTTAAGATTTGTATTTGTTTAGCCAATAATCGAACCACTCAAGAATTCACCCATAGATGACGCTGGTAATTTTTTGTGGTTGTGGTTGTTAAATGTACTAAATATTACGTATACGTATGTAATTTACTCTGATTGTACCAGATTTCTTAATAGAATTTACATTAGCTAATAAAAATATGTTTAACAAATTATCAATATGTATATATATTTATCTATAAACAATCTATTCAGGACTGTGATACAACTTTGTATATTTCTTTCTGTCGCCATAGTTAAATGGCCGCAAATAAAGATCATCGCAACACTTAAATTAATTCAAATAAATACTTTAAAAAAATACAAACGATTTTATTTTAAATAATATATATTGAATATATTGTTAAGACTCTTATGCCTACTGCATGTGGCTTAAGCCTCTTAATAGATTAAAAATACCTATTTAAAAATATTAAATGTTATATGCATTATAATAAGAAACAAAATGTATTAAAAAAGTGCATTATTTTTAATTAAACCACATTAAACATATGAACGTAAGGTTATATTTTTCTATACAATTTCAAAGCTTGATCTAAAAATTAAATAATAGTTAAAAATCCCTAACAAATCGCAGTCATTGCAAAAAGAACTCGATCAGGTTGGTCAGCCGGCGCATGCTGACGTAGTTGACCAGCACCACGTAGGCGTAGCAGGTATAGATGTAGGCCCACCATTGGAAGTGGTACGGCTCCTTGGATCCTCCGCCACCGCCTCGAAGGCGGCCGAAGCCCATGAAGCCGTTGGACTGCAGGGCGTATGCGTGATGTCGCTCGGTGAGCAGTCGCCGGAATACAGCCCCGCTCAGGTAGACTACAGTGAGCAGGAGAATCAGGCGCCGCAGGTGCACCAGCAGCAGCGCCATATTATCTGCAAGGGATATAGTAAAACTTTGATTGCAAATAAATCACTCTGCAGATATATTTACCTATGTTCCCAGATTTTTCGAATTATTATCGCATTTACGCGACTTCTCTTCGTTCCGTCTTGTCGTTTTGTTTTCGTCGCATTTTTCGCTTTTCTCTGTGGTGAATTTTTTATATATATTTGGCTATAAAACCTATATTTTTGACTGGCAACACTTGGGAAAAGTTTTCAAAACTATTTTCGGCAAAAGTCTTTTGCGAAAGCTTCTCGATTTTGGCGGGTAAAATACAAAATATTTGATTTGATTATGCAAAATGTTTAGCTTAAAAAATACCATTAATTAGTCTTGTTTACATTTTGTAATAAATTCAAAGGGAAATCTAATGAAAATTGTCAGTGCTTGGCAAATCGAATTAAAATCCACTTCAAACGGTGGAAGCAACGCCTCTTCAGATAGCTATCAGCGCTTCTGACATAAGCTACCACTAAGTACGTCCATAAAAAAATATCTTCGAAAATCAACAAGCTGCATCCGATAAAAATCGATCAGGTCGGGTCAGTGGCAGAGTTGGAGGGGAGCAAATTTTAAGGAAGATTCTATAGGAATGTATTTACCATATATTATTAAATATTAAATTATTATTATCAAGTAATTATTTATCTTAGTAGTATACTTATTTTGCAGCTCTTTATGATATATGTCATGGATATGTACATCCCCTAAATCCCTGCCACTGCTTCTTACGTATACGCAATGCGTATACGTAATATTCCCATGGAAAAAACAAAAAGAAATACTTGAGACCCAGGCACACACACACACTTCTAACAACAGCTCCATACAATGCAACCTTGAAACGGCGATCAAATCCGCAGTCTATCGGGGAACTGGGGAAGGGAGTCGCCACCCCACCACCAACAACACAGCCACATTTTTGTCGGAGAAAAGCAAACACAGAAGCGCTTGAAGAAGATTGCAACACACAGTGAGGTTGGTTAAGAACAACAGCCACGGCAGCGGCAAAATACAATATTTAAATTAAATATTAGCACACCGAAACGGGGCTGCTGAAACGTTGTCTGGAAAATAAAGAAAACGCGGGACGAGACGAATTCGAATATGTGGCAATTGGCCGGCCATCCGTCTACAGTCGAGCGGAAAATGAGATGTAAATAAAGCAAACATAAATAAAAAACTATTAACTGCAATTTTTGTTGTCGGCTTATTGTTTTCAGCTGTGACATGGGCATTACACGCATTAAGAGATCTCAGATATCTTCTTGGGAAACTATACAAGTTATATAAAATTAGAAAAATATTCAAAATTATAGTTAGTTTAATTGAATATTCAAAAATATAATTAATAATGTCCAGGCATTGAATCTTTCATCTGGAGAGCTACCACTTGGGACCATCCTCCCAACCGCAAAGATCATAAAAAAAACCATTTGCCTTGGCTTTTATTGTGTTTTATGTGCACGCAAACAAATCGCATCTGGTCGACGTGCCGCCTCCTTACGAGACTTCCTCCCCTTGCCAGATCCCCCTCTTCCCGATCCCGGAACATCGCACTCGATTCGTTTTATTAGCCAGCGTTTCATTGCGTAATATGTCGCTGAAGGCACACACCCCCAAAGCGCCGCAGTCGCACTCGTAAATTACAAATTTGAAAATCGCAGGAGGAGAAATGATTGAAAGGCCCAAAGATCGGCGGCCACTGGGATGCGGATGAAGATTGGAGCCCGGCAGAGAGGGGATCGGATCCCATGGGAGCCGGCATGCACTGATATTAATGGTATAGAAGTATGACAATAATTATATTCCTAAAAAATATAAATATGCAATGATTGAAACAGAGAAATGTATTATTTTAGAGTATTCTTTGTGCGTGTTTTTCTATTTAGTTATATATTTTTTGCAGTGCAGCTAGCCGGGAAGGGGGATTGGCGACGTCATGGCCTGGGCAGCAGCATGATTGACCGACTGCGCGGTGCACCTCGCCGTTGCTCCCGGGGATTGCCGGTCTGACTTTTATGGCTGTCGGTGTATTTCTTTTTATTGCCTGAACCAAAATCCGTTTCTAGTATTCCCGACGCCGTTCCTCTTGATTTGTTTGCATTCAGTTTTCCGTTTTTCGGTTTTCAGCTTTTCAGTTTCTTTTCTGGGTTGCGTTGGCGTCGCCGCCGGCAGCACGCACTGGGAAAATATTTGTGGAAAGCATGCGAAATGCACGCCTGTTGTGGATCTTTTATATTTTTTAATGCAGCGCTGAAAGCTATTTGTATCTGTCGGTCAGATTGGGTTAAGACACCGCCCCCTTAAAAACTCCGCGCACACCCTCTCTGCGTGTCTTTCGTCAAAGTGTCGGGCCACTTTGGTGCGGGAGCTATTAGCCCATTGATGCCGTAAGCGATGCCTCTGGATTTCCCCCTTCTCCTGTTCCTGTTGTGGCATTCTCTCCCCAGTAATTTAGCATTTTTGTCGCGCGGCCTGATTTATGGCAAAGGCATTCTATTTCACCCGAATGGCTTTTGGCATTTTGCGCATATTTAGTTTAAATGTTTTCACTAAAGCCCAACGAACGGACGAATGCCAGTTTTATTTCATGTTCAGACGTCATCTTTTTAGCCGCACGTTTCCGGTGACTGCCGGCACCGGCAGTAGCAGCAGCAGCGGCAGTGGCAACTGCAAAAGTGGCACACAGATTTTTATTTATAAAACGAGACCAGAACAAATATCAGCAGCATATAGTGTGGTTGTCTTCTGCATGATATCTGTGATATAGTTTCGACGGCGCGATATACGACGAAGTGAACCGAATAATGCCCAGGGCCAGGGGCTAAGTCAGCTATTAAAGGAATCTTTAAGGGCTCAAGAAATGGGAGAAATTATATAGATATATACTTGGGTTAATACAATAATTTGCAAGGATTATTAGCCATAGAATCCCATATATCGAGAGCATTAAAATGTCAAAGTGAGCATCTTGTAATTTTCACTTTTTTCGTTCTCCTCGCCACAACATAATCTTGGGAGACACCTCATCAGGTTGAAGACCCCGGTTGGCCTCCCTTTCGTTGTCTTTCATTCACAGAAACATGACAGACCGCATCTGTATCTGTAGGTGACAATTATCGTTTGCATCATGCACATATTTATGATATATTTTTTTTTTTTCTTCTACTCTGGATGCCTCTTCCCGACCCACTCATCCATTAGTCACCGAAGCAGCCAGGGAATATTTAAATTAAATTATTTGACTATTAATAGAGGGGAAGAGAATCTCTCTTTCGGTGGAATGAAGCAGCCCAAATAGATGCGAAATACTTTCGAGTTGCATTTTATGAGCATTACAAGAATTTTTACGCATTTCCTTACCATTCCGGCGGTAGTTGAAATCAAGAATCTGGCCGATTTCTGTCAGAATATATATATATATATGTTTGAGGAGCAGATACATACGGGAGATATTGCAAATAATGTGATTTGATGACGGCACGAGCCAATGAATGCTCTTTGTTGTGATTATGGTTTTACTTTTGGAACTTGGCCAATGGTGTTTAGTTTAGTTTTTTTATTTAAGTTTGAAATTATCTTGACTTTCCAATTTTACTAAATACATACAAATTACTGAAATCATTTACAGCGATATTTCTGGAATTATAAAGAATGTAACTAATATAGAGTGTCTGCTTTAGGGTTTATTTAATTTGATTTGAGTTAAAGGTTAAAATAAAAAAGACATTTTAAACTAAAAATATATATATTAAATCTTATTTATTGTAAAGGGATTTGTACCTCCTTTTCCAGTGAATTATTTTGTCCATTTAAGAGAGAACTCAGTCCTAGGATGTCCTTTTAAATGAGAATTCAATCAAAAGCTGTCCGCTCTAGGCTACATTCACTGTTTCTATATTCATAGCTCTCCTTTTTAATGGAATTCTTGTATGTTTTAATAGTAAGAATGTTAATTAAAATTACAACAAATATCTTTAAATATTCAGCAATAGAAATTTTATGTAATTTCAATGATTTACATCCGAACATACATATCTAAAATTCCCAGCCAGGCGGATCTGTTAGTAAAGATACCATATCTTAGGGTATATTAAAGATCTTTTATTTATTTCTCTATTGCAATTTACAAACGCAGCTATCATCGGCGGAGAGCCGGCAGAATCTGGGAGAGCTTCTTCCACGGAAATTCTCACCGCCTGCCGAAAATACACGCACGCCTGAAGTCCGAGAGAAGCGGCGGCTTCTCTGCGCTTTTCAGCTTTTCACGCAATTCGGTGCGAGGGAAAATCTCAGCACGAAAATATTTTCACAGCAGCCAGACAGTTTTCCTTTGACAACGCGCCGAGTCGCACACGCTTTTCCGATGCAATTCTGACCCGAAAACGGCACCAAAACGAAGAAAAGCTGAAGGAGGAGAAGAAAATCGCTTTCGCATGCGACAAATTCAGGCGGAGAGTGTGTGTGTGTTAGTGTAAATGTTGCTAAATTTATAAATAACAACACAAGTTGTGCCTGTGCTCCTGTGCTCCCAAAGTAAATCGGAATAAAAGCAAAAGTGATGCGCTCGCCGTGAGGGAAATGGAGATTGAAAATAAGGAAAATATCAACGCATAAATAAAGCGTCGCCTCGATCGCGATCCGCGTCCGATTCTGTCGCATTTGCCGGCTGCATTTCCAAATAGATCGGCCAGCTACAGGCTATAGTTGTTGCTGCTGTTGTATCCGAAGGTGCTCAGGTCTATATCCCCGACCTGGCGGTGCGTGCCGGTGGATTATGTAAAGTGGCACACGAGCAATCGCAGAATATATCTCGGCATCTCGAAAACAAAGTTGGTTCCCGAAAGAAGGGAAACTGAAATTGAAATAAAATGAAAAGCAAATAAAAATAAAAATAAAGGGAGAATTGCTGGGGAAGATCGCTAGAAATTTGTCGCACGCGCGCGATCTCAGTAAGTGCATCTAATTTATTTTGCATCTATTGCAATTGAGAGGCGTTCGCGCGAATGCATCCGCCAGATACGTTTTCGTAATTGTCGTCAGCGGTTCGAGTTGCGCGAGTGTCCGCCGGATTGGATTACCACCAGCCTCGGCCAGAATAAATACAAGATAAATTCGAAACAGTTTGTCGAAAAGGCACAGATAAAGGCCGTTGTGAGGGATATATTTTGAGCGGCCTGATCAGGGATCCCTTGCCAAGAGCAACGCAATGTCGTCCTACCGCAGTTATGTAAGTACTAGTTAATGCCAACTATCCGTATCGGTATCTGTATCTGAGTATTCGTATCTCTTTTCTGCCATCAAGTGGTTGTGTGTATCTTGGCGTTTTCGCTCTGCTGTGTGCTTTTGCAATTTTGTTTATTTCTAATTTGTTGCCTTCTTGCCTCATCTCATACACTTGGCTGTTTGGCAGATACACAGATACACGTTCGCAGATATATAATGTATCCAAGAGATCTGTGTGAGCTCCAGTTCCATTGATAAACAATTTAGCCACAAATTCGCTCATTGTCTGACATTTCGGCCTAATTTCAATTTCCGCTGAATGAATCGATGGCTGGCTGACTGACGGGTTTGAATGAACGAATGCCAAACAAATGCATAAATTAATGCCTTTTATTTTGGCAGAGAGAATTAAATGACAAATTTTAAATGAAGCTTGATTAATGCTCGTGTTTGCGCACCAAAAGTATTTAAATATACTTTGTTTGAAGTGATTGCGGTATAAATAAGACACATTCCAATGTATATTGTTAGTTTCAAATATATTATTTTATTTAATGCGTTGAAATTGGCCTTAATATTAACTAGTTTTAGCTAGAAAAATAATGAATTCTCCCCAAAGAATTTATTAATGTAAAGGGAGACTAATTACTACAAGGAATACCTGAACGCATTAGCATTTAATTATTATTCCAGTTTATAATGCCCTTTTCCCTAAACCCCTTCATGTTCAACTCATTATATCCTTTTGTTCCCAGGCATAGCCAGGTTTATGACTTTGGGCCACCTTCTGACACGTTCGGGCATAAATCAATTAAATATTTTTCGGGTCTCAGAATCTAATAAACTGATCAATTTATGGCCGGCAAACAACAAGTTTCCACTCCATCCCACTCGCCGACTCATCTCCCCAATTATATTTAGAATGCTTCTAAAAATGTTTGTGCTGCTGGCGGGGAGTTTGAAGTAAATCGAAATGATTTCTGTTTCTTTCGAGTTGACGCCGCTTCTTGCCGGAGTTGGTACTTTGTTCGAGATGTTTTTATGGCCAGAAGGAAGTTGTAAATATTTATGACACGCATAAAGTTGAAAGTTCCTCCGCGAGAGCTGCGGAGCACGCACCACCTAATTAATTAACAAAGTGTGAATATTCATGCAATTTGTTCTTCGGGGGCATTGGAGTGGGGAAACAAAGAGAATTGGAGGGGGTATAATATCCTTTTTACTATACATTCTATAATTGTATTCATTATTAGTAAGAAGCTAGTGAAATGTATACTTTTCGATCTAGTTTCTTTTGAATTGATTGCCAAACCATTATATCAAAATTGTCTGAGTGCTGGAGAAAGGAAAACGGTGCCGGGCACTTGTCAAGTGTTTTATAATTTCAGTTGGACGAACAGTTAGAGTCACAGATCCCGCACATCCTTTCCGATTTTTCCGATTTTCCCAGTAAGAAAACACTAAAAAACCTCAAAAATGCCGCGTCGTCGTCGTCCACGCCGTAAGATGAATCCCTCGACAGTGACGAGGAAGAAGAACCAGGAGAATGCCGGGCACAACAATCGCCAGAAGACAGAGCCACCACCCCCACCCACCCCGGCGGAACCCCCCAAGTCAGAGCCGGTCAGAGAGGAGGCATCTGGCGAGGAGTCACCCGAGGCAGCCTCCACTTCCAGTGGCGAAGTTAACAATGAGGCGGAATACA
Organism: Drosophila anomelani; assembly: GCA_035045905.1. NCBI lineage: Eukaryota > Metazoa > Arthropoda > Insecta > Diptera > Drosophilidae > Drosophila > Drosophila anomelani. The sequence goes on from JAWNOO010000165.1 coordinate 14,476,442, forward strand.
AACTCTTTCCGGAGGTCTTCGAAAAACCGCCCCTGGGCCAGCTGCCCACGTTTGCTGATGTTTTTGGCCAGCCCTCCTATGAAAATGGTTACCAACAAAAGGATGTGCCCGTCGCTGCTGCCGCTACTGCGTCCTCCTCCTCCACCTCCGCCTCCGCGACCGCGTCCACTTCGCAGGGCTGCGGCTGTCCTGGAATCCAGAGCACGCCCGACGGGTACTTCACCCAAATTCCCGCCACAATGCTGAGCGATAGCTTTGGAATGACCGGACTGCTGGCCGCCATTCGGAGCACGGTCACGGAGCCGGGGGCCACGCAGCTAGTCTTCGGTGAGGACCTCACCACCTATGGACTGGACTTGGCCGCCCAGGGCGATATTTATGTGCACTTTAATGGGCCCTTTACCCAGGAGCCGCCTGAGCGCAGCTCCATGGACTGCGCTCTCGAGCTTGGGATGCGTGCCATGCGGGATGCTATGGACAGGTATCCGCCCCTGCCGCCGTTCTGGGATCCCTTCGTTCCGGAGACCCGAAACCTGGGTCTTGTGGGTGGTGATAGCAAAAAACCTGATTCAGACCAAAGCCAAGAGCCCAAGGTGGCATCCAATTCGGAATCGAGATCGGAACCCAAAGTGGAACCCACAAAGGAGACCAAAGAAGATCCGCCTCTGCCGCCGCCAGATCGCGGTCGGGGCAGGGAAAGGAAACAGGAACCTGGCTTAAAGAAAAAGAAATTCAAGCAGCGATAGGACCACGGCTCAGTAACTGGGGAGCACTGGAGCACGTGATCCTTGTGACTAGCAAGCACTCGAATATAAGAATATGTTTAGATCGGCATAATGAATCGGCTTACAACGTTGCTATTTTGGAAAGGTTAATACATTTTGTAATTGATTAAATAAAATTGAATATGGTAAAATTTATATTATTTTAGCTTTAAATTTTAAGGATATTTATATTGAATAAATAATGTATTTAATTCCATTTAGTGTACATAGTATTTTACTATATTTCACTCATTAGAGCGCAGAAGAAACAATTGTTTGCTTGAGATAATTCTGGTTATGAGTTAATGTTGGTTAATGTTATAATTATTTAAAAGCAAAATAATTCTTTAAATGTTACTTTTATTCCATGAAGATTTAATTTCTAGTTTTTAAATGATAGTAAATATAAATGCTAATCCCCCATTCAACAATAGATCTTTGTACTTGCTATATAAATTATGTGAAATCACTAACATGTTGCACATGATCATTAGGTTTTGAATGCATTGCATCTTTCACTTTTAAGTTCGCTACATTTTTACACATTTCAGTTTCGTGAAACGCATTTTTCGACACTTTTGACAGAGGAAACTAGAAAAGCATTTATAAATAAATCATTTGTCTGGCACGCGAATTTTCAGTCGCCACTTTAAATCATGTGAGGTCACAGTCTATATACTTTGTGAGTGGATGGCTTTCCTGGCTGCGATTTATGGACCCCGGCGACTGACAGACAGGCGCAATATAGTGCATCCTGCTCCTGGTACTCCGATTTGCAAAATGCCTTTGCCGATCTCTAATTGAGATGCATAATAACGCTGTCAGAGGAAGTGCAGCAGCACTCCTTGAACAAAGTACACATGGCAAAAAGATTCCCATTCCCATTCCCACTCTCAGTACCATTCCAGAGAAGATCCATCCGTAGACATCCCCGATCATCATCATCATCAGGCCTCCGCCGGCTGAGTGTCTCCGTTTGCTTGTTTTGCACATTGTTGGGCTATTTGTGTGTTTGGCATTCCATTTCACTGGGCGAAAACAATTAGCCGCGACTGTCCGTCCCTCTGTCTGTTTGTCTGTCTGTCTGCCAGTCTTCCTCACTCTCTCTCACTCCCACTCCCACTCGGTTAGCTATTCATCCCATTGGGCGGGCGCTGGAGAATGTAATAAAAATAATATTATTTTTTATCCCCTGGTAGTTGTCATCCGCGGCGACTGGCGCCTCCAGGGATTGGAGATTCTGGAAAATGTCTGAAGAGCATTTTCAGTAGCAAATTCCATTAAAATTATGAGAGTTCAACGCCAAAGGTTAAAGTAATCAGCTTTTAAAATTGGCCTCACAAACGTAATCTCAATATAATTTACAAAATAGTTTAACAAAATAATAATTGAAATATCTAAATTGGTTTAATAATTTAAAGGATTTATTTCGGTTACAAATCAGTTTACATATTGTATTATTTCAACCAGATCTGAGTTCAACAGCATTTCAACTGCTCATTTGCGATCATTTTCAATAATTGGCCAAAAAGAGTGCTGGTTGCCAAAAATCTGTAAATCGGCGACGTGAATTTTGCAATTTTAAATGGTTGTCTGATCGCAAAAGATATATATACATATCTCTCAGAGAAAAAAAGGGCAAAGTGGTGATCGCAATATTCACTATATCTTCTGGGGGGAGAACTCAACCTGTCTCGGTGGACGAGGCCAATCTAATGCCTAATGTCTAATGCGCTGCGGCCGAGATTAGAAGGCAGATGTTGAAATAATCGAAATGAATCTGTTTACACGTCCAAATTAATTGAAAAACGCGTGCTACAGCGCCATTTAATTGAAAATGAAATAGACGCAGCAGCAGCAGCATCAGAAAAGTCCCAACAGAATCCCAATCCCAATCCGAGAGAGACTGCAATGGGCGAGTTCAAAGAGGCGGCGCATCCCAAAACACACAAATAGTCCAACGGCGATATCGGGCAGGGGATATATAGTATGTATATATCGCGTCTTGAGATTCTTTGGCATCCACCGATGATGTTGATGTTGCTGATGTGTCGGATGTTGATGCTGCTGCTGGCGATATTGTTGTTGTTGTGGTGATGATGTTGCTCCTCCGCTGACGATGATGAAATGCGTGCGAATAATTGTCGAGTGCACGGCTCATTGAGGAAATTCCCCTGGAAAATGGAGAAGGTGGCGCCGCATCTGCAGAGTAGGAAAGCAATGTGCTCCACATTGCATTGTTTTTCTTGAGATTTTCCCCGGAGTCAATTGGTTTCGGACTCTTAGGACGCCAATCAATCAAAGCCATGTGATTGCCCATCAGTTTCAATTTCTTTTGAATGAATGCAGGCACATCTCGAGGAGGAGAACTGCAGAGGCCACAAGGAGAGCTGTGCCAGAAATCCCTCATTCATTATTTTTGTGAGAATTTATTGAGAATCACTGAGAGAATTGAGTATTATTTTGTTGGATACATTTAGATCTTTTATTTGTTATTTTTTAATTTTAATCTCGTCTTAAAAAAGCATATATTTATTCATAATATTTGCATTAATTTGTTCCCGTTTCTGTATCTTTATCAGACTCCCTGGAAGACCAGCCTTGGCAGCTCCTATAAGCCGGCAAGTTCTTCGGTGAGTATTTTTTAAATTATTTTATCATTTAATCCCTTTAAATAACTAATTCACCTCGTCTTTCCTCAGTACGGCTCAACTGGAGACTCCACTTCGCGCTACACATCTCTGGCCACGCCCAGCGCCTACAGACCCTCGTTTTCCGGCGGAACCTACCGCCTGAAAAGGGATCCCCCACCAAGCACTGCCAGCACCACTCCGGTGACAAGTTATGTTAGCCGCTATGCCAAGACAGATCCCAAAGAAGCGGCTCCCAGTGAGCGGAGCAGCCCGGTCAAGAGATACACAGGTGCAGGCACCAGCTCTCTGGGTAAATACGGGCGCTCCCGGGATCCCAGTCCGGTGGCCTTGGAGCACACAAATCGGAATAAGTCCCGGGATCCGAGTCCCATCATAGACAGCGCCAGAAGCAAATTGGGGGCCACATACCGTGCAGGCAATACGCCCTCCAGTTCCTCCTCATCCGCCTCCCGGAACGGCTACAGCAGTCGCTACGGCGGCACAGCCTCCCGAATTTCAGGGAATGGGAGTGCCATTTCCTACTTGACTACAAGCGATTTCCATGCCAGAACCGCCAGCAGGGCCAAGGCCAGCCGAGAGAGGGAGCGGGAAAAGGAAAAGGAACTAGAGATTGAGGAGAAGCCCAGTGAAGTGGTCTCGCAGGGCAAGGAGAAGTCTGCAGAGAAACAGCTGGAGGAGCAAGCGGCCTCCAATATTGAGGCTGAAACCCCCGAAACCTTCATCAGCGTCTCGGTGGTTACCAGAGCCACTTCACCCACCCTACCAGGCAGCACCACCGTACAACGCACCCGACGCATTGATCCGGCCAAAACAATAGAAAAGACCATCCAAAGATCCACGAAAAAACGACCCACAGTCGATCAGGAAATCCAATCGGATCGTATGGACGACTCCACGCGATATCTTCGCTATAGTGCCGGCGGCAGCAGTCTCAGCTCTACGTATAGTCCACATCGGGATCGGATCAGCAGTTTGCGGTACAGCGCCAGTCCACATAGCTCGGGATCGGGCAAGTCCAGTCCGCTGGGCGAGGGAAAACCAAGTCAGCCCATCCCAGAGGCAGTATCTCCGGCTAGAACCAATGGCTCTGTGAGCTCCACAAAGTCCTCTGAAGCCCTATCTCCTCCGCGAACCAATGGCACTGTGAGTTCGGCCAAATCCTCGGAAGCATTATCTCCTCCCAGAACCAATGGCTTGTCAAAGTCCCCAGCAGCGATGTCGCCACCGAGAACCAATGGGTCTGTGAGCTCAGCGAGATCAACAGATGCTTTATCCCCGCCCCGAAGCAGTGGCAGCTCTCCAAAATCCGTGGAAGCAGCTTCTCCACCCAGATCGAATGGCTCCTCAAAGTCCACGAAGTCCAAGCTATCGCCACCGAAAGCCGTGCGCCTGAATTCCCGCCAATCTTCGGTCGAGAATCTGGTAAACAAGCCACCGGCTCCTCCCAGCAAGGCGGACTCACCAACCAAGACCTGCAGCTCCAGCTCGGGCAGTTCCGCTGTGAAGTGGCCCAACAAGGATTTCCGAAAGTCGTCCCTGAACGTGGGACCCACGGATAGGCCCAGAAAGTCGCGGACTCCCAGTAGTGGCGGCGAGTCCGAGGATTTGCCCAATGGCAGTAGTCTAGAGCGCTCACCCAGTGCCGGGTCCGAGGGAAGCCTAGCCTCCGGAGGATCCTCCAAGAAATCTGGCAAGCTTAGCAATGGCAAAGTTTCAGGAGCAGCAGTCAGCAAGCCAAAGGCCCACAAATCCTGCAGCGAATCCACGACGGGCAACTCATCCTCGGCCAACGCCTCCGCCTCGGACAGTGATCAGCAGCGGGTGAAGAGTGTGAAAAAGCAGGCCAAGAAGAAAACCGCTGCTGGCAAGGTCGCCGCCGCCCACAAGCCTGCCGCCGCTGAGTCACCACCGCCCGCCGTGGTTGAGGTGGTGCCAGCGACACAGACGCGACTGAAGAAGCTCTCGGCGGTGTCGAATTTTTTCGCCAGCCGTCAGCAAGACGCAAATAACGAGCCCATCTTCCTCGAAAGCTCCGAGAGCTCGGGCGAACCGGAGGCTCTTTCTCTGCCGGCGATCTCGGGATTCTCAAAGATCACGAAGATATCGACCAACAGTCTAATCACAGACCTGCGAACGAACGAACCGCGAACGACGCCATCGAGCGAAGCAAATCCCACCTCGCCCACAACAAATTCCCTGAGCTCGAGCACACGCTGCCCCAGAGAAACCACAACGGGAACGGGATCGGGAACCAGATTGCCCACGAGCACGGTTAGCACCCAGGATACGAGCCTGACGACCACGGCGAGTCTTACTACTTCGGAACAGGACGAGCCCAGTTGGTGGCAGGACACCAGCTTACAGATAAACACAGCCTCTGCCTTGGATCACAACAATCGGACGGAGATGCCTCCATACAGGCTGAGACACATTGATTCTGGCGAGGAGCAAGCCTGGTGGCTGCAACGCGACGAGAACGGGGATGACGACGACACGCTGGCGGAGGAGACCCTGAATACACTGGACGACGATGCCCAGGAAGTGAGCAAGGGCACCTGGTGGAGTCAGGAGGAGCAGGACTCGAGCAGCAGTCAGGTGAAGGCAATGCCCAAGAGCAGGCTCTCGCCGGAAAAGGATGCTTGGTGGCTGCAGGAGGAGGAGGGTCACAAGTCTCCCAGGGAGAACGGAGATCTTAACAACAACAAAAACAGCAGCAGCGAACCCCATGTGGAGGTGACCCTGAAATTGCCATCGAATGGCAGCCGCAGCTCCAAGAGCGGAGGAGCCTCCAAGAGCACCAATGGCAGTTCTAAGGGTGGCGGCTCCAATCCCTGGTGGCTGTCCGGTCCCGCGAAGAAGCTATTTAACGTACAGCGCGTGGAGTCCGGCGAACGGGCCTGGTGGCAGGAGCAGCCGGAAGAGCAGACCCAGGAAGAAAAGGAGAACGAACCGCCACCGGTGAAGCCGCCAACGCCACCGCCGCGCATCATCAAGCACTGGGAGTCTGGGGAACGAGCCTGGTGGCTTCAAGACGAGCCTGAGACCACCAAGCTTCCAGCTGCAGCCAGCAGCGATGACGAGGAGCAGCCACCATCCCGAGATGAGGTGGACCTGAGGGAGAGCCACGGCCAACCTGTGGCGGATGCTCCTCACGAGCTAAGCAGCTCGTTTGACTTCAACGCCTACTCGGAGCGACCAGTGCCTCTGGGTCAGTGCGCCAGTCCCGTACGCTGTCCCTCGCCCTACGACAACATTCCAAGGTCGAAGGTGCCGGAGCCCTCACTGCCATTGCCGCCCAGCCTCACCCCCACCCACTCGCACTCCCTCACCCCACCGTACACACTCCCCACTCTGCAGCCACGCTTCTCCCCGCAAACTCGCCGAGCCGGCGAAAAGCTTTTCATTTCGCGCCATCAGAACATCGATGAGTTACTAGGCGGCGCCTGTCGACCCCTCAGTCCGCTCTTCTACAGCAACCCCAATCCGGCGGAGAGCGAGCCCACCCCGCTGGCCAGCAAGAATATGTTCCTCCTCGAGGAGGTTACACCTGACCAGGTGCGAATCCATGACAGCACTGCCCAACTGCCGGTCATCCAGAGAATGCAACGGTGAGTTTTTAAAGTAAATTTCAGGATATATAAATATTATATTTAATCATGCTAAACTAATTTGGATAAAGTGAAGATTAAGAAGAAGTTTAAGTGATTCTCCCATACTAAATATAATATTTAATTAAAAATTAATATTCTCTAAATCGTTTTGAAAATGTAATTTTCACTTTCTAAAAATTCTTTCTTTTAGCTTAAATAAACTTAAAGTATGAAATAAATTTCTTTATCTTGAAATATATACAAAATAAATAAAATAATATATAATATAAATCACTTTTATAAATATCTCTCATTAGCCATCAGAATTAAATACCAGGAAATCGTTTTTTACAAGTAAATAGGAAACAAAAAAACGATTTTTTATGTTTGCCAATTTACAAGGTTGAAAGTACATAGATTCTAAAAAATTCTTCAGGTAAGATTTTGGGCACCTATATATCTTATATATAAATATATTTTCAGAGAATAGGAATAATAGGAGAAAATAATGCTTTTTAGAGGAGCTTTTGAAGAGAACTTTTCTTGTTTGTTGTGTGGTGAATATGCTCAACATGTGGTTGCTTATGTCTGATCTCTCTCTTTCTCTCTATATATATTTTGATCTTGCAGCGATGTCGAGTGGTTGGAGAATGGCAGCAGCTTTTACGAGCCACCTAAGCAACAACAACAAAAACAATTACAGCACCAGCAGCAGCAACAGCAACGCCGGGTAAGTGTCCACCCCCATAAACCAGCCCCTCTTCCCCTTGAATTTCCACCGATTTCTAGGCAGATTGCAAGCGTTTTGGCAGCCTGCCCGTCTTGTTACGATATCGACTACCGCCTACACTTTGTTTTATTTATACAAATACCCTAGGATTTTGAGAAAATATATGTGTAGAGAAAGGTTATATTAGTTTTACGTGCAGTTCTTATTTTATGGAGGGGATTTATATCGTAAAGAAAAAATAAAAATAATATTAGTATCTTCTATTCTTTACATTTTTAATATAATTTGAGTCTTTATTGATTTTAATTAAATTTATTTCTTGACATTCAAGGCTCTTAAAATATATTAAATAACATTTTCTTGAATAGTCATAAATTAACTTATAATTTTGGACTTAAGCACTTCTTTTACCCATTTTATTTCCCAATGTTTGCTATGTCACTGCAAATAATTCTTATGTTTCACTTTGGCCAACTTTCTCTGAAAACTGCGTTTGCTGTTAAAATCTAAAATATTTAATTTCCATGCGTCCTGCCCTGCACTTATCGTCCAGATATATCGATATAGCAACAGACGCACACCTCGTACCTTTCACTTATCGCAGAACTTTTGACACTCGCCGCCCCGTATCGCTTACCTGCCGCAGCTGGGCGTTCAATTTCAATTTAAATACCCGGAACGACAAAGGGCAGGCCAGGGCGAGCCAAGGTGCGCGCACCCACACCCATTTGTTGGTGGTGATTCGGTGGTGCAGTGGTGCAGTTATCACCTCCGGCATCGCCGCCAGATTCGGTCTTGAGTGACAGCCCTCAAGTGGCTGCGGCAGATTGAGGGGGTCTGTGAGTCAGTTGCCGGTCTCTGGTTCTCTGAAAATAAGAAAAATAACAAACAATAAGAACGTTTTTTGCGGAGTGATATACGACTTTTCGATGACCTCTAGTTGTGTGTAATTAAATTAAATTCATTCAAAATGTCCCCAGGATGTAAGAAACTTTATTTACAGCCTATTACTGTACCTCAGAAAACTCTGGGGGTTTAATGTTTTTAAAACGTGATTAAATGCATGTTGGTAAATTTGTATATCAAATTAGGTATAGTGTATAGTTGAATTTTAAACTATTTTATATAATAATATACCCTTAATTTTCCCACCAAAATGGGTATAAATGCAAATACAACAAAGTGCATCGATGTCAGAACAAGACGCGGAACAGCAGACACTCACACACAGAATGAAAACATAAGCACACAAATTTTATCTTAATTACATTCAGTCGTCGGCTTGGGGCTGCGGCTTCCTTGCCGGGATTTGGGTGGATCCAGAATCGCGCTCCAGTTTGCTGGCCATACAAAGCCACACACATTAACACCAGCAACGAGGGCAAGGGAACAGCGAGAACAACTCTCGGCTGAAATGGGTCATAATGCAATTAACACGACCATAAAGCCAAATCAAGGGGGCAAAGAAGCTCTAACTGTAAACTGTAAAATATATATTTCCGGAGGAGGAGCTGAGGGGTCAACGAGGGGCATACAAATACCGCTTGCAAATATTTGTTCATTCATTTCGCTTCTTATATACGAAATACTCTCCAACCTTAAAGTAATTGTTGACTTTGCTCCGCCAAATGTGTGGCCATAAAAGCAAAAGTCGCCGGAGAAAAAAGTCTCCATTAAAAATCGAAAGTCCATTCAACCCGCCATAAAAACCTATCAAGACGGCAATTCCCTAGAAAAGCTCTGTGTTGTCACCTCTGAACCCAAGTGATTCGCTGCCCGAAAATAGCATCTGGCATTGATGCGTGGAGACCAAAACAAAGCAAGAGTCGAGCAGCGCCACAGCTGAAATTACCCAAATTACATTATAAGAGACATTTAGTTTTCATTTATCGCCGCTCGCACAAATAAACACAATTTTAATGGCAACCAGAAAAAAAAAAACAAAACACAAAAATGTTGCGAAGATCTTTTGATGACGCATATTCAAGTATTCCCCGTTCCTCCCTCTCCCGATGCTGACTTGGTTTTCTTTTTTTATTTCAAGGCAATTGTTGCTTCGGCAAAGACAACTATATTATCAGCCCATGTACTTTGTTTATAGAGTTGCTTACTCACTTTTTAAGCTTGAATTGGCATTTGATAATGGAGACATCTGTTTAAGTGACGTCTTTGAATCGCTGGGGGAAAATCCAAAGTTGTAAAGTGAATAAAATATCTCTTTAGATTTATCTGAGATCCTCTTTTATATCGGCAATATAGCCACAAAACTGGGCTTCAATTTCAAGTTTATTATTATTTATATAAATATATAACGATTATTGAGCTGCAAACAATTCCTTTCCCTAAACTATTTACTCTCTTGATGGCCTGCCATTTGCGACTATCGATTTGCAATTAAGTAGCATATCGAATGTGCGGCCATTAGCCATTAGTCGGCCACCTCCCGCACTGCATCTGAATCTGGATCGAATACCCAAGGAATGGCACTTGTAAATCCACAGCCCGCACCCAAAATTCATTGCCCATAATCGCAACCTTGCACGAGGCGGCGGCACACACCCACCGCGAAAAGTCAGCAAACAGCGAGCGCAGCGGGTGAGCTGCAACCGAGGAGTCTTAGTTGCAGTCTTAGTCGGAGACTTAGTCTGAGGCCCTGCATAAGTCCGGCTAATGATAGGCTAACGCTCCATCAACGATAAGGCCAAATTGTGGCACACGCGCCACCAACCTATTTTTAGGTTAGCGCATGGGGAGCACTTGTAAGTTGTAAGGCCCACTGGGAAAAAAAAGCTAGTAATCATCGCCTTAATAATTAAATAAAAATCTAAATAATATTTGCTTTAATAGGAGATTTATTTTATATATTATTGATATTGTGACCTTAAATTCTACTGTTTTTCTAAAGAATGTATTAAATAAGTGTTTCAAAATTGTAGTACAAACGTTAGGAAACAAGTTTTAATTTAATTATGTATTAATTATAATAATTCTTATTCTTACCCTTGAGATTGATATCCAATACATCAGTAAAATAATAAATAAACAAAACATTTGGTGTACTGCATGTTCAATTAGAGAGATAAACACCGGGCTAAACAGCAACAAAGTTGCAGCCACTCACCTGACCACACTCACTCACGCACACTTGCGCCCAAACACATACAACACACGAAACTCAGCAACTCACCTCGCTCGCAACCTGCCTCAAGCGTCTTACGTCTTGTTGTTTACGTCACGCAAGCGAAGCGGCAGCGTTTCTCACCTGAAACTCGAATGCTTACGTATGCACTGAAAAAATGTTGATTTGGAAAAAGAAACAAGTTAACAATTTTTCAATAAATATCTATTCTTATTTTAAAATAATTAAAAATTTATTATTAACATATTTTTAACCAATTTTTTTATTAAGTTTATTTGCTGACATTAATAATTATTCTGAAGCGAAATAATAATGACTACATTTTGAAAATGCCCAAAAAAGTAGGCAAGAAAATGTTGAATGCCCGCGTACGAGTAGTACACGGCGTATACTTAATTTTTTGGCCATATTCAAATTTTATAGCATACTTTTCGGTGTCCCATCAATACAATTCAGTGCCCACAGCAACTTCCGTATTTCAGGAAATGTTGAATATTTATTTATTTGAATAATAATTATAATTGTTTTATAATTTTTAAAAACTAAAAATTTATTTTTTAAATTTATGAAACAAATATTTTAAATTAAGTTATTCTACAGCGAAATAAAAAGAACTACATTTTGAAAATGCCCACAAAATTTGACAAGGAAATGTTGCGTATACTTAATTTTTTGGCCATATTCAAATTTTATAGCATACTTTTCGGTGTCCCATCAATACAATTCAGTGCCCACAGCAACTTCCGTATTTCAGGAAATGTTGAATATTTATTTATTTGAATAATCATTATAATTGTTTTATAATTTTTAAAAACTAAAAATTTATTTCTTAAATTTATGAAACAAATATTTTAAATTCGCATTCGTATAGTACATGGCGTAGACATAATTTTTAAAATTCCGTATTTTAAGAATTGTAGATTTTTTCTAAATTTCTGCTCTGGTTCCACCTTTTCTTCTCAGTGTACCGAAGTATCTTTCTCTCTCAGTATCTTGTGCTCTCTGCGGCCGCCGCTTCTTGTTGCACCTTTGGCGCTGCCTTCTTCTTCCACCGTTTGCTTCTTCTTTAACGCTGCGGCTCGCTCGCTGCTTTGGCGCTCCGTTCAGTTGGATTTCGTTGGACTCGGTTGGCTCAGTTCAGTTCCCCAGCGAACGCGCTCAAGTTCAGTCGCTTCGACTTGCGTCCGCTTCGACTTACCTCCGCCGTTGTCGTGGTCGTCGCGGGTGAAAACAAAACGGATAAGCCACCGAGCGGGGCAATCGTCGCTCAGCTGCGCGCGTCGCCTTCCTATTTCCGCCCACCCCCGGAGTCACCTGTGTGTGTTGTGCCGTTCTTGTTGTTGTTGTGGGCAACGTTTATAGTATTTTAACTGCCTTAGTTGCTACAACAATTGGTAATACGAAAGGCTTAACAACAGTCATAAGTGATTAACAAAAAGCTGAAACCGAAAAACAACCAAATATTAGAAAAGAAACAAATCATCGATAATTGTGCGAAACGTATTGTGGAAGAAGAGGCGGAAACATCATTAAATATTGCTAACTAGCCCACATAAAATTGCAATTTATTTTGGAGGATTATCGATTTTCTGCGTGTCACTGTGTCAAAGTCAGAGGCGGAACATCATAATCCGCCGCGTTCAAGCCCCAAAGTTCCCCAAAAGCCGTCTCAATTGAGGCTCCACTGTGGGCGCTAAGTTCAGTGTCAAAAAGTTCTTCAGTTTCGGTAAACAGCTGTCTCGCTCTGGGCCCCATTTCCTCTTTGTCAACTGGTTCGTCCGGGGAAGGGAAGGACACACTGTCTGCGGCTCTCTATTCCAGTCCAACTCCAACTGCTACTCACACCTATTGAGGATCTGTCTCCCTGCGAAGAAGCCACATAGCAAATAGTGGTAGTAAAATTGAAATATACAAAAAATCAGGAGGGAACGAGAGGGCCTAAAACCGGAATTGTGCAAATAAATCTCGATATAAGTCCCAGTCTCCGGCCTCTCTGGGCTTCTTTCTTCTGGGAGCGGGACTCGCTTGTTGTGTTCGACAAGGAAGCAAATCTTCGGCGCAGTTTTGCCAAATTACGAGCTGAGAAATATTATTTATTTTCACCCATTAACGAGGAAATTGCCCCCAAAGGCGTCAAGTGATTGTGCTTTCTCTGTCAGTGACTACACAGAAGCGAATTGGATATGGTCTAGGGAAATTTAAATGCAATTAATCTATAGTTAGAAATTTGTATTTTCTTTCACATAGTAATAACATTTCTTGAAAAATAAAATTGACCTGAATAGCTAATTTGAATGCATGTGAGCCCCCTGTTGTGTCTGTGTACGTAAGCATCTGCATTTGTATCTGCATTGCCATCTGTCACCTGGTAACCCACAAATTATTGACAGCAAATTAGCTTTATTGTAGTGCCCCAAATTCCAAGGCCCTCGACTGTCGCTCAATTAGAGGCTTGATTGCACTATATTACCCTCCACTCCACTCTGCTATATAGTATGTATAATCAGGCACATGACCAACTCAACTAAATCCCATCCAGCACTAAAACATAGTCTAGTTCTTCTTCTCCTCCATCTGCTCGTGCTCCTCCTGCTCAGCATTTATTTACTTTTTAATATGCAAATAGAGAATGCTATGGAATTTATTATGGCGAAACAGAATAAGTTAATTCTGTTAGCTCTATCTGCTGTGCAAAAAAAAAAAAACAGAAAAAATTATAAAGCTAAAATAAAAGAGCAGCTGTGCGCGCGGGGAACCCCTGGCAGGGGGTTGGCGGGGGTGAACAAACCCCATTTCAACGCGGTTAGTGCGCTAAGTACGAAGTACGACACAAGAGCTTCTATTTAGTTATAGATACAAGCACCGCGAATTACAGTGGCTTGTGAAATTCGGTGCACTGATTTTGCAAAGAAACGTGCGAAAACGGCATTATGGAGATGTGAGAATATGGAAAAGGTTATTCCAGTTGAGATCAGACATCAGGAATTTGGATTAATTACAAAAACTAGTTATTTAGATAATTGATTTAAAGAACTATTCATTTTTATTAGGTGGAATAAAATAATATGATTAATAATATTACAATAAATATAGGTTTAACTTGTTGGTTATTACGTTACATCTCATCGAATGTGTTAACCTTTAAATTAGCTGAAACACACGTAACTCCATAAAAAAGTTTGACATCATTCAAAAAACAGATCCACTTTTTATGCCATTCGTGCCAAAAGTGGCAGCTGAACTCTTGCCAAAAAATGGTGGCAGACTCGACGCACCCACTGTGCCTGGTCCGTCGTAAACGTAGTTACGATTTTAATTATCTGCCGGCGTAATCTGCCAGCGCCGACGTCGGCTGCCTGTTGACGTGCCAACCGCGGACACTTCAGATATAGTAGCTTTAGTTTCAGCTAGGGTTTTTCAGTTCCCCCTCAGAGGAGACTTTTCACTCTTTGGTCTGCTCAGCTCAGCTCTGCTTTTTTTCTCGCCTGCATTCGCTAATCCAATTTTTTAATTGTGCCGAGCAAGAAGCAGAGAGCGAACACCATCCAGCACTTAGTTAAGCCCCGAGAAAAAGATCTTAAGTCGGGGAAAACTTCACCGTCATAGCCGCATATATACATGTATATCTCACTCTCTGTGGCCGGCTGCCTTTCTGCCATTTCTTGGGTTTATTTTTTTTTCAACATTTTTCGCTTAGTTTATGCGTTATCTTTCAGCGCTTATCTGGCTACCGAGTTGGAGTCGTGTTCGTTGACTATGCAAAGTCAAGGTGAGTTCAGGTGTGCGGCCTTTTTTTTTTTTGCTTTTGTTAGCTGGGGATCTAATTCGCTTAACTATCAGCCAAACCACTGACAGCTAATTATAATGCCCGTCTTAATGCCAAATTACGCTGAATGCATATGATCTGTAATCGGCTTTGCCTCAATTGCGTGGGAATTCGTATCGCCTGGCTTATGTAAAGAGCCGAAAGCGCCGAAAAACCCGTAGTCTCGGCTGTTATCCGGCTGTTGAAAAACTCTTTCAGCTCATTAACTAACAATCAAGTTGGCAGACAGAGCGCATTAGTGAGTAATTCCCTCTTTTTTGCATTTTTCCCCTCATAGAGGGCCCCTCTATGATGGATATATGTATTTGGCCGATAAAGCGTTGGCCAAACAATGAAAGTGTCGGTGCTGCAACCACACCCCGAAAAGCGAAAAAGGTAAAAACTCCACAGTTCGGTTTCTTCGGCGCCGCTTGCCAAATGCTAAGTGCTATTGAGGTCAGTGGCTTAGTACACGCCACCACCGAAGGCATTCGCTGCTGCTACATGCACATCAGCCGGGAAAATAAATAACCCATTAGCACGAAGGTCCGTCCGAGCCACTAAACTTTATTGATTTATTCGCCGCCCTGCCTCGGTTTTTCTTCTCACTTTCATTGACATGGATTCCGAATATACTGGCCATATTCTTGGTGTCTCTAACATTGACATATTGCACTACAGAATATTGCACTGCCGATGTTTTGTCTTTCCGGGTCAAGGCTGTTTTAGCTACAAAATATGTACATATTTTTATTGATTTTCGCTTGAGCTAAAAACATGAATAATCCTCAAAGCGAAGAATACGTAAGGGTATATAGAAAATAAATTAACTTTGAACAAGTTTCGTAGGGCATCAGCCATCAGAAAACCCTATTTCAATCAAATAAGCTGTCATTTCACTTGGACTAAGCAAACAACTTCCTATAAATCAAACAACACACCATTTTCTGTACCTTTTTAAAGACGCTAGCCCCCCAAAAAAAACAACTCTATTTCGCCCCCGACAGGCGCTCCTCTAATGAAGTGATAACTTGACATTGGCCTGGGCTTATCAGTGAAGTTCAACAAATTTTCAGTGATTTTTATCGCAGGTTCAGCCATCTTCTCAATGGCTTTCAATGGTCGTCATAAAACTTGACGACTGGCGGCACTGATGCACCCGTGTGGCTCCGGGAAAATGCCACCAAAGGGTTCATAAAATGCAAAGTAGTTTGATTGTGCGATCATAAAAAAGTTTACGGCAAGAAAAATGTCCATAAAAGCAATTAAGTGAAACAAGTCGGCTTTACGTGGCTCTCCCTGGATCAGCGATCTTTTGTAAGGGATCGCTTTGCCTTTGCCTTGAATTGATTTGCTTTGGCTTGAGGTTGGGGAAACAATTTGCGGTTTTGTTGCCAGCAGAATGTTTATAAATACAATGTCTGGTGGAAAAAAAAGCTGATTACAGCATCGCGTTGAGGTTATTGAGAAATACTGCGACCTTGATTGCCGTGTTGTAAGTGGGAGGAGGCGGTCTCCGGCTCTTTTTTCTCTACACATTTCTTCAGCAATAACTATTCAGCATTTGAAATTGCATTTCGAATCAATCAACCTCAACTTGACCTTGCCCCGTCGCCGTCGCCACAAGAGCCATAATTTAACACTCAAACCAAGTTGGGGTCTGGGGCTGGAGTTGGATGTGTCTCGGACACTCCCCCGAAAGCCCGAAATCTGAAACTGAAGACCCAGTCGAGTCCCAGCAGATAACCAAGAGCCATCGGCAATTTATCAAGCGTGTGCAACATTTAAACGGGATGGTTGCATAAAATCTGCATAAAATTAATACGGGGCTTGTTGATTTCTACATCCAGCTCTTCTCGATAAACTCTGTTTGCAGTGTGAGTTGTCAAATGTGATTTATGCTGGAAAATGCCTGGCTGTCCGTCTTTTTCTCTCGCTCTACCTGACTTGGCAGATGGCAGATGCAATCGGCAAACAAATACATACATATATGTATATAAAAACCCAATAAAAAAACCTCAAATACCAAAATTTGTTTGTAAGCAATTTATCATGGCTAAAGTGAAAACACGTCCGAAGACGCCGAAGATGCGGCGATAAAGCGCATTGTTTATTAGACCATTAAATGGTGGCTCAGCGCCCGGGCTTGGCGTCGCTCATTAGGCCGGGAAATTATAGAAATCAAATAAAAGCCGGAGCTGTCGCTTTTTATATTGTTATTCAAATGGGATGAGCTGTTGAGTGAAAAGCGCTCGTAAAGAAAATTGGGCATGCGATATGACTAAACACGTTGGGCAAACAGCTTCAGGTCTTGACTTTCCATTCATCATCGTCTGAGCAGAACATTTGGGCAAACATCCGTCAATGGGGCGTATGAATAATGTCTCGGGGTTTTTTTTTGCTCTTTTTAGACTTCACAATGATATATTTAAGGCTTAGAAATCAAACAATAACTTTAAGGCAAGTATTAATAATATAAATCTTTGTTTCCTTTTATTTTTTTTTTTAAAGTTGTTTTTATTTATTTTTCCGGTTTTTAAAGTAAAATAAATGAAATAAAGTAGCACTATCAGGCTCTCTTTACAACTGTTTTTTTCACAAAATTAAAAACAAAAAGAAAAGTAGGACACCTTCCACTTTTTTTATGATGTCCAGAATGCTTTACAAATTTTTCAAAATCAGCTTTGAAATTAGTTCCACACATGCTCTGCCGTAAGTCAAATGTAAAATCGAAAAATGTGAAATATTTTAGTTATTACAGGCCCCAACATAAAAATAACATAGAAATATCGAAATTCGTTAAATGTTTGACCTGAATTCGAGATGAAAATTGTCGCGCTGAGAGCAGAAGCTGCTGAAAACTGGGCCATTTTACCCCGTCCGTCTGTCTTCCTCTTTCATTTGGCTAAAAAGTATTTTAACTTTATTATTATTATTATGATTGTTGCTGCCGTTTGTTGTCATTTGCATTGCATAACCATCAAAATCGTGGCCAAGTTGTTTCCCATTCATTTCTTTTTTTCGCTCGCTGCACTCAAAATATTAGTCACGCACTCACACAGACCAGCAAATTAGTAGAGCAAATGAATATCCACATAAAAGATATATATACAATTTATCTATATAAATATATATATATATGTATGTTCGGGGGCATTGTGTGTATTTCAGTCTGCTGATATTTTGTAAGAATTCATGCTGCCCGCCTGCAGTCAAAAATAACCGCAAGATGGAAATGGACCTGTGGCCGCCACATCTGTATATGACACATCCATCCGATCCGATCTGATCCCAATGTAAAGGGAGAGGTGTTGGGTGATCTATCAAAATGACAAAATGTTCAACACGAAGATTCTGTCGTTTGTCTTGTCAAATGCCCAGAGAGATGCATTCCTTTCAGGTAGATCTATCTATCTGTCCCGGAGCTGCCTTCGATGGCGCGTAATTTGGGGCAGGAGAGAGATCTCCGAGATTTCACAGTGACTTTCCCACGTAACACATAGCATTTATCTGACCAAATGAGGCACATAAATTATAAAACAACTCACATTACGTTCGGTGGAACGAGGCCTTTATCTCGGCCAGTTATCAGATGTTTACTCTTGTTTTAAGCTCAATGCTAATTTCTATGATGTTGCCAGCTAATTGCTCACAAAGTTGGGGTTTTAGTGGGAGTTTTACAGATACTAATTGGGGAAATTACATACTTTAATTAGAGTTTTGGTTAATTTTTTCGGTTTCTTTATTATTAAATGCTACTCCTAAAGTTGCTTAATATATGTTTCAGCAATTAAAGTCTTTTAACTTCAAAGAAAATATTTTTAGGTCAATATTTCAGTTCTCAAGACATTTCTATGATAATTTGATTCTGTCTTTATGAATTTTAATTGAATAATTACAATCAGAAAATGCAGAATATTATTTTTCAAATGAAAGCTGTATAATTTTCTTCTCCTCTCGATAAATCTTCGCCTGACACTCTCACCTTCTCTGCTCTGCTCTGTAATATGCATAATTAAAATCTCTCTTAATAGTTTTCTTGAAAACACTTTCCTCAGCTCGAGTGGCTACCGTTCGATGCATTTTCCATGCACTCTCAGGCCCGGCTAGTAGACCACTTCTGACTTGACCCCAATCCGCAGAGGCAGCTCCTCCGTTTCCCACCTCTTCCCATGGGGCAATTAACATATTGACACTTACGAATGGCACGGCTCCAAGATGGTAAGCTGGGAATTTTCCAACTGAACACGCGGTAGTCGATAGTCGGCGATTTCCTGGTCTTGGTAGTAAGTAGTGTCGCCAGAGTGCTTCTCCATTTCCGTTTCTCGGGGGCTTATGACAATTACGAGCTGCCAAAGGCGATTTGCTGCTATTGTTATAATTAACTGTGAAGAACCATACCCTCCCAGGTTACCTATTCCCTTCCCTGGCCGGTGGCATAATGAGCTGGCATTCCTGGACTTTGGCTGCGGAGAGTTGGGGGCATCCGCTGCATACGAAATCAGACGCAGTTCTGGCCATCGTCCAGCTGGAGAGTCAAATAAATCAAGCGCACACGCACATTATGCCTCGGTATGCACGTGTCGGAGCTCCGAGCTCTATGGAATGGGGGATATCGTACTCCCGTTTCGGAGGTTCGTCCAGATCTCTTTCTTCTCGTCCCCTCTTAATGTGTTCCAGTGTTTTCCTCAAACATTTAACCGTTTCAAACACAAACGTGACACAATTTTCTGTCCCTGTGCGGCTCAAACTTGTTTCGGGGTCTATTACACTAGCCAACAAAGCCCTATTAAGAAGGGCTAAAGTGTTTTTTAAACAGCTAAATGTATGCGCTTTAAAATTTTTTAAAATGTATACATTTTGCTAGTTAAAACTTTAAGTATTTCTTAATAACAATCTACAGTTTTCAATAGAATATTGACAATATTCATTGCAGATATAAATGAAAATAATACCAAACCTTAAATTCTTACAAATCATTTAACCTGATTAATATATTTAATAATATTTTATCAGAACAGAGTTTTCAATATAATATATTTAATGAAATAAACATACCATATATAGATCAGTATTTCTTAGTTTCAGATACATTTTCCTTGTAAGCTTGTGTCAGTCAAGCTCTGTAGCTTCAGATACAGCTCTTAGCCCAATCCGAATCCCAGTTTCTGTCCCTGTGCCCAGGCCAATCATCGTCGTTCGCCGTGTTTCTGTTATTGGCAGCTGAAATTATTTTTAAATGCAGTCGCTTAACAATTTTATGTGTTGCAGTCTGTTAGCCAGGCCAGGTCTGTCAGTCAGTCATTCAGTCAAGAGGTCAAACAACTTTTCTTCTGATTGCCGGAGAACCCTTTTCCCCTCCCCCGAAAGCCACGCTCAAATTATTTGTTTGTTTGTGTCTTGGAAAAACGCATTTAGTTTCGTTTTCTCCAGCACTCCGCTCTTGGCGTGACAAATCGTCGAGGAATGTGTGCGGAGCTCATATGCCCGCCTATACTGGGGTATTCCTTTATTTCTTCTTGAATTTGTATGGCCAAAAATATTTGCTGTTCAGCGAGGCATGGCCACAGCCAAAGTGGGAAGCTTTTTCAGCTTGTTTCCTCGGTTTTTATACACTTTTTTTGCGCATTCTGAGAACTTATTGAACCTATCTGAGTTTATGACTTTATTAAGTCAGCGATAAGTATCTCAAATGCCTCCCCCGATACTGGGGTATCTCAGACAACGCGTTGGATTGTTCACTTTGCTGTTGACTAAAAGATAAGTAACCGAACCTTTGAAGTAACAAGTAAACCAAATTAAATAGTACAACTTTGAGTGAACTTGAAATCGATCAAGTGTCACGTGTGTAATTATTATATATTTTCCTATAAAATGTTAGGCTTCAGTGCAGATTCCAAGATAAAGTTGAGGTAATCAATATGACTTATTAATTAATAAGCTAAATATGAATTGCCTTCGATTAGGTGCTAAGTGATTATGCCAAAGATAAAGTCAACTTTTTAAAAGAGATATTTAATAATGAATGAACGAGCTATAGATGGATAATATTTCACAAGGAATGGAAATACTTGGGTTTCTTTTTGGCACTTAGTCAGCAAATAAAAAGTTAGGGCCTATAAACAGATTCGATTTCATGAGATTTTTTAATGGTTCACCTAATTATTTCAATATATTCCAAAATGATTTGGTTCATTTGACTTCATGACAATCAGCAGTAAATTAACGTACATGGCGAGAAATTAAGGAATATTATTGTGATTATTTTCAACTTCTGGTTTCCCTATTTCAATTCAAATTACTGGCTTCTTCCGGCCCCCCTAAAAGACCTGAACTCCATTAATGTCAATGCTCTGTGGAGTGCACAACGGAGTCGTGATCATCCGGTAATATTTAATGGATCATATGGAAGCCCCGTGGGTAAAGCTGCTAATGTCGCTGCACAGTAGCTGTCAATTAAGCGTCTTTGGGAAATTGCTAAGTTATTAGCCATCGCGGCAAGGAAAATTTGCATAATTGATGGCATAAAAAGCGAAGAAGCAGCGACTGCTGGCTCCTCCAGCGATTGCAGCATAAGTCTGCGGATGGCGGCTGGCGGATAGCGGGTGACGAGGTGATGGGGTGACGAGGGGCTGGAAAGCCAGTAAACGACCACCAGGCACTAAAAAGTGAAAGTTCATTTAAGCGAGTCAAGGCGAGTGGAGTCGCAAAAAAAAAGAGGAGACCAGCAGAGTTTCCTTGAGCCAGCGGGCGGGTTTCATTACCTGCCAGTGGTTACTGTACACCCAGCCAAAAATTAACAGCAATTTTTAGATAATTCTTGACCGGAAAAACAGAAAATTAATGTGTGCTTAAAATTATCAAATTTGGAATTGCCGTTGGCATAAAAAAAATTAACAAGCTCATATTTATCTTCTAGTTTAGATGATAATTGGTAACAATTACTTCAATTGGGGTTGTTACTTTTGCATTATTAAATTAGGTATTGTATTGGTATCTGAAAATATATAGTAACCCATTTTTTCCCAGTGTATTTCATTGTTGCTTTTGTTATTGCTTCTGTTGTGGGTGCCGCTGCTGCCAAATTGCGCGACTGACTGCAGCATTTGCATAAATTATTTACACTTTAATATGGCCAACATCGGTCTCCGGCGCCATTGTCGTAATTTGTAACTAAATATGCCAGCCTGTACAATAGCTTTTAGTTTTCCTATAATATTTATTTAATTTCATTAAATTTCTGCACGTCGCCGGCAATGAGGAAGCCATAGACAACGACCAGCGCCACAGCAATTTTCGCCGATGGACACTTAACTTTTGACTGGGGCGAAACCCTTTTTTGGCCGATCAAGAGTTCCGGCCCGGCCAAGAGTTCCAGTCCAAATCGAAGTCCATTTATAAACTGGCATTTTATATGCGTGAAAGTAAAATCTCTTCGGCCCGCTCTGACTTCATTTTCAATTTTTAAAAACGAAACCAAAAGGCAGCCGCTGTAACTTGACTTTCGCATGTTGAGAACAAGTTGTTGCCGCTTGGTAGTTGGCTGTATTTCTGGCTGCCTTTTGCCGGTTCTTTGGCTGGGACTCGTATTTTGGTTTCGGTTTTGGCACACCTGCTTTTTGTAAAAGAAACAAAACGATAAAATGGAAAAGGAAAGAAGCCTGGCAAGGCCTGTGTTCTTCCTGCCAGTCCTGCTCTGCGCTGCCTTTCAATTAAACCCAAACTCTTTGTTGTTCACTTCCTTTCTGGAGGGGGACCCTTGGCCCAGCCCCAAAGCCCACCTGAAAACACCTCGGTTCATCGCTTAATGACTCGACTTTATTTTTTCATTTCACATTCCGTATTTCGACGTTGGCCAGAATCGGGCATTCGAACCCGGGTCTTTGCTGAACAGCTGTTTGCGTTTGCACAATATTCTTGGCTTTTGTTTTCCCTTTGTTAGCCGCTTTTATTAGCCTTTTTATGGCTTTCGTTTTGTTGTTTTTATTTTCGAATTTTTTGTTTTTATTTTTTGTTGTATTTACCTCCCATTGCTGTTCGCTGTTGCTTCGCAATGAATTATTGCAATTAAGCGCGCTTTTTGTGGCTTTTTAAATGCCGCCACTTTTGGCATCTGTGAAAAATGTGTTGAGTTAGTTGCTAAAATACTAAATAATTACATGTATAGTACAAATTTCAAGTTCCAAAGTGACTTATTGGTAAACGTGTTTGGCAAATTGCCAAATGGTAGCCCACGAGAATCTGTTAAGTGAAAAATGGTAGCGAAGGAATTTATTAATTGCTCGCCAAGAGAAAGCTAATTGAGGTGGATGGTATTGAGTAATATTTAAAATTATGGGTTAACCTATTGCCTGGTTTATTACGAGAATTAATCATATTTATATTTGGTTCAGAATATGCTCAGTTTTATTGCCAGTTTACACACTTACTTTTCCGTTTATTTTAACTTTAATAAACACAATCAGCTCTAAAAACTTTAGTATGCTCTTAAAAATTATGAAAAATAATTCAACTAATTGCTGGTTAATTGTCTTCTTTACGTGTAAACTCGTAAAAATACTTTCTAAAATCCGAGCAAGAATCTCATTTCATCTCTTCGCATTTCGAGCCATTTCCCAACCGTCTGCGGACCTCCGCCGAGTTCAATGTCAGTTTGCGACAAGTGTTTAAGCCGCGACTTCAAGTCCAAGTCCAAATCAAACTTCAAGACCAACTCCGGCGGCGTCCATTAGAGTCACGTTATGAACAATTATGCGGGGCACTCGTACCGGGGGAGAACTCCGGCTACCAACTTACCAGCCACGACCACTCAAGAACCTCGTTAACAGGCCCTCGGCCCATAAACCGCAGAAACCTCTGCAGCGACCGTCTCCTGCATATTTGCATAAACAGCGCACATAACGTCTGACATTTAGCGGTACCTTGTGGGGCAGATATAGCCATAGATGTACACTGAAAAAATAGGTATAATATATGGATTGATTTTAGATTAATTAAAGATATTGCAAGGGTTCATTGAATCCTTTTTTTGATCTGTGAAGTCATTTTTAACAATATATAATGTGTGAGCATAGTTCTTAAGGCGCTTTCTTCGACTTAAATCAGCTATCATCTATAAAGTCCAACTACTTACAGAATGTTTGCCAAAAGACAGGGTTAGCAGAGGATATGTGTAAGGCTGCTTTGATTCCTGCAGGAAATGCTCTTCAGTAAAATGCTGGCCATTAATCAGGCTTAAACATTATTAATCTATCTTCAATCTATCATATCTCCTCCATTTTTTCTGAGTGGAAAGGCACCAAGACGTTGCCTTTTTGATATTTCAGGCCTGATTTGGTTTCGATTTGAGGCAGTGCCCTGCATGCTGATGATTTAAATATAACAACACCGCAGCGGGGCGGGTGTCTCTTTTTTTTTACTGACATTGAATTGAAAGTTACACAACCGTCGTCATGATTGCGGTCCCCACCATCGCCATCATCATCATCATCATTATCATCATCGACATTGGCGTTATGAGCCAAGGCGAGTTGTCGTCCAACCAGAAATCCAAAGACAAATATTTACACAAATAAAGAGGAAAGAGAGCGCGAGCCGGTTCGGAATAGCAATTATGCTATTCGAATCTTCGGCCAGCTTCAAGGGGGCGCCAGGGTGGGCGTGGCACGCCAACAATTTGCAATATTTAGCATAAAATTGCGCAACATGCGTGTGTACAATTATGCAACAATGTTTTTGATTCAAATTCGCTGAGGGGCTTGTCTCGGCTTGGGCTGTAAAAAAATCAAAATTAAAACAAATTGCAAGCAATCTCAAGCAAACACCAGAAATTCATGCCAAAAAATCCATTTCCAGTTCGAGCTGAAGTGAAAATGTAAATAAATAACATTGAAAATCGGGAAAAGTAAATAGACGCAAATCAAATAAGACCAATGAGCAAAAGTGATTGAAATCCGCCAAAAAGCAGCCAAAATGATTGTCAAAATGGAACCCGACGAGCTGATCACGTTCCGAGTGCAGTATCTGGTGGACAGCGATCCCCTCTCGGCCTGCACCGCCTTCCCAATCCCGGTGCGGGCACCCACCTATGCCTTCACCACCACCATGCCGCTGGCCCACCAGCTGGCCACCATCCTACGGCTGCTGAATGCACCGCACAGTGTAAGCTATTCACGGATTTTTATTAAGAGTAAAAATGGATAATTTAAATTATAAAATATTGATGAAAAATCTGTTTGAAGTTTTTGGTGATATACTTTAATTTCTTTTCAATCACACAATAATTTAAAAACATTTATTTCAGACCTTTAAATTGAATAATATATCTATGCAATTATCGTGTAATTATCTTTAGTATTTCTTTTAAAAGACAATATATCTTCTTTCTACTGTTTTCTTCTTTTGTATTTGGTCTTAAACCGTCAACAAGAAGTACATAAAAACCCCTTTCTTTTTTGGGGTCTTAACTGGCTTTAGCTTATCTCGTGCCAGCTTATCACTGAATCTTTCAGCTGAAAAAAATCTTTTGTTAAGCAAAAATTTACTAAGCCATACAAACACACATTCGAATATGAAAAGACATTAACTCTTTTACTGCGCATTTACGAGATACTTTTGTATACATCAAGAAGTGAATAAAGGCATTATCACGATCAAGATGTGGATTAGGTATTCTTTCACTACCTTATATGATAGTTTTTGAAGGTTTTGGCAAATTAAAAATGTATTTCTATGGCATGACGACAGTTTTTTGCAATCTCAGATACAACTCTTGATTAGTTAAACAGTGACTAATAAAAGTATGCAGACAGCTGATGTCTTTTAAATTTGTACAAGTAATTATTAATGAAATATTTTTAAATTAAAATATATTCTTTAAACAGTCGAGAAACCCATAACTAATTATTGAAGGTTTAATTTAATTTAAACATAAACTTACCATTCCCATTTTAGTTTTCAAAATGATGCCACCAATGTCCAAATTAAATTTCGCATATTTCAGTGAGGTTTTTGCGGCTCAACACAATAATTTGCATAGCGTGTTTGGGCGCATTTATCGTTCTAAATCGCATCCACATTTCCTATTAAAATAAACGAATCAAAAAATTATAACTCGTTCGACGCAAGCAAAACTGAGAAGGAGCCATTATTGCCCCTGGCAAAAAACAGGAAAAAAGTAAACAAAACCTACAATTGATTTATTTGAGAAAATACCACATGAAAGGCAAAGATTAAACTTGATCGAAATACAACAAAAAAGTTTAGCCGCAAAACTGGAAACCGACATGGCTCGAAGGAAAGAGGAAATCTGTGCCTAGAATAGGTCAATTGAAACGGAATAAGTTTTATTTGCGGCCAGAAAGAGAGAGCGTTGAATTGGAAAAACCACAACTAAAACAAATGGATAGCAACTTTTAGGGGGAAATTCGCAAAAATGGTAATTGGTCAATAACAAAGGGCAAACTTTGCCTTCGCCAAGCGTTTGAATTGTGAGAAAAACAAAGGTAAACTCAAGCAGGAAGTCGGAGAGAACGTAACTTTCAGATTATTCAAATTAAATCATAATTTGGTGAATATTGTAGAAATATTATTAAGCTCTCCGTTAATCTAGAATATAAACAAGATATAGTTTAGCATTTATTACAATATTTTATTGTGTAGCTGGGCGACATGAGCAAATGATGCATTGCAAGGCAATGACCCTTTCCTCCTGCTCAGAATGGAGATCCTCAGCCAGAGAAGACAATGGCAGATGCGGCTCCGGACCGGAGGCTCTGGATCTGACGAGGGCTTGGCTCTAGCCCAGGCCCTGCTCGATCCATTGGGGGAAGAGCGGCGGCCTCTGGCCAGGCTAACTTATTGCTATCGCACAATCTGTGGCAACTAATAGGAAGTTGGAGCTGGAAAAAGAGCTCCACCAGCTGGAGCCCTGGGCCATGCTGGGGCCGACTTCTTGGCCTTAGCACACACACACACAACTATTGTGAAAGCCAGGGCCGGCCAGCAATTATCTAAGCCTGCCATTGTTTGGGCCTGACTTTGACTAATTTGCAAAAAAGCCACTAAGGAGCCCCCATTCCCTGCCTGTCATCTGTCATCCCATCCAGT
Organism: Drosophila anomelani; assembly: GCA_035045905.1. NCBI lineage: Eukaryota > Metazoa > Arthropoda > Insecta > Diptera > Drosophilidae > Drosophila > Drosophila anomelani. The sequence goes on from JAWNOO010000165.1 coordinate 14,503,232, forward strand.
TGGGCTGGAGCTGGAGTGGAGCCAGTGCCAGAGCCACTAGTGCCGCAAGGATACGTAAATCTTGACAAGCGGCGGCAATAAATTCTAATGAGCAAATCGCAAAAGGAAGTTCTGTCTCCCCCCAGCCCAGGATGCTGTTGTCGTAGGCAGATTTATGTGGCAGCCAGTTGCAGATCTGGAAAAGTGGGAGCTCCGAGCAGCAGCGGCAGCTGTAAATGCCATTTGTCCAATTAGTCAGCGGGCAGAGCCCAGTGCCCAGCTCCCATGCAACTTGTTAAATTTAGCGCATTACAATAGATCTATAAATTTTCGCCTCGCCGATCGGTAATCTCCGACGACGGCGTCGACGGCTCTCCGATGACATCAGACATCAGGCCACGCGAGTCAAGCAGACTGAAAAGCCACAAACTTAAAAATATGATTATTTATTTATATATATAACTCGTTGCCGGACAATAAGACGATTTGAACTTCAAAAAAAGAATATAGGGGCAGAGGTATACAAGTTGTGAACGAATTAAGTCATCGAATGGGTAATTTGCTTTAATTTTCAGTGGAGTTTCGGACGGGAACATATTCAATACAAATTTTAAGTTTCAGCTTCAGCTTTCAGTTTTGAATTCTAAAAATGATTAAAGACTATTTTCTATTGATTTTTTAATTCGTTAAACTCATAAAAATGTATTTATAATTTCTTATATTATACATTCTTCAAATAAAAGGGAATACAACTATTCGTGTACCTTTGCAAAAATGATTATTTCACTTTGTTTTGATTTTTATTTGTTATGTTATTCTTTTTGCCAATTAATTTTGTAGCTTTTGCCTTTGCATTGGGCACCTCAGCGAAGCAAAAAATATACTAGAATTAGATAAGCATATATGAAGTACTTCCAATCAATGGAAACCAAACAAAGGCAGATAAAAGACTTTATACAAAAAAAGTCGAGGTGAAAAGCCACATCAATCGAATTGAAACGCTCTTTCGGTTGAGTAAATAAATGTAACAAAAAACTAATTTAATTAATTGTGATGATAATCGCTGTATTGGGGGCATTGCATTGCGTCACTTACATGTGTCATTCACACGACCGGCCAATATTTAAATTCAAAGCCAATCAATTGGGCTCACTTCGATTCACACGCTTGGCTAGGCGGTAAATTTTCCATTATCCATTTACAAATGGCTCACGTTGGCCAAATATTTGAGCCACGTTGACACTTACGCATCTCTGGATGTTTGCAGAAACCATTTGCACAAGTCCTCTTCGCATCTTTGAAGTTGCTTTAAGTTCAATTAGCATCGCCGTTGTCCATCAGATTTTGCGGTCAACTGAGGGTCAATCAACTTTGATTGATGTGAAAGCAAAAGTGTTAGTCACCAATATCGGCAAACTAAAACAAGGTCAGGTAATATGGCTATTTGTTCCTCGACTTGTAGATTGTTAGCGGCCTTTGATCCAATCTAAATGAGTAGATATTAAGGTCCGCAAGTCTGTGTTATTATTGCTTGTAATTTAACTCCAGGTTAGATATCAATCCAGCCGTGAAGATACGCATGTGTCATGCAGTCATTACCGATTATAAATCACCGACATCACTCCATATATATTTAATAGTTAAAGTTATAAATTACCCATGCCTCTTTGGCTCGCCTCTCCATTAAAATCCCTCCTAATTTGACTTACCTTTTTTGGCCTCATGAAATGTGATAAATTAATGAAAATTAATTTTGAATCGTTAATTATTTATTTTCCTTTGAGCTGACTATCAATAATTTGATAATATTTATTTGTTTTGCTAACCATATTTGATTTTCTGTAAATTTGCCCTGCGTTTGTACATTTTCTCCTCGTCGATTTTTATGCTCGCCGCCTTAACTGTGTCAATAGCCACATTTATGTGTTTGCCAAAAATCATTTTGATTAAAAAACATGTCACGCTTCACTCAAGTAAAGGAAAAAAATAAAACCCGACATCGGATTCCAAATCAAAAAAAGCGACATCAAATTTGCATAGAGCTGTGAATGAATGAATGAGTTTGAATATGAGAGTCAAAGACGAGGCGAAATATAAATAAATCATAAAAGCGATCAGGAATGGGTATAGTTTCTGGCCAGAGAGCGTGCTGTTGATGTTTGCTTTGATTTTAATTGCCCGATGGCTTATATAAAGAGGCGTTTATAAATACCACCGACTAGAGCACGCATTTGACACATAATTTGAATATGAATCTCCGGTCCCTCTTTGGGCAAACAATGACGGCCCAAGTTAGTCTAGAAAGTTTTGTTTTCCTTTGCCCAAATGCTGAATCAACATACGGAAGCTTGACCTGAGTCAAAATTTGCCAGGAAAAAATTTGTGGAAGTCGAGAGCTCTCTTTTTGATAAGAAATCGTGACTCGCGAGACAGCATGGCACTTTGGGTAAATAATTTTTTTATTTAGTGGACTCAAGTGGCGGCGAGTCATTTAACTTGAAAATTATTGAATGAAAGATTGTAGTCATGGCTCATGTTTGTTCTGTGAAATGCAGTAATAGATTATTCTTAGGGAAGTGATGTGTTTGCTTATAGATTCCTGGAAATGTCATTGGCCTGGTCAATACCCAAATTTAGCAAACTCTTTGTTTGTCTGCAAAATCCTCATAAATGACGGCTAAACCCTCAGGACATGCGATTAGTTTCGCCAAGGGTGTGTCTCGACCCGAAAGGGAATAGTGGAAGCCAGACAAAAAGCCAGCTTGCTGTTTCAGCTAATGCCGGGGCGTGTCCAAAGGGGCGTATGTGTAATCTTCCACCCGGATGACAGACGGTATTTTTCTTCATTTTTTCTTTATGCCTTCGTTTTGTTTACTTTTTCACACATTAAGCCAGTCAGCCGACCAGCCAGCCAGTGGTCGACACAGATAATTCCATGTTGCCCGGTAATTGTTCTGTAAATGCAGAAATAATTACTTTCAATGCGCCAATAAAACAACGGCTACGACCGCCGTCAATCAGCGGATTCGAGCAGCAGGAGCTTGATCAATCAGCGGCTGGAAAACTAAAAACCGAAAGCAGAGAAAAGTAGGTGACCAGCCGGCGACGACGCGTCATCTTGGTCTCACTCTTGGCCACTCGCTTACTCTTGGCCAGCAATCAAGAGTCGGCCTCAATGCGCGCCTAAACGAAATCGTCTGCGGACTTTCAATGCAGCATCCAGCATCCATGAATGCACTGACAGCAAATTGTTTTACTTTGAAAATATTTGAGATATTTAAGTTATAAGGAAATATACAATTTCTATTTTATGTTTATTGAAAGCCACAAAAGAATATGAGGTTTAAAAATAATGATTATCCACAAAAACATCCATATTTTTTTCAATGCATCAAAAACGTTCTACGCCGCAGCAGCACATGAACCTCTTGAAGTGCAACTGCAGCTCAACCTCAAGCTCCATCGGCATCTCCACAGCCATCGCCGGCTCCATCGACTTCTTTCTCTTTTCCTGAGATCCGAGACCATAAACAACTTTTACTGCGTAGTGCGGTAGTGGCGGGATGGCCGTTGCCATTTACTTTTAGCCAGACTTTAATTATAATTGCCGGCGAAACTAAGCTTCTCCTTTTCCCTCGTTGCAGATCGATGATGCGGCCATTCAAGTGTACAAGGATGGCGACTACGGCGCCTATCTGGACCTGGAGTCATCTCTGGCCGAGCAGGCGGAGGAGATCGAGGGTCTCAATGCCAGGTGAGTGCTTGCAACGATCTAGGAGAGGAAGGGAGCTCCCACAGCTGACCGAAAACGCCGGCTAATGAGCCTGGACAGAAACGAATTGTCAAAAGCCCACATTGGTTGTGGTTGTGCCCACCTGGGGCTGCACTACACCCACTCTCGGGGGATTTTCCACTTTTGCTATCTTTCCTTGAACCCATTTTCCCGCAGGCTGATTTCGGTAAACGAAGCATATCCTAGCCCGAAAAATTTAATATTTTGCGTAGCAGTTGATTAGGTTTTTATACTAACTTTACACTCATGAAATATAGACTTTCACTACCATCACTTCTGGACTTTTGTGGGCTTATCTTACAAATTATTTGCATTGCTCGACTTAACTACTCTTCGCCGGCACCAGTCAAGTCAGGAGAGCTGATCAGGAAACTGATCTGAACCGGACCAGGTGAACAGTCGATCGATCCCCTCTGGGTTACTGGGGCAGCTGATCGTGGGTGGCTCTGTCAGCCTTTCACCGAAATGCAACATATTACACATACGCCACGGTGGACCGCCGACATCGCCATCGCTCGCTAATAAAGTTATTTGGCGGAGGCCATAAAAAAACTGTCGCTATCTGTGGCACAGGAAACGGAGTCCGTCTATCTGCAGCCTACCTGGTTAGTTGGTTAGCTGCTTACCTGCCTGCCACTCTGGCACTCTCAGACTGTCCGAGAGACATTTGCATGCCACGACATTGCAGTGGTACGTGCAACTTGTTGCCCCAGCCAGCAGTTAATTTGCATTTAATCCGTGGCAAGGAGGCAGTCTGTGAGACTGAGACTGAGACTACGACTGCAGCAGACTGACACAAAAGACAAAATAAAAACGCTCACCACGTCAGTTTTGAGTCGTTGTCGCAGCTCTGCAGTTGTTATATTTACATTTCTGGTGGGCATTTCTCATAACTGGCATGCACGTTATTTATGCACAAGTACATTTAAAAATACCTCTTAAATGGAGAGGGTATCTTAAGAATAAGTTGTGAATAAATTTTGAATTTTTATTAAAGAATTTTGGCTGGAAAAAAAGCTGGCATTGTAACAAGTTTAAATTCTGATAAATAAATTTATTTGCTCAGGCTTAAGCCTCTTTAGTACTCCTTAATCCCCTCTGAAGGTATTTCCCAGTCGAATTTAGCTTCTCTAGTTCTTAGTTTTCCTTCTTTATTTTATTCGCGATCAGGGCTACGGAACGTGATGTCATGACAAAGGCAGGCGCTAAGGCAGCCTCACAAAAAATTGCAAAAGTCGAGAGGCACAAAGAAAAATGATGTACGCGACGGGGCACAAGTGTCAAAGTAACAGCAGCAGTGGCCGCAGAAAACTAAAGAAGATGTTGGCAACAGCAACTTGGCCATAACCATAACCATAACCGTACCAGGGGCAGTGGTTCAAAGTCAACGATCTGGAGTTGGCTAACCTTCTCCCGGTGGGAGGGAGGAGAGCAGGGGAAGAACGCATAGATTGATAGATTCCTGGTCTATTTCTGACTTTCACTTCTGCACTGCATCTCCGTGATCATCAGTCATTAAGGGGCGGGGCTCCATATAAGCCAGATCTGGGCGCTCTGTGAAATTATAACGTGAATGTCGCCGCGTCTGCGCAAATTGCCGCCACTTTGCGCCGCAGCTCGTCCCCACTCTATTTACGAGTGTTGTGGCGCCACTAGGAGTGGATCGCAGTTGGGTGGAAAGCAGCGGAGTGAAGGGCCGTAGCGTGGAGTGTTCCTTGGACCAAGAGTGGCGGCGCAGCCCGATGGCCACTAATCATGCTTATCGCATTAGTCATGGCAGCGCGAGCTCGCATGCAAATCATGCGCTTCAATTCGCATCAAAATTCCGCAAAAGCTGCCCGTCGCTGTCAATCTGCACACAGGAAGAAATGAATTATTAAATCAGAAATTAAAAGATTTATAATTACAGACTTTTAAGCACCTATTGGAGGTTTAAAAGTTCGGATAAGCAAGTTTTATTGATATTTTCAGGAATACTTCTTGGAAGTATATATAATAGTCTATAATGAATAAATATTATTTTGTTAGAGCATCAAGACTTTCTTTCTAATGGGAATAACTTTAATTTAAACCCCATTACTTATGGATAACCCACCAAAATAAAGGGTATAAGTGCCCGCTGGGCTTTGAACCAGAAACCCACTGCACCAAAGGCGAAAGCCTCAAAGCACTGGGTCATTGGATTGATTTTCGTAGATGTGGGTAATTAATTTGGATAATTTATCATTTGATAATAACAAAAACTCTTTTTTCAAGCTGAGATTTGTAGTTTAAAAAAAAAAATAAGACCTATATTGTCAGCTCTCTTGTAAATTATGATATATTTTTCTCTCTGCAAAAAAGGGAGACATGTTACCGTCACAGGTGTGTCTGCAGAGACTTGGTCTCCGACTCCGGCTCAGACACTCACCTTTATTGTGCGGACTCTGTCTATATATGTGAGTCCATCTCGGAGTCTCGGCCCATGTCCGCCGCCTCATAGTCCATTTTCAATTATCTGCGTCGTTTGTTATTACTTTTATTATGACCAGCTGTGGTGCCGGGGTGAAGCAAAGCGCACACCAGCGGGTAATCAATGTTCTTAGCTGGTCAATGAACTGGCCAGGGGAATGGGAATGGGAATGGGCCAGGCTTCGAGGTGCCAGCAGTTTCCCATTGTGGCTTACTCTTGGCTTATTTTTGGCATTCCTTAATAAAAAATCAAGGTAACATTAGATGTCGTTTTATAAACAATTAGAACACAGATCTTTAATAATAAAATTAAATGTATTTTAATGTTTTTTGTGGAAGCAATAATTAATTCTGGGAATACATTTTAAATTATTGTTACTTTATATACCTAATATTTGCTTATTATTATTTATTTATTTATTATTAATTTCTTTAAAGCCGCAAGAACTCGCTGGTGGTGCGAACACAGCTGAATGTGCGCGTGCATGCGATTATCGGTGAGTTTAATTCAATAATTATTGCACATACGCAGTGTGACCAAGGAGAAATCCTTTTGCCCTTTGCAGAGAAACTCCTCTCCTCGGAGGGCAGCGACCTACGCCGTGCTCTCTTCTCGCTGAAGCAGGTGTTCCAGGAGGATAAGGATCTGGTGCACGCCTTCGTGGCCCTCGGCGGCCTCAATTGCCTGGTGCGCGTGGGCAATTGCGCGGACCAGAACTATCAGAACTACATTCTGCGGGCCCTCGGACAGGTAGGTCACATCCCAGTAGAGATTTCAATCGACAACGACGACTAATCATGTCATTCGATTCGGCGGCGGCGGCGCAGGTCATGCTCTATGTGGACGGGATGAACGGAGTGATGAAGCATGAGCCGACGATGCAGTGGCTCTACTCGCTGATTGCCTCCAATTACCGGTCCGTGGTGAAGACCGCCCTCAAGCTGTTGCTGGTCTTTGTGGAGTATGCCGAGTCCAACTGCTATGTGCTCGTCAGTGCCATTCACGCGGTGGATGCCTCCCAGGGCACTCTGCCCTGGTCGAATATAATGAGGTGACTATCGCCAGACCACTGCCTACTTTCGGGCTAGTCAGAGATTAGAGATGAACCCAGTAAATGACTTCCTTGGTTGCCTTTCAGACTGCTTAAGGACTATGATAATGCCGATGCCGAGCTGGTCATCTATGCCACTTCGCTGATCAATAAAACCCTGGCTGGCCTCAATGACCAGGACAGCTTCTATGACGAGAGCGATCTCCTGGAGCAGCAGGGAATGGAGACTGTGATACAGCGATACATGTCTAAGCCCGGCACGGATCTGGATCTGCTCGATCAGCTGCAACTCTACGAGGCTGTGTTGAAGTGAGTTCTTGACCTTATATCTAAATATCTTTACTTATAAAAATACTTTTCGCCCAGATTCGAGGATGGTGAGTCGGATGGCCAGCGTCTGCCTCAGAACTCCATGAGGAAGACGCAGCGCTATAGGCCTGGAGCGAACACCACAGAAAGGCGCAAGTCCCGACGCCACAGTACTGACAACAGCCCTGCGCCACTCACCAAGGTCCTGCCCACCACAGTGCTCAGGATGACGCCGACACAGGCCGCCCTAGACGAGGACAGCTCCGGCTCTGGCAACTCCACAGAGTTTAGTGGCGGGCTGTTTACCGAAAAGAAACGTATGTTTTTAATTTGTTCATATAAATTTAGAAACATAATTATCTCACTATCTCTCACTATCCTTTAGCTCGCGACGGAGCAGGAGTGACGCCAGGACTCCGCAGAAGACGAGAGCGTGCGGAGCGCCACAAAAGCTTTCTTAAGGAGCAGCAGGAGGCGGCAGCCAATGGCATCTTTGCCGCTCTGGAGCAACGCGAGGGTCTAGGTAAGTTCTAAGCTAAGGATCTTGCTGCTCCTCACCAGCTGCTAACTAACTAACGTGTGATTCTCTCTCCCCCGAAAACGCTAATCACTGTGTGTATTGTTGTCCCGCTGTTCACCCGCTGATCATGCTAACCATTACCACAAAAAATACCGCCATACCATCCATGCTGATGTTCCATAAAAAAGGCCAAATTGTTACCGCCATTCCCGCCACCGTCCAAGGCGGCGACAGTCCGCCGGAGTCGCTGCAGCACGAGTCCTGCAACAATGTCAGTGGCAACCAGAGCAGTCTGGGTAACAACAACCTGAGCAACATCAGCAGCAACGAGACGCCTAACAACAGCCTGCTGCTGATGAGCCCCAGCAAGCAGCTCCTGACTGGCAGCCACAGCATCTCCATCATAAACAACAGCTTCGACAAGGCCAATAACCACAACAACAGCCAGAGCGAGTTCCTCACCAAGAAGAACCTCTTCCGGGAGCGCAACTCCACGGTGATCAGTGGCATTATGAAGAACATTCAGCAGACAGACACTGCCTACAAGAAGTACGAGAACGAGGCCAATCGGCTGAACAACTACTACAGTCAATCGCCGAAGCATCAGATTCTGGCGAAGGAACAGCCACCGCCAGAGGTCCTGCTGAGTCCCAAGAAGACGCTGAATGCCTCGGGATTCGATTTCATCCCGGAACCCTTGAGTTCCACGCCCGTCAAGTGTGATACAGTGCCCGAACCGGAGCCTCTCAGTCCGGTGCGAAAGCCCATGGGAGCGCCTCCACCACCACCTCCTCCGCCGCCGCCACCACCGCCTGGCTGGTGGCATGCTCCCATCTACAGCAGCCCGCCGCCAGCCCGAACCCTAACAAGTACTAACCCCGAGCTGCTGCCGCGTCCCGTGGATCCGTCAGGTGGGTCTTTCCACTCCTAACTCTCTCTCTCACCTGCCTCACCTGTGTGTGTATTCTCACCTGTGTTGCATACTCTCAAGCGCCGCCAGCTCAACCTCATTACATTGCGCCTGCGCCGCTGCATACTTTTGATTGATTTAAAAAAAAAAAAACAAAAAATCAGAGCTAAATGTATGGTTTTCATCGAATTCCATAGATCTGGAGAGTGAGGACAAGCAGCTGCTGATCCAGCTGAAGCGGGACCACACCGTTAAGGATCTCACTCAGAAGCTGAGCAATCTGCCCACGAGTCCCACGCAGGAGTCGGCCAACCGAGCCATCGTCGGCGACATGTCCGGCCTCATATCAAAAGCCAAAGAGGGTCTGGCCAAGAGCAAGAGCAAGGGCGAGATATCCAGGTGAGTTGAGTTAACTTATTTTTTTAACATGTTATTATATATACTTTCTTTCTTAGTATCTTGGGGATATTTAATTTATTATATTTATCCGAGGTCAATTTTAATTTGATAAATAGTTTCTATTCCATGTTAATTTTAATGTATTACATTTGAGGTTGTTTTTATATATTGAAAAATATTTAAAGTTCATTCTAAAAAGGTATAAAAATTCGTATTCATCATTGAACATCGAAAAATGAAAGTATTGATAATGGATTTAATCGTATAAAGTCTGGAAATAGCTCGGATTATTAATGTTCAATTTCGTTTAAAAAATATTGGTGTGATTTTTATATCCTTTGATATATATAATTGACTTCATAATAATACATTAGGCAGATAAAGATATACTTTGTTAATTTTTCCAACCAAGTGGGTGTTCCCTAAGCCAACACAAGTACAAAGTTTTTGATTAGATATCTTCAAGCTCTCAAAAACTTCACGTTCAAGATTTACGATCAAATATGGCGCCATCATCCTGAGATAACAATTCAAGCTAATCCCCTGCCGATAAGCAAGTGTGCCAGAGCTTTTTCGAACCCCGTCTGGGCAGCCATAAAGAAACTATCGACGACTGTCTTCCAAGAAGATAACCAAACGGATTCAAAGGTGGTCAAGATTTATTGGGGGTGGCCAGACATGTATAAATCACACTTTATCCGTAGATGGGGTTGTACTTCTCGTACAGGGCAATGTAGGCGGCCTTGGCGGCGTCCACCGAGGTTCCCTTGCGGCTCAGCCAGGCATCGTACTTGGCGGCGCCCTCGGCATCGGCGGGCTTCTCGATGGAGATGTCGCCCTCATGGATCTGCTTGTACAGACCGTAGAACTCCAGATACACCTCCGTGGGGGGCTTCTTGCTGAAGGCCTTGGTCTTCTCCAGAATTGCGTTGAACTGCGGAGGGGTTAAAGATCGATAGAGTTAGTCCCGTAGTCGCGATCACAACGATCCTCAACTTACATCCGCCATGTTGCTCGCTTGACAAATGTGCTGATTGTTGGCCGGTGCACCGGCTTTATACCGCCCGGAAATCGGGGAATTATAGTGAACAAGCCTTATCGTTGGATGGGAATCGATAAGTATGGCCGCTGCAGGCCGATAATGTGAGAGTCCATTGTGCGAATTTGATAGATTAGATTTATGCGGGAGTTTCGTAAGAGTTTAGGTTGTCGCCTAGTCTGAGGAGCACCTGAAAATCATGGTCGTATCACCGTTTGTCATCGGGTTTCTCGGATCACCATAGAAAGTAGTCTGCCCCGCCCCTCGTCGCCTGATTTCAGATATCTTATCGATATATGTATCATGCATAGTATATAGTGCTGCTAGGCGTGCGTCTGTCATCGATAAGGTCGGACTAATCATTTATGGGCCCTCTTTATAACTTACCCCGATAGCTTCCAATCTACAAAGAAAGTCTTTCGATTTTGGTGACTTAGAACTTCATTTTCCTTTTCTTTCCTAGATCATCGAGTGTGGACCAGGAGATTAAGAAATCGGAGCCCAAGAAGTCAGAGAACGAGCTCCACTGGGAGGAGCTGGTGAGGAATATGACCCGGCCATTGAATCTCTGCGATTTGGACTTTACGGATCTCAGGGATGATGACGAAAAGGATGTGCTGGCTCCAAGGGGACTCGGAGTCGGCATTCCTCCGCCGCCTCCGCCTCTGGGAGGAGCCATTGCCCCGCCGCCCATGATGCCGCCCAGCCTGGCACCGCCACCCATGTTTGGCTACGGTGGCAGCCTCACGAACAGTGTCAACAGTTCGCTAAATGGCTCCGTCAACGGGGAGCTGGTCAATGGAAACAACACCATCAAAAAGAACAAAAAGACGGTTAGTACTTCTAATAATTTACTTTAAAGATTCAATTTTAAATCAAATTTATTTCGTGATCCATCCACAGGTCAAGCTCTTCTGGAAGGAAGTGCGTGAGGACATGATACCGCAGGTGGTGGGCAAGACCATTTGGGACGAGCTGCCCGATGCCACCGTGGACACTCAGAAGCTCGAGCATCTCTTTGAGTCCCGAGCCAAAGACTTGATGACCAAGGTGCGTAGTTAAATATTAATATTAACCGAATTGGTCGATGGTTTTCGAAAGTCAAGGACTCTACGCTAAGCGTGATTAAACTAGACTAGTGTCTCCTCTAAGTGTTTAACACAATGCGAATGATTTTTGTATTCTTCTTTCCCCTATATCTATGGATTCTTGTATAATTCCTAATACATAAATGTCGAACGGGCTGTTTTTGCGGATAAATCTACATAAATGTTGTGCTAAAATCAAAAAATCAAAATGAAAATAATTCTAAAATATTCCAATGTTTCCAAATGTCTCTAGGAGGTGAGTGCCATTGAAAAAGTTATTAAGTTTCTTTGTCCCCTTGTCTCTATTTCTCTCACTATCTCTGTCTGCATAAACATTTATATATCTCACTATAACTCACGATCTGTTGCCCATATTGTTTTGTGTTTTTTGGTGTTGGTTTCTACACACTCTCTCACACGATCTCAAGTTAACCGAACAGAACAAAACAGAACTCCTCCACAAATCCGCACTCTGCACTCTGCACTCCACACTCTACTCGTTCACTCTCTTGCACCACTGTGTTTTATCTCTGACCGATTGAATCCCGATCGAATATCGCTAACTCTGCCCCGCCAATCTTGCAGAAACAACAAGAGCTGAACAAGAGCAAGGAGATCATCGTGCTCGACCACAAGCGCTCCAATGCCATCAACATTGCGATCACCAAGCTGCCTCCGCCGCGGGCCATCAAGGCGGCCATCCTGAAGATGGACGCCACTGTGGTGACCCGCGAGGGCATTGACAAGCTACTCAATATGTTGCCCACGGACGAGGAGCGCGGCAAGATCCAGGAGGCGCAGCTGTCCAGTCCGGAGCTGCCGCTGGGCAGCGCCGAGCAGTTTCTGCTCACCCTGGCCTCCATTTCGGAGCTGGGGGCGCGCCTTAAGCTGTGGGCCTTCCGTCTGGACTTTGACAACAGCGAGGTGGGTTTTGGAGGATACAAATTTAATGTTTATATATTTTATTTCAATTTATCTTCCTCTTTATAGCGTGAAATTGCTGAGCCACTGATGGATCTCAAGCAAGGCATTGAGATTCTACGTCAGAACCGCACCTTCCGCTCCATTCTCTCCACCCTGCTGTCCGTGGGCATCTTTCTGAACGGAGCTCCGGTGAAGGGATTCCAGATCGAGTATCTGGCCAAGGTGCCCGAGGTGAAGGACACGGTGCACAAGCACTCGCTGCTGCACCACCTGTGCCACATGGTCATGGAGTCGAGCAGCGACACCAGTGATCTCTACTCGGAGATTGGGCCCATTACGCGAGCCTCAAAGGCAGACTTCACTGACCTCGCCCACAATCTTAACCAGTTGGAGGCTGAGTGCAAGGCTTCCTGGGATCGCCTCAAGCTAATTGCCAAGCACGACTGCCCGCCACCGTTGAAGCAAAAGCTGGTGGACTTCCTGGCCGACTGTGCCGAGCGCATCATTATCCTGCAGATCGTCCACCGGCGTGTGATGAACCGCTACCGGAAGTTCCTTCTGTGGCTCGGTATGCCGCAGCACAGTGTGGCAGAGTCGCGACCAAATGAGTTCTGCCGGACTCTATCCGAGTTCGCCCTGGAGTACCGCACCACGCGGGAGCGGGTGCAGCAGCAGCTAGAGAAGAAGGCCAATCACCGCGAGCGGAACAAGACGCGCGGCAAGCTAATCATTGACTTGGCCAAGTTCAAGACCAAAGAGGATGTGGCCGACGCTGAGTTGAAGTGAGTTTTAATAATTATTATCAAAGTAATTATATAGATTGCTGATAATATCAGTTCAAAGCGGTTTCTTGGTTATATTATCTTTATAACCACTAGAATTCTGTATGATAACAAATTTAAAATAACTTTACAATGGGGATATACCGCTGAGTAATCTAATTCAAAATTAATTGACTGAACAAAACTTTTTAATCACCTTAAACTTTTATTTAAAGTATCATGCTGATTTTCCAAAGATAAGGAGGCAACTGTGTTGCCAACCTAACATATATATTTTAATTACTAAGCCATATTCCCTCCAATTTTAGATCACTTCTGGGCACACCCAGTGCAGATCAGGCTGATGGCACTCTCACCTGGCGAAGACGTCGGGCGGAACAGCTCCGCTCACCGATTGCCCGCCATAGCGAAGAGCAGTTCACCGATGGGGATGACGAGATACTGGAATCTCTGGTCAAGACCGCCACCAAAGCGCCGGGCACCCGCACTACGCCAAGGGAAAGGAAGCGGACGCGACACGCGGATCGCAAATCATGTAAGTTGAGGCGGCCACAAGTCCTGATTTAGATCGAGATCCAAGTCCATAACTCTGACCCGTGAGAAGACGTTTTAATGATGAGGTGTTGGTCTATCTTTTCGAATCACACACAGCGCGCTATGTCTATAACCTTTAGCTGGACACTGCCAGAAACCAGAAACACACACACACAGTACACCGCCAAGAATTCCACCACAAGAGACAATCAAATGAACTTACGAGATTTCTTGATTTTTCCTCCCACACAAAATTCCAAATTCCAAAATTACACCGAAAATCCTTGCAGTTTTTTTTTGCCCCTCGATTTTGCAGCTTTTTGTGACTCCCTCAATTTTGCCTTACGAAGCTTACGAATCTGTTGCCTATATTGGGTTTTAATTTTATTTCCTTTTCGTTCTTTTACCATTAACGCACCAATCCAACCAATAAAAAAATATAAATAAAACCAAACCCAACAAATCTGAACTATTGACTATCGAAGTGAAGCGCAGCCGCACGCGCGAAGGATTCACAGTTGAAAGAGCACCATCGCCGTAGAACCCGAATACTGTTACCGATACTGTAACCATTAGTGTTAACCGTAGCCGTAACCGTTGCCAAAAGAACAGCCACTGTTTTTTAGGTTTTACCTTTTTGGTTAGTGAATTGATTTGAGTTGAATTTTTACCTTGTTATATATATTCCTTTGTTCCAATTTCCTTTTGGCTGAAAATGTTATTCAGCTTTGTTTTTTTCTTGTGGTCTTGTGATTTACACTTTCGAATTAGATTTATTTAAACTTATCGAAAGTGAAAATCAGAAGAGGCCTGCCTATTTTTTGAAGATTTGGTTTTTTATGCATGGGAAAATGGGTCCAAACACTGTATTATACCGCCTGATTTTATCACCGAGTTGTAAATATATATATAAACATCTCTAGCATGACTTTTAACGAATTTTTCAAAAACAATACCTGCCACTAAAAACACCTGCATGACCCACACATCTAACAAAGCATGTTGGCCACAGACTAACCTTATTTTTCATGACTTTTATAAATTTTAAAATAATATAAAACATTCATATTTTACAGTGCGTCGCACGCTGAAAAACGGTCTGACCGACGAGGAGAAACAGCACGTGGCTGCCTTGATACAAACCTATTAGGATTAGGATTAGGAGAGTATTTCCCCCCACTAGAGAGCCCCGCATCGCACCCGAGATAATGGTAACCCGATCCCAGTGACGTCACAAGTCGGGCAATGCGCGCACAGACTGAAATTGGCGATCTCAGGCGAGCAAGCGAACCCAGAGCCCAAAATCCAGAAAATCCCTTTTATACGACAAGCAAACAAGCAAGCAGCTACATCAACGAAAATGTCCTTAAACAAAAGCGTTTTTCATAGTGTTTTTTTCTGTTATTTAAACTATTTTTTGTTTTTGCTTCAGCTAAGTATTATTAATTAAACGTAATGCAATAAACCTGTATTAGTAGTTGAAAAACGATTTTAATATTAGAATTTCGATCGCAAGAAAAATTTCGATATGCCCCGTCATTAAATTTGTACCAAAACACTCGACACAATATTGTGTGTTTCCAAATTAACTTAAATCTAAAAGTTATGTCTAACTTAATTACGAAAATCAATAAATAAAACATATTTATTACATACGAAAAATGTGTGCGTTTTGCAGGCGACTTTAACAGCGCGCTCAAGCGACAGTTTTTGGGCGATTAAAACCGCGTTGGTTTGCTTTCCAAATTTTGAAGCATGCTTTTAGGCCCAAGGCTAAAAGCCACTTGTGCAAGGTTGCTGGACATAATCCAGGCAAAAACCTCGGTTATCGATGTCATTGGGGGCCTCCACGCCATCTGTGTGGAAGTACAGGCGAAAAGGACGAACGCTGGCTGTGAAAGGATCATTAAAATAATAGAAAAATGCTTATAATCAGCCAGAGAAAATTTGAATAAGAAAATATATAATAAATAATTAACAGACATATACTCACATTGCACCGTTCTGGCTAGCATTCCGGCCTCAGCGCTGAACGTGCCGCCGCAGACGCGATCCTCGCATCCTGGCAGCGGTGGAATTCTGTCCGCCGACCGGATGCAGCCGATCAGCAGCCAGTCGCTCACACAGCCATTGGGATTTGGCGGCACCGTTCCTCCGCCGCCGACCATTGTGGGCACCGGATTGTTGGAGTTCCCGGACAGCGTGAAGGCCCGCGACCTATTGTTTTCCAGATCAGGACAGGCATTGTATTGGATGCCGCAGAAGTTGCGCTCATTACGGATGCAGATGCTGTAGTCCTGGTTAGAGAGCTGCCTGCCCCCTATGTTGTTGTAGTTGAAGCTCCTCACCCGCCCACTTATAGCAGTGTAGTACTGCAGGCAGCCCTGGTCCGCCCGGCTGATGCTGCCACAATGAATCTGGGTGACGCGGATGCGCCAGAGGCGCGGGAAGCTGCCACTAGTGATGACCGACAGCACGATTGGATTGCTCTGGCCCAGACCCGCGTCAATATACACTGCGGAAGGCACACAAGGTTGGCATTGGAAAGTGAGAGAGAGAGCGTTTTGTTAGTAACACGGATCATAAATTGTCTTTGTTCTTTTGTTGGAGGTTTACAACATTACAATTAATTAAGTAAAAATGTAAAGTTCTGTAATTATGATCGGAACAAACAAATCATCGAATAAATATATAATTGCTTTACAAAAACGCTTTTGAACTCGTGTCGGATATGATCAAATTGCTGGGAAGTGAAAGTAAAGTATTTAATATAAAAAGAAAATAGTTTCACTTGATTTTTTCTAAATTTTTAACCCAACTGCAATACAAGCTAAATACATTTTGTATACATTAATGTTTTACCATATAAAATAATTAAATACAAACTCACTATGATCTCCCGTTGAGCTGCCACAAATTGTTGGCGTGGGACTGCCGCCCGATATGAGTAATTGATCCTGATTGCACAGATGATTGGCTGCCTCCGGAGGAGCTATCGAAAACATATCCAAATCCAGGCGTAGCTGACAGATATCCGGGTGGAGCTTCTGAACAGTCACTTGGCAGCTTCCGGTGCCGTCGTAGACGTCCGGATGATTGGGATTCACAAAGTATGTGGAGTTCTCGCGTATCACACCGCCGCAAGTCTGCAGAACTGGGCGCGGAGAGATTTAAATATTATATTTTCCACAAATCGTCCACTGATAACTCACAGATGCAGCAGACGCCGTAGCCACCGCCACAAGGACCTGCCGGTATGCCATTCCGCAGCACGCAATCCTTGCTGGGAATGCAGTTTCCTTGCTCACCCGACGGCGCTGAACAGCTGCCAGGACCGATGGGAACCAGGGCGAAAATGGGCAGGACTGAAGGGGGTAATTTGATAATATTTCTCTCAATTTAAAACACTATCTTTGCTTCTGCTCGAACCCACACTTAGATTCCCTCAGACGCGGAGCGGGAGTTAGCCAGTTGTTGCCGAAAATTAGATCCCGCCAACTGTTGGTGGCCGTCTGCTTGTGCACCTTGCAGGTGGCCAGGACCAAGAGGCCAAGGAGCACGGCTAGTTGCAGCTGCAGCAGCATCATGTTTGATGGTAATCCACTGGGAGATCGGCACTGTTGTTGGTAGTGAATCCGCACGCAGATCCACTCTCGTTGATTTGTGACTTTGTTATGGCAGGCAGCCCTGGCGGGGGCGACAATTTATTTCACTTGGCGTGGCAAAAAGTTTAATGACCGCAATTTGTTCAACGCTTTTCGCTTTTTAGTTTTAGTAAGCCCAGCTGAATTTAGCTGAATATTAATTACAATAACAAAACGCAACTGCGACAACAATTAGATGCGCCACAATCAGTCAGGTGCACTGCAGGAAAAGGTGGAAAGTGGATTTTGTACAATATGTTTAACATTGGAAGTTACTTCAAGGTAAGAGAGTATTTCTTAAAATAATAATTAATATTTTATAAAACAAAGGAATGGTTTATTCGTAGAAAATAAATATTATATTATTTCTATATTATTTCATAAACACAGCTGTGACCCCTTTTTCCAAGTGCACTTGACGGGGAGGTGCAGATTTGTCAGATTTGTTGACTGTTTGGGATGGTAGGCGGTCCCATCTCTGGGCTCCCGCCTTTCGCGTTTGCTTCCTGTTGCGAATTTGTTTTCCACACCTCTGTGCCGACCATTAAATGTGGAGCAACTCCTCGCCAGGTCGAAAACTCGAGCATGAAAGTGCCGTGGCAATTTGTTTACGGCATCAGGCAGACGCAGCGGGGGCAATCACGGTAAATGCTGCCACCGCATATAGCCATTAGCAATTGGAATTTTTATGGATGCTTCCTACACTCGGCACTTTGACGTCATTGCTTCACATGTCTAATTTGATTACACACACCTCCAGTGTAATTGGGTCAATGTCAATTAAATTGCTTAATTCAATTAGAGTTTATATAAAATTGATGAAGTTACCTCACTAGGCTGGAACAGAATATTTGTTTTATTTTTTTCGGGAGGCCAAAGAACTGACCTTCGCAACAGAATTTGCGTAGCTTTTGGCCCTGGTAAGGCGGGGAGATGTGGTCAAAACAACGATAAGCTCTTAGCTGAAGGGTCGTAACGTGAAATATATGGCAACAGTTCTTCAAGGCTGCCATTTCAGTGGAAACCTCTTCCGAAAATAAGAGTAATTCGCAAATAATAAATTATGCGGCCATGGCTAATAAACAAACTCTGAAGGATACTTAGCAAAGGCAAAGAGTTTAATGTCGAGATTATTATATTTAAGTAGAAAAATAAATTAGGGTAATATTTACTTATTCTGATGGAATGGAAACCAAAGGTTATTCTTTGGCAAACGAGAAAGCAATGAATGAAAGCCTTGAAAAGAATTAAAAGTTAGTTATGAATTATTCTAAATAGTATTGAATATTATAAAATATTATAAAACATAACAATGATTGCTTTATATTATATTTTATGAAAAATCTATAAAAAAAGCCTCGTTGATTATTTTTTTATTTATTTTATAATTGACTAATGCCTAAAGTAATTCTTTAGTTACTCAAACAATTCAGTTAATAAATGCCCTAAAAATATCTAAGCTCATATCTGCAGTGCTTCACATGCTACAGATAAGATATAGCCGTGGATATAAAACTTCCCCTTTAAACACCTCAACGAATATTGAAATTTAAAAGATGCAGGTTATTTTATGTAAGTTAATATAAAAACCATTATTTATTTTGTAGATATAAAATTGTATAATACACAAGAGTCTCTGCCCTTATGGAGCAGCCCTGTCGCACTCCACGGAGCCCGTAATTTCGCAGCTGTCCACGCAGTACTTTCCGGAGGAGATTGAGCAGATCTTGTTATCCTTGCAATAGGTGATCTGATCCGTCAAGGTGGTGCCGTCGCACATCTGAAAGGTGGTGCGGCTGGTGCAGACAAAGAGGTTGGTGCCGTCGCAGGTGTCGCAGGATCCGTTGGCTGCGTCGTCCGGACAGGAAGCCACGTCTTTATTTTCCAGGCAGATGGCGGCAAACTCTGTGCAGACCTTGTTTTCGCCGCACTTCAGGATCTGATTGGGAGCTACATTGGGGGAGCACATCCGGTAGTGGGTTTCGTTCAGGCAGGCGACATTGTTGGTCTGGCAGCTATCGCAGATGCCGACGACCACCACGGTCATGGAACTGATGGCGGCCAAGAGGCACTGCAAATGAGTCAAGTTTAGGAAATTCTCTACCAAAAATTCCAAGTAAGCTCACCAGACTTCTCACGATCTGGGACTGCTGCATAATGCTGGCTTTGACTTTGACTAACTGGAGTGTCAACCATGCGCAGCGCTTTTATATGAGCAGACTCTCCCCGGATCTGGGGGAAAAACAGCAGATATCTTAGTTTTATGATAGAGTTAAGTCTGCTGGAGATTTTTGTAAATATACGAGCTCCCGTGCTACCCGAAGATTACCTTATACTAGGAAGCCCCTTTTATGGCCTGTCCGGCATTGAGAGATAAGTGTTACGGCCCCGAGATCGCCATAAAGATATGTCCCCTGTTTGGGTTTATAAAGCTGGGCGCTTGCTCCTTTGCAACTCATTAGGAAATTCGCAATGGAGGCGTTAAAACTTGTACTTCTGCTGGCCGCTCTCTTGGTTCCGGGAAAGCCCGTGGACGCCGTTTGCAATCAGTGTGTGGACTCGCACACCTGCACCGCCGAGGGCCAGTTCCAGATATGCTACGATGGTAAGTCCTCGGCCAGTGGTCAGTGAGAAAAGGGGTAACCTTTTTATCCACTTTTTCCAGGCGTCAGGGACCAAAATATTACGTATACCTGCCCGGCGGATAAGCCCATTTGCACGGAGTACAGCACCATTTGCATGCCGGATAGCACGGGAGTTCCCCGGGCTTGTGGTGACGTTTCCCAGTGTGGAATTTGCAGTGGAACCAGCATCTTTGCCTGCACTTCGGTGACCACCTTTGCCATGTGCAATGATGGGGCAACTGTTGGGGATAACTACACCTGTACGTCGGAATATGTATGCAGTGTAAAAGCCGCCCAGGAGGGAAATCCCTGCGTTACCCGTTGCGATATGGACAATTCGGATATATGCGATCGAGTTTTGGAAACGGATGATAACGATGTCACCACAGCAAGCACGGAGAGCTCCACAGAGACTTCTTCAACTGTTACTGCCACAGATACTTCCTCATCAACCATAACTACTGAGACTTCGACAGAAACTTCTTCCTCCACGGACAGTACTTCGGATAGTACTTCGGACAGTACCTCAGATAGTACTCCGGACAGTACCTCAGATAGAACCTCAGATAGTTCTTCGGATAGTACTTCAGATAGTACTTCAGATAGTACTTCAGATAGTACTTCAGATAGTACTTCAGATAGTACTTCAGATAGTACCCCAGAAAGTTCTTCAGATAGTTCTACGGATAGCACTACCGCTGGTACAACAGCACCGCCCTTCAATGAGGTCGTGTATTGCCAAAACATCAACTCCACGGGCCGTTATCCCATTCCCAACGACACGGCCTGCACGAAGTAAGTTCATTAAACACCTACTAAATAACACCTTCATAAAACTAATTTGGATTCTATCCGATTTTTCTAGCTATATCTACTGCGTATACAGAGCCACTGGCTATGTGGGATTACTGTATAATTGTACCTCGGAGAAGCCATATTTCAATGCAGATATCAAAAATTGTGGAACCGAAAAACCAGCCCTGGCAGGTTGTATCAATTAAGCATATCCTATATAGACATATTTAAAAGCTTTATATGTATATTCCCTTCTAATAAATATTATAAATTAAAAGCATGGTAATTAATTCGTTTAATAGAGACTGCATTACATTAATAACACAATTTGTATGATAATTTTAGGTGCAATATTTACTTATTTATTGTGCAGCTAAAGGTTAAACAATAAATTTTCTTTAAGGGAGTTTTTGTTGAAAAATATGCAGTATTTATCCTTCTCAAGTGGTCTCTCTGTCGCACTCAAAGGTGGACTGCAACTTTTGGGCTTCGCAGCGGTCAACGCAGTATTTACCCGAGTTGATCGAGCAGAATGTGTTATCCTTGCACTTAATAATTTGGTCACCCAGCTCATTGCCATTGCAGGTCTGGAAGGTGGTCCTGCTAGTGCAGACGAACTGCGAGGTTCCATCACATGCGGGGCAGTTCACCTCCGTACAAGAAGGTGTAGCTCCCTGGGGCATGCAGATTTGTTTGAAACTTGTACAGACCTGGCCATCGGGACATCCAAATACTAGATCTGGTGGCACTCCATCCGAGCACAAGCTGAAGTGCGTCTCGTTCACGCACTTGACATTGTTACCCTGGCAAGTATTGCACGACGTAGCGGCAAGGACTATGCCGCTTAGGCAACATATGGCCACCAAGGAGCACTATAAAATATTAGGAATTTAATTAGATATTTTATAGGACTTTGGCTAAATGTATCTACCAGATTTCTCAGGAACTGGTAGTGCTGCATTGTGCAGGTTCCGGCAATTGCAAACTGACTGAGGCAGATATCTTAAATGCACTTCTTAAATAAGCTCAAGTAGCAAACAGTTGCAAAGGTTTATATGGGGTTTTAGTTTTAGATATATGAACATTGTAAAACAAGTAGCTGAAAAGTGCATCTGATGACTTCACTTAGATATAATGCATACATTATTTGCGAGATAACTTTAATATATGTATAAAAAGCATCTTTGTACTTTGTTTTCTTATTAGCTAATTTACTTCAAATTTCTTTCTTTTTTTCCTTCTTTTAGCTGTCAATAACCTAAACTTATTTAATAGTATTTGTTTTGTGAATGTCTTAATATCAAATCGCAACTCTCCCAAATACTATAACTTTCTTGGCGCAAGTCGTTCCACCTGTTTAGGGCCTGGTAATTAACGACTATATCGACTCCTGGTCAATGCCCGCACCCACGACTCAGTCCACTTCGATGCAGCCTGCCGCCGACAACCGCTTGAAACATTGCCATCACGGGATGAGCGGCCATAAAACCGCAATCATGTGGAAAGCCAAGTCAAATAAAACAATTAGCAGGCGCGGAGAAAAGCAAAGAGTAGATAAACATTGGAGACTGAAGTAGGCGGACTAAACACGGAACTTTCATAGGCCAACTTTAGTAGCCGCAGAACCTTGACAGTGAGCAGTTCGTAGAAACTTGAAGTGAAATGACCCTAAGGATGGAGTGCTTAGTTAAAGGATTAGCAGTGGTAGGGAATATCTGGTTTTCATATTGAAATCCTAGCCAAAAATGTGGAGTAAGAAATATATATTTATTTAAATTTATTTATTTATTTTCAGGTTATTCTAGCCCTCTTTGTGGCTCAAACCATGTCCGAGTGCAATGTCTGCCAGTCTAATAAGGTGGCTTGCATCAACTCCACCTCATTTTATCTCTGCTTTGGTGGTAAGTTTAAAGTAAAATCTTAAGAAAAATTTATTTAATATTTTTAAATGTTTGTTCAGATTCAACTCCACATCGGGATCAGCTTTATCATTGCCTGGATGGCTTCGACTGCACAAATCTCACGGCGATCTGTGCCCAGAAGAGCAGCCAGCGGCCTCCAAGCTGCGGCGACACCTCGAAATGTGGCCAGTGCAGTGCCAACACCAACTATTTGTTTGCCTGTCAGAGCCGCGGCATCTTCCAGATGTGCTACGGAGCCACGAGACCCTCTGGAAAGTTTGGCTACTGCCCCTCGGGCAAGGTTTGCGATGCCAGCAGCAACACCATCTGCGTGCCGGAGGAGGAAAGCCAGACGGTAACCTGTGATATCAACGATGAGCTAGTGGACACCACCACAGCCTCCACAGCTGTGACCACTGAGAGCAGCACGGACTCCACAATAAGTACTACTGATGGTCCCACTACTGTGGAGAGCACCACTGAGGAGTCCACCACGGTGACTGCTTTGACTCCCGCCCAGATATGCTCTCAAAGGAATACAACAGGGCTTTTTCCCACAGTTCCCTCGGATCCCTACTGTCAGCGGTGAGTACCATAGATCCTACTTTGGAATTATTCTATTAGTTGAAGTAACCATCTCATGCCGGCATGATCTTTGTTAAGGTTTTATTTTCTGCGTGCGTGAATTGGCGTAATTTTCCACCTCGGAAGTTGTCTTTTAATAAATTTTCTTTGGCTTATCTTTACAGCTACATTAGTTGCTACTTTAAAAATACAACGCTTATCAGATCTGAGGAACTCAACTGCCCGACGGACTCCTTCTTCGCTTCTCAAATGCAGAGCTGTGACTACGTGAATCCAGGCAACTGTCTCTAGAGTTAACCCAAGAGAACCAAACAATAAACCTTCAAATACTCTGCCTCCAGCGAAGCTCTTTTAATCCAAAAGGATTCCATTCAGGGTTAGGCTGGCCACCGTGGCGGAGCAGGTGGAGGGCAGGGCGGTGACACAGGTCCGACTGGCGCTGTTGTAGTACAAGTTGCCCGGGCAGGTGTACATCTGACCGTTCCAGACACCGCTGAGCAGGAAGCAGTAGATATACTGGTGGCATGTGGTGCTAGCCACCGTGCCCACCGGATAGTAGCCCTTCGACTTCATTGCCTGGCAGTATGCGTCGGGATTGCTGGTCGTGGGCGCCACGGTTGTTGAAGTGGTGGAGCTGCCACTGGTGGAGCATGTGGAGGGCAGGGATGTTACGCACAGACCCGAGGCGCTGCTGAAGTACATGTTGCCCGGACAGGTGTAGGTCTTGCCGATCCAATTGCCGCTGACCAGGGAGCAGGCGATATACTGGCGACAGGTCGTAGAGGCGTCATTGCCCACCGCATATTTCCCTTGCTTCTGGACCGCCGCACAGTACGAGGACGCCGAGCTGGTGGAAGGTGTGGCAGCTGTGGTTGCGGTGGTGCTAGTAGTGGTTGAAGTGGTGCTCGTGGTCGTGTCATCGGCATACGAACAGGTGGGCATCACCTGGGGAAATGTGGGGATTTAACCTATTTTATAATTTATATCAAAAACTGAGCTTAAGCTAAGCTTAGAGTTTCTATGTTTGCTTTAATAATTATTATAAGAAAATTATTAAAATTCCAGGAAAATATTATCCAATCAATATATTAAAAGGCAAATACTCTAACCTTTACACAATCATCTCTACAGTAAACGAATCATATTTTCTGGCATTTAATTTCCTCTCCGGAGTTTTCTCATTTCTTATTTCTTTCATATTTCTTGAACAGTTTCCCTTCAACCACAGCAAACTCAAACTTCATGACACACTCTATGCCTTCAGGAACCCGGAACTCACCCCATCCGCTGGCAGACCGCATATCTGGGTATCGTTGACGTTGCACACATAGCCCTCGGCACAGGTGCCCGTCGAATCCTGGACGGTGGACGTACCCAGGCAGAGGGCGAAGCTGTCGGTTCCGGTGCAGGCGAAAGTCTGGCTGGAATCGCACTTGTTGCACTCCTGGCAGTCGGATGTGGCCTCCCCTTCCGGCTGGCAGAGCACTCCGCTGGATGCACTGACGCAGACATAGCCGTCAGGACAGGCAGAGGGCGATGCGGTGGCCAGGACGCCCACTTGGCAGGCCTGCATCTGGGTCGCGGAGTAGCAGGTCAGGTTGTTGGCGGCGTTGCAAACGTTGCAGGTGCCGCGAATCGAGGACACCAGACAAGAGAGGACGAGGACGAGGATAAGTGCCAAGCCAAGTGGCAAGCAAATACGGTTAGGCGACATTTCTGGCTGCGATTGTCTTCACACTGATGCTGATGGCCAGCAGCCAGACGGCTTAAATAGCGTGCTATTTTTTTCGGCAGCTGGTTCGGAGTCCGCAGATTGCCCCTAATCCATAAAGACCTCGGGCAGCGGGACCTTGTCGGTTGCTCCAATTTAGATAAGCTCCCGGGTTTCGGGCAGGGTCGTTGGGCTAAGCCTAGCATACTTTCTGGCGACTTTTGATTTTCTTTCAGTGCACTATGGGGCCGCGGACCGGTTTTTGTGGCCATAACTAATAACTCGGTCAGTTTTGGAGATATCGAGATGAAACTTAACAAATCGTCATAATTTGTCCCTACACACATATGGTATGAAAATCGTTCGGATCAGGGAACTATATCCTATAGCTCCCATAGGAACGATCGGGTAAAACTAAAGATAAATTAATGAAATTTTGGGAGCTGAAATTTGTTGCTCTTTTAATACTATGTAGCAATTTTGAGCTAAATCGGATAACGCTTTCCGTAGGAACTATCAGATAAAAATGCCGAATTGCAGTGTTTTTCCATAAGTGCAGCTAAATCGAAAAAGAACAAACTCCATCATAATCAAATAGTTAAAACTTATATTTTATTTAAATTTTTAGTTTAATTATTCATTTATTTCGTTTTTCATTTCGAAAAAAAGCATTTTACAGCCTTTTATTGCTCAAGCCGGCCATTTTTGCTACTCTAAACAAGCATGGTTGCTCGGCGCTGAAAACACTGAGGTTATCTCAGAAAAAATCGAATTTCTCAAAAAGTGCGCAAAAGTGCACCTTGAGACTACATTCATTTGAACAAGAATTAAATGGTTAATAACACAGTATAAATATTATGGTGAAACTAGGTGAAACAATTTTTGTTGCTCTATTTAAAAATTAGGTTTCACTTTAATATTTAAAAAGTGGAAGGGTTATCAAAAACACACAATTACAAAGACACTACGATCAACTCCTACTATCTACACCCACAAACACTTAGTACAAACCCCTCTGATCCGACTGCATTTTGAATCTTGTTTTTAAACCAACTATTTCCTTAGTTTTGTTAACTTTAAGAATGGCCTATATTGCGTGTTCTTATTGCCCCTTAAAACGTCAGTGTTAACAGCGCTGTTTGGCGTCTGATTGCTCAACACTGGACCGTTTTGTTGAAATTTCTGGTATGCAACATTGAAGCTTAATGTTTTCTTAACGTATTAGTATTTTTAAAAAAATTTGTTGACAACTTTTTAAAAATGACTTTTGGCCACCAAAACCGGTCCGCGGCCCCATAGTGCAGTGGGGCGGGGAGAATGAGTCAGTGGCATTCAGTTTTTTAAAACATATAATTTAAAGTTTTTTAATCATTTTTATAATATTTTTAATATTAATTTAAAGTAAGTATTATTAAAATTGATCATTAAAAATTAAAAGTACTATTGTTTTAATTTAGAAAAAGTATTCAACGCATAAATCTAATAATTTCAACTTATATTTTAAAGTTTAGTTTGTAAAGAATGTTGAAAATTAAATTTTTTTGGAAATGAGAACGCTTTTATAGGTACTTTTCAAATATTTAGATATTATATATATTTTTTCTCTAGCACTTACGATAATGATAATCTTGACCAACTTTCTGGATAAGACTGCTACTTAATCTAGGTGCATAGACGCCATAGCTGCAGTTGCTCTCGAAGATGCTTAGGCATTTGCTGTGCCTGGCAATCCTAGTGACCATTCGTTTCGGCTGTGGCCAAGCGGAGTGCAATGCGTGCTCCTCGGACACCAAGGCGGCGTGTGTGTCCAGGAGACAGTACCAGAACTGCACGAACGGCATTCCGACGGGACCTCTTTATACCTGCCCAAATAATACCAATTGCACTGCATCCACCGAGCTGTGCACCTCCAATGAGGCCTTAATCGGCTGTGCGGAGTGTGCCAAGTGCGATGGCACCCAGCTGTTCACCTGTACGAGTCCGACCACATTCGCTGCATGCGTAGGTGTGACTGTGTCGACCACGAATTATCTCTGTACCCAGGGGGAGGTGTGTAACATCAACAATCCGATCATCTGTGGAGCGTCTTTGAATGGCACGGGTGCCACCTGTTCCTATTACGGTGATCTAACGGAAATCGACAGCTTTTGCAGCCAGAGGGCCTCCACGGGTCGCTATGTGGATCCCAATGACTCCAGCTGCCTTCGGTGAGTTTGCGGAATTTTAGTTCCTTTTAAAAAACGATCTAACATAATATTTTTTAAGATATATCTACTGCACCCGCAAGTCTACCGGCTGGATAGGAAATTCCTGGCTGTGTCCTTCCACCAAACCTTATTTTAATCCCAGCACCTTAGTTTGCACTAAAACTAAACCTGATTCCTGTATTTAATTTTAAGTTGTGTAAAAATATGGCCTTAATTCGTTTAACAGAAAGTGTTATGTAATTTCTTGTTAAGCGCAACCTGTAAAATAAATAAATCCCACTTGTTTACTGATTCGTACTTTATTATCTTTACGATTTCGCACTTCTGGCGCGATCTGTGAGAAACACGTGATGGGGAAAAAGTATATTTATTTATAAATAAACGTAGCAAGATAATACTTCAGAAATATTTTAAATTGGTCTTTTCTTCTTTTTTGTTCTGAAATACATATATGCAAGTACATGTACATATATAAAAATATATTACAATGTTTTTTATACCTTTACAGAAGTTGATAAGGACTTAATTGTTTGGTAAATATATCTGAGATGTATACTTCGGCATAAAAAGTGCATTAACTAATATAATTTCTCTACGTAAAACATCAGGTAATGTCATTGTTTAAATTGCATTATAATTTAAAGTGTAATAATTCTCTAATTAAATAGATTGTCATGCGTAAATGTACTTTAACTGTTAAGTTAATTGTAGTCATTAATCCCATTGCATTTACAGATCTTTGTTGGAAGCTCTAGTTTTCTAGTGATAAGATAAATCCGAGGGCATAAAGTCAGCTGCTGGCCTGCAATATCGTTAGTTGGCCTCAAAGATGCTCCGACTGCTGATCTTGCTGGGACTTGGCGTTGTGCTGGGAATCCTTATCCAAGGCACCCGGTCGGACTGCAATGTCTGTTCTGGGGAGAGCAACGTGGCCTGCGTCTCGAACACCGCCTTCCAGTTCTGCTCCGCCCAGGAGCTGCCCACGGGGGCCGTGTATAACTGTCCCACAGGATACTACTGCACAGCGAATGCGGCTATTTGCAATGCCAACGCGGGCATTAGATCCTGCATAGGCTGTGGAACCTGCAACGCGGACAACACCTTCGCCTGCACTAGTGCCACCAGCTTTGCCTTGTGCCTGGGTACCACTACGCCATCGCAGATCGTCGGAAACTGCGGAACGAACTATGTCTGCGATTGGAACAATGCGAATATATGCGGCACCACCGCCACAGGATCGCAGGCCACATGCCCGGGCAGCAATGATGGAGTGCCAGGTGTGGACCCCACCACGATGACAGCCACGGAATACTGCGCAACCATTCAGCAGAGCGGAAGATTTCCCTATGGCATTGATCTGACTACCACCTGCAGGCAGTGAGTGTAGAATGGGATCTTTGTTTAACTTTCATTTAATATACTCTTTAATATTTTCCAATAGGTATATCTATTGTCATGTGAATGCAGGTGTCTGGACCGGAGGACTCTATTCTTGTCCTGGACAAACATATTTCAACAGCACCTCCAGGCTCTGCGGTACTGGGGTTCCCCCGCGATGCACCTCCGGCGTGGCCACTTTGAGCCTATCGACCTAAGAAACCTATAGATCTGAACCAGCAGCACACGAAATGTATAATAATAATAATATAGAAAATTAAATAAAATATCATGTTATATATAACAAATTCAATAAACAAAATACTCTGAGAATTGTCCCTTTTTATTTGACTTTAAAGTTTCTTGTTGGAGAACTCGCTAGGTTTATATACATATGTATGTACTATAAATATACCTTGGTGTTTAATTGGAAATTATATTAAGAATATGTATGAAGATCATGTTTCCAATAAAGAATATACATATATTTTCTTCTAGAGGCCTCATTCAGTTTCTTAAACTTAAGTGTTTACAATTTGTTATATGATTGTTAAGCAGGCACTAAAGCTAAATTCCAAGAAATCCAGAATATACTATAAACTTGCAAATATTGTTCTGCAATAAAGGTTAAATAAATAAAGGTTTATTTTATTTTTTCAAGAGCTTCCAACTATCGCAATTTTTTATCACGTGTTATAAAGTGCAGTCAAGGTTTAAGATAAAAACTTGTGTGTCTTCAAAGATTAGCAAAGAATAGTTGCACTTGAATAAGATAAGAACCTGACGGAATAAATACGGATGCAGGGCCAAAATTCCGTCAGTTTAATTTAAAAATGCTGCGACTGCTGATCTTCCTGGGAGTCGCAGTTCTGGGCTGCCAGGCTGCCTGCAATGTTTGCTCCACAACCACCCGAGTGTCCTGTGTGTCGCCGACCCAGTTTCAGTTCTGCTCGGCGGATTCCGTGGCCATCGGTGACCTGTATACCTGCCCCAGTGGAACCTACTGCACGGAGAAATCTCCCTTTTGCAGCACCGACTCCACCTCAGTCTCCTGTCAGGGCTGCAATAAATGCAGCAGCGATAATAGATTCGCCTGCACCAGCAGGAATACCTTCGCCTTGTGCCTCGGCACCACCACGCCCAGCACTTCGATTGGCGGAACCTGCGGTTCGAGCTATGTTTGCAGCCTAGAAAACCCAAATATTTGTGGCAGTCCCACAACGAACAGTGTGACCTGCTTGGGATCGGACTCGGATCCCTGCGGAACCACAACCATAACCGATGCCAACGAGTACTGTCAGTCGATCCAGGAAACGGGACGATTTCCCTATGGCAGAGATACCGCAACCACCTGCAAGCAGTGAGTATACGGAATATCTATAGAGATAGTGATAGAAAAGTCTTACATCATATTATTTCAGGTACGTGAACTGCTTTGTCTACGCTGGGGTTTACTACGGCAATGTCTATAGCTGTCCCGGCTCCACTTACTTTGACAGCACCTCGCACATTTGCACCTCTGCCACGCAGGCCAGGTGCTCGGATACGGTGTCTTGTTTAAGCATCAATAGCCGACGGCTATTGTAAAATTAAGATTTTCAAGGTTAATATCTTTATTACGATCATTATCTCAGGGCGAGGGATATCTAATGTAAATAAATATAAAGCATTTTAAGAGTTAAGGGTTTTTATTGTAGAGTTAACTGCTAAATTTCCCCTTAATAATATTTAATTTAAATACTTTTTTTAAGCCCACAAAGAAGAAGGATAACTTAATGAGTATCGAGTTTAATCACTCATACAGGACCTACTTTTAATGAAGATTTCACTGACCATGTGGGTTTTGCACGCCTATTCGCATTCCATTTGCATTTCATTGACAGGAGATGGCTTAATGAACGAAGTGCAGCTCCAATCGATTTTTTCTGCCATTCAACGCCAAGTATGTATATTTTTTCAACAGATGCTTCACAACCAATTCACAGAGCTGACCAGGCACATACACACATACACTCCCTGCCGTCGACAGGCCACAGTGTGGTTTTATGACGTATACGCCGCGTTGGCACTTGCACCTTGAAACTTTTCCTGGCCCCGAAGCCACAACTTTGCAGAGAACTCGCATACAATTATGAAGTGTGTGTGCCCAGTAGCTTTAATGTCCAAAACTTTTCCGAGTTTTCCCTCCACACACATTTTTTTTGGGTTACCCAGCCAGCAGCACACGACATGAAAAATCTTTCGCAGACATTCTGTGATTTTCTATCCTCTTTTTTTATTTTTGCGGGTTGATGTGGGTCAGTTACTTGGCCACATGGGTCGCAAAAGTTTGTGGCCTGGCGTGCATGCCACCGAAAATTCAATTCGATCCCAAGGCTGGGCCGCTGAAGTTTCAGTTCATTCAGTGCTTTCGGTTTCAATGGTTTCGATTTCACACGCCCCTAGAAAACCTGGCCCCGACCTTTTCCCCCAACCACCGAAATTCAACCGAAACACGCACATAGTTTCGGCTTCTCTACGTGCACAATGTGCAATTGATTGCACAGAGGAGGAAGTAAGGGGAATTCCGGTGCAATTCCGTCCCGGAACGGAGGTGGCCTGCACACTTTGATGGACACGACTCCATGGGATTCGCTTCAGCTAGCTTTCCCTTAAAGCGAAAATTGAATGCAAAGAAAAACCGCAACTGCGGCAAATTCGGTGGGGTGAATTTAATTTTAGGCCTAGTCGTTGTATATGTATATACCTATGTACATATATGCTATATATGTCTGGCCAGGGTGATAATCCCGCTGTAGGCGTCAGATCTTTTCGCTTCCTAAACGTTTTCATTGAGATTTATGACGCTTGGGCAAATATAGATACGTTTGGAGGAAAGCAAATTATAGAATCACTTAAGTAAAATCCGCGATGACTAAAGATTATGAATAGCTTTGAAAAGTAATATTTCTCGGTAGCATTGTTCAACCTCAAACGGATATAAATACACAAATATATTCATAGAATCCACAGATAAATACCTTGTGGTCATAATTTAAATGGAAAGCGAAAACAATACTCATATGTTTCTTCGTTTATTTTTCTCTCCAAATATATTCTGCCCTCAAACTAAGATACAGAATTAGCAATAAAATGGAAGACTAAATAAGCAAAGTGTTATTTTTTAACATCTAAACTCATAAAATATAAAAGTTATGGATATATTTTAGTATTTCGTAAGTTTATGCTTTCAATTTACCTCAAATTATGAACTATTTTTATATAAAATATATTAAAGTGAAGGTGAAGGATAAAAGTTGTCTTATATATAAATTATCTGTATTTCATGCTTTTCAGATATTTAAAAATATATATTTTTTTTAAGAACTGTTTTAAAGTCTATGAAACCTAAAGCCTAAAAACATTTTTTTAGTTGTTTTAGTTTTTAGAACAAATTTCCTGACTCCACTCTAATTCTTGAAAAGTTGTGCACTTTTAATAAGACAAATACCGAGTTGCAGCCGCATTCAACTTTTATTTTCGCCAAAAACTTTTGTCCACAAGCCACCAGATAATGCATATTTCATCAGCTCTGTAATCATGGCATTCATGTTCCCTTGGCACATGTGCCATGCTGAGTACTTTTTGCAGTTGTTCTTGTTCACTCATCAACGTCAAAAGTCAACAGACTCGGCGACGTCGTCATCATCGTGCTAGTTATGGCGAATATATAGTATATAGTGGTGGTTATCCGCGCAGCCGTCGAGCATAATGGGAGTGCTCTTAGGCCAGATGAATTCATTAATTATTTTCCGTAATAGAATGAGAAAACAAGGAAGTCTTACTAGTCTAATTAAATTGTACGAGTTCGGGCCGAGTGCCGCGATATTCGATGAATGCGTTGCGATCTTAAAGCCCTCGCAGTGAAGTGTGGACCAAGTCTTGAGTGCTTGGCACTCGAGGCGTCCTTTCACCTGTCGCCCGTTTTATGTTTGCCAGCCAGAGCGTGTTGCAGTCGTCGCCGTGATTAGTTTGAGATTTAGACGGGGTTTTTAGCCCGGCTTTAAAGCCGCCAAGTCGACGAAGCGAACCAGCTGTGACAACAAGAGCTCAGGCGGGCTCAGAGCCAAGAATCTGTCCAGAACCCCGTCGCCTTCGGGCCATTTGGAGCGTGCTTAGCCACTGCCGACTGACATATGTATCTGTATCATCGCATCCGAATGAAGGATGTTTCCCCCAACAAACTTAAAGCGCCAGATACAGCCTCTTTGTGGCCTCCCCCTGAAATAAGGCCAACTGCAGATGGACTTTAAATAGCAGAGAGCACCCGCGGTTCGGCCTGTGCTCGTAAATGGGCCCAATGAAGCACTAAGAGAAAAGTCCATAAGATTAGAGAATAAACTAATAATAAAGAAAATATTAATTTATAGATGTGTTAAAATAAAAATTACAAAATAATTATATTCCGTAATAAAATCCCATTCAATTTTTCTCACAGTGTCCCAGTATTTGTAGTTGATACAGAAAGTGGCTGTGTGGGTGAACTACTATTTTCTTTATTAGAATGTTAGCTTATTTTATTTCCCCCTCGCAGCGCTGCTGCTGCTGCTGCCGCAAGTTGCCTTTGGCTCCCTTGGCTTTTAATTAAAGTTCTATTTTCATTTGTTGTTTCGGCAACTGCAGCATGGCGCCTCACGGGCCTACGTCCTTGCCTCCGTGCCTCCTTTGCTTCGCCATCCATTCGATGCTACCCACTCACTCCCAACGCCCACCTGCGGTGAACCCGCTGGCGACTGCAATTAATTTATTTCGTTCCTCAGCCGACGAGCAGGTTGCCCAAACAATTCTCGTTGATCAGAGTCGCACATTACATTGTTTATCCATTAATTTCTGGTTAATTGGCTCAACTGCCAAATACATCGAACCATCGTTTTGTTTATTTTCAAAAAACTTTCAAAATAGATTTTGTTTTCCCGGAGGGCACTCAGCAGCAGTCGTTTTCCAGCAACGATAATGAGATAATAAAATAAAATTATACTTGAATAACCTTGAAATGAATGCTATTTCGATTTTAAAATAATTCTTACATAAACTAAAATCAAATTCATGTTCAAGTATTTATAATCCACTTCTCATGAAAGGTCTTTGCATATTTAAACATAGTGTAATTCCTTAAATATGTCACATGTTTTGAATCCTGTCAAACAAACTTCTGGAAACTTTTTCCGCCTCACCTGTCGCTTTCAGATCTCTGGAAAGTATTTTAAATATTCAAAAATCGCTTAAAGTTCAAAGAACCGTTTAAACCGAAACAAACTTGGCACCCGGAACGTGACTAGCAATTATAAATATGCAAAAGGCGTGCAAAAACCGCTCGATAGTTAATCCTGCCCGCCAAATACAAGAATGGCACCGGCACGTAAACAGGATACAACAACAATCCCGGCCCCAACCCCACACACAGGTTGACAGTTCAAGTACACGAGCTTGTCGAACAATTTTGACATAGCACAACACACAGCCGAGAGAATGCGATGCGCTGATGATGTGAGGTGAGGTCAACATGGCCGTAAACCCAAAAACCGCCTTTCCCCCCGCACTCTCATGCATTATTATATAATGCGCCACTGCTGCGGCCACCACCCACCGCAAATGTTGCCACCCACAACAATACGAGGGAAGAGCTTGGGCAAGGGAAATGCAAGGAGCAGGGCCCACAGGGACAATTTGAAACTTAAGTTGTTCCATTTTTCAGAAAAATATGTGTGGCTTTATCACAAAATGTATATTTCATATATATTGAAAATTTATTAACATAAGGTTTACATTATATTTAATGCATTAGTCAAAATGATTAAAAGTGTTAAACTAAATTATTAAAATCATTAATAGGGATAGTAGGGATAATAAATAATTTACCTAAAGTTATAAAATATCCACTCAAATAAACACTTCGTGTCAATTGGGAAAGCTTTTCAATTAGAAAAAAATACTCCGTTAAATGTGAAATATGAAAAGGTCAATTTAAAATGTCCCATTAAAATATAAGTATTATACATAGGAACGGTGTTTAAGCTATCGAATTAATCGAGGTAACTCATTTATGGATAGTCATCAATTATTTATAGAGATCCTTGGCACAATTTCACATGCAACTCCCATCACTGTCTACAGGATGAGGCGAGATGTTGGGCCATGAAGGCAGAAACGAGGCATCCCTGGCATCTGGGCTTGTGCAGGAAGGCAGATATGTAGGAAGGAAGGATGACTGTATGCAAGCCCAGAATTCTGGAGGATAGGTGAGGGGAGTTGCTGCTCTGCATCTGGCTGCATAATGAAGCGCAGTGGCGAATACGTCACATGCCGTGAGCCGTGAACTATGTGCCAGCAATGGAACTGGGAGCTGTCAGCAGCCGACATGACAGACTGCCGGGCTGACACACTGATGTCTCCCTTGACCCGCCCTGAACCCCTGACTGGCTTACATTTATGAACCCGCAAATACACACATTCATAAATAGTTGATGCAAATTTAAGTGAAAGCCCTGAAATGGTCCTCATTGGGTCTTATTGACATTTATTTAAATTTGACGATAGATTTTTTGTTGCGATGTTGTGTGTGTCATGACTGTTTCTGGCCAGTTTGTCAGCGAAAAGCTAATGACAATAAATTTAAATCTACTTAAAAAATTGTTAAGTTTGCCCCGAAAAAATAGTTCAAATTGTGGCAGTCAAGTTCGGTGCCTAAGTCTTTTGTTTGTATTTATTGATTTGATGTGAACCATTTTTAAGAAGTTTTGTGTTAAAATAAATTAAATAAAAAAAAATTAACTGGTAATGTGTTTAATTTAAGGCCGCATAATATATGTAAATAAATGCAGCTTTCATTAAAGTCACTGCGAATATTTGTAAAAAATAACTTAATTTGCGATCTTACATGTTAGATGGCTGGCTCGGTGCGTGCGTTAATTTCCAGCCATTAACAATTTCATTACTGCATTTCAGCTTTTAGTGATTGCCTGCAATTCGACATACGACCACGAGCACTCGAAACGAGCTGTGATTAGCAGCCGAATGCAGGTCAGCATTTAATTATTCAAGTCCATTAGTTTTTTATGCCTGTAATGCGTTTTCTGATGTAAATTAATTCGCCTGCAATTTGTTTTGCTTTCTGTGCACGGATTTGTTAGCTATTTAAAGCGCACTGAAATTGAAGAATGGAATGGAACTTTATTAACTGCAAAATGCGTTTTTATTCCGAGGCGATTAATTTAGTTAAAACCCCATTGAGTAATTGTAATTTTCATTTGAAATCTCTACTGATCTGTGGCTCGCGAATATATGTATGTGTAAAATAATGAATAAATTAATTAAATAGTTATTATAAATTCTTGTAATTGAACTCAATTTAATGAAGTTATTTCCCATTCGCCTGATTAGTACTTTAATAGGAACTCATATAGTTCTAATTGCTCCTTGTTCTCCGGCATTTTTCTTGCCATCAATTAGAATAGATTGAAAGAGTCCCATGCAAATGACTCTGTAATTTATCCATGGGAGATGGTGATGGCCTTCCATCTGGCTGCATCTCCTCCATTCAGTCCAAGCCCAATGGCAGATGAGCATTAATAACCGTATGCAGGAATGCGGAACCCAGATGGATGGAATAATGGCTGGAGCTGGAGCCTGTCCATCCATAAATCAGCCGGGCGGTGTGGGAATGAGCTCCCAGCGCTAATTGTTGGCGGCAAGCACAATTGTCGTGGACAATTGCCGATTGACATGTGCGAATTGTAAGTAAATTATTTCATAAAAGTCAAACATTGTGACGGCTGCTATCGAAACGAGCACTTATCCGATATATTATAAGTCTTATCAATGGGGTTGACGGGACTGGGGCCCACACACCGCCAAATCTGTGGCACCGGCGTGGGTATATTACCCATATTTGTTACCACTAAATCATAATGCAGTTAGAAAAATATGTGGTACTTAAGAGTGTACTATATTTAAATAAAAATAACTTGGATTCTAATATTTAAAAATTTGTTAACTTAATAAATTGGAAGAGAAATGAAACAATGAACAATACTGTCTAATTTCTTGTTTTATACTTGCTTCTTTCACACTTAATCAAATCAATCAACGATTTTATAAAGTATAAGTACTTGCCTTAGTTACACGCTTGTTTTTACATAAATCTTTAATAAGCATATAAATTAGAATAGATTTAGTAAGAGGTAATATCGCTTTAAGCTTGGGTATATTCGTTTAATTATATTTAACTTTTGCCAAAAGAAAAGGTCACGTTTGTCTCAATTTCTTTCCCGTGAAGTTTTTATGGCACCCCTGCAAGCGAAGAAATAAATAAATGTAAGTCAAGTTACTGTAGATTCTTATAAGTGTTTTCTGTCAGTAAAAAAAAGCGAAGCCAAGCAGCGTATATAAATTCTATTCGCGTGTGGATTTCAGTTGATAAATCATGTGGCAATATAGTCGAGTGTGGGCTGCGTCCGCTTGTGTCCGCAGTGCAATAATTTGCAGTATTGCAGTGACCATTGCACAACTGTCATGGGAGGCTGGTCTGGAAGTGGAGTGGGTCACTCTGCTGGCCACTGGTCACTGGGCAGTGGAGGCAAATAGAGCCATTAAGTGGCCTGTGAGAGTGGGCTACTTTCGCTGCTCCTCGCTTCGTTCTGTTCCCGACGATGCTTTCATTAGGCAAATAACTCGGCACTCAGACGCTCTCGAGGGCTGGCAATTGGCATCGCAGGAGTTCCGCCGCTCCGCCAGTGGGTCACTCAGTCACCCAGTCATCTAGTCATTCAGTCATCCAGTCTCCCGGTCATCAGGGCAACCTCTTCATCCGGCAGTCCGCACTTGCGTTTAATTTGATGCTGCGTGCGTTTAGGAAATGCGCTGAAATGGCCGCTAATTGCAATTTGCTGCGAAATTGCAATGCAATAAGTGTGCGAATTGCATTAAAACGTAGTTTCACGGCAAATATATAATTTGTCCGCTGCTTTCCTCAATTTTTGATCAGCATTTGTTTGCACAACACTCAATCAGAAAGCGCTCGAATACCTATATTTAATCAATGCAAATGGACCGCATTCCTGCTGCACCGCCCGCACCTTTCAATTGCCGTGACTGTCGCCATTCTGATCGCGATGGCGCCTCGTTTAATGACTCTTATTGCCCATCATGGGCACAAATGCTCAACTACGGGTCCACAGGTTAATATTTGAATTGACGCCGGAGAGCAAACAATCCCAGCAACACTGAAGCGTCGGTAATTAATATAATATGCAATATTCATCAGTTATGCCAGAAAATTTGATGGAAAAAACACTGAATTTGTTAAATTTAATGAACTTTACACATTTTTCATTTGTTTACTTAATTCCTTCAAATAACCAATAGGGAGATATATGATATATTTTCAAATGAAGCCCAATAATTCATGTTTTCGCAAATATTTGCCCATCAAATATTCATTTTGCCATGATGCTACTTATGTATTAGAATGTTTTATATAAATAATTTTATGAGAACTAATTAATAAAGAGCTCTTAGCAGCAGAGTATTGCACCTTCCCCACTATTAATCCACTCAATTTACTATTTTGCATTACTTAGCATAACGTGTGGCAATTAAATGCCATTTGTAGCGAGACTCATCTGCTAAGTCATAAATTAAGCAGCCAAGTATCTATGATGTTTTGCACTTGGCCTCAATCATTTATCACCTCCATCCATCAGTCGTCGCCCATTGGGAATGTGGCAGTCGATTGCCTTTGCCGATGCGTTGTTGTGCCTGTTTTGAAATCATTCCACAGCCTGACGTCATGGCCTGCATTTGGGAATCCTCTGAAACCTCTGACGCAGTGGCGCCAGTGGCAGCAGCCAAGGCTGCTCTGCCAGCCATTTGGTCACCGTTTTCCCCCCTGCAAAACGCCCACTTGGACGACCTTGCCCCGAGCAGAAGCAGCAGCAGCAGCACCAGCGACAGCAGTAAAATAGGCGACGCTGCCAACTATCGATTGGAGCTGCGTAATGCATTTTTCAGTGCTAGAGTCAGTCCCTTAGGTGGCTTTTTGGGTGACTAAAGCGGATCAAGGTCAGCTATATCTGTGACTCATGTGCTGGTTAAATCGGATGGCATCACCAGAGAGAATCCCTTAATATTTAGAGGTCTATTCTATGGAATTTTAATAGAAAAGGATTGAAGATACATTTTTTATGGTTAACAATATGTTTTGTATAAGTATATAAAAATATTCTTTTAGTTGCCGCATTTAGCTCTTTAAAAGTAAACTTACTACTGGCTGAGAGGAATTTCTTTAAAATAATATAAAATCCTTTTTTCATGTCAAGGATATTTGGTCTGCTAAAATTTACAAAAATACGTATTTCCGACATAGAAATATATCTCCTCATTGTAAATTAAATTATATTTTGCAATCTGAAATTAAAATATCCTTCACAAATATTTCACAAAATCTCTCTAAGCTCCTGAAACTGATATTTTTCAGTTATCCCGAGCACATTATCCTCTTTGCTGGGAGTAGTTATTTCTCACAAATGTAAAATCATGGAAATATCTGCCTGTAATACCGACATTCCGTGTGTGGGTCCTGTGTGATTTCCATCGAGTCAGAGATATCTCCGGTCAACCCGCCCGCTCCTCTGAATCTGTAATTTCGTGGTCATTTAGCTGGCGTTCGATGGTCCGCCCGAGGATTGCGGTTGCATCGCCGTCCTGATTATGTTGTTGCCTTTGATGTTACAGCACCGCCATTGTTTCGGTTAATTAAAATTTGTGGTTGCCACATGCAGGCCGTCGTCGTTGCTGTATTCAGGGTGTGCGAATTTCACTAAATTAGTGCGGACTGCTCTTCTCGGTTTCCTCGGTGTGGTTCGGTTTGGTTTCGTTCGGTTCTGCTGGGTTTGCCTTAAATATTTAATATGCAGAGCTCCGATGCGGACGGGCATGAAATTGCCGCACTTGAGACTGGAGTTTGAAGCTGGAGCCGGGCAAGAAGTTATCTGCATTCCAGCAGAACCAGTTTGCCGCCTCATCCTTCCTCCTCCATGCAGGCGATGCAGGCGCGGTGATTCATGCGCCATCCACCAGACTCGGCAGCGTCCACCAGATTTGGCCGTCTTTGTTTCGCTGCTGTGCCTCACTTTAGTATTTCATTTCTCTCTACCTTGCTTTATTCTCCGAGTGTCGCGAATCTCCCGATTCTCGGTTTCCCACGCCTCTGCTGCTGTTCGGGGCTGGGACAACGCGGCGTATGCGTAATCAGGCTAGGGTCGTTAGCCAGTTGGCCGACAAAACTTTTCGCATTTTCGAATTTTCCAGCCACGCATGCCAATCTCTGTATAAGACAAAACTTCACTTTGCCATCAGCTGGAGGAGTCGCAGTACGCAAAAATCTTGTTAAGCTCTAAGCCCCCTCTGCTTCTGCTTTTGCTTTTGCCTTTGCCACCGATGGCAACTATTAAACTTGTTTCCTGCTTTTTCTAGTCGGGAGTCCGGGTAATTTTATAGAATTTATGACTGTCTCTTCGAAGGGATCGCAAAGTTTGGCAGCATTCAAGTTGCAGTTGAAAACTTATTCGTATCTTTTTTCAGCAGCTACCAACAGGAAGCTCTCAAGGATTTTCGGTTTATCTCAAGCTAAAAAATATATCTTGAGTGCAGTTTATTTTTATGGTTAAATGGAATTTATAGGAGAATGCTTTAGAATCCTCATAATAATACCTAATAATTTTAAAGTTTAAAATCAACACCGCTTAATTTTACCATCTGATAAAAACATATTTAAAATTTGTCTGACATTCTTCTCCTAATCTAAGCACTCAACACTTTTATGGGGATAAGATTCCTATCGGGAATACAAATATTCCATCAGCACAATGTGTTTCAACAAATTTTTGAGCAGTCCTACCTCCTGCAAAGTCACCTCGATGGGATCTGCGATAAGCAACAGGGACACACGACAATGGCAAGACCCAAAATCGGCATATAAATAAAAGCCCAAGATTTGTGTGTTATGGATAATGTTTGAGCTACTACACAAACACACACAGTGGAAAGTGAGGAGAGCCTCGAGATAAACGACTTCGCTTTAAGCCCTTTGTGCCGCAGCAACTTTCACGCGACTCGCCAACTGCGCCGAAGACAATGTTATCATAGGCCCATATTTGTGCAGGATCGGAGGAGCGCACAGGAGGTGGATCGAGGGAGCAGGAGCTGGAGCAAAACTCGTATTTAAAAAAGGCCAGCGCAAAAATGCTTAGGTACCAAAATGAAGGAAAACGAGCCACAGAAATTCCAGGCCAAAGAAGCCGCCGCCCAAGCTCGTTCTTTCTCTCGTCGTTGAGATACAGATTAGGGATGGCAGAAATATTGAATATATATATATACTTGGGTTAAACTTAATATGGGAATGGATAATTTTTGATAAAAGTTTGTTGTTTACTTTGATTAAAAATCATTCTTCTTCAGATGCTATTACATGATGAGGTTAATTTAAACTTTAACTTTCAAGTATTCTTCTTATGTAAATTATATTTTTAAATATATGTATATATTTTTAATGTGCTGTATTATTTTTGTATGTATATCCCAGGCTATAATTTGAATTATATATTTCAGTTGTAAAGTTGTTTAATAAGAAATGCTGATACTAAAGTTTTCCCTTTTACATAATGTTGTCTTTGATGTTCCAAACTCAAAGTTTATATATTTTTCCTTATTTAAAACCGAATATTTCCTTTCCGTACATCTCTAATACATCAGAGTCCCTGTAAAGTTCTTCTGCGCAGACGCGCAGGCAGAATGGGCATAACTAAGCGTTGCACGAATTCGCGAAATTGGCCACCGCAGCAGCCGCATCGGAAGCCGCAGCTTTCGGGATACATATATTGAATTTCAGCGATTGCCGGATGGCCGGCCGGGTGACCTTTCCCGCGACCAAGACCCTTGGCCCCCGTGCGATCCAAAGGATCGTCGCTGAGTTATTAAGCAGGCAAAGCGAATGCGAGCGCGCTGCTCAACTTAATTACGGGCGAGCCGGGGAGCAATGTAAATTGCCCGGACGCCTGTCGTTTATTTATAGAAAATAATGAATTGAACAGGTGAGATCGAGCCGATGATAAGCATAGAAATTCCAGCATACTCGCGCACACA
Source organism: Drosophila anomelani (assembly GCA_035045905.1). Classification (NCBI taxonomy): domain Eukaryota; kingdom Metazoa; phylum Arthropoda; class Insecta; order Diptera; family Drosophilidae; genus Drosophila; species Drosophila anomelani. The sequence goes on from JAWNOO010000165.1 coordinate 14,545,035, forward strand.
CGGCCAGGTACAAAAACCAAAAGGAAAAACCACCACAAAAAGCCACAATCCAGCCAAAGGAAGCTCGACTGCGACTGCGACAGCGACTGCAGTTTTGCAGTTGCGAGTTGGTATTGCGAAATCGGCGAATGGCTCGAACTGAGAGCCGGGCAAAAAGCAGAAAGCAATCCAATTTACTGATTTATTTCTTATTTTACTTTGACTATGCAGCAGCAGCAGCAGCAGAAACAGAAACCACAACGGAGGCAGTCACGGCAGCGGCTTCTGAGCCTCGAACTCAGCTTCGAATTCAGCACAACACGAGGCGAAAATAATAACAATAAAAGGGAAAATGTTGCGGATTTCAAAAGGGATTTTATTATTAAAAAATTGAATTGTAAACCATTTAGTAATATTTTCAATAATATTTTTAAAAGGTTCATTTGAATACCATATATAGTACCAACCTTATTACAATTTTAGAAGTATTATCTGTATTGCTTAGATACCAATATTAAATTAAAACAAATACATTTTTGTTTAATATTTTTCCAGATTTTAAATACAAAATTATACATATATTTTATAAAATTTGGCTGAGTGGATCTCCAACTCCATCGCTCGGTCGCTTCTCCTCGACCAATGTAGTTAGTGGGCTCCGCTTGGCATCGCTTTGATCTTGATGCTGGGCTGCGACGCCTGACAATGATGACGAGGCACAGCCCCCGCCTTCATCTCCAGCTCAAGCTCCGGCTCCATCTGCCAGGCTCAGTCAATACAAAAGGCAAGACAAAAAAGAAGTCCAGGAAACCCAAGTGAAAAATGCAGAAAGGGAAACCAACGAGGATTTCAGGAATACAAAAATACTCTGTCTGTTTTAATGTGTGAAACACAATTTATAATTTACGTCTGGTTGTTTAAAAAATATATTAACATTCAATACTTAAACAATAATTTTCTGTATTTGGTAGTATTTTATTGGTTTGAAAAATAATGATTCTAAAGCTACTTTTCATATATTATAAGTTTTTAGTTGCAACCTTTCAAATTTCCCTGTTTATTTTTTTATAAATGAAACTTTTGATATACAAAATATTACATTTATTCAATTTAAATATATTTTGTATTCCAAACCAAATAATCCAGATTACAAAATATATCCAAAAGAGTACAAAGAATCGGGGCAGCAGCAATAATTTGAGGATTCGTGTAGGCAAAAGCTGCTGGCTGCTGCCTGCAGTTGTTGCTGCGGCTGCTGGCTGCACAAATGCAGATGCCACGACATTATTTTTGCCACTTGGCCGATGGGAGCACAGCCGCCATCCACATCGACATCCACAGCCACATCCACATCCACATCCATATCCACGTCCCCGTTCACATTCACGGGAGGCGACCACGACGATGACTTGGTTCGCATCTTTGTCGCTCATGCTTTATTTAAGGTTTCATGTATAAATATTTTTATTTATTGTGCAACACATTCGCACACGTTGCCAGCCTCTCTTCGGGATGCCTTACTGTACGGCACGACTGCAACTGCAGCAGCAGCAGCAGTCGCAGGCGCAGCAACAACTGCAACAGCAACTCGACCCGGGCTCAAAGGCAATGGCAACAATAATGATGATGATGTGTAAACTCGCGGTGGGACGCTTAATTTCTACCTTGGCCGAGGCCTGGGATCGGTATTGGGAATGGGAGTGGGAATGGGAATGAGAATGGTATTGGACCCGCCATGGGTAGGGCAAATATAAATACAGAGAAAAGAAATACACATTTAAATATAAACATAGAAGAGATATCACTTTACTATGAAGTTTTGAAAAGAACAATATCTGAAAAGGACTTTAGTCTTGGAATTTTAACTCTAATACCAAAATGCATAATTATATGTATTTATCAAGAATTATTTTGTGTATTTTGCAGGATCAGAATTAGCACTTATATTTATTAATTAATGCTTACTTAATTTTAACTTATTTAAAATCCGCCTTTCTCTGAGTGTGTGTAAAATATAAATACCCCTGTTGCCCGTATTTATACTCGTATGCAGCATCTGTATATATTTGTATTTATTGGTGGCGGAGTTCTTGGGGCCCTGGCACTGTTGCCAAGTGCAGTCAGCCGCCGGTCCGTTCGTCAGCTTGTCCGATATCTGCCGAGGGCTAGTTTATGGGCCCGGTCAGGAGTGTGGACCTGGGACAGAACCCGATCCCGATCCCGAACCTGAACCCGTTGAGTGCAGTGGGAACTCCACAGCCGCCGCCGCCGGTCGAGATGCGAAAGTGATAATACAAATATGATGGAGTCCATAAAAAGTGAGTGGGCCAACGGTGGGAAAGTGTCTGTGCGGCGGCGCTCGGGGAATCCAGTTCGTGACTTCTGGTGGGTGTGGGTGTACATAATGGTTATTAATGTTCTATTTATAAAAGCACAAAGTACTTTATAAGAACGTTTTCCAAGACTGAGTGGGTAATCAGAAAAATAACTTGTATTTTACAGGTAAATCAAATCAAATTTTAATTGATATCTTTTATTTAATTAAAGGATTAAAATTATTCACAAAATGATGAAAAAAGTGAGTTGTTTTACAACTTAAAAGAAATACTGTTACTTTCCTTTTAACTATAAAGTTTATAGTTATTATTTCTATATTCTATATCACATACTTAAAAAATTAATACTCCTTTTATATTTAAACAGCTAACACATTCAGTTCATTACCCAATGAATTATAATACTGCCATCGGTGTATCCAAGCCATTGCCATTGCCATTACTATCATCACGGCAATCATCATCATCGTCATCATCATGGACCGGAGCTATCAGCAACCTAGACCCAATCATCAGGAGGAAGAACAAAGGATAAAAAATCGATTTCATTCATACGCAATTGCGTTGAAATCTGTCAATGACACGTTCTTGCTGCCCGCGAGCCCTCTGCCACCCACCAAAGAGGTGGGTCCACTAACCAACCCCCAGATCCCCAAATCCATTCTCCACCGTTCAGTTTCTCTAGCAATATCTCTGTCACTGACAGACACAGTCCCAAATCGCTTGCATTGAAACTGGTAGCACCTGCACAGAGGATTACAGAGAGGGAAAAAGTCAATAGAAAATCGTTTAAATGGAAATTTATTAAAATAAAGATTTTAAGCTATGAATATTTTGGTAAAATGGCCTTAAAGCTCAAAATTTTTTGTTATTTTATAAACTCTGAATTAAAATTGTTTGTATATATTTCTCTTGGTGCAGACTTCAGGTTGTGTCGGTCTGAAATGGGAGAGGAAAGGGCAGGCTGGGCGCACACTCATCACGGCCATTGACAAGTAGCTGTCAGGCAGAAGGGTCAAGGGGGGAGACACTGGACCGCTTTTTGACACAAGTAACGTGGCTGGAACCCTTCCCCGTAGACCTGAGGGGGTGTGGCTGCATCTGTATCTGTGAGATACCCAAAGGGCAGGCAGGGCAAGGTGAACACGCATCACAATGTGCCAAATCAAGCACAAAAATCCAATATCCTGCAATGAAATACAATTACACGGTGCGCACAACTCGATTTGGCCCGGCCAAGTCGCCAATAATTCTGGCTTCGCCGCCGCCGTAATTGGCACGAGCGGTAGAAGGTGATTGGTGAGGGGAAAGTGCGTGATTTTTCTCCCAGTGCAGGGCCTTGCATTGATTGTTACATGATGAAGTGCTATCGATGTCTGTTTCGTTTGACTGATTCCCAGATTCGAGGGAAAAACGAGCGCAGCCCTCGAAGGGACCTGGGCGTGTGTGTGTATGTATCTGTGTGTGGATTGGTAAGCAAGTGTGCGAGAGTATCTATGTGGGCTTGGAATTTAAGGCCGGGTACTGCAAGTGCCGCCCAAGTCTTTAAAAGTGTAAGACGACGGGCCTGACATTCAAATCTCTGCTGCCCCCTTGCTCGATGACTTCACACATTCCTGAAGACCCAACAGAGAAAGAGAGGGGGCTACAGATAGAGGGAGAGAGAGGTAGAGCGATAGAGACAGGTAGATGCGAAGAGCAAGAACTTCCTTGAAAACCCCCTGTCTAAGCCAAGTGAAGAACTTAAACGTCGAACCAGTTTTTGGTGAATGAAAATCAACAAACCAAAAAGTTGCACAAACTCCAAAAGAAGCTGAAGAAACCCAAAGACTCTGGCTGAAGAAGGAGAGAAGGAGCGAGGCAGTAGTGGGGCGAAGGAGGGAAGGGGGGAGCCTGCCAGGCTAAAATATAATAAAAAGAAATTAAAATAAAATTCAAAAATGTGCAAAACGAGACCGAGACCGAGACCAAGACCGAGAACGAGAAATGCTGCATGCCGCCACTCTTTGGGAGAGAGAGGGAGAAGAATCTCCATGGAACCTGTTGGACCAGTCACAGCTACACACACACACAACAAACTCCCTGCTCTGGCTGAGGGAAAATGCCACCAACGTGTTCGTGCCACAGGATAAAAGGCAAGCCGGGGCTGGCTTGTTCGCTCGCCGTCTCTTTCGGGAGGATTTCAAGTGTAAAACGCTGTCGCTTGTGGAATGCGCACACATACGCGCTCACAAATGGCCGGGACGGGACGGTGGCCGGGACCGGGCCAAGGCATAGATAGCCGCCAACAAATCAAGCGTTTAAACGAAACTCGAGCTCTCATATTTGCTTTTTTGGCCAACCGATCGGAGGCAGCCATAATTTATAGATGCCGTTTGACTAAATGCGTTTAATTTCAGTCCAACACACACCTACACACACACACACCACACGCTGTATAGGTGTATAGGTGTGTGCATAACCCTACCTTTACCTGTAAAAGGGTTTCGGTTTCGGTTTCTTTGGTACCTCCGCTCTCATCATCGATCGCTCCGTAGCTTCGTACATTATAATTTATAACTTTATCTAAACGATGTGGTGGTGTTTAATTTTCGACCTCACCTTTTCCAGCTCCAGCTCGTTTTTGTTTTTGATTTTGATTCTGTTTCTTGGGTTTTTTGCCATCCCATCATCATCGTCGTCGTCGTCGTTGCCGGTTCTGGTGGGGATTCGTTTCATTGGAGAACTGTTTCCGCTTCGCATGACTCACTTTTCGCTGTTAACCCGCGGTCTTCGGATCTCTTTTTCTTCTTATTTTCATTTTTTTTGGGAGGTCTTTCTTTATCGCACACTAATTTGAATAGGATTCCATTTCGTGATGAACATATCACCGGGCAGGCAGGCAGGCAGCTCGGTTGGGAGGGCGTCTGCGCCCAGCTGGAGACCCGCAACTGACCACCATGAAGTCCGCCCCGGCATAGTATCTTGTTAATGAAGAAATAGATACCCAGAGTGCTCAGGTATTTAAGATCGAGGTCGGTGCCCGCGGGGGTGACGAGTGAAAGTCAGAAGAGAGTCGTGCATTGTCTGCCACACCGCTGCAGCCTCAACACCCAACAATTGCCTGGGCCGGTTGCCTGGGTTCGCAAATCGCAACGAGAAGAAATCCCATAAAATACAAAAACTAAAAAAATAGAGACACAAACACACGTGCTGAGCGAGGTCATGACACGGCAATCCATTTAAATACACTTGGAGAAGTTGGGAACTGCTAAGATCAAGCCGCAATGTGTCGGTCTTAAGTCTTGCTAGGAAAATGAGATGCTTTATTTATAAAATTGGAAAGAAATAAGTCTAAGAGTTGAGTTCAAGGGATTATATTTAATTACAAGTTTCTCTTCAAGCTGGATGATGACAACTTAAAGGTTCTAACGGCGAGAATCAAGACACCTTTGTGGGTTTGTTAAGTGTAGAACTTCTTAGGCCCAGGAAAATCAGTTAACAAAGCTTCTTCGACAAAAGGTGTGAAATCCGAGCTAGCTCCACGGGTTCATTAAACCGATCGTAAAAGTCCAGCCAATGAAATAAAATTAGAACTCATTCAGACAATTAGAAGCGAGCATGCAAATTTTTCCAGCGGCAACGATGAAAGCCTGGAAACAAGCTCCATGGACTCGAATCAAAGAACCCGAGAAGACCACTGAGAGATGGATTGATTTACGTTGAATATGCAAATTGCATCGAACCACCGTTGAAAGCTTTTAGAGGAGCATTTCGGGAATTTGAATAAATATTTAAGGCAACTAGCCAGGGAAAAACAATAATCAAGCCTGCCACTACTAACTGATGATTCACAGGTGGCAGGCGGACTTGAATTTTTGACTGCAAGGAATGTTGAATCCTATAAATATAACCCATAATTAAAACGATTAATGATTTTAGGGCTAAACAGGATATCCGAAGATCTAAGCTGGATGGATGTGTCATATCAACAATCGCTTTGAACTTGTGCAGAAAAAAACATAAAGACATGAATAAAAAATGACTAATAACTACAGTTGTTTATGCTTAAGATAATAAATAAACGATGAAATATTTCAATGTAAATTTATCAATTATGATTAATATATAAATATAATAATGAACAATACAATTCCAAAAATATTTAGTCACTTGATTAAATCACTTGTTTAAACCATTAGGAAAAATATATAAATGATTTTTTTAAGAAATATAAAGAGTAAAGATAAATTAATTTTAAAGCTAACACACAAATAATTTTATTTAATAGCAGTCTGTTTTTCATTTAGTTTTGTTGCAAGTTTATTTAAGTAAACTATTTTATCATTCACAAGAAATAAACTAGAAAATTGTTGATTCCTTAAGTTAAATAAAAGCTATTTTAGCTTATTTTTCAGTAAAAACTAGAAAGATTACTTAGGAAGTTCTATATCAGGATGTTATGGTTACTTTATGCCATTGTTTATAACAATATTAATTCAAACACCCCATCTGCAACCTTGCACCACTGTGGCATGAACGTATTGCTCTCTCTCTCTCGGAAAATGTGAGGGCGTTCGGCGGCTCTCTTAGCGCCGACAAGCAGCCGAAGCCAACATCGGCTCTCAAGAGCGGCGCTTCGTGGACTCACGGGGCGTATGGTTGATGTTGGTGGCGATGTTGTTCGATGGCAATGGACAAACTGTTCGCGTCGCTCGTCGTGGAAGGTTCGTTGCGCACGGGAAAAGGAAAATCTTGGGAAATTCGAGGCGAAATCCGCCAAATATTACGAGTGCGAAGTGCGAGTGCATTTCCTCGGCCTGTGAACGCCGCCGGTGGCTAAAGTATCGCGAAATCTAAAAATACAAAGCAATAAATAAACGCAATAGAAACAAAGGCCAATCGCTTGCATATCAATCGTCTAGGGAATTGAGTACTGCTTACTGTGTTACATGGTTATGTCATGGAAAGTCACCGACTGAGTACTTTCCTCGAATAAATATCCCCTCGAAGGCGGCGAAATATTGTCCGCAGAAAAGTAAAAATTAGCAAAACTGCCTCAAAAGTGCTGCTGCCCACTCTCGCCGCCGGCTGCTTTTTTTGCTCACGTTTACTACCACTTTTATTGCGTGTTTTTGGGGCCTTTTGTTTTGGTGCTTGTGTGTGTCCTAACTGTGTGTGTTCCCCCTTGTGTGTGCGTCTGTGTTAGCCGGCAAGTGGAGCTGTGAGTGTGTTGGTTGTTGGCCGCGAACAGCTGTTCCGCAGACAACATGCAGAAATAAGTAAAATACAAAGAGAAAAGATACATCGTGAAAAATATACAAGCGAAGTTGAGTGAAAATCACAGCAAATCGAGATTTGCCGCATCATCGTGCAGCCAGCCCGTGCAGCAGAATCCATCCATCCTCATCCATCGAAAATGGCGGCCAGGATGCAGATGCTCTTGCTATTGACCCTTCTCTGCGGCCTCTCAGCCGCCAAGCACCTGGGCGACATGGAGGCTGGCGGTGGCATCCACCACCACCAGCACCATCAGCACAGCGCCTCTACGCACCACCGGCGACGCCTGCAGCGGGACTCGCGGGCGAAGGACGCCACATCGGCGTCGCTGGGAACGGCGCACCAGTGCGAGGCCGTCAAGAGTTACTTCGAATCGATCGACATCAAGTCGAGTGGATTCCACAACGAGAAAGGTAACGTAAAGTTCACACATTGCCATGATACTCCCGGTACTCGACTCTCACACCTGCAACCCGTTGCGGAAAGATGACGAGCTAGAAATTGCCGATGAGAATTACTGCAGTTCTTGAGCCAGAGAAGTTCTCATAATTTAAGTCTTGCAGATTAAATTCTCAGAGGTTTAAAGGGGATTTTTATTAAAAACAGTTTTCCATTTATACTTTCATTTATAGACTAAATTAAACTAAAATAAAAATGGTGCAAAAATTGTCATAATAATTAGAATGTTTAATTTCAGAGGTTTCTATTACTTGTAAAGAAAGCTATCTTCTTATTCAAAATTAAAACAAATTCAATACTTTATATGTAGCTTATAATTTTTAAATAATTTTAACATTTTAACATTATACTTTCTTACAAAGTAATTATAAATTATGTTACAATAAGAAAGTTAGAACAATGAAAAGAAATATAAAAACTATAGATAAATATATAGACAAAGTTATAATATTTATATACATTTTATCTTTTAAATAAATCTAAAGTCAGGCAAGAAAAAAGAGTAAATAATTATTAATAATTATGAACTTAAGGATTTAAATTATTGATTATAAATTTAAGTTTATTTATATTTGATTCAATGCCAACATCTTTTAAAAGAATTTTATTTATTATAAATAATAAATTTATGCGAAAAAGAAAATACAAATATATATATAGAAATATTTAATTAATTGCTCTAAGCTGCCAAAATAAAAAATTCATTTCTAATCGTATTTAAATAAATATCTGCAGCGCTTTGTCAGGACCAAACTCGAGTCCTCGTAAATACTTCAATCAAGTAAATTGCGTGGCAGCCAAAGTTTTGGCATCCCGCAGCTGCAATAGCTCTTCTTTCCCAATCCTCCATCCCCGCCAGAAACTACTAGAGGCATATGCAAATCCATTGAACTGACTGAAACCCGGAATGGGCATCCACTTGAGAAGGGGCCAGGCCAGGCCAGGCGAGGCGAGGCGAGGCCATGAGAACTATGACCACTCGAAGGCGAACCGAAAGGCCGGGCGCCGTTTGCAATTAGAAGAGCTGAAGCGCGTTGAGCAACGCCTCGTCGAATCGAAAAGTTTTTGGCTTGGACGCGGATAAAGTTTTGCAGAGACGGCGAGTGGCGCAGCCAGGTTCATTACATCTCGCAAAGATGCAAAGATACATCTGTGCACGGGGCAGATTGTATCTGTAACTGCGGCTGTGGCGGCGTCATTTGGTATTCTGATTTCTCGGCGGTGCCATATCAAGTGGCACGCATCTCCCAGTCCAAACTGTGTGAAGGCTGCGTGTATTTATATCGATATCCACGAGATACAGATACGCGATGGCATATTTTTGTTTATGCATATTTCACACTTGAGTGCGGGCAAACCGAGTCAGAGAAATATAGCCGAAAAAGCAAAGCAGAAAGCGGAATCTGAAAACAAAAACGAAATACGTAAAACCAAACAAAAGATAAGATCACAAAACAGCCGAAAAAAGAGCGAATGTATCGATGGAGAGTCGTGTAATTGAGTGAAAAATAATTATTATTGATTAACCGACCTTGACTCGGTATTTACGCGTTTACGCACAATTACATGATACACATCCAGGCACCGCCTGGCATATAAATGCGACTCCGAATCGGAGTGTATCTGGTATCTGGCGATGATGTTGCAAGTTTGCCATGTGCAATAACAATGCTTACCTGCCTCGAGTCGAGTATCTCGCTCTCACCCGTACCTTGTTCTTCTACTTGCCGGTTCTTATTCTGGGCTCTCGCTTCTTGGTTCTCCCCGGCTCGTTCTTGGCCGTTCTTTCCCACAAGCAGGTAGTAGGTTGGCTACGAGAGGCATCTATGAGATACATTGCTGAGCCGCCCGCATTGCCGCATGGCCTCAAAGTGTGAAGAACCAACTGAAAGTTACAAGTGCATGTTCTCAGTTCTGTTTGTGTGCTGTGAGTCTTCCGGGGACTTATCCACCTGAATGCCCGCCCAATTGAGCTGCTGACGGCGATTGGAACTTGGAACCTGCAAGTTATTAGCGTTTGCCCCAAGGAATTTCAATTTGGCTAATGCCCGCACTTGGCCAGCACCTATGAACGATTCTCAGGAGTTGAACACATAAAGAAAATAGCCTGTTTTTTATTCTACAAATTCACTATTCGATTGTAATCAATATTAATTGCAGTTAAATCGGAATAAAGGGCTAGAAAATTTATTATTTATTGAATGCACAATGTAGGCCAATATTAAATTGAATATTTAACCAACTCATTCCAAATTCATTAGAGTTTTCTTCCTGTGCAACTGCTGGCTGGTCGTTGCTCCTGCTTAAGTATGCCGAACTTTGTTTTCGACATTTATTTACTGTTTACATAGTTCCACTTGCGCCCTCCGCCTCCGAGTTATTTATGCCCCGCCAATGTACCAATGTAGCCATGTACCGAGTATCTGTATCTGTATCCGCACTCTATCTGTATCTTTGGCCCCATCTCCATCTGTATCTCTTTCTGTTTGCTCTGGCCGTGTGTGTTACTTTTACGTTTATGTGCTGTTTGTGATGCTAATCTCATGTCGGTGTCATGCATACGATAAATGTTTCTGCTTCGGTTCGGGGTTCGACGGGGCGGCTTCTCTGCAGTGAGTAGTACCTTTGTACCGCTGCGTGGTGGAGGCGCTCGACATAAAATTAAATTTTAATTTAATTGCGCACACCGACCGACTGCTAATTGAGTTGCTCTCGGCCAAGAATGAAGCGAATGCGGAGAATAAATTCGGAGTGGAGAAGCAAAAACATACTTCGCGGCCATTAACACGAACATTAATGTTGGCGTTACAAAAGACCAACGAACGCCTGAGCGGACGAACAGGAAGTCGTAGTTACAGTATCTAATCATATCGCGCTGTATCTGTATCTGTATCTGGGGCTGCTTGTGTGCCGAGTATCTGTATCTTTCTACCTGCAAGGTGGGCTCGAGGGCCCCGGGCGTGTTACTAAATATTTAAGCAACTCGCAACAGAAATTAGAGCAAACTATGAGATATGAGCCCGTGTATCCGCGTATCTCTATCTGCGCGCATAGATAAGTGAAAAGTGCAAACAGAGAAGGTAGAGGCAAAGGCAAAGGTAAACGTGACTCGTTTGCAGCGGGGAAAACTGCTTGCAAACAACTTTTTCAAAACGGATTCATTTGACGTGGGCGGCTCAGTTGGTTCGCTGGATTATGTCTTCATAAGGAGCTGGTGCCCCTAAAATTTTAATTAGCTCCGGGAAAAAGTGCACACAAATACCCCTGCGATGTGTGGCAGGAAGGCCTCAAAGCTCCGCTGACGTTTGAATTTGCCAATTAAAAGTTGAGGTCCCATTCCGATCCATAGAACTCCACTTAAGGCTTAACTGCAGAGACATAAAGCCGCTCAAAGTCGGCTAGGCAAATTCATCAAATAAGTAGCTAAAGCCATCAAGCAGAACCAAAAACGATCCATAACATTTATGTCGAGCCGATCGTAAAGTTCGTCAGCGAAATTCCAATGGCCCGAAAAACTCGTTTCTCGTTTTGTTTAATTCATGAGATACATGTTGATTGTATTTCGCTTTTGTTCGACATATCTGGTGGATAATTAAAAATTTATCTCTGTTCCAGTTGCAGTTTGGCCGCCAGAGCCGTGTTTGTGTTCCTGAGCTACCCTTTTAGATCGATTCCCACCTCCAGCCAGTCGCGCGCACAAACTTATCTCATCAATTAAGTTTTGAGTTCTTTTCAGTTGAATTTAATTGCCGCCGACTGCCTTCTGTCCTCTCTGCACCGAGGGCGATCAATTAAACTCTAAGCCAGACAAAATTCTTAATTGATTTGGTGCTGGACGAAAAACTAATTACGAGTGCGTTTTAAGTAGTTTACGAAGGTTTGGTCCAGCGGCTTAATGGCAAGAAATGAGTTTTCCCCTCCTCGCATCCAGTGGGAAATGGAAGTTGGGTTAATCGCCATTCATTCCGGCACGACTTTGTTTAATACTTCGGAAAAGCCATAGGGAAACGTGGGAAAGGTACTTTCAGAGGGCTGTAAAATAAGTTCAAGAGTCGATGAATCACTGTTCAAGAGTTAATTAATATTTGACTTGAAACTACACAGAAAACTGATGTAAAAAAGCATCCATCAAAGCAGAAAAGGTTAAAAATCTCTGAATATTGTTTTCAGCAAGGACAACATACGTCAGTTATTGGCCCGTATAACGACATCTAATCACAGAATCAAGCTTAATTATTGATTAGATATAAAAGGCCGCTTCCTACACACGGACTGTATCCATCAATCTTGGAGAAACATTTTATGCTCCCCATAAATTTAAACAAAAACCTCTTTCTGCTTTATGTCCGAGAGGTCTTCATCGACATTCCAATCCATTGCTGATATTACAACACACCCAAGGGGGGAATAATAAAAAACCAAAACCATTTTAGGTTTTTTATATTTGCGCTAATTAGTTTCAATTAAAATTAACGACGCCTATAGTATGTGTTGGAGCGTTTTCTGTCCATCGATTTCACACAACTGGAAGAGCAAAAAAAAACAGACAGTGAAACAGAAAAAATCTACTTTCTTAATGTTTGCTTTAATTTTGTGTTTTTACACATTTGACCTCAATACAAAAGGCAATTGGAGTGCCTCCGCTCGGTCTTTAGTCTTCAGTCTTCTGTCTTCAGTTCTGTGTTCTCAGTTTTTTGTTTTTGATTTTCGGTTCTGTTCGAGTTCTGTCTAATTTCTGTTCGCTGTTTCGAAGGCGGAATGATGTCATTGATTGGGTTTCTTGCACGAGAATGTATCTGGGATTTTTCAGAGATCCATGGACCCACTGCTCGTATTTAAATCGCTGGAATATCTCATCGTCGTCTCTAACTGCCATTCATTCTCAGGTGTGTTTTCCGCTCCATTGAGGAAACAAAACGATTTCCAGGAACACTGCCTTCTACATAATAAACCTGACCAGCAGCAGTGACAATTTTTTCGGTGTATCCATATCTCATTTTCATTCATGCCTCGAGTGGATGGGTTCAGCTCGTTTCTGAACCTGTTTGGGTTGTATTTCACTTACCAAAGGTCGCACATTTTAATTAGAATCGAGCCAAAGTGGTCGCAATTAAGTTAACATACTTTCAGCTTGTCCAGAGGAAGTTGTCAACTCGCTGTTGGCCCCTTCCGCCTGGACATGAACTCGTTCTGGGGCCAGATAATGATAATAATGCTGGTATGCATCGCCTGTCCGATAAGACGCCGATAAGATAGGGCTCGAATGCTAGCCAGGAATCGGCTCAATTATATATTTAGCGCTGGCCCCTTGTATCTGCTGGATGCGCCCCTGAGAGCCATAAAATGTGTGAAATTCGCCCAGACGCAGCAGCCCGGGCAGGTAGTAGATACGTTTGTATCTCACGCTTTGTACCTGCCAGCAGCTATTTTTAAACATTCACAAGTAAATTCATCAAACAAACAAACAAACGAAAGCGGTTGCAGGCGGCAATTGTATCTGTATCCGTGTGGGGTGCACAGAAAGAAATTGCAGCAGGATTTCGAAAGATTTTCTACAAATTGGAGTTCATAGATACCCTAAATTGAGTTGTAGTCCTTAAGGGAGTCGAATAATATATATTTCTTGCTGTGCATTTGTTTCTTCGAGGGGCTGGCGATACAATTTTCCACTCCCTTTGACCGATTTGCTTTGGTTAAGGTCTGGGCAACACTGGTGGCTTATGCAACCATGATGCAGCAGGAGCAGCAAAGTCAAAGCCGAATTCGCCGACGACTTACTCACCGACACTTAACCCCTCATCCACCGAACGGTTGTATCTTTCAGATACTCCCTCTGTGGAATCTCCATCATCGACTTTTGGGCTGCTGCTCGGGTTCATTGTTTGTCCATGTCTTTTGTGCCGCGTAATCGTTCTTTTCCAATGAACACACAACGCACACTCTGAGAAACAAACGTCGCCGGAATCTTTAGTTTTTGTGTGTTTTTGATTCATGGATGCCAGTGGCGCGTTGTTGTTCTGTATATTTTGGATTGTTATGTTCACGGGAAAGGTAAAGGTTAATGCCTAGTGAAGTGTGCACAGCATCGGAATAGAACGCAGATTTAGATACCGATACAGATACAGATACATGGCCGACTAGTTGGCATTTCCGCTCCGAGTGGCTCATAGTGCGTGTAATGGGATAAGTATCTGTTGGTAAATATTCTTGCCACCTTTTCGTCTGTGGGTTTCGCTTACTTAAACATACTATTTTGACAGCCTTCTGCTAAGATCTATCCATTCAGCCATCCCATTTCTGAGTATCTCTGAGCTCGCCTGCCATCCGTATCTCGTATTTACATTGCGCAATGTCCGAAGCGGCGCATAAATCAATTATTTGCACCTAAAGCCCATAAATCACTTTATGACGAGCAACAACAAAAGTCGAACATGGGGACTGGTCAAAAGTACGGTCAGACGCAAGCATGAAAGGAATGAAAAGCCCTCCTCCACTGAGCCAAAAAGGCTAGCAAATTGCTTTAGTTGATTTTTTTTATATATTTTGGCAGTCTTTTTTTGATTTTTTCGGACCTAAGTGCCTTGAAAGCCCGGCTAATATGGCGTTGGCGGTCTTCTTGTCTTGTTATCGCAGCCGCAACAGCAACAAAATCCAATAAAAATATAAACACACGCAGGGGCATATGTGTGAATGATTTTTGGTTTTGTTTGAACCCAAAATGACTTGATTTGTTCTTGGGATTTTTTTCCATGTCAGAGCTTTGCCTAAGCCTGGCTTTTTCTTTGAGTATTTTGGCTCCGTTCGTTGGGCTCCCTTTATTTTTATTTTGTTCGCCTATTTGCTCGGCTCTTTATTCCAGTTTCCATTTGTTGTTGTACATTTATATGGTTTATTGACTTTGGCCGCAGTTTCTTTCGTTCTTGTTTAGGTTTTTTTCTTGTATTTTTTTATTTATTATTTTTTTTTGCACACTAAGCTAAAGTATAAACCAGAGTAGAAGTAAATGCAAACAATCACAAAAGTGTTAAATATGTGTTGAGGGTGCCAGAGAAGTGGAAAATGTTTTATTATAAATGGAGAAATGAGTTTCAAATGAAGGTCTTAAAGATTCAGACGCTTTATTAAATGTTTTGGGCTTCTAAATAAATTGATTTATATTTCATAGAGTTTATTTAATTATTTCTAGCAAAGCTTATAATTTTTTAAAAATTCTAAAGGCCAGAAGAAAAGCATTTTGGCAGTTTTGAGAAACTTTTGAGTTTGAATCTTAAGGACTCTACAGATTTTTACATTTCTGTCTATCTGAAATATTTAATTAATTTTATGAAATATTTGAGAGCGAAGTAAAAATATTTTTGGGTTACTGAAACTTAATTCAAATAAGTTATATTTAAATTATACAAGAGTTCAAACTATATTTATTATAATGCAAAAGAACTAGCTTTCTGTATTATAAACCCAACCCAAGGCCAAGTGCAAATTACATAAAATTATCACACTCAAGCTTGAATTTTTAGTATGTGACTATAAGTTTTAACACTCCAATTTGCACTCTCCGATGATTGACTAACTTCCTATATCTATTTGCTCTCCTCCATTTGCAGGTGCGTATTCCAAGCCGAATGCTAAAACAAACATGAACTGTTATCCGCCCAAATGTTTGCCTTTGCCGGACAAACAGCACTATTGGTATATAGATATCGGGTATCTGGAGCGGTAAGTCGGTTCAGATAACGCCCTCGCATGCACTGTCAACTATAGTAGACAGCTTGGCGATGCGACCCGTGGCGAATTATGATTTCGGCATCCGAATCCGTGTTTGTTTTAGATGAGTTAACCCCACCGCGAGATCATCAATCATTTACGATTAAATGAGCGACTCAACGCCGACGCCAACGCCAAACAAAAACAAACAGCGACTAACTAAAGGCCAAAAACAAAGGCGATTCAAAAAGGCAGCGAAAAAAATCCCCCTACACAGAAATCCACCAAATATGAATATAAATGCGCCTGAATTATAAATGTGAGCCGGGCTGAGCTGAGCCCGAGCTCGGTTTCGCTAGAACAGTAGGAAAATTAAATAAAACGCGACATCGAGGCGGAGGGAGGAGTTCCACTCTTCCACTTTTGTCTGCAACTCGATGCCACCGTCAGCCGCCATTCACTTTTCGTTATTAATATTTTTTCTTTTTTGTTAAAATTATGCTAATCCGTTGAAATATGATTATGCCGAATGACAGCGGTGCGACGGGACGGGGGCGTGGTCCGTTGGTGTGTCGGCAGGGCGGATCGGTCGCATATATGTCGGCAGGTGTGCCCATTAAAACGAGGGTTCTGTGCATAATTTGATTGCCTTTCGCAGCTAATTTCGTTTACAGGGGGCGGTTGAGGAGAAACTCAAACTCAAACCGAAGCCAGAGTGAGCACTCTCGTCTAATTAAATACATGACGGAAATTTTCATATTAAATCATTTGCCAGTTCCAAGCGGAGATCTCCCAGGCCGAGAGGCGCCCAGGCGAAACTTTTTCAATTAAAGGAAAGCCGACCTTCAAAGCAAACAAATTTTGAAAATGAAATTGCAGGCGAAAAAGTAATTTAATTAGCTTAACCCAAATAGGAATAAACAAAACGAAACGAAACCGAATCAGAGACGAGTCCTAGCCTCGAGTTTGCCTTTTCTTGAAAGTCGGAATCGAAAGGGTTGTCGCGTGCTTTTTTTGGCCAAGAAAGTTTCACTTCTTCGTCGGTGCCAGTCGCCAAACTTGGAGGCGCCAAATACAAAAGCAACAGCAAAGGCAAACGGCGCCTAAAAGCTATGCAAATTGGAACTGGAACTCGGGGCGATTTGGCCAAGTGTTGGCTTCCGTCATCTGCAAATGAATTTTTTAAATTTTTTCTAAAAGGAATGGTGGGAAATGCATAGGTTACATGATTTCTTGGAATTGATTAAAGCTTTGTTTTAAAATTAGTTTTATTAATAAATCATAAAAAGTAAAAGTAGAATGCTTAAATGGCTAAAAACTTGTTTGCCTGGGATCCATTTGTCAGCCAAATCTATTGTTAGGATTTCCGCATTTTCCGGCAGCCAGTTTTTCAAAATTCACACCCAAAATGTCTGGTAAACTCTTCAATGCCACCATTTGTTTTGGTAATCCGAAGATCCTGCGTTTAGTTGAAGACGCCGCAAGGCCGCTCTACAATACATGGCGAAAGGGTCCTCATTACATGTTCAGAAAAAACCTGTTTTATTCCATGAATCTTCCTCAAAGATTCTCCACATTCAGAAACTTTGCAAGCTCATCGAAGGATGGAAACTTAGGTGAACCTCCTGATGCGGAGTCGGAGGTGGAAAGCCGCGTTGGGAAGGGCATACGGTTTCCCGTGGGTTCACGTTCAGAGAATCCACAAATTGGAAAAGTTGAAATCACAAATATAGATGATCAAGAGCCATTCAAAGACGACTCATCTCTGCCATTGACTTCAGCCTCTTCGGTGGATCCACTCACACCAAAAGCCTCGGATAAATCCTCCAAAGATGGAAAAGATGAGCTGAAAATAGGGAAAAAAGAAAAATCAGACCCCAATGAAACTACTGTAAAAGTTATTGGAAGCTCAGACTTGGGTCAAGATAAATATAAAATCTCGACGGAAATTTTTTGCAAGAGTTCGAATTTGCCGGAAAAAAGCAAGGCCAGTGGAGATAAATCCTCTGGAGGCAAGCCCCCAGGAAATAAGTCCTTAGAAGCGAAACACCCTACCACGCCTCCAGCACGATCTGACCCGCCTTCAAGTTCTGCCGGAGTTACTAGTCTGCCACCTGCAGGACCGAAGGCACCTTTAAAATCTGCTGTAATAGTAGAAATCACGAATAAAGATGATCAAGAGACATTCAAAAAGGATTCATCTGATCCACTCACACCAAGAGCTTTGGATAAATCCTCCAAAGATGGAACAGATGAGCTGGAAATAGGGAAGAAAGAAAAATCAGAGCCCAAAGAAACTACTATTAAAGCTATTGGCAGTTCAGATTCGGGCCAAGATAAATATAAAATGGCGGATATTTTTGGCAAGAAGTCGAATCCGCCGGAAAAGAGCAAGGCCAGTGGAGATAAATCCTCTGGAGGCAAACGCCCAGGAGATAAGTTCGGAGCGAAACCCCCTACCCTTCCCCCTACCAAGCGTCCAGCACGACCTGGGCCGCCTTTAAGGTCTGCTGGAGTCACTAATCTGCCCCCTAGAGGACCCACGGGACCTTCAAGACCTAAGGCACCTTCAAAATCTGCTAGAGTGCCCAATAAGCCATCGATTCCTGCACCAACAGGAATACCGACTAATAAAAGTCCCGCTAAACAGCCACCGGCTCCTCCTATGAAACCGTCAACGGGAACTCCTCCCAATAATCCACTAACGGCAAACAAGGCTCCTCCGAAGGGTCCTCCTTCTGGCACGCCATCAGCAGGAAAAACGCCTCCTCCAAAAGGACCCTCTCCTGGTCAGCCACCAGCAGGAAAGACGCCTCCTCCAAAGGGACCCTCTCCTGGTCAGCCACCTGCAGAAAAAACTCCTCCAAAAGGATCTCCTCCTGGTCAGCCACCTGCAGGAAAGACACCTCCCCCAAAAGGACCCTCTCCTGGTCAGCCACCTGCAGGAAAAACGCCTCCCCCAAAAGGACCCTCTCCTGGTCAGCCACCTGCAGGAAAGACACCTCCCCCCAAAGGACCCTCTCCTGGTCAGCCACCTGCAGGTAAAACGCCTCCCCCAAAAGGACCCTCTCCTGGTCAGCCACCAGCAGGAAAGACGCCTCCTCCAAAAGGATCTCCTCCTGGTAACCCAACAACAGGATCTACAAAATCTGGTGGCCAGGGTCCACCGGGGAAAGGCGGAGCAGAAGGCGGAAGCCGTGTCATTACGCTGATGCCCGGCGATGGCATAGGCCCGGAGATCTCTCTGGCCGTCATCAAGATTCTCGAGGCCGTGGGGGCGCCGTTGATATTCGAGCCCGTGGACGTAACGCCGGTGATCAACAAACAGGGCCAGACGACGGTGCCAGAGGAGGTGATCACGAGCATGAACCGCACCAAGGTCGGCCTGAAGGGTCCCCTGATGACCCCAGTGGGCACTGGCTTCCGCTCCCTGAACCTCACGCTGCGCCAGCTGTTCAATCTGTATGCCAATGTCCGGCCATGCCGGGCGCTGCCCGGCGCAGAGACGGTCTACGGAGACGTGGACATTGTCACCATTCGCGAGAACACCGAGGGTGAGTACTCCGGCATCGAGCATACCCTGGTCAATGGGGTGGTGCAGAGCATCAAGCTGATCACCAGGCAGGCCTCGCTCCGTGTGGCCGAGTACGCCTTCCAGTATGCTCTGTCCATGAAGCGCAAGAAGGTGACCGTGGTGGCCGAGAAGAACGTCATGCGGATGTCCGACGGCCTCTTCCTGCGCTGTGTCCAAGAAATGGCAGCCAAGTACAAGAGCAAATTGGACCAGGCGGGCATAGAGTACGAGGAGATCAATATGACCACCTTGTGCCTCAAGCTGGTCATCGATCCCAAGCAGTACGACATGCTGGTGCTGCCCAATCTGTATGGGGATATCATCTCGGACACATGTGCCGGGCTGATCGGCGGACTGGGACTGACGCCATCCGGCAATGTGGGCGAGCACGGCGCCATTTTCGAGTCGGTGCACGGCACCGCTCCGGACATCGCCGGCAAGGATATAGCCAATCCCACGGCCCTGCTGCTCTCCTCAGTAATGATGCTGCACTACATCGGGATGCACGATCATGCGGACAAAATTGAGCAGGCGGTCCTGAAAACCATCAGCGTTGACAACATCCGCACCGTGGATCTGGGGGGCAAGGCCAAGTGTTCGGAGTACACAGATGCTGTGATCAAGAACCTATCCTGATCTTTAAATCTCTTCACCGAAGGCTTAATCAAGCAGTTTTCATTACGTGTCCAATGGAGATATAAAAATACATAAAATAGAGTTTAAATCATTCTTCACACTGTCTTAATTTTTTTGCAAAAATCCCATTTGGAATTGAAATGGCTTTGTCAAAGCATCTTCTCCCCGCTCCACATGAGTTATCTGATGGCTCTGATCACACTAATTTCGCAACAGGCTATGAAGTAACCAAAAAACATCAGAGGAAACCGCCAGTCAACTCTGTCCCAGAGTCAAAAGCCAATCCAGACCGAATACCGAATCAGCAGAGACCGCAGAAGACCCAGCTCCCTGCTCCCTGCGTCCTCCTCCCGAAATTCCCAGCCAGCCAGTCTAACCAGTGCCAAAGTCAAAGTCGGACTAACAGGGCGACCAGAGTCAGTCAGTCTCTTTGGGCTCAGCGCAAGTCATCAACCGCACGGCACACAGCACATGGTCTGGACCCAGTTCCTGTTTTTCCCTGACCCCCGCCACCACTCCACTCCAGCCACTCCTCCGCCACTGTCCCCTGGCCAAGTTACGTTGCATTTTTACATGCATGTTCAGCTCAGCTCAGCTCAGCTCGGTTCCCAACAACTCAAACTCAAACTGAAACTCAAACTCCAACTCCTGCTGGTGCTGTTGCTGGCACTGGGACTCTTCTGCGAGCTGCGTTTAAAAGCACCGACCCGGCTCCTAAACAAACCGAAACTACTAGCCAACGGCAGCAGGGAAACAAGTAAGAATGCTGATTTGGAGTTTACTGACTAGGCGATATCCATTAGTTAATGAAAAGTTTGATATGGACCCTTAAAGGGAACAAATGCAGGTGAAAAGTCTTTCGAGAGTTGAATGATTTTAAAGATTAAAATAATTATTAAAATTACAGGGACTTGAGTACTATATTGCTAATAGAAAAGTTTGATAAAAGCCTTGGTAAGACTCTTTGAAATTTAATTCTTGTTAAGGATAATAATAATCCTGAGCTGTTAGAACCTGTTACTACTTTTACAGTTCAACTTCAACAAGAATCAATATACTTTTAAAGGTAAAGAGCATCCACAACAAAAACAACAAGTAGGGAAAGGGCACTCCTTGGTTCGGGGTTCAGTGGAGCGTGCAAGTAAAATAAAAAGCAGGAAGAAAATGCCACAGAATCAGCCAAAGAGCCATATAAAAATGAAAAAGAAACCAAAGGAAAAAATTTAATTTTGTATGCCAGAGCGGGAGAGGGAGGGACTTGGTTGTGCGGTGTGTGTGCGAGAGTGTGTGTCCGAGTGCATTTCAAAGAATTTTGATAAACAACAAAACAAAAGCCAGAAGAGGGGAGCGGACAGGACAGGGCCAAAAGATAAACTCCGTTTTGTGTATGTGAAACAAAAGTCGAGAATTTTTCAACGCACAGTAACCGGTTTTCGGTTTCATTTTCCCCCCGAAAGTCGAGAGGCCCGCCAACCGAAAACTTCTTGAGCTCGAGCTCAGCCTGGAGCTGAAGCTGACACCATGAGCGTGGTTAGGAAGCGGAAAAGGGGGTGACCGCCACTGGGAAATGCAACTAGATCAGCCCAGATGTCTCCCCATTCATGAGCCCTCGACGACCGCCCCAATTTCAATTGGCCAAAGCGAACACGCAAAGGCCAAGTTCTGCTGACTCGAGTTGGCCCTTTTTTCCAGTGAATTGTGTGCCACAACAAGTGCAGATGCAGAACTAGTGGAAATAAAAAGGAAAATAAAAAAAAAACAGAAGTAGCATAGGAAAAACGCGGCGCCATAATTGCCATGCAGCATGCAGCACTCCCTTCACTGCGCTCATTAGAATGCTAATTTGTGAATGCAATCCAGCTTCAAGCTGTGAACATTTCTGGCCTCGTAATTGCCCCGTCGATTCCTCATTTCCCTGGAAATAACGCAACACGAGTCCCACGAATGATGGCCAGCAGAATGGTGTTTAATGCCGCCCATCCATGGGCAATGTAAACAGATTTTACTGGCAACCGAAATGAGATCACTTCCAGAATAGAATTCTAATAAAATAAAGGGGGGATACTGGGCAAAGCTGGCGCTTGGGCACTGAAATATTTCCAAGGAAAAATGCCTGGGCATTGGGAATAATTCAACTATTAGTACACACGTTTATCTCAAAGATATTGTATCTATAAATAATTGTTTTGTTTTGTTGTGTTGTCTTAAGCGTGCAAGCAAGTCACTCTGCCAGATAAGCAAAATAATTCATATTTATAACATCTGCTGGCCGTGCATATCGATTACGGCATTGGGCCGAATAATCAGCAAACTTCGCAGAGCCACTTGACTATTTATAGTTAGTTATCTGGCTGCGATAGATTCCCGGCCATCGTTCCAAGACGACTTTCTTTGGGGCTTACTTTTCCATTAGGCGATAAATTCACTCATCCATAACCTCGATGGCTGCCTAAAAGGGGGGCTTAGTTGAAAGGGTTAGTTGGGGGTTAACCCCTCAACTTGAAAACTGATTTTCCATGTTCCTACACACATTTTCACGCCCCAACCCTAGGACGAACCCAGGCCCAGCCAATGCCAACCCCCATAGTGTTATCCCTTCCTGACATGGGTTTCGGGCACTTTTACAAAGATTTACGACCGCTGTCAATAGAGCTTTGCATAACACAAACTTCCACTCGCACTTGGCAGAAACAAAGCAACGGCAACTGAAAAGTATTTTCAAATTTAAATCTATTTGTCACTTGCAAAACTTTGGCTACCTTTCGCCAGCCAAACACTCGCTCGTTCGATGGTCATACAAAGGTCGGAATCGGAATCGGACTCCGGTCCGAAGTGAGGCAGCAAAAAAAAGGTAGTAATGCAAAGTGGCAGTTACAAATTTGCTGAAATCAAATGCGGGATGAACAACAACAACAACAGCAGCAGCCTGGGAGTGGCAAAAAATAAGAACGGATATATATGGAGCAGAGCAACCGGAACGTTCCATTTAAATGAGTTGGATTGCCTACACTTGGGTGTTGTGCCGTCTGTCCAACCCAGAGTTGGGGCACTTGTTTTCCTTTTTGCCACTCGCCCATCAAGCACTTCGTTCTCTCTGTAATGCCCTTTTCAATCGTGTCCGAAATCCAACAGAGCTAAACACTCTATTCGCCCAGGAGTTACCCTGAGTTACCCTAAGAAGCACCCACATCCCCAAAACACTGGATACTAAATGGAGCATCTAGATGGAACAATAAGAAACAGTAGGGAAAAAAATGATTTGCATTTATTTATCTTGGTAGCTCCTCCGCCTTCTGTGTTTGAATTCGTTATTATTCTCGCACTCCCACTGCCAAGGAGGAGGAGCAGGAGGTGGGTGGCCATTCCTTATTGTTTCTCCGCCCCATCAACTCGATTCCGCTCCATTCTGTGTCTGTGCTCTGCTCCACTAAACATCTATGCGGCAATGATAAAAATAATCCCATTTATTGTTTAATGCTTAATAAATAAAGCAATTTTTATTTATTTGCAAGCGTTTTCTAGCTGTTTGTGTTTCGGTTTGCCTCTGCTGCTGCTGCCTTCGTGCAATTGCGTTCTGTGTGTGCTTTATTGATTTTTATTCCTTTCGGGGATGGCGGCGGCGGCTGAAGCCCTCTTCTGTGGTTGTTATTATCGCAAGTAAAACGCCATCAATTGTTTATTGTTTTGATAATGCGTTCTGTTGTACTTTATTGTTGGTACTGCTGGGTGTCGTTGTTGTCGAGGGCTTTGCGTGCAATCGTGGGAGTCATCGATAAGGCCTTCATGTCGACGTAACAGTTAACAAAGCGATAGTTAATTGGGATCAAATTGAATGTGGATTGGACTGAAGTCCACAACAATTAATGTGAATATTAAGGGGGCAATCTCGAGCCCCATTCAACTCCTTTGTGACCATAATATACCTCGCAGACCCCATTGATGGGCTTTGTAAAAGACCAAATCAGAAACCAGTTTAGTCGGCGCCATTTGTATTTCCGCTTTCCGATTTGAATGAACTTGAATTCGAATTATGAACCGTATAAATAATAATAATAAAATGTTTATTCTTTCAAGAGTCTATGGAGCTCAAACTAGTTTATTCATTTTATTTATAACTAAAATTGATTATAATCTATGAAGTATCCATCAGTTTCGAGATGTATAGGCTTGGATTTATATTGAAAATTAAACCATTGATTTAGAGGTTTTCAAGCTAAGATAAACTAATTCATAATGAAGTGTCTTGTCTAACTTTAATTAAGCGAAGTCATTGAACAATATTGTCACTCAATTTAGTATTATTTTGAATATCTTTTTCGTTGCAACTTTGGGTGATTGAAGGTATTATTCCACTCTTGTTTTAGACGCAACTTATTAAGGACAAATCCTTTTTATATTCGTTTGTTTCTTTAATAGTTATCTAGCCTTCCTAAATCTGTTTTCCCTGCTTCTACTTTATTACTTACCTCAAGTCAGGTTTATAATAAGACTCATCTCCCATATATGGAAAGTCTTTGCTTTTCTAGTCGTTTGTTTCCATCACTTAACCTTCTGACTTAGTTCAACTAGACTTAACTTAAATTTCCTCTAGCTTAAGCCAAGCTCCTAGGTTCCTGTTTGCTTGGCATCCAGTTGGCCCGCTTCAGGATAATAGTGTTCAAAGCCCCATTGGGCTGGCATCCGTTCCAATGCACCGTGCACTCCGCCTGCAGGCACTCCGTGCGTCCATCCCTCCGTCCGTCCGTTCACGTGTTAAACAGGAAACCTGCTTGGGGTCTCCATCGTTCCGCCAGCTATCGCGACTTGGATCTACATATACGGCAGCATATATGGGACGGTGGGAATGGTGGAGGCTCTGGCTGCCGTGTATCCCGGCTTTCTGCCTGATTTGCCCAATTGTGCGGCACGGGAAACTGCACGGGATGCGGCAGGGCAAGGGCAGCAGCATAATAAAATTGATTGCATTTTTCACGCTGCAAACTTGGCTTCCACGGCGGAGCTCACGACCCAGTTATTCCACATGAGCCGCCGTCAAGAGCCCTTACATGCCGCCCCGAAAAAAGTGGAGGAGCACAGAGAGAGAACCCCTACAAAACGGGGTAAAATGGCTGTGGAAAATACGAATACAACGAGAGTGGCACGGAAATAATACAAGGGAACAACTTTTGCATAATGCGCTTGCACTTGCAAACAAAACCCCGTGCATAATAGATTCTCTCCGACCTGTCCAGGAACTTTGGGAGCATGTTGACCTTAGTCCGGGGTTCGTTGCCTTCCAGGTCAGTTGGGCCTGGCCCCGCTTAAAATTTCATGGTGTTTATTAATTTCCATCAGCAGCAGCAGTAAGAGCAGCTCCAGCTCCTGCTCCTGTTCCTATTCGTATATAACCTCCTGGTGGGCCTCGGCTCAGGTGCGGCTGTCGTCTCATTTCAAATTTACAACTTTTAATTGAAAAACACTAAGCAGGATTTCGTGATGAAATATTACTGCAGCAGTTGGGATACTTAATCAGCAGGGTATCCTTTCTATATATACGCAGTACATAGGGCACAACAGGTGACTGCAGGAGTTCGTGTCACGTATCTGCGGAGGTTGGCTTGCTGACTGGCTGACTGCCTGGTTTCGGTTTACATTCTTAATCACCGGAACTGGCTGCACTGCTGGTCCGCAGCGAAGGGCAGCAATTAGTGTCTCGGCCACGCCCACAAAGCCCCACCAAATCCACTCCCCCGCCCACATTTCACCTGGCAACAAAGGCGGCGCTCTCCAGTTCGGTTTAAGTTCGTGTTGGCCGCCCTTGTTGCGGGTTGTTCTAGTTAGTTGAAGTGCCCCGACTTGCCAGCATTTACAACTTTGTTTAAGCTTCTTTGGAATCTCTCTTGCAAAACATTCGAAATGGCCGGGAAAGAGCACTTCGGGAATTAGAAAGTTTCTGAATGCAGTTTCCAAACTTATAACTGCAGCGATCGGAAAGTGCAATTTTATTTATTTGAATAAACTCTGCAAATTTGGGTCAAATTAAAGGGAAGCTACTTTTAAAGATAGCTGATGGATTAATTAAAATTCTCTTAAGTAAAATATCTTTCAAAATATCTCGGACTCTGTTTATTTAGAAATAAAAATCTCTTAGCAAATATTTTCTAAGTACTTTTAGGAATTATAACACTTCAACTTTTAAATAAGAATAACTGCGAAACCACTTTAGCCCAACTGAATTATCAACAAACCCAAAATCCGCTGATTCTCAATGTTTTTTCAGCTGATCTCAGAGAGATCTCCTCAGCAATTTGTTTATATTTACACGCACAAGTAATCTGGCTCAATGCGTAATATTTTTATGGGATTCTGTCCTTCATCTCGTCGTGCAATTTCAATTATTCACACTCCACATTTAATTGCATTAATTAAAACAAGCCGAGAATGTTGAACATTTATTACATCTCCTGGCAGCATTCCGCTCGTTGCCAGGAGGGAACCCGTGTCCTTATCGGGGACTCTTTCCTTTTCCCTTCTGGAGCGCGTTTCCGGCGTTAATTGAATGCAGATTCCCCTGAGACCGATGGTGGGTGGTGGCTCCAATGGGTTGCAAGGACAGACGACGACTGTCGACTGTCAGGGCCAATTAGCGGAGGGTCCATGGAAATTCAGAAGTGAGAGAGGGGGCGAGAGGAACTGACGTCGCGTCTGACCTCTTGGCATATATAGACTCCTCCGCGGATTGTCAATTTATACTCGTTGATTGATTATGGCAAATATACATTTTTTATTTTATCGACCGCTTGATTGATGCTCTCCTCGTTTTGTGTCGGATGCGAAAATCGACGGTAATTTATTTATGCATATTTATGAGGCATTTTGATTGCCGGCCCGTCATTGAGGAGTGCAGAAATGGATTGAAATATTTCATAACAGTATTTTTTAAGTGTCACTCTGCTGGTAAAGTTCACTTTCCGGCTGTTTGCTTTTTTTCCACTTTCTGGACCATCAAAGGCCATTGCCACGTGTCGCCAGGTGGAACCGGGGACGGCTCACTAAATAATTTATTAAACAAAGAGCATGCCCAATGGCGGCAGTGACACTTTAAGCAGCGCACTCGTAATCCCAAAATGTCAGCTATCCTCCACTTCATCCCCTCCAGCTTCGGCCCCAGTTCCAGTTCCTGAAGCCGGGAGCCCCTTCAATTTGCAAGCCAGACAGAAATTTATCGGAGTGCCACCCCCGTCCTGCCTCTCATTGTTCCAATGGCATAAAAACAATGGCAACAATAATAATAAAGCATATAAATAAATGATAAGTTGGCCACATGCACAAAAGGCCACGACACACGTCACGGCAAATGGCGAAATGGTGAAGGAGATGTCACCGGGATGTGAGCAGGAAATGCTCTTACTACCTAAGACCTTCCCCATTGGGAAGGTTATTTAAAGAATAAAATTGTTTATTAAAGTTGGAAAAATATATATTTGTTGTATGATAAAGGGAATTCGTGGCTTCAGTTTCTCCTGAAAAATATTTAACTTAAAGAGAAAATTTCAAGAATGTAAAGCATCCTTTTTTAATAAGAAATTTCTACTAAAACTTGAATTCTTTTCTTGTTGTATTCATAAAATCCTGAGTCTGCAAACTGTTTTTAAAAGCACTATAAAATTTCCAGAAATAAACCTAATTACTAGAAGCGCTATAAAATTTCCAGAAATAAACCTAATTACATCGTATCTCCATTTATGTCTTTATAATACTTCCAATTAATTTTTCAAGTTCTAACACCTGGAAATACGTGCATTTTGCTCTGCTTCAATCTCTCTGCTGATGATTCCAATTAAATCCACATAATTCCCGGCTAATGACTCTGGCTAGAAGATGGGAAATATCAAACAGAGCCGCGCTTATCTGGGCCCCGTTAAGCTGGCAACATAATTTAAGCCACGAAGACACGCTAACACAGAACAGAGAACACCGAAAGAGCGCAGAGATAATCGCAGATGCAAACACATAAGCGCGCGCACACACACACACAGAGAGAGTGTTACTGACGCCGGCAAGTGTTGGCCGCTTCCGCTTCCGGTTGGCGCTGATGATGCTGCCATTGCTGCTGATATCTGTTAAGTCCCTGCACTAAATAACTGTCCTGTGAGGACTTCCTCTCATTGCCATTACAGTCTCAGTCTCAGTCAATTTCGGAGCTAGCAAAACTTTGACAATTTCTATGAACAGACAGACTTAGGCTTAAGGCCAAAAAGTTTTTGCATTTCGCCAGCTGTAGTCCTTTCATAAGTTGTATAGGGAAAACAACGTCCTGGAATTACTGGCCATATTTTACATAACTCTGAGCGCAATAAAAATTAATTTGCTGCCCATTTGGAAGTGCTTAATTTGTAAACGAGACCATTGGGGTCGTCATGGAATCGCTTCAAATTGCTGACTAAGGGCTGGGGCTGGACTGGTGTTGGGGGTGTGTGTATATATGCATAGGGTGTTGTGTTGTGTTGTGTTGTGTCGGGGGTTTTATTGGTGTTGCCGTAACTGTAGCTGTTGCCTTAACATGTTAAACAAGCTGTGCTTGCCTTTTGTTGTCGTCGGCACAGGATAAATTAACTTTAAGACGGATCAGGATCAAAAACAATGTGTCGACATGAAAGGCAACGAAAGCAATATCGAAATTACATTTTGTATTTTCTGTTTTAAAATTTGTCTGATGGAGCTCCATCAGCAAGTTTGAAAGTTTCTTAATTGATTTTATTATCTACTTTTTAAACGTTCAATAAAAAGTAATTGTGTCTGATGAAAACCACAAATGGGAGAATAGTGAAAATAAAATCATATTTCTAGGACATTACTTGAAAGTTTCTATCAACTGAAATTTTCTCTGAAACTTTGAAAACTGAATAACAATTGAATATTTTATACTCAGTTAAAATGTAAACAGAATTTTGTTGAAACACATTCATAGATTTTGAGTAAAGTATTTAAAATAAAGAAAAAGCAAGCGAATTTTTCTGCAATTAAAATTAAAGATATTTTAAAGTAAATAATCGTGAAAATTGTAACAAAATCCAAACTATTTTCGCTTATAAAGAGTGTTCATATTTCGACTCAAACTGAATCCGATTCTTTGGCATTTATTTCAGAGATTTTATCGCTGCTCAACGGCAAAAGCAACATCAGCAATCCGCAAAACACGAACAACTTTTATGGCAAAAACGCAAATGGCGATGAATGTTTGCAATAAAACAAAAGTCGAACAATGCCTCAATTGTTGTTGTTTTTCGTTGCTGTTCCTGTTTGTTATGGTTGTTATTGTTGGTGTATTTGTGTGTTTTTGTTTTGAGTGTCAGAGTGTTCTCCCGCTGTGCCCCTTGTTATTGTTGTTAATTTTGTTGTATTTATTGTTTGGCCCCATCCAAAAGTCGGTTGATTTTTAAATGTCTCTCTGGCCCTGCCGGGTGCTGTTAATTATGTAGTTGACTGGACAAATTTATGGCTGTTCTGGGGGAGAAAGGAGAAAGGGGCTGCTTGCACTTGACACCCATTGAGGGAAAATATCTCAAGTAGCCGCTTCCTCATTGTTACAAGAGCATTCTCATTCGTTATTTACCGCCCAGTTGGTAGTTGATTAATAATTGTCAAAAAGAAATAAAAGAAAGCAAAACGCAACAAAAAACATAAATAGAATCGTCAACTTTTTCGCTCTTGACTTTGACCTCTGTGGGTGGCTCTCTATTGGAGCTTCCGCTCTACCAGACGGATGGATGTGGACTCGGTGGGTGTGGAACTGTGGCAGCACCCCTTGGCAAGTAGAACGCGTCGACTGTACAAGAGCTCCGACCTCGACAATTCCGGGGGTGGACGTGGACCCGGCCTAGAAGGCCAAGATGAAGGGGGCAGCCTGGGGGCTGTCTGGATTGTACATACATATGGATTTAAGTACGTATGTCCCTCGGTGTTCCGTAAATAGGGGCGGGAATTACATAAATCCATGTCTGTCTCCGTGCATTTAATGCATACAAATTGGTCTGATTTAAAAAAGGCTGGAAAATTCTGAGCCACAACAAATTTCAGGCAGGCGGCTGGGCCGCAGATTGAACAGAATATCTGGGTGGGTGATGGCGGCATTAAGGAACGAACTGGTGCATCATCATCATCGTCCATAAGTATAATGCGCCACTCAATGTGGGGTTGTGTGTGTGTGGGTTAAAGGGATGAGTGTCTGGGCGAGATACATCTTAGGGGGTTAATATTTATGTACTGCTCGGTTGTAAAAAGTTGAGCAAACAGTGTTTTCTTTATACCCTGCACTAAGACGGATTAAGCCAAAATCAGTTCTCTCCTCACCTAAGCTCTGGTACTTTCATTCTGTTACCTTTATGTCTTGTCACTCAAAACACTTCTCCTCTTTGTATGCCAAAGCCAAAACCATTTTACATTTTCACTTGGCTCAAAAAATGGTTGCCATCAATCGGCAGATGGAAATGGCCACCAAAAAGTTTTCATCTGTCGATTGGGAAACCCAAAATGGAAATGATTAATAACTTTGGCCAATGCACTCTATTCGCCGTGGCTTTTTGGCTGTCAGAGACAGAGCTACCCCGAAACTTTCTCAATGAGCCATGGAGTAAATCCGAGGTCCTGTGTAGGGCATCCGGTAAGTGGCTATCAGGCCATCTCATCGCATCCCATCCAGTTTGTTTCGTCCCTTTCAGACAGCAGCTTCCCCAACATTTATAAAATTGTACATTCCTTTTTGTCAAGAACTTTTTACGCTTGCCACCACCCTGCTTCGGTGGCGTGTCAACGCAACGCTGCCATCGCAGCTTGCAAGTTACAGTTTGCCGGCAGTTTGGCCAAATCGGCTGCTTTCTAGCCGGGTCTGGAAAATTGTTTATAATAATAACTAGTTTTGTTGGGAATAAGATGTATTTTAATTAAAATACTTTTAAAATAATTTTAAATACTGGTATTTAAAAAAAATTTATATATATTCAAAGGAATTAATATTTAATAAGGAGAAAATACAATTGTATTTCTTTTATTAACAGTTCCCAAAACATTTTATTATATTTAACAAAGCAAAGAATTTATTCTAAAAATATTTATATATATTCCAAAATGTTAGCTATTTTTCTCCTATTTTCAAAGCCCCTTTTTGGCTACATTTCATTATCCTTGGGCTCCAACACTGCTCGGAAAACTCGTAGCGAACTGTGTCAGCTGCCATTTGGCCTGGCCCGTGGTCTCGCTCGTTGACTGACAAACTGCGATGCGTGTGGTGGCGGTGGTGCAACGCGGAGGAAATTGTGGAAGACGGGGAGCGTTGGTGGTGCGATGGCAGAGCCAACCACTTGACGATGCGTTATTTGTCTTTCAACACGGCGCATCATCAACATGGCGGGGGTTGTGTCGTGGCTCCTCATATTTTATTCAAGGCAAGTGTCATGTGCACATGAACTCAGTCAGTCAGTCGGTGACTGAATAGCAGCCACTTCCACTTGGCCAGGTTTGAACTCTGACTCCGCACCCCCAACCCTGCCCCTTTCATTGGCCGTGTCCAGTGGGCAAATGGCTTTTAATTGCCGACACGCAGGCGAGACGATGGAGCGAGGTGAGCAGTGCATTTTCCAAACATTTTCACTCCATAAACTGCACTAAAAATAGAGCCAGCCGCCCGTGCTGAACTTTGACACACAAGGCAAACAAACAAATTACGGCTGGGAAAAGGGGGGGAAATTCGAAAATCTTCTTTCACGCACAAGTTGCGTTCTGTAAACAAATCTGTTTCCATCACTCAAATGCATCCACAACTTCGGATTCCCTGTGTTGTTTAGGATCCTCCGTGTTGTTGCCACATAATTAAATCTGAATTCAAACAGAATGCGCTAAACATTTCAGACTATTTTACGGCTGTCGGATGGCAACAGAAAATAATTGTAAATAGACAGGGGAAGTTGATATTGAGGGGTATGGGTTAATTTGGGATTCGATTTCTTCTCTCTTTTACAAGTAGTCACAGCACCGAGTAATGTGAAAATAAAAGCTATTATGTGTTTATTGAACTTTGATCTGTTTCAGAACTTTTATTACAGATTGCCATAAATCTTTTAGGCCCCTCATTTACCCAATAAACGGTTTTAAAAAACTGAAAACTAAACATATTTATTTTCTTCCCTTTGCAGGTAAGCTTACGGCACTGCATCTGCTGCTTTGTATTAGAAGTCTGCTTTGTATCTGATGGCTACGAATAAGTTTCTACATGGTTTTCGCTTGCCAGACACGCAGCAAATAAGTGCAAGTGGTACGAGCCGCTTGATGTTGATGTCCTAATGCCCCAAACAACGACTTCAGTGGCGCAAGGAAAACAGAAAAATATAAAAGTAAAATAGTAGAAAAAAAACTAGTGGTAAGAGCAGCGCTAACAAGGCGTACGGGGGAAATCACAACCGTTGCCAGCGAAAAAGAAGTCTTTAAACGACAAACGGGGCCAGAGACAGGGACTGAGATGCCTGACAAGGAATGGATGGCAACAATTGTTGCAGACGCATTGACGGCAGCAGAAATACCAGGAAGGAAACTCAGTTTGAGGAGGTTACGGTTACCCAGGGGTGGAGTCAGAGGGGGGCTAGTCGAGGAGGTCTAGCTTCAGTTTTGCCAGCTTCCTCTGGCGATGACAGGAGACTTTTGTAGGAACATCTGAACAGACATTTTACTCTCCCTCAGTGTTGCTTAGTAAATATTTCTAAAAAATAAGTTTGAAATTTAATTGAAATTTCAAGGGTGCCTTTTTAATATTTTAATTATGTAAATTTATGTTTTAAATGGGGATTTATCCTTACAATAAACTGATTTACCTCAGTATAAAATACTTATAAGGATAATCGTCTGAGTACTTCTTTATTTTAAATGTTTACTAGGCAAAAATATCACAATGTCAAAGAATATCCAAAAGCTAAAATAGCACATAAATATTGAGTTTTTCTTGTCATTAAGCTTTAAATACAACTTAAACTCAGCTAAAAAATGGCTGTAAGATCATCATTTTCTCGCTCTGCCTGCAGCTTGGAAAATTGATAATGAGCCGCAGACGAGACTCGAGAGCAGCTCCACGCAGCATGCCATATTTGGCACTCGATAGAGCCCCTGTCCCTGTCCCTGCCTTCGATGAATGGGAGCTGCATGAATGACTCGACTGACCAACTGCAGAGTCCATATATAATGCATATATTCAGCACCCCCTCCCGGCTGTTTGTCTGGGGCGTAGAAAGCAATCAGGCGTGCGATAAGATAAGCCCGAAGCCGGCTTACAAGCGACCAACTCAACCTGACGCTCCCTCGGGGCAAAAGTTTTAATTATGATTGACATGCGGTTGCCGGCGACGACGACGCTTCAGCTTCAGCGTCAGCGTCAGCCTCCCCTCGCAGCGGCGTCGATTTCGACACAACTTAATTTCTGAAGAGGGTTGTTGATTGCCCCGCTCACAGCCCCAACCCCAGCCGGGGTTGGATTTTTCAATGGCGGTGTTGAAACTCATCAGTCAAAAGCAGCCACCGCCGTCGGTCGACTCTGACACGAGACAATTGCAACACAAGTTGCGGCCACGGACCACGGAAACGGAAAACGGATAGCGGGAACCATCCCTCAACGAGAATCTGCCCTAGATGAGGGTTGATTCTGATCCACAGCACGGACGGGCAGACAAGTCGAGGGCATTGTAACATTTCGCACACAGAAATATTAAATTATAGTCGCATTAACTCCAAACACGCAACATGACAAAGTCACTCCAGTTGCGTGCTTGCATAAATCTGGCACGCAACAAAAATATTTAACTGATGGACTTGCCCTTCCCAACATTGGGTGGTCCTTCAAAAACCGGGAGGGAACAAAAAGGAACAGTTGTCCTATCGATTTCCTGAAAATTTCGTTATACAAAATGATACTCTCGAGATGAAATCAGAGATGAAAGTATATTTTTTACGGCAGGGTTTACTCAGGAAGTTTTAATTAGCAACAATATGCATACATATGCCTTTGAAACATTTGTATTTAATATTTATTATAAATAAATGAAGGGAAATTTAATAAATTTTAAAATAATAAACACTGAAAGTAACTGTTTCTAAAAAATATATATTTTGCAATTTATTTTTTTCCCAGAAACAAGCTTATCTTAAAAAAAACATTACTGACTAAACATTAATGCTGTAAAAAGAAAAAGATACTAAAAGTCCACAACACCTAGCAATTAAAATTTATATTCCTTTCGAATTACTGACTTACTACCAAAAAATATAAATTATATTATTTTTCCTGCAAGCCATTCGAGCCAAACAAACTAACAAAAGAAATGTAAAGAAAATATTATGTTGACTTTTGGCAAATTGTCCGTTTAACTACAGATAAAAACAAAGTTTGCCATTAAACTTAAACCTTTTGGCTTATTATCCTTCGTGACAGGCTGGCAAATGTCCCAGAGCCAAAAGCTGCCCCGGGAAGACGACTCCACGGCGCTCAAGTGAAACATTTCCCTTTATAATCCTTCGTGACAAACATCACTTATCATTCACACTGTCGTCCCGGCATTATGTCAGATTTCTTATTTATATAATGGCCGTAAAGCACTACTTTTTTTCCGCCCGACTCTGCCCGCATTTGAATATTAAAGATTGTGCAAACGGAGAGGATATTTCAGTTGGCCGCAGGGGGTCGGCCACTGCCACTGCCACTGTCGTGGCGTCCTCGAACTCGCCCCGTTTTGTGTCATGTGAGAATAACGGAGAATGGCCAACCCATTCAATAAATACACTGCAAGAAAACCCAGGACAGGCAGGTGGAATGAGGCAGACGGGCAGACAGTCAGGCGGCAGGGCTCCCACATCACTTAGACTTCCGTTCCATTTAAGCCGTTAAACGCGCAACGCATTCATCTTAATTAACGATCCCGGGAGGAAGGGCCAGCCAGGTGGGTCGTGTCTGTGCTCAGTGTATTTGGGGCCACGTTAAGGGTAAACAGCCGAAAAGTTTGTCGACGCCAACGTTTGACGTCGCATGCAAAAAAAAAAAAACCAAAAATATATAAGAGAACCCGCACACACTCAAACACACACATTTGCGCAACCAAAAAGGATTTCGTCCGCAGGAGCAAACAGGCGATTCCAACTCCACATCCCGATCCCCGCCAGCGCACAACAATGCCGCCTGAATGCCACTATGAATGATTGCCGCGGCTCGCTTTGTTCATGTACGTTTCAAATTTTCAAACCCATCACTGAGGGAAATTAACTACCAAAAACTAGGATTTTAAATCATGATCATGAGTTAATCAAGAAAATAAAATACATATATCCTAAAATAAAAGTTTAATAGGGAAACTAATCTTATGAAATCCTTATTTAGAGCCTTTATTTTCTCAGTGGAAACACGATAGCCAGACGTTGGCTTGGACGTTTTTTGTGCGGCGCTGCGGAAGTGAAGCAAAGCGGAAGCGCTCATACGCCATGTTGGCTGGCAATGGGGCGACGTTTGAAAATTGAATAAGCGCAAGTTTCGCGTGCCAAAAATTGTGTTTCTTGTTGCCGTTTCTGCCGTCGGTTTTTCTTGGCGCTCCCCTTTTTCATTACCAGAAAGAAACCGGCACTAGGAAATTACTCGAGACCCGCCTGCGACTGAGAACGAGGCTTGGGTTTTGCAGATACTTGGCCGGCGATAAAAAGGTCGCAAGTTCGGCCATACAACTCAATAAGCCAAGTTAACAGTCTATCGAACAGCGGGTTTGTGTGTCTGTGTGTGTGTGTCTACCCTCGTTGGTTTCTGGCGGAACTGACAGTTACCTAATAGCAAACATAGATAAACCATTAAGTTTTTGGGGTACTATGTAGCCTGGGCACCGAACAACGCAAAGAAACGAGCTCACAGCGAGTTAAATTCCAGCCGATGGCCCGACCTGTCGCTCATGCGAAATGCGATCGATAATTCGTGCTAAAAGATAAATTGCTGTTATGCCCCGACCAAGGAAGGCATAGTCGCCGCAGTTGGCTAATAGCGTCGCTGATTCCATTAATTTGCCCACTGACAGCGGCCAACGAGGTAGGAGATAGGGGCCGGGAGACAGGAGCCAGGAGGCTGACCTGGCCGTATCCTCCTTCGTGCCTATGAAATCTGGCCAAGGCTCGCATCATTTTGACACTAATTAATTAACTTTTATTCTCTGTTGTTTTGTGTCTGTGTGATTCAGCTACCAGGGAATTTATCTTAAGCAAATCAGGCAATTTGCTGCTGACGAATTAGAAGCGATTTATAACAAGCAAGGCAATCAGAGAATTTCCAGAGAAAAATAACTTTAAGGGAACTAAATAATACACTCAAGTTGTTATCAATCTATTTAAAATGCGGAAATCCAAGCTCACTTGGGCGTTTCCCCCCTGGGAAAATTTAATCAAATTCTCTTTCCTACTATTTATGGCATTTTTTACTTTAAAAACATATCATAAATCGAAAACTATATCAGAATCTTTCCTGCTCAGCCCATAAAATATATCAGGCCCTCGCATAGCAGAAATCCCTTTGGGGCTTTTCCCTCAACAGCTCATCAAATAAAATCTCCCAGCCGGCAGAAGCGAGCCGTATCTATAATAAATATCTAATGGATCGATTGCAAAGTGTCACCACAGAGAAGTCGCCTGCTTCAGGCCTGAAGTGAAGCCATTAGATATGGCCAACTATAAATAAATATTAATTAATTCTGGGGGCGGGGGGTTGACACACATAAATCTCCAACGAAATGCATTCCGAATGCCCAACAAAAAATCTCTCATATTTTTTATTTATTATGAAAATGTGGTGTGTGTGTGTTTGAGCTTTTCGTTAACAATTTCGAAATATTTTTCTTCAGTGATTTATTAAACAAACATTTGACCAATAAAATTGACGGAAAATACCGCGAGATGTGTGGGGATCCCAAAATATAAGCCAAATGAAATTGTTATAATAAATATAAGCTAAATTTAAATATTTGCCGAACTATATGAGCAGGCAAATGCGTGGCGTATATCACGTTCAAAGCGCTTCATTTATGCCCGACCGACAAAAATGTTGGCACTCGGTCTTTACAGCATTAAAAAATATATAGGAAAATTTGTGGTAAAATAGGCAAAGTATATTTGAAACGCTTGGCCCGTTGCCTTTTTTATGTTCTCTTCTTTTTTTTGGCGCGCCGCTAAATTTAGCGAGCAAATATTTGTGGCCAAAAACGAGGAGGAGAGCCGCTGCCTCAAGTCTTATGCAATGCAACCCGGTTGGGTTGAGTTTTTTTCTGGGGAAGGGATGTGATATTTCTGGGGTGCCCTGGCCATTTAATTGCCCCTTTTCCACCCATCCACCCAACCACTCGCAAGTGTCAAAGACCCCATGACCGAGTGTACCAGAGTTGGAAATCAAAAGAGAAATAAAATCTCAAATGAAATGTTGACAACTTGGCAACTTTCATCGTGAACTGCTTCATTGCGTTCAATTAGACGGCAGTCGGGCAATCTCAAACGGACCGATTTATCAATGTACTTATATATTTTGAGTGGCATATCTCAGATATTGGAAAATGTATATTTGTTTGGGGGGGAAACTGAACAAGAACCATTATAATTGCATAAAGTTCTAGCTAACGTACAAACTGCAAGCACATTTCCATATTGCGTCGAAAAACAAATTCAATTCAAAGAAATTTATATGAATTTGGCTTGTAAATAATTTTTTATGGCTGTATTTTAGACATATAATATATGAGAGACCATTTTCCTAGACAGCCTGGGGCGGACGTCTAGAATGTTTACTTCAAAATTGAAAAATAAAACTGGTACGGCTAAAATGTTGGAACTTTATGGGCTGATCATAAAGGCTAAAAATATAAAACTATTTAATTGTAAATGTCTGATTGAAAATACAACAAAATTGAAATATTTAATAAGGGAATTATACAGAGAAATTTAAGACAAATACAAGTAATAAAAGAAATAAAAAATGTATAAAACACTTTTAAAAATTCTTTTAACTTTAGAACAATGACGTAAAGCCTGAACTTCTGACCAAACTACAAGTTCCCACCGAGTGCAGTAAATTTTATAAAAAAGAAAAATCACAACAAAAAGGGAGACCCTAAAGACAGACACGTTTTTGCAGTTGCCAAATTAACGGGGTGCAGACTTTTAGAACAGACTGTCGCCGGCCGTCATTGTCGCTCGCTTGGCTGCCAACTGTAGGAGCAACTGCAGCACTGCTGCGCTTTTTTCAGTTGCTGCCGCCGCCGATGAGTCAGGTCGCATCTCTGTGTCTACATCTGCTTCTCAGTCAGCAGTTTGCATTTTAATTTTCATTTGTGCATTTGGCTGTGAAAATCGTTTTTCTATATGCTCAAAAAAAAAGGAAACTAGGGGGAAGAGAGCTGTATTTTTTCGTTTTTTAATTTCGACAATTTTCACACAAATGCGATTTTGAAAATAGCAAAACCGCACAAGAGTCTTTTTCCATGGCCTTTTGTTTTTAGGTGTTTTTGTCTCTAAATTGAATGAATTTTAGTTGTGTGCTTCTGTTGTCGATTTTGTTGCATTTTCAACAGCCTCTGCACGTGCTTTGATGATGCAATTTTGAAATCGCCACACGCTGCCAGAATTCATTATATGAACACACTCTATATATGTGTGTCTGTAGACTGTTTGGCCGCTCAAATAGCAATCGGCCATTGGCCATAGGCAATTGCCAATTGACTGCTGTGCTAATTGCAGAGCCAACACGCAACGAGCCCAGAAAGTCAAACTGAAGCGGAGCAAAGCGACCGATAAATGTATAGAAAAATAGACTTTTAACTTAAATACTTAACAGGCAAGTGCCATATGCTGGCATTATGGGATGTGCAAGTGCACAGTTATATGAATTACCCAACCAAACGGGTTTGGAGTGTCGATAAACACCATTTGGCTTAATTGTTTCCCCAGGAACCTCTCTCAATTATCCAATCAAATGACATTCTTGAAATCTTAACACTAGAAACCTGCTGAGAATTCCAGGAACTCTAAGCTGTGAAGTCCCGGTATGAGAATCGGTAATCTTAATTATCTTTTCAGGTTCAATGTCATTTTTATAAAAGGTTTGCAAGGGAAATAAACGATTAGATAGTCCAGGGTGCTAAAGATACACTTGATTACTTTATTTTCTTTCTGATTATAGAAATATAATATTTGAGATAATAAAGAAACCTTGCACTTGCATTGCAGAGGCTTAAAGAAAGAAAGTGATTAAGTTTTAATAGGTAAATAATTACATGCAGGACATAATTAAGCTCTCAAATAAATAATAATAAGCAAAAGCAGCAGCAGCTGACTGCAATCTCTGCCTGTTACTGCCATTGTCCATGTTGTATCGACCCGGCTAACAAGTGACATCATCCACCAACCCAGCCCCTGTTCCCAGTACCGCCAAAAGCCAATTATTTACAATGCGTCTGCCGGATCTTCTCGAAAGCCAACCGGACATCAATGCGATCTCGGCGGACTTTCGGCGAATTTAATGACTAAGCATAGTGCCAGGGTGATTGATGCATTTTTATGACAGACGAGCGTGGGTGCTTCACCTCGCCGATGCACTCGTAATTGATTTTAAATAGCTCGCTCTTTAATTTAGAAAGTTAGTTGGTGTCGCAAAGTCTCCGGTTGGCAGCTTCATTAGCTTATTTATTTATGTATTTATTGCGGCTCAGCTGGGGCGCTGAGCGGCTGAACAAACTTTCCCGGGTCGCAGCGTTTAACACTTAATTAATGCATATTTAACCGCCGGGCAATTTGAGGCTGGCTAATTACAAGACAGACTCTTCTCTTCATTCGCAGCCCCTGAGGGCGTCGATTGGAAAAATGCGAGGGGGATCGGGGTTGGTCCCAGTCCCAGTGTTAATTTAAATAAACGGAGTCTCTCTTGTTTTATTTTTTTTGTGGGCTTGAACACGCGAAGTCAACTCATTTGCCTAACTGCCAAAGGGCCGCAGGCCATAGACACGACACAGTCACAATTTCAGGTCTTTTTCCACCTTTGACAGAACCCTGTCAGCTGGCATTTAACTCAAACTCTGGAAAGGCTGTAAAATATTGTGTATAACATTATAACTTTATTGTAATTATTTGGCTGTCTCTGCCTTTGCAAAAATTCTGGCCACGTTTTTGTGCCTTATCAGCGTCTCGTGAGCGTGGGCTTATGTTACACCTTCTGTTGCGTTTTGTATTTTTTAGCTTTTGCTGAAATGCCATAAATTTGCTAATTTATTGTTAATGTTCTTTTAAGTTAATTACACAACGCTCAAGCGGCCACTGAAAGTTTTTGTAATCAAGGAAACCATTCCCAGTGAAAGATTGATGGCTTTTTTCACCCTTCGGTTCTCATGTGCACATTTAGGCTAATGAAGTTGAGCCAGGCTTAGGCCCCAAATTGATCGATTTCGGGCTTTATCTTAAATTCATTTCACTCAAAATAACACTTGTCTATTTTTAGGATTTCCTTCTTCCTCGGCCAAGATTTCAATTAAGTTTAATTTGGTTAATGAAATGTTTTGATGCTCGCAGCGCCGCCATTAGCCTTTGGCAGTTTATTAAAAGCAATTAGTTAATTTTAGTTAATTTAATCTCTCTAAACTGTGATCTCATGCAACATGGCCAGTCACAAAAAGTATATATATATACATATGTATGTACATATATATATTGAACACATTCGATATACGATGTGGGCATATGACACATTTCGTGACAATTTATTGGACATATCGGTGACAACAACGAAAAAGGCAAAGCAAATGCAATTGCCATTGCCCGAAATGCATTTGAAAAACTGATTTTGCTATTTCTCTCGACTATATTTTTCTGCTAAAAAAAAAACCAAAAATCACAAACGTAAATGTGACTTTGTTTTGGTTTTTTTCTGCCTTTGTTTGCTTTTGTTGGCGCTTATTCTGAGATTGCAAAACTGAGAAATTGACATCAAAAGTTTTCTGCTGGTTTTCGGCTTTTTTGTTGCTGACCAAAAATGGTCATAATGCAAAATGTCAAATGCAAGTCACAGCCATACACGGAAAGAAATAAGTAGTCTTCAATTAATTGCCTGGCTCAGCCATGAAAACGATTTGTCAATTGCAATTCGAACGCTGCAACGCAATGCCTCCAATTATTTATAATTTAGCAAATGCCTTATATGTGCACAATAAAAAATTTTATTCGAATATTTAGTCCTCTTTGCTATTTTTTCGATGTATTATTTATAAAATATTATCTTTAGGTTTAATATATTTCTCTTTTAATTCTTTGCCACATTTTTAATGATTTTGTTCACTTTTCATAAAGTTAAGTTTTATAAGTTAAGTGGCTTTAATTAAATATCTTATCACAAAAAACCATAATGATTAATACCTTAAATTTAGAATACCTTTTTCTATAAATACTTTCCGCAGTATAGGTAATATTTATTTATTTAGATTTATTATACACTCCTATATATTTTGGGGAATAATCTGTGAAATGCCTTAAATTAATCAAGTTCACATTTGACACCATCCATAAATATCTCTTGTTAGCCTAAACTTGTTTAAGTAACCGAACGTGTATGCAAAACTATGTATAACAATCAGCTCTCTGGTTTTTTTCGGTGTCGATTTATGGCCTGCGACCAACCAACCGACCAGGTTGACGGTATTGGCCAACTTTTCTTGGCTGCTTGTGTGCCTCCTGACTGTTGGCTGTCTGTGCCCTGTCATCGGCATCGTCATCCTTTTAAAGCTGCTTAGGCGGCACGCCTCATTGCTAACGATGGGCGAGAGCCAGCCAAGGCGAAGGCATCGCATCAACATTATAGTAACAATAACAGCCGGCACTCAACAACTTCATTTGCACCGCTCTTGGCATAGCTCATATTACACGCACCGTCTCCGCGACGCCAAGTCACCGGGTACCCCTGCCCCGTGTCTGACGTGTCCTCCATGTCGAACTCATGCACAATTAGTCACTTGCAAGTCAATTAAGTTCCCAGCGCGCCAGCCACAACAAACCGCAGCCACATCCCCCGGACTCAGTCGCAGTCCCTGTCCCAGACCCATCCTCAACCCCACTGCCACATATCCCCGTACAGCTGTTCTTTGGGTGACGATGGGGGAGACATACTCACGGATACCTGTGGCACCACCGTCTGGGATCGGAACTTGGGACATTACACTTGGAAATATATAATGAAGTCTGAACTATAATTCAAATAATTAAGAGCGAGACTTATGAAAGCATTCCTTTCCTACTCAGGCCTCATCTTATTCCAAATTGCTTCCTGCCCAGCTAGTCAAGACTCCCCTTATTTCTCTCAGTGCAGTGGTAGTGGCAAGGAACTAGCACGGACCGAGGCACTCATTTGCAGTAAAAAGCAATGACAATGTCGGCGACAACGACTGCGACAAGAAAATTAAAGACTGAGACCAGAGAGACATGGGGGGACTGAAACATGGTCACCAGGGTGTAAAGGAGGGGGCTTTTGGTAAAACAAAAACCATATTGTTAACGCCTCATTAAATTTTTAACGATTTTAAATTACAGGCTGCGGTGCGGGGCAACTAATGAATACAAATTAGCCGCAACCAACGAGTGCTGTGTGTGCATTGCCGCAGATTAAGACACAGCACTCACAAGGCTCACCTATGGCTCCAATAATAACTAATAACACGACAACATTTCCAGCCTAAATGCTTTTCAGTGTCTAACAATGCGTAATTGACATGACCACTCCCTGCCCGCCCCTGATGTAGCCAAAATAAAAAGATTATTAATCAGCTATTGGCATTTTTTGTTGTAATTTTTTCCATTTTTTAATTGTATACACTTGTAACATGCAAATGAGTCTCGGACAGAGACATGAGCAAACCCAAACGACGGGCACGACTCTGCCGCGGTCAGGGTGCTCTGATATATCACGACTTTGACTTTCCGAAATAGCGCGATCCACAATGACCACCACCACATAGGCCAGCAGGTCTATGAATATTCAAATGGATTTAATTCCATTTTTTAACCCGAATCGCATTCATTGAATTACTTTGCCGGCTGCCTTTGTCCCTGCTCGACTTTTATTGTTTTCCCTCTGTTGTTCGCATGGCAAATTAAATGTATAATTAACAAATAAATAGCTTCCGTTGACGTTTATTATGTGCCAGCATTTCCAAGATTTTTGGCCAACGCCACAAAAGACGAAATTGAATGGAACAAGAAGCACTGCCCCACGAAACCTATTTTTTATCTTTCTGTCAGGTTGACACACGTTTTAAATATGTGTCAGTTATTAGCCCAAGACGCAGCTTTGTTGAAAGTGTTTTCTCACCCGTGGAGGATTTTAATTTATTGTTCCAATGGCCACTGAATTTCGGGGAACGTGTCTGCACATATCACTATTTGATTACCCATAAAACGCTATGCCCCAAGGTTGGTCGGCAAATAAAATAGAAAAGTAGTGGAAAAAAAACTAAGAAATATAGCTCAAATTAAAGCAATCATTATAAAATGGAAATGGCTCTAGAAATATTTAAAAACAAGTGGAATTGCGCAACCATAAATATAAAACTTGACGTCTGTCAAGTCAGAGGGGAAGGACAAGAAGAGTGGGACTTGTGTCCTTAAGCACCCCTAGGAAAGAGGCAAAAGATTCCTAGAAAGAAATACAATTTGAAAATAAAATCTTTGCGCATCTGGAACTTTAAGTTGACTTACCATTCCTTTCTATCCAATCAATTCCGGGGGTTAGACATTTTGTACAATTTGCTTCCGCTTCCATGGGCAACATTTTTGCCGGTTTAACTTTCGGACTTTGTTTGCCATTTTCTGTGGCATTTTTCGTGGGCTTCGCTGCCATATTCTATAGCGCAGAATTTCTCCTACCTCTGACATAATTTTTGTTTTCTAAAAGAAAATAAACGAGTCGCTCGCACGCTCGCCAGCTTGCCGGCTTTTTTGGCCGTTCCTCATGCCGCCTTCCTTGGGGTTGTTGTTGTCGGACGATTTAATATCAAAGCGAGCCGCCAGCAGACATAGCATATACATATATACTATACTATAGCATAGTGTATAGTTATATACGACTGCCGCCACGCCCCCATTGCCTTGCTTTGGCAGGGTGCAAAACCGAAAACAAAAGTTAAATTGTTCGAAACATGAACTTTGGCGAATGTTTCCTTCGCTGTGTTTTCCTTTTCGATATTTATTTTGGGTTTCGATTCGTTTCATTCCGTTTTTGCCGGGGTGCAACCAATTTGCCAAACAAAGCCGGGCCGCCGCTGCTGAAAGAATGGCCAAAAATTAGGCAAAAAAAATAATAATAATAAAAGAAAGAAAAGGCAAATACAAATATTGTCAAAAAGCGAGAAAACGAAATTTATGCAGGCCCCTCGCGATAAGCCATCTGAAATCGGTGTCTGGGTCTCTTCATCCACGTATATAGTATTCCAAAATCCGAATCAAAGTCTGGCCGAATGCCGACTTTGGAGTGTGTGTGGGCGCGTGTTGGGGCCACCATTAAGTCGAGAGTTACTCTCAGCCTGAAATGGTGAGACAATCTGTCCCACAACTGGTTTTAGTCGTCTTTCGAAAATAGATTTCGTTTTTATTGAAATTATGACATTCATCTTAATTTGCGCTATCGCATAACTTATTAATTTTGTATCTGTCTCTCTTCTCTTTGCAGGTGTGTATAGCCATCAGAACAGGTTTATTCCCCCGAAAACCAAAAACCAA
Organism: Drosophila anomelani; assembly: GCA_035045905.1. Lineage (NCBI taxonomy): Eukaryota > Metazoa > Arthropoda > Insecta > Diptera > Drosophilidae > Drosophila > Drosophila anomelani. The sequence continues at coordinate 14,589,762 of JAWNOO010000165.1, forward strand.
GCGAGACGAGAATATATCTACGCATCGTTAGAGGGATGGCCAAGACTGACTTTTGCTGACTTTTGCAACTCATTAAAAACTGCAAAACGCTGCACAAGTGAACTTGACAGCTAACGAAGGTCCTTGGCTCGAAGTCCTTCCCTGTCATTCCCATTGTTCCTACACTCCTCCTCCCACTGCTCCTGTTCCTGCTCCTGCTCCTGTGCATTTTGCAGCCCACAAAGTACAAAAGTTGCTGAAGTGCGAACAGAAGGTGTTCTCACCTCAACTGAAAGATACAATTGCTGGCAGGCAAAATGCGGGCTGAAGTTGAGATACGAAAGTGTTTGCCTCATTCTGTGTCACTTTGATGGTTCCACAATTGCAGTTATTGATAAGATATGAACACTATAATGGTCAAGGAGTTATACATTTATATTTATAGCTGCTTGAAGAGAAAATATAATATTTAAAGACTCATAAAATACTCCCACAAATCTCTCTATCTCTCTCGCATCACATGACCTCTGAGTGTCTTTAACCTTCCGCCTCTCAATCATCCTTGGAGCCAGGGAATAAAGCCCCGGAGTGCAACTAGGACTCTTTGCCTGGACTCCTCCTGCAATTGCTGCATGCCTCTTACTCTGTGCGGCAGCTGGCACATGATAAATTCCTGGGACGGGGGACTCAGTCTCCGCTCGTTTGTAATTCAATTAAAGGGAAAACAAGAAAACAAAACTGCAAGTGTATCATTAATTTGAGCCTCTGCCAAGGCCCTCTCCCGTTGTAGTTACCCAAGTCCATATCCATATCCATATCCACATCCACATCCACACATAAATATCCATGTGCATGCCTGCTGTTTGGGGCTGTCATTAATCTTTCGACAGCTCCCCCTGCGAAAATCATTTTCAATGGCAAGGCTTTGTACTGTGGAGCCAAGAGCTGGGAGCTGCCTTTGTCTAATGATCGCGTGCAGTTTTTCACATGTTTTCCATAATGGGGCCACTCGCCATACATCATATTTATGCCAAACTATTTCTATATCCACATGCACATTTGACAACTCGTACATACATCTAAGGCTCGTTGGCAGACAGACAGACAGAAGCGGGAGGCTGGCCAGATGGAGAGTTATGTCGGTTGATTAATGTTCGGCTCGGCATCCAGATGTCAGCTTTGTGAATGAGCCCAGGCTCTGCTTAATCACTGCAGTAATTTCAGCTTTAATTATTCTGCTTACTTGCCTAGTGGCCAAGTTCTCACCCGGTTTTGTTGTGACTCCTGACTGCGGGATTAGGTTGTATTTGGACAGAAAAAAATGCAATCTCAATATGGTTAACTTGGTTGCTTTTAATTCTAACATTGAGCTGGTGGGAGCCTTTAAAATTGTGCTGTAAAATTGCATAAAAACATTGAAAGAGTTATTTATGAAAATTAAACATAAACTCAGAGGTTCGTTAAGGAACTATTGGAGGTTTTACAAAGATCTAGCTGGAAATTCATTGAAATTTAGTTGATTATTCCTTCTTTGTAGAATAACAAGAGATTTGCCATTATTTAAATTGAAATACTTGATATTCGGCTAGATACATTTTTTTCTACAGCAAATATTAGTCAAAATTTTTGCTTGTGTAAAATTAAGCCATAATATATTCAAGCCCAGACACTTGAGTGATCCTTTCGCTCCTAATTTCAATCACAAATTATTCATTACATTCCGCTGAAGGTGATTTCCATATGGAATATATATTTTTTAATCGCTTTTGCGCCACCCACCCAGCTTGAAAGTGTGGCAATTGAATTTGAATATACTCGAGTCTGCATAGCAAATTGCCGGCAACGGGTAAGACAACAAAAAGTCGGCAACAGAAGTGTTGAGATCGCACTAATTACATGTCAACGGACACACACGCCCAACGGCAGCAGCAGCCGCTGCAGCAACACCAATTGCAGCAGCAATTTGGAACGGAGATTGCTCGGAGCGCAACAGCAACGCCAACACCTCGGCGCATAAATTTACAGCAAACGACGCATGTCACTGGAGGCCCCCTCCCTTATATATACAGATATCTGGCTATATGCATATATATCTACATATATGTACGTTGCCTGTGGAGCGGCTGCGGCTGCCTCAATAGTGTCAAATTTGAGATTTATGTGGGCAACTGAGCGACAGGCCAAGGGAAGCAGAGCATGCGCAGCCATCTTCCTGACAACAGGAGGAAAATAATTATACAAAAACCATACAAATTCCACAGAAAACTTACTGCAAACTATTTAACATTTTTTGTTTAGTATCAATTCGCTGAAAATGTGACCAGCAATTAGTGGTCATGCAAATTGCAGAGCCATGATCACAAGGCGTAAAGCAAACTGGGCCATAACTCATAGTTTTAGCCCAAACAGAACTACACTCGACAACTACAAGTGAGGTATACTAGACATTAAAATGATTTTGAAATAACCTTTGAAAATCCAATTTAGTCAGATAATCCCCTGGAAACAAGTGTCGGTTAAAATAGTTGATTTGCGGATTCAACAGACCTGCCATCTAGGTGCGTCAAGATAAATATCTAAAGTACTGAGATACACATATATGTAGATACAGATACAGGCAATTGACAAATTGAAAGGTTGATTGACAGATACATTTAGCAATGCAAATATGGCAAAAGCAAATGCAAACCTCTATGCACGCTCATCACAAACGCTAAATATTTAATGTTGACACCACACGAGGCAGGAATTAATTCCTTAATTCCACTCTCGGTTATTATTTCTGAAAATTGCATTCATTTAAAGCTTTCGCCTTGAACAATTTTTAGTATTTTCATTATTTTCACACACATTAATTTGAGGGCATTCGCTATTCAGTGCAGACAGCCGGTCATTTGCCGTTTTCCCAAATATTTTTTTTATGAGTTTCTCTTTAAAAATGCAAATGTTTTTTGTCCCCCTCCCCGTATTGTTTGTCGGACAGTTTTTGCCATGTTTATGTTTATGAAATATGTAGCACACGTCCATGTGGAACATGCCTCCGACAGTCGCTCAGTCTGTCAATGCCTCAGTCGTTCAGTCAGTCCCTCGGTCAGTCAGTCAGTCAGTGATGCATGCAAGCGTGTCGCTGCAGTTGGGAAAATTCATTCAGCGAGTGTCACGCACACGCATAGATACTACAGTGTTTCCATTCAGATTTTCCCCATCCAACCCCCCACCCTGTGTTGTTGTTCTAAAGTCGCACAAATTGAGTCTTTACTGTGCGGCTGTGTGTGTCTGCAAGCATGGACAATGAAGAGGAAAATTCTTAGCATTCAAATGAGCATCGAGCACTGCACGCCCACCATTTGCCGCTCACTGCTCACTGTCAATTATGTGTGTGTTCGAAATAGTTTCGCTTTTCTGTTCTATTTCTGACGGGTGACAACAAGGCCTGTTCAATTCAGAATTCAGAACTCAAAAACTATGTTTTGCCTGTCATACGCGCTCGGTTCAAGGGTATTTTGATTAATGACTGAGCGACTCGAGTGACTCACTCGGCGGCACAAATGCCACAAATGCAGAATTACCCACAGAGCCACTCTCTTCGCACCAGCTTAATCAATTCACTCTTTTGGGTGCGTGGGAAAGTCCCTTTAATGCGCTTTTAATTGCACTGAAACCGAGCAAGGGATCCCGAATAATTACAACTCAACTTTCGTAACATAACAGAGGCAACTTTCACTGTTCCACTGTTCACTGTAATTTAAAGCGATACCTCTTCCCCAGGGAGAACTCTTTGCCTGCAATTACAATCACAAAAACAAAAAAACGCATAAATTACGGCCCAAAATTGGCATCGAACAAAAACTTTATAAGGAAGTTGCCAGAGCATGCGACTGTTTAATTGAAGGCTACAAAATAAGAGCCGAGGCACCTACGTGTCGTATACGTAATTACAAATTTATGTGAACGTCGCTGGTTGTGTATAAAAAAAACAATTACACGACCGTATAAACCAGCGACTCGAATGCATTATGCAGCAGGAACCATTTGGTATGGCAAACTATGGCGATATATCTTTAAATAACGATATTAAGGGAGTTTTTACAACATGAATATGGAAATTATAGAACTGATTCGTGACTTGGGTTTATTTAACAAGAAATAAAAAATGTTTGCTTTACTTTTAAATTTTAAAAAGTTTTAGGAAAGGAAAGATATGTTTAGTGGTATTTACATATGCATCTCCGGGTAACTATACTAAGGGAAATTTTAAGATTTACCTATGGAAATTATAGAACTGTTTCTTGATTTATTAGCATTTATTGTGTGGATATTTTCTAAATTTTTATTGATATCTGAAAAGGGACAAAATCATATAAAGTAAATAATATAAGATATATATGTATATCTGTAAAAACTTATTACAAACTCTTTCCTCCACGCTCACCATTATTCCATCATTCACGCACTCACCCAGTCAGTTGCCTTTGGGCCACACTTGCCAAGAGTTTTTGGCCGGTTTATGAGCAATCGAAATCAATAAGCTCGCGCACACTACAAATTTGTGCGGCTGCCAAACTGGCTGATCGGCCCACGCCCGAAAATCCAAATCCAAAATCCGTATTCGAAATAAAAGCCTGCATTTTGCAATCGAATCTAAAGAGGTGCGAAGAGAGGCGTTACAACGCCCCGAAGAAACAGAAACAGAAAATATTGTCAACAGCTTTGCTTACAACAGTTTGCACTTTCGGCTCCAAGGGGACGGGGGGCAGGAACAGGGAGGAGGAGAGGGGGGGTACATGTTGGCAGATACCATATTATCTGAAGGCGACATCGACTTTGGCCCACTCGAAGCCGAGGTAAAACTTGCTCCTTGGACCGCAGACCGACGATGATGAAGCTATTAAATTGAAAATTATATGCCGGCATTCGGTAATTGGCCAAGTGCATTGGAATTAAGCCCGCTTTAGTGTCTCGCTGCGTTGCAATCGAGTGCATTCGCGTTTGAGTGTAACAGCAACATGGTTGTTTAGCATTTATTAAAGCCCGGCATTAAGGCAGGCCCATTAACATTAAATATATATATATGGCTTACCTAATGGAATATCAATAAAATATATATTATTTAATTAGGGAGGCAGTATTTTATACTAAGTTTGAGTTAATTGAATGGGTTTTGGGAGGGATTTTGAATTAATAAAATAGGAAAGGAGATTAAGTCTTATTGTTATAATTAACAAATTAATTATGAAAGTATAAAGGCTCTTCCAAATCGTTTATATAAGTATTGAATTTCTCCTAATGCCAGCTTTTATTTAATTAAGGCTTCTTAGGTACATGAAACCATAAATTATGTTAACCTCACTTCCCTTTTACTTTCAACTCGTAACGAATTCTTCATCTCAAATTCCAACATTAAAAGCCCCAAAAAACCTTTGGATTAGTATTTAAATTCCCTCAATATTAGCTCTGCTTAAACATACCAAACTCCGGCTTGGTTCGAACCAATCTTCTTGCTACCCAAAAACTGCTAGCATCTTCGCATGCATTATTCATTCCATTGTACTTGGCCTATGCATATAAAGTGTGGAAGAAATTTCACCGAATTTTTTGTTCGCGATTTTTGCCAGCGTTTAAAAATAAAAGCGCACAGCCCACGCCCACGGAAAGCGGGGAAAATTCGTTCCTTAGAATGAGGGCGGGGCTATATGAGTACGTCTAATTACTTCCGTGAAACGAAACAGACCAAGAAACCACATATCTGTGTGTACGCAACATTCGTATAATTCAAACAATGCCAAGGAAAGGCGAAAATGTGAAGATACTTTTCCGCAGAAATTCGTGCAGTCCAGAGAATCAAAGCAGAACGATGACGTCGGTTCTGGGTTGTTATTTTATTTTCCCTCCACATTTTCTATTTTTTCTCGCTTTTTTTTGCGGCCAGAACGGGTAAATAAACAAGCACGTGAATTATAAAAATGCAAAATAAAACAAAACAAATCGCACAAACGAGGCGAGAAAATACTCATGTATGGCCCGAATCATTGTGGAAAAACTTGGCAAATTTTCCTCGCCCCAAGCGACCTACGTGAGCGGCATAAAAAGATAAACCAAACCAGAACCGAACCGATCCGAGGACTAACTGACTGACTGATAGGTAAGACAATGGGCCAAAGGAACAAGTGGAAAAGCCAAGGAAACCGAAATGAAAATCTCCAGCATTGTTTGCTCTTGCCTTTTGTTTGGCTCTCTCTCGCTCCTCCCCTTGGCTTGGCTTGGCTCTGTTTGCTCTGCCGGCTTTAACGCCAAAACTCAATATTTATTCTTTTCGATTTACCCTTTCCGCAGCTCCCAGGGCCCGTAGTCGGAACCTTTTCCGCTTCAAGTCGGATTTTTATGGCTAAAGCGTAAAGCGCACTGGTTTGTGGGCGTAATTGAAAATCTCCGACGATGAAATGGCCACAGCTAAATTTGTGAGGCAACTATTTAGTGCCGGTTCGACCAATAAAAAAACCAAAAAAGAAAACAGGAACCAACTCCCTCCTCCTCTGATAAATCGCTGCCTGCAGGCCCTCGACTGCGGCCCATGCGGCGTATGCGCAATTTGTGCTGCACTTGCGAGGGCTTTTACCCCGAAATAAAACTGTCGAAAAGAAGACTTGCGGCCATTTGCCAAACGATTCGAGACGAGACTCCAGATCTGGCGTCCAATGGATTTTATTTCCCTTTTAACCGAATCAGAGTGTGGGTGTACCGAGTGTGTGTGTGTGTCTGTCTCGGTGCAGAGTTAGGCAAATATTGAAGCATTGAACACGTTTCAGGTAAATTGCAATTTTATTGTTCCACCTCTTGGCTTTGTTCGCAGATGGAGATGTTTCAGAGTCCGTTTTAACTGTGATTTTATTACTGAAAAAGCGTCAGGAAATTATATTCATTATGGGATTATCTCTGGAAAGTATGAGGTCTCTAAATCAGGATTTTAAATAGATTATTTACAGTATTTATAATAATTGAAAGTAAAGTCAGTACTCCTTAAAGTTTTTATATTTAATTCTAACCTTTATGGCTGTCTCTAGTTCTCTAGTCTCGTTTTTATTTGAATATTTAAATTTAGTATAGAACTATGTTCAAAAAATTTTCTCTGTGCTGTTGAAATTGAAATTCCCCTTTAAATTATCTCGGTTCCTATCTAAACTTCTTGCCTAGTTCCCTCTTCTATTTGTATTTAACAATTAGCCATATTGAAAGCAGCTATTTGCAGAGATCCTATTAAAAGCCAACTATGCCAATCGTTGGCTAATCCCATCGACTGGCACCTTTAGTCCTCCAGCAATTTAATAAACATTTACGAGAGGGTTTTTGGGGAAAGGGAAGCGAGGTTGTAGGTGCCAGGACTAGGGAACCAGAGCCTTTATTGTTGTCATGCAATGCGCAAACACAAAACTAATTGAATTTTTCGTAGCTCTCCTCTGCTTCAGTTACTACTCTTTTCTGCAAGTCAGCAGGGGCGTGAGGAAAATGGTAGTGGGAGAAGGGTTTCTATTGTCTGGGCCAGCGTACGTGCCACAATTCCGAGTTGTCACGATGTTGCTGTGGGTCGGCTGTTTGCTGCTGATACTGCTCCGAAACATAATCAACATATAATTAAAAGCCACTAACATGCAACAAAATACACGCCAACTATGTACAATATATAGTATGTTGGTTACACAATGCAAACTGGGCTGGGCTGGGCCACAGCATCCAACCACCTCCCGGAATTCTATCACGCCCCCTCCTTTTTTTTCTCGCCATCGTCGGACTGACCCAAAAATCCACTTCACGCCCCAAGAAAAATAACAACAAAATATATAAAATAATAATAAGACCGGAGAGACACAGAGATGGCTTTATTATATTTATTTTATTTTATGCTGAGTCTGGGTCTTGGCCTGGATTGTGCGTTGCAATTACGACTGCTTAAGTGCCAGAATAACATTAACATTTACCATGGCGGCAGCATTAAAATCCGATTGTCCAAAACTAAATGTGACCCAATTGCGTCGGGGGTTTATGTTTCAGAACCGCTGTCATAACTCACTTCTGCTGCTCCACATTTTGAGCGAACTTTGCATTTTCAACCTGCATTAAATTACAGCTGCCAGCTCAGGGCAACACGAGACTTGGCTTCGAGAGCGTAATTGTATACAGTCCGGCATTACTTCTGTATATAGTATAGATTATAATAATGCATCGCATCGCATGGCATCGCATCGGATCGGATCGCTTGGCCCATATTTAGTAGGTCGTTATCAGCGGCAGCTATAGCACCATTAGCAACAGCCACCCAGCTCGGATTTAATTAGATTTACAGCCAGCACTTGAGAATCTGTTTTCGTCAGCAATAAAATCAAGTATTTAATGAGCTGTTGCGTCATTCGGATTTTACAGCCAAAAACATATTTTGGGCGCAGCTGACACATGTTGATTTTGAATCTTCAATACCGTTATTTATTTTAATATTATTAACTTATTAGCTGAGGCTTGAAAGCCCAATTACTCGCTCCATTAGCCTTAATTTTATATTTTACAGAAACTTATATTACTTTTTTTAACCTCCCTTTAAAATTTAAATTTCTGTGATTTAGTAAAGACAATTTTCTAACTTTTTTTATACTTTTATTTTGTTGCAAAGGTTTTCTTTTTTCAGCAAAAATTAGTATCTATTATTAGTATTGCAAAGCTACTATTAGCCCATCATTTCCGATAATGAACCTGATGAGTCTTCTCATTTCTCAAGATCCAATTTGGTATTTCTCCTAGGCCCAGAGTTTTATTTAAAGGTTGTACGTGTGAGCCCAACGCCAATCACAAGAAATTTGCGTACATTAAGCCCATCGTTGCCCATTTTTTTGTTGCCCTGCAATTGTCGGCATGACATTTGCCGGCAGAAAGCGGCAGAAAAACAAGTTAATTACAATAGGATTACCCCAACAACGGCAACAACAGCGCCAGACGTTGCAGCCCAATGGCCTTCCGTTGGCGCGCATATTTTCCCATTGGCATAATCCCATAAAATGGCATTTATGCGGGGTCCCGTGCAGATTTCCTCTGGTGCCAACGCCAGGCTCCACGGGGCTTGTTGATGCGTTAATTTGCATGCAACATGCACTATGATTACCCGCAGCAATTTGCAGCCGCAGCAGCAGCACAGCAGCAACTAGATCGCCATTAGTAAAGCGTTACACTGGGGGAATTAAGGAGATATATCTTACTATTTTACTCGGTTAGTTAAATAATTACTAAAAATACTTGAAGAGTGGTATTCAGGGTTACTTAATGGGCTTAAAATGTGATATAAATATGTTAAGTAAATACATATACAAGTTTTAGGAATATTTATTCATTTTATTCATATAAATTTCCAAGCCATTCTTGTCTCTGAGAGTTTCCAGAATTTCTCACTCCTATTGGAAATGGAAATGGAAAAAGTCAAGGCAGTGCATAATTATTATTTCCAGTTCTTAAGGGCGTTGATTTCCTTGATTGCAGTGCCTTGTTTTCCCAAGTGTGTCAGTGCGGGAATCGGATTGGAATCGGAATCGGACAGCTGGCCACGTCCATTGGTCGACTGGGAGACCAGGAATCGTTGCCTCCTGGGATGCATTTATTTCGTGGCCGCTTTGTTTGTGGGTTTTGTGTTTTTGTTTGCCGCCGATGTTTGCACAACTGCTGCAGTGCAAAAAATACAACAAAAAAAGATAAATAGAAATACTACAGACCTTAGCCGATTTCGCTGGCTTCCACTTGCTGGGCGCCCAGTTGTATAATTTGCAATTGTTTGTTGTTGCAGCCGCTGTGTTGCAGTGTGGCAGCTTGCATGCGGCAGCAACTTGCACCAGAAGCAGCAGCAGCTGAGTTGGTTTTAATTATAAAAGGCTGCTGCCTGCGCTTGGTTTGCTTATTGTCAGCAATTTCCTCAATTATTTGTTTTCGTTTGTTCTCTTGTTTTCCCAAAAAAAAAAAAAGAAAATAACAGATACAAAAAAAAACGAGCTGGCTTTATAAGTTGAACATTTTGTTGTTCGTTTATTTTCGAATTGTGTGTTTAACATTTGCTTGCGACCATCTTGGTGTAATTCGATTTCTTTGTTTACTTAAGTATATTTAATGCCCGTTCCTTTGTGTTCATCATCATCGCCGAGGCTGGGGTGAATCATCATCATCACGCGGATCCGTCGAGGATGTGCATTTTGAGTTTTATTTATAGAGGGGCGGGCCTGTGTAATATGCGATTCGTTTGGCATTCCTGATGGATGCTGTGCATTGGCCCGAAGTTCTTTGTTCGCTGCATTTGAAATCCGACAGATATTTGCAATCTGTCGTTGGAGACAAAGTGCAGATCACGATCCGATCGGCCAAAGATTCTCCTCTCTGCTGCATTTGCATATAGATTGACTCAACTCGCACAGACAACTAGCTCTCTGTCTTTCCTTTGCTGCTGCTACATAAATCTAAATAATTAATAATTGTCCCGCCGGCTACTGCAATTTGCGGCTAAAATGCTTTTCAATTAAATTTTTAATCATTTTCATGCCGACAACGGGAATTTCTTGGACGCGTCTGCCTGGCGCCTGCCGAAATGTAAGCCAAATATGGGGGCATGCAACTGGCAGCCGGCGCAACTTGCAACTAGAAACTGGCAAGCTAAGAGCGAGCCAGCAACTTGCCACGCATAATCTCGGCTGACATTTTCATTGCGAGATTAGCACAGAGTAGTGTCGGGCTAAGGAAGCTGGCTCCAAGATACAGATACATCTACTGCCAGATACATTTGTGCGTATTCAAATGCGAATGCAAATAAATGGCAAGGAGATTGTCGCTGCAGCCGCCGCAATAAATTTTACATGCCACGCAGACGTGGCGCCAAAATCTGCCAGCTTCGATGTCAGAGGCAGCAGCAGCAGCAGCAACAGCAATGTTGCAAGTTAGCATCCGTGCGGAATTTGCCACACAAATTGAAAACTTATGCGGCACATTAACAATTTACCAGCAGAATTGTTGGGATTTTCCCGCGTGGCAGCTGCAATGCCAAATAATCGCTGACAAACATATGCAAAATAACAAATAATTGAAATTGCCACTAACGGTGGCAAGTCGCTACAAGGGAATTTGAAAACATTTGACAATTTATAGAGGTATTTGATTTTATTATATGGCAATCTGATATTTTTATGGATTAATTCAAACATGGAACATAATTTATACTAATTAGGAACACTTAATCTATCCTGTTTCGCAATTTATTATTATTTTAACCTTTTAAATTGTAAATAAATGGTTTTAATTAGCTTATTCTATGTTTATTCCAGATATTGAAATTAATTTGTTTGCTTTTTAACCAAACTTCACTGTATCACCTGTGTTTTTTAGCCAGGGATTTACCTGCCTCAGGAGCCGACACAATTTATATCAGTTTCGGTGGGCAAACAGTTTGCTGACATTGATTCGGCTCAAACGTAAGCGGTATCGATAAGATATTCGAAATGGCAAATAACAACAATTGCCACCCATAAATTATAGGGGCCTTGGCTAAATATAAACGGGCATAGTTCAACGAACTAAAGGCAGTTTTCCGGGAAAGGGAAACAAAAAAAAGGAAAGGAAATGAAGGTGCTAAGGGAAATGGAAAACTGAAAATAGGGAAAGCAGAGATCTGGCGATGATCTATGTTTGGGCCAAGCGTGTCATAACAGCAAACAGAAACCGACGAACCATAAAGCGGACAACAGGCCAAGCACAACGACATGGGGTTCCCTAACCCCTAACCCCTTGTTGACTTAATTGTTATCGCCCTCTCACCGCCGCTGCACAAATTGTTCGTGTTTGACAAGTAGTTGTCAAAAATTTTTGATAAAAAAAAATAAGTAAAACTAAAATGAAATTATTGTGTGTGACATGCAGGGCCCTCTCACACCCACCCCCCTTTAATAGCTCGCCTTAACACCGACGGCGATAGGAAGCCCATGGAGACCGCGACGGATGTTTTTATTTGGTTTGCATTGCTGTGTCGAGTGTCGAGTGTCGAGTGTTGCACGTTTGTAAATTTATTAGAAAATTTATGGCCTCGGGCAATCGTTTCGACTATTTGTTGGCCCCTCTGACAGTGGGAGAGCAAATTGATTTTCAATCAAGGTCGTAAATTATACCCGAAACATGTGAAAACTTTAGGAGAAATATATATATACAAACCATAAGTATATATCATTGGGTAAACATTGCAGCCAGCTTAGATTTGTTGAAGCTGATAAGATGGTTATGTAGTTAAGCTAACAAATAGCTTCTTAGGCCTAGGAGGAATGCATTTCTGTCACAGTGTCTATGAAATTATTGTTTATGAGAGTTACGAATAAAAAGTAGCTCTCTAAGAATATTTTTACTATAAAACTCTGCTACAAGTTAGTGAGAAACACATCGAAAAAAATCTCTCAACATTAATGCTGACCCATAAATACACGATACTCCCTTCCTGCTACCCGAAATGCAATAAATTCTCATACACTGCCTGTCAAAATATTACTGCAGAGCTAGCAGGCATCTGTTTTAATTACAAGCAGCCAGCCAGGCCCAACTTTCCGACATTTTGACGGGTAGCAAATGCAACGGCAAAATTCTCCGGGGTCCTGGCTTCATTATTATCAACACGTTCACAGTAAATTGTGCAAATTGAAAACGCATACAAGTAGCATGTGCCACAGGGATATCCCAGCCTGCCCGCCTGCCTGCCTCCAAGGATGTGTACCAGGGCAGAGGCAGAGTAAGGACACTCGAAATATGTCAAGGTATGCTAAATCCACTCCCCGAGCCAAGAGTTTTGCGGGCTAAGCGCTTTCTTGGCTGCCAGCCAACTTGGCTAATGCCAAAAGACAGTAACCACACAGCCGAGCCAGAGCCTATCTCTACAGATATATAAGTAGTACCAGGGTTTATATGTGTAACGGCCTGGTTGTGCGTACTCCACCCCCGCTCTGTCATCTCCCCTCTAGGCCACAGTGAAGACAATTACAGTAAACAAATTCGCACACGTCGTCAGTTGCATTTGCGGTGACAGCCTGGAAAACAAGGCCTGAAAATATAGAGTGAAGCAGTGGAGGAGGGACTGAGTGCATAGGAGCAGAGAGGGGGAGTAATGGGGCCAACACCCCTACCCCACCATCTACCGCTTCATCCTTCCTTCCTTTTTGCGGTCAGGGCCGTTCCTTGGTATTTTTGGCAGAGCATTTTCTGGCCATGCATGAGATTTGCATTTTTTACACCCCAAACCATTGGACTCTTTGGCACAGTGAGAAAATAGTACAAAATGCTAAGAGAAAGCTTAATAAATCATTTATATTTGTCATCAGTTTAAAAACACTTAAAAAACAAAATTAAAAACAAAAATTGCTCATCAGAAAATACTCACAGTGATGATGTTTTGACTTTCTGTATTTCAAATTTATACTTTCGATGGAATAAATAAGCAAGAGCTTTGGGGCCCTCATAAATATTTTATTTTATATGTAATAAATATAAAATAATAATACATATTATAATCATTTATCTAATAAATAGAAAATGGGAATAAATATAAAATATATTAATTTGTTGACCAATTTTCTGATAATTTCTTCCGGTGCCCAGCTGCCGCCTCGCCTCCCAGCTCTCCAATACCCTTCTTTTTCCTCTCTCTTCTCCTGCTTTCGACTTCCTTTCACGTTCCTTTGCAATTTGGCAGCCCGTTGCCAGAACCAGTTTGCCATAGCATACTTTTCTGGGCCACATCATGATATATGTATGCAGCAGGCACATGAGGACGAGAGAGCACGGTATGCATGCAGCAATTGAATTGAATTTCTGCCGCTCGAGCTCAGAGCTCTTGAGCCACACAGAGCACACAGAAAGCGTAGAATTCCCCAACATTGTCCTTACAGGTTTGACTTGTGATGGCTACCGTTTTCCACATTTTCTTTTGTTTCTCCTCTTACCCTTTTTTTCTAGACATTTTCCAGTATTTCCTATACTTTGCCCCCAGACACAGTGTCTCGCTGGCTGAGTGACGCCCGTGAGTCTGCCTCCGTTTCGGTTCCTGGCCAAGTGCCATGCGGAAGGATTGCCTCCGCCGCCGTCCTTGTGGTCCGATTTATGGCCAAGCAGTTGCAAAAACGCATAAACACATCATGGCCAAGGGAGCCTGGAGGGCAGCCCCTAATCGATAACTTATACAATGCAATTGCACAAGCTGAAGCTACGAAAAAGAATAGAAAATAGGAAGCCAAATCCTTTTGGGCCACTCGAGAAGCCCTGTTTGCCTTGTGCCAATCGATGGCACATAACTAAAATCTGTTTGGGTTTCGTCTCTGTCTACTTTGATTGACTGGCAGGAGGTCAATCGGCGGACGGCAAACGACGAGGCTTGTGTCATCTTTCTGCCAAGTCAGTTGTCATTTTCCATTTCATTTTCCAGGCCAAATATGTGTCATGGCCTTGCAATACTCTCGGGCCATTAACTGCAACCATTGATGTTTTTATAATTGGTTTTAACATAAATAGATGGTGACTGCATCGGTGTCTGCATCTGCTTTTATCAAATTCAAATTCATTTCGTTTGCTAATTTTATGACAGCAACATATGGCCACCTAATCGGGGCACTCGCCGATATCGAGCGGTATGTGAGAGGTTGCTGGGGCCGTAAACATCGTGTAAAAGCCATTAATTTAAATTATAAACTATAGAGACAAAGCGATGGAGGGGCGAACGTCCATAAAAGTTGCTGTTGTTTCTGCTGTTGTCATTGCAGTTGTCATAAAAAAGCCTGTCGCACGATTTGCTTCTCAACAAATTTATGTCGCCAACGCGGGATGGGGAACTTCCCCTCATTAACATATATGTACGTACAAATGTGTGTACCGGACTGGGAGATTTAATGGCGCAAGTTTTGTAATTCACACTAGTTAGTTAAGGGATGCAGGGGAGGAATGAGTATTGGTTAATATTAAAAATAAAATATCTTTAATTAGAAAATCCCAAAGAAATATCCTTAAATTGTTACTCATTTATTAAACTTCAATGTACAACAAATCGATTAATTTCAGCATCTCTGAAGCTCAGTGAATAAGTATCTTGCAGATAGCAATGCACAAACAATTCTCTTTCAATTCAGCAACATCTTTTAAGTCCTGGCAATCAACGGTCTTTTGTCCGGATATTTATTGTCCTGGCTTTGCGGGCTTCCCACAACCCATTTCTCCTCTGCTTCTTTCATTAGAGAATTCTTTCTGGGGCACAGCGATTAGTAAGTTGAAAATCGTTTTAGCCCACTTACCCCGCCAGTCCCCCACTTTTAGCCCGTATTGAGCGTTGTCATTAGTGGAATGCGCTCTATTTTTTTGTGGCAGCTGGAAAAACAATCAACGCCGCCAAAAACTTTGTAGCCTGCTGCGAGAATTATGGCCAACATGAGGGGGCAACAGGGAAACCGCTCCGTTTGTGTCGCCTGGCCGACAGCAGCTAAATAATTTGCAATTATGAGCCATTTAAAAGTTATTAACGCGACCGCCAATGATGGAACACGATGACGACGAGCGACGGTTCCTACTTCTGCATACATAGTCTCTATACTCTATACTCGTAGAAATAAATTGCTTAGCCCACGCCGACAATCGAAAACTATTGGCCACTTTGTTGTGGCTGCAGTGTGGACTGAGCTGGCCAACACGCCCACTGCCATTTTAAAGCCATAAACAATTAAGCTAGACGGCCCACACGCCCACACACGACCACAGATCCATGGGTAAATATTTGATTTGTGCGATAATTCGAAAATGATATAGGCGCAGCAGGCGTTTCATAATTGCACAACAGAAGATGAGCTCGACTGAGGGATAAGGCTAATTATTACCCATCAGGAAGTAACTAATTTAAATAGTATTTATTAAAAGAGCTTTGGTTAATGTCCTTAAATGGGTAGTCTCTTTTGTATTAACTCTTAGTTTTTCCTGTATTTTTCCGTAATTAATCTGTGTTAATCCTCCTTATTTTTCTCATCCTTTCAGGCGCCATTTGCGGCGGAAGCTGTTGCAACAATGCCACGGAGCTGGAGCTGCGCGACAAGGCCGCCGGGAAGTTTCAGCTGCTGCTGCACCACCACACCAGCAGCCTGCGGGGAGTGCTGGAGACGAACGTTAAGCAATTCCAGAGTGAGTAGAACAAGCCATATAAAGGATTAGTGGGGTTGGCTAAGGGGAGACCGCTCTCTAAGTGAAATCGAAAGGGAATGGATGAGCGGGCGGTAAAGAAAGATAAAGAAAGATAAAGATAAAGAAGCCAACGAAATGGGCTTCTATGCAAATATATCTTGGCAGCAGAGTCTGGAAAGTTGGCTAAGCTTTTTGCAGGCGATAGACCAAAGTATATTTTCGTGGCAATAAATAATTTATCATATGCAAATGTGGCAGCCCGCGCTTGGGATGACGATAAAAAGCTTAGCTCTGCGAAGTGAGCTAACCAAATTAAACTTGAAACGCGAAATGCGAAATTGATTTGTAATTTGAATTTGTATGCAGATCAAAGCGACTGTATAATAAACTGATATAAACATGTGCCCCAAAGTGTATATATACAACAACTGTCGATTCATAACCATAACCATCCTGCCTGTTTTAAAATGCAGCCAGCGCGACTCCGACTGCATCTAATTAAAAAGGCATTAAATAATGTTGTTGTAGTCGTTGCCGCTCGGCTGCCGTCCCTTTTTAGACAATTTTGCACAACTTTGTGTGGGTCACGTTTCGGCACTGCCACGCCCCCCGAGCCCCTCTTCGCGCTCTCGCCACAGTGCCTGGAAATGGTTGTCGTACACGCTGTAAATCTCGCTTCACTTTAAGGCGAGTTTTTGGGGTGATGTTGCTGCCGTGCGATGTTGCCTCATTGTTGTTCTGAGTCTGCAATTCTTGGAAATGGGCGCGCATTAAAAAAAAAAATACTTTAAACACGCCCTCCTCATTGTACGAGTCCATTCCCACACAGATACGACCACACATCTATATACATTTATATCTCTGAGTATTCAAAATTTATATAAAAATACATTTGGCGAATTTGTTTGCATTTCGTGTGTTGTCATCAGCTTAATTTATGCAGTCCCATTGATTCATTCGCATGGGGGCTCATTCAAATTTGAGGCTTCCTTTCGGCTATATGAGTGTATAAAATATAATGTGCATTAAGTTAATGGTTCTTTAAATTCATCAATTTGTTAACTGAGGAAGGCTGAATAATAGAGCTTAAAAAACTAAGTAATTCCTTCAAGACTGTGGGGTATATGTATATATTTTAAAAGATTTAAGGTATTTCAATAATTTATGAGTATTACTTTAGGTAATGTATTGTACCAAAATAATATGCTTATTTCTTTGTATTGTTTTTTTATGTTGAAATTAGATCAGTTTCTTGAAAATGAGTTTTATTTTTATTTCTTCTTTTTAGTGCCTAACGAGTTCAGCTTTACTTGGTTTCGTGTACCTGTTAGTTCTTTTACAGAATTCTCCTCTTAATATAATCTTCTTTAAACATACAAATTTTAAAATTCTTAAACTCAATTTCCATTTTATTCCCACTGCACATTGCAGGGTATTCTGCAACTGATTTGCATTCAATTTGCGTGGAAGCATACAATGCACGATGATGTCACACAAACCAAACCAAACACTGAAAAGTCCCACGTTTTATTAAATAAACAAAACTGGACATAAAAATGATTAAAATGCAGGCAGCAAAGTCATTTAGCTTCACAATCGGGCAATATAATAAATGATAATAATTGAAAACCAATTGCGAGAGCAATTTGTTTAATTTCACAAAGCAAATAACAAATAAATTGAAGGCATGAAGTGAGGTGCAGCTAATGCTCTGTAAGATTTATGAAGCAGCTTGCTAATTAATTCTCATGTGGAAGCTGATGCTGATTTAGTAGTAAATATCGGGGAGCTACTTGGATGTCTGACTGCGATAACGGGTTTCTTGTTGGCCAAAAAAACTTCTCAGCCAAACTACGTACTTATCGTTCAGTTTGTGCGATGGCACGCGTACCCTTAGTTGCAGCAGAGTGGCCATAAAAATTGATTTACTTTCGGGAGAGCATACGCGGCGTATGCGTGATGCAAAAAACCTCCACCGAAAAATGAGCAACTATAAAAGTTTATGCATTTCTTGGCAATCGCTGGTGTTATTGCTCTCTTTCTCTGTCTCTTCCCTGTACTTTCTCTAGCGAAACACCGCATAAAATATTATGGTATGCGAAATAAATGCATATTTCTATTTTGTGCCATAAACTTGCCAACTACAACAGCTTGTGGCATATGCAATACAAGCCGGTGCTTCCTTCCTGTTCGAAGTAGCCCATTCCCCGTGGAGAACCCCCCGCTGCCCGCAATGCCACGCCCCAGTCCTTGCTTCCGTTTCCGCCCCGTATTGTGTTCGCCATCGCTTTTGTGCTGCTGCTCCTGCTGCTGCTTTTTGTTTGGCGTATTATTTTTAAGCAAGTATTTCAATGTTTAAACACGTTTCGGAGCTTACGACGGGCCCGTTCCCAACCTTCCCCCAAAATAACCCCAATCCTCGGATCTCTCTCCGATCCCCGATTTCCAGCTCTCGAACCCAACGCTCCACCAACGCAATGCGTTTCCATTGCACTTACTTACCACGTCGCCACCATCGTCATCGTCATAGTCATCAGAGTGGCTGCTGCTGCCTTCGTTATCGTTGATGCACTGAGAAAAAATTTAAAAATTGTACTTGTCTAAGATTTTTGTATTTTCTAGTAGCTTTGCTGATTTTATTATAATTTTTTTCCAGTGCAAATTGCTATTATGTTGTTTTGCTCACGCGCTTAATGCGTTTGGCTGCCGCCATCTCCTACCACCTGCCTTCCCCTAAGCATCTTTGCCCCTTGTGAATCTCCACCCCCTCTTGAATCTCGACCCCTTTTTTTGTGAGGGCTTGGGCGTGCGCCTGCATAAAAGTTCCAAATGCTGACTTACTGCTCTGCCGGCACAACTTTTGCCCCTTTAGACAAGGCAAAAACTAAAAATAAAAAATAAGCAAACGGAAAAACTGCAGAAATTATATCTTTATTTTTTTGTGTGGCTGCCACAGCAGCTGCACTGCGTGCACTTTCATAAGTTGCAACTTGCTGCTTTCCTCCGAATGCCATTCCCCCGGCCCCTCGCTGACTCCAACTGGGCCAGGCTTAAGTCTTTTCGGCCATATCTTGTGCTTGGGCCCGGCTGCCTTCTTGTCTTTACGGCCAAAAGTGGTTTTTGGCCGCCATCGCTTGTTAGCCGGCTTTTGTTTGCCTTGTCACAGAGTGCCAGACGTCGTGTTGTTGCTGTTGGCAAGTGTTTGCCAGCCCCGATGTCGTTGCAGTTGCAGTTGCACCAGCATCGCATGTGGTCGTTGTCATTAGGTTTTAGTATGATTGAGGCGGGGGACAATCCCATATAACTATGGGATTGTCCCCCGCCAATGATTTTTTGTAAAACTTATCGGGAATATGTAGTTAGGAATGCGCCAAACGAGGGAGGTTCTGAAATCCAACGCAGAGTAAAGTATATTTCGGATAAACTAGTCTTTATTTCTTAGGGGTTTATTAAGAACTTTATGAATATATATATAATAAATATTTAACCCTTTGATTCATATTAATGTTTTGATTATATTTTCTTAACTTTACCAAAATTGACTGATCTCAGAAATGGCTAAAACATGCCTATTCTCCTCTCAACTAACCTTAGCTTCTAAGCGCTTTGTTCTCATCCCAAAACTCGTTCACATCTCAGACGTTCTTTTTTTCTTATATATCACGAATTTGTTGTTGTAGCCACGACCTTCAGACTCCAGCTTCGATTTCTCAATGAAATCGACATTAAACTGAAGTTCAAAACCATCGAACACCTGCAAATGGAGACTCCCCCAACCGAAACCAGTTGGCAGTCAAAGCCTAGTTGGCTTATAATTGTTGGCTTTTATTTGACAAAACAAATAGCGAATCACTAATGGAGCTGTTTAGAGGCGAACTTAAGTTTCCACTCGTCCCATTAATTAGCAGCGCCTTAAAAACATTACAAAAAAACAAAAGCGCTGCCATTTTGTCTACCACTTGCGATCCGCTCCGATACAGAGAGCTCCATATGTGTGCATATATAATTACCATAATTAGTTGCTTGGCAAATTAAACGCTGAAAGCTCGCGCTTGTAATTAACGCGCCACCAAAAACGGCAAAAGGCAACATGAAACCGCTCGCGCCGCAAAGGGGGGTAGGGGCCAGGGGGACCTGGAGACCTGGTCCAGGTCAAATAACTTCCAATTGATGCCGACATATGCTCTGAAGCATTTCAATATGTCGGTACCAAAAAGGTCGACCTGTGCTTAGCTCCATGAACTCCACTCCACTGCACTCCGCTCCTCAGCCTCGTCTCGGATCCAACAATGAAAAGTCATCCAATTACTTTGACATTGTGTAGGGGCCCAAAGACGACGACCCTCTGGATCGGATCGAATGGAATGGTATGGGTTGAGGTGGGACCATGGACTGGGTTAGGATGAGATGAGTTCGCCTGCCAAGAGCTGATTGCCGCAGGCTCACAGCTGTTGGAGTGGCGACTTGGATAGCTGGATAGCTGGATGCGAAGGGGCGTGCCAAGTTGGCACGCCTGCAGATAGCTAGTTACAATACATGCACTTAAGCTGCCTGCCACGCACAGTGGGATTGGGTCACCAGATGGAATGAAGAGCAGCCGGTTAGGAGAGCCTCTAGGATGGAAAATATAAGTTTAAAGAAGGTTTAATCTAGGCAGGATTGAGAGCTATATATTCATGAATTATTTTAATTATAAAAATAAATATTAAATTATAACCACTGTGCCCATCTCATTGCCATTGGCATCCACTTCCTCCCAGTCACCAGTCACTAGTCGCCGGTCTCTGGTCGCTGGTCGCAAATCCAAAGAGCTGCTTCCGCCAGACGGACAGACGACGAGGAAGGGCAAGACGAAACCGACTTCAGGGCCAGGAAAAAACTTGCCACAGTTCAAGAAGAAACTAAACGCGGCTAAAAAGCTAAGCCAGCCGAGCAGCAAAAAAAAAACCATAAAAAAGAGGAGCAAGAATGAAGAGCACTAACAAAGTTGCCTTGGCATTCATAAGGCAACGGATGGGGATGGCTTGGCGGGGAAATACATGCATATAAAATGCAAATAAAAAATGCGGCAGATACTAAAATTGTAATATCCGCACAGGAACGCAGGCCACAAATACAAAATACAAGCAAACACCATGGGCCCGGAGGAGCAAGGAACAAGTCCTAAGGAGAATATATAAAAATATACAAAAGCGGCAGGAAAAAAGCGGGCAAAATAAAACTAAACCTGTGGGCTGTGTGTGTTCGGTGTGTGTGTGCTGCATATTTTTGCCGATGCCGTGGGAAACAACAACACAGCCCCTGGACCGCGGTCCCATCTGCCTCAGTCGGGGCTTTTGGGGCCTGCCCCGGGCCACGAATCCGCGTCCCCGTATCCGAATCCAAAGCCGAAACCAAATCCAAAACCAAAACCGATACCCAAACCGGTCGGAGGCAGCCTGAAACTCGAACTCCGCATGCTAATCTTGCCTGCCGCCGACTTCTAATGAAGCAATGAAGCCCAGGCGCAAGTCCAAGCCTTTGCCGATATTTGCTCTATGCGAATAGCCAAGAAATGCACAGGAAGAAAAGGTCCTTTCATAATTACGAATGAATAATAATGAATGAATAATCTAATATCCCAAAAATTATTTGGTTGTCTAGAAAAAAAATTTAACTAACTAATCTGTAAGGTAAAATGTTAATGCCAAATTCAGATATAATTGCAAACTTTTCATATATCATCTCTGAAATATATTCCTCTTGTGTAGAAGCAAACATTTCAACTGTATTTTTTAGTGTCTGCTCTTGGGTTTGGTTTTCAGCCAGCCCTGGGACCCTAACCCGCTCCTTGGCCAACTCTACGCTGGCCGCACTTGGTTGTCTAATTCAATTTCATTGTCTGTGTTTGCCCATTAGGGCGATTTTCCATGTGTGACCATTCGCTTTTCCTCCTCTTTTAAAAAGTCGGCCCCCAGCTTAATGAAATTTTCATGTTTCATTGGGAAAAGGCCATTTGCCCTGCTTTATATTTGATTGCCTTCCAAGCATACACATATATGCTATATGTATGCTACCATATATCCCTGGCAGCCGCAATAAAAATGCCCTTGGTTAATTGTCAGGCTGGATGGACACAGATGGCTAGATGGAGCTGGACAGAGACAGAAATTGCAATTAGTTGCACAACAGTAAATGCCGTGTGAGTGTGTCTGTGCCCGCAGGTGAAGTGCTGAGTTAACAATTTATGAGATACAAAGATACAAATGTAACCCACCTGAGGCGGCTCTGTCCATTTGGTCTTGTGTGTGTGTGGGCCCCCAACTTAATTGAGCATATTAAGCCAACAAAGGCAGCTGCAATAATACATATCAAGTATACGCAGCGTTGGCTGCTTTCAGCAATTCCCAATTGACAATCGCTCGCAGATAGAAATGGAGATAGAGTGAGAGTAAGATGGATAGAGAGTTCATTAAAATTGCAATTAGGCAGTGAAGCAAAGGAAGTGCCACTACAGCAACCAAATATCTCGCCAACAGAGCGAATAAGGGAAATAGATTGGGTTGGGTTTATAGACAGATGGAAATCAGTGATGACAATGCATTCTAAATGCAGCTAAAAATGTTATATACTTGTTAAATATTATAAATTATTACCATTTAAGAATAAAATATAACAGACAATATTTACAGAAGCATTCAGTGGAAAATAAACGTTCTTGATCCTTCTTTTTCTTATTTTATATATATTCTCTATCTTAAACATACTGTCAGCTTCCCTGAAGGAAATACTTTCCATCAATAGAAGATATTCAAGGCATGTCAGCCAAGTAATTGCCACCAGCATCCGCACTTCCTCAGCTCAGACTCCATCTACATCTCTTTCCCCCCTTTAATGGTTCACTTTGTGCCAGTTGCCCCGCCGATTTAATGAGCCAATCGAGCCGGGATCCCGATGTCGCCTATATAAACACACATCGCTGTGTGGGAATGAATATATATCTGCGCATCAACACGTTCGACGCGGCGTGTCAATAATTAAATGTTTCCGCCAGTCGACGGCTCCATTTAAACTATGCCACGTCAATGAGATTAGCGACAGGATGTGTGAGCTCCCCGAACTTCCCGACCCTGTATCCGTGTCTCCGTATCTCGGTATCTGTATCTGTTGGCTTTGAGTTGTGAACGCGTTAAATCAATTGGCGGGCATTGTTTATCGATTTATGGCATCCTGGGCAATTGTCAGCCACAGTCAAGTCATTATTAGACCCTCTATTAAAGCGCTGGCATAGCATTAGAAAGAGTTCTTACCTAAGAATTATCACACTTCGAAAGTATACAATTTTCGCTGCTAATTTTATGTTATTTTCACTGAGAAATGTATTGCAAATTATAATTGACAGATGTTAGGACCCTATTTAGATTTGAGAAACTACAGAATTGATAAGCACTCTAAGGGTTATTTTTTTGTACACACAAAATCGTTAGTTTCGCTAATTAAAAAGGGTAAACTCTGACGCATCAAAGGCCATTAGCCGATGGAATGGACTCCGAACCGAAGCCGCAACTGACACATCCAAGTGGCCTCCTAGCCCCGATCCAAGCCAAGCCCAAAAAATACACAGACACAAAGTCGCATTCAAACGCTGAGAACGGAAATGCTCCAACATCAAAATCAAAATGAGCCGCAGCAAAGAACCCACCAAAAACAAAAAAAAACCTAAAAAAAAAGGGAAAACAAAGCTGAAAATGTGTGTTCTGTGTGTTCTTTTATAGCCAATTAACAGCAAGATTGACACTTTCGCTTGAAAACGATATACAAGACAGCATATTGCAATTTAGAATTTGTCAGAGGACCCAAAAAAAATATATATTCAGAAAACAAGGGGGCGGGGTGAGAAATCACACGCCGATTTGACAGTTTCTCAATGCTATCTCCATATATCAGATATATACAGAACCAGAGCCGACGACCTCGGGCATTTGTAATCTGCGATAATGACAGGCTGCCAGAGGAGGAGTGTGTATCTGCATCAGTATTTGTAGCTGAAAATATAGTTGTATCTGTATCTGAATCTGTATCTTTAGCCGTGTGTTTCGATAGCCAATCTGTGTATCCAAATCAATTCGCACAACTGCCGCTGACACCTTGACAGATAACATTGTGTCACATTAGGTTTTTCTTTCGCTCAGCCGTGTGATTAGTGTCTGAATATTAAGAGAATTTATCAACTTGATCCGCGTGATTCGCCAATTGATTGACGGATTATAGATAGTATCTGAAAGCTGGTAATTAAATACGAGAGACTAGTAGTCTCAGCATTATACAGAAAAAATATAAATATACATTTCTTAATGATTTAAATACATTAGATTTATGGAATATTATCCATAAGAAAATGAAGGCTTGACTACGAATTCCTTATAAACATATATCCAGTAGTTCAATTGCGTAAATAAATGATTTAAACAACAAATTTATTGATATATATAAGCTGAATACTTAGCATTTATTAGTTTTTTCTCTGTTAAATTGCAAACACTCACTTCCATAAATTTATTCATATTTGCCTTCGTCAGACATCGGGCAGGGCCATATTAAATTGTATTTCATTAACTAAAAGCTTACCCAGAGAGGGAGAGATAGAGAGCAAAGCCAACAACTATTTTTTTTTCGGTTCGTGATGGGCGGAAATCCCAGCCAGGCCATTAGGGCAGAAGTTTCGCGAGTCCCGACTGGGGAAAACTTCGGCAGCAAAGTGATTAAATTTCGCTAGGAATAACAATAACAATAATACCACAATACCTTTTGGCCCAACTATAATGGATATCCTTTTCCCTCTTCTGCTCCGGTGTCTTGCGGCAGGTCACGTCATGGAATTGGCCCAGCAGTCGGAGAACAATACGCAGTCGGTCTTCGCGACGATCTACTACCGCATGGTGCCGCGTGTCCGCCAGATGATTGGACATTTGTACACTGAAATAATGAAGTGAGTGGCCCTTAACTTTATTACTATTAATATTATTATAAACTTATTAATCAACCCCATTTAGCCACATGAATTACGCCTCGAACTACACGAACAGCAATGACCAGTTGGGCAGACGTGGCATGGGGGGCATCAGCAGTGTTCAGAGCCACCTGGAAGAGGCAGTGCATCGGTTTTTTGTCCAGCTATTCCCGGTGGCCTACCACCAGATGGTGCATCTAAATAATGACAAGTTGGGCGAACTGCACGAGGACTATATAAACTGCCTGCAGCACAACTACGATGAGCTTCGCCCCTTCAAGGACATACCACACCAGCTGCAGGCCAGTCTCGGCAAGAGCGTCCACATGTCCAATGTGTTTATGAACGCCCTGATCCAGGCGGCTGAGGTTCTCTCCGAGGCCGATGGCCTATATGGCGAGAAGCTTACGGACTCCTGCAAGCAGCACCTCCTCAAGATGTACTACTGCCCCAACTGCAACGGACACCATCCGCCGCCGGAGGTGAAGCTCTGCGACGGATACTGCAAAAATGTGATGCGGTACGTTTTATTTAAAATAAAAAAAAATAGATATTAAAATATATGCAAAATCCTATTCTTATTTTTTATTTGTAAATTTTTATAATCCCCAGTGGCTGCTCGGCGGAGTATGCTGGCCTGCTGGACAGTCCCTGGTCGAGTGTCGTGGATGCCCTCAACAACCTGGTCACCACCCACATTCTCTCGGACAACGGCATCATTAATGTCATCAAGCTGCTGCAATCGAAGCTCTCGGATGCAATCATGGCAGCCATGCATAATGATTCCGAATTGGAGCAAAAGGTAAGTGGACTCATCAGAAACATGGAGTAATTATGAGCAGAATATTGTTTATTTTTGTAAAGAACCTAAGCTTAGCCTTATTATTTGTTCTTTTAAAAAGTATATATTTTATCAGCAATTTAAACTCAAATAAATATATATATATTAAAGATATCTTTAATGGAAACTCGCAGCAATCTCTGTTGATTTCGTTTCGATCATCAGATGATACGATTGATTTCACATACTTGCGGTCCAAGGACACGCTCGCTTAATGGTTTAATTGCCACTTAATTTATGAACATTTTAAGTGAATTTAATGAATCGGAATTCAGTTCCGGCCTTCAAGTCAAAGTCCAAGTCCAACGGCTCAGCAGAAGCCTCAAAAAAAAAGTATCTGTGGCATTTCGAGAGGTTGTTAAATGTGGACATGGCATCCGCATAATTATTGTCGGTTGCTGGGAATTTAAAATGCTAAATTAAAGTGGGAGTGGGTTCTCCTCAACCCCCTGAGAGTTGCAATTTACATGGAGGTGTGAGGACACACGTGCTGGTTGCATGAACGCCGGTGATTAGCCGCTGGAAGTGAATAACCTATGTCTATCTCTATTTCCAGGTGAAGAAGACCTGTGGATCGCCCAGCCTGACGCCTTATGCCACCGGAGAGCCGGATGCTAAGCCTTCGCCCCACAAGAATGCCATCAAGTACGCCACGCCTCCGGATCCGGGCATGGTCCGCTTCCTGTCCACCATCGATCAGAGCAAGGAGTTCTACACGAACATCGTGGACAAGTGAGTAACTAGCAGAAGGTGTCACGAACTATATGTTTATTTTCATATATTAATTTACACTGACCGACCGACCCATGAATTGTATTGAAAAATTAACATTATAAGAGGATAATTTTGGTTAGGATTTTTTGGGCTTGCTGATTATCATATCGATCACATCCTTTAGCAGGCAGAAATAAAGCGGGGTCCCGATGGCAATGAAGAAAATCAAGTTGGCAAGAAACCCGTTCTTCACCGGCATGCGACATCCCTAGGAACAGAAGTAATAATTCATTCAATTTAATAATAAATAATATAAAGTATCCTGAGTCTGGATACTATACTTACTTGCCGCGTATCTGGTGCTATCGGAGGGGCCAAGCAGAAGTCATGGGCCAAGTTATGAATGTACAAGACTAGTTCCTTGAACATTTTGTTTCAATTTCTTGATTGGTGAATGTGGATCTTGATCTATATATATATATTTTGGTTCAGTTGACAATTCCAGGGGGAGATACAAATTTTGAATGAGTAAAAAGCACCAGCTCACCAAGATAACTTCATCTACGTACACTTTACAGCTTCTGTGACGAGCACCACTCTCGCGAGGATCACTCCTGCTGGACAGGCGATCGCTTCGGGGAGTACAATCAGCTGCTGATCGGCCCGGGCATGGACACCCAGCGGTACAATCCGGAGGTGCCCCTCACCTCCATGACCCAGGCCAACCAGATAAATGAGCTGGTGGACAAGCTGATCAAGATCCGCCAGAGCATCGGAGCAGCGGTAGGTTTCTTAAGATTTGAAGCAATTAAGCTCTTATTTAATTATATTGATTTTTAATTCAGCAGGCACCCTCGAACAGCATACAGTCGCATGATATTCAAAGCGACATGGGCCACGAGGGCTCTGGCGGAGGCGAGGGACAGATTGGGGACGATGAGGAGGAGTACGGTGGCGCCCATGGTTCCGGTGATGGCTCAGGCGATGGTAAGCTATATTTCATAAATTTTCCTATATCCTTTGAAAAAAATAACCTCATTAAAAATATATTAATCTAATTTTTAGGCCCCGACGTTAACTTCGGTGGCAGCCCGCCAATAACCGAACAGGAGCCACGCGACAATGGCAAGACCAGTGGGTCCAACTCGCTGGCGGCCACCACGGCGACGTGGATGCTCCTCACTCTAGTCACAATGCTCCTCAGTAGTTGTAGTTAAGGATGCTGCCCCCCAGGGTCGAGGGATGAAGTAAACACACACACATGGACCCCAGCTGCGAGGGCGAATGCGATAGCGATAGCGACAGCAACAGCAAGGGGAGGCCGGAGCCTCGCGAGAAACAGCAGATGCACAAGAATCGAGTTAAATCATTAATTAATAACTATTATCATTATTATTATTATTATTTGTGTAATTCTTAAGTTGTTACAAGTAATTTAATAGGCCCTAAGCGCATTCATCTCTAGCAATCGACTAACAATTTACACACCAGAAGCGAAAGCGAACCCCACTTTCCCTTCTAGCTTTTCCAAATTCAGAGCTCATCGAATTTCCATGCCGAGTCCAACTAGACTTATGTGCCATATAGATGTGTTGGGCTCTGCGTACACAAAACCAGAGAGTAATTGCGAAATATATTACTAGACGAAGGTAGGCTCAAACTCAACCAGAACCCCGTCGTCCTCCCACAACATAGCATAGAGTGTGCGAGCAGTTTGTTCAGATAAATGTTAATATATACATATAGGCGTACCGTACGTAAAGCTCAATGTTCAAAGCAAGTTGTTCCTTTTCGGTGTTCGAGTAATTAGGCGAGTAAGCTCTGGGTAAACAGAAAGTTAGAAGCTAATAGCACCACATTCAATGGATTCAATAGTTCTGTCGACGCGATCCAATCACCAATAATATACGTACAACGGATATGTAGATCTGTTAGCTATAGATCAGTGAATGTTAAACCTATACGAAATTATTGTTGTCCACACTCTCCGAACTGAGCGAACGAACGATCGATCCATTGGGAAATCGAAGCGAAATGCATGCGAATGGAATTTAGTTGAGGAAACGCACTTTATGGAAAAACTAGAAGACTTACAGCTTTATACGCAAAACAGAAACGGAAACGAAAAACGATGAAATCTATTGATATATATACGTATATTATATGTAGCATTATTTAAATTATATATGAACAAAGAGGGAAGACCTGGAGGTAATGTCATTCAATGCATTCAGCTAATTAGAGTTTATGGAAGTTCAACGAGTTTGCATGCGAAAATTTACAAGAAAACCTGCAGAGTTCAGCGCACAATTTCGCAATTCGCAATCTGCAATTCGAAATCGAAACTATTGTTGCAATCTTACGAATACTTTACAGTGGGCAGAGCGCTGCGGAATCAAATCCAGAGAGCAGCGCTGGTGACACTCTAAAAAACAAACAAATATATAGTTTATACACAAATGAATATGAAATATGCATTGATATGGCGATAAGAATGAAATCTATATATATACAATACATATACATAAATGAATTAACTAATTAAATGGTAATTAAAAGCTAGTGCGTAAACTGTAACGATTAGCCCGTAAAAAAATTGTAAAAAGCAAGCAGTTGATCGAGAACAACAAATTTAGTTAGTAGCAAATTAACAAAGGAAACGCCAACGGCCGCCGCACGCCTACCTGTATATATCGCTATACGTATTTGCCCGATCGGAACGGATCGGAGATGGGCAGGTGTGTGCACACGGGTTGCGAACTATGTATAATTATTATTTGTATCATTATTATTTAACTATTGCATGTGATTAATAATATTTAAGTTAAACGTAAAGCGCAGCATATTAAATTGTAACTTATGTATACCGCAAACAAAAAATCATTGTAAATCTATTCGAAGATAACCAATGCGAAGAAGCAGCAAGAATTGCACTAAAAATAAATGTACTACTTTTTAGATGCCTAAAAACCAATAAATAATTATGTAACAAAAAAGAAAAAGTGAGTCCAGCATGTTTATTGAGCCAGACAACAAAAGCGACGCAATAATGCTATGAGTAATTGAGTGTACCGGCCGAAAAGACCGACAACTTTTGTAAACTTCATTTAAAACCTGAATAAACGTCAATATTTGAAATTCAAAATGGTGGCACTCTTTTTAATGGCGTATTGTGAAAGGGGTGGCCGCACTGGCCAGCAGCCATGTTTTGAAACTATGAAAGTCATCGAAAGTATCGATGGTGTCACCGATAGCTTTTCTGGTCTAACCTGATCTGGCAGCATCAGCGCTTGAGCGCTTTTTTCCGGACGCAATTTTAATTATTTTGCTTGCAGTTCTTAGAAATTAGCTTAATAGAAAAGGAAAGTGTTTGTGTGGGTGTATTGGTGAAATACAAGCTTCGAATCTGAGAACTTTCCGCGATATTCGGAAAATCAAACATGGCACACAACATCACAGAAACATTGGAAACGCAAAACCCAGAATGCCGAAACGGGACCCACCAAAACACTGCCTGGGGCAGATTGTGCGGCCAAAATATTAACAAACACTTTAAACCACTGGGTACGGACCTTGAAATATCATACAATTTGAGTCCCAGTCCCTTTTGATTTTCTCTTAATTTATTTTTTTAGATCTGAACAATGAAGAGTTCTCCGCAGGACGTGGCCGGGCGAATGATTTGGTCCTCACACTCAAAGAACTGCCCGAGCATATCCTAATAAGCATTTCCAAAGTCCACTTTCATATCAAGCGAGCCAACTGTGACCTGGGAAGTCCTGTTTACATACAGGATCTCTCACTTAACGGAACCTTTGTGAATTCTGAAAAGATTGGCCGAAACAAGAGGCGCATTTTGAATGATGGCGACGTTATTTCCCTATCTCTGCCCACCAACAATACCTTTATGTATGTGGATCTCAGGCTGCCGCCGGAGTTGGCCAAAACGTATTCCGTAGTTCGCCAACTTGGCCGCGGGGGCTTTGGACTTGTGCGCCTTGTCAATAACTTTCGTACGGGCCAGCAGTTTGCGATGAAGATTGTGAAGAAAAGGGTGTCGAGAAGCAGACGCCGCAGACACACAGAATTAAACGAAATCGAGATCATGAAAAATCTATCGCATCCGTGTGTAGTTCGTATGCACGACGTCGTTAACAGACCGGAGGCCGTTTATATTCTGCTGGATGTTATGGCGGGCGGCGATCTTCTCAATCGGATCAATATCAAGTCGCATCTGCGCGAGGACATATCTAAGTTGTACTTTTACCAACTATGTCATGCCATTAAGTATATTCATGACTGCAGCATAATTCATGGCGATCTTAAGCTGGAAAATATCTTGCTAAATACCAACGACGAGGAGACCCTCCTGAAAGTCTGCGATTTTGGACTGAGTAGGTTTGTGCAGGAGGGCACGCTTCCAGACGGAACTCCCACCGGCAGCCAACAAGTTTACACGAAAAAAGTGGATATCTGGAGCTTGGGAGTGGTACTCTTCTGCTGCCTTAGCGGAACATGGCCTTTCGATTCCCACATCAAGTCTCCGCTGGCCGATCAAATATTGAAGGGAGAGTTCGCCTATTATGCACCACCATGGAAGGATGTCTCGCATGGCGCAAAGCTTCTAATTAACGAAATCCTAACTGTGGATCCCGAAAAGCGGCCATCAATCGGTGACATTCTGCAATGCAGCTGGTTTTGGGATGCGCCAATGCAGCAGAAGGCTAAAAAGCTAACGAAGCTGGCCAGCATGGAAGGCGAGCAAAGTGTGCTGCGCATTAGACGTGCGTGGAGCGTTTGACAATCTTCGAGGGTTAATATTTAAAGTTCTATTTTGTTATTATTGTTTTAAACTTTATGTTCATCTAACCTGCTCTGTCATCGGCATTTCTGTATGACAAGACACATTACCATTGTAATTAAATTAAGCTCTCAAGTTATAAATTTAATTTGGTTTAAGTCTAGGCGAGAGCATGCTGAGATTTTGGAAATAAAACTTCTAAGGAGACTTGAAAATCCGATCAAATCGATTTAATTGCGAGCTCCAAAGTTAGCTTACTTTCTTGTCAAGTTTTCCGGCTGGCTTTCCTGTGAAGATGTCGAATAGAATAAGCCACCTTTAAAGCCGTGTTTTATATATTTACTCAGGTGCAATCGGACCACTTGTCGCAACCTGAGCTCTATGCTTCTAGCGGAAAATAACAAGCCGAAAATAGGCAAGGCGCGGAAAGTCCCCTCATTGAGACGGATTTTGTGTGACCAGTTACCAGGGTATCAAGAAATGCCATCGCTTTTGCAAAGCGTTTCGTTATTGTGCAAGGCAATGAGAACGGCACGCCGCGCAGCCCAACAACAAAGACTGCCCCAAAGACAACAATTGAGAAAAGCAAAACACGGATTTTACAAATAATTGCTGCTCGGGGCAATGCTCGAGAGTAAAATTAGCCGACAACCAGATACGCGTACTTTCGGCCATTGGCAGGTGTTTTCCGACCGCCGGCTGGAAAATCAATTCTTGGAATTGCCAAGAATTGCAGCTCCAAGACAAAGATAAATTTTGTTTTCTTCTTGCTACCGACAACCGACCAGGATGTGGATACAGCCGAAGGAACTGCTCCTGCCCTCGGCATTCTGGTGAGTGATTAGCCAAAAGCAAGTCACCAACTCCTGGAGGCCGAAAACCTGCCCACTGGAGCTGGCACGGGTTCGTGTGTGTGTGCTGGCATGTGTATATGCATTGCTGTGTGTTTATGGAAGGTGTCTCACGGACAAAGATAATCGCAAACTGCACTTCACACCAGGAGCTGTGGATCGCGCAAGGCAGCCACGCATGAACCGCGTAGTTGTGCTTAGTTTGATTCTCTATTGTTGATAACTGGTTGAGGCAGAGTTCACGACTCAAGAACAAATAAAAGCACAGCTGCTGCTGCTGCTGCGGGAGCAGCTTGAAAATTGAATTCCAACTGTTTCCTGCTGCGTAGAAAAAGTCCCCCACACTTGCAGGCAAACACACACTCGCACACTCACATGTACCGCCCCAAATAAATTGCCATGCAACGTGGATCCACTCTCAAAATCCCAAATCCATTCCTCCCCTCTTCACCGCAGGATTGCCGAGATGCACTCAAGATACTTTGTCCTGCAGAAGCGTCGCAGCCACGGCGAGTCACGCGGCTTCGGGTCCATTCTAGTGGGCACCTACGACAGCATGATGAACACCAAGCCGCCGCCGTACCGCATTCTCCATCAGACGCCCTCGTCGGAGGTGTCTTACGGTAGGTTCGAGCCCATTGTGCGCCTTATCGGCTTCAATTGGTGGGGCAGCAGGCTGGGCGGGTCTTTGGCCAGCAATCTCTGTGGCCGTGAATCATCGCCAGTGGGTTGCTCTGGGTTTTCATGGGAGTAAGTCAATATTTCTTTCATCTCCGCATCGCTTACGTAAACTCGCAACGCTTCAGATTACTAAGCAGGGGTCTGGTTCTTTTCTTTTGTGATTTAATTGAGGAAACAATAAGGGAGGCAAGGCCGGGATTGGGAAACATAACCTAGAAATAATCTAGCAATAAGTACTATAGCATACAAGCTCTGGCTGAAAGCTATTAAACACGAGCTAAATATTCTACAACTTTACAATAATTTAATAAAAATGGATATAAGAAAAACCTTATTTGGAAGATCCGTCAGAAAAGATTCAACAGAAAATGTAGACCTACATGGTAGCTTAATTCCTCATTTTATCCTTTTTGAAAAATAACATTACTAAATATTTACACGTATTTAATTATAAAAAAAATCCCTTTACACCTTAGAAATCGCTATTGGCATCACCCAGGATGAGATAGTCAAAGACTGGGAATGGCTGCAGGCCAACCTCTTCAAAGTGCTGGACGAGATGGAGAACGAGGACGAGGTGACCAACTTCACCATATGCAAAATCCAATCGCTTTACACGCAAAACAATCAAGATAGCACCGGCGATTCCGCCGACGTCAAGGTCATGACCTCACAGTTTAGGAAGATTTTTAAAATGCCCGAGGAGGAGCAGCTTGTTAACTCCTATTCGGCCACGTAAGGACGACCAAGCAACTTGTGCAGATAGAGTTCCTATTAATTCCAATTATCCTTTACACAGCTACGTAAAGAACAAGATCCCGCGGCAGGGAACGCTATACATTTCGATGAACCACGTCTGCTTTTATTCGTACATGCTGGGGCAGGAGATAAAGCGCATCATACGCTGCGCTGAGCTCGAGGACATCAGCCGAAATGCCAATACCATTTATCTGAAGACCACCAACAATATGACCTACAACTTTACAATGCTCTTCAATGCCAAGGAGGCGCATGTGTTAATTGAGCAGCTCAATAAAATGGCCATAAAGCAGTTGATCCATGACCCCGACAGCCCCGTCGTTGATCACGATTCCTCGAACTTTGCACGGTTGGGTAACAAGGTGTCCAAGAAGCCTGTGCTGCTGCGGGACTTGACGGCTCGCCAAAAGTCCGAGGAGTTCCGCATTCACTTCCGGCTGCCGCAGTCGGAGATAATCGATGGAAAGATCAAGGCGAATATCTGGACGCCCTACTCGAAGAGATTTAATTCCGGCTACATCTACCTGTCACCGAACTTCTTCTGCTTTCGTAGCGATGTCAAAGATTTGGTCAGTGTGGTGATTCCCATGAAGACCATTAAGGTAGGTTTCGAAATCGCCTGCCTCAACCTTTTTTTATAATTTTTTATTTTCTTGCAGAGTGTGGAGAAGAAGGACGATGGCCAGCAACGGTTCGACAATCAAATTGTTATCATAACATCGGAGAATGTGCCTTTTATGTTTGCTCAGATCGTGGACAGAGATGTGCTGATTTCCAAGATCACCGATTTGCTGGCTCGCATTCACATGTAAGTTTTAAATGAAGAAACGGAAAGTTTAAAAAAATTAATACATATTTCCCACAGTCCTGTGAGTCGAGAGCGTGCCAAATACGACATTTCGTGGAGCAAGCAGACGGCTTTGATGAACACCTTCAAAACGCAATTCAGCGAGGATATCGTACGCAAACAGGAGGAGAAGATGGTGCGCTGGGAGGCGCACTTCCGGGACTTTGGACGCGGTATTGGCATGTTCCGCACCACGGATGTGATTAACCTGATTGTGGAGGGCATTCCCGACCAGCTGCGCCAGGAGATCTGGTTGATCTTCTCGGGTGCGATTCATGATAAGGAAATGAATCCGGGGCTGTACGAGGATCTTGTGGAGAAGGCGGCCTGCATTAAGAACTGCTTCGCCCATGACGAAATCGATCGTGACTTGCCGCGCTCGCTGCCCGAGCATCCGGCATTCCAAAGCACAGACGGCATCGGCGCCCTCCGAAGAGTACTGCAGGCCTATGCTCTGAGAAATCCCCAGGTTGGCTACTGCCAGGCCATGAACATTGTGTCGTCGGTGTTCCTGCTGTTTTGCGACGAGGAGAACGCCTTCTGGATGCTGGCCAGTCTGTGTGAGAATCTGTTGCCAGATTACTACAAGGACAAGGTGGTGGGTGCCCAGATCGATCAGGGCGTGCTCAACGAGCTGGTGGAGACGCACCTGCCCGACCTGCACGGCCATTTGGAGAAGTTGGGCGTGATCAAGATGATCTCCATTTCCTGGTTCCTCACCATCTTTATGAGCGTGATCAGCTACGAGAGCTCACTGCATATCCTGGACTGCTTCTTCTACGAGGGCGCCAAGATCATCTTCATGATCTCTCTGCAGATCATCGAGTGGAACCGGGAAAAGCTGCTGAGGTGTCAGGACGATGGCGAGGCCATGCTAGTGCTGCAGCACTACCTAGAGGGGATCTACAATCCGGAGTACCAGGTGCCACCCACCAACGATAAGCGCAAAATGGAGCGCACGCAGACCCAAACCGTGCAGACGCTCATTCACGAGGCGTACACCAAGTTCGGCGAGGAGCTGACTCATCAGCGCATCGACGAAATGCGCAACAAGCACCGTCGACTGACCATGCGACAATTCGATATTGATAACGAGAAAACCATTGTAAAGGCCTACGTCCAGAATCCGTATTTCAACCGCAACGAGCTGCACATGCTGCTCACCATTATTCGGGAGGAGAAGCACGCTCTGAAGTCGTTGCAGCAGCAGCAACACAAGGCCCAGTGTCCACTGTCAGAGATGCCGCAGCTGTTGCCACAGTCACCAAACAGGACGATCCAGGAAGCGGCCGCCTCTATATGCAGATACGAGGCATACTGCGTCAACTTTGAGGTGTTCCACACGCTCTTCACGGAACTTACACCTTGGCGCAAATGCGTCAGCGTGGACATTGGCGAAAAACTGTTCAGGGTAAGTTAAATCCCAGGGATGCCCATCGAAAAAATATCTTGAATTTATTCAAATTTTTATAACAGCTCACCGACAAAAAGGGCACTGGTAACCTGGACATTGGTCAGCTCATCAACGCCCTGGGGCTAGTTTGCTCCACCAAGAGCATGGAGAAGCTGAAGCTGCTGTTTGTCCTGCATTTGCCGCCACTGCTGTCCAAGGCTGAAATTGAACGATCGCGACGGCCGCGTCCGCGCACCAAAGACGATGCCGAGGAGGCCTTTGAGGCGGAAGATTTCTTTGAGTAAGATGGAGTTTCTATTTTTGTATTTATATAAATTTTTATTAATCGTTACTCTGCAGCAACGATGCCTCGGAATCGATGGAGGCTCTGCCATCGCCCTCGGATCACAACTTTGACGCCGATGACTTTGCCCTGGTCAGTGCCACACAGCACCTACATAATCTGGCCGGAATCTCGGGCAACACGTTCATGGACTTATCGCGCACTACGCCCAATCTCTCGCTGAACTCCAACGCTTCATCGTTGGTGCAGCGCAACTCGACCTTCTACGTGGATCTGCCGGCACACCAGGGTACTGCAACATCCACAGATGCTGGGCGGGACGATGACGGGCCCCTGAGAGGGCTTCGCCAGCAGGGACGTTACGAATCGATTGACACATTTTCGGATATTTCAGATCTTGGAGCGGCCCGCATGACGCCGCCGGGAGCGGGAGCGGATGCGGCAGTCGGTGCAGCCTCGGCTGCGGCCGCCGCCGATCCATTGCTCTTGAATGTCGAGACTATATCGAATTTCTCACAGATCAGCGACTTGGTTGCTGCCACGAGACTAGAGCGCGCCGATTCGACTGCTACGGACTCACGAAGCCTGGGCAGCCTTGGCTACCTGCTTGACCAGCCAGATGAGGGGGCGTCCAGTTCGCAGCATAAAATTCCACATATGCGCAAGGAGAATTTCCAGCTGCTGTGGCGCAGCATTATAGAAATCATGGGCCTGGTACAGGACGAGGAGATGCAGAGGGCCTGTAAGTACAGACGGCTTAAAGTGGATTCAGAGCCTGTAAGCTTATAGTCTGTGCTTTATTTTCAGACGAGAACCTCCTGGAGCTGGGCAACAGCAATATCAAGAAGGAGCCCAGCCTGGAGAGTTTCACACAATTAAATTTGGGTGGCAGTGGTGATGAGGTAAGAGTTTGGCTTGACCAGAAGCGAT
Organism: Drosophila anomelani; assembly: GCA_035045905.1. Taxonomy (NCBI): domain Eukaryota; kingdom Metazoa; phylum Arthropoda; class Insecta; order Diptera; family Drosophilidae; genus Drosophila; species Drosophila anomelani. The sequence goes on from JAWNOO010000165.1 coordinate 14,627,051, forward strand.
TTAAATGCAGTAAACCAATGTCATTTCCCCCTTCTACAGCAGCCAGATAGCAATGGCAATCCCACCACACCCGCGGCGGAGCCTAGCAGCACCACCCGCCTCTTCGTGGCTCTGGAGGAGGAGTTGCGTCAGGCGGCTGGCGGAAAGACCAGGACCGAGAGCAGTAGCAGTAGCAGCACAAACATCTCCGAGTCCTGGCACATATCCATCAGCCAGTTCATTGCCACAGTCCTGAATGTAAACAGCATCGTCCGAGGTTTCCAGGTGCCCATCCAGATCACCGAGCAAATCGAGCAACTGCAGAAGAAGCGACGCAAGTGCTTATCCACCAATTACTGAATACCCGAAGTCCCCTATTCCACTAACCCACTGAAGTCCCTGATTCCACTAACCCCATCCTAGCCACAAATCTGTATTAGCCATATATGAGAGCCCGACCTTGATCCTGGATCCTTGTGCAATGCGGCAGGCTTTTAATCGTATCCACTTTTTATGTATGTATATTGTATTGCCTCTGCAGTAAGTTAAGACAATTGTTTGTGAATATAATTCTATTATTCCTATTATACATTACTGTCACAAGAGACGGTAAGCTAAATATCCATCGCCACCTGCTGATCCTCATTTCTCCTGTTTGCCGACGCATGCTGGCGCTCGTGCTCGGCGGTTCGTACCAGGCACTCCTCGTACGTCCACTTGGGGAAGACTCGCTTGTACAGGTACATGAAGGCAGTGTCGTAGGATCGCAGCTGCCCGTCAAAGTAGCACTTCATGTGGCCGTGGGTGCCAAGCGACTCCTTGATGTGTCCCAGGCGTCCGCACTTGGTCCTTAGTTTCACCGGCTTGAAGTACTCCACGTCCTCCTTGTAGAAGAACATGTACCTGATCGTCGCCGACTTGCGATTGATGCGCATTGGGTGGCCGCTGAGGACTACGCGCTTGAGAACAATGCGATCGGGATTGCAGGAAAGCAGCCTTCCCCGGGCCACCAGTGCCAGCGTGGAGTCAGGATTCACCTTAAAGGCAAGCACAGCGGCCGGTGGGAACTGAATGGGGGCGTAGAACGTGGCGCAAACCGTTTCATACGGACGGAAGTAGCGTTCAAACTGGAAGAGAGATTACCATTAATATTGATCAATGGGTATAGTCACTTTATTCTCACCTTATGCTTGTCCCCATTGGTGTGCTGGCTGTAAATGGGATTCACCACGAAGCGGCGATAGCCGCACTGGATAATCAGCTGCTCCTTGGACTTCAGGGGCACCTCTGAGTCTGGCATTCGCTGCAGGACAACGTTCATTATGCACATCTGGTGCTCATGTGGCAGCATTCCATAGACAATAATGTTGTCAGTAAGTTGGGCGGACTTGAAGGCGTTCCACCGGCTCTCCGGCACATTGATCACATGGAGCGTGACATAGAATCCAGGCTGAAAAAGATATGTAGAACAATAAGACACGGTGTGAGACAAAAGAGCTAATGCAGCCTTACCAGCACTCCCTCGAACTCCTTGGCTTCGGTTAGAATCCTCCGCTTGGTGCGGTCAAAGTTCTGGAACTGATAGATGCGCGCATAATCGGCGGGCAGGTTTTCCTTGGCATCCCAAGGCGACGTCCGGAACGACTCCAGGCCGCGGTACTTCTGGAACCTCTCATGAGCGGGCACATCCAGAGGAGTGTCGATCTCATCCGGCCACAGCTGATCTGTTCGTGCCTGCTGCAGCTTCTGCAGCGTCTCTCGCTCTTCCTGGAAGTCCATTTGGTTGTCGTACTTTTCGTCGTTGATGGCCGCCTCCGACGAGACGGACACGCTGTCCAGGTACTCCTCCGTGTCGGAATCCCGCTTTTCGTACTCATCCTCAAAGGATTTGTTGTCGCACGACATAAAGTCCTCGTCATCCTCATCGCCTTCATCGTCGTCATCTGAGTCCTCGCTCATGTCATCGTCTTCCTTACTGTCCGGATCTTCCACCTCCTCGACATCGGGTATCCAGGCCGCCTGGTACTCGCTGTAGCCCTTGGGCACACGCTTCACTAGCTTCATCTTCTTGGTCTCCTGCTGCGAGGCAGCAATCTCCTCCTCCGTGGGCCACGTCTGCTCTGCGTCCATGGGATCGGGTATGTTTTCGCTCTGCAGCGAAGTGCGCTTAAGGGGGTCGCTGCGATCCAAGAGACGCACCTCAGCGTTCTCGCCGTCGCGGGATTTGTCCAGTTTGTATGGATCTGGTGGCGCCACCACCTGACCCAACTGGAAGTCACCAAGGCCGGGAATGTGCACCAAGCCGTTCACATTTAGGGATTGCCCGCGCAGGAATCCCGTGACCTCCAGGGTTCCGAGATCATCGCTGGGATCCGAGTTCGCCTTGAACTCAACCACGTCGCCAAAGAGATGCGGCCGGTTAGCCACGTTGTGTAGGATGCGCTTCTTCTGTCCGCCAATGCGACGCATTACAGTGAGACCCTCGGTGGCCGTGTCCAGCTGCATCACCTTCTCTTCGGGCAGCAACTTGGAGATGAACTTCTGCGCCGCCTGCTTGGCAGCGGGCCGTCGCTTGGGGTTGATGGACTCCAGATCCATAAGGGTCACTACAGGCGTGGGTATTCCCTGCGCGGACATCATGTTAAAGATGCGCTGGCCCCAGCGATCGAAGACTTCGTCCTCGCCAAAGGCGGCGGAAGTCAGGAGCACGGTGGTATCGCACACCTTAAGGTAGTCCAGGGCAATCAGCTCGTTGCCACGACCCGCTGGCGGCGTAACGAAGGCGAAACGCTGCTTAAACCGGGGAAGATTCATGTAGACGATGCCGGTCGGCGAATTCTCCACCACAAGTTCGCTATCGCAGCTCTCGAGGATGGCCAGCGCCGATTTGGGGTCGATCTGTTCGTGCATGGGCAGCAGGCAGACCAAGAAGGGAGCAGTGTTTTGGCCACCGAGCTTCCTCTTCTGCTCCAGGACCTCCTCGCGCTTGTTCCTGCGCAGCTGGTTCATCTGGTTGCGACGCTGCTCCTTGCGCTGCTGCTGCTTGTGCTTGTGGGACACGGCCTGGAGTCCCACCTTGCCTGGAAGCGGAGAATGACCAGGGTTTAATAGGAGTTTCCTTTGAAAATCTCCTCAATATTCTCTCTTACCTTTCATGGCATTATCAATGGCTCCCTTGGAGCGATGACGCCCCGTTTTGTGGGCCTTGTTCGTTTGCTTCAGCGGCCCGGGCCGGTGAAAAGCGTGATCCGCCATGCTTGCAGGTGTTTTAACCGACGAAAAATCCAATTAATCTGCGTTCAACTTTTTGTTTTCGCTCGAGCACATGTTCCGCGCCAGTGTGACCAAGGCTGGAATTACTTGGGAATGTCTTGATAAATCTAGTATTTTTGCTGGTCGAGTTAGAGATATCTGGTCTCCATTTTTGGCAGACGTTAAATTTGAATTTTCGTGGCAATCTTCACAATTAATTTTTGCAGCCCAACAAAATGCCCAAATAAAACAAAAGTTTCTTCGCTTTTTTTTAAACCACATTCAATGTAAATATGTATTTGCTGTTTATGGTATAGACTTGATGTCTGCTTTAATATAACACTGTTTATTCGCTAGTTTACATTCATCCTGTGATATATGTACGCGTCGGATTCTGTGCTGTAGTAGCACAGTATAGTAATAGTTCAACTGCCTTTGATTATGCGCAACCCTTCGCCCCGGCGCGCCTCTCAAAATATGTATGTAGTCTCGTCTCGAATGGGTTTTGGGCAGGGCTTACATAGGTAGGTAGTAATAGTAATATTAATAGTAATAGTAGCAGTAATAGTAAGTAATTAACTTAATTGCGTAGGGTATTCATTAGTGGGGTGTGTAAATAATTTCCAAGGGTCTCCTCTCAGTGTGGGTCTCTCTAAAACTTAACGATAGGCCATCATAACACTTAACGATTAGGAGTTATAAACAAAATGTAATCGTAGGTAAATTGAGTGATTGTTTCTCATTAATTGGATTTGGTTCCCACTCTCGAGATGTCCACGCATGGTTATAGATATCCTAGTAGGATCCGTGGGATCCTTGGCGAAGTCCAACGGCGTGCTGGATAAATCTCAATGTTGCATGATTTTGCTGCGCCGCTTCTCCCTCTTGATCTCTCGTTAAAGTAATTTATGCAGTTGTATATGGATATTTGTATATATATATATATTGTTCAATATTTTTTTAATGCATCAATCAATGCCAATGCGGTGGCCTGCCCTAAAAAATTATACGTATCGCGTCCCGTTCCGCCCCGAAGTTCCCATTTACATACAAAACATACCGAGTACTGTCTTCTACCTTCTTCCTAGGGTCTTACAAAATTGGTGCCATCTTGTCAGTGTTGCTCTTTGTGTGTGTGTGTGCTGTGCTTCATTAAATGCCGGAGCTCTGTTCTGCCCTCCGTGTTCGTGACCAAGCCCGTGTCCTTGTCCGTATCCTTCTGAGTGCGCCCCACTCTTCCCTTTGACTGTGTGCCAGTTTATTGTGCGGTGTTCTCGGAAACAGGTTCGGAATCAGAGTCAGAGTCTGTGTCGGAGTCGGAATCGGGATCGGGATCGGGAGGATGTGGCTCCTGTGTGGCAATTGGCCAATTACATGTTCCGGCACTGGGCGCAAACGGAGCGCGCCTTTGTATTGTCACGCACAAAATCATGCACATTGAACTTTCCATCATCGCCGTGCTCGTAGCCGCGACTCTTCAGCTGCCTGTTGATGACAAGAGAAATGACAATGGCGATGAAATGATTGAATGGGATGCGAGAAAGCGATGGAGAAATTCAAAGGTTCAGCTGGCAAAGGAATCTCCAGTGAAGTCATAATGACCGATAAGGCGGTCCCCCATCTGTGTCGAATCTGTGAATAGGAAGACCTACCTGGCCACCGCTGTGAAGGCCAGCTCCACATTAAGTCCCGTCTTGGCCGAGGTCTCCATGAAGGGCACATTGTGCTCCCGTCCCAGGCGCTCGCCATCCTCGCGCTTCACCTGCCGCTCGCTGCCACTGCAGTCGGCCTTGTTGCCTGAAAGCCAAAGGAAATTCGATTCGAAACTCGTAAGTTGATTAAGCGTAATCAAATGTGGCGATAGCTGGCCTTTTAAACGGATCTCTCACCTATTAAAACGATGACCACATCCTCCTGCGCGTACTCCCGGATCTCGCCCAACCAGGCGCGTATGTTGTCGTAGGTGGTCTTGTTGGTCACGTCGTACAGCAGCAGCAGAGCTTCGGATGCAGATGACAGATTTAATTAGGTTTAAAAGAAAGCCAGTGGAAGGTCACAGAGGGATATGCACACGAACAAAAATATAAAGTAAAATCGGAAAAAATATATTAACTAAAAATATTAAGTATACGTATTAAAAAGTATTTAAAGATATAAAAGGAAAGAATGATTTTAATGTTAAATTACAGGAATTCTTTGTTTATAAAGTTTTCAGAGAAACAAGATACGATTTTGCCAAGTTCCAAGGAATCTGTTTATTCAAAAAATGTTGCATTCCTTTCTTCGATTTACAACGAAAAGAGCTTAGTGAAATTCGTTGGAAAGAAACACTATAAAATACTAACATTTGTAGAGCAGGAAATAATGTATTTTATTACTCGGAAAAATGAATTGATTACAAATGAAAGAAATGTATCCTCTTACAAAAGTCAAGAATTTCTTGAATACAAAGCCGTTTAACATAAAATAAAAATAGTTTGTAATATCTAACTAAAAGTTTAACTAGTGGATTTGCAATATAGTTTGTGTTTGCTTTGTTTTCGTTTAAATAGTAGAGTCAAGGGATTTACTCACCGTGTGCGTCACGGTAGTAGGCGTGTGTAACGCTACGGAATCGCTCCTGTCCGGCTGTATCCCATATCTGCAGCTTGACGCGGGTGCCATCGACGACGACCACTTTATTCTGTTGACATTTTTGTAATTTTTGTAATTGAACAAAGTGTTTTTTTGATTTAATAATTTATTTAAAACCAAGCACGAAATTCGCCCGTGGAAATGCAATTGTTATGTAAAATGCAATTAATTTATAAAATGTTCATGCACAAAAGCCGTGCCACCGAATTACAAACAGAGAGAGAGAGGGGGGAGAGAGAGGGAGGGAGGGAGAGACATAGTGAGAGAGATACAGAGAGGGGGTAAAGAGAGGACAACGTTGCGTATGCTTAATGCATATCACTCATACGCAACGTGGGTTCGTGTGACTGTGGACCCAAAAACACATGCAGACATGTAAAATAAAATCGAGAGAGGGAATATTCATAAGTACGGGCAGACGACGGCAATTTCCATGATGAAAGCCCACCGAAGGATCCGGCATAATGATGAGCCGCTGCCTCCTTGTACATACATATATTTTGCCTTTTTCCCGGATAATGAGCAGCAGACGTTGTAAGTTCGTCCGGCCATTGGCATTACGATTGCCCCCATGCTGTGTGTCCCCCCCACTAACTACTCAGACAGTCAGTCAATACCAATAAAGTGCTACGGGGAAGTGCAGGGAAGGCGGGGCCCCGGGGATACACAGGGTAGGATACAGGACATACGGCAAAAGGTACTACATAGTACGGGTGTATGAATTTAATGTGTATGTTTGGCATATTGCCTTGATTTGATTTCGATTCCAAGCTCAAGTTCGGGTTCGGGGAAAGTAACACGAGTAAAAAGATAAGCCCAGAGTTTCTAGCTGAGCACACAGCAGGTTAATGCACTGCCAAAAATAAGGGAATAACGAGAAAATAACAAAATGGTAAGATAAACATTTAAAAATGATGTTAACCCCTGTTATAATTGTAATCATTTAAATATGAACAATGTAATGAAATATACAACAACTCATTTAAGAAAATACACTTCTTAAATCTTGTGATTGTTGTGTGTATAGTAAATATAGACAGGGAATATTTGACCAGATACATGATGATTCAGAGAAATAAGGAGTATACACAAAAAAAACAAATATACAAACATATTTAACAACATTTAGAGGGGGCAAAATGTAAGTTGATGAACAACACTGCTTACATCTAGAGAGTTCAAACATTTAATTATCCATAAATTGACAGTCACTCATATACAATATTCGTTTACTTTATACTTTGGCCAGGAATCAGCCAAGTTGAAAAATCAACATGAACAACTCCCCGGCGAATTAAATTTCAGGTCATTCCCCACCGCACCGCCACTCCCACCCAGGAGGGCTTCGGCGGCGACGGCAGTTGGTGAGCTGGAAGGCATTCCCCGAGGCCAAAGTTAGACAATGCCAGCGTCGACATATTTAATATAGAAAACATGGCAACAATTTAAAGTCAAGGAAACGGCAAACGAATGGAGGCACTTGTAAAATTTCACAGGACAGAGACAGATAGAGTAGCAAGGGGGAGAGGAAGGATAGAGGCGGAGGGAATCCCCGCGTGTAGTTTAATAAATTTATGAGCCATGAACCGCAAAGGAATCGAGGGATATAGTATAGTGGTGGGTGATGGAGGGAAGCTAGAGGAGCAGCAGAAGCAGCAGGCTCAGCCTTGGGCCAGGACAACTAAGCCTCTAAATGTTGAAGCGCACAGGAATCCCCCACAATAATAAGCACAATAAAAGCAATAACAACAAGTTAAATACGTTGAAGAAGAGTAAACAGAGCACACAGGATACACACACACGCAGGGACACGAGGAGGAACGAACATCAACAAGTCCTTTTCAAGTTCACATGCTTTTTAATAAATAGTCCCCCAAGGATCTTTATCTTTATCAACAACAAGCCCCAGCACGACGAACTGGACTGGGGCCCGGATTTGTATGGTTTGCTTTGGGAGGAGGAGGTGGCTTTTGTGGGGTTTTGGGACAAGAACAAGAACAAGAACACGGAGATGAACTGAACATAAAGAGGACAACCGCAGGCAACTACGAAATCATGAAACCCACAGCCCTTAGACGGGTCAGAGAAAGGGAGAAACACAGATGGGTAGAGAGAGACGGAGGAGACAGTGGCAGACAAAGATATATAGACAGAGTTAGAGACAGAGAGTTGAAGCAGAAAGGTAAGTAAGCAGGTGAAAATCGCATTCAGAACCTTGACAACTGTTGACAAGGCGCACTGAGTGGTGAAAATAGGAGTGAGAGTGAGTACACAGAGAGTAAAACAAAGAAAACTAATAACCATCAGAGGTACATATATATAGCGAGAAGAAAAGTATTATTTCACATACATATATATTTTTAAATATTTTTATAACTATTGTTTTTTGCTAGCCTCTTTATGTTTTTTTTTTCAAACTTTAACAGTTATTAACAAGTTAATATCTTTACAAGCTATAGATTTCATCCCTTTAGAATACAAATAATATATTACATTCTAAGTAACCATTATAAAATATCAGAATTTGGACCTGTGAAATTACCACAATAAATGAACTTCTTATTTTCATTTCCTGAAACTTGTTACTTAAACGAACTAACAAGTTTTTAAGTTCGCAGGACCCTTTGAGTTCTACGAACTTGGGTCCTTTGTGAACTAACAAGGTCAGACTGCCTTTCCTACACTTTCAAAATAAAAAAAAAGCATTTTAAAGTGCAATGTTTATATATGCATTTTTAATTTAATAAATACTTTCATTTAGCAGCAGTAAAGATCACAGATAATACAAGGCTCATATTTTTTCTGACCCAATTTTTTGCTACTATATATATATTATATATTATAACGGTTATAATTTTAAAACTTTATTTTTCTCTCTATGTACACAATGACTGACAGTTCAAATAGAAAGATAAATAATGCCAGAGTCAGAGCCAGACTCAGAGATGTGAGTAAAACTATGGAGGAAAGAGAAAGTACTTATGCGGAAAGTATACAACAATCATAGGAAGAGTATCCACAACAAGCAACGACAACGACAACGACAACGACAACAATAACAACAACATGGATAATGACAATAACAACACAATAAACACACATGTACTTGAGAACAGAACACACACACCCACACACAGAATATATTGAACAAAATAGGAGCAAACGCAACAAACGGCGGGAATAAAGCGCTTACCCTAAAATCAATGCCAACCGTGCTGAGGAAATAGCTCGGCACATAGCGACCGTCGCGGAAGCGGATCAGGAGCGAGGTCTTGCCCACTCCCGAATCGCCCAGCATTATGACCTGCGATTGCCGCCATCGAGTGATATGGGAGATATATATATATATAGGTGTCAGTCATTATATACAAATGGTTATCGGAGGGACCCTAAGAGGTTCTGGCTCTCCTTTTGTCGTGGTTAGATTTATCTTCCCCATAATTTATGCTCCCAGCCCTAATGTTGCGGTCTAAATATTTAATGAGCTTCTTATGAATTTTACTTGCCCATCCCGTGGACTGCTGAGAGCTCTCGATTGCAGAGAATTCCCCATCCATCGAATCCCCGGGTCCCAGAATCCTTTTTAAAGGCTCTCCGCCTGGCAGCTGATGTTGACTTAGCCGGAATACGCAGAATTACATACAGAGAGCTCCACGGTAATGCGAACACTGCAATTGCTGATTTGCCGGGGGAAAACCCATATTTGCCTGATGCTAACTAGACGAATGTTTTACCCAAATTGTATTCCTACACGTAGAGAAAATCCTTCGAATAAATTGTAATAAACTGAAAGATAATACCTCGAATCGTAAACAAATGAATATACATTTTTACAAGGGAGTTAGGTCCCAAATGAATAAGAAAATAAAAATAATAATACGGTTAATATCATTAAATTAAAAATAATTACCTAACATCGGAGCCAACCAATTTGCACACTTTAAATGGCCTTAAAGCTGCCTTGGGGGATTTATGCAAATGGTATCGCCATCTTGCCTTGGCGTTTAACGAGCGCGACAAATAAATGAAATTTTTATGCAGCTCCTGTTTTATACATTTTTCATTTCCCCAACTTGGCTGGCAGTTGGCTGACAGGAAGTCGCAGCCAGGAGTCGCAGTCCTGTGTCATAATTCGCCAGAATTATTCTAATCAACAGCAGCTGCAGCTGGGGGCTGGAATGACACAAAAACTTTGGAACTTTCCTTTTGCCACTGCCTGGCCATTTAATTTCCTTTGTCAGTGTGCACTTTATTGAATTTTATGACTTTATTTTCGTCTGCTTATGTAAATCACATTGTAAATCAGGCTGAAAGCCGATCAGGACCCGGCGAATAAAAGCCGGCTCGTAAAAGTCACAGGCAGTCAAACAAAAAGGTATAATACATAAATCAAATTGCGGCAGAAGGATGAGCACTTGGCCCTCAGACTCCTGAGTTCCCAGTAAGTATGCGTATGTATGAGCCAAAAAAAGAAGAAAAAAAGAAAGCATACTTTTTTGGACCGCCTTTGTTGTCGCCTTTTTGTGAATGCAAATTGGCAGTTGACGAGTTGAATCGAAAAAAGGGATTTTTCTTTGCGTCATTTCGGAAAGGTGTTATTGTAGTAGGGGTCCCAATTTATTTTTTCCAACTGGTTAATACTAAAAATTGTATATTTAAATGCTTCTGCTGAAATACCATAATTTTTGCTTCCTAATTAAATATTTCTAAGAGCAACTACCAAATAACTTCCCCTTCCTGCTTTATTTTTTCAATAAACTTTCTAAATTCAACTTGAAATTATATTAATTCCTTTGATATATTCCTGGGCCTGGTAACCATTAACAAATGCCCCCAAAAAGGTGCCTCCTGGCAGCAAAAATAATTCCCACTAATTGCGAAGTTTCGTCGGCTTATTCACCTTGCCCATTATGTCAAAGTCCTCGTCCTCCTCCGGCGCATTGGTGGATGAAATCATCCGGATGAGTGCACGTCCCGCGTTCTTGCAAAGTGTGGCGCTGGCCCCTTCGTTGCCCGGGCCCGGGGCTGGTGGAGCAGGTGCCACAGATGCTCTGGCAGATGCTGCTCCAGTAGCCAATCCTCCGCCTCCTCCTCCTCCTCCTCCGCCACCGGCTGAATCCAGGAGTGGCTGCTGCTCGGCGCCGCCTGCCAAGCGTACACTGTTCAGGCGAGCCATGAAACCATTGCCAGTTGATGGCAGATGTTGCGAGGATGTCTGTGGCGCCTGATCCCGGAACAAGGCTCCGGAGGTCATGTACTCCGGCAGCAGCGGCTGCTGGGAGATGGACTGCTGGCGCTGGTGGACAATCACGCTGGGTCGCCGCTTCGGATAGCCATCATCATCGGAGTCATCCGAGGCGATGCCATTGATCTTGTCAAGTGTCTTGGGGGGCAGCTGGCCGGGGGTGATGTGTTGCCATGTGGGCTTGACCAGTGATTCTCGCCGCGTCGGCGATCCGCTAGCCAGCGGCGAGGGATTGGCCACCGAGATAGAGGTCTTGCGTGCTCCCGCGGGACTGGAGATGGAGTCGCTCCGGTATCTGGTCTGCTGACGACGCATCTTGCTGAAACCTCTTTACTTCCTGCTGATTGGCCTGATTCTATATTTAACACACGCACATAAATCAATAAACTCGGCTGGAATGTCGGATGTCGGTTGTGTCTTTATTATTGATGGGCCAAAACCCACCCCAGGGACTGAATATTACGCTCTCCGAAAAAAATAAAGAAAATACACAACTTAAGGAGAATCCCCCGCACTCCCTTGAAAGTTTGTTTAGGTCTTTGAATACACACACACGCACACACTCGCACACCCTACAGACGTAATTATGTACTGGCATTAAAACTCATTAAAAACCATAAACAAAATGGAGGCAAACTTTCATTATCCCCGCTGTTGTGATTGCGCTTTAATAAATAAATATGCATGGGAATGGAAATGGCGAAAATTTTCACTTTTCAGTTAGCTGCCATAAAACAATGGGCAGGCGGGCAGGCGAACAGGTGAAAATTGAATGTAATTTCGACGCTCTCTCTTTTTCGGCCAAATGAAATGAAAACCGAAACCCACAAATGCCCCCGGGCCACAAAACAACTGTCGTTGACAACAGGCCGAACGAGGGAGGGGGTGGTAGGATGGGTGGGGATGCTGCGGCGGAAAATGGTTGGTGTCAGGTGGGCGGAAATGGGAGGGTGGCTGGTGTTATTGCGGTCGCCTGTCGCTAAATCAACAGTTGGCAAGCAAACCACAAGGCCAACGAAAGCAGCGAAGCCAGCACGAAGCTGTGGCTATAACTAAATTTTTGGCTAATTATGCGTTGGTTCGTCCTATGGGAAAATTCCGGAAAAGCAGCCGTGGCCCTGTGATTAACTAGCGCTCATTAGCACCCACAAGAAAGGCCGCAGCTAAGTGATTACAAATCGCTTGTATGTTTCTCACTGCCAATGTTCTCAGGGCCTAGACTTTTTCGGGCCAATTTTTATTTTCCTGATTGTTCCTATGGAAGCTATAGGGTATAGTCAGCCGATTTTCATGAAATTAAAATCGAAGTTCAGGAATACTAAAATATGGGTAACTATCAAATTTGGTGAAAATATGTTGAAAACTGACAAAGTTATGGTTTTTTCTTTTATTTTTCTGATTGTTCCTATGGAAGCTATAGGATATAGTCAGCCGATTTTCATGAAATTAAAACCGAAATTCGGAAATAATACTAAATGGGCAAATATTAATTCCTATGGCAGCTATATGATATAGTCGTCCGATCCGGCCCGTTCCGACATAGGTACGAGTGAGAGTATATAGAAGCCTAACTGCAAAGTTTCATTCAGATAGCTTTACACCTGAGGGACTAGTTTGCGTAGAAACTGACAGACGGACAGACGGACAGACGGACAGAAGGACAGACGGACAGACGGATAGACGGACAGACGGACATGGCTAGATCGACTCGGCTGTTGATACTGATTTAGAATATATATACTTTATAGGGCCGGAGATGCCTCCTTCACTGCGTTGCAAACTTTTGACTGAAACTAATATACCCTACAAGGGTATAACAAGCGTAAGGTAAGGCAATAAGGTGATTTCAAAGGTTTTATTTTAAATTTAAAGCTAAACAAAAAATTCAAAGCGTAAATAAAAAGTGCAAGAAGAAAGTTTATCAAGTTTCAAGGCTTTAAATTTAATAGAATAAAAGAATCGGAAAAAGGTAACGGCTAAATCATACAATTCTATTATTTATGAAGCACAAAGTAAAATCCACAGCGAAAAATAAATAATATAAAAATGCAAGGGGGCAGTTTTCCAAGTAAAAGACTTGAAGTTAACCGAAAACAAAATGCAAACTTAAGGCAGATAATGCCTGAATTTTTTAATTTAAAAGTTTAAAAAGTAGAAAAAATCTTAAGCTTTATTGAAATATTATAAAAATTCAACAGTGACTTTTTCCAAGTTAAAAGACTTTAAATTTACTTAATAAATTTATTTAATAAACTTAAAGTAATCCAAAAGGAATCAATCCATAAAATTCTCCAAAATTCGAAGCAAAAAAATATAAATACAAAGCAGGAAATAAATTATACAAAAATGCAAGTTAGATGAAATGGAAATCGACAAAAGAAAACATTTCATAACATTTTTCTAAGCTCCCACCCCATGGAGAGCAATCCGTAAACTAGAAATCACATTTCGTATGGCAAAAGTTCGCTCAACTTTTATTCGCTTTGACGTTTTTGGGGTTTGCCAGCAGCAGCAGCGAGTGAATTTCAGCCGAACTTTAATTTAATTTGCAGCTCAGCAAATTGCGAAATGCCAATACATATATCAATATGCTTGTACGGCTTTCAATTTCCAGGCAAAAAAACCCCTTTTGACGTGGGTGGATTGTTGCTTGGATTGCTGGCGGCGGGTCCTTCGCCCGCAGATCCAAGCAAATTCACCCATCCATTCGTTCATCCTCCTACACGGCTGTCTGCAACCTGTCGTTTCACCTTTATTCCTTTCGCCTTTTCTGGGGCGCCTTAAAGCGCTCTTTTTTATGGCGGCTCCACTCGGCGAGAAGGTCCTTAAATGCAGGTCAATGGCAGCGGCAGCGGCGCACACGTGCAAACTGTTAACTACCTTCCGAAGGCGAATGAAATGGAATGGCAATGAAATCGGATAACCCTTGAGCCTGGGACAATTTGTTAAAGCCGAGAAAAGCACGCATTTGCCATGAATAAGAATATATTCCTTCTGAAGCCTGGCAATCGAAGAAAAGCAGTTGCGTAAATTCAATTACTTGGAAAATGTATATTAATTGCACTGTTTGTATAGGTTTTTTTAAGATAAAATATATTACATAAAATATCACTTGATACCTTTAACATAAACATTTTTTCAGGAACCTAACTTTCGGAAAATCTTAAAAAAAATCGAAAAACGAAATGGTCATTGAAATCCGATAGTCCTCGAGACAAGGACAATTTGTGTTAAAGCCGAGCAAAGTATACATTTACCAATTAGACTTCGATCCCTGGCAACGCACTCAAAAGCAGGCCTTTAATTACGTCCATGCACAAATATATAAATACTAGCGGACCCGGCGAACCTTGTCTCGCCCCTAATTGATGTTTTTTGTCTTGGTTAAATTTTTTTGTAGTGGACCTTGCGAACTTTTTTTTTGACTCGAAATCAGTGGAGAGCGATCTGATAAACAATATTTTTTGTTTTGTTATCTGGTGCAAAAATATATAATGATGACGGCTTTCCCACACGTGAACAGGCTACGTATAACTGTCCATGCGAAAAACATTGATATTCCAGATTTATCCCGCAAACTTCCAACGATTGGCCTTGCGATTTATTGATTGTCATCGCAAATGCCAATCGAACTGGGAACTGAATCCTCTTGAATTGGAATGGAAGATCTGTTGGAATAATCGGAATTCGTGGAATAAGAACTTCCTCTCCTTTAAACTTGCCCTTGATTATAGTCGCTTGAATCACGTTGTTCATTAGTTTCTTAACGGACAACCGCGTACCGTTGCATAATCTCGGATGATTTAGATTCCGCAGCATTATAATAACTGATCCCACCTTCAGTTGCACATTATGCGGTGGAGTTCCTGGCACATCCAGTGAGTTCAAAAATTCTATCGGGTAGTTGGTCGCTTCATCCTCGTTGGTCACGCTGTCAACGGATCTGTATGAATGAAGTTCTCCAGCGAATTGACTTTGAATAAAGAAATTCAAACTATCTACGTCCTTATTCTTCGGTGCTAGTATTGCCCGCTCACTAATCCAGTCGATATTTTTATAATTTTCTGCAATGTCTGGAAACACTTTTGTGATGAGTTCCTCTTTCGATGATGTAAACTCGCAAAAATTTGTTGGGAACGATATTAGTCCAGTCGAAACATCAACAGGAATTTCACCATTTCCGAGCGCCAGCAGTTGTCTCGAGAATTCAGCAGCGGATGGATCATTCTGCAATGCGACTCTCATGTTCCTGGTCAATTGAAACTTGTTTACATATCGCCACAAAAAGGACGATTTTAGGCATGCATTAACTTCATCGGCAGCCGTAGATTTCGGGATAACGGGAAGCGTTTGGCGAAAATCTCCGGACAGCAATATCAAAGCCCCACCAAATAGTCTCGAATCACCTCTTAAATCCTTCATCGTTCGGTCAACGGCCTCTAAAGCTCGTTTATGCGCCATCGTGCATTCATCCCAAATGATGATTTTGAATTCTCGCATCAATTTTGCTGTCGCTGAATTCTTGCTCATCGTGCACGTTGGCTGGTCAACCGTCAGAAGATTCATGGGTATCTTCAAAGCGGAATGTGCAGTTCGACCGCCTTCCAACAATGTAGCAGCAATGCCAGATGATGCAACAGCCAACGCAATTTGAGATCTTGACCGAATCGTTGCCAGAATCAACGAAATGACAAATGTCTTGCCTGTCCCACCAGGAGCATCGATAAAGTATAAGCCTCCCGTTTCATCGTCAACAACCTTCATTATCGAATCGTACACTTTCTTCTGCTCGGCATTCAAAAGCGGCACATTTGTTCGAACTCTTTCGGCCAGGTTATCCTGATTGTAGTGTTGCTCCCGTAGAAATTCCCGATTGAATGTATCGTGCACTGAACGATTTGGCGCTGGCATTCCCAATGTCGATAGTAGACTGCCGCACATGAGCATGCATATGTCTTCGATCCGTACTAATGCTTCGTTGTACATATCTTCGTTAATGCCAATATTGAAATTAGAACTTGTCCTTCGTACTCTGTTCAAAATATCGTCCACCATTTGGTCCTTGTATTTTTCCCACAATGCGGTCGGGTTCGACGGATGACACGTAGCTATGATTATTGCGAATAATGTATGGATTTGATTCATTGACGCAGATACAGTGGCATCGGCGAGCGTTGAGTCCCAATGAGTATCGTTTTCAAGCAAGTTCAAACGTTGGCAAGCCTCCCGAAAAGTGGCGCACAGCACACCATCCACAGTACGCAGCGAGTCGAAGGATGTAGGACCTCTAATGTTCACCAAAAGCAAGCGAAGATAGAAGCATTCATCTTGACTTGGATGAACTGTGTATATTCGTCCGAGCGCATCAGTCGAATAGACATCAGCGAAGCCAGCAACAGTATCACCTTTTTTCCGGCGTTGAAACTTCTTCGATGCAGCGTTCCATGTATAATAGCGTGGCATCTCAGAATATAGTAAAGTCCTTGCGAACGGATCGCTTTCGCATGTCGAAAAGAAATTTGTCAACGTTGTCGCTGGTGGCCGTTCTGCTCTTTGCGCTGCGTTCGCGTCCGTAAAGTAGACACGCTGGCCGTTCTCTAAGTGAATAGATAAGTGCACGACAGTCGGGTGACGTTCATGAATCGGAAATGAAAATATCCTCCAAATGGCCTCGTTACAACTAACGTAGCGTCCAAGTTGAAATTTCGTCACCTCGTCGTTTGCATTCGGATCAGCAATGCCAAACACCACCATGTCGCTCCCTTTGTTCACATATTTGCAAACGTATTTGATGGATTTGATAGAGTTGCAGTACTCAACATTGCAATGCGTTGAGAATGTTTTCGACAAAAGCGGGCAATATGGAACGATCCAGCGGTTATCCACGATTACTGTTACGTTTGTTTCGTTACGTTTCACCATTAATTCAATCCATTTGCCGTTATCATCTGGAGAACGACGCCTATACAATGGATATCCATCGTTTCCACTGATGGTTTCAGCCGTCAACGGACGGGGAAATCGTTTTCTGCATTTTCCGTTTTCCATGCATATTGATTCTGGGTTGTGGACTCCGCAAGGGCCATGGATCATGGTCGTTGTCACAATGGAATACAGCTCGGGATCAGTTTGTATATCTGGTATTTCGGCTGAAATAATCGAATCAATATGATCTGGTCGGATCTTGTCGAACATCCAGAGCAGAATGTGCGCATGTGGTAAGCCACGCTTCTGCCACTCAACCGAGTACATCCAACAACGAACTGCGCCAAAAACCTTCTGCTTTACAATATAATCCATAAGCACTGTGATCTTTTGCTTGAATACTCGTGCAGTGATGTCAGGTCGATCGCTTGATGTTTGTCCTGGAAGCAATAGATTGATAATTTCGGGCCATTTTGGATTGCACGTGAACGTTATGAATAAATCCGGGCGCCCGTAATTTCGGACTTACGTCATCGCATCTTGTGCATACTCATGCATATGGCGCGGGCTTCCAACATAAGTAGCTGGGAGAATGGTCAAACAACCGATGTTGGCCGCGTGTCCTTCAGTAGCGATTGCGTCACGCAAGTGGATGTACTCGTCTGAGCGCAACTTCGACTGATTAAAACGAATAAAATTTAGACGTTCCGGTTCTACTTTGACGTACATGTCGACACAGTACTGTTGAAATAAACGGCGGTATCATCTGTTAGATTGTCAACATCTTGTCGAATCATCAATCGATACGCATAAAAATTCATAGAGCTAACCTTCTTATTCGTTTCTTCTCCTAAAATTTTAATTCAAACTTAGTTGTAGAATCAAAAAGAAGTGATGTAAGAAATGTATACAAACCTGTCATTGGATTGACCATCTTTATGTTGAAGTGATACCCATCTTCTCCACGACAGAACATTAACGGGTATTGAAGAGCATCATATGACCGATGAGTCTCATAAACTCTCTGCAATTGGCCATCATCCCGACGCTTAAGAACAATATCGCGTGATTCCACATTCTCACCAACAATCACCATGCGACTTCATTGATAGTGGGAGCATTAAATTGTCTTGCATGGCTACCAGTGGGTCTTTTGTCAGCGCTGATAATGATTTTATGTTCGTCATTATGCATTATATCCAATGCGGTTTTGAACAACCTGACCAATTCATTATGCTCATGGATAAGATTTTGCAATTGTTCTATAATTTCACGTTTAGTTGCAGAGTAAATTGCACAGCGGTGATTTAGTTCAACTACCGAATCACCAATGAAATAGATCTGAAGGAATTTATGATCTTTGTTTTGTGGTGGTAACAAAGCGCCCGCTCGGTGGTGAATTGAATATTGAATATTCTGAATTGAATAATCTGAATATTGGGATGCAATTTAAAAAAAAATTGGAGTTGTTCATTTTGATAATAGAGAGACGCCATTACCTTATAACTTGGATTGTAGCCTGGTTGATGAACAACCTCGGCTCCAAATGACGTCATTTGAAAGCATCCGTTATATTTTTGTGCAAGCTTTAGGAAACTGTTTGATTGGGCTGAATTTCCATAAAGTAGCGAATACAATGGCTCTGGTGGATGAGCCAAAACGGGCAATTTAATTTTACCACCTGCACAGCATAAGCCGGGGGTTTCCAATCGAAACTTCAGTGCATTACAATGCTGACATACCACAGACAATGAACCAATAACAACGCAGCTATGATCCTTGTAGGGTGTTTCAGAATTGTATGCGAATGCAGCGCGATTCAAGTTTTCATTTGCGGTTCGACTTCTTCTATTATTTTGTCGGGCTTGAGGTGGGTTTTGTGCAGCGCGATGCTGTGCCATTCGAGCACGTGCCGATGCATTCAAAACTCCACTTTCCTCTTGCGTCCGACTATTACGGAAATTCCGACTACTTATTGCATTGCGCGAACGCCGTCCAAGTCTTGATCGTCTAACAGCAGGCATTATTTTGCTGACTGTAGGTATAGAACATATAAATAATACGTATAACCATCACTCCGAAGTGACAAAATTACTTATCTGATGCGCAATTTTATTTCATGAAATTTTCTGTCTTGCAATGCTCAACTTTAAAATTCGACTTAAATTAAACATATATGTACACTATATTATGAATAACACCACATCGCCTTCTATTGTTCAATAACAGTTTTACATCAACTGTGTATAACTCTTGAGCCTCTAGCGACTTTTCCAGAAGGTTTTACCAAAATTTTCTTATGTATTTGCCTTATTCTGGCAATTACAAACAACTGGAAAAAATTTGATCCAAATCGGTCCAGCCGTTCTCTTGTGATGATAATGCGAACATTTTTGCCACCATTTTTATATATATAGATATATTGCCTTTGGGCAATTCGTTTTCTTTATGCAAATATGCCAAATGATATTCAAAAAGTTTACCCTTTTTTCGTTCTGGTCTCGGGCCTTGGGGCTTGCGAGGGGTCAGCGGAGGTGTCGATCCATGAAACAACCTTTTGAACAGCCATCGAGCAATTTACTTTAATCAACTTAAAACGCAATGCCTGATAACAAAAGTTTTTAATTGGGTTGTCGCCGTCTCCTGCCCAGCTGATGCTACGTCCTCCTTATTATTTATCCTACACGGTGAGTAATATGTGTATACTTTACTCAAAAATTAATTTTTAAGCCTAAAGTTATTTGATGTCAAATTGGGGAAATTTCATTTAAATTAAAACTTTTGTTTTTTTTTATAAAATTACATTTTATTGTATACAAGTAGGATTTTTGTTGTTTTTTTTAAATCTTGTAATAAATAATGATTCAGAAATCGGAATTATTTAAGTCTTTATATTTTTAGCATTGCCTTAAATTATTCTCAGTGTTCCCTCTCGCTGCTGGTGACAACAACCAAATGCGAGGAGACAAAAAAAAACATAAAAAAGGAAAACAGAAATTTCCTTTCCCTGAGTACACCAAATTTGTTCAAAGTTAAAAGTTAAGCAGAATTTTTCAGTTCCTTTCATAAATTGAGTGGGCAGGAAAAGGGAGTCCCGGCCGGAGGATGGCGGGAAAGCCCCATCTCCGTCTACATCTGCGCCTGGCTTGCAGCATTCCCCGTGTAATTATACAAAGCGAAAAGCGAAAGGGGACTCGCAACCGGATCCAGGAGAAAGTAAAGGGCAGCACAGGAAAGCGGCCAGCCAGTGCGATGGTTCGCCGCCCACAAGCCCACGCACAGGACACTGTGCTCATGCAAGCGTGAGGTATGTCCTGCCCACACTCACACACACACACATACTGCCCACGCATTCGCACAAGGGTAAAGGATCCCAGGAGCCCACAGATACACTGACACGCATTCAATTTTGCGCTCAATCACGCCGCTTAAACGGCAGCAAGAACAACAAAAGCAACAGCAGAAGCAACAACATCTCCAGCAGACAGATTCGCCAGACAATAGTTTCCTGATTGTGAGGACAGCTTTAAGGAAATGACGAGCCAGAAGGATACAAGCACAGCTTGGGGCAAGATAATAGCATGTACTTGATTTGAGAATCGTTAGCAGTTATAAAATAAATATAAATAAATATATAAAAACCAAATGAAATGTCAATATATAAAATATATTATTAAAAAATATATTTATTATTTATGGAAGAATATTCATAAATTTACTGCCAAAAATATAAATAAATTACAAGTCTGGGTAAACCTAATAATCTAACCGCATCTGTGGCACCTCCCACACACAGAGTCCTGTGCGATGTAAAGATTTTGAAGGGAAACTTGAAATTGATGAGAGAGCCAATTGACAGGACAAAGGCGAAATGCTTGCGCGCAAAGCGTTTCCATAAAAAACTTTCAAGGCAGCCGCAGCCGCAGAACGCTTTACAGCTTACCGCCAATGGTGGTGCATCTTCGGGGAAAGCATGTGAAAATGAAAAGAAAAGTCTTGTGGAGGACGGGCTTCCCAGGAGATTTGTGCTAGTAATCGGCTTAAATGACGATTCAAGTGACTTCCACCCCGAGGGGCCGAGGATGTTTCGAAACGGCAAGAAACAGGACACCTGTGGCAGAGAGTTTTCCAGTGGCATCCTGCCCCCTCCCCCTCCTCCATTTGAAGTTTAGGAAATCACAGACGGGGGACCAAAACCGATTTTAATTGCAAAAATCGATGGCTGGTTTATCTGCCAGAAACCTTGAAAACCACAAGCGGCTTAAAAAGAATTTCCTAAAATTGCAGCCCCATGCGAAATAATATACTAGGCTGTCTGTTATCTAGAAATTTGATGTGGAAATCAGGCAGGGTGGAATCAGAGATGGAGCTGGGGGAGATACTAACCATGACCTTGGGGCAGTTTACATTCATGCGCAAATATTGGCTCTCGCATAATTAATGCGCATTTGAAAGAAACCCAAGTCCAAGTAAACAACAATAGATTCTGGCGAAGACAAGGCAGGGAAATCGGGCACGAAGCAAAATTGGATTACCTTCAATTGCACTAATCAAATTCCCATTGAGGACTGACAAAAGAAGAATCCAAGGAAATAATCAAATGAAGATTTTTTGATTATTAAAAGACATCTTAAAAGGAGTTCAGCTGCCAAAAATCTCAAGTTTAGCCCAATTTTCTACACGTAAATAATTTGTAAGAATTTTGAATGGCTTTAAATTAATTTTAAGAATAATTAATTAAAACTTTAAATGGTTAAGCTATGTACTGTAATTATTATTTGATTTAAGCAACATTCTTCAGTGACAAAATGAACCTCTTGAGTTGCACAAATTAACCCTAAGGAGGTCTAGCTGCTTACTGGAGGAAACTTGAGTCCTGTGAGCAAATGGGGTGCTAAAGCAATGTTGAAACATAAGAAAATCGATGCTTCTTTTTATATATTTTGTTCAAATTAAACCTTAAATATTCAATAAACATTAAGTTAATATTTAATTAAAATCCACAGTTAAATCAAAAATAAACAACATTTATAAAAAAACCATTTACGAAACGTTTAATAAAATTCAAAATACATCAAAACGAACCATATGGACTAGAAATTGGTATAGTCAAGGGATATTTCACAACAAATAAATATAAAAAATATTTCATAAATTTAATAGACTTTCCATGTAATAAAATTCATCAGAAAACATTTCCAGTTTG
This sequence comes from Drosophila anomelani, assembly GCA_035045905.1. Lineage (NCBI taxonomy): Eukaryota > Metazoa > Arthropoda > Insecta > Diptera > Drosophilidae > Drosophila > Drosophila anomelani. The sequence goes on from JAWNOO010000165.1 coordinate 14,649,292, forward strand.
ATTAGAATTCACACATCGTTCCCAATGCCCTTTCAAGCATCAAACAGATTATTAAATTAGAAGTCAACCGGAATTCCCAAATCCGCTCAACGCCGCAGAAACCAGTGAATTTTTTGCCAAACATTTTCAGCTGCACTTTAATTATTAAGAGAGAATTGCAGAGAGAGAGCGCGACATAATTGTTTTCATTTATTTTTAAACCCGCGCAGGACCTTGTCAATTTAGACACCACAACGCAAACACAACCAAACATACACACACACAGGAGGAGAAAGCGCCAAAAATAGCAAATAAAAAATGCAGCACTTTCAAAAGCAAGTTTTTATAAAATTCTGAAAAATTGAAACTGAAACACAGACTGACTACAGCCACTTCACGTTACATTACGTTATGTTTCTATTTGTCGAGTGGAGCCTGCGGCAACTGGAGCAGCTGGAAAATTCGGAAAGGCGACCAAGGATGCGCGCGCGATGCTATCGAAACGTCAGCGTTCAGACCCACAGATAGACTGGCTGCCTGGCTGGCTGGCGGACCCAGAAGGACTCGCATCACTCAGCTGCCGAGACCTTCGGCTTCGCTTCGCTTCGATTTAAGTTCGAGTTCGAGTTGCCAGCTCGTGGGGCTTCGGTTTTTTTGGCTTTGGCTTTGAATAACCAGCAGCAGCAGCCCTGGCCTAGAAACGTGGAAGCTGGCCAACCGGGGGTGAGGATTCAGGGTCTCGGGGCTCAGGTGGATGCTCAGCAGGGTGAGTCTTTTTTTTAAGAAATATTCCAAAACATTTATTGTTTTGTTTTTATTATTTGTTTTTATGGAAAATATATAAATGGGTTAAGCGTTATTATTGCTTTAATTTGTTTAGAATTATGTACAAAATCATATTTTTCATATTATTTATTACCCTTTGCGAGTTAGGGTCATAAAATTTAAATAACATATCGCAATGTTGTGACTATTTTAAATATAACAAATTAAATAAATACAAAATATTTATACACCCTAGCGTGTGTGTATATATGTGTCCAAAGTCAAGCACGCGCCAAGCTATGCAATTGGGGCAAAGGGGAAAGGGGAAAGGCGACCGGGGGCGTGCAACATTCAAGGCAGCTGTAAAGCGTTGCACTTGAACTTCATTGGCGGCCATTGCGGTGGAAATCTGTGTCTGTCCTTATGTCTGTGGATGCTGTGCGGCTGAGCCTGCGTGTGTGTGTGTTTGTTGAGTGAAAGTGAAAGGCAGCAACAGGTCTGGTGGGTGTGTGTGCGAGCAAGTGTAACTGCTGCAAGCACAGCCACACACAACAATCAATGTCAACAACGTGGAAAAGGTTGAACGCAGCCACGGTTTATATTTACCAACAGGGGGAGGCAGAAAAATCAATTTGGGGGATTTATTCCTGCCCGCCAAAAATAGAAAATCTCCGGCGATTACCCCAACAATATGTTGCCTATTTAGCGGGGTGAAAATACACGCGGCGCATAAAGTATAAAGTTAAAATTTTAAAATAATATCAATAAAAGTAAGCAATTTTATAATTTCAGGGAGAAAACTAAATTATTTCTTTTGCTGCAAATAGGGGAACTATTTTTAATTACAATTATTTACTTAGTTTTTTTCATAGTTTTCTAAAATTTAAATATTTTGGATATTATGTATGGCAGCCAATTTAATCGGAGGATTTCCTAAAACAACCTTTCCTATTTCTCTCCGTGTACAGGCCAACAATTGTATGACGAACAGAAAGTAAGCAGCTGTTGCCCAATTACACACGCACATACAGCAGGCAGGCACACACACTCGCACACTACATAAGCGAACCCATTCGAATACAATTTTCAGGAGTCAGAAGGACACTGCAGGGGCAGGGTCAGGCGGGGGTCCAGGGGCGGGCTACTGTGCGGGTTTCATGCAGCAGGCAGCGCTACGGATTCACCCACATTTGCAGGACTCTCACCTACGCGAATTCCCAAATTTAAAGCCTTTACGGTCGAACCTCGCATAACTCGAACCAAAAAATTTATATTTTTAAATTTTAATTATTTTTAAGGTAAAATGTATAGCCCAATTTTTACTTCAAAAGCTAAGCTCTGAGCCAAGGAAACAATATTGAATTTGTTCATTATTTAATGTTTAAAAGAGGCACATTTTCTTGTAAAATATTTAATAACTGGCATCAAGCGAATAACTGCATTAATTTAATATTTTTTTTTAATTATATCATTTAAAACATCAATTTAATGTTAATTTAAATTTGAGATCGAGTTACAAAAGATTCGACATGTCAGGCGGTCAACTTATAGAGAATCGACTGAATTCATAACTCACCGTTAGTGCGATGCCCACTGTGGCAGAGAAGGAGCCCAGCCGGAACTCGCCCGTATTGTATTTGACCAGGAACGAGGTCTTGCCCACTCCGGAGTCGCCCAGCAGGATCGTCTTGTGGTTGACAGTATCGTCGAAGGGTTGCTGGTGAGCAGCTGGCTGTGTTTGGTGCATGTCCACCTCGTCATAGCGATACGATCGCCAGCCATCGTCGTAGTCGTCGTAGTCCTCGTTGCCATAAGCGTACATCTGCAGGGCGTCACGTGATGGCCGATAGCCCGGATATCCGGTAGCCGAGCGCTGAACGGGCGCCATGATGGACTCGTCATGGTAGTGATGGCTTCCGGTCAGACTCTGCTGGCTGTGGTGATGGTGTTGCGGATTGTGGTGATGCTGCGTCGTTGTTGTCGATACGGAGGCGGGGGCTGCCGGCGGGTTGTAACAGCCATCGCCAAAGGGGCGGCGGCGTAGCTCCTCGATCCTGGCCTGTGTCGTCTCTGCATCCTCGAAGACGTCGTCGCTCATGCTGCTAGCGTCGTCGGGATGCGCCGCTCCTGATGCACCGCCCGTTCCCGTGCCCCCTCCCATTCCCGCCGCTGTGGTGGCCATTCTTCTGGCAAGGCGTGTGTCTTGGCCAAAAGCTATGGGTCGAGCTTTTATCCTGAGCTTATATGGTTTCAGACTATCCTTAAGGCGTTTACATTTGTTTAATGGCTAAGAGACTGGTTGAGCTTTTATCTATTACTTTCTTATCATTTATATTATTTATGCTTTTATATTTCTCCTTCAAATTTAATAATTCAGCATAAATTTTTCACACTTCCTTTATATTTATTCTTGGTCGAAAGAAGCTCTTAAACATTTATCCTTTTCGATTTCCAAGAAGAGGGTATGATAAGATATTTCGAGATTTTCCAGATTCACTATTCGTATTGTTATTGTGATTTTGAAAACATTTTTTGACAATTTCCTTCTGCGACAGGATTTTTAAATCTACCGCTATAAGGAAGCGGTTTTTCGTTGACAGTTTTGACAGTTGTCCTGAGCTTCTGCAAGCTTTCTCTCTCCAACTTTCTCCGATATATCTTACTTTCTCTCTTTTTATGACTTTGACATTTACCGTCGCCTTCGCTGCCTCGTCCTGCACCGACTTCGCTGCCGTCCGGTTGTGTGGCACGTTTTCTGAATGAACTCGCTTTTCGGGGCTTTCGGCGCGGTTTGGGGGCGGTTTCTATTATTATTTCCTATCCTCTATTCGCAATAAGCTTAATATTTGGCCAGCCTTATCAGTTGGCCTGCTTTTCTAATCGTTATTCGTTAGTTTCGCCTTTCAGCTCCAGTGCCATCGAATTTGGTATTGGTTTTTCCCTTCTGGGTTGTTGTTTTTCTTGGTGTTTTGTTTGAAGCCACTAATTAATCGTTATCTACGTAAATTTTAACTAGCTAAACATATTGACTAGGACTTTATAGGTTATGCGCTAATTGGTGCTGTTTTCACTATGCATTAAGATTTTATTTATTTATAAATATGGCATGCAATGGGTTTGCTTGTTGTTTTCCCTTTTTAATTTCTGTTATTTGGTTAAAGCTTTAGGTTGATTTCCAGTTCTACGTCGCGTTCAATGTATTAACTTTCCATTTGTGACTTATGGGTCTCTCGGCGATAATATTGCGTTTGATTTCGTAGGTTTTCAGTGTGTGTTCTTGGTGTCGTTCCTGTTGTTGTTGTTGTTGTTGGTGTTGTTGTTGGTATTTCACTATCACAGCATAAATAAAATAATGTCATCGTACTTGCCGCCCCCGCCACGCGAACCCTCGGCCGAACACACAGTAAATCTGTAGTCCTTCTTCCTTTCGACATCCTTTTCTCCGAGGCAGTGTGCCCAGCTTAGATTTTATTAATTTTATTTTAAAATGGAAAAGCTCAAGAAATTGGCAATTTGCTTACGGCCTGTAAATATATTATTTTAATAATCACCTAGCATAAAAACATTTACTTTAGAAGAAAAAATATATATGCAGCTTATTAGATTGTTTAACGCATTATTCCCCAGGATCCAATTTATACGGGGTGTTCATATCCTGGAAACACTTCTCTGAGCTTTCAATACTTCCTACTGCTCTCTATTTCCTTACATGTTTGACATTGAAAGAGTTTTAGATTATAAATTACCGTAATTACTAACTTTTGTAATAATAAGTCATTTCCTTGGCTGTGAATTTATTTTTTAAATTAACGCTATTTTGAAATTCTTGCATTTTGTAAGACTGAAATGTCTGGCAACGTTTGAGTTCTAAGTGGAAAACTATCGCCCATCTTACAAATATCGATGTCACAATCGAACATCGCTGTTTATCCAGAGCTACAGTCACACTACTGCTAACAAAAACGCAAAACAGAAACAGAATTGTAAAAAATTGGAAATTGCGAATAATATAAATAATCAAGGCATAAATAACGCGAATTAATTAAAAATGACTGGTCGTGGCAAGGGGGGCAAGGGGAAGGTGGTGCGCGATAATGTGCAGGACGATCGGGACGATTTCCTGGTGTACGCAGCGGAGAAAATAATCCAGAAGCGCGTTAGAAAGGTGAGAGCTAGTAAACAAACGCGTGGAAAGCAGCGAAAATGGAAATGCCCGAGTGCAGGACGCAGTTTGCGCAGCACACGGGACATAGAATATATGTGGTCGAGGCAGCACAAGGTCACATGTCCTTCGACATTTTTGGGCAGAGGACATCTGCTGCAGCAACCACCATTTGCACGCTGCATGTTTGCGAGTGTGCGTGTGGTTGTGTGTGAGGAGTGCGTACGCGGTTGTGTGTGTGTCTGTGTGGAGAGGCTTCGAGATGTTTTTGTTGCGCTTCGATAATGGAAAATCAATTAATTGGTGTCTTCTTGCATTTCCACTCTCAATTTTCGTTTCCAGGGCACCGTGGAGTACCGCGTAAAGTGGAAGGGCTGGAACCAGCGCTACAACACCTGGGAGCCTGAAGTGAACATTCTGGACCGCCGCCTGATCGACATCTACGAGCAGAGCAACAAATCGGCGGGCACGCCTTCCAAGCGCGGCTTAAAGAAGAAGGAGAAGGAGCCCGATCCAGAACCGGAGCAGGAATCCGAGGAGGACGAGTATACATTTACCGGCGACGATGTCGATACCAACCAGGCCACCACATCAACGGTCGGCGGGTCGATCCACGATCCAGAGCCGAAAAAGGAGAAGGAGAAGAAGCACCACCACCAGCATCATCACCACCATCACCACATCAAGTCCGAACGTGGCGGCGGCAGACGTTCCGAGTCGCCGCTTTCGCATCATCACCATCACCATCATCATGAGTCGAAGAGGCAGCGCATGGAGCACAGTTCCTCCTCGAACAGCAGCTCCACGCACAACTCCTTCGTCCCGGAGGCCGATACTAACTCGTCCAGCTCCGAGGATCAGCCGCTGATCGGCACCAAGCGCAAGGCCGAGGTGCTTAAGGAGTCGGGTAAGATTGGTGTGACAATTAAGACGTCGCCGGACGGACCCGTCGCCAAGCCTCAGCCGGCGCAGCAGCACCAGCCAGGGCCACTGGAGCAGCTGCAATCTGCGATCCCCGATCATCAACAGGCAGAGAAAATAGCTAACGAGGCAGCCACTCCTTTAAAATCGGAGCTGCACGCACAGCAGGCCAGTGAACCCATCTCCACGCCCGCTGAGACTGTCGCCGAGGAAGAGGAGGCGGTAGCCGGGGAGAGTACACAGCAACAGCCGCCGCAGGAGAACAACAATATACCAAAACCGTGCAACAACCAGCAGAACCTGACCATCAACCAGAAGCAGCCGCTTACACCTCTATCGCCGCGCGCTCTGCCGCCACGCTTCTGGCTGCCGGCCAAGTGCAACATATCTAACCGCGTGGTGATAACCGATGTAACAGTTAACCTGGAGACCGTCACCATACGCGAGTGTAAGACGGAGCGAGGATTTTTTCGCGAGCGCGACATGAAGGGCGACTCGTCGCCCGTGGCTTGAGCTCCAGCCCAAATGAAGCGGAAGCCTGAAACAATTGTAAATAGAGAAACCAAAATGGAGATGAAGGAGGCGTTGAGAGATGAGGCACTAACAAATCCGCACTAAACGTTGCTAAGCATTTTCTCCTTAGGACGTAACTTATTTATTGTATTTATTTTTAGCGTAGATATTAGTTTGTTTGATTAGCTATTAGTATTGTTTTATTACAATGTTTACCGTGCAGTTGGTGTCTTGAGCAAGTGCAATAGTTCATTTACCGAAAGACTGATATTTTACTCTGAAATGATTTACAAGTTTTAATGCCCCTTAAAAGATTTATCACGTAGGCTTTTAGTATTTTCGAATACGATCTAAGTAACAAGTGCAAATGTTTCCCTTATTGAACCTTTCCTGCAATATAGCATAGAGCTGTCTTTTTGTAAATGAACAGGCTGTTGCAGCTGCTCAATGTGCCAGTGCAATAGATTGTATATCCTGCGGCATAGAAGAGGTATGGCCAGAGACTTTATAATAACAAGTCATATGAAAGCAATTTTACACCAAGATGCAAATCGTATGGCATCCTGTTATTATAAGGTCCTTGGTATGGCGTACATACGAGTATATATATATATTTATTTACACACATATATTGTATGTATATTTTTCTAAAACACTTTGAATCTGATTGAGGACAACACGAGACACTCATACGCGACAAAATACGAACTCTATGCGAAACCGAAGCAATTGTTGATTACGCTTGATATATGCAATTATACACAAACCGAAACTGAAGCATGTATATATATATATTATTCATATATTCTCGAGTATCCCAATGTTGTATTTGTTTATTATTACATATATTTCATCGCGCCGACTGATTTTACAAAAAAAGAAACCCCAAAAAGATATATATTGTAGCTTGATACATATTTTTAGAATATTGCTAACCACAATCTCCACTTAATATTTATTTTATACTTCAAGCAGTCATTCGGGCTGCCCAAGTGCTGTCTAGATGGGTTCTCAGCGCATGCAGTGGACGGATACGTTATTCCGAAGCCATAACCCATCGATTCACCACTTAATCCCATTATAATTGTATTTTACTTACCGCCTAAACCCATGGAAACTGCGTGGGAGTTTTGGGGAATTTACTAATTTTTGTTTATTTCTCAAAGTTCCTGTCAGTCAGACTCCGATTCGTGTTAGCTATTTATTATTAATATTTTTAGTTGCGGCGCTAATTCCACACAATGAAAAACTCAAAAGGTACCTTTTGACGTTCTGTAATTAAGTCTATAACTTTAATGTTATTGCCGGTATATCGATTGTAAATAATAAATTAAATAGAAGCAACCAAAGTCATCTTTTTCTATTTTCTACTGCTCAAATAATATCGAGAGAATATCTGCGTCAAGAGGGAACGAAACATTAGAACTTAGGATTAAGGATAAGGGCTACCAATCAACTAGTTTGTACACTTTTTAGATGTCCAGATCCACGCTAGGCCGGTCTCATAAGGGGCGGTACTTGTTGATGAACGAGTTGATGATGGGCGCCACCTTCTCCGGTTCGTTGAGGTGGACATGATGCGATCCCTCCACCTCGTGGTACTCGAAGAGGGGATTGTTCCGCAGTTCGGCCAATGTCGCATCGTAATACTCTTTGCGTTCGTAGTACGGCGCCTGCATGGCTTTAATGAACAGATGCGGGCATTTGATCCGCCGCGCCATCTCCAGCGGCACCTCGTGGTGCAGCGTGTAGAAGAGCGAAGACTTGAGTCGGTTGTCGCGCGAGAAGTAATACTTGTGCGGCTCGTGGGTCGATGGCTTGCAGTTTCGCTGCAGGAGGTACTTGCAGGACTCCAGGGACACGGATTTGTTGGAACCTTCGTGCAGTCGGTTCACCAACTCGTCCCACTCGTACGCTGGCGGCTCTGAACCGCTCTTTAGCCTCCGTTCCAGCTTCAACGTGGCCTCCAGTCGCTCAGACAGCCCATCGACAATATGGCGCGCACTCCGAATCGGCGGCTTTAGCACGTCAATACCCACAAACAAATCCACTTTGTCCGGAAACAAGGCGCTGAACACGAATCCGTTGATGGAGCTCATGGAGTGACCCAGTATGGATATCTTGTCCCAGTTGTAGTCGTCCATCAGCCGGCGAACGATTAGTACCAGGTCAATGGAGTGATAGGAAGTGCCGGCCGGCAGCCAGGAGGACAGGCCGTGACCCGGTGCATCGATGCTCAGGAAGGAAAGATGTGAGGGCAGCAGGGGAGCCAGGGTGTCGAAGGTCCCGGCGTTATCCTGCCATCCGTGCATGCCCACAATGGGCCGCACATGCTTGGGCCCATACCACTTGCCAGCGATCTTTCCCCACGGAACTGGTATTAAAATTTCCTCATACTAAAAGTGAATGTCATCATGATAACGGGGATGGAAAAGGCGAGAAATAACGTGGCTACCTACGTGCTTGGTCAGGATCTTGAGAGGCTTGGTCGATCCACTACTCGAGTGCCTGACATTCTGGAGACTGGGAAGCAGGCGTAGAATTCGGTGCACCTTCATTTCAAAGCAGCGGTGGACTTTTAATTATTTGTGTTGAGTAATGCAATGGCACGCTGTTCCGCCGCCGAAGATAGACGGTGATGTTCTGCCCCGTGATTTCACCACGCATGGATGGGGATGAGAGAGCGCTGTGCTTTTGCCAGATGAACTTTGATCACCTTGGCCTTGGTCAGTTTCTTTACAAGATGATAGACTAGGCGAAATCACTTGGTTGCCGTCACACATTAGATTAGAGATGTACATAAGTCGATGAAGAACTCGACTGCCATTTATTTTGCTTTTGTTTATATTTTATTTTGTAAGGTGGGAGTAGAAAACAATCTTACAGACTTTTAAATAAACATTTTTGGTGTCCCCAAAAGCTATTAAATAAATCATTTATTTCAAGTAGTTTAACATTTTCCTAAATTTAATTCTTTAAAAAACAGCGATATTCATCTATCGATGAGTCGATCTTTGTATCGTTGATATTGCACCTCTTTAGAACAATAAATATAAAATAAATAAAAGTTCAAAATATAAATGGTTTAAAAAACCATGTTTCAATCGGAAATTAAATAAACTCTAAATATACAAACGTAATATATTTACGATAGCATTTAAACTTTGCAATAATCACCCTGTATAAACGTTGCCGCCCACTCGTAGGTTCCATAAACAGCTGTTGATAAGTGTTTATAATTTTATACGTGCTCGCTGTTTTTACCTGTCAGGTGAATAATTAAATTAAGCTTTGTGGGGAAATCACGGTTACCGCCCGATCGGGACACGGCCATTTCATAGCAACAGTTACAGTTGCCGATCGAAGCCATGGAGACCAGGAAACGTGAGTTACGATTCGCCATAGCCGCCAAGGAGGCCGCCAGGCCAGGCCACCTTGACCTTTAAACTTTCAATGCAATGCCGGCACCGATTTGGATTCGATTCAACCGATTTTTGGCTTTTAGCTCCTTCTCTTCTTTGTTTACTTTCTGATTTTCTCGCTGTTTGCATTTTGTTAACTAATCGCACGGCTAATCTCGGCGCTCACAGCTCTCAGTGCCACTGATAAGCCCCGAAATGGTGTAAACTTTGGAATGGAAGCTCATTCTGTTTTTGGACATTCATTTCAGCGGGCGGCAGCATGGACTTGGACGACAACTCAAGTGGGACCACCGGCAGCGATCTCGGCCAGCGTTATCGTCATGCGGGCGACTTGTCCGGAGAGCCGCCAACGAGGCCAGTAAGTGAACTTTGATCCGCTTTGTTGCACATTTTTCACCCCTTTGCAGGGGCCATTTATATCGTTTCTAAGCAAGTTCTCAAATCATTACACTTACAGATCAACTAATCCATATGAAAGCAAAAAAAATAAATAGAAAGGAATGTAGAAACGCATAGAAATAGAGGAATCGGAATGGTATTAATATCTAGGCACAACAAAGAATGTTTAAAGCTTATTGGCAAACTAGTGTCATAAAAGCCCGTTCCGGTTTCACTATCAAATAATTTGCTCAGATTTGTGAAGCAAAAAATAATCAAATTCAGCCACTTAAATTGAACTTTCGTAAAAGGAGGGGTCGTAAAATTAATCACATTTACATAAGCTTGAAACTAATAAGTTTAGATTATTTTCTTAACATTTTTAAAACAATATTCAATTAATTTGACTTAACTATATTTCCATCTTGCTTCCAGTTCTCGGAAATCAGCATCACTGTTCCATGGGGACATATATCGGGCAAATGGTATGGACCACAGAATGTCCAGCCGATTCTGGGCCTGCACGGCTGGCAAGACAACGCTGGCACCTTCGATCGCCTGATGCCGCTGCTCTCGCCGGATGTCGCCTTCCTATCGATCGATCTGCCCGGCCATGGGCTGTCCTCTCGTCTGCCCGATGGCTGCTACTACAACTCGGTGGATAATCTGTATGTTATCCGACTTATCATGAAGCAGTACAAATGGGAGAAGGTGTCCTTGGTGGGCCATTCCATGTCGTCCATCATTTGCTTTGTGTTCGCCGCCGTCTTTCCGGAGAAGGTGGACATGATCATTGGTATAGACGCCCTGAAACCGCACCAGCGTCCATACACCTCTGTTATAAGGACCATGGAGACGCGTTTGGATGAGTTCCTTCGCGAGGACGAGCGGAACCGGAGCAAAAACGAGCCACCGAGCTACACCTACGACGAGCTGATCGAACGGGTGTACATTGGCACCTTTCACTCGGTAAACAAGGAGCACTGCAAACATTTGATGGCACGTAACATCAGCAAGTCGGAGAAGTATCCGGACAAGTTCTTCTTCTGCCGCGATCGGCGTCTCAAGTTCTACAACTATGCCATTGGCTCCCAGGAGCTGTGCGTGGAGATGGCCAATCGCATCACATGTCCCTACTTGTTCATCAAGGCCGCCCAGTCCTCGTATTTCGAGGACAAGAAGTACTACGACGAGGTGCTGGACGTGCTGGTGAAGAAGCCCAACTTCGAGTATCTGGAGGTTAATGGCTCGCACCATGTGCATATGAACGATCCGGAGGCCATTATTGGAACGGTCAACAACTTCATTCAGCGCTTCGGGCCGGCGGCAGTGGCTGCCTTACGCCAGAAGGCCAAGGAGGCGAAGGAGAGCAAGCTATAGAGGCTCCCAAAAATACGACCAAACGGGTAAAATGGGGCTTATTTATTATTGCACAGGTTTTTATACTTAATTGTTGATTATGTGATCGTCGCAGAGGACTCGTCTCTGCTATAAATACAAAATGTACATATGCCGAATGGTTGCTTGAGTCCGATTCATGGGGAAGTCTTGAAGGATGCCGGGGAACTGGTTATGCGTGAAGAGCTTAACCCTTTTTGGGTTTCCTGATGTACACATGCAGTTTTTCAAAATTGTTTGCAAGATAAACTTGAAGTTTAAGGTCAGCTTTTTAAATATCAGAATTCGAAAAGAAAGTTGCAATTTGATATAGATATTATAAGAAGATCTCTTCTTTTTAACCCCTACAAATGTATAATTATCCAGTTAAGAACACAGAATTAATAATATATTTTTACATTCAACAATTGTTGATCATTTGTCTTACTTTTTCACCCTTGGACTCCATAAGATATCTTAAAGTTCAATGGAATAAAGTTCGACTGTAAAAGTGTTGTAATTTTCAGCCAAAGTCATTTGTTTTACAACCGCCGGCAACGGCAGCTGACCTACATCTTGGCCAAGTAGAATCCCATGCAGCGAAAGTGTTAATAACCCGCAAACCAGTTTCCCCAAATCCCAGCCGGCACGGCGGCTGTTGCATCATTTTCTAGACGCTTTCTTGGCAACAGCCTCGTTTTGGGCCGACAAGCTGCGGAGGTCAGCCTGTGTTGTCGGATTTACATGGAAATGGTGCTTTAAACGATATATATTTTTAAAAATAACTGATCTGAGGCAATGTGGAAAGAGAAGCCAAGTAAGTTGATGGCCCTGTGGCCTCCACATTTGTGTGTGCATACATGATTCGCTTCATCTTCTTCTCTTTTGCCTTGGTCAGTTCCTGGGTCTGGTTTGCAGAATGATAAACGATCTTGGACAGCCTCTTAATTTGTCTTAAATTGGTTACCGATTTAATATGCGAGAAGTATTGATTTAATTTAGAAAAAACACACCTTTAAAGATATGGCTTTAGTTCCTGAATGAGATATCGTTTTAATGAATGAACCGAAACTAGAAGCATGCTTCTTGACACATCAACTATGGGAAAATTTTACTTTGACTTAAAGTCATATTAAAAAAATAGATCGTAAGTGTGACACGTTAAAATAAATAATAATATATTAAAATATAACACAATTTATATGCAATTTGGGACTGCAAATTATGAATTCGAATGAGGCGGCTAAACTTTCAAGTTTTGGGTTTATCTAGTACACCGATTTCCATAATGAAGACAACATTAGCTCGGTTCATATGATTCAGCATGGCTGTGGATATATTTGATGGAATTTTTCAAAGTTGTGTTTTTTTTTAACTTTTTTGTTGTGGGCTTATGTACAGACTTGTTAAAACTAGATATAACTCATTTTTAGCCACTAGAGCACTGACTAGGCCTTAAATGGGGTATCCAATCTGGGCTTACTACTGCTGCTGGGGGTGGGCCGCAATGTACTCCAGGGCGCGGAGGATGGCCTCTGGGATTGGGGGAGGAGTGGGCAGATGAGCGCCTTGCGGCTGGAAACCGTTCTCGTCGGCGACATAGGTCAGCGTGATCGGGATGCCTTCGGGTGACACGTAGCTCGAGCTGCCCGTTGCGCCATTCGCATTTCCAGCCTCCTGGGTCTGAATGCCATTGCTTGTCTCAAAGGCGAAATTGTAGTTGCCCTCGGGATCGGCAGGGTTAGAATCCTCGCGGGTGATCTGGGCATCTTTGTTGATGTTATCCGCATAGACGGTGGCCAGCATCAAAGCGGCGAGCAGGCAGAGCGACTGAAATGGACACTCGATCATGACCCGGATCCTTTCGAGCGCCAAAGACGTATCATACTCACAAGCTTGAACATCTTGCTGGTTTCTGGGGTTGTATAATCCACACTGGTTGGGTGATCTTCGGAGGCGGTGGCTTTTATAGCCAGCATCCGATCTCCGGCGACGCTGCCAGCGCCTGCGCCAGCGTTGGCGTTGGCGCTCCATAGCCTCCGCCGCCGTTGACGTATCTAATCTGGCTCTGAACTCCAAACTAAATATCAAACTTAATATGTTTGTGTGTTTTTTTTTTTATTTTTTTCGGCAAGAGCAGCATACCGATCGAATTAAATAAAATTCAGCGCAGATGCAGTAAAAAATAAAACTAGAAAGGAGGTCTAGATGGAGGGACTGGGACTTGGAAATACCCTTTGTTGGACTATACGCAAAGGTAGCCATGTTGTGGCCAGGAACTAGGCAGCTGATATAATATAATGATAGATTATAAAGAACCGTATAAATTGACAGCAAGGTCTAGTTTTGGGGAATACCCTTGCCAGATAATGAATCAGTTTTTTCAAGAATAAATAAGGTAAAAACTTAATTTAAGATTTGTTCATTAATATTTCAAGATATATTTTTTTTACATAATGTAGAAAAATATTCGCTTTAAAGATAAATTTTCCTACAATAATATATGAGAAATGTCGCTTAAAATACGTTTTACAGTAGCGCAACAGATAGAAGAATAACCAATCAGTATTTTAACCATTTTTTAAACCTTTTCTAAAGCAGATCTTCTATATGATTTTTAGAGGATTCTGCCAACTCCAAGTTATAGTTAATGAAACCACATAAAGGGTATAATGGAGCACTTGAACCTATTTCGAGTGGCTGCGGCTGATGGATCCACATCTGCCTCGGTGGCGGTAATTATCGAACCGACTTTGCACTTAATGGCTAATAGCTTCGGTTAGCTTTTTGGGGTTTTGGGTGTTTGGGTTTTCGGGGTTTCTCGATGGTGGTAATGGCACATGTGACATTCAAGGGGTTACTTAGGAGACGGGCCTGGATTTGGAAGGGGCCAGCCACTCGTGCTGAATAAATTTAAATCAGTCCAATTTATCATCCGTTTTTCAATTTCGATTTCGGTTTCATTTGGTCGCTTAGCTGGGGATGAGCGCGCAGGCGGAGAACCTGTTTGCTCATCAAGGAATTCTTAAATCCCGCTCAAAGATCTCGGCGAGCTTACCGCATTAGCATACAAATTTGTTGGCCAGTAATAAATTACATGTCGCTAGGCCTAAACGCACTTAGCACTCTGGCTAATAAAATGCCCATCAATCGCCGCCCCACCTGATCTGGCAAACTAGTTCAGCCCGCCAAGAGTCTATCTGTATCTCCGCCATCCGATCCCTAACCATATTCTGTGACGTCTCCGACAGATGGCAGCCACATTCACTTAAATTTGAATTTTAAAATTAGCAAACAGAAATAAACAAGAAACAGAGTCGAACTTCACAGAAGATTTCGGTGTCTGCTTACGATTATAGTAGGTAGATGCATTCCCGAAATATCAGGTCCAATTATTCAGACATTCTATAACGGTGTGCGAACCACTTTTTAATCAATATTTGCATATGGTTTTATTTATTTTTAAAACTGCAAATACCCGTTGAAATCGGACACAACTCGTTTCCTTTTACGGCTGCAGCTCGGCCTGCATGGACAGTAGATTCAGCTTAAGTTGGACTCAAGGCTTCTGGATAGAATCTCCGTACTCTTCCAATCGAAAGATCAATTTGCCATTTCGCAATCAAAAAACTGAAACAGAAATAAAGCCTACTGGCCAAGGTGTGAACCACATTTAATTGCTAGCCGGGGCAAGCAACACTTCCTTGTTGACCAAAATGATTCTCGGCTATTAACACCGATTTCGGAAGATGTTTGCTACGCTAATTTCCCAACAAAATATCTAAATAAATAAATTTGTTCAATCTTATCGCTTGGTCCATGGCAATTAATCAATTCGCCGGACTTCAAAGTAAACAATTAATTAAAGTCATAAATGTAGGGTATCAGAAGATCACACATTTGCACCGGTTTCTCGGACGATCTTCGGCGGCGCTCCGGGTGACATGCTGCCCGGTGAACTGACCTTGCCCATCTCCATCTTCATCTCCCTCTCCTTCAGCGAGATGATTTCAACAACCTTCCAGGGGCAGTGTGCACCTGTCAGCTCCACTCCACACTCTACACTCGATGGAAGCCTCGAGCCCAGGGCGCATCTCCAATTGAAAGTTGTAACAAGAAATCTCACGGGGGAATTTCCAGCGGTTTGTGAATGAGCCGAAGCCGAAGGCGAGAAGGCATTAAAGATCAATTTTTATTTGTACACAATTTAGCATTTACTTTTAGTGGAATCCAAAACCGAAACCCAAACTGAAACCGAATTAAAGCATACAATATAAATTGTTGGCAAATGACTCATGTGTTTCAGCTATAGTTCGGCTAAGCATTGTTGTTATTGTTACATTATTGGCGGTATGATAATACAAGTTTTTTGGCAATTATTGCCGCCTGAGGTGCGGGGTCCTCGGTTCCGAAAAACCCGTTCGAGTGCCGCCTGTAACTGAAGCCACAAGGGTCTCCTCGGCCTCATCCATATAAAAGACGCACTTGAGCTGATCGAATTAAACAGTTGCACTGTAAGCAGCGCCATCACAGCACCATCTTCTCAATCAAATCTCTCCAACTCAACTGCCGAGATGTACAAATATGTAAGTATTGATGCCGAGAGATGCCACAGGATGTCGATTGACCAACGTCTTCCTATTGAATCATAAAGCTGTTCTGCCTGGCTCTGATCGGCTGCGCCTGCGCCGACAATATCAACAAGGACGCCCAGATTCGAAGCTTCCAGAACGAGGCCAGCGATGCGGAGGGCAATTACCAATTCGCCTATGAGACCAGCAATGGCATCCAATACCAGGAGGCTGGCAATGCCAATGGGGCGCGTGGTGCCGTTGCCTATGTGTCGCCCGAAGGTGAGCACATCTCGCTGAGCTACACCGCCGACGAGGAGGGATTCCACCCGGTGGGTGATCACCTTCCCACCCCGCCTCCAGTCCCAGCCTACATCCTGCGCGCCCTGGAGTACATTCGCAGCCATCCTCCATCGCCCGCCCAGAAGGATCAGCAGTAAACGGGAGTAGCAGCAGCACCACCACCACCACCATAAATCCATAACCAGTCATTGTTATTTAGAGATCTACATCGTAGGTCGTACTAGGAGTTATCGTTAATAAAGAGCGAGATACAGGAAAATATGTCTACAAGGGTATTTAATATTTGAATTCCGATCATTATTAGATATTTTGCAATCAATTTATAATGGCTGTTTGGGGAAAAATACACAAACAATGGTATTCAATGGCATTAAATTCCTTTTAAATTTCGATGCTAGCTTACTGGCTGTCTGTTTGTGATTCTGACAGAAGTTCAGCTTTGTTAGTTGGTTTTATATCCTATCAAGCCTTGATTTCAACTTGGATAGAGTTTTCTTAACTGCTGTTTATATTATAGTGAATAGTGATTTTGATTAACAGTTGATTACAGTGGCTTATATTAAAATAGTTAAAGGTGGTTATATGTATTTAATGTCACACCAAGATGATTATTTACTGTATGCCAAAAACTTCCTTAAGCTCCGACATCTTAACTGAATCCGCTTGCTTGAATTGCCATAATTTTCCGTAAGCAACCTTCAAGGGTTCGGGATTTTTTAAAAACGGAATGAATTTTTTCATGGCCTGGAAAATATATAACATTAAGATGAATTACAGTTATGAACATTAAAAGAATCTTACCTCGAGCAGGATCTTTTCAAGATTATCATCATTTAACTCTAAAATAGTGTAAGTTATTATGTTATGCATTTTTTCGACTGTTAGAGAGGAATCCAAATTGAGTTGTAGCAACAATATATTAATATTGTTTACTAATTCTGAAATGTCCGTTGCCATTGCGTTTAAACCCGATATTTTCATTTGGCTAAAGAAATCCAGAATGAAAATGTAACCTGGAGATTCGTTCGGGAATGTAAAAAATAAATTGAATTGATACAAAATTGTGGGCGCTTCCTGCGCTTCGTTTTCCTTGACAATGATTCTTAAATATTGCTTTCCATCATGCTCGATAAACTCAGTTTGGAGGCAATTGTAGGTTTTGCCACTTTTACAATCGACCTTGCCCAGTCTCATAATAGCTGTCTGCATATTCCAGTAAAACAGTTGGGTTAGCTTGAGGCCATTGACATATCCGTTCTCTACTGCTGGATGATAGGCAGAGGTCTTAAGATTAAAGCCTCGGAAAGGACCCCTCTGAATTAGCTGAGGCTCTATCTTGAATGGCATGTTAACCCAAACAAAAGGTAGCCATATTTTGTAAATACCCTTTAGAAGGTAGGTGCCTGCAACATATTTACAGTCAATGTGAAATTTGTGAATACTTTTTAATATAAAATACAACAAATTGTTGCCTATTATGAGCTACATATTCAAATTCTTGCCTATAAATATTATCTGCCGATTCAGAGGAATTGCGACTTACACGTGTCTTCCCAGTTACTGACTATTCCCTTGAAAATGGAATTCATGTTAATCAGTTCCTGATTTATCTTCTCGGCTATTTCGGCTGCATCCTGAATATATAAGTTATGCTCACGCTTCGAGGGTTTGGATAGACTTCCTGAAAGAATTTTCAACGCGTCGTAAAATTTAAGCGACATTTTCCCTCTGGAGTTTGTAGTTCGGGATTCACAAAAATTAAATGCTTCGAGATGAACTTTGGTTTGACGTTAAAGGTATCGACATCGAACTTTTATCTGTGTTGTGATCGACAAAAATGGAACGGACCAAACTGGTAGCAACACTGGCATTTATCGGTTTTCAGCTGCTGATAATTTCAAAAAAATTAGTGATGTAAAAAATTAATCTAATATTTGTACAAACATATCTAAATTAAAATATTAGTTTATCTTTAGGAAGGCTTTAAAACGTGTTTAAGAAATATGCTATTCTTTTAGTTTGGTTTAAATATAATTTAAAACCAAAAATAGTTTCCCAAGAAAATTATTATTTCCAAAACCAAAATCATAATTTATATTATCACTTATTAAACATAGTTCAGTAAACTCAAGTTTAAATTTTTTCTATTCAAATTTAAATTAGAGCATTAAGGAAGAAAACAATATAAACAATACAAATACCGATCATTTATTAGTCGGGAATTCGTGGCTGTTTTCTGCCAATTTGTTAGCATCTAAACCGGCATCCATCCTCCAAACAAAACGTACATATTAAGTTGTTCGAGATCTGACAAACAGTGGGTCTCATCGATCGATT
The DNA here is from genome assembly GCA_035045905.1 of Drosophila anomelani. NCBI lineage: Eukaryota > Metazoa > Arthropoda > Insecta > Diptera > Drosophilidae > Drosophila > Drosophila anomelani. Next base: position 14,668,020 of record JAWNOO010000165.1, read on the forward strand.
AATACGTTAATTAATGAAGTGGGTCAGTTTGTCTTTTGTTTGTTAGCTGGCTGGAAAAAAATAAACACATGTTTAACAAAACCCTGTCTACTTTTAGGCTACCGGTGAAGAAAAACACACAACGGTTGAACAAATGTTTGTTTGCATGATTTAATTGGTGGTTCGCTTAAAAAATATTTGTGAGTCGCATTTAAAGTCGATCCAGCCGAACTTTTTGATTTTTATTTTCGAAACTTTGCAAATGCTCCCCGGCGCTTTTGTTTTGCAGATAGAAATTTCCGTATTTATTATTAAGTCATCGAATCGCGGATCATTTCCATCCAGTTTTCAATCGTTTTCAAATTTCCATATCTGAGAATAGACGTAAATATTAATCAGACGACAGGCAGAGACGCAGACAAATAAAGCTGTTTGCAGTTAATGGGATAACAAGCTAGAATTCGTTGGGGTCAATCTGTGTTTGGGCGTGCCTTTGTTTGCTCTCTATGGTCGCAGTCGCCATTCGCGGTTGCCATAAATTCACGCCACGGAAGAATCGACGGATGAGTTGATTTATGGCCCAGGCAGAACCGCCTCAAGGTCCAGAGCGCTCCAAGAATAATGGGGAAAGACATTTGCGCTGTTTTGGAGCTTACAACAACTAGCAACGATCTTGGCTTAAGGGGTAATGTCTTAGTTAGTTGGCGATTAGTACGTGCTATGGGTATGGTCAGCCTTCTGCTTGGACACTTGCATCCAATTCGATGAGGATATGGGGATTGAAGTTGCTCTCACGCCGCCAGGAACTTCAGAACACGTGCGGCTTCAGTTTGCCGTCCTCCGTGTGGGTGCGAATGTACTCCAGGGATCGCAGGATATAGTCCGGCGTTGGCGGGGGTTTCGGCAGGTGGCGGCCCACCACATGGAAGCCCAACTCATCGGCTATGTACCGCGTCTCGATGGGTACGCCCTCGGGCGACGTGTAGCTGTAGATGCCAATCGTCTCCAGGGCATTGCCCGCCGCCTGCACATCGATGCCGTTGCTCGTCTTGAAGGCGTACTTAAACACACCCTCGTCGTCTTGGGGCGACACCCGGAAATCCGTGATCTGGGCATCGTGCTCGTCGCTGCCCACCAATCTCCGGATGCGGCGAATCCTCACCAGGCGGGCATCCAACTCCACCACCAAGATCAGGGCCAAGACCACCAGCCATCCCACGAGCTGAAACCCAAAGAGAGGTCTTATCAGCCATTGCAATCACAGAGATATCAGATCGGGAACACAGATGTGGGCTCAGGGCCAAAAATGCTTACAAAATATCGCATATTTCTCGGATTTAAATTTCCTCGTTAATAATTTGGCACACACAAAGATGACACCACACTTCCTAGGCGAAGGGCGTTGGGAAACGAATTTGATTTGCGATTATCTACGAATATATATTCCTCGATTCCAATACCGATATGGACTTGTAAAAGGTTCGATCCGCTGCGGAGCGACGTCTGCGAGGTTCAAAGTTAGCCACCGGACTGCCAATCCGGCCAGTGGCTGTTTTCGGATTTATACGAGGAAAACATCGCGGGGCAAAAAGCGTAAGCGTCGAAAATCTAATAAGCATAACCAAATGCCAATATCGCGCTGGCTTCATCTTTTGTGTTTAGCCACCGAAATGGGCTCTGCTCTGCGGCGATGCTCTATGCTATACCCAGGCCCTGCCCAGTGGATTCTAGATATCGACGCAGGTCACGTCGGTTAAGAGATTCATTTCCGTTTATCCGGCGCCCCATGTTTGCTTATTCATATTTTTTTATGACACCATACGTCAGAAGCTAATGAAAAAGGTACCATAAAGTGCTAAGTAGCTCGAGTTCTTCAAGATCCGCTGCTAATTTCGTTTTCAATTTATGGTGGCAGGAGGTTCCGATTTGTATGTGTTTATGGCCCGTCTGCAGCGGAAGGCAATAAACTCGGACAGATTGGATGGAATTAAGAATACAAGTTTGTGTCGCCATTGCTTATTGCATTTCACCAAGTTTGTTGTTTATTTCTTTGTCACAAATTAATCACGGAACTTGTTTGGCTCATTAAAATGGAAATAGATTAATGTTTAGTGTGTAGCCGCTAAGTAAAAGAGTGTATTGTACATATACTTTTCCTACAAGCAACCTGCGATGATAGAACGTACAATATACCACCTGGGGGTCCCAACACGGAAGCATTCGGCTCCCGGCCAGCGTGTTCTGAGAGGCAGCCACATAAAAAATTATTAATATAACTTTTTAAAGCCTTTTCATGTTGTGAAGCGAATGCAAATTATGGCCATAAAAATCACAGCGAATGCGATAAAATCACAGAAAATAGGCCATCAAAAATATAAGAAGCTGACTAGTTGGCTTTCTGGCTAGGAATTTGGATTAACAGAATTATATTTAACGATCTTTGATTTGTTAATCAGGCTGAACGGAAACAGTTCCGTGTATGTCTCGCTGTTCTACAGCTTTACAGGTTCCAAGAAAGACTGATTCTGACTCTCAGCGAGTTCGTTGTCTGAGTCTTTTGTTTCTGCTCCATTTGAGTGGGCATACATTATGTTTATGGTAATGCCGTATGAACATTCAGCATAAGCAGCAGTTGTTTATGCCCAAATAACCATATGCCTTAATTAATGTTCTCAGCTGGGAAGTGTCAGAAGCGCCCCAGGGGGAGCCGAGGAGGATGACTCTGCGCGGTCAGCGGCAGCAGCAACTATCTCTAATAGTTCACACACGCATTGCGGCCAGAGAAGATGATCATTGTCGGCTGGCAGAAGGAGAACTGGATAAGGCAGTTGTTGGCTTTCAGTTTGGTCTCCGGTTTTCTAGTTTTTCGTGTTTGCTTGTTTCGCAACCGATTCTAAGGCTAAACTATTTGGCGTCGATTTGTGTTACTTAATTAATGTTGTCCGCGAAAAGATCTCGTCGACTCGTTTGACTTGAAGATTTATGTCTGAAAATTAGCCGAAGATTATTTTCGCTTCATGCTTTCATCGCCAAAGAGTGCCCCCTTTGCTATGTAAATCTCCAGGCACACACAGAGGCGTTGTTTTTTAATTAACAGCTAGTTAGAGAGGCAAACAAACACAAAAAGCAAATGTCATTAGGCAGCAGGCGGCTCTCATGGATTCTGATTGATGGACTGATTGATTCTGCAGATCGGCACCTTGACGAAACGGCGGCGACTTGTAAGGCCCACGGGCTATGCAAATCAACTCGTGCAAGGTCTAGGTCTGCATAGCTCCACATTCCGCACACTGGTGCGAAGCATTCCCAAAAATGCAAGACTCTTTTCCCCCAAAAGAAGAACAGAAAATATTTGTCCACGTTCGAAAATCGAATCGTTGAACATTTTGCATTTCCAGTTTCGCTTTAACTTTGCAAAAACCTAATGGAATCATCAAAATTGACTTATTATATGCATATTTAGCACGCCTCATTAAATCAAATTAATATATTTGGTATTGGCTTTTTAGTTAAGGCTCGAGTTCAACCATGACCTTTTACAGCAGCCGAAAATAGAATTTGATTATAATAAATTAATGGCTAAATGCAACGATTTGTCAGTCGCGGCGGAATCTCCGAAATCCGTGAATCATGAACGTTAACCACTGTGCATAGCTTTCGATTTCATTTGGGCCTGCTATGCAGGCACACCTACAAATGGACCCCGAAAAATCCAAAATCCGAAATCCAATTCCAAAACAACTTCATTGTCAGGCGATAATGGCTGGGCATTAGCACAAAATTAATATAAATCAATTCCCGGGCTCTTCGAACTTGTATTTTTGGATCTGAGCGATGGTGATATGTAGATGCTGCGCTTGCATTGCCACCGGGATGGCTATGCTGTGGAGCCGTTTCGCTTCCTAGTCTGGCATTCCGAGAACTCTTCCCAGAGAGCTCGGAATTTAGCACGAGCTTCCCCCTCTTGATGCCAAAAGCTTCCTCCTTTTGGACCAGCCCAAAATGTTTGTGTTGGCCAGTTTCAAATGAACTTTCAAGCGCAGCAGATCGCGTCGCAGTTGCTGCCTGATTATAACGGATTTAGCTCGGATACTGATTTCGATTCAGGTTAGCTTTCGGTTTCAGGTTCAAGACTCTGCGACGGACCGTAAAAACAAAAAACATTTGGAATAATTTTAATTAGGAGAAGATGATGTCGTTTAGCAAGGTTTGTGCGCTGTCTTGTTGTGTGATTTGCCTCAATTTATCCATCCCCGAACCGCCCGAGCAGCTTGTGGTGTTCCTGGCCCTTTCCCACCTGCATCACTGCCTGGCTGGCGCTCCCGCATCCGCGGCCAGAACCATCTACTACCACAACAAGCCGCCCAATCCGGCTGGCCACTACAGCTTCGAATTTCAGACCACGAATGGGATTACTACGAAGGGAGCTGGTAACGAGAACGGCGCCGTGGGTGTGGTTCAGTACGTGTCCCTCGAGGGCATCCCAGTGACCTTCTCCTACGTGGCTGATGCCAATGGCTACCAGCCCACCGGAGACCAGATCCCAGCCATTCCGCCGCATGTAATCCGCCAGTTGGAGTACATCGCCACAAATCCGCCGGTGGACGAGCGTAAATCGCGACGCTGGTAGGATAAGGAATCGTGCATAAAGACAATAATTATATTGCGATGTGTAAACAGTTGAGAAATATTTAAATTTCGTATTTATGTTTATCGTTTCCCCATGCAAATGCAACCAGCAACAAAATCATGCCAAAATATATAACAAGCCAATAAATATTCTAGAATTATAAATAAAGTACTAGGTTTAATTGAACACAGTTTTGGACGTGCGGAATGTTTATCTATAGGAAGGAAGTTCGAACAATAAATAACAATTAAAAGTCGCAGAAAAGTAAACAGAAAATTAATATAGAAAAGGAAAAATGAGAGACCAGTTGCTGGAATTATTTATTTAATGTTTTCAAGGTAAACTTAAAATTCAGTTCGTAGGGAAACTCAAAAGATAACCAAGATATGGGTGAATGCACTGAAAGAAGGTTTTCAGAACTTTTCAGAAACTGTAAGTAATGCATAATTTTATTAATTACGAAATGCTTTTAATATTAGATCTCTTATTTATATAGAAATTCTTCACTTTATTTCCTTATTTTTCACAGTGTAGAAACTCAGAACATTGCTTAAGAAATATTTTTTAAAATTCCCTGCAAAATAATCTAAGATTTATGGACTGCATAACTAGTCGAAATCATGTTTTCTATGCTAATGATCCGCCAAATGTCAGCTTTCATCAGCTGCTCACTTTTGGCCTGGCTTCTCTTTGTTTAAGAAAATGTCATGCTATTCCACAGCGATCTCCGATCTCTGCCTGAGATCGGAACGACCTTGTCTTTAAGAACGGCTTTCGCTTTTCGACAAATAATCCACGAGAAGATTGCCCGCCTGTCGCCGATTCATTTGCATGTGGTCGCCTAATTAAGGCCGTTGCATAATATTGACCGAGCCGCAGTCTTCGCCTAGAGCGACTTTATGTAACCAGACTAATAAACCAAATTGAGTTGACACCGTTTAATGTCACCGAAACAAGTTGCTGATTGATGCTCGCCTCAAATTAATCCCCCAATTTGGTTCCGGCCTTGGAAAGCCTATGCATTCATACATATATCACCAAGAGATTAGTTCGAGTTCACACCATGTAAATGAACTGCTACCGCTGCATACGATCCGCCAGTAGGTTGCCAGAATCCCCCACATTCCCGCATGCTTAGCATAAATATGAATTATTCATTATTCGGGACTCGATTATCTGATCTGGCGACATTAAGCTCTTAAACATGTTCGAGAGATTGATGAATGAGGCCACAACCGGCAGGCGAAGACTAGCAATTTGTCCCAGTCTCCGTGAGAGATTCCCAGATCCCCGAAACTATTAAAGAAACATTAGTGATTCGTTCTGATCTGTCCGATCTGAGCAGTCCCATCTTGTCCACGTGCCGAGCCGGTTCAGGTTGCAGTGAGCCTCAGACTCTAAATAACAACGGTGCTGGTGATTTATGGATCGGAACGGGCATTCATAAGGCATTAACGACAGGCTAAACTGCTTTAATGCCACCGCTGGGAGTTTAGCATCTAACTAAGTATTAAGTCTTATTAATCAACAGAATTTAAATGCACATCAATAGTCGGCTAGCAGGTGTTGGGTAATTAAGAACGAGTCGAAAGTTTGGATATAATGAAAAATATGAATTTTTTAGTGCCCCTCTCGGTCTCGACAACTCACTAATCTACTTTTAGAGGTCGATGCCCCCACGCTAGACGCGGCCAACAAATGAATGCTTCTCGAATTGATGGTGACATTATGTAAACTCTGGGGTTACTGTCTGACTTATGAGCCATCTATATTCATCGTCGCCGTGTTTAGTTATCTTATCTGAATTGATTTACATTCATGCCGAATTCCAAAGATCACAACACAAAAAGTAAACAGAGACATGAAATTGATGTTCGCTCGGTTTCGCATTTGCACATCTTTACACTCATATATTTCAAGTTGCTCGACATACATATCAATATATATATATTTCTGGGTGTGTGTTGTGTACTTTCTGTGGGTTACAAGTGACCTTCACCTAAAACGACAAGTTCGGGAGTTTGGAAGAAGCGTTATTCTGTTTTTCAATCGATTTTTATTATATGTAAATTGTGTATTTGTGTGTTGTTGTGGTGTTTTTATATTTTAAACATAATCATCATCATAATCCAAGTATCTCACATAAAAACTATGTTTATACATATTTAGGGCATGTTGTTTTCGTGCTGTTTCTTTCATCTTTGCAGTTTACACTTTGCCTATACTAAAAACTAAACCTAGTTACCTTCCAACTCCGAGACAAGAGCGCGTTACCAATCATCTGATGCGATTTTGAGTGCCGGGGCCTCGGTTGAGATCCCGGGGCAGCCGAGTGCGGAACGGACCGAATGGACAATTTAATGGATTGGCTTGGTGGTTGGGTAAGAGCTACAGCTATCGTCTGGATCAGGAAAGCCAGAAACGAGGATTAGAAATGGTTTAGAGTTAACTGGAGTGTTAAATACATATGCTAAATGTAAATATATAAATTGAATCTTTCGTCGTGTACAATTTCGGATTTGGTTGCTTGAATATTGTAGGTTTAAGGTATGTGTTTACAGTTGGTTACAGTGCTGCGTTTGCGAAAATCCTCCAGAGACCTTCAGCGCTCGCACAGCTAGAACCTGCAACGAATTTATCTGATTACATATCGTTCTTTGAGGGATGCTCTAACCAACAACTCACCAGTCCTCGTCGCTTGCCAGTATGGTGTAATGGTCACGGCCTCTCTCCTAGGGCCAGTCCTAGTCCGCCTTTGTCTCCGCAAACTCCTCCAGAGCGAAGTAGCTGCCGCCAGAGGCTGCGCCACTGCTGCTGGCTGTGCTGGTGGCCACTACGGTGGTGGATGCCGTAGCGCTGGACGCCTCCGACACTTGCACTTCTTCGCCGGCCGTTGCAGCTGCCGCTTCCTTTTCGTCGGCGCTACCGGATCCGCTGGCTGCCGCCGCCGCCTGTTGCGCTGCCTCCAGGACTTGCTGCTGGACCTGTACGATGGGCTGGCCATCTTCCGTGTATGAGACGGACACCGGTATGCGTGTACCATCCTCGCTAATGACATGGGCGCCCTCCTCGCCATCCTGGCCCTGTTGAATGATCAGCTGCCCCTCGGAGTTTAGTAGCGAGGCATCGATCAACTGCTGCTCGTTATTGTCGCCATGGACGAGCACCATCTGGCCACTGCCATCGGTCATCATCTGTAGGGTTTCGCCTTCTAGTCCCTCGCCGGACTGCAAGACTCCCACGCTCTGCAGCAGCTGCTGGATCTGCTCGGGATCCTGCACAATGATTTGGTTGCCCTCGGCGTCGGTCAGGATGTGATTGTCCAGCTGGAGCAAATGGCCGTTCTCATTGACAATGAACTTGATCTGTCCGCCGTCCACTTGCGCCTGCATGGCTTCGTCCAGTTCCATTGCCACTTGCTGCTCGCCACCGGCAGCTTCGCCAGCTTCTCCCTCGCCACCGTTACCGGCGGTCACCTCGCCCTCGACGGATTCAGCACCTTTTGTGGTCGCGGCAGCTGCCTCCGACTCGGTTGTGGGCGTTTCCGTGGCTTCACGCTTTAATTCGGCTTCTCCTTCAGCAGATGGTTGCGATTCCTCGGCAGCAGTAGCAGTGACGGCCTCCTTCTCCTTGGCTGATTTTTCCTCAGGCTTGACCTTAGACTTCTCCTGACCGGCTTTAATGGCCGGCTTGGTTTCCTCTGTCGCCTCGGCTTCGGCAGCGGCAGCCTCGTTGTCATCGTCGAGACTGGGCATGGAAACGGGAGCTGCATTGGACTTGCTGTCGGCTGAGGCGTTGTCGGCGCTCTCGCCTTTGACTTCGGTGCTGCCCTGGGATTGGGACTCGTCCTCGGCTTGATCCAGGTTTGGCATATCAATGCTAACCGAAACTGGAGCTGTGGCACTGGGTGAATCCTTCTGCGATTGGTCACCGTCGGGCTGCGGTATGGTTATGTTGAAGGTTATGCCGCCGCTGCCCTCCTGCGAGGTGATGACCATTTCTCCGCCCTTGGCGCCCGCCTTGCTCGCCTCACCGCTCTCGTTTTTGTCGGAGTGCAGTTTCTCAAACAGGCTCTCAATGTCAGCCTCGGCGCTCTGTTCGGCGCCTTCCTCGGCAGCCTTGCCGGTTGCCTCGCCCGGCTCGTCGCTCAGTAGTGCCGCGGCTGCCGAATTTAGGCCTCCAGATCCTCCGGCTGAAGCGCCCTTCTTTTCACGCCTGTGGGTTTCCATATGGTGGTTGTAGTAAGTCTCCTGAATGAAGGTCAGGGAGCAGATGCTGCACGAGAAGAACCGAATGTTGTTCTCCGCCTCGCCGGCAACAGCGGCAGCGCCTCCAGCTGCGGAAGCCGGCACGGTATCGCTCAGTGCCTCGTCAATGGTCTCCTGGAGCAGCTTCTGGGTGTTCAAGTTCTGGCTGACAGCCGGCTTGGCAGAGACCGATGCCCCGGATGGATTCTGATGGACCTCGAAGTGCTTGACGAGCAGCTCACGCTTGGGGAAGGTCATCGAGCAAGTGCCGCACTTGAAGAAGTTGGTCTGATGCTGCTTGGCGTGCACAGTGGCCGCCTCGCGCGTCTCGAATCGCTGCGAGCACAGACGGCACTTGAATGGCTTTGGCTTGCCGCCGACATGCTTGCGCATATGTTCGTCTAGGACGCCCTTATCCGTGGACTTGAACTGGCAATGGTTGCACGAAAACAGCGAGGCGCCGGAAACGTTCAGGTTCTCGGAAGCGGCGGCAGCAGCTGCAGCCGCTGCGGCAGCCACCGGAGCAGCGGACGCCGGTATGGTGGTGGTGCTGGTCACCAGCACATTGGTGGCATGGTTGGTCTCCATGTGCTTGCGCAAGCTGGCCTCGTTCACAAAGTTGATGTGGCACATGGCGCAGGTGTTGTCCATGGCGGTGTTGTGATCCCGCACCATGTGCTGCTTCATGGCGCCGAAGTGTGGGAAGATCTTGCGGCAGGTCTTGCACTGGAACGTCTGCTGTTTGCAGGTCTCGTAATGAGTGTTGAACAACCGCATGTCCGAGGTTTTGTAGTCGCACGATGTGCACTTGTAGATTTTGGTGGCCTTGCGCTGCACAGTCTGTGTGCCCTGGGCGCTCTGGGGCGTTCCGGCAGCGATCTTGGCTTGGCCCACTGCAAAATAATGATAATTAGCAAGGAATAACATTGAAATAGGCTCGGGGTCTAGACTCACCTGGTGTGCCTGGTACGACCTTGCGTGTCCGTAAGGCATCCGAGCCCGGGCTCTCCTCTAACGATCGATTGGCGGCTCCTGTGCCCATCTTCTGCATCTTCAGAGGCGGACTCCCCTCCACACCACCCAGATCTTCGTTTATGGCATACTTCTTGTTTAGCAGACTGATCAGGTTCGTCTTCACGCGCTCCACGTCATTCTCCAGCCGGTCGTAGTAGTTGACCAGGTTAGTGCAGCGCGAGCACACGTAATCCTCGCCGCAGACAATCACGAAGAAGCCCTCGCCCACCAGCTGGGCCAGTTTGTTGGGGAACTTGGTGGCGGTGTGGGTGGTGGTCATCTCGGTGAGCGACGTCTGTGGCTCGCAACGCTCGTCGCAAATGTAGCATCGCGTGGCCAGGCCGCCAACGCCGATGGCCGCGTCCGCATCGCTGCCCGCCTGCTGCTGCTGGGCCAGGGATCCGCCGGCGGAGGCACTGGCGACGCCGCCACCGCCCCCACCGGGCACTACGAGGCGCGTCGTCTTGAGGATGCGCGGCTGACTGGGACCGGTAACGGTGACTGCTCCGCTATTGAGCAGATTGTTGAACTTGCGGTAGGTGGCCGGGTTCAATTGGTTGTTCATTGTGCGGTGAGCACGCCGTGGCCGTGGTGGGGCTGCCGGAGTCTTCGCTGTGTGCGGAACGGAATCTTTTGAGCGCAACACGCGCAACTGCAAGCCGCTCTTTTCTGTTATTCGGCGATTACGACGAACGGCGTTTTTACGGGGCACTGGGCTGGGCTCCTTCGATGGCGTTACTCGCGCTGGCTTTTTTTACGGACAGCCACACAACTATTGTGCACCAGAAACAACAATCTTTATCGGTTTTCAATTCTCTTCTCGCTTCGTTCTGGGTTGTCGCGGCGTCACTTTGACTGTACTAAAGTCTCGGGTGCTGTATTTTTTAGGGTTAAAAATGCGTATGTTTTGCAGCCGTGCTCGGCGTTAGCAGCTAGTTGTCTCGCTCGCTAGCACGCTTGCTGCCCTGGCAGCGCGGCGATGCACAAGGTAGTCGTCTCGCTCGCTCGCTACGGAAATGGCGGCTGTTCGGGCGGCCAGCCACGTTCAGACTGCGAAAAACTATGATAGCATTGCAGTTTTGTATGACGGTACAGGAGATGTTTAAATATAAAATGAAACGTAAAATTAAGCTACCTTATTTAAAATGTGTTTTAATAATTTGGATTTTTTTTCATATAGTTCGATTTCGAATTAATAGTATTATTGGCTTAATTTGGCCTGATAACTATGACGTGTCAGGTCTGTCATGCCTTCATGGTTCCATCAGCGGCCACCAGAAGCCGCCTTTGCGCGCGCACTTTTGAATATTCGTACTGCGAATAATTTAAATGTTTGGGAAATGAGGTAAGCGGCGGAATACAACTATTTACGCAAAGATAAGGGGCGACATCACTAATGTGCTAATACAGAAGTCCGATAAGATTGCAGTCCGCTCCAATTATAGCCATTCGATTTAGCTCTCATTCTCCCACACAATTGAGCCAAGCGAAAACGCTTTTCGATGCCGTGGCTGCTCTTTTCTGGGCGGGTGAGGTAAGGGGGCCGCCTTATCAGCAACGATAATATAATATTTACCATCCGAACGCAAAACGCAGCCCACAAGTTATGGCCCGATAAATGTTTCGACCAAAAACACAACGTTCAGTTAACGAACGAAACGAACAGCGAACGGATACTATCTCGAGAAATCGAGTTGAATCAAAGAGAAATATAGAAATAAAAATAAAAGCCTCCGCGGACAATTGGCGCATTCCAAAAGCTGTAATTCAAACCGAGCCATTATCGCTTGGTTATCTGGTAAATAAACGAGTTGCGAACGCGCCTCGCAAAAATAATTGGCGATCGTTCAGTTGGCCAACGGACGTCGCGTACTGCAAAAGCGCACTCAACCCTAACGATCCGGTCCGATCCGTGTGAATATAGACTATAGACTATATAGCAGAAGCCATCGAACAGTCGCTGCAAAATGTATTCACCGCCGGCGCCGAGCATCAAGCACTTTGGCTCCCTCAGAACGGCCGTACTCTGGGCCGGAATTCTCGGTGTGGTAAGTAGCTTCATGACCCCGCTCCCATTCCCCATTCCTCGATAAGGGGAGGAAAGGCATTGAAATTGACATTGGCACCACTCACCGGAATTGGCTGTGGCGGAGATACAAGTACATACTCCTCCACCTGACCATTGAGTCATTTCGAGCGATTCCCCGTTTCAAGAGGAACAGATATGGAGATAATCAGTCGCTGCGATTGACGTGTGTGTAAACAAATAGACTGAAAATAACACCTAGATAAGGAATGTTGGCTATAAAAATCAGACTTTTAATAAAAACCCCTAAAGAATGGACTTGTGAACCAGAAAGAGAGTTAATTAACGTATTTTGATTACTTTTAAATTATTTCTTGACTTAAAAACACATTACATTATGAAACAAGAGTTCTGACTTTATCTGCTGCATAGGAAAAGGTTTTCTCTCTAAAATATTATATTTATTAATTTCAATTAGTTTTTATTATAATATTTAATTATTTCTCTTCCAATAGGTGCAAGCCTGCATTTGGATTGGACTGACCATCACAGCGATATGTGCCTACAGCTGTGTGCTGTACATAACGGATTACGTTACCTACGGGAGCTTGGTCAAGGCGGTTTTCTTCTATGTGTACTTCAAGGGTGGCTGCAAGATGAGCCCCAACGATTTTCAGGCCTTCGATACCACCCTTCTGGACGAAGTGGAGACAGTGTTTGATACGAACCAATTGTTGATCTGGAACTGCGTCTACCTGGGAGTTTCCGTCTGCTGGCTCATAGTTTCCATTGTGCTAATAGCCGGTGAGTATCTTTATGAGACTCTAGGGAAGCGGAAATGAATGAACTGCATATGAAAACGATATCGAAGAGCTTTATGATTCACTTGTTCAAATCAAGAAATTTCTTTTATCAGGCAGCCAGCCTTAAATTGTAGATAAAATAAAAAGCCCCGCCATAAAGCCAAATAAACAAAAGGTTTTATAAGTTTAAAACTATATGAGAGGTTGTATAACAACTTCATTGATGGTTATTCCCCCGCAAATATTTTTTTTGGCAATCAATGGACAATAGCCAATCGAATCTAAACTTTAAAACTAGTTTTAATGTTAAAAAAAATAATTTAGGGGGAAAAACAATATAAAGAGAATCATTATCTCGCTTAATTTAAATAAAATTTTATTCAGTCATTTTGTAGATAATTAATTTACTGCCTTCCCCACTTTATTATTAATTTATAATATATTATCATTATAATTTAATGACTTAATTATGCTTCTGATTGATGTATCACTTGTAAACAAAGCCATTTTATAATCACATGCCTAAATGAAAGGTGGCACATATTATTTTTGTACTCCTGCGACTCATTAAACCTCCCTGCGATGGATATCTTAATTAATAAACCTTTATTTACTCTATATTCCCTTCAAGGCGTGCGCAAGGATAACGCCAAGAGTACCATGATTTCGATTTACTCCTGGGCCTTCTTCGTGGCCGCCATCTGCTGCATGGACGTGGCCTCCGGAGTGATCTTTGGCGTCGACTACGGACGCTTCCATGAGAAGGCTCTGACGCAGAATGCCAATACAATAAACGCTGGTGTAGTGAATCCGATGGGTGCCACCCTCATTGCCGGAGCCGTGTCGGCCATTTCGATGATGATCATCTCGTTCAAGGGCTTCGTCATGTGGCTAATTAACCTCCACCTGCTCATCTACCTGGTGGTGCGAGCCATTCGCATTGCCACCGATAAGGATGGCGCGGTAAGTTGTCATCTGAGGCCACCGGATGACCTCATCGCGGTGTCTTCTCCGATTCCGTTTTCGGTTCATATTCAAGTGATTTGTCTTCTAAAATATTCGAACAACGCAGAAAGTGAAATTTTTACGGCCGGGCAACGACTACGACATGGCTAAACTTAGCACTTTGCCGCCATTACCTCACTCGGTAGTGGTGGTGCTGGGTGCTAGTAATGGTAACCACTGATAAGAAAGCCTCGTCGATAAATTGCCTCGGGCCGGCTGATAGCAGATTCCTGGGTTTTCGGGCTCAGTGAAAAATGACTGCTTACTTTGAGGTTTAGGTGCGGGGGTACTGTCGTCTCAGGACAGTTCTCCCCAACTATAGAAACTAAGGAATTCTCTCCATTTACAGTATCAGTATTATTAAATCCTCTTTTCTAATCAGTTGCCGTTGAAGTGCAACATTTTCATTATCAGTTTGTTTAAAAATAATGGTGTGGAAATCTACAAAGTGAGACGTTATCATGGAATTTTAAATTAGACTAATTACTGGAGGTTTAAACATAAATTAAGATGAGAGAAGTATGCTATAAAAGGGTTCATTTGGATACTTTGATTCTATAAAAATATTTACATATTTTATCCCCACAGGATACTTTGTATAATCCCCGCAAGGATTCCAATGATATTCTGACCACCCGGCCCCCCATTCGCGCCTACGAGGAAGAGAAGTAAGTAGAAATTAATACCCTTCAGAACTTTAATCTAATGCCAGTTCCATGTCTCAGGGTGGAGATCCAGGCGTATAATAACGCAGCGTACAACAACGCAGCCTACGTTCCGGACAACCGCTCCACGGCGGAGACCATTGAGGTGAACGAGGACGCCATCATCCGAGCAGCGCACATGTCAATGGATTCCAATTTAATGGACCGCCGCTTCCGGGACCTCAACGCCTTCCAGCAGTACCCGGCTCCCAATCCGCAGGCTAGTCGTCCGCAGCGCCAGACCACGCAGACTCCGGTGCAGGAGACGATTGTGGTGGCGACGGCGGGATTCCCGGTGCCCGACTATTCGCCGGCACCGAGTCCGAATGGCATTCTGCGCCATCCCCAGTACTAAGACAGCTGGCGCCTCTGCAAAGCCCCATCGTTTCATATTATAATTCTCAAATAATCCCCAAGTGACAACTAAAGTTTAGTTCAAATTTTATCAGTATGACGACGGATGTTGTACATGTTATTCCTATTTATTTGCATGTTATTAACAAAATAAGTGTGTGCAGTTGTACATATATTAAACAGTCATAGTTGTTTGCACCGCCAGTCGAATGGTATTTGTTTTTTATTATTAATTCATTGTTTCATAATCCAGATAAGGCGCGAGTCGCCGAGATGGAAAACGGCCCCCAGCAACGATTTTGTTGGGAAGAGATTAGCCCGAGAGGAAGAAAGGCAAAGACGTAATTTAAATATTAGCTTGCTATTTTGTGTGAAAATTTTAGTTACAGAATTTTAATTAGTTTTAATTTTATTTAGTTGACTTTTTCTATTATCTTATTAATGTGTTTTGAATTTATCTTTCAAGCCGCCAAAATACATTTATTTTCCATAAAGCGATATCGATATCGGTGGACCAGTCTGGCAGCGCTGGTGCCGGAACACTAATTAAAGAGTTGGCAGCACTTGTCGGGTCAAACAAAAGTTCACAAATAATAATAATAATAATTTCGTGATAAGCCGGGCGAGATTCGACTTTCGTCCGAGAGCCGGGCATTAAACGTAACGCGTGTGTTTTGAAACCGCTCACTTGTCACCGAAACACCCCCGGAATCGGATCGTACATTCACTTGACCGGCACACAGTCGCCTCCGTCGCTCGCTTGTTTTTGATTGGGTAAAAAGCATGGTTTTCATCACAAAATTGACACGGATCGGGTTCCAGGCAGCCCGCCAGCTGCGCACCACGCCCCTCGCCGCCGTCCAGGGGCGCAGCTTCCATCTGACCAGCCTGCTGGCCGCAGGTAATCATCTATGGTTTATGCAACACGCAGTTGCAGTTGTGAAAGCACTGAACTTCAAACTGTAATCCGTAATCTCTTCCAGAACGTCGCTACACAAACAACCATGAGTGGGTGGAGCTGGTATCTGGAAACAAGGCCATCGTGGGCATCTCCAGCTACGCTCAGGAGTCGCTGGGAGACGTGGTCTTCGCCCAGCTGCCGGAACCAAACACGGAGCTGAAGCAGAACGACGAGTGCGGAGCCTTGGAGAGCGTAAAGGCGGCCAGCGAGGTGTACTCGCCGGTCAGTGGCAAGGTGACGGAGAAGAATGCTCAGGTGGAGGACACGCCAGCCCTGGTCAACAGCAGCTGTTACGAGAAGGGTAAGATAAACACATACTTTGCTTTTTTGAGATCCCTGTAATTAAAAATCGAATTTCCTTGCAGGTTGGCTCTTCAAGGTTGACCTAAAGAATCCCGGGGAGCTGGATACCCTTATGACCGAGGAACAGTACAAAGACTTCGTGAAAGGCAGCGCCGATCACTAGACCAATCCAGCAGCCAGCCAGCGATCAGCGAGCAGAGACCCAGCATTTGTTATCTCCGCACAGTCCATCGAAAACACACACCAAAACTCATCGCCATCCCACACGTTGTTGTAGCTCTGACATTTGTTACGAATAAGAATCGACAGTAAAGCCAAATATTATATTTAAATCGGGCGTCTTGACCTGCGGGTGGCAGTGTTCCAGACCGAGTCTGCTCCCCCATGGAAACCTTCTAGCCGATAAGCCCAGTCGAAGAGACGGCGACCGAAGAGAAACAGGCGGAACGGAATCACTCGAAAGATAAGCGAAACACTCACTCAACTAGATCAAGAGAGCCTAGAGACAGGTTAAGAAGCACTCAATTTCCTGGTGATAATACGGATCAGCTTGGAACGGCGTGTTTGGATTTGGATTTCTATTAAAAAACTGTTGCCGGGACGGGCGATGGCACACGCCACGGGCCATCACCTGATTGATGATGGACACACCTACCTCTCTGGAAAGTTACGCCGTGCTTATACGGCGATAAGGATGTCTCAAGTCGCGCCTAGAAATCTACATGATTCTGGCGAATGATGATAATGATTGAACTTGAAGAGCGCGCTTTTGCCTCCGAAAGCTGTGCCGACGGAGGCGAAAAGCTTTGGCGTTGCTCATACGATTGGTCAGTGCTCAAAAAGAACTCATTCCGTGCGGTGCGAGAAGCGCGTGCTGCTCGAGAACCAACCCCAGAAATATAATAACAAAAACAGACACCCCGCACACACACACACTAAGCTAAGGATAATTGCAACGCAGGATAATTTCAAGACCCGAACAAAGGAGAACCATTCAAACAAGTACCAGTAAAGCAGTAAACAAAAACAGAACCGACAAAATGCCAGCGGAAAAATCAATATACGATCCGAATCCGGCCATCAGCCAGAACGCCTACATATCCAGCTTCGAGGAGTACCAGAAGTTCTATCAGGAGTCGCTGGACAATCCCACGGAGTTCTGGTCTCGCGTGGCCAAGCAGTTCCATTGGGAGACGCCCGCCGATCCGGAGAAGTTCCTCAAGTACAACTTCAACATCTCCAAGGGCCCCATCTCGATCAAGTGGATGGAGGGCGCCTCGACCAATCTGTGCTACAATCTCCTGGATCGCAATGTCCGCAACGGTCTGGGCGACCAAATAGCCTACTACTGGTGAGTCCTCCTCCTCGCCCACTCCCCTTCGGGGTATCGTAGGTCGCATGAAAACAAAAGTGGTTCGCTGGCAGGACAACACGTATTGATTTTTCTTGTGGTTACGAAACTCTTGCCTCGTGACGTGCATAACGTTGGTAGGTAGGTGGATTAGGTTCGGATTCAGGTTCGGCTTCGGGTTCGGGCACCTCTCCTCGGCCAGGATTTACTGCGCAGGCACCATCACAGCGAACAGATGATACTACGTACGTGTATATTGCAAGGATGCGAGCTCAAGGGCACATCTCACCTTACTGCCATCGATTTTTGGAGGCGAGCAGGAGCTAGCCCTTTGTTTTCCTAATCTGTCTGCAGTTAATTGCAGCGATTACTTTTGTTTTGATTGCGACTTAATCGTTTCGACTTAATCGCCTGCATGCCGAATGTGACAGTGAGTCTAATGACTCCGAATTAAGGCAAATTTCGGGGGATTTTCGCTGTGGCTTTCTAGCTGCCGTTTGGCTAAACGGTCTGGGTCAATGTCAGGGCCATTCGCCGCTTCGAGACCTCGTCGTAACAGGGTGACCCGGCCAAGTTTAAGCTCCGCATTGGTATTTCTTTGTTTGTCTATGCAGTTTATATCGATTAGCAATTAAACCGGTTGAGGCGTCTGAAAACAGAGTCTGTTTTAGTCTGTTATCTTAACGTTATTGTATATAAAAATTTAATTGAAATTATGGGAATATCTTCAGACACTTTAAATATTTATATTTATATTTAATTATAAACAAATTTCGGGAAATTAATAAACATTTCTTTCTCAGTTATTCGAATTGAAAATCTAGACTTATGGAGATTTGTTGTTTTAAAATATGGAGTTAGGATTTATTGAATTTTTATTTAAATAATGGGAAATTATATTTTTACAGTTCCACCCAAAGCTCAAAATACCTTGTCTCATTATCAAAGTCTCTATATAGTTCGTCACCACCATATTTACTTGCTTCTCCACGAGACTTGTTCGTTTCTAAAAGTTAACACAGACAAATGCAAATATTAACTAATAGTCCCAGGTTCTTCCCACTATAAAGTACGAATTTAATGGTGTTTGTAATCTACATACTCTGCCGACTACGATTTAACAACGGACACTCCCTTCCCCTGATTAGGTTTCCAGGAATCTAGCGCTATATAGTACTATATAAGTAAGATTCTCAAGTGCCCACTCAAAACGCAATTAAATTGAATAGCCTGGATGAAATAAGCACTTTGTTTTGGTTGTCCGAGAAGATTCGTTTTATTTTGAGACCCAAAGTTCACCGTGCAGTGCGTCAGGCTCACAATGTTAAACAAATGTTAATGCTAATGAGCTTATCTTGGGGTTATCACCAAGGGGCGGCTCCCTGTGCCCGGGGGAAATGCAAATGAAAGTCAGGTAATTGAAAGGCAATTACAAGGTCATTCCTAGTAAATTTCCAGCCAGCTTGGGTTCTACGCTTCTAGGGCTCAATGTTACCCGTAACCCATCACTATTCCGCGCTATTTCCCATTTCTTTTTTTTTGTTGGAATTATTTAATCCCAGCGCACAATCTGTCCTCACTGTCCCTCCTCCGATAAGATAAAAACTATAACTGGGGAAAAGAAGACAGAAAAAATACCGTGCACGTAATGAGTAATAATTAACGCTTTCCGAACGGCCGTTTCAGATAATTTTATTGCCAAACCAAAGCAAAGCAAAACAAAATCTTAAACTTTATTTGCACCGTGTTTTTTATTGGAGAGATAGCAGAAAGTAAAACTTGAAGAAAACTAGTATCGTTAGATTCTACAAACTATTTGGGATTTATTATGGAACAGGTGCAAATCAAAACTAGTAATAGTGAGTGGTGAGCTCTACTGAAAGATTTATTGTGGGTTACGAAAGGGGGAAGTCTGTTTTATATTTGTTTTTTAATTATTTATTTGTGTAATGCTTGACCTATAATTAAAATAAAGTGCTGACGGAAGGATTGAAGTCTATACTTTCAGCGTTGATTTAGTACATGCACATGTAATAGAATGTTGGAGTTTTGTTGGTAGATTAACCAGAGTTTGTTAATATCAATTATTATTTCAATTTTATAAAATATAATTTAATTTATAGATATATACATTTTGATTAAGTATCACCCAGAACAAAATTTTCAAACTATGTTAAGATATCAAGTTCGAATTATAGGACATATTATATTAAAATATAAATAATTTTACCAATATTTTAAACAATCGTTAGATTTGAAATACCTTACCAGATATAGTGGCTCTTAAGATCAGTTGAAACCCTTTTAAAAATATACGGAATTTTACCTTTGAATCCTGATATTGGTTGGGTTCGAAACTCTTAAAATCTTAAATCTAAGAAATTGTTATATTTATTTAACAATTTCGAATTCAACCGATTTACGCAAATCGTTTTGCGAATATCTAGACTCGATGGCAACAAAAATTAAATTGAATTAAGCAAACACGAAAGCTGCACAGCGAAAGTCGAGCATTGTTATGTAAGCGATTTGACAATGCGCGCAAATTGTTTATTCAAATTGATGGAAGCGCGTCTTTGCGTTAAACATTTTGCTATTTTCCGTCTTTCTGTCTTTCTGTTTTGTTATTTTCCATTTCTGTGTCACTGCGTCTGGGCAAAAGGTGTAGGGAAAAGTGAGCGAAAAATAGGAAAGGAACTAAGGGAAAGCAAAAAAAAAATACCTGATACGGGGAACATAAAGAATCTTGGCTCTTAAACCAGGTAACATCCAACAGTTTGAGATACATTGGGAGAAAATAAAATCACGCGATCACATCGTCTGATTCACTCACAACCAAACCTCTCACGCACCCGCTGACATACAGAGGGAGGGAAAGAAAGCAACAAAAAGAATGGACTGTCTGTCTCTGTGTATGTCTTACCTGCGCTAAAGAATAATGCTGTCTAGGCATTTATACATTTTTTCGCCACTCTTATCAGTTTTGACAGAAAAACTTGTTTTGCCCATCCCTTGCCTGTAAATTATGTAAACCGCCTGTTTTCATTGTCAATCCCAAGATTTACGAAATTTGAAGTCAATCGAATGATCGTTAGGCAAACTCTGCAGATCAGCATCGTACGATAATGGCTCTCAAACTGTAGGGCACAGCCAGACACTGAGACGCGTGTGAGGGAGCATGGCGCGTTTTTGTATTTAAATTTAGAGAAAATAAATAAGACATATTTCGGGTTTCAAGAAATATGTATATATTTAAAAATATTATAAAATTAATTAATACTCTTAGATATATTTTTATTACACAAAAAGAGTCAGTAATTTAATATTTCAATATAGCTAAAATGCAATCTAATTTTTGCTGTGTAGAACGAAGGAAAAACATTCGATGCGATTTATACGACACGCGAATCCAACAGCTGATGTTATTGTTATTAAGATAAGTTGGCGGTGTTTTTTTTTTTTATTCTTAATTTTGCCATTCCCCCTCCATAATTGCTTGCGTTCACGCGTTTGGAGTGGAGAGAGAGTGCGGCTGTTTTTAGCATATTTTGTGATTTGTGATAACGACAGCCAGCCGGCCACGCGTCTCGCTGTGGTCAAGAGGTGAGCGGGATCGTGCTTCCGAGTCTTCGATGTGAGGTGTTTCCAAGGAGGCATGGAAAATTTCTTGTCTGGCGATCCGGCGACAAGATTAGGTGGCAAGTGGGCCGATTACCTCGCCAAATTGCAAATTAATATATTCGCGTCGCGCCACTTTTTTCCCACAAACACTGGTTACTCATGCGTCGGAGGAGAAGCTTCCACCAAATCATGAGTGCTCGTTTCTGATAATGAAAGAGGACGTCCGTAAGCACTTGGCCTTGACTGTGAGTTTTCGCCCGCCGTCAGATTACGAATTTCGGGCAATGTTTGGGAGTCACCGATACTTTTGTTACAGTTTGGAAGCCATATCAATCATATTTAGAGAAATTATTTTTAAATAAATGTAAAGTTAATTATGGACAAACATTTTTAATCATACAATACAATGTATAATTAATGTGATAAAACGTGATTACTCAATTATATTACGCTTAATTTTTATAAAGCTAAACACAAAGATCGTGTCATTGATTTTTGATGGTATTTTCAATGCGTATTAGATTTATTTTTACCGTCTTACTAATTGACAAGTGCGAGTATAAACCAGTATTTCGTACAAGTGGAATAACATTTCGCGGCAGTTGGCCCAGTCACACCCGAAACAGTGCGAGACAAGGCCCACTCACCCACCAATAACACCCGAGTCACCCCCCAAAGGTGAACTTTGATCGGTGCAGACTAGTCAGAGGTTCCAAAATAACCCCCAAAACGTCACGACGAGAGAGCTTTGTTCCCAATGCTTCCTGCTTTCTCTTTGGGAACCGAAATAAATGGGCTTTTATTGCCAAGCTAATGCTTATCGGCTGACCGCAATGATTTACACTTCGCAAACGAAACCTGCTGATTGTCTGTAGACGACACCTGTCGTTGGTTTTAGCCTAGTTTGTTTATTATTGTTTTTATTTTTGCCGTACTAATCTGTCTTGACCTCCAAAATGCCATGGAAAATTGCTTTCCCCATTTCAGTTTCGTGTTGCAAGTGTTTATGTATCCGTTTTGAGCGCTGAAATCATTCACTCGATTTAACTCAGTCACGATTTTTGTTTATCAGAAAAGCTCTTTGTTCAGTTTTACATATCCACATTCCGTGCTAAATTCTAAATTCATTCTTTTAATAGCAACAATTAGGGGAGCGTTGACAGTGAGTTTCTCTTTGAATGGGAACTGGGAGGTTATTAGAAATGTTTAAAAAATTATTCAATTTACTAAAGGATTTGATTGTTCCAAAAATGAGTTCAACAACATTTTAGGTTTTGGTTTTATTCCTCTTAATAATGATTGCTTTTCAAGGCAATAGTAACATTGTAATAGTGCCTCGTGTAGTTAGTCAAAGACTATTAGCAACTGTTGAATGCTCAGTACATATGGATATATTATGTATGTTGAATATATAAAACATTTTGTTGGTTTATGGCATTGGCTTTTGTTGCCAAGTTCAGAACAAAAAGGGAAAGGCACACAAGGTGAATAAAGTTCTATACAATGTTTCTACTTTTAAGAACAATTGCGGTGAAAATGTTAGCAATTGCGTTGGCCTAATTCTTAGCATACAATTATTTGAGTTTATTATTATTCTGCTGACCAAAAGAATCATTTTGTTTATCCAAAAAATATTATATTTATGTGTAAAATCCCTGTGCCATCTAATATTATTTTGATGTCCAAAAGACACATTTTATTTATTCATTTTTGGTAAAAAAATCCCAGTATATTTGATTAAATTTGCAGTATTCAAAAACCAAATAAATTACCGTAAAGCTATTAAGTAATTGTGGAAATTGCAAAGCTATTATTTTTACCTCCCCGAGTATAGATATACAGAGCTAACTTTGAAATTAGGTGGCAGAGAATCGAATTAAGTCTTCGTCGGGGCAATTAGGAAGCCTCGAATTACAGTAAGTGATCCAATTGTGATGGTCGGGGTAATTAGCCCAATTGTGGGGGACACCCGGTACAATGGCACCCATTTGTGAACGCCACCGGCAACGCGTGCTCGATGTAAATACTATACATATATATGGGCTATATACTATGCTATAGAATGCAATATGTGTTTCCTCATGGCCGTGTTTTTCTTTCTTTGCAGGGAGGGCAACCACCCCGATGACTATTCCCGGGGCCTCACCTACCGCAAGCTTTTGGAGGAGGTCTGCCGCTTTGCCAACGTGCTGAAGGATCATGGCATCCGCAAGGGTGATCGCGTCTCCATCTACATGCCCATGATTCTGGAGCTGCCCATCGCAATGCTGGCCTGCGCCCGCATCGGTGCCGTGCACTCGATCGTCTTTGCCGGCTTCTCGCCGGACTCGCTGGCGGAACGAATGTTTGACTGCAAGGCCAAGCTGCTAATTACGGCGGATGGAGCCTGGCGTGGTGAGAAGCCCCTGTACCTGAAGGCCCTGTGCGACACCGCACTGGATAAGGTGGAGGAGATGGGCCACTCCGTTGAGAAGTGCATCGTGGTGTCGCATCTGAAGCGCGTCACCCCCTGCCAGCCGGATCATGTGGAGGAGGAGATACCGTGGACCGATGATCGCGACTACTGGTGGCACGAGGAGATGGAGGACAAGGAGCCGGCCTGCTATCCAGAATGGATGGACGCCGAGGACCCGCTGTTCATGCTCTACACTAGCGGCTCCACCGGCAAGCCCAAGGGCGTGCTCCACACCACCGCCGGATACCTGCTGTATGCGGCCACCACCTTTAAGATCGTCTTTGACTACAAGCCAGGTGACATTTACTGGTGCACCGCCGATGTGGGCTGGATCACTGGACACACGTACGTTGTGTACGGACCGCTGGCCAATGGCGCCACTTCAGTGATTGTAAGTGGCTTGATTAGATCTTGTTTAGAGTCTGGAATTTCCAACTAATCATATTTATTGCCTGTCTTTTGCAGTTCGAGGGCACCCCGTTCTTTCCTGGAAACGATCGCTACTGGAGCGTCATCGATAAGTACAAGGTTACACAGTTCTACACTGCTCCCACGGCCATCCGAGCGCTCATGAAGTTCGGCGAGGGACCCGTGCTTAAGCACAATCTAAGCGGACTCAAGTAGGTTCCGTTTAACTTTTAGGGGGTTTAAATATAGAACTTTCCTTACATAATTTCTTTTTTGTTTAAATAATTTTTGCAAGTATTTTTATAAGCACTAAATATGCCTTACTTTGTACTCCTTTTCTTATTGTATTTTTTCATTATCTTACAGAGTTTTGGGCAGCGTGGGCGAGCCCATCAATCCGGAGGCCTGGCTTTGGTACTACCGATACATTGGCAAGGAGCAATGCTCCATTGTGGATACCTTCTGGCAGACGGAGACTGGCGGTCATGTCATCACACCGCTTCCTGGAGCCACACCCATGAAACCAGGCTCGGCTGTGAGTAATCCCTTTGCTACCAAAACGGAACTTTAATTAATTCATTTGCCTTATATTTTGTATTGCAGTCATTTCCCTTCTTTGGCGTCAAACCCACATTGCTGGATGAGTGTGGCATCGAAATCAAGGGCGAGGGCGAGGGCTACTTGGTGTTCTCGCAACCTTGGCCTGGAATGATGCGCACCTTGTATAACAACCATGAGCGCTTCGAGGACACCTATTTCTCCAAGTTCCCTGGCTACTACTGCACTGGCGATGGTGAGTTTGGCGTTTATATAAAAAAGGCACCAATTTCAAATATTAGTTTAAATTTCTTTCTTATATTTTGTACTAATTATGCACTAAATTTGATTTAAACAGGTGCCCGTCGCGATGCTGATGGCTATCTCTGGATCACCGGTCGCGTGGACGACATGTTGAACGTGTCCGGTCACCTGATGTCCACCGCCGAGGTAGAATCCGTTCTCACGGAGCATCCTCGTGTGGCTGAATCGGCCGTGGTCTCCCGTCCGCATCCCGTGAAGGGCGAATGCCTCTACTGCTTTATTACGCCAAATGAGAACGAGGAGTTCGACCAGAAGCTAATTTCGGATCTAAAGAAGATGGTGCGCGAGCGCATAGGACCCTTTGCCATGCCGGATGTCATTCAGAATGCGCCCGGATTGCCCAAGACGCGATCCGGCAAGATTATGCGTCGCGTGCTGCGCAAGATAGCTGTGAATGATCGCAATGTGGGCGACACCTCGACGCTGGCCGACGAGCATATTGTGGAGCAGCTGTTCGCCAACCGGCCCGTGGAGGCCAAGTAGATGGAAGCAGGCATTGCGGCTAGGATCGATACCTATTCCCAGGGCTTTCTCCGGCTTGCCACAACGACCACTCTCCGCTCGGCCATCGCATTTTTACGTATCCCCCGGTGTTACGTAATCCTGTAAATCTCCCCCTACACTTGTAATACACCTACTGCTTAATGTTGGTCCCGTTCCGGGCTGCGGCGTGTTTAGCATTAGCCCCTTCTAAACTCTATCTAGTTTGTAAGCCAAGGCGTGTGCGTAAGTAACCGGCTGGATCCACGTCTGTCTATCTGTTTGTGTTTCTTGCCGCCTGTTCACCGTAGTAGTTGAAAAGCTCGCTCAGCACGCACACACCGCACATTTTTCACAACTCTTTCGTTTCTTTGTTGTAGTCGTAGCCTAAGTTCTCGCTAATTCGTATTGTGATAAAAATTTAATTATATATCTTACTTAATACTTATATATGTATTTTTAGTAGAATTGATATGAGACAAAATATATACACGATTCCAGTTGTAGCCACAGAATAACAACACAGTTCTCATATCCTTTTTGGTTGTATGCCCTTTAATTTGTATCGTTTGTAGACCTTATCTCCTTGTTTTCCTGCCACATTTTCAGGTCTGAGGAGGCCGCCACGCACGTAAGTCCGGAACCGATCGGGGACTCGGTTTCCTGCCCTTGTCCCACTAGTCCATAAGTTTGAGAACGATACATATCAGTGTCAGCATTCCTGCATACGACCTATACATGTTAGAGCGAGATTATCGCTATGATATACTATATACACCGCATATACAATATATTATATATTTATGTTATACGGTCAGAAGACTTACTGCAACGAAACATATCATGAAGTTACTGCGCAAGCCTATGAATATTATATAGAGGATATTATTAATGTTAGAGCTCGTTGTTGTTTTGGGAGACGATCTCGGTAATGAAATGGTGACGATGGAGATCATGGAGATGGGCTGATTTAGGGGGCAGCCGTTCCCCGTCTGATTGTAAAAAGATTGTTAGGAAGAAGGCTATTTACATATCAATATATATTTATGTATTATGTATGTGTATAAAATAAAGTTTATTGTTTCAATTCGTTGTTTGATATTGATTATTTTCGAAAAGGATAGTTTCGAGTTTAATCTTTTGATCATTTTAATATTTTAGTCAAGGATCGATTTAATTTCCATCAAATCACGCCGCCTTTAATCTTTATTATAATTATCATCTCAAAGCTGAATGTATATTGTATCGTTCTGGCTTGGCTGTAAACTTCCAAGCTAGCCAGTGACATTTCAGCCTTTGACACACTCGCTCAGTAGATTTTCGGCTGGGACTGCGACTTCCTGGTGGCAGCGTGCGGGTGAAACTAGGTCTAAAACGGGGTAAACGGGAAAACAACACAACGTCAGGATGTCGCAAAGAGAGGAAACTAACAGGAACGCTCCTGAGGAGAAGAACGCCGCCACGCGCTTCGGTCTGGAAGATCACGAGGCAACTCAGCAGGATGCGCGTGTGACTGCATTGCGGTCGGATCACGAACGGCGTTCTTCAATGATGCCGATGGACGGACGGCGGTACAACAAGTCGACCTCGCGGATATTGAGCGTCAATGACCAATGGGCGATCAACGGGCAGCGCGCTTCCAATGAGCGTGTTTCTAAAGAGAACCGCAGGAGCAGCGAGAACCCCGATACATTAGTGCTAAGTAAGTCCTCATCTAAAGCTCGCGATCAGGATGCAAACCTCTTGCAGCCCGCCTACGACGCCGATAGTTCAGAAACGGATGCGGAAAGGAAAAGTTCATTCAGCCCTGTGATAACACCAGTGGGACTCCCGATGCTCCCGGTGCCTCCGCTAGGAATAACTCCGGGGTCGATATCTGATGTGGATAATGAATACAAAATGGAGCCGCCAAAAGAGAGGCCAGAGGATTTGCCTATGCCACCGCCCATCATGATGCCGATCACGCCTACCGAATCCAGGGATCTGAATCCGGGCTGCAGCGCCGATGACGTGCAGAGCTCTCTAAGCAAGTTAACCAACACAGACGTGACTTTCAATCCGTCAAAGAAGTTCGCCACCAAGGGCACCAACACGTCCGGCACCATGATCTCAGAAAGCGGTTCAGAGTCGGACGAGGAGACCTGCTTGCCGGAGTCATTCTCCGCCAGCGACCTGGGAAGCCTCTTTCTGCTCGCCTGCCGCGAGGTAAAGTCGGCGGGCGAAATAGCGCGTGCAAATAATGAGAAGAAGCCTGAACCCAAGGGTCGGGAGGATCCAGGGCCAGTAACGGAGGGCCGTACCGAAAGCTTGGTCGAGAGCACCTTCATCAATGCCATCAGTTCCCGTTTTCCCGATCACATGTAAGTTGAAGGGGGCTTAGATATATAGTAATGTCATTCCCATGCACAAATGGCCCTTCCTTGTGCATAGATTCATTACCGGGGAGCGAATTGCCAATTCAGAGACCGGAATCGTAGAGTTGACAGATAAACCCACTTGGATAATTGATCCAATCGATGGGGCCATGAATTATGCCCACCACTTTCCGTACTATTGCATGTCCGTGGCCTATTTGGTGAACTGTGAGACCGAGTTCGGCATTATCTACAATCCGCCCATGACGAACATGTACACGGCGCAGCGGTGTAAAGGAGCGAAGATAAACGGCAAGTGTATCAAGACGTCCAAACAGGAGGATTTGGCCTCGGCACTGGTTCTGCAGGAGTTCGGCTCGGGGGCAAACGAACCGCAGGGCCGCATGGGAATGGAAAACGCGCAACGGTTGGCGAAGGTTGCGCATGCGTGAGTACTCTATTCGTTTTGCCAAAGGGACTCTCCAGTCGTTGATTTCCTTGCAGGATGCGTTCCATTGGCTCCCCTGTCATGGGCCTGGCCATGGTGGCGTCTGGTGTGGCAGATGCCTATTTCAACTTTGGGCTGCACATTTGGCATATGGCTGCGGGGGTGCTCCTGGTCACCGAGGCCGGCGGCGTAGTGATGGACCCATCTGGCGGCGAGCTGGACATCATGTCCCGTCGGTGCTTGGTGGCGTCCTCAAAGCCCCTAGCCCAAGACCTCAGTAGTCGGTTGGACCAGAACTATCCGTCTCCGCGGGACGACGAAACGTGCAAACCGGAAATGCGTGACTTTACCAGCCAGACGGACTTCCCCGATACCGAAAGCTCGGAAACGGAGACCAACGCACCTGCCAACTAAACTGTCCATCAGGAAGTCCAGCTGAAATTCGCCGAGTAAAAGTGCATTTAATAAATGGACATAACATCGGTTTTTACTCCGGCAGACAGAAAATAGTTCTTTTCACAATTCAAATTCAGTGGTGCGAAGGGGAAATATGGGGAATTTTAGTGCGACCAGTCTTGGAGGTAAATTTCGATAGCTCCGATAGCTTCTATCGTAATATCGATGTTTCTGCAGTCCATAACTGATTTTTAATTAAATTAAATCTTGCAACTTTCGGGTTTGTTTGCGGTTCATTGCAACGCCGGGATCCGCAGAGACAGCACACCACAAAATGGGCGATAACGTGGATCTGGAGAAGTGCTTCGAAGTGGTCAGCAATCTGGTGTCCGAAGCAGGACGGGTAAGCAGGCAGAGCTGTGGAAAAACACTTGAGATTCCCAAGGGGTCTAATGGAATTTTCCTTCATTTGTTTACATCAGCTGATTGCCCGGAACAATGAGACGCGCCAGGAGTTTGTGTGCAAGAGCAACGACATTGATCTGGTGACGCAGACGGACAAGGATGTGGAGCAACTGCTGATGGACGGCATCCGCAGGCAGTTTCCCGATCACAAGTGAGACTCCCTTGCCTTCTCTATCTCATTGCCTTATAATCCTTTATCACCATCATTGCCAGGTTCATTGGCGAGGAGGAGAGCAGTGGAGAGGCTGGTGTCAACAAGCTGACCGATGCCCCAACCTGGATTATCGATCCAGTTGACGGCACCATGAACTTTGTCCACGCCTTTCCGCACTCTTGCATCTCCGTGGGACTGAAGGTGAACAAGGTCACCGAGCTGGGTCTGATTTACAATCCAATGCTGGAGCAGCGCTTTACAGCGCGACGCGGACACGGCGCCTTCTACAACGGCCGCCGAATCCATGTGAGTGGCCAGCAGGAGCTGGGCAAGGCTCTCGTCACCAGCGAGTTCGGGACCACGCGCGACGAGGCCAAAATGAAGATAGTGAATGAGAACTTTGAGAAGATGGCCAAGAAGGTGCACGGGTAAGTCATATTCTTGAAAAAATCAGATGCCAATTAGCTACCTTTCTCATATTTTTCCCCCCTTAGTTTTCGCGTCCTGGGCTCGGCTGCCCTCAACATGGCCATGGTGGCTTTAGGAGCGGCTGATGCTAACTACGAGTTCGGTATCCACGCCTGGGATGTGTGTGCTGGCGATTTGATTGTCCGCGAAGCCGGTGGAGTGGTCATAGATCCCGCTGGCGGGGACTTTGACATCATGTCGCGAAGGGTCCTAGCAGCAGCCACGCCCCAATTGGCGCAGGAAATTACCAAAGTGCTGACGCAATTCTACCCGCTGCCCCGAGATGACTAAGCTGCTGAAATACTTGCATTTTATTTATCGAACATGCACCCACTTAAGTAATGGCTCTCCATTCCGTACCAAACCGAAGGCATTTGTACCGAGCACTTGTACCTAACGAAGGAATGCGCCTAGTCATGGATATTCCAAAAATAAAGATTGTTGTACAAACAACACATAAATGTAAACGAAATAAGATTCGTATCCTTGATAAACAAAAAACAAAACATTTTGCAAAGGTCTCCCATTAAAAGTTGTTGTCAAATCGGAATAATCTCCGCCTTTATTTAATCTCCAGGGGAAAAAAGTAGTTTTCTAACCCGACGTTCTTTATCAAATCATTGAAAGACATTTGTTTGTTTGCTTTTCTGTAATTTTATTACAATCTGCGTATGTATTTCTCGCTTTCTAATTAGTTTTCGCAGTGTTCTTATCGTCTTTTGTTTATATATTTTGTTTTTGCGGCTTAGTGTTATGTATATTGTTGGTTTTTTGCTTTTTGTTCTATTTCTTAGTAAGTTAGTAAAGCGAGCTGGCTGGCCTTGTATCTATCTGATAATTGTGAATGCCCTGTTCTGGGAATTGGAATAAATGGGCTTGGATTCACCGCAGACAATGGCGGGCTGTGATTGGTTAGAGGGGGGGATACGGGCTTTACAGGGCATTGCAAGATCGACGGAGCCGACTATTTGGAAGAGTGTTTTATGGGGCTTGGATCTGGTAACAACAGCTAAGCAATGTCTTGCATATTGATATATGATTAGTGTGTGTATTTTGCACTGTATTCGAGTAGAGCAGAGATAACAAGCCATGTTCGTAGGAAGTCGGCCTTCTCAGGGGGAGGTGAGCTGCTGTAGTTAGCTGAGTATTTTGGACTATCGTAATACCATTTTTAAAATTTGACACATCATTTGAAAAATGTAATCAAAGCTACAGTAGGTAAAAAATTGTATCTATATATTTATTTTATATATATTATGTGTATGTATGTATATAATAGTTTAGGTTTAAGTTAATAATGTAATTAAAAATCTGTTTTTTCTGGTTTGTTGTCGTTTTAATGCTACATTCACAAGGTTCCATTATGCGCACTGGTTTACAAAATTAACACAGAGATTTGTTGGGGTTTGTGCTTGGATCGAAATAATAGATCGTGGCTCTGGAGGGGGGATCGGGTGAGAGGGAACATAGCAAGCGTTTTTGTTTTGTTTTCTTCTAAGATATTGCGAATCGTAGTCTATAAATTTATGTATATAGATCTATATATTGATTTCGATATTCTAATTCAATAAGCGAAAGGTACACATGGAGCATAAAACGGCAGCCGCGATTCTCTCGGGGCCTTGATCTGATCCTGGTCTGGACCGCAGCTGCCTCTGTCTACATTTTATATTTTCCTTTGTCACACTAATAAAATTTACAAAAATTTTCTATATAAATTCAACAATCAATGAAGAGCTTTAGAGAAGAATCCATTTTGATTTTTACATACATGTATTTGATATATAGATAGATTTAAATATATATGTGTATATGTATGTATATTTAGGTATATTTTGTTCGTCTGTCGGCTGTCTTGTCTGTCGTATTTCATGTAAACTTAACACACAAATTTAGCACCAATCCATTCAAAAATTGATTAAACAATCTGATTGTTCCGAGTTATACAAATGAAGCCTTAAAGCACTTAACTTAGGTGGTGGTGGCGGTCTCTGGCCCAAGGAGCTTAAACATAGGGTCTCAAGGATAGGATCTTAAGCGAGAAACTGAACACTTTCTGAATGGGGAAGGATCCGGGGTCCGGAAGATGTATGAGAGGAAGCTTTAAAAAATAATCAAGTCGCAGCGAGTTAATGTTAAAAATTAATTTAAATTTATTTACACGCAGATACAATAAACGCATCGATCTTCAATTCGAAATGATTTAAACTAAGGCGTAGAATTATCATGTTGCATATGTATAAGTATATATTATGTCGTATCGTATGGGATCTACAACTTTTGCAAGCAAACGAAAGGGGTCTTTTTGCTCTTCTCGACTACACTAAATCCGTATCTCTAGATGTAACGTACACATATATCCGATATTGTTTATAGTAAGTTAATAATATTTAAAAAACCAGTATTTATCGAACTTTAACGCTCGCTCTTCAGTCGAGTTCTGAATAGATGCCTTGGATAGCTGGCCAATGATGAGTGGGGATGGGACTTCCAATCTTCAGCCTTTCCTTAATTTTGCCTGGAAGGTTGCTTGGATGGGGCGAAGGTGATGCGGTGATGTTCGGTGTGGAGCTTGATGAGTCAACAATGAAATAAATAATTTATGTTTGCGCATGGATATGTTCAGCGGGGGAGTTCGAAGCTCGAACGCTCCAGCACTGCTGCGAGTAGTGATGGGCGAGTAGTAGTGGGCTTAGTGAACTATCTCCAGTAATGCTGAGTAGACGTGTATCTGATCTCGTGTCCCTCCTCTCTCTCTCTCTCATCTCTACATGCTACGTTGCTTAAGCCTACAAGTGGTTGAATATTTTTTGTTGCGGTTGCTTTGCACGGCCCTGGGGATCTCCGCTCCCCCATCCTACAGCTCGTCGTCGGCCTTCGGTATGTCGAAGATCTCGGCGAAGAGGGGCGGCAGGCGCAGCTTGGTCCAGCAAGTCCGCAGCCAGTCCAGATGTGAGAAGTGCTTGGCTCCGAGCGACCGCAGTTCCGGTATCTTCGCCTCCAGCGCCGGCATAAGCTGCAGCGCCTGCGGTGAGCCGGCCCTTGAGCGCAGGATCTGGACGCGCAGGGCCTCGGCCACCAGTTCCCTGGCCCGTCCGATCACCTTCGGCTCGCTGAGTCCCGCCCTATCGGAGGCCAGCAGCACCATGGCCGAGAAGAGGCCGATTTCAGTGTCGCTCAGACCGTACACATTCAGGGTATTGGCAAAGTTCAGCAAGGCGTTCACAAAGTCCGACTGCAAGTGGATTTTAATTGGAAATAAGTAATTAAATTCCCCCGCAAAGCTAAATCCACTCACATCGTAGAGTATCTCCAGTTGCTGTCGCGTCAGGTAGGCTCCGTCGTCCAGCGTGAGTGTCGCCTCGTTGATCAGGCGGGCCACATGCGTCAGCCAGACCTCAAAGAAGCCCAGCTTGATGAGTATGAGCTGGTCGTCTTGTGTGAAATTACAGAAGCCAGGTACGCGTTTAGCAAACTCCACAATCCGCTGCACGCCGGGCGTCACTCTGGCCGAGAACTGCTGCCACAGCCAGATCTTCTGGAACTCTAGGCTCTCCGCCACCGAGTTGGCGATCTGTGGGAGATGAGTTTAATTAATTAACTGACTTTAACAGTGGGATAATATTAATACTTACGCCATTCTGTGGCACTGTCACCGGTCGCCGCATCAGATCCCGGGTTAGCTCCTCCGTGTAGGAGCAGTTCAAGCGATGGGCCTGCGACACGCACATGATCACATCGTAGACGGTTAACTCGTTGGCGGTGCCCGCCAGTCCGTCGTGGCACATGCCCACCTGATGGTGGTGGCCCCCGACCTCGGTGCCGTGCTGCACCATGCTGTTGCCCACCAGTTGCTGGTGACCACCGACGACGACGACGCCTACGCTTACGCCGCTGCCGCCGCTGGTATTCAGGCCACCGATGCCGCTGGAGGCGACTCCGCTGCCGCTGTTATTATTATTATTATTGGCACTATTGCAACCGCCGAGCTCCGAAGGTGAGGAGGCGATCGAACACATTTGTGGCGTTTGTGGAGTACTCGGTGTCTTCACTCGAACACCGCTCACATGCGGTTGCTGTTGGTTCTGCTGCTGCTGCTGATGTTGCTGTTGCTGTTGCAGGAGATGTTGCTGTTGTAGCTGATTTGGGTGCAGAGTAGTCCCAGGAGTGTCATCCACATTGAGCGAAGATGGGGCGCCGGCGGCGGAGGAGGCAGCGGCTGCTCCGTTCAGCTCACGGGAACGCTTCGGAACGCGACCATAACGTACAGCTGGAAAGGGTTATAGCAGAAGTAAAGCATTGTTAAATTACTTGATTTGAATAATTAAAATAAAGTAAATAACAGACATTGCATCAGTCATAGAGAAAAAGTTAACAAAACCTTTTGTAAAAGTTTTCCTATTGAAAAATGGCTATGCTTACTTAATTATTTATATACTCAGCTGCCTAATTTATAAAAAATATTTGTTTTATCTAGTTATGCGTCGAATACATGGGAAACAAAAACATTTTAAATGCTTTATTTATTATTAAACAAGTTCAGCTTTATATTTGATCCTTTTTCAACCTATTGATTGTGGTTTCCATTGTTTTAATTCAAATAGAAAAGCACACAAGATAATAGAATATGAAAATATAAATGTAAATAAATGAAAATCTCAAACCGGAAATTCATGCTTTTATTTCCGCCCATATTTCGTTCGCCCCCCGCAAAGTATGCCACAAAAACGAAGTTCAATTTTACATTTCATGTGCATTTTTCGACATGGAAAAATAATAATCTTAAACCCATACAAATAGTGCGTATTTTGCTTTATAGTTTGCAGTTTGTTTATTATTAGTCATTCGGCTATTTAAATTCATAAAATTCGTTCCCTACAAAACAGCCAATTAACTTATAAGAGCGCCTTGCGTAGCGTATAGCGAATGATCTATACTCGCGTTTAGTTAGGAAAGTGGAAAATCTGGCACACGCATAAATCTTACAAATGCGTCACACACTTGCGGACACACTCGGGTATCGCTGGCTGGCTTTTCTTTGTAGCAAATTGCCAACATTTCTGTGCTATCATCTAGAAAATTGTTTGCGTCCGTGTCCGTGTCCTGTCCTACAAGTTGTTGGTGGTGGACGGCCTGTCGAAATGCGATATGCACGCTGTCGCGGCGAAATAATTCAATTTTCCTGCTTGTCGTTTGAAGTGCTCATTAGCCTGAGGTTTTTCGGCATTTTCGCAATTTGCGTATTTTCGCCCTCACAATTCTGGCTGCCATTCGGCTTTTCAGCTTTTCAGTCTGTGCGAATTGCACATTGTGAAATTTTGCTTTGTGCAACCGAGCACTATACATATTTTATTAATTAAAATCGCATTTGGCTGCCCAAAGAGAAGCAGACAAACTGCTCCAGTTGCCGGCTTTCAGCGCTCACTTTATCAGTGGGACATTGACCCACTGCGCTCAATATGGAGGCAAAAGCGGCGGCAAGTGATTTCGTTTTTCCTCCTCTTGCCATACATGTCTTGCACACTTGAGGGAAAGATACTAGGATATGAAAATGTAAAGAATATCGTATCTATATATTTGGTATATATTGCAGGTTAGGTTAAATGCTTTGTCAGGCCTTAATAAAATATACATACATGTTTGGTTCATTTTAAATATGATAGAATATATTCTAGTAGCTTTAAAGTAACATCTTTAGGTTTGATTTTCTTATAATGAAAATAAATAATAATCAAATGAACCCAGGAATTACAATAAACAAGCTAATAAATCCTTAACTATATCCTATACAATCTTAACTGGATTCCACTCGTGTTCATGACATTTCAAATATTATCTTTGTTGCTATTATTGCAACCTCAGCTGTGATTATATCTTCTGCGACGGCTACTTCTGCCGCCGGCGATTTCCAAACAAAACCAACACAATAACAACACTAATTACGACAACCGCCTGCTCTTACTATGCGTCAGCGTTTCGGGCTGACAACATCGTAAAATCGTTAAGTAAAATATAAACCAAAAGTGAAAGAAACTTCGCATGCATTGCGCATACGCAGCGTTGGCCGCCGGCAGCCGGGAAAACTTTTGTGCACGCAAAGCATCAACATCAACAGCCAGCAGCAGCTGGCCAAGTGAAAGATGGCCAACGTACTGACCCATTTATGGCACACCATTATACCATGGGATCATCGCAGCTGCTGCTGCCGCCTGAGGGTCGAAAAGGTCATTTGCACTACACAGAGGGAAATACAGGGGAATATGAAATTAATTTTGACATTGAACATAATTTAATTACATATTTTTGTTATTTGTGAATACTTTCAAATTCAAATTAGATAGGCATTACTGTAAAATAACAAAATAAAAATAATTAACCTTTTATTCAATTTCATTAAACTTCAACGATAAATCTTTGTCATTATTTGTAGTAAAAAAGTTCCAGATTTAGAGTTCTCTTAAATATAAAGAAACTCCAAAAACTACGGCTGCTTCTAGGAATATTACTTACTTACTTAACCCACTAATTAAAGCTCTAAATCATAATGAGTTACTCCAAAATATATTAAGAAAAACCTTCTCCGCAGATACGCAAGCTGGCGTATCATGTGGAATGTCGAATGGCCTGACCCACTTAGGTGTGCTGCGAGTATTTTGCCAGCTATTAAAGTCACCGGAGAGGTGAGCGGGAGCTTCCCCTGACCTTAGATGGGCGGCAGGCGGCAGCATAATCGCATTATGGTCGCCTCCAGACGAGGTTCCAGCCTTGTCACGCTCTCAAGCCGGGGTTCTCTCATTGTGCCCGCCCTCCGAGTCACGCTCATCACCGCCCACCGAAAGAGCCGCGGCTCGTAAAGCGTCGTCTCGGTGGCGTTAATTGTCACAGCTCGTAAATTAATTATGGCATAATTCGCACACACATGTGGGCAATCTGGGGGGTATATATGTATATAGTGGGGTGTATATAGGAGGAGTGTGCATAATGCTCGGACATTGGTTTTTGAGGCTGCCACCTTCGATGCCGCTAATTGCTCGTGGCGGGCACTTTTCGTTCTTGCTCTGTTTGTTCTAAGGTGTTTTCAATTAGCGACCAATGGAGGGTTCCACTTTGCTGTTTCATTATTGATTTTGCAGATTTCACCGCTGATAATTCGGGGGGAAGTGGAGCAGTGCAGTCCAGAGCAGAGTGGAGTGCCCATCATGGCGAAATGGGGAGCAGCTCGAAATGGCCCCAGCATAATCCCCCGTCATTACTTATTCAATCGACCTGGACCCCGGGCCTGTCACCTGTCACCACCCACGGAGGCAGCTCGTTCCCCTCCATTCAGAGCAGGTCAACACCATCCATTACACACCAGCCATGCCAAGCCAAGCCATGCCATGCGATGCCATGCCATGCAGGCCATCCAGGCCAGGCCAGGCCTTTCCGGGGAGCCCACATAAATAAGCAGAGCGTGGCTGGCCTAAGCTGCAACTTTTTTCCCAGCTAAAAGCATCTTAAGTGATTTAGTGCAGCCAAATGACGAGCGAGGAGTGGGGAGGGAGGAGCGAGGAAAACTCGTTTGGGCCAGATTCACTCGGAGAAATACTCCATCTTTATTAGGATTTTTTGTGGGGAATTCGTTTCGAACCTATATTTGATGTACTCTCTTAAATAAAGGTTCTATTTCAAATGAGATTACTTTAAAAGTTGTATATATTATCACCTATTTTTTCCTTTAGTTTTCTTTAGTGCACAAAGTAGGGGATTCTGGCCGTGCCAAGCTCCCACTTCTGGCCGGGGCAAAAAAGGATTTGGGTCACCAAAATCTGAGGCAGCATCGCAGGGCAGCGTCAGCCGTAAAGTGGCCAAATGTGGCCCGCATTTAGACGGTTATTTCTTTCCCCCCACAATTCGGTCGTGGTATTTCGTCGCTTTTTGGATCGGATCGGGACTGGGCCAGGCCAGACCGTGCTGCCATTAGCATGCGGAGAGGGCCAAAATCCAACTGCCAACGGCCAACTGGCAAAGCCAAAGCTCCAGCAACAGCAGCAACATGCCAAAGAACCACCTTACGGATGTATACATAATATATAGTTGATATTTTTTCGGCTTTATCGTGCGCATGAATGGCCCCCGTGCCCCCCTACATACATATATCTCCGGCCATGGCATATCCCCCTGCTCTCTGACCTCGTTTGAGGTCGTTCGTTCACCTGTCGCTGCTGCTGTTGCTGCTGCTGCTTCTGCTGGCTGCACTGTGTGCACACACTACTATACACACTCTTCACTCTTTACTCTACATTTGCATGGCTGCCCGGGTGTGCGAGTGTGCCGTGCCGGTGTGTGCCTTTGTGTGCTTGCGTTTACCCAGTTACGAAATTGTCCAAAATGCTGCGGCTTACTGCCACTGCCGGGTGAAAGTTTCTTGTTTGTTTGCCGTTCGACAGAGCGAAATGCCGAAAGACCTCATTTCGGATACTCTCACTCCGAAATAAAAACAAAATTCAAATGAATTATAAGCTAAGCTAAGCTACGTCTTTTGGGGAGATTTTTAAATATTTGTTTTGGCATAATCTGACTGGTTAAAGAGAAAATCTTTATAGAATTATTTCTATTAGAAATTATTAAATGTTTAAATAAATATTTAAATAACAAACATTTGCATTACAAAGCAATCATTCTATTCTAATTATTAATTAGTTTATTATTATTAAAAACAATAAACTCCTTCAAAGTTAATCCAATTTTTAGCCCAAATATCCATGAGTGACACAGGAGAAGTGCATGCAATTTTCGTGGCGTGTAAGAGACTAAACATTACTGTGACGCTTCTTTTGTTTGTTTGTTTTTTTTCTACTTTTTTTCATATATGTACACATGCACCTGGGTGTGCCCGTCATAGGGTGTGTGTGTGTGTGTGTGCCACACTCTATCTGGAACAGCTAAAATTGTTAGTTGCGTGCTAAATTTGTTGCTTTCTGCCAGCAGCAGCAACAACAATTCGCATGCAGCAACCGCCCACTCGCTCTCGGCAACAACAATATTCAACAACCACAACAAATACCAACCAACATATACAACAACAACAACAACAACAATAAGCAACTGCAACAACTACAAAATTGTGTCAAGCAATTTGCGTAAATTATCGCCATGCCGTTCAATTTTGCTAGCTTTTGCCTATTCGCTGCCTATTCATGAGGACAATTGCAGTTTAATGACCGTTAAAATTAACTTTGCCTCACTTCGATTTGCCATGACACATATTTATTTGATTTGATTTTTCAGCTGGAAATGGGTTTTGAAGTCGAGAGATTATAGGTCCCGCAGGGGGGCCTTCCAAAAGAAGCCTTAAGCTACATGGGGAATTTCTTACAGAGCTCGATTAAGCGGATATTTTATGCATCAAAAATATATATATTTTTATTTGAAATTAAATGAATATATCTTAGTCGACATTTGCCGGACAATTCACAACATTTTTGGGATAATCACAAACGAATTTAACCCTATCGAACCACATGCCCCGCTCACAGAAACCCAAGACAGGACACAGATTATACATGCAAGTGTAGAAGAATCGACAGTGCTGTTCATTGGGCAGGATTTGTCCAGGACGGCTACATTTCACATTCGTGGTGTTACAATTTGAGAGTCCTGGATCGGGAGTAGGATCCGGCACAGTCCCTATGCAAGTCTCATCCGAACTCGGACACTGACCCCACATACAGGCCCTACTGGGGCCATAGAATATCTGTCCAGGATCACACTTTTTCTTATAGGCAACTCCCTCGCCACATTGATAGTAACCGGAGCAATCCTGGCAGTCTGGCACCAGCTCGCCCACTTGATGACCGGAACACACGCATACGATATCCTTGCCACAGGGCACGGCTTCTTGGCCCAAAGAGTTTTCCAGAATCAGCAGGATCATAAGTCCCAGAACTGTAATGTGAAACCTTTGGGTTGTGATTCGATATATATATATATTCCTTATTTCTGCTCACCCGACTTCATGTTTGCTGCAATGCTAAAGAATCCCAACTAAATCACTGCAGAAAATCGAAGTCATTTTATAGCCATTAATTGTTAGCTTTTGCTTTGTTGCAATCTGTTGACTTTGCAATTGAACCAAATCCCAGTGACCACGTTTGTTTTATAATCAGCTTTGCCTTAGATATGGCTGTGAACCACACTTTAAGGCAAATAAAACCCATCACTATTAATCTGAACTCTATATATAATCAAAGAAATTTACAATAAATCTATTAAAGTTGACTTTAAAGTTTAAACAAGTGATTATTGATTTAGCAAAGGTTGTTTAATATATAAAAGTGCTGAAAAAATATACGTATTTATGTAGAAGTTATTAGAAATCATTTTGTTTCAATAATAAAATTTCTTTTCCCAGAAACATTCTCATGTTCTTAAAAAAAACACACATTTCCTACTCATACCATTTAATATAAACAATAAAAAGCCCTGGGAAATCATCTTCAAAAACATGTGTACAACTGATTCCGCATAAAAAATTCAACTTAGCTCCAAAGAATGACCCAAAGTCCGGGAAAAGTTATCTCTATCAATGAGGAGGGGCTTGAGGAGGGTCTTGAGCACGTGTTCGCACATCAACGTTTTTGGGGCAGGGCAAACAGTCAGACAGTCAGAATATGAATAAAAAATCGAGCCAGAATTCAAAGGCAGCCAGCAGAGCGGCAGCCATATATGCAAATTTTGAACTGACCTACTCCCATAAGAAAATCAAATAAAGCCAAACACAGCCAAAGCCCAAACTCAAACGAATCGAATCGAATCGAAGCAGCAAAAACCAAAAACGAACAACGAAACTAAGCGATGCGGCGATAGAGAACGAGGCAATAATATCAAAATTCCGAATTCAAATCCGAAAATAAAGCAAGAAGTGAACAAATATTTATGCAAATCCCCCAGCTGAGGGCGTCGATCTCGGGGGCAATCAATCAGATTTTGTGATTTGTGAGATTTAACGAACAGCGGGAGGGTGACAGATTCGCGGGCAATTAGCAGAGATTTGGGAGAAAGGTCCGGCATAGTTCGGAGGTGCCAATGGATGGAACCCCTTTCTCTCCGGTGTAATTGCCCCAGCACTGGGTGCTGTGCTCCTCCATTCACATGCCCATCCGAGCTGCTCCCCAGCCCGTGCCCCGTGCCCCCGTGTTCGTTCACATAACATACATAATTCACTTAAGCCCGCTCAACGAAGCGAGATGAATGACCTCAATTTGAATAGTTGTCCAAACTCGTAGAAGTATATATATACGTGGAGTCCTCCTCTGTGTCTCCCCGAACTCCCAGAACTCTCGGGTGCCATTTAAATCAACAAAAGCCAAAAGCCGCCTACTTTTTGGTTTTTTCTTCTCTTTTTTTTTTGACAATCTCTCGCTTTTACTTCTCCGACGTTCTGTTTTCATGTTGATTGCATTCTTGTAAAATTATTCAAATGCTCCACAATTTTCGGGGCCAGTTTTCTCCCATAAAGCTGGAATCGGGGTTATAATTATAGCTGAAAGGAGTGGCTGCCTCGACGCCTTCTCCATCTCTCTCGGTAACCATCATTACCGTCGTCATCATCAACATCATCATTATCGTGCTGTCGCTGGTGCCACTGCCTCTGGCATCGTTTTTCTTTTTTATCTATTTGACACAATTCTCTGAGCAAAGTTGAGCTCACCCCGCCCCGACGCCACTTCGCCCAGATTTCTGTTTAGTGACACAGTTTATATTGCGCGGAGCATGGAGCCGCGTTCCACTTCTCCTTTCCCCCACCCTCCCCCGCCTTTCAGTGACTACCTAATTAGATAAAAATGGAAAATCCTGGGGTGCTTTGGATTTTTACTGATTGAGTGGTTTGATCAGAGCCACAAAGTACATTTTACAGAGGGAAAACAGTTAAGGAAATGAGTTGGTATCGGGTAAAAAATATAAGTATAATCTTTTATAAATATTTATATTAAAATAATACAGTTTTTTTTTTTACTTTAAATATTAAATTTCTATTGAAATAGAGATCCTTTCCAAATGCTTTTCTCAGTGCAAATCCCTCCCTTAATGGCTAGAAATTTAGATAAATGGCCGGCGACAAGCCGTCATCAGAAATTTGTAATAACTGGTGCGCTTCACGTCTGCCAATAAACATTTCAATTAGCCAGGCGATTAACGCAGATTATCATCATCGTCGCCAGCTGCCAGCCAACCGCCAAATATAAGTAAATACACACATATATGGATTCGGTGGAATTACCAGATCATTAAACGTATTTTGAACCTGCTCGAAAAATGATTTTTTGTGTAACCGCATTGATGTGCTTTTTTTCGGAATCGAAATTTAAATTGTTTCTTGAATTAAGCGGGTAAAAATGGAAAAGAGCGTAGATTAAAAAGCCTTTAATGGCCGGAAGCGGTTCTAACTGTAAACAGCGAGGCCGGCCAACAGGGCGGATGAGTAATGCCGCCGAAATAACGCCGCCAGACTAGCGACTTCGAGTGGTCTCTCTTATCAAATATTTGCACTAAATTGTGCGGCTAAATTAAAACAAAACAAAAACAAACCCAGCCGGCGGCAGACGACAGCCACCAAAAAACAAAAAAAAAAAACTATTTAGCAGGAGGAATAAAAAAATAGAAGAGGCAAAATAGGTTTCGATGCTCCAATTTGATAAGCGGCGAGCGCATTAGCAATTAGCGAATTAAATGCCAGCCCAGCGAGCGCGCGTTTGTGCTATAAATGTTTCAATGAACTAAAAAAGCCTTCGGCTGCCCAGTTCAGTTCATCAGTTCATCGCTTGCTCCGCTCCTCAATCCCTCCGCTTCTCCATTCCTCAATCTCTCATCTCTATCTTGGCTGTAGAGGAGCCTTAATGAAAAAACAAACAATTAAATTAGCCAAGAGGCAAACGTCAGGCCGCCGAAGACAAAAATGCGAATCGACAGCGCAAAACTAGAACGCCGCCGCATTTGTGAGATGCCAAAAGAAATACGCAGATACAGATACACCCAGCGATAGAGCCACAGACACAGATACACATATGCGAACGCTCTAAGAAGATGAGATCAACGATCGCCGGGTGATCGATCGGTAGGGCAGCTGCTGCCAGGCAACCAGTCAGCCAGTCAGCCAATCAGCCAATCCAATCGAATCCGCCCGTGATTGATTGAATTAATAATACAAATTAACAGCGCCAAGTAGGTAAGATCAATGGTCGAGAGCCAAGTGGAACGCTTTCATCCGCAGAAGCTGCCGGAGTGTCTGCCAGCGATCACAACAAGCCCGATACGGATCATAATAGTGCGGATCGGATCATCAGCGAGTATGTGGATTGATCTGACTGATCTGAAGCTGTGATCACTAATTGAGAGAACAACGAACACTTGTCAACCTAATGGCTATGGAGATTTCTATGGAGATCTTTGAGTGATTGCTACAAATTTACATTTCAAGGCAAT
Organism: Drosophila anomelani; assembly: GCA_035045905.1. Classification (NCBI taxonomy): domain Eukaryota; kingdom Metazoa; phylum Arthropoda; class Insecta; order Diptera; family Drosophilidae; genus Drosophila; species Drosophila anomelani. Next base: position 14,710,971 of record JAWNOO010000165.1, read on the forward strand.
AAATCTAAATAAAAATTATATGAATAGTATTCTTCTAATTGATTTACCTAAATATCTCATTATAATTTAAGAATTTATATCAGATTACTAAATATAATTCCCATTCATATAGCCATTTTCTTTCTTAATAGTTGTATTGAACGAATTAAATTTGAATTAAACGATTTCATCAGTAATTGAACCGTGATATTTCGATAAGAAACATATACTCCATTAGGAGTATATACTTGATCCTGAGTGATGGTAAGACAACAATCAGAAGCTTTGATCCTTAATTAAGCATAAGATTTTGATAGCTCCATATCGATTAATGGCTTAAGTTAGCCCCTCAATTTGATGATGCCCTGTAAGTCGCCGGCGAAACTTCAGCATAATCAGATCCCCCCAGCAACGATATCAGCAGCTTCCTGTCCGAAGAGATCCCTCCAATGGCTGGCTCCCAGCTCAGCATAATAAGATCAACATCAGATCCGTCACCATATTGTCAATGGAAGTCAACAAGAGTCGTTGTCTTCATTATGATGAGGAGCTCTCTCGCCCAGCGACTGCAAGACGACTCACAGACGATCATTGACCGGGACGTAAAGTTGCAGGCGCGTGAGTGATTTCCTCACCCGATCCCCGATCTTCTCCTGCTTCTTCTGCTGCTGCTGCTGCTGCAGGAGGAGCCCAGGGGCACTGGCCAATGGCTACCGATCAGGGGGGGCATTGCGGAAGAGGGGTTCGGATCAGTGCGTTGAACTATAAACGTCGTTCTTCGTTCCTCGTTGTTCTTGCTGCGGCATTTCATTCTTGACTTTTTGTTTGGCAACGTCATCGTCATCAGCAGCAGCCACCAAGCCAAGTCAAGCCAAGCCACCACGATTACGATCGTCATCATAATGAGAGTCTGGCCCGGAGTTTTGCCTGCTTGTTTTGCAATATCATAATCAGTGGCCCCCCCCTTACTCCGCCCTGCTTCCCATTGGGCTCCGTTGCTCATTTAGCAATTCGGATTCGGTGCAACGAACGCGAATTTCGTTTTTTCGGTGAGTTGTTCTGACTCTGACTCTGTATCTGTATTTTTTTCCCTCGATTTCCTCGCTGCTCGATGCACAGCGGAAAAAATTATGCTGATATTGAATTTAATTTAAGACCAAATAAGATTGAAGAACATGGATGGTATTATTTAATAAAGTTATTTATAATCTGATAAATATATGTTTATTGTTGATGATTTTCCATAAGCAAAGTTTATAAATTCCAAGAGGGAATTCTGGGACTTTTTGGAGAAGATATAACAGATCAACAAATATAGAAGTAGATGGAGCTTTGAGGAGAAAAATAAAATAGATTTAATAAACAACCTGCTGCCCTTGTCTTCCTGCATTCTCCAAGTTAAAATCGTTCTTAAATAAAAGAAGACATTTAAAAGTTTTGAGAACAAAAAAACTGGCAGTATTTTTTCTCTCTGTATGGTGTCGATCAGCTGTGGAACTTTAATGTTGCTGCTTCTGCTGCTGCTGCCTCGAGGTCGATCCCTTGCCATGGATTGCTATCAAAATGCAGCGCTGTCGGTGGTGCCTTCACCCTTTGCAGTCGTCGCCTTGCCGCCGTCTGTCCGCGAGACCCTTTCCCCCTTGCTGCTCCGCTCCTGGAAGCCTGCACACTCCGTCCCAGTGCTCTGTCCGTCCGTAAAGTGTCAATGCACTTGTTCTTGTTTCAGCCTTTGTGCTGGAGTGTGTGTGTGTGTGCGACTGTGTTTGCCGGCGCTGTGCGTATGTGTGCGTGTATGCTTGAGTGCGTCGTCTTCACGTGCGTCGCCTCCTGCTGTTTGGACTGCCCCGCTCCCCAGCTCCTACCCAAATCCCTCTTGGGTCCCAGTCACTGCCGGGCACCCAGGTTGTTCAATCCTTTTGGCTTTCCGTTTTTTCAAGCACTGGTCCTCCTCCAGCAACTGATGCACTGCGACAAATTGTGGGTCCTATCTATCTTATTTAAAATATAGATTCCATTTCGTTTAATTTAAAGTTAATTAAGATCTGTCTTTTGAAGATTCAAAGTCTATTCCAAAGAATATTCCTTCCAAATAATTTGTATATCTTTCAAAAAATTCTTGCTAAGCAATACATCTTAGAATTGTGATTAAGCTTACCCCAAATTGGCTAGATATTTAATAGAAAATATCGTACATTTTAGGTAATTTAAAATTGTTAGGAATACATAAGCTATTAAAGCTCAGAAAGTGTTCATAGTTGCTCACAAAATTACATGATGCTTGAAAACAGAGATTCATATTTTTCCAATGATCTATTATTAAAAATAAATAGTAATACGACTTAATAGAAAAATATATATTTTAAAAGGATATTTAACACTTTAACAGAATTAAAATCCCTCTTAAATTACATATGTAGTTTTAAACCTTTGTTTTGTTTTCAATTCAAATTAATAAAACTTGGTTCTTTAGGTGCTTTTTTGCTTTCCTGGCAACCGTCGTCTGCCTCGAGTGCCCCATTCCCATCTCCAGCCACCATTCCTGACCCCGACGACGCCTCTGCGACCCCTCCTGCGGGCAACCCCTCACTGTGTGTGTGTTGGGTCGTTGCTTCGTTTCATTTCGTTTCGTTTCGTTTGTTCGCTGGCTGCCTTTGCACTTTGGTGCATCCTTGTCTGGCGTTTGAACTTTTTGTTGCTTTTGCGCTGCGTTGTTTGGCGTGCAATCTTTGTTCGGCAGACGTCTGGCCAGAGTGTTTGAGTGTGCGTGTGTGTATCTGGGAGTGTGCGTGGCGAGTATCTGTGTGCATTGGCATTTGACTCCATTTAAAGTTTGCCTCGCTTTATTTTGCAAATAAAATTAACTCCAGCGATTGCCAACAGCAGTGGAAGTGGTGGTGGAAGTGCAAGTGAAAATTTGCTGAAGATGTGAGTTGCCAAGTGCTTTTGAGCTCCTTCTCCCTTCCACTGATTGCTTTTAGTTGCACCTTCCGCAATACCAGTCTTGCATTTGCTAATGAGCCACGCATAAATATGAAATGGGCACACATTAGCTCAGGGGTTGGGGAAGGGAGGCGAGGCTAAGTATCTTTAACTATTCAGGTGAGAGAGAGTGCTGTGTGTGCATAGCAGACTTTGAGGGTAAGTGCTTTAAATGGACTTTAGAGACGAGATTTACAGATTTATTACTTGAAAGTGACAAAAGAATTGAAGATTTAACAAGCTCTAATAGTAACTCCTAACTTTTTGGATAATTCCTTTAAATTCTTTTTAAATTCTGCTCAATATTTGAATTACTTGAAGTCTAAAGATCCACTTGTCATCTCCAGTAGTGGTTTCCATTTTAAGTAATTCACCAAATTAGGAGCTGCGCCCGCTTTAACCCAAATAGTCCCACTCGTTGTCGTGTTACAGACGTGTTAAAGATTCGGATGCAGTCATTTCCCAGCGACCCCGATCCACGCGTTTAACCCACTTTAAACCCGTCTCATTTCGGGCACACAGTCGCTGTGGCCGTCGCAGTCAGAGGCAGGCAGAGTCATTAGCCAGCCGACAAAAACTCCATTTCCATCTCCAGCTTCATCTTTATCTCTATCGAACGACTATGTCTCGAAGACGGCCTCTGTTTTTTGTTTTTTTTTTTTTTTTTTCTTTATCCGCTGAGAGCCATCAACAGCATTTAATAGGCTCATCAACACACGGAGCCGTCGCTGCAGCTCCACCCAAGCAGCGCCCCCCACCCCCAAGGCGTAAAGTCCCCTTGAAAAAACACAGTGAAACCCCCCTGCCATAACCCCCCCGCTCATCTTCTAACCGACAAAAACCACCTGTACAACATTTTAATACATTTTGTAATAAAAACAGACGTCATTAAAGAGTAACTGACGAGCTACGCTTCTCCGGCTCCACTGAGAGTAGGATCCCCTTCGAGTTACAACTCCCCCAACCGAAAACAGTTACTGCCGACGCCCCGACATCCACTCCATTTGGTTCTCTTCACTTTGGTGAAGTGTAGTTCAGCTGGGATCCATTCTCAGTTCTCGGTTCTGTTCTGTTTGGCGCACTGAATGGAGTAGAGGAGCCGACCCGTCTCCATTTGTGGCAGGCAGGCCATCGTCATGGCCATGGAGAGCGAGAGCTATAGCCCCTATCTGCCACTCACATGTTGCGGTTTGGATTTAGGAGAAACATTTATATCTTCAGAGTCTAAATTTTGATATTTAATCACTAAAAAAAAACGATGTAAAATGCATACTAAATTCATAATAACAAATATTTAGCAGTTGACATCATTATTATCCGCTGCTGCTGTGGTTATGCTTGCCACCTTGCCTCACTTGTGGTCGATTCTAGAGACTAAATATGGTTATAAACTATAGTCTCTGTGGAGAGGGGGTGTCTTTTGTCTGGCACTCGAGTTCTTGCAATTTAGAGGTCACTTCTGGCCACTACCAACGGCTGTTACGAACTCTGCGGAGTATCGGTTTCTGCGAAAATGTATCTTTTTGCTGTTTGCTTCTCGACCTGCCAATGCAGCGAAGCGAATCATTCTGCGGCGGCTGCCAGTCCAAATCAAAACTAAAACAGTTTGCGGTATATTCTTGGCACAAAACTGTCAATTATGACGAGGGCTAACACACACATTCAAGCCACTGGCCCACAAAAGTTGATTTTGAAAGTTCTTCTCCGTTTGAGTGGCGTTGGAAGCCATTCCATTTGAAATACCCAATTTCAATCGAAATTCTAGTCCCAGCTAAGCTCTCTCTTCTTTCTGGAATGTTAATATTTGGATATTTGGCAAATGGTTGACACATCCAATCCATATAAGTTTATTAATGTTAACGGACAATACAATTTCGAGGAACCCGCCCATCAGCTCGGCTCAGTCCAGTTCGTTTGCTAATGACAATACACACACACAAAGCGGACAAAATAAAATTATAATGAATAAATAACAAGAAACAAGCAAACACATTGCCTGAACAGAGAAAGAAAAGTGTATCTTTTATATATGAAAAGTATATTAAATACAGCCTGAACTTAAAGGGATAAAGAAATTAGCTTTAGAAATTAGATTTAAATTTAATTTCTACCTCTTTATTTAGAAATATTTAAACAAATAAATAACTAGATATTCTTTTTACTAAGAAAACATTTATTAAAACCTTTAAAGTTATAGATTATAACATTAAAACCTCTTCAAGTTCTTAGTTTTGCCTTCAGTTTCAGTTTTTCCCAGTGCAAAAGCCGAGAGATACAAATGTATCTGCTGGCGTACAATGGCCACTCGCTCGGCAAAGAAATATGTAGGTCAATTTTGTAATAAACTAAAAGAACTCGGGAGAGATTCTCCCAGGCTGTATCATCTAATGAGCAGCCCCCGGAATCCGTAGGAATTAGAGCCGCAAATGATTTCAGCTGATTCCGGGCGGCACTTGAGTTATGACCGCTTTTATCGCATCACATTTTAGCTCCTTCCCGCTGCTAACCTGACTCTCTGTCTCCGTCTTGGCCAAGTCAATTACCCTGAGTTGGGTAATTGGCCCCAACGCTAACTGTTAATGGGCGCTTGACTTGGCTCGGGCTTAACGGTAACAGTAACAGCAGCAGCAGAAGCAGCAGCCGCCGTCGTTCTGTGACTTTTTGGTCAATGAGCTTCGGATTCAGCCGGGGATTCGGATTCGGATTCAGATTCGTATTCGGACTCGGATACGTATCTCATGGATACATATTTCAGTAGTGGCTGTGCTAGTTTAGCTAGCTGGCCGGGCAGATGATTTCATGCTTTTGAGATTTAATTGTTATTCGTTCGGCCTGTCGTCTGTGTGTGCCCGTCAGTCGCTAGCTAGCTAGATAGTTTTTTCTGTTTTCTGATTTTTGTTTTCTGCCTTTGTTTCTGCTTTGCGTTTTAGTTTCATTTTTGGCTTTGGCCAAACCTTGAACCGCACGCGTTCAGTTTATTGGCCGCTTTTTACTACAAATACCGTTCGCTGGGAGGTTCGTTCGCTTCGCTTGGCTTCGACTGACTTTTCGATGATGACGCCGCCGTACGCTGATTATGACGACGATAAAGATCATCATCGGCATTCGGTTGGGTTATTCGCTTGGCATATATTTGCTCGTGCCAAAGCTCCAAGTGTGTGTATCCATTCTCTGGCGGTGGGAGAATAAGGGAGAGTTCGTGCTGCCTTTGCTCCTTGTGCCTGCTCCTGCTCCTGCCTTTGGTTGGTTTACCTGGCCAAAATGTTTGTTGCCGGCTGCCTGCTGCCTACTTAACCCAGTTGTTGTTGCATATAATTTATTTATTAGTGCCGGGGAAATGCTTTTTGCCTTTTGATACCCTTTAGAAAGAGGATTCTGGCAGGAGTATGACAAGACTTGGAGCATAAGATGGGCGTCCTTTAGACTCAGACATGACTTAGGTTGTAACTAAGTAAATAAAGAATATTCAAAACACCAACTAGACCTCATAGGTTACTCTGAATTAACCCAATTATTTAAAGGGTATCTGATAGTCCGCTTAACTTTTGCTTAGAGCATTTGATTCGCTTGGCAAAAAAGCTGAAAACGCACAAGGACAACACTTAATGTTAATGAACTCGGCAAACAAGTGCACGGGTGTGAGTTCGAGTATCTCCATCTGTATCTGTATATCTATGTATCTGCGTATCTATGTATCTCTCTCTCTGGGCATTGTTTGTATAGTTTGCGAATTTGTCAACTATTTTATGCGAGGCCCCGGCCATGTGTATGTAGATAAACCGTATTACACACACATAATGGATACAAATGTATGCAGAGAACCGAGATTCGCCCGGAGGGGGAATCGGGTGCACTTGGAGAAAAGTTATAGTAAAGCTAAAGTCCTTACCTAGACGTGCTCCTTATGAAAACATATTTAAACGGTTTTTAATGTAATAATGAGTGATTATATTCAAATAAAATGTTTTATTTTAAATTTATATTTATTTAAAAAACCAGTTCAATAGAAAATAATAACTCTCCTCTTTTATTTTAACCAAAATTTAAGATGTCCTTTGATAGTACCCAATTTTTTTTTCCTAGTGCTTGAATCAAGGCACGAGCTGCATCTGGAGTCGAGGTGGACTCCGCAGAAGTCACACAGGCAGCTGCTAATGGGCACCAATAGGACTCTGGGCTCTATGCACCTGTTCACCGGACAACTGGCAACTGCAACTGGCGGCAGTGTTTTTATGTTTCCGGTTCTGATTAGAAGCTGGGAATTCTGAAAGCGAGACCCAATCCGCATCGGGAATGCAAATCAATTGCCCGAGGGCAGGAAAAGGAGTCAAATCAAAACCGAGACGGGAACGGGGACAGTGGGAAAGACAGAGAGGGGGGCTGCACAGCTCTAAACTGGCGGATAAACAAACGCCAACCAGTTTCGCAAACGAAACCAGTTTTTTGGGGCCGCGTTGTAAGGTTTGAAATCAGAAGGAAAAATGGAAATTTGCAAAATACTCGCTCGCGAAATAGGAAGTACGATTTCGCCCCACCACAAAGACAGGAAGTAAAGCTGGCGACCGATGAACCCTGATTAGTCAGCGATGCCAGTGCGAGGTGATAACGAGAACTCCTCTTCCCTTGCTCCCGCTCTCGCTACTTGATATTGCGTATACGCCGCGTATGCTAAACTGGCGAAGCATCCTCCGCGTCCTGTATCCCCCGGAAATGGCTTAAAAAATTTACCATTCAGCTGAGAGGTTATCCAAAAATAGGCTCCTTCTTCTTCGGCGTGCGTTGGCTCCTCGTCGTCTTTTTGATTTCGGAAACTTCACTTAAGAAACTTTTTGTTTTCTTTTTCTTGTCGTTTTCTCGCTTTAATTTCACTGCTCTGCTTTTGTTAAATTTTATTTTTATTCTGTAACTTTCGGCTGTATTTTTGTGGGAAGAAGAGTTCTTCTCGCAGGCTGATTTTGAAATTCAAATCACACAATGAATGCCCCGAAATCAATTTATGCAATCGTCGGCTTTTCGGTGGGTGTTGCTGTTGTTTGCGAATATTTTTCGATATTGAATTTAACGCACTTTTATTTTTATTTTCAATTTTTTTTGTAAGGGAAGTTTTGTGTTGTTTTGTTGAAAATTGTTTTAATAATTTCTACCTAAAGAGTAGCTGGAAATTTGTGTTTGCTGGAGTTTGGGTGTTGCTGCTGTGTTTAATGTTACTGCGCCTGCTTTTGCTGCTGCGGTTCGAAGCGTTCGCGTGGCGCGCGCTTGGAGCAACGAGAGACAACTGAAAAGTGTTCCGCTGCTGCTGTTGCTGTTGCTGGTGCCGCTGCTGCTGCTGCTGCCGATGTTGATGCCGCTGCTGTGCTGCTGCTGCTGCGGCGTTCGCGTGTCGCTGTGCTTTGAGCAGCGAACAGTGCTGCTGCCAGCTTTGGGGGCATAAAAAAGTTAAGTCTTTAGGAAAATGCCAATATATCGTGATTGGTTTCAGCATGAGTTGCTAGGAACATTTTCAGGAACATCTTTAGGGTTTGCCACTAAATTATCTGCTGTTGTTTTATACGGAAGGACCGATAGATATGTCTAAATCGACTTAGTAGGTAATGCTGCTCAAAAATATATATTCTTAATGGATAAGACAAGCAAATTAACTCTCGATTGATTTTAAGCTATATAAAAATTTAAAATTAAGCAAATTCTGTGTGAAAAATACGATATATTTCTATATCTATTTATATTAAATTTAATAAATTGCTTTATCTAGTGGAAAAATAGCAAAAATGGCCGCTCTAGCAACGAGAAACAACTGAAAACGACAGCAAAGCGAAGAGGGCCAGCCGCTCAGTCGCTGCTTCGGCCGCCGACGACTTCGGCGGAGGCAGAGCTTCTACAACAGCACCAGGCAGAAGAGGCAGTCGCACCAGGCAGCTGTGGCAGCCGCACCAGTGGCTGAAGAATACCAGAAGCAAAACAAAGAAGCGAAAAGAGAGAAAAATAGGGAGAGATACGAAGCGGTGAGAGAGAGCTTTTAGCGAAGCAAAACTTTCGAGTGCAGCTCTGCCTGCAACGCTGTTGCAGCAACTCAGTTGCAGCAACGCCAACAGCGACGTCGACAGCGCACCAATTGAAATTGAGTAACAAGATTTGTTGTTAATGCTGCTGCTGCTGCTGCTGCCGCAGTCGCTGCTGTCTCTATGTGGCATGCAACTGCCCCTGCTGCAATCTCTGAGATGCAATGAAAAAAAAACCTGCCTAACCGGTGTTAGATGCATTTGCATTTGTTTTTTTTCCCCCAATTCCTTCGGCAGTTTGGCAATAAGGCAAGAAAAAGCATGAAGCGAGGCAGCAAGTCAGCGCAAAAAAGAAAAGCCAGCGCAAATGTTGGCAGTTACATAAGCCTTGATTTAGATGATGGCTTAAATGCGCCTGTGTGCGTGAGCTTTGCAATAAGGAAGTGACTTTTCGTGTCAGTTGCAGTTGCTGCTGCTGCCCCGTCTTGAGTCCTGGGTCTCTCTTGGCGTTTTTCTTTCGCATCTCGGATCGGTTTTGGATTGCCTGCAGGAAACAGGACGCATCGCTTGACAATTTCCTGCCCCAGCAGCCAGTTTTCGATAGTTTTTCCCACACAAAAAACGAACTGCATCCGCTGGATGCTGAATTGAGTTGAGGATGCGAAAGGAAAGTTGCGTCTTTGATAAGCTAAATGCATTTTACTTTTGCCTATAAAATAGAAAAAGGGAAAAAAAGCAAGAAATCTGATGCTGAAGTATTGCTAGAAATAAAAGATTCCAATATAAAATGCAACCCCATTGATCTCTGTTTTCTTTCCCTCGAGTTCCCATTCCCCTTTATGATTTATTGCCACCAACTAGGTCTTGTTTTTCCCAGATTTAGCCCGCTAATTGGCTGTTTAGGCAGTGCTAAACATGGGCGCAAATGCACTCCCCCAATTAGGGTGCAACATGCTCCGTTACAGGGGGGAGCGCCGACTAATTTGCCGCACGCAACGGAGAGTGTGTATTAAAAACTGCATTATGGACTGCCTCCGCACATTGCAACAGCAGCAGCAATCTCGGTGTCTCGAGTGCGGACTTCCTTCCTCTCTCGTAACCCCAGAAATTGTATCCCCGATACTCACGCCCTTTTCGACATGTCGGGCACGTCTTAGCACACTGCCAGTTTTGATTTAATTTAGTGGCAAGTTGAGCAGGGCAGCCTCGAGTACTCGGGACAGGGAGCTGCGCCATCGATCACGCAGCTCACCGCCGCCATCATCATCGTCATCATCAGCATCGTCTTTATCGAGATCAGCAGCCCAAGCAATTTACCGGGAAACCTCAACCTCCAACTGCAACCTCATCTCCATCTTCAAGTCCACAGAGAGAACAATATTTCCAAGAAAATTGGGTACGAGTTGATCTGAATAAAGCCCACATGATTTGATATATTATTTATATGCAAAAAATTTGGAATATTCGTACAAGAACTTAGCTAAGAGCAAAAATAGACTCTATGTAATTATATACATGTATTTTTCAAGTTTTTTATAAGAAAATACAAAATATCTTTCCACAATTTGTGCTGCGTGCATCTTCAGCTTGATTAAGCAGTTAAATCAAATGGGAAAAACGACAAGAAGAAGGAGGAGCAGAAGTTGGAGAGCGGAAGGTGTTCCCAACACGCCGCCAAAGTGGCCGTCATCATCATCTGTGGCCACACTCGAGAGCACACCACTCGGCACCACAGCACCCGACAAAAAGGTCAACGCATTCTGCAAATCGTAAAGGGAAATGCCACACAGCAGCAGCCACATCAGCGTCAGTGCAACCAGCAGCAGCAGCGGCAGCAACATGGAAGCGGCGTGTTAATTGAAGACAGCCAGGCAGGCAGGCAACCCACCAGCAAAAGAGATGCGGGGAGCGTGGAGCTATAAGTACTATATAGCTGGCCAGTTGGAAATCCAAAACGCTTCACTGATTTCTGCGTTGGCAGCGGCCGCTGCCGCAGCTCGCTGTAAATGCAATGGTCTGAAGTTGCTTCCTCATTTCTGCGGCAGGCACCAAACTCATAACAATGCACAAGGAGAAATTAACTTAAGAGTCCGCATTAAATTTACATGAGACTCACATGAAACATACATGAAGATAAATAATTACATAATAAAGCAATGATCTTTATGTTTATGTGTTTAACTACTGAGGCTATGCATTTTAAGGCTAGTTTAAGTGGATATTTATTTATTAGGGAAACCTAATTTGAAAATCATAAAATAAATTAAGTTAAATGCTTGTTCTTAGCTTGAAAATTTGATTTATTTTACTTTAAATAAAGCTTATGGATCAGAAGCTAAAATACTGCTTTAATTTTATTATCTTTGCTTTTGAAGTATAAAATAAGTCGTAAAAGATTCCAAGAGTATGAAAAAATACAAATAATATGCAATTTGGAAGCATTCTGATAATGGAACTAGTTAGTTATTTTTACTTTTATTGCAATTACAATTACATTAAATAAGGCTTGTCTTGGCTTTGGCATAGATCCCTCCCAGAGGCAATCCCATCATAAAGATGCTCCAAATTGGTCAAGATTTGGCTCATAAGGCGTCTTCCGGGTGGCAGTTTGCCATCAGTTTTGGAAGCTGCCGCTTAATGACGCGTAAAGTTGCAGATGCAACAGCGACATCATCATCAACAACAAAAACAACAGCATCCAAAGAATGAGCAACTTGAGCAGCTGCTTATGTTATTGGCAGCTTAATCAAGGCACTTGGCTCGCTTTTCCCCTCGGCTGATAATGCCATGATGGCCGTTGACGTCGTCGCTGGCCAGAATTGCGGAAGCGCCAAGGAAAATGCGTGTTGCTGCTGCTGTTGATGTTGGTGCTGTTGCTGCTGCTGCTGCACTGGGCGTTGAACCCAAGGGCGGGTGCAATTGCCGCCGCTTCTGGCGATGCGTTGTCAACTATTGTGTGTATACACAGCAAGAATAGGCAGGAATCTTTTAAGAAATTTTAATTTTTAATCAAGAGAAAATTTATTACTGATTCTTTTGTTTTATCCTTTACTTTTTCTGTCGATAGCTAAAGATGTCAGAATGCTTTTACAACATTGATAAAATGTTCTAATAAAACACCTAATAAACCAGTAATCTGTTAATATTTCACAGAATTAACTACATTTTTTCCAGTGCATGCACTGCGGGTAATGGCAGCGCATCATAATCATTTATTTTTGCACTAGACAACAACACAAAGTCCGCTGGCTAATTTTATAAACTTCTTTTCTTCTGCATCGTCTGTGATTTGTTTTTCGCTTCACATTTTTTTGCACTTTGCATATACATTTTTATGATATTTACTAAGACATTCTTATGCAGGGCACGTTGGCCGCTGGATGGGTGGAGGAGGAGGTGCCAGAGGAGTGGAGGAAAATCCGCAGTGATTGACATTTAGAAGTCAACGTTCGTTCGGGTGGCTTTGTTGCTCTGCCCTGGCCGTCATTGTCTCTTGTGTAAAGAGCGGCCACCCGCAGAAAACCCCCCTTATCCCCCATTTTTTCTGCATTTTATTTTACTCGAAGAGTGTGCGACATTTCTTGGTAATTTGTCGATGGGTTTATGACATTAATTGTTGCCGAGGGCAGGGCCCTCACTCCCCCCGGTAATTGCTAAATGCACTTCGATCCACAAATCGATTGGGCCAATAATTACCCATTCAGTTCACAGCGAAAATGGGTTAAGTATGGATTTACTAATTTGTATAATTGGCCACAAATTACTTGTATATATTAAGGCTTTTAAGTGTCAAGGTTGCTCATTAATCAAACAATGACAATTTCTGTGCAATGTGTGTGCTCAGTTTGCTCACCTGTTGTGATCCCGGTAAATAGAACCAAATTACGCATATTACGTTCTCTGGAAATGTACTGACTCGAGGTGAATTTCCTCTTTTTTTGGGCAAAGTTGCAAGTGATGCAGAAATGTGCCAATTGCAGGAGTAAACTCTGTGACTAAGCCACTGTGGTTGCGAAGGGTCAGAGGGGTCAGCGAACTTAGGAAAGGAGGAAATTCTTATAATAATGAGGTTCATTCAGGCTTTTAGGGAATTATTTTGGTTGAGAGTTCAGCGAACTCGAAGAGAAAGATATACATATGTACTAAAAATCCATGCAATGCCATATATTGATATCAAATTTAAGAAAATTAAGATAGTTATCAGAGTTATTTATTTATTCATTATTTAGGGAAATTAAATTGAAAGCTGTAAGCCCAAAGGTTAAAAACATTGTTTTGGCGTGAAATAACTAAAAAATATGATCTTTCACAGTTTTTACCAAAACATTCTAAATAAAAATGTATTAATAATATTTCTAGATTCTAAGATGTGATTTGTACATTAAAAATTATATTTGTTTCTTTGGCAAACACCCAAAATAAACTCTATAGTGTTTATCCTGCGTTTCTTGGAATTCTCGCTCCTTCCCCGATAACCAAAAAAGTGTTAAATACAATTTCTTAATTTTACGTTTGGGTTTATTTCCTATTTATTTTTTTTGCGAATGCAGCAAGGCGACAAGGTGTTAATTGAACTATAAATAGAGGGACAACTGCGGCAACAATTGGCGGCAACACAAACGGGTTTCGTTGTAATTGGGAGACAGATTGCTCGCTGATGTTGCTGCTGTGGCTGTGGGGCACGCATGCGTAACACGGCTGCAACATGCGACAACCAAGAACAATGAACTGCAGCGGCGATTGCATAAAATTAACACTGGCAATTAGTCACAGAGACCATGTTGCAACACCTGCAGCGGAATAATAATGCTCGTAATAAATGCTTCGAGATTGACTCACTGAGAATATATAATAAATAAATATATATATATATATATATAAGTATATTCTCCATTCATTCACCTGCAACAGGTGCGGGGGCATTTCGCTTTTGTTGAACACCGATAAATCGCTTAATGATAGCCTGCCTTTTTCGGTTTCGCATTCTCATTCTCCGGCGGAGCTGTGTTTACTCAACTTCTCAGTTTATGCATATTGCCGGGCTAAATGTTTATAAACGAGAGTCGCACAGCAATAACAACACTTTAAATACGTAATTAAAAAAACAAATTAAATGATATTTTTTGGCAATATTTTATTTAATTTTCGCGCGGCTTCGTGTTTTTGTTGTTCTTTCGTTTATTGCATTTTGTGTTTGCTGTTGCGGCTGATTTGTTTCGCGAAAAGTCATAAACACTGCGAGCATTGGACTTTGGTTTTTTTCGGTGGTTTATAAAGGGGGTCCAAAGAGGAGGTGTTAAAAATCAGAGGGGGTGGTGCGAGCGGAAGCCGCAGCAATGCGCCAACGAACGACAACTGAAAGTGAAAGGCGCCAAGGGGGAATTGCCAAAAGGAAGTGCACAACACACAGAGCTCTGCGCTTGGGGAGTTCAAAATTCGAAAACGGAATCGGAATCGAAATTTCGGCATCCGGGGGTTTGGTGAACTTTCTGAGGAAATCAACAAAAGGTTGAATGCCATCGAGTGCGATAATTGTGAACTGCCCAGCCTTGAGGTGAAGAACAAATAATTTCCACAGTGATAAAAGGGCAAAAGTGATAATTGCGGGAAGTACCAGAAGAGCACGAGAGATCACAATGATTTTTAAACATTTTAAATTATCTGTAACCTAGATAGAATCATAATTAATATATAAATCACAAGTGATACTGAAAAGTAATTCAAAATGTAAACAAAAAATATATTTGCTGTTAACTAGAATTTTTTATTTTATGAAGAATGAAGATTATACAAAATTTTGTTTGTAAAAATTACAATAAAATTGGCAGCAACGTTTTATGACTTTTCGAGAATTTTCAGTGATTTCAGTAATATTCTTGGAACTCTAAGAATTTGCTAGAATGCTTTGCTAATGCTAAAATATATTAAATCTTTTACGAATTTACTAGAATTCGATGTCTTTTCAAGATAATGGGTTTATTGTTCAAGAATTTGTTTTTCTAAGAAATTGAAATTTATAAATAAGTTATAATAAGTTATATATAAAATAAATAAGTTATAACTGCGTGCCTTTTCAAGATAATAGGAAGAACTATTCAATAATAATATACTTATTTTTCTATGAGTTTACTAGAATTCTTAATCTCCAAGCTAATAGGTTTCTATTTATTATTAAATTAAATTAAATCTCCCAATAAAAAATGTAATTCGTGGAAAAGTTTCCACACTGAACCTAAGATAACCTTAATTGTAATAAAAAAAAATCGGTCGAGACAAGAAATAAAATGTATTTTTAACCCACAAAGCGTTCATGCGATTTTTGACAGCCGGCAATCAAAGTTCGTGCAATTCTTTTAGAATATTCTCTTTGCATTCTCCTCTGTCGCTTTGCCTATTGCCAAATAATAAAATAGTTGGCGCAAAACAATAGCAGCAGCAGCAGCGATGACTGTGACTGTGACTGTGGCTAAACTTTAATGTAAGCCAAGAGAGACGAACAAAAGACGATTGTCAGAAGCGCAAAAACAGAGCGAGCTGGCGAGCAGCAACAATGGCCAAAAGCCAAAGAACCGGCGACAACAATACTCGGGCTCTTGGATTTGGATTTGGCCCGGTCTCTGGCCCGGTAACTGACCCAGTTTACGCCGCAATTATAAAGCCCGTCTTGCTCTCCGGCTGCGGTGCTGCTGGTGCTGTCACTGCGCAGGCGCAGCAGCAACATGGAGTTCTTTTCAGGCTTATTTTGGTGGAGTTGGCTCTGCACTCGTTTTTGGGCGTCTAGAAGAGTCAAGAGTCGTGGTTTCGCAGCTGACATTTGATACTTTGATAGTTTGCTTTCAAATTGACTACAATTGAGTCGAGAGCAGTTTGATTCTGTGTTACTGTGTCGCCTTGGCGGTTGATGTTGCTCCAGCTGTAGCTGTTTCTGATGTCGCCTCTGGCAGCGACAGCTCTGTGCCCATTCCCAAGCAGACACCAGACAGCCAACAGCCAAGAGCTTACAGCCAGAAGTTTGTCCAAAAAGTTCTACTATTGCTTTAATTGCATTTTGATTTGCGGCCAATTTGATTGACGGCGGCATTAAAACGAAGCATAGAAAATAAGGCAAAGAAAGTGCGCTAACTTTTCAATTAGCCAACTTCCCGACGAATCTTCTCTCACATAAATTACATTAGGAAGCAGGGAAAGGGAATTCTGGAGCAGAGTTCAATAATGTTTCTAGAACAGACAACCTGGGTGGCCGTGGGCAATAGGAAACTAGTTTAAACTTGGCTAAAATTAGGTAAAATATTGTTTATTGATATGAAGTTAAACTTTGCCTTTGGGAAAATATTTCAGCTTAGATTAAAGCATTGGGCTTAAGTCGCCTTGAAATATGTTAGTTTAGTCTTCATTCACAATTCTCCTGTTCTCTAAAAATTAATTAAAATTAAAGAGAAATGTAAATGGCAGTAAAACTCTATCAAATTGTGTGAGAGAAAATTGGCTTTTGGCGAAAGGGAGGCTGATGTTGATGCCACTGCTGCTGCTGGCAGTGCTGCTCTGCTCTGGCTGTTGCTGTTACTGTTGATATTGCCACAAAATGCCGCATGCCGGCATGAAAACTTTGTGCTGCTGCGTGTTCAGTGTGTTTGTGCTATGTGCTTTATGTTTGACCCAAATTCCAGTAGAGCTATGCAAAGTGTTGCTGTTGACGTTGCCGCTGCCTCTGCTGCTGCTGCTGCAACATCCGAAATGCGATTTCTGCTTGCCAAGAGCCGCGCTATTTTCCCTTTATTTTTATTTTTTTGCTCGTTTTGCTCGTACTTTGTTGCCGCTGCCAACAAAAGCTTTGCAAATTAAATAAAAGTCATGCCACGCCCACTCATATACACACCAGCCCGGCATAATTGCATTTGTATGCCGCGCGGCCAGGGGGGTAATCATGGTCTGACCCATTAAAGTCCTAAAACTCCAACATTTGCAGTGGCTAAAATTAAGGTTCAGCGTTTTTAGCAGCTCTCCAAGCCAAACTTAATTGGAAAATCTCTCACGGCAGCAGTAGGAACAGCCTCTGCAACTGCACCGGCAATCGACAATCTGCAATTGGCAGTTTGCTGTTGCATTGCCATAAGCCATTGCCCATAATAACCCCATCCGATTCGACAAACTCTGTGCCAAAGTCTAATTAAACCGAGCAAGCAAAATTCAAAAGGCGCCTCCAAAAGCTGCAACTTGCAACTGGCAACCGCCCACCGACAGCCACATAGCAGGAGCTACAGCAGCAGCAAACTTGCCACAAAAGCAATTTAAGTAAATTATTGAACTTTCCATATGCATGGGGCCAAAGGAAAAGTCGCAAACTATCTGCCTGCCGGGATCAAGAAGTATTAAAGTGCCCGCAGGGGCACAAATATGGAAAATGGAAAAGTTTTTGGCCCTGAAACGAAGCATCGTTTGCTCTGAGACGAAGCACATCGTAAATCTGGGCTAAGAAAATATGACGATGATTTTGATGGCTAATAAATAATTTAACTTTTATGATCACACATAGAAAAAAAACGTTAAAGAATGGATAATCATAATAATATAAAAGTGTATAAACTTTACTTGATTTTTATAGAATAATCTTAGCTTTATAATGTTTAGTAAAGATATTTTATTTTAAAAATATAAAAAACTTTAATGTTGTAGAGTTTTTATCGCGTACAAATATTAATCACCTTGATTTTTATTATAAGATTACTTTGGTTTTAGTGAAAACAACTAAAGCCAGTTTAAATTTCCTCAGAAGATAAAAAATCTCTGCTGTGTAAAATCATGAAGGCAAAGCTGGATAGCTCCCATTGCCGTGTGGGTCGCATGGTTTTCCTTGTGGCTCTGGCTGCGTGGGCGTTGGGGTAAAATTAAGGAAATGTTTGCTCAACACCATGGGCTGGCCGCATTTGTAGCTTGGCGAGTCCAGAGCCATAAAAAACTGCAACAAATGTTGCAGGCAATAGACAACGCGACTAATAAATGTTGCTCGCGTGCAACAGCAACAATGACAGCAAAGAGTGACAGCAACATTGCTTTGCCGATTTTTATGTGCCGCTCTCTTGTTTCCGATCTTTTAAAGCAATTAATTGTGCAACCTCAAATAAATTGCATTCGAAAGCCAAGGGATTCCACGAAGTGGCTGTAGGAGTTCCCGATACTGCTGGTGCTGGTGTTTGCTAATGCGGCTGTTGCTTCAGTTGCTGCTGACAAGAGTCATAAAAACTAATTTCGCTCTCGGTCCGTGGGTGGATTCCATGGACTTTGGCTTACAGGAAGTATTTGGCAAAAGGCAGCCGGGGCAAATTTGCGGCCAGCTCGACTTGAACTGCAGTTAAGCCGTGGTTTCCGCCCGCCTCAAATAGTCTGGAGTTTGTAGTTTGCAGTTTGTACTCTGCAGTCCGGAGTTGTTTATGGGTGTTTAACTAAAAGGCTGGGCGGATCGTGGAACCCGTTTTAAGGCTGGATGAACAGCTTCTGCCCGGGAATTGAGTTTTTAAATGGCCAAATTATCTTAACCAAAGGTTTTTACAACGATTTAGGAGGCATTAGCTAACTGGTTAACCGATGTTCGCTGATTCAATTACCGAAAGTACAGAAATCAGGCCTAAGCGGGAAACACATTTAGAATTGGTATTTAAGGCTACACAGAGAAACTTAATTGAGGTTTTGAAATAGTAAATAGGTTTTAATAAAGCTAAGAATACGTTGAAGTGGTAAATTAAATAATATAAATTACACAAACGTCAGAAATAAAAATAAATATAATTTCTTTCTGGATTTTGAACTATATTATATTCGATTTACTGGCTTTGGTTAAATTTATAGGGAATTCCCATATTAAAAATAAAATATTTAGAAAAATGTAAAGGAAAACAATTAGTGGAGTCGAGTTTAAAATATAGAATTATAGATTTCCCTTTCTATTATTATTTTTACAGCTTCAAAATGTATTTAAATGAATATTTAATTTAAGTTAAGGATTATTTAGTTCTCGGAATAATAGTTTCTGTAAAACTTTATGCAAGAAAACTTTCAAATGCTTTTTCATGTGCGAATTACTTCATCCCAAATTGACTCATACTTTTAAACGTTTTTGGTTTTTATTTATATTTCTGTGTAGAATAAACTGCTCCTCCGCAGCTTTATCTCGGAGTTGCCAATTTCCCGAGACAACCAACTGACACAATCTGTGATCTTTTGGCAGAAATCTGCCAGCGGTTTCGCGGCTAATAAAGTTATCAAGAGGCCAGGCCGAAAGGTGCAGCCTCCCCTTCACTTTGGCCCCAAATGTCTGGCATTTGGGAATGGCGAATTGTCTTAATCATATTCCCCGTACCAGGCTTAGCTCAGTTGAGCTGTGTAAAAGGTAAAGTACTCACAATCGCGGCTCATGCCAGCGGAGAGGCATTTCTTGAAACGGCAATACTGGCAGCGGTTGCGATTCAGCCGGATGACCAAACACTTGCCGTCCCGCAGGCAGCGGTATTCGATCTGCTTCTGGATGCTGCGACGAAAGAAACCCTGAAACATAAAAATAAAGATTTTAGAAACGCTTCACCGCCTTCAAATGCCAAACTCACCTTGCAACCCTCGCAGGAGGTTACACCATAATGGTAGCCCGATGCCTTGTCGCCGCAGACTTTGCAGGGCACAAATGATTTGGAGGAGACTCCGTTGTTGTTGTTGTTACTGCTATTGTTGTTGTTATTGGTGTTGGTGCTACTGCCGTTGCTGTTGTTGCTGCTGTCCGCTAAACCAAACGATGGTTGCTGCGAGTGTTGCAACTGCTGCTGCTGCAGCTGTGTCGTCGGCGGCTGCTGCTGTTGCTCTGCAAGGGAAAATGCATTTGTTTCATTTACACATGCTGCCTTCTCCTTCTCCCCCTCTTCTCAACCTTCTCCTCTTGTTTGGAAAGTTGTCCAGCGACTCGGTCGCTTATGCAATTGCCTCGTTGCTCATACGCCCCGTGCGCCACAAGGAGTTTTGCTTGCCATTTGCCAAATGAGTTTGCTGTCACCCCGGTATCACCCACTCGAAATCGCCCAGCTGTCACACACATTCCAAGTTGCAAGTTGCAACACAACAATCAATCGACAACTGTCGCAAGATATGGCTAAATAAATCAAACTGACAGTTGATTTTCCCCGCTGCCACATTACCCAAATTCAGTTAAATCCCAATTTAATCTCAATCATCCTTAAGCCAGCGCTTACTTAACAATTAGGCTGAAAATGCAACAGCCTACCGGGTGCATTCACCTCCCCGGCGATGTGCGATAAGAAGAAATGCCAAAAAATCACGTATACGCCACCGCCTACAAGCGGCAGTCACGAGTAGGAAAAACTGCAGCCGCACAATTTTCACTGCGAGAGCCCAAAAGAAAATTTGAATTGCAAATTGCACCAAGGAAAGGAACAACAAATACAACAAAATAAAAGAAAAAGAAAAACTGGAGCCAGACAGCAATGCCTGCTTCTTGGCATTTCATTTCGAATTCAATTTGACTGCATTTCTTGCTTTTATTTTTTGCTTTTCTAATGCAAGAGGAAGAGAGGCAAATGAACTAAGCGCGGAGTTTGAACTGTACACTTAGCCCTTAAAAATAAAAGAAAAATCAAATTATAACAATATTTGTATTGTGATTTAATGGGATTTAATTCAAAAAGAAAACTTTTTTGGGTCCAGCAAAATTTTGTTGAGACTTAATTCAATTTAATAAAGTAATACAATTATGAGTTAGGTAGAAAATCGATCAAATCGAATACCTTGATATATAGCTTAGCTAATTTTAATTATTTATCTATATTGTGTAGAAAATTACATGTTATGCCCTCCAACTCAAGTTTTCGACGTATTAAAATAATTTCTAGCTAAATAAAAACCATTATTACTTAGTCTTTTTTAAATACTCATCAAAAACCCATTTCTTCAAGTTTAACTCCCATTTTTTTCGAGTGCATTTGCTGTTGCTAGTTGCCGCTGTGGCAATTGGCATTGCCACACCTCAAAACTGCGATACAAAATGAAATTAATGTGCAACTTGCACGCGCCGACAAACAGGCAAAATAAGTACAAAATATACAACGAGAAAAAACACAAAAAAATGAAAAGCGGGGAAAGGGGGAAGCGTTACGCGCTTGTGCAATTGCAAATTGAATTTTCACCATCGTTGTCTGGAAAATGTCGTCGGCCGCAGTCCGGGCGGCAAATGGGGAATGGGAAAGAGAAGAAAAGCCAAAAGGAGACTCAAGTGCCTGCTTTTCATTTTCGCGCCGCGTTCAAATGCAAATCATTTGGTGGCTTTTGTAAGTTGACAATTTGAAACGCCATTGTTTACCCGGCCGAGGGGAAAAAGAGCGAGCGGGAAAACGGCTTGGCATTTCCGCGTTGTCAGACGATAGACGACAAAGACTTCATATTTTCCTTGGATTTTTCCCTCTACCATTTCCATTTCCATGCCTTGCATTTATCTGGGCGAAGACAACTGATTGAGTGGAGGGGAATGCCATGGACGACTGCCAGCCAGCGGATATCAATCGGAGTGTGGAGTGTGGAAAAGCAGTCGAGTTTTCCTCGGCTTTTTGATGAATTTCAAGTCGGTTTTTTCCTCCTCCTCCTGCCACCCCGAAAACCCACCGATTTAATTTACTTGCAATTAGACTTTGCCTGCAACTGCCCGCACTAATTGCTGCAATTAAATGTGGCCATTGCCACAAAGCGGAATCCTTGCCTGCAAGTCCAGGCAATCAGCAACTCCTGCCAAGACAAATTTGTTGAAGTGCTTATGGGTTTTATGACGAAAGGATGGTGCACCGTAAAAAATGTAGTTGTACAAAATAATTAGTCATATTATGTGGCCAAGTTGTCTTATTAAAAAGAAAATATATGTATTATTTATGAGTGTACTTTAAGGTTTAAGAAAAAATATAAAAAAATTAATTGGTCTCTGTAATAATTTGTAGTTTTTAAAGTACTTCTTTCTGCAAATGGTCTTCTATGGTTCCTTTATTTTAATTCCTACAATTCCTCTTTAATTTTTTCCATTCGCAATACCCTTCAGTTAACTTCCTTCAAGTTTTCCCCGCTCAGGGAACAGCTGACCGTAATAGTTTTTAAATGAAATTTGTGTTGCCTTTCCCGGCTGAGTACTCCGTTTCCATTACAGCAGCAGCCAACAACTTGAGGCCATCTTGGCCCTTCCTATTGCCATATATCCAAGGCAATTCGAGAGCCGAAAGCCTAGGGCAATTCAAGGCGATTTATGAAAATGAAAACATTTTTTCCTTGGCTTTCAATTGCATTGACAGACCTGCAGCAACATAAAAAGCAATTTCCTTGTAGAGGAAAGCCAGCAGAGAAACGGCAACCGACCAATAACAGGGCATTATATTTTCATTTTCACATTTTTCATGCTGCGCTTTAATAGTTTCCTCAAAAGGAGGCGAAACCGAAGCCCCGAACGACTCTCTCTCAGTTGTGGCTGTTATGCAATGAATGCAAATTTATTGAACATAATTTTCCACTGCGACAACAATGCTCCGAAGAAACAGCAACGCGGAAGAGTTGCAGGCGAGTGGCAGTGTTGCAGTTGCTAGTTGTAAATGCACCGTGAAAAAATGAGCATTGCAAGCATTTCAAATGGTTAAAAGAGTCCGAAATATGTTTCCTAGAGATCGATTTCCTACAATTAATATCCTTTTCAACTTAATCTAAATATCCCTTAAATATTATTTAATAACCCAATTAAACCCATATTTAATTTAACAATTTCTACTTCCCTTTACTTTCACTTTACTTTTCTCTCTGTGTACCTTTGTTCAGATGCGCAGCAGATGAAGATGTTGCTGCGTGGCTGGCGGCGTTGCCGTTGGTGGAGCTGATCGCTGACGAGGATGTATGAGCGTGGCCACTGCTGACACTGACAACTGCGCCTGTGGCGGACCGTCCGAAGTGCTCCGAGCAGCTGGACGACGACGAGGAGGAGACCGCGCCCGAGGAGGAGGAGGATCCCGAGGATCCCGATCCCGAGGAGCAGCCGCTGTCCGGCGAGGCGTGTGCCCCGCTGGAGGATGGGGAGCTGCTGTTGTTGCTGGCCGGACCGAACTGATGCACACTGCTGATGGTGTACAGAGCACCTCCACCATTGCTCAGCGTGCTCAGGAGCTGTGTGTGTGGCTGCTGGGCTGCAGGATGCGGGTGCTGCTGGTGTGTTGGGTGCGGGTGTTCCTTTTGCTGATGTTGCTTGTTGTTGTGATGCTGCTCCACCGGAGCAGCTGTCCTGTAGAAGTCGTCGCACTGCAGCAACTGCAAGGGATCCGCCTCGATGGCACTAAGGCAGTCCTGGAGCTCTCTATGCTCCCGCTGCTGTTCCTCCTGCTCTTCTTGCTCCGATTCCAAGCTGTTGGCCTCACTGTAGGCCCCCTGGGTGGACGAGTCCTCTGGTGTGTCAAAGAAATGCAAATTAAAGTCCGAATTTGCATTGAAATTGACCGGCGGAAGTTGAACTCCTTCTGGGTCTACTGGATCCTCTTCCTCTGCGTCGTCGTTGTAGTCTGCGTGGTGCTCCTCCTCCTCGTCGTTGTCTTCTTCCTCCTCCTCCTCTTCCTCCTCCTCTTCCTCGTCGTCCTCGTCCTCTTCCTCGCCTTCGCTGCGCTGCTCCTGGTCGTGGGCCAAGTCCTTGGTAAGGTCCTCCTGCTTGATCTGGAGCTGCTGCTGCTGACGCTGCTCTACTGAGTGCTTTGCGCAGGTTTCAACCAGAAGATTGGAGCGGATTTGTGCCTGTGCCTCCAGCTCTATTTGGTATATATCCATGGTGCTTGGATCGGTCCGGTCAGCTGGCCATCCATCATCTTCAGCATCGTCCTTGTCGCGGAAATCAATATTGGCAGCAGCCCGCTCAGCATTTTTGTGGCAAATCCTTGCTATTCGTTGTCCTTTGGCACTTTATGGGGAATTCGTTAAAAGGATTTTCGACTCAATTTGCAACAGTCTCTGAATTACATGGGTTTACAGCTGCAGTTCAATGGGGATAAGAATTACGAAACGAGTGCCTTAGATTATATTTTTTAATAATTTATCTAGCCCTTTTATTTGTTTATTAATTCCAATAATTAAAAGAATACTAAAATGGTAATAGGATGACTTTTAATGAAATCTAAGCTTTTCAGAATTGTAAGAAAGTTTGTTTTTTGGGGTGATGGATGTAAATAGTATTACTAATATAATTTGAGAAATAATTTTTAAAGATAATGGCCTATCTGAAATATATATTTTCAAAGTTTCTTTGCGTTAAGTTTTAAGAAATATTTATTAAAGTCTGTATGCCCTATCACTTTCTAATGCTTCATAAAATAATTAATTTCTTGCATAATTTCCTCGTAAGCTTGTCTGCATTATACTAGAAAATTATTGAATTAACACAACTCCCATTTCTCTTTCTCTATTTCCGCTCCCCCGTTCCCTTTCTCTTTGTATTTGTCACTTGCACTCTGCATTCATAATGGTTTTCTATGTCATAATCGTAATTCTACTATGGCATAAATTTTCAATTCACTTCCGTGTTGCTTTCAGAGTCCTGCATTCCAAGTTCAAGCGTATTCCAATTGCGATATTTGGGCGGGCACACACGATTCATTGTTTTTGATCGAAAATATTGTATCAGAGGATTGCTGCTGATCGCGCGAACGTATCGAAATCGGAAAGAAACTCTCGTCTCGACGAGATCCAAGCGCCAACTTCGCAGCGCTCCAAATGCGCCGCAGAAAATCCAAGCCAAACTGCAGAACCTACGACAACACACAGCCCGCAAAAGTCCAAGACACAAGATTTCTGCGGCAGCGACGCAGAAGAACAAGAATCGCCTGGGCCTCGCCAAGACGGAGTGTGTGTATTGGTGAGTGGAGTGAGTGTGCCAGTGAGTGTGCCAGCGAGTGTGCGAGTGTGGAAAGAGCAGGCAAATAGAATGCGGCTGTGCTGTGTGGCCCAATGGAGTGGGAAAACTGCGAAGCGCCGCAGCACGAGGCGAAATCTCTGGAGGAGAGCGGCGGAAAAGTCGGGAAATCGGGAGGAGCGGGGAGTGAATGTGCTGCTTGCTCGAAGCCTCTATCTTTCTAATCTTCACCAGCAGCAGCAGCAGCAGGAACAGCAGCAGCAGCAAGAAGAACTCTAACAGCTACAGCAAGGAAAGAAAGCAGCTAGAACAGTCGCACTAACTGCAGTAACAGCAAAAATAACAGCCATTTTGAATGCCATAACAGCCATTTTGGATAAAATAACAGAAAACTTAAAAGGATCAGAGGATCAGGCTGCAAAAGGATACGTGGTTTAAAAGGAATAGCTTTAAAAACAAAGTTTAAAATTAGGAACAGTAACTATTGCTAAAATAAAATAAACAAATAAATATTGTATTATGAATTTCACAGATATAAATAGGTGCAATACCAGGCAAAATAAGCCAAATAATAGCTTCATAAAACATCCACTATAAAGGAAGCATCTTGCAACAGGAACAGCTCCATTTGCACTCCTTACAGCTGCTAGTGCTGCTTGCAACAACAGCAGCAACATGCAATGCACTCTCGCTGCCGCTGTTGTTGTTGCTGCTGCTGCTGCTGCTGCACTTTTCCAATTGGAAAACTCTTTTCCTGGTTGCTATTTTCAATTTCTATTGCCGCTGCCACAGTCGACGGCGGCAGAACCTTCAGCAGCGCCGTCGACTTCCAAGTGCATCCACACACACATATGCTCCCCTCAAGATCAATTTCACACACACCAGCGCGAATTCGCAGAGAGAGCGAACCGTTACATAGTTTGCACTATCTTTGAGGAAGCAGCAATAGTTAGGAGGCGCTAGTGTGTGTGTGAGATAGAAAGAGAGCAGAAGTGGGGGCGCCTTAAAGGGGGGTCAAGGAACCTTCAGCGGGAAAGGAGAGTTGAGGAGAAAGGGGAACCCCTCTAGGGCTCTCTCTCGCTCCAAGTGGGAGAGAAAATGCTGCAATGCGGAAGTCTTAAATGTTGCATGTTGCAGCTGTGTTTTTGGCCAGCAAAAAAGTGAAAAACCTCATTTTTGGCACAGAGAATACAATCGTAAAAATAATTATTTGAAGATCATTTGAAGTAAATGGGAAAAACTAATCAGGAAAATTAGTAAAAGTGCAAGTTTGATTGAGATTCGAGATGATTGAATTATAAAGATTTAATAGTTCCTGATGACAGAAGTTGCTTTACAAAAACCAAATTAACTTTTAAATAAATAATAAACAATATCAATTCTTTCTTAAGTAAAAAGCGGACATACTTTTCCCCATTTTCCCTTAAGCATTGCACAATTTCCATGACTGCCTGACGCAAAAGGGAATCAACGAAAGTCAATGATCAGCCGCGGCAGCAGCAGCAGCAGCAACTGCAACTGCAGCAGCGACCAAAACAACAGCAAGACGCCACGCCAACGCCGACAGCGACTGCACGCTAGAGTTTGCTATTTTTCCAACGGGCAGCGAAAGCAACCAGAAACTGTAAATAACAAGAAAACGGCAACTTGGCGATCGCCGAAGCTATATATCCACGATCCTCCACGAAAGCGAAAAGTCAGCGCCGGAGTACGACCGAGGCGACCAATCGAAGCAGCAACACCGCCGCCCCCACCGATTCACCCAAGTCACAACACTGAAAACCCAGAAAAGCGAAAAGAAAATGAATAAGGTTGTTTAAAAACGAAAGTTTGTTTAATTTAATTTTAATTGAAAATAAGCCTTAGCTCTGCAAACTGAAGTGATTTTCAATCACTCCAAAAAGCCCATAAAAAGCGCTATAAAAAAAGGATATTAATTTTTTGTTGCCTACTTTTAGGCGTCTCAACAAAAAATTGAAATCGTTTTACTTAAGGAATCTTTATAAATGAATCCAAAGGGAATTTATAGAGACGCTCAAGCTTAATGAATGATTTTTGAAGAAATAGTTCCATATTTCTCTCCATGTACGTTTGCGTTGGGCGATAAAACCTGATCTGCACACAGACACTGCTGCCGGAGAGCCTCTCCAACACAGCGACGTGCGATGACGACGAACCAGGAAGAGAAAAATGAAAATGCCGCTCGCGAAGATTGTGTAATCGCTATGCACGTGTATAAGTAAGTATCTGTGTGTTTGAGTGAGAGTTGTTTGCGGATGGACGATAAAGGGGGGGTGGTGCGGTGGTCACTATTCTTAATATTACTGCATTTCACTTATCATCGAAGGGGGGTGGCAGATGTGGCTGGGAGGCGGAGGAACGGTTGCCTTGGCTTCTTTGCTTTTTTTTCGCGTTTTCTATTTATTTTGCTATTGTTGGCTCTACGTTGCCGCTCTAAGTTCAATGACTTATCGTGGGCAACGTCATGGGCAACATCTGAGAGGCAGCAGCAGCAACAACAACCTCAACCTCAACAACGACAACGACAACACCAACAACGGTAGCGGCAAAGTGGCGCAAAATGCGTTTAGTCTTATTTATTTGCCTATTATTATGCCAAAGCCGACACAACCTTTAGATTCTACACAGGAAAATGAATAGTAATGGTGTTATTTGATCATAGATATTTGAGTATAAAGTCTGAAAGAGTTCTAAAAAATATTACAAATTTCAAAGACTTCTGTCATATTCCAGGTTTCCACAGTCTTATATTTCATATCCGAAAACCTGGTCGAAAATTATAGTAAAATTTAAGATGAATATATAAAATAAAGATGAATTTAGATTTTCTATTTACTAAATTGAATTAGTTTTTGTCTTATATTAAAAATATAAAACTTATAACATTACAAATCCTACATTTTTGTTTTCTGTGCACATTCTAGATCTCAAACACTCTTGAATGCTGACTCTTGTTTACTTGGCGCATTTTTCGCTCGCCACCATTTGTTGCTACTGTTGTTGAGGCCTGACTGATTTTGATAGCACTCCTCGGCTGGTAAACAAACTTTGCCTTTTGGTGAGCGTTAGAAATTATCACTTGAAAGGGGAAGCAGAAGCAGACAGCAGTCATAGGAAAAATTGCGAACGGCCGAAGATTAAACAATGCTCAAATTTAAGCGGAACAGCAAACAGTTGAAATTCGCAACTCTAGCTCAAAACTATTACATTTCCATCCCCATGACGCCATGCCAGTGTCAGAATGCCAGAAAATTCAGAGTGTAAAATGCCCAGAGAGGATGCCCATGCAAACGTCAAGGCAGAAATGGGAAATGTTGCACCGCAAACAAGATTTTGGTAAAGTTAGAAAGTGAGTAACCTAATGCTAAGTATAAATTGGAGCTTTAATTTTAAACTATTTTACATTTCAAATAGTTCTTTATTACATATTTCATCCCAACAGCTTATAATATAAGTATTACAATTTTTATAAAATCATCAATAAATATATTTTTACGTTTAACCTTTTTCCCCAAGTGCATGGCAGCAATGTGGCACAGATTGTGGCAGGGCGGGCTGGTATTTCTGGCCAGCTTTTTTTTCCCACTCACTGCTGCTGGTGGCATGTAGGGTAAAGTCAGCCAAAAGTGGCGCAGATTGGGAGCAGGAAGAGAAAAGCCAAGGGAAAAGCTAGAGGCGAATGTCAGCAACCTCAATAAAATGCTGCTGTCATTCGTCGACACCTATTTCCTTTGATTTTCCTCCTTTTTTTATGTTGTTGCCTGGGTCATGATCTGTTTCGTGGCCAGCTACAAATACCGTCAGTCGGGAAATGCAATCAAATGGAACTGTGGGAGGTGGAAGGTGGGAATCCAAAAGCCCAAGGTCCCGGGCTCAGACGCAAACTAAGTACTCACCCAACAGGATGTCACTGCATCCCGATCCGGAGTGCGAGCTCAATGACGAGACGTGTCCGTCCGAGGGACTCTGAGGGGCTTCCCGCAACGGACTGCTAGGCGTAGTTGGGGGCGTGTTGAGGCAACGCTGGCTGCCCAAAGCTGCAATCGGCTGCGATCCGGGCGGCGATTCAATCTTGAAGTAGCTTCCAATCACAGGCAGTCTGGAAAGGATTTATACAGATTTTATGATATAAATTTGAAGAAATCGTATATTACAAACTAATTTATCATCTGCCATTCCATATTTAGGAATAGACTTATTACAATATACCAGAGACCCTGTTATTATTAATAAAATATCTTAAAAGTTAATACTTAATTGCCTACGATTTAAAGAATTTAATAATATTGTTTTTTTTTTTTTTTTATATTTATTCAATCCTTCTTTTTCCTGTGGAGAATTTCCTGATGACGAAGGCCAATGGAATTTCTTTCCTTGAGTTTCCGCAATGTCAATGCCAAAGGTAATTGTTGCAGAGGAAAACCGCAGCGTTGCTTAAAAATTCAAATAATTATCGTTAGCTAAAGTTTGCCGCACACCACACTCCACCTCCCTTGAGCACCATCCTCCCTGTTGTTTATTTGCTTTGCACGTTTTCAGCTCGTTCCTCTATTATCCGGTGCCAGTGCCTCCACATTCCCATGCCCCCTGTCCAAACCCTTCACCAATTCCCTCCCCCCATTGTACGTAATTGATTGGAAAAATGGCCATTCATGTTAAGTGCAGGCGGCTATGGCCATTTATTCCAAGAGATATATATATGTATGTACAAGACGGTCAGGGGGAAGGAGCTCCTGTATCGGCCATCTCTCTGCTGGCACAATTCTTAACTCGTTTTGCCTCGTAATTGGCCATTTTCCCTAGTTCGGACCGGCACAGAATTTATTGAACATCAGCGTTCTTGTGGGTGGCAAACGCTCGGCGTATTGCCGGCCGACTTTAGCCCACTTTGATCGATAGTTGTGCGGTGCTTGAAATTTAAGAGGTCTTTGCAGACGGTTTGTTTGCTTTTCAGAGGTTTTTAAAGTCTATGCAAATCCCGAGATTTATTGCACTTCCAGCTGGGCAACGACGCCACCTCAAGAGAGCCGTATAAATCAAGTATACGCAGCTCAACTGGCTGGGGCATTACTCATACGCCCTGTGGCTTAGTGTAGACCCAAAACCAAGTCAAACCAAAGCCAGCCGCCCCGAAGGGATAAAAATCAATAGATGCTTTGCATCTTCTCACATCCTGCGGCTTCTTTTCGCATTTCCACATGTCCTTTTTCCACTTTGTGGATGCTGATGCTGTTGCTGTCATTGCATTTAGTAGTTATAAGGACATTTCCACAGAACAATAACGTTCCGCTTGTTTTTTTTGTTATAAATGAGAGAATATTTATTATTTATATAAAATCATATAAAATGATTTTAATTCTTTGTGTTATTTTCTTGGAGTTTAATCTAAAATATTCAACAAAAATAATGTATTCTTTTATATGTTTATTTAATGTAAATTCACTTGAAATTAATATATAGTAAGTTCATATTTTTGTGTATACCCAGGAACTAAATTATAATATAAATAGGCAGGTTTAGAAACAATACCTTAATTGCTTAAATTATAGAAAATATTAAAGTTTTAGTGCTTTGAACAAATAAAATCCTGGCAATTCTTGAAATATTTTGCAACTTAAAGCTTTATTTTATAAATTTATGAGTGTTTATTTCAGTTCATTATCATCTTTGATGGAAATTCACTTAGCTACTAGTCTGTCTTGTAGTTTGCCTTTACAATATTTCTACGTTGTTATGCACTTCACCCAAGTGTCTTCCACTTGAGTCCGATGTTGCTGTTGCTGCCACTGGATGTTGCCGCTGCTGCTGCTGCTGTGTTGCTGCTTGTATTGTCACAATATTTTCGCTTTTCAATGCGCCGCTCGAAAGCACAAGTGAAATATTTGCCCATGTGGCATTTTAGGTTGGCAAGGAGCCCATGCCCGTGCCCGCCCCGCCCGGCCCCGTTTCCGAGCCCTTTTCCATTTCCTTCCTCGTGTCCTTTCTATGTATGTGCCTCTTTGTGCTGCTCCTCTGTTGCTCAGCGCCTCAGCTCCTCAGCGCCTCCTCTGCTCCTCCGCTCCTGCAGTGCTGAAATCTGCAAAATGGAACTTTTGATTTATGCAGCCGACCATCGATCGCTTTGAGGATGAACTGGGGGGCACTTTTACTCATCTTGGCGTTGGCTCCGCGGAGTGCGAGTGCATCTCGTCATTTGCTATGCACTGTCGTCGTTTATTTCCATCAGCCTGCCAAGTAATTTTCACATTTTCACTCATCAACGCCAACGTCATCTCGGCAGGCCCATTGTGTGGGCGTGGCATGCCGGCAGCAACATCTGCGGCAGCAGCAACAATAAGCACGGCGGCGGCGGCAGCAGCAGAAACATCAGCAGATGCTGCTGCTGCAACTGCGGCTTTTGTGTGTGAAGGAAGTAGGTTAGTGGCTCACTCGTCAGCCAAATGAATGATGGAGTAACTGCGGCAAACTGTGTGTGCCACCAAAGTTCCGCGTTCACGTTCCGCGTTCCCCGTTTTATCCCGGCCAATTGTATGGTTAATTGAAAGAGAAAATAACCATAAAGCCCCCTTTGGCTCTTCTCAGGTGTGGTCATAAAAATGGGGCACACATTGTGGAGCCTAGCCAGTATTTATAAACACTAACCTGGTTTTGGTGGACTGCGGCTGCGGGTGCTGCGTCGGTTGGTCCTCCTCCTCGGCGATGATGTGATTCAAACCCGTGGTGCTTGAATACTCCATGGATTGCCGGCCCTCCAAGGGGCTGGCCGTTGTTGAGAGCTGTCACTAAAATACATTTAAGCAGCTGCACCGCCGATCCAAAGGAATGTGTGACTGAGTGAGTGAGTTCCTTCGAAGCGGAGAGTGTCTCTTTTATGCGCTGCGCCTAAAAGATGCCATGGATTTTTTCACTTTCACTTTTGGGCCAAGCCCCGTGAGCTCTCACTTTTAGTTTAGTTTTAGAATTAAATTTTGCCACAATTCGGAGATGGTCCCGCGGAGACACTAAACTCTAGCCAATAAAGG
Organism: Drosophila anomelani; assembly: GCA_035045905.1. NCBI lineage: Eukaryota > Metazoa > Arthropoda > Insecta > Diptera > Drosophilidae > Drosophila > Drosophila anomelani. The sequence continues at coordinate 14,742,878 of JAWNOO010000165.1, forward strand.
GGACGTTGGCTATTGCGGAAATGTGTTTGCCGTCATAACTGGCATGGAATACTGTAAATCGGCTTTTGGCCACTGCAGTTTTGCCGTTTTTTCCGGAGACCGAGCGACCAGCCTCTGGGCCCGAAAAGCGCCGACGACTCTGAGCTGCGACTACGACAGCGACAGCGACAGGACGACGGCGACTACGACGACGACAACAAAATGCAGCAAAAAGTTTTTAAAGCTGCAGCAGCGGCGGCAGCAGCACCAGCAAAAAGGACCTGCCACAGGATGTGCCGAGGGAAGAGCGCAGCGAGCCAGCAAAACAATCACATGGCTCGCTGCAGTGCAAGCTTGCCGAACAAAATGTTGCCGCAAAAACATAAACAGAGAGCCGCAAGCCGGTGAGAGCCGGAACAGCCAAGAGAGAAGAAAACCTATTGGCAGGACACAAAAATTAAATACCTTTTTGGGGATTAAATCATTTATGTAGGATTAAATATTAGAATTAAATATACATAGTACTGCACTGACAACAGATTTAAGTGTTGGGTATTATTATTAAGCCTACATCCTTTTTAAGGTGAGTTAGTCCCATAAACAGTATTGAAAATAAATATATTAATCCATTCTTTAAAAAAAAACTAAGAGATTTTCTTCTAAACATACAAATATTTAAGGTAAATTTTAAAATTACATTATTCTTCCTTCCAATATATTTAGAAAGGAAAATGGAGTACAGAAGTTCAGATATAAAGTATGACAAAATTCTAGTTATAAAAGAAGCTTCTTCAAATATAAAATTAATTTCCAATTTAAAAGATTTTAAATAGTTTTCAAACATATATAAAACTTAAAAACAAACACAATTTCTCTGCTGCTCTCCGAGAAAATTTCCCACGCCGGCGCTCTCCTGCCTAGCCGCCAAGTTTTCGCACTGCCCACGCGAGCTGCACACAATCGCGTGCATGAAATGGAAACCAGGTCAGGGACGCCTTGCTAACATTCCCCAAGCCCCACCCGCTGGATACCCATATGCATCCAATCCGACGGAAAGCTCTTGCTTTGTTTTTCTTCGCGACGGAAAAGCTTCCTCGAGAAAAGCTGCCGTTTTGTATCCACGCAACATGTACCGCCTCTCACCAGGTACAACAAATTCGCTCGGGTTTAATTAGTAACAAATATATTTTCTGTATAAATACAATCCTAATGGTTATCGAACTTAAAATGTACGACAAAATCGAGCACCCGCGCAAAACATCGACGGTAAGTCATAGGTATAAAAAACAGGTGAGACAAAGAAACATAAATTCTAGACAGGGAACAAGCATTCGCTGCCCTGGCTGCCCTAGCGGCACGGTTCGGTTCGGTTTTTTGGGTTAGGCTCAGTTAGACAAAGTTAACACAAAATGGTAATTACAATTAGTTGGCAAAACGATGGTTCCTCAAGGCACATTTTGGCTTGGCATCCGCTGCTCCAACTCAACGCCGGCTTCAGCGCTTCATCTTCTCCAGAATGGGCACGACCATGTCGAACTTGGGCCGTTTGCCGGGATCCTCGTTCATGCAGATGCCAATCAGCTTGGACATGTGCGACGAGGTGCCCGGCGGTATCTTGACGCGCAGCCCCTCCAGCGCAATCTTCATGCCGCACTCCATTGGCGACCACTCGGCGAATGGCACTTCGCGCGTGGTCAGCTCCCAAATGAGGATGGCGAAGCTCCACATGTCGCAGGCCTCCCAATTGCGATCCGCCTGCTTGCGTTGCAGAGCCTCCGGCGACATCCAGGCCGGCTGGTAGATGCGTCCCTTCTCCTGGAACGAGAACTTGGCGTCGCCCATGTTTATTCTCGCCGTCAGGTCCTCGTCGATCATCACGTGATGGCTGTTCAGGTGATATGTGGGTATGATCCTCTCCAGTGAGTGCAGGAAGGCCATTCCTCGGGCAATGTCCAGGGCGAAGCTAACCGCTTGGCTGGTGTCCAGCATCACGCCGGTGTTGCCGTGCAGCAGGCTGAACAGCGACGAACGCGGCATGAACTGTGAATTGAACAGGAGACATTAAAATATGACAAGGATTCGCTGGAGTTACACTCGTACCTGACTAATGGTCACCAGATGAGGCGGTGAGTTGCAGGCTCCAATGATGGGCAAAATGTTGGGATGCGAGAAGATGCGAAGCTTGGGGAACTCCTCGTTGAAGTCACGCGATATGCGCGGCGTACACTGGCGCACGGCAAGGATCTTGGCCACCACGTCGTTTTTCTGCCAGCGTCCGCGCCATGTTTCGCCCGATGGCGTCACCGAGAGCTTGGTGTGCAGATCCAAATCGCCCATGCTGATGCCCTTAAAGCGCGACAGTGTGGCGTCCCTGGACCTGGTCTTCATGCCCTGCCAGCTCTGCTCCTTGAAGCTGATCACCTTTACTTCGCGACCGCTCTTCTCCACCAGATCCTGCAGCCTCTTGGCCAAACTGGGCTTTGCCTTATCGATGGGCGTGTGCCCGTCCTTGTTGGTAATTCCCACCTGGGCACCAGCATTCAGTAGATCCTCGCAGATCATGTCGTAGCCCCAGAAGCAAGCGTAGTGCAGGGGCGTGTTACCATGCTCGTTCACCGCATTCACATCGCAACGTTCTTTCAGAAGCTTAAATTGTTTAAAAATTATTTAATTGAATTGCTTTTTTGGCCAAACGTTTAGGACTCACCATCTGGACCACGTCGCGGTGGCCGTGGGCTGCTGCCAAGTGAAGTGGTATGTCATCGCCCATGTTGGTGGCATTCACACGAGCTCCACGCTGTAGTAAGGTCTCCACCAGCTTGGAGTGGCCCTCCTTGGCCACCCAATGCAACGGACTGAAGCCATGGTCGTCGCTAAAATGAAATAAAATATCTTATATTAGGTGAATTGGTCGATTGCATATACTCTATATGTACTAAAGATGGAGAATATAAACCCATCACAGGATCGATTATGATTCCTGAATGCCTCAGGAAAACATCTTGATGGCCATGTTATGGAAATTAATAGGTAATCAGTGTGTGGGAAGCAGGTTTTATGTTCGCGATATGCACACACATCAAAAACATACACACATATTTTTAAATCGTCTGTTTACACAACACAAGAATAAATCATGACGTCACTGCCCGAAAGAGTCTCGGAACATTGGGCGTATCGGAGGAGGTGACTAAATAGAATTCCCGGGAATGCAGTTCGCTGGAGAAAACAGTGGAATTTCCGTCAGCGATATCTTTATGCACTTAGAAAGTGCCCGTCGAGAGTATAGATTTCTTTTTAGTTTTACCCCAGATTATTGTCGTGCTCCGTTTCGTCCAGCCAGAGGCGCACTTGGATTGAGTTGCCCTCGCGGCACCAGTGGAATATGTCCTCCATTTTCAGCCTTCACGCCTTTATTCCGCTCTCAGTCAGTGTTTCTTATGGTTTTCTAGCCCAACTAACATTTATAAACGGCTAAAAAACGTTAAATTGCGACAGTTGGGTGAAAGACCAAAACCAAGAATTGCCGCGTTGCCAACTGAAACGAATGTTTCCAAATACAATTATTATCGTACTATCGATAACATACATGTAATCAGCATTTTTTTTAGGTTTATTTTAAAATCTTTTTTTTGTTAAATTAACAGGAGCATTCTATTTGTTCCATTAAGAATTAAATAATATTTAAATTTTATAGCTTTCAATGTATTCAATATGTCTAGATATTTTTGGCTATGTGGTTTAAATACAATTATTTGGCATCACAATTGGTGAATGGCAACTGTGGAAAGAAGAAGAAAAATACAACGTGCGCCGCACAAACATTTGTTTGAAAACTTAAGCTTACTTTAATTACTGCTGGAGAGAAAGATTTAAGTAGCCAAAATGAAACTCAGCACGTACAACTTTCTGACATCCATGGCCATCAAGGGCGTAAAGGTGGGATTCCCCCTCAAGCTGACGGTGCGTATTGGAAGTTCACTGTGTATCGATATTTCCCTAGACTGTTTAATGGATTTTGTTTAATTTTCCCATTTAGATAAACAAAAAAGAAGTGGTGGAGACGGAGTTTAATCCCACCTTTGTGGAGCGACTGCTGCCCAAGTTGGACTGGTCGGCGGTCTATGGCGCCGCCCAGGTGGTGAGTTTTCCTTTGTTTTAACAAAGATACAAAGTTTATTAATTGAAGTGCAATGCTCCAAAGAATCGTACTAATATAATTCATCTTCCAGGCTGAATTAACAGAAGACATACCCGCCGTGCAGCCTGAAAACATTGGAGAAAACGAGGCTCTCCTGCAGAAGCTCCATCACCTGCTCTTCGAGATCGATGTGCTCGAGGGCCAACTGGAGTGTCCGGAAACCGGAAGGGTGTTCCCCATCACCGATGGCATTCCCAACATGCTCCTCAACGAGGACGAGGTCTAAATCCGGCCCATTTGTGCTTTTCTGTAACATAATCCCTATCTCCAGACACGCATTATATTAAGTAAGTTTGCTAGTTTTAAAATCTGTGTTTATTTACGAGTTGCTAAAAAATAATTGGAGCTTGGATGGAATATGTGTTTTTGGATTTTGGATATCTACACGTGACGTGTGTGCGGGCAGGATTTGGGGTACAATATGTAGAGCAAAATACACCTAATGACACATATATTAGTGGTAAGTCTGGATTTCTGGAGGGTTGTGCTTGGCTATTCGCCACTAAGATTCATCTTCTCTCTCTTTGGCACTCTAGCGGGGACTCGGATGTGGGTAATCTCGCCTAGTTGCATTTGATGTTGGGGCTCTTGTTGCTGCCCCGGGCATAGATGCTGCCTTTGGCTAGTCCAGCCTGGGCTCCCTTGCACAGTTCCGAGTTCCTGCCGGTTGGCTTGTAGCCGCGATCTGCCAAAAGGCCAGCATCTGATCCTTGGGCGGAGTGCTTTTGCAATAGAGTGGTATTGGGACCATTCCAGGTCACATAGTCCGCTCTGTAGAGGAACAAGATTGATATTAAATAAATTATAATTATTATATGCAAGTTTTCATCTTGGTTACTTACAGTAAAAGATTTTCATCCGCTCCTTTCGTTAACTGAGCATTGGGTCCCAAGCTGGCCATTCGCTCGATAATGGACTGGAACTCCGTCGATTCCGAATTATGAGAGTTGCCAAAGCCAGAGGACTGCTGCCTTATCCTACATGGGGAATGTTGAACTGTTATTAAGAAACTAAATCGCAATTTAAAGAAATTAAATAAGCGTTTAGGCATGCCAAAATAAACGAGCAACCAGGATAAGAACGAAAATAGGAGAAGTTCCAAACAGAGGATTCCCTGCCATGCAAGATCCTTCCAAACACAACGCATGCGCAACGACTGACTCTACTTTTAGCGAAAGGATTACGGTATCGGGCATACTTCAGTGAGTCTGTTTTGGCGCGTGCCCGACTTTCGAATGTCGCCCTCACAATGGATGAGGTGTTGGACTGGGCCGAGGTGGCCGAGGCCAGCGATGAGGACGTCATAGATGTTGAGTAGGAGGAGTAGGAGCTAGCACTAGCATTCGAGGAGCCATGCAGGTAGCCGCTGATGCTGTAGTTGTTTTTGTAGCTGTGCGTGTTCGGTTCGCCGGCGCCAGTGGTGCCTCTGGCCAGGATGCCCTTGGTGGTCAGGCGCTCGTAGCCCTGCTGCAGGATGCCAGTGCAGGGTGATTGTGCGGGTGAGGCGTATGAATGCGATGAGGATGCGCTCGAGATGGATGATAAATGCGCTGGCTCCTCCTGCTCCTCCACTGTGGGAGTGGCCATCGGCGTGACCGGACCCAGAATAATCTGGGTGGTGGCCGTCGACGGTGTGGTGACATTGATGGATGGCAGTATGTGGCGCTTGTGAGGTGGCTTCGATTTAGATGCGGATGCGGAGGCAGGCTTGGTCTCCACCACCACGGTGAGCAGGCTGGATGAGATTGGATGGCGTGGCGTGGCATGGCGCAAAGCAAGCGGACAGTGGTGTGTGGTTCGTTTGGTTTCGGGAGTTCGGTTTAGTCATTAGGCGGCAACAAAAGTTCACAGAGAAAATAGGCAGTCGATTAACAAACGGATAAAGCGGCGGGGCGGAGAGAGAGGGGGTGTTGGTGGGGCAGAAAGCGATTGGCAACGACCTTGGCCATGATCGGGGTTGGGTTTCGGGACAAGAGCTACCTGTCGTCGGTCCTCGGACCGTCCACCTGTTCGTCTGCCGTAGTCCTGGTTAGCTCCAGGTGCTTGGGATTCGATGGAGCCTGCTTCTGGACCCGCTGCTCATCCTCGTCCTGCACGATCTGCAGGATTTGTGTAGCCCGATCCTCGGCGTAGTTAACCGATTCCAGGGCCATCAAGATAATGCGCTCGGCAATTTGCGGATACTTCTCCTTGAGCAGCGTTTGCACTGAAAATAGAGAGAATTAGTGACGATATTTATTCCTCTCAAGCACTTACTTTTGGTCTTCTCCTCCTCGGTGTATTCCTTGGGTCGCAGTGGAATATGCTTGGTGCCCTGGTCACCGCCCGTCTGCTGATCCTGGGCCAACTCAGGCGGCCGATTGTTGGGTCTGTGGGGCTGCTGCATCTCGCGTTTTGTGTAGCCCAGCGAAATCAACTTCTCCGAGGCGAACTGCACATTGTTGTCCGCGTTGGCAAGGACGTCCAGGAGCAGCTCTTCATCTGCCTTTGGAAATATGTTCTTCATGTATCTGAGGATGAGTAAAAAGTGTGTTAGTTAGGGTTTACAGTAAAAATGTAATTAATTATTAGTACTGAAGTATAGCTTAAGAGAAGTGAAAGTAGTTTCGACAAGATAGCTTACAACATTTATAGTTTAGAAAAATGTCATTTCCATAATTAAATTTAAATGTTAATATACATAGTTAGATGTCAAGATAATGCCTCCGTAGTCGGTTTCTTTTCATCTTCAAATTCATCTCTTTGTTGTTCATAAAATCCCAAATTAAGAAACCCCCAGCGAACCTCAATTTCATCTTGGGCGACGAGTGCGGCCTGGGCGAGCTACGCCACTGCGGCGATCCGTGCAGAGCCGGCGGCACCGCTGACCCCGGGGGCAGGACCTGTTGCACCTGGTGACCGCCGGGGCCGCCAGGACCGCTCTGCACGCTCACGAGACTACCGAAGCGTCCGCCGGGCAGGGGGCTGGCCGTGCGCGAGGTGCAGCGACTAGCCGCCGTGTCCGGACGACGCGCCGGTGGTGTCATGTAGAAGGCGGACCTGCTGTGGAACAGGTGCCGCTGCGAGGGCGGCGTCACAAAGGGACCGGGCATCGTCACCGGGTGCTTCTCCACCTGCAGGGCACTGATGACGACGGCCTCGCTGTTATAGTAGCTGTGGGTTCGTGGGTTAGTAAGCGTGGGATTTGGGTTTGATCGTGGGTTAATCATGGGTGCAGTAAGCGGCAGACATAGGCATATAAGGCAGCGTGTGAGAAGACAGAGACGTAAGTACGCAGATTAGTGGAGATTAGCGGGATTAGCACGGAAGCTCGAGGGGATTGCACAGCCAATTGCTTACCGTTTCAACAGCAGGCGAATGTGGGGCTCGCCCGCCGTGGGGAACATGTTCTGGATCTTGGTCACCACCGCATCCGTTTCCACCTGGGTGGTGAATGAAGTCTCCTGGATCGTAGAGCGCCTCGAGAGATTGGGACCCAAACGAGCCCGTTGAAAGGGCAAGGGTGAAGATGAAGTCATTTCCTGGAGGGTTGGAAAAAGAATATTAATATGTTATTAGATGATTTTAAATCTTATTTTATTTGGAGAAAATATGAATTCTTTATTAAACAAAGTAAATAACAATCAATAGGGCATGAAATACTTCTATTTCATGGGTCAATTTAAGATATTTAAACATTTCCTCCTTATTGGATTTAAAGCTCTTTAAGTACTTGTAACTTGTAATGGTTTCTATGGTCTTTAATCATTATCGATTTATAATGTGTAGGATATAGAGTAACACACTCGGAATTTATAAACCTGAAATAGCTTACAATATGCTCGTACTTTCTTTGCTCAACATTATGTATGTTTACAATCATGAAAAGATTTCTAAGCCTCTCCAATTTAATGCCAAGCCTTATTTGGAGTAATTCACAAAAAGGAACCCACGTAAATAAATATTTGTTGTTATTTTTCTCTACTTAATAACCGAATAATTTCTAGCCCACTTACCAAGTGTCCCCTGGAGGAGGCCGAGAGCAGCGGACTGGTCGAGATGTTGTGCAGCGTGGGCTGCTGTCGCTCCTGAAAGGCCCGAATTGCCGTCAAGTTGTTGCTCGGATGGACGTGGTACGGCGAGCTGTTGTGCGAGGTCTGCGCCTGACTGACCATCTGCTGCAAGGAGCCAAAGTGTCACCATGTGAGCGCACAGGCTAATCGATAAGTGCAAGGACTGCGAGCGAGGGACCTTACCTGCAAGGCTATCGACTCCGTGGAGCAGCGCTCGTTCTGCAGCTGCCTGTAACTGCGTCCGCGCGGATCCTCCAGCTGCATGGCCTTGGTCAGGTAGTTTATGTAATAGCTGGAAGGGGAATCGAGAGGGGGACATGATGAGCTTGGCGCGAATCAAAGGCCATCTAATGACCTCCCTTTCAGAGCCCAATGCCCGCTCATGGCCATCCAAAAGCTCCAAAAGAAGGGTGGGTTTTTACAGCCGGCCGGCTGGCTGGCTGGTGGTGGTTTTTGGAAGCGGATGCGGATACAGATTCCGACTCGGACTCGGATTCTGGCCACATGTTGATGCCTCCTTTGGGGAAAGTGGACAGGTAAAGGGTACAGGGAGTGGAGGAGCTCTAAAGCGAGGCACGTGCCAAGTAGCTGCCAAAAGGCGGGCAAGCAGTCGTCATCATTTCCATCGTTTGGCAGGCAATCTTAGCTCTGATTTGGGAATGGGAGTCGACGGAGAACAACTCGTCTCCGGCTGAGTGGCCTCTTGAATTAACGTATGACAGGGTCTTCGGGCTGGCTGCTTAATTGCCCAAGCCCATAGGGGGTGCAGGGGGATTTTATAGGAGAGGTTTCTCCAGAATTTAAAGAACCCGCTGGCATCCAGCGACGCGGAAGTGACACAATTTATGCATCTCAAAATGAGGCCATTTGGAGTGGCTAAGGAGCTCCTACTGGGAGTGCTCCTTTTAAAGAGATGGGGGTCACACTTGAGTGCTTGCGAGTTCAAAGGTTAAAGCTTATCAACACCTTTTATATATTTGTTTACTAAAGATGTGTGTCTTTGATTGGTTTTTGGATATTACATTAAATTTATTTTATTTTTATACAAAGCAATTAATTTAATTTATATAAGAAACTGATGAATGATAAATACGAATTTAAAATACAACAACTTTGGAATCTCTTCATGATTTGTTTCAGTTAACCTTTAATTTTAATTGATTCTTGGAGAGTTTAGTTTATAATCTGTATTATTGAATAGGGTTTTAATGATTTAATAGATTTAACACAGTGAAAGATTCTTTAAAACATTAACTACGAATAAAAAAGATTTTGTTACCATTCCTTTGTGAAATAATCTTCAATATTTCAGTATTTGTACTTTATTTTTACCAAATTTTCATGGAAACCTGATTTATGCACTTTTTTTTAATTAAAAAAATACTTTAATTAAATGAAATTGCACATTTTCAATGGAAAACGTTTGAATAAAAATATCAAATTGAATTAATGTCAGCACTTGAATACAAAAAAATGTTGATAACATATTTACATTTTAACTTTTAGCTTTTTAAAGTTAAATTATATGAATGTAAACCTAAATAAAACCAGCAAAATACACATCATTAAACCCACATAATTTGTAGGAAAAGTATTCATAGATGAACTCCAGGATAAACCCTTGAATAATTCTCCTACCGTAAAAGGAAATGTCGTAAACCTTCACTTTATGGGTCTCCCGCTGCCACCCACTTGGCATTTTAAAGTCGCCGAGTGATGGGGGAGCTTAAGCTGCCACCGCCCACCGCAAATCACCGCCCAACCATCGCAGGAGGCCACCCACCCATGGCGGGAGGCACCTACCCAGGGCAAGGCACGCAAATTTATCAGCCGCCGCCTCCCGGGGCAAAGCTATCAGGTTTCCCTCCTCCTCTGTTCCGCTCCATCTCGTTGGTACAGTCAGGCCCAAACCCTAGGTTCCCCAATCACTCTTTTTACTCACGATATAAAGCGCTTAATGCAGGCATAAATATTTATAACTTCAAGCTGCATTCATTGGAAACTCACCAATTGCCCGTCGCCTGGTCATATTTGCAATCCCAGCCGGGCGGCAGCTTCTGATAGCCGCCGGATTCGCTCATTTTCGTTTCACGAGAAACACTACAAACTTGCCGGACGAGATACAAGATACAAGATACGAGAGAGGTACTCGCTTTTATTTTATTTGCACTGAATGTTTATGGACATTTAAAGTCGCATTCGCAGCTTGTTTGCCAGCCGTCGTAGTCGTCGTCTGCAACCCCGAAAAAGTTGCCAGCCAGGACAGCCGGGAGTGCCCTTGTCCGCGGCCGGGAGTCCAAAGCTTTGTAGTTGGCTTCGTTTGGGGCGGTTTTGGGGGTTGTAACCACCCTCTCGCTGGTAGCAGAGTTATTTTTGTTTACAAGGCGCGCTGCTGCCGGGAAAAAAAATAATAAAACACAGCGCATACGATGTGGCGTGCCTTCAGTGGCCAAGTGGTTGGATTTGCCCTTAGAGTTCTTTGGGGGAGTCCTGCTCCTGTCGTCCGAGCGATAAACAACCGCGCGAGCCAAGCTTTGAGAGTCAACTGAGGGAAATCACAGTCAGGCGAAGCTTTAGATGCTGCGCCAAAAAAGAGAGCTCAAAGTTTCGTTGGAGCAGCTTTTCCAGCTTTTTCAGAAAAACTTAATTATGGCCACACAGAAATTTAAATGTTAAGAACCAAATTTACTCAATTGACAATGTTTAATATAACGTAACATATTATTCTATGAAAAGTTACGATTTTAAAGAAATTAGAGAACTTACACCTTCATCTTGGCTCCCCAAAAAGTAAGATTTTATAGATAACTTTCCCAAACTTTGCTTTAACTCTCAAGCCCACTATAGCCAAGTCACAAATTCCTCTTGATAAATCCATATTTCGATAATAAATTCCTATATATTTCCTTACTCAACTTAATTTTCAAACACACAACAGCAAAATGGCGGATGTTTTGGGCACTATACAACGAATTTCTTTGAACTATCTCGAAGAACTGGAAGCGGAGCCCGAAGGACCACCCAAGCTGACCAAGGCCCAGAAGAAGGCCATGAAGAAGGAGGCCAAGCGTTTGGCCGTTATCGCGGAGAAGCGCCTAATCATGCGGGTAAGCAAAATTGGTCCCTGCTTTAGGCTGAAATACTTAAAAATCCTTTCAGGATGCCTTGATGCGGGAACTGGAGATCGGTAAGCGCATGGAGGAGCGCGGCAACGATGAGTGGCACGAGATGTGCCGCGAAATCAAGATCAAGGAGCTGAGGGAGGAAATGATAGCTTGGGGCGAACGCGCAGAGCGCCAAATCTCCTCCAAATCGGACCACATCAAGATGCTGCTGGACGATATGACCCAGACGCAGGACCTGCATGTCCACTGCTTCAGCAAGACAATAGAGCTGACTGATCACATCCGCGACTGCTTCCACGTAATGCTCGGCGGGGTTAAGACGATGTACGCCCAGCAGGCGGACGAGCTGCTGCGCGACTACTACGAGGAGGTGCGACGCCGCACCGAGGAGATGGAGGCCATGCAGCTGAACGCCGAGAACATTATCCATGCCACCAATATCACAACGCGTGACGAGCTAAAGGAGGACTACAATATCTACCTGGAGCAGCGTGATGATCGCGTCAACACCGAGATCGAGAATAGGTTTCGCATCCGGGACCAGGTCGCCTACCAAATGTTAGAGATGATGCAGCAGCTCAACGAATTCGTGGAGTCGCTGCGCAGCACCGAGCTGGATGCCCACAAGTACGAAAAGATCGCCTGGCTGACGGAGCGGCAGGAGGCTTTCATGGAGGAGTCGCGCAAGCTGAATGCCGAGGAGGCCAAGTACATCAACATGCAGGCGGAACTGCATCGCGAAATGGTTCGCATAGATACGGAGAACACCTCCACGCTGAACGACCTCCGTCTGGAGTTCCAGTACTTCACCAATGTGCGCAAGAAGATCGAGCAAAACCAGGAGATGGATCGAAATATCACGCACGAGAAGTTGCGGATCCTCACCGGCGAGTGCTACGATTTGACTAAGGTAAGGGGAACAATCTTTAGGCGTCTGATTCAACCAACTCTTTTCCTCAACGAAATCCCAGGAAATGGAGAAGCATGTAAAGAGCGGGGAGCTGCTCCTGGCCCTGTCCATCACCTGTCGGAAGCTGCAGACCGAGTCGGAGAAGGTGATCTTGGGCGGCGAGGTCTTCGACGAAACAGAAGTGCCAGAGTCCGAGGTGTTCAAGCTAAAGACTCTTAACCTAAAGAATCATGTGGACATGACCGAGGAGGAGCTGATAGAGCTCAACAAGAATATGCAGAACTTTTGGCGCCGCCAGGCGATGGCCGAGGCCCAGAATCTGCTGATGATCGAGGAGAAGCGTCGCCTCAACGAGGACAATCAGCGGCTGCTCGACTTCATCAAATCCATGAGCGTCACAGAGGATCCCGAGGAGCTGCGGACGGCCATGCATGTGGCAGCCTGCGAAAACCAGCCCATGCCGCCCTATGTCTTCCAATCGAAGTGCCAGGAGTTCAAATCCAAGAAGATCTACAAGTCGCCCATGGCCCATAAGGATTATAAGCACGAGGCCGAGGATATTCTGATGGATGTGCTTCGGGATTACTCATACTGAACTCGATGTACTAACGAAAATTAACAGCTCAATTGTTGTGGTTCAATTAAAGCTAATTAAAATATAATTAATTGATCTTTAAAATAATTAATTACGCTAATAATTCTGTTGATTCTGATAGAAAATGTCAAATTAGCTCAATTTTAAATCCGTTTTAAGTATAAATTCGCACAGTTTGTCATAATATAAATTTCCAATTTAATAATTACGTATTTGTTGAACACATAAAAGGCTGCCAAAAACAGATGGTGTATAATATATAGTTCAGTTGTTTATGATATATTCATTCAATAAACACAGATGTTCATATCTAATGTAAATGTGCAAACTGCAAGTCTTTACTCTACCACATATATTGCTAATGGTTAATGGTAACTTTAGGGTCCGAAGGAAGGATATGTAACAAAATATAATCGGCACCAGCGCAAATCAAACTGTTGCAAATATCAATTTTTCTTGCAGTGTAAAGTAACTTAGTGCTTTGGTCCGGCAAAATGCAGAAGCGTCTCCAGCATATGGCAACGGGTGAGCTGGGCTCTCCTATTTCAAATCCTTAGCTTCCTCTCTCCCCATCTTAGACGAAGGTCAGGGGCTGGATCTTGAGTTTCTCGGCCAGATTGGCGCAGGTCTTGAGCTGGTTCTCCAGATACTGGATACCGCCGGCGGCATCGACGGCAGCCATTCCCTGGCTTTCCTTGTCGCCGGCCAAAAGGACAGGCTTGCTGGGATCGGTCTTTAAAGGAAAATAATATAAATAAATATTAAACAATAAGAAATGGCTTTATTCTTACCGGTGTGGTGCCCCTCAGGCGGGAGTTAAAGTCAGTCATGCGCTCCTCGAAGTTGGGAGCAAAGCAATTGGGATCCACAGCGATGAAGACCTGGCCGAGATCGGCAGCCGAGTCGGCGCCAGCATGCGTCCACTTGCGCACCTGCGTGGAGTAATTGGCGCCAGACATCACGCCGGACAGAATGTCGACCATGGCGCCCAGGCCATAGCCCTTGTAGCCGGAGGTTAGCTCCGATCCTCCCAGCGGCATCAGGCAGCCAGTGGCAAAGCCAAGCTCGGCATCGTTGGTCACATTGCCTTCCGGATCCTGGGCCCAGCCATCGGGCAGTGCGGCTCCCTTGCGACGCTGAATCTCGATCTTGCCCACAGCCACCGCGGTGGTGGCCATGTCGAGCAGGAACTTGTCGCCATTGGTGGCGTTGGCTCCCAGAGAAAGAGGGTTGGTGCCCAGAGCAGCTTCCTTGGCCCTTGTGGGCGCCATCAGCGGAGAGGTATTCGTCATGGACATGCCCACCAAACCCTGCTCCATGGCCCGAATGGCATACCAGCCGGCCATGCCATAGTGATTCGATCCCTTGGCACACACCCAGCCAACGCCCACAGTCTTGGCCTTCTTGATAGCCAGATCCATGCAATAGTTGCCCACGACGGCGCCCAAGCCATTGAGGCCATCCACCCAGGCGGTGGCCGGGGTCTCCTTCAGGATCTTGGGAATGGCTCCGCCATTCGTGGAGTTAATGGCCAAATCGTTGATGTACATCTCCAGGCGGTTCATGCCGTGGCTGAAGTGTCCGCGGTGATCGGCGGCCACCAGAAGATCTGCCTGGGCCTCGGCATGGGCTTGGGGCACCTTCACGGCCTTGAAGCAGTCGATCATGAAGCGACGCGACTCGGCGACGGCCACCAGTTTGGGAGCAGCGGAGGACATGGCGCGGATCGAGGGGCCTAAAAGAACGAGAGGGTTGCTTTACTTTTTGGACTCGGGGTATTCTAGAGATTCTTCCGTCGAAGAGCGGAACGTGTGCGGTCGGATACGCGGCGTATGAGCGACTGGAGGCGAACGCCAAATAAATAAGTGGACTGAGGCGACAGAAGCGGACGTCTAATTGTTCTGGCAATCTCTCACCCATACCAAGAAGAGCCCAAAACCCTAGGCGGTTGGAAACAACAACCCAAGGGGCTCTCTATGGAACATAAGCGGTTACGAAAGGGGGTTTTAGGGGGTTACGACACCATGAAAAATTAAATTAGTAATTATTTTTATGGCTTTTTGAATTTTTTAAGTAGTTTTAACAGTCATAATTTGATTTATTAATAAATATTATATGAACATATATCTGAAACTAACAGTTTAATAGAGTTGACAAAATATTATTAAAACGCTAAGCACTGTAGCCAACATTTGAAAACTACATATACCACAGGCTAAAGATAAACATTATTTAGAATATTATTGAACACTCCCAGAAATATCTTTCTATTATAATTGATAAAATTAAGAATGGTATTTCTAGCTTCAAGATCAAACCCCTTAGAATATATCTTTTAAAATCCCCCCTTAAAACACACATCCAGAATCCGCCTCTGATTTTTAAGCATATACTCTGCCTTTGTTTTCTGTTTTTATTTTTTGGCAAACCCGAAATTCTTGATGCGAATATGCTTATCAGCATTATGTTTGGTCAGGTTTCCATTGGGTTGCTCGGCTCCTCTACCTTATTCAGTATATAAGTTGGGCAGATATGGATCCGCAATCTCTCAAATGTTCTAGCGCGTGTAACGTATTCATACATAAATATAGGTGTATATTTTCGATTGGACTCTCTATTTATTTCTATTATAGGGGGCTCGCAAGTCTACATACACTCATTATTTATTCGTTCGCTGCTTATTTATTATTTGAGCGCCAGTATTTCGAGTTATTTGCGGTGCGTGTGTGGGCCGTGTGTGAGTATCTGTGTGTGCCTGCCGAGCTAGTAATGACCTTGAACTTGTGGAACCTATTTCTGTACTTTGAAATTAACGCTCTCGAATGAATGGGAAGCGAAACTACCGGTCTAGGCCATACCAATTGGAGTTCATTTACATCCAAGGCGGTGGGGGGAAAGTGGGGTGTATTTGGTGGGCCGAATCGCCATAATCGTGTTGACCTTACACAATGAAAGCGAGTGTGACAGAGTGCCACATGTGCACACACATAAGCCCACAACTAAACCCCAATTAAGTTGATGGCTTTACGAGCCTTATCTTATCGCCATTCAGTCAGACCACTTGAAAAAATTGAATTTGGCGAAGAAAAAGTGTTGCATGCAAAACAATTTCACGGAAAATTATCTAATATTTAGGGGATAATTATTTTAAGATGGTTTCTTTACATGAAATATCTGAATTTGTAAAGTATATATTTTAAAACATGAGCTATTAAATAAATAATAGAAATGTTAACATATAAAAGGATGTCTAGTAGTTAATATTTGGATAAGTTTATGTCAGATTTTACACTCTTTTGAATTCTAGAATGTTTTTAACCCGATTTCCTAAACAATTTAAGGCCTGACTCACTCTTGTTTCAAATGGCTAAAACACGACTTTGCATATTTCTTCTATGGCGAAATATGGTCTATTTATACACCGCTCCATCTGCTAATTATTAAGTTATTTCTCCAGCTTTAAGAGCAATTCCCTTTCTCCATAGTCTGACCCTTTATCTTATCGGCAGTCCCCAAAATATATAGTTAGTATTTAGGTAAAGCTCGGGGGTCTCGCTCTAATCAATCTGGAGCAGTCTGGGACATTAAGTAATAATCTACAACTGCTGGGCTTAGGTAAACAAGTTTTATGGCCGATTCGCTGTGCTCATTAACACCTTTTTGAGTAATGGCAGAAAAATGATCGATCCGCACTTGGCCAGCGGGTGTTAAGTTGATTGAACGGCAAGTGAAATTAAACCAGTTTCTGTTTTTGCGCTTTTAATGCCTCTTTATTTTTGCCACAAAGGGAAGAACAAGTGTTTGATGCGCTTTCAACGAGGCAATCAAAATGCGATTAGTAACGATTCCCTGGCAGACCCAGTGACGCCTCCGTGTCCCAGTTTATTTTCGATTCCTTTTATTGTTTTTATCGTTAATTAAGAGTCAGACCCCTTTTTCTTATAAACACAATCGCCACTTGTTAGTCAGACGTTTTTTTGTTTACGGGGGACTGTGCTGGTTGTCGAAAAGCAGCATTTGTTTTAATTATAAATGTCTATAAAAATTCGTTAGCACAGCGTGTGGGAGTCATTATGAGAATATTTTGCTAAAAACCGGCTAAGTGAGGGAAAGGAAAGAAGGGAGCAAGGGAAAGTAGTTGAGACGATAGATTGATTTTTAAAGCTTCAGTTGTCAGCTGGCGAATTTTAAGTAAAAATGTATTTAGGTTGCAGTTTGTTATAATTATATTAGTTTAGTTACTCATATTTTAAAGCAAGTAAATAAGGGGCGAAAAATATAAATCTTTCTTTTCTCTTTGTCTGTTACACACTAGGAAATAACCGCGCAAATGTTGAAGTTTTTTCTGTAGTAAAGTTAAATTATCGATCCTTGATTTAAATGTATAAAGTCAAGCTGTTTAAGCTTGTACCTGAATAAAGCTTAAATAATTTTCGTTAATGTTGTAATCTGCCAAAAAATAATGTTATTTAGGTTTGCGGTTTAATAACATTATCGTCTTTTTATCATTTGAGATAAAAAACCACAACAAAGCCAGAAAGACTTTCGATAAGTCTTTTTATAATTTCAATGTCAAAAATCGTAATAATATTAATAAGTAAATATTTGTTTACAATTCTCCAACTAAATCAGTTCAATCTTCTTAATCTTTCCAATTAGATTTATTGGCACTATCGGTTTCTTTTTCCAACTCGAAAACCTCCAGTTTGAAATCCGTTACGAGCTTGAATCACGAAATCTAAGCATCCAATCTTTCTGCTGCCGCGTAATAAATCAAGAATTGCACGCGCAATTTGCATAATTAAAGTTTTGAACTCACCGCTTGCCACATTTGGCGCCTGCGCTATCTTTGTAGTTGTTGCTGTTGATGCTGCGGCTGCTGTGAGAATTGCACTGGGCCGCCCACAGGTGTGCATGGCGTGTTGTTGTTGGCGCCTTTGAAGCGCTCGAACAGGCCGCTGCCAATTGGCAGCGAGGGCGGGGGCGTACCAGTGGGCATGGCTGACCGCCGATCGCCGGAGCAATGTCATCGTAGTCATGCCGACGAATAAGGCAAAAGGCGAACTCACAAAAAAGGTAACCAAAACAGAACAGAAGAGAAACAACAAGGCGGAGAGAAGCGAGGGAGAGAGAACAAGTCTAGTGGCAACAGCTGACGTCGTCGCGTTGTGAGCTTTGCTTTTTCGCCTGCACTTTTTAGTTATTCTCTAATTCTCAAGTGACTCACAACGCTTATTCTCCACTCTTCCGCTGGTCTTTGGGAGATTTAATCGCGCGCGGAATAATTGCCCAAAAAGATACAGATACAAAAGCTAATGTTATTGGCGGGACTTCGACTAAACGCACTACTACGTAAAGTATTTAAATTAACTAACAATCAACACGCAATTTACGTAACAGCAACAAACAGCAGTAACAGCAACAACAACAAGCTACGCCAATTGGCACGCCAAATCCCAATCAGAGCCGAGTCACAGCTATGTAATATAGCTCTCCGGATCGGTCGTCTTTATCGTTCGAAGCGACAATCTGAACTGCCATGAACTAGCATCGCCTAGCTTTTCCACACAAGGTGCCCCGAACTGGGGAAAAGCGAACATTTAAATATAAAAATTCAATTCAAAGCTGCCGCCTGACATGCGTATTGGGAGGTGTGATGAGAGGAGCATTTCCTTTGCATTTTACGACCATTAAAAATGTGATAAAAAATGTGTGCTTTTATAAGTAATATTTTTATTTTTGCAGAATCAACAATTGTTATTGTTTTTCCATTTTTTTTGTTTTGTTTTTATTGGCGAAAAGCTGCAAAAACTTGAGCTAGTACTGTGTAACGCCCACTTACAGTGTTACAAAGTGTCCCTTTTAGCCGAGACGCACATCCACGCAATTTTGGCGCAAAGTAATTTGAGCTAAACTTAAAGACGGTTTCTTATATGTTTTTGTATTATAAATCAAATAAAAAATATTAATGTTCTATTACTGAACGAATTTGAGCAATAATAAGTAATATCCTGTTTGTAAAGGGTTGAAATTCGATCATTAAAATGTTATTATAAGCACAATATACATTTGGCAGAATCTTTAATAGTCCAAATATTTTATTTATATAACCTACACAAGGAAAAGATTAATGAAAAAGAATTAAAGTCGTAATACTTATTTATTTGTTATATTATTCAGATATTTAAAAATATGAAAAATCGGATTAAACTGCTAAAGTAAAAATTAAACTTTGATCATTGGTTATTTTTAGGATTTATTATTTTTCAGTTAAGCAAATAAATATGAATATATACAATGAATGTTTTTGTTATTAACAAACAAATTTGGCTAATCCCATACAGAATCGAAGCTGTGGCTGTTGCTGTTGCCTGTTTTGTTTGTTTTAGAAAATAACTACTCACTCAATATGGTTATTTGTACGGTGTTTGGTTATTTAACCTGACTTTCAATTAACGAATAATTTAAGTCATATTTATATTTATACATGCAAACGAATAATGTCGCTAGTCGGTTGACTGCCCCTATTAGCACATGGGCAGCCGCCGATTACCTTTGACAGCGACCCACGCACAGGTACAACACGGGTACAGGTGCTCCGGACTAATTCGATCGTAATTAATCTATAGAGCGTTATCAAAAGCCTGCGCAAGTTCTTAATTGGCAGTTACAGGCAGCCTTTGGCGACGATTTTGGGCTATGCCAGTCGACTTGTCGCTGAAGGCAGAAAACAAACAAACAAAAGCGATATCAGCTAACACTTACTACCACATGTATGTCATCATCACCACTGCCATCATCATCATCATTACGGGCTGACGGCTGACTCAGTGGATCGTCATGCATGGTGGTGGCTATTACATAGAGAGAAATACTGGAATTTGCATATGATTATTTGAAATGAGAAAATATATTTTAAATTTAATTTTCTTTAAATGAAAAATCATTGAAAAATACAACAAATTTGCTAATATTCAAATTGTATTCTCAAAACTAAGCCAACTTTCATGTATTCTAATGTGTGTACTCATAACACACTCTCCATTTTCATATCACAAATATAAAAAGATACATTTCTTTCTCTGCACGATCATTGCTTTGCTTCGGTGACCCCTGTGGCGACGCCTCTGGGCGAAATGTTGTCACTGGGGCTCGAAGATTCTCGCTGGGCTTTCGCTCTGGGTCCCCATGCGCATTCCACTGCAGACCGCCGGCCGAGGCAGTCGTTCTCCGTCATCTCCATCAATAATCGTCGACAGAATTGACAGAATTGGGAGTGGGAAATCGGCGAAACGCCAAAATAAACAAGCTCCCAACTAGCCGCTAACTGTTCGGAATCCCCCGGTCCCTCTGCTAATTGCTTTGTTTTCATTCTGGTTGATGTGCAGTCCAAAACTCAAACCAAAGTCAAAACCATTCCGTTCCGACTCCGCCGATTCCAAAAGCCGAAAAAGTTTTTATCGCGAGTTTCGACCTCGACGTGAAAGTTTCCGCTGCGTGCACGTAAGTACGAAAAAATCATTTTTGGCATTGAGAATAATTTCCGCTTAATTGCAGCCAGCCAGCGAGCCAGTAAGCCAGACACAGTGAGCCATGGCTGCGGCGAACGTGAAGATTGTAGAGTCCAAGCTGGACATATTCCAGGCGCCCCAAACCCACGCCCTGGCCCATGCCGTGGAGTCGTCCTTTATGGCGCTGCGGGGCACCCTGGCCTGGCAGTTTGGTCTTATCTACGGCGATGTGGATGAGCTGCGACAGAGGAGGGTCAGCCGGGGCAACTGCGCCGTGCTGGAGCACAATTCGCGCTTCATTTACTACCTGGTGACCAAATCGAATCTCTATGAGGTCAGCACCTACGACGATGTCCAGGCGGCGCTGATCTGTATGCGCGAACACATGGTAAGTGACCGCTTCAGAGTGGGTGGGGGATTGGGAGAGGCGACAAGTGACATTTTCCTTCAAAAAGAGCAACCGCACGTCGACGCTTTAAAAACTGGTTTCTGCCGCGTCTCTGGCTTCGTCAATTTACAGTTAATTTATTTGTACATCAAGATACAGTAAATATTTGTGGAAGATTCGCCCCTTTTTGTGATCAAATGCTTAACAATTTTAAAACTTTAATTAAAAATTGTTGCATTCGTCATCGGTGGAAAGGGTGACACACATATTTAATTTATTTTAACAAAGATCTGCAGTAGATAATGGTCAACAGTGGATTTCTTGATGGCATCCAAGTTTGTTTTGCAATTTCCTTTTACAAAAATGCTTTGTCCGACATATGTATTTTGGTGGCCACTCATTTGCATAGGAGAAAGTAAACTTAGTTTTTTATGACCAAAAGTAAAATTTGCTTATAAAGAGTTGCAGTTATTTTGTTATTAATTAGAAATATGATTCATATATTCATAAATATTTGTATTATTTTTGGATTAGAACTCTAAATGTGCCAAGAGACTTTTTATATATTTTAAAGATTTTTTAAAATTTTTTACTGTTTCGTATTTCCAGCGCAACCACGAGATCACCAAAGTGGCCATGCCCCGGATCTGCTGCGGCAAAGGCGGTCTCGATTGGAGGCAGGTGAAGCGCCTGGTGCAGCAGACCTTCTCCCAGAGCGAGTACCCCATCGAGATCCTCATCTGTGAACACGAGGATCTGTCAAAAGAGGTGAGTCACTTAAAATAACTGAACAAACCAATTAATTTGACCCACCTAATCCACAGCTGGCTGCGCCCAAATGCCAGATTACGGAGGCCAGAGGCAATCTGTTCAGTGCGCCAGAGAACTACGCCCTGGTGCACTCCGTCAGTGCGGACTTTGCCATGTGTGCAGGGCTCAACCTGCAGTTCCGCTGCAAATTCGGGCATGTGGACGATCTGAAGCGGCAGAATCGGCACACCGGCAATGTGGCAGTCCTGGATCAGGGCGGACGGTATATTTACAACCTGGTGACTAAGGAGCGCAGCCACGAGAAGTGTACATACACGGCCCTCTACTACGCGCTGCTGGCCATGCGCGAGCACATGGTAAGAAGGAGTCTCTTCCAGAATCTCTTTCTAATACCTACTTATCGAGTCTTATCCTCTTCACAGAGAGAGCACGGAGTAACCAAGCTAGCCATTCCCCGACTTGGATGCGGCATCGATCGCCTTGACTGGTTGCGTGTGCGCAGTCTGCTGGACCTTGTGTTCGCCGAGGACAGCGTGGATATCATCGCCTTCTTTTACACTCCCCCACAAATGTCCAAGGACACGATGAATGTGGTGTGTCCCACCTGTCGGCACATGAAGACCATCCATTTGCCCTCAAGATCCGTCAGCGGATCGAGGAACTCGCTTCATCGCGAAAAGACCCCATTCTAAATGAGAGCAGAAGAAAATTTCTGCACTCTATATGGTTTTCTTGGGACTTGTGGCACCGAATGCACCAAATACTTATATAGTTGATAAGAACACTACACCTAAGAGCTTCCATGGCACGGAAAATGCATGTTTTTTGGGTATTTATATTGTATATACATTAATAAAAGAAATGCACCCTTCAAAGAGGGATTAACCAATGATCTGACTTTGTAATGCAATCTTTGAAATATTTTAAAGTATTAAAGAAACACTATATAACTTACGTTTACACATATTTATATTTATATAGGCTTCGCCAAAGCCGTCACAATCTTAAACAAGCAACTCTAAAACCAATATGTACTCTTCCAAACTTCTAGACCTACGCGAGGCATTTCGAAAGGGTTTTGTAGTTGGCATGGCGAACCAATCGACCTACAAGATCAGCGAGGTGGACGGGGATCTGTTCTCGGCTCCCAAGACCCATTCGTTGGCACATTGCGTGGGCGCTGATCTTGCAATGGGAGCAGGCATCGCTGTGCAGTTCAAGAAGATCTATGGCAAGGTGGACGAGCTGCGGGCCCAGAATGCGGCCAGTGGAGAAGTGGCTGTGCTCAAGGATGATGAGCGTTTCATCTACTATCTGGTGACCAAGCCACAGAGCTGGGGCAAGCCCACTTACGAATCTCTACAGGCATCACTGGAACAGATGCGCGAGCATATGGTAAATATATGTCTTTGGTTTTATATTTTTGTTTACAATTTAAGGCAGACTTATTAAATTAGTTCTTTTAACCAAAAATCAATTTCAATTCAAATATATAATTCATTAATTTATCGATTAGTTCTTTCTTAGCTGAAAAATGATAAATGCTAATGTTAAGAGTATTTTTATAGCTTAATTTTCCTTATTCCTTATTCTCCTATTCTAATTTATGATTTACTCCTTATAACAGCGCGAAAACGAGGTGGATAAGCTGGCTATTCCGAAGATCGGCTGCGGCATCGATGGCCTGGAGTGGGACAAAGTCAGCAAATTGCTGGAGTACGTCTTTGGCCAGGAGGATCTGGAGGTTGTAGTGTACAACTTTGTGCCGCCACAGGGCCAATAACTTAAATTACATAGATTCATTTGTTTCACCTTACTTTCGAACTTCTGCATAATTAAAAACCACTAGTTCCACGGCATCCGACTGAAAAACCTGGCATATCATTTCCTTGACTTTGGTCCAGTTGAGTCCGTCCAGGCCGCATCCTATGCGGGGCATGGCTATCTTGGGTACGTTGTGGGAGATCTGGAATAATGGGAATTTTATATAGATGTGCTGCTGGACTTGGAAGCAATCCTCTCACCATATGCTGACGCATAGCATGCAAGGAGCTGTACAGGAGCTCGTAGGTCGGCTTACCCCAGCTGGTTTGCTTGGTCACAAGGTAGTATACAAAGCGCTGCTGATCCTGGAGGATGGCCACTCCTCCGGGCTCTACCTTTTGCCTCTGCAAGGTCAGAAGCTGCCCAAATTTGTTGCTAAAAGGAGGGCTGTTTACCTAAAAGCTTAAACGTTCCGATGGATTCCTTACCGAAACTTCACCGCAATGCCTTTGCCCATGCGTAAGTCGGCTGCTACGCAGTGGCATAATGAAAAGTCACTCTTGGCGCTAAACAAATCGCCATTCTGCTCTCTGTAAACAAAACCCGGCATTGTTACAATTATTTTCCACCAATTAATCAAAACTTTTTTCAATTGTGCGCGTTTGCGGTGTCTGCGCTAGAGATGCAAAAACAACGATTTTTCTATCGATATTATTAGCTCGATACTTCGATGTTTTTTGAATTTTTTACTTCATGATACGTAATTTCAACTTTATAAATAAAAAAACAACAAAAAAACAAATTACCCAGAATATCCATCCTCTTATCACTGTTTTCAAATTGTTCGCTCCATTTAACTTTAAGAAACATACCTTTGACGTAAACTGAACTTGCAACACTATTCTTGTTTTCGCCCACGTAAGTGATAAGAGATTACGTCAATCGTAAACGACAGCGGGCACATTAACACGGACTTTTGGCCAAATGAGTTTTATTTTTAATTTAATCGCAAATTTTGTACGCAAAATGCTTGAACTGCTGCAATTCGGTGGCAAGACGCTGACGCATACGCTAAGCATTTACGTAAAGACGAACACGGGCAAGACGTTGTCGGTGAACCTGGAGCCCCAGTGGGACATCAAGAACGTAAAGGAACTGGTGGCCCCACAACTCGGTCTGCAGCCGGACGAGGTGAAGATAATATTTGCGGGAAAGGAGCTCAGCGATGCCACGACTATAGAGGTAGAATGAGTGGCTGTTGTCACGGTGCAATCCTCCCTGTAACATGCTAAAATTCCTGGTCTTTCAGTAGCAATGCGATTTGGGGCAACAGAGCATTTTGCACGCCATCCAGTTGCGGCCGCCGATACGGCGGGAGAAGATACAGTCTGCTACACTGGAAGAGGAGGAGCCGTCGCTGGCAGAGGAGCCCTCGAAGCCGCTGAACGAAACCCTGCTGGATCTGCAGCTCGAGAGCGAAGAGAGGCTGAATATCACCGATGAGGGTATACGCAACAGGTTGTTTTGCCTTAGAACCTGCTTCTAATGCCTCAATCTCCGCCAGAACGTGTCCGTGCCAAGGCCCACTTCTTTGTGCACTGCAGCCAGTGCAACAAACTGTGCAACGGCAAACTGAGGGTGCGTTGCTCCCTCTGCAAAGGCGGTGCCTTCACTGTCCACCGCGATCCCGAGTGCTGGGACGATGTGCTCAAGCCGCGTCGCATTCCCGGCCATTGCGAGAGCCTAGAGGTGGCCTGTGTGGACAACGAGGCTGGGGATCCACCCTTTGCCGAGTTCTTTTTTAAGTGTGCGGAGCATGTTTCCGGTGGCGAGAAGGACTTTGCTGCTCCGCTAAATCTCATCAAGAACAATATCAAAGATGTGCCTTGTTTGGCCTGCACGGATGTAAGGTGAGTTTATAAAGAAAAGTAGAAAATATGCCTTTAAAATAATAGTAAAATGAATTAACTATTATAAGTAGCCAGTATTTTAATGCTAACTGCTCATCCTCATCTACTTTTGCAGTGATACCGTCCTGGTCTTCCCCTGTGCTTCGCAGCACGTCACCTGCATCGAGTGCTTTCGCCACTATTGCCGCTCTCGGCTCGGCGAACGCCAGTTTATGCCGCATCCTGACTTTGGGTACACCCTGCCCTGTCCCGCTGGCTGCGAGCACTCGTTCATCGAGGAGATCCATCACTTCAAGCTTCTCACCCGCGAGGAGTATGAGCGCTATCAGCGTTTTGCCACCGAGGAATATGTCCTGCAGGCGGGCGGAGTGCTCTGCCCTCAGCCAGGCTGTGGCATGGGCCTGTTGGTGGACCCAGACTGCCGCAAGGTGACCTGCCAGAACGGATGCGGCTATGTTTTCTGTCGCAACTGCCTGCAGGGTTACCACATCGGGGAGTGCCTGCCCGAGGGCACGGAGACCAGTGCCCAGAACTCCTGCGAGTACACCGTGGACCCCAATGTAAGTGTGCGCAATATCATTGCTCGCTTGTGTAATCACACGCTTCTCTCAGCGAGCTGCCGAGGCGCGATGGGAGGAGGCTACCAATGTCACCATCAAAGTCAGTACCAAGCCCTGTCCGAAATGTCGAACGCCCACGGAGCGAGATGGTAAGTTTTTTTGGGGGGCGGGGGAAAGTCCAAGACGCGGCTCGTAACTGAACCCTCCTTTGTCTGCTCCTGCTTCTTCCAGGCGGCTGCATGCACATGGTCTGTACACGCGCTGGCTGTGGATTCGAATGGTGTTGGGTCTGCCAGACGGAGTGGACACGCGACTGCATGGGTGCCCACTGGTTCGGCTAGTGATTCCTTTTGTGATCGTTTGTTCGTCGTCCTAATTGCCCTTTTGTCTGTTGGCTATTTTTAAATTTTAGTCTGTAGTAAAGAATTGAGCTTGAGCAACACCCTGTTTGTCGTCTACGTAATCAATAGCAGAACCACCCCCGGCCAGGACGCGCGAAGCTCATCCTACCCCACTCGGTTCCTTCGTTGCGTGCGCACACACTTTGTTTACGTTTTTCCGACTTTTTTGCGCCCACCAAATATTTTGAGGGCCTTCCTCTTTGGGCTGGCATGCGAAAACCGCAGCGAAACACGTGCACGGGCGGACTGTGAGAGAGAGCCTGCCTGGAGACTGCGCAGTGGGTGGCCCAGCGGTGGCGGTGCAAGGCTAATGTAACTCAGGCGCGTAGCCGGAAGGGGACTCCCATGTCATTGATTGAGCGACAGCTAAGGCATTTCAAAAATGTCGCTGCGTTTTTCAAAAATGTAATGTAAGTTATTTTGCCAGAGGTAATACAACTTGTGAAGGATGCTTCTTTCGGTTGAGGTAAAAGCTGCATATTTAAATATTATATCTTCGAGCTTGTGGAAATACTATTTTCTTACTTCTATTTAATCTTTTTGGCGACGTTTTAGGTTGTCTGCGAATTGAACTCAGCTTAAGAAGAGGTTAAATATTTGAATGAATTAAAAATTATGAATAGAAGATCAAGGAACTTTTATATTTTTTGATATCTATAAACATTTTAGTTGATTTTTTTTCGCAATATAACTAAAGAATCATTTCTTTTTGTATTTAGATTTTGAAAAAGTGTAACAAAAAGGAAACTATGGAAATTACAGTTCGGCAACGGGTGACAGAAGCCTTCGTGAGCTTTTCACCTGCCTGGTTATCAGTCTATCCATCCGGCTTATCGGTCATCATCTGAGGTTTGGCCTGGCCAAAATGCCACAGGTTCACGGGAAGCAAATGGAGCGGAGAACCTTCCCCCGGTGCACACTGGGTGGTGTGGAGTTCCATGCCGGAAAGAGTGCTACGCTTTTCGCATTGTATATTAGTGGAAATCCGTGGCCCGGACATCGATAAATCGAGCCTATACATACCTCATGCACACACACCGAACGTGGGAAACCCCCAAACGGGACTTTGGCGGAAAATTCGCTGCGCACTCCCTGCGTTCTCTCGCACATCTCTCCGGGAAATCCTCGCCACCTCCCCGTCATCGCTGGCAGAAGTAACGCCACGTTCTAGATTCCTTTCGGCTTGCCGCTCTGTTTTGGTTTGGTTTCTGTTTTGTGCTCTAATTCGTAAGCAAAGTGAATAGTTTCAAATGGCATTTTCCCCGAGAGCGAGAGAGTGCAGTGGCTATGCCGCCCTCGGTTGGCGGCGGAAAAGCTCGCTCGCGCATGTGGGCAGGTTGCCCATCGAATCGGGTCACAAAGTTCCCAGTGCAGCAGCGGCAGCTCGGTTCTATTCGCTCGGTTTCCTTTTTTTTTGTTTTTTTTTTTCACTGCCTTCCGTCTGCTCCTTTCTCTGGTGCTTGTCTTTTGCCAGCTTTTCTGCTTCTTCGGCTTTAGGGCCTTCGGCCACCAAGGGTATAAATGGCAGCTCGCCCGCGTATCGCATTTCAGTCTACGTTGGACTTTAGCGCGCACCGCACAACGCTGCGTATACGTAACGCCACTCGCTCCGAGCTCTGGCCTCCGTCCGAGTGACGCCGCCGTGCTCCGATCGTTTTGGCCTTTCATTTGCCGTCTGCCTCAGTCGTTTGCTCTTCGATTTTTCCGCGCTTCTGTCGAAGAGAAAGGTGGAAAAGTGTCCGTTGTCTGTGGGAGAAGAGACGCACTCGCTCTCGGCCATTGTGAACTGCGGCCAAAATTTCAAATTCAACGGTATTTCGTGGTGTGTTGAAACGGGAAAATCCGTGGGGAGAGTTTTCGAAAATCAGAGGAGAGGTTTTTAATCGAATCAAATTAGTGAAAATTGAATTTTCGGAGCAGTAAATGGAAAAAGGAAACTAAAATTGAAACATTTTAAGCAGTGGAAGTCATAAGTTAATTTTTAACGAAAATAAATCAACAAAAAAGAAAGATTTTTCGCGGTTATAAGGTAAATAATATTAAATATATTATATTTGTCCTTTATCTTAAAATATTTAATTGGTATGATTTTCTGTTAAAAATATGTAGTTTGAAAGTTATGATGAATTACAAAAAAAAACTCTATTAGGAAAACCCCTTTTATGTAAAATTATTATGTCTTCAAACATAAGGATTCATAATAGGTTTCGGGAGACTGGAAACCGTTCTGTTTAAAATATATTTTTTTAACACTAACAATAAAAAATAGATTCTATATTAACTTAAACATTTAGAGTATAACACATGAAGCTATGACTCTTCCAATTTATAGTTTAAACTAATATTTTCCTTCATGTCCTTCCCACTGCCCTCAAGGGTCCCACACAGCCTCCACTTATATTGTTTTATCTTCGCATATTTATGAAATACTCCCACGCACTTGCAATGCTCCATTCACTGCCCCAATTATTGAAAATCCTCCTCCCAGCAGAAACTCAATTAAATCGCCATATTTCGCTGCATACATTCGGGCGCTCCCAGCTCGCGCGAGTCGCGACTCGAGTGCCAGGCCACATTGCACATACGCAGCGTGTGACGCGCGCGGGTCCGTGTAATGATTGTGTACACCAGGAGCTCCTCCTGCTCCTGCTGCGACTCTCCGCCCGGCTGCTGCTGGACGCAGAAAGAAGAAAGGCACAAAAAGGAAAAAAAATGAAAACAAAGTACAGAAGGCAACCAAAGCTGGATGGAAACAGTGCAAGAGCTGAGGCGAAACCCCGTCTCGGGCTGCTGTTT
Source organism: Drosophila anomelani (assembly GCA_035045905.1). NCBI lineage: Eukaryota > Metazoa > Arthropoda > Insecta > Diptera > Drosophilidae > Drosophila > Drosophila anomelani. The sequence continues at coordinate 14,771,841 of JAWNOO010000165.1, forward strand.
TTATTGATTTATATATACACGGCGGCAGTGAGTGGGAGGCTGTTGCTGTTACGGGTGCTGCTGCTGCTCCTGTCGGCTCTGTTGTGTCGCACTGTCCCAAAAAGAGGCACCACCACCACTAGCGCATACAGCATCCATCGCCATTTACACGGCTGCCGTCGTGCTCAACTTCCGTTTCCTGTCGCTGGGTCGCAGGATCCTGTGAGCGGCAGCGGTGGCGGGCATGGGAGAGAGAGAGCCAGACTTCCCCCGATTGCAGTTGCTTAACTTAACTTGTTTCGAGGCTCATTTCATTTACGGCTGGCCGTTTTTGTTTCACCTAACCCTTTGGCTTGGCCAACCAAAAAGCTCACTCTCTCTCTGTGCGAGTCCTGGGAGAGCAAGCTCTCTCCCAGCCGGCTAATGGCTCTCACTACCGCTCTCTTCCAGCTTGTGTTTACATTGATTATGTTATCCACTCCGCCCCCGTGTTTGACTTTGCTAATAGAGTTGTCCTGGCCCTCCTCCTCCTTCTCCTTCTGCTTGTCCCTTTCTCCACTCCTAACTTGCTAATTTGCTGCCAGGACATCACCATCGACATCACCGTCATCATCGTCCTTTTAAGCGTCACTCGCTCTGGCTCTCCAATCAATAAAGGTTAGCCCCCTTTTGACTGGTTGCACCCTCCTCCACCGCCGATTGCCTTCAATTATTATTTTTCGCCTTTTTTGTGGTGTTTTTGCACACAAAAAAAGTTTATTAATCAATAAACGCACACGTCAAGCGCAAGCTTACAGACGCACACTAGTAAGTGCTCTACACGTGAACAAATTATTTGGCAATTAACTGTCAAGTAAATATTTACAATTGATAAAACGGCAAAGATACCCAAGGAACTAGTTTCAAAATTTGCCAGAAACCTTATCACATCCTCTATGGATTTTAATTTATTTATTTTCAAACTTATTTGTTTCTTTTTTCTCCGTGTAAACTGGATGTGCGCAGGCCAATATGTAATGTCCTGTGTGGGAGAGTGAATGGTGAATGAAGCCACCCATTGGTTGCGAGAAGACGTTCGGCGTTGCTTGGTGACGACTTTGAACCATCCATCCATGGGATAGCCGCCCACCAGCTTGCCACCCACCAGTTGCCACCCACATCCACATCCACCCACTCACTGGCCTTATCAATCCCACTCCAGATGTGTGCACTTTTGTGGCTCATTAACGGTTTGCATGCGGCCAAAATGCATGTGGTTATTCATTCAATGTGTGTAAGAGAATGTGAGTGTGCGATGTGTGGTGTGATGTGGTGTAGTGTGGGTTCTGTGTGTGCGAGATGCGCTCGATAAGTTGAGTGGCTGTTTGCTGTTGCTGTTGTGGTGCCTCGACTGCCTGTGCGTGAGTGCAAAACAAACGGAATTTTGCGCATGGCCCATCAAGAGATGCAGCCACCCGTCAGTGTCCTTCCTGCAGGCTGTTCTTCTCCTCCGATCCCACTTACCACCCCCGAGTACCTCCATTTCCATTCCCATTTCCCATTCCCTCCAAAAATGAGGCATCTCCAGAGCAACCGCAATTTGTGCATCATAACATGGCTGGGATATTTGGTGAGTTGCTGGCTCTCATTAGCATGTGTGGAATGCCAGGATTGCACTCAGTTAAGCTCAAGGATCCATGCTGCAGGCGCATTTGCGAATTTCGCATTTTCGTACATCCGATGAGCTATGATAAGGGGTGGCTCTGCGGCGGGAGTTAGACTGGAATGTAATTAGCGCTTTCCGGATTACTGAAAACAAAGTTTTAAGCATGATAAGAGACTGCATGAGATGATTTATAGATACTTTTTATATATTTTTTGTTGGCTTTATATAGGGAAGAATATTTATTTATCATTTTGCAAGTTTATCCTGAACGTATTTCTAAAGCTGTATTAAAAATAAATTAAACAGCTACACGAATTATATTATGCCTCATAAAAAGATGTATATTTGATATTTATAATAGATTAAAAAGAATAGAAAACTTTACTTTAAAGTCATGTTTAGCAAGTTATTCCGGTGAGCTAAATAAATCACTATTAAAGGTGTTTTAAAAATTTTATTTATATCTTAAAGACACTCTTTAAAGGGGATCTCAACTTATTTTCCAAATTTTCTAATAATATGTATCTTATCCTAATATTAAGTCTTTAAGAAACTTATCTGCTGTGAGATCTTATATACTAATCCCCAACCCAATAAGTAGTCTTGAAACCTCATACTATAATGCCCCAGCCATTACAGAGCCCAGACCATGTAGCCTCCATAAAATGTTATTGGTCAGATGTTAATTGAATTGTCTGTGGCACGGTACGCAATTGTCTCGTTAGTCCCAGGCAATGGGAAACTGTTTAACGATCTCGCCACTGGCATTCCCATTTCCGGAGCGCCATTAAAGAGCAGGGAACAGCACAGGTCACGGGACAAGGGACACGGGGCGATGCTATTTTCGTCTGATAATAAACCCACCCACTTGGCTCTTTTTCCTTTCTCAGGCTCGCTCCATTCACAGGAGGACAATAAGAAAACTGCAAGTGTGGCGAAAATTGATTCCAACATAAATAAAGGGCAGCCAAGCGTGGCCAGACAAGGATAGGAAAGGCGAGCCGAAGGATTTGCGACTGTGGCTGAACGGCAAAATCAATAGTGGCCACATGTAAGGGGACACCATCCTAGCAGCAGCAGCAACTGGCAATATGGTGGCTATGCAGCACAGGACGGGGCAGACGACTTCTAGCCTTCAGTTGCTGTTGAGGAGCGTTTAAGCGAGAGCGAGAGCGAGAACTGCAGCCAGGGAGCACCATGTCGGACCGGTATCCGGCCAGCTTCTACGATCAGCAGCTTCATTCCCATCAGCATCTGGCCCCTCATCCTGCCATGTCGCACTATCCGCCGCAGCCCTACAGGTCCGGCTACACCGGCTACCATCCGTATGCCGGCTACGGCTACGGCTCGTCCATGTCCAGTGCCACGTACATGCCCAACTACTACCGCTACGCTCCGTACGCCTCGCCGCACTACAGCCAACACCACCAGGGCATGTTCACGCCCGCTGGCCAGCAGCTGATCCCCTCCAGCGTGCTGCACTACCCGCCCAGGTCGCATCCGTACCAGCAGCAGGCGCAGCAGCATCCGGCACAGCAGCCGCAGCTACATCCACATCCGCCGGGCTATGAGCAGCCCGCTCCATCGCCGTACAGTTCTTCCGCCTCGTACTCAAGCCGTGGCTTTGGTGGCTACACCGGACCCACACCCCACTATGCTCCACCCGGGAGATCCTCCACGCCGGCGCCAAATCGCACAGTGCTGCCGCCGAGTTACCTGGAGCCACTGCGCAGCTACACCGAGCAGCAGCAACATGCCATTGCCCACCAACAGCACCTGCCGCTGGCTGCCACGCCAAAGCTCGAGGACCCAGACATCGAGGTGGAGGCTTCGGGAGCTGCATCGCCGGCTCAACGGCTGACCACGTCGCCGCCGATGATCAGCGCCACCGGAACGGACAGTGGGATCAGCAACTGCAGCACAAGAGCACGTAGCGATAGCAGCCAGAGCACGCCGGTGTACAGTGGCGAGTATCCGGTGAACATGTCCGTGGAATCCGCCTCCTGTGTGCCCTATCACTGCCCCGCCGATGGGCGGGACTTTGAGGAGGAGGAGCTTCAGCCAGCTCCGGTGGCCGAGGCAGCACTCCGTACGGACACTCCGCTCGATATTCCCGGTAAGTTGTCAGCCTTTTATCGCGTCGCCTGTCGCTCTTTCATTACACTCTATTTAATTCGCAATTATGCGCGGCCGCGGGGGAGAATCCGTAAATTTATGCAAACATATGTCAAGGCGGATTATGTAACAAGTATTGAAAGTCAGTACAAAGGGTGGCAGTCACTCCAGTTAAATCAGCGATTGGAGGCACTATGGGAAGTGGTCAGCTAACTGGAAATGTAGTAAATATTAAGAAAAATATAAACAAAATAGGAAAGCAGGAAATAACAAGGATGCATATTTTTTAACATTAATTGGACTTCAAAGGAAATGAAATAAATATAATGAAATATATAAATATATAAAAAGGTAAAATAAATAATAGATTATATAGCCACATGAATAACCTTTTCTAATATATTTTTTATCCAATATATAAGTTACTGAACCCCAAAAAGGTAAAGTCAGTACCAGTCTAAGTCAGGACCTTGCCCCAAACTGATTGAAGTCCTTCTTATAGTACCCACTGTGCCGCCACATAGCGTTATGGTTGATTCCGCATGCAAATTAATGCAAGAACTGTCCGTTCGTGTTGCCGTCATCGTTGTCAGCGTTGTCCGGAGTGTCGTCCGCAAAGCTTCTCACCAGCACGAGGTGCTCCTCCTTCGCCTCCTTCTGCCTTAGCGATGTCCGATTTCAGGTTTTTACGCCAGTTCCCCCTTGGATTCCCTTGGCAAAGCCGACGTTTTGCAAACACTCAACCAATCAGCGTTGGTTAACTGCTGAAATACTTCCGTTTTCCCGACAGGAGGAGGTCTGGTATGGGGGGTGCTTTCGCAGGGGATGGTTTCGGCGTTAGGGGGGCCGCCTACGTCATGGCGCTTAAGAGGACCTCAAAATTAGCTGTCTATTTAGGCACGCGAATCCCCTGGAATCCCCGGCAGCCGACAACCGACTTTGCCCTGTGATGTGTGGCTTTTTAATTTTTTTGTCGTGTGTGCAAATCAATAAGTCAACTGTGGGAGGCAACGGGGATGTGGCGGTGACCCACCAGGTGCGAAGTGAGCCCACACAGTCTTCTTTTTTTTTTTGTAAATATTTCGCAGTGCCAACGAACGAGTGTATGTGTTATCAATGGGCGTTTGACTTTCACACACAAACATACACTCTGGGACGTCTAAGGGTGTCTTTCGTATGCGTGAAATGTCATCACAGCCAGCATGTAAATGAACTTTAGAGCGTAATGCGGTGGTTGCCGCTTTACTACCGCTAGGCGAAGCCACCCACACAGACGGCAAACACACCCTAGACGCCCACAAACACACTCAGACACACACAAACACACACATCCATCAAGGGAGGAACCAACGACACCCTGGAAGAGGATTCAGTGGAGGAATCACCAGAAGTGGGGGATTGGGAACAGCTCCCCGGTGCAATAGCCAAGGCTCGAGTTCAACTTCAACCTCAACCTCCCGATTCTCCGGTCAGCGCAATATTGAGGCAAAAATCAATGTCCATAGCGAGAGGGGGAGAATGCAATTTAGGCGGTATCATTACTACACACAGGAAGCTAGCGGAATATTTAATTAAGTCTGACTTCCTTTGCTTCCGTTGCCTCATTAATTAACACAGAACTTCTCAATGAAATATGAAACCCAAGTCTTTACTGATAATATTTTGAGAAACTTTTAAGTTGAAACCATAATACGAAAATTACTTAAATCAAATGAGATGAGACAGGCTCTAGTTTTTTTAAAACTCAAGTCCAAAATTAAAATAATATTTAATATATGTTTATAAAGAAATATAGGATCCTTTTTATCTATTATCAGAAAGAAATATAATTTTTTAAGTATAAATTCCGAGGTAATCTATAATTTTGCAGTAGAAAAGTATTAGAATAGAATAATATTAAAAAAGAAATAATTCCAAACTAAAATTATTTCATTTCCTAAAAAGGATTAGGTAAAAAATCAATTAACTAGGTGAATTCCAAATAATTCTACAAAATACGCTTGATTTATATTATTTTATTTAATATTAATTCGATTTATTCTTTAAATTACATTAAAATTTTAATTAACACCTTCAAATTATTTCATTTCCTAAAAAGGATTTGGTAAAAAATCAATTAACTAGGTGAATTCCAAATAATTCTACAAAATACGCTTGATTTATATTATATTATTTAATATTAATTCGATTTATTCTTTAAATTACATTAAAATTTTAATAAACACCTTCAACAGGCTAAACTCCTCTAACTAAATGTTCCCAAGCTTTGAATTTAAGCTCCTAAGCAAATTGATTACCTAGATTTAGTTCGTTTGGCAACAATAATTGATTTATTGACGCAGTCGATGGCAACTTTAAATGCATTGCAGTAACTGCCATAACTGCAGCTGCCACAACGTGCAACGTTGCAACGGGAGCGTTCAAAAATGTGGCAAATACGTAAACATTGCAGGGCGAGTCGCATGCGCTAAAAAGTGCGCTACACTTTTTGTTGATTTCCAGCGGCTCTTCCGCTTCCTCTTTTTCCCATTGCGGCAGTGTGTGTGTGTGTGTATGTGAGGGGGAGGAGGTGGCACAGCACGTTCAACAAGTGCATGTCGCTCTCCAGAGCTACGGGTCTCTCTCCGGCTGGCTCTCTCTCTGGTTTTTTTTTTGTTTGCCTCGGGCAAAATATTTGATAAGCGCGTGCGAAAAAGCCCTTCGATTCCACGCCGAACGGTCAATGTTCCGGGCCTGGTTTTTAACCCTTGATTGCCGCCTGCACGCATGACAAAATAATTACGAGGAGCCCAGCAGGAATCAGCAATCTTTTCGGCCCTATTGATTTTTCTTACACATCCCCCAAACAACTCAAACTCCGACTTATTTTCCAGATGACATAAGCGCGACATCGCCGGTGGCCAGTGGCACTGATAAGTTGAACCCAACGCCCAGCTCCAGCTCCAGCTGCGGCTCTGCTCCTCCGGAAGCTGCCAGGCGTGCGGAAATCAATTTGCAGCCGGAGACATCGGCCACGGATGCGCCGACGACGCCGCAGGATGCTGGCGGTGATCCAATAAGCGAGTCGGTCGAGGTGCAGCCAGGACATGCGGTGAGTCCCCTTCGCTGGAATCGAATTAACGACGGGCGGGACAAATTGCAAATTAAAGCTGCAGGTGCAATTTAAGCGCTGCGAGGTACAAGGAGGGGTCTAATTAGGAGGCAATCAACGGTGGTGGGCCATATCCTGCCGGGGATAAATTAGGCCAAAGCAGAGGCACAAACCAGAGCCTGATAATGACAGCGCTCGGCAGGCACACACTCGTCATCCTTCACGCAGGAGATGTGACAAACAGAGAGGACCAAAAGCGAAATGCGTTTAGCTCCATCGACCGGCTTTACTCATTGAAAAACTCGGCGGAAGGAGAGGAGCGGGGAAAGCACGGGAAAAGCTCTCTCAAAGAGAGCCCACGCCGGAAGCCTTTTACAGGGTGCTCCAGCCAGTAGAGCAGAGCAGCTCATACACAAAAAAGGGGCGCCTATTGATTTTTGGGGCGCTGCGATGAACTTCACCCGGCTGGTTGGCTGACTGGCTGGTTGGCTGACTGGCTGCCTGGCAAGATTGGAGCTGCTTCGGGGAGAGCAGAGGGATGAGCACCAAGAGACCTCTGTGGGGGTTGCCTGGTAACATGAGCTGCCAGCAGCGAGCACGCGCCGGCCAGCTGGCGGGGAGTGGAGAAGCCTAGGGGTGCACTGGGACTGGGAGCTCAAAGTTTTCCAAGAGCCCTCCACTTGAGCGTAACAAACTGCTCGGCAAATAACTAAATCGATTTTTTTGTTACCATTTCCAACAGCCACAGGCACAGACACAGGCTCAGCAGCAGCAACATCCTGTGACGGCCAACTGGAGTCCAACGCCGCGGCGCCCGCGCACTCCTCCGGCGCCCCAGAACTCACCCATAGGTTTTGGCCAGACGGCAATTGTTCCACCCGCCTTGGCTCCTCTCCTCCAGCAGCAACAGCAACAGCAGCAACTACAACTGCAGCAGCAGCACCAGCAGACGAGCAGCCTCAAGAAGAGTGCAGCATTGGGCAGGAATCGCGACAGCTGCAGCAGCAACAATCGCATCATGGAGTGCGATCTCATTCCGAGCAAGAAATCAAAGCGGAAGGCGACCAAAAAGGAAGCTGGCGAGGGGGAAAATATGGAACCTGTGGAGCCCATCGTTAGGGAACAAATTAGAGTGAGTATAGTAAAGCTATAATTAAGACCTTTTTTTAAATACATTTTTTTTAAATACATTTAAATTTGAAAATACTTCCGAAATGTAAAAGTTAAGTTATTTTTTTAAGATATTTTCTCTGAAGGGTATATAGATTTCGCAAATTCTTATCTGATTTTTTTTTCAAAAACAATTTAAAAGTCACAACTAATAAATACATTTCCCCCTCTCCAGGACATCAAGCCATTGCCGGGTTTCCTGCAAGCCTTTGGCTCCACCGAAATCGGACGCTTCTCCGAGAGATTTCTGCAGACGCCCGAGTCTTTAGTGGAGCGGCTGGCTGAGGAATATGTTGCCACTTCGGCCAGCAATTTCCCAGTATCTCATCCAATGGGAGGAGGGTACATGGAATCGGCCGCGACCACGCCCACACACAGTTACTACGCCCACGAGGAGGGGCCGTATCATGGCGGGGATGGTAGCCGCAACGGCTATCCAAGGAATCGCATGCGCGGCCACGGATACAGCTACGATACAGCTATGCCGGACTTCATGGCGTATGAGCGATATGCGGCATACGGAGCCGGGAGGCCGCGGGGTCGCTACGGCGAGATCCGATGCAATGGCTACTAGGTCGGAGCAGATTTGACTTAGGGTTAGTGTTGTTGTAGTCGTGCATAGTCGTTGTCATTCAATATTCTCTGTGTGTGCCTTTTTCGGTCAAAATTGGACAATGGAATCCCCCCGAAGAGTTGCTGTTGTTGTTGGGGGCCTTGTCCGGCAACGAGTGCGTTCAAAATTTACCACAAGAAAACCAAAAGAAACAAAAAGAAGAAAACAGAAGCCAAAGTATTGTTAGCGAGCAGCCATCTACGTGTAAATGAATAATCAATTAAGTAGTTCAATGTATTTTTAAATCGAAGCCGTGTTTTAAATCGACTCAGCAGACTGCAAGTCGAGATCTTGTCCCACTGTACATACAAATGCATTTCGTATATGTAAAATTTTAGATATAGTCAAGCTACTTGGGCAGTTGGTAAAGGGATCTAAATGTTTTCGAGGTCACATTTTTCTCGATTTCTACACACAAAAACACACACTCAAAATTGTTAACAGCACCGTTTCCGAAGGCGGAAGCATTTTTAAAGAATAGAAACGAAACGATAAGGGGCCCAAATTCTGTAAACGCTCCAAAGACAAGTAATGAAAAGAGAAAGTCTTACATTTAGCAAAAAGATGTGCCATTGACAAAATGTATCTTTAATTAAAAACACCACAATTTAGGAATTACGTTTATGTACAATACAAGTTAACGATTAGCTACGGTAGTCTAAAGCCAGATAGTTAATGCTAAAGCAATGCAGTACCCTTTAGTCTAGGACACCGAACATTCACACTACAAATACGGACACAGACACACACTCGTCGAACCACCGCACTAATTTGTACTTGGCAAAATTGATTTACTTTCCATCGATCTACTAACAATTTACTCATTTCCGAATTGATTTCTTTGTCGTATATTGAGTGCCTTAATTTACTTGATTTCCAATATAAATATAAATATATCTCTGTGCGTGAACAAATAAAACGTAACGAATTTGTATGATTTACTTGTAGAGAAACAACCAAGTTCAGGTTTCAAATGGGCCCAACAAAATTTCAAATGCAAAATCGAATAAATCAATGAAGACAAAGAGACAACCGAAAAACCAAACACATCGAGCGACATTCAAAAATGTTTAATAATAATAGCGATAAACAAAACAAAAACTAGGTATATAAATGTAAAGAAAATACTCACCCGAAACTAAAAAAAAACCAAGCAAAACAAGAAGCAAAGCCTTTCGGACATCTTCAACAAAGAAACAAAAAGGAACAACCAACCAACCGAGGAAGAACGGGGCAGAGTTACAATATAATAAACAAAGTATTTAGAATAACTAAGTCCGTGTGTAAATAAATACATTTGAATGTTTGAATTTTACGAAATAAAAGACAAAACAATTAGCAAAGGATCGAGTCTGCAGATCGGAGTTTGAGTTGGCTAACAAGGCGTTGAGTTCTCTTTGGCTTTGGGACTTTTGTTTAACTGTTTTTTATTCGTTTAATTAATTTATAAATATTATTACATAACCTAGAAGAAGTGTTTATGGTTTTTTCATTTTGTGTTTGGGCTTGTTGTGTGTTTTTAAATTAATTACAAAAATAGTTCAGTTGTAAGAAAATAGCAGAATCGCATAATAATAGTAGTAGAATTTAGTTGAGCGGAAACGAAATAAGCATACGACAAAGTTGACTGTGGAACTAAAATACAAAAGCTGAAGATGCCCTGAGGTTCCTCCAAGGGCGACAAGGGACTTTGGGGTCTTACGAACTAAACAGAAGCAGCGTGAGTAGTTAGGAGCTGGTACAACACATACAACTGAGCGTTTCGGGGGCGGGATTACAGGGAGCTGGGGGTGGGTGAGTTGGCGGCTACACTTTGAGTAGACTTTTTGCTGGTTTTATCTCTTTAGTTTCCGCGTACATGTATAAATAGTTTCTTCTGCTCACTTCAGAGGGGTTTATCTGGGGTTTTAGGATCGCTTACATCCGCCCTATATTTGGGCAGCAAACAGTTACGCATTGGTAATAATTGGAGTTATAAATAATTAGTTAATGTATTATTTTATATATCATTAAATGTCATCCGCCCCTCACATCCTGGGTAGGCCGAGGGACACCGCTGCGTCCGTGTCTTATTTGTGTTGCTGTGGCTGGTGCTGGTGCAGAAAGCGCGGTGCGCTTTCCCGCAATCATGAGGAGGATGCCGCCGAGGAGTTCTTTGTGGAGCTGCCGCCGCCGCTAATGGAGTTGCGCTGCTTCTCGATATACACGTTCAGCAGCCTCACCTTGCTGGGATTCAGCACAGACAGCTTGGGCTTGACCTTCTCCTCGCCGAGGACAAAGTACAGCTTTACAATGCAAAATACCGCCGCCTTGCGCACCATCGACTGCGTGTCGTCCGCGGACCGCGCCAAGTTCGGGAACACAATGTCCAGGTGGGCGTCCGTGATCTGCGAACCGTGGTGCTCGGTTACCTCCAGCAGGATCTTAATGGCGCACAGATTCGTGGGGAACTCGCCCGTCGCTATCACCGGATTGACAATGTTGATGGACAGGTCCAGTGGCAGGGAGGGCGCGATGCGGGGAATCATTGAATCGATATCCCGCAGAGCCTCCTTGCTGTGCTGATAGCACTGGATTATCTTCAGCAGGATCAGCTCCAGGAAGTGCATCCAGTTGTGCCGCATCTTACTACTGCGCATGATCTTGCTGAGCACATGCAGCCCGGAAATGACCACGTCCGTAGACTCCGCCTCCAGGATGTTGAGAAGCATGCGCATGATCGACCTGAAGTGCTTGTTGGGCAACTCACAGTTGCCACCCTTGATGCAGATGCCCAGGTTCGTGAGCGACGTCTGTAGCAGTTCCACGGGCTGATCCTTGGTCAGTGTCAGCGCCACGCGCACCACCTCGCTCTCCATCAGATCGCTGGCCAGGATCAGCTCTCCATTCTCGGCCACGTTCAATGTGATGGACACCTTGGCATCTCCCGATGGCAACGGCGACTTGGCATTCTGAACAGTCCGATCCCGCTCTAGGTTATCCAGCCGCATGGTGGCCGACTCTGGTGTATTCGATTGCGTAGTGTTGGCCGACGATTGCGTCTTGGAGTTGGAAGACAGGGAGGCACACGAGTCCTGTTGGCCCAAATCATGGTACTGCAGGTGCCCGTTGAAGCCATTGGGCGCCAGCGCCGTCTGATACTGGCCGCCGAAACAGTGGCGGATCTCCTCCGACGTCTTTTGTATGTTGTGCTGGATGGCGTCCAACTCCGAGGAGAAGAGCAGCTCCTGCTCCACGGAGGACTGACGGGAGCGGGGACTAGTGGAGCTCAGGCTGAGCTGGTGGTGGCTCTGTAGCGAGGCGAACGGCCCCACCGAGGGGCTCTGCAGGGGTTTGGGGCTGCTGCTGCTCAGCGGAGAACTGCTTGGCGAATTGGCACCCGAATTGCCAGACTGGCTTTGCCGGCGCATGTGCGTCTGTATGCAGGTGCGGGCCGTGTCCTGGTATCCCTTTGGTAGGTTGGCCAAGAGCCGGGTCATCTGCGGGGTGTTTAGATTGTAGAGCGCCACCAGGCAGTTCCTGGCCTGGGTGCGCAGCTCCATTGACTTCTGGTCAGACGATAGCTGGGCTAGCTTGAGAATCGTCCGTTCGCAGGCCTGGCTGTGGTCGCTGGGGAAGTCGCTGCTCTTGCAGTACGTGTTGGCCAGGTCGGTCAGGAAGCGCAGGATGGCGATGCGCGTCTTTGTAGTCGGCGTCTGCGTGGAGTCCGAGATGATCCTGAACAGCTCCTTGAGCTGCAACTGCGTGGGGAAGTACTCGTGCACCACCTGCAGCGTCTTGCAGATCTTGCTGTGCATCGAGTTGAGGAGGTCGGTGCCCAGTTTATTGAACAGCCGCGTCAGCAGGATGAAGAGCCAGTCGTGCAGTTCGGGAGCATGTACCAAAATCAGCTCGGTGACCGTGTCCAGGAACAGCGAGTACACCTTGGTGTGCGTGTCCATGAACATTTTGCGGAACATGTCCAGCACACACTGCAGCTGCTGCTGGGTCAGCTCCTTGCCATCGGCCAGATACTGCGTGAGGCTAATGAGTCCGTCCTTCCGCTCTGACCAGTGCGTGGAGGCGCAGAACTGGATGATGGTCTCGATGTCATCGAAGGGCGCCCGCTGCGTGCTCCAGTCTAAGCGGGTGTGGCTGCCGCTTAGCGAGTAGTTCGATTTATTGCCCCTCGTGTAGCTGGAGTCGAAGGATCGCTCTGAGCACACAGAACTGGCCTCGGAGTCAATGTCGTCCGACTCATCGCGTCCCAGCAGTTTCCTACCCATCCGCATTCCTCCGCTGCGCATATAATCTCCGGACACATAGTTCTCCTGCCCGTCATCTCCGCCGCCGCCCAATGTGTGTTCTGCTTCGCGGGATTGCGCCAAGAGACGAGCTGCTGCCGAGGGCCTCACGGGATTATTCCTTTCCGGCGTCCGTCGCGATCCCGTTCCGGTGCCCGTCGAGTACATGCTGCGCTTCATGAGGCCGCCACCCAACCTGGTGGGACTCGTTTCTCTAGAGCTAGCCGTGCTTCGGGGAATTCCAGAGGCCTTTTTGGGTATGGCGCCGGTGGCTCCACGATAATAGCCACCCAAGCCGCCGTACTGATCCCGCAGCTTTGTGCTTGGCGAGGTGGATCTCGATCCTGGCTGTGACTGAGAGACGCCCGCTCGACCCCGGGTGCGTGGCGTAACAACTCCTGGCGTGGTGGCCGGTGTAATCCCGCTGTTGGAATTCAGACGTGGCCTGGGCAGAGACCCACTGGCCGCCGCTCCGGATACCGGTCCCTGGCTGTTAGAATTGCTGGGCACCAGCGGCTTCTTTTGCCTCGAATACAATGTGTATTGCGCCCTGGCCTTGGCTCTCTGGGCTGCCGCCGTGTCGACCGCCGAAATGGAACGCATACTGGGCGTGGGTTTCTGCAGGGTTCCCGGAGCTCTGCCAATGCGGGACACGGTGCGCCTAGTTTCTGGGGCCGCCACTGAACTGCCGGAACTGCTGCCGCCTTCTCGCTCCCGTTCTAATGCGCGCTGGGCGGCTATATCCAGCGTGCCGTAAATTTGATCGGCCAGATCGGGAAAGTGTCTCCTGAACGCCCAGTAGGCGCACCTGGAATAACGTCGAGCGTCGCTGTCCGCATCCCCGATCGACTTCTTCAGCGTATCTCTCAGAATAGTGGAATGCCGCTCCAGCGCCTTGGTCTGCCACTCCTCGAAAAGCAGTACCATTAGCTCACACAGCGTCGACCGGATATCCTTTGACTTTGACTGATTCAGCGTGTCCGTGTAGATTTTGAGCAGCTTCGGGGCATGCGTGTACTTGATGATGTATTTCAGGGCCAGCGTGGAGGCCGAGGCTATGACTTTTGCGCTGTTCTGGATCAGGTTTATCAGCTGCTCCAGAATGCTCCAGCAAAAGGCGTCCAACTTATTTCTCAGCGTCTTGGACATGTAGGCGATTGTGATGCAAGCCTCGCGGATAACCTGCGAGCGGAGCTCCTCCTTGAGGATGTCCAGAAAGCCCAGCGACAGCTCCTTCAGCTGCACAGCCACAAACTGCGGCTGCGTGTGGTAGCTAAGGATAAGCAGAGCTCGGATCTTCTTCAGTGCCTCCACACGCTTCTCCCAATCAGCGGTCTTGTCGCTAATAATCACCAGTACTTGCTTGTAGATATCGTCCATGTCCTTGGCATGGAAGATGCTTAGCTGCGGGACCACCTCAAAGCTAGCCTCGAAGATCTCCATGGTCACGGCGCCAGCATCACCGCTCACATCGGTCGTACTGGGTTTGGATCGCAGCGTTGAGGAGACGGCCGAATGCAGCGGCCTCTTGATCATTCTCGTGGGTCGCTCCCTAATCCCAATGTTGTCCGCCTCGTCCAGGCCCAGGCCGTTACCGTTGCCATTGCCATTGGTGTTCTTCAGGGCGGAGGGCAGCAGCAGCCCCTCCTGCTTGACTTGATCAAACTTTTGCTCCAACAGCGCCAGTTTGGAGGCGGGCATGTCATCCATGCGGCGCAGATCCGGCCGCAGGCGATCCCCCACATGCTTGTAGATCTCAACAAGCGTCTGAATGGCTGCCTCCCGAACATTTACAGTGGGATCACCCAAAAGGGCACTAACTGGCTGAATATATACGCGCACGCTCAACTGCTGCGTGCCGTATTCGTGCAGAGCATTCACTATGGTCTGCAGGAACTCCTCGCGCACCTTGGCGTTCTTGTGCTTGAAGCAGCTGGTGGCCAACTTGTCGATCAGCGTTTGCGGTGGCAGCACTCGGTGCTCCATGAGGTCGCGCAGTAGCAGTTGCGCCTTCTCGCGCACCGTGTCTCGGCTGTCGCCCAGCCGATCGATCACATGCGGGAGCACGGTGGCTGTGTACGCGTTGAAGTCGCTGCCCAGCCTCTTGATCAGCTCCGAGAAGGCCTCCAGCGACTTTTGTGCAATCTTAAAGTGACTACCCGTCAGCCATGGCATAAGTCCGTCGATGAGGAAGCCCATGTCTGTGCACACAATAGAGTTTGTGTCGTCGCTCAGGAATGTCACCAGATCCTCGGCCAGCTGCACCTTTGCCCGCATATCGGCCTTGGGCATCTGCTGGATAAATCCGTCCAGATCGCTGGGCTTGCGATACGCCATGGCGGCTTGTGTCTATCCACTCCTCTGCGCTGCGGCAACTGCAATAAACCAAGATTCAGAGTTAGTTCATGTGCTGCAGTGTTTCGCAAATTAAATTAAAATTGCATGAGGAAGAGTTGCCAAATTTGGCGCAAGGATGCAAGGGACTATAAAAAGTTCACAGTGATAAATTGGAAATGACCTGATGGCCTGACTAGAAAGTGGAGGAGGGATAAACATGAAAACAGAATAATTTAATTCCTAAAATATTTTCGAAATTATTTTAATTTGTTTACTTCAAAACAACTTGTTAATCAATGAGAGATTTCACTAATGCTTATTTATTTGTTTATTTAAAACTTAGCTACAAGTGAATAATAGAGGTTTATTCATGGGAATTGTGTGGCCACTTGATATACTGGTAAACCCTTACTAAGCTTTATTAAACAGATTTCTCTGTAAAAAGGTTTCTATTTAATTTCCTCGACTCAATGCAACCTTTTCAAGGAATTAATATTATTGATAACAATTTTTTAGGGAAAATGATTCTATAATTAGCTCAAGATTGCTTTTAAGCTCAATTTTTAAAGATAAATAAATTCGAAAAAAATATTGCAAGCTGTGACTAATCGGAGGCTGTTGTCGTCGGCCTTCCCAAAAATGTTCCCGCCAAATCCCTTAACTCTCGTTTATCGCCTTCGAATTGCTGGAATTCACTGCTCGTGCGCACTGGAGCCCCAAAAGTGGATAGAAGCAGCAGCGCAACAGCCGCAGCAATTGGCCAAGTGGGCAACAATTTCCGTGTGAGGTGAAGTCACAGAGCCAGAATAGCGATAAAGAGCGGAGTGGAGCAGCACAGAGAACAAACGATGGGAGCGGAGAGCTGGAAAAGTAGGTGAATGGCTGTGCGGGTGGGGATGGGCATGGATACACGGATACTTGGCCACCGGAGTTGGCGAGGCGATGGGAGGGATATATGGGCATCCAGATGGTGGGGCGTTGTTACGTGCACAAAACGTGAATCATCTCACAAGCGCCGAGAGCGTGACGAAGACAGTCTCAGCCTCGGCGGGTGCAAAACTGGGTGGCTGTGGGGGAGGCGCTGTGCAGGAAGCTTGGAAAACATTATATGGATTTGTATTTGGAATTCCGTGATTTCAATTTTTGGCAGTGTGAGCGCTGCCGTCACAATTCAACAATTTGTGTGTGCGGAGAGACATAATAATATTTACAGTGTGCACTCCCAGAGGGAAATAATAGGTTATTCATTGTAAAAACATAACTAAATAGTATAAATAACGATGGGTTAAACTTAAAAATACATGTAACTGGTGATAAATTAGGTGTTTATGGGTCTTTCGTGTCGTGGGGGGAGCCCTGTATTATTTATATGGCAATGGAACGGGCCGAATGAGATAATATATCTAAATGACAACAACAATTGCCAAGCAACAACAGCGACTTGTTGAGAGAGGAGCAGCAGCGAGCCAAATGTGAGCGGGAGAGAGACCTGCGAAGCGAAGCTACAAATTAGCATTTGCATACGCAATTTTCTATTTATAAAAAAACATCAACAAACACAACTTCACGGGCAAGCCTGCTTTCGTAACTATTTCTCAGGGTTTTCCTTTAATATTCCAGCACTGCTGAAGGCGATAAGATACGAACTTGTTAATCAGATGGCATCGGTGTGTGCCTGCCTCGCCGCGCTGTATCTTAACCTAACTAAATGTTTGGCGACAGCTGGCCAAATTTTTGGTTAAATTAATTGTTCAAAAACTGCCGGCGACGACGTCATTCCGCCGCTAAATGTCACTCGCCGAAGAGAGAGAGAGAGAGAGGGTGCTAGAGTGAGGGAGAGCGTTAAAGGAAGTGATTTGCTCAAGTTTAGTGGCTTTTTTTAACACATTTTTTGCATTTGTATCTTTGGGATACGCACTCACACGCACACGCACACAAACACAAACATACCAGCGCTCCAACACACATATGTACCTATTTGCAAATCCGGCTGCGCTGCTTCTGCTACGCCTCTGCTTCTTTCTCCTCTCGTTTTGTTTTGGGCTGGGCCGCACAATGAAATTAACTAAACAACTGCTGCTCGTTGCTGCCCTTTGGCAGTCCGAAGAATTGATTTTCCAGCCGCCAGTGGAGAAACGTCTGCCGATGGCCGCAAATACGCGTAACGAGTTGACTAAATTTACTTTCGAGCACAGCCAAATTGAACAATTGCCCAGAAAAACAGAGATCACAGTTTTGCTCTTTCCAATAATGTTCCACGTATTTTTTATTGTTATTGTTGTTCTTGGAGTAGCGCAGTTTCACTTTAACATTTGTATTTCTTGTTGTTGTTGTTCTCTACCGTTATTGCTGTGCGACGGCAGCAGCGGCGGCGGTGGCAGCAACAACAAGAGCAGCAGCAGCGGCGGGGCACGAATTCCAACGTCTTCGGCAGCGCTGCTCGCGTCAACTTTTATCTTTCTGTCTATTTTTTTGGGTGACGCGCTGGGGTCAGAGAATTTGCACTTTATTTGCTGTCGCCGAGCGTTTGTAGTGCCCGGCAAACATCATATTTTGCTGCATTGCTGCATGGGATCACCTGTCTGGCACGGTAGCGCGTGGATTTCACAGATTATGGCTTAATTTAAGTAGCGATTTAGCCTTGCGAAAAAAATTACAAAGTCGACAGTGTGACCGAGCTCAATTTAAACGCCTTGTGTGACCAAACTGCAAGCGATATATACTTAAACTTTTTAAATTATCGATACCGGTTGTTTATTTAGTATATTGATTATTTCTCACTTAAATTTACTACTGATTATGTTTTTCTTCACAACGTTATTATGTTATTGCTCACTTACGTTTAGTTATACTCTTTTGTTCAGTCTACTTTGTAATAAAATTGAGATAGGTATTATTATGTGCTGTATGTTCACTTACGTTACGATGCGTTACGTTTTTATCGGATTTCCCAATTAGGATAGGACGTTAACGTTAGCCCGCGTTGCCAACGAAATAATTTAAAAAGATTTTCTTGTTTTGAATTAAATTTAAATTATTCGCATAAAGATGCACACATACATACAGCACAAAACCCACTAACACATGTGTTTTGCTTCTGTTTTCTTAGCCATGTTTTCAACAACAATTTTTTTTTTAGTAATTTTTTCCAAATTGCTAAAATTAAAAAAAGGGTTAATTGAAAATTTGGATTGCATGTTTGTTAAGGAAAAAAAAGGTTTTATTTAAAGCTCTAAATTAAACTTGATGTGTCTTTCTATAAATACACCCAGAGAAGACATCGCAGTGAAAAGTAAAACCAATTATTTGATTGACGTTTTTATTATCAAAGAGTAATATGGTATGCATTACCTTGCATATATGTAAATTGTAATTGACAGCGCGTTTTTTTTTCATATATATTCATAATCAAACAGATGTCTATTGTTGCCAAGTGGACCGCACGTGCCTTTAATCAACCCCATATGGCGGAAAACATTGTAACCGTAGACCTGCAGCCGTATCAGATGACAGAATAAATGCATATTTAAGCTAATTGAACGCCTCTCGAGTCGACTATTAATAAGAGATATGTATTTATTTGTGCATGACTTAACTAATTCAATTAATTTATTTAATATCTCAGTCTTTGTTGACCTGGTGGACGGCCTGAGCACGTCCAGATGGGTCCTCCGGGCAGCCCCAATCCAGGCGGGGCACCCACCTCACCACGGTTCGGGCAGCGGACTCCCCGGGAAACAGCTCGGCGAATATGCTGCGGTAATAGTACGCCTCCTTGGTGCTGGGCGTGTTGAAGGGGAACCGGAGAGCTGCGCCTGCGAACTCCTGATCCATCACATGGCTGGTGGCCACCCGCCGTATGCTGTCGATCCAGTCGTAGCCCACTCCGTCGGAGAACTGCTCCTTCTGCCGCCACAGAACATCGTCCGGCAGATAGTTGTCCCCAAAGGCAGCTCGCAGAACGTACTTCTCCAGCCTTTTATGCTGCTCTCCTCCGAATTTGTTGAGCGGTCCCGGGATCTTGTCCTCCGGTCGGATCTGCATCACATGGCTAACGAATCCCGTGTCCAGGAAAGGCACTCGCAGCTCCACTCCCTTGGCCATGGCCACTTTGTTGGCCCTCAGGCAATCGGATAAGTGCAGCTGGCGCACTCTCTTCACCAACTCCTCGTGGAAGTCCTCGTAGTTGGGAGCCTTGTGGAAGTAGAGGTAGCCGCCAAAGATCTCGTCAGCACCCTCGCCGGACAGGATCATCTTGATGCCAGTGCTCTTGATGTATCTGGCCAGCAGCAACATGGGCAAGCTGCATCTTACAGTGGTCACGTCGTACGTTTCCAGATGGTAGACAATATCCCTGATTCCATCTAAAGCTTCGTCGATCTCAAAGATGATTTCCTTGTGGTCGCTGTTTATGTACTTGGCCACATGCCTGGCGGCCTCAAAATCGGGGGCATCCTTCAGGCCCACAGAGAAGGTCTTCAATCGGTAGTTGGGATCCCTCTCCCTCATTATTTTCGTGGCGATTGAGGCTATGAGACTGGAATCCACTCCTCCAGACAGAAGGGCTCCGAAGTGGACGTCGCAATGCAGATGGCTCCGAACCGCCGACTCCAAGTTGGAACGAAGTAATGACAATTCGCAGGCTTGGGTGGGAACCTCCTTGAGCCAGGGCTGCTGGAACTGCCAGCAGGTTTGCAGCTGGCCCACCCTTCCGAAACGAGCCTCGCCAGGTGTAAAAGTCTCCACCTTTGGGCAGGTTTCAACCAGGCACTTCATCTCTGAAGCAACCCAGAGATTTCCAGCCTCATCCTCGCCCACGTACATGGGAATAATTCCAACAGGATCCCGAGCCAGGAGGACCTCTTTTGTCCGTCGATCGTAAAGAGCAAACGCAAACATCCCACTAATGTGATCAAAAAGGTCTACGCCGTAGTCTTTGTACAGTTCCAGGATCACGTGGCAATCGCTTTTAGGTTTGTAGGAGCCACGCCTCTTCGCAATCTCCGCCGAAATCTCCAGATAGTTGTAGATCTCTCCGTTGGCCACCAGGATGAGGTTGCCATCCTCGGAGACAAAGGGCTGATCGCCCTCCGCCACACCCACAATCCGCAGGCGTTCGTGCACCATGGCCACTCCTTCGGAGGGGATCACATAGACGCCCGTGGAGTCCGGGCCTCGATGCCGTTGCTTTCCACTTTGCCGGTAGGCCAACTCCCTCAAGCTGTGTTTGCTGCCATGCAGGACTTGTGGGGGAATCGGTTCCCCATCCCGTGAAAATATGGAAAAGATGCCGCACATTATATATGGGTTCCTTGACGAATTTAATAAGAGTAGTTTAATACAAGCGAGATCCGCGCGTGGCGAAGTGAAAAATCGGAATGGAGGTTTCTAGAGGGAATCGCTTATTTATGGGGGAGCTCTCCCGCGGTTTGCTTTATTTCGGTCTCTCAAAATCTCTCTCTTTCTCTCAGTGAAATAGATAAGCTGATTACCATGTGCCCACCAGTTTCGTCATCCAACTTCGAGAACGGGCTCGTCCTCAGTCTCCAGAGGCAGGCATGACCTACAGAAAAATTGATACAAAATTTAGAAGCCGGCTGATTTTTGTTTATACCGCTCACTTTATGCTTACCATTTGGCAATTCTCTCCGATTCAACGCTGATTATTCTTTATCAACAATTTCGTCATACGATTTACTCTTTCACACAGGATATCACATTTTAAGTAAAGTCTGTCTTATATAAAAAAATAGACACGCCTGACATGATCAAAATATAAAAATATCAATTTAAAGTAAAACATTGATTATTAGAAACTTTTTAATAAAATGTTTAAAAACTATCAAGAAATAAAATATAAAAGGTGATTTAAAGGTGAATCTAAATGAATGTTAAAAGGTTTGCAACAAGAATATTCATCTAAAATATATTTTTGGCTTAGATATATGTATAGTATCTCTAGGAAAAAGGGCATTACCAAGTGTAACGAAATAAAAAATAAATGTTTTTTTTTTTAGTCATTGAGAGACATTTGAGTTCACAATTGGCAACTGGCCAGCGAGTCTTATAAAAACGTGCTACAAACTGAAAGAGAGACCGGTTTTACTTTTGCCTCTCCCATGCTCTTTCGCTTACAATACATACATTATCTCTTATATTTATACATTTATTAAACATTTTATTTAGAACAAATTATTACAAATTTGGATACTTTTTATTTGGAAAAAATTATGAATTGCTCTCAAAAAATACTTATTTAATACATTTCGTTATTTCTCTTTTATTTTAAGAGTTGTGTAATAATTTTGTTTAACTCATTCTGAACTATTTGCCTTTGTGTGTCTGGTGGGCGGCCTGAGCCAGCCCAGAAGGATCCTCCGGACAGCCCCAATCGCGCCGTGGCGCCCATTTCACTACGGTCCTCATAGCCGATTCACCGGGAAACTGTTCGGCGAAGATGCAGCGATAGTAATATGCCTCCTTGGTGGCAGGTGTGTTGAAGGGAAACCTGAGCTCTGCTTCGTTGAATTCCTCATTGGTCACGTGACTGGCGGTGTCCTGTCGGAGGCAGTGTATCAGATCGTAGCCCACACCGTCCGAAAACTGCTCCTTTTGCCGCCACAGAACATCGTCTGGCAGATAGTTGTCCGCAAAGGCAGCTCGCAGGATGTACTTCTCCATCCGTTTTTGTTGCTCTCCACCGAATTTGTTGAGGGGTCCCGGTATCTTATCCTCTGGACGGATCTGCATCACATGGTTAACGAATCCCGTGTCCAAGAAGGGTACCCGTAATTCCAGGCCTTTGGCCATGGTCACCTTATTGGCGCGGAGGCAGTCGGATAAATGCAACTCCAAAACTCTTTTCACCGACTCCTCGTGGAAGTCCTTGTAGTTGGGAGCACTGTGGAAATACAAATAGCCTCCGAATAGCTCGTCTGCTCCTTCGCCCGACAGAATCATCTTGATACCTGTGCTTTTGATGTCTCTAGCCAGCAGGAGCATTGGAATACTGCATCTCACTGTGGATATATCGTACGTTTCTAGATGATAAACTATGTCCCTGATGTTATCCAGAGCCTCGTCGACATCGAAAAGGATCTCCTTGTGATCGCTGTCTATATATTTGGCAACAAGTCTGGCGGCCTTCAAATCGGGGGCATCTTTCAGACCCACAGAGAAGGTTTTTAGTCGGTAGTTGGGATACTTTTCCCGCATAATTTTCGTGGCAATTGAGGCTATAAGACTGGAGTCCACTCCTCCCGAGAGCAAGGCTCCAAAAGGAACATCGCACTGGAGATGACTCCTAACCGCCGACTCCAACTTGGAACGAAGCAAAGTCAAATCACAGGGTTGGGTGGGAACCTCCTTGAGCCAGGGCTGCTGGAACTGCCAGCAGGTTTGCAGCTGGCCCACCCTTCCGAAACGAGCCTCGCCAGGTGTAAAAGTCTCCACCTTTGGGCAGGTTTCAACCAGGCACTTCATCTCTGAAGCAACCCAAAGGTTTCCAGCCTCATCCTCGCCCACATACATGGGAATAATTCCAACAGGATCACGAGCCAGGAGGACCTCTTTGGTCCTTCGATCATACAAGGCAAAAGCAAACATTCCGCTGATGTGATCCAGAAGGCCCACTCCATAATCCTTGTATAGTTCCAGGATCACGTGACAGTCACTTTTGGGGTTGTAGGAGCCACGTCTCTTCGCAATCTCCGCCGCGAGCTCCAGGTAGTTGTAGATCTCTGCGTTGGCCACCAGAATGAGGTTGCCATCCTCGGAGACAAAGGGCTGATCGCCCTCCGCCACACCCACGACCCGTAAGCGTTCGTGCACCATGGCCACTCCTTCGGAGGGGATCACATAGACGCCCGTGGCGTCCGGGCCCCGATGCCGTTGCTTTCCACTTTGCCGGTAGGCCAACTCCCTCAAGCTGTGTTTGCTGCCATGCAGGACTTGTGGGGGAATCGGTCCCCCATCCCGTGAAAATATAGAAAAGATACCGCACATAATTTGAGATCTCAACCGCTTTATTCTAAAACAAAGTCTGATCTGCACGCTACAGAGTGCGAAAACTTAATGAACATATACTACTGCGGAGCGGTATTTATAATGCTTCCTTGGAGTCATTATACACAGCTGTTATTTTTCATTTATATGCATATTCAAATCGACGTCTATTGTTGACTAGTGGACCGCACTTGCGTTTAATCAAGCCCTTATGGAGGAAAACATTTAGCAGGTGACCTGCAGCCGTATAAAATGGCAGAATAAGGGCATATTTAAGCTAATTGAAAGCCTCTCGACCAATAATTAGAGATAAAAAAAAGTCTGATCTGTACGCTACCGAGTGCGAAAACTTAATGAAGGTAATTACTGCGGAGCGGTATTTTTATTGGTGTCATTATATACACAGATTATACATACATCTTATATAAAAACATGATATCCAATAAAAAAGTGTTTTTGCTTTTGATTTAGATGTAAAAAAAGCAGTGAACTTTGAGCTAGCCTAAAATAATAAAAAGAAACCCAATGTTATATGTGATAAACTAAAATCTATGAAAATTGCAAACATCAATTGACAAAAAAAAATTATGGAACTCACGCTGCCAATTTTTATAACCAATTTTAGGTTTGTAGAGCAGTCATTAAGTTTTTAACACATTTAAAAATAGCGAAATAAAGACAATAATTGATTTTCACGGAATTATATTTGCGAAATTCGAAAGAATTTATTATAACATTTAATGATAAATGCCCTTTCTTTGGAATTTTTAAAAAGATTAGAGATATTTCTAAAAAATTATAAAGTATTCAATTAAATTTATTTCATACATATAATTTTCATTTATCAGAAAATGATCTATGTTCTATTACTTTCTGATCAAGAAAAGAGGACAGTTTTATCAACATAAATCTTACCTTTGTTCTATTAAAACTTGGAGAGTATCGTAAAAAAGGCAGTTCAATTTGATAAAATTATAATTAATAAATTCAACTTCAACATCTTTATTTCCAGTTTAACATTAACATAACTCTGCAATATAAAAAGCTCGAACGTGGCTCTTGACCAGAACAAGTAACAGAAAAGCTATCTAAGGTGCGAAAAGCTTGCTGTTGGCCAACATGCACTGATAAATAAACCAATATCTTGATTTCAGATTTAATAAAATCTTAATATATTGATTTCGGATTTAATAAAATCTTAATATAAGTACGAAAAACCTTTAAATTTGTTTACGAAAGTAGCGTAACACTACTTTTGGTATTTTTTTTAAATTTTTTATTTTATATTTAAGGTGTTTTCTGCTTTAATGATTCCAATATCTATGATTTTTGGTCTTATGTTAAGATTATTACGTCTTAAATCAAATTTCTCTTTTTTTATCAGTGTGGCGGTGGCGCCACGCTAACAGGTGGTTGCTTGCCGCTGGTCCACGTCGCCCGACTAGGGCAAACGGCAATAAATATGATAAATATGTCAAGTGCTCGCAGATTAAGTGAAATCTCCGGTGTTTAATTATGCAGACGTTTTTATTACGCATCTAACACTGACTATACCTTGGCTGGGGATGGGTGATGTCACTGGGAATGCGGGTGTGAGCAAATAACCCCAATTTATAGGGGAGCCCCGTTCGTAGCCAAGTCCACTCCTGGACGCTTGTTGCTTCCACGTCGGTTTGTCGGCAAACACAACGAGCAGCCGTTCAGTAGCCGATGGAACGCGACACTGAGCGGCAGGAAATTGCGTATACGACGCATTGTCACTCGGCCAGCAAAGGCGGTCGCGTTCGGAAGTCCTTTTTGGCGCGCCTTTTCTCTGACACTTCTTGAAACGTTGGAAGCCATCGGAAGCCGTCAAGGTGCTAAGTGTGTGTAATTAGTCGAAATTCAATTAATTGAAAAGAATTTTAAATTGAGTTACGCCGCCGCGTTGGATGCTGGAAAAGCCGAAAAGTGAAAAGTGAATTTTCGTTCAGGCGAATCCCGCCGGAAATTGTGCGTAAGGAGGCAGATAATACAGAAACCAAGTTTTTCAATTTAACAACCAAAGTTTTATTTAATGAAAGATTCAGTTTATTGCAATTAAAATCGAACTGGGTTAAGTTATTGAAATTTAATATTCAGTTTGAGTGTTAAGAAATATATAAAAAGGAGAAGATAAACATTCATTTATAAATAATACAAATAAAAGTTCGACTTTTTGTTTATTTTAAAAATTTAATTAGCAGACAGCAAATAAATAATTAAATGAAGATGTGTGCCCAATAAAAGTCCAGTTAAAAAACATAACTTTAATTTATCACTTCGAGATGATCAATAAAAGTGTTTAATTATTTTCTACTTTGATTAGTTTACTTAAAGTGTATCGCCTAAAAATGAAAATTAAATTAAAGATCATTAAATTCAGGAATTTGGAATCACATTAAATAAAGTTATCAGCGTTTTTCTGACCAAAGACAATAAAACACACGAAACTTTCGACACGCAAACCGAAGGTAAATTTATGTTCTACTCAAAAATATAAAATCAAAATCAAATAAAGCAAACTTTTTATTGGCGCCGCGTCGGAAAATCGAAAGGAATCGAGCATGACCTATTACTGTCACGTCCACTTCCGGGGAAGATGGCCAGAAACATGAGCCAACAACTTTTGGGTCACGTTTGCCATTCAAATGGTCCGAGACCCATTGCCCATTCCAGGGCAAAAACCAGATCCGCACTCACATAAAAGCTCTAAAAATGGCAAATAGAGCAACTGCCAAGTCGGGGCCAATTAATTAAAAAGTTTTCACGCGGCCAAAATCAAATCAACAATTTCCTCAAGTATTTAGGCGTAAAATTCGAATTGGAAGTTTTCAGCAAATCGAGTTTTGGGTGCGGTGATGAATGTTTTGCACAGAAAGAAATGCTTGGGATTTTATTTTAAAGAAAAAGTTTATACTTTTAGATATATTTGCTTTCCAGAGTTTTAATTTTAATTTCATAGCTTTTATTATATTAAACAAATTATCCTGTTGATGTTATCGTTCATCCTGTTGATGTTATCTCACTTTTTCGCTCAGTGATTTGTTTTTGTGGTATATGTCCTGAGGCGAAGGATGCGGATAGGGATACGGTTGCGGATGTGGATACGGATACGGATACGGATGCGGCGTTGTCTGCAGCCGGCGAAAATCAATTCGCATTATTGCAGCCTCAGTGGGCTGCCCAAAAACCCCTTCTTGTGGCGCCACAACGCAAATAAATTGGAGGTTTTTAAATGTGTCCCGGGTTTCGGGGGTGGATTAGACATCGTTGGCAGTTAGTCGGCGCACAGGTGTCAGGCGCCCTGTCTAGCCGCTGCGGAGTGCTTGACCCCCGGGTTTGACCCTAAAAATAGGCGTGTGCAGCCTCCACTCGGACTATTTTTAATTGCTCGCTCGCTCACTGTCGCTATCTTTAAGCCCTTAATTAGTTTTTCCCACTTTTTGCGGCCCTGCCACAGTGACGTGACACAAATTCAGTTCGGCTTCTGTGTCGGTTTTTGGCTCAAATAGTTGAATGACCAGCGTATCAACAAAAAAAGCGTAGTCTACTTTTCAGAGCTAAAGGACACGCCTTCAGCTAATTGGTATGTGAGTGTGAGAGAGTGTATGTGTGTGTGGCCGTGTGCTGTTTGTCATAATCAAATATCTTAACACGCAAGCTCAGTCCTTTGGCCTCCCCTTTTCGGGTGGGATTTCCCCCGTTTTCTCTGGACCCTAATGACATGGCCACTGATAGAGGGGGCAAAAAGTTGCCGCTGCTGCAGTTCTTAATTAGCAATTTGACGCATTATGCTGCCGGAGCTTGTTGGCATGTGCGGGCATTAAGCCTGTCTGCAGGATTACTACTATAGTCCCTAAAAGGTGAAATTAACTGAGACCCCGGCTGATGAGGATGATGCATATTAAGTTCCCCGGGCGAAGGAAGGTGGCTAAAAAAGATACATACATCGGGCGAGAGAGGGTCAAAGGGCAGGTCCAGGGCTAATAGGTAGTTAATTTAATCTCCACAGTAAGCCGCCGGGACTGGGCACAAGCTTGAACAAAAGCCAACTGAAAGCAGAGCTCTGGTTAAATTTCACACAAGTAAGAAAAAGTAGAAAACTTTAATTCAGGCATAAATCTTGTATAGATTGTAATTTAAAAAATACAAATAAAATATATAAATATTTGTGCCTTTCATAATCTATAAATAATTTTAAAACATACTTTTTAAGCCAAATATCTCATATAAAACTTAAGAACCCTAGAAGCCATATAATAAATCAAAATAAATTATTGTTGGGGAATGTTTGTAATCTTTTTTACGAGTTTTATTATGGGAAATATATTAATTTGTATTTTTATTATATTATCTAATCAAGTGCTTATTTAAAACAAACTTATATTTACCATTTAGATACAAGTCCTAATAATTGTTTCAGTTAATTTGCTTTGTTACCAATTTCTGGGACCTTTCATTCTCCAATATTTTTCTCTGTGTGTTTGAGTAGTTTTCTTTGAATATTTCTCTTTAGCTAAATTCAAATCATAAATCCAAGTTATATTCATTGTCCAGACAACAATCCAATGCTCTTTGCAGTTGGCTTTATTGTCAATCACTTCGCCCGATTGAAATTCATCCATAATGAGGCAGCTACGAGACAGCACCGACATTGAGATACAAGATACGAAATGCACTTAGTGGCTCAGGCCACAGCTAAATACAGATACAAATACAGAGCACAAAAGGGAATTTCAAAACATCCGGCAGTTATTTTTATGATTGAATCAATAAAACGCATTGGGAAGGTCAAGTCCCCAGTTGGACTTGGACTTGTACTTGTCCTTGGGCTAGGTTCAGGTGGGTGGGCCCCACAACCTGTTGAGCCAGGCGCACAGTCCAGATCGAAGGCCTTAAATATTAGTTGGAAAAAAACACTGGATCCGTTCAGAGCATTTAATGAATTTATTTATGCTTCAATCGCACAATTTAATTCAATTCGCGCAGGGCCCCCAGGAAAGTAATTCGATGGAAGAGGCCTTGAAAGTAACAAATTCATTCAACTTTGTGGGGAAAAACATATATTTTGTGGGGCGACTGGGATGATGGCGGTGGAAATTTAATATGCCCAGCGACAAGTAAATAAAAGTAAAGTATCCGCCGGGGAGGGATATCACGGCGTATACTTAATATACTTTGCAATGCAGCTAGGAGCGGGAGGGAAACTTTACCTCAGCCGCTGAGGCCACGTGTCGCTAAGCAGCTCGAACGCGACTTCAAAAGGAACTTTTTCGCAACTTTGTGCCATATATGAGATAAATGACAGAATAATTGTCCCCTCAGCCGCATTTAATTTAGTTTCGTCTTGACTAGACTCTCCCTTAGCTCTCTCTGTTATTCTTTGCCAAAAAGGGGTGCTTGACTCCCCAGGCGACAGAGGACGACAGGATCCGCATTCGAATCCGAGTGCGGCGTGTCCTTGTGTGTCTCCAGCTCCTTGTTGCCAATGGAAACTTATGGCTCAGCAGTTTCGGCAGCGCTAATTGTTCTGGTTACCATTGCCTTTACTGCTACTCGTACTGCCACTGCCAGAGCTCTTGGCTGCGGCTCAAACATTGTAGCCTAGTTCTGGCCACGCTCACAACTTGTGGCTGTAATGGCCAACAAAGCCAACAATTGCATTTCGACCTGACCCAAAGATACTCTAGCTTTGGGGTCGCAGATTGAGAGTTACTGAAACTAACAACTTAAGAGAATCTTAATAATATGTAACAAATAAAAGGTGAATAATTATTGTTTTAAGTTTAATTGAGTTTGCATTTAATGTACTCAACTATAAAAATAATAATAACCATCTAAGAAATTACCTTAAACTACTCTTGTCGCAATTTTGCGACGACTAAAATTATCTCAATTTTCTTAAAGCCTTAGGATCTTGAATTTATTAAATAAAAGTTTCCATTAAAGCTCTTAACTAAAAACTAAAAATTAAGAAATCCTCCCTCCAGAGGGTATATACAAGTTCCTATTCAAATAATCCCAACTAGTTCTGAATCCTTTTGTACTTTGCTCTTGTTTATGTCTGCCAAATTGCTGCCAAGGCTGTGCTGCAATCGAAAACGAGAAGGGGGAAAATGCCAAAACAAAGCCGAATACCCACAAAAATTGCAACAACTGGGGGGAAAACTTTCTCCGAAACGGTTTGGCTGGCGGTTTTGGCAGACGAAACTTTTCCCTGGCATCCTGCAGTTCTCCCCGCCGCTCGCGCTGGACAAATAAATCAGTTTTGTCTGCCCCAGAAATCACTTAAGCCGCGCCGGCTAAAACAACAATAGAGCTGGGACAGATAAAATTCCAAAATGTGGCGCGAACAAAACATAAACAAATTGTAAAAATAAATGTATAGATATAGGGGGGAAATATCTGTTGGCCAGTTCATCAGCGGAGATTTATTCGGGCAAAAGGTGTCAGAAATATTGAGTCGTATAAATATTGAGTTTAGAAATAGATTTTATACCAATGCAATTCAGCCTTTTGTCGGCTAAAGCCAATTTGCCTCAAACTGCGTTCCTCAACGTCATTTATTGGCTATATTAAGAGCCAGGGCCTGATCTGGCGGATTGCAATGGCTTTTGGCCACCTTAAAAGGCACCGAACATAAAATCCATTTAAGGTGGAGGTCCGAAATGGGCACATTTTCAAGTATATTTTTTTTATCGAAACGGACGAAGCTATCATAATAATTTAAAAAACACAAACTAACATGATATTTAAACTATTTTTTACGTATTTGTTTATTAAGAAGAATTTACAGACTTGCGAATTAGAGAAAATCTCCCGAGTGAGTACTCATAACATGTGACTCACTGCGGAAAACTAAAGAAAACTAAAAAACACTGAACCAAATAAAGTGATAAAAATGAAAACCTCGTTTATTTCAATCCATAAAAGCACCACTACACAGATGTGCACTACACAATTATATGCACATGTACGTTTTTACCTAGCTGACTTTGCTTTCTTCTCGGATTTGTTTACCCCTCTGCCACCCTTTCCTTTCGTTTTTAATGGGCAACAACAAGATGCAAAATCCATTCATATGCAGAACATTAAAATGTTCAATTCCCAAACAGAGTAAACGAGCAAAATGTATCCCCATCCAAAAATAAAAAAAAAAATAAAAAAAATAAAAAAAAACAAGGCGAAATCAGGGGCGTTTGCCAAGAATATCTTGTTGTCTATTTACTTGTGAAGCTGATAAAAATTCACTTTATTCACTTTGTGCTCTGGCAAATAAACAGCCAAAGCGGCGACAGTCTGCATTCGGGGGTTAAACAGAAAAAAAGATATAGAGGGAGTTTGCTGAAGTGGCGCACAATAAAACGCAAACTGCTAGACAAATGTGAAACTTTAACTGCAATCGCCAGCAGCAGCTTTGGGAAATATGTGGAAAAATTAGGAGGAGGGGAGATTATGCCAAGAGACCCCTAATCAACCCGAAAATTACAGTAAAATTCGTGAGTCCAAGTCGAAAATTACTGTGAAAAAAAAAAATACACCGAGTTTATAAAAAATAAACAATGTAAGAAAACCTAAGAGAAATAACTAATCACACAGAACAATCAGCCGTAGCATCTGTAAAAGTAACATAAGACGAGTAAAAAGAATCATACAAAAAATTACAAAATAAAAATAAATATTAACAAACAAACAAAAACAAAAACATTACACATTACATTTCTAAAGGTATTTCAAACAAAGTAAAATCATAAAAATAAAATAAAATAAATGAAATAATTACCGAGATACATGTGTTCATTTCGAAGCACAAAACTCGACTGATGGAGAGGCTTTCAATATGTTTGTAGGTGACATTTGATACCTGTCAAAATCCTGCTGTCCACGCATACTGCGACTGGTTACTTTAATAATTCAAATTTAATTATTAATTTATAGTGTAAATAATTTTCTTTGTGTGTAGGTTTGAATTGGGTTTAAAACCAAACTTAAACACTGCGAACTTGTGACAACTTTGTTGAGGACATCCCTTCACACATGCTCTTTGTTTGAAAGAAAAAGTTGACCAAGCTTGACAACCTTGTTGCAATCCCTGGGCAAAGTCTCAAGTGTCCTCCAGCAAGTTATCGTTTCTGTTCGATGATTGTTTGGCCCCTCGTAGCAATTGTCAACTCAGCACACGCATTCTCGTATTTCTCGGCAAATACTTTCAAGGAATAAATACTTTCAAGGAATAAAGAATGCAGAGTTAAAAATAAACAAAAAAAACTAGTTGTCGTTTATCGCATTTGGAACACATCTTACCCCGCTGTTTACTTATTTATTTACTCACTTGGCCGATAAATATTTTGGCTGCGGCTTTGATAAAACACGCTCAAAATGAGTCCAGGCCATATAACACATTGTACAAACATAGATATAAACAATGAAAAGCTAAAATAAAAAAAAGGGGGAGCTGCTGCCAAGACAAACAGCCGTAAAGTCATAATAATTGAGAAATTAAAAACACACACAACGGGTTAATTTTTTGATTAAATTTCTCGCCACTGGGCGAGAGCGAAATTAATGGGAAGATAATAATGTTCGTAGCCAAAAGAAAAGTAAACAGAAGCGCACACATGCAAGTAGTTTGTCATTGTCCAAACAAAACGCAAGGGGGTTGGGTTGAGGGGGTTACTTGGGGGGGGTTTGGGCGAAACATAATTGAAACTCGCAACAGTTTTCATTAATTTTCCAGGAGGGGTTTTCCCGGGGAAGGGCAGACATTAAGACTAAACACAAACCATTTAATTCCCCTGCTTAATCATAATTTAAGACACGCTTCAACGTCACTCAAAGTCAGAGCCAAGGCAATTGCCTCCCCCCTAAGGCCCACGCCCCTGCCAATTGCCAGCGCTTGTTCTCTGCTTAATTTATGCAACATTTTTCCCAGTTTGTCGTTTGGCCCTTCTTGTCGTCCGCTCATATTTGCTTTTGGCCTGGTCAAAAACGAAGCAAGCGGAAAGCATATTTTATTTTCAAATATTTTACATTGTAGAGCCGTATGTTCGGTTGCCAAAGGGGTAGCAAGGGGGTTAGATGTGTCCAGGAGAGGGAAAAAATAAGTACACAGGAGGAAACTATGTGTGAATGAATGAGAAGAATCTATGAGTTTAATGTTGTAATAAAAATATGAACATTAATAACTTTAATATATAACTAATAAAAGTAAAAGTGAATAAACAAAAGTGCAAGCTGATGTGGTGTGTTCTAATATTCATTAATAATATTATTATAAATATTTTACTGAAAAAGAATTCAAGAAAATAGAACACCTTAAATTAAGAACCTGTAATGTTTGCTTACTCTCTTAATTTTAATCATTAGAAATTAATATATAATGTTCCACTTCCTTCTCTAGTTTATAATAAAAAAAAAACAAAAACAATATCGACAAGTTTTTATTTTCTGTGCAAAAACAAAAGAGACAAAGTGAGCCCGGCTTAGTGCAATGCGTTTGATGTGGCCAGGTCCTGGCTATATGTTTCCAGTTTCATTTTTACGGCTTTGTTGTGGAATTAAAGTTTAACAGGCCAACCTCCCCCTCCCTGCTTACCCCCACAATTTGCCGGCAGGTGTTACCCCTTTGAGCTGGTGGCTCATAAAACGAAAGCCTTTCTTTTGTGTGTAAACAATTTCCCCGGATAAGAATTTTATTCGAGCTTCCTTTATTATGTCGTTTGCCAGTCGCGAGTTAAGGTAAATACAATCATTTTATGTTCGAATATTAAAATCATGACTGGATCGTATTAAAGAAGATGATTTATTAGCTCGCACTGACATTAATATTCTCCCTGTATCGGCCTGCAGCGATCTTTCGGCTTCATTAGGGATGACAAACGCTGAATTGCCGAAACGCTGAAAGCATTTCTGTGGCAAGTCATGCAATATGCAACAACATGCAACAAAAATTACAAAAAAACACACTCGCAAAATGCACAGGCTTCCCTCGATGTTAAAGCAAGCGAGTACCGACCACATAATGTAAATGAGCAAATGCCATGATTAGCAGACATTTTGTGGGAAATTAAAACAAATGGCCGCTGGGAAAGTGTGTAAATGGGGGAAAAACCACACACATACACACGCACGCACATCATTTCGGGCGACACCTGTTCGCACTCACGGCATTTGCTGAGAGACTCGCTCGATGCCATGACATTGATTCAATCTATGCACGTGCAATATTCATTTTTCAATTCAATTAAATATCCGCCAACAGCGGACGCATGAAATTAAAACTGAAACGCATTAAATAATAAATTATGTTTGCCCCATTCCATATTTATTCATCAATTTGAAACTGGGCGCTGGAAAACTGCAGCGCCTGAAACTAGGCAACGCCGCTCAGCCAATTAAATTGCTCATACGCCGTGTGTGCAATATAGGCCGCGACTCGGTTCGCTTGCATATTATTAAAACAGATGAAATAAAAATGCAGTCAAGCTTTAACAGAAAATAAATTCCCTCCGCTGTTAATTAACATGAGCTTAAGATAATCAACCCAGCTAATCCTCTCTTTGCTTCCCGACCTGCCCTAATAATTTCGTTCTTAAAACTCAGCGGAAAGCGAGAGCGAAAGAGCGGATTAACTTTTAGCAGTTCTGAAGGTGTTTACAGAATGTTTTTTCAAGAAGTTGTTTACAAACAACTGACT
This sequence comes from Drosophila anomelani, assembly GCA_035045905.1. NCBI lineage: Eukaryota > Metazoa > Arthropoda > Insecta > Diptera > Drosophilidae > Drosophila > Drosophila anomelani. Next base: position 14,805,795 of record JAWNOO010000165.1, read on the forward strand.
TCAACTGCAGTCAGTGCCAAACATAAACAATCGATCAGCTCTTTACAGATTTGAAAGTCATTGTTGTTTACATTAACAGAGCAAAACAAAAAGAGAACAGCAGAAGAAAAGCTTCTTGCGTGAGAAATTGTTTTGGTATTTGTTTTGGAAATCAAATGACTTGTAAAGCTAGAGCAAAGCCCAGAGAACCCAAAAATTATCTTAATTAATTCGACCATCAGGGAAAAGGTATAAAAAAATTAATATTAAATTTTAAACTTACAATTAATATCAAGATTATATTATTTACATTATTAATATTATTGTTGCTTTAAAAGAACTTAAAACATAAGCTTTTCAATGATTACCAGCTACCAGCAAAAGCAAACAAATTTAATCTCCACTAATCGCACTAATTAAAACTCGACTGAACAAATATTTTACAGCCATTCCCTCTACGATCGTAAAGAGTTAGTCCATGTTGTCCAGGGCTTATCAAAGACTCTTTGCAGCCAACTCCTGCCGTTTAATTAATTAAAAAGGCGGACGAGAGTTCACCTGGGGGAGTGTCCCTTGCCTGCTGCTCTGCGCTGTGCTTTTCCCTCTGTTGTTTCACCCGGAGCTTCTCCGGTTGGTCATTAATTTATTTTTAAGAAGCGCATAATTGCCCAGTAACTGTGCGAGTAACTGGAACTGCAAGCGGCTAGTCGGTCCAGTAAACGCTTATTCATGAGTGTGCGAATGAGGATGCCCTTCTTGCCCTCCTGGGTGCTGGCACAAACAAAGGCGAGGAGCACTCGGATTGCAGGATCTGCGGTCCGTTTGTTTGCTTATCGCTCCTTTCATGCAACATAAATCGCCGGCTTAATGCGAGAGTGTGGCAAGCAGCCAAAGGAGCCGAGAGAGACGGGGGTGGCAGGCAAGGGATAAAGGCAAATTGCAAGCTGCATGTCCTTGCCAGCACCTCGTGCCCTTTCAGCAAGATGAGCAGTTGACTCGCCTTTGTCTCTCTGGTGTCGACATGAATCAGAAACTTAATTATTTTCAGCCGCGCGATGGTGCAAACTGTTTTGCCCAAACAAACAGGATGGCAGCAGGACGAGAGTTGCACACTGCAAAAAAAAAACAGGATTTATGAGTGTAGAAGTTGCTTAAAATTAAACCTCATTTTTGACTAGATTTCTAGGTATTTTTGGTACGAAAAATGATGTTATAATTTAAGTCAAGATAAGTTGTAACAATTCCTAGTAAATTTTTCTCATCAGTGTAATGGCAAAAACAACAAAGTGTTTACAGAAAACGACATAAATCGACGCTGCTGACATTTTGACGCAGCTCGCAAAATTTTTTTACAACTCAGCTGCAGCAACAGTGGCAACAAAACAATCGTAAGAATATTTACACTCAATTTGTCGCCACTGTTGCCGAGCCCTGTCCCCCTTGTCCCCGTTCCCCCTTTGCTTTTCGAGTGTCATAAACCAGGGGCCAGGGCAGGACACAAAGGACACAGCACGCATAGCCGAGCGGATTTTGGTTGCCAGTCCAGTGGACACAGGACTTTCACCTGCTGATGACTGTCACCAGCAGAATCCTTCTTTGACTATATAGAGTATATTGCGCATTAAAATAAAATAGGACAAAAAAAAAACAAACAGAATTTTGAGGAAGACTCTGAAGGACTTTCATAACAATTGCTGCCGGTGAAGGCAATCGAGAAAAGGGGAACCCCCACGGAAAGCCATGTGTTAGGCAGACCGGAAACTTGGCTAGCACCGTCATAAACTGGTTACATTGTCGGACGCAGGACGCAGGAAAAAGAAGTCGGGCAAAATGAAATGAAATGACAAGGAGAGGAAATTGCAGGAATATCCTTACAAGAAGGATCCCCGCACACGCAACAGGATGCATATAAATCATAGCGGGGGCTGTAAAAAATATATATATTCGCCGTCCGATAAATATTCGACGAGGGCAATAAAACATACTCTGCATATGGGGATCAGGATAACTGCCATATATATAGTATATGCCATATACTTACGATGAGAAATGGCCGCCTTGGCGCCGTCAACCGACTAATAGACACCCTGTTCGCGATAGCGGTTAAGTGCATCCTGTCAAATGACATTAAAACGTGTTTTATGACTCAATAATAACAGGAATGGGATCACTGCATCGAGGACCTTGCCTGGCCTGGTCTCGCCCCGTCTGGCCACGGCTCGTCTGCTTTGTCATTGGATTGCGGAGGCGGCGAGCCACAGACAGCATTTCCAAGTGGCCGCGAATTGCGAGTTGCACGCACTGATTGAATTTCACTTCTGCTGTGTTGCATGCTCCAAGTGGCTTTTACTGTCATGCTGCACTGAAAAAACCTCAGATGCTATTTCATTAATAGTATTAACAGCAAATAACTGAAGTAATATTTATTTTAAGAACAACCGATCTGATCTTTGTTTTCTTCACCAAAAATATAGATTTTAAATTGTTATCAAGTCGATCATTACATTTTTTACTGTGTGCTATTCGCAATGAGAGTGGAAATGGTCGGCCCATAAAAAACAGCCAACGGCACACGACAAATGTCCCTGACTGCTGCTCCTGTCCTGGCCCCCATCCTGGCCTCTTCCGGTTCCTTCCTGAGCTCTCTGGGCGCACATGCTGAGGCAAAACATTTGACATTTCTAGTGTTTGCCCTATGTGGAGGAGCGACGAGGTACTCACACCCAAAAGGCGACAGTTTAAATGGCAAAGTAAGAGTGACTAACATGCTCGAACCTATATATTTTTGTGCGAGCACCGATTTTTTCATTCCCTTGGCTCGTTCTGTTTGTCCGGATTTTGGCATTTGGAATTTTTGTGTTTACTTTGCCCAGGAATCTATGGTCAAGTTGATTTATTAAGTAACAAAATGTCATTTTGGGGCGACATCATGAAGTTCCATTTCCCAGAACAACAAGAGTGTTTGCTTTTGAAATATTGGAGGGATTGAATTTTTCTTGGACAAGTTTGAAACAGAAATAAATAAATATAAACTACAAGATATAAAGTATTTTATAAATAAAATAATACTATTTCACTACTTATTTTATTTATTTCAGTTTCTATTTATATGTTTTTAGTGAGTTCTTTATTTTAAATCTTGTTTATTTAATAACTTTTACACTTTATATACATTTCTATTATTCTATTCATTCTATTCCTATATATTTTATTCACTTTTCTAACCGAATTTCTAGCTTAAATTAATCACATTTAAGTGTAACATAATATTCGATACCAATATAGTTTCTCTTGTCTCTTTTGACTTGTTTTTTATGCCACTTATTGTGCACACTTTTGCACTTGTCACCATCTCTATATATAAACGTATACGTATGGCCCTATATGTAGAGGCAATGCCCCACAAGTAGTGTTCCCCCACCCACTGCCACTTGAAATCTGTCAACTGCAACTATTTATTAAATTATATACTGCCATTGTTAAATGCCAGCACCTGCGACTGGCGGTGGGTGTGCGTTTTTCCAGGAAAATTTAAGAGATTCTCGAGACGTCGAATGCTAAATGCGATTTGTTGCCTATCTGCTTACAGGTTGAGAGCCGGATTCCACGGCGGATCCTTTGCCACCATGTCACCGGGATGCGTCACCAAAGGACGTCTCTGTCGCCGGCATAGCCTGCATCGTTTTTTGAATGCCAGCATTAGGCAAATTGACAACAGCTTAAAACACTTTGAGGTGGCTTAAAGCCTCGGCTTCGGGGGAAAAAAAACCTGCTGTCAACCTCAAGGATTCACAGTGCCCCTGCTGTTGGCAGTTAAAACTCTCACTTGACAAGGACCAAGGACCAAGCACCAAGCACCACTAAGCACCGGGCTCCGGCGAGCTGCAAAAAAAGGAGAAAATTGAGGATAGAAATAGACGGAATCCTCCTGTACAATGAACGTGGAGCTCGAGGAGGAGGAGGAGCGCATTTGCCTCAGGTGAGTGTTGACGGTTAGGTTGAGAGTGTCGCACAATGTTGGGCGCTTAAAGCCATCAATGATTTCAATGCAGGAAGTTGAGAATTTTCAATGACTTGCATGTTGATATCTTCAAGAGACATTTATTATACTTTTTTTATTTGAGAGATTCATAAAAATCATCCAGTTTCCTCTGACAACTTGTTAATAAAAATGCTCTTCTGCTTAACTTCTCCACTTAAATCAAGAAATACTTACAACAAGTTTCGAAGAAAATGTATCTACAAATTCCGTAAGTTAGTTTGATAAATACCTCTGAAGTTTTGCCGAATTAAATTCCTAATTCTTCCTCAATTAAATTTTGAAGGCCTCAAGTTGGCGAGGTTAAGTTAAGCTTAGAGAAGTTTGCCTCCGGGAATGTGTATAGCTCGCTTCTAATGGAGAGGCAGGCGCCAATTTCGATCCACTTCTATTTACAACAATCAATTAAATGGCCCCGCCCGCCAACAACAGTGTGTCGCATAGAATGTGGAATTGTAGCCGATGAAAGCCTTGGGAACAATAGGCGACAACAGCAACAAAGCCACTGGTATTCAATGTCAATCTCATATTTCAATTATGCTTTATAAATGGCAACAGACGACGCGTCTGGGTTCGAGGCTCAATGGACTCGTTTCGGGGCGAAGAACCTTTAAATGAAACCCGGGAGTGTGCGAGGTATCCCACACATATTGAGGAAGAAGAAATCATATTGTATGATTTTTTTCTGAATTTAATTTCCTGGCCAATTAAAGGCTGCCTGGAAAATTGCGCATACGCCGCGTGCTCTCGGCAAATTCACTTTGGTAAAAAACAAGCCAAGCTCGCTCGTGACTAAATCGAATTATAAAATTTTAATTACATAATAACGCACAGACAATCAACTTGCCGTCCCTTTTAAGTGCAAAAAGCTAAAGGAGAGAAGGGTTGAAGCCGCCCCCACAGTCATTACATTGAATAATTGAGCGCTGGCCAATAACACGCGGCAAATAATGATGAAATAAAATCGAAAGTCAGGCGCTTAGAGTTATGCGATTAAACGGATTTAAGTACGACGACGAGTAGTGCCTTGCTGGCCATAAATTTAATATTGGAGGACATTGGAGGATTCCTCGGCGGAGAGCAGCGGCTGCTTGCGGATGCCAGGACAACTTGAAACGTCTGCTTAATGCTATGCAAATTTCTTTTTCTATGCAAATTTGCACACGGAGTAAACAACAAGCGGCGGAATCGAAAAGTGGGAAACCTCTGGCCCAGACGACAAGCGCAAAAACTAGGTAAAAGCCAACCGAATCTGCCATAAAATGTGAATTTTAATGACAAACAACAATGGGCCAAGGCAAAGTGACAGGTAGTGATGGCGAGGGGGGTGGGATGGAAAACCAAGTAAGAAGCAGAAATTGTGAAGGAAAAAGGAGGAAAAGCTGAAGGCACATGGCGCGACTTTTAATGGGAGAAAACTTTTGCTGCAACGACTAAAGCTAATTAGTAAGCCATAAACATAAATAGCCATGTCCTGGCGACTTTTACGATTCCCTTCGACTTTCCTCTTCTTTGGCCAACTGGAAATGTCCTCGAAATATACATACTATTCTGACCATATCCCAGGATTTGTGGTTTGCGGTGCCGGCCAAGCGATTTGTCAATTTTAATGGCTTTCGAATACTTGCTAACTTGATTGCTGCCCCAAAAAGTGGCCACTTATACGGCTTATTGCCTTTTTCTTTTGCCAAAGAAGCTGTCCTGATTGCTTTCCACTTCGCCCCCACTCCCCACTCGCGTTTGAAAAGAATTCGGAACGTGTTTACCCAAATCAGGAGCAGCCGTCAAATAAAACGCTTTGATTTGAGCCACCCAAAGTGGGGCAAAAGGACATCAAAGCCGTGGTCCTGGCTAAGCGCATTTTGTGCATAATAATGCGTAACAAGGACGAGCACAAGGAAATTTAATAATAATGGTATTTCACAGGACCGCCACAGCAAAGTTCCAGCTGAAGCCACAATGCGGGAATATGTTTCGTGTTCAACTCTGATTGATCCCAAAAACATGTTCTCTAAAAACATTTTATGTGCTGCTGATTTTAAAGTACACATAACAAAATTTAAACACATGTTTTTAAGTTATTTAAAATAATTAATTTTCAAAAATTGTATTAAGGAAGAGTGCATTTTTAGCCCGAAATTTGTTTGTTTAAAATTGTTCATAATTCATTTTTAAAGCATATGCAAATCTGCCATTCATCTCGTTTAAAAATACTTTTCCGTGTCATGAAGAAACCTCCCTTTGCCCGGCCTTTTGTCCCTTTTTTATGGGCTCTTCACTCCTTTTTTCCACTTTGACCCAAACTGAGCCGCTGAGTAATTTTTCTATTTTCTGCTTTGTTGCTCGCCTTCAATTGCACACCCATGTTGACCAATGTCCGACATTAACCCAAATCCCGCACACTCACATACCCGCAGACAAGGACAGTGGTTGTGTCTCTGTCTGGGCCTTTATCGGTCAGGACTTTTAGCCAAATGAAGTGGCCTGGCCTGGACATATCCATAACCGAACTGGCTGATTCCCGTTGCGGTGAATTGGCCACCTGCTGCGTTTGTTTTGGCCTGTCATTCTGATGGTTGCCATTTCCTGACCCATGCCGGAAATTAATTACCAATGAAATTATGCTTGTAGCTTGTTTTCATAGATTTTATGGTAAAACTTTTTTAGCAGGGACAGTTATTAGGGCAAAGGTAATAACATTGATTGGCCTAAAGGTAAAATTATATTTATTAAGCTTGGTTAATTGGAAGGTCTTGTTGGGGAAATCCTTGGGCAAGAAATAAAGACATATTAAATACCTAAAGAACATTAAAAGTTATAATTAAATGAACTTAATTTAATAATACTAATGAATATTTTCTATGTAAAAGTAGCACGAATCTATTAAGATAACCTTCCTCTCTTCCCACCGATTAACCTTCGCTAGTGAATCTTCCACTAATTGTCTATAAATATTTACCTCGTATAAGTAAAAGCACCAGCTGGATGCCACGCCCCCTTATGACAGTAGGGCCACGCCCCTAATGGAAGGGCTTAAACGCTTAATAAATAAACTAAACAGCTTGCCAGACATGACTGCTGGTGTTGTTATAGCCATATCGATGGCTTAACCTTTTCCAAGTAGTTATAGGTATACGGAAAAAAAATTAAACAATAGCAAATATGACAATTTATACTTATATTTTAATATTTATATTAATATAAATGTTTTTTGGACATTTGTCTATAATTGTAACTCTTAAAATCATTGGTTTATTAGTTTTATGTAGACATATTCTGAAGATATTTATTATTCAAAGTGTCCTGAAATATATTAATTCAATTTTCTATTTGAATAATAAATGATAATTCAATCTGATAATTATTACCATCCCAAGAGCCGCTTTAAATAGAAATACAAAGCTTTTTATAATGAAACAGGATCAGTTTTAACCCTTTACCAATATTTTCTTCAAGTGTTCTTGTTGGTGGCACTTGGGGCATGACAATAATGCATGGGAACCGCCCGTTGCGGCCCTCGGGTTAAGCATAAATATGTCAAGTGTTAATTGCTGCCACTTAACGCAGAGCACAAACTCAAATACAACCGCAGAGACATCTGCACACACACATGCGTACATATATAAGTATATATACTGAATATGTGAAGGAAGACGTGTAAATATGACTTTAATCTACTTAGCTAAGCCCCCGAACAACACCCAGAAGCCACCCCTTTCCCACTCTCGAGTTCGAAAGTCGCAGCACAAAAGCAAACAAACACACACACACACTGAGGCTCCGACCCACACTCACTTGTTACACACCCAATAATGTGCTTTAACAAGTTTCTTATGGCCATAAATTCAACAAGGCAACAAAAGCTCATAAAAAGGACCGACTGCCGGCCTTGAATCCCGTTTTGAGCCCAAGTGGGTGGCCCGAATGGCTGATTGGCGACTTGAAACTAACCCCACCGGCTGTCTATATAAATAAGAGAAGGCATTGCAGACATGCCTCTGACATTTCATATCTGAAACAGATATGGTCGCATAGAAACATAGAAGCGCACCTCAAAGGCTCAGCTGGAATACCATTTTCCAATTTCCAAGTGTCTGATATTTGAAAAAATGTTTGAATATTTGCTTAAACAAGGGGACACTTTAATTAAAATTTCAGCTTTTTGCCTCGAGCTAAGCGAGGCATTTAACTTGAATTCCAGCCAAATGAAATATTGTTAAGATTAGAAATGCCAAAGCGGGAAGCCAAAGTAGCTTTACAAATATTCTTTTTGGTAACCTTCTTTTACATATACTAATTTGATGATTTTAAAAATGTTTAAAACTAAAAATCAATAAATAAATCTGTAAAGATTCAATTTTTCTCAAGTTCTAAATAATTGCAATGTTATTTTAAATATTAAATCATCTTTCTAACAATAAAGATATAAGCATTTACTTAGAGCCCAGCCCACTCCTGCTCCGATTTGGCCAAAGATAGCCATCAGTTTAGCTGATTATCATTTAAGGGACCCATCATAATTTCCGCTGTCATTATTGTCTTGCCGGCCGAAGTCGAGTCAATTACCATATCAGCAACATTGTTGACCAAAACTGATTTCACTTGGCGTCACCACGAGAGAAAGAGAGAATTGCGGAGAATATGGAGAGAACCCAACAAAAAAAACCAAAAAAATAAAACTGAAATCGGAAAAAAATACAGCTCGACAGTATCATATTATATCCAGGCGATGGCGAACTTTTCTCGCTCAGTTGTCAAACGCCAGTCCGATGTGAAAGACGCGAACGAAACACACAAAATATATATTTAAGCAAAGCAGCCGCGGGCGGCAGCAAAATTAATAATAATAATAATAATAAATAAAACCTGTTGAGCAGTCGGTCGCACCTAACATATGTCCATACAGACGCGCAGTATAGATCAACATTTGCATAGTACATGACGCCGAGTCGGAGGCGGATTGGCGGGTGAAAAGTGCAAAGTTCCTGCGGTGAATCACTGGAGAATAGATTCCATATTTACATATTTGCCCCTGACAATGATGGCACCTTCTGGCCCATCTGTACCCGCCCCGACCCCTCGTTCGATTTATCGATTTTGTATTTTGAATACGAGCATTGTTGCGCCATTATCAACACATTTATATACGCGATAATTATATTAGAAGTTTATCTCGAACCCTCTCGATTCTCGCTGGCGATAAACTCTGCTCCGCCCGGTTTGGATCGGTTCAGTTTAGCCCGATTTTCTTTTGGGGATTACTCACCGCCAGTGGTCCCGGATGGAAAGGCCAGTGCAATCAATATATACTGGCTGACGATGTGCTAATCGACGAACACGTAGCATAATCCGCCGTGATCTCTGGGCATGTGATTCCGCCAACTCTATTGGACCAAACCTTACAGGTGCGTAAATAAAGCGGTGGCACCTGTTGAAATGTTAAAAGCGAAACGCTCCATTGGTTACGTATAGATCGCTTACGCAGGTGCTAAAATCAGCGAATCTTCATCTTTACAACTGGCGAATTACACTTGAACTGCGATCTCACAGGGCGCGAATTGATGTGAAAATTTATTGTTTTTTACGCCTGGGGGAAAATTCCAATCGAAAAACTCGGGGGAGTTATTTAACAGCGAATATATCTATTGGCAAATCAGATTTAGAATTCGGTTAATAGTGCATTATTTCCTCTTTTCCACCAACCCACCGAGAGATAACGAGTTTTTTATTACCCAAGGGAAATGAGAGAGATTGTGATGAGAGCGAGAGTGCGGAAAAGTCGGTGGAGAGATATTGTTGCACATTGATTAGGCCAGTAAATATGGTAAATATAATCCACGCAGTCTGGCACAAACAATCCAAAAATATACCTTGGGTGAGATAACACTAACATCAATTCGATAATAACTGACACATCATAGTAAAGCTTAGAAGGATTTGAATGCATGGATTTAATAATTTCTATTTCGGAAAAACCTTAAACCAATTTAAACAAATTGAAGCCATACCCTGTTAGCCTAAAAAATGAATTAAAGGCAAGTACAACCATAGGACATAATTGACACATGTCCTGTGCAATATATATTCCTAAATATCCACCTCAAGACTAGTTAAAATTCAGTAGCCATAGCTAATATTTAGGAAAAAGCTGTCTCCTAATGAACACACAACACACAGAATGCAAATCATCGGCAAAGAAAAAGAACTCCCCCAAAAATGATAAACTCGATTGAAAAATAAAATATAATGTTTGTTATTTCCAGAAATGACACATAATCGATACACCATATGCACATACATATATCCGTATATATATAAATCCACGGATATCCCAACACGGCTTTGTTGTTGACCCTCCGACTTATTGGAATTTCGCTTTTTCGGTCGCCTTCCTTTGCTAGATTTAAATTTACTTTGCCCCAAAAAGTGTGCTATGTTTTGCCGGGGAACGCGTGTGTGAGCCGACACGCGTGTGTGTGAAGCCGTGTGTGTGAGTGCCTCAGTGCTAATTTGAATAATGACAGCGACATCAACGCGCCATTTTGCACTGTCGCCGCGCCATTTTACGTTTCCGCTGCGGCACCGGGAATTCAACATGAAATAAGCTGCTACAAAGCATTTGTAACATAGAACACACATTTCCGGTCTGAGATATCAGCGGAATCGGAGAGAAAAACAACAAGCGAATAAGCACGCAAATTATTCAGCAGCCATGGAGACTCAATAAATCAATTTGAAAGCACTCAAACTCGAATTATTATTACTCAAATGATAGAAATCAAAGAATTATTCAAATGCCACAAATCGTGTAATTTTATTAAAACAATTTTCCATTTCAACATTCAATCTGCTGGCATTGTCATTAATAATACAATAATATATTAAACATAAAATGATTTAAGATACTGAGATGCTTTTAAAGGGTGTAGTAATGAGGCATTTAAAGTCATTATTCTAAATTTTCTTACCAAAAACAAGCAATTAATTATTAGACAACATTTTCCTTCCTTTGCTTTTTCGCCTTTATCAACTTCCATTAGGGAATGCCAAAAATCGTTTAATTTAATTATCAAGTTTTCAACATCGATTTGCTCTTTAATGACACCGCAAGAGGCAATAATACAATAAACTGGAATTTATTCAGAAATTCCTAGAAAGCTTGTGGTTTAAGCCAAGACCTTTGAAATACATTTTCTTGGGGAAATTCCTAACACAAAAAATACGGCTCCCACTGAGCAACAAATTCATTAAAATTCTACACAACTTCCAATCAAAACAGTGACAGCAATGGAAGTTCTGACAAATAAATTAATTATTTTCGCCATTTTCAATTTGATTTCTATAATCCTGCAGAGCCAAAACAGTATATAAGAGACTCCTTTGTTTGTTTTTTTTAAATGTTGTTTAATTTAATTTACTTGCCACACAGTTTTCTATTTAAAATCGCGTCAATAAATGTTTACCTTCATTAGCCTTCATTCGAAGTTCAAAGTGAAGATTTATATTAAAGACCCTGAGAGTTTATTTACACTGAGGGACATAAGAAAGAGCATATGCATAGCAGCATTTTTAAGGGAATTCCTTTAAATATATTTAAATACTATTTGGTTTAATTTCAACAAAATACATGTGTAGATAAATATTATAATGCTAATTCTTGCCTCCTTATTTTGTATTGATTCAAAATCCTTCAGAAAAGATATTATTAATAATAAAAACATTTAAAATTAGTAAATAAATCCCAAAAGGGTGACTAATTTTTTGGCAATACATTTCATCTATGTACAGGACCGCGGAGGAGGAGCAGCTGGCCAACATGGATGACGACAAGCTGGTCTCAGACGAGGTGCACATGCGGCAGCTGAGCGCGACGCCCTCCTCGGCGTTCTCCCTGCAGCAGCGCCGGCAAAGCAACAGTGTGACTCAGTCCGCACCCCCGGAACTCACGCAGCGCGTCGGGGCATCGAGCGACACGAAAGAGGAGGCGCCACTTGGATCTGGAACTGGGATAGGGGGTGGTCCCGGTCTCAATGCAAAGACGGAGGTGGAGGCGGGAGCCGATGACCGGGTGGTATTGCGGCGGGCGGCAGACAAGGGCGCCATCGCCTTGGCACAAATCGACGACCTAAAACTGGAGGGAGATGATGACGAGGACGATGGAGAGAATGGGGGCCTGGGCCTAAGTAATCCCGCAGCGCAGACCACCGATGATGAGCAGATTACGGTCGCAGGAGCAGCATCCACTACTCCGGGAATAGGAGCAAGAGCGGGAACGGTGGCAACAGCAGGCGCATCCTCCGAGGTAAGTTAGTATGTGCCCACGCACTTAGGACTAATTAAGACCTGGCTAAAACCAACACAGCAGGATGCAGCAGGAGCCGCCGCCACAGCCACAGCCACCGCCAATGCCACAACGATAGCCACTCCGGACATGTCGAAAATACCACGACTTCCCGGCGATGGCGCCCAAATGGAGGACACTGGGGGCGGAGGCGACCTGCCGCCATCGCTGCGTGCCTCCACCACATCAATTCTGTCCAATTTGCGCAAGAAGCAGCAGGCCATGATGGCATCCGGAGGAGGAGGAGGCGGTGGTCTGCGAGGCGGCATCACCAAGCAGACGCCACTGCGGGTGCAGTCCGTCCGAATTGTGGAGGCGAAGCGGGCCTATGGACCCAAGCGGCGAACAGAAAGCTGCAGCATCTTTGGCAACAGCAATTTCGGTAAGCGGGAGATTTTGTGTGGGATTTGGTGTGGCTTTCGGTGGGGATTCCCGGAAATAGAGGGGGGAGTGTGGCCCAGTGGGTGACCACTCAAGGGAGCTCTGGCCCCGGAAGCGTTTATGGCTTTTATCGTTCGGAAGGAGATAAGCCCGCGTCATCCCTAAGCTTGTGGCATCTCCTCTTGGGGACTCCCTTTAAGCCGCCTGGCTCGGACACTTATGCTTTTATTGGAGGACAAGATTATCGTGATAAATTCTATTATTAATATAATTATGGAGTCTATTGTTTTATTTAATAATTATCCTCCTCCTAAAGAGCACGACCTGGAATCGGGCAACTCCCTTGCCAGCATTGCTGGGCAGCCGCAGAGGCCGCTCAATAACGAGACATATTCGGCCTTCAAGAGCGGCAATGTGGTCAAGGGCATCCTGTGTCCCTCGCTGACCAACTCCTTCAAGCAGAGCTCCCTGGAGCGTAGCTATCTGACCTATACGCATCGACAGCGCCAAAAGTCCTTGATCATCGTCAACGTCGTGGACTTTGTGCTGAAGATTGTCTTGGCTTTCGTTTGGATAATGCGTCGCAATAAGCGAGGACCTCTAGAGTCCGATGACACAACGGTAAAGGAATGCTCATTGGCCCTTTAAAGGATACTCTAACTGTTTATGTAATGATATTGCAGAGCATGGCAACGGCCATCACGTGGTCCGTTTGCTGTGGAATTGCCAACATGGCCATTTGCTTCCTGGGCTACTGGCGGTGCTTCGCCAACAACTATTTGCACTGGGCCGCGGTCTGCACATGGGTGCTGTTCAACATCCAGGGTGAGTGTGGAATGAGGCTTGTGGGTCGTAAATCATGCGTCACCTGCGTGGAGCATCAAAATGGCTAATCCTTTTTTGGGCCCAGTCGTAAATCGAAGCCTAACCTTCTCTCTGTCTCTCTCCTGCGCGACACAGGATTCGTTGGCAAGGGCGTTGGCTTCGCCGATCGCGAGTACCTGGTGTGGTACATCCTGTTCGTCATCTTCGTTCCGTATGCCATGCTGCCTTTGCCCCTCAAATGGTGTGTCGTGGGCGGGACCATCACGGCCAGCTGTCACCTGGCCGTAATTACCATCATCAAGCTGCAGCACGGCGAGGTATTATAATTGTTGTTGTGTAGGTAGCTCCGTTTTGACTTCCAGGGATTTCTCATTCGCAGGCCACCATGAATGCCGACTGTGTCCTGTTCCAGATCTTTGCCAACTTCATTCTCTACACGGCCATTAACGTGGCTGGTATGTACACAAAGTATCTTACGGATCGCGGACAACGTTTGGCCTTCATCGAGACCCACAAGGCCATGGAGCACAAGAAGGAGTCGGAGAAGGAGCTGCAGCGCACACAGAAGCTACTGGATTCAAGTGAGTGAAGCGGATTGTATAACAAATCAGAAATTGAGTAAAGAACACATTGAATTCCCTTAAATTTATGCTATTTTCGGTTACCAAAAATCAAATCTCATTATTGCATGTGTAGCTAAAACCTGTTGCTTAAACTTGTTGATTAACTAGAAACTACAAATGCGAAAATTCTCGGTTTTAATAAGTTGTTAGGCTTACCCTCTTAAGTGGCATTTTTCGTCATAATGCCAGGTAGAAGGAGCCACCTTCTACTCCGCCTTTCCCAGGCAGAACCGTAGAAGGGCCATGGCAGGACCTTAAGAGCGCCTTCTTGGTAATTTCGTGTTGCCTGACAACTGCAGGTCCTGAAAGGTTCGCTCCTTTGGCCTTCTTCAGCAAATTTATTGCGCCTGGCTCGTGTTCAAGTTGTTGTTGTTGCTGTTGCTAAACCCCCCTTCGCGGAATTCCGCTCCTTTTCGTCCTGCAGTCCTTCCGAACATCGTGAACAATCAAATACGCAGCGAAATGTACAAGGGCACGGATCCCACGGTGGAGACGCAGTTCAACAAATTGTACGTTTATCCCATGGATAACGTGAGCATCCTGTTCGCCGACATCAAGGTAAGTGGAGCAAGGAGCTCCTCCAAGAGTTTATGGTGTGAACTGGAACACCCTTTTTCCCTCCTTTAGGGTTTCACCGAGTTGGCCAGCAAGACTTCGGCCCAGCAGCTGGTGAAAATCCTGAACGACCTGTTCGCCCGCTTCGATCGCATTGCGGAGGTAAGTTGTGGGGCTTTCGTGGGTTAAATAAAGAACATTCTTGCATTTAAGAAATATTTTTCATGCTCCTGCAGCACAGCTAACAATAATAAAAATAAAAAAATGCTTTATTGAATATTTTCTCAACCCATTTTCCATTTTCCCCCACCCACTCAAGGACAACCACTGCCTGCGCGTGAAGCTGCTGGGCGACTGCTACTATTGCGTGTCACAGTTCGAGAGCGACAACTGGAAGACCCGGCCGGATCACGCCGTCTGCAGCGTGGAAACTGGCCTCCACATGATAAAGGCCATTAAGGATGTGCGCCTGCACACGCACGTAAGTGAAATCGAATCCAAACGAACAATTATTTAAATTTCCTGAGTGTTCCTTAAAGCTAAATCTTTTATATCTCGATAGTGTGCCATTAAATTAACGTTGTAATCAATGAAAGATAAAATCATGTGTAGGAAATAAATAAAATGCACAACAATGCGGAAATATATTTTATAAAAATGTTGGAAACAGGAAACAATAACCTCTTTTAATATACATTTTTTTAGGGCATTTTAAATTACAAAAAAATAAGAGAAAACATGAGCAAATAGCCGTGTTCAATGAGCTGCATTTAAAATGTTGCATATTTCAAGCGCCACCACTAAATCCCACTGACATCTGTTGAGGCCTTTTCGCATTTTTCTGCAAGTGAAGGACGTTTGAAAAATTGAATACCCACTTTTTGGATTCCAGCTGCTTTGCATTCGTTTATTTGGAAGGAGGCTTTCGTTTTCGTTGAATTTTCATTGCACAATGCCCCGTGCCCAGTGCTCCGTGCCGTGACTCTGGCCAGTGGAAATCCCACAGATATATATATACATATAGTGGAGGCTATAGGAGGCAGTGGACGTGTTGACAATTCATTTGTATGCAAATCTCAACAGAGCTAAAGGCAACGACAACGGTCGCCGAAAAGCAGCAGCGAGAGTTAAATTTTCATACGACAAAGTGCCGCTGGAATTTAATTGATTTTTTATTCAGTGAGCAGGGAGCAGGGCAAGCGAGGGGCGGAAGAAGCTTGCCGCAGACAACCGGGGGAATCCCATATTCGTTTACCGGGATTTATGCGGCCTGCAGTCGCATAATTGGGCCGGCGACTTAATTGCTGCGGCATTTCGACTATTGACTGACTCCCAACTGTCAGGCAAGAGACATTTTCCGGTAGCAGGATCAGTGATGGGTTGTGGTTTTGTTCTTTTTCCAGGTGGGAAGCAAGAAAATTGACAACAACTTTGCATATTTAAAGAAAAGGTTGAAGCATATCTGAAATAATTAAATACATTTTAAACTATTTTTTGGAAGCTATTAACTAAAGGAAATATTATAATATAATTGAAGTAATTTAATAGTCTTTAGTCTCAATTTTTCACTGTATTTGCCACACTTGGTCACGAATTCTCATTACCATTGCAGGTGGACCTCAACATGCGCATCGGCATCCACAGCGGATCGGTGATGTGCGGTGTCCTGGGCAACAAGAAGTGGCATTTCGACGTCTGGTCTAATGATGTAATCATTGCAAATCACATGGAATCTGGCGGCATTCCCGGGTAAGTAAAACAGTCACGTCCGTCAACCAAAACCAGCTGCTGTGTGTGCGTTTGCATCCGGAATGAGATGTCAAATCTATATAAGACCGAAAGGGAGGAGGGGAAGTGAAAGTGGCCTAAATGCGAACAGGATTATTTCCCTAATAAAGCGACCCATTACTCATTCCAAAAGGAAATGCATATGCACATGAATGAGGCTGATAATAAGCATTCAAAAGATTTACTTAAAGGTCAAAGGGGACTTAATTGAATTTCCCAGTCAGCAACCGCACTATTTACTTAATTAATTTAACATAATATCGGTTGATATACACTCAAGAAATATTTGAGCCAGAAAAATTCTACAATTTATATGTCTGCTTTTAAACTCAAAATTAAAATCCAATAATGTTTACAATTTAAACAAATTTTATAAAAACCAGGCAAAATAATGTTGAAAAATTAATTCAAAACACAAGCCTTTAAAATTGTAACGACTTTACTCGTACAACTCATAAATATATTTGTATTTAAATAAAGTAAACCCAACTTTATATTTATTTTTAAGGCTAATATTTATTTGTTTATTATTTATCAAGGCTTTTAATCTAATTTCTTGTAGTTATTAAGTAATTAATAATATTATTTATCAACCCTTTTACACTTTTTTCATTTAATTATGAAATTATTAGTAAAATTCTCTAAGAGAACTTTGAGTTTTCCAAAGTGTAAGCTACTCCACACATCGTCGTGTCTTAAATTAAAAAGTAAAACTATCCGTAAGCTGGATAACTTTGACTTTGGTGGCAAATCTCAGGCAGGCCACAGTTTTAATTGGCCAATTTGCGGGTCGTGTGGCTGTAGCTCCAGATCCAGTGGCAAGGTCCTTGTGCCTCGCTCCCACAACAATTGCTTTGCAATTTTGCTAGCTTGGCGTGTTTAGACACAAGAAACCAACCAAATAATAGAAAGAAACAGCAGGGCAAGGAAATGGAGAAAATCCGAGCGACCGCAGAACCCGAAACAAAATGAAAAGCCCCAGAAATGAAAAGCTCAATTTAATGCAAAATGCTTTGATGTAATTGTGGCCTGGGCGGCAGCCAGAGCCGAAGCAGAAGCATTACGGAACGAACACCAAGGAACTGCTCCCCAGTGGAGACCCAATTATGAAGGACCCAACGCCCGTTCGGGGCACGCCCACAAAAACACAAAGAGATGGGCGGGCAGGCAAATGGGGAAATCATTGGGAAACGGAAAACTGTGGATGTTGCTGCGATGGTTTTTGGGAAAATCACCACGCACATTCATAGAAAACGTATGCAAATATTTGAATTTAATTTTCGCCAACTACATTTCCAAACTTCTGGCTCGGCCTTGGCCAATGTCTATGGCTAATACTTCTCACTTCCGCTCTCCGTTCCGCAGGAGAGTCCACATTTCGGAGGCGACGCTCAAGTGCCTGAACGACGCTTACGAGGTGGAGCCGGGAAATGGCGGCAGTCGGGACAATCACCTCAAAATGCTGAACGTCAAGACCTTTCTCATCAAGCGTACGGAGCCATTGAGGTAAGTGGAAAGTACACAGGGAGAAACATTCAGCTTTGGCTCCGATTTCGATTTTTATTTGAATTTAGAACAATTTTGATTGGCTAGAAAAAGCATTCATATTGCGCTTCCTCCTTATATTCTTACATAAATTTTTGGAGCATCATTTTATTTAATTTTAACAAATTTTTGCTCAGCGCAAGCTGCTGCCACATCGCCATTTGTTAACCCATTAATTGCTTAACCCAACCACAGGCCCAAGCGGCGCTTTGGCACGCGCAGCAGCGCCCACCTGGCCGGTAGTGTGGCCACCGCAGCGGCCTCCTCCGCGGCCACACCCACCGCCGCCCTGCCCAAGTCAATCTCGGCCAGTGGCAGCGGCAGTATTGGGGGCGTCACCACAACGGGCGGCGATGGAGCCAGCATTGATGGACGCAGCTTGGAGTATGCGGCCACCATCGCTGTGCCTGCCCAGCAACCGGCGCAGCTTCTGCAGCAGCAGCAGAAGAAGAACATATCGCTCAACTCGCTGCCCAATGTTGTCGAGGGCGTGGCCATGGATAGCCGCCGCCTGAGGAACGGCTGTGGCGGTATCGGAGGAGCCGGTGCCGCCGGTGGCAATGGAACAGGCCCGGCTGGACTCTCTACGGTGTCCTCGCCCACGGCCATGATGACGGCACCGCTAGAGCAACAGCTGCGGCCCAGAAACGGAGCTTCCAGCATCCAAAACCTATCAGAGGCCATCGACAGCAAGGGCCTGATCATTGAGGATGAGTCCACCACGGACTGGATACCAGAGATTCCATTCAAGAATGTAGGCCACATATTAATTATTAAGTCCGGGATGCAAACATGATGCTCAATCCCTGCATATTTCAGTTGAACAGCCCCGAGGAAGGACTCAATCGTGCCGACTCTATTCTCGTGGACACCAAGGAGGACCATCGGGTGTCCGTGGCTGTCCTGGATGAGGAGGTAAACGTAATGTTTCCCACCGCATAAAGCCCGCCTTCGATCTAACCAATTCCAATCCCAACATTCAGATCGACGAGTTCATCGAGCAGAACATCCAAATCAACTCGAACAAGGAAATCCGACGCGAGTACCTAAATCCCTGGACGCTAAAGTTCAAGGACAAGAGCCAGGAGCAGAAGTTCTGTCAGTTGCGCGAGGATATGTTCCGGTGCGTATGCCAGTCTAGGCTAATGGAAAGCAAACAAAAGGCAGGACTCTTTTAATTAATGAACTGTCACTAATTGATTTTTGCCTCGGCTTCTGTCCTCCATTTGCTTCACCTCCTCCTTTCAGATCCAATATGCTGTGTGTGTTTGTCATTTGGATATTTATGGTGCTGTGCCAGGTCATCATCATTCCGCGCTGCACGCGTCTCATTATTTGTCTCTCGGTGGGCACTGTGGTCCTCACCTTCTGCTGCGTCCTGGTCATGGCCGAGGAGTTCCCAGGTGAGTTAAGGTGGATCGATGCACCAGCATATAATAAACTCATTTATAATTTCGATAAAAAACTGTTATTTGACCAAAGATTCATTTTCCATGAGTAATAATCCTTTTCCGGGACAGGTTTGCCCCGCTTCTTGAAGACAAACTCGGCCAAGTTGGTGCATCAACGGCAGCGTCGCACTCTCTTCATCTGCGGAGTCATCGTGTCCATGTGCATGCTGAGTGCCATCGGTTTGGTCCTGTGCCCCTCCTCCACCTACATAGGCACCGTCGACGAGCACTCGCGCTTCCTGCGGATGATATCGCTGTACAGCAACGCCTCCTTGGCGGAAAAGGAGTACAAGCTGAATGTGTATCTCTCGGCCACCATTCATCATAATATCACAATTAGCACTCCGACCAGCGGCGGAGTGATGAGCAGTGGCGGCCCCACCTCCCTGGTGGACATAACAGGTGCTCCTGCCGATGAGCTGGTACGGAGCACTCTGGCCAATGCCCTCAGCTTAAACCTGACGCCGCCTTTGGAGCACTTCGAGCAATCTCACCGTCCCTACACACTCACCAATAACGGCCACAGCGTGTCCCTGAGCAATTTCACCTACGCAGACTTGTCCGGAATGCGAACTACTGTGGATCTCGAGGGGGAGTGCGCCCATCCGGAGTACCTGGTGTTCACCTGGGTGCTATGTCTCGTCTCCCTGGCCACCGCTTTGAAGCTTTACTATTTGGTGAAGGCCCTAATGGCCCTGGGAATGGTGGGCTTCTACACGACTCTGATCATGTTCAAGTTCAGTTCCGGCGAAAGCTTTAGTCTGGGCGACTTGTCCAGACTGGGCATGCCCCTGGGCGTCCAAATGCTAATACTGCTCATATCGTTCCTGGTTATGGTCTGCTACCATGCAAGACTGGTGGAGGTAGGAGTCAAATGGGGAAGGGGCCTGCTCTAAGACCTCCAGGTTCATTATTCTTCTTCTCGATTCCCCCAGGTAACCTCCCGCCTGGACTTCATATGGAAGGAACAGGCCGAGCGTGAACTGACCAACATGAAATCCAATCGGGCGCTTAATGACACATTAATTAAGGTAACAGATTTGTACTGCTACACTGCAAGAAAGGTTTCTAAAATAGTTCACAAAGTTTTGGAAAAAATCTTTCTTTCATCTGACAAAAAATAATAGTTTCGTAAGAATGTTTGAAAAACATATTTTTAAGATCAAAGTACAATTAAAAATATGATAACAATATGTAAATTAATAATCGTCAGAAACATTTTGCTTTGCTGTGTGCTTCTGCCATTTTCCTGATAATTATTTGCCATTAATTACCCCGTCGATTGCAGAACATCCTGCCGGACCACGTGGCCGCCTATTACCTGTCCGACGAGCACACGGACGAGCTCTACTCCAAGATGCACAATCTGTGCGGCGTGATGTTCGCCTCCATTCCCAACTTTCAGGACTTCTACTCGGAGGACATCGACAACGGCAAGGCCTGCATCCGCATCCTGAACGAGATTATCTGTGAGTTAATCAATCAAACGTTATACCATTGCCATTGCGATTCCATCTGTCTAATGGTGCCGCGCACAAAACACATTGCCAGGCGACTTTGATGAATTGCTGGAGGAGCCGCGATTCGCATCGGTGGAGAAAATCAAAACCGTGGGTGCCACCTACATGGCAGCCGCCGGATTAAACCACGAGCATCTGCGGCTTCGCGGCGAGACCTCCGAGGACAGTGTCTGCGACCTGGTCGAGTTCGCCTTCGCCATGAAGCAGAAGCTGGAGGAGATTAACGGTGATGCCTTCAATAACTTCCAGTTACGCGTGGGCATCTGCAGTGGTCCGTTGGTCAGCGGTGTGATCGGAGCCAGGAAGCCCGTCTACGACATCTGGGGCAATACGGTAAATGTGGCCTCCCGAATGGATTCCACGGGGGAGAACTGGCGCGTCCAAGTGCCAGAAAATACAGCCGAGTTGCTCTGCTCCCGTGGGTACACTTGTGTGGTGAGTATTAATGGAAAAACAACAATTTCAAAGATATATAAATAAATCCAGTCAAGAATTAAACAATAAATCCGGCAATATCCTTGATTTACTCTTGATACTTTTTTAATCCCCAAGAAACGTGGCGAAATCAATGTAAAAGGAAAGGGCATGATGACCACCTTCTATGTCCATCCCAAGGGCATTACGGAGAGCCAACTGATCTCGCCGGTCCGGTTGCCAGCGGGAATACCCTTAGCCCAAACACCGAACCTCCAGCGGCAGACCTCCCATCACGGATCCTTCAGTGCTGTGGTTTTCGGAATGCTGCAGGCCAGCAAGCGCAGCACAGCCATTGCCGGCACCCGTGAGTTTCAATCGAGATAATATCGCTTTACCAGTTATATTAAATAAACCTACATATATATTTGCAGCTACGGGTACTCCATCACCGCAAATCCGTCGTGGCCACCGTGGAAGCACCTTCAGCTCTGTTCGACTCTCGCAAAAATCCACCACGGTTAATCCAGTTCGGCGGAATACAACCCGTGTGCGTGGACGTTCCTATCGTCAGAAAAAGGTATAAATTAGTTAATCTATTTTATGTTCTATTTGATTTGGAATTAATGAAACGTTTCTTGATACATTTATTAAGTGCAAATTAAGTATTTAAATGGTCATTATGAAATTAAGTAATGGTAATATCTTCCTGAAATTCACTTTATTATAATGAAATCTTCATATACTTTTTAAAAATATTTAGAAAGTTGAAATGCTTTACTTTCAGAGTTCCTCCAACAATTCGATTGTCACACAGGCCAGTTCCAGCTATATGCCATCGTTTCGCCGGATCGATCAGATCGAGACGACCATATCGAAGAGCCACAACGATGCGTTATAGCCAACGACGCGCACTCACTGGGTCTAAGTCGATCTCAAGCGGATAAATGGTCTGATGAATTTATTTTTGGAACGATTTTATGCAACACGAAAAGCTTAACAGCAACAATACAGCTATGCCTGAACCTTCTTACATGTTATCGGGATATCCTTAAGGTTAATTAGTGGAGATAGGCACTGAGCTACTTAGTAGAATTTTAAAAAACACAATCCTTGAATCAAATAAATGTATTTCTCGCATTATCTCAGCACAATTCTAGTCGTTAAACTTAAGGTGTGTGCTTCAAATCAGTTTAGAGTAAGAAATTTCGATCTTCCCACGCAAAAGCCCAACCGAACGAAATGCCAATGAACCTACTAACTCTGTTCAATTCTACCAAAACATTTACCAAGTCTAGCGTAATCCTCTAGCTTTAGTAGTCAATTTACAAATCCTTTAATCAAATATTCGTTGTACAAATCTTTTTTCCTATTACAAAATACATATGTGTAAATAGTTTAAGCGAAACCTAAAGTGTAATATATTTTACAAGAATTTATGTGTAAAAAGTCGGACGTGTGTTGCTTAAATGCGAAACTTAGTATTAAAATGTAATGTATAATTATCCCTTAATCCGGTTATAGCCTACCAAATGTATGCACATGAATTGTATTTAAAAAAAGTTTAAAAAAATAAATGTGATAAGTTGAAGAGATCAACTGAAGTTTTTATATTTTCCTTAATAAATTTACAGAGTTTTGCGGGCGAAAAACTTACAATACAGAATTTTGCGGGTGAAATCTAACATTACAGCGCTGTTAAGACAATCAAAAATTGATGTGTGGCTTAAGCGGGATCTTTACAATATACCGAATGGCGCGCGTGAAAATAATAATCGATAAAATCGAAGGCAATCGATATCAACAAAAACATCTAAAAACATCAGTAAAAAAACGTCGATGTTTTCACCATCCCTAACAAAAAACACATGCGGCGGAAAAGTGTGTGAATATTAATTTGGCTTATTTTAACGCATCGCTCGCAAAATTCCGTGTATACCAGAGTGGCCGCGAGTGCCAACAGCTTGCCGCAGACAACAGAATCACTACAGATGACGAGCGGATCAGGAACGACGACGGTGGAGGTGCAGCTGCCGCTCAAGGTCGCCCAGCGGCGCGTCGAGCGCGTTGGCTTCGCATACTTTTCGCAGCGGCGCCAACATCTCGCGCCTGGCGGCGTGGAGCGGAGCGATAGCGACGAGAAGCTAGAGGGCGTCGGTGAGGAGGTGGAAATTAGCTACCTCAAGTCACTGGATCCCAAGGAGTGGAAGGACCAAGATCATTACAGTATTCTCGGTCTTGGCAAAATCAGGTGCGCACGTGTGACTAACTCTGTTCTATTGACCCTACTAACACATCGCTATTCGTGTCTCGTTGCCAGGTTCGAGGCAAGCGAAGATGATATTCGACGGGCCTACCGCCGTATGGTCCTGCTGCATCATCCCGACAAGCGGAAAGCGAAGGGCGAGGAGGTGATCCAGGACGATGACTACTTCACATGCATAACCAAAGCCCACGAGATTCTTGGTGGGTTCTCTTTTCTTTTCTTACTACCCTTATGCTTCCAGAATCTGAATTATAGCCTTAGATGCTTTAGAAGCCTCATTTTATATGGTTTAACTTTGAAAATTTATGTAAAAGTAGAAGGAAATTAGATCCTCGTCTTAACTTTAAACATTATGTTATATAATATTATGATGTCCCTCTCTTGACGTTAAATTAATTTATTTTATAAATTTTTCATTTACATAATTTGTAATAATTTGTCAATCACAGAAAGAGGTCTTTGTCTCAAGCTTGTATTAATTATGTAATTAAAGTTTAACATATTAACCACACTCTTAATAGGATAACAAACAAAGTATAGATATTCTCAAGGTTCCTTTTATTCTAATTTTATTTATTTAGAACAAATTATTGCATAACTTAGAAAGGTTAATACAACTTGCTGTTAAACAAAGATATTTGTATGTACTATCTGTAAAAAGTTTTGTGCGAACCCAAGCCTTATTTATTATTAATTTCATATTTTCCAGGCACTTCCAAGGCGCGTCGCAGCTTTGACTCCGTAGATCCTGAGTTCGACGACTCGTTGCCCTCACAGTCCGACATCGATGGAGATTACTTTGGCGTATTCAACAAATTCTTTGCGCTGAACGGACGCTGGAGCGAGGCCAAGGCGCCGGTACCTGCCTTTGGCGAGGTGGACGCCAAGCGCGAGGAGGTTGAGCGCTTCTACAATTTCTGGTACGACTTCAAGTCCTGGCGCGAGTTCAGCTATTTGGACGAAGAAGACAAAGAGAAGGGTCAGGACAGAGATGAACGACGGTGGATCGAGAAAGAAAACAAGGCGGCACGAATTAAGCGCAAGAAAGAGGAGATGACTCGCATCCGGTCTCTAGTTGATTTGGCCTACAACAACGACAAGCGCATTGCTCGCTTCAAGCAAGAGGAGAAGGATCGCAAGGCTGCGGCCAAGCGAGCCAAAATGGACGCCGCTCAGGCCCAAAAGGCTGAGCAGGATCGAGCGATTCGGGAAGCTGCGCTGGCCAAGGAGCGGGCCGAGAAGGCAGAGCAGAAGCGTATTGAGCTGATCCGCATTGAACGCGAGCAGCAGAAGAAGCTGCTCAAGAAGGAGCGCAAGACGCTGCGTGACAAGGTCAAGGACTGCAAGTACTATGCCAAGAACGACAAGGATCAACTGAAGCACATGGAGGGCACCGAGAAGATATGCGAGACCTTCAGCCTGGCCGAGCTGCAGGCATTGAACAAAGCCATGGAGACAAAAGGTCGCGAATCCTTTGTGGCCGCCCTACAAACGGCCGAGCAGAAGATAGCCGCCGAACTGGAGGAGATTAACCAGACCCAGGCGAAGAAGCTGGCCACGGCCAGCACTCCCAAGGGAGGCGTCAAGGAGGTGAAGAAAGGCGAACTCTGGAGTAATGAGAACGTGCAGCTGCTTATTAAGGCAGTCAATTTGTTTCCCGCGGGCACTGCCCAGCGCTGGGATGTCATTGCCACGTTTATCAACCAGCACAGTCCCGGAGGCAACGGCGGAAGCAGTGTCCTGGTCAACGCGAGGGATGTGCTGAACAAGGCAAAGGCACTCCAAAACAGCGATCACTCAAAGAGCAGCCTGAAGACCCAAGCCAACGATGCGGCCTTTGCTAGCTTCGAAAAATCCAAGAAGGAAGTGCAGACCTCGAACGATATAACCCTGGGGGAGGAAACTCCGGCCCAGGCGAGCAAGGAAAACGTTAAACAGAACGGCGTAGATCATAAGGTGAACAACAATCAGCAGGTTAAGCAAAATGGCACGGGAGCAGCGGCTCCTCCTCAATCGGCGGCAGCAGCTACTCCAGCGGCGCCCACTACAAATGGAACGAGCGGCGGCGGTGGCTCCAAAACGTGGACCAAGGAGGAGCAAGCTCTACTGGAGCAGGCCATCAAAACCTATCCGACGACAACGCCCGATCGCTGGGATCGCATTGCTTCGTGCATACCAAATCGCAGTAAAAAGGATTGTTTGCGGCGCGTCAAGGAGCTAGTCGAGCTGGTCAACTCCAAGAAGGAGGCGCAGGCGGCGGTCAAATGAGTGGGGCCTCCCCTGCCCTTACCCTGTTCCAATCCCCCGCTGCCATTCGTCCTCCTGCATCATCCTCTACTAGCTGCTGTGTCCCATATAAATTTTATTTAAATAAAACATAAAAAGTTTTTGAACGTTTAGCGAAAAGTTACATCCAAAGTTTCTCCATTTCTGACTAGCTATCGAGATATAAATACATATAATCCGTAAAGAAGGAGGAGCTCGGGGGTATTCCATCTTATGTCTGCTCGGCTACGCTGCGTCCGCCGCTCATTTTAAGATCGAAGGCTTGGGGATTGGCTAGGGGATCCAGATCAGCAAACAAATCCAGCCAGGGGTTGTTTGCGGCCTGGGATTTGCTAGGTATAGCAGCCGAAGCTGCTCCTCCTCCACTGGGCATGGCCGTGCTGCTTGGCAACGGCAGCGGTTGACTCTGGTGATTGAACATGCGGGCCCAAAACTTGTTGTTGCTGGTGCTGGTGTTTTTGGCTGGCTCTTCCTCGTCTAGTGAGGCATCGAGCAGCAGACTGTCCTCCAGCTGAAGCTTGGAGAGCTCAATCAGCAAGGATTCATTGTCGCCGCAGGCAGTGGCAGGTTCGTTTGGTTTCTCCTCACCGGAATCCTTCGCATCCAACAGCGTTTCCTCCTTGGGCTGCTTGTCCTGGTACTCGTTCTGGAAGGTAGAAGGACATTTACATTAGGGAACATTAACGAAAGGGACCACGAGACTTTTATTTACGGCAAAGAACAAGGATTGATCCTTGTCCACAGCCTCGATGGGCGGCGGCACTTCCTCGCTGGCTGGACCCTCGTTCTGGGAGAGCTCCTTCAGCACACAAAAGTCGTATTTCGGTTTCAAAATCAATGCCTTGGATATGGTCTGGAATGTGGAGGCTGCCTTTTGGGCAAAGCTCTTCAGCTCGGCCACATAGGCCACCAAAGCGTGGGAATACATGTTGCAGCGTGCGGCGGCCAATAAATCAATCTGTCGGAATGCGGAAGTCCAGGTTAATATATAATTTATCTCTATAATAAACCCTCTCCCACCTTCTGAATGGAGTCCAGGGAGTAGCCATCGAAGTTATGCTTGGCTACACGGACATGCGTCTGTGCCGTGCGGAACTTGTCCAAGCCCTTGCCAGTGTCCGGATCCAGCTCCTGGCTAGCGGACTTCATCCAGGAGAGGGCCGCCCGGTATTCGGTGCGCTCCTTTTCCATCAACTGCAGCGTCTGCTCCGTGTCCTTGACGGCGCGACAGCGAAACACGTCCACCTCATGCTGCAGGCGGAGGAGCGGCACACGAACGCACATCCTCTGCTGGCCGGCAAAGGACACCGCTTTGGCTGTGTGCGCAATACTGCCACCCGTCGTCCTGCTACGTTTACCCGCCTCCTTAAGGAAGCGTCCGAAGACGCACTCCTCCTGCGATAGGATGCACAGGCGTTCCTGGTACTGGTCGATGATTTTGCAAAGATTCAGGCTGGTGTCAGATATCGATTTGAACACCTCGATTTTGGCATCCAGCTCGGCGTCCGAGGAGATCACATGCTTGTCCTCCTTCGTCCCCAGCTTGCGTTGCACGACCTTTTTGGTGATCCAGAACTGGTGCTGCACCTCCGACTTGAGCATATTCCTGCCTTTTTCGTTCCAGTTTTCAGCTGCTGCTTATTTTCACCACTTGCTGGCGCGGATTGGGGGTGGGCTAGGATGGGGGTGGTTCCGTTCCGTTCCGTTCTGTATCGTTATTTTCCTCCCCTGCCTATCGACATTCGATAGCCTTTTGGAGTTTTTCAGCATTGTTCAATGGGGTTTGTTATATTTTCTAGCTTTGAATTCAAAAGTTAAGGTTTGAGGGGTGTTTTTATTTTACTCCTCATTTAAAATTATTTATTTAAAACAATAGCGTAAACGGTTAAAGTTTAAGAATTGTTTTATTCAAGATGTGAATGTGTTATTAAAAATTCATTGTTAAGGAATTTGAAATTCTTCGCATTTGTAGAACTGGAATTAAAACAGATTCCAATCATTTTTTTTTGTTCAGTCTGAAAAAAACTCCCACAATATTAAAATAACTAAAACATTTTATTTTTAGTGGTACAAAAACACATCTCATCTTTAGAACACAGAAGACAGTGGAACAATTACAGGTATATAAATGCATTTGAAATTTAAGACTTTTCCGCGTTAAATTAGGCGTAAGTATTGAGCACCTTAGAGTAAAGAGATTTATTGCTCAGGACCTGTGTCAATGATCGATTCACCTTGTTTTGAGGTTGGTTCGTTTTTAAGGATTAAAGATGGGCACTGCTTGGCTTCGTCAATTCGGGTCCCACGCCGCCCGCTAGCTTCTGCACTAGAATTCCGACTTCGTAGGCCAGGTTATCCGTGTCCTGCAAAGAAATCACATAGATTAGTAGTGGATTCGATGTGTATTACTCTTTGGCGAGTTACCTCTTTTGTAGCCGCTTCCGCATAGACTCGGACCACGTCCTCCGTTCCCGAGGGACGCACAAAGGAGCGACCCCGCTTGTAGTTCGCCACCACCTTGTTAATCTCTGTCTGCAGACCCTCCGGCTTTACACACACTCGCTCCGCATCCGTGGTCTCGATTACGTTACGGTCCTGCACCTTCACCTTGAGCTGTCGGTTGGGCAGGTCGTTGTAGGATGAGATCCAGTCCTGGACATCCCAGCCCTTGTGGTTCAGGATTGTCTCGACCAGCAGCATGTCGGAGATGGCATCCCCCACGGTTTCGTTGATAAGATCGATGAGCAGCAGCAAGGTCTTGGCACTTTCTTTGGTTTCCGCAGCCTTGGCAATCGTGGCTTTCGCATTGTCGCTGAACACAATCGTTCCATGGCCATTCGCTTCGAAGTAGACACCAATGTCGTAGGCCAGAGCTTTGTGGTGCAGATGCTTCACGCCCGTCGGAACACAGGAGACAGGGAACTTTAGTTCGTTGACTATATAATCGGTGGAGGCACCATTCGCGTAGGCGGTCTGCACCAGACCCAGCCTCAGATCGATCTCGGACTGCGTGACCAGTTCCATTAGGTAACCTGCAACCAAGGTGGCAATGCGATCTCCATCCAGGAGCTGAAACTCGCCCTTGTCGTTGGTGAAGAAGTACACAACCCGATCGGCATCTCCGTCCACGCTGACACAGCGCGTAAAGGGTTCTACCTCGGGCATGGACTTCGGCGGCCGCTGCTGCACCTTCACGTAATCCGCACCGCACTCTTCGTTGATTTTGCCGGGGCCTATGCCCTGGTTGATAACCGTCACATTCAAGGAACTCTTCATGCGCTTGATGAACTGCAACATCTTGCGGGCACCCACGCCGTTGGCGCCATCAAAGATGATGTTGTTCCGATAGTTGCCATTCTCCAGTCGGCCGTTTCTCAGGAGCTCAAAGGCCTTGATCAGCTTCTCGTAGTATCCCTCCTCGGTGGGCTTACCGTAAGCCTCTTTTGTATTTGCCGCTACCACGAAGTAGTGCAGCATAGGCGTGGTCACAATACCGTACTCCTTGACATTGCCCTTCAAGGCAATCACTCCGTCGGCCACTGCCTTGAGTAATCGTGGACTGTGGTATCTGTTGTCCATGCCCACAAACACCTGAGAACTCGTCGTCACATCGATGTTATTCTCCTTGATGATCTTGGCCACATGCTGCTCTAGTTCCTGGTCGCTGACATTGACCAGATCGGTGGCAATCGATTCCCAGCTGGCCTCCAGCATTTCGCCCTTGGGATCGACCAGCTTGACGCCGTTATCCGGCTCCGGATTGTGCGATGCCGTGATCATTACACCAATGACAGCGCCCTCGCGATACCTCGATCGCAGGGTGGCAAGAACTCCCATGCGGAACATCACGCTGTCTAGGAACTCAGCCCTGTGGAGTGGAATTAAGTATTAGTTTATTGATGATGCACAGTATAGTTAGATAGATAGATAGTTATTTCTAGTATAAAATCAATATAAGGGTGTGTTATCTCCGATTATGAGTAATAACCTGATAACACTGCACCCTGCGCTTTTAGAACCTACTTCGCTGGCCCCGACTGTATGTCAGTATGTATGCGCCTATGCACATGCACATCGCTTCCTCCCTACATATAGATGAAGTGAAAGAAGGGCATGTCCATTGATAAAAGGTGAACAATATCTAAAAATAAACCGCCGCTGCTTCGACAACATGGTACATGCAATCATATTACTTATCTTTAAGCAAACACTGGCATTTGGCAATCAAACAACATACACACAACGTATGCAGCGCGTGGGTGTTTTAACTTCATTATTAACTCGGCAGATCGTTAATTAAGTGAAACTTACTTGCCGCGAAAGCCAGCTGTTCCGTACTGAACGTGCTCCGTGGAAACCTTTGGGTACATCTCCCGGGCGAAGGCGTAAACGGTGCGGAGATTAATCGACATTTTGCGAGATTTTGAGGTGGCGCAACTGGTCCAGAGCAAGGTGAAAGGGTCCGGTTTTCCGGAGCAGCTTTCGAATCTTTACGAATTGCCACAGCGAATTTTATGCAGGTGGGTGTGACCGTTGCGTTTCCCGACGTTATAGCTAGTCCTGGATGCTGGTCACACTGCATTTTGATTTTAATTAATTTTAATTATTGAAAATTATTAAAATATGTGATGCCACAATTTCTACATTTTTAATATTTTTCCTCTACAGGTGGTTAAAATGTAATTTAAAAAAATATATTAATATATAAAAAGATTTCCTACTTGCATTAACCGACAAAGTCTGCAGAATTTTGAATTTCCATAGGGCCAATCTTAAAAATAAGATTTTAAAATAAACAAAAAAATAAAGTTTAAATAAAATAAGTACTTATTAGTTTCGTTATTTTTTTATTTGTATACTTAAAAAAGCTTTTGTAAAAGATTCGGCTTATAAATTCTAGGTACACTTTTTCTTGGACGGACTTAGTTGGTACGTACACAAAACAAATACTATATATTAAGGCACAGGCTCTACAATATATATAAATTATAGCCTTTTCAAGAATATTTCGGCTAAGGGGAATTCGATTTTTCGGACGGAATTGAATATGTCTTTGAACTTATACATATTTGGAATGTAAGACTTTTGATATGTTTACATTTTTGTGCTGGAGATTCTTGTACACTTTATGTTGAACTTTTAAAACCTTACCGAGTATGTCTTTTGGGATATTTAGAGGATTGCAACTACGGAGCCCACGAGGAGCAGTCCCAGGGAAAAGGCCACTTGGGAGGCACCGGCATAGCAGTCGGTGATGCGGCGAGCCCGCATAAAGTCACTGCCCAGATAGGCGTCGTATGTGCGCTTGTTTGGCGGAATGATTTGTAACTGCCGCGTGGCATCCTGGAAGATCAGATCGTAGTGCCCGATCGGCGAGGAGAACATGCTGAAGCTGAAGGCATCCACATCCTTGCGGCCGTACAGCTGCTGGGCATAGGTCAGCAGGTTGATGTAAGCATTCAATTGCGTCTCATTGTAGCTGGGCCCGCCACGGGTCACCACGGCATTAGCCTTCACCTTGCCCAGGTTGCAGCGCTTGTACTCGTTAATCTCCGCTCGCGTTCCGTCCGTGCAGAGCAGTTCAAAGTCATCGTTGAGAGCGTTACGTGCCCACCACTCCTTGCGTTTGCCGCCAGTGCTCTCCATCACCGTGGTGTGCTTCATGAAAGCCACATGGCCGCCGCCCTCCACCAGACACCTGAATGCTCCCGTATGTCCATAGTAATCCTCCGAGGCGTCACGCCGGCAGTACCTGTAGCTTGTTCCATGGCACAGGTCACACATGCTATCGTAGGGGACTCCCGTGTTGTATTCACTGCTAATTGCACCCGGAACACACGATTTGGTGAAGTATTCTGCGGCAGCACGGATAGAGTCGCAGCCGTAGGGTCGTATCCAACCGTTGGAGATAAAGTGAGCCATTGGATATGTCCATCCGGCTGCGGTGTTGATGCCCGTGTGGCAGGTATTCTTGCCCTTCAGATATGTGAGTTCTGTGTCGGGATCCTCCTCCTTGGCAACAGCCACCACATAGTACTCCGGCTCGCCCAGATTATATACCTCAGACATGAACGGAATCAAGTTATAGTTGAGGCCGCCGGTGTAGACATCGCCAGCATCGAAGACAGCGATGTCAGCCTTTCCGAGCTGGATGAACTGCATACAATTGATGTGGGAATGCATCTTTTTGCAGATCAGCTCGGGCTTCAGGATGTGAGCCTTTAGAGCCGTCTGGAAAAAAGTAAATAAATAAACGTTTACATTTTCCCTAGTTTAAAGTTTTATCTCATTACTCACCCTCATCTTTATGCACTTCTCCAGTTCAGTCTCGGAAGTCACGCAAAGGGTCATCGCCGGCACCGGGCACTCACGAATTCCGTAAATATAGCGGATGCCATCGCCCAAGTACTTGGTGAAGGACTGATCGTCCTCAGGAATGACAGTCAGAGCCCTGCTAGAGTCCTGTGAACAAAAAAATGTCATTATAAAAGTCTGGAACTATAGTTAATAGGTAAAGTTCACCTGGAAGAGTAGATTTGGCTTGCCATAGCGCTTCGATTCGAAGATGCGGAATTTCTCGTACAAAATGGATGTGTTTGTGCCGTCCAGCGGGTTGTTATCCGCCGAGAAACTGCTATCCAAGCGTTCGTTGCGGTACTGATCGTACTGATTTTGGACCCTGTACGGGTTGTTTGACTCGTATTGATTGTTAAACTGGTCATAGGGACCGTTTTGCCCCTGCTGCTGATTGTAATTGTTGCCATCGAAGTTATTATTGAATCCCTGTCCAGACTGTCCGTTCTGCCTGCCGCGGTCGTCGCGGATACCATCGGAATACAGCTCCACAATGCGCTTCAGAAACTGTTGGTACTGCTTTCGATCTTCAAAGCTTCGCGCGGACGATGTCACAATGGCATCGGCGGGCACTTGGCCCCAATTGCACTGGCGGTAGTCACTAATGGGAACTCGACGACCATCGCGACAGAGCAGCTCAAAATTGTTAGCCTGCACGTTTTCTAAAAAAATGATTTAAGTCAGTTTAAAATTCGCCAGAGTTTGGTAATAATTTACTCACTAAATTCAGTGGTTTGCAGCATTTCGCCAACTGTCGAGTGTCGCAAAAAGGCAACGTCTCCCTTTTCCAAAAGACACCTAAAGGCTCCTTCATAGCCGTAGTAAGGATCAGCAGCTGAGCAGCGTCCACCAGGAATCTTTCCAGTGCAAAGGGTGCAGAGTCTGTAAAACAATAAAACATTAGATCGAGGTTTAAAAATAAAGATGACTTCGGATCTTACTTGTCAGAGTTGTCGCCAATGGGATTGTATTTATCGGAGAGCGAGTACACAGCACAGGAGCTGTTGAAGTAGCTGGCCGCTGTCTTTACTTGGTTATTGCAGTCCACCACTTCCATGCCACCTTCTCGTTGAAGCTGAAATATATAATATTGGTGGATTTTATAACTTAATCTTATAGGAATTAAATGTTACTAGCTTAAAATGTACATCCTACAGAATCTTGAAAGATCTTTACTCTTGAAAAATCATTACTGAACTCACCGTGTGAATAGGAACAATCCAGCCCGCCAGACTGCCCACCCAGGGGAAGCAGGCTCGCTTGTTTCGCATATCGTGCAAGTTGGTTACATCCTGCAGGGATCCTTTTTTGATCACTGCAACCGATTGGTATTCCGCAAAGCCACCTTCCAGTTTTTCCTGCATAATGGGTATCAAGGAATTGTACCGACCACCGGTGAAGACGTCTCCAGCATCCAGCGAAGTGATGTGCGCCTTCTCGCGATCAATGTGATGGATACACTCATCCGCGCTGTAGGCCCTGAAGCAGGTGAGGTTGAGGAACACATCGTCGAACAGGGCGCGATCTCGTGCAATGGCCACCGTTAGGTTTCCGCACTTGTACTGCTCCTCCAGGCTCTTCGTGCACCAGATAATGTCTCTAGTTTTGTGCTCATCGTAATGATGCTGAGCTGAAAAGTAAGTAAAAAAAATAATGGTTTACGAAAATATTTTGGAGTCATGCCAACGCCCAAGTACACGCTGTTGCTTGGACTCCGGTCTCGACCTGTACTTACCGGAAGCGAAGGTAAAACATAAAGCGCCGACTAAAGCCACAAAAACGAGGCTTCTAGCCATGGTCAGTAAATAAGTAATTTAACTTAAAAAAGGCCAATTTTTAACAATTACTCAAACAATACCACACCCAAGCCCAGCTTAAGACGGCCAACCAGTGTAACCAGCGCCCGGGGGCTCGAATATACCAGTCATGTAGCTAGAAAAATACCAACAAGTAGCTATTGTTGACATTGGAACACAAAATAATTAAATAAATTGTGTATTCATAAAGTTTAACTAACATATCTAATATGTCAAATTGTAGTTTTGATATTAACATTTCTCATTATGTTTCAGTTCATGAAAATTTGTTTGCACTATCATCGCTTTAGTATGCCCTTTCGTATGGCCTTTTTTAGCATCTAGCGGGAGAAGCAACCAGGTGTTTTGTGTTTTGTAATAACAAATTAGACAATATTTTAATCAAAACAATTCCCTCAGCTAAATGGCAGTTCTACGTGGATGGAGATTTGTGGGCTTCGTTTCTTGCATTGTGGGTGCCATCGGCGTAACGCTATATCCTGTAATTGTGGACCCCATGATCAACACGGAGAAGTACAAGACCCTGCAGGAATACAGCAAAATCAAAAGAGACGAATTGCAGCACATTAAGGCGAAGTAAAGAACCCTGCTTAGAATACGTTAATTAAACACCTCAGAACCCAAATATGTGTATGTTTTGTTTACATGATTTGGCGCTACAATGTACATAACTTAAGACATGTCAAATATATAACGAATCCAAGCTGTATGTCCTTTAACAGCATGAACTAAGCAAAAGACTTTAAAAGTGTATTTAAATTTAGAAATAATAGCTTTATTGAATCCCGATTTCCATTACAACACTCAGCTATCAATATAAATAATTATATTGCCAAACTTTGGCAGATCTGATAGGCAATTTGTGAGAATTGGATAAAACTTTCGATTAGTCCCAAAATGTTGACAATTTTAAAGGATTTTCTGTCCTCTCTAGCATAATTCAAATGCTATTTTATTATTTAATTTATTGAAAAATAATTAGTTAAGCTTTCAGAATGGTTCTGGAACCAGTTCACTCTCTGCCGGGTGCCGGCAAAGTTTTAGGGTATTACTCACCACGGCGTTGCCGCTCACTGGGTTCTTTATCTGAAAATCATACGTGGGCATAATTGTTTGGATAATAAATACCCTCGTTCCACGCAATTACTTTCATGAAAGATGAGCACCGCAACACTGAAACGTGACGAAATCCTTCTGCTCTTCGACGTGGACGGAACCCTGACGATGCCAAGGTCAGTGGTGACGCCGGAGTTCGAGGAGTTCTTCTATTCAAAAGTGAAGCCCCGGGCCACCATCGGAATCGTGGGTGGATCCGATCTGGAGAAGATGTTCGAGCAGCTGAGCGGCCAGAAGATCCTCACTGAGTTCGACTTCATATTCCCGGAAAATGGACTCGTTCAAATTGAGGGCGGCAAGGAAGTGGGCAAGCAGAACATCATTAAGCATCTCGGAGAGAAGACTTTGCAGCGGTTCATCAACTTTGTGCTGCGCTACCTGTCCGAGTTGGAACTGCCCATCAAGCGGGGCACCTTCATCGAGTTCCGGAACGGCATGATGAACGTCTGTCCTATTGGACGCCAATGCTCGCGGGAAGAGAGGAATATGTTCGCCGCCTACGACATTGAGCACAAGGTGCGCGAGAAGATGATAAGTGACCTAAAAAAGGAGTTCGCCGATGTAGATCTCACGTACTCCATCGGTGGCCAGATCAGCTTCGATGTCTTCCCGCACGGCTGGGACAAGACCTACTGCCTGCGACATATCGAAGCTCACTACAAGTTCAAGGAAATCCACTTTTTCGGTGACAAAACGGAGCCGGGCGGCAACGATTACGAGATTTACAGCGATCCTCGGACCATCAGCCATAGAGTGTACACGCCCAAGGATACGCAGCGCATCCTCACCGAGATACTGGAGCTGTGAGGCCTGATTAAACATTCGAAAAGATTCCATTTTCGTTTATAAATTTAAGAGAATTGTTAACCAAATTTACAATATAGTCATTTGCAATAACTTCAAACCGGATTAGTCCGTATCCATATCAGAACTGTTGGAGCTGTCGTCTTCCTCCAGGCTGCTACACTCCTCGTCGGAACTGCTAATGTCGCTGTCTTCCCATTCGTGGGCCTTCAAGTTGTTGGGGATTATCACCTTCCACTCCAGCTTGTGTAGATCCAGGGAATAGAAATCGTTGTAGGTCAACTGCTTAGCGTCCTCTTCCAGGATTCCACCGAAAATGTACAGAGTTCCCTTGCAAACGCAGAGACCAGGGTTCATTCTCGGCGAGGGTACATTCGTGGGCTTCGGTTTGCCGAACAGACTGGGTATGTTGGAGACATAGGGAGTACTGCTGGTGCTGGGTCCGCCAACGGTGACAGTGAAAACACCATCTGTTGTGGTGGTCACGGCTTGGGCAGGACCTGCTGACATTTCTACGTCGTTGGTCTCCTCCCTCTTCTCAGCTGGACTGGCTTTAGTTTGGATCTCCTGCAATCTCCACGTTTGAGCGGTCAAATCGAAGGCTAGCAGCTCATCGCCGAACTGTCCCTGCACATCTTCATCATCCTCATCAACGTCCATGACGCCGCCAAAGCAGTAAGCTTTGCCGTTTGCCGCCACCGTATATCCAACACTGCTCCGCGGCTTGGGCTTATATCCGCCGGCTTTTACGGCTGTCCACTTGTATTTGTTGTCCGCATCGCCAGCGTTTTCTATGGGGAATCAGAAGATAATACTTAGTATGCGGACTTAAAGGATTATTCAGGTAACTCACTATCTTGACTCAAGGCAAACATGTCTGTGTACGTTACACCACGATCCACTTCCTTCTTCATGCTGGCCCTCGAGTAACCACCCCAAACGAAGATCTTGCCATCCGGAGCAGCGGCTATACAGCAACCAGATCGAGGTGACGGCAGGAGAGTTCCGGCTATCTCCACCTTAAGCCACTGATAAGACTCCAACGAGAAGATGTGCAGATCGTTGAAGTAATGATAGGACTGATTGTTATCATGGAAACCGCCAAATATAAACAGCCGCTTTTTGGAGACGGTCATGCGATGACCACTCCTGGCACTGGGTCCATTCGGCGCCGTTATCTTCTCCCATTTTCTTGACTTCAATGAGAATTTCCAGAGATCCTTGTAATGGTGGAATTGAAGCTGCGAGGGACTGGCATGCTCTCCGCCAAACATCTAAGGAAATTGTATTTTAAATTAAAAATTTTGTAGGATTTTTTAGGGATTTCAACTTACCCACAGTTCTCCACCGTTACTAGCCACTGCCACCATTTGTTGGCAGCTTCTTGGCGTCGGTCCCGCCGGCGATCTCAGCTCCCGCCACTCTCCGGACTTTATATTATAAAAGTAGAGATCATTGTAAACCGTTGTCTTTGATCCTGTGTAGAGTTCTCCGCCAAACATGATGAGTTCCTCCTTTTCCGGGTGGGCAATCAGCGTGAAATTGGATCGAGGACTCGGTGGCGTGCAAACATTTTCAGTGATGCTCTGAATCTTTCCCTCCTTGGTCTCCAATAGTTGGATGATGTCTGCTATGTTGGCCTTTTAATAAATAATGGTTTTAGTTGTGTTTTTTATATGGCAGTAACTTTATTCTTACTTCTCCAAGTTTCTCCAGCATTTTCTTTTGCTTCGCCGCCAGCTTCTTGTCCGTTTTCATGGCCGTCTTCTCGGCTCCTTTGCCCTTCTTCTTGTTTTTGTCCTTCTTGCCCATTTTATCAGGTTTAAATTAAGGTTTTAAATTAATATCAACAAACAATTTTAGCCGCACGTGTAAGTCGTATCAATTGTGAAGAAGAAGAGTAGCATTTGAATGCCAGAAACTTGTTGACACCCGTGGACGCATTGGTGAGACATATCCTAACGCATTTTGAAATTAAAATTACCGCGCAACATAATTTTAAAATAACGTTGGATTAAAATATTTAAAAAATCAATAAGAACTTTAATTTTCAGCATAAGAGTGTTTTATTTCAGAAAAAAAAATACTTCTTTAAGTTTTTCTTTGAGACTTGTAATTTTAAAACCGGAAAATAAAAGTAGAGAACTAAAAAATATATATTTTATCACCAGGATTTTTCTAAAAACAATTTCTGAAATAATTTTTTTTATCTTAAATAAACCAAATTAATAATTAAAATTTCTTTAAGTCACCAAACAAATTTCTTTCTCAAACACAAAATACAAATTTTATTTCCAAAAAATACAATTTCTCACATGGTGTTTACATAAAGTTTTCTATAAAAATATGGTTTATGATTAGTTTAGGTGAAACAAATACGATAAAATATGGTTTTAAGTAATGTCCCCAAGTAGGGTAGTCATAGTGAACTCCTCCAGGTAATTATTCACTAATTTAACATGTTTTTTCTTAAGTTACAAAACAAAATTCTTTTTCAAACACAAAGTACGCTTTTTATTTAAAAAAAAAAAACATTTTCTCGCATGGTTTTACATAAAGTTTTCTTATAAAAATATGGATTTCTTGTTAGTTAAAGTGAAAAACAAATACTTTTACGATTACATATGGTCAATGTTTTAAGTGGTGTCCCCTAAGTGGGATAGACATAATGGGCTTCTTCAGGTAATTAGGATTGTGAAGGATTGCTGCTGGAAGAGTTCCGACAATTGACCGACCAACTGGAGTCGAATCCGCAGGCGGAATCCGAATCGGAGTCCGCGGTAAAGGAGGGAACTATGCCCTTGGGGGCACGCATCTGGTTGGGGGTGGTGGGCATGCTGCTGTAGCCGCCATTCAGATTGGAACTGGAGTTTGAGGAGCAGATGGAGTCACGGGGCGAATCGGTGGCGTTCGAGGCATAGGACGAACGCTTTGAGGACTTGTTTCGTTGCTTGCTAACATACTCCACGGACTTGGGTGGCGGCATTAGCTCCTCGGATCGCTGGGTGATATTATCCGCCGATCCCCACGACTTGTGCACACCGTCGTAGATGTTGCGATGGCTATTGGGAGCACTCGCCCTCGACGGCAGTCCGCCGCCGTTCGTGGCGTAGGGTGTGCTCATCGCTGCCCTCTGATTCGGATGGCGACTCCGTGTCGTACCAACGTGGTGATGATGACGCTGATGAGGGGCTCGGCGAGATCGATGGTGAGGGTGACTTGCTGCTCCCGTTCCCGCTGCCCCGCCATATGGCATCTGGGCCACTCCACTGCCATTGCCCACTCCCAAGAAATTGCTGAATGCT
This sequence comes from Drosophila anomelani, assembly GCA_035045905.1. Lineage (NCBI taxonomy): Eukaryota > Metazoa > Arthropoda > Insecta > Diptera > Drosophilidae > Drosophila > Drosophila anomelani. The sequence goes on from JAWNOO010000165.1 coordinate 14,845,204, forward strand.
TCGGTGGTCTTCTTTACCCGGACATTCAGTGAACCAATCCGCAGGAAGCCCAAATCTTTTTCGACTGAAAGAAGAGAAAATAAATATTTATTTCAAATGAATAATAAAAATTAAATAAAATCTTAAAAAATATTACAATGTAATAGATAAATAATTTGTCTTTTTACTTACTTGCATGCTTTTTGCGTGCCTTGATTTCTGTAAAGAAAATAAAAACAATAATGTATATTAATATTTAATCAGAAAAACCCGTGGTCATATCAAATGAACATGCAAATGCCATAACTTTGGAAAACTTAGTTTTTAATAATATAAAATAATGCAGGCGATGAGTTAAAACATAACAAAAATAAAAAAGGAAAGAAAACTTACCAGAAACGAAAAGGAAACAAAGGCTATGCAACTCAAATGCTTGTGAAAATGAATAAATAATAATAGTTTTTCAACTACCAAAGTAAGTACAAAAGCATATATTTACAGGCTAAAAAATAAAAGATTATAGCATAGTTGGCTAGCAAAATATATAAATTATTCAACACTAATGCTTTGATAATACTCGAGATCATTAAATCTCTCAACCTGCCTCCAGGTACCGTTGAGTCCGCCGCTGAATCGCATCGCTTGAATCTCTGCATGCAGCAAATATTGAAAATAGACAGAGGTTCCCAGAGATTTATATATTAGTTTCAAGATCGGTTTAAGGGTTTGTATACTCAACTTTATCAATGGATTTTTGTTGTTGTGGGGATGGGTGGGCAACAATGTTGGCAATCAAGAGTAAATATTAAATATTATGTCCATAAAGCGGATTCTTTGAATGAATTTGATTAAAGTAAATTGATTGCAAAACAGTCTGATCTTAAAGTTATTTAGTATAGTATTACTATATCCTTGAAGCGCATTCTTAAAATAATCTTTAATTTGTTTATTTAATAACCAAAGGCTAGAAGAATAGATCTGTTACCAGATTAGTTTGGAAACATATTCTGCATTTTGTTAACAACATTCGCAGTGCATACATTTTATTTGTTTTATTCTTCTCCCATAAACATGCAGTTATTTGTGGATATATGTATATAAATATATAATTCATCGGAACACCGTGGTAAAAATAAAAACAATACATATTAAGGCCATGCTTTCATACTTAAAAACCTAGTTTATATACAAATTCACTGATTAAAATAATAAGAAATAGTGTGTAAAACTCAGATTAATAATTAAAACTGTTACCCGCACGTTTATATACATACATTAGCACAATTTTAAAAGGGTAAATACACAGGTGAAGGATTATAAAACAAGCGATTAACTAATAATTAACCATGCTCTGGTGGGTTAATAGTAACAACATCTTTGGCCTGGCGACGAATGCCGACGCCGCCTGCCGTCGATCGAAAGGTTTTGCGGAGAAAGCTCTCTTTGCGACGAGTGGAGGTGCCACGGAACGGAACGGGTTGGCTTCCGCCCTCCTGGTCGCAGGGCACCAGATCACTGCCCTCCTCTGCTGGGCCCGTGGACCTAAACAGGCCCTGCACGGTGGGCTTTTTGGAGCGCCGCTGCACCATCATTGACTGGGAGCGGGAAACCGCACCACCACCTCCACTCGCGCCACCGCTAACGGTGGCATAGAGCATCTGAGAGCGTTTCTTGCCGCGGGTTAGTGCGCTGCCCAGTGTCCCACCGATGAGTTCACCTCTCCCAAGTGACGTCTCAATGAATCCCAGTTGGTAGTTGTTGTTCACCTCCGTATTGATGAAATACTTTAGATACTCACTGCTGCACGTGGACGCCGAGACACTCGGTCGCTGGCGACTGTAGTCCAAAGGCTTGTTGCCGCTGTAGTCCATAATGTCACGATTGGCCTCTGGAAAGGATTTAAAAAAAGATAATGTTAAGGGAAGCTGTTTTCAGTTGTTTTCTAAGAACCTGAATAAGTTTAATGCACATCATTTTATATAATATATTTACTAAATACTTACTGTAAACATTCCAGAGTAATTCAAAGATATTATCTCTGCCAAATTGGGTGGCCAAGTGAAGAGGTGTGTATCCCTAAACATAACAATTAATAAAGTAAGTAATAAGTAAGTAAGATTTTCAAAGGTAAACCTAATCTTAAATAACATTTCTTAAGCAAAAGTTTGTAATGCTTTCATAAATATCACGAAAACCCCATCAAAACCCTCTTCAATGTCTCTTATAAATTCTATATGTGTTCCACATAAAATCATATATTTTGCCATTTTGTGGCATTGTTTTTTGTGTAAAACCGTGTCGAATTTTGCGGACTGTGATTGACAACAGCTCACGTCTTTGTTTCAAATGTGGCTGTGACATTTTAATACATTTGAGTGAATTTAATTTCGCAGGAACAAAGCGGCGTTCAATTTAAAATTTGTGTAAACTTGAATGCACAAACGAAAGGATTAGATGGAATCGAAATCGGAACGGAGGTGACAGGCTGGTGAGGCCCGGATTGGATATGCTCGTCATGATTTGTCACAGCCTGCTCTGCATTCTCGGGTTTTAAAACCTCCGGGGAAAGGGTTACACGATACAATTCCAGCACGGCGTGTGACATGTGACGCACATTTGCGCGCGACTGGGACAAGCCAATAAGTCGGTTCCTCGTCCATTATTAAAATTGCCCCAATAGATTTACATATCACTCACCCCGTTCTACGGCGTCCACAGTTGGCAGCGAGTACATGGAATAAATGTTATATTAAAATCGTTCAAGTTAACACGCTTGCAAAACTCTGATTATAGCTTACCGTTCTGGCATTAACATCGGCCTTATAGGTACCGGCAATTAGCTTGACCACATCTTCATTTCCATGCTTGGCGGCCCAGTGTAAGGCGGTCTAAAAGGGATTAAGAAGGTTATAAGAAGGAAAATTAAGAAAACTATTCTTACAGAGAAGCTTTACTTTAATAATAAATTATAATGATTACTCTTGAACAAATTATTTATAAAAAATATTGTTACAATAATAAATAAAAAACCTTCCGTTTTCCTTAGCCTATAAATAGTTGGGCAAAATTATATTTAAATATTAAATACATTATAATTAGTGAGTTGGTACAAATCTGAAAACAAGGCTTTGTGTTCCTATCGTTTTGAGGGATTTATTTGTGGCACGCTATCTGAACAGTAGCCCCCGGTCTCTGGTGTTGTCACCCCAATCCCCGTTGTGGGTGCCCCAGTTCTGGAACTATTTGTACCAGCATCAATTGGCCTCGGCGACTGCCGCCGAATCTGAAAGCCCAAAATCCGCGGACGACTCTCAGCTGCGATCCTCAACCGAGATTTAGCGATATAAATAAATTGGCCAGCCACCGTCGAATGCCTGTTGCCTCAATTATTTTCATGTTAACATAATAATTTAGTATGGCAAAACGATTCGTTGGCCAGCGATAAGAGTCCCGGTCGGGAACTGGGACTGAAACTGGACAGAATCGCCGGCAGATCTCAGGCAGATCGCCACCAGTGCAATGGCTACGGCGGTGCATGTCTGATTTTCTATAGAATTGTTTGCCGCCGCACTGCAGCCCACGTAAGCACCACACCGCATCGCATCGCCCATGTGTTGACAATGAAGACGGTCACTTTCTGGACTCGATCGGTTTCGAACAAATAGAGTTTCAAGTCAATTCCCATAGTCTGGCCAGCGATCGGCGATCGGTATGTAATTCTTTTCAAGGGAAATTTGTTTCGTGTCTCCCGTTTAAGATTCGCGATGCTGCCTGGTATAGCTGCAGGTTCAGCTCCTCTCCAGCTTCAGCTCCAGCTCCTGCTGCTGACGTAGTTATTGCTGTCGATGCATCTTAATCTGCCCAGCCTGGCATTTAATCTCGTCCATTGTCTTTCGCCAAACCAATGATCACGGCCAGGAGCTGCCAGTTGGTAGCTGAAAGCTGGGAGCACTAAGGTGAGCGGCGGAATGTGGGTATAATTTGGCTGCAGTGATACTGTCGACTCTTCTCTATTCAATTAGCGCATTTTTTGTCTCGAATTAGATAAGGTGAATTAAATTCTCAAGGGAGATACGACAGGGTGGCGGTAACAGAACAATTAAGAAAATTAGCTTAGATTTTAAGACTTTATTAATAAATAACACTCACTGCCTGTAGCATTTTCTATTTTCCTTTTAAATAAATTCAGAATATCACAAATTTATAGTATAAATAAAATTTCTAGAATTTTTGTCATGAGTTTAATTATAAAAGGGCTAAGATCACCATCGAAATCGGCATTGTCCATGGATTATCGCCTTGTTAGCGGACAGACTGGACAGGCAGATGCTGAAAGGCTTAAAAAGGCGACCGGTTTCGGGCTTACAAATCGTCTCACGCGCAATTCCTTGGGAGGAGCTGGAGCCGGAGCAGGAGCAGACCAGGACAGAGCAGAGCAGACTGTGGATCGTAGCGATTTTAGCCATTTCGGGAAGTTTTGCTGCTACAGTGTGTCTCTGAGCCTTTTTACATATGGCACGTTGTCCGTCTGCACGTTTAAATTTATTGTCCATTCCATTAATGGTGGCAAGGGACAGGAATTTTGTGTCTTTGAAAGTGAAATGCCATAAATTCTTGTGTCTCGTTCAGCTGTGGCATTGTATTGGCACTGGCACTGCCATTGGCATTGGCACACACGCGGCACAGGCAGGGCAGGGCAGGGAAACAGAGCGATTTGCTTCTCCTCCGGATCCGTCGTGGAATCCATCCTTCGCTTCGTATCCACCAGAAATTCCAGGAGCACAGATTCCAATACCTAGCTAGGTCGTGCGACATTTAACCGTGTTGCAGATCCGTTATTGCTTCATGATCATAAAAGGATGTTGCGCATATTTGACGCAGTGTCCTCGGTTTCATCCTACGCTCCTCCGATCCGATGTTCCTCCTCTCTCTGGAGGTGCTTTTACTCGGCTTTTTAGGGTGCTATATATTTTATATTATTGGCTCCCACGATATGGTGTATAGATAAACTTATTCTTTAATTTTACGAAATTCTGATAATGTTTTTAAGGCGTATTTAAAATTCCTAAAAGCTGTAGCGGCTTTAGACTGTATTTCTAAAAAAGTTTAGTTTTATATTCTACCTAATGGAATTATATTTTGGTAATTAACATGTAAAAAATACCGCACAATTTAAAGATATTACGAATTATACTTGTCTCTGCTAATGGCTGAATATTTATAAATATTTCTAATAATAAAGTATATGTTTTACTTACATACTGCGTTCCATATCATCCAAGGAAACATGCAAAAGAAAAAAAGATAGAAAACATACAATTAATAAAATTAAGACCACGACAAAGTGCCAAAAAAACAGACACAAATTGAGGAATGTCAGCAAAGGGACAGTGGATCCTGCTCGCTCACAGGATTTGGATAAGTCTTGGCAGCCAGGCAGGCAGGCAAGTGCATAATACTCGTATATGTGCCATTTTCGCTTAACAAGTTAATAATACATCGGCTTGGCCAACGGCTTCAACGGCAATTACAACCCTTCTTCAATTTTTTTTATCATTTCCATTTCATTTTTCTGGCAGATGGATATCGCGTCCTGGGCAACGTAACTGCGGCTAGTCATACCAGCGAGTGTCCTTGCTGCTGCCTGCCCGTGCCAAAAGACCTAATGGTGCCAACTATGTATGATAATGAGGGTCAGGGAACTGGAATGCGGGCTGGCTCTGGGCGATCTCTGGAGCGGAGTGGAGTGTGTTGGTTCCGACTTGGTCGGATGTACGTTTAGCGCCAAAAGTCGAGCGGTTGTTGTGTGTTTCACGACAGGGCCCCGTCGCTCGAAGGCGTTTTTTGATCGAAATTCGATATTGCGCTGATAAGGCGGCGGGAATCGCTTGACAGACCCCAGAAGCTGTCATTTTGATGGATCGCCAGGACACGAATACTGTCATGTTTAACATGGCTGCTTTTGGTGGCGGTGCTCTGGTTATAATTACGACTCCCTGCCTGTGTTCTCCGCCGTAATTGCCCACGGATCAGAGCTACCGACCGATCGGTGTGTCTCAGGCAGCACATTGCCCTGGAGATTACTCGCTAAATTAATTTATCATTATTGGTGCACTCACTGTCAAGACCTAAGCAATCTCAAACAGAGTCATGTTTCTAGTGTTCCCTAATGAGATTTTAATTTGTGTTTGTTTTCCAAGTTAGTTACATATTAGAATAGGTCTTGTTTGTATATACTTACGCCCTATATTCGTTTCCGATCGGTGAATGTCGCCAGTACAAGGTTGTAAATTGCCGAAAAAGAAAGCATTAGAAGAGGAAATAGTAATTAAATGTGTATATAAAAGTAATTAACATTAAAGTGAGTTTGAGAGGATGAAAAAGTCAAGTAAATATTAATTATGAACGAGGTAAAATGTAGTTTCCATAATGATTTAACTTAATTCTGTAAAGAAATATTTAACTGCACAAAAAAGTAATTTATTTATTTCAATTTAGATTTTTTGTCTAGAGTGGTTCTCCAACAATAGTCCTGAATTTAGGATAAATAATACTACCATACTACCCTTACCACTAAATGATCTTAATCGAAAGAGAAAATAATATGAGCTATTTAAGACTCCAATTATACTATCTACCCGAGGGCTATCAGCAAAAGGTGTGTGAGTTCCCAGAGTGATCAAAATCCAGACAATAATCCTATAGGGACATAATTGTGAAACAGAGACAATTATTTTCTATTTATGCCTGTGTCCTTTGCCAGTAATTGGTGGCCTCTAAATCAATATAGAGCCAGAGCTCAAAGTCTAATTGCCACGCAAGTCCGTATAGAATCGAGCTAACAAACCTTACAAGCGAACAGCAATAATCACTCGGCCATAAACACGATAAAGTGAAACAATAATAACAATAACAAACACAACAGCAACAACAACAACAACAATAATAATAATGACAGCCAAAAGTCTTCACAGCGTTTTTATCTGCAACAAACCATCTAAATGATATATTAAGCGCAAAGCAAATAACGCTCTTTTTGTCGTCACCCAGTGTCCTTTCTCTTTTCCGCTGCCCAAGTTAAGTTCTCCAATTATGCGGATTATTAATTTAACTGGGTCGCTACCACGGAGAGCAACAGAGAGAAAAAACATATACCCTCGTTCCTGCTCCCGGGTGCCGGGATCGACCAGTGACCACCACTTTTGTCGTTTCACAAGTTGTCAAAACTTGTCATTTAACCGACAATGAGCCTTGTTTGCTTTAATCGTGGTTATTATGCGTGCGGCTGACTTAGCCGCTCCCTCGGAATTATTAATGATGCGTCGACCGCTTTGGCAGGTGCTCTTTCCTGGCCGCTGGCCACTGACACAGCCACTGGGTCTGCCTCTGCCGCTGCTTATTGGCCATCTCTGAGAGTTTGTCTCTAATTAGTACACTTGGCAAAAAATAAACTATTATTAACAAAAATATGTCCAGAAAAGAATTGTATTTAAAATAATAGAAATAAATGTAAACATCATTTTGGAAAGGACTTGTTTTGCTACTTTATGTCAATAAAATCGATTTGAAAACATCTCAAGATATTATTTGATCCTTAAACTAATTTTGATGGTTTGTAATAATTATAATTATAATTTAAACTCCTTAAGCTTGCTTCTGTTGGGTTTCAAAACATATTCTAAGTGAACCTAAAATTTAAATCACATTTTTCCAGTGTAAATTCGAAGGATTCTGACGCATTTGGACTTCTGCGGACGCACTTTCGTTCGCTAAGCCAAATTAATTCGAGGCTGGATAATCCTGTTATTGCCGCATTTGCTGCCATGATTTATATATCACACCGAATGAGTGTCCGGTGGCCCAGTGGACTGTCCAATTAATTCTCACCAGACCTAATTTATTCGTAATATCCCAGTGAGCCGCAGCTAAAAACGGACCTGGAGGAGATGGGCATGCAAACGGACCCTTCCTTTAATTGGTTTTATAACAGCAGGGTGGCTCATTTGTCAATGTGGCAATCAATAAATTCGCGAACAGGTGGAAACTCATAACTGCAACGACGACCGGGCTTAGGTTTCTTTTTTTATTCCGTTTTTTTTATATATTTTTTTTTTCTCAGCCAATGTTGCTGCTGCACAGTAGTCGCTGTTGGGATGAGGGTTCTCCTCGATCCTCGTGACGATCGGTTGGCCAACAGGTGATCGGGAGCACAGTGCTGTTTTGTTATTAAGTTGTTAAGCTAAATTATTGTTTTTCCCGTTTTTTTTAAATGTATTTATAGTGCTGCAGTCCCTGCCATTGGCGACATTTAACAGCTCGTGCATTTATATTGTCCGAGACAATAACTATTAACAACATAACAACGAGCAGGCTCTTACAATTGTTGAAAAATGTTAACACAAAGGAGTACATTGTATTGTGTTTATGGGTTAAGGTTACTGAACATATTTGTTAACTAGTTTTTAATACAATACAGATTTATTTCAATGTAATACAAAACCCTTTACATTGTTTTAGAAATATTTTTATAACATATATTTATGCAAAAACCCCTTGTAAACTGTATCTAATAATAATACTTAGATTTACTCTACTGATAAAAGTCCCTCAATTATGTATTTAACGTATGAAACATCTCCGGGGTAACCCCTTTTAAATTTACACGAATAACCGAAAGATAATTGCAAAATATACCCTTATAATAAATATGTGGCAATGGGAGCAGAGCACACATCCCTTGGGGTAAAAATATAAAAGTTTTTGGCAGATAGTGAATGTCGATTAAAACAGGTTTATTTCTGGCCAAACGAAAAGTCCTTGACGATCGTCAAAAGCAGAAGTAAGGTGTCAATGGTTTTGTTTTATAACGTGAAAACGGTTTGTATGTTTGGTACTCATTTTGACATTAATTTTTGCACTCAGAGTAGTGGTTATTTTTATAAATTACAAATTAATACTTTTGAGTTCGTTGAGATATTTAAAAAACTCACCGTGGCTGGACACTGAAAGTAAAAAAAAAAGAAATATTGTTAGTGTTTGGTTTTTGGATAGAAAACTTATCTAATAAGTGATTAAAAATGGGATCTTTTGTATGTAATAAAAAAGAATTCTTATTCTTATATTTTATTAACCATTTCCATTTCAGATCTCTCCCTTTTCTGTTTCTCCCCTTTTCCCATCTAGAGACAATTAAGATGTGCGGCAAGTAAGGCAACATTATGCCATTTTTTTTTGCCCTGGAAAAGCCTGTGAAATGAAGAGCATAATTAAATGCGTAATGCCCGCATGGAGAATCAGTTCAAGTTGGGATCGATAGCTGATTTAATTGTTTGACTAATTGAGAGATTTTTTTTACTGCGCCGCTGCTGCCGGCGAACCCCCAAGACGACAATGCGCATCCCAACTACGAGGACGCCGCTGGCCATATTATTTGCTCCATTTGGCACTCTGGTTAAACTTAATGACTTGATTTGCCCCGTCTGTGATGAGGTGCGGCTGATTAGCAAGCACTGGGGGACACATTCACATCCACATCGAGATACAGATACAGATCCAGATCCACAAACTGTGTACGTGCAGCAACGTGGCCAACATCCTGGCCAGCGTCTCATCGGCGACAATGACTCGCCATATATGTATGTATGGCCCGGCAAAAGGAAGAAAAAACCTTAAATTTCATGCAGAATTAATTAACCGCGGTGGCTACTGCCTTCGCTCATTTCGTGTCGCCGCCGCCCAAGTAGCATAGTACTTTTTGTGGCTCCCATCTCCGACTTGATCCGACTCCGACTTCGGCTCCATAGCCAGCGCCAGCGCCATCGCCAGTTCTCAGTCCGATATTTGATGACCGGGGCAGACAACGCTGGAACACACAGAAACGCTCGACGAGAGCGGGCTGGAATTTCATTGAGAAACGTGCCCTGTACGCTGAGGTCGTGTCCCCGTCGCTTTGTCATGAGCATCTCGCTGGCCGGCTTTCTGGGATTTCACTTGGCGAAAAAGTTGGGTCTTTGGAAAAGCCTTTCCATAACTCCTCACTCTCCTCCTTCCTGAGGCTTTTACTTTTCAATATCATAGGCCCAAAAATTGTTTTTGATTCTATAAAAAAGGTGTTTTATTAGCTTTTAATTTAAAGTAGATTTATTTCAACCAATAAGTTTGCCTCCAACCTTTTATTTATTATTATTTTTCCAAGTGCACGTCTGTATGCATATCCCGGCTGCTTGTTTGCCTGCGAATCTATGTTGTGGCGCCATTAGCTGCCTCGTGTCGCAATTTAATTACAAGCCCCGGTCCTCCTCACCGGGGACATCGGTGAGATTTATGCAAAGAATATGGACTAAGCAGGCATACGCATCTGGAATATCGGTTTTGGTATCCGTAGGAGCGAGCTGAGAACCAGGAGAAGATGGAGCTGCAGCAGTATCACATTGCTGACATCACGATGTAGTTCAGTTGCACTTTTCCCCGGGGACCCGTCGCTTTTTTGATGCACAACTCAATTTGGCCAATGCGGGTATCGGTGTCTTGGCTGAATCGGCTATGCGATGGGTGATGACGTGAGCAGTTAGGCCTTAATGCCGTGGCTGGCTGGCTGGCTGCCTGCCAAGAGGGCCATCACCGAGAGAGTGGCCTATTCAAAGATATTAAGGCGAAAGCACTTGTTGCCATCATCAGGCCAGGGAGCTTCTTTAAAATCGAATCACGTCCGCCCAATTTTTGGGCTTGAAACTTGGACTTGGAGCTCCAAGAAACCAGAAAGCAGCAGACACCACAACACACCGTACCCGGGAAATTTTAACTCCCTTGTAGGCGATTAAGTTAAATGCCACTAAACTAATTTAATAGCGATTCTGAGTGCATTCGGGTAGCCCAGAGACCAGAGTGCTATCCCGATCCTGGATGCCTTCTTCTTTGGGGAAACTTGCACCACATTTTCGCTGTTAAACATCTTGTCCCGGCCATCTTGTCACGTACGCGATCTTTGTAAAATAAATACACTCGACGCCGGGCCGTGGCAGATTGGTTTTCTATATAGCAATATATAGGGTTATTCATATATATATATGGAATTTAATTTGCGCTGACCCAAACATGTAATAACAATGCAATTTCATGTGCAATTTTCCGTTTGTCCAGGGTGGACCAGTAAATCAAAGTGAGTATTTAATAAAGCGCCTTGGCCATTTCCTCTTTCCTCTTGGGCATTCCGGCGACGACAGGGCTTGGTTGTTCTCAAGCAGATGCAGATGGAGATGCAGATACAAGTCCAGATGCCGATACAGATACCCAGATAGTGCTAGCCGGACATACATGTCTCGTTATGCAAAATGCCAGCCATCCCGAGGGCAGTTTATGGTGCCTATGATCTGGATGGATGGCGCTTAGCGGGGGCAACCTGTTGCTTCCTCGGGGCGACGCCCCACGGGGCCGGATCGTAAACCCTGGGACACACATTCGGGATGATTAATTTAAGCACTTTTACGAGGCCGCTTCATGGCGCTCCTGATTTATTGGCGGCCAGCGGAGACGCTGCTTTACGATTGGCCTCGAATAAAAATTGCGGGGATGCTAAATACTCCCTCTCCTGCTGCTCGAGCTCCTGCTCCCATTTGGTCATTGGTCGGCATTGGTTGTCTGTCCTCTAATTCCGATATTTCCTATCCCTCCTCCCGCTATTCCAAATCCAATTCCGATTTCAAACCGATCGCGATGGCTGCACTCGAACATGGCCAATGAGGAACCCCGAGTTCGTGTCTGGCAGCTGGCGCATGTTGCCATCAGACGCATTTACTATTTTGCATAAATCATAATGTAATCTGCATCTGGAAATGAAAACAAACCGAGACTCGGCGCAGCGAGGCGAGGAGCTGGGCTGCACCAAGTCAAGCGAAAATGTCCAAGCGTTTATAATTAACTGCGCGGCCAGAAACCGAAGACATTTGCAGGCGACATGCCGGGTTGTGCAGGACTCTTGGAGCTCTCAGATCCGGCCAAAAATACTCATACGAATGCGAGTCCGAATCCCGAGTTCGATGAGTCCGCGTCCGAGTGGGAATACAACCAGCATAAGCTTAAGGCCGAGCATAATCGCGAGTTCCTCAATGAAAGCCTGCAGCTTCTTTGCCCCAGCAATCGACAACAACCACAACTTCCCAGCCGGCAAACAACTGCAGATACTCCTTCTACAGCCACATGTGTGTGTGCACTGAGAGATATACCTGTAGGGGTTCTTTGGGCCAATATATGTATACCTTTCTTCTTCGACATTTTTAGACAGAATAAGTAAATTAAGTTACTGAACTCAACACTTAATTTCTGGTTCAAAGTATCTAGATTTTTGTGCAGTGCCTGGGTTTCGGCACAGGCGGTCACAGATTTGTGCCGAAGAGGAGCTGAGCCCTAGAGATGCGAGGCGAAGATGGGGGAGCAAGACGTGGCTGGAGTTGAAGCTGTTGCTGAAGCTTCGTGCTGATGCTGGCGGTGGTGCTGGGGATGGAGTCCGGCCACTACGCAGGCAAATGAATAACCCTCACCTCATGCGCAATCGCAAAATCGCGAGATCTACGCAGCGCGCGGTCATCGGGCGCCTGCCAAAACTACGGAAAATAATTTATGCCCCAGTCGAGGGACCGCGCAACACATTGGCGCAACATGCTCCATGCCCCGCGCGGAGGCAGCAGGCAGCAGAAATCACAAGAAACAGAAAAAAAAAACAGCAACTGAAAACAGCAACAAACAGCGAACTGCGATCAGCGGGTCGGATGTTAGCCGCAGCAGCCCGGCAACGGCCAAAATTATAAATTAATGAAATTTATGCACAATAAAATTGCAAGCGAAATTATTGATGCAGTCGTTCACGCTTTAAATGCTCCCTAAATCAAAAAAAGCATCTCGAAAATTATTAATATGGCCGGCAAACATGCAGCCAGACAATCAGATGGCGCTAGGCAGACGCTACAAAAAAATAAAAACACAACAACTAAAAAAAAGGCAGTCGTACATTCGCATATATAAAAGCAAACTGAATGTTTGTGGCTATGTACAAATGTGCACAGGTATAAGCGCCGGATATGTTAATCGGTAGAACATGCACTCCTCCTGCCTCCATTACCCGCCGCCGGCCGCTTAGCCAATTTGCGGCGGGGTGTATCTTGTTTTTTGCTATCCAGAACACACGGCCGATAGTAATGCCCCAAAATGGAGCTGCATTTAGGCTTTAAATACTGCATTTTACAAATGGGATACATTATAAAATTACACAAACGGCTTTGATTTAAAATAAATAAATTATTGTGGCATAATTTACTTAGAGACTAAACTGTCTTAAATGGGTTTTGTATTAGTTAAAGTCATGAATGAGATGAAGTAAGTCTATTTATTTTCACTTGGAAACTATTAAGATATTTGTTAATTTATTGGTAGCTAAGATAAGTTAAAATTAAACAGTGCAACCTTTCAGGGTTTGCCTTGATCATATTATATAACTTCCTTTAAGTTTATTTATTTTTTTATTTTTATAAATCTTTGCTTTTCTGAACACAGATTTAAAATCTACAAAATATATCTGATAGTTAATAAACTTTCAATCATTAAAATTATAATAATAAATAATGATTAAAAGCATACAAAAATACAAATTTATTTATTTTTTATATGTGCTTAAACATTTTTAAGCATAAATAAATGTGGTTATTTATTACATCTCAATTTATATGAACACTTTTTATATTTAATTGAATAATTCTATTGCATTTCACTCTAAATATGACTTTAAAAGCCTTGTAAATTATACATATTAATATCATCAGCTTAAAAGGCAATTACACAAAGTCAGAAAAGGGTTTCAACAACAAAAGTAAAACCCCACAAAACCATCCTTCTGAGAAATCTGCAATTTATAAATGCGTAATTTGAATATAATGTTTTCATTTTGTAGCCAAAAATGTAAATTAGTTGCGGTGGCTGCTGCATCATAAAATAAATTGTCAAATTACACAGACCAGATAGATTTCACACCGCATTTTAAATTTGTTTTTACCCCCAGAGGCCCTTTTAAAATTACAGAGAAAATTTTGTTTAAGCGAAAAAAAAAACAAAACAAAAAACAGCTTTATCTTATCGCGGGCTGGGTTTTGGTTTTGAGTTTCCTTTTAAGCGACTAAATGGAAATACTTGATATTCCACGAACTATGGGTATGTAAATGCGTATCCATCGCCAAGATATACACATATGTATATATATATGGTATATAGTACTGGCCCAGCTTTGGCCCAAACCCAAGGGTCCCACCGCAGTTTCGTAACTTACGCAGAAATCTCAACTCGGTTTCGGTTCGGACCCCGTTCGTGTTCTCAAGACAGGTAGCGCTCTATTGGGCTTATATCAGCGGGCTAAAAAATTAGTTCCTCAACGATGACAAATTAGACGTCATTAAGACAGAGCGGGCCACAGTGACCTCATCTCCTCATCCTTTCTGGGAAATCAACCGGGGACGTGGAACGTGCAACAAATGGGCATGGCCGTCCTAGTAGCTGAGAGCGCGCGTGGAACTGTTACTCCACATTATTTATGATAATCTCGATTCTGTGGCAGGCCCCAGACCTCGGGCCGCAGATCGGAGATGCCAGATCCCAGATCCCAGGTCTGGTCTCGTGGTTCGAGGTGAGCCAGACCAGGCCAGAGACCCGTCCAGTCCATCAGGTCAGCCACTGGCGTTGCGCATGCGAACATCACATCACAACATCAGGCGCTGCGTGTGGCCCCCAGACTGGATTCGTTCTCCTCCATTCCTTTACCTGTTGCCAGATTTTGCCGGCCGGCCCCGGACAGAGTCCAGATTAATGCGAAGTGACATGTTTAAGTAAAAGATCCAGAAGCTTATCCGATAATGGCCACCATATTTATTAAATGGCGTATTTAATTTGAGCCACTGAACATGGGGCCGGCGGCGCACAGGGAAAAAAGAAATAGCTGCGAGTCCCTAAAAGGGTTTCTTCAAAGAATAAAAACCTTTCAGCAGAAAACACTTCAATGAAGTGGAGATTTCAACAAGAAACAAAGGAAATGGATTATAAGGTTAGATAGCAAACTATTTTAAGTGTAAATAAATAAATTACAAATAGAGATTTGTATTATTTTCAACAAAAATCAATCTCTGTATCCCATTTTTGTCTCAGTGCTTTCCTTTTGGCCAAGCCGCAAGCATAATTAACCCAAAAACGTGGCAGCCTCTTTAATTATTCTAGGCATATAGTAAAGCCGCGGCGGCGGCAGCAATTGGGATCCGAAAAGGACCCAACACAGGCTCACGAGGGGGCCCCTACAGAAGATCAGAGAGAGAGAGAGAGAGACTGGTGGCTCCTGCCCAGACGACACGATTACCCCCAAATAGGCCCCGCCATAATCATTTGTTTCGGACCCTAACAATGCAGTATCGATAGCGTGGAGGATCCTCCAGCCTCCGTTCTCCATCCACCGACCTCCATTCTCCTCCGCTCATGAACCAGGTTGGGGCAGCGGCCACCACCGTCGTCGGCGGCTGCTGCTCTTGCTCCTGCTTCTGCTGCTGGCCTTGTCGTTTCCGCTGCTGCCGCCTTTAAGGTTGGCAACTGGTAACTTGCAACTTGTGCTGCCAACTTCACCAGTTGCCAGTTTTTGAGACAACACGAAGATTAGCATGCGTGACTAACAGAATTTTGTTATTCGCGGCCGTCGCGACTCCTTTGCTCCTTTGGCTCCTTTCGCGAATCGTGCTGGCAGCAGCAGAGGGCTCCACCGCCACCGCCGTCCACGACTCTGTAATCGTTTGTTAATTTTGCTAATTAATTATTGAATTCCCGATAAAGCGGCCATTGAGTAATTGGCGAATGCTTAAATAAAGCAACCGAGATTAACGCTTGCCTCAATGATTAACTGAAAAACGATGGCAATTTAGGAGAGGTTTCGGAAACAGAAGAGTTAATTGATTTTTGATGAATACAAAATGTATTATTTTAGGGTAATATATGTCTATAAAATGTGCTAGAGTTTAATCTAGTTTTTTGGTTTTCTATTATTCGTTTTCAGAAAAATTAAAGGTAAATAGCTAAGCTTTCAAAAGAAAATGGTTACAGTTCGCAGCTAAGAAATGAACTCATTCATAATTTTTCTGCATTGCCAAAACCTAGTAAAATGTTTTACTGAATTCGTACTTGGATACTTTAGGTAAAATTCCTGCAACTTAAAAGACTCTAGAAATCCTTCTAAAAATAATAATATTAAGAAGTTTAACCTCTACATAAGTAAACCAAAACTAATAAATCGTGTTAATTAATATCCGATTATTTCTGGGAGCATTCTCAAGTCCAGAGTTCTTTGCATAGTTGACCAGGGCAAGATTTGGCCTTTTAAATTTTTTGATTTTTTGTTGGCTTTTTGGGCAACGTAACCTTTTTCTGTTTGACAAGCAATTGCACTCAGCCCAAAAATGTACCATGGCTTTTATTTTTGCAGAGGTTTCTTCTCCTTCGGAGAGGAGTCTGTGCGATCGCCACCCGTTGCATGTCTTTCTTTTTTTCGTATTTCTTTTTTTATAAAACCCCACCCCAGCTCCAGCTTTAGTCTGGAGACCCCGGGTCTCAGCTTCAGTCCCATCGTCCTCATCATCAGCTCTCCATCTGCATTCGTCCCGTTCGCACAAAGTTTAGTTTCGTAATTTATGATGTCGCTATCGCAGCATCAGTCCCAGGATTTTAGGTAACGTGCGAACCCAGGATGGACCCAGAACCATGGAGCAGGCGCAGGAGAGGGAGTTGGAGGAGTAGGAGGAGCAGCAGCAGCAATCCCACAGGGCGCAGGGAAAACTATTATCAGAAGTTTTATGTAAATTTTTAAGCATGTTGCCTGCCTGCCAGTTTAACATCGGAAATCTTGGGTCGGCAGCAACTGCCACAAGTTGCGAATTGTAATCTTTTGTCATCATGTTTGACAGCAGCAACGGCTGCCTGTCGTCCTACGCATCCAGCACACCTGCCTGGGTTCCCTCATTAATTATGCACAAGTCCCCTGTTCAATTTAACACCCTTTTGCTCTGGAGGAGAGTGAGCCCAGGCATAAGTCGCACTTCAATTGTTTCAAACTATTATATAATTGTGTTGGAAGTGAAATATATTTACAGAGAAAATGGGAGAGGATAAACCCTTTAAGAAGACCACGAAAGCGGATAAAGGTTTAATTTTCATTTATTGTACACTTAATTGGTGGAAATAAACCTGATCTTTAAAAGTCTTGAGCTGTTCTTAGGCCTAGCTAAACTTTGGAATTTGTAAACTGAAAAAATATGCAATAAAAACTCCGATGTGAGATATATAACTTTATTTAACGATCTCCCAAATAATTAACCCTTCATTTGTACTTTTTCAACGCGTTCCATCCTAGCGAATTAATTACTTTTTGGGCCACAGACGAAGAATAGGCAACACGCTCGGCAGGGCAAAAATGAAGCGTCCACAGGATAGGGGCAATAAATAATTGTTTATTTTTTATCTCCCAGAAGTAAAAGTCCAACAACAATAAGAAAAATAAATAAACAAACAAGCAATACCAATATGGGCGGACCGATGGGCGGTCAGCGATTTCTGTACTGGGTTTACACTACACAGCGGCTTCGGCGGCGAGTGCGCGGAGTCAATTTGAAAAATCGATTAAATTCGAATAAATGTTGGCGAGTGGGCTTAGTCGGATTTAAAAACTCATAACAACCAGGCAACACCTCCTTTTGTCCGAGGTGTATACGGAACAATGTGTGGGGTTCCCATTCCAACTTCCTCCATTCGGTCGCCGCTGGCAAATTCTGGATCTCGTAGGATCGGATGAAAGCAAAGGGTACGTGGCGGCGGTGGCCAGCGTTCGGTATTATTCATATTTATTTTGCACAATTTATGACCCAGCGAACCCTCTGCGCATCGCTGGCATATACGTATTGACAAATTTGCAGGGCCCTCTGGTGCTGACAGGCATCCGGAATGGGAATGGGAATGGGAATGAATATGGGAGTGGATGTTGAACTGAGGCTGGGATCGGGGATCGGGAATTGCGAATCGAGGGAATCAGGAATCGGTAGCTGGCGCTAGTACATGGAACGGTGGCACTGCCTGCGACAGGAACACGGATTCTCCCAAGGCGAAAGCTAATCAATATACATAAGTTCGGTTTGGCTTGGGATCGGCGTTGATTGCTTTGCCGTTTACCTCACACACAGGGCGATATATTGGAGCACTCAGAAAAAATATTCATATTTAAGACAAAAACTTGAAATGCAACCGATAAGCTAAAGAACATATTTAGATATCAGTTACCAAGTCTTAAGTAGTCTAAATAAGTTATTATTGGATGTATTCTTAATAATTCCTTTAGCTCTCAGCTGTTGTTCTTCGAGGCAAATATCTTTAACTTAAAAATAATTAATTGAAACTTAATATGATTTGTATATCATATAAAGTTTGAATTTAATGAAAGAATGTATTTTAAAAAGTATTTCCCAAACCTTTGAAAAATATTTTCTGCTCAAACAAATACCTAACAAATTTTCCAAGTGTAATAGAAGAAACTCCCTTAAAAATACCCATAAGTTATTTTCCAAGTGTATAGAGACCCGCACACACGCTATTCCTTTGGTTCATACCATTAAACGTGACAAGTTGCATGTCCAAATAAAGCAGCAATGACCTCCATCAAACCGATATCGCAGATTGAGATCCGGGGCCATCAAAACGGGGCGTAATAATCAAAAGGATCGTGTTTAATAAAATGCAAAAGGTTCGCAATTGCCTTACTGGGCGATTGTAATCGTCTGGAGATCAACTCCGCTCCGTTTGGATCGAACTGGAGGAACGTGGAGAGACCCTGGAGGAACACAATGGTAATGGTCACTCGGAAGAGGCCGGACCAGAGTCAATCAGGAATCCATCTTCGTCAGCCAGGCGAGGCGATTGTCTGCCGGACTTCTTGGTGGTTAACATGGCGCCTGAGTTTGTCGTTTTGGGAATTGTCAGCAGCGGATCATCAGTCGGGATGATCGTCTCAATGACTTTGACGCGCTTACTGCCTTCTCTCCTTTGTCTGCCAAACATCCATTGTTCTCTTGCCTCAGTTTATTTTTTTTTTATTTTTTCCTGGCGACTGGCGGCGACCGCGGCAAATGGATGTCCATGGCAGGCTCATGAAATGTCAATCAAGTCATAGAAATCGCATTGCTGATTGACTATGCGAAAGTAGGTGCTTCGCGGAAGCTGGAGAATCCCGGTCCGAAGACCCAGCCAAGGCTGGATCCACACACAGTCACAAAACAATTCAATTGAGGCAGCAAATAAATCACGTAGAACGGGCTCAATGATCGTGGACCAAAAGCTTTGTTTCCTTTGGTTTTGTTTTTATTTTTTTGGCTTGGTTTGGTTTTTTCCTCGATCTTTGGGCCTGTGACAGATCTCTGGTGGGTTCTGTGGCAGGAAAAAAATGCCCACAGTCCAGGCAACAGGCTCCCAAGGTTCTGTTTTATTTTTAATTTCTTTTCTTTTTTTTTGTTGATTTGGGTTTAGCCTTTCGTTTGGGACTTTTCGTAGTAGTTATCTGGGAAGTTTTTCGAATGTCGCTAATTTGACGACTGCACGATTGCATCAAGTCGCCGGCGAGCACAGGACGTCTTCAGTCTGGACGAACTCCCGCCGATGCATTTACAGATAAGCTCAATTTCGTTTTTGCTGACACTTTACTTTACCGTCGGACCGTCGAACCTCTTCGAGGAGCAGCCCCCAGCATCGCCGGGTTTCACGTTTTCGAGTTTTCGAGACATGTCGCCGATTTCGGATGGCACAAAAATAAAAATTCCAGTCCCCAAGTCACGGAGCTAAACACGCTAAAGTCTCTCTTAGCCCCGACTAACTCCTTAATGGTCATAACAGTTTCATCGATGGCTTTGCATTACCAGCCGCATTGGTCATAACCGCCTAAACATTTTTTTTGCTTAATGGCAAGACCACTACCGTTTACATTCAATTAAGGCTCGATTTACTTTGACAGAGTGTAGGTTATTCGGTCTCGTTTGGCAGAGAGGAGCCAGTAATTGTGAATGACAATAATTGTGGAGACAATCGGCAGAGCTCGGACCCGTGTAGAGGTGATTCTGGCCACATTCTGCCCAGCAAGACAACCGTTGGAACGTGCAAGATGTTGGCGCCAACAGCGCCACCCAATAATGCCGCAGGGATACTCGTAATAATAAAGACGAATTCCAGCAATGGAACGCCAGTTCAGTCCGGTCTTGGTCTGCACCCAATCGTCACTTTGGACAGTTGGAAGCTCTGCAGGAGGGGACAGTTGCTCATGTTTTCGGTGGCATTCATGGAATTGTAATATTTCTTTTTTTTTTCGATTTTTTAAGCTTGGTTTTGAAAGGATACAGAAAATTATTTATCTTAGGGGTCTTCTGGTTAAAAAAAAAAACTACGAAGATCATAAAAGTATTTAGGCAAAAACCTACATGAACACATGAAGTTAACAACAAATCCCTGTAATTTAAGTCAAGTTAAAAAGACAACTAATCCCAGCCGACTATCAGTGAAAGCTCATGACCTAAATCAGAGGAATGACTTCAAAGGCTATTTACGACAAACGACAATTAAATGGGGGGTTTTATGTCTGAAAGTGTATCAGTGACGATGGCCGGATGACTGCCACTGCCTCTGCCCAGGTTTGCCCTTTCCCAGAAGGGAAATCCTTTCGCATGTCAACTGACAGTATTTCCACCATTCGCCGGCAAGACAGACACCGGGTGAACTCTAAACTGCAGAATAACTAAATATATATACAAAGCCGCTGCTGTTCAGGGAAATATTTTGATGACATTTATGCGTTTTAGTCCGCTTCCATTTCCACATTTCCACGTCATATATGTCGGCAGCGACGACGACACAGAGCTCTAATTAAATTTAATAGCTGCGCTGCGACATAAAATTGAGCCACCAACGTGGCGAACGAAGGACCGGGGCCGGCAGCGGCGGCGGCGGCAGGTCGTAAACACATTTGATTTGATTTCTGGAAAGGCTTCACTCATTTGACAGCCGACGGGGCCGTTTTCGCCGGATTGCTGATTGAATTGTCACCTCAATTTAATGATACATCCCAACCCAGTAGCTAGAGGAGTCTTTCACACAAGCCGCCGGTCGGTCGCCTTTTGGTTTGATGTTTTCATTTCATCTGGAAGGAAATCATATGCCACTTGGCTGCGGCGCCACCAACGCCGCTGACACACATAGAAATGGAGACGCAACATGGGAATATATATAGTATATATATATATATATATATCCAAGTGTGCCGCCAGAGACTACTGTTCTGTCAAAGGTGTCAGACGTTTTATTGCCTTTGTGGACGACCTGTTGAAAAGTTCATGGTCACGATGTGTGGAGTGTCTGCAGACGGACTTTGAAGATTCTGCTTCTCCTTAGATCTTAAAATGGAACAACTTTATATGATTTGCAAGGGGATTATTTAATTAAAAGGTGTCGTAAATGTAGTACATAAAATTATTAGTTCGTAAAGAACAATGATTCTTTTGATAGTCTTGGTAGTACAGAAGTTTTTATTTAAATCCATGGCCATGACTAAGGACCTCGATTGGCTCGTTCTCGCATTCCTATTCGCACTCGCACTCATCTATATGGGCTTGTCCAGCCGCTTGAGGTTGTTTTGTATCCCAAGTTTAATTAAATTTCTGGCATACGACATCAGCAATCAAGCAACATGGCAACATGGCACCGTCACCGGTCACCGTCACCATTGCTGCCGCACCACGGGTTAGATGGATGCACAGTCATGGACATGACTCTGTGTAAACGGACATGCACATTTGAATTCGGTTAAATAGTCCACCTGGGCATGCCATCCACATCCACATCCATATTCCGAGCCAATCCAGAGTGGCTAATGTTTTTCGATCGGGTTAGGGAATGGCAGGGAGGAGGGAGGTGGAGATGGAATGCCCTTGTACGAGGGGGCATAAAAGCCACATAGGCGGAAGATATCAGTATGTGCATATATTCAAAACGCCGGCCGCTGCTAATATGTAGTAGTGAGCGGCTTATAAAATGTTACAAGTTTTGTATTAATTAAAAACTTCAGCTTGTGTGTGTACTTTTACCAAGTTATATGTGTATATATATACATATATGTATATATATTTTTTCCCTGCCGCAGAAGCTGCTCCTTTTGAACATTCAGGTGTTCCTGTGCAGGGTTTTTGCACGTTAAGAAATTTTAAGGGATTTTCAATGATAATTTGTTGGGATAAATTAATATTTTTGTAAATCTGTAGCAGGCTTACTCTATTTATAATAAAATTATAATTATTTGTAGCTTAAAAAATACATAAAGATATATATGAGTGGATCATTTCTTTCTGAGTGCCTGAAATACAGATTGAACAGGATATAGAAGCGTTTTTAAATTGATTTCTGTATATTTTAAACCCTTTTTTCTATAACGAAAGGGAGTTAAAGAGAGCATGGATTTGGATTTTAATAGTTTACTGATAATTTCGTACTTGGGAGTTTAAGTCTTTTATTATTATATGTTTCTTTCCTACTTTCAAGCTTCTATCTTTTTGGCAAATCATTTTTGCGGACAATATATGTTCGGAATTAATTTAATACAAAGTTTATTTTCTGATATTTTAATGTCCATTTCGTTTTCGCTCTGTGCGTGTGGGTTGGACCTTCGCAACCTGAGCGCGGGCTTGTCTATTGTTTCCCCGTCCGCCAGTCCAGTCCGTCTGATTTTGGTAGGGGCGGTGGGACCGCCCCAAATAGACAAGCCATGCACCGTTTTGCAATTTAAGCTTGTCGACGTTGCTGGTGCCGTGATGTTGCCGTTGCCCTTGCCTTCCCAGTCCCCTATCCCCTGTCCCCCAGTACCCTGTCCCTGCTCCTCCCTATACATATTCTCCGCCAGCCATGCATCCATTCCATTTCATCCATCCATCAACGTGTTTGACCTAGCCGGCAATTCGGTTTGACATGCGGGTAAATTGAATTTTCCTTGTTTCGCATTTGTTTCGAGTTGTTTCTTTTTTGATTTTGGCCCGTTGTACGAATTACTTATTCAAATTAAAAATATTTCTCTTTTTTTTTGGTGGTTTTTCATTCGCCATGTTGTGTTGCCCGATGACTGGGGAATATTTATTTGGAGTTTCTCCCCACAATTCTCGCCCATTTTATTTACATACGCGTACATATGTAAATGGCCGGCATGAGAGAGTGCGAACAGTGTGTACTATGTAAATACATAATCCTGTCGGCATACAAGTGTAACTGAATCTATCAGCATAACTTTTTAGGATCCGACGCAGATTTCACTTGGAATATGTTTTAAGTTTGTTTCGAAACTAATTTTTGGCCAGCCGTGTGGTAGGAATAATATTATTTTAGAGACTAAAAGCAAAAGGCAAAAGGAGGCTTCAAGGTGCAAATGGAAACAAATTCTGATATTTCTAAACTATATACACCTAATTATTTTAAAAATATTGTATAAGAACCAATGAATGAATGAATGAAAGCCTTAGTAATAATTGGTTTTAAATCAATTAAACCCCCACAGAATACTATTTCAATCGGCTAATCATCATCTGCGTGTAAACTTTTATAAATTTCATCGAAAAATCTCATTTTTTAGTTAGTTTCTCATTCAGCAAATGAAGCGAATTAATAAATGTTCTTTTTTTTTTGTTAATTTTTGGGGTCTTCTCAGTGGAACTTGAGGCATTAGGTTAAGTGGCAATCGCCTCGTGATTTATGGCTATTTCCGTCTCGTTGCGATTTCAGTGATTCAAGGAATTGGAAGCGCCGCAAAATGAGCTGCCAGTTGGCAGTTGCTCATCCGGGGGGCGCTGGCTCATTAATTGATTGCACTTATGGCCCTCAAGATTTGCATTCGCATACTCTGGTACATGTACGCGTATGCAGCCGAGTGTGCGGAATTCATTATTTCCGGGAACAGTGCATTTGTACGGCAATTAGTCCGCTCGGGGGCATCATAATATACCACGGATACCGCGGCTACCACGCCTCTGTGCCCATGTGCCCAATGCTTATGCCCATGTTCCTCTGCGGACGGCATAAATCATCTTGCAACGGGGCCGACGCCCCAGTATCAGCAGCGGCGTTGGATATGTGGGACATAAATACCCAGACCCAGGGAAGGCAGCTCCGAAAACGCCGTCTAATTGAGAGACACCACTGGCACTGGCACAGGGACAGGCAAATCTGGCGCGGATCGTATTGAGTTCTCACACTAAGAGAGCCCGCACGAATCCCCCCTCAAGCCCAATCTCGAGATGTCGCGAGCGGAGCCATTTTTCCATGTCTCATTTGCGGCGACCCTCGGGTATTGGGGCTCGACTTTCCCCCAATTTTGAGTGGGGTCACACGCATGTCATAAATAAGTGTAAAAAACAGATATAGTCTTTGATGGACTAGGAAGTACCACCGTTAACATAATAAAGTAACTATTAATGGTTAAGTAATCTAAACACTATTAAATATATTTATTTCAATTTTTCAACTACCTCTTTGCTATTTTGAATTTTTAATTATTTTAGACTAAATTAGAGTTCAAATTTTTGTATAATTCCAGCATACCCTCTGTCACTTTCATCTATAAATTATTTAGTCATAGGAGAATCTCGCTCTTGTTCTATTTTATTTATGATCCTTTAATAACAAAGTTTCTCCATCGCAATAAGTTACGCTGGCTGCATTCAGATATTGTGTCAAAACATTTTTGATTACCAACAATTAACAATTCTTAAATAAGCTCAGGTATAAATTTTAAAATGTTTTTTTTTTTGAGGGGAGGAACATGGAAAAAGGGGAATAAATCAAGAAAAATGGTTTTTAAAAATAATAAGAACATAAATTATCACGTCGAAATTCTAAAATAAATAAATTTGTAAATAAAACCAGTTCTCTAATTTGGTATTTTTGTAAAAAGCAAAATAAATAGTAAGTAGCTATAATCAATCTGATTATAATTTGTTGATTTTATTAATAACAAACTACAGTCTTTTATTCCCATAGATAACTTCTTTGTTTAATTATCATAAAAAAAACGAAGCAATTTGTTAAAAAATTAGAGGAAAATCTTCATATAAGTACATTACTCAATAGGACAAAATATTCAAGCCAATCAAATAGGCAAATAGAGTAATTTAAAACCCTGATAAAAATCATATTTCTCTTCACATTTTAATATTAACCAATTATTGTGGAACAGAAAATCCTTGCAATTTTTAAAATTGAAATAGCTTGTTTTGTGTCAGCTGCCTCCTCATTCTCGACTCCTTCCGGGGATCCCTCACTCGTCAGTGGTTGTGTCCAATGGCGGCTGGACCCTGTCTCTGTGTCTACGTCTATATCTATGTCTATATAGTGATAGTTAGGCCTATGGCCGACAGAGCTGTGCTCACGCCCACTTCTTAACATGCGCTACAAGTGCTAAAAATGCTGAAAACATATTTCACAATTAATTGTCGCCTTGGCTGGCGTTGCTTGCCAGTTGCCAGTTGTTCGTTATGCGACAAACGGCCCCCCATTCCCTCCCCCCGTTCAGTTGCCTTGCCACGCCCCTATCCCTCGGCTGTCGTTATTATATTTTCCTCGCATTTTTAAGTGTTGTTCGACATGGCAAAAACAACGCGTTGCTGCTTAATTTGTCGTAATTAATGCTTATGAATAGTTCGTACTTGTCGCATTTGTTAGTGGCACAACGTGGGTGGAAAGTGGTGGCCAGTGTCTAATGCCTAGTGTCTGGCAGAAGATCGGCTTTGGCTTACCTGCAGCTTAACCAGTTCCGGGAACTCACTGGCCATCTTGGCCAGCTCCTGGTAATTAGCCTTCGCCATCGAGACGATCCACTCCTTAGCCTTGGGATGCGACAGTGTAACCTCTGGCGAGTCCTTCTCCTCGATTAATTGCTGAAAGACACAGAGAAGGAGATGGTGAGTGAGGCGGAGAACAGAGCTTTCGGAGGGGCATAAATTAATTATGCATGTTTCTGCCACTTTGTCTACGACTTGGCGGGGGTGGGCCAAAAACAAAAAAAATATAGAAAACCAAAAACGAAAAACATCGGCACGAAGCGGGAATAAAACATAGAAAGCCCATTGAGAGCATTAACGCCAACACAGTCGTCGCCTCCCGGAATATACGATTCTAATTTACCCAACTCGCACACACACACACTCGCGAGCGGGTAACATTGCCCCACAATCCCTGTGTGTGGCATCCGATGGATGTGCATATGGTTATGGATATGGATGTGGATGTGGAACTTGAAGGCGGGGCCCAAGTGCACTTGGGAAAATAAATGAATATGCAGCCAGATAACAGTCTCTTGGTCTTTTATAAACCATAAAAATATACTATAACACTGAAATTAAAATACAAAATCAATTAAATCATTAAAGCACATAAATCGCAAGTATAAATTTAATTTAGTAATTTTATTTCCCTAGGAATTTGCTTAAGATTTTTAGCTTTATTCAACTTTCCATGTAATATAAATCCCTGTTCCATATTTTTCCGAGTGTCTACATAAGATGGCACCCAGATATTGGGGGATGTGAATTCGGTTGGGGGATGTGTGTTGTTTGCGAGGGTGCAGAGACACGGGTGTAAAAGCTGGATGGTAATTATGCTCACGCATTAAACGGCGCCATTGCCATGTTCCTCCACTAATTATGAAGGTAATAATTTTTATTTATTAGGCGCGTGCTTAAGGCAGAGAGTGCGATGTGTGTGCCTTTCTTTGCCTTGCTCTCGAGGATCTCCTGGTAAAAAGAAAGTTGCTTGTTTTTTGGTTCGTTGATTTACGGAGTTTTTTATGCCCGAAGGTGGGCGGGGAGGGTGTCTACTTTTTCCCATACCCACACACACCCGCAAAACTCGGCTGCTGATAATGAGCCCTCTAATGATTAAGAGGGGATGGGGTTTCCGAGGAGATGGGAATTTACGGATGTGGATGAGGGAATGGTGCATGGTGGGATGGGGTTTTCCGAACACATGTGCCCGCGACAATAAGAACAGCAGCCGACATGTGTGCCTCATATTTACGAGCGAGCAACACATTTTCGGCAACTAATTATCCATTCGCGTAATGTTCGCGGCCCTAACAAGGAGAGCAGCGTTTCCCATTCTCGTTTTTGGTCCCCGAACTTTACCTGAACAACATCACCCACTCTTTGCAGGCCTTTATTATCCCGGCCTAACATTACATAGCTAATAAATACAACGACGACATTTGAATGCCGCATTTGGCCGCAGGATGCGCAGAACGCGTGCCAGGATCTCTCACTCCGTACCTCTCCCAGACCCTTCGTTCGCTCGTTTATTTACACGCCACTTGACTCCCGGAGTGCTCACGTTTTTCCAATTACGACCAACGGGTGGCGAAACGGGGCACCGATTTTCCCAGGTAAGGGAAGTCGCCATTTGCAAATGCCGAGCAGTCGAGCATTATGGCATTCTGGAAGGCGAGTCGGACGAGGCGACAGGCGTAACAGGAGCAGAACATCACAGAACAGTACAAACATTGAGACGCAGTGCCCCCTGGCAAAGTGGCCATGTCAATGCTAAACAAAAGAGTCCAACCCAAAACCGAACCCCAAACCAACCGAGTCGAACCCAAAACGAACCGCCCACCACACTAGGAAAAAATAAAGATGTTGCCAAATCACCCTTAACTTGAGGGTTTCAAGTTTGTAAATATTGGAAATATTAACCAATTATGAAGAGGATAACAAGGATAATTGGAGTTTTGTTCTTAGAAATTTATACAAAATGCGAAGAAAAACTCTTTACTTAAGAATCAATTAAATTAGGTTTGAAAATATGCTCATAAAGCATAAACCTTTTAATAAAAATATTTTAGAAGAGTCAAAAAATTGTTTTAAAAATATAAACTATATATTTCTACTCGTAAAATGAATATTTAATGCTTTCTATTGGATTTTTCCGAAGGAATTTGTATAAAAGGTATATATAAAAGATATATTCGTAATAAAAACCCTTCTAAAAACTCATTACTTCTTCTTTTTCGCAATGCATTCACCCCCAAGTACTCCATTTCGTTGGTATGTTGCTTTTTATGGCTTTCGCAACACAAAAAAAAAAGGAAAATTAAAAAAGGAAAAACTACGAAAAACCCGGAGCAACAACTCCGACTGGAACTCTGACTCGAACTCCAACTTTGAAACCCCGACAGGGACTTTTAGGGGGTTTGAGCACCGGTTGCCCTTGTCTATAGATATCGCCCCGGCCGCACTCGTCCTCCCCAATCGCTTGTTTGTTGGCCAGTTTTCTTATGTCCCGTGTCCCTTTATGCCCGATATTATATCACACAGCTGGCCGTTGTCCTTTGTCTGGTGGATGCGGCGGACTGGCCATGGGTTTACTGGCTGGGTCCTGGCTGGGTTCAGCTCTGAGTTCTGGGCCATGTCCCTTCAGTGTTTACGTTTGGCCCCGGCGAGTCTTACCTTTAGGAGCGAAATGCCCACAAAATGGTCGTGTTTGCCATTTCCAGGGTCCGGGACCCGTCCATTCTGTCACTCGGGGTTGTGTTGGGGGAATGGGTTGTGGGTGTGGCACTGACTGCGCTCCACATCGGTCGCATATATATAAAGGGCGAGGGAGAGATTGTTGCTGTTGTAAATTCAACCGCTTCGGGACACAGTCCGTTGTTGTTTAACAGCAATAACAACTTTTGGTTTGTTTCCTTACATTTTTAATTGGGTCCTTTGTGGGCTGCCATGGCCGTGATGAGAATGGCTTTGCCTAACTAATTTCTATTGCTGCTTATTGGCTATGTTAACATGTTTCACCAACTTGTTTTATGCAAAGGGTTTTGCGCCACGGGTTCAGGTTCGGTTCGTCCCTTCTGCCACGCCCACTCTCTCTCTCTATTCCCATTCCCAATGCCAATGTGGGTCGGGTACGGATCTGGCAGTTTTATATGCATTCTGGGACACACACACAGGAGGTGCCTCCGATTTTAATAAGGATATATATGCGGTCTGTTTGATGATGCCACGGGGCTCTAGGTTTGGGATTTGCTTTAAAGTATATATATATGTATATTTGTGAGGAAGTTGGGGGGATTTAAATTAGAATCAGACAGGACACAGGACTTTGTAAGTTTTGCTTTAGTTTTTTTTTTCCAATTGGGATAAAAGAGGTATTTCATTTTGAAGGTTTATATTCAATATAGAATAAAGATAAAAGTTACAATTTCTCAGATAAGAATATTTACAGGTCTCGCAAGAAAACACTTTCTTAAAATGTATATTATATATTATTTGTATAAATAAAACGCCAAATGATTAATAAAACCCTTTCTAATATTTTTTTAAACTTCGTCTAACCATCTTGGTTATTCCTGGAATTTCCATATTCAAACGGGCCAAAATACCTTTCCCAAAAGTGTAGTTTATAGTTTTATATAATGGTATTTCCCCCTAACCTTAACCGTTTCATCAATCAAAATTGGTTAACAAACTCAA
Organism: Drosophila anomelani; assembly: GCA_035045905.1. Lineage (NCBI taxonomy): Eukaryota > Metazoa > Arthropoda > Insecta > Diptera > Drosophilidae > Drosophila > Drosophila anomelani. Next base: position 14,874,771 of record JAWNOO010000165.1, read on the forward strand.
GTTACTTCTATCAATATTAGTTATTTAAATATTAAAAACATTTTGAATCCGCCTTGGGGGCGTAAATTAATCAATCCTTTGCCAGCGCACAACGGTGCTGAGTGAGCGTACAAAATGCAAAATCATCGAGCTAATTAAAAACGATCGAAACGAATTTAATTGATCAGCTAAGTCGATGAGATTGGGACCCACAATTACAGTTGCGACGCCAAAATTTCACGGTTCATCATGATGAATCTAAACCACTTGCTCCCCAGTTTTCTTTGGGAACTGGTCACGTTTGGAAAAAATCCCATGAATTAGAATATACCCGAGGAATCCCCCCTCGAAATTCCTACAAAGATGACAAGCCACTTTCTTTTACAGTTTGCGATGATTAGTTATTTTCCTTTTTGTTTTCGGGGCATCCATCAAACCTATCCCAATATATATTGTTTACAACTGAATTTTAATAATTGCGTGAAGACGGTTGGCGCCACTCGGAATGTTGGTGTGCCTTGTTAGCGAATCAATTTGTTAACATGTTGTAAGCGCTTACAGAGACTTTCTTTATCCCTCAGTGGTCTGAATAAGAGCTATCAGACCCGATCCGTATCAAGTGAATGATGATAGTAGCCACCTTTCTATTTGCTGTATTCATGTTGCAGACAAATTAATAATGACTTGTGAAAAATACAAAGGACTAGCCTTATGCAAACTAAATTCAGGGAATACTTAAAACTCTAGTTATGCCTTTTAGGAGCCACTTTCCAAGTTCTTGAAGCACATCGCCCTTCGATTCAAAGTTAATTTCTGTATTTTAAAGGGAAATGTAAATCCAAAAACATGAAATACGTGAGAAAATCAAAGTTGCGGCGGCTGTGATGCTTTGAAATAGATTCCCATATATATAAGGACGAGGAGAAGTCTGATTTTTCCATGTCCGAATGTCTGTACAAATAGGCACTTAAGTTCGCTTCCCGATGTTTTAGTAGGATTTTATAGCATCTGACGTGCCTGCCGTGCCGTTGACAATCCCAGTTTGACGTACATCCACTGCTGCTGCGCTTCCTCTAAGCATGTTCCAAAAGGGATGACACCATCCGTCTCTCAGACAGATTCGGATGATTTATGCACTGGGGATATATATTCGTTTCAACTCCAAATTGCGTGATTGACAGGCCTAAGTGGTTGACAGTTGTTTGACAACTCGGCCCAATTGCACTACTATAGCCTTGTAGCATTAACTAAGAAACGAAACGAAACAGTTCCATCGTAACGCTTGACAAATTCCACTGCCACATGCTCGCCGCTCTCCCCGAGATTGATATTTCCAAATTAGAATCCAAGAAGGAGAACATTCAACAAATTATATATATATCCATCTTCCGGCAGTTGAGTGGATTTCATTCTGAGAAGTGTTGAAGGTTTTCCCTTGCTTGATAATTGAGTTAGTCTAATCTTTTGGGAACATTTGAATTTAAGAATATTATTCTGGGTTTATATGGTTATTTAATTTTAGGTTGATTTACGAATAATAAAATCAAATATATATATTTAGATTTAAATTATGAAGAGTTTGCTTGTTAGTAATTAATGTATTAGCAAAAGCTTTTTTAGGTTTCTGCTTTCTGACCTTGCTGATATAACTTTGAAATTCTAGGCCTAAGCTAGCGATAATAGCTCCGATCATGAGGAGTTGCTTTGGCTCTTTGGCCTTCGTTTCGCTCTAGATAAAAAGTCCAAATGTTCATAAAAGATTATTATTATTGTAATATTTTTCTGTAAACTGGATCTAACCTAAAGCCTAACCTTTATTTTTTCAAGTGCTAACCGGCCTGCATTTATTGGCCACACACAAAATTTCTCACGTAACTCATTCCTGGTTTGTACAAGATATGTACTAACGTACACATAATAGGCTTTTGGGGTATCAAAAAAATAAAAATAAAGGAAAACAACAGCAGAAAAACAGAGCCTGTCGAGAGTGAGCAACAAACACCCGCTTGGTCTAAGTGCCAGCGAGAAGTGTCGTCATGGGCAGTTTGATGGAACAAAGTTACTAAACACATCGGGCTCGAACTCGGATTCGGAATCGGAGTACATGTGTCCGCACATGTACGTACACATGTCGGGCATCAGCTCTCCAGTCCGTTCTCCAGCGGGGACAGAGAAAAAAGTGGACAGAAAGCGAACGGAACGAACGATGCAGGCGCATGTAGCTTTATGAGACTTACATTTATATTGTCCACTAATAAAATTAATGGATTTATTCAATTCGAGCTGGCGGGCTGTGCTGGTGGCAATTCGTGACAAGGCTCTGGGAACTGACAGACAGTTGGGTGACCAGCCAGAGCCAAGAAACCAAACGGAGCCAGCAGTTCCACATGAGGAGGTGTCCCAGAAGAAAGAAAAAGCCTGGGACAGCCACTGATGCATTGACAATAATTGCTCGGGGTTTCTAGGGCCGCCAGATCTAATCTAAGCCTGATTTGTAGCAGAATAACAGCGACTACTTTGTTGGCAAAGGATTTACCCTGTACAACTGGCTTATAATAAGACCCTGTTTAGGCCTTCATTGAAGTTTGAATCCCAAGTTTAAAAAGTTGGTAAGATCCTCTAGTTTTTCTTGAAAATATGATGATATTCATAGCTATGCGACCATAATTAATCACAACTTACGACCCCTGCAAAAAAGATCGCATTTTTGAATTGTCTCCCAGCGAATCTTCCCACTGGCACACACACATACAGGAAATGGAACGCTTGAGAAGAAGGGCTCTGACTCCTAAGCACCCGCACTTGCAACCAAACCCGCTCCGGCACCCGCATAGCGGCTAATGCCCCTTTAAACCAGTTCTCGTCACTCACCTTCTCTGGCTTCTTCTTGGCTGGCGGCGATATGATTTTGGCCTCCTCTTCGGATGCCATCCGGTTGAACTTGCGCGTGGCCTCCCTTACGCTCATTGGATTCTCGGCCGTTTCGCCAGTGCCGCCACCGCCGCCGCCGCCGCTGCCCTCTGGCTTTGTTTCGCCAGCCAGCTCCGGCTTTTCGTTGGAGCTGCTGTCCGTGGAGGCACCAGAGGAGAAGGAGAAGCGTGGAATGTTCTCCTTGTTGGCCAAGGCGTCATCAATGGAATTGGAACGTGTGGTCTGCTGGGGAATGGCTTCCGGATCTTCGGCTTTGGTTGATTCCTGCCTTTCCAGGCGCCTGGGATCGATGCGTGTTATGGCAGCCGTGAATTCGTTGACGCAATCTTTGTAGCTCTCCTGGTGCTCCTTGTTCACGGTTACTCCCGTTGCTGCTGGCGCAGGCGGCGGTGGAGCTGGCGGAGATGTGACCATCGGCGGGTTCTTGTAAGGCGGCGGCTGCCTCATGGGTGAGTCAAAGTTCAGGGAAGCGCCCCCGGGACTTGAGGGCTCCGGGGCACTAGAGGCGGCGGCCACAGCGCGCTCGGCGACCTCATCCGATGGGCACTCATTCACATACTTTTTGCGCAATATCAAGAACTTCTGATTGTTCTCGTTCTTAATGGTGGACAGCAGGGTCACATAGGTCTTGAAACGCTTGCGAGCCTCATCTGCAAAGGTCCAAGATATGTATTTAGCACTTGGAAACTTATTTAGGAACTTATACTATGACTTTTAATAACTTTTCAGATTCAACAGGTTTTCTAAGCTGTGAAATGACTCACTTTGCGTCTGCGGGTGAGTGAGGAATTTCTTGAAATGCTTGACCAGGGCATGATTTGTCACTTTGCAGTCATTCGCCAGCATGTAGTTGCGTATCTCGGCCACAGACAACTCTTTCGGCAGCTCCATTTCAATTTTAAACGCAAGAACCGCACTTTTAAACAACTTTTTTACGCGAAAATAACAAAGTAACCCGAAACAGAACAAACAAAAACATTAGGCATTCGATAAATGGGCTTATCGGCTGCAGACATACAGGGAGCATGCGGAAAAAAGCTCGCTGATTTTGCTGGCTGACGCCGCTCAGATTGGCATGACACTCGGAATTATAAGATTTTATTAGGAAAATGAATTGATTTTGAGTATTTGATTTCAAATAAACATTTAATTAAATAACCATTTAATATTGATAATATTTCTAAGAATTTAATTAAAAATTAATTTTTTAATTTATTTGTTTTGTTATTGTCTGCTGCTCTTAGCTATGTCTATGCCATAGACAAGCAGACAAAAATATAACTCGCCTTTTTATTACATTTATTTTAAAAACTAATATTAAAATGAAATTTAAAAATTTAAAATCATTAAAGCAAAAAAAATATTCATAATCACTTTATATATTTTCAAAATGCATATGATTTGCAAGGTCATAAATAGTTCCTTCGTTGCATTAGAAACTTCTAACTAAAATTATAATTTTCTGTATAAACTTACTACAAAATAAGTACTAATAATTATTATTAAAAATTATAAATTATATATCTTATTTTATGTGACTTATACATAAATATGAATTTTATATTTCCTACAAAAAATAATTGTAAACTTTATTAAAAACCCCTAGTTTCCCCTTCTTAGTTTAAATTTCTTAAAATAAATATACAGAAAAGGCTTAAAATCAATTATGAAATCCCATTGGCATGTTAAGTTTCCGAATCGAATTGCAAGTTGATTTGCATAAGATTCAGCTCAGCTCAAAGATGTTCTGCCGGTGAGGCTTCATTATGCAAAAGTAATATTTAAAACAGCTCCGAAATTAATTCCTGAGACACTGCGAAATGGAAATGCTGAGGGCGGTGCTGGGTGCTCGGAGGAGTGTGTGTATGTGGGCCATAGACCGAGTTGATATCCTTCTCAATTGGCCAAATGGCTTGGATTTTCTGTGTGTGTGCCGGCAATTTGTTGAATCGACGTCATTTATCATCCGCACGGAGAGAGCTCTTGCCAAGGAGGAGGTGGAAGCCACCAGCCACAGCCGATGACAGTGACAATGGCGCATCTGGATACACAGATTGGGATTGTATCTTTCACTTGCATTTCAAGATGCAAATGTCAAGACGCGTTGTTCTGTGCTCTCAGCAGGCCGTCCGTCCCCTAAAGGGAGTTCTCCTCCGTGGCGCAGATGCGCACTAATTTGTATATTTGGAAACGTATTCGTATCTTGTGGATGGGTGAAGGCAGCAGGCTTGAGGTTACAATTGTTTCCGAAATAAATGCTTCTTATTTATTATTCTCTGGCTAGAGATTATGTCTGGGTTGCCCACAAGTGTTGGAGAATATATTTATTGCTATAATACACAGTCTCTGTAAACAATAGATATGTAATCCTGATGATTAGAAAAAATTTAATTATTATTTTCCATTAAATAAATGCCTTTTCTTATGATTAATTACTTGGTCAACCCCTCAATTTAATCCTCTTAAACAAGATGTGGACTTCAGGTAGCCCAAGTGCTATTTCTCCTGGGAAAACTGAAGGCATTCCGATCTCGGGAAGTGAACGAGAACGAGAGATATGCGAAGTATTTGCAGCTGGATTATGCAATTGTCACCGATTGCGTCGCAAAGTGGCGCCTGATAAGCGTTGCAAATTCAATTATATGCGACCAAGTACGAGTATTGAAGTGCGAGTGAGTGTCTGTATCTGTATCTGCATCAGTATCTGTGCCTCTGGAGGCAGTGTCCCAAGACACGACAGGCGAAGGTCTAACCAGGAGCCACTGTGACTCGAACTCCTCAGTGATCCTCCTTCTTGGACAAGTTGGCATTGGTGCGGGCGAGGATTGGCAGCAGCCATCTTGCTAAGTGTGCAGATACTTTCAGTGCACCTTCTGGATACTCCATCTCCTCTCCATGCTCCTCCTCCTCCTCCCTTACTTGCTGCTGCTGGAACACCAGTTGGCGTCAGTGTCGAATGCTGCCAGACAGCGATCGACGACGAACGATCCTCGATAGTTGCAGCCAAGGAGAGCGTTTGTCTTGTCTGAGGGGAGCCTGCGGGGAGGCGGATTACCTGGGATGGAATGGCTATAGTTACTTTACCACAGGACGGCATAATTGGCAATTGGAGAATGGGTTTGGCAGGGGGAATGGATCGGCAATGGGCATGAGAATGGCAATGGGCTCACTCGCTTTTATGACTGTTTTTTGCCAATTGGCAATTGCACTTAAAAAACAGCCATTAAGTCTTAAATCTAATATTGTTTTAAGAGATAATATAAATAAAAAATAAATAAATGGCGCTGAGAAGTATATCTTAAATGAGAAATATAAACTAAAGAAGTAGTTTTAGGTAGATAAACTCTTTTTAAATACCCTAGAAATCTCTATGAAATTTAAGAAATGAAGGCATTATAAAATCCAGATATTTTATATAGCAAATGTGATATTGGAGCTATGTTTTCTCTTATTTTTAAGGGCTATGGTAAAGCATATTTTTGTTATTCAAAATTCTTTTTCAAGTGTGACAACTAACGCCGACAGTCTATCTGGCTCAGTCACATCGAAGTCGTGGCCGGATTGAGTCTGTTTCTGTGTTCAACTAAGCCAAGATTCGCTCATTTCTAACCTGCGATTCGGTTTTATTTATTTATCCCTGATTCTGTGATTCCCTCTCCTCAGCCTCCTGACCCCTGGAGAGTGGCGCCTAAAATTACACGAGGCCGTGGTTTAAAAAAAAAACAGTGGAGTGGAGGGAAGCGAAGCGGGGCAGCTGTCACCGCGAAGGGCTCAGAGATTTATTGTTTGGAATCTGGGGATCGGCTCGGGATGGATGGATGGATGGATTGGCCTGTTCGAGAAGTCAAATGTCCGGCAGGCCGATTGGAAAGAGTGTGAGTGTCTGCCAACGACGACTTGTGGCTGCTGCCATAATGCCGCCGCCTCGCAGCCAAGCCAGATGTCCGCGTTTCCACAATCCTGGGCAGCCTTTTAAGTAGTCTGACAGTCATTATTGGACCATTACCAAATGAGCAGTGCGCATTATAAATGAGCACATAAAACATAAACGTTGTCGCCGGGGCCCGAGAGCCGATTACTGCAATTTAACACCCCCAACTTGGTCGAAACTCCCCCTTCTCTGTTGATATGCCGTCAATATCCTCGTCTCTCGTCCTGAGATCATCATATGCTGCCATTTCCGGCAGGGGAAGAGCTCGGGAATTCGCTCATATGCCAGGCCATGGAGTGGCTTGGTGTTCGATGATTTTGGTGGTCAAATGCTTTAACTCGCACCGGGATTTCGGCTCGTTTCGCTCGGCTTAGCCCGACTCCCAAGTGGGATTATGTCACTTCCCCGGTGACATTTGCATTTTGATTGACAAACTCATTTAGCAACTGCACTGTATCCGTGTCCTTCGTCCTTGGGCCTTCCCCTCTGTTGTGGAGTGTATTTGCTAAGCGCTTAAGAGATTTTCAATTACACTTATTTCGAGAACAATGAAACGGTCTTTAAATGCTTTGATTTAAAATATTTACACTTTTGCTGGGGTGCTGGGTTCATCGAACATAAGCTCTTAATATGTATTAACTTTACTATTAACAGCAGAGAAGATGAAGGTTTTTTTTAATAGTTTGTTTTAGGTTTAGAGTGTTTACAAAATCTTGTACAATTTTATAGAGCAAAAATCGATTGGAATATAACATTTTCAGTTGACTACGTTTTTAAAGTATCTACAAAAATCTTTAAAGTAAATTATTAAAATAAAATTGCTTTTGAAATAAATATTATTTAGTTATACATCATTTGTTGCTTTACTACATTTTTTATTTAACAATTCCATTGCTAACAAACCTTAATGTATCTGAAGCTACGAGCAAGGCAATAGGTCAACTTTTAAATTCGTAGCTACAGGTTTTTATTACTATAAATTCTTTGTTAAAATAATAACGGAATAACATTTGCTATGTTTATTATGATTTTCTTGTATACATTTTTAAGAGCTAACTTTTATTGTACATATTCCTCCAATAATTTTCCTTCAAATAACCATTAAACGTAATTCAGAATAGATTGTCTACTTTTACTGACAATATTTTAAGCTGCTGCTAAAGTGAAAAACTAAAATCAATGCAATCCGAAAAGTGAAAGGTACATGTGTTGGTACTTATTATTCTATAAGGCAAATATTGCATAATGAGTAGAACTCAATTACGCGCTCATGTAACGGCCTCGATATATATTCATGTGACAATTTTTAATGTTTGCCTGACAACCATTAAAGTCGAGCCCGACAATAAAAGCGGCGGCAGCCGAAAAAAGAGGATTGAAGCGGAGTGTGTGTGGTGCGTATCCCTGACCCTTCTCTCTGCAGCCTGCAACCCCCGGCCTGTGTTCGACGAAGATCCATCCGACAGGCGAGAGTGTTGTGACAGTTTTTGCCGGCGAATAATAAAAATAAAAATATATTTCATTTTCCATGGGTTCGGTTTTTGGGTTCGGGGTTCTGGGTTCTGGAATCATTGCCATTTTCTGGCTATTTTGAAATTGATATATGCATAAACCGCAGTGACAGATGTTGCAATTAAAACGGCATAAAAACGGTGGAGGAATTGCCACCACCATCATTCCCATATCCTGCCATATCCTGCCCGAATATATACATATACATATATACAGCGCGAAAAGTGCGCGCTGTCAGCTTGACAGGCGGACAGCTCAATTGTCAAAATAGGTTTTAAGTGCCGGCAACTGATTTTTCGTGAGCTGAGAGAGAGTGGAGTGCACTTCTTCTCCTCGACTGCCACCAGTATCAATTGCGATTCCAATCACCGAATCTCCGGGCATTGAGTCCCGTCCAGACGCCCGAGACCCAGCGCAGAGGGTGGTCGGATGTGCGATGTGCGATGTGGCGGCCGCAAATGGAAACGCCCCATGTGGTTGCCACCACTCGTCCGGTCTCTGGCCATCGTGCTGACCCATTGATTGATTGCATTTGGCCCCGTCCAGTCAGCAGCCAACTGCCACGCCCCCCTGCCGCCTCCAGAAGGTCCCCGTCCGCCGATGGTAGGGCAAAAGCGATTGCAAGAGCGCCACTCGTAACTCGTAAAGCGCGCAACACAGCAAATATTGTACTTAACACCCGGAGGGGCACTTGGCCACGGACTCGTCGCCAATGCACTTGGCGAAAAAACAATGTCCTTTTTAGAAGAGCTTGCTTTTAAATTAAGAGAAACCTGAAGCCTTTTTTCATGTACAAATGGAGCGAAATGTTAAACTTATTAAGGGGGGAATTTTCATTTTGCACAATTTTCCACAGTTGAAGAAAAATCAAAAGAATCACACTTTTTAATTGTTTAGGCATTACAGAAAAATCCAAAATTATTTAATAGGTTTTTTAAGAAATGTTCATTAATAAAAATAGCCCTAAAACTAAGGAATTCATAATAGATAACAGCAACATTAAAGAATCTTTCTATATTTATAAAATACAGTTCTTTTAGGAATTTTCTTAGGTTTAAATTTTCGACAAATATTTTCTTATAATAAAAATGTATTTATTATTAATGCCTCTTAGTTATCTCTTGAAATTGGTGACACAATCATTGCTTTATAGTTTAGGGCATAATTTTTTGCCCAAGTGTGCCCCCTTGCTGCTGGGTTTTGCCTTTGCCTCGGCATGACTTGGCTTCCCTTGGAATTAATTCACGTTTACGTTTGGCAGTGGCAACAGCTTTGGTCATTTGTTGCTTTGAGCTAACACGTTGCTCTCATTTCCCGCCGATGCTCGGCCGCGGTGGGTGGTGCCGCCACCCCATCCCCATTTCCTCTCCCCATTCCGCCAGAGAGCACCACCCACGGCAGCCACGTGGATCGCCCTGCTACCATATATCTTGTGCGGAGCGAGGTGAGGACACGCCCAGACCTTATGGCGCAATTCCATCGTGTAAGTCGCACTTTTTCGGTTTTATAGGTTAATTTGCTTTTATTACATTATCATAAAAATAAACAGAAAAAAACACAACAAAAGACAAGCTTGCCAACACACACACGAGAGCATCCGCGCGACAGCCGCAAAAAACATTTGAGGTTTACCTCACGGCATCCACAGTGGACTCGGACCGAGGACCATTTCCGGAGCGGAATGCGTGTCCTGGACCCGCTGAGCATTAGCCACACTCCCTGCGAGTCCTGCATCCTGCCGGGGAATCGTAAAAAATAGATCATAAAGCGGAAGTCCAAATATGTTAGTGCGTATTAATAGTCAAACTTTTTTTCTGCTTTGTTTTAAAACTTTATGCAGCTTGTGGAAATGGAAGCACTCTCCCAGGCCAAGTGGCAATCAGTTCACCCACAAAATTTAAAACCTTTTAAAGAATAGTAAAAAAATATGAGAGTGAAGTTATAAGTTATATTTAGTACAAATAGTGCAGCGTTTAGTTAGGAAACGGATTTATCATAATTTAGTTGTATTTTTTCTGTATTTTCTTAGGTTCTATGATTTTTATATGTTTTATAAAATAGAGTTATTTTAAGCGTGTGTCTTGATAATTATTGAAAGTGTTGTACTTAATAGAAATCTTCTTGTTTTTCGTAAACCACAACAAAAAAAATATGTTGTAGCTTTTTTTCAAGATTTAATGTATTTTCCCTTTATTGTTAAATAAATGTATACTAAAAAGTTAGTTTTTTAGTTTCATTTCTTACAAAATAATTTTAGCTATTTACCTTTATTACTTTAATTAATAATTGTATTATCATAATTTATTTGATACATTTCATTTCATACATTTATTTATAAAACAAATTTGTTCATTTGTTCACGCATGTCAGATGCCATTTTCAATTAGGAAAGTCTTTCTTTAATTAAAAGAAAACTCATTTGTTAGAACTCTTTTTTGTATCAGCTGAATGGTTTTACTTTACATAAATATTATTATTCATAAAAATTATTAAAAGAAGCATGAATTATTAAATAAATTTAACCTTATAAATATTTATTTGTAATATTTAAAATTCTTTAAAAATTTTACAAATAAGTCGGTTGTGTATCTTACGTAAATGAAACTGCAAAGAAAATTTTCCCTCGGATTTTCTTATTTTTTTTATTATAGAATGTATATATAGCGGTTTCAAGAGCTAGCCACCTATTCTGCCGCCATCCCTAAGAAGCAGTTAAAATAAGAGTTCAAAGTAATCAGTGAGTAATTATATATAATTGATATCGACTTAGCATTATAATTTATTACTATTATAACTTTAAATGGAAAAAATCTAAAATAAATCTCAGTTAAACCCAATTAAATTAAAACTGCCCCCCAAATGTGGCGTGATATTTAAGCAGTGAGCAATTAAAGGTTAACTTAAACCAGATAAGGCTGCGATTAATTGTGGAGGATCGATAATGGGAGTTAAGTTTCGCGCAGTCCGGCGATAATGGTAATGACTGCCGATAAATACAGGCTGCTGCGGAATCTGGTGATCGTATTAACGCTCTTGTGTCGCCACTTAAGGTGGCACCACCTTTGCTTTGGCATTTCCACTTGGCGATCGTGGCATCCAGGAGATATATATTCCAGAACAGAAACAGGGCCGCGAAGTCAGGCGAAAGGTAAACAAACAAATGACACCAAACAAAGGGGCGTTTCTCTGGGAATCAGAAGAAAACAAGAGTTGAGGTGAAAACTGTGGTTCCATTTTCATTTCCACACACATTTACTTTTTGTTTTGTTTTTGTTGTGTGGTCTTTTCTTTCTTTTGTTGGGCGCCGTTCGCACCTGTCCGAAGTTGGCTGGGAGCCCTCCGATTGGTGGATATCCGGCTGACTTCCAGTGGACGGCTTCCCCTGTTGGGAAGTGAGTGCGGCAGCGGTGGTGGTGGTGGTGTCGGCACTTCCCAACTGGACTGGCTGGCTGTCTGGCTGGGTGAGGAACGAGCCCGAGGGCGTTTCCATCGGTCGTTCCAAGGCGAGCGGCATTGCCGCCGTAGTAGCGTTGTCCCACTCTGGCAGCAACTGCAGCGGAATGCGCTTCCAGCCACGACGAACGTGAAACCGGCAGGGGAACGTGACCAAGAGCGGCGCAAGCACCACAGCAACGGCATTCACAACCAGTCCATGTCCAAACGTTATAAGGTGCACATCTGGAGCGTATGTGTGCTCGCCTAGCGCTGTTGCCGTCGTTGTTTCCGAAATCGTTACGTTGCGTGTCGTGTGCGCTGCCGCCGCGTTTTTACGAGTGAAAGATTGACGGAAAAAGAACCCTTTGTAGTCACAGATACGTCTGCTATCCCGCAGATACTTACTTCATAGTGACAAGTGACATAGATACAGTTGCAAACCCTTAAAAAACACGTGCAATCTTTGAGATACTTTGGCGGAGCAGTTGCCGCCACAGATACTGCTTTAATCTGGGAGATACTTTCAATTGACTGAACTATTTAAATGATAGATACTTCTGTGAGGATTGTTTCCTGAGACTCCTACAATACTTTCATCAATCCTGGAGATACTTTTCTGCTTGCCTAAGCGTAGTGACAGCTATTTCTTGACTTCAGATACATCTGTAAACAAACCGACTCTTTGGTTCAGATACTACTGCAGTCCCAGAGATACTTTAGGAGTGACCTAATGCTGTGTCCACCTAATCGCTCGTTGTTTGTGAACACACGTAATCGAAGCTGAACCACTGTTTACGTAAAACCAAAACATCATTTGACATTTGATGTAGGAGCTACATAAGTCCTTTACAAGACTGCCCAAAGGAGAGACAGTGAGAGAGAGTAAGAGTGAAAAAGATAGAGAGAGAGAGAGAGAAGAGTAATTTAACACCCAAAAAGTCCTGGATTGAAATGGCTGCCTACACACAATTCGGATACGGAGGCTTTCCGACGGCCTCGCAGGTGGGTTTAAAATTTATGAACATTATTATAAATGATAATATATAAAAGTTAATATATATATATATTAATAGTATTATATATACATTTTTTCAAACTATCCGAAAAGTATACAAATTTTAAAAATATTTATTATAATAAAACAAACAAAGAAAACCCTTGGTTTAAAATATTCATTTATTAAGTATATTAAATTTCTCTGAAATTAGTTTCTCAATAATTCTGTATTATATAGAAATTTTAAAGTATATATTTATCAAATAATCACTACAGTTTTTCTTATCAAAAATAATAATTAGGTCAAATTAAAGGTTTTTTAGATAAAAGCATATCCAATCCATTTTAATTCAAAAAACCTAAATCTTATAAGACCCAAGCCTAAATGCAATTTTTAATAGCTTCAAGTACAAGTATCTTGGCAGCGGCCGACCCAAAGTCAAAGGTATCTGATCGCTTGATCTTGAAGACCTACACTACTGTAGGGCAAAAACGCCTCAACTCTTTGATTGTTGCGCTCTTGGACTTTCACATGAAAGGCAGCCACAAAAAGAGCTGCTCCTTGAAGCCAACTCTTTTTGCCATGCTTATGACAGTAAATTGGTAGAAGTAAGCAAAGAAACAATAAATCAGATGCCTGATATATGACCTGAGAAAAAAACACTCGCCAGGGCTTAAGACTTTTTATGTCATCTGTAAAAATAAACAGAAAAACTGCAGGGTTTGCTTTAAGCCTTTAACTTTCGGTTAGCATTCTTTGAACTTTAGAGATCTACTGCAGGTGCAACTATAGAATTTTGTGCAATATTTTGATGGTCACAAGAAAGTTATTCGGATACAAATAGTAAATTGATTGAGTTTTTTCTCCCCTAAAAGATACTCGCACACTATCCAGTTTAATTTCCCAGGCTGGGATTCCTCGAAGAAGTGCCCGGGACGGGGACTCTTTCCCATTTCGGACCACACGAGTCCAATTAAGTGCAGTCGAAATGAAGAGGGAGGAGGTGGAGGAGTGCCAAGAGCCAGACAGAGTTGTAGGCAATCAGGAGGCGCAGGCGATGGGGAGGTGCCGAATGAGGCACGCTCAGGTGAAACTGTTGAAAAGTCAATAAAATTCAATTGCGGCGATCGTAAATCATAAAATTCATAACCGTAAAGTGACAGCTGAGGGCAGGCCCTGGGAATGCCTTGGTAGCTACGTGAGCAGCATCTTGGCCCTCCATTGATGAGGAGCTGGACTCTGGGCAAGATGCTGGCGATATGCAGTGGAGGTCTCAGACTTGGTCTTGGTCTCGATCTTAGTCTTGGCCTTGTTCTTGCTCTTGGTCCCACAAAGCGAACGATCATCGATGGACCAATGACTTTGGACCCCGCACTGATCTACTTTACATTGCAATGGGCCGCTCCTCTCTTTCCTCTTCAAGTGGCGCTTGCTGCTATCAAGTTGGTCATCTGCCCAGGGAGATGAGGTGGAGGAGAAGTGCGGGAGTAGCTACGACTCGGAGGCGGATGGATCCGGGAGCCTGGCAGAGAACTCGGAGATACAAGTCGCGATTAGATCGCTGCGTTTGCGATTCACAGAAATTTTCAAAGCACTGAAACTGGACTGGGACTGGGACTGAGACTTGAACTGGGGGTATTGGTACTGGGCACTGGCACTGTGCACACATGGCCAACAGATCTTATCTGGCCACTGTCGCCTGCCAGTCGTCTGCACAGGCTCCACTCCACTCTTCTTCACTCCATTCGGACGACATGGATGTGGCCAATTCACATGGCCATGGCCCACTGGACTCGACTCTTGACTGGCGCTTCCTCCGTCCTGGAAAGGAATGGAGTTGAGGTGCTCCTCGCTGCCTTGCCTCATGAATAATGCATTCAAGGAGAACGCAAGGAGCCGAGGAATCTGGCAGGCGCATAGAGCTCCCTATATGGTGTCGCCTATCAGATCAGTTGTCATAATTCTCATATTGTTTGCGATTTGCTGGGAACGCAGCCGGAGCCTCCTTCCGATCGAAGAGCAAGCACAGCTCCCAGCTCTCGGGACCGAAATGTATTTGCTTTTTACTAATTAAAATCACGCGGCCCAAAAACACAAAAAAACACCTGAATCATTCATTTGTTAAATTTTGATAAATGGTCGTGCGTTTTTTCTCTGTATTTTTATTTTCATCTGTGTCCCTATATATAGTCAACCAGGCGGGGTTTTGGCCTCGAAATTCTATTATTCGAACGATTCCCCAGCGTGACTCAAAATTTTTCCTATATTAATTATGAAATGCTCAAAAGGCCTTCTAGTGGATCACTCACCTGTAGATTCTACACTTGAATCAGAGAGAAAATGTTTACTTAAACGATGATCGATGGTGGGTTTATTAATTAAAGTCAGGGAGTATTTTTAAAAAATTTTTGAAATTTTGTTTAAAGTAATCAAAGGAGGAAGTAATCGTATCTAAACAAATATGACTTGGCTATTCGTTAAAACCTTAAATACCTTTAATTAATTTAGTATAATTTTCCCAAGAACATATTCCTTTTCCTCTCTAAAAACTAATTTCTTTTCTCTGGGTGCACTGTCTGCGAGAATCGATCTCCCCTCGATCGCATCTGATAATTATAAAATAATATGCATGTGCTGCGATTTCGATGGGCGAGGGTTCTATTGTCAGATTATGTTAATGGCGCGGAATAATTATGCGTTTTTGGTCAGCATTTAATTTTTGCCCAGAATTTCGCTACGGAAGCCGTGTAAGCCCGGCAAGAAATTGCTGCCAGGATATACAATATATATATGACCTTTAGGCTGACGCAGGCAGACATTCCGCTGGCATTCGATCAATTTGTAGCTGTCCATCAGCGGAGCATTCAGCTTAATTATAGGTTCGGCAATATATTTTCGCCCAGGCAGACTTTGGAAATTGAGGCAGCTCGCTCGTTTCGCAGATTGCCCGCGGTAATTTTCAGAAGCCTTCTTCGCCAGCATCTGCAACTCCATCTCGATCTTGGGCAAGGGTCTGGGTTTGGACTTGGGTCTGGGTTTGGACCTGGGACTGGGCCTGGGCCTGGCTCAGAGCTGCAGACCTGAGACTCCAGACCGACCTATAGGCGTTGGCTGCCACACCCTCATTGATTTCTGGCATTTTTAAATGCCCAACCAGTCTGCTTCTTGGGCTTGGCGCATTTTGCATATTAATTGCCAAGTGAGTGGCGCATGCCATAGGCGAGAAGCTCCTCTTCGCATACATAAAAAAAGTTATATATATATGTATACTGAAAAGATGGAGGACATCAAGCACTTGAAATCGATTTGCGATGTGCGAGGTAATTGATCTGGCCGCCGCCATTTGCAGGCGGACGAAGAAGGAGACTAAAGGAGGCCAACGGAGTCCAGCAGCAGATTTCCGAATCCCGGCCATTGATTAAGGGAACTTAATCGCCGCGGGATTATGAATCCCGTGCAGCTTCTGCTTCTGCGCTTTGCTTTTCAGCCGGCGGCCCTGATTGTGTGTTAACACCATATTCGCTTACATGTTATCGATGCATCTTGTAATGGGGGCCTTCTGTCGATTTTTCGAATTAAATTCGCTGGCAATTACCCCAACCCGCTGCCGGTGCGGATTTTGTATCTTTGGGATGGGCAAACAACATTGCCGGACATCAATATTTATGAAGTTTCTAGTGCGGCAGTTAGCATGACTTACTCGGGCTTTCATCGGCACAAAATTAGCCATTATGCGTGGACGTGTATGTGCGTTTCCTGTGCCCGAAGTGGAGCGAGGCTTCTATTCCCAGGCAGGTTCTGTTCGCAGCACCTTCCTGGCCAAGTTGACAGCTGGTTTATCTAGCTATTAGCTGTAATTATTTAAAGGAATAATAATACTAATCAATTCGAAAATAATTATAATCGTTGTAGAGTAACTTTGGTATTATTATAGTTTAAAAATTTTAAAAGAAATATATATTTTCTTGCTTTTGAAGATTATAATTAATGTTTAAAATATTTTTACATTTTTCCTGTTCATTTCTTATTAACTTATTAATCACAAACACTTCAGTAAATGTAAAGTTTATCCAGCTGTTAAGCTTAATTCCCAATAATTTCCAATTCATTGGTCTTATTTATGAAGATAAATACCACATATCAGCTTAAGGTTAGTTTTTATGTTTGAAAATGAAATATATTCCCCTTCAATAAGACAACGATGGGATACTTCTTGGAAGCCCAACCTCGGCACAGTAAGTGTCTGTGGAGCGTCTTATCAGGTCTTAGTATCGCCCATAAGGTGTTCGAAATGACCCTTTTGCAGCTAAGGGAAAATATTTCTCGATCGTCGAAATAAAAATTAAAATGGCCCTTTGATTAACATGCATTAGTTATGTAAGCCAGTGGCGGTCTGTTTATATATCACTTAAGGCTATCAGTGGATGCGTTTCGAGTTGTGAAGTGTACCTGCACGGTGGGAAAATGTTTTATCGATTTGATTTTGTGAACCCGATTTAAAAAAAGATAAATCAAGTCACTCTTTAAAATAATATGTTATTTGGGAAATTGTTTCGAGAGGGAAATGTTTTTAATTATTATATCTAAGCTCAAATTTATTAATTGTTTGATTTGTTATTTCTTTTGGATCATTAATAAGAATTAAAAAAGAGTGTTTTAAGACACATTTTCTCCCCGTGCCATCACCTTAATATACACATAAGATAAGGCACTAAAAAGCCGAATTTGTGTTTCAATTTGCGATAAAGTTGGTCCCATCTAAAGTTCCTCCTCTCCTCTTCCCATTGCAGCTAATGCCGCCGAGTGCCCAGCCAGCGGAGGACTCCTCAGCGAACGTGAACGACTCGCTGGTGATGACAAACGCCCCGGCGATGAGCCCCGCGGGTGGTGCGGACTGCCAGGCGAGCCAGCCATCGGGTGGCGTTGCTGGAGCTGGCGGAGATGCCTCCTCGGGGGCACTCAGCCCCAATGCCCTTTCGCAGAACTCGCAGAATGCGCCGACGGGGGGATCGGTGGTGGCCGGAGCTGGATCCGGGCCAGGCGGAGCGGACCTGGTTACCGGTGGCGGCGGAGGCTCCCTGGACGGTAATGGCGTGGGCACGACGCCCACGGCCGGCGGAGGCAGTGGTTCCTGCTGCGAGAACGGGCGACCTATTATGACCGACCCGGTGTCGGGTCAGACCGTCTGCTCCTGCCAGTATGACTCCGCCCGCCTTGCCCTCTCCAACTACTCGCGCCTGCCGGCAGCCAGCGTTGGCGTCTACGGGACACCATATCCCTCAACGGACCAGAATCCCTACCAGAGCATCGGAGTGGATAGCTCCGCCTTCTATTCGCCGCTGGTGAGTGCACTTTAATTTTAATATAATTAAAAAAATATATTAAAATATATTTATTAATAAATCATTTTTATTATGTCAAAGAAAAGCTACTTAATTTATTTTTAATCATTATTTTCTTTGGACCTTTAGCTGTCAAAATGTATAATATTTTTCCAAGTGTCAGGCAGGGACCAAAGAGGTGAAGAGCCCCCTTGGGCCAGAGGGCTAAATGGATTATCTCAGCGTATGACTTTAATTGTGTAGTCAGTGGCTTTTGTCCGCAGCTTAGGAGGGAGACACCGAACCAACAACGACAACGACAAAGACAACGACAACGACATCGACAACTAAAACGACAACAAAGCTATGGCTTTGGCTATGGCTAACAACGACAACGACGATGGCTTGTCAATGCAGTCGACTAAATCGAATTATCATTATGGCTGACTGAAGCTCAGTCAAACCTCATTTGGCTCCGTATCGGGGGTTTAGTTTCTTCCCCCGGAATCCTCACTGGATCCCCTTTCTATCGCCGCCTATCCATCTACCTAATTTATAAGCCAGGCCAGCCCAGCTCAGTCTGATGGTTCCCTACTACTGCCAACTCTCCTCTCCACTCCTCTCCCTGCTGCCAATCCGACTTCCATTGCGATATTTGATACTTTGCATAAAGAAAGGCAAAATCATTGGAAACAAAACATATTGCCCCATGGCCTCAATTACACTCCACTCTCTTCGTGTATGTGTGGGCTAATCAAGCTTATGGCCCAGTGTGTGTAACATACTCATAGTGAAGGTTAAGGCAATAGGATGACCCTTTGGCATATGTTTGAAAGGATATTTAAGCAAGAAACATCAAATTGGATTCGATTTTTTAATATAATTTGATTTGAATCAAGATTTTGATTAAGGGATATACTAAATAATAATATAGTTTGTGTAATTATAATAGAAACTTTTGGTTTTTATTTTGTTTAAAGCATTCTTTTGATTAATGAAATAATTCCAATATTACTATTATCCTTAAAGTATCCTATTTGCTAACTTGTATATTATTTATGGACTCTTTAGATAGATAGCAGATATTTTACATTGAATATATATTTAAGTTTTTTGTAATTTTTCCCCTTATATCATGTCTAAATTTCTTAAGGGGGGGGTAAGGTTTGTTCGGTGCAAAAATGGCCGTTTTTCAAAAATTTTTTGTGGCGAAACGGATAAAGTTAGCGTAAAAATTTAAACACCATAAAGTAACACAATATTTCGACTATTTTATTATTATTTTTTTGTTAAGAAATAATTAGAGAATTAAGAGCTATTAAGAATTTCCTAAGCCGCCATCGAAAAAAGGTGGTTTGCGGTGAACATCCTTACAGCCTACAGGATCACGCGATTTAAAAAAACTAAATTGCATTACTTAAGGGATAAATGTCCCGAGGTAACACCGAAGCGTTTTTTTTTTTAAATTTTTTTTCTGATTTTTTATGCCATTTTGAAGCAAAAAGTCCGATTTTTTACTAAAAAAAAAGATAACTTGTTAAAAAAAAAAATACAATTAAAAAAAAAATTAAAAAAAGGGCCACGTGAGTACCTGTAGAATTAGTTAAACTATATTTGTGCAAAATTTCTTATCGATCGGATCAGTAGATTTTCTGTAATCGTGTTCACCGACTTGGAAAATGCTACTTTTCAGGAGAGCGCTTCAAAGTTTTGTGAGCACATGCAGTGCACACTAAGCGACCTCCATTAAATTGGCTATAACTTTGTTAATTTTAATTTGATTGACTTGCAACTTTTACACAATATTCTTTACATTTTGTGCAATTGTAATAAAAAATAAAAAAAAAATTTCGAAAAAAAAAATTACAAACCTTACCCCCCCCTTAATGAAAATATTCCAAAAATCAATAAAAATCTCAGTAATTTTGTATTAAATTGAAATACCCCTATTATTTTGACATTGACTGTGTCTATACAGTCTCTAAGTGACCGCTGAAATGTACACGAGCACAGCATGACTGAAGCAAAACACACGCTGGCGCTGCTGCTGCTGCTGCTTTTGCTTCAACTTTTCGCTTTGGCTTTTGGCTGCTGCTGGCCTGAATGAAAGGCAAACACAAGCACAAACACAGTCGCAGACAAACACACAAAATTGGCAACAATATGTATAACAACAATGTGGACAGTATTTAGCCTTGGCAAATAGCTAACTGCCCGAGATGGATAGGCCGGACAACGGCTTAGCTGGAAGCGTCCAAAAACAATCGAAAGACCAAATAACCAAATAGCCAAGCAAGTGTTTTATAAGGACACAAATAAATAATTTCATCAGCGTGGTTTGTGTACACAATTTTTCGATTTGCGAATCAGAGACAATGTGTTTTTTATCCCAATGTTTATTATTTTATGTGATTTCTATAGTTAAACCTAAGAAGAATTTGTTGTTTCAAGAGATGTGTCTTCTAAATTAAAATAAATTATAAACTTCTCAGTTATTTCCTTAAAAATTTGAAAGATGGGTTTGGTAAATAAAATCAAAAATTATATATATATCTCAATAAGTGTTGTTTATTTTATTTATTTAAAGTTCAATATCGAAAACCGATTTAAATTATTAAAATATCAATGAAAAATGGAATTTACAATGCAATAAATATTTTATTAAACATTTTACTAGAATATTATTACCAATATTTAAAAAAATTGCCATTTGCATAACTTGGACAGATTGGAAACATATGTTTAAACTTTAAAGCCTAATTTTTGATGTAAGCTTCATGTAAAACATGAAAACCAGTTGAACAATATATAAGTTATGATTAAAAAGACTTTAAAATAATCTAAAATAAACTAAACAAATTTCTCCACACTATTGCTCTACCTTAGACCACCTTTCCACTTCCCCAAATTAACCAACAAGTTTCATAAATTGTTACTAATTTAAAGAAATCTTAAAACACTTGTCCCGACTTTGTCAACAATATTTCCCCAGAGCTGTAATAAGCACATTAGTTTGAATGATCTAATTAATATGAACGAAAACACGGTCTAATCAACTTGGGCGGCTCTCGGCCGAGTACTTCAAAGGGAAACCTCCTCCTTGGAGGCAGGCGAGTGATGTAAGAGGAAAGAAAACCCCCCGGGAAAAAGGAGAGGAGAGGAAAAGCAAATGGGGCGGAGACGGCAGCGGCAGCCACCAAAGTGTCATGTTAAATTGTTATTTACAACAACAGGAAATTCATTCGTTCTTCTCCTTTTTTCGTCTTTATTTTTATTTGGTTTTTTTCTCCCCCTTTAGTTTTTTATTTTGTGGCAAGAGAGCGCACCTGACCGACTGAGTGTCTTCTTTATCGCGGACGTCGCGTCACGAAGCGCATACTTTTAATTAAGAAAATATCTCTGGGGGCTCGATAAGATGTCTGTTCAATTTGGAAGCGAGGTGTTAATACGCGGGATCTGGCAGAATCTTACACATCATTTCGATTGGTAAATAAATCGGGGAGACGACCACGACGACGACTACTCCCCAAGATCTCTTTTTTCGATGGTCGAGCCGAAGCCAATACCAATACCAATACCTGTTCAAACGACATTTTGATAAATATATTTGTCACTCGACTGCGGCGGCATCTGAACTGATTCGAGGAGCGCTTTCGGCTCTGGAGGGGGTGAAAAATTAATAAACAACGGCATACATGATGTTCGGCAATTAAAAATGTTAATACCATTTCATAAATCAAGAGTCCACAAAAGCCCGGGTCGACAGGGCCAACCAGATTGGGCCGCTGCCGCAGCGGCGATCTGGCCAATAGTTGTCGCTCATAAATCCGGCTGTCATTTTCCGAGGGCATAAATCGCAGCACGCCACAGCCAGACTTGGGAGTCTGAATTGGAATTAAAATTCAAAGTGTCAGTCCCGCAAAAGCCCGATTTTATACCCGTTTAATAACAATAATCGGCGCTCTCCGGCTTAGATAATTTCCGATTTTCGGAAAGTTATGGTTTCTCGGTATCGATCGCTGTATCTGTCGATGAATGTCTCTCAAATATATGGCCAGCATGGCGGCATTTGCTTGTTTTGGCGCGAAATATGTTGGCAAATTATAAATTCCATGTTAACAAAATTGTCAACTTTGGAAACTGTGGGAAAATGCTTTGTCTCGGCGGCAGCGAAATAACATAATAATAACTCAATTCAATTCATTGTATTCAATGCTGAATTCTTAATTATTTCAGAGCAATCCGTATGGCCTCAAGGACACGGGCGCGGGCCCAGAGATGGGAGCCTGGACCTCCGCCGGACTGCAGCCCACCACAGGCTATTATTCCTACGATCCCATGTCGGCCTATGGGTAAGAACCATCACTCTCTCTCTCTCTCTCTGTCTTTTAAATTTAATTAGTTGTAACGCTGAACAATAATTAATTGCGTCTAATAGAATATAAATAGAAAGCCTTTTAGCGCAATTTAAATACTACGCAGAGAACCCGTGGCCAGCGAATCAAATGCAATCGCTCGCCCATAATTAATTACAAAATATTTGCAAGTACTTGAAATTGATTTGAATTTAATTGCTTGCGGCGGCTGCGATGCCCCAGTCCCCACCCATTCGTGTCCTGGTTTCTTCCTCCGATTCCTCCCCTCGTGTTCTAGGGACTGACGATAATAAAATTTGAATTGTTCGAAACTGTATGAGAGCGCAAAATTATTTATTTATGATTGCTGCAAAAATAATAGCAGTTAATTGCACGCCACGGCGCGCAACGCACACAGTATGTCCTCACCGAGAGATTTTGTATATAGATTCATGTGTGTTTTTGCACTGAAAATATTAAGCAAAATATATATTTTTAATTTAAATAAAACATCAAAATTTATTAGATTTTTGTTTGAGGGATTAAAAAACTACATATTTGACCACTTAATGTATCAATGAAAGTAAGGTATAGTCTTTTTAGGTTCTGCATTGCACTTTCATTAACATTAGAAAGTAGGAAACCTTTCTCATCAGTATCCTTTGAATACGAGTTTAATCGATATCCTTTTAAGTACAAAAATAATTTATATGAAGACTTTGAGGCATTTTTCATTAAAATATTAGTTTTGATGTTTAGAAAAGATAATAATTTAATAAATTTTCCTTATTTTTCCCCTGTGTAAGTGCGTGATTTTGTGGAGTATGCTGCTTAATTAGCACCTATAAAATAAATATTTTATTCCATATGCCAAACATTTTTGCTCCGTGCAAGCACACACATTAATACGAAAAGTATGTGCACACGTGGGTGCATATGCATGGATAAGTGCGTACGCACATACCACACACACACACGGTGTGGTGTAGGAGAGGACGAGGCCCCAGTACCACTACCAGTCCCAATCCCAGTTCCAGTCCCAGTCCGAGCTTAATTCCGATTCCAGATCGGGGGAAAAGAGCGACTGGGCAGGCTGAGTGGCATGCAACGGCTGCGGCTTCCCGTTGGACGGTTGCTTTGGGCCGGCTTGCGTGCGGAAAGCCCATGAAATCGAGCTGCAGCTAAGTGAATGAATGAGTGAGTGAGTTGTAAGCGATGCAGCTGAGGGAGGAGTGGGGTGGCGGTGCCGAGGGGTTACCGGAGGGGGCACGGAGCGGTGTGAGCCGCAAATGAACGCCATGTTGGCCGCCATATTGAGCGGCAGTACATACGCACGTACTTACCGGTGTTATGTTGGTATGTGTTTCGGCCTGTAAACTGCACTGAAATGTGGTCATTGAATTTTATTACGTATACGTAAATTAGAAAATTGTTCGCTTTTGTAAGAGTAATAAGTTTAATATTTGTTTATATTTTACAACAATTAAAGGAAAACATATTAAGGATGTTCTCCCAATTTCTCATCAAAAAGAAAGCTCTCTATTTATCATAAAAGAAATCATATTTAACCCTTTCCAAATTAAGAACAAAGCTATTTGCAGCAGTAAAAGTTTTTGCATATTTAAGTTTAATTATTTTTAAAGCTCACCTTGATTACTTAATATGTTTTTCCCTCTGTGCGAAGGCGTATACATATTTACGGACTTGACAAAGACATTTAAGAGGGGAGAACGGTTGCGCTTTGTTTTGTTCATCGTCACAAATTGGCACCGTGGAAAGGTGGAAAATCTGACTGACTGACTGACGGTCTCTCTGTCTGTCTGGCTTGGATGGAAATTGCAGGGGGTCGGGCAAAATGGAAAAGGGAATCGGTGGGGGATGGGTCCCAGCCTGAGTGGGGGGCGGCACTGACAGCCATCGTAATTACCCAGTGACAGGCATGCCTGTGTCTGCTCACGGGAGCGAATGTCATTTTAATGCCGGCATTATTTGTTCGAAATGTACGAGTAAATCGCAACTCGCAGATAATGGCCGCCGTAATTGGCGGCTCCGGCCAAATTGCATGTGTTTCGCGTAGAAGCTAAAAATGTAAATGTGTGTAAGCCGGTCTAAAACTAATAACCGCACCATTCGGCCATTCCCAGCACAATGCACTGCAGAATAATATTATTAGGGAATTTAAGAATATATTTTTTGGAGTTTTATTAGCTTGGGAAATCGGAAATAAGTAGTTAGTTTGGAAAAGGTTTATTAAAAAATAAAACTGATTCCAGGATCAAAAGGAAAAGTTTATTCTCTTAATTTAAGGATAATCATTCTCTGTTATTTTTCTGAGTGCAAGCAACCATATAGCCATAGACTCATAGAGCCGTATCCGTCGCCCTGTATTTGTGTGAACAAGAATGTGATTTGTTAACAAGATTATGGCCCGCTAGGAACAGCAGCAGCAGCAGCAACAGTAGCAGCTACTGCCGCGGCCAAATCATTTTTGTTTACGAGTTATGCCAAAAGAACGCAGACACATGTATGCCGGTACATGCATTTCGCGGCACTGCAATTATATGGCGAATACAAAAATAGGATGCGTGCCAATTACGGACAAATTGATGTTGTGTTAGCTTGTAAACATAACAGCACAAAAAGCCCACAAAGCGTATCACTCGAATCGAATTCAGCCAGCAATAGAGCCATAGAGTTACATAGAGCTATAGCCACCGACCTACGCGATAATCATATGGTCGGGGTATTATAAAACCGCCTTCGGACGATGTTACGGGTTACGTGTCTAAAATTACGGGCTCCCGTCACGGTCATTGGACAAATCTGATTACTTGTCTGGACCTCTTAAACAGTGGAAACTCTCATTGGGCGTACATAAATTGGGGAAAGCCTTAAATCTTGCTTTAAAAGAGTAGTTCAGCGTACAAAATCTCTCTGTAGCGGATCAAATGTTTAATTTCATGGCTTGTAAAAAGGACTTTAATGACTAAACTTTAAACTTTTTCGAAAAACTACTATATTAAACGAACAAATGTAGATAAATTTCAGATGCAGATTTATAAAAGGTCCAGCAGCTCTTCAACATACAAATTTTATATTATTTAGTAAGAACTAAAGAATATAGTATAATAAAAGTGAATACAACTTTTGATTTAACTCTATTTTCATTTACAAAAAACTCCGCTTTCAGTGAAAGTATGACTGTATTTTTTTTAATTGTACGGAAAACCACGAATCCTCCTTCAAACTCTTGTGCTAATCACTGGCAACATCCTCCTCCACACTGGGCACAATCAGGGTACACTAGCACTACAACAAAACACGAAAAAAAGGAAAGAAAAGGAGCAACAGAAAAAAAACAAGGAGAAAGGACGTTAAAATTTGCATTCGACGGGCAGCGGTTCCGAGTTTCGTTCTTTATCTTGTTGTAAAATTCACCGCACACAAACTGTTGATTGTGGCTCCATAAAAATCCCATGAAAAAGCGAGCAAAACGTGGAATAAAAGAGGACGAAAAGGGATTGGGAGTGGCAGTGGGAGTGGATCGGGGCAGAAGACCCGAAAGTGAAATGCCCCGGCGAACGGATGAGCCGGATGTGCAGCGGAGAGTACGCATGGGCTGGGGCTTAATTTTAGCTAGGAAGTGCTGCTGCTGCTCCTGCTGCTGGAAGGGATTCCCACAGGCGCTGGTGGGTTAAAAAATGTGCGATAAGTGCACCACCATGGGCGGATGAGGAGAAGGAGGAGTGCTTGCACCCACTTGTCGTCCTCGTTATTGCCGGAGACGCTGTGTTTGGACTGATGTTGCTGCTTTTTGTGGCCGTGCCCTGTTTCACAACTATGTTTTACAATATTTTGACGATGTATTACACTGGCAGGACGACGATCCCGAGTATCTCTCCGGGGAGATTTCAGCTCAGGGGAGCTGAGTACAGGGGGAGGTAGGAGAACATCAATTTGAGTTTTCCGCATTTTTAATGAATTTCCATGTTTTCTTGCTGCTGCATATTTTACGGAGCATGCAATTAGAGAGAACAAGCCGCTGGCTAAGGGAATCCCTTTAAAGAGAATATTAAGCTTTATGCAATTTTAATATTTTTTAAATTAATTAATAAATCAAATATTATTTTTCTCTTTTCAGCTATGGAGCTAGCTATGATTTGGCTGCACGTCGCAAGAATGCCACCCGTGAGTCCACTGCCACGCTGAAGGCCTGGCTGAATGAGCACAAGAAGAACCCGTATCCCACCAAGGGCGAGAAGATTATGCTAGCCATTATCACCAAGATGACGCTCACCCAGGTCTCCACCTGGTTTGCCAATGCCCGGCGGCGGCTGAAGAAGGAGAACAAGATGACCTGGGAGCCCAAGAATCGCACCGATGACGATGATGATGCCATGGTGTCCGATGACGAGAAGGACAAGGAGGACCTGGAGCCGGGCAGCAAGGGAAGCCAGAGTGGCAGTGGCCTTGCCAAAGGTATAGGAATTGAGAGCAATTCCCCTGGGTTAAGTACTCAAAGCCGTCCTTTCGTTGAACCAGATGAGACCAAAGAGGAGGAGGATGCCATAGACGAGGACCAGAAGTGCTTGGGTCAGCAGGCCAACATCCTGCGAGCTGGCTTCGGTTATCCCTCGGCGGGCAGCGGTGGCTATCATGGAGGCAGTGGTGGCTCTGCGGCCGGTGGCTATCACCCGTATCACCACCAGCATCCCGCATATTACCAGCCCAGCCAGCAGGGCATGCTGCCCTTTCATGGAGGTGAGGGTTCAGGATCAGGATCAAAGCTCCACGGCGACAATGGGGAGCCAAAAAACCAGCTAGGCCGGGACTGTGGCGTGCCGATTCCAGCTACCAAGCCGAAGATCTGGAGTCTGGCCGACACAGTTGGCTGCAAGACCCCGCCGCCGGCCTACATGGGCCACCAGGGTCACCCAAATCACTCGATGCCGCTGCAGCAGCAGTATCCCCCCGGGCAGCAGGAGGGAGCAGGCGGAGCTGGGCGGGAGCAGATGTTCAATGGTGCCGCCGCTCCCTACCTGAGGCCACACACCACGGCTTACGGGGGTTTTCTAGGGGCTACGACCCAGCAGCTGCATACTACGAACAGCAGCAACAGTATGCCCTACAGCAGCAGCAGCAGTATCCCCCAGCACCAGCAGCAGGAGCCACTGCATCCGCAGCAGCTGGCGGGGGGTCAGCGCAGCAGCGGGAGCAGCAGTTCCAGCGGCACGCATACGCCTACCATCCTTACTACGGGAAGTTCGAGCGGGGCCCAGCTGCAGCTGCAATTCCAG
The DNA here is from genome assembly GCA_035045905.1 of Drosophila anomelani. Classification (NCBI taxonomy): domain Eukaryota; kingdom Metazoa; phylum Arthropoda; class Insecta; order Diptera; family Drosophilidae; genus Drosophila; species Drosophila anomelani. The sequence goes on from JAWNOO010000165.1 coordinate 14,902,529, forward strand.
CGGCAGCAGTTCCAACAATCTCAGTCCACAGCGAGTCAGCGGGCGATGGGGTTTCCCGAAGCCCAACCCGATACTCCACCCCAAACTCCGCCGAATATGAAGGTGCTGAACGGAGCTTTGAGTCTCCTGCCTACCGCTACTCCAGCCCCTACGATCGCTACCTGTCGCAGCAGTAATGCGGCCCAGTACAATGGCTATCCGATGAACTTCTCCCGGCTTGGGGAATACTCGCCGCGGGAGGATTACGGCAGCGGGAACAGCAGCAGCAGTAGCACCAGTTCCTCGTCCTCGCCTCTCCAGCTGCAGCGGAATGAGGCCATGTTCAGGCCGATCTTCAAGAAGTTCGTCAACTAAGGGGGTATATAGGAACGAGAAAAGATAATACGTTCTACTTCAATCTCTAATAAAATCAAAGAGATTTATAAGATCTTCAAGAGTAAAAGTAAATAAGAGTCGCAAGCTTTGTAGTTTTGCTGCTCTGAATAAAATCAAAGAAATCTTTATTGACCAGCCAGCACTGCGTCAATATCTGGTATTTAAAAGGCCCCACTGGGATCGTGTAATATTCATTGTAATCGTATACACCGCGTAAAACAACTTCAAGTTTCATTCGAGTTATGCATCATGTATTTAGAGTACCAGATCAAATGTTTCTCTTCGAACCGCAATGTAAGCTTAGGCTAAATACTAAACTAGCGCAATAAGATTGTAAACTGTGATACGTTTTTCATTGTCTAACAGACTTCACACTAAACACTTCGTCTAAATGAACACATAATCTAAATAATTTTAAATCGTTTAATAAAATTCTTTATAATCATGAAAAGAAAAAGTTGTCTAAAATGGGAGGGACGTGAATTTCTTACTGGAACTTAAAGGTAAAAGAAAAAAAGAATATTTGAAGATTCTTATCAAACGTTTTTAATTAAATAGAAAATTCTGCTTAATGGCAATGACATTCCTAAATTGCGACACATTTCAGTAGCTTTTTATTATTATTTATATTATTCTCTTGTCTGTTTTATTCTGGAAAAAGCTTTGCTAATTACCTTCCACCCTTCAATGCCAAATTAACATTATTTTACATTAATTTATAGTTTGAACATTTGTTCTAATTCAACGACAACTACAGCAGGTTTTTGAAATGAATATGGCGGTAAAACCAGTGTCATTAATCGATTGCAAATGTAATATTTTATTATTTTTTCCTCTTTGCCCAAATTGAGGCCAGGCAAAAAAAAAAGCTGAAAACATGACGTACAAAAATGGTAATGATAGGTGTAATTAAGCATTTTTTCTCTATAATTCAAGTAAAAACTGTTAAGGTATTTACAATGCACTACTATTTAGGTAATATTTAATATAAATTCGATGTCTGCAATATTTTTAAAACATTATTTAACGTTAAAACTCTATAGGATATGAAAAACTGGTTACAGCTTAATCATTTTTAAAAAATAACAACGAAGAAAAGATATTATATTAATATATATTATCCAGAGAATATGTTATATTTTTCTTCCTGTGCAGGCCTTGCCGAATTGTCAAATGCGAGACATGGACAATGCCGCCATTCGTAGCAAAAAAGCACTCGAAACGCGAAACGCGGCGGCATCTCTGGGCCCGGGGGCCAGTGGGCTTCTTACCTGGGTTTGAGTACACCGGGGGAAGTTGGCGCATTTATGGGGAAAACAATTTGTAACGACTATCGCCGTTTGATAAATTAACATTTAGTGGCGGCTCGATTATGCAACAAATTGCCAATTGAATTGAAATTGACAGCCGACGAAGGCAGTCGTCGCGCTGAAGAGACCAATTCCGAATTAGCCGCGACGATGCCATTCCTCCGCCTGAATTTGTAAGTGCAAGTGATTAATTTGGTTTCGTTTGACACAATTTACACATGTAAGTGGATGACGGGACAGGTGAAAATGGAGCCAAGAGTGAAGATCCCAAGTCCAGAGCTCAGAGCTCCAGTGCCTGCCACATGCCGAGTGGCGCTTTGGGGTTCGGGAACTAATTTCTTAAACGGTTTGCCAGTAATTCTATGGTGCCATCAGCGGGACATTAGTTCCGTTCCCATAGTTTACTTAAGGCCAAGTGCCCCGCTCGCTTTATGGTCGTGTTTTACAATGCTAAATGACCGCGCCGACCATAAAAATTTCCCATTACACATTGGGGTCCAATCAGTAGGCCGGGTAAATTAATCGCATCACGGCGAGATGGAGAGTTCAGAGCTCTGTCCCAGAGATCCGAAATCCTTGGCTCGCTTGTGAAGCGATCTCGTTTATGGGTCATAAACCATGGGATCCCGCCACTCGACATTCCCCCGGCATTGTCTCGGTTTCAGTTCGGTTTCGGGATCGGCATTGGGATCGGGATCGGATTGGATCGGTCACCAGCGGCGAGGATATACGACAGTTAACTTATCTTGCATCCACTTAACGTCTTGCGGCCATAAATCAATCCAATGGCCGAATGCTCGATGGCAGCCAGCAGGCGAATTAATCACTTTGAAAATTGTTACCCATTTGGAAACTTGTCGCATGTGCTTCAGTCTTGCTTCTCTCCGACGAGATCTCGCGACCCGTTTCCAAGTACCAGAGAGACTTGACTGGGGACTGACTCGTGTGTGGGCAATCCTTCAACACCATGTGAAAATCACGGTAATTTATTATTGACAGTCGCAGTAGTAGGTACCGAGTCGTATTTGTGATTAGTTACCATCTTTATGCCTAGAGATCCCAGACGCTGCTCGGGGATTTGGGCAGTCATCATCATGGTCAAGTTGCATCAAGGGGCTGTAGCCTCTTACAAATGTCACGGAAACATTTTTCATCTAGTCAAAGTGAATGGCACATCAATTTCTTTCTTTCTTTTTGTTTAAAGTGTCGAAAACGGTAAGCGATTAAGTTGATTTAAAACCATCGCTGGCTTTGGCTTATAAAAGTCATATTAAAAAGAGAACTTGGGATGGATTTAATCGCTATTCATTAGGTTTGTACAAATAAGTTTGATTTTCTTGGGGGTAAAGTAAGGGCAAAGGGCAAGAAAGAATAAAGAAGGAAAGGAATATTCTGCTGCTAAGAGGTCTTAAGATCTTTTAGTTTAGAAATGATAGAATTTAAGAGATTAATTAATAGAGAACGAGAGGGAAGGAGCTCTATGGATTTACTCGTTCTAAGCTCCCCCTCCCCCCAAACAAGCTGTAATTCGTTCTTCGTCTTGCAGTCAAGTTCGTTGCCTAAGTCTTTTGTTTTCTTAATTATTAAGACATTTTGTATTAAAATAACTTAAAATTAAAACCCTAATTGATAATGTGTTTGTTTTAGTTTAAGAAGCTTTTAAGATAAATAACAAATAACTTTAAAAATGCATAGGATTTAATTTAAATTGTTTTTTATTTAGTTTAGTTTATACTGGATGTTTGCAAAAAAAGTAAAAGGTTGGCAACATAGGCAAACTAGCTTTTAAATTAAAAAAATGCTAAACCAGCTTCTTCAAACGCCTGACTTTCCTGCAAAAGTTGTGTAAATCTTAAAGAAATAAAATAAAATAAACTAAATAAATCTTCGCTATACAAATAGCTTAAACTCATGAAATACTTTCTATTCAAGAAATCATTCTACCGTAGCTGTGAGCAAATATGTTGTATAAATTTCTAGTGCTAACTCCTTGTCTGTGTTCTTCCGTTAATTCTCAAATATTTAAGCCAAACAAAAACACACAATGTTCGTGTGTCTTAAGCATAAACCATAGAAATCTGAAAGGCTAAGCCAAGGCTTTCTCTTATCCAAAGCCTGCTTAAACACTCGAGTCTGCTTAAGCAATTAGTTGGCATTCAACGTTATTGATCCGGAAATTGTTGTGGGTTATATATTTTATTAAATTTTCACAAATTTTCATATTAATCGCAAATATTCACACTCAATTATAAAATACCAAAGAACACAAATTTGCCCCCAACATAATGAAGGGAAAATTCCTTGGGACATGCCAACATTCTGCTGGAATAGACAGCCGACGCAGAAGGAGGAGGTATTTTTCGGTGGTGGTTGCTGCTGCTGCTGCTCCAAGATGCTACAAGAATGCAAAGTGTCATTTAAGTGAAACAAGACGAGAACAAACACACAGCATCCTCGAGCTTCCAGGAAGAGCTCCATGCTCCATCCCCGAGACAAGCAACCCTTTGCCGGGGTGGCATTGCATCCTCAACCACGCAGCTTACTTACGCAGCTTCTATAAATTATAGCTGCCGCTTGTCATGTACGGAAATCCTTGTGTCAGTGCAGCCAGGATTCGGGATCCAGTCTCGAGACTCCGGGCACCAGCCTCTTCTGGTCTCCGGCTTCTGGCTTCTGGCTTTGACAGAGCCCAGGCAGGGCGATACGTTTGTTTTCAACAGGATTAGAATTCGTTGCAACGCACAAAAGCCTCAGGAACAATTCAAGCAGACACATCTCGCAACTATAACAATTAATATCCTGGAAATTGCATCGTGACATGAGTGTGTAGACTGTCTATTCCGGCTGCCGCTGCTGCTGCTGCCTGGCTGCCAAAGGAACAGCGCACACGAGGGCGTATACTTGATGGCGTATGCTAATTTCCCTAATGCCATCCTCGAGATTCGGTGGGTGTATTGTGTGTGTGTGTGAGTTATAGACTTAACTCATTGAGCAGCAACCCCTGATGCATGTCTTGGGGCAGGGTTTAGCTCAAAAGGAAGCTGGTCCTTAGAAAATTATTTAATTAAGTGTATTTCGTTTGGTAATATTCCTGTTACTGATATAATATTAATATTACAAAGGAAAACTTTCCCACTAAAATTATTATTAGAGATTATAAAGCTTTGTTTCACATTTTAAGAAGCTTTTCTAGGAGACAATGTTTGCGATTTGTCAATGGATTGTCTTTTTCTTTGAATAATTGATTACAGCCGACCAAAGACATTTCATCATCATCTATTACGATCCACACGCCCCAGCTTAGAGTCATATTTAATGGACATGTATTGTGGCCGATCAATCATGGCCATACCTCCATGGGTATGCTGTCTCCTCCAAAAAAAAATTTAAAGAAATCCAAAAAGAGGGGAAACTAAAAGCGCCCACGACATGTGGGACCAATGGCCACCTCTGTCAAGGCAGCTGATTATTCCCGGCATAGACACTCGCGTATACAAATGTATATTTAGACAACTGCCGATGATAAGACAAGCTAAAATAATTATGACCATTAGGCCACATTAGGCACTGGTGTTGGAACGTCTCCGCGATCGCGGCCACCTTGTAGGATAAATACTTGAGATTTCCCAAAAGATATTGGTCTGGAGAGGTGTTTAAATAGCGACACAAATTTAATGGCCTGTTTTTCTAATATTCAATTGTGGTTCTAAGAGGGCTGAAGGTGAGATAAGCAAAGGAATATATACCAATTTAATATTAAATAAGTTTTTAACAAATATTTATGTATGAAAATTACATAATTTCAAAAAAATATCGTAGTTTATTTTACAAAAGAATGTAAAAGAATAAATACTTCTTAGTTAATGATATTTTAAAATATTAAACTACCTTCCTTTGTGCATCAAAGAATTTTAGGCTTGTCTATTAAAATTCCCTGTAAGAATATACCACTTAAAATAACTCGAAAATGTTAGCTTTGTATTAGTTTTCCCTTTACATAAGAAACTCATAGTTTAAAACAAATAAAACTGTGAGAGAGAGCAACATGGTATCGAGTTAATTATGCGGGACTGGAAAACGTATGTTTTATTAATGAAATAGAATTTTTCACATCTTAATGAGATGAGACTTTCGGGACAGAGGAAAATGTCGCCACATCGTCTGCGTTTTCCACGCAGCGGAGAGACATCACACAGGCTGCGCGTTTTTTCTGGGAATAACCCTCGGACTATGCACTTAATGGGTGTCTCCGATTCTTAGAGCAGGTATTTAAGATGCCCGATCCGATTTCAGCATCATCGGCATCTACTTGGCGGTCTAATTAACATGACAAAGAAATGTCACGTGTGGAAATTTATGGACAGCACTATGGAACCCAGAACCCAGAATCCAGAATCGACCGGAGCTGCAAGGTTGCAGATGGCCGCGATAATATTTACGATGCCGTTTGATTGGTATACCAATCGATTTCCTTGCCGCCAATATTTCAACGTTCTCCGGTTCCTTGGGGTCTGGAATCTGGAGCCTAGAGCCTGGGCACTCAGCCCGGCTCAGGCCTGGGCTGTCATTAAAACAGCTAATTTTATTGTGAGGCCGACATTTACTATCTGCAGGTTTGTCGCCGTCCCCAAAAGATACGAGTGGTCGAGTATCCGAGAGGCCGAGTATCCATGTAGCGGAGACCCGCAGACAAGTCGGATCCAAGCTTCGACGCTCCTCACTTATCTTGTTCGAGTGTGTTATGGTCATCCATGATTTGTATTATACACGCCGTTTGAAATAAATTTAAATTGTCTTACCGATTTTTAAAGCAGCCTCGTCCCGATTTCGATTATGCGTTTTGTTAGACGATTTCTCTTATCTTAATGCGGAGACAGACTGTCTGGCGGGACTGTGACTGAGACTGTGACTGTGACGGCGACTGTCTCTGTTTCAGAGGCGATTCTACACGATTCCATACACCGACGCAGGCACCGATGTGGCATTGTTTAATGGAATTTTCTTGTAATGCATTCTGAAATTGGTTTTTAAAGTGCGGGTCCAACATTTAATTTGTTTGTTAATAGTTTCGAAATGCCTTTTTGCTGGCTGCACCCTTTTGCCATGAAAATCGAGGAGGCCTTCGGTATCGCTATCTGTATCTGCAAATGCATCTGTATCTGCATCTGCATCTGTATCTGCAGCCGCATCTGCCCTCCTGCCTATCTGCGCATCTACGGATATCTGCCCATAATATAGCCTGTTGTTGCTTAAATCGGGCGTAAGCGAATCAATTCTCATTTTAATTTATTGACACGAACACAAGCGCCATTGCCAGGACAACGGCTAACCGGAGTCCTGAGTCCTGAGTCCGGACCGCACCGAGTCCGGGACTTGCCACCCCACCAGGTCCATCCTTTTAGCCGGCAACATTGCACCAATTATACAATAACTCGACTACAATGCAATTTGCATTGTGCTGCAAATTGGAACTCCGTTGTCCGAGGGCCAAGCAAAGGAGGCACCATTTAATAAATGCGCATACGCCGCGTGGACGCGGCCCGTCCAGCGTCCTCCGTCCCGAGGCTGGCCGCCAAATAGGTACATTAACTGCAGACCCAGATACTCCCAATATTACTGCCGGCTCTGAAGTCGGCCAAACGTTACACATAATTATTTATTGAATTTACGAACGCCGTGGCCGCACGTCGTATAATTTTATTTACCGAATGCAAGAGTGCTTTTCGTGGCAGACATTTATTCAGCTGGGATTGGTAAAGTAATATATAAGTTGATCTGACACTCAAATGGATCTGAATTTATTTGGAATTTCATTTTAGCTTTGAAAGTTTATAAAGGATATTTATATGTAATTGACACAATTAATAATTTGCCAAACATATATAACAAGTTAACAAATAAAATAAATTTAAAGGCACACAAATCTTGAGAATATTTTTACCTCTTACTATTTCTAAATTACCAAACTCATTAAAATTCATCAAATATAAAATACCAAGAATTGTGATGGACATTTTCCTATTATGTTAGAGGAAAATTGAATATATTCAAGGATCATTTTTCACAAAATTGACAGGGAAAACCCTTGGTATCTCAGATACTCGCACTTTAAAACATTATGCCTGGCCAAGTGGGTCGCTGGCTTCTGACTTGCGACTAATCATCGTTAATTCCGAGACGTTTCTTGTTTGCCTGAAGTGAACTCAGAACTGAGAACTCAGAACTGGGAACTCGAAGCCTGCATAATTGATGATTGCTTTTAAAATGCGCCGACGACATGCGACTGTTGTCACCAGAGGAGAACAATTTTTTACGGCCTGGGCATTTACACTTGCCCGCAATTAGTTTACGATGCTAATGCTGGCAGCCGTCTCAGCATTGTTTCAATTTGTTTTAATCGATTCGCGTTAATTTTCAAATCTCGTTTTTACTTTTTTCCAGCCACTTTCATAGGCGTTGCCCGACACAAATTGCTGACATTAACATGCACCTACATACCTTTAAGTAGTGTAATAATTATATTATTTTATAGAGAATATAGAAATTTCTAATTGACAGATTGATAGATTCAACTTTGTGATTAAAATACGATTTAAAAATATCTAGAGCCTTGTTTACCATTAGTTAAGATATAGAGAATCCCTTTAATGGCTTCAAAGTTATAGAAAATATTTCTTAATAATTATACCTGTATTTTTCCCCTGTCAAACTCCAAATAAACATGTTGAAAATAAAGTAAAGTACACTCGTTAGCCTAGGGGAAATGAAAAACTGTGCGAAGTAAGCAGACACAGAGGGAACATCTAGTGTAGCACAACATGGAACTGACATCCCTCGGTGACTCGGTGTTCCGAAAAATGCACAACACGGGATGATGCACTAATTACTGCGATGCCGGGCGATGCGATCCGCTAAACTGGTGGGGATTGGGACTGCAATTGGGATTGGGAGGAAGGAAAGGGCAGGAGTGTCATACGTAAAGTGCCTGTCAAGGTGCGTCAACGGACATAAATACACACGCGCCGCGCTGTACGCATATTTCACTGACGCACTGTGCGATTTGCAAACTAATCTGCAATTTATTACGACCCTGCCAGCCCTGGCGACAGGTATGTACAGACCTATGTACTATATGTACTTGCACATTAAGTCGGAAGGCAGACCAGCAATGCAGAGAAAGAAAAACGTATTAGAATCATAACTACTTCAAACAGGGGGTATAATATAAAATTTAAAAATAAAATATATCACTTTACTAAGCCTACAAAATCTGTAAAAAATTGTCCAAATCTAGAAGTTACTTCGGATATATAATTGTTACAAAATGGTTTCAACCTTCTCCTTCAGTAAAAATAAATATAAATAGATTTCTTTATGAAATCACATATTTAAATTAATAACTGATCCCTATAAATATTTTCTATATATTTTACAGTTCCTTAAACAGTAATTAATATATATTAAATAAGCTATATTTTTCCAAGTGAATGCCATTCGTTATTCGCGATCCACATTCGCCATTGCAACCGGCAATTGGCCTTAACTTGGCCTGGCAACTCGTCAAAATGATTTATTTTTGATAAATTGCCACGGCCTCCGCCGATCCACTAGATGCAGCGACAACGCGGCAATTTTGCAAATGATTTACACGGAATGACACGGAATTTAATTTCGAAATTCGCAAATGTTGTTCACTTTGGGTGGCAAACATGAATCTCGCACTTCTTGCACTTTTCGCGCACGGAGGGCGACATTGGCTTCGTTGCCATTTCCTCTTAAGGGATAAGCGGACATTATTTATAATTGTGCTATCACAGTCAATCCGTCATGCAGGTCTCACCGCGGTCTATCTATATAAAATGTCTATTTATAATGCCCCCGCTTATGCCAATGCAAATAAGAGTGTTAAATGCCCTAAAGAAGCTGTCACATAAATTAACTTGGCTACGTGAGTGAGCCAAGGAATTAAAATATATATTTATTCCAGCAGGAAAGTTTATTATAGAGTTATTTCTTTTCTTGGTTTTTAATTGGCCAAGAAACTATTCTCTCCAATTAGTTTCTATAAAGTCAAGTACTTGCCATTTGACAAGCTATTGGCACTTTATCTTGTCTGCTTAAAGTTCGTAATTATCCTCTTTCGTAGCATACTTTTTTGTTGTTGATGTTGAAAAACTTTTGGGTAATTTGAAAAACTTTGTATATCCTTGAACTCCTTTCGCTGCTCGGCAGTACAGGTGTGCACTCAAAAACATGTCTGCAAGTCCCTCTGGAGGGACTCAAGTTTGGCAACATCGAGGCGAGCCACGTCGGTGGCCAAAACTTTTCCCTGTTCGAACGGAAGCGCAAAGGGCACACAGCCACGATTGCAGTCAATTAAGCAGACCGAAAGTTGGCTAATTTAGATTTATTTTTATCCCTTGTCGCTGTATTAATGTTAATTGCAATTATTATATTGTGTGGAAAGTATGAGTTGTGCAGGAGTTGAGTATGAGTTGAGACCTGTGCAGGTGGCAAGGGGAATAATGAAGGAAAAAGTTGGTGAAGGCTATAAAATATTTTCCAACTGAAAAGTACGTTTGAAATTATTATATATGCTTTAATAAAATAAAATATATTAGAATCCCTGTGTTATTACTTCTAATTTGAAATAGGACTTGCCTCTTAACAAATCTATAACCCCTTTTTGCTGCATACATTTGTTTAAATTATTTCTTTTACTTCCCTTATTAGTTTTACTAGGTGACCTAGCTTTCCTTTTCGTTCTCCCGATTTATTCAGCTCTCCATTAAATCACAATTAGAGTCGAGTGCTGACACTTCAAGCCACTTCCGACGTGCTAATCATTCCAAAGCACCTTTGGAAAGAGTAGATCCCGAATTTGAAGACCCCACGACCGTCGGTGTGCCGTGTGCCGCATGTGGCACTGGAGGTCGTGACGCATGCCACCGTCGGACAGCTGCCCATACAAAGCATCTACTTATAATTGCCGTGGGTTAGAGATACTCCAACATATTCTCTTATATATATATGGGTACTATTAGTCCCGAAGTCGGGAATTATCACGTGCGACAGCGACGGGGCTTGGCACCGATAATTCTGGAGCGGGTCGCGCCTCGAAAACCAATTGGAGGCAGCCAGAAATCATGGCAATTGTTCCGACAATCAATCGTGACTGCGGATGGGATGTCGATGTCAAAATGCCGACAAAAGGGAACGCACGCTCAAAGAATTCAGAGGAAAGGGTCCCGGAGTTCGTAGTTCGTAGACCGGAGACCCATTCCCATTCCCATTCCCTTTCCAAATCGGGCTCTAACACATTGCGGATGCTTTTGACGGCGATCGGCACTTGAACCACAAAGAGCACCGATTTGTTGATTTGTTTTGAAAAGTGAGTAAATAAGTATGTTTCCATTTATGAATGTTTGGAGAATGTTGTGTGCGCTTTTGTTCTGTTTGATCAGCAATTTCATTTCGAGTGCGACGATAAGATGGCCAGGTGCCGATATCGCTCAGATAGTGGGGAGCGCACTATCAGGGAAAAAGCTGATAAAGTTGAACGCTGATTGGTAAGCACCTCCCACACCTACCACCGCCTTCCACCTGCCCGCACCTGAGTTTCCGCTTGAAAATGGTGGCTCTGCTATTATTTGCCCTAGGATTATGGCAATTTGTAACAGAATCTTTAGTGTTGAAACACAGAACATGGCTCCCCTTGGAGTCGTCAGTGGGTTCAAATTCAAAGGCAGGCCTAGACACAAGCACACAAGGAGGAAATGTTGGAGAAAATATAAATGTTTTATAATATTAGTAATAAAAAGGCTTATACGCTTTTTTATATTATTACATTTTAGGGTTTTTTGGGTATTCATAATAAATTAAGGGATTTTCCGTTCTCTATTCTTGGTGGAAAAATGATTGTTTGCTTTGCACTTAAATGAAATTAAAAGAAAATTCATTTTATTCCTTTAAATTATTATTATTTGCTATCTCAGAACCCATATCTAGGAATGTCCGAAACTAAAGCATAAACTATAATTCATTAAAAATAGTTTCTGTTTAAATAAAGCTACAATTACATCCCACAAAATATGTTGGTGTAGTTTTTAATGATTCCTAATTATATATTATTAAAGGTCATTAATTCTTCAAGTGCATGAAAGATACAAACAAAAATAAATTCATTTAAAGCAATTTGCATGGACGAGTCCTTTTTGTGCTTGTTCCGGTGACTTTATCGTTTATCGTTTTGCGAAAAGGATTTTATTATATTCAGAAGAGCACTATCCTGGCTGCTTTGTGTGTGTGTGAAGAAGATTTTTCGCCGAGAAATAAAGCCTGCTGTTGATGCTGCTGCTCCTGGGTGTGTGTGTGGGTGTGTTCTGTGTATCAGGGTGTGTGTGCCACATACTGAAAAGCGACAATTTCATGTCCAAATGCTTTCCAGGTGACATGAAACAACACTTAAGTAAGAAGCCTTTCTGGGGGGCTGGCAGGTGGAGTTGCCTGCAACTCTGCATGCTACCCCCTCATACACACACACCAAGGACAAACATTAGCAGTTAAATTTGTACACATTTATTAGAGTGTGTGTAAGTGTGTGTGGGAGCCTGAACCAACGCACCTGGCATCTACAAAGGAAGAAGGAGCAGCAGCAGCAGCAAAAGAGTAATACTCTCTTAACGCCAAAATCTACATTTAAATTGTTTTCAATATAATCTGCATGTCCTGTCCACCGAGTGAAGAATGTTCGAGTTTGTGTCGCACTAAATGAAAACAGAGCTCACAGGCAATGGGTGTCCTGGGGATCCTTGGCGACATTTATGGTGACAGCCGAACCGGCGACATGTGCCACAATTCGCATATCGAAAATCATTTCGAAAATCACTCACAGGAATTGAAGGAAAGAGGATTAAGAAATTTTCCAAGTCTGAAGCGATTTTATTTTATGTTTATTTATTTAATTTACCAGTGATTTATTAACGAAAAATGCAATTAAATTAATTTTAACAATTTATTTAAGGCAATATATTTATGCTATTTTGTGTAAATTTATTTTAAAAACGAAATTTACCATTGGTCTTCTTTAGTTAAGGATTAAGAATGTCTCCTTCCTTATTACATATTATCAGACATTTTTAAAGTCACTTTATTTATTTTTACTATACCAATCCAAATCAATCACTCTTTTTTATTATTTCCACGTTCAAAACTATCCGTTTTCTATTTCAAAAATAACTACTTGATTTTATAGTGGATTTCTTCCACGTGCATCCTTGCCAGTTCGCTGGCTACTCCTCCGATCCTGTGAAGTGGGTGTAGAATTTCGTGGCGCCGTCGAGAGCAACGTCCAGAAAACTGAGTTTAGAATAACCAAAACGATCATGAGCCGGGCACAGGCTGTCACTTTTCCTGAAAATACTTTGCCTTTCAGCTCATTTACATACGAGTGCATTTAGAAGTACCAGAAAAAAAAAGGAAAATTACAAAGGGACACATGTGGCTCACTCTTGAGTTTGAGAGACGTTGCTCACATTTATAATAAATGGCAGCGCGTTAACACCCCAAAACATCAAAATACTCATTTTACAGAAATTCCACAAAAACGCTCCCCTCTCTCCGCAAGCATTAATTAGAACGAGGACTCTCAAGTGGACTCAACCACGCCCTCATCCTCGTTCTCGTCCTCCTTCTCGTCTTCGTCCTCGGATCGAATGGAATCGAGAATTGTTTATTTGTTTGTTTTATTTTTCCCCCATTTTCGGTTTCTTGTTACGATTAGCTAGTGCCAATTAGCAGGACTTTCGGTTGAGGGGCCTTGAATTCAAGTGGGCCAATTTCTGGTCTTTTTATATTTATGAAATGTTTCAAATAGTTTCCTTAACACTAATTAATAATATAATGGTGACATTTATTTGAGCTTATATTTTAAAGATTTATTTCAGTTTTTCTCTTCTCAAGGGCGAAAAATATTTTCTTTTCTGCTTTATATTTTCTATATCTTGATACATATTATTGTTAATTTATGCATTTGTCTTACAAACACTTGAACAAATTTTATTTGATGTTCTGTGTATTTTTGATTTGTGAAAAACAAAAACATTTTCAACATGTGTTATTTAATTATATTAGATTTTTGGCATTTTCCATAAGAAAATACATATTTTTAACACACAATTATTAATTAAATATAAATATTATTAGATAAGTGGAATTCAACTATGATATTATTATATTTTCAAGTTTTTATATTGTGTTTTTGAAATGTCTACATTATATAAAACAATCTAAAAATAGGAATTATGTCATAAAAATGTATAAAAATGCTTATATCATTAATTTCCTCTTATTTAATTTCTTTTTAAGATTATTGATTAAATGATATTATCCCCTTTTAGTCAGTTTCCGTATACCTAGTCTTGTGTAATTCCCTAAGTATTTTCCCAATTATTTATTTTGCTATCAATATCGGAAAATTCTTCGCCAACTTTGGTTATAGAATCCAATTGGGAAGGAAGCCTTTCGATCGTGGTCCGCCATCAAATCGCTTTCAATGTCGCACGAGAGAAAGAGGGGAACAACTGCAGAGAGAGAGAGAGAGCGAATGATTTTCCAGTGATTGGGGTGGGCGTTTTCAAAAAGAGCAACAACAGCCCCAGTGAGTGCAACCCATCTCTCTCGCTCACCACCTCTCACAGGAAGTGTAAGCGCAATGGCGTTTTCGAGACTTCCTGTCTCACTGGAATGATGGCCAACCAGAGCGCTTGCCTGAAAGAGAGTGTGCAGTTGCTATCTCTTTCGCATGGCTATTGGTTTCTCTGTCATCAGCAACGGCGCTGCTCGCCAAGCGGTCGAGAAACACTTTGTTCCGAAACGCGGATAGGTGCGCATCTCTGCATCTCTGCCGTCGCGTCGTCGCTCGAGAGTCGAGAAAAAGGCAGGCCAAAAAACGAGTCCAAGTCGGAGTCGCAGTCACTGGCGGCCGTGTCATCGTTCGTTCCGTTGAGATCCCGCTGACAGGTTGCGAAACCCGTTTTACTAGAGCGTCGCCAGCGAAACGGATCGGCAGATGCAACCGCCGTAAATAACAAAAAAGTGCGTGCAATGGTTTAGAAATATAAATAAATAAAGACAAAATCTTAATCTAAAACTTAAAAAACTGTCATAAAACCGGAAATGGAGAAATCCTGACTCAAAATCTGAAATAAAATTTAAAAACTCTCGATAAAAATTTGTATAGTGAACTCTCCAGAGCTGAAAAATAATAAAACAGTCTTAAAATAATGGCTACAGTTAAAAAATATAAAAAATTATATAAATAATAAATATTTAGTAATCAAAAATACCTTGAAAAATATAATAACTATAAAAAAAAAACAATTTAGTTTGAAAAGACTGCTTAAAAAATTGTAGTTTTAGTTAAAAATAATACGAAAATATTGTAAAAATATTACAAATAATCTGTTTCAATATAAACTGATTCATAAAAATTAAGAGTTTAACTCTAAAGCCTTTGGTTTGTAAAATCAAAGAAACAATTAAAATATCCACAGTTTAAACTATAAATCAGGACCTAATCCAAGGGGATTCCTCTTCAAAAAAAACAAACAGTGACTTTCGTTGACATTCTTCAAACTGAAGCCGCGAACATTTGTACTTGGAGCATAAATCTGTTTGCGGGTTAAACACTTGAAGCCATCGGGGTTAATTTTTGAAGTCGGCCGAAAGAGTCAGTCAATACAAGAACAACAACAACAAAAATGAAGTAAAAACGGATAAACGAATAATAAAAAAAGATCAGCAAAGTCACACAAAACAAACAAAACATTTTCCGGCTCCGGCGACATTAACAGAACTGCTCGACATCGACAATTTGTTTTATCAATTTTCAACAAGGCCAACAGCAAGAGCAAAAGCAACGACAACAACAACCATCGGCAACAAACAACAACCAACAACAACAAAAACAACAATAGAGTAACCCAACAAGCCAGCAAAACAACAAAAGCGCCCAAAGTGCTTAGCCGCCGAGCACGCACGCCGAAAGCCACCCACACGACCTCCCGTAACTCCCACAACCCAGCAGCTGCCACCCAGTTACAACCCCCAAAGCTTGTCGCCTGGCCCCCAACCCCTTCTCGGTTCAAGGGCTCCGTAGCAGCAGCATCCCACATCCTAGGACACCCCACAGTGAAACCCCGCATAGAGTGAATATCCGCGTCCCTTTGCGTTTATTTTAATCCACGAAAGCCAGTGAGTGGCGGGCACAACAATGGCTGCATATGCGCAGTTTGGATACGCTGGCTACCCGACGGCAAATCAGGTGAGTTAGTTACCTTTAAAGCTGAACTTATTATATGTAAACCATTTATTTTTATGGGCGAAACTCGCAAAGCCTTAAGCTTAACTCTTTGTTTGATTTTTTCGGAGACGTAAACGATTAGTTTTTATGCGATTTGGTTTGTGAATCAAAGGAAATCTGAGATGGATTCATTCAGGGAAGGGTTATTCAAAGCCTTTGTTGAGATAAAGTTTAGAAAAAAAGCAGGTTTATATTTTTAAAGCTTAGGTTTTAGTTTCCAAGGTATGTATAAATAATATTTATTTATTAAAGTTTTATTACATTATTTTGTACAAAAGTTTAAACATTTTCAAAATAGTTTTCTCTGCTTTGAAAGTTGAAGTCTTTAAAGTCTAGAAGATGTGTTATGACAAATCAAATATAAACTTAAATAAATAAATATAGAAATTAAATTTAGATAACTCATTTAACTATAAAAAAGTTTAAGCTGTCTCCTTATTTTCGCTTTCAAAAAGTGTAATCA
Organism: Drosophila anomelani; assembly: GCA_035045905.1. Classification (NCBI taxonomy): domain Eukaryota; kingdom Metazoa; phylum Arthropoda; class Insecta; order Diptera; family Drosophilidae; genus Drosophila; species Drosophila anomelani. The sequence continues at coordinate 14,919,039 of JAWNOO010000165.1, forward strand.
AAGTTACCAATACAACTTTATTTATATTATCAAGACGGCAAACAATAAAGACATTTTCCACCTGAAAACAAATACCTCATTTCCAAAGTGCATCTCAAAACCAGTTCATGAAGTTGAAATTATAAAAAAACAATCAAAATAATGCATTTATAAAATATTGCTACTGCTTGGCAATTAATTAAAATACGCATTTAATTGAATCACCGCCAAGTATAATTTATTTGTTTGTTTTTTGTATTATTTAGGGTGTACAGATATATTTATTACGTGAATATATTTATTTTATTTTGATTTACAACTCTGTCATTTCAATATATCAAACGCACAAATTATTGAGGCCAGTTTTCAGTTTGAAATAAGTATTTCTTTGACACACACTTTGAAAGACTTGAAAGAGACCAGAAATTTAGTGAGTCTGTCGAGGTTTGGCATGACCGAAGGAAATCTTTAATACTGTGTGCTGAATTTAACTTTAAATTTGCATTTTACTGGGGCTGGGGTGACACATGAATATTCAGACGACGGCGGCGGCTCCTGCTCCTGGATCCGTCTCCACATCCATAATGGCCGTTCCCCCCCGCTGCCACCAAGAAATGTTTCACAATTTAGGACAGCCGTCGCCACCGCCTTGGATGCACCTCGCTCCACCCTCCTCGATGCCAAAGTCTGGTCATAATTACCCCGGTATTCCGGGCTCAGTAATTCAAATTAGTTGGCCGAGAGAGCTGGGCCAAAACACTTGCCACTACAAAGGCCCTCGGCCGATGTGCCCTGTGTAATGCCTTGTTCGACGTCCACTATGTGGTCTAATGCGTCAATGCTAGACTTGTGCGTTTATCCTGCAGCCAATACATGCCCCTCAATATATACATATTCATATATATACGAACATAAATATATCAGGCCACGATGGCCGGCATAAATTTATGCTAATGAAGCCGGCTGAGTGGTGGACCATTTATTATAATACTCGTATGCAAACTTGGTAAATTACAATAATTAAAATAATGAACGCTCAGATTATCGACTATAATTATGGCTGCCAGGCTGCAGGCTGCAGATGTGCAAAGCCTGGGCATCGGGATCGATTAAAAGCCTCCTGGATTTTGTCATCGTTTTGACTCATTTGCATTCCCGCCCGAAGTCCAGGAAGTCGTCATTCAGTTTAGTTTTAGCCACTAAGCCCAATTAAAGACCAGTCCTTAGGTAGATGCTATCGGGGCCATCGACTTGCTGCCAAATTTATAAACCCACAATATTAATGCAGTGCACATCGAATTCATTAATTTAATTTTAATTTCAACGCCAAGACGGCATTCCAAAAATGAGGCAAAAAGCGTCCACGCATGCAATACGAGTGAGTATATATGAATTTAATCAACGGCTGAGGGCCGAGGACTGAGGAGCACATAGGGAATTCTCGACTTCCCATGCGAGCTGTTCACGCATTTCATGGCGAAATAACTAAAATTCTAAGGCCGCAAAAAGCATCGCAAGGAGCGTCGATGTCGCGACGCCGACATCGAAGTCCTGCCTGCCGAATGGATCCCAGTGGCTCCTATAAGGCAGCAGCGGCGACAGCGAGAAAAAACTAATATTTCGCCGTGTGCATTCCATAATTGATTTATGAATTTTTAATGCAAACATTGAGACCGCAGTTGGGAAAGAGTTGTTCCGCCGGTCGAACTTAATTCAATAAACGAGGAGCGCGCCAGCGCGCAGCACAGCAAAAAAGCAAAAGCAACTTATTCGCATTAGCAAAAACCCACTATAGGGCTGTCCTGCACAGGACGAAAAACTTGTACAATATTTGTAAAAATACTTTGAGATACTTGAATATTTTTCTAGGACGTTTTGGGATGTGTTTATTTAAATGTTAATAATTATATTAAATAAATACAGAAGCTTGACAAGATTTTGTTAACGGATGAATAAATTATTAATTTAAAAAAAGCTTCGCTGGAAATGCTTGATAACTGTCTTAGAAACATTACATTATTTTTATAAATGCCTAAGAATTATATTAAAAATATAAACTGTTGAATATCTTCAGATATTGTTTAGGAATTTAAACCATATCATATTTTTCCCGCTGTGTGCTTTCAAGAATGGGGTTTTCTGTATGAATATGGCGTACTCGTTTGGCAGAGCAATCCTGCGGATGAATGTGAGAATATGCCAAAACCAAATCCAAGAGGCAGAGTCGCCTCCCGAGGAGCAGAAGGAGTCGCCTCCGAATGTGATTCCGATTGCAACTGGGACTGCGACGGCGAACATGTGTTTGTTTGTAGAGGGACTTGGTCTCCTGGCAGCTTCTCCTTCTGCTCGTCTGGGATCCTCGCATATTCGCTTATTGTTCCGGAGCTGGCGTCAAGGCCCCCCTGGAACCCAAAGACCCCATCCCAATTCCAACCCAATATAGTACAAGCCAGGAGCAGCAGCAGCACCACCACCAATCGCCTTTGTTTCCCAGTCGTTGTTAGGAGTGCAAAAACAAAAATCCATAAACGCATCCCAGCGGTAGCAGCAATAACAAAAACAACACCGAAACGGCAGCAAAACCAATAACCAAAACAACAACAACAAGAGCATATAGTACAATGCAGCAGAAAATGCTTCAGCGCCGATCTCCTTTGTCTTTACCTCGGATATATGCGTACGAAATGCACAGAGGGAAATATTAATTGGATTAATTGATGGGGGGGCTTAATTTTTATATTTTATCTCACATTTTATTGACCATTCCATATATATTATTTTAAATAGAAACTAGAAAAAAATAGGAAGTTTACAGGCTTTATTTCCCTTTTTAACAAAGGAAATAAAACTGAATAATAAATCTAGGAATGGGAAAATTATTATAGTTTATTAAAATATAATAAATTAATAAACTAAGCTTAAAGAAAGGTTTCCATAAAACGAGCTATTGTGTCCCATATAAGAATAATTATCCTTTTATTATAAATATACTCTCCTCATTATAAAACCTGAATTTTTGCGCTTTTCTATAAGTTTTTACAGTGCAGGTAACCATGCTCGTGCGTTCGTGAAACGAGGTATGGGCATTTGGTAGGCGGTTTCGTGAGCTTTAACATAAATCATAAAATTAATAACCGTAAAGTGACGGCACCAGTTTTCCCAACATCTTGGCCTGCAGCGGGTGCGGGTGGCCATCTGTGCCGCCCCAGACTCCCAATCCCAACCTGAATCTGCATCTGCATCTGCTCCGCCTGAATATGGGCACTTCAAAGGCAGAGAGATAGAGATTTACACGATGTCCATGCCGGTTCAACCGAATTACGGTCAATGAATATTCGCTTTTTTCCCCTTGTTTCGTTTAGTTTTAGGGTTTTCCTTCTTTTTTCTGAGACTTTCGCTTGTCCAGCTGTTTAGCAGATTTGATGTTTTCGCTGCAAGGTTGACTTGCCACTTTGAACTCTGGTCATGCCGCATTAAAATCGGGCTCGTTTTATCCATTTGGGTTTATTTTCTGCCCTTCACAGGTTTTTCATAGTTGTTTTCATAGTTTAATTAGTGGGAAACATAGTCAAGCTTCATTGCAAATTGTTGCAATCTCTTTGAAAATTAATTATATCATTAAACCTAAATGTTTGCTAAATATTTACCTTAAATATTTAAGAAAGCACAAGTATTTCATGTTGGAAATAATATTTATTTTTGCTTAAAATTATTTATTTTATATTTACCCAACTTAACAATTATTTGTATTATTTCTTTGTTTTACTTTTATTATCGCTGATAATCTTTGATTTCAGATTTTTAATAATAAATTATTCTCTTGTCAGATTTATGTCTACAGAGGATTATCAACAATATAAAACATTTATCACATTTTACAGCTGTGCTAAAAAACATGTAATCTGTTTGTTTATTTGTTTATTGCGGTTAAAAGATTTATTAAACCCAAATAACTCCACAAGTAATACATTTTTATAAACCCTTTAAGCCCTAAATAAATATATAATTCGCAGCCCTTTAAAGTTTAAACCTTATGTAAATATATAATTCGCAATCCCTTTAATGAAATCCTTCATAACGTAAATATTTCTTAGAATTTCTGCGTAACGAAGAAAGTTTCCATTTAAAACGTCAAGCAAATGAAAAGTGTCCTTTAGAAAAACGATTAAGTTGGCTAAAGATGAAGATAGCCCCGCAGCCGCAAGTGTGAATATAAAATATTCCATTTGTGGCAAATAAGAAGTCCGGGAGGAATTTTCCCTTTTATTAAACTTGCCGCAATTTGACACCGCCTGCGAGCTGTCCGAAAAAGTCATAAAAGACGGCACAACTTTAAGACAACATTTAGGAGCTGCCAACAAGTTTCAGCGTTTCCGCGGAATAGAAACGCAAACCCAAAGTCGAGACCAAGAGCAAGAGCAAGACCAAGTCCTCCAGTCCCGCAGTCCTCCAGAGGAGTGTGGCCATGTGGCTTATCCTATCTGCAGTCACCTTGCGATAAACTCGGCGGCAGGGCGCTCTTCGCTGCACTTCCTGCGATTTTTCAGCAGAGTGGGTGAGTGGGAACCATTAAAAATAAACTGACTTGCGTGCCGATAATAAGCACTGTTCCCTGGCTGCCGTTCCCCAGCCTTCATCCGAACCTGACCAGCCAAGCCAGTTCAGTTCAGTCCAGTCCAAGCCCAGGTCCAGGTTCAGGTCCAGCCGTCGTCGTCGTCGTCATCGTCGTCGTCGTCGCCGATATGTGTTTTTTATGGGCGGCCACAAAAACTGAAATTGATGTTCGAATCGCATAAAAAATAAAGAATAATAAGAAATGAGCGCGCCCAACGTTTTGTACATTAGTGGAGACAGTCGGTCGACTCCTCTGGGCCACTTCCACTCCGGTCATTCATTCAGAATTCATTAGATTTCATTCATGAAACACCTTAATTATGCAACAATTTTCCTGCCTGCCCGGTGGCTCGGCTCTCTCTCTTGGTTTTTGGCGTTGGCGCGAAATTGCCCCTCGATTAGATAGCCAGCCAGGAGGTGTTGGCGAATCAGCTCGTTTAGCCACGAATTACCATTATTATTTAAATCGGGGATGTGCAGTAGCCACCGAGGGCGGAGAAATGGTAGCAATTGTGTTCTCTTCCGAAACACCTTATTATTGTAAATCCGATTTTGAAGCGCGTAAAGTGAACTTGACTGACAGATCATCATCATCATATGGGGCGACCTTCTATTTACACTTTGGCTTTCCAATCGATTCGGGCAATCTCCGAATCAGAAGGTTCTCAAAGGTTCGCTGTGGATATTTGTGTTTGGAACTGGGTTCGGGGAGGGGGGAGATTTGGATGATCCTACCTGCGTCCCTCATCATTTGATGCCGTGCCCATTCCCGCTCGATCGATCGGTCCACTGATACTCACGGGCCGAGCGCAGAGAACCCTCTTCAAAGATCCCCGATCCTCGGGACCGAGCCCCGATCCCTGAACCGGGGTTCGAGTCTGAGTACGAACGGAGCGGTATCTGAAATCTGACTGTGATAAATTGAAAATTAATGAAGTGAAAATAGATGGAACGGATCGCAAAATGCGCCAGGCCAATAAAATATTTTGACATTTGGAGTTATCATCTTAATCTGCTTTGTTGATTTCGACCTGGTCGGCAGGGACATGCCTTTGCGCTTACCTCTCTCCGGCAGCCCTTGCGCCGAGGTCTCTTCTTTTATTTTATTTTATTTTATTTATATTTGGTTGGTCTTTGGTCCTGCAAACTTCACCTGTTCTTGCACGGTGAGAAATCTATATTAAATTAGGAAAAAATATACTTTAAAAGAGGAGTATAGTCAGCTTACAACTTTTTAGATATTTTTTAAAGTCTCTTTCGAAGCTTTCTAAACTAAAACTTTGAAAGTTTTCTCATTATTTATTAACTTGATATTAATTTCAACAAAAAATAAATAAAAAAATAGATATATTTCAAAGTAAGCTTTAAGATAATATGGCAATAGATATTTTGTCAAATTAATAATAATATTTTGTAAATTAATAATAATATCCTTCTGAAAATTTAAATCATACATTAAATATTTTCTCATTATTATTGCCTCAGTGTAGAAAAGGTTTTGGGTCCAAGGCACTGTATTTTTTGTTGGGTTTTTGCTGAAATGTGCTCCTTTTTGACCGCTGGCATCTCTCTTGGCATCTTCTTGCAGCTGACGACCGCCAATACCGACAGCCAGAGCGGCCATGGCGGCGGCTCGCCGCTGTCCGGGACGAACGAGGCCTCGCTGAGTCCCTCGGGCGGCTCGACGGCCACCGGCCTGACTGTCGGCCCTTTGAGTCCAGGTGCCGTCTCCCAGTCCTCGCACCATGCGGGTCACAAGGGTCTGTCCACATCGCCGATGGAGGATGCCGTGGTTGGCGGTGCCGAGGTGCCCGGCGGCCTGTCATCTGCCGCCGCTGCTGCTGCCGCCGCCCAGGATATGGCCGGTGGTCGCGGTGGTTCCTGCTGTGAAAACGGAAGACCCATCATCACGGACCCGGTGTCCGGCCAGACGGTCTGCTCCTGCCAGTACGATCCGGCCAGGCTGGCCATTGGCGGCTACTCACGGATGGCCTTGCCCTCCGCCGGAGTGGGCGTTTATGGTGGCCCGTATCCCTCCAACGAGCAGAACCCCTATCCCAGCATCGGAGTGGACAACTCGGCGTTCTACGCACCTCTGGTAAGGATGGGGCACGGTGGGGAGGAGCTGCTAATTGGCTTTGTTCAGTCAGCGGAAGTCCGCGCAAATGCAAGCCGACAGCCGGAGCAGATATCAGCTCGTTAGGCTGGCAAGCGGTTGCTTGTAACTGCCACGATTACCTGCGGGGCTCCCAAGACTAACACGCTGAGGGATCTGCCACTAATTCGCCATTCCAATTGCAGAGCAATCCCTACGGCATCAAGGACACCAGTCCCAGCACCGAGATGAGCGCCTGGACCTCGGCGAGTCTGCAGTCAACCACCGGATACTATTCCTACGACCCCACGCTGGCGGCCTACGGGTGAGCATTTCAGAATTAAGACGTTTGGCTTAGCATAAAGCTCGGGGAGAAGGGAAGAACAGTGGCACCAGGCTAGGGAATATATAATTTAAATAATATTAAATCAAAATATCATCAAATATTATTTAAAAGATTGTGACAGGAAATGTTTACATAATTTTTAAATATATATAATGCTTGTTTTTAGATGTGTTTCTTTGTGTAAATAACTTTTATTTAAAGTTAACTTCAAGCTTAAGAAACAGTATCAAAGTTTCAGCCAACGAAGCCGCACTGTACAAATATACAAATGGGAAACTTAAGTGGGCTTAAAATGTTGCCATGGGACAAAAACTTTCTCGTCGTGTCGTCTGCCGGGTTTCTTTTTATTTATCGCTTAAAAGGGTATGTCTGGCTTAGAGTTTGGGCCCCGAAGCGCGGTTCTGGCTGAAACAGAATACCATTTTGCCATTTTACCATTTAACCATCTACTGTTGACCTAGACGAAAGGAAGTTGCAAATGCATTCCGCTTTATTCCCTCCCCCGATTCGCGATCCTTATCATCGGCCAATAACTGATTATTGGCCTTTAAGGTGTGCGGTCTATTTACCTGAAAAGCTGATAGCTGGCCGGGAAATGTGTAGTTGTGGCTGGGGAGCAAACTCATTAGTGGCCCTGATAGGGCGTAGCATTTGTTGATTCAAGCTGTTTGATTTCTGACCCACAGATACGGACCCAACTATGATCTCGCCGCCCGGCGGAAGAACGCCACCCGCGAGTCCACGGCCACGCTGAAGGCCTGGCTGAGTGAGCACAAGAAGAATCCGTATCCCACCAAGGGCGAGAAGATCATGCTGGCCATTATCACCAAGATGACGCTTACCCAGGTCTCAACCTGGTTTGCCAATGCACGGCGGCGGCTGAAAAAGGAGAACAAGATGACCTGGGAGCCCAAGAATAAGACCGAGGACGATGACGATGGCCTCATGTCCGACGACGAGAAGGATTCGGCTGATGGCGGAAAGCTGGCCAGTGAAGCCTTCGGTGAGTTTTTAGTCCCTGCCTGCCTCCGCTTCCTCCTCCTCTCACTTCCTGACCGCAATTAGTAGTCCTCGACAAGATCTCTTTGTAATTTCTTGAGCCCCCGAATATTGTTTTCCAAACGCCTTGCCCCATTGATTCGTCGCTTGGCTTGGCAGACCCGCCTCCTCAGCAGATTTGTGGCACTGGGCTTTTAAGTACAATTTATGTGGCGAGGCGAATGTTATGCAACATTCGTCTGCCGGCCGTCCGACTTCAGTCCGCAGTCCGTCGTCCGTCGCCCAGAGTCCGTCGTCCGTTTATTTGTCTGACTGCTTAGGCGACATCCTCCCCGGAAGTTGACAGCACATTGTTGGCAAAGTGGCCTTGCGCCCGCACTCCGATTCTTATTTAAGCACAGGGAGAAAAAATTTGGAGAATATTTTCATAGAAACAAAATAAAATCACATAATAGAAATAACTTGTTTCTCATTTTTAGAATCTTTATTTTTTTTTATCAAAATAAATATATATAAATTAGTAAAGATACAAAGCATCTTTGAGCTCCAACTTTCTCTCTGTGCATTCTAACTCCAAAGTGGCCTTGTTCGAGTTGGCGACACATAGAATTGAAGAGGATAGAGGGGGGAACTGGGACGGGGTGGGGAACTTGGGGCGGTAGTTGGCGGAAACTCGAGTATTTTGCTGCTGAAAGCTTTCTCCGCTGGCTGCCGAGGAGGGTTGCACGCATCAACGCCCACCAACAATTTCAAGGGTTTTTGCCTTCACCAGTGGCTTGCCTGGGCCCCGCCAGCTGCCAGCTGCCAAGTTCCACCTCCTGGAAGTGCCAAGTTTTGCAGTTCTCTAAGAACTTGTCTGCTTCCTGCCTGCGACTCGAAATTAATTAAATTTATTTTGTGTCTCCACACGGACTCTCTCTTTCTCGACTTCTAATCTCCAGATCCGGGCAGTCAACTCATCAAATCCGAGCTGGGAAAGTCGGAGAAGGAGTCGGAGGGCGTCGACCAGAAGCTGGACCTCGACCGGGAGCCGCACAATCTGGTGGCCATGCGGGGCCTAGCTCCGTATGCCACTCCACCCGGCGCCCATCCCATGCATGCGGCCTACAGTTCGTATACGCAATCTCATAACACGCATACGCATCCCAATCCCCATCCGCACTCGCATCCACACGCCCAGCAGCTGCAGCTCCACCAGCATCAGCAGCAGCACCAGCAGCAGCATCAGCAACTCCAGCAACAACAGCAGCTCCACCAGCAGCAGCTGGAGCAGCCATACTACCATCCCGGTTACGGCCAGGATGCGGAGTCGGCGGGGGACTTTGCGGCCCAAAAAAACCCGCTGAGCAGAGACTGTGGCATCCCAGTTCCGGCGAGCAAGCCCAAGATCTGGAGCGTGGCCGACACAGCCGCCTGCAAGACGCCGCCGCCCACCGCGGCGTATCTCGGCCAGAACTTTTATCCGCCGGCGGAGCAGCTGCACCACCACAGCCACAGCCACAGCCAGCACCACCAGCAACAGCATCAACAGCAGCAGCAGCAGCTCCACTCGATGGAGCTCGGTTCGCCGCTGAGTATGATGAGCAGCTACGCCGGCGGATCGCCATATTCGCGGATACCTACGGCGTACACCGAGGCCATGGGCATGCATCTGCCCACCAGCAGCAGCAGCCATTCCGGGAGCAGCAGCAGCTCCTCCTCCGGCAAGGTAGCGCCCACCCCTATCAGCGTCCATCCGCATCCTCGGCCGGTGGGGTTTCCCGAGATCCAGCCCGATACGCCGCCCCAGACGCCGCCCACTATGAAGCTGGGGGGCGGCGGCCACAACACCAGCAGCGGGAGCAGCAGCAGCGGCAGCAGCCACAGCCACAGTTCCTCGATCCATTCCGCTGCTCCGGTGACGGTGGCTTCCATGGTCAACATTTTGTACAGTAACGAGGCGGCAGCAGCAGCGGCGGCGGGCTACGGTCATGTCCATGGTCATGGAGTGGGGCATGGCGCCTACCTAACGGAGGGCCGTTCCGGGTCGTAAACCCGCTGGACCGTGGACCGTGGACCGTGGCCCGAGGACCAGTTACCAGATACCAAATACAAAAGCGAAACTACTTACACATTTCGATGGCGGGACAAGTGCAACTAGGCGACTACGATTATGATTACGATTACCAGATAGCGATAACTACACTAATTATTTTGCAATAAATGTAGCTTAAGTACGGCAATAAAACTTTATTTCCTACCATATCATAAATTATTTCGCTTTATAACTTTAATTAGCATATTTACACTCGGCCGCTGAAATAATTCAGACGACGATGCGACGCACACACGTCTCCAAACAAGCACAGGGAGAACTTGAAGTGGATGTCTGTGGCTGTGGCTGTGACTGCGGATTTCGTGGTGGGGTGGAGCCGGAGCTGAAGCGCCCACTTTGTCATGTTCTCCGTGCGGGACTGAGTCACCCGACTTGGGGTTTAATGACTCGAAATAAACGCACACCACACGCTCATTCATCTTTCGTGAGGCGAGTCGTGGAGTGGAGCGGAGTGAAGTCTCGGGCGGCACACCAATAATATAATAATGCCAGGCTCTTACTACTCCACCGCACCATAAATCAGCACAACCAGAACCAGAACCAGAATCTTTGTCTTAGCTCGCACTAGCATTTCCTACCTACCTTAAGTGCTTAATCCACACTACTTAATAATTTTAAACGGCAGCCGCATTTAGATCTTAAGCAACCTTCAAGTTGTATTAATGCTAAATATCCTAAATTATATAGCACTAATTCCTCCTCTTACCCAGTAAGACTCTAAATAGTTAGCTTAAGACCTTTTGCCCAACCCTTCGACTCTCTATAATCTCGGCCAAATAATAAAAAAAATAATTACTTAATCATAAAACATGTAATTAGAAATCTTATGCGTTTGATATATTTGTAGAGGAATTTAAGTATCTGTGATATATGCATATAAACGTACTAAACAAGCAATTAGCTTCGGTCATTTAGTTAATTCACACATACTTCTTTATAAATACGAAAAAATGCACAAGCAACTGGTTCGAGACACACTTCTAATGGCATACATTTTGTAATTGTAAATAGTATTTATGTAAATTTGCAAATTTAATGATAAATAAAGTTGAATAATATCATTGAGTGTTTTTTCTCTGAGGCTTAAAGTGATTTCTAAATGGATTTATAAATGGCAAATATGAATTTATTGAGAGTTATTGAAACTGTAAAGGGGATAATATAGTAAAGATTGGCTACAGCAATATTTAAATATTTTATTTTTAATTTTATATAATTTTATTACCTTTACAAGTGCTTGAGAATTCTAGGTTAGTACATTTTTAAGACTTATCAATTAATTTTCCTACTTCACAGCGCAAATACGAAGGACTTTGGAAGGAAATAAAATATTTAAAAATGTATTACTATCTTTAAATACCTCATATCCCTTTTTAAAGTTGTTTTATTAACTTTTTCTTTATAATAAAGCATCGAAATCCCTTCGGAATGATAAATATATACCCTCATATAAGTATTATAAATAAATCTGTGCTCCCCGCGACCCACTGAACCTAATTTATCGCAGCGAACATGGGAGCGGTCGCATTTTTCGAAGAAATATATAGATATAGATACATTCAATCACTCGGGCCTCTTGTGTGCCGTGTGTTAGTGTCGTGTGTCACATCTATAAATGAAAGTAATAAATCGTCGGTGTCGCATTATAATTATCGACCTACCCATAACCGCTCGGCAGCGGAATTCCACGGATTCGGACAATGTCGAGCTCTGTAATTCGGATTGACAGCTGATCCCTTTATAAGTGCCAAGCAAACATAATGATCACAATATGTATATATATATTGTATACTGAATGCATAGGGAAAGAGTTGGCCCAGTGGCTACTTGTGCGTAACCGTCGTGGCGGCGGAGGAGCAACTTCATCTTATCAGATTGATATACTTCCCCGACTGACATGTGCCTAATTAGTGTGACTCCGTCAACTCCGTTCTCAAAAGAAGCAGATCGAATGGATATACGCTTTAAGATCGTTATGAACAGTAGAATTTCGTCTATAGAAATATACAATTTATTATTAACTGCCAGCAAGAAATAAAGGTGTAGGATAAATATGATTTTTTGTTGTATATTGATATTTTCATATTTTATGCTATTTTCCATTGAAGAGTTTCTCATAGTTTTGAGTTCAGCTGAAGAGTGTTAAATGTCACTAGAAAAGGTTTGTCTTGCTTATATAAACTTGCTATATTTTTTAAATAATTATAACATTTATTCCAAGTAATTTAATGAAAGAAATATGCTGTAAATATACTTGGTTCCCAATCTCAGTTGTATTGAATAATTCAAGTAAACTTTTATTGATTTTCTTCTTAAAGTGGGACGTCCTTTTGGGATATTTCTTGACATACTACTTTTGATGAATTTATTTAACACTTTCACAGAAATAAGAAATAAATAAAAAAGCTGTACTAATTATTAAAAATGAACCCTTTTACCTATGAAACACAAAATGCAGCTGGCCATTTGTGGGCTTTAAGAACTGCAACTTTGCCAAAGCCGAGACACATGCGGCACGAAGGACAAAAACCTCATTAAAGCTCCAGTTGGGGTGTCCGATGTCCGCTGAAAAGGACAATTAGATAAATTTGGGAATTTTCAAATTAGCCGCTGCAGAACCGTGGCAGCATCTGCAGTCAATTGCACTCTTTGGCAAATGCATTCGGATGCAGTCTGGGCTGCAACTGGCCAGCAGAGTCCAGATCATTATGGGCCTGGGCCCAGTTCTGTTGGAGGAGGCTGGCTTTTTCATTTTATCCGTCGAGTGGAAAATGACAACATTAATTTAGCGCTTTGTTCTGTGAGAGTTGGATTCAAATCAGAGGCCGGGGCCGGGGCCACATTTTAAATTAACCCAAAACATGTTTAGGGGTTTTCCGCACAATTGCCTCCTCGGTGCAATGTGGCAAAAAGGATTTCGCTTCGCCTGCATAAAGGATTGCAGCATCTGATGCCCATTTTGGCTTTCGGGGTGGTTGTAATTGAAAAGTCACAAACAATTGAATAGGTTTTTGGCACATGCAAAAGAGGGCGAAGGGGGGGCAGATGCATTTAATTCGGACTGGCATCTTTTTAATTGTCCAACGTTTGTGCTTATTAATTATGGTCTAGTCGTAAAAAAAATAATTAAAAACAATTGAATGCGCTGTGCATGTGTTTAGATTTATATGACATTTTTTCTGCCAATATTCTTAGCGTGTTAACTGAAATTTATAATTAATATTTGTAACTGAAAAAATAAGATTTTTGTTTGTTTGTTTGCCGTGCAAGTCGGTATAGTCCTGTAAACCATATTTATTTTCCCTCAAAGTTATATAAACCAGATATTTTGATGTATTAAAAAAGCTTATAATAAATACAAGTATTTAACTAATATTATTTCCAGAAATATATATATTTATATAATATTTATATATATTTTTTCCGCATAATTTGCTTGACCACACGGTTTTCCTGCTGTAAATACAATTAATTTAAAATTGAATTGATAAAACACGGCCAGCGGCAGTATTCGGGCTATTGATATATTATAACGGCGCGTGTTTGGGCCTTTTTGTTAAACAAAGAAACTTGTCGCGTTTCCATTTGACAAGACCACATTTGTGTTGTGGGCGTGTGCAGCGAATCCGGGGCTGCAACATGAACAGGTCGGTCGGTCGGTCGGTGCCCGGTCTATTGGGGCTTTGGGAGGACGCACACGTAGAACATTATTCGGCTACAAAATGGCCAAAACAACAAACCGCTATAATTTACCATATTTTATGGCTGCGCCGTGGCAATAAAATCGCCAACAAGGCCAATAACTCATTGTAGAGCGCTGGAGCTGGAGCTGGCGCTGGCGCTGCAGGGCGGCAGTCAGCGGTTGCTAGTTGGTAGTTGCCAGTTGCGAGTTGCAAGTTGCCCCCGCCGCTGGTTACACGGGACTCGTCCACTGCTGCATCCCCAAAAGCCCCCCTCCTGATCCCTGCTATCCCACTTCCGCGGTTGCACAACTGGCCAAATGCAACGCTCTCCCACCGCCACACGTCCGCTTGCACGTGTGGTTGGCTTTTAAGCGGCCGAATGCGCCCGCTGATGGAGCCGTATAGCCGTATGGCAACCGTATATATCCGAGGGCCAAATAGCCGTATTCCAGCTCTAATTTGTACCTCCACAGCGACTCCCACCGCCCGCGCAGCTATTTCAAATTTATCTATGCCGAAACCTGCATTGATGGCCTGCATGTTTATTGCCCGCCTGTCGTCGTTTTGCAATTCCAGTTGCCAGCGGAAAAAAGCGTCCACAAAATTGCCGAACAAAACTGGACAATTGGCAATGGGCCCCGCCGCTGCCGTGGGGTACTACATTTAATTAATATATATAGATATGTTGTATATATATTGTTCAATTGTGCCTGCCCAGCGCCGCAAGGACACTGGCTGCCGCCTGCTGCCGAATGCTTCTATTTTGGCCCCGTGTACAAAATAAAATTAAAATGTTTTGTGGCTTTTACCCAAAGGACGCGTGGTGTCATTTTTTGTTATAGCAAAAAGCGTACAGACAAAGAAATATATATATATATATAAGTAATAATAACACATCCCATAACATATTGTATTGCATATTTATTTGCCTCAAAAAACTGCTTCTAAAAGCTGAGCTAGTTTGGAATTATAACTAAAAAGGATTCGTATATGTTAAAGTTTATTCAATAAACTAGCAGAAATATTCTTTTATTTATTAGAATTTATTCAAAGGGACCAACGATCAGATAATAAATTCAAATAGAAACTCCTGCTATTAACATTTTAAATTTTTTTAAAACACACTTAATTTATTTTTATACTTCTTTATCATTTCTGACTATTAAACTTCTATGTTTCATTGCGTTGATTTAACAATTTGGAAATAATATTCAACTGCAATTAAAAATGTAAGTAAATAACTAGCACACATAACTTAGAAAAGTCAAAAAACAAACATAGAAAATGTTATTCTAAAATATTGTATTACAATATTAATCCTGCTTTTCTTTAGTTTCAGGGATAATAAAAGAAAATGAAATGTTGAGACTTTTTAATTCAAATATTTTAGTAAGTACCTTCTGCGAATTGTAATAATTTTTAAAGCGTTTGGAATAAAGGAAAGATATAGGAAACCTTAATAATTTATTTATTTAAAGTAATGAAACATGTACTTTTCTCTTAGTTTCCCTTTTCCTCTGTGCAGGAGAAAAATGTTGAATGGAGCAATAAAAACGCACGCTGATCGGACGCGATTGTCAGGGTCTCTAGGCAGCAGATGAGGATGCTGATGCTGATGCAAATGCAGATGCTGCTGCTGCTGCTGTGGCCGATGACCGCAAACAGTCTAGACCAAAAAGTGCATGTCCTGCGAGGAAGGACAGCGGGACAGAAGAGAACCGTGCGTGCTAGCCAGGCAGCCAGCCAAACAGCAGCCAACAGATATCCGGGTAATGAAGGATCCAATATACAAAGGCTAACTCCAATACGAATACGAATACGAATAATTTAAATATTTAATTAACACATTCCGGCGGCCGGGAGACGCCATCGTCGCGCGTGTGTGTGCAATTAATGCGGGAATAGGCGCAATTAAGTTTGTCGCAGACCGCTCGAGCTGGGATTGTTGCCATGGCTTATCTGGTGATTCCGATCGAGCTTCAACCGGGCACTTCACCTGGCCTCCTCCAGCCTCTCCCGGCTTCGGGCTACGCAACGTGCTTCTTGTTGGGCTTCGTAGCAAACGGGGATGTGTGCCGGCGGCTGGCCAAAGATTTATCTGCATCCGGTGTCCAGTTACCATGGACACTCGGCCTCGGCCTCGGCCTCTCAGGCACTCAGCCTCTCAACCTCTCTCGGTTTGAATGATGCTCATCTTGGGCATTTTGGAAGTAAATTTGTGTGCAAATGGGCTTTTTATTTGGCTCATGTTTCCTCCGGCCATGGCTGTCTCAGCTCGGCCTCAGAATGTGCCGTCTCGTATCTGCTGGATACCTGTGCTCGAGCCCCGATCCTGATTCCGATCCCGAGATCGCATTCAAACTCGTCGCTAGCTCGCTGACATGAGCGGTTGCGGAAATTCGCCATCGCTGAGATCATGGAGCCAGCATATGATAGGCAATTCATAGGTTCCAGTGCCAGAGCAAGTCCCAGTCCGAGTTGAAGTCATGTAGCATGTCCATAAATATGCCCATTCAGATCTCTGATGGCACTTGCCTCCGAACTGGGGGCCTTCTTCTGAAAGTTTATTTGCGCCATTGCCAGCTAAAGAGTTAACTGAAAGCTTATGACTTTGCTGTGGAGATCAATTAATATTACCCATTAGTTTTTAAGGCCTCCGCTTTATATGCATTATTAATAGTAATTGGCAAGCAATTTGTTAGATCAGCGGCTTAAATCGCGACTCAGAATGCTACTGTCTTGAAAGCATTATGACTGATTAGCAGTAATAAAAATAAGTTGTTAATTAAATAACTTAAATGCCGGTGAGCTAATGGGAGATACATACATTTTTCAAGACTTAATTGACTTTGCGAGGAAGATTTTTATACTTTTCTTTATGGGTGTTTCTAATGGTTTTTATAGGAAATAGATAATGATTATAGAATGTTTCTATAAAAATACAGTTTAGTTATGCCTACAAATGCAATAATTTTTTTTTAAATCTTCCTAAGCCTCTCAAATGCAATTTCCAAAATTTGCAAAAAACTGAATGCAATATTTCGGCATTAACTGAATCACCTGAAAGGATTTGAGTTGCATTACCTTCACAAACTGCCAGAACTAAATTGGTACCGATACCAATAGAGGTAGCCAAAAAAAAGTATCACGGCTCACAGAAAGGACATCGGCTGAAAGTTGGGAGGGAAAAGTCATTTGCTTGCTCGTCCAACAAGATGTTTGTTCGTTCGGCAAAATAAAGTACACACTGTCTGGTCGGAAAAGGGGCGTAGAATCCAGGAGCACAAAGGGGGCTTAGCGGGACTTTGGCGGGGGGGACAACGAAGGCAGTTGAGCTGCCAGGGACATTTGGGATAACATGCGAACACGGCATATTTGCCGGGATACAAAACGCCAAACGCTGTCTTCCGACCACTCAGCCACTAGGTAATGAATGGATGCGCATGCATGACATGGATGCAATTTTCGACAAAGACCCGGCCCAACCGAGCCCAGCCGGGTATAGGCCCCTTTCGGGGCTCGCCTGATTATCTCGTGTTCTGCGCAGCTATATACCCCATATCCTCATATTACGTGGCTCCCAAAAAACCCACTCTACGTAACTAATATACATATGTAAGGCAGTGCGTAGACATGGACGCACTCGTACACGGGGGAAACTGAAATTAATTGAACTAGATTCAAGTAGAAAAAATTAATTTATTATAATATTTTATTAATTTTATAGATTTTTAATCATTTATTAAAATCTAAACAGTTGTTTATCCTAATATGTTATCTAATATCTATTCCCAAAATCCAAATGAAAAATCCAATTTTAGCTAAATCCAATTATATTAATAATACATTTAAGGATGAAATAAATTCAACTTTCCCAGCTTTCTTCCTGTGCACTCATATCCACGAAAAGCTGTCTAGTTGCTGCATCGCTTTGGGCCCTTTTTGGAGTCCTTGAATGGACAGTGCTCTGCCTTTTGATCGGAGGCTAGTTAATTGGCTATTTCGCCAACTCTATGGTATTTCTAAATTGGATCAAAGGTGTGATACGGCAGGCAACTGCCACCACCACCCCAAGAGAGCCACCCGCTATCCCCAAGGCCACCCCCGTACCCTCCGGTTTTTCCATTTTCCGGCCATGTGTACTAATTAAAAGCTGGCAAATTCGTGGCCCCAAAAAAATAGCAAGGCTGCTAAGGCGAGCATTTTGGCCATATTTCGCGACTGGCCCAAAGAAGGCGGGGCTTTCCAGTTGCAACTCCTGTGCCAGAGCCACAACCACCACCCACCGCTCGCCGCCCACCGCCCACTCCGCGGCGGCAGCTGGAAAGAGCGGTGCGACGCAGTGCACACACACACTGTCCGTCTCATTCATGCCAGAAGGAGAAAACCCGTTTTCCACTGCACATGCGCAACTTCCACTGTTCCACTGTGCAACCCCCGCGTCCTCAGCGCCCCTTCGCCGGCCTGCGCGGCTCTCTCTCGCTCGCTCTCTTTGGCAGGAGTGGGCTTTTGGCCAAAAGCGAGCATGCAACACGACTAGTATGCGCTCGAACTCGGTAATACGCACATCATGGGCGAGAGTGGGCGCGCAAGGTCGCAGCGGCAGCAGTGGGCGGTGGGTGGTGATGGGTGGCTTGGGGTGGCGGTGCCAGAAATAAGCCGAAAAATCGCGAATAAGCCAAAAGTGCGTGCTCCCAACGAAGCCACCTACGAGCTCTACAACCAAAATAAACACAAATCGGCGAAATCGGCTAGAAAGCAACATATTTTCGAGTGCCAAAACCATCAAAGTCACGTACCTGTCAGCTCAAAACGTCTCGGTCTAGTCTTGGTTCTATAACGCCTTTGACCTCCAAGCACGAGGAAGCTATACAAGTTGAGTTGTTGCCCCGTGCGGCATGGACTTTGCACCCGGCAGCCCCACTTTTAACCCGGCCAAAACGGCCACTGTTGCCGGAACTACACGCTGCCACAGCGCTTTCATGTAAGTATTCTTTTAGTTGACTATTGCTTTGGTGTGTTTGGAACCTAAATTACGGGGAAATAGAAATGTTTTATTTGTTAAATCTTTGGATTTTACATTTTGTTTAAGCTATACATATTGCCCGTTATGTTAATCTGTTGATTGTTAATGTTATTGAATGTTAAACAAATGTGTGAACAATTCAATAATAAAATAATTTACCATTTCAATTTTAAATATAGTAATTAATTTAACTTTAGCAGAATATTTATTAAAAGCAGTTTACGCCTACATTTATTGCTTTCAAAAGTAGTAATATTATACATTTTCTATTTAATAAATTATGCCTATTAAGTCTAAGCCTATTAATATACATAAGTTACTCGTGGGTGATATAAAAAGGCTTAATATAAATTCAAATTAATACATTGAAACACATCCACAAAGTATGTTTAAGTAAATAATGATCAATCCACTATATTGTTTTAATTAAACAGAATAATATTGATTCCAAATAGGAAATAAATTCTGACATAGCAAATAATACTATTAACAGTATATAAAGATGCTTTAATAATGCAAAAGGTAATGGTGAATAGTCATAAAATTTATATCACACCTTTAGTATTATCAAAACTCCCATTCGATTTGATTACAAAACTTGCTTAGACAGACTTAGATTATGGAATACAGCAGTAATCAGCTATTAAAAATACACTAAGACTTAATCAGTACATAAATATAATAATAGTTTTAACTGACTGGCTTATAAAGAATCCCTTGCAGTGAGCTTTATAAAATTAAGTTACCCGTGCTAAAAAATAAAGTTAAATAAAGTTAAATAAAATAAAGTTAATAAAGTGGTGTTTATGTGACTTTATCACAAAATAAATTTTAGAAAATATTTACAACTCGTCCTGTGGGTAAACACTTTAGTTATCGTTGCCTACACACTTTAAGGACATTATTTTCAAGGCTTTTATTCAAAAAGCTTATCCAAATCAGCCCTCATATCAGAGGTGCTGGACCATCCGACTGTTGCATATGTTTCCATAAATTTTCGCCGGCCAGCAGAGAAATGCCATGCAATATGGCTTCAAAAAAATATATATGAGAGGAAAAATAATATGGGGGAAAAGAAAAAATACCTGACTAAGAGTTTTCTCCAGCGCTCTCGTTATTCCAATTTTTTATTCGTATGATGAAAAGCCACGCAACTATGTTCGTATGATCGTCGCGTGTCTGGGACCATAAACAGAAATTGTTTCGCAAAACGCCTCCGTCGCTTTTGCGGGCGCACCATCGACATTGCAAAATAAACCTGCACAGAGCTAGAGAAACAACAAAAAATTATCATGGGCAAAATAATCATATTCATAAATATGCTTTTCCATTTTCCCCGCCACCGATATACACACACATACATATATATATAGTGGTAGTGTATATAGTGCACCCTTAGCCTAGGCAGCTATTCATCAGCGCATCATGTTTAAGCGTTCGTGGCGTCGATGATACAACCGATAAGAGACCAATTTCGCAATTGCGGCGCTGGAATTTTTAATTAGTTCAAGAAAGCCGCAGCCGGCTGTCGGCTGTCGGCCAGGTAGCTCTCGTTATGGCCAGAGTTGGAGAGCCCAGAGTCAAAACCAGTCGAGAACGAAACAATATCCTCTGAAGCGCACACGAAACGCGACCAAAAATTTGCATACTGCTCGCCGCTGCGCTACTTTGAAGGTCCGAGGATGGAGACGGCCATAAAATGTATTAAACTAAAGTATGTGTTAAGTGCACATGTCACAGGTCGAATTCACTAGTGTTATGATTTATCTCCTTTACGGAGTCACATGACGTTTTGACTAAACAAGGGAACAAATACTCGGGTAATTACTAACTAGTCATGAATTAATATGTGAAAAAAAGCTTGACAAAAGCATGACTTGTGTTCTGTTTTGTTTTCAGGGATATACTTATTTTACTTGAAATTAATTAATGATTTTTCAGCCCTATCAGATTTTGTATTATTAATTATTAATTCATAAACTATACTCTGCTTTCGTAAGTGATTTATGTTTCTCTGGTAACTGAAAAGTAAATCAAAATTACTTTAATTCAATCCAAGTTTATTATTTAGTTTTTATGGATGGATAAGCTCTTAACTTCCATAGTTGTTTCCCAAATTGTTTTATTATTTCAATTACTAGTTTATAATTATTTACTTCTGCTATCGTTAACATTTTCTTCGACTTTATTTAAGACTCTTTAGCTAGCGTTAATCAATCTTGTTATTAATTAAAAAAAAGGAAACCAAATAATTAACAGTTTTGTTTGGGCTTCGAGACTAAAAAGTATTTTGTTTCCAATGGAATTTTCGACTGGCTAGACTTTGTGTGGTGCGGTGGCGGTTAGGAAAAATTGGTGGTTGCCGGTGGTTTGACGGCGAGAGTGGAAGTATGGAATAATTAAAAACAATTCAATTCGCAATTTGCACCATAATAAAATAAAATTACATATTCATTTATGCAGAATATAACCGCTAAACTGCAACTGCAACGCCGCAGAGACCCGGCTTGGGTTTCGGCCTCGTCTTTGGCCAGTTGGCCGCATGCAACCGGATTGCACTTGGGTGCAGTGGAGCAAGAAGTTGGACCTACACGAAGGGTCGTTGCCTGCTTTCGGCTGTGGGAATCGCTATGTGTTGCATACTCGATTGATTGTTCCCAAATAGAAAATACTATATATATTGGGTTCCTCTCTCTCCTCGCTTTGTAGAGCTTTGTAGACGCTGGTTTTGGGTCAATCTCTACATTGTCTGAGCCCCTGAATATTCATAGTGCCGTCTAGGAGCGGCGGCATGCAACTATTTCTCGCGTTCGACTAAAATAGAATTTGTTCCATTTGATGGTAGACTGAATCCACCTTTCTACCTGTCTAGCTGCCAACCTCTCATATTTTTCAGTGAAATGCATTTTTATTTTAATGAAGAGCAGCGGCATTGCACGCACATTTCGCCGCGCTGCCTTGTTGGGTGTGTAAATTATTGCGAAATATTGCAAATGCGCTTCTAAGCAAACATAACTTATTAATGCTTTCAACCCATTCTCACCATTAAATGCGGAATTAGTTTGAGGAGGAGGCAATGCAAAATTACTGGGTGTGGATATTGTTATAATTATTTCTATAATTTATCGTACACTGTCTCATTAGTTTATTAATTAAAAAATGCAAGAAAAGAGAGCAGTCTCAGGTTTGGTAATTAACAATTGATAAGATCTTTTCAGCGGAGATTTCATGAATATTTTTTCTTAATATGTGAATATAGTTCTTATCTTAAAATAACTATGAATTATCTGAGTATATATTTATTATTTAAAAACCAAAACTAAAGCAATATATTTT
Organism: Drosophila anomelani; assembly: GCA_035045905.1. Classification (NCBI taxonomy): domain Eukaryota; kingdom Metazoa; phylum Arthropoda; class Insecta; order Diptera; family Drosophilidae; genus Drosophila; species Drosophila anomelani. Next base: position 14,941,212 of record JAWNOO010000165.1, read on the forward strand.
ATAGTATCTGGAATACCTAATTACCTCCTTTTAGTTTCCTTAAATTCACTTATTTACCTGCTAAGACTCTTACCAAAATCGTCCAGCTATGAAAAGACCAACGATCAGCCGGAAAACGAGTTTAGTTTATTGTTTTTAGGGGTCACTTTTAACGGGAGCCACCGCTACAGAGTGTGTTTAACGTTCGTGCTGGCGATTAAGTTGTTCATTCGCTTGGCACGCTTTTTGTAGGAAAAGCACCGCCAGAGGCAGCGGCAACCCCTTGAATGTTATTAAAAAATACCAGCCTCCCAATGGCAGGAAGTAAATGAAATGTTTTCTACAAAAATTCTTATATAATGTCTTTATTATCATCCCTAGCTGAGCCCCAAAGGGGTGATAATTCATTAGCTATGTCACTCTGTAGGATACAACTCCTACAGTTTCAGGTGGATATAATATTTCCATAAAACTTATACATACAAATTTAATTATTTATCAATTATTTTTCAGTGTTTTAATTATTTATATTTAAATTTAAATCAATCAATATTATTAAACTTTACTATAAGCATTTAAATTCCATTAAATTGGCTGCTTTAAAAGTGGGATTCACCGTCATACTCGATTATTTGCGGACTTCCAGCTTAACACTCTGTTGCCTGATGTCCTTTTTGGCCAGGTGGACAGGGTAAAAGAGGGCCAAAACGATGGCCATATAATGGAGAGAGAGTAGGGCCGGCAAAGGTCTGGCGCTTGCGGATGAAGAACAGTGAGTTTATAAAAAAAATGTGAGTGCTTTCATTGACGTTGGTTTATCGGAGGTGGCATTCCCGGGCTTTTTACATTGTATGCTGGCCATGAAGACCAACCTTTTATTTAAATGTTAACAATAAAAATGAATTTGCATTTATTGATTTTCGGCCAGTGGAGTTTGCCGGCGTTGGGTGGCGACACTTTTTTAAACAGGTCATATCCACATTCACATCCACAGCCACAGCCACGTAGCGAATCAGCCGCAATCCCTGGCTGTTATAGGCAGAGTTTGTAACTGGTTTATTTTTTCTCTTCCAGGAAGCTTTGATTGAATTTTTGAATAGTTGGCCAGGCAGCTTTAATAAGCCCGTTGGATACACCATTATTGTCTTGGAGGTGGCCAGAAACCGAAGGAGAACACACACGCCAGCTCAGACGTAATAAAGATCCTGCAGTGGCCGTTTGTTAAGCCTTTGTCTAGCAGCCATTTTAAGTGCCATAAAAAACTCCAAAAGTTGTAGGAACAATGTAGACAGCATGTTTTCATTTTATGCGAATTAAGCTGCCACTTGAACAACTTTGCCGGCGACGGCGACTGCGACTGGACCGCCGAGACCGAGACCGACACTGACAACAACAACGACAACGTCACTGGCGGTGGCAGTCCAAGAACAACACACAGTCGCACACACACACGAGTGTTAGGTAACCAGGATTGTCCGTATGTGGAATGAATTTAGCAGAGAAGGAGTCAGAATTTTTAATGAATTTTAGAGCTTTAGCTGGGATTTTAATCTATTTTGCAGTTGATTTTTAGACTAAGGCTTGTAAGCCAAATTTCTATAAAGTTTAATTAAAGGGCAAAGCATTAAAAAAGGTTTTTTTGTGTAAAAAACTTAAAACAGTTAAATTATTATTATTATTATTATTAAATTATTTACTTTACAAGAGTCTCTAAACTTATACAAAATTGCTGTCCCCCTTCGCTTATTAATCCTCTCTCACCCCATGAACATGCAGCAAATTTCGCTAAAGTATTCAAAAATATTGTGGCATAATTTCAGGAGGATGCCAGGACACGGCCCGCCAGCATTTCCTACAGGGCACGAAGGACATCCTCGGCAACATCAAACGAGAGCGCCCACAAGGGATACAGTTGTTAACGTGGCCAAGGAGCAGCGACGACTATGGCGGGGACAACAACACAAACATGGCAACCGAGTGAAGGCAGCCAAAGGACGAAGGACAAAGGACAACGGACGGAGGAAAGCACTTTATGTGCATATAATGTTCGCCAACACACACAGACATATACAGGACCACCTCGAGTACAGTGTCGGCCAAGTTGCGGGGAATTGTTAATATTGTCTGGGCCTGTAAGCAGCATTTACATGCTGGCCGACACCACGTACTACATACGTCCTGGCTGATGGACGACGGTATGGAGCTCCTCCTCCTACTCCTGCTGCAGCTCCTGGTCCTGGTCCTGCTGCAGCTCCTGCTCCTGCTCCTGAGGATGATGATACCCGCTTTAAGTAGGCCTCCTCTGGTAACAGACATTGTTTTAAAAATATGTACAAGCATGCACTTTGCAGATGTTGAATTAACTGACGAAACCGGCAGCTTTCATTAGAAGCGAAGGGTGGATCCTGTGAAAGGGAAGAGATGTGGGGTGAGTATATACCATATACATATCCAGCAAGTCCGAGTAGGGTTATATAATACTCCGTAGCACATGGCACAGTCTATGCATTAATATGTGTGGCCTCAAGCGTGGGGTCTACTTGAAGTTAGGACTCAAAACTTTAACTCTTTTTAGAGAAGAAATGAGAGAGGGTTTTAATATCTTCCTTTGCAGGGAATAACTTTAATTTTAGGGGTAATTTAAAAAATTAAAATCGATTAAGAATTGATCAAAATTAAATTGAAGGCGACATTAATTTTATGGCAACATTATTTTGAAAATTTAAGATAATCTTCTTAATTGCTAGTTATACAAAATAAATACATACATAATTTATTGTTCAATAATTACTTTAATTTGAAATTCCGATTTAATTTCTATATTATTTTGCATTCAAGACTTTTAGGCAATCCTCAAAAAAGGATTTAAATAACAATTCTTTAAAATCTCGACTCCAGAGTGCACTTGAATCATTCCGGAGTGATAGCTTACCCTGGGTTATTCCGGCTGTGGCCCGGTGTGTGCTCCACCGGTAATCGATTGGACACGGTCTCGCTGCCGGATTCAGTCCTCGAGCATCTTAGGTATTCGGATCAAAAATAATGATGCGAGAGAGTAAATGAGATGCCATTCCGTGCTATTCAAATCAAATGGCGTGGGATGCATGTGAAGTGGTACGCACATGCGAGGAGGTACACCACACCACGAATACAATTCAGAACCTGAATCCAAATCCTGAATCCCAATCCCAATCCATATCTATGTGGATGGCTTTGATTATACCCCTGTGTGTGCGTGTATATAGGAGTGTGTATCCTGCGTCCTGAAAGTAACACACATGGATAGCTCGCTCATTTACCGCCTACTGTCGCCGGTAGTCATTCGTCAGTCAATCCGCTGCTCCTGCTCCAGCTCCTCCTCCTCCTCCTCCTCCTCCTCCTCTGTGGCTCGTACTCCCATCCGGATACGGAGCCAGGCATGTGCGCCAAACCAGCGCACATTCGTCAGAATTTGCATTTCAATTCGAATGTCAGGATGACGGAGCGTCGAATTTGGGTGGCGTTGCCATCGGAATGAAAATAAATCACGCTGCTTTACCGCATAGGCAACTGGGAGCGGGCATGGGAATGGGGGGAGGGTAGCCATGTGGATGCGGATGGCAAGTGGGGAATGGGTACGCACCACAAGAGCAAAACAGAGCCACCATTAAACCAAAACAGAGCCTGGGGCGTTCTGCGGGGGTGGAACTCATTTATTCGCTTCTTTTTCTGCTATTTTCTTTTTTTTTTCGAATGCGAAAATGAATGTGGAAACTTTTCCGCCATCATTTTGAGTGATGTCAATTAGATTGATTTGATCAGCGAAAATATGTGATTTATCAGACAGCAACAGCGCCTGGGCGGCCCCAGGACATTCGTCTCGTTTCTCCGGGTGCGGGTTCCCATACCTACATCCTATATCCCTATCCAGAGGCGGACCACGGTGCGTATGAATATCTAATGCGGAGCACTGACACACACACACACAAACACGTACGCAATTCGCTTCATCACTTGTCCGTCCGCTCGTTCGTTCATCTACTTCATCAATCAGTCATCTAACTATATGTTAGTTGTGGTGTCTTGCCACATATCAGGATATAAATACCTTGAATTGGGAAAATGCAGCCATGCTCTTAAAGGGACAGCTTTTAGGTAAATGGCTGAAAATGTTATGAATTTAATATTTAGTGAGATAATTTAATATGGCAAGTCAAAGTGGCTTGAAATTGTATATATTTTTAATGATTAGAGGCTCTTTTATAAAATAAATAACAATTTTACTCGGCTTAGCTCTTAAAATTCTATTAAGCTGTTCTTAAAATATATTAAGAAACCATTTTCTATGTACTTGTGAAATGCTGTTTATACTTTACAATGCAAGGTATCTTTTCTTTATATAAAATTCCCTTGAATCCTATTTCATTATTATTTTAAATAGTATTTTTTTATATTTCTTCTTGGCTGACAAATATTTGAACTCTGTAAATATCTATTAAAATCGCTTATCATTATTGTACTTTTATTATTATTATTGTAATTTTAACCTTTTCCTTAATATACATTTAAACTTTAATAAGCCCTGTCAATATTTCTGTATAAGTTTTATTAATTTATTTAAATATTTTCCACATATTTATAACCATATTAACAAACAATTCAACGATAGAGTCATTATATATTAACCCCTTATTATTTCCAAATGAGATACAACCTCTCCCCTCATTAAATCTCCAAATTATTAAGGTAAACTATCCCAGGGAAAGCCAACTCCAGCGGGTGTTACCCCCACCAGGCCCGTGTTATAACGACCATAATGAGGGGATATTTGATTAACCGCTCTCGCCCCAATTGTGGGAATATAATATAGTTACGAGTGCGAGCAACGTATCCGGCTGGCGAATCACTTCGGCAAACAAAAGCGGCACGTTACTAGCAACGCCTACGATATTAATAAACCATTGGGCGAAGCACTTGCGGCGCCGCACAAAGCAAATAAAATAAATCAAATCGGAGAAAGAAAGCAAGCAAATCGCAATCTGAACGAGCGCCAGCCTGTAACAAGGGGAGTCCCCCGCATCTCTTTTTTTGGCAGCCCAAAATTTATGCGCGCTCTTTGCCTTTGGCCGCTCCCACGCAATGTTCCGTAATATTTACGGATCGGGGGAGTAGGGATCGGGAGCTGGTCCTGCGGTTGCGTTCTGTCCCCCATTTTTTTCGGGGGTGGCTACATGTGTCAATAACTCATTTTCAAATGGAAATAACATCGAATAAAATTCGCGCTTCCTCTATGCTTCCTTCCACTGCCACTGCCAGTGCCATGTGTGTCAATCCATTTATTCTCGTTCCTTTTGGGCCGCGGTCTGGGCCATGGCCCGTTGCCCCCGCCGCTGGCTGACTGACTGATGAAATATCGTGACAAGCAGTATAAAAGCTATTAAAGTCGAGTGTAGATGGCGCTACTTGAATTTGTCAAAATGTCTTTTACGCGCAGCCGGCACCCGGAATCCCCAATACACGCCTATGGGCCAAAAAGAGGGCCAGAGACCTATGCCCACTCCCACTACCAATTCCAATCCCCGATCCAAAGCCACCCACCCACACACACATGCCAAATGTACGGAATATGTCATGGGAACGGGTGAAACTTTGATTGATGCCGTTGTGTCACGCAGGCGCGCATGTGGCTAATGGGCGGTCGCCGGCATAAAAAACCAGTCGACTTTTTGGTCTTGCGGGTCGGGGAAAGTCAGGGGAGTGGGAAATCGCGCCAATCCATTGAGTGATGTTGCCAATTTGGGCATTGTTCTGGCCGACGATTCGATGAGCTATCTTAATCGAGCCTCAGATGCTGGTTACTCGCGATCAGACAGAACCAAGTCAGGGTATTGGGAAATGCACAAAAAGAAAATTAAATCGAATTACTAGGGTCTTTTTTTAGTATATGTATTCTTCATAAAATAATGAAAATAAATATATATATACATAAATCTTTTCTAGTAATTAAATTTAATGTTTGATTCTTAAGAAACATCTTCCTACTCATCCCCCCAAAATCCTACACTGATTCACTAGACATTATCATGAATTAATACCCTTCGGCCTGAGGTAACCCCTCATTTCTCCCTGTGCAGTGTCCCGCTGTTGTTCCAGTGGCGTCCACAAATAAACGCGCGCCCCAAATGCATCAAAGTAACGAGCTCAAGCTGCGCACCACAGTCCGTCCTGGCCAAGAGAAGCCTTTAAAGGGGGCTTGGCCAGGACGGGGACGGGGGTATAGCCACTCAAATGCCCTACAAGCGACTGGCGCCTGCAGTTGTGATATATGAAATTAACTTAATAAAGCAGTGAAATATCGCCAGTGAATGGAACGCGGTTCGCGAGACTCGATCAGCGGGCGCTAGGCGACTTGCTGCGACTCCATAAATTGTTGGCACTTTGGGGGTCAGTAAGCGCCGGAGACGGAGAAGTGCCATCCCGCCACACCTGAGGTGTCCGCTGGCTTTTCCTCCTTTTTTTATTTATATTTTTTCCTAAATAGTTTCTTGGCCAAGCTGGTGATAATTCACAAAAGTGAATGGCCAATTAAAAAGGATTTGTAAGACATGAAAGGTTGAAGTACTGAAGAGATTGTAAGGAAATAATTGTCTAGGCTTTAAAATAATCTTTCTTTCTAAGACCTTTTGACACAAATAATATCTAGAAGAGTTCTGAATTTAATAAGTGCTTAAAAGTGTCTCAGAATTTAATTGAATTTCATTGGTTAATATATCTAAGCACTTTCCCATATAAAATGAACCCCAAAATTAAATTTTTAAAAATCTTAAGGACTTTAAAGTCCCTCATAAATAAGGAATGTGCCCCCAGTCTTGCCGATTTAACTCTTTTTTGGCTCAGAAATATTTTGCCAGCTTAATTTGAAATTCCCCCAGGAGTTTAAGCTGTCGAATTGCATTTCGAAGGACCCCAAAAAGTCATCGGGGGGTATGTGTGGTCACCACAAGAGTGTGTGCCCGCCTGGGTCGATGATGGGATGATGGCATTCTGCGCCATTGTTCCATGGAGCCCCATTGTCTGGGCTAAATTAAGCAAACTTTGCATGGGTGCCGTGCATAGTTTCGTCCCAAATCAATTCACCCGGAGCCGAGGCCCACCTTATCTCCAAGCTCCACACGCTCATCCCTCTCCCAGAAGTCAGAAGGATTCTAAAGGAGCAGCAGCAGCACCCTTGCCAGCCTTAACTTTTCACTGTGCCCCGTGTCTCTAAGCCAGGCCAGGAGCAGCGAGCAATAAATTACGTTAAAGACGCCAGTGCCAGGAATCGGTCCCAGAAATTTGCATTCCACACACCAACACCACCACCACCCCTTTCTCGGCAGGAGCGGCACACGACGCATCATCATAATTAATAAGAGACAATTTGACAATGGCCCTTCAGCGTTAACAGCGATATTACTTTCAACGGTGGCGAAGTGAGCAGCCGCCGGAAAGCACACACAACACAACACACAGCAAGCACAGTCGCACACTCGGAGGATGGAACACACCCCTTTGCCATTTTGCGCCAAATTAAATTCAACCTCAATTGAGGGGTTAATTTCTATCACCAGGCAAACAAAAACAAAAACAAAAACGCCCAGCCCGCAGACGCTGCCTGGGGTGGCCTTCGCCCTCCTCTCCTCCTTCTCCACTTTTCTCGAGGGGAGTGGATTTTGGGGTGGACCGAAGGCTGGTTGGGGTGGCGGCAGCATTGGCCTGCCAGGTCGCCCCCATTATCTGCATCGAGTTCCACATAGAAAATCATTACGGCATTCGCACCATGAGACGTATTCAATTTGAGTGTCGCTGAGCTCTTTATTACGTTAGTGTGAAAGTCGCGTGCAACGAAATCCTGCCAGTGCACTGAGAGAAAAATAAGAGATTTAAAATGGAAATTAAAAATTTACTTTACAAAATATATATGTAGAAAATATGTATAATGTTGTTATTCAAATGTATATTAACAATCTTAAAGGCTTTTTAAAATTAGTTGAGAGAATTATCATTTTTGATGTGTCTTTAAATGGTCAAGTCTTTATTTAAGAGTCAAAACAAAACATTATAAACATTTTTAATGTTATAAAATTAAAAATTAACAGATTAATTCAAATCATATTCGATTTAGTATTATTTTTTGATTGAAATTCAAAGATACAGTTTGGGCAGTAAATATTAATCAATAATTATTCATTTAATCTCTTTAAATTGACAGAAAAATTATTTTAAGTTTTTCTAGACCAGTTAAAGTTTGTTAAAAATATTTTAAAACTTAAATTCAAGTTCTATATTTCTCCCTGTATAGTCCTGGGGCATCCCCCCGGCCACTGGCCCGCCTCCAGCGCCCTTGGCATTCATTCACGGTGCGTAAGTCACAGCAACAACAATAACAGAGCCCGGCGTTTTGGTGGAGGAAGAGGTAGTCCTCTATGGGCTACGGGGAATGGGAAGTGGAAGTGGCCATGGCCGTGGAAGTGGAAGTAAATTGAAAGCATGCTGCGAGGCAGGAGAGGATTCCTCCCGCAGCCCTAACCCTTCAATTGGCAGTGCCACGAAATCCATTAGCAGGCAGCGTGCGGCGAGGAGAGAAAGCCGAGCTCGGAGCAGGAGCAGGAGCCAGAGCAGGCGGTGACCATGAGGCTTTTATGCACGGAGCGTCCTGTCCTGCTTCGTTTTTCGGTTAACCATGGGCATTCCACTCCACCCCCGGCACCATTGCCTGCTTTCAATCTCGACGAGACTCATAAACATATGCGCCTCACGTCGTTTGGCGTGAATTTAATGTGGCGGCGGCAGAGCAGAGTAGACGACGACGACGACGAGGTTGACTCGACACCCCGGCAGCAGTAGACTTTCAGACCTTCAGACAGACGCTTAGCCGTTTGGCTGATGAGGTTACTGACTTTGGCGAATTAACTCCCACCAGGAACCCGGGAGCTAGAGCGTTCCTGGGGTCGCTGGCGAACCGGAAACCACTGCATTTTGTTTGGCCCGAAAACCGGGGTGGCACGCTTCAACGCCTCGGAAAATCTCAGGGGACACTTTAGCAGTACAATGCAGCATTTAGATAAACCGAGACTTTCGAGCCCTTCCTGGCTTGGAGTAGTAGCAAGTGAAGAGGCTGGGTCCTGGAAATCAATCCTTCACCGCGGGGGTATGTCCTTGTAGCCAGATTAGTTAAATGCGAGTTCAAGGGGATCTCCATCCAGGGGGTTTGTTTTTCCTTTGCTCATTTAATTGAAATTAATAGCGGCCGAAATGAGGAGAGAAAAAAAGCCATTCGAATTAGAAGGAATATTAATGATCCTAGATTGAAACATCTGTATTCTGAAGGGTGTAATATTCAAGGATTATATGTTGTGAACTTTATATTCACTATGATATTCTTGTTATAACAAATTATTTATTATATCAGAGCATCGACAGCCTCTACGACTCCTTCTTGTTTTTGATTTAAAATATAAAATCCATTAGGTACACTTTTAAGTATAGTTCAGTGCATTTCTATTCAAAAAGTCTTTGTTGTCCTTACCATATTTTTATGCGTGTCTTTCAAATCAATTCGAATTAATCTTTTGCACCGACAAGGAACTAACTAAAGTCAACATATGCCACTAAGCGGCCTGTTATTTTGGCCACATTTCACCGGATTGCTGCCCTCCGATCTAATCAAACAATCAAATAGAAATAATCGGGCATATCAAAGCCCCACTACACTATATATACATGGACAAGTGCCCCGAAATCCGGATTCTGAAATCCAATTGGGACGGCTCACCGATGCTAGCTGCCATAAATTTTATTTATTTATGTGGGCACCGTTTTGTTTTCCGCTTTCGCCTGGGAACGGGGCGTGCGGAAGGGGATATATCGGCCCGAAAATCGACCATGAATATCAATGGGGGAATTGTGCGTCACCGGCACGCGCCGCCTTCATCCGATACAGTGAGACTTGGGCTTAGGACGACGACTGCCTCCAAATCTTGGGCCAGACGCCCGTCCTCTCTGTGGGTGTGTATGTGTGCGAGAGGGGGTGTGTTTCCCGGGGGCTATTGATATTGTTTTTATCAGCCAGACGAGGGGCTCACGACCTGGCCGCGGGCCTCGAGACTCGAGCACTTGTGCTCCTGATGCGTATTTAATTTTATTTTATTCGGGATTTCTTGCACCAAAGGGGAAGTAAATCACGGCCACTGTTTTTTCCCTTTTTGGGGTGGCCGATCCTGGACCGGGACCAGGATTCAATAGCCGCACACTATAAGCATATGTGTGCAGATGTGTGTTCTTTGTGCCGGCTTACACTTGTCTTGGACAAAAAAAAAATTGACGTGGAGTGGAGTGTTGATTGCCCGCCATTGGCACACAAGATAAATGAGTGTCTGCCCTCGGAAACGGCAGCAGGAGCAGCCGAGCAGCTTTCGTATTAAATTCATGAAAGTTAAGTGCTTGGTAATTGATGTTATAAAATATTTATGACAGACAGCCAGGCATCAGGCAGTTCCGTTAGCCCGAAACAGGTAAGAGAGCGTTCTACAGTCCTTCACTGTTGGAGTGATGGCCAAAGTTAGATTCGTCCCCTAATTGACATTAATTATTTAAAAGGACGTCGTGCGAATCCTTCGACCTAAGTGCCGCTCTTTGCCCTGCGGTAAACCTTGCTCCAAAAACGAGCCTTAACTAAGTTGGCAAATTGGAAAAAGTCCTGTTTTTATCTGCCAATTCAAAGTTCAGAAATAACTTACTTGCTCTCGGCGAAAAAAGTGATACACTACGGGAAGTACTATTTTTAATATTTTGTTAAAAGGTTCCACAATTACTACAGCCTTTTTCTTAAAGTTTAAATAATATTTTTAAAGTTAATCAAGGATATAATGCTTATAGGAAATAAAACTCCCTCGTAATACCTTTAGTTCTTTAAAGATTTTTATGAATACCAACTAAAATATTCCTCAAGGTAATAGTTTGTCCCAAATCCTACTTTTTCTCAGTGTCCTGTCTGAGTTATAGCTTCAATTCAACACCCCAGACAGACTGTGCTCTGGATTTTGACTTGGTTCACTTGACCGGACAAAAACACTCGCCCAACTGATGATAATGATGCTGTTGGCGACTATGTGTTTGCTTATGCCGGTTGAGCCTTGTGTGTCCTTGCAGAGACTGGCTTTGATGTTTCCCCCCCAGCAGGATGATGAATTATATTTGACATCTATGTGCTTGGACCCCCCTACTGCGGCATTAACATGTGTGTACCTCATAGTGCCAAGAGGTAGGGCAGCGAGTCCTCGTGCATGCGCACCAAAAAACCACCCACCTTTTGCCATCCACTTGGATATGTTTATTTTACTGTCAAAACATTAAAGTAAACTCCGCCGAAGCCGCCGCTGCCGCACAGGGTTGATTGTTATCAAGGGGCGGTGTCGACAGCCTCGTACCTCTTACCTCGAACTCTTCGGAAAGACACATACATATATCCCTGCGAGGGTGGAATATAGTATGTATGCACGTGTATCCCGCTGGCCACCTTCAGACAAGTCTATTTGCATATGTTGACGCGACATACTCTCGCAGATCCTGCTGGATTTCCTGCTTAACTGGGAGAGCCCCAGACACACATGCCTTTTTGACAACTCATAACAATCACTCATCATAAACCAGGTCGTCGGAGGAGGGATAACTCCAAGTTCTTCTTAAAAAGTCAGCCAAACAATAGACATGGAGACAGCCACAAATTGCAGGTGAAGCCTGAGCTGCTACTTAAGGCGAAATAGGAGCTGGAATTCCTCTGGCTTATAAGTTAATGACTTGCCAATTAGTTAATTAGCCAGCTCCTGCTGCGTCCTTCGACGTCTTATCCCTTTGATTGCCCCGTCCAGCGAGTCTGAGTCAATCAGGGAGTCTGAGTCCGATTCCAAGTCGGGGCATCTTGCGGTCAATTAAAACAGTCCGCAGAATAATTGCCAAGAAATTTATTCGCTTCATTAACTTGTGAGGCAGCACGAAGTCAGCCAGAAAATTAAGTGAAATAATTAAATCTCAATCGGGATCTATTAGATTTGTGTGTTGCCTTTTTGGCATTGGCTCCGGTCCACGGCCCTTGTCAGCGTTCGAGAGGGATGATGATGCTCAGAGAGCTAATCTCCCCCTCCAGCGAAAGGGGTTCACTTTGGTTAACGATGGGGTTGAAAGTCCTCCTGACTGACTCCTGACTCCACTACGCTTTGAAAGTGCAACAGTCGAGGGGTTTAGACCGCTGACAACGACCATTTATCACCCACGCAGCATCTTTCATAATCAGGCTGGCCAAGCCAACCGACCGGCCAACGGATGGCAAAATGCAAATGACTCAGTCTGCCGCGGAGCTGCATATACATACATATAAAGGACCCGCGCTGCGCCGCGGCCTGGCTTTTAATTTACAACGTCCTACGGCTTTGGGCCCCAGCACATGTACGAGAGTATCTGTGGCCAAGCTGCCAGGCCGCCAGGCCGCCATCTTCGCCACAATGCCAGACAAAAGGTCGACACGTTCCCATTCCGGCCGACTTAATTAATTTATGCACTCATGGTCGGTCGCAATGCATCGGGGATCGGATGAGGAGCCGAGGGATAGGGGGGCTCCCAGGGCTGGCCAGTTTAGTCGGTCTTCAGCCAAAAGGTGGACATCATTTCTCCGCTACGACTCCGGCTCTCGGACTCTTCTTGAAAACCCGCCTAATTTTAAAATTAATGAGCGGCATCTTGATGGCCGATGGCAGCGATAAGGCCCATGATTTTCGACTGTCCCCGCCAGGGTGAGAGAGAGATCCCGAGAGCCCACGTTAAGTAAATCACGTGTTTATTGGCACTTCACTTACGACACCGTCACCGCCGATCCAAGTCGAACCCGGGAAGTATAAGAGCTGAAACGAAAACGACAATGAAAACCAAAATGGCATCACTCTATAGGGCCTGCACTCTATATACCGATCGGGACCTGGGGACTGGGGACTGGACCAACGTCATTAATTAGCTGGCCGTGAAGTGTGGGGAACGAATGGAAACCGACGTGTTTATTTGGTTTGTATGCCCGTTCAACAGCCCAAATGTATTGGGCCTTCATTTAGGAGTTCTTTTGTTTTGGAATCTTTTGCCGCTCGATACAGTGGAGCTGGGAGAGATTGACAAATAAACGGCTTAGCAGTCTTTAAATAAACTAAAATGGATTAGGTATCTGTATTATTAAATGAAAATTATTTATTTCAAATTTAACATGAATTTTAAAGCAATGCTAATAATAGAAAATGGTAGAAAATTGTTACTCATTCAGGAGAATAGTATAAAGTTCATGTTTCAAATATTCTCAACCCGTTTAAAACCCTAAACTATTTCCATAAATATCAAAACACAAAACCAATATCCTTTATTTCCAATCATCACTGTTGTCAACTGGTTGTGTCATTTATTTTGTTTGACCGGAAACTCTTTATCTTACGGTTAATCTTCTTGATATTTCAGATGTGGAAAGCCCAAATGCCGATGCATTCTCGATTCACCGACATTAAGACAAAAATAAACTTGATTTTGGTATGAAATTGATTCATTCATTTTCGATCCATTGAGTAAGATTCTTATCCGATGGATGAGTCGGGCAGCCTCTTCCGCGCTTCCAACTGTGTGCCCAACCAACAGGTAGTCAACCCAGACAAACTGTCTCCACTTGGACATCGTCGTCGATTCCCTCATCTTTTCCTCCATCTGAAGTCGAACGAGAGTTCACTTTGAATGCAGGTAAAGTTTTGATTAATACTTTTACGTTTTACTTTTAAGCTAAAGTTCACCGCATTAATGATTAATATTGTTTCAGATTTTCAAGGAGCTGATTCTGAAGGATGATGGTCAAGTTCGCAGCTTCATGGTTTGTTTATGGTTGTTTTAGAACTGAATAATACGCAGAAAAATGTATTAATAATTATATTTTACAGGATCTGGCGACGGAAGTCTCTTTGGATCAGCACCAATTTTCAAATTATCAGCTATAACAAATATTTATAGAATTATATTCGATAAGTCACTTTGTGATACTGTAAACAAACTTGTATATAGCGTAAGGTAGTAAATTAACACATACGAATTGTGATACAATTTTAAATTAGTAAAGCTTTCAATAAAGTGTTAATAACACGAATAATACATTAAAGAAAAACGATAGTTTTATGATGATTTATTAAATAGACTTCATTGTGATTGTAAAATAAAATTATATTACGAAAAAAGTTGTACTCGGCGGCCAGGAAGTAATAAATAAATTTATCTTACAACACATGATCCTGTAATAAATCTAAGAAGGAGAAAGCTATGATTTCTAAGGTGGTGTAATACCACCTTTATTTTAACAACTAAAACCTAAAATTAGATTTTTATAAGTGCAAAACAAACAAAAAAGCTAGAAAAGAATATAAACATGTTTTAATTCAGATAAATCAATTTAGATTTCCTTATATTGGTTGGCTATATTTAGGTCCGCCTATGGCTGCAATTAAACTTTCGATCTGTCAATTATCCATTTAATCTCTACCGCTCCGATGAATACTTAATTGTAGAAAGCTTGAAACTTAAACTGTCACCAAAGTGCTACAAAAAGAATGATTGAATTAAACTAAATATTAATATTTCAAAATAGAAGCAATTCTAAACATTAGGTTTTCATCATTTTTGTTTGATAATTGTGTATAAAATCAATAAAAACGAAGACTATTTAATTAAAAAACAAACAACAAAATAATAATATATACAATCAAAGCTAAAGTATAATCAAATCCAAACAAAATGATCATTTTTTAGAAAGTTCATTGGTACTTGTTTTAATTATTGAGCGCATTGAAATTTTAAATCCCACCATATCATTAAAATAAAATCTTTAAGTTCAATAAGCAAATAAAAATAATAATAATAGATTTAAAATATTTAATTTAATAGAATTTAATGAATTCATTGCGCGCCGGAAATACAGATCGCGCATACGCCATGGCGCGCCACCTAGAACGGAAGTTGAGTTGCAACCCTGAGAGTATGCAACACTTTTTGAAATGCAATTTCTATAGCATACTTATGCGTTTAATTATTGCCGCCTAACATATTTACAACTCTGTTATATTTATGTGAGTGCATAGAAACCAGTTTAAGTGTTTGTACTCAAACAGGATACTTTCATATTGTTTGTAAAAATATTTTAGAGGTCTTAAATTTCATTTATTTAGATTTCTTTCCCATATTATTTTTTATTCCAGCCTTACTTTGAAGGCAGAGAAAACTAAAACATTTTTTAATGGGATTATTGATATTTAAAAGAGCTAACTTCCAAAAAAATATAAAATATTATACAATTTTAAATTATACATTAAATATGTTCTTGTTCTCCTGCCTTTACAAACTCTTCTCCAAATTGAAAACTCGTATGGAAACAATACTCTTGCTATGTTATTCATAAACAAACAAATTCTAAATCTGCAGAAAGTATATGTCATATATATGTTATTAATCATTCCTTATTTAACAACTTAGTTGTTAGATAATTAATTATTTAAATGTGCCTCTGCATTCCTTAATTCATTAGGAACTAAAATTATTAATGAAACAATATAGAATTTATTAATTAATTGTGTGGAATGAGTACTGAATTTATTTATTGTCTTAGTTTTTTATACTAAACATAAATAAACATTAATAGTCAAATGGCTTGCGAGAATGTATACAAATAATTAAAATGTAAATCAAGGTTTCATGAACTGTGCTTAATTTATGAGCAAACATTTAAAATAACCAATATCTAGCGACCTTCTTTCAACTTGAAAGCTTAAAAATCGTGTACCTAAATTTGTTAATAATCAATACCTTAACACTCTTATGGCCATTCTAAATGTGAACCACTTATTATTTATATAAAGATGTATATGTCAAAATTTCTCCTTCGCTTTCAAGACGGCTGCGAATATATTTATTGTTTTTCTGCTTACTACCTGAATACGAATTAGCATCGGAACCATCCCCTTGCTATCTCCAATCCCCGATCCCCCATAAATGCGAAATATACGAAAGTAATGTCTTGAGCAGTCGCCGGATCGTGCTACATAAATCATGCCAAAACCGAGTTCGGGGCGCATAGAAAGTCAGCGTAAGCTGGCATCACTTAAAGTCATTCAGGCATTTATTTATGTCAAAACATTGTCCGCTTAGCTGCAGGACTCCGATGAGGAAGAGGAGGAGTAGGAGAGGGAGGAACCCAAACGCCGAGGGGTCAGTTGGCCAGTCGAATGTATAACTCAATTATAGGCGGCTGTGTGCTCACCTCGCAGCGGGGCGTCAGGCATTAGACACTCCTCCTCCGAAGGCTCTGCTCATCCGATTTTGCCTGAGGATCAGACAATGCTCCTGCGGCGATCGGGGTCATTGCGGTTTCACTTCGAAATCGGGGCTGTCTCTCCGATTCGATTCTGCAGGACGAGATAACGATATCGAGGAGTCTAGGACTAGATGTCATTAGAAGCCCGCCAGCAATACTCAATGAAACAGCCCCCTGCCACAGGCGTGTCTCTATTATTTGGATGGGGGATTGGCATCGGGATTGGGATCAGGCCTGAGACAGAGAAGGAGACAGAGATTCCTGTGTGGCCCGCAATCGGATCGCTCTGCTCTGCCCAGCACAGCTCAGCTTTGCCCACGATCGACCTCCAAGGGCACTGGACATGATTCTGTTTAACGAGAACAATGTTTCTGGCAATTCCTGCCGCGGCCACCTCGTAGTTTGCTTCGTTGGCGATCGCCTTTATTCGCGGTCTCTGGGCGAGATCGGGGGCCAAGGCAACCGGATGATGGGGTAACAACTACACGACGGCAGCGGATCGTGCAAAAGTACAGCGACGGGATGGCAGGTGGCGCCGGCGCCGATTTCAATTTGAATATGAGAAGGAACGGCAAGGGGATTGGGGACCAGTATTGCCTCCATCCACGCAGGCCAGTTTTTTATGAAAGATCATTTAATGTATGTATATGTTTGTAGTCATAACACTTGGGAAATACAAAGGGATTTTCTTATTTGTTGTTATCTTGAGGGAGTGTTTTTATAGCCAGTTAAAATATGCAAGTTTATAAACAAGAGAAGAAACTAATTTTATTATTATTATTATTTTAATTGTATTTTAAATAAGGAATCACTGGCGTTTTTGGGCATATTATGCATTAAGAAGTTTTGCATTTCAAATCGATATTTTCAAACCAAAATATGCTTTAAATGTGTGGCAAAAAAAAAAAACATTTAAATAGGACTGAGGAATTAAAGAGTTATATTATTAAAAAGGATTATTTTACATTGCCTATATGAATAAAACGTGGATGTTTATCCTTAAATATGACTATGTATACAGTGAACTACTATACGCACTTTCTTGAATGGCTATATAAATGTCAATTCAGGAAAGTAAAGATTAACAGCAGGCGTTTGCAGCGGCACGCCCCTGAAATGAAGACAGTGGCATAGTTAATATGTAATCCCCGACACGTGGAGTAAATTATGTTCCTTGAAGGGCTGCCATTAGGACGAGTGAGTCTTGGACACTCCCCGCAATCAATGGATCTATATCCCCGAATGGTATTTGGGGTGGAAAAGTGTGTGGTGTTAACGTGAAATAACTGATGTAGGAGTTTATCCAACCTTTTATTAGCTACTTTGTATTATTTGGAAACTATTAATTAAAGAAACTTCTGGGATACTATCCTTGCTGAAACTTGAGAGAATACTTTGAATTAATTTACTTATTTCTGCCTTGAAATAATCACAGAATCAATTTGGAAAATCTCAAATACTCTTAAGTGCTGTGCAGAGGATCGGTAGTCTTATCTAATTCCCACGTTTGTTTGATCTCCTGGTAGCCTGTGTCGCCGCTGACCCATAACCCATAAATATATTTATGTAACCTACATTTTTAAGAGGCATGACGAAATCTAAACGCTGGACTTGTCCTCTGACCAGGAGATTCATTGTGAAACTGGCGCCATTCAATGTGATTTCTCCTCGCTGTCCTCCGGTTTCCCGCCCGATAATTGTTTCTTATCGGCGAGACAGTTGTGAATGACAATTTTTTGGACAATAGCTCGGCTGTGGGTCGTCGTGGCCAGCGGGGGAGATCTTGCACTACACAGAGAGGGAGATAGGGAGAGGAGTATCTTTCCTATATATGGTTATAATTGCCGGGAGGGACGGGATTACACGACGACAGGTCGACCTGTCTGCCTACTCTTGGCCCGGCCCTTTCCCTGCGTATCGGTATCTGTTACACGGGGTAATGATCGTAATGTCGCACAAGTACGAGTATCTTTCGGATGCAACGAACTACCTGCTTGGAGCTGGAGACACACAGCACAGCGGAAAAAAAGGCTAGTTAATCTGTGCCGTCCTCGATAACGTTTTAGTGCTCAATTTTGATTCTACGCCCTTTGTGGTTTGGGTCTTTACAACTGTTTATGCCTTTTATGATTTTGTCGTGGCCGTTTGTGTTCTGTGTTCTGTTTCTGCTTCAGTTTCATCCTGGGCTTGGCCGTCGTTGCCTTACTCAAAAGGAAACCGGCAAGCCTTTTGCCTGACTGTTGGCCCTTGTCTTTGGCCAGTTATTGCTGTAATTTAATATCCTAGCCGGCACCGGAGTTCCTTTTAATCATGACAGGCGACCGACTTACTCGGGACACACTGGTTATCGTCGAATGCTATTGGCGATGTTTCACACTTTGCCCTTGGGCCCTGTTTGCCTTTGGGCCAAAGCCGGGACCCAGTTCGAGCCCCATTTCGAGTCTCAGTTCGTGCGCGCGGCCATTAAGGTTTGCTCTCGGTCTCTGATTTCCCAAATGTCCGATCCGATCCGATTCGATACGAGAACCTTCCCATTTCGGCGCTCATTTAAATATTTTATCATCGCCGCGCTGGCCAGACACTAAAGAGATTTTTATATCTTTTCGGTTCGCTACGTTTTTATCACTCGAATGAACAAAAACATTTGTTACCAATCAGAGTTCTTAATTTTACGGCCTGTGTTTGCGACAAAAGTGCCGCTTCCTCGGACTTTGGCCTGGACTGGGATCGTTTGTCGGCTTTGTCGCGGAAATTAGCCGCGTATTCTCGACCAGGGAGAGAGAGTGAGCCTCGTAAGGCCTCGCCTGTGCCCGGTATCTTAATTGGCTTTGATGCTGCGATGGCTTTTCATAAACGTCAGGCGGGACATCTCTCTGTCCGCACTCGCATTAAGAACTGGTAACTGGTATCTCTGAGCAGGGAAAACAAACAAACACATGTGCTCAGCAGATAGCTAAATTATTTTAAAGCTCATTTACTTATGTACATCCAGCGACAAGGACTTGGGTTACGCCAGCTCTTCTTCGATGGATGAGTTCGCTTCTCTTACGGCTGACCATTTTTTTTCAGGGAATTATATGCCTGAAGAGAGAAGTCAATGAGTTATAAATATTTTATAAATAAATATTAAATGTGGACTCTTGATAGAAGCAACAAAGATGCGTATTAGGTCCTTGATCAGTGAGCAGCCTAAATAGCATTTCTTAACTACAGAAAAACATATAATAAATGGTGTTTAAATAAATATTGGTTATTGGTTATTGGCATAAGATCTGACTTATTCCCTTACGTAACTTTAAAGTCAAACACTCCCTTCAATAATGATTAATAAAGTATTCTTGAATACCTTTCTTTAAGATCTCCCCCTTGGCCTTTGCAACGGACGTTCGGATACCTTTAATTCGACAAGCTGGCTCACAACAAATGAAAACAAACATTTCAATTATTTATGAGGCACTTTATGGCTATTCTTTGGGAATTAAATAGATGCAAGCGCACACAAAGGGAAATTGCAACAATTGACAAATTGCGGCATATAAATTTTCCCCACCGAAGCGGCGAACTGTCAACTGTCCCTCGGCTGTCCAGCTCCAGTTGCAAATGCCAGTCCTTTCTGTCCCTTTCGGATAATATGTAGAGCGTTGCCTTTGTCTTTGAAATTATGTTAACTAGCCGAAGAATCGATCGTGCGGGGACGAGGGGCATAATTTATTCATACGTCAAGCGGGGCATTTAAATGCGAGCATTCCCGAAAGGTCCCACAGCATGATTACAGCAGAGGTCAGGATGATAGCAAAGGATATTAAATATATATACCTAAAATGCTAAGAAATGCTTATGTTTTAATCGAAATAAAATGCTCGAAAAATATCCTTAACCATAAAGGAGTTGTTAATTAATTACCGAACAAATTCTATTAGAAAAATCGAAAAATTCATTTAAAAATCTTACAGATACTTCCTCTCATCTGTAGCTAGAGAGAGTTCTTTTTCGACCTCTGCTGTATATAAACTTATGGCCAGTGCAATGTCAAATGGTAAATGCTATATGGTTAATGGCGGGATGAGTGGCATTTTGGTGGAGGGAAACGCAAATAAAACGCAGCATATTGGGAAAATTTCACGGTCTTTTGCCCGCCAGCTAAACCAACTGGACAACTGGTCATCGGTCGCTGGCCAAGGGCTAATTTATAGAGCGATTCGGTGGGTGTTTGTCCGTTTGTTTGCTCACTTCCCGTGCCCGTATCCCAGACCCTCTCTCGCACGGTTTTATTTCATTTCAGATTCAATTTATGGCGGGGGAGTGGTGTGGCTACGGATGTGGAGTGGACCTGACCAGGTAAATTGAAAAATGGACATTTGTACGCGTAGTTTGATACCCATTTGGAGAGCAGGAGCACAGGACAGGGGCTATCTATATGGCCGGAGAATGATCAGGGTCGACTTCTCGGCTTAGATAAGCTGCTGCTTTCTGCTGTTTCAGTTTTATGCCCATTCTCACTCCGATACCCATTCCCTGTCCTCCTGATATCTCGACAGTGACAGACGGCAGGCCGAGGAGGGGTTAAAGTTAGTCTCTCGGATGCTCTGGCTCGGGGGTTGATTCTGCCTCGAGTCTCCTTTTTCTGCTGGTTTTTCGACATGCAGATGTGACGGGCGGGGATTTGTTTCCTATGTCCTTGCGACAACTTGATTTTTTGTCAACGCGTTGCGCTTTTCGGGTAAATCTGAAATCCTTTTAGTCCTGATGGGTTCGCGAGTGCATTTGACACTTTATACTTGATGGATTACGTTAATTATTGATTAAATGGGCTTGTACTTGTCAGCCCAAAAGTAAAATCCATTATGTATTTGAATACGGCGAAGGCTCGCCCTGGCCGCAGCATCCGCGACAAAATTAGATTTAAATTTTTTCGGGAATTTATAATTTGACATGAACGGGGCGCGTGTTTGATGGATGCTCCTGGATGGGTACACCCTATAAAGAAATGCGTATATATATTATTGTATGTAGTTGCCGCCGAAGAGGGCCTCTCGCTGGGATACTTGCCGCGGTGACATTCCGCTGATGCTGCTGCTGTCGCCTCCAAGCGCCATTGGCCAGGGGTACAGAATCTGAGACGCACACAGATGGGTACACTGGAAGAAAGGGGGTCTGGAAAAGAAGCAAAATATATATTTTAGTTTGGGAAAATATTCTTATGAATAAAATTTTGTATTTTAAATGCTTTCTTTGGGGTAAAATATTTATTTGTATTTATTGTAAATTATTTTTGAAAGTTTTTTGTTAAATTTAATTAACATTTTGTGCCCAAAGCAGTCTTTCTTCGTTAAACAAACCTTGCACTTCCCTTGAGGAACAATTTTTGTTGTATCTCCCCAAAATATCTCTCCCTGCAGATACTCTGTAAATGGGATGCATCCGAATACATGTCGCAGTGCCAGGTTCCAGTCCCGATTCCAATTCCAATCCTCACCCAAATCGAAGGTCCGTTGACGCAGTGGACACGCACTAAAGAGCCCCGATGCTGCTGCTGTGGCGGCGATTCATTCAGATTGAGGAGATAACGCAACGCTGGCTTGCGGCGGTTTTCTTTGGGAGATGCCGCGTCGTTATTTTTCGGTTGTCGCTGCTCCATCTGCTCTGATTAATTCCCTGTGATGAAAGGCCGCTCCGCTGCTGCTGCTGCTGCTGCTCCGCTCTGCTCTCCTCCACTGGATGCTGCGCGTATATTTGTTGTAAAGCCTCATTTCTCGATCCCAGGAACTTTGATTTATCGGCAGCATTCCGATTGCGACAGCGACGGCCATCTTGTGGCAACTATAAAGTACGGATTAGGTGCAAGTTGCCAAGTTGCATTGCGAGCTTTTCCGGAGCTTTTTCGGGGACTTCGGGAGCTTCGGAAGGCTCCAATTGTTCGAATTTTCCAACTGCAAGGCGTCTCGGGAAATTTCCGCCATCGAGCAGCGCGCAGTCTCTGCCTCTAAGGCGGAAAATTCGGAAAATGTATGCACAGCTGTGGCTGTGGCTAATCAGCTGAAAATTCCCAACCATCTGCCTTAAATTTCCCTTTATTTCCCCCGCCGGCAAACGTCCCATCCGTTTCCGGTATTATGCGCCGCCCGTTAAAAAATGGCTGCGCATTTATCTGTGCTCTCCGCCAAGCGAGAGCGAGCGGCATAGCTAGAGCAATGGCTGAGAGCGAGCCATCTTGCTCGCTCTCATTCTGGCGTTCCCCTTCGACTCGCACACACACACAAACAGTCTTCGTTACTTCGCGCTGGTAATCCCTGCAAAACTTTAATTGGTGTTCCGCACTCCTAATGGATCCTGCGAGTGTGTTTCAGACCCCGCAAAACCGAATCGAAAACAGAAAGAGACATTTGTATACACTCGAAATCGCTGGAAACACATGTAACTTGAACAGTAACTGTAGCTGTAGCTGTGCGGCGGTGTAACTTTGTGTATGTGTGCATGTCCACGTAACCGGGGGTTAAGTGTTTGGATCCAGGACCTAATATTGATCTGCGATATGTGTCAGTTTGCTTTTGAGGGATTTATGATATTTTTATAGCATCAGATTTGTGGTTTTTAACTTTATTTTGCAGTTTTTTCACTCTAAATTTCGATTGCCTAAAGTGTCCTAGGGTCGTCCTTTTTGTGAAGAATTTTGAAGAGGAAAATAACTTTATCAAAATTATTGCAGTCTCCCAATGTAGAGTTGAAAAATTGAATTGTGCCATGACAAATTTTAAGGTTTTTTGTTTGATTGAGAGTTTAATAATGCGTTGTCCTTGTCTAGAATGATATACAAATTGAGCTTTAATAAGTATCTTTGTTCATTTTAATAAAATATATTTTCGTTCCTAGCATAAAACATTTACAACTTATTAAATATTTCATTAACAACTTAAATTTTGGTTTTAATCGCCAGCAAAAAAGGTATAAGTGATGTGAACATATTTATTGTATATATTTCTAAAAAGAATAGTATCATATTTATGAAAGAACCCTTTTTCGAAATTTTTTGTTGACTGTTTTTAATTTAAAAGAATATTAAATCATAATGAATTCGGGTTTCTGTTTATATCTTCTTGATTTTCAATATATATTTCGCATAAATAGAAATCAATAGAATTTAATTTAATTGGATAAAAAAAAAAGATACTCAAACTTATGTGTAAAAAACAATCTTTCAAATATCTTACTTTGATAAGGGATGATCCCCTCCCACCTTATTTTTACCAATGCCACAACACATCTTACTTCTTCTTACGACCTAAATTATTTGGGAATGATAATTGACTTGTTCGGAGCACATCCTAAAATTAGAATCTAATTGTTTCATTTCGAAGCGAAACAAATTGTTTGTGTCGTGCCATCGGATGTTGGATAATTCATTTTTATTAAGAAGAGCTGTCACTTAAAGAGGACGAGAGTCTTATCCAAACGCACTGATATACAGAAGATATACGGATATATATTCCAGTGGGGGAAGATAAATTTGTTGTGAATATTGTCAACGACAGCTTGCCGGGAAGACTTTTTGACTTTCTGAGGGATGTGCGTTGACATTTTGAGTTCAAAGAAAAATTAAAATATATTAAACAACTGAATGGAAGCGGGGATATTTTATAAAAATATATCTTTTGGTTACAATAACTAATTGCAGGGAAAGATTTCGATAAAAAATATAGAGAATGTATCTAGCACAAAACAATCTAAAATTTATATTTTGTAATGCCTCCTAAATTCAAATTAGTTTTTCAATTTAATAACACTTTTTAATTTAAATCTAATGAAGCGATAAATACAATCCCATGCATGTGGCGCCTGGCTGGCAACTAAGTAAATAAACGCTTGAATAGTCGCTCATTAAAAAATTATAAGCCTCACCGTTGGAGTTTAGTTAATAGACTTTGTGGACTCTCCAGCACGTATAATTATGTACACGTGTTCCGGCAGGTGTGGTCCTTCGAAATGTTTACACGATACGCAGAGACACAAACACAGACACAGAGCCTGGCGACATGTGCCCGACCGAAAATCCAATCCTTGTCACGCCGCTGTGACAGTCTGTTGGAACAGTGGTAAATCAGAACTAATTTCAGAGCCAGGCGCATCAGAGCCCCGCCCCACCGCTGAGGTATCCACTTCCCGGGGAGATGGCCTCTTCGGATCAGAGGTGTAGAGGTGTCTGCTGACCCCCGGACATGATCCAAAGACTGCTATTTAAAGTTTCAAATTTCGGACATTTGTCCGTCACGACCCTGACCAGCAAACGTCGGTGGTTGAATCGCCACAGGACACTCACACACAGGATAACACACAAGGACATGGACACACCCGAGGGATAAAGGTATATCCACACACAGGCAGGCCTAAGACATCGACGTGGAGCGAACTGGACAGGACGATGACAACGAAAGTCCTTGTAGCTAGCAGAATGTAGTTTGTTTGACATCTATTTAAAAGTTTAATCGGATGAGTGTAGTCCGTGCGGTTAGGCTGACCAAAACACAGTGTATTACATAGTCACTGACTTTCCGCATCGCCGTCAGGTGAGCAACCGCTCGACCAGCAGACCAAGAGACCAGGAGACCAAGAGACAGGTGTTGCAATTTCGGGGATGGGCTTTCAGCTCCTTCGCCGATGGTGGCCTGCAACATTGTCTATCCTTCGACATTAATTAGCGTTGATTCATTGAGTTAACTCTGGGCCCGTTCCTCTGAAATAATTCACCAGTAAAGGTAAAGCGAGCGTGCACTTTGTAATTTTAATTCAGACTTGAATCTAAATCATTCTTAATTTTTTTCATGGCTAATGTAACCGTCTGTGAGAAGCGAGAATACATTGTTACAATTTAGAGTTGCATAAATGTAGTTTATATACAATTCATTAAAAATGCGAAATATAAACAGAATTGGTTATTTTTTGTCGGTTTTTTAGGAAAAAAAATTAAAGTTTTAAAGTATAAGTTTGTTTTCAAAGAACTCTATAAAATACTTTGTTAATATTCAATTATTTATTTACTTTAGTCAGCTAAGAATAAGCTTTAAAACATGTAAACCATTAAATAACATTAATAAAATAGATTTAAAGACGTTAAAACATTCTCCTTCTTCGCTAGTTTATTTAAGTTGTAATTGTTATTAAACCAAAAGGGTATTAAACATTTATGAAGCACGCTAATAAATTTAAAGTAAAGTTATTAACTTCCTGTAAGAAACTCATTATTTGACAAACTGTATATAAAATGAACAGCACCAAGAATATGTTGACATGCCCCTGGGCCTTGTGGGTGTACTTTTTCGGATGGCCGTTCTGATCGGCAGCCTGTCGCCATAGCCACTTCATGCTCGATCGGGCGGCATATCTGACCATCGCATTTTAATTGCCGTATTCTGTCCAGGCAGAGCGCCTCCACTGACAATCCAGCACTGGCACTTGGCAGATAGCCCAATTATGTACACAGACATGGACAGGGCCGAGACCATTGTCCCATCCGGGCATAGCTGTACGGCCACGGCTACGGCTACGGCTATGTGGCTATGTGGCTATGTGGCTATGCGGCTATCTGTCTATCCGGCGGTAAGTAATTGTAGGCAAATATTTGTGTTTGCTCTTTGCCGCTATCTGAGAGCGGCAACTTGAAATGCCGAATTTGACACTCTGTCCGAGTATCGGACACGGGACATCGGACATCTGGAGTGGAGTGGAGCCACCGTTGGCCCATCGCTATCTATGCCCCGTTCATGCGAAACTTTTAATTAAACGCCTAATAGATGTTTGTCACTCCCGAGCGCCGATTAATAGCTCTCGATTCCACTTGGTCTCGTGATCTCCCGTGTCATGTCCATATGCTTGGCAATTAATTTCTGGCTAGCTAACGCTCTGGCAATACTCTCTGTCTGGCCAGAACCACAAATCCGTAACAGACTTTCCAATATATATTCGTAATGAAACTTTCTGCACTTTGAACGCCGCCGTGCATAGCTGCGGCTTTCTTTGACGGCGATAAGGCGGCGGCGCCTACACAGGGTTCTAGTTACCCAAATTCAATATAATACTAATATCGGGGGAAATATGATAAATTTAATTTCCTTAACCAGGCCGATTCTATCGAGCTTAATTAATTGAAAAGTGCAGAAAACCGACCGAAGTAGCTATCTTCTCACAGTTAGCTATCAGATCCGGAAACCTCAATGGAAACCCAAAGGCAAAACTCGATAAAAATGGGTTTTATAACATTCGCATACTGTCAACGAATTAATTTTTTGTTACCAACTATATAGATTCATAGTCCATTTCCGTTTCAGCCCCAGAGATTGCCTATATGAATTTTTGTGGATTTTTTCATCGCCCCGGAGTTAAAGCCCGATCTCAGCGCTTTCGGGTTAATGGTGTTTATGTACACATTATTTGCATGTGTGTACTTTCCGGGGCTCGATCAATTAACTTTGCTGACATCGACACCACCAGCCAGCGGTGAGCTGAGCGCTGAGGTTTCATTCAGAAACGCGAAAGAAGTGCAGTTCTCGTTTATTAAATGAGTATGTTCGCTGCTGTGAATTAATTCCGATGACGCAGATGAAATGGGGGTTGGCTCGTGGATATATATGCCAAAAAATAATGGAAACAGTTCAGCTGCTCAGCCGAAGACTTTCCCTGCAGGGGGTAGGAGGGTTTTTCCAATTGAAATTTCCTCTTCGGAGAACTGGCGGAAGTTATATATCAGTGGCTGCCAGCGTGTAAATGCAACAACCTGTCTAAACAAATTGTGGGCTATGGAAAGGGAATGAGAGAATGTTAATTTCATTTAAGAAATCGATTTATTGAGTTTAAAGGTTTTTGAGTAAAACAAAACTATGAACTGTTAACTAGACTCCTTTAATTAACAGCAGAGTCAAGAAGAATAACCTTATAAATACAAATTTCCTTAAATTGGATACAATATCTATTAAGCTTGAATATTTATAATCTCCCTGAACAGAATGTAAACACTTAAAGTAGAATGATATAATGTCTTTAAGTTTCCTGGTGCCTCAATCAAATTTACAAACTATCACGACCTTCGACGACATAAGCAAATTTTCTTGATTCTATTACCGCGGAGTTGTATGCAAATCGACTTGAAATTGTAATTAAACGAGAGTTTTGTAATTCACAAACAAAGTGCTACAATATCAAACATTACATATACACACACTGGGGGGTCCTGGGACCCCACACGAGAAACTATGGCAACAGTCGGCAGGGGCCAGAAATCGCGGGAGATCGGAGTGAAATATGATCGGCGATCGCATTTACAAACGCGAATGTAAGTGCAGCGTTCGCAATTTCGCATTCTGCAGTCGAAAGTGTGCACATTTTTGTTGTTCTTTGGTGGTCCCAATAGCCCATCCGGTCGGACGGACTGATGGACAGGCGGACAGCTTAGCGGACGGACGGACAGACCGCTGTCGACGCCCCAGTCGCCAATGCTGTCTACATTGGATTTCCGGCGTGGTGTAAGAATGCCTCTCTCTTTCTTTGGCTTTTGCTGCGCCTCCGATTTTGACTTTGATTTTAATTCAGATTCTGATTCGGATTTCGCTTATGGCAACTATATATGGCTATATGGCACTGGGGTTACATCGGATCATGCTTAATTGGCAAAATATGATTCATGGCGTTTTGCACTTTCGTCGCTTAGTTTGCCGCCACTGCAGTTTTCGGTTTGTCGCCTATAAACAATTAACGCTGCGCCCAATGAGTTATATATGCTTGTCTGTATCTCTGCCCCGATATCGCCCCCATGGAGCACACTACACTACTGTCTATATGTATATATCTCCGACGACCGCCAATTAAGAGCAATGCAATTGTCGCCGGGACCAATCGTCCTGCGTGGCTGCGATTGGCTCGGGGTTCGGGGTTTGGTGTCCGGTGTCCAACTCATAAATACGTCATGTTCAATTAAGGAGCGTTAATTGAAAGTAATGAACATTTATCGATAATGGAGCCGACGCGAACGCGGAAGTGGCACTTCGCGACGAGGAGCCACCTATAACAATTCATTTAAAGTAAGTAGTTGGGTGCATGTAACATGTCAGCGAAATAAGTTGCAAAGTTCATAAATAAATAGTAAATTCTTAAGGAATTTTATTTTCTATTTTAACAGATTTTTAGCTCTTGAATAATAATTAAATTAAGTCTAGAATTGGCTTATACACTTATATAAAACTTTTTCTTTAATTTCCTATTCAATCTCCTCCAGGAAACTAAAGCACAACTCAACCATTATTATTCCATTTCTGTTTCCTTATAAATTTTGTAAAAAACAAGCCCAAAACAAGCGATTAAAGGAGTAACACTATTAGAGAAGCCCATATTAATATCCACTTGGAATTTCAAATGAATTTTCCTTTGCTTCGAATGATATAAAACAACCGAAAAACAAGTAATTAAAGAGCAGTGCCAAACAGATAATTAAATAAAACCGGCAATTTGGAATTCCATATTGCTTCCTTGTTTGGGCGATCATCACTCAATGAAACAATGTGTACTCTTTAATGGAAGCGCTTTAAGTCGTTTTGAGTCGCTTAGCACTAAGAAATAAATTCAACAAAAAATATATACAGAAGAAAAACGAATTGTTTGCCGCGGTGGCCGCGTGGAGGAAATGATATATAAATATGCATGAGACTCGCGAATGGGTCTACGGACGGCTTTTAGCTAACATTTTCGAAACTTTTACGTTTGGATTCTTAATTCAACAAAACACGCAAAGTTAATAAATTTCAAAGTGAATATGTTTTCACCATCATGCATTTAGTCTGCCCGAGAATGTTGGGCGGCGTCTGGCGACTTCGGACCCCGCTGGAGCTACTGGGGGATGGAACTCCTCCCCGGGTAGGAGCGGGGCCCCAAAAAGGAGAAGACGGAATGGAAATATTGCTTGCGGCGTGGCTACATTGTTTGCAACTACAAGTAATTAATTTTACCACTACAAGGTTTTAATGACTTCTAAAAAGTTTTTAGCATTGCTGGATAATCCGGCCGGGGCCAAGTCAAGTCAGCCCAAGTCAGCAACGACTTTCTCCAAGGGAACGGGAACATAATGGAGGAGGGGCAGGAGCCGTGGGCGTGCCGACAAAAGCCTCCGCCGGACTATTGTGCTACAAGTTTACTCGTAGTAAAAATAAGTGGAGTATGCAGCATGGAGTATGAAGCAGGAGGCATGGAGCAGGGAGCAGGGGGCACATGGCATGGAGAGTGCTAAAAGAATAGATGCTGCCGCTGCCGGCGTAGACTATGCTAAATAGGCCCAACTCCAGGCCGTCGTCAGAGCCCACAGCTGGCTGTTTATGGCCAGTGTCATGTCCATGTCCATGTCCCCGGCGAACCGCAAGGCCAAGAGAGCCCCAGTTACCAGAAACCCGAAGGCCGAGGCCCAAGGATTGAGTCACGGCCTGGACACAATGTGCGGTTTTTGGTCTGTTGATATAATTTGAATTTTATGGTGTAATTACGGTCATAAATGTATTTGCCATTTAATGGACCCCAGCATCGTCCGATGTGTGTGTTTGTGGGTCCACAAACAGTGGAAGAAATCAGAGGGTTTTATAGTTATAATCTTTAAAATATTGAAAATATATTGATTTTACTTGAAATTTAAAATATGGATAAGATTTGGATTAAATTTTAATATTCTCTTGAGTATAAATATTTCAGGTTTAAATAAATAATAAAGGTAAAACTTTAAAGAAAATGGTTTCTAATAATTTAATAAACCACTAAATATAGAACTTTAAAGAGTTATTAATAAATTTATAAACAAAGTTTATTGAAAGGTTATTGCTTTACTACGAATACCCTTTTAAATATATTTTCTTGACTCTCCTCCAATATTAAATCTAAATCATTTCTCCCTGTGCACTCAGCCTTAAGACTCTCATTTTATTTCCCTGCGTGTGATGATGGCCACCCAGGAAAAACAATGTTGCCGGGTAGCCGAGAACCTTTTGTTGACTGCCAACTATAAAGTGATAAACCCGTGAAGACATCCTGATGTATGTGAACTCGAGTGGAGTGCCTGCCGCAGGCGGAGGCGCCGTGAGTGCATTTAATTTGCATTTATTGGATATTAGCACGTCTGCCTCCGGATCTCTACGCTGCGCGAATGCAAGACGCCGCAGGAACAAAATGATGTGGTAATCTATATAAAGGCCTGCATCCGTTCGCTTAATAAGCAAACGCTAACAATGTATCCGAGGGATGGCTATGGCTATGGCGATGGCGATGGCGATGGGTTGAGTCTTGGGGTTAGCGGAGCTGCGAGGTTGAGGCTGAAACTTTAAATACAATACGCTAATGGCATGGCATTGTGCCCGCCCGGGCCTGAATCCGAATCTGGATGGGATTGGGCCCGTTGACTGGATTGGATTGGGATTGGGATTGGATCCGTTCGCCTTGGGTTCGTTTCCCAGCGCTTTTGTTTCACTCGCCGAGCATGACAAAAGTGGCGACAGCCAGCCAGCACTCGTGAATGCGAATGCGAATGTGGATCCGAGGAGGTAGCTGCAAAAAAAAACACAGAACACACTGAATTATAAACATTTTAAATTGAAATAACGTGTCGCAATTTTTTGTCGCTCTTGCCGCCTGTGTGTGCTCCTTGCTGCTGCCACAGAAACAAAACAACATAAAAACAAAACAAAACCAAAATCGAAATAAAAATCGCAAAAACACAGAGAAAAATAACAGGCAAAGAGCAGCGAGCAGGCAGAGAAGCGAGCAGACTTCAAAAACGTCGTTAACGCTTACCTACCGCGCATTCTGCAATCAAATACGATTGATCTCACACTCGCCACCCCCCCCAAGTCCTCGCCCTGTTTCTGTATATCTGGGTCCGGGGCTGTATATGTATCTGTATCTGCAGCTGGGCCAGTGCTGTAGCTGGAGCTGGAGCATCACCATCAACAACAGCAGTGACAATGGCGACAGCAAAACAACAGCAACAGCAACGCAGCTAAGAGCCAAAAGGATGGCAACTGAATGGCCAGAATGAACGGACAGGCAGACGGACGGACAGTCGCAGGAAGTGAGTTCGGGGTCCTCATTTTCGGTCCGGACCCTGTTTCTGAGCCACCTCCTCCAAGCCCTATACATAATACCCACAGTGCCTCCAACCGCGCGTGTCGCCAAGGCGGTGGCATGGCATAGGTGGCAATGACAATCGCGACCGGATGCTTCAAATCAGATATTGTTTTACTTTGCGCCTTCATTCAGAATTTCGAATTTCGATTGTCAGCGTGTCTGTGTCGCTGTTTATTTTTTGCCTTTGCTCCTTTAACTTTGGCTTTTGTCTGCTGTTCTGCTGAGAAGCAACGCGAAATATTTAAGCGGCGACGGTGGCAACGGCAATCACCGTTTGCAATGCGAGCAACGTGAGGCTTAAATAAATGTGTCTCGATTGGGACGACGGGCTGAGGTGACAACGCGCCCGTCGATATTTATCCTGCCTGCCCTGCTGCCTGCTGCCTGCCAGCGGCTTTAGCTTTTTCTGGATCTGTAGAATCCTCGCTCTTAGCTCAGGGTTTTGCTCAATGAAGCTCGTAGATCTAATCACACCGCTGGCACCGAGGGCCGCAATAAATGCGGCGTGCAGGCGACAAATTCATGGCTCAACTTTGTGGTCAAACAGAGAGAGAAATAAATAAATAACATATTAAATATATTCAAAATTAAAATAACAATTTGTGAATAATTTGTAGATATTTATTAATAATAAAATACTATAGCTTAAATATCTCTCTTGTATTTTTTAACAGTGCAGTAACCCCGAGCATAGTCATTTCCCATTGGAATAGAATTCGAAGGCAGCTGGCTGGCAAGCCCCTTCAATCACCTAAAGTCCGCTCGATAAATGAAGGCGATTTGAGACCTAATGACTGTGTGAGGTCCAGAACGGACTCAGACACTCTCCTTAAGTCCGACTCATCATCATCATCAGCCACTTTCACCGCCAGGGGAACTGAACCGGCGAGAGTGTTTGATTATTGTCTCAATTGAGGCCAAGACGCTATGGCAACTTCCGCTTGTCCGTTGATTTCGGGGCTCAGGGATACCAGTCCAGGTCCCGGTGCCCGTCCTGGCTTTGCCTTTCATTCATGAAGCCCCAAATCCCACCGGGAAAATAAGGAGTCGAGACACGAAATCACACAAAAAGTGCGGTATGTGTGGCGGCGGTACACAAACCTGTCTGGTTGTTAACACCGCCAACTGGGAGCTGCGGAGCTGGGAACTCAGGAACTCGGCAACTGGCAACTGGGAACCCTGGAACTGGATGCCGAGGACAACGCTCTAGTGTTAAAGCCAGGGGAAGTGTCAGCGAGCCAAATTGACAGGCAAAGGCAGAGTAAACGATTTTGGAGATTTGTCATTGATAAGTCGGCCAGAGTGGTAAAAGGGATGCCAAATGCGGGCTTTTCGCAGAAACGAGGTCCCAATCCCAGTCCCAGTCCCAGTCCGAGTCCCAGTCCCAGTCCCAGAGCAGAGCAAGACCCCGAAACCGGACGGAAGGATGGAATCCTGATTGTGATTGTGTGTGGCTCTCCTGCTCAGCGGCTGACTTCTGGCGTGCAGAGCAAATTAATTCACACCTTGCCAATCCATTGTTGGATGACAAGACATATATATGCAAATTGTTTCTTACGAATTAAGCTTGCCCACGGTGCGGATACCAACTGCTGTTCCCTGGCCCAAGAGAGTGTGTGTGTGTGGTGTGTGTGGTGTATGGTCTTGTATGAAAGCCAGGTAAATACAGGCGGGCAGTAGTTCGATATTAATTTGGTAGGCAAAGCTACGGCTTTGTCTAATAAATTACAAACAAAATATGCTCATGTCTTCGTGAGTCGACAGAAAGTGGCACACATCGAACTATTCGAATCGAATCGAATTGAATTGAATCGAATCGGAGCCAAGTCGAACAACGAGCCATTCCGAACATTACAATAATATTATGTCAGTAAGTGGCAAGGGGAGCGGTAGCCGATATGCCTATTGTACACTAAAAGAAATGTATTTCTATATCTTTGAAAAATATATTTATGAAGGAAATACAATTCTCTGTAAAGTGTTTATTAAATAATTTTCAGGAAATTTTTATTTTCTTATTTTATTAAATTTGATATATTTTCAATTTCTTATGCTTCATGTTTAATGCCTAATCTTCTTCTAATTCTCAAAGTATCTCAATTTCTTGAAGTGCTTGCTTGCCTCACACTCCGCATCCGCAACTATCGATTCAGGCGGCCTTTTAGATACTCGGACACCCAGATACTCCGCCGCACTCGACTCGCACTCGGCACGAACTGCTGCGTGGGGTCAAAGAAATAATTAATTTAAAATTCCAGCAGCGCACGCCGAAACGACACATTGAAAGCTCTTTAAGTCCCAAATTACGAGCATTGTACCAGAAACAAATAAGAAAGACTCACGACAATATTTCTGACACATTTGCTGTTTGTAATGCGATTGTTAACTGCGTGCGACGACAACCAAAATCGGACGCAATGCGGATCGTTCGGTTCGATCTACGCGTATATAGTATTGAGTATTGAATATATTGGAATATCATATTTGAATGCTAACCTCTTCATATGCGCAGCGTGTCGTCGGTTTCTCTGTCCCACCAAAACAAAAAATAAATCCCCTCCCAAATATCAAAGAAACCACCCATTTCCATTTCCAATTTCCATTACCAATTCCCATTCCCATCGGAGGAAGAAGCCGGGCAAACATCTTTGGTTACCAAACAAGACCTTCTGCCGAATCAAAGTGGTCTTTAATGGACAATGTCGCTATGATAAAAGCCGTCACACCTGGCAGGGGAAAACATATTTTCATATTTGGGTTGGGTTTTCCTAAAACAATAAATTACAAAATTACTGATTCCAAATTTGTGATTATAAAACTGGCTTAAATTTGCTTAATTTAATTCGTATTTAAGGATTCAATTGCCATGTTTTTATACAAGGTATACGATATATATTTGAAATGAAATAATACCTGTTATTGACACCTCATTAACTCACTTTTTAACATCTGCAATAAACAAGATACCGTGTGAAATTAATAGCCGTTTAAGATAATCCATTATGATGGCCTGGCAGCTTTATTGCTTTATTTCGCACAATCACATTTTCAGCTTATTTATTTCCGCGACATCTAATAATTTAGGAAACAAAGTCTACATTCAATTAAGCCAATTGCCATTGAACGGCTACCTTGTTGGCCGATTAGATCGCCACGGAGAAGACGATCGTAAATCATGCGGCGGGAAGAGCCCTTGAAGTACCGCTGCCGCTGTTGCTGCTGCTGCTAAGTGGCATTTGCCCACCTTGGCGGACAGGTGCGGAAAATTACTTTTTATATGCTCGTTTTAGTGGTTTATTATGACAAAACAAAACAAACTCTAACCCAAATATCCGCGCACAAAGGTTAAGGGAACGGCACAGCTCATGCGCAGCGCGGGCCGGTTCGGAGATCGGAAGACGGATCCCAGACGTCATCCACTAACTAGCCTTTTTTTTTTGGGGAAACAGAGTGTGGGCCTCGGCGATAAAGACGCAGACAAAAACGCTATTAACATCATAAAACTACTATAAAGAAGCTAAACGAAAACAGCAACCGCTATGTGCACAACATAAATCATCGAATTGTTAGGATGAAGATCCATTATGGCCCATTACGGACACCAGCCAGCAGCACCTGAGTTGGCCAAGGGAAGAAAGGTAACAGAGTGGCAGCAGCATTATTAAAATGCCGTTTTGCTTAATTTTATTTTATTGTTTTTGAAGAATTTCAGCCACGAATGGCAGTCAAATGAGCGCGCGAACTCCGGTGGTCGTGTCCACAAACTGAAAGAGTCGGCGGAGGGCGATGGCTGGTTAAAAAATGCAGGGAAAATATGCCCAAGTAAGGAGCAAATGCCCGGTAGCTTAGCTAACGAACACACGCACACACACTCCAAGGTCCGTGGTCCGGGACTCTGAGGTGAGCAAAGTAAAATTTATTAATGTGCCTGAGATACGCCGCTGATAGGCGTTCGCGATGTCCAGCGGCTTGTCGATCGTTTCCTTGGAAGTGGAAATGAGTAATTTTTTCAATTTTGCTTTTCACTTAGATGGGTGTCCTTGATAGTCAGCGTAGGAGAGAGTCCCAGTCCTGCAGAGGCAATATGCTAAATATTAATAAACAGGAAGGTTCCTCTGGGAGATACGCATAATGAGGAGCAGATGACAGGGCATATCATCGCTGACATCAGCACTAAACACTTTCGAAAGTGCGTATCTTCATCTAGAAATTTTGTTGAGTGAAAGTTGAACGGAAGTCGTGGGGGATCCAATCGGAATGAGAAATTATTAAACTGAATATTTTATGTTTTGGAGAGATCAATGAACATTACCTTAGGGGGTTTTAAAAATTAAAGTAGAATTAAATATTCCTGGAAAAAAAATAAATAAAATAATCTAAGGAACTAACTTAATCCAAATAAATGCCAAAGATGATGCCAGAATAAATCTTAATCCCATATTAAATGCACTATTTACTTTGATCTTCGAGCATCTCCCTTTAACTTCTTACTTTCCATTTCTGCCCACATGCACTTGGCGGTGACCATTGATTTTTATTCCATCAAATCCACGGCTTGAAGAGGTCGTAGACCTGTGATATATCGTATTAATCAAACCACTGCCCATGACGACCATCGGATGGCATTTCCAAAATAGGGCTTGTCGCGGCGTTTCTTTGAAAACAAATTAGGCACCGTCGCCGGTAGCCCCCAAACGCACTTATCGGATGCCCATCTATGTTGAGAATCCCTCCGCCCAAGATCCCTCCGATCCGAAAAGATCCCATCCGACGACACAATGTCTGACGAGATGGCTTCGGCTGCTCCTCGACTTGGGGAGAATTATAGATAAATGATCAAAAGATTGTTAAATGCTGTTCAGGCAGCTCTGGAATTTGTTTGATGAGAGATTGATATCGCCTGGCAAGAGTTACGCATTCAGATCGAGGTAAAGGTTGTCCGGACTTGTTTTTTATTCCGCCAACAAGAACCCATATTCGTGGATGTTTGTATACATGATGGCTTAGCACTAATGAACAATGTGTGTATCTGCATACCTGGGAGGAGCTAAAGGAAATGAGAAACCAAAAGAAAAAGGGTGCCAACACAAACTTGACTTTACGCAGGTGGTCCCTGTTGTGATCCCTTTTTAAAAATTATGTGGAAATAATAGCTGCAGTGAGTCACTGTGTTTGAATATGTCCTTCTAATGGAGAGTAATATTTTCTTTATATATTTTAAAAGCTTAAAGTAATTTAAATCTAAACCATGAACTATAAACTCTGGATGAATTCTTTTCTCTAACAAGATTTATTAATCTTTCAGAACTATTCATTTTTAAGCTATATATACAATGTAGTTACATTTCAAGTTCATATATGAAATCGTAAATCAGCTGATCAAAGACTGCTCATATTTATTCACAAATAATTATATTTTCCAAACAATTTCCTCGTCCATTATATGCAGATGTGCCAATGGCTGTGTAAATTCAAATGGCAAACAAATTGAAATTGAAAATGGGAAATGGAAACTGAAAATAGAAAATAGAAAGCAGAAATATGAACGGACGTTGTTGCACAACAAGAACACACATGCCGCACGGCGGATGCCTATGTACTCGATGCCCGCATGCAAATATGGATTTGATTTGATTAAGTAACGCGGCCCGGAGAACGTTGCCATTAATATTCTTGCCCTGGCATTTAAATGAGCGCCGCCTTTGTTGGGTGTATGTTGCTGTGTGTGTGTTTCGCATAGTTTTGTGCTCCCCATTGGCAATTCATGAACATGACAACTGCAACTGTCCATGGCAGCGAAATGTAGATGTCGTAGTGTTCAGTGTTCGCCGTTCAGTGTTCGCTTTTCAGTGTTCGGTGTTCGGTGTGTGTGTAGAGTGTGTGTATGTTGTGCGGGCGGGCTTGTACATACATCTATGGGAACACATGTCAACATTCCAGGAACACATGTACTCTGTATGTACGCATTCCAACACCAACACTCAGCCATGCAACTAGCCCACACATAGATACACCCACACACACACATGCCCATAGTGTGTGCAAAGTGGGCGGGGCCGATGGGAGGCGGCCGACGGGTGGGTGGGCGCAATTAATTAATTGCCTTTGTGCTATTTGCGCAAGCTGCAATTAAAACACTTACTCGAAAATACGCTCAGTATCTGTATCTTTATCGCCATAATTACGTGTGTATCTCTACACAGGGGAAATAGTTTAAAGTTGCATGTTTCTAGGATATAATAATGCAATTTTATAACTTTAGGTATATTTTATAACACACCGCTTCATCCTCCTTGAAAAAATATTAAAAGCATGTTTGATTTAGAGTAGAGTAGTAGATAAAATGAATTCTCATGTAAAACCTGCAAATAGTATGCAATATAAGCTTAAATACCTGAAATGTTTTTTAGCATTTCTGGAACTTATTCGGCAAAAATTTACTTTCATTAAAATAAAGGCAAAAAATCCAAGAGTGAAGAACAACAAACTAAAGATAAGCATATTCTGAAAACACATAAAATGCAAGCTTACTTAGGTATTCAGTTTAATTAGTAAACTAATTTTATGTACGAAGTGACTTGAATTAATTACTCACACTTTCTTGCCGTGCATGTGCGTGTATATTGGTGTAGAGGAAACGGAACTGCGTGGCACACACTGAGCGCCAGAGGTCGCCGCTCTACACGAATAGTTTGTGACCTTTCGCTTGTTTTACAAACAAGCTCCAAACAGTTGGAACGTCGCCCGTCGCTCGTCGCTCGACTCACTTCACCCAATTCGCGCCTCAATGTCACACTTAACTGGGTGTCGGAGAGGCAAAGGTGGAGACGGTGATCCCCACCAGCTGCAGCTGCTGTTGCTTCTGCTGCTGCTCCGCCGCCCAGCCGATGGTGCTTGGAATTGCAAATTGGCAACGGCGCGCCGAGAGCCCATTTTAATTGTTTACATTTTGTTTTGTTTCAGCACTTATTATTATTAATTTCACTGGCACTCGCCACAAGCTTCGTTCCCCCCACACCCGCTCCATTTCCGCCCGCCCCCTTTCCCTTGCGCCCTTCGGCGGCCCCCATGGCGTATACGCTACGCTTTTGCTGCTCTTCTTATTTTGCTTGATTTTTTTTTTGTGGGCGGCAGTGTTATTGACTTTTGCAAATGCTGCAGAAATGAATGCAGAGCCAAGCAACTCGCAATCGCAGCCACAGAGTCAGAGTCAGAGCCGAAGTCAGAATCAGAATCACAGTGGGAGATGCCACCACAGCCCTTCGCATCTTTGGGGCCGGCAATAAACAAGTTTGTTTATGGAAGCATGTTATTAAACGGCGACCGATATGCCCTCTTTTTAGAGGGGTATGCCGGATTTCAGGGGGACTTGCATTGGTATAGAACTTATTCTAGACTTTGATTAGTAAACCTACAGTCAAAATTATTTTTTTTATCCAAAATCTGCAACTTTGTATTGAAATTAGATTAGATCTTAACAGACATTATTGTACAAAATATTTTATTTTAATGTCAACTCATAAATTAAATCAGAAAACTTAAACCTCATGAAAGGCAGAAGATAAATGTATCCAGAAAATCATAAAACTCAAGCTCCCAAACCAGGGAACTATAAACTTTGAACTTATAAAGCCAATAACTAACTAACTAACTTCTAGACCACAAGAAACCATAGAATTTTATTAATTAAATATTAAAATCTTCTCGAAGAGTATCTCAACTTCCCATTATTCCTATAATTTCCGATTTTTCGGTTAGCCTGACTAGGTCTGTTCCGCTGGGAGACGACACTGTTGGAGGCAATGTCACTGATTCCATCTCGGCTCAATTTAGCGCCACTGCACGCTAGTGGTGCTTGAAGCTTTGCTTCGGACTTGGTCTAGCCACTATCCGAGATCCATGATCCGTGAGTCGAGTCGCGTTGAGGCAAAGTTGGTCTTCAGATTGGCGGCACGAAACCATGGAAGTCTACCGTTACTAATAGTGCTTATAGCACATAGTGTGCACTATGAATTTCTCGCTATTCTCGCCATATTCATGTTTCACTGGGTTCCATGTGAATCCGGGACTCCGGACTGATAACTGTGCTTTCGCCGTGTTCGAGTCGCAGCTAAAGTGATAATTGCCAGCTCATTATCAGCGTTTTGCGTGAGCAATTCGAGCCGCGTTCAAAGAGGCACTGCCTCCCAGACACGTCTGCATACATGCATTAGGCATTCTCGCAGTGCAAATTTTATGCTTGAGATGCACAGGAACATGCTCTAAACACTTGTTCACCAGCTCCCTTAATTAACCGCCTGCCGAGGAGTGTGACTGGCTGTGGAAAGATAATGATTATAATATTTATTATATGAATTTAGAGGGGTGTTAGGCCACTCCCAGAGCGTTTAAATAAATATAAAAATAGTTGGCAATTTTTTGAGATTCTCTTTAGTGCTTAATAAATATTTTCATATATTTTAAAATTATAATTTTACCATTTTAATATATTTATAAAATAAAGGAAATATATATTTGCCTATTTATAAATCCCCTTAATAGATTTAACCCTAGAACGATCAATTCCCACATCCTCCTTGTCAATTAGGGATAAGTGCTGATCGCAGGGCATGTGGGCGAGGAAACTCTGAATACTTTATACAAAAAATTTACGAATATTTCCGCACTAATGCCGCGCCCGATCGCCAGCGCATGCGCAGCGGCCCCGGACGGAGGTGTTATACGTGCCGACAGGGCGACAGCTCGGATTTGGACGAGAAACATGTGTAGGTAACTGCTCAAATCGCTTGTAGTGCCACTGCGAGCCAAATCCAGCGCCGGGCTGCATGCGAATTAGAAATTAATTCCTAATTCGCCCCTCAATGAATGTTGAATGCCGGTGACATGTGGCACAAACCGACTGTAACTGCCACTGCCACTGCCGCTCCCGCTGCTGCTATTGCTACCACTGTCACTGCCACTGCAACTGCATAACTGCAGCGGCATTAAAGTAGTTTTCGCTTGAGGTGTCGAGGTGCCGCATTCCTAGAGCTCTTCCTCCATAAATTTCTCAAAGCGTTCCCACGACATTTGGAGCATCCACTCTCGTCCGGAGAGCGGACTGGCAATTATTCACGTATGGCACGACCACTGGACTGTATAAATCAAGCGGCAAACCCAAGTCAAGCGTTTGGCAATTAACAATTTTACTTCTATTAGCCCAAACAATGTTACCACCAGCCGGTGGCAGCCAAAGGAAGGCCTAGACACAGGCCCAGGGCACAGTAGCTAGCCCGAACCCCAAGTTGCACCTTCTTCATAACACCTTGTTGCAGTTGTTACGCAGTAATTTTACGACTTTTCTCGGAACAAAGTCATACAAAACGGAGCAAAGCTGCGGATGGTTTTTTAAAGAGGAAATGCTTAGCTCTGCATGGCAACCATCGGGCGATAATGGTGTGTGTACATAATTTCCACCTTTTTTACTGGAAGACAGCACTTATGCGTTCCTAATGGCCACATTAAGAGTTTCATATTTCTCGTTATTTTTAAGAGCTAAATACAAGGGGTTACATTCTATATAATCCTAGGCGCCTAGGCGGAACAGAATGAAATATTTTAATTTAATGGTGATGATATTAATTTGGAAAACAAAGGGAACATAGAAGGATTAATAAAATGAAGTTAAAACTAACCTGGAAATGCAGGAAATAAAACTTAAAGACAATATCATTTAAGATTCAGTTTTGTTTGAAGATTCCTTGAGAGAAAATACTGTCACTGCAAGAGCAGATATATCAAACAGAAGTATATATTCTTGTTGACAAGGAATACCTGGAATAGTAGCAAAACTTGCAACTTGTCAGCCACACCCCCAGCTCCATCTCAAGCATTCCAATCTATCATTTAATGGAATGCCAGTTAATCCCGATTCCATTTCGATTTCTGGCTCAGATAAAGCCAGCGAGTGCTACTACCTGGCTTTCATTTCTCTGTCGATATTCCCCCGATTGATCTTTGCCCCGGGCCTTTGTTTGGCCGTTAATTTGCTTGTTCGAGAGCCGCGGAATTTGCATGGCCATTGTGCGTGCTTACTCACCGCTTGGCTACCCAACCCTTCCCCCGAATGGATGTGGCATAGGGCATATACATATATGCTATTGATGAAAGCCCCGGGACAGCGTTGTGCGTCACCGCTGGCAGTGGCAGTGGCGAGTATGTAGCCTGCATACATATGCCGCACCTGCGCCTACATGCCAAAGTCAGTGCCAAATCCAACCGATATGCCAACGCCGAAGAAGGCGTTTTTTAATTGCGGCGACATGCGCTGCCTGCCAATGGGCCTTGTCGTCACCTGTGCGATGGTTCGATTTGTCCGATCGCCCGATAGCTATATGACGCTGTCGCCACCACTAAGGCGCACCACACTCGTCCGCCGCATCCACTACTGTTGCTGCACGCAAAAAAAAAGCAGCCTGTGCGTTAATCCGCAATATGCAAAATGAGATGGACCTTATAAGGAGACCTACATAACAAAAAAAGTCCCTAAAAAGGTTGAAACTATATTGGATATACATTTTCCAGCGTAAATATCACTCATACGCAGTGTTGTCTACAAATAAAGTTTATAAAAGTAGGTAGTTTACATTACAAAAATTCTTAAAATTTTATTAATTGTGTTAAGCCTGAAAATCTGCCGAAATTACCTGCATTTATAAACCTTATTTGTAGACAACACTGCGTATGAGTGATATTTACTGCATAGAGCTTATACATTATGCAGAATTTTTAGTAAATAAATAGATGCAATTGAAATGGTTAGAAACTGAAATTTAAGTTAAAAAATTATTATATTAAATAATTAATCCTATATAAACACCCAATTAAAGTCCATCTTAAAAGCCTTTCCATCGCACCAAAGCCCCAAGCGGACTTTGTTCTTCCTACGGAGCACCTTCTCTGAACCCAAGGAGTAGTTTTAAGCCAAACTCCATGGCGAATGGCTTACATACTTACATCTTTTGCCCACTGTCGACGGCGGTGTAAAAAGTCGTGTGATTGGCCAGAGACGACGGCGTTTGTGATTGTTGTGACAACGGACTAAGCGCATTTGGAGGGCAAAGAAGGTAGGCAACTGGGGCCTCGAGGCCTCGAGGCTGTGGCAGATTAGGGAAATCGTGTGAGAAACAACTCCAAATATTTGCATAGGCACTGTCAGGGTATAACTCGCCTCTTGACTCTCCACTCTCGCGCAGCTCCATTATGACATCCGACACTGCTGTTTGCGCACATTTAACGGATTGCTGGCTTTGCGGATGCGTTTCGGCAAACAAATGCATCTCTTGGATCGCCAGCGGCATCTACATCTGCATGTGCATCTGCATCTGAATCCGCATCTGCGGCGGCGGTGCAAATAGAAATCGATGGCTGCCTCTGGCTGGCTCTGCGGCACTCCAACCCTTGAGATCTGAAGATCCTTAGATCTATGGATCGGTTCCGAGTCGTTGAGTGACAAGTGTCCAAACAACA
Organism: Drosophila anomelani; assembly: GCA_035045905.1. Classification (NCBI taxonomy): domain Eukaryota; kingdom Metazoa; phylum Arthropoda; class Insecta; order Diptera; family Drosophilidae; genus Drosophila; species Drosophila anomelani. The sequence goes on from JAWNOO010000165.1 coordinate 14,984,233, forward strand.
ACCGTCAGCGGTGTTTTCTCGGCTGCATTTGTGATCATCATCATAGCGGCCTGTTTGCCCATTCGGCGAGTGTATTTGCCTTGCCCAGCGATTTGCATGGCCTCATGGCGTGTTTTCCCGGCTAATGCCTTGGATTTAGCCAGATTGCCTATATATATATTTGTGCATATAGATATATAGGGAGAGAGTGAGAGGAGGAAAAGAAAAAGAAACAGACGCCGGCGGTTTGTATAGTGCGCGTGCGCTTGTTCACTGTACATGCCTCACTGTGGTCGTGCATGGCGCAGGCACAAGTTCAGGAGATCACAGAGGGAAAAAATATTATTATAATATAATATATAAAATATGGTAGATAAAATAATAAAATGTTTCAAGGACATTTCTTCATTTAGAATCCATTAGAAGAGCTTCAAGTCATTTGTATTTTCTATTAAAATTTCCTTATGGCGACGATAAATATAATTATATTTTTTTTCTGAAACATTAAAGATTAATACAATACATACATACATTATACAAGAAAATCCTGTAAGCTTATTCCTTCTTCTAAATATTACTGCATATATATTTTCTTACTGTGCATGCACTCATAAGCCGGAGCTGCTGCCTGAGCCACAGTTGCAGTTGCAGTTGCTGTTGCCGTTGCTGTTGCGACCACAAGCGCTGATCCGCGGCAATGGCTAAAGGAATGCCTGAAATGTTTAGGCCGAGTTGGGATTACTGGCGTCCAAACATCGGGGCACTTCAAAGAGCCGCGGACATTTGATGGTAATTGCCGCTAAACGATTTTCAATGTTAGCTTGTAGAAACGTTAACATTTTAAATTTGTGTTATATACTCACGGACATGCGTATGTTAATACCCGACATATACCCATTCGTACACCCATGCGTGTGTCGTTAAGTCCCGTCTCTGGGCCGCGTCTCTCTCATTAGTGGAATGCACCAACGACAACGACGAAGGCGATGGTCCTGTTTATGGGAAAAAAACGGAAGATTCAGTTTCCTCGGGGGAACTCGGCTTAGCTGGCCTTAGTTTAATGCGCCTGGAGATGACTTCTTTTTATTGGAGGGATTCAAGAGAACCTTTAAACATTATTTTGCATAATTTATTTGTGCTTCCCGTTTAGGTAATGGCTGTCGTCGGCACACAAGGCCTTTGTTCGTTTAATAAAAATTAAATTGCTTATAAGGTGTAAGGATTTTGGAAGGAAATGGAGGTTAAAAAAGAGTTTTAGATACTTGAATATAAACCTAAAGTGTAAAGGGTTTAATATTTCTCCTTGCTTTTAATGAGGGTTTTAGAGATATTCTTAGAGAAACCATATTTCCATTTATTTTTCTTTTAGAAACCTTTCCCCCTTTTGTTTATTTTCTTATTATTCCAGTATCAAGTACATGCAAATGCCCATATCTTGTTTGTACATATCCTAATGATCATAAGATGGCCCGGAATGGAATGTCTTTAATAACCTTGATCGCTGACTCGCTCGTTTCACTCGAACATGAATGGATAAAAGAGTCATCTGCCGAGTGCCATCTCGCATGTACATTGTACATAGAACAATATTGATGACGGCGACTTTTCGATCGATCGTCAGCCGAGGCCTATATGGAGTGCAAAGTAGAATTCTCGAATCAAAATCAGCTCATTACGGAGGCTAATGTAAGCACAACAAAGCCATTCTGACGAGATTTATTCAACAGCTTTAAGTGCTTGGCAGGAAGGAGGAGGATGATGCAGCGCTAATGACACCGAGCACGACTTCTTCTTCGATTTGGATTCGGATTGAGCAGATGCAGGGAAAAGAGGTTCGATCTGAGTATTAACAAAAAGACTAGTACTCGCGCACACAGATTTTTGAATAAGAATCCGTGTAACCGAAATGAAGCGCGAGCAAGGGGCAGCCGCAGCGGCGGCGGTGTGAAAAGGCTTTCATTTCAAACGCAAACAATCGGGGCTGAGTAGGAATTGAAATTAATTTCATGTATCATCATTAATCAAAACACTCGCTGCCTTGTGAGCTGATAGGAGTTTGGGAATGGGGGAGTGCGACGGGTTTTCCTTACACATTCATATCTGCGGCCATAACGATATTCATTCTGCTACACTTGAAGAAGAGTCTCGAGAGAAGTTAATAAAGGGAAAACATAAATAAGGAAAATAAAGAGATCTGGGAAATTACATATATTTAATAAAGAAACTACAGAGAGCGGAAAATGAAAAGGATTTCATGAAGATTTGTGATAAGAATGTCCTAAGCTAGCCATAGTTTCAGCTAGAGTTTCGTTAATAATTTGAATCTTTATCCTAGATGTAGTCATATTATTTTGGTTCCGTGTATTGAGGAGTGACGAGGAGGAGGGCCCTGGATCGGCATGGAGTTGGGGGCATTCCCCGAGCCCAACTAATCAGCATGCAAAGAAAACAACATTAAGAGTCAACAACAGCGTCTGACTCTCAACACAATTATGAGAACTGACGTTGCAAGAGTTTCATGTTTAATGGCAAGTCACTTTCAGCGCCCCAGTTCAGTCATTCAGTCATTGTCATTCATCCGAACAGATGAACTGGAGCTGGAGCTAGACTTGCTTTCGAGATTTCGATGGGATGTGACTGGCTAGGAGTCGGAGGCAGAGTCAAACTCTGAGCTGCCATGTCTCTCTAACGATGTTTTCTTTGGAAAGTTAGGAGCCGTTTCCAGTAGTTCAATTACAACTTCACCTCACTTAAAGTGTTTTGTTCGTGCGGCTGCCTCTCAGCTCAGCTGCGTTGCCATCAATTATAATCCAAATATCTGGCGGGCGAAGAAACTCTCCAATCCAATCATTTGCATTTTCGCATAACCATTTTCGGTCATTATAAATTTGTTCGCTTATGAATAATATACATGTGTTTTATACCACCGCAAAAATAAAAAAACCAGTGGCAGCCGAAAATGCTTAATTTACGCCTATTTATATTTTGTTCCCTTTCGAATTCGGATTCAGATTTGGGTTCAGATTGGATTGGTATAAAACACATTAACACAGTGGGACCCAGAAGCGAGACCTCCGGCTATAACACTGATATGAACAACGCTCGTTGTCGCTGTCGTTGTCGTTGTCGTTGTCGCTGCCTTTTGTTGCCACATAGCGTTTGTGTAGGCTGATGCTGACAATTTTGGGAACGGTCTTGGCTTTGGTTGGGGTTTTGGTTTCGGTTTCGGCCGTTAACAAAACATGACATTTAATAATACGTGTACAATACAAACAGACATAAGTGTTATCGCTGACTAAAAAGCTTTTTGTTGCTGCTGCTGCTGCTGCCGGTGCTGCTGCTGCTGCTCTGCCCCTTGATTGTTGTTATTGTTTTGTATCTGTATCTGTGTTTCGTTGTCATTTAGGTATCGGATTTTGTGTGTGTCGGCCTCTCCAACAAAAATTCATAGCTGCCGCTGCTGCAAAACAAATGGCTCGCCATATACGCTTTTATTCGCGTTTTATCATTATTATTAATAATGTAGATTCGAAGCGGAGAGCAAACGTGCGCATGTTTTGTTTATTCAGTGGTGTGTCTAATGGCTAGTAACTGCCCCCCTTTATCTTTGGCCGATAGCTATTCAAATTTCAGGCCAGTCAGGCACTTTGGCCCTTACAAGATTCCATTTGCCAGCGAATATACATATGCATAATGTGATTATAACAAGGGGTATTTAGTTTGATTTTGAACATTCCAAATGGAATAAATTAGGGGAAAGTGAGGAGACTTAAGTTTGCTAAGTAATTTAAATAAAATCATGTAGTACTAAGGGTTTCTCTTGATGTTGTATGTTTTCCAGAGCTAATGGGTTGTCTTAAATAATTTATTCTCTGAGCTTGTTTTTTATATATATTAATGCTTTCTTTTTAAAGCTACTTTTACTATTAACTTTTTATTTTTCATTTTCAAAACAAAGCAGAAATAGTTACATTATTTTTTAGTTACGAATTTGTTATTCTGCTTTTATACTAAATTATTATGAAAATAATATTTTAGGTACAGTTTTTGGACTAATATCCGTGGTTACAATGTTGATATCGACCAGTTGCAGCGGGCTTAAAGAAGTTATTTTCACACACGCATATGTACGTAACGTCTATAGTATATAGCTTATATAGCATATAGCTTAGGACCGATGGAAAATCGCTGTCACTGCTAATGCCTGCGTGTGTGGGATAAGGGGGAAAAATGCATCGACAACGACATCGAGCCCGGTGGTCGAAACATATGCAATATCCATCGCAGGAGGAAATGCAGTGCTCGCTGCCGTATCACTCGCATCCTGCCATTTATTTGTCCTTATTTACTGAGCTCTCCTAGGCAGGAACAGAGCAGGGAGGGAATGGGAATGGGAATGGTATCGGGAGCGTTGCCGCATCATGGCTGCTGACAATGAGAGTTGAATAGACGCCTCTGTTGCGGAGGAATACCTCCCTGTCCCTGTTGGCTCTTGTGCAGTTATTTATTTTTGAAGTTCATGTGTGCGGATATGGCGCGGATGTGTGTGTGTACACACAGGCAAGGACAACGACAACAATGCGGCTCAGTTCCGACAGTCGTCATCCTGTCAAAACAAAGTGTGATTATTGATAATTTATGATGTCACGGATTTTTCCGGTCTTCGAATTATTATTTTATTGTCTTGCCAGGGCCATTTATTCTCTGTTTTGCTGGTCTCTAACACATTTCCCAATGATTTCCCAACACTCGAAGTGTGACAGGCGCCTGAATAAGAAAAATGCGGAAAAATAAGCAGCATAAAGAATTTATTTATTTAATGCTTAAATATTTAACTAGAAATGTGGCAAGAAATAAATAATTGAAACAATTACTTATTCATCAAAATTGTCTAGCTTAATCTTTATATTGTTTGTATTGTCATATTATTTATTTAACCCTTTAATTAATTTCTATAGCAGTTCCTGTGTTTATTTTATTATTCCATCACAAACAAGAAATAAATACTTTCAAATTATGTTTAGAAATTTACTGAAAACCTAACCCATGCCATAACAATATTTCCCATTTTCCCGGATATTCCATAAATATTTGCATACTAGCATAAACTCCGTAATGTGTGTAAACAACAAATTACGCATCCTGACAGCCTGACCATCTTGAAGGCATTCATTGTCCTTTGAGGCTACTTAGCATGTTAAGTTATTGGATATTTTGTGGTTAACTCCGGTAATGCCGCGCCTGCGCAATCGCTTATCCCTCTGCGGCCGAACATCTGGTGAACCTGACTACCGTAGCCCAAGTTCTTGCCTTGGTCCTTGCATTAACCTTCGGGCCGCACACGACCTAGGGTCATTTTCCTGCTGCGCATGCGCAAAACCGCAACAAAAGTCGTCCTAAATAAATATTTGCACTGGGCGGCGGCCTCTCGGCTTCGGCTTGGGCTTAGCCCAGGCCGCTAATGCGATGTTTGTTAAGCGACTGTTTTGCCAGGGATTTAGTGGTTGCCACACAGTGGTTATTGTGTGAAAAATCTGTGTTTGTGCCTAGCGCTTAATTTTATTGACGTAAGTAGTAGGCATGAAAATGCCAAGGTAAACACAGAGGGAGAGCGGAAGGAGGTACAGCCGAACGCGGAGGAATCAAATGGCAAACCGGAAGCAGAACGCGGGACGGCATGTAACCATCACTTAACTGGTAACGGGCAGCACAGCCCAAAAGTGTCAGTAAATGCATATATGGTTATATAACCGTATGTGCTAATTTTATGGATGACAGATAACGGAGGCCAGCTGCATGCACTTTTGGGAAGAAGGTAGCAGGAAATGGGAGGGGAAGTCTTATTCGTTTTATATCTTTACTTCATAAATATAATGTATACTTTCAAGACATCGTTATTTCATGTTTTTTAATTTTAAAAACTATTCAACAACTCATTTTCTTGAAGATAATTCATACAGTTTTTAAAGCAATTTGTGGGAGCTCTTGGGATAACCTTTTAAACCTTTTAACCTTTTAAAAAATATAAATTTCATGACCCTTTCCCTCAGTGTTTATTTTTATCCAAAAGTACAAACTTCAACCTCCATGTTGGCATTACCCGCATGCGCCTTTGGCTTCGTTTTCAATTTAGTCGGGAGCCGGAGCCGTAAACGCCATAATTTGTTCTGAAGCGAGTTGCGTCAGTAAATCCAAATTTAAGAGAAGAAGCCTGCCTACCTCCCTCCCTCTCGGATCGCGGGGCACGCGACTCGGCCTCAACTCGCCCCGGCTTATTAGGTTAATTACGAGTTTTTGATTGGTAAATTAAGGCTGTGCACCCATCGTTGTTCGCTGGTCGAAGGGAAAGCTCCGGTCCCGGATCGTAATTCGGCACGCGGCAACCCGCTGCTCGCGCCAGCAACCATTTCGAAATCAGTTCTTAGCCGGAATGCCTCAATTCAAATGCGTAAATAATTAATTTGGAAGCCATTTAAGAGCTCGCTTCTGGGGGCTGCCGGCTATTGACGCCCTCGGGTATCTGTATCTCTCGCCTCTCGGCTACAGATAAACCACCCGCCGCGCCTCATCATCATAATTTCCACAGCAGCCGCGGCGCGACGCCGAAGGGGCCCGCGGAATCCAAGCCAAGATGGGATGGAACCTCAGACAGACGCTCGCTCAGCCAGGGAGTTCCCTTCTCCAGATCTTTTTTTATGTCTTTGTTAGGCCGTTTAATATTTAATCCTTTGCCACTTTATTAGTCCCGCCGGCAGGTGCTTCCACACAGTAGCAATATGACTCGTTAAAAATGTATTATAAACACCTGAAATTGGGGGAAAATAGGCAGCGGTTTTGACAGGTGAAGGTGAAGTTTTGAAGGCATTAAAAAAGGTTAGGCACAATATCCTTCACTAGATACAAATATCAACAAGAAAACAATAAAATATTATACGTTTTGATGGGGAAATTCAGGTAAGGATATCATTCCATTACTGGAAAGCATTTTCAAAAGGAAAAACAATATTTTTGTCCTAATGAAAGTACCCCTCCCTTATGTAGATAGTACTTATTTCCAGTTATAAAAGTTGAACAAATATAGCCATAATGTGTACATTTGTTGCGATCACTAATTGAACCCGAAATCGTGAATATCTTTTTCGTTTTCCCGGGAAAATGGCTCGCCACTCCGCTCTCTATTCAATTTACTATCTGCATCTGCGAAAGTAATCTATAATTTTAATGTATGGCTACGAGAGGAGCGGCGATATCAGCGCGTGTCGCTATCAGTGCCGATAATGAATACACAATTAACGCCGCAACGCGGTCAGCAAATAAACGTAATCGTTTTTTTTTCCCCAAAACAAACACAAAGGCTGAGAAATACCAATAAATTCACGCAACAGAACTGCGATATGGGGATTCTGCTATATTTGAATATGGCTGCCATAACACTGTTTTCCCGCAAAAACAAAAAATAAAATAAAAACAGAATAGGAATAACATTCCCACCTTCCGCATTAAGGACTCGGATCAGTCACGTACTGACATAGGTAACGCATATGTACATTTGCACTTGCGTCAGATACGGAAAAAGGAACAGTAACTAGTGACAGCGGAGCCAACCGCCCCAATTGTCAGCAGATAACATCGGCAATTTATGTACCTGCCTGCTTTTTTCAATGTAATAACAAAGTTTGGTTCGTATAAATGGAACGGATAACCGCGTAACATTTCCCCAGTCGCCCCCACACACACAAAAGGGGTGCACAGGGAGAAATATGTGCTTTCCATGGGCAGGACAATTTTATTAAAATTGATTCGAATATTTTTGAGGGGTCTGCATAAAATTCTAGAAACAACAAATGTCTTAAATATATTCTAAATAAATTTAAAATATGAAAAGTTCACAGCTCAGTCATAATTCAAAATTTAAACTGCACTATAAGGATTTCATCTTTTATAAATATTATAAAATTACACTTTTTGAATAGGGTTTCATTAGAGAACGCTTCCTATAGAAAGATTAAGATACATAATAACTTATTTCAACCTCAATATTAATCCCAACTCGATCTTTTATCCATAAGTAGTAGAATATTTAAATGTAGTTTCCAAATAATTCAGTTATTTTCCTCACTGCACAACCAAGAGTTTGAATATTTCGCCGTAAAGTGAATTATTTTGGGTGAGAACCAGTTTATGTCAAAACGATTGCCAAGAAATGGCGAGACCGAAGACACCGAGCTATAATTTGAGTGTCTAGGCCGCACTTATCGGGGATCGCAGGAGGGGCCCAAGGAAGGCCTAACTTGCAATTACACCTCCGATCCCTACCTGAATTCACGCACACCCCCACACACAGGAGCCGGGGAACTGGTAACTAGTAACTCGGAACACGCAATGATGAAATAAATCAAACAAAATAATTGCTTTTGTTTCAACGGCGAGAACATAACATTCACCAAAGCAGAGGCAGAGGCAGAGACAGAGGCCAGAGAGCCAGTCGAAGCTGTCGACGGAAAATATGCTTCGCACCTGTTCAATAGTGGCTACCAAGTACCAGAGTATACCAGAAGAGTACCAGGTAGATCCAAGGAGCTCTCGTCCTCCCTTCTTTCCTCCACCTTCAACTGAATGCAAACGCAAATTTACGACACGCAACTTGTTCCGAGCTGCGGGTGAGGCGAACTCGTGTTCTGCGTCAGCCCCACAAAAGACGCTTCCACCTCCACCTGCCTCCACCTCGAGTTCCAGGTTTCGGCGACGACATGCCAACTGTCCTCCGTGGTCCGGAGTGCAGCGCGGAAAATTAACAGCACCTGCGTCTGCGACTGAGTCTGCGTTTGCTTCTGGTTGGGGTTTGGGTTCTGGTTATGGTCTCCTTTTGCAATTGTGGCAGGCTGAATGGAGTCGGGATCTTTGGCCCGACCTTCCATATCGAGTAATCCGCTCTGACTGCTAATTGAAAATCACAAAATGGTATGAAATTAAAGAGGGCAGAGCAGCGAAGTCAGGGCAGAGAGCTCGAGTTGATTGGCAAAGGATATCATTATAATAGGAAGCAGTTTTATTTTAGATAACATCAAAGATATTTTTAACCCTTAAAATAGATAAGAAAAAATTACTTCCACGTAAAGTTATCAATAAATATTATTTACCATTAGAAATACTTTAATTTAAAGTAAGTTTAGTCATAACTTTAATTCCAGAAAATGAGCTGTTTATTCATTTAATTTATTTAATTTAATATTGTAGCCTTCTTATATTTATTTCCTCGATTTCTTAAACTGTAAATATTATTTATTTAAAGATGCCTTGGTTTCACAATGTTAAAATCCCTGAAAACTTAAAGGATCTTTATTGAATCTTCAAATATTTTATACCCCGAATTTGTACAGAAATTTTCGAATTAAAGAGCGGCTTTAAAATTCCTGAAATCAAATTATAACAAGGTCCTTGGCATTTCTGATCCGACGGCGCAACGTGGCAATAAATGAATGTCGGGATATAGTAAATAAGGCGGGCGCAATGAGGGATCGGCGTGGCGTCTGACATAATGGTCGGCCATTATTTCGCCGGAATCCTCAAATTGTCGTTGCCAGTACGAGTCTGAGTCCGAGAACGAGCTAAATTTACAACAAATTCGGGCCAGCCAACCCTCCGCGGTATTTATTATGGCATACCCTAAATGCACCCCACTCCAGGCTATACTGCTCCGATCATTGGCGAGCATTTTCCCTATTATGGTCGCCCAGCGGGTAGCGCAGGGAATACTTTTGAATTTTGAAACTGCAAGAGGGGGATGGGAAGATATACGGCGCGGGGTGGCGACCTTCGGTGGGGGTTGTTCCGCCCAAGCCAATTTGTATGTAACTCAATTTATGTACTTACAAAATATGCATTGTCATTACCCCGATCTGTGTATATATGTAGAAAGATCCTGTAAACAATTCAACTTTCCAGGCTAAGTAACATTTTCTGTACACGAAAATGGAACTTGTTTTGTCAGCTTAAGTTGAAATTCAGTTAAGGGAGGAAGACTAGTTGTGATTGTCCTTTAAAGTTTTAAATTAGAAGCTCTTGCATTATTTATTTATGAGTATTTAACATTTTTGGAAGTAAAATTAATCTTAAACGGAATTTTCCATTATTAAGTTCCCATACAAACATAACTTATTTTAGAATATAATTAAAGATATATTTTTATTAAAAAATACAACAACTTAAATGTGTTTTCCACACCCATTTTAAGTTCCTCTTCAAATCAATAACAAACCCAATAGTGTTTGTGGCAACCAGCTCGCTCGGGGCATCTGTTCATGCGAAATGGGGATGCCAACATCACCGAGAGTATCCTGTGTGTCCTCCGGCAGTTGCAGAAGACAATCGCGTAGAGCAACCTTTCAGTATCTGCCGCACTCATTCCCGTTTGCTCCTATTTGAGCGAGGTAATGCGTTCCGGATTTGGACTGGAAATGCGATTGGCTTCGTCACGTCAACGACATCGGCGGCTGCCGCAGGATAGGCAAGGCACTGGCATTGTGTTGACGTTAGTTAACAGTGCTGTTCAAATTTTCCGCACTAATTAGATTAAAGGAGGCCCAGGACCAGGAGTGATCCACAAAAAAAGGAAAGGAAATCAAGGAAACGCACAGAGAGGAGCGAGGCGGACAAAAGGCAAATCGTGAGTTGTGCGGAATTCCTGTATCGGCAGCCGGCGATAAAAAGGTCAAAACAACTGCCAAATACTTTAATCCTATTAAGGACATAATTCAGCTATAGCGGAGACACATGTTGCCGGCGCAGACGACAGGAAGGATAAAGAGCTGCGAGATTGTCCTTTTTGCGCCGACTACACGACGAATATGTCTCTGAAAAAAAATAAAAGGGGGAATGGCCATTAGGGCGGAAATAAATTCGACACCAACTGAATTTGAAATATAAAATTAACGCTATTAAAATGTATATAAAAAATGTATAATACATTTTGTTAGTTGGCAGAACACTTCAGTATTTAAGAATATTTAAGGGAATATAAGAAAATCTCTTTAAATTATAAATTTTCATATTAAAATCTTTGAAATACATATTTTGTAAAAATTTTTCACAGTAAATGAAATATATACAAAATAAATACAATCTTCCATATAATTTTTCCTTTTTAAATAGTTTTAAAGGGTATTTAAATTTATATATAATGTTTCCTTTTTGTAAAATTAATTTAAAACTCACACAACTCCTTTAAACATAGTTAATATATGTATATTTCCCTTAAGCTTAACTTTCTCACACGCGCATAATGCTTCAACAAACAAGTTAATTCATAATTCAAAAAATAAAAACAGATAAATTCGCGACAATTTTTCCCAGCTGGATTATACAGATTGATCAAAAACCTGCTGCAGCTCGGAATAATGCCCTAATGCCGTGATTATCGAGGACAGTCAAGGTGTCAGCCCACAGTTGTTCACAGCGATCATCACAGAAGATTAAAATTTTTGCTCATTTCATGGGTTTTTCACCGAGTTAAAATGCCCCGGACAATATCAGAGTTTTTCCTATTTTTCTGCAAAATCCTGGGACCTTTGTGTCCCTGTTCAGTCGTCCATTATTTGCCGTCGCCTGTCACCGTCACTTCCCTTTTGTCCGACATTGTTTGTTTTCATCCGTTTAATAATTGCAATGTTGCCGGTGATGTCTCTTTTGCCAGTCAGTCAGTTGCCCATTCTAATTTCCATCTGTCAGGGATGAGGATGTGCATCGGCAGGGCACCTAGGTGATGGACCTCCGCCGCCGGACCGAGTTTGTTTTGCCGATTGTCTGCAGTTAATGCGAAATCCGCTTACCGTTGGCCATATTTGCGCATTCGCCGAGAGTTAATACTTAAATTTGCAACTTTTTAATTATTGTAAGCGGATTCCCCGTTTTCGGGAGACTTGTTTGGCTGGAAAACCGAGGGTCCTTTTCACTTGCCGCTGGGATTTCACTCACCTTTCCACCATCACGTGCACCTGACAAAATCCAACAAATATTTGTTTGTTTGTGGACACAAGGGGGTTTATATTTGATGGGATTTCGAAGTATATCTAGCTAAACCTTTATTTATAAATGATAAGATATAGGATTTATTTATTAGATTAAGCTGCATTTATATTTAAAAAATGCCTTGCAATCTCTATCCCCTTCGAGAGTTAAAAACCCTCCTTAAATCAGCTAATTTAATTTATTGTCAGCCAGGAACGCCTTCTTTAACCCAACTTCCTCTCCTCTTTGGCCAATTGAAAGTGGCTTTCTTGGCGCAGCAGCAGTCGCAGGATAATATGTAATAAGCATAGATAATGGCTTATTGTTAGAAACTTTTTTAATATAAATATGCACACATGCAGATGTTCCCTGCGTAGTACCCACCGCATCCTGTGGATCCTGACAGCGCCCGGCTGTCGCTGAAAGACTGCTGCGTTATTGTTAATCATTAAACAAAAAGTGAGACGAGACAAAAATACTCTGGCCCAGCCGCAGCATAATTAAACTCGGCAGCGTTGCCTGAAATTAAAATGGGGAAACGCCGAAAAGTTGGCTTACAAAAAAATAAAATAAAAAGGGCAAAAAGGAATTTATATATATATATGAAAAGCCGCAAGAGTACAGAGTACATTGTGATAAGGACTGCGGCAAAATCTGTGAACAAAACCGAAAATATTTTAATGACAAAACCAAATGTTGAGCAAACAAAGCGAGCATGCATCCAAGTCCCGAATCCCAATCCAGAACCCGATCCGAACCACCACCGGAATGGAGCTGAAGCGCACACACACAGAACCAAGAGCCAGCCAACCAACCCATTATGTGCGCGCCCGTAATTATTTGCATAAAAATATATGCAAAGGTCTAAACAAAACAGTTTAGCAATCAATTATGAAAACACGTTAAATAGCTAAGTGCGAGGCCGTATCTGAATGTGAATGTGTATGGCATGGGATCTCCAAACACGAGCATCTGATACAGGGGCTATATATGGTTAAAGTTTGGAGTTTCCAAGGGCTTTAGCTTTGGTTTTAGCTTTTACTGGCTGGCAAGACAATCGGCAGATGCCATTGTCGTCTCGTTCGGAATATTTACCGGGGGGAAACCTATGCACAGATTCACACTGTACGCACATTAACACGACACCCCGGGTACAGTGTGTACTCTGCGGCAACACTGCGATAAGTGAAGGCAAATAGTCCAGACGACAACCGAGGTGATAAAAGTTTGTTTGCCACACCAAACAAAAGTAACGCCTCATGAGAATGGCCGTGTGGCTATGGCTATGACTATGGCTATGGTATTTACCTTCCACGGCCCGAAACCTTCACCAATCAGATCGGAAAGGGTAATGACTGCCTCTTGGTTTCATTAAAACTTCATTAAATTTGGGTATTTGTCAGGCTTGACCCTTTCACCTTATTTAATCAGGCATACTCCTCCTCTGGATCCCTTTTGTAGAAGCATATGTTTTATTCTTTATATTTTCTAGGCAATGAAACCATTAATTTTGATAGCTAAAGTGATAAATATAAATCTATTTATGTTAGTATAAAAAGTTGCTTTACTTTGCCTTAAATGATTAGACAAGAGTTTACAATTTATACAGATTATTGGCAAACAGTATCCTTATAAATATTCTTTGGAGAAAGATCTGTGTGCAAACTGGCATTTTAAAAATCGGAATCTTTGCGTTAAATCAAGTAGATCAGATCTCTAGTTTAATAAATATAACATAAAAAATTTAATTGCATTTTTTTGTAGCAATCGGGTTTCTCATTAATTGAATTTTAGAACCTCTTTACCCAACTTCAAGCTTCATAATATCTCAAGATATATGGGTGTTGAGTTCAATACCGTAACAATTGATAAAGTTATCTTGATGAGATCTCTGAAAACCCCTTCTTTTCACCCCGATTCATAAGTCAGCTTACCAATTTCGAAATAAAGTATACTTGAGCACTAGAAAGTCCATTGTGCGGCGGAGGAGAGTTGGACATTGTAAATTACTTTTCCGTATGAAACTCACATTAGATGGGCTCGCGAGGGCTTTTCTCCTATGTGATTTCCATTTCGCGCAGAGCCCAATCAAAACCCTAACACGATTTATGGGTCTACATAAATTCAGAAAATATTGTGTGCCGCTGCTACCCACCGCAGTTAATCCGATTATGAAACGCAGCGTTTGGCGGGCACCGCTGGCAATGGGCAATGGCAATGGCAATGGCGATGACGACGGCTATGGCTATATCTATGGGCTATGGCGATTGTGAACGATAATATGATATACCACATTATTTTGCATTGCAGATAGAAGCAGTCACCTGGCTAGGAAATGCTTTTAAGATTACGGCTCTATCGGCAGAAGTCATCGTGTAAGGAAAGTGTTAAGTGAAATGGGCCTTAAAACTTGGCCATTAAATGCCGTTGAGTTCCACCCAATAATAAACTCTGCAGAATGTCGTCCACTCAGCATTGTCGGGCTGAAGTTGAATCCTCGGCTCAAGTTGAGTTGTTATGCTTCAGTTGAGTGTTGGCAAATATTTAACGTAGTATAAATATCTCTCTCTCTTGGTCGCCCCCAGACTCCCCATCTTTCGGGCATTGTTATCCGTGCGCTGCTTTTTTTTCGGGGGTTGGAAAGCCCCTCGGCCTGTGTATAACACAGAAAAAATCTAATTTTCCAACTTTTTACGACATTCGCTTTGCCAGTTCTGCGGCAATTTCATAAATATTTTCCGCTTCTTTGCGTTTGCATACTTTGTATGCAAAAAAACATGCCATCATCAGAACATTATCCCGCCGCGTGTAAATGAAATTCTCCTTGTCTGCCGAGGAACCTTCTGAATTTTCCCTCAACCCCCAACTCCTCCCTCGCCCCCCTCATGTCTAGCAGTTAAGCGACTGACGACTGCGATTGTGGTGGTAACAGAAGCGAAAATGGGGGAGCATCGCGACCAAGACCGACTCGAGGGTTGTTGACTTATATCATTTATCATAAGGAATTAGGTTCAAGCTTGTTATTAATATTAGACTGGCTTCGTCCTCCCCGCACTCCCTGCTCGGCGTGAAGCCGTTAACGTGCGAGAGCGTTAATAAAGTTCATAAAATAAACAAAGTCCGCAGTCAACATGTGAAATTAAAATCTTTGCCGCTGTCAATTGGCGTAGAGCACGAGCTGAAGCTAGAGGTTTCCCTCTTCCTCACTCTCTGCTCTGGCAGTCTATTAAAAAGTAAATCTTCCACTTTATCGCCCAGCAGTCCAGCCTGGGCCTCGACAGATCCATTAAGCTATGCCTTTTTATTGGTCTTATGAAAGACGATATTGACAATCTGGCGCAATTGTTGCTGCGGTTAATTGAAGTATCCAAATGATAGGAAATTGGATGATAAGTAGCCAAGAGAGCTTTCATTTTTATTGGGTTGCAGCCAGAGAGATAAGGATAAGATGGGATTAAGAAATATAGTTTATATTGATGGATATTTTTTAGATATATTTTAAAGGAAGAAAATCAAAATGAAAATGGTAAATAAGTTCTCTTAAAGACCAGACATAAGCTTCCAATTTGATTAGATTTTATTTAAAATTTTATTTAAAAATTTATTTCATTAACATGTATTAAGGTAAATAATCCTAAGTTCAAATATTATTCCAAAAACCACTACAAAATGTTATCAAAATATAATCATAAATCATTACAAGTCCAAAGATCTGTTGACACAATTTGAAATCATGAGATCACACACACACAGCTGGTAAGCAAATAAAATTAAAAAGGATTTGCTAACTTGTTTTTATTTACCCTGCTTTTATGTTGTGCCCAGGAAAAATGGTGTGGTCACTTTTGTTTTTGTGTGGCAAATAAAATCGATGGAAACAAAGTAAATACGAAGCTTTTGCGAGGCTACAACCGACCAGAAGTGCTACCAATTTGCCGTGTTGCGTAATGGCCGAGTGACTGAGGAGGCGACAACTGCACGGCATGCGATGACAGTGCCACAGAACCATAACCCGAGGACCGAGTCCCCGAGAACCCCTCATAATTCCGCATCCTGGAGATATATGTGGCATCCCTGGGATGCTCGTCTCATCCCTCGGATCCTCGAATGCCTCGCAGCTCCTGCATGGCGGCGGAAAAAGCTGAAAGGATAAAAAAAACGGAATGTTGAGAAGCAGCGGTACGAGTGCAACCCCCTTTGGAGCGAGAGTTGTATATAGCTTCCCCTAGGAGCGGCTTTATTTTCCCATTTCCATTCCCCGCATTCCGCATTCCGCTTTTCGCTGACCGTAAGCCACGCCCTGTGCATGTTTGAAGCGAGTGCAACAACACGAACATTGTTAGATACGAGCGAAAAAGTCGAATGAAAGGGCCAAGATAAACACTTAAGCCTAACAAAAACCGATAAAAGCGGCCAGAAGGAAAAGTTGCAAAAGGTAACAATCTATGTAGAATGTTTTATGGCCAAAGGGGGGCTTTAGCAGGGAGAGGCAGAGAGTCAGCCGGCAGCCAGCAGCCAGCACACATGTCCAATATTCTCTTAACGCGATAAAAATGAAGTAGCAACATTGAAATCTGGCCAAGAGAGGGAGGAGGCAGCGCTTTTTCGGGAGGTGGCAACAGACGGCCGAAAAAACACAGAAACATCAGTTACATTTTGTTCGCTCGGCTTCGCCTTTCTCTCTCTCTCTCTCTTTTACCATAGATATAGATATAGATATAGATATTTCTGTATCTGTATCCCGGCCGACCCACTTTCTCCAACCCTCCTCACGAGCCGGGCAACTCCTCCTGCGGCCGCCTGCACGCGCCCATGAACGAATAAAAAGATAGCGTGGTTAAACGCGCTTATTTCGGTTTATGATTAAATTTATTACGTGTACATCCAACCACAGCCCGGCCAAAAATAACAAAACAAAAATAATGGCTTTTGGGGTTGGGGTCGGTTTTTGGGGTTTTTTTCTGGGTCTTTACGTCTTGGAAAAACTTTTTCCCCCTTTTAAATTTAATTACGTTTTGTGGCCCTCCGGTAAAAAAAAAGGAAAATAAAATCTAAAAGTTTGATCTAATTGGTCATTCCCTTAAGCTTAACCCTTATTATTTTTGATGAGCGCTCTTTCTAATTAGGTTCGCAAAATTGATTTCAAGGGGCCGCAACTTGAGCCAAGAACGAGCCAGAGCGAG
The DNA here is from genome assembly GCA_035045905.1 of Drosophila anomelani. Classification (NCBI taxonomy): domain Eukaryota; kingdom Metazoa; phylum Arthropoda; class Insecta; order Diptera; family Drosophilidae; genus Drosophila; species Drosophila anomelani. Next base: position 15,001,401 of record JAWNOO010000165.1, read on the forward strand.
AGCGACAGCCGCCGTGTGTAGCTGTCGCCGTGCAAAAGTATCTTTTTATCTTTGCCTCGCTATGTTTCTACGATTGCCAGGCAAGGCAGAGGCAGAGGCAGCCCAGGGATGTGGCTGTGCCAATCGAACCCCGCTCGGCTCTGGCGGCGGCGCTAGCTGCGGCGCTCGTGCTTGCTCGCTCTTCTCCTCTACACAAAAAAAAAAGTAACAACAACATTATGAGGAAAAACAAAAGAAAAAGCTGGGGAAAAAAGGAAGAAAACCTAGAGCCACCGAAGGAAGTATCTCCTCCTCTGTGGATATTGGCATCGGCACTGGCATCGGCACCGGCGTCGGTGTCGAAGTCGTGTCTTCGGTTCTCGTACCTTTCGGACTCTTTCGTCGCTGGTGCCTCGTTTATTTATGATTATCTGTGTACAACTTGTTCCATGTTCATCGCATGTCGATGATGGCTGTATGCTGGATGCTGTATTTCGTACTCTGTGCGGAGAGCATCGCATCTCGGTATCTATCTGCTTTGTTTGCGAGTACTGCGAGCATTAAACCCTGCCCCGGGGTGCATACCCAGGTACAGATACAGGCCGCAGATATACACCCAGTTCCACAGATACACAGGCACTCGTGGATACATGCCCCATCCGCATCCCCATTCCCATTCCCCCTGTCCTCGCCCCATTCTGCAGATGGAGGGGAAGCACACCTCTGAAGCGCCTTTGTCTTCGATTCGGTTCTGGTTGTTCATTAATGGCTGGTTGGTCGGTTAGCTTTAGCTGGTTGGCTGCATCTTAGCCCACTTGCTGCCACTTGCCACATACAGCTTGCAACATTGCGGATTGTCATCGTTAAGACAGCCAGGCGCTTTTCCGTTGCTCCTCCCCATTGACTTCTTATGGGATGAACTAACGATAGCCTTTCAAAGTCAATCAAGGATTTACTTACTTTTAATGATTTCTCATTTCCTGTTGGGATTTAATTGGGACCAAGCAAAGAATCATATATAATATTCATAAATTTGATTCAGATTTTAATAATTTAGAAATGTATTTAGTTATAACATTACCCATAGTGTGTTTCTATTGTCTTCATTTTTTAATACTCATCAAATATATTGGATACAAAAATATAAAACTCTAAGACCATTTTCTCATTTAATTATTAAGAATTCTTAAAATAAAGCCAAAAATTATACTGGAGTTATATTTAGAGATGCTGAAAAACCAATAAATTAATACAAATTCAAGAAATACAAATAAAACCTTTTATTAAATTCTAGCAAGTCCATTTAATATTTTATATAACTTTAAATAGTTATCTACAATCCCTTTTCTTCCCCTACAAGTAATCTTTATTATAAAATAACGATTATTTCAACCACCACATTAAAGTAAACCCAAGAATATTATAATATTCTTGCCTAAAACACAGGCAAATGCCTTAACCCCAACCCAATCCCCCGCACACTATCCCTCAATGAGAATCCGCAATTTTGTTACTTATTACAAGTTTCCAGAGCTCTTCAATAAACCCTCCTTGAGGAAAATCAATCAAAAACATTGTATAAAGAGACGAAATCCGGCAGACGCACAGGCATAACCGCAGCCTTGGGGGGAAACTCGACGTCCACGGAATAAGTCCTGTGGGGACCGACAAAAAGGGGAGGCAATAAAAGTACCAAGGCACCATGGCACCGGAGGCTGGAAACGAATCAATACACGAACTACATACACTCCTCCTTGGGATCTAGCTCGAAAGCATCGAAGTCTCGAAGGCCTCGGATGGCCCCGACCGCAGCTATACGCCCCAAATGCCCGGCGAGTCAAAGCGATTACACCGGAGCGGAGCACACAAACACCTTTTCATTTGTATCTATTAGATTAAAATTCATGTCGGCGTTTGTAGACGCGTACGAGTACGAGAGTACGCACTCCCCGCAACACGCGCTTCCAGATACTCGCACAAAGATACATAGATACGGAAAATGGAGCTGCCAAGAGCCGTCGTCATCATTGGCCTGGCACACACACACTCACTCACACTCGCACACTGGCACACAAACAACCTGAGCAACCAAGCTATCTGCAAACAAGAAAAAGATACACCGCTCTGGCAGGGGCAAGGGGAGTACAGACGCATCGCATCCCAGAGATACAGAGATACCATACGAAGCCCAGCGAAGCGAGGCGAAGCCATCAATACAAGCTGTACGACTACAGATACAGCGGCTACAAGCCCGGCACACACAGCCACGACTGCGGCTGCGAGTGCCAGTGCGAGCACTCGCAATAAAAATAAGAAGAAAAAGATACTCGTACTCGCACTCGTACTCTGTGGCAACAAGCGAAGTACAAAGGATACAAATATATCTCGTGTTCGAAATATAAAAATCGTTAAACAAAGACTGGCGTTGTTTCTGGATTTGGATCGACTGCGACTAACGACTGCGGAGGGGTTTGGGGTTGGAGGCTTGGAGGCTTGGGACTGGGGGCCTGGGGGTGGCTTGGCACTAGCATCATCTTGCCCTCCCGCTTTTGCTTGCGGCCATTTCGGTGGCAACTTTTCCCTGTTCGCCATCTCACTCTATCTGCTCGTTGGGGCTCCCTCTCTGTCTCTCTCTCTTAGCGCCAGTTAAAGCCCGCCTCAAAAAAGCTGGCTGGCCAATACCCCCAGCCCCCGTCGATTTGCTCCCTTGCCCCCTGATTCCCCCCCTGGGATGCCCTTGCTGCTGCGGTTGTTGCGAGTGTGTTGTTGCTACTGCCACTGCTGTTGCTGTTTGCTGCTTGCTGCTGTCTTCCTGCACAGAAGGCGACGGCAATTTTGTAGGCGCGCCAATGGGTTAACGTGATCTGAATTTGTTGCTCGCGAGCCAATTAATGTCGCTCCGAATTAAAAGGGAAGATACTGACGGCAGATACAGATACGGATCGGTAAAGTAACTTCAGCTGGGCTCACCCAAAATCCATTAGTATTTTTCTTTTCTTATTTAATAAGACAGCCGTTGTGGGGAATTAAAAACATGTAACAGATAAGTTTGCAATAAATAATATTCAATATATTAAAATTACACTTAAAATTCTCATGAGAAATATTATAAATTAAATCTCATCTTGTCTTGTCTATAAATAAAATATTTATTTTCTACTTCCCTAAAATATATAAACATAAATAAAAGGAAAAATTGTTCTTTATTAATTTAATTAATTTATGTTCTCTTAAATTTCTTGTAATTTTATAAAATATTTGTTCTTATATTTTAATTTATTGATATTTCTATCTTTTAAATATGAAACAAATATTTGGTTTTATTTATTGAAAAAGAATACTGTATTATCAAACCTGTATTATCAAAATTGTAATTTTATTCGAAATAAAATTAAAAGCCCAAATAAATATGTACTATTATTATTTTTAGTTATTTTCCAAGGAAAATATTTCAAAGGTCATACATACATTTATATTTATTGAATATTAATACACAAATAATACTATATTTTATTTAAGTTATAATCTGCTAAGCAAAAAGGCTCACACAATTTAATATGTTATTCTTGAATATTTTTTTAGTCAAAATCAATGCCAACTTTTCTTATTGAAACTACATAAAAGCAAAGATATCAATATCTTTGAAGTAACCAAAATGCAGCGGTTGGTAAAACTTTTATATATTTTTTTGGCCCTGTCAATCCATTAATTTTCATGAAAACTGGCTCACCATCATCTCTGGGATGCCGGCGGGCGAGGAAAACACCTAATAAATGACTATCGAAAAACTAATCGGTGATGTCTGGGCAATGGAAAAGGATAAAGCTGCCGTAACTTCATTTAAATGTTGTAAGAATTTGTTTACTGCGTGTGCGACACCGTGGTCGGGCCTCGAGCTGGGCCTGGGCATGGGGATGGGGACGGGGCTAGAGCTGGGGCTCAGGTGTGGCCCGCGGGGGTTAAACCGCCGACAAAGTAGCTTTCGACTGCAGATACTCCTACATATGTAGCATATACAAGCCGTCCCGCTCTAGCCGTTGAGTGGCGTTTCAATTAATTAGAAAAAGTTAAAGAAACGCCAGGGCAAAAAACAAATACCTACATAATAAAATGTAAGAGCGGAGCCAGCAGCAGCGACGGCAGCAGCGTCAGCAGCTGCGGTGGAGCAGCAGCAGCAGCGCGAAAGATGCCACCAATCCAGCCAAAGCGGTCAGCAGGGGGGAGCGAGGGGCCGAGGGGGGATGATACTACTTTGGCCCAACCTCTTCGCGAGTCGCGTTCATGTTCATCAGGCTTTTCTTTTTTATATTTTTTCTCCCCCCTTAGCTTTTTTTACCATTTTTCATCGGCGGCGAAAAGCGAGAAGCGAGCGTAAACACTTTGCTTTCATACGTCGCGACGTTCCTGCTGATGTTGTTGTTGTGTTGTTTATGGCAACAACTACACGTAGCAAACACCCACGGCAGCAGCAGAAGCACAAGCAGCCCCCCAGCAGCAGCAGCAGCGGCACAGCAGCAGCAAGTAGCAGCGTTGCAACAGCAACAGCAGCAGCAGCAGCACCAGCGGCAGCAGCAACAACACCGCCTACAAATACATACATCGGCATTTACAACAACACGCAATAACAGCCATTTTTCTAGTTGTTAAGTTAATTTTTTCATGTTCTGCTGCTCGCTGCTGCTGCTGCGCTTGCTGCTGCTGCTCACTGCCGCACTTTACAGCAGGCGTCGTCTCGCTTGCACTGCTGCCACAGGCCGGTGGTAATGCGGGCAGCACTCCCTGCGATTCGTGGCCGAAATGCTATCCCGTTCTCACGCCGGCCGTAGCTGGCAGATACTTTATTTATGGTCACAACTGGCAGATACTTTTTCTGCTGTAGCTGTAGCTGTAGTCGCTCTGCCCTCCCCTGCCCGCCACGCAACCGGTTGTGGGTCTCGCTTGCACTCGCAGCGGTAATGAGAGAATATAGGGGGATATAGCCACCGATTCCAATTGCCACACACAGCCTGACAGCAGCGCCAGCCCACTTATAATGATAATCATTATTGCCGTTGTTGCCGTTCGTGTTCTCGCAGTCGTCGTCGTCGTGCCGCCTCGTTTGCTACTTTTTCCACACACAGCTCCAGCCCAGATACTCCCCTGCTCTCAGATACTCAGATACAGATACTCGACGACTGCTCAGATACGGTTCGGCCTGCTCTGTTCCGCACACAGATACGAAAAGAGCAAAGAGAACGCACCCATACATGTGGCGAAAACCCGTTTCCCTCTCTCGCTGCGCACACACTTACACCCCAGAGTATCTGTGTGCGGGCCTCTGTGCGTGGGGTTGTTGTTGCTGCCGCTGCCTGGCTGCTTTGCGCTGTTTTTCGATTGTCGGTTGTCGTGTAATTCCCATTTGTCGTACACTTTGTAGTTGCCCAAGAAACTCATGTTAGTCTACTTTTGACTGTTACGCAGATTGTTCGTACCGCTCGTGTCCGCTGTTCGCTGTGCGCTGTGCCGTGTGCTGTGTGTGCTGTGAATCTGTGCTCTCTGCCCGCCGCCGTCGCCGCCGCCGCTCGCCTTCGTGGTGCGAGCTGGATTCAGATACAGCCGCAGCCGCAGCTCCAGTCTGAGATACGTCGCATCCTCCGGATAGCTGCGCCCGCTGCAAAGCTCCTTCTTGGTACCGATACCAATTCCGATCCCCCTGTTCGCCAGCCGTCGGATTTCACGGATTAACGTAGTGCCCGCCCGGCGATCGAACCGAACGACATCAAAATCCTTAGCCGTCGGCAAGTGCAACAACTGAAGTGATGAATAAAAAGATTACAAGAAATTCTTAAATAAAAATTCTTTAAAAAAAACACACAACAGAAACTCACAAAACAACTGAAACATATAGTAAACCCTCTCAAATATCTACAAATAAAACCTATACTTTATTTCCGAGTGCATCGCGCGGATCTCCACCTCGTGATCGTGGATCGTAACATTAAGATTTGCTTTATAGTTTTAGTTAAAAGCAAAAATTAATATTAAATGACAGTGCACAGTAATGAAACCGGTATCTGTTTAGTAATGGTGCGTATTCCAATTTGTTTTCCGCAGCTATTATGTTTGGAATTTATAGCTTGTAAGATGGGTTTTGCTGTTATTAATGCCTGAGTTTGGATAGTGACAATTAGATTGCACTTGAGGAAACCCGTTTGATGATGGCACTACTTGTTGATCGAACGAACACATGTCCGAGAGTGGGCAAGTAGTAGGATCTGATCTGAATCGATTTTACTCGATTTGATTTGAGTTGGCAAACGGCAGACACGGGGTTAAAAATAAACCCGAGAAGATGTTCAGATCGATGTCTGCCAAATCCGTTGAAAATGTCAGGACCACAAGTGTGCTACATTGGCCAAAACACACGAAATGCTCGCTGCCAATTCGGAAAATCCCTCGAAGCAATGTCTTTTGGTTGTTAACCAACCCAGCAAGGTCACAGAGTACGTTCCTCTTTCCAACTAAGGGGATTAGGGATTCTTGCTAGTTTAGTAATCTGCAATCCTTGAATAATATTTCCGTGAGAGGAAAGACAACCTGTGGCTTGGCCTAAAGTCTACAAAAAATATTTATTAAATGCTTTCCAAAAAAATACTTCATGAGATACTTTCTGGCTAACTGAAAACAAAATATATATAGTCGCAGATACACTGCCTGCATTTATAGATAGTCGATAATCATCGGCGGCTGATTCAAAGTGCTGAGCGATAAGGAAGCCAACCAGTGTGGATCCATCCAGCGGATCCATCCATCCCAGCAAACACCGGGAATTAATTTTTAATCGCATAGGGCCACTTGAGTTGTCACTCGATGAAAGCACGAGACGGGACAAGGGACCGGGGACATCCTATATATATACATATATACAAATATATGTCTATATGGTAGAGCGGCGGTATCAATCACGACCGAAGCCGCCGAAGATACAACATGCAGCGCTCTCTCTCACTGTGACCGACCGGCGGCCGGCGATAAAAATCGTATCTTACGCCTCGGATCATTTGTAAAATGTTAAACGGGAAGAGGCACAGAGACCAGGGAGACCAGGAACCCGTTTGTATCCACCAAGACTCCATGAGACCCCGTCCCCCCCATGTGCGAATGTGTGCTTGCTGGCTGCAGGCAGGCAGACAGGCACTGCAAGCAACTAAAAGTGTTGACAAAAGTGCGCGATAGGCTTATGTGCGCACAGGCACACACTATGGCACTATAGAGCCCCGATCCGGGCACTCATTGGACAACTTACAATCAAATTGCTCTTAGGCCGTTGCCGTTGTCGTTGCGTTGCTGTTGCTGTTGCTGTTGCTGTTGCTGTTGCTGTTGCTGTTGCTGTTGCCGTTGCTGTTGCCTTTGCCTCGCTGTCGATGTTGCAGTCAGTTGTCGTCGTTGGCAGCAATCGGCTGTGTAATTTAAATCAATGTTGTCAATCGAAAACATGATTTGTTGGTAATGGCGGCCCCACTTTGAAGATCGGCAAGGGGGAACGGGGAGTGTGGGCATGGCACCAGAGCCCACTTTATTGACTCTGGGAGACTCTGAGACCGAGCTCGGGATCCGGAGTTCTGGTCTGGGCCCTTCGGACACACTGAAGAGTCGCGCTTATCGCATTGATAAGGGGCAACGTTTTTAATTAAGTTTTAGTGCCAGCTGGTAGCGCGGTACAGTAGACCATCTATGCGGCATTTCTCTTCTTTTCCTCTGTTTTTGTTATTTTTTGTTTTGTTATTTTTTATCCAAACCAAGAAGCAGCCTTTTAATGGGCAACCCATAAACCAAAAAGTCGTATAATCCAAATATTCGGAAAAAATATTGAGCGAAGGGAATTCCTTTGGGGAACATTTTAAATTAGTTTCGTTTTTGGTAATGGTGTTTATTAATTTTAATTTGGGGTTAGAGTTAGGGCTTTAAAGGGCTTTTATTGGATTTTTAACTCATCACATCAGCATATCAGATGATTTAAATAGAACATATGACCCTTTTAAGTTAAAGAATATTTTATTTTCACAATAAAAATGGTGATCTGACACATATCGTTTTTACAAGTTGCATTTCATTATTTAATTTATTGGAAATTTTAAATTGAGTAAGAATTAATAACAGATTAATATAGAAAATATATAAAAAGTAGTTTAAAGAGAACAAATTAAAATGATATTTCAAGCTCAACCTTCCTTTAACTCAAATTTAATAAATTCGAAAATATATAAGAAAATACCTGTAACTTCTTAAGTTTAACACCTTTAGTAACTCAAAACTTTTCCCATATTTTCCAGAATGCCGTTTCAACTCACCTTGCCACCTCGTCGCCCAACACGCCTCCTACCAACGCTCCGCAGAGTCCGCCATCGACCCTGCCCACGCTCGCCTGTCCCGCCGCCCAGCCGCTGAGTGCGCCCGGCATCTCTGGGCCCGGCCACAGTGGCATGGTGACCTCAACGGTGCCGCCGGGCGCCCGCTCCACCTCACCGTGCGGCCCAGCCGCCGGTTTGCCCGCCCTACCGCTGCCGCTTGTCGGTGGACCGCCGCCACCAGGAGGACCCCATTCGGCGGGACCACCGGGAGGAGGAGCGCCTGGAGGTGGACCCGGTTCGGGAAACCGCTGCTGTGATACCGGTCGCACCATCTACACGGATCCGGTCAGCGGCCAGACGATTTGCTCCTGCCAGTATGACATGCTCAGCTACCAGCGATTAGCCGCCGCCGGAGGTGTGCCCCTCGGCGTTTATCCGGAGGGCATGTCCGCCTACCTCTCCGGCATTGCGGCCGATCAGCCGCCGTTCTACGCAAATCCGGTAAGTGAGCTCAGCACTCAAAAATGCTTAAAATCTGGGGAGACATTAATCGGTACACAGAAACAAAATCATGAATCTAAACCTTAAACATTTTTAGACATTTAATAAGAAGAAAAATCTTAAATTGTGGATTCTAATTTTCTTTTTTAAAACAGTTTGATTCTAAATTTATTTAAGAAAAATATTTGTACTTATTTTTGTCCTGCAAAATATTTCTCTGTGTGCCTCGTAAAGCCTGTTCATAAGTCATATGTCCCAAACAATGGCGCAATAAATTTGTGAATTTGTCCAGTCGGAGCGGAGCGGGAGACCACCACCGAAGCTTGGGGCTCAGGCTGAAGTTGAGGTTCAAGTCGCGTCGTCGTCATTTGATCGTGCCCCGCGGGTCTATGCTTCCGAACCTGCGGCGAAAAACTGGCCTACAGCAGAGCCTCGCTTGGAGCGATTTGTCAGGCTGGGGGCCACAGGTCCTACAGGTCTCCGGGTACTTAGGCCCTAAGCCTATGCCTGACCTTTGGTTCGCCAACGGCGATATTTCAAGCCACATTGTGTGTGCCGCCAAGTTGCGAAATATCGCTGGCTTAACTCCGATCTGCAGCTTGAGTTGAGTTCAGTTTTTTGAGGCTGCCAGGATTCTGTACTGTCCGAATTTATGGACAATGGACAGGCACTGACTGTCCACCACATCCACCACGTCCACGTCCACAGCATGTCCGGCGCTTGGCCGTCGGCCCTTTGTTCGCCTCGCATTGCTTCTAATAGCATCATGTAATTTGCCTTTGTTTGCCAACAATTCTATTTGGACACAATGTTCTGGGGACCACATGCGGAGCCCAAAGACTGGACACCCAGTGGTTTGGGTTTGGGTTTGGGCTCTGGCATGTGTTCGGTGCTCGGTTCCCGGGAAAGCCACCTACAAATCGGAGAAACTGCCCTTTGCCAGTCAATCGAACTAAATACATTGTATTGACTTTGGTTCCTTGTTGACGTTGTCTCATAAAATGTTTCAGGACATTCAAAGGGAAAGGGAGAAATGTAATTTAATGTGTATCTTATTTTTAATTGTCTGAAAAATTGTTGAGGGAAAACAATTACAAAACTATCTTCGGAAATAAGGCTCAAAATACTTGTAAACATGATTAAAAAAAACCCCAGGAACTACTTTTAAATTCTTTTAAACTTCTTTAGCTTTCAATTAACTAAAACAAGGTTTAAAGTGAATTTAATTGAATTAAGGAACCATTTAAGCAATTTAAAATGGATTAATTGCATCCGGTTTTCTCAATTTAAATACAAACAGCTTGTTAAATAAAAAATGTAAATAAACTAAGTAATTAAATAAGCTTAAAGTGATTATATGTTCAGTGATTAAAAGTGCAACTTAAACCAAGAGACCTTTAGAACTTTTAGATGTATTTAAATAGTTCAGTATTTATTTATTCTATTTTTAAAATCTATAAAAAAATATTCATAGTGTTAAAAATAGTCTAGAAATTCCTCTAAACATTCCCAGAAACCCACAATTAAATTTACATAAGTATTTACTTCAAATTAAATGTGTGCATTTGTCTTTGCAGTCGGTAGGCATTTTTCAATTCAACTCAGCTCCGTTCTGTTTCTCCCTTGTCGAGGCCTCTTTCGCGCCCATTAAATATGATCCGATAAAATGTCGCATTCAAAAGTGAACACATAAATTTATTTGCTTACAAGCCAAAAAAGGAAAAAGTCTTGAGAGCTGCACAATCAAAAGCAAAACCAAAACCAAAAAGCACAATCACAGAAACAGAAGCAGGGAACTCGAAACGCGCTGACGACTGTGAAATTGAAACTGAGAGTTTAATGAATGAGTATTTCGAATACCGCTACTGAAGATGAAGTGAAATATATATACAAATAGGAGTCGCAGCTTAGCAGTTGTTGTTGTGACTAAACTTAAGATTCGCTGATCTGAGCGAACGCTAATGTGTGATTAAATATAATCGCCCATCGAGTGATTTAAGTGCAATCGATGTCCGCCAATAGTGTTTCGCCTAATCAAACACATGCCCAATAATAAAATATTCAACGTTGAAAATTTGCATTTCAACTGGTTTCTAGTTCAGCGGGAAAAAGGTGATAGAGAACCGGTCCGATCGCCGGACAGTAGCCGTGCTCGTATAAATTTAGCCATTGTCTCCAAAAACAAATTATGAATGTGCCGGATCGGGATCGAGTGTCACTATCTACCCGCCGCCTGACACGCCAATTTAGCGCGTTGGCAGGAGTACTCAAGATCACAGAACACAGGGCCTAGTCTCCAGCTCATCCGGATCGATGGCAGGCGTTTAAGAGACAAGGCAGGTCGGGTCGTGGCATCTGCTAAATAAATCATCCGGGGTCGTAATTAGTCACTTCAGCCGCCGGCGCTAAACTGGAGCGATTTCTCTTCCCCAGCAGATAGATATATGTGTGTTTATATGTAGATATATTGCCGTGCGCCGTAGTTGTAAAAGTGTCTGCTCAATGCGGTGGATTCATTACTTTGACACGAGCTGTCAAGCGGCTGTCAAGTTGCCGCAGCGCGGGAATACACTATGTCCCGCTCCCAAAAAACTCCCGACTCCGTTGCTCCTGCTCTCCAGTTCTCTGGTTCTACGGTTCTCCGGCTCTGAAGGTGGATGATGACTTCAGTGGATGATGGTGCAACCGTCGTCGCATTTGAAGAGCGCCGCTAACAAATAGGCCGAACCCAGGCCGCGCCCGGTGTATTTTCCCTCTGAGTTTTTCCCAGTTTTCCCATCTTGTTTGGGGGCGTCGACTGGCGATGCCGCCTCGTACCTTATTAATAAATTTGTCAACACGCAAGTGACAGGCTGTCAGGCTGTCCGCCCTCTAGATCCATATCCATTCCCATTCCAATTCCCATTCCGCTTCATTCATCCGTTTATCTGCTGATCCTTGGGTACGAAATTGACTGCGACCCCGGCGCATATGTTGCAGTGCATCCTGCACTCGTCGGGCAATGACACTCGGAACTCGAAATTAATTTGTGTAATTGCCAAAGGCTGTCCCTAATTTAAAATGGGTCTTTTGCTGGGTAGGCACTTCTGAAAGACTCAGAGAAATTGAAGAAACAATTTATATAATTCCATTAGCTCACAAATATAGCTACCTAAGATAGAATTTATTTTAAAATGAGCTATAAAAATAAAGAAATCAAGTTTATATCCGTCTAAGATATATTTAAAGTTATTAAAAAGTTCCACAAAACAAACAATTAAGTTAAACTTTGGCCTGTAGACACTTGCCAAGTCTAATGAGTGTCCCTCCCATTTTGGACTTGAACTTTCCCTACGCGGCACAGGGACTCTGCCAGGAGCCTGTATCCTGAATCCTGCCCTTACACACACAGGCAGCGCCTCCTAAATACACAGAATGGCTGCTTTTTAGACACTTGACGCCGGGCAAGCAGCCCAGAATGGTATATTGACTTTTCCCCAGTTTAAGTGCCGCAACATCATCAACGACAACAATGCAAGCATGAAATTTCACACTCGACAACATAGTCGCCCTGGGTTTTTGGCCCCAACAAAGGACTGCTGGCTGCTAGCTAGCTGCGGTATATGCTCATATCCTGTGGGAGCTACAAAAACTTTTTGCCCCCCCTGGCAAGTTTTCTACAAAATGTTGCAGAAAGCAACTACAAATCGGACCACTCTCTTGCCTTCTCCATATAAAAAGCGGGCTGAGGCCCCACTCCCGATATCACACCCTGGCCCTTATAGAGAAAACCACCCCCGAGATTCGGCACAGCCTCCCAGCCCCAACGCCCGATCCTGGCACATCCTTGCTCCCTGAAACCTTGGAGCTACATACACTGATTTGTCAACTTTTGAAAATGTCGAAGTGTTGTCGTGTTGTTTTCTCGGGGGTGGCTTTTCTAATGGCAAGGTGACGGCGGCCAGGGGGGTGTTTTTTCAGGGGGTGGGGCATGGGGCGTTGGGCTTTATGCCCAAGTACTAAATACATTTGCTCGGCACCAATCTCATTGTTGTTGCCGTAAGTGTTGTGGAAAGTTTCTGTGTTGCTGCCGTTGTTGTTTGGCTTTTTGGCAAAGTTGAGAATGTTCGTTAACAGTAAATTTTGCACTTTTATATATATGGAGGAGAGTGTGTGTGGGTGGGAGGAAAAGGAAGTGGCTGCCTTGGCACGAGTGTATTTGTGAATGGCCGTCCTGCCTACAACAAACAAATTAGCAGTCATGGCAACGCATACGAACAACGTACAAACAAACAGGCAACACGACCAACCGACCAACCGACCGACCAGCAACACCATCCACATCAACCTCAGAGTTGTACAACTTTATAAGCGGAGTTGTGAAAAAAAAGTGTCATCGAAAGGCAGCTGGGAGCTCCAGTTCGCAAATGGGGGAAGAATTACAAGGATACACAGGGAAAATTTAATAACTTTTTCATTGAATATTTAATTTGTTTCCTTTCAATCTTGGCAATCGAAGCTTAAAATATAGTTTGGCTTTTTAATTAAATAATTTGAATAGTCTACTTTCAAAGTACAAAATATTTTGAATATTTTTCAATCATCTACTTATGGGAAGTAGTTTATATGCCTCATTTTATGAGTAATTAATTTCGAGCAGTGTAGATTAGTGTAGCAAGTACACAACGCATTCTTTGGCGCAACTCAAACTCAGCGCTGTCGTCAATTTCAATTTCAATTTCGATTACGATTCCAAACTACCGACTCCCGGCTCTCAGGTCCAATTCCGAATACGAAGACGAATCCGATTTCGAATCCGATTCCGATTCCATTCATTCTTGGCTGCACAGGCGGGAATGCGGCGGGCAAACGTGCGTTTATTTTTAAATCGAAGCAGCAATTAATTAACTCGACCCGTCATTACGCGCATCGCTCAAATCGTGGCGCATCAGGGCGACAGACCACAGGAGCCGGAATTGGAGTCGGACTACGGCATCCACCTCCTGCTCCTCCAGCTCCCTCCTCCTCCTCGATATAGTCGTAATCCCAAGGCATTGACGTTTGGCGTGAAGGGAACACAGTCGCAGAATTTCCTTGGTAATGAAGACAAAGACCCATTTTAATTTGAATTATTTAATTTGCCCGCAGACGGAGGAGAGGATAGCCTGGGCAAACCGCACTTCCCGATGCGTGAAACGACGCACTCCGGTTGTCGGGTATGGTTGGGATCCACTGGATCAGACATCATCATCCCAACAACCACTTGGAGTGTTCTTGTGGCCAGCCGCCAGTGGTCAGTCATTCATGTTGGCCTCTTCAAGGAGGGGCTACACAAAAACACAAGTTCTTTGGTCAAATATTATTTTTGTGAGGGAAAAAGATTAATGGGAACTCTTCAGAGAGACGTCTCCTGAAGAAGAATGAAAAGGGGGATATAAACATATAATGTTCCTTATGATTTCATTATTATTTATTATTTATTATGATTTAATTTTTGAAGGGCATACAAAATTTAATTTCACGGTTCTTTTATATATTTAAAATATTGTTTAGCTCCACTGATTCATCTTTAAGCAAACAGATGATGAACTGTGATGAATCACCTCGTAATAATTAAAGAGAAAATGAGTTTTTGGCTTAAATATAACTTCAACTGCTTAGCATTCAAGGTTTACTTTATTTTGCTTAGTAAGAAAGATAAAGTTATTCGGTTTACAAATAATCAAATATTTTTTTCTTTTTAACCCTCTAAATTAATATTTTAATATCCATATGAAAGTCCTTGCACTGATGGTGGTCAGATTTGGGCATTTAAGGCACAAACACACCTGGTACAAGCCAAAACTACAAACATTTTGCAAATGCATAAACATTGTTGCGGAAGAACAAGCTATCGGCAATATGCGATCTGCGCTACAACGCTTTTTACAATTGCAGTTGTCGTCGCCAGTGGTAATGCAATATTTAACTTGAAAAAAACGAGTTGCAGTTGCTGCTGCAACATCAACAGTTGCTGCTGCTGGTGCTGCTGTTGCTGCCGCATCGCAGTATTGGTAATAATAAACGTAGACGCAAACATGTCGAATGTTGTTAATATTAACCACCGCCAGCGCAAATCCCGGCCGGCACGGGTGCGTTTTTGCGTCCAGAAGGTAGTCTCCCGACTCCAGAGGCAATAGCAACCAGCTACTGTTGCTCAGTGGATATATAGTAGATACTCCTCGGCTTGGTAGCCGGCTACAATTTATTATATGCGCTTTACCCGCATCGAGACATGGCCTACACGCACTCGCTGCCAAACACGCACGACACAGATTCGGTGCATGGAATGGGATTCGAGGATGCCCCATTCCCATACCCACTGCCATCCTCGACTTTTGGCCAATTCCCGTGATAGCCGGGCGTGATTATTGTAAAGGTTGTAAAACGTAAACTGGTTTCGGTCTCAGTTCAGTTCGGCAAGGTTCGGTTTGAGCTTCCATTGAGAAATAGGAGCAGCCCGTGTAATTTAATATAGTCTGTCCCAAAACGCTGTCCATGTTCGGCTAACTGACTTCTGCAATCGCTCGGAGACGCAGTCTGCACGATGCACTGGAATAAAGAATATTTAGAGAAAAATATAAAGAATTACTTTCAGTCAAAATGTTATAGCTAATTTCATTCGAAAAATATTATTTAAAAAGAAAACTTGAGTTAATGAACATTTTAATAAGATCCAAAGAGTAAATTGAATTCAGTTTTATAAGTAAAATTAAGTTTTTATTTTTATAGACTTCATAGAAAACAATAAAATTATAGTTTCTGAGAAAGAATACATTTTAATCTTTTAAAATTTGCTTTAAACATATCCGTTTAAGTACCAGGAATTTAAACATGATTAAGTCATGTTCACATATTTTTTAGAGAATTTAAAAGATTATTTCTGGCTCCCATTTGGCTTTTATATAATTATTATTTAGAACATATTTTCAGAAATAGTCTTTTTCTTCTCTTTTTTTGAATTGCATATTATTTTTTTTTAAGTGTCGAACCTGTCAAAGGGCCTTGGCCCTGGAGTTAACCTGGCCCCGAAAGATCTGTGGCTGTTGCCTTTGCTGTTTATCAGTCTATCGCCGCTGTACTCGCACACACCACATGCTGCGCCAACGAGTGGCAGGAGAGGAGACCTCTTGGCCAGACCCAGACCCGAACCCGAACCCGAACCATACCCAGACCCAATCCCGATGCCAGACTCCTACTCCGCATCGATGGCCGGCGATAGCGATGTTGCAACATCAACGGCAACATTTTCGTGTTGGCGACATAAAAATATTTCCGCTTTGCCGCAATCCACAGCAATTTCTGTCCAGACGCTCGTCGCGACAGCGAGACAATAGATTTCGACTGGATTTCGGGACCTGCATCCGAGTGCGAGCATCCTGCTGCAGTACTCCTGCACTCGTCCTGTGGTGCCATGTAGATCCATATCGGGCGCGTTCTCATTGATTCCGCATCTTGTTTTCGTACCCCCGCTGTTTCTGACTGGACAATATGTTTGTGTCATAACTGCGGAGGCGTGTGGACGGGGTTCTCAGGTGACGAATATGCGTCCGATTCCGACTACGGAATATATAGAATATATACTAGAGGCAGCTGCTTCTGTCGCTCCGCCATTATCGGCCCCTAACAGCTGGCAAATGTCGCAGCGAATCGAGACAAGACGCAGAGATAATTGTCGTGTTAAACTTAATCGGCGTTCTATATTACACGGCTGTTGTCCCACGCCTATCAGTGCCAAAGTCTGTGTTCCTAAATGTTTTCTGTGATTCCAATCGCTGGGGCCTAATGGCACTATATGTGCTTGTTCCAGCGCAGCGATTAAGAAGACAATCTGGTAGAGCTAGCGAAGAGATCTAAGTACCAGCTCTTAAAGTCACTGCCAGGCGTCACGACTTGTCCACATGCCCGACTGATGCTGGTCAGATTGTTGCCGGGCTTATCACTTGAACAGTGACATAAAATTATATTCTTGGTTTGTGGGAATTTTAAGAGTTTATTAATAATCCAGTAAATATTTCTTTCTACTAATTTAAATGGAAATATTTCAATTCTGTTTCAGATGTTTTCAATATATGAAGTTAAATAAAAGCTTCTTTATTTAAATACATTTAACTTTGAATTTCTTTATTATTTTCCTTTAAAATTCCAATGAATTTCCAAGCCCACTATGCTATGCTGATAACCTGTGCCCCATCTCAAGCCATCCATCCAAAAATAAACACAAATATGTCTTAATGAATTTGTTTAACATGATTTTTAATAATTTTGGTTCAAGGTCTGGCGGGTTCAAGCTGCGGGAATCCGAAATTCGTCTAGAAATTAGTCTAAAATTATATTTTGACAAACATACTTATGCTCTCCCTCTATCTCTTTTTCAGGCTGGGATTGATCTGAAGGAGAATCTGGTGGCCGGAGCCTCCCCCTGGCCATATCCCTCGATGTATCATCCCTACGATGCGGCCTTTGCCGGCTATCCGTTCAACAGGTAAGGATTAGTCACAATTGTATCTGATGGATACTTCCCCACATAGCGCTATCTAAACTCCATAAACTCGGATGGGTGGTCCGCTGAAAGGCGTCGATCGGAACGTGAGTGGGATTGGGATTGGGATTTGGATTGAGGTGCTGCAGGTGCGTGCAGGTGCATTTTAAATGCCAGCGCGGAAAAGTGCGTTCGAATAGTAAAAGTCCGGCGCATATTGGCACGCAGGCGCAGCGGCTTTCGGCGTTCGGCACTCAATACTCACTTTGTTTTGAGTTTCCCCATTTATTCGCTTGTAATTGATCGTTTGCACGTCGGCGGGTGGGTAGCTTCCGCCGATCGAAACGAAATGAAACGCAACGCGAGGCAAGGCAACGCACCTCCGAAACCTAAAAAACCACAAACATGCTGCATTCAAGTGACATAAATTTCCAAACACAATTGCCAGTTAAACAATCGACAACATCCCGTCACGTCATTTTCACCTCTCCCATCGTTCGGACAGGTACATCGGCGGGCCCATTGTTTCCCCTGTAATTGACACTCATAACAAAATTTGATAGTTGACTCATGCAGCTACTGTTGATGGCGATGGCGATGTCGATGATATATCGCAGTTGTTGTCTATCTTGGCCATACCATATTTGCCATAAATCAATTTTGAGTTATTTCGCCGTGACGTGCCGGCGGTTTGGCGAATTCGAATTGGTATTCGTATTCGAAATTCAAAATTCAGCGAGAATACCTGCTCGAGAACCCCACCTTTAAGGTTGGGGGAAACTGACTTGGCTTGAGCACTTGGGGGCGTTGTTTTCGTCACCAATCATTTACAGCGCTGATAGGAAAATTAAAAAAATGTATTCAGCTGTCAGGTGATCAAAGGCAGAGTCCCTGTCTGCGCAGGTGTTTTGCACTCGGCGACACTTTGCATTCAAACTTAAATTAATTAATGCATCGCACAGAGCAGAGCAGCAGCAATCCCTCTATATATATGGATCTGTGTGTATATACATATGTATATGCTGTGGCTATATCTACCCTTCAGTACCAGAATTCCTTTCACGGCCTTTTCCTCGCGGCCTGTCCGAAAAACAAAAACAAATTGTATGGGCTCGAATGACAGAAGTCCGAAAAGAAGTAGGCAAACAAAATTCGAACTGCATTCGGCTACAGCCGACGGCTCCCGAAGTTCGGACAACATATTTGTTGTTGTTTTCGAAGTCATTCGGATTTGTTTCGTTTCTCCTAATTCTCTTTTCATTTTCTTCTTCTGTTGTGAACACGTGTTCGCGTGTTGTGTAGTTAAAGTTGCGTATAAATTTAAATATTATAAGGTAAGTCAAGTTATTTTTACTCAATTAATAAATTCCTTTGCAGAATTGATCTTAAGCATGGATATATGACTTCATCTTAAACTGTTTAAATGCTAAACTCTTTAGGTTAAAACTGGTATGTATCTTTGTACTTATTTATATGCAAACTGGAATTTTTAATTTGATTCTAACATTAAATTTACAGATAACATAAATTCCCGGAAGGATCTGCAGTCGGCGGAGGAAGCCCGTGAAACTTTACATTAATTTTAATTTTAATTTTATATTAATAAAAGTATAAAATTTAAATAAAAAAAGGAACAAATTAATCTGGGATTCCAGGGATTTTCTATAGGTTTTCTTTTGTGATTCCTCTGGGATTCTTAACTGAATTCCTAGCTGATTCCGCACAGATTCCGCTTATAAATTCACGTTTGATTCAGGAGGGAATCTACTTCGAAAATCACGATGAATTCATGCCCTGATTCACGTTTGATTCAGGAGGGAATCTTTTTCGAAAATCAAGGTGAATTCATGCCCTGATTCACGTCGAATTCCGATATGATTCACCGGTTAGTTCGAATTCACCCCTGGAGCCTCTTTTTCAAAATTTTTGTATGAAAATTCACCCCGTTTTCAGCGTGAATTCACGCGTGAATCACGTTCAGTCCCACATGATTCTTCTATGAATCAGGTCTGAACGGTACTGAAGGGTATAGCTGCTTTAGCATCCAGTTGACATCGTTGTCATCCTCTCTGTTCGGATCGGGCAGCTGTCTGAGAACTACAAATGAGACAGCTACACATGTATGCGATGGCACTGTATCTGTATCCCCGTGTTGCTGTTTTGCATTTTCTACACTGGGGATAAATACGTACAAAGTGCTAAAAATATTTCTAGAAATTATTGAGACCTGTAGAAAGTTTCTAAAAAAATGAATTTATAAATTCTATCAAATTTTAAAGAACAGATTCCACACAAAAGAATATTTAAAATATCTTAAAATGTAGCTGCAAAAACATAGCTTGGAAGTTAAAGATTCAGTATATTAATGTCCCAAAGTTGATTTGTTTAAATTTAAAGAACTTTTTGTTAAATTTATACCAAGTGTAGTTAAATGTTCCCGGACATATATGCACTCGTCGCGATGTATATACATCCAATATACTAAAAACGTTCATGTTAACTGCCCACAAAAAGCGATAAAGGACAGTTGTTGTCCACGGCGGCATGCGGCAACATTCGACCATCGCATCGATTCCCATTGTGGATGGAGGGGACAGTGGGATGGGGGGCAATGTGTCAGACCGCAAACTGCACGGGCATAAATGTTCTTTGGGCCCATGCAAATGCGTTTATGATGAACAAATTTAACGCACAAACAAAGCCCGGCCCGCCCAGCGTCCCTTTTGGCCAGTTTAACAAATTGCAACAATTGTTTGGGCCCCGGCCTGGCGCATATTTAAGCAGGAACTCCAAACGACCTGGCAACAGCTGGGCCTGCATTCCACTCGGGCCTTAATCACCTGCTGGCAATTCGAGGAATGGTCGGTCGTTGGTCGTTCGGTCGTCCTTATCGCAAACTCTGACTTTAACTCTGTCTAACTGGGAATTCCTTTTCTTGTTTTTCTGTTGCAGCTATGGCATGGATTTGAACGGAGCCCGGCGGAAGAACGCCACCCGCGAGACCACATCCACGCTGAAGGCCTGGCTGAATGAGCACAAGAAGAACCCGTATCCGACCAAGGGCGAGAAGATAATGCTGGCCATTATCACCAAGATGACGCTGACGCAGGTGTCCACGTGGTTCGCCAACGCGAGAAGAAGACTGAAAAAGGAGAACAAAATGACCTGGGAGCCCAGGAACCGTGTCGATGATGATGATGCCAATATCGATGACGATGATGACAAGAACACGGAGGATAATGATCTGTTAGGTAAGAGGCAGGATTAGTTTAACTTGATTCTAATCTTAAATGTATTTTTTAAAAGTAAAAACTAAAAAAGTTAAGGAAAATAAATGCTTTTTAAGAAACTCTTTTTAATATTTTAAGAACAAAATCTATTACATTTTATTACAATTAAGTTTCCACTCTTCCTTATTTTATTCTAATTTCATCCCTTTATTTTTCCGATGCCTTTACAGATGCCAAGGACTCTGGCGTGGGCTCCACAGATGACAAGGACCGCAGCGGTCGCCTTGGCGACATGCTGGCCGACCGGCCTGGCGAGAGCAACAACAGTGAATGGTCTGAGTCCCGCCCGGGTTCGCCCAACGGCTCCCCCGATCTGTACGACCGACCTGGTAGCATGCCACCCGGCGCCCATCCACTCTTCCATCCCGCCGCCCTGCACCATCACTTCCGGCCACCGGCGGGCTCTCCGCCAGACATTGCCGCGTACCATCATCACCAGCAGCAGCTGTTGCAGCAGCATCAGCAGGCGCAGCAGAACTCGCTGCAGACGGCGGTGGGGGGAACGGCCAAGCCAAGGATTTGGTCCCTGGCCGACATGGCCTCCAAGGACAGCAAGGAGTCGAGCTCGGGGGCTAAGGACAACCTCGCAGCTGAACTGCCACCCACACATCCCGGCTTCTATGGACATCCCGGTCAGCAGCCGTCGCCTGGCAAGATCCTGTCGCCACTGGCGGCCCGGATACCCAACTACTCGCCCTATGTCCGCCCGGATCTGTATCGGGGATTCTATGGACCGGCGGCCGCGCACCTGAGTGCTCCCACGCAGGAGTTCCTGGAACATCAACGCAGCTTCGGGGCCAGTCTGGCGGCGCACAACGGACCGCTGGGCATGAATCCACTGCTGTGGAAGGCAGCGGTGTCGGGAGCCGCCAATGGACCCCATTTCGCACCGCTCAGTCTGACCACCTCGGGCGGCGGCGGTGGGGCGAGTGGGGCTCAGCATCAGGTGGCGCCACCGCCAGTGGCCTCACCCTCCGCCTCCAGTTCGTCCTCGTCCATGGGCTGCGACGTGGTGCACATACCGACGAGCAGCGGGCAGTCGGCGGCGCAGCACATGATGGGACCAATATCCAGCAACTCCACCGCCTCGTCCTCGTCCTCGCACTCCGGCAAGATATCGCCCGGCGTCAATGTGACCTCGCTGAGTGCAAAGCCATGACATCCATCGGCATCCCCGGATCCTGAGGCGACGGCGCCATCGGTTGCCTCGCCCATCTCCGCCTTCCGCTCGCTGATCGCCTTCCGGGAGCAGCAGAAGCTGACGCTCCTGCGGCCGTAATCCGATTCCAGATCCAGTTTCGATTCCGATTCCTAATCCGACTTCGATGCCCGGGCTTGAAAGGTATAATTACACTTTCGGACAATAATTTACAATGTGATTATTCGGTATTTTGATTAACGCCGCTTATACCAAATAGCAAGCAAAACCAGCTGAAACGCAGCGGTTTCCTTGGCATGGGCCCCCAGAAAAACTATATATGAGAAAAACTGAGAGAAATATACGAATTGAAATATTGAGAATAGAAAATGATAAAGATTGGAACACCCAACAACAACCGCTGCTGCCCCAGAGACGTTGTGCAATTTTGTGGAGAAGAAGATAATCCAAAAAACCATTTGAAGATACGTTAATTTAATTACATACAACTTATGCAATCAGAGCTTATAGGATGTAAATTGGAAGATATATAGAGCAGGGGCGACATCAATGAATACAATACAATGCATATACCCGACCACTAAACACGTATATAGCCGATATAAGGCAACAGATCCGGCTGAGAGAGAGATAGAGCGAGAGAAACCCACTAAATTGTAGAGCACACTTCCTTGGCAGCCTATATCTCCCACTCACCTCTGTAGATCCGTAGATCTGTATGGTTTTCTTCAAGTTTGAGTTCATAGCCAGGCGGAACCTTCCCCGAGAAACATATCAACCACGAAGTCTGCTGAAATAAATCCCTTAATCCCTAGCCCGAACCCAAGCCAAATGTACACGAGCAATCATTGATTTAGCTGTTATTGTTTTTATCGTCTTAAGTTACCAATTTGTTCCTGTCGTTTATAAATTTAATTTATTTTACTTCGTATGTACCATAACTTCCCTCGATATGCGTGTAATTATTTCCTAAACTAGAGATCCGTGTATTCGCTGTATTTTATGCACAAGTTGTAAGTAAGTGTAAGCTCGCGTAATTGTAGCGCCCTAAGCGTAGTGTAAATTAGTAAAACTGTATATACTTATAATAAAAAGAACGATAATGAGACACATTAAACAAAAGCCACAATTATTGGTATAAATAAAAACAAAAGAGTGTTTAATTATTTAAATTAATGTGAATGATTTTTGAGGTTTTTCCTTGGAGAAAACTTATGAAAAGGTAACGTTTTTTCCTCTGATGTCTAGACCAACTTTAATGGCACAGCTAACCAGCTTACCAGTTTCTTTTTTAGTTTAATTTTTTAGGTTCAGTTTTTAACACACAAATCCACAATGAAAATAAACAAACCTAAACAAAAATATGAATTAACCATTAACCAAAAAATAAAATACTTTTGATGAGCTTTGTATGTTTGCTGCCACCAATCACAACATTTTCCAAGACCAATATGAATCTATAAACACTTACAAAAAGTTAATTAAAAAAAACGCTAACAACAGCTATAATGAATTAAGCAAAAGATAAAAACAAAAAGGTGTTAATAAATTGGAACACACATGAAAACCGTCGCGACGCTCTCCGTCCGTTTCATTTCCTTTCCCCGTAAATATAATGCAGTATTTATTTATTTTTATTGGTTAATCATAGACAGTCCCCCATGCGGTGATTTAAGGGCTTTCTGTGGTGTACGAAACGACATAAGAAACAAAAACAATATTTTGCTATAAACGTGTTTTCCTGTGTCGCTGACCGGAAACGCATTCGCCGACATAAACAGAACAAGAGCAAAGTGAGCAGAAAACTTATGAATGGAGGTAACAAAAGGCGGTATATGGTTAACAGAGGGGAGGGGGAGTGGGGGAGACTAGGGAGTGGAGTGGAGCAGAGGGAGCCAGGGGTTAATAAACCCCACAAGTTATTTATGGTCTTCCATTATCGACTATCGCCGGTCGATTTGCTGCGGCTCATCCATGGCTAAGTGAGATTTCGCTTAAGGAGATGTGGTGGTATCCATATCCTTATGGACAAGGCGAATTACAATCAAGCGGATGAGATATAATGTGTATTTTATGGCTTACGATTTTTGGAAAAATAAAATAAGGCAATATTGGAGTCTATGTTGTTATAATAATAATATTATTATAATAATTAGTAAAGTTCTAGCTTTCGTAAAATGTTTATTTTGTAGTTTAAAATGTGCAGCATGACCCCCATAAAAAGAGGCGGAGATTGGCAAAGTAAACTTCTATTCCAACGACATACCGCTCTCATGGCCAGGGTTTAGAATCGAGAGGCTTTGCCCAGTGTCGTGTATTGTACGTGTGTCTGGCTGGGCGGTATGTCCTCGCTCCTCCGCCTTCTGTGTGCGGTGTAATTCCTTCCTCTTAAGCGGAAGATGCCTCCTCGCCATCAGCTGGGACAGCATCAGCAATGGCAACCTCCTCGAAGTTCTCCACCAGATCGGGCACATCATCGTCACTATCATTGGCATCAGCAGCAGAACAACTTGCGCTGCCGGCGGCGCTCTTATTGACAATCTCCGTGGCCAGCTTCTTCAACTGGTTGATGTCCTGGGGCCCCAGTTGCGTGAGGATGTCAGGCATCATCTCCGTGATCGTTTTGTTCTCACCATGGCCGGTGAAGGCGAACGTGTTCGCCGGCAGAGAAGCCTGAGTCTTCGGGTTGTTGAAGTGGATGACAGTGCCATCGTTCTTAATGATGTTCACCTCCTCGATGCCGGGAATGGTGTTCACCGATAGCTTCTTTAGCGACGCCTGCAACTTCTTATCGTCGGTGTTGGGCGTGGAGTGGACGATCTTCTTCTTGCGACGGGGCGTTCCCTTGCCGCCAATGCGCACCTGCTCTTCCAACTTCTTCAATTTCTCCGGATTCATTTTGATTCAAATATAATTTAGCACAGAGCCTATTCCGAAAACACGTACGGCCAGTGGAATGTCAAAATACTTGCTTCATACTAGAACTGCCAGAAATCGATCGACATTGTTTTCTTTTCACTTTTAAAAGTCAAGAGAAAATAACATAAAACCAGCGCCGATTCCAAGCCAGTGCATCATAAGGCTATAAAATAAATTACCTCTTCCGAAAGCGCTCAGACACGATTGCTTTATTTTTATTTTCTCAGCAAACCAATTCCAAAAACTACATTCCTGGCCATGGCTTGCAGTCAAATCGACTGACTTTTGGCTCCCGTGAAGGCCGTTTTTACAGATCCAACTCAATACAAGTAGCGTAATCCGGGGTATTGAATAGGAAAAAACCAGTAGCACACAAAGGCGGAGCCCGAATTTTAAGCTGACATCTGTTTTTATGGACCAAAGATTATTAATTCACGCGCCTAGCGCTTTGTATGCTGCATTGTCGCATCCGCACAAAGGCCTCCATCTCCATCTACATCTCGATCGCGATCGAAAAGCATTAAATCCATATTGTCAGCGCCGTTAAGACTCAATCGCCATTGGAAATTGGAACGGATTTTGGTTGTCAGCTTAAATCAATCGTGTATCTTCTTATAGTTTTCAGAGGCGGAATGATTTAATTATTGTAGAGCGGCAAGCGTAATTTCCATCACAAAACACACACAACTTTCTTCTGCCCAACAAATTGTTTATTCTCTCAGCCGGGCTTAGGGAAATTCCAATATTATGGCTAGTGTCTCCTCATTCGGACCACCGATTCCTAATCGGTTTACAGCATTCTCAAAGCATCCCATCAATAGGCGGAGTGTATATGGACCCACGTTTCTTTATTGAGAAACTGTCGACATTCGAAAAGTCATGGCTTTTATGCTTGGCCAGCTTAAGCGTGTTTTCTATTGTTAAACCAAAATTGTTTAAACTTACGCTGGTCACAGGAATTAAGTATTATCAGGTTGTGGTGGAATATTTTAATGATATGTTTTAAATATTGAGATATTAATAGGAAGAAGGAATCTTCAAGAGGGCCAGTCTCACTTTTATATAATCATAAATATTATTATTTACCAGGCCTCAAAAATAATGCATGTTGAGTGACTGGACACCCTCTGAAGCCTCCAATGAAACCCTGATATTTTCCAAGTGAAATCCACAATTATGCTAATTCCGGCAGACACACTTAAAAACACAAGAACATGTGTTTCGAGCATTTAGCACATTGACTCTCTACCTTTACCTTACTGCAGATACTGCTCCTCGCATCTGAATATCCGAGTCTCCGCCTGATCCGAGAGTGGAGTGGCCTGAGCTGGCAAACAAATAAAATGATAATAACATGTTATTATGCAGACAACGATCACACTGGAACCTAAAACAATGATGGGACTAAAACAGAGTGCAGCAGACGGCTGTTTGGGGCCATTTCCAGTCGATAGGTGATGTGCAGCTTTCGCGGAGAAGAAGTAAAACCCACATTTCCGCATTTAACCATGTGGAACTGCGACTGCGACTCAAAAACATGTCCCGGTCCCTTAGCCAAAGACAGTTCATTGTTTTTCGGAATTAAATTTGCCAAACATCTCCATCAAATGGTATAAAGAGCCTTGTCTTCAGTTCCCCTGCCTCTCGAGAAGAGAGTGATAAATAAATTAGCCAAGCCAAGACGAAGGAGTAACTAATTTTAGGTCAGGAAAAACAATTAGTACCCGAGGTGCTGAGATGATTTATCTTCTCGGCAAGCGGATAACTACAAAGTAGTTTTATCAGGAAATCGTATTTGTAATACATGGGGGAAACCGTACCGAGTTTGTCACCTTCTGCGGCATGTTAATTATGATGCACTCTTTCAACAATTATTTCGTTAATGCTGTCACAAATATTGTGACACGTGGCCATATAGCCCAACACTTGAGCAGCGGCCTCCCTTTGATTTAAACTGTATTTTTTGCAGAAAATTATGAGATCAAAGCGTTTCCTGGCATAAGCAAGCTCTGCTCTTGTTTACCTCAGATACATTCACACATGTGTATCTAGAGGATATGCCAGCATACACTAATACATAAAGTATATATATGAAAAATCATTCGTAAAAGGGCGGAAAATATGGAATATGAAAGGAAAATAATATCAGAAAAATTGGGTTTCTTTTAACCATTTATAAAAATAATAAATTGATAAAGACTTTACATATTTATTTCTTTGCTTTCATCTATAGATGAAATATTTATAATTGAAATAGTGAGCAAAACACTTCATTTAAATATGAATTCATAGCAAAAAATAGTAAAGTTAAAATATAAAATAGAATACTTTTCTAACTATATTTTTTGACGAGTGCCTTTATAAAAACCCCTTTTACATTTCACCAGAACTTGGACAAAATGCTCCACAGTACCGCCTCCACGGGATAGGTGTAACTGGGATTCACCGACCCGACTCGGAAGGGGCAGGCCACGTAGAGTCGATCGCCTGATCGTCTGAACAACATGAGCTCTTGTTTACTCGCATGTGGGTGGAGTGCCTCAGGTTGGGGGGCTAGCAAGGAGTCCCAGTTCAAGTCCAGTCTGTGCCCAGTTCCAGGTTCATTCAACGACTGCTACATTTCAATGGCAGACCTGAGATCCCTGTCGCAGATACCACAATTCGGATGTTCCTTATTGCATGTCGTGATTGCGTCAGCTTGTCTCCGGTGCCCGGAGCTGCAGCTCCTCCGGCGAATGCGAGAAATTAAGCGGCAACCAATCATTGTTGTGTATAATGCACCGAGAGCCGAGAGCTGGGAGTGTTCAAATTGAAAAGTTGTAAATTATCGGAGCACCACCATCAAAATCGAATCATTCCAATTAAATTTGAATTCAAAGTGTTGACGTCCCATTGGCGCAGTCATGAAATGTTTCCCCTTTTTGATTTCCTTAACTGTTGGGATTTCGTTTTGTTATGAATTTGATTAATGTGTCAACTTATTAATGAGGTTATTTGGGGTCTTAATTTTTATATATTCGATAAGGAAAAAAGTAAATAAAATCTTTGGATAACTAGTAGAATATTTTTTTTATTTTACCATCAACCTAAAATGTATTTCTTAAATTCTGTAATAAACTCTTTCTTCCTCTTTTCGAAATGTTTAACTTATCTTAAATATAATCCAAAATTTACCCAACAAAGCTGGCTGGATTCTTCTGTTCCGACCAAGTTAATTGAAAGCCACCTTTTGTGGTTTGATTAGGCCATGTTCGGAGGAACACTCTCGTCTCTCTCGACGCGATAGTTGGGATAGCAAATTGTTTTACGCTCCAATAAGTGGTACATGCGGCTACAAGTTGCTCGTGGGGATTGGGGTAAGGATTGGGATTGGAAAGAATTGGGATTTGAGCTGTTGTCAGCGTGATCGCGCCACATGAACACGATGGTTCTGTTGATGTGGATGATCTTAATCAGTATCACAGAAGGCAAACTCCTCTCTGGCCTGGCCGCGCTAAGTGGATGCATACCCATATCATCGCATTGTCGTTGTCGGATCGCGAAGGGAAGGGATCCCTGGTACCGTAGAGGTGTGCGTCAGATGCTTAATTTAAATTACCCGAGGGGCGGGAAGACGAGCGAGCAGCGAGCAGTCTGCGAGCACAGCGCACAGCATGAGTAGCTGCGATTTGACACCTCGACTGACAGCTGGAATTGGGGAAAATTATTGAGCGCACTGGAACACGAGGGCGCCCATTAGATGACTCGGCCGTAAAAGCGGACCTAAAGAGCGTCCCTCTGCTAAAGACCTGTGTTGGGGCACACACAGTTGGATCTTGGAGATGGAGCTGGCACTGGCACTGGCACTGGAGTTGTGAACAGAGCAGACCACTAATTTATTCCACATAAATTAGTCGTATAATTAAAATGTTTATACAAGAACTGCTGCTGCTGCTGCTGATGCTGATGCTGTTGCTATTGCAGCCCCAAACGATGCCACAAAAGAGATAATCAAATATTTTGTAACTCAATCCGCCCATCAGTTGTGTTCAGTTCGGTGCCGGAATAGCATCTCAGCATCTCAATTGCCATGAAACTCAAGCTTTTTAATTATTATTGTGCACAGTGTGGAGCATCAGCCCCCCGGACTTATAAATATCTCGTTAATCGGCCTTCGGAGGGTTCCGTTCCGATTTTCTGTCCAGCTCATACGTAACTTAACCATTAATAATTTCAGAATCATGTCTTTTGTCGCCAAAACATTTACCGCAACGAAATGAACATAAAACTGTCATATGTTTGATGACTTTATATTTATGAAGGCCAAAAATGTTGATCGCCAGCAAAAACCAGTTGTTTTTACGATCGCGAATTATGATGAATTCATATTCGATATTTCAGATTCGGAATTGGTGAATCGGAGACGAGGAAGGAGTCCCAGAAATATGAACGTCTCCTGTCGGAGAACACACAGGCGGTACGTGCTTTACATTTGAAATGATGTCAAGTCAGGCGCACTAATTGATCGCTTTCGAGCGTGGAATCCTTGGCGAAAGGCATCCGAGAGACAGCCACATCCACATCATCGTCCACCGGATCGATCTGGGACCTGTGCCCATGCCCCTTGTCAAAGAACTAGATTACCGCGTCCTGTCCAAACATCGCGATTCGCGACTTTTCATCCGCCGATGGCCCATCACTACCTACCTGTCCGGGAGTAATTTCTGCTCGGCAGCGCTCCACATTTCCCCATTCTGTTCCCATTCACTTAAGATTTATTAATTTATGTTGTCTTCGGTCTGGTCCTCTTAAGCCTCCTTCTTCCTTTACTCAAACTCAAACTCAAACCCAAACTCATACTCATACTCATAATAACGATGTCCCGAGTCGCCGCAGAAAAAAAAATACACCATAAAACACGAGTAGAAACATCCAAAGTCGAACGTATGAGAATATTTATTGTCTTCCACCAAAGTACAACTTGTACAAATGTATATAAATTCCATTGTTTTAAATTATAAACGGGTTCTCCTAAATGAATTGGTATAAATATGAGCATCTGACAGAATGGCTTGTTAAGTCTCGTTGTGACCGAGAGCAAAAAAAAAAGAAATAAATAAACAGATCATTTGGTTTATATATTGCCTTGAAAATCTTTGATTTGGTTTTTTAATAAAGAAAAATGTTCTACTTATTTTTGCTAGAATTTATGTGTATTTTTATAGTTAAACAGTGGCAGGGATTAGCCAAAACATGATGTGGTGGAAGTTAAATATTTAAAATATATATTATGCATTTAAAAATCAAATTAAATTATTTCATACATTTTAAAACATTTTTAAAATTGAATCAAGTGTCAGCATATATCTTTTCTTCTTTATATAACCCTTAAAATTCCGACCATGGCTAAATCTCCTATTGCAAGTTCACCACCTTCTACAACGTGTTAAGATTTATAAAAAAATGTGTATAAAAAAACACCCTTAGCATGGTTAAAAAATACTTTGAACGGCAAAAGAAACACAAATCACAACCTGTCCGAAAAAAATAAAGGGGGGTTTAAAAAAAAAAAGAATAAATAACATTCGGCCAGGGTTTTCGCTGAGCACTCAAAATTGATAGCGTAATGTCAACACCGCTGTCGTCGCTGGTTACCGCTCGCCGCCGCTTACCTGGCGGATGGATGGACTAGGACGTGTCTGGTTTCCAGTCTGGCCCTGATCCCGATCCCGATCCCGATGTCGCCGTAACCGGAGAGCTGCTGACCAGCGGTTTCTGGGCTCTTTCTGCTGCTTTACACCGAATTCCGGTTCATTTTCTCGGAACACATTTTTCCCAAGCATTTTTGCGTGCTCGGTCTCTCCCCATCTCATATTTATTTATGCACGGATTTACCGCCTCGGAATACCTCAATTTTGGGCGAATAATAATGCTATCAGGTGGAATAAAATATGAACGTCTTACAGGGGTAATATTATTGCTTCCTGCAGGAATTATGGGCCGAGAATTGAATTCGTGATGAGGTTAGGTGTTAAAGTGCGGTAAACGCTGGGTGAACATGCCCGGAATCCCAAAGTACACGGGATGATGATGATCAATAATGCCCACTTTTGTGAATGGGTTCACTACAAAAAATCCCATTACTGTAGGTACAGTATACATAAGTGTGTATATATTTGGGCATAAGTTGGTCTGAAGACCCCGGCTCCTCTGGAAACTGCCAAGGCACTTATGATTACTTTGATTATGCTGGGGTCCCGGCCATTTGTAGCACGTGCTGCTGTCACAATCAATTTTATTCCCCTTTCTCTGGAACGTTGTAAAGTTTTAACACTGTTCTACATTGATTACGAAAATGAAGGTTGTTTTTTGGGTGTTTTGGGTGGCGGCAGCTTCTTAACCCCAGAGTTATGCTGCCTTCTATGATTCGGAAACGAGCCGGGAACACATATAGTTTTACACAGAGAAAAAGAAAGAACTTTAAGGCAAGAAATTAAGAAGAATCGTATGAATAATGATTAAATTTTCATATGTATAGTTTACTCTATCTTTTACAATCTTCTTTAATATAACAGATATTCTGAAAGGGTTTCCACATAAAATATATAACCGCAGTTTTGTTTTGAGAGTAATTCATGCTCATCAGTTACTATTTTTTGGAACAAAAAGTTAAACAAATATATAAAAAACTTTAATAAAAAATTACCATTGATTAATCCCTCTTTTCTTCTAGTGCTCAGAGCATACTAAACGCATACACTTGTGCAGATGTGTAAAGGATTGTTTGAATCGTTGTTGCCACGCTTTCGGGGAAATGTCGAAGCGAAACAATCTGCTACATTGTGTAAAATGTTCAGACAACCGCCATCCGCCGCTGCCTGCGTCAGGGAAATCTACGGAACACGCCCCCCAGAAAAGGCGCTCCCAAAGCAGCCAAACATTTTGGGCATTCAAACAGCCAAACAGGCAAACATCCAAACATTGTCGTGTCGACGACAAAAACAGAAATCAGAGAGCTGAACACAGAAAACTGGAAACGGCAACGGCGAACAATGTCGACGAGCGAGGCGAGACGGCGGGGCCGCAGCAGCAACTGGAGGCCCGAAAAATAAATGGCTCAAAACTGTAATGATTATTGACGCTCTTTATGTTTTAATAATGTGTCAGGGAAATATATATACATATATATATTTTAAGGGTTAAACGAGCAACGCCACCCACGTCACAAGCACTCGTGTCGCGCTCAATGCAATAAAACTTTGAAATTCGTTTTAAAATGTCACCGGCTGTTCTAAATTTATAGCATCCATTCGCTGGCAACAGGCGCCAAATACGTTTCAAAAGTGCTCTTACATTGTGAATATATCGTGAATAATATAACCAACCCCCCACAGGAAAAGGGTTAAACCCATATTTTCCATGTCCCTTCAATCAACTAACAGAGGAGTACCTTCACAGTTTTCACATTTCATGGACATTAATGGGGGCTTAATAAAGTCGTTAAATGTTTTGAAAATTTTTTAACTGCAAGAACAGGGACTATATATAAATATTAAGCTCTTTGGGACGGTTGGTCATGTCAGCAGCTTGACCACCAATGTGGGGAACGGAGACCCTTATTAGTGGCTAATTGAATTTCATGGTCAATACTGTGGGTTAATATTTGCTTTGATTAATAAATGTGGTAACAAAAGTGGAGTAAAATAATATAGAAACAAAATTAAAGGTGTTTTATGCTGTATTCTATTATGTTTATGGGGGTTTTCTTGGATATATATACATATATTTATATTCTTTATTTAATCAAGCAATTTTTCAATAATATCATGATAAATATTTTCAATATAAAACTAAGATAATATAAATAAAATAATAAATTAATTATAAAAGGCAGTATGCAAAAGGACTAACAATTATTCTATAAAAGGTATTAAGTACTGAAATAAATATAATATATATTCCACATTTTATAAGAATATATCTAACAATCCCAATTATCCACTTATTCCAATTACAAAAAAATTTAATCAATTTAAAAGGATTATTAATTAATTTTCAAATTTAAATATTTTCTGGAAAGGAATTATGATTTTATAATCATAATCATAATGAAATAGCAAACAAAAGACTTAGGCAACGAACTTGACTTGAACGCCAGCAAGCGGCCACAGTTTGAACTACAGCTTCTTCAAGCTGCTTGACCACCAAAGATCTCCCCTCTATTAGTGGTTAATTCAATTTCATGGGCCATAGTGTGGTATTCCATTTGTTTAACTTAATGAAACCCCCATTCATAAGGGCAGAAAACAAACATAATAAAATATTTCCCGCACCCACACACACACTCACTCACTCCATGGATTTTTTAATTCATGTTCTTATACGAATGAAGAAGGCGAAGAAAGAGGAAAATAAATACATTTGTCATTTGTCGCCAGGAACTGGCCCTGATGGACCACCCGTGGCCGGCTGAGGAGCACATCCTGTCCTGATTGGTGGCCGCCAATCCGCCTGTGGTCCAGCACTAAATTCTGGTTTTCCTGTCCAAATCGCCACAATATCCTCTGCGACAATGGGCCCGGCAGAAGGCAACCAGCAGCAGGCAGGACTCGGACAGCAGGACACTCTGGTGTGCTGCGATGTCCTTGCCAAAACTGTACTATACACAATGCCCGGGCCATTTATCACGTTGGCATATTGTCCGACTCCAAGATTGGCATCGTATTGAACCCATTTCCCGCTTCGGTGCCACATCTCCATCAGCTTTGCCATTCGCACTATCATAATAAATAAATACCGGACTGTCCGGCCAGATTCGATTGAATGGGATGACCTTTTCGCTGTCATTTAATTTCGAGCATTGTCTACTCTCGCTTCGGGAACGGAAACCCCTAATCTGGCCATGATGTTATTCGAAGTGGTATCATTAGGGCCGGGCCAGCCCGTTCGGGGGATGAAACCCAACCCAGAGACAAACTCGAACTCGAAGTGAAATCGAATGAAAGAAGGAATCCCAGAATGAAAGTGAGAGCCTGCCCGTTTGTCTTATTTTGTTTGCTTTCCCGGGCAGGAAAACGCATTTGGAGTCAAAATATTTACTGTCAGCATTTTTCTTCTCTTTACCGTCCTTTTCCCCGGACCCAAAGTGAACTAAGTAACCCTTGGAGGAACAGCTTCATTACATTTATATTAGGGAATGCCAGGATTCGTCATTATTTATGACATGCGTTCGTTAATCCCGAGACTTAATTAATTGTCAGAGACATCATTGGAATATAAGTAATGTATTCGGCCGGCAAAACCTGGTGGCCAAAATATACGCTCGTCTTTATTGCGCAAACAAAAAAATATATATTTTCTGGTGCGAAATATCTTCTTTATTGGATTCCTTGGCGTAAATCAGGGGTTGATTTCGCTTATAAACGGATATTTACTCATCGTTTTGGGCGTTGAAGGTGTATTTCATGAAGTGCCTTAGTTAATTTTAATTTATTTGTTTTTTCTGACTTGATGGTGGTTTTATTAAAGCCAACGAATGACCAGCAAATGGGGAATTAACTCAGGATACAAGGCATTTTATAGTCGAGTCACTCTCTTAGAGTCTGGGAGCGCTCCCACTTCTTGTCTTTGTGGTTTTACAAAGTCCTGTAGTTGTCGGTTAGACAGGGACTTCGTGACCTTTCGCCGCTGCCGGGGATAATCAAAATTATAATTTGACTGATTACCCGGGCATGCCTCTCAATGCATACGCATGAATTGGCACACTCGCCTAAGCTGACGTACAAACGGCTTCATTCTAACACACAATATGTTTACGTGTATGTCCTTTGGAAAATATAAAAAGAGGATCATTTACTCGACTGGGAAATACCTCGTAAGAAGAGGTTTAAGTGTGAAATTTGTTATATTTTCCTCTCATCAGTATTTATTTTCCCAGCTGGTATTATATAATTTTGTCACTGAATTTGTAATTTAAATGCCTGAAAGAAATTGCATTTTCTTTTTATTTAAAACATAATTATAATATTATTTGTATATCCTTATATTTATGGCTACAAAATATTGGTATTAATCTACTTTGCTACCCTTTCCTTAAGCCATAAACTTTTTTCTTGCTGTTCTGCGCATCTATCATTTTTTTTTGGGGTTGACTTTTTGATTTTTTCCACATCCATCATAAATTTGCCTTTCTTGTTTAAATTTGCATTAACATATAAAAAAAAAAATCGAAAATTATAAACCTTTAAAAGACTTTATTGAATTTTATATAAATATATGTCATTTTTGGGTCAAATCAAAGCAGTAGAGGTTTTTGAGATTATTTAAAACCCAGTTAGAATAATAATTTTTATCTGCAAAAATAACAAAATAAAATCAGAATACTTATAGAATATGTAAGACCTTTTGTATATAGCCTCGTATTTATATATTTATTTAATTTTTAGAAGCTCAAATATCTATTACAAATTCTGAATGTATCTCACTCATAACTTATTATAATAAAATTCATAAAAACAAGAGCTCCCATATTCTTTTCTTTCCCTGCATATTAACCTTATGCTAAAATAAACATAAAAACATTAATAGCCGCTACATAGATTGTGGGCCAACATTATATTATTCCCTCATAATTTGGGTACTTGCACCGAAAACGTGTTCAAATTCGGCCGGCACGTGCTAACCGGGCCGAAATGTGTAGCTTATTATGCAAGCCGTGCCCTTCAGCCGGTTGCTGTTTTTGCAAATTGTGTGTTTATGCTGGAAAATACGTTTTCCTTGCTAATTAGTACATTTGTGCGGTTCGATTAGGCCGGGGACACGTGAGGCCTACGGAAGGATAATCCCTCCTCTTTTGCCGGCCAACTAACTTTTCGTAGTTCCCAAATCCGGTAAGTTCCATTTGCAGAATACCCGCCAGACACAGGCCGAACTGGTAACCAAATTCTCTGCTCTTTTGGCCACAGCCCAATGATGTTACATCCTCGGCCGCCTCGGGGCATCGGTGGGGATATCAGTGGGTGCGGACCTGTTTTGTGGAGACCAACAGGCCATAGCAGGCTGCCAGAGTCCGCATCCCGGGGATAATACAAAACATGTGTTGACGTTGCCGCAAAAACTCCCAGCCATTAAAAGAGTCCTGAACCACCACCGACGGACAGGTGTTCCAGCTGTTGGGATGGGTTCGGTCCATCGGACGCTGCAGATGCACACCAGAGATGCCAGGGACTTAAAAATGAATGTCTGAAAAGGAAGTCAGCAAGTCATAAAAAGCAGCCTTTTTTATATACTTCTTATACTTAATTTAGCAAGCACCTTCAACTGTTCAGAATTTATTTTAAATAAATAGTTTTATATGAAGAATATGAAGCTCATTTAGATTATTTGTAAGTTATTTTTCTTTTGTCTAAATGTTTTTGTGTTCATATTAAAATAATGATACTTTCTTGGGGGTTCTTTAATAAGTTTATTATTTATATGTTATTTACGAACCGGAAATTCATAAATTTAGCATCACTAGATGCATATGCACATGCAGCTAGCGGGACTCATAATACTAAAAATTTCACCAAACGGCGGCTGGCTCATTAAAGCGCTTGCGATTGGGCTGCAATTTCCATATGGAAATTGAATTTTCGCCGGCCTTCATGTGGTTTTTCCAATGATGTGGGGGCGTGGTTCAGAGAGGAGAGGAGTATTTTGGACGAGGGCGGGGCTGAAACGATGTTTTAATGCCCTCCTAGGCACTGTTGACACTCTGGACTCGCAGGACTCGCAGTCGGATGGATTAAAGGCCGCGAAGAAGAAGCCGGACACGGCACGGCGCAGCATAATTTAATTAAAATTGTAAAATATTTGTCGGATTTTGCATAAGCTTGTAAAATCCCATTAATTCACAGAGAGAGCAACCCATTGTTGACCGCAACACAATCAAAATATGCAAATTTATCGCATTAACTCGAGAAACTCCAACTGTCTATCCCAACGGCGGCGGCGAAGAAATCGCGAAGCCAGGACATTTAATTGGGAAATGAGCATCCTCTCCGCCTACACAGAAACCTCCCCCTTTTCTTTGGAATAGATCCCGAGATCCCTGCCAGAGGTTTGGTGGGGGACTAAGACGGGGCAAATGGCGGGCTCAGTTGGCGGTTCTAAGGTCGCTTGTTTCACCCGCCATGATTTGCATTTTTAATACTTTTTAGCCTCGTTGGAAATCCATTGGTTTCACCGACAATTGCCTCCCAGATAAATCCCGGGAGTGGCTATTCTGGCTTTATTTATATTATGTAGTACATATATTTAGGCGTATCAAATGGCCAAATTAAAGTGTCGAACGGAGCTCTTTTTTAGGGGGGACATTCGCAGGCATTAAAATAAATTATCAAATGCTCCTTGCGGTCGCCCAAGTCGTCGTCGCCAAGTTCCGGTTATTTATTCGCCCCAATATGTCACTCGGAGGCCAAATCCTCTTTGGCCGCCTGAAAAAGGTGCGATTGACCTAATCTGCAGCAAGCCATAAGGATATCACCGCCCTGGACTAATAAGCACATCAAAAGTCCGCACACACTCGCACGCCCGAATAAAAAGTCAATCCTGTTTAAAATTTTCCATGCTTCACGGGACTCAATGAGAAGTAAAAGGATCGCATTGTTGTGTAAAGTCCCAACGACAACAACCACTCTGGCACTCGTATCCCTCTCCTTCCCATATGGACGTGTGTGTGCAGTGTCGCGACGCCTCATGTGTAAATCCTGAGCTCTTAGGGCGAACCTATATGGCACAATGCCCGACTGTTTCCTTTCTTCGATGAAGTGTTGTCCTTATTGTTACTTATATTTCGCCATAAAATGGTCAATGGTTTTGTATGAGTCTCAATTTCAACGTCTTAGTCGCAGATGTAAAAAAAACATATTTTTGTGGCAGATTTCTGCCTTTTATTTGTTACACTCACACCTTAGGAGTTATTATTTTTTAGATTTTTCAAATAGTTTATGGTGAAAAGTAATATTTAAATTTTAAATAAACATTTTGTAGAGAAACAATTAAATTAGTTATTTCAATGTTTTTAAATTGTATCCTGGCCTTTCTTATTTACTAGAACAACCAGATAAAATTCACAGCAGCTGCAGAAAATGTTCCTAAGATTTCCATATCCTACAATTAAGACTGACAAACCTTTGTGTAGCAATTAACATTTGACGGACACGTTAGCATTTTGGATACCGATTCCGCAGGTGACACGCGTCACTCCCAAGTCCCCAAGGGTTAGTCAAACTTCCCGACCAAATACATACTATATCCCTTCGGATCGGCTTAGTTGATGAACGAGCTGAGGCAGGGAATAAAGTAGAAACACTTGTAAATGAGCCCTCGATCTAAGTGAGAAAGACGTGTATTTGTCAGAACCACATGTTCGCATTTTCCATGGAAGCGAACATTTGTGTATATTTAGAGTGGGTATATATTCAGGGATATTCTGAAATATTCGGGTACGGGAGAGGGGGGGAGGTCGCAGGACTCAGGATACCAAATCCAAAGAATGCGTAATATAATGTAAATGTAATGAGAAAGCATCATCAATTTCGAGCGAAAAGTAAATCCCCTTTAAAGCACACGCCGACAAATGAAATTGTCTAGTTGGCCTTTTCGAAGTCCTTGTCGCCTATTCTAATCCTTCAGTACGTATAAATGAAATCAAATCCGAAAATTGGATTGCAAGGCAACGCCCACACATCCGCAGTTTCCACTTCGCAGACACTCCTGCGCCCCTGCAGTTTCCCGGGGGTGGAAAACTGTGCGGACACTTAATGTGGCAGCCAAATGTTCAATTGCGGTGTCGCAGGACATGCCAAAGTGAGCGGAGAACGGGATTTCGAACCGACTCCTTTGTGCGTCCTCCAATGGCCAAAGTGGCAGAGTGGCACAGCCGCAGAGTGGCGAAGCCGAAGCTGAAGCTGAAGCTGGTGCCGAAAATGTAAACAGAGCCAAATGGAGATCCAATTACTTAAACGGTTAGTCCATTGTTGAATACACCAGAATTTGCATATTTCTTATTTGTTTGTTGGTTTAGGCGCTGGCTTGAAGGCCACGACGAAGTGCCACATAGAAGGTAAGTCGATATTCCGAGATTCTGGCTTTGCTTTGGATACATATTGCGTATTGGATACCCATTAACTTTGACTCTTGAAATGATACTCTACAAAGATATATTAAGAATAAATCTTGACTTTAAAACATATAGAAATCTTTCTTTAAGGAGTAAGAAACAGGGAAATGCACCATTATAGATATATTATCCTTGGTAAATTCAATTTAGATTCTTTTTAATTCACTCCCAGATTTATATTTATATAACGCAGAAATTTATTGTTCCAAACAGGACTAGGAAAGCCTTTATCTGCGTGGCAAACTGCTCAAGACAATTGACACTTTCCCGGATTTCAAATGGAGCATTCGACTTATATTGTTCCCATCTACCTACTTACAAGCAAACGTGACACTTGAAGTGATTTCACCCAGACGGAAAAATGGACAAACGGACACCCAGGGAAAGTAAAATGATACAAAAGTATTTGTTACATGTTTCACATTATTTCAAAGGCGCTGTTTGTTTGCCACAAAACCGTAATGATAAAAAATAAACGAGCAGTCGAAAATGAGTTGGCAATAATTCTTCGGGTCATTCAGGAAACATGTGTGGCGGTTGTTGTCTCTGAAGAAGGATCTGTGTTACAATCCTGGTGGTCGTGAACCCAAAATATTGACTCTCCCAAGCGTTATTGCATTTCATGCTTGCACGCATGCATCACAAGTGGCCTTTAGAAATCACTTTCCATTCACATCGCAGAGTCGTAAGCGAGTGTAAACTGTCACCCAAAAGAAAGATGAGGGAGATGGAGAAGTTCTGGTCGACCGACGCGTCGATCCCCATATTGCAATTTATTTATTTATTCCTCAGTTCTTTGGCACTTTTGTGAGCAGAAAAAGGAAGTATTTCGCACTTTGTAAACGAGTGCGTGAATGTATTTCTCATCAGTATCAGCAGGCAGCAATGCACTTGGAGAATGATTC
Organism: Drosophila anomelani; assembly: GCA_035045905.1. Classification (NCBI taxonomy): domain Eukaryota; kingdom Metazoa; phylum Arthropoda; class Insecta; order Diptera; family Drosophilidae; genus Drosophila; species Drosophila anomelani. The sequence continues at coordinate 15,041,127 of JAWNOO010000165.1, forward strand.
TGGAGGCTTTACTTAAGCTAATAAATTGGCTAAAAAATAGGATTTAAAATTTTTATTGTACTCAAAACACAAATAATAAACACTATGAATATTTTATCACATTTCTTAAACAAACTTTAAGACTCTCTTTCAATTGATTTAAATATTAAATTTTAAAATCGTTAAAAATTTTATTATACTAAATGTTCTGCGTATTTTTTGCATAGTTTTTCCAAGAATAGTGAGTTGGGAATAACAGCAAAAGTACCCCAAATATGAAATATGACTTTATTCTGCCAGCCATAACCATTTTCCCTAGTGTATGAAAGGGAATAAGTCGCAGCAATTTAGTACTTCATCAAAAAGAAAAAAAAAAGAAAAAGACTCTCAAATGTATCTGTAAGGAAGCATGTATCTCTGGACAAGTCAAAACCAAGGAGGATGTGACCGAGGCTTCCACTGCCCAGGGGGTCGAAGCCCGCCAGTCGAGGATGCGAACTAATGCCCCAGGCGCAATGCGCGTTGCGAGCAACCCTCTTGTCAGGGCCATTGTTTGGTTGCTTCTTCGATGTTTGGATGTTCCAATGTTTGGATGTTTTGGACTTGTTCTGGCGAAACAGTCCCGAGCCGCGGTGCCCAATGACAGGGAAATAAGACAACGACAAACTGGCAGCATTCGCTGTAGATTAGCCCGCCCGATGATCACCGCAAATAAACAAGTTCACAAATAAGCAAGCCGAGAGCAAAGAGCATTGTGTTATGTTCGCGAACGAGATCTCCGATGATGGGGATGAGTGCTGAGAACCCACAATCCAGAGCCAGGCACCCAGCACCCAGAACTCAGAGTCAACTAGCGCCCGCTGTGCCTCCAGAGCCTGCCAGGCCTCGGCCTCAGCATTGACTTCCCTGCTCTCTGCACGATACTGAATCGCTGGCGGATTTCAATCGGATACAGCTGGGCAGAGCCTATTACAATTGCAGAAACAATAAATAATTATTATGTTTATGTTGCGGTCTTTTGTTTGCCTTATTAAAACATTTTTCACGCAGAGTCAAAATCTGCAGAAAAGCAATTGTCGACTTCTGGGGAGTAGAACCGGTCAGTTGACATAATTGCTATTCGCTTGAAGTCGTTCAATATAATCAAATAAAATTATAAAAATTAAATGAATGCTTAATATATTAATATATACAAAATAAAATATTGCATGTAGTTCAAGCTGCATTCAAGTTCGTCGCCTAAGTCTTTTGTTTATTATTTTTTATTTGTTGTGATACATGATAAATTAAACTGAAAGGAAATAAAAAAAAATGAATTGGAAATATGTTTTATTTAGTTTAAAATATAAATGATTTATTTTTATATTCAATTTAAGAAAGTGCTTTTAAATAATTTTTAAGATAAATAAAAATATAATAAAAAAAAGTAAAAGGTAGGCAAAGCTTTTAAATAAAACAGAAAAAAATTGCGACCCCGCTTTTTCTAGCTATAAATCACACATAAAAAGATTTTTTACATTTTTAAGGTTCAAATAGAGATTTATCCTGTAATGTATATTTAATGCAAATTATAAAATAAGGCTTAGAACCCTTAATACCTCTGTTTTAATCTTTATGTTTGCATTAAATTGCAAAATATGGTATAGGCTATAGATTCTGCTTAAACCATAAATACGGACTACTGTCTGAAGAGCAGAGCACTGAGGAAACCAAACACATAAAATCAAATAATATTGTTCCCATACCATTAAAAGGGTTCGAGGTGCCAGTTTCATCTCTCCGGAGTCCGGAGTTATGAATGGAGCGCTGCTGGAGAGCCCTAAAACACGTGCCGGTTGCCATATTGTTACCGTTACAGCCCCGGGGCCACTAGCCCAGGATGTGGGACGACGACTGGATGGAGTTGCTGGGATGTTGGGGTGTTAACACAATCATTGTGTGTCTGGTTCGGGATTCGGAACTCGTAGTTCGGCCACCCCCGTCGTACGTCCGCCGATGCTGCAAATGATGAGTTGTGCCTAATTCATAACCACATCGAACGAATTAACTCACAGTATGGAACCGCCCGGAAGATTTCCAAGGGTGGGATGTGGACAAGGTTGAGAGCGAGGATGTGGGATCGGATCGCTGTGTGTTTAAATCCGGCCTCTGATACACGTGTCGCAATTCGTCTGGGCGAGATATTTACAAGCGAACCGGGGGCTTGAAAGTGAAATTAATTACGGTAACGAAGGGTAAGTGTCACCAACCGGATGCGTACCAAATGGATGCCTCAGCCTCAGCCATCTCTGTCTTAATATATTGCCAGATAAGTATCTGCCCAGTGGCAGTTCCTTACAATAGACGCTTCCCCTTAATGGGCTGCCTTTTGTAAACACACATTAAACGTCCTCTGGTTGTGTCGTTAAAAAGGCAACTGTTGGTATCTGAGAAGTTGAAGAATCCTGGCTGGAATATTTCTTTAAGAATGAAACAAATGTTTCGAAAGAAAGCCATTTTGGAAATGCATTTAATTGTAATATATTTAGATTATATTTCATTTCATTATGCAGAAATGAAGAGCTGCATTTTATGGGCCATTGGTACTATTGTTGATTTGAGATAATTTAATTAAAAGCCCGCGAACTTCATAAACATACATATATAAAACATATACATATTGTCAAGACAACTTAAAGATTTTCTAGAATTTTTTAATAACATAAAACTAGCTTCCATTTATTATATCAAAAAATGTAATAATTAAACATTAAATACTTTTAACACATATTAAATAGAATATATATTCTGTTATTTATTAGCAGTAGATGTTTTTATTTGCCAGCAGCAGTCATGGGCACAAATATTCATTAAGTTGAAATAGCGTACAACCCGTAGCTTGGACAAGTGTTTACATAAGTCTTGAGTTTTAACTGAAAACATAATTTTCCGTCTGAGAGCACCGTGAAATCAAGTGGCTTTCGGAGCTCCCGGCTCCGGTCCCGACTCCCGTGTGGCATATTCCCGTATTCCTCATTCAAAGCTCCGAGAGTGAGATTCCCTGCAGCTGGCAGTATTTGCGAGCGAACGAGATGCTAATTAATTTAATGAAACCTGTCCGTTTTGCTTTGTACTCGTATTTGCCCTCGTATTTACATGAGCACATTAGGCTTGTACATTTGATGTGCAAAATGTTGAGTTTCTATTTATAAAATGCTAAAAATGAACACATAATTATTAAAAGAGAGCTAATTATGGAGGCTTAACATTGCTTTACTTGGAGTCAATATTAGTTGGATGCTTATGAGTTCTAAATAAAATAAAAATCAGCTCTGATTTGTTACTAAATATCAACTTTAATTTGAAAATTAATTAAAAATTAATCATGGAGGCCAGTTTACCCACTTAATGCCTTTAATTAAAGCTTCCTTATTGAGCCATTACGATCCCCAAGGGGTTGCCTTAACACCAAAGCAAAGTTTACTTGGGTGAAGATATCAAGTTTGTATCATTTTTATTTGAATTCCACCTTATCGCACTGTTGAAACGCGCCACGTGCTGCTTTGAAATGTCTCTGTTCGAGTTAAAAACAAATCCATGAATATATTACTGAAATAATTAACATTATCGCACCGGCAATGGGCAATAGTCGAAGCCAGGACTGGCGGACGCGTGCTCCGTTTGGCTGTAATCATCGTTATCTAATAAGGGCACCGGGAACCAGCGCTCGGCCGCAAATATTTGCCTACTTCAATCCGTCATTTGGAAGTCACATGCGTGAGAATGGTAAACAAGCCGACCCGAGGGGGAGTTAGCACTCCGAACACCCCCTGCGAATACCCAGGGAATCGGACGGATTCTGGTTCAATGTTACGCCGAACGTCGAAGATCCCGGCCGAAAAACGGCCACCCGGAAAAGTCAACCCGAGGAGGACAAAAGTTATACAGCATTTAGACGCTGCTGCGCATTTCAGCGGATGGTCCTCATCCGCAACACGTGTCACTGGGTTGACGTCCTCTCGCTCTCTCGTCCTCCTAGATACGCAGTGCACACAATCCACACACAAGCCAGGCAGCGACTCCCAACGATCCCACAGTCCAGCGGTCCCGGGCTCACATAAAAAGCAATAAACTAAAATTAAGTCAGAAAACGTGTCAAAGTCAGTACTCACTGCACTGACAGTGATGCAAAGACAAACATAAACAGCGAGCGTTGGTCCTTGTTTACCTTAATAAAGCCGGTTTCGATTCTCCTCAGTCACCCAGTCAGTCTCTCGTATCGGTATCGATTCAGTGCCCCATGGATATATGGCGAATTATCCTGTGCGAGAGCTATGTCATCCACCTAAAATAACACCGTCAGCACGTGGAAATGGGTCGAAAATAAGGGAAGTAATACTCTCACAAGCTGTAACAAAAAGATTAAAATTAAGTCAAATTAAAAAAAATTCTGTTCCGGTTCCATTTTATTACATATTTTAAAATTTTTGTTAAATCATTTTCCCTTTCGGAAAAAGTTTGAGATATATGAAAAAACATTATGTGGATTTATCACAGCTTAAATAAATTTTAAGTCAATTATTAAACCAAAAATATATGCATTTATATATTTTGTAATAACTATAACTTAACTAATTTTTGTAATGCAAATAAGTATTACTTTCTTTTGACAATGATTTTCAGGGACTTTCCCATTCTTCAAAACAATATATTTTATTGCTTCAAAATAAATAAAGACCAAAATATAGTTTCTGTATTTTTAAGGCCCGCCCATTGGGCACCCATATTGGAGTGTCCCGTGTTTGTATTTATGTCTAGACAAATATTATAACGCATTCCCCTTCAAGTGGGACTCTGCAGAAGGATACTTAACAAAGGCACTGCTCCGGCTTAAGTGCAAACATTTGTTTGTCTGACATTATGTCAAAATTAATTTGGTTGTACCCAGTGGATTTTATTTCTCCTATCTTAAGAGATTCGTATCTTGTTAATTTTGCGATTCATTTTATGGCCAAACCGTATACGGAGCGCGGCCCTTTTTGTTTTATAATTTATTTTGATCTGGCCGCGGCATGCATTTTCGATTGATATTGATGGTTCCTTCTGGCGAAACATGTTTTGCTCATCAATGAACACTCGCGCTGAACCTGTTTTGTCTTACCTCATTTAGTCTAAGGACCTCTGCGGCTCTGCGCCGTAAAAAAAGACAAGGAGGCGATACAAACTTTCACATGGCGAAATACAGATACTCAATAACGATTCCGGCTTTGTTTCATATGCCGCAGCGTCATTACTTAACCGCTTACAGTGCGGATTAACATGCAGCATAGTTAAAAATGTACGCTCCAGCCATTAAATTTTAACGACAACATATAAAGCCAACTAATTAAAGATGCTGCACTTTATTTATCGGAGTATTCTAAAGTTTTGGGTGACAAAGGACAGCTCAATATCTTCGTGCTTTATATAAAAGTCAGAAATGGATAGCTCGAAACGTTTATGTTCTATTATCTGAAAGGCTTTGCACAGGGGAACAAGTGAATTTGGCATATAAAAGAGCATGTCTCCTTGAATTTCTTCCCTGAAAAAAATAAACAAGGAAATATGTATATATATAAAATCTTAAAAAAGAAACCCAATTAGATACTTACAGTAAATAAACTTTGCCAAAGTTGGCCAACAAGTATCGAATAATTATGTTTATAATGGCTTCCCTGTTGATTGCATAAATACTGTATGGAAAAATGTATAAATTGAGCACGCTTAATAGATAATATTTAATAAAGAAAATACTTGCCACAATTGATTAATCAGAGCATTAGGTCTGGCCTTGACCATTAGGATTAGGCCACGAGATGTCTGATTTCTATAGCTTGATACCGGACCAATGGCAACAATTTTTCCTCGCCTGATCAAAGCCAATCGATTGCAGAGGTGTTGAAAGTCCTCCATATTGTTGGATGACAATAAGATCGCACTGCCGCAGTCATTGACGCCTTTTAGGATATGCAAAACCTGATACCGTTGGGATTTCTCCACTCCGGACGTGGGTTGATCCAATATAATTACCGGAGGCGTGCCTAGAACCGCTATGGCGGTACTCAACTTCCGCTTATCGCTGACATTCAACCATTTGGCACGCTTATTCATATGACGTCTTAAACAGAGATTATCCGCCAGTTCATTAATCACCCTGCAAACCTGTATACATTTTATTCCCCGAATAAGGCCTAATACTTTTAAATTCTCACGACCCGTAAACTTGGGCTCAAAACAATTCTTCTGGGGACAATATCCCATGTATTTGTAGGCCCGGTATCGCCTATTCTTGTTTTTCATATGGATGCCTCTGACGTAAACACGACCACTCGTTAAGCAATGCCGGCGTATTATTAATTTATTAAGAGTCGTCTTGCCAGATCTTTCACCAACTAGGCCTAGAACATCCATGCTGGAAAAGAAATACAAAATATATTTTACATGCGATATATAAAACATGAAAATCCTCACCATCTTAGTCCGAAAGAAACATCTGTAATAGGCCTTCTCGGACATTTGGCACTTACATTATCGACAAGTAAAATATTAGTATGCCTTTCACACTGCGTCGTTCCATAACATGAATCATTGCTATTAAAAAAATTTAATTTCATATTGATTAAATAAAAAATAAAATACAAAATACCATCTCCTTCTCCTTCTCCTGCAACAAAGTCCCCTTTCATAAAGTAAAAGCAATGCAAAGTAGAGTAAGGCTAAAGCCGCAAGTATCGCCAGATATGGTAATGCCGCCTTCATGATACTCCAATCCTTACATTCCTCTAAATGAAAATGGTTTTTAAATATTATTTTATTATATCAATTCACCAGCTTAGTTACGCGTAGGCAATGAAAATAAAATTTCCCTTTATTTCTTACCCCTTCTTTTTCAGTTTTAAAGGGGTGGAAAACGGGCTTTCAATCCCTTTTGGGGATGGAACAGTACTTTTAAAGTTACATTTGATTAGAACATAACTTTTAATTATATCTTACCACAATCTCTATATGCACTTGGCATTTTTTCCTGGCACATTCGATGCCATTCTTCCTCCTTGCAAAGGGTTTGCATCATGGCAATGGTTGTATAAACGGGTATAAGATATAGTAAGACAAAGGGAAAATCCGGAACACCAATTTCATATAGTATGCCTAAAAAATATAATAAACAAATATACATTACTTAAAAAGTAGTGAATATTACCCGAGAAAATAAGCAGAAGTATGGGTATAAGCCATCCGAAAAGTGTGCATCTGCAGACAAGCATAATAAGATATAGAAATGGCAGCTGAGCCAGATTAAAGAACATGAAGCCAATCATGTAGGCAACTAAGAAAGTTAATTCGTTAAAAGTTAATGATACAAAAGACTGCTTAGACCCTTACCCATTACATCTGAAAACCCTTTTTTAAGTATTATACTCCATAAAGCCACCAATACCGCTGCAAACAACGTAAGCCACAGCCAGTCCCAAAGCAAATGAGCTAACCAGAATGTTGCCATATTAATGCCTTGCACTTTTTGCATTAGCTTGAAACCAACTATGCGTTCTCTTATTATGAAGGCAGTGAAAAATCCAGTGAAAATACTTAAACACAATAGTGATAAATATATGAAATCGCACTCAACACACTCCGATCTATATGCCGTAGAGTTTTTGTTATCTTGCATTGCTGGGTACGGATGATTGTAAAATTCTATATTTCCCTTTGGTATAGGCGGGGTTAGATCTAACTTTAAGCAGAATTTATCCAGAAATTTGCTGAGAAATTAAATTCTTTAATTAATAAATAGGTTATTTAAAAATGTTCTTACTTATAAGCCAAATAAGCTATCTGTGCGGCTGCAACTGCCTCGGAATGTATATATTTACGGCTGTAAAAAGTATCGTACTTGCACATTTCCATCTGAAGAGCAAAGATAAGCCTCTCATTCAAGGGTGGCCGAACTAACAACTGTGGTTCGACTAGATACTCCACTCTACATTTTTTTGCTCTATTCAGCTGATACACCACCTCTGTTAGAGGATGAGGTATGCCTACCTTATACACTAAACCATATAAACATGGGGGATCATATGAATCCAAATCCAATTTTAATTTCTCTTGCGTCACCCATTTTTTCTTACCACCATTAAAGTACTTGGGTATGTGGGGATCCTTGTTATTAATAAAATAAGCAAGAACGCCGGCAAAGGCCATGGCGAGTAAGAGGGGTAGGAGAAAGAACAAGAAGCAGTTGTGCTTGATGTGGAAAAACTTTTTCAGTGTCATCGCTTTCCATTGATTACAGCATAGTCTCCATCCCCTCAATAACAATCCGCATCGTTGTGGTAACCTACACATATTACGGCACCTATTTACATTGCAAACAATAGAACTGGCGTTTTTATATTTCTCTGTTATGGGAGTGGTACCGATCTGAAGGGTATTTATAGTTACACATTGAGATGGTCCCTCCAGAGCTTGTAGCAAGGCCGGAATTCTGCAGCTACTGGATTGCGGAATATGGTACGCCAATTCACAGTCCAATTCAGCGGAGACAATAGTATTGGGAACATATTTCGAAACTAAGGAATTTATCCGTGGTTCTTGACATATTACGCCCTGAGAGCAGACCTGAAAATATTTAAAAAAAAAAAATTAAAAAATCGATATCTTTTTACCAGTTGACCACTTACCAATGAGTATCCTTTACCATAGCAATTTTGCAAAAACACAGAGGATCCATTGAATAGTATTCGGCCATTGCAAAAAATGCCCACCCGATCGGCCAGAGTATCGGCCTCATCTATATGATAAGTAGTCATAATTATGGTGCGACATCGCTTCTCGGACTGCAACAAGTTCCAGACCAATCTCCGTTCACACGGCTCCAGGCCCTCCGTGGGCTCGTCGAGTAGCAACATTCGGCGACTCATGGCAAAGGCATTGGCCACCGCCAGCTTCTTTCTGTCCGGCCGGCGTAAATTGCGGGCTTTTATGTTCCTGACATTCCAGAGATCCAAGGCCTTTAAATAAGTGTCCGTTTTGTTGTTCCTAAATTTGAGTCCCCAAGCGCCTCCCCGCAAGGACGAATAAAATTTTGTATGCTGCCATACCGACATATTACGGAATAGGGCATTATGCTGGGGAGCCAGTCCCAAGATAGATCTGTTCACGTTGGTTCTGGTACCCATATTAGCTATTCTCACCGATCCACCATCCGCGGAAAAGCTGCGGGAAAGCAAATTCAAGGCATTCGATTTGCCCGAATAGGCAGGACCCAAAAGGACTGTTATCTGATCGTCGTACATGTTCATGCTGAAATTTTTGAGACGCGGTTTCCATGGTTCCCTCCAATGCCATTTTTGCAAATTGCAGGCCCGAACAATCATAGACGTATCATCTGACTCCGATCGCAGGGCTGGACGACCTCTGCGACATATTGAGATCCCATATTTTCCCGGACAAATCAGCTCAGCCAGAAGGGCAATTAATAAACTAATTATTGCCACTGAGAGCATGACTGCCAAAATATCACCAATGTCATCAGTTGTTTCCCCTTTATCTAAGCTTGGCGGTCCAAGGTTTTTAAAGGAACTCATATCACTCCACTGCAACCCTTTATTTTCGTGAGATTCCAAATAAAGCATTTTCTTTATGATTGATAAAAAACCATAATGAAATAATATACAGAGAGCTAATAAGGTCTTCTCAATAAATGCAAATAGCAAAAAAGCTAAGATGCAAAAGAACGCCACTATGAAGGCAGCCAAGGTGATATTATTAACTAAACTATAAACTAGGAAAGCGAAGCAAATGCCACAAAATGACCACACCAAAAATACAAAAAGTAAAGCTGTGAAACTTGTGCAATTTAAAACATTTCCATTCTCACAAAATGGAGCCTGAAAGAGAAGGAAAATAGATAAATTAATTTTCGCTAAAAGAATAAAAAACGTATAATTTCATGTATTATTAAGTAAATAAAAATAAATTTACTAACAATCTTTGAAACTTAATTAATTAAGGAACTCTATACCTGATGCTGATTCTCATCGCCAGATTTTATGTATAATAAACACTTATTTTCATGAACTTTAATATTAAATAAATCTCTTTGTAAAATATGTCATTTTCAAGCAAATTCTTACCTTAAGGAAAAATGTAGTCATTAAACTAATGAATGATAAAATCATAAAATGTGTTATAAACCAACTTAAATAGTGCAGTAACCGATTTGAGCCTGCAATATTCATCAAATCAACCTGCTGTCTGACCTTTTCCCGCATCATATGCTAAAAACAAATACAAAATGTTATATATTATACAATTTGGACTAAGTATTTAAAATTAAACTCACCATAACCAAACGGACAAAAGGATAAAAGTATAAGAGACCAAGGTAAAATATTAAAATAAATTCCCGTTTCCATTTAATTGGATCAATCGAATCGCGCCCGAAATCAATAGTTCTGTTATCTACTTTTCCATCGTACTCGATAAATGGTTCGCTGGTAAGTGTTACGCCACTATCTGGAGCGTCAGCAGATTTAGCCAAGTCTGGTTGAATCAAATATGCGGTAATGGCATTCATAATAGTCAAGAATCCTTCATCGCTATAATAGGGCGTCGGAAGATTCGAACTCCTACGTCTCTTATCCGTTTCCCAAAGATTAGGGGGCCAAGTTCGAAGGGTTGCGGGAAATCGGATGGTTACCTTAGCGTTAGGACCAGTTTCCTTCCAAATAATGCCGCCCAAATAGTTGCCATTAGTTAGATGTTTTTCCATATCACCCTCCTTTTTTACCCTAATCACACCATTCAGCTTTAAGATATTTATCAATGCTGGTTTAAGTTTATCCGCAACAGAATCTTTGTTCGTGTGTAATAAAAGTTTCTTAACAGGCGGAGGTTTATCGATGTATGATAGGGAATTACTTTAAAATAATATTTGTTAAATTTATTCGAATTATTTGATTTTCTCAACTACTTACTATAGATTATTAAATGTCGCATTGTTTCCAAGCGTCCCATCATCGCGCGCCTTACAGTGCTTGCTGTTTTCATTAGTGCCCTTGCATCGTATAATTACTAAATGCAGCATTAACAAAGGCAACGCTAGATAAATAAGTATCTCCAGTCTGTTATATGAGATTAAGTTTTTGCCTAATAGCATAAACATTTTACAAATTTGGCGTAAATTTTGATATCAAGCACATTCCAAAACGAAGCTTTCTATATGAATGTATTTATGTAATACATACTATGTATATGTAAGAATATGTACTTCTCGTCACCTACTAAGGAAATAATCTCTACGAATATGGAGTCTAGTTTTTCAGGAATTGGCAACTTATTCAAGTAATTCTCCAGCTCTAGATGACAAGGACTCGGCCTGGTTCCTAAAACATATCACAAAATATGTTAGTAACAATTCCATATCTCAAAATTCATCGAAAATAGTTTACTTTATCCAAAGAATTTATTTATATTCTATATTTAGCGAATATTTTTTCCATTAAGTGTACCAGTTACAAAAATTAACGCCTGCCCGAAGCACGGCCCCTTCCGCGTCCGCGTGGACCTCCGCGTCCGCGTGCGCCTCTGCCCCTGCCGCGATTGCCAACGCGACCGCTGTCCTTCTTTTTTGTCTTCGACTTGGGAGTGTCATCGATCAGTAGCGTCTCCAGCGGCAAGCTGTCTGGCAGTATAAAGTATCTGATGTTGTTGCCGCGAATGCTCAGCGTCTCCAGGTGGACGGGATCACGGTTCTTGATGGTCATCCGGACGCTCTTCAGGTGAGTGTTCATGGCCACATCCACGCCGGTAATGGTGCCGTGTATTTGGGTGCCATTCTTTAGCTCAATGGTCACAGTCTCATGACTTAACTTCATCAGGAATCTAAAACAAAATGAACACTCATTAGATTTTGCTGGCAGGCAGTCGTCAAATCTATCAACCGTGAAAATGTGTTTAACTAATTGAGAGATACTATGACTATACTCGTAAAATATTGTTATTTACTAGAATATATAGTTTGTTGTACAAATACAACAAAATTGCATAGCATCGCGTTTTACATGCGTACATGTGTACATTTCGCACAGCTCGGTTGACCTGACTGTAAGCCCCTAATGCATGGTTTCTGACAGAATTTTCAATGCATTAATGGACTGTGGATTAGCTTACCTCACTAATTTCATGGTTTTATCTGCTTTTCAATGATTTTCTGCAAAAAAACGCGCACAAACAATGCCGGCTAGTTTACTTCGGATTTTGGTGGTTAAGTGTTGTATATCGTACGTCAAGATAGCATCACGATGGCAATCGGAAAATTTCGGTAGAGTCTGAACCTGAAATTGTAAATTATTTAATTAAACAAATATAATTTGATTTATACAACTTTCCTATTTACACAATAAATTAATTGCAAACTAAAAAATTAAAATACTAACTGTTCCGATTCCAATGTTCCCAATGACTCATTCGCGCGAGCCAGGGTACATATTCGACTAGTTTATCGATTACGCCGCATGCAGCAGAAAAAAAAAACATATTAAGAAAAATAACGATTAATGAATACTTGTTCGCGGCTGCCGTCTATAAATGGTTTTTTTTTAAAACACATTTTACGGTGTTTTTTTAGTAGCCGCGACACCGATTGTATAAAGGAATACGTTTTTTTACCAACGCAAACAACGAATATAATTTTTGACATATGTATTTATCCGGTTCGGAGTGAGAATTAGCAAGCCATGGCGTTCCTCTGCCGACGCATGTCGACGCTATTAATTATAATCCTTGCATATATCTTCCTTGGGACGAGATGTGTGCAGGGATCTGTGAAACGAGGTAAAGCCCATAATAAACCTCTCCCGTATTTGACGGCTAAACTAAGCAAAAAGGAATACATTTCGCATATCTACATACATATGTATATACATAAAGAACGTTTTGTGGGTGTCAACAAATTGCAGTGTTTTTTTTTCGTTTTAGCAATTGTGAATGAATGTTTTACGATTATCCAGACAAGTTTAATTATTTACTTAGCGTACAACTTATCGAGGCATAGTTCTGTAGATAAAGCGGCACTTGAACTATGTCGGTAACGCCCAAAGATTACGGGGCAATGGGGTGAGATTTCAATTGGGGGACTAAACAAAGTAGTCGAGCATATGTACACACTTCCCGGTGCATATACATACAGACGTTCATAGTTGTCTGTGAGACCGTACATAAATGTATTTAAGCCAGTTCTAGCACTTCCGTTTATCTGAAATAGCGATTTGGAGTTATATGGCAAGACATACGTGTTGATTCCAAAAGAACGGTTTCGATAACCAAGTTTTTTATGTCCGCTGGGGGCGGGGGTTGAATACTCTCTTGGTTCGTCTGGCTAATGAAAATTCATTGACCGCCCAAACCTTCCCCCCACATAAAGGGGGTTTGTCTGTGGAAAGAGATTAACAATGGGAAGTTGAAATAAAATGTTTATTAATCAGTAAATTAATGGGAAGTTTATCTCAACAGAGAGAAGAATGAAAAAGTGAAAAAAGAAGCAAAATCAGTCATTACTCTACATCGCCATGCATATTTGTTTATATACTAAAAGTCCAGCCTTTTTTCTTATCTCTCTTACACATGTTTATAAACAAATATTTGAATTTACTTTTGCAGAATGGGCTGAGATGGGAAAAAACCTTTCCCTAGAATGTGCCTCTGAAAACGAAGCCGCAGTATGGACATTAGGAAACCAGACTATTGATAAAAATAACACGAGGTAATAAGTAAAACCCACTTTCTCTTCATAAATCAACAATTTATAATAACCACACATTTTAATTTTTCCAGATTTGAGTTGAGGACTGATCCCTTAAACCCCAATGACGGCGTTAGTGAGACCAACGAAAGCCCCGATTTTATCAAATATAAAAATATTCTGACGATCCGCCATATTAATATTAAGGACTCTGGAAAGTACACCTGTACATCCCTTTCGGGACAGAACCATTCGACTGAATTCCACGTAGAGCCATACATTCCCGCCAAGGTTTTGCAAAGTACCGCCGACAAGATAAAGCGAAAGGTCGGCCAGGATGTAGTGTTGCATTGTCTGATAGAAATATATCCGCAAAATGAGACGACAAGCAAGCACACGAAGTGGCTCAAGGACGGCAGCCCCTTTGAGTTCCTGGACACCTTCTCGTCCATTGCCAAGCTGAACGACACACATTTAAACTTTACATTGGAGTTTACCGAGGTCTACAAGAAGGAGAATGGAACGTACAAGTGCACTGTCTTCGACGACACCGGGCTAGAGGCCGCCTTCAAGGAGATAACCCTTTATGTTATGGAAGAGCCACAAGTTAGCATCGATTTTGCCAAGGCTGTGGGTGCCAATAAGATATACTTGAACTGGACGGTAAATGATGGCAACGATCCCGTGCAAAAGTTCTTCATTACATTCCAGGAGGCGGGCACACCGACCTTTCTGTATTACAAAGACATCATTAACGGCAACCAAACATCGTATATTTTGGATAATTTTCGACCAAATGCCACGTACTTCTTAAGGATTTCGGGAAAGAATTCAATTGGCAATGGCCAGCCCACGCAGTATCCACTGGGAGTCAACACGCTCAGCTTTGATCCCATTTTTATACCGAAAGTCGAGACCACCGGGAGTACGGCGTCCACCATAACTATTGGGTGGGATCCGCCACCGTCGGACCTAATCGAGTACATTCAATACTACGAGCTGGTGGTTTCCGAATCGAACAAGACGATTGAGGAGGCTATTTACCAACAAAACTCCAGAAATTTGCCTTACATGTTTGACAAGCTGAAAACCGCAACGGATTACGAATTTAAGGTAAGGGCATGCAGCGACCTAACCAAAACCTGCGGCCCTTGGTCCGAGATTGTCAATGGCACCACCATGGACGGTGTGGCAACAAAGCCAACGAATCTAACTATCCACTGCCATCATGACAATGTGACGAGAAGCAACTCCATCTCCATTAACTGGGACGTCCCGAAAACGCCGAATGGCAAGGTCGTTTCATATCTAATTCACCTTCTGGGCAATCCCATGAGTACGGTCGACCGCGAGATGTGGGGTCCCAAGATCCGACGGATCGACGAGCCGCATCATAAGACCCTGTACGAAAGCGTGAGCCCTAACACGAACTACACGGTCACAGTGTCGGCCATAACGCGTCACAAGAAGAACGGTGAATCAGCGGCCGGTAGCTGCCGGATGCCCGTCTCAACGCCGGACACCATTGGCCGGACAATGTGGACAAAGGTTAACCTAGGCTCAAAGTATATACTGAAGTCCTATCTGCCGAAGATCAGTGAACGAAACGGACCAATTTGCTGCTACAGACTGTATTTGGTTCGGATTAACAATGCCAACAACAATGAGTTGCCGGAGCCAGAGAAGCTAAATGTCGCCACATATCAACAAGTGCACAGCGATAACATGACCAGAAGCAGTGCCTACATAGCAGAAATGATAAGTAGCAAGTACTTCCGACCTGAAGTGTTTCTGGGCGACGAGGTGAGGTTCTCCGAGAACAATGAGATTATCAGGGAAAACGATGATATATGCCGCCGATGTTTGGCTGGTACACCGTTCCTGAGGAAACCGGAGCCAATACACAGGCCTCCGCCACTGAGTTCACTATCAAGTAATGTATTTATTTACCAAACCCTTCTTCAAATTATAAGTTTTTACCTCACCATACAGATGCAGACTTGGATGCCGGAGAAAGGGATAACAACCTCATCAAGGGCGCTAATTTAACAGAACATGCTCTCAAGATTCTAGAGAATAAATTAAGAGCTAGGAGGAATGCAGTGACCAGCGAAGAGAGCCCAGTCCTTAGCAACTCCGTTAATCCAACTGTGCCCCTCCTGGACACCAGTCGAGATGTCTACGATGGGCAGATAGATATAAACTCCAACTACACTGGTTTCTTGGAAATAATTGGTAAGTTGTGGGAACCATAATTAGTAATTTGGTGCTCGCTTTTGCGCATGTGGCCCGTAACACACACATTTTATCATAAATCTTGATAATAAAGCTGTAAATATGTATTTTTAATCAACAGTTCGAGACAGGGACAACGTACTGATGGCTTATAGCAAATACTTTGATGTAATCACACCGGCAACCGAGGCAGAGCCCATTTCGTCCATGGATAATATGGACGATTACCTGAATATCGGCATCAAGGTGGGAGGTATACTGTTTGGTTTACTCATCGTAATTATTGTGCTATGGGTTTTCCATCACAAAAAATCTAAAAACGCCCTGCAGGGCGAAGATACCATGACGCTGAGAGATTCTCTTAGGTATTTATTCAAGCATTTCTATTTAAATCCTTGTAATATATCACAATATTTTGCATTAATTTTAAGCAGGGCCTTCTTTGGTCGCCGGAGTCACAACCATAGTCATTTCATCACTTCGGGCAACCACAAGGGCTTCGATGCCGGTCCCATTCACAGATTAGACTTAGAAAACGCCTACAAGAGCCGCCATAAGGACACAGACTATGGGTTCCTGCGTGAATACGAGATGCTGCCGAACCGCTTCAGCGATCGAACAACTAAGAATAGCGATCTGAAGGAGAACGCCTGCAAGAACAGGTATCCCGATATTAAGGCCTACGATCAGACACGCGTTAAGTTGTCGCCCGTTAATGGACTACAGACCGCCGACTACATTAATGCTAACTTCGTTATTGGCTACAAGGAGCGGAAAAAGTTTATCTGCGCCCAGGGCCCCATGGAGAGCACCATCGACGACTTTTGGCGCATGATTTGGGAACAACACCTGGAAATTATTGTGATGCTTACCAATTTGGAGGAATACAACAAGGCCAAGTGCGCCAAGTACTGGCCCGAGAAGGTATTCGATACCAAGCAGTTTGGTGATATTTTAGTGAAATTTGCACAAGAACGTAAGACTGGTGATTACATCGAACGAATCCTGAACGTCTCCAAGAACAAAGCCAACGCCGGCGAGGAGGAGGATCGCAGACAAATCACACAATACCACTATTTAACGTGGAAGGACTTTATGGCACCCGAACACCCCAATGGCATCATCAAGTTCATACGTCAAATCAATTCCGTCTACTCCCTGCAACGGGGTCCCATTCTGGTTCACTGCAGTGCCGGTGTTGGTCGAACCGGAACGTTGGTGGCACTAGATTCCCTTATCCAACAACTGGAGGAAGAAGACTCGGTGTCGATCTATAACACAGTGTGTGATTTACGGCATCAGCGAAATTTTTTAGTCCAATCTTTGGTGAGTAATTGTACAAACACATATGCTCAAGCTTCGTCACATAATAATATTGCAATTTTCGTTTTGTAGAAACAATACATCTTCCTTTACCGCGCTTTACTGGATACTGGAACTTTTGGAAACACGGATATTGGTATTGAAACCATGTCATCGGCCATAGAATCTCTTAAGCGAAAGCCCAACGAGGGTAAATGCAAGCTGGAATTGGAATTCGAGGTAAGCTTTGTGCTGAATTAGTTCTAATTTATATTCTTACTCTGTGCTTTCTATTTCAGAAACTGCTGGCCACCACGGATGAGATTAGCAAATCGTGTTGTGTGGGCGACACAGAGGAGAACAATATGAAGAACAGAAGTCAAGAGATTATTCCCTACGATCGTAATAGAGTAAGTAATTATATACCCTAACATATATGGTTTTGTATTAATCGTTATTAAAATCGTAGGTTATTTTGACTCCACTTCCACTTCGAGACAACTCAACGTACATCAATGCATCATTTATCGAGGGCTATGATAATAGCGACACCTTTATCATCGCCCAGGATCCTCTTGAGAACACCATCGGTGATTTCTGGAGAATGGTTTCGGAACAGAGCGTCTCCACGCTGGTGATGATATCTGAGGTGGGTGTTGCTAATCATCCTATGTATGTTTTCTACAAATGTATTCGTTTCACCACCCAGATCGGGGACGGACCCAGAAAGTGTCCGCGCTATTGGGCCGACGATGAGGTTCAGTATGATCACATCCTCGTAAAATACGTGCACAGCGAGAGCTGTCCCTACTATACGCGACGGGAATTCTACGTTACGAATTGCAAAATAGATGATACGCTGAAGGTGACACAGTTTCAGTACAATGGCTGGCCGACGGTGGACGGCGAGGTTCCTGAAGTCTGTCGGGGCATTATAGAACTTGTGGATCAAGCCTACAACCATTACAAAAACAATAAAAATACTGGTTGTCGATCTCCACTCACGGTTCATTGCAGGTATTTGGTTTACTCGATTAAAAGACAAAACTCGACACTCATTTAAAATATTTTCCATTTTTAACAGCCTGGGAACTGATCGAAGCTCCATTTTCGTTGCCATGTGCATTTTAGTCCAGCATCTTCGGCTGGAAAAATGCGTCGACATTTGTGCCACAACAAGGAAATTACGATCTCAGCGAACGGGACTTATCAACTCATACGTAAGACGACAATTAATTCTTATTGATTAAATTTTAAATTAAAGTTCAACTCTTTGCAGGCACAATACGAGTTCCTACATCGCGCAATAATTAATTATTCAGACTTACATCACATAGCCGAGTCAACATCAGATTAAGTTTAGTTTATGTACATATATATTTATATACATACATACGAGATATACATAATGCACGTTTTTTGAAGGAACATCGGTTGCATCGTGTGTGCTATGGATAAATTATTTGTATATTTATAAAATCTTTTACTAAAGGTATTTACAAGGGCAAATTGTGATTTTTTTAACGAATTCAATTTGCCCGAAACATAATATAATATACAATACAAATATAAATGTAGTGTATACGTATCGTATTGATAAAATTACCAAAGGAAAAAATAAGTAACATATTTTATAAGATACAATGTAATAAAAAACTGAGATTAAGAAATTGTACTTATTGTGTGTGGCTTGATTTTATGATGGAATATTTAAAAACAATAGGGGAAGGTAACTGAAGGATATGGTTGTTTGTTTACGCTTGCAGTTTGAATAGAAAATGATTTATGATTAAGCCCATAATGCATTAATTTGAAGTCGACAAGGATTTCTGTGTTTTTTTATTGGGTTCTAAAATTGAAAAGAAGAAATATGAATTTCGAAGTTGATTAAAAGTCTATATTAAGAACCTATATCTATATTTTTAGGGTCGGAAATGACTGCTTTGCACAACAAGGGCATTTTAGGGGGCTTAAAAAATTTGACTTTAATCTGACGGAATGATATCATCGAACTCCTACTCCTTTTTTTAAAGGACATACGGGACTAGCCCTTCTTTTACCACCTGTTCCGTGGGGCAACACTTACATACATATGTTCCAACCCTTTCCCTTGTAACAATTTCACCCCGCCCTTGTATACGTTTTAATCCTAGCACTCCTTATTTTAAATATTTAAATAAAAATAAAATAAATACACTGCTACGACTTTACATTTACAAATTGTTTATTATTTTTACATGTTCCATTAGTATTTTAAAATTCCGCCATGTTTCTTTTTCAACTGTTCCAAAGTAACGGAAAAATCTGACAGGAAAATATAAATGTCTCGCATTTTAAATTAAGCATTTTTGTTTAGAGTAGTAGACTGCTTAGTAGGCGTCCACAAAATTAATAAGAGAAAATTATAAAAGTTGAAGCCCCCCATCATGGATGTTTCTATTCTTATCTCTTATTATCGATAGAATACCAAGCTCTTCGTACCATCTCTAACGGAACTCATTGTTTACTATTATTTTTGGCAAAACAAGAGAAATTAAGCAAAAATGCCGCCGAGTAAGCTAGATAGTCTTTATCGGCGCATGCTGATAACCAGGTTCTTCGAAAAAGGATGGGGCAAGCCCGAAAATCTACGCAAGTAAGAAAATCTTATTAACATTAAAAGGAAATCAACAAATGTATACGTTTTTTCATTCAATCACTTTACGTAATACTGAATTGATTTTGACCTAGTTTTAGTTATTTATTCGGGTCTCCTAATTTGTAAACAAACAGACATTACATCGCACTGTGACTATAAAACCAAAGGAATATTTCGTGGTATTAAATAATGAAGATTTATTTACAAATGTAATGTTCAACCGGTGTCCTCTGATATCTTAATCCTTGCACCTTGCACTCGCGAAAGTGAAGGTAATTTCACTTTACACCTTAGCTTATTCAAGGTTTTTGTTGAAGCTCAATATTCACAACAAGAAATTATATAATAGGATGTTTAATACACTAGGATATTCTCTCATAAAGCATGGTCGAACTGAAAACTATTTAGAATTTAACTTGTTCATGTCATATAATCTTATAAAATTCCTTAATTATTTGTTCCATCATCCAGACACACCCATCTTTATTATTTTTGAACTTCAGGGTTTTATTTTCTTCTAATCCATCATCCTATATTTATATATTTAACATTTTATTTAATTCTAATCGTTCTTATTTAGTTTTTAAGAGGCTGAAGAGAGAGAGAATCAAGACTGATCTGTGGTTTATGGTTAAATGTTATGCAATTCTGTTGGGAATTTGAGAAGTGTTAATTTTTCTAGATTTACGATCCCATTGTTAATTTACATTTCAGTTCCCTTTCCACCAGTGGACGACACTGGATATGACTGCAATTTTTTATTCTCATGTACAGGTTAGTGGGAAGGAAGTCGAGGAAAAAGTAATCAAATGAGATTAAAGATTCGACTTGCCATCGCTGCGGAGCCCAATTAATAATTTTTAATTTTGAGAGTATGTGAAAAATATTCCTGGAGTTCAATCAAAAGAGACATTCAATTATATTCCTTTAAAATCAGACCAAATCAGCATCGCTTCTTCCATCTATGCAACCATATTTTCCTAATTTTGTGTCATCTACACATAAATCATATTCACATTAATTGTATTTGTTTTACGACAATTATTTCAGAGTATTTCAGTTCCGAAAAATAATATCAAGTAGGGAATTATGTTTCAAGCTTGTACCCCGCGATTATCCCGTGGAGATAACCAAAAAAGAAATCAGTGCCGAGACCACCCTGATTGAAGGTCAATTCCTGACCCCCCTTGAGTTGCATTTGCCCGGCGTTGTTCCAAAAGCATCACAACAGGCCCACTTTCAGTTGTTGATACCAAACAAGTGGAAGAGCGAAAAGCACAAGCCAGTATGCATTCACTTGGCCGGAACCGGTGATCATGTGAGTACCATGGGTAGATCCATGTCCTGAATCGCAGTAACTTAATGTCTGTTTTACTTTCAATAGAGGCCAGACGCCAGGCGATCGGCCATAAGTCAGCAAATTTGAGAGAAGTGGGTCCCACAAATAGAGAAATATTTTTCCGTTTTGCCTTGCCAATCTCATTATATTTGTAATCAGACCATACTTTTCTTTAATCAATTTATTTGTACCATTTATGGGACCAATTTACAGTCATACATTTAAAAACCAAGCCTGGATTTTTGCCTCCCATCATTAATTTTGATTTCTTGGGTTCCACTGATTCGTGATTTATTATTTTGCAGTTCTTTTGGAGACGAAGAAACTTTGTGGCAAAACCCCTGCTCAAATCCGCCAACATAGGATCTATCATATTGGAAAATCCATTTTATGGACTGCGAAAACCCAACGACCAAACGTAAATACTTATATTTAAGCTTAATAAATATTCGTATCCCTAATACATATTTATTTTTAGACGATCTAACCTGCATAATGTCTCGGATATCTTT
This sequence comes from Drosophila anomelani, assembly GCA_035045905.1. NCBI lineage: Eukaryota > Metazoa > Arthropoda > Insecta > Diptera > Drosophilidae > Drosophila > Drosophila anomelani. The sequence goes on from JAWNOO010000165.1 coordinate 15,062,891, forward strand.
GTAATGGGCGGCTGCCTCATTCTCGAGTGCCTTGTGCTGTTGCATTGGTGTGAAAGGAATGGGTTCGGTCCTCTGGGTGTCACTGGACTGTCCATGGGAGGACACGTAAGTCGGAGAACTTATAATTGATACATGAATTAGTTCATTGTCATGTATATAACACAGATGGCTTCCTTGGCTGCCACCAATTGGCCAAAACCTTTGGTACTTGTGCCCTGTCTATCCTGGTCCACTGCCTCAGCAGTCTTTACAACGGTAAGATTGATTAAAAATAGGTAATTTATCAATAAAAAACAAGCTATTATTTCTTTAAGGGCGTAATGAGCCAATCCATCAACTGGGATATGTTGGAAACTCAGTATTTCTCTGATGGACAGTACCGAGAACGTCTCTCCAAAATGGTCACTGTGATCGACGATGCCTTTTCGGCAGGACAGAGTTTCATCAAGAACTTTAACCAGTCTCTGCACGAGCTGAAAGAGGACATTAGTGACACGAGAAAAATCCAAGAGCATGAGAGGAACACCAATACCTGTGGCGACATATATGAAACGCAGGCCGGCATTAACTGCGCCCAAGATGCAGACAGTTCAATATTCTTAACCAAGTCACTGAAGAACTCCAAACTTGACTCTGACAACCTAACTATAGATAATACTAAACAGGACCTCAGTGAAAAGGTTGAAAGCATCGACAAAGACGCCCTGCCCAAGGAGTCGACGAAATCAACGTTGACAAACTTGATGAAATTTATACTCCCGCTGTCGGCGCAAGACAAAACGGACAAGATAGACATTACCAAGACGAACTGGTGGGAGAGGGAGGCGTTGCAGTTCATGCGCGGCATGATGGACGAGTGCACCCACCTGAAAAACTTCTCGGTTCCTTTCGACACATCGCTGATAATTGCGGTGTGTGCGAAGGACGATGCCTATGTGCCGCGCGAGGGCTGTTCCAGCCTCGAGGATATATGGCCCGGGGCAGAGGTGCGCTATTTGGATGCTGGTCATGTTAGCGCCTATGTTCTACACCAGAAATTGTTTAGGTGAGCAATTATTCTACGATTATTTCTGCAATCAAATTAAAATGGATTACATTTTTAGATCCTGCATCATCGAGGCCTTTGACAGGGCCAAAAAAGTTTATGGCAAGGACACGGGCGAAGACCTCAAATGTGATATAACTTATCAGCAATTGTTAAAGAAATATGACAAAAATATAACTTAGGACAATCAATTTAGGAAATTAAAACATAATAAATAATATGTTGCCATATAATGCTCACTGGTTTTATTTGTATTTCTAAAGATAATTATAGAATACATATCTTTATAGCAATAAAATATTATACAAATGTTATATCAAAGATAGTTTTGTAAATATGAAATTTTATATTTAATTAAAATTGATTTTATTTAAAAATTTTTGAATTTAAATTATTTTTTCCTTTTGGGCATTTGAGAACGTTTTCCTTCACAAGCTCTGGTCACACTGGTGTTTACATTTTGTTGTGTGACTGGAAATAAATAAAGTTAAATTAAACAAAGCTTTGGTTGGCCTGTAGCTAAGTTATAACAACATGGATCCAGTCGTATTAGTTTTGTCATATGGCAGCACTATAACTCCATTGGAAATAGTCAAAAGTAATAATACAATAATAAAATTGTATAAGACAGAAGTATCCCATTAATGAAGCTTTATAAAATATTTTATTTATTCCTGCAGATATTTTATCCGAAATGGAACAACCCAAAGAATCAAACTCATCTGAGTGTTCCCTGGATTGCTACAAATGCCGCATTAAAACCAAATACTATAACACGTCCATAAACTTAATTCCATTTACTGGCAAACTGGAAAACGTTCCGGAGGATATCCTGCAAGCGACGGAGGCTCTGATAATATACTTTGACCCAAAAGATGTAAGTCCCTCTCTATAATAATATAATATTCTATTCAAAAGGCTTTACTTTCAGACTTCCTTTATCGACGCCATTCCCAATACATTGTCCAAAAATGAGCAAATCCAATTGGGTTTCCTTTTGACATCGAGTTCCACGGGTGGAGAAAGTGGCATATCCTTTGGTGAGCTCAAGGAGCGGACCAATTTCTTCTTCGATATAATTACATTAAAGAAAAGCAATAACTCTGAAAGCGATTCAGATGAAGGGGAAAAGGAATACGAAGAAGTTGTGGAGGGATTAAAAAATGTCGTCTGGTCGAATGTTACAATGGGCTCTAAAGGTAATAATACTATATTCATGCTAATTATTAAATAAACAAAGAATCTGTACAATTCCAGAGCACAAAGATGACCTTAGTAATGACGAACTGGATGACCAACTGAAGGACTTTGAAAATTTACTGCTCACTGCGCAGAGTTTACGTAATGATACGAGCTTAACGCGAGAACAGTTCCTGGACAGGGCAGAGCAATTTGCCGGCATAGTTTCTGCCATTTTAAACGACAATGATAGCGATTAATCATATTATATATATTGTTTTTTGCTATTAATAAAGTTTCCAAAAGATTACCCCTTTCCTTTATTGATAATCTGGTGTTCAACTTCAAAGGGTTCTGTTAAATATATTTGGTTTTTATTATTAAAAGCGGTACATATTTTTTTTTTGCCGAAATAACAAGGTATAAAACGTTGTTTATCTGCTAATGTATGCTTTGAGAGCAGCTTATGTATATTAAGGAATGAATAAATAAAGTGTGTTTTTTTTCTTGTTAACTTTCAATCATAAACATAAAGATTCCGTTGTGGGCGATGAACAAATAATATTTTCATGGTTTCGCATTTTTCTGGAATGACAGAGAGATTAACTTAGCTGCTTGCTTATTTTAAATAAATTGTTATTACCTCATCGGTGAAGTCCATGTCATCTTTAATCTGCTTGGATCGTCGCTTTTCGTTCGATGTCAGCAGCTGTGAGACCTTTGTTTGCTTGGCTAGATCGTAGGCTTCCTTTTTACTCCGCATTGCACAGTCTTCGAGGGTCTCGGCAGCCTCGAACATGCCCTGCCGCCGGTAAAGTGCCCCCAGATTCTTAAGAGTAGTTGTGACGGTTGGGGAGTCCACTTTAGCAGCCTTGTGCCATCCACCGTATTCGCCATATGGGGTATTCTCTCTGTTGTCGTATTTGTTTACCTCACGCTCTTCGGCCACCTGCCAAATCGGTTTGTTTTTGCTGTCGATGGCCCCGAACTCACGTTCGTGTGCGCGGGTCAGCACCTGCTTGTAGAGTATCTCCGCTTCGGTGTATCTGCCCTGCTTCAGATAGCAGCCAGCCAGATTATTCTTTGTCTTGGCCACGTTGGGATCGTCGGGCCCCAGCTTCGATTCGTAGATGTCGAGTGCTCGCTGGTAATACTTCTCCACCTCATCGTATTTACCCTGATTCTGGCAGAGCAGGGCCAGATTGTTGAGCTGCTTAGCAACGTCGGGATGGTCCTTGCCCAAAACCTTCTCTCGGATCTCCAAGGCACGCTTGCACAGGGGCTCGGCATCTTTGTACTTGCCACGTTTGCCATAGAGGACGGCCAAATTGTTCAAGGTGGCCGCTACGGCTGGATGGTTCTCGCCGAGAGTTTTTCCACGAATCGACAGAGCGTCGTTCAGTAAATTGGCGGCCTCCTTATACTTATTCTGTTATTGTATGAAGAGTTTTTAATTAATGAATGTATAAATTCAGTTTATCTAGGCGAAGCACCATACCTGATCACGATACACAAGAGCCAGAATATTGAGCATTGTTGCTACATCGGGATGATCGTGGCCACTAGTCTTTTCGAGGTCTTCCAAGGCTTGTTTGCAGAGGGGAACGGCTACCTCGTACCTGTGTAAATGCATATGAAAATCATGTAGAAATTGTTTATGGTTCACGGTTATGGTTCAACTTATATTTATGGTTATAACTCACCTGCCTTGCGATGCATACTGAATAACCAAGTTGTGCAGTGTTCGCAGACGTGCTGGAATCTCGTAGCCGGAAGTCTGATTGGCGAACTGGCTGGGTGGAGTGGGAGACATGTTGTTTCTGTCATCGTTCTCCTCGTCCGGGAACAGCTCCACCACCGGATCGGTGCGGGATTTCTCGCAGCTGTCGTCCTGGTCCTGGTTCTCGTCGTACTTCTTTACAGAGGCCATGAACTCCAAATGCTTCTTCTCCTCCTCCAGCTGGGCGACGAGCTGTTCCGAGGCCTGGAACTTCTGCTGTGTGTTGGCCAATTCGTCACGTAGCCAGGCGTTCTCCTGATGCAGGCGACGCACCTGTGTCTTTAACTTTTGCTTCTCGGCCTCGATGTTTTGCATATGGGATGTCAGAGCCATCATCACCTGGGCCTCGCTCAGGCCCAGTTCGATGTTCTCTATATTCTTCCGCAGCATGTCCGACTTCTCGTTGTCCTTCTGGACTTCGGCAATGCCGTTCATAATCGAAACATGTTCCACTCGCAAGGCTTCGAGGCCTTGGAGGACTGTTTTCGTATTGGTTATTATTTCGTCCTGAGACATTTGCGTCATTTTGCCGATTTTCTCGATTTTCTGCCTGCAAAAAAAGACACACAAAACCGCTATAAGTACACACTTGCCAAGGAAGCTTTATCCTTTTTCTATAATAATGCGAATGATATTGAAATGAAGAGTGTAAAGTCTTATTAATTAATGTGTTTTACAGCCTGTATGATTTAATAGCTTTGGAGACAATCATTTTAACCGTATATAAAATGATTCAAGCAGCGTTAATCAATACGATGAAAAAGGAAAACTGCCATTGCGCATGTTCGTATATGCGGGGGTTGATAATCGAAAACAAATAGTTTACTATATTCGATTTTTGTTATAAATACGCAATTTAAATCATTAATAAAAACAAATTAAAAGGGTATTTACAAATAAAACAAAAATATTGTGAAGTATTGTGGGCCAATTGGAAGCAATTTCGGTTTCTGATAAGAGTGGTCCATTTTACTGAAATAAATCTGGGAGTTCAATAAATACATTCGATAAATATCGAAAATATCCTAGAAAATATCCCGAGATTTTTATTTGTCAACATTGCCGGTTAAATTTACATAAACAAAAGTATAAACTAAGTTGTTTGTACTTTATTTATGTGTATGTATGGCTAAGGGAAAGTTCATATCATTTTTCCGTCATATATGATACACTATGTACATAAAAAAAGTAATCATAAAAATAGTGCTTACATCAACAGCAAATAATATATGTACGCAGAGGTCGAAGCTTAAAATACTCTACAGATAAGTACATGGTATATATATAAAGAAACTTCCAACTAGATGTACTAATTATTATGTAGTCTCAGCCAACTTATTGGCCTTCCGTCACGCACCTTTCTAATTGGAAAACTGGATTGCGTAAAGAAATAGAAAAGTCGGATAAGACGTTGGTCTTACTTACTTGACTTACTTGATTCTTTATCAAGATCAGAAACAGTTTTCAGCTGGGAAACACTAAAAGCAGTGCATAACAGAAATACAAGTACAAATTGAAACAACACCCTCAGCTAGAGCAACAACAGCGTATAAAAAAATGAGTCATTTTATGTACATTAAATCCAAGCCATTAAGACAAAAACATAGAGTTTGGTGCATCAGGCATTCGATTACACTTCCGTAGGACTATGAACATTGAATTGTATTCCAAATTCGTTCAAAATCTTTGTTTATTATTGCCAACGGAACACTCCACCGGGGGTTTATTTACTATTGCAAAATGGATCATATTTTCCAGCACAAACTTTTCCTCAAGTGGCGCATATTAAAGCACACACATATAGGTATTTACTTGCAACATACACACATACGCACATGTACTCTGGCTTTAACTGTATGTGTGACTAGAATTTTGGTCACAAAATTCAGGGGCAACTTCTTATATATAATTTATTTGGATGGGGCTATCGTTATGTCGGCCTTTAATAAACTATATTACTTTTCAAGTATTCTGCAAATTATCCAGTAAGCAACGTTTTTTAATAAAAAATAACTTACACTGAAAAACACTTCTAAAATAAAACGAAGAGAGTGGCCAGGCGTGAGATCTTCAACGCCATTTAGTACATTTAGTAACTTGCAGAGGAATCGGTGGAATAGAACACTCACAAAACGTAGAATTAAATAAAAAGAATAATGTGAAATTAATGTAAGTGTTTTAAATTTACAGCATGAGTGATTACTTATATTTTTTTGAAAAATGTAATATAAAAGTATAAAGGTATTTTAATAATGAAAAAAGATAAACTGAGCTGCAGCTATAACTACATACATAGACTGCAAAGACGGAAAAACGAATACTATTAATTAAAATAATAAAAAATTAAGATTTTAATTTTAGAAATGTTTATTGTTTCGTTTATTTATTTATTTGTTATAATATTTATAATGATAGTATTATTAAGTATATATGCACATTTGCGAGGTGTCTTATATTCGCATTCGAAATACGGTCGCACAATTTAATTTGTAAGACTTTTTAGAAGTCTCCGTTTTTGTTCTATATTTTTAATTTTTTACCGTATCAAAACTGAACAAAAGAGTATGCCACCCCCAAGACCGAAGGGGATAGGATTTAATACAGGAGTTCAAACAGGAGCGAGATCAAACTCAAATACGCCCATGTCGGAGAGGCAACAAATGGCTTTACTAATCCAAATGACTGCTACATCTTCGACAGGTAAATATACAAGCAAAAATGTACATCCAAGCATAATATTTGTTACGTTTACAAGCTGCTTAGTTAACCTTGCCGTGCAAATAGTTTGATTAAAGACTTTTATACCTCACCTGCGATTTATCTCGCGGTCAGTCGGCTACAAACATATGTACAGTGTGCATACATTCTACATATGTATGTATGTACATAAATGTATCTGATACAGGCGAAGCATGTAAAGCAGTAAAAAAAGTAAAGTTAAGGCATCTCTTGGATAATATTTGGAAAAACCGGTTTTGTCATTGAAATAATTAATAAGCGAACTAATAAACTTCTATATAAACTATTAAATAAAATAAATATGCGGTAACATAATTGGCCAAAGGACGTTTGAATTTGTAACTTTGAAATACAAAAAACACAGCTTAAACATTATTTCAATCCTATATAATCTATTCTCACTTTCCAATCTCATGATTCACTCAGCTGTCAAATGTTTTTTGATAAGATTTCTGCTCTTCCAGATTCATCTCGCACCAATTTAAAGAAGAATGAATGTAAGAAAGGAGACGCCGAGAGCGACGAAAGCAATTTGAACGAGAAGCAGGAGGTCCTGGACACAAAAGACAAAAGTTCCGCGGAGGAAAGCAGCAGCGATGGTAAAAACAGCGATTCAACGCATCAAGGTAGCTCAGGTGCCAAGCGCTGCTACTCAGACATAGAGGAGGACTACGAGGAATCGGGCGAGGACGTAAAGAAAAAGAAGCGGAAGGATTCGGAGCATGGCAAGGACCTAAAGGGCGCATCTCTAAAGTTATCATCCAGAGTGGACAAGGGCTCCAAGCTAGCGGCGACCAAGGGCTCGCCGTCGGGCAACAAAAGCACTACGGCCTCCAATGCCGACAAGGAACAGGTTGAGATTAGCAAGAATGTAGACATCGAGAACGAAACCGAGTGCAGCGATGATTACAAGAGTAACGACAGCCTGTACAACGGTGGACTCAAGGTGCCGCCTCTGAAGATTGTGATTCCCCAACAGAACTGCTCCATTGACACTGAAGGCAATGTACTGAGAACCGGTAAGGTGACTGCCTCTCGCAATGCGGCCCTGCCGTACGTGGTCAGCTCCAACAGCGACTCCATCGACACGGTCATAACCAGCCAGTCTATCAGCCCGCACGAGAGCCCACAGAAGAGCAGCATTTGCTCCACAGTTCTGGACGACAAGAATATAAAGCTCTTCAATGACGAGAAGAACCTGAGGGTTCTGCGAAGTTCTCATCGCACCGGAGTCACGAGTGTGGAGCGCAGTTCTAATAACTCCTCCCCTCAGATGCAGAGCAGCTCTCCGTCGCCAGCGTCGTCGAATCATGCCAATGACACGGCGGATGTAAAGCTATCCTACAGCAACATGACGTCTAGTCCCATACCGCAAGGCCATCAGTTCGACCAGGAGACAATCACTAATGTTCCAAGCCCCTCCACCTCTTCAACCTCCTCGTCAAAGGAAATCAATCCCTCGTCGAACGTGGACTTGCATCCGCGCAAGCGAAAGATACGGCCCAAGAACACGGATGATAGTTCCAAGAACTCGAATGCCAACATGGATTCGGGAGCGAATTCCGAGGAATCTCATCCCCACGATCATCCCTTCACTAACGGTTTCCAGATGTTCTTAAGCATCCGCCGCCAGATCGAGAAGAAATGGAAGAGCCTGTATCCCATCAAGCCGAGACCTCCGCAGGGATACAACGACTATCTGCTGACGAAAAAATCGTACTTACTGAGCCGCAATTCGGAATCTCCGGCTGTGGATATTCCCAGCACTGTGCCGCAGGCCATGACACGAATTTATGAGGATCAGGAAAAGGCCAGGCGAGATTTAATCCAAGCGCACACCGTGGAACGGGAGAAGCTCTGCATGAATGTGGAGCAGGAGATAATACGGGTCCATTCGAAGGCAGCCAGAAGTATATCTGGCCAGTCGGCGCCGTATTCCGTATGTACATACCTAAAGGATGACGAGGTCTACAACCTGTTCACGCCAGAGCAGGATGAGAAGGAGAAAAGTGCACGGTGTCGCTTTAATGGCCGATTGCTACTCAGCTGGCTGCAAGATGTCGATGATAAATGGGAGAAAATCAAGGTTAGTTTTGCTTATTTATAAGCGCTTTCCGAAGGCAAGAACTGATAAATGTAATTTGGCTTTTCCTAGGAATCAATGGTGCTGCGTCATCATAACGAGGCCGAAAGTCTGCATGCCGTTCAGGTCATGGACTGGAATATATTCGCGAAACGAAATAGACTCTGTGACAATCCGATTGAAGTGAATTTGGAGCATGTACCAATAGTTTCAGTTGGCGACGATTTTGATACATTACCGACATAACTACGAGATTGAGAAAATAAAGTTAAATTGTTATAAAATTTAAGAAACGCAAAGGCATTTTCTCTGGTATCATCAGGGGCCCGAATTTGAAATGTGAATACGAAAAGACTCCAGGTTTATTTAAAATTAATTATTTATTTCTATGTTAAATAGGCTCATCGTGCGTTCAAGTTGTCAACAACATTTCTGGCGTAGTTTACGATGTCCTGCAAATATAATAATGATTAATTTTGTATCCACAACAAAGACTTCAAATCCTACCTCGCAGTTTTCCGTTTGTTTGTTTTTGGAGATTATTTGCTGGAGTACAGACAATATTTCCTTGCGTTTTTCTGTAGAAAGTTTCAGTTCCGATTCCAAAGACAGTGAGGACAGTGCAAACAGTGTAGTTTCATGCTTGACATCAAACTCTGTAATAGGCTTCAGATTCTCCAAGAGGACAGGGAAAACTTCTGCCTTGACAAAGTCATTTCTGACTTTTTTGTCGCGAGATGATAGCGAAGCTATAAGAAAGGCAGCCTTTATGTAGATATTGGAATTGGAGGACTTTAGGCAAGGTATCAAGGACTTGATACCCTTTATCTGCTTGAACTGTTCGTATCCCGGCTGAAAGTTTCGTATTAGCGATGAAATCGCATATATAGAACTTCGCACAATATCTTCATTCGCTTCACTCAAGTTCTTGGTGAGTGCGGGCAGGAATTTCTCGGTTACGAAAGCATTCTGACAAAACGTATTATTCTGCGCCATTTCAGCAACTGTATTGAGGGCCGAAACTCGTATTTCCTTCTCCGAATCTTTTACGTAGCGAAGCAAGGTTGTGGTGCCTCCCAGTTTCACCAGGGAGTTGGCATTGTCGATGTCGTCAATGTGGCTCCTTATAACTTCCAGACTTTCCAATTTGTCGTCTGCGCTGGCTTCCTCACTATTTAAAATAACTAAAGCGGCTTTCAGAGCGGTCGCCGCATCGGTTGTCATGGCACTCAGGACACTTTCCAAAAATTGATTTTTCTAGAAGACAAGATATGTTATTTTTTAAATTTAATTTGTCCAGGAAAAAGCACATGGGAAAATAAGTTCTAGATGCTTCGATTGATTCATTGCCAGGCTCAAGATTCTAGATCTTTTAAGGGTTTTTTGACTTTGATTTTGTATTGAATGCCCTTTTGCCTTATCATTATGTTTTTAATTCGTACAAAATATGTTTAAAAGTTTCCAAAGTTGTTTTGTTTACAAACCTCAACATCATCTGCTGCCTCTGTCGGTCTTTGCTCTGCATTCTGGTCCGTATTTTGCACCGTATATTTAAGCACATTCTACAATATATAAGAATGTAAATTGTTTCCTGCATAAATAATAACATCAATTTCCTTACCTGCAAGCTTAGAGCTCCTCTTGGGGCGTTCGGATTGGCCATTTTCAATAAAAAGCAAATAGACGACTGGAAACTCGGATAATTTTGTGTTTATTTGACAACAATTAGAGATGATATATATAGTCTATCGCACAAAATCGATAGATGATTAAGTTGTCAGGACACGAGAATTCAATCTATATTTTTAAATTTAAATTAACTACACAAAATCAATTTAAAATTGGCACCGTCTTTGGGCAATAAATTACTAAATTAACAACTTTTTTGTTGGGGATAAGATAGACCACCTGTTGGCCTTTGAATAGGTTTCTTCGATAGACCGCGCTCCGAATCCGCGTTCCATTCCAAGCAGACGTGTGAATAGTCCCCAATCATATGTTTACCGTTGGGATCTCAGTGGAAAGTTGATAAAAACAAAAAATATTACAAATAGGATTAGCGTCGTCGGTAAATAAACTCAAGCATGTTACGAGACCTCATAACTTGGGTGTTGAATACATATCTTGGCAAATATCTGGAGAATCTGAACTCGGCCCAGCTCTCGGTGGCGCTGCTGTCGGGTAATTTGTTTTAGTGATATAATTGTTTATCTTTATTTCGCATCAAATACACGTACTTACTGTATTTTTCCTCACCTAGGCGAGGTCGAGCTCGAGAATATACCCATACGGAAGGATGCCCTCCGCTCGTTTAATCTGCCGGTGGAAGTCACCGCCGGCAGCATTCGTAAAATTAAGCTGCAGATCCCGGTCCGCCAGTTCCGGACCTCGCCCTGGTGCATCTCGATCGAGGGACTGTTCTGCATCATTTGCCCAAAGAACTTGGACAACTGGGACTATGAGAAGGAGAAGCAGCAAGATCTGGAGTACAAGCTAGCCGTGCTGGACACGGCCGAGGCTGGCTGGCGGTCGGAGAAGGGCAAGCAAATGGAGTCCTACTACTTCTCCTCGTACAACAACTGGCTCAAGTACGGCACGAACATGGCCACAAACATTATCGACAACATCGAGCTCAAGATATCCGATGTTCACTTTCGGTTTGAGGACATTGTGGACACTGGCAAGAGCAAGATATGCACGGGCATCAGGATCGGATCCCTGACTGCCCAGAGCTGTGACTGTGATTGGACTAATGGGTCCTACAAGATGAACAACAGCGAGATGACCTACAAGCTGGTGGAGCTGAAGGAGCTCTCCGTGTACTGGGATCTGCTGCACGACGACATTAAATGTCAGTCGTACTCCAACCAGGAGATTCTCGAGAAGATGCACTCCACCTGCGAGCTGAGGCCGCATAACTTTATCATTAAACCCATTTGTGCGACAGCTCGATGGAAACGTGACAAGTGCCAACAGGTGATACGTACCAAAGACAAGCCCAGGGTGTCTTGCGAGCTCCTGGTGCCCGAAGTAGTGATAGACATATCCAAAGTTCAGCGATGTCAGATGTTAGATAAGCTCTCGGAAGTTCGCCACGTACGGGAGGTGCGGCAATACAGGCTAAGGCGACCCAACTGTAGCGTGGCCGTTAGTCCGAGCCAATGGTGGCGATACGCCGTCGCCTGTCATGGCTTTGACTTGAAAGGCAATGAGGAAAAGTGGTCCACACTCAAGGAGAACCTCCGCTATATGCTGCTCTACAAGACGATTATCTTGAATCCGAATGAGAATCTGTCCAGCGACGACAAAGAGTTCAAGGCGTACTTCGAGGGCGACAGGAAGATCTCAGACCTGACCATTATGAGGAGAATATGCTTTGAGAAGGTCTTCACCAAAGGCTTCTCTTTCGAGTCGCAGGACGTCAAGGGGAAGAATATGCTATTCCATTGGTTTCCCAACTGGATGGGTTGGTATGCCAACAGCCCGAGCACTCCCAACGGCGAGCAGGATGAGTCGCTGAAGCACTTGGAAGATGATATTTTAGTGGCTCTGGAAAACTCCCTTCAGAACTCTTCGGACCTGAAGAGCGATGCCGTTTTCGGGTACTTCTCCATCAAACTTCTGAAGGGCCTGGTCATCCTGCAAACTGATGAGAAGCTTAGCGACGAGCGGAGCAAGTCCATGGAAATGCAATTTAATAACTTTTCCGCTTACCTCCAATTGAGCCCGCAATTAACGTCCTACACGGTGGGCGTGTCACTGCATGAGATCTATCTGATAGACAAAACCAGCCTGGAAACCATGCACAATTATTTAATTAAGCCGCAGACAGGGAATGCCAGCCAAATAGCAAAGAGTGTCCCCCTTGACGAGGATATTCTGTTTCAGCTACAATACGAAAATTGCAACCACTTACGGTTTCAACTTAATATTAAATCAAAGGGCTTGGATCTTATTTATAACGAGGATGCCATCCAGTGGCTGTTGGATTTTCTGGCCGACTCAAGTCCCGCGAAATATACGCCACGCGATCGAGTAGAGACGAAGACGGACTTTATGAAGAACTGGAATCAAATGTTCAGTGGCAATGAGGTGAAGAGCTTATAACTACCTTTTTAAATTATATACTAATTCTATACTTTTTACAGGTAAATCGAAAGACTTGGATGTTTGAAATAGAAATTTTTGCTCCGCGTATAATTTTCCTGGAAAACTACAAAGTTAGCAACTCGTTGATGGTTTTGTTGGACTTTGGTAAGCTGGAAATGAGGAAAATGGAGGTAAAGCGAACGATACCTGTGATAGAATCGGCTGTAACGGATAGTAATGCAAGCGATGATGATGAAACTTACCTAACGCCGTGCTCAACGCCCCCGGCATCGGAGAAAAGTGGCTCAGAATCTCCGACATTACTGGAAAATCCCAAGCTAGAGGAGGGCTTTCTAAACAAGAATGTTCAGCTGGAGTACGTGCTGCACAATAAGATTTATGATAAGTATCTTATCAATTTCACCAATCTGCAAGTTCTGGTCTGCAAATACGAGGAGAGGTGGCAGGCCTGCCTGAAAACCTCATCAAATTTCCACCTGATAGATAAATTCAATATCAATCTAACCCTTGAGCAGAGGAACATATTCACCGTGGACCCAGAGTACCCCTCGTTCATGCTCTTCGGCACCTGCCCCACAATATTGATTCACGGCAACGAGGAGCTCATCAATAATTGCTGCAACATCATGAGACCCATCATAAAGGCCTCAAAGGAAATGGAGAATATCTACAGAGGAGGCAACACCATATACGCAAGCGAACGAATCAAGAACCTGGCCGAGGATGATCGCAGTCGAGTGGTAATTGAGTTCGTGATGGACCAACTGGTGATAGAAATGCAGTCAACGGAACGGAGTATTGCTGAGTTGCAAATTATTGGAGCACGAGCTGGCCTGACAAAAGAATCAAACGAAACTAATATTTCGATGTCAGTTCACGGACTACTCTTGGTGGATGCCATACAGTCCTTCGGTCCGGACTTTGAACTGTTGGTGGCCAGTCATCGGCACGTCGGGTAAGCCTTATCAGCCAATTTCCTAAGTTAAGCAGCAACAGCTTGTTAGAATGCTTTGCTTAATATGCGTTTAATACGATCTCTGTTCTATTTAATTTAAATTATTTAGAATGGATAGTTTGTCTGGCAGCCTTAAGCATAGTGCAGTTGTTTCGCCCACCTCGCCTGGATCACCTAATTTTTTCGATAGAGCTACTAGTCCACACATGATTACAAGAGCAGTTCAAAATATTAAAATGGGTAAGTAAAGAATAAACATTAAATTGTAATTCATCTTTACGTATTGATTTAGAAACTTTAAGCGTTCATAAGTTTTAACTAACATTAAAATTAATTGCTATATTTTCTAATCATAGAATTTTTGTATGCAATATTTTTATTATTATTTAATCTTTTTAGGTGACAAGTCAACGGAATTCTGCGAGGATGAGGACTCCCAGGCTCTTATTTCTATTGACATTAAAATTGTGCCGCCAAATCAGAACAATTCGGCGCAACTTCACACAACCAACATTACTTTCAATAGTTTGGATATTATCGGTGAGTATTAAATATTGTTTAATCAAAAATTACAAGAAAATATATATATTATTTATTTCAGCCAATCAGGATACGATTCTGGAAATTTTAAATTTTGCAAAACGAACGCTCTTGACACAGAATATATTCTCAAGTGAAACGGAGAAGCTTAGAAAAGAAGCGCTGCTCCAAGCAATACCAAATAAAGAATTGGATGAGGATCAAGTTGATCAGAAAACGCATAATGAGATATTTTTCGACTTCTATCGCTTGAATATTCTATTGCTGTACACCATCAAACGGGACAAATTTAATATCGGCCGAAAAGTGGGAACTGTTACGTTGACAGAAGCCAAGATCAATGCATCCTTTCAATCGGATCTGTCCATTTTTGGTTCTCTCGGTGGAATACAAGTGATCGACATAACTCCAGAAGCCTTTTGCCACCCGCGAATTCTTTCTGTGGGCCGAGACACAATTCTAAGGACTGCTGATACGAATAAGCAAACGGTTCTGAGTCAACTTTCAAATGAGATCTACTCAAATAATTACAACGAAGAGAAAATCGATGATGACAGCGATGCAATAAGCTTTCAAAGTCATTGGAGTGACAAAACCACTTGCACTTTTCAAATGCGAATGGCCTCAGCTTCTTATACTCATTGTCCCAGGTTTTTGAGGGATGTAAATGCTTGCATAACATACTTTAAAAGGAGTTTGCGGTGAGTTGAAGAATATAAATAATTCGTTAACCAAAGCCTTATTTTTATATATTTTATGTTTAGCGAGTTTGCCACATCGATAGGTAATAAAGCCACCGATATGGCTAAAGAGTTTGTGCAACAAGTAAGAGCAGTCGAGCAAACAGCACCAGTTCATCCACAGCGGAATCGCCAGGACAATTGGTATGATAAATGAGTCCTTAGAACTTAACATAGTCCTTAACATAGATTACATTTTATACTTTCTTTCAGGCTCGATATAATAATAAGCAGTCCAATAATTATTTTACCAATTTCAAACACAAGTACAAATGTTTTAATTGCAAATTTGGGTAAAATTAGCTGCACAAATGCCGTCTCCAAGCACAGCGACTCAGACGATTATAATGAATCCTACACGATAGAAATCAAGAACACCTATGTTTATTCCTTGAATATTGACGAGCGCGATTACAGTTTTAATGTTCATCCAGCCAAAAATAAGGATGCAATACCCATATTGCACGACACCGCAATCACTTTACCCATTTATGCGGGCTATAGTGAAGATAATGGGCAGGAAAAGCAATTAAATAGTGTAACGGTACGTATTGTTATTATTTTTATACCCTTGCAGGGTATATTAGTTTCAGTCAAAAGTTTGCAACGCAGTGAAGGAGGCATCTCCGACCCTATAAAGTATATATATTCTTGATCAGGATCAACAGCCGAGTCGATCTAGCCACGTCCGTCTGTCCGTCTGTCCTTCTGTCCGTCTGTCCGTTTCTACGCAAACTAGTCCTTCAGTTTTAAAGCTATCTGAATGAAACTTTGCAGTTAGGCTTCTATATACTCTCACTCGTACATATGTCGGAACGGGCCGGATCGGACGACTATATCATATAGCTGCCATAGGAACAATCGGAAAAATCTACGAAAAAAAATTATAACTTTGTCAGTTTTCAACCAATTTTAAAACACGGCTAGATCGATTCTCCTTTAATTCTGATCAAGAATATATGGGGTTTATTTGGTGGAAAAAGACACCTTCTCGTGTTAAAACGGATTTAAAAGTCATAATTTAAAAAAGTTACGGTTTGGCGGGCATTATTACTAGCCTGTCACTTGTTCTAAGCTTCGATTAATATCGCGGTTTTATCAGCTCTAATGATGGCCGCCACACATACATACAACACAAAACCAACTAACACATATGTATGCGTGTGTAAGCAATAATCAAAACAAACCATAATCAAAACAAACCACACATAGGTGTGCCGCCATGGCGCACACACACATAGAGCATGAAACCAACTAACACATATGTATGCGTGTGTAAGCAATAATCAAAACAAAACAGAGAGCGCGATGTATTGCGCGCGCTCTCTCCCCCCTCGCCCACAAGCCGTAGTTCCAAATTTGTCCGCTGGTGGCTTTTTCGGTCTGACGACCCTTTCAAACCATCTTTTTAAATACGTTTTAACACAGGAAGAAGTCATATTCGACCACATAAACCTTATATATTCTTGATCAGAATTAATGGGAGAATCGATCTAGCCAGGTTTTGAAAATATAAATGGAAAATTGTAGATTTTAAAAATCATATCTTGGCCAAAATTAAACGAAATTAAATTTTGAATGCATTAATGTGTTGGTTTTTTCCCCCTTAAAAAACGTGCAAACCTAATTTAAGGCTAAAATTTTTTTTGGATTTTAATTTATAAATTATAATTTTCCAATTATAATTTCAAAACATGGATAGATCGATTCTCCTATTAATTCTGATCAAGAATATATGGGGTTTATTTGGTGGAAAAAGACACCTTCTCGTGTTAAAACGGATTTAAAAGTCATAATTTAAAAAAGTTACGGTTTGGCGGGCATTATTACTAGCCTGTCACTTGTTCTAAGCTTTGATTAATATCGCGGTTTTATCAGCTCTAATGATGGCCGCCACACATACATACTACACAAAACCAACTAACACATATGTATGCGTGTGTAAGCAATAATCAAAACAAACCACACATAGGTGTGCCGCCAAGGCGCACACACACATAGAGCATGAAACCAACTAACACATATGTATGCGTGTGTAAGCAATAATCAAAACAAAACAGAGAGCGCGATGTATTGCGCGCGCTCTCTCCCCCCTCGCCCACAAGCCGTAGTTCCAAATTTGTCCGCTGGTGGCTTTTTCGGTCTGACGACCCTTTCAAACCATCTTTTCAAATACGTTTTAACACAGGAAGAAGTCATATTCGACCACATAAATCTTATATATTCTTGATCAGAATTAATGGAAGAATCGATCTAGCCAGGTTTTGAAAATATAAATGGAAAATTGTAGATTTTAAAAATCATATCTTGGCCAAAAATAAACGAAATTAAATTTTGAATGGATTAATTTGTTGGTTTTTTCCCCCTTAAAAAACGTGCAAACCTAATTTAAGGCTAACATTTTTTTTGGATTTTTAACAATTAAATAAATATTAAAAAAAAAATCCAAAAAAATATTTTTGTTTAGAACATGGCTTAGAATACAGAAAGAAAGAGAAAAATGCTTTCCGATTTGAAATTGGTGTATTTTTGGCCAAATTATGCTTTTTCAAATCTATAATTTTCCAATTATAATATCAAAACATGGCTAGATCGATTCTCCTATTAATTCTGATCAAGAATATATGGGGTTTATTTGGTGGAAAAAGACACCTTCTCGTGTTAAAACGGATTTAAAAGTCATAATTTAAAAAAGTTACGGTTTGGCGGGCATTATTACTAGCCTGTCACTTGTTCTAAGCTTCGATTAATATCGCGGTTTTATCAGCTCTAATGATGGCCGCCACACATACATACAACACAAAACCAACTAACACATATGTATGCGTGTGTAAGCAATAATCAAAACAAACCATAATCAAAACAAACCACACATAGGTGTGCCGCCATGGCGCACACACACATAGAGCATGAAACCAACTAACACATATGTATGCGTGTGTAAGCAATAATCAAAACAAAACAGATAGCGCGATGTATTGCGCGCGCTCTCTCCCCCCTCGCCCACAAGCCGTAGTTCCAAATTTGTCCGCTGGTGGCTTTTTCGGTCTGACGACCCTTTCAAACCATCTTTTTAAATACGTTTTAACACAGGAAGAAGTCATATTCGACCACATAAACCTTATATATTCTTGATCAGAATTAATGGAAGAATCGATCTAGCCAGGTTTGGAAAATTGTAGATTTTAAAAATCATATCTTGGCCAAAAATAAACGAAATTAAATTTTGAATGCATTAATGTGTTGGTTTTTTTCCCCTTAAAAAATGTGCAAACCTAATTTAAGGCTAACATTTTTTTTGGATTTTTAACAATTAAATAAATATTTAAAAAAAAATTCAAAAAAATATTTTTGTCTAGAACATGGCTTAGAATACAGAAAGAAAGAGAAAAATGCTTTCACTGCGTTGCAAACTTTTGACTGAAACTAATATACCCTGCAAGGGTATAAAAACCATAGCTTAGCCGTGTTTCAAACCATTGCCATCAAATTTGAGATTTGGCAACAAATTATTATTTCAGAATTTCGTTTTTAATTTTTTGTTTAAACTCTGCAAGGGTATACAAACTTCGGTGAGCCGAAGTTAGCTTCTTTTCTTGTTTTAAATTGCTTTCAAAAATTTTCTTTATGTAATAATTACATAGATAAAAGGAAGTATGGTTGAGGCTTTGAAAGTATCACTTAACCGAAAGCAATACGAGTTACTCCTGGAGTGCATTCAATACGCAACGAATTTTTCCAATGGATTAACAAGCGACCCTGAAGATCTTGATCAAAATGGAGACAGTGAACCCACTTCGAGCATCGAGGATGAGCACATTATCAGCACGATTATACACTTCTCGGTGCCGGTATTCCAAATAAACCTGCAAAATGAATACCACAACGATCTGATCAATTTAACATTCAAAGACTTTAACGTAAAGCACATCGCCAAGGGCCACGACAAGGATGTGGAAGTTATGCTAAAGTCTGTCTTAATGGAGGATTTAAAATCGGATTTCACATCACCGTTTAGAAATATGGTGACTTCAATAGACCTGGAAAAGATTAGCAAGAAAAACGAACTCACCTCGTCCTCTTGTCCCGATCTGCCGAGCTACTGTAATTCAATGAAATCGCGATCTAGCTCTGTGCCTTCCTGCTTCCACGATGATGTGCAGCTGAAGGACTTTAGCGGCGAGAGGAAACCGTCAACGTTCTGCAGAAACAGTAAAAAGGAGCTGGGGAAACAGCCCAGGGAAAGCCAGACCTTGGTGACTTATAAATCTCATACAGGAAGGTCGGCTCAGGACGGTAAACTAGAGAAGTCAAGTTCGATTCAATTTAATTGCTTGAACTTGGCCATTTGTGTCGAGCGCTGGTATACAATATTCGATTTTTTTGGCTTGGTTTCCGCCGATAACTTGAATCAAAACTATACGGAAGAGAAGAAGCTGGTTGAGACACGTAAGTGGTGGTGTCTTGATTCAAAATCGGGCTTTAACTTATTATTATTATTTATTATATTAGACATTGACGAACTCTGCAGCAGATTAAAAGTATCAATCAGAAGCTTTAACTTTACTCTGATACGGAACGAGTCCCTTCTGTCCAGAGTGAATGTGTCCAATGCTGTGTTTGTGATTCTTCAGGACCACAAGTCGAAAATAGTTGAGGGCTGCCTGGGCTCCGTGTCTGTTTACGATCTAACCAAGTACGGAAATATTTACAAACAAAAGTTTTTAACAAGTGGAACGGAAGCCCTTAATTTTGTTTATAAAAAGTAAGTAAACTCTCTCTCTGTATTTACTATTTTCTATTTGAATTCTTCGACATATTTTAGAGAGATTTAAATATCAAAACGTTTTATTTATTAATTCTTCTTATTATACAGAAAACTTGTGGATTTGGAGGCACTGAAAACCTTGGACACCGACTCAACGCTGCGAATTAACATGGCTGCAGTGCATTATATTCACACAAAACGATTTTCCACTGAATTGCATGTATTTGTCAAAGATCTGCTGCAATTGCAAACGGTAAGGTTACAAAATTGAAGCACCAAATCTATTTTAAACTGTTTAATGTTTCTTTACAGCCTGTGATAAGAAAGCTAAAGAAACAAAGCCAAAGTGGCGGTGAACAAAATATGCGTCCATCGAAAATGAAGCTGGTAATTCAAGCGGACTCCCCGGTTATTGTCCTCCCGGCTTGCTACAACAGAAACGAGGTGATAATCGCTTACCTCGGTCAGTTCACCCTGAAGAACAGCTTTCACTTGGCCAGCGATGAGAATATTATAAGCAAAATGACGGCACCTCCCGATCCAAATGAAATCCTGGACGTAATGCGCATCGATCTGGTCAACATAAACCTATTCTCCGGCGAACGCAGCTCGATGAAAGTGAAAGACCAGGAGAAGAATCGAATTGTAATTGCGGACATAAACTTCCTGAGACTCGGTCAGCCATTCTTCAACGAATCGTGTTTTCTGCACCTGCAACTAGAGCGAAATCTGTCGGGGGAAGGCGATCGCGTTTGTCCAGATATAAGTGTTCAGGGAACCTTCTCCAAGCTGAATGGAATGGTGAATATTCAGCAGTACAAGCTAATCCGAAGTTTTTTAAACAACAACATTGGCGAGCAAACGGACGACATTTACATGAATTACCACAACAACAGCTGCACCTCCATTGAGCGACTTTCTTCGACCATTAGTCTTATTCAGAAAAAGAGCGAGGTGGCGCCTCGAACGATTTCCATTCTAATTTCGATTCGTATTTTACTGGAAGATGTATCCTTGCTGCTGGCCCTGAACACGTCGCAGAGTGCTGTCGTAGAACCCCTGGCCTGCATCCACTTCCTGAAGTCGACGCTGGAAATAGACCTGTTTAGCGATGGCTCACAGGATATTGACTTGATATCGAGCAACATACTGATTGTTGACGAACGGAAGGTGGAGTCTGGGGCGGGCAATGAAAATATGTTCAAGAATATCTTGGAGCCATCGAAGAAGGAGGCGCGAATCGAGAACTCTGTGCAGGTGGAAATCCACTGCCGCAAAAAGGCGAACTTCAACAAGTACACGATAATGCTCAATAACATGCGAGTGTTTGCGCTCATCACCTTTCTGGACCAATTGAAGTCGTACCTACAGGAAGATTCACCCGCTGCACCCACCGTGGTTAGTAGTCAGGTTTCACAAAAGCAGCAGATCGACAATACAGTTTCCACAGAGTTTGTGGTGAACATAACCGATTCCGAGATAATATTGGCAGAGGAATGCAGTCGCCTGGACTCGAATGCCATTATTTTGAAGAGCACGACGGTTATTTGTTATAAACCTAACAGTAATTCGGTGCCCCTTTCCCTGGACATAAATCACCTAGAAATATTCTCGTGTACTTTAGATGCCGAGGAGGAGAGCGCTCTGTCCATAATCGATCCCTTTACGCTGAACATTGAGCTGCGGAGCAATTGCCTGAACATTTTCATACAAAAGCCGCTGAATATTCGACTGTCATATGTGGATGTCAAGCTGTTCTCGCGGATGGTGAGGCTGTTGCCGACGCAGACTTCGCGCTCGAAAAATGTCATTTCAAAGGCTAATTCGGATCTGGAGAAGGTGGCACCCCTGGTGGCGATGGGCTTCGAGCTGTCCGACTGCCTGTACGCCATGCAGGTGAATAATTGGCGGATCAACGATGCTGCTCTTTGGCTGTCGCAGCAGAAGCAGAGTACCTACAGAAATCCCGCTTTGGAAATGAAGACCGCTGTGGTGGACGCCAGTCTCATATCAGTGTTCATCATTGACGATTGCATGGACGCCGATGTGCCACTGCTGGAAGTTTCCCTCTCGAAATTCCTCCTGAACTACACCTTCAAGACCAAGGATCCCAATCCCAAGGAGTCGAATATCCAGCACTTTAGCCTGGGAAATATCGACACGGAGGCCGCTGTCAACTATTACAATCGTCGGCTCAGCGGCTGGGAGCCGGTGGCTGAGACATGGGAATCGAATCTGAAGTGGAAGTACACCAAGGGTCACCTGAACGAGAGCAAGAAGCGCTTCGAAATAGGAGTTTCCAGCAAACAGATGCTCAAGCTGAATGTCACCTCCACGTTTATTGAACTTTTCCACATGGTTTTGAAGAACTGGACAAACGATTTCAATGACAACGGAGCCAAGAACTTTAGGCAACGTTCCCCATTCATTCCCTTCGCCCTGCAAAACCTCACCGGAACACCGCTGCTCTTCAAACCGATCTATGCCCCCCTTGGGGACTTATCCTGCTCGGATTTGCAGCAGTTCGAGCTGATCAAGAATTGGAGTTCGGTGCAGCCCAACGAGACGAAGACATTCGATTTTAGCCAGAAGAGTAAGCTGCGCCACGTCCACTCCCATCAGTTGAATTTGCATCAGATTTTCGTGCAAATCCATGGCTGGACTTTGATAGGACCGATTTCCATAGACAAGGTCGGCATGTTCTTCCGCACCACCAGTCTGGATTCGCAGTATTCGACGAAAAGTAGGATAGTCTTCGATATATCCCTGATTGGCTCCGCTCAGAAGTTGATCAAAGTCAAGTCCTCGTTGTTCATAGCCAACAAGCTGGAGCGGAACGTATTTCTAAAGATGTCGCTGAAAAGCACGCAGAGTGACGGACTCACTGCCATCAGTGTGGTGAAGCCCAACGATGAGCTGTCTTTGCCGCTAAAATTCATTGATGCCTCGCTGCATGTGGCCCATAGTACGCAAAGTGAGAGCGAGGCCTACGAGGAGACGGGCTTCAGCAACGAGGAACTCTTGTGGAAGCTCTGCGGCAAGGACAACACTCGGCAGTTGCTTGTGAGCTACGACCAAAACAAGAGTTTATTGTACACTCTGGTCAATATCAGCAGGATTATCTACCACGTCAAGGAGCAGACCTTGCCGGGCCACCTCATCACCCTGTTGCCTCCCCTGAAGATCAATAATATGCTCTGCTGCGACTTGATGTTCAAGATCCATGAGCATGCCACCGGCAGGATAAACTCATCGGAGAGTGCCAACATCTACAATGTGAACATCTACCAGCCTTTGAATCTGAGCATCACGCTGGACAACTTTCAGCTCTCTGGTCAGCTGAAGGTGCCCATGAGTCACACGGGAGTGGTGGAAACGAAGCTAAAGCTGTTCGACATCAAGAAGCGGGAGCTGCATCTTCGCATTTCCATTCAGTTTGTCAAGGGCAAGGGCATGGAGATCAACATCAGTGCTCCGGTTTGGATCATTAACCAGACGGGACTTCCGTTGATTTACAAACAAGAAGGAACCAATAACACGGCGGCAGGACAGTTTGAGGAGCACGAAACGGCGCGACAAGTGGCGCCTCTAATGTTCTCGTTCTCCGACCAGGAAGGATCGCCGGCCCTGGAGTTGCGGCTGGGAAAAGCCTACGGCTTAAATAACACGGTGAGTTTACTGTAATTTTAACTTTTAACTGATTTTAATTATAATTTTCTCTTGCGTTTTTTTAATTAATACTTTTCCTTAAACTTCTTTTAGTGGTGCAAGAGTTTCAGTACGCACAAGGACCTAACCCACCGGGAACTGCGAGCTGAGAACACCAAGGGTAGCTATGCGATCGGAATCAGTGTGAGGCGTGGACGCGGTCTGTATGCCAGCACCACTTTCGTGACCCTCTCTCCCAGATTCCATCTGCACAACCGAAGTGGCTACCGACTGGAGTTTATGCAGCTGTGCGACATTGTCAATTATGTAAGTCTCTAATTACAACCGTCAATCCATAAATTTCAGTAAAATTCGTATTTCAGGATCGCCCGGACCCGCGTAAGATAATTTCCGCGCCGATCGATTGCAATTTTGCCTTTCACTGGCCCAATTGGGATCAGGAGCAGTTTATTTGCGTACGCATTCCGGATGTGGAATGCTGCTGCTGGTCGAAGGGAATACCCATTAATGACGATGTACAAAGCTTGTACATCAATGTGCGAAACGAGTGGGGTGAAATGTTCTTTTTGCGGCTGGAAATCATCTCCAAGGATGCGACTTTTATTCTCCTGTTTACCGACGCTCGGACACTACCGCCACCGATTCGAATTGATAATTGCTCGGAGGTAGTCATCAATTTTTCGCAGCTGCGTTCCAAGCCAGTTTGGATTACGCCAGTTCGTCCGCAATCGTCCTTGTCCTACGTCTTGGATGATCCTTTGGGATTGCAGGCCCTGTTGATGGAGGCCCCGGGTGGCAATATGATCGAGTTTCCCATCAATAACGTGAACAACATAAAGAAGACGCTGACGTACACCAACTTCATTTACATAGCATTTCACGGGACATTCGAACGATCGACCAGCGAAGAGGAGAGCAGCCCGCACAGACATTTGGTCTTGGGAGTTCGCGGCCGAAAGGTTGTGATTATGGAAAAGAACTCCGGAGATCGTTCCCAGCTGTGGCTCATGAACTCAAGTGGTCAGCTAGAGCACGAGGGATCCACGCCACCGATTCAATCGAACGATGCCAATGCAGTGCGTCTGGTACTGGACCTGGAGAAGCCCCCGAATCCCATGGAGTTTACCACTTTGGTGGTTCGAACACCAAATAAGCAAAGGGTTACCACGCAGACGTGGAGATTTGAAAATGGCCGGCTAATGTGCCATGCCAATATGTGCGTTCAGGTAAGAAGAAATCTACTTATAATTTGAATTAAATTTTATCTAAGCTATTAACTTGTCAGTCCCGATATGAGACTGGTCTGAGGCCAAACTGTGAAGCGTATGTGGGCCGCACAGAATGTAACTCATTCAATCAACAATCCATACCGATTGGGCAACATATTGTGGCACAAAAGCTGAGACCTGGCTCAGGGCAATTGGAACTGTCGACGAGAATGGATGGCCCCATTTCCACAATTGAAATATGTGATATTAAAATTAAACAAAATTCAGTATTCCTCACTCCCGACTTACTTTGGATGCACGCTTCCCTCAACAATAGGCAAATTACAGACAAAGGGAAGATATCGATCACGCACGAATATCTGGTGGGTAAAATATGGTACACAAATCTTTGTCATATTTTATTTATAATATTTACTAATTTCAGATCAAGGTTGAGCTCGTGAAGGGGATTGGCATTTCCATAATAACCCGAAAGCCTTGCGAGGAAATTATGTTCATCAGCCTCGACCACATACACTGCGATATATCGCAAGGTGCTTTGGAGAACTCCTTGGACTTGAACATCTCTTACATCCAAATCGATAACCAGTTGCTGGACGCTGTCAGTCAGATAGCTTTGCATACGCAAACCTCATCCTCGGATCATGATCAACACAAAAATGCCGTCGTTCTCAAGCTGAAAATGTTGCCGTGCCCAAATAAAAACGCAATCATTTTCAAGTACTTAACC
The DNA here is from genome assembly GCA_035045905.1 of Drosophila anomelani. Classification (NCBI taxonomy): domain Eukaryota; kingdom Metazoa; phylum Arthropoda; class Insecta; order Diptera; family Drosophilidae; genus Drosophila; species Drosophila anomelani. The sequence goes on from JAWNOO010000165.1 coordinate 15,088,458, forward strand.
CTGGACTTGAAGCCATGCACCGCAAACTTGGATGAGAAGCTCATACTGAAAGTGGCTTCGTTCCTGGGCTATGGCAAAATCAACAGGCAGAATCTGAGTGTGCAATATCAATTTGAAAACTTTGAAGACAAGCAGCCGATTTTGCAGGATATGAAGCGATACTACTTTGAAAATTTGAGTATTGGAGCGACGCAGGTAAATATTTTTTAATTGCATTCAATAAATCATCTCCAAGTGATACCCATGTTTGATTCAGGTACGACTTTCCGCCTTCACTTCCTCCAAGTTACCAGTCGAGCTGCATGAAACGAAAAAGACGCTAGGACTCACTCTGATTAAATTCGAGGACGCCCTCATTGAACTGGACAGATATTCGGATAGGTTACATTTCGAAACATTGGACGTATATCTGAAGGAAATGAAAAAGCACTATGTCAATCAAGTCAAATGGCATGCGGCTGCAATATTGGGAAGTGTAGATTTTCTGGGAAATCCTCTCGGTTTCGCCAACGATCTCTCCGAGGGCGTATCCGGGCTTATTTTCGAGGGCTCCGTCAAGAGTCTAGTAAAGAACGTGACGCATGGTATATCAAATTCGACGGCAAAGCTAACGGAAACCCTATCAGATAGCCTGGGAAAAGTTGTGCTGAATGACCACGACAATGAGACCAGGCAACGGATACTGGAACTGCAGTCCAACACGTCCGGCGGACACCTAGCAGCGGGTCTGAAGGGTCTCGGATTTGGATTGCTTGGCGGCGTAACGAGTATTGTGAGGCACACGTACGATGGGGCTTACGATGGTGGAGTTCCCGGATTCCTTAGTGGCCTGGGCAAGGGACTGGTTGGCACAGTGACGAAACCGATCATAGGAGTGCTAGACTTGGCTTCCGAAACGGCCAGCGCGGTGCGAGAAACGAGTCGAGATACTCAGAAAAACACGCCGGATCGAAAGAGATTGCCAAGATGTGTGACCGGTGCTCCTGGCGGCCTTCTACCCTTGTATTCCAACCGGCAAAGCAAAGGACAACAGTACCTATACCTCATCAATCACAAGAACTTTTCGGAAAAGATCATATCCTACGAGGCGAATCTGTGGAGTGATAAGGAGGCGAGACTTCGCCTGTTGGTTTCCACCGAATTTGTACGAATTTTTTCATTGGTTGACGGCAACCCAACCATTATGCTAGAGTGTCATCTCTGCGAGATACTCTCGTGCCATCCCCTGGTCACGAACGTGGGCACAACACCATCGACGAGCAGTAGGGCGGCGTCGGCAGCGTGTCACTATATTGAGATCTCTACAAATCTACCGAAAATAACGAGACCAAGGATACGATGCCGGTCGGAGGAATGCGCTGAGGCGGCATCGAGATGTGTAAGTAAAAATCTTTATTTTTTAAATAATAATATAGATAATAAATCTTATTTAGGAAATTGTACAAAGATAATACTTTTGAGGTGTACAATAATAATTAAAGTATATTTTTTTTTAGCATTATGTATCTTTATTTAGGCTTACAATTTGCGACAAACAACTATCACATATATCCATATTATTTCTTTCAGATAAACTACGCTAAAAGTGTCTTCGATGAACGTGAACATGCCGTTTTATAAAATGCAATAATCCGATTCGTGATAATACAAATAAACCGTTTGACAAAAAATAACTTTTAACAACTTATTTTCTTTGGCAATAGGTGTTACTTTATTTCCGATGTACAGTGTGCAATATATAAACATTTTAAACTTTAATATAAGGAATCTTGAAACAATTTATTGGTTCAATAAAAACCAAGGATCAAAAGGCGATCAAAATGGAATCGTAAAGAGGCCGTTTCAGATAAAATGACCGCTGTATATGTGTATATAAAGGTTGTCATGATGGGCATTTGTAAAATAAGAATGTTTGTAAGGTTAGTAACGTTTACAGATAACATATACATATAATAGATAGTTTATTTAATACTCGGCATTCTTGTAATGTTCTCTCCTAAACGACGCCAGCTTTTGCCGCTGCGTTTGGAGCGCCTGCTCGGTTTCGAGTACTTTGACATGGATTTCCATTTCCATCGTTTTAATTTGCGATGGCGTTAGCTTGGCCAGTTCGAGCTCGCTCTGCTGCTCCAGCTGCGCGTTACAATCTTTAACGGTTGCCACCAGGGTTCCCGTTGCTTGGGTAACGTTACGCGAGGCCTTGGTCAAGTCGGACAGCTTTTGGCTATTGCGTACGGCCTTGACTTTGCTGGCAATAACCATTTGGGTCGTGCAAGCAGCAATTTCCTGAGCGGCCACGATGAGTTCAAAGTTTTTCCCAGACTCACTTTCGATGGCCTTGTTGGCAGCCTCCACGAGATAGTTTGCCGCCTTGGCCACGCTCTTTGAGGCGGAAATCAAGCCATCAGACCACTGACTGTTTCGTCTATAAAATTCATTGGCACTTGCATTTCCTGAAAGGATTTATAAATAAATTTATGAGTTCATTCTATTGTTTTGTTTGTTTTGTTATTCGAAACTCACCTTTTTGGGACGCCACAATTTCGTGTTGAAGAAGACGTGATTTCTGGATCAGAGCCTTGACGCATTCCATTAAAGTCGTACACGAGTCCACAATCTTACCGTTCACCTCCAGATTGGTCTGATTGTCCTTCTCCCGCGCCTTGGCCAGCAAGTCAGTTATCTTGCTGGCAGCATCATCGATGGCAGCATCCATCTCACGCAGCTCTATTTCGAGTAGCTTGTCCAAGTCGATTTTCTGTTCGAATGTGGCCTTTATCTTCTCAATTAACTTTCGGATATCAGTTAGCTTCGCTTGGACATTGGTTATGATTTTTTGCCCATCCTTAGTTTCGTTATTAAGCAAATACTGGAACAACTGACAGATATCTGAGCAAACCAATGAAGTCTTCGTGAAAATCTCTGGAAAAGCAGAAACAATTTGGTATCTATTAGAAAGTTTATAAAAATATTTAACAAACTCACCTTGGCCTGTCTCAATAGCCGTTGTTGTTTTGTAAATAACATCACATTGATCGTATAGCTTTATAAATACATAACCCAAGTACATCACATCGTGAATGCCATCCGTGGATGAAACATGGTCTAAAGCCGCGGGATTATTGAATTTATTAAGCAGGGATTCCATTTCACTAATAATGGCGGGCACTGCATCCAAGGGCTGTTGCTCCGAGCTGTTTAACTTGGAATTGCAGATTTCCCTCAACGTTTTAATGACCAATTTCCGGAGTTCGTTTAGGTCTGTGTTACAAGTTTGATACAAAGTAGTTACGGAAGCAATTTGTTGTGTTGCCTGGGAGAGTTTTTCCTCAACAGCTGTGAGTTTGCTTTGCAAATCCTCACTGCGTTGAGTCATTAACATATTGTCTTGCCTAAGTTGTTTTACAGTTTCCTCGGATTCCTGTTGAAGCGAATATAAATTAAATTACATTTTCGGGAATATATATTTGATTGATAGTTACCTACCTGTAAAGCTGTTTCCTTTAACGCCAAGTTGTTTACAGTTTGCTGCAATTGTTCATTTTGTGCCTCTTGCTGCGATTTATGTTCTACATTTAACTGCTCGATTTTGGTCAAGAGCAAGACCTTTTCCGCCTCAAAAGCCTTAAGATTGCTTTCAATTTCAATATTCTTGGCGCTTACTTGGCTTTCAGCGGCTGTCAGCTTTTCTCTTGTTTCGTTGAATTCCTTTTGCCTTTCATCCAAACTGTTTTTAGTTAGCTGCAATTGTTCTTTTTGAGCTTCATGGTTGGTCTTGTGCTCCACGTTTAGTTGCTCGATCTTAGTCAAGAGCAAGGCCTTCTCCGCTTCATAGGCTTTTAAATTAATCTCAATTTCATTGCTCTTGGTATTTATTTGGCTTTCGGCTTCCGATAGTTTTTCCTTGGTTTCCGTGAGAGCTCCATTGAGTTCCTCAATTTTAAGGCAATTCAACCTCAAATTCTCGGATGTGGAAGTGATATCCAGTGCTTGCATCTGTTTCTCCTTAACAACATCATCGTATTTCTCCTCGATTTCGTTTTTGATTGTTTCCAGTTGCGTTATCTTCTCCCGTTGCTCTTCAATTTGTTTCTGCAGAGTCAGGTTGGCCTTATCTTTTTCCTCCGCATTTCCTTTGATCTTGGAAATTTCGTTGGTAAGTTCCTTTGTTTCCAGCACTAGCTGTGCGCTCACTTGCTTCTCCTTGTTTAATGATTTATTGGACTCACTTTGCTGCAATTTAAGATAACTATTAATAGAGCAAAGAGTGGGGAAAATGTAAGCTACCCACCTCTCTTAATAACTGAATGTGTTCATCCCTAATTTTGGTGTAGAGTGTTTTCAGCTTGTTGAACTTCTCCGAGGATAACTTGTGCTTTTCCTCCTCCTCCATGGCTTTCTCTGAATAAATGAGTATTATAAGAATTATTTCTTTATATGTTTATTTTAAGAAACTTACGCATAAGAATTGGATTTTGGTTAAGCTGCAGCTCCAGATCATCGTTTTGCATCCGAAAGGTGGCACACATTTCTCTCGCCAATACCAGATCATTGGAGAGGACAGTGTTGTTCTGCTGCAACTCCTCCACATCCCGCCTGTAGCTCTGCTGCAGGTCATCAAAGTTCTTTTGCAGGGCCACCAATTTGTAGGAGAGTTGCTCAATGCCAGCCTCCTTTTCGCTTATTATACCCTCCAGCATGGTCAACTGCTGCTGGGCCTGACTAAACGCCTCCGCTTCGTGGTTGTTGGTGTCGACCAGATCCTCCACAACTGGATCGGGCTCTTGCGGAACGTGTACAACTGGCGGTACATAGCTGCTGAAATCGTTTTGCGACTTGAAGTTCGGACTTGTGTCAGGCAACTCAGGTACTGTGATTAAATCCTTGAAGTACTGAAGCGGCCGAACATTATTGTAGAAAGTCTTGAGCTTCAAGAACAGTCCATAGAACCGATCTCTGTGGCCTGAAACTACATCGTAGGGTATGCCATCGTGCAGTTTGAACATTAGGCGAACGCTCATATCGTACAGTGCATTGGAGTCCTGAATGAGACAGACTATGGGGGCGAGCCTGCACTGTCCTTGCGGTGTCATCGAGGACATTCGATACTTTTCCATTGACGAAAATATGGTGAGCTGCAGGGCAATGATATCCTCCAAGTAATCAAAAATTTCAACGCACAATTGAAAGCTGTAATTAATAGCAGTTGGTTAGATAGTTCTTTGAATAAATACTGTCATGTCATGAAATAAAAACAATTTTTTATGTCAATTAATGATTTTGGTTGCCTTTTACCAATAGTTCAAGTCCCGGTCCACAGCCACAAAGAGTTCGGTGAAGGAAATGTTCAGGGAGCCGGGAAACATACGATTCTTGTCATGGAAATTCAACTTGGTGGCCAGCAGCTTGCTGTACGCCTGTATACAGCATCCGATGTCATCCTGCAGCAGTCCCCACATCTTTCCCACCTCGAGGATCATTTTCTTGTGACTCTGCGAGTGCCTAATGGCGCTTTCGTGCGCCTCTCTGAGGACCTTGTGCAGGAGATGGGAAAACTTCCATGCGGTGAATCGGTTCTGCATTAAAGGCTGCCGCGAGATCATCATCCAGAAGGACTTCGCCTCCTTGGTTTTGTGGATCATAATAATAATGGAGCGGGCATGTTTGGTTTTAAGCGGTGCCTCCAAGCCATTTAGGGCTTTATTTACGCTGACGTTCTATTCATAAAAGATTATAATGTTTATTAGTACGGAAACAGAACAGAAATTTAAGCAGAAGTGTGTGACTCAAAAGTGAGATAATGAAACTATAACAGTGTAGTTATGCTAAAATGAATGATTCACTCCATAAACATTTTTTAAAGTTCATATTTTGATTGAGCAAAGCGATTGCTATAAATTATCTATAATAATATGTTATTATCTCAAGATATACATTCTCTGGACGGATGAATCACTCGGAATGCTAAATGTTATCTGAATGGAAACAAAGAACTGCTAATCTGATTATTATACATAATTTCAAGCCGGTTATCTTAAATTTTGGTAGTCCGAAGTAGGTCGTTGCAAAGGTTGCAACATTCAGCATTCAATGCAGTTTCTATGCTGGTTTTCTGGGTTAGCACCACCGCCATTCACATTCACACAGGAGCAATTTCCTATTATAGTGCAGTTTTTAGAGAGCTCCCTGTATGAGATGTGGTTCAAGGCGTTAAGTGACTGTTTATGCAAATGTTTATATACTCTGACTCGGCGAGTGTCTGTATGTATGTGTATAAACATTTACGTGTGGCGACACCCGACACCCGCATTTCAAAGAACTCTCATTGTTTGAGTATCGGTTTCTACGGATTTATTGGCAATTAAGTGGCAGATGTACGTACCAAATGGTAGAACTCCTTCTCGGCGTGAGTTGCCATTGTTTACTGACAAATTCTTGGCGTATTTTTTTTCCATGAACAAACTCGAACCATTCGCACCGCGCTATTTGTGCATTAGAGTGTACGCGAAAGACATTGGGACTGTTGGTAGTTATCTTATCTTATCAATGTTGCCTATTTTTTGTTTGTATTATTGGCTACATTAATATTCGTTTGAGTGTGTAAAGTAAAAATTAATCATATAAACAAATGTTGTTTTTGTACTTCGCTTAGCGGTGGACATAACGACAGCGATAATCATCGATACTATCCCGCGTTTTCATCGACTTGCGTTATTTTCACAACACTGCATTTGGCGCAACGGAAATGAAATATATTTTCAATTCAAATAAATGAATTTTTAGTTGAAGTAATTAATTTATTTTAGTTGAAGTAATTAATTTATTTTATTTTCATTGTAATAAGGAATTTAAAAAGTCTTTGTTGCTGAGAGAAATATTATAACGTTCCAAATTGTTTTTTAAAGTAATGATTAAATGATTAATGATTATTAATGATTGATGATTAAATCATTAAAGGTTTTGGTTTAAAAAGCTGCCGAATTATTTTTAAGAGAAATAAAAATAATTATCTAAATAAAAAGCACTTAATTTGTATTGTTTTTGATTTAGCTTAAGAAGAAGCTTGGTACATATTTTAAAAATAAAAAATAATACATTTACATACACAAGAAACTTTAATTTAATTGTTTTTATACCCTTGCAGGGTATTATAATTTCAGTTAGGAGTTTGCAACGTAGTGAAGGAGATTAAAAATGTAAATTAAAAAAATTTGTCAATGCAGTATGCAGATTTATTAACCTGTTAAAAACTAGGAAAGAAATTCTTTCAGAATTGACATTTTTAGGCTTAGTTATGGGTTGTTTATATTTTAATTGTTCATATATTAAATAAAAAAATATTTATAAAATCGATTTAAGATTTTAAATATTTCAGCTCTTTAGTCCAAAGATGAAAACTAACTGAACAAATAATTTCCGACTCTATAAATATATATATTCTTGATCAGCATTTAAAGCCATATTTTGGCAGAAACAAAATTGAACAAAAAAAATGTAAGCTACAAAATTAAAAAAAAAATTAAGCTACAAACTTGTAATTCAGGGGTTTCATTCATGATACGTAGAGATACGGATACAGGAGATTCAGTGGCTCACAGCTGAAATCAACGATCAACGTAATCTGTGGTCTTATATTAATGAGAAACTTATGTATATTAATGAGAAACTTATGTTAATATGCGAAAAATTCCTTTCTCGTTTTATTTAGTTTTAAGAGTTGGACAAATGTTATGCAAAATGCAAACGAAATGTTCTTTTGATTTCCAAATAAAAATGCTGAAAAGTCAACTTCCTGATTTAAAAAAAATAATGGAACAAGAAAAATGATGTACCAACAATAAAACTGTTTATGTTTTTGTATTCGAGTTTTAATTTATAATTTAATATTGGAATTCGGATTATCGAGGTTGCCGAGAATAAAATACCGTAGGCTCCGTTGGCAGCCGGTGTTGGATTTGATTTTGTGGGAGAAAGAAGGGACGATTGTAATCCTGAACGGGGGTTATTATTTGCTGTTGCATCGGATTGCCATATGGATAGACTGGGTATCCGTAATGGGATGGAGGAAAAGCTTTTACAGCCTGAATGACTTCTGGTCCAAGAGGAGGCGGCTGAAAGTCCGACTCCATACGAATGAGGTTGTACTGCTGGACGGTTTGATCGTAGAACCCAATCGGCAGGACTTCGATTGCCTCTCTAACTAGTTGAGGGTTATATGTAGATGAATTCTGTATTTGATGCTGCTGCTGAGAACTAGGAGCTGGCGCCATAGCTGGGGACCTAATGGTGCTCCAATGATCTCTCGGATCTATTAGGTAATTTTCTTCGAAAGGTCTGCTGTTCGGAGGATGGTAATTTGATGCCTGCGGTGATACAACAGTTGGAGGAAGCGCAGCGTTCTGCTCACGTCGAAGTTTTTGGGGCGGCCGTGCGCAGGTCTCAAGCAAATTATCCTTTTTGCAGGTGGTCATTATTTCAAAAAGTACGGTGTTCTCAGTGATTACGTCAGAATTCCTAATCATCGCACTGTCATTGCTGCAAAGGGCATGTGGTTGCAGCACGGTGAACGCCTCCAGGGTCTCCATATCTGTCGTTCTGCCAGATTGCATGGACTTGCTATAGGTATTCTTTGGCTTACATGCATCCTTCGAGGTTTGAGGTGAGATTTCTGTTGATTCAGAATCGGAATTCCCTGTTGAAAGATCATATCGGCCTGATAATGTCTCGGAATTGTTTTCAGAAGTACAGCGACGTTTACTCCTATTTAACTGTGAGTTTTTCTTAGCATGGTAATTATAGCAAATACTTCTACTGGATTTTCCCCTACTTTCAACTGATACATTGGATTTTGCCGACGAACTATACGGACTTGAAGAAGATGATGTACTATTGCATTTACAATATTTGGGCGGAAATTTACAAGTTCTTGAATAATATCCATCCTCCGACGAACTAAGAGAATCTTCGGAACATGACTTACTCAACATTGCACTTCCTTTATCTGAACCCCCTCTCTGATGGCGGTGGCCATAGTTTTGGTCCTCATTTGGCCTAGAAAATGTATGATTAGAAGGAGGACAATATTCTTCCTCCCATGGACTACGAGAGGTGTTGGACTTGGGCATTCTAACCCTCGTTTTGGGTATGTCTTTGCGGTGGGGATTCTCTATGTGCGGACATCTTGTGCTTTGACAATACGGTGACGGTGAATGTCCTTGGAATGGACGTTCTCTTGGCTGACGCCTATTCTTTGGAGCCTGATTTGATTCATCTAATTTTATTCCCAATTTGTTTGAGCTATGTGGCATAGGTGGCTTGGTCCTAAAACTGGTTAATATGTTTACAGTTAATAAATAATATGATTAGGGTTTAAATAAATCTCACCATTCATCTGGCTGGCAATCATTTGTTATCTCCATTGGTGAGGACACCATCAGGTATGGTACACTTTGCCTAGATTGTTGTGTGTCTATTAAAACAAAATGTAATCTCTTTAAACGATTATCTTACCTTGAATCCTTATAATTAGCGTTTTGGAATTCTAAATTTCTAGAACTAAAAAATAATAAAAGCCAATTTGTACTTAAAAAAATAGGATTAAGACCTACCTTTTAGGCTGCATGTTTTTATAATCTTTCTTAAATCTTGGTGCAGTCTGGGTTCTTTCTTCCCTTAGACACCTCCCCTTATCTGTTTGCTTAACTTTCATTAGAGTAGCGTTTATGCTATAATCTGGAATTTTACATATGTCCTTGTCTTTCAGTTTATAATTTTCCTTAATCTTTGCTGCAGGTTCGTTGTCGCAGCTCTCCTTATCAGCGTTTTGTGCTAAGGTGTAAAATTTGCTGGGGATTTGATTTCTTTGTGAGATGCATTGGCGATATATGACAGTTGTTTTAGATCTTTTTTCGCTTTTCGGTGCTGGAGGCACCGACGTTATGATGCATCCTGGTGCTGAGCAGGATCGTTTCTTTTTATTAACTAATACAGGATTTGTATTACTTATCGGAGATTTTTGCTGTTTTTTCTTTTTTTTGTCGGTCGAATTTGATTGCATGCCACTGACATATCTGCTTGATGGAATTGATTGATCCTTTGAGTTACTTTTCTCATTATTACAGGGAATATTTTTCGGTTGGTTTAATATTGGTCTGGTTTTTAATTTCTCTGAAATTTGTCGGCTTCCAGTTCGAGCTTCATCGATATCCTCACCTTGTAGTGCCAAATCCTTATCCGTTTTGCTACCATTTGACTGTTTTTGTGATATCTTTTTATCTAAAGCAGTTGTGCTGAATTCCTCAGAGTTTACGCTGAAACTTCGATTCGTAAAGCTTATTATTATCTGGTCTTCAGATATACCATCTCTAGACTTGATACTAGACTTATTTTGTAGTTCACTTAATGGTTTTCCTGAAGAAACACACAACTCTTCTTTTTTACCAAAATCCCTACTAGAGTTACTTTGAGGTTTATTAATATTTATGACTTCCTCATGAATCCTATCGCTCTTATTGCAATACACTTGATTACCTATCTTAACATCAGTTTTATTTTTTGAACCTTGATCATTGGTTTTCTCTTGAAGGTTTAATGACCTGTTCGATGGTTGATTCTTATCACTCAGGGGAAAATAATATTGTTGGTTAATTATATTCCCCGCAATCGAGCCCCTGAGAAGAGAAGATTTTTCAATCGCGATAGTTTCGCCACCAGAACTAATGCGATCGTAGACGTAATGTTGGTTTCTTCTCCAGCATGGTGTATAGCTATTGTTTATATGTCCACTCCTGTTACATATTTGCGGCTGAGATGGACACACTCTGAAGCATATGGACCTAGATGAGGGCTTGCAATTCACAGATCTATAAAATCCTGCCCTCCATGGGTATACCATAGGTGTCTGTGAGAGCAAACTATCTTTGGGAACAGGATTTCTAAGTAATGATTTTTTTAATAGCGCCTTTTTATTATATTCCGTTGATGAGGTTATTGGAATTGCCGGCTTCGGTGTCTGCCAGTCCTTCACAAATCGTCGATAGCAATGCCTAGGAGTCCGCCTTTGATACAAACAACTAGGCCGGTAGTGCAATCCTTGTGTCATTGAAGAGTCATATTCAGGATACCATTTTTGGTGCATACAACTAGACCGGCATTGTGTCATTTTGGAGGTACATTCAGGAGTCTGTCTTCGGTGCATACAACTAGGCTGGCATTGTGTCATTTTAGAGGTATATTCAGGAGTCTCTTTTTGGTGATTGCAAGTACGCGGGCACCGTGATCCTTCTGACAATCGAGTAGTATATGCAGAAAAGACCTGAGGACAGGAGCAGAAACCGACGGATACCTTTCTAACTGGCTCGATTTTTTCACATTTCTTTACCTCAACAAGTGGCTTGCATGGATTAGTTACTTTCGGTGGGCCTTCTTCAACAAGTGGCTTGCATGGCTTACATCTTAAATTAGTTACTTTCAGTAGACTTTCTTCATTTTGTGGCTTGCATGGATTACTTCTTGACTTGGTTACTTTCGGTGGGCCTTCTTCAACAGGTGGGTTGCATGGATTACTTCTAACACAAGTTATTTTCGGTGGGTCTACTTCAACATGTGGTCTACATGGATAACTTCCTAAATTACTTACTTTCGGTGGGCCTTCTTCAACAGGTGGCTTGCATGGATTACTTCTAACACAAGTTACTTTCGGCGGGTTTATTTCAACAAGTGGTCTAGATGGATTACCTATTGCAACAGGTATTTTCGGTGGGTCTATTTCAAATAGTGGCTTGCATGGATTACTTCTTAAATTAGTTCCGTTCGGTGAATTTACTTCAACAAATTGCTGATATGGATTGCTTTTCAGGGTATTATTCGTAAGATAGGACTTTCTCCGGCAGGTTGGCCAGCATTGTTGCGGGCAATGACCATAATATTGTGGTGTGTGATGCATTGGATGAGTCCTTGCCATATAACCGCGGCACATGCAACGTCGCCGGTAATGCGAGCCTTGACACATGGCACATTCATTGGGAAAAACCCGAGGCACTGCCCAAGCAAGCAATGGTCTGGGAATCTGTTCGTTTTCTACCTTGGATTTAGGCTCAAACGATTCATAAGTTTTCTCGATGTCTTCATCTTTTGATTCTACACTCATTCGTGGTTTTTTATGTGGTTTTTTAATATGTTGCACCTTTCCTTTTATTTTTTCTAGCTTATTTTGAGGATCATTTCTTCTCTGTACTTCATAAAGGGAAGAATAACATGAGGATGCTTCGTTTAAGGAACTCATGGATGTCTTTTTTCTTGAGACACTTTTTGTTGAAGTAACTGACTGGCTTTTCTTGGGTTTCCTTTCAGTTTTATTGGTCTTAGTAGGTGACTTAATAACTATATTTAGTGAACTCTTGGAGGCATTGTTTCCTTTGTGACTGATTGTTGAGGGAACAGATTTGTTTTTCCTAAATTGTGTGCTTTCGTTACTAATTGCAGATGAGTCTTTTGATACTTTTGCAGGCTTTTCTTCCCTGGCTTTCTTCTGGCATTGAGAAATCTCAGCATATGTGGACTTTTCGGCAAAGTAACGACATTCATTGGATTTGGCTGCCAGGTGATGTCTGATTTCGTTCAGGCAGCGAAGCAGTTCCGATTCTTTATCGCCCGTTTGAGTGGATGTCTCGTAGAGATTGGGACTGGGACTGGGAATGGGAATGGAACTGGGAGGGGTCTTTAATCGCCTCTTGGGGGTTGCGGGTGGTGGCTGTGCTTTTTGAACGGGAGCCGGCAGAGCTTTGCGCATGGTCGTGGAAAATGGGTTTCCCCCATTTCTTGCCGGAACAATGGATTTACTTAGAGAGACATTGTTTGGGAATGACTGCGATCCAAATACATTTAGAATACTTATGGGAAAAGGAAAATTCACACGGAAGGGTAAATTACATTCGAACCTATTGGGGATTCTGTTAGGACAGATATAAAGACCTTTTTCTACTTGAGGTTACTCACCAAATACCCTCACCGTCGTCGGTTTGTTGGTTGCTCGATGGTCCCTCGATCGCTCTTATTGCTGACCTCCTTTGCATTATTTTTTTGCGTTTTGGCTTGGTCCCAACAAGAGCCTTTAGATCGGCTTCCTGTGGCTCTGATTTTGACTTTTCTGGCTTAATTTTTTTAATTGTTTTCGGTGATCTTGGTGAAGGTATCGACATTGGTGAGCCAAAATCACAGTCAGACGAACATCCTGACATCGGGGAGTCTCTCTGACAGATGCTGCAAACGCAAGACTTCTGTGCAAAATGGAGAAAAGTAAAGGAATGTGAGCCCTTTTCCTTAAGTGGCCTTAAATAACCCCTTACCTTGTTTTTCTTGATCTGAATAGATCCACCAGATAGTCTTTGAATTTTCAACAACTTATCCACCGAAACTTTGTGGCTCAAGTTGGTTTGTAATGGGTTCTCCTTGGAGAGCTTTTTGTTTATGGAAGAAACTGAACTATCACTTGATTTATTGCTTTTCTTTTTTTGGCTAATGGCTGGCGCGGTTTTCTTTAGAAAAGGCTCCGTTTTCGTTGGATCTGGGGTCTTGGACGATATTTTTGGTAATTGTTTGCCTACTGAAGTCTCTTTAGCAGCAGGACACGTTTGGGAACAGGACACTTCGATTGATTCCTCCGAGGTTTTGCTCTGCCCGGAAGAACGGCAGGGAGCCGCCATTATTTGGTGCATTTTCCGGTGATAGCACGAGAAGCGGTATCTCTGCGTACCGCGAAACACTTGATTAAAATTACACATTTCCCAATTAAAGCTAATCCTTAACTTTTATCTTTGATGGGAAATCTGTAATTTGAACAAAATGAGGCGTGGCATTCGATTTCAGCTTCTCCCTTGAAACGCCCAAATAAGTTTGGAATTTACACTAGAAAATTTCGAAATATGATAGCAAACTGACAGATAAATCAAATTAAAACTTTATTAGGTGGGCAGTTTCGTTCGTTTCCCAATTAGCCCTCAATTTTAAACGGAAGAATTGCACAATTTAGTAGCGCTTGATGACTCTCGCTCTCCATTCGTAGGAGATCTTACCCTGAACAGGCGTCCTGGCTGTTCATGGTAAGCTATGCTACGAGCTTCGATGCGAGCTCAGCGGGGCCAGCCGCGCGGCATCATGAAACGCATCTGGGCATATCGCGGGAAGTAGCAACTGGGACAGCAGTGCGGGGCATGTTTGGGAAACATATTCGGCTGGCTCGAGCTCGGTACCTGACTCTGCTGGCAGGGATATGATGACTGTTCCTGTTCCTGGCACAGAAGCTTACAACATGGCTGCTGGAAGGGATATTTTGCCTTTGGCTGCTTACAAGGAGTCGGCTGCTGCGGGCTGAATGGCGGTTCTTGCTGGCTAGGTGGCGGCTCCTGGTCCTGGTAAGGTGCTACCTCTTGATACAAAGGTGGCGAAGGTGTTTCTGGTTGAAAAGGTGCCAGTTCTTCCTGCTCAGGTGGCGCTTCTTCATGGAAAGATGCCATTTGCTGGTAAGAATAATTCGGTTGACAAGGAGGCAGCTCTTGCTGGCATGGATAGTCTTGTTGATAAGAAGGAGCTTGCTGCCGGCAAGAATATTGCTGCCGGCAGGGAGGAGCTTGCTGCCGGCAAGTAGAGGCTTGCTGCTGGCAAGGAGGAACTTGATGCTGGCAAGGAGGAGTTGGCTGTTGGCAGGGAGGAAGTTGCTGGCAAGGAGGAGCTTGATGCTGGCATGGCGGAAGTTGCTGCTGGCAAGGGGAAACTTGCTCCTGGCAAGGAGGAGCTTGCTGCTGGCATGGAGGAAGTTGCTGCTGGCATGGAGGAAGTTGCTGCTGGCAAGGAGAAACTTGCTGACAAGAGAAAGTCATGCGCAATGGCATAGCCTGTTCCTGGTAGCCTGGACTTGGATTTGGCATGGACAGAGGCACTGGACAGTAACCGAACTGAATCTGCTGCTGACCCTTACCCGATCTACATGAAATGCGCTGCTCCTGCAGCTGCTGCGTTGGTTCTTCCAGCATCTCATGATCATTATTTTCGTATATTTCCTCCCCATCTTGTTCCATCATATACGGCGGCACATAGCTATTGGCGGTATTACAAACGCAAACGCTATTTAGCTGAAGCTGCACCTTAGCTATCTGGGCCTGGGCCTCCTGCATCTGTTGCTTCAGTTCCTCGGCCAGCATCTCGTTCAGGCCGTAGTTATTGCATTGGATGGTTTCCTGTAACTGTTCGTGTGGCTGCGACATTGCTTGATTTTGCATTTGTAGTGCCAACTGCTGTTGATCCTGACACTTCCAGCACACTTTGTGAGGCGAGTTCTCTCGGCAGTTCGATCGTTTTGTACAGGGACGTTGGGATTGGCCAAAGGATGAGCGCTGTTGCCCAACGGGTGACCGCTGTTGTCCATGGGGTGATCGCTGCTGCCCGATGATTGATCGCTGTTGCCCAACGGATGATCGATCTCGGCCAACGGATGATTGCTGGGTCATCCGAGAAGGAGAGTACTCCATAGAAGCAAGTTGATGTTGCTGCCTACTGGGAACTTGCTGCTGTCTGCAGGGAACTTGCTGCAGTCTGCAGGGAAGCTGTTGCTGTCTGCAGGAAACCTGCTGATGTCTGCAAGGAAATTGATTCTGCCTAAAGGAACCGAAACAGTTCGAATCCTGATCCTGCTGCTGCTGCACTGGATATCCATATATAACTTGCCTGCACTTTTTGCACGGACTAACCGTTGGCAGGCATTCATCGGCATTTTCATCGTCCATGGCCAGGTAATGGGACTCGGTTACTTCGCAAGCAGTGAGAATCTCCGCTTGGCCCAACATCTGCTGCCCCCCATCACAGATGGTCACCAATTTGCCGCATTTGGGGCCACCGGCCTCGAACCACAGATATGAGTCTTTGCAATGCCGCGTTGGGTATTCCCCACGAAAGCAGGGATAGATCTTATCGTTCGTTCTCAGGGACTGTTCTCTCACAGGGCTTTGTGCTTTAGTGCTTGCAGGTGGTTCCTCTGGTCCCTCCGGATCTTCCGGCTCCGGCGCCTCCTCTAATTGACCTCCTAGGCTGCCATTTTGGGAATGATCTGGGCTGGTCTGTTCTTGGAACTCGTCCTGGATGCTCTTCCTGGTGTTTTTCTTATTAGTTTTATTGGAACTAAGCCGAGGGCTATTTGAGCTGCTTCCGTCGGAATTATTTTCGGTGATCTTCTTGATGGTCTTTTGGACAGTCTTCGTGGAAACATCGTGGATGCTATGAAAGGATATTTCGAGGTTGTTGTTCGTGTTCCTGTGTTGCTTCGGGCTTTTCTGGGACCTCGGGCTGCTCTGAGACCTTTGGCTCCTGTGGCTTCTGGGGCTGCTCTGAGACCTGGGGCTGCTCTGAGACCTGGGGCTGCTCTGAGATCTCGGGCTGCTCCTCTCGGATGTCCTCCGGCTGCTCTTATCATGTGTCGCTTGGTAACCATGTTGGGTATCCTGGTAGTTATGAATTGACGGAACCGGGCTATTCTTCTGAAAGATCTTCGGGCCGCCTTGTGTAATATCGTCGATGCTATGAATTAATGCTTCATGGCTGCCCAAATGGGATAACTTCGAGGTGTCTTCAGCAATATCGTGATTGCTATTATGTGATCCTGATTGGCTGTTTAAATGGAATTTCCTCGAGCCACTTTGCCGAATTTCTTGAATGCTATGACTTGATCCATCCCGGCTGCTCCGCTGAGATCTCTTCGGGCTAGTTTGTGGAATATCTTGGATACTATTAAGTGATGCTTCCCGGCTGCCCTTCGGGTCCTCCTTTCTGCCACCCTTGATTCTAGGTATACGCTCGTACTCCTCTTCTCTAGCTTTGGCCTGTTCCATAGCGGTCAACCTCGTTTTGCCTTCCCGGATCATTGGTATCCTCTCATACTCCTCTTCTCTGGCCTTGATCCGGCTTATCGCGCACTCCTTCTTCCTATCTACCTTGATTTTAGGTATCCTTTCGTACTCCTTTTCTCTGGCCTTGACTTTGGCCATCGATGACTCTTTGCGCTGCCTTAAGAAGCCCTCCTCCGCCGCCCGTGGACTCAATCGATCTTGGCCAGAAACCTGCCTGACCGGCATTCCCACCTGCAGTGTTAGCGGTGCCTTGCTATTCGATATCGTCTGGGATCGGCAATAATTTTTGCGTATCCGGCGGCGAAATGGGGACGGCGTGAAGGATCTGGAGGAACGAGCAGCGTTCATGCCACACACGGGTAGGCTCTGGACCACCGTTAGCAGCAGCTGTTCCCCAATCGGGATATTTATTGGCCGGCAAGTATCCAGCCTGAAAGCTATCGGCTTATGCCGCCAGCGATTGACATTACACCAGCAGGGACTCCGAGATCTAAATGTCCTGCGGCCACAATTGGGCATTTCTTCCTTTGAAGCGATGCGGGTTTTCGATCAATTTTACAATGCTTCCGTTTAAATTTGCTTTACTACATGACACCGAATTTTGTATTTCTATTGCTTTCGGTTTGAAAGTTGATGAAAGGAGAGATGTATTCTGCAGTCCCAATAAACATAAACTATATAGATTCCATTTGTGCGATTATTTGATACCAGATACTGAGTTATAACAAGAAAGGAAAGCTAACTTTGTCTAACAGAATGCTTTCCGATTTGAAATTGGTGTATTTTTTGCCAAAATAATTTATATCAAATTTGCAATTTGCCATTTATAATTTCAAAACATCTCCCATTAATTCTGATCAAGAATATATGCTGCGTTGACTGAAATTATGTTATTTTTAAGACTTAATGCCATAGATTCTTATTAAGTTTTAGAGCTAAAACCAACTTGGCTAAAAAAGGGCTTAAAAGGCTTGTCAGCCTTGCTTAGATTGAACCATCAAAAATGTATTAGGTTTTAATTTTTTTTGTAAGATTTTACAGCTGCTTTACTTTTTTGTAAACCCCTCTTATTTGGACATGCTCTTAATTGCTTGGTACTTTTAACACGCGAAACAAAAAGAGGTATTTACGTTCCAAATGTGCTATCCGTGTCGGTGTCCAAGGAGGAGCATCAGCTGCCATGGAGGGTGAGCTAAAGGAGCTACATCTTACATTCGTCTCATGTTTTTTTTTTTTATTGCAGATATCGTTGTTGTCCCAGGACCTGTTGCCGTGAGCGATCCTGCTCCGCAAGCAACTCTCGCGTCATCTTCCCTGGGGAGTTCCAAAAGTTCTCGGACATGATCCCACCTAGTTTTCTTTTAAAGCAGCCAGAAAGCCAAAAGGCTAAGAAGAAATCAAATTCGGCAATTAAATCGACCAAAGCAGATTCTGGTGACAAAGGGCATCAGGATAATGCACTCGACCCCGAAGGCCAAGGATTTCCATCAGATTCAAGATGTCCATGCGAACCAGAATGCCCATGCGAACCAGAATGTCCATGCGAACCAGAAGTTCAAGGCATCCCAGATCAAGGCACAGATGCACCTTGGTATGGAAACAACTGTCCACCGGCAAGTCAAATGACAATCAGTATGTGTCCACAACCCCAATGGATATGTTTTTCATGTCCTGGCGCGGTTTGTTCACCAATGGTTCCAATAGATTCTCAAGCACTCCCTGCCGCAGGAGTGCCCACCAAACGTTCGCCTCCATTTAATCCCTGCACCGGAGAAATTTACCAATGCGAAAATCAGCCAATGATAGTCGAAAACCCAAACGAAACTGCTCAGTGTCCGCCATATAACCAATACTGTCAGGCTATATGTTATGGTCCTCCTAATCTTTGTCAACAATTTAATCCTTCTAACTACGGAGAAGGAGCAAACTCAAAGGAACCACATCAAGCATATTATCAACCATTTCAAGGCGCCAACATGGGTCCAGGTCCTGCAAATCCTTATTATCTAGGCAATGGCGGAGACGGAACGAGTCAAGTTCCGCAAGAAGTTCCGGATGAAGTCCCTCAGGGTCCTAAGAGATCAAGTTCTAAAAGACAGGAAAAAGATAAGAGAGCAAGCAAAGTAGCCAAGGCAACCGACACAAGGAATGCTGCCAATGCAAATCAGCGCCAGCCATATAATCAGTTCAGCTATGTAGAGGGAGCAAATCAAGATCAAGCATATTACCAATTTTGTCACCCTGCTAATTCGTATTATCCGTACAATGGAACAGTCAGTCCCAGGTCATTATCGCCTCAGGGTGATAATATTTCAAAGGGTCAAAGGAAGGGAAATGAAATTAGAGAAGGAAAGGAATCGAGAAAAAGTCCCACCGCTGGCCAGCGCCAGCAATATAATAGGGATAACTTCGCAGAGGGAGCAAACGAACCTAATCGAGGTCAAATAAATAGAAATCCACAACAGAATCCATCTGTTTCTAGGTCAAACTCCCAAGGAAAAAGGAATGAATCCAGACAAGCTCCCAGATCTAATACGCAAAATTTCAGAGGTGAATCAATGGATCGTAGAAGAGATCCTCAAGCGAAACAATCTGAGCCTTCTGCTGGCCAAGGTGTGTCTCAGAGTGGTAATAGGCCAAAGTCTCAAACAAGAGGACATGAATCAAGAGCAGCTTTAAGATCTAATAAGCAGTCTCAATATAATTCCCAAAATTTAATAAAGGAACCAATAGATCCTAGGAAATCCCCACGGGCAAACTCACCAGGCAAGCAAGTTCCGCCAAGATATAGGTCACAGTCTCTGGAGCCTCGAAATGAATCCAGAAGAGACCCCCAGCCAAGCAGAACCAGAAGATCCGATGGCGATGCCAGGTCAAAGTCTTTGGGAAAACGTAACGAATCAAGGGAAAATCGCTCTGGAAATAAACCAGAATCTAATTTAAATTTCTATCAACAAAATATGGGCATGAGTTTCGGACCCTCAAATCAGCAATATGTAGCCGATTATCGCTTGCCCGATCCCATCTATACTACTCAATTAGACTCCACTTTGGATGACTCCGAATCTACAAGGAAGAGAAACGAATCCAAACAAGGATCCGGAAGAAAGTGTATATGTAATGAAAGTCTCCGTGGAGCTTCTCAGGATCGACCGAATAGGAATTGTTGCATTCGATTTAATCCCAACAATCAATACTGTCCGTACTATGTGTCTGACGAATGTTTTAATCCTCCATCCACAGAGAATTTGAGGTCGCCAAGTGAGGCTTCCAATGACCGTTCGCAGCTTCTCAACCGGTGAGTCTACTGTCAATGTTTAAGAAATATTTCAGCTTTGGCTGACATAAATAATAGTATCTCACACACACATACACACCACAATTTAACATTAATGTTTCGTCAAAAATGAAATCCTGTTCATTGCAGGTCTAAGGAGTCCGGCTCATTCGATGGTCTGCAGATGTCTACGAAAACGTCTAAAAATCGTCCGGCTTCGGCTGCCAAGAAAAATGAGTCTAACAAACCTAAGCCTACCAAACCCAAGCACGGCAAGCCAACGCTCGCAGAAATACTCGCAAATGAAGTATCATCACAGCCACGTGTGCTCGTGCTTGAGACGGACAAGGATGGCCCGAAAAAAAAGAATTCTAAGAATTCACCCGTGAGCCCTGAATCACCGGAACCGGAATGCATCCGCGTTTCACAGGATCTAGCCGAAAACGATTCACAAGATTCACCGGATGACGTCAGCTGCAGCGAATCTGAGGACACATCCAAGAGCTCAACTACGGTGACGGAGTAAGTAGTGGAGAATTCCAAGGGATAACAAAGAATTTGTATATAACTTTTAACCGCAGCAAATCCGAAGAGAAACGCAATTGTAATGCCTCTACTACCGACGAAAGCCGCAACAGTTGCTGGATGAGATGTCCTAACCCCTGGCCCTGTTGCTACGGTCCCTGCAACGGTCCTTGCAACGGTCCCTGCAACGGTCCTTGCAACGGTCCTTGCAACGGTCCTTGCAACGGTCCTTGCAATGGTCCCTTCAACAGCCCGTGCAGCGGTCCCTACAACGGTCTCTGCAAGGGTCCCTACAATGGTCGCTTCTGCTACTGCGGGAACTGCTACAATAGTTGTCGCAACTGCTTCTATTACCACTACAATCCCTGCGGTGGCTATTGTTGCAGCCAACCGCCGACAGGAATGGCTAAGCCTGTCCAAAAGGCACCTGCGAAGCCTGACCAAAAGGCACCAGCGAAGCCAAAGGAAAAGGAGAAGAAAGTGGCAAGTGGAAAAGCAAAGGAAAATCTGAAGCGAAAAAAAGGTGGCGTATCTATGAGCAATTCAAGATATTGTACCCCACAGCCTCCACCCTTACTCGGTTTTCCCTTAAAGGGTCCTACGACCATGCCAGGATATTATCCAACTGCGCATCCCCAATACATCTCTCCATATAGTAGACACTGACAAGCAGGCGAAGTACTATCCAACCTGATGTTTTCCCCATTGAAATCCATGAACAGCTGCACGCGCCACTGACACGGAAATCATTGTCATGTCTAAATTTTTCGTTGAAATATAATTTTTTAAACTTTAACACTAGACAACGCCCAATAAAAAATAAATATTTACAATCACAGTTACTATAAATACTCATAAACACCATGTTTTTTAGACTTTTCTTATTACTTTTTTTATTAGTTCAAATCTTGAATTTCTTTTTCCTTTTATACACCCTTGTCTGTGTGTTCTCTCTTTTGTATAACCATATACATCAATGTATATTTATATATATATATAGATTTTTTAAATTTTCTTTGTGGGCTTCGGTTTTGTAAAAAAACATAAGTTCTTTGTCATAAAATTAAATACAATTTGAAAGAGGTTTGCTTTAGAAAAAGAGTCCTAACTAAAAACTATGAACATAGCACACATTGTAAACATGTTTGTGTAGTGCAGCCATTAATATTGTATGTTTTGTGTTTCTATAATAATAATAATAGTAATTATAATGGGGGAATATATTAGTTTGTTAAATAAGAAAATAGATATTACAGCTAAATGGGGGAAATTCTAGCACATGATATATGTATGGATCTGGGTTCCGCAGCGCTGCTTCCTTTAAACATAGATTTAAACTGAGTTTGGCTTGCATATTGCCCTTTACTTTACTTTATGTTACGTTATGTTTGCATGGTTAGCTTTCGTGTTGTACATATTAAATGTAGGTATATATATTTATATTATTATGGTTATCTTACTAGCTAAATGGACTCCTTTATCCGCCCTTATTCATGTTGCATTCCGCACTCGATATATTTTAAGCTTTAACAATGGTTGAAAATAAAATAGAAAGAAAACAAAAACTACCTACACTTTCTGCATAGCTCAAACTATTTACATTGGACAGTTTTCTTTTTGTGGGTCGACTGAGAACGCCAGAAAAATGATGGGTTTCTGAGGATGTGTGGGTTTAAATTATTTGTCGGTATGTCTATTATTTATGTATGATAAGTGTAGCTTTTGTTTCAAATCACATATGTTTGCACTTCCAAACGAAAAATAACTGTGAATAACTTAAGGAAATGTTGTTGTTTTGTTATTGTGTCGGTGAAGATTGGAATAAAGCTTCGTCCTGCCTCCTAGGCATTCTCATCGGTCACATAGATGTAGCCATGCTGCTGCAGTATGCTCAAACGCTTCTCAACGGCATCGCGATCTAAATAAACAGAAAGTAAGTTATTAAATTAATCGATTTTAAGCATTTAACTTTCACAAAAACTTACACTTATTCAGCAGCATTTTGTCCTGCGGATGAGTGCACTTCTGCACCAACGAATGCAGCAGAATGTGAGCCGTGTTATAGCGCTCAAAGCAATTTTTGGTGTTCTTCAGTAGCTCATCCAAAGCAGCCGCCTGGCACTGTAAAATTATTTTAAAAGTTTAGAAGTTAGATCAGGAGGAGCAGGAAATTTCAATATTTTACGATATTTTAATATTTAAAAATGATTTCGAAATAGTTCTTCCCAATAATTAACTAGTTTTTCTTTCTTATAATATATATTTATATTTTTATATGCATTTTATAAACTCTTAAGTAGTTTCTCTTACCATATCAAGCGCATAGTCATACAGAATCTTGTCCGCCGTAATATTAAATGCATTCGCCTTCTGCAGCAGGCCACTGCCATTGAGGCGCTTGGACTCGAACAGCATGCTCCGGTATTTGGCGTTCATGGTGAGCAGAGCTGCCAAGAATATGTTATATATGAGCCTGTGACCTTCCATTTGAAAGAGCAATCTGCCACTCACCATTCTTCACATTGGACGACGGCTTTAGCTGGCCGTTGCGCAGCTGCTGGGAAGCCAGATTCATGCCGGATGAGAGCAGTTGCAGACCACGGACGAGCAGCACCAGGCGCTCCGCTCGCTTGCAGTGCTCCGGAGCGTGTGGCGGTATTTGCTGAGCATCCGCCGCTGCAGCTGCTGCTGCCGCCGACTGACTGCCGGCCACCATGAGCGTGGAGAGCGGTGCGCAACGCGAGTCAGCCACCTCCTGGATGCAGTCGGTCAAAGCAAGCACAAAGTTCAGCTTGGACAGTGTCTCGTTGTGCTCGCGATCCATCAGCGTCTCCTCAGAGAGCTCTGGTGCCTGGAATGCATGTGGTTCGCCGCCACCGCTGCCAGCTCCAGTGTCCAGCAAGCTGTGCAGGCCACCAGTGGCGCCTAGCTCGGGAAGCGTGAACGCTCGCGGTCCCAGCATATGGTGCTGATTGTTGTTCTCCGACCCGCTGCCCGCCGAGCCAATCGATCCCAGGGATCCGGGTGCCACCAGCATGGTGGGGCTGCCCAAAGTGGGCAGTTTGGTGAGCGCTGCGGATGGCAGAATCGGAGAGCTGTTGCCGCTTCTTCGCAGCGGAGATTGCGAGTGTCCCGGCGACACTTGCCAGGTGCTCGGAGCATGTGGCGGCGGTGTCTCTGACAGCGATCCACCGGAAGCAGAGCGCATCCGCGTCGGTGGGGTTCCAATGGCAAACTGCACCGCCGGCGGTGAGATCGAATTAATGTCACTACTCACACTACTCTTGCGCTGATCCGGTCGCGGCTGCTTCACGCTAATGGGCTGCGATCGGGGTATCTGCTGACCGCCCAGAGTGGCCACCGTCAGCGGGACAGAGCCCTGCCTAGCCGGAGAACCATTGGCAACCTGGCGTCGAGCTGGAGCCGGCACTGGCTTCGGCTCGGAGATGGGCAGACTGCTGGGTCGTGGCGGACTGGATTGATTTTGTTGCGACACTGGGCGCTGACCACCGGAAGCGGGCTGAGCTTGAGCCTGGGCCAGGCCCTGGCGCTGGTCCTCAGGCAGGTTCTTTGGCACCAGCACAAAGTCATCGGAGTCCTCGTGTGAGCTGCACGAACCGCTATTATTCTCACTATCGCACAGCACGCCCACATTGGTGATGGTGGCACAAATGGCCGGATTGGCCACCACGGAGACTGGAGAAAGGCAATCAAAAATAAAAGGCATTGCAGATTAAAATAAAAAAATATTAAATTTAAAATCTTACCTGTATTCTCCTCCTCTTCAAGGGCCGCCTCCTGCTCCTCACGCTCCCTCTGTTGCTGCTCGGCCAACTTGACCAGCTGCAGTTCCTGCTCCAGCTGCTGCTGCAGGGGGCTTTTGGCCTTGGCAGGCGGGGTACCGCCCAGCGGGGGCATGTCAACTGCAAGAACACCAGTCTTAGAGACTCGCCGCGGCAGGTTGCTACTTGAGTGCTCACCTGGCGACGATGCGGCCGCCTTCTTGCCCTGAAGGAAGCGATGCACAAAGAAGCTCTCGTACGAGATGCGATCCTTGGCATTGCGGCGCAGCAGGCACAGCAAAAGATCCCTCAAATCGGGCGACACGCCATGGGGAATCCTTAAAAGCCACCAAGATTAATCATTTATACTAATTAAAGTGCTGGAAGAGATCTTACTTTGGCGCCAAATTGGCGTTCTGCTCGTAGTAGAACTTCAGCTCGTTGGGCGTTTGTGCATAAAAGGGCGCTTTGCCGGTGAGACACTGATAGACAATCGTGCCCAGCGACCAGAGATCCGCCTTGGAGTCGTACTGCAGCGACATGATTACCTCCGGAGCCTAAGGAATAAAGAGTTTTGTGTATATTGGAGCTGTAACTCAATCATAGAGGTATTATTTATTAACTTACCATGTACATGGGCGAGCCGCACAGAGTGGCTGCCATGGCGCCCTCGTTTAGAAAACGAGCAAACCCGAAATCGGCTGAAATATAAAACATTTCGAAATATTAGTATTCTGAGATAAAGGCTGGTCAAACAACGTCCAAAGTTAAATCTAAAGCTACATTAAAAAAGCAATTATCCGACTTCGTTAGAAACTGGAAAATGGAAAGTTTCAAACTTGTTTTGGTTTTTTATTAAAGCTTAAAGAATTATGTGATGATTATATGATAAGCTAATAAGCATATGTTTTTTATTGCTTGCCTCGTTATTTTTATGTAAAGGTTTGTTATATTTTACTCACCAATTTTCAGGGTTATCTTCGATGGAGCTGGCAAGGTTTTGCCATAATTGTGCGATAGCAAAATGTTTTGTGGCTTGAGATCACGATGCACAATTCCTTTGGTATAAAGTGCCTTCATAGCACCAGCTAAAATTTAAGATAAAATAAATACAGAAATCCTGTGAATGCTGAAACCCAATCTTACCTAGTTGTACGAGGAAGAGTCTAACAGTGTCCTCGCTCAGTGTTCCCTTGACACTCAGGTAATCCGCCAGGTCGCCGCCATTGCAATACTGCAAAAAAGAAAATCGCAAACAGAAAGAGTGAGTAAAGTTAAGTGAAAAACCCAATAAAGAGTGCACAAGTCAAGAGTTCAGTGCGCACATAAATTATCTAGATTCGGAGACCCCCAGAGACCCCATCCATACACATCCGCAAAGACAAAATCTCAGAGCAAAGCGCGACCCATGCAAATGAATTAAGCTCAATCAGTGCCAAAATGCAAGACCCTCGAGATTCGTCTTCATCTTCCCGTCTTCGTGCCCATCTTCCAGCTGCGGATCGGTCTTTTGTCCGACATTCAGCCAATTATTGAATGCGGCAGAGCAAGGTCACCGCGTATATGATTTATGGCAATTTTCTGAATCAAGAACTGGAATTAGGGAAATATTTTTCTGCTTTTGGAACAGCCGCCAGCCAGCTGCTTTCGCTTTGTGCGCTCACCCAACAAAGGGCTCAGTTCCGGTTTATTTTGGCAGTGGAAAAACAATAGTTCGACTTACACCTGGCCACTAAAATCTGTTTTGAGTTTTGCATTTCTAATTAAATAATTATTAAGTGAGCAAGTAAGGGTGTTGTTAAAATTTTAAATATATATTTTAGATAATATTTATTACTCATTAAGGTAAAACACATTGTGGATTGTAACAATTATGTTCAATATGCTCAAATTCAAATATATACTTGAAGATCTTAACTCAGTCTTAGGAAAAATTATTCAGTAGGTTCGAAAGTTGCAGAAAATATTCCAGAGACTTAAAGGTAACTTCTGGTAGATCCTTTATTGTGGCAGTGTAACTTTACCTTAATGTTTGACTTCGAAATTTTTAATTTTTTAAGCAACCCTCGCATAAATGTAAATTAAGGAAACCCCCCGTGTTTCTCCCTCTCTTCTAAGGCAGCAAAGCTGTCCGAAAAACGCCATTATTTTGGCCACAGCAAGTTGCCAAAAAGGATTTGCCATATTTTGACCTTGAGGCTGCCAATCAAAGACATGACTATATAGTTTTTCATACAAGCACGCAAAACACTATGTGTGTATGTGCGTTTTTATGGACTTTTTGAATGTTTTTTCGTTTTTCATGAGAAATATATGGACCACTTACAGTTTAATGAGCAAACAAAGCAAGCAACAACAACAATATTGGGCAATTAAACGGCCAAATTGATGAAATGACAAAAGATTTCACTTCGGAGGAGCGGAGCACCGAAGAGAAAAGAACACTAAACAAGTCGTTGACATGTAAAGTGACAATTGCAATTACAATAAAAATAAAAGTAAGAGTGGAAACGAAATGGGAAGCAATTTTTTTCTTTTATTATCTATTAGCAATAAAGATATGTGCAATACAATTGAGAAATACAAAAGTTATATAAAGTCCCAGCAACAAGTGCGCATGAGTCAGCCATTTAGTGGAAAATGCACTCCGGGTTAAATTATAAAAACCAAAAACTTTTGGGCTTTTTCAAGAAGAAAGGGAAAATCAAGGTATCACAGCGAAGAGAGGAAAACTCTCTTAGGCTCCGGAAATGTCTCTTTAATGTTTAAACATTTCAGCTTGACGCTTCTGCGGCCTCAGCAAGCTCATTCTCTCAACAACGCTCGCGCGATTCGCACGCAGTAAACTGTGAAGGCAACAAAGAAATCCACGAAAATAAAACAAAAATAATATAAATAAATAAAAACGAAATTCGGTACTCAGATTTCTGCCAATAACTCCCAAATCTTTAAACAATACATCAAAGAAATAACAACGCGAATCGTTATAACAAGTAAAGGCAATGGACTAAAGGTCAACATTTTCTAGGCGATAAAAAATAAAGCATGCCGCCATACACACGATTATATACATATATGTACTATATTGTACCCAGCTATCAACAGAGAGTGACATGAAATGGAATTAAAACAAGCGCTTTAACTTAGTACTCGAAGCTCGGTGAATCAAGTGCTTCTCCTCCCCTTGAAAATCAAAAAATATTAAAAATTTGTAACTCAAGTCACGTATAAGATCTGAATAAATCGGCTTAGACAATTGCGGTTTTTCTATTCCTGTAAATTATGTAAAAATTCTTAAAGATCCCATTATCTCCAAGTTCCAAAGACAATTAGTAATCAAGTTTTCCCCAAGCAAAGTTCACTTTTTGACATAACCAGTGGAATTAATTGTATAATTTTAATTTGCGATTAAAATATGCGAACACTTTAAAATAAAGCCTTATTCATTGTTAATATAATCCACAATAGTTCTGTCTGTTTTATAATCAAAGTTTATGGCCCACAACATTATCTGTTTAATCAAGAAAAGTTCCAGAGCATCAATTTAAAGAAAAAAATCATCAGTATGCTATGAAATGAGTTGGTTTTGACAACAGAAAGTGATTTATTAAATTAATAGCATTACTAATAACTCCAACAATTAATTAAATTAATGAATCAAAATTTGAGTGTACGAAAAATGAAAACAATAATCAAGAAAGAGAGCAACGGGAATTACAATTGGAAACTGATAAGATTAGGAATACGGCTAAACATCAAGCTAAACATCGGAGAGATTAAAGACGGGAGCAAGAGAGAGAGTACAGATAAAGGAGGCGACAGGTTTGGCGCCTCCGACACTAACTCCCACCTCTCTCTTGGTTCACCTACTTAGTCACTCTCTCTCTTAGGCACATACGCAGGCGGCAGTGGCGTATACTCAATATTTTTAGGGGTTCTCAAAATGGTTTTTAAAACATAAACCAACTAATCTCAAACATTTCTCGAAAAGAGACCCCCCACTGTCTACGCCACTGCTTCCGGCACGCACACCTGTTCAGACACTTTGCTGCATTTGTTCGCGATTTTCTCAACCGCTCATTTAAGAGCCGACTTGCGAGTGGAAAAGTTCGTGCGAGCGGACTGAGAAATTTGTGAAAAATAAATTTTATACTTTTGGCAAAACTTAAAGCAGCCGGCAAACCCAATAAAAAGTAAATAAGCGCATAATTCAAAATGGAAAGTGGAAAACGAAAAAACACATGCTGAATGAATGAAATAAATCTATTTTTAGTTTGTGAAAAACAAAGGAAAATGCAATGAAACCCACCAAATAAACATAAATATCAGAAAACAAAACTTGCGAGAACTTAGTGAAATCGAGAAAAACAAAACAAAAGGCGCAGTGCCAGCGAATAAACAAATAATAAATCATAATGCACGTGTATTACAAATTTGGATTACTGCTGATATTCTTGCTAAGCGTCAGGTAAAAATAATAAACCAATAAATATTTAAAGCGAGACTAAATAAATTTGAAATTCTTATTCGAAAAGTGAGGTGGGGATTTTTGAAATAAATTTGTATTTGTTAAAGGTGAAAGAAAGCCCCAAAAAGGGAGGAATAAAATAAATAACACAAGGTACAAAGTTTCCATTGAGAAACATTCGCAAATGATTAATTCAACTCGAATCGGAATACCGACAGGTGAACCCGTACAACGGGACTTTGACCCGCTCACCGCTTGAGATACCAATGCCGCTGAACGGAATGCTCACGCAATTGGGTTATAAAATAATAGCAAACTCTTTATTGATAGACCTCGGCAACAGCTCCTATAATTGCATGAGTTTACACTCAAATGCCTAATCGTATCGCGATCGCATAATCTGATAAAAAAAAATAACAATATGCGCTTGTCCGATAATTTATACCATTATTTCTTATCAAATGTGTGAGGTGTGCTCATTGATACATATATTTGGTGGGAATAGCTAATTTCGAGGGCAACCCAATATCGAACCATTTGAAAATAGCACTGAAATTTACAACTGTCTCGCTTTTCCTGTTGTTAGCTAAGAATTTATGACTCAGATTTGGTTTAGCCATGCTTCCTATTTTAGGTACACAGAAAAAAAAAATGACACAAAATAGGAGAATATATTGTGATTTAACATTTAGTAAATAGATACCAATTGTCTATGTCTGAAAACAATAAAAAATATTTTTGCCTATTTTTTGTTACTAAAATAAAAAGCAGATTTAAAAGTTTTTTATATGAACTTGTTAGTGTCTTAATAACTGCATTTATGTCAGTGTAGCAAACGACTTTTGTTCTATTGATTTTTAGTTTTTTCCTCCTTTTTCATTCACTTCAAATTATATTGCTAAAAATAGAGTACATTTAAGTGTCGCATTTAATTTAAAACATTTACCTCCAAGTAGTCAAGGAAATTAACTCGCAAGTTGACTAGGTCGTCATGCTTAGTTACAGTTTACAGCGCGATATTTCACAATAAAGATAAACCTGCCCAGTTAACTGAAGCCTGAAGGCAATTGGGTAATATTCGATTTTAATATCTTTATTAGTCGGTAGAAATATAACCAAACTATGCATTTCTTATCGCTACTTTTCTTCAGATACAACATTTGGTTCCATATAAAATCGTTTATTTTGCCTAATTTAGCACTTTTATGGCTTAAAAAGTAACTTCAACAATCATTGAAACTTCACTCAACTGTCACGCAATTGAAGAGACTCTAAATGGCATTTTTAAGACTCACTTGAACTACTGTTCCACCCATTTATACCCCCTCTCTCCCAGCTAGATCCGAAGTCGCCAAAAGCAGGATAACGAACGATTTAGAATCAGGCGACGCTGAATCACAGAAGGCAGGCAAAAAATATAAAAAAAAACAAATGGCAAAAGTGAGAGTAACGAAAACGTAAACTAAAAACCGGTCAAGTTGTCTCTTTTGCCATGACGTAAACGGGTTTTGTGTGTCTCGCTTTTTTCAGCAGTGATTATACAGTGCATCTCAGTAGTATAAGTCGATGTTCAAGATCGAAAATGATTAAGATTTAAAATAAATAATTGGGTTACAAGTACTTGAATTCTTTGGTATTAAAAATTAACGATAATATAAGAATCTAACAAGTTTCGAATTAATATTAAAACATTTCCAAGAGGACCTTTTATAGCCTCAAGTAGTAGCTTTTAAACTCTTTATTGACCTCAATGAATGAGCTGCAAATTTGTCCATAGCTGTATGTAGTAATACATATGATATTCAACATATGTATATATATTCATTCATGCTCTCTCTCTGACGGACCAAACATAAACAAAAGCGTATAATGATAGTGGGGAAAACGGAGACGCCGACACAGCAAAATTATCACGAATATGTGTGCTTGAGGGAGAGACGATGGCGTGGCTATAATAAAATAGGTCAAGAGCGTTTTCAGGACAAATTAGCGAGGTGTGTTTGCCTTCAAGACACGAATGATGTAAGCGCGTTCTGCTTAGAACTGCCAATCTAAAGCCAAATATTGACAGTATCTTGGGCTTTTTGGGAAAAACAACTTTACAAACTTGTCAACTAATTGTTGTATAAATAATGAGTTTACGTTTGGTGGAAGTATTACTATTTAAAGTAATTTTTGTGTTACATTTTATACAAAGAGATCTAATTGTTGTTTATATTTTCCAGCATTAGCCACACAAATGCAGCTCCAGCGGGCAGCGAGGAGGCCAAGTTATTGCCCAATACCGATGATGATTATGACTACGATGACGACTACAGTGACGAAACGACGGACAAGGAAGTGCCAGAGACGGCAGAAAATAGACTGATGCCAGAATTATCCTCCTCATCGACCACAACTACATTTCGACCAATATTTAGTAAGTCAAAGGGTCAACTTATTGTATGTATCTCTGCTAATTAATTAAGAATTGATCCTTTTATAGATATACCAAGACGCAGCAACCATGTCCTGGAGCCCAGTTGTCCTCGCAACTGCCTTTGCCTGGAGGACTTTAAGTATGTTCAGTGCACGAACGCCCATTTAACCCATGTTCCCCTGGATTTGCCCAAGACGGCAGCTATTATTGATTTGAGCCACAATGTGATTGCCGAACTGAGGCCCGAGGATTTTGCCAATCTCTCAAGAGCGGTGGAAATCACTCTTAACCACAATTTGATCAGTCACATAGACAAGGAGGTGAGTTGTGAAGTTGGTTTGTTGTTAATATCTGTAAAAGTTTTCTTTTTAAATTATTTAATTTCATTTAATCGAGAAATAATACTAAAACTTTAATTTTTCAGGTCTTCCAAGGCTCGGAGCGTTTGCAGCGACTGAGATTGGCCAACAATCGTCTTACTAAGATTGATCCCGACACCTTTTCCGCCGCCAAGGAGCTAATACAGCTAGATTTGAGCAATAATACGATTACCCAGCGACTGGATGGCTCCTTCTTGAACCAACCGGATTTAGTCGAGTTTAGTTGCTCCAACTGCAGCTGGACGGAATTACCGGAGCAGACGTTCGAGAATATGAGTGCCCTGCAAGTACTCCGCCTGAACAACAACGATTTCAAACAGGTAAGCAGTCGAGCGCCAAAGCTATCGCACTATCGTTGGAGCCGGGTTCTCCTACTTGCTGCTGCTGCTTGGTATCGTTCTATCGATAGTTGGCGCAGCCCCAACCTAGCCCCTACGCCATATAGTCGTCCCACTCTGCCTCACATTGTGTTTTTTTTGACAGCAAATCAATACGCGAGCTTTCACACCGCTAAAAAATTTAATTAAACTGAAGCTGCCGGAGCTGGACCAGCCCAACATCGAGGAGCTGTGCAACTTGCTCAAGTCCATTGATAACATCAGCTTCCGGCACTTTGATGTCAGCTGCTACGAGCTCGTTTTGGGCACCTCCTTCAACGAGAGTCTGATTACGGCCACGGATCCGCCGTTCAATCGGATTACGGGTCTGCCCACATTAGCCACCAGCACAGCGAAGCCAGCCACCGGAACTCCAGCACCGCCACGAACGGGTAAGTAAGCTGTTCAAACAATGGTGGGATGGGATTCAAGACAATCATCATATTAATGCTGTCTATTTGGCGTTTAACAGCGACTCGCAATCGGGGCAAAATGGCCAACAGCACAGATGTGGTCAAGGCCGGAATCTTGAGTTCGGTAACCGAGAGCAACAGCGGAGTCAGCGTGGAGACATCCACCGAGAAGGAGAAGCCCTATCAGGTGCCCATTTCCCAGGAGGCCATCAACACGTTGCTTATCTGTGAGTAAACTAGGTTTAAATGGAACTGAATTCTTGCTAACCTTCTCTTTCCCCTTTCAGGCATCATGGTTTTGGCCGTGATTGGGATTGTCATCGGACTCATTTGCCGCAAGGATATTGGCGGCATCAAAACCAAATGCTGCCGCACAAGCAAACCAAAGGAGCCAAAGGATCAGGTCCATCCCACTGAGGAGATACCATTGAATAAGCTAGCCTAAGAGAACTTTCCAAAAAACAACAAGAAAAGAATCCTATCCTCCAGTTTTGAGAACAAATCAATTCCATTTTGAAGGCATTTTTGCTAGATTACAAATAGATTTAATTGAATTGAATTAGTTAACTACCTTGCGTCGCCTCTAACTGACGTCACACCTAATTGTAGTTTCTTCTCCATTGTTTGTTCGCTCACACAAGCCACAGCCACCACCAGGAAGTGAATTCCCAATCCTTTTGTTAGGTTCTAGTTGTTAATCGGAGTAGGTTAAGCTGCCTGCCTAGTCGCTTAGCGTTCTTTGGGATCCCAGACCCGCACACACACCAAAAACATATGCACACACACCGCGCACACACACACTCCTGGCTCTGTCCTAGGTTTAGATATTTTCATCGCAACACTTAAATTAATGTAACACCTAGATACTTTAGTTCTTAGAGCTGTCTTTAGCTATATGTAAAATTTATAGACTTTTGCCAAAATACAATAAACATAATTATTGTAAATAGTAAGCAATGGAAAATGTGTTTCTGAAAGATAACATTATTTTAGATATGATTATTTATATAATATATCGGGAGAAGGGAACTGTATTTATGAATGCCTCGTTATCTTTGTTTACTGAAATCAGAAACTTCTCCGGTCCAGCCGAAAGCCGACACCTGATAACCTTGATTGCTATCCCACACTTATCCTATCACATATTTATCCCCAGACAACAGACAACAAGATTTAAGCAACGTATAAACATCGTAAAATATTGGCAAGATAAATAAACAAGCAGTAGCCAACGAATTGTGGGAAAAGCGGAATGGGATAGCACGTGGCTCGGGTAGAGGTCCAATAAAAATCATCAACACAGCCCCAAAAACGAAACCGATTAATTTCGGGGGAAGCGGAGGTGGCCAACAAATTAGAATACCAGCAGGGCAGAGGGGGAGAGCAAACATGGCGATTGGGGCCAAAGTCAGGCGATCGAATGGCAGATGAAACACTCCCTATCGCTACACCCCTATCTCGCAGCTCCACCTATGAATGCCGATGACATGCAATCGCGTGGCCACAACAATGTGGCGGCTGTTGGAAGCCGAACTAAAAACAAAACAAAAAGCAACAGATTGGGATTTTGATTAGGTTTAGTTTGAAAGCACCCTTACCTTACCTTGGGTTAGAAACTTTTTTAAAAATACTCTATATCTTCGGAATGAAACCTCCAACCCAAACAGAGCCCGAGAAAGGTTAAAGTCTTGGAAAATACAAAGATACAGGGCTTAAAAATGTACAAAAAAATATCTCTTTATCGAAGACTTTAGCTGAAAATCCTTTATAAATAAGAAAACAAATCTACAAAAACCCATGTGCACGTTAATGATTCTGCATTAGTTTTATTGCTTTCAACTATCTCTCGCACTCCCCTTACTCTTCTAAATCCTAGGGTATTTCATAAGAAAACAAACCTATCCAATCTTATCAGTGAAAATGCTCGCAAAAAAATAAATACATACGAGGAAGCTAATTCTCGTGGCACGGGCATTTGACCTAATTTCAAGATAATAGATTGTATATAAACACCGCCACACTGCCCCCTAAAAGTAAGCAAACACCTGTAACCCAAATTAAGTTGAACAAACTTGAGGTTAAATATACATTTGGTATCCAAGGTGCGATTGTATGGGTGTAAATCAACAAAATGCGTTTTAACAAAAACAGAAACGATGAATAAACCAACAACAAAATAAGAGGAAAACAAAGAGAAAAAGTAAATGGTAGCATAACGTTTGCTGGGATTTAGATTAACTAATTTATATTAATTCAGGTCATAAAAAAATCTAGTTATATAAATAAATGTTCGTCAATGAAATCTTAAAATAACCCAAAGAATCAATCAAGGCACAGCTCTTTTTTTTAACAAGAAATATTTACTAATTTAAGGTAGTTGCGAAAAATCCTTTAAGATATAGACTTCAAAGATAAAGATTTCCATTCGTAAGTAGCAATCATTCGAGGCCCATCTACAGCTTTGCCGATTCTATTTCGACTTTATTTTTGTTTACAAATTCATTTCGCAACTTCCGCAATTAATGGCGTAGCATTTTGGTCAAGAAAAGGAGGTCTAAAGAGGGAAGCGCGAGGGTAGCCATTGAGAGGGAATGACGTGAACCTGGCCGACGTGCATTTTACTTTGCAATTTTAACTCGACTGAGTCACACTCGTTTTAGCCGTGAAAGCATTTAATATTTATGAATTTCTCGCCGCTCTTAGCTGTTAACTTGCTAGCTCATTGCTAGCTCACTTACCTCCATGACCAGGCTAACGCAATCCTGCGACTCCTTGCAGTCCAGCAGAGCCACCACATTCTCATGATGCAGCTCTGTGAGCTCCTTCAGGATCTTGATCTCCTTGCCAAGCAGATTCTGCGTCTTTAGCTGTCCCTTCTTCGTGATGCACTTGATGGCCACCGGCATGTGTTTCTGCAAAAAACAAAAAACACAAAAAGAAATGAGAAACATTTCATTAATACTTAATCAAGAGGTTAGTCACTACAAAGTCATTGAACGGGCAACCGAATTATAAACCAAAGTCAACGAAATTAATCAATTCACTCGCTTTGGAATTCAATTGACATAAAAAATTAGCAAAAAACAAAACGCACTTGGGGGTTAAGGTTTTGCTTTTTTCGGATTGTTTTGAATGGGAAGCACAAAGGGGATTGTTTGTTTGGGAATGATGTGCATATTTTATGGCCAAAATAATAAAGTTCTTTATCGGTCATTTACTTAAGAAGATAATTGGAGGGTTACTTATGGATGACCACCTGATTTTTAATACAATTGCTTAGATGGTCATCAAAAATATAGTTTCATTATTTTAAAAATTAAGAATGCATTAAGTTTATACAATAAATTTATTCGCTTTACTATGTTAACACTTTCCTGTTTTGGTTTATAAATTAAAATCAAAAAGATTTCTGTCTTTTCAGGTCCCTGACCTGCCTACTATACGATTCATACAGAGAGGCGCTGCTGCAGCTCAAACTCCTGCTGCTCCAATCTAAATCCAATAATCTGTGCATCCAGCTGTTGCCATAAATTTGCCTTTGAAATGTTTACATTCTCCTTGAGCAAATGCCTTTGGCCCGCTTCAATTAGCACGCACCGAAACGGGGAAGTGCCGGGAAATGCAAATTGTGATCCCAGAAGCGACGGCCCGCTCGGTTGGTCGTTATTATTAGATACGCAAAAACGCATTCAACCGGCGGGCACACCAAAGGGGGGGGTCCGGAGGAAAGCCCATAATTGCGGTGAATAAGATTGTTTACTCGAGCGCTTGTCGAGTGACGAACTTGGCCGAGACTTGCAGGCCTGGCAGCTAACGGGTTGAGTTAACCGGGCTGAATCGCTTCACTGATAAGGCCGACGGACGTCGTTTAGTGCACCTCGAGGCCCTGCTCCTTCCCCCCTGTCGATTTCTCCTGGATGTGGTCACCTTATTTGCTTTTTACTTAGCAGGTGACAATGACTCTTTGTCTGTGTTTGCTCGCCCCGCCGTCTGCCTTGGGCTAAAGCTCATAACAAAAGACGAAAGTGTAAATTTAAACAAGTTTGCCTACTACAAGGAAGCAAAAAACGAAATAGTTCTGGTTATATATAAAGTATCGAATGGGTTTTATCCTATTAAGATCAGGGTATCAGAATAAAAATCTTGTTTTGCCAAAAAATCGTCATAATTTAGTGTGGTTTAAACTAAATTTAAAGGCAAGAATGTTGATTGTTTCAGAATCTTGCTTAATAAGATTTATAGGGTAACTAAGCTATCTTTATTTTTATGTTTACATAGCCTCCAGCCATGCATCTGCTGGGTGCCCATGTAGCCAGACACTCTATAGGTTTCTTCACGGAATATTACCTCCCTGTGTTCACGTGTTGTTTGAATGGAAATGACAATCGATATGTTCTCTTAACCCTCATAATCTCTCGCTGTGTGTTATTTATACAATTTACATTTATTCTTTAATATTCTTGTTTCTGTAAGCTGCAATTAAGCAAGCTATTCTTGCAGCTTCTGACCGATAACAGGGCCCCTGCACTTTTGTTTGTTTGTTTGAGACACAATCTTCAAGTGAGTTCAACTGCATCTCTGTTGTCAAGCCTGAGCCGGTGTTTGGATGGATGCTGAACCTGAGACCTCCACGAGATTACAAAAGGCAATTGGTGGTAAAATCATTACATATTAATGAAAACATATAAAAGCTTCTTTATGGTCATATTAAAAACAAAGCAAATGTTTTTTATTAAATATCAAAAAAGCTTTAATGGCATACGTCTTAATTCTCATTATATTTAGCCTTTTACGTCACTTCTATGTTTCGTTGTTTAAGATAATAAAAACGCCAGAGATTAGATTACCCATAAAAATAAAAACAATTGCGGACACCGGGCAGCGGCAGCGGAAGCCGAGTCAGTTCTTGACCCAATCACCTCAATCATCCAAGCGAGCTAGCGAAAACTGTGTCAAAAGCGAACGGGAAAGTTGCCCGCACCTGGCACCTTGTGGAAAATGGAAAACTGGGAGAGAGCGACCTCCGATCCCGGAGACTTCCAAGCCCCCAAAAGGTGCAGCTAGGGGTTAGTTGGATATTTTTCCATCAATCAACACCCAAAAAACAGGGAAAAGGTTCAACGAACTGGGTGGCTCGATAAGGCAAAGTAATTTTTGTTATTTTTTTTGCGGTCTGAGGTGCAACGGCCCCTCCAACTAACAACAAGAAAGGAAAACATTTCTTTTGGCCAAAAATAGCTAACGAAAAAGATAATAATTGCGCAGAAAATGCGAGAAAGAGTGAAGTCAGAGACAAAAGCAAGCGAAAAAAAAGTGCAGCGCCTCATCCACAGGCTAGGCCAAGCCAAGTACCGTCGTATCTGATGGATACAAACAACTTCAACTGGTTTGGCGGGTGAAAATGTGGCTCTGGCCACCGCCGTAAACTTTGCAAACAAATCGCGGAAATTCTCATTTTTTTGCGACGCAAAACTTTTATTTCAATACCGCATATATCACGCCCGATCAGATCACACATCAGGCGGCTAATTTATATAGAATAACAACGACCACCGATCTGGAGCTGAGAACATGCCAAACTAGTTTGTGTGAGTAATACCTTGGATAATTGGTATATTATGCTGGAAGATGTCTGGCGGCGGCATTTGCTGAATAATTTATTTGTTAATTTCGGATTTTGTTTCAGTCTGCACGTGTGCTTAACTTGTTCCTATCGTCATGAATTAGAAAGGTGATTTCGAGTTAATAGGATGGGATTTCTTTTGTTTTCAACTTCCGTTTATTTAAATTCGAATTAAAATAAAATCAATAAAATCATAGACTTTAAACGAACATTAGGGATTTCTCTTTAAACTCTTTTAATTTTCCAACTGATCTTGAAACCATTCTGTGTCTAAAGACTGCGCTCAATTTATTTAAAATGATTAAAAGAGTCTTTTTATAATTGATTTTATGTGTTACTAAAATTACAGCCTTTAAAAAATACTAATTAAATTTCTAAGAAACATTTCCTAATCGTTTTAATAGGGGCCTGTCCAGAGACTTAAGACTATAAAGCAATTTAAATCACTAACTCAAACCAAACACAATCAATCTCAATCTCAATCATTCTCAAGACGCATTTTCAAAGCCAGCAAATGCAGCAAATGAAGTTTAGAGGCGGCGACAAAATCAAATGCAAAATGAAATTGCATTTTTCGCTATGGACAAACAAAGTGTATGAATATGCAATTGACTCAAAGTGAGAACCGAGTATCGATTGCACAATTCAGCTCTGTGACTGAAGGAGGCGGGGGCAGTCTGGAAATACAATAAACATTACACGCGCTTAGAACGTAATTTTTGCATGATTCCGGGGGCAGCCAGCTTATGCAATTGGCGGGCGATAAAACGGAGCGTTCGTTCTGTGAAATATGGAAACACGTGTCGTCTGGTTTCGCACATGCCGTCGTATCCGTATCCGTATAAAGATTGATGGCTTCTCATTCATGATAGTGAAAATAATGGAAACTAACCAGACAGTCCATACTTTGCACTGCAGCTGACATTTATTTTTGGATTCGGATCCTCTGCAGAGGATTTACTTTTGGAGTATCTTATGGGTGTGTATCTCTGGGCCCTGCACATGTTATGTGTGTACAGACTAGTTCTTTGACTATTTTTAGCAAATATTGCTGCTGCCGCTGAGCACGTGCAGACAAAAGATACATTTCTGGAGATACAAATGCCAAGCACTCCGCATTGCCTTGTCCTTCGAGCTGCTTGAGTAACCCACCAAGTGATTACGGCGATGTTAAGTCATGGAAAGAAATCGAAAACCGGCGTAGCTCCCACAAACCAGTTAAGCGTAATGGCCATAAAAGGAAAGACGCGGAAAGTTAAGTCTGCTCAACTCGAATTCCGACTGTTTTCTAAATGAATTTAATGGTTTGAAGCTAAATGATATATAGATATAGGTATAGGATTTTTAAATTATAAAAATACTTATAATAGTTCTTGTTTAAAATACAAATTAAAACGGAGTATATTGAAAAAAAAACCCCTATTAATACAATGACAAAAATAATGTGATAAATTGAAGTAACTTTAACGAGATTCCAATTATTTCTTTGGGATTTTCATTACATGATTAACGATCATTACTTGAATTTCTACAAAAAAAAAAACGAAATAAAAGAAACCCCAAACGGAAAAAACCGAAATTAAATCGCCTCTCGATACAGATCGCTAGTGAATAAAGGCCAGAAAGAGAGGCCATTAATGACAAATCTACGGTG
This sequence comes from Drosophila anomelani, assembly GCA_035045905.1. Taxonomy (NCBI): domain Eukaryota; kingdom Metazoa; phylum Arthropoda; class Insecta; order Diptera; family Drosophilidae; genus Drosophila; species Drosophila anomelani. Next base: position 15,128,271 of record JAWNOO010000165.1, read on the forward strand.
ACAGAGATGGAAAGGTTGAGGGTGACAGAGGAGGGTCTTACGTCGTGTCTGGATGGAAAAGAGACAAGTGAGTCGTAATGGTGATAGTGGTGGTGTACGTGTGAACCGATTGTGCCATTGTTATTGTTATTTTTGCTGTCACACTGCATTTGTAATTAATAATGTGATTTTATTTACACAGACTAGACGAACTTGAGCAATTTAGAAAAAAAGGGGGGAAAAAAACAAGAAAACAAAAGTTGATAAGAGTTATTTTTTCTTTGCTTTGTTGCACTAATGAAAACACGATCGTTGGACGAGAAAAACAGAACGCAGCAAATGTTTTTTTGCGAATGATATGAGAAAGATACATAATTTTGCTGATCATATGGAAATTCAAGTGTATAAGAAGATAAACACCCCCATATGTTATGTTATATATAAGTTTATATAGGTGCGTGTTTTTAATGGATATACACAAACACAGATACAGAAAACAGCTGATGCAATAACTGGCAGCTGTTGCCGCTTCGAAAAGCTTTTCACTCTCTGCGTGTTTTCGGTTTTGATTTGTTTTTTGTTTTGCTTATATTTGTATTTACTAAAATACACAAAAAGGCTCATTCATATTAATGATCTAACCATTTAGGATTTCAATAAATGCATGAATGCATGTTGAATTGTTTATAAGCTGATAACAGTTGCTTGACCTGATCGCTATTTGACTAACTGGTTAAGCCTGATGACAATTAAAAGTATATTATAATGTTTAAATGAGGGATTTATTAGCTTATTAAGAGATAAATGTATAAACTTTTACTCATTAAATTGCTTGTAGAGATGAGAACCATAAAAAGGCAGTTAAGTTTTGAGTATCCGTCTGAATCATTCTGTTTTTATATTACTAACTTCTAAATGAATAAGAGAAAATATAATCCTATTTTTAACTCATATCGAATTTTAATATTATATATTTTATTATTTCGCATTTACCTCAAAATACCGATAAGAATTTATCCCTCCCTAACGCGCCTAACAATTGTTTAGAATTAATTATTTCTGCCACGACCCTGAAATAGTTCAAAAGCACCAAACACACATATTTCTCATACGCCATGGTGTCTGTATATAAATAATACGTAGATATGCTTCTGCTGGGGCTCTCGCGAAAAGAAATCGCTCCAAAGCACGTGCGTGTGCCAGCAGCTGAACCGAAATTCGCTTAGAAAAATAGGGAGGCATAGAAAATAAACAATAGAAAGACGCAAATTTTGAAAGAAAACAAATACATAACCACGCCTGGGCAACAACAAAGGGCTGCGGGATTTTGCTAGACTCTCAGCAGTAGTTTTATTTGATTTGGCACATTGGTATGCGAATTATTTAATAAATATTTAATAATTATGTTAATAATAATACTGTAAAATTGTGAATTACTTAATATAAAAATAAAGTTTGCTACCATTTTCCAGAATATATCTTAACCAATATTTAGGAGTAGTGTTCAGTCCAAGGCATTCGCATTAATCATCAAATTGCATTACGTTTATTTATTAAATTGCATGATCTTTGATCAAAATTCACCTAATAATAAAAATAATATAAATTTAGCCTTAAAAAACATTCTATACTTTTTTTCACTGTGATCAGCTGATTTTCACTTAATTTCACGTCATTTGCCGGATCCTCTTTTTGGCCTTTATTTTTCGCCTTTCCAGCTGCGACGACGTATTCGTGTTTACCTTTGACAATGGCGCATTGTTAATAACTTTAACGTTTTCTGTTGTTGGTGTTGTTTTACAAATCCGACCAAGCCCCACATTAAAATGAAAACAATAACAAAGCGCCGAATCAGTCGTAAAAAACAGGTTACTAATATGACGGAATTGTAAGCAACGGAAGGGGGATGATTGTTGTTGTTTTGGTATTATTTTTGGATTATTACCTTGCGGTGACGTCCCTTGTAGACGACGGCAAAGGCGCCGTGGCCAAGCATATCCTTGGAGCTGTATTCATATTCCCCGACAATATTCATTATGCGAGGATGCGACGCCTGGATGTGCTCCCTCCGTTTCCGTCTTCGTCTTCGCCTCCGCTTCCCACACTCCCACTTTTACACCCCCTTGCTATCACACGGACACGAACACACACTCGCACGCACGGCTGTTGGCTCTTCCTCTGCTTTTCTTTGCTTTTGCCTTTGCCTTTGGCTTTGGCTTTGCCTTCCAATTGCAATTGTGGAAAATCAATTTTTTTCTTTTCAACGAATTGTGGGCACTTGACGATCTGCTTTTCACGTAACGCACGTCTGCTTGGCCTGTTTGGTCACCTGGTGGTTGATGGCCAGAACGACTATTAACGGCCACTCACTCGAATTTCACTTGTAATTGAATTAATCTGTGTCTTTTTTGCTCTCGGCCGTGTGAGATTGTGTTTTCAGTGTGGTATTGGTTTTAATTTGCGCCCCACACCGCACGACACAGGATTGATTGCACACCCACTCACACACGCATGGACGCAGTCGATTGTCTCGGTATCTGCCTTTGTCAATTTTTGATTTTGGTCCCAGCGAAAACTTTGCAAAATTCAATTTTCCAACTACTTCGCCAGAGAGAAAAGTGGAAAAAGGTAAAAGACAAAAACACGACTAAGAATTGGAGGTGATGGGGATGTTCAGTGTTACCAGTTGAGGTGGACGAAGAAAAAACCAGGCAAGAAAAATACCAATTAATACCAGTATGCTAACAATCATCAAAAAATATATAAATTGCAAATAAAAATCATTTTTGATCAAAAAAATAAAGCAGCAGTCAACGATCTTGGAAAAGCAAACAGCTAATCGACTATTTCTGTTTTGCTCTGACCTAAACGTAAGCAACTTTCCTTCAAAACAAAAGCATTCGATCAGCTCTTCGCTCTCCCTCTTTTATTGCAGCAGCGGTTAACGACCTTGGATATAATAAATAAAGAAATGATTACCAATTAATTAATAATATCTAAATTATTAAGATGACTGAGGATGCGACTGCTGTCTTACCTTATTATTACATTTCCATTTGTTACGTTCTTATGTTTATATTATTCTATTCGACACTTAAACCATCGATAGAATTCATCAATATCGCGAAATTTTATTATGCGGTATGATGTGATATTTTTAATTGCAAAAGCTCAGGCCAACAATTACTGTAAATATTCAATTAATTGGTTACATTTTTATGAAATATAATCGTACCGTTAAAAATCATAATTTTCGATTTTATTACAAGAGAAAAAATTGTTGCTGTGCTAAAGTAAAATTATCGAAGCCGGTAACACTGACTTTACCATTGTGCATTCGTCGAGGGCAGAATTAGAAAAACATAAGAAAAATCCGGTTAATTAATAGAAAGCGCGGCGAAAATAGTTAAATACTATTTGCAGGGCCGCGTGATTGCTTCTGATTACCAAAAAAGGCAAGTAGCTCCCCTAGAACGCGAAATACTACACGTTCTCGATCCGCGTGTGTGTTCAGAGAGTTTGTGGATACATAGTGCATAGATAACAAGAGAAATTGGGAGGAGGGGCAAAGACATTATAGAACGTGGATTGATTCGAAGTTGTGTGTCTTGCAGGAATCGACCATTTAAGCTGAAATAATGAGTGCGTCGAGCGAGGGCGTCGCGGGAGGAGGAACTGTGGGTGGCGGCGGCGGAAGTACAGCTACAGCGCCATCAGGTATGTTGAACGATATCTCAGTGGAATGTATACATATATGTATATACTCAGTGGAATAAACCCTGTATTAGCATTGTGCGATTGTGTGCGTATGTATACATAACATTTCGCCTCTCTTTTGCTCTCGCATACGCGCACTGTTTGTTTCCTATTCCTCTTTCTGCCTCACTTTCGCAGCACTGCTGCTCTTATTCTGCCTCCGTGTGTGTATGTGTGCTTTGTTGTTACTGTGCATTCGTGGCAGGGTTGCCAACAGCCCCGTAAAAGCTGTCTCATTATTTTCCATAGTTTCACAAAATTTGCTAATTCAGACATAGCTCCTTTCGCTATCCTTCTTTTTTGTCCGTCCATCGTTTGTGTGTTCCGTGTGGAACTTTCAATTAAAAAAAACTCACAGAAACCCAACACTGCCGCCCGCACAGCCCCATTGAAAACCATTAAGATACGCACACAACAACTGCATCCCCATGCACTGCCATCGTTGTCCTTGCTGTCGTCAGTGCATCCATCTTCATCATCGGTGGCGTCCGCATCCGCGTCTTCATCCTCATCCCTGGTATCGCATTCGCATCCGCCACTGCAGCTGCGCGGCGTCATAAACAAGTACTCATTGCCATCATCTCATTTGACATCCTCTGCAGCACACTCGGCGGTGGCAGCCAAGATCACCCACGTGAAGGCCGACGGCGGCGGTGGAATCTCCATTTCCGGTACTCCGATCCTTAGCGCCGGAACCATCAAGGTGGCCGCAGCCAATCCCATTCAGCAGGCTTCTCTGGCGGGCACACCGATATCCCTGAATACGGGACAAGCCACTACGGCGGCCTCTATACGAGCTATCGGAGCCGGAGGCCAGTCCACACAGGTCCGCGTCATGATGCCCATGATCAAGCAATTGGAGAATGTCACGGCGACGGGAAGGACTCAGATTACAGCCATACCAGCTGCTCCGGCTAGGAGCGTGTCCAATGCTTCGATAACGGTCACAAGACCGGTGACACAGGCTTATCTACCGCGAGCCAGCGTCACGGCCACCCAGATGGGTGGCGTTGGCGTGGGAGTTGGACAGCGCTTGGTCACTCCCCTACGAGCCACCTCCACGGGTTCGGCGACAGTGACGCCCGCAGCCCCAACGGGCCTTAGCACATCGGGTGGCTTTGTGCGAGGAGCAACGGCTTCAGTCAGCAGGAGTGGAGTTGCGGTGTCATCCCAGCCGCCTTCTACGGTGATCTCGTCCAGCAATAGTGCCACATGGATGCAAAGTCCGACGGGACAGGTGCAACTGATACGGGCCATCCATCAGCCGCGCCAACGCATCATCACAACATCGGCAGGCGTAAGCGGTGCCAGCGTGGTGACTACTGCTACTCCAGTGCAAGCGCCAACAGGTGAGTTTTTGCCGAAATAATCCCCACTAGCACGTCCATTAATTGTTTCCATTCAAACAGCCTTATCTGTGTCTACTGGGCAGCCTCTGACACCCCAGCAGGCTGCGGGTCCTGGCGGTCCCCAAGCTTATGTGGCCACTGTCTTGCCACAGAGGCAGCACCAAGCAACGCTGGTGTACTCCTCCAACGTATCGACGCCAAATGCCAATACAAATCCTGGTCAGCAATTCAATCCGCGCTTCGCAGTCGCCACGCCCACAACAACGCCAGGAGGAACCACAGTAACGCCTCGGCAAGTGCGTCCAATACCGCTGGGCAAGAGCTTTCCGGGTGCCAAGTTAAACACGACCAGCATTAGTATCAGGGCTCCGAGCATCCCGCAGCTAAATGCCAGCGTAACGCCAACTCAAACTCCCGTCAGTGTCTCTGGCGGAGCTACAGTGGCACCGGGTCGAGGACCAGGGGTAGGTGGTACTGCTCTGACAGCCACTAACTTGCACACAACGAGGATTATCCAGCTGCAGCAGCCGGCGACGGGAACTACGCAACAGATCATCGGATCCGCTGCCCGTCTGGCCGGCAATGTGATGCTTCAGCCTTTCGTGATGAGCACCACGGCAGCCGCCAAGATGGGTAAGTTAAAATCAAGGAATTTATGCCTTAAAGGTACATAATTTAATATAATTATGTTGCAGGAATTCGACCACCTGTCACCATGACGGCCAAGGTGCAGCCATCGCTGACTATAACGCAGCTGAATCCCATCGGCAAATTGTCCACAGCCGGAGGAACAGGCGGTCCCACAATGACGCCGCAAGGCGTGGCCAGCATTCAGGCGGTGTCCGTGCCAAGTGTCTCCGCAGGTGTGGTCAATCCCAGTTCTGTGACGGGGGCCACATCAGCGGCTGGCGGAGCAACCGTTTTACCCCTAACCATCAGCGGCAGAGGCGGTGCCGTTGGTCCCGGTGGCAACATCCTGACCGGCACACTGACGCCCATCAAAAATGCAAGTGGCGGCATCAAGATGATGATGACACCGGCTCCCGCGGGTGCTACACCAGTCTCAGAGGGACCTGGAAACAGTGGCCCAACCGTAGGAAGTTTCCAGCGCACCTGGAACCCAGTTGTGGCCTCACAAAGCCAGTTAATGAAGATTGATGATAAGGGAAGTGCTGCCACAATCTACTATGAATCTATGCCAGCCTCTGCCTCGACGGGGGTACTATCATTGACCACCACCACCGTGACGCAGAGCACACAGGCACAGCCGCAGTTGGTGAGCAGTGCCGGCGGCAGCTTGTCGGTGTCCTCTTTGCCCTTCGCTAGTCATGCGCCCACTGGAACTGGAGCCGGATCAGCCGGAGTTGGATCGCAGGCCACATTTACTGTATTGCCCTCAGGAGCTGCCGGCGGAGGAGCAACTGCTACCCGGACCATAGGCGGCCACCAACAGCTGATAATTCCAGCAGGCGCCAATAGCGCACCGCCGCAGCACATGGTGATACCACTGCACACTTCGGTGAAGGTAACAACGACGGGAGCGAGCAATCCACAACAGGCTGCCGCCGGAGGTGCCGGGGGATCGCTGGTGCCCAACTTTATGCGCAAGCGGGATGCAGAGGGTTCGCCCATCCGAGCGGCAAAGAATCTGGCGCCCACGTTGCTCTCCATGGCGAGCAACACAAGTGGTCCGAGTCCGGGAACCACCTTCAATCTGCAGCCCGTGTCTGTGGCGGTGCCGACATCCAGCGGACTCAACTCTGGGCTCACCGTGGAAGCGCTGGCCAAAAAGGAACGGGAACGGGTTACTACACATGGGGTGGTGCCGAGCAGCGGCGGTGGCGCTACAAATGTGGCATCCACAGCAGCTGGCACCGCGGTTTCTTCAACGAGAAATTCTCGAGCAGAGTCGCCGGCTTCCTCGGATGGCTCCACTACTGTGTCAGCGAACTCCTCTCCTGGTGTTGATCAACAACAACTGCAGGACAGGATTGGTGATCCGCCACCGGCTGCTAATGCCAGTGGACGCGATAATACCACACACTTTAACCCCATCAATGAGGTAAGTTTCGAACGACAGACTTTAGAAAGACATAAACAAAGTTAATTTTTTCCTTGAAGCTGTACTCATCTCACCAATCCATGCAGCAGGGCTTAAGTCACTCCTCCCTGGGCGCTCGTGGCGGCAACAGCGCCTTTGTGGATGTGCAAGCACCGACGCCACAGCAGCAACAGCCACCTCAGCAAGCAGCTCACCTGGTAGTGGGTTCCTCCTCGCAATTGCAACAGCAGCAGGCAGGTCCTCGACTTAACGGTACGGGCAATAGCTCCAGCTCTAGCTACGACTGCTCCGCCAGGAAGAAGCCGCGACGATCAACGTGAGTTTCACCAAAGCATATATTTCGCAGAAGACTTCACTGGTAATATCCCAATTCCTCACAGCAATGACAGCCAGCACTCTGCGCAAAGCCAGGCATCTCTGTCCCTGCCACCGCCCAGTGCTGATCCAACTGCCCCAACTGGTGCTGCCTACATGCAGAAGCATAACAATGGAGGACTGCTGGTGGCCGCAACTGCAGCGCCACCGGGCGTGCCGGCACCCAATAGTGCGCCAGGTGATGCCAACCATAGGAACAGTACACCGGCCGTGACGGGCAACAAGGAGAATGCCAATCCGGTGGACTTTGTCATCCGCCGTCCACGCAACTGTGCGCTGCTCAATGTAAGTTCTGGCTAAATGCCTCATTTCGTGATCACTTTGTTATACTCTTCCCCTCCTGCAGACATATAAGCCCACTCACAAGTTGGCCAACAATCACTTCCATCGGTATACCGATGTGAAGCCGAGAGAGGAGCGTCGTGCCACTGTGATCGATTTGGCCAATCAACCGAATGTCCAGGGAAAAATTAATGGATGGAAGATTTATCATTTGAGTTCGCAAATGGAAGACTTGGTAAGGGCAATAAACTATATTTATTTATTAATGCAAAAGCTAACCAATCTTTTTATGCTCTATACAGAACGAATCGGAAATGGTCAGTTTGGGCCAGCTGGAGGTTATGCTTAAAGATCTGGAGAAGGACAAGGATAAGCACAGTGAAATGGAGCGTGTAACGGAGTTGTTAAAGGTAAGCTTCTTATAGTTAACCCTATAACCGTTTGGTATTAATTGAATTCCTATTCCAGGGCAATATCCAACGAAGCAAGATCATCACCGAGGGCATCAACGAGGCACAGAGTCAGCTCATGAAGATCTTTGAGCACAAGCCACACGTATCGGACATAATCAACAGATGTGTATCCAAGCGGAACTTCAAAAAGCGCGAGAAGATCTAAGGGAGGATGTGGGACAAATACCAAAGAAATAGCTAAAGATCTAAAGCTAATTTGATTTAATTTGGAATCTACCATGTTCCATACATACTTCAAGTTGACTTTAGCTATTTCCGTGGCATATCTGTGTACATTGACTAGGTTAAGCCATTTAGATTTAGACTAATTCTTACCTTAATAACACATTGAGATTTGTAAGACAAACCAGAGTTACAAAGAAGACAGCAATATTTTTTCAATTTCCTAAGCTTAAAATACACCAAGTTGAGTTGTATTTAGTAGAAATGGTTTATTTTTGTATTTTGGGTATATTTGAGGATGTTTCCTACATGGGCGGCGGCGGTGGAACGCCGTTGAACATGGGATGCATGGCGGCGGGCCGCGGAGGTCCTGGCATTGGGAATCCTCCGCCGGGCGGTCCCATGGCCCGATGCATATTCGGCGGCGGTGGCGGCAGAATCTTGGGCTCGAACTTGAAGGCAAACTGCAGGAAGAACTGCTTGGTGTCACGATTCCAGTGCGTCCAGAACTTGCCTTCGCTTTTCTCCACCTCCCGCGACGGCACCTTGAACCCAATGGTCTCATACGGCTCGGAGGCGAACAACAGGTACTGCCACTTGCGGTCTGGCGGCTCGATCTTTTGCTCGTAGGCGGACATGAAGCGATGACGCGGTACGATGTTCTCCGAAATTTCCGGGTAATCGATTTGGAACAGCAGCGACTGCTGGCCATTGCTGAGCTCTCGCTGCTTGGTCACCCTATAACCAGGCCGTCCGATTTTCACGAACTTCTTAGGCTCCACGCGCGGCTTCTCCGGCGCCAGCAGCGACGACGGTGCCTCCTTGGCCTCCTTGGCGGCTCGGCGGGCCAGATTCTCCTGATGCTTCTTGCCCTGCGTGTGGGCCAGGTAGCTGCCCTCGTTATTGTGCAGCGTCAAACACAGCTTGCACTCGTAGGAGCCCAAGTGGTTCTTCATGAAGTACGGATCCTTGTTTAAATCTATGGTTTCGAGGGCGAGCTGCCGCAGGCGCTCCTTCCGGTCGCGGTTCGTTTCCGACCATGAGGCCACGCCCCCGCTGCCGGTCTTGCCACCGGCACGGTTCTGGAAGTCCATTTTCGGTTTCTTTTATTGAGTTTTCTAGCAAAGAAAAACGTTTTCGCGTTGGGTTGAAATTTTTCGGAAAATTGTTGTTGGTGTACAGAACAGGGTTGTTCAACACGACAGTTAGTGGTGGGAGTACAGAGTGGTTACAGAAAAACCGTTTTATTTATTTAATTTGAATTTCAACTCATTTTTATAATTACGCATTGAAGAAAGTTTGATATCCAATTACTTTTATTTATTTATATTCATTTTTATATTTATATTTATATAAATATTATCAATACTGCTTGCTACATATTGAAGGTATTCTTTTGAAGTCCTGAGGTATTTTTTAATACTGGAAGTGCAGTCACTCTCTGGTTATAGTTGCACATGGATCTTTTTTCGATTTTAAAAGTGAAAAACGGCAAGACCACAGTAAAAAATCTAAACATAAAGGCACTATTCATGTAATATAATGTGTAATGTGTTAATCAAAAAATAAAGGAATTTAAAAAAAGTTCTTTCTTGGCTTCGGGCGGAAGTCACTAATCATAGACGTCCGAGCTCACATTGTGTGTGTGAATCAATTCAATTTTCTTGCGACATTTCCATGGAAAACTAGGAGGAAGGCTAGAATTCTTCACTTGTAGCAACGACAATGGACGCCAGGATGAATACCAAGGGGCAGGAGCTTGGCATCATTGGTCCACCACCGGCAATGGCGAATTCCAGCAACAACAGACCCGATGCTCCTCCGCTGCCAGCGTCGACGCCTTCGACGAATGCCAGAACTGCAGCACCGCCCAGACGGATTATCAAGAAGATCAACCTGGATTTCAAGAAGCTTAAGGAAGCTGGCCTGGACAGAAAGCTGGCGGAGGTGCTAATCAAGCAAAATCCAGGTGCAAGGACGGGAATAACACCCTCGCCCAGTAGTAGCAGCTCTTCCCCTGTCAATACGCAGTCTACATCTGCGACTGCGACGACAACGGCGGCAGCGGCAGAGACATCGGTTGCGGCAGCATCAAGCACATTGCACTCGCAGCAGCCACAATTTCATAAGCCTGGTAATCTTTTGTGTTATATTTACATTTATTTTATTTGAATCTGTTGAAAACCGTTACCATGCTGTGAAGAAGCCTTGAGTGGTTTGTGAGAGTTTGGGACGCAGGGCAGCGGAATGTCGCGATGGCGCAGCTGCTTGAGGCGGCGCCAGATAATCATTAGCAATTTGGGTTCGGTTGATTTTTCTCGGGGTTCGGATCCCGTTTGGGGGAGGGATATTTTTTTTCTGTTTTAATATTTTATTTTTAACTTTTACTTTTATAATTTTACCTAAAAATTATGTATATTCTTTGGAGCTTTATTAAAGTTAGTCATTCGGTTAGATCGGTTAGAAGAAACATATAGGTATTTTTTTTTAAATTAATTAGTTAATATTTATTTTTATTAGCTACCCCTCATATTTTTGTAAAATTATTAAGGTAATTAAAAAAAAATAAAGATATAAATAATGTTTCATAAATATTTATGACCTTTCAAGGGTTAACTAAAGGAACCGAATTTGACCCCTAAAATGTTTGTGTTACCATGTTCCATCGAAGGGTTAATTAAGATATGTAAATAGTTTTTATTAAAAATGTGGAAACAATTTTTTAAATGAAAACAAAAACACCAGATGAAAAAAAAAAAAAAAAATAAAATAAGTTTTACAAAGACAAACATTTAAAAATAAAAACCAAGAAACCGAAGACTATGTACACTTTACTCCTCGTAGGCGGGGGGATTACTTTTTTTTGTTTGAATCCCCCACAAACTGGCTTCAAGTGCCACCTTTGACACACACGTTTATATTCTTTCGATGGCCCAGCCTGTAAGTGCGCGCGTCGAGTGAGGTTAAGTCAAGTTTTTGGCCCGAGTTCAAATCCCAGTGCAGGCCCAACTCCAATTTTATTTGATCGACCATCGCTGGTTTTTGTGTTGTTTTATGCTTTAATTCTTAAAATAATATTTTATTTATATTTTTCTCCCTCACAGCATTGCCGCAGGCTGCAGTGAACACGATTAAGATCTCAGATAGTATGGAAAAGACGGTGCCGATTCAACCGCCGCCGTTGGCCATGACGTCTTCCAGCCCGGAGCGCTCCATGCACGTCAAGGCTGTGTTAAAGAATAGGATTCTTTCCAAGAGTATAAACCCACCCACCCAAACCCAGAAGCCGATGCCAATGGCAGCACCCAAGACACCTCCAACAGCTGCTCAGGGTCCTGCTTCTCGTTGTGGCGGTGACAGCAATGCTTTTGCTGTTGCGAGTACTATTGGCTCTTTCTCTATTCCCAAGGCCGATTTGAGTGTGCGTCCAAAACATTCACCATTACTGCTTAATTTGGTAAATCAATTGCCGAAACATCGCACCATTTGCATGACCGATACCATACAGTTGAGGAAGCAGCAGGAGATGCTTCAGCTAAAGACTTTTGAAAAGCATCCTCCTCCTCAACAGAAGACACCATGGCAGTCACCGTCTTCGCACATTTTTATGCAGAAGTCCTCACAAGATGCGCCACATATTCCCATACAAAATCAGCCACAATCTCCGCATATTTCTGACCAGAAATCCTCGCAAGAACCATTAAATATTCCTATACAAAATTCACCCCAGGATCCAACACCAATTGCTCCAGCAAATCAATTGATTTCGCCTCCTTCAGAAGCTCCAATAACTTCCCAGAAGAGTCCTTCGCCACCACCCTTGATTGTGCTGGAAAACAAGGTACTGGCCCCTGAGGAGAAGATCGATTTGAGTAACCTGGGATTGCCAAGCAGTACTAGTATAGTGGCCACTATCCTGAAGACCAACTCACAATCCTCTGCCGAGACAATCCTAAAGGGCGGCAAGGTTATAATGAATGCCAGTAAGTTTAAGGTGCCGCCAAAAAAGCTAGCCGAGATGGCCCAAGAGATACGTAATCAGGCCCAGCAGCTGAAACTGAACACACAACCGGAAGCAGCAGATCCTGAATCAGCAGAGACACCTAAGACCACTTCCACTTTATTAAAAGAATTCCCCGAATCAACAATGACAGCAGAGGCGCACGAAGACGAAAGTAGCTTCATGGATCTCTCGCCGGAAGAACAAAGCTTGAATGCTCTATTTGGTGGTGCCGGAGGATACTCTTCAACTGGAGTGTCGCCAGAAAAAACGGAAAAGGAGAAGGCTGTGGAGGCTGGAGGTTCTTTAACTGTATTGACACCTGCATCCTATAACCTACCGAGCGTCAAAGAGATTCGGCCAGAGGAGGAACTACCCATTGGTAAAATTATGAAAATGGATGATATGGATATACTGCATGCCACATTGGATGTGAGTAGTGATAGCACCAACATTCTACGCATTAGTCCAAATGCGATTAAGCTGAGGAGCAGCGTGGATACGGCAAATATGGAGTTACCAGGAGTAACCCCTGCAGAGGGGGAAATTCTGGCTACTAATGCAGAATCCTTGGTAGACGCAACTCCAAATAAAAGTCATGAAGCTGAACAGCCGTCACAGCCAGATGTGTCATCAAAAGGGTCTCTGCAAAACCAGCTTGAACCAGTGACTGATTTGGAATCCGCCAAGGAAGTTAATCCCCCAGCAAAGCGAGTCCCCCTAAGATCTAAGAAGGCCAAAATCAATTTAGTGCAACGCAATAAAAGGCCCAGCATCTTAAACAAACCCTTGGAGGCAAAGAAAACGAAGCTAGACGACGGCGATGCAAACGATGCGGAGGCGGCTTCAGGAATAATCGATCACAGTTTGGTGGAGGAGAATCGACTAAGTGCCGGCGACAAAGAAATCGAGGTAATGGTATATTTGAATGATAAAAGATCAGTAAGCGTAAATATTAATTTAAAATTCCAAACAGGTGTCAGCTAACGAGGAGCAGGGAGTTTTAGAGTTCAGAGAAGATACTAAGCAGCAGGATGTCAGCCAGCCCAAAGAAGATAAGGAGCAGGAAGGCAGTAAGGTTACAAATGATGAAAAGCAGGAGGAAGTCAAAAATTCCAATGAAGATAAGCAGCAGGGAGCCAAAGAGTCCTCAGAAGATGAGTTTAAGAAAGCTTCAAGTCTTGAAAAAGGCACAAAAGCCAATAGCCAAATAGATGTCCAAAATTCAGCCAAATCCTCCATAGAACGTGAACTAACCCAGTTATATCATCCACCTAAAATGCCCAAAACGAAAACAATTAAAAGGAATACTAATCAAAAAGCCCTGGAGGACTCTCAACCAGCAGAAGCTGCATCGGTCTCCCCAATTGAAATTCCCTCAGAGGAGCAACTCCCAGCAATGGGCGATGCCAAGTTGCTATTCCAAAAGGAGTCGCCCATCGAAGTTTATACGCCGGAATCCACTGGAATACAGAACTTAGTTCCGCACCTGACAAGTGAGAAAGTGGCACTGCAGCCCATGGAACAGGAAGAAATTTCCCCACAGTTCCTTCATCCCGTATGTGTGACTGCTGAAGGCGGCCGCATTTCCACCTCGAGCACCACTGATAAGCCACAACATATTCCTATAGAAAATCCACTTCAGGATCCAACACCAATTGCTCCAGCAAATCATTCGACTCCGCCTCCAGAAGATCCAATAATTTCGCAGAAAAGTTCCTCGCCGCCACCTTTGTTTGTTCTGGAAAACGAGGTACTGACCCCTGAGGAGAAGATCGACTTGAGTAACCTGGGATTGCCAAGCAGTACTAGTATAGTGGCCATTATCCTGAAAACCGAGTCACAATCCGCTGCCGAGGCAATCATCAAGGGCGGCAAGGTTCTAATGAATGCCAGTAATTTTACGGTGCCGCGAAAAAAGCTAGCCGAGGTGGCCCAAGACATACGAAATCAGGCCCAGCAGGTGAAACGAAACACAGAACCAAAAGCTACAGATCCTGAACAAGAACCTTTACCACCAGCAGAGAAACCTAAGACCAATTCCACTTTATCAAAAGAATTCCCCGAATCAACAATGGCAGCAAAAGCACACGAAACATCACCACCAGTTCCCAAAGTCCAATCCGCCGTGGATTTTACAGACCAACTAATTGCTGAAAGTCCTTTAGACGAAAGTAGCTTTATGGATGTCTCGCAGGAAGAACAAAGCTTGAATGCTTCATTTGGTGGTGCCGAAGGATGTTCTTTTACTGAAGTGTCGCCAGAAAAAACAGAAAAGGAGAAGGATGTGGAGGCTGGAGGTTCTTTAACTGTTCCGACGCCTGAAGAGATTCGGCCAGAGGAGGAGGAACTGCCCATTGGTAAAATTATGAAAATGGATGTTATGGATATACTGCACGCCACATTGGATGTGAGTAGCGATAGCACCAACATTCTACGCATCAGTCCAAATGCGATTAAGCTGAGGAGCAGCGTGGATACGGTAAATATGGAGTTACCAGGAGTAACCCCTGCAGAGGGGGAAATGGACACTAATGCGGAATCCTTGGTAGACGCAACTCCAAATAAAAGTCATGAAGCTGAACAGCCGTCAGAGCCAGATGTGCCATCAAAAGGGTCTCTGCAAAACCAGCTTGAACCAGTGACTGATTTGGAATCCGCCAAGGAAGTTAATCCCCCAGCAAAGCGAGTCCCCCTAAGATCTAAGAAGGCCAAAATCAATTTAGTGCAACGCAATAAAAGGCCCAGCATCTCAAACAAACCCTTGGAGGCAAAGAAAACGAAGCTAGACGACGGCGATGCAAACGATGCGGAGGTGGCATCAGGAATAATCAATCACAGTTTGGTGCAGGAGAATCGTCCAAGTGCCGGCGACAAAGGAATCGAGGTAATTGTATATTTGAGCCATAAAAGGTCAGAAACCGTAAATCTTAATTTAATTAGTGTTAAATACAATCCCAAACAGGTGCCAGCTAACGAGGAGCAGGAAGTTTTAGAGTTTAAAGGAGTTGATGAGCAGCAGAAAGTCAGCCACCCTATAGAAGATAAGGAGCAGGGAGCCAGTAAGTCTACAAATGATGAAAAGCAGCAGGAAATCAAAGATTCCAACGAAGATAAGCAGCAGGGAGCCAGAGAGTCCTCAGAAGATGAGTTCAAGAAAGCTTCAAGTCTTAAAAAAGACACAAAATTCAATAGCCAAATAGATGTCCAAAATGCAGCCAAATCCTCCATAGAACGTGACCTAACCCAGTTATATCATCCACCTAAAATGCCCAAAACGAAAACAATTAAAAGGAATAGTAATCAAAAAGACCTGGAGGGTTCACAACCAGCATCAGCAGCAACAGCATCCGCGTCCCTAATTGAAATTCTGTCACAGGAGCAACCGCTGCCACAGGGCGACGCCAAGCTGCCGTTCCGAAAGGAGTCGCCCACAGAAGTTAATACGCCGGAATCCACAGGGATACAGAATTTAATTACGCACCTGACAGCTGAAAATGTGACACCGCTGACTAAGAAGAAGCTATCGCCATCTCCGCCCGGTTCAGAGGAAACAACTAAAGAAATGCCACGTAAGAAACGGATGAAAACACGACCTGTTCTCAGCAAACGAAACTCAGGACAGGAACAGGAAGAAATTCCCCTTGAGTTTCTTCACCCCGTTTGTGCGAGTGCTGGAGGCAGCCGCATTCCCACCTCGAGCACCAGTGATGATGATAGTACCGTGTTCCTTGGCTTTAATAACAAAGAGGAGAAGCGTTCCAAGACTCCAGTGCGCGGCAGGCGAGTGCGGCGAATGAGGATCAATGAAACCGATATCAGCGACGATGCTACTCCCTATGAGACTGAAGAAGAGCAGCAAAGGCCAGTGAAAAAGGACTTTCGACGCATACATCACGTGTCCGACTCGGAAAGCAGTGAAAGTCCCATTTATTTAGATGATAATCCGGTTAACGAGGACACAAGTCTTGATGAAACGCTAGTACCAATAGAAGCGGCCACTTCGGACCTAGTCAAGTGGGAGGATCTTAAAGGTAAAAGTACAAAATCAGTCTTAGACGCAACGATTGATCCCGAAAAAGGACAAGAAGAAGCTGACAAAGAGCCAGAACAGCCGGAATCTGTTATAAACAAAAAAGATTTAACAACTGATGACAAAGAATCCACGAGTTTTTCAAAAGAAAACCGAAAAACTCGCACCCCATTACTTTCTGAGCCTGTGATAAATAAAGGAGAAGATGAGCAACCAATTGACTCTACAAATTCTGTAAATTTAAAAGGAAATCGATTATCAAGGAATAAGAACAAATCAGACTCCGCAGTCCCTGCCATCACTGAACTGGCAGGAACTTCTAACCCATCCCAAACAAAAGCCAGTCGTAATTCTCGTAGTAAAACACCCAAGGAACCCCTTCCAATTCAACCAATTACTAAATCAGAGGAAAACAAGATAAACACACCTACACAAGAGGAACCGGAAAAAGTTAAAGCGGCCGAGGAACCTACTTCCAGTAAAAAGTCTGGGAGATCCAGGAATAGGAAATCAACTATTGCACCTGTTGCCAAAGATGAGACGAAACTGGAGGAAGAAATTAAGAATACAGATGATACACAAAACCCTCAGGAGATTACGGCTGCAGAGAAACCAGATACAAATTTGAAGATGAAGCGCCAGTCGCGCAGTAAAACAGGTAAAAAAGCAGATTCAGAAGTTAGTAAAAGCCAAACAAGCCAACTTGGCAGCCAGGAGGATAATAAATCTACAGAAAAGCCAAATCTAGCTCTCACTTGTGGAGAAAATAATATTCCAAACCCAAAAAATATTGATGCCACAGTGGATGAGGATAAGCCTTCGACTTCTATGAAATCCAAAAGGAAACGGCAATCCCGAAATACAGCGCAGGCAGTTTCCAATATAATTGCTGATGATGAGATAAAACCAACAGCATCCATAGCAGATTCCCAACCCGCAGAGATCGATACTGTGGCAAGGGGCAGTCGTAGGAATTCTTCTCGTCGTAGTTCAGTTCCACAGGACACAGCAGCCGCTGGAGTTGTTTCCAAAGATGAAGTTATAACTGACTCTGTTCCCAAAAGGGGCAGGAAAAGCAAACCTGCAACGCAGCCACAAAATCTTAGTGTGACTTTGGTAGCAGGAATAAAACTTGATCCCGATGCCGCTGCTGCCTCATCATCCAAACGAAAAAGAAAGCGAGATGCTTCTGCCGATACAGAACCAACTCAGGTGGTCAAAAAAATAAAGCCAGAAGACTTTAATCAACGCTTGCTGCTTATCCGCCACCGGGAGCAGTTGGACAGTGATGAGGTTCTAACAGATGAAGGCAAGGGCAAAGGTCCGCTGCAATGCGGCTTGTGCCTGGCACGCAGCACCGAAAAGGATTGGCAAAGCCATTTGGCAGAACACTATGGAGTCGGTTGGCTGGTCGGCGAGACTCCCAACATTACCCGCGCCTGGGTCTTAAAACTCATGAAGAAGTATATTGATGAAAGTCACGAAAAGTTAACTTGCCGCCTCTGCCAACGGCAACTGGGCTCGCACATGGGCATGATTGGCCATCTGGAGGGATGTGGCAATAAGCAACGCGTGGATTGCGACCTGTGCAACAGATCCTATTCCAAACTCTCATTTCCCATACATAGGCAATCCTGCTCGACCCAACAGAAGAGAAGAGAAACTGCCACCCCCTTCAATCTACGCCTGCTGCTCATCCGGAAACGAGAGCAGTTGGACAGCGAAGAGGTTCTAACGGAAGATGGCAAGGGCAATGGTCCGCTGCAATGCGGTTTGTGCCTGGCACGCAGCACCAAAGTGAAGTGGCAAAGCCATTTGGAGGAGCACTATGGAGTCGGCTGGCTTGTCGGAGAGACACCAAAGGTAGGTTATGCAATTACTCAATAAATTAAAATCCCAATTATTTCTTTCATACAGATAATCACACGCGGCTCGGCAATGCTTATGATGAAAGCCTACTTGGAGGAATCCAAAAAGAAGCTAAAATGTCGGCTTTGTGAACATCAGTTGGGCAGTGCTTTGGGAATGATGCTTCATTTGGAGTCCTGCGGCAACAAGCAGCGTGTGGAATGCCAGATCTGCCAAAAATCATACACTATACTCACGCTACCGGCTCATTATCGGGACTGCTTGAGGCGCCAGCAGCTTGCAGAGATTTCGATGGAGAAGGCTGAGCAGCAGAAGGCAGATGATGATAGCGAAATGGTGCTAAGCAATGCGGGACGAGCTAAACGGAAGTCTACAATCAAGTAAGATATGGAAACAAAGGATATTCGCTGTTTTTTTTTTATAAGAAATATATGAGTTCTTGTATTAAAACGAGTGTAAAGGATTTAAAACCAATTAAAAGGGCATTTAAAATACTCTCCTTACGAAATCCGAAAATTTGACAACAAGATGATAAAAGGATCTCAAGATTTTCCCGCCCATCGGCTAAAATTATATCGTATACTTTCGGGCACTATTTCAATTGATTTAAAAACAACTGAGATCTGAGATCTGCCGTTAGATACCGAAAGATAATACTAAAAGGAAAAAATGTCATAATATTTCTTATATTTATTTTTATTACAGGGCTGAAACCAAGTTAAAAAATATTGGTGAAGACACTTCCGCCAAAAACGAGTTCGATGGCAACGATTCTTCCGATTACGATGTTGCTAATGATAATGAATCATCTGAGGAGTACGAATCGGAGGGAGTGGACTCCAATGAGGACTCCATTACCGCCGAGCAAGATGGCAGCGATTGCGAAAAGCCTAAGCCCAGTAAAAAACAGCCTAGTAAAAAGCGGCCCGAAAATAGCGTCGAAAAAGCAACAAAGCCTTGTAAGCAAAAGCTATTTGAGGGGTAAAATATGATATTAACAATCGTTTTATTTTGTATAAATTACAGTGTTCTCACGTGAGGAAACCCGAAAGTCCAGCGCGACATATAAATGGAAAGAATTGTAAGTGAATCAAAAATACATTAAACCTTTCGCTTAGAACTTTTGCAAATGATTCTTAAATTCCTTTTTTAGTTTGAAAATAAATTATTCAGAAAGTCCATTGTACTGCCATCTTGTGCCGGGCTACACAATGCTGTCGCTGGAAGATGCCCAAAGTTTGCTGCCCTCCAAGGAGCAAACATCTGTACGCTACGCTTATGGTAAAGTAAGCCAGGACTCGGACTGGCAACGGTTGGCACCGCTTGAAGGTTTCAACAAAGAAGGTAAAGTTTAATGTGGGAAGAGACAAATTCAAATCTTGAACTGTGCAAGTTTCTTTTTTCAGGCGAATATGTGGGTTATCTTGGTGGACCTGTTAGACAGCTCGCTTGGGCGCCGTTGCCCTCAAACACTACAGATCAGTATTTGCTATGTTCCCTGCGATCCAGGATGAAATCCTTTGCCCGACATTACAAACTGAAGGAGGAAGATGGCCTTTTGATTTTACTTAAATGTACAGAGGGGCCTTCGAATGATGAAGCTTGGACCGTACGGCCCGAGCTTCATTATGGAATTCGTGTGCCCAATGGACCGGTTCATAGCTTTGCTTTCTTGCCCAGCGGTGGCTACGATCCGGCAACAAATCGCTTAGGCCTTTTGGCTGTGGGTCATGCCTCGAGTGATGTCCATATTTATGCTTTGCCCCTGAAGGTCAACGATGAGGAGAAATATGGGGAAAAAGTAGTTATTCAGTTAGAGCCCGTGATTACTCTCAGCTTGGATGTGAACCAGCCGCCTGTTGCAGATCAGTGCACGAAAATATGTTGGTCAGAGGTATGTAAAATATATTAATTGTACTATTTTATATTAACCAAATTAATAACATTAAATTTGATTATTACTTTCTCAGGCTTCCGCACACCATTTCTTGGCAACAGGCTATGCCAGTGGCCGCATAGCCTTCTGGGATATTGGCGACACGGATGGCATTAATTGTTTCAAGCGGAATAACGATCAAGCCTGCATTTTTGTGCCTTCAAATACCCTATATTTCGGCGAGCGGAATATCCAATGTAAGCTGCAACACGGATTGCAAAAAAAACGTATTATTATTTCTATTTAATGGCTTTTCAGTTATGGAACTGCATTACGATATGAATGGAATACGTTGGGTAGCGGCGGGCACCTCAGTGCGTAAATTTATGGTTTATGATGTTATAAACTGGTCCCAACCGACTACATTGATGCAGAACTTCTGGAATAATATATATTTAGGCACATTAACTTGGTCCCCTGTTAGCGAGGCCATCGTACTCAGCAGC
The DNA here is from genome assembly GCA_035045905.1 of Drosophila anomelani. Taxonomy (NCBI): domain Eukaryota; kingdom Metazoa; phylum Arthropoda; class Insecta; order Diptera; family Drosophilidae; genus Drosophila; species Drosophila anomelani. The sequence goes on from JAWNOO010000165.1 coordinate 15,148,993, forward strand.
ACCAGTAAGCACAATCGTTTATTTGCAATTAAAACAGCATTTAATTATAAATATTAATATTTTATGGCAGACTACAACTCCCGTGCGATATTGCTTCATCCGGCGGGCATAGAATTCAAAACCCGAAGACTGGATAACACCATGTCGGCGAGTCGCTCCATGCATACGAATTGCCACCAGAATTACATGGTGCTAGTGACGGATATCGGCGATCTGGCCTTTCTCGATGTTAAGGCCATAACCCGTGGGAGTAATCTGGCCAAGACGATGTTAAACTACCGAGCTGTATCCACCACCAAATTGCAAAATCTGGGCTCTGGGCAGCCGAATCCAACCGATGTAATCAGTGCGGATGAATTCCACAGGGACTATGGTGTGCAGATCAATCCTCTAGTCCAAGCGAATCCGCAATCTATCCGCTTTTCCTCATACCTGTCGGAGAAGCGTCTGCCCAGCAATCCGCACACTTTGGCGCTAACTCGAAACAACTGCGTTCGCTGCAACTGGAACTCCTTGGCACACTCGTGGGTGGCCATGGGAGCTGAACATGGCCTGCTGCGCATCCTAAACTTCAAGCGAAATATTTTCTTATAAAGAAATTCTGGTATCTGAACAAGCATCATCTGAGATTATAACTTATTTTATCGTACTACCTAATATTAATATTAAATGATAAAAAACGGAGTGGCTAAGGGAGATTTAAATTATATTTGAGAATTGCTTTTACTTTAATTTTTATATAGCTGTTGTAAAATTGTATAAATTATATATTTTATACGAAGTTATTGTTGCAAAATATAATCTAACCGTATTATACAATTTGGAATTCAGAAGTGTCATCTTAATATAATAGTAGTAAATCGTAGTAAGCTATGTTCGTTTGGGCTAGTCAGACTTCCAGTCTTCACTTTGAGATATACGATTCCGAATCGAAATCCATAAAACGTTCAAAATGAATCCCAGCAATGAAAACAAGGATATCGCTTCAGAAGAAGATTTTGCCGAATTAGAAAACTTGCGAAAGAGAATGGTGGCATTGATGCAGCGTATGGATCGTGTGCTAATTCCCCTGAAGGCCATGCGAAACGGTATAATGCCCGGTCAGCCAGACTATCCAGGAATTAACGATGGGCCAGGAAACGCAGATTTCGAAGAGGCACTGGCTGTAAAGAACGATGAGTCACATTATGCAGAGCCTGAAGGACACTAATATTAAATAAGTCGATGCAGATCTAATCCAAGGACCTAGCAGCCCCAACCAAATTTTGTTTTGTTGCTCCACATTTCCAGGGACACTTCTCGCTGACGATCGAACCCAATGATCTACTTCTAAATCAGCCTGCAAGGCCGAAAAGGACACAAATATAAATGAGAAACTGGGCAGAAAACGAAACTAAATCGACCCAAAACCCACATAAATAACTGAAAACTGGTTAAATATTAAATATATATATATATTTATTTTTCGCGTATCATACGTAGTTGTGTTATTCCATAAAAACTATGTTTATGCAAATTTAACAATGATCGACGGGGACTCTTTATAGCTTTCAGCTGTGAGCTGTGATTATTAAATTAATTTTAAATGTCGAAATATCGGTTTGATAATTTTTAAAAATATATAGTGTTTATTTCGGGTTTTACTAAATAAAATATTAACACTTCCCTATCGCTGTATGGGCGTAAATAAATAAATTTGCAAGGGCCTTACAACTTATATGAGCTATATGCTAAGTGAATGCTTTCGATTGGGACACAAACAGCTAGATATATATATATATAGTTCATATACATAGACATACATATACATAGTACAAATATATATTACGAATTATCGAACAAATGCATGCAAACACGTTAAAAAAAACCCGAAATGAAATGCAAAATTGCCAGTTAAACTTCGTAAAAAAACAGAATTCGTTGATTGAATGTGAAGTAACACTAAATAAGCATACATATACATACATTATAGGTATTATGATATATATGTTTTTCTTACATTGCTGTTGTCTTTTCTATGGCTGCAAAAGCAGGCCGTTAACAGTGGCTTAACATTTCTCGCGGCTTTTCTGCAGTTGACCTTCAGTCTTCGCTCTAAGCTATAGTTTGCTGCAATTCTCCCGATCTCCTGATCTCCGCTCTATGCCTAACCGAAAATCTATGCGAACATTAAATTCTATAAACAAATTCATCCATCCATCGCAACGGAACTTGCACCTAACGCGAACCTAAATCAAACGTAAATTAACGGCAAGTTAACAGTGATTTCCGGTCTGTCTCTCAGCTTCCGGTTTGCGATTTGCGCTCCTCAAGGGGAAGTTTCCTTCACACCTTTTACTGCTTCTCAGCCCCATTGACGGGAACAGGGGCCGGGTTAGACCTGTTGCCGGCCAGCTCCTGCTGGATCTCGTTCAGACTCTTGCCCTTCGTCTCCGGCACGGCAAAGAATACAAAGAACACGCCCAGAACCGTCAGTCCCGCGAAGAGCCAGAATGTGCCGCCAATACCAAGGCCAGCGTTCAAGTCATCAAACGTCTTGGTCACAACGAAAGCCAACAGCCAGTTGGAGGTGCCGGCCAGCGAACCGGCGAATCCCTTGATGTCAGTGGCAAACAGCTCGCCCATCATCAGCCATGGCACCGGTCCATAGCCCATCGAGAACATGATGATGAAGATGCACAAAGCGGCCACCGGCAGCCAGCCTAGGCTCTTCACCTGTTCCTCGTCCTGGCCCTGCAGATAGAAGTAAACTCCAATGGCGGTGGTAGCAACGGCCATGGCAATGCCAGAGGCCAGCAGAAGAATGCGACGTCCCAGCTTGTCCACTACCACGGTGGAGACAAAGGTGGCCACCACCTGCATGATGCCAATCAAAATGGTTGCCCACCTGGGTCCGATGCCAGTGTTGGCTTCCTGTAAAGGTAAAGGATTCCAGTTAGATTTTCAAATAATTAGTAGGCTTTTCTAGACTCTAACCCACCTTGAAGATCCTGGAGGAGTAGAAAATAACAGCGTTGATGCCGCACACCTGCTGGAAGAACATCAGGCCCAGACTGATGGCCAGAGCCTTGCGGGTGACGGGTCGGTTCAGGGCAGCCCACACATTGACCTTGTTCTCGCGGATCTCCCGATCGGTTTCGCGCAGCTCTGCCAGCTCCGGCTCATAGTCGTACTCCTTGCCACGCAGCCACTGGATGGACTTGATGGCACCCTCCGACCGATCTTTGGCAACCTGTCAAAAAGGGGATTACGGAAAGTTAGACATGCTCGTCGATTGTTTATCTTTTTATCGTCCCCTTTTGATTGCAAACTCGTGGTGATTTTCCTATCTTTAAGGTTTTGGTTTTACCGAAAGATTGTTTTGATTGACTCGGCGATTATATCTACTCAAGATACTACTACTACCTTACTATAATTCAAAGGCGTCATTGAATGGAATCAAATCATGATAATTTTTAGTTAGGAATTTTTATCAAGAAGGTATTTTTGATAGACTTGCAGATAAAATAAAGTCAAGATAATATTACTTTATTTTAATTCAAGGCGCCATTGATTTATACATATATGTAATAATATTTTATTGTGATTTGGATCTAGATTAGTGATGCTTCAAGGCCTGATCCGTAGCAAACTTCTCAAGTTAATGAATTGATCAGGATTGAAATATTTCCCAACACTTTTAATAAATTCCCTATATAAACCCTGATAAATCATAATAAATTAATTCAGAAACTTACCAAATAAGTGGGCGATTCCGGCATGAAGAAGAAGATGACTCCAAAGACCAGGGGCAGAATACCGCAGATGACGCTCACCCAGAAAATGTCCAGGCCGGCCCCAATGGCGTACACAAACAGAATACCAATGGTGATCATCAATTGGAAGAAGCTGCCCAGCGTTCCACGGATATCCTTCTGGGCAATCTCGCCCGTGTACATGGGAGCGGTCACACAGAAGGCACCGCCAGCGATACCAAGAATGAAGCGGGAGGCATACATCATGCCAACGTTGGCGGCCCAGATAAGCATCGCCCAGCCGACAATGAAGGGCAGGACCAGGAACAGCATGGTCCACTTGCGGCCAATTAAGTTGATCAGGAAACCAATGGGAATGCACACGCAGGCGGCACCCAGTGTCATGGCTGAGCCCACCCACGAGAATTGGTTGTCGCTCACGTCGAAATCATAGCCACTGTGATTATCCACGATTTCCGTTTGGGCTGGGGATGTCCAGCCCAAGAGGGTGCCGCAGGCGAAGGCACCGCCAGCTGCTGCCAGAGCGGCCACATATTGTGGCAGTTTCTTGGAGGGATTCTCCGTGGACGTGTGCACCATGTTGCCGAGTAGGTTCTCCTGATCCTGCAAAAGAAAATGATAGTTGGTAAGTCATTTTTAAAAGAATTTAAGGAATGTTTTCAGTTTAAGAGTTGGCTATATCCTTGTAAACTTTCTACTTTTATTTAAATATATTCATATATCCCTGAACATCCTTGGCAATGATCGTTCTTGGTTACTTTTACCTTTCACAACTCTAAATAGATCTAAATTTTGGGTAGATCGTTCTTCTCTGACCAACTAATTGGGACTGACGGCCAGTCCAGCAGCTACCTGTGAGTATTATCAAGCCTTGGGCTCCGATAAGAGCCCCCCGGCACAGTGATTAGGACATTTATTGGCGGACCGATATGGGCATTCCATTGATTGGCCGTGCACCCATATTTATTGCACTCTCCCGGTAACAAAAAACTAAAAAAAAACCTACATTTTGGGCTATACTCTCCTCATTCCAATTGTGCGCTGAAGTGCTTCATTATTTCATTACGATGGTCACATAAACAGAAGTTGCCCCCGAAATCGAGGCAAGCTCACGCACACTCGCTACGCAGATATCATTCATACGCCGAGTGGTCAGGGAAACATTATGCTTTCGGGCAGGAAAAGCCTTTAAGATTTTAATATTGATTTCATATTTTAAGTCAGAGATGCCGCGTGATTACTAAAACTAAGAACTGCGGGCATTCCCATTATCAAATTGAGAGGTAAAGTAGTATAATTCTTATGTTCCCACTTGAATATTTTAATACACCGGTACTTGTACTTATATAAATGGTAAATAACTATCCGATAGAGTTTATACGATAAGGGGGAGATTAACTGAATGGAAATGACCTAATTAGGCAAATAAAAATGTATATATGGGTTGAAAACAGGATAATCCTGTTAAAATGGGTTTAACTTATAAGGAATTGAAGTTAATTCTATAGAAAAGAGGTTCCAAAGCTTTAAGACTATATAATTACAGATAAGGTGTATTTATTTAAAGCCATTTTATTTATTTTTGACTTTTAAGATTAAGACTAGAAGCTTTATTGTCTTGTAAATCTTATTTTAATAAAAGAAAGGAACCTAATTTTGGCAAGCCGAGGAAAAATTGTATATTAGGGATTAATATAAAATAAACCCATAAAAATAAAACATAAAAGTTGCCATATACTAAATTTAAGCAATAGATTTCCCAAAACATACATGTGGACATACATATATCCTCAACCCTCAATTGTTTTACATTCCATTCTATTTGTAGCCTTTTATAATTATGGCCTCCCAAGGGTCACTCAAGCAGCGCCAATTAGCCTTATTCGAATACCTTATTAGCTGTACTCCATTGACTTCCGTTCAATGGCCATAAATTACTGTATAATCGGTACAGACATATATATATAGCTTAGAGTAGCGCTATCCTAATCAGTAAATTGCCAAAATATCAGCTATATAGCAGACGTCAAATCAGCTGGCCAAGCTTTTTTATCGCAAGCTTTTTCAAAGATATCTTTAGTGTTTATAAACAGAACTCATTCCGGGTAGGTCATTATATGGATGTCTGCTTTATTGTCTGTTCATAAAAGGGGTGTGTTTTGATTTTAGTGAATGGAAAAGCTTGCCTTTATCTTGGTTAGGGTCTTGACCTTTGTCAAGAGCTCGGGAAAGATAAATAAAAGGAAAATATTTGTAATATATGTATCTTTTGTTAATGTTGAGATACAATTGAAACTCCAACTATTTTATTTAGAATTTTAAAAGGACTAATTCCTATTAAATTCTAAAAAAAAACAATACAATACCAACAAGTTTAAAAATGATGCCGGAAATAACTAATGCCTAAGGACAACTCCTTGAGAAATCCTAAGAAATTGAAGAACTTAAGACCCAAACCCAGCCCTGGACAAGCATAAAAACCATTTGGCAAGCCAACATATGGGTAATTTATGGCCATTTTCTCTTCGTCGCTTATTTTTTATATGCAAGTATACATATCTCATGTGTCGCCGCCCACTCAAGCAGCCCACTCGGAGTGCCATTGCCAATCTTGGCCCACGCCATGGAAGACAACAAATCACTTCCGTGAAAATGCAGGCCGAGAGTTGCAGCTGGATAGAAGGGGGACTGTAAGTAAGCACGCCCACATATTAACTGCCATTTACTGGGCTCGGGACGGCGACGGGACACACCTCCGGAGTCCAGACTGGCTGCCAGGCGAGGAGAGCAAACGAAGCGTTCAAATCGTGGCTAGAGTGTCTGAAATCGATATCTGGCTAGATTCAGTTCCGTCTGCGGCTAATGTGGTCAATCCAATGGCTATGCGTCGACGTTCTGTATCTAAATTTAGCCTTACTGCCACCCTAAACAAAGCCAGTAAGCCCCACACGCCCCAGGATGACAACTGCCTGAGCGTCGGGGTCCAAGTTCGTTTCAATGTCAGTGGCAGCAGGCGCAACAGTGCGCGTCATAAGCATGCTAATGGTCTATGCATATAGCATTCCTATAAACTGGTTCAAAAAGCATAAGCAAATTCCGCTCAAATACTTAAAACCTATTGACTTGTCTAGGTTAATTTATGTACAATAATCCTGAGCTATTAACTATAACATTTGCATTACGGGAATGGTTAAGAATTCTAGGTAGGTTTAAGGGGATTTTAGGTATAAATGAAATGAATATTTAAATAACTACTCAAATACATATTTTTAAATATATTATATTTTGAAGGTAATTTTCTATAACATTTTTCAAACAAATTCAAGTTAAATGCTTTAAACACATTTAAATCAAGGTTGGATTCATTTAAGGCATATAAATATACAAATTAAATCTTATTTTAATAATCTCTTATTTAACTTTGAATATTTCGCGATAGCAAACGCCTTTTCTGGTAATTTGGCTCAATAATTTAAGCCAAAATAAAAGTGAAAACAGTTTTATGGCTAACCATTTGGGGCAAACTCATTGATATTCGAAAAATGTGCCATACTATAATGTGTGTTATCGAACTGGTCGACTTTTCATAATTTTGTGTGTCGTCGCATTTCAAAATGTAAATGTTGCTCATAAAATCTTGTTGTTGTCGGGGGAATTGTGCACAAAATTTTTAATGGTTTCGAAGGGGTGGTGTCGCAGTTAATCTGCGTGTGTGTTTTATTTGTACTAAAATAATTCAACACAACTGTTGACTCATCCAGTGTCAGTCAGTGGAACAAGTTTCAATTGAATGGTCCCGGTGAAATAATCCCTCTTCTTCAACAAAAACACAAATCCATTTCATGCTTATTGTTATAAATAATTTCTCTCTCTTCTGGGAATCAGTGATACGCCCCCTATTTTGGAGTGTTTACTTATCAAATAGTGTCTTTGCTTTTTTACCAAATGAGTTCCAAACAGATAATACAAGATAATGTAGCAGCGTATTTTTTGTGATTTTCTGTGACCTTGTCCAACTTAAAAGAAACAAAATGAAAATAGAAAGTTTCCACATCAGTCGGAACTCATTAAGCTGATAAGCTTGGCGATCCATCAATGGAATTTGGAAAAATGTTTGGGTTTCGGCAACCAAAGCTGCAGATAAAAGACAACAATAATTGCTTTATAATTGTTTATCGCTAAAACTGTATATGTAAAGCGGAAATGATGTGAGAAAGGTATTTGAACTATGAAATATGAAATTACTTTTTTTAGAGGAAAAAAAAACGAACATTTCTGGCCTGATAATTGCCTGGTAAACTATTTATATCTCATATCTCTTTTTTTTGCGGCAATATCTTTGTGCTTTCAACTACGCGTTTGCTTTACAAACATTTGAGATTGCTTTCGGTAAATATTTTGCCATAAAATCGCGTTTTTAAATGCCCTAACTTTATGCAAAAGTATAAATAATATTACGGAATTATATAGCCAGGGTATTTGTAGTTCGTTTCGTGCTAAGTCTGATTTCCTGTCTCGTTTTTCTTTAGTTCGCACTGCGTTAATTGGACTTTCGCCGTGGCTTCTACCAAGGTCATAATCAAAAATGATGCATTAACTTGGCTAGCCAGCTGGCCAGCGTAAATTAAGTTAACTTGGCTAGTGGATAAGATACACAGGAAAAAAGGTATTACAAATTTTAAGGGAACCTGAAAAATATGCTTCCTTTAAATAAGCAGATTTTGCAGGAAACTTTTTCTTTAAACGGAAGAAAATAACCTATTTGTAGGTTTTTTAGTTTAAATTTGAAATATTTTCCCCCAGTGTTTTATGTCTTAATTTTTATGCGTACATGTGGAGTGGAGCTGGTGCGTCCATTATCGCCGGCTTTGACAATTTTGACCGCTTGCCGGGAACCGTATTTGGCCCCATTATCCGCGGATTCCAGCAGGTGGGAGCTCTCCTCGTTGTTGGTGCCTGGCTTTTTGGCAACCTCCTCGCCGCTGGAATTGCTCGACGATGCGGTGGACATCTTGAAGGGATTATGTAAACTTCGGGTGGGGTTTTCTTGGGAGTTGCGATGGGGATATGTTTTTCCGTATTCCTCGGTGATTTATTGTCTAATTACACCAGCTTTTATATAACTTTTCACGGCACTTTTTCGGGTCAATAATAATTTAATTTGTTGAATAATTCGAAATGTCCTTTGGCTTGGCTCTTTGTCCTTTAGGAAGTCGTTGGCCACCCACGTAGCATAGAATACATTAAGGCGCATGCGCATCAACGGCGAAACATGTTGCTGGCCAAGAAATAAAACCGTAAAAACCGTAGTTGCTAATATTTCTACACGGCGATAACAATTTTGATATGGTTTCAAAAATTTCAAAGATATTTTTGGATATGTATGGGATTCGGTGACTTCCTCGAGTCGTCCGTCCGCACTCGCGTGTATCTGTATCTTGAACTTGGTATCTTTAACCGAACGCCACGAATGCTGGCTAGCAAATGAATGGCGCGCCAAACAATGAAAAGGCCTCCGCCGGGCTCTGGCTCTATGTGGACTCGCCGTTGCCACCGCTCTCCAAGTTCCCCTCGAATTCTCACATCTCATCGCTGTTGGCTCTATGTGCACGCTCCGGTTTGTGTGCCCAGAGAACTGGTGTCTGGTTTTTCTCTTTCTCTCTCTCTCATTCTCCAGCGACCATGGTCCCGGTCCCTGTCCCGGGGTAAAGACGACTCTATATCCATCCGAGGCTATTGACTCGCGGCAGACAGCAAACTGGAATTGCAGGCGCCTCTGCGCTGCACAGATTTTCGTTTATTTCGGATCGCCGGTTCAGGGTTCTGCTTGAAATTGCATACAGCCCGCCACCGTGGAGTGGATGCAACACATGGCGGCCATCTCCTGGGCATCCGCTGGCTCTGCCTGTCCATTGAGTTAAGTGAATGCAAATTTATGAATCTGCAATTGATCTGTACACTTACTAATTGCTTAACGGTAACTGATTTCTAGGCGTGGAAAATTTGTAATTGAAAATTTAAATATGTTCTAAGAAAACCTTAAAAAATTCATCGATATGCATTTAATTGAAAAATAAAACAAATTGTTAGTCATAAGTACATATTTTTGATAATTAAATTGAGAAAATGTAAATAAATGCATTAAAAGTTTAACAACCTAATAAACCCGATAAATCCCATCCATGTGTTTGCAAGTTCATAAAACCGCAGATACAGGAAATTAAAATGCATCTGTACTTTGTGTATAGATCTCCACGTGTCATCTTTGTTTACTGCATTTTCCATATGCAAACAAAGATTAAACTGAAATAAAGGCTGCCTTTCGGAATCGGGCTATATGTACATGTTTCGTCTATATCTATGTACGAATTGTAAAATTCCCATTATCATAACCCATTCCTAGCTACTATTTGCCTAGCTGCTAGGCAAACCCAGCACGTTCAATGGTTCCCGTTTGTTGTGGGGCCAGATAATGTGGCTGCCACTGAGCATAATGGATTGCCTCTTACGGTGGCTTTGCTGCAAATGGAAATGAGCATTTCCAGGCTTTTCGTATTTTTCGATAAATAAATACGACACTGCTCCCTCCAGCTCCGAGCTAAAAATGGGTCAGATAATGAGGAGACTCTTTTTATATTATCTGGTAAAGTGTTCTGGGATGTTATGGAAATTTTTGGGCATACAAATGCCTTATAAAGAAGCACGTGAACTTAATTGTAAGTGGCAGGTATTTATATTGAGACCTCGAACGTGAAAGGCTTTCCATATTTTATAATTTATTTATACCAGCATATTTTAAGAAGTATTCAAAAGAACTCTTTTACACAAAGAGAAATGTATTTTCCATTCAATATTATGATAATGAAAATTTAAATATTTCTGTTTTTGTTATTTTTATAAAACTAAGAACCAAGTCAACTTTGGAAATCAGAAAAGTCATAAAATATTAAATGGATTAGAAGTAATAAAAATAATATAAATAAAATATGCTTTAAAAATATAAGTTCCACAAAGATATAAAAAAATTTGGATTCCATACTTTGGGGAGTTTTTTATTGAAGAAAGTATTAAATAATATTTTGTTTATATAAAATTTTAAAATGTATATTTTCCTTTTACCATTTTTGCTCACTGTAATTATGATAAAAATCGCTTAGTGTCGTAACTTGTCCTAACGCAACCCTGTTAACGTTTTGTGTATACGCTTTGTCCACACCCTTAACCTTGTCCCCACACCCCCAACCCTCTCTATTGGCCCCGCCATGACCCCCGCGGGGCATTAACGCAGCTCCGGCGGGACTTGGAATACAACCAAACATTTGGCACGCTCCACGCTTGGAACAGGCTCACAGAACGCCCAAAAGCATGCTTTCTCTACCTGCTGCTTGAAAGCGTTTTAGCATGTACAGAAAATATGTGTATCTGTGTGACTGTATCCACACGCAATGCTGCCCAGACCAAGGGTGTGTGTGTGCTACTAATTAACAGGGAAAGTGCAAAGGGTATATAGTTAAGCCAGGAAAATAATGATGATTAAATGCGCGACGTTATGCAACAGAAAGCTCATTAGCACTGGGCCAACGTTGACATAGGCCCTGATTTGGTGAGCGGCGGTGTGTCGGGGGCTACGTCAGCAGCGGCTACGTCACGCAGCCATGTATCTGATAGATACATTTCATTCCGTGAGGGGCGTGCGCCGCGTGACGTCACGGAAGCCAAGCCCCAAGAATCTCGACCAATCAGCTAAGGCAGAGCACAGAACGAGCCTCTCAAAACAGAATACTGAGAAAACTAAGCAAATCAGCAGAACTAAATAAATATGCAAATATACAGCGACGAGCAAAAGAATATAGTGAACTAATTATAAGGTCATCATTTTTATTATGAAAATGTTCTTGAATTTATTTAAATTTTATTTATATCAATATAGAAGCCCTTGAATTATTTAGAAGTTATTTTACGTCTGATGTTAACTTTTAAATCCCTTAAAGTTTTGGGGTATCTTTAGTTAAACTAAAACTCTATGTATCTTATTTATTTATATTTCGTTTCCAAAAACATATTTTTTCCCAGTTAAATGCTACCATAACTCCCTCACCTGTAACATCTGTTTATCTCTGTGAATAAATGTAAATATTTTCTTTTTCTGTACATTTTCTTGGCTTGCTTTGTTGGCCCGCGAATATCACGCGATTTATAGCTCTCGGTTCAAGTGCAGCTACCAAATATTTTTGCTGACCCACCATAATATCTTTTACCAACGACCTACATTTGAACTTGTCACAGGGCCAACATGATGTCAACAGCTCCAAATTCGATAAATTCTATTTCACCAACACCCCCAAGACGGTTGAAGAAGCCCAAAATCAATAATGCGTCCTCGACGACGACCCAAGGTGAATGTATCTTGTATACATATATATTTTACCACAAATGTGGGTGTCTGGTTTTAAGCCATGCAATTTGTTGCCTCACTGATGAAATTATTAAATAGACTTTCAGGATTTTAAAAGAAAACGTAATTATTCCTCGTAAATTGAAATTTATTATTGCAGTGAAAATTGTTCTTTATTTTGGGGCAATGTCTTGACATTAAAAAAGCTGGTTATATTTAATGTTTTTAATTTAAACTCATGTTTTTTTATACTTACACTTAATGGTCACAGATTCTTAATAAAAACACAGAATTCTGAAATGAGAAAAAAATTAAATATTAAAAAAAAGCTGAAATAATTTAAATATCTTGAATATTAAATATATAAATATTTGTTTTATATATTATTTATCATACAAAATTATTAAGAAAATGCTACTTATTTTATGTTATTAATAATATACTCCTATAATTATAATTTCAATATAATAAATATTAAAAATATATAATAGTTGTAAAAACTAAAAAAAAATATACCAAAATGATTATGAAAATAACATTAAATATTATTAAACTTATTTTTATTTGAATACATTTATTCATTTTATACATTTTTTGTTATTTATTTATATTGTATTTATTATTGCATTGTATTTTATATTTCTGTTTACCATTTGACAACAGACAAAAGCTCGTTGCTAGGATAAGCTTCCCTTTGGTCTTTAAGCTTTATTCCTATCGCTCAGTTTGTGACAAAGACTCCCAAACTGTGCATTTGTTATTTATAAACTGGCTCTCAAACTGTGGAAATGAGAATCGAAACATTTATAACCCAAAATTCTCTCTAAAATGATAAGTAAATATAAATAAATAAATATTTAAACAATTCTCTGTGCCACAGAATTGACAAAACACTTGCTTCACTTTTTATTGTACGTGAGTGAGCCATGGAATGAAGCAAGAACCAAATGAATGAGTTGAATTTCTTGGAACTCTTCGATTTGTAAAGTATCTATGGGTTAATCAAGATAAAGGCCTTACAACATTAAATTTTGAGTAATATCGTATTTATTGCAAAGTATATGGCCATTGCCAGTAAATATTTTTAAGTATTCCTCCGAAATTTCACAGATAAGCCTTCCCTCACTCACCTGTTAACTCGTAAATACTTGTCTAGGCGCATTTTATCTCTAACCCAAACTCAGACCCCTAATTTATTGCAAAAAAAAGGTATTGGCCATCGATCAAATTGTTTTTGTTATTAGTCAGACATTTGGGCAGACAGCAGAAAGAAGCTTGAAGGTGGACATGCAGGGGGGTGCCTTTAATCTGGTATCCTTATCACCATGAAGCTGCAGCGTGGCGATATTGGATCCCCTTACCCTTGCCAGGGGGTATAACTCGGTGCCTTATCTCAGTTATGTCACCTGCAGTTGTATTTTGGCTGCCAAAACGCTTTATGGCCCCCCATCGAACCCAATAGATTTCCCTATCAGGCCATTCCAGATATGGTCGCCGTTGCCCGTTCAGTTTCGAAGTATTTATTTATGTGCAGAGGAAATCGCAGATCGAGTGCATAGCTGATCGGTCAATCGGGGCCTAGTGCTATAACTACTACAAGTACCTCCCAAAAAACAGTTTGATTGACAGCTCGTAGAGCTATAAATACATAAAACCATCCGATTCTGTCACTGGCGCCGCAGAGCCACACCCCCACATTCAGCGTGTAACCACCGCACGCAGCGCAGGCCTTAACAAGAGATTTCCTTATTAAATTCACTGAAAAGCGATTATATATATTTTGAATATCTAGGCATCTCTCTCTCTACCTAGAGCTTGGGAATTTATTAGAGCCAATTGAGCGCACTTTACTTTGATTAAAAGAAATCTTTATGGTTTACTTGCGCTCAGATAAAACACAAAAAAAAAAATATAAACATTGCCTCAAGACTCATGCCAAAGATATAGCTTAAAAACGATAAGATTTGTCAGTGACTAAAGGAAAAGGTATTTTTTGTACTTGGAAAATAGATATCTTTGTAGGTTTAACTTTGTATAAAGTTCGTTGTAATTTTTGTAATGTAAATATTCCTGATCTCATTATGAAGCATTCTTTAGTTGTACTAACTTAAAATTCCGATTAGTTTTTGGGTAGCCTTATCAACTTTCACTGTTTAAATTTTCCAAGATCATCGTTATCAATTCTAGATTGTGTAGGCACTCAAATATTACCGAAAGCAATCTTTGAACTTTAACTAAAACAATAATATTGATTCTCCTCAGCTCAAAGCACCGATAATCCATCTATGGAATACGCTTTCAGTAGTCGCAGCTGTGAGGTTATTTTGTGGCTCAATAATTGGATTGCCAGACCCATGGAGGCACTTCGTAGTTATATAAGTATTTCTAAGCTATGCCTTGGCTATAGTGTTCGATCAACCATGAAGTGGCGGGGCTATTGGTCAATGAGCTCTGTTCTTGGCTGGGACAAGTTCAAAGTCTTTGCCATTGATTTGCGTAATGAGGCGCGTGAAAAGGGGAGCGATAATCTCTTGATTAATAAAAATATACTATTACTTAGCTCCGGTTGTGACAATCTGGGTGGGTGCCAGTTGTAGATTCTATTGTTGTCCAGAGGCGCGAATTGTGGGCTCGCATTGACGCAGGCCGGAGCTTGGGGACGAGCCCCACAAGAAGCCGGGAAGGTCAATCATTTGTCCGTCCGAGGAGGCGTGAGTTGGCGACGAGTGCATTCCCATTCGTAGCCGGGAGTTCACTAGGTTTATCAGGTACATACATACATATATCAATCCAAGTGGGACGATCCACGTCTGGCCCCAGGCGATTCCAATAAATATACATTATTAATATTAATAGTATATGTATATTTATATGTAAGTTGTTTTTGCTGAATCGCCACAGCATTTTCCTCTCGTTTGCGAACAGCCAGTTGCTGAGATCCTAGTGCCTGGAAAATGTTGAAAGCTCTACCGATGGCTCCGGCCCAGGGTCCAAGTGTAAGTCCAAGTGCCTCGGTATGATAAGGGGTTCTACGGTAGCTGCAGTTAATTAACACTCAACTTGAACAGATGATAAGGAGCTAGCCAAGATCCTCATTAGATTTAATATGCTGCACAAGTATTTTATTATTGGATTTTCCTACGTTAATAGCACAAGTTTTTAGTCTTATCATCGCCTTTATCGGGAGGAACTTGCACTTGACTCGTGCCATTTACAACACACTCGTATAAAGTGGCCTAATTTGTGTCATTATGGTCCTAGAGAGAGGGCACTCGACTCCAGAAACCTCGTAAATCTTATCGCCCCCAAGTTATCGGTGAAGGATATCGCTAATATGCTTGATATATCTTTTGTTTACATTGAATTCTTCGATTGCACAATCCATCAAGCTATAAACAAGCCACAATCAATTGTAACCGTGGATAAACAAGATAGCATTTATAGGAAATGTTCCCCGATTGCCACTTGACAGGCCCTCAATTCGCTCATCTAATAACATGCCATTATCTCTCGTGGCACTGTAATTTCAAATTTTAGAAAACTAAAGTGAAAAATTAAGGGAAAACGTCTTGGAAATTATAGTCATACTTATGCGTTGCTACTAAGCGAGAGGGTGGACAGTCTGTCATGTGTGCGCTTCCTTCAACTGATAACAAAAACAAGCATCTGACAATCAATAGACTTTCGAATAAAAACACTGATAAGGGCATAGAGACCACACAAAGCGTGAATTTTTTATTAAATAATGCTCGCTCTCAACTATAAAAATGTAAACTTTCGCGACTAAGTTCAGGGATAATAGTGTTGTTTTGAAATTAATTAGTCGCTTCCAAGCGAAAAATTGTAAAAACCCAAGGGAATCGATCGCTAAAAATATCAGTATATAAATTACAATTATCAGCGATTTCCGCTCTTCCTGCCACACCGATTAATTAGAAGTGAAAAGAACAAAGAGGCCTTTGATATGGACCGGCATATGAAAACAAGTTTAGCTGCGGGCGATAATGAGACAGACCCGTTACGAAGTCTCCAAGAAAACAGATGTAAGTTTATAAATAAACACGAAATGTAATGCCAGGCATTAAGAATGGCATTTAAATATATTGACGGTTTAAAAAAAGATACAATATATTTAACCGAGAGAAAGGAAAGTTAACTGAAAATAAATTTAGGTTTTACTAAATGGGAAAATTCAATCATCAAGTTAATCATTTTTGGAAAACAATATCCAACAGATGAAAATCCAATGACTTTATTAAAAATTAGAGTGACATTTACTAGGCGAAAAGCCACATTTCACATTTTGCACCCGCTTATCTCCCATTTAACGACCAGCTTCCGTTTGCTAAATTGTACACCAAATACTATAGGTAATCTGATATATGTCAATGCGTAAGCGGTAGTATATAGTCTGGAACAAAAAAGTAAATTGAAAAGCCGTCATCAACGTCAGCGCAGCTGATTGACTGACTGATTGTTTTCGTTCGGAGGAGCTCAAAAAACGGAAGGGGTGCAAATAATTATTCAGACTGCACTGAGATCTGATTAGTATTCCCACAGAATTTACGGAAAACCCCCTGGAGAGCTGTACATGGAATAAAAGAGGAACTGAAGTTCCATAAAAGTTCAAAAAATGCATGCATAACGTACTAAAACGTGATATTTCGATCAACAACAAATCTATCGCAAATTCTAAGGCATTTAGGATATAATAAAAACAACATTTTATATTCATTAAATTTTTAAGCATTCACAAATTAATGTATTAAGCAAATGCAGTTTTTCATTCATTCATATAAAAAAGTTGTTTTTTATTATTAAAACATGATCGGAATGTTTAGGTAATTTGCACAATATTAAAGTGCGTTGAGCGAACCCGTTGAAGCTCAGTTTAATAACGTGTCAAAGTTGTATAAACTCAAATAAAATGTTGAACTCTTTTCAACTTTGCGGAGAGCAAAGATTTAAGAATTTATGTCTATCAAGGGGCTTGGTTTTTGATACGTAAAAGATATTTTATGAATTGAAAATAATGTATATAGTATTGATACAAATTCTAGCCAAAGGTCTATAAATATTTCTAGCAATAAATTCTCCAAGATTTCCTTAAGCAATTTCCTCTCTGCTGAGAGCTAGATGCAGGAAAATGTTCTACAATTTCCCTCAGCCAGTGCGTGGGTGTCGTCAACGCTTTATGCGCCTTTGATTTCCCAACTTGACGTCACAGAAAATTCTTACGCACTATTTTTAGCCGCTTTCTCTGCAGTAGTTTTTTTTCTATCTATAAGCAAATAGATTAGGGATATATGTGGGATATATGCAAAGTTGAACTTGACAGAGAAACTTTTATTTCGCTTTTTCGTAAGGCAAATAATTTTCAACACCTTTTCATTGATTAAAAGCCAATCACACAAATGAGTCAACAAAGTGGCCAAGGCCACCGGAATGTATCTGTTGTATCTTGTAACTGTATCTCGGGGTGTGTGTGCATTGAGGGGTCACTGCAGTTTGTTTACATTTTTCAGGTGGAACGCCCCAGTTCCCTCTGACGTCACAGAGCTTCGATTGAATTACAACTAACAAGCCACCGCCACCCACCGAATTACCTCCCATTCCGCCCCCCTTGTCAGTTACCTGTCCGCGACACGTGATGTCAATTTTTCCCGTTTTCTTGCTTGTTTACATTTCGTTGTGGGAAATCTCTTGTCCCCTCTCTCCTTACCCATCTCAAATGTGCATCAATCTCCCCTCGATATCTCCAAAAAAAGGAATCCCCGTTTTTAGTTGCAAAAAATTAAAGTACATACTAATTGTAATTATGTACATGCCCTTCCAATATTCGAGTTAATTGGATTTTTGCTTTGAGCAGCCGCAAAAAGTTTTTAGAAGTAGTGGATGAGACACCTGCTCGTAAACAAATGCAAATGGATTGACTTTAATGAACTAACTGAGTTGTGTTTTGGAATAAGTTCGGGAAGAATTTTGTAAATAACAAAGGGAGATAGTATAAACAAATAGACAATATAAAGTATTTCTGAACTAAAATTTCCTTCTTACAACATCCTATTACTCATTGGGAGTTTGTATAACCGTCCAAAGAAAATAAATTATCTTTGCATTTCAGGAATATATTTCTTTGTTCAGAAAGCATCAAACTTTGATTTTAAAGTGAAATATTAGTGGCGTTAATATTTCCCCATTAGTTTCTTAGTCATTTTTATACAAGAAAACCCTTCCTACGGATTATATCTTTAAATTATGATAATGTTTTGATTACGGTGTAAAATCGTTCCCTTTCTCCACCTTGCAATTAAGAATTAATGGTTACGTTATAAAAAAAACAGCAAATAATTAAAACAAATATATATAATACTCAAAAATGCAACAGGTTTGATAAAAATAAATGTATATAATATTATTCCTTTGAATTATTCCGCTCATGAGCTTAAGGAGTTTCCCAATGGGATCAGGGTCTTCAAGTAAGAGTGCATGGAGGGCCCGTGCAATCGATACCATCTACTTATCAGTATTTAACGTTTCAATTAGCTTTTATCTATTAATCTAGAATATTTCAAATAAAAGCGGAATTTTTTTATTTCTAAAAACATACATTGTTGTGCATTACCCACAAAATCCTCAAGTACGTGACTGTTTTTCAATTGGAAAAAAAGCGGCTTCCCATTTCGATTCGATGTAGAAATTTAATTATAACACAAAAAAATAAGGCGTTTAGCCGGGGATTTTTACAGATTGGCTCGGAAAGATAAACCTGGAAGTGCTCTGCGGTTGGGAAATTTTAATGTTGTGTTCGGGAATTCAAGTCTAGCCCGGGGCTTGGGGATCATGCCATAAACAAGTGTGTAAATCGTGTATTTTATGAATCGAATTTGTTTATGGCCCATGTTGACATTTGGCACGTTCCCGTGTCTCATCAAATTTACGCTTAACTCAGCACAAAGCTTTTCCCCCATCGAAAATGCAGTAACATGTTCTCCGCTCTGTTTTACATAGATATTTCAGTACCGAAGCTCGTGCAGCGCCTAATTAATCATTGTTGGGCCTTCGAAAACATCCAAGAGGGAAGTGTTGGAACACGGGATGGGGACTCCAGCCCCTGACTTTTTCATAGTTTTCTTTTCCCTTTTCCGATAATGCCAATATGCACCCCACTGACACAAAACAGGAAAAGCGGCTTTGCAATTTTTCACCTTTCTGTTTTAGTTCTAGATTTTCTAAAGTTTACTTGCTCTCTAAGCTACTCTAATTTATTGTGTGGTTTTTGTTATTATTTTAACATCACACACTTTATTTATTTTCGTTGACGTCAAAAAAAATATTTTCGAATTTTCAACATGTCTTTTTTGAATGTTTGGTTGTCTTTTTTTTTTGTACTCAGGCTAATCTATGTGATTTAATGAATGGTTTCTAAATATCCCATAACCAGCACACCCTTAATTAGTCTGACGTAGAATTGAACAGGAAACATATTTATAGCGCTAAGCATTTGACACTTTTTGTTAATATTTTGTTTAAAGAAATTTAAAAAGAACATAGAACTAAAATTAATACAATTTTTAGGAATTCATAACATAAATATTTTTTAAAATTATATTTTATTTAAAGTAGTTCCAAATAATATATTGATTTTCATGCATTCTTTATTAACTGCAATATTTTAAGTTATCATTATATTTATATTGAAATTAATATATATTTTGTTTTATTCTAACATATTTATCTTGATATATTTTAGATTTATTTCAGTCTAAGATTCCTGATAGAAATCAAAACAAACAAGAACATCATGGATTGCACCTAAGCTTTATTATTATAAGTTTTTTCTAATATATATAATTTGAGTTAGTGGAAAATTTTGAAAATATAATATTTCTGTTCCAAACACAAACTGTTTACTATATATTTTTACCGAAAGACGAAAATGTACTCAAATTTAATACGTTTTCCGTGATTTCTGTTTCAAATATTTTTATATTTTTCCCTCTGCCTGGTAATTTATCACTTTGCCCGCTCTTTTCGTATAGATTTGTGTATTTTGCGGTTTCTTTTGCTGAAGCTGAGGCAAATCTGTTTACCAAATCAGTGGCTCTAAAACCGAGTCGAAAAAAGACCGGGTGAAACACTCTGAAAACTTACCCGCCGAAAAAACAAAACAAACAAGAACCACACGTGATTTGTTGTTGCCTTCGCAGCTTCCTCGCTCGAAGTCGTGAACTTGAATTGTCCTTTGTGAGCGCGGGAAAGGAGGCGGCTGCTCCTTTCTCTTACGATTCTCTTGCAGTTTTTATTTGTGCGGTGCAGCAAAGAAAGTGCACGTAATTATGGTAAAATATACAGCGGCGGACAAAATTACAGTTCACACACACGCAGGGAGGGAAGAGCCACAGTTACTTGGACATGGACGAAACAGCAGTTCCTTATTTTGGAATTTATTAAGCAGAGAACCGCGCGCGTTGGATTCGCAAAAACGACTGATAGCGTTGATATAGACGGGCCTCCCTCGTCAACGTCGACGGTCGTGGCAGAGCGACGGTGGAGCGGCGGTGGTGGAGCGGCGGCGGCAGCAGCACAGCGGTAGAAAAGCACTGGTGAACGAACACACACTGTTAGTACGTTGCTTTTGTGGGAAATTTGCGCTCTGGTTCTTGTGCTCTCTCGCATCTCTCCCTGTGGTTGTTGTTGTTACTGCCATCTCTCCATGTAATCGTTGTTGTTGCTGTTTAATCTGTCCGGATGAATGTTGTTTCCCTGCCGTTTCTTCCTGTGTTGGTGTTGTTGTTTTCGACCCTTCCTCCATCTCTTGCTATTACGGATTATGCTTACCCGTAACGTTTTTCCTAAGCTTAACTCTAGGTTGACGTCACAAATGTGGGGTTTGTGGAAATTCAAAGCCAACGTGTGGAATTTCATCACGTCATTAAGGCACGCTTGTGGGCGGTCATGAAGGATGCTATAAGGCACGTCCTTGGCAGAGGACGCGCAGCTTCTTTTCGCGCACTTTATTACGGCTTACGCAAGCAACGTAAGCTTATCACGTAATCTAGGACACTGGCAGGATAATTTCATCAAAGCCACGAACGATTGCTGCAAGGAATCAAAACAAGGATTAAAATTATATATGATGAAATATAATTTAAAATTAATCATCCGATTTGAATTCTTTTTTTTTATTAGTAACTCACTTTATTGGATTATTTTTTAATCACTTTGAATTGAATCACTAATAAGTGAAATTTCCAAATTAATAATCTAATTCAACTTAAAAATTAGTAGTACAATTTTCCAAGTTCATATTCCCGTGCCCAAGACAAAGGGAGACTTTCATTTAGTTTAGCATAAAATTTATTTGGTTCCATTCCTTCGACTCTTGTGTCAACATTAAGCAACAATTGCGTCTTGCGGCCTCTCAGCTTTATATTTAAAATATTGATGTATATATATTTGGTGTATATATTGAATTCATTTAGCTTAGATGTATAATTATTCATTAGGTTGTCGAGTTGTTTAAATAATTGAAACGGTAGTTAGTTTGTGGTGTCTTTCTTCTGATAAGAGTTAACTACGAGTACTTGCCCTTAAAAACTGGAACTGGTCTCATTAAGTTGTGATTGCACTGAAAGACTTGCGTCCATCCATCGGTTAACATGTCACTCTGCTCCTCCTCTCTTACCCGCTACGCATTATGATATATATAGTTGTAACATAATTAAAGCATTCAATTGTCCATCTTATTCGAGTCTACAATTTGCACATTTGAAATCTTTCTGCCTACGGCTCAATCGACTCGCTGAAGCCGCAGAACCGCCACTTGGCCTCATCCTTGGATTTGAAGAGATTCGTGTACTTCTTGAGTATATTGGCAAGATCATCTAGGTTACTGGGGGCAGCGTTGTTGTGGCAGAGCATTCCGCCTAAGTAACTGGCTATGTTGGCAATGTCCACGCCATGGGGATGCAGCACCAAATAGGCGGAGGCAAGAGCAATTATCTTAGCCTCGGAAAGGGCCAGCGACTTGAAGGTGGCCTAGCATACAAAAAAGAAGGATCCGAACTTAATGAAATAATAATAATCAAAAGTTTTAAAAACTAACCTTTTCCCTGAGTGATGCTGGAGTCTCCTCAGCAACCACATTATTTATGGTCTCCATATTATTGACCTTAGAATTATTCTCTGTAATTGACTCCTTTTCTTTGGTTTCCACGGAAGTCGCCTTTGGGACGGTTTCCTTTTCATCATCCTCGATTTCGTGGATCTCCACCACACCGCTCTGGTGCTCTATGATCCTCACGTCATCGTCCACCTTATCGATATCAATTATTTCCGGCTCTGGCCGACTAACCTCGGTGGCCTCCTGGCTACACGAATCGTCGCTGTCATAGTCGAGATTCGAGGCGTTGGAAGCGTTCGAGGTAGCACCATTGCTGTTTTGGGCCTTTAACTTGTCGGCCGTCTCCTTGATTTTGGTCTTTAGCAGTAGTTGCTTTACGCCGGCATCCTTGAGATTCCGCTCCAGCTGCTCTAT
Source organism: Drosophila anomelani (assembly GCA_035045905.1). Lineage (NCBI taxonomy): Eukaryota > Metazoa > Arthropoda > Insecta > Diptera > Drosophilidae > Drosophila > Drosophila anomelani. Next base: position 15,171,683 of record JAWNOO010000165.1, read on the forward strand.
GATCTTAGTGTCCTTCTGTTCACGCAGTTTGGTTTGCAGCAGCTGTGTTTGCATGTTGCGAATGGTTTCTTGGAGCACCTTGATCTGCTTCTCGCGCTGCACATAGTCGCTGCGCTCCAGAGTCATCTCATGACGAATGGCCTCAAGTTGGCAGCGAAGCGAGTCGTTTTCGTCCTGAAAAAAAAAGCGAAATACAGGAAGATTTTATTAAATGCCTCTTCTATTATTGAGTTTAAATATCGACCGCTTACCTTCAAACTATCGCTGTCATACCGCATTCTCTTGGTGCCCGGTCCACGCCTCTCGTAGTCTCGCTCATCGTCGGAGATTTCCATTTCATCATCGTCAGTGATCTGGACCGTTCGCAGTTCCTGCATTAGCATGCGAAATAAATTTAATTAATTTCCCATTTCTACCAGTTGGAAAGTATATATCGTTTTCATGTTGGTTCCATTGCTTATACAGATTATAAATCTAGAACCTAGCTATAAAATTTGCGTATTTAAAGAATGCATCAATCAAATTGGTTTCCTGTTTTTCGACTCTGTACTGGTCCGCTTACTTACCTCGCCACATTTTCAAAAAGAGAGTTTTCGAATTTTCGATTCTTTCTTTTGCTAGTAATTATTAATATTTTTTGTTTTCTTTGTTACTCGAAATTATGTTTCTCAGCTGCAATGATTTTTTAGTTCTCCTTTTTTTTTGATTTACCACAACTAATCCGACAAATTTCCAACATTCTTCTTAAATAACATTTTATTTTTGAATTTATAAAAAAATTGGAAATTTGTGGATATTTGTCTAAAGTTTACGTTTAGTTTATAGAGTATTTAAAGCTTATTTGAAATGTTATGCAAATGCTTAGTAAAGAGAGAGAGAAAAAACATAAACCAAAGACACACCGAGGCTTAGAAAAGATATAGATTAAAAGCATTTTAGAAAAGAGGCGAAGCTATAAAATAAAATAAATCTGATAGAAATAGACTAATGAATGGCTTTGACATGGAAACTTTGTAAAAATAAACAATATTTTTAAACTGTTTCTAAAATTCTTAAATATATATTTTAAATTCTAAACAAGGTTAAAAACAAAGACTTCATGGGACTCTTGCAAATTACATTTAGATTAGGTCGGGAATTTTTTTAAGTGATTTCATATGGGAATTTTGATAATCTTTCGAACAAACAATTAAATGACGCATTAATGCACGGGACAAACATGAGAAAATTAACAATTAATGAACAACAATTAGCATCTGCTACGGAAACGTACAGTAATGGTTATACAGTAGGGCAAATGTGGCGACATGCAGACTGATATGGATAACACAAAATCGCATTAGTGAAAGATGTTAGGACAACTACAATTACGATTACTACTACAGTAACACCACAATAATAATAATAATAATAATAACAGGGACAGTAACACGAGCGATAAAGTAGTGAATTGAGTTTATTGGACAGTACATATGGCTTTTATACACAACACTTGGCAACATCTGAGGTTGAGGTTGTTCGTATTTCGATTATTTGAACATTTTAGTACGTACCGTGGCTAACTTCTTCCATTGATCGATGTTTTTTCTTTGGGCTTTGGTGAAATGGTCCCAAACCTTCTTGTGACTAGCGGCATTGAACACTTTTTCAATCTGAGTGACTGAACAATAATGCAATAATATATAATAATATTAAGGGAGGACAGAGGGTATTTTTGATGTTGTTTTTCTGGATTTGGAGTTCAGTCTTGCTCTTCACCTTTTTCTTTATTTATTAATACCATAAATAACTAGACTTGTTCTTTTGCGAATCAAATGAGTGAGAAATTAAAAATTGAATTAATCTACAGGAGAGACCCTCGCATAGCAATTATATATGTATATGTAAAATAGTTACGGATATTTAAGGTTTAATATATTAGGTACAATCTAGAGAGAATACAACAGCGTGATTTATTACCTATCTTTCGATTTGTCCGAGTCTGAGAGAGGGTTTTGGGTCTACAGGAAGCTTATTCCTTAATTCTATCATCGAAATTGTCTCGACTTTGTTCTTCTTCGCGCTAGCGGCTTCTTACAAACCTTTGGGCCCCTTAAGTAGACTTCAGCGGACTTTTGTGATGATGTCCGAGGCACAATTAAAAGTGAAGAGAGGATCAGCCGCACAGTGGAACGAATCAGTGAACGAGGCGATCAAAGTGGTGCATACAATATTGATAGAAGACATAGCCACAGGTCGTTATATCTTGAATCTGTAATATCTTGGGCATATGTATATGTTTCAAACCAAAATCAATTGATTATTACTCACATTTCTATAGAATTTTAAGACGTTTAAAATTTTTCTAGAATTTTTTGCGTCATTTTGGTTACGAATTTAATTTAATCCCTATATCTGCCTTATAAAATCGATATTGGAAGATATATTTTCGAAAACAATTAACTAAACAAATTATAAAATATCCTATCTTTCAATTATTATACAATCTTTGATTAAATCTTGCTACGCTTTAAAATTGTCGATCATACTTTGATTGCCCCTTCACCTTTCTTCGATTTTCGTCCTCATTATGCAACTGCCTTTGGCTTGATCCTTTTTTTTTTCTGGGCTTTACCTGATCCTGCTTGGATTTTTTGGGTTTGCTCCTTCGTCTTTTTGGGCGAGCAAATTTTAGACAGTGAGTTCGTATATGGAGTTTTGGCATTTAATATTTCAATGACTAGTTTTGCTAGAGTGTGTGTGTGGGCATGGTGTGTGTTGTTCGTGTAGGTGGTGTGTTTGTGGAACGCTGGTAGATTGTTCAGATATACAGACGCTAAGAGGCTAACCCGGGCGCAACGAAAATAGAAAAATAGGATTTCAAAGTGGGAGCGGCACCTATGTAAATTCCCGTCTAGTCTAAGAGCTAAGAAAGCTGATCTGCCGCAGGTCGATCGGCTGGAATACTTACATTGTGTTGACATGGTTCCCATCTGCTTGCGGTAGCTATCCCTGGCCTTCTTCAGATCCTCCTCCAACTGCAGCTTGTCGGCATGAAGACGCCGCACATGAGCGTGGGTGCTCTGGATCATCGAATAGAAGATGTTAGCATTACGCTTAGTGCAGTCACCGCGCTCCAGCCAGGCGGTGATGGTCTGGATGGCCTTCACGAAGGTCTCGTTGGTGCGCAGATGCTCCGCCACGGCCGTTGCCTCGTGGTCCGTATAGTGGGGAATGGGTGGCGGCGACTGCGACCGCATCCTGTCCAGCGACATGCGCTCCCGGTGACGCTGTTCCCGCTGCTGCTGTCTCTGTCGGCACTCGTAATCGTACTGATCATCCCGAGCCTGTGCATAGTCCACATGCAGGCGCCCAAAGTTGGGCGGTTCATTTAGCGCCGAAATTCGCAACCTATAGCCGGATAGGTAAATGGCACGATCTATGGCTGTCTCCTGGCGATAACGGATATGGCAGAAGTTCTTCTTCGACATGCGCAGCGTGGTGATCTCGCCGCACGACTCGAATATCTCACGGATCACCTCATCGGTTATGTTCTCTGGCAGTCCGCCAACAAAAACAGTCCGACAACCGGGCGGACGATCGCGTATGGTGGGTGGCGGAGCATTGGGATTGGGCGGGAACAAAATACAGTTCTTCGTCTTGATAACCTCCTTGAGGCCGGCCCCACCTGTACCATCTGAGAAAGAGAGTAACAAGTGGGTAAATTGGGAGCTTGAAAGCATATCAAAACTAAGATTTAGGCTTACCACCCGCAAGAGCTGCTTCCACTGCGGCTCCGGCCTCCGATGGCATTCCCACCGCTGCAGCCGCAGCATAGTGCATTTGTTGCATCTGCTGCATGGCAGCTGCCATCATGGCCGTGGGATCCATCAGCATCTGAGTATTGGTGTTGCTGCCACCCGAGGCAGCCACTGCCGCTGCCACAGATGAAGCCGATGTGCCTCCTGTAGCGGACGTACTCCCGCCAGCGGGACCGCTGCCAGCCTGGATGGCCGGAAAGTACAGATAGCCGGGCGGCGTTTGCATTAATCCGTTCAGGTAGAGCTGTGCCGAGTCCGGCAGCGAGAGCGCGGTGGATGTGGCCTGTAGCTTGGGATCTTTGTGGCTCGTAGTGGATGTCACATCCGCGGTGTGTTCGTTCTCGTTCTCCAAATCCATGGGCGCACTGCCTTGCGGCTGTTGCTGGGGCTTTATCGCCTTATTGTTGGATGCTTGCTTGGGCGGCGATGTGGCTCCCATGGTGACAGCACCTCCTCCGACGCCGCCGCCACCGCCTGCAGTGGTGGTGGCCACCGTGGAGATAGCAGCCGCCAGTTGGTTGAGGAAATTCGGGTGATTTGGCAAACTGACGCCATTCGGCATGGTCCCAAAGAGCGGTACTGCAAGAAAGGCCATTAGATTAGATTAGACGACAAAAACCAGTATAAACAAAGCCGGCAACAAAACAAAATAACAATCAGCTGCGGAGCCCCAAAATTCTCGATTACCACTATTTTTTTCTCTCCAGGGGGGTGGGAGGTCTGAAAAATGGCGTAAGTGCCTCCGCTGATTACAGGTGAATACCACACAAATACGCCATGCTCCGACTTTTCCCGACCTTGATTTTCACTCCTGATGCTTAGTTTCACCTTTTAAAGTTTTCTTTAACTAATAATATTATCACTTACGCATATTATCGCCCCCGCAATTGTACGCCAAAGTGTAAAAAAATAATTTCCTAAAGACGACCGACCAGAGCCCGATAGTTATCGATAGGAAGGGTGTACCAAAAACATTCGAATATAGTCGATGTTTACCCATCGCTTCTATGAATCATCTGCTGTCGTCAGGTTTTTAAGGAAAAACAAACCGCTCTCGAAACGTAGTTGAGGAAAATTCGTGTAAATCTCGGTTTTAAACCAATCCAGCATGTCGGTGAACACGGCCCACGCCAACAATGGCGTGCTTATCCACGCTGGCGAGTAGTAAGTATCCGGGGAAGTCCCAAAATGTTCATTAGGAATCAGAGTCTTCAGCTGCGGCTGCCTGACGTCACAAATGTAAACATGACGTGTGGTATCCGTTGATTGATGAAATGTTTTGGGATATTGATACCAGCTCCTTTTGTCTATTTCCTTCCCCAGCATCCTGCTGCACAGCGACAGCGTTTCCATGGAGTTTTCCGGCCAGGACAGTCCCATCTTCAAGGGCTCAAAGGCGGGCAGGATTTACCTGACCTCCCACCGGATGATCTTCAACAACAAGAAGTCCTCCGATGCCATGCAGTCGTTCAGTGCTCCGTTTGTCGCCCTTTCGGACGTGGAGATTGAGCAGCCGGTGTTCGGGGCCAACTATATCAAGGGAAAGGTGCGCGCCCAGCCCAACGGCAACTATGTGGGAGAGGTCAAGTTTAAGCTTCACTTCAAGGCCGGCGGTGCCATAGAGTAAGAAAATGTGGCCTTTGTTAATGATCCCTTCGCTTAATTATGAATTTCTTTAGATATGGCCAAGCTCTGTTACGCTCCGCCAAGACGGCAATGAACAATTATCATCGCGGTGGACTTGCTGGCGATGATCCGCCACCCTATCAGCCGGCTGGAGCTTGGAACGAGGCACCACCACCAGCGTACCAGCCCCCACCAGGTTACTATGGCTGGCTGCCGCAGCACGACGCCTTCAGTGGCCCGGCTCCGAATACGGTGTTCATGAGCGACAATCCGCCGCCGTATCCGGGTATTGGTAAGTACACCCAGGCACCAGACACTCCATCCAGGCAGCACTACTCGGCTTTTGGCTTTTGTTGTGGCACAATGCATCGCGAATTGGAAAAAGTCTTGCTTAACCCACCTTGAATCAAAATTCACGCACCGCACACGCTTCGTTTAACCCATTGGGGCACTCTCTTTCTCCCATCTCTCGTCTTAGCACCACCGGCACCCTACCAACAGCCAGCACAACCACAGCAGCCGCAGGCACCGCCGCCGTCTGAACCCACTTGGTATGGTTTTTCAGCACCGCCGCCACAGCAGCCGCAACAGCCCGGCTACGGACAGCAACAGCCCGGTTACGGACAGCAACAACCCGGTTACGGACAGCAGCAGGGCTGGGCCGCCGGCTATGTTCAGCCACCGCCCTATGCCGCTTGCGGTCCGGCAAATTGCCCGCCTGGAGCTCCATATGTGGCACCGGCCCAGACCTACAATGGCCCACCGCCTTACGGTGGTTATGGTAATGTGCCCGGCGGATTCAACACCCCTGGACTTCAGCAGCCGAATGGTTATCCGGGTGGAGCACCGCCACCAAATCAGCAGCCGTCGCAGGCAGCAGGCGTCGCTGGAGGAACTGCCGCTGCGGGAGCGAGCTTTATGGGCTTCAGCCTGCCACCAGGAAGTGAGTAAAATAGAAACTACACTTATCACCGGTTAATTTTCATTTCCTTCCTTAAATAACTCACATTTTTCAATTAGTTTTAACTTTTTCTGAAGGAGAATTGCAAGAAACAAAAGACCAGTAATCAATAAGAAATATTCAAAAACGTATCAAGAGGATAGTTAAGCATAGTGAAGCAGAAGCCATCATGTAATAGTAGCAGCATCAAGAAGTATTTAGAAATTAATTGTTTAGAACCCTATATGACATTATTGGCATGAAAAATTATTCAAGAGATCAAAAAACCGGTCAAAAAGTTTCAACAGTTATCTAAAATAGCATCAAGACGCCTTTAGTTAAATTTATTTGATTACTCAGTTGTCCAAATTGTAAGAATATATCTTTAAAAGTAGTTTGTTCCCATATAAAATAAAAATAACCAGTGTTTAACTTTAAAAATTAATGCATTTTCCTTATGATTTTCTTTGAGTTCTCTAATTTAAAACATCATATTCCTTGATACACCTAATAATCGATACCAGAAATTTAATTTATTTACAAAATCCTAAAGAAAAAACTTTATTCTTTTGACCCATTTTTTACAGTGTAATAAAAGCAAACAAACTACTGTATCTCCGAAAACCATGCCCCAACAAGTAAGACTTATTGTTTTCGTTGTTAATCCCGCTAAACCCCAACAAGCAAATACTAACAAAAGCCGAGTCGTCAATTAGATTGGTTTATAGTGACTTTGTTTAACGTATGTTTCTCTTTAACTTGTTCTTTACCCTCCTCAAACCTCACAAAATGCGAACCTTTAGTAGCAAGATTTGGCAGCACTCATCGTTATTACTATCCAGCCATAAACACGGCTACAATGCGTGTTTTTATGGCTCCTCCTCTTATGCGATAAACACAAATTGTAAGAGATGTGAATGGAATATTGACACAATTGTAATTCATTGCAATTCTTTAGTAATCTCCTTTAATTGTTTTGTAATTATCTGGATTTTCTATATTCCAAATAGATTCCAAAGAAGCAGAGGCGGCAGCAAGTGCATATAATACCCCATATAATCAAGGCGGACCCAGTGGATCGGGAGGCAGTGACATGCCACCTTCATATAATGTAAGTATTGATTTAGATCCAGAATGAAACATTTGTAATAATTGTAATTCCCCGTAGAACTTGCCACCCAGCTATGATGATGCCTCGAAAAAGCACCAGTAACTATTATTCAACTAACGAAAAATATGAATATTAAATGTAATAATCAGGGACTCTGAAATACCAGTTAGCTATTTGTGTTTCTTGTTAATAAAACTTGGAAATAATATTGTATTTCGAAAGAAACTATTATTTCCGAGTTTCCTTATAAAAACTAATGATTTTTCCTGATTATAATAATTCATTCCTCTGCAGTTTCTTCATAAACAAAATATGCGTATTAAATCGAGTTAGGTGTTGATGTTTTACCCATCCTCAAAAGAGTTGTAAAAAACTGTTGATCTGTTTTTAATTTTATACTTTCATTTTTGGTCACAAAAATAAAATTTGGTTTAAATTTGTACATTTATTGGCTGAATTAGTTGCTTTTTTATACAAGAATATTATTAAACAAACTATTGTTATACGAAAATAATGTAAACATTTTATAAATATATGTGGCTACAAAAAAAATATATTAATCCACTAGCAATCAGATTGGTTTGGTTTAATTAGGTACTTTATTTACAGCAGGAATACATTTGTTAGGCTGGACACCAAAAGATGACGGCAGCCTATGACACCCCATTACTTATCCATTGAAAAAATTATTGGGCCACAAAATACCCTAAAAGCTTCGATTTACAAAATTCTGTGTTAACAATATAATATTTTAGATCATAGTTTCGGACATCTTGTTAGGGTATTTAAAAAATTAATGATTACATTGTCAAATTTTCAAATATTATCTTCTTCGTTAAATATTCATTTTCCAAAAACATTTTAAAGCTATTTTTGCTCTTTTTTAAACAACTCAAATGTGGTCAGATTGCAAAACAAGAAGAAGAAGCATTTCATTCAGAAGAAGACCGCCCTTTCTGCTAGTCAACAAAACAACAACAGGCTTATTTTTGGTCCGATAGCCAATGCGGTTGAATAAAATCAATCATACGCCACATGCGCAGACGCGGGCGTGGTGAGAAAAATGCCAGGACATCGGCAAAGCAAAAGGCTGACGAGCAGATGTGCTTCGCGGAAAGCGGTTTAAATAAATTAACTATAAAATAAAGCCACGAATTAAGGCACAAATAATTGAAGGCTTTTTTAAGTCCAGTCAAGTGTTTCCGGCTAAAACTGCAGATATCAGCTGAGTGTTGGGGTGGCTAATTGTGAGTTCAGCCACTTGTGTCTGTTGTTTATCGATTTGTGTATAACGTTTGCTCCGAATCTGCAACAGAGGGTCCTCATGCCAATCTGGAAAACAATGCCAAGGTCCGCCAGCCAAAGAGTAATTTAACTACCAAAGGAATAAGCTTTGGATTAGGCTTTGAGAGCGAAACAGCACCATGGATGGGGGTGGACAGGAAACCACATATGAACCGCTGGACGGTCGTGGCTCTGGCCGTTCGAGGAGCAATCATTCTCCAGCTGGCTCGGGACTAAGACATCCGGCCAGTATGGACAGTCCCGAGTTCGATACGCGCGCCCCCAAGGATCAAAGGCATTCCGTATACCTGGCTCTGTTGGCGGCGGGCATTGGTTTTGTTTTGCCTTACAATAGGTAAGCAATAGTAAAGGAAAGATGTTTAAATTTCGAAGATTATACAAAATAGTTATTGAAAATATTTAAAATTATTATTTTTCACAATTTTGCAAATGTATTTTATTCTAGTTTCTTTTAAATAACATTATAAAATATTTTTACTTAAGGTTTATAACTTTTTCTTATAGTTTCATCATAGCTGCGGATTACTGGCAGGCACGTTTTCCCGGTCGCCCCGTGGCCCTGGACATGTCGATGACGTACATTTTCGTGGCATTTGCCACCGTGCTGCTGAACAACATTGTCCTCTCATTGGCGCCATTTCAGTCGCGTGTGCTCTTCGGCTACATGGTGTCCTTCACTACCCTAATCTTTGTGGCTGTGTGTGAGGTGGCCTGGCATATGTTTGCCCAGAATACAGCATACTTGGTGAATATGTCGGCGGTGGCATTGACCGCCATCGGATGCACTGTGCAGCAGTCCAGCTTCTACGGCTTCGCCTCGATGCTGCCAAAGCAGTATACCCAGGCGGTAATGGCCGGCGAGAGCATTGCCGGCTTTCTGGTGTCTTCCAATCGTGTCGTGACCAAGCTGCTCATTAACAACGACCGCGTCTCCACGGTCATCTTCTTTCTGACCTCCACGCTTTACATACTCTTTAGCTACCTGCTGCATGTGGCCACCATTAATTCGCCGTTTGTGCGGTTCCATGTGGAGGCCTGCTCTAAGATTGTCCTGCGGCCGGATGAGGTAAGTCGACAGGAGAGAGTGTTTTTAAGGAATAGTTGTCAACGTTTCGATTTTGGTTCTCTCAGCAGGAAGTCGATGGAGCCCCCAGTGGCACTCGGTACGGAGTGCTCTCGATGGACGGCACCCACACTACAACCACATCGGCGGGACAACAGAGCACCGGGAACGCTCTCAGCTTCAGCAATCCCGTCTACGAGCTGTCCAATCCAACGGCCGGTGAGAGCAGCATCGAGGCCCTGGGTCAGCTACCAGAGCTTCCGGCCACGCCACCCGCCCAGGAGCCCACAACACCAACGACGGTGGCCTTCAAGGTGCGATTTAAAATTTATTATTATTTATTTGACTAAAAAAATTCACTATTAAAGGTGGAGCATGTAATCACTCCGCGCCGCTGCCGGCCGAGCAAGTTGGGCGATATCCGCGAGGGATTCGTGACTCGATGGCGGGTGGCCCAGGTGATCTATCCGCACATGGTGTGCATCGCCCTTGCCTACTGCGTGACGCTTTCCCTGTACCCTGGCATCGAGGTGGAGGTGCAGTCTTGCGCCCTCCGCTCCTGGATGCCGGTACTGCTAATGTTCTGCTTCAATACGTCGGACGTGGTGGGTAAGATTCTGGCCGCCAGCCCTTATCCGTGGTCGCGTCGTCAACTGATCCTGCTTTCCGGCCTGAGGATCGTCCTGGTGCCGCTCCTTCTGCTCTGTTGTGCGCCTCGCCAGCGTCCAGTGATTTCCGGCGAGACGGCGCCGTTTGTCTTCACCATTGCCCTGGGCATTACCAACGGATTGGCCGGCAGCTTGCCCATGATGCTGGCTCCAGCCAAGGTTCCGGGGACGCTGAAGGAGGTAACTGGAAACATCATGACCTTGTCGTACAATGTGGGCCTGACTGTGGGCTCACTAATTGGCTATTTGTTCGAGAGCATGCTGGGACCGCAGCTGGCAAATCCCTGCCCCTCGTATCCCTATGTACCCGCCTCGATCCTGGAGCAGTTCCATGGCCACGGGCATGGGCACGGGCATCTACCGCACCCGCTGCCGCTGACCAGTACGAGTACGGTGAGTCCACCAACCACTGGGGCCACCACGCTGGCCCCGCTCCTGCTCAACACGACGCTAGCCAGCCTAGCGCAATCCAGCAGCTCGACCACCAGTACCGCCAGTCCAGCCCTGGCCACCGTGATCACCACCACAGCTCTAGCGCTCTACAGCACGGTGGCGGCCAGCAGTGCCGAGGTGCTCAACGCCACCATGACCTCGATTTTGTCCACAATTACCAGTTCGGTGGGGGATATCAGCGACGAGATGACCACGGATCCCCAGACGCCCGAGGCTCTGGTCGATAATATCTAAGGATCGCCAAAGCGCGACGTTCTTCTTGGCCACATCTGCATATCTTTCTTTATAAGCTTTACTGCAAGACTAATTTGGATATCATTCGAGTATCATTTACATATTTGTTTATTTATTTATAAACAAGGAAGAGCGTAGTAAATTTCATTAATTTTTAGAATTTAAAACCAATATCAAAGAAGGAGAACATCTTCAAATGAAAATAATATTGTTATTGCCTTATCATTTCCCACTGAACTCTTAACTCTTTTAAAACAGATCACATTGAAAATGAGTAAAAACTCAAATTGAAAATCAACTTTATTAAAGGCTAAAGTCAAGGAAGCCCATTTATCTTGAAATTATTTCCGTAAAGAGATCCATTTTGCGAGTAAACATATTTTTCAGCTCAACATATACAAAATGTGAACAAAGATTCCAATGACAAGCATGCGCAAACTTCTAACTATAGGCAATACTCCTCATGTACGTACATAGTTCTATAAACTATATGTATTTATATCCCTTAAAGTGTCTAGGGTTTGGTGTGACATCTAGGACCCGCACATTACTATCCCAATATACTCCAAGAAGTGCTATGGTTTTCAAATTATAAACCTGTTGACTTAGAGTTACGTACTTAAATATATGTGTGAATCTGTGTGTGATCGAGAAGAGTGGGCATGGGTATTTTTGTAAGAGTGAAAAATAGTTGATGGCACAGAAAAGCAGCTTTAGGAATATATTGCAATCTAAATAAGATATGTTATCAGTGGAAATATAAATACTTACTATGTTTTCTTTTATTTTTGTTTTAATACAGTTTGAATGTATGTTTCTTGTAAAATGTTTTTTGTATAAACTAGAGAAGAATGTGAGTCATACGAATGCTGTCGGGTAATATAAGTGTTGTAAGCATTAAAAGCCATCAAGTGCTGCAGCTGGCCTTAAACTGTTTCGTTGCTATTTTATTAATTTGTTTCCTTTCCCTGCTACTGTTTTGGCTATATACGTAGAGAGAAATTTGTATCGATAAGTAATAAATATGTCAACCTGCAAAGAACATTACCAATAAATGTTAATATATAAATATTTCAATATACTCTTTAAAAAGTTATATATTCTTTGGGGGAAGGGGGGGGAACATTTTCAGTACAATAGATATAAAATTCCTAGAATCGAAAATCAAAGTATATAAAGTGCCTCAAAATTTATTTATTTTAATTTTTAACAACCTTCCAAATATGAAAGAAAATAGCTCATTTTCGGAGTTTAACCGTTATTTTTCCCATTATTATGAAGTATTAATATATATATTTCAGCTTTTTGTCAGGTAGAGGAGGTCCTGCGTGGTTTGAAAGGATATAATATTCAGCTTTTTGTCAGGCAGTTGCGCTATACTGTGAGATTTCAGAACAACAATAGTCCAAACAACTCCTTGATAATAATTTGGAGAGAGCTGGTAGGGCTGCGTATCCTTAAAATCCCACAGGATGGCGCTACAACCTAACAAACATTTCCTATAAATACTATCATCAGTCCTTACCTTTATACCGTACATTTTAAAACATCCTATATATAATACCTACCTTTATAGAAATAAAACTTGACTAATATTGAGGACATTTTTATAATAAAGATAATATACTTTTTACTTTCTGTATTCACCCAGCCGACCCAAATTTCCTTTTAAAATATCCCTTTGTTATTTATTTTGTAAATTTTATACATCTCTTTTTTATATATATAATATATAAAGTAATATCATGAAATAAAGAAGAAATAAAAAAAAGGAAATATATGCATACAATATATACATAGAAAAAATATAATAGAAAAGAAAAATATAAAAATAAATTGGAAAATAATATACAAATATATATATACATATATATATATATATATATATATATATATATATATATATACACATATATACATGTATAATATACTTAAGCTTTTTATATAAATCAAGGTATTAATATATAAATTTATATTCTCCATTTATTTAAATTCTGTGTTTTTTTCTCCGAAGATATTTGAACTCCCAGTTTTTTCATCATTGCTGCCTGTTCTTTTAACAAATCGTCTTTCTCCTTGATTTTGAACGTGTCCAAGTTTTGCCCCATTTCTAAGAGGCTTATCTGATCGTCTTTCTCATTTATCTGTGCCTTGAGCGTCGCAATAAGTTTTTTATTATCCTCCTCTTTGGCTTGATAAGATTTAACTTCTTTTTCCAGGTATTCATTATTTTTTTGCAGCCTTTCTATCATTGCGTTTTTGGAAAGCTCATCAGATCGATCCTTTAAAGATTTTTGGTTTATTACATTTGCATTATTTTTCTGGTGTAACTCCTCCTGCAGCTTTTTTATTGCAACTACTTGAGCATCAAACTTTTCCTTGTTTTCAGATTTTAACAGTGTGTTGGTCGTTTTTAGTGCATCGATTATGTCATTTTTGTCTTGAATTTTGTCGTCATATAGGGCTATCTTCTCATTGGCAAGCATTAAGTCCATTTCCGATCTTTGTAACTTATTTTCCAGATCAGCAATGAAATTATCAGTTTTAACGTCAATCTCATTACACTCGCAAGCACTTATAACGCATTTCTGGTGGTAAAACAATTAAATAAAAATAAATAAATTAAATAAAAAAAACCAACTTACTTGGGAAAAATTTAAATCTTCTGTACTTTCGTCAGAACTATAAAAGGATAGACTGCTTTTACTTCTTTTGTTCATGGCGAAGAAAATTTAATTTAACCGCAGTAGTTCGTAGACAAAGGTTAACTAAACTGACAGACCCGTATTTATTCATTACATTGCTGAAAGCTTCCGTATCTTATCGAAGGTCTAAGTAAAAGTTGTAAACTGATTAAAACCGATTAGGCATTGTTTGATTTCAGCTGTGCATTTGCTTATTTTACTCCTCGGACTTATGTAAGTCAAAATTTTCTATTTAAATGTAAATGAATTAATTTCAAAAATGTATTTTTTCTTTAATTACAAACGCAGCGCGCCCGGGGGAACATTCTGCATTTGTCGAGTGGCCAAAATGAATACAAATTGAATCAATTAGACAGAAAATCCGCCTCCGTTTCGAAATGAAAGCAGGAGCTAAGGCTTGGGAAAAGCGGAGGCGATTGGCTCCAACCAAATGCAAATTTATTTATTTTTTCCCCCCTTTCCATCTCTTCCGTTGCCTTTGCAAAATCAATGGGCGGCATTTTCCATTTCGCCGGCGGAAAAGTGGCAGGGAAAACAGGTTAAGTCGAGAGGACACAACCCGGAACCAGGTCCAGCACCAAAGTAGGCAATTAAATTTATTTTATTTCTCGCTTTCTTTTCTTTTCGCTTCGTTTTTGATTCTTTTTTGTGTTTGTTGTGACTTAAGGAACCGACAGACAACACTTGCGTTGCAGGACGAAAGCGGAAGCGGAAGCGATGGGGAAACTCCCTGGAAAACTTGCCGCTTTTCGAAACCTTTAGTTTGCGGAGATAGCGGAAGTGCTTGGCCCTGTTTTTGGGCCCGCCCCGATTGCATATGAAGCCACTTTTATCGATTGGGGGTGCACTCTGCACTTCGCACTTCGCCTACATATTTAGGCTGACTTCCGCGTTTCGCCTCCTCCTTCGACGCAATGTCATTGTCCCCGGGCGACTGTTAACCCCTTGAGTCCGCAGGCCAATGAACCAAATGCGAGGACAGGCAACAAATATCAAATTAAAAGTCAATCAATTATTTAGTATTTGATGTTGCCTCAGGAAATGTGTAGTTCAATTATAAAGAAAGTCAGTAGGTCTAACATTTAGTGAAAATTACCTCGTTAAAAACTTCTAGAAAGCTTTATTTTATATATTAAACTATTTTCATTAGGTAGTCATAACAAGTCATATTCTAAACTAAGCTGCACCCTTTAGAACTTTCCCTTAACGATAACAACAAATCCCCTTGAAGTAGTGAGAGAAAGCAAAGGTCGAATTGTGCACCACATTCAGCATTTGCAGAGCTTCCGCCACATAAATTCCCTTCGAATGGAGGCCAAAGGAACGGAGGTTAAGGGGGTCGTGGGAGCTGGTTGGTATCTCCTTGCAAGTTGTGCTGGAGTGGAAGCCAAGCAGAAGAGCAGCAGCAGCAGCAGCAGCAGCAAACTACTTCTAATAACAACAATCAACGCTTTCGCCTCGGCTCTCCGGGTTGTTTGGGTGCTGTGTAATTACATGACAGCAACAGCAACAGACAACAACAACTTCAACTGCAGCAGCAGGGGCAGGAGCAGGAGCAGCAACATTACGAATTACGATAATAATTTCCATTTCTAATTTCCTTACCACGCAAAAGGCCTTTGCACTTGCCGAGGTTTGCCAGGCTGCCAAGCTGCCGGGGTTGGGCCTGAACGCCACCACCCACCCACCAAAGCCACCCATCAGGCTTCCGGCAACAACAGGCTAAACAGGCTAAACAGGCTACAAGTACACTTAGCTAAAAGCTTAAGTTTCATATATTTTAAAGACTAAAAAGATACATCAATTGGAGAAACTGTTAATTATTCTTCCAAAACAGCTGCATATCCAAGCTTTCTTTTTATCCTCTGTATAATTTTTTATGTAAACTTCCTTTAAGGTTTTTAATTTCGCTCAGTGCAACAGGGACTTTGGGGGAATGTGCCCAAGAGCTGGGGCCAGACGTTGGCATAATTTCGATGCAGAAATCTAACAGAATGCAAATGCAATCATTGACTTTTTAGCTTATAACGAAATAAGCGTTGTGTTTATTGGTTGGCTGAACGAGCAAGCACCCAGTCCCGACGCCTTTCTCCACTTCCCCCTTCCCGTGGGAAAATGGCAGAAAATGGGATAACACTGGCCAGGCACTATGGCGAGTGCACTTGTACATTCAAAGCCTCGGCATGGCCACCAAGTGGGTGGTATTGATCGGCCCCTGGGCTGAGGGTGTCGGCCTAAGCCTAAGGTTGCGCTCAAATGTGCACTTCTAGTGCAATGGGGGGTCCGAAACGAATGTCTGAAATTTATAGGGTAAAATAGAAATAAATGGATATTTATTTTAAAATTCATTTCTCATATATGTTGTTAACATTTATTTACATTCCAAATTAAATTTATTCTGTATTTATAATACTGAAAATATTTATATTTTCGGATTTCGGACTTGTCAAAGGGACCAGGACTTATTCTTTTTACCTTCCTTTATAATTTAGACTTATACGAATTTCTTATACTGCCTCAGTTTTTAAGCTTTTTTAAGAAAATTAACTCTTAATCGAATTTAAGTGAGCTTAGCAAACATTTCCCCTAATAAAGTCGATTCGTATAAGCACTCAAAAGACTCTATATTCTTGACACAAAAATTATCCCAGATTTTTCTCCAGATTTGTCTTGGATTTCCGCTCTCCTTAAATGCAGTTATCTGCTCTGAATCTCCCCAAGAGCGACTGAACGACCCAAATGCTATATAGAGTTTAGTATCTCTGGCACACCTCGTCGGTCGGTGCTATCTGGTCGAGTTAAATCGGCTGAGCTTCTTCCACATGGCGGTGGCAATTGGGGACATACTCCGATGCCTGTCATCGGGCAGGTGGCAGGATATTTCTCTTTTTCTGTTTTTCCCTCTTTCCTTTTTCGCGACCGCGAAGTGAGTTTTCCTTTTATGCTGCTGCCACGCCCAGTATCTCTCTGTGGATGTTGTTTTTGTATTTGTAATTTGATAATGCATTTGATTAAGGAAATGAAATTTTTATTAAGGCTGTTTGCTCATTCGCGTCGCTGGCATCGCGCCTTTGCTTTTATGATTTTCCCCGCACTTTGTGTCTTGTATGTGTGTGTTGTGTGTGTGTTGGCTTGCCCTTTTTTCCGCATTTTCCTTTCCGTGCGGGGGTTCTGTTTTGTTTTCCCCACTCGAGCGAATTTTCCCTAACCCTGCAGTTTTGTTTTCGCATAGTTTCTTTGAGTGCGGTTTGGATCTTGGCAATTTTACGATGCGCCGCTGCCCGGGAAGGTGGAAACCGTGTCGGAAAATGCCACTTTCCCTTTCTATTATTCAGTCCTGAAATTTGCATAGCAATGGTTAAATATATAATTTAATTTTTTCCCCAACAATTCGGATTGGCATTGTTCGTCCTATGGGCTATGACTTTGTTAGCCTTTTGTTTGGGCTTTCAGGTGGAGTGTGTGTGTTTCGTGTGTTTAGGTAATGTGCTGATGGGCAGATTGACAGCAAATAAATAATGAATATGCCCTGGGGGATCGTAAATAATATAAAATCGGGCATTGTAATTGCATTTACCCCATAACAAGCCGCACAAAAATGATTGTGTCGCGTTCCACATTTTCCCCAGCGGACGCGAGAAAATTTATCACATTTCTTTTTTGTTGGTTTTCCACGGCCTGGGACATGTCACGAAATGCGGGGAGCTGGGAAAAGCCAGCGTTTCGGCAGAAGAGTGTAATGGAATTCGTATTCAACACCACGGAAAACCCTTCGTGCGCTAACTAAGTGCGCTCATTCAACTCCGAAAAACAAACTTTAGCTATTGTTATTACATTTTTTGTTCGCATTTTCACATTTTCGCGCTGGCGTTGGTGTGGGAAATCCTCAGCTGGTCATTGACTTTCCAGCAACTTTCCGCTTGACATTTAACGAGCGTGTTAAGTGTTAGAATGAAGCCTACTTTTCAGCGCTGCCCAGTCGCTGTTTCACCCCGCAGTCCTGTTTACATTATTTCCTTGTTTTGTCCTCGGACAACAAAAGTTGCGTTGCCGTGTTATTCATCCCTTCTTAAAGCAGCAACAGCAACTCGACCCTTCGCGGCTGAAATCTGTTGGGTTTTAAGCGAAGTCCTCGCCGTATTGCACCCAAAGCAACATCGAAATGTGGGTCATTGGCTGTAATGTTGTTTTAAAGAGGTGGCCACATTTATTATTAAAATTTAATCAAGGCGAATTGTTTGTTAAGGAAACCAGATCAATGGACAGGTAGTGCATTAAGGGCTTCGCCTTTTAAATAAAAACAGTGCGTGTCTTTAGTTTTAAGGGAAAGGTTACAATACTTATTTAGTTTATTTAAAATATTATACATGATTTAATAATAATTTTGTTTTGGGCTTTAACTAGAAGGTCGTTGTGCAACTCGTTTGATCAATTTTGTTCTATGCTTCTATGTACATATATCCTTCTAAATAAGAAAGCATACCTTTATATTCAAAGGCTTTCAATATCAAAAGCGGTATCCGAGTATCCTAAAATTATATTTTATATCTTTAAAAAATATTCTGATTATTGATTTTGGTTATTGATAATAATATTCAATATTTTAAATTGATATTAAATTATATACAAATTTGTAATCATTATATTTCCCACTTAAAGGTATAATTTTAAAAAATATAAATTGTTAGCTATGGAAAATCAAAAGAAATAATATAATTAAATTTCAAATAAATTAAATTTAACTAATTCATATAAATACAATTTAAACTGAAGCTCTAATATGACTTTATAACAGCGGAAAATGCGATAGGGAAATTCACCCTACAACCTGTTACAACAATACTGGTTTTCCATTTTCACAACCCCTCGGACTCCAAGGATAACAGTGAAAACTACCCCTGCAACGCAACCCAGTTGCGACTCTCTCTGATCGAACTCAAATGTGTCGAATGAAACCGAATTGAAAGGACCTCGGAAAAGTGTTCCCATTCAATGGAAATCATGCTTTCAACTCGGCAAATAGGACTAAAGTTTCGTAAATTTTAGCGAGGACATAGAGAAAGTCCAGGGGCGTGTTTGCATTGGACCTACCTCAAAGTCAGTCATTTGGAATAGACAATGGGCCGCAATTACAGGCACGCCGTTCCGTTTGAATTTTTTGGCAAAGGATAAGAGACCTGCAGGATGGGTTTAAATGGGGGTTAAGGGTTCCGGCACCATGCGGTGCCATCTAGAGCAAACACACGCATGTGTGTGTGCACATGGAAAGTTTACTGCGTTTGAGGCCAGCCAGCAACTTTGTCTCATTGTCCCCATCGCCAAAGGGTAGATGGTCGGATGGATCCCGGAAACGGGATCGGCATGCAGCGGATATGGGAAATTATTCAACCTTTGCCGAAGCTCCAGCCGGAAACGGAGCTATCTATGGCATCAGTGTATCGGGAATCGCTTTCATTTATTTCCTCTTTCAAAGTCCAGAGCTCTGAGCCCTGAGCTCCTCGCTCTGCGGTCGCCCACTTGCACCTGGTTGTGCTTTTGCCACTTTGCCACCTGGCCACCAAAGAGGACATGGCCATCGGCGTTGCCAACTAAGCGATTTATAAACGATTTGCCAAACTTCGTTTCGACCTTTTCGGGGCTTTTGCGGCTTTACAGCCTGCCGCCCTGCCTCTGTCCCCTGTCTCCTATCCTTTCGGTCTCATCCACCTGCGGTTGAGTGTTAAGTGTTTTTTCCAATTCGTTTTTTTTTTTCGTTTGAGGCTGGGAGTAGGCCAAATATTTGCTAATGAGTTCTGCTCTCCTATTTATATATGTATGCCGGGCTGGGGCGAGCATTTGTGACCTTTTCGGGGCATCGGAATATATAATATTTACCTATGCAAATGAGAATTTTCGGTTCGGCTCGGTCTACACGTATTGATTTTCAAGCATTGCGAGTTTGGGTTACTTCTTTTGGTTATTTGAATAAGGAGATATGAAAATGTATAATGGCTTGAGGAAACATCGATTTAAGGTTATACTCTGTGAATTTCAAGAGGAAAAATAATAATTTTAATAAATTTAAAAATAGAAATAACAAACAGTTCTGATGGCAAGGTATCACCTTTTGCTCATTAAAAGTTTGTTCAAAATTTACAAATCGCTTGAAAGAAGAAGTATCTTTACTATTTTAAATTAATTTGTATTTTATTTTGCCTTATTAATACATTTAAAATGTTTATTGATAGCGAAATTCTTTTTATACTTTTAAATATTTTTCCCTTTGGCAAATCATGTTTTTAAATGTCCTTTTCCCCTCGGGAAAGCTTTAAATGTCTGGTGTAATTGTCGTTGTCCGTCAGAGGTTCTTATTTTTTTATGTTATTGCTTTTGGGCTCTGTGATCGTTTCCGGCCGAGCGACAAAACACGAATTGCAAATTTCAGCCACGCATCAATGATAGCTCGTCATTGGAATTCAATTTGCATTGTTCATGGGCGCTGGCCAATCCGCCGACAAATGGCCACAATGCTGGTCAGGACGGGGGTGGGGGTGGGAGAAGGAGGTGGGGCTGGGACCAGGAGCAGGAGGTCCTGTAAAATGGCACTTATAGGCGGTGCCGGGTTTTCGTCTTTTGGCCTGTTTTGTGGTTCTGTTTGCGGTTTCATCGGTGGCCCATGGCTATCAATTTCCATCATCATTCGAATATATGTATTATTCATATATATATTTCTTTAATGTGACTGCAACAGATTTAATTTATATGCATTTAATAATATGTATGTATGTATGTTGTGTAATTAATTTAAATCACTGCTCGTCACGGAAATCATAATTGCTTTTTTATAAATCGCTATTTTTTATCTGCAAATTTTCTAGTTGTTCTGATTTATACTCTAGCTAAAGTTATGTTTTCTATATACGAATTTCAAAGCATTGGTAGGGAAATTAAAGCGTGACATTTCCATTTTTTTAGACTTTGACAGCTCATGTTTAAATATAAAATTTATAAATTACTCACTTTGCAAGCCATTATAAACTAATGAGATGTTGGTAATTAGGTCATGTCAAAGTGTTATAGGTGAGAGAAATTAATTATTAAAAGCAAATACGCAAAATCGAATGATATTTTATAGCTACATTAATATTTATATATATATTGTCAAGTTCTAGTGCCCTGTTTCAAGTGCATAATGAAATTGTAATATTCCCTATAAACTTTCCAAGTGGTGTTCCTTTCCCATTAAATACTTAATAATCTGTTTACAGGCCAAATAATTTCGAATTCCAATATGAAACTTTGCATATTTTCAGCACGTAACTTAATGAATTTTTGATAACTTCTTTGACAGGTGTTGGAAAAGTTGGGAAAATGCTTAAATGCTGTCGGCCTTGCAACAGGCATGCAGGAAAATCCCATTGAGCCCGGTGGCATTTTCGGTCAGGGAAAATCGAATTCCCATGAAGGAGCTGCAAATTGATTTTTAATACAATTTAACCGCAGGCGTAAAAACCGGACGAAAAATGGTACAGGCAAATGCTTTTTGTATTCAAGTGATTTTAAGTAATATATACATTCTATATACATATATTTGCTGGATCCCCTCCCTGTTCGGGTGTTGTGTTTCTCGAGGATTTATCGCACTTGGTCTGCCTGCCTGACCGGCGCTTTGTTTGCGGCTCAGCTTTGGACTGACATGAAAATCCTGGCAACGCCATTGTTCAGGGCCAAAGGAACACAAAAAAGTCGAATAGAAAAGGAAAAACTGCAGCCACATGTTGGAGTTGTCGCATTTTCCCTAATCTCCCACGCCACACATTTCGGCCATGTTTCTAATGTATTCCCCAGGCTCAAGGCTCTTTAAGGCTTGGACACTTGGATGCTTTTATTTTTATTTTTTGGTTATCCTCCGCCTCTGGCCAACTGTTTGGTTTAATTGCATTTTTGTTGGGCCTGAAAATTGCATGTCATTTGTCACGACGACGGCCATTCGCTTTTGCCTAAGCCATATAAATGAGTTGGCCCTTTCGGAAGCGATGAGTTTGGCAGCGGAAATGCAGTTCAAGATGCTCATTATGCGGATCACATTAAGCCCAATGTCACACAAAGGACGTGGAACGAGCTGAGTGGAAATTAAATTTTCCATTATCTGTTTTTCGGGGGAATTAAAGAAACGAATTTTAATGTTAAACATAAAAATTAAATCTTTAAGGTTTATAAACAAACTAAATATATATTTAATAAGAAACATGTTTCATATAATCAATATTTATTTAAATATATAATATACATAAACTTACATTTAATAATGAAAAACTCCGATCAAAATAAATCGTATACTTAATGTAATATTTTATATTAAACACCAAGAGCCACACTCAACAATAAGCCTTAAAATGTCCCTTCTACAGCAGGATTATGCTCTTATAAATATATACAGATATATCTCCCTTTTTACTTTATCATTATTTCCCTCCTAAGCCCAGCTTATCCAAGTCTCAGCAGCCACCAAAAATCGTCAGAAAAAAGAGGAAAAAAAACAACAAAATAAATGCCAATCTATGGCGCTGGAAGAGGCGACCGCATTGCGGGTCCGACAAATAATTAAATTTATTTCAACTTTGGTCGCTGCCAGCAGAAAGCGACCAAAGCCAGCAAATTTTTAATTTGCATAGGAAAAAAAGAGAATAAAAAAAGACGAAAGTCGAAGAGAAGGTCGCGGATTAGGGGGGGAGGACCACTGCCAGGATCTTCCCTGTTGTCCTGGCTCTCGTCAAGTGGCAATTAATCAGTTTGGCCAAGTGGAGGACACTCGACACTGCAGCAGGGGGAGGAATCTGCAAGGAATCTGAAACTGGAAATGGAGCAGCAGTGGGAATTTGTCTGACCATATTTATTTGTATTTTCTCTTGCCACTTCCTCTCATTTATATGGCTTCGATTTTTATGGCCCTTCGAGTGTTGCAAGGAATGCTCTCCCCTATAGTTTAATGCGGTGCCCGGTCTCGCAGCGATTCCTTTTTTGTGGCATAAAAATATTTGAGGCCATAAATATGGTGCACGGAATTGGCCTAATTGAGTGTATTACATGTTGGCCAAGCCAAATATGGGCCATCCCGAGTGGAATAGTGCGGTGCCCTCTTGTGGGACCGCCCCCAGTGAGGGAAATTTATTTATTTTTCATTGCCTCATGCTGGCCGGATTTGTAAAGCGAATAAATTCGGCTCAGTGCCAAGGGTAGCTGAACTTTTATGTATGTTTTTTTCTCCTATTTTGCCAACATTTATTTGAGGAAGGCCTGTTGAGGAAACCCCAGAATCCTTGTGATGTTTTTGCTGATTGATTCGGCAACACTTTTTCGCTGGCCTATTTACATCGTTTTTGGCTGTGGAATTTCCCATGGCTCCTCCTGACCAACTGCTTTTCTTTCGGCCAAAGTTTGTCTTCTTGGCTCTTGGTCTTTTTCTGACCGGTTTGTTTTGTATTTCTTTACTTTCGGACAAGTAATAAATGAATATTGACAGGAGGCGGACCTGCCATCAAACTTTCAGCCTGCCGACATAAAAACTTAACTAATCGCCCAGTTATCGACTTAATGCTCGATTTTTCTTGCCTTTCTTGTGCTAAAAAAATGGAGAACGAAGAAAGGACCTCTGACAGGCGGCGCACACACACACACACACGAGTCTAA
Source organism: Drosophila anomelani (assembly GCA_035045905.1). NCBI lineage: Eukaryota > Metazoa > Arthropoda > Insecta > Diptera > Drosophilidae > Drosophila > Drosophila anomelani. The sequence goes on from JAWNOO010000165.1 coordinate 15,195,257, forward strand.
GTGGCACTTGACAGGACAAGGCGGTGGCAGTGGTGGTGGTGGTGACCTCGAAAAGGAATCAGGAGCCGATGGCGAGCCTTTGAACTGCAAGCCAAGTCAAATGAAAAACTCGCCCGCAGGCGGAGTAAGAATGGCAAATGCTTGCCCCTTGGCCAGTCCAGGACAAAATAAAGAAGAACATGAAAAGGGATGGGGGAGGGGGAGAGGACGAGCTGGTTTTCCAAGGACTATAAATAAAAATTTGCCCGCTATCGATTTTTGGTCTAAGAGCAGAAAGCAGCAGGCCAAAGTGAAACAGAGCCCATGAGTGTTTGTCTTTTGCTTGTTTGCCTTTCGTTTCGTTTTGTTTCGATTCTTGGCTCTTGATGTTTTCAGTCCGCCTCCTGTCTGCCGGCCATACAGGGTCCTTCTGCAGGGGGCAGGACCCATATAATGGAGAGAAATTGCCTTTTAATGAGTCGACAATTTCATCTGCGCCGGGCTCTTCAACTTTGACAAGCTTCAATTAATTTATTTTTTTTGTTATTTTGATTCATGGCTGCTTTGTGTTATTTTTTTGCTTAATATTTGTTAATTAAATGCCATTATTTTCTATTTAGATGGGCACGAGCCGGATATTTTGCTAAGGCATTAAACTTTATATGTTGTTTTGGAGTTACATAGAATCACATTCCATATTTTGCCTATTTCTTATTTAATTTGTGTAAAAACCATCTTCAAATATATCAGTTTACTATTATATTTCTATTCCACGTCGCTATCTGATTCTTCGGATTCGTCACTGCTTAGATAACGATCAGCGGTGAGTGACTCCAACTGCAAATACAAGTGATTGTAATGGTATAGCTAAAAAAAGAAAGCAGATTAATAATGAATTTGTTTGGGGAGTCCCCCACCTTTAAGTTTACCTGTCGCAGGCGCTCAAAGTCCACCCATATGCCTCGTAGCAGCAAATAGGGATATTCAGCAGGATCACGAACAGACTTAAGAGTGTCTAGAAGTTCCCCCACTTTCTTTTTCGTTATATAGCCATAATATCGATAGAGGGAAAACAATTTCAGTTTGGTGCATACCATACAAATTAGGTTAATGCAATCAACTTCATTTTCGTTGGCGTAGTGAATTGAAGTCACTTCAAGAAAATCGAGACCCTTTGCCAATATTAGATACTTGAACCATTCATTCGAAGCAAGGCCGATACATAGTCGTGTTAGAGTTTTAATTTGAACTATCGCCGCTATTTCAAAATTATTCAGATCTTTGCCGTTTACAATCAAGGTGTGCAGATAGGGTAATTCCCTGAGTTCTCTTAGTATCGGCAACATATCTATTCCGTTGGGATTGTATAACGTCAGCACCTTTAGATTGTTTAGGAGGCAGATACTGTCAATGTCTTGGTAATGGTAGGTGAAACAATCCAGATATTGCAACTCTTCGAATTGAGACATAAGCTTAAAGTCCTGAGAGCCATATGTTATTTTTTTCAGTCTTCTCGGAGCTTCTAAGGCTATAATCCTGTACAGATTCTCTACAACTGTCATTGGGTAACTGAAGTCCAAACTCAACCATCGCAATCTTGGCAAGTTGGCCAATAGGTGTAGGTTTAAAGGAGTTGAAGTCTCGTACAATTCGGTAAGAAATTTCACCTGAGTGTCAAAATCAGCTTCATGTGGAATAAAAGGTAGGGCCTTGGTATGGATGCGATGCTGTACATGGTCGGAGCCTCTCGGAGGCAATTTGCACTTTTGGCAGTAGCGAACGTATTGGCTTCCGGTTTTATGGCTCGGTGAGTGTAGCCAATCCGGTTTGTCAGGTAACCCCAGTTCCACGCCCAACAAGGATTCAATTTTCGCTAATTCGACAACCTCTTCGAAAGTAAGTCCTTCTCTGTGAACTGTGAGAATTTCTAGTTTTTGATCTTGTCTAGAGGCCAGAGCTTTGAAAAGAGTTGTCAAACGTCCTAGTGGGTGAACGGTAATGGTGAGTATCTCAAGCTGATTCATTGTGGCAATATGATCGATGAATCTAGAACAAAAGAAGCCGCACGAGAGGTCTTTCAAGCTACGAATTTTCGCAACCTCTACAATTTCCTCGGGGTCCAGGAATGTGACTCGCAATTCCTCCAAGATGTGTATTTCCATCGAGGCAAAGCTTTTAAAAAGTGCCTTAAGGGATCCGTCTCCAGAGCTCTTTAAGATCACAAGACTCGTTAGGTTCCTTAAATTAATCAAAGGTGTGAAAATTCTGGCATTGATAGAAACATCTTTTTCGAAAAAGTCTAGAACGACAGTCCATATTTCGGGATCGACACGAACTTCACAGTTTTCGTTTCGGATTCGTTCTAGTGGCCTAAACATTTGATTGAACACACGAACTTCACAGTGTTTGGTTCGGATGCGATCCATTCGCCTACAAAAAAAGGCGTTGTCATTAAGATGCTGTAGTTTCACAGCTATCATTCGCCTCAACTGATGCATATAACATTTGATATAGGTTATAGAGGGAAAAGCCCCCAAAGTCTCAATCTCTTTTTGGGTAATTGGCATGTCTTTGGATATCTCTATTTTTGAAACCTCAAGAAGTCCACTTTGCGAATAAGTTTTGAACAATTGGTCTATTTCGTCCATCGTAATCCATCCCTCTATATATAATTGAAGATAATATAAGAGGCTACTCCAGTCTAATGATTTACGGCCAGGAAATAATCTAGCAATTTTTCTGGCAGTCTCAGGTGGAATTATTTTCATTGCACTAATAGAAGCACGCATGCGATATTGTACCGCTTCCAGGTCCAACAGTTTACTTTTGTTTTGAGGAAATAATACGTAGGATTTTTTCAAATTTATGGACCTGTACAGAAGGCCAATATTGATGGAAGTATCTTTGGGACAGCATTTGAGTGAAGTCAACGATAAAATTTTCGACAGAGATTTTTGCTCTTCGATGGTAATATATACATTTGGAATGCTTATCTGCTGGATAGTGGTTTCTTTAAGGCCTTGAAAAAGCTTCAGCAGGGAATTCTCTTTTGGTTCCCCAAGGAGAGTTAAGTCCCTCAGTTGTGGCAACTGGGCGAGAGGTGCATACTCTGCGGCACTTAGGCCATCCTTCAGCGTAATTGTCAGATATTCCAGGTGATTGCAATACGGAACGATGTCGCACAATCGGCCAGATAGGTCGGCATTGGTTAGTTTGAGTCGTCGTAAATTGGGATTTATTTGACACAACAGGATCAAATCATTGACATCTAATCGGGCATCCAGATGAAGGGTCTCCAGTCCTGTGATATCTACATTCTCAAAGGTGTATCCTATGAGAAAACCACTGTTTCCATTAATATTGAAAATAATATTCAAGACTACGTACCCTTAATTGTAATGTCCAGCTCCCGCAGAGTCTTTTTCTCCTTCAGGACATTCAGAAGAGCCTCAAACCTTTCCAAGTGCTGGGGATAGTACTGCGCTGGCTTGTAAGTCACTTTCACGGATTCCAACTTATCGTTCTCCTTGATGGCATTTAGGTAGGCGGACCAAAATAACTTCTGTTCCTTCCTCGACTGATTGTGCATAAAGTTATACAGATTCGATAGGTTCACATTTATCACTGGGGCTTTATGTGAGAAGTCCAGCGTTAGCCTCAGCTCTTCGTACAGTTCGGGGTTCCATTTCGCGAAAACTTTGGTGAAGAAATCACAGCTGATTGCAAAGTTAATGAGATCTAGGTACTTTCCTACGGTGCCCTTGGCGTTATGGACATTTTCGCAATTTATTTTAATCCGACGAAATATATCGTACAAACAATAGGAGTTCAAGCTCAAAATGTTTGTTTCACCGGAACTGGCACTATCGCTCATGGTTTATGCAGTGGCACAACGACCTATCAAAGCGCAAGTAAATTTCCGACTAACAGTCAAAACGCAAAATATAACCTTATCAACTGTTTGCTTTTCTTTTATATTTGTTATAGATATCCGTATTGATAAGGTATCGGTTTTAATTCGCACTCGATACGCTCTTTAATAAACGGCAAAGTTTGAGTAAATTTAATAAAATCTTTGCTTTTTCTACACTCTGAAAAAATACAAAATTAAGCGTTTCATAAAGCAGCTAAGAATGAAATAATATTCCACGAGAATCGAGCATATTACCTGCCCAATTATATCTTTAAGACCTTTCATTTTTAATAATTAACATTTTTAAGTTATTTATTTTTATATTTTCAAAGTTTTTTTTGTTACGTGTCCGCTCTTCAACTTTGACAAGCTTCAATTAATTTATTTTTCTGTTAATTTGATTCATGGCTGTTTTGTGTTATTTTTTGTTTAATATTTGTTAATTCCATGCCATTATTTTCTATTTAAATGAGCAAGAGCCGCGTATTTTCTATAGTATTAAACTTGAATATGTTGTTTTTGGAGTTGCATAGGATCACATCACATATCTAGCCAATTGCCTGATTAATTTGTATATTTCTACTCCACATCGCTATCTGATTCTTCGGATTCGTCACTGCTTGGATAACCATCAGCGCTGAGTGACTCCAACTGCAAATACATATGATTGTAATGATATATCTAAAAAAAAGAAAATAGATTGATTATGAATTTGTTTAGGGAGTCCCCGATCTTTAAGTTTACCTGTCGCAGGCGCTCAAAGTCCACCCATATGCCTCGTAGCAGCAAATAGGGATATTCAGCAGGATCACGAACAGACTTAAGAGTGTCTAGAAGTTCCCCCACTTTCTTTTTCGTTATATAGCCATAATATCGATAGAGGGAAAACGTTTTAAGTTTGGTGCATTTCATACAAATTAGGTTAATGTAATCAACTTCATTTTCGTTGGCGTAGTGAATTGAAGTCACTTCAAGAAAATCGAGACCCTTTGCCAATATTAGATACTTGAACCATTCATTCGAAGCAAGGCCGATACAAAGTCGTGTTAGGGTTTTAATATGAACTATCGCCGCTATTTCATAATTATCCAGATCCTTGCCGTTTACAATCAAGGTGTCCAGATAGGGTAATTCCCTGAGTTCTCTTAGTATCGGCCACATATCTATTCCGTTGGGATTGTATAACGTCAGCACCTTTAGATTGTTCAGAAGGCAGATACTGTCAATGTCTTGGTAATGGTAGGTGAAACAATCCAGATATTGCAACTCTTCGAATTGAGACATAAGCTTAAAATCCTGCGAGGCAAATGTTATTTTGTGCAGTCTTCTCGGAGCTTCTAAGGCTATAATCCTGTACAGATTCTCTACAACTGTCATTGGGTAACTGAAGTCCAAACTCAACCATCGCAGTCTTGGCAAGTTGGCCAATAGGTGTAGGTTTAAGGGAGTTGAAGTCTCGTACAATTCGGTAAGAAATTTCACCTGAGTGTCAAAATCAGCTTCATGTGGAATAAAAGGTAGGGCCTTGGTATGGATGCGATGCTGTACATGGTCGGAGCCTCTCGGAGGCAATTTGCACTTTTGGCAGTAGCGAACGTATTGGCTTCCGGTTTTATGGCTCGGTGAGTGTAGCCAATCCGGTTTGTCAGGTAACCCCAGTTCCACGCCCAACAAGGATTCAATTTTCGCTAATTCGACAACCTCTTCGAAAGTAAGTCCTTCTCTGTGAACTGTGAGAATTTCTAGTTTTTGATCTTGTCTAGAGGCCAGAGCTTTGAAAAGAGTTGTCAAACGTCCTAGTGGGTGAACGGTAATGGTGAGTATCTCAAGCTGATTCATTGTGGCAATATGATCGATGAATCTGGAACAAAAGAAGCCGCACGAGAGGTCTTTCAAGCTACGAATTTTCGCAACCTCTACAATTTCCTCGGGGCCCAGGAATGTGACTCGCAATTCCTGCAAGATGTGTATTTCCATCGAGGCAAAGCTTTTAAAAAGTGCCTTTAAGGATCCGTTTCCGGAGCTCTTCGCAATCACAAGACTCGTTAGGTTCTTTAAATTAATCAAAGGTGTAAAAATTCTGGCATTGATAGAAACATCCTTTTCGAAAATGTCTAGAACGACAGTCCATATTTCGGGATCGTTGATATTGAGCACACGAACTTCACAGTGTTCGGTTCGGATGCGATCCATTCGCCTAAAAAAAATGACGTTGTCATTCAGATGCTGTAGTTTCACAGCTATCATTCGCCTCAACTGATGCATATAACATTTGATATAGGTTATAGAGGGAAAAGACCCCAAAGTGTCAATTTCTTTTTGGCTAATTGGCATGTCTTTGGAAATCTCTATTTTTGAAACCTCAAGAAGTCCACTTTGCGAATAAGTTTTGAATAATTGGTCTATTTCGTCCATCGTAATCCATCCCTCTATATATAATTGAAGATAATGTAAGAGGCTACTCCACTCTAATGTGTTATGGCCAGGAAATAATCTAGCAATTTTTCTGGCAGTCTCAGGTGAATTTATTTTCATTGCACTAATGGAAGCACGCAGGCGATATTGTACCGCTTCCAAGTCTAACAGTTTATTTTTGTTTTGAGGAAATAAGAAGTAGGTTTTTCTCAATTGTATGGACCTGTACAGAAGGGCGTTATTGATGGAAATATCTTTGGGACAGAATTTGAGTGAAAACAATGATACAATTTCCGACAGAGCATTTTGCTCTTCGATGGTAATATATACATTTGGAATGCTTATCTGCTGGATAGTGGTTTCTTTAAGGCCTTGAAAAAGCTTCAGCAGGGAATTCTCTTTAGGTTCCCCGAGGAGAGTTAAGTCCCTCAGTTGTGGCAACTGGGCGAGAGGTGCATACTCTGCGGCACTTAGGCCATCCTTCAGCGTAATTGTCAGATATTCCAGGTGATTGCAATACGGAACGATGTCGCACAATCGGCCAGATAGGTCGGCACTGGTTAGTTTGAGTCGTCGTAAATTGGGATTTATTTGACACAACAGGATCAAATCATTGACATCTAATCGGGCATCCAGATGAAGGGTCTCCAGTCCTGTGATATCTACATTCTCAAAGGTGTATCCTATGAGAAAACCACTGTTTCCATTAATATTGAAAATAATATTCAAGACTACGTACCCTTAATTGTAATGTCCAGCTCCCGCAGAGTCTTTTTCTCCTTCAGGACATTCAGAAGAGCCTCAAACCTGTCCAAGTGCTGGGGATAGTACTGCGCTGGCTTGTAAGTCACTTTCACGGATTCCAACTTATCGTTCTCCTTGATGGCATTTAGGTAGGCGGACCAAAATAACTTCTGTTCCTTCCTCGACTGATTGTGCATAAAGTTATACAGATTCGATAGGTTCACATTTATCACTGGGGCTTTATGTGAGAAGTCCAGCGTTAGCCTCAGCTCTTCGTACAGTTCGGGGTTCCATTTCGCGAAAACTTTGGTGAAGAAATCACAGCTGATTGCAAAGTTAATGAGATCTAGGTACTTTCCTACGGTGCCCTTGGCGTTATGGACATTTTCGCAATTTATTTTAATCCGACGAAATATATCGTACAAACAATAGGAGTTCAAGCTCAAAATGTTTGTTTCACCGGAACTGGCACTATCGCTCATGGTTTATGCAGTGGCACAACGACCTATCAAAGCGCAAGTAAATTTCCGACTAACAGGCAAAACGCAAAATATAACCTTATCAACTTTTTGTGTTTCTTTTATATTTGGTATAGATATCCGTATTGATAAGGTCTCGGTTTTAGTTTGCACTCTTAACGCTCTTTAATAAACGGCAAAGTTTGAGTAAATTTAATAAACTCTTTGCTATTTCTACACTCCGAAAAAATATAAAATCAAGCATTTCATAAAGCAGCTAAGATTAAAATAATATTCAACGAGAAACGAGCATATTACCTGCCTAATTATATCTGTAATTTTTAATAATTAAAATTTTGAAGTTATTTATTTGCATATTTTCAAAGTTTTTTCTCTCTAAATTCAAGATGAAATTAGTTTTGCATACTTGTGTGATGAAATCTCTCGATTTCCATGGCCATGGCCACCCATGCATGGGTGGACCACCACCTATTTTCTTTTTGTTTTTTTAGTGGGCGTGACGGTGCATCATAAATATGCGTGCATGGCTAACAGGAAGCAAATGCTTTTTTCTGTGCCTGTGTGTGTGTGTGTGTACGTGTCCGCTCCATTTGCTTTACGACTCCATTTTGTGAGCTTTTCATTTCCATTTCCCTCGGTTTTTTTGTTCTGTTTGCTCCCTTTTCCGTGTTGCCCGCCCCCTTTCAATTTGTTTTACTTTGCTTGCCATGTTTGAGCGATTTATGGAGGCTGGACAACTGGAAGAGCAACAAATAAAAAGAAAAGAAAATTTTTGAAAAACCGAGGACCATGGAAATGTGTTCCACTTGCTGCGATAGATAAACGTCCTTCCTGTCAGCCTACAAATTGTTTTCCCTATCGATTCACCCCTAAACTTTAAAGTATTCAAGGTCGTCGAATGGGCGAGTACGTGAAATCCATTAGTGGGTTAACCAAAGGCACATATACTATACATTCGTATAGTATATAGCCGATATATACTTCGGGACAGCTGCTAGTCTCGGTGCAGAGTTGAAAGTTCATTAGTAAGCCATAAAGTAGGCTATAAATTCTTGCGGCCCACACTGAATACATATGCACAAGCACACATACATAAGTGATAAGCATCCGCCCACTAACACTTACATCTTTGCGGAGAGAGCGAGCTAGGTGGAGCGCCCGAAAGAGATGGAGAGACAATCTGCTAAGCTCTAAGCCAAAAGGATCTACATGGCAGCCGGCGCCCGCAACAACAGTTTGAGTGGCTGTTTCCTTTTCGCCAACTACTGTGCTGAAGGACACACGGCGGAAAAATAAATTCTAAAAAAAATATCTTTTCTCTTAAAAATTGTATATTTTATTTATTTCCATAATTTCTGTTATAGATCAATGTAATTCAAAGAGTGTCCTTACGTCTGTATCCATAAAAGATTATTAGATTTTTAATTCTTTTACTTTACTTACTTTATTTAAAAAAAAATGCAAATTAACTTGTATCCTCCTCAAAGATGATTATTTTATGTAGACCCATTTTCCATGATTTTTTCTCACTATACTCGAGTGTTTTAATGTGGGTGTGGCACACCTCCAGGCGCTAACCAAACCGCATATCTACATTTAAATTATGCAAGTCCTTGTCTAGGCCGTTCCATTACATCTGTCTGTGAGTTCGTTGGTTTGTTTGCTTAGCCGCCCGTGTCTTTGACCCAGAAGCACACATTTCGTCGCTGCCACAGTCGCGTTTTATGTTCTGCTCCATATAAACATATACATACATATATGCCTATCTATAGAATTGCCTACCTGAGCCTGAGCATAGCACAAACATTGCGAGTGGCTCAGGTTGTCGTGTTTGTCAATTTGGCCAGTGCCTGCAAACGATTTTTATTTGGGTCTTCTGCTGTTTATTTGTTTAAATTTAACGCATCAACGTACCCGCCCCCCGGGGGCCATTCTGCCCTGTTTGCTTTGCTATTATTTTCCATGGCAGGCGTTGGGTTTTCTGTTTTTGGCTTTTATATTTGTGGACTGCTCTCAAAAGAATACTTCAATTTTTTCCACAATTTAAATATATACTTCAAAGTATAAAAAACAAATAATATGAATATAAAATGGTACTTGCTTTTAATTAGAAATCATTTTTAATATTGGTTGAAAAATAAGTTTCATATATATTTTTTTTTTTGTATAATCTCCATACAGTTGAAATATTTTTTCTTCTTTATATGTAAATATTGGCTAAAATATTTTCAGTAACATAAACTCTTTTAAAGTTTAAATACTTTTCAGAATTTTATAGCAAAACTTTAGTCCAAAATCGATATTTGCTGGCCATTGACTATGAATCATATATTATTTATTCCAGCTCTGATTTCCACTTGGTTTTCTTTTTTCTTTTTGGATTATTTTCTTTTACAGTTTCGGTTCATTTAATTTCAGCGTTTACCAAATATTTTCGTACACGGACTATCCTTTTTTTCGCTTTTCTTTATATACATATAGATTTTTTTTAGGTATTGTGATGCTTGCCTTCAATTTTCATTCAATGCCATCGTGTCGCGGCGCAAAGTTGTGCTTTCTTTTTAGAGAATTTTCTATTTTTCCTCTTTAGGCTTTTCTGCCAGGAGGCAGCTGGCAAGCGCCTAACCCCTCGGGGGCTGCGTTGCGTGAAATCGCATCAATTGTACAAACTTTGGGCGCGTTATTTAATTTCCCATTGAGGCCGTCCGCTCCATTTATCCGCCTGTCCAGTCAGCGGCCCAGACAGGATGCGTAGCCGGACACGGCCGCCCTCTTAATTGTTTGGCGGCTGCCATTGGGGGAATACCAATATTTCCATGCAAAGGATTTGAGAGAAAATTTAATTACAGTGGAATACGAAATACCGAAATCATTCCGACCTTGGCCAAATTCAATTCAATCAGCAGAAATTTCATTCCTTGAGACCCCCAACAACATGTCCCTTGGCACTTTTCTGGGGTGGCTTCGGCCGGAGAGCCTCAGCATCAGCTTCAGCTTCGGCTTCAAGCTGTTCGACATGACCCAGTTCGATGCTGTTTGAATAATTGATCAGTTGCCGCTGCCTCGCTTGTTTTCTGGCAACGTCAACGGCCTGGCCTGGTCTGGTCTGGTCTGGACTCTTGGGCCGGACTGGGTTTGGGTTGTAATTGAGCCGGCGGCTGGCTGTTGAATCCGCCCAAGATGTGTGTGGCTGGCGAAAATCGGAAAAATGTCACGGAGCTTTAATTATTTTCTTAAAGTAATTGATAGTCTGTTGTGATAATAATGCCATTTCACAAGGCAGCTGAGATCATTTCTTTCGATTCGTGGGTAGCTTAAAGTTGGCAAGGAATAAATACATAAAATTGGGTAAAGTTGAAAAGCAGAATATTGATTTATGAAAATAAATTCATTTTACACAAGACATGTAATATTATAAGAAAGTAATTTTAAAACCATAAATGTACAAGAAAAATATAATTTGTAGTAAAATAATAACTTATGATTATTTGATTTTGCTTCTAGGATAATGTTTAGGGAAAAAGGTATCTTGATTAATTTAAATAAATTCACAAATAAACTATTTACCTAAAAAATTGTAAATAGCATTCCTACTTCTCTTAAAATTCATAATTTATAACCTAATTACTGTTGCATCTCGTGTCCTTTAAGCATCTTTTAAACTTTTTGTTTTTATCCCTGAAAACTTTGATGGCCTTTTGGAGTAACCGTGCTGCATACGACTTGACCCTTAATTAATATCTTGAATTACGCAAAACAAGCATATAGTGCAGTGCGAAACTTTTTGTCAAGTACACACTTGGGCCATGGCAACTTAATTTGGTTGCAAGACCGGCACCCGTTGAACTTTGGCCAAGTTGTAACGAGCCATCCCATCCCCTCTCCTCTCTCTCTCAGCCGCATATGAGTTGTGATCATTTAGTTAACTTCAAGGCTGATGAAATTTAAATTTGAAACTTTGCTCATTTAATATTGATTTAATGATGTTGTTCTTGGCAGGAACTTTCTCAACTTCAGCCCAGCCGAATGTTCTCTTTGAGTTGCCAGCTTGTTTCGCATATTTTCCTTCAGACTAGACAGGGGAGTAAATAAGAAACCGCCAGCAAGATGCGGGTTTAATAAGCGGCCGGCAAAAATATTACCGTTAATCTTTAATAGATTTGGGTAAATTATAGTGTTTTAAGATCAAATCAAAACGAAGAGATTACATCCCAATCAGGCGTAAGTAAGTCTGTATCAAACTCGAACGGATATTGGCCCCTATATGTATATATGTATTCCCATTTTTGCACCTCGGGGTCAAATTTGTTTGAGTTAAGAGCCGCTCAACCCGAAAACTTTCAGCCGTTCGGTCATAATATTTAACCAAAAGTTTGGCCTCTATCATTGGATGACCTTTCGTGTTTTGGCAGCAGCATAATTTATGGCCAAAATTCTTATCGTTACCCTTGGCATATGTGTTAGCCACAGAAACTCATAAATAATTAATGGGTGAGAATGACCGAAAGCGATACAAGTTCAAGGCTAAGCCAGAATATTTAAGCTAATTGTGAGGAGTGGTTAAGGCAAAAGCTCTTGAGTGGACCTAGCCACGATAAGCGGACAAGCTAATTGGGCTGGGCGTGTGTTTCGAATGACATTATTTAGATACATGAAAAATATGGATAAGCATCTGAGTTTCTCGGCTTTGTTTTAAAAGTAAATATACAGTTGTGTTGGGTATATATTTTAATGAGATTCTAACAGGAATATTATGTTGTAAGGAACATAATTTTGTGAAATATAAAAATTTGTTTAATTTGAGTTTGGCCATTCAATTATTATGTTTAAAGTACTGTTTATACAACCGAAAGACGATGAAAGCGTTGACGTCCCCTGATGCATGCAATATGCGAGTGGAAGCGCACGATAATAATGACATTGCAACCGATGATGCCTGTAACTGTTGCATTGTTTCCTCTTCAATCGGCAGGGAGAACAAAAGGATGCAACACTATCGCTGCTTGTTTGCTACAATTTAAACATTTGTTGTTTCCCAGGCCAGGCCAGAACGGTCTTTAGCACGTTTACATTGAATTAAACGCTGGAGGGTTGCAGATAGCAACTGCAGCAGTTGGAGCAGAGGGAGCCAAACGGAGTGGAGGGTACAAAAACAAGTGCAAGTGCAGTGGAACATGGCCGGCAGAAAATCAACAGAGAGACTACGACTATGGCTACATTGTTGCAGGAGCCGGCTGGTTTGGGTCCTGGTCCAGAAACATGGATCCAGATCCCCGGATCGAGAGGAGAGCCAGCGGCGGAGCCGGAAAGTGAAACAAGCTCAGCTGAAGTGAAAGAAAAACAGACAACAGTCAACGAAACAATGGGCAACAATGCGCTTGAGAAAATTCTGATATTACTCGTACTTTGTTCTCGTATTGTTCAGCGAGTTTCGAGCATATTATTTATTATTATTTCGGGCTTTCGCTCTTATACATTTATATATATGTCTATATATACGGCGTGCACTTCCCCACCGATATGCTAATTGAAATGTGGAAACGAGAAAAGAAATTCTCAAGAATCCTTATCGTGGCGGAAGGAAACAAAAGAAGCTCCTTGCTCCAGCTGAATGCTGAATGAAAATGAGCACGCGGACGCTCAATAAATTGAGTAAACCAGAGGCGAAATCTTAATGAATTGAATTAAATGGGGAGATGGTTAATTTATTGAGTCGTAATCTGGCATTAATTCTTTTTATTTGGAAATAAATCGGACACGGAATTGAAATAAAGGATAAATATAATAGTTATTTTAAAAGTCAAAAATTTTTCACACGCTTTAATCATTTTTTTCTTTTTAATTAATTGAAATACAATTTTTAAAATTCATTCAAGGTTTCTACACGGCTAAACACTGCTGTAATTTATAGCATTTAAAACGCTTTCATTTGCACATCGATTAACAGGTAATTATGATATTTTTATTGAATTCTCCGTGCTCAATTCCAGAAATTATATATTTTCAGGACTCTGGCTCCCAGATGAGTGGCTCGGACCAAAGGACCGTTGAAGGGCTCTTAAATATTTTATCACAACGCGTGTGTCCGCACATTATTCATTAAAATTTGCTTCATCAACGGCGAGGAGGAGCGGTACGGTACGGTGCTCCTGGTTCTGGTCCTGGCCAGCGAAAAAAGCCGAGTCAGAGTCAGGATCGCGAAATTGAAGCAAACGAGGCAGCAGTAAAAACTTCCAATTACTCAGGCGCATCGTCCATTCCGGGCACATGAAAAAAGGATACGGTACGCGAATGCTTGTACACATGTACCCATACATGCGGGGGGATATCTGTGTGCTTTTAATATCCTTTTCTTTGAATAATTCATGCACACAGCCCCTGACCAGGCCCTCGGCCGAAGCTCGAAACTCTTCAGCGGCAATCAGATGAGTTGACGAGGGCCGCCCGGAAGGGTTGCCATTCATTCATACCAAAGGCAAACTTATTAATTGGCACTTGAGCTGTGGTAACCACAGGCTCGTCATTGCCAGGACTGGACTGGTCCTTCCCTTCCCCCTTTCCACGTACTCGCACTCGCGGAGTACGGAGCCCCACATCGCCCCACGTCATTCAACTCTTTTGAGCGGGCATAATTTAACAGCGTTTCTGTTTTTTTTTGTCCTTTCCCCCGGCGCGTTTGTCAACTGAACGCTGGACAAGGACCCCATTGGATATTGCTGGTAATCCACTCGAACAACAACAAGAGCGGCGACAACATCGCCGGGTTTTTGACCAGGGGGAACGATGGCGGTGAGGACATGGTCTGAAGGGCCCTGAAAATACCCAGCAGCCATTGGAATTAAATCGGATGGGTCCCGAAATAATGCGACCCTGGAATTGCCATCAATACTGATTCACAGTGCACGTATTTCAGAAAAATAATTATACAGTTTTGAAACCATTTACTTTACTCAATACGTTTATAAGTTTTTATCTATTTACTTCTTCAAAGTTTCTATTAAAATATTATTTTATATAAAATATAATATATTTTTGCTTATAATAACAGCATTCATTCCGGTTCAGGAAACTCTTTTCTCTTCTCCTTTCCGGAGTTACTTTTGTATAAAATAACTTTCCAGCCAACAACAGGAGCGTTATCCTGGGACTTTAGTTCCGTAGACATCCGTTGACTTCTCCTTTCACAGGGTATATGTTAAAATTTGACTGACAGCGCGACACATGAGACAACCTCATATCCTCAGTCTCAGGCTCGGCGCCATTGTCACGTTTCAACATTTAAATTAAAATGTTTCGGCTAAAAGGACAAGACGGTGGAGCTGCGAGAATTTCCTTGCGTTCAGTGGAGAGCAAAACCGCAGTGAACAAAAAAATCTCAGGCATATCCATTTAAATATGGCCCAGCCATACGAAAAAAACACAAAAAAAAAGCCCAGCAACGTTAAAAAATGCCTTGGTTGCTCTTTTTTCGCGCTGGTCGCAGTCTTTTGCAGTTGGCGTCCTGCACTTGAGAGCCGCCTGGGCTGTTTGTGTTGCTGTTGCCGCTGAAGTTGTCGTTATTGTTGTTGTTGATGGTCGAGGAGGTGAAGGTGGTACTGGAGGTAGCCTCCATCCAGTATCCGCCATCCGCTAGCCGCCATTGCCAGTGGCAGATTCGTTTTGACCATCGCCATTGCCGTCGCCTGCACTCGTCTTCATTTATTCAATGCCGCTTCTGCTCTGGGCCACACGGCGTATGCGTGCTCTGCGAAATTCCATACAAGAAACTTTTCCGTTTCGAAAAGCTGAAAAAAGGCTCAACAAAAAAAAAAAAAAGGACATTGAGGTGGTGGCACAGAACAAGCATGTTTTCTTTCCAGCTTTCCAACAGCTTCTACTTAAAGAGTTCAGCCGGGTTTTTGTGGCTTAAATCTGAGTAGGAAAAAACAGATGTCCTTTCAATCCCAGATTAGGATTTTCAGAGCAGGGAAAAACATGGAGAAAGTCTTGGTTTTATATGTATTTTAAAATTGAGAAATAGTTATGTTTGAAGACGTTATTGAGTTGATTTACAAACAGTTTATGTGTAATATTTTATGGTAAAATAAATTTATTATTATATGTTTTTTACTTGTACCAATTTTATGTTAACGAATATAGTAGAGAATAATGCAAACTTATTAATAGAGCTTAAAATATTTATAGATTTACCACAATCGGTTCTCTACAAGACAATCCTGGAATAAATATTTTCAAAAATTACTTATCTTAGATTTCTAGTGAACCTTTCACCCACTTGCCATCGTCCCTGACTGCAGTGTCCTTGTCGAATTATGCACTTTCATTAAGTAACTGCAATCAGGCGCATAAGGATCCGTTCGAGAGCAATCTGTTGGCTTGGCTGGCTGCCTTAACCTTGTGTCTCGCTGAGCGTGGCTTAATGCACTTTTAATTGAGCCGAGCGGCAACCGGCGAGGGAAATTGAAAAGAAGTGTAAATGGAAAATTATAATTAACATTGCCAGATGCCCATAGTCATTGCCATCGCTTTAATTGCAATTTTGCAGCAAGCTGCAAGGTGGGCTGTGCAAGTCTAACATTGCGCATACGCCGTGTGTATTTCCATTAGTTGCCATAAATTATTGAAAATCAGGATTTATGCCCGAATTGTCACATTCATGCGCCAAACTAGCACCTAGCGCCCAGCACCCGGCAATGTAATTGATTAATGCGAGTCCTTGTTGGCATGTTCACACAAAACACAACAAAAAAAGAGCTCTCAAATTTGCATATTTGAAATTATGACAATTACACGGAACTGTCGGTGTGCATATGCTTAATAATATTGATAATGCTTTATTTTAAGGCAGCTTTAAAGAGCCATTGTGCTTGGATATCCTTAGAGAAACGAGGGAAGGGAAATGTACACAGGAAACGCATTTGCTTACATGGCAAAAGTCTGCAAATATATTTTAATTTAATTAAGCAAGACAAACACCAAATAAAGACTACACTTGCATAACCATTATACAAATATTAAATTTCAACAACATTATTGTTTTGCAGTTTATCAAGATTTATGATTTATTTTTCTCCCCAAAAACAGGCCTCAAAATTGGCTCATAGAAGTTCAGAGTAATATATTTCAGAGTATATATTTGATGGCAGCTTCTGTGAATTTTATTTATTTTATTTTCATTTGTCCCTCTTAATTCTGCTTTTGTACATAATTTGATGGCAACATTTCCATTCAATTCGCACGACACGCACAGCATTTGTCTACAAATATATTGCATTTCATTGACAGGCCTCCTTCTGTGCGTAGCAGCTGTCAGCTGGGAAAGCGAATGCGAATAAATTGTATTTTTGCAAAACCAAATTCAATTACCTAATGATTTGTTTTACATGCAGCTTTTTGTTCGTCTTCCCCAGGACTCCGGCCAGCATAGGGGAGAGACGAGAGCCAGGGAGTAGCATCATTCAATTGCCGAAATTCACACGCACGAACAGTGCTGCAAATTAGTCAGTGGCCAAGTCTAGTCCAGTTGAGCTCTGGCCTGGTCCATCAGTTGAGCCAAACATTTATTTGATTTTGGCCAATATGAATGTTGGCAATGTCTGCCTCTCGGCCTGTCGGTGATATTGATTGAGTGCATTTTATTTCGCAAATATTTGCTTTCAATAACAAATGTTGCCTTAGCTAATAAGTTAATTAATTCGAATTATATGTGGAATGGGAGGTTGTCCATCAATCAATTAAAAATCACAAGTGCTGATGCTGTTTAAATAAATGAATGGATTCCCCTAGAAAATGTATTCTCGTAAATAAACTTAAAGTCCATTCACGCTAATTGTGTCACAAAATCTAAGAATTGGTCAATTTGTTTATTAGTTTATTATGTGCCAATAACAATTTTAACTTCCCATTGAACCGTTTTTGTAATTAACTTTATGGTAAATAGATTGTGCCGCATTTTTGGTCAAGTAATTCTTGTCGCCAGATAAGGATTTGGATTGCTCACTATTTTTTCTAGGAAGAATGCGCCAAGATACCCTGGCAGCTGAGGTGTTCATATATAATAGTATATGAAAGGTTATTGGGGAATCTCCTAGCTGCTTCTATATCAAATCTGTAATTACGTGTCTGAATTAACGAAAAGAGATTGTTTTAAATGACATCTTGACTTGACTTGCAACTCAAGTGGCCATCAGAAGTGGTTGCCTTTAGCGTCAGTTGAAACATTGATTGGCATGGCGTTGCGTTCGCAACTATTTGATATTTACGGCCGCATTCATAATCGGCGGCCATAAAAGCCATAAAACCCTAATCTCAGCGATAAGTTGGCCGTATAAGAAGCCACTGCGTACGGCCAACGTTTGGCATTACGTCCTCTGGAACGTCGCAATGTGGAGCAACCGCTGCTCGATTTTCGTCCTGGCGCTGCTGATCGCCGGCAGTGCGGGAAAAGTGTTTGGCCGATTGCCAAGAATCCTGCCGGAAGCCTTGGCCGAAGGCGATGAAGGTGTCGCAGTGCGCGGTGACTGTGAATTTAAGGTCAACGGTGACCTCAACGGTCCCGCTCCTCTATTTTCGCGTCACAATTCCTATGAAATCATCGTTCCCGATCCCACGGATACTGTGCGTCTTGTGAATGGCGAACTCCTGGACATGTTCTGTCCGGGAGTTGGATTCGCGGCGTCATTTGACAACCGAACCCGGGTGACGGCTCAGTGTTTGCAGAACAAGTATTTCCTGGTCGATGATCTGATCTATCCGTTCTCCAACTTCTCCTGCACCCAGTGGGCCACCTTCACGGCCCTTCGCACTGGAGAGGACTGCAACGGTGGCACGGATCTCGTCAAAGTGGGCTTTGAGATGGAGGATGGCGGCTTCCTGCAGACCTACGAACTCTGCCACGATGCCGAGGCGGAGGCCACGCGTTATGTGCACCACGTGCTATATCCATCGAGCTATGACTATCAACACGGAGTGGCGAGACCCAGTTTCATCGAACTCGACTTCTACGGCGGACGGGACGTGAATACTAAGTACACTCAGGTGCAGCAGAACATAACTATCAGCGGAATACTCGGGATGGACGCCTCGCCGTTCTTTAACTTTTCCGATGACCGAATCCTGGCGCGGGGACACATGATTGCCAAGACGGACACTATCTTTGGGGCTGCCCAGATGTCAACGTTCTTGTTTATCAACGTGGCGCCGCAGTGGCAGACCTTCAACGGAGGCAACTGGGAGAAGGTGGAAACCAGCGTTCGCAAGTTCGTGGCCGATCGTAATCTCACTGCTGATTGCTATACGGGCACTTATGGTGTGTCCACTCTGCCCGACGTGGATGGTGTGGAGAGGGAACTTTATCTGGACTTTGATGAGAACAACAATGGCTTGATTCCCGTGCCCAACTTTTACTATCGCGTCGTAATCGATCGGAAGAGTCGCGAGGGCATCGTCATCATTGGCATTAACAATCCTTACTTGACTCTGGAGCAAATCCAGAAGGACTACATTCTGTGCGAGGATATTGGCCATCAACTGAGCTGGATGAGTTGGTACAAGGAGGATTTGCATGAGGGTTACTGTTACGCCTGCACCGTGGAGGATTTCACTAAAGTTGTAAAGGATTTGCCTCTGGAGGATCTGTACACAAGCGGCGTCCTTGGATTGGATGATGTTACTACTACAGAAGAACCTAGCACGACTACGGAATCTTCCACAACCACAGAGCCTGCAACGACTCCTAGTCCGACAACAGTTGCTTCGACAACTGAGGAATCCACCTCTACTACTGAGGAATCTACGACGGAGTCAAGCTCATCTAGTAGTTTGCCCATCACTGTTTCATCCACAACTGAAGAAACCAGCTCCCCGACGGAAGAATCTAGTTCTTCCACTGCTACTCCCACTGAAGGGCCGAGTTCCTCCACTGCTACTCCCACTGAAGAGCCGAGCTCCTCCACAGCTACTCCCACTGAAGAGCCCAGCTCCTCCACAGCAATTCCCACTGAACCTTCTTCTAGTTCTTCCACAACTTCAAGTCCCCCCGTCACCACTGCCAATCCCATTGCCAATCCCTGCAAGTTCAGCATTAACGGCGACCTTAAGGATCCTGCCCCGCTCCTGACTCCCCAAGGAGCTCTCAGCTGGTTGTTGCCCGACGAGAGTGGCATCTACACCGTCGAAGAAGGATCCGCCATTGATCTGCACTGCACTGGGGCTCTGGTCTCGCCTTTCAATCGCTATACCGCTCTGACAGCTCGCTGCGTTGGAGATCAGTTGTACGAGGCAGAGGGCCAGCGGGTGGGCATTCGCGGATTCGTGTGCCAGAGTTGGCCCACCTATGAGGCAGTGCGAACCGGAGAGACCTGCGAGGGCGGCACTGATCTCATCCAGATTGGATTTGATGTGGCCGCCGGCCTGCTTAGCCACCTGGAGATCTGCTACGACCAGCAGGAGCAGATCTCGCGATATGCTCGCTACGAACTCACACCAGCCAATGTGGCCTATCAGCGGGGAGTGGCCCAGCCGGGATACCTTCGAGGAGACTTCTACACTGGCGAGGATGTCAACGTTTTGTATGGCCAGTCGCGTCAGCTGGAGTCATTTAATGCGGCCCTGGGCTTGGATGCCAGTCAGTACTTCGACAGCGCCAAGGATCTCTACTTGACCCGTGGCCAACTGGCCGCTCGCCAAGATTTTATCCATAGCTCCGCCCAGAGAGCTACGCACTTCTATGTGAACGCTGTTCCCCAGTGGAGGAGCACCAACATTGGCAATTGGCTGGCTGTGGAGACCAGTCTGCGGCAGTTTGTGGCGAACCAAGGGCTAAATGTCAGTGTCCATGCTGGCAGCTATGGGATCTCGACGCTACCCAATTCCCAAGGAGTCCAAACAGAGCTTTATCTGAACAGTGAAACCAAGCAGCTGCCAGTGCCTAAGATTCTCTATCGCGTTGTTATCGACCAGGAGAGTCGAAAGGGAGTGGTCCTCGTAGTGGTTAACAATCCCCACCTAACTCTGGCCCAAACCCTGGACGATTATGTGGTATGTGAGGATGTGGGTGCCCAGTTGGATTGGTTGGACTGGGAAAAGACTGACATCTCGAGGGGATACTCATACGCCTGCGCTGTGGATGATTTCATCAAGATTGTGAGGGACTTGCCGCTGGATCAACTGGACACCACTGGCGTTCTGGGCGTATCTAGCCAGGATTTGCAGCAGGAGGTGTGCAGCTTTCAGGTGAATGGAGGAGATTTAAAAGATCCGGCGCCGCTCTTCGTTGTCAGGAGTGAGCTGGGTCATGCCAGGTACTTGGAACCCGATACCGAAGGCGTGGTGCAGTTGAAGCACGGAGAGGCCTTGGAGTTCCACTGCATCAAGCCTTTTGCTGGATCCTTTGCGGGCTACACATTCGTGAATTCCACTTGCTGGCAGCAGCAGAGTTTCCTGGCCCTGGGCAGCCTTTACCAGCTCCAGGACTTTGTGTGCACCTCCTGGCCAACGTACACGGCTCGGCGCACCAATCGTCCTTGCAATGGAGGCACTGATCTCCTGGAAGTGGGCTTCCAGCTCTCGGCCACCGCCTCGGAAGATTTCCTGCAGACCTACGATGTGTGCCACAATGAACTTTCGGAGGTTACGCGCTATGTGCATCATGTCCTCTACCCGGGAAGCGCCCAGTACCAGCGATCGGTGTCCAGACCGACCTTCATACCGGGCGACTTTTACAATGGCAAAGATGTGAACACGATGTACACCCAAGTGCAGCAGAAGATCACGGTCTCGGAGATCCTGGGCATGGATGCCTCGCCCTACTTCGACATCAGCAGCAATGTCTACCTGGCCCGAGGTCACATGTCGGCCAAGACGGACTTTGTTTTCGGCGCCGCCCAGCAGGCCACCTTCTTCTTCGTCAACGTGGCTCCCCAGTGGCAGACCTTTAATGGCGGCAACTGGGAGCGCGTCGAGGATAGCGTAAGAAAGTTTGTGGCCGACGAGAACATCACCGCCGACTGCTACACTGGCACCTGGGGTGTGTCCACCCTGCCGGATGTGGATGGCGTGGAGAGGGAGTTGTATCTGGACTTTGATGAGAACAACAATGGCTTGATTCCGGTTCCCAAGCTCTACTACCGCGTTGTCATCGATCGTGCAAGCAGAAAGGGAATCGTTTTGATTGGAGTTAACAATCCGCATGCCGACTTGGAGCAAATTGCAAAGGAGTACCTCATCTGCCAGGATATCGGCAATCAACTGTCTTGGGTCAGTTGGACCAAGGAGGACCTGAAAAAGGGCTACTCCTACGCCTGTACCGTGGAAGATTTCACTGCTGTGGTAAAGGATCTGCCACTGGATGATCTGCAAGTAGAGGGAGTGCTGGGCATTCAAGACTAGAACGAGTGCTATAAATAACGAATTTCCTAATTTAAAACCAATAAAATTATAACCTACTCGCAGTATTTGTTTTCCTCCTTCGAATGGCTTTAAGGCACGTTTAAATTTAGTTGTTCGGGGCCATAAAACTTGGAAATCACGTTCAGCTTTTGTTCTTTTTTTTTGGAGTTTATTGCATGTTGGACATATTGATAAGAGTCAGGTTATCAAATGGCCGGCGTTATCGTTTATGGCCGGCACACAGCTATTTATTTGGCCTGCCATCGGACTGTTTGCTCACGTGCAGCACGTTTTCCAGTGCCGCTGGATTTTCCTCCCGCTGTTCCAGTGGCCCAAATGCCAGTCCCTTGGCCCCGAATCCGTAGCCGAATCCCAAGTCGAAGTCCCCATGGCAGTGACTTTCACATTACTTATCGGGACAGCGGCTTACCATGTACGTATTGCCTGTGCCTCCTCGGTTTCTTTTGTTTATCTTATCGCAACGCAATCGTCCCATCGCGTATTAAGTATACGCCAGGGTGGTTAATGATTGTAATGGACTTTTCAGGAGGTAAACAAGAGTCGAAAAGGGGGGTAAAGATAGAAGAGTTCACATGCATGTCTTGATTTATATTTGCTGAGTAATCTCTCAAGTGCTTGGGGTTATTTTGTATTAAATAATGTGTACATATCTTGGCTGTGTTTCGATTAATGAGAAGTATCAACTTCAGGGTTGAGAATAATGTGAATTTAAGCCTTGAACTGCATTAATTTATTAACTTTATTTAGTTCTTTGTTTAATTATGCCTTGAACTTCGCTTAGTTCAAAGTTCTATTAATTGATTATTATTCATTCCGTTAACGTACGGTTTTGGCATGAACTTTTAATGTCACATGTCTGTATTATTTATTATATCTCCAAAAAGTGTGACTAATAGCGACATAATATTCAATTATTTAAATATAAAGCGGCTTTTGCTGAAATAATTTATCTAATAATAATTAAAATCTCTTTTCAAGCATGAAAATGAATATATAAAATCGAGTGCTTTGGCCGCACAGAGTTTTGTTGATTTTACAAATTCTGGCAAAAATGAAGCATATATTTAGAATATATCTAATAATAGGAGCAGCTATCTGCATTCAAGGATTAAAAAGTAAGTAAGCTGGCAAGGATTAAAGCCACTTACTATATAAGTTTCCTAAAAACTAAACAGGATTTGGTCTCGATTGTGAGGATATTGCCTGTGAGTCGGGTGAAAGATGCACTATAACCAGGCTACCATGCAATGGACCAGACCAACAGGAGGGAGTACAATGTGGCAGCTATCCGGAGTGCGAAAAAGGTGCGTGCTAATTATTTTCCCACCCGATTTCATTGTTCATTCCCATTGAAATCCGGCTATTCTCACTGATCCCTTTCAGATCAGCTTGCCAGGGATTTCTCCATCGACACCACACTGACCATTGCCAACACCCGCAGTAGCATCATCATACCCAGCACCAGCACGAATCGTACGGATACGGACTTTGAGCTGCTGACCGACTTTGAAAATCCGGATAATTCCGCCACGCACGCGGGTCAGACTCAGGCCAATGTCCTGGTGATTGTGCAGGATGGGTCGCAGCCCCAGCTTCAGCCGAATCCCTGGCTAAATCGCAGACAGAATGTGCCCTGCACGGTGAATCCCCTGTATCCCTATGCCTGCAATTATCCGGGCTACGTGCCCAATCCCGGCGTGGGATT
This sequence comes from Drosophila anomelani, assembly GCA_035045905.1. Taxonomy (NCBI): domain Eukaryota; kingdom Metazoa; phylum Arthropoda; class Insecta; order Diptera; family Drosophilidae; genus Drosophila; species Drosophila anomelani. Next base: position 15,218,901 of record JAWNOO010000165.1, read on the forward strand.
ACCCACCTATCCGCAGGCAAGGTCGGCCAATGGCCCCCAATTAGTTCCGCCCACGCCGCCCTGCTATTACAATTGCTATCCCAGAGTGGGGGGAGTCAGTCCTTATGGACAATACAGGGGATATCCCCTGGCCAGGTCGGCCAATCCCTCATCGACCAATAACTATTTGCTTTACCTTACGCTGTCGTCAGGATAATAGAAAGTAGTTTTAAATATCACATTTACCTATAAATAAAAACAAGAAAATATAGTCTTTAATGGCTCGCTTGGCGCTATTTCTTTTCTGTGTACTCACCAGCTCTGCACCGTTTCCGGCGATCGCCGCAAGTGCTGTATCAGCCGGTGGGAATGCCGGCTCCCCCGCTGCCACCTGGGTATCCAATACCACGTCCGATGCCTCGCCAGGCCGTGCCCCAATATCCATTGATCCAGCCTCAACCCAATCCACAATATGCGATCCAAGCTCAGCCAAATCCTCAACTCTACTTCTCAATGGGGATGTCCTATCCGTCGTATATGAGTTACAATGGACGTTCAGCGGGCAGTCCTCCTACATCATTCTATAGTCCTTTTTTACCCAACTATAATTCGTATCAATACAATATTAATTTACCCTTTTCGGGTGGATCCTCTTAGGATCCTTCTATTTTTTGTTGACTTTCGAATGCAATTTTTCACTTTCTGTTTATTATTTAAAGTTTATTTGAAATCACACATATTTTAAAGATCACTTTTCCCTTTAATATATTTTTACATTCCCCGGAAATAATCAGTATTCCTGGCTTACACAAAGACAGATCCCAGCAAAGCATCGGACACAAGTCTCTCCCGCGGCTCTAATCGAACGACTCGCCAGGTTCCAATGCCTCCAGGAGCCATGCCATTGCCAGGACCTATGCCAATGCCTGGAGCCATGCGGGTACCAGGTCCAGTTCCAGTTCCCATGAATGTTCCTCCAGTACCGGGACGGGCCTATTATCCACCGTATATGGGACAACCCATGCCGATGGCCGGACCCGTGCGAGCTCCAATGCCCATGATGCCGATGGTGCCGCAGCCTGGAGTTCCAGGCGTTCCGATGGGTGGCGGAGGCGTGGGTGGAACTAGCATTATTGTGGAGCCTTTAGTTATTCTGCCCATGGGCATGGGAACGGCCATTGGTCCCAATCAATATTACGGGGCCAATGGTGCTTATCCCAGCTACAACAATTACAATCCCTACAATACATACACCACGGCACGGCCCTACTATGACTACAATAATTATAATAACAATAACTACAATAACAATAATAATTACAACAACTACAGTGGGAGCAATAACAATTATAATGACTACAACTCGTACGGTTAAATGTTAAATGAAATGTTTACTAAACTGCTGGTGTAAGATTAATAATGCGTGACAATAAATGTTATTTGCCAGAAATTCTTTTTTTTAATTCTTTTCAGCCACAAAAGTTCAGTTTTCAGAGAATAAGTCAAGGCAAATGTCAGAAATAATTAATGAAGAAAATGATCAAAGATTTTATGATATTATAACCCTGACATATTTTATTTATATTTTTTATTTACATCTCGCAAAGAAAGTTGCGGCAACCTAGACCTAAATACACCTACTCATATCAGCCCAAAGAATTCGGAAGAACTTTTACACACAACGCAGCAGCAGCAAGACAAAGAAATAAATAAATAATGATTATTCAACAGCCACAAAATGTCAATAACATTATCGCTGCTTTATTCTCGCCGAGAATCCAACTCGAGAAGTGGAAAGAGACGGCAGACAGCTTGACGCGGCGGAGAGTGAAAGCGTGCACCGAGCAGATACTTTTATAAAAACACCTGTTCGCCAAACAAAATCCACTCAGTCTGCGGTTAGACAGCCACCTCGGCAGTCGTTGGTTTCCAAGCATGACGAAGCTATCTCGTGTATACCAGTTCATCGCGCTGCTGCTGGCGATCGTGATTCCGAGAGAGATTCGGGCACGTGAGGCCATCACTCCCAGTCCAGATGTGGGTCAGATCATCAAAGAACTTGATGGATTGCATATTGATGGGACGGGATTTGAGCGAGGTGAGTTTCAAGGCTGCGGTCGAAATAGTAGTTTCAAAAAATTAATAATAATATTTAAGAGAATATTCTTTGATATCTTCTGATTACTTACTGACTTACTTTTTAATATTAAAATTATAAAGTTAAGTGTATAGTTTAGTGGTTTTTTTTCATATTACTCAGATTATTCACAGACCTGGTTCTGGGTCTATTATAAAACTATGTCATCACAGCTGCTAAAACTATTTGCTCGGAGACTTATATTCCATGAAATAGTTTCTAAAAATATGTACATTAACTTTTGATTTTACAAAGGCCACAGCTTTAATAATTAATTAAAAAATATTTTACACCAAAGAAAAGACTGTATTATTTTGCTATGATTATTTTATAGAAATTTGCAACAAGTTTATGATAAACTTAAATGATAATTTTAAAATATTTAAAAACAACTTCTCTTTTTTGTGCTCTAAATATCCCCATAAGTTAATTTAATTTATTTTAGTTAATTTTATTGACGCCTAAAAGCATGCTGCTAAACACCAAGTGCAAATTCCAGGTGCCCCCTGCAGGGTGGACGTGCAAAAGGATCTGCCTCGGCCCGACCAGGTGCAGCCCCTCTACCTCCGCCCTGGCACGGATCTTTACTGGCTGCCCAACACCGACGGGCAGCTGGAGATACCCCGCGGCGCCAGCATCGAGCTGCACTGCAGCCATTCCTTTACATCCATGGACACGGACCTGCGTTCGATACGGGTGCAGTGTGTGCAGGACACCACCTTCGAGTGGAAGGGGTCTAAAATGAAATTCCGCGATTTCACCTGCAGCCAGGCCACTCCCTATGCCGTGCAGCGCCTCGACAGGCGTTGCGGGGATGACACCGCAGAGACGCCGAAGCATCCCGCGGCGTTCTGGTATCGCGTGGGCTACGACACCGGAGACGGCAGATTTGTGGCCACCATGGAGCTGTGCCACGACCCGGATCTTCTGCGCACACACTACGCCCGCCACCAGCTGATACCCGCCAGTGTGCATTTCCAGAGGAACGTCAAGCGTCTGAAATTCAGTCCCGCCGGGCATTTCACCGGCCTGAACATAGGCAAGATTTACTCGCATCGAAACCAGGAGAAGGTGATGGATGCCGGCCTCATCGACGTCAAGGCCGGGCTGTTCCTGGCCCGCGGACATTTGGCGGCCAAAGCGGACCTGATCTATGCCAGCCAGCAGCGGAGCAGCTTCAACTATGTCAACGTGGCTCCCCAGTGGCAGACCTTCAACGGTGGACTCTGGGCTAATCTGGAGGAGGCCACGCGGCGCTATGTGACCAGCTCCGGTATCTCGGCCACCGTGTACACCGGTACCTATGGCCAGATGAAGGTGGCCGGCAGCCGGGTCCTCCACCTGGGCACCGATGCCAACAACAAAGGGGTGCTGGCTGTGCCCCAGCTCTTTTATCGCATCCTCATCGACGACGGCCAACCGACTCGCGGCATTGCCCTACTGGGCGTCAACAATCCGTATGCCACTCTCGCCCAGATTCAGGAGTCCTATGTCATCTGTGATCCCGTCGAGGAGCAGGTGGCGTGGCTGGACTGGTTGCACAAAGGCAACGCCAAGGGTAAGCTGAAGCAGGGCTATCTCTATGCCTGCTCTGTGTCGGACCTGGCCCGTGTTGTGCCCCAGCTGCCGCGCGCCCTGCTCCAAGTGGACGAACTGCTGGCATAGATGCGGGCTCCGGTTTCGGTTTCGGGTGCCGCTTTCCTTTGTGTGTGAAGCGAGTGCAATAAAGACTGAGTGCAGGTGTGCCGTGATTTAATTTTTGCATACCGCATCTCGATTTCAGGTTAAATTTCGTATTCATTTCCGGATACCGGCAGAGATTTAAGTAAATATTATAAAACATTAAAATAGCTTTACTCTTGGAAGAATTTCTTTTATTTAATTTGAAAATTCTTTCTTTGATTTAAAAAAAAAATCCCCGTTGGAACCCCTTAACCCGATTTCATAAATCAAACAAGTTAATTTCCATCAAGGAGTTATCCCCGGCCATTCTTGTATGTATTATCCATCTGTGCCAGTTTCGTGTGTGTGCGTTCCGATTATTAACGCTCGTGTGAGCTTCACGCCATCAAAATCAAATGGGACATCGTGTGTGGTCATATTGGGGGCGGGCCAGGCCCACTTCCTGGCAAAATCGGAAACGATATAGCCTCGTTATGCGTGTGCCTTGTTGGCGGCAGAGTAAAATCGGTGGAAGAAACGAGGATATCAAATACGGCTCGGCTGCATTACCTTCATGCCGAGCACACAAAACACAATTTGTTCCACAACATTGATTTAATCCTTTTTCTTCAGGGCCACGCACACCCACACAAAAGGCTGTCGTGAAGAATTTTCTTAAATTTTCCGCTGGGTTTTTCATGGCATTTCCTGCCATGGCGCTGCGTCCTTGGCATTATCATGAATATTTTTGCCCTCCGTTGTGTGCTTTCGATACATTTCCATTTGCTGATTTGAAGCGCACTTTCCACTTGGCTTTCTTCTCTTTTGCTCTTTTCTGATTTTCCGTTTTCCGCTCGCTTAGGTCAGACCCGGCATTGGGAAAGGGGCAACCGAAATTATGTTTTTATGCTGGCTTGTGCGGTAAGCAATATTTGCTCAAGTATCCCTTACAGACTTTTGGGCAGTAATCATCAAATGGGGCGTGGAATGTAAGCCAATTTATGGTTTTGGGTTGGGAAAGCCAATTAAAATTAAATTTTAAGTGACAAAAATTAAATTTTTGGGTCATTAGTTTGTCATATTACTGTACTGCTTAAAATAAAATTCTTTCTAAATCTGAGAGGTAAACAAGTAAATTTTTAATGCATATCTAAAATATATTCCTTCAAACTTAAAACTTTAAACTCACATTGCATGAAAATGTTCCCTTTTTTGTGCCAAAAACATTTGTAACAATTGTATTCCGCTTTAGGATATGGAATGGAGTGCAGCACGAGGTCCAAAGTCCAGACGACTTTTCTTTAGTGGCCATAACATTTCCCTTAAAATTGAAACGAAAAAAAAACGAGAGCACAACAAATTGCCCTGTTGTTGTTTATCTTGTTATGCTTTTCTTTTTGCTGACTTGATGAAGTTTATCTGGGGGCCAGAAGGAGCAGCGGGCAGTGGTAAAAAAGACGAATAATTGAACGCACTTCACGCAGATGTTGTCGGGATTCTTTTTTATGTCATTTGCCCGCACGGCCTGCCGCCCAGAAGGATATGTGTGTTGTGTCCTGTGGCCTCCAGCGGAAATTATAATTTATATTTGGGTTTTCGCCAGGCCTCTGTGTATATTTTAATATCGCCACCTCTGGCTCCATGGGCCAGCTCCACGCCGCTCTTCTTTTATTTTGATTAAAATGCATATTAAATATTTGGCGAGCAAACAAAAAACGAAAACACAAACGAAATGTATCAAATAAAATGTGTAAAAAAAACAATACACATAAAAAATATAATATAAATAATTTCCTGCTACCGTCTGAATTTATTTCCCGCTGTGGGTCCTTGCTTCCTTCCGTCCCGGCGATAAACTATACACATCCCAGGATCCACACACACACACACACCCATATTGAGCTACGACCCGACCCGAACTTGCTGCAAATCCTGCGCTGCGCCTGCAAGGATATAAAAAGTAAACAAACAATGAAATTGTTCCCCTGTTTTCGGGTTTATTTACATGTGCGGATGGGCATATTTTGGAATTGGGGACAGGACAGAGGCCGGACAGGAAGCTGTAAGGGTTTTGATTAATATTGGAAATTGAGGCTCCTTTGGCCGTCCTTATTGCGGCCTTTGCCTCTTTAATCGATATGTGATAAGATCTTGTCCAAATTTATGGAGGATTTATGCAAAAATAAATTATAATAATATTAACTAGATTTATTTTAAGTTATTCTTTCAGAGAACTTTCTTTCTGTATTCCTTTGCCTAAGCGCTTGTTTCCTTGTGGCTTGAGCTTGAATTGGATTTTTATATCCTCAATTTGAGCAACAATTTTGCACATTTTGTCCAGTTCTCCCTCTGTCCGGCATAGAAAGCGAAACAACGGACCAAAGTGAATAAAATACGTGCACACAATCCAAATGAAATAAGAGGAAAATATGAAAATTGGAGAATGCCAGAATGCAGAAAGAAAAGCGAGACGAGGACGAGAGGAGATGACGATGGGGATGGAGGGGAAATTCCGTTTCATTTTACTGGAAATTACAGTGGAGAATGTCCCCGGCAAGACAAGACGACGTTGACATCCAATATCCTTATTGTTGGCCAACGGAATTTATGGCTAACAAAGTCGTTAAGTAGGCTAAAGTGTGTGGCTTGCAGTGGCGACCGAGGCAACGGCAGCCTGCAGCCTGCAGCTGAGCGGAAAATGGCCAAGTCAGGGTCGGGTCGGATCGAGTAATCGCAACTGGAAGCTAATGAGGTCATCAGCGTGCCCCCCCGCAATATTCCATCCGAGTGCCAGGCCATCCGCATGCATCACATCACCGTCGTGGCTGCGAAATTGAATTTTGAGTACTGCCAAAGTGCGGCCGCCAGGTAGGCTCCGATTCAGGTGTTTGATTAATGGTTCCCGGGCCCTGTCCCTGTCACAGCCAAAAGCCAGATTCGAAACTTGTTTGCTGGTCACCCACTACATCCATCCCCGCACTGAACCGCACCTGACTGGTTAACCCAACGAGATCTGATTTCCATCCTGATTGCGGCTTGGCCACTGCAATTACGGTTGCAGCAAATTGGAGAAGTGGTTTCCGAGCTTTAGATCCATTTTAATTTCATAAAATTTACGTGGAATTCAAGACTTAAAGATTTTTAGCTTATAATAATCATGAGAATACTGGAAATAATATTTCAAATCAACAACAAATGCATTTTCCTTCTTATATACGTATTCTTGCTATCCAAGTCCTTGTCCTCCTTCTAGGTACAAACAAAGCTGCTACCACCTTAGTCCAAGGACCTGAGCTGCCTTCACGTTAAATTCTACTATACTCTTGTTTATGATTTGACTTTAAGGGCCCTTACACTCTCGATTGAAAGACGCCGGGGGATCAGCAGCAGGAACTGGCGCAGGAACAGGAAGAGGATGGGCGAATAAATTGGTTTCTGGCATAAAGGCACCATGGAGCACCTCACCCGCCCCACCCAGGGACTGGCTCTGCGCCAGAATTTGAATATGTGTTAATATTTATGTACGAATATACATACTTCTAAAAACATTTCATAAACCTGCCCATAAAAAGCAACGATAATTTCGTACCTTGCTGGCTTGTCGTCGCCAGGTGAGATCAAAGGGTTTGCCATTGTCCTCTGCGGCGTAAAGTCACAGGAAAGTTTATGAATTCGCTTTGGGTGTGATGGTAATTAAATAAGGTTCCTAAATTAAAGGCAAAATTCTCAACAGCTTTTGGAAAAATTAAAGATGCTGGCAATAAAATATAGGAATTGAGAGGTTGATTTTTTCTTGACTTTCTATGATTTCAGTTTTAATTTAAATGAGATAAATTTTAACCCAAAATTACAGGTTATATTCGGAATTAAAAAAAAATATATTTATATTTTCTTTTACCCTCTTGAAGGCTGTAAAGAACCATGTTCAAGTGAAATGATTGCGGGCAATCAGGGGAAACGAGGAAGCATAAAACCAAGGCTCCTGAAAAATGTAACAAGCCGCAAGAAGAACAACAACTGCCAGCCAAATGGGTTAACACTCAGTTTTTCCGTGCTTCCGTGTTTGAGGAGTATTCGGTGCTGCGCTTTTTATCATCTTTTCGGCCCGCCCAAAAGTCCCGGCCAAAGTTGCTCGCCCGCCATCTTGGCCACAATTGGCATGTCGGTCTGCGGTCGGTGGCTGCAGCTGCAAGGCAAGGATGTGGGCCACAAAAATGCGGCGGGTGGATTGCGACGACGAAACGAGCAACGGAAAGGTAACAACGCGCGCCCGGTGGGTTTGCAAATGACTTTGCCATGCTAACCAAATGGTTATCTTTCTGTTTCATTGTGGTGCCCCAGCAAGTGGATAACTTTCGGGGTTGCGAGTTTCGTGTAATTTGCATTTGAGCCAGAGAAATGGCAGGATTCTCCTCAGCCTTTGTACTTTTAAGTTCAGGGAAAAGTGTTTAAAGTAAGCCTCATGTAAGGTTGAAGTTATCCTAATACTAAATATTGTTGCTTGAGGTTTCTATAAAGTTTAAATAATTACTGCCATCGTTTATAGATTTTTCTGTGTGCATGCCTTCGTTATGTTTATAATCGTATTACCGAAAATTGATCAAATACGTGTAATTGATTTGTTTGTTTCTGGCAATCAATTGATTATTCGTTAGCCAAAGCCTGGAATTTAAAGAAGAGCCCCCATACTGCTACAGTCCCACTGTGATTTACACTTTACAGTTCAATGAACTGACCGCAGTTGAGGGAGCATTTCCCGAGGAGCGACAAAATAGGAAAAGCGTTTGCCCGAGACACTTCAAGTGTAAATTTGATGGCCTCGAGGCGTCCGCTCAAGTGCAGTCGATGATAAATCTCCACGCAACAATGGTAGCCAAGCCATATATAGGCAAACAATATATAAATCTAAACGGCACTTTTACCCTCCGGTTTTATCGCTTTCGTTACTGAAAATCAATTGAATTGTGAAGCTTCTCACAAAGAAGTGTCATATGGATACGTTTGCCGGGCCAATCACCGGCTTGTCGCCAGGAAACCGGATATGGGTGAAAGTGAAAGCCCCGGCAAATGGTGGTCATTAGGTCGCTTTAAGAAGCTTCACTCCATTCCGTTCCCGCTCTGCCAGCTTATCGTCCGGCTGACAAATTGCCGGCCAGACAACGATTCCTGATGCCGCCAAAATCCCCTACAGAGCAGACTTTAATTCTCAATGAAGTCGAAGTGAAATAAAAAAGTCCAGAAAACCCAGCAACATAAAAGCGAAAATGTATTTCAATCTATTTGGCACAGTCTATATAGGTGGGGCGGTGGCCAGAGAAGATTTACGGCTCCGCTCCTGTTAAATGCTCTGTCAGGAGACGACAAACAAAAAGGGTCGAACCAATGGCAGGAATATGGATATTTCCCCTGAAATCGTTGAAAGCAACAGTTGAATTATTTAGTTTTATGCGAAATGGAGTTTAAAGCCAGTTTTTCAATGGAAAACTGCAGAGTGACCTGTAAGAAGGAGAAAATAAGTTAACCAAGCTTAGAAATTAATTTAAATATGTTAAAGAAAATATTGTTTAATATTTTTGACCTAAATTAAGAATTATATAATCATAATGAAAATAAAAAACATGAAGATGTTCATTATGATCTTCAGGATAATCCACTTTATTTATCAGTTGCCAAGGGCCTCTCCGTTCGCCAAACACGGAATCTCACGAATAATGTGAATGTGACAAGAATATAAATTCATATTACAGCAACTGTGAGTACGAAGTATAACGAGCAAGAGGGGCCCTGTCCCCCATCTCCCATTCCTTCCATCATCCACCCGGCCCGCCCCGAGAATGGGACTCTAATGTGACATTTATAAGTGCCGGGGCGACGGATGGGCGACGTTGCATGTAGCACACACACTGACGAGCAACGAGAATTACAAAGTGCATTTTTCATCATTCTCCCAGAAGGCGAACACAAGTTGCACAACTATTTTTGAGTTACTCATATCATGTTCCCGCTTTGGCACTTGAGTATGCGAAATTTGCGACACACTTTAAAGTTCTTTGAGGAAGGCAGCGAGGAGAGTTCTCAAGTTGATTAGATAGAAGTTTGGGCCTTGCCGGGTATCCTGTGAGCAGCGCCATGAATTATCCTCAAAATGTAGGCTCCAAGCTCAGTTTTTATCATAAAATAAGGGATGTTCTCCTAAGGCTTAATTAAAGTCATGGTACTGAGCCCCATTTGACGCGATCTCTTTGAATGTAAATGTCCTGGAAATAAATTAAGTCAAGAGTTAAGAGAGTGTTGCTACGATTTGGCAATACTACCAACCTGATGAGACATATCCTGCTTTTGACAGACAGCTGGTATTTCCAGCTTGAGGGCAGGCTGCTGGCCTAGTCTCTCGCCCATCCGTAATAAGTCTATCGCATCGTTGAAGAAATTTTTGTTAACATTGCCCACGGCCAGTCGAAGGAGCTTAAGCTCTTTGCAGCTAGCAATTATTGTGAGCAGGCCGTGGGAAACATCCAAAGGACGGGACATCCACAGACAGATCTCCTCCAGGTTCGTGAGTCGGCCCAGCATCTCCACGCATTCTGTGCTGGCGCAGAAGCACGTGAGGTGCCTCAGGCTCTGGATGCGGACCAGCTGGTGGGCCTCCTCATGGGTGAGGCTGCCTCCGTCGATGGAAAGGTGCGTTAGCTGAGATTTGGCTGCCAGGGCCGCCAGAAGTGGCTCAAAGGAGCCGCTACGTCGGATTCCAAAGTGTGAGAGTTCTCTTAGCTCCGAAAGCCTGGCCAGCGGCTTGTAGTCCGCAGACTCCGCTGTTATGCCGAACTTGAGTATTACCAGGTTCTTGCAGTGGCTCACAATAATATTCACAAGATTCTGCTGGCAGCAGGCATAGCCAAGATGGAGACTGCGGAGATTGCCATTGGACTTGAAGCATTTCACTAGGCAAGTTGGGGGAACCTTCGGTATGAGAAGCTGAAGAGTTTCCAGATTCTGAAGATGATGCAGGTTATCCACGCTGAAGTCTGCAAGGGTTAGGAAAAGTTAGATGTCTTGTTTTTTGTATATCTTGTATATATTTTACCCTGAGTGGCTTGTAACTCCAGTCGTTTCAGCTCAGGTAAATGTCTAACCGCGGCCAGAACTTGCTCGAAGGGCTTGTCAATGGGTGCGATGTAAAACTTTAGCTGCTTCACCATCAGATGCTTCAACTGGTTCATGCCAGACAAGGTATGGCAGAGGATACCATAACATTCCACAGGTGCATTGCATTTATGGGTCGTTCTCATCCCATTTCCCGTATCAAAGTGGTCCAAATTAATGGTTAAAGTCTCCACAGCCTCACGACAAATGCATAATTGTATCAATTCCAGTCGCGGGCTGTTTTCGTCAATTGTAAAATCCCGGTATTTACCTCCAAACTGATTGATGAAAACCTGACGAAATCGGTGGCACACTTGAGCGAAACTAATGCGATCTTCCGTAGGCAGAAATTCAAGTATATTATACAGACAGTCGTCGATGAGCTCTGCTATATTTGTGGAACCCATTGCCAAGGCGTTCGAGTTAAAACTGAAATGTAATTCCACTTTCTGAACGAAAGCAAACCTAAAGCCACGTCCGAATAAACAGCTATGAGTAATCTGGTGTTATTTTTGCCCCGATATACGTACTCGCCGGCAATTGGCTGGGGGAACCAGTCTGGCGAGTCTAAATGAAACTGACCTAAAGCAACTGATGAATGAAATAAATGCAATGCTGATGAAATATACACAAACAGCAGCGGATACAGTTGATTATCTGAGCAGGGTATTATAATTATTACTACGTATATACTCTCTTTAAATTATAAATACTAAAATAAGCTACATTCGAATATCAAAGTTGATTTCCATTTTAAAGTTCCGTAGGGCATTGCCGCTTTTTATCCTCGCATACTTTGACCTGACCAAAGTGTCCTTGAGATATGACAAAATGGCGAGATATATGATCTCTTGGGTGTCAGAGTTGATAGGAAATTCTTGTTCAAACTCTTCCATATTTAATCTAATGTCAGATTTGGCCAACTGCATTAGTTCTCTTTCTATATTTAGCTTGACCTTAATTCTGAGTTCTTTTAAATCTTTAATTCCAGCTAGGAACTGTATATTTCGGGCATGAGTTGGCCATTGATTTTCCAAGGCTTTTAGCAAGGCAAAAGTGGCTATATTTGCGTTTTCCTTGGTATTACTTATATCCTGGCTTTTGAGATTTTCTATTGTGTTTCGCATCTCATTTATTTCAAACCACATGGGCGCCCAATTGGAAGTGGCGTCCTGCCTGCGACCTTGGTACCAATTATTCAGTCGTAATTGAATTTGGCTAATGAATATCATATCTTCGGAAGTTAGTCCTAGAATGCATTTACTAGAGAGGACGTCTATGTATATATAGTCCCTTTCTTCGTTTTCCATTGAAGACCTATTCAGATTCAGGGTGCCAATAATCGGCCATTGCCATGAATGCATTGGAGTCAAGTCCGATGTTGGTTCACTTAGTTCACATTCAAATTCTTGTATCCTTAGCACTTTAGATAGTTCTTCGATTCCCGATGATATCGGCTGTTCAACTGTCAGCGACGTCAAGATCCTGGAGCCATTCACTGCCATTAATTTGAAAAGATCCCCTAACAAATCCGTCTGTGGGCTTCCACCTAATCTTAAGTGGCTTAATTTTGGCAACTGGGTGAGTGGCGCATACTCAATGGCATTCGAGTCTGGTTTCATTTCAATATTTAAAAATCGTATATTTTTGCAGTAGGGTGCTATATCGGCCAATCTACCATATACTTCAGTGCTAATAAGCGAAAGCTCTATTAGATTAGGATTTGTTTTTACACAGCCAACCAGTGCTTCGGCATCCATGGGAGAGGTCAGCTCAAGGGAATGCAAGTTCCGAAAATTCTCCAGGTTTCCGGCCGAGTAAGCTGTGAAAAATATAAATATTTGTAGATTAAATCAATTAAATTATCTCACTTATCATTACTTGACATGTTTATTGTCAACTTCCTTAAGTTTTCTTTCTTTTTAAGAATATCTGTAATCCGTTGGAGTGTCTCCATATGCTCCGAGTAATATGAGTTCGTTAAGTATTTGAGAAAGCAACTCTCGAGACCCGTATTTTCCGTAAGCGAGGTAAATAAGATGTCCCAGAATTTACGCTTCTCCGAAATAGTATATGGCTTAATCCTTTCGTAAATATCAGCCAAATCGAGACATACAAAACCACCGGCCAAAAGACAGCCTGTCTTAATTTCCAATGTTGAAAAAATGTTGTTATCCCAGTGCAGAAATACCCAACGAATGTAATCATTGGAAATGGCAAAGTAGATTAGATCCCTGTATCGGTTATTATTTTCACTTAGTTCACAGTTAATTTTAATCTGCCGGAAAATTTCGAACAAACAAAACGTGTTTAAATTAAGAATTGTTTTAGTTTGTTTCAATAAAATAGGCGAATTAGCATCCATTGCGTTTTGATTGTTACGAATAACTTGACTTATTCAAAAGCAGGTTCTGTAGGTACTGCTTCTGGCAAAGGGGGAACCTGAACCTAATCTGTAATCTAATTTCTAATTCGATTTCGAAAAACGATAAGATAGTAGAGTAATCTACACAGAGGAAAATATAGTAAATAATTTAAAAGAAGCATTTTAAATTTTAAAGCTTTCATAAGTTATCATTTACCATATTTTATGATATTATTTTTAAACAAAGAACAAGAGCAATGTCGCTTCCAGGTGTAAGCATAGCCCCAAACTATTATTAAATCTTTATAATTGAATTTTTTATAACGTGCCTCGCTGGCTATAGTTACTCTGCCCACATCCTGGCCTGATTCTTTCACCGAGCTTGGGTCATAAAATATCTGGGCAGGAGGAGCTGAAGCTGGAACATTTAATAGATTGGAGCATAAATTCGCCTGGTCAGGGTTACAATTAAGGGGGAAAAAAGCTCAGGCTATTGGTAGACGGAGCGTAGCTGGTGGACCCTTCGAAGTCTTCCCTTGTCTTGTCTTTTTATTGGCAACTTCCTGGAAAAGTGACGCATTAAATATAGCTGGTTAAGCGATGTAAATATAGTATATACAAGTTGTTCGTTGTCTCCCAAGAATATTGATAAGAAGTAATAGTAAATACAGAAAAAAACCAGGGAATTCCCCTTTGTAAACGTTGGTGGCCTTATCTTTTACATTTTGATGTAAATTGATTATTTGTGTCTGACATGTTTTTGAGTTTTATTTACCCACAAGGACTGATGTTAGTTTATGCTTCAATGATCTGTCAACGCTTGTCGCCTGTCCAGAAATGTGTGTAATTTAATCAGACGGCGGGCCGAGAAATGAAGTAGGCCTAATGTGCGAAAAAGATGACAGGCGATGTGTTTGCCAGCCAGTCATCCTGCCCGCCAGGCAGGACCTCTGATATTGTATTATGGTTTATCCCCTAGCAAATGAGAATACCGCATTTGCATAAGTAAGAAAGTGTGAAAGTGAAAGCGAGCCTGCTGGCCCTGTGTATCCCTTCTCGTAAGCCGTTTTTGCGCTTTTTGACAAATGACTTAAAGCCTTTTGGGAGCCTCCGACGGGCCATGAAAAGGGTTCAAGTAATTTGTTGAGACTCTTGAATATTGAATGCGAATGCGAATGCGGACCACGTGCAGGGACACAACGCAGAAGAATAAAAATGAAATATCTTTTTGGCCAAGCAGCAAACAAATAAGCTGCGAAGAAAAAGCGTTAACCGCCATGACACAAAATGCTTTATGTCCAAGATGCTGAAATAAAATGCTTTATGGAATTATGGAATTGCGTAACACCATCAGATGGCCCATCAACATTTCATAAGCCATTAAATATCCAATGACCTATTTACTATGGGATTTCATTAGCCAAGAGCCGAAAAATTAAAGCTAACCATATTTTACAAATATTTTTAGGACAGTCTTAAATGTAATAGCAAGAATCAAAAGCGAATTAAGGTTAAGGAAACCCTCTCTCTAAGAATTAACCATTGTCTAAGGCTTTGCAGTACATCTGGTCAAAAAATCCTTAACCCGAATGAACGCACATCTGTCTTTCATGTGCGTGATGAAAATCGCCCAAATATGAGTTCAGATTGGCTTATTTGTGCTGTTTGGGGCCCGGTTCCATTTCCCTTTTATTGCAACAACTTGCGAGAATGTCCTTGTCCTTGCCCAAACCAAAAGGAACTGGGGGAGGTGCGCGTTTAATCCGGAAACTTATTTATGTATGCCTTTCCGGTCGTTTTCCTTGCCCGACGCATTTCTCGCATGTGTAAGTTCGTTTATTGTCGCACAGACAATCGCACAAACAAGGGTGTTTCGATGCCTTTGCCAGAGGTTGGCAGAGGACGGACAGGGATCGGGAGGTGGCTTTATGCCATTCTTATGACACGCCCGCGCACACTTTCACTTTACATACAAGGCGGTGTTTGTGTTTGTGTATGTTGTGGTGGTGTGCGTGTGGGTCCTTTTGTAGCGCCGACGCTTCAGGAGGACATCTAGGCGGGTGCGAGTGTTTGTGTTGACAACACTTGATAATTCCTTGCATACACGCACTTTGACTGCAAGACACTACTCGTTTTATCCAATGCCATCGCATATGTACTTCTCTCTGGATACTCGTACTTCCATTTAAGTGCGCATCCTGTCCTTGTCCTGGCAGTTACTTTTCTGCGGCTTTGAATTATTTAAAATTGTTTCTTTTGCGGGGGAGGAGATGAGATGAAGGGGATACTTCGGTATTATGTATTCATAAGGGGCAGATCGATAGGTTATATCGAAACATGATATTTGTCCTCGCTATAAATTTTGATTTACGGTATGTCCTCGTTTAGCTTTTAATCGTCCTTTGGGCTAAGTACGTGGAGACTTTGCTGGCTCTTAGCCATTTTTTACTGACCTTGATTGATACATGATACGCAGCGTAAGGACATCACTTAAATTGTTTATTTTTTTAATTTTTTAATGGTGGCTATAAATGTTAAAGGAAATGAAACTGTATTTGTTTTATTAACAAGATTTTTTTAAAGAAATACTCCTTAAATTTTGTCCTTCAAGATGGCTTTGATTCGAACCAGGAAGGCAATGGCTGGATGTGCGAACCCTTGCTGGGTTAATTTAATTAACGAGCATGGCAAAGATATTACTTCGAGGGCCGCTGAAAAGTTGTACAGATGCGGCTGGCGGAGACCTTCGCGGAAAAGCCTGCGAAGGAAAAGGAAAATGCCTGGCAGTCGGGCCATAGATCAAAGCACGCCTGCTGAGCGCGGCTTTTCCGCTTTCCCTACAGCTGCTAGTATTTGTGCTTTCCGTGTGTGTGAGCTGTCAGCAGGTGAATGTGCGAGGTGTGCGAGGTGTGTGTGTGCTGAGCCTTCTCGGTTTTATATAAAGTAGGTCAGTAGTTGTGCCGTGCCAATAAAAGTTAATGCTTTCAGGTGCAAGTGTGTGTGCGGGTGGGTGTACATTGTGTGTCCTGGCCTGTTGATATTTTTTAATATTTATAGAATTTTAAAATGCCTGTTAAGTGTAGATATTAAACATTTAAATTCGAAAGCCTGGCGATAAACTTTTGGCTGTACTTTAAGTCATTTGATTCGCTAGCGCGTATTATTTGCCAATCAACAACTTCTGGCACTGGAAAATTCTTTTATATTTTTTGCTGAATTTTATGAAATTACTTTACTTGCAATTCCCTTATCTTTCTCGATAACAGTATCTTATCTTCCCATGAATATATGATAAGTATTGCAGTTTGCACTTATTCAATTGCAGCGAACTACTCATCGCTCTGCGGCTCACCACAATGGATGTAGGCACTGGAATTTTGGACCTTAACGATTACTGCCTTCACAAGATACTCCATTATGTGGACATTAAAGGACAAATAAGCTTCGCCCAAACCTGCTCAAGATTTCGGGACGTCGTCCTTGTGTGGTCGCGTTGTGAATACTCCTACGTTTCACTTGTTGGTGACATTGAACCGATGGAGTTGACCTTGCTGAGCCTGGTTGCCCCGAGTGTCAGGAAGCTGAATATATTCGCTGACGATTTGGTTAGTTTATTCAATGACAATTATACTGATATAAAGCACCATAATATTGTTTCAAAATTCTGCAACCTAATCCGAAGCATGGACAGTCTCAAGTCCATCAAGCTATGGCAGGTTAATCCCCATCCGATAGTCAAGGAAATCCTTCGAGCTTTAATACCTCTGCCCCGCCTGAGGAAATTGTACTTAAGCATTCCAAGTAAGTGTTTGAAATTGTGATTATAAAGCTGAAAGCCTCACAAATGATAATGTTCTTATGTAAAGTGCGAGTCACAATAAACTTGGTAAGATCTCATCAGCTGGAGGTAATCTGGACTCCAAGAAATCTACTGCGACACTGCAGGTCCCTGGGTAATCTAAGGACCCTCCATCTCTCCGTTGAAGTGAGCAGCTCCAATCTGAAGGATATAGTCAAAGAGTTGCCGCATCTGAAGGATCTGAGCTTCTACATAGATCGATCTAATAAATTGAACCTGTTCGCCTGCTTTCCAAATGCGAGAAACCACCTGACAAAGTTCTTCGACTTCCTGGCCAGCGAAAGAAGATTGGAAATTCTCAGGATCAAGGGAGAAATAAATTCTGATAGTGAAGCCAAGTCCCTGGCCAATATGAAATCCCTGAAGTCCCTGGATTGCAGTTTCGGCAACCCCAATTTTGTGATATATCTGACCGAACTCACTTCACTAAGGAGCCTGCGCATAACCTTGCTGCATGACATGGATATAACATCCACATATCTTCAGGTGATTCGAAGCTGCAGAGATCTAAGCTTCCTTCGCATCTTCGATTACAACCTTAGCCCGGACTTCGTATGCAGAGCCGGCGAGGTGCTGGAAGAGATGAAGTCGGAGAATACATTACATCTTCGAATTCATGGCCGTCACAGTTCACATTCGTTGAAGGAGTTCAAGTCGAACGCTTTGGACCATAAAAATCTTTTATTTCGTTCCATAACAGCCACAGAACTTTTAACATTAATCTGATTAGCAACTAAGGTTTAGCTTAATAAATAAAATATTTCTTAATTTAGTATTTAAAAGAAAATTGTTTATTTATATTTTACCCACGCATTCGACTGAGCTGCCCCAAGGCATTTCGAATTTGTTAAAAGTTAAAAGTAAAATTAAACGGCCTTCCAGGGGAGGAAAGCGCCTTTTCCAATTATGGGAAACTCGGGACTGTTAATGAAATGTGTCAGAAACAATTTGGTATAATTTTTCACTTAAAGCTGAAAACAATTAATAATTAGAAAAGGCCTCGGAGTGGGAGTAAAAGGAACAGGAAAAAATGGTTTTACCTGTTGGCAATCTACAAAGTCGTTGTATTTGTTTTTGTATTTTCCTTTTTATTTTGCAATGACAGACAACAGAGAGCGGGACAAACGAACAGTGATTGCGGATAGACAGAGATGGACGGAGACGGGGAAAAACAAAATGGCAACTGTCGCAGACGGAAGTACGTCAAGTGTGGGCACAAAGCCGTCAAGCGAATGCCACGGATAAGCGGAAGTGGGCTGCAAGGAGAGAAGCAAGTTGGCGGGCCGGAAGCGGCCATTGTGTCCTTGCGGCGAGATAGGGGTTGCGGGCGGAAATTATTGTTTCTATTTTCGAATTTTTTTTCTGACTGGTTGTTGGTTCAACTTTTCCATTTATGACGCACTCTGGCAGCAAACGGTTCTAGTTATTTTATAACAAAATTTATCTTTTGATAAAAATTCCACTCCCCAGTTAATGATTCCATTATCTTTTTGATTTCAGTTTGGCTTCAGCTGACGAAGTTTTAGTTTCCACGAGATTGGACAAAGTTTTTGGCCAACATTTATTGGCATCGATTTGGTGGCCAGACTGGGCTGGAGTAACTGAAACTTTAAAGCCTTTAAGGCGAATTGAATACGAAATCGTGAGGCATTAATTAACTTGTCGTACAAGTGTTTCGTTTGGGAACTTGAGAAAGCAATTGCATCGTCTCACAAAGGCCCGAAACGAAACCGTGTGACCTTTTCACTGTTTACACTCTTCACTTTGTACATGGCCTGGCCCCGAGCAGAAGTCGCAAAGTTTTCTGGCAAAACCCTTTGGCTTGTTGACTCTTGAACTGGCCTGACATGCTGCACTGCCGCTCCATCGAATGATTTTGTAATTGGATATTTCGAAACATTTTAAAATGCTGTGAAAATTTCGGTGCCAAGATGCACAAGTTGCTGAAGTGTTTCAATTAAAACTTGCTCAACTTGTTGACATTTATCGAACACAAAGCCATCAGTGTCGCATCCTGTTCTGACTAGGGTTTTGTCAAGCTCAATCCCTAGGACACACACACATGTATATAAATATATATTTATATATATCCTGCCGCCCTGACAGCCTGAGGTTTTCTAAGCAACAAAAAGACGTTGATGGTAGTAGTTCTTAATGTCATTGTTGAAGGGTTCGTTGTCGGAGTCCACCGGGTGCAGACATCACAGGAAAATTTCATTGGTATTTTCCAAGGAAGTGCATTTGCCAAGGGACATTTCACAGCAATAACCAGAAACAGAGCTCTGCAATCAATGAGTGCCGTCTTTGGGAGTTGTCGTGTGGTGAAGTACTTACAGTTGGCAGCCATTTGATTTAATACAAGTTATAGAGTTGTTAGTTTTTAAGTTCATTGATACGAATTTATCTGACTTTAATAGCTTTATAACTAACCTAATGAGTTTGTGTGGTGTGTGTATATTTTCAATCATTTTAATCCTTGACGAACCATAATGATTAAATATACATTTTTTATATACATTTTTAAGTGTTTTATCTAACATTTTTTTCAACGAAATCTTTATGCTTTTAATTGCCGCATCATTTAAGCTTTTTCTACAGCTATCTAGTTTTTTTTTTAACTACATTTTATTCCTGATACTTAAAAAGCCATTGCATATGCGTAATTTTACTGGCTATTAATGCATGCAAATATGCTGAAAAATGCATTAATGTGCACTTTTCTCTCTCATTAACTCAATGGCCTTGCTTACCGAGGCATTAAACAGATGTTCGACATATAATTGACCTATTTTGTGGAACAAAGATTTGTTTTCAGGAGCCAGAAACATTCCGAGGATTAATGTCGGGATAAAATGTGGAGTTTATATTGCCTGAAATTCGTTTGACAGACTTGCGTCGGCGAATTTCCCCAGGCCGGGGATTCTGTCGCACACGTGCAAAGTGATTGCGTTTTGTTCCCATCAAAATACACATAAATAATCCAATTAATTGACAAGGGCGACACGAGGCTTCCTTCGGGGACCTCGAATAATTGGTTTACGGCCAAAGGCATCACCAGTCAGGTTCCCCCGCCTCCTCCACTCGCTCAAAGTGGCGGTTTGAAGTTTCAGACACAGTTCCACAGAGGGGTATTCGATGCCATATCCCCTCCCCACCTGCGAGTCTGCACAAAATGGCTAATTGGTTGCGCAGAAAGGTACATAATTGGCAATGCGGGCTAACGGGCCAATCGGACCCGAAGCGAAGGGTTTAATTGAATGTCCTGTGAAGGGTTCCCGGAGATAAAATAACCATCGCATCGCCAGGGACCTGAGAATGTACATAACCTGTCGTCTTTGCCTACAAATTGATTACTCAAAGAGATTCACTTAAGTTTTAACTAGTTTACTAAAGAAATTGTGACAAAAAAAATAATGCGAAGTAGATTTCCTTTTAAATTTTAATATATATTTAAATTTAATTGATAAGCCATCTTAATAAGCTACTCTATTAAATATATGTTTTTATTTTAACACAATAAATATTGGATAAATCATATAGTAACCTTTGTCATATTATGTATAGCATTTGTTTAATATAAAATTATTAATTTCAGAAACCCGACAAAGGCTTACCCTTTTGACATTCCACATAATAACTTGAAATACATAATAAAGTTTCTGCAGCATAGTAAACTGCACCCGTGCATAGTTAATGTGTGCATCTTTGGGCTTAACAATAATAAAGTCAAACAGGGCGGAAAAATATGAGACAAATCCTCTGTATTATCTGTCAACAGTTTTTTTTCTTTTTCATTATATATTCGCTTTTACAAATTTAAATAATTAAACGCATATAGAGTTAACTTGCCGACTTTAATGGCTGAATTGATGCGCCGAAAGTCAGCGAACCGATAAATTCGAGTTCATAATTCTTCGCAATGCATTTTGTAATTAAGTGCACAAATATTTATGCCTGGCTTGAGGGATGATATTTTTTTTCGTATTAAATGCATAATTAGCGCTGCTCTTTTTTCTCTTATAATGTATTTTAATAAACTTTCGATGTATGCCTTAAATAAATATCATGCCATGCGTTGACCTCTGCAGCCTTGATTAAAATAAATGTACATTTGGCTTTTAAGGATGTCGCTGAATGCATTTTATAGGCCGGGCCATGGCCTGGTATTCATATATACATATGTGGGCTTTTTTGCTTGAATATAAATACATATATTTGTGCACTTTTTGCTCTCAGCTCTTATCGCTGAATGTGAATGGAAAACCCGCAGCCGAAATGTGAGAATTCATTCAATTGCAATTGCAAATTTGTGTCACTGAACTGTGAAACAATAAAGATTATCCCGGCCGGAGATGAGAATGCGATGTATGACCGGGTTTCGGTTACCAATTTAAATATCAGTTGGCAAGTGACGCCGAAAGGGGGAAGGGGGAGAGAACAATAGAGGGAAAACAGGAAAACTTATCTTCCCTCGACGACTACAGTTTCAAGCCTCACGGTTTGGGTGGGATCCTTGCTAATGAGAGGGAAATTAACACAAATATTTATGGTATATATACGTACTTGCGATTCCTGGCCCTTTGGCTAGTCCAAGATCTGGATTAATGGCAAATGAAAAGGCCACAAGAATCTGGTTTCACGGACGAGTGCATCCGTTGACATTGTCTGATTAAAAGTGGACTTAAGCGACCTGGCTGATTGGGGCGTTCTTTGTGTGTTTCTGGGCCACTGTTTGTCCAGATTCGCATCAGAATCAGGATTGGCTTTCGATTTGATTTGCCAAGTTGTGTCTGGGCTGGCTATTTGCACGGCACTCAACTACTTTGCAGATTTGCTCGCTCTGCATAAACATACTGCCATGTCGGCATATTTAATTAGCAGCAGTCTCACAAAATTGCCCGACAGCTGACAAATTATGCCAATGTGTCCATTTGTCTGCGTGTCCTTGTGTCGGGCCCTAATGCACTCGGCCTAAATAATTTAACATTCATTGTCTCTACCGGACGTTTCCCTACCTCCCTTCCTCCCTCTCCCTTTCCGGGATATTTCAACGAGTTTTCAGTGTGTAAATAAAACATAGGCTGCTCGATGCTTAGTTGGCATCACACACGGCGTATACGCAATTTGCATTGCATTCCAGCCTGAGCCCCCAGGCACTTTCAACAGTGCACACATCCACACACACACAGTGCCCGGAGTGCCAGCTGTTGTCTATTAAACGTCAATTTCAATTTGTATCTGGCTTAAAAATTGCAATTGCAAAACCTTGCCAATCAGTGGCCCAAAGCCATGCCATGGTTGCTCTTCATAAACATGAGAAAGTCCCCAAATTCCACAAATATTTGTTAATTTTGATTGCTCATTTAAAAATTAAAATTCCTGAAATGTTGCCGAAAATAATTGATGTAATTAATATTAAACATTATTTTGAATGTTGTCTTTATAAAGTATGAAAATATATTGTTACTCAGAAAAATTGTACAATTAAAATTAGGTTGTGCTTAGTGCTATTATTTCGACTGCTGTAATTAAATCAATTTATTTATGCCCCAAAGTCGTAGGTCCCATCTCGACAGCTTTCGATTCCCCATGTGTAATTATTTACTTATTTCTTAAGCCGCAGCTCAGCTGACACTATGTCTCCCTCATGAAATTTCGCTCAATTGCATTTCCCGAAAATAAACACCTGTCATTCTGTTGGGCGGCAGGGAAAATACAGTCGTCCTTCCACTAGCAGGAAGTAGAAATAATTTTTGAATTTAATCAATTTGCCAATTTACACATTAAGTTTCCTTAAGTTTCCTTCCTTGCTAGTCTTTTTTCGGTTTGTCATTACTCGTTAATACATATATTCATAATTTAGTTAATTTGTTACACAGTTGCCAGGTGCAAATTGAATTTATTTAATTGCTAACCCAAGATAGTTGTCAATGATATTTATGAGCCTTTTAAGCGAGGTATGCAAACATAAATTATTATTACATACATTTTTTTATCAAATAGTAAATTACTCAAGGACATAGTCATGTTCAATGGATTCGGTTCTCAAGATCAGTAGCTTGAATGGGCCAGTAATGAGGGACTGCAATTAATAGTAATAAAAGGGGTTAAAAATAAAGGAATATATGAGATTTTTTTGGTACTTGTACCTCTTGTTCCGGGGTTGTTGGTTCAGTTATCCGTAAGCAAATGTTCAGATCATCCTGCATACCTGGATCCCTATATTCAATTACTGCGTTCTGAAGTCCTTTAATAAACGCCTGATTTATTCCGGTAACAAAAACTTTGATTTTAAATGATCTCAGCTTTCTGCAATTAATTAAGATGGGCACCAGGCTCAAGTGTATTTCCTGCGGATCATGCTCAGATAGCACCTCAATCTCCTCCAAGTCTTTTAGTTGGTCCATTCGTTGAATGAATTTTAATTCCTGAACTCCACACGAGACCTTCCTCAGACAACTAAGAAGGGTCAAGGCCACAACTAATGATTCGTTAAGATAATGACTTTTGGGGAGTTCAAATATTGTATTGGGAATTTGAATACAAATGTCCTGCAGTGTGTTTCTGTGATATTTTATTAGACTTTCGAGAAAGCGGATTGTTGGCAGTTCTAGCGAGACCAATTTGAAAGAGCGCAGATCTCTAACCAAGGGGAGTGGAATTTCTTCTTTGTGATAATCGCTGTCGTATATCATTTGAAGGTCTCGCGACTCGGGCTGAAGAGTAATGTCGCAGGCACCCTTGATTTGAACACCCAGCTCCAAGAAAAAGGGCAGCTCCATTCTCAACTCCTCGTATAGCTCTTTAGACAACCAGAGAGACTTTAGATTCTCTAACCTTAGAAGAGGATTTAATCTAACAAACTTCAAATCTACCGTACTTTTAAAGTCAATAATGAAGTGACCTTGGTGATTTAAAGACATTTTGGTAAAGGCGTTTGACACATGGACGTGATTTTGTATGAGATCAGCAATATTATCCGTAATTAAATGATCCCTATTGCGTATGGTCAGTCGGTTGAGCGTTGGGTGCTTTTTTAGGTGCTCGATGCTTTCGATATCGCAAAATCCGCACTCCAACATTCTTAAGCCCTTAAGCTGAGCAATAGCCTGAACGACATGGTCATTGATCTTGAACATTAGCCGGAGTTGAACTAACTTTGATTTTTTCCCTTCAGAAAGAGCCTTGATGAGTAGGAGTAGAGGGGAGCTATTCTCTAAAATAGAGTCGTCCGCTTGGTGGGGGTCCAATTGAGCTCCGTTCGATGCAATGTCTTCGTCGCTATGGTCTTCATCCCAGCCAAAATCCATAATCTGCACAGGCTG
This sequence comes from Drosophila anomelani, assembly GCA_035045905.1. Taxonomy (NCBI): domain Eukaryota; kingdom Metazoa; phylum Arthropoda; class Insecta; order Diptera; family Drosophilidae; genus Drosophila; species Drosophila anomelani. The sequence goes on from JAWNOO010000165.1 coordinate 15,243,371, forward strand.
TTTCGTAATTATCAGTTGCTGCAGCTTATCCAGGAGCGCCAGTTGTACATATTCCCTATCCCGGGCATTATCGCTGATCACGAACTTCAGTTGCTTCAGCGCAGGACAGTGACCAACGATTTGGTTTAGCTGTCCGTGATCAGAAAAGCTATGAGCATTTATTTCCAGGGTCACCAGAGAGGGATTTCTGGCACAAAACTCCTTCAGATCCGAAATGGCAAAAGATGCTGTCAGTCTTAGCTTGCCAACACGAGTATTTGCCAGCATGCTAAGATTGCTCATCGAACGATCTGCAATGTGAAGGAGATTTAGTTGACAAAATTCTATTTGGACTGGGCAGCCACTTGCCTGCTATATTCACAATGATCTCCTTGACTTTCGGAAGCCGATCTTTACCTATTACTATCCGCTTAGATTGCCCGCAAATGGCCAATACGATTTCGTCAAACATATACTGATGGTAACTGAAATATGACTCAGATGGGAGACTGAACTCAAGAGTTTTTAGCAGGGGGTTCTTCAACACGGCCCTTATAAAAATGTCAAGGTATGCATCGACTTTTTTCGCTGTAGCTTCCTTCAGAGTTTTGTGCATCTGGTCAAACCTGACAATCAAGTGGCTGTGTGGCACCTCCTGAAGCTGATGGATCTCCATGTCATCATACATGGATTTCGACCAAGACCTAACAATGCGGCGAATTCCCCTGCAGCTGCCGGCGAAATTAACGATGTCTGCATATTTAATGGCATCCAAAGGTTCATTTTTGTTTATCTTTTCACAGTCCGCCCTTAAATAGTCCAATATGCGAAATAGGGCGAAGTGAGTGATATCTGTTAGGCCCGTCATATATGTTATATATGTATGTAAGCTATACTATATACGCTATAATCCAGCGAGGCACGTCCGATTTGCTGTGAGTTCAGTGTATACTGGCTGTATGGCTGTGAGAGGCTTTGCTATAGGGGTAATAAAAAACTACTCTATAAAATTGAGGTATATTAGTTTAGCCAAAACAAATAAATTAATGGTATTAAAAAGTATTATTAGAGATATGTAATATCGTCGTGTAATGAAAGCCAAGTATGTTTAGGTATATGATAATGTCATGCACTTTTTTCGATTAGTCTATATATATGTATATAAAATAGAAGGATACTCTGATATTCGATCAAGTATTATTTTTGTATTATTATTTGCTCTTCAGGCAATAACAGACAACAAGCGAAGCTCTTCGCAGTCGTTTTATAATATATATATGTATGTACTATATATGATTATGGTGTATGTTTTTGCAAAAAGAAAGAAAAAACTTGATGAAAAAAATCACTTTGTTTATGTTTGTTTTTCGTATCTTTAGATTTATAAATGTTGAAGTATGCATCTCATAATGTTTAAGTTTCAGTTGATTAAAAGTATATAGAGGTCATTGATTTAGATTGTAAATAAATAACAAAAAAAGCTACAGCCGAGTCGGATCGAATTTTGCATAATCTCTGGGTAATCGTTTGTGTCTTAAATTAGAAGATAGTGTCAACCTGAGCTTCCCAAAGACTCTAAATAATTTTTCCGAAGCGCTTAAATTAATATTATAAAACGTATAAATAAAAGAAGACATATAAAGTTAAATTTTGCGTTCTTATATGTATGTTCTCTGTACGGGATGTGAAATGGCTTCTTTTGACTGTAAAAAATTAAGTTATAATAACCTTGTTCCCTCAATAGCTCGGTGCTTGAAGACTGTTTTCTATCATCTAATCCAAACCTCAAGAAAGCTAAATGAAATAGTTATTAAAGTATAAACATGAAAGTAATGTTGCACTCGTTGTGCCGATGCTCGGCGGACATCATTAGACGTAAGTAGTGGAGATTCATGATCTCGGCGGCGTCTTTTGAACGGAAACTTAAAGCGCAGTTTAAATTTCTTTTAAAGTAGTTGCCGCGGCAAAGTGAAACTGGCAGCTGCACTTAATTTGCCGTCAGCTCATTTGTTTTACCAGCAGTCCTCCGCCAGTTAAACCAGCCCCAGGAGCGTGCATTTCCCTTAGCCCTTTCGTCCTACCCAAACCCACTCTCCTGATATTCCTTACATCTTTATCTTATGCCGTGCGGTTAGCCTGGAATATGGAAGAAAAGTAAAAATAAAAAAAAATTATGGGGAAACTTTAGAAGCCGTTACTTCTTGTTGTCCCATCGCCCAAGGAAATCCGCCGGAACCCCCGTAGCGCCATAGTGTTGCGGTGGGTGCGTGTAATCTACTCAAAGCAAATAAATTTTTAATGCTGACTAATGTAGAAAATGTGAGCAGAAATTTACCTGGCAAACTCTAAGAGACCCTGGCTTCAACTTTCCTCTTTTTCCGCTATCCAGCCAGCCTTGGTCCTTAGTCCTTCGTCCCTGCTGCTCCACCGTAGCCGTAATTTGCAACAGGATTGTACAAATTGAAAACGAAGCCAGTCCTGGCGTCTGCATATTTACGCGAAGCCAAGAAATCATCTTTTACACTGCTGCAGTGTTCAGTGTCTGTTCATTTGTTATCCCGACAGTTTAAGGATGCATTAAGAAATGCATTTAACCCCATTGTGAATGCAGAAACTTGTCAACATTTTGAGGCATCGATTGCACTGGCAATTGTGTCAGGCAACAAAGCGCAACAAATTGGCGAAAATGGCAAGTCATTAAAAATAATTTAAAGCAAACATCAGGGGAAAGTTTTTGACCAAAAAACTTGAAGAAATTTTAAATGCGAATATAACTGAGACAAAGGCGAGGCGAGGGAGGAGCTGCTGACTGCTGAAAATTGCAAGGCAGCAGCAGCAGCAGCAACAAATTGGCAAAACTCATAACGAGGCAAACAGGACAGGAGCGCGCTAAAGGGGTAAGTCTTAGCTCAGAAATAAAGGACAAAATCAGGCCTGATAATCTAGAAATTAAAAATGATTTAAACTCTTCACTTTAAATGAAAAGAAAGAAGTTCTTAATTTTAAAAAGTTTTAAATTCATAAAATTTATTCAAGGGGATGCCCTTCCAAATATATAGTTCAGACTGCGCCCCTGGTCACTTGCCCCCTGCAAATGCCTCGAAACAGTCGCAAGTGACAACGAGAACGCCAACGAGCTAAGGACGCCCAAAGGATGCTGGTGTTGCCGTTGCTGTTGCTCCTTCTGCTGTTGTTTCTGTTTGCCGTTGTTTTAGTTGGTAATGAAAGCGACTGATGTCCAGAGGGCGAGATGGTGGCAGTCTAACAGGGGAGACGTGGGTCGGAAGCTGGCCAAACATTAACGAGCATCAGCGAAAAACTTGCAACTTGCCGACGACGAACTGAATCAACTTCTGCCGCCGAAAGAAGTAGTAGGGCAGCGATGCATTGTTTGCAAAATGCTCCAAGTAAATTATGCAGAATTGCTGCAGAACGGCCAAAGCCGAAGCAAAAGTTAAGCGCCCAACAAAACGGAATTTACGTTCTGCCAATGATGTCTTTGTTGCCATTGTGTGCCGCATTGTGTTCGTATTTGTGAGGGTTTTTTAATAAACTTAATAACTTTGCAATTTGTTGTTGCTGCAATCAGCGCTCGGAGCCAGCTGCTTCCCATCATGCAAATGGCCCAAAGCTCGGACACTGCGCTCCACCAAGGCGAAGGCGAAGCTGTCCGAAGTTGCCCGTGGCAACACATGGCGTATACTTAATTTACAGGCGCATTATGCAGGCGGCACGTGCCAATTAATAAAATAAATTCCTCAACAACACAGCAAACTCGTAAATTCCGTTGGGGGTAGCGTATTTTCCAATTCCTTTTAATTCACTTAAAAGGTTGTGGCCATACGGAAAATGATAGCTGCGGTAAACGGCGTCTCCAGACTCTTTAAAAATGCATGTCCAGTCCCATATCAACCGCCGAATGCTGAATTGATCCTTCACAGCACACGGCAGCACGAACCAGATGTTTGTGCGGCAGGTGGGTTGGAGGTGGGTGGGAGGTTGAATAAGCAAACATCTGTGGCAAGTGAGGTTAGGACACAAATTGAATTTGCGCCCTAAAAGAGCATAACAAATAGACGACACGCATACGCCGTGTGGTACGCAAAGCCACAAAACCCACATGCATGTCACGGGATAACCAAGACACTGGACAGTACAAAAAATCAGTCAACCGTCGCCGTCCTCTAAACCAATCGCTCACCTGCAGAGAGTATGTAAGGGTACATTACCAGCCTTTTTCAATTAAAATGCATTTTATTTTCTTGAATAACCTATATGTAATTCAATATAATTCTTTGATTTTTATATAAAACAAAAAATAATAACGAGTATGAAAATCATTTAATAAACTCTGTATTTAAATCAAACCTATATACTTTAAAAGCTGTAAGCATTAATTTTACTAATTTTCTTGCTGTACCTTTGTCAGTTGGAAAAACCATATACCTTTTCCCATCACTTTTCCCCTGATGGACACCATCAGGGACGCCCTGGGGCGCTTAGATATTTTTGGCATGCGTGGCGAGTGCCGGCGAATGGCACAAAAACAAGTCCGCAACATGGACGCAGCTGCCTATGCGTTGGCGGCCAAATCCCGACTCAAACGCTCCCACACATGGCGACATCATCATCATCGCCACCACTAGCATCATCCTCATCATCATCATCATCGTGCAGTCTGGATAATGGCTATCCCGGAGTTGACAGTTAACAGTTGCCGAGCCGGCCAGCGGCAGGTAAATAAATCAAACAAAAAAATTGAGACTTTCGGCTACGTGACTGGCGAACGGTGGCCGCCGGGAAGTCTGCCTCTCTATATGGAACGCCGAAAGTCACGGAGGCTCAATAGCTTGACTGATTATCGTTGTCCAGCTGCTGTACAGATAGGTATATGTCTCGGAGTTGGATTTGGCTTTGGACCGAAACTGTCGCAGCTCATGGCGCTGAGATGTGCGTGACACAAATTGCTGGCCAGGACACCGAGGACACCGAGGACACCGGGACAGCAACAGAAACAGAAACAGGACGCCAAACAGAAGCAGAAACAGGACCTCTGACACACACACAGGCAGGCAGGCAGTGTGCTGACAAATGCTTCCTGGAAGATGTCTGTCGACGTCCATCAATGCTCTGAATGGAGGCGGAGCAGCTGGGCAGCAGCAACAGTTAAGTCGATTTTGACACATCAAGCACTGTTGTTCGTTTGCCAGAAATCAATAATGACTAGTGAAGAGTCCTTCGGAAGGCAGGCGATGTCATACGAAGGATTGATAAGGTATGTCTGCAAAGGGAATAATTTGTCGCATGAAAAAGTAAGCAGAATATGGAAATGATTGTAAAAGAGTGAAAAAATAACTTTAGGACACATTCAGAGATGAAAAATAAAATATTACAGTGAGAATTTAATACAAAAAATTAGATAAAATGGTTTCATAATGTGATAATAAAACCTATATACAACTTTCACTTTTTATCTCCATTTTGCACTGGCAATAAAACCACTTAAAGCCCGTGCAGAGTAAGTGCATTCAGCTGAATGCCATAAAATAGAATACCTGGCTGAATTTTTGAATGATGTTTATTATTTATGCCACTGCCGGGCTGCGGTCCCCCTGTTTACGTGACCTCACCTGACCCACTGAGCCGGCTGACCCCAAAGCGATGGCCCTGCCTACGGAACTGGGACTCCATCTGCAAAAGCCAGTGGCCAGCGGAGAGACAGAGGCAAACGGACAGTGGCCAGTAGTGGCACACAATTGAATATATTATGGAATATATATTGCGGCATATATTAGACTACCATTTGGATTGCGGTCCGTGGTCCATGCAGCATTGTCCGTGCGTGCTGAAAACTGTTTGCTTTATGGTGATCATTCAATTTGAATTAATTTGCGGCTGTCATGCCAACCTTAAATTAGTTTGCTGCGATTTGCATAAACACAAGTGGAAGCTTGGCGGGAGTTTCGGCATTTGACGTGATTTTGATTGGACTGCCGCCCAGCAGGGGCAACTTAGTACAGCTTATTAGCCAAGCAAAAGAAAGAATTTCCTTCTCAGCGCATAATTTTGCCCACTTTGTAATTAAATTAAATGTTTTTTTTTTTGCCCTCTTTTTATCTCCATTTACGGAGCTCTCAATTTGACTGGAAAGTAACGTCAGTTAGCGAGGAAAGGAAAGTGAACAGCAGCTGTCCGAGCCTGAAAGCCGTTGAGGTTTTGTGGCTTTTTGGCCAAGAGCAAGGCAAGAACACACCAGCTGGGGGCGCAACGAAAAAAAAGGAAAATAAATGTTTTGCCACTCTGCTTTTCACGACTAATTCGGTTTTTGTTTATCTCCACACTCTCTGGCACATGGAGAGATTTTTTCCGTATTTTTTTCGGAGCATCTGCATTGCCTTTTGTGTGACAGGCTGGCCAAGAGAGCGGGGCTAACTGCAGTTTGGTCGCTTTAAGGCTTCCCCGGTCCAGATGTGCCCTAATGCCATGTGAGAATGAAGGATTAACAGCAACCGAGGACTTCTCGTCAGCCACCGCACCGCAATGAGTTGGCATCCTGCAGGCTGCAGCTGCCCGTGCCCCCAATATCTATGCTACACTCTCTGTCCTGTGGTCAGGGGACGTAAGTGCATCTATTTTTTATGTCCAGTAAGCACTTGAAGCCAAAGTGATAGGAGTTAGGTTTTCTCCCTTATAGGAATTCGGGACTTTAATTATTTCGGAGAGAGTTTGCATTATTTCTAGGATTTTTTACCTAATTGTTGATATCTTAACAGAAATTCTATTTCAGCTCTAGTTTTCCTTATGTGTGGATAATTATCCAATCCGTTCTAGCATTGATTATCGAACCTTAACACTTTCCTCTTAGGAAATAATTATTTAATAAGCTGACAGCTGATTTAAGCGCCACGACGCGTTGGGGCGGGGAAAATGCCGGGGCGGACGACGACGGATATTCCATTGGGGGAAAAGCTGGGCTGATACGTCTCTGTGTGTTTGTGTGTGCATAGGTGGATTCCCCTGTGCTGCAAGGTTTGTGGTCTAAGCTGCTTTCACACACACACAGACAAAGCTGCGTTGCGAAATGCCATGTAAATGACGCTAATTGTATTACAATTTGCTTGAATGCCTGAGAGCAGGCAATGGCAAATTAGAAACCGCTTAGTTGGGGTATTCCATGACCATCGGGGCGGGAGTTCTCGGGGATCCTTTGAGCGACGGTGCAACAGTGCAATTGTTGTCCTTCCCCCATGCATTTATAATCTTGCAATCACGCAATGCAACAGACTCCCAGGTTGATGATGGTAATGATGATGATTCCGGAGAGTATTTTATACAGTGAGAGGTCTTAGTAAAGCTTAGCTCGTAACTTGTCCCATAGAAATGCCAAATTTGCTTGGAATCTTGCCACTAGCGATGGTGATTTTGAATAGAAGGATATGGGTTTTAGTTAAGGGAATTCGGAACTTCTAATTTGAATAGATTCCCAGATTCGCAGCAAATCTTAAAGCCTTTAGTCTCTCAGCTCTAGAGCCAAGGGAAAAAGTGACAAATTCACGGCAATTGTCTTCCATCTATCCTATCTGTGCAGCCTCCGAAAAAAAACCTTTGTTTCCCCTCTGGCACCTTCAGCCTGCCCCGGCAATGATCCAATGAACCCGAGAAGAACACTGTCATAGTTTATCACATTCTGTGCAGTGGGTTGAATTTTTTATTCCTCCGCTTGGCTACTTGCGCTTTTTGTGCCTCGCAGAGGCAGTGTCATAGGGAATATGTCCGCCATCTCCGCCTCCTCCGGCCGCTCCTTCTCCTCCTCCTGCGATTGTGATATACGTTTTGCCATACTAACTGTCATCTTTTGTGACTATGTGCGTGGGAGGATGAGGACCAACCAGAGGGGAAATGGAGCCGGGATGCGTCTGGGGAAATGGAGCACTGGCAGTGGAAGTAGATGCCAAAGAGGCTGCGGCACTCTGAAAGTGCCAGCTCACTTGGATCGTCTGGATTAGCTGGATGTTGTGGTGTGGCTGGAGAGCTGGAAAAAAATACCCAAAAGCCCAAGAAAGAAGTGGCCGAAAAAAAGGCAAAATTCAAGTGTTGCAGTAGCCTTCGGCAACAACATTGCAATTGTCCAAGAAAATATTTATCAAGCTGGAAATTGATTAAAAGTGTTCGCAGCAAAAACCAGCAGGAAACTGGGAAAAAATATGAAATCAAATGAACTGGCAGGCAAAAGGAAACTGCACTTTCGCAGCTGGCAATGAGTTTTACTTTCTCACAAAATTTGGCAAAATGTGCAATATAATATAGAAAAGTCCTTACAAAGTTTGGCATTAAAAAGTCACACAAAATAAAATGTATACAAATATTTATCGGGTTTAAAGAAACTTTGAAAATTCTTTAAAAGGTTTGCAGGTAGCTAAGTTTTATATTAACTCAGGAAGATTGTTTAAAAAATATATTTTTTACGGAATAAATAAAAACTTATTATGTAAAACGTTTCTAAGGGAAAATAAATATACAAAACTAAACAAAATGCTACCTGAATTGTGTTCGCTAATGGTCTGATTAAATTAAATAAAATATGAAATCAGGAAATTACCAACAAACTATAAATTAAGCAACTTATTACCATTATAAACTCCAAACATTTTCTAATCAAGTTCAGCTGTTGTAGTACACCCGACTATCTCTCAATTTATCACACTGTAATACCGCTCACGAATTTGGTTTGAATTTCGGTAAACATTCCGCTTTAAATATTCAACCATTAGCCACACAGATAACCCATTTATATTGGCCTGTGTGGGCGAGGGCTTATCGGTGTGTTGACGATGTGTTTACACTTTGCCTGTAAGCCGGCAAAATAATTATCAGGAGTGGCTCGAGGCGCTTGGGCTGCACGGCTAAATTAATTATTTATAATATTGCTGCCGCAAACGAGAAAAGTTCTCGACCACAGGGCATTATTTTGGCATGTGTGGGTTCGCACATTTATCATCGACTATATAAGTCACAAGGCATATATATTCCCATGCAATATTTATCAATTTAACGTTTGCTTTATAGTTTTTAATGATATATCTAGTAAAGTACTTAATATATAGAAATCTGAAGCACGTAGTTATGTTAATAATGTTGAACACAACACTTGACACTTCTACAATGATGTTAACCAGGCCAAAGGAGATGTTCAAACCCAAAGTGAAGTGTGGCAAATATTTAATGTGAGACAACATTAGCTCTAAGACAGCAAACAGGCTAAGATGAAGCGATAAATTTGGCAGCGATTTGGCAAGTAGGTTTTAAGTCGTAAACTGTCATTATTAATTTCTTAAATATAACACAATACTACAGTGATCTTTAATGTGCAATCTAAAACAGTATAGCAATGTAAATTATTTCGACAATCGGCAATGTGTCACATGCATAGCCTGACAAAAACGTTCGGCAATTGATTGCCCAAAAATAATGTTATGGGGATATTGAAATTTTATTTAGAATTTATTGGGCCCATTGGGCGTTGACAGTCGATTGTTTTTGAGGCCGAGGCACGCCCAGCAGGATATAAAATTGCACATTAGCTGGCATAAATAAATGCGCTGGCTGTTTAAAATTTTAGCACAACATTATGCCATTCGACTGGCCGACGACTCGCATGTTTTTATCACTCGAATTTAGGATTATTTCCATGGCTTTTATTGCGGTCGTAAATCCAGCAAAAAGCAGACAGTCGGCCCGGCCACAACTGCAAGTGAATTCTGTTGGCTGCATTAATGGTGAATTATAGCCCCAAATGCCGAAGAACTTTTCGAATTCATTACATTTTAATTAGTTTACTTTTACGATGCCACTCCAGCCCCACAGTCCTTTGTTCTTTCCTTTTTTTTGTGTGTGAGCTAGTATCCCCCGCTCGATTTCAATTCAACCCTTTTACCTGGGGGAAAAGGAGTAGAATGAACTATGGTTCCAATTGTTTACTGCGTTAGCTTTCATCTGCCCGCCTTCCCACCGAGGTTCGCCATTAAAGTTCGTCCTGGGATTGGATCCTGGTTCAGGTTGCTTGATTTGTTTGGTCCGCTCGACCCGAGCATTTGCATAGGCAAGCATATTCCGTCTGGGGAATCTGCACATAGTTTGCATATCTGCCAATACCCCATTCTTCGTTCTACATTATGGAAATCCGAATATTGTCTTCCAGCCCGATTTCTAAATATATCTCCTTAGGCGGAGGAATATTAAAATTTCCGCATCGAGTGCAAGTCGCCATGTTTTATTCATGCGGAGAGCAGAGGGAGAAGGTGGTTTGCTCAGGATACACCCATTCAATGAGCATAAATCTGCACTATAAAGTTGAAATCAGAAAGAAATCCATACAACTTGGTTTTAATACTAGTATATATCTAGCCATTATACTTATTACTTTAACTCTAACGAGAGCTCGGTCTCTGAGATCAAGTTTGTTTAAATATAATTTGTGGGCCAGTTCCACACTGCGTATGAGTAATAAATTCTGTGGTGCTGACCTACTTTGAATTTGCAATTTATAAAATCCAAATTGTGTAGATTACAGAGTCCAGTTTCTGCTTCTGCGTTAAAGTTATCTTTAAAGATTTGCCAGATTTCTTCTCGACACTATTTTCAGCTAATCCCTCTCTAATTCCATTCCAAAGGCCTAACCAATTAAGATGAGTTCCATTTCGGCTTTCGGAAAAAGGAAAATGATATCCGACTTAACCCGAAAAGTCCATTAAAACACATGAAAATACATTTTCGGGCCAGTGTCCTAATGGCCAACGTGCCGCACACACTCACACTTGGAGATGCAAAAATGCTTGGTCGAGGCAGGGAAAAATGGAAAAAGGTGAGCTCACACACAGCAAAGCTCCTCAATTTACACTCGCTCGCCGGCACACACACACACACACTCGCATTAGGCAGAGGTCCAACTCGGAGCAAAAAAAAAGAAGAAAACAACATTCACACGTGCGAAAATGTAACAATTTACAAAAGGATATGCCAAAAGGGACACGGCCACACACATATACACGAACGCCGAAGGATTCGCACTGGAGATGGCCGTACGTCTGTGATTTGATCGAGGCAAACGCCAGAAAGTCACGTCTCATGCAAATTAGTAACTGAAGAAGGTCCTCCCGACGAATGTCCTGTCGCCAACTGACCCAATTCCAGCATCAGCTTCAGCAATTTAAGTGAAATTTGAGAAATCTTACTTGGGTTTTTCCACACTTAACGTGCGAATTATCGGAGGTGCGAGCCTGTCACGACTCTGCCCAGGCGCCTGGTCGTGACTCTCCTCACATCCCTAATGCAGATGCGTTGCCTCGCCTTATCCCCTAATCCCCCTCGGTCGTCGCTCTTTATTTTTATTTTGCTTTTTACTTTTGTATGTAAATGTTTGAACTGTCTGCACGAGTGCCACGAGGATGAACAGCTTCAACAATGGCGGCAGAGGCGAAAGGGGTCAGCAGTTCACACCAACACGTAACATAATACACACACAAAAGCCAGTACACCGGTACGTATACGCAATATGCCTGCATTAATATGCAAATATTTGAGAGAGCACATTTTTGACTTGGCCCACCCCCCGCATGCATCTGGGTTCCCTTTGTTTCTGTTTAGGTTTTGTGTGTTTGGGATTCGGGGGGATTTCCCCGCCCCAAGTTTGCATACAGATTTTCGCTATGGTTTTTAGCTAAGGGGAAATCCCACCCAATAAGCCCAATTCAAATTTGCATTTACTTAATTTAGATTACACGGGCGGCGCCGGACCAAGTTTTGGGTAAGGTTTATAGCATTGATTTGTGCTTTATTTTATTACAAGCATCGAGAATCTGTGGGGTGAGCGAAGACAGGTAAACAAAGGTTGTAATGCCAAGCAGGGAACATGGTTTTCCTTTTAGAATAAAACAGTATTACTTTTCCATTTTTTTGTATTTTTATTATCATTCCAAAGCTTTACACACATATCATGATTAGTGTTTTTTAGGGATGGATTTAAAAATGACTTCTGGAAGTTTGTTTCATTTGTTAGCTTAAAAAAAAGAAACAAATCTCTTTAAGGAATTAATTCACCATGAAAATCTTGCGGGATCACTTAATAAATGTCAATAAAAAAAGCTTATTTCCCTTTACCTTTGCTGTTTGATGCCTTCGACTACGCCATGACCTCTTTTATGAAGTCTAATGGCCACTTTGGCCATACACCAAAAAGGTGTTACTAATCAAGCAACAAAGTTAGTGCCGAGGACAAAGTAAGGCGGTGTCCATGGAGTCGAGTGTGCATTAGAGGACATGGACTTAATGCACTCGAGCGTTTCATGTTCGGCTGCTCTGGCCAAGGCCAAGAGCCAGGTCAGGTGGCAGCAGCGAAGCAACAAAGGCTGCCAGAGCCTCGGAGCACGTCTGGCGGTTTGTTTGAAGCGTGAAATCGATCAGCCCCCAAACCAAAGCCACCCATCTCATACCATCTCATCTCAGCCTTGTTTTGGCAGCATCCGTGTCAGTGGCAATTGAATTTGCTTTGCCACCCCAAACCTCCCACTAAATAAGCGACTTTATGAACACAGCAAAAATAAATGTGGGTTAAACTTAATTTAGAGATTTATTTGAATGAATATGGTGTATAGATAACATGGAATTTTCAAGGAATGGCTGGAAAAACTAAGCAATTTTATTTTTAAATAATAAATTCTGAAATTTATTGGGAACCTATTAAATTAGTTCCAAGTTCATTGGGATATTTATTAAAATTTCTCCTTAATTTTGTTATTTTTAACTAATTTTCTTCTGTGTACCCCTCTTGGGGGGGCTGCGATTTTGATGGCGCTTAAGTTGCAAGTCGCTGCGCCCCACTTTGCTGCTAACTGCACATTAAACGGCTCGATGGCAAAAGCTGCACTCAACCAAAGCGAAAGCTTCTCGAGCTCACTCACACCGTAATCAATGGGGGTTCCCCTCTCCTATTCTCCCCTCTTATTTTCCAGCTCTGTCGGCTTTTTCTTGCCTTGTTTGATTTTCCACTGCCGTTTGCTGTTTATTTTCTTGCTGCAATGTTTTCTTCATTTGTTTCCGTTCGCTTCTTTGTTGTCTCCTACATGGCCAAATGTAATTATCGTGGGAATAATTTCGGTTTTTCTTTTTTATTTTTCGTTGCCTTGTTGTCCTTTGTTTTGCCTCTTGGCTCTGTCCACAATTGAACCCACAATTGATTGGGCCTTTCTTGTTTTGCAACCCCGATTGGATGGCGAAGGAGAGTTAAGAAATTGCTTGCTTGGTGGATTTTTAAATTCTTCCCAAGGATGGTTATATTTTAAAATTTTATTATGAAACGAAAAGTATATTTTTTATTAGATTTAAACTTTTTTAGTTGCCAATTTAAGCAATTCTGACAACTGTATATAAAACCCCTTTGACACTATTATTCACAATCTCCTGCCTCACAAAGAACTGAAACTGACAGAGTTGGCCTCGGGGAAAAAGTTGGCATCATTTATGGTTGAACAGCACAATAAACAACTTGTCGGCGGCCTTGCAACGCATACCAAATAAGGGCCCGAAAAAGTGCATATATCTCGCTTAGCACTGGAGCACTCTGCTGCCTCTATCTCCTCCCAGAGATTCACATTCGCACACTTGTCGCTCATAACTTCATGGTAATGCAATTTGCGTGGCAAGGTGCAAAAAAGTGGCCAACAAAAAACCAGAAATAGAAAATACTTCTTTTCCTCTTAGCCACTTTTCTTCTCTGTCTCCTTCTGTTTCCTACACTTTTCTTTTCCTTTACATTTTTGTTTTTCTTTTTTGTACATTTTCCTCCTTTTTTGGTCGGGTCAAATGCAATTTGAACGGTGAAATTTTGTACGGAGCTAAAAGGAAAATGCCTGGGAATGTGCCGAAAAGGAGGCGACGAGCGGCAAAAGAAAAACGGAACCGCATTTGAGCCCTTTTTATCGAGCAGAAAGTGGAACACAGGCGCACACAAAGCTCCGGCGCGGGAGCGAGATGGCGATTGGGGGAAAATTTATATAGCCATGGAGATAGGAATGAAGATGGTAGCTGCAGTTTTCGGCTGTCGTTGCTGTTGTACAAAGTGGAAAATGTGGTTAAAAACCGCAATACGAAATAAATTACTTTTTCTGCTTTGAGCTGCAGTCCGAGACTCGACGTCCTTGTCGTCGTCCCACTCCTCCTCCTCATTCTCATCGTCCTCATCCTCATGCTCTTGCTCTTGGTCGCCCTGATCCCGGACAACTTGCCTGCTACTTGCTCTCTCTCTCTCTCCATTGCAGCTTGAAATTGAAAGCTTCCGTTCGGGGCCAGGCCCAATGGAAAGGCCATTTAGCCACCCACCCAGAACGCAATGCCCACTGTGCCCGCTGTACATTAGGCCGCAGTTCGCCATTGCTCGCTTCCGTTTTCCGCCAGACGCGCACCCATTGTCTCTTAGTCACTCCGTATCCCTCCCTCCGCCATTTTGGATTTCCCCTTGCAAATGGCGACCCAAATGCTGGTCAACTTAAAGGACGCTTTAAGGCAGCCATTGAGCCATTTCGCCGGCCTATTTGTCGGTTGCCTAATTTGAATTATGGCCATCAAAGAGTGATTAAACTTGTTTGCTCCGCTGGCTTAATGCCCGGAGTCTGGCCCGAGTCGCTTTCTTGGCAGACACATATGCCGTACTTGCCACAAACTTGCAAGGTTATTTGGCTAACACAATCTTTCGTCTGGCCAAGGAGGGTTCCTTGGCCGGAAGGGCGAAATTTAAATCTGGCTAAGTTTTGGCATGTGAAGAGAGAACATACAATTTTGTTTATTTCGGTGGATATTCTTGAGACACGTAAATACATAATTTTATTGTTAATTTTTATGGTTCATTATAATGGAAATTTTAATGGAAATTATTTGAATTTGTTTATATTTTGAAATACATTTTAGTGTTAAATAACAATTAACTTGTCCTTAGTATTTAAACATTATTTGATAACCCTTTTCTGTAGCTTAGAGTATCCCTTTTTTGATAAGTTCACATCGAAGACATATCGATTATATCCCTCAAGGATTCTCTTCTCTAAGGCATTTTGACATTCAGAAATTCAGCAGAAATTTTCTTTCACTTGAATTTCGCTTTTGCATTCGACTGGTTTCCATCAAGCTCTAATTCTATTAAAAGTAAGTATTCATTTTTAAGATTACATATTTATAAATATGTAAGGAATATACCAATCCAGTATCAGGATGGCCTACAAGATGTACCGCGGCACCACTCTGGGCGAGACTCTGCAGGAGACCCTCGACTATTTGATCCAGTTTGGGGACCTGAATCCCAATCTGGCCGACGATGTGCTGGAACAGTACGACCGCAGCGTGAACAGGATGTTGCGCCATAACGACAAGCCCCAGCTGACCTTCAAGGCCGACAAGCTGGATGTCTATAGGTTCTGCGACAAGGTCTGGGTCCTGGTGCTCAAGGATATTATCTTCTACGAGCGCGATGGACGCGAGAAGCGTGAGATTTTGAACGTGGACAAAATGAAGATAGTCTCCTGTGAGACCAAAATTGGGATGTGAAAACAATGACCAACTGAATAAAATGCAGGGCCTTGAAAAGGTCAACACTCCATCTTCAAAATCAATTAACTTTGAAATTAGCATTCCTTATCCTTTCACCTCTATCAAGTGTTGACAAAAACAATTTCATATTATTAGATGGAAATAGTTTTCAAACACATTTCAGACGGCGGCACAAAGGCAACAATGGCATTTGTGTAAACCCAAAGAAAAGTGGCATTAAGGCAAAAGAGCGCTAAGTGGCCAACTACATACAATTACGATTACAGGGCCCCGCCGACCTTTCGACCCTGACTACTACCACCAACCACCGCCGCGTTGAGTCGACAGTTTTCTATGACAATTGTTGGCCGGTCAGCCATTGTTGGGGCGACAGGATGCTGGAGGAGATGGGCGGGAAGTTGCGACAGTTGCCATTTATTTGCCGTTTGCATTCAACGAGTCTGATGAATGGCCATTTGAAGTAAGCGCAGCGCTCGCCGAGATTACCTTAAGTATGCGGCAATTGCACAAGCAGCTAAAGGACAACGTCGTTTGCCAGCTGCAGGCGAAGGAGCTGGACGAGCGGGGTGGCGGAGTGGCGGGTAGGGAAAGTCCTGGAGCTACCATGGGCAATGGTGATAAAATAAAGTACGCCTCACGCACCCTTGCCCATTATTTATGCAGTTGGTCGAGCTGAATTTATGGCCTACAAACAAAAGACAGCTGCCCGAGGGCGCTAAGAAAACTATGTGGAGCAGATCCACCCTCTCCCAAATGGACACTAAATAAACGCCAATTGATGATGCGTGAAAAAGCCAAGTTGACAATTTTAAACTGTATCGACGGGCGGGACGTACAGGGTATGGAATCTAAGACAAAAGCGGGGCTTTTTAAGTTATCAATATAGGATTTTTCCCACCACCCCGAGGAGTCACATTTATCATCATCGAAAATTTGCTAAGCAGACAGATGGGCAGGAGTTCTGGGGGCGACAACGATGAGGATGAGCTGAGCCCTCGGGCCTCCATTTGTTTCCATTTTGTGCTAACGTCAGCAGGTCGACTGCCCTGGAACAATGGAGACACAGATTCCCAATTCGAATCCGCATCAGGATCGGCAGGAAGGCAGGCAGAAAGGCAAAGGCAGGCAGGCAGGCAGGCAGGCAGGCAAGAGGTAGGAGCTAGGCAGGCAGTCAGGCAAAGTTGGCTATGGCAACGCACGAAAGTAGGCAGCGGAAGTGCAAGTGCCGTTGCATTGACATTTCCGCTTCGCAGCGCTTTTTGGCCACATGGCAGAGGCAGAGGCAAAGGCATCGGAATCGGCCTCAGGATAGGAGCAGCAACTGAGCATGGTTCGAAGGCAACTTGCAAAAAACTTTTGCTCCGCTTGGCAGTTTCCTCGCACCCGAGGGTTTTTTCAAAAGTCCGCATTAAACACAAAAAAGAAAGGGGAAAGAAAAACTTTTGCCAGCTTAAAATATTAATGCAGGTTCATTTAATAAGAGGCTCTATTGGAATTACACATGAGAAGCGTTTAAGAATATATTTTGTAAAGCAAAAAAAGCAAGTTTCTTTTAAAAGTATAAATTGTTCATTTAAGTTCAACAAGCAATTAAATGAAATCAAATATTTCCGCTGCCAAAGCAACAACTTGCCCTAATTTCTCGCTTTGATTTTATGCTCTTTCATTAACTGCCCAAGGCAATGTTCTTTATAACTACAACATTTCCTTGAAATTTGTCTTTCTTGCTTGAAATATTACTGAAATTATTACTGTGCCAAATTGCCTTAAAATGGCAGAAATAGCTGAAGAAAAAAACACAAGTCAGCCTTGAAGTTTTCTTCATTTCGGGACGACAAAAGCCAACATCAAATGAATGTCCATTGTTTGACTTTATATAGATGGCGAGGAGGCGGCGTTTGTGCAACTACTTACAGTCGGCAATGATTGTTGTTCGAGCTGAGCAATGAGACTGGGGATTATAGAGTTATTTTACAGGACAATGACAAGGACGGGGCGGGGCGGGCATTATCTGGCGCGTTGCTGTCCCCAGACATTCGAGTGCATCTGCATTTTCTTCAGCTGCCCGCTTGTTGTTTTGCCAGACGAAATCCGGACTAAATCCGGGCGGAATCTGGATCTGAATGGGCCACTGGTGCGGCTTCTGCTGCTGCTGCTGATACTTCTGCTTGGGCCACTGTTGTTGGCTCTGCTCTTGACCAGCTTGGTTGGCTGTTGTTTGTGAATTTTCGCATCACGTGGCACTGACAAAACAATGGGGCCCGGCAAACAGCAAAGTAGCCAAATGGCAGCTGTCTGAGGGCCCACACTTTCATTATTATCCCTCGTAACCCACAAGCTCATCCCCATTAGCACTGGAAAAAAGGGGGAAAAATAATTACACTCTATTTTATGGCAATACTAAAATGAAGTCCATTTAACTGGCAATTTTTTATCAAAATATGTTTTATGTAAATAACATTTCACTTGCAAGATTTCTTTAGAGTTCAATTTGTATTGGTATTTAATATTTCCTTTATTTCCTATTCAGTTGTCTTTAAAATCCTTTTCTGTGCAGCAGCTCAACTCATTCATTTCGTCAGAAAATTTTAGCTCTTTCACTTGGCGACAATTTTTTGTTGCTCCCTGCTGCTGCTTTTGTTGTTGCTGCTGCTGTTTATCTGTGCTCGCGTTGCTTAATTAAAAAGTCATCATAATTTTGTCATTTTGTGCTGCAGCTGCTGACGATGCAGAGGGCGGAGGGCCGACTTTGTTGTAATTTTCTAAAGCTAATAAAATTGCTTTGTAGCTGAAGTGGAAATAAAGCATTTTAAGTGCTTTTGCGCTTATCGCCGACGAAGCAGTTTCCAAATTGAACTCAATGCACTTAGGCACATCCAAAGGCCCCGAAGAAAAGTTAAAGGACTTGTTGAAAATTTTATGACATTTTACAGCTTGGGACCGGGCACGCCGAGCCATTAAAATGTTATAAAGCAAAATTTAAGCACTTAACTTGATATCTCACAATCTCAAAGTCTTCATCTATGCGAACAAAGCCTTGGGTACCGCCGAAAAAAAGTCATTATACTCAAGCCCATATATTAAACCAGGCAAAAGTCTCTTGTTTGCATTTAACAATTAACGGACTAGCAGGAATCCCAAATAATCCTCAAGGACTGGAACTTTTTCGAAATTGTTCAATTGTCTGTAAGAAAAATGCTGGCGCATTAATAAAGTCGTTGGCTTAGGGTCATAAACGAGGCAAGAGCTAATAAACGCCTTTGACTTATGGGCCAGGTAATCACTGGAATCATTGGAAAGAGAATCCTAAACATTAAGTCTAAATAAAGTCATTAATACAAATTTTAATGAGGGAAATTAAATGAAATCATTACGAGTACAACTTCATGATCTTATAAAAGTTTCGCATACCAGAAGAGATAACTTTTTGCTCCTATTTATTATTATATTAATACTTTTCGACAAATTTTCTCTCGTATAGAAATATTTTATCCATTCTCATCAACTTCGGTGCTAATGAAGGCACGCTCTCGATCCGCATATGTACTTGCTTTGGGCCAGAGTCATACAAAAAATTGAGTTACGAGGCAAAGTTGGTTCCTAGATCCACATCGAGAACCCTTTCAGCTCCGGGCCATCCGTTACATGAAAAATGTGCAACGAAATTTAATTGAAGTTATTGCACTGCCAAAGCCGCAGTCGCTGCCACAGTCGGAAGGGGAAACTTTCATCTGGCACATGCATCGTGCGAGCAGCACCCACCTGGCGTATGCGTAATAATATTTTGCAGCTCCCAACGTATTTTGCATAATTTCCACTTGCGAAACTTTCACCGCACAAACAAAGAGTAGCTGGCGAGAAGTGAAAATACGAGCGGTCTGGCACAAAATAATGGAAGAAAGAAGTCAAGTTAACAAACAGAAAATTAAATTTCAACTAATATACATTTTTTAAGCATCCCCGCAATTGCAACAAATTAATGGGTGGCGCAAAGAAAGGAAGCTGGAGGCAAGACCCATGGCCACAACTTGAAGTCCATAGACATTTGGCACTTGAGCAGCTTTCGGCGGCATTCCATTGTTGCAGCTGAGAGTGACTTTTGCTTTTCTACATCCCTGCCACATGTTGAGTGGCAGAAAATTGTGTCACACACAGCGCCCACTCTCCCAGCGGGGCGTATATACATTCATTCTGGGTTGGTTTTTCCTGGCAAGCATTTAGGGGGTGGGACGCGGATTCCGGGAGGGCGCGCCACGCGTAGCATGAAATTTGCATAAATTAAGGAGCGCAGAGTCAGCGCTGCTGCCAACAGTCGCTCCGGGGAAAGAAGTAAGAAACCCCAATAAGTTGTTTAATTTTCCGTAACGATTTTATAGCCTTCGCTTACTTCGCTTACTTGTTGCATCCCGGAGTCTTAGTCCCTATTATAGTGCTCTTCTGCAAATGGAAACTTGTGGTCCAAGTGTGCGGCGTAAAACTCTGGGAAAAATGCCTTAAAGTATGATCTTAGCGGTTGCTTTAAACATTCTTTCTTGAAGTTTATATAAAACAGTTTTCGATGCTTTGCGTGTTTACCTATGTTTATCAGCAATCTCTTTATCCGCACTCAACTATTGAGTGAAACTTCAACACTTTCCCCCCAGCAAACTTAGCAGCCTTTGCGAAAAAAACTTTATCTGCGATTTCTTTAAACAAAATCAAGCAAACTGAAGGCTAAAGGCAGAAATGGGGGGGAAAAATCTCAAGAAAAGAGTTTTTCTTTTGCCTTTTTTTGTGTGTGCCGCACATTAAACGTTTTTCTTAACACGAAATTTTATTTTCAAAAGCAACAGGCTGCGGTGTATTTCCCAGAGAAACGCCAACGTTGTGCCAAGCCAGAAATAAATGATGATTTCTCAGAAAGAAACGGAGTTTTCTTGGTCATAAAGATTTCATTTTATTTTCATTTCCTTTGCAACTTTTTAAAGGCCCAAATATACACGATTTTATTATCTGCCGAGCAACCTTTTTGTGGATTGAATGCTAATTAAATTACATTTTTAACTCGACTTAATAGCTGCTAGAGTGGAATATTTGAAATCCCCGTAACCAGATTTACGACAAATAATTCCAAATGCACAATCGGCGGGCGCACAAAATGCTCTCCGCGACCAACGTGGCGTATGCGTAATTTTCAATTAAAATGTAAGAGACGCCCGAAATGCATTTTGCGATGACAGTTTCAGTTTTGATTCCATTGTCGTGTTTTTCTCAAATGACGGAAAACAATATTTGAATTTGTGTGAGCAGAAAAAGGCCGAGCCATAAAAAGGAAAATGTCCCCCGCAAAAAGGGGGAAATCGGGGAGATCAGGGGAGAGATGCTGCACGCATCGCAGCGTTGATAAACTGTGCATAATTTTGCATATCAAAAGCAAAGGCAGCAATTAAGCCTACATGCACTAGATGCACGAGAGCGGCATCATACAACAATTGCTTTTGATAGATAATTGCGGCAGATGTATGAGTGTCCTGTACACACGCAGAGATGCCGCACAGAGATATACACACACGTACACATAAGTATCCTGTTTGGCAGAGAAACGCACAGAAACGCTCCACACTCCGGTAATTTTCATCAAATTAAAGCCGCATCAGAGCCACGAGGGCTGCCGAAAAAGTTTATGGGAGATAATTAAAGGGGTTTATTAAATATGGAATTAAATAAATATTAAAACAGCACTGATTTTATATATTTTTTATTCAAATGTTCGATATATAAGAATCACATTATTCGACACTGACTTGCTTCAACCTAAGTTTTCTCAAACTTATTAAAAAATTCAATAAAAAAATACCTTAATTTCATCTGAAAAATATCAATAATTCTGCAATCACACCTCGCTCTGTTACCATTTTATATCGTGGTTTTCTGTTTATGTATGCATCACATTTTCCGCGCATAAAATAATTATAATTTTGTGCGTGCTTTGATTTTGTGCCACTTGACAATTTTCCATTGCGTTTCCTGTAAATATCAAATTGCGAACGAGCCCAGAGCTCGTCTCTTATTATTCGCTACGTATGTCTATATATATAGGAACACATAATAAATATGTTTGTTGTAAACAGAAAAGCCCCTGCTCTTGGGGTATTATCACCAGGAGCAACAGTTAATAAGTGTGGGAATCGCCCCTCATTTTTGATGAATTTGATTACTGAGAACTGCCAGTGAAGTGTGTTAAGTGTGATGGAGGAACAAATGTTGTAGTATTTGACATAGATTACAGGAAGCTATCAATGCTGGGGATTTTGAAATGGAATTTTAATGAGCAATAAAACGACAGATTGCACCATTTTCACATGCTCTGATTAACAATAAATGAGATAAACTATGTGACAGGTTGATGGACACTTGAAACTAAGTAAATAATTATTTTAAACATCAATTATTATCTAATGAGTTCCTATATATATTTCTCATCCCTCTCAATCTTTATCTAAACCATCCTATTTTCTTTTCACAGAAACATACAGTGTAGTTTTTAGTTTCCTTCACTTCCCCTGGGGCCACACAATAGTTTTAATTAGTTTTCCCCATTAATTGAAACAAGTGAAAACTGGGGTTAGTTCTTTTACTTTTTCTTCTTACTTTCCCATTATTATTAACGAATTTCCCAGGTCTTGAGTGCGTGAGCTTTGTTTATTTACTTTGATGTACTTACGTAGATGGGTATTAAATTAAAAATTCATTGCCTCTAAATCCAATTAAATTTCCCATTAATATGCGAGTGCAGAGAACGGGGACACCTGCTACTCACATGCTCGGCCGGAACAAAGTGTCGCCAACAAATATCAAGACTTTGATCTTAAAAGTTTTAAGGGCTCCTATGCTAATTAAACACAGACAGCGACGTGTAAGTTGGCGCCACAGCTCTTGACCTCTGCCCTTAGCCAATACGTTTGTAGGTAGATGGGAGCATGAAATAGTTAGGCCACAGCCACTGCTGCCGCTTTTAGCCAATTTGTGGCTCATTCATTAAAACCCGCTTAGCTGGCAAAAAGCAGTAGAAAGCAGAGGAAAGCCGTGGAAAAGCCGTGAAAAGCGAGCAGAGGGTGTAACCCACATCATGTGGGTTGTTGACATAAAAATTACGCGCATGAAAGTCAACAGGGAAAATGAGTTAAATCAACATCATAAGCGAGCGTCATTTGTAGAGTGGAAAACGTGAAGAGGAAAACCATGTGAGAGGCGAAAAAAAGCCGCAGCAAAATTAAATTAGTTGCATAAAATGCTGCGAAGGCTTTATTCACTAATGTGGGTCCCTTTTAAATAGTGCAATCTCGCAACGAAAAGATATTTTTTATCTATGCCAAACACCCTTTTCAAGTGACTTAAATGCGTTCAAGAGTTTGGGCACTTGTCTTCACCAGCAGACTTTCTATTATTGACATGGTGTGGCAGCAGGCTGCAAATCGAGTAAATAAATTGAAATGGAAACTGTTTATTTAATAAGGGAATGAGCATGAATTATATGATGAGCAAACGCACATAACATAAGACTTGTTTTAGCTCCTAATAAAATATGAAATGAATTCATCTCAACTCACAACTTTTAATTTTTATTGTTACTCTTCCTACACATTTAAATAATACTTATAATGTATCGCCAAAATCGGAATCCATTAAAAACTGAAAACTTTTCCTAAATTGAATTTCACATCGAATGCCACCTGCCATCAACTACCACAGCTGCCAAAAAAACTGCAAGAAGCTTTTGATTTATTTGCACAAAACAGAAAAAGGGGTGCCGAAATTTGTGGGGTGGAAAAGCTGGAAAATGTAGGGAAAAGCCTTGGTTAGGGATGTAGCTAAAACGCTAAGCTCTTAAGCGTGTTTTTATTTATTTACATAAAACGCTCCTCTGTTTGCCATCCATATGAAAGCAAGCTTGGCGCCATTGAGCATAGCCATATTTATATACATTTTTTCTCTATATATATTTTTGTTAATATTTTAAGCTGATTTCCGCCTGGAATTGAATGATAACAAAACAAGATAAGCAACCGCCACCAAATCCATGATTTTCCTCTTTTAAACATAACAATAAACCAGGCTTATGGGCAGCGTAAACTAAACAAAAATGTAGCCAAATAATAAATAATATTTATGCAATGGCCACAAGGATTTAGCAGAATGATTGCAAAAGATACAAAAGTATTTAGATTGCATTTAATGCGAAAATAAATATGAATGGCGATTGATGGGCAAATACTTTGACAAACCTTTGGTGTAACTAAAAAACCCTCAAATATTTGCATGACCCAGAATTCAATTGGAGCAATTATTGCGCACATAAATCAACTACGGACATGCGAAAATTATTTAAATATTGCACAAATATTTTGGGCCAAAAAAACGGCACAACTAATTGGTCCACCTGCCAGTTGTCAAGTCATAAAACAAAATAAAATATAAATAAAATAAATGAATAAAATATGGTCGAAAAGTGAGCACAGGTGCGTATTACCAGCATATATGAAATATATGAAATAACCACGCACGGAATAAACCAAAAGCTTCCAAATTTTTCAGCTTCTGTGTGGGGAAAATGTTTTCCCGACTCACACACAAATCAAAATCTGGAATATATAAAAAATTCAATAATAAAACAAAACAATAAACAATTTTTATTTTGGTACAGACAAGCCGCTTTCGAGATACATTCGATTTATTCACTTTTTGAGGCAAATGGAATAGGTTTCCCCTTTTGCTTTTCGTGTTGTAAGCCCCGTATTGATGGACACCGTTTCTGATTTGTTGATTGTGTCAATTTAAAATGGCGTAAAAAATATTTGCCCGATTTTATTGATTGCCCTGTGTGCAGCAGCATACGTTTTGTGATGCGGAATAGATAGTTTTTTATCATTTTCTGGCTGGAAAGTGAATACATGGCTTTATTGATTTGCTACTCAACTGAAATGACGCGAAAGTTTATTCTGCCCAATAAACTATATTTAATTAAGCAGATAGCCCAAACTGGTTAGATAAATGCGTTTTTAGTTTAATTACAAGTAGCAACTAGTAGTACCAAGCCACTTATCCACATTAATAATCAATATTAAATTAAAAATGAACAATACTAATTAACTATATGCTATTTAGCCGTATCAATTGCATTAGAATAATCAATAAGTTTTATGGCAATTATGCCACTCAAATTGAATTCATAGCCGAACGCTGGATTGGCACTTCCGTTTCCGTTCTATTAACTCACATTTCCGGCGCATTCATATTCAAGCGACTGTAAGCCCGAAACCCACAAAAATCGATGTTCAATATTTCTACTCTGATTTTTTCTTGCTTTCCGTTTTGTTTTTGGTTTATTTATTTTTTTGTAAAAGCTGCCGCAAAACTAAATTTTCAGCTGGGGGAAAAGTCTGTAAATTAGTATGTGATATTTCGGATAGTTTGCCCTTTTGACCAAGCCAAACCGGAAACGAAGGATGGCCAAGTGCAGGAGGCGGTGGAAACTGGGGAGGGGGAGCGGAAAAGCGGAAGTGGGACAGTTGGAGGCAACATGACGACGGTCAGACCAATCCGACCGCAACAAAACCAAAACGCAAAAGCAAAGCGCAAACTCCAATTGCAACTAATTTCTGTTTTATGGCCCCCCTCGCCCAGACACATGTATACGCACAGCCCCACAAACACACTCGTTTTCACACACATTTATGGAGGGAAAACTTTTGTTTGCAATGTTTGCCGCATTGGCCGCGTGGCTGGATTTTCGATACGCTTTCAATTTCCTTGCGGGCTTCGCACAGCAGCACCCAAAACCAGAAAGCTCAATGAATCCGAGCAAACGAGCACAAAAATAAAGAGAAAAGTAACATATTCGATATCTGCTGTGTTTCTGCGTGTGAAAGAATGAAGTTTTGAATTTCGGGTGTGCCATTAAATGAAATTCAATGCCAAAAATGTTCACATAAAAAAAGAGAATTCCAATTAAATGCTTCGACAGTTTTCAAAAAAATTGTACGGTTTTCGATTACGATGGTCTGCTTTTGGTTAAAATTCAATAGATGATCAGATTGTATTAGGTTTTTTTTAAAGAAAAATGGTGGAGATATTTTTCAGCAAACACTAGAAATTGGATAGAATTCTAGTTTAAATTTTGAAAGGTACTCTTAATGACTTCCATTTACTTACAATTTGCATTAAAATAATCATGCAATGATTAATTGTTTAAAAGATACCATATAAAATGGCAAATGAAGAACTGGCACACATTAATTAGATAGTAAAAGAATTTGTGTTTCTCACTTAAACTGCTATTCCATCTCTCTCTGCCTCTGTGCTGGTGGCATCGTCGCAATGCGCCAGTAAACGAGCGATTAAGTGAATGATGCAGAGCTACGGCAACACTCGGCGTATAATTAATTTTAAATGAGAACGGCACTACCACATCCTGTCACATTCGTCTCCTCCGCACTCGCCGCTATCCGGCAGCCGCATATGGGGCTTGCCTTGTTGTCCTGTTTATCCCACATATCCTTAACTGTCCGACGTTGATGTGTGTGCCTGCCTTGCCCGCCGCTTGCCACTCACTCCCTCTCCTCTACACGCTGACAGTTTTATAAATTTGCCATTTGTTTTATTTACAACATTTTCGCATTGCCATATTTATTGTTTAATTACGATGGAAGCTTGAAAATTAATTACCCGCCATTCTCCGAGTGGCAAAGACCAATAATTAACTGTATCGGTTAATTGTTCTGGCGAAATAAAAATGTAATTATTTTCGTGACCATATTTAATTCCCCGAAAAAGCTTACCAAAGCATTATGGCCAGACTATCCATTCAGCAGGTGACTCCATCTGTCAATATGTTCTGCCTTAACTCATGGGAAATAATTCAGAGGAATTATTTTTTCACAAAATAATATAAAATGGTAAGCAGTGAAGCAGCCAGAATTC
Source organism: Drosophila anomelani (assembly GCA_035045905.1). NCBI lineage: Eukaryota > Metazoa > Arthropoda > Insecta > Diptera > Drosophilidae > Drosophila > Drosophila anomelani. The sequence goes on from JAWNOO010000165.1 coordinate 15,269,903, forward strand.
CTTCAAAGGTTTTTTCTAGCTGAAACTTAAATATTTTTCACTTTGGCAGCCACTTGACCTGTGCGTTTGTGTGTAACGAGCAAAAAGCCTTTTTGACTATTTTCGTCGGCATGTAAATATTATTTTTATACTTTGCCATGCATGGTACAAGCCCAGCACACACACACATGTCGCTCCCATGTCAAAAAAGTTTACACTGTGGCAGGAGTGAGGGGCACTCTTTGGGGTTTGCCTGTTTATTCAATCAACAACCAGTGGGGAGGTGGGGCAGGGTGGGTGGGTCCTCAATGCCACAATGCAGGAGGACATGACAAACGCAAGATGACAGTTGCCATGCTGAAAAGCGCTCACTCTGCCCCACTCTCTCTACTCGTGTGTACGAGTTTTTGCATTTGTTCCACTGCCGGAGCCACTACAAAGTTTTTCTGCTATTTAAATCATGACAGTTTATCTAAGCAGAGGCAGGTTCCCCTCACTCCCCAGACTCCGGAATCCCCATTCACCACTCCATCGTTGTCCAACGGAAGCCGCAACAGTTGCCACACCTTTTTATGCCATGCCACATCGGAGAGACAATCCCCTCAGCAACACAGACCACAGAAATTTTCTCGCTGTTTTTGGCATCTTGTCAAGTTGCCGTCTTGTTTCCTTTTGCCTGCTTCCTTTTCATTTTACCTAAAACTTTGCCATTTCCATTGCGTGAGAGGCGATAATATAGCATTTCTTTTCGCTTTACTTTTCTCCACATCCGCCAAGAAGTTATGGATGAAGAAAACATGAAACTTTCCAAAACATTCTTAATCAAAAAAAGAGAGGAAAAAATATCAAATATAATTAAGTGTATTAAGTTTCCTTCAAACTGGAATCAAAAGAAAATGCTAAACAAACTGATTGACTCTCTCTCCTGCTCACTAAACAGGAGGTCGTAAATTAACGCCCTATGTAAATGACTCAAATATACTCGGGGAAACTTTCTTTTGCACCTGCGACCCCATTAACCTGTTGGGAGGAGACCCAAGTGAATGCCAAAAATGGATGCGCCAAGTTGGCTAATCAAATTAGCGGCTGTTGTGATTTATAGACCGCACCCACCAATTTCCATCAGACCGCCGTGCTAACTTTTAATTTATGCAACTTAATTGAAATGCCATAAAAAATCAGGCAACATTCAAAGAAACGAAGGGAAACGTGTAACTAAATTTAGGCGTCCTTCATCCTTTTATTGGGTTAGTTCGGCCAACTTGGATTTGGGCAGGGTAGAATAGGTGGTGATGGAGTAATAGAACCTGATAATAATTCTTTAATTGCTTTAATGAAAATGTAGATGTAGATGGACAGCCAACTCTTTAATTTAATTTTTTTTAAATCTTTTATAACAAAATCCCCTTCTCAAATTAGTGTTTATAGTTATATATTTTAGATTAAAGGGTATCAAAGCTACTACTCCTTTAGTTTACAGCTCCTTTTTGTTTCTTTGATGCGTGTTTGACTGCTTCGTGTGGTGTGTCGTGTTAATGAACTTGGCTATGTGGGGCGAAATCGATTAGCCAAAATGGCCTCTCGCGACTAGTTGAAGTTTTCCGCTTCGCATTTCGAATTTTCGCATTAATTAAAAACCTGTCAGTGGCAGCGACAGAGCTTTGAGTGCAGACCAAAGCGAGAATCGCTACATACTATATATACATATAGATATATCGGTGAGAGTCGAGCAAATTACATACATTAAGTATACGCATTGTGTTCAAGATAATTCCGATGCCGGAAATTACCAGGTGAGTCAACAATTTCTCTCATTTTTTTGTCGGTTTCCTCTTTGCCGGGGTTACCATTTTTTTCACCGGCCCGATTGTGTGTATGTGTTCGTATCAAGGCAACCTTTTTGAAACGCATAACAATAACGAAAATTTGAGAGAGATAAAAGACTTGAACGTGGGCCGGAAAACGGAAATGATTATTTCAGCTCCTCCGCCGACTTCCATCTTCCTTCGCCAAATGGTCGAAGAAGGGCGTGGAAATGGGGGTGGCGTTTGCCATTGTTGTCATTGCTGCCATTGTTCCATTACAGCATTTTGTGCCGTTGATGCTGCTGCAATTTTCATCTGCCCGGGCCGCTTTTCTTGGCCGTTATCAGTGACAAACGGCCCAAGGGGAAGGTCATAAACAGAAAGAGAGAGGGAGGTAGAGGCGGGGCTCAAAGTGAGACGGGGTCAGGGAGATGGTCAGCCGAACGAACAGGCACAATTTACACATTTAAAATTCAAATAAAGTCATTTGCATGCAGACGAAATGAGCGGCTCGGCCATCTGGCCGCTGTCGCAACATATGCGACACTGTCTGACCTTTGAACTCGGCCCTCGTCCTCTGGGCCTCTGCCTTTGTTGTTGTTCTTGTACATTTGTCATCATTAGTGACCCGACCTGGCTGCCCAAAACAAAAAGTGAGCCCAAAATTATAAAGGTAAGGCCAGCGTAAGCCTCGTGGAAGTTGGCTAACTGAAGCGACAGCCAGGACTGGATTAACAAAGTGGATTTTGGTGGTGCTTCCCTCGCTTTGATGGGATATTTTTATAAAGAGTTTTTTAGAAAATTTTTGGAGAGTCATTTAAGGTTATAATTATTTTTAGGAGGTTTATTTGAAAGCCGAAGATTACTTAGAAATGTGTTAGTTAATTTATATTTTACTACGTTTCAAGTTTTTTCTAATTTGTAAGAAATATTAAGCCCAATCCCCTTTATCGATTCTTAAAGCTAAAAGCCTGCAATCAATATTTTTTTCCCATTTATATACCGCTTTTATATTGATCTGCCACTGGCATTATACTGAAACTGAAGGCTAAGCTGTCTGTCCAATGTTTTGACAGGCTTCTCGGGCGGTTTCAGAGGCCGCCACTAATCCAGACAAACTCGGCTTAATTACTTACAAGCAAATTGAAACCATAAATAAATAAAATGCGTTGAAACGAAAACTTCAGCGGCTGAGCAAAAAATTTATGGCCAAGCGAAAGGGGGCAGAGGTGGAAGGCGGCAGCCTAATACCCATATTGATAACTTAAGCCCGATGATTTACGGCCTGGTCAATCAACAAGAAGCAGCGGAGTCCTTGGCTAAGTCCTATCGATTTGACTTTTGATTGATATTTGTATTCGGCTTACTTGGTATTTGGACAGGACCTTCCCGGCTTTGAGCTTGGGCTGGCCAGGTTGTTTCTGGTTGGGCATAAATCCTTTAAATGAAGTTAGAAAGTTGCCGCATCGGCTTAAGCGTATCAATTTTAATAAATTTGCCCATGTTCCGCCATTAATTTCAGTTAATTTGCCATTTTTCATGCTTTGCCACGCGACACATTCGGCACGCCACTGGCGAACGGGGGAAAACCGGCGAAAAGCCCCGTTACCGCTCTGAAGGATACGTATCCTTTGCATACGGCATACGGCACACAGATCGTACATCAATGACACACGGCGAAGAGGCACCGTAAATATCCTCGGAGGCAGCCAATATGTTTACACGCACACAAGTCCTGGCGCGACCTGGCTTTGGCCAGGAGATTTTCGCTTCCACTGGCAGCCTGCTCAATGGATCATAAATTTCGCAACGCATCGTAATTCTTTAGTAGGTTGAGGTAATGCAAGAGGGGAGAGGGCGGAGTGACTGTGGCCCCGGGCAGCTACAAGTTGGCCATTTGTTGGCGCTTTGGCTAATAGTTGGCCAAAGTTTTTCCCCATTCCGAGGCTGAGGCCGAGGATGAAGGACATCTCGACTGGTCGGATAAATATTGAAATTGCCAGAAAAGAAAACTTTCAAGGCACTCTCTCAATATGCTACAAAGCAAAAGTTTTCCAAGACAGACGGCACTTGCTATTTTGAAGTTCCTGCGCCTGGTCAGAGCTAATTTTGCCCGCCCCGGTTAATTATTCAAATGGATAAGTAATCTCCATTTCTTTCTTTTTTTCGGTAGCCTGAAGTTATGGAGTTATGCTTTCGGAGTTTCTCGCTACTGAATGGATTTTTAAGCACCTTTGCCAGAGAATTTCACTGTAATCCGCCTACGGAATTGCCTTGCTGAAGCCAAGGGCTCGATGCTCTGTTTTCGGTGCTTAACATTGAAGAGCCCCTGTATTTTCCTCTGTAATTGTTTCGAAAATGAATGGAGGGCCAAGTTTCTGTGGGCTTCGCCCATTGACCAGCTGCTGCTCCATCGATTTTATTTCCTTTTATGCTCGGCTCTTACCTGGCTGGGATTATGGATTGCTCGCTTGGTCAGAACTTAATGGAGATGAAACCAGCCTGCGCTGGGCTGGGCTATTCAATTGGTGGTGGGCAGGAATACCTAATTATAAAGGTTGTTATTTCCATAGAATTAAGGTAACTTATTTGGGTAAGAAAAGAGCATTCGGTGTATGTTAAAATAGCTAAATTGAAAAGGTTGTTCTTTATTCATTCATCAACTAAAAGTTCAGTTAAAAAGAGTTAACATTTCATTAAGAATATTTCGAGTATTTTACCTTATCATTAAATATCTGAAAAAGCCATAAGATACATTAACATGTATTCCATAAATAACACACATTCAGTTAATCCCATAAATCCTTTTAATTCCCAGAGCCACACTTACGACGCAATTGAAAATATATATTTTTTGCTTGCCTGTTACAAAAAGCTAATATTTGTGGAACAAACACTATCGTTGAGGTGTCGCAAACAACCCGTGGCGCCTACAAAAAACATAAACCGAAAAATAAACGCAATGAGATATGCCCGAAAAATTATGCGCAGGAAAATATTTTGATAGAGGCATTAAACTCAGCTCAATGTCGCCCAAATCCAGTCGGAACTTTGCTGCAAAAAAGCGTAATCGAAGTGCCTGAGGGCATATAAAATGCACACACCACACACACACCTCACGTCCTCACAAACACACTCGTTTATCATACGAATTATTCAATTGAAGCAAAAGCAACCGCTGCATTTGGCAGTCGAGGGGATTTTTCACGTAGCTCTTTTTGCCGCCAGGCCCTCGATCTTTCGGCGGCGACCCGAATGTGGAAAACCCGATAATGACGCGGATGATGAACGCCTGCCACATCCACATTCGCGCATCAGCATTCGGTTTTCGCATCCAAGTGGCCTTGGCGGTGATTTAAATGCTTGCAGACCGAATGAAATATAAAATCAACTTGGAGATGGAGGAGAATCGGAAGGGGGCCAGGGACGAATCCATTGACCAATCCACTTCGAAAAACCGCCGGTGTAATTAATGTTGAATGAAGTAGCATTGAATCCTTTTATCGCTTGGCAAATGTAGCAGAATTGCCATACTTCAGACTTGAGAGTTTCTGATTGTTCAGTCAACAATAAATACTTGGTTTTTTTCTTTTATTTAATGAGTGAGATTTAAAAAGTTGTTGCTTATTATTCATAAATAAAAGAAAGAGTTGGAGGTATTAGTAAATGGATTTTGATAAAGTAAGAAGTATACATGTAATTATTTAATATATTAATTATATATTTATAATGTTTTATTTATCTAATCAACAAGTTTGTACGATTTTTCTTTGAAAAAATAATTGTTAAGGTTAGCCAACCCTTAATTGAATATTCTTAATTAAAAAAGATATATTCAGTTTACTAAAAATCGGTGGTTAGCTTTAAGATCTATATAAAATGAAGAGCCCATATTAAATCTTAATAAAAATAACGATTATTTGTAGACAAACTGCCCTTAGGTGCCATCATGCCCTGGAAAACCTTTCCAACTGACCGCAAGCCCAATCAATTTTCCACTTTTTCTTCTCCTTTAGCACTTGCGGTTTCTAATTAAGTGTCGCAGATACTCGGGCAATGCAATTCACACACACACACACCGCACTCACACACCAGCAATCGCTTACATTGCCATCACCAGATGGCGCTAATGAACTTCCGCTGTCAAATGAAACGCTTACCATGCAAATCGCACCATTTTCAATAATTGAAGAAGCCTGCCACCGCATTGTTATTATCATTTTCATTTTGTGCTTCCGCCACTCGAGTGTTTTACTTTTGCCTTGGCTCATCGTTTTGTACTTTTTTTGTCGTTACATATTTTTTTTTATTTTTTGGCCGGGAGTTCCGCACATGATTCACATCCGTTTAACGCCATTTTCTTCTCTATGGGCCCCAGAAAGTAGGCAACAGTTTTTATTCGCTTTCGCTGACGTTCATTTGCTTCTTCTTTCAGTTCAGGCGCGCCGGCAAATTGCTCGCATTTAAATGCATAAATTGTCGGCACGTCTAGGTGTTCATGATGTTCCACCTGCCCTCGCACCTCACCGCCTACCACCCCACCATATTCCCTACGGAAAATTTACTGCTGCGCGTGCGTTTTCATTTGCTTTTACTGTCTTCGCTCTATCTTTCATTTCGTCCTCGGCGCTTTTTTTCGGATTTTATTTATTTGCCCAAGATTTATGTCACATGCAGGAAGACAGGCCTGTCGTAATATTTTCGCACGAACACACACCCACGCACACCTGTGGGTCACACACAGCTCATATGGAGGTGTGTGCGTGTGCTATATGCGTTATGAATATGTATGTGTTCATTATGATGTGGCTGTAGATGGCAAGGGGAAGCGAGGGTAGCATTTTTTACAACACCGGAAATGTCCCGCAACTTTGGTCTGACATATGAATTATATTTTAATCATCCCGGCAGCCTCTGTCGGCATTTCCGCATTTTGAATTTGCATTGTAAAACTCTGAACGGCAGTCCGGAGATCTAAGTTTTTGAGTTTATTGAACTTTTGGGGTAAATGACACGAATTACGGACAAGCAGTAAAGTGGGGTCATTTCACTGGGTTTGTTAACCTGAGATTTGTTTGTGTTCACATAGCTTTGGGATATAGAATGTAAGCATACTCAATGTAAAATGTATTTAACAGATTCATTACAAATTCGGTTAGCTAATTATTTTATATTTTAAGAAATTATTTTAGTTTATCTTTCCTAATGGAAAATAGATCTTTAAAAATCCCTCAAACCTTTCAAAATATAATATAATTTACATTACTAAATTAACAGGGATTGTGGCATAGGAGAAAAAATATTTATAACAGACAAAGAGTATTCACATATTCCCTTAATAAAAATCCCACCTTTGCCTGACAATTAAAATATATATCGGGCATAAAAATGTGTTAATGAATTGCACGTAAGTAGCTGAAGCTCGGAAACGATGACAAAATGTTTATAATGCGTATTTAAAAGGGCCATAAAATTTTCCGAAACGAGAATTGGCAAATGAAATGTTCAAATTGGAAAATTTACGCTAAACTGCACTTGCAAATTGTGAATTATCGTCAGAGAGCCAGGGCTCAATTGGCCGGGTCATCGCAGTGAAGTGAGTTGAGTCCCCGGGTTCATTTGGCAGCGGGCCCTGTCACATTTTCAGCGCATTTTCAACCCGTTCCCGTTGCGTTTGTATTTTGCATTTCAGCCGATTTAATCTGCCCGGCAGATCGGAGCCCTAACAACATGGCCAACAATTAAGCCGTGCGTGGAAATTCGCTGCAAATTTCCTATTTATCGGTCCCATTGCCCCTCCATTGTTGGCTGGCAGAAAGGCTCAATGCTCTAGGCCCGTTTCGGACCACAGGCGCCCCCCATTGAATGCCAGTCGATGGTTACTTTGTCGAAAGCGACTCTCGGGTGCCATTGGCTCGCATAACCCCTGGCAACCCAAAGAATCAAGAGGATGACCCCCGTTGTACGAGAGCCGTGATTAACTGCGTCTCTATCTATCGATGCCATTGCTTTTAATTCTGAACGACAAAGCGTTAATTCGTTTGCTAGCAATAATGTCAAATTAGTGACTCTGGTTAAGTGGCACAAATTAAGCAAGAAGGCTTTAGTTCAAATAAATCTTTGACCAGACTTTAGCTTAGAGAGATTCTGTTGGTAAAGCATTCATCTAAATAGGTTAGCTTTTCTTTTCTAAAAAACAATCATAGAAAGTAAGAAAAATCTCAATACATACTCATACATGTTTGTGGGTCAATTGCCACCAAGCTCATCCTTAATCTCTTCCATTTCCTGATTGAAATCAAATGGCAAACAGCGGCAAACTTAATGAAATGTCAGCAGTAAACTAACAGGCAGCATGTGAGCAGGAAAAGCGCATTTATTCAGTGAAGCAGAAGAAAAGCTACGCAAAGAAAAGCGGAGAGAGAAGTGCTGAATGAACTGAAGTGCAGAAGACTCTTTGTCCCCGGCACTTTGTGCTTTTGAATGGCTCAGCTGTTGCATAAATTCCCTGGCCCTTAGGTGGAGAGATCTTAATGAATTGAGCATGTTTATGCTTCCTACAGCTTCTACATAAATTAACAAGGATCAAAAGGAAGATGCTTTACTTTGAAACAAGCAAAGCATTTACTTACTAAAGTTCTCCGGGCATTAAAGACTGAATAACACACTCAAGGGATTTGGTCAGGCCCGGAATCAGGTGGCTGGCAATAAATTAGCAATTGCCGTAACGGAAATTATGGTTTTGCTTACAAATATTCTTCAATATATCAATTAATTTATTTAGGAATCCGGTGTGACAGCAAAGGCGCCATAAATCATTAAACTAAGTCCGCAAAACTAATTGTAACTGCCTTGTTGAACAATAATGATAATGCCATTAGGATGGAGATAGAGCCATGACAAATGCAAATGAAATATTTGTCTAATTGCATTTAGTTTTTCAGTCGCTGCTAATGAACCCTTTGGCTGAACTCCAATTACCAAATAAACAAAATGTAATTAGCAAATCATGGCCATAAAAAGCTGCCCTTTTATTACATATACGAAATTTCAACTTTCGCCTAAAAAGTTCTCAAATAATTTGCACTCTCTGTGTGCATTTGGATTCCTGGATGATATTACAAAACAAAACAGAGACCAGAGTGGGTCAGAAATATCATTAACAACACACTGCAGTCAGGAAACTTTTATTTTTTGGTTTTATATTCAGACTGCTAATTAAACCCAATGAAAGAAATAGTCTATGTTAAGTTTTAGTTAGTTTTAGTTTAAGCATAAATAAAATAACTATGGAATGGCAAAATATTTATTATTTAAATGAAAATATACCATCGTTCCATAAATATAAGCAATTACTTCAAACTTAGGGAAATAATAAAAGAAAATAAGTAAAAATTACATCTTCCTTCAGTTATCCTTGCAAATCACCAACCATTTGCTGGCTATGGTTAAACCTTAACCAACATCTCAACATGTTGACCTATCTCTGGCATCGTGCAAATTGTGCAGCTCATCGTCCTCGCTGCTGGCCATGGCTCACTGACTTTTAAACCAATATGTAAAGAAAGCTACAAATGAAAATAAAATAACGAAGTTGTAACAAGCAGTACAAACAAGTGAACAATAAAACCACTTAAAAAGCAAGCAGCAGAAAATTTCCCCCCTTCCCTGGGCAGCCACCCACATACTCGTATAAAAACTAACACGCAGAACACTAAAGGCAAGAGCAGTTTGCTGGATCCAGAGACGTGGTAGCAAATAACGAACAGGAGGAGTCTGAGTGTCTGTCCGACTGTCTGTCTGTTTGTCCTATATAAAAAGCAAAATAATTGGCGTGTCAGACATTTTGTTACGCCCAATTTAAGTGCTTCCGCCCGGGACCCAAGAGACTGGAATTTTTGCTTACGAGAAGTGCGAAACTTAACCCAATCTACCCCCCTAAACGAATGGATGCAAGTGTAAACGTGGAACGCTATTTAATTTATAAGTATTTTCAGCTCTTCTGGGTGCTAGATGCAATGGCTATGACAATGGATTCAGATCGCATAGAACTCTACTTCTTGAACCGATCACTACAAAACGTTCCATCCAATATAAATATTAAATTGCTGCCTGTAATTATTGGTAAATATTTATTTTTATTCAATAAAAACAAACTCTTTATATAAATACATTAAGTGACTATGCAAATTGGCAAAATACATAAACAGATATTTCAATAATGTTGTTGTCAAGCCATTAATATTGCACCGGCGAGACCAAAGAATTTTTACAAATTAATCAAGTGCATTCAGTTGGCATATTGACAATGTTCTCGTATGGATTTCCCCCCTCACTAAATGCTGCCGTGCGGTTACCGGTGGATGGAATTAAAATTCATTAATTTGGCATATTAAAATGGCATTAATTAAATACCAAAAAATGGTCAGTCGGTGAGTTGGTGCATTTAAATGTTAATAATTATGCGATGAGAGGGAAAAACAAAGTAATAAAAGCAAACGACCGACAAAACATTAATGTAAATCACTGTTTTTGCATGCTTCATTTGCTTAATTTAATCAGCCATTGAAATGCAATCAATCTTGCATTGAAAATAAAAATTGGCATAGAAATTATGTAAGCATTTAATTTGCAAAATCAACAAAGAAGAGGAATCCTTATTGAGTCGAACGGCAACTGATAAACAGTTTGAAATAGTCTTAAAAAAAAGGCACCTCGTTCAAAAAACAAACTAGCTGCTAGGACTAAGTGCTGCCTTGCATGTCTCTCAAACATTTAGCAGAGTCCTGCATATATAATTACACACAAACACATACACATACTCGCACGTAGTCGCCGTACAATATGTCGTTGCAACTCTGCGCACTTCCGCTCAAAACCTTTTACTTCCGGCTGGCGGTGCTCGACAAAAAAAAATATACACAACTAGCCAGAAATAACCAAACTTTATCCGCACATTGCATGTGCCACGCAAATGCAAATTTCATATACCTATATAGCACTTGTAGTACATTTTCTCTAGGTCCTTTTTTCGCCCGATTTAAATTTTATAATATTAAATACAGCGAAAGTGTGCCACAGAGATATCGAAGCAGCCAGCAGGCAAAAGGGATCGCAGCATTATCGCCCCGAGAGTTATGGCGTCAAAAAGCAATCAATTTTTAATTTTCGTTTAATTAAAAATGCAGCCGGGGCGCAATTAAAATTATCCCCTGCATTAAACATACGGCGTAGTCAAGAGCAACGACAGCGGTTCGACTCGATTCAGGACGAGATGGGATTGGACCGGCCGGCGCGAAAGTTAGTCGACGCTTAAATGACAGTAACCAAAATCTGGTTTTGTTGCAATCAATCATGGCCGGGTCGCTGGGCCGCTGGATCGCTGCTCGCTCAGCATCATCGGTAATTGGAAATAGGTGGCATCGTCATCGTGATTGCGTGGTCGCCCTGGCCCTGCCCGCAGCTACATACATAGACAAGGACCTGACACCCGTTACACATGCGGCAGGAGAAATAATGGAAAATATTTATCAAAAAACAATAGAAAATCTTATGGAATTTAAAAGAAATTAAAATGGGTAGAGTTCTTCATGTTATTATATTTTTTTTATGTAAAGAAAGCATATAAATATTAAATTTTATTAATAATTAATGCATAACTTTGTTACTATTATCTTGATTTCCGCTGTATACATATATACCACTCGCAGACATCGCAAATGTTGCAACTGCGTTGTGGTTGCGGTGCCTAAAAGTATGCTGTGGACATCGAACGTTCGTTTCAATGGGTTTATTAGCATGCCTCGGTGGCGTATGAGTGATATTTCAATAATGAGCATTCAATAAATTGGCAATAATTATCGCCGGACATCATATAACCAATTTGCGTCATATCCGAACAAACGACAATGGCCGCATGGTGGGCACAGTGATTAATAAGAGCTGTAGCTTTGTGGAGTTTATGAGATATATTAGCCTTATTCCCTTAAGCACAATAAAATGGCATCAACATAGTGTAAACAATAGTATACAAATAAGGAATAGCTTTTCTTTGAAGACTTAAAGCTCAGCTATTGAAATAGATTATATAAATTGTATTCACTGTACTTGCTTGTGAAACTGAAGAGTACTCAACCCCGATTACGCTGTCCAAATTAAATGACAAATATCGTTCAACTGATAGATTAAGCCCCTCGCTGACAGGCCGTTGTATTTGCGTTTAGCCAGGAGATCAAAGGTGTCGGACCCAGCCTTTGGCCCAAATCACTTGCCATTAATTCAGTCGGCGGGCAGTGAAAAATTTGATTACGCAAAGTTTGGGGCACGTCTGCTGGCTAGAAATTACACGAACATGAAATTTAATCATTCTAATTTTCGGAATTTATGAAGTTTATTGCTCCAGCTTAATAGACACAAACGCTAACAGATTTTTTTTGGGGGGGGGCCAAATGGTGGCATTGTTTTAAGTTGGCTCCGGCTAAAGTGAAGCCATCCCATTACGCGACACATAATGTGGCATAAGGCAGAAATTTTAATACACTTTCAAAAGAGAATATTTAAATTACAAAATAAATTAATAAAAATATGTGAGTTGATATTAAACAATTACTAATTTCATATAAGCCTAATGTAATCCCAAAAAGGTATTACGTCTGGATTATTGCAGGACATTTTTAATTCGCATATTTATATACTTTATATATGTATATTTTTTTCGCTGGAATTTCCACCAACATTATTTCCTCTTAGTCGCATTTCATGACGTTTTCCGCAGTAGCGGTTTTTCCTTTTTGCTTTGCTTTGGCTTTTGTTTCCCAGCACATGGAGTTCGGGCTTCGGTCCCGGCTACGTGCGGAAATGTGTCTAAATTGTGTGTAAAAATTTCACCATCTCGTTGTTATTACATTTTTTGCGCCCCCTTGGCCGCCAGTTGTTGGGGTGACACCATATGGCCCCGGCAGATAAGGCTAAGTAATTGATGGACACAGCCGAAGGACGGACGGACTAGCCTTTGTAAGTGGTTCACTTAGGAGAGGCAATAGAATATTGAAAATTAATTTAATTTGATGGTATACTACATTTAGCAGAAGTAAAAGTTAAAGATGCTTTTAAATTTGAATATAAAAAGCAAGAAGTTCAATGTTTTACGTACTTTTTAGATACCATTTCTAGCAGTTAATAAAAAAAAGAGAGTATGTTTGCCCTTTGGTTTTTTATTTAAGACATATTTTAAATGCCAAACTAAACCCTTGCAAGTTTAGGTTTAATTTAAAAATACAAAAAAGCAATTCCCCTTAATTGCCGTAAGATAAGATGGTTACAATCTGGTCTATAACTTTTAAACGGTTCCAAACCAGAGCCAATTATGTCCTACAGCTTCCATGGACCACAATATCGCTACCCCCACCAAACCTCACATAACATTTTCAATTACCATTTCGGGTGGATTCGGCCAAGACCACGCCCTTGCTGCTTGGGGCAAGTTTAACTACGAAATTGAGACATGTTGTTTGAGTACATTTTGTGGTTTTGACTCCAGACTCCAATGGCAGCAGCAGTGGGAGCAGCAGGAACAGCACAAGGGCTGTGGGAATTTCCGTGTTTTGTGTATGCAATTTTAAATGCACATCGCAGCTCAGCTTGGTTTGGGGTCTGGCTTGGCCAGCTTCGGTTTGTTTTGGTTCACCCAGCCCGATTCCCAAGACCCATGTTGCTGTAACGAGCCGCCTTTGTTTGCTAAAAACTTATCAAGGCTATGGCCAGGACGGGGAACGAGTCCTGAGCCTTGGGTAAACAACAGGCAAATGCCTGCAATGATGATCCTGCAGCTGTATCCTGCCTCCCCCCATCGCACTCAATTTTTATACTGACTGTCGATTCTGTGTGGGCAGAGATGGGGTCTGGCCAGATTTCTCTATTCCCATGGCCATTGTTCTGGCCACCAAGCTGGGTGTATGTGTGCGTGGTATGTGTTTTAAAGGTCTTGGCAGTCACTTCCACATGATTGGGCAATTCACAATCTTTTTCATATGGTCACCCCGACTGTTGTCTAAGCTGATGACTCAATTAACTGCCAAACGTGCTTTTGTGAGCTGTCAGCCGGAAAGGCTTAGCACATCCAAAGATGGCCGATGGCAATTAGCCTATATGCTCGTTCTTGTGGTACCCTATGCTGATAGTTAGAATTTAAAGAAAGGCGAAAAGATATAGCTGGCTCAAGTCAGGCGTGAATTTAAGAAGGCTTTAAATATTTCACTAAAATAAATCATTAGTTACATATTTTATAAATTTCTTCTTTCTTCAACTGACAACAAATATTTATTATTTCTTTCCATCAAAATCAAACAAAATATATAACTTTATGTATAAGAAACCCACTTAAAACACTTAAAATCCTGTCCCATCGCCTTAAATATTAAATCTTTAAGCCCGGAAAAAAGCAGGCCGCAAATGGAACGTGCAAAATCCATGGCCAGCAAAAAGCTGTCATCGAAAGCAGAACAATAAATATGCGCTGCTCATGATTAATGATTTGCACGCACAAACACACTAGCCAAAAAAAATATAACAGCAAGATTCCTTGCCAACTTGAAGGCCAAAAAACAGGCAGCAGCAGTAGCAGCAGCAACGACGACTGGGCTGGCATTCACTTTGTTTGGCTTTGCGGGCAGCGTAGCGTGTATTAAGGGAATTAAAATGTTATTATATAAAACAAGAACAAGGGTCCGGTCCGGTCCGGGGGAGAGGTGGAGTGCAAGGTGAGGTGGTCGAGAGTGGCTGTGGGCAGGACGCGATGGCAACGTTGTCGCCACTGATCCCGGATAACGATGTGATAATCACACCCATCGCAGCCACTCAGCCACTCGGCACTCAGCCCCAGCATATGACAGACGATGGACAGGCACCGCGTCAGGTGACTTGTACATAATTCCGGCAATTTCGCCAAAGAACTTAATTTTACGCCCCTGCATTTCTAAAATGAAAACTCCCCGCATCCTGCCGCCGCCGCAGTCCTGACAACCTTTGTCCGGCTTTAATAAGTTTGCTTAGTCTCAACCGCAAAAAGCAGTGAAGCGGGCACTCGCCTGGCTTCCTTTAGAAATCCTCCCTTACATGCCGTCTTAAATTGCCTTTTTTTGAGGGGCTTCCTTTGTTTTGGCATTGTTATGCAGCAAGTGCGAATAATTTTCTGGGTCAACTCTTTGGGGCTTCTCTAAAATTTTAGGCATTTTTCATAAGCAGAAAAAAAATAAATGTTTGCGGAGGTATAATTGTTTTGCATTTAACATTTTTTAATTAAAATATTCTTCACTACATAAGAAAACTGATTACAGAAGTCGGTTTATCTCGAGGATTAAGTGAAAAGCTAGTTAGTAATGTGAAACAAAGTGCTTAATTATCATAAGTGCAATAATAAATGTTTGTTATGTGTTTCTATGACTTTTTTGTCTTCTAAATATAATATATTAAGTTGATTTTAAGTAGCATAGCATTCCGCTGTAATATTCTGTTATATTCTGTAATATTTATTTTTATTTCAAAGAGCGGACGCACGTAAACATTTGGTAAGAAAACTTTAGAGTCTGTGGAATAAATATAAACAAGAAATATTATCAAATTTTTGTCAAAGCTTTTTTAAACACTCACAGCCATGTAGGTGGTAATAGATACCGGTGCCAGCTTATAGGTTCTCCACATATAAGGCTTCGTGGAGCGCATCATTAAAATAAGAAGCATTTTTCTATAAGCAAGATCTCCCTCATACCAGTTGTTATAGAAGGCGGCTGGCATTACTTTTCCACTCTAAAAAGAAATAAACAAAAGAGATCAATACAAATTAGTTTAAAGTATATAAAATAAATTCGTTTTTTTTTAAATTAACCACCGTTCCCTCTGCACTTACCGCCAAAGTAACCTGAGTGCCGTTGTGGCATATAGAAAATGTGTAGATCATAAATAAACCAACTCCCAATGAATACTTAATGGCTGTTATAAAATTTAATGTGCTCAAATTAAAGGCCATGAAAAAAATGGCCATAGTAGAAGTAGTCAAACTGACCAAAAATGTGAAGTTGAAGATATGATTTATATTTTCAGCAAATTGCAGTACTCTGTGATGGTAGAAAATCAGCGATTTGAGCTTTTCTTTGGCTCTGAAATCCCTTGCATCGAGACTTTCAAGCTGACTAGCTAAGCCATCAAAGTGAAGTTCCAATTGGGCGGTGCAGACATTAATCAATAACTGATTGACCATCATGAAGCCTATATTTTGAGCGGATGAAAATATTTGGCTAATATACGAAGCACAAAAGCCAGGCATTGAGCCTACAATTTTCCAAGGATACCAGCTGCCGGTCTGTATTCTGTAGCTCAGTTCCTTGGACTCCGAAAGAGTTTCATAGATCATAAGCAGTGGCGGAACTATATTGTAGTAGATGTTGGCAAAAATATAGAACACTGTGAACTTCTTCATCAAACGAGTGGATTTTTCCAAGTGGTAACGGGTTTGGTGGTTATATTTTCCGTGTTGGTCAAATAGCTCCTGCAGTCCAGCCAGCGTTTCCTCAATCTGTGGTCTATATATTAAAAGCACAAACATGTTAAAAGTGCCCAAGACTGTGAATCCCAGCATGCTGCCCGCATCCGACATTTCCGCCACATATGTTAATAGATCCATAGATTTTCGATCAAGGTTATAGATGTAGATACATAGGGAAATGTTGTAATAAATTAGATTAATGCATGCCAATATAAATCTGATTTTTTGGATGAATCTCTGGAGTTCCCTCGGTGACTCCCTGCCTTTCCATTCAAATCGCCGCATCAAGGCGTAGTGGCAAGCGATGTCAGTGTAGCGCATAAAGTCCTGGAACTGCATTGGATTAAATGGCACTTCAAACTGCTGACATTAGGCTCCTGCCAAGCAGCAATGATATCCTGAGAAAGCACAGATGTTTATAATGACTTATCACTTAAATTATGGATTTCCGCCCTTAACCAGGTGACAGAAATATTCACTTTTTGGATGAGAGTTATATCACAGAAATAATAAAGCTTAGAAATTAGTAATTTAAGTATTTAAAGAGGTTTTTATAGAACTATTCCCCAGACTTACCGCCAAACTCAAAAGTGTACCATTTCGGCACATAGAAAAACTGTATAGTAGCATTATGAGCAGTCCAAAGAAATGCTTGAGACCCGTTCCCAATTCAAACGTGGTCATGCAAATGGCCAAGAACCCCAAACACAGTGTACTTGTTGACAAGCCAACGAAGAACGTAAAGTCAAACATTCTATTAATACTGTCCGCCAAATTGAACAAATGGTTTTGATATACGACAAGCGATCTCAGCTGGTCCTTGGCCCTGGAGCTGCGAGCATCGATTGCCTCCAGCTGGCTGGCCAAGCCGTCAAAGTGTATTTCCAACTGGGTGCCAAAGAAGCTGACCAGAAACTGAGCCATCACAATGGTGGCCATGAAGATCTGGCACGAAGCAGCCTGCTGTATGTATGCAGCACTAAATCCGAGGATTGATCCTTTTGTGCGCCAGGGATACCAGGTCGTACTCTGGACCCTGTAGCTTAACTGTCTTGGCTCCGTCAGAAAGTGTTCCCAGAGCAGAAGTATAAAAGGCAACGTATTGTAGTAGACAATGGCTGTGTTGTAGAAAATAACCAAAATTTCGTAAATATCGAGTATACGCCTCATAGTACGACTGGCTGCGGTACTCTTTCTGTTTAGCGTATTTAAATAACTCATCAAAGTCTTTAATAATAATCTCGATCTGCGGCTTATTGCACAGCAGCATCCACAGGTTGACGGTGCCCACAATGGTAAATCCAAGCATGCTGACCACAGCAGCCCATTCCGCCAGATAAAGAAGTGCGTCCTTTGAAGTTCCATCTATATGCCAGCCGTACATCAAGATTCCAAAATTGTGATACACCAATTGGAGGGATCCAAAAACGAGGAGAATGTCCTTGGCCAGCGACCGCTCTTCTCCAGATGAAGTCCTGCCTTTCCACTCAAATCTCGGTAGTAGTGCCATTCGACAGACCCAATCCGGGTACATCATAAAGTCTTCCAACTGCATTACGTCTGGGATTATGACTGCCTGTCAAGCCCTTTTTTTATAGTTTATTGGATCAGATTATCTACTGTGAGAATGTGCAACTGCTTCAACTAGATAATTAGGTCCCTTGGGAACTCTTGCATTTTAAATTCACGAGGGAAATCATTGTGTGCGAAATGCAATTATTATGTGGAAATTATTAGAATTTTTCTCCTTCCAGTAGTTTACCTTGTTTGACCTATTTTTTTTTAAATATAAAAACTCTATCAAAACTTACCGCAAAACTCAGATGAGTACCATTTCGGCACATGGAAAAGCTGTATAGTAACATTATAAGCAGTCCAATGAAGTGCTTCAGCGCCGTGCACAAGTCAAACGAGGTGATGCAAATTACCAAGAAACCCAATGACAGAGTATTTGTTGACAAGGCAACGAAGATTGTAAAGTTAAACATGCTATAGACTCTGTCAGCCAGTTTAAATAAGCGGTTCTGATATACGACGAGGGATCTCAGCTGGTCCTTGGCATGAGGGCTTCGAGAATCGATTGCCTCCAGCTGGCTGGCCAAGCCATCGAAATGAATTTCCAACTGGGTGCCAAAGAAACTGATCAAAAACTGAGCCACCATAATTGTGGCCATTAAAATCTGGCCCGATGCAGCCTGTTGTATGTAAGCAACTACAAATCCAAAGATTGATCCTTTTGTGCGCCACGGATCCAGGTAGGGCTCTGGACCCTGTAGCCTAACTGTCTTGATTCTGTCAGAAAGTGTTCCCAGAGCAGAAGTATACCAGGTAACGTATTGTAGTACATAATGGCTGTGCTGTATAAAATAACCAAATTTCGTAAATATCGCGTATACGCCTCATAGTACGACTGAGTATGGTACTCTTTCTGTTCGGCGTATTTAAATAACTCCTCAAAGTTTTCAATAATTTTATCGATCTGCGGCTTATTGTATAGAAGAATCCAAAGGTTAACGGTGCCCACAAAGGTAAATCCGAACATGCTGATCACAGTGGACCATTCCGCCAAGTTCCATCAATATGCCAGCCGTACAGCATGATTCCGAAATTGTGATACACCAATTGGTTTGCTCCTAGTACGAGCAGGATGTCCTTGGCCAGCGACCGCTCTTTTCCAGATGAAGTCCTGCCTTTCCACTCGAATCTCGGCAGTAGTGCCATTCGACAGACCCAATCAGGGTACATCATAAAGTCTTCCAACTGCATGAGGTCCCGGATTATAACTACTACGTCTAAGCAATATTTGTTTGATTAATTATAGCAATTGATGGGATTTTCGACTGTGAGAATGTGCAACTGCATGATATAAATAATTAGGTCTCTTGGGAACTCTTGTATTTTAAATTCATTGTGAGCGAAATTTAGTTATTTTATGGAAATAACTGGAATTTCTTTGACATTTTCCCTGACAAAGCTTAAAATAGTGAAAACTTTATCAAAACTTACCGCAAAACTCAGATGTGTACCATTTCGGCACATGGAAAAACTATATAGTAACATTACGAGCAGTCCAAAGAAATGCTTCAGCGCCGTGCCCAAGTCAAACGAGGTCATGCAGATAATCAAGAAACCCAATGACAGGGTACTTGTTGACAAGCCAATGAAGAATGTAAAGTCAAACATGCTATTGACTCTGTCCGCCAGTTTGAACAAGCGGATTTGATATACGACAAGCGATCTCAGCTGGTCCTTGGCCCTGGAGCTGCGAGCATCGATTGCCTCCAGCTGGCTGGCCAAGCCATCGAAATGTATTTCCAACTGGGTGGCAAAGAAGCGAACCAAAGCCTGGGCCAGTACATTGGTGGCCATGAAGATCTGGCACGATGCAGCCTGCTGTATGTATGCAGCACTAAATCCAAGAATCGATCCTTTTGTGCCCCAGGGATACCAGGTAGGGCTCTGGGCCCTGTAGCTTAATTGTCTTGACTCAGTCAGAAAGTGTTCCCAGAGCAGATATATAAAAGGCAGCGAATTGTAGTACACAATGGCAGCGATATTGAGAACAAGCAAATTTCGTAAATATCGCGTATACGCCTCATAGTACGACTGAGTACGGTACTCTTTCTGTTTGGCGTTATTAAATAACTCCTCAAAGTCTTTTATAATTTTCTCTATCTTTGGCTTATTGTATAGAAGCATCCAAAGGTTGAGGGTGCCGACAAAGGTAAATCCGAACATGCTGACCACAGCGGCCCATTCTGCCAAATAAAAAAGTGGGTCCTTTGAAGTGTCCCTTTGGATATGCCAGCCGTACATCAAGATTCCAAAATTGTGATACACCAATTGGAGAGATCCAAAAACAAGGAGAATGTCCTTGGGCAGAGACCGCTCTTCTCCAGATGAAGTCCTGCCTTTCCACTCAAATCTCGGTAGTAGTGCCATTCGACAGACCCAATCCGGGTACATCATAAAGTCTTCCAACTGCATTACGTCTGAGATTATGACTGCCTGTCAAGCCCTTTTTTTATAGTTTATTGGATCAGATTATCTACTGTGAGAATGTGCAACTGCTTCAACTAGATAATTAGGTCTCTTGGGAACTCTTGCATTTTCACGAGGATTATTAATTAATTCACGAGGATAATGGATATAATGTGTGTGGATAATTTGGTAAAAAAATATGAAATTGTTGAATAGAAATTACTAGAATTTCTTTGATATTTAAGAGTTTTCATTGTTTAACCATTTAGTATAATAAAAAAAACCAAAGACTCTTTAAAAACTTACCGCAAAAGTCAGATGAGTGCCGTCGCGGCACATAGTAAAATTATATATCATAAATATGGTCAGGCCAAACAAGTGCTTGACGGCCTCGCCCAACTCGAACATAGTCATGGAGAAGGCCAAGAAGCACATACCAATTGTCGCTATCGATAGGCTTACGCAGAACGTAAAGTTGAAGATGCGATTCACCTTGTCTGCTACTTGGAACAAATGGCTGTGATATGTGACGAGATATCTCAACTGATCCTTGGCCGTAGGGTGACAAGCATCAATGGCCTCCAGTTGCCTGGCCAAGCCGTCGAAGTGGATTTGCATCTGGGTGCCGCAGAAACTAACGAGGTACTGACTCAGCATAAGGGAGCCCATTAGCAGCTGACACGAGAAAGTTTGAAGGATCCACGCAGCACTGAAACCGAGGACTGAGCCTTGGATCTGCCACGGATACCAAGTGCTGCTCTGAATCTCGAAGCTCAGCTCCTTTGACTCTGTCATAAAGTGTTCCCAAAGCATTAGGGTCAGCGGTAATGAATCATAGTAAACAATTGACATGGAGAAGGCAATCACTAATCCCTTGATAAATCGCGTATACGCCTTGTAGTACATGCCAGTACGATGTGAATTCACTTTGGCGTGCTTAAACAACTCCTCAAAGTCCCCCAGCATCTCCTCAATTTGTGGCTTAAAGTACAGCAGCTTCCATAGGTTGAGGGTCCCCACAATGGTAAATCCGAGCATGCTTCCCACAGTGGCCAACTCCGCCACATAACGAATGGGATCCTTGGTTGCTCTATCGACGTGATAGGCATACAGGATGCATCCGATATTGTGATACACCAAATGAAGGATTCCCACCGTCAGAAGGATGCGTTTGACCAACGAATAATGTTCTGCCGATGATTGTCTGCCTTTCCACTCGTATCTCGGCAGTAGTGCCATTCGACAGACCCAATCCGGGTACATCATAAAGTCCTCCAACTGCATCTGGTTCGGGATTATAACTGCCTTGTCAAGCCAATTTTTCTTGTGAATCGTCGTAATTGGTTGGATAATCTACTGTGTGAACAGACAAATGTTTTGCCTACGCAAATTGGTCATTAGGGAAAATGTAAAATTCATAACAAAAAGCCATCAGCTGTGCAATTATTTAAATGTAATTGGTTCCACCTTGAAAAAGTCTAATAATGTTGCCAAAACTTTCTCGAATTGAGTCACTTATAAGTAATAATATCTAAAATGTTGTTAAGGGGTTAATAATAAATATTTTAAAGATACATTTTCATGTTAATTAATAAAATATATTGCAATAAAAAATATAAAGTCAAAGATATTATTATAACGAATAATGTTCCCCCCAAACTTACCGCTATGGTGACCTCAGTTCCCAAATAGCAAATGACAAAGTTGTATACCACAAAGGCTGCCAGGCCATTAATGTACTTAAAGGCTGAGGCCAGGTCAAGGAGCAGGACTGCCACGCTCGTCATGCAAATGGCAATCGTGGCACATATTAAAGCAGCCAAAAAGGAAAAGTTCAGAATGTGATTGACTTTGTCACCCAAATTCAGAATTTGACAATGGTACGCGATTAGCTTCCTTAAAGTCCGATGAGCGTTCGGATGACGGGAGTCCAGAGCGAGTAACTGCTCAGACAGGGCGTCGTAGTGCATCTTCAGGTTATAGGTAACTATGCACAGTATATGGTGGGTGGCCACGGAGAAGGCCACGCCCTCAATGGATGAGAGAACTGTGCAGAGGAATCCTAGACTATATCCCAATGCCGAGCCGTGGATTCTCCAGGGATACCATGTGTTGATCTGCAGCTTATATCGCATTTCCTGTCCATCCAGATACTCATATAATAGTCCCAACAGCGGAGCACCGTTGTAGTATGCGCAGAAGGCGACATAAAATATGAACTCGTATTTCATCAAGCGATTGGCCAGCTTGAAGTAATGCTGCCGCCGATAATACATTTCCCTGGGTCTCGGATATAGCTTCTCCAGCTCCGTGAGCACGTCGTCAATCTCTGAACGGTAATGCGACAGAGCAAAGATATTAAGGGTTCCTATTCCGGTGAGCATCAAGGCTCCGGTAGCCTCCGATAATTCCGCAACAAAACTGGCCGTGTCCTCGGCCTTGCGACCCACCAACTGCCAGTGCACGATTTCTCCGATATTTTGGTACACCAAAAATACAGTTCCGAGGACAAAAAGCACCTTTTTAGCCATTCTGTGTGAAATTATCTCTGCTGGGCGACTATTCCACCGAAACCGCGGCACGAAACCCATCCGACAGGCCATGTCCAGATACTTCATGTAGTCCTGCAGGTGCATTCTGTTCCAAGCTCAGATCGACTTTGAGTTGTTTTAAAATCTGCAGTATTTTATTCGTTAGATTGTCAACCCTAAATGATTAATTTTTAAACAGTTGCGTCACAGGTCCTGAGAACAGGCAACTGTTACTTTGGATAATTGCGGAAAATGGGAATATTGGGTATATAATAATGAGAAGGATGCCTTGCTGAACATCTAATATATAGTATAAAGATTAAACTCACCGCTATGGCGACCTCTGTGCCCATGTAACAGATGACAAAATGGTAAACAAGAAATGCAACAAGCCCGTTGAGATACTTGAAGGCAGATGCTAAATCAAGGAGTAATATAGCCACGCTCGTCATGCAAATGGCACCTGTGGCGCATATCAAGCTGGTCAGAAAGAAAAAGTTAAGAACACTATTCACTTGCTCTCCGATTTGTAGAATTTGACTGTGATATTCGATCAGATGCCTTAGCTTCTGATTTGCATCCGATTGACGAGAGTTCAGTGCTAGCAGTTGACTGGCCAGGGCGTCAAAATGCAGTTTAAGTTGATAGGTCAATATGCAGATAATGTCCTGAATGATTAGGGCACATCCCACGCCCACAAAGGAGGCAAGGAAAATGCTGAGATAACATACACCGAAGCCAAGCGGTGATCCTTTTACTTTCCAGGGATACCAGGTGGTCAGCTGCAGCGAGTAACTTGGTTCCTTGTTTTTCATTAGACATTCGCACAACAGACTTATAAGCGGTGAGCCATTATAATAGACGTCAAAAAGAATGTAAAATACAAGCTCAAATTTCATCAGACCAATGGCCGTTTCGTAGTAATGCCTACAGCGATAATCATTCTCTCTAAGTCTGGTATATAGCTTCTCCAATTCCGAGAACACCGCCTCGATCTGAGGGCGAAAAGTCGTGAGAGCGTATGCATTGCATATTGCCACGGAATTAAGCATCAGAGTGCCAGCCGCTTCCGAGATTTCTGCCACGAAAATCATCCTATCACTGGCCTTGCGACCCACTTGGTTCCAATATATGAGAATACCAAAAATCTGATAAGTCAGGAAGTACTTTCCAAGATTAAACAGAATTCTCCTGGCCTGTGGGTATCGGAATCCATCTGCTGACCGCCCGATCCACTGAAATCGTGGCAAAAAACACATCCGGCAGGCCAGGTCCAAATATTTCATGTAGTCCTGAAACGCCATTCTGTCCTGGACAACAACTAACTTGATATTGCGTCAAAATATGGAAACTTTCATACGTTAAGCTATGGCTGAACCAAATTGAGTCATTATAAAATAACTGAAATCCTGAGAACAGACAACTGCTTTGGCTGGTCAGGTTTAGTGAGGGAAAGGGTGGGTTGTTATATTATCTAATCAGAATGTAAATTCGTTTACTAACTATATGATAAATTAAATAATCTCACTTACCGCAAAGTTTACCTCTGTGCCCATGAAACATAATACAAAATGGTACAGGACAAAGGCCACTACCCCAACGATGGCCTTAACAGCGGATGCCAAATCCAGCAGAAGCACGGCAACACTCGTCATGCAAATTGCTATTGTGGAACCGACAAAGGATATCACAAAGATAAAGTTAAAAATGCGATTGATTTGCTCTCCAAGCTCAAGAATTTGCCAATGATAGACAATCAAAGATTTGAGCTTCTTGTGGGCCTTGGGGTGACGGGAATCTAGGCTCAGTAACTGTCTCGCCAGGGCATCGTAGTGCATCTTCAGCTGGAAGGTAAATATGATGACTAAATTCACGGAGGCCAAGCTCATGCCAACGCCTATTAAAGAGCCAAGGGCTTCGCAGCAAAAAACTGCACTGAAACCAACAGCTGAACCATAAACTTTCCACGGATACCACGACTTTGTCTGCGCCCTAAAACTCAGGTTTTGCGCCTCCGTCAGATATTCCCATAGAAGCAGCAAGATGGGAAACCCGTTGTAGTATACCAAAAATATCACATAGAATATATACTGCAGCTTCATTAGAAATATTGGTAAGTCAAAGTAGTGCTGGCAGCGATAGTGCCTTTGACCGGGTCTGGGATATAGGTCTTGTAGCTTCTTGAACGCCGCCTCGATCAGTGGACGGTTCCGCGTGAGTGTCAAGATATTAAGAAATCCCGCAACGCATAGCATGAGATATCCGCACATCTCTGATAATTCCGCCACGAACGATTTCGTATCCTTCAATCCACGTCCGTGGAGATACCAATAGATAATCTCTCCAATATTCTGGTAGCCCAGGAAAAAGGTGCCGAGCAGGAAAATAATATTTTTATACAGCTTTTGGCTAGATTTAGCTGTTGGCCGTCCCGTCCATTGATATCGAGGCGTAAAAGCCATGCCGCAGGCCTTGTCAAGATACTTTATATAGTCGTTAAACTGCATCCTGTGCACTGTGACCTTCTTAACCGGCTGACAGTCTTTAATACTTTGATTTGCGAAGCCTAATGGATTCATTTTTAAACAGTTTTCGCCTTTGGTCCTGAGAACAAGCAACTGTTGTGGATTTATTATATATTACACTTCAAAATCATTAGGGTTTCGAATATCTTTTTTTACTATATGTAGAAAAATTAGTAGGTAGCCTCTTAGAATCCGATATGTATTCATATAATATTACATTTAATATAGACTTTAAATTAGAGTTCAAGTTTTAAAAACCCCAAAAGTGGTTAAATACTTTTTTAAATAATTAACATTCTGAATAATTATTCAATTAAATCATAAGACAGAAAAAAAAGTAATATTAAAACCAAAATCTACTCACCGCCAAGGTAACATCAGTTCCCATATAGCAGATGACAAACTGGTAGAGGACAAAGGTCACCAGACCACTGATTGACTTAAAGGCGGATACCACGTCCAGCAGGAGCACAGCGACACTTGTCATACAAATGGCAATCGTAGAGCCAACGAGGCTGCTCGCAAAATTAAAGTTCAGGATGACATTAAATTGGTCAGCAATCTGGAGAATGCGACTGTGGTGGGCTATCAGACTCCTCAGCTGCTCCTTCGAATCGGAATGTCGGGAATCGAGATTCAGTAACTGACTGGCCATGGCATCGTAATGAAGCTTTAGCTGGAAGGTGAATAGGCATACCAAATTCTGAGTGACTATGCTAAAGCCCACGCCCACGCACGAAGCCATGACTATGCTGAGGTAAGCCAGGCCGAATCCCAGGGCTGAACCGTGAACTCTCCAGGGAAACCAGGTGTTGGTCTGCGTCCTGAAGCTCAGCTCCTGACCCTCTTCCATATGTTCCCAGAGGAGCATCAGGAGGGGCGCACTGTTGTAGTATGTGTAAAAAATCATATAGAATCTGAACTCGCATTTCATTATGAAAATGGCTATTTTGTAGTAGTGCTGACTGCGATAGTGCCTTTCTGTGGGATCGGGATGTAGCGTCTGAAGTTCCTCAAGCACCGCCTTGATCTGCGGATGGTTCCTAATAAGAGCATATATATTGGCGAATCCCACCATCGTTAGCATCAGAGATCCGCACATTTCCCCGATTCCGGCCACAAATGCAGCCGTATCCTTTGCTTTGCGCTCGTAAAAATACCAATATAGAAATACACCGAAAATTTGATAGATCGAACAAATGATACCCAGTATTAGGAAAGCCTTTCTGACCACTACGTGCGGATCCTTGCCTAGGTCCCGCTTAGCCCATTGATAGCGGGGTATGCAAGCCATCTGACATCCTAGATCAATGTACTTCAAATAATCGTGGAACTGCATTCTGCTTAAAATTGAGACTGACTTTGCTTTTGAAAAAGACAAACCTTTATATGGGCTTTCCTTTTCAGGGTCTAATTGAGCAATTTTAATTTAAAATTCCTGAGAACCTGCATGTGCTTATGGAGCGGAAGTCAGTGATGGCCGTTCGGCTGTTCCCGTATGATTTATAATGTATCTGAATGAAATCTTAATATAAGGTTTAATAATAATGAATCTGAATCATCAATGAAAATATAAATTTCGACACATAATAATAGCTAAAATTATTACAGGAATAACATTGAAACGATTTAAAAGTATTTTCCCATGCCTAAAATTTAATTTTAGCCTATATTTTATTTATTTATTTAGTAGGTGGGCTCCCAAAAGCATTTGTTTATTCATTTTGTTAATATTTGTGGCAAGCTCGTAATGCGATGCCTTTGAGCTGGTTATCGGGCTTTTATGCGCTCGTCTATCGGCAGACAGACAAGTGCCGCTCGTTCTGCACTCCATTTCCGGCGGAAGTCCGCACAAGGAGACATTTTTATGTACCTACATGCTGCGCCTGCATGTGTATTGTACTTGGCGCTTGTTTACTTCTTTGTTTATGGGCCCTACCCTCGGCTCGTTTACGAGTCCATCCTATTGCCAGTTTTTATTGTTGCTTTTATTTTGCGGTCTACTTGGTTGCGCCTCATATGCCCCATGCTTTGTACTCCCAAACCCAGGTCCTTATTCCTCGCTCCGCTACGTTTTTGCCCCAGGATATATGTATGCTGGAGCGTTTTTGTTTGCTATTGATTTATGGTTTGGTGATTTCGCTCCTTGTGCGGGATTTTCTGTTTACTGTCGACGTCTCATCAGCGTTTTGTTGCGGTAATTAAACTCTGATTGCTTTTCAATTGTTTTTATTGATTGGCAGAGTTGGCACTTCTTTTTTAATCGGGCTTCTGTTGATTCGCAATTAGCCACCGACTCCGAGTCCAAGGGACTGACTTAAATTCGTTTGAAAATTCCTTTCCCTTTCTGGGTTCTCCGAAAGAGAGAAAGAGAGCAGAGTAAAGTGGAATTTATGAAGACAAACAAAGGCGGAAAACTTGGCAGGACTCGACCCGGCCAATTGCCAAAGGACTCAAATCGAGCGGCAGCTGCGCGTAATGGACAATTTGAATTATCCGTCCGTCGTCGCCGGTGGCGGCGGTGGAGGAGTGTGAGTAATAGTTTTGGCAGCCAGCGCCTTTTTGGCCAGGCCAGCAATTAATGGAGATCCACGAGCCAAGGGCCACTACATTTTGGCCAAGAGCCGTAGCCAAAGCCAGGCCATAGTCAGAGCCAGAGCCAGAGCCGGTTCACATTCATCTCCTTCGTCCTGGACGCCGCTGACAAGTGCAAAGGCAAAGTTATGGGCCGGCCACCAACTCAGACAACTCGCAACTGTTGGACTTATCGATCGGATGGGCGGGCCTTTTAAACTAATTAAGCCCCGGTAAGAGGAACAACACATGCTACTAATTTGCGAAATTAACGTGTTTGTTTTGGCCGCTCTCGAAATAAATTACCCAAAGAGAAAAAATAACAAAATTACAACTGGCCAAAGGTGAGGGCAATGGCCATAAATTCGCATCGAAAGCGAATTCCGTGCTGCAACTTGTTTACTCCCACAAAAAAGGTTTGCCTCCGGTTCGGGTCGGATTCCTCCTTTTTCGATCCCGATCCCGCTCCCATTCGCCCGGGGGGCCAGAAATTACAGCCAACTGGGAAATTTATGTGCAGCTCCATGGAAATTAAACGCTCTCTGGGCCGCCGGCCCCAGCACAGCTGCTTGGACTTCCGACTTCCTGAGGCGCTGCTATCCTATTTTGACAAGGATCTATGAAAATAGTGTGAAATATTATTGTTCCTTGTTGCCGTTCCCCCCGCTTGGCATTCTAAACTGTTAAATTAAGATAAATGAACACACTTAGCCCGGGGAATTTATTTGTTTTGATAAGCGGGCATCGAGTCTGGTCAGAATCGTAAACGGAAAGCGCCTTACAAATAAATCGTTTGGAACAAACATATGTAGGATATCTGAAAGGATTCCGACTTTAATTAAAATCAGGAAAAGGAAAGTCTTGAAATTGAACTATATATTATTTTATTTATTTTTTGAATTGAAAGAGAAATGCATAGCCAATAAAATATAAATACTCTCTAATATTATGAATTTGCTATACTTTTAGTCAACTTTTTTAATAAGCCCGCAAAGATCAACAGTGGCACAGGACTCGCTGAGTCCAAATGACTTTGGCTAATAAATAAAGTTCTGCGATGCCCAGGTAAACACTCGGCATGACCCACAAAAAGTTTGTGTCCAAATAAACAGAAAGCAGAAAGTGGCAGCGAAACCGAACCAGAAATAAAAGAGCTCCCAAAAACTTGGGCAAAGTAGTTGGGGCCGGAAATTGTTTGCTGATGTTCCTTAGATTTTTTTCCTGCAATTAGTTAACCCATAAACGGAGAGTGTTGCATATGAAATATATGACCACAGAGTGCCAACAAATTGCCGGAGGCCGGTAAACGAATATTTATGGAGGAGTAAAATCAACAACGAATAGACCAATAGCGTACGCTGTAAACTAAGTAAGAGTCTTGGAATTATACTAGAAAATTTGATTAAATGAAATCTGTTCTTTTTAATAGAAAAATATTGAAAATAATTAGCTTTGCCTGTCTTAAAGATTGATATATTTGAACTAATACAAGATTAGTTACCTAAAATTAAATGCTTATAAAGCACACAAAGCAATGACTTGGAAAGCCACTTAACGGAGACACCTTTAGTGGCTCGTGGACCCTTGAAAGTTTCGTTTTTGTCTTTGGAAACACATCTCTGGTTTCTGTTCGAAGGTGGCACCCTGGCCAACGTGTTGTCTGAAATGCCTTGGCTTAATTTATCTTGTTGTCAGGCTGCTTGGCAGCAACAAATGCAGCCGCAATAGTTGAATTACTCGCACACACGCTCAGACCGAAACTTGGCCAGGTGAACTGAACTCTTGGTGAAAGTGAAACTGGGTCGCAAGAAAGTTTTTGGCTCCGCCCACCTCCTGAATTTTTTTTCCAGGAGTGGTAGGGGTCGGTAGAGGGACAACAAGATAAAACGGACACACACCCAGTGTGTTTTTCGTTTTTACGGTGAGTCGGTTTTTTGGGGGAGAAGAGAGCCAAGTGTGTGAGTGTGAAATAAAATGAAGAAAATTGTTGCCTACTTGGGGAGGCGGGGAGAGGAAGACAACCCCCACACATACCGGAAGGAAGTGAGGTTTTTGGGGGGCCCCAAAAGATGGCCAAGCAATTTGTTAGCAGGTCGAGCAGAGAGAGAGAGCGTCTCACTGCAAATGTAATTTACTGCCAGACGATATATGCTCGGCCATAGAAATATTTTGGCCGGAATTTATTTGCGGCCATTTTAGCAGAAGTAAAACCAAATGAATTTAAAGATCCCTGCAACCCATTACTAAATACCCTTAAAAATGTGAGTTGTCGTTACCCATTTTGCTCATTGACACAACCGAATGTCAGTCTTAAATTGTATTTATTTGGCTTCTTTGTCTAGACTGTCTCCGTGGTGACATTAAAAAGCTGCCAAGCTTGTGTTTTGGTAATGCTCCTCGGGCTGTCAAGAGTGCCAAAAAAATTAGATGGAATTATATGGAGAGTTAAATAATTTATGCCTTTATATTTATATTAACTAAAATGGTTACGAAACTTCAAATACTTTTGTTTAGCAAGTGTGTAAGACATGTTTTTTGATTACAAATTTTAAAACTAATCACGGCAAAGCTGATGGAAGAACCTTCACGCTCTCCTCCAAGGACTTCTGGGCAAAGTCGATCCCCTGCTTGGCATTCTCTTGCAGGACAGGTATTAGCTTGGTCAATGCCTCCTGTTCAGCGTCGCTCATTTTAGGCAATGGCCGGATGCTTTTGACCCCTTCCTTTCCCAGTTCCAGAGGACTAGCAAAGAAAGGGGCATCCGTCAGCTCCGAGGCAACAAAGGCGCACTCAACAACGCCCTCCTCTCCACTCATACCCAACATCAATGAGTACACGAATCTGGCTCCGGCATAGGCCATCGACAGGGTGGCTGATCCGTTGCCCGCCTTGGCCTTGACCACCTCTGTTCCCGCCTCCTGAATGCGATGAGTCAATTTCTGGATCGCAGTGGGGCCGCCCTTGAATTGGGGATGGCATTGCGAGAAGAGCGGTAGAATGGTGATCCCAGCATGTCCACCAATCACAGGAATATCCACTTGATCCGGCGAAATGTTCATGTAGTCAGCAATGAACTTCTCCGAACGCGCCACATCCAATAAGGTAATCCCCAAGAGGCGTCTCGGATCAAAGACCCCATTAGCTTTGAGAACCTCTGCTGCAGCTGGCACAATCATATTCACAGGATTGGTAATGAAGGCGAGCAGAGCTCCGGGACAGGCCGCGCTAACGGCAGTGGCCACCTTAACGGCCACTTGGCCATTGGCGGCCATCAGCTGTTCCCGCTGCATTCCCGGTAAGCGCGGCATTCCGGCGGCCACAACCACCAGATCGGCTCCACTCACCGCCGACTCCAGCTGATTCTCACCCGAGAAACTGGTCACTATTCCCGGCTTGCTGATGTGCGACAAATCAGTGGCAATTCCCTTCATCTCGTTGAGATCGTGCAAAACCAGTTCTTTAATGCCCTGAGCACCGCGCAGGAGTAGAGACAAAGGCTGGCCGATTCCTCCACCGGCCCCCACAACTGCCACTTTGAAGGTGCGGCGGGGAAGGCGCCATGGAGCGGCTAGAGAGATCTTTGATAGAAGCTTAAGGTTGCCTTGTAACATCTTGTCTTGAATGAAATAAATTTTAGGATTGTTTGACAAAAGAATCGGAGAAATTTATTTGTTTTTAGTTATGGGAAATATCGATGGCTAAACCATATATATAAGTATCGATTAATTAGCCATTATTAAACCATTGAAAGTGGGGAGAAGTTTTTGTAAATTCTTATTGATTTTTTATATATTTTATATTATTTTACTGTAAGCAGAAGACTACCAAAAATATTAAACGCTTCTCTTTGACTCCAGGCTCTGTTGTAATTCTGTTGAAATAAAAAGAGATACATCAATATTATGAAATAAATTTTTAGAAATCTTATGTTCACTGGCTTTCCCATTGAAATTATCCCGAGTTTTTGATTCTAAAATTTTTAATTTTTGCTTTACGGCAAAATTGTATGTCCGACAATGTTTGGTCTTTTAAGATGCAGTCAACCGCTATTGGGAAAATTTTACACCTGCAATGGTAAGCGGCGTGGCCTTAAGGTCACCATCGTGGGCGCTGCCGGCGGCATTGGACAGCCGCTGGCCCTCCTGCTGAAGCACAATCCCCACATCGAGCACCTGGCGGTGCAGGATATACGAAGTACTACAGGAGTGGCAATGGATCTTTCGCACATCGACACCCCGGCGACGGTCTGCCCATTCGACGGGGCAGATACCCTAAAGAAAGCAATGCTCATGGCGGACATTGTGGTGATACCGGCTGGCCTGCCTCGCAAGCCAGGAATGAACCGGACCGATTTGGTGAACGTGAATGCCTCCGTGGCGGCAGATGTTGCCCTTGCCGCCAGCCAAGTTTGTCCCAGGGCCTTTCTGGCTTTCATCACGAATCCGATAAACATAATTGTGCCCCTCGCGGCCACAATCCTCAAGGCCAAGTGCCACTACGATCCGAACCGCCTCTTTGGCGTCACCAGCCTCGACGTGGTACGTGCAAAGACCTTTGTGGGGGACGCCCTCAATATTAACCCGATGAAAGTGGAGGTGCCGGTGATCGGAGGCCACACCGGTACCACCATCCTGCCTATCCTATCGCAGTGCAAGCCCCCCTACAAGGGCACCATTGAAGAATGGAAAACGTTGATTTCCCACATTCGGGAAGCGGGCACCGAGGTTGTCAACGCGAAGCAGGGCGAAGGATCGGCCACCCTCTCAATGGCCTACGCCGCCTCCCGGTTCGTAAACTCCCTGATCAAGGCCATCAAAGGTAGTGATGAGCGCATCGTGGAGTGCGCCTATGTAGAATCCGATGTCACCGATGCCCAATTCTTTGCCACGCCCCTCGTCCTGGGGCCGCGGGGTGTCAAGGAAAACCTTGGACTGCCCGATATGGACGACAAGGAGTCGCAGGCCTTGGAGGAAATGTTGCCGTTGCTGAAGGATAACATAAAGGTTGGCATTAAGTTGGGCAAGGACTATGCGGGCGAGAATTAATAAATTAAAATGTAGTTATAAATAATTGCTCAAATGGAAGAAGGATATCGGTAATTAAAATCAAGAAACCGATATTCTTTATAATTCCTTAATTCTTTTGTAAACACAATTTAATAAAAAACTCTGCTTTTCTTTCTGAATATTTTATGAATTATAATTGATATTTAAATGTTGATGAATTTGAATTTAAATTAAAGGCAACATTTAAAGAACGGGTTTGAAGTTTAATGCAAATTTAATGCTCTCTCTAGTGTAACCAAATGTCTCCTTTAAGGAACCGTTTAGTGGCATCTTCTTCCTTGGCCAAATGTCTAGTCCCGGGATAAAAAGCCACAGACGCAGCTGGAACTCCAAGCACTGGCAGACGCTTCTCCATCAGGCAGGGCGCACCCAGCGGAGCCGCAAATCTTTGCGGTCTCGTCTTAATGGCTAAGAAATTGTGATTTATGCCTCGAGATTTGTACATTTACACTGCCACTGCCTGACTTATGCGTATGTGCACAGCGTACACACTTACCATATACATATATTCAAGTTGATGAACATGATTTACTTTCTTGTTGGACTTAAGCAACTTTGCAAGGGGTAAAACTTACAGAAAGTTTGGCATTTTGATATGTAAGTGCTGTGGGGATTCCTGGATCTAAAGCATTAATTACTTAATTAGTAGCAGAATTTATTTTTCCCACCCAGCCAAAGGTGGCTAAATTAGTTTTCATGTTCAACTGAATTACATTAATTGAATTCGGGTCGGGTCTCGACATCCTTTCGGTGTCGCTTTCTAGGTGAGAGGGTGAGTGCAGTGTTGATGGCAGAAAAGTGTCTGAGTCGACAGTTTTATTGCTGTCGACATGAAAACTTTACGTTTTTTGGCTTGCGGAGCTCTAAAAGGCTTGTTATGTAATTAGATTCGTCGTCGCCATTGTTGTGGCATGGTCGATGTTATTATATTGTCACCAACTCGATAAAGGTCAGTGATTTACAGCCCAGATATTTGGCGTTTTAATTAGCGTAAAATGAAAGGATTTTAAAATCCAAGCTTAGATGGCTACAAATTATTTTTAATTTGAAATTTAACTTGAATAATTGGTACTAAGTCGTAGAGAACTCAATTTAGGCTTCTCTATTAATTTTTGTACACCATTCTATACCATTAAAGCTTCCTTTTTAGCCAAACTCATAGCCCTTAGCAATGGCTTATTTTGCCTGCACCACTTTATTGTTACCAGTTTGTTGCCTAGGTGGGCAATAATTTACAGAAATTATACATGACCACTTAAGTTGTCATTAACGTTAACGACCGCCACCGAACCAAACCGAACCGAACGGCGGCCAAAATGTGTGTCGAGGCATTATGAAATGTTTAACAGCCTCGCCTGAGGGCCGCCAATGAAGGAGCGTGTGCAATTTTTGTTGTCGGCGGAGCCTCCTCCTGTCGACGACTTCGGGCGAGAGCTGTGGCGGTAGCTGGAGCTGAGAGCCTCATAGTGGTTCTGGCCCGGCCGGGTAATCCAAAATTAATGGCCTGTCAGTCATACTCTTGCTACAATTTTAGCCCACTTTGGGGCTCCAACCGGAGCTGCAGCTACAGCTGCGATTTCGTCTTACTATATATATATATATAGAGCCGGTGGTGTGCTACATCCTTTCTTTGTGTAAATTTCCGCTTTCCGTTTTTCGGTAAAGTAGACCAAGACCGAGCTTAATCGAAAACGTATGAATGCAGCCAAGATCCTAAGAGGCCTCAAATCTGAAGATGGGACTTGAGTTTGGCATGGATAAAGTGCACTCACGGTGAGGAAACATAAAGGATTTAATGGAAAAATTAACCAATAATAAATGTACATAAAACTAGTTTCAATTATTACGTTTGTAATCATATAATTAAATCTATTTTTCTATTTCTAGCATTTTGACTTTGATTTAAACCCACTTATAGCTTTTACAAATTTATTAAAGTTGAATAAAATTCTAAAAAAAACGTAATATATTCTAAATTGACCACAGAATTTCTTTTAACGTGATCTTTATGAGCTAAAGAATTTCCTTTGGCCCATCCCTAGGCCAAAGCCACAGCACTTAAGCGCCTTTCGTGTTGCGCTTTTCAGCTCTCCTTTGGGCCGCAGGAGGAGCAAGAGCAGGAACAGACTGTGGTTAGAGCAGCCAAGTTATTACAAGCGCAAAAATATTTTCACTTAAGTAGCTGCCACCATTTCGCTCAATTTATTTCCAACATCACGATCTCATTCCCTTTTTTTAATTTTACACACAATTTTCGTGTAATGTTTGGCTTTGAGCTCCTTGCTCTTTTCAGGCAGGAACTGGAATTCTGTAAAAAGCGCTTCGTAATATTTAATTGAATATTTCTTTTCTATTAAATGTTGTATTCGGGCATTTCGCCTCCGGCTGCCAGTCCTCAAAATAAATCATGTATTCATCGTGGACTTCCCCCGAAAACCCCGATGCGAATGAAATGCCCAGATTTCCAGATGCATAAATCTGTGCAAATTTGTTGGACACTTGACTGCTACTCATACATGCATTTGTTTGCCGTGGGTGGCTGCACCTTTTTTGTATGCCATTTCCGGGTCAACTGAGCGGAGGCGTCCTGGCCTTCTTCCTTCTGCCGGAGTGGGCGTGCCCCAGCCCAGAGTATGAGACTCTGGGGAATAAATGAATGAATTTTATAACCATTTTTTGACATCGTTTTGCAAAATACATTTCTGTGCACTTGGGCATTTAACGATGTGTAAAAACGTTTGCAATTTCGGTTAATTGAATTGTTGCTTTATGCAATTTTATGGTGTCTGCATGGACACAGCCTCTAGAGGGAATATATTGCAACCGAATGGCAAATGTGAGGCACTGATAAATGTTATGCTAAAGGAAATTATTTAATTATTATTTATAATTGATGCCTAATATTTAAATAATAGAAATTAGTTTAATTACTATTTAATCATTCATAATGCTGAAGTATTATAATTTATTGTTAGACATATTCTCTAATGTAATTAAATTCAGAGACAAATTGTGAACGTAGATATTCAATCATTTGATTTCAAAGTAAAATGTATTAAATTTCCTCTCCTTTAATACAAAGCAAACTCTACTAGTTGCTATCGCAACAATGCCTGGCAGATGCACATAATCATCAAGACCATCTAAGTACCGCCTGGAGAAAGTGTTTAAGAAAAGAACCATCGCCGCCATCTACGAGCTCTGATTATCTGTAAATCAAATGTAATGAGATACAGTTTGAGCTAGGATTACACTTACACGACTTACACGCCAACTCTCCCGGGGGAAAAGGAAGGGCAAGGACGGAGTGGTTATTTTTACGGCCTCAGCGGAATACGAAGTGCGAGCTTTGTTAGAAATCGGCTGGCAGGACATCCCTGGGATTTAGGGTCGACGGCGAAGCGAGTGACCCATAAAATATCACGTATACGCAGGGCAGGCCGGGCCCCTTCGGCCGCTTGGCCGCAGGAGGGCGCATGATGAACTAACACGAGCATATGTTTGTGTGTGCGGGGATGCGTTTTTATGATTTGTGGCATAAGGCCCGGGCGAGCGACAGCTGATTGTAAATCTATGCGGGCTTCCCGAAAACCGAAACCTCCACTGCGGTTACTCAGGCCTGGAGAATGGGGAATCGTTTAAAACTGATGGGAGGGGACAACTGAAGTCTAGGACGATGGCAGGGGCAGGGGCAGGGGCAGGGGCAGGGATTATATTCGCTGGGGTCGAGTCCTCTGCGGTTTCGCAAGCTGTCGCCTTCATCTTTAAACTTTAATGGCCAGCCAAAAGTTTTCGGCCTCGTCTAAGCTTTAGTCAACAAAGACTCGGGCACGTCTTGGCCAAGGCCCAGATGCTTCCGTTCCTATTCCCGATCTCCACCATATCCCCCGCTCCACCGCTGTTAATTCCCAGTACGTGTCCTGTTAGCGAAACGTTTTCCAAATATTTATTTATTATTTACTCTCGTCCACCTTGTTGGCCTTCAAGAAGCAAGAGGCAGAGGAACGAGCGCTGTAAGAAAGAATAAACTAAAAATGGTGCGGACCAAATTTGATTTAGCTCCTCTCTGACATCGGGTCTTAGTGGCTCTATTTATCTACGTGACGTTTTCGAGGTTCTTTAGCTGGATAACAACTGAAAGCTGTCAAACATGGCGTATACTTAATATTAATTACTGTAAACAACAGCACAAAAAATGTTGTCTCCGCTAATCTTCCATCACGGTCTTTCAATTTTTTCTTTTTTTTCGAGCAAGTAAAGATTATGCCTTCGATAAATGCGGTTCGAATAAAGGAAATAAATGCATTGCAAGAAAGTTTCTAGCATATTTCAAGGTGTTTTTCTCAAAGAAACCATAAGCAAAGTTAAGTAATTGTCTAATTAAGTCATTAACTAAATTCCTTCTGCCGCTTTTTGCTGAATAGTGTTCAAATCGCATTTCAAACTAAGCTAATTACCTTTAATATGGCCAAGGAACTCCTCGTGTCGGACTGATTGCGATGAAGGTGATTGATGTTCCTCAAGAACTTGGCCTTTTGGGAAAACCCGGAACTGCCTTAAAGTTAATATTATTTTTCCTTAAAGAATCGTATATTATTAATAAAAATATTATTTTTATTATTTTTTATTTATTTTTTCAGTATAATAAAGAAATATCTCCACTTAACATTTCTCACAGTGCCAACACTTTCATTTCATGTAAGTGAAGGGCCAGACAGAAATCTTCGACATGCATTGTGAGCGTAAACCATGCCCCACCACTTGCAATTAACACTTAAATTAATTCATATTAATTAAGGCTCATGGACGGGACCAAATGAGAACACACTTAATGCCCGGGGGCTGTTAGCTTTTATGGGACTCGAATAGAATCAGGGGCGGGACGGACTCCCAGACTCGGTCTAACAAATACTGACCTCAACAAGGCAAATGTAATAAATAAGGGAAAGGCCCAACAAATTGGTTGTACGGAGCCGGGGGTAAATGGGCAAACCCTGACCAGACATAACAACATTCATTAATAAGCACAAACGAAAATGGTGGCCCAGCTGGATATAGCTTAGGGAGGAAAGAAAAAGCGAAAAAGCACAAAGGTATTATCGTGAAAATATCGTATTAAAACGAAAGGAATAAAATATAAAACATTTCTTTCTGAATAAATTCAGCTAAAAAATACATATAAGACTAAGTATCAGTCTGTCAAATTAATATATGTTTTATATAGACTCAAAATCTATACATTACTTCCTTTTGCCCATCCCTAAAATGTCTAGAAACCAAAGAAAAGGACACGAAATATGAAACAAAAAACAAAAACCATAACCCCCGCCAAATGGAGGCAACAAAGCATAACGAAAGCACGCATAATATTAATAACATTTAATAAGTTGCTGGCATTAGCAAGGCTTGGGGTAGAGAGTGCTATAGCTGGGCAAAAAAATGGTTTGGTAATTATGATGAATTTTTAAAAAGTATCAAAAGCTGGCAAACATATTCAACACAGACCCTTATAAATATAATCCAAATTAGGCAAACTTCCAGTCATTTAACAAATTAACCTTCATTTAAAACATTTCTAGACCATTTAACAAACGAAATTCGTCTAGCAATCGTCCCTGGGTATATTTTCGGCCAACACTTTGCTGTCAACGAAATTAAGCATAAACATTTTCACACCTTTTGGGCCGCCGTCAAGCTGCTTTTTGGAAATACCCTTTGTTTCATTGTTGTCGCTGACAGGAGAACAGTTGTAACTGATGTCAAGTTGACATTAAGTTTTTCATAAAATTCTGCCAGCAATTGCAAGTTAGCATCAGGAGCTGGGCAATAAGACCAGCAAAAGTGGAGTGGCACTGAAAGTTTCTGACATTTCACAAAAGTAAAACGCAAAATGTGCTGCGAAATTAAAAGAGAAATATGTTGAAGAGCGTCAGGAGGCTTAAAGTTATATGTATTAAATTAGAATATTGTATATTTTCATATTTAAAATGATATTTGTGGTATACAATTAAATTTCAATATATTCTTTAGCAACTTAATGCCCATCATCAGTACCCCTGAGTTGAGTGCAAATAGTCACTCCCTACTTCTTAAGTGAACAATCTCTTAATGCGTGTGCCATTCAAGTAAATTTCAAACATGGCCCAGATTCCCAAGCGAAACTTTCAGGCGTAAATTTCAATCAAGCAGACTAATGCGAGTGGGTGCCACGCCCACAGACAATTCCGATATATACAAGGATACTCGTAGCACACACAGCCAGGTAGCTGCTCCTGATATGTAGATGCGGATATATATTTTGTGGTAGTTCTCAGACGGGGCACAGGTGTTGGCAACTACACGACGCCTGATTGCCTCCTGTGAGCAGACACCGAAGAATACATTAATGCTAATGC
This sequence comes from Drosophila anomelani, assembly GCA_035045905.1. Lineage (NCBI taxonomy): Eukaryota > Metazoa > Arthropoda > Insecta > Diptera > Drosophilidae > Drosophila > Drosophila anomelani. Next base: position 15,309,298 of record JAWNOO010000165.1, read on the forward strand.
GCATTTTGCCAGCGGCCACAACTGAGCTGAACATTGAGCGGAGCAGCCAGCCGCCAAGTGACATCATTAAACTAACTGCCAAAGTAAATCATATTCGTATGAAACTTCAGGCAACTGTTTTCGGAGAGGAGGTGTAGCCCCAATAATCTGGGAGGGAGGTTAGGGAATCGAATCCGATAAATATATGACAGTTAAGCTTCTGGCAAAGTTGCAGATGGAAGTAACAATTTGTCTGGGTTAACATTATGCATATTATTTTGTGCTATCCAATCAAATTAGTGATGATTACAGGCTTCTCAAGGAGGGTAAGTGAAGGGATTTGGTTTGTCCCACAAGACAAATACATTAAAGGTGTACCACAACTTGTCAGCTGGGAAATTGCTTTAGTATATTGAATATTGAATCTATATACATATGAAGAATATTTTTAGGAACGTGTTGGTTTATATATCAGACAAATGTATTTTAAACGACAAAAATATATATTAGTTAGATCTTTAAGAGTCAAGGCTTTAAACTCAAGTATTCAAAGCTCGAAAGATATAGAGATAAATTCTCATAAATTAGAATAGATTTTTCCTCAGAATTTTCCACACTTCGCTCTCTTCATATTCAACCAAATTCCCAACTTCGAGCTGTCCAACTAAACGAAATCATTATATAAACACTTTTGCTTACGATGCACCCAAGGTCGCACATGGCCAATTCCGATGATGAATTTTGGCATAAATGCAGAACATCGATAAAGGAGTACGAGGGCAAAATGTTTTCACGCACAACGAAAAACCCCCAAAAACAGTGCGATACAGATTTTCCAGATTCCCGCACTACAATTGTGTGCGCCGGAAGGGGGCCAAGGAATGGCAGAGTCATGAATCATGAGGGCCAAGCGAAAGATGCCGCAGAAGTAAGTCCGAGAAAAAGCCGGGGAAAAATCACACAAGGAACAACCTTTGCAAACGGCAGCAGAAAACCCCCGAAAAGAAGAAGGTAACATTGTAAAAGAGGGCAGCCGAAAAACGAAAAAATTACTTATCTGCGAGCCAAAATGATTTATTGGCCCAAATGGCAAGCAAATAGCATTAAAAGCATGCTGGGGCCACGACCGAAGGGTTTCCCTTGCATAAATTACCCCACGAGAGCTGGAGATGGAGCGGAATCTGGAAGCTGGGCGCTAGAGATGGAGTCTGAGATGGCGGGGGGCTCAAAAATGCTACAGTTCGGTTCGATCTTGGGCGGAAAAAAGAGGCGTGGCTGGGCGGACTCTGACCGGAGCTAGTAAACTATGCAAACAAATAGCCAACTTATTTCGGGCTAAAGTAAATGCAGAGTCCGTGCTGCAAAGCAACAGCTGTCAGGACACTCAAAGTAGCCTGTAAAATATCAGGGAAATTACACAGCTTCCAGAATGCAGAGTCATCTTTTAAGAAAAGAAAATCAAATGGAAAAATATCAGAGTTCTAGTTTTTTATAAGATATTATTGTATATTTCCCCTCGGAAATTTGCAAATTTGTATTATTTTTCAAACTCGCGGTATAACAATATGGTAAATAACTCAATTGCACAAGTCTGAGGAGGGCTAAATTTGGTGTTTATATAAGTATATTATTTCTTTTCTCTTTCAGTAAACTCTCTCTATTAAACTCACTCACCGTAATAACAAAAACCTATCCCATTTTCTTATCAAATTTCCACCATTTTAAACTGTGCACCTCAGTGCAAATAAAAGGTAATACAGTCTGGTTGGGGGGATCTCAATTAAATCCGCTTATCTAGTATTTACACCAGCCAATTTCTCGTTTTGTTTCTACTCAACGCAGTCGTTTTTTTAATATCTTTTTTTTACGCTGCCCTACAAGAGCGATTTATTGTCTGTTGTTTTGGGCAAAGGGCAAATATTTTGACTTGCCCGCCAGCAAAGCGTGCTATATGTATGTACCCTATACGTATACTATCTATGGTAATCCACTTACATAGTGAATAAAATAGTTATTTTTTCCCTGGCAACATGTTGCTCGAGCGCGCCGGGCAAAAGACTCTTTTTCGCTTTGTTGATGTTCAATCAACCGGATTCGTTAGTTCGTTAAAAAATAATAGTTTTCAGTTCAGCAGTATGCCCAGGAGAGCACAGGAACGGGGACAGGACAGGGAGACAGAGTCCTGTAAATATTAAAACAAGCCAAAACCTTATCGAACATTTTTTGAGCATATTGAAACCCATTGAAATGAAAATGAATAAAAATTCATTGAATGCATTGCATGAACGAAAAATGTGCTAAAGGTTCAATCATGATGAAAAATGAAAATATTTGTGACGGTTATAACTTGTTTAGGTTGAAAACACATAGAAAAGTGTTCAAAAATTAAAGTCATATTAAATAATTCGTAGGTTTTTTATAAAGAAAATACACACTAGTGAAAGCCAGAGTAATTGACTCTTCATAGTATTCATGGAAAGGAGTATTTATATATATTTATTTACTCGTTGTAATAAAAATCCTACTCTCAAAAATACAACAAAAAATCAAAAAGAATACTTTGCAGCCATTTTCGCAGTCATTTGCAATAAATTCTGCGGAATGCGAGGCTTCATATGTATTTTAAAACGTTCTACCTTTGTCAGGGCACTGCAATTAATTAAATGTAAGTTATTTGCTTAAAAAAAACTAAAAAACAAACAAGATAATAACATTTGCAAGCATGGAAATATGCAAAAATCTCTGTGAAAATGAAAGGCACGCTGAAAATAGAGAAAAGTCACTGGAAATAAATAAAATGTTGAGTTTAAATGTATTTCTGCAATTTTAATAAAATGAAATGCATGTGGGCTCAGCGTAGTAAAATGTGAATGGACCGCTAGCCCTTTGTTTACCAGAGTTTTTCTCTCCACCTGTCAGCACACGGATGCCTGTCTGTGTACGTATATGTATACAGTGAGTGTGTTTAAATGCAAATTACATTTCATTTCATTACAGTGTGCGGCATTTTCACGCTGGGCCCGGGGAAACACAAGAATGCGCTGAGCGGCGCAGTGCAGCGGAAAAAAAAAGCACAGGTCTGCCTGCGAAACGAGTTAAAAATAGCAAACGTTAACGCCGCCACTCTGTGAATTAAGCCTTGAGGTGTATGCATTAGAGCCGGGCTGCCAGTTGAACCCCAAACGCCAGCCACCACCCCCCGCTGCCTGCAGCCATGGCATGGCCCTTATAGCCATGTCTCACAGACATCGGGGCCAGACAACGGTTATGAACATTCACGCTAATGCGTTGTGAATGCTGCCAGCATAATGCAGATGCCCCTTTAAGAGAGTTGGGTATATCTGAACTTTAGGGAGAATTTTGTTAGATATTTTTTGTATATTTTAACTAATAAAATTACTCAAAAATAATTTCAAATATGAACTGTAAGTCCCTATCAAGTCCCTCTGTTTATTAATGTCTAGGGATTATTTTTATCAATAATAAAATTCATGTATTTAATCTTTATTATTCAATTATTTACAAATACATTATTTTTCAGCACGGCACATTCCTAGTCGATTTTTGGATTCAAACACCATAATCCTATACCATTCTATATGTAAATTCCTGCCAGCAAGTGTTGCACATCGCATTGAAGCTTGCCTCCCGCTGCTCCCACTGTGGTTGCCTTTGCTGCTAATATGCAGAAGCCCGTCTGGGCTTGGTCTCCCTCATTTTTAACCTTCTACATGGCAAACCTCCGTCGCTGTTAACCCCTCTCCCCGGATTTCAATCCCGCCGTGGCTCTTAACCCCCCACTGTCGCCAATTGAGGCGAGGTCGTGGTGTGGCAGCAGCCTCGCAGGTACATTGCCCGTTTCTCCTTGTATTTCCCGACTGGTGTTCATCCCTGGACTCGTTTCATAGCATTGGAAATTAAATAAAGTTTAAGATTTAAACTGCAGTTTGTTCAGATTTTTATTTGCCATGTTCCACAGAAGAAAATAATAAATTGCTATCAAATCGAGCATGTTTAAAGACGCAAAGACTACTTAATGCAACAAATGCTTTCTAGGAATTTGATTTCCTCGATTTAACTATCGGTTTTTAGCGATAAACTACCAAAGTTAATATCAAAGTAGGTAGCTGATAAATGGAGTGATAAATTTAACTATATATAAAATATATCTCTTTATAAACGCAAATAATTGCTGCTATCACAGCACACAATTCCTGCCTGCAGTAAAACCATTAATTATAAATATCAAAACACTAAAGGCGAATATTTATTGCGCTCTCTGGACCTGCACTTGCACTTGCACACCGGACAAACTAAAGCCAAGGCTTTCACTGAAATTACTTATACGCACCGTATGGCAAATGGGAAGCTAGGCTAAATTACAAGCATACGTACCACCACCGTCCCTTCTTTAAAGTGTGGCATATAAAAACTTTTAGTGCTGCTAACCCAACAAGGCACGAAGTGCATATTTCGTTCGAAAATCCTTGTAAGCCACAAAGACTTGAAAAATTTGTGCAGAACCACAAATTTCATGGGAATAAAAATGCAACGCAATAAACATAGGAAAAACGAGCAGCGAAAGAGCAGAGACACAAGAGGGCGAGGGTGGGTGCGGGGCAAAGAAAACAACATCAAAAGAGCACCAAAAAAATTCTTGAAGTGAAAAGCTCTTAAAAATCAACGCCAACATCAAAAAATCGACCACCATTCCCAATGGCGAAGGCGAGCAGGACTCCGGCAGAGCATCGATTCGCCATTGCGTACTAGTTTCCAATTAAAAGTTTACTAATTATTTCTAAACTTTTGTGCAGTGTGCGATCAATGAGCAGAGAGCATGCCATGCCATGCCATTGCAGAGCCACCACCACCAACTTCTCATGAAAACTCAGCCACAAAAATTGGTAACGATTGCGAAAATGTGGCTTTCCCCTTGTTTCCAGTCTTTCGGCGTATATGCATCCCGGACAAAATGCAGATAGCTGCCGATGTGCGGTGGCTTTTGCTGTTGTTTTCCTAGCACAACACTGTCAGTGCACTGGGAAAAAGCCCAAAGCCTATTTATAAATGGTAAATTCTTATCAAAGTTTTCTAATAAGTAATAGTTTTTGTAGGTGGAATATAGTCTAAAATTTTAAATTTAATTATCCTTAATAATTGATCAAGAACTAATCACTAATATTTGTAACTTTTATTAGTGTAACAAAGCAGCGGCTGAAATTTTTGTTAATTCCTTCAGGCGAAAGGACATGCCAGTTGTTGTGTCCTCCTGCCAGTAGTTCCGACTCAATCAGACAATCAAACGATTCCAGCTGCCGGAGAATGCCGTCGTGTTTTCGAATTAACAGCCATTTGCAAGAGCAAATCCAATAGCATTCATGTTGATGGTGTTCCCATTTCGGATCAGTATTGGGGATCGTTAACCGTCCCCATCAATTACTAAAATCGTGTGTAACCCAACCCCAAATATGCCATTCCAACACAGTCATTTGATAATAAGAATAGTTGACTTTTCCGGACACATTGCACAGCGCATCCAGGGCGACAATGGTGACTTTGGGTAAATATAGACGACAATCGAAATTGTGGCGGCAACCCATGTTTGTTATTTCAGCATTAAGGGGAGGGAGTGTATGCATTTGTCGCTGATTTGTTGGCGTTATTATGCCGCATCTATGGAGACATATATATGGTACATATATGTGCCCTCCCCTTAACCCCGAGGGGGACGCGCTTAACGTTTTCAATTTGCAGACCGTGGCGCTGCATACGTGGCGTATACGTAATGTAATGTAAATATTGTCAGCAGGAACGCTAAATGAATAACAGCAGCGGGACGAGTGAAAATGGCGGTCGTTTCATTCTTATGCTAACCAAAATTAATATCACTTGTTTTTCACATTTGTTTATTTGGCTACCGCTTAATTATTTTGTTACCCGCTTTTAAAATACAACAACAGCGAGGCACTGCGGGGTTTTTGCACATGCAACAATACGATTGGATGTCAAAGGTAAAATATTATGCAAAATTGCATAATTTTAATCAATACATGTTATGTAAATCAAGCATTTTAATTGTGATTAATTAAAAATCAAATAAAACAATAAGGCGGCCTCTTTAATACTCTGCCGAGGGAACTAGTAAATTATTCAACATTAAATTATTTTGTGCAAATAAAATTAATTTGTCCATAGAAAGGGTGGACCCTCAATTTGTGCTGTACTAAATTGTTGCACAATCAATTTTCACCTGAATATATGTACATTTTATTGAAATCTAAATGAACAAAAAAGGGAAATGCAAAATATTTGCAACTCAAATTGCTGAAATTGCATAAATGAAAAATGTAACATAAAATAATTAGACCATTTTCTGTCTAAACACGAATGTGTGTTTATTCGAATGTTGATTGCTAAATTGCGCAAATTATTGCCAGCATAATTTATTTGGCAAATACGAAAGGCAAAGGTGATAAATATAAATATGAAAGTAATTATTTTACAGAAATGTTCAAAACGTCAATAGAATTGTTTAACTAAAGCCCTCAGGGGATGGAAGGAACGTAACATTTGTAAACAAATAAATATAATTTAAAGATATGCATTTATGGTAAATGCAACAATTAAATTAAAATTTCTCTGCAAACTTGACTTCAAAATAATGAGAAACTCTGTTTATTCAACAAATCTGCGGGTTACAGCCAACGCCCTCAACTGTATGGAAACAACACGTACGAAATGCACAAATAAATCCATTTTTATAATTTGCAATGCAAAATGATTTCTTTTTTCCGCCCACCCCTCTTATCCTTTCAATCCGTTTTGGTCCTGTGCTTTTGTTTTTACGACTTCGCACATACACATGTTCCTTTCAACTTATTTCTTACACTCTTCCTATATTGTTGCTACTATATTGTTACAAAGTTGCTGTCACACTCGTGGTTTTGTTTCGGCTTAGACATTTTTACACTCGCCTACAGACGTACATATGTTACATACGTAAGACCCGACAAACTGCACAGCACGTGATCGCCAAGATAATACAGATACACACGAGGATACATATGTCTATATAGCCGGGTATGCGGAAGGTCCTACCACTCCTTTCGGCATAAAAATCATATACACACGTTTCTGGCTGTGGCATTTTATTGGCAGCGTTTTTATTTGCAACGCGTGAGACGCACAACAAAATGCTTTGTTTCCCTGTTTGCTTTTGTTTTTATTATTTTTATTTAGTGTCGTATAAAATAAAGCGAGAGAAGAAAGATTGATTACATTAAGCAGTGCAGTTTTAATAATTTCTTTGGACGTGACTTTAAAGCTTAACCTTTAAGCTAAGATAAATGTAGGAAGAAAATAATGGATTTGCACAAATGTTTACCTTAAACAAAACTTTAAAGTTTTAAAAAAAAAGGTTGCATTATATTAAATTAGCTGATATCATCTTTGCTGAATTTTTAAATTCCAGAAATAATATTTCAAAAGTATCATATTAAATAAAACCAATTTTTAAGGGCTAAAACCCATCACTTAATAATTTAACTTTAAGCTAAAACTAGTTTCCCTTTGGCAAAATCAAATATTAAATCGATTTTACCCAATTAGCAGGCACTATTAAAATGCAAAAGCTTTTTCTTTTCTTTTTGAAAATGCGCTGGAAAATTCTGTGCCACATTTCCCGCTGATTCGCATATAGAAAGCCTCCAAACCAGTGAATAATTTTTGCTATTCATAAGCGTTGGCGGGGTTGCGGCTGGAATGCTTATGCGAATTTTATTTGGCCATAAAATGGAGGGAAACAAGTGGGTAATAAATGTGAAATGTCAATTGGCTTCCCAGCGAAAATATCACAAAAATTTAATAAATAAATAACAAGCCAAATGTGAAAGCCCTCCCGCTATACCTCCCTTCCTCCTGTTCAACAAAAGTGCACATGTGCGCTGCGCGGCACGGGAGCCTCGATTTATTTCAATCGAAGTGCAAAAATTGCGCATACGCCCCGTCAGACAGAGGGCTGAGCAGCGCTGAAGACTGACAGATAAAATCATTAAAGTAAGAGAGCCAAGTCGACGCTAAAACATATATCGACATGCTGCTTGACAGTTTGACTATTTGACTTAAGTACGCCCGGATGCCGGCAGACAGAGCCGGGTTTCCTCCGCCCGCTCCCCCTGATGCTCCACTGAGATCTGGAGCAGGGTTTTTTTTATTCCCCAGCTGCAGCAAATGTGGGGTCCGAGGATACTGATGGTGTGATGCTGAATAAACTTGTAGACGATGAAAATCGCAAACATGCAGTTTTTACCCTCGAAACCCTTACCGCCGTCCCATACCACGGGGATATGGCAAAAGTTTCGCATCTCGATGTGTGTGAGAAAATAAAATTTGTTTAGTGCTGAGGCGCAAACTGCAGTCGTGTTGACGTGTTGCATTGTCGCTTGTTTACCCAGCCAGAATGGTATAGCCAAAGGATATGGGAGTTTAGGGCCCGGATAAATAGAGGAAATCCCTAAAGAGGGCTTTGTGTTTAAGCTGAATTTGCACTAAATTTAAATGAAGGTAAATTGTATATTCTCCTGCAGAGAAAATTAGGCTAAGCTCTTCCTGATTTTGACCAAGTCTCACTTGACTGACTTTGGAGAAAGCAAACGATTCCATTATCTTCTACGCTGGCTTGCCAGTAGCGCTTGATTAATGGCCGCTTGTTAACGCCCCGGCTGGACGCCCAAGGGTTAACCCGACGCCATCAGCGTCCGTCCGTCAAGGATTCGTTTTAATTTCACAGTTTACTTACCACAATCCCGCCGCTGCCACTTGCGCCAGTCAGAGGCAGGGCAGTGCTGGAATTGAAATGCATTTTTAATTAATTGAGAGAAAACAGAAATACTGCAGAGAATCAGCATGATGAAATGGTTGACCTTTTGAAGGCTGAAGCCTGCTTTCACAACTTGGCAAGGTTAACCACTGTTTTAAAAAAGTTATGACAGCCAATTGAGGTTTTACTGGATTTGTTTGAACTTAACTTCAACGCTTGCCGAAGGTTGAAATGGCTGAAATAATTAAAGACTTTCCTTGTATGTATATTTATTCTCACTTTAATGGGATTAATGTAAATATTCTCTCTCAAAAAGAGAAAGTCTTTAATTTAATAATCTCTTTCTCCAAGTTGACTCAATATTATTTAACACACTGTTCGCTTTAGTTGCAGTCATCAAAAAGTATTTAAAACTGAGGACATTTTTAGCCAGATACTTTCACACATTGTTGGGCAAACAAAGACGTGCTTAAGGCCACTATGAGACTACAGATTTGTATCTGAAAACTGAAGTAGCTTCCAAATGAGCCGAGGAGTGAGCACAAAGAGCACAAAGTTCTATTTCGTGCATTTTATTTTGCACTTTGAACTGGCACAAAGTTGACAAGCTTTTTGTTGCGAAGCGAAATGAAAATGAAAATGAAACTAAAAGCAGCAGCAGAAGCCGAATGAAAATTGGACCCAAAATTTGTGGACATTTACGATGATTTTGTTGTTGTTGTAATATTTTCTTCTTTGAGGGACGGAGTGAGGTGAGCAATTTGAGGGAAAACTTTTTGAACTGCGCCCAAGTACTTCAATTTAAACTTTTTAGCCAGTCCCCACAAGTTAATTTTTTGTTCTCCTTTTTGGGCCGCCTTCATTTGGCTTCAAGGACGCCAGAGATTTGCCAAGAAAACGGAAATCGGTAGGGCTTTTGGATTAAGGACATTAGAAAAGGGTTGCAGCTGAAACTAAATGAATTGCTAATTAAGTTGGTCGAAACCAGGCTAAGACAAGCTAAGCCTGGCAAATTGTTATAAATCCCAGAAGCATTATAAAGCCCAGTGGCACAACGAATTTTTCGTATTTTTTCTCATGGCCAGCGACGCGTGTCGAACTTAATTTTGATATGGGTCCAGGTCACTGACATATCAATTTGACCACAAAAGCCTTCAGACAAAGGCCGGACCCAAGTTGGCCACAGAATTCAATTTGGCCACAATGAGACGAACATGAAAAATACTCAAAAATTTCTCTCTTGTCAGTAGTTTTGCGGAATGCCGGCAGACTTTTATTTGCTGTCGAGTTCAAAAGGTGCGTGTCGTCTAGTGTGAAATTCAGAGTGCAAAAGACGAAAGCCAAATGGCACGGGAAAAATGGCCATTTTCAATTTCTCGATATGGAAATTCCGAAAGCAAATCGAACGAAATCCATTTCAAGCTGATAAAATATGTTTCAAGTATTTGCTGATGAAAAAGTTGGCTGCCGAGAAGTTGAGCAATAAATATGGGGAATAAATGTTTGAATTTTACACGCAGAGAAAACTTTTCAACTAATCTAAGCTTAGATTGAAATAAAATTAAACACAGCAATAATAAATAAATATATGTATTAATAAATTGAAATTGTTAAAAAAAAAATCATTATGAGTTTCCAAAAAAGTTATAAAAATCATATATAAGTTAAAGTTTAAAGTGCTCAAACTACATAAACAGTTTGCTTAATTAAAAAGAGCTTTATAGTCCTCATGAAAATTATATTTTTAAAATTGTTAAAAAAGGATATCTTTCCTTTTAGTGAACGTCTCTTGGCAGGACATTCATTTTGGTCTGTTAGTGAAATATTTTTGCAGTTCCCAGCTTAAATTAGCATTCTGTCCAGTGAACCATAAGCACTTAAATCATCTCGACTGCGATTCGCAAATTATGTTCTCTTTTTGGGGTGTGACCACTAGTGTCCCATGGAAATGCCAGTACTCTTGTGTCAATAACACAGACACAAGCAACTCGCTAAATCCTGGAAAGTGCTGGAAAACCTCATCTGCCTTGCAGGACTAATTGGTTGATGATTATGCAGTGCCTTTGTCCACACGATGCGCTTTTCAAATTCTCACCCATCCTGTCGCCCGTCGGATGGAGTCCTTGTTGTGGTGGCGCAATGATATGATGTGCCAATCAATCATGTTCATCTGATTGATCTCGGTGGGCAGCAGTCGTGTAGTTTGTCAAATCGAGAAAGTTGAGCACGAACATTTAGAAGTTTGGTTCCAAGTCACATGTCCTAGTCCCGAGTTGACCGAAATTTTAATGAGAAAATTTCTGAACTTAAATCAAAAGCACATCGATGTCGATGACCCTAATTGGAAGTGAACTCAATATGCTCCATCATGATGGCTCACTTCATCCTTAACGCACATTGGCTCGGATCCACTCGAGGCCAAACACATGTCGGCAATCGATGATAAATGATTACTTATAATGCCGTTAACGCATATAGCCCAGATCCTCAGGCTGGAGAAAAACAAGCAAATCAACTGGCCATAAAAGCTCCAAGAATTTATGTCTATATCGATGACGTCGCTTCTGAAGGCATAAAAGTTCCACTCAGACCTCTGCCGTTTTTCTCCCATTTGCATTATATTATTTGTTATTGATTTTATGACGGCCCATCTTCTATGTGCTCTTTTTTACGCGGCTTCCCTTTAAATCCGAAGGCAATTTAACTGCCAGCCATGTTAATTTTTTGCCCATAAACGGCGCTTAATTGGCCAAATTATGTGTGCAAGCAAAGCAAGGGGAGGGCCAAAAAGTAAGCCACAAAAAGTAAAGCGAGTTGAAAAAAATGAACGGAAATACAACACTTTTTCTACATCAAAATATCCTGTTGAAACCAGGAACGCCCTTTAGAATGGCTCTGGAACTTGTTAAAGTTGATGACACTGTTTGTTATTTGGCGGAAAATATCTAAATCTTCAATTAAAAATTCTGTATATTTATGCCATAAAATTAATCCTTTTAAACAAAGCCTGGAAAAAATATGAATAAACAATGCTGGTATTTTCTGTGTGTTATTATAGAATTTATTTATTATTTATTTATTTTTTGTTAAAACGCATAATTATTTTAATACAAAAAAACTTTTAAATAACTGCTAAAAAAAAATATAAAAAATTTACATTTTCCTTTTTTCATAGATTAGTTTCCTGGAAATTCCACATCACTTTCAAAGGACTCTTCCCAGCACAAGAAAAAACTCAGCTAAAAGCGAAGGCCACACAAAGCTACTGCCAATTGCAGTTGGCTTGTGGCTGGAAAACGGCGGCTATATGGTGGCTTAACGTTTAATTTAAAATGAAATACATCAGGCTGGCCAATTATTTGAGCAATTTTGCAAATTAGTGGCCCTAGTCGTTTGGGGTAGCCCCAAAAAGGGCGGCGGCAATTACCACATTCAGTGTGCCACCCCTTTCCTCTCTTTCCTCTTTCCGTGTGGCGGCGATGCAAATAATTGTAGCACACTTTCCCGCAGCTGCTGCTGCTGCTAATTACCGCACAAGGGAGACAATTGGATCTAGAAAGAGCGAAAGTCTGAGCCCCAAATGCACAAATGCACAAGGTTAACACAGCTTGACTTTTGTCAGCGTCGTCTCAAGTGTGCCGCCAGCCGACAATATCGCACGCACATAGCCTCGTATAGTCACTGGCGCGCACTGTGGGCCAAGTTAAAACGCATTTGGGCCGAAAACAATGGCGCCCAGCCAGCGAAGGGTGAAATCTGAATGGGATTTAGACAACAAAAAATAACAGGCATAGTCAAAGCGGGCCACACAATGAAATTTTAATTAAGTCTGAGCTGGAGCTCGCTTTGTGCTGATGCAGCCGAATGAAAATGCCACTGATTATGTTTGTACACCGGCTACCTATTATTTTTCTTGGAATTGAATGGGATATACGGGTTGAAGGATATTTAAGAACATATGTTTTATTCTGGGATAAAACTTTTGATGTGGGCTAGGGAATAATTTTAATAATTCTGCAGGGCCTTCCATCATATTTAAATGTAATAATTGTCTTTTTCAATTTCTAGTAAATATATACTTTTAAAATTCAATAGTTGTGAGATTAATAACATTAATAAATGGAAAATTCTATCTAAACATGAATCTGAATTCTGTAATTTTCCTTCACCTGTATAAGTTCTTAGGAAAGCATTCTCTTTTTTAAAGAACATGAATAAATGGAAAATTATTAAACACAGACAAGTAAATATTCATTATTACCATTAACAATATACTCAATTGTATGTTACAAGTTTTCTAGGGTATCTCCTAAGTTCATTCTTAAGAAACACATCCTGCTTGAATGGCTCTTAAACTGCTAAAATGCTGGCATACACATTTATTTGTTTGCAATTTTTCTGCATGTGCAGCATGCATTTACTTTTCTACTCTTACTTTTACCCCCAACCCGTGTCTCCTCACCCTCATCTATCCACTTTCCCCAAAACACCCGCTTTCCCCTCTGTATCTCGCCACGGATCCCTTTGTTGCTTTTGTATGCGTCTGAATGGCTACACAAATACAAAACGTCTGCGCATTGTATCTTGTTTAGTATGAAACATAAATGCATTTGTGTAATTACACAGCATACATAACTGTATCTGGCGAGCCTTGTTTTAGGTTGTCTGCTGGTCTAGAAGCGGGGAGTGAGAAGCGAGCGGAAAAGCGGGCGAGTTCCCGGCTCCTCACTAATTGAAGTAAATGTGCTAAAGGCTTGCCCAAGTTATTCGCAATGGGAGTGTTCTTTGGCTAATGATTGTTAATGGATTCATTAGAAATCTGTAGTTTTATCCCCGGCTAACTGGGTTGATTTCAAGTTACACAAATTTAAGGAACTTACTTTTAGTTAAAGTACAGATTTTTTCAAGTAAATGTGTGATGAAAATGTTGTTGGCTTACAAAGTTTTCTAATAAATATTCTACTAATATTAATCTTAAACGTTTTAACATATATTTTATTTTATTTTTGTATGTGTAACAGGAATGTACCTCTTAAATATTTTTTTGTTTCTGTTTTAGGTAATTAATCAATTCAAGCTAACCTTTATTAATAAAAAATACATTTTTAAACATTGCTTTAAAATTTGTTAAAGATAAAAGTACCTCAAATGGTTTAAAATGTATCCTGCTCACTCATTAAAGTAAATCCGCTTGGCTCATGATAACCCAATCAACTCGGTAACAAGTAATTGCAACAATTGCTCTCGTAATCGAATAGTTAATTATGCCCAGCATGCAACAGGCCAAGTCAAGCTCTGTGGTCTCTGCTCTCATTCAGTTTTCATTACGAATTTTGGCGTGGCACGTGATGGGCATAGATAAATGAAGACAAATAACTCTTTCGTCTCAAAGCTCGGCCCTGCCGGACCAAACCCAACCCCACGATTTGTATGCACAGTCTGACCACAATGTGTAATACAATGGAAAAATTACTTGCTTACCTCTGGATAGCTGCTACCTGCTGCCTGCTCCCTATTTAATTAAGCACTTAATTATTTAATGCGCTGATTGTGCAATATTTCAAAGGACCCCACCCTGTACTTAGCATTGCTTAGCTCAGCTTAGCCAGGGCCCTTTGAGAATGACCAGTAGAGTGAACCTCAGAACAATGCAAGTTTGGTAATTAAGCCATTGAGTATTTATCTAGTTCGGGTTATGAAAATATGTATAAATACTTTATTTATTATTTTGAAATGAAGACATAAATAGAGCATGTAATCAAAGATTAAGTTAAGACACTGTAATCGAATCTTTACAATAAATTACTCATACGACTTGTTAGCCTAACTCAAGCATAAATTACTCATACGACCTGTTCGCCAATTAAAGTAATCAAATAATTGTTTTTAATATAATAAGTTTTTACCGCTCAAAATATCTATGGTCCACTCTAATAAGGAAGTGTGTGCACGTTTTTGGGAAATGAGGGGGTGTTAAGGTGTCATAATTATCGCTTTGGGTAGCCGAAATTTAATCAGACCGCCGCCACATACATAGGTCAAGCCAAGGTGCGGCTCAGAGTTTCCATTTGATTGCCTTTCCCTAGACAGAAATTAAATGAAGCGAAGTAGACTATTACACTTAAAGCAAAAATAACATAATTTGGTCTTTAATGAATATATTTAATTAAATTTACATTCCATAAAATAATAATTATTTGATTTAAATAGAAATATAGTTAAATTGAAATAAAATGTTGTGTTAGGATTTCCTTGTCAGGCTAAATTTAATTAATTTTCAAAAGTGTCTCCTTCAAAATGGGCAAAAATATGTCTTTGACAACATGTGGAATTAACAGCCATTGTAAAATTTTTAATAAAGTCCACCACCATTTCCTTGGTAGAATTTCATTTCCATATGTTAGCTCTGGCAACCGCTTGTCTTTCTAATTAAACTTTAGTAGATTCGGCACTCGGTTTTATTATTGCCAGTCTGGTCAGCTCGTTGTGCATGTTCTTTGGCAGAAAATTAATGAAAATGCATACAAGAAATTATAGAGGAGAGGGGAATGCATATTATTATAAAACAAGTTCCCTCAAACAAGCTTTTAAAATAAAGTATCTACCCTTGAAACTAACCTGAAATCAATCGATACACAACTTGCAACCGATGTGTTTGTTATTTTTAGTGACATTGTTTGTTAACATTAATTCGAGCCTACCCATGCATTCATTATTCAATCAGCAGTTTTCAATTAATGGCTAAGACAACAAGTCCCCGCTCGCCTCAATTCCAATCCCAATTCCATTACAACACGAATCAATTTAATAGAGTTCTCACTCCCTAGAGATAAAGCAAATATTGGCGCTCTTCGCGTTGCATGCATACTAAAAAAGAAAAAAAAATAAAGAGTGGAGAGCTGAAAAAAACCAAAACATTGAGAAACAAAATCAATTGAAAATGTTTGCTGCACTCAAATTAAAAACACAAACAGACCGACCGCTGCCACAGAGCTACACAGTGTGTAAGAGCGAATGTAAACAAAATTGCAAATAAATTTGATTTGTATGCAACAAACGGCTGCAAATCGAAATAAATACACTGAGCAGCGGGGAAATTTATGCGTTTCATGCATTTCAAATGGTAAAACAAGTGAAAGCTCCCCACCACAGGGTGTCGCCCCCTTTTAGCCCTGGCACACATATCCTCAGCCTTGTTGTGCGGCAGAAAATTTGCGCTATTAATATTTGCCTTCAACTGGCAACAGCCCCAGTCCCACAGCCATCCCCCATTCCAGTCCCCTGGAGCAACTCTTCCTCCTCCCGGTTACCCCTTGCCCGACACTTCTTGAAACTATCAACACATCTGCCAGCGGCATTGTCAGTTGACAATGGTCCTTTTGGGGCGGCGGGGAAAGGACACGGGGGAGGACCAACGCTCGGCAATGGTGCGTATTATGGCTGCAGTTATGGGAGTGTGTATTCAGAGCATCCTTGTATATAGGGGGATTCTCTATATTTAAAAAGGCTCAAGCGGCACTTAACTTCTGCTCAAAGCACTCAAAGCACTATGGGCGCTTTCTGAAACAATTACAATGAAAAATCTTGTACATACATTTATTGCTGATAAATATTTGGGAATTGGGAATTTGGATAACCAAAAATTTAACAGCCAAAACTGAGCTCTTTACCAGAGCATTTGTTAGCAAACAAAAATATAAGTTCATTCCATACACCTTATTCCATTCATTTAGACTTCAAATGAAATTTTTAAGTGAATTTTTTGTTGTTAGAAATCAAAATTTATTACCCCAACTCTCACAGTCATGGCCGTTGTGGAGTTTTGCCGGAAGAATACGCCATATTCGGGTATACAGAGCAACAGAAGCCGGAAACCAGAGTGATTCTGAAACCGAGCTAGTAAAACCAGTTCCGAGATGGAGATTCGCTCTTACCCTCCTAAAGGTGGTATTGCTTCTGCTGATATGGACATTCATGGCATCCATTCTTATCCAGTGGGGTCCCGAGAGTATGGAAACTTCTGTGGTGACCGTGCCAGCAAAGCAGATTCATCTCCATTACCTGAATGAGCCCAAAGATGCCGTCCATATCACCCTGCAAGGACCCATTGATACGGAGCTGCAGAAGCTCAATAATAAAGTGGAGAACGTGAACACGATTGACGTGCGTGTGGAGTGGCGGGACTTGGGCTCGAACATGACCATCCAGCGCTCGGATATATGGACTGTGTATCTGTTGAAGGATTTGGATGGCTACGGCCAGGCCTCCAAACTATTTATCACCGAAAACAAGAAGCTGAGTGGCCTAAGGGCGGGGGTGTCGTTGGAGAGCAAGAGCGATCACCCGATTTCCCTGGTCATGGTCGCTAATCCCAGTCCCATTCTGTCCGAATACGGACTGTTCTATGCCGCCTTTTTGCTCCTGGGCTTTTACGTCCTGATCCTTCTCGAGCTAACGGATCACACATTCGCCGCCCTTCTAATGGCAAATAGTGGGATCGCGATTATGACGTTGGTGGGCAACCGGCCCACTCTGGAAAAGATTATCTCTTGGGTGGACTTCGAGACTTTGACGCTGCTGGTCGGCATGATGATAATCGTTGGTATAATGTCCGAGACTGGGCTTTTCGACTGGCTATCCATCCTTGCCTACCGCATATCAATGGGCCATTCGTGGCCACTGGTCTTCCTCCTGGGCATAATCACTGCCACTATGTCTTGTGTCCTCGATAATGTAACAATGCTGCTTTTGATGGGCCCCATCGCCATCCGACTGTGCGAGGCGGTCAAGGTTCAGACACCGCTGGTCCTGCTCGTGGTGGTAATGTTCTCGAATATCGGTGGAGCCTTGACCCCTGTCGGGGATCCGCCAAACATTATTATATCCACTAACCAAGGGGTAGTGGACAGTGGCATCAACTTTCCGATATTCGTGATTCACATGATGCCCGGCGTGGTGTCCTCATTGATAGTGGCCATTCCCCTCATCTATCTGATCATGCGGAATAAGATGTTCCAGCTTAGTGACCAGCAGATAAGGGCTTCGGCATACCGGGAGACGTTGCGGCGCCGGCTGACCGCTGAGGTGGCGCAACGAGCGACTGTGATACGTGATAGCTATGCACCAAAAAAGCTGTGCCTCAGGCCAGCGGGAAATTATTTCGAGACGCTGGCGTACCTTCAAACCCACTACGGCATTCAAGACGTACCGCTGCTGGTGAAGAGCTTGATTGTGTTGACCATAGCTGTGATCGGTTTCCTGATGCATCCTTTGCCGTTCATGCATGGCGCTACGCTTGGCTGGGTGTCCATCCTGTCCGCCTTCCTGCTCATCATCTTGGCCAAGACGAAGGACATCAAATCTGTGCTCGTTCACGTTGAGTGGGCGGCACTGATCTTCCTAGCCGCCCTTTTCGTGCTCGTTGAGGTCGTGGCTGAGTTGGGCCTAATTGCTTGGATGAGCGACAAGACGGCAACAGTGCTTGCCAGTGTGAACGAGCGCCATCAGATGATGGTGGCCGTTATCCTTATTCTCTGGACAACGGCCTTCCTGGCGGCCATTGTGGGAAATGTGCCTGTGACCACAATGATGCTCAAGATGGTCCTCGATTTCGCGGAGAACAAGAAAATTAATGTCACACTCCAGCCGCTCATCTGGTCATTGACCTTCGGAGCCTGCTTCGGCGCCAATGGAACCCTTTTCGGTTCCACTGCCAACATAGTCGGGGCAGCCGTTGCGAGGCAATATGGCTACCGTATCAGTTTTCTGCAGTTCTTGCGGTACGGCTTTCCCCTGATGATCGTCACCCTCCTGATCGTCACGGCCTACCTTCTAATCGCACACGTGGCCTTCAGCTGGCACAAGACATAGAATCCTTCCTTCAGTGGCTAGAGACTCTAAGGATATCTTTCTAGATCTTATATCTAGAGTCACTGGGTGTGTCCCTGGTATGGAGCTGTAAAAAGATCGAAATCTTTGACGAAACCTCCAGAAACTTCGATACTTTTATATCTATTCATACCTTTGATCAGCTCAGCTTAAAAGGAGCTATTTGTGTGTGATTCAGTCATGGTAAGAAGAATTGGCCATGGCATTTCCTATGTTAAAGTGAACATTTAATTACATTAAATAAAATTTTTTGTAAAATTAAGGCATATTTGTTCTTTCATAATCTGAACAATCTACGTTTTGTTTCCTATTTATTTTTAATGTCTGGAAATGCTTCTCTTGTCCTGTTTTAATGACTACCCTTTAGATTTCAGTTCTCCAACAAAAACGTATTTTTTTGGCCCACTGTAATAATTTTATATAGCATCCTTTGGTGCTCTGCGACCCCCAACAACTCCAGCTGCAATGGCAATGCGTAGCTCGGCTAAATTCTTCCGCTTAATCGCGCAATAATAGCTCAAGGGTGTTAAATATGCATAAACAGCGACAACAAAGCCAACAACTGCGATTACAACTGACTAGATCTGTGTGTGCAGCTGCAACAACTTAACCACATTTGGTCCCAGGGTCCTTGGGGCCATGTATTCCTATTATCCCACTCGAATACGAGCTGAATGAAGGCCCCCTCCTCGGAGGGTTTTTAAATGTTGCAAAATAATCGCTTGCAATAACATTCGCTTAAAAAGTTAATTAGGAAATTTTTAATAAAATGCTCAAAGCTAGGCAGTGAGTCTGAGTTCCAATTTAGCTTATTAAAGCCAATGCCCCAACGTCGTATGTACATTTGAATTCTCACTCAGTCGCAGGCAGCAATCAAAGAAATTCTTGGGAAAACGCGAATAACGATTTCGCCACGAGGGCAAAACAAGGCCAGCCCAAAACAACAAACACATGCAATCCGCCAATAAATCAACTAATTAAATATTCCAATTCGGAGCTGAAGTATTTGATTTTTGCAAATTTAAACAATACACAAAGAGGGCGCACAACCCTTGTTGGCTGTTTTGCATTTTGACTCTGATTTGATGTTGATGTCGCGACTTGAATCAACATCAGCAACAGCAACAGCAACAGATATGTATTGGGGAAAACACGCGACAACACAAAAAATGACTGAAATAATATCAAATGAAATGAAATAAAATAAAGCGAAATGTCTGATTGCGTTGGCATTTTTAGCTTTGCGAGTTTTGATTTGCTCTCCGTGGCAAACATGAAAGTGGCTTTGCATGTGAGCCGCACACCGAACAATATCAGCAGCAGCAGCAAAACCCCTTACATAAAAAATATTTAGCCACAGGCAACAATGGAGCAACAGGGCTAAAAGCAGTGGAAACGTAACACTAATTACCGTAATTGCGCTGGGCGTGTAGGAACACTTGATGAAGGCGACGAGGACAAAACTTTAACTTGGCCTCTGGCCTCGAACCTCTAAACTCTAACCCCACTTGGCCACAACCCGGACTCCGGATCAGTGCTGAAGGCGTGATTATAGTTGACGTTCAAAGTTGGAAAATTAATCTGGGACTTTCTCTTTACAGATTTATCTCTTTTATAGATAGTTTTGCAAATCGGTTTGTTAAATCAGTACTTGAGTTTTAATTTGATTTTTGATTTTTGATTTTTAATTAGCGGACTTTGAGTTTAATAAAGTAAATTATATCCTCAGGTCTTTAAAAAAATGTTAACCTTTATGTATTTGTTCTTAATTACTTATTAATATAAATAAATCCAGGAAACAGTGTAATTCAGTATATTAAAAATTATAAAAAGATTCTTATGGCTTCAAGATCTAAAATACATTCAAGTCTCTCCTAAGAGAATTATTTTTAAAATAAATAAAATATTTCTTATTAAGATATACTCCCTAGAACACGCTGCCAGCTCTATTTATCAGAATATAAAACTCGTTACCCGGTTATGCGAACGCGTCACGTTGGCATCGCGTGCGCCGGGCAACGTGTGTCGAGCGATATAACGTATACGCCAAGGCGGCCAAATGTGTAGAAATGAAACATTAAATTACATTGGATTCTCCGCGTGTTTTCTTCTCCGCTTCACCGTCTTTCTCCCTCTCCCTCCGCTGGATTCTAGTTGGCCATTGTCTCTGGGGCAGGTGTGGCTCACACGTAGATCGTGCACGTAGCTGAAATTTTAAGCACTCCGCAGGATTGGGAGGACGAAGTCAAAGAGAGGGGGAAGCCACGACGGATAGTCAGACAGACCGCCGGCGGTTTCGTTTTGAAGTGGCCTTTAATAGTTGGCTGTCTGCAGCCGGGGAAAGTGGAAAAGCGGAATAGCGAAAAACTCAAAAACTGGCTGCGGTATGCATATACGAATGTGGCGTGTTGGCAAGCCAGAATTCTGTTTAATAAAATGGTGAGGAACACAGAACTCGTACTCAGACTTATACTCAAACTCATCCGCAAATGGCATTGCAGCAAACACGAACTGAAAGTGTAATTATGCAGATGTTTGAGGATCAACCACAGCAATGATTTATGTATGTATGTCTGCCGGCACACAAAACGAAAACGAACACACAAACGTCGACCCTAATTACATCTGCAGCGATGGCGGCTCGTAAGAATGCATAGAATTAACCTCGCTCACACACGAAATTCGAAATCCCTGAGAAAATCGCCTTTCACCTGAGCAGGACCAAGGACCGAGAACAATCATGAATTAAATCAAAGCTAACCGACTTAAGGACACAAAAGTAATTAACTCGGTTTCGTATGAATGCCCAGAGCCATCATCAATTTCCCAACTTGTCACTCGCCGCCGACGCCGCCGGGAGCTGGTGTTAATTCTCGTCTAATTTGTGATTCACCTGTCTTCCACACCCACACAACCACATCGGCAATTAAAAATCCTTTAGTCCAACATAAAAATGCCATTAAATCTGTCGGTGATTATCCTTGTTTTGTGGGCATGTCCCGGCATTGTTTGTTTGCCAGGACATGTGCATACATAGGATTAGTGAAGGTATATGGATACAAGGAAAATTAGATAAAATAAGATATCGAAAAGTAGACAGATGTTTTTAAATATTTTATTATCAAGAATTATCTGTAAAAGAAAGGTGAGCATTATCTCAAGTCTTACTTTAACAAATCCCTAATTTAAGCCTTTTAAATCCTTTAATCTCATTTTATTAAAGTTTCCTGTTGCATTCCTTTCTCCCGCCCTAATCTTTGGAATTTCTTAGCCATTTAGAACAACAAAAACTAACTGATTCTGGAAACGCTTGAGTTAATCTCCTGCAATTACAATAAATATGTATTTACCTTGAAAGTCGGGGTCTACCGCAATCCCATCACGATGCCATCTTTAGTGGCACACCAAAATATCCTTCGGTCACGCACTTCCATGTCCATGGCAGTAGTTTCCCGGACTAATATACAGACCCCAGAGTAGGAGGGGTTGTCATGACCATATCTCAGCCGAGTTGTCCTTGGGGTTATTGTTATTTTGATAGTCCCATTGCATTTTTTACATAGCTCTCTAAGGCTGGCTTTACATTGTTTACTGATGGTCATAATGATTACTTATTTCGAGGATTACTTCCTCGCTTCGTTCCTCCTACCGCCTACTTTTATTGGCATTGTTAATATTTGCTTTGTTGGCATCCTTGGTTTATTTGCTCAGGATTTGCAAGAATACCAGAGTATGCTCTTTCGGTATGTACATATATATGTATACATATATACACGCTCATTTAGTTTTATTGCGTATTTTGGATTGTGGCATTCGGGATATTTTGCTGGTTGCTTCAGTATTTTAAAGAGGCCCCGCAAAAAATGCCAGCTATTTTGTAAGCTTTTATTTACTTGAGGTTTGACTACGCAAAAGGAAGGCAATTATAATTTTAGGAGCAGAAATTCTTGAGTGTTTCTCTGGAAATATTTTGAACAAGGCAAGTAAAATTATTACGAGAGAGTACAAAGTGATTTAGAAAATGTGAGAACCTGAGAAATTAATTCATAAACAAGCTAAAATCTACAAAGTAGGTTAAGCAATAAAGAATTCAATTCTATCCGACATATCAGCTCACAATTATGCTCAATATTTATAACAATAAGAAATAAACAAAAGAATATTGTGCAAACAATTTTTCAAAATTCACAAAATTATTTTCTCTCGCATGATTAATGAGGTGGATGAGTCAAAATGAATATCAAGCAGGACAAACCAGGAAGAGCCGCCCCAAGAAAGTGTCTTAAAGGCCATCAGAGAATATTCATAAATCACAGGGACATTCATTAATTCGCCAGTTGACAATTGGTCAATGCTCGCGATTTAAAATGCATTAAGAATAACGAAGAAAACCAAAATTATGCCAGAAAAAAAATTGAAAGGAAGACAAAAAGAGCAGCACTCAACTGCCTGTCCCGGCCACAGAAATGATTAATGACAAATTATTTTATGAGGGCAAGGAAAACCATGAGACCGAGGCAGGTTGAGTACATAGCATTAAATGTATTTAAATTATTATTACACAGCCGAAAAGGAAATTAAAAGCATGGAAAGCAGCCAGGGTCCTGCTTCAGCTCCCACTTAATGTCCTGCTTAAATAAGAATGGCAAATAAATCATGAATATTAAGTTGCCCGACGGAGAGAACAAAAGTCAATTCGCCACAGTTCATCTGTGTCGGGTGAGAGGAGGATGTGGAGGAGGAGGAGGAGGGCTAGGCCACTTGAGAGCTCAACGGCTTAGAAAATAACCATCTGCCCCCCACTACCTTCCATTTGATTAGACGCCTGTCGGCCAATTCTTCCTATATTTCCTCCAATTTCACTCGAGGGACACAAATGTTTATGCAGTTGGATTCAATTTTTCGATCCAACTCGAGAAATTGAATAATGCCACACAGCCTCTCCCAAGGATAAATCGATTAGTGTGTGTGCGAGTGTGTGTGTGGAAAACCTGCTCCGAGGGCATTTTCAGTTTTTGTTTATTAAATTTTGACCCAACTGGGAAAATAGCCCCACAATGCAGCCAAACGGAATTTAGAATATTTTTCATACTTTTCTCGCACACTTATTGAATTCTGATTTTCTTTTTTATTTTTTTGTTTTATGTGTGAAATTGCTTTAGCATTCTGATGCACAGTTTTCCATTAGCAGAAAGTGAACAATTCCTTGAGGATATAGAATGATTGAAATGGGTCTTAAAGGCAGCTGAATGTTTTAAGCCGAGATAGAAATTTGAATTTTTTGGGCACTCAAAATAAGAGGTTTTAAAATTAATTTTCTAGAGGCATTACAGAAAAAGGTATTTCATTTTTTTTGTTAATTGTTTATATAAAATCAGTTACTTTGCAGTTTCTTTTTAAATAGAAAGCTCTTTAAATGAAGAATCTCCTGTTTAATTAGTTCTCAAACTTTAACTAAACAAAAAATATTCAAGTGCTACACAAAATTTATTTCACTAAAGGCCGGCTTATATGGTTCTCCAAGTAAAACCTCCTTGATTCCACCTGTTTGTCAAGTAAATGCAACGAAAATCTTATGGTTAGCATAAAACACACAATCCCCAAGCCGCAAATGAAAGGCACAAAATCCAGGCAATACAAGGGCTCAGCCGAACAGAGAGAAAAGTGACGGGGGGAAGGTGAGGGCTGGGT
This sequence comes from Drosophila anomelani, assembly GCA_035045905.1. Classification (NCBI taxonomy): domain Eukaryota; kingdom Metazoa; phylum Arthropoda; class Insecta; order Diptera; family Drosophilidae; genus Drosophila; species Drosophila anomelani. The sequence goes on from JAWNOO010000165.1 coordinate 15,333,674, forward strand.
TGTGGCATAAGAAAACCTGAGAAGGAAGAGAAAATTGCGAGGGGTGGCGTTGAAGGGGAGGTCAGATGACTGAGAGACGACGACTCGGGCTACGTAATTTCGTCTAAGTGGGTGAAACAAATGTTGAGATTGCAGGCCCGAAAATTCCGCAAAACGAGAAGTCCTTCTCCGTCGGCGTACCCCCTTGACCCACTGTGACTTTTTTTCATATTTCCTGCTTCAGACGGAGTCGAGTGGGGCTTCAAAAAAAGAAAAAATAAGAAGAAAATAAGAGGAGACCAGAATAAAAGAAGCAAGCAAATGACAAGCCATAAAAATTGAGTATACGCATTGGTTGCTTAAGGGATCAAAGAATACTCACAGACCACCACACTCTTGTGTATATTTTTGCACTGCTGTTGGTGCTCTGTGTGTGCTTGTGTTTGATGGCATTCGATTGGCATTTTCAATGTATGTAAGTGGCTGGCTGCTCCTTCGTGGGGTGAAAAGTTATTGCATCATAATTTCCCCCACTAAGCATTTATTTTGCACATAATTATACGCCCAGCAATGCTTCTATAGAAAGGCCACCGGATATAGGACACACGAACGCACGCACACAAACAATGCAAATGGAGGACATCATAAATGTTAAGGGCTATCTGCCGGCAGGATTCTTTAACATAAATAAATGGGAATCCCTCGAATATCAATGCTGTGTTTCTGGATTGGAAAAGTGCAAATAAAACTCAATAAACAAAACTTATAAATCTGTTTGTAAATCAAAATATAATATATTTTTATTAAATTAGGTTTGCATTTTAAAAATTCATATTTTATATTAAAATTCAATCTTAAAAAGGGTGTTTTTAATTTTTAAAGAAACATGGAAGATAATTAAGCTTTGTTTTTGACTATTACGCCCAAAAAAAATTAATAAAAGAAATTAAACCCAAATTTAAACTGAAATACATATATCAAAAAATATATATCTCAAAAAAGATTAAGCCCGATAAACGGATTTTTCCAAGCTTATCAAAGGGGTCCTTGCCTGATTGGAATAATACCGAACGAAATCAAACTTTTAATGGCCATGGCGGTTGTCCTCAGAAAGGCATTCAAATAGCATTGCAAACGCAATCCGCGTCCTCTGTTCGAAGGGGATGAGGCGATAAAAATGCCTGTTAATGTTTTCAACGCTGGCAGGCCAGGACAATTGTCCTGCGGGGAACCAGACTGCTGCTGCTGCTGCTGCTGGTGCTGCCTGAGCTTATGCCCGAAACCATTATGGACAACTGCAATGGCGGCAATAACACCGCCGTTGATACTTCGCACCTGAGACCCATTGCAACGCCCCATCGCCCGATGGCCTCCTTGCCACCGCTTTTATACAGGTGGTTGGCGCTGGGCCCAGAAGTATGCCATTAAACAGGAAAAAATCCAACCGCCACACACGACTTTCACTGAAATGTTGCCAAAAAAAAAACAGGAGAGGGCGCAAAAAAGGGATAGCAATTCGCTGACACGATGGCCTGCAAATGTAACACAAATTCTGCGGTTTTGCGGCTATCCCATTTAAGCAGCCAACCTGCAATGGCAATAATAGTAGCTTGTAAGCTTGTTAGGTGTGAAATATGTTTTGGCACAGCCCAGTTTTGCCATTTTGTTTATTTTCTGCATATTAAATAAATAGGATTTTCCGGAATAATATGGCAAATCGATGGCGGAAAAGGGATGGCTGGGCATAAATTCTATTTATTGCCTGTGTTTATTTAATGTGAAGAATTTAAAAGTTGAATGATACCATAAAATGAGACACGTTTTGCACTCTCCCTTTTTATTTGCTTTATTTAATGTAGCATATTTAACAAAAAAACATATTTAAGAACCTTTAAATGGTTTTCTTTTACATTATCATTTATATTTACCATTATTTTAAATTACATTCAAGTTTCCTCTCAATTTCCCATTCGTACTACTACATTTTCCCATTTCCTGGTCTAACGAATTTTCACTTTGAGTGAATCGACACAAAGAGGAAATTGTAATAAACATGATTAAACATTCACTTTACATTTCCACAAGCATCCCCTTATTTTATATTAAGCATTTTGCTGTTTCACGTAAAAATTACAAGGAAATCATCATCAAGTGGTCGCACACCCACCGCTAATTGCTCAGCATTCAGTATTCAGCATTCGGCATTCAGCATTTCTCCCAGAGGCATTTCCACAATCAAATTGAGCATAAATCCAAACAAATGCTAGACTCTGACTCTGATTTGCTGGCCGCGGGCAGAATTTAATTAAACGCGCGAAAAGCGCTGGAATTTTAATCGTTTAATTGAAAAACTTTAACCGTTCTGGGAATGGAGCAAGGAGGATATCGTGGAATGAAAACGGGCATGGCATGCCCCTTCAAAATATAGTTATATTGAGTAACACCGGCTAAGAGATACCTCAGCTTTAGTTAAATACATTATTTTCCAGCTAAGTAAACATAGTTTGCTGCTCCAAAATTATTTTTAAAAATTTCTATGAACTTCCATCATTTGGCATTCCTGGCCTCGCCTCAAAAATCCACCAAAAATCCAGGCGTTGTTATCGAACTTTCGCACTACCGGGGAAAGCCGAATATGAAATCGCTGAAAAACTTTGACGAGCATCATCAAACGGATTTTTGAGTGACAGTTTTTAATGCCCGCCTTTTTGGTTATTTTGTGGTAGAAACAAAAAACATGGCGCCTGCCTCTGTGAGAAATTGCGACAGCTGATAGTTGACAGGCATTGCTCATACGCACCGTGTTCCGAGCGGCCTCCGAAGGACGTCAAAGTGAATGGTTCACCCTTTGCGTTTTTCCGCCTGTGCGTCGCTGGGCCGGGCGGCATTAATTGACACGTGATAATTTAATTAACGTGGCAACTCGGAGCCTGGCAACTAGAAAGATACTGTGCCGTGGTACATCGAAGATTCGGGGAAAGGATGGAGATGCTTCGCGACTAATTGGGTCAGCTCCGGGCCAGGATGGGTGGTCGGCGTGTGTTCATCCATTGTTTTCCCATTGGCCCCGAAGCCATCGTGCTCCCCGGTGCCCGGAATGGAGTGGAGTGCCTCTTAATTACGGTGTGCGCGTGTTGGCATAGAGGGATTTTCTTGTTAGCCTCTAACACCCCCGAAGACCGACGTAAAAGGCCACTAACCAACACCATCGCCGGTGTCGCCGTCAGTAACCACTTTGCATTGTTCGCCACAAAGTATGCAACAATAATTGACAACGAGCAAAACGGAAACAAAACGCAAAAATAAAGGAAACTGGGAGCTTTGAACCTGAGTCCCGGTTATTTGCCTCATTATTCAATAAAAGATTGCTGTTTATGACATTAATTATAGAGGGGAAAGTGGCTCCTTTAGTATCGCAATTGATACTCAATAACTTGCTTGGCTCCTACCTTCCGAAGTTGCAGATTCAAATTGTGTATAAAAAGGGAAATAAATATAAAATTACACAGCTGCACATTTCTCGTCGCACCCCAGATACTCCATAATTTGACATTAATTCTGCTTTAAATACTACCTCACTCACACCATTTAGCTACATCAAAACCATCGATTTCAATTAATTTTCAATTCCAGCACGTCAAAAATAAGATGAGTAGGTATATTTTTGGTTCACTCAATTTACTTAGCAAGCGTATTATAATTAAACCTGATTTGCCCTTTCAACGGTTTAATTCTGTAAGGTTGCAGTTGGGCGCTTGGGCCGGTTGGCCTGCCTTGGTCGGGATTTAATTACAAGCACAGAGGCAGCTCCTGCACCGCCAATGGCAGTGGCAATAGAAATGGCAACGAGAACGGCTGTGGCGAAAGCGGAGAGCTTGGCCCGCATCTAAGCGCATTAAGTATGCGCCGCGTGTGCCAATTAGGTTGAGTCAGCTGCCTGGACTTATGGCCAGTAGTTCGCGCACACTTGCTTCGGCTTCCTTCTTTTTTCGCCGCACTTACAAACCAATTAACCTTTTGCGGTATAATCGCTTCGAGTTCCATTATTAGCCAACTTACAGAGCACTTATTTGTCTCATCTTGCAGTCTTGAGTTTGCCATTACAAAATTGACTGGCCGCCGCCGACATACATATCATCAGCCAGCGTCGCCGATTAACTTGCGGTCGAATCAAAAGGGAATCAATATCCCAGCAACGCATCCAGTGCCCTCTTCCATCGGCCCGAGGTGGTGGTGTGGTGAGGAGCGACAAAGCTCCTTTCAATTTAGCTGGACGATGAGATGGGTCTTAAGATGCGTCTACTGTAGATAGACATTTAACCGATTACTCACTTTATGGACTTCTAATAGGGTTTAGCCACTTTAATCTATGTACTATAAATACGTTAAACACTAAACAAACATTTTAAATCAATAAACATTCAAAATATTTATTTTTTTATTTTATTATTTTTTTATTTATTATTATTTATTTATTTTAAATTATAATAAAATAATAGATTTTTTTTTTAATTAAAAATGAAAAAACCCAAAGGCGGCATCTGCTGTCCTGGAAAGGCAATCAACGTGTAAAGCGCCCCCTTCAGTGAAAGAATGACTTGAGACATTCAGAGTGGTCAGTAAAAAGATTAAACCGTGTACAAATAGCTTGCCACACTGGAAATTGGCACATTCTGCTCAAACAAAGTAATTAAATAAATAATATATATTTAAACTGTAAACAATACACGATAAAGTATTGTAGAACAAGATGACAGACAGCGACAGCGATGACAGCGTGTCGTCGTACCTCTCTGCGTTGGAACCGAACCCCATGGACGCATCTATCGGGTCTCCGCTGACGAACCTCGAGCTGGAGTCCCTGGAGCGGAAGCTAAACAAAATAATATTTATCCAACAAACGGATGTCAAGTACCACAACGCCCTGCGCGACATGCGGGACCAGAGCAGCCTCTCGCTGCTAGTGGAACCAAGCTTCTACGGACGCCACCAGGCCACGTCTGTGCTGGCAGTGGCCACTGCCAATGAGACGTATGTTTTTGATGTCCGGGCCTTGGGCACAATATTCAAGGAACTGGCAGCAATTCTTAAGGCGGAGCTGCCCCGCAAGGTGGTGCACTACAGCCACCGAATCGCCGATCATCTGAATCACCGTCATGGCATCCAATTGGGCGGAATCTGCGACACCTTTGTGGTCCTATGCGTGGCCCGCCAAGAAAAATCGCCCTGCTCGCTGCCAGAAGCCATATCCCTGGTTTTTGGACTTCCATTGGAAGAGCTGCTCTGTAAAGAGGTCACCGGAGGCTTTGAGTCCCGCCGAAACTTTTTAGCCCGACCACTCACCCAGAGTCAGTTGCATTATCTCGCCAGGATGGCCATACTGCAGCACAGGATGCACGATCGGTTGATCTACGGCAATATTTGCTGCGAAGTGCAACGTATGTCGCTGGCTTTCAGCCAGAACTACTCTCATCTTCCGATGTCTAGCGATGTGGCTGTGAATATGGCTCCCGCCAGTCACTTTGGATTCAGCTCAATAGATTCCAACTACAAGGTGATTACAGGCGAAAACGGAGTGTCTCTACCGACGGCCAAGGAAATCGATGACCACGAGATGAAGCACCGAAAATGCCGCGAGTGAAAGGATATCTGTACCTATATTGTGCATGTAGACTGGTTCGATTAGGTCCTTCATGCCTCCCTTTCTGGATCTCAACTCATTCGACTATTAATTATATTGCTGCCATAGGAAACCATGAAATAATTTCCTTAATTCAGAAACGTTCACAAATTAAAGAAACCTCTTGGTTTCGTTTATCGTTTAAGATAAGATTATATATTAAGGATCTTACAAATATTTACTAGGCTACTCATTACTCATAAGGACTTTGTAGAATGAACATATTTTTCGTTGAAAACAAATTTAAAAGTTCATAGCTTTAAGCGGAAAGTGCGATGTTATCATATAACAGAATGAACAAGTAAAATAAATCCATGGCTGCTTTTGAAATAAATATTTTTAAATTTCGTTTATCAATTAATCTTTATCATAAAATTTCGGTACGACTTAAAATCGCCTTTCAGTGGGATGTAAATCTTATTTTGGCAAGAATTTTAAAATAAATACTTATATTTTATAAAAAGTAAAAAAATTGTAATGTTTATATTTTGTTAATTGTTATTAAACTGAAAAAGTATAGAGGTAGATCGTTGCGAATGGTAAAATTTACACCGATAAACTATTACCTAGCTATCGGCAAAACAAGATCATTAAGTCTTTGAAGTCCACTGAATGTAAATAATATTCACTTAACAAAAAAAAATAAACATATGTATATACTTCAATTTGTTTTTAAATATTTTTTATTTAAATTATCATCGATAGGTCGAAAAATTGACACACTCACGACAACCTGTTAACCTGTTTGGCAACTCTGTCTTATGGACTGATTTCGTCTTGATTTTTTGAGTCACCACTTTTGTTTACATTTTAATTTCATTAAGAAAACCCAAATCAATTTTATCCGTGCCTTAAGTGACATGCCGTTGCTACTGCTCTTCCGGATCTCTGCCATTCGTTTAACCCTTTATGATTTCGCGTAATTTCCTGATTTTACAAACTACAAGATACAGAAAATGGAACGTCGTGGCACAAAGGCCCTGGAGCACTGGTGCCGTCTCATAACAAGTGGATATGATGGAGTCAAAGTCGAGAATATGACCACATCGTGGAGAGACGGACTCGCCTTCTGTGCGATTATCCACTACTTCCGTCCAGATTTAATACAATTCCACCAGCTTAAAGCGGCGGATATTTACGAGAACAACAGCCTGGCATTTACCACGGCCGAGAAGTATTTGGGCATTCCCGCCCTGCTCGAAGCCGACGACATGGTTACCTACGAGGTGCCCGACCGTCTATCGATCCTCACTTATCTATCTCAGTTTTATAGGGTGCTGGGAAAGAACTTCAAGATGCCGAAGGCCGAGGAAGCCATATGTGACGAGGGTGAACCGCCTCAGAAGATGATGCACATCGTAGGCGTGCCCAGGCGCGACAAGTGCCAGAAGTGCGAGCTTCCGGTCTTTCTAGCTGAACGCGTCCTTGTGGGAAAGCATGCTTACCATCGCACTTGCCTAAAATGTGCGCGCTGTGGATCATTGCTCACGCCAGGTAGCTTCTACGAAACGGAGATTAATAATACGTACTGCTGCGAGACCTGTCCCGATGAGGAAAGTGAATTTAGCCTAGCAACTGATATTGAAAATCGTTCGCCATCTAAGGATCAAGCTGCCATCGGAGGCCTGGCCTACTTCAGCGATGATGAGGAGCACCAGGTCGAGGAATTGGGAAAGGAGAAAGAAGGCTTGGCCGCTTCTAAATTACCCGAACCCAAAGCAACGCCCTCAAAAATAGGCGAAAGAATTAGGTACTATCAAAGATTAAGTACCGAACAAGATGGAAAGCAAATTAGATCGCCCAAAACTGAGAATTCACCCAAGCCCGCTCTACGAGAAGTCAACGAATCGCCATCAAAAGCAGCTGAACAAAATACTAAAACAGGAGAAAAGCAAAATATTTTATTTAAATCTGAGGTTTCACTTCAGCCTGTTGTACGGGATGATGCTAGTGAGACGCCTTTAAAGCCAGAAGAACAAAAGTTAAATGCTGAAGTAGATGAAAAGCAAAGTATTTTACCAGAGATCGAAGCTCCTCTTAAGCCCATTGTACCGGCTAGTCCGCCTCCAACTTCCCTGCCCAAAGAAGATTATACGATTTTAGTGACTGCAAGTTCTTCAGAGAAACTAAATGAAGAAGTATTGGATGATTCGGGAAGGGCAACTGAGGAATTACCCATTCCGGACGTGACTCACCCCCCAGAAGACAATAAGCCTGATAATGAGGTAAACTGCAAAGCAGAGAAAGAGAAAGAAAGTATAACAACCGAAAGTAGTCCCGAACCAGAAGCTGACCTTAAAAGACCCCCAGTTGTGGAGTCTCCTAAGAAGATTATTTCAGAGACCGCAACTGATTATCCAGAGGATTTGAATCCCTTTAAGGAAGACGAAAGCCTTAATCCCTTCGACAGCTCTGACGATGAGGTGGAGCTTTTAAAGCCTGTTCCTTATAAAGGAAGCGACAGTTCAACACCAAAATGTGATAAAATCGGCCCGGCCATATCCAAGCAGCCAGATGAACTACATTCCAGGAGTCCGACACCCTCTCAAAGAAAAAAGATGCCTATGCCGACCCCGAGGCAGTCCGTCCCAAAACCCAAGGCTCCCTCTCCAGCCGCCACTAACAATCGCTTTTCTACGTCGACGGAGTACTTGGAAATGCCGAAAGCCTTTCAACGGGATTCGGATGAGCGTGGTTCCAGTGTCTCCTTGCCATCGGCCAGTGGGCCTCCCAAGCCGCTTCGTGCCTCAGTTGCTAACTTAGGGCACGATGATCTGAATTCACCCATGCGCAAAAAGCGTCCAGCACCGCAGCCACCAAAACAGCCCCATTTCGAGGAGCCAGGATTTTCAAAACTATCCGATGAACAGAAGGCGCTGCTGCACGATCAGCTCCTCAAATCCGGCTCTAACCCAAGTGACAGGAGGTTAATACCACTGGACCAGAGCCTTTTGTCCGATGAGACACGACAGTCGTCAGACTACAAGGAGGGTCAGAACACCGACGAGGAGCCAAGTATAGTTTATAGACGCATTTTAGTTCCGCCGACGCAGTCCGAACATATGACGCCGGATCACTTGAAGGGGAATCAAGCGATTAGCACAGCTGCTCCTATCGATTATAACGACTTCAATAGCCCATTGGCCTTCAATAAGTCAACGCACGGGAAATGGAAGAGGCGGAAGGGGCCAGCTCCCGCCGTCCCAGTGCCGCCCCGCAAGGTACTCCAGAGACTGCCACTGCAAGAAATCCGGCATGAATTCGAAATTATTGCCGTTCAGCAGCTGGGTCTCGAGAAGCAGGGCGTTATCCTTGAAAAAATGATCAGGGATCGCTGCGAAGTAATGGAAAATTTGAATGACGACGGGTCTTCGGCGCCGGGCGGAGACACGCAGGCAGCGAACTCCAAGGAAGTCGAGGATCTTATATTGCAATTGTTTGAGCTGGTTAACGAGAAAAACGAACTATTTCGGCGGCAAGCAGAGCTTATGTACCTTCGACGGCAGCATCGCTTGGAGCAGGAACAGGCAGACATTGAGCATGAAATTCGAGTATTAATGGGCCAGCCGGAGCGCAACAAAACCGATTCGGATAAGGCCCATGAAGAGGTATTAATAGGTCGTCTCGTTAAAATTGTCGAAATGCGCAACGCCGTCATTGACAGTCTGGAGACCGATCGGGTTCGAGAAGCTAAGGAAGACATGAGCATCAAGGACCGGCTGAATACATACAATTCTGAGCGCGATGTCTCCGCCGTTCCCAACAGTGCCAAAAAGTTTGGCAAGAAAATTTCGAAGAAGGAGAAAAAGCAGCTCAAAGAAGAACATAAGAAAGATAAAGCCCTGGACACCGATGAGTCGGAATCGACGCCTGCCTTGGAAAAGGTTAAAAAGAAACATTTGAAAAATTTATTCTTTTTAAAAGCTTCAAAATAGTAAACTTTTATGAAACATTTTTTATTGCCATAAATGTGCACATTCCAGTAAATATAAAAAAGCAAGCAAAAGATATTTTCTCATTATGTTTAATAAATTTAATTTGGTACTGAAACTTTGATTTCATTTATTGTGATGGCAATTAGAATATATTCAAAGTTGTATTTTTTTTAAATATATAGTTTGGCAATTGTTTGTTTTTATTTATTTACCTTTGTTAAACTTTGCGATGGTAGATTTTAGTAGTATCGAGGAAGAGGGGAAACCGATTCTGTCTATAACCGCCTCCAAGTCAGCTGGCTTATTCAAGAAATAAAAAAGGTTTATTTATATAGTAGAGTAGTAAAGTATAGTAATAATTATAAAATAAAACAATTTATTGAATACGTTTTTTGCTTTGTCTCGATCGGTTATCGATAGCTTTTTAGTCCCATCGCTGAACTGAAAGCTCACATATTTATTGATCAGTTATCATTTTCTTCCTCCCGATTTAGGGGATTTTAAACATTTCCTATTGCTGGAAGAACAAAGAAAAAGAAAGGCGAGCCACTAAGTGAAATGGAAACGGTTGAGTCTTGAAATACAATTGCTTACTATTAATTTTATGTTCAGGGATTGAAAGAACCCACAATGAATCGTGTAGAGCGGCACCGTAACTTTAATGACTCCATGGATGGAATCTGGGAGAAAGAACGCAAGTTCTTGGATCAGATCTTTGACCAGGGCATTTCCTTAAAGCCCAAACAACGGATGCAATTCCACGATTACGTTTATCACCACTGCTCCAGCTTTGTACACAATGATGCTCTATGGGCTCAGGATCCCGGGAAGCATCTGCATGAGTGCCTGACAAAATACCTTAACTCTCGGTTGAGGGAAATGGCAGCGGAATTGGAGACCATCACAGATTACGAGCAACTGCTCATCGTCTATGCCGGAAAATGGCAGCCTTACCAGAAAGCGTGTGCGGAACTGGACCGTATGTGCCGCTACTTCAATGTTAACTGGGTGAAGCGTGAGCTACAGGTGGGCCACAACAATATCCATGAGGTGTACCCTATGGCCATGCAACTTTGGATGGAGACCGTTTTCAGGCCCATAGACAGGTCGTTGGTAGACTCTATAATTAGTCAGAGGAAATACGCCGCCTCCCTGGTGTACCAGGTGCTTCAGTCTATTGTGCAGCTGTATGCCAACGATGTTAGGCAAGAGACGTCGGTACGAAATAAGTTAATAAACATATTCGGAATGGAATCTGGCGTCCTCCAGTTCTATGCGGAAAAGACGACGGAGAATTTCGAAGTAATACTGGCAACCAAAGAATACTCCGATCTCAAGCCCTTCCTCAAGTACGCCTGCTTGGCAATGCCCGAGATCGAGGAGGGAGACAAATTTAAGGGATTCCTTAAGAGCCACATAGCACCACAGTTGACGGATGCGATTGCAAGATCGATGGGAGGAAAGGATTACGTTCAGGCAATACTGGCATTACGGCACGGTCCTCTAGAGCGCGGGCTCCGTGAGCATAAGAAACTGCTGGAAGTCATCGATCAGGTGTGCGAAACAGCAATTAATTCAAGTGAGATCAATCATAAGATGACATCCACTGAACTGCTGGTCAGGTATACCCATCAACTTATGACGACGAAGCATCCGTCGGAAGACGATGAGCTCAAACGGATCGTCGAGGTTGTCGAATTTATTTATGACAAAGATATATTCCTTAAGCTATACAAACATTCATTGCAAAACCGACAAATTAACGAAACATCCACCTCAGACGATCTAGAAGTAACGATGGTTTCCCTTCTAACCAAAAATTTTGGCCATGATGCTACCAGCAGCCTTTCGACGCAGTTGATGGAGATGGAGAAATCCAATATCATAAAAGATCAATTTGGTACCTATTTGGGCGAAAAAAATATTAAGCTGGGATTTGATTTTCGCCTTAAGTGTTTTAATGCCAGAACAGACGTTACACCCAAGATGAATTTAATATTGCCCGTTGAACTCCAGAGCACGTTTGACGTTTTCAAATCTTTTTACCATAATACATATAAAGATATGAAGCTAGAATTAAATGTGCCGAAATCGTCCGGAGAGCTTATCATAAATATTAATCGAAGTTCTCCCTACTTTGTGAAGATGAGCATGTTTCAAATGGCGCTCCTGCTGCAGTTCAACCAGAATGATAACTACACGGTCGATGAATTGGCCAAGATTTTGGGTACAGATATAGATACCATAACTCCGGTGAGTTTGTCTTTATCTGCTAATTTTATTTTTTAATTGTTGTTTTCCGTAAATTTACCGAATTTGTTGCAAATAATTCCCAGGTATTGGACTGTTGTATAAGGGAAAAAATTCTAGTCTGTGGCGAGTCATTATCAGCATCCTCCTCTGTGGAAGTGGCAAAGGAATTCACAAATAGAAAACGTCATCTCAACATCAACACTGTATCAACGAAACTAAGAAAAGTTGACGCGAAATTCGACGATAAGGAATTAATTAAAAAACGATCTATTCAAGTCCAGTGTGTTGTGGTACGGATTATGAAGAAGAGCATGATCATGAGTCACACACAGCTAATTGGTGAGGTTATCGAGGCGTTGAAGAATAACTTTAAACCGGACATAAAACTGATTAAAAGGGAAATTGAGTCTTTGATCAACAAGAGCTACATTGAGCGTTCCGAAAATGATTCATACACGTACATAAGCTAAAGAGGGTTTCCCATATATTTGTTTTTAAGTTCTAAAAACATTTTGATGAACCTATGCAATGCCAAAAATAATTTTATAATCTTTTCCAGGTACTATTCATTTTTATAATATGCATTTATTATATTAAAAAAAAAATTAATATTTGTTTTGTGTTTATTTAATGCTTACTTTTCATAATTTCACTGGGCTATTTTATTTATTATTATTTAATCAGAATTGTGAAATGCAAAGGTGGCTAGGATATTATTTTTGTTTGGAAACTTTTATTTTGTTATTAATGTAGTAATAATTATTTTAAGGTTTATTTGCGAGTCTGCGATTTAACCAACTTCCCAACGAGCAAGGTAAACCCATCTCCTTTTCAGTCATTTTAAAATAAAATAAACAATACAAAACAAAAGACTTAGGCAACGAACTTAACCAATTTACTTTTATATTTACTTGTTAATTAAATTTGTTATTTTTTTATGCCGCTTGATGTCCGGCAGTCTCAAAAAAACTCAGCTTCTTTAAAATATTTTATTATCCCAGTCTTTCAAATGACTTATAATTGGCTTTTTGATAATGACAAAAGTTGCTTAATTTCTTTCTGAAGTGAAAATTTTAAACAAATATTATGTAAAAACAAGTACTTGTATATACATATTTATTTTTTATATTTAGCGAATATAAATAACAAAATAAATATTATTTACATTAAATAGACTTCAAAAACGATAGTTTTAAGAGGCTCAAAGAACGCCACTTGGTCACACTGACGATTAGAAGGCAGCTATCGAAGTTACGCCGGCACGTGTAGTTAAGTAAAAAGTTCACTTTTTAGCTTTTTCCGAGAGCTCCAGTTTGCATTTAAGAACAAAAATGGTGAGTTAAATATCTATTACTTAACATCTAAGTGAAAGCGCAATGGAATCCCATCTGCTGTATGTGTTTCGAGAAGCTTCTACAAGTTCCACCTCCGCGTACTTGCCGGGGGACTGTTGTGTAATCAGTGTGTGTGTGTGTAAAACATGGATTAATTTGTTGGGGGGCTTTCTTTACTTGTTACAGTCTGCCGCTATCAAGAAGATCATCCCCATGTTGGACCGCATCCTCATCCAGAGGGCTGAGGCGCTGACCAAGACGAAAGGCGGCATCGTTCTGCCTGAGAAGTCGGTGGGCAAAGTGCTCGAGGGCACCGTTCTCGCAGTCGGTCCCGGCCCCCGCAATGCCGTAAGTATTACCCAATTATCTCTGAATGACAATCATCTAATTTGATTATTCTTTTGAGTACAGACCACCGGCTCCCACATTCCCATTGGCGTGAAGGAGGGCGATCGCGTTCTGCTGCCCGAATTCGGCGGCACCAAGGTTAATCTGGAGGGTGACCAGAAGGAGCTCTTCCTGTTCCGCGAGTCCGACATCCTGGCCAAGCTGGAGTAGATGTTGCCCACTCGGACACTGTCTCACAATTCTATGAATTCTATGTTTTTTATTAGTACGTAACACCACACACAATCCCCAAAAATATAATAAACCGCTGATGCAATATTTTTGTTTGCAATGCGCATGGACCGCCAGTGAATAAACTTCGAGTTACTTGTTAAATAGTATAAAAAGGAATTCTAATTCAATAAAAACAGACCTTACGATCGTTCTTTAATGCTAAAAAAAAAACAATTTGGGATAATCGTTAAAAAGTCTATATTTTAACTCCTACTTAAGCTAAGGCTAAGCTAATCCAGCTTCAGATTCCTCAGGCCATAGACCTGGTTGAAGGCAGACCTCCGCTTGATGTCCGGCAGTCCCTCGACCGCCGCACGTTCCCGGGAGATATTTACCAGAGCCTCAAACGAACGCGGCTCCCAAATGGCCAAATCGGAAAGCATTTTCCTGTAAACGAAATACATTTAAAGTTTTGGTTTGGATATATAAATGAGGATGCATACTTGTTGAGCAAGATGTCGGAGCGGGCCAGTCCCTCCTTAAAGGTCTCTAGACCCACGCCGTACTGCTGGCATCCTGCCTCCACGCGCGTCGTCCATAGCTGCGCCATGTCCAACTTCTTCAGCTTGCGTCCCTTTGTGGCGTAGGCCAAGGCCCTGTGGACACTTCTAATGGCAAAGGAGTACACATTGCGGGTGCGGCTACGGTAATGCTGCAGGTGGTATATAAAGATTTTTTGTTTTTTTTTTTTTTTGTTAGGAATGCAAATAATTAAATTACTTACCGCCGCCAGTTTGAAGATACGCCGCTTGCGCCAGAACTCATCCGGACCGCGCGCACGTACCATCAAGGCCAGGTTCAGGAACACCATAGCTGGATATCGGCCTAACTTTTAACTAATTATTTGATTTTTTTAATTAATCTTAAGAATTTTATTTATTTTTACATAACCAAAACCGCACTGTGAACAGCTGCTTCTCGGCCTTTTCGATACCTTATCGATAGCAAAGTTTAATTACAAATTAATGGCATAAACTATCGTATAACCTATCGTTATCGGCAGCTTGCCGGTTTATTTACATTTTTGTGCATTGAACCGAGCAAATGTTTTAAAAAAGTTAAATTTCCGTGTTTTGCCGAACATCTGCTGCACAAATAGTGTACCGATCGAGTCATTATGTGCGCAAACAGCCCCCGCGTCCCCGCCGCGGGGCCAGGTGGCTCTCCCCGCTGCACTCCGCTTTGCTATGACGGCCGAATCAGTTTATATTGCTTTGTGGTTACTGCAGCTCTAATCCTGATCCCCTCGGTGCCGCAGATCCACTACGGAATCGTTCCCCAGGTGTGGGGCGCGGTGCTGTGGGGTCCGGTGCTGTACTACGCCCTGATCAACATGGTCATACGTTTTGTCCTAAGGAACCACGACTATCAGGTGACTCACACTCGATAAGACGCACTTGTAACAATATTATTTACTATGTGTACCCTGTCCTATAGGTGGCCATACGGGCGTCCTTTCTCGGCTTCGCCATGGCCGTGAGTGTGCTGGTGATCTGCTTTGCGCCCACCGAATGGCAACAGTTCGGCGTATATGGATGCTTCATGTCCGTCTTCCACTACTCTGAGTTTTTGGTGATAGCCTTTGCCAATCCTCGCACCCTCAGCCTGGACTCCTTCATGCTAAACCACTCAGTGCACTATGGACTGGCTGCCGCCGCCAGCTGGTTAGAGTTCTCGCTGGAGGTATATTTCTTGCCGGAGTTCAAGCGCTTTGGTTACATTTGGCTAGCGGGCATCGTCCTTTGCTCGTTTGGAGAGGTTGTGCGCAAGGCGGCCATCATCACAGCCGGACGGAGCTTCACACATTTGGTAGTTGAAAATAATCTAGTTTTTAAATATGTCTAAAACCTCATTTTTAACCCACAGGTCCAGAATGAGAAGCACTCGGACCACAAGCTCATTACGAGCGGCATTTACGCTTACTGCCGACATCCTTCGTATGTCGGCTGGTTCTGGTGGTCCATTGGCACCCAGATCGTCCTGCTGAATCCGATCTGCATCTGCATATACACACTAGTCAGCTGGCTATTCTTCCACGATCGTGTTTATGTCGAGGAGTACTCTCTGCTCAATTTCTTTCAGTCGGACTATGTGCGCTATCAAAAACGAGTGCCAACGGGATTGCCCTTCATCCGAGGCTATCTGGTCGAGTAGCAGCCGATCTGCGGTTCAATGTCACAAAAGTTTTATTTGATAGCTTTAGGTAAACAACGTACAGCCAAAACAAGCACATTGTATTTAAAAAGGAAAAAATAGTTCTTTCTGATATTTTACTATGTTTTTTTTCGATTCAAATAAACTAGTCATAGTCAATTGCTGATAATCGTATCTTGTGGACGGGTCATTGCATATTTATGGGGCTTCTAAATCACAGATTGCGGCACAGCTGTATGAGTTTATCTGCCAGCACAGCACAGACAATAAGACTTGTGATATTTGGCATGTGTTGCCTGATACCTGTGTAAAAACCAACCAAACTTCTCACAAGATAAGCTATAAATAGTTTTTTCTCATGATCCTTCGAGGGCCCACGGGAATGTGATTATTAAATATGTTTGCTAATTTATGATACTGAATTTATCTGCCGCTATCTGTGTTACAGGTGTTTTGGAGTACTTCGCAGATAAGCTTATCTGTCAACTCCTTCTAGCATTGCTTACATTGTTATCACTTGTCCCTCGGCTAGATAGTTATAATTAATTATGATGACAAATCGTCCTAATAAGGCGATGAGGCGACGTCTTTCGTAAGCAGGTAATGGCCTACAAGTATCTACATACATATACTGAAACGTGCTTAATAAAATGTTGAGGCAATCCCCGACGAATTCCTATCTCTCAGTGAAAACAAAGATTTTGAGTTGTGCAAACTGTTGGCTTGTGTGATTCTTTCGCGTGTGTGTCACACTTTTGTTTTATTATCAATTTAAATTCGAATATTGCTCTATCTATAAGACACAAGCCTCACACTCTCGTCCGATCCACATGTGGGTATGCTTGTGTGTGTGTGGTGTGTCTGAGTGTGGGTTATATGTACAAACAATTATCAGTGTTAACAAAATGTCTTAGTCACTCTCATTTACTTAATTAACAATTGCAAATCTTGCTGCGCTTTGCCTGCCTCTCGCGGATCCCGACTTTCTTCTGCCTGTAAGGTTTCTGTAGCTTCCTGGTAGCATCTCCTGGTTTACTCGACAAACTCCGGCTTGCCGTTGTATGTGCAGCCCGGATTCTTGATGATGTGCCCGGCCGCATAGTTGCCACACCGGATGCATACGTCCAGCGACTTGCCCTGCACAAACTGCGACAGAAATCCGCCAACAAATGCATCCCCAGCGCCATTGGTATCCACAATCTCATGCACCGACAATCTTTTGACTGGGAACTCCTGCACCGAGTCCTGCTGAATGAGCAGGACGGGATCGCAGCCCTGCGTGAGGATGGCAATGCGTGGCCGCGACGGATTTAGCTTGTCCATTGCCACCAGACGTTTGCCAATCTCGCGCAGATCCTCGCTCGGCCATTTCTGGGACTCAGCAAAGGCATGCGCCTCCGCCTCATTGCCGAAGATGATGTCCACGTAGGGCAGGACGGCCAGCAGCGGTGCTATGTAGAATTGCGATATGAATGGTGCGCTGAGGTTCATTAGGAACGGTCTCTTATTGGCATGGGCGGTGGCAGCCACCTTCATGATGCTCGGCGGGTTAACGGTTAGGAAGAAGCCCTGTTGGAACAGAATTAGTGTTAATAATGTACATTTTTTCCAGTTTTATGAAACGTTTATAGTACATTTTGATTAAATTCGCATGAAAGTAAAACTATAAAAGCTTTAACATTAAATATATTGTCGGGAGCTATCTGGCTCATGGACTTAAGATATTGTTTATACAATAATGCGTTGATTGTAAAAAAAGCTCCCTTATTTCATTTGAGCCTTTCTATATATACATACATACATAGGTTGACAAATATTTATGGTATTGCACTTAAACCTATAAACGTACTTCTCAAGGAGAAACTTGAATAACTTAATTGGTATTTAGTGCTTAAGAAACCTCAAGTGCTTGGCTCTATAAACTCTGAGATATCTCTCATACCCCGTCATTAAGTAATTACTTCCGGCAAGGAATCTAGCGTTTTACTTACCGAAATATAGTAGTACAGGGCATTATCCACCAGAGCCTTATTTCCGGGCTCCTCCAAGTGGTCAATGGTAAAGTTATTGGCCGCAGCCAAATTTGCACAAAGTGATCGATGCGTTCCCGTAATCAGGACAGCACAGGTGCCCGTTGGCACGTCTTTTTTCACCTGATAGTGTACATCCAGGCCGGCGGAACGAGCCTTTTCCGCCAGAATTTCCGCGTACCTATCCTCGCCGACGCATCCGAAGAAAACAGCCACCTTGGGCTGTTCCAGGATCCACTGGGCGATCCGTAACGAGTTCTGCACAGATCCGCCAGCCAGGAATTCAGCCTGAAAACCATTGACTAGCTCCTGGTAGATGGGCATGTGGCGCTCCTCAGCAAGGATCGCATCGTCCTCCTTCATGGCATACTTTTGGAGGAATTCCATCGGCACGATGGCGGAGATGTCCAGCAGCGGATTGCCGCAGCCTACCAGGATGCCTTCTCTGTGGGAAAAACGAAATCAAAAGAATTATTATTAGAATCATCTTCTAAAACTGAACGAGTAGATTCCAGCCCCAGACCTAACGTTACGGTCGCACATGTTTCTCTTCTGAGGGACTGACGCTAATGCGCCCAATTAACGATTCCATTCAGCATCGAGTACAGCCAGCGCGCTTTCAGCGCAATCAGCTGGCGATGAACCTAGCAGATAGCCCCAACCCCCAGAGGAGAAGGAAAGCATGGGTCGGAATATTGCCCACAGGGACATGACACCAGTAGTTTAAATGGGATTTTTGTTCTCGAGGGAGTTTCTCTTTAGAGATTTGAATGAAGATTGAATAAAGATTTGAAACTAAAAGAAAAGTAAAATTACAAGTTTTCAAATGTTATCATTCAGCTTTACCAATAAACCGAAACCCCCAGATCAGGGATAGGGATCAGGGATCAATTTTGGGGACGCCACTGTGGTCTTGTTTTCGCCGCCTACGTATCTGTTTATGCCAAGAATTCGCCCTCCTTATCAGCCGCATAGTTCAGATCCCAGCGCTCGTAGCGCTCCGATAGAACACGCACAGCAACTGGCCCGGGTACATATACATAATATATGTACCTCCACGGGCTCGTTAATTCATTCATATGTGCTCCCGTGGCGTATCTTAGGGGTCAACATTTGGAGAATCTACAACAATTGAGAATCCAGATAACGAAGGCAAACAGAACACGCGCACACAGACAGGCGAAGCACGCGATTTTCACACGCCGCTGTAAATTTCGGCAATTATATACATACTTGTACTTTGCTTTAGGTGTCTGTGTGCAGCAGCATCGGGAGCACATGGTGGGTTCTTTTTTTTTGTGTGATTAATAATAAAACTACACGAACGCTGCCCACTACAGCCACAACTTACTGTAGCGTGGTCGACATTCTCCTCGTTGTTGTTGTTGCTGCTGCTTTGGCTGCCTTCTTATGTAAACATAAACAAGTTATTGCACTTCAGATCACCAGCACGCTTCAACTCGATTAACTCGCTCTCCGGCGGCGGAACTGTGTTGTCGGAAATAATCTAGCAGATATATTTATAGGTAATGCCAGGGGTTATCGTCGGAAGCGCGAGTTGCGGGCGGTTGGGAGAATTTGGGATTGTTTATCTTAGTGTTACCAGCGCTCCCTAAAAAGAAGCGGGATTCTCCTCATACACTGAGCACTTTTTGTGGAGTTTTTATTTGAATGCTGTTGAAAAACTACCTCAGGGCTAAGAATTTAGTTAAAATAAATGGCAAACATTTTGCAAATTTATATATACTGTTAAATTACTAAATTAATTTTTGTTAAAAATTCTATTTCTCAGAAGTTAAATGATTTACTTAATACATTACTTTTTACAAGCGCTATAAATACAAATATATATAATATATAAATTAAGTCATTAAATCATCAATTAACATACAAACTATATGATATAGTCGCCCCATCTTGCAGAATGAATAAATAAAAATAAAATGTAAATTTAAAATAATAAACTTTAAACTTTCGTCCACCAAACTTGTATCTTTGTTATTATTCATTCTACCTGAAAATTCCGTACCAAAATTATATTACTTCGCAAGCGTATCAAAAGTGTATATTTATATTTTTTAATTGATGTATTGTTCCTAAAATTATAATATATTGAGTTAAATTTTACAAAATGTTATTAAAAATCATAACAGATTTGTGGTATATGCTGTATTTTTAAAAAGTTCAGTAGTATATAATGGTATATAGTTTGAGGCCTGCTAGTATATTTTTCGTTGTTATTGTCGCGGTCACATCTACGGTTTCTTTCTTTCCGGTTTGTCAAAAGGTACAGAAGTGAAAATAAAAGTTCTGCCAATTTAATTCGGCGAAATGCTAGACATCATAGCTAATAATGGCAATTTTATCCTTATTTCCAGTGAAGTGCAACCTGAACCGCTAAAATAATGGCCGACGTTGATGTGTAAGTAAACGTTTTATTGACGAAAAAACGCAATTTGTGCCTTGCTCGGCGCGACCGCTTGTTGATGAAATTAATTGGTCCGTGTTTATGAATTTCCATTGATTATAAATCCTCCAATTACTGAACGAGCAAGGCCAAACGGTGGTATCGCAATGCAATACGTTAGTGTGTGAAATTATTATAATATTTTGTGTTTTATTTACACAGTGATGTTCCCTCCGCTGCCCCCGTCATCGATGGCGCCATGGACATTAACACCGCCCTCCAGGAGGTGCTGAAGAAGTCCCTGATTGCCGATGGACTCGTCCATGGCATCCACCAGGCCTGCAAGGCCCTGGACAAGTGAGTAATTAAGTAATCCACAAATTATATAAAAGATAAAGAAATTTAAGAAAGAAATCTTTCAACCGGCTTTTCTTAAAACCACGTTTTTCATTTGCCGGTATTGTTTTTTGAAGCATTACTAAAGAATATGTTAAATAACGAAAAAATTTTTTCTACATCTTCATAAATATGCTTTTCGTCTGTAGCTTAAAAAATGATAAATTATCTAAATCTCGGAGGAGTCGCCATCTTGTCTTGTGAAATCTTTAGCGTGGTTCTTAAAAAGTCTTGTGAAAGCTACATTTACATTTTAAAACAATCTTATTATTTAAATAAGTTAAGGTTCACATTTTCTCAATGATGAAATTAATTGGTCCGTGTTTATGAATTTTACATTGATTTAAAACCTTCCAATTACTGATCACAGCTACTAAAGTTAACGTATTAATCCCAGAAGGAAACTTTTATTTAACCAATATTTTTTCTTGTTTCCCCACAGACGCCAGGCTGTCCTGGCCATCCTGGCCGAGTCCTTCGACGAGCCCAACTACAAGAAGCTGGTCACTGCCCTGTGCAACGAGCACCAGATCCCCCTGATCCGCGTTGACTCGCACAAGAAGCTGGGCGAATGGTCTGGTCTGTGCAAGATCGACAAGGAGGGCAAGCCCCGCAAGGTGTGCGGCTGCTCCGTCGTTGTGATCAAGGATTTCGGTGAGGAGACACAAGCTTTGGACGTGGTTAAGGACCATCTCAGGCAGAACAGCTAAACAGCTTGTCCCCTGTCTGCTGAATGAGAGACTACGTGGAAAGTGTTTTTTTATAAGCTATTTGCTAATTAAAAAATAAAGACGTAAGAAACGTAAATGAAAGTCGAGCGAGTTAAATTTTTGGAATGTTCTTTTTAGACGGTTGGATATTTATATAAACTTATAAATTGGTAAAGTTATTTCTGAAGGCATGTGGTCTTGTGCTGTGGCCAATCCTTGAGCTGGCAGTCTCTGAAAAATAATTAAAAATTACTAACAATGTTTCTTTTAAACCATAATAGCTCACCGAGAGCAGTAGTAAACCTGCTTGCAATTGGCGCACTTCTTCTTGGCCTTTGTCTGGCAGGTGGCACAGCTGTTGCGATCCGGTTCTGCGTCGCCACCAGCCTGGGTGTCCTGCGGATCTCCCAATTTAAGATCTTCAATATTCTGCTCCAATTCGCAGAGCAGTTCCGTGCCATAGGCACTGCTCAGGCGGCTTGCCAATGCGCATATGTCTTGTTTGTTCTTGCTGAGGAACACAGAGTCCTGAGCTTGAGCTATTTGATAGAATCCACCGTCTTTGTCCACCTCTTTCATTAGCTCCTCCTGGATCTGAGGAATGTCTTCAAGTAAAAGCGTCTGCGACTTGGAGGCTGTGTTGCCGCTAAGAGTCAGGTGACTGAGGAACTGCTTAAGATCGATGAGTGGAGGCAGTTGGTCTAGGAGAGTCTCGTGCATCAGACCCAAGAGCTGTGGGGAAAACTTCAAATCAAAATACTCTCAAATATGAATCCCTAAAGGGACTCACCTTGCTCAACTGCTTACAGCGAGCCTCATTCAGGGCATAGTTCTCCATGGCCTGGGGATTTAGGAGCAGCTGCCTAATACAAAACCAAGCCTGAGCCTCCGGCTTTACAATCTTGGCGGAATCGTCCACATTTGTCCACTTCTCATCGATAAATTTCTGTACTCCCTTGCTGGTCTTCCGTTGCCAGGGACTAGGATATAAATTTAAATAAATTAGATTCAAAGAAATTACCTAAACATCTTTAACTCGTACCGGAAGCAGAGGACATCCACTATCAGCCATGGAATGTCATGGGTCACCAGCATTCGGCGTGCGGCACTTAGGTGGAAGAGGGCAATGTTATCCGCCAAATAGTTGAGAATCGAGATGCAGCGCAGACCGATCTTGTAGATGAGATCACGTTTCTGGCGTTCTAGCTCTGTGAGCACCGCCTCATCGACGTCCATTTTGGACTCGTTCTCGTGGTAGCCCATGCTGACCAAGCCAATTACCTGAGCCACTGCCTGGGCACAATAGTCCACCAGATCCATAACAGACTCCTGAAGCGTCTCGCAGCCACTGGGATGGTAGAGGCACACGTCTAGGAGGGCCACCACGGAGGCCTCGTGATACAGTACCGTGTAGATTAGAAATGTGGCTTGCGGATTGGGATCTATCTCTAGGAGATGCGGCAGCACACGGGTCTTCCACAAGGTCACACAGTAAGCCTCATGGATCAGCAGACGCAACTTGTCCCGCGAAATGAGAAACTCCTTCACCTCCTCCTCGCGGTTCTGAGATAGCTCCAAGGCCGCTTGCTGGCTCAGCTTAATAATCATCTCATGCACCTCCAGCCACTTTGTAGTGCCCACATCGCGCACCTGAAATGGACGGATGCTCTCGACGAAGAGGTATAGCTCCTCCGGATACACAAAGTTCACCATTGTAATTTCTTTTTAGACTGTTTCCTTACGAGTTTTCTTTTGAATTCGTTTTTTTGAGTGACAATAGCCGCCGGTGGGCAGGTGTTGAAGTAAACAAGTTGAGTTGCCATGGCAGGCAGTGGTTGCTAGGATCCTAGAAACGTTTTTAGCCAGATGATAAGCAAACTAAATTGGGTTCTGCTTTATACAACACACTACACACTTTATCTCTTCCAAAAATCTTAGTATAAGCAACTAAGCTAATGTAAGTACAATTTAAAACTAACCGAAGGAACGTATTTTGCAAACTATTTAACCAAAAATGCTTAATTTCTTCTAGCAATACTTCTATCTGCTGTTTTTTATCTCAGTATTATGTTTCATATAACTCTCATATAAAAAACAGCATAAACCGCTTACTTGATTCAAGATTGTCCCGAAAGAAAGCTAATTTATTGTGGTAACTTCTTAGTTTTTCCATTTTTGGTATAACTTTCCCAATAATACAATAGTTTTAATAGGCTTTGGCAAGGATAATGAAACTAAAAAGTTCTTTAGGGACCAAAACTAATCCACAAAAAGATCTAATTAACTTGATGTCAAGACAATCGTGCAGTAAGTAAGCGATGATCATAATAACGAAACTATTAACTTATAGATCACACAGGTTTCCGCTTTCAGGTAAGCTGAGCTTTTTTTGCTTTGCTATTTGTATTGTTGCCTCCCCTTCAGCGGTACAACCGCACCTGCTTCTTGAGATCCTGATCACTGATGCGATCCTGGAGATTCAATTCGGCCTCCTGCTTGCGCAGCAGCTCAAAGATCGCAGCCAGCTGCTCCCGCTCGATCCGGCGCTCTTCCTCGATTTGATCCGGTGTCAGAGTCTTTTCCATCTTGTGCTGGAACTTCTTGGCCTTGAGCTGGCCCATCAGATGGTTATAATCTTGGCCAGCGGTATCCTGATCCTCTATGAATTCCACTTCACTGTCGGTCGAGTTTTCCTCGTAGGCCTCATCGTCATCGGTTTCCTCCTCGTGGGGTGTTCTGGACTCGGAGTCCTCCTCGTCACGCAGTTCATCGGCTCCTAGTCCTTCGTCTTCCATTTCCTGCAAATGAAGCAAACTCATACATACATATGAATATTTCTCCAGAAATTCGGATGAACACCCACGGATTTGTCCTTGAAGAAGTTGGCAAAATAAAGAGCAATCAAAACACAGAGGAGGAGAGTGGTCAGCGCAATGGAATAGTTTCCCGGTAGACCAAGGAACAGGCCATCCAGAGAGGGAAATATGTCCTGCATTGTGTGATCAAATCTTTTGTTATTTGTTTTCCAAATTTTCTTGTTTTCTGTTTTGAGCAGTGGGACCGCAGCTTGCAATGAGGAAAAACCAAAAGAAAATGTAGTATTTGAAAAAAAAAAATACTAGTAAGGAGAATCTTTAAATCTATTTCCGTTTTTTCATAAATATTTGTTTTAAATATATTTTTTTAATAAACCTTCGACATCTTTAGTCGGCTAAATAAAAATTTTGTGTAAACTATTGGCTTATGTTCATGGCCGATGTATCTGAGCTGACATCGGCTATGTGGAATGAGGCGTCCTCGCCAGGCATATCATCCTCATCGGTGTATAAACGACGTAGACGCTCCTTATAACTATAAAAAATAATTCAAATAATTAATTTAATGTGTTAATATATGCTGAAATATGCTCACAGTTCGCTGTCCGGATTGTTGGCCTGATTGCGGCATCTATCCAACTTCTTTTCAATAGCTTTCACCTTATCCCGCTCTGGTTGTTGACATTGCTTTACCAAGATGCGGATTTCTGATAATAGAACAAAGAATTATTAGAAACAACAATACAATTTTGTAATACACTCACTTCTCACGGCGTCTATAAGTCCAGGCAGCTTTTCTCGGGCGGATACAAATAGGAATTCCGTCACATAACTATCGAGATTCTCCTGTTCCCTGCTGGCAGCATGCAGTACGGCAGCCAAAGCGATCTGGGATGGAGTATGCAGCAGACAGGCATCCGTGTAGAAAGTGGAATCAATAAAACTATCTATATGTGGACGTAATCTCTCCGGATTAGCCATATTACTGCGGGTCTGAAAATGGAAGGATAGTTTAGGTCCAATGAATAATTGCAGGATTTAGTTACCCACCTTTATGTCTATAAGGAAACCCTCGATGGGTCTGAATGGATTGTGGATGGTGAGGTAGTAGTTCAGTTGACCAATCAGCAGTAACTCGTTGGAGAGGACAATATCTGTGGCCTTGTTTCTGTCGCCTTTGATGTTGTTAACAAACTGATTGATGGACACGTTGAACTCTTCGACTTTGCAGGCAACAAACACACAAGTGGCCCTGAATTAAATGAATAATTGTTACTAATTGTTTAAAAAGTGGCCGTTAGTATCTTTACAGTATCTCCTTGGGATGATAGTCCATCGGCGTATTGTTCAGATAGAACCGTTTGAAGTAGTGGAAGGCTGTGCCAACCACGCACTTCGGCATCGGCGGATCGAAGCGGCGGCAAAATTCGAACAAATAGATCTCGTACTGCTTCAGCAACAGGCGCTCTTCCGCCGGCGTAAGGAAATAGTCTTCGATGTCATCGTAAGCCTGCGCCTCTGCCTCATGCTCCTCGATGTACTTGCTGTTCTGCTCCACGCGGAACGCCATCAGCTGTCCCTCGTTGGCGAACGTCCATGATTTCTTCTGTGAGCTCACAGGATACATTTTATCAGCGCATACCAGTCGGAAAATGAGCTGCAAAAATTTCGTTCTTTCCTTTCTGCTTCTTTTCCCCAAAACAGGGTAGTCGATATATCGAATCAAGTCTTTCCAGGTGTATTGTTGATTTTAAAAGAAATCGAATATCGATATGCGTAACAATTTAAAAAGCTGGCATGTTAAAACAATTATTGCTCTTAAATAAACAAAAAAAAAAAAAAGAAGTATTTTGTGATGTGGTTTAACTATATAAATATTAAGTGTTATTCTTTAAAATTCATTAGAAAATTCAAAGAAATTGAAAACTTTACATTTTCTATTAATTCAAGCTTGTTTAAAGAAATTGCATTGCCTACTTTTAGGCTTTCGTAATGAAGCATTTAAAAAATGGCAACTGACATTTATAAGGAGGTTTATTTATGGGCCCAGTTTACAGCTGACCGTTTGTTGGACGCGTTTTGGAACGCACGTGTTATGCATTTTTTTTAATTTAAGGTGCCCGCAGCATCAGGCCGGTCCAAATTGAATTAATTTTTGCTTCGCTCTTGTTTTTGTGCTGGGCGGCAAAATTGGGTCACTTGAATCTTTGTCCGGGAATCAGCTACATAAATAAATTGTACAGTACTCAAAGGTTGACGTTAGGATACCCTTAAAATAAAGTTCGAATTTTTATACTATTTCAGGATAATGTAATTTATAATTTTTTATTAAAATCAACTCTGAAAATTTCCGATTTAAGTTATTTTGTCTCGCACAGAAAACCTCTCCAAATTAGAATTATGCAGCCGTTATAAGTAGTCTTATTTTGTTAATATAGACTTAACGCCATTAAAAAAATTCTTAACAAAAATTTATTTTTTACTTTTTGTTTATTTTGATTTTTTGGTCCGGCTACAAATCAATGTCATCTCAGCAGCCTGAAGAGCATCCAAGTGCCATGCGTTTCGAATACTTTGTATGCAGGAGCTGCCTTCTGTAGCAATAAAATTGCAATTAATTTTTATTGACAACTCTGAACTCTTGTTCAGCGCTTTGTTGCGATTTTTTTTGTTGAGATTTCACTACAGAAAGGTAAAGAGTGTTTTAGTGTCTTAAACGGATCTTCAACGGGGGGATTTGTTCGTATATTAGAAATAAAATGGAAGTGAGATAATGTTAAAAGAATATATTAGAATTTACCCTAAAAAGATTTATTCAGTTACTTAAATTAATTAATAATTAAATATATGCATAGAAACAAAATTTTTTTTTTTTTTTTTTTATTCATAGGTCTGACAACAACCTTTTACGGTACACAACAGTAGTTTAATTTTGTTTGGCTCTCGTTTAAAACCCTTCTTTTTCTCCCCAACTGCATTTTGTATAATCCTTTTCCGAAAATGGCCTCAATTTCTGGGCCAAATCCCTCTTAAAGACCCAAACTGAGTCAACGAGACGACGACGCCTTCGATTGTTCAATCTGCAGGCTGAAAAGTTTATGCGCGTGCGCGACACACAGACGAAATGACACAAAGGCGGACGGACAGAGTTGGGCTGAGATGGATTGCCGTCGGCGAGACTGACTGACTGACTGACTGACAATCGGGTGGCCTTAGCTTATCGTCAGTCTCTAGTTACAGAGATCCAGAAGGAAGCTCTGCTCGGGGCGTACTTAAAATTCAATTGAATCTTGAATTATTGCATTGAATTTCATTGTTTGTAAATGCCCGCCCGCTGAGTCTGTATCGGATTGTAAACTGATTTCATTTTCCATCCGTGCCATAGATTTATTTATTTTTCTCATTTTATTGAATGCTTCAAGTTCGGCCGTCGTAAATCGTCACAAAATATTATGATAATTATTGGTTCAGCAGGGGCTATTGTGTTACCTTCGTAGGTTGGGTGGTCCTGGGGTGTTCAAGGTGCTTAAGCCGAGACATTGCTATATGCACCTTTCTTTCGATATCTTTCGATCTCTATCGGCAGACACCAATAAAACTCATTGCGAAAGTGCCGAATAGTATCTGGCAACAAGCATCTACACCAGTGGCCACTTGTGTCTCTGTGCATAAATGCATTTTAAAGTCATATTGAGCACGCGAGTCAGTGTCTTGTGCCCCCGCTATCTCCGCAGCAGGTCTTTAGCTCCAATCCCGATCCCCAACAATTTCGGCTTCAAGCATTATTTCTGTTCAGCGGCTACCGTTGGCGCGGCTAATTGTGCGTGTGTCGTGCGATTATTCAGCTTTGTATCTCACTTTGTCTGTCGCGATGCCAACGCTCTCTGGGGGCGTGTTTCGAAAGATACTACTCTCTCAGATACTCGGACTCGGACTCGTAGACCCATCGAATAGACGTGTGAATTGCCGGGCGAGAGTTTCGCAGCCAATCAAGAGAGTTATGTCTTCGTACATATGCCCGCTTCGGAGTGTGAGTGATGGCCAAATGTGCGCGGAGTGAAGTGTTTAAGGTGCATAAATCAATGAAGACGGTCAGGCAATACTGGTATATGCATATGGGGTCGAGTCCATAATGGCTGATGATTTTACTGAAAAAGTAAGGCTTTTAAGAGTTGTCTATATGTATGTACATATGGTAGTCGGTTGGGTGGGCATAAATTAAATGAAATAACCTTAGGCTATAATAATGTACAATAATAAAGATATGAATATATCTTAAAATAACATACATATGTACATAGCTTCCAAATTCGTCATGGAGTTAAAAAATAAATATTTAAAATGCGGAAAAACAGCAATTAAGAACTATAGCTTAGAATATAATTATAATGCATTTTAATTTCAAAATATGCACATACCCAGTTCGTCTTGGAATTTACAGATCGAATACAAAAGATATGATTAACAAGCTTTAAATGAATTGAATTGTGAATGACATTAGGTTAAAAGGTATACAATTTAATTTTACTTAAAGGCTTATCATCATAATGTAATTTTATTTAATATTATATTTTTTATTTTCAATGTTTTAACTTTTTTTATGCAAATCAAGTATTAATTTTTAAACATTGCTCGGCTAATATTTGTTAAAAGCATATTTATGTTAGCAAATATACTCTTTGCATTTAAAAGAACATACTACTTACACACAGCCTCGGACATTTAGCGATATACTTACACATACAGCCTGTGCACGGGCGACTTCATTTCGCGTTCGTTTCCTAAGTCATTTGTTTTTGGCTTGTTCGCCGTTCAAGTCTCTGCTCTCCCGTTGAGCCGAGATAAACTTGTGTCATCTGTCTTGGCCTGTCATAATTACATTTATATAGTCAACATCTAGGTAGCCTGACATTTGGAAATATGTCAGCCCCTGGACTGTTATGTAATGAATAACGCATTGGCTGGCCAGGATTTTCTGCTGGCCGCTTGATGGATATACACGTAAACATAGACGTCGTGACAGTTGAATTGAATTTATATATAACTATATAGGTGTATATATATATCTGTCGATATGTACTTGAAGAAATTTCCCGCTGTAAATGGTCAGACAAAGAGTTTGGTCATGTGTCAATGGATGAAGGCTTTTTATGTCGGCCTCCAGAGAGACAGAGATCAAGATTTTATATGGAAAGTTTGTGGATTAAAATTTAAACAAAAACAAGGATATGCTGTCCCAAACTTTCAAGTGATTTGTCTTCTATTTTCTTAATTTCTTCACCTCTTTTATTTTATTTCATCATTTACATTTTTTATTGATTCTTATCCGCCTAGGGAAATAAATTATTTAAAAATAATAAAAACAAACAAAAAGTCAATACAAAAACAACACTAAATTAAGATTTTTAAAATGTAACATTACACACTATTTCTTTTTTAATTTATGTATAAATTAAGAAAACAATAAAAACGTAAATTCATATCGCACATCAAATGACAATCATTTGTGAATTTTTCTAAATATTATAATT
The DNA here is from genome assembly GCA_035045905.1 of Drosophila anomelani. Taxonomy (NCBI): domain Eukaryota; kingdom Metazoa; phylum Arthropoda; class Insecta; order Diptera; family Drosophilidae; genus Drosophila; species Drosophila anomelani. Next base: position 15,363,520 of record JAWNOO010000165.1, read on the forward strand.
TATTTATAATTTTATCTATGTGTATTTAAACTTAAATATTACTTAGATACTGTAATTGAGCTAATGTTAAATCTATATTTATGGATATTTTGTACATCATTTCACTGGCACCAAAATTTGCAATTTCTTTTCACTTCGTAAAATATTTATTCTCGTTTTAAATCAAAGCGCTTTGGGACTGAATAAGTTTTTGAATTAATTCGAAGCATTTAGTACGCGAAAATGGATAATACATAATGGAGAGCATAATATAATATTTCTTTTCATATAAATTAACATTTAAAGATTTTTTTAAATACGAAAAATATGTTCTTTTGGAAAAATAATTTCAGAAACTATTTGATTTTAAGAAAATATTGAAATATTTTGTACATACCTTAACCTACAGTACTCGAAATTGTTTTGGCACTCAAACGAATTCTCTGGCACGAGATGACCTCAGCCCGTCAAGGTCTGTGATCTCACCAGGGTGAGATCGAGGGGCGTGGTCTTGCGCGCAAAGGTCGGGGATTCCCCTAAGCAATGGCCTCCGGGAACGGGTTCACTCAAGCTGGGACTATTGGAGCTGCGAGCCACCGGACTAACTGGATCCGGACGCGATCTCAGCGACAGATCGATTGGCTCGTCCAGCTCCGGACTGCTGGAAGTGGGGAACAGCAGCTCCGCCTTGAATTGATCCTTGAAAATGGGCAGCGGCGGAACGCCGGCGGCAAGAAGTACGGGTGGCAGGTGGCTAAATGGAGCAAAGGAGCTATACAGCGGCTCCGAGTGACTGCGAAAGATCTCGAGCAGTTCCTGGTGTCGTTGACGCTGTAAATCCGCATCCGGTTCGGAGCTGGCCGGAAAGCTGGGATTCCTCAGATCGAAACGGGGCAGACTTCCAGCGTTGGTGGTTGTTGTGGCAATGTGGCCACTGAGCACACTGGTGGCTCCATCTTCGTTGGGATCGCCAGCCGATGAGGCTCCGGAGTCACTAGGTGTATTGCTGAGGCGGGATTCCAGCTTCAAGTGCCGTTGATGTTGATGCTGGTGATGATTATGATGAAACTTGGCCGCCTGCAGGAAGGACGGTGAGGCGGCTCCGACACCCACTCCGGCTCCCACAGCTGCTCCCTCGATTCTTGGCGATGTGGAAGTGGCGGACTTGATGCAGGGATTGGTCTTGTCCTGGTACGTTTGCCGAGCCTGGTTACTAGCCTGCTGCAATCGTGCTAGTTGCTCCAGGCTGGCGCTGCTGACCGCTCCGTTTCCACCTCCGCCACCGCCTGAGGCGCCTCCTCCACCCGAGCCCGCCGTCGTCTGTTGCTCCTGGAGGAGGCAGTGGATCTTGAACCAGTTCGATCTCCGCCCGTAACGGGAACCGCTCTTGGACATTCCCACCAGGAGGCACTTGCGCAGGCGGCAAGCCTTGCAGGCCGTGCGGTTCTTTTTGTTGATCACACAGTCGCCGTTGTGCTTACATCCGGCTATCGCCGCGATGTTGTTGTAGGTGCGGCCAAAAAAGGACTGCAAGGATGCGGGAAAAAGGTAAGGATAAGTTGCTTAAGTTTGAATAATGAATAATATTATATAATAATAATAGATTTTAGAAGTTAATTAGGCTGACTCTTATTTTTAAATATTATTCTACTTTTCCCTTCCCTTAATCCTCCACAAATCCTTCCATAATAAATATATTTCTTAACCATTGTTCTACCTTATTTGCACCTGTCGCTCTTTAATTAACAAATGTGCGTTGATAATTCGGACAACTACTTGTAAGGCAGCCGCAGAGCCAGTCATCAGATCAGCCGAGAACTGGTTGCAGAGCAGGAAGGTACAACGGCTGAGGAACCATTTACTATATCACAGCTGATATTCCCATTGTTTTGGAGCGATGCCGACTCACGTTCAAGAGCTTGATTTTGAAGTTCAACTTTGAGTGGTGTTTGATGGGTGTCTGCGACTTTTGTTTCCGATTGCGCTGACTCACCTAATATGCATGTAATTTTTATTTGATTGACTGCAGTTTACAATTGTGCTCGCCTTGGGGCTTAGCTGGCTCTATATGTATATACATATATATTTATATATCGGTATGTATGTGCTCTGAATTTCGCAGACATTTTCCCATGCCATTTGAAGGTGAGCCTTCTATTGTGGCCGCTGCGCACACGTATCTACTTAAAGTCAATTAAAAATCGATTAATCTACCGAATTGAAATTTAATTATTGTAATAATGTTTTCGATTTTGCTTTGAGTTAAAAGTAAAAGCCAAAATCCAGATCATATTTTGCAGGAGTAAGTATGTGCGAAATTAAATCTCTTTGGTTTCTCACAACTGTCCGGATTAGGTGCCATAAAATATCGATTTGGGTTGAGTTTGAGTTCCCAGAGTTTTGGCGGGTTGAAAATAAACTACTCACCTTGCAGCCCTCGCATGTGAAAGCCCCGAAATGAAAACCAGCCGCCGGTTCGCCGCACACTTTGCACAGCTGGTTCATCTGCAAAATATTGGAGATTATATAAATTATATAAATATATAATATAATATAAAATATATTTTAAATATTTATTAGATATTTTTACTAAATATAAGCTAAAGATTTCTTTTTATACCCTGGGAACAATGCTATTTCGGCCCTGAAAATAATCTATGCATTCAAGTCATTTTAGTCATGTCGACTTTTTATATAAATTCGAAATTTATGATTTTTTCCACAATTAAAATTAATTTTTAAGGTATCTTTGTCGAATATAGTTCAAAGAATTTATTTATTTTATTTTAATTTGATTTAATGTGGTAATATCATAAATATAATACTATTATTTTATGTTTTCATATAAATTTTCCATAACACTTTTTCTGACAAATATTACAATTGCAATTAATAGAATTATTATGACTGATTTAATAACTTATAGCATTTATTTACTCACAAGATATAATAAATATTAAACACTTTAAGTTAATTGAATTTTACTTTTATCACTTAAGCAATATTTCTTCTTCGTCTAAACTTTTTTTTTCATTGGTTATCCCTCGGCTAAACGTGTTGTTGAAAGCCTAATTGAAAAACTCCAGCTCTGTGAAACCTCTTCACGATTGTCCTTGTTATTGATGATGCCTTTTTTCACAGATTATTTTTCTTTTCATTGCCTTTTTTTGTTTTGTTTTTGTTGTTCTTGGCTTGGCTCAGCTGTGATCGAGAAGACGAGGCCATGGCCACAACAACAGGCAGCAGCCACGAAGAAGCCACGCCAAAAAGCTGCAGAAAACGAAGAAGTAAGAACAACAACATGCATAACCGATGACCCACTGCGTTTCTCTTTATTTTTATACTTTTTGTTGTTGTTGTTGTATACTTTTATTTTTTGGAATTCTGTTTTTTTTTTTGTTGTGTTATTTCGCTACAGGTCGTGGATAGAAATTGAGGTATGCAGCGACCGGTTTGGGTTTGCACCATCAAAGTTTCGCGGCAATGTCAGAAGACCCTGCACCTCATCCCCCCTCCCCACTCTTTCACTCTTTCACCCCCCGAGCCCTCCGCCCGCTCAGCACACTCTTTCCCATGGGACGGCTTCACGTTCACACATCTAATGCAATGTACTGCCGCAGTGACTTGTTTTGCCTGCCCATTAAGCCTAAGGTCAAGCCAAAAAAAAGCTACACCAAAAATGCAAAAAAAATCAGTAGAGATGAAAAATATATACGAAAATTCTGCGTCAACTATTTAATGAGCATGAAGAATCTGAGGGAGGGATCAATTTTGTCATGGATATACAAAATAAATTCTTAGGCACACACACATTTGTGCGCTAATAATGCCAAGGAGTGTGTGTGCTTTTCGCTTCACACATTTTTGAAAATTCGAGGCGCTTGCAAAAAATAATTTGGCACTAAATTTGGTTTTTATTTTGGGGAGGAACAAAATTTATGAGATTCTACAAAAGGTTTCTTGGGAGAAGGTCAAATTCTAGTTGGTTTTATGTTTTAAAAAAATATGTTTTTCATAAAAGATTTAATAAGAATTAATGTAAAATTCAACGTTAAAGTAAAGATGTTGGATCTTGGATAATAAATATTAATAATAAAAGTAAGGAAGCCAAAGTTATTAATAAATGTATAATGAATATGATTTTATATATTTATTATTACATCATTATATCATATATTTGTTTGTATAATTTAAAATTCTGGGAAACTGAATAAATTTGCTAATTTTAAAAATACTATAAATAAGTGTCATCAATTTAAATAGATTACTGTCTGACAGTCTTTGTCATAAATTCAAAAGTTTAGTACGTTTGGCCTGTTCCTTAAGTGAATAAACTAATAATATAATGGTTAAGGGTTTTAGTAAATTTACTTTACTAGAAACCAGCGAATAATTACTTAACTTATTGTTTATTTTATATTTAAAATAATCAAATAATTAAAAGAATTAAATTTTAAGTGATAAATTTAAAACAATATTCAAATAAAGTCATTAAATTACAATATTTTAAATAAGCAAAACCCAATGCATGTGAATTTTCTATACTTGAGCTGCCTTTTGATACCCGAAAGCTCCCATCAGCCAGGTTAACTGCTCCGCCAAGGTGTTTGTATCTGAAGATTTCCCGGACCTTGGAGTGACAGTGGCAGGGAGCTGGTCTGCGAAATGCGCCCAGCAGGTGGTGGTGCCACAACGTGATGCTGCTCCTGTGATAATGGCCGAGTCTATCCGCCAAGCCGCCAGCCGCCTTGCCGCCGAATTCCCGCCGGCTGCCAATATACCCGGCACTTTGCATATAAACGCTCGCTAATGGACACCAAAGGTGACAGCAGAGCGTTGCTAAATTGGCAAACATTAAATTTGCACCTTCACAGCGAGCGAGCGCAGTGACCGCGAAACCGTGACAATTTTCGGCACAGCGGTGCGCTTTTCCAGAAAGCGGGAAAATCATCAGGCAATGCTGCAGCCCCACCACGAGATCTTCAATTCTTGACAAAAGCGGCCAGAGAAGCTCACAACAACAGACCCAGAGCTTGAGGCTTATGGTGATAATCTAAAATATACAACCGAATGGAGGAGTTTTGGCGAAATGGATTCATAAACAATGATTTGGAGCTCAGCACAGAAGAAGTTCAAGACAGTAAAATTTATCCATAATGACAGTGCACCGATGGGGGTCAATAAATGCAGTAGGTTTTCGATTAGAATGAGCTTTACTTGTTTATTTGCTATATTTGGGACGTTTTACTTACAGCAAAATTTTAGGAGAATTTTCAGTAGCTAAAATATTAATAATAATGGCAATATCTTAAATAATGGATATGAGTAAAATCTATATTCAAAGTTACTTTTCAAAAATGCTAAAATTTATTCCAAGCTTCAAGTTAACTAATATTTTAAGTATTTTTTAAATATAAATAAATCCCTTTTCTATACATTATCATAACTAATGCTTATACATTTATATAAATACAAAATGTGATTTAAATTCCTAATGATCGTATCTTTTTTATACCTTAATAAAATAAATATCAATCTAAAGATTTTATATAATTTAATTTTCTAATCCGATTATAAGCCGTATGTAGACCAAAGAAGACATAAACCACATACAAGTGAAACCTGTTTCGTATGGGCTTATCTCCCAATATAAACACACAATGTGCTAAATCATTTCGATCCTTTTTAAGAAACCCGAAAGCAATGCAATCGAACGGCACGCTTGAGCGATAAAGTTGCAGATTTCTATCCATCGAAGATGCCTCTGTAGCTGATCCTTGTGGCCCAATCACGACGCCGACCAAGGCCACCAATTCTCCTCCCTCCCCAAGACTCGTCTAATTCCTGGAGCAACTTCAACATAGCTAAGTGGAAGTCATGAAGAGCAGGACATAATTCCCATACCTCGGAGCTAATTAAAAGTCCCACAGGCCGAACCCCTCTGCTTGAAAGGTGAATGGTTATCTCTTGCATTTATTTAGTTCGATGGGCAGTTTTGATTGTGGGAAAACAATGAGTGGAGGAGAGTGGTGCAGGTTGCCGCCGAAAATTTGACTCTCCTTTCAAATTCAAAACCGAACTGCAGCCCCATTGTTCATTTCTGAACAGATCACAAGCAAATGTAGGTACAATCTCGGCTGATGGGCTTATCGATTAAACCAAGATTAATGTTACACATTGATCGGGTACAAAACAATTAATTAGAAACCCAAACTGCTACAGAAAATACAAACATACTTATTGATCGTAAGCCAAGTGGATGATTGTTCAGATCTAATCTCTGGAAATCTACAAAATGCTGTGTGCCAATCCAAGTTCAACTCGATGGGGGGACGAGTTCAGAGCGGCTTAGACAATAAGAACCAGATCAGTTTAATGTAGCTACATATATTCTCAACAAGCTCATCAAGTTGCTGTTGACAGACCGAAGCAGAGAGGCAACACAAGAAAAAAAAAATCGGGGAAAAAGTGGAAGGATTTTCCTCAATAAGAATAATAAACAAGAGGCCCAAAATAAAAGATGTGTCCTTTAAAGCAAACAAAATGATGGACACAATGCCAAATCAGATAAAAGGCAACACACAGAGGGAGAAAAGGTGTTCAAACAAGCAAACCACGATTGTCTCAAATATTTTGAAGCGGCTACAAAATAGAACAAGAATCAAGAACACAACTCGACGAACCCTGGAGCATTGACACAGTCTAAAAGCCCAAAACCCTTCGCCTCCGATCTTCCGATCCTCCTGCAGACAATTGCCGGTAATATGCTTTATTATTAGCCCTGCAGCCACTGGCGACGGACATTCGCAATATGCAAATCCACTCAGCAGTCACACGCTCTAGTTTGAATTGTCTGCTTCCTCGATCTGCGATCCCCTATCCCCGATCCTCATCCTCCGCAAGCGATCGAGGATCCACGATCCAGCCGAAGCCGCTGGCAATGGCCCTTTTTCTGCTTGATTGCCGACAGCAGTTGGACAATTAAATGTTTGAATATCTCCCAACTCTGTCCCTATTCGCTCCTATTGTAGTAATTTCTTGACACTTATCGCACAAAAGGCAATAACATTATTAATGAGCATGTCAATGAGCTTCTTTTGTTTTCGCCATGCCGCTTTTTCTGGCTCTCCTTGGGCGGTGTCCTTAAATATGAAACTTGGGAATTGGGGACTTGATTAGAAAGCAAAATCGGCAAATCCCTTATGCATTTATTTTAATTATTTTAAATCTGTTTGTTTAGGCTGATTTATTTTGACGGGTTTTTAATCACTTGTAAAATATAACTTTAAATACGTTGGTTTATTTAAAAAACATATTAATAAAATACATGATATTATTCCTGATTTATTCTCTTAATTACTTTATATTTAATTAAACAGATCTATCTTAAAGCATTTCTTTCGGCAACTTTGAACTTAATTCTTGGTATTTTTGTTATTTATTTTAAAAATGTTTAATTATCATGCTTTGACAATTTGTTGTATTTATTTATAAACATTTGTATTCCCTTTAACATATTTTTATATATTTTTAAGTGAGTTGCTACATTGATTAAATATTTTATTATCTGAATTCTTTCTAAACACATTTATCCAACACCATTATCTGATCTTTAATCGTCGCCTTTGTTGAAGCTGAATTTATGCTAATTATGCAAAATGATTTTAACTCAATGAAATGTTTTATTTATATGCATCCACTTTTTCCGCTTTCAAAGCTTTGATTTATTTGTTTCGATTTGTTAATCTGTTTTAACCCAGATAAATTAACCAAGTGTATGCTTTTTTATATTTCATTGAGAATTCTGAAGAAATTCTAAAGAAATTTTAGCAAATTGTTTTATATTTATGTAATCCAAATAACTAATTTTCAACTTACATTTTCCAAATGATATATTTCCAAAACAGCATAAATTAATTATTGAAATGTTACACTTTTAAATATTATGTTTCTTATTTGTTTCTTTCTCTTTCTTCTTTCTTTTCTATATTTCCAAAACAGCATAAATTAATTATTGAAATGTTACACTTTTAAATATTATGTTTCTTATTTGTTTCTTTCTCTTTCTTCTTTGTTGTATTTATTTTTCTAAATTCACATATTTTGTTTCTGTTTGGTTTTTATTTTTCCTTGTTATTTTATGTTAAACTTCACACACTTGGCCGCATTTCTCATCAATCGATTTTATCAGATATTTTCTGGATATGCCACACAATAAATCCGATTTAGCGACGGTTTTTTCGAGTTATATTGAGGCAAAGTCACGTGGCGAGGAACATAGCGATCGGTCGCTTATATATTGAGGCTTGCGAATCCGACTTCGACTGCCTGCATTTGGCACTTTTCGGGCGAGAGAGCAGCGTAAGCCTGACTGACGATGCTTGGCAGCGTAGCGTCCATCCGAGACTAAATCGTCATCGTCGTTCTGAGCTCCAAACAGACCCGGACTGACTTGGCCCTGGCCTCAAAGATCATCTCATCCCAGCAGCAGCAGCGGCAGCAACATCTACAGCAGCACCAGCAACATCCAGCAGCAGCAGCAGCAGTAACAGCAGCAGCAACAAGACAACAAAGCGCACGCGTCGCGCCTGTGCAGTGGCGGGGCAAGGCGAAACTTAACTGTTAATCAGCCGCCGCGGCGACAGGAATTCCTGTTTGGCAAACAGCTGCTGATGCTGCCGCTACTGCTCTGCCTCTGACTTTGAGGCTCTGCTAAGTTGGTTCGATCTGTTAAGAGATCTGGTCAAGAAATAAATAAAATATTTATTATGAAATTTAATTGAAGCAATTCAAAATAATTAAGATAAAATAAACCTATGATAAATAAACTTTCAGCCATTATTAAAATAAAACAAGCCATTCCTAAAGGATCATTTATTTAGCATTTCTCTGTTGAAGAACTTTAAGAAAAAGTCCCTTGGTTTGTAGTAACTTCAAATTCAAATACAATTTCCCCTTTACCTTTTCCTGCTCCCATTAGATCATAAATATATCTCTGAGTGTACTCTGTTACCGACTTAGCTTCAAACATGTTCGCAGCTGCAAACTCGCTCTCAGGAATTTCAGATCTCCGCTCTCCATCGCCGCTCTGGCTCTTTAAGCTGAACTCTGGTTGGCTGTTGGCACCGGCACGATCTTCCAGCGTTTCGTTCGTTTTCATTGAATATTGTCTCAATGCGGTTGGCTGTTGGTTGTTGTGTGTTTCTGTTTTATTTTTACCCCCCATTTGACGCTACACACGGTACTGTTATCACTTGAGTGTGTTGGCAGCGAGCGCGTTCGAGTATTGGGATTTGGTTTTAGTTCCATTGTGCATGTGCATCCATTTGTATTCGTATTGGACTGGCTGGCTAATGTGGCAAGGAGGTGGGCACTTAATGCCCGCCGATCAGCGTAAATAAACATTGAGAGAAACCGAAAGAAAACATCATCAAATGAAATTTGTAGCTTGTCGGGGCAAAATGGTGAAAACAAGTTTGTTGCCTGAGTCTTTTGTATTAGCTTTATGCTCGCATGCATTTCTATATTTTTCTTTATTTATTTTGAAGGGAAATAAATCAATTTCAATTGTTGAAAATATAAAGACTTTTAATATGCTTTGGTCTTTGTTAATAAATTGAAGTCATAATTCTTTAAAATAAGCAAGTTTTGACTCGTTTTTAAACATTTTCCTTCTATATTGGTACAAATTTAGATAATTCATAGGAACTAGAAAACGAGTTCGTTTCCTAAGTCTTTTGATTTTCATTCATATTAAAATGCATTTCTCGTAAAAATATATTTAATAATAATAATTAAGTTGTAGAAACTTTATAAATTAAGAGAGTAGCATGATTACAATATCTAAAATATTTTAAAAAAAAGCTAATCACAATTAAATTACTTTTTTTTAGTAGTAATTCCCCGTAATGTTTTCAAAGTGTAACAGGAAAATGTTAAGCCAAAGACTTAATAACTCTCTGTTTAAATTGGATCTCCGCCAGCGGCAATTGCACAGTGATTCCCGTGGCACAATCAACGCGTTTCCATACATCTAATTGAATTCTCCTGTCATAAGCCCGATCAGATGGCTGCCTCCGTGCTCAGATGCCCACTCAAGTGATCCTCAGGCATTCGGCCAGCCAAGTCTTTCTCCGCTCCGGTCAAGCTCTCGCGGCTTCTGTCACTTCGTGATGATGATGATTTCATTTTAATAACACCACTGGAGGGAGGCACGAACAGTGCTGCCCGGATCGTTTAATACCCTGCATACGCCGCGGCCGTGTCAACACCACTTGACGGAGTAACAAGGAAGCGCAACACTCCAAAATGACGTGTAATTTATCACAGCACGAGCAGCATTTAGCCATGAACTGGAACGGTGACGGAGACTCCCAGCTACCGACTCCAGACAACCGACTCTCTGACTATGAGTCCATTTGAATCTGGCCAGTTGCTTCCTTTTGGCTCCGTCTGTCAGCATCGTTGTCGTCATAATCTGCCAACTGATGTTGCTGCTGCTATATATACATATATTTTTTTTGTCGTCATATTAACATTTCTTTAGCCGGTAGGCAAATCTCGCTTTTCCCTCCGGCAGTCTCGAAAATTTTTTAATTAAGTTTAGGCCTTGGCATCGGGCGCATATCTGGACAGCTCGCGTGCTCATCTCATCATCTCGGTGATGAGTTGAGGCATTAGCTTTGATGTCTGCTCATATTTATTAGAGCGCAATTTGAGCGAGAAAAATTCCAGCTACTACAAGTTTTACAGAAAGCTAAGAATTTGTATTGGAGGGGATAGTAAAATGCTAGCCTAAATGATTATTAATATGAGTGTGTGTTTAATTAAATTAAAAACAAACAGGCTATTTCACAGAAAGTTAGACAAATTAATCCATTTTTGATAAATTTGTTGCAAGTACTATTTTAGGTAAAATCTAAAGAAAAATCTGTATCAACGCGTAACAGAATTACGCGCCTAAGTGGATTAATAATTCATTTCACACAGCTCAGCTCCACGCTGTCCATAGCCCATTTAAACTATTCAGAGAAAATGTTCGAACCAAAGCCAAAGTAAGATTGCCAAACACTTGAACAGGTCTGATCTGTTCACTAACATGGCCAAATACAAATTGACTATGGCCAAAAACACACGCAAACCGAAGGAAATCAAAGCGAGACACAAACAAAATAGGCGACAAATCTCCCCGAAGTCGACTTTGGCAGCCTGAAATGCCACAGAATCGGAGACATTTGGCGACATTCGATCGATGCCAAATCGATCCAGATACAGATACTTTAAATCACAATTTCAATTGAACGAACGCAAGCCAAACACAGAGCCAAAAAAAAGAGTAAAGCAACAACAACAGAAATCTGAAAAATCGCTCTGCGCACATGTCAAAGGCGGTAGCGAAATCTACAACGCAACAGCAGCAGCTATAACAGCATCAACTGGCAGCCAGCATTTTATTTCAATTTCAATTGATTGTCGTACAATCGCCATGAATAATTCAATTTTTAGAATTGCCTTGCATGAAGTCGGATAGAGATAGCTGCCGGACAGGCGGACTGCGAGAGCGAGAGCAGGATGCAGCGAGGAATACGGAACATGGACATATTTTCGCCACTGACTGCTGTTGTTGTTTCTGTAACTTATAGTCATTCTACGTCTTCTCATTCCCCCGGACCCCTTACTCAATGCTCCAGGCCCCCATCCTCCATTCCACCTTATGTTGCTGTCAATGTTATAGGCAACGATCTAAGCAAAAATAAAGAAGATGGGCTTCCTATATCAAATATAAGTATTTTATTGAGTTTTTACGATTGGGAAATTTGATTAACTATTTTTGTAATTTTTTATTCATAATAGTATTTAAATTTGCAGAAAATATTCTTTATAAATGATTAAAAATTTCCAAAAATCAATTTTCTTATTTAAAGCCCTCTCAAAAATCACGAACAAATGTTTATAAATGAAGGCAGATGCTTTAATTTTTTGCCATTATCCTTTTTTTTTATTATAGCCAAGGGTTACGTAAAGCGAAATGCATCAAAACATCATCTTGAACCATTAGCAATGTCGGACACATTAAGCATCCCCTGCAGGAGAGACAGGACTCTTTCAACTGCCACAGTGCTGTTGCCAGTCAAGCAGCCTTGATTAATGAGTTTATTATGCAACAATTATGTGTATAAACAGTGAGCATTGAATGCGAATATTCAAATCGGAGTGAGTGTCCCGAAATGAATTTGGCTTTTGAACGTTTCAAGATCACGGATCATGTCAAATTAATGAACTCGCTCCCGGGCTCTTGACTTTGACACTTCATAAAGGTGTCGTCGACGGCGCGGGAAGTAGGATCCGGCGTCCTGTCAAGGACAATAACCGGACTGCTAATTTCATTTGCCTCAGTTTTTATGCAAGGACATGTCTTGTCGCCGAAGACGTTCCCGGCTTGCATAAATCACACGGCGATGAATTTGCATAAGTCCCGGCGAAGATGCCACGAGTAATTTGTTCTGCTTAAGAGGAAACTAGTTTGAGTCCTGTCATGGGATACTTCAAGGATATTTCCAGAGACATTTCCATCGATGAGAACTTGAAGGAAATACTCGATATAGATAGATTTGAAAAATGTGGCTGATTTAAGGATATAGATGGAATTATTAATTCTAGAAAAATAAATAGTTGTTATTAACGTTAAATCTTAACTTTACATTCAATATTCATCTCTAGGATATTTTTTTAAATATATCTAAATTCCTGTTATTGTGGCCTCGCAGATGAAGGCACAAATTCCTTTTGAGAGTATCTCTCAGATGCGCATTTTGCTCTACATTTGCCTTTTGTCTGCCGACTGCATTCCATCGCTCATCTGCTCTGCCCTAAAGTTGGAGCCGCGCCTTTTTTGGGGCACATATTTCGCCTGTGATGTCATCTCATCTCTGCAGCGACTCGCATAAATCCGTAGCCCAATTTGTTAAGAGCGCGTGCTTAAGCTTCCGTCCGTCGGCCTGAGTCTTCTGTCCGTGGCGGCGGCTTTTGCTCAAAAAGAGACTAATAACAATTGTACGATCCGGTTGGACTCTCTTTCTCTCTTCTTAGGGGTTAACAAGCCGATTTTTGTGGCCTAAACGAATATGAGATACGCTAGAATCTTAATTATATGTTGAAGTATTTCCTGGACTTTCAGTTTCCACATTTTGCTTTGAATGCATAAAGCTCTAAATCTATATTCGTAAATTGTAAAATGTTATTTTATATTCCTGGATCCATTAGAATTAAATAAAAATTGTACTTAATATTTTATTTATCATTATCTTTATCTCAAAGTTTATTAACCAACATGGAATAACCCTTTGCAAGAGTATTACTGAGGTTTTTGCATCTCACCCGCCTGGGCCTAAGCAAAAGTGACAAATTGGAGCGTTTTTTTTCGGGGCTTCGCTGCCTTGGTGCTTCAGTTAAAGTTAAAGCCTGGATCTGGGTGCAGGGGTGAGTAACTGGGGAACAGAGACACCTCTTCACACATGTGGAACGACGAGTTTCGGGGCTTGGCCACAGCGAGCCACATTTAAGTGGATTTCGGAGCATTTTGCGAGAGGCGAGACAAAAACAAAAAAAAATCGGTTTACCCTATAAATCTTTTGGGTGTTGACTTGGTTTTCTTTTCTGACTGGCTTGCCTTTGCCTTAGCTTGGGCTGATTTTGTTTTTTCTGCACGTTTTACGACTGACATTAATTGAATGCGTCTCGAAATTGGGGGAACTTTCCTTTGGGCATAAGGCGCACGCTTCATTTGATTTATTCGCAATGCGTAATCTCCCCGGCCATCCAAAATATTCGGTGAACTTGGCATCGCGTCTCGGATCTCGAACCGCGGTGGGAATTAGAGGCTGAGGACGCGGCCTCGCCCCTTTTCGGCTGTGTCGGCCGGAGAACAAAGTGCAGCCGAAATGCCACAAACAATTGCTTCACATTTTCCAACTTTCTTTCGGTATGCTTAATAGTCCAGAGGAACTAGAGAGCCCAGGGTCCAGTGCCCACGGATCGCTCCTAGAACCAGTCGCAAGATCAAAGCTCGGCGATATAATTGGTCGCCGCCGCTCGTTGACCGCAGAGATCCACATCCACATCCCAATCCCAATCCCAGTCCTCCGCTGCAGCCTGCGCATGCTTAATAATAATTCGTTTTGGCAAACAATGTAAATTCTTCATTAGCTTCCTAATTTGCTTGGGATTCGCCGCTGCGGAGGCACCGCTCGATCCTTGGCCAATTGTGTGCTCTGCTCTGCGATCTGGATAAAATGGTATTTTATGAGGAGTCCGGCGAAATTTGTTACATTTTCTTAGGCTATCTGGGGAAGGGAAGGCAGCTCTGTCATTTCCATTGGGACATAAATGTTTCTATTTGTGGGCGGTAAACAAGGGAAAACTCTATTTATGGCTTACTTTGTTTATGTTTTGTTTTTGTTTGTGGAAGAATAATTTATGGAAAGGGGATTTTTTTAGGATTAAAATATTGGAGGACTCTAATTTAGTTTTCTTTTGAAGATCATTGGGAGTAAATAAACCCTTAATTTGAACTTTAAGAAATCATTTACTACATTTTAATTCCAATCTTAACACTTCTATAGAAAACATATTTTATTTATTATTATCATTATTTCTATAAATCCAATTGCCCAACGACTACATCCTGATAGTTTCTCAATTATCAATAGGAAAAACCAAGACCGCATTAGACGGTCATTAGACATTCTATCCTGCATATTCGGAACGCTTTTCTCCTCTTTCTGTTTTTCCATCTCGCAGTAATTTTTCACTCCACATGCTGCTACGAAAGCGAGTCGAAGGAATGCCGCTGATTTGCGCTGATTGATCGATTGATTGAGTGATTGACAACGGCGCCAATGAGCGGCCGATCATTTGCTAACTTGGGCAGTTCACGTTCGCTAATTAATTAAATGCCAAAATGCCATAGCCAGATCGCAGGCGTTCTCCAGTTATGGCTTAAAAGTTGTAATTTGATGATGGCCTAAAAGTTGGTCAGAGGGCTGCTGCCAGAGCTTTCCATTTAATTGGTAAATAAGAAGTGTTTTGTTGGATTTTCCCTGCATCCCAGTAACTCTTCAGTTGAGTGCATTACACCAGGAATTTTTGTTGCTCTGCTTCGACGACTATAACTGCGACCATTCTTTACGAGCGGCAATAAATTTAACAATTTGTTTAGTGCAGACACACACACACACGCCCAGTATTGTGGCTCACACGGACACGCAAAGTGTCTACGGCTTCTGGCCATATATGGCGAATCCTGGGGCCGCTTTGCAGATGCCAAAAGCGAAGCAATTTGTCGTGCGGTAAACAAAAAGGCAACAACATTCGGGCAGCTGCTTGTCGCCAACTCAATGGGTTAAACTTCCATGGGACTGCCACAGGAGAGGGGGCCTAGAGGACCAGGTCCCTCCTGGTAGAAAGCAAGAGTTAAACACAGTTTTTCAAATCATTTCACAATATCGTATTCCCGTCACGCAAACATCTATCGCCTTAGGATTTCGCTGGCCAAAACTCTATACATGGCACAACGATAATCGCAGCTGATCGATAGAATTAGTGACTTTCTTTGGATAAACCATCACTTTTCCGGCCCAAAACAACTTTCAACCAGATTGATCTATTGATCTGAAAAGGTGAACGGAAAGAAAATCAGGTAGCGAGGATTACTGCGGTGTCTGTTCATAAAAGGATTTATGTAGCTGTATATTTGTCACGAATTTGAAGAAAAAATAGAGGAATTTAATCTTTATATATTAATTATCAATATTTTATTAAATTATAATAATATTTAATATTTTATAGGAAAGCAATACCATTTAGCTGAGAAATTTGCGAAAATAAGGTTGCTATTTATATGTGTTACATGGTTTTTTAGACCGTTTCCAAAACAAATTAAAATGATACTCCAAACTTTTCTTTATCAACCTCGTTCCCACCTGATTTTTCACAGCCAATGCTAAGGGCGTTCACTTGCAAAATAGAATTTGGTGTCAATGCACAAAGACACAACAGCCACAGAAGACACAGATATGAGAAGACTCTCTGCAGAAGAACCGCTAAAGTGAAAACCCGACGAGACAAAAGACAACAAGCAGAACCAAAAGGTAAATAGCGGCGACCAGGCAACAAGTGGATGGCCCATGTCCGATGTCCGATGCCCCCATGCGCTGCCCATTTGGCCCCGGTTCGGACCGCTTTTGGCTTCAATCGGCCTTTGCACTGGGGGAAAAATGTATAAAATAAAGAAATATATTTACCAGAATAATTTTAAAGTTGTTAAATCAAACCTAATAGAATATTTTAGTCTCAAATTATTTATAAATAATAAATTCTTGATCAATAAAAATAATTGCATGATCACTCCTTTTATTTTATTTATATTTATATTGGTAAAATCTAAAGGTTTTTATAACCTATTATTTTTTTTTAAAGTAACCGCGGCCTCGCTGTCTAAGCCAGTGTCTATGTCTATGCCTACGTCTCTGGGCTTGTCCATGTCGATGGCAACGTCGTCATCTCCGCTGTGTGTGTCGGTGCTCCTCCTTGCTGCTCCTCCTCGACCTGCTGCACCGTCAGTTGGATCATTCTCCATTCCAGTTGCCGGCTCGTATGCATGCCAGCCATATAATGCAGCTCATCAACAACAAAACGGCGGCGGCGGAGGCAAATGCAACATGTGCTCCATGCTCCGTGCTCTGTGCCCCGGCCTCCGAGTGCTTTGCTTCCTCTTCTGGAAGGCTTCTTCTACAGCCATAAACAAATATGAGTGGCTGCCTGGGAGTGTGTGTGCATTTCTCTCTCTTTGTGGTTGTGTGTGTGCGTGCGGCTCCTTCAAGAAGTGTGGGAAAATTTTCGGAATTTCTTTTGCTCTTTTTTGGTTTTTTTCTACCCAAGCCCCCCTTTTCCTCCACTTCTTGTACCACTTTTATATAGAAAATATAGGGTATAATGTTCTCTTGTATATTAAAGTTTTTCAAAAGGTTAATATTTAGATTTTATTTATATAAATAATTTGGAAATCAAATCAATTTCAAAATGGTTGCCTCAGGGAAAGTGTCTTATAAATTAATTCAGGCTTAAAATATTGTTTTAAATAATTAAAATATGGTAAATATTTTAACTAAGCTCAAAATCCAAGGGAACAAAACGTCCTTCTAGACTTGAATAATATTTTAGAGTAAGTAAGGGGTAATTCCTTATCGAGGCGCTTGCCACAGCCTTTCTTTCTCATTCTTTGCATCCTAGAGCAGGTTGCAATAAAACGAGGGGGCGGCCGGGGGGCGTGTCATGGCGGGAGCCTGGGCTCGGCATGCCAACTAGTGAAATTCTTTTTGATAATTTAATTTAAGAAATATTGTATATAGACGCCAACGACCCCGACCCCTTGACCAGACGGCAAGCAGAGGCAGAGGAGGTCGAGCTCCAGGCCGAGGAACCAGAATTAGGCTTAGCGAATCTTTAACTCTTTTGGCATTTTCCTGTTGCTATTTTTGTGTGTGCCGAATTCTAAGCCTGGCAACAGCAGAGAAAGTTTTTTTTGTCGTCGCTGAAAAGAAGCTTAATTACTTGGCAACAAGATTGATGGAAACTGGTAACAAAAAATTTGAATGGTTAGATATAGCAGTCATAGTTTCTAGACCTTCCATATATTTCCTATCAAATTCTATTAAATATCCTTTATCTGGAGAATATTTTCAATTAAGCCTAAAAGCCATTATTTGCTTTATTAACCACAAAGCCCCGTATCCCCAATCTTCTAATTGAACTCGTATTGGAGGCAGGCATTCATCCATTCCGTGCCATTCCATTCCTTTCCACATTGTCATCATCATTTGGCGGACACACATTAACCGATCTCGTTTAGCCACGCATAGTTTAGTTTATGATGTCGATTAGTTGCACTATAAGCAACACCTTTAACTGCCAACAAATTACAACTTTATCATGCCGCAAACGATGGCTGCAGTACCGGGCATCCAGTCGCTGGACTGCAGCCTCCAGCTTGCAGCGAACCCGTTCCCATACCATGGCCATCAATTCTGGTCCGATCTGCTTCGAGAGCAGTTCGCATAATTAATGAAGTGCAGGAATGGCCACGGCCGTCAGCAGATGCCGATGATGCCGCAAATGAAGCTATTCCACGGGACCAGAGTGGGCCAGACTTGTGGCTATACGGCGGCGGCTCCTCCATATTTATACAGAGCGAACATGTTAAATAAAAGATAAGCGGCCAAAGAGGCGAGTGTCACGCGTTCCTCCTGAAGCCAACCCGCCGCCGCCCTTTCCTGATCCAGGTTCCCATTTCCATTCTCCAGATTTCATGGTACTCCGCTGGGGTGTCGCATCATTTTGCAAGTCTAATCACATAAACTAAAACTGCCGTCATTAGGGAAATGTTGCGACGGCTTCTTTGGATCTTTGGGGCCGCCGTAGGGAATTGCCAAAGGAAGTTGCCTTTGGCTAATTCTATGGGAGAGCAAAATTATGCTAATGCTGCAGCAGCAGTTGGGAAATTTTCAGGCGTTACAGATGCATATAATCTATATAGTCAATATACTATAAATAGAACTAATAAGGGAACTAGTTATGGGAGATATTAAACTCGTAAGGTTTGGTTATAATTATTGCATGTGATTTTCAGGAATAAATATTAAAAAAATATATGTGCAACTTTCATTAATAAAATTACTCACAGAGCCTTCCCTTCTCTCCACCGAAAAAAAAAAAAAACAAAACAAAAATGCTGTAAACAGTTCTCGTATCGATATCAGTCCGAACGACAGTCGAATGTGTCAACACTTAAATTTAGATTATACCATATATGTGTGTGCACTGACTGATTTTACCATCGGGTGCTGCAATATTTAATTTTAGACTGGGTCGCCATCGCCGTGGCAGTCCCAAGTCGGTAGCAGTTGCCACTCGCATCCATCGAGTCGGAGAGACTGTGGCAGTGGCTGTGATGATGATCAGAAAGCATTTGCTCGGCCAGCTTGTAATTCAATCTGCTTGCATTCAGACATGTAACAGCAATTTTAAAACAATTTTCAACTTACTGACAGACCGGCTACCGGATTGGCCTGGCCCCAACTCCATCCCCATCTCCATCTCCCAGCTAGCGAGCCCCGGGCTGAGGCTCGGCTTTATCCGCTGTCTGGGTATCAGAATCGGAGCTGGCAACGGCAACGCTTTTTGAGTGACTTTGGTACCAATCTGTCCATCATCATTACCATCAAGTGTAACATTTGTGACGACAGCCAGCGGCGATCCGAGAGCCTCAGGCTCAGGCTCAGGTGCTGTGGATGTGGATGTGGTTGTGGATGATGCTGAATCCGAGAGTCTGGTACCGATGCTGATGCTGATGCCGCTGCCAATGTTGAATCTGATACTGATGATGACGACGCCGATGCCGATGACGATGAGGTTCCCCCCGGATTTTAGCCAACTGATGCCGCTGATGCTACTGGTGGCAGGCCAAAAGCGCAGCGAAGCTGCTACAGCGTGCTGTGAATGCCTGTGCAATTACTTTGTAATTTAAGTTATTGATTGCCGGGCTCCTCCGCTCCTCCAGTCCCAGGAATGGTCTCCTATCTCTCTCTGCCTCCCCGAGTCCTAAATCTCTTAGATAATCTTAGAGCGGCACCGTTACAGGCAGCACCCAATGCTGCTTTGTTCTTCATTGTCCCTAAGAAAAGGTAAATGGGTCGAAAGGGTATATTAGTTTAATGGTTTTACATTTAATTGGTTCTTCTTTAATTAATTATTTAATTAAATATATATTGGTATTTATTTTCTGTTTCTATAATTTACTTAGGGATAAAAAATATATGTTTTCTTGGATAGTTTCAATTATTTACTCTATTTATATTTATTTTAACTTAGTAACTCATTCTGCAGATTGTCCCTTTAGTCGCATATAACTAAGAATTTGATTTCTTATATATTTTTTTAGACATAATGTCTACCTTAGAATTTATACAGTGGAGCTGGCCAAGAGCCTCGGGACTGGGTTATTCCGGCATATTTCATGTTTGGATTAGCTGCCAGTCACCAGGCCCAGCGACTTCCCCATTGATTCGATTTATGGCGAAATTCAATTTAGATTTTTGTAATCATTTAGTTGTTGTACGGTTTTTTTGTTTGTGGATGCAATTCAGAGAGGATTGCCTGGCTCGCTGGGCTTTGATTTCATTAAAGTCTGCAAGTTTTTGTCATTGTCGTATTGCTGTGAGATGTCGACGTAGATCGAGATCGGGACATAGACACTATCTTATAATTGCAGCAGGAGCGACCTTTTTTCTGTGTGTTTGTTTTTTATTCTACTTTTTACAGCACTCAAAACTGTCATAATATATTATTGTTGTTGGTATTGACCGGTTCTGTGTTTTGTTTTGAGTTGACAACGGATCGAGATTGATGTATTGATTGTTGTCAGTTTGTAATGCTGACATTTATGACAGTAATTTGTTTTCACAATTTGTTAGCCACTCCAGAGCCTTTACAGTGACTGCATTGGGTTTGCTTGTATATAGGCTGGAATGGATGATTTTTAGTATCAGAGAGAGGGGGAAATAAGAGTCATCAACACTTGCTTAGAGCCTCCCCCCATTTCGCACAGCGAACTACTAATTAGTATTTGAGGACTGCACATCATATTTCACAGCAATCGGGGGAAAGATCCCTTTTATGGCCTGGTTGGCAATGGCTTTTACTACGTGCCACAGATGCCGGCTCGAGGTTGATAGCTCGTTTTGGAGTCCTTCGGTTCGAGCTTGTAACGAAATGAAAGGCCTTGGCACTTTGATGTTTCAGCGTCGATTTGATTGCCTACTTATATGCGGAGTATGCATTTCACTTTGTTCTCCCACCGACTTTCCCCCATCGGTGGAGTTCAGTGCGACGAGTTCGAGTCCAGTTTCGACCAGAGGCAGTTGGGACTGACTAACAAAGAAATCAAAGACAGTCTGCAGAAATAAATCACAATTCGAACCAAATCAGTAGAAAATCCCGGTCCATAATCGGTCAAGTGTTTGTCTATGAGTGCCTCACTAATTTGGTCATTAATTGGCATTGGCTATATGGATGGGCTTCGCACACAAATGCTTGCTGTGCGTCTGAATGTGTGTATAATTCTCCATTGGGGCGCCAGTGATGGTGGGATTTATTTGGGAGTTATCGGGGAATATTTTTAAAATATTTATAAATCATAATTAATTTAATTTTATTTGCATTTTTATATCTCCAAAGCAATATTTTTCTTATTAATTTGTTTGTATTTTATAGGTTTGCAGAATAGTGTTAATAATGTATTGTTAATATGCCAAGTTATCTAATTTAATTTACTTTTCAATATTTTAAGGAATATATAAAATATTGCAATGTAATTTTAATTTAAATATAGAAAAACTAAACGTTATATGCACTTGGTCTTAAGAGGAATATCCAGAAATATTACGTATACGTAATAAATGTATTCAAGTAAATTTCAGTTAAATTTGATTAAATCTTTTTGATCCAAAAAGATAGGAATCATATTAAAAAATACATAAATAAGGAATAACAAATTTAAAATATATGCAAATATATTATATTACGTATACGCAATGTGAAATCTTTAAAGGTACAACAAATTATTGATATTTAAGAACAAACATTTTTAAATACATGCAAATATATTACGTATACGCAATGTGAAGTCTTCAAAGGTACAACAAATTATTGATATTTAAGAACAAAAATTGTTAAATACATGCAAATATATTAAAATTAAAATATGGATAGTTCATCACTGTGACACAATCACACTTTAGCTATAATCATCTGGGAGGCAGCACAGCTCTGAAGTGTGTGTGTGTCATGCCCAAATTCTCGAAACACCCAAAAGGCATAACTTGAGCTCATAAATAACAAAAATTGCTAACGACAAACGACGTTGATATTTAATAATAATAATAATAAATGTGCCAAAACAAGACAAGCAGCTGCCGCTGGAGGAGGCCCGGCGGAGACTAGAAAAAGTGGCCACTGTCCTCGTGAAGATGCCCGCAAAAGAAGCAATTCCCGCAATCACAACTCGAGCAGAGTGCAAAGAAGAAAGTAGGAGAGTTCGGCGAGTGCGAGTGCGATTTGGTCATGCGATGGTGTTTTCCTACGCAGCTGGAAGCCATTTTCAGCGAGAGCCCGCCAGATGATCGATGATCGATGATACCCAGGTCGCCTCCACCTTCGCCTGGCCCGGTCTTGGCCTGCCGAGCAGCGGCCTGCCTTTTGAAATGGATTCAGCCAGAGCAAGCGCCTTGGGGGCATCGTTTTTAGTTTTGGTTATCGCCTTACCAGTAGCAACCCAGCAGCACCAGCAGTAGCGATCAGCCAGGAGAGCAGGCTCCGCGTATCTGGGATCTAGTGTATCCGATATATCTGGTGTATCTGGGATCTGGGAAGATGCCTCCTCGCAGCGGCAACAGCAACAAGTTCATTTCGTTTTTGGTAAATTACTCAGCTCTCGCCTCTCCAGGTGATGTCTGTATTCGACAATCTAGATCAGCACAACAGTTTACGACAGTTTTATGACACGTTTAGTCGGCGTTTGCGTTATCAATTACAAGAACTGTCAGCTGCATAAGGACTTTGCTTGCCAAAGAAAAACTATAATGATATCGTTGGGCAGCAAGGGTATGGCACTTTAGGGATTAAAAATACATATAATGATGGAGAATGATGAAAGATAGTTTCAGGCATTTAGAGCTTTGAAGCTGCCGTAAGGTTAAAGCAGAAATAAAATTAAGGAAATACAGGCAAAAATCATTTTAACTCAAGCACGAAAGTCATCATAAATGCTTTGAATTAATCTTAGATTTTCTTCAAGCTGCAAACAGAAAATCCCTGGATAAATTTTCCACCAAGGGTTAACGGTTTGCCAGAGATCTGTTCATTCCAAAGCCGTCTGCCTACTTAGACGTGAAAATGCTGCTCAGCAAATAAATATAAAGGCGAACAGAGACAGCGCTAGGAAGAGGCAAAAATTAAATTAATCCTCACCAAGTTAGCAGATGATGAGTGGCATGCAAAATGCCAGACGGATTTATGAGAACGGACAGATTTGGAGCAGTGAAGTGGGGAATCCAAACGATGTTACGCATTAGACAAACAACAAGCAGTTGGACGGGTCTCAGTCTCAGTCTCAGTCTCTCGGTCTCTCAGTTCAAATCCCAGTCCGAGTCCGAAATTAAGCCGTATGCTGATTTCATTTTAATTACGGAGCATCTCCTTGGCAGAGAGACGGCAATCAGGCATGGCAAAGCTGGATCAGCTTAGAGCGACAAGTGCGTAATGCACATGCAATTACAAATTCCCAGCAGTCTCTCCTAACACGAGTCCATGCCCCAGTGTGTGTAATTGCAGTGCATCCAGAGGATCGGATGGATCTGTGGAGCTCTGAGCTCAACTTGTCAACCCAAATAGATGGAAACGAAACGAAACGAGATGAGTGCGTGGCTGGGCGATCAAAATTAAGTCACCGCCGCAGGAGACATAACTTTCAGGTGAGAAGATTACACCGGAATATATGGGAATTCCTTGGCAAGTGATTATTTTATTTTAGATGAAAATACTACTTGAAATTTGTAAAAGAAGAAAAAAGAGATACATCATCTATTGTAGCAATTTAAGGTACAAGAAGTTTATAAATAAATTGATAATTTGAGTTCAGTAATTTTATTTCATTTTTTACATTGAAAATATCTTTAAAAAATTCACCTATTTAAAGCTTAAAAATTCAACCCAATAGCTAAACAAAATTCGTTCCTCAACTGTCCCTCGTTTAAGCACACTTTGGAAATGTTTTCTGCATCGTGATCACCTGAAAAGGGTCTCGTTTTCCATGGGGTTGACCGTCATCCGTCAAAGTTTTCTCGTTCGTACGGGTATTTGTGGTGCTAATGTGTCGAGCCAGAGTGCCAACAGCCATAACTCATTTGGCTTTAAACGGCTGCCTAAAAAGGCATTTATTGTTGGCTGCCCTGAACGTGCGAACTGAACCACAAAACTGCTGCAAATTTTCAGCAACCTAACATGTATGTATTTTCATATACTCGTAGATATATTTTTTTCCTGCCGCCAAAAAGCCAAACCAAAACCGAAACCAAGTCACGCGTTGCAACGTTGAATGCAACAGGAAACGGAGTATCAACCTATGACGGGTTGCCCGCAGCGTCTCCACGAGTTGGTTACAATGGAGATGGCAGTGGAAATGGAAATGGACCCATGCGGATTGCAGGCGAAAGTTTTTTTCGTTACATATTGCTGGAGCAAAGGAAAAAAAAATACAAAAAATGCTAACTCTGAGGACCCTCTCATTGAAGGCAAGCGACATTGACAAATGCATGCGGCAAACGCAATGTGGCAGCCTCAGCAGACGTGCCAACGCATGGACCAATCCAGCAAACGAATTTATTTGCCAATTTATATATTAGGGTTTCAGTTCTAGATAATCGGAAATTTTATTGAAAGTATTTTTAGAAAGAGGGTTAAGAAGGTTTAAGTAGGTTAAACCTATTTAAAAGATTTCTTAATTCGACTCTACAGATAAACTTGACTTTAAAAATAAAGCCCCTTTGAAGGATAATAAAATTATAAGTATTTACACAACTCAAAAGTGCTTGTAACTTCAAAGCTCACAGCTAGAGTTGAATTACCAATATAAATTTTACTTGCGTTCATAATTTATTATTAAAGTAATTATTAGCAATCAATTCCCATACCAATTGAGCACATTAAATGAACTTTAGGAACTGGAACACCTAGACCATTCGCTTTGTAAGTGAACTGCGCTCTTGACGATCTTCATCGTGCCTTCTTTATACGGCTAACTTGGCTATGAAATTATGGCACCGTGTCGCCATATTCAGTTGTCGCTGTTTCGTTATTATTGAGTGGCGACATAAATTAAGGCATGATTTATTGCCGAGTAGGTGGAATGGACCATAAACTCCTTGACAAGTCAACAGTAGGCAGCACAGTAGCCACTCTTGCAAAGGTTTCTCAACCGACTCTGAAAAAAACCAACCAAATGTAAACGAAGCGGATAAATGACTGGGAAATTAATTGAAAGTTAAGTAAAAAAAAAAACGGAAAAACTAAAAGAAAGAGAGGAATCACGAAGAGAAGGAGACGAAGAGCTAATCCCGTCGTGAATAATCCCATGGCGAGAGCTCAGCTGCCACGCTGTGGGCAATAATAAATTTCACCTTGTAAGTGTAACAATTTGTATGTTAAACGCGCCCAGCAAGGAGCAAAAAAAAAACAAAACTAACAAAAACTATAACAAAAATCAAGCAAAGCCCCAGGAGTGGACGAGGATCGGCTGGCTGGGGTCCCACAAGGCTGCAGGAGAGCAGATCTTAGCCGGAGTCTTCTCGACTGCCCCCAGGGGAGTAGTCGTCGTCGCAGTCGTGTGATGTCCCAGCCTCGCTGCTACCAGGCGGCAGTTGCATTTGAAAAAGAATAGACAATTGTTTGGGCCGCATAACAAGTTGAAGGCGAAGGCGAACAGCCAGTAGATCCAGGGAGCTGCCAACTTGAGCCGAGATGGGGACACCAAAGGACAGTGGTCGGGAAGTTACACAAAATTTCCATAAAATTTGTATAGAACTAAATATTAATTCAAATTCTGGGAATGATTATTTACAGGAGGTATTACTTATAGAGACATTTATGGAAGTTTTTCTTTAGCTAATTAGTAAAAGTTTTACTGTCCTCATGAATTATGAAGTTTAAATGTGTCTATTAGATAACGATGCGTTTTACAGAGCTTTAAAATTACCAAATAAAATATTACGACTTTTTAATATATTATCTTTTTAATTATGTATAAATTACTATGTATTTTAAACTAAAATTATGTTATATAAAGAAATAATTATTGAAATTTTGTTTAGTTTTCTTAATGTTTACATTTCTCCGAAATTATGCTTAATTCTTTTGAAATCGACACAGGTTTTTCCATGATTTTCCACTAATTTCAAGCAGCAATTAGTTATTCAAGGAGGGGAGGTTTCTTTTAATTAGAAAAAACCCCCTCTAACTTCATTAAACATAAAAACTAAATTAGTTTTTTAACTATGAAATACAAAGTGAAAAGGTTATTAAAGTCTTGGTTCATTAGTGGCTTGACCCATTAAAAATTTTCCTACTCACCTTAGTCAGTTAAAAAATAAATGTTATAGATATAATAAAAATCAATCAAGACAAATTTTGTGTTTTCCGAATTAAAATTTATGTAAAAGCTGAATAGTTTTTGTCATTACTTAGTTAAGTGGCCATTTAGAAACATTGTTTCAGCTTCATTTAATTTTCCATTTTCAAAATGCTCATAAATCTCTAATAGTAGTCCTTGGACCACTGTTCCCGGGCAAACAATATAATAATGCCAACCGAAACCGAATAGAGTCGGGGAACGAAAATAGATTTGTATCGAGTGGCGGCTCCTCTGAAGCGCGCCTTGCGATTTGCAAATATTTTGTCATTGTGTGGCGAGATTTATGGAGTGGAGTGGAGTCGGAGGCAGCGTCAGTTGGAGTAGCAGGCGGCGGCCTGGGGAAAATGCCTTTGCCCGCGCGATTGTTTCCAGGAAAAACTTTTGGTACAGGCAAATATACCGCTACTCCGGCCGCGGCTCCTTCCACTACTCTGGACTCGTACTGGAGTCGCCGAGTGTCAGCGCCTGACTATGTGACACAATTCTCACTCACCTGACACGGGGCAGTGCAGCGGCTCTGGCGGCGGGAGGGAGGCAGACGAAGGAGCCGGTGCCGAGCTCCCAGCATGTGCAATGTGTCACGGGGGCAGCACGCTCAGCAGACTCGGTTTCATGCCCAGCAAACTCTGTCCCAGGCTCCCAAACATTCTTCGTCATCCGACCATTTTACCGGTCACATTTTCCCGCCGATCATCAGCTGTGCATGCCTAATAGGAATACGGTTAGGATTTGGTCTTAGAATGGGTCAGCAAAAGCTGAAATCATACAATCATACATTTAAACCAAATAGTTATAATCAATTTTTAAATATTAATATAAAAAATAACACTTTCTCTGTAAAGAAAATACAGACGTTTAATAGCCTGGAAAAAATCTTTAAAATTTTGCTCTAAATCAGAAAATTTTATCCTAAACTTTTATATATAAAATAACAAATCAAAACATTTACTTCTCTATGATGATTCCCCTATATAAACGGGCTTTAAAAGTTGTCTGCGAATTATTGCCGAAACTTTTCAATTACATTTTGATTTGCTGCCGTTCGCGGCTCGGTTCGATTTGGTATGCTCAACTTAGAGTCAACAATTAGTCAACAACTAAACACCTTTCACACCTCGCCGGCGAGGCAAGGCACACAGATGTATATGAGGCAGACTGAGAGTCAGGAGGCAGGGGCAGGGGCAGGAACAGAGACAGTCTGCGTCTCATTCGCATCCTCGACGTCAGACATCCAATATCACTCAGTCACAATCACGATCACAGAGCGGAGCGCAAGTGAACTTCGGTGGCATTTAATGGCCAAACGAGAATCGGGCTGAGACCAAGACCAGAGGCAACTGTTGCTGCTGCTGCTGATGCCACACAGTTACCATCGCACAATGCTGCACAGTGGGCTAACAATAACGGCCAAGACCAAGACCAAGGGGAGAGCGAGAGAGAGGAGGCCAAAAGATTTGAGCCTTAGATCAAAGCCAAATGCACCGCCACTTGCTGTTAACTCGATGGCGCTCCAAGGTACACGAGCTTGGGGATGGATACATTTTTTGGACCTCTGTCTAGGCCATCCCAGAGGCTCGGGCAATTCTCATTTGATTCCATTTATTTTTGTTGATTTTTTTTTGCTACTACTGCGATGTTAGGGTATATTGATGATTATAGTGGGTATGATGTTTAGGAAGGATAGGAATTATTACATTTAATGAATATTGTGAAGGTGTAGTTTGAGATTTTGTTCTACATTTGACTAGCGGTCCTTTATATTAAACATAAACCGAAGCTACACACTTGAATTTATTTTCATCTTTAATATTTTCTTACGTTTAACATAAGCATTGAGCTGTAGTAGAGATTTTTTTGTAAAGAAAAATATTTTAAAATATAGATCAAAACGTATTAAATGCATAAATTTCTATATTTTGTCAGTAAAAGGTATCTCATAGTCTCAATGCTATCCTTCAGCCTCCTTTCCTTGTATTTTTCCGATCCGTTTCTGCTGTTTCGACTGTTTGCTTTGCTTTCAAAGTGTGCAAATGTTCGCGTCAGGCAATTTGCTGACGCGTTTGTTGTAATTAAATCGATGGCGATGCCGTCTCAGGATGGAGAGGTACACGATACACGGCATCGATTTGATCGGCAGTTGGTTGTGGCCTTAACTTCGGCTGGGATAGCAACTGCAGCAGCGATTGCGATTGCGCGGCGGCTATGTGTCCATTCATTGTGCACATGAATCTCCAGCTGTCCAAGCTCTGGGGCGGTCCATCGGCCCGCGTCCAGCTAATCTGTTGGGACTCAATGCATTCGATCGTCTCGCTGGCTTGTTACTCTTGCATACAAATGACACAAATGCCTCGGTCTCGGCCCCGGGACGACGTTTCTTTTTGTTTCTTCGATCTCGCTTGGATCTCGCTGGATCTCTTGTATTTCTAATGCCGTCACAGGCAATCAGATTCGTTGGCTGGTCACCGATCTCCTCCGTGGTTGACTTTGCCAGACTCCTGGCTGAGATTTCACCTCGACGCTAATGGCGACAAACTGCCGTGGAGCGCAAAATTGTGGTCATGTGTCTTTAATTTGATGCTGCCACTGTTCCAGCTCCTCCTCCTGCTGTCGCTAAACAATTTATCCATTTAACCATTTTGTTTGGGTCGCGATGATCGTGATGATCTACATGCTAATCAAATCAAATCACAACAAATCAACTCCTCAATTACTCAACTGAACACCACTTGGTATTGGACGAAATAACAAATGACTTAGGCGACAAACTCGATGCTTGCTCCACACTCGCACACTTGGACACACATAAACAAACACACACTAGCACTCGCACTCGTGGGACAGAGCGAGATGTCGAGAGCGGCTGTGGGCGGCCGTGTAAAGAGTGGATAAGTAATGGCCATCGAGCCGGTCATTTGTCTTCATTGGTGGCACCTGGCGGAGGCGAAAGAAAGCTTAACACCTGCTTTGGGGGCCACTTAATGGCCATTGGGTTTGTGATTGGTTAATCTGATATAATTCAAATTGAAATGTTTGTACGGGAAGTGTGTGAGATTGAAGAGATGCGTTGTTGTATAACTAAAGTAATGTAATGTAAATAAAATGTATAGAAAACAAAATAAAATGTAATATATTGTAGATTTTAAACAGTTAACATTAAAATAATATAAGATATATATGACTTTCCTCCAAAAAAATTAATCTAATTGAATTATTGCACAATTATAGTGCAAAGTGATTGTGGCTGCTGTGACATTTAGTTCAAGTGATTGGTGATTGGTGATTAACTAACGGAAATATGCCTTTTGCCAGGCGAATTGAAATATTAAGCTCGATTCGGTATGCAAATGCTACCGACTTTAGCCTTCAACTGTAGCATTTTTAATTTCCATTATTCAGCGTCAGAATGGAACCCATTTAAAAGATCATTTGGTAAATGCCAAAAGCTAAACTCTGATCACCGCGATCGCGCACTCTATGGTATAAGTGGAAATATAAAGAAGCATGGCCAATCGTCGGCCCAACACGCCTGGCAAAACATGTCATAACAAATTTATTGCTAAATAATGAACTTTATATTGTATTGGCAATGAGTTACGCGTAGCGAAAAGGGAACGATATACTGTCTATATCCACAAGTGAGTGCGCAGCAGAGCCAATCGTTCGGTGGTGATTGGCAATTGTTGAAAACGGCATTCAGCAAAAGTCTGAAACGAAATCAGAGGAAAGAAATAGTCGCACTCGTCGTGGGTAATTTATGAGTTTATTTTTTTTCTCTTCTATTTCTGCAGCCAACACAGAAGGTCTTTTGTGATCGAGATCGCAGTCATTCAGAGGCATTAATCAATAAATTTGTTTGCCTGCCAAGCGATGACATACCGCACAGTCAACCCTCGATGTCGGGGTCGCTCGAGCATTGTCAGCAGTTCAACAAAGGGACAATGTTTCCCTATAAACACTATAAATATTGTTGCTTAACGACAGATATCCGTTGATCGGCAGATCGTGCTCATTTTAGCGCCCTCATTGTTGTGACAACATGGAGCGGGTGTTCACTTGGATCCTTACAGGACAGCTGCTCAAGTGTCCTTTGTCCTGGTTATTCCCGATGTTAATAGGTGTTGCCGTTAGTTGTTTAAGTACCTATATCAGCCAGTTACTCCCCAATTTATGCCCCATTGAATAGCATCCGAAATTGTGCGTTGATTTGATAGCTAACCGCCGTGTTAATGGCTGCAAATGAAGCATCATCCCATTAATTTTTGGCAACACCTACTTTTAGTTGTGCATTTAACATCGAAAGCAGTTTGCTTTGTGGCTTTATAAATGGTAAATTGTTACCTTTGGGCATTACAATTAATATTTTTTCCCATGTCTATGCAAAATCTCTTTGATTTTACTATTTTGTCAAATTTAAGTTAAAAAATTAAAATGTTTCTAAACTCTTTCTTAAATAAATCATTATAAAATGTATTTAAAATTTACTCAATTTATTTTAAATCTTGAAGTAAAGTTTACCTTTCTAATCCAGTTTATTTCAAATAATAAAACGCATTTATTTCCAATTTTCAATACCCTGATTTTGCAACAATTTTTACCTGGAACCAACACTACCCCTGACACCCCCGTCGGCAATCAACAACTGCTGCCGGCTGAATCGGAGTAAACAAGAGCTAAAGAAAAACAAAGAGAAATCAAGAAAAAAAGGAAATTCCCGTGGCCATGCCGCATCGTACGCAGGCGCATGCCACGGATGCCTCGGATGCCGGACAACCATGGGGCAATGAGGGGGACTCGGATTCAGTCTCCGACTTCGATTCCGACTTCCACTAAGTGTGAAGCGCATGTGCAAATGCGCGATAAGAGAGTGTGGCCATGGTGGCTGCTCTTGGCCAAAGACAAAGCCAATTGAGTGGCAGTCCAGTTCAGTTTCAGAAATGGTAACAAACGATTACATCAATTTATGCGCGCCAACACTATAAAGTAATTTTGAGCTGGAAATAGTCATGGTCCCGAGGTTCGGGGGAGGAGGACACATGACGACATATGGAGCTGCCAATACCAGCTCGAAAAGCGAGTTTTTGAGCTTAAAGAAGCTGGGTTCGCACAGTTTTGCCCAGCTTTTCCTTTTTTTCCCATGTCCAGTTTCGAAACAAAAGACTTAGGCAACGAACTTGACTGCGAAACCAATAACTAACAGCTTGACTAAATCAATAAAAACTAATTCAATTAAGAAAATAAATATAGAAGTAAATCGGTTTCGTCAAGTTCGTTGCCTAAGTCTTTTGTATTTTATTTTATTTTATTACTGAATTATTATTTTTTTTGATTTAGTCAACTTTGTTGCTTTAGTCTTTTGGTGTATTGCACTTGGAACAATGCTCGAGTTGTCTTTGACAGTATTTTATCGAGACTTTAAATTACATTAAATAATATATAAAATGTTTATATATTAATAATAAATTAAATACCTTTTAAGCAACGTTCTTGACGATTGATAGGCAGCGATGGTAATGCGGCTGCATGTATTAATTAAGTGGCCGCTTGGCTTTTGGGCAATAACTCAGCTTGTTTGGCGGCAAAACACAAAACATGCACAGCAGCGGCCACGTTCACCTTTGCTAACATGTTGCCAATATATACATATATGTATGTATATAATATATATATATCTGTATCTATATCCGTACGCGATGTAGCGGCTACCTGAACATGCAACTTGCTACTTGGCAACCAGCAACTGCAACTTGCAACCAAATCAGATAAACAAGCTGCGCAATTGCAACAAGCGTAGTTTGCACTAATAACAACTCAATAAATAATAAAAGCAACATTCTCAATCGGCGGAAAAAGTTGGCGGCCAGAAACAACAATAAACATGCGCATCTTTATTTTATTTACTTTTTACGCCTTATTTGCCTGAGCAAATTTTCATTATTTCCATCTTTCCATACAGCGACACAGCACAGCAGCTTCCCACAGCCGCCAGTCGGCATCAGGAGCTGGAAAAAGCACCGATCCCGTTTCCATTCCCACCAGCCCGTTCTCAGGCACACTGGTTTATGGTATATACATATAATCATGGAACAGTCAAATCGAAGAGAATTCTGTATTAATTTTAAATGTTTGAATATTATATTTTACAAAATATAGGAACATATAATAACATTGAAATATTTTATTAAATATTTAAAATATATATTGGGAATTATTACTATTTTTTTAGAGGTGATTCTCAGTGAGTCTGTGGTAGCATTGGATTCAATTTAAATATAATAGTTAATGTCTTCATTGCTAAAAATAAATAAAAGAGTCCCTTTGAGAATAGCTTTAAAACGTTACACCTTTATTGTTACATGCAACATTAAACTATTTACAAATTTATCAATTTACAAAAACTTAGTTCATTTAGATGAAAATTTATTTAAATATAAACCAACCCACTGTGGCACCGCCTTACGAATTTCTGCCTGCCACATTTTCTGGGTTTGGGCAATCAAGGCAGCGGCAGTAACATTTTGTGGCCGTGTATTGGCAGCGCAGAATTTATGCTAATATCCATTATGTCGAACATGTTATAGTTTCTTCTCTCGTTTCATATATATATCTCTACGATTCAGCGGTGTTTTTTGTTTTGTTGTATTTTTTGGGCCAATGCGGGGCGTTAACTTGAAAATTGCCGGTTGCCGTTCGCGCCGGCTGGCAGTAGCGCAAGTGTTGAGCTCTTAATAGAAAAATGGGCAACAAACCGAGGATCCAAACTCCGGCCTAAGCTCCACATCCAACTGCAGCTCCATAGTGGCTCCATCCGTCCGTAGGCGGCGGGGATCTGCATGCGATGCTGGTGTAAATCAGAAGGTGTTATCGTCTGCATAAATATTGATATTGTTGGTGCAAGTGATAGCCGGCGTTGTGCTCGAAGCAGTAATTGCACGGCTCCAGACGATCAACCGACCGACCGACCGACTCCATCCCAGAGTCTGGGAAAATTGGCATTGGCATTGGATCTGGCATGCTGGTCTGCTTTTCCTCCTCGTCCTCGTCCTCGTCCACTAATCCCGCCGCTTAGGTGCGCCTAATGGCTCTCCGTGTGCCTTGGCCCGAGTTCGCCTTGGGCCTTCTACTCGGGGTAACGCCCACTATGCTGGAATGAGTCTGGGATCGGGATTGGGTCTGTGCTTGGGACTAGTACTGGTACTGGATCCCTTGCTTTGGGCTCCTCGGCTCGCCTTGCGCCGTTCGACAATTTAGTGATTGCGATTAGGAGGTGTAAATGCGCTTCAGAAATTAATTTGTTCGCAACAAATTAAATTTTTATTATTA
The DNA here is from genome assembly GCA_035045905.1 of Drosophila anomelani. Lineage (NCBI taxonomy): Eukaryota > Metazoa > Arthropoda > Insecta > Diptera > Drosophilidae > Drosophila > Drosophila anomelani. The sequence goes on from JAWNOO010000165.1 coordinate 15,397,118, forward strand.
AAACGTCTTGCGTGTGGCATAAAAGGCTAAAAATAGGCAATTTTTCATGTGCGGCTTTCTTTGGTGATTGTTAAATTTGGAGTCTAAGTGGGGGCTAAGTGGAAAATATATTTAACAGGGTTAACTGGGTTAATGTGAATTATTATTACCGATTATATTAGAGCAGTGACTATAGGAAATTCTATTTATATAAATTAATCTTCCAAATGTTTAATTTAATTATGTAAATAATGAGTCAACCTCAAGCCTACATAAATTTCACTTTACTTATTCCCTTCATAGCTTTTTTCTCGCAAAGTAGACCAGTAGCATTTCCCAATTTTAGAAGCACTCCCTCACATCGAGGAGTCTCCAAAGATCTCTACTGGTTTCCCCCGATCATTACCCCATTCGGTATTCCCATCTCTGATCCATTAGCATAAACGTAGCATAAATGAAGACATTTTTCGGTCAGCAGCGAAACAAGAACAGTATCATCGCCGTCATGATCATCGGCATGACCAATAATGGGAATCAGAGCACCGGAGGCTGGCTATAAGAAAAAAATTTTCCCAGCTTTTTATTATCGCCGGACGATCTTGTCTCTGGCATTGTAATAGAGTCAGATGCAATTTTTTGTTTGCATTCGGCTTGCATTGAATTAAATTAAAATTCAATGACAGCGGCAGTGGGGGATCAGAGATGGGGGCGGCACTGGGGAGGCACTTGGAGGGAGGAGAGGCACCTACGTTTTGGTTTTTGTCGTGCAAATCAAAATGAAATCACGGACAAAAGAACATGCCAGTCCGATCCGCGAGTCCGAGAGTCAAAGATGAAGTCAAAGTCAAGTCGCTGGTGGAAGCGCATTTCGGGGCAGTTCGTGACTTAAATGAACCGCAGAAAATCATTTGGCAAACAGCAATCTCTGGTGCTGGCAAAGAAATACAGAAGCTGCAAAGCTTCAAAGAGCTGGGAAGATGATGGCGCCACGGCCATGGCTGAAACAAGATCAGTTATGGTAATGTTCATGGCACATTTTGAGTTTGTTTCCATCGAGGCGAAGAGGACATGCCGGGAACCACTTGTCATATGCCCGGATTGTCGACATCGAATGACAAATCCTCTAGAGAGCCAACATTCAGACCGATTCTAGTTGAGTTCAATTGAAATTAAAAACCTAAAAGGTGCGCAATTACACTACACGAAGTTGTTTAAACAAACATTAAACATTATTTGAATTTTAAATATCTTACTTAAAATGAGCTCTGTAAATCATTATATTAAAGCCATCAAATTAATAGAAACATAATGCTTAATGCTCTAACTTCAGGGACTTTATCTTTGCTTTAATCAAAACTCATTCTGTTTTTTTTTAGAAAAAAGTTTATATAGTTTCTTTAATAAAACTTAAAATTTTGATCAGTGTTTAGTTCCTTACACATGGCGGCAAAAATTAAAAGCCTTTTCTAAGGCTCACAAGGGAAAAACTCGGCGAAAAATTATAAATTTAGGTGGAATGTCAACGTTATCGCCGCGCTCATATCTATCGGGGGGCATCGGGCTCAGTCCCCAAACCAAAAGACCAGAGATGGCATTTTGCATGGAGCTGACGATCAATGGCCAGCCATTTGGTAGGTGTTTCATGGCTAGCCAACAAGTCACCCGACCAAATCGAACCAAAGCAAGTCAAGCCGGCGACCAACAATTGCCGTTTGTTGCAAGTAGCTAGTTGCAAGTTGCAAGTTGCTAGTTGCTAGTTGCTATTGGCGTTGCCGCCGCTCGGGAGGCAAATTAAACTGTCGAAACTATTTCATGTCCAATGCGCGATTTGGCAAACAATTTGTGACATTTGAATGGCCGTTCAATGACAATTGTGGCTGCCTCTTAGCCAAGTCTTCCTTCGCTCTGTTATTGATTCCATTCCCCCAGTTCGCAGCGTCGGCATCGCTCACAAGATTCTGTTTGGTATTGGGTTGGGTCTCCCGATCTCTTCGTTTCGGTGGGAAATGAAATCAGTGCCATAAAATTACGAGTATTTCCCTGGCTATAATGTGTGAGAATATCTTGGGATACCGTTGGCCAGCCAGAGACTGGACATTGTTAGATGATGGAGAGGTAATAACTGAAGTTTCCCTATGAAAATGTACAAGATATATATACATCGGATCATATTTTGTTTAGCTTTGGTGTAAGCAATTTTAGCTTCTTAACTGTGCCAATTAAAAGGGGGCTCCAGCTAGCTGCCTGTGCGGCCGACTTGTAAACAAGTCGCTAATTCCCTCGCTGTTCACGTTGGCCAAGTGTGCAGGCTAAAGTGCGTGCATTTTCACAATGTGCAACATGGGTTTTGCATTTGCCAGGGAAGCAGCTCAGTGCCCCTGCGACCCCCGGCCCCTGGGTGAGCTCAGCCACCATTTAAATGAGCGCGGATTAAATGCGGGTCGGCAAAATGTTGCACAAACGAAATTAGCGCACACAAAAATTGCAGGCAGTATCGGCAGGAGCGGGCCTAAGCAGGGGATTGCAGTCTTATTAATAATTTCTTGAAAATCTAGAAGGAAACGTATATTTTTTAATGAAATATAACTGATAAAATATTAATAAATTAAATTACTTAGAATTTCTATTATATAATAAATAAAACAAATAATATGTCATATTTCAGTTGTTCCTCTTTTAAAAATATCCACCGTAAGCCCCTGCCTATAAAGGAGTGTGTGAGGGGAATCCCCACATCGCTTCGTGTGCAGTGGCAAGCAAATTATGCTGGCTGGCGAATTGACACGCCGCATAGAGCAAAAGCCAGGCCAAAAGCAGAGGCATCTCCGATGCGAACGTGGCGGCCAATAAAAACGCGCATTAGAAAGGTAGCAATTGCCTTCTGGTCAAGATTAAAAACCAGAACGTGAGACACTTTACACTCTGTGGGGTGTCGGGTTCCTCGCTACGGAGCAGGCGAAACCCCTGTTTGTCTTGGAGATTCGATGGCATACGGGAGCCCTCGTTTTGGCCGGCATAAAAATCTCAGCATCGAGTGCGTTCAATCCGGTGTAAGTGCCTATTGGCCAAGTGCTTACTTTTCTGGTTATTAGCTGAAAAACAGTTGTAATGCAATAGCTATTTAAGCGTTTCGAGGTGGCATTGCTGGTAATTGTAATAAAGTTAATGAAGTTTTATGTAATTTAATTAAGGAATTTTAATGAAGTTACCAGGATTAATATGAAATGACTCGTGTTATTAAGCTCTAATGAAGCTTACTTTAAATATCAATAAAGGCTTGCCGTTTGTTAAAGTTACATCTATGCTTCTTGCTTTATTCATGAACTTGTATTGCTAGATAATGTTGGCCAAAGGCACCTTCCTAGTCAGCTTTAATTTGACCATAATCGCTTCCCATGCTGATCATAACCAGTGGCCCAGCCGATACTATATATGTGTATTATTCGGTCTTAAAGCTGGCATTAAATGTCAATATGCTTAGGCCATTTATGAGAATTGTAGCAGTCGCATTTATGCTCCATATTAAGAATTATTATTCATTTCCCAAAGCAGGCCAAAAGCGGCAGACAATTGGCCCTGATTATGGCCAGCCGATAGGCTAAACTGTCAATCGTTGATGTTGGTAACCAAATTAGTGCATAAAATAGTTATAATTACAAGAAGAAAATTGTTTCGATCATTTGACTTTGCCTTCAAATTAAGTATTTGACTAAATTTTTGTTCGGTTGGAAATCAAGGCATCTTTTATTTGTGAAAGCTTTAAAATTGTTTCATCACGCATGTCTTTCAAATGTCAACTGTCCTTCGTAGATATACGACTGATCTGGATCGGGATCAGGATCCACCTCACGTTCCCCGTTGGAAATTCTTTCTGCAACTCATTAAGATAGGTCTGCTGTTGCTCCTATGGAGTTTCTTCACAGTTGTCATGATCATAGCGCCCATCAGCGAATATGAGACCTCGGTGGTGACTATCCTGCCCAAGGAGACCTTGTTCCGGAATCTAGTAGTGCTGACAACTGCCATCGATGTCAGTTTTATAGGACCCATCGCTGTGGCCCTGCAGAAGTTTCCGAGCAAAGAGGATAACGTTCCCGCGGTTGGCGTGCGCGTTGAGTGGCTGGACTCCGTCTCGAACGAAACCATCCAGCGCGCGGACATGTGGAACGTATACCTGGAGAAGGAGGAGCCTGACCGGCTTTATAAAGTCTCCAAACTCTATTCCATACCGAAATCGAGATGGTGGGGTACGGTGCACGGTGTATTGTCGCTGGAGAGCAAGTGCGAGTACCCGGTGGCCCTGGTCATGCAAACCAATTCCAGTCCCTTGTTTTCAAATTTTGGGATTGTCTATGCCGGCCTCTTGATCCTGGGCCTATACATCATCATTTTCTTCGAGCTGACGGATCCCACGCTCGCCGTCCTCATGATGGCCACCACTGGTTTGGCGACTCTCGCGGCACTGGGAGAGCGCCCAGCTCTGTATATGGTATCCAGCTGGGTGAACATGAGGATTATTACATTAATGCTCAGCATAATGATTATTTCGGGCATAGCGTCTGAGAGCGGGATCTTCGATTGGCTGGCCATCCAAATTTATCGCATCTCGAAGGGCCATAAGTGGCTGATGGTTTTCATCCTGGCCATAGTCACGGCCGTCCTGTCCAGCATCATTCCCAATGTGACGATTGTAGTTCTGATGAGTCCCATAGCGGTTCTACTATGCGAGGCAATTCCTGTACAGACACCGCTGGTCATTTTCGTGGTGATTGTATACTCAAATATCGGCGGAGCTCTGACTCTGGTGGGGGAACCGCTCAACATGATTATAGCCACCCGAACAGAAACGGAATTCACTAGCTTCACCTTGCACATGTTACCCGGCGTGTTGGGCGGTGTACTTGTTGGGCTGCCGGTCATCTACCTGACCATGCGAAGGAAAATAGCCCGACCAGATGATCGCCAAATCAAGGTTACGGCAAAGCGCCAGGCATCAAGGCCTTTGCTGCGGGAAGAAGTCGAGGCATTGGAGGAATGGTTAAGGAAGAGGCACTCATTGAGGTCGTGCATCAGGCCATCGTCCGAGTACTTTTCGATCCTGGCATACCTAAAGACCCACTTCGGTATCCGTGACAAGATTCTGCTGGCAAAGAGCTTAGTTGTTTTGCTCTTTGTCCAGATCTCTTTTGGAGTATACAATCAGCCCTATTTTCCAGGTGCCTCGCTTCACATATTGGCCCTCATGGGCGCTATTTTACTGATCATTCTGACCAAGTTGGACGACTTTGATGTGGTGCTCCGCTACCTAGATTGGTCGGTGGTGCTATTCTTGGGCGCCCACTTTGTGTTCATCGAGGTGGTGCATGTGCTAGGACTAGTCCCATGGCTGGGCAACCAGGCGATCAAGGTGATTGCCAGCGTAGAGACGTCCAAGCAGACGGCGGTGGCCATTCTGCTGATCGTATGGATGACGGCCTTCCTGGCGGCCCTCGTCAATAACATAGCGGTGACCGAAATGTTGGTGGTGCTGATCAACGATTTGACGCTGAGTAGGGAAATCAAAGTCCCGATACCGCCACTCTTGTGGGCATTGTCCTTTGGCGCCGCCTTTGGCGCCAACGGAACTCTCTTGGGGGCCCACGCCAATTTGATGGGAGTGGTCGTTGCCAGACGGTTTGGCTATCACATAACCTTCCTGCAATTCTTTCGGTATGGCTTTCCCGTAATGCTTGCCAGCCTTACGGTTGCCTCGGCCTACTTGCTGATCGCATATTCGCATGATAAAAGATTTTAATTTAATAATATTTATGTACATCAAATAATTTGTATTTTTTAAGCAGAAAATATAATAAATATAATCTATGGGCCTGAAATTTATTATAAAAAATATATATAACAATATTTACTAGCTTAGTACTAGATGTGTTTTATTCAAAGTAATATACTTTTATCATGTTTATATTTTTATATTTTATATTTTTAAGCATTAAGGTTTTAGGTTCCTTTTAATTTGCATTAACTTTGCACTTAGCCTGGCAAACAAATAATTATTTTAGCGAACAATATTTAAATAAAACTATATCGATCTAAACATAAACATAAACTATTGCCTGGACGGAATGTCAAAGTGGAAGCCAAGCTAAGTCAGACCCGGAGATCTTCTCTGGCAACAAAGTTAAGGTACTTTTGTGTTTGTGTTGTTGCTTTGTTTCCGTCGTTCGGTTGGTTGGTTGGTTTTTAATTAACGCTTTTGCAACAAACTTGCCATTAGCCAGATTTTACAGCTTGCGATTCTTTTTTTTCGCAACGCCCGCATTACAACTAACCAGCGGAAGGAGATGCAAGCAGAGCGGGCCTCGTCTCTCGCCAGTCGACAGTCACATTTGTTGTCGGAATTTTTAGTAGTAGTAAAAATTGTTAAATAGTCTGCGGCGGCAGAGGCTGGGCTGTCTTCAAAAAAGAGTAGATAAATACAAAAACCTAATTGGAATGCTTGAAAACTCAAAAACTCGACAGTATCATACACCTGTAACGTCATAGTCATAATAAAACTTAAGACTATATAAAGATCAATGGGAAGGTTTCAAATAACTAATTGTTAGCTTAATTTTAAGGACCGAAACCAAAATTATTTTAAGGATTATGTTGTATTTAATTTGGTATTAGTTAATATATTAAATTGCATACCTTATATTAATTTAAGTATTCAGAAATGAGATTATTCTTATATTAGGACTTCCAGGCCTAAAAATAAACATATCTTATAATTTAATAATGTATTATGTTTTGATAGGTTTTTCTACAGTTTTTTTTAAGACATTTAAATAGGTAATATTTAAAATAAAATAAGCAATTTAAAAATATAGATATTCGCCTTTATTTACAGGGTATTCAAATTCCACAGATTATGCTTAAAAAAGAAATCACTTTGGAAATCATTACCATTACTCGCTTCTTGACTCCCTCTTTCGGCTAACTAGCCAAGACTACTCTGCCACTTTTTCCCACCGCCTTCATGCTATTTTGGCTCAACTATATTTCCACGGATTTGGGGTCGTTTCGGGTCCGGCTATGGCATCCAATCTTCAACGGCCCAGCCTGGCCAGCTGATGAAGTGCCATTTTAGCATACATTGTCGGTGCGTGGAAAGCGGAATCTGATCTGTGGGTGAACTGGCGTCAATATGCTTCTGCCGCAGCTGCTGCCTCTGAACCCGGTGGGAGGAGTTGAGATCATCCCGGATTCTGTGAGTGCCAACAGGTTTAGCGTTCGTCCATCTAGGCACACACAGATGTGACCCTCCGAGAGTAGCAGTATCCGGATCGCAACGTCAGCTTGGCTGGCTTATTAGCCAAACTGTGATTTATGTCTGGCTCCCAATATAATTGCAAACGTTGCTTGTATTTGGAGTTATGTACTTCTTTTTTTAAGATCTCTAATGAGTGCCGTAAAGTCATCTCTAGAAAGCGCTTATTTGTTTGCATTAAAATCAAATCTCTTACTCAAGATTGTTCTGGGACCCACTGATTTTTAAGGCGTTCTAAAATTTTTTAGCGCCTGCAGTTTTTTTGTGCTGGCTAAAGCAATCTGGAAGTCAACTTTTGGCACAAATATTTGAAATCACAAAGCAGCCAAGTGAACCTCGGCGTCGGCGGCTTCAGAGGTTGACAAAATCGTGTTCAGTGGCCCAGAGTGCCACATGGTGGAGTTCCGCATTGAATCGCGGCCTCTGGACACTCGAACTATGCTGGTTTGGTATGGGAATGGGGGTCTGGTATTGGGATTGGGGCTGGGATTCGATTGGGAGACAAATGTGCAGAAACATTTTAATGAATTGAAAAGCTGAAGATGGCTGAAAACAGCCAAACATATTTTCGTTTTATTAAAAGCGATTAAAGTAAAGAGTCTGGAAATTTTATGCTCCGCAATGCCAAGATCTGTAATTAAAAATTAACGAATTGATTGGTTTAATTGGTTGATTGATTGATTATATCAGGTATGGGAATAATTTAAAGAAATTTTAATGAAAAAACAAAGTGAGAACTGTTAATATCATTAATCATTACAACAAGCAAGTTAACTATTCCCACAGGTTTTAATAAATATTATTAGTGTTTCCTGATTTATTCCATATATTAATTAATTGAATTATTATAAGAATTAATTGGATATTTCTCTTGGAACTTTAACATTCAAAGTAATTGAATAATTATTATTTTACATTATTTCCCTGATTCGGTTAAAGCACCCTCTAAAAACTAGTAATATCCACTCCATTAAAGCCTTCGCAAGTTCCCATAGAATTCCCTACCATCAACTGCTGGCTATTTGCTAATATGCCAATCTGTAGAGCAATCAAATGTCAATACATGGGACATAAAGTTCTCTGATCGGGAGATGGAACAATATAAAACTATTTATTACTCCTAATAGTCCGTCTGGTACTAATCCGATGCGTTGCCCTGTCCTCTCTCCATTTCGCTGCCAGCGACAAACGACGATTGGTAGGATAAAATATTTGGTGCCATTCGATCGCCGATGCCCATGGACATGAACAAAGCCACGTCGTAAACTGACTTGAGTTGGCAATCCGCAGCTACACACGTCGCAGTGCGTGGACTAGAGATGACAGCCTGAGGATCAAAATTAAGTTTTGGGAATAAAATCAAATAGAATAAAATTTATAAATAAATTTAATGCAAACCATTTGAGCTGGAATTTAGTTGTTTAGACACATGGCTAAGTTAACTAAGAGAATTTATTTTCTATAATATTTTTTAAATAGTTAAAACTATTCCCTCATAAGACATTTTATTCTGTAGTTCTTATGAAAAGCAATTTCTATCTTTCTATTAAATTTTGTAGTAAAATTTAAATCAGCATCCCAGTGTCATTCCCTCACGATGTCACCTCCTTTGTTCTGCTTAGAAAAACTGCCAGGAAAGCACAGAAAAATCAGGAATGAACGGCTCAGCTCCTTTGCATAGTCATAGTCTCCCCATAGTGCGAAGAGCAATGCAAGGGATTCGAAAAATTCCCAGGCGTTCGCTGCTGCTGCACAGCGAGATGGCCATCTAATAAATTCAGCTAATTAATGGCGAGTATGAGAGCATGAGATTGAGCCCCGGCCAGCCTGGTGTGCGCTGTGGAGTAGTGCGAACCGCACATTAGCAAAAATCTACATGATATTGAGATGCCACAAGGTGCCCGAAGATGAGCCCCAGAATCTTGCAGCACACCTGAATGCCAGCCTCATTATGGAGCCAGGAGTTAAGTCGATCCGAGCTGGTGCCTGCCTGCCTGCTTGCCGGCGGCGGCAACGGCCTTAGATACAGATTTCTTATCATTAATTAAAGCCAAGCATGTTGGCTACCGTGTCCGGAGATATAAGGCGCTCCCGGCTCCATGGATCCCGATGTGGCAGCATCTTTCAACTGACCGCTGGCCTCGGCCTGGGGGCGGCGTCCATCGATCCATCGATCCCATGGCTGCGGCACACGCCTTATCGCCGGCACGCAATCGTTGTGGTTTGTGTGGCATGCCCCTGGCACCATTGAGCTCCTCCTCCGGATCTTTCTGATGACCACTCGAAGGTGTTGGGGTTACCCAAAGAGGGTCTAAGATTGTGCATCGGGAGCAACTTCATTTGCTTAAATTGAGCACCGTTTAAGGTGTTCCCGATAAGAGGGAGATTTTTCAAGTTTATTATGAGACAGAGACTGGTAAGGAGATTTCTTTTTTGCTGGAAAAATAAAGCTAAAAATACTTTAATTATATTATATAAAATGTATTTAATTTAATTATGATCTTCAATTATTTTGTTAATATTTTCTTTCTTCTCTGAATATTTATTTTTCCCAAAACAGAAAAACTACTCACAAACTCCACCCACTTTAATGGAAATGGAAAATATCCCCAGGCAGCTATTAAGTTTTGGTGAAATTTCCCATAGCTTTCAATGTTATTTTTGAGACTCGTCTTGGCCCATCAAAGTGCGATTGGAGTGACACCAAAGATTTTCATTCCATTTCCCGCTGCATCGCCGCCACCGCTGTCGCCTTGCCAAAAATGATTCCCCCGGGCAAAACTCTCGGCAAGCTCTCCCCATCTCATCTCATCTCGCCTGGCGTTGTCAACAATGTAATTTATCAGGCAAGCGACATAATTACCTGCCACTTATGGCAATAAAAAAAGAAAACCCCAACGCAGATGGAGAGAGACAGGAAAGAAACTCGGCCCAGAGCCGAACCAAAACCAAAGCCTGGCCCCAAGCAGCTCACTGCATTCAAATGCCGTCCGCAGCGGGCAACTGAAGCTGAAGGATTTATGTTCTTACAAAACGCTCCGAGGCGCTTAACAAGTGAGGCAGCCAACCGGCGACCGAAGACCGGGCCAATAGATTGATCGTACTTTGTGCTGGGCAGAGGGAGGTGCACTGGGGAAAAATATAAGCTATTTCCTATTTATAAAATAAGCATTATTTATTTATAAGATCCCTAAAGTTTGAATAAGATATAAAGAATAATATTGACCTCTTTAATGACTATCCCCGAATATTTTCGTAAATTTTTGTCTACCAATAAAAATGTAAATAATATTTATGTTTAGTTATTCAATAGAAACAAATTTTGAAATGTCATCAATAAAGATTGGGTATGCTTAGAAAAGGATCTAAGAACGTATTGAAAATGAAGAAAATCTCCCTGTGTAGCGGCGGCATCGGCAACAGGGCTGGGCGCACGGGGCGTATGGGTAATGAAAATTCCCGCCATTTGGTAGCCGCCGTTTAGCGCCTGCCTGCTGCAACTGCAACTGATTCCCACTGTATCGGCGGCGCATCTCCTTTGATCTCGATCCTCTTTTTGCTGCCGCTGATCGTTGCTCGCTGCCTGGCTGCTCTCCCTGGTAGCCGTGAAGCAGATTCGTGCCTGCCCCAGAGCGTTGACAAGTCACATGAGCATTGTGATCCAGCCGAGGACTTAACATATTGGCCAACGCCGCCGCGGCTTAACTCTCGGGGTGTCCACACCCAGTTGCACCTGCGGGGGGTGGTGCCGTTGCACGTTGCCTTGGTCCTGATCCTCGTCAGCCTCCACTGGCGTAAATTGGTTGACAAATAGCGGTGGCTTTGGTGGGACAGAACGTGGTTAGCGCTTGATTTGATTGCCCAGGATTGATGGTAATTGAAATGGATTAATTGCTGTCCTAATTTTTATTTTGGATATAAAGTGAAATGTTAAGATTATAAAAGCAACTAATTTGTGGGATTTTAAGGAAGTATTTGTAAAGTAAACAAGGCTGAAATGCTCATCTATAAAGCTGTATGCAGATAGCTAAAAAAGTTTCTTCTTTCATATTATTATATTATAATTTTTACAATAAGTAAAAAGAACATAGTTTAAACAATTGGAAATAATACATTTCTTTATACGAAATACCTTAAAAGTATTCAACTCAATTCATAATAATGACTCCATATTCAATAATGTCAGATGGCATCTGTAAACCCCTCTTACGGCCACATTACCATGTCGAATTCCTTATGGATTCCGCTCCAATCTAACTCATTTCTGGCCATATATGCAGCTCCTCCCAGTTCCCCAGCTCCCGCTTCCAATCCAAATCCAATCCTGGAAAGCAATCAGTACAGCAGCCGGCAAACACGATGGAACAATAACAGGGAGGTAGACTGAAACGACTTCTGTTGACCCCGCCAAGAGGTGAACCCACCTGCTCCGGGGCCTTATCAATTGCCGTTAGACGACGGGTCGGCTGCCTCACTTCCTAAAACACCGAAATCGGCAGACAAATTCATATTTTATTGCCGCACGGACCGTGGCCGGGGTCCAGAGGCATTAACAAACAATGGCCAACAAGCGGATCAATGGAGAAGCAAATATTTTCACTCGCCTAATCCGCGAGAGCAACAGCTCTTGGTCTCCTGGTCTTGTCTCGGCCATTGTTTTTGCCGCTGTTGCTGTTCCTGTTGGTTAGTGTTGTTGTGGTTGCCGCTTTAGCCAAATTGCATTTTGAACATAATTCTCATATGTCGCTCTGGCAGTTATAATCACGTTCACAGCTCGTTAGCCGAATGCGAATACAAATAAAATTACCGAAAAAAACAGCCTGAAAACCCGAATCCGACTGCGAATCGGAGCCACAACCCACCTGTAGCTGGGGCTGCTCCTCCGCACTGCCTGTTTGGCCATAATTGTCGGGAACCAGCATATCGTACACGAGGATGGCTAACCCGATGGCTAGCTGGCCATATTGACCATTAGGCGGGCCGAGAGTGCGTTTTGCATTTTGTGCATCTTCATCGATTTCACCATTTGGCGCGCGGTGCATAATTGGCCGGGCCAAGACCGACCAAGACGGGGGCCACGACCGTCATGGGGAACACGGAAAATATATATTTTCTTTACTTTCTTGGAACTCTAAACTTAAAAAATATTTGGGCAAAAATTTCCATTTTTACATAGCTCTATAATAAATGTACTACCTTTTAAACAATTGTATTTACAACATAAATTATAAATTAATGTATAAATAACTTATTTTCAGTGCACTGGGAGCAAGTCAGAGTCACAGCAATGGCACGTTTTCCTCGCTGATGATTACCGATATAGCAGGCAGTGAAAAATGCGTTGGATGCGTGGAAAAGTTTTCTGTTTTCTGCATACAGCCAGAAAATCTGGCGGTGGTGGTGAAAATTCCCTCCATTCCGCTTGATTTCGTGCCAAACTAACTAAAGAAATTGGGCGGTGGACCAAGGCGTTAAAGATACTCGGGAAATTCCAAAAAGGAATTTAACAGAAATTATCGCAATTAATTTTAGAGGCTCTAAAAGTTGGATATTTTAAAGCAGGCTTAAATATCAGTAATATTTAGAGCTTATGCCAAATTTTATAGGTTTATTTGAGCAACAAAATTTAAGCATATTTTTTTAAGGTTTCAGCTTGTCAATAAACAAAAGTACTACTTGATTAGATTGTAACGCGAATTTATTTAAAAATATATATATACGTTTACTCAACTTATTTTCAATTTAATTTTAGTAAATTAAAAAAAATTTTCACAAAATAAACTTTCGAAGTTAATTTAAATTTTTGCCGCTAATATTCTTAATTTTTGTTCAATCTGGCAGCAATATCTTTACCGTTTATCTTTGATGTGGCAACAATGTTGCTTTAAAACTTGTTTTTCCAGTCACCAGTCACGAGTTACCTTTAAAATGAATCAATATATTTAAACATAAGGCGTAAATTCATTATTTAGAAACGAAAACATTGAAATTGTAAAACATTTATGCTTTCAATTTACTTTTTATTGGAAAACAAATTATTTAGAACTTGTATTTTAACCAAATATTACATTTTCCACCCCAACTTCCTGTGCCCTTAAATCAGCAGAATGAATACTTTATTTTTTTTTCACAATTTTTGATTGATTTTCATTTACAACAAAACAAAAAAAGTTTTCTTATACTTAAATGGATATTATTGGATGTATTGCTTATTTTAAAACGTTAAATCTTTCACTTAAATAAATTGTTTAACAATCCTAGGTTCAAAACCCGATAAATACTGTAGCATACTTAACAGCTAAATTAACAGAGGCTAAAACTAACATTGCCTGAGCGCCACAACAGCTTGGGAGAGCGTTTGGGGCAAGCTTTTGGGGAGAGCCACGTCTATATAAGCCACCCGCTTGCCGTTATTTTTTGTTAACTTGCAACTCACCCGCGCCGCTTTTGTTGAGGAAAAACCCCGGAAAAGTCCAACGAAAAACAACGGTATCCGATAAATCGCCGGGATAAAATAACAAAAAATTAATATTATTCAGTGGCTGCTGGAAAGTAATGGTTAAAACTACAACATTTTTGCACATTTGTTGCCAACAATATAAGCGCTCTTTGATTTCCAAACGACTTTCCACCAGAACAAAGCCGCCACCGCCATCGTCGTCGTCGTAGTCGCCGCCGTGCAAACAATAATAATGAAAAGCGTCAGACAAAAACCGAAAAGCCAATTAGCTTTTTGGCCATTTGAATGCCGTTTGTTGAATTGAATTGAAAGAAATAAATTCGCTAAATGCTGGCACATCCGTATCCAGCCAAGTTAATTAAATAAAACATGTTTGCTGAACCAAACCGAGGAGAAGCTGTGCAATAAAGTCCAAAGCTAAAATCAAAATAAATTCAAAGCAAAAAATCCTTAGTACACACAGTAGTGTGTGTTTGTGTGTACGTGAGTGTGTGCCTCCTAGCGTGTGTGTGTGTGCGCATGCGCCAATTGGAGTTTTAAGGCAATAATTGCTTTTTTTGTGCAGCAATAAGATTGAAGGTGGGTGATAACCAGTTTTTCTTTATAGATTTGTTGGATTTATATTTATACTTTTTTGTGGATTTTTTTGTGGGGTCTCTATTGTGATTATTTCAGTTTTTTGTCTATTTCTTTTTTGTCAACGAAGTGAAAAGGCGCCCACTCGAAATGTACCCCCCAAACCCCTCTTCTTGGCCACCACCCGCACATTTACTACGCGCGCTCTTGCCACAAAAGCTCTCTGGCTGTGCGACGGCGTAAGCTTTTTCTTTCATTCAAGTCGCCGCTGCCGCTGTCGTCGTCGCTTTGCTGTTATGCTGCGTGAAAGTTAATTCCGTTTACTATCGGCATTCATCAACATCATCATCACCATTACTCCCACAACAACCTCCCCCTCGAGCTTGCCCCCGCCTTAACCCTATGGCGACGCCACCTTTTGCCGGCTTTTTGTGCCGAGCATTTAAGCAGTAATTGACATGCATTCGCCGATATGTGTTGACAGATAACCATACTCGCTCGCTTGGGCTGGCCTTTTGCCCTTTTCCTTTCGCTTTTCCAAAAACAGAGCAGCAGCAGGAGGAGGAGGAGGAGTTGGAATACATTTGTAGACGGGGGCGGATTATTATTACGGGCGGGGGATTAGGGGAGTGTCGGCAGCAGCAGCAGCCGCCGCGAAGCCCAATTTTCATCATCTTGAGTGTGGCTTAAAAGATTACCAGCAGCGGAGGAGTACTATATAGTGATATAGCTTTGAGTTGAGTTGCGCGGGGGTGGCAACCGTAACCGAAACCGAAACCGAAACAAGTTTTTGGATTTTGCATTTTATTTGCATACCTTTATTCTAGCTAACAATTAAATTAAATTAAGTTTAACTTGACTTGTCTTTACTTATTTGCCAGTTTTTAACCACCATTTGAGAAACCTTAAAAGTCGCATTACCTTATTATGTAATAAGACACTCTCGCAAGCACGTTTCCGATAAGAACTTGGCATTCCCACGCATTCCCACAGACGTGTAATAAAGATAGTCAACAAATTAACAATTTATACACGACAAAATGCAATTAAATAAGGTTTTTTTTTTATAAAGTTAAAGATATAATATTAAATAAAAAGGTTACAGTTTGAATTATTTATTTTAGTTTGTAAGCTAGGCATTTAGAAAAAATTTAAATAATTTAAAGAACTCAAGAAGAAAGAAGAACTATTTTTTATTAAAAATAGATAGTTTAATTAAAACATCGTTTTGTTTCAACCGTTTAAGATCAGTTTAAGAATTGAAAAAATATGTAATTATATTTATAATACATATAATAAAATGTTTATGATAATGATTAGTATGATTGAATACTAACCGTCAAAGTTCGAGGATTTTTATTAAATGTTTTGCTGTATAGTTAATATTAGCCAATTTTATTTTGAAATATTATTTCCCTCTTCCTTCCAAGACCTGAAATACTTGAGGATTATACCTATTTATTTGTAGCAAATCCCAAGATAAGTTTTTATTTTTTTTTTAGGGATTATGTGTGTTTTTGAAGGTTATCCTAGGGGAAATGCAACCTTATTTTGCGCTCCTTCCGAGATCACTTTCGTATTCAGCGTATAAATTACGTTTCTGGAAAAGTGTAATCCGCTTTTTGGCTTAGCATTTTGCTGCCAGCTCGGCGAGAGAAAGAAACCAAATTGCGCTAACTTAATCAGAGCGACGTGCAATTACTTGCATTAGAGCATTTCCACCTCTTCCTCCGCTGCATTTGCTCCACTCCACACCTCATCGCCAGCCTCCCCAGGTTTTCCGCCCAGTTGCTTTCTTGGCCCGGCTCTGGTTCCATTTGTGCCCGTTACCTTTTGTCATCCAACGCGCCTTTCAACAGCTCACCGAAGCGACCGAGAGGTACAGACGACGACGTCGAGGAAATATCGCACTTAAATTGCACTTAATGAAGCTGCATCATCACATTTTGCATTTCATGCAACACTTGGGGAAAAACCTTGAGAAAAATATTAAGGAATGTTAACGTACATTAAATGAAAATGGAATCTAGGTACTTTAGAAATCTTTTGAAATTTAAGAAGGCGCTTTTCCTTGAACTCTTTCCATTCCATTCAGAAAAAGATACGCCAAAAACTGAGAAGCTGTTTCCTGAGACAGAAGAACTTCCCAGAAAATATTCTTAATTAAAGAACACACCAATTTTCAACGGTGCACTTAAAGATGACTGGGGGGGATCACTGTCTGAGTCTGTTGGACGGACAGATTCACTCCATTGCCATTTCTTTGCGTACGTGAGGAGACTCCTGGTATCCCGGCTTGGGGAACAATGGCCAAGCCACTTGCATTCAACAGACAAATGAGTGGAAATTATGCCAAGACACTGGCAATTAATAAGTGGGGAAAAAGCAACGTAAGCCGCCCCCTCATCCGTTTTCCCAATGCCACCCATTTGACTTTTGTCTCTGGCCACCTGCTGTTATCCGCCTTCAGTGATTACAGACACTCTGCACACCTTTACACTCCATACACACACACACTTCACCCACTCAGAAAGGAAGGCCCACCCCTTTGCCAGGGGGAATCCCCTTCAATCCGAACGTCTCATTTACATGCTTGCATTTGGGGGCGTCGAGTGTTTGCCAGCGGCAATACATAATAATCCCAGCTCGGTGTGCACTGCTCGAAATCTCTGCGTTCCATCGCCTCTTATTAGCATGCCTTGGGGCTCTGAAAAATATATAAAATATATAATTGGGTTGTGCAGGTATCTTGATTAGATTTTAATGGGAGGGTTTTCAAAGCGATGGTTGAGATTGATTCTATAATTGGTTCTTGTTAACTTGATCGTTGGCTTTGAGATACATTTGTATCTTTGATTTTATTTAATATGATATACATTTTATATTGGCTTTATCTTATACAGATATTTAGATTAAAATATTTACATTTTTATAAAAGAAAAGGGTTTTTAGCTTTAAAAAAACGGATGCGAAAATCTTTGAGATACATTGGCAACTCAACAAATTTACTTAAAGCTTCTAGTGCATAATTTTAATTACCTTATAAGCCGCTTTTACTGCTACTTACTACCACTACACTTTCCAATCAACCTAATTGAGTTAATTTCCTGGAAAACCCTTTTTTCAAGTGCAAAATCAATCGCCTGGCCAGGACCAACCGCACTTGGCAATTGTTTTGGCCAGTTCGCCAGTGGATGTCAAGTAATATACATAAGCAGGCACGCAAGAGGTTTTGGGATTGAAATTGGGCAAGCACCAGAACTGTGACCATAACACATACTCCACTCCACACCACGGACACACACACTCAGACTGTGCCCACTCGGTCGAGTGCCAATACACACGCAACCCGTACAGCAGGTAAAGCCCCTCCGAACCCACACACGGCAATCAATATAAATTTTCATAATTAATCAATGCTGAATAATTTGTCAGACAGAGCCAGGTTATAATGGGAAACTCACAGAGGGGGGGAATTTGGGGTGGCTGGTGTTTTTCCGGCCGAGGGGAGGGATGTGTGATGTGGTGTTCACTGGTGTTTGGGTGGTGCTAATAAGCAAATCTCAGAGGTTTGTTTTGGCTTTTATCGGTCGCAGCGGTGGCTTTGTGGTAAATACACGAAATACTCGCCTCTATCTATCCAAATTCAAAATTCCAATCCCAATCCCACACACATGAATTGGCATAGCAGCGCGGCAGAGAGTCAAGCCAACTGTGAAAACCGCTTTTACACTCGTGACAGAAATAAGCGATAGTGATTTTGTATAAATAGAAGCGAGTCACTGGTGTAAAAATAAAACATTCATACGCAAACTTTAAACTTTATATAAAAATATAATTTTTTTTGCATAAAAAGGTTTCCTTTAAAGGTCCTTAGATGTAAATGCCAATCCACTTTCTATTTTCTACTTTGCCAGCTTCTAAAATAAATTAAAAAATATATATTAAATCACAGAGAAAACCGTGGAAAGTCAATCAAAATGAAATAGGACCCTCTTATTTACTGGGCTTCTGGCTAGTGTAAGCGGGGCACTAATAATCTCATTAGTTTATTTGACTTTCAGTCGAGTTCTCGCATTACAAAAATAACAACAATAACTACAATGCCCGAAATGATGGCTTTAGCATCGCCCCAGACCAATTCGGCCGCATTGTGTTGCCTCCATGGAATCTGGCCAGGACTCATTCGCTCCCTTTTTATACCAACCCACAATCCGAGGGGCTGCTGTGTGTGCGGGCGGCCTGGCATGCTCTGCGTATTATGTGTATTTAAAGATCATTAGTGCGCAATTTATATGTAGATATTCCGGGATATACGAACAAGTGTGTATCGATTACCACCAGTTGAGCGGTCGGACTGGGAGAGAGTGGGGGTAAAACCTTAATGCCAGCAGGCCCAACGTGTGGCGCATTGTTAGGAATGATTAAGAGGCTTCGATGGCATCAGCGGCCAGGAGGTTGCCAAGGTTGAGAAGCTCGAGTGGGCTCCGGAGGTGGTTCAAAGGTGAGCGCAATTGTGGGCCGAAAGCTCAAGGCGGCGGTGGTGTCAAGGCCAAGCATCAGGACATGTGGCTCCCCCTTGGGGTACTTTCTTACCTTAATCGAAGCTAAGCCGGATGTGGGGCCAAATGAGAAAAAGAAGACTAAAATGGCGGAAAAATTGGATTTTTGCTTACCACGATGAATTGGCTTAAATCAAGGCTAGGCAACCATTAATAAAGGCAGTCCTTAATGGATTTAACTTTTATTTTGAGAGTTCCTGGTTGAATTAAATATACAAAATATGGTTATGAGGTTTTGGTTTAATTTGCAGTTATTTATTTTAATAATACAAATAATTTAAAGAGATTATATTTTTCCATTTTAAATCAATTCTCAATATATTAAGGCTGCCCTTCTTTAAGACATTCTTCTTATAGAAAAATGATTCATTTTAATAGCCAAATCTATATTTCTTAATATTATTACCTGGCACAACATAAATTTATTTCAAATATTGACAATTTCCCTGGGCCTTTTATACAACATTTTCTCATCGATTTCCCTTGCGATTTCCCCAATGAAAAATGATTCGATTGGCAGTGCCACAATTTAAACGAAAAATTCAACCTGTCCTCCTGGCCCTCTCCTTTCGCCGCCAACCATATATCGTTGTCAATTTCGCCCGATAACAATCAAGATTCCATTAAACGTATAAGAGACTTGCGGCCCATCAACTGTCGCAGCGTTTTTTGCATACATTTCCATAAAATAAAAATTGCACGATCCCGAACCTGAGCTGGTCCAGATAAAGCGAATTAAATGCAGGTCCCGGGCGGAAAGAGGTTTACGGATTAAATTAATGTGGGGAAACAATGTGCGAGTGGCGCGCCAGTTGTTGCCACTCGCTCTAATGAAGCAACATTTGCGCCGCACCCACACAGATGCTCTCCGGCTCCAACAGCTCCACCACGCACACACAGCCATCTGCATAGCGAGGCAAATAGCGAAAATTCCATGGAAGCTCTCTTGTGCGGCAGCAAAAAGAAACCCGGAGCCAGCCATAAATATTTTTCGAAATAAATTCTCGTTTACAAATTATGATTTTATGACTTTTTGATGGCCCGCCACAAAACCCACACTTACGCAATTCCCCCCACATACACACACACACACACACATACGCAGGGTAATATATTTCCGAGGAAGCGAGAGGCAGCGACTCGAAGGAAAAACGCTTTACGTATTTATAGCAATTTCGCATTGGGCTGCCACCGCTTCAGCTACAGCTTTATATATCGATACAAAGGACCTTCCTCATCCTTTTTTTATTCTGCCCATCACACAGTTTGCATTAAAAAATTGGCACAAAAAACAAAGAGCGAAAAATGCAGACAAAAAAAGGGGCGAAAAACCTTAAAGCGGCGCCAAAAAAAGTTATTACACAAAAGCGCGAAAAAATTTTGTTCGAGTTGAATGCAACTTCCATGTGTACGCACAGTTAAGGGACAGATAATAGCACTTAAAATTGTGTTTAAAAACTATAGGTAGTCCTTTAGATATTTAAAGTTAATGAAATAGTTCAATAGAAAGAAAAGTGTATTATACACACTATACTATTATAATATATTTAAGAAGAATTTATCAGGACAAACATATCCCTTAAAACTTAAAATAAAATTATGAAATAAATATATTATCTTGAAAGTAATAACCAATATTTCAAAATAATAATAATGAATATTTTTATATTCTTTAAATATTTATTTATTAGCTCACCGTATGCTTAACTTTAAATTAGTCACAGGACGAGTATCCTTTGATATATTTTGATTTAGCTCATATTTTAAGTTCTATTCAATCCTTCTATTTTAATTTGTATTATCTCTTTACAAAAATCATATAAAACTCAACTCATATATCCAGTTCAGAATGCTATTGTTTCAACCGGAAGTGTGCTCTGTGTTGCAGCAGCAGCTGCTGCCACTTCCCAGCATTTTGTGTGTCATTTTCTTTTTTTGTGCGATTTTCGCGCTGCCTACTTTTGGGGCGCATAATTTATGACCGGCCGGCATTAAATTAGCCAAAGCGCAGCATGAAAAACGGCAGAAACGGCTGAAATGCTGGCGACAAGCGACGTCCGGCGCTTATTAGAAGATGACGGGTGAGGGTGGGGGTGCAGGCAGGATGCGGAGTCCGCAATTGCCGGGGTGTTGCAGGGAGGCGGCGAGGGGGCGTGACACACATCCGTACAAATAGTTGAAATCTCTTTGGGCCAAGACAGCGGGCAGCTACTAATATTTCACACATATTTCATGGAACTTTTTTCTGTTGATTCGGTGGGTTCGTTTTTTTGTGCAACATTTTCGCAATGCTGCCACGCGCAATTTATCAAATATTTATTTGCTATTTACCTATGTACATATAGCTTGTACGAGGTATGCAAATAAGTTAAAATACAATTGAAAATTTCGTAGCAATTTCATTTGATTTAGCCTTGTTTCTGCAACTGCAATTCAAATGAACAATGAGCAAAATATTCTTTAATTTATGTAGTTTTATATATAGGATCTAACTGTGGGAAATATTTATAAAGTTTTATGGAATAGTTTTAATATATTCAATTGGTATTGTTTTTTTTAAGTAGAGTGTTTTTATATAATTTAATTGAAATAAAATAGAGGCTGTATTTGCGTTTCGATGGATTACTTTTTCTAAAGTTAAGTCTTAAACTCTTTAACTTGGTGTTTATATTGCATTTGATTTCTAAAAGGATAATATATCGATTTGTTATCTTTCTATTACATTACCCCTGACATGCACTTATTTCTCTTCTATAAAATCCATTACTTATAACCATTTCCTTAATGCATTTCTTAAACTTTCCGGGACTCTGAGGACAGCCCTCGTTATTTATCCTTGAAAATATGGTATGAGTGCGGAGGTGTGGGTGTGTGTGGTGCCTGGTGTTTGTTTGGTTGTGTTTACTTACAATTATGAGCGTGTTGATGACAACATTGCCAGCGCCTTCGTCCTCGCCTTCGCCTTCATCCCGCGTCCTTCGTCCTTCGACTCAAGCAGTCACACACTTGGAAAAGTTTTATACACATTTTTGCCAAGTCTTCGGATGGGGCCTTGAGCTGCTGCGGCATTGCAATAATAATTACAAATGTTGCACAATAAATTGCAAAGTCAACAGACTTGCTGTCGGCAGAGGCAACAGTGGCAAAAGCAACAGCAGCAACAGTAAGAGCTGCGCAAGGATCTGAAGGAGCAGGAGCGGCGGCAGCGGCAAAATTACTTCCTGCTGAATCGTAGCGGAAATGTATATACAAATGGCACTCACACAGACGCCAGCGCAATCACAATCCCAGAAACAGGATGTGTCTGACTGGAGCAGTCCTTTTCCGGTTGAGAGCGTGAGCACGGAATCGAATTCGATGCTCCTCCTGCTCGCCCCTAGGAACTGCCTAAGCTTCCCGATCTGTGGTCGTGTCACGCCGCCATCGCTGCCAGGACTGCGAGTCCTGGGAGAGTGGCAACTTGTCAAATAGAAAATCATAGAAAAAAGTCCCGCGGCGGCGACAAGATGCGTAATTGCAGAGCTCCGGGCGGGGAACTGTTGCACTGTGGCTGCCAAGGATGTGCCAGGATGTGTGTGTGCTTTGTGTGGTGTGAGTGTGGAAGGATGTGGCCGGATATGGAAGGATGTGTGGCCCAAATGCCACGGCTTTTTGCATTCCCACTCCCATTGCCACATGGTGGCCTCTCCCCCCTCCTGTCTTGTCGGAGAATGCAATAAATCCTGGACTGGCAAAACAATGACAAATGTCCTGGCTTCCGCTTTGCATATGTCTGTATGTATGTGACAGTGTTTGTCCTCCGCATGCCGGACGTTTAATTTGATATCCGCTTATTGCCAACAACAACTCTTGTCATCCGCATGTCTCAGTTAAATGGAGATTCGATTGAGACTCCAAGGCAAAATATTTAAATTTCGATGCCATCCTAATGATTGAGGAAAAGTACAAAGTTCTTGATTAACTAAATTGAATTTGTTTCGTTTAAACAAACAATAAATTAATATCGCTGCGCGTGGCGTATCTTTTTCCAATTAGTTTTACACAACTTCACATCCGTTAAACTGTCAAGTTCTTAATTATTGCCGGCATACTAATAAATTTATAACCAATAAATTACGCTAAGCTCAGATACAAGATTTTTAAACCAAGTTTACAAGATATTAAAATAGAGATTGGATTTAACTGAACATATATTTTTTATAATTTTAAATGAATTATCAATATATTTTCATCATTAAAAACCTTTAAATATTAATCAAACCAATAAATCGTTATCTTTTTAGTACCCGCTGGCGTTTGACATGTAGAACCATATATCAAAATATCCTGTAATCGAAGTGAGACTGAGTGTGGCATCATGGTGGAATCCTCGAGCCTGGGGCGGACTCCGCCAGCGGCCCAGCAGCCCATTCCTCAGCAGCACTCGCCCTCGCCCTCGGGGATGCGGTGTGGCAACTTGGAGACAAGAGTGCGAGGTGCCTGGTACCGCGTCTTAGTCACGCTAGAGACGGACTTCCTGGCCGTCAGCTTGGACGAGTCCTGCGAGGCGGCACAGCAAAGCAACGATGGACAATCTACCACGCTAAATGGAACCTTGGGGTGAGTCTTGATAGAAAATATATAAAATTTAATTTTTATTTTAATTAAATTATCCCCCAGGAGCAATCATAGCGGCGGAGGTGGCGCCGGCAGTGGCGGAGCTGGTGGATCCAGCCAGAACGGCACCCTGCCCAGCTCCGCCTCCCTGCAGGGCATGAATGTACAGGACACCGAGCTGGATGGCACCGGGAGCAACGACAACAATGGGGACAATCGTGATCCCTGCCTGAACAACAACAACAATGCCGGCGACGGAGGCGGCATGGATATGTGCGACGTACCTGACCATGTGGCCAACCAGAAGCGGCACGTTCGCATCATCAAGTCGGATAACAACGGCCTGGGCATCTCCATCAAGGGTGGTCGCGAGAACCGTATGCCCATCCTCATCTCGAAGATCTTCCGTGGCATGGCAGCCGATCAGGCCAAGGGCCTATATGTGGGCGATGCCATTCTAACGGTCAACGGAGAGGAGCTGCGCGACGCCACCCACGACGAGGCGGTGCGAGCTCTAAAGCGATCCGGGCGCGTCGTGGATCTGGAAGGTAAGTTTGATGATGAATTCGTTACTGGCCAAAGTGCCACTGGGATGTCAAATTGCTATTTGCGTAAAACATTTTGCACACACACACAAAGTGGGCTAGGTGGAGTGCTTGGAAAAAGTGGACGAGGGCTTAAAAAACGCGAGTCAAACTAACAAGTAAACTATGAGCCACATCGCGAATAGTTGGGCACAGTGGAAAGGATTGGCAATAAATATATAAAACTGTGTGAAATAGGAAAATAATCCTACTTAAATTTCTCAACTTTTATTTAAATCAAATCTAACTTTTTCAACAAATAAATCACAAACAAAAAGCAGCAAATTTAAAACGAAAAGTTTTAATTGTAGTCCCCAACTATGGAATGACGGAATATCCATCTCGGAATACACATATTCCCCTTCGTAGCTGGCAACCATAAAATACAAAAATGCTATCTGCCACTTGGTTTTTTGTGATAAATTGTGTCTTTGATTCTCTGCTCCGTCCCCCGGCCCGTACCTATAACTGCTCAGATAATCTTTTACAAACTTGTTCAACCGTGATTAATTGACTGACAGAGGGGATTCATTCTTTTTTTTTTTTGTGTCCTTGTTGTGGCATTCGTCCCATGGTAGAGCTATGGAGCTGCGGAGTATGGTGACGCCGCGGAGTATTGGAGTAGCGAGCTGGAAAGGCGGAACAGAGGGTTTTAGTGCAAATACATACGTGGGATTACTCAGCAAAACATGCGAGTTACTGCCACTGATGTTGCCACTGTTGCAGCTGGGTTCCCATGTAAATCCCCACCAGCATCCACTGGCCAAAGCGTAGCTTCACCCCCGCCCTACCCTTCATGTTGACTGTTAGCTGTTGACTGCCGTTAGTTGCGCTGGTTTGTTGGCTGGTTGGTTGGTTGGTTGGTTTGTTGGCTGCCTGGCTGGCTGGGTCGTTCGTTGCCTGGCTTGTTTGCCCCGGCTTGGCAATGAGTAATGAGAAAAGTTTTCTTTCCATTTGATCAAATGGCCCAAAAATACATAGTCGCCTGTTGCGGGTGGCACTGCCACTCCTGTCGAGTGGCAAAAAGCGAAAATGTTTCAGGTTGGGTAAGGTTGGGATGATGGGGGATGTCAGGATGCTGGGGATGCTGCGAATACCGGAATCGGATGCTACGCATTGCATCCTCAACTGCCTGTCTGAGTGGCTGACAAGCAGAAGCGGAAAGACATAAATAAGGCAAGGGTTATAGGTGATGAAAGCGTTGAGGTACAAATAGAAAAGGAAAATAATTATCAAACAATCTTAAGGGTTCTCCTTGGTGAATGTCAATTTAGGTTTTGATAGATGATGCTCGAATAATTAATTGATTCTCTGTTTAAGCAGAGTTATCTAGTATCTGTTTTGATAAAGGTTAAGGGAAACTCCTTCTTAAATACAGAAAAAAACTGGAAAATATTAAAAACATTCTTTCATTTCATTTAATTCCCACTCTTGAACGCTTCATTGATTGCCCAATATATCTGCAAGGACACGCTGCATAAGCAAATATTCCCCATTCAAGCATTTAAAAACGCCTTTGCATTTTCCACAGACCAAATCTAATAACAACCCACACAAGTACGTAATCACACCAGGACACATCATCATCCTAACCATAATCATGGACACACGGCGTACAGAGAGACAGAGGACAATGCCTAATCAAAGTGCTCGGGCAAAGTTCGAGCATCGTTTCCGGTTCATCTCCATTCAGAGTTCAGTTCGGTTCGGTTCAGTTCCATTGCTGTTTTGCTTTGCTCTGCACTGCCTCGCACAAAACACAATAAACAATAGTAAGCATCAATTAGGCGATGTATGGGTGTATCTCTGGGATGTCCTTGCACACACACACACACACACGCACAGACCGAGAGGAGGACACACATGTGTGTGCATCCTGTGGGCGTGACCCAATCACAAGCCAAACCATTTGGCATAAACAATGCAATGAACCGTGCACGACAATTTTGCTGAAACAACTTCCTTGGCGAGATGAAGGATATTGGGGCAAGGGGGGAAATGGGGCATAAGGATGGGGCGGGGATTCCCCTCTCTGACACAGCCAATTCCATTTCCTTGACACACACATTTCCTGGGCACCAGCTGCTGCTGCAGCTGCTGCTGCTCCTTAAGCTAAACAAACAGTTCAATTATTGCCTTTATGCTAGGTACTAATATGTATCTGAAGTGTCCAGCAGTGATCTCTCCGTTGGAGTTCAAGAATCGCCTAAGCTGTTTCCGTTTTAACAACTTAAATAGTAAAAAAAAGTAGCAGAAAATTAGTTAACGTTTTAAAACACGATTAAAAACAACACCAATTGTTTGAACTTAGAGTATTTGGAAAGCGCTTTTTTCCTCTCCTGTTTCTAATATTTCATATTGATGGACGTTGTTATTATTATTTCTTTGCATCCTTAAATATTATTCCAATCTCTAGAGATTTATAAAATACCTGGAAAAGAAGCAATAAAATTATGATTGGCAACGTAAACTTCAAGTAAAATGCAGCATTATTTTCATGTCAAGTTGATACGTATATTTTGTTTCGCATTATCCCACTGCTTTTAGACAGCTGAATAAATCCCTTAGATCCTTCTCAGGCGCTCACTCCTCAGGCGCCGACGTGGCTGCTCCACGGCCAAGACGAGGCGTCCAAACTGCGCTCCTCGGGCTCCCAGGGGCAAAAGGATTAGGCGACCGCTGGCCAGTTCGTTGGTCAGAGCCTCCTCCGCTGCTGCCTCCTCAACCAGCTCCACTTGAGACTCCTCCGGTTCTAGCTCATTCTCGGGCTCAGCCAGCTGTGGCACTCCATAGGTAGCTGCAGGTGGTCCATAGGTTCCCGACGGGGTAACAGCCTTGACCTCCGCCTCCGCCGGAATCACCTCCTGCTCGGCCTGCAGGGCAGGGACATCAGCAACAGGCTGCTGGCCGTCAGCAGCAACAGCACCATCGGCGGCAAAGTCCTCGACAGCCTCGAGCGTGGGGGGCTGAAAGTCACGGGCTGGCTCCTGGGCCACCACCACCACGGTGTCGGGCTCCAGAGGATCCTGGTCTCCGGGGGCGCCGTAAGTGTTGGCGGGCGTGCGAATGGCCACTTCCAAATCCGCTTCAGTCTCCGATTCCGCTGTCACTTCCGTTTCCGGCTGCAGCTGCTCCGTGGTGCTCAGGGGTTCGGTGCTCTCCAGGGTCTCCACATCGCTGGGAATGGTCGGGGTGGTGGCCAGAGGCTCGGCCTCCAGCTTGGGCTGCACCTCACCGGGCAGGTTGAAGGGAATCCTGGGACGGAAGCCGGCGGCCGGATACGGGGTGGATGAGTACTCCACCTGGCGCTGGCTCTTCACCCGGCTTCGCTGCGGCATCGCAGAAATGGCAGATATGGCCAGCAGGCCGAGGGCCAGGATCAGGATGGGTTGGTTCCGCTTCATCATTTTGAGTACCGGACGACGAGGAGTGCTAACGGTTTGTGCCCGGCTGCTGTGGGTGCTCCGCTATTTATGCCACGACAGCGATTCCCGACGATTCTCCGCCGATCAGAATTCAGTAACGGTCGCAAGGTTGGATTATGATAACTCAACCCGATCCCAGATGCACGGTGCACAGTGCGAATCCGAATGTATGACTATTTTTGCGCATTTAAAAACGTATCGTGGCCCATCAACGCAGCCATCAAGCTCAATGTTAATGTCGCTTTAATATCAACAACCTGCCTGCCCTCCCCCGAAACTTCAGTTCCATCTCGGGCTTAGCCCTCCAAGACTCACGTCATCGTTGTCAACGTGCCTCGCATGCCACGCAGCTCGGAGCTGTGCGGAGCTGTGTGGAGCGGCAGAGTCTCTGACTCGCATTTAATTTCGGCCCGGCACATGTCCATGTCCATGTGGGAGCTGCTGCTGCTGACGGAGCTTGATCCATTTCGCTGCCTTTTCTGGGCCAAGAAATATATTATTGGAAGTCAATTATGGTGGCTAAACTATTTTCGGGGAATTTCTTGTCAGAGCTACGAATTAGTTGTACACTGCATGGGTTTTCTAAGGACTAGAAAATAAATTATAGAGGCCATCATTTATATGTATTTAGTAAATTTATTTAATATAAAATTTCATTTATTTATTTACTAAATCGAATCTTAAATTCAAATTTCAATTTACTATTTGTCAAATCCACTTTAATAACAAACATCCTGCCATTAATCAACCACAATTGGCCATATTTTATGAAGGGCTCCTTTCTCATTAGGAAAATTACGCATATTTATAGGAGCCGCATTCCTCTCTGGCGATTTCGAGTATTAACAGCCAAGCCAATCAATTAGCCGAGTTACTCCGCTGCGTAAGTGAGCCATCATCATCGTTGCTCGCTTTGTTAAGTTGAGTTGAGTTGAGTGAACATTTGGATTTTCGGCTTACGGTTTGCGGTCGTTTTCATAATTTCAACCGGTGTGTTCATTAAATTAAAGTGGCCCAGATCTATAAGCACGCAAAGTGGCGCAAATGTAATCACAATTTCAAAAGCCTTTGGCCATGAATGGGCGACGACATGCTTAACAGTCCAGGACTCTGTCCCGCAACCCCTTTATGCTCAGTGACTTCCACGGCCCGCTCTTGATTCGAACTTCAATTTACAAGTTGGCCAAGTTGTTTGCCAAGCTTCGCTGGCCGCTGCCGCTGCCTCTGCTGTGCGCACAACTTTGGTCCAAAGTATTTGCGCCCAGGCAGCCGTCTCATTGTAATTTAAATAAGCCAGGAGGCAGGGGGAGAATCGGAATGGGATTCCCGGCAACTGGATTCCAACTCCGACTGCCAAATGTCAGCGACAGATTCCGCAGATGGCGACGGAGGCGACGACAGTTGGCTTTGCTCGCCGCCTCCCAGAAGTCCATTAGCAATGGTTTTTACAGCTTGGCACACATTTACGGACCCAGTGCACTCGGAGAAAATGCCTGTTTTTATTTATATAAAGAAAAAACTAAGGTTTAGTTAGGATATTACACAAAAAATTAACCACAAAGCAAAGACAAACCTTTTTCACGGCAATAAACTGGTGTTCTTTTTAGATAGATTTTTTTATTTATTACATTTTCTTGTGATAATTATTGTTACCAGTGAATAGGACCTCCATTACACCCCGCTTAGCCATTGGAACCACCACAGTGGCCCCTACTTAGCCAACCTGCCCACCACTTCCTCCCCAGGAGCGCGTGAGATTTTACTCGCAAAAGTTTTGCGCAAAGTTTGTTTTAACGCACGATTTGCCGAATTCCGAATGCCGCCTGCTGTTGATATCATATTCCGACCGACCAGCCACGCCCACTATTCTCCGGCTTGCCCCTTTGATTTATGCTTTTCCGAGGAGGAGGTGGCACGGCAGTGGGAGTAACATTGCCGGATTTGCAGGATTTCCTTTTGTCGGCAAAGGTGTAAAAAAGTTGTGTTTTTTTCTTTTTAGCCTGACTGTAAATTAAGTGGGGTAATGTGGGCAGAGCCAGGTCTAAATGAATGCGTTTTGAGTAATAATATTATCGTAAAGATTGCCTAGTAGGAGGGAGCCAAGAGTAAAATTAAATTACATTTGGTAATGTGGCTAAAGAGCTCAGGAATAAAGGTTCATTTAACTGAGGGAAGATTTGAAAGCTTAGGGAAAGTTTGCATTTAATTCTTAAATTCTTTAAGTAACTTCCTTCAATCATAAACAAAAAACCAAAATCAATAAATACTTCAACAGAATAACCCCTCAATTTTAGTGAACATTTTAAGAGCGCCTTAAAAAATGTTTAAAAAGCTTCTATTAAATTGCTTTATGCATCAATTTTGTGCTGTATTTATTTAGCCCACATGTTGTAAGCACTATGCAAATCCTTGAGTTTAATCTTCAGTGGAATGTTTGTAATACCATATTTATTTGAAAAATGCCAGAGCGCAAAATATTCATACTTAAGCAGCTAACAATTGTGGCCTGTGGTGCTTTTTAGCTAACTTTTCCATAACTTGTTTATTTTTCCAGGATTGTTTTTTAGCACACAAACCCGAACATATACACACACACACACATATACAAACACCGTGAGCTGGGCAACTTTATTTACACTTAAATGCAAAAATTTGCACAACTTATTACAGTTGTTATTGTTGTTGTTTTTGCTGTTGCATCTAAACTTTTGCCGCTGCTGCTGCCAGTTGCGTTTTCTCGTTTGTCGTTTTTGGTTTTTGTTTGCTCGACAGTCCACTCCGAAATCTACCACCGCCCACTTTATGGCTATACCCAAAACTGCTGGATTTTTGATACCCTAAAAGAAGGTATATAACTTTTATTTTAGGGATATAACAGGGGAAGATTTTTAAGATATGATAAGATTAGCCTCCTTCAAGTAGTATGTATTATTCCCCCAAAAATAATAGAAACACAACAAAGCACCTATAAAAATATTTACATTAATTTATTGCTATAGATATCCTTTACAGCCACGGTATCCTCTCCATCGAATATCATTATCCCTTCGCTCTCTCTCACAAGCTTCATCAGACTTTGCGCCTGCCGCTATGCAACAATTTTTTTGTATATTTTTCTGCCTGTTTGTCGTCGTCGGTTGCATATTTGTGAATGCAAATGTTAGCTCAGCTCCAGGAGAACGGCGGCTTAGGCATTGGGGCAGAGTTTGGAGGGGGCAGAGTGGCGGCTTCCTCTTAACCCTTTAGTGTACGTAAATGCCAAGCAATTAGCATGTGAGGCGGCCGTTGTGGGTGTGCGATATACATACATATAACCCATACGCCGTGTGGCCGTCCGCTCTAATTAGTTGAGCTAAACACACGAATTGAGTTGGACAAACCGCCGCCAACCGTCGGCGGCCGATGGCATTAAGTGTGAAAATTGAATTTCCAAATCACTCAAATGGCAAACGACGCCGACATCAGCAGCAGCAACAACAACAACAACAATGATAAGAGGAACAACAACGACAACGACAACAGCAAACGGAAATTGTGCAAATGTTGTGGGCGGAATTCCGAGCAGGGCCAATGGGTTGGGCCTCGGCTTGGGTCTGGGTTCTGGCTTCTGGCTTCTGGGGTTCACCACTCAGATGTACGACTCTAAGTGGGGAGACTTCGAGAGCTTCCCCCCTGCCCCAGGCACCTGGCATCGCCATCAGCATTTGCATAGAAGTTGCACAGTGGTGAGGCAGTTCAGGCATGCTAATGTCATTATAAATGAATCACATTGTGAATTCAGTGAGATGTTTACAAATTGATGTTAAAGGAAAAAGAATAAATAGTCAAAGAAAGATTAGATTAGCTTAGGAAATACTACATTAACGGCATTACGACCCTTGATCTTTATTTCATTAAAAGAAAACATAAATGGATTTCTTAATAATTACATTTTGAACTAATATACACATAATTAAGATAATTTATTCTATAAAAAGTGTTTAAGTGCTTTAAATTATTTCTTATTTAGTTTTCAAGCCTAGAAACTTTAAAGATTGCCAGAGATTCTCCTTAAATTGTTTTTATTTTATACATTTTATTGAATCCAAGAGTTACAAGTCTTATTATTATTTAAATCTTATTTTGAGTCATAACTTTAATTCTTAAAAGAGAATTACAAAGTTTACCTTTAATTCTTTCCAATTACTCCACTGTGCTCAAGAGCTTGTCGCTAGTCGGGTTCTTTGGGTGTGCAAATCGAATAAAAATGGAGCGGAAACTCTAATGAATTTATGCCGCAGCCTTTGCCAAGACTGCCACAACAAGAACTTCAGACAGCCACATCGGCCATGTCGATGGAGGAGTCTCTCTCCTCCAGCTCCATAGCTCCGGAGTCCGGACTGATTGAATGCTGTGTGTGCAAGTGTTTTGCTGATGATACCAACACACATTCCGGCCAGCATCCATATTCATGCGAAGCTATACCATTTGATTTGCATCGATGTTTATACTTCAATCCCTGGTGGGTTTTTTCCATTTCTCTCCCTTTTTTTTTGTGCAGTTAAATTCCTGCGAGAAGTGACGCCCTACTTTCGGAAGGCGAGCATCATCTCGGAGGTGGGCTGGGAGCTCCAGCGGGCCTTCCTCTGTCCGCTGGGACCAGGCGTACCCACCTCGCCGCCTGCCCCCAAGACGACACCCCGGGCGGATACACGATATATACCGCTGCAGCTAACGCATCTGGCCAGAAATCTCAAGTACATCGACCCGGGTAAGTTGGCACCCCTTAGATAAGATGCTCTGAATATAATATCTGGAAAATAATGTATTTCCCCATTTTCCCCCACAGAGAACCGCTGCTTCGAGCTGCACTCGCCGGACGGCGTGCACTCGTGCATCCTGCGGGCGTCGGACTCGGCGGAGGCCCTCGTCTGGTTCAATGCGCTCCACTCGGCCATGGGCAGCAGCACGCAGCGGGCTCTGGCCGAGGCCAATCGGGCTCTGACCAATCTCATTGGCGAACTGAAGCACATCGGCTGGCTGAGCAAGCGGATGAGCGGTGGCGGTAGCGGCGGCGGAGGAGGCGGAGGAGGCGGTAGCTCGGGAAGCGGAGGAGGCGGAGCGGCCAGTGGGGGTAGCGGAACCTCAAACAGCGGCGTGGCCGGCGAGCTGGTAAGTGTAAGTTGACCCCAAAACCCAAGCAGCAATAGAAAAGCCATTAGGCAAAATAATCTAAGGATATATTGAAGCATTATAATGGTTCGATTTTACACTTTAAATATTTTTTATCTTACTTATTTTGTGTCCATGCAGCCCAGCGGTCGTTCCAGCTCGGAGAGCTCCGATGAGATCGACAAGTGGCTGCCCATCTTTGTGGCGGTGACGGAGCGCGAGTTCCGGATATACGAGAGTGCACCCTGGTCGGTGGAGGCCTGGAGTCGTCCGCTGGAGATCTATGCTCTGGCCACGACCCGTTTGGCCGGTGCCGGCAACAACTCCTCCCTGAATGTAAGTGGGGAAAACTAAACCAAAAATAAATGGAAATATATATATAGCGTTGTATCCTTTGGCAGGGCCAGCAGACCACAGTGTTTTGCGTCCGCTGCGGCACCGCCCGCGGCGTGCTCGTCTATTGGCTGCGCTCGGAGACGCACCGCGACATGGCCGCCTGGGCCCGAGCCCTAGTCCAGGGCTCCCACCAGGCAGTCAACTACCAGAGGGAGTTCTCCTTCCGCTGCCTGTTCCAGGGCCGGCAGTGTCAATTGGTTGTGCACATAAATCGTGGCTTCTTCCTCTACGATTGCGGAGGATTCGCCCCAACAACGCCAACGGCGGCGGTGGCCACCACCAAGACGCAACTCTGGCAGTTTGCCTTTGACAAGCTGAAGGGCTCCGCGGACGATGGCAACAGGATGTTGTATCTGGACTTTGGCGAGGACGGAGAGATTGTGAGTGCTAAACACAAAATAAACTATATTTCAAATATAAACTAATAGGAAATAATAATTTTCAATGCAGGAACTGGACATGGAGTGCTGTCCCAAGCCGGTGGTCTTTGTTGTGCACAATTGCCTGTCGGCCAAGGTTCATAATATTGCCTAGGACGAGGTTCAATTCGAGGGGACTATCCAATAATTGTATATGTTTTGCCAGTAGGGGAACTATCTTATTATTATCTAATTTTTTTGACAAAAAGAACAAGTATTAGTTATTATTTAATCCTGTTGTTTTTACAATAATTACTTTATCTTGTCAATTAGCTAAGATTTAATCCGGAAAGTCTTATGCCAAGATGCAGATATTTTTGTAATATTATTTAATATTTCCCGGCGAAGCCTAAAAGAAGGCAACCAATTGAACGTTTCGAATCATTTCATTTTACCTTTAATGAATATACATATGTATGCCGAAAATAGAAACATTTCTAGAGATACCTATTAGTCCTATCGAGATACGACTTAGTTAATTTAGCAAAGAGGGTTAGATAGTGGTAGATGAGTGAGCATTATGTGCTTCCCGATGGCTATGGAAATGGATTAGTTTGGTAGGTTTAGCTGGACGATGGGAAGCATAAAAACAAAGTAGATTTTTTGAAATAAAAAAGAAGAGTAATTGAAACAGAGTAAAACAAAAATAACGAAGCACAAACCAAAAAGCGGAGAAGAGAATGAACTTTATTTATCTTGTAAGTAGACGTAAATTCCTTTTTTACGTGTGTCTTTCACACAGGATATATCCATAAATCGGCGGAAACGAACTCTAATTCTATAATGAACTCTACAACATTTGCATAAACGTTGAACAATAATTATTATAATTGTACTTAACTAATTGTATCTTGTATCTTGTATCTAAACGAAGCACACATATCTCGGCGCCCACTCCTCAGTGGCACCGATATCGATCGTGGACTAGCCTCCCAACTAAACTAAACTATAAATAAAACCATAGAGCTATCAAAACGAATACGAGTACATATATATCCAGGCCAGTTCGCAATTTTCCCCCAACTCTTCATGTACAAGCCATCGATCATATGCAATTATTATACATTTATATCTACATATAACGTGACACATATTCATTTTATAAAATTAGAAATTTCGTTATAGACAAAAACAACAAATAAAAGGAAGAAAAACAAAACAAAACGAAACGAAACGAAGAAAAGCAACATAAGTAATAAATGAAAATGACAGAAATCAATAAGAAAATGACAAAAAATAAGACGTACAATATTTTTAACGTAAGTAGTGTTGAATCTTCGGTAATAAACTTATATATAAATACAATACCATCAAAATTAAAGTGTGTTTTAAATATTTTGATAAGGAATATCCATATGAAAGGTAAGAAAAAAAAAAGATGAACCCCGCTCTCCTAAGGCACATATAAATATTTATTTATTTATTACTAAACAATTTGTTAGTTTGCTCTCCAATTAAACCCCTTATAAAGCAAACGAAAAAATATGAAAATATTCACAGGAACTCAAGAATGTTGTATTGACTTGGCCAGAGACCACAGGAATTCAATTAAACCACGCACAAGAGCAATTTCCTCGAGTTGACCCTTCAACCGCCGATGTGCATTTTATGCCTGCAAAAATTTCTGTCTCTGGGTCAGCAGGCAATCAACGAACTTGTGCCACCACCAGCCTGTTGCTATTGTTGTTGCCCCCAAGACACACTTATTTCCTGCGAGTGTCAGTGTGTTTGTATGAATTTATTTTCAATTTTATCATTTCCCATTTAAGACGAAAACAAAGTCACCCGAAGAACGTGACCAGCATGTCCAACAGCTGGCACGGTCAAGCCACTAACTTTGCTCATCACAAAGTTAAACCGACAAAACTACACAGGCTATACGCACAGAGGCATATTCCATATATACACAGATGAGGGCACAAAAAGATAATCAGATATTACAGATATATATTTTAAAATAAATTTATTTATATGTTTAATGGGTAAAAATTTATCGGGATACCTTTCAGAGACAGCTTTGCTATGATTTCATTTTTGTATAAAATTCGCAAACAATATAATTATTATAAAAATAGTGTGAATTTAAAAAAAAAAATACTTAAAATAATGTAATTTTTAAGGAATAATATATTATGTTCTTTCAGTTTTGATTTTAAATATTTAAAAATTATTGCAAACTCTAGTCATTCCTTAAGGATTAAGAACCTTTTATTCAATTTGTCAATGTAATTTATTTTAAAAGATCTCATGAGTTTCCCTGCATGCTTCCTTGAAATCCTATTTTTTCTTTAAAAACTTAAGTGTTGCTATAATTTTAACCCAGTCTGTCGGCCAAGTATGTGTGGCGGAGGTGAAGACGAAAATGTAAAGTGACTTTTTGGGGTTGGCACTCTGGCCATCGTTGCGGTCAATGGGGGCTGGCCGTGTGGGGCTTAAGGTGTAACGACCCAGGCCTTTCTGGCCTCCTTCAATGCCACATACTCACAGCCACACTCAACACCCACAGACACACACACACTACACTCTCCATTCCCACAGACACAGCCAAGCAAACACACTCAGCGAGTAAGAGAGAGACTTTGGGGGAATTACATTTCCGGTTTGGTCCGTTTGCGGAAGTTTCGCGTCAAATTAAATGCTCAGGGCTAAAATTATGACAGCTCCCGAATCGAAATGGGATGGGAATGGGAATGGGAATGAGAACCGGGGGAGAGCCTACGTACCTACTCGTATAAATACGCCCCGTCTGGAATTGATTGCCATCAAATCGTCAGCAAATTGACCAGCGAACATGTTAAAGGGACTCGTACTCGTCGTGCTCTGCCTTTCTGCGGTGCAGGGCGCCGTTATCCGTAACGAGGGGAATCCGGGTCCAGATCCCCTGCTGCCAGAAGCCACCACCGCTGCGGTTATCCTGGATCAGCAGGAGGAGGGCATCACCACCACCGAGGAGTCGACCACTTTGGCCGCCCCCGCTGCCGCTTTGAGCCGCGACGAGGAGGCCAGCATACTGATTGATCCCGCCCCGGGAACCCTGCAGGAGGATGAACCATCCAATGTCCAGAAGTCCGGCAAGCTGCTGCTGCTAAGCACGCCGCCCAAGAGACACCACGAAATCGAAAGGGAGTTGGAGGAGCAGGACGATGATGAGGACAAAGCAGGCGCTGAGCCAACCACAACTGAGCAGCCCAAGGATAATGAGGAGGAGAAACAGCAGGAGGAGAAGGTGCAGGAGGAGAAGGTGCAGGAGAAGAAGGTGCAGGAGGAGGAGGTGCAGGAGGAGGCTAGTGCAACCACAGAAAGCAGCACCACTCCGGCCACAACCAGGCTGTTTGCCATTGATGCCACTCCGGCGGAAAAGGACTCTCCGCCAGCCAACGTCGCCATATCCCTCTCCCAGGACAATGCCACCATCTCGATTGCCGAGCAGCCGCAGGAGCCCGGCGACAATAATGCCGCCGTAGAGTTGGCCCTCGTAGAGCCGGAGGCGGAGTACGTCCTTCTGGATGACGACGAGGTCCACGATGAGTTGGACCTGCAGCTGGGCAGCTTCACGCACATCGACAGCGATGTCCGCTTGCAGCCGGTGGTGCACTCCGTGGAAATCGTGCCCACCAGCCTCGATGATCCTTTGATTGTCAATTACGTGCACAATTTGCGATGACTGGGCCCGGAAAGGGACGCAAACGTGGGCGTGGTCGGGTGAATCAATTAACCCGACGCGGTTGTCCCACGGACTCTGTTAAAGTTTGTTTTCAACTCTCGTTAATGTCCTTTGTTGCTTCTTGACTACGAATACTTTTGAAATGGCTTTTTAAACAGCCTTTTTTTACGAACAAAATAAATGCTGAAACTTAATTTTTAAAACGAAAGAATTTAATTTATTTTAAAATGGAAATGGAAATTATTTTAATATAATTTTTAAATATTTGATTCTACATTTATAACATTTTTAATTGATAAGAAGGTGGTTTAGTTGAGATCTTAAATTTTTTATTTTAATTATCAAATAATTTACTCTATGTTATTAGTTTGGTTTAATGAAATCCCTACAATTCTAGACTTTATAATGCTTCAATTGCATACCTCAATATTATGTAAAATTCGTTTAGCAAATCGGTTTATAAATAAGGCACTTTGTATGAACGTTTATGGATGTTGTCTCTGCTTTTAAATGCCCCTCTGAACCCACGAAATTCTCATATAAAATATTCAGAAATATTGCCATAAATGTCTGCCACGAGAACAAGAATTGCACTCCACTCCCGCTCAACAAGTACTTTTCGTTGAAACGCAGGTTCAATGGTCTCCGGCGGATCCGCATCTACATCTATATCCACATCCGCCAATCCCCTGCCGACAAAGAAAGCACTCGCACTCACACTCGCATACTCGTTATTCAATTTGAATCCGCCAGGATAAGAGGGTGACAGGAGCAGGAGGCAGCAATGGAGACATGGCAGCTCTAGCTCCAAAGTCGAATCACGCCTTTCCGCATGCCACGCACGTCCCACGGTTAAAACTTTGCACATCCGCACGTCAAATTTAATACGGATGCCGGGAAGTAGAACTCGAACTGGAACTCGAGTTTGGGCTCGAACTCCACTCCCCGAAAGCTTCACAGTCCCAATTCGATAGAAAAGTGTTTGTTGCTCCGCCTGTTTCGAAAACAACAAGACCAACATTTAACAAAACATTCAATGACGTTAGACAAACAAAGTTTGAGACGTGCCAGAACTTCCGTTCGATGGAAATGATAAGACTGATGACGTTATAATTTGTATACCTATAAAAACTTTCCAAGAATCTTTGCTGTCAAATAAGGGTATAGGTATATCAGGAGAGGGGCCAAGAGGGGCTTCCCTTTTACCAATAAAGAAGAGAGTTATGGTTCACTATTTCTGTAAACCCTCTTATATATTTTAAGTCAAATTAAAGTCACATTAAAATTAAAAAACATTTATTTTCTCATAAAAAAAGCAACTATAAATACTGAACTGTTAACAGGATTTAAAATACTATAATTCCCTTTGGAAATCTTCACCAGCGCTGCTCCACATGAGTGGTGTACACAAATCCCCTTTGCCTGGGCGCCTGCAACAGTGGCTGTGAACGCAGAGGAATTGCCACTGGAATGGATGATGGAGCTCTGGCCACCACAACAGCAGGACCCAAATTGGCGGTGAACACCACACTCTCCGCATCGGGTTCATCCTTCGATCCTGGCTGTGGCGTGGGCTTCAGGGGATCAGTGCTGACCCCACACACGGGATGATCAGCGTTGCTGTCAGTTGAGTTGTTCGCTGGAGAATTCGAGATCTGCTGCTGCTCCTCTGGATCCTGCTCAGTGGGCAGGCGGAAAGCTCGACTTGGTCGGTAGCCTGCTGGGGGATAGGGAGCCTTTTCGAACGCACGTCCAGAACGGACTTCAAAAGCCGGTGAAGGAGCTGTGGTGGTGTCTAGGGAATCCCAGTTGGTGGTGGTGCTCAAGTCGGAATCCGTGGTGCTGGTAGATAAATCATCCACAGGCAGTTCCGTGGTGGTTGTAAGCTGATCGGAGCCTAGGCCGGAGCCCTCGGCGGGCACTTCCTGCACCTCAACTTCAACCTCTCCCGGCAGCCAGAAGGAGCGACCTTGCGGGCGGTAACCGGCAGCTGGATAGGGAGCCTCCACAGCCGCTGGCGCTGCCTGATCCTCCTGCACGCTGACCGCATAACGATTAATCCTAATCTGGCGGGCCTCACAGGCCCACAGGCAAAGGATAACTGGTGCGAGCCACTTCATAATGAACTATCGATCTCGGCCCGGATTTAGACCCAACTGATGCCAGCTGCCAATGGAGCCGGGTTTTTATACAACGTTCTCGAAGAAACGAGAGTCGTCCCGGGGGGAAATATAGACATGAAGCTTTTATATCGACAGCGACATCGACATCGATTAGGCGCACACTTAATGATTTATTTTGCATTGTTTTTCGTTTGTTTCTGGTCTCCGCCACGTCCGCCGGCGACTCATCCGCCACATCCCTCACATTACAGTGGCTTCCCAACCGCCCAAGTGTTCGATGTCCAGTGTCCGGTGTCCGGTGTCCACATCCACGTCCACGTCCGATTCGCCATGTTCTATGAAAATTAAATGCGTTTCCTACGTGAGACGCAATCCAATATCCAACCAATTGAAAGCGAAATCGTCAACGAAGACAACAGCGACTGCGACAATTGTTGTTGCCAATTGCATTATGCTGGAATTGTCAGCTTTGAACGTTAGAATTTTTGATTAAACGCTTATAATCGATATTTATGCGATCAACGATTTGTCGTTGAGGTGAGCCCCAAGGTCAGGACAAGTGACTGGGCCTAAGACTCCCCAAACAAGTGCCTTATGTCACGTCCCGTGTCCTCTCATTAAGTGCTGTGAACTGACGATGATATAATATCATTAATTATCAGATGACAGATGACGGTTATGTCGGGTAGGTGCTAACAAGATAAATATAATATCTTAAGGAGTTTTTGGGGTTGACGTGAAGTCTTTGTCTATTGTATTAAAGATCCGCAAGATGTATTTATTTTTTATTTAATATTTCCAAGTCTTGTCCCAAACAAAACGTTTTAATTCCTACTGTAAATTCGTTATAGATATTTATTTATTTTAATGTAGGTTTTATTATATATAAAAATTAGCAAGATACACATTTTATTGAGTTTAAACTTTGTTGTATTATTGTAAATATTAAAAGTATTTAGCCACATATTTTTTTTATTCCTCTAAAAATTTATTTGAAATAAATTTACCTAATGAACTAAATCGAAATATTCTTAACAAATAAACTCATTTAAAGTATAAAAAATATAAAACTTAAACATTCTTGAAAGAACAAATGGATTTCCCCCCATTTCCACATGGATATCCTTAAACTTCACCCGGTATTTATGGGGCAGCCATTAATTCCACCTCCTTCTGCCACTTTAAAAGCATTTTAATGTTGATCGATTGGCCGAATCGAGGTGGAACACACGCTCCGATTTTGGACTGATTAATGGCGGAACTATAAATATTGGCTCGTCCAGACCTCGGACTTCTGCATCTGCTACTTCTTTCTGGTCACGTCGTGGCCGCATAAAGACGCCGCAGACATCGCCGATCATGGAGACTATGGCCCATGGATTATAGAATATAGTGGTGTGCCGACGTCAGAGCGTAGGTCCAAAAAAGGATGCCGATGCCTATGCTGCTGGGTCCATGCGCAGCACACTAAACAGGTGCCCGTCCAAGTCCTACCTATAAAAGCCCATCGGGAAGTCCACCGAATCATCAGTCGTTGGTTTAGTCTATCTCAAGCGAGACACATCCCATAATGGCCAAGTTCCAAGCAGTTCTCCTGGTGGCAGCTCTCAGCCTTTTGGCCGTTTCCGAGGCCCAGCAACAGCGTCAGCGATACTCGCAGCGTTTGAGCCGTGGTCGCTCGAGGTATTTCGCTCGCCAAGAAGCTGCTCCTGCTCCCGCGGATGGTGGCGATGTGGATGCCGTGACGCCATATCCCTCAGCGGATGAACTGAAGCCGGAAGTGCCCTTCGATGAGGCAGCTCCCTCAGCCGCTGATCCCACACCGGATGCCGTCTATGGACCTCCGGATGCTGCGCCCAATGCCGTACCCGATGAGGTGTATGGACCTCCGGACGTAACTGGAAATGATCTGCCGCCCGCAGCTGATATTCCAGCAGAGCAGCAGGCCCGTCTGGTGGCTGCCAGAAGAGCTGCCAACTACCGAAGGAACGCCCAGCAAGTGGCCTATCGTCGTCCGGTCTCCGCAGCAGCTCGTCCCGCCAAGCTGAGTGCTGCCCGCTCCAATGTGCGACGTTTCTAGATGGAATTCTCCATTTGCATACTCTGAGGTGAGTCGTCTTCTTTTCAAAAATAAATCAACTGGCTTTAGGTTAACTAAAAGCTTAATAAATATTAGTTTCATAAAATGTACTTTTAATAATTAACATGAAAGAATTAAATTCATGTAAGCTACAGCTATATAGATCTTATAAGATCTTTATTTTGTATTTTAGATGACAGTCTTCACCTCAGTGTATGAGCCAGCTGCCTGTCCGGAATTCCCGAAACCCAGAACTCAGAAACCAGAACCCCAAAACCCATGACGATCCCAGCGAGCCATGATGACGACACAGAAACACACACACAAAGACACCCACAGACACTATCTCAAACACACTTGCGAAATACACTCGATTGTAAGCAAAAAATGCAAATAAATAAATTATGTTTGGGTAAACATAGCCAGAACGTTCTCTTTTCTGCCAGACATTCCGCTGATTCACTTCACTTTGCCGCCCAAAAACAAAAAAAAGAACCACAAAACTGCTTGCCAATATGCGATCATTTAGGGTTAAAATATACTTATGTATGTGTTGTGATCGAATGGGTTAATGGGAGGATTGGAGGCGTGGACAACCGGTTACGAGAGGACGCACGCGTCACAATGCGATGACGAACCTCGGATCGGGCGAAAAAATAATTGCAGCAGCGTTTGGGATTGCCCCAACCGCAGTGAAAAACAAGAAAGCTCCGAATTTCCAAGAGATAAACGAATGTGAATTACCCTCGAATGCGTACAAAATCGAGCAGATTAATATATTCTATATTTTCTACATATTTATTTGTGCTTAATTAAAATTAATTTAATCAGATTGAGGTTACAGCCTGTTGGTGGTTTTCGGTTTTAAATATTTCCCAAGATTAATCATTGCAAGTCAATTTTTATTAGTTATTATTTATTAATTTATAACTTTATATACATTAGAGTAAGCATATTTTATATTTAATTAAAAGCTATCTCAATTTAACTTAAATTTAAACTATTTTGAAAACTCCTGCATAATATAAAGGTTAATATTTTAAATAGAACAAACATTTATTTATACAGAATTTGGGGCACTAATAAGACACATTTAATCTTAATATTGAATATAATAGATTTAAATATTTGATTTAATAAAATTTGTATTGCCTTGTAATGTTGGGAATATTTAACTTCAAAATAGGCTTTCTTCTTTAATACTTTAAATATATTAATTCTCAGTTTTAACCAAAATTTATACTACCTTCGCTAAGGGCAAACTTATCACTTAACAAATTCATTTGAATTATACCGCATAAGTAAATATTAATGCTAATCAATAAGCAATAAAGAAGCAATAGTTAAAAGTGAAAACTTAAACGAACTAGATGGATGGCTTAAAGCGACATTCTTGGAAGAGATAATACTTTTATATATGTAAGTGTAAAATTATCCCGCAAAACAATAGCATTTTTAGTGAGTAAGAATAAATAAGGAAACAATACTTACCATGACTCTACAGATTTCCAACAAAAACAGAGAGAAGGTAAAAGCAGAGTGAGTGGAGTCTATATTATAGGCGGATCCAAGCGTTTGATAAGCCGCAACTCAAGCCCCACTTGGACTTGTTTGGTAGCTGTACCCACTCTCAGCTTACTCAACTCAAAGTGAGGCTGCGAGAATCGCTGCTTATTTAAATAATCTTGCCAGCCGTCTCCGCTCAGTTGCCGGAGCAGACGAGACCAGTTAACGTCGCCATTGAAACCCGTGAGGGAGATTAGTGAACAAAAAAAGTGAAATTCGACTTGCAAAAATGCTCAAACTTATCTGTGCCGTGGCTATCATCGCGATGACTCTGTTGGAAAGTGCCCAGGCTCAACGACCCTCCTTTGCGGGAGTGAGACCTCCAGGCGGACTCAACCAGAAGGACAAGTATCATGCTCCCCAGAACACTGCCGTGGAAAATATCACCGGAGTGGATATATCCACCAGATTCGGAGAATCCTCCAGTTCGCAGCAGCCAGCCATAGTCAACCTGCCCTTCGGAGCAGCCCAGAGGCCACCCATGGGAGTTCCCCTAGTGCTGCCCACTAGTGGCTTCGATTCAAGCCCGAGCCAGCCAGCTCCCTCAGCTACGCCCGATATCACCAATCGTTTCGGAGCCCCAGATTCCACTCCGACTGTAGCATCAGCGATTCCGGCAACTAGTCCCACCTTTAGTGCCAGCATTCCCACCGCCACCGCCAGTTCCCCGAATCCAGTCACCAACACAACTGGGAGCAGCACAGTTCCCAGCAGACTCCCCGTCGATGCCCACGGGGATCAGGAGTGGGTGAACCACCTGAGCTCCCTACCTGTAGAGAACCAGCCCTTCTGGTTCGTCAACTATCAGGCCATCGAGGCGCATCGGAATAGCTCGAGGCCCAATGTCGGCGCCTTGGAGACGCGGGGATCTTTCTTCCGCGGCTAAGAACTTGAATGGGAATTCTCGGAAATCCCCGAATCTCTAGATCTAAGTCACCACCTTGATGTACAGCTCTTATTTATTTAAATACTTTTTTATTTTCGGAAGCGAGCGGTGTGTTTTTCATGGGTTGAGATAACCTTTGTCTCGAGGGAATCCACTCAAAATTGATAAGTCTGAATAATCAGCTTCTGCTTCTCTTTGTGCTATAAATGAGAGCGTGATTTACGATTCCCAGCAGAGACTTTGAGGGCAACCAATTAAGCTGTCTATTTCAGTTGGTTAATTGAGAGAGAATTTATTGGAAACTCGGTGATTAACGTTATGAAAATAAGCTAAATTCGCCATTTGAATTGCTAAGTGGTGCCCGTAAATTTACTTAATTATTCGTTTTTTTTTTTA
The DNA here is from genome assembly GCA_035045905.1 of Drosophila anomelani. NCBI lineage: Eukaryota > Metazoa > Arthropoda > Insecta > Diptera > Drosophilidae > Drosophila > Drosophila anomelani. The sequence continues at coordinate 15,441,287 of JAWNOO010000165.1, forward strand.
AGTAATAAAGCTAGAAGCTTTCATAGTTTTCAACATACGAACTCGGCACTTATGAAGAACTAGCAAAAACATTTAAGAGAAAGCCCTATCAAGCGGGGTCCAGCCACTTGGGCTTAAAATAAAATAAGGCATTAAAAATGCATTGGAAAAAGGGAAACAAAGTTGCACAAAAGGCCATAAAATGCCAAGCAAAATGTGCACTAAGACGAGGCGAACGGGAAACCCTTCAAACGCTCCCGGAGCCATTTACAGGGATACTATGCATACGAGCGGCAAGGGATCCGGAGCAGGGAGATGGTGGCTCCACAAAGGGTCCTGTGCTAAGCTATTGTTAAAGGCCAATGATTCGCAATAAGTTGGTGGTGAATGGAGTGTGTCGTTTGAGGGGTTTAAGGCAAAGCGATGAAAACACCACAAGTTGTGGAACATTCTGACAAATTGATTTCAATGCATTTTTAAGGAAGAAAAGAAACTGTTAGTTTCCTGAAATTGTTCACTTTTTAAATATATATTAAAATGGTTTTTATATATATATGTATATATATTTTAAGAATTAAATCAGTTAAATTTCCAGCGTTTAATTACCCCCAAAATTAAGACAAATACAAGTGTTTCTATTACCAAATATATATATATTTCAAACAGGAAAAACAAGTTCTAGGTCATTAGGGTAACAATTGTCATATTTTGGCTATAGTTTACCAGCCCAACTGCTGGGGAGCAGCGGTGTAGGCAAGGTAATAGGGCTGCTGACCAGCACCCACGTAGTAAAACTGGGGAACTGCAGCTGGAACGGCAGCCACAGGAGAAACTGGTGCAACTGCAGCCACTGGGGCCACTGGAGCCACTGCCTCATCCACGGGCAGCTCCTCCAGGCGAGCAATGCGCTGACGCTGACGCTTAGGCTTGGCCAGCTGCAACTTGGCCAGTCTCTGGCGGCTGCGTAGGCGGGCAAGGGTGGACCCAGGCGTGGTCACCTCCAGGGAGCTCTCCTCGGTGTCCACCTCCTCGGTCTCGGGGCTGGGCTCAAAGTTGTCTACCGGTGGCTCTTGCTCCGCAGGCAATGCGGCCACATCGGAGTCCTCAGGAGGTCCATAGATGAGGGCGGGCTCCTCAGCCGCAGGCTTCAGTTCCGCCGCCGAGGGATAAGGCGTTGGTGCCACCTGCTGCCGGGCAAAGGTCACCGGACGCAGGCGAAGGCGTCCAAGGCGCACATTCCGCCTGAGTGGCGCCTCAGCCGTACAGCTAACGGCCCAAATGGCCAGCAGAAGAGACAGGGATGCGAGGAGCTGATGACGTGCCATGATCGTGTGACTTGCAGTGCTGCTTTGTTGTCCGTCGTATATGGAGCTTTAACTTTTATACCCGCCGCCGCCGCTGGCGGTGGCCCTGCTGATCGGCGGACGCGGTGGTCAGCGATTCTAGACCGAGACCAAGCCGTGCATTTTAAGCAGAGCGCCATCGCCAGCGATTTCAAAGCCAGCGATGCGTATGTCAAGCAGGCGCCGCACAGTGGAGTGGAATTTAAAGTGCTATCAAAACTCTAGCACTTGTTGATCGTTCAAGTGCGTTTTTTGGGTGGACCTTAAGTTTATTAGCTACTTAGATAGGGGGAAGAAATTAGCTTGCACTGCGTATACGTAATAAATATTAATCATACGCAGTGGGGCCCTTGGTTAGTTCATATTTACTAGATAATCTTCAAATATGATTTAAAAGGCAACTACTACTTCCTCATGATATCTAGATTCCTATTCACTGAGGAAACTTTAACTTTAACTTTAATTTTTAACATTTTTGAATTTAGATAAATATTTTTTTGTGTATTGTAAACTTTTATGCATTACTTGAATAGGCTATAAATAAAGTAAACCACAGTTTTAATAAAAATATTGTGAAATATCTTTATAAAAAAATTTGTTTAGGCTCACAAAACTAAATACTGGTCCACCCCATTGCCCATCCGCCGTGGGGCCAAGCTAAGTGTCAAAGTTAAGTACCCGTGGCTTATAATTAACGACCAATGGTTATGGCTTAGACATGGGCCCTTGACTAAATATTGTCACGTCCATAGGCCGTCGAAAGGGTGTCCCTCGATTTGCCAAATATGAGTCGCCGAAAAAATTGGGTGTATATAAGCCCGGTGGCTGCCAGTGACTGACAACATTCTAAGACAACTCAACATTAGCTCAACATGGCCTACAAGTTCACCTGCTCCGTGCTCCTGATCGCTGCCTTTGCTGCCGTTTCCCTGGCGGAACCGGCGCGATTCCGCAGTCGATCCTCTCGCTTCCAATTTGCTCGTCAGGAACAAGCTCCTGTGGATGCAGCTGCTCCGGCCGATCCCGCCGCGGACATAGCGCCTACTCCGGCCTCGGCTCCATATCCCCCAGCTGGAGTTACACCTGAGGTGCCCTTTGACCTGCCCACTGAGACGGAGGCTCAGCCAGACCTGACCTACGGACCTCCAGCGGAGCCAGACAATACGTACGGGCCCCCTGCCGAGCCGGATAACACCTATGGTCCACCGGCTGATTCTGCTGCGGTGGACCAGGCTCCCGTTGAGGATAACCCTGCCGCGGAGCCCATTCCGGCCAGTCTTATCCAGCCACGTAATGGACGCCTCCGCAGTCGTCGTCCGGTGCCAGAGAAGCTCCGTTCTGCCCAGATTATTCGCTCCAGACCCGTGCTGGTCTATACCATTTAAGATGGATTTATTTTAAGGCTTTCAAAGCTATTAGGAGTGGCTTATAATGCGAATTGAATCGAGACCTTAAGATACCTTTACATTCTTTGTTGCTAAATAAATAACACTTTTATTGTTGAATTTTTTTAAATGAAAAATTTGTTATTTGTTAATTATTTATAAATTCATTTTTAAAAGTTTTATTTTCCCAGTGCAACTTTATCAAATGTCTGATATTATATAGAAGGAGCAGAGAACACAACAGCAATCCAATTCTTCTGCAGCTCATCCTCTTGGTCAAAGATAAGAAATCTTTGTGATCTGTTCTAAATAATAAATAAATAATATAGCTATTATCCCTTTTTCCTAGCTAATGAACGGCTGATATTATCGAGATTAAGGCTAATATATTTGAGAAATGTATCTCTGCCTACCAAACAACCGATTCCACAAATATGGTAACCTTTATGAAGTGAGCGGGTCTCCAAATGAGAACCCCTTGCAAAGTTTCACAAATATCTCTTTCTGGACATCCTATATACCCATGATTTCAGCGCACAATTCATCACAAATCGTTAGGCTTATGTTTGCCTGTACTCGAACCAATAATAATTTATCTTTTTTGTCAAGGATAAGTTGAATAAGTTAAATAAGGACTTCATTTTAATATTTCCACATTTCATTCGTTTTGGATTTCATTTCTTAAAAACAAAGCCGTTTTTAAAAGTGTATCAGGCTATTAAACAATTAAATTTATATTTACCTAGGAATTCTTTAAAATATAATCCAAGCAATTGACACATTAATATTTACATGGACCTTGAGACAAACTACTCGTATGAATATGTATGCCCATGGCTGGCACTGGGACGTGCCCATTTTCCGCCATTCTCAGCGGGCATTTGCATTGCCTACTTCACTTCTCATGAATTCAAAATTCATCAAACGACAAAATTATGAACAGCCAAGAACCCGAAATCAAAAGCCCAAAACAAACCAAATCAAATGTGCAGAGCGACCCCAAAGCCCACAACGTTATAAGTGCTAATGAATGGATCTGATGGGGGTCTCAGAGGAAAGGGAAGGCGAAGCCTATGCGAACTGATAGCATTGGCTTTATAATTTCGAAAAAGGGTCACGTATCGGGTATTAAGCTGAAGCCGCGCATCGCCGCCGATCAGCGCAACATAATCAAAGTTTTACCGGGAACGGGAGCCAGAAAACTGAAAGTGACGAGCATAAATTATAACAGAACTCGATCCGGCAGCTGGGGACTATAAATATGCTTGGTCGGATGGGGAAATCAGAACAGAAGCCCTTCAGCCGCCAAAATGATCAAAGCCAGCTCTGCAACAGCTCTTATTCTTGTCCTGAGCCTGACGGCTCTGACCACGGCAGAGCCCCTGCGCCGCAGATTCCTTGCCCGCCAGGTGCAAGCCCCAGCCAGTCCGGCACCCACGGGTTACCCCGAGGCAGGAGTCACGCCCAGCGTTCCCTTCGATCTGCCCAGCTCGACAGCCAAGCCGGAGAATACTTACCTGCCGCCAGACAACACCTACGGTCCCCCGGATAACACCTATGGGCCACCGGACAATACCTATGGCCCACCGGACAACACCTATGGACCACCAGAGGCTGATTTCGTACCAGAGCCACTGCCAGAGCCAGAGGCACATCCCGAGAATCCTATCGAGACCGATGACATCCCAGCCGCTGAGGATGAGCCATTGGGTGGTGAGGCCAAGCTGCAGCCCTCTGACGAGGACGCAGAGGAGGATGAGCCGCAGCTGGAGGTGACTGAGGATGGCACTGTCATTGTCCTGGCCACCAGTCTCGACCGGCCACAGCCACCGGTTGGCCAATCGGCCCGCCTCTACCAGCGTTTCCCGCAAGGCCGTCGTCGTCAGCTGCCGGTTCCCCAGCGACTGATCCTGCGTCGCAGCTGGTAGACTCCAAGGAGGGTTTTAAATTAGAATATAAAGCGTACTTAAATATGAATGTTAAACCAGCACAAGGATATGGCTTAAAATTAAAAAGAAACTTCCGGTTATTCTCAATTTTAACTACAACAACTTTTAGAAATTTCCCAATTTATGGTAATTGGGTGTTTATAAAATTTGTGCCACCGAAATATACCAACCTTTTCATAACATCTATGAGTTACACCTGTTTTAGTCATCACTTGCAATGGGCACGTAACTTTCGGGCCTGCCGTATAAGTCATCGGCCTCGGCGGCACATTGGGCCCATTGATTGGGCAGTCCCCAAGGCCACCTTCAGTGGGTATTTATAGGCGCCACTTGGCCACGACATGTAGCAGTTCACGCTGGGACAGCAAAATGTTTGGTTATCTAACTGGTTCTCTGGTCACCCTCGCCCTTTGCGGGATTATTTGCCTAAATGGAAGTGAAGGTGCGCAATTAAGATTCCCGGGTCCCGCGAGGGGCAGATCCCTGCCGCTGATTCTGCAGAGACAGGAGCAGGCTCCCTATCCGCCAGCTGGCTTGGTGCCCGACCCACCATTCGAGCTGCCCACAGAGGAGGCCGTGGAGTTTCCGCAACCAGAGGAGACATATGGACCTCCAGCAGATACCTATGGACCACCCGCAGTCGTAGAGGAGCCCGCCGAGGTCTATGGACCTCCAGATCAGGTTTATGGACCTCCTGATCCGACCTATGGTCCGCCAGATCAGACATACGGGCCTCCCGATCAGCCTGCCAACGATGACAATGCCAACGACCAGCCCCAAAGCGCAGCTATAATTGATTTGGCCAGTCTGCCGCTGCCTCCGCAGGCTCAATATGTTCTGCCGCTGCTTAGTCGCTTCACTGCTTTCCGGCCGCAGCGTCCTGTTCTTCAAACACCCCAGCGTCGTCCCGCCAAGCTCACTGCTCGTCCTCAGCCCAAGCCAGCCAAGATTGTGAACGCAATTAATAAAGGGAATGCCGTCTTCCAAACAACGTCGCTGGGCTTGCCCTTCGTGGAGCGCCGCATTCCCTTCCGCCCACAGCCGTCTCGCCTGATTGTGAATGCTCCTCTTCGTAGGCGCCCTGCCAGGCACTAGACCACACATCATTCATTCATCACTCTGACATGGAGCAGAGTGACCCAATGTTACACATACACTGTAAATAAAGTTTGTTGTTGTTTATGTCTAATTTGCGAACAGAAATAAGTATAAATGGGAAATTCAGAAGGCCAGCCGCTTCATCAGCAGATACATGTGCTGATCCACCTCGAACCCGTGCAGGTTATTGGCGTCTCCTTGGAGTCGCATCAGCAGGCCACCGAAGGATACGTAGGCGGAGAGCCGGGATGCCTCGTTGTGCGCCTCGTCGCCCTCGATCCTATAGATCTTGCCGTACATCACATACTCGAAGCTATCTGCCCGCGTGCCCTCGTGCTCCATGGGGTTGTACTCGCCACTGTCCGGACAGCCGTCCTCCCGCAGTGTCGTGGCCAGCACCAGGCGGAACTTGTCTCCCAGCTCCATGGGATACAGCCACGAATTGATGTCCAGAATTAGGTCCATTTTGAACGACTCGGACTCGCAGTGCAGACGGGACACTCGGTCGAACTTCTTGCCCTCCGGGTCCATGTCCTTTACGTTGAATATATCCTCGAATAGTACTCCAGCCATGGTAGCTACATTCAATAATATTTGATGGTTACAAGTCAGGGGAGCGCCAGATTTTCATTACTTACCTTGTGTCGGGTTTGGGCTTTATATTTATTAAGTCTTGTCTGCGCTGAGGTAGCGTGGTCTTTCAGCAAACACCAGCCTTATTTATTTATTTTGAAGTGTAAAATATAGAAAAATTCGTTGTTAACTGCGGTTTTCCATTTGTTTAATTTCTCTTGCGCGTGTTTTTAATGCAGCGTTGCCGGATCTCGCTAGCGGCTTAAGCGCTGCCACCTATTTGAAGAAGAAGTGTTGGAAAGTGCTCGCTTGTGAATTTTTATTTTAATTTAAATTATTACCGGTAAATTGTTTCCTTATTTAATTTTAGGCATTTTGTTTTTCCAATAATTTTTATTTAGTGCTTTATTTTACTACGTACACCGAAGAATAACTCAAATTACCACCTCTAACTCCTGCCGAAAAAGAACTTGTGGTGTGACCGTGCGGCAGTGCTCGCACATCCCTAAGATTAAGAACAACAACGAAAAAACCACCGTCAAATCTTATTTATTTTGCTTTATAAAGCATAAACTCTTTTCGGAACAATTAAGCTACGTTATCCTCAGGATACACCTACAACTATCCCGCAGGATGGAAACGCTAGAGGAAGCCTAGGCGAACTGGTAGCTGGCAGGGTGCAAAAAGTATGTACACACAGCGAGGGGGCGTAGTAATTATAAACAAATGAGCCAAATGGCCATTGGTGGCCGCAGAATGTGAGCAGCGGATTCAAGGTGTGTCCGATGCGGGGGCTGATGAGTCTGAAGGCATAGCGTGTCCTGCGATGCCTGTGAGGGTAAGTCCATGGCCAATTGGTGGTTTTCGGTGATGGGCACAGCGGAGGAACTCCTGCCAAGTGCAAGTAGCATTTGCATTCGTATATTGGATAAACACGGTAGCGGTGCTGGTTTTAATTACTAACAAATCCCCTGCTAGGTGGTGGTGGAGGTGGTGCGACCCTCAAAACTGTGGACTCGTCAAGTTTTGTATGCGAAATACAAAAGACTTCAACGGCAGCAATCCCCCTGAACCCTTCCGCGGAGACCCCCCGTGCAACCCATTACCCACCGTTCCTATTTAGCATTACAAAACTGCTGTTATGTATTCACTTCTTTATTTTCGCTTTTTGTGTGCGATTTTCGCTGTCGTTCGTGCTTTTTGCCCCGTTCTCTTTCAGTTTCAATTTCCAGCTCTGGATTCTAGCTTTAATTCGCTTTTTCAACAGTTTGGTTTGGCCGAGCCGAGGGTTTTGTGTGCTGTTTTCAAGTGAGCAGCTGAGTTTCGGTTTTCCGCTTCTGCGGGTGCGGGTGCGGCTCTAATGAACCATTAACCCTGCGCCGAGCCGGGCAGGGGGGTGGGGGGAACAAAGGTTCCCAATCTGTTTGCCAGATGTTCATCATTGTCGACGTCGTCGTCCAGGGTCATCGTCTCACCGCCTTCTAGCTGCATTTCCATTTCCTTTGTGTGCTCGCTCGCTTTCATTGGAAACTCCGCTTCCAGCGGGAACAGACGACTTCGTTGCAGGGCTAAATATAATATATCGTATATATAGCTTCTAGTCGCGGTATCTTTGGCCGAGTGTTTGTGTGTGTCTGTCTTATCGTACAGTCTGACTGCTTATCAGTTATTGCCTTCCGTGGGATCTTATCAGCTGCGAGCCACCCCATCCCACTCCCTCGCAAACGAAAGATTTAGAAAACAAACTGGAAAAAACGCAGCGAGATTGCGTTCTCGGGAAATGCCAAATGATAGCGTGATCAAATTCAAAGCAAATCCAACTAGCTCACTTTCTACACTGCTATTAAAAATGTGCATAAAATAGATAAATACTTCATTTGGTAACCATTTTCGTGGATTTAATTTGTAAAAGAATTTTTATAGATTGTTATATATTCAAGGATTTACTATATTATCTATTATAAACTATGAGCCTACCTTCAATATAATAAAACTCTAAATGTAAATACTAGACCATTTTGGGAAATATTTTCTCCGTGCATTTGTAGGCTCTTATCACTGTTGACACAGCTGGAGGCTCTGTTCTGTTTTTTCCTCCTTCTGCGTCTGTTTCGGCTTCACCTACTGTCACTACACATTTTTGTCTGTGTTTCTGATTGTCAGAGAGATCCACTCCGGAACGTGGCGGCGCATTGCATGCGGAGTAAAATAATAGTTCTTAACTTTTTTGCAGCCCATCTAAACTAATCCAAACCAAAGGTGAATGGGAACTATCCTCTAAAAGTAGAAAAACAAAAACCAAAAATATAAAAAGTAACCAAAAATTACGTAGAACATTAACCCTAGAAGTAAAGAACCAGGTGGTGCTGGTGTCCCCCATCAAGAAATCCCAAAAAAAAATAACTAAAAATATAAAAAATAAACGAGCACGAAATGGAACGCTGTCGTCGCAGCTTGTCCAAGGAGGATGCCATATCCCTGCTCACCGACAGCGGCATCTCGCTCTCCTCACCGCCTGCGGCTCGCGACTCCTCGCCTAGGACAATCACACCCACCTCCATAAAGAGGCGGAAGAGCAGCTTGGCCAGTCTGCAAGAAGCTTGCTCCGAGGACGACGAAGATGCAGCTGATCAAGTTTCCGAGGACCCTGACTACGTGCAGCCACCACCAAAGAAGTCCTCGTGCCAAGTCGAAACCGGAAAGCGAAAGCATTACATCTGCAACCACTGCTCCAAGGAGTTTCGTGGCAATACGGACCTGCAGCGTCACCTGCTCATCCATTCGGACGAACGGCCCCACGAGTGCAAGGAATGCGGGAAAAGCTTCCGTCAGGCGGTGAACCTTAAAAACCACATTACCACCGCTCACGAGCACCGAAAACAATTCTCCTGCTCGCAGTGTCCCAAGTCGTTCGCCCTCAAGGAGCGCCTGCGCTTGCACATGCGACTCCACTCCGGCGAGAAGCCGTATCCGTGCGCTATGTGCGACAAGAAATTCGCCAGGGGAGGTCAAGTGAGTAAAAGCCTGTTAAATAAAAAAAAAAAATGTACTACAACTTCCCTATCCAACAGCTCCAGCAGCACGTGATGTCGCATCACAAGACCAGCATTCAGCAATTCAACTGCACCAAGTGCTCGGCCAGCTTTTCGACGAACACCAATTTGCGGGTGCACATGGAGCGCCACGACCAGGGAATAGAGCACCGCTGCACCATCTGCGAAAGCCAGTTTGCTAATGAGTTGGCCCTGCGAGCCCATATCAACCAGGAGCACCATAGGCTGACGCAGATCGAGTGCGAAATCTGCCTTAAGGCCATCGAGCCGGACGAAGATATGGCCACGCACATGCAAAAGCATAAGGTTAAGACACATGTCTGCGAAGTGTGTAGCTCATACTTTACCCAAAAGAGTCAGTATAATGTCCACATGCGAATGCATACTGGAGAGCGACCCTTCCAGTGTCGGGTGAGTTGGCGGAACAGACACCGTATTCCTCAGAATATTTATAAAATTTACATATTTCCCGCACAGATCTGTCATCAGACCTTTGCCCACTCCACCGTTCTGAAGCTCCACATCCGCAAGCATACGGGGGAGAAACCCTTCCGCTGCCAGTTGTGCGTGGATGAAGTGGCCTTCTCCCAGTTGGCGCATTTGAAGAACCACATGAAGAAGATACACAAGAAGCAGAAGCCGTACATGTGCGAGGGCTGCAACGAGTTCTTTAAAATCAAGGTGGAGCTGCAGGCGCATTCGGAGCAGTGCGACAGGTGTCCCACGGGCAATAACGAAGCCACCGATAAGCAATCCATGGATGCGGCGACCCTCTCCACGATGCGATTCAATATCGCCGTGGTGCTCAAGAAGATTAGCTCAGCGCAGAAGCTACGCCAGTTGGGCTACGAGAAGCGTCTCATAGACAATGTGATCATAGCATCTCTGAAGCTGGCTCAAAGGCCCACGCATGATGAAGCCAAGCTTACGCCGCTGGCCAGGCTCCGGTTGAATGTGGAGGAGTTCCTGAAGTGGATTGTTCCGGAACCAACAATGAAGAAATTCAGCGAGGAGATGCTGTCCACCGACACCATTCTCGACAAGATTGCCACCATGTATATGAAGCAGTAGTAGAAGTCAGGAAGTTGCTAGCCAACGGAAAATGCAATTGTGCCATAGAAGGAGGATTTGTAGAACTAGTTCTTGCCATTTAGGTTAGTGTTTAGTTCAACCCAAAATGTCGTAGAACGAAAACCGACCAAATAATTTATCCCAAAGATATTTACCTTGTATTACAGACCCAACTTTAGTTCCAATTTTGCTGCTACCAAAAACAAATTTGTGTTGAAAAATAATTTTCTATTTAGATAGTATGTTCATTGAAAGAAGTATGTAGATTTAAGCAATAATTTCTTGAATAGTTATTTTAAAACCCGATCGTACTGATCCCTCATATATTCAATATATATTTTTTAGTCTTGCCAGAGCAGAAGATAACAGCTCAAGTACAATTCAATTTGTTTGTGGCCATGCTTAAGCCATGAGTAAGCTTAATGCATTTAGTTCGCTTCGCCATTTGTCCTTCCCAAACTCTTTAAAAATTGTAAGAGCAAAAAGTGCAAATATAAATGTAATGTATAAATGAATAAATGAAATGCAAATCAAAATCAAAGCAAGTAAAATAATTGAACAAAATATCAATTGTTATTTTCAGTATAAAGTCTAAATTTAATGCAAATCTAAATGTTTTTATAATTCTTCTAAACTGTTGATATATTTATGTTATTGCAATGGATTTGGTCGATCAAGTGGTGGCTTTCGTTGAGCTTCTGACCCTGAAGGCGGAAGCCTGTGCAGAAGAATCTCATGTGATGTCCGGCTTGGGCGCTGCATTCCATATTTGAATAGAGCCAAACAAAGCCTCATCGTGCCACACACTCACACACACCCAGACACACCCAAGCGGGCTGGCATCTAACCACATAAACAGTTAGGTACAAGTGTGCCCCATGGGTCCCTGCCCGATGGCCATAAATGGTCTGGGTTTGTGCACAAATTTATAAGCCACTCACATTAAGGCGGCAAATATTTTTTATGGCAAACAGCGAGCGCACTGCATGCGCAGTGCTGGCATCCGCTGGCTTGTTGGCAGAGGCACCTGCCCGCTACCACTGCCACTGCCTGCCACCACCCGCCCCAGAGCAATTAATGAAATTTCCGCGGCGAATTTATTGACGCGACCGTTAGTGTCAACTCAGGCGACTCGGATGCTGTGGGGGAAGGAGGCAATTTGTTTCACCTGAAGATGTATGTAAATTTTTATGCATCAAATATAGTTATGATTTTACGATAGGCACGTTTTGGCTTGGGCTTTGGCTTTGGCTCTGGCTATTGCGTGTCACCTGAAGCCGCGGCTGCAATCTCCGCCAGAGGATCGCCCCTCATCCTTCACTCCCCTCGATCTTGATCCCGATCCCTTGGCCTGGGCAGCAGCAGCAGCTTAATGTCTACATTTGTTCTGGCCATTGCGTGTTCAGTGGCTGCCCTTTCTGCAATCTCAGCCAACTTCCCCTGCCACTTCCTCATCCTCCGCTGCATGTGCAACTGCAAGTCAGACACTCCAGCTGGAGCTCCTTGAGCTCTGGCTTTGGCCACAGCATCTCCAGCAGCTGCTGCTGCCACGGCGCATTAGAACAAATTGCTCTTGTTACGATAGGAAGGATGGACATGCCTTTTGCCTTGTTTGGACCGATGGACAGAATGCCACTGCTGGTTAGAGCTCGAACACACTACGGCGAAGTGGATACAAGTGAAATGCTATTCAGGTGGGGCTATAAAAATATAAATTAAAAAATAAATACAGCACGAAAGAACTATAAATGTGTTGTGTTTTCGGAGCCATAACCTTTTGATCTTTGTTTAACTTATTTTTCAAATAAACCCCTTAAAGAGTACCTGCTCTTCATCTAGCTCTTGATGGACACATCTCCTTGTTTATTTTCCAAGTAAAATGCGCTGCGAATTCGTGAAACAAATAGTCAGAGACGTAAGTACGCATGTTTCGGCTGATGGCCAGGGCTTGTTGGGGGCTTAGCCTCATCTGCATACGCGGATTTGGCCAGGGACAATGTTAATGATGAGAAAACAGGGGGGCTCCTTCGAGCTCCTTCGAGGATCGCATAGCATTTCCGCCTTCCCTTCGGGCCTCGGTTTGGAGTGGAACAAATTGATTTGACTTTGGCTGTGGCCCGGTCGTTCTCTGCCCATTTGCGTTAGCTCGTTTGGCATTATATAATGCATGTATAATTCTTTTGTTGTCTGCTGCTAATTTGAAAATTTACGCTGGCATTGGGGTAATGTCAAATGACTACGCGGCAGATTCAACTCCAACACACGAATCCGAACCGCCAGACAAGCCTCTTTGCTGTTGACCAGGTTCAAGTTGAGTTGTCCGCCGACATCTAATTTGTGCTGCCCAAGACGAAGACGAAATTGCAGTAGCCCACGCCATCTAGCCAAGTGGTTTCAGCTCTAGAAATCCATAATTGCCTGGGAATGTTCAAGTGGAAGCCACTCAGCTGGGCATTAGAAATAAAGAGATTACAAAAGGAAATTGTTTGCATATATCTGGCTTTGATTGCGACTGTAAAAAGGAATAAAAACAGGAAGATTTTAGATTTATATTATATTTAAGAAGTACATATACATCCCAAAGCTTTGTTCCCTTTATATTTCTGGAAGATTGCATCCCAGTAACCTTTAACTGTCCAGCCTTGACCGTGGCTTTTTTTCGGAGTCCAGTCATTGGGGTCATTCAACTGGCCGAGGCGGCCGGGGCGTTTAAGGAGGCAAAGTCAAAGTCAAGTCAAAAGTCATAAAAGATATGCAAGCCGGTGCAGTCTGACTGCCTCAACAAATGTACAGATGGTTTTGTGTATAGCAGCAGCTCTTGCTCTGGGTTTGGGAATGGCTTTAACTTTGGCTTTGGGTTTGGGTTCGGGCATGGAGATGTGCGTTGCCTTTGGTAATCCTTGGCCATGTCTGCGCTGCCCTTTTTGCAACAGCAAAGGAAACAGCCAAACAGCAACAGGAACAACAATTACAAATGAACGACTTCTTTGTTCTGTCAGCGAGGCCAGCCGCAGCTTAGCTCCAGCTTGGAGATCTCAGGGCGAAGGCCCAGCTCTGGCTGCGGCCCGGGTTTTGCGGTAGCAGCCCAAAAGAGGGGGCGTCGTCGGAGTCGTCTCCATCTCTCCATCTGTGATGCCAGCAGCTGCTACGCATAAAGCATACCCTCAGCACTTAAAGAAATATGGGGGAGAAAGAATATTTATATATTTTGTTGGCTTATTTTCGAAATATTTTAATCTTGACTCAATAAAAAGGCTTAAAATTAAAATGTTTCAAGGACATCTAGCCCCTTTAATTCCTTAAATGATCTCAATATAGTCTTTTAATATATTTCTCTCACTGCTGCTGCGGATGCTGATCTTTTCGGGGATCTTTTTGTTGCTGGCCGAAAACAAATATGAAGAGCTGCAGTCCGGACCGCATCCCTGTCTCTGTTTCTGTCTAGGAGTCTGAGTCTCGGTCTCAGTCTGAGTCTGAGGAGTCAGAAATGTGCAACGTTATCATAACTAAGTGCATGTGGATGCGTGTGCTTGTGATTCCCCCGAAACGAAACGAAACCAAACGAAACCAAAAGAAACGAAACCGTCTGCATATGCATAATTCATGCTATTGAACCTTCTGTGGTTATGACTGGACATGGACATGGGGCCCTGGACTTGAACCTAGCCGAGGATGCGGGAGAGGATTGGGGGCAGCATTGGGCAAGGGGGATGGAGACCGCAGCCAGGCAACTAGAAAAATTATAATTTCACAAGTCATAATAGGATTTGCAATTCAAATGCGAAAAGGCAACGCAGACACTGAACGCGGACTCAAGTCGACTCGAGTTGGGTTTCTTTTCAGATTGTTCTCGTTGCTGTTGTTGTTGTTGTTGTTGGCGTTTCCTTTTTGTGAAATTTTCTGTGGAAGGAGCGAACAACAATAAGAGGCTTCCCGGCCAGGGCGCAGACGTACGGCCAAGGCTCTGGCCCCGGCCAATATGTCAAAAATATTAAGAGACATGGCCAATGGGCTCAGGGAACAGCATCGGATTGGGAATCGGCAAAGGCTTGGGCCGTGGCTGTGGCTATCGGACGGGGATCATGCATAAATATGCAAACGATAAGAGCTCTCCTCTATAAAGTTGTAAAATTGACAAGCGCTGCTATGCCAAACTCGCAAATAAAGCAATAAAATGCTCCAAAACATCGCCGGCGAGGGTCCGCGATGCTGGAAGCTGGACGCTAGACGCTGGGCTCACTCGGTAGCCATGGACCAAATGCAAAAATTAGAAATGAAAGCCAGCGGGTTGCTGTAGCAGCTCCACCTCCACCTCCTTTTCCCCATCCATGCTTGTCCAGAATTTATGCCATTCTGGTTGGGACTAGGTAGATCCGATGGAGAGATGAGCACGGAAGCATCATCGTTTGTCACTGGCGCATGCAAAGGCTCAATTCATGAGTCCGCGCATCGACAGCGAGGAGGAAGTGCGCCTGGAGTGACAGCAGGCAGCGCATAAAGATAACAAATGGCATTGCAGTGGGTTGCATCGTAATCATGTCAAGATGCGGCCCAGGAATAGAGGAAGCCGGTGGAAGCCTGGCACAACTTACGACTCACTTAGGGCTTCCTGCTTTTTGTGCGAAATCGGATCCAAGGCCCCTCTGTTCCCAGGAAGTCGGACGGGGAGATAAGCCCGATATAAATTAGGAGGAATTTCAGGAATTCGGGTCGCTAAAAACAAAAGACTTAGGCAACGAACTTGACAGTTTTTCTAGCTAAGCACGCAAGTGGAGCGGCCAGATTTGATTAGGGCCTAAGCTCAGGCCATACTCAGCAGCGGCGTCATAAATACTTAATGATATTGTCAGCTCCGTGGCCAGAGACCATACATACAGGCCCTGATCTTGGCTTTGGCCGGGCTTAGTCCCCGGCTGTGGCTTCAATTTAAATCAAATGTGCGCAACGATGCCGTCGTCGCCACGAGGCTTGCTTTTGGTTTTGGCTTTGGCCCGGACACTGGCCCTGGCCCTGGCCTTTTATTTTTAGCATAAGCATATGATCGACACTCGCGGGGACGAGAGTAGTGTGTAGTGTGTGTATGTGTGTGTTTGCGCTATTTTTAGTGGTGCATTTAAGTGGCGACCGCATTCGGTCGGCTCGGTTCGGTTCGGTTCGGTTTGGGCCACGGCCTGAACTCTCTAGCCAAATGTGTCCCGCTGTGAATTATGTGTCTACATAAATTACCCGGCCAGGAATTAATCATTTTTTATGCAGGACTGCGGCGGAGCCTGGCTAGAATCTGGCCGTGGTTGCTTCTCTCTTTTTGTTTCGCTGCCTGCCCATTAGGTTCAGCTTTCTGGTCGTCCGGCCCGCTGTGGCTGCGGCTGTGGATCTGGCTCTGGGTGCCTTAAGGGGCACTTGGAGTCGCTCCGAATGTTTGTCTCTGTCCCGGGGATTGGAGTTGAAATAGAACAGGATGCTCTTTTGGCGCCTGGCCCACAACAGCACAATATGGCTAAAGTAATTGGAAACGGCAGTTAAGTGTCCAAGTTCTAGGAGAGATTACATTTGACTTTGGATCCTGAGAGTGTGGGTTTTGTTTAAGGAAGAGCCTTGGTTCTAATGGCATTATGCCTAATGGCAATTTGTATGTAGATGGAGATTTAAAAATATGTAAACTAAGGTAATCTGTCCGAGGAGATCCAAAACCAGAAACAATGAACAATTTATAACCAAACCTCAACTAGAAACAAGCTTTTACAATTTTAAACCATCGATTTATATAGTTATAAAAATAGCTCCATCTAATGCCTAATCTCTCCGCCCAACCTACTCAGCAATTGAAATTTATTCCAAAGATCTCTTTCAATGACTAAACTGCAATGTCCACACCACAGATGCCCCCAAAACTTAATCGCCTTTGAAGCTTTAGTGTCGTTGTTCATGGCGATGTGGTCGTAGTAGTTGCTGAGGCTCCTGCTGATGCTGATGCAGATGCTGATGCTGGTCCTGGTGCTGGTGCTGGTGCTAGTGTAGTTATTGTTGTTAGCATGTAGCCTACCATAATTGATACGTGCTGCACTTGCGCGCAAAGACAAAATCTGCCTGCGGGCTGTTTGCTTTGGCTCAGCGTGTGGGAATGGGCATGGGGATGGACTAGGGACACGGTATACGCCAGATGGGAGGCGGAGTGCTCATCCTGGTCGGTGCTGCAACACGAGTGGGGCGTGGCAGCAGCAGGAGAGGATGCCAGAGGAGGCTGGGTCGCCGCCCCTTTTGGCGTCTGCAGTTGGATTGCATTAAATGTCAAGGAAATCGCATGTCCACCCTCGTCTGGCTGCTGTCCTTGCGTCTGGACTTGTGCCATTTTATGGCAGTCTGGGCACTTGGAACTGCGAGCTGGGAACTGAGAACTGAGAACTGGGACTTGGAACTGGTGGGTTAATGGGAATGGAAGGATATTCCCGGTACACCGCCCCACTTGTAAGGCATTTTATAATTTAATTTTCATATGTATGTCTGTGGCAGCGTTCGCTTCCCACTCCAAGTGGGTGTTGCTATCGATTATTATCGATTATTCTGCTGGCCCCGGCAGCCATAAATCAGGGCACTCCACTCCCCCTACCCGCTCCCCTGTTGGGCTTTCATCAGCTCATTTATCACCTGGCCAAACAGCATAGGGCATGGCTGCGGGGCGAAAAAAAGCGGAAAATATATGGTAAAAACAAAAGACTCAGGCAACGAACTAAGTGCTGTCGCCCTCTAATGTCAGCGCTGGGATTTCCTACTCATCCCCGGCCGAAGGAGTCGGAGCTACCAGCAACAAAAGTGATAATTAATGTGTAAACCGAGCTCCCCGATCCTCGGTCCCCTGCGGAATTGTCAACGGCCAAGGAGTCGAGCTGTCGGGCAGTCGGGGTGCTGCAGCTCCACATGCTAACCAAGGTGCTGACACTAAGCACTTGTCACCCAGCCCGCAGCCGGAGCCAGAAGTCCGCAGCTCCATATGCATGCCAGTGATGTCGGTCCAGGCAAGAAGGAATCATGTGATTTTATTATGGGAAAACTCGGGTAGTATCCATATAATAAAGCTATAAACTATACCCTGCAGTTGGGACAATAAACTTTAATCTATAAAACTAATACGACATTCCTCTTCCTTACAAGAGAGCCTTTTGCCTGCATTGACATTAGGTGATTATTTTAATTATTTTAATGTCTATTATTTTTATTAATAAAGCGGTTTCCTAAACGGAATATAAAAAACTTCCGGAAAACTTTTCTTACGTAAAACTTCTGAGCTTTGGCTTAGGAAATTAATATATTATTCAAAATCATAAAACCCAGTGACTTGGCAGCACTCACAGTGATCGCAGATCTGCTCATCCTCGTCTGGCCGTGCGTGTGTCTCTGCTGGCTTCCTCGCTCCCTGCAAGTGTCCAGTCCCGGGACACATATGTATCTTCAACTGCAGCTGGACAAATTGCAGTTGTCGTCGTTGCCGTTTCGAGGCTGCTGCCTCCTTTCTTCAATGTGTGTGTCTGTGTGGGGATATATAAAGGCTTTTTCGAACCCGAGCCGAGTGAGTCGCAGTGGTTATGTGCGTAGTTATGCAAACAGTGGCCGGCCAGAACAAGTTGCGGCTGCTGTTGGCTGTCGTAATTAAAGGTCAACATTTGTGCAAGTTGTCAATGGCATGACCAGGCAGGAGGTGGATACCCAGGGAGCGGGAAGGAAACCGAAAGCACCAGAGCCCCCGAGAACCCGAACCGCATAAATAATTCCCGCAAATGAGATGTCCCAGGCAGGGCAGAGGGACCCGGTCTGGCCGGAGTTAAAAGCCCTCGGCACGTAAAGGAAGAGGATCATAAAACTTAATTGGTTTTACTTTTTGTTGCTCTCTGGGCTTGTAGTTACACTTTACCCCTCAGTCTTAACGCTCACTTGGCCCCCACAAAACGTTCTTAAAGTTCACTTAAGTTACGACTAAGGTTGTCGGATTTTTGATTTGCTTCGGTCCTCAGGAGTGCATCGTCCCATCATACAATGGAAATCGGCGACTTCCTAGTCGGGAGGCCCACTGAGAAAACTCCGATAGAGATCCGCATTCGGAGAGATCCGATCCGGCCGGGAGGAAGTATTTATCGCCAGGGAGACTTTTACCTGGTCGCCGCTGCCTGGGCTTTTGTCTTCGGCTCATTTGCAATTTGAACAAAGTTTCCAAAGATGATTGCTGCTGCTGCTGTTGATGCTGCAGCCTTCAATGCTGCTGGAAATTTCACTTTTTCTGTTATGGTTTTCGGTTTTGAGCCCGGCACTCTCTGCGTTGCACTTAGCGTTAGCGTTATTACTATTGTTATTCAACCCAAAATATTTTTAATGAAACTGGCCGAGTTGCTGCTCCATTGCTTCCACAAATTGCAGTCTATTCTGTGGCAAGAGCAGGCGCGCGAAAATAAAAGCTACAATTTTCCATTTACACTGGAAGAATGGGGCCCTTTTTGCAAAGAGTTCTGAGTTAGAAGGCTTAATTCTTGGATGATTGACTGTCATTTAAAGGTAAGTATACCTTAAATATTTCAAAGCTCAACACTTAAAACTTATATATCGTTTCATGAAATTGTTTATTAAACAAAATATATTTGCAAATTTATCATCAAACTCCTAATTCAATTTCTCTTTTATGATGGCCACAAACCACCCTTGTAATTACCACCGATTATTGCTCAGTGTACTCTCGATGCCCCGTCATGCTTTCTTTGTTTTTTCTCAAAGCAGTGTTCATTGTGCGATATTTGATGATGTTGCCGCGCTTTTTCCCTGCGCTAATTACGGACGGAGCGAGGCTTTTTGTGATTGATTGCAAAGTGCAACGAAGGAGATGGTTGTTGTTGATTGTTGCAGTTGCAGTTGCTGTTGCTGTTGCTGCTGCTGCTGCCGCTTCTGTTGTTGCTCCCATGAAGCGTGGCACGTGTTGCGTTTAATGTGCAGTTTCTATTACTCTCGCCGTACTGCGGCAATTGAAAGTGAAACTCAATTTTATGAAGCCCCAGCACCGACACCGGCAGCAGATAGTCAAGTCAGCCATCGAAGAAAGAGGAGACCGGGCCAATCCCACCTTAGACTTGGACTGGAACTTGGTCTAGGACTGGGTCTGTACTGAGACTGGGACTGGGACTGGCCAACAACTTGCACTTTTGGCTGATAATTGACCTCATTTAAGATGCGGCCGCTGCGATAAGGCCGATAGGAATTAAAAGCGGCATCCACTAATTTAGCCGGACTCCTTAGCCGAAGGATGGGTCCAGTTCCTCACTCATAGCCTCTCAGCCTTAGCACCAGCCTGACTATGATCCTTATCGATCGGCCCTTAGGACTAGACCAAAAGAGAACTTGACTTTGGCCATAGCTGCTGCTGTTTCTACTGCTGCTGCTGTTGCTGCTGCTTCTTCTCTTGGCCATTGCCAGTTGCCAGTTGCCCGGTTGCCAGTTGCCAATTTCCAATCGCGGCCAGCAATCGCACCACGCTAACGAGACGACGACAACAACGTGCTGCAGGCACTGCTAGCGAGGAGAGTTACAGGAATATGATGAGATTATAGTCAAATATAGGAAATTATTATATAATTTTCTAATATTTAGTTATATATTTTTTAGATAAATAAATTAGATATATTTTAAAGCACAAACAAATCGTATTCAATGGATACTTACTAACACTTTTACCTTGTAATAAATATAAAGGGAAAGAAATAATTAGTTCAAAGATTACAGATTATAGCTTAAAGATTAACTTCTGTCAAAAAAGCTTAAGCCACACTTTAAATATCTCCTTAACTTACATTTCCTTTGGTAAATTTAATTTAAAGTGCTAACCATTTAGAGGGATGCATTGAAAGTCAGATCCATTCAATAAATATCCCACAAATTCAATTTAAATTGAGGTATTATCAACTGCTTGAGCCACCCACGTCCAGGGGCTGAATGAGGAACGTGGAGCGAACCCGAGACGCGCCTAGCAGTGGCTGCCGCTGCATAAGCATCTGTAACTTTTCGCGCTTATCTAAGCCATAAATCTCCGATGGCGGTAGGCAAGTCCAAAAAGCTCCTAGTCCAAGTCCAAGTCCACGTCCAAGTCCAGCCAGAGCCAAGTCCGAGTGGAAGTCGTGCGGGCGTTGGCTCTGCAATTGGCCGCGTCCTCTGATGGCAAGTGACTGAGTTTGAGTTTGAGTTTGAGACTCGAGAACTGAAACCGAGACTGACTGACAATCAAGGCGATGTGCTGTTTGCGATTTGGGACTTGCGATTCGCGATTCTCGATCCTCGATTCCAGATTCCCAGATACCCGAATCCGCTCCCCAGATTCCCTGTGCTCGATCATCGTTCGCCGCCTCTAATGGGCCAACGTCACACTTCTTATCTAACAATAAGCCGGACCGACTGCGGCTGCCAGTAATAAATGCGACCCACATACGCGACCAGTTGGCTTGGCCAAAAATAAACAGAAAAGCGGCAACACCATTCTTTAGCATTGCCCTGCCCTGCCCTGGCCTGTGCTGGCCTGAGTTGGCCCGGCTTGGCTTGGCTTGGTCTGGCCCCAAAATCTTGCCAATCCATGTGGAGGCAGCACGCGGAGGGAGCTCAGGCCCAGGCACTTCCAGTGGCTCAGCGGCAATAAATTTCAATTTGCTGGCTGCTCGCAAGCAGCTCAGCTCCAGGTCCACCTCCAACTCCCCAGTCTCAGCCACAGCCTCCACGAGAGTCGCCTGGCAACAATGCAATGCGGAGGTAAAATGATAAAAATTCGATTACATTCAGGTGTGAAACTTACATATATTGCAGCGATTTACTTGTTTTCCCTACTCTACGATCTGGTAATTGAGTCTCTACGCTACAACTGCCCAGATATAGATTTCAATCTGGCACAATAAATAATATAAAGCTTGAAATTTCGTGTTGTTAATGCAGGAGAGTTTTTTATTATATTAAATTGAGTTATAAAATATTCAAACATAAATTTGTTTAGTAATAAAATATCCATAGCACAGAATCCCCTGCGTCCTTAATATATTTTCATGAAGAGAATAATATCCTATTTGATAATTTATTTTTATTGAATTGAAGAGAACCTGAGACCTCCCTCCTTATATAATATGAAACAATGGCTTGTCATTATTTTTATTATTGTTCTTTTAAATATTTAAACATTTGTTGAAATTCGCATATTAATTAGGGGAAAAAACACAATTATTTCGCTGACTTAAGCCTCAGCCTTCTCAGGTAATCATTTTTCGCAAAGGCAGCCACTGAAGTAGCTCATAGCTGGATCGGTTTAAATATCTCCGGCTTTCTTCTGTTCTCTCAAGCCCAAGACTGTGCCAATTGCCAGTTGGAGGAATGAGGCTGGGACCTCAACTGGGAGCTCTGCTGGCATCCTTAGGTCCCCCCTACGTTTCCCTAGCATCTCTCCGGTCCACGGCCCTTGTTGGTCATTAATCATGCACTGTGAACGACAAGCGTATAAGTTACTAGCCGATTGGCCCCAAAAAAGGCCATCGGAATTGGGCTCAGCGAGGGCCTAGAGCCACGAGTACCACTGCCAGCCTTAGCCATTCCTGGTTAGAAGGCCCGGGAGAAGGCCTCGTCGTCTGGGCCTTCGCCTCCGTCTAATTGGATGCAGATGGGCATAACGGGGCCCGACCCCAAAGACCCGAGCCAGAGAGATGCGGACAGCGGCGAGTTTTACTCGCTGTGATTCCGTGTGATTCTGGCTCTGATTGGCTGCAAGGCGATTCCTGATGGTTATGATCAGCTCCAGTAGCAGCGGTTCTCTTTCCTTTTTTTTTTTTTCCTAACAATTGGGGGAAATGGCACACTTTTCTGAATTCTTACAGCTTAGGAAAGTAAGAAAAGGTTTAAAATTCTGGAAATAATATTAAATGTAAAGCTATAATTATTTAGAAGCCTAAAATTGCATTTGTTTATAAAGAAACCTCTTACTCTGGACTATCTTTTGTGATACAAAAATTGCGCTTGGCTGATTTTTGGATATTTTTAATGCTGATTTCGAATCGGCTTGGCATGCGATGGATTTGTGTCATAATTGAATTGCTATGCTCTGGGATTGGCACGCGATATTTGCCGGGGTAATTAAAACTGGTTTTCACTTTTTTCTAGTTTATTTTTTTGTGTTTGTGCCTTAAAGGAAATTGCATGCATCTCCGAGAAGGGGGAAAAACTAATTTAGCCAAGCCGAGGGCAGCTTCAATTTCTTGGCAGATGGCTAACCCTTTCAGGTATATGTTTGTGTATGTGTACGTGTACGTGTATGTCCCAGAGGAATGTTCTTAGGTGGAAACACCCACCACAATGGCTGGCGAGAGCCGTCAACAGCCATTAGCACTTTGGCACATAATTGATACGTGGCTGGACCATAAAGCAAAATGCATAGACATCTACTTCGACAGGCAAGGCACCAGGCATCAGGCACAAGGCACTGGCCGGGAAAATGACGTTGTAAGAAAAGCGTATAAAAAGGAATTCCTGCCATGTTCTTCAGATTTTCCCGCACACAACAACACCTTCGGGGGCGTTGTGCCATACGACACCATACACCCAGCCATGAGCACACGGCTCTTCACACAGAATCTGACGAATATCAGAAGGGCCTCCTGTCGTAGGCTGGGACGGGCTCGTTCCACTCTCTGGTCTGGGATCTGGGTTCGGGGGTCTAGGTTCTGGGCTCTGGGTACTGGGTTCTCGGTTCCGTTCCGGAACGTAACTAACAATTTATTTAATACGTTGTACGTGCGCTTTAATAAAAGGCTCAATCAATCTGCAAGGCTAGGAGCAAAGCCGAAGAAGGCTTCCGCCCAAAAAATCACCGAATTGGTGGTGCACTTTAATCTTTAAACTATTAAGAACAGTTCGGAAATAAACAGAGATCCCTTGGTAGTTTGTTCTTAATTTCTAATTATCATTAAATTGGAATGAATTTAATTTAATTAATTTATTACAAGCCAACCTCTGAAGCTCTACTTTAAACAACATATTCATTTATTTTAGTTGTATAAAATTATAAAGTTTTTAAATGCAGGCACTTTAAGAATAATTCTCTCAGCTTTCCCATATTTAATATATAACTCTACCTGAGAACAAGGATGCATTCTTCTTGCCAAAGTCCACAGACAATGCCTGGCACTCTCAGAACCGAATCGAAGCGACCCGAACTGAACCTCTTTGAAGTGTGCATACAAAGTCTCGAGTGCTCAGGGCCGCCAGAACTCCAGAGCTGCACTCTCCGTTGTGACAGATGCATAGACAACGGCAACGACCATGATGAAGCCGACGACGACGACGACGACGATGACGGTGACGACCACGTCGATGCCGATCCTTTGACGATGCTGCGGACGCAGACAGCGTGTCGAATGGGGATCTACTGCCGCTGCCTCGGACGCTGGAGGGGCTCGGTGGAGATGGAGGGTTAAAAGTCGCGGGCTTCGAGAGGCTTTTCGCTAATGAAGCCATAAAGATATGTATTATTCCATAAATTTAACTCAGCCCGCCTGCGACACCCACACACACACACACTGACAGGCCGGAGCTGGAGCTGGAGAGCGGGGGGAGCTCTCAGGCTTGAGAGGATTTGGCGCTGCCCCGATAATCTGGCCAAGGTTTATGCATTTGTCGACGGGAAATGCATTTAATTTTAACCACAATTAGCCACGCAAAAGGGCCAATCCCGGGAAGGTGCGATCGCTAGGCGTTCCCCGTGGAGATTGTGGCCACGGAGAGTTCTTTTCCTTATTGCGGCCCCTCGGCAATCGGCCGGCACTAGCTGTCTCTCAAACGCCTAACAAGGTGTCAATATCTTAAAAATTTTATCTTTCTGCACATAAAACTCAAGCGGATCATAGTAAATCAGCCTTTGGTCAGGCAGACGACGACGACGACGAGGACGGCCGCAATGCCCACTCTTAGAGCCAAGTTAGCCACCATCTAAAGGCATTTATGCCTTTCTGGCCCAGCCCCACCAAAGAGGAGTAGCAGGCGGAGTGCCAGTGCCCAGTGCTGGCCGAAACCCAAGTTCGAGTCCGCGGCTGACCCCACCACACCCCACTAGCTGGCCACAATGGATGCCTCTGTCCCTCGATTCCGCGATCCCTCGATCCCTGACCGATGGAGCGATCTATGTGCCTTTTATACGCCGGATTTACGAGCCAGCTCTCCACGTCGTCATCGCCGTCGTGGCCAAGAAATATTCGATGGCCAGGCAACGATTAAAACGGACGCTTCACGCATGCGCGCTCACACACAGCCCAGCACAACAACAAAACGACCAAACACAACACGGCAGCAACAACAGCAACTCACTTATACTAACTCTGATACTTGCACTTACATTTATATGCATTCTGCATAATGGACTAAAACATATAGAGGAAAGTACAGGCCAGGATAGGAGCATTGGACGGGAGTCTTCAAAAATAAACCATGATTACATTTTATGGCTTTCATTTTAATAAATTCTTCCTAAAGTATATGAAAATCTTAAAAATGTTATATTAAGAAAATATTAAAATGATTTTCTAGATATACTTATTTATTAAAAATAAATAAAAAGAATGCTGAATTTATAATTCCTATTAAAGTACACGTTTCAGGTTATTTTAATGTTCTCCCTAAACTACAATTTTCAGTTTCTAGTACCTAATCTTGTGAATATTATTGTAAATCGCAAGACCGGAGATTGCTGTTAAGCAATGTTCACCGGGTGTTTGGCCTGGCAGCGTTTGCAACACCAGAAACACAGAAACAGCCGAGGCCGGAGCGGCATCCCAGCATCGTCAAGAGCATCGGAGGGGTCGGGATCGGGATCGGGATCGCTTGCTATTGGGACCGGGGCAGGGCGAGCAAGAGGAGCAAGAGGTGCCCGCGGTGCATGCATGGGGGATTCGGATTGGGGCGCATCATCATGTGCGCATTGCACGCACGTGATTAAAGCGCAGCCCCGTCGCGAAGGGAGGCAGGGACCGAGGCGGAGTATGGGCCAGATTCCAGGCCGGAGGACTGGGCCCGCTTATAAATCAGAATTCGCTCTTTTGGGGACGACAATGAACTCGGCGCGGAAAGGGCCCAGAGGGGAAGCAGGGAAAGGGAACCGGCACCGCACTACATATTGATAAATAAATAAGATCGCCACGAGGCTTTTGTCTCTGGGGATATTCGGTATCCGCCAAAGGTTCAACGCACTTGACCAACTGGTTTCGATTATAAATTGGAAAATGCATCCCCGAAAAATATACGCCGATTGAAATGCCCAAAAATTAATGGACCGATCAAGGAGTGATGATCGGAAACATTCGCAGTCCAAAGCTCCACCGGCTGACACTTGACCCAAACGGCGCCGGCGCGTCTTGTTGCAAATAAATTAAGTTCATGAATAGCCCCGGGCAACGGTCCAGCTCCGAGTTTCAGTCACTGACACATTTTTGCCTGCTCCCCCTGGTCTCATGGTCCATGGGCGGCACATCTATCGGCTCTATTACGGGTCCAGGTTCGCGGTTCCCTGGTCCCGGCTCAGACATTCAAATCGCCCGGAATCAATCAACATCGTCCAGGAGGATTCGGAGCCTTGGCGCCAAGTCAAAGTAATATTAGCCCATCCAGGCGCTGGGGTCAGAGTCAGTTTGGCTCTTTCTCCTTGCAAAATCGTGAAAATATTCTAGGCCCATCGAAACGGCAGGCAGCCAAATTTGAATAATTTTTAACCATAAAGAAAGTTGATACACAGACCGAGTAATGAGAGCGCTACAGCCAAGAGAAAACGTTGGTGAACCAAACCATTCAAAGAGAAAATTTATGTAAAACAAGTGGTTATTTCCACAAGCTAATTATCGTTATAAAATTGGACTAAGTGCAGGCTAAAAAACAAGTGTTAACTCATTGATTTTTAAGCTGCAATATATCATTAGTTTATAATAAAAACAATTGTATAAACAATAGTTTATTATATCTTTAGCCACTTCTGACAGTGTTCTGATATTCAGCAGACCCAAAACCGGCCTTATTACCAACTTTTTTGCCTTTGGTGTTGGCCAATTGACTCTTGGCCTGCGCACGAGCCAGAGGGCTGCCTTGATCTTGTGCCCAGTCAGGGGTTATTAACGCAATGTGTCTCGGGTATGTCGTGAAACCCGATCCGGCGTGCCGGGAGAAAGGCGAAACGTAATATTAGAATGCCTTTTAATTAGCTAAGATCGGTCTAAGACCGCAGGATTACATAAAGCACTGTTACCGGGCCAAAACCCGGAGCCATGTTCCTTCCAACAACAACAGCCAAGTGACAGCTTTAATTAGAAACATAATGGGCACTCGGGACAGCGACAGCATGGCAAATAATTGCTGGCTTAGCTTAAACAAGGATTAGGCACAGCGCGAGGAGAATTTAATTTTCCGGAGACAAGTTCTAATTGAAAAGTTCATAAATTACGCGGCGTCATCATTGCCACCATCATCCCCGCCCGGATTCGTATTAAGATTAAATCTACAATGCCAACAGGTACAAGGGTATAAACAAAACAGGTACACCAGAGCACGTATCGCCCGAGATCATGATCACCGGCAAAAGCAGAAGCAGAAGCCGGAGTCTGAGTTATGCTTGGTTATAGCAATTCGCGGATCGCAGATTTGCCTACTCGCTCATTTGTACCAAGTGTTTCTGCGACTCTGTTTTTTGTTTGTGGGTTTTTTTCGGGGCAAGCCGAGAGGTTATTTACCCGCCTCCATGTCAATACAGAATGCGGATGGATACACAGAAGACAAATATTGGCATGAAGTGAAGCCTATATCATCAGAAAATACACCTAATAGGATGCGTATAGATAATATAGATTAATCTTATTAGTTTGAATATAATAAATAAGATGATTTACGCTTTAGAATTTACACTATTTTTTCTTTGCTTTATTATGTTATAGAAACAAATTGACATTAAATATGCTAAGATCAAAATAATCTTTTTTAGATATAATCGATATGAAGAGGGTAGATTATTCTTATATTTTTTTCTTGTGCATTGCCGGCTGGCCTTCTGACTGTTCTGCTGACTGCTGACCGGACTCTCAGATCGCCACTAACGATACCGTAACTCGGAGGCGGGTGGGGAATTAACCCGATCGGGGGAGGGCTCTTACCAGAGGGGTGGAGTCTGCCTCACCGCAGGGAGGGGGCTACATTCGACACGATCTCCATAACATTTGTAGCGGCTAATGGCTGCGCATTGTGAGTAGCGCCAAATATGGAGCTGAGTGACCAATACAGCCCACGGAGTACCGCTTAAACTTGATGTAGGGGATTACTTAAAGAACATTTTCATACCCTTGCAGGCACAACTGCTGCTATCCATTCCGGCCAAATAAAGTATTTATATTCTATATTTTCAATATCTATGGTTAATCCTTTTTAATGTTTATATTGAGATTATTAATTATTTTCAAATCTAAACCATTTGCCAGACTGTTCTCTTTAGATTTCCATAATCTCTAGAGATTATGTGTGACTTTCTAAGAAACACAGCACAATAAGAACTTTATTATGCAAGCCGTTTGTTAAGCCTTTTTGCCCACTCATTCGGTCATCTAAACTGGGCTTAATTCTAACTGTGGTTTTCGCCGAAAGCGCGCGCCCAGCAGACAATAATACAATAATGCTTAAGGAATCAGAGTTCCTATTGCCGCTGCTAACATATTACCTTTCCCACCTCAACACTCGGGGTATATCGATATATCATTAGCGCTCTTTTGATTTACAATCGCCTTTTGTGCGCAAAGTTAGCTATTTTCGCCTTTTGTTGACGCGTTTGCAAAGAGAGTGGCTCTGAAAGCGACCGCAAAAGCGCTTGGCTAATGGCTCGTAGCACTTTCCTGAGGGGCCCAGACCAGGCCAGGCCAACTCGAGCAGCATTGGCCATAAAGCAATATCGGTATCGCTATCCCTATCCCCGCACACGAGTATGCAGAACGAATGAAAGTGTTCTTCGTGTCGCGGATGTGGAGTGCATGTGGCTGAGGAAGCTGAAAGCAGAATTAGAGCTAGTTGCAGATGCAAAGATTGGGAGAAAAATATAAGACATACTTTTACAATATTTTTATCAAATAATTTAAATATTTCTTATAATAAATATATTCTTATTTAAATATTATTATTTAAATATGCATCCTTCTATTTTTATCTTAACCACCCCTATAATTCTCTTGTATTGAAATATATTCAAATGTGAATTTTAAATGGGTTTACTCTCATTTTATTTATTTAAATTTCCCAACAAATAAATATTTAAATAGAACACACTTTACCGTTATAGGAATTACCAAACACTCTGCTTTTTTAGCCAAGTTAACAAACGCACATCGAACTCGAACAAGTGTGTTGTTAGCTCTTCTTGGTTGCCCCACTGTGGGGCCCCTAGAATAAATTGTGTTGCAAGAGTCAAAACATTTACTTATTGACTATATTTTAAATATAAAACATTATATACAAAATTATTCAACGAGTACAAATACAAAGCTCAACAAACTATAAATGTAAAATTTAAATTTGCTTATGAAAAATAGCACTTCAAAATTGACGTATTCTTCGATATCAAAAAATCACAGGAATAAATAATTATCCAAAAAGCGACTAGCAACTTGGCTTCTTAATTTTTTTTTCAGGTTCTTTATTATTTTAATCTATTATCTTGTTAAAAAGTTATTAAGTTTGGAGTGAAGTATCTCAAGCTGCCCCACAGTACGCCTTCAAACTTGGCTCAAACGACAAAGCGGCACCAAAGTGCGACTTGCAGAGCTCGCCGGCCAGTCGTAGTTGGTCGATCGAAGCGAGCGGACGTCTCAGCGCGAGAATCGAGTGGAGGCAAGTGGATAATTGAGGGTCCAGAGACGAGAATCCAGAGTCAAGAATCGAGAACCAAAGAAAGAAGGAGTTTCGCTGAAGAACCGAAGTGATCGCGACGCGTGTTTGTTGATTTCGTGCGCGTGCGATTTGTGAGAGATGCGCCGCATCTGAGCGCGTTAAGGGTTTAGGGTCGAGAAGGGCTTAGGGTGCACGCCAACCCAATGGCTGGAAGACGCCACCTGCTGGTGATCCTGCTGCTGGTCCTGCAGCTGATCGCCACCACGCCGGCGTCGCGCAGCCTCAGCGTGAATGGGAACAACATTTGGCGGCGAGTGCGCCTGGTGACCAACCAGGAGTCAGAGCGCAACGCCTACCAGGTGCTCAAGCCGAGTAGCAGGAATGCCAGCACCACCACCACAACAACCACCACCAGCACCACAACAAGTACGAGTACCACAACCACGAGTACAACTCCTGCAACTCCTCCATCACAGCGTTCAGCCAAACAATTGGATCTCAACTTCCCGGGCGGCAATGTGTCGAGTGCCGCCCGGCTGGAAATGTCCACGGAATTCTTTGTGGTGCCCACGCTCTCGTCCAGCAGACCCAGCAGCAGCAGCAGCAGCTCCACAACACCGGCCACGCCCACACGGAGTCTGGGTGCCAGGGCGAGATCAGCTGGGACCAGCTCCTCGGGCAGAGTGCCTCCGGGGGGCAGCAGCAGCAGCTTCAATAGCACACCGCCCAGTGTGGTGTCCACGCATCTACCCTTCGCCGGGCTTCGCAAGGAGCCGTGGGTGGTGCCGGTGCTCGTCCTGGCCACCCTCACGATGCTAATGATGGGCGCCTTTGAGATCTTCGTGCTCTTCAAGGCTTGGCGCACCTCGCCGTCGCGGCGCCACCTCTTCCTTGGCCAGATGCTGCTCCTGGGACTCTTCGCCTGCGCTAGTCTGGGAGCGATCATCACTGCCCAGCCCACGCTGCTCAGCTGCGGAGCGATTCGCTTTGGCGTGGGCGTGGCCTACGCCCTGGTCTTCGCCGCCCTCCTGGTCAAGTGCGTCTTCCTGATCAGCCTAAACGGGGGAGTCTACCTGCCGGCTCCGTACCAAGGACTCCTGCTACTCTTCGCTCTGCTCATCCAGGTGGCCATCGGTGGCCAGTGGCTGCTCACCCAGCCACCTGAGGTGTATACCACAAGTGTGCCCGTAATGGGCAGCGGCTTTCTCAGCACCACGGTGGCCTCGCAAACCAACTACTCGGCGTTGTTCTACCCCACATCGTACACAACGCTGGACGGCACTCCGGAGATCTATACCCGAATAGCGGCGGTCAGCACGGTGCTGATCCCGCTGTGCAAGACCCAGTTCTCGGAGCTGCTCTTCTCGCTAATCTACATCGTCTTTCTGATCGTCTTCATCGCCGTGCTGGCCATCAAGTCGCGCGGCATACGGGACAACTATCGGGAGGCCACCTACATTGGCCTGGCCATCGGTGGAGCCATTCCCATCTGGCTGGGTTGGATGCTGTGCGGCCTGGCGGTGGCCGAGCGACATAAGGATGCCTGCATAGCCTTCGGACTGGTGGCCACCTCAGCCACCGTCTTCCTGGTGATGTTCATGCCCAAGGGCAGGCAGCTGGCGGCCATGGGCAAGGAGGGCCTGTACGTGGAGGACCGTGAGGAGCAATTCAGCTCGCTAAGTCGCGCCGGATCCGGCTACTCGCCGTCCTTCTTCCACTTCAAGCCCATCAAGTACGGCGTAATGAGCGGCTGCGGGCTGCCCAACTCAGCCTCGAACACGGGCCAAGGACTCAGCTCCAAGCATTGCTCCAGTGCCAACAACGGAGGTGGTAAGTCTCGCTCTGACCCCTTACTGTGTACCCGCAATACTTTTACGATTTGTCACAATTTCTGCCGGGAGCAATTATGCCCGCCCAACTCATGGAGATGGAAACAATTCCATTCCATTCCTACCTGCCACCTCCCGCCACCGGCCCTTGTCAGCTGTCAGTCGTCTCTCTGGTAATTTTGTAATAACTTTCTTTTCTTTCTTGCCTCATGTGCAGGCAACCTCTTGAACTTTTGTTTATCCATACGTTCGCTCTTTCTAAAAGCAGCCACAAAGCCGGGAAAGAAACAAAAAGCAAAAGTCTTAACTTTCAAAGGCAGCTGGAGCTGCTCAAGCTCTAGGTTTAACTCTAACTCCATCAGACGGTAGCAAAGGTACAGTGGTTGAAATGACAATTAGAAAATTACGGGTTGTAAACTCAGTTTAAATATCGAATATTGAGAGGGAAATTCCTGAAAACTCTTTAAAGATTTATGTGAAAAATAAAAAGGAGAAACATACAGCAGAGTTATTTCACGAAATAAATATACATTGATCTACCAGCACTTTTGGCTTAGTTCCAAGCCAATCTCCCCTGCAATTATTTTCATTTCGCATTGCTTTTGCATTTGCATTTCTTTGCCAATTAATATGGGTGGCAATTTTCATTTGGCTTCGCTTCATTTGTTTGTATGCAAATTTGTGCGCTTTCATTTTCATTTGCGGCAATTGTGGCACATTTTTCGCGCTGAATTTGCGTAATTCCCAACCACTGTGCGGCATTAACTGGGCTTAAAATTGTTTTGCCAGGCCGTGTAATTGTTTGGCATATTAATTTTCCCGACGCCGTGTAAGCCAAGTGTAAAAAGAGCACACATGCGGCGATCTGACAGAGTTATCTCTGTCTGTCTTTATCGGCTTCTCGGCTGTCTCACTTTTTCCCGGCTTTCGTTTTCGTTGTGAGAACGTCCCAAGTTCGTTGCTTAAGTCTTTTGATTAAATTTTTGTCACTGCTGAACGCTGCTGCTGCTGCGGCTTTAATCATTTCTAACGATGCAAATAAAGCCATCAACAGCTCGGAAATTTATTATTTGAAATTTCACATCTGCCCATTAGGCGGTGTTAAGTGTCATTGTCGGTGTCGATGTGGAAATGGTCACGACCCAGCCTCAAAAACCGAACGAAGAGCAAGTGAAACGAGTCAAAGACGAAGCCCCCACAAAGGCCGACAAAAAGCATCAAATAAACAAAGCCAGAGCTGTCTGTGCAATTTTTGGCAATTTACGAACTGCCTGACAAAAACCGATAAAACAATATTTTCGGAATTTTTATTTATTATGATTATTAGTTTTTGTTTTTCTTTCTAGACAATAACGAGCCATAAAAGGCTTTAACCATTTCAGCTTTCTAATGAAAGCAAAAGTTGAGTTGTTTATGTGTGTGGCAAAGTGGAAAGATATGTGTGTGGGGGATCGGGACTGCGAGGGGCACCCAGTCCGGAGGGCTGCCTCGAAATGTGCGTGCTTGAGCCATGTAACACTTTACGTAATTTAATTAAAGTAAATACATCAAAAACTTATGATTACAGTCAGCACAAAAAGCATAGCAAATGGAAATGGGACAGGAAAAGTCAGGGTAATTCAAGTGGAAAACGAAACAGAAATGCTCTGTGAAAAGTGTTGGGCAATTGCCTTCGTTTTCCTTTTATTATAAATATGGGTAATTGGAAAAGTAGGAAAACAGATGCATAAGGTTTTCTTATAGCTTAGTTGCTATTAATATTTTGCACTTTAATGTAGGTAAGAATTCATATAATAATTTCTTTAAATTCTTTCCTTATGGTAACCCTGTTTGAACTTCTTGCCAATTTCCAGACCTTGGCTAGGGTATAAGTATAAGCGTTGCAATAATTTACCAAATTATAACAATGCGCCCCTGGGCCCAAGTAGGAAGCGTTTTACATGGCAGCTACTTGACGACGACTCCAAAACCGACTCAGTATGTGAGCCACGCAGGAAGGCACAGCCAAAGGCAAAGGCACAGGCCCAAGTTTAGGTAGACAGACCCAAAGCCGAGGTGCAGCTGAAACCAAGCCAAAGCTAGAGCTGAACCTGGAGCTGCAGTCGAATCTGGCGACGGCCCACAAGCCAAAGTGCCTGTGGGCAGCCCGGGCCAAGACTGGGCCTCAGATTCCGATTTCAGTTCCAATCCCAATTCCACTTCCAATTTCGACTTGGTCTTCGCTTGAAAGAAAGCCAGCGACAGACGAAATATAGGTAGGTTCGCATATAGATAGATAAATGAGAGATATAGTGCTCTGGCTCTGGTCTACACATATATACGTCAAACTGTCTGCAATTGAAAGTGCATTTGAGGGGTAACAGCGAAGGAAAAAACTTGAGGAAAACCGAAAATAAAAACAAAACAAGTCAAGAAAAAAGAGCAACAGCGGCAGGCAGGAACCTTAAGAGCAAAAGACAAATGTCTGGAGACACACAAAGTACAACGAAATCAAAGTTGGCACAGAGCTTAACAAGCAAACGGAGCAAACATCAACCGAGAGCTGCAATCGCTGCCATTATCGTACCCAGACCCATGCCCATACTCCAGACTCCATAACCAAACTCGATCCGATCCGATCCAATCCGATCCGATCCCCAAACATGTGTGTGGGTTGTGTAGTTGTCTCGCTGTCTCTTCGACTCCAGGCCCAGGCCCAGGCTGAGGCTGCGGCTGTCGCGGAGTGAAGTGAGCCAAAGGCAGCGACAGCGACTGCGACAGCAAGGGTTCCAGTTTGATTAAGGGCAAAGAAAGAAAAAACTGGAGCTGCATGTGGGCAGCAGCTAAAAATTTACATAAGGCAGTGTGAGGCAAGAGCAAAATCAAAAGTATTTCCCTTTTTTCCTTCTTGTTGCTCCCTCGATTGAAGAGCAAATGACTTGGGCAACGAACTTGATCCAGCCGGGCAGTTGACAGCTTAAGGAGAGGCAAATCACGAGATGTCTTGCCACTAAGACGAGATGGAATCTATTCTCGATCGTACAGAAACGCTTTACCATTTCCAGTCAGTCTGATTCAGCAGAAAATTACAAAAAAGGATTAGTAAGGAAACTAGCTCCAGAGGCAGTTAATCATTATTTTCATTTAAAAAAGGGCAATCGAATAAAGGAAATCATTAACTTGGTTCTTAATGTTTCAATTATTCAAGAAATTTATATTTAAAATGAATTACTTTCGTGATTAAATAATTATTTTGAGATTTACTAACGAAATCATGAGAAAAGCAAATGACTTAGGAAACGAACTTTATTTCAACAGAATGTTCCTCTTCCTTACATAGGCTTAACATAGGTTTAACATACATATGTTAGTTTAACATACAAAGCGGCTGTGGAAAACCAATGACTTAGGAAACAAACTCGGATTTCAATAATGTGTAAAAAACAAACCTTATGCTACCAGTGTCATTCTTATGGCTCTTAACATTTTAATGATTCAAGAAATTAATATTTAAAATTAATTATCTTAGTAATTAAACAAACAAATGAACAAATGAATAATGAAAACAAACGAATGAACTTCTCTCTAAATAATTTTTTAAAATTAATAATAAATGGCAAAGGAAACCAATATGGCTTTAAAATAATTTGCAAAAAACAAACCATATGCTACCAGTTGTCAATTTCCGTTTCCACTTAAAAAATCTCAATGCAAAAGCCAGGCACTTGAACCAAAATCATAATAAATCATAAATTTATGTGCTTCAAGAAAAAACAGGAGACTGACAATGCAGAAAATATCGAAAGATTAAGCAAATAAATCCATTATATCAAATTTCCTGCCAAGCCTTCAAATGAGCAACACAAACACACACAGCACATGCGTGTGTGGTCGTTGGCAGTAAGCAGTTCGGCACATAATTCACTGAGCAATTTGCAACAATAAACTAAACGACAGCTAACGGCGTTGACGCCGAGGAATGAGCCGGCCCCGAAAGCGGCCAGGGGCAGGGCTCTCGATCGGGATCGAGATCGGAATGGATTGAGTTCGAGACCGGGAACGGGATAGGGACCGGGATAGAGGAGGGAAGGGTCCAAGTCAGAGGCCAGCATCTTTCGATGATTGCCGCCGCAGCGAAGTCAAACTCGCAGGCAAGGAATGAACGCAGATTGACAGCTTCAGCTTCAGCTCGGGCCTCTCTTGGGGCCCGGCTTCGTTGGATGTCGATGTGGCTGTGGCCAGAAGGATGTCGTGGTCCACGGCAGCGATATGAGCAGGCTGATGCCGTTGATTGAACGCGCGCAAACCGCTCGAGACGAGAGTTCAAGGTTACCCCGGCCTGCTTTAATTGAAGTCGCATTGTTGTAACAGCTCCGGGCAGCTGTCGACAACGAGCCGAGCGATGACAGGCAGAGTCACAAAAATAGATACGAGCACATACTTCCGTTGCGCTGCTGCCGCTGCGTGATTTTATCGTTATACCCTAACCCCAAGGGCCTGGCTGGAACTGCAACTGGAATCTGTGCGGGGACTCTCGCCCAGCGACAAGGGCGATCCATTGACCTTATCGGTCGGCAGAGTGTCCCATCTTCGACTTGGCCATGCTGCCACTTGGCCAGTTGGTCAGTAAGACGGGCCCATCAATCTGGGCAGCCCGGGCAGCTGGGCAGATGCCAGCGGTCTTTGTTCTCCGCGCGGCGACGCATTTTTTTGTAATTTTATTGAGTGACTTTATGCCAGGCGCGCACATACATAAAATCAATCATTCGGCCGATCCGAGATCCGCGATGCGAGATGCCAGATCCGAGATGGGAGCGGACCTTGGAAGGTTAAAGCTTGTCGCTACACTCCCGAGAGCCGTGCGGAAGTTTTTGTCTATTTGTCTTGCATGTTTATCGATCGATGGGGATTTGTCAATAAAGAGCCGCCCCAGGGAGGCCGTCGCATAGTCATTTAACTGTGAACAGTCCAGAGATTGTTTTTGTATCTCTTATTTCTTATATATTTTCTGCACACTTGAGGAGTTGAAGCTTAGCCCGATGGCCGAGAGCCGAGAGGTCGGGGGTTTTCTCGTGTTATTGATGGCTACTTCCAAAAGGTTGGCTCATTGTCATAAACCAGTTGGCCAAATGAGGCTTAGCCCAAAGAAAGCTCATTTATATTATGGAAAACGAATAAATTAATGATTCTTTTATAAGAATTACTTGCTGTATAATGGTAATTGGAAAGTATTCGATTTCTGGCTAGAAGCAGAATATAAAACAGCGAGTTCGTTGCCTCGATGATTTGATTGTTGAGTTTACTTTTGAGGAAATTAATTAAAACTAGTTTTGCATATTATTAACAAATTAACTTAACAAATTTAATTTTAATACAAAAAAAAATTTATAAATATTTATAAATGTAAATTCATATTTAATTAATCAAAGAGCAATGGTTCATTGCTTTCAAACAGAACTTATAAAACGTTGGAATTCTTATACTCAAAATACTATATCTTATTAGGTCTTTTGTGATCTTAAGTTCCCTAAACATATTGTAAAAGATAATACTAAATATTTTGCCTCAAATTGCTCGGTTTGATTGTTTGAGCTGTCAATTATTAGACCCAAATTTAAAGCAATCTTAGAAGAACATCAAACAACAATTCCAATCATAAGAACTGTGTTCTGTTCTGGCACAGCCGGGCTTTGTTTTGGGATCCAACTTCGCCTTGGGGGCACGGGCGGCCATTGAAACGGTTCGACCAGCATCAGCTGTCGAAAATATGACATAAAAAAGATTCGATTAGCCTCAATTGTTCTAAGACCACTTCCAAACCGAAGCCAAAACCAAAGACTGAGGCAACGAACTTGAAATTGAAAAACCAAAGAGCAAAAACAAAAGAACGGCGCTGCGGCGCTGGAAACTTGACAACGATAATGGCCAAGATGATGATCATGATGATGACGATGGCGTAATGTACAAATCTGTGAAGTACGTGTTGTTGAGTATCGTATCCAACTCGAGTCCGCGGTCCTCGGTCCTCAGTCCGCGGCCCGAGTCTGTGTATGGGACTTAATATATGAGTTGGGTAAACGCTGCCAGCACGTGCTTGAAACGAGCGTCACTGTATATTACCACAAAATTATAGCGGTTTGCAATAAGAGCCACAGCCGCAGCAGCAGCCACAGATGCTGGATGCTGCATGCTGGACGCCACAGAGCGATGATATTTAGTTTTGCCTAGAAGCAGCCAGCCAGCAACGTAATCGATAACCAGTTCCGAATTGCGGCAATGAAACCGAAAGCGGAAAAGCCAACCCAGGCCTCTGTACTCGCCACTCAGGCACTCGGCTCTCAGCTACCAACTGCTAGCTCTTAGCCGGGCTCAAATCGGTTCCGAGGCGAGCCAATGAGCCGTGTGCCAACTGCACATGCTCGCACGCTGAAATTATTACGCTAAATTGGCCAAGAGCCCGACGAGCTCTTACCGCCTTACGGTACTCGTGTTCTTCGACAGCACTTGCGGTCGCCGCCCAGAGATGCAAAATATGGGAGTATCGGGGAAAGGTGCACTGGGGTTCAGCTCTAAGCGAATGATTGATTTAAGTTAAGTCTAAAATAGGTTCAGTGTCGAGCTTGGCAAAGGTAAATCACAGCAAGTTTCAGCCTACGAACCCATAAAACTGTTGGGCTTTGAATTTACGACTGCAGTAGTTTTGGCTTTGATTTTTAAAGATTTTTCCTGATAGCTTGCCTGATTGATGCCATATTTCTAAGGCTTAAAGTAAGAGTCGCAGTAAAATTGTAATCGTAAAATCAGAACTGGTAAAGCTTATCCAAGTCGAAGTTTTTTCTAAGATTCGCTATTTGCTTTCCTTAAATAATGCTCCATGATTTTCCCAGCCCCATAATGGGCCCTTGTTAGGCAATTCTACGCAACTTAACTTAAATGTAAATTGAATTGTAGCAATTTGAAGGTCATACGCCCTTAACCGAAAAATGCAAATTGCCAGTCGAGAGTGGCTGCCATGTGAAAAACGCTTTTCTTCCGCCTCGAAATGAGAGAGGGAAATGGGAAAAGCTCCGCGCGGCACAGTTCATGACAATGAACTCTTGCCGAGTGTGTGTGTAGTGAGAGGGGAGTTGGCTTAGAACGAACGTGGCCAATTAGTTATAATGCTGCTTCGTGATATCACAACATCTGGTAACTCACTCTCGCAGAGCCCAGACAACGGCAGAAACAAGAACCTTTTGGCGCTGCTGCAGCCAATAAGGAAAATAGGAAAAAGCAACGCTCGCCGAAGAAATTACTCAAGTCTGCAAAGTATGTGGCAGCAAAAAAGACCAGAGAGTGGATAGAACAAAAAACGAAAACAGAAACAAAAACAAAAAGTACAACAAAGGCGAACAATGACAATCTGCACGTAGCAATCAGTCAACGTGCGGCAGTTGGTTTAACTTTAACTTGTTGCCACAGCCAGATAGAAGATACTGGGCTCCGTAAGGGTAAGGAAGCAGATGCCTCTGGGTCCGAGGGAGGAAGCCAGGGGGAAGCTACTCCGAGCCGACAAACTGCAAAATGCAAAACGTGGCTCTGACTCTGAGCCTCCTCTCCCTAGAGATGGCCAATTTTAATGAATTTTCCCCCCGAACCGGTGAAAGAGGCAGAAATAATTAAATGCAAGTGAGGAAAAGTAAAAACGGCCGAGGCGAGCAGCACACACGGAAAGGTGAATTAAAAGTGAGGAAATAATGAAGAAAGAATAAATTGCCACAGTTTAAATGGAGAATAATTTATAAAAAGAATTTATAAACCAGCCGGGAAAACATGCTTCGGGCATATAAGCAACATATATCTCTAATAGCCACAGGAACTCATAACTTAGGTTGGTTTTAGAATTGCAAAGATAATAGTTGCCTTGAGAATGAAGATTTTTCTTAACTTTTAGAAGTTCTCAAGCTAATTCAAAAGGATAAAATTGGATAGAGAAATAGGGGAAAAATTCATGAGTTATTTAGAAATATTTTAATATAATCAAGACTTTGTAGGCCTTTATTCCTTTATTACAAACAGGAATATGTACTTTTAAATACCAGCCTTAATAATTTCCCCATAAAATGAATATGCATTCCCCATTTCAGATTCACTTTTTAGGCATTATGAATATGTTTTTTCAGATCAGAATTTATGATAATAAAATTCATAAAAATACTCTTCCATTAATAAATTACCGCCTGATTATGACAATTAAGATTCAGAGTCACGTACTCCTCCGATCTGCCATCTCTAGAGACCTATAGAAACTGAGAATTTCCACAGGCTCTGGCCGCCCCCACACACTCACACATGCACACATACCAGGAAAATGCGGAACACGCATACGGATGCCGAGCTCTGGGGTCTGGCCATACATATTTGCACTTAATTAGCGTTTTTCGTTACATTTCGTCTCGTTTCGTTTGGCGGCTGACAGCTAGAAAATGCAAGCGGGGCTCAAGAGGCGAGACGGGTGTTAAAGCCACTATTTAATGCTGGCGCACATAATTCATAATGGCCAAATCGGCAAATGAGCTGACAGCGAAAGAAATTCTCGGCCAAAACGGAATTAAGCCAAATTTAACGCTTCAGCTGGCGGCTGTAGTGCGCAAACTAGTTTCTTTGGCTTAATGCAAAAGCCTAGGCTCAGATACAGATGCAGATCCAGATACAGATGCAGATACAGATACACAGACACTTGTGCATTTTCATTTTCTGACACATAATTCCAGATTCGCGGCAGAAGAAGCAGAACAGAAGTCGAGTCGCGGCGCATAAGAACAAGCGGGCTTAATTGCAGTATTTGTTCTGAGTTAATTAGAAAAGCAGGAAAAGAGGCCAGAAGGCTGCGACTGGGGCTGAGGTTGAGGCTGGGCTGGCGTGGCATGGCATGGCATGTGTGTAACTGCTGCATTTAGCACTGTCAAGAGTTCAGATCCCGCGGCAGCAGATACACCGCCACCGTCAATGCCACCGCTTTTCCAGCCTCAATTTCCCCCCTTTTCCATACTCTTTTTTTCGTCGGTTTTTCGTGTCATTAACACAGTTTGCCACACTCGTTTCATTGGCGGCGGCGGCGGCTCGGTGAAGCTGTTGAAAATATAATTATAATAATAGTAATCGTGAGTTATAACCCCCAGCTGCCTGGCTGATTGGCTCACATTTGTTAGGCTTTTGGCCGGCCACAAATGGATATGGGTTCGGGTCCAGGCCCAAACTCTCGGCCCGGCCAACTGGCCGCTAATTATGACAAGTGTATGAAAGTTATAAATAGCCGAACAATTAAGG
The DNA here is from genome assembly GCA_035045905.1 of Drosophila anomelani. Lineage (NCBI taxonomy): Eukaryota > Metazoa > Arthropoda > Insecta > Diptera > Drosophilidae > Drosophila > Drosophila anomelani. The sequence goes on from JAWNOO010000165.1 coordinate 15,481,752, forward strand.
CCGGCTTCTTATCTAAAAGGGAAACTGGATTCTGAGGAGTTGGGCGGGGGGTTGAGAAAACAAAAACAAAAACAAAAAATATATGCATAAACTTGAACTGGTTTTATTATTATAAAATTGCACAGACTCTGGTCTAGCATTGCAGCTGCGGTAATAACGCCGACTTTTTACGATTTACCCCTGGGAGTTTCAGCGGCTTGGTTTTATTAACCCTTTGGGATCCATGAAGGTCACCGCGAAATGGGGAAACGAACTCTCGGACGAACTATTTGCAAATCCAACACAAACCAATTAAGATGCCAATGAAAATCGCTTAGGTTTTTGTTTTGTTATTTTTTTGCCCAATAACCATAAATGGGAGCCAAAGCTGAAAAATCAGAGTTAAATACAGAGCCGCGTGCGACTTTCTCCATGGCTTGAGGGTGTAGAGTTAACCCATTGACATGAAATCGTTTGACATCATTAAGATCGCCGTAAACCATAAATTGGCCGGCAAAAGTGTGAAATATGGCAAGGTAATTTCCAGGGATTTGGGACATCTGCTGCTGCGTTGGGGTCTTGGATTCCGGCTAATTATGGCTGGCCCTGGGCAGAAGTTGTGACATCTCCGCTGATTTATCCATGAACATATGGCTAAGACTTCGTTTTAAGCTGCCTTGCACTCTCAGCACATAAAAAAAAATATCCGAAAAATATATATTTATATATTTATGATTATTTTATTTTATTTTGTTTACTTTTTATTTGTCATGTCATGCATACTCGTACATACATCAAACAAAAAACAACCGCCAACAACCAACACGACATTCATCTACAACATCAACAACGAACCCCGAAAAAAACCCATCATCATCATCGTCATCATCATCATCATCGTTGTCACTGCAACGACAACTACATCCACATTCACCTAATCCCCCAACATATCTACCGTCTTATCGTAACATTTCCTCCATCTTCGCCCCCAAACTTTGTCAAACATAATCAAAAAATTCTCGACACGCTCACGAAACACACTCGCACACACTCATTACATAATTTTTTTATTCAAATCCATTTTGGTTATTATATTCATCAATCATGTGGAACCTTTTTTCCTCTCTTACTTATTTTCGGTTGACTCTTTTGGTTTTGTTTCCGGTATTTGTGCCTTTTTGAAACTTAAATGAATTTACATTTATTGTCAAAAAACCAATAATTACTGTACATATATACATATATATTTATCCTATAATATTACGAATCTGTGTGTGTGGGTCACGACTGGTTTTGTTAATGGTTTGGTTACTTTACACACGGCTCTGGGACTTCCCATCGCACACGCACCCGCACCACCCGCACCTACACCTTCAATCCCTGGTATCCACCGTCGACCACCAGATCGGGTTGCTCTCGTCACCGCCGCACCGCCGAGCTATACGCGTATGTATCACTACTTTCCAGCACACCTGAGTCCGCACCCGTTCTGTTATTATCCACCCGCACCACCGCCTCCACTGCCACCACTGCCGCCGCAGCCACCGCCACAGCAGCAGGCGCACGCCGCACCGCCTACACTCACGCCGCTGACCCTCAAGCAGCTGGGCAACTCGCTAACCTCCATGACACAAGCGGCGCAATTGGCCAAAACGTTGCGCTATGCGCCAGGTAATGCACAAACTTGGTAATAGTTACTACCTTTTTTGATCGTTTTTATGCAAGGAATATTGATTTTAAATGGTTTAAACTTTAAAGGAACGATATTACAGTCAAAATTAAACCCAGTTAACATTAACATATAAAAGTCTTGAAATCTAAATATATATTTTAATAATAAATATAATTTACTAAACTTATTCCCAGGCATGTTTATACGACCCGACGAAACGAATCTATATACGACGCTGGAGCCCACGTTGAGCAGCAATCCGAATGTGTACTTCCAGCGCAGCGGAGCCGTTCATCCCGGCATCCTGTACTAAGCTGGAACGACCATCCATATGTCCTTCAACAGGACATTCCGAAGGAAGTACCGAGCATCGAGAACACTGGAACTGAGTATTTTTTCACCTAACATTAAGTTACGGCTCCCAAGGAGCAGCAATAAGCGAATTGATATATTCCCCGATCATTTCACATAGTGTAATATTTTTGTCATACTTGCTAAGCGCCTAATGCATCTAGTGTAAGCCACATCGATCTAGTTAGTTAAGGATCAGACTCGACCTGGACCCGGGACGGGAGTTTTGATAGATTCCCCGCCACAATGCAATAGAACTGCGGTGTGCGCAGTAGTCCTAGTTAAGCGATATCGACCGTGTACACTGGTTATATTCCACACTCGAGATTTAGCGACACGATTTTATTGTTCATAATAAGTTCAAGAGCAGCTGGCTTCGATTCCTACATACATAATGTTATCATGTTTGGTTTGTGATTTAAAAGTAAACTTATCTAAAGAATCTAAATGTATCTCTATGACTCTTTCCCAGCTCTGCTCACGAAAGCGGGTATTGGACATTTGTAAACAAAGTGTTAACAGGCAGGCATTGCAGATCACAAAATACCCAAGACCTTTGCCACGATGTAAAGATCATGTTGTCAGATTCTGTAAAATATTCAACTAAAATTAAAAAAGAGATTGGGATCAGGATACCCTTGGAATCCCAAGTCTGTCAACATTATGTATACAAATGTCTTAGCCCTGCGAGCACTCATATAGCAGTAAGTAATAGGCTTAATAAACATTTGTCTAGCCAACTAAAGCGATCGCTTAAGCAAACACGAAATGTTGTACATATAGCAATGGCCCCGAGCACAACCACAACACACCACACACACGACTCCGAGCAAGCCAATCTCAATAAAAGAAAAACAAAAACGAATAACAACTCTCAATTGCCACACACAGGAACATGGACATCATCAACGATGACGATTACAATTAAGTATAATTGCAAATTATTGGCATAGCAATGCCTATTAACGCCTGCTTGAAGCAGGGGCAGAGCGGCGAAGGCAGGGGGATCGGGTTCGGCACAGGGATCCCTACTTCCAGAGCAGCGAGTTCTAAGCATGGGGAGGATTATTGGATGCCAACGCGGCGCTGCATGTTTCAAATAATTTGTTAACGCCTTTAAGATTGCGATTGGCCCGAGATCGGGATTGGGTGCAGCAGCTCGGCGTTGCCGTTTGGAATAGATAAACGTCCCACTATTATTGCCAGCAATTCCCATTGCAAGACACGACGACGCCTCTGCCTCTGACGGCTTGACCCCATATAAGGCTCCTCAATGCTGGCCCGGTCTTGTCCAGTGCATGCCGAGGGCGTGTTCCGCCAGAGGATGCGGACGGAAGGAGCCTCTTCATCCTCACATTAATTAAGTGCAACAATGCGGTGCGGATAGAGTGGCAAAGGGCGGCGGCCAAGGAGTAGCAGGGGGCGGGATTGGGAGGATGGAATGGGAATGGGATGGCAGCATTCACATCCACATCTCCCGGCAGTCACATCGTTCGTATTAATGACATTTCTCACGAACATTTTACCAGAGCAGTCAACACAAGGAGCTCTTGTCTAGCCGAAGGCACTGAAAGAAAACCTACAGGAAGTTGGGGAAATTTATTAAAAAAATATATAAAATATGCTTATGAAGATTTTTATGGCGAGTAAAGTAAATAAGGTAACGTTCAAAGGGTTAATATAAGTACTGTAAAGCTCTCAAGAGAACCCTTTACCCTATTTTCGAGCAGTGTCTTTCCAGACTAAAGTCCAGCGGCAGGGTCCAGTCCCAGTCCCAGTCCCAGAATCTGTTGCTCTCTGCGGCAGCCGCCTCGCTTCAATTAGGCGCGCCTTCAAATCACAAGTCAATCAAAGTTGTTAGATTTGCCGTCCTCGTCGTCATCGTCATCGTCATCGTCCTCGTCATAGTCATAGTCGTGGTCTTGTGGACTCGGACATTGCATCGTGGCCGCAGTCGCCATCGCTGGCGGGTTGACATCTCCTGACATGGCACACAATGTTGCAGCTGAATCGAGAACTGAGAATCCAGAACCTGGACCTGGGCCTGGACCGGGACCAAGACCGAGACCGGGAACCTAGTATCCAAAGACGCCTGGAGGCGGCAGCATCAATTACAACATCCATGACAGGCACAGCGTGAAATGTTTGTACATTTCTTGGCGGCGCTTCCGAGGGGACCAATTAGCCCTAAGTAGGCATTTCAAATGGACTCCTGCAATTAGCCAAAATCGAAGCCAACAATTTCATCACAGACCTCGTCGCCATCGGCCAGTCGTCTCCCATCTACCACTTCGCATTCCGTCCCATTCCGCGCCCAGGCCCATCATCGACATCGCAGCCACTATCATTATCATTATCCATCGTTATAGATATGTCCATCGTTGCAATTTATTTGATCAATCGATTGTCGAAGCCCGCTACCTCCCTACACCTACCAGCAAACAATCGTCGTCGTCGTCGTCGTCGTCGTCGTTCTGCGAGTATTTCCATCCTGGACTCCCAGAGGCGTACCTCCTGACGTGCTAATGGCGTTTTGGTAACGCTTTATGGCATAATGGGTATTAGCCGGCAAACACGATCGCCAGCCATCAAATGTGGCTGAGGGCAAATCGACCTGCTGGAGATGGATATTGGGAAAATGAGGGAGTTTGTTGATAATAAACTTGATTTAAAAACTTTAGGAAGTTTAAGGGATTTATTAATATAAATAGGGTTTTTATGTGGGTTTGTATTTAGTTATTTGAATTTCCAGTTTGGGTAAAAGTTTATTAAATAATTCTTTGGGAAATATTCCACAAAAGCCATTGTCTACAATAAGATTTTATAAAGGAAAAACTTGGAACTTCCTGTTGAGGCTTTACTTATTTTTTTGATCTACATTTTTGGGATTACAAAATTGGATTTTTAGAGCTTAATATACTTTCCTAGCTTTTAGGTTTCATAAAGCATTTTATTTACTTATTTATAAGTTATTAATTTTGTGTATTGATTGTAATATTTGATATATTTCTAATAAATTAGTTTTCCAACATAACTTGTATATTTTTTAAGATTTTAGTCAACAATCAAACCCCCTAGTAGTTGAGCTCTAAAAGTACATAATACTCAATCAGCATTATCGATCTCATGAAGCCCTAACGAAAATCAGACCCGACCCAGACGCTCCATCTGCTACAAAGTTTCAGGGAAAATTATAGCAATACAGGCCAATCATTTGAGGTGGCCAACTCTGGCAACTCTCGATCTTGGCTGCCTCACTGTCTCATCTCCAATGTCTGGCCGACTGATGATCGTCGATGCCCGCGGTATGAAGAATCTCCCGCTCCCGCCCCGGCTTCAACTCCAGCTGCAACTTCATCTCTATCTGTATCTGCATCTGCGGCTCCGTCTCCGACTCCATCTCCAACTCCAACTCCATCTCCATCTGGAGAGTGTTGTCTGTGCCGCCGTCTAGTCTTTTTTTGGCCATAATAATTCGCGATCGTTGTTCGTTTGTTGGGGGCATGTGGCGAGTGTACGAGTAAATTAAATTACTCGCCTGGCCGCGCCATTAACCGTAACATTATCCTTCAATGAATGGGGGCTGGGCGGCGGCGGCGGTTAGTATTACAGCTATTATTGTGGTGCAAATGTTATGACCGCTTTATGCCATAGAGAGTGCAGACCGAGGGCCCCAAGGGCAGCATCACGTTGCTTATTTGATGGGCTTTTCTTGGGAGGCAGAGACAGTCGCCGCTGTGTGCTGTGTGCTGTAAGCTGGGAGCTCTGCGATCGCCGCCTGATAAGCTGGCAACTGGTAATGCGTGCATTGACCGCTCAGCTCAGCTCAGGTCTTGGATCTCGGCTCTTGGATCTGCGGGGCCCTGGAGCGCTGGCGTTGACGCAACTGGAAATTAAATTTGTGCGGCGGCCCAGAGAAGAGGGATGCCTTTGCAGTACAGTTAACCTCGTTTAAGTGCTCCACGCACTGCCAAACTGCGACGCCCGCAAGGGGGCCGGCCTGGCCAGGTCCAATTAACAGTACCCAGTAACCATTGCCAGCTCCCAGCTCCCAGCCCCATCCACGCTGCAAAGGAAGTTGAGATGCAGGCCCAGCCAGGGAACCCAGAGTCACAGTTTTGTCGCATGCTCCTGCTTAAAGCATAAGTATAACTTTGGCCAACAGGTTCTGGGTTCGCTGCCAACACCTTTTCCAAGGCAGTGTTGACGGCATTGGAGGGGCAGAAAAAGCCAGAACTTGCAGGGTTTTATATATGCATACCATATATGTTTCTTGAAATAAAATAAAACTTTATTCCTATTAATTTACAGCCTTGACATGATTCTAGCTGAATGAAACTATTTTATTTTATTATTTAATTCATTTAAATATATATTTATTGTTTATTTATACAACTTCCTTGATCACTAAAATCGGCTAAAGCTGCAACTCTGCTCCCATGTCCCGGCTTTAGGAACTGGCAGAAGGAGAAGCCGAGGCAGAAGCGGCGGGCACGACAACCCGGCATACGAGTTTATAGCGGATGCGTAAACGTAAACGCATTTGGCTCAAATGCCGTTAGGGCCTTTGACTAAATTGCATGGCACATGGGCCCCTTGGGCTACAGATTTCAGCCTTGTCTCAGCTCGGCCGGGATGTGGATGTGGACTTCGGCTTTGGCATCGACATTGGCATCTCGCTATTTGCTATTTGCATGTGTGTCTGGTGAGACGCCAGGCCGGCAACAAGATTCTCCCATTGACATTTTGTCTCGCCCCTCGATCCTGCCGCGAAATCGCTGAATGTTAATGCATTCGATCGAAAGCCGCCCAGATCGCAGCCTCAATTCCGGAGGAGCAGGAGCGCTGCTGGCATCCCATTTGACGTAATCAAAACAGCAGAATGTGGGCAACCCAAAAAAATGTTCTGGGTCATTGATTTCTTTCTTTCGCTATCCGTGGATCTTAACGGTTACCTCCACTATTTCGTAATGGGCCAAGATCAATGTACCAGAGTGGATTCAGATTCGGATGCTGCTGCTGCTGCGGCTGCGCAGTTGAGCGCCCGCTGGAGTGCCTTAGCCTTCCCTTTTTGGTGGAGAACACGCAACTGAGCCCCCATTGATTAAATAACCATGGAGCAAATAATGAAAATACGAAGGTAACCAGAGGAAGTTTTTGAGAAACTTTGATTACTTCGAAGAGGGGATACTCTACTCTTTGATTTGTCACGAAAATTATATTTGAATATATGAATATTTTAAATTTTATGCAAGCTTTATCAAAAGTATTACAGCAAAATGATTAATTCGATTTTATTTATTTTAAATTAAGTGTTTCCCATCAAAAGCCAAGACAAGCTCTTTCTCAAAATCTTTAAGCCCACCTGGAATAAAGAGAATTGCGGGAAAAAATCCAAGTACCAACTTCTTAATTATTTTTTATGATCTCTCGTGAACCGACTACCGTCTCGAGTCCGCTCCAACGAAAACCCATTTCGTCTGCCTTTTATGGCCGGTCTTTAAATGCTTCAGAATGTTTCAATTGAATAGAAATGAATTGGGTCAAAGTGTTCCAGCGGCGTTAGAAGGCAGATGGAAATGTGCCCACGTAGAGCAGGCGGAGACCATTGAGATGTTTCGTCATCCTAAATGCGTGTTTACTTAACCCGCGATGAGAGTGAGATGTATATACATATATAATTATGATTTATGAGTAAAGAAAGGCCGGCAGTTAGGAGGCTTGTTAAAGGCGATAATAACATTCTTTTGAGGAGGGAGAAAATCTTATAATTTTTAATTTAAATTGCCCGCCGAGGTGGGCAGGGAAATGGTTTATGATCGCCATTTATCATTCCAGAGATGCCGAAAGTGAGGCCTTCGATACTTCAATCCGATATAGAACTGTTCTGAGCAGTTCCATAAAAGCCAACCGGCGATCGTTCGCTGCCTAATCAAAGGGCTTCCATCACGATCTCGTCCCGGACATCCATAAAACTCATCTTGCCGGAATCTCCAATGCGACCTCATTGTATGCAAAACTATAAACGGGCTGAAATAAAGCGCACAAAGTCGTGCGCTAAATATAAAATGTAATATTGCGACTTACACATGTTTTGCAGATGATCCAAATGGCCGCAGTTTGAAGATTCCACCTCCAAGGTCTGGAGGCTGCAGTCTGCACTCTGGCTAAGAGCTCTCACGCGGCTTAGACGCGGGGCTACAGGACTCCAGGGCTCCGGCGGGTTCGGGGTCATTTGCTGATTTTTTACGACTATTTCTATCTTAAAGATACAAGTTTATTTATGGCTCGGCTGTAAAGTGCGGCGTGACATTGCAACACCCAGTAAGCAGGATCCGATGCGCATCCGAATCTTAAACCAAATCAGAATGGAAATGGCCCCTTCAATGGGAGTGCTGCGATGGCGGGGGCTCCAGGGGGAGTGGGCTTCGGATTCGGACTCGGAATCGGGTGTGGGAACCACACTGGCCGGCAGTGGCTGCTCGTATGTGGCTAAGTTGACTTGACTTTAATGTGCCTGGCCGGGCAGTAGAGCTAAATGCAAACGCACCCAGGCCCCCGAGCCCACCACTGTGGGGGCCAGGGCCACCAACCATCACGGCCGAATGCTAAAAGGGTTCGGTTCTCCCCACTCCTCAAGTTCACTGATGCGCCTCATTAGGAGTAGCTGGAAACCAGTTCCCGGTTGGGGGACAGGAGCTACAGCAGCAGCTGGAGAGGGAGCAGGAGCAAAAGCAGGAGCAGGAGCCGTAGGACCCCAGACAATTGACAATTTAAACGAATTTCTTTCAAACACAACACTGACATGGCCCGGCACAAATGACGAATAGTGGCGGATGCCCAAGCCAAAGTTTACGCATGAAATATGCACCACCAGGAGGCAGGCCTCATCCGCAGCCCGAGCCCCAGTCTCGGTAGCCTCCTGGCCTCTGTTCCGTTCCCCGTTGCCAGTTGCCAGTTGCAAGTTGTATGTTCCTAGCTGCGAGTTGCAAGTTGCCAGTTGCCAGTTGCGAGTTGCAGCTCCAGGGACAGACAAGACGCATGTATGAAGTGTCATTCATCTGGCCATAAACGCATTATTCAATATGCTATGTACACTACAAGAAAAATATATAAATATTTGTATAATATTTTGTATAATCTGAAAACCTGGTAGGTAAAAAATTAAATAAACATCCCTCGATAAAACAGTTGGTTATAGTACATCTAAGTCATAAAATTTAGTTTTTATATATTTTTTTAAGGCCACAGTTTATCCCTTTGAAAATAAAGGGATTGGGAATTGTTTCCATTTAAATTGATAATTATTTTCTTATTATTAGTGTAGATATTTTATTCTCAGTGCATGAGGACATGAGCGGGGGGCAGCAGCTAGACAAACGAGTGATCGGCAGACGGACAACAACAGCGGCAGTGGTAACAACAACCACACGGGCAACAGCAACGACGACGACGTCTGACTAAATGCCTCATACTGTGCCGGGTCTGCGGTTCAGGCTCCTTGACTATCTGTCCGCTCCTCCAACCGTCCCGTCCGCTCGGTTTCAAGGTTAACAAGTTGCATTTGCAATTTGGCACTAGGACTGGCTGTGAGTCTCGGGACCCAGGCCCAGGCCGAGAAGAAGGATCGTATCCCCAGACAAATGGACAGGCGGACAGGTAGACGGACGCACATCGACATGGTCGCTCTGCCCCTGCGACCGCATCAATCGCTTTGGTGAGAATTAAATGTTTATGCCTTTTGTTTGCCCAGCAGCCCCCAAGCCCCCAGTCCCCCGTCCCCTGTCCAGTTCCTCCCTCTTTAATGAGCGACCTGCTCAATACAACAAAAAAAAGTATGGGGATCCGAGGAACAGCTCCCAAATCAAAGAGGCAAGGAAAAGTACAACAAAAAGCACTCTCATCGAATCAAATGATACCCTTGGACGGACTAAACGATGCCGGTCAACTTTGTGTTACCTGGAGGAGTACTTCGAGGGGCTGGATGAGGTGCAGAAAATGTATTCAAATAATAGAGCTCAAGATCTTGGGTCAGAGAATATTGAATTGGAACAATTGAAGACCTCTAAACGTATCCAGTTGGATGCGTAACTCTTCAAGATAATTATGGGTTAATTTGGAAAGCTATAAAACAATGAACAGATCCGTAAATCTTAACTTCTTATACGAAAATATAATAAAATATTAATAAAATTTTAGCCTTTCTGTTATAAAATTTCGTGTTTTATCTATGCATTTTCATTCCTAAATATTTTACAACAATAACATTTGTCTGCGTCACTCGAAATGCTCCAAAGAAGCCTTCTTCATGCCGCAGGCAGAAGACCCAGAAAGATTCGATTGCTCTGGAGAGCATTGCAGTGAGGAGTCGGCAATAATACGACGCTGATCTATTATTCGCTAGATTGTAAAAATGTAAAAATCACGCTTTCGTGTTGTGTATAAATTGAATGCAATTTATAAATGTCCAGCGTAGAATTAAATCCCCAGCCGTCGGCACAGGCCACGATCGGGTGATGGTGATTTTTCAAAATAAACAACCTTGAGCCGAGGGCTCCGCAGCTCCATAGCTCCAGAGATCCAGAGCCGAGAACAATTGCCAGAGCCCAGAGCAACAATAGACGGCAGCAGAGGCCAAAAGGATCCACCGGATCGGGTCCCTTGGAGCCACAGATGAAAAATTGCGCCAATTGAATTTGACCAGCGATTGTGGTCGATTGCTCCTCATTGCAGCCAGCAAGCTGGCTGCGGGGGGTTCCTCTCGGGGAATCGAGTGCCGTCCACTTGGTATAGGGAGGTGGTGGTAATCCACTGGGCGGTCGCTTAGTTTTCAACGCATTTATCAATACCCAAGTGGCTTAGCATCCTCTGCCTCTGCCTCTACAGCCACCTCCGCTCCGATCCGATCCGTAATCTCCTGGCAGACCAAGCGTTGACAATGCCAAAGGGCGGTGTTGGTTGCCTTCGCCTAATATATTCGAACTGAAATGAAAAAGACTGCCGCCGTCTCTGATTGAGGATGAAGCCACAAAATCGATTTGCCACAGCTTACATCATTCATTGAGATGCCTATAAGGAAGGTATTCCGCAGTTTGGTTTATTATACCCTTGCAGGGTATTATAATTTCAGTCGCAAAGCATTGCTGTGTTTGTTTTTTTTAGTTTGTTAAACCGGCAAACTAAATTTAATATTATACTTTTTATTTTTACTAGATTACTACTTTGAATAAATTCCACAAAAATTTTGTTTGTCCAGAACATGGGTAAACAAACATAAACAAATACAGCAATGGCTTCCGAATTGAAATTCGTTTATTGTTGGCCAAGATATGATATTTTAAGTTTGCTACTTGCCATTTAAAAATTAAGAACATGGCTAGATCGATGCTCCTGTTGAAGCTGATCAAGAATATATAATGTTTATGGGGTGGGAAATGTCTCGTTTAATGCTTAAACATATTTCAAAACACATTTAGAATGGGTCGTAAGAACGAAAAAGCGATCAAGCGGCCATAGTTTGAACTACAGCTTGTGGGCGAAGGGAAAGAAATGGAAAGAATGAATTAAGCGAACTGAAACACTGCTAACATCACTCAATTTCTGTGTAATATTTTTAGCAGTTTCATCCCGAAAGTATGCAATGCAATTTCTGGCTGAATTGTGAGGCCACTCAATCCACTTCAGTTCCATTACTTCCACTCATTGCTCTTACAGTGAAGTTGAGTGATGTTAATGGTGTGAGCAAGTGCACCCCGAAAGTATGCAATCAAAATTTTGGCTGAATTGTGAGGCCACTCAATCCACTCAGTTCCATTACTTCCACTCATTGCTCTTACAGTGAAGTTGAGTGATGTTAATGGTGTGAGCATGTGCACCCCGAAAGTATGCAATCAAAATTTTGGCTGAATTGTGAGGCCACTCAATCCACTCAGTTCCATTACTTCCACTCATTGCTCTTACAGTGAAGTTGAGTGATGTTAATAATATGAGCATGTGCACCCCGAAAGTATGCAATTAAATCATTCTCTCATGTTCTCACTCATGTTCAAGTTTCACAAATATTAGCAATGAGTGGAAAAGCTTGTATGCAGAATTTTTAGTCTTTTAAATGAATCATTTTTTGGCAAAGTTATGCTAATTGAAAATCTTTACATTACCCAAAAAATGGTGCCATTTTTTGAAATTTTTAAATTTGAATTAAATTTATATGTCAAAATTGTCAAAAAATAAAAAAACATTGTATTTGTATTAATAAAAAAAGGTTATACGCAGATATTTTAGCCTTTTAAAAACTAGCATAGAGAAGACAATATATTTTCATTTATTTTGAGATTTGGCAACTTATTGATATTCCAAACTTTCGGTTTTAATTTTTCTATTTCATTTTGCAAGGGTATACAAACTTCGGTGAGCCGAAGATAGCTTCCTTTCTTGTTTAAAAAGATGATTTTAGGTATTAACTTATTTGAATACCAAAATATAGAAAAGATTTGTTCAATATTTATACATAACTACCCTGATTTAGTTACTAAACCCAAAAACCATGTCAAGAATTTACACAACATGCCAACATTCCATTTCGTAAACAAAACAAATGGATTAGTAATTCGATTATGGATTGTGGTAAATAATACGTATCGAATCTAGTCAGTCTTGGACTACTGCTGTACTAGAAAGGACATACTATGCGTTTTGTTCATCCGTTATTATTATTAGCTATATTTGCAGCTGTATATATTAATATGGGCTCTGCTAAAATGGTAAAAATAATAAAATTATTAAATCTTTAATGTTTCAATGCATAAAAATACCAATACTTACAGCTGGAGCTGGAGCAAGACATATATAATCCAACGGCCGACATGTTGCTAACTCAAGTAAAGAAGACCAAAAGTAAGTAATAGTAAGTAGCCGCATGATTATTTCATTAAGCATGGCCACTTCCCTTCAGACGGTTGGTTTTGCGCCGGAGTGTATTGCCCCAAGAGGAACACAGCGTCCTGCAAGACGACCAGTATCCTGAAACCAACAGAGAAGATTGAGCATGACCTGGTCGTTTTATGCATGAATGGCACAAATTACCCATTTTGCGGCATAACTCGCAGCTCAAGGGTTGTGGTGCAGGAACTAATGGAAGTGAACGAATATGGAGAGATGGAATATGTTACGAAGGAAAGAATTACGACGCGCGAAGGCATAACGATTCCACACTGTCCAATAAGAGCTAAAAATTAAATTTGACACATTTATGAATCGTACTAAAGTTCATATTTGACTTTAATGTATTGAGTTCTACAAAAATAAATATATATATTTGTGAGCGACCATTAAATATGTATGTTTTAGAAGATATATGTTGTTATTTAGTATTAATATTTAGTACAAACTTAAACATAGAACCGAAAAATTAATTAAACAAAAAAAAACAGCTAGGTAGGGCATTTCGAGTGCTGTAATTCTAAGGACTAGGTTATACACAAACAAAAAACAAAAGAAAAACTAAATAATTGCACCTTTTGAACACATACAAAATTCGAGACGAAAGCAAATTAAGTACTTCGGGAAATTAAGAGCTAAGCTTTGCTAAATGACTTAGGAATTCAAATCTATGAATGTTCCGCCACGGCGCGTAGTTCCTCCATTAGGGAGGGTATGGCCCCAGTGCGTTTCTGATCCCTGCCAGCGTTAAGTAGCCTGTTTAGCTGCTCTACATCGGAGCGACAGGCGGTGACGCCCTCGCTTAATTGGCACAGATTCGGTTGGCAACGTTGGCTACGCTCGATTAACTCCAGAATGAAGCTGTTACGCGGACGACCCGTCTCGCTGGCGGTTTGTTGGACGAGCTGCGGGAAGGCATATTAGTTACGTGTAATTTCCAGATAGATTATATAAAAATACCTTCTTGTAGTCATCGATTAAATTGGCTACCTCGTGTGCGGGTTCTGGGGGAGCGATGAAACAAGTGGACTTGCCCGAGTCCGAAGCCTCATAGCGCGCTTTTTCCGCAGCCAGAGTTTGTTCCAGAGTCTGGAAAAATACAAGACATATTCTGATAAATCAATGCAAAACACCTGTCATTGATTGTTCGTACCTTAATTCTGGCTAAAGCTTGCTCGTGCATTCCACTGACCTCTGCCAGTTTATGCTTTAGACCCGGCAGCTCTTCAGCCTTCCGATGGGAAGCCCTTCCATTACGCAGCTCTTTTCGTAGAAGCTTAGCCAGCTGTGGCCAGCATTTAATGTGCTGCAGCTTCCTGCCCGTTTCCATTTCCAGCACTTGGGCCAAGGAGCGTAGGCAATCCACCGCCTTGTGCTCCTGTCGTGTGGATTCCTCTCGCTCGTCGAGCAACGCTTTTACCTGGCCTTGCAGCCTTTGAATGTTTATCGAATCCGAAGAATGGTTCTCAAGATTCTCCCGGAATGTTTCCTTTAAAAGCTGCAGCTCCAGCCGATTCTCCTCGTCCTTGGCCAGGCCCAATTGCTGAAGCTGCTGCAGCTCTTCATTTTGACCAGCAAACAATTCATTCAGCTGCTCCAATTCAACGGTTTTGAGCTGCAGCTCTGCACGCATTTCTTGCTCCAATTGTTGAGTAGCTTGCAGTGCCTCCAGGAGCTGTGTCCAATCTGCCTCCATTTCGTTTGTGCTCCTTATCTTGGCATCTTGTTGCTGTAAGAGCTGCTGCAGCAGCATAACTGTTTGTTTCTTCTGAGCTTTGACATCGTCCAGTTGCTGCTCTAAAGTCTCAATGCGTTGGATTAGAATAGGATCCTCGACATCGGTTTGTGTGGTTTGGTTTTGGCACTGCTTTACTTCCTGTTGGCTAGATTTTTCTATTATTTTGAGCTTCTGCTGCCAGATCTCTGCCTGTTGGCTTTGGTCGTGCATTTTGGCCTCTGCCGCAGCAAGATCTGTCCTCAACTGTGCACACAACTCGGCATAGTTCTTAAGTTTTCCCATCAATTCGCTTTCCTTTAAGGAACTTTGCTCCTTGAACTTTTCCAGATCCCCCTGTTGCTCTTCCAATTGCCGCTGGGTCTCCTCACACACCGAACGCATCTCATTATACTGGCCGTGAAGACGGTGCACCTCTTGCTCCAGCTTCTGAAGCGTATTTTGTGCCTCCAGCAGGTTTTCCTTGAGACTTTCCTTCTCCAACTGTAAGGAAGCCAAGGAATGGGTCAAATTCTCAACCTGCTCAAGCTTGAGGGCGTCACTCTGACGCAGCTGTTCTTGTTCCAAGAGTTGAGCTTGCAGGGTGAATTCGAGCTGCTCAAGCTGACGCTGTTGCTCCTCGTTTTGTTCTTTTAACTGCGACATAATCAGCAACTCCGCCCGAAGCTCGTTGAGGGAGTTCTTCAACCCGGCAATCTCACTCGTCTTGTTGTTGATCTCCTCATGAAATTTCAGGCTGTAAGAATGCATCACATCAACGCTGTTTTCCAGGGTCAACTTTTGCTGGTAGTACTGCTTGACATCGAGAAACTCTTGCTCTTTCAGGGCCAGAAGTTGTTCTTGCGTTTGCAGGGTCTCGTTGAGCTCGGCGATAACTTGACGGAGCTGCTCCCGCTCGGCGTTAACACTTCGCAGGGCGGAACTCCTCATTTCAAGCTGGTGCTCCATCCGACTCTTGTCGTCCAGCAGCTGCTTGCATCTGCCAGTCATCAACTTGCTCTCCAGCTCCATACCAGCCAAGGTCTGCTGCAACTGCCCCAGCTTCTCGTCGTGCTCCAGGCTGAGTCTCTGTATGTCCTCCAGTAGCATCTTCTTCTGCTTGCGAAGGACATCGATCAGTTGGCGTTGATCCCGGAGACGAGCCTCCTGCTGCTTGGCCTCAAATGATGCATTCGGGGACGCATCACTTTTCAAGGAAGAAGTAGTGGGGGACCTTGGGGATCCCTGTTCCTGCTGCTTCTCCAGCGTGGCGCATTTCGCATGCAACCGCATGGACTCCTGCTGCAGTCGTTGGTTTTCCACCAGGTACTTACGCTCCTGGGCATACAGGCGCTCCAGGGTTTCCAGGCGACTGTGCTTCTGCGACTTGAGCTCTTGCTTGTACCAGTGCTCGGATTTCAGGAGGCGTTCCACTTCACTGCGTGACCTTAGAAGCTCTTGTCTCAAAGAAAACATTGAATGTTCCCGCTGTGAGGTTGGCGTCTGGTCAGGATCACCGCCGCCCTCGTCGCTAGCGCAGCTAAAGTGGCCGGAGTCATCTGCCAACGCAGCAGCCGCCCCCTCGCAGTCCGAATCCATTGCAGAGCTGTGCAAAGAATATTTTTAGGAGGGTGAGTTGTTGGCCAAGAACGAGTTTTGTGGGCGTATGCAAATCGCGGTAGAGGCGTTACCTTCTTTATGCAACCTTGAACGGCAATTGGGGGAGCTTCGAGAGCGTCCTACTATTTGCACACAATCAACTAACGGGCTATAATAAGCGGAAGAACTACATTTTAAGCGAAATAAACAAAACATGCAGAAAAGTTTTTCCGGAACAGCTGACTGAGATAACAGTAAGACCACTCATGGGT
This sequence comes from Drosophila anomelani, assembly GCA_035045905.1. Classification (NCBI taxonomy): domain Eukaryota; kingdom Metazoa; phylum Arthropoda; class Insecta; order Diptera; family Drosophilidae; genus Drosophila; species Drosophila anomelani. Next base: position 15,498,277 of record JAWNOO010000165.1, read on the forward strand.
GGCAAAAAAGAAGAACTTAGAAAAATACCAACTAATATTACTCTAGTGACGAAGGTGCCGATGTACATAGTCTTGAATTTAGCCCATGTTCCATTTGCAAACTACAAAGGCATATAAACTTTGGCTTCTTGAAGATAAATAATTACAAATTATCAAAAAATTATTGTTTATTATTCCTTTCCACTGATTAGTTACTGTTGAGTACCCCCAATCTCTTGGAGTATTTAAAGTCTGATGTGATTTTTTTAACGCTGGTCACACGACTCGAAAAACCATCACAAAAACATGAAAACTTAGCTTTCCGAAATCGAACAAAAAACGACTTTTCTACACTTCGTCAGCTCCAAACCACGTTCATACTCGTAGCGTAAGATGCTCCACAAAGTCTACGCCGCCTAGCGAGGATCGGATCGCGTGCAGAATGTGAGAACGGCCCGCTGGCCGATTCGTCGAATTGCGTCGTGTTACAAAACTTTGGCCCTGGCCAAATCGCCAACAACAACTCGAGCATGATGGCCAGTGCGGCGGATGACTCGGCAGGCGTGAGTCAGGAGGAGGAGCGAGAGTCCTTTGTCATCTACCACGACGGCCGGGCACTGCAGCTCCATTGGCGCGGTGTGCCCCCCCTGACGCGAGCGCCCGCATCTCGCATCTGCAGCATTGGCGACGTGCTGCTCCTGCTGACCACCGACCACGCCCTGTACTCCGCTCAGCTGCAGCCAAGCCGCAGCTCCCTCGACCTGCAGCTGTTGCGCACCGACGTGGTGGACGTGGACTTTTGCTCTGGCAGTCAGGAGCTGTTCGTCGTCCTCAGCAATGGATCAGTGCAGCGCCAGCTTATCACAGCGTCGGGCAGAGACATCCATCACCCGCATGCATGGCAAACACTAAGCTTCGATCCCCTGGAGCTGCTGGCCGAGGGAGTTCGCATCCAGCGTGTTTGCTGCTCCGCCCAGGGCGTGGTCTTTGTCGGTGCTGGGGGCGAAACCTACGTAATGGGCACCTGCGGCGAGGTCTTCAAAACGGAGCAGCAGCCGCGCCACATGCGTCTCTACGAAGAGGGCAAGGAACTTCTCGATCTGGCCGCCGGTAACGAGCACTTCGTAATGCTGGTGGCGCCCTATAACCTGGCCGACGATGTGCTCCAGCTGCAGGTGTCCAATCCCCGAGATGAGCCCGAGGACGACAGGGCCTCCGTGAAATCGCTGAGCAGTGGAAACTCGCAGCGCAGCTTTGCGGCAAACACGCGGCATCTGCTGCACCAAGGCTACGCCCTGCTCCACACACAACTCTTCACGTTTGGGGCCTCGAACAATGGTCTATTGGGAACCGGGGACCACATCCGGCGGGCGAATGTAATGCGAGTGCAGAAGCTGGACAGCATGGGTGTGTGCAGCATTGCGGCAGGTCTGGAGCACACGGTTTCCCGCACTCTGGACGGAAGGCTATACCACTGGGGTCTGAACAGTCACTCCCAGCTAGGTGAAGACCTGAGCTCGCCCATGGAGATCACCATTGCGGACAACTCGGCCTGCCTGCCCATGGAACAGAAGTCAGCGCTGGAAGCTACTTGCGGCGATTACCACACGCTGTTGCTGAATGCCTCCGGTCAGATACAATCACTTCAGCCGCCGCCACCAATGCGTCACCTGCAGCAGTCCAGCACATATGCCCAGACCCTACTCCAACTGCAGCTGGGTGCGGCCTGGCCGCGACAGCTGCGGCTACTCATGTGCTCCGGTGGGTACACGCTGCAGAATCAGCGGCAGTTTCAACGGCAGTACCACTACTACCTAAGCCACCTGCAGTCGCAACTGCAGTTGCTACTAAAGCACCGCCAGGCTGTCCAGACCCTGGAGATCTGGCAGCGGCAGTCGGCGCTGGAGGCGCTCAGTGCCCTAGGACCGCTGCTGGTCAGCTGGGAGCGGATACTGTGCCTGCTGGTCGCCACCCTGCACTCCCTGGAGGGATTCTACCGTGCCGACTTTGTGCAGCCGGCGGATCTGCTCTTTATCTGCCACCACAAGGAGTACATAGAGCTCTTCGATGGCTACACCAAGGCCTATTGCGATGTCTTCTCGGTCAACGGCTTTGGAGACGCGGTGGCCGCTATCGCTGGACTCAATAGCCCGCTGGCCGAGCTCAACGAGGAGAGCTATGTGACGCGCCTGTTCCAGCAGCCATTCAGTATATACCAGCTTTTTGTCCAGTTTATGGAGCTGCTGGTGAGGACGCAACCGGAATACGGAGAGCATCGGGTGGCCTGGACGGAATTCGCGCGGCACAGTTGCATCAGTCAAGAACTGGCCGTGAATACCAGGGATTTCTGGAGCAGCAATGATCGGAATCCCCGAATAGTTCAGTTCCGAAGGCGCCAGCGAAGAGTAATCCTAACGTCAGCCCTGGTGCCCCTTAAGCTGGTCACCACTGGCATCAGCATGTCCAGCAACAGCTTCATCCTATTTTCCGACTTTCTCTGCCAAGTGGGCGGCAACTCACTGTACTCGTATCCCTTGACCACACTGTGGGTGTGGACGGAGGGCGATCTGTGCCTCAGGCTGACCACGCCCGAAAAAAGCTTTCTGGTGGCCACTCGCACCCAGGAGATGCGCAAAGTATGGCTGGACCAGCTTCAGTCCAGTATCGTTGCGTCGTTGGGCAGGCCGATGGGGAGTTCGGTGCCCAGTGCCCGTTCAACGGGCTACGAATTCAGCCGGGAGCATCCGAAGTTCTCGCGGGTGAAGGCGTGCGGCACCTGGAGGAAGGGCGTAATGCACGGGAACTGTTACCTGGAGTATCCCGATGGGAGTGTATACTGCGGGGAGCTGAATCACGGGGTCATTGAAGGTTAGTTCTTTATCCTTTGTGAAATATCTCCCTACTAATGTTCGCTTTCAATCTGCAGGCTATGGCAAGATGGTGATTCCCTCAACGGGTCTGTACGTGGGCCACTTCAAGGGCGGCCGCTTTCACGGCCATGGCGTCTACGAACTGCACTGCAAGGATGCGCCCGAGAGCGAGATATACGAGGGAAACTTCTGCGAGGGCCTGTTCCACGGCCACGGAATGATGCGAAACAACCGATACATCTACGTGGGCGAGTACCAGGCTAATGCCCGCTGCGGCTACGGCGTGCTAGAGGATCTGGTGAGCGGCGACAAGTATATGGGCATGTTCGCAGACAACAAGCGGGCGGGCATCGGCAGCTGTATAACCAATCGCGGCGACTATTTCGAGGGCAACTTCGCCGGCGACGATTTGCTGGGCAACGGAGTGGCTGTTTTCGAGAACGACTACTACTACGAGGGAGAGCTCACGCTGCACGGCCCAAATGGGCGGGGAGAGTACTATATGCCCTGCGGAGAAGCGGGCAACGTTAGTGGCTCGATGGGAGGCAATGGGGAGTCGGACGACACCTGCGAACTGATCGGAAACAAGATGTTTGGACAGCTCAGCGGCAGCTGGGAGACCGTACGCATCCAGGCCGGCGAGCTGGTTCTAAATCGGCGGTTTCCAAAGTACCCAAGGTAAGTTGATGTTTTCTCTTTGAGATAAGATCATCTTTATTCAACATTTTTTATTAATTTTAGCTCTCTTGGCCGCCAGGTGGTGGATCACAATCGCAAGTGGCGCTCGCTGTTCAACAACTTCGAGACGGACCTGGCCAACTGCACGGCGAGCAGCAATCCATCCTCTGCTCCTGGAGGTACCCTAAGGAAGTCCTCGAAACCCACGCTTAGCACTGGACAACTCTGGAACTGCATTGCTGTGTACATGAGCAAGCAGAGGGCAAGGGAAGGTGCCAAGCCGGGAAACTACTTCAACAATATCCTGCTCAGCCTGCCGCTGCCGCAGAAGGCATCTTCGCCCCTAGCCAAGGCGCGGACCACAACGAACGCCCTAAGCAAGCTGCAAACAGAGGCGGCGTCGGCTCTAGACTTCCTAGGATTTCCACCGCGCCGAATTCATTCCCAGGAAACACTCAACAGCAAGCCCGGGGGACTCCAGCGGGCCGACAGTTTGCTCTCAGTGGGACACAACTCAACGCGGGACTTGGACACGAGTAGCCTGGCCAGCTTCCAGCTGGACCAGAGCCTTCTCAGCAACACCTTTAATGGCGACGAATCCAGTACGCTGAACGAGAGCTTCGCTAGCCTGAGTCACAACAACAACAATAACAACAACGGTATCTCGAAGCAGAAGAACAGCAGTGATTGCTCCATCACCTCGACTGCATCGACGACGAGTGCAATGCTGGATCAGGTGCCCAGCTTTGGCATGGCCACCACGCTGACCGACCAAGACTTGGCCTCAATACGACTGTACCTGGAGCAGGCCTTCAAGGATCGACATCATCCACTGTACGCGCTGAATGAGCGCATTGCGAACTGTTTCCACTACTCCTATGGCTACTGGAAGGTCAAGCCCACACCGATCCTGGCCAAGCAGGCGATGCGGGAATGGGAGTCCATATCAAGACGCATTTACCGATTTGTCCGCAAGATGTTTCCCGCCCTGCCGGAGGACTACTGCCACATGGAGGGCAGCAGAGAGGTGATATCGCACATTACGCTGCTATATCCGCTTGTGCTCTCGGAGGGAATATACTCCACCCTTTTTGTGTTATACGCGAACAAGTACAGCCGCAAGGACGAGATGTATCGGCAGAATCTGAACCATGCCGAGAAGCTGAAGGATCAAGAACTCGTCGAACTAATGGGCCACGAGAGGTATTAACTGGAACTCTATTCAGTGAGAAATTGTTTATTAGTTGCGATTCTTTACAGTTTTCTGCAGACCGTGATGCTGGATCCAAAGTTTGAGGAGTCCGTGCAGACATTGAAGCAACTGCAGGAGAAGTTTAGTCCCCAGGACATGTTGACTGTGATACAGCGCAGCACGCAGCTGCTGACCGAGGCGTACGAGCACGCCATGTCGGGTGAGTTTTCATTCAGGACCAAAATCCAAACTTTGCTGTAAATTATCCCCAATTCACAGCCAATGCCGCCCAGTTAAATGCGGACAACATGATTCCGCTTACCATGCTCACGATGCTGCGTGCTGCGGTGCCCCACTTGGGTGCGGAGCTGGCCCTGCTGGATGACCTGACGGGCCCCAATTTTCAGGCCGAGATGAATGGCATGGCCGGCTATTGCTACACCACCTTAAAGGCGGCCTACGAGTTCGTTACCTTGCGGGCTTTGCAACAGAATCCCTGAAGCAGCCTGCTGTAATATGTATTTCCCCCTGTTTTTTTTGTGTATTTGTTAAAAGGAGTGATGGAATCGGTTGCTCAAGGTTCGGTTACACGAACACCGCTGGAAAAGGTGTCTGAATGGAGCCACAATCGTAGGAATAATTAAGAGTGAGGCACTGTAAGGCTAAGATAAGTGAACTTTGAAATCGTATATAACTCTGTATATACTTTAGCGACGAAACTCCCTCATAGGCTAGCGGGCCACGATTCTGTACAGAAGCAAATAGTGAATGTGTATCTATATCTTTATGTATCCGAATGTATCTGTTTTATATATTCTAAGGCAACAACACATTAACATTCCGATTATTCACCAAACCAAATAAATTATCTTCTGCATAAACTAAGCGGTTTTCAGGGCGTCAGTGAAGGGTTTTATGTCCTCGTCCGTTGGAAAAAGAGCCTTTTCCAAGTGCGCGGTAAAGTGGGACTGGTCCAGCTTGTAGATGATGTACTTTTCGGGAAAAGTCGTGCCCTCCTCGTAGTTGTACACCAGCACAATGGGATCTTTTTGCTTGGCGATCCTGCGCTTGATCAAGAAGGCCACTGCGTAGGTGGCCCGTAACAATATGTCCCTTTTGAATTCGGTGGCTTGTTTGCTGTAAAACGGCAACATCGTGACGTTGTGGTAGATGGTCACATAGTCCTCGGCGGAGCGCAAAGGGCTGACGAATATGATCGGTGCCTGGGGCCGGAAATGGGCGACCTTCTGCGCCATCCTGGTGGTCACACCAATCACCACAATGGCGACCGCATGAACCTGCATGGAGGCGATAACAACAGACTGGGCCAGGCTATCTGCTCCCGTATGGGAGCGATCGCAATACGGAGCCTTGGCCAGCGCCTCGGGGCCGATCTGCTGGAAGATGGCGTCCTGCAGGAACCGGAAGTAGTGGTTGTGTTTCGGCGGGGGGCAGGAAACCATGTACTTGTCCGGATAGTAAAATGCGTAGTAATAGTGCGCCGGATCTACGCGAAGCTTTTGCTCGTCCAAAAGCCGCGGATCGAAGATGATCGGCTTCTGTGAAGCGTAAGCCAGCTGCATAAAGCACTCTGCGTCGGGGCAAAGGTGCATGATGTCCGGAACGATCGACGGTGGTGCTAGCTCTACCAGGAAGCCATCGTACCGCTTGGCAGCCCAGTTGAGTTCGCCGTCGCAGCCCTGTATCTCGTTGAGGAGCACTCTGGCGTACAGTCGCATGCCGTCGCAGTGCATGACCTCCATCGATTGCTCCAGATCATCCAGATATTTCGGAGTGCCCACAATGTGCGAGATGACCACGTTCAGGCCCACCTCGCGGGCAAAGGTCAAATCCTCTAACTCCTCGTACGAGACTTGGAACCGATTGCACCTGGCCGGGAAAAGGACTGGCATTTCATCGTAGAGCGCCCCGCCCTTGGCCACACAGCACTTGAGATCGTCCATTTCGGAACTGCGTACCATTAGCTGGATTTCTTCACCGATCAGGATGAAGTCATAGGGCCGCACATCGATGAGCAGGAAGCGGGCGTTCACGTAAATAGTCTCTTCAGTGCACCGGTCCGAGAAGTTACGATCCACCGTCAGGATGACCTCCTTACCCTTTTCCAGGTTCACGAACCGCTCACCACTAGCGAGAATCAGGGGACTCAAGGTGCCGGTGTATTGGTGGCGAGGCGACAGCTTCGCCATGATGGAGGACACCACCGGGAAGCCGTACTCCATTGACACATTGATCTCTGCCTCGCGCAACTTAACGATCAGGCTCTGGTTATCGTGCTGGGTGCCGTGGGCAAGATTTATTAGGAAGCAGCGGACACCGTTTACTGAAATTATTTCATTGTAATGGCATTGCTAGCAATCCAGCGTTCCGTACTCACTCAGATAATTTTGGAGCCCCTGGCCACAGGTTACATTGCCGGACAGCTCGATGCATTTGCGATTCTCGTTGGGATCTGTGGCCAGCGGAGTGGTCAATATCTCAAAACCACTGAAGTAGTTCTGCCAGCGATCTGGCTCGAAGGGCTGCAAACACAGATCCTGACTCATCTCCTCATTGCCCATATCCTCGTCTATCGTATCGTCTCCACTGGTCCCTACGGAGACCTTAGAGTTCATCATCCAGACATCACTATCGTTGGCAGCGACGCTGCCATCTTCGTCATAGCCAAACAGTTTATAGAGGGTCTGGCGCCGCTGAATGCTCGCCAATTGATTCTTGGCCAGCTGCAGCTTCTCCACATCCACGGAGATGATCCGAAACTTCAAGAACATATCGTCCATGATCGACGCTAGAGGCGGTAGGCCTTTATCTTCTTTATCATTATCATTGGCATTGTCATTGGTGCTGTCGCTCATTGTGGAAAATTTGTTGGCAAATTATAAACGAAAGTGTGTATGTTAAATTTGTTCGGGAATTTGGAGTTTTGAGTTTGTATTTACAGATTTACAAACGATGATTTGATCTATAGCTAATATAATCTTTGAAATTCCAATGAATATAATCTATTAAAACAGTACAATCAAAGAGATATATCCATCGTTACTTCCGTCTTTAATCCAAAAATTAGAAGTAATCAAATCAAAGAAACCAAGGATTATTACATTTTTAGAGAATTTTGAGGAAAAAATAAACACATGAAACTTAGCGGAAGCTTTTAAAATAAAACGATAATTGAACAATTATTTCTGTGCCATTAGCCACGCATACGTGCAGCTATAAAATTACATAATGCTCCTCAGCTGCGGCCTGCAGCTAGTTATCCGCATTAAAGTCCCAACCAAATCGGAATTCGAACCCGAATCCGAATCGGATTCGACCCCTTCCGAACCCGGGAGTTTTGTTTATAGTTTTCCCTGCCCTTTTGCCACCCATGCATTCCCATTTCCCATACTCCCCCTTTTGGATTCTCCAGTGATAAAAAGAAACCGCAATTGGAGGCGCAGGTAAGTTGGGGCCAAAGTAGCTGCTGCTGCTGCTGCTCCTTCGGCTGTTTCCAATTTTTGTTTATTTCCGTAATTTATTTGCCCGTCTTGCCTGAAGGCGAAAATGTTAAATTTAGCATCGAGCGTCAAGTGAAATGTTTACAATGTGAGAGAAAGTTAAATGGTAGAGTGGGTGGGGCCGGAAAGTAGGGAGCCATGGACCCAAACTAAGCGTTTTAGAATCTTTTCGGAATCTTATTTCCGCGCCGGAGCTGCCCCGCCCGCCACTTGAGGCCCCGAGGAAAAAAGGGAAAACATAAACATCCAGGAATGTTTAGAGAATAAAAATGTAGCTCTCCTTGTGTAGTTCCCCCCTTTGTTGTTTATTTTTCGCCCCGCCGCCAACTGACAGATACACCGGCTGACGGAGGCTGAGGCCCGGACCGGGGTCTGCTCTGGCTGGAGGACTGGGTGTGGCCGCGGCCATGTTTAGACTAAGCAGCCGATCATCATCGGACTGCGGAAAGTGTAGAATTCTTCCCGCTCGACTGCGAAAATCGCTTGAACTTTGACGCCGAACTGCACTCATCGATTCGTTTGTTCGCTTTTCCCCCTTTTTTTCCGTTTTTAGACACGGATTTTTCTATGCCAGGCGGAGTGGGTGGATGTGCCTCTAGCTGGGGGTGTGGGTGTGGGTGCGAGGCTGGAGTGGGTGGTGGACGGTGGGGCTGCCCATCTGCTGCCATTGAGCAACATAAATTGCCCTGCTCCTTGGCTCCGCTCTGCTCGGCTCGGTTCGGTTCGTCGGATCGCTCCGATCGTTGTTCCTCTGCACTTGAGAGGCAGCCCCAGCAGCAGCAGCCATCTCTCGCGCCCTCTCTTTCCACTTTCCTGCCAGCCGTCTCTTTTCTTCGCCCTGCTCGTCCATTTTCATTTCGTGAATAGAATTTTCTAAATGTCTTTGAGTTTTCAAAATTTTGGAGCGTAGGTGCAGTGCGTCGCGAAGCGTCAGCGTGTACGGTTCGCTTTTAAGGAAAATCCACAAAACGTTCGGTTAATTAAGCAGAAAATAAAAGGAGCAAAATACACCTGAACAAACACAAAATATCCTAAAACCAAAAAACCAAAAAAAAAAACATTTTCAAAAATTGTTTGCATTTGTGCCGCTGTGAGAGGAGTTCTGAAATCAGGAAGAGGATCCTTTGCGAGAGACTTCCTGCGGAAGTGGGCGTTTTTCCGCCACTGTTGCCAAGTCCCCATATACACCAGCACCACACCACACCCACACACAGACAGCACACCACACACCACACACAGTGGCGATAATTTTTCATCTTTCCAATATCCCACTCGACTGGCAAAATATTCGCTTCTGCCGTTTGGCTAAAAATATTTAAAAATCCAAAAATCCACTCGCGTCGCCTGGCCTGGCGGCTGGCCGCTTCAACCTACTACGGCCGTCCGCCTGTTTTTCATAATTTTCAGTTGAGTTTTATTTATTTATCCTATACATACTCGCACGTCCACAGTCCACGGTCCACAGTATTGCCTTTTTCTTGTTGTTTTCTGACTGTCGAAAGTTTTCTGCGCTTTCTGCGCTGCTCATTTCATTTGGCATGTCGTCGTTTTTGTTTATTTCGCGCCGCCTCCTCCACTAGATCCCCCCCTTCGACTTCCCAGTTCCGTCCGGCTTTCCACCCTTGGCCGTGCAGTTTTCCTGACGCAACTCTTGGCAGATTTTTCGCGGCTTTTGTCTCCATGATGCCGCTCCTAAGTGTCCCAGCCCCGTGAAACAAATCACAACTTAATTGGCAGCCTCCATCCCGGCGGTGGTTTACAACTTCCTTGGCCAGATATCCGAATAGAAATATATATCTGTATATGATATATATATATTACCTATATATATACATGGTAGTTGGCATCGGAAGACAGCTGTGTGCATTGGCAGATGCCATCAGCATCATCATGATCATCGTCCATTGCGTATATGGGGGAAGTCCATAAAAAAAAGAAACCAAACCAGCACACAGTTATAAAAATAAAACTATTTTCGTATGGCCCGTGCGCATATAGACGCTCGATCATTAGACATTCGAATCGGGATCGGAGGCCCCAGTCAGCGCAGCCTCTTGGCACAGTTTTCCAGAGAGCACACAGATTGGTCCATAAATCAATCGAACCAAATTAAATTAATTCAATATCTAAACAAGCGAAAACACAAGAAGCAATCTCATCTCATCACGGTGCCATGTGTGCTGATGTCTATATCTCGCAAATATCGAGTATATATATACATATGTACAGTGTAACGTCTATATAAATTCTAGTCGATTTGTCTTTTTCCGCTTACTGGCGTTTTATTCGAGCAACGACAGGAAAGGGAAAAAGGCGTATTTACTATGAGTTTACCCATCAAGCTACCTATATTCTATGATATACAGGTGATACAGGTGAGTATACAGCAGCTAAAGGATGATGCATTTTTGCGTAGGATATATTTCATCTGGCCAATCAAAGTCAACGGCTTCAGCGATGCAGGCAACTCATTTGGCGGCTCATTTGCCATCATTATCTTGAAAAATATTCCCGCGATCCGGCCAGAACCGTCCTAATTAAGATTTTGAAATGGATTCTTTAATGTTTTTTAACATAATTTTTTGATGAATGTGAACAGGAGCAATGGGAAGAAAATTAGGTAGTAAAAATCATAAACGACATGGTTTTATAAATCACAAAAAACAAGAATGAAAAACCAAAACAGTGGCCAACACCCAATGAGTAATTCCCTAAAATAACAAAAGCTGAAAGTATGTGTGTTTGTTCTCATTAAAACTGAACAATATTCGGAGCTTCTAGTTTCACAAGAACATATCAAGACCCCCGGCAAGAGAATTTACACACGCCAAGATCGAATTCCTCACCTATTTAGTTTCGATTTAAATCTTTCAATTGCTCTGCATTTTTGGTTTTCCAAATCCGATTAATATGGAATATGGAATTACTTGGCAGTCCGAACAAAGAAATATTAAATATTAAAGAACCGAATCTTGCCAGATTTCCCCCGGAGCGGCGGCTATGGTGAAATTTAACAAATTGCTCTGGGCCAGCAGCGGCAGCAGAACCAATTCAGATCCAAATCGGGGGGCATTCTTCCATATTTCTGTAGCGTTTCAAATGAAACGAAAATTAAATGTAAAATTTATTGTTGCATAAACAAAATGCCGAGAAACCGACCGCATCCAAATCGAACGATGCGTATGTGGCACCTTTAAGTATTCCTCGGCCCCTGCTCTCGATCGGTTGGTCCAACCATCCATCCCAGCAGCCCCATCCTCTTGCCCACATGCCCCCAACATCTTCATCTTCTCCTGACCGACCCGGCGACTGCTGCTGCTGCTGCTATGTGGAACGCTTATAGTATGGAAGGCTGGAGAGGATGGAAATGGAGGTGGAGGCGGGGGTGGAGGTGGAGAACTTAGTGCTGCCTCATGCCCAGTGGCCAAAAATAACATCAATGAGGGCAAGGCGCGGAGACGGACGCCGTGTGTTTGCTTTGTTTATAGTTTTCGTGTAAACAATTGCGAACGGAAAAACCGAGTCCCCGGCGTGTTCATGTTCGAGAAAAATCAAATCTGGAAAATAACCAAAAAAAAAAAAAAGAAAACCAAAACGATTCGAAGCTGAAATCGAACTGAAGAGCAGGGAGCAAATGAGGGGCTAATTTTCTGCTCTAATCGTGATTTTCTTAAACAAAAATTTACTAGAAAAAGGATTTTCAAATGGAAAGTATGCTTGATCTTTAAGGAAAAATACCTCTTAAGAGTCAGATAAATATTTTAATTTGTTATTATCATTCCTTAATACAAAGTTGGATAATTTTCAGCTTGAAGTTCATGCTCAATTTACTTAACAAATTATTATTTTTAGCATGTTGAATATGTTTAAAATACAGATTAATTTATTCAATCTAAGATTATGTTCCCTAATTCTTAACAAATTCAGGTCATTTCAGGTACAGGTTTTTAGAGGGAACATAAATTATGAACATTGAATTGCAGGCAGGAATTCAGATGTGCGATGGATGGACTGGGAGATGGCAGATGGGTCTCTGGACGCGCCAAGAAGCTTGCTCTTTAATTAATTCTTAGAACGGGTTTCCAGTAAATGCCCCCGAACCCATATTGTACATATGGCGTGTATGTAAGTGTCTGGATATTGGCCAATAACCGGTAAACAAGGCGACCAGCAATTCCGATTTCAATTCCATTTTATTTTTGGCAATATAAAGAGCTGTCGCCGCTGGCTCAGAGTCAAATCAAAGTCAGACTTTCAGCCAGACAGACAGAGCAGCAGCAGCATCAGCATGTTCAAAATCGTGAGTATGGCGGCCTTCCCAAGGATTATCTCATACCCAAGTCATCGTTCTGACAGATCTTCATTTCCCTGGCCATCTGTTTGGCTGTCGTTCTAAGTGCTCCGGTGGAGCACGCGGATCCCCAGCCACCAGTGGCCATTCTGGAGTCCACCCACGAGAAGCACGAAGATGGATCCTACAACTTTTCATACCTGGGCGAGGACGGCACCCACCGCCATGAGGAGGCTGTGGTCAGGAACCAGGGCACTGAGAATGAGTACCTCGAGATCAGCGGCTCCTACTCCTACTTCGATGCCAATGGCAAGGAGGTGGTGGTGAATTACAAGGCCGATGACCATGGATTTGTACCCGAGGGTGGAGCCATCCTTCCCCAGATTTCTTTGGCCGCCAAGCAAGTCAGCGAGCAAGTATCGCAGCCGGATCTGGACTATGATAAGCCCCCAAAGGTCTAATAAAGGAATGACATGAATGGAATTTTATTATGGGTATTAATGGGGGATAAAGAAATGACATCTTAAGAGTAGAAAGTGACAGCAAGTCCCAAAAGAGCACTCAACATGAATAAATCTCAAACATAACAATTTTGATGGACTTATCTGACATTCCAGAGAGCCGAAGTATTTTTAGGCTCTCCAAACATGTGTTTTGTATAAATCAGAACTAATTATATTGAGCTCTGAATGGAGAGTGTGGATTTATGTTGGTATTTTAATTAAGAAAATAAGTTTAAGTTGATTTGCACATTAAGCCTTATTGGAATTTCTTTTTTTTTACTTTACAAATTCAAATGGGCATTTATAATTCATAAAACTTGAAAAAATCATTTGTAATATAAAATATTCGTTATGCCAACGAAGATACATATATATATTTTCAAACATTCCCAGACATATAATTTAAAACAAATATTTATATTAATTTAAAACTTCGAGTTCTTGCTTTTAAAATTCTTTTACCTTTATATTTAGAACTTAAAAAGATGTTAGAATAGCTTACCTGTTTTTATAATATTAATAATATAACTTCATTTGAATCAATTGAATTGATCAATTGAATTAAACAGCATTTAAAATTTTACTTTCTTCATTTAATGCAGAAACAATTTCAACTACAAAATAATAGCTAGAGGACCGCCTGCTCGGCCATCCTGGGGTTCGTATAAGTTAACAGTGCGCTGAACAAATTGAAAATACAAAAATACAACTAGGGACAAGGGGGACGGGGCAATAGGAATCAGGATTGGGTCTGGGGACATTATTATAATACATAAAAGCTCAGATATTAAATTAAAAACAATGCAATAAATAAAATGTGGATTGGGATCACTTCTTCACCGGCGTGGGCGGTGGCGATCGATAGGAGTTGACCAGACCGCCACCCGAATTGGGTTTGCGGGTCTTCAGGCGGTTCTGGAGCGTCTGGAGCAGTCCGGCGAGCACATCGTGGTTGGGTATCTTCTTGGCGAAGAGCAGGCGCTTCACGGAATCGTCGTAGGTGAGCAGGGCCACCATGTTTTGGAGCAGGAAGCACTGGCAGTACTCCAGCAGTCGATTGGCATTGTAGACCTGCAAAAACCAAGATGATTAGGATATCCCCTTTTCCATAATTATAGAACTACCCACCTTGGCGTGTATGTACATGGCCACCACATTGTCCACGTCCACCATTTCGGAGCAGCGTGCCTCCGTGTAGCGGAGTAATCCCTCCAGCTGGAAGAAACTGGCAGCTGCCATCAGTTCGAGGACATCGCCGTGCGCCACATCCAGAGAGTTGCAGCCGCCGCTATAGAGGAACTGCATCACCAGCTGGAAGATGTGGTAGCGGATGTCGTTGATCTGAACCGTTGGCGTAGAGCTAGCCTCGCTCAGCTTGGAGCTCAGCATGCTCTGGAAGCGGGGTGAAGCTGTGACCAGGACAATCTTGTGTCCGTAAAAAATCTTGCCTTCGACTCTGTAAAATTAAATTAGTGGAAATGAATTAATTTCCGTGATCCATTTAGTTCGATTAATCCACCCACCTGAAGGTCACATCGCTCAGCTCTGGATTGTTGACAAACTTGGGATCGATCCGTGATCCCTGTACAGGTTGCAGGGGCGGTTGCTCCTTGACTGGCGGCAGAGTCTCCCAGCCGAAGCAGGTGGCAAAGATGTCGGCCAGGAGCAGGGTGGTGCCCTCGTTCTTGTTTCGGAAAATATTAAACAGCAGCGGCAGGCACTCGCTGACGAACTGGGCGCTGTAATCGTCGGGACATACCTGCAGGAAGTCCTGCAGGAGCTGATCTATCACCGCGTCCAGTCGCAGGTCATGAGCTGCCGACAAGGCGTGCATCCAGCAGTGAAGGGTCCAAGGAACACCCAGTTTCCTTAGCTCAATTGTAATGTCTGGAGAGAGACAGAGAAAAAAATAATAATTATAAAGTTTAATGTTTTATATTTGTTTTTTGACAATTTTATATGTATTTTTTGAGCTGCTAAAATTATTAATCCCGCTTTAGACTCATCTGATTCATTTCGCAGACGATAAATCTTATTCAAGCTCAAAGGCCCAGACTTAACTTGTAAACAAAGCTCTTGCAACGGTTTTTCAACATATCCGGTTTTCAAATTATATTTTGACTAATTTTAAGACGAGCTTAAGCCGATTTAATGAATTAGAAAATCATTAAAAACAGATTGAATCACTTAATCGGTCATTGCGTTCCTTTTAATTTGAATTTCAAATAGAAGTTGAATTAATATTTTGTTTCATTGAGGAATTTCTCAAATTATATCTTATTTCAAAAACTTCTGACATCATTTTAAACTTATTAATAATTTACATATAATTTTAGCTTTAAGATTTTAAGAAAACTTACCCAAATGATTATTCTCGGCGCTGTGGTACATGGCCTCCTGAAGTCGCTTGATTTGCGTCTTGTTCAGCAGCGGCAGCAAATCCTCGTTATTTCCATTGGCACTCACACTGCCAGGTCCACCGGCTCCTCCTCCGCCCGCTCTCACTCCACCCACATCGCCCTCGGCCAGCATCTCCTCCAGCGAGAGCACATCCCTTGTTCCTGGCGAGACAGGATGGGTGAGTAGCTTCCGGAGACACGAACGATGTCCATGGGCTGCTGCCACGGAAATGGCGCAGAAGCAACCCTTCTGCGCGGATCCAGCAAAGCACAGGGAGTCCTTCTGCTGGGTGGACATGAAGGCATTGGCTCCATGGGCCAGCAGCAGGGCCACAATTTCCAAATTTCCTGTTCCAGCAGCCAACTGCAGGGGCGTCAGGGTGCACTTCTCCTCGCTGCTTCGGGCGCCGCCCTCTACCTTGCCGCCCCGCTCCAGGAGAATCCTCAAGGCCACATAGTTGGCCCTGCTGGCAGCAAAGCTCAGAGCCGTCCAGTGCTGGGTGTCCGATTGTATTGCCGGATGGCCAGGGCTCCCGGATGGCGGCACCTCCACATTTGGATCGCAGCCAGCGTCCAGGAGCGCGTGTAGAGCCACTTCGTCATTCCGGATGCTGGCGATCATCAGGGCTGTCAGTCCGGCGCTGTTTTGGGTATCGTAGCGGGTTGTGGGTGGCAGCAGTTGGGCGGCCTGGGCCAGGAGCTCTGCTCGTCCGGTTAGGAGAAGCTGATGGGAAAAAGGGGGAAAAGTTAAGCACTCCTGATTCTCAACTGCTCCCAAGGAAAGTACTCACCTTGAAAGCTACACCAATGGTGGCTCGCCTGCCCAGCTCCGAGGTGTCTTCGCCGATACCAATGCCAATGCTGCTGACCACCGGCGAGCTGCAGCTGCTGCTTCCCGTGCCCGTACCCGTCGAACTGGCGGCGGGAACATTGTTGAAGTGCGTCTTCTTGGTGGGCAGCTCCTCGTCGTGCGCCACCGGGCGGATGGGGCAGTCCACGCCGGGTAAGAGCAAGCGTGCTGCCTGCATGATGTCATCCTTGTCGATCATCACGGCGCTACGATGCTCGGCATGGGCGGCGGCCACTCGTAGCCACTCGGCGAGCGGCGGCAGCACCACATAGGCACGCTCGTAGCAAAGCTCCTGGACATGGTGACCCGCCGAGGCAGAGGCACTACCCGCACCAGGAGCTGCAGCCGGTGCCTGGCCAGCGTTGCAGCCCGAGGCAGCCAGTAGCTCTGTGTGCTCCAGCTGGGAGCAGCGCATGAAGTAGAAGAGAGCGGCCAGGGCGGAACCCGAAAGGGCGGCGGCCAGCTGGAACTCCTGCTGCGTGCGCAGCGCCTTCTCCTTCAGCTCCCGCACACTACCCACGCAGGTGGCCAGCGAGGAGGCACTTGCCCATCGGGGCAAAGCCAACGCTCCACTGGCCACTCGACCGGCATTTAAGTGGGCGAAGGGCTGCAGCAGACCCCACACGTCGCCGGAACTGGCTATGCTCTGGTCCAGGGCGGCCGCAGTGCTTCCGTTGCACTGCAGCGCGATCTCCTCCAGCAGATTCTCGATGCCGGCGCACAGGTACACCGCCGCGTACTCGTGTATGAACTTTCCCAGCCGAGCATCCGTCATCCAGCGGTAGAAGCGACCCACCGACAGCTGAAGGCCCGCTCTGGCGGATTTGCTCTGCTTAAGGGCGCTCTCGCCGGGCACAGCAAACATAGCGGCGGCCCGCAGGCAAGCCTTTGTGCAGGAGTCCGCCAGCGAGGAGCTGAGCACCACACGCAAGGCGCCGGCCACTTCCTGCTTGGAGCAGAGGCCTATGCCCGCGGAAAAGCGTTGAATTTCGCGGGCAATCCTTACCAGCGCTCTCTGGAGGAGATAGCCCAACCGGGAAACCGCCTCCACGGCCAGGTGCTCCGCTTGCTGCTGGCAGCGTCCGTTGCGGAGCACTCGCAGGATGCACGGCTGGCTCCAGGGCGGATGCTGAAGCTCCACTAGCCGGTTGTGCGAGTCCACCCACACAAACTCGTCCGCACTGGTGCTGGTCACCACGGTCTCCAGCGAGGAGTACCTGCCCAGGCGGCGGGCCGGCTCCGAGCTTTCGGACCCGGCGCTCAGGCTGCTGTAGGTGCTGCTACTCGTCTGGGAGCGCAGCGTAAGCATGGCCAGCTTGATGTCCTCCAGTCCGGTTCCACTCCACGGCGCCTTTCCCGCCGGCATGATGCCACGATGGCGCCGCGACCTGGTGCTCCTGTTGGTCACCCCAGCCGCCAGTCTATCCTCGGGCAGCGGTCCCAGGGTCATTCCTCCGGCTGGTGAGGAGCTGTGACCACCCGTATCCGACATGCTGGCATGTCCGGAGCTGCGATTCTCATCCGAGGAGCTGTGGCATTCCTGTACTCGCTGCAGCGCCCGGAATTGATCGTGCTGGTGCGTCCTAGCTGGCGAGGAGTTCGCCGCCGTTGTGGGTATTCCAAGCGTGGGTCTGCTGGGCGAGACTTGGTTCAAGCTCCCGCTCAGCTGCGGCGGCTGCGACTTCACCGGAGTGCTCTGAACGGTCAGGCGTGCCGGACCCGCCACTGCTCGCTGTGGAATCAGGGCCTTGGAGGCGGACACGGGCGAAGTCAACTGGCTGCAGGAGCTCACCAGCTGGGATCCAGGGCTGGAGACCACCTTGTGGGGGATGCTCTTGTTGTTGTTGGGCTGTTGGGCCAGTTCCTTGAACACCCGAGGCGCAGGGGTAGCCATGGCTACCGCCAGTCCCTTTTGGAGGCCTCCGCCATGTGGCGTCTGTGAGTGGGACTGCTGCTGCTGTTGTGGAGGAGACTGGAGCTGTAGTGGCGGCACGGGTGGCAGGCCGGTGATCTGGCTGGGAGCGGGTAACTGGCTGAAGTTGGGCGGCAGGTTGCCAGTGGGTCTGTAAAAATATATAAAAACGATTTTAGAAAGTGTATTTACGATTTTGTTAAATAATAAATTGTAGCAAATATTTATAATATAATTTAAAGAAAAGACTTAGGCAACAAATTTGACTACAGAACCAATAACTAACAGCTTTACTAAATAAAAAAATCATTTAATTAAGAAAACAATTCATTGGTTCCGTCAAGTTTGTTGCCTAAGTCATTTGTTTTGGCCAAGGGCCAGGGGAAAGAGGAGCAAATCTATCGCGCTCTTTCCGGCGTAAATCATTACTTTATATTCGATAAGATGCCATCTCTGCCACACCTGTTATCATTCTTTATAATTAATATCAGCCAATTAATAAACTTTTATTTGCATAGCAAAATCATAAATATATTTCAAATATTTTCGCAGCTAAGCTGACCCATTTCTGGGTCCATAAACGATGCAACTCATTAAGATTCCACTAAAGAAGCCCGGTTAAGATAAACAAAGGCTTTGGCTAACGGGCAGACGGGAGAGATGTCACCTCGACGCTAATCTTTGTTCACACAGACTTGACAGTCTTCTAGTTAGTCGCGGGCCAAACCCGGAGCAGTGACACCTAATTAAAACTAGAGGTAGTTGGGAGACATAAAAAAATATTTAAAATAGGCCTTGCCAAGTCGGCAGCTTGGTTTATGCTAAATTTGTGTCAAATGCTTCTGAAAACATGGGGAATACTCTACACATTTAAAGGGCTTACAAGCTAATAAATATGTATGTCAATGAAGGCAGGGAATCTGTAAATTATAATACAAAAATTTTAAGATATTTCAATATTATTACGAATTTATCGAAGAGAACAATAAGGCCCCTTTTTGTATTTATTTTTAAATATTTACAAACCCTTTAAAAAAATCATAAATCCCTTCTAAAAGCAAGAGCATAAAACACACTTAATTTCTTCTTTAGCTAAACATTTCCTTTTGTTTCGGAAAGTGGGTTGATCTTCGTTCTCACAATTCTTGCCACCATCCATGATTCTCATCTTCCAGCTGGGCTTGGTTGTCGCAAAATAAAAAGCGATATTAAAAGCCAGTTACGATTTTTCATTTGCATGTGACTGAGTTAGTTGTCCGCAAAATCTCTTCATTCTTTATGATTTCTGACCATTGTTATCGCTCAGATTTCTGTCCATCCCCCTTGACTATATCTATGCTGTAACTTGAGCTGTGATTGACCCAAATTCGGAGCTTAGCGATAGCTGGACGCATGTTTTATTGTCTTTCCTGACAATATGTCTCTAATATCTTTAATACAGATCTTCTGTTCTGTGCTAAATACGATTTATGCGGGGAATTTTGCATATTTTAGAAGGAGTTCTGTTATTATGATCTAATTCTGAACTTGAAACTTGATTGGGCTTTGGTTATCGAACAGTGACCTTTGCGTTGCGGTTTATTTATGTCATAGTTCAGAATTTCATATTGTTTTTTTACAACATTGAAATTATAACACAAAATTATAATTAGATTAAATAACTGAATTATTAGTTGTTTACATTAAAAAGAAATTGCCTTAAACCTTTCTACTTCAGCCTTTATTTTATATTTCAAATTATCTGTTACATTTAAAGGGAAAACAATAAACCCAATCAACTTAGTTTCTTTAAATTCTTCAAACATTTAAATTAAGTACAGCTGATCCACTTTAAAAATGCTTGTTTTACTAGTTTCTTATGTAAATTAAGGCCAAAATTTAACGATTTTCCTTTCAACATTATGACTTATAAAACCAACATGATCTCTAATGGGAGACATTAAAATCGACAGCTTTAAGTTTTAACTGCCCAAGAATCTTTCGAGTGTGGGACTTGGATTAATTTTTTTTTTTTCTGTTTATAACAATTCGGTTGTTTTTTATCTCTGATCCCTCATAATCTTATCTTCACAGAATAATGATTTGAATTTCCATTTTCCTGACTCTTCTTTCCCCTTTATTACTTTCTGATCGGATTGCTTTCCCTATTTTCTCGATTATTCTTCACTTCGAATAATTTTTGACATCTTCCCAATTGCATTTCGATTGCATTCTCATCAGATTCAAGTCTCTTTTGAACCCTGCTCAAGTTCCTTTCCCTTTTTCCAATTAAAGGCCACCCAATTCTACGCCCAGAAGAAATCCCTTTTTCGCCGACTTTCACAATAGAATTGCAGTCGCACAACAAAAATAGAAATGAAAAATAGAAAAATAAGAAATGGCAAATGGTGAAGGGGATCGGGGGATCGGGAAGTAGTAAATAATGGCGTATGATCCGCCAAGTTCCCAGTACCGTTTCGCTGCCCTCCGCCACTCCTGGACGTAGCTCCAGTCGCACGAGTCCGTCTCCGCCTCATCTTGGCCAGGGTCGTCGCTATCGTCGTCATCATTATCGTTGCCATCGCCGGCAACGTCGGCTGCATCGGATTTCGTTGGACCAACGACGGCCAGAGTCGGTTTTGCCACCGTTTCTACCAGGGCACTGGCTCGCCGGTAATTGCCTTCAATTCTGATATTAATTACGCCGTTCTGCACGCTCTCAATGTAGGGCGGCAGTTCGTCATCCGTCCGCAGCTCCACAGCCGCCGACGCCGCTGCCATGGTCGTCGCCGACGTGGTTTCCCCCATTATCTTCTCCGTGCCCGCCTCCGCTTCAGTCTTCGCCTCCTTCCCCGCCGGATTAACCTCTTCGTGGGCCTTCAGTTTCTGGGACATCTCCTGCAGCAGCTGCGAATGCAGTTCTTTGGGCGATGGCAGCGGCGATGGCTGTCCCCGGTGGATGGAGTCGCCGAAGTATATGACCACCTTATGGTTGGGTTTCCGTCCCGCCCGCATGGAGTCATCCTCCGCCGCCCAATCCGGCAGCTCCTCGATGGGCGTCGGCGACGGAGTCTGAGGAGGCCGTGGCACGGGTAACTGCTGGGCCAGCATCTCGCTGTTCCTCAGGGACTGTGGCTGGAAGTTCTTGAGGGAGATGCCACGCCGGCGCAGGATGAAGTTGTCGTTAAGCATCCTGCTGAGCAGGGAGCTCGCCGGGGGAGTGGCTGCGGGAGTTGGGATTTTGGGGGAGGCGACTTTCTTGCCACTCGGCTTGTAGCCACGCAACTCGCGGCACAGGCTGCAGGTGCAATCTTTGGTGCAATACATGCTGCTGAGAAGGATGTTGCTCTCAGTTTGGCTTTGGTCTCATGGCAGTCCTTAAAGCCTTTTTCCATATATTTTATTTATATAAATTTTAAATTATAAGTAAATATCCAGGCTTTTTTTTAAACAGTTTTAATCTCGTTTTCAATAATTAAAATCACAAATGGAATCAGGATTGAAATAGTGTTGGGATTAATCTTTGGTTTTAAAGGTCACTTCTAACATAACTTCATTTTATTAAAAAATAATTTTTCTTTTTTTAAATAATAAATTTAAAGAAACTATCATGTAATTTTGTGGCAGTTTTATTGGTACGAAATTTTTCAATAAATAATTTACAAATATTACACTTTTTGTAGTTCTAAATTAATTTTCTCGCTGTAATCATCACTTCTTCGATTTAATAGTATTGATTTCGTAGCTTTATTATGGATTTTTTCAGATATTTTTCGGAGCACAGCCACCTGCTGCTACTTCGTGTACTATAGCTTTTTCCATTTCACTGTCGCACTTTGTAATGATGGTAATTATGCAAATTATAAATTATCATTGCTCTGGTGTGCAGCCAGCCGCAGCCGAAGCTCTCGAACTCTTTCGGAAATATTTAAAAAAACGCGCTTGCTTCCAGTTGGAACTGAAGCTGAAGTCCGACTGAAACTGAGCTTGGATTTCTGATTCGATTCGAGCCACAGCTGCTGCCTCTGTCTCGGCCGCAGTCGCTGTTGGCGGTGGCTTCTACTGCGCTGTCGAGTCATTGCCGATGGCTATATCTATACAGTAGAGGTCAAAATAATAGCTTCCTTTGGAGTTTTGTAGTATCAGGAAATGTTTTTGCTTAATATGATTTAAATTTGTAAAAAGAACACGTTGAAGAAATTATTTTTAAGACTTTTAGGAAGAGTATATATTCTCAAACTATTTAATATAATAATAAAGAATGGTGGTTCGTTGACTAACGATTACAATTTTTTGTGGATAAAGCGAATCAAATTTGTATTTTTGTATGTATTAGGTAATACATATCCAAATTTACTCTAAAAATCATAATAGTTTATTTATACCAACGATATTTTTACTGCTATTATTGTAGATGTTTTTCCTTATTTTCACAGCGCATTTTGGGCCTTATGCTGCGGGGCTTTAGAGCCGATGCAAGCCACCTTGCGCAGAGGGTCGGGTCTTTGGCTCTATCTTGGGTAATTTTTCCATTTTCCGTTTTCTGTTTTCCATTTTCCATTTTTTTCTCAGCCTCTCAGCTGTGTGACCAAAACAATGGAACTGCCACTGCGGTGGAAACGAGACAAGACAGCAGGCAGAGGCGGCTTTTGAGGGCTTACTTCCAGTTCGAGTTCGAGTACTGGAGTAGTATCACTGAGTTTTCTTTTTCATTTTCCTCGCTTCACTCTTGTTGTTTTTCTAGCTTGCAGGTAATTTTCAAAAAGTCACTGCGATTGGTAGCAGTGATGCTCAGCGGGGCGAAATAATTAGAGAACGCGTGGAAAATGATCAAATGTTAAGGTTAATCACAAAGGAAATAAGCTTTGAATAGGATGAAGATTTTCGCTTTTCTAATAATTCATTTAATTATATATTTAACTAAATCCCAGATTAAGAGGAAATACAAATAATAATTGTTGAATTAATTTAATCCCTGGTGAAGGGGAAAGTAATCCGAGCTTGAGTTTAAATACTTCCCTCTGAGCATCTGAATTAAATTAAGTTGAACCAAGAAGAGGCTGCAAAAGTGCAAACAGATCTTCACTTTCAAATACATTTACATTTAGAATTGTACCTAATTACCAGTTATGAAAATTAATAGAGTTTCTTGTACTAAGCAATGCCAATTTCATGATCACACACATATGGGGTTTCCCACCTCCGAGAGGCCTCCCAGCCAGCTCCGAAGACGTGACTAGGCACCATCTCTGGTGGTGGCTGGCCTGGCTCTGGATTTAATTATGTATAACTGTTCCGCGGGGCCAAGGGAGCGCAACCAGAGGAGCACCACCCAGCGCACGAAGGTTATACAATCTTGACACTTATCAGATCGTTTTGCCAGCTTCCTTTCCCTAGCACCAGTCCAGGTCCCCTTCCCAGGCCCAGTCCCAGTCCCAGTCCCGGATGGTAAGATTCTCAGCCAGACAGCCAAGCAGCTCAGTGGTTCTGAGCATGGGCAGACGTGCGTAGGCCCGCAGATACATCTACAAGATACATCACATGTGTGGAGCAAATAAATTGCCGAGCGTAGCCTGCTTCTAATGATTTATACAAGCAGCTCCGGCGCTGACATAACGGTTTCTCTGGGGTTAGCCTTTTGTTTCTCCCAATATAAGTGTAAAGCCAGGCATCCACATCCACATCCATAAACCCAACCCCATCCAGATTCGGCCACCGCCAGAAGCTTCTCTTTTGTGGATGAAGAATAAAATGGTAGATGGGAGCGGTCCGAGACCACAAAACCCAACCATAATCCCATCCACAACCACTGACATACGCACAAAGCAATTGCAATTAGAAAGCCACGATCCAGATACCCAAATTCCCGACGAAAACGAATAAAGAAAGATCGGGCATTGGAACGCCCACGTAATACGGAAAACTCTGTACCGCTCTATCTACTCGGACTCGTATCGGACCGTCCGATTATACAATAACTTTCCTCTAAGCCAGCTGGATTATTAAAAAAATTACACTCTAAGCAATTTTCGCATTAAAAAGTTTAATTTACGGAAAAGTAATGACAGGCCATAAATATGCTTACACCCATTAGGCCGCGGCTCTTTACGCCGCACTCGTCTCGCTGGAGACCTCCCAAAAATTAAAAAAAACGAAACAGAAGCCCACAAAACACTGAAACTATGTACACCAAAAGGTTTAATGTAATATTCGCGTGTTTATAAAACAACTCGGCCGCAGAGACGAAAAATAAAGCTGCCGAAATGGCTGGAAAAACTGGACAAAAGGCGGTAAGTGCAACTCACCAGAAAGTAAAGAGCAGATATATGGCCGTTCCGAACCTTTTGGGTATATCTCCCATACCATACCATACATACAAATGTGCCATATGGTTATGTGTGTCAACGGACTAATGAGGTTTGCCAGCATGCCTTAATGTTCGGACTTTTCGGGTACTTTCGTTTTTCAAGCCGACAGTATTAGACAGGAAATGGTATTCGTCGTTGGGCTTTGCTTGTCGATGGCCGATCATTAGAACCAGGTCTTCGAGCCAGATCATTAATAATCTTTACCCGGCTAAAAGTATCAGCAAATTATGAAATGGAAATGGAAGTCGAGGCAAGGTTAAGCCCACAGAGACTCGGCCCCAAGGCAAGCTGAGATACTTAAGCCGTATAAGTTACTTGGTGGATTCTACGA
Source organism: Drosophila anomelani (assembly GCA_035045905.1). Classification (NCBI taxonomy): domain Eukaryota; kingdom Metazoa; phylum Arthropoda; class Insecta; order Diptera; family Drosophilidae; genus Drosophila; species Drosophila anomelani. The sequence goes on from JAWNOO010000165.1 coordinate 15,523,150, forward strand.
ATTTTCATTTCATCTATTTTCCCTTTTTTTTTCTATATTTCCCCTCCGTGGAAGATTTATCAAAATATGTGATTGACATGGATTGCTCAAGCCTGGCTTCTTTCGGGCTGAGTCATGTTTTCACTGTGGGCCTGTGGGAATATTTTATTATGAAATCTAAACAGGAAAGTTATTTGGAGAACTCTGAAAGCTTGCTAAATAAATATATAAGTTAAATATGGAAAATAACAACACAATTCTAGGTTCAATTCATCCAGAAACTGGCTCTTTTGCTTCCTTTAAAATTGAGTTAACATATGATCATCTTTTAGGTGAGATTCCCATATAAAGTACAGCTCAGGATAATGCCAGCTTACTCCCTCTGGAATTACAAATTCTATCCCCATTCAGTTAATGACAATCCCAGTTAGTTTACACTCCCCACCTGTGTGTGCCTTGGAAATGATATGCTCGGACCGGAGCATCGGCAGTGGTATCCCGACACCATCAGTGACACGGCAATTGGCTGTAACTGTTATGAAACCCCAAGCCAACATCTGACAAATTGCTACCTAGCGCTCTCTCGTAGTGCTTTTGGCCCTATCGTATCATCACATCTTGCTGATTAGAGTTTAATATGCTGCGACTGCGACTGCGACTGACTACTGTGAGGCGTCCTCCGTCCGACCAGGTTTCCGCATTCAACCACATCCCATCGCCAATTGGAGAGGCCTCGCGTTGATGATAATGAAGCAGCAGCAGCAGCAGCTCCAGATGGAGGAGGAGATGGAGATGAAGATGGCGATGAAGATGCTGATGCTGATGAAGATGCCGTTGAGGAGAGCAACTGACTTTGCTTCCGTTTGACGACGGCACCTTCCTCGTTGACGGCAACGCTTCCACGACTTAATTAGTCGCCTGTCTATCCAGATCTATCAGCAGGCTGCTGCAAGTACGACGATATTATACATCTGGGCAACAGCTGCTGCCCCCGAAAATCTCCCACACTTTCGCGCCTTGGATTTTCTCCGGCTGCAGCTTGGGGTTTCTGCGGTTTCTGGACGATTCTGTTTTGATGGCGACTAGTTAGTTAAGTATAGTTGAGCTAAGTATATAAGTGCACTTTGACAAACACCGAAAAGTATCTCACAGATACGTGACCCATAGCGTGGCGGCGAAGAAAGTCGCGGCGGCGGAGGTAAAAAGGTAACAACGTTTTCACCTGCCCCACGTCGCCGCATTATTTCTTGTGCCCGCTTTAATGCTGCGTTCGAAATTACACCGAAGATGCTCCGATAGAGACGGCATGTAGGGTTTGTTGCCCTCGCCGAAAGAGATAGAGAGATGTGTATTTGGAGCCCTCCTGGCCATTGTCATTGACTTTGTTAGCTACAAATTGTTGGGACTGGGACTGAGACTGGGGCCACTGGCAATTGTGGCGAATTTTTCGTAAATTTTTCCTATTTCAGTTCGTTAGCTATTATTATTTTATTCGCCGTATTGTTGCGGCCCTGCCGCTAATTATTCACATTTTGCGATTTTCACTTTCGTTTCGTTTGTTGTGTGAAATATTTCCAACTGTCATTTGTTTGTTGTTACTCGCATTTCAGACTTTTAATTGCCCGAAAGAGAGATGGCAGCCCGTCCGACAATAAAGTTTCGTAAATGCCAGTCATATTTCAGTTTCCTGGCCAGATTCCAATCGGCAATTGTTTGCGGGATTTCTCAATCGAGCTTGAACTTTGCTTGGAACCTTCGAAACTAACCTCGCTCCGGCACAGATTTTGTATCTGTAAGTGCGCGAAGCGCCGGCTCTAGTCGCGTTTTAATTGAATTAGTCGAGTCTGACTGGGCCGGGCCCGCATTTAATAATTATTCGGCCTCAGAGACAGCCCCAGCTTCAACTTCAACTTCAGTCTGAGCTTCAGTCTGAGCTCTACCTGTGCTTGGGTCGTAAAGCCAGTCTCATCTTCTCAGTTTTTGTGGCCCACATCCGGAGCAATCTTGTGCCGAGGGGCTGGCTTGGCTTCCTTCCTCTGACACTAATATTTTCCAAATTAACCTTGACCGGCTTCACAATGCGAAAACGAATCGTAGACGGCCGTTCCCGTTTGGTCTAGAGACCATTATTATTTCCGAAAATCGTCTAGCGTCCGCTATTCTGGCCCTTCTTTATAGTCTTCTATATACGAGCATTTCCCAGACAACCTTTTTTATTACACAGTGCAAAAAATTGAGATAATATTACTATAATAATTATTGTTCTTCATTCTGTTTTAAAAAGCAAGTCTATCATAGTTTTGTAGATTTAATTTCTATAAATTTTATATTTTTTACTCAAATTTTATGGTTTTCCACCAATTTTTTCGGTGTACTTCCACTGTTTTTGTCTGACTTCCGAATAGAAGTAGAATAAGAGTTTATTGTCCATTCAACCTGGCCCCTATGACTGGTGCCCCCTTCCGAAGACCCGGCTTACTTCACGCCTTTGTGCACAATTATGCATGCAAGTGGCCAAGTCCAAAAATAGTGGCCATTGTGGAGGAAGAACCTCGCCAGACAGAAACTGGCGACTCTGAAGAAACCAGAACGGGCGAAATATAATTCAGATTCTCCAGCGGAGCGAAGAATTTGCTCTTGTCACAGATTTCTAAAAATACTTGAGCACGTGCCAGGTGAGATTTAATTCCTATTTTCATTTTTCTAGGTTTTGACAGTGATTAAAATTGATGGCCAAACTCTGCCGGTTCTATTCTATCTTGGCTCTATATCAAAAAGAGTATTTTTATATTTTCTTAAATACTAAAATTTTACAAGAAATTATTCATTAAGTAATTTAAGAAATTTATGGCGTTTGATAAAAATAAAGCATTTAAAGTAAGCAACACAACAGTTTTCTTGCAAGACTAATTTTAAGAAAATAGAGGCTGGAAATAGGAGTGTGTGGAACATGTAATTCATATTTCAAGTTTAGATTTCGGCGACCTTTCAAGGTTTAAAAGGCACTTCTTGGCCAAGTCGAGGTTGAAATGTTGCTAAACCATAAATGTGATTTATATCGTGACTCTACAAATATATACCTCGTTTTCTTTTTCTTAAAGATGCTAGAGTACCTTAGTAATTATTACTCTCTTAGGCTATGCAAAGAGTTTTTATTATTTTATGCATATTTCTGAGAGTAACTTCCCACTAATTAATTGGCATCATAATTTATAAGCCCATTAAATATTCATCTGAATAATAGTATATTTTCCCAAGTCTAAAATGTAATTTTTATTATTTGTTTTTTTCTTTTAAATTTAAATTAAGAAGATGTTATTAAAAGATTCCTTAAAATTCCCAAGATCTGCTGAATAAGGTACTGCTTTGTAGTTGAGTATTTATATATGTATAAATATATATCGGAAAGCAGTGCACTGCTTTATATGATTTTACATCGCTGTCTCAGAGTTAAACACGTTGAACTGCTTCTTAAATTTTATTTAATTTTTAGCCAAGACATGAACCAAATGTCTTAAAAAATAATTAGATGAGAAACAAACCCAGATGACACGGTTTGCTGATCAATTTCCAATTGCTTATATTTAAAAATTGGTTTATAATAAAATATAAAAATTGTATAAAATAAGTATAAGTGTCTGGGTTAGCCAATTTACTCACTCGTGCTACGCTTGTAAAAAATAAATATATCAAAGGTGGATTAATTGAATAATTATACATTTATAATTATTCCCTAGAAAATCTTCCACAAAATTGCTATTTTTCGGAGCTCGAGGGCTGCAACATCCGTTGAATGATTTGGAATAACAAATAATTGGTATCGAGCTAGTAAATCAGAGAACCCCGGAGTCATAATTTCCATACATGCATAGGCTATAAGTAATATTCCGATTGGGATTTCGGACTAAATCGAAAGACTTAAGAAACAAACTCACCTCCGCGGCTTCGGTCGCAGTATCTCGTGGTTGGCATCGGTTATGCAAAGCGGACTGAGGGCTCCGGCCAGATGTGCCACGCCCACGCGCTCCGTATCCCAGTTGTGGCGAGTGGGCATTATTCTGTCTTGCAGTTTGGATATGTGGATGCTTCTTCGTCTCTACTGCTGAGTTGCAATCAGGATTCACAGTTCCAGCAGCGGCATTTTGTGGCTAAGGAAATTGTAAAAAAAAAAACAAGAATAAACAATTATTTAAATATATATTTATGGATCATTAAAATCTATAGATTTTCATTATTACTTTTCTCATTGTGTAATTATTTCAACAAAGTTGCAAGTGCAACTCCATCAATCTAAAGGAAATTCAACGATTTGATTTCAATTTCATTAAACTCTTCTCCCCCCTTAATTATTCCTAGACTATATGGGAAGAGGAGCAGCAATCCCCCACCAGTGAAGACGTCGTCTAGCCGGCCGGCTGGTTGCCCCTCCGATTCGAGCCGCTCCAGTGCAATTAGTCGCTGCCGACGCCGTGGCCACTTCCTCTGCTCGTAATAATTAACGCTCCCTCCTCGCCAGAGAAAGCTCCAACAGGGGAGCGGAGGAGGAGCAGCGGCGACAGTAGAGGATAAGCAGGGGAGGAAGCGACATCAGAGCGGAGGAGACTCGGACCATTGCGTGTTCTGCGTCATTGGCATGGCAAGTTGATCGTCTGTTGATCGTCTTGCTAGTTGCTCTTGGCCAGTTGCTCTATAAATGGTCGGTCTCGATCTCAGTCTCGGTGTGGGCCTGGATCGAAGTCTGCATCTGCATCTGAATCTGGATTCGAGTCCGAGTTGCTCTCGGAGTCGGAGTCCCTGTCTGATGGAACGTCGTCGTCTGGCCGCAGGTGTCGATCAAGAACTTTGGAGCCACATTGGCATGCAATCAATGCCGTTCGATTTCATTTCGCTGGAAGTCGTTTTTGCCGGCATAATGTCAGACTTTACTCGCAAAAAAGGCAGAGGAAAACATATAGCAGCTGGTTCCCGTTCCCGGTTGGCTTTTCTATTGAATACCGAAAGCGATCTTATCGGAAGTGTCCAGAAGTGCGGTACTGGAATGGGAAACGGAGCCCATGATAATGCCGGGACTGCTGCGAGGATGGCTTGTAATAATGAAGGAGGTGTTCCAGCAGGTTCCCAGTAATTTAGATTCATGATTCATATATGGTAGCTGCCACAAACTAGATATCTTTATTCTCCAACTTGGGCGGTATTTATATATTCTTCTATGACTTTGAGTGGGAAAAGTGTTGGAAGGAAATCGCTGATCGTTGGCAATAAAACAAACACCATGGTAAACAAGTTATATTGGCACTAACATGAATCATGCTCAAGCATCCCACATATTATATAAACCTCCCCCATATATATCTCCGATCGTGATAAATGGGCTCGGACTCGGACTTGAGCTGAGGCACTCCAAGCGATCGATTTGACCTTGTTAACCGAGTGTGTTGGCCAAACAATTTAAATGCTTTTTGCAGTGTTTATCCACTGATCTTGTTCGGTCTCAGCGGGATGTTCGACGAATATTCAGTGAGCTCCATCCCATGGCAATTTGCTATGTGCGACCCCTTATCAGAGTCCCACCGAATGGGGTCATCTCGCTGCTTCTCACCTGGCTCACCCGGCTCACCCGGCTCACCTCTCAGATTTCTTTTTCACCGTTTTCGGTTTTGTTAACTCTATTTTATGTCTTCGTCGCTGGCGTCGCATTAATTATCCCAGCCCTGACACTCAATAATGGACATAATCGCGGAGGAACATCGATTGATACCCATATAAATGGCAGCTAAACTGCCGCATTTTAAATGGCATTAGTTGGTTTCCATTCTTCTGTCCGCCATTGGCTGTTCTCTGGCAGATTTATGGCTCCGGCGAGAAAGCGATCTGTGGTCTGTCGAGAACCTGCAGCAAATTGATATCACATTACACCGAGTTTATGGCTCTCCAGGCCAGGTTTTCTTTAATCACTCGAACTAACAAATTTCCCATATCACGAAGGCTTTTCTGCGTTTTCCAGGAAACAGGAAAATGTATTTTCTGTTAAACAATTTTGATTTCCGGTTTTCTGTTTTCTTCAGGGAGTCCTTAGAATATTTATGTACAAGTTCAGGTAATCCTAGATTTTAATTTCGTTTACTTTAAATATATTTTATATATTATAAATATACATAGAAAGATACTAAAGAGTGGTTTGCTGTCCGTTATATATTTATAATATATTTCCCCCTCCCAAATATCTTTTTTTCTAAACTGTTTTTTGTCCAGCAAAATTGGAGCTTGAATTCCGGCCGAAATCTCTTGAAGAACATTCTTTGTTATAGCAAATTATAACGAATTTATTCGCTGTCGGCTTGTTTTGTGGCAGCTTTAGAGTTATTTTTCCCTCTTTCTTTGCCGGCTACCGCATTCCGAAGTGAAAGGCAACTCCGCACACAAAAAGAGACACGACACATACGAAAATTTCATAATTAATATGCCGCACATACGACTAACTGTTTGAAGTTTGGCCCCGGGCCCATTAATATGCAACGTTGCACTATGGTTTCCCCCCCTCCACCAATACCGGTGTGAAATATAGAATCATATCCAAGATTCCCAAAGTAATCCCTAGTCAGGTGGCGTTGGTGGATGGTGTGGAGCCGACACTAATAGATGCGGCCTTCTACGCCCTTAACAGGCGATTTGCATAATAAAATCATGGCTAGGGTTCAGACTTGGTTTCGGGGATCGGAGTTCGTGCCCATCGCTTCGGTTCGCTTCATTCATTAATCATACAAAAGATCAACGCTGAAAATTTCCAATAATTTCTTTGCCGCGGGGTCCCAACTCATTCCTATTCGTATTTGTCTTTGGTCCCGTCCCCGTCTTTGGACCCGACTTGGTTTGCTTTGGTTTCCACTTATTACAAAGATTAATTGCACAGCTTATGCTAATCCATTGTCATTAGCCATTTATAGATAGTTGCGGTGGCAACTTGGCCGGGCCGACAGCTTAGGAATAAAATAAATAAAACACAAAACCAGAATTCCCCGGGGCCGGGGAGGCAGCAAAACAAATGTGTGGCTGCGTTTGTTATCTAAACAATTTCATCGATGAATTTATCACCAATTTGGTTGGCATTCTTCTTCACTGGCCTACGAGTATGTGGCAAAAGCTCGTAAAAGGTATCTGATTTCTGTGGCACTCTCTCCCGCGCCGTATCACCGCATTTTTTGATTTTTTTTCTTCTTTTTTTGGGGCATCATCTGCCTGCCTGCCAGTCTGCTTTTCAGCCGGAGGCACAAGCGCGTGTTAAAATGGCCCAAAACAAACAAATGCTCAGTGATAACCACCGATCGAGCCCCAATCCGATCCATTCCATTCCATATATTCTCCCTCCCCCGTGAGCCAGCAAAAATTGAAACGTTTTGTAACCGATACTTGGCCAGGCACACGGAATTTCTATATGTTTCTTTCCAACCATCGAGTTGAAGGCAAACACTGAACAAATTTCAAGTGGCCCCCACGGCCTTTGGCTTCGCTCTTCTCGAGAATGTGTGAGCTCTGGGAGTTGGGATACTGTTTGTCTGGGAATTGCTATTTTATCTACCGAAAAAACCTATTGAGAACCTTTCTACACTATTTGAGAAGCCGTATCGATTTCTAATAATCAAGGGTTTCGGTTGTTTGGAGAATTTATTAAATGCTAATGCTACCTCAATGCCACAAGTTATGGGACTTCAGCCATAAGAATTTCTGTTGATGAAGTCTTAAAAGTAAAATACATTTATATTGGTTGAATTTATAATACTTTTTGTGAATTCAATAGATTCCTACAATAGCTTTATTATAGTACAAAAAGAATCGAAAGGATTTACCCAAAAAAAAACATTGTATTTAAGCTTGAATTTGTTTTTGATGTTCTGAATTCTTAAAAGATTTATCTTCTGTTCAAAGAATTACTAATTATTTACCAACTCTTAACCTTAATAATTAAACCTTCATCCATACAAAAAAATCAATCAAATTATTGTTTTTATTTCCACGTCCCAAACCTTTCAGCATAAAAATATCAATTAATTAGGCAGCCCAACTAGAGTAGCTCCTTCCCATTAAGTTCCATCAGAAATTACATGACTCAGTCCCCAGATGCATCCATCATCATCCAAAACGAAGGCTGGACGAATAACCTGTTGATCTTAATTTGATTTTCGAATTTCTTTTGGCAATAAGTACCCAAGGCCAATCCGGAGTGCGTGTTGTGGCATCTGAAGAACCATGTGGAGGGCCATAATTATCTCCATCTCCATCCAGCTCGTCTTCGACGTTCTGAAACCGATTGCATGCGGAGGAAACATTGATTCGTGTCAAAAGCAAGACACGAACGGCATTTTTTGGGCTACCAGGCCCGGCTTATTTGCCTTAATAAATTCAAAATTAAATTTTCTCTTAATTGCGAACGAGCGACGAGGTCGAAATTGGGAACCCAGAACGCGATCGGAGTTGAAGCTGGAGCTGGAGCCGGAGAGAAAGTGTTTTTCGGTGCGGCGGCTGCTGCTGCAGTGTCTGCCTGGAATTGGGTCACCTGGTTGTGATTGGGCATTGGGCCTCCGCTGGTCGTGGCCAAAAGAGCTGCTTTTGGCTGGCTGCTGGCCTGCTCTCTCGCCCATTGACATTTAAATTATTTGTTTCGCGGCGAAAAAATGCCACCGAACCAGCATTTAAGCCATGTTTTCCGTGCTGTTGCCCGTTGTTGTTGCTGTCACGTGATGTCAGCAAGGGGCAAAATACCAATAAGCGAAGGAAAATAATAAAAAGCACTTTTTCATCTTAACTGACAGTGAAATACTCGCAGTTTGGGGCTTATGCAATCGGAGAGTCAGCAGCCAGCGGCGGGCTTAATGGACAATTGGCTTAACGGGAGACAAAAAGGGCCACGCCCTGACCCCGCTCGGTGTGTGTATCCCCCCGGCCAATCCCTTCACCAGGTGACACACTGACAGCCCCAAGTGGGACACACGCTCGCCCAACTGCTAATTAAAACAAAGCCCAGTCTTTGACCATAGGTTGCTCTCACTATCTCTATAGAGATATATCTCCCACAGACGTCTCTATATCTATTTCCTCTGTCTCTGTCTTGTCTCTCCAAAGCCCTTTCCTTTGATGGAGGCCCTATAAAATGGCCCCATAATGTATCAATAATGTCAGGCCACAGAATGTGGTCCCACGGCTGCGTTTGACTCGCTTGTCAGGTGTGTGTCGTCGTCGGCACGAGCGGCTTTTGAGGGCCCCAAGACCCCCGGCATTCCTCTGTGGCCCACAAGTTCCACAAGACCACAATTCTCGCAGGCACCAGCTGGGCCTCTAAGCCTTTTGTTCAACTCGATTCGCTGATTTAAACAATCAAATATTTATACTCTACCCAGGAGGTGGTTATGGTCGAATTTTACAGAAAATAAATAAATAATTTTGCTTCTGAATGCTGTATTAGTTAAGACACTTAATAATATAAAAGGTTTGACTTGAATTTATTGGTATTCTTGTAGTCGAGCCGCCCACAAGTTAGAAAGTTGGTTTTTGAAATTTCCTCTGATCGGAAGTGTTATAGAAATTAAAAGATTTTAAAATCCCTTAAAACTGTTATCAATACTTTTAAAGAAATATTTAACTTATAAAAAAATAAAAAATGAACTGAATATTAAACTTCAAAGATTAAAATACAGTCAAAACAAAATCAAGCTGAATTACTATAATTTTCCATTAATATTTTCTATAAAATATAGAGCTTATGTGTTTAGAGCTTATATACCTTAACGTGCATTTTACAAGGGGATTGAAATTATTTTTCAAACATTATTTATATAAGAAAATGTATTTGCTTTAATTATTTGTATAAATAATAACAAAGTCAACATAAAGCTAATTACGAATCTATTTGTTTACCAATTGCATAAGACAATTAGCTTTAATTAAGGATATTAATGTGAACTCAAGTATATTGGCACTTCTCTACGTTAGCTAAACACACACATTTTAGCCAACATATTTAACAGTGCTTAGCATATAGTTAAATCCCCTTCGCCGCCCTCCTCTTTCTCTTTGTTTCTTGGACGACAAACATTCATTGGGATCGTAAACAAAACCGCAAAGGTGTCAAACGCCAAAGCTAAAGTCAATAAAAATAGTTTACCCAAGACCATTCGAACTTGTACCCACAGATACGAAAATATATGCATGTGTGTGCCCATTGGGGCTTGGGTGCCCGACTGTTTACGAGCTTGTTTGTTGTCCACTTTAAACCAGAACACGGAAAAACTAGCCAAATGTATCTGTAAGATACACAGCACATATTTCCAGCTTATTGCCAAATGTTTTGTCACAGTTCGCCACGAGAAAAAAAAAGAACAATTCGACTAGAGGCTCTCGGGTCGAAATCAGAATTGAAATTGGGTTGCGACACAGAAAGAGACAAGCCAAAAAATGATCTTCCCATGCGGGTCTTTAGCATAACTTCCACTCCACTGTAAGTCGGTCGCATTTGCATATAGATTTTATCTCCGTGCCGATATGTTGTATGTATGCGCGGCTGTTTATTAGCGAATTTATTCCATATTTTTATGAACAGTTTAGCGGAAGAATGAACACATTAATGCTCCGTTTCTGGGGAGTGGTAAGCTACTTCAGGTTCCTCAGAAGCCCCAAGTCGTGGTAATAAACAATGAATTTGTTTATGATTTGCGGATCTCGAGCGGGGAATACCAGCTCACAAAATGTTACATAAATTATTATTATTAAAATTTAAAGCAGTTTTAAGATCGCTGGAACTAACTTTAGAGAAACTTAAATATTTATTAGTAGAATTATAACATTTTTAAAAGAACCATTTATTTATAGATGATTTAAAGAACAATTTCCACTGATATTCTTTGATATTTACAGAAATCTTCGCCTCACCTTTGCAGATATGCCAATAGCTGTAGAATCTCTTTTCCAACTTCCAACTTGAGCGGATAATCCCAATCCAAATAGTTCTTAGGCAGGCACAAATTATGATAATCCAACGGAGGCGTCTAAGCTGGATTTAACCTGGGTGAACCCCACTCATTTGCTGGCCATTGACAGCGATTATTCAGTTAATTGGGCTCGCTAACTTGGCACAGTGATCGCTTGACTCTGTGGAAAATTGCTTGCGTGCAATTCATTAAACAAATTGCTTTACTTTCACCTACCACCGCTCAGTGGCTGGCGAGCAGCAGAATCAACATTTGCCTGGCATTTTTGCATATTCACACACACACACACAACACACTCACTCCTGCAGTTGTATTTCTATATATATTTTTCTCGTATTCTTTTCTTTTCCTTTTTGTTGTTACGAGTATTTTTCCTCCTTTTTGTTGCTGTATTTTGGCAGGTTTTCGGCTAACAGGAAAATTGACTCTACGGATGTATGCGAATGCTGCCTATATATACCGAAAACAACTTTTCGCGAACATTACACGGAGAGGCAAGGAGAACGACGATCGGAGAACGGAAGAGTGCGGATGCAGGGAAGAATCACATATTGGCCGCGGGGCAGAAAGACTGGGAGACGGCGACGGTACCACCGATCGGCAGGAGAATCGTTCTGCACGGCGAAAAGTCAAAAACACAACTGAGACTTCTTTGGGGAAAAGTATTTTACGGACCAAAGCCAGCGATCGGGCCAAGCAGCGATCGAGCGATCCAGCGATCTACCGAAGGCACGCGCAATAGACGAGGTCTTGGACTCAACAGGTCTGAGCTCCCTCTGTCTTGCTCTCCCCGGTATCTCCATCTCACTTGCTCTGGCAGCGTTTTGAGTGAGTATTTCAAACCAGTTGATCTTGTTTTGGTTTTTTTGGCCGTTGCTGTTACATGACGACTGCCTCCGACTGGCGACTCCTTCGGCTCGTCCAGTTCGTGTCCTAAGTCTTTTGTTTTGCCTGCATGGACGTGGACTGCAAATGCCTGGGCCATTATTATCTATGAGTTATTTACGCTCTGCTCGGCAATTCTTCCACCCTGCTCTTGTTATGGCCGAAACGAAGCTCGTGGGCTTGGCACACGCTCGCTGGCCACCGAATCGCAGTTCGGGTTCGGGCCATAGGAATTTCCATGGCGTCGACAGGTTTGGTTTGATCCTCTCCTCGCTCTTGGATCTCTTTGCTTCTCCTCCAGCAACTGCAGCTCCAGCTCTCGCTCTCTTCCACAGTGTCTCTGCAATTTGCACCGCTCGATCTTGGCTACTGTGTTCCCCTCAAATGACCCAGGAGCGTAGGAGTAGCTGAAGCTAGCTGGGAGCAGGAGTCGCTAATGGTTCAATGACCAGCGCAGGACAAAGACTGGCGGGCCGCCAATGGATTCGTTTGGCATTAATCACTGCTAAATCGCTGCTTAAGTGACCTTGTCTTGGACGAGATCTTTGAGATCTCCGCTCTCCTGCCGCCCAAAACGTCACAATTTATTTTGGAATTTATTGCCCGGCCTGGGCCCTAAGTTTCGTTTAGTGTGCCATTGTTCTGTTCGGGCCGCCTCACATCTCTCCCATGACAATAAACAGCCGCAACCACGACAGCCGCTGCAGCGGCGGCACTTTGTGAGTGCGTGTGTGCTGTGTTTCGGCCAGGAACGCCATGCCGCCTGGATCAACCAACTCCGTTTAGCCAAAGTCCGAGCCCAGGCAGAGGCCCAGCCACTTGACCAGGCGAAAAACGAACGGCCAACTGGTTGCCAGTTGCCAGTGGCCAGTGGCCAGTTGCAACTGCCAACTGCCAGCAACTTGCTGGCAAGCATGCGCCAAGGAATTTCGTCAGCGATTTTCGGAATGTCTACAATGCACCGAGTGTGCAAAGAAAAACATCAACAAAAAATCGCCAAAGAATGAAAACAAAAACCCGAGAGAAGCCTGAAGACTGGTCATCCCGAAAAAAGGCGTGAAGCGTCGGGCGTGTCCGGATTCTGACGTTCATGTTGATCGTCTTTGTTAGCAGTCTTAAAACCAGGCTTGGATACACTTTAAAGTGGGTTTTAAAATGTATTTAGAAGTGTTTAATGGTGGAAAAGTAACTTGTTCTAATCGTAAAACTAATGTTTGTTTTATTATTACTTAACTATTTACCACCCTGAAATTACATCCTTTTTGTAATCTAAAAAGTAGTTAAATTTACAAAATTAATAGTAAACTGAAATTAAATTCAATTGCACGATAACAGCGGCTACCTTTCCGAAAATTAAATATTTTTTTACCATTTCCGCAGTTAATAAATTCCAAATATTATCTAAATTGTCCAACAATTAACCAAATCGATTGAGGATGCCTTCAAACAATGGCCCTTCTAACTGTTTATTTTTTCGTGGCCTTTTCACCGGTATTCGATCCCTTGCCCGATGCTACCTGGAACTGATCAGCGGGCCACACTTGAGGGATTATCATCGGTCAGAGGCAAGGACGTGTCTCTGGATGGGATGTGTGACTGGTGTTGTGACAGGCAGGGTTCCTTATTGTTCAGGGGCATAAATCAACAGGAGACCTGGGCAAGACACAGCCTCAGGTAGCCGCCGTCGACGGACGACGACGACGACGACATCAAATTCCAAGCGGAAAGCTGCCTCTCCACCTCCACCTTCGGACTCAATTAGTGCAGTCGCTTTGGGTCTTTGTGTGTGCGCGCTGCATTCTTTGCATGCCAGCTGGCATTTGATTGATAATTTCGTTACGCCTCGAACATGCACCAGAAAAAAATCACAAAATAAAATCAGAAACAGAATATGGAAAACAGACAACCGAGAATATGGTATTTGGATTTGATAAGTGTGGGTTCCCGAGATTTATGACGTGTTCATGCTGCCTCCTCGATTGTTATAGGGCATAAACCGGCTATTTGTCGCCCATTCTTGGGCCTGGCCTGATGACTAAGTGCCCGCATCTGATTTGAAGGAGATTAGGAGTGACAATGGTACAATTTTCAAGCCACATTTCGAGTTTAGGTTGGGGTTGGGGCTGGAGAAGCAGCAGACTTAACGGGAAATCAAATAAGCAATCGAAGAGGATCCAATTTCAAAGGTTTTCTATATAAAATAAACAACAAGTTAGTTACTTTGAGATTAAAACGTATTTGTATATATTTGATATTTTGCAAAAAGTTAAAATTTGTAATATTATTACGATTAGTCATAAGAGGGCAATTGGCGTATATCATTTGTTGGCAACTACATTGGATTTACTTGGATACGATACCCCTAAATACGAGTATATCTACCGAGGCAAAAAATTTAAGCTTAACGCTCTGACTTTTTAAATTTGAATTTGAAATTCTTGATCTGGGCATAAGTAATGCATATAATATAATAACACTTCAATTGGTTAACTACGAGCTACATACAATTTGGGCAAGAGCGACGAATACTACTGTAAAATTTGTAGATCGTTCCTATTATTTGACTTTTTGATTAAGAGTAAAATTTGTATGTATCTCATGAATATCACTGAACAGCGACCCATCTCGGCAACGTCGTGGAAGATCCCTCATCCGTCCTCTAGGGTGCACGTGCACTCGACACACGCACACCCTAGACCTCAAGTTTCAGCTTGCCGTATTTCTGAAACTTGCTGAGAAACTCGTCTCATTCCTTCTTAACGCCGATATACGAGACAGTCTTGCCGGTCTTGCGCAGCGTCTCCAACAGCTCATCCGGCGACAGGTTCGATGTCAGGGTCACTGTTCGATCCTCCACGTTAATGTTTACCTTCTCGACCTTATCTGCGGAGTGGCAAAATTAGAAAATTAGATTTGGTAACCGCCAAACGGAAGGCACACCGCGAACCAGGACTGATAAGCGGCTGTGGGAACTCTTTACCAATGCAAATTATTGTGGAGCTTATCAGCGTAAAATATAATTTATTATATTTAATTGTGTCATGCCACAAACCACAAGAAAAGCGATTATTATGGTCTTTACATTTTAAGATCAATATTTAAAAGCCAATTTATCAAGCTGCCAAAGGTAATGATCCTCCCTCCCTTTCTCTATTACTTTCTCTTATTCAGGACCTCTGTATTTAATCTTACTAAATTAAAAGTGAAATATTAATGACCATTTAAATATAAAGTTAATTTTCCATTACAGAATTCAGAAATCTATTATATTTTTATATCAAAATTAATAATCTTTTAAAATGCAATTTGTAAATCAATATGAAAATGTAAACGAAGACACAAACTTTTACAAAATACACAAAATTCTTTAACTTGAAAGCCTATTACGTTAACCGCAGCTGTGTGCAAGGAAAAGATACTGGAAAGTAAGCCACATAGTCGCACATATGTCTGCAGCTATGTTAATGCCTCCCAGCAACGCTGATAAGGGGGCCACTAATTAGGCCTAAGGCCCGTCACTAACGCCCTAATACCAGTCACTAAGTCTACGTACCGCCCAGTTTGCCCAAAACTCGCTCCACTGAGGCGGCACATCCGCCGCAGGTCATCTCCACCTTGAACTCGTGCACCTGCGAAAACGGATCGAAAACAGGGGGAGGAAGGGAATGAGAACTCCTTGTCAGGAGATGAATATTTAAAAGGGTGAAAACGGACTCGGAGGAGAACTCACGGGCATCCTGCTGCTGCTGCTGGTCTGACGAATGGCGTCGGCTGTCGTGTGCTTGTACACTTGCGGTAGATTAAACAGCTTGGCGGCTTTTGTTTTCCTTTTATGTGGCAGAAAGTACTTTTACTTGTTTTCCAATTTTTATATTTATGTCAGGGATGGCAGTGTAGCGATATTGGGCCACAGTATTATCGAATACCTAGCAATCGATATTTTTACATAAGCTTTTTAACCATATCCAGTTATCGTATTCAAATATTTAAACATTTTAGTAATTATTTTAAAACTTTTATTACTCGAATCCAAATAATAGATAAAAAAAAAGGTTTGAGCCGGCAATTACACTTCAGTTGAATTTCAAGTGTCTCCTCCCGAATCTTAGCTGGTTGTCTTTCTAGACTCGTTTGGGACAGGCACCAAAGCGGTAGACCACCTGGTGGTCATAGAGCTGTCCCGGATTCAGGACAATCGTGGGGAAGTCGCAGTGGTTCAAGGCATCCGGATACTTCTGGGTCTGCACACAGAATGCTCCATGCCGGACATATTTCGCTCCGTCCTTGCCCGAGTCTGGCGGTTCCTTGCTATCCTCGTCCGGCAGATTGTTGGCCGTGGAGAACTGGAGCCCCGGCTGGTTGGTGTGCACCTCCATGAAGCGCCCACTGCAGGGATGTACGACGCGGGCAACCAGCTCGACGCGATTGGGTGACACATCCACGCAGAAGTTGTTGTCAAAACCGTTTAGGGGACAGGAGATTAACTGGTTCAGCCGCTTGCCGAGACTGACAAGGCTGGAGAAGTCGTATGGCGTGGTGCGGACGCGCATTAGCTTGCCGGTTGGTAGGAGATCCTGGTCGACGTCGACGATCTTCTTGGCCTTGATCATCAGCATGTGCTGGTAGAGCGCCTCTTTGCCGGCGCTATGACCGGCCAGGTTGAAGTGGCTATTGTTCGAAATATTCACCGCCGTGGTTGCCTTCGTCCGCGCCTCGATCCGCATCCCAAAGCAGCCCGTCTCATTGAGCGAGAAGTTGATGTTGGTGGTCAGCTCTCCCGGGTAGCCTTCGTGGCCGTCCGGCGAGATATGCTGCAGAGTGACGCCGTCCTTATGCACACCGACCACGTCCCAGATGACGCTATCGAACCCCACAAAGCCGCCGTTGATGTGGTAGCGATCCCGTTCGTTCCGGCTGACGCTCACCTCCTTGCCGCAGAGCTTGAAGCGGCCGCCAGCTGTTCGGTTGGCCACCCGTCCAATGGTGGCCCCCATGTATTTCGGCTGGTTGCGGTAGTAGCCGGCCACGTCGTCGTAGCCCAGGCACACGTCCTCCAGCTTGCCGTTGAAGTCCGGCACCATCAGTGCCTGAATTGTGGCACCCAATGTGATTATTGAGACGGACATTCCTCGCTCCGTGGTTAGAGTAAAGCGGCGCACCCTGTCCGTCTTCTGGGACATTGGGTTGACGGCTATGCCGAACATGTCCTCGATCACACGCACCATCCTGCCTCGTCCTTGGGAAGGGTCCCCTTTTAAATTTTTTGTTTTAACTAGATGGCCAAAAGAGAAAACTAAAAGGAGATTTATGTGTCCCTAATGCCGGTGCCGAGAATTTCAAAGCTCAAAGGCAACTATTGTCACTTGAGTCCAGGCACACGTGGATGGTTCGGTCTCATTTATATCAGAAAATAAATATATAGAGCTACAGATTCCGATAGGAGATTCTCTGTGTTCAAAGACACACTTTTTCATATTGATTTCAGATGGAAATAAATGTAAATATCATTTATTACTATTAGCTTTCGTGGTAAAACCAAAGAATATTTTTCAGCAATCTTCTGCGCTTGTCTTTTGACCAAAAAAACGAGACATACATTAGGGCTAATACCCCTTCTTAAATGTATTCAAAAAGATCAAACCTTAAGAAAAAAAACCATAAGTAGCTCAGACATAAAATTTATCATTAAATGGGGAACATATAACAAATGAAACGGAGACCAATGCTGAGAAGCTTAGCAGGGCCCCAGCATCTTTTCGACGCGCACCCATTCGTTATAGTCCTTCTCCGAAATGTCGGCTTTCAAGGCCTCTTCCTTCACAGTGGTTCCATTTTGGTGCGCTGCTTTGGCAATTTGGATCGCCTTATCATGCCCAATGTGCGGACAGAGGGCCATCGCCAGCATCAGAGATTCATTCACGTTCTTGCACAGCTTGTCCTTGTTGGGCTTGATGCCCTTGACGCAGTTCAAATTGAAGCTGCGGCATCCGTCCGCTGCAAAGAATATGGATTTATAGGTTACAAAAATATGAAATATTATTAATATAAAGATTTACCGAGCAGCTTGATGGAACGCAGAACATTGGATACAATCATTGTCGCAAAGACGTTGAGCTCGAAATTCCCGCTAGCGCCGCCTATAGAGACGGCCACGTGGTTGCCCATCACCTGGGCACAGATCATGGTCAAGGACTCGCACTGTGTGGGATTCACCTTGCCGGGCATGATCGAGCTGCCCGGCTCGTTCTCCGGCAGAAAGAGTTCCCCCAGGCCGCAGCGCGGTCCCGAGCCCATGAGCCGTATATCGTTGGCCATCTTCATCAGGCTGACGGCCAGAACGTTGAGGGCTCCGTGCACCTCCACCATGGCGTCACGGCTGCCCAGCGCCTCAAAGAAGTTTGGTGCCACCTCGAAGGGCAAGGATGTGAGCTGGCTGATTCGCTTGATGCACTTCTCGGGGAATCCGCGGCGCGAATTTAAACCAGTTCCAACGGCAGTGCCTCCCAGAGCCAGCATGTAGATCCGCGGCAGTACCGCATCGATGCGCGCCAGCCCGTTGGCCAGTTGTTGGCCGTAGCCACTGAACTCTTGCCCCAGCGTCATTGGCGCAGAGTCCTGCGCGCTCGTGCGTCCAATCTTTATGATTTCCTTCCACTCACATGACTTCGCCTGCATAGATTCTCGCAGAGCGGTGACCGCTGGGCGCAGCTCCTTGGTCAAGGCAGTGGCCACAGCAATGTGGATGGCCGAGGGAAAGGTGTCGTTGGAGCTCTGAGACATGTTTACGTGGTCGTTGGGATGAATTGGGTCCTTGGAGCCGACCCTGCCTCCCAGAATCTCAATGGCCCGGTTGCCAATCACTTCGTTGGTGTTCATATTGCTCTGCGTCCCGGATCCCGACTGCCAGATGGGCAGTGGGAAGTGGCCCTCGTCATACAGCCTTCCGGAGATCACATCGTCGGCTGCATTGGAGATCGCCGAGCTCAGCTTAGGGTCCAATCCGAGCTCCTGATTGGTTTCGGCAGCAGCCTTCTTCAAAATACCCATTGCCTGGATAATCTGGCGCTGAATAATTTGGAAAACAATTAATTTATATAATTTCCTAAATATTCTGTAAATAATTGACTAATTTAAGCTTTTGGTCTTAATCCCACAAGCCATCAATAAACCAAAACTAATAACTATCTCTTATTTCAATAAAATGAATCTTCTCTTGGCTAACCAGCTAGTTCCGTGCCCCAACTCACCGGCATTCGCTCCTCCTCGCCTCCAATGTGAAAGTTGAGCACACATCGCATCGTCTGAGCACCGTAGTAACGATCCATGGGCACCTCCATGGGTCCCAGGCTGTCGGACTCCTGGCGCATCTCGCCCTTCTTGCAGGTACTCATTGTAAGATTCTCAATGTATTTACTTGCCCGATAATAAACAAAATATACTCGGATGTCTACCAGGAACACAAAAACATTTGACAGAAAACAACACGAGTTAAAGCCTTGAGAAATAATATTCATTCTAGACAGAAATATATTTTTAAGCACTAGAAGGCTTAATAAATATATTAATTATAGAGTATTATGCCTTACATTTAGTATATTGTTCGATAATGTCGACTAAAATTAATCCAGAAATAAGAAATCAATTATTTTTCGGGGACTGGAATTTGGCTTTATTTACTAGAGATTGCCTCAACGTTTATGAAGGATTATTACAGCAACATTTCCAGGTCTCCTCCACCTTGAACCAGTACATAGCTTCGTGTCGGTAATTCTCACCCGGCTCCAAACGGATCGACGGGAACTCCGGGTGGTTCATGGAGTCGGGGAACTTCTCGGTCTCCACGCAGAAGGAGCCGTGCTTGACGTAGTGAGTACAGTCCTTGCCAATTATGGGTGCCTCGCCGTTCACCTCGTCCGGCAGATTGTTCGCCGTGTAGAACTGCATGCCTGGCTGATTCGTCCACACCTCGAGCACTCGGCAACTGGGCGGATGCACGATCTTTGCCACCTTGGCTACGGTCTGTGTCAGCTGGCCGTCATTGACTACGAAGCAGTTGTCATAGCCCTTGATTGGTCGCTGCTCGAACTGCCGCAGGCGGTCGCCCAGCAGCACGGGCAGACGCAGATCGTAGACCGTGTCGTCCACGTTGGTCAGCTTGCCCGTGGGTATCTGAGCACCGTCCGTCTCCACGATATGGTTGGCCGCAATCTCAACCGTATGCTCCGTCAGGGCCTTGGCACCGGCCCCATGGCCAGCCAGATTGAAGTAAGCGTGGTTGGAAATGTTTACCATTGTCGAGCGATCCGTGGTGGCCTCGAACCGTGCCCACAATCGATTCTCCTCGTCCAGCTGGTAGGTAATCAGGCACGTCAGGTTACCTGGATAACCCTCGTGGTTGTGGGGCGACATGTGACGGAAGACCACGCCCTCCTCCGACTTCTGTACGACCTCCCAGATGACGCTGTCGAAGCCCACATATCCGCCGTGCAACTGGAACTTGTCCTAATAATAATAAAAAAAATAATTTAATAATAATAGAAAGAAGAAAGAGCTAAAAGGATTCTTTCTTAAACTAAAATTCTCTTCGAAAATCAAGAAATTGGTTTTAAAATTAATTTCAATTCAATTTTATTTCAAAGCCAGGGAACATTATATTTACCTGAAAGTTTTTGGTCACCTTGAACTTTACATCGTTCACCTCGTACTCGCCATTGGCCACCCGGTTGGCCACTCGCCCGAGGGTGCCACCAATGTAGGCCGACTTGGTGGCCAAATAGGATGCGATATCCTTGAAAAGATTTATATATATTAATGATCCTCGTGGAAAATGTCCCAAATGATCTGAAATACACACCTCGAATCCTAGGCAGACATCATCCACCTTCTGGTAGGCGTCCGGGAGGCGAACGCTCTGGATGATGGCCCCCAACTGGATCACCGACACGGACATGCCCTTGCTGTTGCTGAGCGTGTAGCGACGCACCATTTCCGGCGACTTGGTCAACGGATTCACGGCCAGGCCGAATATCTCCTCCTCCAGTTGGATCGGCATTTTGCAGTATCTCCGGCTAGTTCCTTCCCCTAAAAGCGCTTGACAGCAACTGCCGGGTACCTGAGAGGCGCCTACTACAGCAATTATTCCAGTATATTGCTGCTGATTACGACAATCCAAAGTCATTGGGGTCGGCAGCTCCTCCCCCAAAGTCAAACGGGGCAATCAACTCGCTCGGACGTCGATTGCCCCCCGATCCCCTTCTGTTTTACCGCCCACAACAACCGGCGATAGCATCATCGGAAAGTGTAAACAGGGGGCATCCGTGTTATCGCCACTTAAGTGGACTAGATACCTAGTCAGGGGGCGCGACCATGACTGATAACTATTCTTAAAGCAATGTTTAAGAATAACAACAAAACGTCATATGTCTGGCAAATAATTACCGAATAATCTAGGTCAACTTGGAATGAATGTTATTAAATCCCATAGCAAATTACTCGGAATATTAATTTTTAAAGTTTATAAAGTTTAGTCTCGCAAAGCCCCAGAAATTTACAAAAATATTCCACTAGGCCTTCCAACCTTATTAATTAAATATAGTCTTTGAAAGTGTGGCATATGACTAGTATTTAATTTCAATAAAAATGCTTAAGACCTCCTTGAAAAATAAATTAATTATAAATTATTTTTGAATTCAAAAGATTCGCTTGTTGTAGAGTTAAAAACTTCAGACCCTTGGTTCGAGTTAGATACATTTTAGAGGATTTAATTTTCAATTCGGTTTTAGTGCTCTCTTCACTGTCACTCAATTTACTATAAAAAAAAACCATTAATAAAATATTTATTAATTGTTTAATGAGTTTCCTTACCGCATATTATTCGGGACATTCCACCAAGCCCACGTAAGAGATACTTCCAATGGCCGATCCTTATAGTAACGAAGAAAGTCACGATCGTTGCCCAGGTAATACCCCAGGGACTCAATCCTGAACCTATCCCCCCCGCTGGCCAGTTTGAAGTCATCGTACTGTGAATAGGTCTTTCTTCCATCGGAGTAGGTGAGCTGAATACCCAAAACATGACTGTGCGAAGCCATAATGGAGCTCAATTTCTCGAAACCAATCCAATAATCGCCATTTGGATCGCCAAAACCACACAAAGCGTTCTTGTAACTATCAGCCAAGTTCTCGAATTGTCCACTCTGACGACACTGAATGACGGTCCAACCAGTGCTGAGATCTGTGCTTTTGACCACTTCTGGGGACTGGGGGGTTTGGGTCTTAGCCTTAGCCTCCAACTTGGCAATGTGCTTCTTCATTT
This sequence comes from Drosophila anomelani, assembly GCA_035045905.1. Taxonomy (NCBI): domain Eukaryota; kingdom Metazoa; phylum Arthropoda; class Insecta; order Diptera; family Drosophilidae; genus Drosophila; species Drosophila anomelani. The sequence goes on from JAWNOO010000165.1 coordinate 15,545,308, forward strand.
CCTTCACCTGTTTTCCATTTTCAAAGGCTTCTGATTCCAACTTGGCAATTTGTGTCTTTAGATTGGATATCGTTAAAGCATGATCGGCTATTAGTTGTTGAGACCTGTCTAGCTGCTTTAGGATATGTTTTAGGGAGTTTCCTTCATCCGTTTCCATACTTAAAATTTAATTTGTTTAAACGATGTATTCTTAACACTAATAATAAACAACTAATGAATCACCTCAAGTGTGGCCAACAATAATGGCAGAATAAAGCTTTTAACAGCTTTCTAATCTTTTATTTTTTGTTTGTTTTAAATGTTATCAAACAACCACCAAATCTTAATAAAAAAAAAAGGTATTGAAAAAATTCGACCAAAAAATTCTTATTTATTTTTGCAAAATGTTAGAGCTCCAATAGTTTTACATCTGCCTGCTAGCCTTCATCATCAAAGTCTAGCCACGTCATCCATTTACATTGTTTTTTAGATTTTCAGCTTGCTTTTTATTTTTGTTTCTTTATTTGTCTTTAAACTTTTATCTAAATAACCGTCTTCGATTACAATTTAAAACCTCGAATTGCCGTCTATTTGCCTTTGCTTCAGAAAGCACACTCACATCGTTTTCTACCACATCCAGCTGCTGTTCCAGCAGCCTCTTGAGATTTTGGACGCGCAACGTGCCCATGGAAATGGGCAACCTGTTGTACTCCGCAATCAGTTGCTTTTGGCGCTCACGGGCAGCCTCCAAAAGCACAATGCGTACCTCGCCCGTCATTATATTCGACTCGGACTGCAGCTGCTCATTTGTCTGATGTTCCACCTGGGGCTTCATCTCCTCCAGCTCCTGCTCCTGCGGTTGCTCTGGCGGCGAACAGGAAAGCTTATCACAGGACGTCATGCTCAGTGATTCCTCCAAGTCCACATCCACCATCTCAGGAATGTTCATCTGCCTTACTCTCGGAGTACTCGACCTGGAAGAGGACTCGCCCGGCTCGCCCGTGGAGGACTGGTCTTCCGAACTGGGCACAATGCCGAAACCGGTGGCTATCGGCCGGGGCAGTGCGTACTGCCCCGACTGGTAGCCATCGCGTTGTTCCGGCATCCTGCCCAGCTCAAAGCTGGACGCAGTTCGCCGCAAACGAAGGCCATTGCCGCAGGTCTCCCCCTCCGGCTCGTCTCCCTCGCTGCGCGCTGACCGAAAATTCCCCCTCTCCGAACACTTGAGCATGGCGGCACTGAGGAACCGCTCGTCGCTGATGTCCTCCGTTTGGATCTGCTTCTCGGCGAAGCGCTTGGTTTTCAGCGCTCCGCCAGCAGGACGCCGTTGAGCGCCATAAGGTGGAGGTCCTGAGCCTCTGTTTAAAGTGGCGATCGTTGTTCGATCGCGGTTTTGTCGGGCTTTCGATTTCTCCTTGGGATACTGGCTGAACCTGAGCCGGTTTTCCATAAGAAAGTTTCGGGATGGACGGCTGGCGGGTTCTTTGATGTGGACATCGCTATTTGAGGGGATGAACATGATTTCCTTGAGCCGTACAAGCAAGAATTACAAAAACGAAATAAATCAAAAGAAAAGCAGTCAACGTGTTGAAATGTGTGTCAGGCTACAAAATCCAACTGAATAAATGTGAAAAAAGAGAGCCAACTCTTTAGTAAAACAATTTCTTAATTTTTAATACAACTCCTGTTGATTTTATTTAATTTTTATTTCTTAATATATTGCACTCTCCTTAGCGTATTTGATAAGTGAATGCTTCCACTTGGTTGGTTGGTTAATTTATTTTCATTATCTGCTGCTTGATTTCCCTTTTTATCGTATATTTACTGTTCCAACTATTTCTACACTTTTCTCGTTGCACTGGCTGATTGGTTTGGTAGCTAATGGTTTAACACACACACACCTATGTACGTTGATCTATATAGCTTACGACTTCTTGATCTCTTGAGCATATCACAGAACAAAAATGACAGTAGAAGAAGACGTGTTCGGGTCTGGGCCTGGGGGATGGAAGAGTCTGGTTCTAGTAGAGGGCTTAGAAATTGTAAAAATATTACTCCGGAGCTTAAAAGTACATATTCGTGTTCGCATATATAGTATATGTTTATCTGATATATATCTTCTATATCTATATATATATATATATATGCCGTGTAAATGTTCATATAAATGGTGATATCTCTTTTAGAAAAATACTGAGCAAAAGTACTTGGCGTTGTGCATTGGGGGTCAGGGATTGGGTCCGGATCCCTATACCAGGATCTTGTCGTACGATGGCGGCGGGGACTCATCCAGAGGCATCTGCTTGCCCATCGCCGCAGGCGTCTGTTCCGGCAGCAGTATGGCTATATGATAGGGCGGCGGGCCTGCAGTGGCCGCCGCTGCCGGTGGGCTTCCGGCGGTCAGTTGCTGCTGCTCCTGGAAGGGCACCCTCATCTGGTACACGCAGGCGCGCGGAGGGTTCTCATCGAACTCCGCCAGGGAGGAGTTTACTCCACGACTCTGGCACACAGCTGCCCGGGCCTCGGCGCGACCCGCGCTCGACAGCAGCCCCTTGGGAATGCGGCACAGACTGACCATGCAGGCGGCCAGGAAGAAGGTGGCCGAGAAGGCGCAGAAGATGAGCACCTCCAGGCCAGTGCCCTGGTGGTCGAAGTAGAACTTGGTCCCGGCCACGAACACCGAGGCCAGCACCAGGGATGCGCACATACCGCACTTGAGGTGGCTGGGCAGTAGCTGCGAGTCCGCGTGCTGCAACAGAGCATGGTGTTGCTGCTGCAGCTGGTTGCTGTGCGGAGTTGTTGCAGTTGTGGGCACCGGTGCAGTGGTGCCACCAGCAGTGGTCACTTCTGCCGCTGCCGCTGCTGTTGCTGATGATGAGGTGACTACCCCGCCTGAGGATGTGTTTATGGCTGTCGCCGTGGAATGCCTCATGCTGCTGCTGGAATTGTGCCGACGTGGAGCGGCGTAGGCAGTCGATGGTCGCGGATTGTGGCTGCCGCTGCTCGAATGATTGCTGCTGCCGTGCTGGTGATGGTGGTAGGCGCTGTAGGCATCGTCCCTGAAATAGGATTGTATATTTTATAATTATTATTATAATTTATAAAAGTTTCATGTACTCACGCATACACATGGCCTGAATACTGCTGCTGCTGCTGTTGCTGCTGCTGCTGATGTGCATCGTAGTGTCTCACGGGCACCGCCATGTTTCCAAATTGCGGGTGGTGGTAGCTGTAGTGTTGCTGCTGTTGCGGCGGATGTTGCTGCTGATGCTGATGTGGCTGCTGCTGTTGATGCAACAGTTGCTGCTGCTGCTGCTGTGGCCTTGGTGCGTAACGTGTGCTGCCATGGTGTTGATAATGTGAGCCACGTGCCACCAAGGGTACTATGGTTCCGCTTCCGGTCAGTACGGCTGCCGAGGAGGCCGCATTGTTGTTGTTACTGGCAGTGGTTGGTGCTCCGGAGGCAGCCACATGATGACTGCTGTTTGCGTTGTTGTTGTTGCTGGTGCCGCCGCTGGAATGTTGCTGCAACATGTGTTGGTGCTGCTGCTGATGCGAGTTGTTATTTGCATACTGGGAATGCGAGTGCGACTGCGACTGGCGACTAGTGCCCGGCTGATGAAGGTCGTAGGGTGCCTGCGGCAAGGTTCGGTGAACCGAGGGCATGGCCTGGCCACTACCGCCGACGCCGCCAGCGCCACTATTACCGCTGCAACTGGTGGACTTGGCTCTCCTCGGCGGATGGCCGTAGCTCAGGCCGCTGCCGGCATGGGACAGCGAGGCGGCCACGCGGGAGCGTCCAAAGCCGCACTGCTGCGAGCGCTTGTCGATCCAGAAATGCATAGCTATCACAGGAGGATTCAACTGCAAAGGAAAACGATTTTATAACTCTATCTTTTTAGTATTTTAATTTTAAATCATTTCCTTTTAAAACAAAGAAGAAATAGCTTTAAATCCCAACGAAAAAACACGGATACATCTCGAAAACATGTTCTTTAAGTGCCGAGAGACAGACAGACAGTTGGCATTAAGTGCTGCAAACTTATTTGAAGTTCACGCTGTGTGTGTGTTAGGCAGGGGGAAGCCCTTGACTAGACAAAGCGCCTCTGACTCATTTGGCTTTGTGTCTGGCAGACGGAAGAGAGTTATCCCCGGTGCCCATGCTTCGACTTCGCCTGCACTTCCCCTCTGTTTGCATCCCCAAAAAGCCAAAACAGGAAACGTGCGCATCGCATTTTATGAGGCTGCCTCAGTCGTCTTCCTTGTCTGCCAGACCCCACCCCTAGCCTCCAGCAGTTCCTGGTCGTGGTCATGGTCCTGCCATGGCACTTCCTCTTTGTGCGCCCCTCAACGAAGGTGCAACAAGGAACAAAGGTTGCTCTCCTGGTCAAGGAACCCGCCCGAAAAATAAAACATTCAATGAACGCTTTCACTTCCCGTGTCATTGGCAGCAAACCCAACACCAAACACCGCAGCCAGCAAAGCCCCAAGCGCGCCAAAACACACAGACTGAGATTAGTGGTTGTGTGGCAAAAAGGACATGGCTCGGCAGTGGCGTACACTTGATAGGGTTTGAACAGAATAAATTATCAGATCTTTGACCAGGAATATTTTGAAAAATATATATACGTATGTAAAAGTAATTTATTAATTTAGAAGGTGTCAAAAAAGAGTTCGCTCTGAGACAACCCCTTCACCCTGGGAAGCTCTTTGTGAGATCCTGCTTTGTTCGATGGAGGCGAGACTTTTGTTTAAACGATGTATTCTTAACACTAATAATAAACAACTAATGAATCACCTCAAGTGTGGCCAACAATAATGGCAGAATAAAGCTTTTAACAGCTTTCTAATCTTTTATTTTTTGTTTGTTTTAAATGTTATCAAACAACCACCAAATCTTAATAAAAAAAAAAGGTATTGAAAAAATTCGACCAAAAAATTCTTATTTATTTTTGCAAAATGTTAGAGCTCCAATAGTTTTACATCTGCCTGCTAGCCTTCATCATCAAAGTCTAGCCACGTCATCCATTTACATTGTTTTTTAGATTTTCAGCTTGCTTTTTATTTTTGTTTCTTTATTTGTCTTTAAACTTTTATCTAAATAACCGTCTTCGATTACAATTTAAAACCTCGAATTGCCGTCTATTTGCCTTTGCTTCAGAAAGCACACTCACATCGTTTTCTACCACATCCAGCTGCTGTTCCAGCAGCCTCTTGAGATTTTGGACGCGCAACGTGCCCATGGAAATGGGCAACCTGTTGTACTCCGCAATCAGTTGCTTTTGGCGCTCACGGGCAGCCTCCAAAAGCACAATGCGTACCTCGCCCGTCATTATATTCGACTCGGACTGCAGCTGCTCATTTGTCTGATGTTCCACCTGGGGCTTCATCTCCTCCAGCTCCTGCTCCTGCGGTTGCTCTGGCGGCGAACAGGAAAGCTTATCACAGGACGTCATGCTCAGTGATTCCTCCAAGTCCACATCCACCATCTCAGGAATGTTCATCTGCCTTACTCTCGGAGTACTCGACCTGGAAGAGGACTCGCCCGGCTCGCCCGTGGAGGACTGGTCTTCCGAACTGGGCACAATGCCGAAACCGGTGGCTATCGGCCGGGGCAGTGCGTACTGCCCCGACTGGTAGCCATCGCGTTGTTCCGGCATCCTGCCCAGCTCAAAGCTGGACGCAGTTCGCCGCAAACGAAGGCCATTGCCGCAGGTCTCCCCCTCCGGCTCGTCTCCCTCGCTGCGCGCTGACCGAAAATTCCCCCTCTCCGAACACTTGAGCATGGCGGCACTGAGGAACCGCTCGTCGCTGATGTCCTCCGTTTGGATCTGCTTCTCGGCGAAGCGCTTGGTTTTCAGCGCTCCGCCAGCAGGACGCCGTTGAGCGCCATAAGGTGGAGGTCCTGAGCCTCTGTTTAAAGTGGCGATCGTTGTTCGATCGCGGTTTTGTCGGGCTTTCGATTTCTCCTTGGGATACTGGCTGAACCTGAGCCGGTTTTCCATAAGAAAGTTTCGGGATGGACGGCTGGCGGGTTCTTTGATGTGGACATCGCTATTTGAGGGGATGAACATGATTTCCTTGAGCCGTACAAGCAAGAATTACAAAAACGAAATAAATCAAAAGAAAAGCAGTCAACGTGTTGAAATGTGTGTCAGGCTACAAAATCCAACTGAATAAATGTGAAAAAAGAGAGCCAACTCTTTAGTAAAACAATTTCTTAATTTTTAATACAACTCCTGTTGATTTTATTTAATTTTTATTTCTTAATATATTGCACTCTCCTTAGCGTATTTGATAAGTGAATGCTTCCACTTGGTTGGTTGGTTAATTTATTTTCATTATCTGCTGCTTGATTTCCCTTTTTATCGTATATTTACTGTTCCAACTATTTCTACACTTTTCTCGTTGCACTGGCTGATTGGTTTGGTAGCTAATGGTTTAACACACACACACCTATGTACGTTGATCTATATAGCTTACGACTTCTTGATCTCTTGAGCATATCACAGAACAAAAATGACAGTAGAAGAAGACGTGTTCGGGTCTGGGCCTGGGGGATGGAAGAGTCTGGTTCTAGTAGAGGGCTTAGAAATTGTAAAAATATTACTCCGGAGCTTAAAAGTACATATTCGTGTTCGCATATATAGTATATGTTTATCTGATATATATCTTCTATATCTATATATATATATATATATGCCGTGTAAATGTTCATATAAATGGTGATATCTCTTTTAGAAAAATACTGAGCAAAAGTACTTGGCGTTGTGCATTGGGGGTCAGGGATTGGGTCCGGATCCCTATACCAGGATCTTGTCGTACGATGGCGGCGGGGACTCATCCAGAGGCATCTGCTTGCCCATCGCCGCAGGCGTCTGTTCCGGCAGCAGTATGGCTATATGATAGGGCGGCGGGCCTGCAGTGGCCGCCGCTGCCGGTGGGCTTCCGGCGGTCAGTTGCTGCTGCTCCTGGAAGGGCACCCTCATCTGGTACACGCAGGCGCGCGGAGGGTTCTCATCGAACTCCGCCAGGGAGGAGTTTACTCCACGACTCTGGCACACAGCTGCCCGGGCCTCGGCGCGACCCGCGCTCGACAGCAGCCCCTTGGGAATGCGGCACAGACTGACCATGCAGGCGGCCAGGAAGAAGGTGGCCGAGAAGGCGCAGAAGATGAGCACCTCCAGGCCAGTGCCCTGGTGGTCGAAGTAGAACTTGGTCCCGGCCACGAACACCGAGGCCAGCACCAGGGATGCGCACATACCGCACTTGAGGTGGCTGGGCAGTAGCTGCGAGTCCGCGTGCTGCAACAGAGCATGGTGTTGCTGCTGCAGCTGGTTGCTGTGCGGAGTTGTTGCAGTTGTGGGCACCGGTGCAGTGGTGCCACCAGCAGTGGTCACTTCTGCCGCTGCCGCTGCTGTTGCTGATGATGAGGTGACTACCCCGCCTGAGGATGTGTTTATGGCTGTCGCCGTGGAATGCCTCATGCTGCTGCTGGAATTGTGCCGACGTGGAGCGGCGTAGGCAGTCGATGGTCGCGGATTGTGGCTGCCGCTGCTCGAATGATTGCTGCTGCCGTGCTGGTGATGGTGGTAGGCGCTGTAGGCATCGTCCCTGAAATAGGATTGTATATTTTATAATTATTATTATAATTTATAAAAGTTTCATGTACTCACGCATACACATGGCCTGAATACTGCTGCTGCTGCTGTTGCTGCTGCTGCTGATGTGCATCGTAGTGTCTCACGGGCACCGCCATGTTTCCAAATTGCGGGTGGTGGTAGCTGTAGTGTTGCTGCTGTTGCGGCGGATGTTGCTGCTGATGCTGATGTGGCTGCTGCTGTTGATGCAACAGTTGCTGCTGCTGCTGCTGTGGCCTTGGTGCGTAACGTGTGCTGCCATGGTGTTGATAATGTGAGCCACGTGCCACCAAGGGTACTATGGTTCCGCTTCCGGTCAGTACGGCTGCCGAGGAGGCCGCATTGTTGTTGTTACTGGCAGTGGTTGGTGCTCCGGAGGCAGCCACATGATGACTGCTGTTTGCGTTGTTGTTGTTGCTGGTGCCGCCGCTGGAATGTTGCTGCAACATGTGTTGGTGCTGCTGCTGATGCGAGTTGTTATTTGCATACTGGGAATGCGAGTGCGACTGCGACTGGCGACTAGTGCCCGGCTGATGAAGGTCGTAGGGTGCCTGCGGCAAGGTTCGGTGAACCGAGGGCATGGCCTGGCCACTACCGCCGACGCCGCCAGCGCCACTATTACCGCTGCAACTGGTGGACTTGGCTCTCCTCGGCGGATGGCCGTAGCTCAGGCCGCTGCCGGCATGGGACAGCGAGGCGGCCACGCGGGAGCGTCCAAAGCCGCACTGCTGCGAGCGCTTGTCGATCCAGAAATGCATAGCTATCACAGGAGGATTCAACTGCAAAGGAAAACGATTTTATAACTCTATCTTTTTAGTATTTTAATTTTAAATCATTTCCTTTTAAAACAAAGAAGAAATAGCTTTAAATCCCAACGAAAAAACACGGATACATCTCGAAAACATGTTCTTTAAGTGCCGAGAGACAGACAGACAGTTGGCATTAAGTGCTGCAAACTTATTTGAAGTTCACGCTGTGTGTGTGTTAGGCAGGGGGAAGCCCTTGACTAGACAAAGCGCCTCTGACTCATTTGGCTTTGTGTCTGGCAGACGGAAGAGAGTTATCCCCGGTGCCCATGCTTCGACTTCGCCTGCACTTCCCCTCTGTTTGCATCCCCAAAAAGCCAAAACAGGAAACGTGCGCATCGCATTTTATGAGGCTGCCTCAGTCGTCTTCCTTGTCTGCCAGACCCCACCCCTAGCCTCCAGCAGTTCCTGGTCGTGGTCATGGTCCTGCCATGGCACTTCCTCTTTGTGCGCCCCTCAACGAAGGTGCAACAAGGAACAAAGGTTGCTCTCCTGGTCAAGGAACCCGCCCGAAAAATAAAACATTCAATGAACGCTTTCACTTCCCGTGTCATTGGCAGCAAACCCAACACCAAACACCGCAGCCAGCAAAGCCCCAAGCGCGCCAAAACACACAGACTGAGATTAGTGGTTGTGTGGCAAAAAGGACATGGCTCGGCAGTGGCGTACACTTGATAGGGTTTGAACAGAATAAATTATCAGATCTTTGACCAGGAATATTTTGAAAAATATATATACGTATGTAAAAGTAATTTATTAATTTAGAAGGTGTCAAAAAAGAGTTCGCTCTGAGACAACCCCTTCACCCTGGGAAGCTCTTTGTGAGATCCTGCTTTGTTCGATGGAGGCGAGACTTTTGGGTTCGCGAACTATTCAAAGATGGATTATGATGCTGAGTGTGTTCCTGGGCGGAGACAATTCGGGTCGGGTCCCATTGTGCCTGGTGTTTGCATTTGCTTAACTGTTCGTTGAACCGTACCGACTCGGTATTAGCCAATCAAGGCTGGCAACGGCCACAGGCGCACTTAAATAGCCCCAAAGAAATAATGAATTTTTCAAATTATAAACAATCAGAAGTGCACATACGCACCGTGGGCCCTGTGTGGGCCAACAGAGTCATAAAAATCAACCGCACAATAAAATAACTTTTACTTGGGCAACTTTTGCTGTTCTGTCCGCCAGTCCGCCTGGCCTCAAGGTTCAAAGTTCAATGGCTGTCAACAACTTCTTCGAGCTGAAGAGCATTACACAACACAATGCCGGAGCTCTGAGTGCAAATAAATAAATACCCAGGCACGGGGCCAGGGTAATAAAATAAACATATTTAAAAGAGACATTTTGACAACCTTTTGATAGGTTCATTTCGTTTCCATTTCTCGCCTGGCGCCACTCGGATTTCGGCTTGTGTTTGCCCCCCCTCGTCCTGCGATTCCTGGCTGTGGGTTCAATGATTTGGCTTTGTGCATATCCCTCGTCCTAGCCCCCAACGGTTGCCTGCGATTTAGTTTTGTTGCCACTCGGCAGGGTAAAGTTCAGCTTGATTTGCTGGTCAGGATTTTTGCGGAACTCAAAAGGAACTCGGGCATTGACATTGTCTCAGCTGAGGGTTGCCTCTGTTCTGACACCAAAAAGCGTTTTCCCTGGTCATAAAACATTAGGAAAAATTTAAATTCACAAAAAGAATTCCCATTAATCTGGTTTTAATTAATATTTACCAACTCAATAAATCACTTACCCAGCAGCATCTACCAAATAATAATTCTTTTATCAATGTATTTCATTACCATTTCGGCCCCTCCACCGATGGCAAACTGCCCAATCACTCGGACCCACTCTGGGTCGCCTTGGAGCATTCGCTTTTTATTCACTTTAAATAGATACAAAAGCTATTCCGAGTCTATTCACTGAACTCGTTTCGCTCTTGGCCTGCCGCCAGCTAAGGTCGTTCAAGTTGGCCTCTGGGACGCGTTAGTTTCAACTGTTTCCGTGGTGTAGCGGTTATCACATCTGCCTAACACGCAGAAGGCCCCCGGTTCGATCCCGGGCGGAAACAGGTGAACATTACTTTTTGTTTCATTTTTTAATGATTTTTTTTGTTTTTTTGTATAAATATCTATATTTATTTATTAAAAGATAAGATGCTGAAATTACTCTTTGTTGGCATTAATCAATCAAAGAATTTCAGGGTTCTTTAATGTTGAGTTTTATTTCTCTTTCAAATATTTTAAAAAGGATTAAATCTTAAAAGGATTGTGATTGTTATTACCTATAAATTAAACATATAAATAAAATGTAAAAAAAAAACGTATTTAAAAAAGATATTGTTTCCCTCCGTTTGCTATATAAAAATGTACAACAGATTCTGAATATAAACCTGCTCATTAGCTTAGTTATTGTTGCCTACATTTTAACGAAAGGATGCGTATAGCCTTCTAGAGACTAACGAGTCCTTTGAATACGTTGTAGAAATTCATTTTAAAGAGTTTATCTGACACCAAACAAACTGAAACTGCACTAAATCTTGTACTTTAAGCTTTTCTGAGTCTTAATACAAAATTCTTCTTCTTAAATGTAAATAAATAAACTAAAAAAGTAAATCCTTCCAATTTTAATTAGAAGAACTCGATATCTGTTTCCGCCCGGGATCGAACCGGGGGCCTTCTGCGTGTTAGGCAGATGTGATAACCGCTACACCACGGAAACAGCTGAACATGGAGTGCCCAAAGAGGCCCTAGTGATTCAGGGGAGGATTGGACACGGGCAAAGTGCCAACAGGAAATGAAAACTAATCTGATGAACGATCTGAGAGATAATGTCAGCTTATTAAATATTTTAAGCAAGTCAAAAAACATATATTTTAATTTTTATTCAGGTAAAAGAAAGGCATAGTATATTAAAAATATAATTATAAATATTTAAATCAAATGAGTCGGAAATCACTCCCAATATAAAAATTGCTTTGGAAAAGCGTGCATCTATTGAATTTGCCAGATGACACACACTGAAACGTACAGAGAAATGTTTATTGAATGAAATTCCTTTGGCCAGGGACTGGGAAATTCTTGGGAATCGGGAGCTATCCCAACCTCTTTCGGCCGTCCATTGCATAAATGAAATGCCAGACATTTGTGTTTGCCGCTGTGTGTTTATCCTCACCTCCGGCGGATGAAATTTATGCGTCATGGGGAAAAGATGCCAAAACAAAACAGAATTTGTAAACTTTAAAGCTGAAACAACCCCCCTATGTATATATTCGCCCTTTCACTCTCACTCGGATGGTTAACCTTTGCGCACTGCCATTATTTCTGCGGGCGAGTGACGAGCGTTCGTTTTATATGCGATTTTTCGTTGGCGGGAAGTGAATTTGTCCCATTCGAGTGGCTCCCAGGGGGGAGGTGCAGTCAGGGACTGATACTGAATGCCTCTGCCTGCCCACTTGATGGCGTACGCTGCGTATGAGCAATGCGGTGCAATAAGCCTGTGTGTCCATGTGTGGGAGGGATGTGTTGAGGCTGTGCCTGTGGCTGTGTGGGTTGTTTTCAAGTGCAGCACGCTTTCTTCTTACCTGCAATATATATTTTCTCGAGCGCTCTGATATTTCCCCTTCAGCTTTTCAATGCCCTGCTCTGCCTTTATTGGCACGCGGCCGTCACGTTTCTGGCCGTTATTGCATACATATTGTTGTTTCTGTTTCTGATTCTGGTTTTCTTCGCTGCAGCAGAGTCCTTGAACGCTCAACTGACCCGACAAACACACACGAGACGAGGACACACACAAATAAATATCCTTCTAGAGCTGCTCACACTCACGCGAAGGACTCACGCGACTTGCAAACTTCTATTCAGTTCAATTCAAAGCAAGGAGATTCTTTCCTTGCCGCGGAATCGCGCTCGAATAAATATATTTTCCAGAGGCGTAGGCAAAGGCGGACGGGGACGATGTGTGGCCACAACGAAGACGGGGGGAGCGGCGGTGGGTGGTGTGTGCGGCGCCACCGATTCGAACGCAGCAAGGACTCGCAGCCAACTGAATGTGCGAATGCAGCTGCTAGGCAGCTCCAGCAGCAGCCGTGCTCGTTTTCACTTTCATGAGTTTCGCAGACGGCCAAACCAACCCCCCTTTGCGTTGGCCCCCCCACCGCCACCCTCTCAGCCAGTGGCGCTTTTCTTGTTTTTTTTTCTGTGTTTCACTTGCCAGCAGACAGCGTTTTGTTTTTGCTTTCTGTATGTGTGGCCGTGCGCCTGTGTGGGCGAGTGGGTGGGCGGGTGCAGCACTCCGTGTAGCATGAATGGCGGAAAGAGCGAAAGTGAGAGAAAGGCTGCTCTGGCCAAGAGCACGGTGGCTGCACGGCACATGCGCCCTGAATTTATATTTATTTAAAAAAAAAAACTTTAAAGCTTTTGGCGCCTTGTTTGGCAGGGTTGCCTACCGATAAGTGAAGATTGATTAAAAAGAGCTTAGTAAAATCTAAATAAAATCGTTAGATATTATTTTCTTCTCTTGGAAAATATAAAATTATTTGGCACACTCTCCTGTTTCATTTTCATTATATTTTTAATATTTTCAAAGCTCTCAACGACCCAAATTTTGCGGCTCACGGCACTCCTCCACCTTGGGATCGTAGTGCAGACCCGGAGTGCAGTCCAAGGTAACTCCTCGGCCATCGACGCAGTAGTAGTAGGCATCTCGGCGAGACTTGTGCGGATAGAAGTGGACTCCCACCTGGGGACACTGGATGTCAGCTCGGCGCAGAGGGGATCGCGAATAAGGCTTAATATTCCTGGCCGTGGCATCAATCTTTAAAACAAAAATAAATTAAGATCTTAAAATTATCCCGATATATTCCCCCACTTACCGAACACTCGACATTCTTGGCATAGTCACAGCACTGGCACTCGGGATTGTAGAGCAGACCGGCGGAGCACTCCTGCTCCCAGGGTCGGCCGTTGGAGCAGACAAAGTACTTGTTGCAGGCTGCCTTGCTGGCTATGTAGATAATGTTGTTCGGGTTGTTGGTGGCGGAGCAGTTATTGGCCACACAGTCCACGAACTGTGGGAAGTCGCAGCGGTCGGTCGCATTGTTGTATTGGAGCCCGTCGTGGCACTGCCGGAGCACAGGGCGTCCGTAGTAGCAGAGAACGTACTTGGAGCAGGTGTTGTCGTAGCAGTAGCTGCTCAGAGCAAAGCTCTTGCAGGTGGGCAGGCACTGGACCTGGCTCTTATAGGTGCACACCTGGAAGACTGGGTCAAAGGCCAAATTGCAGACCTTACCCTCCTCCAGGCAGAGGGTTGGAGTTGCCCTTTCCAGCTCCAGGCAGCTTCCAATATCTGCTATCTTGCCATCTTAATTTCGAGGGAGTTTAATAGTTATATATTAATTAATTTATTTATATATTATTCATTCCCCTGGTTAGCTTTAAACTCACTTTGACACTCGATGTACTTATCGCAGTCGTCCACATAGGGCAGATAGACTTCGTCTGCCACATTTTCGCATATGTTGATGCTGCTGTTGTATATGTCATACTTGAGGGAAATATCGTCTTCAACAACATTGCCATCATCGCCAGGCTCGGGTGCCACCACCAAGTCATCGTCGGCTTGGCCATGATCCACCAGCAAGAGGGTGAGCAGAAAGCCAGAGTTTATCAGCCACTTCACTGCCGATTGCCAATGCAGTTGGTGAAAGTTGAAGAAAAGACTAATAGGAATTTCTAGAGCTACTTACTCCTGGACAGTTTGCGATGTGCTAACCAACTGTTTGCTGTTTGCTTGGAAAATAACCAATTTATAACTCGAATCATTTGAGTTCTCTTTGTCGTCGCCTAATGAGTTCTTGCCAACCTGGTCTTATCACTTGCTAATTTCGGCACACGCCTCTTTCAGACAAACTACCTAATTTCCCCAAACACTTGAAATGTCAATTTATCTGCGCCAAACATGGCGATAAGTTGGAAGAATGCTCAATAAAGGGATAGGATAGGCTGGTTCCCAGAACCCGTGGATCTCATCTCTCATAATTATGTGGTTTGCCAAAAATCACTTTGTATTTTGAGTTGGGAAGCCAAGTTTTCCAGAGATCACTTAAAAACAGCAATTTGTAGTTCCTAAAATACAATCAAATACTAATTAATAAATGAATAATCATTTCCGAGCTTTGATTAGATCCTTAAGGCTTTTATCCTATATACTTTCCTCTACGTATATGTTGTTTATGAAGTTTATTTTGGAATTACTATCTTATCTTTCCAACCAGATGTTACAATTACAGCAGATCAAAAGTACAACTGTGTGACTCATCCTTACACGTGTTTTCTAATGCCAATTTTAAAAGGTTTGCTGATTAGACAACCTCCAGATTGGCTCTTGTTCATCACTATCTCCTCTGGAAGAATTTGAATGCTTCTAATTACAATTTAAAATCATGCATCCTCATCTGATAAGTTTCCAATTCGCAGTGAACCAAAACATAGTTGATTGCCAAAAGAGGTTTACCTATAAATAGACCCGTTTCCACAGCTCAGGCGATAGTGAGAGGAGGAAGCCGATCCCAAAGAGTGAGTAGGACTCGCACCTAGGAATTTCTACATTCTAAACTTAAACCAATTTTTGTAGTGATGTGCACTATAATCCTGCTGGCCGTCGTGGCCCTGATCGCTAGCTGTGGAGCTGCCGATGGCGACATCAACATCTGCTCGAATGTGGTAAATAATTTATTCCTGCCGCATGTGAGCAACTGCAGCAAGTACTACCTGTGCATGAGTGAGTAGCCTCCCGAAGGAACTCCACGGATAAACCTTAACTGCCTCTTAATTCCATCTCCAGGTGAGACGGCCGTTCCTCGGCAGTGTCCAGAAGGATTTTACTTCGATGCCCTCGACCAGCAGTGTGTGGATGTGGATGTGGTCAGGTGCATCCCGTCGTGCAAGGCCCGTGGTCTGGAGTCCTTCAGCTACGACCGCACCTGCAATAAGTACGTGCTCTGCTTCGATGGAACCCCAGTGGTGCGCGCCTGCGCCGATGGCCTGCAGTACAACGCTCAAACCGATCGCTGCGACTACCCCCAGTATGTAGATTGCGCGGATAACCTCTGCATCCGGGAGAACAATCCCGACGATATTGTGTTCATACCCAGCAAGGCGAGCTGCAACAAGTACTACGTCTGTCTGAACGGCCTGCCCACGGTCCAGAACTGTTCCTACGGTCTGCAGTACAACTCCAAAACCCAGAGCTGCGACTTTGCCTCCAGGGTGAACTGTACGGTGCGTATTAGAAATGGACAATGCCCTGGATTTTTTGGGTGCTATCTAAGGAGTCGTATATATTTCAGGTTGAGAGTCTGCAGCGCAACATCATGCCCTTCGCCCGAGCTCCACCACGCAGCGCCGACATTGAGTGTCCCTCGGAGGGATCCCATTTCATTGCCCACCAGAAGCGCCCGGAGGCTTACTACTACTGCCTGAATGGCCGCGGCGTCATCCTGGACTGCACGCCAGGTCTGATCTTTGATGCCCAGCGTGGAGAGTGCCGAGAGCCGCAGTTTGTCGTCGCATAAATCCTGAAAATAAAGATTTTCTTAACTGAATCCTTACCTAATTTGATATCCTTTTAATTGAGATCTGTAAGCAGAAGTCTTAACCCTGGGATTCGCGGGAAAGAGGGACAGAATCATGAGAAAACGTAGGCTGTCTTGGCTGAGTAACTCTTGCAGTTGCGGCTTCTAGTTGGCTTTACTATTAAAGGACAAAATATAAAATATATTAAATTTAACTTAAACTTCGAAGATACCCAAATAATATATTAACTTATTGTTTTATTATTACGCTTTATTGACTCCACTTGCTTTAACGACCCAAATTATGAGGTTCACGGCACTCCATAATCTTGGGATCATACCACAGACCCGGAGAGCAGTCCAGGAGTAAACCATGACCATCCACGCAATAGAAGTAGGCATCCTGGCGGGACTGGTGGGCATAGAAGTGGACCCCAGCAGAAGGACATATCCCTTTAACTACTCCAGGACGAAGATGGGAAACGAGCTGCGCCTTCCGCTGATCAGCAGGGATCTAAAAGGTAAAGGAATTACCAAAAGTTCACATCAGGATAACCCTCAGACCCACCTGACAGTCCGATTTCGATGGAATATCGCAGCAATCGCACTTGGCGCTGAAGTACAATCCCGGCGTACATGTCTGCTCCCTGGGCACTCCATTGCCGCAAAGGAAGTACTTCTCGCAAGATACTTTGCTAGGCACATAACGCAAATGATAGGCATTGTAGTAAATGGAGCACTCTGACTCCACACAGTCCACATTTTTGGGGAAGTCGCATCGATCCGTTCGGGAGTTGTACTGGAGGCCATCGTGGCACTCCCTTAGAACAGGACGTCCGTAGTAGCAAAGCACGTATTTGGTGCAGGTGCGCTGGTAACTAAAGGTGGAAAAGTTGAAGGCCTTACAGGTGGGCAGACAGTCCGCCTGGCCAGGATTCACGCAGCTCTGGCTGGCAGCATCGAACTCGTAAGGCCATTCACACTGCAGCGGTATGGCTTGGCCAGCTTAAATATGCAGAATAGTTACATAAAATATTTTTATTAAATTATTATTATTATTCCTTGATTCCTACTCACAGCGACAGAGGTAGTATTTATTGCAGTCCCCCACAAAGGGCAGGAAAACATTGTCTGCCACATTTCCACATAGACTGAGATTACCCAAAATCAAAGAACTATCATCTTCCTCATCGAACGCAGGGGAAGTTGTAGTTGAAGAAGCTTCATCCTCGCCTTCGGATGTAGTGGCATCCTCAGCTCTAGTTGCCAATATTCCGCAAACCAAAAAAATCACAAGGAATTGTTCTTTATAAAATACAAAAATAATAAATTGTTGAGTATACAAGTATCCATTAAGATGAGCTCCTCCACTCACGCACCTCTACTCATCGTTAGCTTCTTAGCCCAACTGCTTTCTGCAGCCTGTGAAAATTTGCTAATTTCAGTTTCCAACATTCTACTGATTGTGATATCGCTATATCAATGTTTACACAGCTGACATGTATTAATTCTGGGGAAACTAAGGTTTTTGAGTGGTTTAATTTTGGACTTACACTTTCCCTTTCTTGGCATTAATAGGAATGCATTTTGCACATATATTCAATTAAATGATTGTTTTAAGAACGCTTTGAATAATATATATATTAATATACACATGTGTAAATGAAATTAATTGTAAATATTCAGAAAAGCTATTTATTTAGTATTTATATTTCTTAAAGTATAAATATTTGAGAAAATCCTGAATCCATCAAGGAGAGTATTAGTTAAATACCTTCAAGACATCAACTATTAATTCTTTGTTTTCTAATAAACACCTATAGAGTATATTTCTCTCTGTGTATATAATTAGAATATAAGATACAAAATCTCTCACATCATTACCGAAACACTCGCCGCCTGATCCACGAAATTCTACGAACGCATCGCGTATCGTTTAAAAAATTCTCATTTTCGGCACTTCGATTCAGTTGGAATTGGGGCATCTCATTGAACGCTGCTCGCTAGCTGCTCCGTGGATTCAAAATAAATATTATTTAAAAAGAAATTATTCATCAACTGCTGAGGGAAACTCACACCTCACTGTAAGTTTGCATAATTACTGCATTTGGTTATGTTGTCTTCAGAGATGCCAAAATGATTGACATTAGTCAAAGCGTGAAGTGAATTCAACAAATGGGGATTTATTTATAGACAATGCCTTGCTGTGGGCCTGTGTTTGTATTGGAAAAAAAGTCATTAATGTGCGGGATATGTGTGCATATAGTAAGTAATACAAAAGATTCCCTCTGTTCTTCTTCAGGCACAACGGAAAAATGGTCAACGAGCTGAATAGGCCCCAAAACGGGGAGAATGCCGCCCTCAGTGAGGTAAGCTTCAATATAGAATGTAAATTAACAGAGATTAATCTTAGATTATCCGGAAGATACTATTTCATTTGAATACTTTAAAAGTAAATTTTATCTTTTACATTTTATTCATGAGACCTAAGTACTAAAGCGAATTCCTTGGCTCTAAAAGCAAATAATAATTTATATAAATATTCCTGCATACTTGTTTTGTTGGTGTTTATGTCCATTAACATTGTATTTGCCGGTACATTTAATTAATGTTCTTTACACATTATTTTCAAATAGTTTCGCATATTTAAAGCAAGTCATTTCGAAAATTCTAGAACAATACAACTGAAATATGTAAAGGTCTCTGTGTCACCCAAGGCAGATTTGCATTCTAAAAATGCCAGAACCAGTCATAGAGGTTCTCGTAGATGTGTCTTTAAATAAATAAAACAATTTGTAGGACATGTAATTAACATAATTTGTCTGAATTTCTTTGTAGCGCCTGGCAGCCTCTAATCGGCAACTTCAGGAGATGCAGGAGGAGCACCGAGAGCTGCTCCAAGAGATGGAGACCCTGCGGCTAAGAGCCGCCGAGCTTACCCTGCTGAATTCTCAGCGTCATCAGCAACGGCAGTCGGTCCGCATGGTGCAAGAGGAGACAGTGACCAGCCAATTGCAAACCAGTCAAGTGGAGGCCAGTCAAGTGGAAGCTGTTACAGAGCAGTCCTCGACCTCTTCGGTTGATACCCCCACAGAGGAAACTGCTCCAGAGACCCAGGAAGAAGAGGAGGACAAGGAGGAGACGGCCAGTTACCTACAGGAGAAGCTAAACGAGATTGCCCAACTGAAGGCTCAGTTCAAGCGTGTCCAGCACATGGTAGACACCACCAAGATGATCGAGGAGCACATGTCCACCAGGCAGACGACACAGATCAGTTCCTCTAGCACGAGCAGTCGTCAATCTACAACCTCTGAGGTGCGAGTGGCAGCCGAATCGGGGGAGTCCATCGAAGGCCCAAGTTCCAGTCAAAGTACTCCAGCCGACAATGCAGAGCTGCTGAATTCGATGCTCAACATGTTCACGGACTTCACCAGCGATCTGCGGGGTCAAGCGGAGAGCCTGAGGGAGGAGAGGGATCGTATCAGGGCGCTCAAGGAGGAGATAATACAGCGCAAACAGGAAAAGTAGTCTACTATTAAATGCTGAATTAACAAGAGATAGAAGTATATCATAAAAATTAATAATTGTGAAATGTATACTTATCTAACAAATACATGTATGATTAATCCTTGTGAAATTGAATTTATGATTTGTTTAATTAATGGGCCTAGTCCAATTATAATTAAAATAAATGCTGAATCGTTAAATTATTAAAAACAACATCTTTGAGAACCATTATGCGAATATCGTAATTCGATATTCGACCAAATTTATACGATCTACTTAAATGATATTAAAATTCCTGGAGGTTATGAGTATATTTCCTTTAAATATTGAAATTACATAAAAGGTTTTTTATCGTAAGGAAAATTGATAAAATTATTATTATTTTTATGTAATTTCATTCATTTAAAAAAATAACAATTATTTGTTTGTACGTTTTGGCGGTTATAAATCTAGATATCATTCTTGACCCGATATTTTGCCATCGATAAATATAGCAAGAGGTGCATTTAAATTCATGAATAATATTGCAAGTAAATGAAGAAAATATTCTTTAAGTAATTGCTAAATGCTAGCCCAAAAATGCAATATTTATTTTACTTTAAACCATTCATAAAAACCTAATAAACATTCCATGAAAATATATATCGATAGCCACTCCTTTCTTGCAATATTTACGTTTGCACAGATATATTTCTTGTCAGCTGTCAGAGCCAAGAAAAAAACAAAGTTTGAGTACAACAAAAAAATATATTTAAAAAATTTCCTAGTTTCTACCTTACGCACATACAATTAGTTATTATTTTTTAAGTTTTTATAATGGCACCGCCTCTGAAGCAGGCTGCTGACCACGGCAGCAGCAACAACAATTCCGTGGGCGGAGCAACCGGCGCCGTGCCCAAGCAACAGCAGCCCCTGCAAGTGAATGGAGCTCCCACAGGCGGAACGGCGACCAACAGATCCGCTCGCTCCCGGCGTCAGCAGGAGCACTTGGGCGAGCCGGACCTGGACTTCGTGGAGCCGCTGCAGCGGGAGACGCTGAAGACGCTGAACGTGAGTTATCCCCGCCGTAGAAGAGCACAAGGGCGGCTTCTCTCGATTTATAAATACACTTTGCACTCATCTCGGCCAGCGATCGTTGGCCACTGGTTCAGTAGCGAAAACGAACGCAGCCACAGCGCACATCGAATCTCGATCAGCCTTTTATACATATATATATCTGAATAGACAGATATATATATATTCCCTATATAGATAGCAGCAAAATTGCCGCCTTACTGGTGCTGATATTTCTGCTAACCTTTGTTTGCTGTTGCTTCAAGGATTTGCTCCAGCGCGCACGCATCACCAACGGCCAGATCCGAACCCCGGAGGACCAGCTGTCGGCCAATAGCTCAAAGGAAACCAGGTCACCGGTCCAGCAGCAGCAGCGCGAAGTCCTGCGTCAATTGGCGGCGGAACACAGTAGCAGCTACGACTCGGCAGGTGAGCGCCTAGAACTTTCAGAGGAGACACAAATTCCATTCCGGATTCATTGAGTAATTTCCAATGCCCGCACCTGGCCAAGTGCTGGCCGCTGGCCCACACAATGATCGGTGCGCCAGTTCATGGTCTATAAATACGCCGCTCACGAAAATAAACGCCCACGATGACGGTGTCGTCCGTAGCCCCCAACCTCTCTCTAGCACTGAACTTACCTCCTCTCCCTCTGTCTCTCTCTCTCTCTTCCTGGCAGAGCAACTACAGGAGCAGCAGCAGCGTTACCGCTTTCCCGTGCGTCCCGTGCAACGCGTCCAGCATCAGCCGTCGACATCGTCGTCATCCACATCTGTTGCAGCCCCCGCATCCTCGTCGTCTCTTCAGCGTCTGCGTCAGTCGACGCCCCCGAATGCTACAGTTGGCGTGGTCATACCTAACGCCACCACCAGCACCACAAACGGAAACCCAAACGTTAACGGGAACTACAGCGGCACAGAGGAGCAGCAATCTACGCCTTCGACCGCCGTCCTTCAGACACTTGTCCACCGCCTTCTTAGTTTGCCCGGCTTGGGCTCCAGAAGCGAAACCGGTCGCTCCCAGGCTGACGTGTGGCGCTCCGTGTTGGAGTTGGCTGACAATCTTAACAGCAACAGACAACAGTCCAGTTCGAACCCTGTAGAGGTGAGTTTTGAAACCGTGAGATATATTCATTTAAGAACTAAATAACTTTTATTCTCCTCCTGCAGGAGATTTACAATATGGTGCACGAGATCAATCCCAGCGCCGAGCAGGACGAAGGCATCGTCAATTCGACCAGCTTGGAGGATGTTGCATTAAGCGAGGTAAGCTTGGCGTTATAATTAACAATCTTTACGCATTTAACAATCTTTACACATTTAACTTTTATTTACAGATGAGCGACAACCGCGCCCAGTCCATTCAGTCCTTACACAGCGTCCTGGAGACGCCAACGCCCGATACGACGCCCACTTTCGATGAGTTGCAGCAACGGCTAGAAGCCTCCAATCGGAATATGCAACACCTGCAGGACGAGCAGGCCAAGCTGCTGCATATTCAGAACCTAGCCAAGTCCCACCTCACCGAAATGGAGCAGCTTCGACAGCAGGCCGATCAATTGCCCCACACAAGCAACGGTGGGGAGGCGCCCAAGTACGAATCGGTGCAGCAGGTCCAGGACGACATGGCATCCCTGGTGGGTCGCATGAAGAATCTCACAGCTTTCATCCATAACCAGAACGAGCTGAGCACCGTGCTGGGTGATGATGGACCCGAGATCCTGGCCGAGCAGCAGGCCTTGCAGGAGAAACTGGAATCTCTTCGCAGTCAGCGGGCGGATATGCGCAGCCTTGTAGATGAGCTCAACAGCATCAACCGGGCAGCCAGGGAGACGAACAGGCCCATCAAGGAGGAAACTCCCACGCCTCAGGCTTCTCCAGCTCCAGCTCCAACTCCGGCACCAGCTGCCGCTGCGCCCAAGGAGCGTGTTGTCCCGGTGGAGTACACACGAAATGTGCCCATCATGCGGCAAGAGGCGGCCAATGCAGCCCAGCGAGCCCTCCACGCCCAGAACATGATCAACAAGAAGACAGCCGACATCGATGCTCTCAAGGCCCAAATGGCCAAACTGAAGGGCATGCTGAACACGGTGAGCCAGATCGAGCAAAGCGTACCCGAAATGGGTGCGGCCCTGGAGCGGCGGAGCGAAGAGCGGACCAGCATGGAGCGCGAACTTCCGGCTGAGATTGCGCAGCGCGTGTTCGCCCTGAACGATGTCACTTCAGAGCTGCGTGCCGAGGCGGCCAGCCTGCAGAAAGAGCGGGATCGTATCTTGGCCCTCAAGGCAGAAATCGAGCGGCGAAAACAGCAGGCTGCTGCCGCTGTCCAAATGGGCGAGGAAGCCCTAAAGAGGAGTAGTCTCACACCAACTCCCACGCCCCTGAGGCAACGCCAGGTGGCACAGGAGGAGGAGGAAGACGATGAGGATCCATCTGAGGTGGACACTTCGTTGCAGGCCACACCCAGCAAGGAGCAATTGCGCGACGAGCTGCGTTTGCAGTGCGAGCGCCTTCGCAAGGAGTACGAACAGAAGCAGCGGGAGCTGGAGCAGCGCTATGTCACCAGCAACAATACCACTTCGGAGGCGGACGACGAAGGCAACGACGACACTGACAGCGACAAGTACTTTGCCAATGCACGCACTGCCTCTTCGGCCACACTCAAGCGTGCTGCCTCGGCCAACACTGTGGTGGAGCAGAGACGCAGCCAGCCGAGTAGCAGCACACAACCACCGCAGCCGCCGCCGCCGGCACCTCCGTCCACGCTCAACGAAGATGACCTAAACGTAACCATCGATACGTTGTCCCTGGGCAACGACAGCCTTCCTTCGAGCAGCAGGTCGCAGTATATGCCGCCGCCAATGCCGCCTGTGCCGGGCATCTGGGGTGAATTTGTGGTTTGATAAACTCTGTCTTTTTTACTAATTCCCATTATTTAGCATCGCAGAACGCCGGTAGTGCCTGGCACGGCCAGCAACCGATTTATGGCCAGGCCAACGCCAATACCGGCACGGAGTTCAAGCCACCGCCGGCAGCTCCACAGCTGGGCTCCTCGAACGCCTCCGGATCGAATGCCTCGTCCGATGCCATGCTGCTGCAGCAGTTCATGCAGACGCAGCAGATGCTTATCAACTCGGTGTGCCAGTGCAACCAGACGCTGTGGCACCAGCAGCGGGAGATTGACAACCTCAACACTCAGATACACTCGGTAAGCCAGTCTCCTTAGTCTTTACTCCATCACAGGCTAACTTTTGCGTCGTCCAGCTTCAAGATCGCCTGAGTGTTGTGGCCTGTCAGGATCATGGCTTTGGGCTCCGCTCCGAGTCGGTGCCGCCTCCGAATCTGACTGTGGGCCCGGGCATTGGGCAGACGCCCAATAACTTGTGTATGGGCAGCAGCCGCGCCCAGTCGGAGCAGCTCTACGGCTTCAGCGCCCACCAGAGCGCCTTCAGTAACTATCAACGCAGCTGTCACCGCACTGGGGGAGACCCGCATCACCATCAGCAGCCGCCACAACATCAAACGCAACCGTTTTTAAATAATGCCGCTCCTCCGCCACCGCCGACGCACTACAACAACGAGACGCCTCTGTCGCCGCCCACCTACCGCTCGAGCCCCGGGCCCATCTTCATGAACCACCACAATAACACGATCCATCAGAACAACGCGAATCTTCGCACCCAAAACCAGTACGCCAACAATTTGCACTCGCTGCCCGAGGGAGCGGGCGGAGCACCTGGGGCTGGAGGAGTATCCGGTGGCGCTGGTGTCACCCTGAACAACCAAGTGCCGCCAGGTAATCGGGCAAACAACTACTGGGACAACTTCCGCAGGTAAATGTTATGAATTCGGTGATGGGTTTTCTATAAGGGTTCGGTTATGGATAAGGGTTCGTTCGGTCGAAGGTCCAAGCAATAAAAGTTATATCCAACCATTTGGCTTGAGTTCATTTTCAATTCTGTGCCTCGGTAAGTGCAACCAAGTCGTTGCAATCTAAATTGTGTTCCATTAACAGAGTTGAAAGTGACTAACCAAGACTAACACCCAGTACTAACAAAGATTGTTGGGAATCAATTAACTATTTTACCTGTTTGCTAGCCGCTTGCATTAACCCATTAATATACGTGCGCTTTTCCAGCCACTCGCGCCAGAATCTTCTCTCAAACAAGAGCAACGAGGAGTTGAACGTGGACCTACAGCTATACCGCCGGCAGCGGGCGCGTCCCAGCTACTTTCAGCCCTCACAGCTCCTGGGCGCACCGCCATCCGCACGGAATGGTTTAGTTCACCAACAGCAGCAACAACAGCAGCGTCGCCAATTCTTTGAGTCGCCATTAACCGCCTTGCATAGCAGCAGCGCCAATGGCAGCAATAATCTCAATAACAGCGGCGGCAGTGCCAGGAAGCGTGATTGGCGTGAGGATCCTGGAACACATGCTGATCATGACCATGACAACGACGACATGGACGATGTGGAGGAGAACCACGACAACGTTATATTTGGATCCGGTAGACGTCGCAATCGTCGTCGTCCTCAGCTTTCCACGCTTCGAGATGAGGAGCCCGAGCAGGCCAGCTCCTCCAACCTCAACATGAACGTCAACTACGGCAACAGTCCGCTATATCAGAGGAACAAGGTACCGACCAAGCCCAGCACCTCGGCGGTTTCCCTGACTCCCCTCCAGCAGCGTCACCTTCGCTTTGACTTCGAGCTGCCGGCTCAGTACATGGAATTCGAGATGCCTCCGGTAGCGGCGAGTGCCGACACTACTCCCCTTCTCGGTCAGGAAGCCGCGGCTGTAGACGAGTCTAATGCCATGGAGCAGACCGAGGAGACGGCTTCCGAGGAACTGAACCGCAATCTACTGGTCAATGCGCTGAAAAACGATAAGTTTACCACCAAGTTCTACGAGTCCATCAAGGAGGATGTATACCGTCGGCTGGAGACGCTCTTTGAGCAGCAGCAGCAACAGCATCAATTACAACAGTCCCAAGATCCGCAGAGTCTGCGGAAAGCCCTCAATCAAGACGAGAACGGGGCGTCAGCAGATGCGGGTGCAGATGACGCGGACGCAGATGCGGAGGCCACCGAGAGTCGCAGTGAAACGCCGCTGGAAGTGATGCGCCTCCAGCTAGACAACGATCGACCAGAAGACGAGAAAACATCGCCGATAAAGCAGTTAACCGTGGTCATTCCACAGAACGGTCATGGCGTGGAGGAGAGCGAAACCAGTCCCTCGGAAGAACAGTCTTCCGCGAGATCTGAGAATTACGAGGTAAGCAATCGGGTATATTTCCCATCTCATTGAAATTAAAGGAGGCCTTAGTTAAGTCAGAAAATGTATAAAAGTAATCGACTAACCCCATAGCTATCCCACCTTTGGAGTTATCACTGTGCAAAGCTTAACCAACTGCGTCTTTATTGCCAGCAAATGCTCAAGGTGCCGGTGGAACCGGATTCTGGGCCAAGACTAGATGCATCTGCCACATGCTCCATCGTCGAAGTAACGCCGGATCACGAACTGATCGAGTACATCATCAGACGCATTCGCAACCAGACGCACAACAACACCGTTATCAACGACTCTCTGCTGGCCGAGGTCTCTAAGCTGACGGCCACTGCTGCTCAGAACTCGGCCGCCAATTCCCCGCTAATCTCGCCCAAGCGCATTTACGCCAAGATCAAGAAGATGGACATGCCGCGGCAACGCGATGAGTTCCTGCTCTGGTACCGATCCTATCTAGAGCAGCTGTTCGTGGTGGAGCAGCCGCATCAGGGCGGCTGTAAGGTCAAATCAAAGGTGCCGCCCGCTTCCGACAGTCCGGCCAAGAAACAGACAAACAAGCGCGAGCGGGAACAGTCCCAATCTCAGTCGCAGGACTCAAACAACGATGCCGACCTGGCCGAGGCTGACCAGATGAACGTCTCCGCTTCCGGTAATGTCGATCTGGAGTGCGAGAACAACGAGAACCCCGGCGAGGAGGCGGATGGAGGAGAGGCTGCAGGCGACTCCTCTGGCGGGGAAAAGGCAGACGTCAGTCTGGACTAGCCGCGGGATGCGGCCAAGCCACCATTATAAACACATTCCTAATCTCACAACGGATACTTCATCTACTCATTTACAGATTTCACAGACGTTAAATCCTTGTTGTCCTTTGTCCTATGTTTCCATATCATTGGCTTTTAGTTTTTATTTTTAACATTAAATTATGTAACAATTATAAATATATATATATTTACACACCGAAGACGAACGATATGGATTTGTTATTAGATCCCTGAGGAAACGCATCTTAGGATGCTCCTAGTTGGTCCCGCGGGCCGTCATCTGCTCCAGCATGCGGTAGTAGCAATAGCGACTGTCGTAGTCCAGATCGTACCAGAAGTTCACAGCGATGCACTTGTGGCTCTGGCTCACGTGATGAAACCAGTAGTTGGGCAGGTACAGGATGTCTCCGGCGTGGACGCGCACTTTTAACGGCCTGGCTCGCGCATACTCCGGATATTTGGCCAGGTCGGGGGCCAACGGATCGATGCTGACCCATTCGGTGAGCTGTACACCGCCCTCCTCGTCCCGAATGGGTTCGATGTAAAACTGGCCGCTCTCCGATGTCCTGTACACGCCAGTGGGATAAATGCTGCGCGGCACACAGCTCAGCTGGTGCGGCGGGATGAGAATGAAATCCTTGTAGCCGGAGATCACGCAGTACAGGTTCTCGTAGGGATCCTTGTGCATGGAGGTAATAGCTCGCTCATCGCCCAGCCAAAAGTTGATGGCATCGGGCGGCTTGTTGAAGGATTGCTGGGCAAAATCCAGGTCACTGACTCGCAGATCGGCAGCCAATTCCGGCAGGTCCATGCTCAGGTTTGAGTTCTGCTTCTGGATGTAGTGGACGGCGCCAGTGGGATCATCCAGGCGACGGACCACTTCCGAAAGCTTCATTTTAGTCTCCAGCGGAAGGACAAAGTACTCCTGACCCTTCTGGGTGGCCAGGCCATCGGCATAGCCATTGGGTGTTACGGCCACATCCACGGTCCTGTCTTGGAGAGCCTGGATCAGGTACTCCGGTGTCCACTTGCCAATTGCCGGCCACGAGAGCGCCTGCCGGATGACCACCGGCTGGTTCTTGGCATAGTAGTCGCGGCAGAACTCCACGGCAGTGGGCACCCGGTCCAGTTCAGCAACATTGCTTCCGATACACAGCTCCTCGGCCTCCTGGAGCAGGATGTCCAATGCTTCAGAGTATTCCCGCTGCATGCCAAACAATCCAGGTGACCCCGACCAGTATTGCCAGGTGATGAACCACCATACAAGCTTAATTCTGAGTAAAAAAGATAAAAATTAAATAAAATATGTCTGAAAAACCCATACATTATAACATTATTATATTTTTCAATAAAATAAAACTATTAATTTATAGATTTTGAATTTTCCTTGAATTAACATTAAATCAAGCTTTTTGATTTTCAAAAAATTGGCTAAATCCACCCTAAAAAAAGCTAAACTGTCAACACTGGCTGTGACATATGGAGAAGAAAAGACATGTTGCGCCTGTAAAAAGCCAAGGAAATCGACTGGGACTCAATTAAAACTCGAGCCGAAGCACTCCGTGGCGCCTGTGGAACGATGGGAGACCCGCAAGCCAGCCTGGTGCCCGACGAGGAGCAGCCGTTCAACTGCGTGGACGAGGCCAACGCCATCATCAACGATGTGAAGGCGCACGTCGCCGAAATCTGCATCTCATCAAAGCTGCCAAGCGATGCCACCCAGATCTACCTAAACATTCGGACCATCGAGAGCGCAACCTGCTGCGTGCAGGTGACCAGTCAAGGCTTCAAGATCGTCTCCTCCCAGTACGATACCATAGACGAGGACAAGCGGATCTCAGCTCTGCTCCGCAATGGAGGCGGGAGCAACAGCGACACCGAGGGCGGCGGCCATGACGACGACGACGAGGAGATCTTCGAAACACCGTATGCACTGCTGGACAAGATCAGCCCCCGCTACGTGGAGTCCTTTGGCAACCAACTGTGTCAGCAACTTCGACAGCTGCAGCAGATGCGCACAGAGTTCCACGAGGAGGACGAGGAAGAAGAGGAGGAGGAGTGACTCCAGCTCCAGTTCCCGCCCGAGGCTGTATACTCTATAGACGGAAGATTTTAATGTTAGTTTAATTGAATGTTTAATCGTAACGTGCATTCTCTGGAGCATGAGCTCCGCCTTCCTACTTATTTATGTGTGTGTGTGTGTGTGTTGCCGCAAAAGTATTCCCGCATGAATTGGTCATGCCGTCGCCTCATCCCACGCCACACCCTGTCCTATCCTCTCCTCTCCTTGCTTAGCAGACGAAAACCGCTCCAGATCCGCTCTAGACCTTAAGGCGTTTCAAGAATAAAGATTGTGATTGCAACTCCAGATCAGTTAGTTTGCGAACTGTGGGAACCAGCTGCTCCACATGGTCCTCGTAGCCGCTGCCCATGCTGAGGTTCTTCTGGCCGTACACCACCTTGCCGTCAAAGTCGTTGACGGGCACATCCATGGCACTGTCCACCTGCTGGATGGTGATGTTTAGGTGGTCCTCCACCTCGGCCAGCAAGTTCGGCTCGTTGTACCAGATGCAGCAGCCACGGACATTGGTCAGGTTGGTGTTATTGCAGTTGCGGCCGCGCGTCTTGCACCACTCGCCGTGATACCAGACCTTTTCCGGCACCGTGGACACCAGGCTGATGGCCAGACCCATGCGCTCGGCTCGGCCCACGCGTCCGATGCGATGCACGTAGTTGGCTTTGTCGTCCGGCATCGTAACGTTGATCACTGGGGATTAAAAGGAGAGAACGGGATACAATCTATTCTTAATGATTTTAACTAAATTAAATTAATAACTCACTAAAGGGCAGGCCGGTGATATCCAGACCGCGAGCTGCCACATCCGTGCAGATGAGGAACTTGACCTGCTGACGCTTAAACATTTCCAGGTTCTGTTTGCGCTCCTGCGGCTTCCTGTCGCCGTGAAGGCAGACGCACGAGTAGCGCTGGCCGCCGCGCTGCCGGAAATACTTCTCCAGATTGTCGCAATCCTGCTTGGTGCGGCAGAAGATGAGGGCACGGTCCATCTTGTGCTTGTCTATGGCGTGGATGCAGTACTCTCCCTTTAGCAGCTTCACCGCCTGGGAATAAGTCTCCTCTGAGGGATTATTGGGATGCACGTTGTCGCGGTCGTGAATGCCATCGGTGGGAATGGCTTGGCGCAGCGACTCCCAGCGGGTGTCCGCCTTCGGGTCAACCAGGCACACAACATGGTGCACCGTCTCCGGCACGGCATCTTCGCCCTTGAGGTCCA
Source organism: Drosophila anomelani (assembly GCA_035045905.1). Lineage (NCBI taxonomy): Eukaryota > Metazoa > Arthropoda > Insecta > Diptera > Drosophilidae > Drosophila > Drosophila anomelani. The sequence continues at coordinate 15,575,189 of JAWNOO010000165.1, forward strand.
CCCAAGTGGGGAAATGCATCAGGCGCTCGGCCAGCTTTTTCACCTCGAAGTCATGCAGCGTGGCCGAACAGACGATCATCTGCAGGCGGCGGCCGTCCGTCGTGATCTTGGGTATCTGCTTGTGCACGCGGTTGATCAGCTCCGTGTAGCCACTCTTGAGCAGACCGTCAGCCTCGTCCAGCACAAAGAAGCGGCAATGGGTGAGTAGCACTATGCCGCTGTTAATCATCTCCTCCAGGCGCCCCGGCGTGCCGACTACAATGTGGGCGCCCTGCATGAGCTGACCTTTTTGCTCCTCCAGACGCACGCCTCCAATGAGGAGCACGGAATTAACCTCGGGATTGCTCAGGTGGTACTTGAACTTCTCGATCTGGTTGTAAGTCTGCTCGGCCAGCTCTCGGCTGGGTTCTATAATGATGGCCTGGGGAGCGTTGGGTGCCGGAGTGGCCGACACGGCACTGGTAGTTGGACTCGCCAGCGGATTGGCCTTGCTGTGATCCGCTCCAGCCTGACACACGGCCACGTATCCGTCACCCGGTGGGTACTTGAAGTCAGTCTTGCCAAAGTTGAACAGCATTTCGGCATTCTTGAGGACCACGGCAGGGTAGAATGTATCCTTGGAGAGGTTATCCGGCACGCGGAAAGCTACGCCCAGGTTCTGTCCATTCTTGGTGAAGCTAATCTCCAGGCGCTGCAAATCCAGCAGGCAGCCGATGACGTCGGCCTTACCGAAGGCCCCGCCGTAGTCGTCAAACTGGCGGTTGTTGGACTTCTTGCCGGTGCCGCCGAACCCAAAGCCCATGCGGCAAGTGCCCAGATCGAGGTTTGCCTGCTGTGTGGACCAGCCAACGCGACAAAGGCCCTCGTCGGTGACCGTGGCCTCGTAGTAGAACTTGCCCCGGCCACGGACTCCGGTAGTGGCGCGGCATCCGTGCCATTCCTTGAACTCTCGCGACTGGCAGCGCAGGCCATCCGGTGTGACGGCCAAAGCATTGCCACGGTCATAGAAGGACATGGTCCAGGGGGCCACCGAACCAGCCGCTGCCCCGGCGCTGCCCTTGCCACCTTTTCCCTCCTCGATGTCGCGCAGCGTCTCCCAAACAATCTGCAGGATTGGCAGACAGAAGGCGCCCGTCTTTCCCGAACCAGTCTCCGCGGCCATCAGGACATCGCCGCCGCCAAGGATCAGGGGAATGGCCTCTGCCTGGACATCTGTGGGCAGGCTGCAAGTTGGATGTGTTAATTATAAGTAAAGAAAACAAAGATTAATCATTCTTACGTCCAATCAGCTTCATCTGTGGCTTTTCCCAGCTCCGGCAGCACGCCGAACTCTGTGGGAAAGGGTTTAATTAAAACAAGAACTCTTTAAAATTTACTTCAACTCACCCTCGAATGCAGTCATTTTGTAAATATTTTATAAATTCTTTTTATTTTCCAAAGCCGGCTAAATCCAGTCGAAAATCAATGCTCAAAAATCCAAACAGCTGTGATTTCGTGGCGATGCCGAACACTGGCCGTTGTATGCGGAAGCGACAGAGCCGCCTCAGTGCTGCATAGTGGGGTATGCAAACAGCTGAGATTTCGGGATGTTGGCCAACACTGACACTTGTATACGCGTAAATCGCAAATAAATTTCTGTTGTTCTCTGTAATGTTTTTGTAAAAGTGCTAATTACCTGTCGGAGGACATGTAAAACGGAGCTTGACCCACACCATGTAAATGCACCCGTACCCACAGGACTTTTCCGCAATCTCTAACCGCTGTTTTCCATTGGCACAGTGACCTAACACACACGGAGGAGGAGGATGTACTTTCCCGTGGGCTGGCCCAAGCGGGTTGGCCTGGCGCTGCCCGGCGAGGGCGCCTGCATCCGGCACATCTGCTGCGACGCCGTCAAGATACTCGTGGCCGCCGTTGGCGATGACTTCCTGGGCATTTGGTACGCGAACCCTCTCATTCCCATCGCCTACTTTCGCCGCTCAGAGGACTCACTGCGGCAGTATGGCTCAAACCAGCTGATTGTGTGGAAGCCGGACTCCCGGCAACTGGCCGTGTTAAGCGCCGCCGGATCCCTGCTTCTTTACCAGCTGGATTTCGACGCCAATGGCAGCGGAATCTTGCTTCAAATAGATCCGCCAGCCGCGAGCCTGAAGCGGGACTCCGCTGAGCTGTTTATCAAGGAGAACATCCCGCGCCTGAGCCTGCGCGAGCTGTGCAGCGTCACCCTGGGCTCCGTCATCACCACTGTGTGCTGCATCAGCCTCAGCGAACTCCTCTTGGCCACGCAGTCGTGCGAACTGCTGCGGCTACAGTGGGCACAGCTGGAGCTGGCCGAGAACGAACTGGAGGTGCCTGCCCTGGCCGCCATCAAGCTGCGCGACATTCCCTTCTACGTGCAGCAGCAGCAGGCCCAGCAGGGCTCCGCCCGGAACGTGCCACCGTTGGGCCGGGACTCTTACGTTGCCTCGCTGGAGTACTCACCTTTCATCGGTGGTTGTGCGGCCGTCTTTAGCGATCGGCGGGCCGCCTTTCTGATTGCCAACCACCTGAAGTTCGAAACGGATCACATGCACGGCTTCTGGGTGCCCGACGTGGAGGATGCCAGCGTGTGCAGCGTTAACCACAAGTTTCGGCTGCTGGCCTATGGTCAGGAGAGCTCTAGCGTGAATGTGTATGCGATTGACGACGCCACCGGAGGACTGGAGTTTTCGCACCGTCTGATGCTCACGGAAAATGTGTTGCCCGGCAGCTTGGGAGCGGTCAATGAGCTAAAGTGGAGCCCGGACGGCTGTGTATTAGCCGTGAGTTGGACGAACGGCGGCTTGTCTCTGTGGAGCACCTTCGGAGCTCTGCTGATGTCCACTTTGAGCTGGGACTTTGGCCTAAACGTAGACCTTTTACGACAAAATCCGCTCAAGCTGCGTCGTCTGGAGTGGTCAACTGAGGGCTACCAGCTGTTCATGCTGACGCAGCAGTTGCAGGGCAACCGGGACAAGGAGCAGAGCAACGTACTGCAGCTGCAGTTCGTGAAGAGCGCCCTGAGCATGAACCCCTGCATGACCACCAACCCGCACATCCTACTGCAGGGCGACGACTGCCTGTACCTCAACCAGGGCAACAATTTGGAGCGGACATATGCCGGCAGTCAGTCCACATTCCCCTCAAGCGGCGTAGGCACGGATCAGGCGGCGGCTGAAAGTGATGGCGACTGCCTGGAGCTAAAACAGAGCCCGCACACGGGCAGCATTCTTACGGAGAGCAAGTACTGGACAGTTTTGCAGCTGCCGCTAAACTACGCGGCGACCAACTGGCCCATTCGGTATGCAGCAATTGATGCGGACGGGCTGCACCTGGCGGTAGCTGGGCGGACTGGATTAGCTCATTACTCCCTGGTGAATAAGCGCTGGAAGCTCTTTGGTAACGAGTCGCAGGAGAAGGATTTCGTCGTTTCCGGCGGCCTGCTTTGGTGGCAGGGCTTTGTCGTCATGGGCTGCTATTCGCTGCTGGACCGGACGGACGAGCTGCGCTGCTATCCGGCGGAGTGCAAACTGGACAACCAGTTCGGACACAAGCTGCAGGTCCGGGCTCCGGTGATCAGCCTGAACTCCTTCCGGCACCAGCTGATCGTGCTCACGGCGGATGGGATCGTGAGTTTGTTTAATATGACCAAGAAATCGGCCTACGCCCTGGATATTGAGTGCGCCTACGAGCTGGACGTGAAGAGTATCTGCATCCATCCAGCGTGCATTGTAAGCCTGACGGTCACGAACCTGAAGAATGAGTTAAAGCCGCAGGGACAACAGCTTGCGGCGGGCGCGGAGCAGGCGGAGACTATTATCGTTAACGTTTGCGGCCGCATCCTGATGATTCAACGCGACGCTGGCGAGCAGGTTCCCAACACCTTGCTGGCCACTTGCCTGGCCAGCTGCGTGGAGGTCTTCTGGCTGTCTCACTCCCTGGAGCGTTGTGCGATGCGCGACTGCCTCTGGCTGTACTCGGGAGCCCATGGCATGCGTGTGTGGCTGCCCATCCTGCCACCGGGCAGGGAGCGGCGCGAGGGAGAGCAGGGCGGTGCCCAGCGGCTGCACAGCTTCATGTCCAAGCGTATCATGCTGGGCTTTCCCCTAAAACTCTATCCGCTGGTCGTGCTCTTCGACAATGTGATTGTTCTGGGTGTGGAGAACGAGAGCACGCTGTACGCCAACGAGGCGGGCTCCCATTTTTCACTGCCGTTCGCCACGATGGAGCGCAAGTCGCAGATCTACCTGCACAAGGTGCTGCGTCAGCTGATCAAACGGAATCTCGGATACTCTGCCTGGGAGATTGCTCAGTCGTGCCGATCGCTCCCGTACTTCCCGCACGCTTTGGAGCTGCTTCTGCACGAGGTACTGGAGGAGGAGGCCACCAGCAAGCAGCCGATTCCGGATGCCCAACTGCCCAGCATCCTGGACTTTATACGTGAGTTTCCCGTCTACCTGGAGACCATCGTGCAGTGCGCCCGCAAAACGGAAATTGCCCTGTGGCCGTATCTCTTCTCCATGGCCGGGAAACCGAAGGAGCTGTTCCAGCTGTGCCTGCAGTCGGAGCAGTTGGACACTGCGGCCAGCTACCTGATCATTCTACAGAACCTGGAGCCCTCTGTGGTAAGCAAGCAATACGCGACCATGCTGTTGGATATTGCGCTGCAGCAGCGCAAGTGGGAGCTGGCCAAGGACTTGATCCGCTTCCTCAAGGCTATCGACCCGAATGAGATCGATTCGCCTCGCTCCTCAATGGTGGTGAATGTCAAGATTGCTCCGCCACCGCAGGTGAACACACAGCAGCAGGTCAACCAGAATGCAGATGCCTTCAATATGGTCCTGGGTCCCATCGCCCGGGAGCGCAGTTTCTCCACCACTGTGACCAGTAACCTGCCCAAGGACAAGCAGGGGCTGGCAGCGGCCGGGGTACCGCCTGTGCCGGAATCGAGTAGTTCTGGGCCACCCACGGTGGTGCGTCGTCGGTCCACGAAGCAGCGGGAGACATTCTGCATCGACCTGATCCTCCAGCGCCATGCCCGTCAGTTGCTGCAGAACCACAAACTGATGGATCTGGGCTATATGTGCGCCTATCTGGACTTCCATTTGGTCACGTGGCTGTCGCAGGAAGCGGAGAAGGCGGCCAAACTAGACGATTTTGCCGGCGCCCTGCTGGCCCTGCACGCGGAGCTGCAACTGCCCAGTCCATTCCCTCCGCCAGCAAAAGACGACTTTGCCCAGCTGCGTGGCAGCCACCGGCAGACAGGTGGCGGCGGATCCTCCTCGCAGACCTCAGAGTCGGGTTACTTTAGCCTGGCTACACCAAACGGAGCGGCCACACAATCGCCGCAGCTACAGCCGAGCATCAAGGAGGAGGAGCCGGAGGAGTCGCAGCAGCCGAGTTCGCTGCCTGTACTGAAGACGCGTTCTGAATCCCAATTGTCGTTCGACAACTTCCGCTACCGTCGATTGTACTCCCTGCCAGCCTCCGAGGACGACCTGGCCGTGGATCCGCTGCCCGCAAAGCTGTCCATCAAATTACGCTATCTTCTGCAGCTCTTTAGCGAGGCCAATTGCACGGACTACGCCCTTGTATTGTCGATCCTGCTGCAAGACGCCGCCTCTATATCGCGGATCGTAAACGGAATAATCCGCAGCGAGTCGGTGCACACCTGCCGGCGCACGGAGACGGCCCTGAAGCAGCTCAGCCAAAGCACCTTCGAGCACAGCGGCTCCCTGTATCGGGGATTCGTCCTCACCCTGCAGCCCCACGTCTACCTGTTGGAGCAGTACATTCAGTCGCTGGGAGATGCCGCTAACGCACCGCTCCAAGACGTCGGCACGGCCAATGAACAGGGAGTGGACGCGGCGGCGGGAATCCACGAGCTCGAGGACGAGGAGGTAGACTTTGTGCCAAAATCCCAGTGGACGGTGACCACCGGCGACCTGCGGCCAAATCACCAGCGGCTTACGCGGCACGCCAGTCTCGAATCGAACGGGAACGCAACTATGGTCAGCGGCTCCTCCGCCCAGTCCACGCCCACCCAGCGCCAGCTGCCACGGCAAGCCAGCGGCGAACGCGAGGGCTGTCGCCTCATGTAAGCGGTTAGCCGCAGTCCGTAATCCGTCAGGCGTAAGCCGAAGGGCGACAGACGAAAGCCGTGAACCGTAAACCGTAAACCGTAAACCGTGAGTCGTAATCTGTACTCCACATACTCATTGTAAGGACGTAGATGCATTCGTACTCAATACGTGCATACTTTTTGTAACTCCGTGGCGGAAAGCCTGGTTTTGTTCGCCGTAACTTGTTGTTGAATTTTTCCGTTAATTGTAAGTCAGCGTACACACACAGAATTAGAGACAGACGGGCTCGGGTCCCGGAGGAGGAACACGCAGACAACGAAGCGAAAACAAACATCCGTGTAAACGTATGAAGCATACGTAACGTAATCCATAATTTAGTAGATGAAATTTGCTGCAATATTTGTTAATTAAAATTATACAAACAATATACTTAAATATACAAATCAAATACAATTATATTTTTACTAATAAATGAAACTATTTAACAATAATTGGAGCGAGTAATTTTTTACGTGTTTGCAAAAAGGTTAATCAGCAGTTTTTATGTGTAAGACAGGTGTTTTGTTTACGCGGTTTAGAGGTCTTTACATGGAATAAAAAATAAATGAATTTTATATGGATTATAAATATTAAATTTAATAGTAAATAATTATTTAATCAGTTTTTTAGTATAAAGAGAACAGCTACGAGCCATCACCTTTATCCCAAAGATCAGAGGCCATATCTTTCATCCGCAGTGACTCTATTGTGTGTGACCTACCCCGTTGACTTGGTTGACTCTCATCCTCGTCCTCTTCGTCCGCCGTCAGTTGCAATTCGTCCGCGCGATGCTGCTGTAAAAGTTAATCGCTGTGACTGATTCATTACGTGCTCTGCTTGATTTGGTAATGCAGGTTGGAGCTGAAAGTTACTAGCTGGGAATATAGTGGCACTGGAGGAGTGCCATCCAGTCTCCCTGCTGGTTCTATGTTTCGCAAGTTGCGCATTTGAAGTTTTCCCTTCAAGTTTTCGCACTTGCAATTCACAAAGTTCGACACATACATACTTAAAGGAGATACACCTAGGAAAAAATGGCTTTCAGGTATAATTTCGGCAAAATTTTTATTTTTAGCTTTTTAAAAATTGATAATTCAGTACGCAGATTTATTAACCTACTAAAAATTAGCATAGGAAAGCTTTTCATTGCATTTTTGCCTTAGTTATAATGGATTTTCAATCCCACCCTTAATCCAATTGAAAATCTGAAATTAAATAAATCAATTGACGTTGAAACATGGAAATATTAATATTTATTACCGAAATATTTATTTAGTTTACAATATAAAATATTTATATACATTTATATAAACCTAAACAGGATGGCAATTTCTAAGTTATGGCTTTATAGTAAAAATCTAACTTAAATTTCTTTTTCTTCTCAGTGAAAAACTCCTACCCGAGGGATGGCAAACCCGGCCAGCTTACAATAAAAGCGTAAGTTTTACAGGGCGTAATCACTGTAATGTTACATTGCGACAGGCGGGCGGCGGAACTTGCAAGTTCGCTCTCAAACGTCGAGGCCCCCGGGGCGCCGTATTTAAGTTGGAAGGCAGGAATCCAAGACCGAGTTCGAGTCCAAATGCGAATCCGTGTACCTCACATCCTTCCGGATGCTGGCTGGGCGAAATACAACTATTGACGCTTCACCGGAGAGAGCCTGCCGGCCGAGAGTTATGGAAGCGGCAGGCAGGCCATAAATAAAAGCATCAACACCAGACACCAGCGCACTGGAAGTTGCAGCGGAAGTCGTCGCCGTCATCGTCAAGTGCGCTGAAATTTTTCTGGGGGAAAGTTTTGCGAATTCCTTATATTGCGGCCAGGACCCAGGAGCCAGGAGGAGCTGGCAGCCACCGCCACCGCCGACGACGACAATAACAACTGTAATAATGCCGCAGACAACACAACATCCAACAACAACGCCAGCCAGCCACTACAATGTAATCAACAACGCCACATGCGACGCTCGTCCTGCGCCTGGACTCCTCAACCGCCCGGCTGCTGCGGGGAGAGGCGGCCAAGTGGCTGGTCGACCACTCAAGGGTTAAGGATGCACTCGGATAACAATGTTAAAGTAGCCACGGAATTTTAGAAACCAGTTTGGACTATTAAATAGGTTAGCTTTTTATTAAAACGGAAATGATATTAAAATGTAACTAAAAAAGTAGAGAAAGTTTTTAAAAATTTTTCCAAAATAATGTGAAAATATGTAAAACTGTAAATATTTGATTGTAGGAATTACTCCTAAATTGAAATTAAATTAAATACATTTATTTATATATGTATAAAATAATAGGACTCAAATCTCTTACCTCCTTTGTAAATCAGGGCAAAAGAATCAAGAATTTTATTAATTAAAATACAACTTCAGTTTGACAAAATAATTTATTCCAAAAGTAAATTGTTTTGTTTACATAAATTACGAATTTTGTAGACTTTATGGAGCATATAGCATATTTTTCCGAGTGCCCGAACCGATGCATCCTTCTGAGCTGTGGGCGTAGCAGTAACAAGTTTTGCCAAATATCCGATGAAAATTCGAGTTGCCTTGGCGATTTTGATGAATTCCTCAATAAACACACTCACATATGCACTGGTGTGTGTGTTGTGTGTGTGTGTCGGCATGTTCATATGCATGTGCAATTCGGTTTATAGTTGAAACTTGCAACTGCAGCCCGAGAGTTTATTGCAGCTGTGGCAAGTATCGCTTTGTGCGGCTGAATGGCATGTAAGCTTGTTGCGGTTGCAATAAAAGTCTCCTCTCGCTCGTCCTGACAACGCAAAATGTGTTTCGGCATTTTGGTAAACGAATTAAGTAGACTGGAAGCTGGTTCACACTGCGGACCGCAGGCCACACACAGCTATTGATCGGCCTGCCTGCCAAATTAGCGAAGGACGCTCAAGGACTTGATCGATCGGTGTGCTTATTAGTAATATGATTTAAGTAGGTTATTTACCAGGATTCAATTGTGCAAGGGAAGTATCTAGAATACTTTATCCTGCTTTATATTTATTTATTAAAATCGTACCTCCCTGTAACACAAAATATGTCCTGTCAGAAATGCCTTTCTTTGCCACCCAAAAAGTAAGAAGAAGTTCTTGATTTCATTGAGATGAGTATCTGAGGGCATGGAACGTAATTGTGTTATCTTCAAGTACATTACACTTGCTTTTCAATTCGGGGCCACACACACCCATTTTGTTTATTTATCTTGGCACCCTTCGCCGTTCGCTGTTGTTGTTTGTAGCTGCTGCTGCTGCTGCTCCTTCTGCTGCAATTTTTGTTGTTATGCGGAAAGTTTTTGCCAGTTTGCTGTGGGGTTAAAATTTGTTTTAAAAACCGAAACCAAAAACAATTTCATTAGCATAGATTACGAGTCATTCAGACAAAACAACGGCTTGCATTTCAAATGAGCACCGAAAACAGACTGACGCCCAGGACTCGAGACCCCGGGCCCTGGTCCCCATCCTGGCTCTGGTTCTGGCTCCTCCCCATCTGTTGTGCAGCTCAGGAGAAGGGAGTATCGACGGACGGGCGGACGGAAGGAAGGAAGAATGGAAGGCAGGGAAACACATCCTCGTCGAGTTCTGGCGGCTTCTCCCCCAGCTGCAATGGTGCAATGACGGTTCCATCGAGTCTAGTATTTCTCGGTGTAAAAATTTCTAAATTGTACATTCATTGCATTTGCATTTTACAAGTAAATCCCCAACTGCCAATCTAATGCATGTTGCAAACGCTTCGCAGACTCGATTCCCTCTGTCTGTCTATTTGTTTGTAGCCAGCCAAGCGTCTAACCATTCGTCCAGGAACCCGATCCCGCCCGCAGCCAGTCACCCAATCCGGGCTGGGGCCGGGGCCGGGACCCGATCCTCGACCTCACAGTCGTGTCCATGCCGGCACTTTTGTGTAAAACACTAAAAAGTCTACACTTTTCTTCTTTTTCGGTGTTCTGTCCCACCCAAACTCCGGCACAGCTTCCATTCGAAGGGCAGGCGGTTGCCCAAAAAACATAATAAAAGCTCAAAATGCAGCCGGGAGAAGGACGAGGCTCGCAAAACTTTGGCCCCCTTCGAAATCACGGAATCAACTTACACTGCAGTCCATTGCCAGCAACGCAGCTCCATCTCCATAACCATCTCCATCTCTAGCCGTGGGTCCAGCTCCATCTGCAGTTCTATTTCTGTTGTTGTCCCTACATCGTTAGCTGCATTGAAGTTTGTCCTGGCCTCCGCATCACCCCCCTCATCCCATTCCCCGGGGCCGCTCCTGCTCCGGCTGCCGTTCGAATTGCTTTTTGCGAGCATGAATAGATAAATACGCTGAGGAGTAGCAGCACCAACTGGTAGGTGTCGGTTCCCGGTCTCACCCGGTCTCGCCCAGCCTCCTGCCAGCTCTTCCTGGAATTCGCCAGGAGCCCCCGGCTCGTCTGTGCGAAATTTGAAAACCACAAACTTTTTGAGTCACTGGGAAAAATAAGTTTTTAACCATAAACGTCAGGATATTTATTTAAAAATTAGGAAAACTTTAAGAAATTAGCATAATAAGAATATTTTCAGCATTCAAAACATAAATTAAACTCTTTCAACTAAAAAACATAAGAAATACATTCCGAATTGTTAAATTATTTGAAAGTTCGTTTAAATAATAAACAATTAAGTTCTCAATTTAACTCATTTAAAAAGCATTTAAATATTTTTTAAGCAGCTTTCTTGCAGTGCCCAAGTTTTCACTTCGCTGACTCGGGGGATGGGCCTTGGGCTTTGTGCGGAGGTGTCTGAAGATGTCCATCGCAACTGTCGAATTTTATTTATTTCGCTAAGGCCAAAAGCTCACAATAGAAACGTTAATGGCAACGTCCGACCCCAGGCCAGGATCGTAGCAGAGTTTCCGTACTTCCTTGAGGCGGCACCCCGCTCCTGGTCCATCCTGGACCGCACATTACCACCTTTCTGGTGGATGGGTGGATAGATGGGGGCAGGGGATGCATGTGTGTGCGCTGTTCTTTGCACAAAAGAATTGCCAAAGTTTTGGTTGTTGTTTCTTCCCCTTGGCTCCTGCCCTCTGGACTCCGTCGTAGTCCGGGGTCCGGAGTCGTGAGCATGTGTGTGTGTGTGCGTGTGCCATGTAAATGTTAATGCCTTGTGCCCCATGCTCACCTACAACGTATCGCTGGCCCTGGGAAGGGGGACTGGGTGGCTGGCTCCAGGTTGCAGAGGAGGGTTCAGCTGAGCAGCGTTTTATCACGTGTCAGTAGCAGCATTGACGTCGACTTGGAGCACGCCCCCTTTGCAGGATCCGGACGCTGGGGGCAGGAGACGAAGCCGGATGGAGATGGAGATGGACACGTGAGGAATGAGCCAGCTCATGTAAATCACAGTGCGAAATGCCACGATTTTTCGTCAGCTTGATGACAAACGGGTTTTTACAAATCATGTGGCATTTTCGTTTATTCCCCATTTTGCGGGCAAATATCTATCATTACAGCACCTGGGAAAGGTGAGGAAAAATTAGGGTAATAGGGCAGAGCTTTACTTAGTTCTTTCGGGTGACTTGGATGTCTTCTTTTGGGTTTATTGTAGGAGATTTATTTAATCTTCAGTGAGTCATCATGGAAGGTAAATATTCGATAATGGTAATTAAATTTTAGCAAAGAATCTCTATTGAACTTTTTTATCCAATAAATTAAGTTGCTTATTTCGATTTTCTCTACCTTTCCACGATCACTCTTTAATCCTTGTGTCCTCTCTAATGAAGCCTGACACCAAACCCTAAATTTTCATTGCCTACTTGTGGAGAAGTTAGAAGTTGTGCCAGGCTGACAAGGTCCTTTTGCCCGCTGCTCTTGTTTTCTACGCTATTGTACAGTGACCTTTTGAACCTATACATTAGCAAGCCAAAATCAGAGACGGGCCAAAACAACGTAACGCTGCGCTAAACGTAACATAACGTGACGTGACGGGGGCATTAAAAGCAGGTCTGCCTTCTGGAACCTGGAAGGAGGAGCACCTTCCATTGCCTTTTCTGTCATTGAGGTGCAAAGTTTATCTCATTAATTCATTAATCAATGTGTCTGCGTCCTGGCCGCTGTGTGTGTGTGTGTGTGTGCTGAGGGGTAGGTGTGCCTTAGTGGGAGGGAGGTGCGTGCGTGTGAGTGAGTGCGTCTGCTTTGTTTTGGCACTTTTGGACGAGCAGCACCTGTACATAATGGCCTTTGTTCTACGCCTCAGCGATGGACGGAAGTGGGTGGGAGTTGCGGTGGGTGTGGGAGCTGCTTACGTCTCGTTGCACAGTCAAAGCGGGAAAGTGGGTGGGGAAAGGGAGCACCATGCCATCCATTGGCATGACTCGACGGCTCTCCAAACTCCAATGAAGATTTATGCTTTGCTCCAGTTAGCATTTCTCCCTAAAATCCGCAATACCCGATGTCCGATGCCCCGCTGCCCTCTGCCCGCTGCCCGCATTTTCGTCAATCATCTCCGTTTGCTAGTTTTCGCCTCGGTTTCCTTTTTCGATTTCGATTTCATGGCTTTTACACGCGCTTTTAGGGAAAGGCCAGAGAAGAAAGCATTCGTGGAAAACTGTGAAAACTAGAGCGAAATTTATGCAACTCACTTCCGTGGGAACTAAAAAGCCATTTACGCAATACAACAGCACAGAAACTTAATTTCCTGCCCGATTCTGACCAGTCCCTGGGATTCCTCCCCCTCCCGAAAAAGCCATCTCCTCCATGACCCGCAACATATGCCGCAGATCATTAAGTCTTCCGAAGGGGAGAGTGGAAAGTGCGGTGGAAAATGGGTGTGGGGGGCAGGAAAAACTATCGCTGGCTAGATAAACTGCAATTTCGTTGCAACACCTGTGAACTGCTTAAGTTTCTCCCAAAAATGCAGCTACACCAGTTATGGCCCTGGCAATAAGCTTCATCCTGGCTTCATCCCGGCCGCCGCTGCCTGCATATTTACCCCCCGACGTTGTAATCCAAGAGATTTCTCCCTTTATGAGCCAGGGCCAGGGAGAGTGTATGGTGGTGGCACATCAGGGTGCCAGGATTGGGGTATCCTGCAAGTGCATAACACTTAAGCAACATAGCAGCGGGCCAAGAAGACATAAAAGTCCAGCCGACAAAGTAAACCAAAGTAGCCAAGGGTTCGCCCGGATAAGATGATGAGAAAGCTAAGGTAGGAAGGTAATTGGGAAAATTTCATTGACCATACTCTCTACAAATTGTTATATAAAATTATATAAAGCATTTATTAATATGTGGCTTATTTTATTATATTAGGTATAGTTTTTATTGTAAGATTGTTCTAAAAAATAATATTCTTTACACTAAAAACTCATTTCCTTTTTATAAAACGTTAAAACACTTTCTATAAATTATAAAATTAGCTGGAAAATTTATAAAATATAAACAAAATGTTCCATAGATTACATTAATATACAACTTATATTTTTTTTATTCAATTCTTCTTCCTTTTCCTAGCTAACCTTTTCCTGTTTGCTATATTGTCACATTTTGTCGCCTGTCCTGATGCATCAGTTCGTGTAAAAATAAGGCGAACCCTTTGGTGTCTGTGTGCATTGCTTAAGATCATTTATTGCAGAATTATGCATATTTTTATTACACTCGACTTGCATAAATTCAGGCATTATTGCACTTTACGAGCAGCTGCTGCTGTCCCTTTGTCCCGGCCACGAACCCTCTCACACAGGTGACTGTTCGGAATCAAAGACCCCAGACAGACATAAAGGGGTCCTAAAGGAGTTGTGCCAGTGGGAGAAGTGGGGGGACTCATCATCGGGCATAGAAGGCATAGATTTTTGCATGCCTTGGCCCTGTCACCGAGGCGTCCCTGCTGCAGCTGTCCTGGCTGCACTTAAATGCCAACGTCCTTTGGACCCTGGCACACATGACTTGTGTCGAAAATTTCTGTCATTTGGAATGCTGCCCCCCTCCAACACTCACTGGGCGGGGGGAGGTCGGTGTCCTGCCAATGATGTTTGGCAGGCTGGCTGCTTTGAAATTTAGATTTTTATGACTCTTTCGGGGGTGCGGGGGCTGATGCTGGCGAGATGATGATGAGAGTGCTGAAATTGGCTTTCGTCTATTAGAAATGCACAGTTCGACATTATTTGCCATATAAACTGGGCAAATATGCTAAATTTTTGGCTGGTAAATGGGCAGGTATTTTTAGGGCACCATAAAAAGGGTTAATGGCCATAGAAATGCGAAACTTGTCAGCAGGAATTGCTGGGGAAATTATTGAAATTCTTTTAGGTGTTCTCTGGCCTGTTGATATTGCCACTTGAATCGGATGTGACAGCATTTTACTTTTTATTTCTATTCCGGCTGCATAATTTCCACCCCCTGCTAAGTATTGGTTTACAAATGTGGCAGGCACGCTTTTAGGCTCGCATTATGCCAAGTGTTTGAGTGAGTTTCGAGTGTTGAATTCGAATAACCCTAAACACACACCCACATACACACACACAACTAGAGCGAACACCCAACGCCTCCAGGTGCCGCCCGACTTTTGTGGCTGCAAAGTTGCCCTGCCAACTTCATCAGGGGATCAGGCACAGTGTTAGGCAAATGAGATGTGATAGTTTGCAGAGTGTGAAAGGGGCTTCACTGGAATGTAGGGTTAAGCAGACTCCTCTGGCATTCCAGATCAATCGAATCGTAATGAAATTCCATCGCAGAGTCTAATTTAATGCTCGTTCCGGCACTCTCTCGATTGGCCTGAGCTCATTAAGTATACGCATCGTTGGCAATTTGCCAAGCCAACGCATTATTCTTTTCTCTCGTGGGATTTTGTTGTTTTGTCCACATAATCCCATTGAAATCCATTTTTATGCAATCGAGTATTGTTTTCCAAAAAAAAAAACGAGTAAAATATATATACTCTATACATAAAATTTAAAAATTGCTTAATGATCACAAAAAGTGGCAGGATAAAATGGCAAACGATTGCAGATTATATATCACACATAATGACACACCCCACGCAATGCCGCCTGCCAGCACTTAAATCGCTGGCAAATTAAACGCTTTTTAATATTAATTCAATTTTTTCGCCGTTGTTTGTTTGCGTCTTTGGGGCTATTTCATTAGTTGTTGTTGTCGGCCGCCACTGCTGGTGGAAATCATTGTCCTGCAATTGAAAACAATTTAATATGCAAATTATTATAAATGCGCATCACTTTGCAAAGTAATTTTAATAACTGCAACTGCCTGGCCAAAGCAAAAAAGGGACTTAAACTGATTTTGCAATGAGAGGGCCAACACCAACCGCAATCGATTAATCGTGTTGGCCGGAACGACGAGGGGCTGAATAAATAAATAAATAAATAAACAAAAGCCGCGCTCAGTGCTCGAAATTTGAGCTGTTTATATCCAGGCAAATATACACACTATATTTTTTATGCACTTTTTCGATAATTGTTTAAATACTCCCAGGGCCTGGTCAAAAAGTTGACAAACTCTCTGCTGCGGCTCCATTCTCCTCTTTTTGTTTGTTGACATAGTTTAAGTGGCCATGGCAAATGTGCAAATGCGTATTTTAAATGGTTAATTAATAGAAATAGTTTATGGACTGAAGAGAGAGAGATTGCCATAAAGCCTCGGGCCTTTTGGCTAAATGATGAAGTGCGACAAGCTCCGATGGGTATGGAGATATGACGGATATATCTCAATGATATGCATCTAAATATGGAAAGAGTGCAAAGTTTCTTTAGGCGATGACTTTTAAATTCAATAACGACCTGTTTGTTTATTTTATTGACCTAATTAAATAGAAAATTCAATTTTTTCGACATAAAATTGACAGATTTATTTGATTTCATTTAAAAGTTTAATTTATTACCTAGTATAAAATTTGCCTCAAATTAAGTTTTAGTCCAGAAAACTCTACTTTTTAGTTTCCCCGATTTTGTTTTATTTTTCGTTAAAGTTTAATATTATTTTCTGTGTTGAGTTTTTTGGGAAAGCTGTTTTTCTCACATTTTGGCTGGTCGTGTGTTTGCTCTGTGCCACGCCCAGCGGCGGCGGCGGCGGCACGCGCCTTCCATTTTGCACACACACCTTCACCTGGCCGTGTTTCAACCCTCGCTGGGAGCCAACCCCTGGCTATGTGTTTGCGCTTTAATTGAATATAAATGTAAATTAATGATGCAAAAATAATTTTTGCTTGGAGGCTTACCTCGCGTTTACCCGCGTTTTCTGTATCGCTTGTGTGTTTATATTAAAGCCTCGACGCTGCATTTTGTAAACATTTTCATTTTGGCAGCGTTTTCAGCTTTTATAGGCCGTTATGTAATTAATTTGCATTTAACTAAAATTTGCATAAATAAATGCGCCAGAATTTAAGTGGTTATAATCCACCACCTAGACATGTAAAAGTTTTCCATTTTAAATTCTCTGCGAAACGCATTCACAAGCAGTCATCGCAGAGGATTACCTTTCAACTTTGCCCAACAATAAAACACATGTCCACCATTCTATATATATATATATATATATTTAATATATATTTTATTTTATTGTTTGTTTTCATTTTTATTTTACTTTTTTGTTTCGGTTTTCATCATTCTCTGGTTGTTGTTATAGTAAAATTTGCTTAGCTTGCGGTTTTAGTATATTACAAAATGATTTTAGTGAATAACTTAAACACATTTATAGAGAGTAGTTTTTGTTGTTGTTGTTTTAGTCGGAACTTAGCTCACAATCAAACAATATAGTTCACAATAGATAAATGATGATGATGATGCTGCTCAGCTCTGCCTTTTCTTCATCTCTTCCTGTTATCCTTTCTTCAAATTCTCGTTTCCGGTTCACATTATCAATTAGTTCAGTATCAAAAATGTCGGTTGTGTCAGAGTGAGTGTGTGTGTTAGTGATTTTTGGCTGTGTGAGTAGAGGCAACCGCTTGCATTTTATCCTTAGACAGATTGAGGTTAGGTCGATGTCAGTTTGAGGACGAACTGTATACGTGGCAACTGAAAGAAAGGGGGGGTCCTGTGGAAGGTGTTGTGAACTGTGTTGTTTCCTTCAAGTACAGTTGCCTCCGTTCACGCAGACCTCGATTCGGTTGTCTTTAGCTTATGATCAAGTGTAGTTATCCTTTTATCGGGCTTTTCTAATTTAGTTTGTTCTCTTTGGGGCTTGAGTTCTACGCTTTTAACTGGTTTGGGCGTGGATGTGGGTTGGTTTTAGCTATATATATATATCTTTACGTTACACCCTATATATATATATTTGTATGCATATGTATATGTATCTATGTGGGTCTCTGTAAGTGTTCTTTCATGCAGGAGAGTTATACACAGACACTGATGATGTACCTATGATGTCGGCTATGTTAGTTCTCTTTGATTGATGTATGTATGTATGTATGGTATGTATGTTTCTTCCACAGTGTATACTCGTCCTAATTTACTCCTTCTTTTTTCTTCGTCAATATGCAACTTTGCTACTATGGCTAACGACAATGCAACTACAATTTTTGGGGGTTTTCTAACGACACATTTAAATACTTTTTGCAAACTGCTCTACTTTAAAATAGTTTTTGTTTTACGTTTTTTTTTACTCATATGCAATTCGATTTCTGCCTTCTCTAACCTCTCCTTTTCCCTTCGGTACCTGTTCCCAATTCCGTTTCCCCATTACCAATCCCGTATCCGTTCCGATCAGCCATGCGCCTCGTTTCCGTTTCCGCCAATAGGCTGCCCAAAAAAGTATGCTACACGTTTCACTCATCGATCGTCTTATTCTGTATGCTTTTATTTTGTTTTTATTTCTTTTTTTTGCCTAGAGTTAGAGTATTTGTTTAGCCTACCCTCTCGATCCTCCTATTGATAGCTATGCGTTTGCTCATTATTGCTTTTACTTTTACGTTATTTCCCATAAATGTATATTCTTTAGTATATATATTTCTCCTTCCGGGGGGTCTATCGCTGCGCCTCTCAAGGTTCCTTTCGCTTCGAAAAAATCAAGGTACACACTAAAAATAGTTAGGTTTTGTTTTATCGCTTTAGGTAGGTTGTGTTTTTTTGTTTTTGTTTTGGTTTCTCTTCCTCACTTCTCTCTCCTGTACTCCTCCGCATCCTTCACGTTCATCCACTTCTTCGCCTTTCTTCTTCCGCAAAATAAAGACTTTCAATAGAGGGCCTAAGGACATTTACACATATCTTGATACTACTAACATGCTACATTGTTCTCGGGGTGTGCGGGGTGTGCCTGTGTGGGGGTACTCTGTGTTTGCTGTGTTACTTTGCCACTTTGACAGCATCCCATCTGGAGCCCAGATCCCAGCGGAGGCAGTACTGCTCGAGATGCCTTTGAGTGGACCGGCAATGAACAAAAGGTGTCTTTGAGGCATCTGCAGAATGGGGGAAGAGCCAGTTAAACGAGCTAATTGGGTCAGTTTTAAAACCTTATTAGTTTCCTGAATGGAGAGGAGTCCTCGGCTGCTGCTGCTGCTGCTGCCAACACAAAGGGCCGAAAGCAAGGCAAGGCAAAAAATGTGAATTGCTTATCAGGCTGTATGGATAAAGGATAGAGAGCCAAGTGGACTTGGAGAAGCAGGAGTGGCAACAGACTTGAAGCTCCATTCTGCATACCGAAACGGGCTCCGTTCGGACCCCTCTAAAGTTTTGGCCAAGAAGCCCGATTCATTGGCTTAATCTGGCCCGACTTTGGGTCAGCCTCAGCCTGTAGTTGCAGCTCTTTATCGGCTTATATACCCCCAAGACACCTTTGTCGTCCGCTCCTACCGGGATGTCTGCGTTTTTGTGGCATTTTCAATGTGGTTTCCGTTTTGTTTGCTTTTATTTTTTTTAGCTTTAGTTACATTATTTTAGTTTAGCTTTCGTTTAGTTCTCTTTTTACGCTTTGTATAGGTAGTTTTTGAAACTATTTACCGACTTTTTATCGTTTCTATCGCAAGTACATTTTCCAAAACCGTTTTTGTTGTTGTTTGCATTTAATTAAATTATATGAATACATTTCATTTCGCTGTGTGAGTGTTGTGTTGTGTTCTGTTCCGTGTTTGTGTGTCTGTTTGCTAGTTGCCGAAACTAATTTCCAATTGGCGAGCCAAAGAAGAAATGTTTTCCTTTTAGTTTCCTTCCTTTTGCCACCGCCGCCGCCTGCCTTTGTAATTGTGCGCCTTGTTTTTGCTCGGTTTTCCCGCTCGCCTGCGCTTTCCCGGGCAAGAAGTTTAATTAATGTGCCAAACAAAGGTGAGGAGGGAGAACCTGAAGGTAAAACGTAAAAAATTGCCCAGGTTGCTATGACAAAGGACAAAGCGGACGAATCGAAAGCCAAAACTATGAGGACTATGTCGGTTGCTCATCGCTCCTAATTAGACCTAGTTGCCGGCACGGCTGAAAGCTCTGGCATTCAACTGGAAGGAGCCTCCGGTGGTTGCGGGGTTCGGGGATCCATTAAAAAGTTGCCCGACAAGTGGGAAAACCTCAAAAACAGGATGGCCCATATATATACATATATATAAAGGACGCGCCTCTGGCTGCAGCAAAGTTTCACTTTTTTCGCTAACAGGGTTAAAGTTTTTTATAATTTTTGTTAGTTTTCGGTGTGAGTGTGTGTGTGTGGGGCAAACTTTTAATAGTTTAGCGCAAAAAAGTGCCTGGCTCTTTTGTTTTCATTTTTGGTTGCTTGTTGTTTAAATGTTATTTTGATTGTTTCAACTTTGCATTTGCTTGCTGCAACTTGCCACTAGTCATAGTTACAGCAGTTATCCTAAAATATATGCTTGATTTGTATATATATATTTATAGCTACGATCACTTTCGATCGCTGAAATGGGGCTTTCTCCGCCGTCGTTCTCTTTCGCTTGGTATAAAAATGTTTTGTTTTCGTTATCGTTTTATGCTTCGCTTTATTTGTTCTTTGCTTTTTGTTTTCTTTACTTTTATTTATATTTCTAGTTTAATTGTATTTTTAGTTTTATTTTTGTTTTGTATAAAATACTCACATTCACATTTACAACTACGAACCACGTAACTACTTATAGATGTATGGTATTGTATATATATAGACTTTATAGTATAGTTATCGTATGTGTATATATATAAATTTACTTTATAATTATGTCGTATGTATATGGTATATTTTACTACTTCGAGCAGATCTTGGCGGCCCCGACATACATTGCTAGGAGGACTTCCCCCCTCACCATATGCGGGCGAGTGTGTAGAACCTAGTGACACATCCAATCCTATGCCTAGAGCTGATCGAGAGTCGTACCTAATCACACACCCTGTATAATGCTTCCTCCTTCCCCTCCTACTCTCCAACAATTCCGCCTTAGTTTCCCCTCCATTCCCATTGAGTATTTACAACTTAGATCTAGCAAAGGATATAGCCTAAAGAGATTAGTAGAACGACAGCGAGAAGAAAGAGAGGAGGCTGCCGCACTTTGAGTGCGGAAGAGTGTGGGCGTTCGAGTCCTTAATCTTTGTAGTTTCTTTTTTTAGAGAGAGCAGGTAGTTTGCATTTTAGGTAACTGAATCGAAACTAGGATTAAAGCGCGAGTGTAGAGTAGCCGTAATTGGTTAACAACAAAGTAATGAAAATGTACAGACAGCTATGGCATTTCATTTGCGATTTTCCACGAAAGAGAGAAAACGAAAGAAAAACCTACTTGCGGGCTCCTAGTAATTAATTTCCTCTTAGTCTTTTCCAAGTCTTTTCTAAAAATTACTTTAAACTAAATCCCCTTCCTTAGCCATCTCTCCTCCGTCGTGACTTTGCTTCCTTAAATGGACGTATAAGTTTTGTGTACGATGTGTGTGTGATGTGTCTCCGAACTTAGTTTCACTTAGTAGTTCGCACTAAACTTAACCGGGGAGGGGGTGTAGGATAGGGATGGGGGGTGAAGGGCCTGCTCCTGCACGCTCCTCAACTTGACGCCGTGTCCCCGCTACGATTGTTTCTTGCAATGCCCAACAAAAACCCATCAGACGCTCAAGCTTCCACATAAGTCAGACCCTAGATGTATACATAGATATCTAAATATAGGTGTGTGTATGGTTTATATCCGTATCCGTATCCGTTATGGTTGAAGGAATGACTGCTCTATATATATACTTGTATATATATCTGTAGTCAAGGTGTATATCTATAATATCTGTATCTTTTACAATTTCTCGCTTTCTGTATATTTATATAACGACAACAACAACTAATTATTGCTTTTCGGTTTTTTTCTCGACATTACTTTTGCTTTTGTCATTTTGCTTGTTTTTTTTTTTTCGATTTTTTTCTTAGTGTTTTTTTTCAGCTTAAACTACTGTTAAACAAATCATTAATAATTTACTAAAACTCTAGAACAAAATCAACAAAACTGTGGAGGGAGTGGTGGTTTTAGGGGGGAGCTTAAATAAGAGGGGACAGCAGGTTTTCGGGGTGGTCTAAGGGGGGTTGGGGAAAGCTGTTATACGCTAGCTTATTATGAATATTTCATGTTTCACGTTCTCCGCATCCGCCGCTCGTCCTTCGTCCTTCCTTCCGCTTCTATTTGTATCTGTAGTAGGATTAAGAGATGTCCTTTATAGTTAGAGAGAGCTGTAGTTGAGTAGCGTTCGCTATGTATCCAGTATTCCAGTATTTTTAATCTGTTCCTCCTCCATCTGTTGCTTAGCTTGCCTCACGGTTTACAGTTTACGGTTTACAGTTTACGATTTACGGTTTACGGTTTATGGTTAGTTTTAGTTTTAGTTTATTGAGACGGTGGTGCCTGTGCTGCTGCCCGGATCGGATCCCCTTCGCACTGCCTAGTCCCCTCACGTCCTGAGCATCAGCAGGAGCCACCAGGACGAGGCACCCAGCCAGAGCAGGCAGCTAATGAACTGCTGCTGACGACCGGTGCTCCGACTGAGCCCGCCATGGACATCGGTCGCCGAACTCCGGCTGCTGCGCGCCGCTCCCTCGATGATATTGTTGTTGTCCAGCTCATGGAGCACCGGCAGCTCGCTGAGATCGGAGGCCGGCGGCGGAGCGGTGCGCTCGGTGGGCGGGACGAAGAGACGCTTGGGCTTGCAGCGCCTGTGCTTCTTGTACGTCTTGGTCACATTTATGCTGTAGCCCTCAAGGAACTCGGAGCCCTGTGGGAGCGATAATAAGAAAGAGAACCAGAGAGTTAGTGGAAATGGCGGACATTAGCGGCTGGATCTGTATATAATAAATTACGACATTAATTAAATTTCTTTCTCTTCTGCCTCCCTTCCCAGAGCTCTGGCCGTTGTCCTTGCGAGGCGCGGAGTGAGCAAGGAAATTGAAAAGCTTATTTATGCCGTTGACAGTGCAACAAAAACGGCCAAAGGACAAAGTTAAAGGCGAAGGATACTCTGGGCTAGCCTTGGCAGAGTGGAATATGTCGGAATTAATTCAATTTGAAATATATTTGGCAGCAGATAAGGTAAAGGAGAAGTCTGGAAATTTATTTAGTATCTTTTGGGTCTTTAAATTAGAAATTAAAATTATAAAATAGAAATATTAAATACTTCCAAATACTCTTAGTTAAAGGCATCACCAAAAACCCTAATCAAACGCTGGCGAAAAACATTTTGTGAACACAAAAAGAGATGTTTAGGGTAAACAGAGACCAAGGCAAAACAAATTCCTGGCACAATTGCAAAACAATGAAGCTACAGAGCAGGTTCCCAGCTTACAGCTCCCACTCCCCCCTTTAGATCCACATCGAAATCCACGTCCACTGCGGCATTTACTCCTGCCGTCGTCTCCCCCAGTGAATTCGTTGGCAAAATTTTGTGTTTTAATTACGCTGAATAAATTTGTGTTTATAAATAGGTTCGGGGCGGACGGCAGATCCTGGGACTCTCGAGTTGCGGTCAAATATTTTATGCCCAGTCGAAAATCTAAATCTAGCGAATGTCTGCATTTGTGTGCGTCCGCCACCGGTGGGCAGTGGGCGGTGGGCGTGGCTGACTTCATAACGAGTGTTTACTAATAATATTATGCAAATCGCGCGACGAGGAGTCGGACGGACGACGACGACGACGCTGTTTGTTGTTGTTGAATTTTTGAAAAGGCATTTTGTGAATCGTTTTTCGGCGGGCGAGCGGCGAGCATAAAAACCTCAAAACAGCAAACGGAAAAAAAAAGGTGGAAAAACCTGGAGTGGAAATCCACGGCTTGACAGGCATGCCCAGGTGTGTGGGTACCGAGAGGAGTGCGCCTTGTTGCCACTGACAGACATTTTAATTGAAAAGGAATGTATGTTTGTTTGCTTCGTTGTTCTTGTTGTTGTTGTCTCCATGGTTCATTCCCATTCAGTCTGAAGTCTCTATATAGAATGTGCAATTTTGTGTTATGCATAAATTTGAGGCTTTAATTGCCGGCTGGCCTTGCCCAGGCCATAGATTCAGCCGAGATTGACATGCTAATTAGGTGGGTCTGCTTTGTCCTTTTTTTGTTGTGGGCCCCGAAAAAGTGTGCTACAATATTTTATATTATGCTAATTAAGGCTGACCCGGAATAAGGCTGGGCAAAGCCAGAGGCTTTGGAAAACCAGCTCGGAGCTTGACTTTAGTCATAACTCCCATATCAATCAATCAGTCTCCGAGGCCATTTCCCAGTTGGTTAGGCATTCAACCCCGTTGGGAACTAGGCCTTCCGAATCACCGGGTTCCGGGCTCCAGGTTTCCAGTTCCAAATTCCTGGTCTCTAAGCCGAGGGCTTTGTGAAAACTAATCAGAAACTTCTTTGCCTTTGCCGCCTTTGTCACCTTTTTGCCGCTATATATTTTCCGCTACATTTAACTGCCGTTCACCTTTCTGCCCGAGAACTATAGTATGGCATTTTTTGCTGCCTGCCTCGCTGCTAATTTGGGAGCATCAAGGGTTCGCTTCGCTTCTCTTCCCTTCTATACATCTATTTTTTTTCTGTCGTTATCAAATTCAATGGGCCTGTCCGTCAAGTGGGAGTAACCTCACCATCCCCTCCCCAAGGATGAGTTCCTCAATGAATTATTGACTAAAGGACAGCGGCAAAAAAGGAAGATGAAACCGGGCGGCATTTAACGCAATAGCACGGAAAATCGATGACAATTCAAGCGTTGATAATTTTGCCCGAGAGTCGTGGCATAAAAATGGCAACGCTTTCCAACTTAAGCAATTTCCCACAATTTCCACCAAGCTTGGCAAGGCAGCAGCGTCCTGCTCATATGGGAGCATTCAGTCTAAACCATTTTGGACGTGAATTAGAGCCAGCTGGCCGGGAGTCATCGTCGTCGTCGTCGTCTGACTAGGGCTGGGGCCCACTGTGTGACCCATTAGAATGATCGTTGTCGAAGTCGTACGTGTGTTGGCCTGATATATGCGCCTCAGTCGGTCCGAAAGGAAAGTCCGTGGCCACTCTCCGGCTCCGGCTCCGGGCTGCCGTAAAGTGGCGCCTAACAAACTCGAACGGAGCGAACGAGTGCCGCCGCCCATGGCCGCCGCAATGCAATTGATTGCACTTTATAACGTGCGGTTTCCGGTAGACATTACCCGCATTTTGCCCCAACCGATGGATGTGGCTATGGGCTGGCCCTAATGTCTTTTCTGCTTTAACTCCAATGCAGCACCAGCAGGAGCGCCATGCCCGCCCACAATGAATAAATGAGCACTTGTCTGGGTCCTGTTGGGGTGTGGGTTTCAGAGGGGGAAAGTGGAGGTGGAGCTGGCACTGGAGCTGGAGCTGGGACCATCAAATGGCAGCAAGAAAAATTATCCCAGATATTGTCTAGCAATTTAGCTGATTAAGCTGA
Organism: Drosophila anomelani; assembly: GCA_035045905.1. Taxonomy (NCBI): domain Eukaryota; kingdom Metazoa; phylum Arthropoda; class Insecta; order Diptera; family Drosophilidae; genus Drosophila; species Drosophila anomelani. The sequence goes on from JAWNOO010000165.1 coordinate 15,600,121, forward strand.
TGGATGTAAAGCAGGAGCAGGAGCAGCAGCAGCAGGAACAGGACGAAGACGAGGGCGATTAGGGCGAAAGCCAAGCAAGAAGGACTGCGCAGATTGAGATGACCCGATAGATAAAAAGGGTTAATGCGATTTCAGCTGTGACACGAAGGGGGGGAAAATCGAAAATCGCCATACTATATCTTCTTACTTACCGGCACCACATGATTCTTGGCTCCCCAGCAGATGGGCTTGAAGCTGCCCTTCCTCGTGGCTTCCTGGAATTCGCCAAATTGATTCTCCCAGTCGTAGGATATCAGACGTGCCTCCAGTGTCATTCCGGCCAATTCCGGCGGCGATGATATAAGCACCGGGTTCGAGTCGCTGTAAGATAAGACAAGAATATTTCGGAGAGATCAGAGATTGGTGGCATTAAACCGAGCAGACGCTAAATAACATTATTAACTTTATTATTATTGTCAACTTTGATTAGGACTTAAAATTTATTGCATTCGTTGAGAGACCAACCCTCAACCTCGGGATCCCCGAAAAAAATCCGCTTTGCCAGCACATTTTCAACTTTTCGCCCCCAAAAAATTTGGTTGAAGTTAGGGCCAAGGACCTCATCCCTTCAGCCGGTAAGTCCTGGCAGATTTGCGCTCGGATTTTCCTCCGGGGAGGCGCGCGCGCTCAACAAAAACTTGAGCTAATTAATCTTTTAGATTTTCATTTGTGACGCGTCAAATACGTTGTTACAATTTCGGTCTGCCAGAGCGAAATAAAAACCGCACACGGAGCAGAGCTGCGATCCTGCTGGGGGTAAGAAAAACCTAACAAATGGGCCAAAAGTGTAAAACCCCGGCAAACGGCGGGCAGGCAATCAGTGGCGTAGTCCGGGCCGGAAGAGTAGTCGAGGGAGATGACTAATGGATTGGCTCATGGAAGTCATTTCTGCGGCTCTGTTTGTTTGCTGATTATTCAATTGTGTCAACCCCGCTGATGCCCCAGTAGCTGCCCAGGCAGGACCTTTTCTCCTATAACAAATACGTATAATTTGGCTGTTTAATTTGATTTCTGTTTTTACTCAGGATTTGCCATTTATCAAGTGTCTTTGAAAGGCTTCAAAGCGCGAAGCGAAGGCGCCAAGGGCGCTTTTATAAATATTTTTTACTTGAACTGATTTATTGTCATTAGTTGACATTTGATAAATAAATGGGTTTTACGAAACTTAAATCAATTTTTTTGTATATATGAAATTCTTTAAAAATATCTTTAATATGTTTTAATAATAAATGTATTTGATATTATTTAATTGAATAAATATCAAATTGAAAACAGAAGGTAGAAAATAGAGGCTCTAATACTGTAATTTTTAACTTTCAATAACCTAAACTTTAATCCCAGACAAAGTTTACAAAACAAACACTTTAATCTATTGGATTTTAAATAAATCCCTAGGTAAAAAATCTAAAAGAGAGGATCATTATAAACCCTATTCTGTAAAAAGAAATTATATTTTCTAATCCCATTTGCCGATGCAGCGATCCTTGAAGCTTTTGCCCGCTGGAAGTTAATCCCTGCAGCTGCTGTGCTCACCCCTCCTCGCTGCACTGCCATGGCCCGGGCTGTGATGTTGTGCAATATAAATTCCTTCTCTATATTCATCGCGACTCATTCATTCCCTCCTCCATTCATTCATTTCGCCTCGTTTCGTTTCGTTTGGCTTTACTCAGCTTGGTTTTGGTTGGCTCAGCGATGTCTGCCCCGCGACGTGTCCGTCCGCCCGCCCTTACAATTAGGCTAATTAATTTTGTTCTTTGCCGGGCATTACGAAAAATGTTGCTTTAATTTCATAGAACCCACACACATACACACACACACACAGTGCGGGAGGGAGAGGAAAACGCACATTTTCTTTGTGCTTCCATCTCTCTCCTGCGAGTTGTTTTTGTCGGCTGGCAGAATCCTTTGGAAGCCGCAAACAAATCTCTTTTAATTAATTTATGATTCCACTCAATCCGCATCGAGGGTTGTGTCTGCGATAGTCCTCTCCGAGTGGCTGGCTGGCGGCAGTGGCAGGGGTTGACTCCTGCGGCGAGTAAACCAGGGGGGGTGGGAGGGGGAGACGACGGACTCAGGGAAGTGCCGCTGCAACAGCCGCAACAATTTGCGGTTGGAAACACGAAAAATATTAATGTCTGCGGATTGATTGCAAAATATCCCCCGTTCCTCCTCTCTAATGGCCCTGCCGATGGCCACTTGTGCGAGTCCGCCCCGCATTTCCACATCCACATCGATGTCCGTGTCCGTGTCCGTTTCGGTGTCGGTGTCGGTGCGGTCCGGATTCATGTCGTACGTCCCGCAATAATAATAATATAAAATAATACATATATGACCCGTCTCTGTCCATCTGTTTTGTGGCAGTGCAATGCACTGAGGAAAATTTAGATCTTGAAAGATCTATCTTAAAAAATCAATGTTTATTATCCATAAAATCATCCTTTGGTTTTCCTGTTACGATCTTCAACGCAAGCTTATAACATTCATTACAAAGTCCTTTGGCTAGAACTACCAATAAATTCCTTTTAAATGTTTCAGTATTTTTTACAAGCAAATTATTTTAATTTCTCCCAGTGTATTTGCATTGCATCTCCCTTTTACATTTGGTGTTTGCGGTTCGTTCGATGGGTGTTTTGAGGGGTGTTTAAGGAGAGCTAAAAGGCAACCGGGGGTGCAAGGTTCGCTGGCTAATATATCCGGCCTGCATATGACCGTAACCGGGGTCGGCTTAGCCGCCGTGACCTCCCCCACATGCTTGCACATATAATAAATATAAATGCAGTGGAAACTCACACAGATGTTGGTAATATAAAAGCGGGATAACATCCTGTAGTCATCCTGCCGAGTGGACCCCGCCCAGCACTCAGCCACTCGCCACTCGAACGCCCCCGCTGTGTGTGTGTGCATCAATCGCTGGCGTTTTAGCCTTATCGCCATTGACTTCATTGGCACTCAGTATAATTAAAATGATGGCCCAGCAGCAGCAACAGCAGCAGCAGTGGCAGTGGCAGTGGCAGCAACAGGAATCCGGCCAACTAGCCAGCAGCAACATTCGGCAGGACAAAGGATCTCCTCGCAAATTCGGAGGTGGGAGAGCGTCACTGGTTTGGCATTGTTGATTATAAAATCCAATGGCACATCACACAATGCCGGCCCCGAAATGCATTGCGAGCGGAACCAGCTTCAGGCTGGACTGGATTCATGGAGCTCCCTGCTCCTGCCACTTCAACTGCCACTGCTGCAACCAGGGCCATTTCCACTCCGACTTCCAACTGCAATGCGCCGGCAATGGGTTTATTTATGTAGCGTTATGACGACGGCGCAATTCCACAAAGGAGGCGGAAAGGATGCAGGGGCGTGGCCTCCCTCTCCAAGAGTGTGTGTGTGTTCTGGGTTATGGACTTTGGCTCCTCCTGCTCGTATGGGGGCAGAATTCAATTTTGACTCGAATGCAATTGCAATTGGCATAACGGCCAAATGACCGTTTCTGATGACAAATGAAAACTAAAATGGCAGGGGGCCATCGGGGGGAGGTGGTATCGGAAAATGGATATCTGATCAAGCCATCCATTAAAAGTCAGTCAAAGAAAAGAGAAACTGAAATCATTGCAGGCTTAAATAGCTTCTTTTTTGGACTCGGAAAGAGTTTATAGAAATTTTCAGAAATAATTCACAGTTCAAGGAAGTCTTTTAACAGTCAGTTAAGTTTAATGTTTACTTTAAATACGGTTTCTGTGTTTCATCTTATTGTTTATTTGAATATTTCCAAGCCCTCATTTCTTTTATAAATAAATATATAGCCCAGAAATTAGATTGTTTTCTGTGATGCCTTAATGACTTGGTATCCTTAACTTTTAACAAGATTCCCTTCTCTTTAACCTTCACATTAATTAACCCAACAGCAACTTTTTCCCCAGCTTGAAAGCAAAAAGTATAAATTTAACAAGATGAGCAAGCGGAGCTCGGAAAATATCGCGTTGGATAATTGCGATGGGGCACGCAAGAGTATCGATAACAAAGCCAAGGCAGAAGGCAGCCGGAAAAGCGGGGAAAATCGCGCTCGTGTGTGTGTGTGTGCCATCCGATATGCAAAGAAGACGATGGAGAAGAAGTCATAAAGTAATAAAGGATATCATGAGCCTTAATGAGACTCCCTTCTCGGCCGTGGCCAGGCGCACAAAGAGGATATCTATATCACTCAGCCCCAAACAATTAACGAAAGCTGCGACCCAACGGCAAGCACTATAAAATGAAGCCAATTTGCGTAGCTCAACAAACAGAAAACGCCAATAAACAAAAGGGAAACAACGGCGGACGCAGGACGCAGGAGCAGGACACAGGGGATAAAGGACGCTGGACAGTGGGAATGGGAGTGGAAATGCACACAACTTGAATAATTACTTTGATTTTAATGCCGGCCCCAGATCCCGGCCAGTGGCGAGGCAGACACAAACGCACGTACAATTAAAATTAATTTCAGTGGCCATGGCAAGTGCGTAAATTGTAAAAACCACTATCACATTATTTTTTCTGGTTTTCCCCGCCGCTTTCGTTTCGTTTCGTTTGGCGTTTGGGAAAAGCGTTGCCTTGCCCAAATGGTCATCGTTCCTGTGCCGAGAAAAATCAGGCAACAAAACCCCAAAACGTAAAACGTAAATTAAGCCAATAACGGGGCAATCGGGCCCGGTCATCGGAGCGATTCAGGAATCACAGAGCCCTGGCCAAAAGGACTCGTGAAACGAAATGAACCCGTGTGGGAGTGCGAGTGCGAGTATGTGGTGGCCAGCGGGAGGAGTAGCAGGAACGGGAGCTGAAGCGGATTGGGCGCATGATCAATGAAGTTCAGCGGGTCTCCAGGTGCACAGTGAGAAAGAAGCATGTCCCAGGGGAGCTGATATAATAAAGGAATTTACTTCCTTCAGAAGGATAAAGTTCGTATTTAGAGACTCTGATTAATTAAAGCTATGCCAACTTAAAGTACTTTCATAATCACGACTTTAGCAACCGCGGTAAATGAGCAACTCACTTAACTCACTCTTAGACTGGGTTTCTCGCTGTGCTGCATTCCATTTCCCAGTCCGACGATGTCCTGCCAGCCAACCCTTTACACTCCACACTCCCTACGGCACCCACCGCCCCCACCTCGGATGCATTGTGTGCTTTATGTCCTTGGGCCCCGACGCACGCTAACGACTTCAATGAGTTTTGCATGATGACGACGACGACAACGACAACGACGACGACAACAACGTTGTCCAGCCTCCCATCCTGATGGGCGCCCCATAATTCTCCCCTCCTCCCCCGCCCCCATCATCACTCTTCCCCGTCATCATTGTGTCGCAACTGACTCCCTCCCTCCCCGCCATCTGAGTGTATGTTTCTGTGTGTGTCGGTCAATTGAGCCACAGTTGAACTGCAAACAATTTTGGGAAGCCCCTTTTGGTACGTACACTTACCGAAAATCTGTGCGTATCAAATTAAATTGAATTTCAACCACAATAAGCATCACAGATCACAGGCTCTAAGGGGCGGTTGGGGGTTGGGGACAAGCAGGTAGAGGTGGCGCTGGAAGGATGCTGGTTTGGCATTTGCAAGTGGCTTATAATTACATTAGTTGCAGACCAATTGAGCCTCAATTTGGCCGCCATGGCTGATGCTGCTGTTGGCTACGACCTGTGTGCATCATTAGCTTATCATTCAACGTGGCATTCCGAATCGCATAGCAACGAAGCAGAGCAGAGCAAAATCACTGGTTATATGTATGGCCAGTGTGGTGTGAACCAGATGATAAAAACCATCAATATTGTGGCGGGATTTTGTTGACAGTCGATTGAGTGGGTTTCTTTAAACAAACAAATGATGGCCATTTGCAGAAAAAACATAACATTTAAAGTGTTTGGAAATGGGAATTGAATTTCATTCTAATAAGTAGAGATTTCAAGCCTTTCAAGCTAAGCAACTTAATTAATATCACAGCAAATGCAATTTTATTTGCTGTGGATTGGAACCCCCGATGCTATTTCGTAATTATTATTAGCAAATAATACTGCAATTGATTGAATTAAAAATCCCAGGGAGTTGGGGCTGTATCGAGTGCATAACTGCACTCTATAACTCTATAATTCAACCACAGATGCGTTGTTCCCGTGCCAGCCGATGTTATTGTTTCGCCCATGTTCGTTTTCCATCATTGTTTAATTAAACCTGAAGCGCACAACATGCGGTACCTGCGGGCGATCTAGACATAGAACAAATAGGAGCCGCAGTCCTTGCCACGCCTCATTGCTTCCATTCCCCAGGACCAAATGCAAGAGCAGGAGGAGGAGGAGGAATCGAGTATGTTGCATTTCCATCACCCCCAATGCCCCCCACAACAACCTCCCCAATTGAATTCGTGTTCGTTTGTTGTCGTTCGGGTTTTCATTATGAATTTTAATCCTCATATCGCATTCGCACTTTCGGTTGCAGGAGCTCCAGGCCCCGGATCCGGACTTGCAACCCCATTCCCCTCACCGGAGGCTGGCTCAGGCCCGTAGCCGGACATTAAGCGCTACAAAATTGCAGTGGCCATAATAACTGACCGACAACAATAACAGGAACAGCAGGGCAACAATGCTGGGCGGGGCTTTTGTATTAAACAAACAACAACGAGCGCGTGAAGCAACAATAACATGGAGCGGAGATGGCCCGAAACGAGGCCTGAACCCGGCCTGGACACGGACCCGGGCCAGAGGATGGCTGCCCCGTAACGACAGACAATTGCAAATGACTTTATCAATTCATGTCGATTTCGGGTACACGCAGTTCAGTTCGGATCTCGTCGGACAACGGCAACGACGATGGCGAAGAGGGGAGTTTGGAATCCATGAGTCCATGAAGTGGACATTGTCCGGACAAAAAGCCAATGCCTGGGCCTTCGCTCCTCCACCCAATCATCCAAGCAACAAAAAGCTGTAATCAGACAATGTCGTTCGTTGATGGTCCCCGAACTACGATTGTTCGGGTCACATTATGCGTTGGTCCAGGTGTTGGAGAGCTCTTTTATAGGAAGGAATCGAAGTTAGAAGCCTTAACATCGCTTTACATTTTAAGTATTATTAGATAAACGTTCAAGAGATTAAAGATTTTAATGCGAAATTTAATATACTAATAAAAATAGTTAAATAAAAGCTTAGAATAACCTTTTTTGTCACCAAAATTAGCAGAATTTGGTCTCAACTACCCTTCTGATTTGGTAAACCCCTCAAAACCCCACAAATCCCCTACTAAGTAACACTTTTAACAGACGCTTTTCATCTTAATGTAATCCCAGTGCCATCAGATGGCCCTTCCCTTCTCCGTAACTCATCTACGTGGCCATGTTTTCCGCTCCTTACCTTACCTTTTTGCCCACACAGACCGTAATCCATTTATGCCGTTTACTTTGATTTGCGGTCCTAAAGAAAATTATCTTTGATTCGATTCGGACCTGGCCCTGTGTCAATAGGAAGTGATTAATTGGGGCGTGCCCAAGGTCCCAGCCAGAGACTCTGGTTTAATTTCGACTAATTTTCAGCGCACGCTTTAATACAATATTTATGGAGCCGGACCGCGTACTGATTGATCCTAGACCGATGGGGGGGCCCTGCACTCGAGGAGTCAAGTGCAGGTGGGGGGGAAGTAAAGGACTCTGAATGGCGGCTGAGTGATGGCTGAATGCGAGAAGGAGCGACTGCTGCTGGTCCTCCTGGTGGGTGGGTTTCTGTTTATTTAGCACTTGACGGTAATAGAAATCAATATTTTCTAAATAAAAGCGAGGTCGTGGGTGCGCCGCTGTCTCGTAATTTATTTTTCCACATTCACAATTCTCAATTAGAGCAGAGCCAGAGCTGGGACCACAGCCGGGTGCAGTGTGCTTGCTCTCAGTTCATTTTCCGATTGTTTGTTAGGCAAATACTTCAGAATGGAGAATACCCGAGTGCGAAGGCAACGGCAACGAGGCAGCGAGATGAACCCGACCTCCTGAACCCGCCGCCACATCATCCTCGCCTCCTCTCCTCTGCTCCTCTGCTCTTCCGGTCTTTGGTCTCTCTCTTTGGCTGAGTTCGTTAGGTGATTTGGTTATGCAACAACATCATTAAATCACCAATTACTTTAGTCAACAGAGGAATAAACCGAATTTCCTTATACACAAGCCAAGTCCCCGACAACGTCGAGTGGGCTGAAGGCAGGACCTGCTCCCAGGTCGGGAAAGAGGTGTGGCAAGGACCGCCCGGAGAAGCTACAATGGCTCCTAAATTGAATGTGAATAGCGAGCAAATTGATTTGTGCCCAGAATGCTGTTAGTTTTCAAAGCTTAAACTGCAGCAGTTTGTGTCGATTAATTAGCAAAGTCCCCAATATATACTATATTCTTTTTGAAAGTTTCCGAGTGGCCGACAACTATTTAAAGCTTCACCTGAGCCTTGGGAGGGCACTCACCCATTGCCAGTAATCGATCAATTGGCGTTCGTTTTCCCTCCCTTTGAAATGTTCATGCTCTGTCCCTGATACATATTCTTAATTCGGAATGTGTCAATTTTCATTAGCTTCGCTCAGGATCGGCATCCGGTTACGGATCCGGCTCCGGCTCCGTCTCGGACGGAATGCGCCCGCCCATTCAGGACTACCATGCAATTTTGATGATGCCGAGAGCAAGGAGAATGGAAATAAAGTACTTACGTTGCCAGCTGCTCAATGCCGAGCGAGTGCAACACTGTGGGCAGACTCGGCAGTGAGTGACACGTTGTCAGCTTCTTCTGGCGCGGATAGTAGAGTGTCAGCACGGTGCAGCTCTCCTCCTTCATGGTGAGTCCGCCTGGAATGGGAGAACGAGAACGGGAATCAGACGAAATGCATAAGAAATGCGCCGGTGAAAAAACAAAAGCAACCCGAACCCCATTTTCTCCCCAATGCCCGTGGAATGCAAAAGGACGCTGCTTGGCCAGGTGAGGACCCTGGTCCTTGGTCCTGGGCTGGCAACAAAAGGATGAAATTAAGCGGCCGTTGCAGTTGGCAGAGCAGTAAAACAGCCAAGGCGCCATCATAATAATATTGCAAAATGGAGACAACGTTGATGCTGATGGCTCGGAACAGAGGCGTCGCCTCGCGTCTTTGCTTTATTTGAGTTCCAGTTGGGCAACACTTTACGTTTCGCTGCCTTCCACGGATCCATCTCGTTCCGTACGGTTGCAACATCGTTACGTTTGTCTATTACGACTCGGAGTGTCTCCATTGAGAGTTGTCACCCCTCCAAATGCTCCTCAACTCTCAGCCGTCCCCTGTTTCTACTCGCCAGCTGAATTGTGTAGATTGTGTTTGAATTTGTGCAGGCAAGCAAGAAAGTCAAATTTACGTTAGGTGCTATTTTTGTACCCCCCGTAGTAGTGGGGAAAATATGCAGAAATGGGTTTGCAGTGGAGCGTTTGCTATTTACGACACTGAAATGAGTTTTATGGGTCTCTCAGTGAAGTATTACAATAATGTAAGTTCCTCGAAAGGATACTTGAAGTCAATTTTGTTAAAAAAAAAAGCTTTGAAGGAAAAAATACTGAAGGAAATAACTTACTGATTGTTTAGTATGAAATTTAATTTAAATTGAAATTTATTAGAAAGAATAAAAGGAATTTAAAGGCTCCAAATTTTAAGAAAAAATATTCTAGTTTCACTACTCTTCTGTGCACTTCTCAAGGAAGTGAGTGACTGCTTCGCCTTGCATTTATGTATCCTTCCAAATCAGTACTTTCCATTATCGTTGCCTGTTGTGGCAGCTTCACATTTTGCCATCTTCCACTATTCCAATCTCATTAATAACAACCTCTATGCAGTCTGGAGCAGCGCATTGTCCATTTCGCTGAAGTCCCGAGCAGTAGCAGCTGTCACAGCAGCAGCAGGACGAGAGCAACGCCCACAGAGCCTTAACACCTGCACACCTGCAGCTCAGCTATCCCATCCTGTTCGTGCGCTAAGTGAAATGTTTCCCTGTCTTGGTTTATGTATTTTACAATGACGTTGGCTGCTCCTTCTTCGCTCCTTTGTCTTGGGCCTTCGTGTGCAAGGATTCTCCGGTGTGGTATGGTCTGGCTTGGTCTGGTCCTGTCGCATATCGTTTGGCTGATTTAAATGTGTCATAACGACGATTGCTCACCGTTGCCACTGCTGGCTGTTTACACAACTTGCCCCCTCCCAAATGTTTACGCCCCAGCGCCACCAGCAATTTCGTAGAACATTTTCGCTCACGACAATGTTGCTGGGTCGCCTTGCTCCTGGCGACGCCCCCCTTTCCCTTCTACAATTTGCTGAATTTTTTGCAATCTTTATGGCTATGTTTGGGTCGCGTCTATGTACAGAGCTCTATATATATATATATGGACTCCCCAAGCACTTACCCAGGGTAATTGCCTTTCGTGACGAACTGTCATAAATGCATTCGGCGATGAGTCTATCCCCGGGCAGCGAGTGCACCGATTGTGGCAAACGTCGAAAGTCCTGATAGGCCACGTCTATATTGCTGTCGTGTGCAATTGGCGGCAGCTCCTCGGTTTGTCGTATCTGGAAAAAAGGCAATGGGAATGGGGAACGGGAGCGGGGATTAGGAGCAGAAGTTTGCTCATTAGCATTGCATTTTATATTCGGTGTCCTGGTAAAGGGACAGGGACCTGCCTGTGAGACTCACCTGGCGTAGCTTAACCTCCTTGCCGATCTGATGGGTGCGCATCATGACCGCGAATATGTTGATGCCCTGCGGGGGGAAGGCGTGGGCTGTGCAGTCCTCGATGCACTGACCCTCGGACACCACTCTGCGCTGTCCTGGTGGGATGATGTGCCGCCAGTTGGGGTCCATTCCTGCATAGAACCAGAGAGAGAGAGGTGGAAATGTTCAGTTTCAGTGCTTTTAATTAACGGTTCGACGGGGGTTCGAGTGGCGAGGAGCAACGCTAAAAGCTGCCAACCGCGACGGGAGTGACTGCTGCCGTAAACGTATACGTAAACGTAACGTAAGCGCGGAATGCTCGCCAAAAACCCCAATCTCGTTATCATCGCTCATCAGTGTCCTCCCACTCGACACTCTGTTTAACTTTGAACGTTGATTTTTTAATTCGATTTGTCGCAGAACGTGTAATTACATTTTAATTGCTGCTTTTGATGTTTTAACAACTTTGTCAATGCAGTCGCAAGTACAGAGGCCATGTCCCATCCCATCCCATGACATCCCCATCCCTCTACCCACATCTCCCTTTCCACATCCATATCAATTAGGGACATTTCCTTCTTTTCATGAAGAAATTGCTTGAAAATCAAATTTTGCATTTTTGAATTTTTAGGGCGCGATTTGGTTGGCGTTCGCTCTGGTTTGGTTTGGCCCTCGTTGGCTCAATTAGTTAAATGTTGTGGAATATTGTTCATACACAGGACCCCGCATGTTGTGTCCTGGGGCCATTTCCCCCCGTCGCCCCACACTCAATTAGGGCCGCGTGTCGCCTGCCATGTTAAAAAAATATTTGAAATTCATGTGCTACATATATAAATGGCAGCGCTCCTGCTCCCGCTGCTTCTTCGCATCCTGGGTATGCCTGCTCCCTGTTCAGCCGCTTGGCATTTCAATTGTTGTGCGTGGGAGCCAGAGGATTGGGAGGGGTTGGCGGAGGAGGTGGAGAGGAGGGCTATAGCTGCTATAGTATGCCAATCAAAATACTCGCGGGAAATACTTGGCATCGCTGGAGGAGCCCATTTCTGAATTCAGCTGGCAATTGATTTCCATTTTTGTTTTCCAGCTCCCTCGCTATCGTAAATCTGAGCTTAAATGTTCTTTAAATCCTTTTTCCTTACAACTCGATTACGGAAATTACTCATGTCTGTAACTGTAATTGATTGAATATTGAGAATTTATGGAAGTAAGTCCTCCATACATTTATTTAATAATCTCAAGACCTAATGATTTTATTTTATAATCTCAAATTGGTTTTCCCTTTTCGAAATCTGATCAATTTCCCGTCGACAGTATGGCCAATTACGTGACGTGAACCCTTTTAAATATTGAATACTGCAATTCCAGATTAGTTTCCAATTGCATTAATTTCTTGTTACTCTTTGCCATTTATTTTTACGTCCTTTTGCTGCCGCAGATATTCGATATACAATTCAGGCCGGTGACCTATTTTCTGGACTGGTCTGGCCTTTTTTCCGCGATCTGGCTCATCCTTTATAATCCCATTGAACCTTCGTAAAAATATTAACTTTAAAGCCCTTTTGCATAAAATATCCATTTTGGCTCGCCAATGTGCGGTGTGTTTTTCCTTTTGGAATTTAACAACCTCAACGGGCAGAATATTACGTAATGAATTGAATTTTCCACCCACCCCCTCGGACTATATCCCTCTATCACCAACTATATATATAGGGGAATATATTTAAATTTGCTTTGCATATTTGTTGCGGAGATTATTTCTATTAATTTTCATAGTCGTCGCCCGCGAAATGGGACTTTTTGGCTTTGTCATGTTGCAGGGAATCAATTTTCAATTACCAAAAAATATTGTTTAACTATGCTGTGCTGGCTTTAAAAAGTTTTAGCCAACTTTCTGGTCGTTTTACAAAATGTCACGCCAGTGAAATCAATCAATCTAACGTGCTGGCTGACTGACTGGCTGGCTGACTGGACATTATGATACTCAAATTCTCTATCATCAATTTAATTGAAAATTACGATTCATGCGAGCCCCGCCAGGCTGGCCTCCTTAGGGCCCAACTTTGACGGGACTTTGGCAAAAGTTTTGCGGCCATCCTTTAATTGATTTCCATTAACTTTCAATTCGATCAGTCCATTTGAATATTATCACAGAGACAGAAGCAGCGACCGAGAGCTCTCGCTGTGAAATTGCCGGCCATCGGAGTGCCCAATTCCAATTCGTGCGGATTCATTTCATTTCCATTTCTGTCTCTGTGCGAATTTCCATTCATTAAATCAAAATTCAATATTGGCCAGGCGAAGCATGACGGAATGGCCAAGAGCAGTGGGCAGGGAGCAGGGAGCGGGCAGTGGGTGGCCCTGGCTCTATTTCTATTTGATTTGGCCCAAAGCGCGCCGGGGACAAGCTCGCAATTCATAACTACACATATTTTACAAATCGATATTTAACGCTACCGCGTTCCCTCTGCGTTTTTGGCAGTTGCATGTTGACAGCCAGCACACGGCGAATGGCGAATGGCTGATGGCGAATGCAGAATTCAGAATGCCGAATGCCAGAATGCAATGCAAAACTGTGCGATTGCAACTTTTCTAATTATTTTAAATGGCAATTTGTGTCAAAGCGTCAGCTCGCTCACTTTGTGTCCCGAATAGAGAGGGACGACTACCGCCCGGCAGGCGAAACAATTTGATTAGCGTCCAATGGCACAGCCACAGATATAGCCAATATATATACCATATAAACGTATTTCTGTTTATTTGCAGACTGGGGTACTTGGCTCGGTAAAATCACATTTGATAAATGAATTTCTGGGTCATCACCGGGTCTGTGGTGGCAACTTGAAGAGGATGTTTGATGTGCTTTGGTTTGTTACATATTTTAATATGTTTTGGGGACACTTTCAAACGGTAAAATCAGTGAAAATTAAGGGTTTTCCCATAGTTGGTGGATATATATACAAGTAAAATATTTAACGAAATATTTCAGTTACAAAAAATACCTTTTCAATCTAAACTTTGCTTAAGTTTCGTTTTAATTAATTGTGTTTATAAATTTCCTGCCATAACACAGAGCTTCTTGTTAAAAAATTTATACAAAAAAAATTTCATAAATACTGAAACCATATTTTCTGTGTGTGATCAATGGAGGTACATTCGCTTTCCGATAAGCCTTGAGCTGCCGATTACAATCCCCAAGCTGGCTTAACGTGTCCCAAACTCATTTGTTTCGCCATCGCTCCCAGCTTCCCAGCCTCCCGCCCATCTCCATCTCCATCTCCAAGGTGCCATAAAAATTCGCCAAGCCGCAACATTAATCACAGATTCGTTGCATACACCAGGGCGCTATATCAATAACCAATTAAATTGAAATTAAATTTCGCCGCAGCCAGCGAGACCGGAAACGTAGCAATTTCGCAGCTACTTATGCGTGAGGGACCCGGGAGAGCTTTGGCTTTGGCTTCGGCTTTGGGCTTTGGAGACGGGGGAGGGCGTAATTCAATTTATAGCAAACCAGGAGAAAATTGTAGCCAACATTTTATTTTTATTTTCTCTATGGTTTGGCTCATTTTTTATTTATTGACTTGTGTCTGCGAATGTGTATGTGAGTGTGGGTGTGCGTGGTATGCGTTAAATTCCAATTAAATATTTCAATGGCAACCAAGAAGGACTCGGCCCAATCGGATCTGGAAGCCCTGCCTGAAATACAACCAAAAATGTTCCTCTGTTTTTCGGCATTTCCCAAATTGTATTTTTCTATCAAGATGTATTAATCCACTTCCCTGGCCGCCTTTTTCCCGGGGCTCCAACGTTCCTACTCCGGAAGTTTTGGCAACACCTACTCAAAAAAAAAAAAAGAAAATACGAAAAAAAAACAGAACGCTGAACGCAGAGGGAAAACAGGAAAGCTGGAAGAAATGTAAGTAGATGAAGTTCCTTCGGCCAAAGCTCCTCCATGCGCCGCCTCCTCCTTCTCTCTTTTATTTAGCGCTTTTGGCCATGTCTCTCTGTGCGGTTGGGCCAAAGTTATATTGGTTTGCGTGACTCTCAACAAAAGTGAAATAACAATTGCAACAAAAACAAGGACCCACCAGAAATGCCAAAAACAAACAGAAGAAACAACAACCAGAAACGGGGCGGCAAGCAACGGCAACAAAAAATAGAAATAAATTCTAAAGTGAAATTAGTATTTTAGTTATCCTCTGTGCCTGCTCACGAACCACACGATGAATATAGAATAAAAAATAAAAAAATTTAGTACCTGAAGAATTTTCAGGTGGTTCTCCTCGCTTCGGTGGTTGCTCAATACGGATTGTGCAGTGTGGCTTGAGGAGTACTCAAAAAGTGCTTAGGCATCGACTGGAGGAGGGGAAGGCGGAGAATATTTGTGAAATGGCCAGGGGCAAGGTGCTTGTAAATGGCTGTTTTGCGGGTTTTTCCAATCGAGGTGAGTCGGAAGTTTTTGGCCAAGAAAATATGATAATTGGAGGTAGTAGCAAGGGAATCTCCACGGAGATATACCAGTGACGAGTGCCTAGGAAATTGGCTAATGAAGAATATTTTCGGGCAATCAAAGAGGCAATAATAACCGAAAAAGTATGCTAATCAAGCGGTCAGGAAATTAATTTAAATATGGAAGCTATAATAATATGAAATAATTTAAAACCAGCCATCTTTTTGTATTTTAAATAAAAACATGCTCTTAGTGGTCCTGAAATATTACTTTTATTTCAATCCTAGCCACAAAAAACTCCTCAATTACCCCTCGCTGCAAACTATATCCACAATGAACTGCCAGTGGCAGCACCTAACCTTTGGCTCTCTGAATTATTTAGTTGCTTGGCTGGAAAGTTTCAGCTTTCCACTTTTCTATTTCGACTACAGACACATGCCAAGTATTTCCAATTGTTTGATTTGGATGCGTGCATGGTGTGTCCATGTCCGGCCAAACGCCAAATTTAAAATTAAAATCTATTTGTGAGCGATTGGGAGCAGTTGAGCGGGGAAAGGATTCGAAGCAAGGACAGACTGACACACGACAGACAGGCTTGTATTAAAAACTGTGACGATATAAACTTTCATGGGGGATAAAAGGTAGTTAAATTGCTGTGTCTGTGTCTGTGCCTGTGTCAGGGAGCAGCAGCGGATTTATCCCCATTGTTTGTTGTTACGGCAGACACAATACTCCCTCCTCTCTCCTGGAGCTTCGGCAACAGCAACAGCAACAGCAAACAGCCAACAGGCAACAGCCGACAGCCCCATAGCTAAACCGCATTTGGACAAGCCGGGCAAAGTCATAAGCTTTTGTTTTACTGGCCCCACCAATGCGGTTGGATCTGCCGCTCCGCCCGGCAATCTCATAAATTGCATGACATGAGTTGCATACTACATAACATATATATAGATACCATATCCATATATGTATGGAAAGTTCTTCTCATCGCTCAGCCGCATAAAATATACAAAAGGGCAGCAGCTGCACACAGATGCACTCGGTATATAAGCAGGGGTTAGGGTTAGGGGTTGCCCCTTTGTTTCGGGGGCGGAATCTATGGGGTTTATGGGCTATACATATAAGGGGTATGGTATGGTACTTACCAATTGACAATATGCCGGCATCGTTGGGTCGCAGGACGTGCGTAAAGTAGATTTTCAAACCCGAATTATCCGCCATTTGTCTGGCATGCAATTGGGCAAAGTCGGGCTTCAAATTGTTGTAATGGGTCTCCATTAAATAATATTTGGCCTGTCGCGACTCAATCGGGTAGCCGGCCTCGTGTGGATACGTAAAGCCCTGCGAAAAAAAGGAAGTCCGAAAAAAAAGGGTAAAATATGACAATGGCAAAAGCAGGAGGCAAAAATGAAGGGAGAACCGAAGGGAAAGAATATGTTGAGTGTTTGTTTTTATACTCGCACACACGGGAGAGAGCGTACATACATATACGCCGTAAGTTGTGAGCTTGGGCTGAACGGAAGTTGATGCCATGGCCATGTGCAATTTAAATGCACCCAGGGCCTGGCTTGCGAGCTCCTCCTCCATTCCCATCTCGTCCATTGCCATTCAATTGCATTGCGGAACGCCCCACGGCGGACAGCAGCCATAACATGCCACTGCATTATGGCGCTCTTCTGATGAAATTATGAAAAACCCTATCCTCCAATCCAGCCCAGAGCTGAGGACGGAGGACGGAGAAGGGCAGAAAGGAGCAGAGCTGCTCGAGAAACGAAAAAACAACTGACGAAGAGTTCAGGGGCCAAAAGGGCCAAGGTATTTATTATTTCGAGGCACTCTGCCAGGACACGAGGCTTATGGATTCTGAGAAGGATGAACTGAGTTGGGACTGGAAAATTATACTCTATTTAATATTGAATTCTTTTTAAGCAATGCTCTTAGAAAAAATGATTGGAAAATAAGGGAGAAATGGTATTAAGGATTATGTGTTACATTTATCAGTTAGATTTATGATTTACAAGTTTGCTCTTCAGTTACTTTTTCTGATTTATTGGAATCATTTGTTTTATAGATCATAGGGTAACATGACCCTCTAGCAGACCCTTTGCCACCGCTTCATTGCCGCCTTTCTTCGTGTTGAAAGGAAGCATTTGCGAAGGTTAAATTAATATTGCATGGTTATGGTTATGACGAGAATGGGCCATGGGTGTATCGGCGGGATATATATGGTATATATGGGGATTCAGATTCCGTTGCCGGATGCTTACCTCGCTGCCGCGCGACCAGGAGGCGACGATGGCGTTGCACGCCAGCGGTATGGATCGGGCTCCCAGGCACTGGCGACCCTGTTCGCGTGCCATCTCCTCCAGCTCGGCGTGGGCTCCCTGGCACTCGTGCAGCGTTATGTGCTGCAAGTAGTGCACGCTGGACGATGAATCATAAATCGGTTCGTACTGCGGCCATGAAAGGAAAATGAAGCAGAGACAACGGTTAGCGAGATGTGCATTGTGGGGATATATATATGTAGTATGATATCTATATGTACTCTATGTGTATGGGAGAGGCACCGAGACGGGGATAAATTTTTAATATTTCAATTTGGTTATGCCGAGGCCAAGAGACAACGACAGCGACAGCGGACAGAGTGCAGCTGGGCGGGGAAAATGGGGGAAAGCGGGGAAAGTCGCCACAGCGACAGCTACTGGCAGACAAAAGCGGAATGCCAGAGAGCGCGAGTCGCTGAGCAACTGCACTTGGCCTTAATTATGCATTGTATTTAATATCGTTTAGTCCTGCACTCGGGCGAAAATGTTTAAGATGGCGGAGTGGGACGGTGATTCCAACTGCTGGATATCCTTTAAGACTTTAAGGATAACTAGAGAATACCCCCAAATAGAGGCCATCTTGGGTGCTATTTAAGCTTCATTCTTACCCGTATCAGGTGATGCTTGCGATTGATGTCCTCCAGCTTGAACATCTTGCACCAGAAAAGCGGCAGGTCACCGGCTGGCAGCTCCACATCCTCGTTGCGCAGCTCCAGGACTCGCACGCGCTCGTCATGCGTGGGCGAGGGCATTGGCAGCTGGGCGCGCTGCATCATCACCATGGGGCGGTAGGGTCGGAAGGCGCGCTCCGGATCCGGAAGAGTGCCCGGGCGCACAGAGCCATGCGGCGGATCCTGGGCGTGGTACATGTACAGCAGGCGCATCGTGTCGTTCTGCAAGGGAAAAGCGGATAATGGTGGGTTTGAGAAGTGAAATGAGAAATGTGTAAAAAATTAGTTGGTCTGCCCTGGTCAAGGTGGGTTGAGGTGCGGGGAGCTGGTCCTCGAAATGGCGATATAATGGCGCGTTGCAACAACCCAGCAACAGCGGCAATAATGTCCTTGCTGACGTGTACACGGATGCACTGTCTGGCTGGGATTGCTGCTCCCCTCGGCCACCAAGTTTCGCCTGCTAAATGAAGTACACACATACACACACAGAGAGAGAGAAAAAAAGAAGAGCAGAACGGGAGTTCTCGTAACAACAGGGCAGGAAGGAAGCAAGGATGTTTGCCTGTGGGCAGAGTAGCAGCATCAGCAGCAGCAGCGGCAGCGGCCAGGTGGATGTTTGGTCAGCTGCCGTCGGAAGCTGAAGTCGGGGGGCCCATTGTCGATGGTGGGTTAATGGTGCAAATTGCAGCGCACCACGGAACACGTTGCCGCACTTCACCCGGAACGAGCAGAGGGAATGAGGGGGAGGGTTCCGGTTCCCGTGCCGGCAGGATGGATGCCTTCCTTCACTTCACTATTCCTTGGCCAAAAAAGCAGCTTTCTCTGTTCTCTCGCTCTCTCTCGGAGTGACCGCATTTCATTTATTTAATTCCCATTTAACAAATTAATTCCGTTGCACTTATGGGCCAGCCGCGTTGCCAAATTTCAGTGGCAGGACCAAGACCAGGACTCGCTGTACTTGAGCTGTCCGTGCTTGAATTTAGCCGAATTACATTCTCCCGCCGGCCCAGGTGCAATTTTCAGTCGACAATGGCATCTTTGGGCAACCAATTTACACTTCAAGTGGGCGCAACCCCGAACATTCGTCTAGCTCGGGCAAACTCGACCATTTTGCCCTTTTGGCTCTCTGGGGGCTTCCCCCCAGAGAGTGTGAGATAGACTGGGGCTTGCATGTATTTTTCATTTGCCACGTAGTTTTAATTGGTAAACCCGAAAATTAAAGCAGTCATTAAGGAATCACGGTGCTCTGCCACTGCCTCTGCCTCTTCTGCTCACCTCTGACCCTTGGCTATCTGCTGCTGCTGCTGCTGCTGCTGCTGCTACTGCTGCTGCTCCTGCTACCCCTTTGTGGATGCCTATGTCCTTGGGGGCTTTTGGAAGCCAACAGTCAGCTGTCATTGTGTGCACGTCATGTCCACGTGAGTGTGAGTGTGAGTGTGTGTGTGAAACAACAATAACAACACATGTAGCACTCTGGGAGAGTGAGTGAGTGTGCAAGTGCGGTGCAGTGAGAGAAAAAAACCAACATCGGGGGCATCCATTTGAATTCATTGTGGCAAAGTGCCCATTGTAGCTGTTAAGTGGAACTGTAGAGTACCATGTTCGACAATTGACGGCCCAGGACGAGCAGCTCTTGGGGGGGTCAGGCTAGGTCCTTGTTTCAGCTTGTTCATTTTGCCAGCCAGCCGGGCAGCCAGGCAGTCAGGCAGCCAACGAGGAGACAATACTTTAATTAACAATTCCCTTTCCCCTGCCTAGCACCGCCCCGCTCTACGAACAGAGAGGGGTGTAGAGTGTGTAAAAAACCTGTACAAATGAGTCGGTTGTCCTGGTTGTCCTGGCAAACACTGCGGGCGGTGGCTAGCGCGGCGCACTAACCGCCCGGCAATCGCCAGGAACAACAACCCACAATAACAGCCGAAGCACAGCACAGCACAGCAGAAGCACAGCGGCAGCAACAAAAACTGCTGGCCAGTTTTAAAACATTTGGCCAGGCGACAGAGGCAGCAGCGGCGCGGGGACAGGCACAAAAGTCATTAACGCTGAGGCTACCGAAGCTGACTGGGCCTGGACATGGCCCAGATGTAAAAACATGACCACTGTGGCAAAAAACTCAACGGTCGCCTCCACGGAAACAATGGAAAAAATGGAGGCCTTCTATGGACTACTCTCCGGACGCCGGAGTGACCTGTAAATTGTTTAATTTACGCCCTGAAAGGGTTTGGGCGATTGGTATTTTGAGCAAAAACTGCGAAACAATAGGTTTGGGCTGCGAGCTCATCAAAGCGCCACCTATGGCTGACTGATCAAAGCCAAAGCGGTGGTCAAAAAGGGGAGGTTTCAGTGGGAGTTAAAGTGGCAGTTAGCTAAAGGGGGTTAAATGGAAACTGTAATTATTGAGTAGCTGGGTAACAACTTTCCTTAAATGGTCTGATTATCGATTTTGCTGATTTAGCTTTTAATTGCTCACTAACACTTTTTTGCAAAGAAGGAAATTACAAGGGCTACGAGGGTTAATGGGATCGAAAACTAGGGATAATCAAAGGAGTAATGATAAATGATTTGAGAACTCCTCTATGATTATTCTATAAAATAAATTCGTAGTTAAATTTTTCCAAATGAATATCTTCTAAATTTATAAAGCCTGCAGCTAAAACTCAAGATTAAAAATAAAGATTGAAAGATTTGCTGTTGCCTAGAACCCATTAAGCCCTTGCCAGGTACTGGGAAGCCACACTATGTTGTATATGTGTGCGAGAGAGCCAAGTGTGAAAAAGTGTGCACCGAACTATGCACACGCACGACAAGGATGACGAGGAGGATTCCGGAAAAGAGACGGAGCCGTAGTCGTAGCCATGGCCCTTGCCGTAAACGTAGCCGTTGTGGAACAACAACTGCGAGGCGAAAACTAAAATGAAATGAAAAGCTTCAGCAAGGATTACAACCAAAAATTAATGAAAGCAAACTGGCTGCGGTCATTTGCCGTGGTCAACGGTCGGCCAAGGCTTAATTGCCAAAGACGATGACGATGACGACGATGTTGTGGACACAGAGTGAGGGAGAGGGGAGCCGAGAGAGAGGGGCTGTGAGTGTGGTCAAGAATACAGGTTACACTTTAGTGACTGCCGCAGGAGAGGGACCGAAAGGACACGGACTCCGGCTCGAACTGGGCTCGAGGCTAATTGTGAATGCGGCGGGGACTCGAGTTCGGACTTGGACGACTCATTAGAGTGGCTTTGGTTACGGCCCAAAAAACCTGCGAGGGTTGCAGGACTCACTCGCACACAGCCTCGAACGGAACGCTTGGCTGAGCCTGGCTGCCAGCCTGCCTGGTTAAGTGCACTCCAAAGGTCATTTAACCTCTGACTGGGCGGGTTTTCAATGTTCTCAACGCATCGGGGGTGGCTTCAGGACCCCTTGTAGTCGCTGGCGACTTTTTGGCCCAGTTCACATTCAATTAAGCCACGTTAAGCCGAGCTGCAGGCGCAGACGAAACGGATTTGATGGGTTTCTGTTTCGGGAATTTCTAGAGAAATAGAATTTGTTCTATGGGAACTAGAAAGCCCATTGCGATTCTAGCACTTTATTTAAAATCCTCTTAAACCTGATATTTTTCCCAAGAGAAAAATGCTTTCCATTGTGGCTGGAAGTAACGGTGAAACAGTTTTCTTTATTGGCATAAACTTCACTTGCAAATCACTTCAGTTTGTTTCTCATTTTCCGTGCCCGCAGCATGCTGCCGGCGCTCGGCTCTCATTCGTTCACACATTGCACCTTTAAGAGCCATTTGTAGTAGTTGTTAATGGCATTGTTATCCTGGATGCAGTCTCGTGCTTCTCGTGCTTTTTATTGTTTTTTGCCCACTTTCCTTTTGCCATTTCAACGCGTTGCCATAATGGGCCAATTGTCCTTAAATGCGAAGCGTGTTCCGCTCGCTAAGTTGGCTCTGGCCTCTGCTCCCTGGTTCCCTGGCTCAGACTCCGGCCGCAGTGGCCGTGGTAATGGCCCTGGCCCTGGCCAAGACCAGGGGCCAGTGGTCAAGTCGGAGCCCGAAAACTTTGTCTGTGCTGGCCCCTGTTTAATGTGCACGTAATTGAAATGCATTTACAATTGAATTATAAACAGAGCAAACAAATGCGGCACCAGGACTCGCATATACATTTACATGAATTCACACTTGACTGCGAGGGATTTGGGGGAGTGGAGCAGGGGCCAGGGGGATGTTGCCAACTTGCATTGTGCAAACTTTCCGTTCGCAGGCAGCAGCTGAGCTCAAAACTCGAGGTCCTTGCGCTTCGCTTCTGCTCTTCTTTCGTTTCGCAATCGGCAATCAAATCAACCGTTCCCCAGGAACCCGTGTCCTTTCTACATATTCCTATATGTGTGTGTATCTGTCTCTATGCTTGGGCATGTGTGAGTGCATTAGGGTAAGTCCTAGCAGTCTATGGGAATTTTTTAAGATTTTTTAGAGCATAAATATCATAGTTTTCTTGCCTTAAAAATGGTTTGAAGTAATATTACTCATACGCCATGTTGGCAGAATATATATTTATAAATTTTTATTCTTTTGTTTGTTTCTAAGAATAGATTTAGATGTTTTAAATATTTTTTAGAGCATAAATATCTTTTAAGAAAATATATTTTAGGTAATATTACTCATACGCAGTGTGCACCATAAGAATGAAATTTATTAACATTGATTTATTTTTTTCTTAGGAGTCTTTGGAACTTTTTTAAAGTTTTTTAACATTATAAATAGCATAGAGTGTTTGCCTAAAATATAGTTTTTAAGTAATATTACGCATACGCAATGTTGCACATTTTCTTAAATTTTATTTCCCAACTTTTCGATCCACCCTATCCTTGTTTTAAGGATACAGGTTACTATGGTCACGTCGGCCATTTTTGTGAGTGCCTGTCTGGGGGATCTGGTCGCCTTTGCCATTCTACACTCGCCGAAGCCCATTGAATATCAATTTTGCATGTGGGAAATAGCATCGGAAACTTCGATTTCAATTCGGACATGACCAAGTTTCCCCTGACAGTTCTTTGATTTCTTGCAGTGTGTGGCAGTTGCCGTTCTTGTTGTGGCATTTATGCCATTCCAGTCATCAGTTGGGACTTGTGCAATTTCGGAACTTTCCGACAGCTGATTTCAATAACTAATAGGCAGAAGTGGTCAGCAAAGCCGCCCCCTCCCCAATTTCTAGCCCAAACCCCTTTTGTTGCACTCTAATTGCCGTGTCAGACTCTGTGATTGCCTTCGACCGGAGAGAAATCATTGCACATTGTTGACAGCCACCTGAATTGGAGCCGGGCTCGTACTCGGACATCTCGGGGCACAGCTGGAGGCCACAGACAGGTTGGAGGTGGACTATGAATCAGGCCAAAGTATTCCCATTTCTGTAATCGTTTTTCGGCACTCTCTACATCTTTACATATCTATGTATATGCATCTCTGCATCCCTGCATCCCTGCTAAGTGGCTTTATGATTTTTGTTTCATTAAATTGAGTCGCTTCGCATCTGGACACATTTGTTTTTGGTGCAATTGACATTAATTTGATTTATCTACGGCAAGAAGGCAAAGGCCATTTAGCTCAAGGTGCAACTGCTTTTGGCAATTGCATTTAAATTAACAAATCTAATGAGCTTTCTCCCCCTCAAGTGCTCCGGCCTCAGCCTGTTCACTCATTTATCCTCTGGAGCATTGGCTATTCATTGCAGGTATGTGTGTAAATGAAAATGTTGTTTAAACTGTGAGGAAAATTAATGTTGCTGAGTGGACAAAAGCGGTCTGCTTTGAGTGGCCAAAATTATTGCAGCAAATATGTCTTTCTAGTATATGTGGATGGGTTTTTGGCAAATGCTACTTGAATTCCCAGCCATAAGAAGATTAAGCCGAATGTGTAAACAAGCTGGCAGCTTCAAATGGGTCAAATAAAGCTGAAATTATATTTTAAACGAAGCGAGAAGAGGCCGCAAAAAACAATTGCTTTGCAAGCGGAAAACTTGAGCAGAAATAAATTAGATATTAGACGAGTGTTTGTTAATGAAACTCTCTCAAGAGTTACTCAAGGATTTAATGGAAAATGTTAGAAATACCTCTGTATCTTGGGTGACTTAAAACTATTCCCATCTCTGGGTTTACATATTTCCTTTGGTTAATATGCAGCTGCTGGAGTTATTTAACACATTTGAGAATATCCATTTTCCATTTGGTATCCTTTTCCCTTCCGATTCTCAGATTTTTAACTCACTTCACTGCTTCCCCTGTTGCCTAATTCATATTCATTTATTGTAGTTGCTGCAGCTGTATCTTTCTCCCTTTCTCTTTACGTTCAGTTATTGGTAACCTTCCGGATCCGGAGATGGAGTGGGGTCCAAGCCAAACTGGCATATCCGTTGCTTTATTACATTTCGTTTAGTTTTTGGCCAACTGACCACTTTTTTGCGGTTACTTTGTGTGTGTGTACATGTGCAGAAGTGTATCTGTGCCTGTGGATGTGTCTTAGTTGCTCGGACTTTGCGGTTGCTTTGGTCACTAGCGCGGTATTTGGCTTACATCAGAATATGAGCGAAAAAAAAATAGACAACTAACGTACACACACAGCGGGATCGGATTGGAGACGGGGGGCATTCCCCCTTGGCTTAAAATGAATTTACTAACCGAGTTTGTTCGGGGAGAGTTTACCAAATGAAAAGCGGAAAAAGCGGGGCGAAAAAATGCAAGTTTACTTCGCCATTTGACCATAAATAATATAATAAAATAACTACACAGGTCAGGCAAACTATTGCATACTTTATGGCGTCCTGCAGAGCACCTCCGGACCCTCATCCTGTCCTGTTCCTGCCCTCCACTCCCGCAATATGTGGTCTAATATTTTTATAAACAAATTGGTTTTGCACAGCTCAGCGGCTGAAGGGGCATCGAGGAGTGGCGTTGATGATTTTCCGCATACTCCTGTCCAGTTTGCGGTTGCAATATATATATATAAGTACATATATGGTGGTTTTTTTTAGGTGGCACCCTCGGGCTGTCAGCGTTTGCCACTTTAATTACTTTGGCTCTAAGGATGTGCAGATTTTTCACCTTTTTTTGTGCTGTTTTGGCTTTATTATGAACTTTTTTCTTCTTGCTCTTGGCCCCTGTCCTGTTGCATTTGACAGGGCGTCTCCTGGTTATATCCTGCTGCGCTGAAAGGCAACTCAACTGGGCTCGTTATTTATGGCGCCCAAACGTCACCCACTTCACCTCGTTCGCCATGAAAATTGGGACGGAAAAATGGCCCAAAATGGGCGAAAACCCACTCGTTGGATAGTGGAAAAAAATGCCGAAAACTGAAAACTCTCTCTTTGCCGGCTGCTTTGTTTGTCGGTGCATTACTTTGGCCGTTAAATCCCCTACTGGAGTTTAGTATTGCAGTCCTGGGCCCGGGATCCGCTTTCTCCTGCTCTGCGCACACGGCTCTCCGTGCTCTCCTTCAATATTTGTCGCTTTAGGGCATTAAAACAAACGTTTCCCATTGCGTTGTGTGTTGGGTTTGCCTTTTGCCTTGCTTTTGGTTTATCCTTTTTTTTTGTTCAGTTTTTGGTGTGCACGTTTCACATGCACTTCTAGTGCCACAACACCATCAACATGAAGCCCATCACCCACCACTGCCACCCGCAATGGAAGGGAGTGCAGGCCCAGCCTCATCCTCGACAGAAATCCCTTTCCCGGAACAGAAACAACACACACACACCGAACAGGGAATGCAAACTTCTGAGCGGGAAACGTGAAAATCACGGCCCAAAAAATAAAACGCAACAAGAGGCACATTTTGGAAACAAGTCGCTTGGAAAACCGTTTGAAAAATACTCTTTTTAACGGAGAGAGTTAGCATTTCATAATATTTTATTTTTTAATATTTGTATATTCATTTAAATATATTTATTGCATTTATAAAGAAAAAAACTCCGCATAAAGTTCTTACTTTCCCCAAAAATGGTAACAATTTCTTTAAAATATTTAATTAAATTAAACTGTGTTCAAATGTGACAATTATAATTGATTTTTTAAAGAGTTCTTTTTACCATTATCCCTTGCAGGACTTTAATTTCCCAAACCCAAACCAAGAGCTGACCAGTTTTTAATTATCCCTGCCATACATCCAGTTGTTGGATTGTTTTTCGCGATGGGTGCAGCTGCAAATCTGGACGAACGCGAATCTCTTTGCTAGTTTATACATGTGGAGGCACCATTCCCTGGCCCCAGTTCCCCGGCTCTCGAGTCCCGAGTCCTTGGGTCCTGCGAATGGGCATTCGCTCGTTGATTCGCCCGCTCATTCGATGCTCGTCAACTCGCAAACTCATGTGTAAAAAGGGACAATGCTGGGTTTTAACTTTAATAAAGCGACTAGAGGCAGCAGCACCACTCCGCTCATGGACCGCCATCAAAATCCACATTTTGGATCCCTCCGCGACTCCACAACTCCACGAATCCCTGGCCGCTGGCAGGACTCGGTTTTCTGGACCTGGTTTTGGGGGGTTGTGTACTTGATTTTTGGGCAAAGCGGCAAATAACATTTTTGTTTGGCTTTGACGTTGTAGCAATTGCAACGGTTATTCCATTTGCTTGACAAATACACGACGACGAGGACCAGGATGAGGATGTTGGGTTGTTTCGGCGGGGATCGTTTAGGACTCCGTTTTGGGAAACTCCATTCGCAGCTCGAACAACTTTTCGCCCAGCCGGAATTATGCACAATTTTTGTGTGGCTGCCGAGCGGCCAACGTAAAGTGGTCTAGGTTAGATGAGAGTGTTTGTGTTGCAAAAGAGGCTTTCAGCCGGGATTTCCAGGGTGCCCATTGCATGCCACTCGGCTGCGTTATGGCTGGTTTTTTTTTTATTTTCTGTTTTTGGACTCCATTGTGCGCTTCAAAGCAATCAACATAAAACGGTTCGCACAAAAAATGGCAAAAACATTGCCAGCCGTAATGAGCGGGCAGCATTAATGGATGGTTTCGGTTCGTTTTCGTTTTCCAAAAGGGGAAACTCTGCCCTTTCGGCCAGTGTTTTTTTGTTTTGTAGCCAAAGGTTAATTCCATCATATTTTCGGCGACCACTTGAACTTTGGCGTTGCATTAATGGCTGCTGCTGCTGACCACCTTGTGCACTTAACTTGGCTTTTAGCTGGCATTTCTGCCCCTGTGACTTTGGCACTAACAAAGTGCCAAAGGCTTTCCACTTCGCTTACCAGAACAACGAACAAAAAATTACCAAAAAAAGAAGTAAAGCTAAAAACTTAAATCAATTTAAATTTCGTTGCATACTTTTTCGGGTCGGAGGTTGGCTTGGTTTCCGGTTTGCTTTTCGGGGGACGTGTGGCGGCGGCCCTATTAAATTTTTAAGTGCCGAGCTGTAACCGCAAGACCCGCAAACACCACACAAGCAACCACTCCACTAATAATTCATTATAAAAGTCAGTGCTTTGGTTTTGGTTTTTGCGTTCTGCTGTGACGCGAATCCATAGTTGCACTCCTTGGTTACTTGGATCCTTGGCCCCCTTGGAGCAGCTCGGGGCTTATATCGTGACAAACTGCACACATATGTGGCCCGTTACTGGCGGAGGGATGGTGTGCTCGGGTGTCCTGGTGTCCGGGGCGATGGTGTTCATGTTTATGGCCCGATTTTGCACAAAAGTCAACGCCAGGAAGGGGAAAATGCCGACGAATGTCTGTTCCGGCAAACGCTTTCGCTGCGGAATCGCTGGCTTTACCAGGCACTTCCCCCATCTAAGGTTGAAAACGTTTCGAAGAATTCTCGACTTTGATGTAAAAATTGCAATGGCCATTGGGGTCTGGGGGTCTGAGGGTCCTGGGGTCCTTAGCCCGCTGCTGGTAAGTGTTGAAAATTACTGTCGACTTGACTTGTTGCCTTTTTGTTTTTGCCTTTTGCCGTGGGGGGAGGGTTGAGGGGCAAGGAACAACAATAATATTACATACACATGTGTGGAGTGTGTATGCAGGGACCCGCCATTAATGGGCAAAAATTACTGTTTACAAGTGGGGAAAACTCCATCTAGCCCGTCTCCTCCAGCTCGAGTGCAAGTTTCGTGTTAAAATAATAAACACATAGCAAAAATTGTAGCGCCATGTGCAGAGGCAGGAGGCAGGGGCTGAGGCTGGGTTCTGGGGCATAATTCCATTACAGAACTACTACAGCTCGGGCCCCGGCTCCGGGCACATAAATTATATTAAAAACAATATTTTCACCCGGCTCTTCGAACTCAACTCAACCGAACTTCACACGCCAAAGTTTTTACATTTTTTTCCCCACTCACTCTGGGCTTTTGCATTTTAAATTGCCGCGGACAGGAAAATGCCGTGGCAAGCTTAAACAATTACCTCGAAACAAAGAACAACACAAAAAATGATAATAATAAAACTAAGAGCGAAAAAACAATATGAAATTATTATAATGACAATTAGTGTTAATTGTCACTTTAGGCGCGGAATGTTGTTGCTGAAATTATACAATAATTTTCCCAGTTTAGAGGAAATTTGCATTTCAAATGAGTTTCTTTTTGTTTTTCTTGTCGTTCATTTGTTTGTTTGTTAGTTCCCTCGGCCTAAGCAAATAATAATAATAACAATAATAATAATAACGCAACATGAAAGTCAATGGCAAATTAAAATTTGTAATTACTCAATTATTTTGCATAAATCAAAACGAGAGGAGGATCCATTCCATCCATTCCTCACAATAAAAGGACCCTAAAAGTTTGTGTAATGGAAATGCCGGCTCCTTAATGACAATTCTGTGTAGCTCGTCAAATCGGTGGCTTTTTATTAGCAGGGAGAGGCCGGACCATAAAGATTTTAATGATTGGCAGTGGGCGTTGGGCAATTAAGCCGGTTCGAGTCGGAGTTCGGGAAAATTTAATTAAAGCCACGACAAAAACGCGTACCAGTGTCTATTGTTGGCTCAAATAAATTGAAACCATTCATTATCGAGACGAGAAAAGAACTGTGTGTGTGGGTGGAATAATTAAGGCAACTGGCGGGAATATTGAGTGATAAATGTATCTCAATCTGTGCATGCCAAATTTATCTGGCAAGCAGTTCTCTTTCCCTAATCCTTTTGTGATAACTCCAAGCCATAATTCAGCATTTGTCAGTTGTCGTTCGCATTTCGCCTTTAAGTGCCCAAAGTTTGAAGGGATAAAGCGGGGAAATCATTAAAAACATTTCAATGACCAGCGCTGAAAGGGAAACTTTACAATATTCTCCTCCTTCTCTACATAAAAAAAGGAGAAAAATAAAAATCAGAACTCTGAAATCAAATTGAAATGACGCACTTAATGGCATTTTATGGTTTATGCGCACTTTTATTATTCCACCTCCCTGTTCCTTTCTTTTTTCTCTTTATCTATATATTCGGAAAATTTTTCTGTGCTTTTCCATTTCTCATAGAGTTTCCGCCGAAAAGTTTGACCAAAAGAAAAGGCAAGTGACGTCAGCTGCGGTCTCTTGACTCTTTTTGGCCAATTGGTAATTTCGTTATTAGTCACGCTCTTTGCGCTTCATTAATGTTCATTACACATAAATGAACCCACATCGATTGATATTTTTCAACTTGCTTGCCACCGGCGGCAGCGGCGGCGCCGTTGTCGTTGGCGGTTTTTAGTGGCCGTAATTTTTGTATTGTGGTTGACGTTTTTGCGGTTTTTCCCCAACCACCACCCCAGTGACCGTGCGTGCATTTCCCTCGATTTTCCCCTCCCCCTCCCCAATTTATTTATTTACGAAACCGAAAAAGTAGCGAAGAACGCAGAGCGGAGCCAGCGAAAAGGGTTGCTCGCATGGCCAATTTCCTACGACTGATACAATTAATTATATAAATAAACATTTTTATTTATATTTATAGGAAAATTTGTCGAGACACAAACTTTGAACTTTCCCTCCTCTACACACATGTCCATATGCTTCGCCCTGCGAGTATCCGTCGATATCCCCCTAATACGGATAGGGGTTGCTGCCCACGGCCAGGGAATTTATTGTACACGCTTAATTGAACATTGGCAACTTGAAAGGTTGAGCAGCTGATTGACTCCGCCTCCGAGCCTGAGCCCGAACTCGAACCCGAGCCAGAGCACCCTTGTACCATTTTTTATTTATTTCACTTTTTTTATGACCTTTCGCTGGGTAGCAGAACGAAATTCCAGAAATCGTTGCAAGTTATTTAAAATAGGATTTTTTATTATGCGCTTAAACAGCTGGAAATTTCATTTTGGTGTATTGAAAATGCAGGATTCTCCCTGCTGCTCGCTGGCTGGGTTCATTTTGGATGGAAAATGGGTCAGAGTCAGCGTCAGATGAGGCTGGGCTGAGATGATTATGCCACTTGAGCGGCTTAGACTGATAAATCCATATGGCGGGCTTCAGTGCGCCCTGAAGTGGCACAAAATCGACAGAATAATGTGTGATGGCCGTGGCTCTAGATTAGATTAGAAGGCTTCGGGGCTCAAGTTTTGGGAATCCCCAGAAGGGCTTCTGCTGCCACTTGCACAATTGCCGCTCATTAAGCACCCAAGGAGAGTGGAAAGTGGGGAAACAGGGAAACAGGAGAACAGGCAGCTGCCTGGAGAAACGCAAACAATTAATAAATTTTTAAGTGCATGGCAAATCGTGCCCCGCACGCTGACCCCAAAGTTCTGGACACAAACCAAACTCAAACCTTGCAAATGGCTCTGCACACAATACATTATTAATTTTCGCCAACCCCCCGACTCTTACTCCCTTGGATGCACAACAAACAGCGCTTAATTTGCCAAATGGTTGCTTCTACTTTTCCACTTCCCTCCGCACTCCTCCTACACTCACTCTCCAGTGCACTTAATGCAAAAAACTGCAAGTTGTAGTTTACTTTTTATTCATGGGACAGCGGGGGAGTTGGGTTGGCCAAAAAGAAAAAAAAAAGGAAAAATAGGGGAAGAAAAATGGTCAGAGGGCGCATATTCAACGCGCGAACGGGCAAAAGATGCAAAATACCTTGCCCAGAAAATTGTGCAAAAGCGGAAATCGGTAAAGAAGTTAGGGGAAAAGTACAAAAGCAAAGCCAAAATGGGGAAAACTTCTTATAAGAGTGGATGGAGAAGAAAGAAGAGTTGGCAAGAGACCTGGAAATGAGAGGTATAAGGATAACTAGGATACCCAGTGATTAAACTCTTAAGATCTTGCCAAATTGTAAATGTAAAGTAACATCTTAACTAGTTTCAGATCTACAAAGTATTAGGATCTTTCTCAAACTTCATTTTCAATTTATGTAAATTATTTCCAAGGATTGCCCTTCTACTAAGCTACCCCCTGTAGGTCGGTTCCAGGGTATTCACAATTTACAAATAGTAACAAAACTGAGCTGCTCCCCCGAACTATTGCTCCCTTCTGGAACTCCCTGCCAAAGCTTTAGAGTAAATTGTAGCGGCAAACTTAAACCAACTGCGTTGCGTAGCGTAAAGCGGGGTCAGCTAAAACAGAAATTCATTAAAACTTTGCATTGTGCTCGAAAATTGCCCAACCAACCAACAACTGCTGCTGCCGCTGCTGGAACCAGCTAAGGCAACATTAAGTACTGGCTTATTGCAAACTAATTTGTCCAGAAGAGAGAGATTCTGCCTCGGCTTTCCCCTCATCCTGACAGTGTCGCTGATGACGCGACAAAATCCAATTAATACGCTAGACAAATAAAATGCTGGGGGAAATGGCTGGGATCTAGGGTCCTGGAGGGTGGCATTTCGGAGCGTTTAGATAAAGCAATAACCAAATGTGTCTACGAACAAACACACGCGACTCTGCATAACATTTTTGTCCCTTTTTCGGGTTAGTCAAACTTCAGGCGGCACACTATATCTCAATATGTATATATACTTTGTGGTTCTGCTTGGAGTCCTCTCCAGTCCTTGTCGCCATGTCTGGCATATGTGTCCTTTTCTCCCGGAAATGTATTTGTGTATGTGCCAGAGCCACGCGCTTTGTTTACTTAAGTTAACCAGAAAGTTTTCTTTAAGATTTACGCTTAAGTTATACGTGATAAAACTTTTATCACTATGACTTGTTCGCCTTGCCTTCTTTCCCTTATTACTGTTAGTGTCTGCGGCTTCGATAGAGTGCTTAGCGGTGGCAGACGATGAAGAGATTTGCCAGCTAATTGTTCAGTCGATATTAACTGATATTGAAGATATATGAAATGGCCCAGGAGAGTGCTGCAGCTAATAAGCGTCAGCAATCGAGGATGCAACCCCTAAGCTGAAGTTTCTAATCTCTTGGTTTTTGTTGTTTCCATTTTGGGATTGAGGAGAGACCTAAAGGCTGATTCCGTATGCTTGGCATGTCACAAAATTCAGTGTTTATATTTGTTTAAGTTTATTGAACAGCTCAAAACGTTACACAGAGGGGAAAGTCTTACTCAGCATATAGAATGAGGGCGGTAGTTGGAAAATTCTTCGAAATAAAGCTTGAAATTTGACTCAAATAATTCTTACTCTTCATTTTCCACTAAAACCAACAACCAACTTAATACTCTTTTTCTGCCAGTGCACAAGATGGGGCTGCTCCTCTAAGAGAAAAGTGGAAATCACTTGAGTACTTTGATGGCAGCAGCTTATATCATCGCCGTTCTGCAAGGGGGCAAAACTTTTATTAACATAAACTATGGCCAGGCAGTCCTAGCCCTGACTTCTCGAGGGCATAAATTTCACTTGGTGTTGGCACAAACTTCGGGCAGTATATCTATTTAAGTAGAACTATATGGTATATGGACTCACCGTTATGGGTATGTCGTGGCTGGCGTCGCATGTGTCCAGCTTGCGGCGGAAGCGAAGCACCGTGTGCGTGGCATTCTCATAGCCAAGCATCAGCATATAATCCTGCGAAGGATCCACCACCGGCTCGGGGTCTCCATTCCGTGTGACGTGTCGATCCTGTAATTAAATGCAGCGAAAGCGAACGGGGATTAATGAATGGGGAAAATGGCGAGAAAAGGCGGGGAAAAATGCTTAATTTACTCAGTGTTTTCTCGCTACTTTGAGGAGATTTCCTCGGCTCAGTTTCGAATTCGTTTCCGTTCTCGTTTTCGGTTTGTATGCGAATTCAGACATATTTTCATGTCATTAAACAAGAAAGTTTTCACCAGTTGTTATTGCTGACCCCGACCCCCTGCAAGGACTCAGCTTTCCCAGCGTGTGAGCAGCTCTCAAGTTTTCCCAGTCTGTGCTGCTGCTGCTCTTCTTTTTCTGGCAGTTTTTTCGTAAAACAATTTAAATTTTGCACCGAGTCCCCCTGCACTTTTGGCTTTTCCAAGTGTTTTGACAGAGTTGCCAAGTTTAAAGTTGCATAAGTAGTTCTGTCCGGGCCAAGCCAAGTATGTAGCGTAGGAGTAAACCCTTTTTCGGTTTAAAAATACAAAAATTTCCCCCTATCAGCTCCTCCCTCCCGTCTTGCTTTCTTCTCCAATGCTTTTGCACATGTCGGCCTGGCCTGTCCTGGCCTGGCCTGGCCAAGGGAGCCGTCGAACACAGAAGCCAGATATCCCAGATATCCGTGGGTGTATGTAAATTCTTATACATATAACAACATGACCCCTGTCTGCCGCCTTCTCAATATTTCGGGAAATGTTCTCTCAGCTTGTTGTGGCTGAGTGCCGGCTCCTGGGCCCAGAGTCCTGGGCTGGATAGGTGCCCGGGTAAAAGGATTCGGCTTTTCATATTGGCAGTTGACTGCAAATGGGCGTTATGGCTGTCAGAGTTCTCTGCCTCCGCCTCCTTACCGGGCCTTCCCAGCTTTCCGGCCCTCTTCATCTTTTTGTTGTTTGGCAAAAATTTTGATGATGTTGTCAAAGTCAAAAGTGAAGTGGCAAGAGGCTGGGAGATGGCCCCCACTCCTCCTTGTGCTCCTTCAGTAATTGAAGCTGATGGAATTTTGGGCGGGGAGATGGAGTTGTCTTCGAAGTAGATATTTTCAACATTTTATTGATTTCATTATTTTATATGGGACTAGACTGGATGCAGAAAGCTTTTTCGAAAACTCACTTTTGCTTTGTTTTTGTTAAAATATTTACAGACTGAGTCTTGTTTTCACTTTGATTGAATTCCATTTGAAAAAGGAAGTATTTTCCAGCGAAAGCAGATTTTTAGGAAATTTATTTTAATTTAAATAAATACATAGCTTAAATTATTTATGATTTGATGAGGTAAGAAAACTTTTAAGTTTCTCTATTCACCTCATTCAACCCTCTAAGGGCTCTAAATTCACTTAAATGTATTAAATTAATACCTCTCCCCAAGCACAATAGTGTCTAAAATGTTTCTCAAAATAATTTGTGTGAAAAATACTTTTGATATCTGTAAGAAAATCCATTTGATCTTCCGCTTTTCCTTTTGATAATTTCTCTCTATTCATCTAGGAAATGGCGCCCTCCATCATTTGCTAAGAAAACGCGCAGCTGATGGTCAGTTTTCCGTGTTCTCTCTTTATATATATACATATCTATATCTATGTATATAGAGGATGTACCCTCTGCCACCTGAACATTTGATTTATCTCCGCTAATGCTCCATCTTTTATCACACTTAACGGGATGTGCACTTTCCCAAGCTGTGTTTTCCGGCTGACAGATTATGGCGCATAGAAAAAAGTTATCCATCTGTCCTTTTTCCAGCTCCCAGCTTCAGCTCCTGCTCCTGCCAACACCTCACCTCATCTCGTTGTGGATAGCAAAATGAGCGTTTTCCATCATCTAATTACAATGAAATTTCCCACTCGCACACTCGCACACACGCACACACACCTGAGGCTGTTGCAATTAATTTGGGCCAATTTATATCATCTGGATGCCGGGGCTGCGTGTTGTTGCCGACCGAGAGACGGACAGAATTACATGCCGGCATTTCATTAATCATATCTCAGGGCTCCTCCACGCTCTCTGCGCCATTTGCCATTTTAGTTAGCTAATTAAAAGTTTTTTCCTCCTTCGCTGTCCCACTCTCTCTATGTTTCTGTGGCGAAACATTAAACATAAATTTTTGGTTGGAAATTTGTAGAAATATTTTCCATCTATGGCGGAGATAATTGTCCCGCTTTCCCGACTGTTTTTTTTTTGTTTCTAGGAAGGGAGGAGAGGATGTCACATAATCTGGCA
This sequence comes from Drosophila anomelani, assembly GCA_035045905.1. Lineage (NCBI taxonomy): Eukaryota > Metazoa > Arthropoda > Insecta > Diptera > Drosophilidae > Drosophila > Drosophila anomelani. Next base: position 15,635,488 of record JAWNOO010000165.1, read on the forward strand.
ACGCATAATTCAAGATCGCAGGCGCACAGTTTCCCGCTTTCCGCTTGCGCCTGTTTTGCACAGTTTCCCTTTTAATTTCACATTATCAACGCTCACACACACCACATAGACCCACCTTGACATGTTTCTCGCTTATCTAGGAAAAAGATAGACAGAGGAGGGAGCGGGGCAGTGGGAGACAGTGGGAAAACTGACGGAAATTAAAAATACGCGCTGCAATGTTGCAAGCACATGAACACCAAGCGACGTTATCAAAATCTGCGTGTGCGTGGGCGTGGCTAAAATGAGGGGCAGCCGGAAAGGGGGCGGTGGGCGACCACCCCCAGGGGTCGTTGGGGGGTAATTATGCAAAAAGGGAAGGCGCATAAATTTGCAATATTCTTGGAGCTGCTCTCAAATGCCAACGACGTTTAAACTGCTCACAACTTTTTTTTTATAGGTGTGCCTGTGTGGGTGTGTGTGTGTGTGTGCTTCTGTCTCTGTGTGCGTGAGTCGCAAGGAAGAAGCAGAAATGTCGCCTGAAAGGAAACTCTAGCCGTTAAGCTCGGTACATTAGCTTTCCCATCGAGTTTGTGATAACCTAATAAGTGTGCAACGAAAATGAAAGGAAAGTGGAGATTTCTTTAATGGCAACAAATTCTAGTAAATAAACTTTAATTTAGATCTGTTTTTGAGCCTTTTAATTTGTTTAAAATAAAGAAAAATAAAATAAATAAACGAACAAAATTGGTAAAATTAAAGTAGTAGAAACATTATCCTCACCACTTGTTTAATCAATTATTCATTTTGTACTATTGCTTAACTAATTGAATAATATCCTTTTATATTTCCATCACTTCCCATAGGGTATTCCCCGGGGAACTGCTTTAAATGGTTTGTCGTTGCTGCCACTTGCTTTTTAAGTTGCATGCCACGTTGACTCGGCTCTCTTGTTGTACTTGTCGCGGGTCCTTGACGCTGCGTTCTGCTGTCGCCCACTCACCTGCCGCGGCAGGATCTCCTCCGCAGCCAAGCCATTTCCCATTCCCTCATCCGGAGATCCCGTTCTCGTTGCCGTTGTCAACGCACACGTTTTTTTAATTGCTGAAATTTTATCACACCTTCATGGTTCGCAGGACTCGTAAATTGTAATCCTTGCGCTGCGCTCGACGCCTGGCGAGTCTGCTTTAGCCTCAGCCTCAGAGTCAGCTTCGGCTTCAGCAGGACTACTTCTGCTCGAGCAGACAGCTCCTTGCCCTGGTTTGGCCTTTTTGCGATGTTGTCATTAACGTCGCTGCCTCTTAAGCATTTAATAGCCTTGTCAAGACTTTAATGCCTTTTAGCCGTAGCCCCGGCTCCTCCTAATATGTGTGTGTGTGTGTGTGCGACGTTGACGACGGTGGGCGGGGGGAAATCAATAAAAGCAGCGCACAAATTAAGCACCTTTTGAGCTCTTCCCCCTTGCCAGTTGGTTTACTTTGCTTTTCCAGGCCGCAACGTGAATTTAATAGGATTATGCAGCAAGGATGTTGGCAGGAGCCGGGCAGGGCAGGGCAAGGCAGGGACAAGGACAACTTATGCAAAGCCCTACCACTCAGTGTCACTGCATTCGCTGAAAACCCCTTTTCACAAGCCTAATTGTCCTGATTTTCGCCTGATGGAAACTTTTCACACTCTCCTCTCCTCTCTCTGAGCTCAGCGCCCCCCAAAGTTTTGTTATGCCAAAAACAAACTTCGGCAATTTATGATAATTCAACGTCAGCTGGGACAGTTCAGTGAAGTACATACATTCCGGGGGGTAACCATCATCAGGACTCAGACTCAAGTCAGCTGAACTGAGACGAGCTGACAGCTGGCCAAGGCAGAAGTAGAGGCAAAGGCAACGGCAAAGGTCTTAAAATATGCTTGGAGCACACATTAAACTTATTGCCAGGCCCACTACACTCCACTAATGCCGGGCATCGTGTACAGATTTTCTCCGGAGAGCAGGACGAACAGCGAAAGGGTTGGTTCAACACCCACTCTCCCCCGTGCCGCCACACATATCACACAAATATCAAAATGTTAGCTCTCCTATCGGTATATATCCAGAGTCGTACTAATATGAGCCTGGGTGGAGAGTTGCCAGCAAAGTTCACTGATGAAGGTTTGCAGTTTCCGACAGGTTTCCATGATTTAGATGGAGCGAACTCTGGGGAGTTGCTAGCAAAGAGGAAAAAACAAGGGCAATGAAAAGTCTGGAAAAGAATCGAATCTTGAGGGTTGCCGCAGGAATTTGTTGTAAGATTTTAAATTATTCCAAAGATTTGTTATATTTCTCTTATCTTCTTTCGATAACTACTCAAGCTCACCTCGCTGACACGCCCCTTCCTGCTGGCAACTGTCTTAGCTATCTATTGCCATTTGCCAGTGCCAAAATTGTATGCAGCACCCACACTCCCTACTCCCTACTCCCGCATCCTGTTAAGTTGGTGGCATTGTAAATTGTTTTCCTGTGCACTGCTTGTCCTTCCTTTCCTGCTCCATTTCCTTGCCTCCCATAACCCCCCCTGCTGTCATCCTAGCAGCCTGCACTTGATGTACTATAGTATATGCCGAAGGAGCTGCGAGCTCCGCATTTCCCGCTCTTGTTTTGGCTTAGGAATTGATGGCGTCGCCGTCGTTTGATGCCTTATGTACATTTGATTACGTATACGCTGTGTTCCCTGCCTATTTGCCTGCAGGAGTGCACAAAGTCTGCTCGGTGTGTGTGTGTGTGTGTGTGTGTGCGAGAGTCGAGTACTTCGCCAAAAAGAGAGCGCGCCTCGGGGCAAAGTCATCAAGACACACAGGGAATGCCCCTCTCCACCGAACCCAGGACTAAATCCAGCCCAACCAATTCCAGTTCCAAGTCCCCCGCTCCCCCTCTTTCCCTTTCTCCCAGTCACTTCTCATGATGAGCAACATCCTTGCTCAGGAAGTGGAGGCGGGGCACCTTACTGATGATATTGGCATTGGCAGGCGACTTCAGTTGGCTTAAATTACAGCTGCGAGCAAGTATATCAATTAATATAGTTAAAGTGGATTCAAGCGGCAGGCAGGAGTGATGAGGAGCCCACTGAGTGCCTGGGCTTGGATTGAAGTTCCACCCGAAAACCGAAGGATATTGTATCCTTCAGAACCAGAGTGCTCCGGCAAATTAAATCGCCTGCAGTTTGCTTTAGAGCGAGCAGAGTCCTCTGTCCGTTTTGGCTGTCAGGACTCATCTTCGAGAGTTGCGTGTGTTTGCCTAACCCTAGACTTTGGCCAGCTTTCTACATAAGCAGAATATATATGCAGACACTGCAAATTGCCAGTTAATATTTTATGAAATCAAACAGCAACAAATTGTGCAATGCAATGCAACTTGGCTGGCTGATACCTCATCCTTCGATTTGCGATTGTAAACATTGCATAGTTTTGGGCGAGAGAATCCCTCATTCATCCTCTCCGCAGCCAATCAACAAACGTCCTTCCTCCGACCGACCCAAGCACCACCCTGGCCATTTCAATCTACGATTATATGCGCCCGCCTCCTTTCCATTCATGCAGATAAAAGGCATTTTATTAAAATTGAAATTGCCCAACGGACTTTTGGCTTTTATTTTAGATTAAATATCAATCACTTTGTCTTGTCCGGTCGCTGTGGCAATTTGTATCCCAGCGGCGAGGGCGTGAGGGAAAGTGAATGACAGCAATTGAACGAGTTAAATGTTCTTCAATGGTTGCATTACATTAAAACGTCCACTAAGGCTCTGTGTGCTATGTATATAAATTAGTCCTTGTGCCATTTGCCAGCCCCATACCCGATATTTCAGCGACATGCCGTTGATAACTGTTAAATCCATTGATGCATTAAGCAGCGCTGGACAGCCGCACACAAAAAGTGGCATATTAAAATGATTAAAAATATTCTGGGTCGAGGGGAGAGATGGAATGGGGGGGGTGCATGGAATGTGGCAGAATGAAATGCAGTGGCGGACAATCAAAATCAAAGTGGAATACGGGGGCACACAGGAAAATCCGACATCCGGATTAATTGAAGTGAACAGTGGATATATACTTATAACTAACTATGGCGATGGGGATTTTTTTTAGAATATTTTCCAGCATAAAACTTGAAAATCATAAAAAAAATCAATTAGAAATTTCTAAATATATGGTATTAATATAAATAGGACCTAAAACTTTGCTCTACAAATATTTTTGACCAAGAAACCGTATACTTTTTGACTCAATTTTAATTTGAATTAAACGAGAATTTAATAAGACTTTAAAACCTTGAAAGAAAGGATTAAAAATGGATCAACAAATATTTTAAATTATAAATAATAGAAACTTAAACCCTGAATGTCATACTTTATGGTATAATTAATATATAATATGAATATATTTAATTAATTAATACCTTTTCAAGGTATTTTGAACCTCCTGCGATTTATATTTCACCTCTGCTAACTTGTATATTTTCAATTATAACCAAGTAAAATATCTACCCAGTTAAGATCTAATAAAGTTATTGCCATAATATCCAAAATGTTGCATTTAATGGGCGAAAAAGGAAAGATAATTTCATTGTTGTTCTAACCCCTAATTGGACAAACGGCACTCATCAAAGGGATTCTTTAATTTCGAAAGTCAACGCTTGTTTAATTTTCCACTTCTGGGGCCCGGCCAGAGCTTCCCCCATTGTTTTTTAGCACTCTCTGCGGCAATCTCAGCTGCTTGGCCCCGAGGGGGAACTTGATTTGGCCATTTGCATTAAACAATTTCTCGAAACTCCAGCAACTTGTAACAGGGCTGTCCATAATATAGAGAGGGTGCTGACGCAACCGACCGAAGGGATGACACTGCCACTGGCAACCCTTTTAACTAGTGAGCTCAATTAATGTCATGTACACAACCCACTTAGCTAGTCCCCACTGTACTGCGGCGTCATCATCAATGTGACATACATATCAAAAAGGCAAATTCAATTAACAAACTTTGCACGTCACTCAAAATTAACTCTAGGGCGTTCAGCCAGACACTCCACTGGGCGGGCCGAGCTCCCATTTCCATTCCCTTAAAGCCCTAACCATCCACCCTTGTTGACAAATACCACAAAAAAGAATTTATATAAAAAACACACAGAGGGAATTATGAGGAGAAACAAAGAGTGAGTGAGGAGGAGCCAGGGGGACGCGGAAAGTGACAATTTTTTTATATATCGCTTTCAATTGTCCGAGAGTGTGCCGCCCAAACGCTGTTGGCTCTCTGCCGCTGGCCACGCCCACTCGTCTGCAGATGCGAATGCAAAGCGGATGCGGATGCGGATGATGGCACTCTGCCACTGCTACTGCTGCTTTTGAGGGGCGGGGCTGGCAGGGATAGCCCAACGCATTATACAATAATGCGTTTTTATAGTAAAATGAAATTATAAAGACGAAAAATTGTATTTGTCATATTGTTAAGCTGACGCCTGTCACTTTTTGTCAGTGCTTGTGGCTGTCCCTTTGCTACGCAGCAAGGATAATGGATAAGGGGTGGCTTTTCATGCTATATCCCATCAAGGGATGTGGCGAGTTAAACTAAAGATTAAAACTATTGTCCTTCACTTTGAATTAAGCATTGAAACAAAGCGTGGATTAATAACAAAATATTTTAGATTACAATTTAAAGATAAGGTTTCTTCTTTTATAAAAGTTCCTAATTTCCCTACAGGGTGCCCTTTTTGCTCATCACCCAATCCATCCACTTGGAGTGACAATCTCGTTGGGTTTGAACATTGAAACCACTTTTTAAATGCGATCCGTAACGGCTGCCATCGAAATCTGTTGAATGTGTCTCACACGCAGACAGACGGACCCGAAAAACTAAAAGCAAATTCAAATAAATTCCCAATCCCCTTGTGCATTTTTAGCTCTTCGGCCTGCTTTGTGTGGGTAAGAGTGGGAGGACTCAGGACTCGGGACTCGGGACTCAGGGATGATGGGTCGTGGCATGGGGCTGCCTGTCTACGTGTCGTTTAGCATAAAGGAGATGGGGAGCGGTATTTTGAGGGGGGGAGGGTATTGGACGACTGCCCTTAAGGGCTGCATTTATGACACTCCATTTGTCAAGCGAATGAACGGCGGCTGAATGAGACGAAACGAACCAAACGGAATGGTTGGAAGTGAAATGGAATGAAAGTGTGTGAAACCGAGAGCCAGAATTGAGGGATTGGCATCGAGATGTGTGTGTGTTTGTGTCCTGGATGTCCTTGGCGTCGTCCTGACTCCCAGGACCTGTCTCCATTTTACTGACTCTGCGAATTCAATTGCGCTTTGGTTTCCAATCCCCCAACCCACACCTCCCCCCAAAATCCTCAAACTCTATTCTCAGCTCCTGACAGCTGCCCCCCACCCCTCATCATCATCATCAGGAGCTGCCTGACAGGAGTGTGTTTTGTTTGAAAAATTTTGCATTTCGCCGCTGACTTGAAATCGCCTGACATTGACGTTTATTAAGCGTTTTTGACACTTTCTGTGCGCCGCCACCAGAGAGTTATCTCAGAAAAATGAACTTCCACTTATCCCTCGCACCACTTAACCACTCAATGTCACTGGCAGATTGAGGATTGCCAGGGACGCCGGGATTATATATATATAAATATAGACAAACGCATATAGCCCCTGGTAAATTTTTCGGCTATTTAATATTTGTGCAAAAATTTTATTTTAATGAGCGAGTGGTGTCTGGCATTTCTCCCGCATATTTGCACCCCTTTGTGGCAGCTGCTCCTTTTTTTTTGGGACTCATTCAGCTGCTGCTGCTGCTGCTGGTGACTTTTTGTTTTTTGGGAGTTTTGATAAACTGTCAGGCCCGGAGGTCCTTTCAAAGGGGAGACACATGGGTCTTTGCACTCTTATTAATGCGCCATTCGGAGGACAACGAGTTAACGCAAATTAAAAACAACTAAGATCTGTGATAGGAACTTTTCCCCAAGTATTTCCCTCCCCTCCAGCTTTCGCTCCATCACGTATTTTATGTCTGCAGGAAAAATTGCTCATTTCCCGACAGAAAAATGTGCAGGAAAATCCTTTTCCTAATTACTTGTCCACTTGCGTGCTCCGCTCGTCCTCCTTGGCGTCCAATTTAGGCAGCTTCCCTTCGCCAGTTAAGGTCCCTTCCGCCTTTCGTCTATTATTAAGGCCATAAATCCATGATCGCTTTGATATGAGGCCGAGTCCTCATCTCCTCTACGTTCCCTTTTCTTTTTTTTTTTACTCGCTCCTCACAAAATGCCCCCAAAAACGTGCCGAGATGCCGAGTGCCCTTCGGCCTGTTTCCAATTTCAGAGGGAAATGTGTACGAAAGGTTCGGGTTGGGGGTGGAAGATAAAAAATGTAAATATCATTGTTTGCGTCATAGTCCACGGCAGGGTCGGGCGGGGGCTTAATGGGCGGTGGACTGGGGGTGTTTGGCAGCCAAAAGGCGAATCCTGAATCCAGGATACTGAATCCCCCGAAAAAAGGTTAACAACGACATTGGCATTGTTTTCACTGCCGGCAAGTAAGAGCCACAGAGGGAAAGAGACTGGGAAAACACGTTTCGTTCGTTTCGTTTCCTTTTTTTTTTGTTGTGCATCCCCCCTGCCCCCCTCCACCGAGTGTTGCCTGATTTTTGACAAGTTTGCAAAAGGTTTTCCCCTGCGGCCCCAGGGGAATGAACACCTTATCACCAACTTATTGCATCCGCCGGCAACAATTTCAAGAGTCTCGGCCTTGTTTGTGTCTGCGTGTATACTGTATATACACGGACTATATACATATACATATATATATCGTTATGCGAGAGTGGAAAGCGCTTTTCCCCTTTCTGGACAGGGTTTTCCCATACACTTTGTGTTGTTGGTTCCTGTTCTGTGCCCGCCGGCGGATACGTAAAACGTTTTAATTACATTTGTATGTTAAAACTTCAATTGACGCAGGCATCGCAGGGGTGCCCCAAGCCTCCTTTGCTACCTCCCCTTTTCCCCCAATCATCCCCCTCGGCAGCTTGGGCCGCTCAAACATTTCGTTGCCGCAAACGCTTTTGAACTTTAAACGGGGTTGCAGGACTCCTTACAGTCCTTACGGCATGTGTTTGCGTGGGAGTGTCTGAGTGGCCGATTAGGATATAACTAGATTCCATTTGCCGGCGAGTTTTCGAGTTTTTGATAAAGGTAAACGAATACATTACCCTATAGCTAAACGCTGGGCGGGGCCTGTGTACTTTTTGCTGAATGTAAACAAGCGAAATTAATGTCAAAAGTCAACCCGGAGAGTTGCAATTATATTTGGCAATGGAAATAATGGCAAAATACTGCAGGGCGAAATGCGGTTAATCGATAATATATATTTGGTGTTTAAATTAGAGAGGATTAATATTTAATATTGTTAACAGTTTTTGAAGTTTGAATTTAATTAAACGCTGAAGCTCTTTTGGAATTACTTGTGTGATAAATGTTTATTTATTATTATTTTAAATATTCATATTCTCCTCCTTCATATTCATCTCCTTTGCAGGGTATCCAACTCATCGTTTCCTGGGTTAGCCTTCTTGGTCCTTGCTGGCTTTTGTTTTTATTTTGTCTAACCCCCAATTTAATTTAACTAAACTGTCAAATCAAAAGCTCAAGCAAAACACACACACACACACACACAAAAGAGATGGAGAATTAACCAGGCGCTTAAAGCCAGCTAAAAGACTGGGGGAGCTCCGGTCGGGTCCTTAGCCATAGGAGCCGCAGTCCCCCAAGGAGCGTAGGAGCCAAGACAGCCAAGAGCAGGAAGCAGATGTGGATGTGAATGTGAATGTGGAAATGTGGAAATGGAAGCGGAGGGAAAGCTGTCAACCTAAGCGGCTAACACTTGTGTGTGTCAATTTTATTTGATGAAAATACAAACACAAACAGAGCCAGATAGAGCCAGGATACGGCCAGATAGAGAGGGGAGGCTGGCTTGTTGCTATTTGTAGAGCGTTCTGATTGCTGTCGCAGGCCAGGCGAACCAGTCAGGACATTCCGGGCCAGCTGCCATCCTGCCAGGCTGCTCTTGTGGTCCCCTTTTAGGGCCAAGTGTTATCGGTAAACAAATAAAAAAATACAGAATGAAGAAGAGCACAGCCCATGGCCGCCTGTGTGTTTACTTAAGGGATAATTTTCCACACACACATACAGCCCTGCCACTCACTCCATTGTTGGAGAGCAATTCCCCAATCTTAATTCACTCAAATTCGATTATTGCTCCGTGCACTTTTGGGCTCTGAGGTTAAAATAAACTTTCCAGCCAAGAAGTCATTTATTTTCACGTTTAAATGGCAAAAGCAGCAACTTTGTGGGGTTGGGCGCAAAAGCGGAAAAGCAAGGAAAGTACCAGCAATCAGCAACAAAGCAACAATAACAATAATGGCGGGAAAATAAGAGAGCCAAAGGAATTGTTTGGGGAATTGAAAGGAGCACGAGTGCAGGCGAGTGCAGGATATGAGATCAGGGGATAAACCCTTGGCCAGGATTAACAGAAATTAGTTATGCCCTATAAGATCCAACGATAATCCCACTGAAAAGTATCCCATTTGCCTTCTCAAACTTTTAATCGAATCACCAGAGTGTTGAAGAATCAAAGCCTCCGGATAACGAGGAGGCAATCTTCCAGGATTAAAGGGCATTACGTAGGTCCGAGGCAGTGAAGGATGGATGACCAAGATGCCCAGGAAAAACCCGGTCTTCCAGACAAATCAACTTTTATCTGGCTGACTTCACTTTCAATATCCGGCTGGCATCCAATTACATTTTTTTTTTTGCCGGAATTATTGTTATTTATCAGCAATTATTTAGGCACATCTGCTATCTGCAGCAACCACACTCCAGAGAATCCAAAAAACACCAGAGACGCCGCCGCACACCCCAACACAGCCGCAATTTCACACATCCCCCAGTTGCTGTGGGGGTTTACCTGCTCTGCCTGCCTGCCGGGGACCAGGCCAACTCATTGCCAGATTAACTCAATTGCCTCGAACGAACGCGGAAGTGTAGCGAACCATCCCCCAGCTCGGGCAGCCAACCCTCGGTCGGTCGGTGGAGTTGTATCTGTTTAAATTCTACTTTTGTGTCCCTGCAAGCAGCGTGATGTTATTCCTGTGAGTCATTCCGCCCGAAAAGTCCTAGAACTCGCTTTGGTTTCATTCGGTGTTTCGGTGTTTTGGTGTTCACCTTGCCACAAGCACTCAGACCCATGACGCAGGACACGCACATACACACACACACACACACACGCTCGCCTGCGGAGAGCAATAAAATAAAAATTGAAAACACAAAGGATTTATAGCTCCAATAGGTTTTCAAGGAGCCTTCAAAAGCTCAGTACAATTGCTATGAGGACTACAAAGCCCGAACCCCAGAGCTCAGTCAGAGTACTCCTGCTCTCAGCTTTCAGGCCAAGCGAATTGGATTTTTGGAAGGGAATTGTAACCGAGAATCGACTGAGAGATACTCTAAGAATACTCTAATTTTGGGAATTTATTTCAGCACTTGAATATGCTTAATTTGAGAATTAAATTCATTTTTGTAGGATTAAACTTTCTCAAAATATTACAATATTACGCTGACCTGCTCCTTGACCATCTTCTCTGGAAATATACCCTTTTCTGCACCCTTTTTGTTCTTTACAGGGTTCTCCCGCCATATAGTATACTTTATATAAAAGGAGATATATTTTAGCAGCCATTTCATTGTTTATGTGCCTGGGTGTGTCTCTGTCTGTCTGTCTGTCCCTCTCCACGGGTTTGTCTGTCTGTCGGTGGGCATATGGCGCCCACAGATTTAACTTCTCTGATTATTTTTCCACTTCCTGCTGCCATTCCCACTTTGCCTCTGACTCCGCCACGACCCCTCACCTATGTATATGCTGGTCGGAGGTCTCTCTCTACCTTTTTCGCCCAATTTTTACATTGATTGAAGTATTTTCCGTTTTGTCGGCTTTCGCACGCCTTGGGCCATGTGGCTTACGGATTTGGATTTGGCTTTGGCTTTGTCTGCCTTTTAGACACATGCAAAACAAACACACACACAGGAGCAGAGGTGGCAATAAGGGGGCAGAGAAAGGACTTTCATCCTTCGTTGAAGGTGTAAATAAATATGCTGGGAATTCGTCGGGCAGCAGCTAGCTGGAAAAAGTTTTAGCTTTGTTTTGCTTTTACCCGAGAGCGACTTTAATGAGACGGAAGCAGCTTTGGATTCTCCGAAAAAGGGAAATTTATATATAAAGTGGAGGAAAGCCGCTTTGAGGACCTCGCCTGCTGCTCATTGAAGTCCCTATTTTGCTGGATTTTCCTTTGAGCTGATTTTGGGGCTTTCTGTCTCTGTCCACCCCTCCCCCTTCGGAACAATATAAAAAAGTTGAAGCTGTTGGTGAAATAAAAATGAAATTACTTAAAATTTGTCACAATAAGCTGGTGCTGAGGCCGCCTCTCGTTTTCTAGCCACGATGTTTGCCTTTCTGGCTTTTCCTTTCGTCCCTTTGCTCTAATATTTTCTTCTCTCTTTATATATATTTTTGTTGTTGTATTATTAAAATTGTTTCAAATTGCGAGGGACGACGAACCCCTAATAGCTCGGCGGCAACAACAAAACACTCTAATGGACCATATTGTGCGTTTGGTTTTTCATTTTTATTGCGAATTTAGGCATCATTAGTTACGGTTTTTTAATAAAAGGCCAAAAAACGGCAGCCCACGACGATGTGGGCCAAGTTTGATTTGTGTGCATTTTGACCGCCTTAAGTGCGCCTCCGGGTGCCATTGTCTCGCTCGATGTGGTCAAGCTTTGTTTGACTTGAAGCGCTCTTTCTTTATTTTCTTGTGTGGGGGAAAAACTTTGACGAAAAAGTTGAAAAATAAAAACTTTTCTTCGGAGGCATTTGTCCGAGGCAAATGGACAAATGTTCGAGCATTAGCCAAAGCTGTTAAGCCCCTGCTGCCCCACCCTCGTCGCATTTCAAAAACGAATTCAATCAATGGGACCTTGCTTGGATTTCTAATTAATTTTCCATACCGAATAACCCGAATGCCGGGGCATATTTTCATCGCCCTAATCGCATCCCCGACACGCCATTATCATCGGCGAGCGTACATCAGAAATACTTATGCAAATAACTCAAAGGCTTTGGCTTTTGGCCCCTCCCTCAAATCCCCGGCACTTGTCTCTGAGCGGATCGGCGGAGACGGAGCTCCCCAATCTATGGCACTTTAACACCTACCTAAGCGGACTCCGATGGAGACTGGAGAACTGGAGGAGAAATAAAACTACTACCGACTGATGACTGGCCCGGCCATCATTTTTCATGCTAAGCTCCAACGTCAGCCATTTGGTTTATGGCCTTAATCCTTTTCTACATAAATGAGACTCATACCCGTACCCAGGCCTGTACCCAACCCAGCTCACCGAATGCCACGCATTTCATCATTAGTCAGCGGACGTTAATGCCCAGTTTCAGATACCAGATCCCCAGTTCCCGTTTGCAGTTCCCGGTGCCCGTTGCCCGTTGCCCGGTGCCAGCTCCCTGTCTCCGGCTACTGGGCTTCGGCGAGGGATTTACGGGGCAGCAATCGCTTCCTACGCATTTACATTTACATTCGAGAGTGTGAGCATTTATATATATGTATGGATGCGAGTGCCAGTGCGAGTGGCATAGTCAAGAGGCCGCAGCGTTGACTAAGTACCCAGGAAGTGCCAAGGTTGTTGCACTCACTCCCCGTTGCCTCTAATCGCCGCATCCCCCTGCGCCACTGCGTCCATCGTCCAGCGTCCAGCAGTGGCTTTTAATTAACACGCAGCCCAGGCAGGGGATCCTAGGCCGCACCGCAGCATCCACATTCACATCCACATCCCCATCCAGCAGCCTCATCATCGTAATCGCTCTCGCCGTCATCGTGATGAGCTGCGGCGGTTGCTTCTATTTCGAAATCAATTCCATGCAGTTTTTACTCGTAATATGTGCACACAGAGAAATATATTATATATTTTCTATGTGAATATAGAGATTAAGGCACTATATACTCAAAGATATAAAAAAGAATCATTTCAGAAAGACAAGTCCTCATATTCTTAGCCACAATAGGTATCTCCCTTTTCTATATTCAAAGCTCTGCCTGATGGTTTTTTCTCCCTGTGCACCGACACACACACGCAGAATTCTCTGCATGCATTTATGACGACTTCCCTAACCAATTTCTCGAATATGATGTCATGCTGTGCACTCTGCTATAGAAATCCCCCCAGATACTCGGCACAGCGGGCGTCTGTTTAGCGCTTAATTAATGATGAATATAAAAATTGCCGCCGCAAAGTGGAAAGAGAGCGGCCCGGGCAAAGATGTGGAATTAAACATTAATTTTCCTACATTTTCCGTTTGCCATTCGCCGATTTCCCGATGTCATTTCACTAGAGAGGATGCCTTTCGAAAACCAAGAAGAGAAATCTTTACACAAATATGCTTTCACGCAGCTCCTTTCGCGGCTATCTAGATGCCAAGTACAAACGTGGCCAGAAAGGTTAGGAGGAATCTTGGCTGCTAGGAACTGGGCTTCATCTGCATCTGTGGGGTGTGAATTCTGGTGCCTCGGACAATCAAAAAGTGATTAGCAAGGCACTCAACAAACATCGGCGACAACAACGACAACCATCGGGAATGTCATGGGCCCAGGCCTGGGAAGCGGAATGCTTAACATACAAACACACTTAGCGTGTAAACATGGCCAAAAGAGCGTTGACCATATTGGGCTGCTCCCGCTGCAGGCCAGCTCTTATTGCTTTTTTACGCACAACGGCAATGGCAATGGCAACGGCTATAGGAACACGAACAGGTACAAACAACGACAACGACAACGGGACAGGCTAATATGACTGGAAGATGCGAGGAAGATGCTGCCCGGCGGAGAACCGGTCACAACTGGTTTGGCCCCTCTTAACCCCTTTCTCCTGCTGACATTATCAACATAATCAAGAGGCAACCCAACCCCTTCTCTGCTGTCCTCACCTCCTCCTCGCCAGCTCTGCCCCATCTAAGCCTTTTCAACGCTCATAAATTGCGCGGCGAAGACACCAACAAATATTTTGCAAACGCAATGAAAATTGCGGCCTGGCCATGCGGCAAAGCAGATTACACTGGGCTGCAGCATTTTACGATCATAATAATATATATATGTATATATCGTAGGGGGAATAATAAAATCGAAGAAAGCTTCTTCCCATTGGGATTCTAAAACTTTTCTGAATTTTATGATTTGCCAAACTGAAGCATTAAAAGCCAAGAAAAAGCCATTGATTTTGGTCTGTATAAAAAATGAAAGCATCTCTCTTTAAGTCTTTAAAAGTAAATATATTAAATGAATATGAAAAATTTAAGATATGTGTAAACAAATATTAAATTCTTGTAGAAATTTTAAGCCTTAATAAAATCCAGAAGAAAATATGCAAGTGGAACAGTGTTATTAATGGGGGGCCGCCGGGACGGGTTGGGTCCGGGTTCGGGTTTGGCTGGCTTTGGTTAGTTTCTGTTTGGTTGGGGAGCCTCGAAAAAGAATCTTTCGCATATGGGCAACGGTACTTTCTGCAATTATCCGTTGTCTTGGCCAAGAGGCGACCGCGCTGTCGAAGATGCGGCCAAAGCGGCCAAAGCAAATATGCGCACTTGGCATTGTCCCGGCGAAGACAACAACGCACTAATAGCCCCGAGGAGAGGCCTTGAGACGTGGCTCCCAGCCTCCCAGTCCCAGCCTCAGTCTCAGTCAAGTGAAGAGGTCTGGCGGCTGTTTTGCGGTTTTTGAGGTTTGCGTTATGTGCAATAGATTATCAAAATGCTTATGGCTTGGGCTGGAGAAGCCACGACCAGGGGCTCTTGGCCAAGACCAAGACCGAGCCAAGACCAAGACCAAGACCGAGACTATGAGCATCCGACAACGGTTTATGTCACATGAAAGTAATGAAATTAAATTTCTCCCTGGCCAAGGCACACACACGCTCCTTGCAGTTTTGATATGTGCGATAATTTTAAAAGTCAACTTGGCCAACTTCGGGCCGAAGACAGAAGAGCCTAAGCCAGGCCAGAACCAGAGCCAGAGCCAGCGCCAGAGCCATCCGTAATCTACGCAACATTCTGCAATCAAGTGTGCATATTTACTTCCTGTAATTGAGCATTTATGGCTTTTATGGCCTAACGGATTTGCCCGTCCTCAGACTCAGCCCCTCCTCCATAATTGTTACGGCTTTGGCTTTAAAACTGACAGCCTGCCAGGCTTTCAGGCTGGCAGAGGGAAGGGAAGGGGATCGGGATCGGTATGAGGATGGGTATTGGGGATCAGGATGGGCGGAGGGAACTATGTACATCGTGCCTTGGTCCTCGTGCGCTTAAACCTATTGATTATAAAGTTTATGCATAAATTGTAAATTGATTTGGCAGTTAATTGATTTGCCAGCGTCTGTGTGTGCCTGCCTAAGCCGAAAACTGATGAGTAATGACTTTGATATTGGCCAAAAGTTAGCATAAATCTATGCACAACGAACCGATGCGATGCGATGGGATTCGATGCGAATCGCTTCAATTGTATAAGTACTTCCCTGGAAAACTTTCTCATGCATAGTTTATGGCCATTGAAATGTGTCGGGTCCATTGGGAGCGGGAGCGGAGTGGGTCATTAATAAGTTATGGAATTTCATTAGACGATGAGTTGATGATGTGAGATATGTTAATGGTTGCACTTGCAAGGACTTACTAGCTGAAATAGGTTTACTTCTTTATATGAAATACTCAATGAATCACTCTCAGAGTCTGTCTCATGACCCCCGGCAGTTGTGCCATTCATAAGCCTGTACAAATATCAAAACTTAAGCAAAGGCCCTCGACTTCCCCCCCACAACAATTGAAGCAATTTGGCTGGCGGGGACCCACTCCTACACTCAATAAAGCAGAGGACAGCCCCCGGCGAATGGCGAGGGTAAATATCACAAAATTGAATAACAAAATATTTATGCGTCGTGGAAATAATAATAAAAAAATAGAAAAGAAAATAATGGAAAGAATTTAACTATTATTTATTTGGCTGAGCACTGAGCCGTCTATATAATTTGCCAGCATGTATTTATGATTTATGAAGTGAGTGAGTGTGTGCGCTATATATACACAGATATCCCCTAACTTTTGTGGGGGGACTAGGTGCGTGTTGGCCACTACAAATAGTTCTGCGAACAATGGAGAGTGAGAATCCAAATGGATGAATGGCCATTGAGTTTGGTGGCCCAGCACGCGAATCGCTTCAGTTATAGATACCGGGCACAATCACACCCACTCTCCGCGGAACACGCACCCAGCTCTAACTATCCAAACAAAAGGAGAGGAACAAATTGGATAATGTCTATAAAAACTAATTGAATTCTAAGCGCTGGGCACGCCACCGGGTCGGGTCGCAGCTGTGAGAAAGTTGTAATGAAAGCCAGCGAACCAATCAAATGAGTAAAAAGCGAGTAACAAAAACTGAAAAACGCAGAGTGATGACATGCAAGCTGCTGGATAGATATAGATATATATCTTCCACTTGAAGGAGAGTGTGTGTGGGTAGTCTTGGATGGTAGAAAAACAATTTCACACACAAATTGTACACAGAGGAGAATTACTCAAAACACTCCAAGATGTTCGCATGTCATGGCACCTAGGCAGAGACTGTAAAAACAAAAAAAAAATGAAAAAAAAAAACCAAACCTGAAAACAAGAATAGAACACAGAACCCAGAACAAAAAGCTCATTACTCATATGCCAATCAAAAGGAGGGAAAGACTTGGACCTCAGTGGACCCCCAAAAACGAGCCGCAGATTCACCGAGGGGGATGCCATAATTAATCATCCGCCGATAATTAACAGCGCAGTACGTCCAAATAGAACTAATGTTGGTGGTAATGCCCCATGTATCTGCTGGATACTGCCCTGCGATCCGCTTGCCAAAACTGTTGTTTCATTTTAGCGTCCAACTTTAATGAGTTCGGAATGAAGCTGCCCCTCGCCGCCTTATTTTTGTGCAGCGTAACCACTTGAAAGTGCGTTGGACAGATGGACATTGCCCAGTTACGATATGGACACCCCTGCCCCACTCCCTCCGTCTGTCAGGTCCATGGGCACAACCTTCGGCTTGAGTGATGTACTACGAGGGCCACAAAACATCGACATAGCCATCGATGGATGGTCATTAGCAAAAGATGACGACGACGACGACGACGACTGTGATGTTGATGTTGATGTTGATGGCGCTTCGTTGATGTTGCGTACTCGTAATTCTTCTATAATGGATCTGTTATCTCTGCGCTTAATGGGTTAGCTCTTCGCTCCTCGAGGGGAGGCTTCAAGGGGTCTGTGACTGAGGCTTTGACTGACAGACCTGAAGCATGCTTAAAACTTGAAATTAAATAATTAGTCGCTGGCGAAGCTCAGCCCGCTCAGCTCTCCGCAGCTCGCTTTTTATTTTATATTTCGTATTTAGATGGGGCCAGTGTAATGACCTTTTAAGTACTTTCAAGATACTAATCGCCTCTCGGCCCTGCTTTTTGTTGGCCGCTTTAGCTGCTCTAAACAGCTAATGGCTTGTTGCGGCTTGTTTGTTGTAGTTCAGCGAGTGCAACAAAGTCGCCAGCCACTTTGGATGGCACTAATTAACGTCAGAGGAGAAGCTTTTGGCCACAAAACTTTTCTCAGATGCGTATTAATTAAAATTTTGATAAGACTCCCGCTCCTCGGCTGCTCGCCCGCTCGGGGCGCTTGTAATAAAAGTTGAAAATAAATTACACAAAATTTGTATTTGTATCTTTAGGTGTGGCATCATCATCATCGTCGTCGTCGTCGTCGTCGGCGGCAAAGGGCTTATCGCCAAAAGTATCTACAAAATAATGGGCGACTAATAGGCCGAGACCCCAACCAGCTCTCTGTCTCTATCTCTATCCCGTTCCCAGCTCCGCTTCTTGGCTTGTTGATTATGTCAGCTTTTAAAGCGGCTTCGCTCCGACTTCTCCCCTTTCTGCGGGTGAAAGTGTGCAAAGTTTCAGCTCCCGGAATGGACTTATAGAGTTACACTTGTTGTCGTCGTCTCTCGCCGCGGCGCTGTGGGAATGTCAACTTCAGATGCTGGTCAGCCGCTCAGTTGGCCAATAAATGATGATAGTTCTCGGGGCGAAATCCGAGCTGCTGCTGGGAAAACCCCCCCCTGGAGGAGAGGCGTCAAGAAAACTCCAAGAAACTTATCAAATATTTGTCCCACTTGAGTGATATCTCCCCATGAAGCGGCGTGTGGGCGGCTGGAATGCTCTGAATGCCGGGCCAGATGCGTATTTATCTGAGAGATACATCTCACATTTCGTTGGTATTTGTTGCGTTTGTTTACAGTTAGGCAGCAACATCTTGGCGATGATAAGGTGGATTTTCTACTGCATTCCAAAAGGGTTTTCTCTGGCACGCATTTAATTGAGATTTCTTTGGAACTTGTCTTGTATTTCATTGAATTTTGTGGCTGTTCTCACCAAATAATTGGCCTGGAAAACCTCAAGTCAGCAGGGCCAAGATAAGACTCATAATCGTGGCAGGAACTTATAAACTGTGCCAGCCAAAAAGCCAGCGATTCCAAGTATGCCATCGCACATGGCACTTGCCCAAAAAGCGAGCTCGCCAAGCAGCCCAAATTGAATGCGAAAATTCCCACACATTGTTCAATCTAATGAGAACTATGTCAATGTGTGCTCCATCGCTTATCCCCCGATCCCCAGCCCCAGCCCCAGCCCCTGCTCCTCCATCGGGCCATACTTAAGCTTATGCTTATATATTCGCCCTTGGGCTGACACTTAAGATAAAAACTCTTGACAGGGGGGAGAAATACACTCTCGTCGCCGTTCTCAGGTCTCGGTTCTTGGCTCATGGTTCTTGGTTTGCCTGTAGGCTTTAGGCTCCTCCATCCATCCACCCATCCGCTCCTCTGCTTAAAGTCAATTGAACAAATTTCTATGAGCAAATATTTTATGGTCAGTGCTCGTCTCCTTCGCTCCCTCGGTGTGTGTTGAATTTAAATGAAAATTCCATAAATGCCAGCCGCATAAAAATGTACTAGACCATATTTCATCCCCGGCCGAGTCGGATAGCTCTCTGACAATTTAATAGTATTCCAAAAATTAGCCAATTAGTGGGCAGCAGCTTCCCATAAATATACAAGTGTATATATTTATGGCGTAATGTATTTTCATTAGCAGAGTGCGGGGGCGGGGGCATTAGGCACTTGTAATTAAGAACTTAAAAGCGATAAGCTTTTAGGGAGGGAAAGCACCCAGCCCACACCCCCCGGAAAGGACTCTTGCCTCACGGCTAGTCCTTTGACTTTGTCCCGTCCGAGGCGCTTACACCTGTGGCACTTAATTACTATATTAAATCGGCATATCTGTTTCGGCTCTAATTAACCTTTGAACCTCTTCACAAATCAGCGCCCCCCACAAAAAGTCAAAGCGAATCACAACCCGGGAAAGGGCCCTCCTGGTGGGGTGGCAGTGGTGGCGAGGTGACAGTCACGAGTCCCATTATACGATATTGTATGTACAATTTGAAGCAACTCGCAATTACCAACGACACGTCAAGATGTGAAATTAACACCGTCACACAAGCAGGCAGACAGACAAGGGGGGAGGCCTGGGCCAGTGGGCGGCAGACAGACATATTAATGTTTCTGGCTGGTATTTAACATTCAACAACAATAACAATCACCAAATGAGAGTGTGTGTGTGTGTGTGGTGTGTGTGGGTGACATTTTCTCGTTGGCGCTGCCTCGAAAATCATTAAATCACACAGCAACAACATACGGAAAAAAGCTTTCCCTGTTTGTGTCAGCCATACAATTGGCCACCCATCCCCCCCTCTGGCCACCCTCACGCATATCCTGTCAGGACAACAGCGGAAATAGGTGGAGGCGGGAGAAGGCACAAAAAGAAAAATAAAGAAAGGCGAAGAGCTACGCAACCACAGCACGCAATACTCGCATTTCATTAGACACTTTGCAGCGACGACTCCTATTACTCTTCCTGAAAAGCCATCATGGCCAGGGGCACCACTTCCTTTTCTGGCCAAATGACGTCGTTTCTGACGACGACGTTTTTCCCAAAAAATTAGCGTTACATTGGGCTAAAAACCGACTGCTGCTGACCCCTTTGATGGAGCTGTCACACGAATTGAAATGGAATTCGATGGCCAAAGTGGAGTTCAAACAAGGTGACCCCATCGGAGGGACTATCATTTGGTTGGTAATTATGGATTTCCCCCGGAATGTGCTGACCCCGATTTCGTACTAAAAGTGACATAATTCGACAGTAAACATCTGCTGCTGCTGGCCACGATGATAACTGGTCAGATTAAGTGATATAATCAAGTGGCCAGCGGCGAGAGAACCAACTATTCCATTAGCTAACCGAAACCGAGAGCGAAAACTGGGCGGATGTGCAAATAAAAACTTTTGTTGTATCCAAGCTCCGGCAAATGAGTTTGTCATTATTCAAGCGCTGTGTACATACACACACACATTTCGCGCACCTTTTTTTGTTGGTGGCCACTGTGTAACTTTGTTTTTGCCACAAATTAATTACAATCCTCCGAGTTGAGTGGCCAAATGTTGCTCTTTTTCTTGCCCTCCTGTGTTCCCGTGTATTTTTCATACAACATATTTATCAACGCGTCGCAAAATGTTTGTCCTGGGAGAAGGGAGCAGAGAGAGAGAGAGGAGAGCAAGGACTTTGCGAGAATAAATTGGATGATATTAGGGCGACAACTTTTCATTTAGTTGGCCGGTCGGCGCTGCCCTTAATTTCCGGCCACACGCATCGTATCGGAAGATAGGGATCGGGATCGGAGGGGCGGGAAAATGAAAACGTTAGACGGGAATGAAAAATCGTTAGGCGCGCACCGGAGACGGAGCCGGAGCGAGTGTTTTACGGGTCCCGGTGGCCTGCTCTTCCCCCCATCGCCTTAATATATTTTCTTTTCTTTTCCCTGGCATTGGGTGCTGGTTGCTGGGGTTTTTATTTTGCGCTTCACTTACCTGAAAATAGGTTTGACCCTTGTCCACCCAGCCGATGGCCATATCGGCACCAGCCAGATTGCCATCGGGCGAGAATCCGAAGCCGACGTAGCCCAGGGTACGTGCCTGTATTTCAAATGTTATATCCTGATTAATGATTTGCCATAGTATGCGAAAATCCTCATTCAAATCGATGGCATGATCCCAAATGGGTGTTCCCATCGCCGCTCCTGCTGCCGAGGCAGCTACTCCCGTTGCTGCTCCTGGCAAGGCTCCTCCTGTTGTTGCTGTAACTCCAGCTCCTGCCCCTCCGCCGGTTGTCGACGCTCCCGGCGATGATGTTTTGTTGCTGCGAGTGGTCAACTTGCCGGCAGCATGAACTCCGCAGCCGAGGCTGGCCAAGAGGAGGAGCAGCCAGAACAAGCTGAACGTGTGGCAGGATATAAAACATGTGATTAACGATGACCGCCTTGAACTTGAGAGCGCCGGTCCTCGTCGTCTGCTTCTCTGTACTTCGCTCGGTGTTGCTTCCTCTGTTGATGCTGCTCCTGCTGCTGCCATCTCCACCCTGGTAACTGCTTTTCTTGTTGGCTGCCGCCACATTGTGTTGGCCATTTTGTGCGCCGGTTAGCTGGCTGCTTGAGTTTAGCAAATAGTTGTGATTACTTTTCTTGTTGCCACGTTGACATTTATTACTCTCAAAATCACTGGACGTGGAACGGTCGCAATTACGCAACTGTTTTGGCCTTTCTTGCTCGTCTCTTTCTCCTCTTTGGTGTTATCACAGTTACGATTATTTATTTAAGCAATTTTACTCAACTTTCGCTGGTGCTATAGCTACTGCTGCTGCTGCTGCTTCCTGTTTCCGATTAACCAATGGCCGCTCATTAGCTTCGCTTGTCGCACGAACAAAAGCTCCAGACGGATCTGGCGGATGCAACCTGCAAAGAGAAGACAACAAAAAAATGTTATATAATTGCTATAATTTGTTGTCGACTATAATATGTAGTGGCGAGAACTTGAAGCCGAACCCAAGTCCGAGGCAGCCTTCTTTCGTGTTGCAATGTTTAAACGCATATAATTACATAAATTATGAACCGGTATCTATGAGATACATATCCCCACACAGCCAGCCATATAGCCAGCAATCCATCCAACCATCCATCCAACCATCCATCTACCCATCCATCCAGCCATCCAGCCATCCGCACACACATCACAACAAAGTTGACGGTTAATTTTTTGTTCTTCGTTGCTGTTGTTGCTGTTGCTTCTAGGGAGTTCGTCAACATTTTCCTTGAAGCGTTAATTAGCCTGGTCACGCAGTTTTCACAGCAATGTAAGTCGGAAGACGAAATTGCCCCGAGAGAGCGGGAAAAATTAAAGTCTACTCAGAACTCAGAAGATGTGACAGGAAGAAGGTAAATGCCTGACAGAACTTATTCACACACTCGTCTTTAGGAAGCATTTTTCAGGCAAAACTCAAGGATATAAAGCTTCACTTTCTTCACTTTTATTGTCAGAGGATATCTCCTTCCCCCATTGTATATTCTCTTATTTACGGCATTTGAATGACTAATTCCGGGTTTCCCGTCTCCGATATCAAGGGTCTGCCACTGACTGACTGACTACTGCCCCTCGCACGCAATTAGTGCGTTGTGGCCTGGTCAAAGCAAATCGAAGATAATTACAGCTTGTCATAATTTTAATGAAGAAGGTCGTCCAGAGCTGAACCCGAGTCAAGTCGTCGTTGTCTGCTGTCTGTCCATCAGTCCGGGTCTCTGCTCAACAGAGAGAGACGGAGCCCAAGTGGAGGCAAAGCCAGACCAATGGGATTTATTGTATTAAATCGTCGCGGCTTAGCCAGGCCAACCACAAGCACATTGACGACAAAGAAGAGGACTACTCCTGGGCCTCCATCTCCTACTCCTACTACGGATTCCCCTCCCAGTTGCCATCGCAGCTGTCTGCGCATATTTGGTGTGCGGTTACATTTGATTACATGCCAAAAGTACTGCTCCCAGTCACTCCTCCTCCCTCGCTCCGCAGTTCTTTAATTTGACGTCGGCGTCGGCGTTTTGGGTAAATGTCAAATGGTTGGTAATTTGTTATAAATAGCCAACTTCCGCTGGGCCCCTTAAAACGCGACGCAACTCATAGATACATACAATGTATTTGCGCTAATTCCAAGTGCTTAGTTGCGTGTTCCAAAGTTGACAAAGGTCAACAAACGCCAGGCAAACACCAAGAAAATTGAAAAGCCCCCAAAAAAACTGAATTAAGGCAAGAGTGTTTGTGTGTTTGTTTGTGTTTTATTTATATTTTTTCTTGGCTGGCTCTACTCCGTGGAATGCTCTCCAATTGAATATCTCAGCAAAGATGATGTGATGGAGCCCATAACAATCTCGACCTAATGTTGGTGAAGGCCAATAAAAGTAATTTTCGGAAGTTCCTGCCATTCGACGGGGAATGGAAATGGAAATGGAATGATTGGACAAATGTATCGCCGAGATACTTCTGGTTCTGGTTAGTATCTAGCTAGATTTCTATGGCATATTTATAGGTGACTTTTACGTTTCACTTCCTTCCTAACGACGAAGTTATTGTGGTTTGCCGCCGCCGCTGCCTTGCTGCCTTGCTGTTATCAAAAATGTATCCGCAAGATACACAACAATAAGCTTGATGGCGAAATGTAGCTTTACATTGATGTTGTTGCTGTTGCTGTAAATGTTGATGGCGATGTTGTTGTTGTTGTAGCTGGCGCTGAGTGACGGCCGGCAACGTTAAATGACGTTGATTATAATTATGCGGACTTGTACTTTGTTCATCACAGGCTACAGGGCTACAGGGCTGCTCCTCCTCCTGCCCGTGCTCCTGCTCCCTTGTTGCTGTTTGTTATTATTATTGCTGTCGTCATCATCATCAGCATGGTCATCAGCCACTTCCTCATGATCATCATGGTCATCCTGGTCCGCCTTGGCTTCGACTGCCGTTGATGGGGCGGCCAGATGAATGATGTCTCTTAAATACAGACCCAAGTCGAGAGCGAGGCGAGGCGAGGCCAATCGTCCTCATCATCATCGTGATGGCTGTTGCTGCCGTAAAATTCAAGCCAATTTAGCCTGAAGGAAGGCAGGTCCGGCAGGTTCCTCCTTGCACAGCATGTTGCCCAAGACCCAAGACCAGCCGGGTACCCAAGAGCAGCCCAGTCTGGAGACATTCATAAGTACAAGTGCGCTGCGATGGCCGCGTGACTCTTTCGATCACTTTTGGCCCCAAGATGTGTCATCTCCAGGCAAAGGACACTGGCCGCTGGACACTGGACAGAGACACATTCATAAAGTACAAGTGCTTCGCCTAATATTATTACTTGGCGAATTAACTACGCCGAGAGAGAGATAGGAAAATAAACACAAACTCGCAGATTGCTCTGCCAACTGGTTCTAAAAGGCACGAAATGGCTTCCGTAGACACATTAGTCGCTTTTACACAAAAACCCAGACAAAACGGACAGAGCCCACTTGCCTCCCCGCCCGACGATGGGTGAGCAAAAAAGATGCAACTGAATGAGGCATATAAAAGCCTTCCCAAGCGCCGCCGCGGCACAAAAAAGCAGGAAAAAAACAGAGAAAAATAACCAACAGAAGCGGAAAGAAAGAAAGAAAAGAGGAGCGAAAGAAAAGCAAGAAAAAATGAATACAAGTCAAAGACTTTGTCCAATGGTTTTCATCATTGCACGATTTGTAGATGGAGCGGGTAGCAGCAGTAGTTCGGTCCAGGAGGAGCCCAGGGGTAGGAGGAGGTAGCCCCAGATCTGGTCTGCTTCTGCGGCTGCTTCTGTTCGGCCGACGGACAACGACATTGATGAGGATGTTTTGCCGGGGCAACACAGTGGGACAAGCCCCAGCGAGAGCTCCAAAAGGTGGCGGGAAAATGTATCTAAAGATTCTTAGAGATATCTGTTGAACGGGACAGCAGCTTTAAGTGGACAAATATCTGGCCTAAATGCTGAGTTTTATTTACTTAACTTTAAACTCACTTATTAAAGATTTCTTGGGTTTAAAAGATGCTCCAATTCCCGAACAAACCTTACCCAATTTCAAGCCAAATTACCTTTAAAACTAGAATACTAATTAACCAGAGAGAGATCTGCTGAGTTATAGAAGCTAAACAGAAAATAAATGATGTTGTGTGTAACCTTCTTGGGGGAAATTCGATCCCAAAACAAATTGTTTTCCTGCTGCCGTCACTCTGTGGTATTCCTTTCCCTTAATTGATTCCCATTCTAATTGCGATATTTAGCCAACTCATTGACCTAATCACAGAACAGAATAGAACCGAACAGAACAGAGAGCAGGGTATTCAGCTTCACACATCATTAATAACGATGGATTCTGATTTGTGCGAAATACTCGCAGTGATGCCTTTCACCTACCATTTAATCGAATGCTTTCACATTTTAATATCCGCTGTGAAGCGTAATTAGTGAACTTTTAGTTATTTTTTTTTTATTTTGGCAAATTTTCATACTTTCTAATCCCATCCCAGTGTGCAGTTTGTGGCAATTTCTTTTCAAAAGGGTAAAAGGGGTACACACAAGAGGGGATTTGCAAGCCGTGTATGTTTTCATTTAGCAGATACAAGCTGCAAGTACACACACGAGATGCTACCGGGCCTTCGTCATCATTGAAGATGCTTCATCATGTGGCAGCAGCAACAACAACGACGACGACGACGACGGCAGCAACAGCGATTCCAGAGTTCTGCGGTTGCCGCAGCTTGATTATAAATGTACGAGGCAACTTGTATGACATGTAAGTTGTTGTACTTGCAGCCTTGCATCTGTGAGAACGTGTATCTGTGCCGTGTCCACGGCCGCATGCATGTGTGGTTGTCACTGCACCTGTCATCCTTGCAGCCTGCCAGCAAAAATTGCCGGTGCGGTGCAGCAGCAGCGCAAAAAACAAAAAAAAAGAAACAAAATTATTATTTATCATCGGCGGGGCAAGGTCCCCGAGAGAAGTCAAACAGGGAATTATGCGGGTATGTATACACGGATAAAAATTACATATTAAATAACTGAAGGCAATTTAAGAGAACAATTATGAGGTTTAGAAAATATCCTATTAATTAATAAAGGGAAAAGTAGATAGATAACTTTAACCTAAACCTTCGAAGTACTCAAAGTAGCTTCTTTTCAGCTAAAAAGTAATATTTCCCATCACATTCTTAAGCAAGATTGTCATTAAAATGTTAATATTTAATATCATTTTGGTTCCGTGTAGCAGTTATATATAGAAATGCGCCGGGGCTCCACTAATTACTGCACATCATTTGCTTACTGTGCTTCAACTGCCATCGTCGTCGTCGTCGTCTCCAGGCCCATCAGCCCAACTTCCCCAGCTCGCCGCCGCCTTGCAGATTTAATTGAGTAAAAAAATTGACTAATTAGAGTGAGTCCAAGGCACTTGGCCCCCGGCAAGCAGCGAGAAAAAAGAAAACAGGTCTCCAGTTGAGTGGGGCTTAGGTACGAGGGCAGAGCCACATCCAGACACAGAGACAGAGACAGAGGGAGGGGCTACCTGTTCTCATTTATTAAGGCCTGGTCAAGAGCGGTTTGAATCAAAACTGCGCCTCCCAAACCCAAGGCTCCTGTCGTCCATCGTGTGTCGTCTTCGTATTTAATGATCATTAAACAAGCTGGCAGCCAATTGCACTAAAAGCTGCAGGCTACTGCCAGCCATAAGGACAGTGGGTAAAAACAATCAGATTGCTGGGTAAAATATATATGAAAATTTATGAAAAATAATAAGAATTTTATGCTGAATAAAATAATAAAAAAAGCTTGTCAGGATAAGGCAAACCCTGAATAAATAATATTGTATTGAATAACAATCGTGAATATATTTAACTTTAAAGATATTAAAACCTTTTAAATTCCTAAAGAATTGATAAATATTTATAGTTTAATATTATTAACTTTAAGTCTTAAGCCTGTCCTAATCTCTTTCTCCCAACTTAACCCACTGTGAGCGGGCCAATGGACTGATGAAAACTATTAGTGAAGGCAGCTATGGAGCTGCAAAGTGGCTGCCTTTTTGTAAATTGCACCGACATTCCAGCAGTTCCTGCCTGGTCCTCCTGTCCTGTCCCGTCGCGTAATTTAAATAATCGTAAAAAATAATAATTCGTTCTATTGGCTTGGATGGCCATGTTCAGCGCTTTGGCGCTGCCTGTTGATTATTATGGCCCTGGTAATATCTTTTGCTCGTTAGCAATTTTCGTTACGAATAAATAGTAATTAGTGTGCCGAAAAGAGTTGGGCGAGCAGCTCCTTTATTGGCATTCCACCTGCAAACTGTAGTGCACAAAGCCTCCTGGCACTTTGCTGACGTTCTCTGTTTTGGGCACTTTTATTTGACATTTTTCATTAAACACGAGATGAAAAAAGGTTTTTCCATCTTCGAAGAGTGGGTTCGAGGGGGGCGGGCTGTGTCGTTGACATAACATTTTTGTAGAGGCTCCTCGCTCCACTCACCCTCGTTCTTCTCACCACTTTGGACCGAAAGTTTGAAGGCATCTGGGGAAATATGTCAGCGTTGTTTAAGTTTTTAACATTTTCAACTGGCGAGGCTGCCACTGCCTCTGCCTCTGCCCCTGCCTGGTGGAGATTGCTATTTACTCTGGCATAATTGGCTTGTCGGCATAGTTATAAAAAAGTTCTGCTCGGGTGCAATTGGATTAAATGAATGGATACTATATATATGCACTGGCACTATCAAAGTTTTCCTTTGCAGAGTTGGCTTTGGTTATCTTTGGAGTTCTCCTCTAACGAAAGGCAAACAAAGGCGATGCAAAAATTACGCTTTTAATGCGAACGCATCTCGGAGTGTATCTGTATTATCAGTGAATCTGCAGGATATCAATCTTGACTCGGGGCGAATGTTAATATATCATGAGAGAGTGGCTATCTCTCTCTCTGGTTCTAGGAATGATTGATTACCCCGTCAGTGGGGGTCAGTGGAGTTAATTTGGAGCCGCCGGAGGTTGACAACCTGCGCGGCATCCTGCCCAATTGAATATGCAGGATTATCCTGCTTAGGAGGAAGCGTTCTCCGTTCTCCGCTCAAACTGAAATACACTCTCTGTGTCGACTGCCTAAACTTGGTTTACTTTTGGCCTGCTTGTGCTGCCAGCAATGGATACACAAATAGTTGGAGAAAGCTGCTTGGATGCCTGGCTCTGTGTGTCATCTTTTTGGCTTATCAGCTGCGCATCATAAAATTTGCCTCTTCTTTTCTGCAATTGCGAGCTCCGCTCACTTTTCCCTGCTTTTCCATTCCATTTTTCCAGCTCCGAAACTTTCTTTTGTTTCTGTCTATTGCTAAAAAGTCGGGACCCCGTTACTACTGCTCCTCTGGAGGCCCCCGTCGTAGTTCGTAGTTGTGTATGGTTTTTTTTTTTGGAGCCAGCAAGTGAATTTTCTCATTTTGCACTTGATATTGTTGCCGTTTTTGCTGCCTGCTGCCTGCTGCCTGGGAAATTCTTCTGCTTTTTCTACTTGCTGTTTCTGTTGTTGTTTTTGTTTTTTCTTCTTCCGTATTTTGGCAGAGTGAAACTTTTCAACGCTCTCCCTTTTTCCTTTCCCCCCTTTTCCCACCTACCCGCTTTTCCTGTGTCTGTGCCTGGCTGCCTTTTGCATTTTCGGTAGGTATGAAGGTAGGAAATTTAATCTCAAAGTCGTCATCGTCAACGCTGCTAGTTGTTGTTGTTTATTCCTCTTGTCGGCGACGTCACAGAAAATATTTAATTAATTTTTCGAATTTTAATTAAAAAGTTTCCGTTGCGTTGCGTTACGTTACTTGCGTCATTGGCAGTGCGAAAAGGCCTCAGCTACTTGTTCTATTTTATTTGTTGTCTGTTTTTGGAACCCCCGTGTTTTATTGCGTTAAGTAGCAAATATTTAATGGGGGGCTGCAGGTAACCCAATACAATACAACTCAAACCAGAGACAACTCTTCCCGGCCAGCGCCATCAATCAATGCGCTAAGGAGCAACAGCCAGCGAGCCAGCGAGTGGGGCCCGGTGGAGTCCATTCCAATAAACATAAAGCAAACACTTAATTGTCTGTCAGCGTTAACAAACCGACAACACAAATATCATATGACCGAGAGGGGGACATTTGGGGGGGTTTTCCATAAGCAGACACACACATATATCACCTGCTGCGCACTGAAATGTTTTTTCCACAAAACTTGTAAGAGATGCCAACCGGCCGATAGGCCCATGAAGAAAGAGAGAACTCTCAGACCAAGACCCATGCCCATGCCGATGCCCAAAACCCATACCATATCATTCCGTTTGGACCAGGTCCGAAACCGAACTAAACTCTCCAGCATGCATTTCGTTATCTGTGACAAAGATCTCCTGGCCATTAAATTAACACTTAATGACTTGTGTGTGCGTACGGGTTTTTTTTCTCCTTATTTTTATTTTGTATTTTTTTTTCTCTTAGGTGCAGACGACAATGATGACTAAAGGGAAAAGCAGCAAAAAGAAGAAAAGACGCTGTGCAGCAGCCACACATCATTAAGAGACAGCGGGGAGGCGTTGCCCGGGCTTTCGTTACCTCGGAGATTCGGATTCAGATGCGGATTCCTACTCGGATTCTCCTACACAACATCTACTTTGATACCCTACAAAAGGCCCGGGCCCTGATGACTTTGTTAGCCCGGCTGAAAGGAGGGACCTGCCCGGCTGCCTGCCTGAGAATAATGGCATAAAGGACAGCATCCCGACAAAAGACTTATATGGGAACACACCTTGCCCTTTGTCTGTTCGGGGTTTATCAACGTGAAAAATGGAATTATGGCACAAGGAAATGGATTAAAAGAAGGAAAGACTCATGTCCAAGATCTCTGATTGCTCTTTTAGAGTTTCCAAGGCAGGTGGGTAGAAAAGAAAATTGAAATATAGATTCAGAAATTTAATTTAAAAGGGAAATTTCAAAGGGCTTAGGGAAAAGAATAATGAATAAATGGAACTGAATTTTATAAAGTGCTTTTAAGTCTGCACAGGAAAAAATACATAAAATTATAATCAAAAGAATATCAAATCGAATTTAGATTAATTTCAAATGTTTCATAAAAATATAAAGAGAAGTAGTTGAAACTAAGAAACTTGTATTTTCTGTTAACTCAAAATATGTAGTAAATATCTCCTTATTTAAATTGAATTTTATCATAATTAACTACAAATATTTCCCTTTCACCTCATCACATAAATTGTCATCCTAGATTTTTGTAAAACAAACCTGAAAATAAAATAACAAACACACGATTATTCTTAGATTCATTGAAGACAAGAAAACGCTATCCAGGGAACATAAATTGAAATCCTAGAGCCCCGTTTTGGAGCCCCTCTCTTCTAGCATTTGAAGGGCATCGAGTGTTCGATGCGATTGGGGGCGAGAGTATCTCTCCGATGCCATCTCATTTGTATCTACATCTTCGGCGGCGGAGTACGAGTATCTTGTTTGCAGCCATAAGTTTTCAAATTGTTTTTAGACTGACAAAATAAATGATGACAGGCGGCACGGCGGCTTTATCGTCTCCCCGCGGCCCGCGGCCCTCGGCCTGCTAAGTTGTTCTAATTTTTTGTTCCCCACGAGATCTCTAATGGGCGTCCACAGAAAATGCTTATATGTTAGATGAATAGATAAATCTGGACGCTGGGACGATGGGACGACGGGACGCTGAGACTCCGACGACATACTGGGAAATGGCGTTTCAGAGAAGTGTCTGTGGACGACGTGTGGGCAGAAGTGGAACACAATTTGATGTTTCTCACTTAATTTGTTATGGCGAAGCCCTAACAAATTTCCTGCCATTACACATGTTTTTGTTGTAGCCCCAGGAGGAAATATACTTTTATGATTATTTAAATGTGTCTCTGGCATTAATTAATCGGCGGCAATCATCGGTTGAATGCGGCAAGTGGCATAAATATTTCATTTAAGATCAGAAGAGACTAACCGCAGAGAAACAGGATGAGGTGAGGCTACCTGTATCGGTGATAAATTTATTGCATAATTGAACAGGACGAAAGCCTCTCCAAGGCCTTAAAATGCAATTGTTGTTCATGGTTTTCGGGGGTATCCTTCATGAGCATGAGGACACACTTTCCCAGCTATCCTGCTGTTATTTATGGGCTTGCGGTGAACCAACAACTGGCAAGGGGGAAACAAGGAAAAGGAGCCTTTCCCCACGGGGAAAATGGGGGCTCTTTTGTGTGCTTGTGTGTGTGTGTGCGAGCGTGCGTGCTCTCCTTGTTTTGTTTAATTAAGTAGCATAACTGTAAACAAATTAATTTCAATATTAACAAAGAAGATTATTGAAAATCTCTCGCATTATTTACAATGTTGAATGACAAAACAAATAAATTATTAATTTTCCAAGAGCCCTGCTACCGTCCTTTCCTTCCACTCGACTCGATGACAATGCATGATATTTCCTTTTGAGGGGCTGCCAAGTGGGGAATGTGGTGTGCACAAAGCAGCCATTTGAGTGTAAACATTCTGTGCGATTACAACTTCGGTTGCCGTTTTAATTGTCCCAGCCACAAGCTGAGACGTGGCCACCCATCCCCCTCTGCCTACTGCTTATCCCACCCAAGGACCCTCCACATTTTCCTTGGCGTCATGCTCGAGGGAGGGAGTAGAGGAGGAGAGCCAAGCCTCCCCTGGCTGAATGGGGCAAATGTAGCTTGAAAACGGTAGCCTTTGTCGGAGAACAGCTCAGTTGGCTTAGCCAATATGACAACATCCGGGAGTAGGGGCAGCTCCCTGGCTCCTTGGCTCCTTCGTCCTCGGTCCCAAGGGTGAGTTTAGCTTGATGATGGAAAAGCAAGTCACTTGTTGAAAGGGTTGGCAAATAAT
The DNA here is from genome assembly GCA_035045905.1 of Drosophila anomelani. NCBI lineage: Eukaryota > Metazoa > Arthropoda > Insecta > Diptera > Drosophilidae > Drosophila > Drosophila anomelani. Next base: position 15,667,505 of record JAWNOO010000165.1, read on the forward strand.
AAAAACAATTGCCGGCAGCGATTAAATTAGGGAGGATCCACATATAATTGGAGCTTGTTTCAAGTCCTTTAAGTCGCCATATAAAAATGTTCCCCCTAATTCCAGCTAAAAAACTTAATAATGTAATAATTTCAGCACCATATATCTGCGGAAAACTCTTCTGTTTAATCCCCATGGGTTACAAGGGTCTGTCCATTGCAGTTTCCCCCACTTCCTTGAACTCTTGTCAGCGCAGGACTCTTTATTCTTCAGCCCCGACTTGACCTTGTCCCCTTACATAACCTTCTCCACAAGGACATAGAGACATTCCCTGGGCAAACAATTAATAAAGCTCAATGTCGACTAAGGCTGTGTAATAAACCAAAACCTTAAGCTAGACAATTAAAGCACAAAGCCCTCGAATCGCTCTCAAATGCCATCCGATGGGGGCTGTCAAAGGCACTGACAAGATATTGAATATCTCCGGATCAGAGCCGCACAGGATACAGACCACAGGACACACACGCGGAACAAAGAGTCCGGGGCCACACAAATATAGTCCGATGGGGAGGAAATCGTTTGCTCATTTAAAAAATTAACTTCAGAGTACCTTGCCGGCGGCAGCAACCAAAATAAAAATCAAAATAAAAAACAGAGCTGGAAAAACAGAGGGACGGGGACACAAAAGCGATTTATTGGCTACGCAAGATAAATGGCAAAATGTTTACAGTTTCCCAGAGTTTCCCGCTCTCACATTGAAAACGAAATGTAAGCATTTTCCGCAAAGGTTTTTTCTTGTTGGTTGTCGAAAAACTTTCGGCAGGTTTTCGCTTCTTTTTCTCTCGTTTTTTTCTTTTTTTGTATTTTTATTTTTTAAGCCCAGCTGCTGGTTGTTGTTGTTCTTGTTGCCACTGCCTCTGCTACACATGCGATAAAAATTGCTCAAATAAACTGGTGAAAAAGGGACAGTGAGGTGAGGAGAGGGGGGAGCTCGGACTGAGCGACAGGAGGCGGCGACTGCAGCAAAAACATCATTAGCATTACCAAATAAATCACATCCGTTTTTCAGACACAGTCCGAGTCCGAAATGTAAGCGGGGTGGGGGACCAACCAGGGGGGTCAGCGGCACTTTAGCCAAAAAAATAAAATGATAACAAAAGGGAAAAGTTGTGAGGGAAATTATATGGACTAGGGGATACCTCAAAAATAATTGGAAATTAATAAAAAAATAATTTAAATCAGAAACTGTATCTCATTTTTGGCGATAAAGATTTTATAGAATGATCTTGTATTATGATGATTGTTTTATAAATTTTTTATAATTTTTCTCCATTTTTAATTTCGGCTTTCAAATTTCAAAAGTAAATTAATAAATTCACAAGTGACTGCTTTGATTTCTAACTTAAAATATATATATATATATTATGCTAAATACTATGTTGGATAAATATACTCAAATAAATCCTCTATAGCTTGCTGTGTTTTATTCATTCAAAGTTCTTTAACCTCGGATTAAATTCGGGAAACCCCTGTAAGCTGGTTATAATTTCCATACAGGAACATGATCTACTATATATGGTTATAGGAACAAGCAAAGCTGTTACAGATCCCAGATTCGATTTGTTTACAATAGTCTCCTGGCACACAAGACACTGCTTATGCTCCTCGGATACCCTTGTCATATATGGCTGCCGTGGTATATGAAAAGGATAAAAGCTTTGAACACCGGAGTGCAATAAATTTCTCTCGTGACGAGCATAAAACTTTTTAAACACAGAGCAAGCGAAAGAGACGGGGATATAGGGAGTGAGGGAGAGAGAGGGGAGTAGGACGATGGGGAATGCCACCAGTGGCAACAAAAGCAACACAAACGCATAGCGAAGCGGCAAGTTCCGTTTAAATTCCTTCCTTTCACCCTGCCCACAAATCCGCCCCAGTAATGCACACACATGCAGGCGGGTGGAGAAGGGATCCCCACTCATGGTGTGTGTTGGTGTGTGTGTGTGCAGTGGCTGTTTGCTCGCCCCCCCCTTTCTCTACTTTTTTTCCAGCTTGCCATTTCTCGTTTTTATTTGTGTGCATCAGTTTGGATTTTGTGGTTTGATCCTGCATCCTACTTCCAACATCCTTCTTTGGCCATCCCTCAGCGTCGTTGCTGCGCCGATGATAAAGTATGCCAACTGTCAGCCTGCTGCTGCTGCCACGCCCACACAAGTCCGCCAACGCCCATCAGCCTACAACCAGGCAATACATCAGCTCAGCAACTTTGCTCAATAAATTTTTCCGTTCTCGGCGCCCCGCAGTATGCTATGATTTTCACTGATGTGCAGCGCGGGTGCTGCAGTGGCAAAAGGAGCCTAAACAACTTGCTCACGGAACGAGAAGGATTATAAGGGGCCAGAGCGGAGAGGAATCGACCGGCGGGTTACCTGGGCCACCGCTAAGCTAAGAAGCTGACAAAGTTTTTGCGCGCTCAATTTAGTGGAATGCCAAGTTTGAAGTGGCTCCAAGTCAAAGGATTTATTGTCGCAAAAAGGATATATCGATGTTTTTTATCTGTCGCAAGTGTAGAAAGACACTAAGCTATGGCTTAGGGATTTCAATTTATTAAAATGCCAAATGGAAATCATAACAAGTATATATCATTTCAGATTGAAAAGTGAAAATAAAGATAAAATATTTATGCAGCTTTGACAATTTCTAATATATTAATTTCGTACCCAAATTTAACAGTTACTAGATATACCCCTTAAGCCAGGCTACCCTCTATCCGGAGGAGTATGAAATTATAACAAGTTTTGTAACAACATGAAGCGTTTACATTGTTCGACCGCCGACCAGGAGAGACTAGGACTTTGGCCTGCTTTAACACAGGACTCCATGCCTGTGCCCCCATCTGACCGATCTGACCATCCTGCGTCCTGTTTGTGTCCCGTCACAGTGGCAAATTTTATTGTTGCTCCTGCTGGGTTGCTGGGTTTGTGTGGGGCAGCGGCTGTCTGTGGAAAAATCTGCATTGGACATAAATGTCAACACCCGAGGAGGCAGGGAAAGCAGAGAGCAGAGAGATTTTCGTCCACGAACGTGTGTGTGTGGGTTCCTGTCTAAACCAATCTGCAATCAGCTGCAGCTTTTGGCCTGGTCCGCTCGATTTTTCCTCTTTTTCCTCTCTCCCTCTCGTAGTTCGTGGCCATATGCCGTGCTAGTAGCTCGTATCTTAATTTTTTGGCCAGCACCGTGCACGAGTGGTGGCGAGGGGAAAATGGCCTCAAAAGATGCAGTCGAGAACGTTGCAGACATTTTTGGCCAATTGGCAAAATGGGTCAACCGAAATAAGCACAGTTCCCCTTGCTAGGAGCCTCGTCGCATTCGTAGTTGTCGTTGCAATTGATTGAATACGTGATGTCCATGCAAAAAACAAACTTAAAATCCTCGCCAGACGTCGCCCGCTGCAATCGAAATCGAAAAGTGGTTTTAAAACCGAAATTGCAGCGAAAACGTTTGCACACTTTTAATCAATAATAAAGGCGGACCGAGGGCGCAAGGATATGAGCGGATATTTGGCGTGTCTGGGGGCCAACTTCAATCAGTGGGAATTAGGCAAGTGGAGCGCGGAAAAGGGGCCAAATATTATTTAGCCCTGGCTCAAGGCCCCCGCCCATCGAAAGTGGAATATTTCCGGCTGCATATTCAATTAGGCAATTGAGCAATTATCATAATTTTCAATAAGTTATGACCAAATGATAATTTGGCCCCATTCCAGGACACGTCTGGCCCCCGCCCCCCATTGAAATTCCCCGGCTTTTTGGACGGCGGAATGTTGTCGGATGACCGCAGATTATCCGCAGCGTGTAACCAGCTATTCAATACAAATTCGCCTGTCTGACCCTAACTGACTGGGCGATATAATTCATAGGGAATCGCTTAAATTGTATTGCTAAAAAATAAAAGAGAAAATGGCTTTTTTATCGCTTTGCCGGAATGGTAATTACTACACACTCGCACACACACTCTGGGAATGTTAATTGTTAATTAAAATTGAAATTGAAATGAGAGAAACTTGGTCGAGCATTGAAGCAATTTGCAAACTGCGCTGATTAATTTATTTATATTGAACAGAGAGTCGCGGATACTTAATGTGAAAACTGCATTTATTATTAACCAAAAAAAGCAAAAATCCATCTTTATAACTCCATAAATTTCTCGGTGGCTCCGGGGGGCAATGCGAAAATTGAATAAATTTTCGTTAATTGTTGTCGCGCACCTGTGCGTATCCTTGGGAGTCCTTTTCGGCGGACTCCGGCGGTGGCCTCTGCGGTCGATTTGTGGCATATGAAAAAATATTAAGTGGCGCCGCTCCTCCGATCCCGTGTCCTCTGCCACCTCCTGCGGGCACATTGTCTGCCCTTTGACATGCAATATATAATTTTTACGCCACGGAAACTCCACTCTCCGAGCGGTGTGGCAGGCCGGGCTCATCCCAGATGCTCCCGCGGCAATTTGTTGTCTTTTTTTTTTGTTTTTTGTGGCACGGCCAGCGAGTTTAATTAATTTACATGGAATTTACAACAACCAGTGCGCAGGGGGGCAACTACGACTACAACTACACGCGACACGTGAAAGTTTAAACGGGACAGGTGAAAAATGAAAAATGAAAACTGAAAAATAATCGAATTGACCGACCGACCACGAAGCGATACAAAAGTGGCCATCGATATAGGGTGTATGTCGGGGCCTAACGGTGATTCACATGACATCCGACATTTTCCATAGGACCCTAAAGGACACTCTCTCGCCGTGTCGCGTGTGTGTTGCATAAAATTTTAATTAATGTGCCTACAAAATGCTGAGGGGGAGGACAGGGGACAGGGACAGGGAACAGGACTTCCTTCCTCCGCCCTTGCCTACTGACTCCGGACAGATTGACGCGGACCAGGCTTTGACGAATGCACAGGAAAAGTTTTAAAGGCTTGACAAAAGTTTTAAAGTTTCCAACTTAAACAACTTTCGAGGCAGGGAGAACCCTTAAAATATTCGTATTGATTTTGGGGGCGGACCCCTGGAACAACTCTCTCAATCATTAAGCCGATTTACATTGTTCGAAATCCGAGCATAAACATGTGCGTGTGCCATTGTGTCTAATAAAACAGGAAAGCACACAAACAAAGGGGCAGAAAAACCATTTAGCCAGGGCCACAAAACATTTTCATTTTCCAGCAATGCTTGTAATCCGCAAGCCAAGCTGGAAAAGTGCAAAAATATTTGGGTAAAAAATAATACAGGCCGGAAATCTAAATACGAAATGTAACAAAAGGCGGCTGGAGGCTGAGGTAAAGCTGGATGGCGAACGAATATTTGGCCGAGCATGAAACAGAAGATTTATCATCTGTGTGTGTAGGTGTCTCTAACCAGGCCGTAACGATTTGGCCAACATCTATTCACATCCACATTCGCATGCTAATGGGAAAACATTTCTCTGCTGCTGCTGCTGCTTCTGCTAGCTGGGCCAGGCCAGTGCCGTATTCATTTATCAAAAATAATATATTAAATTGCCAACATTGAATGATATTTTAATTTGCATCTTCGTCTCTGAATGTTTCCTTTTGAATAAAACATTAAAATGCCAGCATTTACTCTACGTCTATGTTCTACGTACGCGTGTGCGTCTCTCCCTCTTATCTTTATTTATTCAAAAGATAATTTTATGTGTTCCGCAGTCGAAGCATAAAATTACTATGTCGAATATTGTTTGAGCAAATAAAAACGGAACTGAATAAGAGTCACATGCAAAGTTTGGGTGGGGGGGAGGCTGAGGGCCGGCTGGGTGGCATAAGCGTCGTGCATCACCCAAAAAATGGCTGCCTCTCGCTCTGCTTGTGTGTGTGTGTGACAGGAAATGCCATGCAGACTAGGAGAAAGCGGAAACGGCATCAGGACAAAGTTCATTTACATTTATATGGTCTGCTTACAATGTTAACGCTCGTGTACGAGTATGTGAAATGTCCTCGGCCCCCCTCAAACATTATCCAGGACACAGCATCCCTGGGACTATTTGAAGAGTCAGTGAGTCGTCGTCGTCGTCTAGTCTATTTGCCTATTTGCTTTATCATCGCTGCCTTTTGCCAACTGATAATCTTTATTGCAGTGAAATATTTAATTTAATAAATGCCCGAGAACAATTCATTCCCCCCTGAACTCTACTCCCCGCCCTCTCTCCTTTGCAGTTATATTTTACAATTTATTTAATTTATAGACTTTTGTTCTCCCCTTTTGTTTTTATTGTTTCAATGTCTGTCGGAGAGGGGGCTGGGCGGCCAGTATGTGTTTTTGCAACTCAAAAAAAGCGTATAAATGATAAACACGCATAAAATATGCCAAAACAACAATTGAATGGCCAGAACATGAAGAAAGGGCTCACAGATTGTGTGGCCAATAAGCCAGATTTGCTTTTCTGTTTGCGGACAGACATGATGTGATGGGCTTTGTTGGCCAAAAGTGAAAAAGGAAGTTGGCAATGACAAGATACAGAAATTGGTCAAAAGATAATATAACACCATGACTCAGATTAACAGGAAGTGAATGCTGAATAACTACTAAGATGGAGAGGGAGAGTGATGAGTTGCAACTTCAAAGTGATATTATTTCCAGTCTTTGGCTATTTTTGAAAGCATTATTTAAGAGGACTCTTTAAGGGTTTTTTATTAACTTATTTTTCATATGCACCTATGCTTTATGCTTCCCAGACATATCTCCCTATAGATCACCTAACCATGGCCTCATTTCTCAGCTCTCTTTGTTTATTGCAAATCATTTTTCCGCCCCTTCGAAGCTAGGCAATTTTTTATGATTTTTCATTCCAACAATTTTCAGAGCATGAAATTTATATTTTTGTATGCCATGGCGAAATTATTATTTGTCGAGTTAGAAAATGTGTCGCGTTATAATAAAAACTCAGGAGCGCAGTCGGAGGGCGCGAAGGGATCGCAGTTTTTGGTTTTTGGGGTTTTAGGTTTTTGGCAGCCGACGCGGCGCCTTTTGTTATGGCCCCTGATAAATTGCGGATGATACAATTGCAAAAATAAGCAGAAAAGTGGCAAGAGCAGCAGAAAACCCCCCCAAAAAAAATAGGAAAAACAATCTAAATAACAACAGCGAGAACAGAAGTGTGTGCAACATATTTACAAGGGGGGGACATGGCCTAGACAGAGCAAACAGTAAATAAATAATGTGGTTAAAAATTTGCCTGAACACACACACACATGCGAGGATGAGTGCGAATGAAGTTTGACTTTGAATAATGTTTGGATTGTCTCTGGCAGCTGAGCGAGACAGCGGGACAACAAGGACAAAACACAGGCTGTCGCTGGCGAGGATAAATCGAGAAATTATAGAACTGTGACTAGTATAAGAAATGGTCTAAGACCGAGCTGAGCCGAGCCGAACCGAGCCGAGACCAGCGAGCGTGGCAAGATATATCGCCGTCAGTTAAGAGCCAGAGCCGCATAAGAAAGCTCCCAGCCTCCAGCCTCCACTTCTCCACTCCCCTCAAGGTGCCACATGTTACGGCAAAAGGGAAAACAGCCACTGCAACATCTGTTGTCCTCAAAGTCGGCAAAACTCGGCCCGAAAGTGGTTCAGATGAAAAGGTGGAAAAAAAAAGGCAGCCAAGGCAGAGAAGCGACAAAGAGCTAAGACTATGGAAATGACCTAAAGTCGGCCCAAAGCGACCTCAGCGTTCGGTCAGTGGTATTATTATGCTAAGACGTAAAGGGCCTATGAAAAATAACTACTATTAAGAGGGAAAAGAATGCGATACATACGATTAGTGTCTTTAAAATAACAGCTTTATTTTCTTCATAACAATGGGTTAAATATTTTTCAAACGTATCCGAAATAAATTCATTTTTTTACAATACCTCGATGTAGCTTATCAAAAAGAAGCGGAAACGCACAAAAAATTCTTGAGCTTTCTGGATAGCAACTACTTTAAAAATAAATATGTAACAAAATATAATTTCATATCAATAGTCCCTTGTAAGTGATTTTATTGTTTCTATTAATTTGCTATAGCAGTTCTTATTCTATTAATCTTGGAAGTGTTTCCTGTCCTGTTCCTGTTGCTTTTAAATTTTAAATAATAAATAATGAAGAGTTATAATAAAATTATATTTAACTAAATTTGTCCTGCATTGAAATTAGAATATTACTTGAATACTATAGACCTTCACCCATTTGTTCTAAATTTTCCCAGCTACATCAACAATTTTTCTCAGAAATTCTCCCGCTTAAAAGGTAAATCCCCCGGAGCAGCTCTTTCGCAGGGTATCAGTCCGTAAGCCTACCCCATGGCTATAAAAATTGTTTTTGTTCGTGTGAGTTTTTTATATGCCGATGGCCGGCCGGACATAAAAATTGTTTATTAACAAATCAACAGCAATAACAAAAAACAAAGCCTCCGGCCTGTCGTTGGGAGGGTCAAAGCCAGCGCCTTTTTTATTTTTGTTATGTATTTCACTCCCATTCTGGGACATTGACAAAACATTAAAATCAGCAAAAATGTTATTTGTTTCCCTTCGCCCGATGCTGTTGTTGCTTTTGTGATGCCCGTGGCATTTTTCAAATCGCTCGACTTACGAAAATGCAATAAATTGCAGACGTAGTAGGGATTTTTGCGCATAAATTTTATAAAAACGAGAAAACTCACCGACTGATGATGATGATGATAAAAACGAAACGACGTGCATATACATCCGTAGAGGAGTATATACCCATGCCCATACCCAAGTTGGAGTGGAAAAAGAAATGAAATATATGTATGTGAAAGGCCAAGACGAGCAGGACGACCACGACGACCAACGACGTCTTGGAGTTGAATCGCAAGAAGGGAAAGAAATATTTATCAAGCAAAAAATGCCAAGGCAGCTCAATGATTGGAGGTTCACAAGTGGTGTGGGGTTAGGTCGCAGGGTTTCAATATTTATGCATTATGGATATTAGTTTGAACCACAGGAAAAATACCATTAAAAGCAAAAGCATGAAGTCGATTACGCGCCAAAAGCAAAAATTGCTGAAAGGGTAGCTGTGGAGGAGTGGAGCTGTGGCGCTGACAGCCCCAGCAGTAGTCAAAGCCGAGAGCATAGAAAAAATCAATTTACTTGAATTTCTGCTCCTCCTCGATCCCCCCTCCTCTGAGGAGGCACGCACCCCCAGCATCTTGAATGTGACAAAGCTTTGGAGAGGAGGAGAGGAGAGGGAGGCCCTTGGACGGCGTGAGCGACAGCAGCAGCTGCTGCTCCGCCAGAAGATGCTCCTCCAGCCAGTGTCGTTGGCATTTTTCCTCTTTTCCAGATTGCCAGCGACATTTCGACTGAGTTGCAGGATTATTGTGGGCACACCACCACTCCAAGCAGCGAGGGGAAAAGGACTAAAAGGACTCCAGGAGACAATTTGTTTGACGTGCAACGTGTGGCGAGCGGAACTAGCGCAGCGCCGAGCAGGTTTTACCACCAGCCAAATCCTCAGGATTTACGGATACAGGATCTGCAGTTCAGGCGATGGATGCATCGTTAGTGTGGAAAAAAGTGTCAAGGCATTTCAGCCGTCATAAGTCAAGCTGCAGCCGGAGAAGCCGGAGAACAATATCCAAGATAATAATCGATGACTGAGCACCCTTTTCCCTTAACAAAAAATAAAAAGAAAAAAAAGGTAAGGGAAAAACACTTTTCCCTCGCTATCTGGCCGATCGAGAAATCCACTTTAACCCCGACGCACTGATGCATAATTAGGCCGGCGTAACCCCTTATCCCGATAAGTTATCACCATCGGTTACCGCTCGAATCAATCGAGCAACCCTCGCTGACCGCACTTTCGCCTAATTTATGCCGCTTTTCCCTCTCTCGCCTGAGGGCCGCTTCCGTTCTGGCCGCACATAAATATTCATCATTAATACGCTTTACGCTTTCGCTATTGACACTGCCGCGCGCTGCCCCTGCCAATAACCATTTAATTAAAAGAGTTGGAAAAAAAGAAGGGAAAGGGCGCAAAAGTTTTTATTTGCCCCGCCCCGTTGCCTGGGACTCAAATTAAGCGAAATTCTATTAAAAAAGGGCCAAGGCAAACGCAAACAAAACACAAATGAAAGCAGAGCAAACATTTGCTAGTTCGACTATATACAACGACCCCACGCACCCATCGTTAATTTTTATGGTACGACTTGAGAGTCGTGGCATTTTATGACTTTAAAAGCTATTTTAGAGGCCTCTAGTTTTTTTTCCCCTCCTGTAACTGTTTTTATTTGACAATGTTTCCACCGCTCGCCAATATTGGGTATGGATTCTGAAAGCGGGATCTTAACCGTGGAGCCATTAAATGGGACATTACACGGACGCAGGTTGGGCAAGGGTTAAATGTGTGTGAGAGCCACACACAGCGGCGAGGACTATATAAACTTCTGTGGGCAACTCTGGTGATAAGCAGAGAGTGCCACCAATAAAATGGTTAAAGAGCAGCCATTAGCCAAGTTAGTCGGCAGCCTTATCTGGCCTGCATTCCGGCTCCTTTCATTCGGCTGAGTCACCGCCGTCATCCAAGTAGCCAAGTAACCCTCCGCCCTTCCCCATCTACATATCAGCGGCCCCTGATGGAATATTAATGAAAAGAGTCAGGTCAAAGTGGTAGCAAATGGTATTAGTAAATGGCCTAAAGACCGCGATAGGACGCACCAGATAAAGCTGTCATAACTCAGGGGGAATGGAGATGCATTAGCCCCCGCGTAATATTCATACTTACTCTAGGGAAAGTGCATTCAAATGATTGTTTACGAACCTGTAACGAAGAGAATAAATAAATTAGTACGAGGGGGAAAAAAATGTATCTTAATAATAATATTATTATTTGCTGGAAAAGCGATTTCTGGCGGTTGGCAAAGGCAGCGGTGGCACTCCGACCGACCGCAACTTAAATCAACAAGCGAAGGGCATAAAAAATGTTGCGCAATAATTTTTGAATAGTGTGTAAACAGTGGCAAAATGCATAAAGTCAACTTCCGACAGTAAAAATATATACTATGTGTGCACAAGCCGAGGCAGTGCAAATATTGTCATAATCATCAGGCAGCCACAGCAACACAACAACATCAACAACAGCAAGCAGCAGTCGTCAACAACAATCGGTGCCGTCGGGCATTTGGCTTTGTTTGTTGCATAAATATGCCTCAATTCGCCAAAGGGAAGTGCATTTAGCTAGTCTTGTCTGTTTCATTACCGGAATGGAGTTTGGCTCAAAGTGGAGCCATAGGAAAATGTCAACGAGTCGACACGACACACAGCTGCCAACAACTTCTTTCCACATAATTTCCTTTCCCTTTCAGAGTCCGTAAAATGTAACAAATAAGAGAGTATCGGGCGGTGCGGACAGGTAAAGGCAACGAAAGAAAAAATGTGTGTGTGCAAGAAAATGCATTGAAATTTCCAGCTGAATGAGTTTCCACACAAACAGAAGAAAAACCTTTGTTCGAATCAAAAAATAAAAAGAAGAAGAAGGCCCTATCGAACGAAATCTACGATTTATCTGACTCATTGGTTCAGCGCTCAGTTCAAAGCCACACCGAAAATTATTCATTCACATTTATGTTATGTATCTGCAGGTGAATCATTCGATCCAATCTTTCTGCTTATTTTATAGTGCAGTTACATCTTTTATACTTTTTTATGGAGAGTCTCTTATAAATCCAAATTATTCTGCTAATGATTCACTTCGCTCCACTCGAAAATCCCTCTAATCAGCGAATGTCGCCGGAAATATGCTTCGCCTGCTTAAATTCCCCAATGTTTATTCACATTTGCCAATCGCAAATAAATTCTACATCATTATTTAGTAAATCTCTTGACTTTTGTACTTTGCTGCAGCGCAGAGTTGCAAATAAAAATACAAAAAACACAAAATAACTCCCAGCCGGCAGGGCCAGAAGCTGCTCCACTTCAGAGCAGCTTCCAACTTGAAGTTGGCACAAGTTTTTCCAGCTCTCCTCCTTTCGTTCCTTATTGGACTGCTGCTCGGGACAGGACGGCAGGACGAGGGCAACTTTGTTTTGCTTTTTAGTACTTTTGATGACTTTCTGCCGAACAGATGTCGATATAATGCTAAATGTAGTTATATGCCATACACAGAGCAGCAGGAGATGCAGTAGGAGCAGCAGCAGGAGCAACTGCACCAGCAATGGCAAGGAAGAGAATTTTATACAGAGAAATAAAAATTGTGGGAAACGAAGTCCTTAAGCTTCAATTTATGCACATAAAAATCTTTAAACATGTAAATTAAATTAAATTAAATTTATAATAAAATAACTTAAACTTAAGTAAAACTAAAATAACTGAAAATTCAACTTTATCCTTTATGTAATGACCCCTTTCCCTCCTATATTTTTCCCGTTGTGTAGCTGCCACAGAAAGAGAATCCTGGGGCCACTTACATGCAGGCAGTCGCAGCTGGAAGCTGGATGCTGGAGTGGCCCAAACCACAGGACCAAAGAGCGAGCGAGCAGGCCAAATAAAAAAGGCAAGGAAAAAGCTAAAGAGAAAACTTCAATGAGCGGTGGCAGCGGCAGGAGCAGACTTTTCTCTGCTGTTTTGTTCTGATCCTGCTTCGTCGTTACACACACACACACATTTTCACTCATTTGATTTGAAAAGATGCAGGCAAAGGATGCACAGGATTGTGGGCGAGGCAAGGACCCAATAGGGTGGGGCAAGGCAAGCAGAGGGTGGCATCCAAACAGCCATTAAAGTCGCGTTGAGTCGCAGCAACGTTTTCATAATAAACGACATAACTACGTCAAACCGAGTTAACCAGCAACAGACTTGGCTGATGCCGGTTGCCTTCCCCTTCCCAGTTTGTTTTTCTCTCAGTGCAGGCCACCTTTTGTGCCTTTTCCGTCATTTATTGCAACTTTGTTCGCCATTTGCCATTGCATCGCCGAGCAGAGCGTGGCAGAGCCCCCCATGAAACGCACTTTGTTGCACCTTCCCCGTTGCCTTTTCCTTTCTGTTTCTGTTTTTTTTTTCTTCCTGCCAGACGATTTTAACAAAATGAACAAGCTGCCTGAATAGGACCAGGAAGCAGAAGGACTACCGGCTACAGGAGCTGCAACAATGCTACTCCATACTTAATTAGCTGTTTGCCAGTTAAAAATAATCAGCAGCTCCACCCAAAGCCAAAAAGCAAATGAAAAGTCAGTAATGAAGCAGGAGGCGGGCGGGAAATTCGAGGATGGCCGCCAGTACAAAGTTGCTGCCTTGCCTGCATTTTGTTTGTTATATAAAACGCTGTAACAAATTTTTCATTAAAAAAAGAAATCAAGAGATGCAGGAAGAAAAAAAGGGCTGAGAGGGAGAGCTAGGGCCATAAAAAATGGCTGTGGCCAGTAAGGAGTCACAGCAAAGGCGGAATAAAAACGAAGGAAAGGATAAAGGAGCCCGGCTCCAGGACGAAGGCAAATTGAAACCATCTCCGGACAAGTTGAAGCTGAAAAAATGAGAGATCTCTGGGATAAGTCTCCGGTCTTCTTAAGAATTTTAAGCTAGAGTAATGCCTCTATTCAAGGCAACTTTCACCTGGACAGAGACTCTTCTATGGCTTTATTTCCAAGCTACATGAAATATATTCATATAAACCAGAACCACAAAAAAGTGGATCTCACCCACACCACACCACACAATATGTTGTGACTTCTCCGCTGTGTTCTCTCTTCCATAATCCACGTTCGGGGGAGCATCTCTTTGTTATGGTTTCGTCTGGCTTAAAGGCGATCCCCCTTGCTTTATTAATAGATCAACATAAATGTCGGATCTGGCATTCAAATGCTGATTTCCTCTGTATCCGACCATATATCATCCCCTCTGCCGATCTGTGGGCCCTCATATTACCGACAAATCCCCCGTTCCCCCTCGGCGTTACCAAATCTATTAACTAAAGAGCTGGCATAATTAAAAGGCGTGATGGCCTCATCGCTACTATTCCCCATGGTTTATGGCCACTAGGAAGTGGAGGGAAGTGCTCCCATTTCATCATATCCATGACGTCTCGATTTCCCCATTCTCGATCCCATTCCCCAGTGCCAGTTTCGGTCTTCATCCCAAGTCGTCCATTGCTAATGCCATAAATAAAAATCAGTTTATGTGCGGACTCTAAAAAACTTTTCTTTATGCGCTTTACATAAAAATAAACCACACATAGAGTCGGAAAATGAGATGGAGGAAAACAGAAGGAGGGGGGGACTATGGAGGGATAGATGCGAGATGAGGAGGAAAAAATCCGCTCGAACGAACGTGATATCAAGTTTCGAACATAAATCAAGCTCACGCCCCCAAAATCGTATTCGTATTCCTATTCGTATATATGAGTATGACTATGACTGTACGCCGAGCAAAAGGCAACCGCAAAGAGTTCCCCATATAACATACTATATATACATTCATATATATATTTATATATACTTCAGTCAAACTCCGGCTGGGAACGCAACTCAAACTTTTGGCCAAAACACTAAAAACAACTAATTTATGACGCCAACGTTGGCGGACGGACACACATAGTAAATATTTTTATTAAATATTTTATGGTTTTCATTACACATCGACACCAATTCCAGCTTGTGCTTTATTAAAGCCCATGGAACACATGATGCATAAATAAGAAAGCGCCAAAAGGGCAGGGGGAAAGCGAAGGAATCGGAGCAACTAGAGGGCAGAGAGGGAACAGAGGGCGACTGGCGACAGAGCAGAAATTTCACTTTTCCCAAAGCCAAGTCAGCAAAAATCCCCGCAGACGTCGAAATTGGGATGCAAAAGTCTCGAAGAAGGCCACAAATAAACACTGTGAGAGGCAGGGGTAGGGATATGGGTGGAATTAGAATATGGCACAAGGGGGATACCCCTCTTACTAGTTTTTATTAAGCTAAACTTTCAATATTTTCAGAGAAATCAAGACCTTATGGAGCCCTTTTAATACACATTAATTAGTTGAAATTATTTATATATTTCCTATATTAATTTTAAGCAATTTTCATATGCTTTACCTTGACTTCTTCATTTAAATTTGTTAACCTCCTTCAAGGGCTATGAAAATACCATTTCTCCAGTGGATATACCCCTCTTTGTGCACCCTGTAAAACCGACTAAAAAACTTTGCCTTGGCTGAGCGAAAAAAAGAATATAAAAATAATAAAATGTGCGAAATGCTTTTGACAATTTCATTCAATTTCCAACTTATTTCAACAAATTGTTTGACTTTGTCAACGAGACGAAGACGACGACGACGGCGAAGACTTGGACGGAGTTCGAGTACCCGAGGAGGTGTTCTTGGTGTTCTTGGTGGGGCTGATGGAACCAGTTTCCAGTCGCGATTTGTCACCGCAGACAAAAAGCAATCACATG
Source organism: Drosophila anomelani (assembly GCA_035045905.1). Taxonomy (NCBI): domain Eukaryota; kingdom Metazoa; phylum Arthropoda; class Insecta; order Diptera; family Drosophilidae; genus Drosophila; species Drosophila anomelani. Next base: position 15,682,915 of record JAWNOO010000165.1, read on the forward strand.
TGTGCACAGCACAGCACAGCGCAGCGAGGGTGAGTGTGGATAGCTCCGGGGTCGTGCACCAGAACAACAATAAGAAAAACAACAAATAAACAGGCTGGCAGAGAGCACAATTGTCTAATTTTAGAATCTTTAAGATACACTCAAAAAGATATCAAGCAGACAGGCTGGAGGCCTTGTCATCGTATTAGGTGTAATATAAAAGTCATTTAATGACATTGACTGACATTTTGATGTTTCATAAAAAGCAACTCGAGCAGACGATGAAGTGGCCCAGAGAGAGAGCGCGGGCGAGGGTAAGGGACAGGGAAGGATAGCTCCCTACACACACACAGACACAATAGTTTGACAATAGCAATAAAAGGCCTACACACAGACACAAGACACACAAGGATGCTGCCTCGCCTGCCGAAGGCCTGAGGACTCAGGACTCACTCGGATCCTCGGGCCTGACGTACTTGTCGTATCGCCATCGCCTTGGCATCTTCATTGTTGCGAGGCTTTTCCCGGGAGCCATCCGTCCCCCGTTCCCCAGAAGCACCACCACCTCTTTCGACAGGCTGGCTGGCAGGCATTATTGCCGGCATTTCCTGCTGCGGTCCATACATTGGCGTGCGAGATTTTCCACATATTCAAAATTAATACGTTCCCTTATTCATATCCTAGACACATTTGAAAGCACGTGCTCCCTCGGCGGCCTTCCGACTGTGAAATGCCAAAATGTGTAGGAGGCGAGATACAAAAGGCGGCAGCGAAATCTGTGCCGCGTCTACTTTAAAATGTATCCACACATACAGTATATATATGACGGAAAAAAAGAGGCGCCAAAAAAAGTAGGAAAACAAAACACTTTAAGGAAGGACCCAGCTAGGAAAATGGCAGGCGCAACGAAGCGAGCCAAGGAATTTTGATATATGCATGCTTGAAAAGATTGACTGAGGAAGCCCCTGCTCCCTGCTCCTGCCATTGTGCCTTATTGTATTGTTTCTAGTTTTCTAAGAAATCTCCGCGGAAGCCCACGTCTGTTGCATTCCAAATGATTCGCAGAATCCCTGCCCTAAAAAGTTTTAAATTTAACATTTTGTTTGCATAACCTTTGGCTTTAACGCTGTTGGGGTTGGGTGTTGATTGCCATAAATATTTAGTACTTCTTTTTGCGTGAATTTGGCATTGAATATATTTTCTAAATGTATATTAGATAACCAACCTCACGAATAATTCAAATTGATTCAAAGAAATATAGGAAAAAGGTTGTTAAAAGTTTATACATTTAACTTTTAAACCGAATTTACCTAACAGCTTCAGTTAAAAATATCTCGTATTTTTAATGAACTTCTTTTGGCTTCCCCTTCTCCCCCGTTAACCTCATTCCCCCCTTATTTTAATATTAGGATTACCTTCTTTATTGTTATTTCTCAATGAATTTCCAATCGATTGGATTTCATTCGGATTAGTTTTCAAGCTACCGAGATTGAGAAATCCGCTCAAGTTACTCGAGCTGCCCAGTCCCCCCCACCAGCTTGTCTGCTAAACCCTTCTTAAATTTCCATAAAACTCCGGTATTGATGCCACTTAATACCGCCTGTCCAAGCGATCTCCTCCGCTCCTCCGTTCGCTTGCCGCGTTTCAATTAAACTTTGCACTGTTGCACCGACTAAGTCCGCTTGTTCACAACTTTCCGCCCAAAAGTGGGTCTTCAGCTAGCTGCCTCTTCGCAGTCTAAGCCGCGTTTAAATACCTCGCCTTGATATTCTCCGCTAATCTGCATGGCCACCGCCCCGTCGAGTGGCGGGAAAAACCTTTTAGCGTGCATTAACTGTAGCAGACCCACAACAGCGAACTATTCCGAAAAAAAGGAAGAAAAATAAAGAACTCAGCAGAAGGAGAAGGAGACTGAAATGTTCCTTAAATGCTCGCCGCCTTCTTCCTCCTCGTCAGCTTCTTACGAATTTAATTTTAGCTACATAATTACTTTGTAAACACATGAGCAGCGACAGCGTGAGGGGAGAAGGGCTACACACAAAGAAATCAGATATCTTTGGTAATAAAATAATACTTCGGGTAATTCACATTTAGGATATTGCCTGGGAACAAGGAAAGTCTAAAAAAAGTATGAAAATTTCTTGTATCCTTCTTCTTCATTTTTTGGTAATTACAACTTTGGCAAATACTTGATTTTTCTCTTTGTGTAGCAGGCAGTGAAACCCATAAAAACTCCAGACGCGGCTGGGCAAAAACTTAACATTTTTTTCGGCCTCGCTAAAGCCAGGGGAATTGGCCAAGTGCTTGAGCAGCCACCACTCGAATGCACTGCATCTTGGGGTGGTCTCCGATCCGGGCTCCCTACCTCTCATCCTCATCCCCCCGCCCACCACCACCATCTCAGCCATCCCTTTTGGTCAGCGCGTCCAGGCTGCAGCGTTTCTGGGCTCTGGCGCGGGCTTCTGTCTTGGTCTTTGGGCTCTGACGGGGTGTGTGCAACGAACCAACATAAAAAGTTATGAGTGTCTTGTGAGTTTTGTGGCAAAGTGCGGTTTGTAAGTTCCCCTCCCGCGCCCGCTGCTACCTGCAACTTCTGGCTTTTACCTCTGCCTCTTTTCGCTACTTGTTCAAAATTTATGCGGTAAATTCTTAGCGCGCACTTTATGTTCGAAGCAAAAGTTAGGGCTACGTGTAGGATCCACCGACACTCCTCCACCTCCTCCTCCTGCCCCTGTTTTGGTGGCCACAAAACTATGCCAAGTGTCTGAGAGTCTCGGCTTCCACGGACTGACTCTGTGCTCGTTGCCGTAGCCTCAGCCTGTCGAGCGGATTCCGAGGCTCTCTCGGAAAGGTGATAAATTCCTGGGGCAGGTTGTCCAGGAAACGGCTCTATGGGATTGCAATAAAAGGTTTTTTAAAGCGCTCAGGGAGCTGGGAATTGGACATTCCTCCGAGGAAAAGATCGATCTTGTCTTGGGTTTTACAACAGTTTTGCATGATCTTTGCTGTTTGCCATGAAAAAAACTTTATGTCCTGGTAATTAGTGGACCTTAGGCCTTGGCCACTCCGCTCTTATGAGCCACATTTGTTTTTAACAGCCCCCAGGACATAATTTAGAAGCTGTTAAAAATGTTAATTTGGGTCTTAATTAAGTTTGCAGTAAAATGAAGGCTTCAGGTAAAAGTTTTTATAGTCTGAATGGGTTTACTTTACACTTGATGCTAGATTGTGTCTTAAAACTATTATATAGCTTCTTAATTTTATTTTTTTAGGGTTTACATTACTGCAAGTCAAGTTATTAAAATACCATGAAATATACAAGATTTCCACTTTTAAATAATAAAATAAATTGATTGGTTTCTTTAACATATAAAATAAGCTCTCCCCCTGACCACGTGCCACATACCAGAGTCCCCCTGCTTCTGACAAAATTTAATTGAATGCAGCTCCCCCCGCCGCCCTCTTTTTGTGCGCGGGAATATCTATCTGTCTTCGCACTCGTCCTTCCAGCAGCGTGTCCTGGGCCGTCCTTGCTGTACCTGCCGTCTGTTAAGTGCCGCGACGCAAATATTATTAAAGTTTTTGGTGCGTTTCAGCGTGAAATTGATTTTCATACGCCTGCTCGGCCACAATCAAATTGCCGAAGCATGCACACACGTTAAATAGCACAAAAAAAAGAGAGATATAGTATGTGCACACTCGCATCTGCTGTGTGCATACGCACTGCCGATACCCTGTAGGCGGTGGCGGGGCCTGTGTGTGTTTTTAATTTAATAAGTGCGGTGGTGGCCACCCACGACCCACGATATTCAAATACCCGGAACCTGGAACCCGTAGCCCGTAACCCCGGCTTTGTTTCGGGTCCTTCTCCGGCATGCAAGTCACATTCTCGATTGCCAATCAGCGTACAATTGAGGCAGCATTAATATGAAAGGGGATCAAGGGGGGTGGCCAGGAAGACGAGCAAAAAATAGGGTTTGGGGGGAAAAAAGATTTCCCGTTGACATTTAACAAAAAAAATAATACAAAAATAAAGCTGTGGGCTTGGCAAAATGCTGCTGGTAAAAATAGTGAGCAACGAGTTGCAAATAACAAACACCGAGATTTGATTTTCATGCACGTCTACCTGCGTCAGGTGGATAGTGGCTTAGTTGAGCGGAACGTGCATGCGGTTGAGGTGCAGCTACCAAACTGGGTAAATGGGTAATGCTTTGCCCAGAGAAATGGATACACAAATCGGTGGAATAGAGAGAGCTATGAGCTCTGAGATGATGTTGCTTCTGCTTCTGCTTTTGCTACTCGGAAGAGGAGTTAGCGAAGGAAATCATTAATGACTTCCTTTTGCTCGAAAGGGAGATGCCCACCCAAGAGAGCCATTTGCTACGCGCTGCGTCTTCCGTTCAGGAAATCAACCATAAGCCTTAAAAAATAAAACCGGATATAGCCAGGACCAAGTTTTATTTGCCATTAGAAACTAACCCCTTTATTTTTGTGGAAATAGAATCCTTCCAATAACAGAAAATAAGAGCCGGAAAAAGCCATCTCCAGCAGCATTGATTTCAAATGGCAGCAGAAGCAGCATAAAATTGTTTTTTTCTCGATCCGAATTCAGGCTAAAAAGCACTGGCCAACGGCATGCAAATGGCTCCCCGTTTCCCCCTCCTCCCACGCCACTAATCAAAACTAAATGCACAAAACTAATGCCATTAATTCCAGTAGACAAAATCCGAATGCAAACGGAGAGAGAGCGAGAACAGTTCGCTCGGCTTTTTGGCTGCCATAATTGACCCACATCATTAGCCCAAAGGAAATGAGCTGCTGCTGCTGCTGCTGCTGTGTGGAGCTCCGAAAAACTAGGTTTTCTTTTTTTTTCCAGCAGCCAGGACTCCGCTGCTTTGATGCTTCCAACTACAAATTACTCGACGGGTGAGGCAAACTGAAAATGAAAATGGGGGGAAAGCACCGACTTGAGCTGAGCGCTGGGAAAAAATTTTATTTTGCCATACTTCAAATGAAATTATCTGCACTTTGAATGGGGAATTGGGGGGTGAGGGGAGAGATGCTGCTGCTGCAGTTTGTTGTGTGCAGCTGTTGAAAAGGGGGTCATGTGCAGAAGCACCTCCTGCAGCCTGCATCCTGAATCCTCCTTATGGCAGCAGCTCACGCACACTGGTAATTTGAAATGAGAAAAAAAAGGAAGAGAGGCGGGCAGCTGACTCCTTGTTTGCACAGTCCAGCAGGGCACCTAACCCACAAGCCCCTTGAAGTCCCCCAATGCTTTATGTGTTGTCCTTGCCTTGGCAGCAGCTCCTAGCTTCTAGCTTCTCGAACAGCTCCTTCCCCCTCTGCCAGCACAAACACAACCAAATTACTTTGCATAACCATGCAGCTTCAATGGCAGCAGTTTTTTTTTTTTTTTTTTTTTTTTGTATTCAGGGTTTTATTACCTACTTGCTATAACATATACACTTACAAATACGACTATAATATAACAACAAAAATACAGAGAGGATAGGGGGAAGAAATGGTGGGAGGGGGGAAGCGGTTACGCGGTATCGCCGCCTGGCATTGCTTCGCGTGCGCAGTGCCCCTTACTCCTGCTGCTCCTTCCGTCTACGCTCCAGGTCCCTCAGCTTTTTCATGACCTCCGCCGTGAACGTTGCTGCCGCCTCCCACACTGTCCTGTCGTCCAGCATCCTCGGGACGAGTGTTTCCACGCCGATTTCGCACCCGGCTGCCGCCTCCAGCTCCTGCCGTTCGAGGCCAAACCTGCGGCACTCGAAGAGCACGTGCCGCGCGTCTTCCACAATGCCGGTACCGCACTCTGGGCACCAGTCTTCCGTCTCGTGGCCAAACCGCTTCAGGTACTGGCGGAAGCATCCGTGGCCACTAAGCGCCTGCGTGAGGTAGAAGTCCACCATTCCATGGTCTCGTTCCACCCACCTCGTGATGTCCGGTATGAGGGCATGCGTCCAACGGCCCTTGGACGAGGAGTCCCAGCTGGACTGCCACCTCTCCAGACTTCTCCTCCTGGCCGCTGCCTTGCGCTCCGCCTTGGTGGGCTGCTCCGCCCCACTGGTCGTCGGGGCAACGGCTGTCTCCTTCCGCTCCCTTACCAGCTCCGTGAGCGGGACTTGTCCCGCGATGACCAGCACCGCGTCCTCCGAGATTGTCCGGAACGCTGAAGCTATCCGGACGGCGCAAAGCCTGTAGGTCGCCTCCACCCCCCGCATGTAGGTCTTGACCTTAGCGGCTTCCGACCACACCGGCGCGGCGTACAGGATCTGGGAGGTCACCACCGATGATAGCAGCTTCCTCGTCGCCTGCTTGGGCCCTCTCAACGGCAGCAGTCTCTGTGTGTCTGTGTGTGTGTGTGTATGTGTTTTATAAAGTAAAACAATCCTGGCGAAAACGAGAAACTTGGGACTTCATGATGGGGCACTTAAACTAGTTCAAAAATTTTGCTGCTGCTCCGTCAACGGCTTTCTTTTCGCCGCTTTGCTATCATGTCAACCGAGGGCACATATTCACAGGAGCCGGAGCAGGAGCCGGAGGAGTGGGTTTTGTAAATAAAAACATGCTCTATGCCACCATATATGCTTTATATATAAAGAGGAGTTTTTGGGGGCGGAGAAGGACACCTCCATGCGGGTTTTGTTTATGGTCTGGGTCTCATGTGTGTGTGAGAGGGGAAGCATTTTATATTCCAGGACGCTGGGCGAACTATACTTTGCTTTATGGCACCCCAAAGTACACAGTGTCTGCTGCAAGTCCGCACACACTAAACACACTGCACTGCACTCCAGAACTATCCTGCTGCGTCTGGCTTCGATTTTTGTTGACCTTCCTCTCGAGGCTAGAAGCGCTCCGCTTCTCGAGAGTTTGTTTTCCAGAAGTTCACTGTCAGTGGCGAGGGGCTACCCTGGATCCTGGGATGATCTCGCAGCTGGTGCCACTGCGGGATCTATGAACCGGCGGCGGCAGGCCCCTTAACCAACCCAACCAATTACAAGTAAAAAACTTTCCGCTAGCATAATTCCGTCCAGTTCGCTGGGTATTTTCACTTGGCTGCTCCTGCCAACACCTTGGGTCGAGGGTCGAGGGGTTGGGAACCCTAGTTCCCTCTAACCCTAAGCCCTCCGACCAAAGCTATTTGTATGCAAACCTCGGAGTCCTAGAATGAGGGGTAGCGAGTACCACGCCCACAGCCCTTACTCCTGCTCAAGAACCCTGTGAACCCTGCTCGAGCTCGGTCTCCGTCTCGTTCTCGGCTCAGCATCCCCTTGGCACCTTGGAAAAATATATACCAAGGAGCTGATGCTGAAGCTGCTGCTGCTGGGGCTGCTTCTCCTCCTGAATTTACCTTTAATGTCATTTTGTTGCATTTTTATTTATTTATTATAGTGTCGCCTCCTCCAGGACTTGCCTGGCCTCCTCCCCGCCGTAGCTGATGCAGCTGCTCCGCTGCATCGCACGGGTACTTTGTTTGGCACTTTATTTATATTTAAATTTGTACCTCAAAGGGTGTTTAGTTTTGCCTTGAGCTTAACTTATTTTCCTACGGTCGGAAAAGTTTTATTTTCTTTCCTTTTCTCGCTTTTTTTTTAACTTTTTGTGTGCTTCTTTGCTTGTGGCCAAGAAATATTGTCCTGCCAGGCGAGATAACTTGTTGTCGTCGGCACAGAAAAAGAGACAAAACTGATTGTCAAAGGCAGCACCTGATAGCCAGCACCGCCTGCTTCCTCTGCGGTTGCTCCTCCTCACCGAAAGCCAAGTTTTCGGCGCGGCTTCCTGTTCGATATTCAAAGAGCTACCCGTGAGTTGGGAGGTGGAGGGAGAGGGAGCTATATAAGTTGGCCAAAACTTTTTAATCAACTACAGCTCAACTCACAGGCGGTTGGGCATTCGCAGCTACTAATTCCTGGCCAAAACGGGCAACCCTGTGGCCCCCATCGTCATCGTCATAGAGGGTGCCTTCAGAGGTTGCCATTTCATAAACTTTAATCGAAATGTTTTACTTCCAGCAACGAGCACAAAACTTTCGCCACTTGCCAACCTGGGGAGAGGAGGAGGAGTGAGTGTCTGTCACCTCGTGGATCTCCCAATCTCCCAGCCAGGAATCCCCCAGCTCGCCTGGCGCTTTTTCACTATTTATCATTGTCAACTTGAGTGCGACGTTTGGCGCTGCCACTGATGGCGATGTCGGGATGCTGGGGATGCTTTGCTGCTGCGATGCTCGGTTGGAAAACGGGCAACTGGTAACTGGTAGCCGATGCAGGCGACGCTCGCCGGCTCCGTTGATTTATCTTTCCGCTAAGCAGATGTAACATTATACGCCACAAATACATCCGCCGTCTGCGACGCCATCGTTGCCGTCCGCTGACAACTCTAGCCAGGATGTGGAGGGAGAGATGCCCAGAGATGCCCAGGGGTGCAATATTTCGTACGTTGTCAAATGGGCAAAGGAGAGACCCGAAAAAAGCAACCGAAATAACCCAAACCCACTGGGTCGGACCCAATGGTCAAAGTTTCAAGAGGAATCCATCTGAGGTTGTGGCTACCTGAAAGAGGTTTCGACGGAACCAGTGACATTTCATGTTTTTTGGGCACCGCACATCATCAAGGGTGAATTCGCTTTGTTTCGAGGTAAGATGAGACATCGGGAAAATGTTAAACACCAAAGAGTTGGCCCTAACAGAGGGTAGTCTTGCTATTTGGAATTGGTTTGAGATGATTGCCTTGCACTTTCGATGAATTAATTCTGTATTTGAGATATATTTCTAAAGCATTAACTGCAATATACAAAGCTTTCATTTAATTTGTAATTCTTTTAGCCTTAAATCTTTATCTTATCTTTAGTAGTTCCGCTGGAGTCTTCCTCTCCCAACTATTGGCAGAGTATCACCGCACTCGCATACTGCGGCTGCCTCCCCCGAAGCCATAACATTCTCTTTATCTTTGGCTGGTGTTTAAATTTTTTAACAATTGCCGCCAGCAGCAGCAGCAGCAGCACAAAAATGTCGAACAAAAAAACACGAAATAAAAAAATAACTACGAAAAAAGAGAAGCGAACGAAATAAATATAAAAACTTCCCAGCAAAGCGTCGGCAGGTCAAAACCTGGGCACGGCCTGGCCAGAAAGAGACTGTCCGTCGGTAGAGATTCCATTCCGGAGACGGAGACAGAGACCTGGACGCAGACAGGCCAGAGACTCCCCCCAGCACACAATGTTGTTGCTGTTGCTGCGAGTATTATATTTATTATTATTTTGCGATTCAAACGAAGTGATATAAATGTGTCACGTTTTGCGAGTTCACACATAGTCCGCTCCGCTTTGCTCTGCTCTGCTGTGCTCTGCTCCATGCGGCTCCACTTCACTCCTCTGGAGATCTAAAGATCTGCACAGACACCATACAGGTAAGAGGTAAGAGCAGCAACAACAATCAGCTAACACCAACACCAACGCCTCCTTTTGTTTTCCAGTTCAGCCCCTCACGCTTAGCCAGCTTTACTCTGATTTTGAATACCCTCAAATGGGGGAGTATCTTAGCTAAGTTCAAGTCTATGTCTATACAATACTATTAATTCTAGAAAAGTCTAAGTTTACTCTTTATAATTAACTGCTTTCAATTTCCACAATTCCATCTTATTTCTCCCCTAATTAATTACAAAATATACTCTTTACAAATCCTCTTCAATTATTCAACAAAAATTAATTATAAAAATATAAAGCTTTTTGTAAATAACTCATTCTTAGTCAGAAATGGAAACTTTATTCCAACTAAATTATTTAGAAGGGTATTCCAAACTTTGGACAATGATTCAGTTTCATTTTGCTCTTTTGTGCTCTGTTTGGTTTTCTTTCGGGGGGTTTTTGTTTCTGTTTCTTTTCAAAGTTTGCGCAACAATTTCGTGAGCGCTGGAAGATGATTTGTGTTCCGAACTCGGGCTTGGACTATGGTAACTTGGGACTGGCCGGCCAACCGGCCACTGGGACTCTCCACTGGCTCGATGCCCCATCTGATACACGTCCAGCGGGCGTTTCAACCAGTCCCCTCAGAGGCCAGCATCCAGCATCCAGCATTGTTCGGACTTAATTCTGTTGTTTTCTGGACTCTGCATTGTGCTTGGAGTCAGACTTGGACTGGCTTCTTTGCATTGTTCCTGGCACAGGACGGGACCGGACCGGGTATCAGTTACTGCTGATCAGCATTAGCACCTCTGGTGGAGGCCTCGCCTCGTGAATTGCTCGTACGTGTTGGTTATGAGGAAAAGGCCATTGTGCATCCCAAAGATACACGAGTTGGGGGCCATCATCGTCGTTGAGTCGTTGTCGTGGTGTGCGAAATTATGTGCCATCATCGGGAGGGGAGGGAAAAATGTGCAGTGACTAGTATCTGCCGGTGTTCCGAAACTTAATTCAAGCCAGGCCACGGCGCTGGATTGATCCATGTGTGCCAGACTCCGACGCGAACTGCATCTAATTTGTGATAATCTGTGGGAAGTGCACACACACATACTGCAGATACTTTACTGCAGATACTTTGCTATATAACCGGCTGACTCCAATTGCAATCGGACTAGAGCAGTTGTGGGAAGATTTCCGAAGAAGCTCTCCGCATGCAGCGAAGGCGCAGACAGGGCATTCAGGCAGATGGGAAAGGTGTTGATAGTCGCCTTAATTATGATTATATAATGAAATGATTGCCAAAGAAACAACATATGTACGGTGTTGTAATTCGACGAGGAATGAGCTGATTACTGCACTTGATTGGTAGTTGCGGAACATGGGGAAGTGTTTAGGAAATGCAATTGGATGGAGATTGATCTATCACAGCTGAGTATAGTAAAGTGGCTAGGAGAAAGGCTATGAATCCATTAAATAACAAATTATTATTTCATATTTTAAATATATTTGAAAGAGAAAGGATATATTAAGTAGTTTTAAACTTTAACAAAGCCTTTTCTTTTCCCCAATATTAATCCCCTAAAATTCAAGCTTTTGTAAATATATTTATAGAATTGTTTTATCCTTTTTAGGCTCTTTACAGAGGCATGTCCTCCCCCACAGCATCAATCCATCTAATCCGCTTCGTGAGCATTTGCTCCACTTTCACCTTCACTCGCTCGATTCCAATTGAAATTCCGTCAAAGTGTGTTTAACCCAAAGGAGCCCAATCCCACATGTGGCCCATTATAATTGGGCTTAGCCCCCGCTCCGCCCAATCCCAATTCCAGAGACCTGCGTTGCCTTGGCAGGCAGACAAACCGCAACCCAATCAACTTTCCTGCTGCCAACCCCATCACACTAATTGTATGTCCTGGCATAGGATTTGCCTCAATCCCATCCTGCAACCCTTCGGCCTACCTGTCGTTTGTTTTGTAATGCAAATCTTTTTGCTTTCATCTGCTTGTTATAAATCGAAAGCTATTAACCAAAAAAACGAGAAAAAGAAGGCAAGAAAAGGGGAGAACTCCAATTTCTATGCCAACTGTGCGCCCTTCGCCCCATGTCCTTTGTGGCATGTGTGTATTTGCATTTGAATCATTCGTTTGTGCGAAATCAGATTAAATCGCATAATCGAATCTGATGCTATATACACATGTGTATGAGCGAGGGGCCGCACACTATATAGAAAAACGATGACAAAGAGCCAATGCAGGCGCAGGAGCAGCCCATCAGATGGACAGCAGAGCAGGAGAAACACCAAATAATAAAAAATCGCAGGAGGAAAAATTTATGTATTGTATAAAAATCAATAGCGATGGGAGGCATTGAAAATCCTATGCACATAAACCCGGGCACGTACAAAACGTTTTTGGCTCCTGGTTTCCCAAAAAAAAAAAATAAAAAGAGAGAAGACAAGGTGGGGAAAAAGCAACCACAGGAGCTCCCAAAGTTATACCAGACACATGCGGCGGGAAAATACTTTTCAAAGTGAATCAACAAAGTCGGAAAAGGGTTGAAACAGAGAACTCCTGTTGAATCCTTCGGATTCCGGAATCTGTTTTTGTCTCAGCCGATCGGGAACGCTGAAGTTGGCTTGTTGAAAATTCAAATTAACTCGATCATAAAAGCCAAGATGAGACCCAGTTTGGGAACCCTTCAAAATCCGAGTCCAAATCCAAGTGCTCATCCCAAAAAAAAACCCTCCTTGTTTGCCTTACACTTTACGCTACATTTTAACTTCAAATTAAGTTTGTGTGCACGTAGCAAACACAACAACAACAACAACAACAGCAGCAAAAGGAAAACCTTTTTTGCCTTTGATTTTCCATTTCTTTTTTGGCCTGGCTTGCACTTTTTTTTGCTCTCCTGTGCCGCCTCAAGTGGCCTCAAACAGCATTCGAGTTCGACTTCTTCGCTCGTCTTGGTTTCTGTGAAAATAGTTCGTTAGCCTTTCCAAAAAAAAAGAAGGAAAAACTAAATTGTGTACCGCCCCCCGCCCCCTCCTCTTTTGCCATTCAAAAAAGGGCAAAAGGCTTTTCGGAGTCAGTGTATTGGGGGGGTGATTGGTTTTGAGCGAACCAAATTATTGGCATTTACTTCTCGTTTTGACTTTGTGCGCTGCGAAAACGTCACAACTGAAGCATCTAATGCGCTTACCAAGTGGAAGGAGGCAGAGCGGGGGAGGGAGTGTAGTTCATGGCCCAATCTTAATGCCGCCTAATTAGCAGCCTGAATGCGCTAAGACTACAAAAGCAGCCAAAATCAGCAAAAGCAGCCCGGCAGGACGAGCGATAGCAGCGAACGAGCTCTCCCGGGAACGAACCAAAGTTTTTGGCAAATTGAAAATGCGCAAAATGACTTTGACCAAATCCCCGGTGCCAATTGGCAAGTTACAATAGCCACCCAGCCAGCCAACCAGCCAGCCAGCCCGCCAGCCCGTGCTGTCTGGGTCTGGAAAATGCTGAGTGAGCGGAAAATGCCACAAGGAAATGCCCTGCAAAAGAGCAAAATCCTGCGAATAGTTTGGATTGATGCAATAATTGGATGTTTTCGGAGAATGATAACTCGGATTTAAGTTTGATTTATCAAGAGGAGAAAAGGGGTAGCATGATTCCAGACTTGTTTAGCCATAAATCATTATAAACTAAACATTTGTTAGTATTTTATTAGTATATAAAGTACAATTTTTAAAAGGCATACCAATCACTTTAAGAAAAATGAGCACTTCATAATTTTTTTTCATTTTTCCTTATTTTATTTTATTTTAATATTTATACATTTTCCATATAAATATTTTCTATATTGTTGTATATTTCCAAATCATTCTCTTCACAGAATAAAAACCCTTTAGAAAATCTGTTAAATTTCACCACATATGGCTTACCTTTTTGCAATCCTTTCAGATCAGTTACATTATTTGCCAACTCGCAGTTTGCCAATTAACTAAAGCCAGAATTTCCATCGCCTTTCCCCTGGGCTAATCCCAAACTCCATTAAACCGAGAGAATTGAAACATCGAAGTGAGCAGGCAGTAGTCAGCGATCTACATTTATGACATTTCGATTGTTTGCCAATGATTTGCCAGCTCACTGGATGACCCAGCTATAATATATAAAGCCGGGACACACCGTGCTCAGTATATCCTTCGGTAGGTCCTGTCAAACCCCCTGTCAATGCCATTATACCCGCTCTGAGAAAGGCACTCTGAATATGTGGCAAATCCGATCCGAAAACCGGCAGAAGCATCTAGCTTAGCATCCATCCATCCCCTGAGAACACATTCCCCGAACATTCACCCCTCTCCCTCGGCAGGCAGATCCTCAGCTGTTGTTGGCTTTGTTTCGTATTCTTTTTTTGTTCAATTTGAATGATTTAACATAAAGCGAAAAGGTAAAGCCGAGCGGCAGACACACACAGGAACACCCCTCGCTAAATCTGTTGTGCTATTGTTGCTTCTTCTTGGGCCTTATAAGTGCGATTTCGATTCTCCAACTCCAAGTCTGCGGCTGCGACTGCGACTCCTTGCAACACGCGGCCAGAAAACTTTAACAACCAACAACAAGCAGCAAGACAGCAAGACAGCCAGGCAGCCAGCGAACGAACGCGCGCAAATAATTTCAATCGTCGTGAATCATGAATAATTCAAAATCATCATTACCAACACCTTTTGAGCCGGGCCTGGGAAACAGGATGAGCGGCAACAGGGGCACTGTTGGGGGTTCGGCACGCGGAGTGTTGCCCAAAATGTTCACACTTCCCAGAGGCTGGCAAGCTGGCAAACAACACAACTTTTGCTCAATCTGCAGTCAGCGCTCCGAGTGGACAATGGTGCGGGTGCGGGTGAGGGCGATGGCGAGGCTGAGGGTGAGGGTGAGGGCGAGCGTGAGGATACGCGAAGCAGGAGGTGTGGAAGGAGGCAGAGGTGTAGGGCAGGAGATGCCGCTCAAGTGCTAAAGTGAGGCGGATTACCAAACCAGCAAAAGCAAAAGCAAAAGCTGAAGCTGAGGCCGAGGCTGTAGCTGAAGCTGAAGCTGTGTAGCAACCACCAAAGCGTTGACTACTTGTGCAGCACCCAAAAAAAAAAAAAACACCGAAACAACAACTGAGCGGCAACAAAAGAAAAAAATAAATACAGGAAAGGTAACTCTTAAGACCGAAGCCAGGAATACCCTTTGAAGTTATGAACCCTTTTTTTAGATTTAATTATTATAAGTGCGGTAGGGACACGATTGACAGGAACCTCATGAAACATAACAAAGAATAGACATAATTATTCAGGAAATTTAATTAGAAAATCATAAAGAGAGAGGCAATGTAGGTATGAGATTATTTATTAGCTGTTTTTGATCATTTAAACCTTTCAAATAATTTATTCCACATTTTATTTAAAAGAACTATCACCAAGAAATGGCTCATGAAAGGCAAGCTTGAGAATAATTTAAATATATAATTTAATAAGTTTTAAAAACGCAATTAAACTTTTTTAATCAGTAAGTTTTCCAATCAATATTTTCTACTCCCTTCCAATTATTCTCCTTATTTTTTCAATCCAATCAATATACCCTTTCGCAGGGCATACAAAAACTGAAACAACAAATACAACGAACAACACCTCCGCCCCCTTGGTACGCCTTAGTTTGAGGCTGCCGCTGCCGCTTCAGCGTCTATTGTATTCCATCGTCGAAATATGAGGCACGACTCTGGCATTAAACTTCAAAATAAAAAAATAACAAAAAATAAAACGAGCGCTGCAAAATGCCAAAATGCAGCCGTGGCGAGGACTCTGGTGTTGGCCAGGCCAAGAACAATAAAATGAGCACAACACCAGCGTCGAAAAAAAAACAGAAAAATACAAAAAGGGGCAGGAGGAGCAGGGAAAAGATAAGCAGACGGAGACGAACGATGGATGCTGCCGAGGATGAGGACGAGGCATGGTAGATGCTGGAGCTAGATGCTGCTGGGAGCCACTTCAGACTTGGGATGTGCAAGTGTTGGCCAAGAAATAAAAGTTGCTGACCTTAAGCCAAGTCTCGGGTCTTTGTCTTTGTCTATGCAGCAGCCAAAGTAAAGTTTTATTTTTTCCCCCTCCTCTGGTGTTTTTTTTTTTTGTACATTTACAAGGATATGAGGCAAATACGGAAAGTTGTAGCAAGCTGCAGTGGCAGCTGTTTAATAAGTTCGAGCAATTAAAAGTGTTTTCAAAGGTGCTGCTCCGCGGAGGAACTTCTGCCAGTCGTAGACATTAATAGGCGCATAAAATTGAAGTGGCGGGGGCTGTGCACCGGCTTATGGCGTTGGCTTAACGATGTGAGGATCATAAAGGCGGCTTAATGATGCCACGAGAGGATCTCGAGTGGCTTTGGGCCTCCTCCTCCTCTCAGTTTTGTTGCGAGCGGATCTTGGCCGCCAGATAAGTTGAGAGGTGAAGGCGGTGGCCCAAGCACGATCCATGTCGTACAGCCATTAATGGACCCTCAGCGTCCTTCGGCCAAATTATTCCCTCAACTTCAAGTTTGAGAATAAATTGCCGGCCGTCGCTTCACTTTCCGTTTCAAAATATCAAAGCCAGACCAGACTCCGGCCTCGGGTACATTAAAAGTGCCCCGAAAACAAAATCCCACATCAATTTGGGTCATTAAAGTTCCGAGGAACACAAAAAAGCAAAAAAAAAATACAACTTTGCCGCCAAATGCAGCCATTAAAAGTGCCAAACAAAATAATTTCGAATGGCGATGGCGGGGAGGCAACAACAATCAACTATTAAAAAAGGTAGAAGCGTAAAAAAGTGCACACAAAAATCAAACATAAAATTAAATTAATGGCCTAAACACTCACCCGCATCTACCCGAAACTTTGTTGGCCGAAAAGCACCCAGAAAAAAGGTTCAATCCGTGGGCATTAAAATTATGGAAAAAAGTAAGGGAATATTTCTTTGAGCTCCGATATTTATATACATAAACATATATATAAATTGGATGTTTACGAGGATATTTCCCCCGATGTTTGTTTATGGCCGGACTTTTATATGGCCAGCTGGCGGGTAGCTTGGACCCCCTCCGCCATTCCCCATGCCCCACCAGCCGAAGATAAACGTTCCCATCGCTAATTTGAGTCTTTGTCACGTCTTACCATATGGAAATATTATTTGTAAATACTTTTATGTTCCGTACGTGCCCAGGACAGGGGGGTGGCCGGAGAGTATGTGCCATGTCCGGAGTACGGAGTACGGAATACGGATACGGGGTCACTCCGGAGACCCCCAAACACCGACCGACCGAGTGCGAGAGTTCGACTCGCTTTTTATTGTGGCGACGAAATCAAATAAAGCGCTTCGAGTGGGTGCGGAAGCCTTCGTGCCCTCGTGCACAAGTATGAAAAATGTATATTGCAAATTTTGGTAAACGCAAATCCCTCCAAGAGGCAGAAATGTCATCGTAAAATTGCCAGACGGCTTAGCGACGGAGCAGCGAATAAATAAAAATTATTTCCAGATGACATATCAACGCGACTCGCCGTTCGCCCGCTCTGCTCTGCTCTGCTGACACCTTAAAACCCAAATGCGCTTATAATACAAAATGTTGTGTGTGTGCCCCCTGAAGGAGCAAAGTCCTTGGTATAAGAGAACCAAAAAAACCAAGAAATAAGCGGGCCCAAATCCAGACCGGTACAAATTGAAACGTTGAAGAAATTACAAAACTCGCCAGACCTGGGAACTCGGGGGAGACTCGAAAAGGAAGTCGCAGAATCAGAAGAAGGACCGGAGGCGAATCGCAACTGTCAGTTGCCTGGGCTCCCCGTCTCAGACGTCAACTTAACGTGAATAATTGTCTAAATCCCAACGACAAACACTTATTGTCCTGGATTAGCAGGCAGTCGGCGGAGGAGAGAGACCCGGAGATAGGGACACAGAGGGCGCAGATAGAGGAGGTGGCTTCGCACCAGAAGCCCAAGGACTGCGTGTAAAAAATGAGTGGCAAAAACTTTGCCATTTTTTTCACTTCACTTTTTTTTTGTTCTTTATGCCACAGACTATTTCAGGGGATAGTTGGGCATATTAGTTGAGTGTTTAGGAACTAAAGGTAGGAACTTGAAGGAAAATGCTAACTAAGCGTAACTAGGAATATTCTCCAGCGATATATTTCCTTCTCCGCCTCGGATATTTGCCAATTAGATTCCAGATAAAGTTCACAGAGCATTCCCTAGTCGTGACCCCAGTGCCTGTCCCCGAGGTCAGTTCAGCTTCAGTCGGGGTTTTCCCCAGGTGGCTGAGAGCAGTCCGGGCCGGTAAGCGTTTTAAATTTAACAAGCTAGCTGGCCAGGAACAGATTCAGGATTCGAGTATATAACGAAGAAGTTTCAGCGTCATCGCGCCAGCCTCCCAGCTTCCTTTTCTCTGTTTACCTTCTGCATTTCCTTGCGTTCAATTAATTTGCTCACAATTTGGATGGCAAAAGAGGGGTGGCTATATATATATAGGTATATATCTCTCAACTCAAAGACAAAAAGCAAACTTTAAGTAGCAAAAGTAGCGGGCACAGCCAAGAAAAAGAGAAACCATAAGGGAGTCGGGAGTCGAGAGCCGGGAGAACTCAATATGTAAAGCGGCATTGTGGAAAAGTTTCTCCGGCAGAGAAGAGAGATCCCCTGTGGAGGCGAAAGTTGGTCCAAACTATCCGTGAAACCCCTTCGCAAGTCGCAGTACCCAGCTGCCAGCAGCAGCTCCAGGAGCTCCTGGAGCTCTCCTTCAGGAGGAGCAGCAGCAGCAGGTGAGCATCGGCAACTTTTCGATTTCATTGCTGACATGGCAAGTGCGTTTTTCAGACCGGGAATGCATTATGGAAGCAGCAATTGCAGTGGCTCACCATGTGTGCAGAGTCACAGCTCTGCAAATTGTTAGACATTCGAGGTTATTTTATAAGGAAAGTGGAGCTAAGTACGTTTCAGTTGGATTCAATCAGGTAAAGTCTCCTAACGAAACTCTTATACTAAAGTTTAAAGATAAAAATGATACAGAAAAAATGTTTTAAAAGATATGATAATTATATATTGTATTCCCTTCTGGGAATTCTAATCGCCGAACCCTACTTTGGCGGTTAGTTTCCCCAGGAATAGGGTTCATTTTCATGCTAACTATTTTATGTTAATTTTGATATATGTGTATGCCAAGCAGGATCCTAAATCCAAACACGCTTGATTCATGCTTCATTAACTTCATGACCGAAATTTCTTAATTAAAAACGAGTCCAGCCGCCGTCGTCGGGGATTGCATTCAATCCAAACACAATCCGAATTCGTTTACAATTGCCAGTTGGCTGCAAAGGATTAGTTTCAGATTTGTTTACCTCTCTAACAAGGAGCTAGCCGACTCAAAAAAAGGGGCACCAAAAATAACCCCAGAGCCGAAACCGGTTATCAGAGTTTGGTTTTTCGAAAGGGACGAACCTACCTACCACTGGCTACCGACTACTCTGATATATGAGCAGCCAGGCAGGACGAAACTTATACCGAGTCTATGCAAATCTCGGGCAGAAAGGGACAAAGTTTTTAACACACCGTGCAAAGCCCAAGCTCGGACAAAAAGGATATACGAGATGATATATATGCAAATGCCATTTGAGAGGGTCGTTGTGGGTGTGGGTGTGGGTGAGGGTCCTTTTCTGAGGCGAGAACTTTGCTGCTGCTGCTCCTGCTACTGCTGCTGGTAATGTCCTTCAAGCCTACGAGGGTCCTGTGCCGGGAACGGCGAGCTTTTAAAACTTTCTAGCCTGCCGAGAAGCGCCGGCTTTAAGCACAACGAATTTCAATTAATAGCCAAAGACAGACACACACACACACTCTCCGGAGCCGAGAGCCATTTCCTGCCAGTGTCCCTTAGCCACGCCCACTTCCTGCCTGCTGCCTGCCTAGTGCCTGCCTGCCGCCCGTCGGCTGACACTAAGCCCAAAGGCTACAATCAGCTCAGCTGTGTGCGGACCACCAAGTTCACTAGACAATTTATTTTTGCTTTCGATTTTCCAAGCTGTCAGTTCACGCTTAAATGCGCACAGTTCAATTTAAAATGGGTAGCCCAGGACATGCACAAGGATACGCCTCTGTCAGTTGCTGGCTGCGGAGCGCTGTCGCTGTATCCGAGTTTCTCTGGGCATCTCCTGTGTATCTGTGGCTGACTCCGCCGCCTGCAGTCGCAGTCGCACTCACAAACTGGGTTAAGAGGTTGTTATCCTTATGCCGTGTTTTTGAAAATAGGCAACTTCGCAGCAGCCACCTCATCCTCGTCCTCGTCGTCGTCCCTGCTAACCGCCCCTGGTGGCCTGTTTGTGATGCCCCTGCCTCATATCCGCTGCAGACACACGAAACGTCCTGGCTGCCAAACCGCAGAGGGAGCGAGAGTCTCTCTCTCTGTGATGATCACAAGGATGCCTCGTGATGATGAAATTATGAGCGCAAAAGCATTTGCATTCATTATGTATGAATTTTTTTCATTCCCCAGCTGGTATGTTGCTCTAGAAATTAAACTAACGCCGCTCGTTAGTCTCAGTCGCAGCTCCGGATGGGCTGTTATATGGCTATAAGGCTATATGGTATATGGAGGGGTCTGGAGGGGGTCTGTGGGAGCGGCAGCTGCTTAAATGCAATGCCACAAAAGCGTTAATGGGTTTTTTCGCATTTCTTTTGCAATTTTCATTATTATTTACACTTGGTAATGCGTTGCGTACGCGAGTTTATGCCCGAGTGCGGTCTTTGTAGGGCACACAATATGCTATTTGGATTGCTAATTGAAGAGTGAGCCGAGCTTAAGAAAATAAGAGCAGTCGAGGAACATATATCCATTTATTTTCCATAAAAAAAATAAAAATTTTATAAATAAAGCTTAAAAGGTAACAAAAACAATGTCAAAGACGCCTTCTTAAATTCTGTAATGAAAATATTTATAAAATTTTAATAAAATTCAACGATTTAATAAGTTAATCTTTGTTCAACGTAAAACCTTTTAGTTATATTCCATTCACCACACAAATAAACAACATAACTTTGACAAAACACTCTCTTAACATACACAAACCCTCAATGAGCCACCCTAATACCAGACATTCCTTTGAGTGACATTTTTGCGGAGACAAAGACCAAGAAATGAACCATTTATAACTTTATTATCGCCTGCCCATTGTTGATAACTTCCTTTTTGTGCGTTAAATGCATTCAAATTCTAATTTTCCCCAAGCCAACTTATTACACAAAAAAAAAAGGAGGTGAAAAAAGGAGATGCTGCTGGCTAAGGTTCTCCATTCTCGAGGTCCTAGCGTGTCCTGGTGGTAGCAGGCGGGCCACTTTTTTCTTGTGCTAAATGATTACACTTAACTAGATTTGCATATATTTAAACATTTCCTTATGCGCACGCAACACGAATTGTGTGCACGTGGTTCTCGGCACTCGCTGCTCCGCCTGAGTCCTGTGTGTGTCCTGTGCACAAAAGGATTATTAAGGAGCTTCATATGTAAATGAAAACCAAATGCACACGACGACGAGGACGACAACGACAACGACGACAGATGAGCGGAGGCTGCCGAGCGGAGGCGGAGGCGGAGGCGGAGGCAGAGGAGCGAGACAGATAACCTGGAAGCCACAGTTTGGCAAACACAGCAGCGGAGGAGCAGCAGCAGGAGTCGTAGTCACAGAGCCAGACACTGTTTGGCCAAGGATCCAAAGGGGAATCCTACAGAGTGTGCGTGTGTGCATGTGTGTGTGGGGTGGCTACCTTGCGAGCCCGGCTAGAAAGTAGGTGAAAGCCAGAGGCAGACGGAAAGCCAAGTGGAGCTCCCATACCCGTTCGCTCGCTCCCCGGCTCGCCTCGTTCGTTGGCCCGTAATTTATGCTTAAGATAAAGTCCTTGAATAAATACATGGAAAATCCTTTGAAATTGAAATTAAATACGAATATCATCTTTTTTTTATACATATACGAGCGAGACAGCGATGGGGACGGAGAGATGGAGAGATGGAGGCCCGGAGAGTTGCAGACAAAAGGCAAACGGGAAATGAAATTAACATTTGAGAGCGCTTTCCCAAAATTAAACGAGACTCCAACTGGGCTCGCATCGGAATGGAGTGAGTCCTTGGGGTCGGTATTTATTTATTGAAGCTTCTTTGGGGGGACTTTAGATATGTGAGCCATCTTATTTAGCATTTTTGGCATTTTGCTCGGCTTAGTTTCGGGGTGAAACGCACATAGATTGTGTGTGGCAAAACATTTTTCTTAGCCATTTGCCATATGAAATTAATTTTACAGTCAGCAAGCACATGTGCAGCTTTCTGTGGCAACTAAGCCGAGGAGCAATTTAAGGCGAATTTATTTTTGGGGAAATAAAGGAGAGGAATTCAGAGTGTGGAGTGTGGAGTTTGGAGTGCGGCTTTGTGGTTACCTCTGGAAATTTGCAGGGAAATTGGAGAACGTGCCACTGCGGGAATATATTCTCTTAATCTGAGGCGTTTAGCAGACGGAGACCTTTTCGAGCGACGAACCTCAACTGTTGCATGTGCTTTAACAATTCCATATTTTCCCTCGAATTTCCCATTTGTATTTTCTTCATTGTCTGAGCTCACAATTTTCCCAAATTAAGTTGTTTCAGCTCTGAGCTTTCACAATTCAAATTTAAATTCTAGTTAGCTCTCTGCCTCTCTCTCTTGATCCCCTAAATAATTACATATTAACAATCCTCTTTGTGCTCGAATCTGCTTTTCATTTTCATTAAAATTAATATTAATTTTACCTAAACACACACACACACAGACACTGGTTTAAATTGCATTGTCACAACCGAAAAATCGCTTTGAAGTTGCAGTTTCATTTGTGTTGCAGTTTTTCAGCTTTGGCCAATTGGCTCATATAAATTGCATTGGATTTTTCCAAGCGTTTCCCTCTCGGCAATGTTGTATTATTGGAAAAACAAACATATTGCCGGCTTTGCCATGTTCAACTTTTGTTATTGCATTTTGAATTTGCGGTCGCACTGGGAATGTATGTGGAAAATGGGTATTAGGGGAAAGGAAAGGAAAGGCCTACGGCTTGGGCATAGAAAAGCAAAGCAAAGCAAAGCACAAAAATTAATTATGAAACATTGTGCAAACTGTGTAAATATGTATCAATGAAAATGCAATGCAAACAAAGCATTCTCCCATCGACTGACTGGCTGACATCCCAGGTGAGCCCCAAACATTTAAATGGGATTTGAAAGTGATTTCCCAATCAATGCAAATAGTTTAAAAACATTTCAAAAATTGGCACACAGAAATTGAAATATTTCCATAAGAATTATAATAACCCTGGGCGCAAAATGCCCCCGTTGACTGGCAGGACTAGAATATCCGTAAATTCCCCGGAATATTATGCTGCAAATTTCAACACTTTCCCCTCAAAAACGGAAACAATGGCAGAATGCTAACCAAAGTGGAAATTTCGGGGCGCGAAAATAGATACATCATAGATTCTGTTACCTAGTCAATTTATACATATATATAACATACATATATATGGCAGCGATTTTAGTGCCGGCCCGAGAGCGAATCAAAAACCATCGAAAAGTGTCTAAAATGTGCAATTCGAGTGCGGGTGCGAGGCCCATAGGCTATATAAATTTCAATCTATCATTTATTTAAGTCCTAGGCCAGCAGCGACAGAGCAGAGGAGCCGAGTCCGGACCCTGCCTGGACCTGTGCCTGTGCCTGTGCCTGGGCTCTCATTGCCATAAATCCCCATCAGAGATACGCGTATATTTATTTACTGCAGCTCTCACACAGATACGAAAGCGGCGGCCAGGACCACGTTGGGCGACAAAAATTGTAGCCGAAAAATAAAATAACAGCTCCTCCCGCCCGGCCTCCGTCCCCCGCCTTGTTTCATATTTTATTTGGGTTTTATTTGTTGTTCCACCGCTGCTGCTCTCTTTTTCTAGTTTTCTCTTGTTCATTTTTCCTGTGTAAATATTTTGGAAAATGCGTTTTTCTTTACTGCCGCTACTGTTGTATCTTTTTATACACCTCTTGTCCTTCTCCATATATATAGATATATATATAGAGCGCAATGAAAAAGGATTTTTTGTGCCAGGCTCCCGCTGGGCTGCCAATTTTTATGGTTAAAATATTTGTGTTGCTCTCGTTTGGAACGACCGGCAACCTGCTAAAATATTTATGACAAGCGCCGGGGAATACCCGGCGTAGGATATTTCAATATAACGAAAATAAAATTCTTAATGTTTGGTTTGTAATTAAAAAAGTCCAATTGAAAACGCCCTGGAGGCGGATGGCAGATGGGAAATGCAGCCTGAAGTGGCGGTCGTAAGTAGCCCGAAATGAATTTTTATTGCTGTTCATTAGGCATCGATTGGCATCGAATCAATCAATTGTGTGGCATTTCAATATCCCCGATCGGAATGAGATCATATAGGGGTGCGCCGGGGCAGGGGAAAACTATTGGCTAAGCCGGAAAACCCTTCGATGAAAGGGAAAGAATATTGTACTCGATTCCATGCCATTGGGGACCTTCGACACTGTGTGTGTGTTTCCCCAACGAAACTTTTAATTACCCGCTCTCCGTTTCTGGCTCTCTTTCTCTGCGATTTCCATTCTCTGCTGTTCTCTGGTCTCCATTCTCTGCTCGCCTGCATTCGGCAATTCCAATTAAGCTATCATATTCTTGTCTCGGAAACTTTCCCCGAATCAAAACTTGTGGCATGGCACCCCCCATCCGTCCCATTCCGGCTTCCCGGTTTCCCACTTTTCTTCTCCTTGCCCATCCAAACTGGGCTAACAAATGTGTTCAATTTGGTTCCCGGGCTGCACAACAAAAACTTTATCTTAATAATTTAGCATATTCCATAAGTTGAACATTTTCATACAGTCAAACTTCTGCATGTATCACGGAAACTAGACTACATTTTTCAGAAACTGGTAACGAACGGGAGAAGGTTATAGGAAATGCAACAGTCTAACCGAAAGATCTCTTGATTTTACTTAGAGGAATAGTTATTGTAAAGTAGCTTCTGAAATAAATATGCTTAAAAGATTTTACAGGAAAATATTTAAAGGAAAACGTATTTCAAAATGAAAAAATATTGAAAATAATTTAGAAATATCTGAAATCAAGTTACTTAACTAGTAATTCCCTTTTAAAACTTTCTTTAATGAATAATGTGTACCAAAAAATAAACATTTTATATCCAATTAAATTAAAACAAGCAAAAGATATGGCAATAAATAATTATGCTGACATTTTAAATGGATTTTCTTTCGTTTTCGTTTTACAAGCATTTTTATAGCCACTTTAAAAACGACAGAAATGCGCGCTTTACTTTTATTAACGAAAAGGCATTTTTAAAAAATGATTTATTTAAAAAAAAACAAAGTAAAAGTAGCAGAGCTTATCAATAAATAATTTTGTTCTATTTCCTTTTAAATTTCCCTACAAATTCAACTGAATTTGAGTGTCTCAGTAAGCACCAATTATAGAAGTTCCCCTGTACTACCTATAGGAATTTTCTATTCCAGGATATGCGGCAAGTTTTGGGCCCTTGATGCGGATGCTGCACCTGCAGCAGTTTTCCCGCTACTTTTTACTCCCCTCCCTCTCCCATTTTCTTTTGTGGCCAAAATTCAGAATGCAAAACTGGGAAAAACTCTAAAGAGAATACGAAAAAAAAAAAGAAAAACAGAAATGCAAAAGGAGGAGGCGGAAATACTGATTGAATGGCATTCCATTGAAGTTGATGGATGCATTAAGAGGTTTCCCGGAGCTTGCAGCGACTCCTCTCACTTACACACGCACACAGGGACACAGATACAGGGTTTTGTGGTAACCAAAAACACACACAAACACACACACAGAGGAGACACAAGCTTGGAAAAGGGACAGGACAGGGATAAGGCAGGAGGAAAAGCAGAAGAAGAGCAGAGAGCAAGCCGCCTGCATGTGCAAGGCACATATCTGTATAATGGATTGCACTTAACATGCCACACACAGCAACCGCAACAGCAGTTCCCCGCTCTTCAGCCGCCACCCCCCGGGCCATACATCATTTGCACCAGAAACTCACCTGAGACTGAGACTGAGGCTGCCGCTGATGCTGCTTGCGATGCTGCTTGCGATGCTGCTTGTGCTGCTGCTGCTACGTATATATCGTCGAAGCTATAAAAAGCGTCGTAATCCCGGCAACGTAACGTCTAATCCTTTTGTTTACGCTTATGCTAATCCGCACTCGCACACAGTCGCAGTTGTATTTGCATTTGCATAGAGTGAAATTTAAATTTCGGCACACATTACGTGGGCGGGCATCAGGACGTTACGCCCACTCCTCTGGCGCCTATTGTCACACGCACAGATGAACAATCGCACACACTCTCTGGGCCACACACAGCCGCCGCCCGCAACGTAAGCCGTAAAGCGGAAGCGTAACGGTTAAGGGTTCGCGTCGCGTAACGTTCAGCCAGGCGTTGCCGTTACGTTGCTTTAATGTCCTGAAATCGCAGTCGCCGTAGCCGTAGCCAAGTTGCCGGTGTATTTTGATTTAATTCGCCAATTGTATGATCCCGATTTGCATACGAATGCCGCGAACGCGCACTTTTGAAACCGCCTGCTACAACGCTCCCGATTTACATATTTTGGGGCATAAGCTTAAGTACTGCATAATATTTCACCAAGCACTGCTCACTGTTCGCTGTTCTCTATTATTTTCTCGCTTTCGTGTTTTATTTTGGGAGTTTTCTCTGCTTGGAGTTGTGTTTTTCGTGTCGTCGAATCGCTGGAAAATGTTTATCGCTCGAAAGCACGCATACGCCGTGTTGCAAGTTCGGAGTTTGAAAAATAACTGTATTTCGCTTTCGGCGGTACCTGGCTGGTCACCTCGGCTGGGAAACGAAAGAGAGCTCAAGAGAGGGCTGTTTCTCTGTTTCTCTCTCGGTTCTCTCGAGGATTCTCCCCGGCCTTTGTTTACAACGCTCTGCGGCAAATGCCGCTAGCGAAAGATACAAGATACTCTCTGTGTGCGCCGGCGCTGCGGAGAGGCCAGAAGATTGTCTCTGTTAACGTTTACATAATTGAATTTACCTCTCTGGGGCAATTACAGATCGAGCGGAGTGTGAGGGGGCGGGGACACTTAACAGGGCTTTCCCAACAGCGGCAGGTGCATCAATGGAGCCGCTCTGTTAGACTGTTGGGGCAAATTGAAATGCCAGACGGGCAGCTGAAAAGGTTCAAATGCCATGCACGTAGGCTAATTACCGCAATGTAAACAACATTTCTGTGCCGCGCGCAATGCAAATTAACATTAGACAAAGACAATTGTTTTCGGCTGCCGGAAAGCGGCATGACCCCGCCTCCCCGGGAGCACCTTGAGCTTTATTAATTACATTTATTCAGCGGCTATTTAGCATGCCAGATATCAGATATGAAAAGTCATTCAGGAAATACGGCCCGTGGCTTCGGAATATATTAATTTTGATGGCCAGTGAACATTTTGGGGTTTTAATTTTCTAAGAAGTCCGCACCTTGAATAGGATTACCATGTTCGTTGCTAACTTAAAGTTCCCAATACCTGATTACATTAATTTTATTTTAGTTTTCTTGTATTTTTAGATTATATGAAGGCAAACAATTTTACTGCGTGTATAACAGCGCCGCTAAATGCACGCAATGGATTTTAGCAGCCTCTAACATTTAAATTGATGGCCGCCAACAGAGCGGGCTCTAACATTTAAATTGAGAGAGCAGAGAGGCCAATAACATTTAAATTGATGACTGCTAACAGAGCGGCCATTAACATTTCAATTGATGGCCGCTTGCAGAGAGGCATTTCAATTGATGGCCGCTAACAGAGCGGCCATTGACATGTAAACATAGCAGCACGCACGTTGTTGCCCTAGGTTAACATGTAAACAAAGCGGATGTTAGCGGCAATGTTATTTGATTGAAAGGCAGTTTTAGCATTGAACAATGAATACGAGTAAACTATTATCAATAAAAAATTCGGAAAAATAACTATTTTTATAGAAAAAAAAAACGAAAAAATATAAATTAATTAAAATAGATAGAAAAAGATATATCAAAATTGTAAAAACTAAAAATTAATAATCTTTAAAAAATTGACAATTAAATAAAATTATATGAAATATTTAAAAGTTCTTAAGATAAATTCAGAAATAAACGGATCTCTGCAAACTTTGGCTTGTCATCCACAAAATAAGACTAGAATAGTAAACAAGAAAATATCTTCTAAATTTTATTGAAATTATGAATATACATATATAAACCTCTTTTAATTTATTTTTCCCTTTGCCTTTTGTAAATAAATCCCATTGCTGATCCCCTCCACCTGTTGGCCAACGCCCTTTGATTTCCTAATTAAAATTTCCACTTGCCCTGCCCCTTGGCTCGAGTAATTTAAAACCTGCGATGAAGCCAGAATTAAGCGAAGCCTCAGAAATGCTTGAATTCCAAAGTCAACCGCAAAAACGCTGTTGACTCCGTTCAACTCGGTGAACAAATTTGAACAATAACAATTTCTATTTCAGTCGCTTAACAGGGCGGGAGAGAAAACCGGTTTCTCTCACTTTTCTTGCACTCCGACACTCGCCCTCTCTCTGGCAGACGGATTTTCAATGTCACAATTACTGAGAGAACGAGAGCGGGAGAGAGACATGTGAAAGAATTTATTACAGAGTTCAAAGCATTTTACAGCATTTGAGAAATTGAGAGCCTCTCCGAGTCCCCATTCATCTCTGGGGAAAGTGAGAGAGAGAGATGCTGTCGAAATGGTACATTAATAAATGAGTGTTATATGCTTTGTCCTAGTTGACTTCATGACATTTCATTCATTCATGGGATCCTTGCCTGCTCCTTCTTCTGGCTGCCCCTTCCCCACGGGTCCCCCGGAAAATGTCCTCTTAAATGGCTTTGCCTTGTCCTCCTCGGCGGCTCCTTGTCGCGTTAATTGCGTTTTATATTAACTAAATTGTGTATATTTAATATTATTTATTATTTATCAGCCGCCTCATTCCCTATTCATTTCGCTTTAATTTATTTATGTCAGCTTTTTTTTGTCTGCCTTTGAGCATTTAAATTATTAATTATTTGCATGTTATTTATTTGTATTTATATTTTTTTAGTTGTCTTTTTTCAAGGGATGTGTATTGGTTAAGATATTTATCACCCTTCGGGTATCAAGTTTTTTTATTGAATTTAAATATCACCATGATTATTAGTATTATTTATAAAAAATACATTTTAAAGTTTAGCATTTAACCCATTTAAAATATAAAAGAAACTGTATTCAAAGAAGCTTTGTTGTAATTATTAAATTGATAAATTCGATATATTTTTAAACAGTTCAAACGAATCAGTAAACCTGATAATTAAAAATCTTTAACAAAACTTTAAACTCTTTAAGAATTTTTCTTTCAACACGATTAACTACGATATTGTTCAACCATCCATACTTAATCCCCACTGTAGTTGGTTTTTTTTTTTTGTGTATTGATTTTGCAGTCATTAGTTTCCTCGCTGTTTGTTTTACATTTTATGTGCATTTTTAATTAGCTGACAGCATTGTTGTTTTTGCCGGCCCTCCATCTCGTCCTGATTGTTATTGTTGTTGCACTGCTGCCCGCTGACCTTTGACACACTCGTAGAAAAACGTTGACAGTTTATGGCCGGCTTTAATTGCTTCCATCGCCCGACTCGTCAAAGTTAATGTAAATGGCTTGTCAATCAATCAATTGATGGCCACAGGGTCCCCGTTATAGATTTAAGACCTCCGCTTATATTTGTTTATTTTTTTGTATACATTTTTTAAACGGTTTGCTAAGGGATTAGTGCTGCAACAGGGATCGAAATCCATGGAAAAACTCCCAAAGGGAATAAATTAATGCAAGCAATGGACAATATATTGGTAAAAAATGAATAGTTATTTCGGATTAATTTCCTTCTCTTTCATTTTAAAAATTATGATAGATTCAAAAAATATAAATAATATAAATATATAATGCATTATAAATAAAATAATATAAGATACTTTCTTAAATACTCTACAGAGAATACCCGCATTCTGTTCAAATACCAAACTCCAAAGATCTGTATCTTTTTGTTTTGAGTAAATCTTATTATTGTCTGGGATTTCTCCTGGTATCATAACTAGATTGACAGATCACCACTCGAATGGGTCCCCTAGGCACCAGGGGTCATTAGACCCTGTCCACTATTGTGACTATTGTGTTGTGACTCCTGAGGGTCATCCATCAGATATGTACAAGCAATGGGCTCAGTTCACGCCCTTGGCCAGCTCACTCTCTCACTCGCTCTTATTTGCAGTGGCAGGGCACGGGGCACGATCTACCTGTTGCACCTGAGTGAGCGGCGCACCAATCAGCGAGCGGCGCACAGGTGATTTCTGAGGTATTTCTGGCCCTAGGGAACGGGTTGGCCAGCAATCATTGGTGGAATGAAGGCGAATATATATTGCGAATCTTGGGATATATATAATATACATTATCTTCTGCTTAATAAATAACATTAGCAATTCTCGCAATTTTTCATTATTTATATTCAGAGAAACCCACTTTAAGTAATTAATTTCCCTAGAAATTAAAAGCAAGTTCCTAACAGCCAGGTGAAACCAGTTGACCTGCCTTTAAGACTTTTCAAAATATTTATATTTTCTATTTTATTGAGTGCATATTTTAATTAACAATTGAAAACATTTCACCTTTTGCACTGCCAAAGCAAACTAATTTCATTAAACATACATATAGCATATCGAACTGCAGCACTGCAAATACATATATTTATGGCCAAAAAGCATAAATAAATATAAAGGCAAACTTATTCACAGACATGAAAAATAGCCTGCTGCTTTGTGCTCAAAAGACCAAAAACAAAAATAACGAAACAAATTCACTTTTACAGACATTTTTGTATACAGATTGAGGAAGTTGAAGAACTTTTGCACTTAAATTTCATTTGGCGATTGTCCAATTCCCATGATGCATTTCCATTAATTTATATAAATTTATGCAATTACTTTTGTTTATTTACTTGACCAGAGAGAGAGTCCACCCCGCCCCGCCTCGCCTCGTCACGCCACCCGTTCTGCGGTCAGTTGTGTGTCCTGTTCTGGTCTGGCCTCATATCTGTCCGGCGCGCCCGCTCCTTGTTTGCATTGTGCTCCAGTGCATTGTCCTTGCAAAATATTTGGGTCACTTCTGTTGTCGCTGCTCAGTTTCGGTTGAACAGACCAGCGGGAGCAGGAGCAGGAGTGGGAGCAGGAGCCAAAGCAAAAGCAACAGCAAAAGCAGGAGCGAAACGCGAGCTGGCTCAATTTTTTATTGACTTGACAGGACTCGCCACGATGAGAAGCCAGGCAGAGTCCTTCTCGCTGTCCTGGCGCTCAATTTAAAGGCGCATTGTTGGCGACACATGTTTGACGTGTACAAATTTAATTTAATTTATTAAAATCATTATGTGCACAAAAGCAAAACAGGCGACAGAAATTACCCATGGAATGCCCGGCCCCAAACAAAGGACATCAGCACACGGACTGAGTACGGACTACTCGGAACTCGGAGCTCAGAGCCGAACCGGACAACAGGACGAAGGAGTGTGCCATTGAATAAGTTTTAATGATGATTGCAGCGGCGTGCAGCAAACCGACGGCAAATAACAAAAGAGATGGCCAAGGATACATTTGAATTTCCCAGTTAAATGTCAGTACTCGAAGCACTGATATCTATTAAGCTGTTAAATTTGTTTTAATTTAAGATTACCAACAGTCAGCAGTTTCAAAACTAACTGCCAACTTTATAGTTTAAGGTTTTACTAAAGAAGAAAATTCCATTAAAACTAAACAAAAACTCACAGGTCCCAGGAACTGACGAAATTTTTTAAGTTAACCGAAAACCGAAAGACCGAAGGGGTTAAGTTATTTTTGACAATGCCGCCTTGCATTTTCCAAGCCCTAATTACTAATTTTACCATATGCAGGTCTCGCTCCGGCTGGTTTTACCCCAGAACGCTACAGGATATCGGGGCAGGGACCGTTGACGAGGACAAATTCGTTGAGTTCGCCTCATAATTCCTGCCAGGCCCGAACCACTAAGAAACCGCATTTAAATTTGTCGCAATTGCGTCAGTGTGGAATACCTGCACAGCGGGGTCCTCAGGACCGAGGACCAAGGACCTCGACCAGAACGAAGCCAACAGCGGCGGCGATGGCGACGGCGGTTAGCGGCAACTTGATGGCCAGGACCGGCTCGGCCCCGCTGCGCTCCTCCGTTAGACAGACGTTTTGTTGTGGGCCAGGCCAGGCCAGGCGAGGCGAGGCGAGGCACATGCGAACGAATGTCAAGAGAGTTGGCCACGAACAACCTACGCAGATAGCCAACCCTTTATGCCTGCCCTTCCTGGGTCCTGCGTCCTGAGTCCTCAGACCCGAGTCCCTCTGTTGCGTCCGTCAGTCGGTGCGTCAATGACAGTCAAATAATTGACAGTAGTTGCGTGTTTGTGTGGCCAATCATCCGCCACAAACACGACGAACCATCCACACAGCTGCTACCTAAGCCCCGGCCTGTCCTGTCCTGTGCACCGCTCCTGCCACAGATCCCCGCTCCGCCCCAGAGTCATCCTTTATTCCTCCGAATCGGACACTGCACTTGGCTTCTTCACTGGCCCGTTCTCCTCGGCATGCACGCAGAGAAAGCGGTAAGAGTTTTGGATTTATAGCAAAAAGTAGGTTTAATATTTACAAATATTAACTTAAAAATATTTTTCAGCATTCCTACGCACTTTATTAAATCGGAATTTTATTTGCAAAATATCTAAAATACAATTTTCCAATGAATTACTTCTTATAATTATTCAAATACATATTCAAAGAGATATTCTTCACTTAGCAGAATCATTCAGCTGTAAAAAATATAAATTTTATATTTATTATATGTTTCTTTGTAATTTATTATTTCATTTTTTCTCTGAATGCACTCCACTCCAGGGAGGCGACAGCGTTTTATTATGGCAGACACGACACTCAGCTGCATAGGGAGACGAGACGGCCGGCAGATGAACGAGGGGACAGGATATCACAGAATGGAGTGGGCTAGGGGGAAACGAGTTATGTCTTTGGCCTGGGCATGGATTTTAATTTTTATTGCACACCCGACCCGCCGGCTTGGCCCTGGTAATGGGCGAAATTGGTTAAGAAATTAGGGAAAATTAGGGGTTGGCAATGTCTGTTATTAGAGACTCTCGACGCTCGACTCTCGATGCTCGCTGGTCGCTGGTCGTTGGTCCTCTCGACTGTGAGTCCTGCTCCAAGGCCTCGATGAAGAGCCCGAGAAGCATGTGTGATGTGCAGTGGGAATGGGCTGCGACATTGCGACAACTCAACTCGAGGAACGTGGAGGGACAAGGGAGTGTGCAAAGTGTTACACATTCTCTACTTTTTTTGGCAATGGTTCAGATCGGGGATCGTCCTGGGGGTGACTTTTCAGTGCAAGGGTGAGCGCTCCCATAATTAATGATACAGGACACGGGGCGGAAAGTGTTTGACT
The DNA here is from genome assembly GCA_035045905.1 of Drosophila anomelani. NCBI lineage: Eukaryota > Metazoa > Arthropoda > Insecta > Diptera > Drosophilidae > Drosophila > Drosophila anomelani. Next base: position 15,715,930 of record JAWNOO010000165.1, read on the forward strand.
AATCGATTGTCAATGAATTGCATTTGGATTGCCACGGCACAGGGAAACTCGTGAGTCAGTCACTTAGCCGTTACAATTTCCCCACTAATTAATTCGATTCGCGATTAAACCGAAAGTTGAAGAACACCAGTCGCAAAGCGTAACCAACCATCCAAACACACAGTGTCCAAAAACCCAAAACAACCACTACTGCTTCCCGATGTTGCCTCCTTTTTGTCTTGGCTAAATGTGGGAATATTTGGTCAAATTAGTTGTGCGAATGAAACGGATTATTTGGGGGAAAATTAGCTACTACAATTTAAGGGGAAATAATGACCAGTTTACGATGTTGATAAGGGCGTTTACTTGATAGACTGAGATTGGAGTTTTATCAGGGAGTAAATAAATAGAAACTGAACTGATTCTTTTTAGAACAACTTGCATGCAATTAGTTTAAAATATTTAAATTTATCTTATGGTATCTTACTAGTTTGATTTGCTATTTTATAGAATTACTTTTAAGCCCGGAAATATCACTACAAATATTAAAGTGTTTTAATTACCTTTAAAGAGTATCAAATATTTCTATATATTACTCATTTAATTATATAATAGAATTACATCTAGAGTTTCCTCTCATGTCTCGTTTTAAACTCGATCAATATTCCAAAAAAAAAGCTGACTATTAAACTCAATTCACCAGGGCGTCCCTGTACTCAAAGGACATGTCAAATTAACTACGAGGTACACCTTCCGGTTCGGTCAATGCCTGACCCAGATGGCAGCAATGACTTGACCAGGCCATGACCAGGCCGGGGACCTTTTAGTTCTCGGCCAGCCATCAATTTATTAATTTCGAGCGAATTTTTGTATAACCACCGCTTCGGCGCTTGGGAGCTTGTGAGTTTGGGGTCCATCATTTGGCCCAAAGTCCGGCCTGGGTCCGGGGCATTAGCCTGTTGCATATAATTAGGGGCGTCCCGGACTAAATTGCTGCTCTGGGCCTGCACTCCGATTGCGAGTCTTTTTTTCTTTATTTTTTTATTTATTTTTTGTGGTGGGCGTTGACGCTGCCTGTGACACAAATTACCCCAATCGGCGAAAGCTAATCAAAGCAAAACATGTCTCCGGCAAATTGCTCAGCGAGCCAGAGAGGGCGGGAGGAAATAAGAAAATAAAAAGAAATAAAATCGCATGCAAATGTGAGTAAATATTTAATTTAATTTAGCCCCGGCTTCTGTGGTTCCACACGGGGGCGTTCGACATTTGGCATTTGACGTGGCTCTGGGCTGGGAGTGGGGCTGTGGCTGTGGCTGTGGCTATGACTGTGGCCGTGGGTGTTTGTGTGGGTAATAGCGGCAATATCAATTTGTTTTATGAATTGCAATGGCAATAACTTGGAGTTGGCCCTATCGAACTCCCTTAGAACCCCCCACCCACACACACACACACACACTCACAGTGAGAAAAAGACAAATCTACAGAGATACGAGTGAGTATCTCTGGGGGGCGGGCATCGCCAATACATTTTGCACATTTCTTCCGCTTCATTTCCTGTAAAGGAGCGTAAATTTCATAGTGATTGGATTTTATCAGTGTGGCCTCATCTTTGACACTCCGCACCGATATCCAGCTAGGGGTAGGACACACGAATCGATTGGTTACGCAAGTGAAAAATTATTATTATACTCGCGCAACGGCCGCAGAGGGTAGCACAGGTATATAGGGATTTTGGGTAACAGAAATCGGTTGGAAAAACTAACAAAAAACTGCAATATATTTACTACTTTGAATTTATCTAGCTGCGATCTTGGTCTTTGTTTTATTTAATTTCAAATATTGACTAAAGTTCTCAATAATTATTAATAATCCAATACGACCTCGAGCATTACCTACTCCATTATATAAAAAAACTAATTAAGTTGAAGTTTATTTTTTTCCCCTATTTAAGATAATTAAATTGACTATCTAAAATACCAACTAAACTTCTCTCAACACTTTTCTATCATAATTTCTTCCTCCCTTCAAAAGGATATCAACTGTTCGTTTAACCTCCACTACACATCGACACCCTGCACTTGTTTTTGTTGCGTATTTTTTATGTCTGGCCATTACTGCAAAAATTGTTAGAGATATTTTTATGATGCGGGGATAGAAGGACGATTCTGACTCTGGATTCTGAGCTGTGAGTCCTGAGATCGGGGTTCGCTTTTGCCGTTTTTGGCTTTTGTCAAGTCCGCCTGCTCAATGCAGCATCAAATTGCCGTCTCGTGTGCGCGTGTGTGAAATGTGTTTTGATTTAGTGCAGCATTTACATAAAAAAAATTTCATCAATTTCCCTTCGGGCGGAAAGCCGGAAAAACGGAATAAAGGGGAAATGGGCAAAAAGGGGGTAATTGCCCGGGGGAATGGCAACGACTATCTCCGTTGGCTCATCGCCTCGTGACTTTGATGCATAACTCTCGACTTTTGTCGATCGGTTACGCTGATAAATGCTTCGATTGGATTAGAATATATTTTTGTGTGTCCTTGGACCGCCTTAAGCCGGTGGGCGTGGCAGGACCTTTTGGGCCAAAGCGTGTGCTTTGGAAAATTGAAATTGCCAACGAGCGGGGCGGGACGGTCATGGAAATTGAAAGTTGTCATGGTCTCAAGGAAATAAATAAAAAAAAAAACGGAAAAAATTGACGGGGAAAGTGGAAAAATGGAAATAACGCAGCTGTTGAACATATCTAACACATCTAAGCCAGGGCTTAGCCGGGGCGTTCCCGAGCTCAAGGGGGACGGGGAGTGGCAGAGCCGTGGAGCGCTCATGACAGCTGAGGTCCTGGTTCCTGGCCAGATTTGTCACAGTCTCATATCTGTGTTTTGGCCGAAGGATTTGCAAGCTTGATAAGCCGTCCACTTATGTCACAATTTGCATTTCGGTTGATTCTTTTCCATTGGGGGAATGGAATTCGAGGGACCACCAGGGGTTGGTTTTTTTGGGTTCAGGTTGGGTTCACCTCGAGCCAGTCTGTGTTTACCAAACTTTGGCAATCCAATTGCTGCTATGAGATGAACATTATCAAGCCAACGACATTATTTCTTTTGTTTTTTTTTTATAAAACCTTTGACTTTTGAGTCTCTGAAAATAGGCTAAGTAATCACAGATAAATAAGCAAAATATTATTCAACTAAATAAACAATCTTTAAATTATTGTAGAAGGATTAGAACAAAACCATCTACATATGTATATATCCATCTTAAAAAAAGCTAAACATAAAACATAATAAACTGAGAAAATCGTTGGTCTTAGACCACTGCCATTCCAGTTATGACCTTCATTCATTTCTAGCTTAATGGCAGCAGCAGGCCTCAATCTGACCGAGGCCAACAACTTTAATTTAAATTTGATTACAACTCAAATTTATTGCCCACATCCTGAGCAACCCAACCCAACCCGGCCTGGCCAGAAGCCCCAGCAGCCCAAGGAGCTGTGTGTGTCCACATGGAACTTCGCTTGGCCTCCGCAACATATGCATGCGGCGAGGAGGGGAGAAAAAATAATCTGGCGGTGGCCAAAAACCGACGACCGTCATTAACCACAAATCCTTTACTTAACAGTACGTAAATTTTTGGCATGGCCCGCCCCGAAGATAAGCCAGCCCCCTGGAAACCCAGAAACCAAAACCCATTCGGGAAGGACCTCGGTTGGGGTTTATTTATATGCGCATATCATTCGACCTTGACGGAAAAGCAGAAAACCCACTCGAGTCGTAAAGACCAGAGGGGGGAACTTGTCTAATTAAACACTCCACATGTAGAAATAAATTTGGGTCACATCGTTAAATAAATATAAGTGGGTCGGTCGTTGGTTGGTCGTCGTCTGGCCAAAAGCGCTCTAGCGCTTTCCATTTCACGATTTACATAAAATCACCAAAAAAGTTAATTTATTTCAAGCCTTTTGGCATTTTGGCATTTCGGCTTACTACCCTTTGTGTGTGTGGAAGTGTGTGTGTTGCATGTTGATATAAGCCTGAACTCATCTCTGTCTCCTTTGTTTTCCATCCCCGCCCCAAGGCCAGGCAACGTCTTTAAAGCGTCAACCTCAATTAAGTTATTAAAGGGTTGCCTAGGCTTAAAATAAAACCTGTCCGTAGGGTGAGTCTCAGGAGCTTCCCAGGGATGAGAAGAAGGTCTGGTGTCAATGAAAAGGCTGCTAAATAAGACATTAAATGGATTTAGCATAACGAAATTATCCTTGAAACTTGATTTCGTGTGAAATTATAGGTGGTAATGGGTTTCAGGCAACTCTAAAGCAGTCTTATTTAAGGATTTTAATTAGATTATAATTAGATTTCTCAAGTTTAGGAAAACTGTTTGGTTTTCTATTATTTATTTAAAGTTCAAACTCCTATTTATGGAATTTAATAATCAATTAACTTAAGCGTCCTTTTATGTTATAAACTATTTCTCTAAGATTACAAAAATATAAGAAAATTTATTTTTAAATATTCTAAAAAAGAAAATATTATATTTTATTAATCATATTCTTGATCCTTGGAGTTTATTCCAATTATCCCAGTGCCTGGTCCCATTTTCAAACGCATCTCTAGTACATTACTCTCTACAATTTATAAATATATATTTTATATATACACACATGTCGTTGGATAGGCGTGCAAATATTGCAGCTTTTCCGAGACGCCGTCCGGGCTTAATTTAATTTTCTACCTATTATAACCATGTGCGTGTCAACTTTCGGAGCCAAGCGATTTGCGCTGGGAACGAGTCCTGGCAAACTCACACCCACGCATGGAAATCTGTACAAAGCGTTAAAGCTCAAAGCGGCTTCAGTTGCTCCGGCACTCTGGGCGTTGGGAGAAGCCCCCAACAGAAACCCCCCTCAACCCCTTTTGTTACCTTCCCCAGGACCCAGGAAAGCCCCCTTTTTACCAACATATGTACTACATTTTGTCTGTCCCGCCGCTGGTTTTGCTGCATTTGTATTTGTTTGTTAGCACTGCCGAGTACTCTAACTGGGTGCCTAAGTACAGCAGCAGGTCAAAACTATAGTTCTGGGGAATTGTTTTAATTATTAAAATTATCTTTAAAGTAAGATTAAAATGTTTGTTAAATTTTATCAAAATATAGAGAAACAGAATATAATATTTCCTATTTATTTTGCAGGACAACATTTCTACAAATATAGCATTACATTTTTAATAAATTTTTAAATATTGTATTTAATATTATTATTTCACAATCGCATAAAACATCAATTTTAAACCAGAGAAAATACTTCTTAACTTGGTCTCTACTGTAAGGGTGAGTGCGAGATTTTGTGTTTGGGGAAGTGTGTGGCAGCGTGGTTGTGAAAATGTTATATAATTACACTTTGCGCATTTTCACAATGAAGTAACAATGTTTTAATTAAACCATTGGAAAGCCAAATAACTCTTGTTTGCTGCGGAGCAGCTGAGGGGAAAATGAGGACCGAAAGACAGAGGGTCAGCAAACCTGAAGAGCGTGTGTGTGTAGCAAGCAAGGGAAAGGCTAGAAACAAAATAAGAATCAAATTAAAAATTGCTAACTTCATGGCTTAATTGGTTTTTGAACAACAAAGATCACTCTGACATTTAAACTAATTAAAGAACATTATTTTTACATAAAGAGTATTTTAATGAATATGTTTAAAGAAAGCTCAACAATTTGTATTTTAATCAAAAGAAATACCATAAAGAACTTCAATATTATTGTTTGTATATAGTAAATTGCTATAACAAAATGCGTAGCGCACGCGGAGAGATAAATGAGCCAGTTTTACAATTATCCTGCTCGTAACACGTATAAGCTTCGGATGCCAGGATGCCCAAGATGCTCAGGATGAGCCAGAGAATGAGCAGAGGAGGAACGTAATACTTAGCGCCAAGTGGCAAGTGGATGTGAAGCAGGCCATCCGCCAGCCATATGAATCAACTGGCAGTCAAGTCGAGTCAGTCGCTGCCACGCACTGAGACCGCACTGTGCCACCTCCCCCCCCGGATTCGCCTTCTCCTGGCACTGCCTTGCATTGCGCAAATTGCGCACGAATCTTAAATTGAATTGTTGAGCTGCTCCGCTTGCAGCTGCTCCTGCCACACAATAGCAGTCCCCACTTCGCTCCAGAGCTCAACCCCACAGATGCATCCACCCTGAAACCCACTCGGACCACGCATACTTCAAGTTGCGGCAACATCAGTTTTGACTCCACTCGTTGCGCTTCTGCAAGCTTCACTTCAGCGCAGAGATATAGCCTCATATTATATATGTATGTTTATATATATGTGTATATATCTCGTTGTAATAGCGTTAAATGGTTGCAACAATTTTGACATCTTTAGCAGTGAATTATCAGGAATAGTTCTTGCTTAAGCGGGCCTTAGAGATGATAGAAAACCAATTTAATAAATAAAATTTAGAACCTAAATTTAAATGGTTTAAAATATATAAATATAGATTTAATTTGCATAATTTAAACCTTAACATTTCTTATTCATAAGTCATTATTCACAGTAGGAAATAATACATTTTCAAACTAGAAAACTTGGCTTTAAAATCAAAAAGAAAATTATGACTTCCATAAGCTTTTGTGTCCTTTTGTCCAGGAACTACTGTTCTTTGTGGCTGCCCTAAACTCCTCTTGGCCAAAATCCACCATATTTGAGATGTTTTCAACTTTTGCTGCGGTTGGCAAGCAAAATTGCATTGCCTTTGTCAGCAATGCGTTTGTTTTATCTAATTGCCGGTCCTCGTCCTTGCCCCCCACAATCCTGATGTTGGCTGCTGGTGGGTGGTGGTGCGTCTGTGTCTGAGGATACATCTAAATTTCCACACGTCGTCTGGCATTAGATAAAGTATCTGCTTATATATGTATGTGCACTATATGCTGTACACATAGTTTATCTTCTTGGGGAGTCTCAGCTGCGTGTGTGTGCTGGTCAACAGCTTTTTACAAATTAGCTGGCTAACGGAAATGCAAACCTGTGGGCCAAAATGGGGGTGTGTGTGTATGAGTGTGTATTTTCGCCCTTTCATGCTGACTTGGAACTTCCGGCGTATTTATAATTTATTTCCTTTCTGCCCAGAGCCCGCCACGCAGCTGCTGCTCCTGATGCTGGCCGGCCAACCCCCGAAAAACTCCAGAGCCCCCCAAAAGTTCTCTGCCCTCTGTGTATATATGTGGCAGGGCTTCGGCCAGGCCAATTTATTATCCGCAGTTTAATTGGAAAATTCTGATTTCCATTTTAACGAATTAGCACCTGCGACAAGAGCTCTTAATGAGTTATACGGCAGCTCGCTCGAGATGACGTGCGAAGCGAAAAAGAGTGTATTAAGGCGGCGTTATGTTGCAGCTTTGAAGTTACCCATTAGGGGACTTTCTGTGCTATGAAATTTAACAATAAGATCCTGGAATATTGTAAGATTTAACTAAAGATACTTTGTAAACATTCAAGGCAGTTTAAAATTGTTAACAATATATTTAAACCGCTTAACGATTTATGTGCATTAATTTAACATTCAGACTCAATGCTTTCATGAAGTATTTTTTAAATATTTTAAGGTTCTATAGCCTTAATTTAATTTTCTAGCAAAATCTCTATAAGGACTCTTATTCCTTTCTCTATAAAAACAATTTTAATTCCTCCTTCGAGCATACCCTTGATACTCCTTCATTCATACTTACTGGCCAAAGCTTTGGGTCTGTAAATTACATTTTTCGGGCTACTGCAGGCCACACGCAAACATATAAATTGCAAGATTTATATGACAAATTTTATTTAATGCATTTTTATGTGCCCTGTTTGTGTCTGTGTGTGCGAGAGCATGTCCCTCAGTGCGTCCTGAAAAGGACTCGGAGGACCGTCGGTACTGGTCCTCTTGGTCCTGTTTTATCCAGCAGCCTGAGCCCGTATTTATTTTTCCCATTGCGGCCTTTTTTGTTGTTGACCGCACGAGGCTTAAGCCTTTGGCCTTTTTTAAACGCTTTGCAATGTGAAAAATCCTAAAAAAATAAGAGCAACAAAATCCAAGGTGGAGGCAAACACACACACAAAATTATGGCAGCAAAAAAGCGGTCGTAAAGCGATTTATGTATTTACAATTAAATTTGAGGAGAAGCGGGCTTCGATGGCGATTCAATGCAGTTCTGCATAAAGAGGATACGGCTGGAGGAGCACAACTCGTTACCCTGAAAGGTCCTGCAAAATGAATGGAAAGGGGGCGCAAATCGGATTTCCGGAGTTTACTGCATTGTGATGGAGTTACCAGGACAAAGTCGCAAATGGAGAGAACAGAGGGGGGAGTTTGCCTAACTCGGACCACCGCCTCACTCCCCCCTCGATGTAATTATTATTGCCGGATTCCATTTTTCCGGTTAGTCCTGCTGCTGGTTCTCGGGTGTTTGTGTTCTTGTTATTGTTTTCAAACCGGCGTGTATTTGCCCTTGTTTGGGCTCTTGTTTTATTTGCTCGCCAATACACGGGGGCAACATTTAGTTTCAATTAAAACATTTCAATTTTGCGGTTGAAAAGAACACACACACACGAACACACACACTATCATGGATCCAATAAAAACTCAAACAAGGAAAATACAAAAAACAGAAGCGAGAAAAAATATATACAACACGAATATAACCCCAAATTAGTTAGCATGTAATAATTTGACACTTGCACTTTAGAGAGCAAGAGGGGGTGAAAAAAATATATATGCGATATAGGGAGGAAGTCAGAAAATCCCCCATGAAATGCAGCCAAATGGAAATGAAAAATATACGCAAAAAATGTTGACAGCAATTTAATTAAAAATCTAAAAAATGTCAACGGCCATGTCATCAAAGCATTTCAATTAGCACCCGCATGATTCTACTGCTTTATGTACCTTCCATAACTGCATGTATATCCTGGGGAATAATTAAAACTGTTTAATTTTAAATAAATATATAAGCACAGACTAATTTTCTGTTAATATATAATGTGGGAGAGGCTGCGGAATTGGAAGGTTTTAATTATTTTTTTTTAAGGCATTTAATGAACTAACTTTCAAATAAATATATTCAATATTTATTCTACAATCGGTTTAAGAATATAATTTAATAAATACATAAATACCCACAGTTTTCTTGTCTTAGTCTTAGTCTTGTCTAGATATTCAACGGTTTTCCTGTCTTTATTTTCACTTTAAATTTGGGAAATGCATAACACCGGCAAATAACATTTAGCTTCTAGCTTTCTGGATGGATTGTTGACGAAACATAGACACTATGTTCAACTTTGATTGCTTCAACTTGGTGTGTGTGTGGGAGACACCCACCATCCTGAGCTTATCTTGCCGATTCAGTCGCCGAGAGTTTTTGAGACACAGACAACTCCTTCTGCAATCATCAACAATGTCTCTAACAGATTTCTGATACTTGACCCCAGACTACGATGCACATGGAGAAATGTTACACAAATTTTCAATAGAATCAAATCAGAACAAAGCTGCCAAGCCCTCGATAAAAAGTTTTATTATTTTAACTTTAACTTTTTAACTTAACTTTTAACTTTTTGCAGTATATTGTCATACAATGAATTTATAGACAAAATAAAGAGACTTAAAGCCTCATCCAATCATGACATTTTTCAGTGTGCATCCATCCATCCACAAAGGACCCTTGGGTGCAGCTTCGTTTTGTTACTTTTGTGAGCTCTCGTTATCATTATCACTGAGAGGAGCCAGGCCAAGACAAGTCAGGGACCCAGGACCCAGGACCAAGACCCAGCGCCATAAAAACAACTAAGCAAACAGTTTGAGTTATGTTTCATACGAACAAAAGGTGACGGGGAGGAAGAGCGGCGGGTCCATCTATCTTAAGAACTCATTATCTGTGGCAAGTTTTTAAGCAAGTTAACTTTGCTTTGTTGCGCCAACCCTCGACCCTCATGTATTTATTTCGAATCAACTGGCATTCGCTCCAACCAACTTCAACTTCATATCTGGAGCTATCAACATACACACACACATTTCGACCGGCCCCTCCTTCGTCCTTTTTTAAGGGCTTCGGCAACGGCTGCTCCTTCCCAGCTGCTTACATTGTTTTCCTTTTACCATTGTTGCGTCTCTTTTGGGGATAAGAAAAACCCGCAATTAGAAGCGAGTAGCAAATTTAAGTGGCCACCCTGCCCCATCCCTGCTGCCACCCTTAACTAGTTGTCGTAAAAATAATTGCCCACTACTTAGCAGTCCGAAATGGCCAGCACTTTCCCATCTCCAATCGGATTTTTTGCCGCTGCTCTTTCAGGGAGTTTTCCAAGGCAAATGAAGCACTACTCTTGAGGTAGTTAAGGTGTTAAGATTCGGGAAAACTCTGGATGGAGAGAGTTTACCTTACAGGAAAACTACTAATATTTAGTATGAATTTATCCTTAAATCCTAATAATAGATTTCTATACATGTAACATGTTTTAATGACAGGACTGCCCTGAAAGGATTTCTATGTTTCCTACACCCCCATAGATTTTCTGGTGCCTTCACTTTTCCCATTTCCCCTCCATAGTTTTCCCACACATTTGTTTACCAATTTGATCGAACAACTCTCGCATCATCGACTAGTTATTACGCCCGCAGGGATAACGAGCGTCTCGAACCCAAAGGTGGTTTCCTTGGTCCTGCCTTTGGCTTTATAAATAAGAATGCCATCGCAGCAGAAAACGGAAGGCTGTGGAAACCCTTCTGGCTGGTTGGTTTCGGGGAAGGAGCAGGAGGACTGTGAGGATTTTTGGGGCTGGAGTTCACAACCTTTTGAGCCCGTCCGAGCATTTGGATGGGTCGTAGTTCATTTCGCTCTCTTTGCCTTTCCGCTTTCCGCCAGTGAACTCAAACACTTTGGCCCCTTGGCCATGGAGCAGAGATCTGGGGAAGACAATGGTTCCACAATTTGCAGAAAAGTCGCATGTAATAAAAGTGCTGGCTGCTGCTGCTGCTGCTCCTGCTGCAACCGAATCGTTTCTGTAAGATACACAGGGCCGGGATACAGCCACTGCGAGTGGGGACTACCAGCATTTATATTGTATTTACCTACTTGTTTTTTATTATCTACAAATGCTCTTAGCCACCTTACAGACCCAGTCCCACCCGCTGTTCGTATCTAGTTCTATACGCTCAGCGAAGCTGAAAAAACAAGTCGAGCGTCGCCTGCACTGCGCTCGGGGTATAAATATTTATCTTTTTTCTACTCCTTACACAAGTCCTACTCCTGTCTTTCCATTTCTATTTTTCTACGATTTTTGTTTCATTTGTTTTTCCATTGTTCGCTCTTTGTTTTAAGGCAATCGGAATAGGAATAGGAATAGGAATCGGAATCGAAAACAAAATCGCTGGCAGCTCGAAGAACAGCGCCGAGAGGCTGAAAGGAAGGGGGTGAAAATATTGTCTATTGATTGATTGTTTGTTCTACTGCACGGTGCGCATTATTAGATACAATTTATTGTGCAGCTATGTGGAATGGCAGGCGCTGCCTTGGATTATTGTTTATTTTATGACACGTGCCACAGCGGGCTCTCCACCTCGCTCAAGCCCCAAGAAGATCCTCGCTGGGGAGTGCCCGGAGTCCTGACACGCGTTGCGGCCTAAGCCTTTTGCTAATAATGCCAATAACGAAGACGGCCTTCGCGGAGAGACAAAAACACAACGAAGTTTGACCATCTCATATATTATTACAAGAAGTAAGAAAAAGCCAAAGAATCGAAGACGTGGTTACCTGTAAACTTGGTAAATTATAATCCTTTAACACAAAGTTATTTAATTGAATTTTATGATGTTAACTAATTAATACTTCAAATTATATCTCTATATTTAAGCAAACTCTCCTTCTAATCAATATACCCTTAATTCTCATAAAATACCTACATAAAACAATATTAGCTATATTTTCTTTAGACAAATTCCCCATGCAACTGAGCAGATATTGGTGGGGGCTCTAAGGGCATGAAGAAAGGAACTTCACCCTCCTGTGACCAGCACTCCCAGCTTTCCTTTTTCTCTATTTTTACCCCATAAAACCCTCAGCCCAGATCTCGCAATCTCTTCATCATTTTCAATCTCTATCTCTGTGCTATGCAAATAAAACAAAAAAAAAACAGAGTCCAAGAGCAAAGACGTTGGTAATTGTTGTTGTTGAGTTTGGCTTGACAAAGACCAAAAGTTCCCTGGGCTTCAACAGTTGGCATAAGTCCGGGTGACTGTGACTGTGAGTCCTCATGGGCGGCATGTGTGGAAGGCAGCAAGAGCAGCAGCAGCTGTACAAGTGGCTTTCCAAATCGTCTTCATCCACGCCCACTGCTCACCCTTCCTTTGTTGCCAACGTCAGTTAGTTTAGTTACTTAATTGAATAGTTTGTTTTTGACATAATCTTTATGGGTCCTTTGTTTTTAATACCCCTCCACGAGGCCACCCACCCACAAGAATGGCCAGAATGTGGCAGCAGCAGCACCAAATGCAAGGCAGAACATTCTCCAGAGGAACCTGGCCAACTTAGGGACGAGCATATAGACGTCACACGAGGGCGGAGACATCGTTAGGCATAAAGGAACTTGATTAGAATCAGAAAGGGGAAAAGCTGATAACGAAACGAAGGTAGCCTTGAAAGTTTATTTTTGCAAATCTATAGAAAATTCTTTAAAAATAACTCCCATCTCCATAAACTCCGACCACTATAAATCACACTCTAATAATCCTGTAAAAATATTAAATAACAAACTGTAATAAAACTCTATGTTTTAATTCATTATTTTCTGTTATCTTAACAACTCTTCGCTCCAACCTCTGGCTTACCTTTGACCCCATCCCCTCCACTGACCAAAGTCCTGGCGCTGGCCAGTCATCGCCATCGTCATCACCCTGCTGCTGATGATGACCGGCACAAAAATCTTAGCCCACATGGACGAATGCGTCCATAGAAAAGGCATTTGAAGCCTTCACATTGTTAGGATAGCCCGGTTAGTCAATGAGGTCAGAGAACAAAAGGTCCCGGCCGACCCTTCGAAGGCAGCGCCTATATATCCTTAGCCTTTGAACTAAAACTGAACGCAGCAAATTACAGTTACTGGGGCTACATCATCTGGGCCCGATCATCGCCATCCGAGCGGCCTCATCATCATCCCGAGGCCCCTTGTTCGGGGTGTGTGTGTGTGTGTGTATGTTCTTGGCACTTTAGGCGCCGTCGATGGCAGTTTATTGAGTGGCTTGTAATGTGTTGATGAGGACTGAAGGCGAGTAGGAGTGGCGGGTGGAGTGCGGAGTCCTTGGCTCTCAGGACGCAGGATGCCTCCGTTATTGTTTTATTGTATGGCCACTGCCACTGCCACTGCCACTCTGATGCCGATGCCGAGGTCGTTCCTGCTGCCGAGGCTATTGAAACTATGCCCTGTGTGTGTTCCTGGTTAATTAATTTCTGAACTGACCAACAAAGGACTGCCCGCCAGGAGGCAGGACTCTGGTCCCATTCCTGCCACGATTAGGACAGAGACTGATGAAGTGGCGCTTTCAAGGGCTTACACGCAGCTTAGCTGCTCATCTCCGACTCCGATTTAGTTACAAATTGGCCGGATAAGGTAAACAATCGTTGCCGCTCTTCCCTCATATTTAATCAAGCTCAGAGCGGGGGCGGTGGCCCAAGGATCCTGGCCCCGATCCTGGGAAATTAGTAAGGTTTCCCCTTCATTTGATTTTATTTCTTGGGCCCCCGCTTATTGAGTTGCTTCTGACCCGGGGCCATGGGTTTTTATGCGCTTCTTGGGTACCTTTTTTTTCCATCTCCTTTGAACAAAGCAAACACCGAAGGGTAAAGGAGCAGGAGCAGGAGGAGGAGCAGGAGCAGCGGCAGCAGCAGAAGGCTGGGGTCCGGCACAAAAGCGCATAAAGTCCAATAAAAAGTGTGCAACAAGGGAGGGCAGCAAGAACTATCTTTTCTATAGCCGGCAACTCTCGTTATCTATTTTTGGGCCTCCTGCTCCTGCTTCTATCCTGCTGCTTCTGCTGCTCCTGCCTCTCGTTTTTCCCGCTGCACTACTAATCCAGGGCATGAGCTCTGTCCATGAACAGGGCAGGATGCAGAGAGAAGGGCTGGGCAGGACCTGGCATCCTTGTTTGCTTTTGGCTTGTTACATTTTGATTAAAAAACGCCCACGCGCATAAGTCGAGCAGGGACACCGACGGGGCAGATTGATAGAGCCGGAAAAAGCGAGAGAGCCAGACACTTTCATACACCCGTAAACTGTCTAGCAATCGAGTCAAATGTTTGACCCACCAACCCTCCAATTCCCCCAGAAAAAAAAATAAAAGACAAAACAAAAAATCGGAAAAACAAAGGGAAAATGTCACAATAGTGCAGCCAATGACAAAAAAGAAATGTTAAGTTCGCATGGGGGCGGTAGTTTGAAGTTTTAATTGAACATTTATCAAGTCAATTGGCTATATGTTTCTCACACATGTCCCGGGGGAGAAGGGTAGAAGGGTCTTTCCCAGTGCCTTACATTTAATTCTCTCTCCAAAATGGACGTCTTTTTGGGGCAGCAATTAAAGGAGATCAAGAAATTGATGTAAGACATGACAAGAGAAGATTTTAAGGGGCTCAGATTGGACACACTAGAGCAAGGAGATTATTAATTTAAGGTGTATAATTGGAATATATTTATAAAAATATATAAGATTAGAAATTGTCCCTGAAAGGAAAATAGTCTGTTTATAAGCTTTAAGCTTTACTATAATACTTCTTATCAAAGATCAATATTTAATCTGACTTGATAACCGAAATTCGGTGTATAAGAAATAAATAATACAATTACATTTTTCCCCAATACCATTCCGTATCTTTCCTTTAACAACATGTTTTATCTTAATATGAAATATAACATTTCCATAAATCAACCCTCAACGGATTATGCATGGTTATCTAATCTTGTAATTCTTCTCCCACATTACAAATCACATAAATATTTTACTAAATAAGATAAAATTCCATAAATCTTACTTAAAACTCTTCAAAGCTCTTTTCCATATTTTCCCAACGCTTCATGTTTCTATTTTTGGTGGTTTTCAGCATTCTACCAATTCCAGCAAATACCAAAAATGAGTGAAATCCCTGACAGCCATACCAATCCAAAGCCAAACAAAAGATTTATCAAGTTTTTCTCGGCCAGAGATTTTGCTCTCATTTTGGAGAACAGAACAGATTTTTTGGCCAGTCTCTAGGACTGAATGTGTGTGTTGTGTGTGTGGTGTGTGTGTGTGTGCTCAGTGACTTTTGAGACGGAGCACGAAATCCGGCTCAGCCCCGAAACCACTAAAGTTGGGCGCCCAATAACTGTGATTGTGTTAATTTAAATGTCAGTCAAGTAATATTTTCGCACACACACACACATACAGAGGGCCAGCGGACGATGGGATCACTGGCCAGGACCTCACCCCACATCGGGTCGGTACATTTGGTACGTGCCTTTTGTGCATTGTGCGGCGGGACGTAGGCGTGGCCGGGGCTAAAAGCGGATAATCTACCAAAAAAAAAATACATTTTAAAATTCCTAGCAGGTTCAAAGGAAGTGAAAATGTGTTACTTGTTTGTGAAGCGAGCGGGAAGCATGAGGGGGAGGCATTTCCCCCACTCCCCCAAAGCTAAGCAGGAGCAAACGCATGTGCAAACGCATGAAATTTCATTGCTTGATTGTCCCACCGACTGTGTATCTCTGTGTGGCTACATAATTTTGCGCTTGAATTCATCTCTGAGCCGTGCCACACTTAGTGGAGGATGAGGAGGAGGAGATGGAGGAGGATGAGGTGTATAGGGGGGTGGAGTGGAGGCACCTCAATCTCAAGGGAGCCGAGAAAGCGGACCAGCGAGCCGCCGCCGCCTGCATTCGTTAGTGAAAGCAAATAGTCGGCATCCAACTGAGGGGGGTAGGAGGTAGGTCTAAGCCACCCTGTATCCCAGGTCTCTGCTTTTTCAATATTTTGTTGACTTGAAGAAGGGAGTTACGGCTAAGAAGTGGGGCTTGTAAAGCTTAAATAAACTCACAAGTAGGTCGAAAGAATATATGCAAGATATACAAAAAAAAAACGCATTTTATAGAGCTCGGAAAATTGAAAATTCTTATTTATACTCAGTTTTAGGAATGAAGAATGGACCATGAATTATGGAATATTAATAAATCTTTAAATTTAAGTAGGCAACTCATTTTTTATTAATTGAAAGAATAATTTTTTGAACTAAGGTTTAAAAGGTTTTCCCATTTTATCAATAAATGCAATGCAAATAATTTAAGGAATACCCCATTTTTCATTATTTTACTTCAAATAACTCCAAAATTATATCCTAATTCAAAGCAATAACCAATCGGTAGCACCTAAGCCTCAACAATAAAATTCTGGAAATAATCTTCGGCACTTTACATTGTTGAGGGCAATTGTAGGACAACAGCAGTGGAGTGGCAAAAGACAGTTAAGGGTGGGTGGACTCAGGGCTCATATCCCGGAGGAGCGTACCCGGCGTATGCGTGATTTTTTTTATATATCTTTCTTTTTTTCCCCAGTGCTCACCCTGCCTGCTCTAGCTATGCTAATTCAATTTTGTTTGCCTTGTCTACACGCCATGTAATGAGTAGCGCAAACAGCGGCAAAAAGATAATGATGGCGATGATGATGTGCTCGCAATTCCCACCCCGGGAGCGGCTGTCCTGCCACGTGTCCTGTCCCCCAGACCGGGTCACGTGCTCCGGGTCCGGGTCCGTGTCGGACGTCCTTCGTTTGGGCATCTGGCGCTCATCATTTTTTTACACACTAATGCATATTTATTTTTAATTAAAAACTTATTAAAAACTAGTTAAGCATCAACTGCAGCATTTTTAATTACGTTCGACAAAAGCTTGAAGCTGGAACCGGCCAGGCTCCTCGCTGGCCCGACCCTTGACCCTCTCCTTGGCACTCTCATCAATGCAAAAGACGTTTGCATAAAGCTCTTCAAATGAGATGACTCAACCCCGGAACTCTTACCCTTTGACGCCGATCAGCACAGTGGAATGAGGCGTTATGCCCAGGAAATTAAAAGACACAAATGAATGGACATTGGATGCTTTAACCAAAAAGCAATGCGTAGTTGTATTCTTTGACTGGAAATATAAAAGGTTAGCAGTCTGTCGTATTTATTCTGGAAGCTAAAACCCTTTTAAAGATAGAGTTTCTTCTAAAAAAAAGAAATAAACTGATTAAACCATTGATGGATATGAAGGAATCCCTGACTGATCTGTGCTACATAAAGCTCTTTGCTTGGAATCATTGAACTGAACTTTCACTATCCTCCGTTGAAGGACACAAAAAATGCGTTCCTCTAGTTCTAGTTTCGATGGAGAGCTGGCCCAGTCTTTGGTAGTCGCACTTCTGTGGCTTTTGCCAAACTTTTGTCCACTGTGACCCGCGGGTGCTGGGCTGACCCTATTGACTCATCGTTGATGGCTCGTCCGGAGGCTGCCTCCTTTTTTCCTGCTGCATAGATTTCAATGGTTCAACATTTGCCTTTGGGTGGCGTTGCGTCATCGGTTGCCCCTCTGCCTCCCCCCCCCCCCCCCCCCCCCGAACGCCCCCCTCTGTCCATTATATTACCCTCTGGCCAACCAAATTTGCATTGCTGATATTGAAAGTTTTTTGTAGCTGGCCGCAGTATTCTCTGCAAACTCTCCCTCCCCGCGCCTCGCATCCTGCCATCCTTTTTGTTGTCTATGATTTATGTTGGTTCGTTGTGTGGGCGTGGCACGTCTGCATGCTCTGCGGTTGCGTTTTTAAGGCTGACGAGCAGCATCCCCGCCGATACCACCGGACGGACGACCCGATCCCTTTGCAATTGGAATTCAAAGTCCTTTTTGGTTTGGCAATTTTGTAAGCGAAATTGCCGCTGTCTCGTTTTTCTGCGTTTTCATTTTCATCGCTCGCCTCGCATCGCTCCTTCTGTTTTTTTTCTATTTCTGCTGCGCAGTTATTAGAAGAAAATGTTTTCCACTTTTTCCCCCAGTCGCAGGCCCAGCAAAAGTCCCAGGACCCGGGGTCACAGTTGGCCAGGGTTTTTCCCTGTGTGTGATGAGGGTCCTTCCTCCGCTCGGGCTTCTTTCAATTTTCGCTGGCGCTCTTTTTTTGTGCGAGGGTTAACAGGGTTGACATCTTGCGCTGGGAATTCCGGTTTCCGCTGCAGTTTTCTTTGAACCGACGCGTATTTCCCACTCTTTGGCCTCTTGTTGCATTTTTTTGGACACTATTCCGGGCCAGCTTTTTGGGCATATTGCAATCAGAGATGGTCGAGAATCTTTAAAAAGGATGCCACTGGGAGGGAAAAAAGTATATACAAAAGTAAGCCCAAGCTAACAGAGTTTTTAATCATTTTATAAATAAAATTATTTAAGAAACGCGCCCAGAATTTTTAATTTAGTTAATTAAACAACTTTTTAGTAATCACTTTTGTGTACATTTTCTATTATTTGATCAATGGATTCAATTCAAATACACAAAGATTACATCCTTCATAAATCCATATCAAAACCGTGTAAATTATGAAATGTATTATTTATTTTTTATTTTTTCTTACTGTAAGAAATAATCCTTTACTTTCAGAAGGAAAAATCCAAGCAAAAATCTTTTCTAATCTTTTAAGAATCTCCTTTATTAACTTAACTCTTTAATTGATAAATGTAATAAAATGGTTATGTTATTTCCAATAAAAACCCCTAAATATATATAGCATTCAAAAGGCTATAGTATTCAATCATTCAAGCATTAGAAAATGCTTGAATTGTGGCCACAATTTATCTATTAATCCGCCCCTTGTATGGCTCATAATAATCTGCGATGCCTTTTTCTCTCTTTTTGTCCGGCCTAATTCCATTTGTCAGAGCTATAATATTTATGTATCTGGCAATTCAAATGGCCATAAATCAAGCACTTAAGGCCCCCGGCACCACACCCTCCCCTCCATGTCCTCCTCCTCCTCCTCCTCGATTTACCAAAAATATTTGGGACTTTCAGAATTATTCAGTTTCTTCAATTGAACCCTGAATACGTTGAATATTATTGTTGAGTATAATGCTCGAATCGGACCTTGGCATATTTCGCTTGGCCATTTCAGCTGCATAAGCATGGCATGTCTATATGCTTATGGCCTGTGTATATGTATATATATTTTTGATGCCACTTGCTGATTTCACAGTTGAAGTGCTGCTTGAAAGCTGGCTGGAAATTAAATGGCAAAGTCAGAGGCAAAGGGCCAACAGCAAAGTTTCGCCGGCACTTGCTCGCATATTTTGGCCAGCAAACAGCTGACTCTGACTGCCGTTTGGTCTACTTTTTCTTGCTATATATTTTTGTTATTTTCTTGTTGTTTGTTGTATGGTATATATAGTATGCGACCCAGCTAGAGCTGGAATAGCAACAAAAAGCGAAAGCTCACACATAACTCGTCCTTCTTTGTCGCTTTCGCACACTCGCCCCGCGGCAGTCCACCTCCTTCCATGTGTGTGAGTGTGTGTCCTGTCTGTCCCTGTGTCTGTCTGTCTGTCTGTGTTATAAAAAGGTTTGTGCTACATTTACATTATGGCGCTCGAGCGACAATAACAAAAACAAACGGCATAATCTACAAGAATAATTGAAGAGCACATCCTCAAGTGGGGGATACTTGTATACCCTAAAAATGTTCATTAAACCAATTTATGTTTGAAAAGATTAGAGGATTACAAGAGAAGGAGATCTAGACAGGACTTTCTGGGGGTAAATTGAGAATAATGTCAGAAAGTGTGCAATAATAAGTGAGTGTTACCTAGAATTTATATTTAATATTCTTTAGTCGAAAAAAACCTTAAATAAATACGAATTTACTTGCTCAAAACAAAGTAAAAATATCTTCTTAAAAATTACCTGTGAGAGCTTTAATAAATACATGGATTATGTGTTATAAAGTTTGTTATTTATGGTTTATTAAGTAGATTAAATTAAATCGCACAATTAAATCCATTTAATTCATGACTGGAAACCTCTTAAGACAAGTAGAAGACTTACAGCAAAACATTAACCTTATTGACATATCGGTTCGAACATATTCTGAGCTTTATCCAAGTTTAAAAATAATTCAATTAAATTAGCCAATCAATCTACAATATTTCTGATAATGTTAGAAGTTGTTATCTATTGATAATTTTCAACTATACCTAAACCAGTGATTTTCTAAAGAATTAATTATATTTTCCCATGTCTTTTAAATTATTTCTAATATCATAAATACATAAAAAGCATATCCTTTTCAATTACAATAGTACAAACAAAAATCCTTGCTTCAGCTGATATACCCTGAAAATCCCGGCAGAGTGTGCAAACAACAAATAGTCGCCTTTGGCTTGGCAGTCATCTCGGCTCAGTGTGGTGCACACACCCTTCACACCTTGGCGTGCCCTTTGCCACGCCTCCTCCTGCTCCTTTCTGGCCCCCTTTTTTTTGGCGGGCATTACAAAACTTTTGCCTCGTTTCGGTGTGCGACTATGTGTGAGGAGGAGTGTGCTTGTGGCAGGCTCAGGGATCGCAGACATACATAATTGAATGCTTGAAAAAGGCAGGCCGACAACAGGCAAAAGCAGCAGCAGTAGCAGAAACAGAAACAACAACAACAACAACAACAACGAGAACGACAGGACCTCCTAACATCCTGGCCATGTGTCTGGCTGTGCTTTGGCCTCCATTTTGAGGCCTGCCTCTGCTCCAGCTGCGGTAGTGGTGGTGCATTGCTTTGGGCCAAAACAAGGAATGTTACAATTATGTTCTCTTCACACTTTTCAGCAATTTATGTTTGGTATGTGAATCGGCCCTTTTCCCGCTCCGCCGCTTAGCCACAGCTTGACACTTGAAAACGGGGGCCCCACAATAATAATAATAATAATAAGGACACAACAACAATGGGCCCATGCTTAGTTGGCCTTCTTTGGACGGTCTACGGGCTACGGACTGTGGCCTTTCGGGCCGTTTGCAATTATATTTTTCCCTCTGGTTAGTTATTGTATTTATGTCGCTTAAAAAACCTTGCAACTTTTGGCCATGATTTATGCCTTTGGAATTGGATTTTCTTCTCGCTCTCTCTCTGCGCCTAAGCTTCGCTCCTCAAACCCACACAGCCGAGCTCCCTTTTGTTTCTGGGCCCTTCTTTTTGGGCGCAATTCTCTTGGCCCAGTCGGCCTCATTTTCCTTTTTGCGGGGTTCCCTCGCTTTCAGCCTGCGTCAACAATAATTCATGACAGGAACACAAGTGGCAACAGTTTGTCAGCGGGGCGTGTGCAGCTTTAAGTCTCCGTCGCTAGTTGGCATGGCCTTTAAAATGCCACCCGAAGCCAACATCAAAATGTCTGGCAAATGAAATCACGTCTCTGTTACTTCAAAATAAAGGGAAGAATGTGTGGATGCAAGTGCATGCTAAGAAAAATTCTATAAATTTTAATAGATGAAATTAATTTTGTATTTAGTAAAAATCTAGCAATCCTTTTTTTTAATTTTCCAAGATTTTTTGGCATTTACTTAAAACAACTTCTTTCAACAATTTGTGGTATCTGCCGATCGCCAACAGCTTTGACGACTGATACCATCTGTCCTTTTGCAACTGTCCTTGCCTCCTTCCGCCCATACTTGTGGTCGACATGGTCAATGCAAGGGATATCGATGTAGGCTCTGTCCTCTGTCGAAGCTCGGAGAGAACGAACTAGACCGCGGCTGTATTTCAGAGACTCTTTTTAACCCTCCAACGTTACGTTGTATCAGTGCCCCTGGCTTACGTTTCGAATACGTATCAGCAGTCCCCATTTGAAGGGCCAGAAAAGGGGAGCAGTGGAGGTGATTCAGAGCGAGGAAGGCGTGACTAAGTGAGGGGTGGCTCCTCCGCTGATGCTCGCCCGACTGCACTGAAACACACAATGGAGTTATTCCAACGGAAAAACACATGCACTTCCGTCGATGTTGACAACCCGATGGCGGGCTCAACTGGAGGGGATTGGAACGTAAACTGAGGAGGTGCACCTATAGCCGGGGGGTAGCGAGTGAGATGTTGGAGGCATCAGCAGAGAAGCCATCATGATGACATGAAGGGGGAAAAGTGGTGAAGCACCAGCACAGCCAGCCAGTAATTGAAGCATATGGAGTTGAACCCCAGGAAAAAATACTTTAACAATGTATAAAGTTAAAGAGATTTTTATAAATAATTTAATTATTTAATATTTTAATATCAAAAACCATCAAACTCAAAGATAAATCATTTCTATAAAGAAATGGTAACTTATGAACTTATTTCTTTGTTAATTATATTTCTTTATTTACCTTTGTTGGTTAATTTTATACCATTTAAGATAGAATCATTTAATTTCCGGTTTGATCTGCCAATTTAGAGCTTTCCTTGCCATCTTAGATCCTTGAGTTGCGGGTTTTAAATGGCCACCATTAAGGATAATTATTGTTTTGAGCTGCAGCTCATTAGAAGGTCGCCTCGACCTCAACTATCACACTTCCCAGAGACACCACTAGCTCCAACCCTAAGCCAACCGGAACCGCCCCCTTTTTACGTTCCATATAGAGCGTGGCAACCTTCCAACCTTCCCAGGGCAGGGCAAGGCAACTCGTAAAATGCAAATAATGCAGCCAGCAGGAGCAGGAGGATGTGAAAAAGGGGTCCTTTTTAGGGGTATTCGAAATTCGGTGCCGTATGACGTCGCCCAGACTATCGCAAACGATGCTAACTGACGACGGCAACTGGCAGTGACTGCCACAGCTTTTCTTTCTCTCCTCGGCCACGTTTCCCGTCCTCTGCTTTTTAGTACTAGAAGATTTTTCATATTTTCTGGCTGCTGCTGCTGCTGCTCAGTTCCAAAAATGAAACCGAGCATGCAAAACGAGGCGACGAAGATGCAGTCGCCAAAAGCGAAGGGCACACACAGCCCGGCGGAGTGACGTGGAGCGGGGGCCACAGTGAGTGTGAGTGCAGATTAATGGATGTTGATTTTACAAATTCAAATGGCAAAAATATGCAAGCAACTGTAAGAGATGCTATGCACTGAGAGAAGTGCATAAATTTGCGTACTATTACAAGGCAAGAAATTTACAAGGAACAAATTTAAACAAAAATGTAAATCGATGCATCTGGGGATATGCCTCCTTATCTAAGCTTCTGGGTGGCATTTAGATTTAAGATCCCTAAAATGGAATAAAAGTGTATACATAATTATCCATAACTTATCTTAGGCATTATATACTATATACTTTAACTTTTACATAGCCTTTATTCTGCAAATTTTTTAAAACAAACCCAATTCTTTGAGTGTAAGTCCCAACTATGATGCGAGCTCCTAGTGTGACTGTGACTCCTCGAATCCCTACTGCCCCTCTGGCTCCCCTTCTAGAGCATTCAATTCCGATTCCGAATCCGAAGCGAATCCGGACTCCCAGTGCTCCGCCATCGCAGATCTCTCTGCCGCGCTTGGCATTGTTGTCGCAAATGCGATAACTTAGCTACCAATATGCGTTGACTGCCAGCAGTTGGGGCAGGACGCCCATGGAGGCGGCTGATGCTGCGGATCCGGTGGAGTGCCAGAAGGAGTTCCAGGAGGATTTGGATGCAAGCCTTCTGGCCAGGAAAGAGAGAGGAGGAACCCAGAAAGAGGAGCGTATAACTCACTGCACGCATGAGTGTGGGTGAGCGGCAGCATATGCACGGCTGCATTTGTCAGCGAAGCACAAAAATGAGACAAAGTGACGCAGGCTGGCTGCCGCTCCTCGCTGCTCCTCCCAACTCCTTGCTGCTCTTACCAACCGCCAGTGCCGATGCCAATGGCAGTGCCAGTAACTTGAGCATAGAAATAAATGCGCATTTATGGCTGGCAATTCAAAAGTCTTTAAGATTTTCACATTCCATGCATTGTGTGTGTGTGTGGGTCTGCCAGGGACAGAAGTCGGACGGAGCCAGAGTCATTTTTTTTATGCACGATACCCTGGAGGATTTTAAAAGTTAAGGGGGTACAGGGTTGGTAAGAAGAAAGAGTTAAAGTTAAGAAAAATATCTGAAAATACTCGAGGTAAATATATCATTAAAACAAATGGTTATCAAATATATTTCTAGATGAATAAAAAAAGCATAAAACCTTTCATCAAGATCGTGTCAAGATACATTTCAATTTATATAAAAAATATATAAAGGATACTCCATATTCGATACCTTTCATAGCCACTCAGAGCGCCCTCTTTTACACCCGCTGGTGCTGCCGCTGCTGGGACTGCGTGCAGTGCACATAAATCGAGATCCGCACCTTCCTTGCCATTGTCAGGACACGAGAGGATGGCTTCCAGTTCCAGTGCCTTGGTGCCTCGGTTGCCTTGGAGTTTGGCGGTCCGCCTTGGCTTTCTCCCGGCTCAAATGGCTCCTAGAATGGCGAAGGCGAAGGCGGTGGCTCAGCTTGGCTGGGTTAGATAGCGATAGCGATGGCAAGTGGCATGACTATGACTAGGAGCGACATTGTGCGATATGATAGCGAGGGCGGAGCGGGACGGACCGGGACGGAAAGGCGCTTTTATTGTCGTTGTAAATCGTTGCCGTACGTTTCGGCATTAATAAAAGTTAGCAAATAACTCGACAGACCGAGATAGAGCATGGCGCGCGATGGCCGCAAGTGAGGCGGCGGGTTTCGGTTTTCATTTTTATTGTGCTCGTCATCAAGTTGATTGTTGATGACTGCTGCCTCCAGCTGCCGGAGCCGGAGCCGGGCTCTCTCTCAGAGTCCTCTGGGAGCCCTGTTCCAGGACCTTCCACTCCCGGAGGCCGATATGCATGCCGGGCACAAAGAAATTGAGTAATTTGTTGGGTCAGGCGGTCAGCGTTGTGGTTTGCATAGCCAAACAGGTTCGTCCCCAGGCCTGTGTACTCATCTCCCAGCCTCCTCCGTCCCATCTGATTGATGGCTGGCAAGGACTTGAAGGACTAGCAGGAAGCCAGGAATAACTGCATTCGAATTGCTGTTGTATGTAGCTGCAGCTGAGCACGGAAGGGGTCTATGGACACGTAGCCAACTTAGATGAGATTCTGCAGTCCTAATCTTTTCAACTCCCTTTCATCGCCGTCCTGGCTAGCTAAACGTTCTGTTAAGTTGGCCATTTCTACCATAATCTGGGTAGTTTCTGGGAGGCAAATTGGAAATTTCAATTATGGAAAGCAAAGAGGAGCACAAAATGGAATCTGTTCTTTATTTAGGTAATATTTTCAAAGGACAACAGGTTAAAATATGTTTAGTTTCTAATATAATGATAGAAACATCTTTATTTTATAATTTAATACCAAACTATCCTGATTTATAAGAGCTGTTTCCCTTTTTCCCTGTTTTTGATTAAGCAATTATTTGCCCTTTTTTCACTTTCTCAATTTTCAAATGCTATACTGTTTCGATCAGTTGCTGTCACTGGGTCCTCGCTCTGTGTAACGTGACCCTAGATAAGCCGGCACGCACAGACGCCTTCCGTCAGCAGCCGAAGGACTCGAAATTGCAAACACACAATCTCCTAGGCGAAATGAGAAAACAACGGCGAAAAAGGCCAAGGCAAGGAGCGGCCTGGCTCCCAGGTGAAGTCAGCAGCAAATAGATTAGGCAATGAATTGATGCACACCTGCCAGACAAGCAGGATGCACGAAGGACACCCCAGGG
The DNA here is from genome assembly GCA_035045905.1 of Drosophila anomelani. Taxonomy (NCBI): domain Eukaryota; kingdom Metazoa; phylum Arthropoda; class Insecta; order Diptera; family Drosophilidae; genus Drosophila; species Drosophila anomelani. The sequence continues at coordinate 15,741,658 of JAWNOO010000165.1, forward strand.
ATGGCGGGGATGCCTAAGGAGTCAGAGCCAAGCAGAGCAGCCGAGAGTTGTGATAACCAAAAACCGCAAGAACCGGCAAGAAGTTGCCTCGAGGAGCAAAAGTCACAGCCAGAGCTGCATATTGAGCAGAGCCTGATAAAGGGCTTTGGGCCCCGCCATGAAATTGGTTATTTTAACTCTTGCACTTTTTGTTCGCCTCAGACTTGGACTTGGCTTGGAGTTGGTGGCTTCCAACTAGCAAGTTTCCTGTGGCAAAGCCAGGGCTATGTAGATATGCAAACGCCAGAGGAAAGGTGCCATCACCAGCAGCAGCAACAGCAGCCCAAGATTAATGGAAAAAGGAACACGACGAATTCGGGAGCGGGAATAACTCAGATCTTTAATGAAGGAAAGCTTAAGCTTCAGCTCCAGCTTCAGCTTTTCAAATGACATCTCGTTAGCGCTCAAGTGATTCAACAGAATGCTTAACATGCCTAATGTCATCTGACACACAGCGCTCAAATTAATAGCCAGCCACTTTTCACCTGACCAACCAACCACCCAACGGCTGGCTTTCCCCGGAAAATTCCTACGCACAATGAAAATGTTACGTCGCGTTACATTTTCCCAGCGACATTGCGCTGTTCTTTCGGCTAATCCCCAGCACACACAACAACAACAGCAGAAGGAGCAAAAAATATATAAAATAGGACGGTAAGAGGACTCTGAAGTACGGAGCGTTTATAACAGAGCCTTAACAATTCCACATAATAAATGGCCACGACTTGGTTCAGGAGTGGTTCCTGGTTTCGCCGATTTTATGCGTTTTTCCCTCTATACAGTACTTGGCAATAAAATGTGAAATGCGAATGCCAAATGTAAGCAACTTACACATATGCACTGGGGGAAAAATCAGTGAATTATGTAAAGAGAATTTTGAAATAATTTAATACAATATTTTATAAATATTTATTTCTCATTTAAAAATATATTTTTAGGTGACGAAACTCCTTAAAATATTGTTTACATAAATAATTTTGTTTCAGTCATTTAGACCACTTCCTTTTCTTTATTAAACAAATATTTGTTATTTTAATATATTTCAATTTTAAAGCTTGAGTTATAAATTTTGACATACCAAAATATTGTGAAGAATCGGCTAGTCAGTTATATTTTACAGAGAATATTTTGATTTATGGAAATCAGCACAAAACCAACATTAAGTTTTTATTTAAGGTTACTCCGAAAGAGTTTTTTTTCACTGTTAACTGAATTAATTTCCACCAAATTTCCAGCACACATTTTATCCCAGTGTACTCATCCACACACACACACACACACAGTCATACATGTAAAGGAGAGCCGGCCATTATGACTAATGGTTGACATTTAACTTAATCTGCTTAAGATGATTATTGAAAATGAGTGCCACTTATGCCAAATGTTGCGTCATAAATATTCATGCACTCTCCACTCGGAGCAAAGAAGAAGCCGTCCAAGGAGTAGGCGTGGCTGCGGAGGCTGCCAGGAATGGGAATGGGCAGAAGGGAATATGGGGAGCACTCGCATTTATAGGAGACGCCGCTGCTAATAGAAAGTCGTCTTTGCAGCGAAAGGCATAAAAACTTGCCAACATGATTTATACATAAATATACGTTCACGGATTCCCCGCACCCGCAAAAAGCCAAAGCCAACATAATGCATATGTATGCCTCGTATTTATGTATATTTTTATGCCCTCAAAAAAAAAAAATAAAACAAGAATAAATAAAACTCATTTCGAATCTCTCAGTCCGCAGTGCGTTTGCGTGTGGGGAGTGGAGTGGAGTGCGTTGAGTCCAGAATTTGATTTATTGAAATCTGGCATATATTTTACAATTTAGCGGCCATAATTCATTTTGTCGGTTTTGGCGATGCGCTCCCGCTCTCCGAGTGGAGTGGAGCATTAAGATATGCATATGCAGCCCGACACTGATGATATACAATGGGGCTTACACACTCTCAGGCGATCCCAGATGCCAAGGGGAGAGAGGAATTAACAGGCCGGCAGCGGAGATCCCACAGATTATTGGAATACGGAATATGTCTAAGATGGGAATACCAGCCAATGCAAAATTCATTAGGAATTAAGAAGGAGACAGCTTTAAAAGCTGTATAACACAGTGGAGCAAATATACAACAAATTTGAATAAATTCTTGCTTTGTTTTAAGTTTAGCAATGCTAGGAAAATTATGATCTACTCAAGTGATAGCTTAATTTAGAATATTTCTATTATCTTCCTAGAATGTCTATGCCAAAACAAGGTCCAAAGAGCACATATTCTTGAGTTCAGTTTCTTCAATTAGCATTTTGGAATCTCGGGATTTATTGGAAAGGAGTACCTTTCCTTTCCGATACCTTTGGTTGGCCAGTGGATTTCGGTTTGGGGGACTTCTCCGATTTCGGTCTGGGGCAAGCTTTAGGGCCCATGGGCTGCGATGATTTCCTGGCGTTCCTCGGCTTTGCACACCTCTTGGATTGTGGGCCCTTCGGTTTGCAGTTGCGGTGCTTATCCAGATTTGCACAGACCTTATCACAGGCCCGCCTGATGGCGCCGCTACTGACTTTACCGAAAAGGAGGCGTTTGACCGATGAAGATACCGAGGTGTTTGAAGTGCCACTGCTATTGCTGACGAGATCGTCTCTCTAATAGAAGAGTTTATAATTGAATAAATGTTTATAAAATCGAATCAAAATTAACTTACTGGAGCATCGTACATGGCTCGGTCACGTTTGGACATTCTAAACCAGTGTTTTCGAGCTTCATCCGATGCATTTGCTGTCCACTCATCTAGGAAACGATCAAAGCCAGCATCATCGACCCCACAATTGGTGTCGCTGATCGCAGGTGGTGCAATGGATTTCAAGCTCAAGTTTGATTTGGAAACTTTAACCTAAAGTATAAGGGATTCATGGAGCTGCTTCAAGAGCCGAATATCAGAGAGCACTACTTACCGGAGAGGATATTTCAGAAGACTTAGGTCCTTCCGTTTCCAATTTCGGCTCAGCACATTCCTCATCCGTGCATTGCTGGTAGTTCTTCACGAAATCAACAAAGCCGGTATGCAGTATCTTTGAATCTGTTGGCTCAATCCATTTACTCTCCTTACAATCGTCTTCATTTGAATTATTCATGATTCTTAAACGAATATACGCTTGAAAACCGATACTTTATACTGGAAAATTTGTGTAATAAAATTGAAAAGTTTTACACAAAAACACGACAGCTGACAATTTTTTTCTATTACAAATTTTCTATAGAGAAACTTGCGTTCTGTTTGAGTTGTTGATTTGAAATGAAAGTAGATTCAGTTTGGCATCATTACAAAGGAGAATTTTAGTTTGAATTGAGAGTCAGGGATTACTTGATGGAATTAATTTCTATATGGAAGTGGATACGATTTATTTATGATTTATGATTTATGTAGAATTTATTTTTAAGCCTGCATTCCCATTTTAAACTAAACATATTTTAAATTGCATTTGAAATTGAATCAAAAACTGTGGCTCATCCGGCGGTGGCCGAATCCCTGGCACCCTTTTTGCCTGCCGTGCTCCCTTCCGCTCCTTTCGCTCTGACGCTCAGCCAACAGCTGTTTGCTGGAGACCCATCCAGGGGTCGCTAACGGGTTCGGGTTCGGGGTCCCTCGGCCATATTGCACTTGCCAAAATGCCGTGGTGCCGGGGTGCCAGGACCAGAGCCGGGCTCGAGGGCGTAGATTTCGGGCCAGGCCTGCGGTTATGTTAATGAGCTTGCACACAATTAGCAGCTGCTGCTGATGCGCGGCGAGCAGGCGGGGATCGGAGCAGCGGAGGCACTCCAAACGGTTTCCATGTAGTGGCATTTGTGCTTGTCACTTCAATTATGGTAAATATTTAATGCAATGGGCGGAGGCTGCGGAGGAGGACCAGGGGGCTGGGGCCGCAGGGCGTGACCATATAATAATCAACGCAAAATCAGTTGCGCATTCTAATAAATAAATAAATAATCCTGGTCCTTGCTTTAATTACAGAGGACGCAAAATTAAATTGAAAATAAAATGCCGCAGATTGTGTTGTGGGAATGGGAGGGGACAACTGGGATTGGCCAAAGGATAAAGGATACCAAAGGCCGTATTAGGGCAATTGATATGCAATGCTCTTCAACATGCGTTTCAACATCGAAATGTTCAATTAACTTTGTATGTGGAATTAGCGTCGGATTGTTGTTGAACTGTAGCTAAAATGTTTTATTATTTATGTGGACTCCCCAGTTGAATCAATTTTAAATTAATTTACAATAAAGTCTGTTTACGGTGCGGATTGTGAATTCAATCATTGTTAAACCATTGAGTACTTGTCCTATCTAAAATGGAAATATGTGTGTTGGTAGAAATATAATTATTTACTTATTCGATTGCTTAATAAATAGTGAAAAATTTTCGAAGGATCACGAATCCCTGGGCATTCTCTAGTCGAGCATTTAGCTTTGATTTTTTCCCCTCTTCGCGTGATACTTCGATAAATTGCATTTGCAATTTGCATTTGAATATTTCAAACACGAACCTAAAACCGCTAGCCAGCCAAGTTGCTAGTCAGTCAGCCATGGCCTGGCATCATTTGAGCTATCGAACTGAAAAATGTCCTTTTAAATTACAAAATTGCAAATTAAACTGCAGGACGAAGAGAGTCGCAACAATCAGTTCGCAGTCTTTGTCCTCCGTCTGCTGCTGCTCTGTCACATAATTCAATTCCAGACGAAATACATGCAATTTCTTTTGCCAGAAGAGAGCACAGCAATACATAAGTAAAACATAATTGAATTCAAATTTGTGCAATCGTAAGTAACTAAGATACAATTATGTACGTGGCTGGTCTGCTACGTTCTCTATTTCCCTCTGCCAGACGCTTCAGTCCCCAATCGCCCGTCTCCTCCTCGGCTGACGACTGTCAACTCTCGTCATGACTACATTTTGACACACAATTGAAAGGCACTGAGGACACACGCACACTGCACACACACACTGGCACACACTCACCCCCCAGCCAGGACTCAGGGCTCAGGACTCGAGCAGACAATGAAACGTAATCACACTAATGGCTCCAAGAGCAATGAAGCGCACGTAATTGGTAAAGAGCTCTCTAGTAAGCGATGTAGGAGTGTTGAACACAGCTCTAGCATAGTGCAGTGTTGCATAGTGCATTGGTAGTAATAGTGTGGCAAAAAGCTTTGGTGAACCCCAAAAGGATTCAGGACTGCATCCGATCCTGAATCTGATATGAAACCCTCTTAATCGAATTAGGAAATCATTTAAAAGTTACTATTCCTCACATCAATGAAGAGATAAACCCATAAATATTTACTTTATAAATTTATTGAGTCTTTAAATATTTATCCTTTTAATCCTTTAATCCATACCGCTTCTTGTTTTAATACTTTACATAAGGGTTTCAATATTGTGCCATCTTAGTTAATAATCTACATTTTGGTTAGCATTTGGGGTGTCTGAAAGAGCTAACAGCTAATAAATACCTTTATTTACATTCATTAAAAAAAAAAACAAACTTTAACTGAACCCGAGGACCAATAAAATCCAATAAAATTCAGGAGCTTGACTTGTTCCGTTATGGCTGCCAATCAATAAGCACAGCTGACTATTGTGTCGCATGCATCTGTCTCTATACCATTACTCTGCTGATTGCAATCTACAAACGGTGAAATTTCCTTGAAAATCACTTGCACCGTAGCATCGTAGCATCGAATTCCACCCACTGCCACTATGACTCCCACTCTCCCCCACACACACTCGTGCCCAGATCTATTATGTAGAACGCGCTTTTGTGTCGCTATATTGGTTAGCTTCGGTGGTTGGTGGTCCTGCAGTTTCAGAAAAATTTACAATTATAATTACATTATAATATTTTATATATATATTATATCAAACCTAAATGACAAGCTTTGGCCAATACAAACAAATACAATGAAACACTGTGCAGGTTTCTCAGGATTCCGAATATTGCCCTCTTAAAAATAAGCCTTTAAGTTTACTATTATTTTAAAATATTTTACTAAATTGTAGGCTTTATTTTCATAAGCAATAAAATACAAATTATCTTTATTTCAGTTTTTCTTCGTGTGTCCTCTGTGTCCTGAAGAGTTTCGGGTCCCCGCGGGGCTGCCGATGCGTTGCATTTTCGTATAGCATAGTTTCTGGGGCGTAAGCAAAAGTCGTTGACGCTCGTTACCATTACCGCACCGCACCGCCCACACTCGCACAGTTGCAGAAATGATGACATGTGATGTGATGTGAAGAAACCTGCGCGTCAAAGAAATGCAATTACATGTTACCGTCGCTTTCTCCCTGCACTAGGTCCGTGTGTGTCTGTGTGTGCGTTAATGCGAATACCCGTGTGTGTGTGTGTGTGTTTTATTAATGAGTTGAGTTTCAGTTTGAGTTTGAGTTTGAGTCCGGACGAGAGTTCGGGTCCTGTGCTCCTACGTTCAGAGCTCTGTAAAGTTATGTCCCCAGCAAAGTTGCAACTTTCGCAGCGGCATATTGAAAAATGATGCAAGTGTCTCCATTCTCTTGCTTTTTAATGCGAAAATGAGCGACTGTCAGTGGGATAGATGGATACACGAAGAGCAGGGAAATTGGGTAAGTTGTGCACAGAAGAAAATTATAGGTGGGTTCACGATTTGTAGATCAATCTTAAAGACAATCTTTCGGAAATCATATGGGGTTTGAAATACTTTTAAAGGATCCTTTAAAATGTCCTTCTACAACAATTTTATTCCAAACGTTTTTTCTTTATTTACTTATTGTTTATTATACAACAACTGTAATATTTATTTAACAAAAATATATGATGCCTCCTCCTGTGATCCTTAAATATATTTTAATTTTTAAAAGTGCATTCCTGCACGGCTGTTGTGATGGAAGAGAAACCCGTCCGGGTGGGGGTAAAGATTGGTAGAGTAATGAAAAGTTTTTGCTGCTGCTCCTAAAGAATCTCGAGAAATGTCGTGTGTGTGGTAAATTAAAAATCAATAACTCATTTGCCAAACGTCGTCAGGCAAAGTAACACAAAAGTTGTCATAACCAATAACGGCAACGATCATCAGGCCCCCAGATAACCATCATGATGAAGATAAGGGGCTTAAGGTGTACGCTTTTGTAATTTGCGCCTCTGCTGAAAGAGTTATGAACAATATTAAAAACGGGTTGGGGTTGAGGTTGGGACTTGGCTTTCCCATTGAAAGTTGCAATGAGAATCTGGGGTAATGGGCATTAAGGAAAGTTTTACCGGGTTCAGCAAGGCTTCTTCCATCACAGGAATTTCCTTAATGAGTCGTTGGTTGATTAAACAAAAAAATTGAATGGTTGAATGGTTTTTTGAAGGATGTAAACTTGAACTTTAACCTTTATTTATAAACTATTTTATGCCATATATAATTTATACATAAACACCATTTTTAAACATAACATAACATAACTTTATTTCGCTGATTTACCAACCCAAATATCTCAATAAAGTAACCTGATTTCCGTATAGTTAAATATATTTTATATAGCTGACGTTTTCAGCTCAATTGACTTCTCTTTAGCACTGGCAATCGGTTAAACCCAACTCTAATCCGTGTAATTGATGCAGTTAGCTGTTAACCTACATTCCAAACAAGGCCAGTCCAATCACCTTGCCCGAAACTGCATTCCCACTCGATTTGGCCCACATGCCGGATGGGATGGCGGGGTTGGTACTAGATGTATCACAGAGATCCCATCGCATCGCCGAACCCAGTCTGAAGCGGAGGAGCTGAGAACCACAGAACTGACAAATAATGCTAATGAGCGTACAAAAACTGCCATTTGCTAACCAATGAACTTCCGTCAATTGCCGTCGAGTAGGCCACGGCAGTTGAGCGAGGGGATGGCGGGAGGGGGGTTTCGTTTTGGCCAAAGTGGATGTGGATGAAAATCGGACGCAATGGCGGCGCTTTGCCAAGTACCTCCGACCGAGGCAGACACAGCCGAAATTTTGCAGCACTCGGTCTCCCTCTCTGTCTCTGGGCCACGAGTATAATAATAGTTAGTAGGGCAACCGCAGGGCAGGCAGGAATCGGGCGACAGGACCGACCGTGGATGCGGATGCGGAAGCCAGGGCAAAAGGACATGGCTGCAAGTAGCTGGGCGTTGATTGGACTCTCTGAGTCTTCTGCTCAGTGCAGTGCGCCGGCCTGCCTGCCTGCCTGCCGGCGGGCATTTATGTCAGTTTGTCACGATAGGCGATGGAAGCACAGAGATTACCTTGGTTAAACTTAACAATGGCTCCACGCCATGCCAGACACCAGGCTCCGCCCGCAAGCCCCTCCCATCTAGCCCACAGCCACGTTCACGTCCAGTACCGTCCTCATCCACATTCACATCCACATCCTCATCCTCATCCACATCATCAAAATGCAGCGCCAGCCAGTGCCTGAGCCCGGAGGCTAACCGGCAAAACGGTCGACAATGGGGCACAGTGGTTCCAGGTCCGATCAAGTGGGATTAAAATGAATAAACTGAATAAGTCCGAAGTTTTTCATGCCTTATCATCTTACTTTACAAAAAAACTTATATGTAGAAATACGAATTTAAGGAATGACTTGAATCTGAATGCATCTTCTGCCGCATTTGTCATACTTTTGCTACCATATCTTCCAGCTATCTGTGAGCTTCCCCTCTTTTTCCATTATCTGTTTAAAATTTAAATTAATATTAAATTTAATATTATTTTCCCTTAGCTCTATTACCACTGTGAACTGTGAGAGGCTCTGCTGGAGTTTGAAAACTAGCAAAACGTTTTGGGCTCGCGTGCAGAGCTGTTGAATCGCATTAAAATCAGTTTGCTGCATCTTCACTGACTGCAATTTTCGGGGCAAGGACAACACCGGCATGGCATTGCCAACAGGGGCGACCAGGGGCGGCGATAGAAGGGGGGGTCTTGTATAGAGGGCTTTGCTCCTCGCCTGTTCGCTCGATTGGCTGCTGTCAGCAGCATTTTATGTTAATTTTCATTAGCACTGCCAACGTCGCTGGCTCTCCGGCTGGGCAATTTGTATGGAAAGTGAATTTGAAACTTGGTTACCCACGCCAACTCTGAGCTCCCCCCTCCCCACCGCCCGGCCACGCCCACCCACTGTCCACTGGTCGTTTGCGACAATAATACAAAAAAAATGTGCCAATGGGTAAACTCAATTTCGGCTTTTGTTCCGCGTCACATTCTTTGTACAGCGGAAAAATGTTATCAATAATACATATGTATGCGCATATGTTCGTAAGTAATTAATTAATATATATACTATGCACATATTGGAGTGCATTTTTGTATTGTAAATTTATAATAATAAATGTTAGGCACAAAATTTAATATTTATTTAAGTCTTAAGAGAGTTTAAGGGAGTTCTAGCTATTTTAAAAGATATTAATTTGCTATATCAAATATTAATTTGCCATCTGGAAATCCCCAATTATAATATATTCTGATAAACAAAACAAATATTATTATTATCATAATTATAAGCAAATAAAACAAAATAGAATTTTTTCAAGACATTATTTAACGTTTTTATTAAACCCAGAAAGTACTGCAAATGTTTAGATTGACAAAACCTTAATTAAATATTAAATAAAATTGCACTTTGTTCTTTAAAATATATTAAAATTCGAATTTAATGTTTTAATTTAAAAAACCAATTAAATTAATATACACATATTATTATTTTTCTCTCAGTGCCTTCAAATATATCTGTATGTGTGTGAGTGGGCTGCAATAAAATCGGACAAAGTATTTTTCAATTAGCCATGCAGTGAGAGTGTTCGGGTGATAAAGGGGGTCGCACAGGAGGGGGGAAGAATCCAAAGGGGGGCTGCCAGGAAGCCCAGCGAGAAAAACAATAACTGTGAACGTGTCTCCCCCTTTGTCACCCAGCTGAGCTTTCCATTTGGGTTATGGCGGGTGAGTTTTATGGAACAATTGCAGCAATTGTAAGACTTAAGCGGCAGGCACAAAACATAAATTTTTTAATGGATTTCCCGTTCTGGCAATGCCGGGAACATTCCTCCTGCTAGCCTAGGAAGCTTCCACCTGAGGAACTTCTTATGGTTATCGATGCACAGAAAGAACAAATTTTATTCAGTATCTTAAAAAATGTAATCAAATTGAACTTACATGGTTAAGCCAACAAAAGAATATAGTATTATAATTTAATTCTTAAATTGCTTTTGTATTCTTTATAAGTACAAATTATAATGCTTAAAATACTGATGCAAACAAGTTATTTCCCTAAAAACATGTGGCAATTAACAAGTCATTCAGAATTAAACAATTTTTGGGACAAAATTAAAATAATTCCAGAAAGAAACAGGGCTTGGTCTAGTGCTGTAACATCCATATCATAATCAAAGAGAAAACTATAAAAACATATATTAAATAATATTTCTCTCATGCATTCTTTAAAATTATAACACAAGGATCTTGATTTCGTTTGTAATAAAGTCAAACTTTTTAATATAATTGTTCCCAGCTCAAAATATTCTTCCCATAACTTAGCACCCACATTAGTTGTTGAACCGTGAAGGAAGTTTGATTTAGCACTTCATTTAATTCATTCGTTGATTTCGTTTGGCCATTAGGCAATCATCAGCGCGTCATCATCTTAATGAATTTCCATAAATTTGGCGATAATAATTAAACGATAGCATTTCTCCAACGCTGTCAAAGTTCATTAATGCAGCACTTACAGCTACCCCTGCGCCCTGAACCGAATCCTAAACCTAAACCCTATGGCACCCTATAGCATCTCCTATATAGTATATGCATAGACCCACCCCCTGCATCAATCGCTTGCTGTTTATGGCCGCCTAATTACAGCAATCAGAGGAACGAAACGAAATGGAATGAATCGAAACCAAAGCAGCGGCAGCAGCAGCCGAGTTTTCCCACAGTTTTCCGCACATACACACATACGAAGCACGCATGTAGTTGAGGAAATAATTTCCACTTAATACTAATTAGTGGAGTCCATGTGGGCGGGGCTTCGGGGCGGGCGACACACAAATCGTGTAAGCAAGTCAGTGCAGTTAGTGGGTTTTATAGGCCTCGGCCTCTGCGCCGCTTGCTTCATTAAGCTGCATTTTCAGGCCAGTCAGCAACAGAATCGACAGAATTGAGAACATTCATTATGCGCCCCGCACATGCATCCCACATACAGTCGACATTAGCTAATGGCAATCGTTGGGTGCTACAAATTGACCCCCAAGTCGACGTGGATGTCCTTGATCCTTGTAGGCTCAAGGAATTATAATATGTATAAGAGAAAAGTCACTAAAAATACATGGACATTTTTAAGATAATAATATCAACCTTTAAGAGATTCTCCAGCCTTTGTATTTAAAGCAACTAGCTGCAGAATAAATAATAATCATAAATAATACAAAAATAGATAAATTATCAAAATTTTCCTTATATCTATTACACTTTTTTTAAGCCCTTTATATATACCCTAAATACGAACTTGGGAATTAAAATTTCTTTTTAATTAACATCACTTCTTTCTTGTCTCATAGATCTTAAGTTTCAGGACCATCGAAAATTAGTCCTCAATGTACATAGTATATGCACTGTAGTGCAAAATATACATATTCAAGTCCGTATGTGTGTGTAAGTGGCACTTGACTTGTCCGACATAAACATGAAAATGATGATGTCACATTTGCACAATTGTGCGTACAGCAAAAACAACAACAACCGCCCGACCGACCGACCGGGAGAGCGCCGTCGTAATTGTTATTGTTGTGGATGCTTTGGAAATGCAGGCAGCATCCCCAAACAACCCCCCTTTTGGGCATCCACGGTGTGTGTCCTGTGTGTACTTAATGTGCGTAGTAGATCGTGCAAGCGTGAATCTGTTGATATGGCGATTAAAAATCGAACTGCCAAATAAAAAAGTCCTTCTCTCCCCCCTCTGTGTCTCTGTGTGTGTCTGTATAAAACAATGGCGGACAGGATTTTATTTTTTGTATTCCATTTTTTGTGCCATCGGTGTGGTTGTTTGTGTTTTTGGCATTCGACAGGACACAGGACGCGGCAGCGGCAGCGGCGATAAAACAAAAGCCGATTTTCAGTTGAAAAGTTTAATTGAACAATGATAATGTTGTGCAGTGCTTTTTTTGTGCACCAACTACAAACCAAATGCAGGCCCATAAAAAATCTGCAAACAAAAATATAAGGATTTATACACACATGTGTGTGTGTGTGTGCATAATGGCCGGGCACTTTGCCATCACAACAAAGCAAATTGGTTAAAAGCCGAGCCAATATTGTGATAGATTAAAGATCAAGCGCCGTGCCGCCATCAGCATCATCAACGCAGCACTAATCAACCCCAGGGAATCGGTGTACTCCAATGTCCACAGTCCGGAGTCCTCCAACCCCATAACACTCGGCGTTCTGTCATTATTTTCCTGACACTTTCGACTAATTTGGCCCCGAGGCGCATTAACTCCATTTAAACTTATAGCCAAAGTTTGGCAGCGCAAAAAGCGAGAAGAAATCTGGGAAATCAATTCATTGCATTTCCATTTCAGGGAGTTGTCCGAGTGCGAGCCTTATGGCAGCATAATTCCAGCTGGGCAGAAGGCTGGAGTGCAATTGAGTACACTGTAAGAGAGATTGTTGAATTTATAAATAAATTGTAGTTAAAAATTAAAAATTATTTGTTATTTTGAGAAGCAGTTTTTCATGTTTGGGAAGGAGGGAATTTCCATTAAAGTCCTTCACTGGGTTAATTCTTGTGTTTAGGTTTCAGAAACTAATAAATATAAAATAATTATAATAATTTTCCCAGTGCACCGCTTTTTTTGTAATAGACCCGAGATGTGCCCCGAGGACATTACCGGCATCACTCCGTGCAACTGTTGAAAGTTTCTCAACGGAAAACTCTCCCCTTTTGCTGTGGATATCCTGAGTTTCCCAGCGGGGGGCACCGGCGGCGTCTCAGCTCATTTGTTTGCCTTTGTGTTGGTGGTGCCACAACAATTGGCGACGCTTCTGAGGCGACGAAAGTTGTGCAGACTCTCCCTCCATGTCCCCCTTTTCACCCACTAATTAAATAAAATCTATTCCATTCACTCGTCTCATCTTTTATAGTATATATACATATTTATACATTAATTAAGACTTTACAGTGCGGATGACACATGCAAGATGGCTGGTAAGGAAGGAAGGGGTCCGGGTCCGGGTCCGGGTCTGGGTCTGGGTCCTGGCAAATATGACAAAACAATAATGAAAGCTTTGACACGACTAATTGCCTGCGGCGTTTGCTGTCTGCTCGAGTTTCACTCGCCCGAAACTCGGCGAATTTGTAATTGAAATAATGCAATTTCCGTTACTCGTTTCAAATACATTTTGCAGGAAATCTCAAAGGGCTCGTCGACAACTCCCTGGCCCCGTCGACCCACCACGACCTCGCTGAAAACTTAAACCAAAATTCATTAAAACTTTGCATTGTTTCCCCATCAAATTCAGTTTTGCCTCTCGCTTGCTCACTCTGTCTTGCTGTCTCCTTGTAGTTTGGTGTGTGGGTGTGGCTGGGTGTGCTGTGTGTGTAGCCGGGTGTGCTCTGTGTGTGTGTGTGATTCTTATTTGAATAGGTATCCATTTTATTGTTTATTCTAGACTTTTGGTATAAGCATGTCGCGACTAATTCCAATTAATTCAGCAGACAAATATCCTCGAACGACGGAAGCGCAAAACTTGCAAACTTCCTATCTTAACCCCCACGACCTCCTGGACCCCTTGGATCATCCTCCCCTCTGCCCCTCTTGAAATGCTGAGCATGCAAGCAATCGCTCGAGGGATGGGCTTGTAGGAGGGTGATTGAGGAGAGCATGGGGGCCTCCTCTTAGCTTTTGGCTTCGGCTTCGGCTCTGGCTCTGGGTTTTGGCTTTGGCTTTGGCTAGTTGTTTGCCATTGATTCTTGTTGTTGGATCATGTTCTGGTACTTGTTGGTAGTTGTTGTTACTATTGTTGTTGTTGGCAAGGTCGTTGTTGGTTGCAAGGCGGAACAAACAACGAAACCTGAGAATGATGCACAGTGGTGAAGAAATATTACTCACTTGATGAGTCTTTAAGAACTGTCATATGGTTACAATTGTTTAACTGCAGTTTATTTTATATTAACCGGAGGTTAAAAGATAATATTATAATGAATGAGATTTCAAGGTGCATGCCTAAAAGTTTTTTGAAAAAGGCTCTCAAAGAAAGGACAAGAATATTATTTATATAATTACAAATCTGTTAAAAATATATTATATCATATCCTATTATATCCTATTATATCCTATCCTATTATTATATTAATTCCACACCACTGTGCCGCATAATCAAATTGCCGAAAATGCCAGCGGAGTGGAGAGGGCGAATCGGAAACATTCAGAATCAGAATCGGAGTCCTGAAGTTCTCCGAGTCCTGTGGCCCCGGCATGTATGCATGTGTAAAATCAGCTTATAGCCCCCGCCCCTTGTCGCTTCTAAGACTTTCTGAGTTTGTGTGTGTGTGTGTAATGGGTGTGTGACTGTGCAGCTCGAGGTTTATTTAAGCAAGCTGAAAGTTTCGGCTGAAAAGATTTACCTTCTGCCAGTGGAAGACAGCTGAAAACTTCTTTTTGCAGCACCATTGACTTTTGTATTTGTTACAATTTTCTTCGGGTAATTCAGATTTTAGCTATCTGCAACGTGCAACTCCCCTCCGCCCCATCCACTCCGGCAGTCTGTCTCAAGGGTTTCTGTTTTTGCTGCGTCGGAGTAATTTGTTTGCGCCCAAAATGCTAAGATGCTCAAAAGCTGAAATGAAACCCACACAGATTTCGTCTTAGTGTAAACAAACGGAACGGAACTAGGAGAACGGTAATGGAGAAAGAAGTGGTGGCAGGATATTTGGGATTATTGCAAGATGATATAGGGTTTACCAAAGGAAATTCAGATATATTACTGAGAAAACTTGAATGTTGAATGGTTTACAAACTGAGTACCATTTCAACAAGAAAGATTTATCAAAATTAAGGATTATTCTGCTGGAAATCCCATTTCAATATTGCGCTAAAAAGTATCCTTTAATATTTACCATATTATATTTAATTAAATATAAAATATACCAAGAATACAACCTTTCTGCTCTCAATAGACGACTCGCTCTGACCATAACTAAATAAGAGTGACATTTAAAAGTTAATTTTCCCTAGAACAAGGTTTCCAGACATATTATATGACATAAGCTGGTACTTTTCCCTGTCGATTTCTTCATAGGAAACGATTCATGACATTTTCATGCATAAAATCACCCTGTAATCCCTATACAGAGTGAATTCATTAAGCCATATCCATGCTCATTAGATGTTCAAATAACTTTCGGATACTTTGAGAGCAAACATAACCAGAAACTTCTTGGCCCGATGGATAACATGGCCAAGGGTTAATTGGCTGCAGTCGGGCCGAAAAGTGAATTAAAAGGACGGGATCCCGTCTGGATGTTAATCATGTTATTACTCGGCAAGGCAATTAATTAATGTGAGCTATTTATATATTATGCATGGGCCAGATACGAATGTATCTTTATCCGAATCTGGCTATCAGCACACATACACACGCTCGCTCTAGGTGGGGCAGGGGGCAAATGTGCTGAGCCAAGCTGTCAGAGACTTTGGCCATATTTGTTTTTATTATTATATGCATATGTTGACATTTACAAAGCCAACGGAGAATGAGGACGGGGAGTGGGTTTTTCTGCTTGTGCAAATAACTTTTTGTATCTATGATCCATCAGCAAATGCAATGGACGACAAAGTTTTCCGGAGTAAAAACAAGATTTTTTGGCCTCTACCCCTTGTCAACCCTAAAACCATCCCCATACGCCGCCGCCAAAACCATAAACCAAACACAGTAAAGACATTTAAACAAATCAAGCAATGAAGCTAAAAGTCTCTCGAGCGTATCACACATGAGGCCCCTGCCCCCCAGCACCGAAAGTGGAATGCTTCATTTGGCCCAAAAATTCGGGAGTAACGAAAGGGTTAAGCCCGAGCAGGGCACAGGGTCGGGGTGGGTTAGGGGGAGGAACACATACTGGTTGCTGCTGTCTTAAGTGATGAATATCTGGAGAGCGAATTCGGATGCGCTTTAATGGATAGATTGCGTTAGCCGAATGAGCCCTCTGGGACCCGAGTTGAGTGGGCGAAAGTAACCCTTGGACTTGGAACCCCTTCGGGGGTCACTGTTCCAGTGCTAATTCGAAAAACAGATGTTCCCTTACTTTACCTAATTGACCGCCAAGTGGAATCAATCGAATTACTCAAAAAGTGTTCAAAACTAATAGCAACGTAGGCTATGAATTACAGTGCCTTCTGTACGATATCGCCACGTAATATCTTCCTAATGGTAATGGCAGGTTTTTGAGAACTTTCCTTGAGAACCATCCAAAGTTACTTATAAATATGTTTTTTTAATATAAAAGTTGATATCACAGTACTATATATCCTCGATCTATACGTATATACAGATATCCTTCATTTTCAAAACAATTATGTGTTTTTAATTTATATTATTTAGTTTTATTTCTGCATTTATTTTAGCTAGAAATCAATTTATTTCCCTCCAATGACAATTTTGTTGGCATTGGCATTTTTGCCACCTTTCTTACCACCTGGCTTACCCGCCGGCTTAGCCGCGGGTGGCGGGGGTGGAGGCGGTGGTGGAGGCGGAGGCGGTGCGTCAGCCTCTTCTGGGGCCGCGGCCGCGGCCGCATCCTCGCTTGGTTCTGGTATATCATCTGGCGGCGGGTCCTGAGCCCAAGTAAGTGCCACAACCAGAAGCAGGCCAAACACGACTTGGAACAGGAACTTCATGATGCAAATGATACATTATGGACGAGTACCTTGCCATTTTATACCTTCCACGATTAAGGTGTATCTAATGGCTGCAACCGAGTCCAATTGAATGTTGTATAACCAGTACGCTTGTGGCGTCTATTCGGTAACATTTGGGGGCCGTGACGAAATTAAATTCTGCACATTTAAGATACATTAAGTATTTAATTATGTTTTCTTATAGCGTAATTTTTTTAACAGCAAATCCATTAATGTTTCTTTCTATTGAAAGGTTGCCACCATCCAAAGTTACCCATACATATTGTGGGAGCCTTAGCCTCTCTATAACTCTCTTTCTCTCTCCCATGATGTCAAATGCATATCAATATTATATAAACTTGAGAAATATATATTTTACATATACATTTTAATAAGTTACATATATATTATAATATATCACATAAAACTTCTTAATATTGTGTCTTCCTGGGTACAATTACCGGGTTAATACACCTATTAGTAATATCAAAGTTGATTTCAATATATTAAATATATTCTTAATTTTCAAAACAATTGTATAGTTTTACTTTAGCATTTATTTTAGCAATAAATTGATTTACTTGCCACCAATAGAAATGGCATTAGTATTGGTATTTTTACTACCAGCTGGTGCAGAATCATCAGAATCTCCATCGTCCTGAGCCGAAGACAGAGCCACAAACAGGAGAAGGCCAAAAATGATTTGAGACAGGAGCTTCATGATGCTGGTGAATGCAAAATAGTACTTTATAAACAGGAAACAATGGCTTTTATACGTTCCTCGTTTGAGGTGTATCTAATTGCTTAAACCGTTTCTAAAACCTTAAACCGATTCTAAAAGGAAGTTTTTTAACCACCTCGCTTAAGGCGTCTAATTGGTTGCATTGACGGCCATGGCTTAATATAATTCTACATATTATAGAGGCATTCAATATTTAATTAATCTTTAGTTAATCACATGAATTTCTTTTATACAGGAAATCCTTGAAAATGTTTTGAAGCTTCTTTTTATTCATTCCGAGGTTAATAATACATTTTGTGGGAGCTTGTGCCTCTCCTGCTGTTTTCTAAATGACACTAAATAAATAATATAAACCCTAAATATTGTGCCTTCCTGAGGAGTTAATAAAGATATTATAAATATGGAAAAAATCCTTAATTTTCCAAACAGTTGTATAGTTTTATTTCAGCATTTATTTGATCAATAAATTGATTTATTTGATCAATAAATTGATTTACTTGCCACCAATAGAAATGGCATTAGTATTGGTATTTTTACTACCAGCTGGATCAGAATCTCCAGAATCTCCTTCGTCCTGAGCCGAAGACAGAGCCACAAACAGAAGAAGGCCAAAAATGATTTGAGACAGGAACTTCATGATGCTGCTGGTGAATGCAAATAGTACTTTATAAACAGGAAGCAATGGCTTTTATACGTTCCTCAATCCGAGGGGTATCTAATGGCTTACACCGATTCTAATAGGAAGTTTTGTAACCAGCTCGTTTGTGGCGGCAATACGGTTGTATTGAGTGTCATGACGAAATATAATTCTACATATTAATTTAAATAGTCTTTAGTTAATCACATGAGTTTTTTTTTACAGAAAATCCTTGTTTTCAAGCTTCTTTCTATTCAAAAGTTGTAACCATACTCGGTTAATAATACATTTTGTGGGAGCCTGTGCCTTAATAATAAAGTGCACTAAATAAATAAAAACCCCTTAATATTGTGCCTTCCTAGATGCAATATCCAAGTTAATAAAATATTATAAATATGGGAAAATATAGAAACGATTGTATAGTTTTATTTCAGCATTTATTTTAGCAATAAATTGATTTATTTGCCACCAATGGAAATGGCATTATTATTCGTGTTCTTACTACCAGAAGATCCAGAATCGCCTTCATCGTCCTGAGCCGAAGACAGAGCCACAAACAGAAGAAGGCCAAAGATGATCTGGGACAGGAACTTCATGATGCTGCTGGTGAATGCAAATGATAACAAGTGGACGGGGAATTATGTTTTTATACAATCCTCGATCCGAGGTGTATCTAATGGCTTGAAACGATTCTAATAGGAAGCTCGCTTGTGGCGTCTATTCGGTTACATTGGTCGCCGTGACGAAATTAAATTCTACACATTAATTTGTGTAAGTGGAAACATTTTGCATGAGATTCAAGCTTGCGTTGGCTCTGCAGCCCGTGTGCCTTGTATCTTGCGGTTGTCTCGTGGTTGCCACCCGAAAGATACACCGCAGTCATGCAGCGGGTATATGCACCAAAAGAAATCGGGAATTAGTAGTGGCAAATATAATGTTTCCCTTTTTTATTTGTGCGTAATAGACCCTTTTTAGCAAGCATTTAAGCACGCTTCCCCATATTAAATCAATTATTCACGGCTTAACCTCTCCTACGTAACTTGCGTTATGTAAACGACCTTTTACGTTAATTTTAAATCGATTCCCCTAAAGTTCGATTGATTTTTTTGTGACAGTGTACATATGCGCATTTTTGGGGGAATGGAAGGCGCTTTGCACTTTGTCTGCTGGGGCGGAATGCGCCGCGTTCAGTTCTCAGTTCTCACTTTGAGCTTATTTTTTGGACTCCCCCCTCGGCACCGCAGCTCCGGCAAACTTTCCACGGAACTGCAATGGTGTAAGTGGTCTCGGGGGATGCAAAATGGGACGGAGGCTTGGGGGTTTAGAGGTTTGAGGGCTTTTGGTGGGCTAGAGGAACACCCCCAATGCGGTCGTGTAGTCAACTTCAACTTCACTTAAAATCCTTTTTGCCATTACGTTTCGATGCATATGAGGTTTTGTTTGGAGGCAAGTGCCCTAACTCCCTTTTCGTCCTGCTCTGAGCTTATTTATAATTTAAATTTGGCAAAAGTTTCGTCAGGTTGCATTCCCAGCCATCCGAGTGGGTGAACTTTACTTTTATGTAAATGACACACACATCACACACACCGCCCCCCACCCTGTCCTCGGTTCGATGTCATTCACAAAGTTTTGCCAGAGAGCGAGCGGGGTCTTTGCCGGGTTTTCCGGAGTCCTTAGTCCGGGGCAGTCATTATGGCCTATGATTATGGCTATTAGAGTGCAGTTCGCCTCGGCTTAAGCTGCGGTCCATGTGGGTGTGTGTGTGTGTAGGGGTCACCTGGTGGATTATCCCCCAGCCAAAATCGACAGGGACTCACCGCCGCCAGGTGAGCACATTTCATATACGAGTTTATCTGCAAGGCGGCAACTGTTCTAAGCACCCGAAAATAAACACTCTTTTAACAGCTTTATCAAAGCCGAAAAGCCTGCTGGCCAAAGACAGTTGGCAAAACTCCGACCAATAAAAATTAAAATATTTAAGCAAAGCGTAAAGATGCAAAGCTCCGCAGTAAAGAAAGATACATGGCCCAAGGAAACCAGGACAGGGTAAATGCACAGAGAAAAAGACAATGACGAAAATATTCAAGAGTTTTGTAATAATACAAATACTATAAAAGGAATTTACTTTACTGACATATTATTTTCTGTAGTTTAAAAACAAGAGTATTTTAAATAATAATTTGAATTACAACTTATTTTAATATACAAAATGTTTTAGAGATTTACAGATTTATTAATAAATATATTTATTCCATGACAATCCTTCTTTTCGTCTTCTATTTAGAATTTACAACCTGAATTTGATTTTTTTAAATTTATTTTTCCAAGTGAGAGATCAGGGCAGGACTCCCAGGACTCGGTGGCGGGTTCTATAGCAGATTAAAAATTCCACACAACCTGGGGTGGTGGCTCCTGAGCTGGGTGGCCTGGGCTGCGGACCGAAAGTATCATTGCAAAAGTTTCATTCGACGCTCTGCAAGAGATTTGGAAGCTGCGGTAAAAATGCCTGCAAGGCGGAGACAGCCTGCCAGAGAACGGGGATTCCCGCCGCACAGCTGCCTCTGCCCTCCCCATCGCCATGTGCCAAGTATTTTCTCAGTTAATTATGCAAAGATATACGCTTAAAATTTTGCAATATTACGTGCATATTTCAAATACCCAACGTGAAAATTCCCGCTGCCAGCGTAAAAACGGAGGGCCGTAAAAATGCCTCCGAGGAACAAGAGCAGCCGAAGGATTCGAGGGATCCGAGGGATATACCACCACCACAGCTGTGGAGCCGAAAGAACAGGCCAAAAAGGTTATGCCTCGTACGTGGCAAAGGGGCGCAAATGCTCCTCCACATCACCCACTCCGGGATGTGGGTTACTGCCGCCTGGTGGATGGATGGATGGATGGAAGGATGAACGTATAGAGGCCTGGATGGGTGTGCGAAGGTGTGTGCGTGTGTGTGTGGGGTGTTACTCCCTCGGCACACGACTTTTTAATTGCTCGTTTGCCTTGCAATCATCGCTCGTCGTAACGGGTTTTGTCGTTTATTGTTAACGTTAACGCCACCGTTGCCAACTGGCCTGGTCCAAAAGAGCACCCAAAACCGAGTACGCGTTTGTGTCTTATTAAAGTGCCCCGATTTTAAGGGTAGCTAGGATGGATCTTCCTGCCGAGTAGCTCCCTGAAGAGATTTATTATGGGTATGGGATGGGCATGTTGTTTTTAAGAGGTGCTAAACATTTCTTTTGTTTAATTGCACTCTTTTATAGTAGTATGCTTCCTATTTACGGACTAAGACCACTTAATACCTAAAGTTCAGTAAAATTGTTAAGCTGAGAAGTTTTTCAGGATCTTTCTTCAGGATGTTTTCAAGGCTTTAAAGGATCCGATCTTGATCGGTAAATCGCAACGCAGGATCCAGATTTTCAATGAACCGCGGCGGAGGGCAGGATAGCACCGATTTGGGGAAACTTCATCATAACGGTCATACAGAATCTAGATCTCAAGGCAGTTCAAAGATTAAATAGATGCCATTCTGGCTGTTTTCAAATAAATAAAATAAAAAATTGTACGATTAAAATATTTATAATATATCAGTGGATAAAGGCCCCGTTAATCCTTACAAGAATTACACATCGAGGGGAATGTTGTTCACCAATTTAAACTCGCTGATTTTTTATTTCATTTTCACAAATAATAAAATCCCGCAAGGATCTTTATCCAGCAATTTCGATTTGGTTCGTGTTGTTGTTCGTGCCCAAGGCACTCGCCATAGCAGCAGCCGAGAGCAGGATAGCAGCGATTTGGAGAAACTTCATTGTGACGGCGATCTTACAAGTTGTATGTACCGAAGTACCTTAAACGAGACCTTTTATATCATCGTTCCATGACCAGCAAAAATCAAGTGGAACATATCGGATTGATTAGTTACGAAAGAAGAGTTGGTACGTACATATAGAGTGCTATGGAGACAACCTTTGAACGACACGTGTAACACTCAACTATTGGCAGAGGATTATATAATTTTAAGTGATGCATAAATAATGAAATAAATGATTGCATTGCCAATTTCTTGTGATAATAAAACAATATTTTTAATGCTGCTAATAGTAAGTCATTCGTGTAAATTTCTTAAACAAGAAAATGATTTTAAATTATCTCTAAATAAAGTTCTTTCAAAAATCCAATATTTGGTCCTGACAATCCTATACAAAATCCGATTGTTACATGGAGTACATACCGACATGAGAGGCTGCTGAAGGGATGATTGTGCTATTCTAAGTAAAATTAATTAAAGTTGTTCATACATTTTTTAGGAGATTTATTTCATTTTGACAATAAATAAAATCCTACAAGAAATTTTATCCTGCAATTTCGATTTGATTAGTGTTGTTGTTAGTGCCCAAGGCACTCGCCATTGCAGCAGCCGAGAGCAGGATAGCAGCGATTTGAAGGAACTTCATTGTGCCGGTCGTACAAGTTGTAGATATCGCAGCAGCTCAAACTAGGGTTTTTATAGCACCGTTACGAGACCAAAACAAAGAACAAGTGAAATACTTAAAACTATTAGTTTCGCCTCCAGAGCAGAGCTATAGAGCGAACCTTAAAACGACACGTGTAACTCTCAACCTCTTAGCAGAATATTATATGTATGATTATGAGTGATGAAACTTTTGCTGTTTTCTGAGAAATGTTACAAATTTCTGGTATTGATAAAGTAATATTTTTCATGTAAATAAAGGCTGTCTGTATCTACGAATCGAATGCTCGGTTATATTTCTGGAAATCCTTTACAGCATCCGATTTTTACGTGGAATAATCCACAAGCGGAGTACACACCGACATGAAAGGGGTGTTGATGGGGTGGCTTGTGGGTGGTTACGCCTGCGAATGCGTGCTGGTGACTGTGATTTATGTGGGGCAGGGCCTCAATTTCGGGCTACCTCAGCTCGAGCTTGTGCCACTGCCGATGACGCTGCTGTTGGCAACTCAAAACATATGCATAGATAAATTATACGCGGTAAGCGCCCACAGTTCCCTCCCGAAAACAGCAACAATGGCAATAACAACCTCAGCAAATAGCGCGAAGAGCAAACATTTTGATGTGACGAGACTAAATTGAGTATATGGTGTAGGGTGTGCGGGGGTAGGGGGCGTGCCCAGGTGCCGCCCCCTCACTCCCGCTGCCGGCAGCACCCTGCTCTAAACAATCCCGTGAATGCTTTCGGATTTCCATTATTTTTTTTGTTCGACTTCCCCTTTCGTGTTGCCCGCCTCCCCGCAACCCTTGACACATCTCGTAGAATGTATGTATTTGTATTGCACGTCAGTCAGTTGGAAAATAGATTTCTGTTTCAGTTATCATCTCGGATCCAGCCAGCAGATGCTAACCAAAGTTTTGCCCCTTCAAAGCTGAAATATTCGCTCCCTGAAATCGTTTGGAAAAATATATGCATATATGCGTTGGAGTATAACTTGTAAATCGTCAAAAGGAATTCCTAATAAATTTATAGAGTTTCTAGAATTGAATTCATTTTAAAATTATGAATTTTTTACGGAAGTAAAATATATAACAATTTCCTTGACAATTGAAGCATAACAAATGAATGAGAATCACAATGTTGGAAATCTAAAAACCTAATTCTAAAATTTCTCTTTATATATTAATTTTTTTTTTCATCAGTAACTCCTTCCCAAGGATATGTTCTTTTCGAAATTCTAGAAAAGGAATTTCACAGTTCACTTGAAAGACTCAACGCCGGGAATCGTTTGAGCCATTCCACAAGAATTAAACCGTTTTGCTCCAAATCTTTTGGCCAAACAAATCACAGCTGAGCACACAGCATAGGATGAGGGGGAGCTCGAGCTGGGGCAGGAACACTTTTGGGGGGAAACATGCATAACAGGAGCAGCGGCATCCTTATATCGATGGCATTCACATGTTTAGCACACAAACGAAATGCCAGAGCAAAAATATGCATACAAATCTATCTGTGCGCATTGGATGGCCAAAATCGAGTCCAGTTTCGGCGACGAGGGGGCGGACTTCCCGGGACTTGGCACTCGGAGTCCTGCTGGAGTCCTGAACTCGAATCTGAATCTGATTCCGAATCTGTCGACTGCTCTACATTTTGTTGTGCATGGCAAACATTGCGATGGAGTGTGTGATGTGATGTGTGGTGTATCGTACATTGTCTATATGGGACTCGGACTCGGAGTCGGGTTGGGAGCAGTTTCCCCGCCCGCACCGCCACATGGCTGCTGTCCCAATCAATTGTCCAAATGTCCAAACTTCATTTGTTATGCGCATCACAAAAATTGAAGCAAATCATTTTGCCAATCGCATTTTGATTTCAAATGTCGCTTGCTGCTGATTGAGTGGCGAGCGGTGGGCGGTGGGATGTTCGGTGGCTTTACCGGGGGGGCGTGGCATGGGGCTGGGTGGTGGGAACGGGGATGATGATGGGTCAGCCGCCCCACAGTTTATGTTAATGCCTGTGTATATTTGCCGCCAGCGGCGTCTGAAATTATGCAATGTCTTTATTAATTTATCTCAAAACCAAATGGGATCCACATATAGCGAGCACAGCGATGGGTACGTGACACACACAAAAACTACACTATAAAAATATTGGCCAAAACTTGCTTTAAATTACATGAAACATTTTTAAGGGTAGCTAGAATACAGTTAGATTTTTATATCTGAACATTTTTACAAGCATTTTTCTTTTAACATAAATAATAAGTTCCTAGTCTCATCATTGTGAACCAAACAAATCCATTTAACCTTATCTAAACAATACATATTATTTCTAAAATTACTGATTGCTAAAATTACCCAAAGCCTATCAGTCTTTTTCCATGACCAATCAATAATAAAGCGCATTTCCCCTATTTGTGAAATACATCACACCATCCAAGATCAAAACAAGACTGTGAATCATGGGTTAAGGTCTCACGTCACATCTCTATAGCTTACCCAAGGCCTGCGGAGGATTTATTTTCGTCAGGGCCTTCTCACATTTTGGTCCCGGCTATTTATGCAGTGTTTAACTTGGCCCGCGGCTCCTGCTACGCCTTGCCGCTGCGACTATCCACGTTTTCGTGGGGGGCGACACACTGCCGCGAGGGCGTGGCACTTTCACGCCCCAGTCGCGTAACTCATTTTCGCTCGCCAGACGAGCAGGCGATAAGTGGAGAAGAGGGAGTGCAAGGAGGCAGAAGGGAAAGGGAAATGGAAAATGCGAAAAGGGAAAGAAAGTTTCTTTTGCCGCCACTTGGCACATTCTTAATTTCTTGCGTATTTTGTCAAGACAAATTGAATTTTTATGAGCGTCGCCCGACGACGACATCGTCGTTTGCAAAAAGCAAAAGAAATCGCAAAAGTCGCCGACGACGGCAGCAGCAGCAGCAGCATCAGAAACTTTAAACTTTTCTCATCTTGTGAAATTCATTTTATCACAAGTAATTACTTTGTAAATATCCGGAGAGGCGAGCGCACAGGCAGAGGCGGCGGCACCTGCTGCTTCCGTCTGTCTTGGCCACTTGAGCGGCAATAAAATGGCTTAAATCCCACTAGAACTCGGTGCCCGCTTAAGAGTATGATGAAAAGACAGTGCAGTTGGCTCTCAAACGATTTACTTTGCCTGTTTAATGCAACTTGCCATTGGGTCCGTCAAACCACGGCAATAATTTGCACAGAGAAAACATAGACGATGATCTTAGTGGGTAAACGTCGGAGAGCACTAGCGTTGGGCCGTGCACGCCGTTGGGCAGCCATTGGCTTAGTCAAACAGACCGAAGCCCATGTCATCGTCCTCCTCCTCGGACTCGGACTCGACCTTCTTGGCCTCCTCCTTCTTCTCGGCAGCACCGCCGGCGGCGGGAGCAGCCGAGGCCGAGGCAGCGGCGGCGAACTTGCTGGGGTCCTTGATGTACTCCTTGATGGTGGTGGCCTCCTTGAACTCCACATCGGTGGTGGCAGCGATGGCCAGCAGGTTCTTGAATCCGTTGGCAATGCTGTGCGGGGCCGAGGCGATGGTCGGGTAGCCCACAGACAAACAGACAGCGGCCAGGTTGGCCACACCCTGTTGGAACTTGGCGCGCAGATCCTCGGGCTTGATGTCCAGGATCTCGGGCGAGAAGATGGAGCCAGAGTCGTAGACCTGGTTGACGATCAGACCGTACGAGAAGGGCGAGATGTTCAACATGTTGAGCAGCGTGGCCTCGGAGGCGCCGACCTTGTCGCCGGGCTTCAGGATGGGCACATCGTTGATGATTTCAATTGTTCCCTTGGAAATCTTGGTCGGGATGGACAGAGCCTGGAAGAAACTGGTCTTCTCGGGTCCCAGACCGGTGTTCTGGGCCGGGATGATGACATTCAGGGGGGCAATGGCGCCAGGACGAGCCGGGGCGCGCACCTTGGACTCGAGCAGCTTGTCGCGCACCTCGGCGAGATCGCCCTTGGTGAAGACGAAGCCCACGTTGCCCTTGATGTGCGGCAGCAGCTTCTCCAGCTGGGGGTTGTTCTCCAAATGGCCGCGGATGGCCTTGCGCATCATGGTGTTCTTGCCCATCAGCACGACGGCCAGGCCACGCAGGCTAGTACGGATGTTCTGCATCTGCTTGGAGCCCACATTGTCGGCGCCCACGATGAAGCACTTGGGGAACTCATCGAACAGTTCCTGCGAAACGGAGGAGATGGCAAAGGATTAGCGGCTGACCCAAACGCCATCTGCGCGGCGGTACTTACCACGACCTTGATGAAGTACTGAGCCTTCCATGCTGCCTTGTTCTCCCTAACCATTTTGATGCTGATTTAGGGACTCGTCGGTTGAATTTAAGAACTGCAAAAGAGCCATTTGATTAGCCATAGCACTAGCCATCCCCTGGGTTGTTTCTACGACCCAATACTCCCAGAGTGGAGCATATTTCGCTGTTTTTTTAGGTACTTACCAAAGCACAGACTTTTCGGTTTTCGCTCACAGAACGGAAAGAAGGTAAGTTGGCTGCGGAAGACCGATTATTCCACGGTGCTGTTGCACACAGTGTGCTGTTAAGTGCGCTGTTAAAAGCATTGCGAATCTGTTTAAATATTTAGGGTATTCCCTATACTGCTTAATGACTGAATTTTATATTTATATATTTATCCTTTTATCCAAAGACTAAAAGAAGTAGGCAGCTTAATTTTCAATAATTTCAAATTGACAATTTGACAAATTGAGAATTTGAAGTCTTTTTGCGGGTATAAGTAACAGCGCCGTGGCTGAGTCTGGCCACTCTACGCCGCTCAGCTGCAAGTTACTTATAAAAATATGTACAATCTGTCAATTGACAATTAACCTGAGGCCACGTTTCGATAGTAACAATATAAATTTCGGTACTTTCCCCATTTTTTTCATAAATGTGTGTTTATATTTGTACAGGAATAGAATGGGCAACGCAGAATCTAGGCAAGATCACTACAAAGTTCTAGGTGTGAACCCGGACGCCACGGAAACGCGTATTACAAAAGCTTTTCGAGGCGCGGCGTTAAAATGGCATCCAGTTAGGAGAACACCTGGAGATATCGACACAGCCTATCGCGTTCTGACCAATCCTTCAAAACGAGCTTCATATAACGCATCTAGGTAACAGGAATTAAACCTAAAACCCCAAACAAAAAACTTATTACAGATAACTTCCAGAGGTTCTGGCCGAGAAGGGAATGGTAAAGGCATATTCTTCTACATCGGCATCGTTATGACGGGATATCTAACGTACAGACTATGGCGAAGCGGAAAATTAGAAGAAATAGGCCAGGCTGCTATCGAAAATATCAGTATTGTTATAAATTGGGTTACTGGATTTAAGGATTCCGATTCTGCATCTGCTTTGAGAATGCAACTAGCATCGTCGGCAAGTTTTGTAGAAAAAATTGGTCAGGCTGCAATGGAAAAAGTGGACACTATCGTAAATTGGGCTTCTGAAATGAAGGACTCTGATGCTGCCTCCGCTTTAGGATCCAAACTTGCATCGTCGGCTAGTTCTGTAGAAAAAATTGGTCAGGCTGCAATGGAAAAAGTGGACACAATCGTAAATTGGGCTTCTGAAGTGAAGGACTCTGATGCTGCCTCCGCTTTAGGATCGAAACTATCATCATCGGCTGGTTCTGTGGCCAGTGCATCCAAGGATGGCTTGGCGAAAGTGGCAAAATGGTTTCAGAATTAATAAAAGCCGTTTCTAATTTTACTACGACAATATTTTAACTTCATATTCATCTTTTATAATGGTATACAATTTTAAATAAACAAGCTTTATTATTATCCATTCCCTTTTATAAGACAAAATATCAACCCAAAATTAGAATTAAATTTTTTTGCGACTGACAATCTGTTAACGATGGACACTACTCTTTTTAAACTCTTTATTAATTTAAAATAAAATATTGTGAAAAAATTACATTTGTTAAAGCCCTACGAAAGGTAAACAATTAAAAATAAAATAATTGTAAAGAAGTGTAAATTTAGTATGCAGATTTATAAAACTACTACATTGAAAACCTTTTAAAATTAAAATTAAACATTGGATTTTTATTCAGTGAAAGTAATTCTAAACTTTTTTAACAAAAAAAACTAAATAATATTTGAATTGAATGTTTTTTTGATCTATGTATCTATCTATACATAATATGAATATACATACATATGGCTGGAAGCGTTTATATTTTTCACCTGCATTGCAAGATAAATGAAGAAAAAAGAATATCAATAAGCACTAGGGCTATAATGTCTTAAGACATATTGAGTTGCTCTTCAATAGGATTATTTATATTTAACACTAATAAATAAGAAGATTAATTAAATTGTTTTGAAATTTAATTCAATTTTTTAAGGAATCCGCTTTTAACATCACCCTGTTAAGTAACAGCGTCTTGGCTGAGTCTGGCCACTCTACGCCGCTCAGCTGGCGAACTAATAAAAACAATTCTTACGAATTTGTTGTTTTTATACTTTGCAGAGCGCAATCTACGAATAGAATCTCGTTTATATATTTCAATTTACTGCGTAACACCTTTGTGTATCATCTGATGCTGAAGCCCTGGGCTTACCAAAAGTAGGCGGCTGACTATCTAGAAGATCTCCACCAAAGTTACAAACAATTTCATCAGAATGGGTAAAGATTACTACAAGATTCTCGGCATCGAGCGGAATGCATCCAGTGAAGAGGTGAAGAAGGGCTACAGACGGATGGCCTTGCGTTACCATCCGGATAAGAACGACCACCCACAGGCCGAGGAGCAGTTCAAGGAGGTGGTGGCCGCCTTTGAGGTCCTGTCCGACAAGGAGAAGCGCGAGATCTACGATCAGTTCGGTGAGGAGGGCCTAAGGTGCGGTGACGAGCCGGCGACCTTCGCCCAGCCCACGTCCGATATGCTGCCATTTATGTGTGCCGTTGGCGGAACCGTGCTTTTCGCCTTTGCCGCCTATAAGACATTCCAGTTCTTTACACGCAAAAAGGAGCCGTCGGCCAACAACGATGGCTCGTCCTCGGACTGAGTCAAAGATCCATCCCGAGGCTAAAACAAGGATTATACTCGAATTAAGTTAAGTCATAGAAATTGTAGTTCAACCAATCCTTAAAGAATTGTTAAAAGAAATGTTATGTATTGAACATTGTTTTAAATCTATTAAAAATACTGAGTACAATTTGCTAGTTTCTCCGACATTTTCTGTGACTATAGAACTTCAGATTACTCTGTGAAGGTGTGTAAGTGAACGATTCCGATGCTGCCTCCGGTTTGGGATGTAAACTAGCATCGTCGGCTGGTTCTGTGGCCAGTGCATCCAATGACGGCTTGTTGAAATTGGTTTCAGAATTAATAGGCGTTTGTTCTAATTTTACTAATACAATATTTTAACTCCACCTTCATCCAAACTTTGATCATTTTAAATAAAGAAACTTCATTATTGTCCATTTCCCTTTATAAGATAAAACATCCATTCAAAACAAGAATTTAAATGTTTTTTTTTAGACGAACAATCGATACCTATGGATTACGTGCCTCGAATGCATTCGTTATCGATAGCCACTGCTCAGACGTGGTTTTCCCATTTTTGGCGAAGCGATGCAACTGATTTCAATTTCAAGATAAATAAACAAACGTATTGGCGCGAGAGTCTCATCCTGCACGAGAACCACCTGCACGTGAGCGAAGGAGAGCAGCCAGGAGTGCGACGACGCGAGGGCAGCCAGGCGTTTGTGCAACAGTTTTGGCATCAAGTAGCTTTGAGATCCCACTGGTCTGGTCTGGTAGTGGTGAGTCCGCTTCCCGGATGCGATAAGGGGCTGTTAGGGAGGCGGGGTAAAGCACGCTGATTACTGCGCATTACGTGAGACGAACTCAACGATGTCGGCGGTGCCCAAATCTGCTGAGCCAGCGGAGTTGCCGCTCTTGGTGGGCAATGCCAGCAATAACAATGGAAACAGCAAAAATAACAATAACAACAACAGCAACAGCCGTGGCAACAACAGCAGATCTACTAGCCAGGCCAACAATAATACTCCAAGAAAATATATAGCTCCCGTAGCAGTGAGCTCTATAAGAATGTGCCCCGCCAGCAATTCAAGCAGACCCTCGCACAATAACAACAACAACAAACAACTAAGTGGTATCTGTCAGCAGGCCCAGGCCGGCCACAAACTTATGGTCATCATGCGTGGTCCTCCAGGCAGCGGAAAGTCCACGCTGGCCGAATCCCTGCTGCGCCAGAGCCGCCTGCTGGAGCGACACGGTGTGCAGGAGTTTGTCCTTGGCACTGACGACTACTTTAAAACGCGGCATGGGTATGAGTTTAATCCCACCCTGCTGCCCGCTGCCCACGAGTGGAACCAAAACCGGGTGCGCGAAAAGGCCGCTCGCGGCTGGAGCCCCATCTTTGTGGACAACACCAACACAATGGTGTGGGAGATGCAGCCGTATGTCCAGGTAGCCGTGAAGTATGGCTACGTGTTGGAGCTGCTCGAGCCCCAGACCAGCTGGTGCAAGTCAGCCAGCAAGCTGGCGCAAAAGAACGTCCACCAGGTGCCAAGGGAGAACATACAACGAATGCTCGAACGATACGAGCGCACCACCGTAGCCGAACTGATTCGGGTAAGCTCCATACCAATGCGATATTTAGTCCGCTCCCTATTGCTCACATTATTTTTCCACAGCTAATGAAGGAGACAAAATACACGGTGGCATTGCCGCAGCTTCGGAAATATCCTCCCCTACCCGCCGTTCCTGTTGCCAACAATTTCGATCAGAGGGAACCATCTGATGGTTTAATTCCACCTCAGCCGGTCACAAATACTAATTTGAATGCAAACGCACAGAGCTGGGTGCCATACGAGCAGGGAGCACCATCCTACTGGTCCCAGACGGCAGAATTGCCAAATTCGACAGGCTCGACTATTTCAGTGCCAGGGCTAGGTGAAAAATCTCTTATCGATCTACTACGCGATGACTGCAAAGTGGAGGATGAGGCGGAGGAGGCAAAACCAAAGACCGACGCCTGTGATTCGAAGCCATTTCAGCGGCGTCATTGCATTAACTGCCCCAACGAGCCGGGGGGATTCGCCCTACTACGCCAGATGTACCCGAACAAGCAGATGACGGGCCTCTGGGACCTATTTGTCAAGTGCAACGCCGATGTGGACTGGGCTGTCGATATATTAATAAAGGAGGACGAACTAAATGCCGAGTCAGGATCAGATCAGTTCGGATCAGAGACCGTCCTTAGTCCAGAGGAGGCTTTGCAATTCCAATGCGACTGCGCCAATCCGGGAACCCCAGCAGCCGGCACTCCTCGTTCATCTTCGCCATCTCCTGCAGCGGCCAAGGTAGTGCCGAAATCGCAGCGTCAGCCGCGCAACAAACGCGCTTCAGGGCCCACTAACAAGGAGTTGCAGTTGCAGATCGAGAACTGCTTTGTGTTGGGTAATGTTAGGCCGTGACATAAAGTAAAAAACATCTAAAATGTATTTTGTTTTAGGCGATGAACAATACTCGGAGCATACGCGCAAAATCCGCGACATCCGCAATGGGATTCTAGATCAACCCGCTGTGCCAGAAGCGCCTGAGCAGGGGGCGGAGCAGGAGGATCCAGAGGAAGAGGTGGACCCTGAAGACAATACTCTGCTCGAAATGGATCTGGGCAGCACCTTCATTGACGGTCTGCGCGCTCAGTTCGACACAGACGACGAGGTGGCTCCGCTGGAGCAAGAACTGCCAGCCGCCACTAAGATCTTTATGCCGCGCCAGCTGGCCAAACAACTGTATATGCTGTGGAAGGAGGCCGTTTACAATCAACTGGAAGAGCAGCGCCAGCAGACGTTGCGCGACGACGAACAGTTCGCCCGCTTACTAAAGCATCCGGAATATTCCGAGTACAGCGAGTCCCCAAGCAATGTGGGAGAGCTGTTAGACATGGAGCTGGCATGGAATATCTATAACAGTGAGCAGTTGGCCGCCAAGCAGGCGGCTGAGCTAGCCGCTCGCAAGCAACAGCCCAACGACATTGCCACCCACCTGACCAAGATGAAGCTGTGCGAGACATTCCCCGAGATACCCAACGATACTGTGCTCGAGACGTTCATGGCAACTGGCAGCAATTACAGTCGTACGGTCGAGGTCCTTGGTGGTAATGTGCAGAGCTCGCTCAGCGGGGCGGAGCTCTATGAGCAAGCGCTTCGAGAAGGCGAAAAGGTAAGATAAAATAATTTTAAATTGAGTATTTCACGTCTCACCTTCCGATTCCCTTATCCTATAGCTAAGTGCGCAGGTGGCTCTGGAGGAGCAGAAGCAGCAACAGAAGCGCCAGCAACAAAGCTCCTCTGGGCAGCGCTCGAGCTCCCAATCCTCAACTGGCCGGTCACCGCTGCTCCACGAGGAAGCCAAGTGTGCGGCTCTGCGGGACTTTGAGGAGACCCGTAACTTGGCTGCGCACCACTCTCAGCTGAAGGCCGAATGCTACCTGAAGGCGAAGCAGGCAGTGCAACGGGGCAATGGCAACGTGGCGCTCTATTACTCCGAGATAGCGAATCTGCACAAGCAGAAGATCGACACCTTTAACCAACGGGCGGCCAACTGCATCATGGAGGTGCACCGTCACACGCAGAACAACCCGGACCTGCTTGACCTGCACTACCTGCACACGGTGGAGGCGATTAGCTGCCTGGACCTGTTCCTCGATCGCCACATTACCGTGCTGCGCAACTGCACACGCGTCTACAAGCACGTATTCATCATTACGGGTAGGGGTCTGCACAGTGCCAACGGAGTGTCCACCATCAAGAACCGTGTCAAGTCCAGGCTGGGCGAACGACGTTTGCGGTAAGTCAATGGTTTATGTAAGGTCCTTTAGCCTGGCTAATCTCGTTCCACTTTGCAGCTGGCAGGAGGTCAATCCGGGACTGTTGCGCGTTAAAGTCTTCTCGGCTTCGCGCCACTCGAAGAACTTCTGATCGGAGGCATAGTGACCGACAGGTCATGTAGAGGAGCCTGGACAGCGAACAGAGAAACGTGATAAGCTACCTCAAGTGTCATTTATTTTTGTAATTATACCAAAAAATTACGAAATTCTCTGTTTGAAATTCTTAATCCCTTCGCTATCGTTGGGGTAAACATTCCTGTTTTTCTATACTTCCAACTACTTAAAATGTTCGTTACTTAAATTTTCCAATTTACGTTTAAAATTATGTATGCTTCCACCAAATCAGGAATTCGTGTGAAACGCGAATTTGCCAACGAATTATTGAACGTGGTGCTAAGATTATCTTACAAAGAGATATATACACGAAGAA
Source organism: Drosophila anomelani (assembly GCA_035045905.1). Classification (NCBI taxonomy): domain Eukaryota; kingdom Metazoa; phylum Arthropoda; class Insecta; order Diptera; family Drosophilidae; genus Drosophila; species Drosophila anomelani. The sequence continues at coordinate 15,775,791 of JAWNOO010000165.1, forward strand.
TACTTATTTTAATACCCTTTCCATATAAACTAGCGCCTAAGAATCCTAGTAATAAGTTACATTTAATTAAAAAGATTACATTTAAGAAAAGTATTCAGTAAAGTTCATAGAAACAATAAATATTTCTTTTCACTGAAAAAGTACTTTGGGAGCTCCGCAGTAATAAATGAAGTAGGAACTATATTTTATAAACTGTTTAATGTTCATCTGGGTTAATCCTCATGGACAGCTGTCCAGGTACGGCGGCTTACCTCACACCTGTAATTAATCCCGCTGATTACCCTGACTACCTGGCAGAAAGACATATGCAATCTGTTGGTTGATGTTTGAAACATGGAAAGACAATCTTTATTAATCATAAAAATTAATAACATCTGCCTGACCTTGGCAGACAAGCAGCTATAATCCGATACGGGCAGGATACACAAAACGTTGCGTACACCCGCCCACCTGGTGGAATGTTGTCTCCACACTAACATTTAAATTCGTATCTTAGTCTAGATTCTAGAACATTGATGGCAGTCTGAGCGAGTGCTCGGTGGTTTTGGTTATGGTCGTGGCCGCAGAGGTCACTAGGTGGGGTCCTGCGAGTTTTGCACTCGCGCTGTCCCCGGTGATTGGTTCTCCTTGCCGCTGTGTAGGCGATTTCCGATGGCCATCAGTTCCATCAGATTTGACCGACTGCGCTTGGGCGTGTAGCGTGAGGAGCTAGAGTTCGGGCTGCTATTGGTGGCTTTCTCGCGCGGCGGTGTGTTCAGAAAGACGCCCTCGAAGATGGTCTCTAGACTGTTGCTGCGGCTCAGCGTGGCCCCAGAATCGTCGGCGTCGCTGGGCGGGCTGATCTGGGCGTTGATCTCGTGCAGGGCCACGTACTCGGGATTGTTCTGGCGGGTCTCCACCTCCTGGTTGCGGGGCAAGAGCTGTTGCTTAGGCGTCTCAATGTCCGAGAGGTTGAGGTCGTCGATTGGCGACGGGGTCCGTCCGTGCGGGGAGAAGGCGCGGATTTCGAAGGCTGGCAGCTCATCGCAGCTGCCAACGGGAGACGCTTCCTCGCGATCGAAGGCCAGCGAAAGGTCGCTTTCGCTCTCAAGATCCACGGAGGACAGCGAGCACTGTAGCTGCTCCTTGCAACGCTCCTCCGCGCACGTATTTACTGTATCCGAAGTGTCCATTGTCTGGCTCGCATCGATGGCGCGTCGTTTTCTTATAAACAATCCTTCAGGCCACAAAACAGCGCTCTGCCTGCGATCCGCGGCTACCTTCGCGGAAATCTGCGCCCGCAGGTAGGCGGGGTCAGGTCACGGTGTTCGATTTCGGGATTTCTTTCCCTTGCTGTTGCTATATATATTTGTATATATTCGACAATAGAAACGATTTGAAATTTTAACAATTTAAAAATAGAGATGTCAAAAGGTCGATAGTGCTACCGATAGCATTGATAGATTGGTTTCCGCTTCGATAGTATCTTCTTAGTCGGATATAAAAATAATTTAGCAATATTTAAAACAAATTTTTAAATACATTGGGATATGTTACAAATTTATGATTCCGTTGGGAAATAATATAATAATAAATTTGTTGCAATAAATACTATCGTGAATGTATGGCAAAGTTCGTCAATAAATGCACTGCTTCTCCATCAATTCATCAATATTCGCACTGCTTTACATACTGTTGTTGCGCCCGTTAGTTATTTTGAGTTTAAATAAAAAAACAAATATATTTTAAGAAGTCTAGTCACGTATAATCGTAAATTGTAAAATCTAAAAAAATTCGTTAATTGAAATCACCCAAAATCTTAAATTTAATTAAAATTCAAACACAATTTTCCTTCATAACTTTTATTCGAATCTGTCTTTTGTTGGTTTCGTTTATGCTTAGCTTGCATTTGCTCGTTAAACAAGTTAATTAGTGAAATTATCGTACATCGCCGTTAAAAGTCATAAATTGTGGTATATACGATATAGCATGTACGTTGGTTTATGCATCGAATTATAGTACTCCAGTTCGCTAACTCTGTTGCATTCTGCAATCAATGTGCAATTAAACATTTATCTATCTTAAGTAATTTTCGATGCGCAAGCTTTTAGCTGCCCACTCAACACAATTGTTGCTCTGTCATAAAAACAATTAATCGTTAAATTATTTAACAAATAGTTTAAAGCGTATTTGAAAGTATACATTAAGTATAGTAGTTTAGTTTTTCGTTTACCTACAATTAAATTACAATTAAATACAAATTGTTAAAGTAATGCCTAGAAAACTTATTTCATTTCTTGGAAGTTTTGTATATCGCTTAATTCCTTTACTTTTACATATTTTGAGCGCAGATTTAATTTAACTAACAATTTTCTTTGGTTTTTACCATACGCATAGAGTGAAACACGAAAGTTTTGCCACAAGTCCTGTGCCTAAACATTTAATTTAATTTTATTAAATTCAATTTGATGCTTTTCTCGTTTGGGATGTCACTTAGCTTGTTCGTAATGAATGTGTATGGTTATGTATTCGATTAGTATGTAGTTTGGATGATTTCCATTGTTGTGGACGTGGCCGACGTGAGATTTATTCCACCTGTACTACTTGTATGCATGAGTATTTAACAGTTTACATATATGTATCTTAGGGGACATTGCAATGCCTTCCGGAGCAGTTATGCTCCTGGCATAAGATGATATTTTCGTTACGAAAATCAAAATAGAGTCGAACTTCTTGAACTTGAACTTTCCTTACTTAGTAAGTAAGTCGAATCACTTGATTGGCAGTAGACACATTCGAAATATATTTCTCTAAGTTCAAACAGCGGGAAACAGAATCAAAACCTATAAGGTTCAAGGTAGTCTTTCCAGCAATCAAAACTACTATACATTTTGCTTAGATTAAAATTATATTATGCGAATAAAAAATAAAAACGATGAAAGAGAGACAAAATTGCCCCCACACAGTGCCCATATGTGTGAGCTACTCTGCCTTAGAAGTTCGACAGTGATTTTCGTGAGAATATTTTTCGGATTGGGGACCAATTTTTGACTGAGATCTCTGCTGATTTGATCATCTCGTATCTTTAAGTTTGGCACACGCTCTGAGTAACGCTCTCCCGCTCGCCTCTTCGTTCCCGCCCCCAGTCCCTGTTCATCCCCAATCACCCGAACGGGTCTCAGTTGAGGCCCAGGAGACGCTTGAAGGCCCGCCGGTAGTCCAGGTTGAATATGGTGTAGATGACCGGGTTAAGGCCGGAATTGATGTAGCCCAGCCATGTGATAAAGTTCTTGAACTTGTTCGTGGGACAGCAGCTCTGGCAGAACGGCAGGATGACGTACATGAGGAAGAAGGGTAGCCAGCAGATGACAAAGACGCCCATGATGATGCCCAGCGTGCGGGCTGCCCGCCGCTCCTTGGACAGTGAGATTTTCTGCTTCTCCTCGATGAACTGGTTGACGCCGCTCGCCTTTTTCTGCAGCGGCGTGGCGGATACGGCGGCGGCGCCCGTCGATGATTGCGGCGGGGTTAGCTTGAGGGACGTCTGCTCATCTGCTTGGGTGACACATACCTAGAATTAAGGATATATAATTAGTTAACTAATTAAAATATTTATACAATTCCCCACACCTGTATGCAACCCTTAGGATCGCTTCCGCTCTCTGTGCTAATTTCGGCATCAGATTTCCCCCCACCCGAGTGTCCACCGCCGGCACCACAGCCACCGCCTCCTCCTCCGCCGGCGGGAAGGAGCTGCTGTTCACCATGCGGCTCGCAGGTGGACGAGGACTGTGACTTGCGTCCGCCTCTGGCCTTGCCGTGCTTGATGGAGTCCTTGATCTTGGCACGCCGTGACTTTTTCACCAGGACAACGACATGCTGCTGCTGCGGATCTCCACCGACCTGGGACCCCACCTTGGAGCCATCCGGGTGCTGCTGCTGGGGCTGGTGTGTCTCACTGCTAATGCTCTCCTGGTCGTTCTGGATCATGGGCGTGGTGAAGTGGGCGCGATCGCGGCCGCAGCAGAGCCAGCTTGCCAGAAGCCGCGTCTTCGAGGCGGAGGCGGATGTGGATGCGGCGGCCGGCGAGGAGTTAGTAATGGGCTCCAGCTCGGCGGACTTCAGGGCGATTGTGTTGAGTTTGTTGGCCTTGGCCCGCTCTCGCAGGCGTCGTCGCGTAGCCACAAAGATCTCAATGTAGACGATGGTCATGATGGCCAGCGGGATGAAGAAGGAGCCCAGCGAGGAGTAGATGACATAGCCGCGCTGCGAGGTTAGCTCGCAGGGCGTGGCACTGGTGAACTCGTCCGGCCAGTCGTTCCAGCCAATCAGAGGCGGACTGCTGATCAGGAGCGAGAGCAGCCAGACGCCGGAGATGAGCAGCAGGACGCGGCCAACTGTCCGCTTCTGGGCGTAGTTTATCGGATCCGTGATTGCCCAGTAGCGATCCAGGGCGATGGCGCACAGGTTCAGGATGGAGCTGGTGCAGCAGAGCACGTCGCAGGTGAGCCACAGCTTGCACAGGTGGATGCCGAACTCCCATCGGCCCAGGATCGAGTAGGCTACATTGAAGGGCAGCACCAGCAGGGCCACCGTGAGATCCGCTACCGCCAGTGACACAATGAAGAAGTTCTGGACGATGCGCAATGGCTTGTAGGTGAAAACGCTCAGGATAACCAGGATGTTCCCAATAATGGTCAGCACGATGATTACGGACAGCACCAGGGCGGTCAGCAGTGCCTCCCATTCCGGCACCGCCAGCTGCAAGCCCAGCACGCTGCTGTGCAGCTCCTCCACCTCCCCGCCGCACTCTCCGGCATCATCTAGGTCAGAGTCCGCCTGAGCCGTGCTCAGAGCCGCCGCCACGGTGGTGAGGCCCTCCACCAGCGAGCCGGATATGTTGGCCACCGTCTCTGTCTCGATGCCCGACGCATCCGTGACAACATCGTCGCCTCCGGACTTCGTACTGCTGACGGCGGCAGCAGCGGTTAAAGCCGCCGCCGCCACCGTTGTGGTGACATTTATGAACAGGATCTGATCTGCCGATGGCATCTTGGCATCGCCACTTGCTCTTTTGGTCTTCGGTTGCGCTCACATGCGTCTCGTCTCGGTTGGCAGGCGGTCGGAGTGTGCGGCTTCTCTGGCTTCCGTCTGTGGAGACAAATGGCGTGGAAAACAGGATTAATGTGGCTGCAAAGGCACCAAAATGAAGGAGGGAATATCCTCGGGTATTGTGTTCATTATGCATAAATATGGGTGCCTTGACGCTCTCTCCAAGGATGAGCGTGTAAATACAGGGAGATGGGATGATATAATAAAGGAAATCACATGAAGAAAATTAAATCTCAGAGGAAAGTCAAGTCTTAAATTTAACACATATCAAAAGTATTTAAAGTTTACAAGATTAACTTTAAGGTTTTTAAATAGTTTCAACAAATTTTTAGTTATTTTGAACATATGTATATATTTTATTATTTGTTTCTCAATCCGCAAGTTTGGGGCTCCATGGTGACGAAAGGGGTTTATATCGGCCCGTGTGTCGAGTTCTGACGGAATTCATTGTTGTCCCGTGTCATCGATGGGCAAAACTTTTGCCATCAACCGGAAAAATTGTTGGGGTGGTGAGTGGAGCACAAGGCAATCAGGATCATGTCAAATCCAAATTATTTACAACTTGTCAATAAGCATGCACAAAGGACATTCGGGAAGAAGACTCGATGGCAGCCTCAGAAAATACACAAAAAAAGGTCAAGTAGCCTGTTCGGGGCCTAAGGAAACACGGTCAGAAGGTCATTAACAATTTAAATGACAAATCTTGTCGCATTATCTCTGCGTGGGATAAAATATTTAAAAGTAATTAAAAATGTCAAGACAAAACGGGTCGAAACAGATGGCCCTAAGTAAATTCTATTCCCGGCTAGAGAGATGGCTTCGAGGATAACTTGGACAATGAACCGCGAGTCCTTTCACTTGCCTTCCTGCGTCAATACTCAGCTCATCTTTTCCATGCCATCCCTATCCCCATAATCATCAAATAATTGTTGCTCTGCTTTTTCCTCTTTTACTTGACACTTCTATATCCGCTAAGCTCTTGAACACTTTAGCCCCTTTCTCCGTTATTGCCACGCCCATGCCCGATGGCAGTTGAAAGAACATTAATCAAAATAACCCGCTCATAAACTGAACTCTCCAGCAGCGCGGCAGCTATCCAGGAAGCGGCAAAGGAAGGATCAACTTTGAAGCAAACATTTTCATTCAGCCAAAAATTGTTTCGCGTTTTTTCTCGCTCCACGGGTGGGGTGGCTTTGGGCCATGGGCCGAGGGGGGTTTTTGGCAGATTGCTAATGCCCCTGAATCCCACCTTGATTTCTGTCTGCAAATGTAAAGCTTTTAGCCGAGAAGTATTTTCGGTTTCTTGTTTTCCTTTTTTTTTATCATTTCCTTTTTTTATTTGCGGGCTCTACAAATAGATGGGGAAAAAGTTTTAAGCGATTTTTAGTTGGTTGGCCAGCCAGATTTTGGACCCGATTCGAGTTCAAGGGTGCCCAAAGTGAGGCCCTTAACAAGCAGCCAGCCATGAAGCAACCTTAAAGACCCTGGCAATGGCTTAAAGAAATGCTACTTTAAACTGAATATTCATAAAGATACTGGATTAAATATAATATAATGTAGACATTGACTTTAATTTATATACACTTAATTGATAAACAATTCAATGATTATGCTTATAAGTAGAAAATACTTTAAAAAACTCTTTCAAATCTATAAAAAAGGTATTATGAGTGAGTTGTGAATCTTTTAATTTTCTTGGAACCATTTTAAGGTTAATAAATGTGTGCTACTATTGGTAAATAATAAAAATAAAGATATTTATGCCAGTTTAAGTGCTGCCTAGGAATTACTTTGAACATACATTACATAATTTAAATAAATAAGAAGACATTTAACAATTTGTCTATTATATTCCAGAAAAAACAACAAAAGAATACGTCTTTTTTTCAGTGCGTGTCTGATTTCTATTCCCATTGGTAAACTGATTTTCAGTGGGAATCTACGCGACATAATTGAATAACTCGTGGGCTAAGGGAAACTTGAGACGACCGACTGAGACGGGGACTTGGCCCATTTTGTTTCTCGCCTGTCCTGGCCGCCGGCCGATAAGCTTGTTACAAAGCTCTCCTGATTACAGGACCAGCGCCCAAAAGCAGTCAGCGATCCGTGTTCTTGGGCCGATGAGTGCGAATGAACAGCTTAGGATAGTTTGGAACCCCCTCCGACTCAAGTTCGCTGGAATGGGGAAAAGTTTTTTGAACTCGTTATGCAGTCGCCCGCAAAGGAAGCGACCTTGACTCAACGGGTTTCCGCATAAATATATATATCTTGGCACCCGCACATACATATGTTAGGGCTGGCTACCCCTACACATGGACATGTCCTTTTTGGCAAACTTGTCATTAGCATTTGTGTGTTTGCATGCAGATTCCCAGCGGAGGCAAAGTTTGGCAACTATAGAGGCGCCCAGGAAAAGAAAAAGCTATAGATTTTTCTGGGGAAAAAATTGAATGAAAACCTTAAAGTCCTGCCTTAGCTTTGGCTTCAACAGTAAGTATAGTTTCCTTTGGCTGGGAAAGAGTATCCATATACCGTTGTTGGGGGGTCAACACATTTGTTTTCCTCAATTTTGCGCCGTGTCAGGCTCATTAAATATGCAAGAGTTTCGGCATATCTGCAAGATACACGCATCCTCGACATCAAGCCCACCCACCCGGCTTTATTTATAGCCCACATTAGCCACTTGGTAGGCTAAAAATACAAAAGGCCGAATCGCCTTTGATGCTGATCAAGTTTGCCACACGGAACGAAAGAGATACGCGGTACTTGGTGCTCGTTTCGATAAAATATACTATATACAGGGGAATATGCATCTTGGGGAATTTCTCTTAATTGGCATTGATGGGTGTGTGGGCCAGGACTAGAGATGGTCAAGTTATAAATATTTATTGGTATTAAAAGGATGCTGGGGGTTAAATTTTGAGAAGAGTATAACTATTTCTATGACTGGATGTTTGACCAATAAATTAAATAAAAGCTGGAAATATAATTAAGAATTGGTAAATTAAGTTAATAAATGAATATTAATATGAATGGAACTTATAAGTCTTCAGCTGGGATTTATAATTTCTATTTTTGTGACATTTTTATGACATACATTTAAAATTCATTTAATTAAAATCTATTTTAATTATTCAATATTTTCTATATAATTTGATATCTATTAACACAATTCATCATTTTCAGCTGATTTCGATTTATCTATTATTTTAATATACATTAATATTATTTAACAACCGATGTTATAAAGTACATCCATAGTCGAAAGAACTTTCCTGCTTGTTTCATTTCATTTGCATGATTAATGTGACGTACAATAATTCCTACACAGGCCCATCCGCATCACATTTTCCCCGATTAAATAAACGAGCCCAAAAAGAAGAAAATTACGAAATTCTTAACAAACAAAAACGAAGGCAGCGAAAATGATTTGCTTTGATTGTGCGGCCTGCTCTTTGAGCTTCGAGAATTTTAAATATTTTACGCGTAATTAAAACGGGTGCAATTGATTGGAAATTATGAAATGTTTTTGTGCCTAAGTAAACATGATTGGGCGGACCCCCGTCAAGGGAATGTTGGGTTAGAAAACGCAAAGGAGGAGGTCTCTGGCCCTCTGTTTTTCCCTCGATTTTCCACTCTCTTTCTGTGGGGCAATTAAAGGCCGCTGATGTGGGATCGAGTTGACAACTGCCCAGCCGGCAGATAAGACTTCGTTGCCAATTTCCATCAGAACCACCTGCGTTCATTTACTGCTCTGGCAGTTTCTCCCATTACCAGGCTATACACTGTTCATAGGGAATAGTTTATCACTTAAATTCTGGGAGAATATGGATTACATTTGTATTTATGTATTTATTTTACTTATTAAGTATGCTTTATATGCTCTACTTTTAAGATTAAAGACTTTACTTTATTTAAAAATTGAACTAGGCTTAATAAAAAATTCCTCTATTTTAAATTCCTGTATTTCAAACGTTATATTTCAAACTTATATTTTATTTCTCTCCGTGTACGTGCTTGAACTGAATTGAACTGGACTAGGCCTAAATGAAAGTCACCCCCTGTTACCTGCTCTCAATAAAATACAATCCGAGCCAAGTCGAGTTCAGTTGGACTCGGTGAATGGAATGGAAACTGCGGGATATGGGATGTGGCCATGCATCCAGCCCCTGGGGCCTTATCCGCACAAGAACAGACGCCGGGCACTTCGTACACACACACACACCCAGTATTCATGCAATTTTGCGCTTTTATTACGCAGCTATCGGTGTTGTTTTGGACTAGAAATTGCATTTAGTGGGCCACTCGGGCACATGGTTTTCGGAGTGGGGGGGAAAATATTCAACAATATTAAAAATCAAAACCCAATCCCCTCCGTTAGCTGTGGCTTGGCTGCAGCAGTGCTATATATCAACTCTAGGACGACGGACAGGCTGCAAATTTGTTAACGTGTTGATGCGAACTTCTGTTTGGCTTTCTGCGGAGTCCTTGGTTTCTTGGATGTCCTCTCTGTTTTTTTCCGCTTTTCCGGTTTTCCCCGGAATCCCCGTCCTTTGTTGTTGGCTGTTGCATGTGCCATGTGGGAAAATACCCTTGCCTCGCCCCGCTTTCATTCTCATTTCTTTACTTTCTCTTTTTTGTTTGCCAATGACAGGAACACGCTGATGTGTGAGCAATTGGGATAAAGGAATGAGTAAGAGGGGGACGGGAGGGAAGGAAAATGCCTGCCAAATGAGCAGCAGATTGATGAAGCGGAAAATATTCGCCGTAAAGTAATGAGCGCTGCTCTGCCAACTGGCTGATTGGATGAAGACGATGGCATTCGAAGCCGGCCGAGTCTCGGATTCCGTTTGTGGAAAGCTGAACAACAACAAATATGGTTTACTGGGCCTTAATTAAACCATAAACCATAGCACTTAAGAGTCAAGAAAATATATTATTCAAGGTCTCTTTATGTATTAATTTAAGTTTAAAGAATGAATTGTTGTATTATTTATTTAAGAAAGTCTGCCAGATATCATTATTCTGTGCTAATTAGTAAAGAGTATTACTCATATTCTATCTATTCTTTAAAATGAAGAAGTTTTTTAAATCCTTTTTAACCTTAAGCCTCCGATAGTTCTCTGCAACTCCTTTTCGGAACCTAAATTGCTGCAAATTCGACCAATTCCTTGCCGATTGTGTCAATCGGTTGTCGTGGCTTGGTGAAATGTCAGCAATTTGTAAGCGCTCTGGTTTTCCTGTCCCCGGAATATCCGGAAACTGGAGTCCAGGAACCGGGAACTAGGATGTGGCACGTTTCGGGAAGTTAATGCGAGCCAAGCTATTCGAAAATTGATGCGTGCTAGTGCACAATCGCTGCGGCATTGACAGACACACAAAAAAACGAGGAGGAAAGGGAGAAATGCCAGTGGAGGACGGACCGATGGACACCGGTGCAGGACCAGGGGAGACTGGGCATACCTGCAACTGATAAACATGAGAATCATCATCATTGGCAAAAAGCAAACCAGCCATGTAAACTCCTGCACTCGATGTGTGTGGCGGAAATGTGTAGGTGTTTGACCACGCCCTAGTAAGTACAGTGTAAAGCCAGTAAGGAAAACTAATAGGTGATGAAAAATAAACGAAATTTATTATACGGATGAGTATTTTGTGCTGGAACCAAAACCAGGCATAGATGTGACTTTAGGATAAGTAAAACGAATTCCCATTAGTGGAATGCATATTCTCCAGACTTTCACGAATTCTTTACTTATTAATGCTCGAACTTATGGACATTTCCCTGTAAATGTGTACATTCGCGCTGCCTACATACACAGGGCTGTCAGTCAGTCAAAAGTTGCACTCGAATGCACATTTTGTGCCATGCGAATCGAACGCTGGCCGAAGACTCGTCGAATATCGAATGCCGGGGATGTAACGGAAGGGTAAGGGGACTTCCCCGAAGGATGCGATGGCGATGGCGAGATGCCCTGACAGCGGACCGAGAGAGTTGCAAATGGAAATGCATTTTCCGCTGGCACACGTCCAATGTGGGCGAGCTTCCACTGCAGATTTCTGCTGCTGCTGCTTCTCCGCCAAGTGCTGGCCGGCGATTGGGGACTGTTGAAATATTTGTAGGGTTCTTGCATATTTAAGCCTGATGAGCGTGTGCTTAGCATGTTTTGGATGTCTAGCACTTACATATTTCGAGTTCACTTGCCATTCTACATTCCATGTATTTTTCTGGCTTAATGGTAAGTAGAAATCTTTGAGTTAAAATGCATCGAAAGGAAATTGTTGTGGGGAGAAGATAGCTGAACTACTGTAAAGATGAAATATTATATTGCAAAAATATTCTACAGAGAAGAAGCTCTTGATTATATAGGGGAAAGAGAATGGAAATATTGCAGAACCTAAAACGTAAAACTTTTAAAAGAAAAGTGAAAATTAAAGTTACGTATACGTAATATTACGTATACGCAATAATAATTAGAATGGTTGAAAAAGAACTTCTCTCAGCAGTCCAAATAAGAATTAAAATAAGTCAAGAAATAAAAATCAACAAAAGTAAGTATTACGTATACCCAATATTACGTATATGCAATAACAATAAGGGCCATGGATGATCTCCCCTCAGAAATTGATGGTAAGTATTAGCTCAGAGTGAACTCCAACTAATTTCCATTAGTAATTTCCCCCAGCTTTTATGTGTTTCACACTTTTAAATCGATTCAACATGTGTTTGTTTTTCCGAATGGTGGCAGGGGACGGGCAGGCGTGTGTTTGGCTTCCTGTTTCCATTAATTCTCAGTTAGCTGACCCTGAAAGTTTTGTGTTTTTGTTTTGCTTTAGCTTTGGCTTATGCCAAATATGTTGAACTATTCATGAATTGATTTCCCTTTTTTGTTTGTCCACTCGCGCAGTGGGCGTGGGCGGGCAAATCGATTTGTAAAACTAATTAAGGATATCATCTTTCTGGGCCGAGCTGTGTGTGTGTAAGCCTGTTGTCGCTACCAATTTGCTAAGAGCCAAGAGCGTTCTGCTAGCTATTTGTCTTTAGCTTTGCCCCGGCCGGAGCTCAAGTGGCCGTTATGCGAAAGTGAACAGTGCGCTTTGTGTTTAGTTTTCATAGAGTGATGTGTGTGGCTTCAATTGATTTGATTTGATTTGATTGATTTACTTTGCTCTGTCTCGCACACGTTGGCTATTCTCTCTTCCTCTTATTTTTTTTGCCACACTCGACCATTTGCCACTTTTGATTTTTCGCCCAAACAATTCAGAAAGCCCACAACGGGGGGCATTTTTTCCATTCTTTCTTAAATTGGTATGCAATCGGTTTTGTTTTTGTTTTGTTTTGTTTGATCGGCCTGGACTCTGTCGGGCTTTGTTTGTCTGTCTGTCGATTGTGTTGTGAGTGGTCATGGAATTTCAAATTGCGTTCGAGTGGGCTGCTTGGAAACCTTTTTTTGATTGCAATTTAGCCGAGATTTGATTTGTTATACAGCATCAGCAGCAATGACAGTTGGTTAACTAAGCCGCTGGCCAATCAACCTGAGGCCCTGATTTGTATCACAGCTGCAAGTCAATATCCCCATAGTTTTCTTGGTCCGTTCGCCCCCCCAAATTGAGTTCCCTTATATGTTTATTGACTGCACACATCTGCCATGAGAGATTTTCTTAGCCATTCGGCCAGCTGTTGCTGCCGCTCTTCACTTAATTAAACATTTCCGTTTAAACAATAGACTCGACCACTCACCCTCGTGCTCAAGAGAAGAACAATTTCGATATATTGCTTATGGCACTGCCAGATTAGCGCTCCATTGCGTCTGTGGTCCCCTTACCCCAAAAGAAGGACGAGACCAACATGTAATAAGCTTTGTTATGGCCAACATTCTGCTGACCAACATTCGAGCCCAGGGAGCCTGGGACGACCCTTTTCATACTTTGCTGACCCCACAGCGTACGTGTTGAGAGGTTTGATTGAAATGCTATGGCCGATCGATGCAGCCATAAAAACTAAAAGGACATCGGCGTCCCACCATACGAAACCTCATTTGTAGGCAAAGTGCCCAACCACTGGGTCAAAGTGGCGACACTCAGTCTCCACTCGAAGAAACGGGGACAAAAGTTTATTAATAGGGCTTTTGTAGAGTGTAGTTTTGCAGGGTTTTCAATTTGTTTTTAGTTTTCATATGAAAGAGAAAAACTTTAAAGGACATATTCTGATATTTCTCAGATATAAATTCTCATTGAATTTATACCTTTTCTAACAGTGTCAGTCAGCAGTATATTCCTCAGACGACTGCAATTGGTATAGAAGCACAGAACCAAACAGAGAACATATCAAAGAAAAAACTGAGCAGACGTCACCCATTTCTATAAAAGCTTCCTCGCTTGACGCTCAATAAACCGAGACTGTTTATCGACTCTGGCATTGATTGGGGGAGATGTCTGGATCTGGGATCTGGGCGATACCCAATCGCAATCGAAAATCCTAATGCGACTTGATTCGTTTCGATTATATTTTTATTTTCCGATTGCGATTCGATGGCAGCAAATGTGGCGTAAAAAGTAACCGAATTAACGCTTAAGAAGTTTTCCACTTAGCCCTCTCATCATTTCTCGATTTTGCGATGGAATGTGGATTGGGATTGAGATGGCTTTTTCCTGAATCTATACCCATGTCCCTTTCTTCTTCATGAATAAATGCATCTGAATCAAAATGCAGTCGAGACGTTTTGTTTTTCCCAATTTTCCCTTTTGGCCCCGCTGGCTTGCTTTAAAATTCATTGCATTGCCATGCAATCCAGTCGATGGTTGATGATGCCTCATCAATATGGGGCCAGAAAGCAGAAAGCTAGAGTCCGGAGCATCCGTAGGAGCAAGCAACTGGAGGCAAGTAGGAGGCAACTGGCATCCCCGCAGTGCCAGCTTTGACATTGAGCGTATTTGTCAGGCACACAGAGCCCAGGGAGGGTGAGAGCTCGCCCAACAATTCCCCAATTGATAGTCGACTTGCCCAGGGTTTCAGAGGGGGGAAGAATAGGGAAGGCTCCTCGCTACGTGCCTGGCATTTATTACATGCAATTTGGTGGCCCAGTGGTGTTGCCTTATGTTGTTTACCCAGCCAACTACACGCCGCCCGTTTTCCGGGAAAGGCGTCCAGAGAGTGAGAGATGTGATAACTTTTTCGGGTTAGGCGAAGGGAAAAGCAAATAGACGAGTCCAGGCGATCCGTCAATTGCATTTTCCGACGGTTCCTCCACTTGGTTCGAAGCTGAAAAAGTGTTAAGGAAGTTTTACAAGCAAACTTTGTGGTAGGTCGCTTTTCTCTATGAAATATATTAATTGATCGATGATTTACTTGGACATTGAGTTTAAAACAAGTATACGCACTGTTGACAGCATCATTTTAAAAGATTTTTGTAGAATTAGAGACCAGATTTTTGAGACTAACAGATGGTTAGATGTTTAAAGAAAAAAATAAAATCAGACTTTAATTTAAATGTCGGCTGACCTTTGATGATGACATACACAAACTCAATCAGCTCAATATAATTTCCCTACATATTATTCCGGCTAAAATAAAAAGACAACCCATTAAGGTAATCTAAACAAATGTATCAAAGTGTCAGACCTGCAATATTATTGCTCACTTGGCAGCTGTCAAACGGCATGATGGATTAACCATATATGTTTCGACCAGGCCAGATAGCGGCGTCAAACGATAATGCCGAACAAGGGGATTAGGCTGAAAGCCATGGCATTTCCTATAATTTCCCGGTATCTCAGATAATCTGTGTGATTCACTTCGCAGGAATAGTAATCAGTGCCTGGCCAGGCGGCCGAGTGTTTTGAAATAAATGTCACATAAATATTGCGCTTTCAGATAAATCCTATTTGTCAGTTGTGTGCCCGAGGTTTCTTCTTGGACCATAAATTTTCCCCTGCGCAGCAATTGACCGGCTATATTTTTACTGTCATATTTTGTACTTTCGCTAGCCGTGACACGGACATGGCCTATAAATCACATTTGGCAGCAGCCCATCCCCACACTCCACACTCACTCTGTCAGTCGCCGCGGCCATTAGAAGTTTGTCGATGCCCCTATATCCTAACACATATTCCATTTTATTTTGTGGGTGGCAGATCCCCACATCCACCCACTGCCATGCACTCACAAATCACTTGAAATATTATAGTGCTTTGGACAATTTGTATGCATCAAATGCAAATATATGTGGAAGTGTACGCGTGCATGATGTATATTACACAATCTGCCGTCCCAATTGTTGTTTATTATGTGCTCCTCTGACAGTGCCCTCCCTTATCCTCTCTCCTGGCTGCTGCACATGTCCAACTTATTTTTATTTGGCCAAACTTTTCCCTCGGGCCCGATGCCGAGCAGCTGCAGGTGTCGTCGCAATTGAACATCAAGGAGTCAAGGCGTACGTGTGCCAGCTAAGAAAATAAATACAAAAAGCCAAGAGAAAAGTTGGCCTACCTACTGAGTGAGTACTGAGTGAGTCAGTATTATATAATATTTTCTTTTATTAAATAAATAAATTTAACAGTTGTGCTTTTAATCCATTAGGAATCTATGGCTTATCTTAATTGACTTTCAGCTGCATTTGTATTGTTATTTAGTATTTATTTAGGGAATAAATAATAATAAAAGTTTGGTTCCAACAGAATGCTATTTATTGAAAAAATAAATGGCTTTTTTCACTAGAGATAATTTATTATAGTTTTTAGTTTGAAATGCTAGGGATTTCAGAGGAAGTTTATTCAATATTTTTTTCGAATAATTTCGAATAGGAATATAAATATTAAAATTCATAAGATCTTGCTTCAGATTTATTCTAAGAGAATAAACTTACATTTGCTATTCCCATTTATGGATACAAGAATAAGATTTTAAATTTAATATGAACACACATAATTTTATTTCCTAACAAGCTCGTTTATGTCTATGTCTAGTAATTTCATTTTTCATAACTCAATCGATTGTGTATTTACCCCAAATGTTGATCTTTCTATAGATAATAAGATGCACACCACTGAACTCAGATTTCCCAACAGAACTCAGACGTCTCTCAAAATAATTTCGCATGATTTGCGCCGACTTCGCAGTTGGTCAGGCGGTAACAGCGCCTCCGCCTCCTTATATCCCAATTGTCTATATATTTAGCGCAATGTTTTTCTGCTTTTTTTCTTCTTCACACGACTTGTGTCGATGAAGAAAAAACCAGAACCAGAGGTGTCCATAAATAACTGATTCGATTTTTTAGGTATCGCCAATGCCTCAAGTAGTGTGTCGACAACTTTATGAGGCCGCAAGGAGGTGAGGATACACGGAAAAATGAGGGATATCTAAGGGATAATTAATTTCCATGTAATATCCCTAAAAGAATATGAAAAAGAAAAGTTTAAAAGAATGTTAAACTCTAATAATTACTGAATGAATTTATTATTTTTCTAGTTTTAAACATGAAATAATTTCTGTTAATTTTGTTATAGTTATTTAAAGTGCTATATAATATAATCTAACGTTTTGCATCTTTAAATATTATGCACTTCGTATGTTAAACATTAAAAATTATAATTTAAAGTGGCATTTTTTTGGTTCTGTGCACTTTGGGGGTGGAAGGTAAATGATTCAAGTGTTGCTCGGTGCTGGGAAACTTTCGGTCGGTCTCTGCCTTTGTTTCGCTTTTATTTCTCCTGATGAATTCAACAAATATTGACAACGTGCGTGCCAAACACAAAATAAATCATAGTCGATTTTCGCTTTTATTTTCCAATTCTCGTATTTTTCTCGCTTTTCCTCTCGTATTTATTTACATGCCGGAAGAAGAACGCTGAACGCCGAACGCCGAGCGGCAGTGAGAATGGAAACTCAGTCGACAGCGGCAGCGACGCACGTCATTAACAGCTCGTTTTCCCAGGGGGTGGGGGGTGAGGTGCTGTGTGTGCCGTTCTGTGGTGTGTAGGTGGGTGTGCGTGGGCGCCTTAGGCGCATATCTCTGTATCATATTGGGTTCGCCTCTTGGGCCATCTAGCAAATGGAAATAAGTTTGTACATTGGCATGGAAACTATTTTGTACTTAGCAATGAATTTGTTTGCCGCTTCGATTGGGGTTTGAATCGAAAAGTAAAAGTTTTGTTTGTCTATGTTATCCATCACAATCGATCCACACAATCATTTGTTGTGGTTGCTTTTATACTTATTATGTTTGAGCCTCGGTTTATACTTAAAGTATATTTAAATTGACTTGTAAAATGGCATTCCTTTTAGCGTTTCTCTTAGCGGGTTATCAAACTTTAAATAATTTCCATCAACTTTAAGAAAAATAATCATTTTCACTTCATTTTCTTTTGAGAAAAAATACCCTTCGCTCTTATTATTCCCTGGTTTTCTTTCACTTAAACGAGTTTTCTTGGCCAGAATCCGATTTCAAATCTTAATCAAATCAGCTTGTGACTTTTCATCCCCTTCAAGTTTAAGCAGACTTACGTAAGAGTTTGTTGGCACAACCGATTCTTCGGGGAATCGTGTGGAATTTTTTCGTTTTTAGCCCACTTTTTCTAGGAAATTTCCCTCTTCTCCCTTTTATGTTTATCTTCAAGCACTTGCCTTGCCCTTTTATTATTTTTTTCCTTTGCTTCCTTACTAAACTTTGTGGCTGTCGCTCAATATCTGTTGTGCCGCAAGTTTTCCCATAAAAATTAACTAAATTGGCTCACCAATTATCGCAACTCAATGGCAATTAGTTTTGGGAGCAACCTCAAGTGGATTGGACCGTTCTTTAAGGTCCATCCTTCTGCGGCGGTTCGAGTGCCTCGTATCTGCCGCATTTGGGAATCAATGAGCCTTGAATGTTGCCAAATTATTGATGGCATTGGCGGCGACGTTGGCCAACAAAATGCAAACTCCGAATGGATGCCGCATTCCCCGCCTCCGACTGGCACACAAAGCAAATTAGTTACGCCTAATTTGCAATTCATTGCAGGCAACAATTGACTTTGCCAATGATACAATTTGAATAGGACCCAAACCCTCCCCCCGCCCGAATGGGACCTCTTCGACCCGCTTTCCACATGTCGATGGAATGGCTGTGTTTGGAGCTGTCTATGAGCTGCTCACTTTCCAAGCGAACGCCTCGAGAGCCGTCTAAGATGATTGATTTTGAGCGCTTAAGTGGAGCGGGGAGCCAGGAATCAAATTAAAAATCCTCACGCCAAGGCTAAGAGACGAACAGGGGAAAATGGCGGCAGGAAGTGGAGGATTTCGTTTACACGGAGTGTGAAGCTTAATAAGGCCAAAAATTCAAATTTTTATAATGTACAAACCGCTTTTTCATTATGATGAGCCTTAAATATTGTTCTGTTTTCTTGAGTGGAAAATCCAAGATTAAATTGATGTTAAAATGTTGTGAAAAAGGTCTCAGGGCTTGACATAAAAATTAGCTACTCTGAATTAAAAAAAGAAAGTATTTATATATAAAACGTGGAAAGACAAAAATGGGTTTACTTTAAACCTTTAAGAAGCGTATACAAAGAGAAACTCCACAGTCTTTAGGTAATCCCATGCTTTCTATTAAATTGCAGATCGTTTTGTGTGATTCACAATGGAAACTTGTATCTAACAATATTTTTCATGGAAGCACTATGCTTACAGTTAATCCAATATACCAAACTGCAGCGGCAGGGGACACAGAAAGGGCGAACAATGGACTATAAATTATATTGCCTGAATTAATTTAGCCCCCAGGCAAAGCTCGCAACTTTATCACCTGCTGGAACTGGTTGCTGGTGCCAATGGCAATTGCAATCGCAAAAGGACACCGTCTTTGGGGCGCCATCAGGGCTCTCTGAGTGCATCTCCTTGTACCATATACTATGTCCTTTATATATGGTGTTGTGTCCATTTAGCAAATGCAACTCTCATCGGGGTAGTTGCAAATATTTAGCTAAAATATGCCACACTTTAACATACTCAGACAGCAGAGAGAGAGAGAGAGCTGCCGCAAGTTCCCCAATCCCCTTTTCAGTTACTCTCCTCCGATCTAGTCCTGCTCCTTGGCGCCCAAGGCTCCTTTTGTTGCCTCAACTTGGTTGTATAATTTAATAAGGTCTGGTAAAAGGTATTGGCCCAGGCGCCCTGGCTAAAAGGAAGTCACACACACGCACTGGCAACGGTGCCCGTTATTGTTGCACGTTTTGTAGTTTTCGACAGGTGGGTGTTGGTGATGGTGGTGCAGCTGCTGCTGCTGGGAATGCATAATTTCATTATGCCCACCGAACAAAGGCTCTGGGACCGATTCTGGCCAGGCTTCTGGGGTTAAGGGTTAAGGGTAGCTAAATATTTAAAGTTAAAGAGAAATTATTAGGAGAATTTCAAAATATAGAAATAAGTTAAGCCAAACTCTCCTTCCCTTAAAGAATCTTACTCTGCATATATTTAAAATAATGAAGGCTTAAATGAGACTTTCCTTGACAGTGTTTAATAAGTGTATCTGTGTAAATTAGGTGAGGAGAAATTTCTAAAGGCATTATTATGTATTTCCATTTAAACAAAACTTTATCTGCTGGATACTCATGTATCTACATCATTAGTTGTTTGCCTTTCTATGTTTTATTCCTGTCCATGTCCAATAAATTACTTAATAGCTTTTTAGACCTGAAGGGTTGTTGCTGCTGTGTGTGTGCAGGTTGGCCCAGCAATGTGGCATCTTTCCTTGACTCTTCCTGACTTGCCTCAGACTTCCTAGACGCTTCATAAATTTCAATTTATCTTTTCGGAACCAACTCGTCCCCTTAACCCTCCCTCACCTCCCCTCAGGCCATATTTATTTGCAGCTGTTGACAAGTAACATTAGGTTTAGAGCGAGAAGCCGAGCTGCGGGGATACAAAATGCCCCTAATGGATAGTGGATAGTGTGCCAAAGGCACAAAGGCTACGCCTGGCCAAAAGGGATACAACAGGACGGAATATGGGGAGAGGGAAGACAGTTTTTTACGACAGGCCATTAAATTTATCTACCTTCTGCTCGAGTACAAGGTGAGAATAATAAAACTTTGATCAAGTTAAAGCATTGAAGATAAATTATCTCAAGACTTTCGCAAACTCAACTCTTTGGTGATTTAATCGAACGCTCTTAAAAAATGTGTGCACTTTGAGAAGTTATTGGTTAAATTTTTAAGTTAAATATTTATATTAATTTTGGTCTGAACAGATACAAGCCATTTTATAGAAACTTTAAAAAACTATTAAGCCATGAATACCTCAGAATTCAGCCCCAGTTGAAAGTGTAATCCTTTGATTAATGTCCGAAAAAGAAAACTAAAAACTTAATCAGTTCCTGCCTCGTTGTTGGAGTTTTTCATTAAAGTTTGATCCGGTTTCTCCACCTGCACAAAAGTTCAGCACAGAAACGATAAAAATTGGCAAGGATGGGGCGTGGCCAAAAGTTGTACTCATTAGCATGCGGTCCGGGGTTCTGGAGAGGATGTCAGCTCCTCCTGGCTGGTGGCTACTGGTTACTGCTTATGCGTGAGCAACCTTCAACAGCTGACAACAGTTTTTGGTAGCTCACTGGGGTTAAAGGGGGCAAGTTCCGGACGGTGTCTTAACCCCTTTGGCCTTTGGCCAAAGAAGCCAAAGACAAAACTGAAGCGCAACGAAGGCAAGTTTTTTCTATGCCAGGACCAGGACTCGCACCACCACTAGATACCAGGGATGTGATGTCGTTTTGCGGTTGGGATCCCCCTCTCCAGTTGGGAGTGTGTGCATCTGATGTTCTGTCAAAACTGTCGGCAGCAATGAAAGCGAAAACCAATGCCATGTCAAGCATACACAAGGAAAATTGAAAGAAAATTGGGGAAATAAAAATAAAGTAAATAGAAACAAGTAGGATAAATTGGAGAAATGCTGCATACAAAAAACATAAAAGACAATGTAATATTATTATAATATTTAATTTATTATATATTTTGCAAATTATTGATTAACGCTTTAATGCCGCAACTTTGTTCGCCTCGTTCCCCAAACATAACTTTTTGGCAAGTGTTTGGCCCGACTTTTACGTGGCCTCCGCTTCCATCTCCTTGGCGTCAGCTCAGTTGCCAGACAAGTTGAGAGCAATCCACATGCATACTCGTAGTTTTCGAGTGCAATTAAGTGAAATTCGTATTAGTTAGCGCAGGAGCGTGGGTGAGTCACTCAGCGAGGACGAGGAGTATTAGCCAAATGGGATGGGATGACAACCGCATAAGCCAAACTTGGACACGTTGCCACGACAGTGCTCCGCGTTGAGCCACTGAGCTCCGCCAAAGATACCGTGTGTAGGATTTTCGAGAGGAATGAAGGAAAAGTTGTCACCGATGCTGCTGCTGCTCCTTTGATAATGTGAGTTGCATGTAACACGCGCTCGCATACAAAGCATGTCATTAAAAGTTATTCCACCTCCTCTAGGAGCAGCCTCGGCTCATCTGCATGGCTGGATTTTTGGATTCCTTTGCGGGTGAGCCGCACAGGGACTACCGAAGCTCTGGCGATTTCATTTTAGTTTTCAGAACCTTTTGGGAAAGTTTGGAGAAAGGGGAGCATTTATTGCTTTTACATAAATATATTGATACCTTTTGAAGCTGAAGATAAATCGTTATCCTATAGGAAAATTTATTCTTTAAATCTTTGTTTTATTAATTATCAGTTCCATATTGAAGCAAATGTTATTTTATAATTTATAAAAATGCACAAGATTGCTGCCCATTTAATTTATGGAATAATTAAAGTTGGTTTCAGGATTTAAAGTCAAGCATACATTTAAATTTTCCAACAATTTAACTGAACACTAAACAACTTTCTCTTTAACTCCATATAGACACTAAACATTAAGGTTATTTGTCTAGTTTTTCATTTTAAATAGAATTTCCCCCTCAGCCTATTCAGGTTTAAAAGCTTTCTTTCATACCAACGGCCGATGCGGGAAAAGCCATAACAACAACAGCAACTGGGCCACCATATAAAAAAAAAGCAAACGA
Source organism: Drosophila anomelani (assembly GCA_035045905.1). Taxonomy (NCBI): domain Eukaryota; kingdom Metazoa; phylum Arthropoda; class Insecta; order Diptera; family Drosophilidae; genus Drosophila; species Drosophila anomelani. The sequence continues at coordinate 15,797,913 of JAWNOO010000165.1, forward strand.
GCCAAGTCAAAATTACACGAAAATATGTTTGCACAACTGGGTCGGGTCATGTCCAGTGAGGTTCGTCGCAGCTTTTGTCAACGGCGAACCAGAGGAGTGTGTCGCCTGCGTGTGGCATGTGTCCATGTGTCCCCGTGTCCATTTGTCCAGGAGCAGCACATCCGAGGCGGACGCCTGGCCCGGTGTATCCAATTCCATTAAAATCAATTTGTCTATTTATTTAACCGATAATCTGGCGAAGCTTCAACTGCCACGGCTGTAAAGTGCTGGGGCAGCGCTGTCCTCCCGCCACCCATCCGTGAGAGGGTGGAGCTGAAAGTTCCTGGAACTGAAATTGGGACGTCCAAAGGGGGGCGTTGGCAAATTGTATATGCATTGAAAGGATACGACAGGTGACAGGAACGGGGACGACAATAACCACTACTGTCAGCCGGCTGCCCCGGCTGCAAGGCTCTAATTTGTCAACATCAGGCCAGGTGAAATGTTTTAATTTTCTGCTCACACTTTGGCGACCAAACGTCGATTTATTATCCCAACCATCCATCCATCCCTCCACCTGCCGGTGGGAGGTCCTTGGGGTCACCTCTGTGTAGTCAATATTTGCGTCAAAGGAGAGAGCATCATCTATGCAGGTGCGACGGGAGGCGGGACAGGGCTAGGCTACCTGGCCGGGGCTTCGGTGTGCTTTGTCGTAGTTTTTACGACACTATTAACATCATTGTGTATGTGTGATTTATGTGAGGGGGGAGTAATCGTGCCTCACTTGAACCTTGATGGCATTTCTTCGACGGCCCGTTCTGGCCTGGCTTTGGCCCATAAAAATTGACTCGGCGCCCGGAAAAGTAGGCAACATAAAAGGCATTAGGGCGAGAGCAAACACAAAGGACCGCCGCCGAGCCGAACAAGGATAGATAGACTGGAAGACAGAGAGAGCGTGAGAGTTGAGCTGAGCAGCTGCCCGCGTTGATTTTGACATATGAGAAGCGTTTTGCCCTTATATACGCCACTTAATTATATTCCGGTGCTGTACTTTCCTCTTTTTTTGTGTGGTTATTTGATGATTTCGAGGTTCGGCGCTCGTTTAGTGTCCATTAAATGGCCGAGATGCGTCAATGGGGCATGATTACATATTGATTTGTCGGTATGTGCCATTAGAGGTAATCACGTGATTCGTTTTCGTGTACTTATAATAGAACTCTTCCTTGAAAAAGGGAAAAACATTCTTGATAGCCGCCAATATATCAAGCGGTTTCAGCCAACATAAGCTGGAAACATTTGTTGTCAGTCAAAACGCTTATTTTCAGTCGGAAAAATTTTAAAGGTTGAGTTTATATTGATTTATTGTGACTTACCGCCAATGAAAGTTTGTGCAAAAGCAACAAAAATTCTTTTAGCTCTTTATTCTTAGTTATTGTAAACGTACTAATAAACTACAACCTATTTTCCTTCTCAAAAGTGTGGATGTTACTATTCCAATTCACAGACAGCCTGTTGATTATTGAGTTTCGCAGGGAATTGATTTTTGAAGTCCCAGTTTTCGTAGGCTTTTTTCTATTTCAAACTTTCGTTCCTTCTATTTTTCCCGCACATCAATCAAATTCCACTGGGAGCTCTTGACCATCAGCGAGCGAGAAAAGCTGGCTTTAAGGAGAAGGAGGTGATGGCTTCCAGCTCAGTGCCTCCGTTGACAGATTTTCCAACGCGGACTCCGTCTGGTATTTTTTCTTCTTCCTCTGCTGCTGGTCACTTGAAGCGCAAATAATTGAAATTAATAAATTGAATTTAATTGAAAAGCATTTGGAGTCGACTCTTCAGCCCCAAGGAAATGGGATGGGCTGAGTGCCTGGCCCAAGAGTCAATGAGTTGTGCGTTTTCCAGCTATGCTTTGCTTTTCACTTTTCACTCTGCGTCTGTGACTTGGTTTTCCCCCCTCCCCACGCTCCCCTTTCAATTTCCGCTGCATAAATCTTTTATCGTCGAGAACTTTGCACGTCGAATGCAGGGAAAGCCAAGCTAATCGTCAGTGAGCATTTTCTTTCTTGGCCTTCTTGCATTTGGCCATTTGCCTTTTCGGTTAAGGGGGCTTCCCTTAGCGTTACAGTGCTCCTACAGGAACTGGCAAGAGTCTGGTTTAAATTAGCCTGGAAAATATTTGCAAAGTCGCCGCTTTATTTATGCACTTTGACAGGATTATATTTTGCAAGTGTACAACACGGCGTATGCTTGATTTCCGTTTGCTGTGTAAAAGGGGATGCAGCTTAAAGCTGGGGCTGAATAGTATTCTGGGAAAATTCCTTGTTAAATTAACCAAAAAAGTAAACCCAAAACTCTTAGTTTTATTTCTCCAAAGGTACAACATGGCGTATACTTGATATGAGTTTGTAGCCTTACAAAAAAATAGTTTAAAGCTGCAAGAGAAAGTTAAACATATTCCACAGTTAAATTAAATGTACAAATCATCACAGAACTTTAAGCGTTAACTAAACTTTTCCAGCTGAACAACATGGCGTATGCTTGATTTAAGTTTACATTCCTAAACGAGTTTAAAGCTTTAGCTTTAAGCCTAAGCTGTTTTGCTTTCGGATGGATGATTAATTGTGGCCGGGGGTCAGTGAACTCAATTAGTTGCCTGGCTTTGATTGTGGGAAACAATCAATCATTCGCCGATTGCCGCTTTTATAGAGAAAGCAAAAAGCGGCCGAAGGGAAAATATTTTTGAGGTCTTGGGTTGTTGCCGCTGCTGTTATTCCATAAACTTTTGCCCAATAATTCGCTTAAGCCGGCTCAACTTTGCCCCTGTGAGTAACCGCAAATTGCGTTTTCTTCTTACACTTTACTTGATTTATCCTATTAGCCGCGCTTAATAAACATTCTGCAAACGGGCTCAGGGAACTTTTAACATAATCTCCACACACACACACATTTGGCAGCTCATAAGTCCCATCCTTCTGTAGCCCAAACCTCTCACAGGATGTTGGAGCAGATAGGCAAGCTGATGACTTGAATGTCCTGATGATGGCTCCGCTTGACGTCATTCTGACGGCAGCTTGATGGCTTAATTATAACCTTTTTGGGCCAGAGCTACCCAGAGCCCACCCAAGCCATACGAGGAGTATTAATTGTGGCGACGTCTGGCCCGTTGATTTATCTGAAAGCATTTTTGATTAATCTTCCGGGCCGATTGTGCCCCAGTGATTTATTGGCTGGCACATCGCACCTTCACGCCCGACAGGTGTAGCAATTGATGGCCCCGAAAACTGCATCATAATGGGCGCTCACCTCCAAGCTCCACCTCATACTCCCCGCGAGTGTGTCGGAATGGGAACGGTTTTCGGTTGAAAATATTGTGACAAAGGCACCCTGCCAGGAAATTTGGCAGACAGACAGGCAAAGTTTCCATCGTATTTCGGCGGGGAGACAAAAAACTTTGAGCTCAGTTTTCGGAATTGCTGTGGCGGCGGATTTTGAGCCTCTTATTTTTAGATAAGACCGCCTCGAAGCCTCTATTCACACTCCCCGGGAGCTTAGGCCACGAAAGACTTTGCCAAGTCCTCAAATTAGAATTTCCCTAATTTTGCTTTTACGGTCGAAATGTAACGTAACGAAACGAAACGAAAAGGAAAAGGATGGTTTGGATTTAAGGTGGCAGGCGTCTAGGAAATACGTTTCTAGTTATTTTCTTTAAAAGTTTAAAGGCTTTATTATGAGTAGTCATAGTAAGGAATATGTTTATTTTAATTTTACTTTAAGGACTTCTTTTCTTATGTGAATGTGATAGGAAGTTACTTATTTATTTTTTTGTGGAAAGCATATAAACCTCATTAATGCTGAGTAAATTTATCTTAACAATAAATGTGTACAAGTTCTGCCTCCTTTAAAATATCTTTACAATTGTTAAGTCCCTCTTCTTTGATCCTAAGATTTCTTATTTCCCAACCTAAAGACTTTCATTTATCGTTACCCCATATATCATTCGTAAGGCCAATTTCCCCGACTTTTGTCTTTACCTGCCATAACTCTTGTGTACCTGCCAGTCACCCATTCATAGCCACCTCTGTGGCTGCGCCTTTAATGTTCAATTTGTTGTCAAGTCAAATGTCTTTTATGCTTAGCCAAATTTGACTAAATTAAAATAAAACGTTTTGAAAAATGCCTGCAAAGTGTGTGATTGATGGGGGGAAGGAGCAGCAGCAAAAGCAGGAGAACATGAGCAGGAGCAGAGGAAGGAGCAGTAGCAGGAGAAGGAGCTGGAGCTGAAGCTGAAGGGTAACCGCTCACTTTGATTGCAGCCGGCAGTCTGATGTGCAAATCATTTTCTTATTTGCCTTCTCTTTCTTCTTTTTTTTTTGCCACAGTCATTCGGCACACGCCAACAATTTTGGGGGAATTTCTTTTCTTCTGCTGCTCGTCATCATCATCACCATCAGCATCATCGTGTGACATCAGTTTTGATGACGCTGTCAGGTGGAGAGAGTTGGGCCATGGGCGGGGATTGTAAAGGGGCCGTGGTCTTACCCACTCACGTATGCCAGTCAAAAATGCAGTCATGCGTGTCTCAATTTCTTTCACTTTCCTTTCAGTCCCACAGTCAGCCCCCTCCCCTCCACAGCCGTCATGTCTCTGACAGTTAAAGTAAACCGAAAATAGCGCCGGAGGAACAGGAAACTTAATTGCGAAAATAAACAGTTGGGGAAAATGCTAAGGAAAACCAAGGAAAATATTTCATTTTATGCATACTGATGCGCTGCGGTGGAATGTATTTATTCAAATAAGTGCGAGGGCCATGCGGTGCATTCGCTTAATTCCGGCAGATCTAAAATCAAAATATTTTTAAAGCCAACACTTGGGAAAATTTAATTTTAAATCACTGCATAATTTTATAAATTAACTAATAACAATATTTGTTTAGTTATTTTATGTCTTAATTTCTGGAATCCTTCTGAATTTCTTTAACATTTTAGAACATTCAATTGATTTTAACATACTCTAAGCTCTTTTCTGTAATTGATTTATTTAGCTAGAAAATGAAAATTAAATTTCCTCAAATTAACCATTATGGTAAAAACTTTTTGCCCGTGAAACCTTGCCAATTGACTTCGGATGGCCACAAATGAACCGCCTGATTGTCTTCATTGATTCGCTGCATATCCTGCCACGATTTCTCTGCAGCAAGGTGGCAAAGTACTTCATTCCGCCCGATAATCAGCCGCATTTATATGCCACGCCGGGCACGAAAAGGGCGCGGCAGAGAGCCAGCAGGAGCAGCGACGGCAGCTGCCGACATTTAAAATGAACATAAATTAAATCATAAATTGCAACAATTTCCGGTGAAAACATTTACCAAAGGGAAGCGCGGAAAACGAAGGGCCTGGCAAACGCGACTGGAGAAAGAAAGTCGACTGAAATGGGCTGGGGAAATCGAAAGGGAAATTGTTTTTCAATGGCTGGCAAATAATTATTGTTGTGGAAAGTTAAGTCCTGCGACCGCCCCTGACAATTCCCGCCGCTGTCCTGACATGCCTGTTCCATCAAAAACCAATTAAAAGTCAAACTAAAAGTGTCGATGGCCAGGATTGCTGGCTATGACAGCTTGTTTTGGCCGAGGATTCGCCGGGTTGGTGGCAGTTCTCACCACTAGTCTCTCTAGTCTAGGCCATTGTCTAACCCACTCGAAGAGGTGTCGCCTGTCATCCTGCATACAAAAAAAAGAGCGAACAAAAAATGGGGGAAAAAAACTCGGCTACATAAATCCCACAGCGAAACAATATTGTGCTGGATGCGCTTTTTATGAGATTCTCAGGGTATTCCCAAGGGAGATTCATTTATAGCAAGCGTGGAATCTAAAAGAATATATTTTCTGTTATATTTCTAGTAAAATTTTTTCTAAAGAATAATTGTAAGGCCTTCAGTATTTAGTTTCCAGCTTGAATTTAAATTAAAATGTTACTCTGGGGTACCTATTAGTCGACTCTCTTCTAGATGCCCAGCGGGGAGTATTGCCAGAAGGATGTGTCGACACGGAAGCCTTCACACTCACATGGGCGATGATAGTTACTCATATCGTCAACGGATTGGCCTTGTCCTTACCCTTTGCTCTTTACCCTTTTAGCTCTTAACCCCGTCAGCAGCGCCGCTTAGACCTGGTCTGGTCTTGGCCCTGGTATCTGAGGTGCATTGTTTATGTGCTTTGGCCCGGTAAGTGGGTCTCTGATTGCGGAAATTAGCTGGTTCCAAGTCTCCGTCGCTGTTGTTTTCTTTCCATTTGATGGATGTGCATGCAAATCATGGTGCACTGGCCCATCCTAAACGGCAGCAGTGGCAGAAGCCAGATGGCTGATGGGGCTTGGCTTGGTTTTGGGTTTGCTTTACGCTGATGCGGTTGGCGGTGGCGGTATTTACGGTTTTGCGGTTATTAAAAGTGTCAAAAGCGTGCAAATAACGATGACAGCAACAAGAGCAATTTCCGCATAATGTGTGTGTGTGTGTGTATGCAGGTGTGGGTGATGGCGGCCAGGTGCCAATGTTGTGGCAATGGTTAAAAGGCCATCTCTTATGCGATGATCATCAGATTTAATTGCTTCTAAAAACGTTAGCTGGATGAGGAATAGCGTTTTGTATGCATCTTGTGATGGTATTTAATAATAAATTAAAAAGCAGATGATCCTTGATCAATCTTTTTTTCTCTCTCTCTTATGTTCCTAATTAATTTGTTTCGAATTATGTCTCTAATTTGGTATAAATTTCGTTTTCTTTAATTTAAAAAACCATTTTTTCCAGCCAACAGTTAGAGTTCACAAGCAAACTAATTAAACAGACTTCTTTGTATGCATTTTTGTCCTTTCTGTCGCCCATTCCCGCCGCCCATAACCCATTTAAAAGCCAAAAGTTATATGACGGCGAGGACTCTTTCGGTCTTATTCCGCATTTCGATGACGCCGCGTGTGTTTTAGCACCCAGCATAGGCTCGAAATTGTGAATAGACTTGGCCCACCCCGCCTCGGCAGGATGTATATATAGGATATGGGGAGGACTTCCCCCATGACTCTCTCTCTGTGTGTGTTTGTTTTTGCATTGCCATTTCAATTTCAATTCCGCTCGCATATTTGCAACAAATTAAAGTGCCCTGCGGCCCCCAAAAAGCTGTAAAAAGGCTGAAAATGCACACATAAAGCCCACGTGGCCTGAGGGGGCGAATCTATAAAAATCGTATGCCTGCGACTTTCGCTTTGTGCGTCCTGTTTATGGGTCCTGCAAAGTATGCAATTAAAAGTCGGTTCGGGATAAATTCCCAGAGTTTGCTGGGTGGCAATCAAAAATTGCTGGCCAATCGCAAAAGGTGCAGTGATAATGTAATAAGCCCCCCCTTTGGCCCTTTTAGCCCTCCGTTCCGCATACATTTTCCTGTGAGAGGATAACTTTTCAGGGAAAATGGGACCAAAGGGGCTGCTGCTGCTGTTGCTGCTGATGAGATGCCTTTGACTGCAACTTGCCAGGGCCGCGTTTGCACATTGTAAGTTGTCCCAGTCACCGCCTCCTACTCAATACCCAGCCCACCGACAGTGCTCGGGGAAAATGCAAAAGAAAAGCGCTGAAAAGCAGCTGCCGCCGTCGCGACCAAGCTGAGTGAGTGAGTGATGTGGCAACAATTTTTTATACGTTTGCAGCAAACAGCTATAGTGCAGCTTTAGTGTAGGTACAGTGCGGATTGGCCAAGGTATCCAGAGCAAATGAAGCGTGCGTGAAGTTGATCAACCGGAAAACGACAGGGAAATTGCAGATGTGAAAGTGAGTTGCCAATTATTGCTTTATGTACCTAAACATTTAGTTTTATTTCCTTTCAATTCTTTATTAAATATTTTCCTATCCTTACTGTATTTAATTCCGCTAAAATTTGTATACATCATCTTCAGTATTTCTCTCCGCCCAGACAGACACACGCTTTGGCTATAGTAAAAGCGAAAAATTAAAATCTTAGCACTGCAAATTGCGCGCATTGAGGCTTAAACAGATGAAAAGTTCAGGGTCTAATTGAAGAGCCCGCACATGAATTGGACTGGCCCAAAGCCTGATGATTAATGAATGATTTATGCCCTGGAAAGCGTGTCGTAATTAGCATATTATGCAAAACAAGGAAACCAGCAGAAAAACTGACCAGCAATAGCTTCAGCCCCCGGATGAGTCACTAGTCAGATTAAAGGCAGCCGGCTTGTGTTTTCAATTAACATGCAGCACGCTCCATTTAGCCGGAAAAAGAGAGTGAGGAGTGAGAAAGGAGGAGTCTCTTTTCCGCAAGTTTTCTCAGCCCTCATAAGTATGCAAGGCCATCGGTTCTCCGTTTCCCAAGCTAATGTTTAATAATTGCTTTGTTGTAATTAAAACTTTTGTCAATGTTTGCATTGAGGAGCAGAGGAGTCGATAACAGTGGCAGGGGAAGCCTTAGCCTTAATCCTTTACTTGTCTTGGGCTTAATTTGTTTGGTTACAAATAAGAGTGTTGGAATATTTTCTTTATTAATATTGTGGCAGGACAAATTTATTATTTAAGAAGGCTTGGAAATAAATAAATGCGAGAAACGTTTAGAAGCAAAGAAGGATATTGATATCAACTAAAAGAACCAAGTATTTTAAAATAAAAATAAAGAAAAATATATATACTGATAGAGTGTGATAACCCTTACCACACCCAATTGCATTGCCAGGGTACTAAGAAAAATAGGGAAACTAGTGAAAAAGTATTTTCTCCACTTGCTAATTTGTATCTCTGGTTGGCTGAGCAGAGTGGGTCTCCGGACTAAACCCATCCGATCCAAACCGATCCGAGCTCAGTGACTGCGGCACGTACTGGGTGGCCACTCCTCAGCTCAACGGAGACTTGGCATATCCCATTATTATGCAAACCGCAGCCCAAACTTTCCTCTCCTTTATTTTACTTTTGGCCGCCTCCGGTTCAGTGAGTGCTTTTTTTGGTTCTTAAAATAATTTTCATCACGCCCGCTGATTGATTGATTGGTAGATGGATGTCCCCAGCCCGTTTTCGTTGCTCTTCAATTAAGTGAATGCATTAAAATTTATATCCAGCATGCAGCCAAGGGAGAAAGCGAATGGAAAGCTTAAAATTAAGTGGGACAAATGAAAATATTGAATGGAAATGGTTTCCCCCTGATAGAATTCCGTTCAATTGGGGGCGTTTTTAAGGGTTTTCGGTTCTGCTGGAGCAGCTAATAGGCTTAGGGCGAATAATTAGTTGGCATTTCAACGGGCCAACGGGGCGTATGCGTTATGGGAATGTAAATACCGCAAATAGTTAAATAGTTCCATATAAATGGCATTCGGGCAGGCTTGGCCATACTTGATATACCCCGAAATATAAATGTTTGTTTGTTTGTTTGGCCTATGAATGTGTATGTGAACGTGAATGCCTTGGAAAACAAATTCGATTGTTTGGTCTCTGCGCGACAGCGGGGCAGCGGGGCGTATACGTTATTCGAAATGAGAATTTAATGGATGGATTTTCGGATATTTATTGGTGAGGCGATTGAAGCCCAGCGGGCATTCGCCGCCCCCAAGAAAGCACAGCGAAATTCATTCATTAAAACACCGAGCATATTAATGCAGATGAGCCCCGAGCAACTTGCAACTTAATTTGTATATTTAATTATTTTTCAATTACCATTTTAATTGATTTATGCGACAACATCATTTACCATTCCGCTGCCACAGCGCTGCGCCTCGCATCGGGCTTTAATGTGTCATTAATTTTGGTGGCCAAACATCTTCGTGGGGGACGGCGTAAATCATTGCCAATTTAATTGAAAAGATTAAACATTAAAAATATCAATATTTCATTGATTGCATACGCCGGCTTAACTGCATTAATTTTGATGGCCGTGCGCAAGGGTTTTCTCCTGCCCATTTTTTATTTTTTCATCATTTTGTTTATTTATTTTTCTGCGGCTCTGTCGGAGGTAAATAAAATGTCACCGTTCGCTGCCCGCTCGCAACTGTTTGCCGCGAATGTCAAACACAATCGAGTGAATCGAAAACATAAACCCCGTGGTTCAGTGCATATATGTAGATAAGTTAATCGGAATAGACAGATGTCCGTTTTATTTGGTTAAATATATATAGTAGTATGTGTGGGATGTTGCTGATTTTTTTTTTGCCTGAGTGCTTTTGATCTAAGTTGATCTAGTTAAACTTAAATTCAATTAAAATTGATGTGAATTTGCCACTTGGCTCCCACACAAATGTGTTTATTTTCATGCTTAGTTTATTATAATAAATTTACTTCCAAAAATTAAATTTGCAATCTTTTGGTCTATAAAACTACAGATAAATTGATTTATTTCTACTATAAATAAAATTAAAACACATAAAATGGCAAACTCCTTCAAACTCTTTACCAAAACACAAAAAGCTTTTACAAGTTGAAATAATTTAATTGGAATCCTGGAAAGGAGCCTCAATTCATGACTCCTCTTTAAAGGTGAAACCCAAAAACGAGTTTGAACAAAAGCTTAAAGAGTTGTCTGCCATTTGACAGACAGGCACAGGAAAATACAAAGTTGTGAATTATTAAAAATGCTTTTAGAGTTGTTCGAGCCGAAAACCTTCGTTGACTAAACGATGCCGGGTTGTAGGTTAAGTGCAGCTCTCTTATATGTATATATATAAAATATATATGCGATGCGGTAAATATATTTATTTCTGTGTGTATAGAATATGCACACAAACATATGCACGAGGATTTGTATCTGTGTCAAAGTCTTATTGAAATTTTCATGAGACGGCGGTCCGAGCAGATAATGTGGTATGCCTTTTGATTAGATTTTATGTAAATACTTTCTGGGCAACGAACCCCAAGGATGGAGGATGGCTGAGTAAGGCTGGGGTCGGAAGGAGCAACCGCAGACCGGCAGACCGGAAAAATCAAATAAATATATAATCATGCGGTTGGCGCGAAAGTAAGCCGCGCTTTTCAAATTGGTATAAATGCGGCACGCACTGGGACAGAAAAGGCAGCGGAGCCACCGCGGGATTCCCGCCCCGAGGCCGGGTATCTGGGACCTCGTCCCGCGATTGTGCTAAGTCTGTTACTTAAAAGCCACAACATGAAATAAAATAATAATCATGCCATGCCGTTGAAAGACGACGTCGAGGCGCAGCCTTCGTCCTGTGGCACCTGAATGAACCAAACAAGAAGTTTTTAAGGCGGCCCGCACTCGGGGAGCTGTGTCGTTTAATTAATTAAAGGTGTTCAAATAAAATACACCTTCGCACTTGGGAAATTTGTGCCTTTTCCCCTATTACACACACTCACACACACCCACAGAAGCACATATGTTTTTCTTTGGCTTTGGCGCGTGTCCTTGTTTCTGTGCTTACTTTATGCCAATTTTTTTCGACACTCTCTTATTTGGGATCAAGCGGGAAAGCCCTCGGAAAAGAAAAGTCTCTGCCAGATGTGGTGGCTCTGTTGGCTGTGGGCTTTCTTTGAAGAATATTTGATTGATTTGTAATTATATATTGTGAAAAATATATTTCGAGGGGATTTGTAATATCAATAAATTGTTCAAAATGGATTATCACCTTATGGGTTCTATCGGAAAAGGGGTTTTAAATGGTAAGCAAAGGAAAATCGGGCTATTGTTTGATTTAATTTTATTTAAAATTCACTTTTACTACTTGTACAATTTAAAAATATTTAGTGTAGTTTCCTGTTAAATAATATTTCACTAAAATAATAAACTTTCTCAGCCTAGAACCAATTTCTTGTCAAAGCACTTCTCTAAATGCTTTTAGTTATTATTTTAAATTGGTAAACTTCCTTGCAAATATTATAAGTAGTGCTAAGCCACTTGTAATATTCACTCCCCCCGGATATAGCCTGAAGGAAGTGCCTGAAAAGTTTGCTTTGATTATGTTGCTTACCTGCTGTTACCAATTATATATTTCTGGGCGAGCCTGCGGCTTTCTTTGACTCAACTTGCCACTGCCACAACACGCTGCACCTCGTCTATGGTTTGTTTGCGCTTTGAGCTGCAATTGCCGTAAACATTTTGTTGAACTTTTCATTTGATTATGCTTGAGTGGAACGTGCAAGTCATAATTGTTGGCAATTTATTTATTACACAAGAATAAATGCTGCTAATTGGTTTAGCCCGTCGCAATTAGGACTCATTTGAGCAATTTTCGGTTCTGTTTCGGCTTCAATTTGCAATTTGCCACATAAACCTACAACTTTTTTGCACTGAAACTTTGTGGTTTTTGTGTGTGAGTTTCTTTTTTCTTCTCTCTTTTTTTCCAGCTCGTAATGAATCGAGGAAGATCGAAGACAATCGATTCGAATTCAATTTGCGTTCACTTTGCGGCAAAGTTGTTATTGGCTGGGAAATTGTCACTTGAACTTTGCGGAAATTTCTAAAGCCGCATCATCGTCAGAGTCGCGAGAGATGGAAGTGCTTCTCAGTTGTCCGTTTTCCGCTTTCCGCCACTCGCGTCCGCATCCAACGCCAATTCGCACGGAACTGAACAGCATTCCGTTTTTCCGTCCTTAAACTTCAGCCGCCCGCAACAGTTCGGCGCCTCTTCGTGGCTGTGGGGCTCTTTGGGGCTTTGGGGATTTTTGTTCTTGGACCGAAACGAAGTGATATTGGCCCGAATAATACATTCGGCGTCGGCAAAGCAGTGGGCCGATTCCATTAGCCTGGCTCTCTTAGTTGCCAAACTGTTGATTCTACCGACAAGCAAAGAGTATATTTGTTCACTTTTGTAGGATTTGGGAATGCAAAAATAATTTTAAAAAAATTCTTTAAATTTTTGTTGTGGGAAACAAAATTTAATTAGCCTAAATATGGAAAAATATAGAACAATATATTACGATATATGTATATGTATAATTCCTGGAAAAGTTCTTTGAACTATAAGCAAGTTAAGTTAAGACTTTGGTGGAATCGAAGTAATAGTCATAGCTAGAATAATTCGAAGTAGAAATAAACAAGTAAACATGGTTAAAACCATTTCTTACATTCCATTTAAACAAATTTAATGTATTATTGCAGCACATTTTTATATTTTTATAAGAAATACCAGAAGACTGGGCTCTTCAGGAATAAATATAATTGCATTTATTTTACTTTTTAAATATTTAAACATTTATTAAATGAAATTAGACATTTTCTAGGTATAACTTGTATAAATAATTTTAATTTTAAAGCCCGCACAGATTTCCGGTTTTTGCTCTTCGACTATTTTCATTTCCCTGGAAATTCTTGTTAGTTGCTTTAGGGAAAATGGCGGAGAGTGGCAGCTGCACAAAGTGACAATTCGCATCAGACATTCATGGGCGCTTGATGGGAAGAAGGAGGATTGTTATTCACTCCGTTAGAAGAATGATATAACAATAATTTGCTGTAGCTACTGCTGTTGCTGCTGCTGCTTCTCCGGTTATTGTTCTTGCAGGCAGGAAACTCAATTATACCGGAGCATGAATCTGAAAAAGATGAGAGAGGAGCTGGCAGTTTATTTTGAGCTGCAGTCTGTTGGCCAGCCGGATATAATCTAGCTCTCGGTCGTTGTGGGCTCTCCCCAACCATCCTGTCCCTTGTCGACCTGCCCCTAGCCCCGAGTTCTTTCCAGCTCCTTGCTGTCTGTTGTCAATTAAAGTTTTAGCAGTTGCATGTCACAGCAAATTATCCTGCACACGCACACGCATACAGAGGCCATTGGAAACAGTGACAAGAAGCAAATGACAAACTGTGTCGAAGGTCCTGGGCCGAATCATAAAGCCAAGTACGCTCTCATCTGCAAGTGGAGAGCCAGCCAAGAGGAGCCGGGCTCCCCTCTCAGGACACTTTTTCCACATAAACATTGGCTGACTGTCATAACATGGCCAACACATTTAAGTGTGTGATTCACATGTGGATTGCGGCTTGGCAGACAGGACGACGGTCCTTCAAAGCCCCGACTCACCTCAACCGCACACTTGCCGATGTCTGTCTGTGTATTTGGGTCGTCCGCATTTGCATACCATTCTCCCACATCAAAGCAATTGCCGCCCAAAGGGGTAAAAACGGAAAGAAACACTCGGTTCGAGGGCCCTACTTTTGTACACTCTTCGATGGCACTAATACTTGTTTAAATTAATTTGGGGTCTTTGATTAAAATTAATAATATACACAGACGGCTTTAAGGAACCTTGATGTGGCACGTTTTTATAAATTATTAAAATTATTTAAAGACTTAGAGTCTTAGGCTGGCCAAAAAGCTCAAATTTATTAAAGTGTTCTTGGAATCCTAAAGAAATTTGTGAATGAATATGAAACTTTATAAATATTTCTAGGTAATATTTAATTCTTAAATAATTTCACAAACTTTACAGATATTTCCTTGACATTTTTATTTAATTTTTAGCAAATCCCCTTCAATATAAACAGTTCGATGGCCAGCAATGGGACTGTTGTTCAATACCCGGAAACAATTTCCTTAATTTGATCCAAATGGAATATCTAGGAATTATTTCACATTTTGCTACTGCCACTGTCAACGCCCAACAAATAATAATTTATCATCGGGCTGAGGCTGAGAAAAATGCGAATGGAAAATGAAAAGTTGCAAATTACAATGGCTCCGATCGATAGTTGGCCAATATGTATACTATATATGGACTATAGGGTGTGCATATGCATATGCATTCTATATTCCCGCATGGATATGTTCAGAGTCTTGTGTGCCGCCTGCCTGGTTTATTGTTGTTGCCATCCGATTGTGTTTGTAGTTGTTTATGGCACAAATGAATTGGCATCTTTCGAATACTTTCGGTTTGCCTGCCCTGCGGAGGATTTCCACGGTCCCTCGTTACTCGCTCCTTGCTTCTCTCCTCCTTTTTTGAGCTTGTCGTCCTGTTGCCAAGCTGGGATTCCCCCTGCCGCTGCTCTTTTTCACTGCATAATCGCCAGAGATGTTTGCCTGCTTGTTTGCCGTTCTGTGTTTCGGGTTTGCCGTTCTGGCAATGCATTGAACCAGAAATATGTAGATATGCCAATGAGTTTCTTTCATTTTTGGCCCTTTTTGTGTGCCGCTTTTTGTGTCTGTGCGCCATGGATTCCTGTCTGCAGCTTTAAGTCGGTAGCTTTCGCTGTTGTTAACCCAAAATTTCGCCGTATTTAATTATTCAACTCCCTCAAATCCCCGCTTGGCTTTTATTGATTTTCCTGGGCTAATTTGGCCACTAACCTTTCCCAACATTTCGGGGCTCCCCGATGGCGTGAATAACTGCCTAAATAGCTTGTAATAATGTAACCAAAGGTCAGCTGCCTATTAAAAGGCCGCTTGTCAACTGCCAACCTGCGGGTTGGAATTTTAAATTGCCCCCGAAAATTAATTATTTTAACAGTGGCAGAAGGTGAACCCCTAATGGTTTTCGGGGAAATGAATTTGGGAAATATATTTTCCCCAAAATTATACCTCTATACATTTTTAAATAGTCAACCGTTTCGTTCCGTTCCGTGAGTCAATTACTTTAAAGGATGCCAGAAATCGACCCTTAAGTGGTTGGTAATAAGGCGAGAGAGCAGCCCACCCCGGGAGGTGACAAACAAATAAAAGGAAATCCAGATTCATTTGATGAATGCACAGCGAAGGAATCCGGTTTTGTGGCTGCGGAATCTCATAAAAGATTAGCCACAAAAATGTGGAGGCCGCTGTTTGCGGCTTCTTTTAATTATGCGAACAGGGATTTCTTTATTTTCGCTCCTTTTGTATGCCTCGTTTGTGCCGGAGATGCTGAAGTTGATGGCAGTTGGCCAAAAGGAATTCCATTTGGCCCGAATGCAATAAAACAATTTAATTAAATTTTATGTGGGCCAGGCGAAAGTAAATGAAAGCGAATAAACCACAATAAACTCACAGCAGATGGCACATATTCCGGGTGCTCAGCCTGGCCAAGGATTCGGATACATCTCCATGTGGCAATTATGAGCTTAATGGCGTGTCTGAGTCGGAGTCCAAGTCTAAGTCTCTGTCCTTTTCAATTTGCCCCAAACTGTCACACATCATCGAGAGAAGAGAAAGAGAGAAAGTGAGGACTCTCCGGCCTGACCTGTTCATTTGGCCATTTAAAAACTTTGGCTTTAAGCAACTGTTTGCCAAATATTTCACCCAGCTTCCTTGGTCTCTGTGTGTTTGTGATTTATGCTTGTGTTTAAAATGTTTAGCCCGGGCATAAATCGTTGCCAGAGTTCCGGAAGCTGGCCCTCATTTCCCCCGTCCTGTCCTGTCCTTCTCTGTCCTGGCCACTTTGCCTAGGTCATCCATCCGAAGCTCTCCCCAGATTCGGGCTCATTGACCACTCTTGTGTTTGTGTTTATGTTCTGGCCCAGAAATTTCCTTTGTTTGCTGATTGAAATTGACTTTCAAGAGGCGCCAGTTGGCTTACTGAAAGAAATGTAGGAAATGCCGGGTCACTGGGAAGGTCAAGATATGAGGGATATGCCGTATTCAAAATGATACAACTGGTTTGTATTTGAGCATAATTCAGGCCCAGGCATACATTAAATTAATTTGAATAAGGCAGGAAACAAATTTGGTTATTTTACGCAGCATTCATTGCATTAATACAAAGTCTATGTATCGTTTAGATTATTTTGCATTTATTTAAATTAAATTAGTGCCAATTAATCTAGCCATAAATATTTCTTTACATATGTTTGCTTGGTAATTGCTTTTGGATATTTATCCCTCTAATATCTAGAATAATTTGGTATTCAATTCCAATTGCATCATTCCAGTTAAACCATCTCAAAATCATAATATATTCTCGCAAGAGTGCTTTCAATAAGCACATTCTTAACTCGATTTAGCTTGCGATTACGGCCTTCTCACTTGGCCAATTAATCTTTATGTCGGACGCACTTGGACGAGAATCAATCCACTAGATGGATATACTCGTACATATGTACATATGCCCATCGGAGTGGCGTAAGCTTATGCAAATGTAAGACTTCGACCTCAATTAGTTGTAAATACAAGCTCACTTGACCAATCCTCGACCATGATTATGGGAGAATAACAAGCATACGACAGGTGGGCCGGGACAGCGTTTGTAAGACGTTTTTGCTGAGGGATTGCGCATATCACAAGGGTGCTCGGGGTTTTGTTCGTAAACAAAGCCAATTAACAACGGCAACAACAAGCAATCGAAGCTCAAGATGTCCAATGCAAGGGGCTTTCGCTCCCATCTCCGGGCAACTAATCTCCGCCAGACTCTTCCCATATTGATTGTTTGGAGTTTGACAGGCACGTACATCGAGTCCGTGAGATGAACTCTCTCTTTTCGGAAAGTGGAATGGAATGGAATCCAAGGGCAACGGCAGCTCCACTGAATTAGTCCTGATTTCGAATCTTGTGTGGCACGTTCTGCCTCCTTTGGTTCTTTTTGTGTCTTTGGTTATTTGCTTAGTTTTTCCTATTTATTTAGTTAGACAAAGCGACGAGGCCTAAGCACATAAGCCCTGCCGTAATTGGTAGTTAGTCCCTTATTCTCACCTGAGAGATCAAATGCAAAGGCCGACAAATAGTACTTTATTAACATTTTGAGTTAATATCTTTCGGAAATAAAACATAAGCAAGGATCTTCTTAAGTTTTAGTAAAAAGAATCCCCATTACACACTTTCAATAAAATGAGTGAAAAATCGCCATGGAAGTGGCTTCCACTTTCTACTTAGTTCTGGACTTTTGCTAAGGCAAGGAATTCCAACGTTCGATTGGACTTTTATTACGATTCTCGGCGGAGAAAATTGAATAAGCCCGGCCATCGGAGCATCAAAGGTGCCTCCTCCTTGATATTGTGCCATAGGAGCCACCGCCATCATGTGTGTGGCACGCAGTGAAAGAGGAATGCCAATGCAGCTGGGAGCTGCAATCCGTGGCTCCTTAGCTCCCCAGCTGCTCAGCTGCTTTTGCTCTTGGCTCAGGGCATTTGTAATGATTGAATTTGAATTGCCTGCAGCACTGGGGGCGGACTCAACTGAAAATCTCTCATGTGTTTATGTGGAACTTGAGGCTTACTCCCCGTTTGGCTGCCTGCTCTGAACTGTTTGTCTGGCCCAGGCTTCCGTTTCGCCGGCTCAAATCCCTTTGGCTGGAAACATTTATTTTGGTTTAAGCACAAAAGGGCAAGGAAAATATTCAATCTTAAGGAATCATTGAGTTTAATATTTGTGTGTTTATTTCGTATTTTTCTTTTCAAAACTTAAAGTGTTTATAGCTTTCTTTTGATCCCTCTACCCTGGCCATAGCTCTCACTGAGCTTTTTACAATTTCTGGCAATTATTTCTATAACTTTTCGGTTCTTTTCTCCAAATTACCATTCCAAAAATATTCTGCAAAATGCCTCCCATTGATCCTTACAACGAGGGTGTCTACTCGTTGGTGATCCTCGGGGCCTCGGGGGCTTTAACCAGGCAGAAGCTACTTCCAGCTCTATGGAATCTTTTCCGGGATAATCGTCTGCCGCAAAACCTACGAATATTTACCTTCTGCCGCACTCCGCTGCAGACAAAGGTCGTACGGCTTCAAGTGCTGCCCTACATGAGCCTGGACAGGACCAAGGACCCCGACAAGTACAATCGTTTCTGGAAGATGGTGGACTGCATGCAGGGCGAGTATGACAAGCCGGATCACTTCGTGTCGCTGGCGGAGAAGATGCAGCAACATGAGGCGAATCACCCACAGGCACAGGCGCATCGCATTTTCTACTTGGCCCTCCCGCTAGTGGTCTTCGATATGGTGGCCCTGAATATCAGTCGAAAGTGCGGTTCCCCAACGGGCCCGACGCGGGTAGTCTTGGAGAAGCCCTTCGCCCGCGACGATCTCACCTACCGAACCTTCCAGAACACGCTGTGCACCTGCTTCAAGGAGTCACAGATCTTCTTCATGGACCACTTGCTGAGCAAGACGGTGATCCAGAACTTCCTGGCCCTGCGTTACGCCAATTACTTGTGGGGCGCCACCCTAAACAATCATCACGTGGCCGCCGTGATGATCTCGGTGAAGTGCGAGCACCCTGTGCCGCCCGCGCACGCAGATTACTTCAACCACTTCGGTATCATTCGGGACCTGATGACCAACCACATGATCCAGATGCTGGCCACGCTTATTATGGACCAGCCGTATGGGAACACAGCCGAGGAATATCGTGCGGAGCGATTAAAGGCACTGCGCCATGTGCTGACGCTCACTATGAGCGATATAATCATTGCCCAGTATCGAAACAATCGGCGTGAGGAGGATCCGGCCAAGTGCGGCTATACGGAGCACAACTATATACCAAAGGACTCCTTCCAGCCCACCTTCGCCCTAGCGGTGCTGAACGTTAACAACAAACGCTGGAACAGCGTGCCTTTTATCCTGCGAGCGGGAAAGGCTCTCAACGACAGCAAGTCCGAGATTCGAATCCAGTACAAACCGTTGCCGACTTGCGGCACTTCCGGCGATTATGGCAAGGCAAGAAATGAACTGGTTCTCCGCTGGCATCCAACGGAGGAAGTCTTCATGCGAATGCGCCTTAAGCGGGTGGGGGAAGATGCTACGTCCCTGCGGGAGACGGAGCTCAATCTGCGCGTGGACGACCGCGGCCCGGGATCACGAGGACTTGACCGCCTGTCCAGCTCCTTGATGGATATCTTTAACGGTGACCAGACATTCTTCATGCGCACCGACGAACAATGCGAAATTTGGCGCATCTTTTCTCCGATCCTCAGCATCATCGAGGCAGATCGTCCTCGGCCTCTGCCCTATGATTTCGGCTCAAGAGGCCCTCCGCAGGCCTATCATTTAGCTGCGCGCGCTGGCTTCGCCTTCTTCGCCTCGGACGAGTGGCATGAGAGCGAGGAGACGCTGGAGTATACGCTGAAGAAGAGCCGGATACCTATCGGGCCTCACACCGCCTTCAAGCCGGAACGGCAGAAAACTGCCATATAGAGCTCGGTGCCCGGCTTCGAGTCGCTGCCGAAGGGCTAATAAAATCAACAGCGCAAAGTTTTTTAATTAAACAAGTGCCGAGGCTGGTGCTAGTGCTGCACCAGATGGTCAGTTGCCGCCGCCTCCACTGGCCCTGGCTTAGCCCGAGCCATCAACACTATCCATCCCGGTCAGTTCGGCGTTGTTCTGCTGCAGTTGTTGCCATGTTGGGCCATGTTGCCCTGGAAGGGAATAAATAACACGCATGATTTGGCCATTGTCCCTTGGCTGTGCTGGTGGTTGCAAGGAACTCGTAAATAACAGGCAAGAGTTCCCGTGACCAAACAAAGGGAATTTCTGAATGCTCTAGGAAACTATCTGTGAAATTTGATGTAAATTTTTAAAGTTTGGCTAATTAAAATGTTACAAATTTGTTTTACTTTGTTTCTGTATTTGTTATTTAGGATTTAGCAGTAGTTTATATGGTGTTATATATATTTTATTTATAACTATATATGAAAGTAAGTTTAAAATCGTTTAAGAACTGTCTTAAAGTTTGAAAAAAGACATTTTAGAGTCTCCACAAGATCTACTTAAGATCTTCATTAAAATCCATTTAAATCTCACCTTTTAATTTCCTTAAAACACCTTAATATCTCCTTTAAGGTTTCTTTAAATCCCCTTGAAACCTTTTTAAAATCTCCTTCAAATCAGATTAATAATAAATATCTTTTTAGGGCCATTCATTTTCCTGCAGAACTTTAGCTTCAGCACACTTTATTTTTAGTATATTTCTCATCATAATAGCTTCTTAGAATATTTATGAATTATGCGATAATTTGTAATTTATGCTATTTTCTAGTATGCCACTCCCAAAACTCCTTTTGCAACACAATAGTGTATTAACTGGTTCTGGGGGCAGGCAGTTGGCCAGTTGTTGTTACTCTTTGTTGTGCTGGCAACTTGCCTGCTTCTCCGGGCTCTTGGTTTGGTAAAAGTTTCCAATAACTGTATAGCAGTTGATGAAAAAAGTACACATATACATATAATATATATAGCCCGGATCGCAGAGGCACTGGATTGGAGTTTGGAATAGTGAGGAAAGTTACTTTGATTTCTTAAGCGCAACTTTGGCTAAGAAACTTTGAACTGCTCAATCACCAGTCTTTGACTTCTTGTTTACCCCACAAACTTTGCTGTGGTCACTCCCAGCTCCTGCCCCTGATGATAATGATGATGATGATGATGACAATTCCGCACTGATTCAGCAAATATTCTAATGTAAATTCGAAGCGGAAATGTCATGGAAGCACACAGTAGTGAGAAAGATAAACCTGACATATCCATAATAAATAGGAATAAATATTTGAAATTACAAAAAAGAAAATTAACATTTAACTATGGCTTAAATGTGGCTTAAAGAGTTAGAAATCAATGCTTTATAATCTAATTAGCTAATGCACCCAGTTCGCAAACTGCATTGTTATCCTCTGCATACATTTCCTTAAAGGACGAAATCGCTGGGGATATTGCTGGGGTCCCCTCACTTCCAATCTTCAATTTCCCGCTTCCTTGTTGATTTTCCATAGTCTTTGTTGCTCCGCCCACACGCATATGCTTTGTGTTATTTTCTTTTCTTTGCCGCTTGTTTTCCTCGCTTTTTGCCTTGTATCCTCCGGCTGCCAAAAAGCCAAATAAAAAGATTTTCCTCCCCCGGAAAATAAAGATTCCACTAGGGCTGCGTTGCGTCTGGGCCATGAAAATCATTAAAAACAATATTGTCGCTTTCAATTGGGATTGCCTCCGAGTTTATTTATTTTATTTGCCATCCTCATGCCTCCGGCGGCGACTCGTGCATATGGGCTTTTCTTTGTGGCCGCCACTCTGGCTGCCAGTTATTTAATTTCCTATAAACATAAATGGGTGATATTGTTAAACGATTAAATTATTTGCTTACAATATTCCAAGAATATATGGAAGGTGAAATATTATATTAGGAAGTTTAACCTTACCTATAAAAGTTTAAGATTAATAATGCGAATGCAATATTTTTGAATTAAACAAGGTTGTTTCATTATTTTATTTAAATATTCCGAAATAGAAATTGGATATATATCGGGGGAGGGGTGCAGTAAACCGATTAAACTATTTAAAAACAATTTCCCAAAAATAGAATAGAATCCCCAGCAGTTTATTCCTGCCTTGATCATTGTGGCCTAACCCTAAGCAAAGGGGTTTCGTAGCTAATCGAGCCTAACCGGGTCTCGAGGGGTGGCCAATCTGTGTAAATCTTCCTCAAAAAATCAAAATGTCCAACAGACATATTCTGCCTGAATATATATTTTTGAAAATTATTATTGAATAATGAATAATATAATAATAAATATTCTCTAATTAAGCTTTAGAGCACATAATAATCCTATTTTTATTTATTTTTAATATTATTTGATTGAAGTAGTTTAAGCAATTTATTTTTTCGGTGCAGTCCATGTCCGGTATCTGCACTCTTCCTTCCTTCACACACATATGTATGACTTGGCATCCTTGGCTGTCCGTTTGGGGTCTCGGATTCCACCATTTCACTTTTTAATACCCCACAAACAGGGGACCCAAACAAACACCCGGTAAGGCACAAGGGCGAGGCGATAAAAAACGAGTCCTGGCTACACACACACACACACACCTAGTGGCAAAAAGGATTTCGTGTTTGGAAACCGTAAAGTGAAATTAAAATGGCTGGGCCAGAGCTCTGAGCTCTCGCCGCCTTTGCTGGGGAGCAGCGTACGGGGGAGATGGGCAAGTGGATCCTTGTTGGGGGTGGTGAAGCAGTAAAGCAAATGGCCAGCGCGCTTACAAAACACGGGCAATCAAAAAATTGTAGTTAGTTGGCCATCGACTCATCCTTCGACACGGTTCCTTGCTATCTCTACGGCTATTGCCACCGCTCCTGACCAAGTTACAGCCACATACAAGGAACGATTACAGCCCGTGACACTCTACACAAGTTGTGGGCCAACATTTTGCGGTCCGCAGTGGACGTGGAGCGAAGTAAAGGAAAGATTCTCTGGTCAACATTTCAAATTGCTTAATTTAAAAGTGACTAGCAAAAAAAGGGGCAACACTGCGGGGATGCGCTGGATGCGGGGTACAAGAGTGCGATGTAGGGAGTGTGAAAAAATAGTTAGCTAAATGTTGGCCAACTCAGTTGTTGGGGCTGCCTGTGGCTTTGGAGGTGTTTCTGGCTCCGGTTCTGGTTGGTTGTGCTCCTCCTGTTTCTGCAACAAGCTCGTAATCAAAGCAAACGAATTGGGCAACGAATTTCAACGCCTGCGATGGGAAACCCCGAAATATGTTGGTCTAACATGAAATGGAAATGGAGGTGAAAGATGTTCCGGTTTGGTTGAGATCGCCCCATGGAAGGGTGTGAAATGATGGGTTTAGTGAGGCGAGATAGTAAAGCCAATGGAGGTGTGGGCAAGGTAATCCGGAGAGATGAGATTTGTAATGACAAGGAGGGTATGAGTGATGGGTTTTGCTGGGAGTCTAGGGAAATCCTTCTAACAAATCCCCAAAGGGTTGTGGTTTGGTAATAAACTATTGAAGGAAGTCCTAACTGAAACAGATGCAACTGGCCGTGGTTAGTTGTTTTGAAGTCGAGAGTTTGGCTAAGGTTTTTATAAATTTCTGAATCTAAAAGCTTTTTTTTTTTGTAAATTTCCAAGATTATGACAGAATTATTGCTTGTATGTCTCGGCCACTTTGCCATTTGCTGCTTGCCGCCTTGAGAGCTCTTTATTCACCAGGAAACAGCTTAAAGAGTTTAGCGCTTAGATGGGCTCTTAGAGAACCGGAGATCCTCCGTTGCCGTGGCACGTAAAAATGCGGTTTATAGTCGATGTGCACTCGCAGCGGCATCCCGACATCTCTTGCCACGCTCATCAACGTCCTGAAAATGGCAGAAAAAGGAGTTGCCGATGCAGTAGGATCACACAGAGAAAATATTTAAGATAAATACATTTCAAAAATATAAATTTGGAAAAGTATGAATACTGTTTAACTAACGAAAGCCAAAGAAAAGTTATTTACTGAACCTCCAGTAGCCTTATAATTTATAATTATTATGACTGTTTAAAATTGAATATAAAATAATATAAATAATTAATAGACTTCTCTCAGTGCATTGCATGCACGTCTCCAGCTTCCGCCGTTGCATGCCGGTGGTCATGGCGTGTGCCCCCGGTCTGTGTGTGTCTAGGAGTGAGTGTGGCGCCTCTGTACTTTTGTGCTGGTGTTAAAACGTGTCATTTGATGCGTAGGATGTCGTAATATGAGCTAGGTGCTTGGCTTCTCTCCCGGCTTCCAGCTCACTTTTTATGTCCTCGCTCAGCCAGCTGCTTTTACTATAGTCTGCCATTCCTTCCTTCGGCACAAAAAAAAAGGACGAACTTAAAATACTTGCCCTTCAATGCATACATATGCAAATTGTCTTCGCTTTACGAGCAGTTCTTTATTCATGAATATTTATATGCGAAATGTTTTTCGGGATGCTTTGGTAATTTAATAATCTAGCCTCGCACAACGGTCTCAAAAATGAGTCGACCCACCCCGAGGGTCAGGGAAATACAGAATGGATCATTCAAAATAAAAGTGAAGTTCTCTTGAAAAGCTGAATGGACCATTAGGTTCGCATCCAACTAAAATTTAAATGGAGACTTTAATTTGCGAGTGTTTAAGTCAAAGCTGTAGATAGGAAGCCAGAGAAACAGAAATATTATAAAGTACTGATAAGGACAACGAGGAAGAAAGCTAAGCCAACAAAGATATACCTTTGCAGTAATAATGATTTCTTAATGCTAGAATATATATAATTTATATTATCATACCCAGCAAGAGTATACAATTTTGTATACACTATTTTTTCCCACATTAATTGCATTATTAAACTTCTCTGTGTTGTTTTCATATGCTGCAAATTGAATAAACGCTTTCATCACTTCCCTCAAAGCCTACATATAAACTAATTAAATATTTTTAATGGCTCTCATTAAACGGATCCACTTTATTAGACTGAATATAAGTTGTTGGCTGTCATGTTTTCACAGAGCAAGAAAAAATAAAAAAATCAGCAATGTAATTTCGGGGAAGAAGAAAAAGTTTCACATCCCGCACTTATTTTGCTGATTCCTCGACTTCGCCTTCGTGCATTTTATGGCGGATTTTTATCGCACATTAACGTCATCTGCCACGCTCCAAATCCAAATCAGAATCCGGAAAACCTCTTCCCTTTCGGCTTTGACTTTGACTTATTAGAAATGACACTCAAGGAGTCCCGATTGTCGAGTCATCTCCATTTAATCGCGAGGCTGAGTAAGGTTCAGCCCCTATTTGATCATCTCCCCTTTTTGCTTTTTTTTTTGGGAGGGCAAACAAATATTATGCGACAATTTGCCATTTATTTCCGGATCGTAAATACGCTTTTATGTTGCACATTGAGCGAAATTTATTTGTTATGCGCTTTTGGTTTTCATAAACAAGTTATGAAGTGCCCTTCTCGGAGCCAGCTGCGTGCTGCCTCCTATTTTTTATTGACTCCTTTGAGTTATTGCCGTGATGTGCGGGGTAATTCGGTCTAAAGTTTATTTCAGCTCTGATGCCCGTTCACCTCAAGAGCATATTATAATTTGAAAATAGTTCTTCTCGCCACACTTCGCTGAGCATTTTCATAATGGCAATTTGGGGGGCGGCCTGCGCCCACTTTAGTTATGGCGGCATTATAAATTTCAAATGCAAACCCAGACACTTGGCTGCTGAACCTGTCCGGGAACCGAGCCCCATTTGTCAGGGTTATGTGCTCCGTGCATACGTTGCGGTTTATGCACATGGCAATCTCTGTGAGCCGGGAGCTGGGTGCTGCTAGCTGAGAGATGGCGGCACCCTCACTTCCGCCCGCCATCTTAGCTCCTTGGACGACAATCGGCGGTGGTGGCTGCATTACGCTAATAACCTGAAACCGTGTGAGTTATGCGCCGCCAACTGCAAATTTTCGTTTTGTCAGGGGGGCTAACGTAGCACAGACAGCGGCTTAGGCGAGATTTGCTATGGGAGGCTGGGAGCCGGAGGATGAGCAGCCAGGCTAAGCTGCTAATTGACTCAATGAAATCCGTGGGAAGACAACCAGACACTAGAGCCTCCTCTTCTGGTACAATAGATAAGCAAAGAACTTTTCCCGGCGCCTGGTTAGGGTGGCTCGAATTTAGTAATGTAATTTACCATAAACAATTAGTCATTATCTTTTTAATTTGGCAGTAAAAGACTTTATAATCTACAGAAATCTTATGTAGGCAACTATTTCAGACTAATGCGTTTCAATTTAGATTTAATTATCTGTGGAATATGGATTAAAATATGCTAAATGTTCATCTAACACTATCACTAAATGGCTAGCAATAAAATCAATAAATTTATTCATTGATAAACAAAAAAGAAACTATTCTGATATTTAATACAAGAAAACTGTTATTATATCTAAAGCTAGATCAGCATTTATGTATATTTATTCCTCTACTATTTCCCATTAAATTTTCCATAAACTGCATCCATCATGGCAATGGAGCCACCCTGCTGCGCTTGTATTTGTCAGGCTTTTGTGCTGGGGTCATCCGTGTCAGTGGAATAACTTTGATCAGGTGACACAGCGGGGGAAAACTACATACTATATCCCCCAACTATCCCTCTGCCCAGCTTTCCTCTTCCGCTCGGCTGACAGCGTTCAACGGCGACTGTTTGGCACACTTCCGTTTGCCTTGAGGCGGAAGTTGACCAAACGCTGGAAGGTCGTCCGGTGTGTGTGCGTGTGAAAGGAGCTTCCGTGGCATGTCCTGGGCCAAGGGTCGTCATTGTCATGTGCCACGCTCCAGTTTGCATGCCCTACCCACCCCCCTAACCCCTTTTGGCCCTCATGGCGCCGGCATATTTGCGTTTGACAGTTTGTTAGCATATCAATGACCTCTCCGGGTTGTCTCCTCCAAATCTCAACTCATAAAGGTGCAACCGGCACATATAGCGTATACGCCGTGTGTAATATAGCCCATGTACATGCATGGATTACACTGGCCAGCAGGTTTTAATATATTTCTAGATATATTTTTCGATATTTAAAGATTTTCTATTACTTTATAATTAAGTCTTTCAGCGTGAAAACATTATTTGTATATATTTATATTATTATTATTTTCAGATGTTCGGCTTCTCTGCTGAGCAGTGTTACTATCAAATTTTTTACCCTTAGTTGAGGAATTTCACAGCTATCCGAGCTGAAGCGAGCTGGCCATAAAAGTTGATGATGACCACATCAATTTGGTTGCCCTCTTCGCCATCCCACTTAATTAGTGGCGGATGGTGTGCATTTTTTGTGTTTTTTTCACTCTGGTGAAAGCTTAAAAGTGAGCATGGTTCGCATGCCAGGAAATACTTCAGAGGCTCTGAGTTAATACCCCGGATAATTTGTTGATCATGCTGTGCATAATAAAATAATGGACTTGGCCCAGATATTTGAGCAGCTTAGGCGGCATATTAAATTTTCACTATCGCAATCCTTTGATTCCCACGCTGAAAAGGGAGGAAATCCTTTTCGCAAAAGGGGCTCTGCAGCCAAGCGTGGAGATTGAATTGGCTTAGTGGCGAAAATGAAATGAATTGAGGCTAATATATGGATGGGTCCCCATCAAATTTATGAGTGAAGCATAGTATTACTTGAGCCCCGGCTAAGTCGAATGATTGGCCTGTAAAAACTTGGGGAAATTATTAAAACATTTCCCGAAACGTTCTCATCTCTTCGCATGGCCGCAAAACTTAATTTAATCTACGCATAAAGTTTCGAGATTTATCTGCTTGCCGGGCTCAAATAAGTTTGCATAAATCACAGCCAAATGTGCTATATATGATCCGCACATATTAACATGTCTAAGCCGTAAATTCTGGGAACAAAGCGAAATGTATAAAAATCCTCTGCGTGTTCGTCTGTGGCCCGAGGCCAAAAGTCGAATGGAGAGCCCCCAAAGAGCAGACGGACACAAAAAAGGACCCAAGCCAGGACGAAGGGCGCCATTTGGACTGCGGCAGAGACTGGGCGGGAAATCATTTCAAATTTGGAACTGTCTAAGCTGGCCAGAGGGAGAGAGAGTGGGTGCCCGTCTAAGCCTGCCAATTTGGTTTATTGTTGTCCAAGGAAAGTTTGCTGCTTTTCCCCCATTGCAGATGCCTCGAACTATAAACAGGCACCGCGGCGCATCCTTTGTTCCCTTTCGGCAGCTAATTCGGCTGCAGGTGCGGTCTCCATTTAATTGCATTTGCCGCTGTCGGCGCTGCTGCATTCGGGATTCCTTTTACGCATTATTATTTAACTAACAAGTAACTAGAAAACTTTTAATACTTCGGGCCAACTTTTGTCTTTAAATTGTTTGCAACGCGCAACGCGCAGCGGCCAAAGGACAAAGCTGCCGCTGACAGCCTGGAGCCTTGGCAGGAGCCGGAGCTGTAGCTGGAGTGAACTGCTGGAGGAGGACAAAAAGTATGTTTAAATTAAATAAGATAAAATCTCATAAAAATGAAAATAGTTTGCCAGCGTGCGGTTCCGCCCTTCTCCTTTGGCCCCGGAATAACCTTAAATCAAAAATTTATCTCATTAAATCCGTGTCTGTGGCACTCTGGCCTCCTTTGACATTTGCTTAATATCCGCAAATATTTTCTTAACTCAATTTTCATCTCTCCTGCCAGCTTGGCATGTGGCCGGAATAATATATAAACTCGTCCACATATAAATATGAATCAAAATGTGCAAACATATGCATTTTCTTTAGCATTTCCAAGAGTTATGTGTGTCTCGAGTTTATCTGGAGATTTCTTAATTTACTTTTGGCATCTACGAAAAATGAGCATTTCAATCCGAGGCAGAGCAGAGTGATTCAGGCATTCCTATGGCCCCCACCTCAATTATCCTTTTCAAAGGTTGGTTGGTTGGTTGCGTTTCAATTAATGCAACATTTATTTGCCTGCAAATCGCATCAGCAGCAGCATTCAGAAACAATCGCAAACGTTTTTCCCGCATTTTCAAATAGGCAGCCAAACACACACACAAATTGGCCAACATTTTTCCCGAGCATTTCCCCACTCATTCATTTGCTCGCAGCGAGCGAACGAGCAAGATTCGCCGGCGGGATAAGGCCGCTAACAATTTGCTGCCACTGTTACTGCCGCTCGCTGGCAACGTTCGAAGCTAAATGGAAAAGTGCAGGATATGTGACAATTTGCATTTTTATGCAAACTATTTTAGCTCAATTATGGTGTGGCCCCAACCCCAGCTCCAACCCGGAGCCCATCAGGGCCACCTTGCCCCAAGGTGAGTCAAGCCTGCCCCCAGAGAAATGATGTCTTTGGCAGCTGCATTTGTGTTCCGATTCGAGGTGAGTGCGTGAATTATATAAAGAGAATTATATAGAGGTTATTTGTGTAGGTTTGGAGTTCTATTTTATATTAAATTGCATGTAGTTATTAAATTCCTAATTGTAATGAACTGAAAGAGAGCTACTCAAAGCATTTAGAGAAACTGAAAATAGATATGTAGATCTGAAATGTATATGATTTATTTTTCTCTAAAAAAAACCTAATTATATAGCTGAAAACACCTAACACTTAATTAAGTGGCATCAATGAGCTAAAAAAATCATCATTGTCATTATTTCTTTATCGGAAATGTCAACTTTCTCTGACTTATTTGGTTTTCCCTTTGCACACGAGGAACACGGGAGATCTGCTCACGCATCCGTCCTGGCTTTTCCATCCGTGAGCCTTAGCTGGGCAGGCATGCGAGAAACTCATTTTGTTTTTGGCATATAAAGCACGCGCGGCTGCTCATGCAATTCTCGGCGGCGGAAGGCCGGCATAAGGTTGCCGGCAGAGTCAGAGCTCTGCGCATAGGCTTGCACATAACTTTGCATACTTTGTGAAGGGCGTATGCTTGTATGTTGTGGCTCTGCATAATCTATATGTTTATAGTGAATTTATGCATTAGTCGCACCTGCCACGCCCCCCCACACGACTAGATGGATGGGTGGTTTAGGGTGGCAGCTAGGCGTGCGCAGCTTTATGGCCATCAGACATGTAAATTAACATAATAACCGTCATGAGGGCGAGCTGAGCCCTGAGCCCGACTCAAATCCAGACGCTTGGTCGTGTCCCGGAGCAGGGAGTCGGGCATGTTATCCGCCGGGTCCTGGTCCTGGTTGGGTGCCTACTTGAAATGCGCTTACGGTCTGATGAGGCGACGCCGCAAATTATGCAATGTTTTTACCTCTCTAACTGGCTTCGCTGGCAGTTTGTTTAGCATTTCGGAATAATGCAAATCAAATTATGTTAAACTATGCAAAGTCTGTGCGGGCTGCCAGGATGTTTGGGCGAGGGATTTAATTTTCGTCGCTGTTGGTGCTTAATTAAGTGGGCTTTAACAGCACAGAGCAGTGTAATTGCTCACAGTTCATCAATTATAATTAAAATTTAGTTGTATAAAATTATTTATTGATTGCTGTTGGTAATAATATCATTAATCACAACACTATCCTGCCATCGAGTGATGATTTCTTGACCCAGTTGAGCATAACAATCGATTATCCCGCCGAGAGCCATAATCCAGTTGCTGCAACGCTTAAAGCCTTTTTCAAGGACCCCTCTTCAATCACCTCGGAATCACCCTCCTGTCCTCCTGGATCTCTCTCTTTTGTATCACTTTATTAATCTGCGTGCTTGGCATGTGTAAAAAAGCAAACAATCGCTATCCCTTGTTAATTAATAGCCATTGCATTGAGTGCGCAAAAAAGCGCGAAAGGCGTGTTTTTTAAAATCCCACTTTACGAGCGACGCGACATGCGAGTAATAAGCAGCGAGTTAAGCGTGAAAAACAACAGAAAAAAGGCAAACATTACCCAGGATCCACTGGCCACAGGGAATGCAGCAAAAAAATAGCGAAAATTTAAGGTCCTTCGGCCCATTTAAGCTTTAATAAACGGTTCGGCATTATTTATGTTCGGCGTAGCTGCTGCTATATCTGCTGCATGCAGCTTAAATATTTTTAATTGCATTTCGCGTAATCACCGACACCTACACACAGCACAGCACTGCACAAACGCCATCAGCAGCAGTAGCAGGTCGCCATCGCCATGCCATCGCCTCCACTCGATAGCAGCAGGATCAGGCGCTACAGGAGCAAGAGCAGGAGTCGCAGCCAAAGTCAGGCCAAGCGATGCGAACATTTTTCCAATAGTTAATGGCAATTTGCTGTTTTGCTATTTACGCCAATTATCCAGCGTTTCACAGCAACAACATGAAAGCCAAGTCAAGTCGTGGAAGCCACCCTCTCGGGGCAGGCTGGCCATGCCTTGCCATGGCAGCCACCTCCTGCACTCCCCTCAAAACTCCACTGAGTCGTGGCAAAGTGCAAGTCGCGCTGCGGTTGCACCGAGCCTGTGCCAAAGTGTGCGTGCCAGGGGCTCACCCGAAAAGAGGGGGAGCTTTGGCTGAAAATAACTAAAATTTTCGTGCAGACTAAGATGGCTTTATATTGATTCTTGTTAACCAGAAAAGCTTTCATCTCAATTAAACATGTATTTCGACTAGAGAATGCTTTAAACCCCCCCAGAGATAATTCCTCTGACTTCTGCCACTGTTCCTTGTGCAGCGATACACGAACGCTGTGTAAAATCATCATAATTGAAGCCTTCAACAAGTTTCACATACAATTACAGACACCTTTTGCTGCTGCCACGGCTGGCTGGCTCTATAGGATCCTGGGAAGCACAGGACAACGGGGACGAGGATGCCCTGACTTGCTCTTTGTTGCCGCCTTTTGTTCTACAGCCTGCGACTGCGTCGGCGACACCAGGCGGTTAGCCGAGCGGGAATTGGTCCTTTGTCATTTGAATGGAAAGCGGTCAATTGCATTAACGATTAACCGAGGAAGAATACAGAGAAAGAGACTGGTCAAAATCCAAACTGAACCCAGGAGAGGCCCACTCGATGGGCTCATAATTATGCCGGCTGGCAAGGCAGCTTGAACAGGGCCAAAGTGTCGTTAATTATGTTCAACATTTAACTGCGGCTTACGCGTAATGAGTTCACCTTTAACCTTTGTTAATGCTATTTAGCACTGCATATATATACAGACAGACAGACATATATTAAGCCGCAAGTACAGACAGAGGGCACATTTATTTTAATCCACTCATAATCCTCTTGGAGTTTATGCTAATTGACAATTTGCGTCGCGTCGGTGGGAAATTCATGGCAGATTTCGACAAAGTGCAGGTTCTGTCCCCGGCCCCTTCCTCTTTGGGAGTAATATAATTAAAGCATTCAAGTTTTGTCTAATTTGTTGCGCACAGTTAGTTCTTGTTGTGGGTCTTAGTGATTTTATTAGCATTCAACACAGAGCGCCAATTAATTCCATTAGTGGCGGTGACAACGGCAAAGGCAAAGGCAAAGTCGATGTTGATGGGGCCCTGGCTCCTTCTAGGACCTTTTGCTGCGGTCCTAGACGCAGAATTAAACCTGAATGGCACCCATTGAGGGCATTTGGGTTGATCAAATCAGCAGAAATAAATTCGCCTCCCACAAATCATTCCAACTTTTTAATTGCTATAATTATTTGTGCACCTTCCTTTCTTCCTTGCTGTCCAACCGATGTGATTAGCTGCCTGGGGCCTTCAAAGTTGGCAGTAGCAGAAGCGGCTTATAATAGCAAATAAAATTTCGCTTTATTTCTCCCCTAATTTATGCCATAAAACAAGGCAGACGGACAGTTCTGTTTATATATGGCGCATGGGTGGGATGAGAACTTATCGGAGGTTGAAAATAACACAAGTTTGTTACAAAGTCTTGGTACTTGAATAAAGTATGAATTATTATGAATTATTATTATGGCTGTCTATTTGGTGCAGTTTATCCATTCAATAGCTGCAATGACTTAGCTTTGTTATCATCTGCACACAGAGTATCCCCCGACTGGATATTTATGGCTTAAAATATTTGAGAGGGAAAACTTCACATTCTCCCCCCGCTACTGCCACCTTGCTGCCCTTGTGTTTGCCACATTGGATTTATTACTATTTGATTGGTTTTATTTATTTACTCTGGCCACAAAATGACAACTGCCGGGTGCGGAGGAGCGGGCCAGCGAATGCGTCACAATCACATGTGACAGTTTGTGACTAAATACTTTCGGTTGGGCATTTGCATGAATAATTCAAAGCTGTAAGCCAAAACAAACAAACTGCAATTATCCAGGGCTTTGACTGGTGGAGCTCATTGTCCCTCTCGCTTGGCACTTTGTTTATGCAATTGTGAAATTAAATTTTGATGGTTTTCCAGCACAATTTAACATGATGATCATCGCCGGACAGGTTCGGGGTCCGCATGTCCATAATACTTGACAAATGCCTGCCGTTAGCACAATCTCATTGCAAATGCTGTCTGACATCAATTTGTGAGATTAATTCATCCACATGCATTTGTCTGTGTCTACATATAAACATAAGTACACACACATCCCCTTGTGTGCTCCGAGCAAACAGACAACAATGCCTGTTGACATCCGTGGAGCAAAGTCGCAAGAGGGGGGGATACTTGGCCTCGCCATTTATCGAACTGTGTAATTTATGGCATTTGTTGTTAATTTGTCTTGCCAATTGAGCCCCTATCTCCCCATTCTCTTTCCCATCTCCATCTCCATCTCCATCTGCGTCTATCAAATACTTTTCGGCCAAACAAAGCCAGCGACGGGGCAAACAGTGCGTATACTTGATGTATGGCATACAATGGTCATTCAGAGCGTACCCCGGCGTCGCCCGCTGGCAAACCTTACGCCCATTTAACCAACCTTTGAATTATGGCCATCAAGCGTTAACCACAGTATAAACGGCTTATGCAGGTCAGCTTTTTTGATGGCGTAAAATATTGAAAGGGTTTGTTTTTTGGGGTAAATTACCTAAATTTGGAAGCCTAATAGGGTAATGGGCGAGCCAAAAACGAAAAACAAATATGAAAAAGGTTAAGCCTGATCTTTAACCTAACAAAAAAATTCTTATAAATGAATGTGGCTTTGTGATTAATATTTTGTAAGGATTAATGTTTTATATTGGACTTTTTGGAAGTACTTTAAATATTTATGCTCATTTTACTGGCTAATCAAATGTAGTTTATACTTTGATTTGAGCTTATTATATATATTCACTTGATTAATTTTATATTCAATTTTGCTTTCAGTGCTTCAAGGATAATTTCCTTTGTTCTTCAGATGCAGCAAAACGAAGCCAAGATGGATTGCATGTGAAAAACTTAACTCATTTAAGTTTTACTTCACCCGCTGGTTAACTTGAACCCATCTCTGCTTTCAATTCAATTCACCATTGAAATACCACACGTAATTGCATTTGAGCTTTGGCAATTGATTGGCCTGGACTTTCGGGGAGGGGAGGGCTAAAGAATAAAGGGGAAATCGACTGGAAATTGATTTTCAGCTGCAGCAAAAGGAATCTGCCTTCAAGGCGTTCCCTGAACCTGACGGCAGATGAAACTTAATTTAAAAAGTATATTAGCTTAAACCTGAGCGTGTAATTAGCGAGCTGGCAGAATGGAAACTAAAGGCAAAGGCGTGTCGGTGGGGCAACATGCTTCAAACTTTCGCTGAACAAACACACGGGAACACTCGGGCCGAGTTTTATTTTGTTCCGCACTTGCTCCCATCGGAGGAGTGCACTTCGTGTTGTTCTTGCCGTGAGAGGCTGCAAAGTTGCATATTTCCCATAAAAGGAGGAGCAGCAGCAAACTGTTTCTGTTGCGTGTCGGCAACAGTCTTCATTTGGGGCATATAGAGACAGTTGCTTCTAGTCAGGATATATATATCGAAAAAAATTATATATAATAATATAAATTGGCATCGATTTTTGGCTGATAAAAGGAGCTATTATTAAATTATAAAACGAATTTTTTAATTAAACTGAAATTAAAAGAAGAATGCAGTGTGAATTTCCATTTCATATTTTTTATTTTTTCAGAATGCATTTATACAAATAAGGAGAATGTATATTCCATATTAATGCTTTTTTGAACGGAGAAAAATTCCTGGAAAATCAAACCACCTAAGCCCGGCATCGTCTGCTTGGGGAAACTCTTCTCGGGAAACTTTTATTGGACACTTTACATGGCAGGACAGCAACACATGCATTTCCATACGGACTGCTCTCCGCATATTTTGTTTTCCCAGGGAAAATATACACCTCTGCCGAGTGCCGGGGGAGCAGAAAAAACAAAGTTATGACCAGCGCGGGTCGCCTGTGCTTGCGGTGGTGGTGTTTCGGTCTCTGTTCCATATATCATATGCAAGTTGCAATTAAAACGTTGTCAATGCCGCATTTTATGTGGCCCTGCCCCCGAACTCATATCTGCATAGTGGCAAAGAATTTTTCAATATTTATATTCCTTTGTGATGGCCTGCAAGCAACGTAATCCTTTCACGCTGCCAGCACCACAGCGAACATGTTACTTGGGAGACAGGACAGCCACACGAATGCATCCTGAATGCATCCCTGTCCCAGAGCCACCTCCCTTCCTTCCCCCAGTTTGCACACAGCTCAGTTTGCTGTTTGTGTTTGCGCTTGTTGTTGATCTTCAAGCTTGATTTTACTTTAGCCTCCCGCCCTTAAAAAAATAGAATGGAAAACGTAAACGAACTTAAAAACCCTCCGAAAAAACGCGCTTTTTATGCGAGAAGGGGGAAAGCAGCAGCAGCACTTCAGTTGCACGCGCTGCTTATATTGTTGATGTTAATGCCAGCGCCAGTTGAGGAGAGCTCCTGGTGGGGCGAATGCATTCCCTTCATAATTGGATGGGATTTGCCAGGGACTGCAGACCCAACAATGGGTTAACATTTGCACTTATCCCCGGAGAAGGATAAGGAAAATGCCAAATAATGTCCTCAAAGATTAGTTGCTCCCGGTTAATGTCAGCTCAGAACTTTCGCCTTTAACTTGACACTCTATTAAGTGCTTAAATTTAGTAGAAAAGGTTTTCTCTCCCTCTCTCTGAAAATTCCACAAATGGTAATTGCAGAACAGCGTGGTGCAAAACAATGCGAGTGACAATTTAATTAACACATTTCATACACTACACACAAAAAAAAGAAGGCTAGGAAGGGGGTGCTGCCATTCTGTGGCAGCAACAATTGGTTTCCCTTTGGCATTTTAATTATGCATTTGTTGGCCTCACCCCTCCACGGGGGGCTGCCATTTGTGAGATTGCATGTTTAGTTAAACAATTTAATGGCCCTCTCTTCCTCCTCCGATATGTGGCTGCAATTTATGGCCGACCAACTATGAAGTCCATAAATTAACACGCAAACGAACGCTTAAATAACATTTTGCAGGAAAATGCTATTTTTATAAATTATTTGCTAGCCCAGAGCACTTTATTTGGGCTTGAAATTAAATCTTTAATGGATAACATTATGGGTTATGGGTATGGCATAAAAATAATTATATTGTTTAGCTGCTTGGCCTATTTTTCTCCTTGAACAATTTTAATAGAGCGCTTAATTCGCTGCTATCCATGCCTCTGGGAACATTACATTTTATTGTCAAAAAAAGGAGAAAGTAATAAAAGAAACGATCCGAAATGTGCAAACATCTTGTAAAGCATTAGTTAACATGTTCTTTGTCGGACTATCCAAATGAAAATGTTTTCGCTTTTACTTTTGTTCGATTTTATACACTAACAAGGGATCAAACTGTTGTCTTTATTAGTTTAAGATGTGTGAATTTTATTTCAATTTTTTACTAATTAATAATGGACCATCTTTAATAACAATTCATTGACGAACGAATAAATTTGTATTGCTTAAAATAATGTAAAGTCGTACCTATGTAGGAAGTATAGAAATAAATTAAATATGTGCTGTCCAAAATTACGAATTAAAATTTCAGGAACTTTTATTCAAAGTTTCTTTATTGTATTTATCATTTTTATTATATTTACAAGTGTATTTAACACTCCCTTATCCATAGTCAACCTTCTCTCCATTGCTTTTTTATTGATTTCACGTTGTTGCTGGTGTCTGCTGATAGTTCCGACTTGTTTGTTTGTTCTTCAATGTTGTTATTATCCACTGCTAACAAGGATTGCACGTCATTTGCAGTTTTTTTTACTGAGCATTGGAATGTTGAAGTTGTAACTGAACGACAGGGCTGAGCACGCCTTGAAGGGTGCACCCAAGGCGAGGACAGCTGGCATGCAACGCGAGATGAGATGCTCGAGGAGATCCACCTCCTCCAATATGTCGTGGCATTCCAGGGCTCAGTTCGACAAGGAGAAGCAGCGGATATTAAACTTTGGCAACGACATGTAACCAAATAGCTAGTGTCCCTAGTGGCGGGTTGTGTCCTTCACTAATGGAAGCTCCTCTCATCTATGATTGATTACTAGCCGGCAAAAGTTATACACTCACGTTGATGTATGCTAATGCAAGTGGCCATCGAAAGTCACATCTCAGCTTCCTATTGACAGACAATTAGTGCATGGACCCGTGATTGATGAATCTCAGCTCCAGTTTCCAACTAATTGCATCTTTCGACTAAGCAAGAAACTGTTAATATACTTCACTTCAGGAGAAGCGAGAACTTTGCATATCCATGGCACGTTCTACAATTTAATTGCGAAATTGCAGGGCGAATTAGTCGACGCGCAATCATAAAACAAACTGTCTGCCAGGAGGCACCGCCTCCTCCGGCGGCCCCCTTCTCCCGGTATTCCGGATGCCGGAAATGGCAGCCAGTTGAGTCAACAATAAACGACGCTGGGATTCGCGCAAAGTTTCTCTACAACTGCAGGAACAGGAGGAGCTGGAAGACCTGCAACTGCTGCAGGACGACGACAACGACGACAAGGAGGACGACATCCGTTGGCAACATTTCATGGCATATTTAGTTGGCGGGCTCAGTGACTTTAATTTGCCTGGCCAGCCACCTGGGGAAATGCGAAACGCGACCCGTTGCCGGTCCAACTACGGATATATCCAGGCGACATAGAAGGCGCATTGTTTGCAGCTTGATGTCGCTTGTTTTATGGTCTCGGCGCCGCCAAGTTGGCAATTAGAGAGGCGAACCTGACAAGCACATGGGGCGTATGCGCAACTTGAAAGCCAGTAACTTGAGGGCTAACCAAAGGCATTAAAGACATCCGAGAATAATTTAAGGGGACACCAATTAAATGTAATTGTTTTAAGAGAACAACTGCTTATTTTATAAGCACACAGTTTATTGTTTTACTTTCATTTTTAAAGTTATTTGGTTCGCACGGAAATCACATTATCTCTTCAAAATAAATTACTGATAACCAAAAGACACAAACTTTAAGTATTGTCATGATATCTGAGTAATTTTTTTAGACACAAACATAACTTTGCTATCAAGTTGAAAGTCCCACTGCCCCACTGATGTGTACTGGCATATCTAATGACTAACACTTTATCAATTTAATTCAATAAAATTAGGTATCAGCTTATAATTGTCAAATAATCTTAAATAAAATACACCTTTACTATCTGTATCTATAAGTTTTCCACTATCTATATCTCCGCGTCTTTAAATATCAATTAGCAATTTTATATAACACCACGGAAGTGATTCATGGTAAACTTAGAAAAGTTTGAATGTGGGGTCTAACCATGACTAGACACCCCTAGAGCCAGACATAACAAATTCGGCAAAGATAATGCTACAAACATTTGGCTATTTAAATGGCAAACATTTCGGGTAGCAGTCAGTATTCGGTTTTCCCTCTAGCGGCTAGCACGACGAAAGATAACGTTATGGACTTTTACTATATGCCCGGCAGCAGCGGCTGCCGCACCGTCATAATGGTGGCTAAGGCCCTGGGAGTGGAGCTCAACAAGAAGCTCCTGAACACCATGGAGGGTGAGCAGCTGAAGCCGGAGTTCGTAAAGCTCAATCCCCAGCACACGATTCCCACCCTGGTGGACAACGGCTTCGCCCTCTGGGAGTCCCGCGCCATTGCCATCTATTTGGTGGAGAAATACGGCAAGGACGACTCTCTGTTCCCGAAGAACCCCAAGGAGCAGGCCGTGATTAACCAGCGTCTGTACTTCGACATGGGCACCCTGTACGCTGCCTTCATCACGTACTATTATCCACTCTTCCAAACTGGAAAGACCGGATCCGACGAGGACTTCAAGAAGATCGAAACTGCCTTCGATCTGCTGGAAACATTCCTGACTGCCCAGGACTACGTCGCCGGTGGTCAGCTCACCATTGCCGACATCGCGATTCTATCCACAGTGTCCACCTATGAGATAGTGGAGTTCGACATTGCCAAGTATCCGAATGTGGCCAGGTGGTATGCCAATGCCAAGAAGGTTACTCCCGGCTGGGACGAGAACTGGGAGGGTCTGATGCAGATGAAGGCCTTCTTCGAGCCTCGCTTGGCGGCGGGAGAAAAATAATTAATATATAATTAATAATTAAACTTTAATGTGTCCATACAAAATATAATAAAAAATTATTGACTTGAAGTTCCTAGAATTCGGGGAATCCTTTTACAGTCGGATGCCTAAAACTCATCGAAGGAGTCATTTGCGACCTATAAATCATATATATTCTTGATCAGCACAAAAAACGGAATCAAACTAGGCTTTCCGATTCGAATTGAATGCTTTTTTAGCAGAGTTATGATTTATCAAACTTTGATTTTCTGGATTAAAATCCCTAGAATGTGGGGTATCCTTTTACAGACAGACACTAAAAAGTCATCGAAGGAGTCATTTCCGACCCCATAAATCATATATATTCTTGATCAGTACGAAAAGGCGATTCAAACTAGCCCCTTCGGTAGAAAAAATTTTTTGGTCATGTTTTTTTGCAAAAATCGACAAAAAATTAAATCTTAAAAAAAGTTTTATTTAGTATGCAGATTTATTGTCCCAATAAAAACTAGCACAGAACTGCTTTCAGAATTGAAATTAATGCATTTTTGTCTTAGTTATGAAATTTTAAACTTTAGTTTGTCCATGTAACCTCTTATAAAATTTCACTCAATTAGCCAATACTTTCACTCATTGCAAAGATTAGTGCAACTTAACATGAGTGAGAACATCAGCCTCCCAAGTCCGCCAAAAACTTAATAGCATACTTTCGGGGTGTACCTGCTCACACCATTAACATCACTCAACTTCACTGTAAGAACAATGAGTGGAAGTACTGGAACTGAGTGGATTGAGCGGCCTCACAATTCAGCTAAAAATTTCATTGCATACTTTCGGGATGCATCTGCTAATAACATTACACAGAAATTGAGTCATGTTAATAGCGTTTCTGTACGCTCATTCTTTCCACTTCTTTCCCCTCGCCAACAAGCTGTAGTTCAAACTTTGGCCGCTTGATCGCGTTTTCGGTCTGACAACCCTTCTAAATATGTTTTTAAACGAGTCATTTCCCACTCATAAACATTATATATTCTTGATCAGCATCAACAGGAGCATCAATATAGCCATGTTATTAATTCTAGTCTATTATTTGGTAATACATTTCCAGTTTCCAGGGCGATACAAAATGAGGTCAATAGGGCAAACTCTAATCTCCTTTGTGGGGACATCCGCTTTGCAGGGCTTCCTTTCGAGCTCTGGATAATTGCGAAATCTTTTAAGTTTTATTACCAATCAATTTGCGTTCCGCCCCTCATAATTTGACCCTGGATGGAGCTGCCCCAAGGGGGAATCATTCGGAGCGTATCCAATCAAGGCATCGCCCACGCCTGACAACAGTCCCAGTCATGTGTACACTGGCACCACCACCAGGAACGCCCCTATGGCGGCACACCTCACCCAGGATTCCACAACTCACACCTTGTGCCGCCCCAACCCAGCCCCGGATCCCCTCTAGCTTTTCATCACACTTTGTTTGCCATGTTGCCACACACTCATTTAGCGCTGAGTTTGTTTTGTAATTGCTTTCCATTGTTGGACTGAAAATTGCAAAATGTTTGCACTACACTCGCAGGATTCTCACCCTGCAGGAGGTGTGATGGAGGAGGAGGGCCCCTCTCTGTGAGTGTGTGGAGGGTAGCTGGGTGCTCGAGACGGAGTCCTGCCCCAGGACACCCCCTCATTTGACTACCGGTGCGCATAATTGTAGACCTGGCAACGCTAGGCGGCAATTGTCGACGGAATCGGTCCTAATAATAAGCTACACCTCCCACGCCGTCGCGTTATTAATAAACGCCGCGACAGCTGGCCAAGGGACAAACGGCAAACCTTTCAAATTATGCACAAAAGGTGCTTCATTATTAATAAATTTACCTGGCCAGCCCTCCGCTCACTCACCCGGCCTGTATTCAAAATCCAAATCGCGACTGTCGATGACACTTGCCAATTGTTTCGACGAGGCTGCCGACCAGGTCAGAGCCCAGGTCGAGGCTCAGGTTCAATAGCCATCCAGGTCAGAGGGCAATGTCAAAGATTTTCCTGCCCCTTTCCGGCCACTTATTGAACGGGCACCTTGAGACCATTAATTAGTGGCTGATTGTGCGCCTCGTTAGAGCTCCAAGCCAAAAACCGAAGCAGTTAATGAAGTCCCGAAAAGCCAACACTTTGAGGTGGAATTAAATAAAGTTATTGCTTAATTAAAGCAAGGAAATGGAAAGATAAATGCGGCAATTTAGATAAGGGATTAGAGTTAAGCCTAAATGGGAAACTATAGGAAATACTTTGTTTAAAGGGCATACAGCTTTAAGTAATTCTAGAAATAAATGCTTAAAGATATTTTTCGTAAGTTCTTTAAATCAATTAGAACATACATTTAAATTGAAAGCCCTCCTTCTTCTTTAATTTAATTTACTATCTCTTTTTAGCCTGAACAACAAACAGAGAGAAAATAAGCTTCTAACCTGAAAGAGCTAAAGAATAGGCTGGAAAAGACAAAAGAAAATCCCTGCCACGTCCTTCATTCCCTTTAGCTTTCCCATGATTTATCCCGCATCACGTATACGTCACGTAGCCCAGTGGGTTCAAGTGAGCAACTCAAGCAACCTCGAGGCAATCAGACTCTCTGCCTGTCGAAGGTCATGAACGTCGTCTGCATTGGAATTGCTTGTGGGACCTGGGCCAAAGGCAAATCATATTTGAAATAATCAAAGCAAATAAATACGTCTCAGACAGGTCGGAGCTTCACTGTCAAGGCACTTGGGGGTTGTGTATTCTGGGACAGACCACATCAAACCCAGCGATTCGCATTAATTTCCATTCATATTCATATCGAAATTCAAATTCAGAGACAGATTCATTTGTAAACAAACAAACAATGTGAAAAGAGGGAGAGCGCGCGACAAAGCAATAAAAATTAACACATGCCCATTTCCCATTTCCCAGCCAGCCAGCCAGACAGTTTCCCTCTGACAAGATATGTTGACTCGTGTAAATAAACAATATGTGCATCATACATAAACAATAAAACGCCCATAAATAATGCACTCTGGCAATTAGAGGAGCAAAAAGTGATGTGAAATTTCTAAAATGTATAAAAGTTAAATCGAATATGGTGTGAATGGAATTTCAATTGCCATGTTCCGTGTTTGCGTAACAAAAATGCAGTAAAACAATTTCTGAGAGCAAACAAACTGCTGCCATGCATTTCAAATGAATTTTGAAATTAAAAATCACGCAATTGCAATGGAGTTTTTCCCAAAACCCAACACAGCTTTGAAATCACTTGCAATGCCATGGGGAAGTTGCTAACTTTGTGAACTTTTGATGGGCCATCATTTTCGATAAATAGCTGCCACGTGGAGCACTTGTTCCAGATTCACTCCCAGGTCCTTTTTGTCTTATTCCGCGTGCCATAACTCATATCTCGACGCAATCAATCTTGGCCAGACTCGCTCTCTATTTGGCTGGCCATTCATTTGCATGCGACCGCCGTTTGTTTGCTCATTTATATTGGTCAACGGCAGTGGCCTTGATGCTTGGCCCGAACAAATCCAGAGCCATTTGTAAACATTGTATCAAATTTTAGCTGCAATGCTGCAGAATATTTATAAATATTTCCTGTGAGCTTGTCTCGCCGCCTATACATTATATATATACAGCATTTCCCTGACTTGTTCCGACTTTTCCCTCTGATATATTTATAGACAGAATGACAGTTTTTTTCCTCTCTCACCGTGGACACATGTACGCAGTTTGTTGACTTTTGATATGGGTCAAGGAAGCGGGAAAACTTTTTCTTTCCTTCAGAGACCGAAGACCGGAGACCGGAGACTGACTAATGTGGCACACACGTGCTGGCAATTAGTCTGCGATGGGCTGCCGCTGCCCCAACGTGACTGGGAGCTGGGGGCCAGCAATTAAATGGCAAAGGCAAACGAATTCGAACTTAGTGGATTAATTTGGCCCTTTCGGAATATTTGCGTAATTAATTTGATTAAATGCTGCGTGCTGCATTCCCCAAAACAGATTGTGACATAATACCCTCGCTCCATTGGCGTCGAAGATCACGCCTGTGAGCCATTAAGCTCATCGCACCTTTACCCCGATTTGATGCCCTTTTGAGAGCGTTCCGTAAATATTTGACAAACGTAAACATTTACGCTCCATTCGCTACCCAAGCCAGTGAAGTTGCGTATACGCCACGTGGACCTGGGCTGCTGCCGCTCAGGAATAAAATTTATGAGCTGCAGCTTAACTTCCAGCCCGGCCGCAAGTAAGCCACACAAAAATTCAGCTACTTAAGGCAGCCAAAAAAAATAAATAAAAATATAAAAGGAAAGACGAGAAAAACACTAACACAGCCAAGAAGAGAAATGGCAAAATAAAAACTTTCACTTGGCGCCAAGGGGAAGGCTAATTTTAGAAGCGGCTGCCACTTGAGAGCGGAGCACTTGGACTGCACACTTTTAATTTCCTTGCTGCAGTCTCCTCCGGGGTGTGCTTAGGTCGGATACGGATAAGCTGGCCCGGACGGAGCTGACCTGACCCGAGGCGGCATCCACCTGCCAACACACAAAACCCACCTGCCGGTTGGGCAACAGTTTAACCCTGCCGCCAGGGTGCAGTCTTTTATTTCTGGTATAAACCACTTCTTGACCCTTGACCGAGTGCCTTTGGCCGAGCTTAATTAGTTGGCCAATAAGCCGAGTTGCATTGCTTTTTTCAAGCCATTCCCGCTGCCATTTCAATAGCGAATTAAAGCCACATTAATTGCCAAAATGTTGCCATTGTTAATGCCAAAACCAAAAGGGAAGAGAAGAGAGAATTGAGAATTATTTTTAGCCGGAGCCGAAAATATTTTAATTAATTAAGAGTATGCAGTGAAAGGGAACCCTTTTTTTTCACCCCCTTTCATAGACAAAGATGAAAAATGGCCGCTAAGTAGCGCAAAGTATTTGCAATGAATTTGTAAAGGAAGAGAACGGCCGCGGACAGGGAGTAATAGATAACTTTTCAAGGATGTCTGCTCGGAACATTAGACTGGCTCTTTCTTGATTTTGTGGAATTTTAATTGGGTTGCCTGAACCGGGGCTGGACTGGCCTCTCTCCTGGCGGCCTAGAAGGTGGAAGAGCAAAAACAGCAGAAGAAGAAACCCCTTGAGGAAAGGGCCTTTCGGGATATTTAATGGCTGGCCGCAGAATTGTGTGACTATTGAGGGCGGGCTTACTGCGTAGGAAATGGCAATCCCGGGCATACTTTACTCTATATCCGAGTCTTAGGCCGGCGACTTATCGGCCCAGTCATCTAAGCCTCGTCCTGGACTCAATTTCTTCTTTTCTCCTCCTCCTGCTCCTCGGAGAGACGGCAGCTGGCAGCTGAAAGCTGGATGAACATGAAACGCATTTGGCAGGACAAATGGTTAGATGGACAGGCAAATGTTTGAACATGTCCTGCCATAATTTGTGCTGCC
Source organism: Drosophila anomelani (assembly GCA_035045905.1). NCBI lineage: Eukaryota > Metazoa > Arthropoda > Insecta > Diptera > Drosophilidae > Drosophila > Drosophila anomelani. Next base: position 15,842,877 of record JAWNOO010000165.1, read on the forward strand.
AAAAACAAACAAACAAACGAACCAAACTGCCAGCCGGAAAGAAATTTGACCGAAAGCAGTGAGAGATGTCTAATAAGGCGGCCTTGCCTGGGCTTTTGATTGATTAAGTGCCTGCATTTGACATGGCCCTTGACGAGGCCAAGAGAGAGAGCTGATGGCCATGGCCATGGTCGTGCTGTTGGGATAAAGTTGTAAAAATCTATAAAAGCGTGCCCCGTACGGAGGCCTAAACACATTGTAAACATTTCTCGCTTTACGAGCGCCTGCTGTGTGGACACTTTTATGCACATTACATTTATTACTAATACGCCACGTAAACACTTAAAGCGAGGAGAGCAGAGAGCGAGCAGCCGAGCAAACAAGCGACTTCCGTGCCATCAAAATGAGCCACACCAACACCAGCACACAAACAGACAGACAAACAAACAACGCCGAAGGCAAATGGCGGCGAGTGGGTCAGTTTGTGTGCGGGAACGACGCGTCGGCCACAGGAAGTCGCACAAAGCCGGGCTCATAACACGGCAGCGGCCGATGTCGGCTCTTTATTTAGATTGTGCCCAGCTGCCGCATATGCTGACGAAGGCATTCACGAATGGAGGTAAGGCTTGTAGGAATCTGGCAATATTTAGGGTAATAATCAGGTTCTGGATTATCAAAATAAATTTATAATTATTTATTTTCTTTAGGAATTAAATACGTCTGATAATTGAGAAAGCTAAAAGTTCTATTTCGCTTTTAAAACTCATGTAAGGAATGCCTTGAAAGTTCGACAGCTTCCTCCTTCGAGTATCTCTTCAATGACTCACTTCTCGCTCCCCGGCTATATTTTATATTTATCCTAAATTTATATGCAGGCAATGCTCGACCGCAACGTGACATTGTCAAATGTGTCTGTCTCACAGCCGTGTAATGTGTAATATGTGTGTATGCAAGGGCGAGTGTGTGTCGCTGACGGGAACTGGGACCGGGACCGGGACTGGTACCGGGAGAAAGCATTTCCGGGATCAGCGGTGTCGGTGTCACACACACGCCAAGCCAAGCCAAACCAAGCTGAGCCAGTCAAGCGGCGTTTCCGAAAAAAAGCAACCCATAAACCCATAAACTGCGACGGCAACCTGCTGGGCTCGTTATTATGCAGCAGAAAATAATAACAATTCTCGACGACCAACAACTGGCGGAGGAGCTGGCGAATAGTGGAGCAGACGTGCAGAGGAGCTGATGTGCTGGGGCTGGACAGGTGAGGCGGCGGGCTGACAAATAGCAGGTGTTGCCAAAACACAAGAAGAGCAGAATCAACATGAAAGGATTTCAGTTTAGCCGGGCTCTTGATACCCGCTACTTAAGAACCTCAAGGGTGTGCAGTATTTCTGATAACTTCAAGTATTTTGGAAATATTTTAACAACTAAAAATATCTTTAAATAAAATAAATATTCATTGTATATTTCTTTATTTAAATTTATTTTACTGAAACAGATTTTGAAGATAAAAACACAGCAATAGATACTTATGTATAAATTTCCACTTAAATCGCCATTCAAGAACATGAACTTCTACTTACAAAGTATCTCACAGTCGAAGCTCTTGAGTTAAAGCACTCGTCCTTGTTGTTTTTTTCTTGAGAAAAGCGTAGCAGGCCGGAAAGAAAACTCCTTTGACGTGACGCCTGTCTAAGCAAAGTCAGTGCCGTGCAGAGAGTCCTACCATACTCCCTTCAGTTTCCTAGCTCGCTTTGCATGCCACCCGTAGCCATAGAGGTATCCTTGCCGCATTCATACCCTGCTTCGTCTGTCCATCTGTTTGTCCGTCTGTTGTTGGTGTGTTTGCTGAAGGCAGTACATCAGCCGGATGCAAGGCAGGGTCCGGAGGAGGCAGGACCAGGCTGTGCATTTTTGCCAGTACTCATCGCTCGAGGATTCTGGGAAACGGATTCCCCGCGTCCTTGGAGCTGGTCTGGCAAATATTTGGGAAACCGAGTGAAAGTAGCCGGGGGGAAATCGTTTGGAGGAATGCTCCGTCGTCGTCGGATGCCGTATTTCCATTTCTCGGCCATTTGCTGCATGTCTAAGCTGTTGCCGCTGTCGCAGAGAGCTCTCCATTCCGGGTCTGGGCTCCGTGAACTGGGTTCCGGTTTTCGGGTTCCGGGATTCAGGATAAGTGTGTGTTAATTTTACGCCCTCTTTCGGGATGGTCCTTCGCACATGTTGAGGCCAAGTTTCCGCAATTTGAATTAAGTGCACGCCCCCAAACCAGGCCCTGTGATGTTTTTATTGCGCCTAATTGCTCATTTACAGCCACTGTCAGCTGGATGCTGATAGCTATAGCCCATTGCCATAGCCTTAGGCCCAACTTCGGATTAAAGCCAAACGCCTCTGGGACGTAATTATTGGTTCCGGGAATCCGGGAGATTTATGCTGGTGGCCCCAGGAAGACGTCCGGCGGCTATCAAATGCCCACACGTGGCCGACTCTTGATAGCGGAACTTAATGCGTTTTTAATTTGCAGCGTTTTTATGGCCCAGAGAGAGTCCCACTGGGCGAAGCCGGAAAAAGCTAAATAAAATGGCAAACCGCTGACTCGGCGAGGCTGTCTGCTGTAAACACTTAATGTGCAGGTCGCGTCCAAATACTCGCTCTGGAACTCGGACCGGACCCCGGACTGGGTCCCGGCACTATTCCAGGGGCTGGCAGAAGGAGGATTGCTGGTTTTATGGATGAGAAATATAATATATCTTATTTTTTAAGCAAGCTAGAAGGAGACTATGAGTATCTGCTGATGATGCAGTTGAGAAAATAAACTTATATACCTTTTTTTAAATTTACAAATAACTTTCGAATGTCGTTTCATAATTTTTTTACTTAAAGATAATTTTATTAATATTATAAATAGTTTTATTTGAACGTTTACTTTACTTAGAAGCTGAACATAAATACATTTTTACCTGGAATAAGGTTTAGCCTCGGTAACTCCGCTACTGTCTTTTCGTGATTACCATCCACACCCACCTCTGGCCCGATCTCTTCACAGTTGTATATATTTTTCGGACAACGACAGCAGCAACAATAACAAGGACAACAAATTTGCACACAACGTTTATGTAAAATAGACGACATTTGTTTTATTGTCATGGGCCGCCTCGTGTCATGGCATCTCCGCAGCATCCCGAAAAACCCAGCCCCAGCCCAGAGCTCCGCTGGAGAGCAGCGAGCACGCTTTCATTTTAATTGCACACATGCTTATCATTTCAACAACAGCACAACAGCCCCGACATCGGACAACGCTTACACCCGTGCCAGTACCTACTATATACATATATGTATAAAGCCAACCGCCGCGGCAGCTCGTTAGCTCTTGAGCGGAGTGCGAAAGCCAACAAAAAGTAAAAAAAAAAATGTTGCCAGGCTATTTCTGCCATCCAATTCACTTGTGCCGCCGCTTTCCCCCCAAAAATTTGCAAATGGCAACAACGCCGAGAACAAGGGCCGACAACAACTGTTGAATATATATTTATACCCAAAAAAAGTAAAGGAATTGTTGGCAGTGGGGTCGAAGGGCAGAATACCCTAGTAAATATATTTAAGCTATTTAAAATTTAAAGCTTAAAAAGGGGTTATATTATAAGCTACATTTAAGGAAGTTTTTCATGATGCAACTATCGACTTTAAAGATCTTTAAATTAAACAAAATTCCAGTAAACCTCAATCTGACGTTCTCTGAAAAATCTCTTCTATAAAATCTCATAAGAATCTCTGTCGGAATTGCCAAATTATATAGCCCTCTGCAAGGGTATAAATATGCATATACACATGCTATATATATAGACCGGAAAAGACTGCAGGCAAAGCCATAAAAGTCAGCTACTTAAACGCAATTGAGCTTTAATATGGCGGCGAGGAGCAGGAGCGTTTCTGGTGCCCATCAGCAAATAAACACCCAGCAGGAACAGATTTTTCTGAGGGAGGAGGACTCGGTGCACCCTCTCTCTCTCCCTCTTGGGTCTGGACTATAAAAAAGATTTACTGTCTACAAATTTATGACCCCCACCGCAAATCTCCGCCCCAAATCCGCAGCATCCGCATCACGGGCAGAGAAATAGAAACAAGGTTAAGCTCAAGCGGATACAAATTTCGCTCTATCCTGGCATTTTAACTCGCATTGTAAATCTCAATTAAAGTTATCCCCTTACCCCCCGGCATTGGCCCTTGTCTCCTGTCTCCTGTCTCCTGTCTCCCGTCTGCGGCTGCTGGGGAATGTTTGGCATGCGATGGCCACTCAATATAATTGAAATCTAAGCGCCTGGCGAACAAACCAAAGCAAACAATGTGTCCACGATGAGCAGCGTTCATTCCGAACAAAGGCGCCAGGTGACTGGCATTTTTATTGAACCAGATTCGGGAATTGGAAGGATTTTGCCAATATATTGTGGCTATAAATTTTACCTTTCCCTTTAGTTTAAGTATTTATCTTTCATATTTTCGCTTTGTTTTATTCATTTCCTAAATATCATTTAAAATTCTTCACTAGTCGCCGGAAAAGGTAATTCCCAACCTGAGTTTCAGCTTAGCGTAATAGTTCCCGAGAGAAAACTTGGCTCTGTCTTGGCCCAGCCAAGTTGAAGAATTATTTGCATGGAAGGACACTTATAAAACGTTTCTGTCCATCTCACGGCTAGGGTTCCCATTGTCCGGTAATGGTCTCCCTGTCTCCAGTTAAGCATTCTCTGAAAAGGAGCTCAAATTGCGTATTCCATTTCCAGATTTCATCACCCTCCCCCTCTCTTTGTGGCCAGGACTCTGTCCGAGTTTACTTTTCTCCACCCCGAACCCATTCTTAAAACCCAACCCCGACACTGCTTCCTGCTCCGAATGCCTCTTGGCGCAAATCGTTTTAATTTCTTGCACATTTTACGCGCTACTCATCTTACCCCGCTCACTCACTCACCGACAAAAGAGTGCCAGATAGAGAGGAAAACGAGGAAAAGTCCAGTTTCCCGACACTAGGATACCCATGCAAAAATCACATTAAATTATACTAAAAAAAGCAACCTATAAAAATATGTAGTTAATGGCCTGCTCTTGATGGTTAAACTAAATTTCCTGTTTAACTTTTTGTAATATTATTATTCTATAAAAAAACATATAGTTAGTTTTTCCTTACAGGAGTGCAGGTATACCTTTAACCCAACATTACTGTTTAAAGGTGGGACTTTGGTGTCCTGCGAGAGGCAATGGGCGATGGACTGTGACTTGAGGGCAGGCCAAAAGTGTTTGGTTCTTCGGTACTTGGCGGCGTGGTGTCCGTGTCAACGTAACTTTTATTTCCCCCGGCGGCAGCACAGAAAAAGTGAATGGGAGCGGGAGAACTCAAGCACCCTCACCTGCCTCCCAACATACGCCATTCCGAAAGACCACTATCCCCTCCTGCCCCACCAGCCAACACCCAACACCCCTCATTGTTGTCGGTTTTTTATGACAAAGAGGCGCAGGCGTTGGCCCACCGTGAAAACTGAAACAGTCAAATGGCGTGGGATCCTTCACACAGGGAAAAAATAAAAAGATCAAGTTGGACCTGACTCTTTAAAAAGAAGGGTGGCTACTACCAACTATCTATATTTAACATTTTAAAAAATAATTGAGATATTCTATTCACAAACATTGATGATGAGAAAAGATAAATAAATTATCAAGCACCCTTGTCATTATCAAAGTTATGGACATTCTGACAGCTCTCTTTAGAAGTTTTCACGTTTCATATTTATGTTTTTGCCTGTCGGCAGCATACTATGTAAGTATTCTATATTATTTTAAAATGAAAAAATCTGACGTAAAATAAACCGTTTTCGGTGCAAGCAAGCCAACTGAAAATGGGCGTAGAAAAAACGTGTTTGCTAAAACGGAACTAGCCTCCGATGGTGGCCACTGCCTGCCCTGCCCTGCCTGCATATGTGGGGTAATGGTTCGGTGGGGTTCCGGATAGGCGAGAGATATGCACGGCAGGGGCTGAGCCCACGTAACCAAATTTATGATGTCGTTATTTACATGGCATAAACTTTGCTTCCTCGCTCCGCCAGCTGCAAATAGATTTCATGCTTTGTTTTATTTTCCAACTCAACACCCTGTTCCACGACCATGGATGGTCTATAAAGGTGCGAGATGGAGGGTCTTTATGGGAGATATCTGGAATATGGACTCACTTTGGCAGGGCATTTGCTAGTCTGCAACATCCCCCGAGTCATCATCTAGTTTTCCTTTTTTTTATATATAAATTCCGCGAGATTTTAATTGGATTTTATCTTCCCGCTGCCATTTTCACAGCTCCAAATCGCAATTCGCTATTCGCGCTCCCTTGACTGCTCCTGTGTGTTGTCGTTTTCATGCAACGTTGATTTAAGCTTGAGGGAAATTGGCGAATGAAATGCTTCGTGTAAATAACTGACATCGAGGGTGGTGGCAGCCACCGCCACCGCCCCCCAAATACCAAAATGCTGTTGTTCGGCGCTTTGACATGTTGCGGCGGGCCGCAGGGTTCGTGGGGTCGACCGCCGAATGGCTGCCACTGAGCCACAAACACGCACGAGTTCTCCGGATGCCATTGAAGTTTGGCCCAAATCAATTGGCCAAATATCGCTGGAGCCAACTTCAACTTTCTTGGCAGCCATATGTTGCGTGGAGCTTGATTTTTCAGCCGAATATTTTGCCAATTTGCTTAATAAGTTTGTACGGCCACAAAAAAAGGGGCAAATGCTGATGGATTATCGACGAATCCATGAATTTACCAACACACGATTCCCTGGGAAACCTAACTAGGGATGGCCAATAAATATTTAGATATTAAAACGATGTTAAATTAGGAATTCGATAATAAATTCAATCCCTAACGATATAGTTTAATATATTAATGAAGATTTATAAAGAATATATATAAGAATTCAAATTTAACTAATAGTTAGGCATAATTTCACAATTTTTATAGAAAAATACAATTTTGTTAGTTATTAGTTCTATCTATCTAACTATCTTAGATATTTCAGATTATATTATTATGTACAATATCAAAAACTGCACTTTCCCAATTCTTTAAACATGATTGTTCTTTTCCCTGTACATCGCTAGCCCGAAACCCTGTCAAAGGTAAGCAATTAAGTCATTTGAGCCCCCACATACGGGTACACACCAAGGGAAAAGCCATTTTTCATTTAAAGTGCCGCTACGAAATTCATAGTCCTGGCCAAACGACAATTCGATTGAGGCACATAATAGATGGCAGATGATAACTACAGTCATTTGCACAGTGGGTTGGGGCTGCCAGTCCACTTAAATTCATACAATTTGTTTTATTTCGACAACAGAGAAAAATTGTTCAAAGCAAGACAAATGTTCCCTTTGTGCGTCGAAGGCATTTCCGAAATGAAAATGAAAATGAAAACGAAAATGATAATGACAATGCCGATGACGATGACGACAAAGATGATGATGGCTGGGAGAGCAAAAGACAGGGCAGCTTTCCCCATAAGAAGGATAAAGAAGCAGACGGAACGCAGTGGGGAAAATGTGTTTTGCTAACATTTCAACACAACGTCTTAGGCTTCTGGGAGGGATTCCCTAATGGACAAACAACAAGAATTTAAGTGCTGGCTTCCCTGGGAGGAGGAGAGTTATGGAATGGTGTCTGTTGACCATCAGTCAAACCATAAAGCAGGATGTCCAAGGTTGTGTATCCAAGTTCTTTGACTTTTATATTTTGATGCTCTTTTTTTGAAGTAATGATAAAATAATTAGAAACAGAAGACTTTAATAAATAAAATACATAAAGCACATGTTTTCTCTTTAAGAAAATAGCTCTTTTTAATAGTTCAATCTTTTCTATCCAGTTATTGATTATTATATTAAGAAATATTTTTATCTTAAGTGAGAGAGCAATACATTTGCCTCTTGAAAATTTGCATATCTGTAGATTGTTTTGTTTTGGCACTTTTTACGAATTATTTATTTGCCTCAGACTGTTGCCCCGGGCAACCACAATTTAAAGTCAATTTGTTTGTCATCATTTAATTGAACCGCGCCTGACCGAGTTTTTGCTTGTGATTTGCATTTTCCAGCTCCCCCATTCGAGTGTGCCTCCTTGACAATGCTTTTGGCCATCAATTTATTTACAAATATTCCTCCCAGACCTGCGCAGGGCAGTTCCAATTCAATTGAGTGTATTTATGTGTACCGAGAGTTCCATATTTCTTTGTCAGTTCGCCTTGGACTTAAAGCCACGTCAGTTGATGCCCACATTACGTATACGCAATGTTTGCATTTCATTAACAGCGGCCAAAAATCGCTTTATGGCGGTAGAAGGAAGCCAAAAGCAGTATTATATTTTCGACTGGAAGCCGATACTGTTTACCTGGAATATCCCCGGGAATTTACCCTTGCGGACTTAACGCTTCATATATCATCGGATGCCATTTGCCACTAGTCGCCGGCTCAGGCTCTAGTGCAGCTCATCGCCCGATGAGTTCTCTCAGTCATGCAACATTAAGCATTTGTCTTTACCACTTCCCATTGCCATTGCCACTGGCACAGACTCCTGAGCCTTCGCGGGAGTCTCCTCGTACTCCATTATTGCAGTTTAATCTGCCCGAGCCATTGCATACTTCCCGGGGAACTCGCATGAAAAACTCTCCGACATAAATTTTTACGCATTTTCGCGTTATACATACTTAATGCTACTATTAATTTATTGTTTCAGCTGGCAAGGGTGGTTTGAAAAGTTCTGAAGGTGCAAAATGGAACTGAGAGTTTGGTAATTAAATGGGAAATGAAATGAAAATGTACAAATGATACAAAGTTAATGTATGATTGTTTGCAGCTCATTTGTTTATAATAAATGTATTAATATATTTAATTTAATAACAAAAATTAAAGGAAAATTAATTAATTAATTAAATTAGATAGATAGAAGTGTTAATTAAATAAAGAAGTACTTCAAACAATATTGAATTCCCCTATGAATGACTATCTACATCTTATCATTAAAGCCACATCAACTTGGAACTCCTCACGCAACTCGGGCTGGCAGTGCACATCTGTGTGTAATTCATACACTCGCTGGCGGCAAAGAGTGTGTTTCTGCGTGTGTGCCTGCCCCTTAATTCCAGCCCGCGTCGCTGTGCCCACGCATGTAATGCGAATGATTAAACTGTTACGGCAAACAAAGTGAGAGGCAAGACAATGACGAAATGAACAGGGCTGTAAGGGAGTCTCCGTCCCCGAAAACCCCTCAGGTCGTGTGAGTTAATGCCGAAATTTCTGGCAATCAGGGGTGCGCGAGTGTCATGAAATATGCAAAGCAACTTTTCACAGGCTGCATCAGCAGCTGGGACAGATCGAGACACGGATGCGGATGCAGTTTACTGCCGCAGATGTTCTTGGGGATGCTCGCACTTCATCATCAATGCGGACAAGTTTGCTTCGGTGTTTGCTCCGAGTGCCAGGAGATAGTAGTATTTGCCCATTCCCGGACCGGAAGAATCAGGATAATTGCATCAAATGGGATATGTACACTTTCCTTCTCGGGCTCTAAGAATTTTGACTTTTTGCGTGCAGCAGGTCTGCAGCAGAAGTTATTATTTAGTATGCTCTGTTTTTTTCGGTGCTTGTGTTTGTTTTTGCACTTCCTTCCCCAGGATGGCGATGTCCTTCCGTCCCAAGAACTGCAGTTTTGTCGCCTGCAGTCGTTACTACGGTCGCTGTTGTTGTCTTTCTCCATCCACTTGAATGAAATTTCCGGCGACAGCACTAAACAATCATAATAACAGATACTTTTTCCTTGGCACACAGCACAATGCCTCGCTTTCTGTCAGTCCTCCTTCCGTCTTCCTCTCGAACGCTCGAGCTGCTGAAATGGAGGGGAAACTGAGCAGTGCCTGTCAGTCAGTGAAGCGTTCAGGACGGACAGACAGCTGTCTGAGTCCGTTTCGTTTCTTTAAAGAGCATTCTGGGGAAGCCGAAAAAAAACGTGTGCAATTAGAATGGGAAAAAAGCAAGGCGGAGAAAAACTGAAAATTCGATCAACGAACGAGTAAGAAGCAAGAACGGCAATTAAGATTTGCAAAAGAACTTTTCGAAGCACATATCTGATGCTAAACCATTTGTAAATCCATGACATTCGGCTTGTTGTAATGAATAGATAAGTGAAAGGAATGGAAAATGTATATCTCAGTGCTTTTTGTTTAGTAATTTCAATGTAGAGTTCTTGTAAACATTTTAAATTCAATGTAAATTAAGACCCATTTAACTAAAAATACAAAAAATGAATACAAATTTAGGAGGACAATCTGAATCAATTAAATATATGCATTATAATATGATTTCTTATGCCATATATTCAATTTTATATTCAAGATGTCACTTGTATACATATTATTAAAATATTTTATGTAATTTTTTCCCCATAGAATGCATAATACAAACCTTAAGAAATCCCTCATAAATATAAAAACAAATATCCTGCCTTAAATCGCAACTCAAAGCGTTGGCCATAATGTACCCTCAGTATAACTTACCCACTGTATCTCCGGACTTGCTGGATTCCTGCCCAACTGCAGCTGGGCGATAACTTTTTGCTTAGAAAACAAATTGAGTTAGTGTCTTGACCTACTCAACGGGCCGATTTTGTTTGTGATTTGTGCCTAGAGGCGAGCAGCAGTAGGCACCAAAAGCAACAGCAGCGAGGCAAAGGAAAACTTTTGTTTTCATTTCAAAGCGAGAGAAAATGAGAGGAAAAGCGAAAGAGAAAACTAAGAGCGGTAGTTAAGAGAAACTAAAGGTCGATAAAGCAGTGCCTGCCTGCCGGTCGGATAAATATAAAGAAATCTTAAAAAGAAATCAAAAATTATAAAAAGCAATTAGCTTAATCTTTTAAAAATAAATTATTTTTTATAAAAAATATAGAAAAGCAATTATAAATGTTAGTGTTCAGCCCGCTCTATTTATTACGGGTTTATTGCACTTTGCCGTCCAACTAGGCGTATACTTAATATTGCGCATACGCCACGCCTGCCGGTCCTCCTACGTTCATTTACTTGCAACATTTTTTCCCAATTTCATATAACAATTAAAAGCCATTAGGGACTCACAATAAAGTATTCGTGGCAACAGCATCTTCAACACGTTCCCCCAGTGTTTCACTATATTTCGCCCAAACGCATCTGATGTTGTTGTCGTTCTGAGGTAATGGCGTGTCATTTGCATTTTGCATGATGGTAACAAAACAACAACTGCTCTGCCCGGCTGTGTGTGTGTGTGTGGCAAATGATTTTTGTGTGTGTGTTTCGCACAGCGAATGCGAATGAGAAAGCTATGTTGCACAGATCCGTATAGGTCTTCGTAGGGGAAAAGTTGAAATGAGCCCAGCAACAGCGATGATGATGATGATGGTGATGATGGTTGGCCAGCAGCAGATGCATTTATGGATATGATGTGCTAATGCGGAGAAGTTTTTTCGGTTGAGAAAACCCCATAACAACAACAACTGGCTGAAAACCCTTTCAAAAACAACAGCACAAGACATAACTCGGACTCCGTACCCCCGCAGATGCCATTAAATCTTAATTAGTCACGCTCATTTGGCCACACAACACAAGCAATTAAACATTTTTAATCCTCCGGGCCGTGTGTTAAGCCAAAGGTAAATCAAAACATCGAGTGTCGCTGTCGGGTACAAATATTTTCCAAAAGGAACCCTTCATTAATGCCCCCCTGAAATGCAATTAATTTCGCAGCGTACTCCGGCAATTTGATTTACAATTTTATTTTATTTACCACTGGCCATTAATAATAGTTTTTAACACAGGCATTTCCGCTGTGTTTCAGCCAATCCGCCATCCGGCAGCTAAAAAGCGGATTGGAAAAAAGTCAACCAATTCAAACTGAATTCAAATGCCTGCATTTTTTTCCAGAAATTTGATTGTGGTTGTACACATTTTATAGCCATGATATTCTGCGTCAATAACAAAGTGCCAGGCGATGGCCCTTAATGCCATGTTTTGCACGAATTTTTTTACCCTTGCAGGGTAATATAATTTTGAAAGCAATCCTAATTTCAAATACTTCAAACTGCATTGTTTTTAATTATTGGCTAGTTCTTTATTTGACCGAATTGGGTAGAAACTCAATGATCATATTACAAACCAAGCAAGGGTGTTCAAACTTCGTTATTTTGGAAACTATGTCTTCCTGCTGTCGCCCCCAAATGGCTGTTGTTATGGCTTTTGACGCCCGCCTCTTTTTTGCGGCCAGGATAATACAATTTTCAATTTTCGATGTCACCACACTTCGATATTTATTTATCATTGGCAGTTTCAATTGCCATCAATGTGGCACTGTTTACATTTAAGTGGCAAGGCGTTTTGATTGCATTGCTAAAATATTTTTTAATTAGCGATTTCAAGTTGAATTGGCCGTGGCAAGTGTCAACTAAGAGGGATTTGAACGAATTTATTTTTAATTTAAAAGATTAGAAATCATTTTTTAATTCTTTATGGGATTTAATCACTTGAATATATAATCGAAAAGAGTTCCTAATATTGAGTAAAGTGCTTAAATGAAAACCAACTAAGAGAATCAATTGTGAAGTGTACAATTATAATATTTTAGCTAGTATTTTCAATCAAAAAGCCTACATTTTTCTATAACAATACAACAGATATTGATAAATTTTATTTAAAGGCATCTCTCTATTTTTCCCATTTCCATTGAATCAAAAGAACTTCCTTCTACTTTATACAATCTGAAAGCTTTTAATGCAATCAAAATAATCTTGCTGATATTTAATAGCAATTTCCATCAAGCTCAGGTTGACCATTTCAATATCCTGACTGGCAAGCACTCTTGGCTTAACTGGAATTCCATCTCCTGTCCTACCCTGGGACCTGGACCTGCACCTTTTCGCAGAGCCTCGTTCGGAGCACATAAATTATGGCCACAACTCGTCGGCATTACCAACTCGTTTAGCTAAACTCGCACAATAACTGGCGAAAGCCACTGGAACAGTTGCCATATTCTGCCCGACCTTTTCACTTTTGCTTGCTCACTTTTCTTATTTTCCCAACACTCCCCCGGCCGAGACCCACCCACCAACCACCTTGTGCATATTGTGTGCAATATTAAAAGAAAGCCAAGGGCAGGGCCAACAACAATGGGACTGCAAACAAACCGAGACCGCGCCAGGAATTTCAATAACCGACCAAAGCTTGGGTAATATGAAAATATTGAATTTTAAATTCAGCCATATTATTATTGTTATTCTTATTATTAAAAGCAAACTGCGGGACAAGGAAAAGAGGCAATGGCCTCGGTCTCGGCTAATGCAAATTTATTAAATTACAGCCAAGGAAATAACACGCACAAAAGAAAGGCATTAGTGAGAGATTTTCATGCTTACGGCTCTCTCATCTCTCATCGCCTGATTGGATTTCCCGGCTCGATTCACAACTTTTCCCTTTTTCCGACCGCAATTAAGCCTTGGAGGGAGAGAGATAGAGACATGGAGAGAGTTTGCTGCAATTAAAAGGCGCCAAAAGGGAAGCCCAAACTGCAATTGTTTCAACTTTGGCCCAAACCGAAATTCGCTTTTAAATAGTTTTTGCGACCGGCATTTGTTGCGATCTCTTGGAGCGGCCGCCTTTTTCAATTCAATTGGATTTGATTCGGTCAATATTCATAAAATCAAGAGCAAACTTTTCAACTTTTCTGCGGTTTTAAGCCCGAAAGTTTTTATTGGCGCCGACGCTATGCTAGTCCTGGCACTGGCGGTGCCCATTCACCCTTTCCCGCTCGTTTGCGGCTTTGTTCGACTGGCAAATGAAAATAGTTTGCTGCCTGCGAATGAAACCGAAGAACTGAGCAGCGTTCAGGGTCAAATATTTAGCATGTTGTTCAAGAAAATTAAGGTCAGCCCACGCCGGAGGCGCTCTGTTTCCGAACTTTTGTCCATTCTTCCGGCTCATATGACAACACAACAAGAAGCTCATAATGGGGAACAAATTAAATATGCCACAAGCTCGCAAACTTTTGTGTTTTATAAATGTATTCGGGGATTTTTAGCTTTAAGAATGCCGAACAATTTGTGAAGCTTAAAGTCTCCCCCCAGCTTTCAAGTTTATTGAGTTTTTATCGAGACACTTTTCTACAAGGAGCGCGCCCCTCGTCTGTGTTCCCCACTGAATTACAAACCCATAAATAGCAGCTGCTTAGTATGAACTCCCACTCGATATACGGGTCCATCTGTCCCACCTGCATATGGGAGCAGCTTTATCGGCAGCGGGATTGGTGGATTGGAGGAATGGAACATAAGGAATGGAGTTGGTTCACCCCTAAGCCCCAGGTAAGCCTGAGGCGCCTGCTCCCTTATGCAAATTGTTTCGGCTCAAGACGGGGCAGCTGTTGACAGCCCAAAAACCTGAAGCCACACTGACTTATGTGGGAGTAATTCCCTTTTACGATTTTGGCACTCTAGCATAATGTATAGGTAAAAATGCAAAAATCTGATAAATAAAGCTGGATATCTTTTCAGATCTTTGTGTGTGTTTTTAGGCAAAAGTCAAGCCTATACTAAAGTTTTTTTTAAATCGCAGAAAGTAGACACAGAAAGACTGCAAGAATCTCTTTTTAAAATGCAAACTTTATGGTAATTAAAGTGGGAGTTTTGGTTGTTTAATGAAACTACTTCCCTTGCACATTCTGGCTGTCTGTCGGTCCCTCGTTCTGGTAATTATGTATGCTCAGGCACTTGGATAACACTCATCGCATCATCACATTGCATTGCATCGCAGGAGCTTTGGCTTCATCCCAGCGGAAGCCTCACAATCGGCATTAAGCTGATGGGCATTAAAAAAAAACTGTTTCACATACTCCCACTGGCTTTTCCCTCTGCATTTTCCACTTTCCTTGCACTTTCCCCTTTCCCTGGGCTTAAACTCGGCTGTCTGTCTGTGCATCTTGGGGGAGTATCTATATCTCTATCCATCCCAACTGAATGGCAGTCATTGTAATGCCTTCTTTTCCTCTTTTTCAATAATCACTGCACTTAATTGCAAGTAACTATTAATTGAATTAGGAGTGCGCACTCGCAGACAGGCAGACGCAGCGATGCTGGAATGTTGTCAAGGGAAAAGGGATTTCCACGTTGCCAGGCAAGCCAACGTGGTCTCGAATGTCAGCCACCATTTGGCCTAAGAATGATGTTTATGAATCCCTTGCTAACAGTGATGGGAAGGGTACTTGATATATAAAAGGGTTTTGGTTAAATAAAAGGCAAAAGAAATATAAAGGCATCTTGCGAAAAGTTAACTCATAAATTTATCAATTTTTTTATGAAGTAACTATTTTATTTTATAAATTTTACCTTTCTTGTTCCTGATCCATACAGGTACCATATCGAGTTAAGTC
This sequence comes from Drosophila anomelani, assembly GCA_035045905.1. Taxonomy (NCBI): domain Eukaryota; kingdom Metazoa; phylum Arthropoda; class Insecta; order Diptera; family Drosophilidae; genus Drosophila; species Drosophila anomelani. Next base: position 15,858,312 of record JAWNOO010000165.1, read on the forward strand.
TCATCTCTGTCATATACATTTATAAAGAGCAAGCAGAAGTCCCCTCTTTTGGGGCTTGTTTTGCAAGGATGCCAGCCTCGCCTGCCTCTGGTTGTGTTGATGCTGCTGACAAAGATGCGATAATCGCTTCATTCATGGGGCTTAAGCCCGTAAGCAGCCCACGCAGAAAGGATAAAGGGTGCAGACTCCTGAAGGACACGTCACGGGGGCGCAGTGAGTGATGTGTGTATTCGCTAGACAACGTGTGTGTGCGGCATGGCCTGTCGATAACTTTCCCCGAATGGAGAAGCTGCTACTGCCAAAGTTTACACCTGATTTGGTAGGCACAAATCGAATAAATAGCCAGGAAACATTTATAAGGATGCTACACACGTAAATAAAAGAAAATATGTGGAAAAGGAGCTTAAAAAATATATTTATAAAACTACAGAAGCCTTTAAAATTTGCCTTAAATTTACAAGATTAGATTTATTAGATTAGAAAATAAACGCTTTCATTTAATTTTCTTTATGCGCCATTTGATATTCGAGGTAACTCATTCATCTGTCAATCGTGTGGGATTATTTTAAATACAAAAACAAAAAACAGAAAACATTTGTCAGTTTTTTGCAGATATATACACATATAATCGCGACCTTTAAAGGCAATGCATCAATGTCGATTCTTTGGCTGCCTGCAATCTCTCAACTTTGACATTTCGCCGACCATTTTCCATTAATTCCAGAGTTCCTCGCATTTCAGGGGGTGAAACCACCTGCACCTGCTGTGCATTAATTGAATTTAAGTTTAAATTACTAAGAACAAAAGGGGGAGGTGAACAGAAAGAGCGGCATGTGCGTGGGCCAAAGTTTCCTCGTGTTTTTCGGGCGAATGTCAGCTACAGTTGGCCATATACTCGTAAATTTAAATTTGCAGCATTCCGGCAGCAAATTGATGGTGATGATGGCTAAGATGCTGATAGAGTCGCCCCAATAACCCGGTCTGCTGTGGTCAGTTGAGCCCAAGGAGGAGCAGGCGCAGGACATGAGAGAAAGCCGCCACGACTGATGAAGATTGAGGGGTCTGGTATCATGGTGGAGCCCTTTTCTTTATTAATTTCCTGTCCGCATGTGGTGCACCTCCAGCCAGGGGAAAACAATTTGTTAGCTTGTCAAAACCATCGACCGTCAAGTCTAAGTTTTGGTCGGCCGGAAGAGAGCTCCAACCGCTTTCCCCCTACGCGTTTGCCTTTAGCCAGATAACTCGTTAAGTTTGGGCTTTAATTCCGGCTTGTTTGCTTTGCGCCTGCCCGAATCTGCATAATGAATACAGCAAATACGCTGAAGTATTTGCCTTTGGAATTAACACCAAATTATAATGGTATCAATGAGGGTGTTGGGTGGGGGCGAGTGCATTAAATTAGCATAAAATAAACAAGCCGCACACAGCACTTGCAGATCGTCGTCGTCGTTGTTGTTGCTGTTGGTGTTTCAAATTCAAAACAATTTCCGCAAACTGAAAGCGACAAACAGACAAGCAATCTGGGAGAATTGCCCGACGGAATGGTATGGACAGGGAATCGAGATGGCTCTGCTGGAGGACGGGCACCCTGGCCTGACTGCAATTAAATTCAATTTGATGTGCGGACAAGTGCTGCAAACATAACCGAACGATACAAGGAGTGGCTGTGTGCAGGACACTCGCCTTTGGGATACCCTGGATGAAGAGAGAGACACCAGGATCATGTGGAGATAGATGTAATATTATTTTTAATATATTTTTATATTTTATAAGCTTTAAATCTACTGAAACACAAATATTTTTATCGATAATTGGCTGTTTTATAGTAGATATTATCCAAAAAATAGCTTAAGAAAAGCTGAAAGATATGTTGTTTAATATATAATTGAAAAATGTTTCTTTTATGATCTTATCCATGTAGTTCCTTACCTTAAGAACTCTCAAAAATCAACTCCGACAATTTATAAATGAATAAAATGATTTCAATCAATAAAGTTTTCCATATACACCAAGGCATATTAATTTAATTATCATTTTCCTATGTATATTTCCCTTTGAGTGTAACCCAACAGGAAGTCGGTAGTCTCCTCCTGCTCGTCGTTGAAAGGATGCCCCTTTATGGACTATTTCGGCTCGTCCGCTGTGTCCACTGATTGATTGAGTGGCGATTCCCACTCAACCCTTACCAATCATTTCGGTCCCGCCAAACATTTAGTTGTATGCCAACTGCCGGCACTAATTTCCCTGATTCTGTGTCTGTTTTCCCGCCCAGCCTGGCTGGAGAGCGGTGGATAATGAACCGCACTTGGACCTCTTGGGGGCTGGACCCGATGACATTAGGGCGGGAACTGCACACTAAAAGCGTAATTACGGAAATGACAGCCAAAGAATCGGTTGACATGAATGTGTTGGCCGAAATTGGAAACCTGTAAGATTGGGATTATTTAAGCAAACAGAAACAGAGCACATCAAGTGGAAAATTAATGGGTACGAGGATCCTGATTTCAATTGTGAAAGTGCGGCCAAGCGGTCATTAGAATGACTTTAGAGTTTCCCCGAGTTAGCAAACCGGAGACCAATAAACTCTCTTAGACTCTTCCTTGACGATTGCGGCAAGTTTCGCCTTAACTAATTAAGCAACAGTTTTTGGCACCTGGTTTATGCATAGTTTCCCGAAACCTGAAAAGTTTGCAGCCAAAAGTTGTGCACAAACATTTATGTTGGGAGGCAAAGTTGTCCTGCGAGCAGTTTTCGGGCAAGTTGAGACTGTCACCTCGAACACGATGTCGCTTCGCCTTCCCAGAAGTCATCCTTCAGCCTCTCAGATGGGCTGGAAATCCATCTCCGGCAGGCGTCACAAAATGTGACAGACGAGCCGGGTCACAGATAAATTTACAGACATATCATACGGATTCCCGAGATTGCCGGCCAAGCTGTCCAAGGAGAAAAGTTTCGGCGCCCCAGCGATGATTGCCTGATTGACATTCGGCCAAGTCGAGGCCTAATTAGAAAAGTTTCCCCAGCACGCATTCCTCGGAGGCTCGAGAGTTCGATTCACATGGGTTATTGGTTTTTATTGTACACTAAAGCCGATTGTTTTGGCGACTTGCTAGCCGCCGGGCGAATCAAGCAATAGGAATTCCGAGTCAAATCAAATCAAAATAGCAAGGATAATAATAAAAAAAGAAGGCGTCGCCCGCTCGTTTCCGGTCTTTTTCTCTTGTTCTCTTTTCTTGTTCTCTCTCTCTCTCTTTTCTCATCCATATTAAAAACTTCTTCATCAACTAAATGTAATTTTAAAGATACTTTTCACTGAACTGCGACCTCGTCCTCGTCCTGGATGAATGTCTATGGCACGAGACAAACACCAGGGCCGCGCTCGAGGAGATGGTGATGGTGACATTGGGTGCTTAGAAGCACTTGCGGTGGACGATTCCGGGGCCGGACTCGTCGTACTCCTGCTTCGAGATCCACATCTGCTGGAAGGTGGACAGCGAGGCCAGGATGGAGCCACCGATCCAGACGGAGTACTTGCGCTCTGGCGGGGCAATGATCTTGATCTTGATGGTGGACGGAGCCAGGGCAGTGATCTCCTTCTGCATACGATCAGCGATACCTGAAGAGATATAAATATATAGAAAATTTTATGTGAATCTATTTATAAATATTTCAAATTTAAGTGTGAGTAAATCCTCTTAAATATTCCTCATAAATTTCACATTTCCCCGCTGGGATTACCCACCTGGATACATGGTGGTACCGCCGGACAGCACATTGTTGGCATACAGATCCTTGCGGATGTCGACGTCGCACTTCATGATCGACTGGTAGACAGTCTCGTGAATGCCGCAGGACTCCATGCCCAGGAACGAGGGCTGGAAGAGAGCCTCCGGTGTGCGGAAGCGCTCGTTGCCGATGGTGATCACCTGGCCATCGGGCAACTCGTAGGACTTTTCCAGCGAGGTGGAGGCGGCAGCGGTGGCCATCTCCTGCTCAAAGTCCAGGGCGACGTAGCAGAGCTTCTCCTTGATGTCGCGCACGATCTCACGCTCGGCGGTGGTGGTGAAGGAGTAGCCGCGCTCGGTCAGGATCTTCATGAGGTAGTCGGTCAAGTCGCGACCAGCCAGATCCAGACGCAGGATGGCATGGGGCAGGGCATAACCCTCATAGATGGGCACGGTATGGGAGACACCATCGCCGGAGTCCAGGACAATACCGGTGGTACGGCCGGAGGCGTACAGGGAGAGCACGGCCTGGATGGCAACGTACATGGCTGGCGAGTTGAAGGTCTCGAACATGATCTGGGTCATCTTCTCGCGATTGGCCTTGGGGTTCAGGGGAGCCTCGGTCAGCAGGACGGGGTGCTCCTCGGGGGCCACACGCAGCTCGTTGTAGAAGGTGTGATGCCAGACCTTCTCCATGTCATCCCAGTTGGTGATGATGCCGTGCTCAATGGGGTACTTCAGGGAGAGGATACCGCGCTTGCTCTGCGCCTCATCGCCCACGTAGCAGTCCTTCTGACCCATGCCCACCATGACGCCCTGGTGACGGGGGCGGCCCACGATCGAGGGGAATACGGCACGGGGCGCATCGTCTCCGGCGAATCCGGCCTTGCACATGCCGGAGCCATTGTCCACCACCAAGGCTGATGCTTCCTCGTCACACATTTTGGGTTAGTTTTTGATCGGAGCGGGCACTGCAAGGGAAGCAGAGGGGTCGAACTATTATCCTCGGGTTACACGCAACAAAAAACTTGAGCCAGAATTTATATTTTTGTTCGTTTTTCGTTCTAATTTTAAATGAAATTAATAGGTAATTTGATCTTGTGAGATATCCTTTTGATCTTCCTCAAATCGGATTTATATTGATATCAAATTAGATCAAATTCACCCTCTTTTAAGTCCATTTTTAGTAAGTGTATATCCTTGGGGGTTATCCTGACGACACTCACGACGTGTAAATCCAACAGCGACAGCAATCAGAGTGATTCGTTCTGCACTCCGGCAGCCGCATTTAAATAAGTTCTGTCCGAGATCCCGTGCCCCTCCGGCTCCCCTGGTGTCCCTGTCATCTCGGCCAATTGTTCATCTAGTAACATGTTGATGAATTTCGCGATATGCTACGCTAGCTGGGGATCAGCCGTTCACGGAGGCAGTGGCGGGGTGGCGAACCGGAGGGTCGGCTACACATCATTTCGATTGCACCAAAGAGTGTTTTGATTTCGGGTACTCCGCCTTGGGTGGTGGGTTTGATAGAGATCTCTGATGAAGGAGATTACGGGAAGTGAATGGGAGATATGATTAATAATAACAATAAAATTGTATTAAAGGGTTAAGTATTTAGGAATCTGGTAAATGAAATTGTAGAAAAAGTATGAACAAGTGAAAGATTTTGATCATTGAATGGATATTGGAATTCATGTTAAATAATCCTTTTTATTTTCAATATTTAATATTTAAAAATGTACTTTGTTCATAAAGAAATATTTTATTTATTACAATCTATTTATATTTAAATTGGTATCCATTCCTTTTCCTAAGAAAATAATGCCTCTAAAGAATAATTATGAAATGGAATAAAATGATTTAAACATTTGAAATAATTGTATAAATTAAACCAAGCCTTAACATATTCATCAAAATGAAAACAATTTGTTAGGATTACAGCCTTAATTGAAGTGTCCAAGTTTCTGTTTATTGTTGTAATCAAAAGAGCGAATATGCGTTAATCCATAGCTTTAAATAATTAATCAAAGGCAAACCATTAAACTAATGCATTCTTTGCGGGCCATGTGATTCCATTGATATATAGTTATTTGTATTCATTAGTCTTCAGTTGGAATTAACCGTGGGATTAGTCTGTTTTATTTCTGTGCCCATTTGAGGGTATTCAATTTTCTCCATTCGAGCGGGCCATTTATCATTCAGTTTCATTTAGTTTTCGCTAAATTATGTCTGGCTGCCAACTTTGCTATGACTTCGACATAGAACAGCGAAGAGAGAGCGTAGGGAAATATGCGCCAGGACTTGTATAGGCATCTGTTGATGTATTTTTAAGTTTTTATATAAATAAACCCCCGCGGAACAGCGTTCGCGAGACAACCCCGCGAACAATGCAATGCAGTTGCCAGCTTGTACTTGCAAGAATCTTTTAAAAGTCCGCCGGATTTGTGCCAACGCTCTTTGGGGCCCCCACTCAGTCCATAGATGGTGTGGCCCACACGCTGTCACACCACACACACCACATGCCGCTAGCACACCCTCGGCACACACACCCCTCACACCCCTTACAGCCCTGACATCACAACGCAAAAATGCAGGCAAAGCGTTTGCACATATTATAAATGTTGACGACGTCGTGTGGATTTCATTGAAATCAAATTGAAATAAAATAAAATTGTTTCGCTTATAGTACTAGAATGCACGGAAAGCAAGGCAGCTCTTCGCGCGGAATGGCTGTCTTTGGCCAACGGCAATTTTGCGCCTGTCTTCCGATATCGGTCCGATCTCAACGTGGCATTAGCCACAAGATTAATGCCCGCCATTCTAATTAAGTGTACCCCAAGGCGAGAACCTGCCGAGCCACTGCACTCCAACTGCAGCACGGCGAGTGCATATCGGGGGCATTCCCCAAATGGCCAAAACTTCACCTCACAACTCGCGGAGTAACTTCCGCTCTGGTAACTTCCGTAAAGTGCTCGGCAACTGCGGAGCACTACGTGACCGCCGTGCGGATCAGGTACGGGATACGGACAGCGTTCACGTATCATTGTCCGCACGCGTTCCAAGCAGTTGAAAGAGGTAAAAATGATGCTCTCCTTCGAATGCAGGTGTTGTTTATTTTTTTAAGAGCTCAAAAATGGCAATAGGAAAGCTTCAGCAGTCCAAAAGAGTCAGCATTAAATATAACTTAGCTTAGCATTCCCTAATTTTATTGAAACAAACTAATATTAAAGAAATACTTTAACGTAGATAAAGAGATTATTATTATTGCTTAGATTTTTCATAGATTCAATTTTAAATTTAAAAAATTTAAGCTATGCTAGTCGATTAAAACCATAAACCATACAATTTCACCTAAATTTACTTCAGGAATTTCTTCACAATGTCTAATTGCAATTTTTAAAATTTTATGCAAATTCTTGCCTACTTTTGTACAGGGAATTGTGAGCAAATACTATTGAAATATATAGATTTTAAAAATATATAATTTGGCCACTTGACATAGCTATTTATGATTAAAATTTCAACAGTTTTTAAATTATTTAAACATTTAACTAGACCTTTTTAGGAAAGAGAAAGAATTCTTGAAAACGTTTTAAGAGGATCACAAAGTAAACACATTTCTAAATAATAAATAAATAAAATAAACTTCTCAGATGACTAGAAAATATTTGTTCCTTGGAAAATCACTCGCTAACCATGTTTTTTTAGAGCATTCATAAACAATGTTTTTTAGTGCAAATATTGTATTCCCTCTTTTGATGTTCATAGCAAAAAGTAGCACAAAAAGTAGCAACTTTTAAATTAAATTACAAAAGCTGCATGGCCGACTGCCAGTTTATTTTGATATGAAAAATTCCTAAGAAATCGCACAAGACTAATGAAATTTTTCTAGAGATTTAGCTGTGTGGCTGTCCGTCACTTGGCCAATTAGAATAATTTACAGATTTTTCAAAGCCATCTTTAGGTTTCCAATACTATTCAATCCTCCCTAGAACCTGCTGACCCCAACTTCAATTTAGCCTCAAGTTTCTGAGGGAAAATTCCTCCAAAAAAGTTAGAGCGTTGACAGGAGGAACCACCATCACCTTGCCTGCTCCCTGCTCCACCTGCGGCTCCTCTTACGGGCTTTCCGGCCAGCACGCAGCACGCGGAAACTTTGGCCAAAGTGAAAGAGAGCGAAAGAAAGCCGAGCTGGTCGGGCCTGAGGAACCGGGAAGCCGGCAAACTTGGCCCAGTGCACATAAAAATTAAAATACTTGCCACGCGGCTGCATGCTAACCAAGTTGCAGATCCCGAGGCGAGAGGGAGCTGGCTGCATTTTACGTTCCACAGCTAATTTATGATTTGTAATAGGAATATGCGCATATACATAATACTTCCAAAGGATTGAAACTTTAAGAACGATTCTTTTCGGCGCCTTTCGGCGCTATTTTATTTTCCATTTTCCCATGTTCCCTCCTTGTAAGGCGACGCAACGCAACTTTCGCTGAAAACTTTGCCCAAGACAAGGGCTGACAGTCTTAACTACCCCGAAAACACTCCCTCCCTCCTCCTCATCGCTTTATTAATTACACAAGTTGTCTCGCCAAATATTTTTCACTCAAATTAATTTCTCCCATGTGGCCGCGACGGCAGCTGTCATCGGGGATTCCCCCCCGTGCACCGCCCATTTAATTACCCTTCGCTCAAAATGCACTTTCCGCGATGGAAAAACAATCTACACACTGGGATCCTACAACTAAGTCCGCCCCGGATTACGTCTAGTCCAGCGGCAGGGTCTCGTGCAGCCACGTTCGCCCGCCGCCCTCGGCGAAGTCGGCGGCGGCATGGTCCTGTCCGTTGAGTATCCACTTGGTGGTCAGCAGCCCCTCCACGCCAACGGGACCACGGGCGTGGATCCGGGCGGTGGAGATGCCCACCTCGGCGCCAAGGCCAAAGCGGAAGCCATCAGCGAACCGCGAGCTGGCATTGTGGAACACACAGGCGCTGTCCACGCTGCCCAGGAACTGCTTGGCGGCGGCATCTGCACGGGAAGAAATATTTATAATTAATAAATGTAATAATAAATATTAAATTGGATATTCAAATGATTAAATAAATATTACATATTAAATATTAATTATTACAGCAGAATAACGTAAGCTATGATTTCTAATGATGATCCTTTTGCAACATCCTTGCAGTAATTATTTTATGTGTGCCTTGAAATGGAAATAGCAAATGTGGAAATGCAAACACGGACTGCAGGAGAGTGTTGAATAAAATTAATTTCCCAAATGATTTAAATTTGTTGTGGCAAGAGCTGCATGCATGCTAAAGTTTAGCGTGCCACTTGCCCGACTTGAATTAGGATTCGGGTTTGGTTTCGGTTTCAAGTTGGACTGCCTGAATGGCTGAAGAAGTGAGTGCCGAGTGCGCAGTGCTGAGTACTGGCATTGAGGGCGCCAAATTGAATTACATGTGGGTGGGGCAGGCAAGTGGGGGAGGAGCTCCTAAGGTGGGGCAGTCATGCCATCCAGTGCACGACACACTCGTGCTAAATGCATGTACACGTGCCATTGTGCTCGGAATAATGGCAGAGGAATTCTCAAAAAAAAAAAAAATATCTTTAAAAGTAATTGCAAACAACACGAGCCTCGGAATAGGTTCAACAATTTGCCAGGCAATAATATATAATGTTTGTTCAAGGCACGATAACTGAGCATTAAAATTATAAGTTTTAAAGATAAATAATTTATAGTTTTGTAAGTCTAAAAATTAAATGGAAAACTCTGACTGTTAGCAAATCTTTCCCTTTTACTTTTTTGCTTTTGTTAAACTCATAATTTTATATACGGAAACATAGAAAAATACTATATAACCCATATAATTTTATTGGTTTTTGCTGTTGCAAGATTAAACCAAAATTATTTCCCATTTTCCTTCGCTAATAGTGGAACGTGTCACGCTATTCCCTTATTAATTTACATAATATTTCTGCTTGCCCTGTGAACCTTTCAACGAGAAATAAACATTTAATTCATTAGAAAAGAACCCTGCCTCAACTTAAAAATTTTCCTCAACTCCCAATGTCATTTGCCTTGAAAATTGAATTATAGTTTTGGACCACACTGCACTGCCCCACCAATATTCAAATTCGCCCTTTGTATCTGTTTCCCTGGCAGCCTTCGAGAGCAGCCATCCGCAGCAATAACCATTATGAGGGCTCCCCGCCAGCAGTTTTCCCATTTTCCTCTTCAATTGGAAGGGGAATTAGGATCGGGAGGTGCAGAAGCAGGGAACAGGAGGAAAATCTAACCATTTTTCAGCTACGACTGCTGGCAATCGAAATTAGTTTTCAATTTTGCAACATTTCGTTACCGTTTTCCGTGACAATGACGTCGGTGTGGCCACTGCCGAACGTATGGATGTGATTAATGGCCTCGTCCAGGCTGGGCACCACCTCGATGCAGCACTCCAGGGCTCCGTACTCGTGCTTCAGGCTCTTGGCCGCCGGCGGGCCAAAGGTCAGCTGCTGGTTCAGCCGGGGACCGGCGTAGATCTTGACTCCCTCCCGCTTCAGCATGTTGCACACGTCGCTGAAGATGTCGCCACTCATGAGGTCCTCGTGGATGAGGAGGGTCTCCATGGCGTTGCAGGCTGTAATGATGGATGGGTTGATTGAGTTGGGTTCTCCCAATGATTGAACTTCTCCTACCCGCAGGATAGTCGCACTTTGCATCACGGGCGATACGCAGAGCCTTCTGTAAGTCCGCATCCCGATCGATATACACATGGCAGACGCCCTCGGCATGGCCAAGGACGGGAATGTGGAGCGACTGCTGCTGGATGCTGCGCACCAGCTCCGAAGAACCGCGCGGAATGATCAGATCAATGTGGTTCTCCATGGACAGCAGGTCACTGATCTCCTCGCGGGTGGAAACCTTAACAGAAAAAGTTCTAACTTTCAAAAATCTATGAAAATTATACTGGATACTCACCAGAGACACGGCATGCTCGGCTCCGACGGTGGCCAGTGCCTCCTTGACCAGCTCCATCAGCGCCTTGTTGCTGTGCGCCGCCTCCTTGCCGCCCTTGAGCAGCAGGCCGTTGGCCGAGGCCATAGCCAGGGCGGCCACCTGGGGCAGTGAGTCTGGGCGGGATTCAAAGATGACCAGCAGGACGCCAATGGGTACGGTGACCTGCTTCAGTTCCAGTTGATCGGCAAGGCGGGTACGTCTCAAAACACGACCCACATTCTACAATAAAAGAAAAGGAAGGCCACAAATCGAGATGAGATAAGGGTTTGAGGGATGCGAAGAGTGTAAAAATAACAGTCGCAGAGTCAATTCACAAGTCAGCATAAATCGCATAAAGCATACGCCATGTGGGACCGGGCCATAAAAATAACTCGATATTTATGCGACACTGTGGACGGTGTCCCGCCACGCCCCCTGCTCCAACTCCTACTCCTACTGGAGCCCGTTCCTTCGATTCCCTGGCGTCTATTTTGAGGCGTTACATAAATCAAGTCGCTCATCGCGTCGTAATCTTTATTTATTTTTAATGGCCAGCCTTCTCACGCCCCCGCACTTGGAAGTGCTCTGCCCTCCAGTGGGTTTCTCTTTGGCTCAGACTCTTGCTCCTGCTGCTACCCTGCTCCTCCCCCTCCTGTCAGAAATCTCTAGAAAATTGGCTGCAGATAACATAAAGAGATTGCGGGTTGGTCTGGGCTGGACGGCTGCTGACAGCAGTTGGCTGGCAGTGGCCTTGTTTGCATAGAATGGACCACCGCCCGGGCCAAGAAGGAGAAGCATTCCTTGCTTCCTGCTCCCCCTTCCCCCTCCTGCTGGGTCCGCTTAACCATTAAACTCGACTTGGGCGCCGGGTAAATTTGGTTATATGGTCATTATTATTGACTCTGGCATTGTCGGACGTCAAACTTTAAATTATATTTGCAAAGGACAATTGGATAAGTCGGTGCTGGGCTGATGTAGTGGCGACTTGGTCCAGCAGAAGGATGCTGGCAAGGTTATTAGGGGCCGTGAAATATGCAAGGTTTCGCAGGGTCCAAGCAGGAAATTGAAAAATCCATCTCCACTACTATTGTCCATCCATCTTGGCAACAGCATTTTTGGCCTAATTCAATTATTATCTCATCTTATTCGGTACTTGTTTCGCAATAAAACTTTCCTTGGGGTAATTGAAAACTGAAACTGAACACAGTGACCCCTGACCTCTGGTCAACTATATCAAACTTTTGAGCGGTTCAGCGGCCCCGAGGCCAAGCAGGGTTCGCGGCATTTGTTTGTCGCACGGAAATAAAATAATAAACGAACAAAAAATGTATAGAAAACTGGGCCGAAACACTTTCCGCCATCGGAGCGACATTTATTGAGTGCGTTATGGCTTTTGCCGTATTCCCAGCCAGCTTCCAGCTCTATAAAGTATGTGTGCGCGTTCGCTTTTTATGATTTTTCACGCTGCCGCCATTTTGTGTCACAATTTCGCTTGCCATTTTTACAATAAACTCATGTCGCAGTCGCAGTCCCCAGCCCTCGCTCGATGGAAAAAGTTTGTGCCGGGAAAAACGAAAAAAAAATCATGAAGGAAAACTTTTTACGTTTCCGCACAATCACATCCAATAAAACGGTTGGCTGGGGAGGATGAAGCCTCCGCCAATCCCCAAACCCTTTGTCGCCCAAGCGATATTCGATCAACTCTGTCTGGCGCTGAAAGGAGGGGACAAGGGCTGGGGGCCAGGGCCAGGACCCCAGCCGGGATGCGGGCTAATGTCACTGCCAAGACACCAAATACACGAAGCGCATACAAGAGAGTCTGTCCTTTATCTTCCACTTGCTTAGCCACCTCGCACCCTGCGCAGCTTCGGGTCTGCCAGACGCCGGCAAAGTGTGCTCCCAGAGCGTTGGGATTAGGTCACCAGGACGTCGAGTTGGGCTCCCCCAGTAGGGGTGTCAATTTTTGTTCAAGTGTAAAATTGCTTGGAGATTTCATAATGCTGTTAAGGCTTCGGAAACTGCATATGGCTCTCGAGGAGCGAACGCCTTTGTGGAGCGCTCATGAAATGGCCATTTTGCCAGGCAGACAAATCCCACTGCAGCAGCAGAAGTAGCAGCTCTTCGCTGGACTAACTCAATTTGGAGCTGACTTTTCGACACTGCAACAAATGCAATTTGGCCGGGAGCTTTTAGGGGTCAGCTATAGCTGCCGGAGAGCAAAGTGTCCTGTAATTAATTTGCCTCCTTCGCTCACCTTGTGACTGTCCTCGGCGATTTGCTTAAGGCCCACGGACAGGTTCTTCAACTTGGCTGCGTTCAGCGAGAGTCGCGACAGCAGCGGCTTGGCCAGTCCATTCTTCTGGGCCTCGGCCAAGTCCTTGGCGTTCGCATCCAGGATAAACTTCTCGCGGCTCACCAACAGGTCGGCCAGGGTGTTGACGGCACTAGCCCTCTGGGCAGGGGTGAGGGCCTGCATCTGGCGACTTCCGGTGCGAGCTGAGGGATAAAAAGTGGGTTAAGTTACACTGGATAACGAGAATTCGGTTGGGAGATTTTGTATTTCTCTGAAGAATTAGTGGTAAATAAACTATAGCTAATATTATCACTTCATCAAGCCCACAATTATATATTAATCTCATACCATACAAGTTTAAAAACCTTGCAACACAGTGTTTAGTTAGGGCCAAAACAAGTTGCTTCTGCCTAATTAACAGGCACTTTCGGCCAGCTGCTGCTGCTGCAGTTGGCCATAAAAACAATTAAATTAAATTTGCGCGACTAAAAATAGCAATGCCGCTCCTTAAGGCTACCAGGAACCCGACAGACTCTTCTTAACTGACCCACTTTGATGGAGCCTCCTCCTTCTTGTGCTTGCTTGCTTAGCTGGTGTAAGCCCTAATGGCCATTAGCCCGGCCAACAGCCACTTGTCATTCGCTGTTAGCATCTTGCAACTTTCCTGTACTACAAGCGCTATCTTGGAGTGAGCCGGAACCGGCTTAGACTTTGCACCGGATAATTGGCAATCGATGTGGCTGGATGAGGCTCCGGGCGAAACCGCTAATTATGCGAGCTCAGCTCTTTCCCTTGTTCAGCCACATCATTCTCCGTTATTATCCTTTCATCCTGGCCACTCATCCATGTCCTCCACTCACCATTCTCGGCCATCACCTCGACTGGCACCGCGTTGGCACTCTCGGTGGCCTCCGTGAAGAAGGTGCCCACCTTCCGGCCGCCAATTATGGTCTTAATAGCCTTCTCCTGCATCCCGTTGCAGATGACCACGCTGACGCCCCGGTCCAGGGCCCAGGTGGCAGCCTTCACCTTGGAGTCCATGCCGCCGGTGCCCACCTGGAAGTAGATGCACGGAAAGAAATATGTCATAAATATTGGATGGAAATTATAATCTTATTTTACAAACTCTAATTTTGTATACTATTTATCGTGGTTCAACATTTTTTGGATCCTGGATTAGGTCTAGGAGTAAACTTGCCTTTGACTTTTTGCCAAACTCAATGGTGTTGGTGTCATCGCTGGTGTAGGTGTGCATCAGCTTGGCTCCGTCCTCCCAGGGTGGCTTGTTGTAGATGCCGTCGACATCGGACATGAGGATTAGCAGATCCGCCTGCACCTCGGCGGCCAGCATGGCCGACAGGCTGTCGTTATCCTTAATGGGAATTCCCTGAAAGGAAGAGACCTGGTCACGTGCCTGGCCGCAGATAGGCAATCCTGGAATCCGACACTCACCCTCCTGGCTCCGCCGGCTGGCTCGTCGTCACGTATAAACATCGGCGGTGAGACGGCATCGTTGGTATTTATGATTGGCACAATATTCAGGCTAATTAATTCGGAGAGCGTGCAGAAGAGATTGTTGCGCGTCTCCTCGTTGTAGAAGTCCGGCTTGGTCACCAGCACCTGCAAGGAGCCACAGCTCACTCCAGTTTAGTGGGTCTAATTAGGGGTTAGGGGTCTTACCTGGGCTATCTTGACGCCGTACTGGGCGAACATCGCATCGTAGAGAGACATCAGACCCGATTGACCCACCGCAGCCGCCGCTCGCGGTTCCAGGGTGGCGCCATCGAACTAATTTCGGAGAGTGCAAAATTCAGGTTATATAGATTCTGGTCACACAAAGTTTGGCCACTTCCGGCAACTAATCTGGGCTACCTCTTTGGTGTCCTTGGGATTGAGGGTCTCGCGCATAGAGAGGGACATGAGCAGCTCCTGGGCGAGCTTCTGTTTGCCAAAGGCCACGGCTCCACTGGTGACCATCATTACCTCACGCCCCTCCAAATGGCACTCGGCAACCTGAGGGTTACGAGTTATTTTATTTATAATTATTATAATTTATGTAGATATTTATTTATTTCCAATAATACCTGCTCTACTATGGAGGCCAATCGCCCCAGGGCCAGGCCATGGTTATCCTCTCGCGTGATGACCGCACTGCCCAGCTTGACCACCAGTCGGCGGGCATATTTCAGCTGGCTTCGCTCCGTGAAGGTGGGATGCGCCTTCTCAAGACGACGCTCCGGGGACACGAGCTAGAAGGGATCATAAATCGTTAGATCGTAGAGCTTCTTCTGGACAAGTACGATTCGTATATGTTATCTCCCTGTTAAGTGAGGTCATAAATTGCGACAGCAATACGGCATAAGCCGTAAAAACAACAAATCGAGGCATAAATGGCAATCCAATTAATTAACCAGTCCCGTCCCCATCGCATGTACCTAATCAGTTTGTAATCAGCAAAACTGCAACACCAATGCAACACCCCTTTCCCTGACTCTCCCTCACTTTATGGTATTCGCATTTCTAATAATCGTTATTTGTGTTAATTGGCTTTTTAGCCAGCGGCGCGTGGTCAAAAAGTCAGTTAGAAATGCATAATAAATTCGAAATTATGGCTAATTGAATTTTACAATTTCCACAGAATATCTGGCTCTAATTTTAATGGCTTTAAAGCCTTCAATTCAAGTGTTTACAATTGGCCAGCACTTCCGGGAATCGAAAGCCAAACCAAAAACCAACATCAGATTGATTCGCGGAAGCCGAGGCTTTGAGGGGAAGCTTCCGGGAAGCAAAGTCCTAGGACTGAGTTCATAAAAACAGAAAAGTTTAAACACAAACCAGTAAAGACAGCAAATAGGCTGCCTTCAAGGGGTAACCATTGGGAACATTAAGCAAAATTAGATAAGATTAGCGATTCGGGCTAGATAGAGACTGAGAAAAAAACTGAGTAAATAGCGAAACAAAAGTGTTTTTCCTACCCCAACAGCTGCAGCTCATCGTCCATCAATCAAAAGGTATTTTTATTTGCTTTTCCTTTGCCTTTTCTCCTCCATTTTTTGTGCCTCGCCAGGCTATATTGCCCCAATGGGTCGCGGATTTGATTGGCTTTCAGGCGCAATAACATCAAATCAGCGGCTTTGATTATTCATATAACTCGCCCCATTTGTCGTGTCAATAATTTCGAAAAAAAGAAAACAAAAATGAACTCGAATCGAGGCGTAAGTATTTTGATTTCGTTGCGATGGCAAGTGTCAAGTGCAACTCAATGCGAGAACGCTTGACGGCAATCAGGGAACTGCTCTGTTTGTTTACTTTATTTAATTGTTTGGCCGCCCGACGCTTGTTATCGCAAAGAAGCATTTTATCGCCATCGCAAAGGCACACGAAATGTCGGTGTTTTACGGCCGTGTCTGCGCTGTAAAATCATATTTGTCCATCACGGCGTATGCGTGATATGGCTAATGCAATTAATCGAAGGTCTGGACTAAGCTTTAGCTTCGATTGTTTTCTAATCGATCACCAGATAGCTCTGATAACAGCCTCTAATGTCTGCCCAATGTCTGGGGCCTGTCAAAAGCGTTGAAATGCCGTGTAATTGCTGAGCAATTAATGCTCACTCCGCTGTGCATGAAGCCAGGTTCCACTCTGTTATCTCTAGGCCAGCCCTATCTCAATGAAGTTCTCTTGCCCCTCGACAGATGTTCGTGTGAGCACCCGTGGCACAGTGTCGCCGGCCGCCTTTTGTGCTTGTTTCCCTGAGATGCCTTCTATGCCACTGAACCACAGTGGCTCTTTTTTGTATTAATACCGGGTTCTACTTAGGGGAAAGGGTATATTCATTTAGAGATTAACTGGAAGTTGGAGCTCCTATAAGAGTCAGAGGATTAAACACATTCCCTCATGCACTACCAGGTATCTCCAAGTCGAAAGCGGAAACTGAGGCACTGCCACTTGTTTTGTTGTACATTTTTTGTATTTTTTTATGATGTGCCTCGCACACGCACAGCTCGAAAAAAGAGTCGAGCGCCGAGATCCAGACCGAAGGCGCCATAACTGCCAACACGTGTCAAAATGAAGTGAGTCAATGGGTGATGGCGCCGCGTGGGAAAAGGGTGGTGGCAGGAAGCGGCCAGGCCTGTCAGGGGTAATGGGTTGAAGGGCAGCCCAACGACCCTGACCTAGGCAAATCGTTTGGAGTGTCAAAGGCTGGGCCCAATGTCCGACATATGCAAATGCGAGCGAAGAACGAGTCCTTGTTGCTGCATATTTAAAGGGGTTTTAAGTTTATTGTAATGCCATCTCCTTCCCTTTCCCCGTCCTTTCGGGCGAAATACAATATTTACACTTTTAGAATTTATTTGAACACGTTTCTGCATTTGCCTGACCCACAAGTCCTGCAGGCAGCCGTCATGCTGTGACAACATTTTATCAGCTTGTCGGGCCGGGACGAGTCGAGGGACGTTTGCATGTTAGTGAAAATCAAACCCAGACTGTAAATGATTTACAGCCCCGGCCGAGAGTCCTTCGATCGATGCCCATTCAATTAGCCGGAGCCCGTTTTTGATGGCCCATTTGGCCCCGTTTATGGCCGACTGTTGCCCAGAACCGAAACCCTTTTCCGTCCATAAAGAAAATAAATGGAAATCTTTATGCGGGGCCGTACTAACGATACCAAACGATAGTGTTTTGACTGCTTCGATTGCCTCTGATTAGGCCCGAGGGTTAGGGGAAAAGTTTCTAGCGCAGCGGCAGCTGTTCAAGGAGGTTGCGCAATCAAAACAAAGCACTAGACACTAAAGGACCCCTCGATGGGTCCCCGAGCTATGGTATCAGCATGTAGCGTTGTCAGGAGATCCAGAAACCCCGAGACAATAGCTCTTCACGCCTCGACGTCATGACTGCTCATGGTTGCTATAATTTTCCCCTTCGCTGAAATCATCATTAAATGTCGCTTATCGGTCAATAGACTGTCGATTTTTTAATAGCACTTTGAATATATATATTTCTTTGTGTATATATTTCGGACTCTTAAAAAAGTAAATAAGTATTTAATTATCATTTTTTCAATGACAAAGAAACCCAATTTGGAGCCACTAAAATATGTCTCTGTTGCGAGTTTGGGGCCTGAAAGCCTTGTTCCTATTAAAATAATTATCATCTACGATATATCTAGATATCTGAAGCTCCTACACTATATTCTCTCCACTCTGAACCAGTTTGAAACCAGTTCAATCACTGCTCAATTGATTCTCCTGACCTGAACACAAAGAACTGATAACGTTTGATCACCGAAGCAAAGGTCCCTTTGCATTGGCGCTCAGCCAAAGCGGACTTTGCATCCAAGAACTTTTCCACTAATGGCGACGATGTATTAGACATTATGCTAGGTCCAGACGGTCGTTCAAAAATATACTCTCCATCACGTCACTCTTTTAACCGATTATATAAGCCGGATGATGGGGGGACACTCACTGGCTGACGGGGTCCATGGGAGCTGACCGCTCGCCAGGCGTTGCTGGAGAAACCGGTGCGCAGGCTCTGCACCAAATGGAGGCTGTTGCGCAGCATCTTGTTCAAGGATCAGTTTTATGACGGAGGGAATAGTTTACTAGGGATAAACTGGCGAATCACGGAACTCGAAGGGAACCGCACCGCGAAGCCCGACAAGTTGTACTGAGGCGAACCAGCGGACTGACAGTGGTCGGTGGTCTCTGGTCGCTGGTAGCCATGATAACATGTGTAATTGTAAGTGCTCATTGCGATTGCGATTAAAATTCGACTCTCTCTCCGAAAGCCTTATCAATCCGGGCAGCTCATAGGCGCTGTGCAACTCAGATTGCGCCAAACATTTGACCGGCGGGAGTAGGCAGCAGAGTAGGAGGCTCGGAGGCGGGAGCGGTTGCCTTATCAAGTGGGGCAAGCGACGGGAAGAAGAGCTTATCTGGTGGGCTCTCTAGTTCGGTGTTTGCTAGGCCAGCGGGGCATTTAACCAGGGGTAGCGAGCAATTACAGGGTATCTCTAGTTAAAACTTTAATAATAAAAAAGCAAATTAAAGAATTTAAGTATATTTATTTAGTTATGGAGGGGAACTACCCAATTTATATCCCTAAAACCTTAAATATATTTGAATTTAATACAATATTTATGGATAAAACCCCTTGGTGATGCAATCAAACACTGATGATGGCCCTTCACTGGCCTCTTGAACCCAAGCACAACACAATTCCATATTTAGCACAGTGAATTACCCGTCAAATATCATTGCCCTCTCAGCCGCCGTTGAAGCACTGAAAAAATACTCATAAACAACAGGCAGTTGCAAATATTAATTAACTGCTGAAAATACCAACTTGTTTATTTCAATGGGGATGGGGATGGAGTCCCTGCTGCCCCCTCGAAGGGCGCATAATCAGTGCTCATTGTGCTCTCAAATGACCTGCAGCCTTTCATTTAATTATTTTCACAAAGCAGCAGCAGCAGCAGCAACAGGAGTCGCGACCACGACTGCCGGATGACCTGTAGAGTGGAAACTTTTAGCTCAAAAATGCTTCAGCTCATCCCGGACATTGCATTATTTTCATAATTAAATGACATTAAAAAGTTCTGTTGCAGCTTTTGTGGCGCTGTTGCCACAACAATCCCCATCCCCCGTCCGGGCCTCATCCTGGCCATTGTCCTCGATTGCCATTGCAATGCATAGAAAAGCCATAAAATACAATACCAAATGGCAACAGGGCCCCCGCGGGAGAGGTGGAGTTAGTGTCCCGATCTGGCACAGCCTCGGCCTGGTCTGGTTCGGTTTTTAGTGGGTCTCTGGGTGGCGCTGTCCGGGGTCAGATAAGTGCAAAATTATGTGCCAAAAAACTGGCACAAGTTTTTCAATCGAATTGCGCTCTTGTTTATGGCTGGCTTTTTCCAGTTTTCCGAACTCCGAATTCCCGGTTTCCGCGGTGCCTGGTTTTGTTCGAATCCAAATACCAGTGACCAGCAGGTTGCAAAATGGTAACTTCGCAATACGCATACGCCGTGTGGGCCGATAAACTGGCACGAATAGTTGTCAAGTAACCCGGCCAACAACTGTAGTTTCCCGGGTTTCTTGCTAGCAATTGAAAATCGTCGTAAATTCTTTCCCCTGCTGCTGCCTTTGTTTTCCATAGTTTTTCCTGGCTCCAACTGAAGCTCGAACTGTTCCTTGCACAAAGGCAAAAACCCATTCAAGTCTGAAATTGTTTGCATTTTGTGCAGGAAAATATATAGATATATATGTATATCCCCGTTTTTGTTGTTGTTCCATCTGGCTGACTGCATTTCGAGCTGAGGCTTCAAAGGGTTTTGCCAATTAATTGATACCGGAATTCCGATTGCACTTGATTTTGGTAACGGCAAAGTAAGTGCCATAACTCCTGGATAGGACAGAACTGGACTGATGGTGTCCCATTGAATCGATACGACTTTTCCTTGGCCTTCCCTTTTGAGCAGGTGAATTCATTACTTAGCCATGTCCTTACATTCGTTTCTTTTAATCCCTTGCTTCGGCACTTTGCAAACCAAAGACAATCCACATCCTGCGGCCAGAAGTTCGTCCTGGCTTCCCCTTAATGTATGCGCGCTGCCAAAGTAAGTCCTGCCCCGTCCTTGCCTGTCACTCGGCTCGCTTTTTGCCCGGACGGTGAAAAATTCACTTACAAAACACTTACGCCGACACCTTGCCACGCCCACGAAAGGGGGAAAGCGGGGCAGGCATTGGGCGTGGCGAAGGAAACTTGTGCATTGCTGCAGAAACTTCATCAAATCCAAGCTAATCACACTTTGATTTGCATTTTGTAACGAAGAGGAGCGAGCAGGGGGAGAGTTGGGTGAGCAAAAAGCGCATCGCTACCACGAGCAGCAGCAGCAGCAGCACTTAACTCTAAGCGCTGCCCCGACATTGATGAATGAAGTATCTCCCGCCCCACCCGCCACCCACTACTTACCGCCACCCACTGCATCTGGTAATTATGCTAATGAGATGTCTTCAGTTAGAAGGGAAGTAAACTTGGCTGCCTCTGCCACTTGAGTTAAATGCAATTAATTATATTTTTTATGCCACCAAGACAAGCCCTGGGGGATTCGATTATAAAAATGCATAAAGATATTGTGGATACATAATGGGATGATCCCGAAGGGCTCTGGATATTCAAAAGTAGTAATTAAGGTGTCTTAAGTAATGCAACTTGACATCTTTTACTTTGAATTGGGTTAAATATGTTATCAAAAGTATATATTATTTACAATTAGAGTATAAATCCATTTAAAATCCTTTCAATTCGGAGTATTTTAAGCTTAGAAGATTCTCTGGGTAATACTTGGGAGACTCGCAGGACCCCTCTAGAACTCGGTGTGCTCGTAGCCGCCGTTGTCGTAGATCTGCATGCTGTTCCTGTTTGAGGCATTGAAGCTGACCTTCTTGGGAACCAGCGGCGGTCGATTGCCGGCCTTGGGCGTGGGCGTGCCACCGGGCGTGGTGGCCGCATTGACCTTGGCCTCGGAACGGCGCTTTTGGAATAGCTTCACTGACTTGCGATTTAGGGCCAAGTTCTGAAGGTTCAGGTCGTCATCCCCAAAGAATCGCCGCTCGAAATTAAGCACCAAGTTACTGTAGTCACTGTGCTGCTTGGTCCTGGTCTCGTGCAGCCGGAAGATCGTCTGGCGACGTACCATGCTCTCCCTGTGTTCCCCGGAGCCGGATCTTGAGCCCTGCAGCATCAATTCGTCATAGTGGTGCTCCTCCTCGTCCTCATCGAACAGCCTCTTTGGGCGCTGCAGCTTCCGCGCGATATTCACGGCGCTGCCCTTTAGCTCGTGGGCAGCATCTTCATCGGTGAATTGCCCACCTGAGCGGAACCAGTCCACCCTTGTGGTGGCCAGCAGCTGGCACATGGTGGCAAAGCGATGGAAAAACATAGCAATAAACTGAATAATCAAGATCAGACCGAAAAAGATCACAAATAAGAGGCCAATGGGGTCCAGCTCCTTGTACTGCCGATAGATGCCCACCGTCAGGTTGTCCCGGTCAAAGGATACAAAATCCGTGGGATCAATGGGCCACTTCAAGTGCAGGAACTCCTTTTTCAGCTGCAGCAGGAAGACAATCAGCACGAAGATGGCGTTCACCATTACAAAGGCGAAGGCGATCATGTTGCGCAGCTCCTTCAGTCCATCGGCCATTCCCTGCTTCTGCTCGCGGCTAAGCTCCAAGGGCTTGAGATACTGCTTGATCATGTCCTTCCAGAAACGCTGTTCCGCTAGCGGAATCTCGCCCAGATCCGAGTCGATTAACAAAGGATCGTTTAGCCATCCGGGCAGGTGATGCTCCTCATTCCCAGGCTCATCCTTGTCATCGTCCTTGAGTACAGGTGCCTCCCGAGTGCCCCAGGAGACGTCGTTCATATTGAAAACAGAGAAAATCATGAGCAGCATGTACATCGAGGGAATGGTGATGTAGTAGATGACGCCGCACAGCAGGGCCCAGAATTCCTGCGGATGCATAAAGCCTGCAACAAATTGGAAAGGAAATTTAGCTTCGAAAAGGTACTACCATGTC
Organism: Drosophila anomelani; assembly: GCA_035045905.1. NCBI lineage: Eukaryota > Metazoa > Arthropoda > Insecta > Diptera > Drosophilidae > Drosophila > Drosophila anomelani. The sequence goes on from JAWNOO010000165.1 coordinate 15,880,909, forward strand.
ATAACTCACCCGCTATTGTGATCTGCACAGCCACCAGAAGAAAGAAGAGCGAAGCAGGAGCCAGCGGTCCATCCTCCAACATCTGCACAATGATGCCGATGAGGACCGCCATCATGACCAGGCAGTACAGCGAACTGACCACAAAAGCTATCAGCAGCTGAAACTTCTGCTTCAGATAGACGCACGCCAGGATAAAGAAGATAATTGGAAAGAAGTTCCACAGGAAGGCTGTCCAAATGTCGATAGTAAACACAGCCACCAGGGCACCCACCATCATGAGGAAGATAGTGCCGGGGCCAAGCACAGTGCCAATCATGAGCATTCCCTGATACCAAATATACATCGTCGATATGGAGTTGTTCTTCTTCACCACCGTATCCGCATCTGCTAGGATGTCAAAGATATTGGCAATGGTGGAGGGCACCCAGCGACGACGCTGATTATAAAACTCATTAAAGCTTTCCGGTGCATGCGTGTAGGCATCGGAAGCGGCACAGTACTCAACCCGAGAGCCAGCCTTCAGAATCAGAGTGCAGAGCCACCGGTCCTCGCCCTGATCATACTGCACCATCTTCATGGCCTCCGAGCTGACCATGGTGTAGCGCTTCATCACACTATTTTCCATCAAGGCGCTGGCCCGGAACAGGCTGAAGCAACCGGGGCTACAGAGCACACAGCCGATCACATGCTCCGTGGCCTTCTGCAGCCAATGGCCAATGGCGTACTCGAAGCGCTGATACCACACCATTGGACCCCGGCCCACCGGATGAATCCTTCCACAGGCGGCGCCCAGCTCATCCACGGCCTTCATACGATCGATCAGCAGCTGGACGGCCCGCGGCTGGAAGTCAATGTCTCCGTCCAGGGCCAGGATAAAGGTGTTCTCCGCTATGACCGCCTTGCGGCGCGGCGATAGTTGCTCAGTTTCCATGATCCGGTAGCCGAGCAGGTAGTACATGTACATGACCTGGGACCAGCGCTTCTTGTGCCGGATTTTGTCTTTATTCTTCAGGTGAGCCACCATCTTGGTGCGTCCGGGCAGAGTCCAAACCAGGCGTCCGCCGTAAGGCGTCTCGATCTTCAGCGGCGGCTTTAGCCGGATATTTACACCATAAACCTCAAAGGCAGCCTTGTCGATGGTTCGAGTGAGAGTCTTCACGTATTCGTTCACCGGTGGATTACGCTTGTTCTGGCATTGCCGAGGATCCAGCACAAAGGCGTCGTCGAAGAAGATGTTGGCTGGAGGGGCATAGGTTATATATAAAGGTTTTTGGTTAATTTTCTTTAAATTTGTTAATAAAATTATTATTTTGTAATATTTTGTAGTATAAATTAAATGTTTAAATTGGTTTCTAAAATTTTAAAGTGTTGAAATTCTTCAAGAAATAATTTGAATTATTCAATCTTTCCATTCAAAAAGTTTTAAGTTACTAAGTTTAGCTGATTAAAAATAATTAATTTAATTAATTTACGCGGAAGTTAAAAGAAATAACAGAGTTCTAAAATTTATAAAAAATGTATCTTAATGTTGGTAATAAAATGTTTAAGGTACGATGCCACATTTTGAAGTTCTTAAAGCCCTTTTGATTTTTTAGGAGTGTAGAAGGTGTAGGAGTTTAACCCTTATTGGTTTGCTCGTAAAGTTGTCGCCGGCAAGTGGGGACTTGGTCGGTTGGTTGGCTTGTTGCCATTTTGGCAAGCGCGGAAATGAAGTCGCCAAATGTTATAAATAGAGAGCTGCGAACAGCATCCCGAAATTGCATAAATTTCCACTTTGACACATTTTAAATGCGCAATGCAAATGCTGGAGGACTGCGGACGACAGCAGCTGTATCTGTATCTGCATCTCCAGCTGCAGCTGCATCTGCATCTGCCTGGGAATATCCTGGCATATTTACATACTTTCCAATTCATAGTACTCGTCGTCCGCCTTGCCACCGTTTAGGTGTGTCTTCGCCATGCGGCGGGCGCATTGATCCTCGTCCAGGCGCACAATTGACTTGAGGAACTCCATCATCTCGTCCTCGGTCTCGTGCCACATGGTGGCGCAGACAATCAGCTGCGGCACCTTGTCCTCCTCCAGGATGTCCCGGCTGGCGTTGATGTCGGCAGCCAGTGCCACCACCGGATCCCGTGGCGCTGTTAAGTCGCTCTGGAAATAGTAGCTGGGTTTAGTTCAAGCTCCGAATGATTGCAGTGCGGATTTCGACAAATCAAATGCGGCAAGTGGAGGGAAATTGTTGCATTTTCGTTTAGTTATTTTTGTGGTTTATGAAGCTCTTTTAAATTGTTAAATCTATAACAAAATGGTGGCTTTAAAAGCACATAAATGGGTATATCTTAAAGACCTAAGTTAAATTCGAAAGGCTTGAGCTCAAGTTAGCGAGTTCCTGAATAATAAAAAGCTTATTTTGGTTGCTGCCTCCCCTTCTTGGGACCACACTTTGACCGAACTTAAGCCCTTTTTTTGGGTTATCTCATTACGGGCAGCGCCGCTTAACTTGTTCACGCTACCTAATGACGCGACGGCATTACGAATGCACATAATTCGCCGGGCCTCTAATTTATGCCCTTAAAATCAACTCATATGCCCTGATTTTAATTACTTTAATGTCTTTATGCCGGGTAGGCCTCCCAAAAACATGCGAGTGGAGCTCCACTGAAGCACTTTTAATTAAGTTTACACCCACCGAAAGGCGACAAGCGAACAGCCTCGCATCCCGGCCATTCCCGATCCCCCGCAATGCGGGGGAAACGCAAACATTTCCTGAACTTTGCAGTTTCCCCGTCATTTAACTTAATTACATTGCCTGACATTTGAAGCGCACATCAGTAGTGCCAGCAAGGACCCTCCACTTGTGCCCCACTCTCCGCTGGCATAGGTCGAAAAGTCCCCCGGAATAGATGGATGTGGGTGGCGGCAAGCTTCCAGCTTCGAGCTGAAACTTGGCGCGATGATTGATGCCAGGCAGGCGCCTGATTACAATAATTCATTAACATGAACTCGTCTCCACCGGCGCAATCTGATTTGGCGCACACAATTAAGGCGCCCGGAGCCGGGAGCCAGTTTTCTCACTTCTCCTCCCTCACCTTGATGGCCAAATACTCCTCGCTCCAGTCCACAATCCGGCGGTTCATCATCGAGCACTGGTCCACCAGCAGGCCGCAATACCAGGGGCACACGAATAGCTTCTCGGTCTGGGCGTTCTTGTCGTTGTGCGGCTGCCAGATGTGCAGGCAGGTCCACACCTGGCCCAGCCACCACAGAGGCCACAGCCACAGGGCCAAGTCGAGGCAGCGCTGGCCCAGCTCCTCCATATTCTCGGCCAGAGCCTGCAGCCCGAGATAGTCCGGCAGAAGGCCATGCAGCGAGCACGGATCCGCAGCCCGCAGCTGGGCCAGGTAAGTAACCACGCACACCGCCACCGGACCGGCCAAACTGAGGGGCAGGGCGTAGCTAAACACCTGGATCTTAATTTTGCAGGCAAACTTGCCGAAAACGTGGCACAAATACGCGGCCACCACCTGCACGGCCAGAGCATACACCACCGCATTGGGACTGGACTGCATCGTGAACTGTGTCCTGGGCGGCTGGGCCCTGATTGATGAGTTGCCCAGGGTGGAATTGAGCGCGAGAAAATCACCGCCAGTTTGCTGAAAGTGCACAGGAAAATTAATCAGTAAAAAATATATCAGGAAAAGGAAATCCAGATAAGAAAATATAAGGAAATTATGTAATTAAATGGTTTGAAAAATAAATATTAACATTTCAAAGCTAAATTTAAAAATTCAAATAATAAACAAATTTTTCCCTGTTCTTAAAAAGTTTGTTTAAAAATATTAAAATATTCTTTTAATATCCTTTTCAATATACAAATTATTAATTCTTGCTTTAAATTTCTCTCACTGCTTTGATTTAATTGCTATACAGTCCACTCACCACCAGTGTGATGAGATGCGGCCGCCAGGCATCCAGGAACCGGGTGAAGTACTCCACAAAGTCCTGGCCATGGAGGAGGAAGCCAATTCCAGCGAAAACTACAACCTTCAGGGGTGCCAGGTAGAGATAGGTGTGGTAACGGGAGCGGGTGCAGCGGATTGTGCGAATGATATAGGCTATCGATGGAGAAGGGTTACAGAATTAATTATAATAAATAACTTAACTGACAAAAGATTAATTAAAATAATTTCATTATTCTAGAAATAATAAATAATTAATAAAACATACTAGGTAAGTTATTAAAGTGCATTTTCAATTGCATAAAAATATTATATTAAACGAAAAACCATCCAAGTCTTGCTCTAAGCCATCCCTTGGATCCTTCCCACACTAATTAAGCTTTCGCTGGTGCCCGAGTTAAGTCGATAGTGGAACGACAGTGAAGCTGAACACTCACCCAGAGCCTCGTGGGTGTTGGCAAAGTTCTCCCACCAGCGGAACGAGACGAGGAGCAGGGGGAGAGTCAGCAGCTGCACCTCCAGCCGGTCGCTCATCGAGGGCCAGAGGAGAAAGGCGCTGCCCTGCGCCATAAGCGCCAGGATGGAGAGGCCCAGGACCAGGCTGTCCACCGACTTCCAGTGCAGCCGCGTGCCCGTCAGCAAATCTGAAACGTTGAGCAGCCGGAGGGCAATCAATTTAATTGTTGTCAGTCGGCACACCCGGCCACCGATAACATCTCGTAGCTGTTGTCGTCGGCGTCATCGTTGTCGTCGTCGTCGTCGTCGTCAGAGGTGGGTGCTGGGTGGTGGGCGGTGGGCAGGTGTTCCGTGTCCCCCTAAGTGTTGGGAAGTTAGAGTTACTCACTGAGCAGGGCGGGCACAAAGCAGACGCAGCAACACAGCATCGCTCCGCGCGTCACATCCAGCGCCGGGAGCACGGTGAAGGTGAGCAGGGCCAGGCCAACGACGTGAAGCAGTTCAAAGAGCGTGACCTGATTAGCGGGGACTTATCAATCAATCTCCACCGGGCTTTGGTTAGGGTGACTCAATAATGGCAAGGATGATGCAATATGAGAAAAGATTCAACATATAAGTGCCTAACCAGGACTACAATCTTACAAAGTTCTCTAGGTCTCTCTTTTAGGTGGATTTTAATTACTTAAATAAGAGTTGTATATTCCTCAAATATATACATACATATATATAATTAAATATTTAATTTAGAATTTAACTCCTTCTGATTCCCACTCAATGTACAAGGCGTTAAAAAGTAAACTATATAATTAAAAATAAACAACGTAATCAAATAAAACTCTCAGTTAAGCAAATATTTGCAACAAACATGAAAAACTTGTTATACATTGTTTTTATCATGACCAAGAACTCAAACTAAAAGTTTCTGAATTCAAAGTCTTGCCAAAACCATAAAATTTTTAGAGAAAATCGAGAGCCCTAAGAAATGTTTTTTTATCTATTTCAAGGCACCAGAAACCTCTCTGATACCTTATTTAATTTGAGTCACCACCGGAATTGTGTGCTTTCCCCACAAAAAAAATTATAAGTAGAAGGTTCCGCCCGGTAAACACTCACCAGACCCACTTCCAATCCGCTGGGTCGCTGCTCCCGCTTGAACAGGCAGATACGGAGCGAACGCATGAAGGTCAGCAGCTCGGGCGCTGCAAAGGCAAAGATCAGGGACCATACCCAGGCGATCTGGTCCAGCTTGTTGCGTGCAGCCACCACCTCTCCGCCGTTTCCGAGGAGCACTGCCATAGAAGCAAAGGTATTCGCTGAGATACGGCTAATCCAAACTGTGGCGTCAGTGGCCTTCACTCACGGTTCTTGCTGCACACCTGCACCCGCGGCCCTCCACCCCCTCCAGTGTTCCCGGCCATGTAGAGATAAAGCAGCTGGGCGAGCACACTCGTGGCCAAGACCACGGCGAAGACCAGGAGGTAGACACAGAGCTTGAAGAGCTTGAGGAAAAACTGCAGTTTCTTCCAGTCAACATCCGAGCCGCTCTTGTTCTTTGAGGGAGGGTCCTGGAAGGAGTCCCACAGCGATGGCTTGTCGCGAGACTTCCTGGAAGCACACGGAATCGGAAGCCCTGGTTATTGCTGACATCACAACGCGATTAGGGCCAAAACGCACCGACTGCGCATAAAGTAGTCACCGCTCTCATAGTCGCCGCTCATGTCTCTCCGCTTCCATAGACAATACTGACTGCTCAGTATTGCTACGAACCTGGCCATTCGATCGGGCGATCGTTGGGTCGGTAGATTGGCAGATCGACAGATAAGGTTCTTTCAGCGCGATACCATCGAAGTCAGCCAGAGTCAGGAAGCTAGAGAAGACCTTCCGAGGCCCACGACCCGAGACCCGATGTCTCTAAATGCAATTACGAATGCCATCCAAGTTGCTTGGACATGCGTAGTATTTTCATTCAAGCGCCAAGTACATGTGTTCTCCACTCAAAGGGTGTGCTATCTTTGCCCGATTTATTGTCTGACATACCACCAACGAGCATTGTAAACGTTTAACAGAAAAAAGCGTTAAGTACCTCAGATATCATCAAGAAAAGAGAAGGAGTGTAACCACTTAAGCCGGAGATCGGATGTTAACCAGTGCAAAAGTTTTATTTTATTTGCGTTTGACACAAATTTCTAGTACTGAAATTAATTAAACTTTATTAGTAAGTCATCAATATTTATTGACACAGAAATCTTGAAGAGAACTAATTTAAAAGTGAAACTGAAGTACAATAAACTTGTTTTAGTTTGTAGTTATCAGGTTGTTATTGAATTAAAATTATAAATTAATCTTTGCTGTTTAGCCTTAAATATCCTTATAACAAACTATTTCTCCTTGGGGTTTCAAAGAGGTTTGCTTTCTGCTTAACATAGACTCGAACTTGTATAGTTTTTTGTAAATATCACCTGCTAAAATATTAATGGAACATTAATAACATAAATCCTTTGATCAAGTACTATAAATACTTTTATATGTGTTTATTATTTATATATATTTTTTGTTATAACGAATTTTTCAAATGGGCGACAGTGGCGCTCCACCATGGAAAACGAGGAAAATATCAAAAGTTTGTTTTATGTTCGGTAGATGGCGGCCAGGTTCGTATCAGTTAAGTAAAACTTAGGTTTATTTCTACCAGTGTTTCCACTCTTAAAATTAATTTTAAAAAATTTTAAAATGTCCGCCGGATGCCAAAGAAATTAAAACTGGAAGTCCACATGGAAATCGATTATAACTAAGCCAAAAATTCATAATTTTCAATTCGAAAAGCTTTTCTGTGCTAGTTTTTATTAGCTAAAAAACTTGCATACTAAATTTTACATAATTTATAAATTAAACTTGTTGGAATTTTTGATAATTTTAACAATGTAACCCATTATAAATTTTTAAAACAATTAAATTATTTCTTTATCTTTGGGACAATGCTAAATAAATTCAGATAGTTGCAGCCTTTTGACTATATTTAAAAACATAATTCCAGAATATAATAAAACACTTCTACACATCATTTATAGACAATTTCTTATGTACATACAAAATAAAACTGAAAATTCGTAACTAAAGACAAATGTTAAAAATATTTCAGGACAACATATTGTATTCTTAGTCGCTGCCATTAATAGACAGAGTAAATTACGTAGATACATACTAAAGCGAACAATAAATAATTGCATAGCTGTTCCTGACATTTAAACTAACAGAAAACGCACAATTGGCATATAAATATCACGCAGAAATTTTTGTGCTTTAAAATATTTCAGTTTGGACGAATCTTAGCTTAAAAAAACAGGTTAAAAAATCAACAAATGCATTGGCGTTCCCTAAAACTAACAAACAAGCCTCCTTGGAAGTCCCCGGCCAGAGATCATCATTGTGAGACCTTGTGGGTCGCCCCTTCTTCCGCTGCTGCCTGTCCCTGCTGCTCCTCCTGATTCCGCCGCCTAGCCGAATTCAGGTCACGTGCCTCCTCCATGGTGGTGGGCAGCACCTTGTCTGCCGTCTCCGGAAAGCCGAGCGTCAGAAAGCCGCTGATCAGGGCAAAGGTGGCGAACAGAATCTGCGGGGCGTATATATAGTACTCGGCCTGGAATTTATCAATCGGTTAGAGTTTGTATCAGAAATTCAAGGGGGAAATAAACCCACCAGCAGAGGCGTTTGTGGGGCTAGCATGGAGCCGATGCGACCCACCATGGAGCACAGCGACAGCAGGCTGTTCCTCACATTCGTGGGAAATATTTCGGAGGTGAAGAAGTACAGGATCTGGAAGCTGCACGTGATGGCCAGCTTGCCAATTAGGAACAGGGTTAGAGAACCCGCATAGTTATCTGGAGGAGTAGAGAGAAATTCCACATTAGCTACATTTTCCAAGATAAAGTCATCTGCTCCTACCTTCTCCCACTCCCGCGGAGGCGCCCATGCAGATGGCACAGATCAGCATCGAGGCGCAGAGCGAGTAGCGCCTGCCGATGCGATCCATGATGATCAGAGGCAGCAGCAGTCCAGGGATCTGGATGAAGCCGTTCAGCATAAAGTTGGTGTACTTGTTGCCTCCCAAATTAACCGAATTGAGACTCAGTCCCAGGGCAATCAGGGTGTGCGTGAACCAGCAGAGGCAGCAGTTGGCGATCCTCAAAGCGAAGAAGCGCGCGGCCCGCATGATCGGATACTGACTCTCGTTGGCCTGGCCAAGCTTCTGCCGGTTGCTGGCTATCAGCTCCTCCACCTGCTCCTCGGGCAGCGATTTCTTGTTGATGCGGGCTGCCCGGCGCAACACGTCGGCTGCCTTCTCCTCGGATCCCTGGCTGAGTAGCCATCGAACGCTCTCTGGCAGGATCCAGAGGAAGAGTATCTGCAGCAGTGCCGGGGTGTAGAGGACGCGTAGCAGCCAGCGCCAATCTTGCACTTGAGAGGCCAAGAAGCCAAGGAAGGCCTCTCCCACGGCGTAGAAAATTGTAATAATCGTGGCAGCCGCCACCCGCCGCTTGGGACCCACCAGCTCGATGGCCAGCAGGAAGGCGGTGGGAAAGAGCGTGCTGCCCACGGCCATGTCTAGGAACTCGAACACCATGAACATGTAATAGTTGGACGACAACGACCGGATGATGCCCATTAAGGCGCTCAGGGTGCCGGCCATGGCAAGCATGGTGCGACGGCCATACCTAAAAAGAGAATAAATTATCAAAGAGTGAATCTATATAATCATAGTCCAAGTTAACTCACCGATCTGCAAAGAAACCGCCCAGAGGTATGCCCACGAACTGGCCAACATTGTTAATGGTTCCCACCATCGACAGCATCCAATTGTCTTGGCAATAAATTCCAAACTGTAAGGAAATATTTTATATAATAAATATATAACTGGGGATAAGCCTTTTTTACTCGAAAAACTACTATCACCAATTAGAATTTCCACATTTAACACTTAAATCTAAAGATTAAATAGCCCAAAATAAATAAATATAAGCCCGCTGACACATAATCATTATATTTATATTTAAATTTATATTCATATTTCACACTTAAATCTCATAATTAAATAACCCAAAACAAATAAAGATTACCCGGCTGACACACAATAATTATATGTATAGGTTGTAAAAACTATCTGAAGGGTAGAAAGAAGTAGGAGATGAGATAAGGTAATTCAGGTTTTACGCATTACTTATTTTTCTAAACCGGTCGAGCAGCGACATTTCATTTTTATTTACAAATAATTACACGTAGATAGATAGAACGTGCACATTTTGTTATAAATCATTTAAAAATATTTGTGTTGTCTTTATAAATCATTTAGGAATCAAAAACATTATACATCTTCCCACTTACTCTGCCGCAGATATGTTTCTGGAGATCTCAATGAATCGTTTATGGATATATTTATAATTTAATGATGTTTAAAAATAGAAAAATCAAATACCTTTGCAGAAGGCAAATCTAATTTAAAAGCAGAAAATGAAAATAGCTTTAATTCAAACCAAGACACTCTCTAGATCACTCTCAGATAACCCTTTCCTGCTAATCTTCGAGCACTCACCTCCGTTGCTATGGTCTTCTCCTCGTCCCTGAACTTGAAGTCATGCCCACAGGTCTCTGTGCGATTGGTGAAGTACTCCCTGGAGCAGAACTCTCCGGATGGCTCCGTATATGGAAGATGGCTGACAGTAGCCGTGTCGTTTGCCACATAGCGATTGCAGGAATCCCAGGCAGAGTTCTTGTACGGCACGGTGAAATTCAGCCAGCTCTCCTCGTAGCCACTGCTGGGACTGTCGCACTGCGGCACATTGCACCTGAGACGATGAGACATCAGATCTGGATAAGCTAACCCATTTCACAGGCCAGTTGCTTACCTCTGGACCACGGTGCTCGCCGTGAAGACGTAGGAGATGGAGAAGAACGCGTTGAAGAGCATGGGCACGCACAGCAGCACATAGTTGATGATCTGATAGCGGCCGAATTGCCCGATCCTCACCAGAATCGCATCCAGCGAGTTGTCGTCATCACCCGCCGTGGTCTGCGTCTCCTTAGCCGCCTCCGTATCCGCATGTCCATTGGTTCTGGGATTGCTCGGTGAGCCTCCGGCTCCCTCCTTCTGGCTGGTCATGGTTTACTATGGGACGGAGCACGTGGTAGAATGCACTTTCAATGTGCCTTCAGCGCGCGTTGTTTTATAACGCACACCGAAATTTCACAATACCGTTTCAGATCCGGCGGCAATTGGCTTTATTTATAGACGCGTCTGGAGCGTCTGGCTGGGAGCAGTGCCACTCATTGACTGACGGAATCAAGAAGGTCGAGCGTCCGAGCGCCGTGCTGTGCGGTGCGGAGCGTTCTCTGTTGTGATTCGGCGACTCTGCGACTCGCCACCTCTCTTCGCGCGTCTCTCCCAGCTATTTATAATCTGTCTGCTCTTCCATGCTCCATGCTGTTGTGGCTCTTCCTCGACGCTGCTTATCGACGGGGTCTTATCAGGCCCTAATCCCATCCAAAATTATTTGCACTTCCCAGACGACGATAACTCGTTGTGTTAACAATCCTAATTCGAGCGCGTTAAATTCTGAATGGGCTACACACCAATCGATATGGGAACTGGTTTCGCAGCTCTATATGTTTTTGTTTATCTTTCAGACGGCGAGACTGGATGTCGTCTGGGCCGACAGCTGTTCCCGCCTGTTAGCTGATTGCTCGAATGGGTCAACAAGTGCTCCTTGGCCCCGCCGACCTATGGCTTATCTTACGCTGTTTGCCATTGACTTTGGCGCATGCCCCTTTTGTGCGGCTTCACACTTGATTTAATTTACCCGGACTATAAGATGATTAAAAGGGAAAAGCTCTTACTGACTGCTGACGGATCGTATTGCTTCGGTTTGGTTCGGCTCGGCTCGGTTGCCGGGCAAACTGATAAATCAATGATAACTTCCGATGCGAGCTGTAATTGAAATTGCCGGATGGATATATGGCACTGGGCCCCACTGAGCGTCATTGGTCATAAATCGCTAATATCTCGCATAAATGCTAGTCACACAATTGATAAGCCCCGTTGACAAACGGAATTAGAGAAATAACCCAGAGTAAACACACACACACATTTGTTTGCCAAGCCACTTTAACCGGAATCAATTCGCTATTTAGCATTATCTGAGATCATATTGTTTGAGCTCTTATCAATTCGGTATTACTTTTGGGTAGGGTAAATAAATAAAAGTTGCTATTTCAATATCTTTCAAATGAAGACTAAATAATATAGATAAATAAAGTCACAGGTTATTGCTCCTGCCAATTTCAAAAGTATTTCCTTTGCTCACAAAACTTGTCACGTAAAATATTCATATCTCAAGTTTTGTCCGGCGGTTTCTTAAATTTCAAAATTGTTTATTGCCAATACTTGTATCTTATCTTAATTTGCTGGTCATCGAAAGTCACAAGCTCCGATTTCTCTGATTTCTAATACTCTCGACGCGATAATGGTTTAATTTCGATTACGCAGCACTTTTCTTTTCACTTTTCGCCCCAGCCCCGGGCATACTCCTGTCCAGAGCTCGTGCCTCCTCCAAAGTGGTGGGCAGCACCTTGTTGCTGGTCTCCGGGAAGAAGAGCGAAAGGCCCGAACAGGTGAATCCAAACAGAGCGAAGAGCAAGTGGGGAGCGTACTCATAGTATGCGATCTGAAAGTGGATGTTAAGAGATTGGAGTTGGGTTGAATTGGAGTAGTTACTCACAAGAAGAGTCGTTTGGGGGGCCAGCATGGAGCCAAAACGTCCTATGCAGGAGCAGAAGGAGAGCAGGCTGTTTCTGCAGTTTGTGGGAAAGATCTCGGAGGTGAAGAAGTACACGGTCATGAAGCTGGCCGTGGAGATCATCTTGGCCAGGAAGAACAGTATCGAAGAGATCAGGGGATAATCTGTTGGGAACGGGAAAGATTTCAGTGAATATTTGTCCCCATCAACTTAATATTTTATGCCACAGCCAGGATCAGTGTTGCGCAGGTGAACTGACAGGAAGTGAGCGCCCATCGGCGACCGATCCAGTGCATTAGGGTGGTGCCCAGGAGGACACCCGGCAACTGCATGAATCCCGTCATGCTGAAGTTCTCGAACTTGTTGCCGCTCAACGTGCCAGAGTGGAGACTCAATCCCAAGGCGATGAGAGTGTGGCTGAACCACACGAAGCAGCACAAGGCAATCCGACCTCCGAGTGCCCGTGTGATCTGACGAGCAGTGTAGTGACCTCCTGGGGCTTGTTCTCCGTCCACAAGCTTCCGATTGCTGAGGATCAGGGCACTCAGCTGCTTCTCCGTCAGCTCCTTCCGATTCACCTGGGCCACCTTGCGCAACGTGGCCTTCGCCTCCAGCTCATTGGACTGGCTGAGCAGCCAGCGCACGCTTTCCGGCAACAGACAGATGAAGAGCAGATGCAGCAGAGCCGGCGTGTAGAGCACTCTGAGAAACACGCGCCAGTCACGCAGGTAGTTGGCCAGGTATCCCATGGCTGCCTCCGCCAGGCCATAGGTCAAGCTGATCACGGTGGCGGCCAGCACTCGATGCTTGGGACCCACCAGCTCGATGGCTAACAGAAAGGCTGTGGGAAAGAGCGTGCTGCCTACGGCCATGTCCAAGAACTCCAGGCTGAGAAAGCTGTAATACTCGGGAGCATGGGAACGAGCCAGTCCGGCTAAGGCGCTCAAAATACCAGCCGCGACCAGTGTGGATTTGCGACCATATCTATAAAGAAATACATTTTTAAAGTAAATATAAAAATGTGAAGAATAAAAAGTATTTTAAAATATTTTGAGTAGTATATTCAGTTGAATTTCTATATATTCTTTTTAAGTAAATTTTGTGTCTTTGAACGGAAGGTGTATCTACATATATTTATTTGTTCTATATATGATATTATTTGTATTAATTTGTATATTAAATATTAATAATATAGAAGGCTGCGGAGTGTAAATATATTTTAATAGTCGTTCCCTAGCTTAATGTCAATCTGCAGCCTTTATTATCATTTATAGCGTAAAAATGGAACTCAGCTGGATGCATTTTTAACTAGCACGTTCATTTATATACATAGTCGCACGATTTCGTTTAAATTGGTTTAATTATACCCTTGTTATCATTTTAACGAGAACATTTTAACACATTAAAAGCAGCAGGAAAAACAAAAAAAAATTTTAAGACAATATGCAAATTGATTAGCCAAACAAATATATAAATTAATTATTTTGGAATTATATATGACTTTTTTACTTTTTTATTATTATTATATGGTTAATTTATTATTATTATTATATTATTTATTTCACCTCGAAGATAGAGATATCTCCTACGATTTTAAAACAATATCTTAGATTTTATTAAACCCCGATTGAAATTATTAAGTTAGTTTCTCTGTTTATTTAACAAAAATAGATGGATTCTTAATTATCATAAAACAAATATAAATGGTATAAAGACTTTGGCTTCCAAAATTTGGCTTTTCTTTCTAGTTTTCGTTTTGATTTCAGCTCGAACGTGTTTGCTGATAATCAATACGATTGGATTGCGTTTCTTGAACTTCGCATTGGACACCAGTTTGGTGAGGTCGCGAATTTCTTGGATATATGCGTGTGCTGCATTCCGATTACCTGATCTTACATCCAACTACTTTAAAATGCGACCAAATATATGTATATACAAATATTTTTTCATTCCAATGTGGAAGGTTATAGTTGTCAAGTTTATGGGAAAACTAGACAAAGATAATTGGCTTTATAATTTATCTGAACTTTAATAGCATTTTTGTTTGTTTGATTTATGACTGGCAATAGCTAGAGATGTAAACAGAGTAAAAGATTACTTAATAACTAATTATCTTTTTATAAACTTACCGGTCGGCCAGATAACCGCCCAAGGGAATGCCCACAAACTGTCCAATATTGTTTACAGTGCCCACCATTGATAGCTTCCACCTTTCGCCGCAGAAGATGCCAAACTTTAGGGATAAAGAAGAGTACTTTATAACCCAAATTTGACACTTTACCTGAAGAACCCACCTCGCTGGCTATAGTCTTTTCGTCATTTGTCAGTATGTAGCCCGATTCGCAGCTGACCCGCTGATCCTCATCAAAGCTGCTATTGTGGCAGGGATTTGCCCCCAGATACTGACCTAGAACAGACCCCAGATCTGGCCGGAAGGCATAGTGCTCGCAATGATCCCATATCCCGTGCCGCTGCGGCGTAGTGAAGTTAAGGAAGGGCTCGTCGTAGCTGCTCTCCAAAGTGTCGCACTGGGTGATGCTGCATCTGTGAGGGTTTTTCTAAAAATGTAGACTTACAGGAGACTACCCACAGTAACTGACCTACCTGTAAGTCACTTCGCTGGCGGTAAAAACGTAGGAAATGGAATAAAAGGCATTGCAGATTATGGGCAGGCAGAGCAGCAGATAATTGATCATCTGGAATCGACCAAACTGTCCGATTTGCACAATGATGGCATCCAGCTGGCAGCCATTTGCGGACGACGGCGGGCTAACGTCCTCGGCCGCGGGCTCTGACTTCTCCGGCACAACCTCCAGGGTGCTCTGCAGTTTGAACATGCTGCTGCTGCTGTTGCCGAGCGTCGCTTAGTGACTGAGTAGTCGGACTCAACGCTCTTAATTGACTGAGTTATTCACGCTGCCGAGATCTGTGCCCGCTACTTTTTCTGTTCGCACGTTCAATTACCTTGGCACGCCCACCAGCCCCAGCGAATGCCAGTGACCAGAATTTAATTGTTGGATTAAGTAAGCGCGACTTCTGCCGCCTTATCGCGGGTTCAGACTCAAACGCAGTAGCCATTGTAATATATTTATGCTTTTAATGTTCAGATTCAATGCAAGAATTAAAAATATCACTTGATCTTAGTGTATATTCGTGTAAGAAGAGAGTGTGGGGTGAGTACAGAGTACAGAGAGTAAACTGATGAATAAATACTTTAAGGGTAGTAAAGCTTAGTTCAAAGGAAACTTGGATTGCGGAAGGCGATCTCTCGCCGATCTCTCAACTGGTTTATTATGGCCAATACCGCATTGAAGCGCGGCGAGCGAGTTATTTTTACAACCTAAAGCCCAGAAGGGGGTTTCCATAAATCATCCCGACCAGTAACCGAATGTTGCGTTTGTGTCAAACTAAAATGTCAATAAATAATGTCGAGGGTGTGGTGTATCCTAAAGCTACAAAATACATATCGTAAATACATACGGTGCCCGCTACGTGGAGTAGTTTCGTGATCTATAACTGCCTACGTTGGTTAATATCCAATCAATCTTATCGATTCGCAATGTGATAATTTGGTTTTGAACTAGTTCAAAGTGGAATGCCTACAGGTTGTACATGGGATTACTGGTGGCGTCGAACAACTGCGTGCCCGTCGATTCGATCATGGACCTCAGGGCGATGCTTCGCTGCTTGGCCACCGCCTTGCGCAGCGTCAGCTCAAAGACATTATCCTCGTCAATGTTGTCCATGGGCATGTGCTCCCTCTCACCCTCCTTCCGTTCGGGCGTCTTGAAGACGAGCTCCTCGTGCTCGTAAATGACACAGGTCTCAGCGAATTCCTTGGCGAAATACTGGGCAGTGTTCCGATTCTGAATCACCTCGCTGGGAAAGCATTGCAGCAGCTCCTCGAAGCTCAGCTCGGCCACCAAATTGTTAAGAATCTCTGAAATTTTACATTAGTCATAGGGAGATATTTGTTAAAAGGGATTCTCTTTGTACGAACCCGTAATATGTGCCTTCCAATTGGGCAGTGCCTCCTGCTTGCTAAGTATCTTCCGCAGGAGACTCTCCCAGTGCTTGGGAGTGAAGCCGCAGGACTGCAAGTGAAAGTAGAGTTTAGAATTATCAGGAAGGATGTTTTCACGTAAAAAATTACTCACCTTTCCGTACTGCCACAAGTAGGCGGGACAAAAGCTAAGCAGATAGTTGATTGCCAAGTTCTTGGGCAGAACGATCACCAGGAAGCTGTCAATGCCTATTAAGTGCGGTGTCTTCTGTATGAAGGCCAGGAACTCGGAGATGATCTCACGATCCACCTTGGCGGAGGCCAGCAGACTCTGGATCTTTAGGGTGAGCGTCAGCAGTTCGTTGCTCCAGCTGAGAAAGCGCACTTCGAACTCGCCCTCGTCCTTGTTCGGATAGCTGAAGTCGCTGCGCTCGAAGGGCGGCAGCCGGTTCAGGTACTGCGGTCGCTCCAGCAGGCAGGGTATGGGGCGTATATAACCCTTGATGTGGCGCTCGTACTCTTCGCCCTCAGGCAGCTTATAGTCGGGCATAAATGGCACGTAGATCAGCTTGCCGGCTAGCGGATCGTTCGGATTCTTCACGACCGGCTTGGCAGTATAGTTGGGAGCCATGCCGACCATGTATGAGATACACTCCATGCGCAGGTTCATGAACTCCTCTCGGCTCGACTGCTGCTCCACATCCGCCGACTGCAGGTCGGTAATGAGATCACTGAGGGCCTTCAGGCGACCCATATACATGCGAAACAGGATCTTGAGACCCTTGAGATTGGTGGCCGCCAAGTCGTCCTCGCCCTGCGGCTGCGAGAGCGACGTATTTGAGTTACGCTTCTGGAAGGGCGATGACGACTGCTGTTCCAGCAGCTGATCGTAAACGATGCGCTGCTGCCTGCCGCTGACCGACAGGCTTGCCGAACGATCCTCGTGAGCCGAACTGGCACAGGAGCTGGACAGCGACTGGGCATCCGCCTCACTGTGCAGCGAGGGCGCCCGCGAACTGCTGCATTCCTCATCATAGTCATCATCTAGCTGCGGCGGCGTCTGCGAACGGATCTCATGCGGCTGCAGCGAGGAGCTGACGTCGTAAAGATCGTAGTAATACACTTGCAGGATGTTGACGAACACCTTCTGCGAAGTCTGATAACCCTTCTGGCCGATGTGCGAGGCGATGTAGTTGAGAAACAGCTGCAGCAGCACGTCCAGCGTCAGGCTGCGCTCGATGCACAGGGCGTGGATGAAGGCATCGCTGATGGCCTCGATCAGAGCGGGCTGCTCGTTGGCCAGCAGAATGGTCTCGCAGAAGTCCGAAAAGGACACGATGGCATTCGAAGTGGGCGTGCCCAGCGTAGCGGGCTTATTCTTCCCACCGCCTACTCCCCGCCTGGACTTTCTGCCACGCGAACTGGACGCATGGGGGGAGTCAGCCTGCTGCTGCTGCTGGCGTCGCTGATAGATCACAGTGCTGTCGTCAAAGAGAACATTCTTGTGCCGAATCAGGGCAGTGGCTAGGCTGCGTCTGGTCGACTTGGCTATGATTTCCTGGGCCAGAAGGTAGTTCGACATGCGGCAGGCAGTCACAGCAAGCAGGAGCGCCTCATCGGGGGAACTAAAGGGGAGAGATACTAGTAAACTAAGTCCATAATTAATTTGGTTTTGGCACTTACAGCTTGTTCAAATACTTGAGATAGTTGATCAGCTCCCCGCTCATGGTGTCCGCCACGACGGGCGAAGCCAGCATGATCTGCGGTATGTCGGCGGGAGCGTGCTTTATGAACATGTTGAGAAACTCCAGTGAGAGCGGCACCTGCTTGTAGCCCTGCTGGATCACCCGGGCCGGTGTGAAGCAGGGTCGCACTGTCTGGTTGAGAAAAGCAGACCGCAGCCGGTCAGTTCCCAGGCCGAGCAGGAATAGTTTCACCGTGTAAATCAATCCCGCCAGCTGAGAGGTGTCCAATACACTCTCACCGCTGTTCATAAACTGCTCCACGTAGTGATTAAATATGTCCACCAACTGCAGCTGGCACATTTTGTAGAAACCAGTGGCCTGGAGATACACCTCCTGCTTGGTAGATCTGCAAAATTCATTTAAAATAGTGATTGATTTCGAATTTCCAGGACTCCTTACCTAATTGAAAAGTCCGCCAGTTTTCTGCAGTTTGCCATGAACATCTGGCGGAGCAGCTGCTCCCGCTCTGCCCCCAGGCGCTCGCCCTGCAGCGTCAGACTCAGGCGAAGCATGACGTGCGCCTCCTCCATGAGATCGTAGAAGTTAGAGCTACTCGCACTGCGATACGACTTCGCGATGCCCTCGAGATCCTCGATGACACACTCCACACGGGGCACCTCCAGGTTGTACAGCGTCCACTCGTTGGGCACCGTCGCAGACTGAGCTGCACTGCTGCTCCTCAGCAGACTGCTGTGCTTGGCCTTAGCCTCGGCCAGCAGGCGGGCGGCGATGTTCCGCTTGACAGTCACCACTTGGCTGCCAGGCACCTCGCCCATGCTGCGGCGCTTGTGCAGCTCCAGAGCCGCGTTAGTAATGAGCACCAGCTGCTCGCGGTTCACGCAGACGAACTGGACATGCATAAAGGCAGCCAGACCGACGACAGCAATGGGTGAGCTTACATCGGGGGCGGATTCCTCGGGGAACAGGCCGCCAATCGAGGGATACTCGAAGCGATTGTGAAAGAGCTTATGGCCGATACGCGAGGTGTGAGTCTCCACCGACTCAGAGGTCACGGCGTACACCACATAGTCGTTGATGTGCACCTGGATCACGGGAGCCGTGAAGCTGTAGCTGGCCACCGGCTTCTCGTTCTCACTGTACCACTTGCCCTGGGCGGAGAACTGGTACAGATAGCCATCTACGCTGCTGGCTACCAGTAGGGCGTGGCCCACGCACCGCTGGTGCTGCGAGGATTTCAGCGTGCGGCGGTTTACGTGCTTGAAGGTGGTCACCGCACTGGGCACCTGTTGGTTGCCCATGTCGTACTCGTCGTCCTCATGGTCGGCGCCCTGGCTGCTGCGCTGGTAGATGGCCCTGAGGTCCATGCAGCGGAGAATATCCAGCACACGTGGCTGAGCCTCTGAAGTCTTCATGCAGATCTGGAGTAGCTTTCGCACATCGTACTGCACTGAGGCATCCTCCAAATGACTACCACCGGCGATGCCCCTAACATTCATGGCCTTGGCCTCGTTGACCAGCTTGATTTTAATATCCGCCGCTCGCTGGGGGCTAATGGTGATCTCCTGGTTATCCTCTTGACCCCTTCCTCCGCCGTTCTCTGTCTCATCCCACTGGGAGCGCAACTCCGGCTCGAATTCTCGCCCATAGGCATTGTTCACCAGCTTGGCCACGTTGAAATCTAGCGGCGATCGACCTGGCAGGGCTCCGTTGATAGCCAGGGGCGGCTTACCACTGCTCGTCGACTGCAGGGAGTCGCTCTCGCAGCTCTGCTGGCTGTGACTGGAACTCACCACGCCACCGCCGCCTCCGCTGGCACTCGCTTTGCTGCCCAGACTCAGGGACTCCGATAGGGGCTCATCCCCGCCGTAGTCGTTGTCCAGGCAGCTCACATCCTGCCCGGCACTTGCCCGGCTGGCCAGGGCATCCACCACTTTGAAGGCCACGCAGTAGCGATGGCTGAGGCAGGCAATCACGTTCTCCGCCAGGCACAGGCGCACCGGGATAAAGTTCAACTGCACAAAGAACTTGAAGGGCAGGAAGTCGATGAAGGCGAACCGAGGCTGCGTGTTTTCGTGGACGCACTGTGTGTACTCGTAAAGGTAAATCCTGTCGCGGCTGCTTACAATAATGTTGCCTGAAGTTTGACAGCACTGAACCAGCTCCGGCGGACTGCGCAGCGGCAGCTCGATCACATCGATGCTCTCGACCAGCGGCGTCTTGGGCGTGGTCATCGAGGCTATCCGGATGGTGATGGGCAGTTCGTTGAGCCGGCTATCCGGGAACTTCCAGAAATTGGCGTAAATGCGCACGAACATTTTGGTATCGTCCTCGGAGCACACGGTGTTGCTGTTGCTGCTCGAGGTGCAGCTGATGGTGGACGAGGAGTGGACGGGACTGCCAGCCTGCTCCTTTTCCAGAGTGAGCAGGTACTTGCCTGGAAGATATACGAAACTCATTACTCATTTAGTGGGTTAAATCTCATAGAACTCACCCGCCTCGCAGTAGATTAGCTGTACCACCTCTCCGACTGTGGCCAAGGTGTTCCTGTTTGGCGTTCGTTCATCGCCTGCTGCGGTAGCAGGCTCTCCAGCCGCCTCATTGGGTTGAAACTCCTCCTGCTGACATGTTCCACTGGCATCTTCTGGCTTTCCCGCTATGTCATAGATTTCAATGAACTGCTCTGCACTGCTGATGGCTATCCGATTGTTGCCGATCAGACTGGCTGCCAGGATGTCGCCGTTCAGGGCGTACGTCTGCTGGCGGGCAAAGTTGTAGGCCTGCAGGATCTTCACCATGGCTGCGCTCGCTGGAAAAGAGATTCAGGGATCCTTTTAGATTTCACGTTTGCTCTCCACAACTGCAAATACAACGCCCTGCTGGTCTGATGAGCAGAGTGACTTCATCGCCGGACGCACGCAGACTGATGGTCTCACGGTGAATCAGTCGCTAGAGCAGAGAATTCTCTGGGAGTGGACAGAGCAAGGCAGAGCGAGAGCTCTTTTAGTGAGTGGGTTGACGCAGCGCTTGGCGGGGGCTCAGTCAAGTGGTTGTTGTTGTCTGGGAACCATTAGCATAATTGTGCGTTTATGCTGGGTTCCGGATAAGGGCCATGACCATAGAGTGGCATGGATAAGGGGTAGCTAGCGCTAGAGCCACAGACTGACTGAGCGGCAGAGTACGGCAATTAATTTTGATTAGAGTTGTAAAATTGAAAATAATTATCTTTTGCATGCAAGTCACAAGCGGGGATGCTGTTTACGGAATTCAACTGCGATGTTTAATTGGAACTTATAATAAATATGAATTTTTATACTTTTTATTTCGAAGAGAGATAAAATTCGATATTAGTAGAAAATAAGGGGTAGTATTTGCGATTAAATTTTTATTATTAGTTGTATTTACGCATTTAATCCCAGTTTACTTGGTAGACAATATAAGCATATTTTATAATGGTCTTAGCTGGGTTTAATTAGCAACATTATATACAAATTTAAGTCGTTATTTAGTGTCTCTAATTTTATTTAATATAAATGCCCTGATAAGAATACTTTTGAAATATCTCAAAATATCTTATCTACCTTCCTTACTTTACTTAAAAAACCAAGAATAAGCTTTAATGTGTATATCAATACTCAAATTACCTGAATATAATATTTAAATGGAACAAAAGAAACCACCTTCGAAGTAATATAACCCAATCCCGGCCCTGTAGGGCAATCAGTAGCAGAGTGGTTCTAGTAACTCAACCGCACTTAACCACTACCTTGATATGGCATGGAATATTACAATAGGTCAGTGCTGCACCTTTCGTTTCCGCTAGCATTCCTGCGGCGACCTCATCTTCCCCTTCTCCCGCCCAGAGAGCAGTCAGTCATAAAGTAAACAGACGGGAAATTAGGTCACAACAATACACAGAAACACGCCCTTTCCTGTGGGTCCTCCCTGCCACCCACTCCACCGCAGAGCCTCCTATCACCGGGGATTTAAGAGCCACTTGACCGGGGTGGAGCCCGCTACCGAATCGGACTCCTAATCCGTGCGTTTGGCTAATTAAGCCGTTGGACACACACACTAAGCGCATCAATCAAAACAGCCGGCAAAGAGGCGGAAAATGCGCAAAGGTAGATGAGGCGGAATCGCGGAAAGGTGGAAATATGTGGAAGGGAAGCGTAGAAATGCCGGAAATAGAGCGCGGCACGAATAGGGAATACTTATTTCTGGCTGCCGCTTGACCAGATCAATAAATCCGACGATAATAATCCGTGCATTAACCCAAATGAACTTGGGGGCGCAAGGAAAATCAGGATAAGGGATGAGGATGAGTGTGCCTGCTCTGTGTGTATGTAAATTGCATTTTGGCAGCGGCTTCTGACAGAAAATCAATATCCTAACCGCTTGCCAGGAATTTTCACCAGGTAATCTCTTCACTTGTGTAATCTGTATACTTTAATTCAATATTTAAAAAGATTTTTACACAAAAAAATAAAACAGGACCCTACTTAGTTTTTGTTTTTTCTTTTTTTTTATATGCACGCACATTTTAATCCGCTTATACACGCTTCGTCGTCGAGATTCCGGAAGTAGAGACTACTTTTTTATTCGCGAATATCTCGCCGAAAATTACGCTGAGCGAACATTTTAACATCCATTTGTTTGTTTATATTATTCGAAAGGTAAAGGAAACACAGGAAAACAGAGATGGGAACAAGTCGATTGCTGTGCTATCGATTTGGTTCTAAAAGATTCATTGTATCGTTTCAAGATACTTTTAGCTATTACTATTTCTTCTACTTTGCAACTAGCTAAATTGAAAAATGGCGGTTAACGGTGATTTCGCCTAATTTCGATGCAAATTTGAAAAATTGTAAGCCTTTAAATACATATTATTTTCCATTAAAAAACCTTAAATTACTCTTAGTTCGAGTGGTGGAATTTATCTTGAAAATAGCCAACTATATATACACTTTCAAAACTGAATCGATATCGGTATTGAGAAGCCGATAGTGAAATCGATGTTTTCCAGCCTGTTTGGTGGAATTCGCGCAATTATATGAAATGAAACCATGGCGGCCGCAAGGAACCATGTTAGCATGCAGAGCAAATACGATCGCGTGGTCCTCCTGGTGGATATGGACTGCTTCTTCTGCCAGGTGGAGGAGAAGCAGCAGCCCGAGTTTCGCAACAGGCCCCTAGCCGTGGTCCAGTACAATCCATGGGGCGGGGGCGGCATCATCGCTGTGAACTATGCGGCGCGAGCCAAGGGAGTTACCAGGCACATGCGTGGGGACGAGGCGAAGGATCTCTGCCCGGACATCGTGCTCTGCCAGGTGCCCAACATCCGGGAGAAGGCGGACACGAGCAAGTACCGCGACGCCGGTAAGGAAGTGGCCAACGTGCTGCAGCGCTTCACCACGCTTCTGGAACGCGCCTCCGTAGACGAGGCGTATCTGGACATCACGGAGACGGTTAACCTGCGCATGCAGCAGATGCAGAGTGTAAGCAAATTAAGATTAGACAACTGCAGCTTCTAACCACATGAATTCCCCTGCAGGGCGCTTTTGCACTGAAGCCGCAGGAGCTGGTCAACACCTTTGCCGTGGGCTACTCCAACATCGGCGACTATGTCAACAAGATCACGAACCGCTTCGCCAATCCCTACATTGATGATGAACGTTTTGCGCTGTCCTACGACCAGAACGACTTGCCCGCCGTCCGGCAGAGCGACATTCGGCTGCTTATCGGCGCATCCGTGGCCGGCGAGGTGCGGGCGGCGGTCAAGAAGGAAACCGGTTACGAGTGCTCAGCGGGAATAGCGCACAACAAGATCCTGGCCAAGCTGGCCGCCGGCCTGAATAAGCCCAACAAGCAGACTGTCCTTCCGCTGGCGGAGATTCCCGGTCTGTTTGACGCGTTGCCCGTGGGCAAGATCAAGGGACTGGGCGGCAAGTTCGGCGAGGTAGTGTGCGAGACCATGGGCATCAAGTTCCTGGGCCAAATCGTAAAGTTCACCGAAGCGGAACTGCAGCGAAAGTTCGATGAGAAGAATGGGTTAGTCTCCTTCGCCTGCCGTTTAGAATAACTAATTTCTGTGGGTTTGGTTCTAGCTCCTGGCTGTTCAACATTTCGCGTGGAATCGATCTGGAGGCAGTGACTCCGCGCTTCTACTCCAAGAGCATTGGCTGCTGCAAGAAGTTCCCTGGGCGGAACAATATTACTGGCTTAAAAACGCTTCAGCATTGGCTGGGGGAGCTCTCCTCTGAGATTAACGATCGGCTAGAGAAGGATTTCATCGAGAACAACCGCAAGGCGAAGCAGATGGTGGTGCAGTACGTTCAGGACATTGACGGCGAGGAAGTGGCCAGCTCCCGCTCTACTGCACTCAAAGACTACGACCAGGACTCGCTGGCTAAGTATGCACTGGACCTAATCAAAGCTAATACAAAGACATTTCTGCGGGCCGGAAGCGAGGCGGCTTTGAACAATGCCATCAAGTTTCTGGGCATCAGCGTCGGCAAGTTCGAGACCGTTTCCAATGCCCAGAACAAACTACAGGAAATGTTTGCTAACCAGGCGGCCAAAAAGCGAAGGGTGAGCGGAGAGGAGCCAGTACAACCGCCAAAGGTCCCTGTAGAAGTAAAACCTAAGCAGACGCAGGAGTCCAAAATGCAAAGCTTCTTCGCCAACTATCTATCCAAGAAAGAAGATAAAAAGCCGGACGCCACGACTCCTGTGACTTCGCCACCGAAGGAACCACCAAAAAAGAATTTCTTTGAAGAGTACAAGCAGAAGCTTAAGGCAGTTACCCAAGCGGAAGCCGAAGCCGAGGGAACTACTATTATTTCAACGCCTCCAGAGGTCAAGGAGAGCTTCTTCTCAAAGTACCTGAAGCAGCAAAAGGAGACCCAGGAGCAGAAGTCTGAGGCAGCAGATGAGGACTCCTCCGATATGCAGGGCCTGGCCGAGGAGTTGGACGCTATAGAGGCTAGCAACACAAAGGATTTCGATGACGATACTGTAGAGGATACCGATTTAACAAAAGCAGGCCAGACATCGGTATCAGAGAATCCTGAAACTGAGAAGCATCACTCTATATCGAGTCCTGCAAAGTCAGAAATGGAATCACGTTCTTCTCTTGCTGAGCAACCTCCACTTACCGAAGAGGAACTGCAGCCATCTACCTCTAAGCGTAAATTCAACGAAGTGGACAGCAGCTATAAGGAGAGTTACGCCGAGTACGCTATGCCCCAGCTGCACTTTGACATTTTGCCCACGGTAAAGTGTGATCAGTGCGGAGCCAAAATACTTGACGACATCAAAGCTCTGCAAACGCACCGGGATCATCATTTCGCCCAGGAGCTGAGCCGCCAGATGAAAAGCGAGCAGCGAGAGGAGAGGCAGAAGGATTGCCATCAGAAGAACGCAACCAAGCCAACGCCGCCGAAGAAACCCAAGAAGGCAGCCACTACCAGCTCTGCCTCACCCAGCAATAGCATAGCCAAGTTCTTCAGCGTTAAGAAGCCGCCGCCGCCCCCCAGCGATGTGCCGATGCAGCAGTGCTCCGAGTGCAAGACCTATGTTAAGTGCGTGGATATGCCGGAGCACATTGACTACCATGTGGCTAGGAACCTGCAGCGGGAACTAAATCAGCAGGACTTGCGCACTCGGGCAGCGACGCTCAGCAAGGACAAGACCTCTCCGGGCCAAACGAAGAAGCAAAAACCAAAGGCTTTAAATGTCACCATCGGGGGTTCCTCAAGCGGAACCAAGACAATTGCACAGTTCTTTAGCCAAAGCCATTGAACTATTATTGCATTTTCTTTTCACCACAATTTAAAAATCAAAATAAGTATATTAATTATGGATATTTTTCTTAAATTTCACAAGCAAAAGCGGCTTTATATTTTGTTTATTCACTTTTCAAGTAATTATTTTCGGCACATATCGAATTGATTAATGAATTACCTTTTGTTTTGTTAATTGTGAACTTGTTTATATTCCAACGGCAACTGATTTATTGAAGCTATTATTTTTTTTTACATATATTTGTACAAACCTGTTCCTTTTCTACACCAATAATTATAAGTTTAACATCATTTTTAGGCTTAAGTACCAATGTTGACCATTACCAATCGCCAGTAAATAAATCAAATTTAGTTCTTTGTTAATGCTATTAATATAATATATATATAATATGGTTCATACTTAGATTATATAACACATTTGTGGAGAAATGTCTTTGTATTTGCAGGCTGCCTTAGGCTAAGATTACGGTAATGATAGCTGCGATTACTGCGGTTGACTCGCCGGAACGACTAGATCGAGATCCTTGGCCTGCGAAGGCTTTTTCTTGACGCCAATGGCATCCGCCTCCTGCACAGTCGTCGGCAGGACGACATTGGTGGTCTCGGGGAAGAATAGGGTGAGCAGTCCGCTCACAATGGCAGCGCCGGCAAAGATCAGGGCCGGAGCACTGGCATAATACTTGGCCTGCGGGTAGAAAGAGAATACATTTAACCCATGACTGAAGCCATTCGTATTTGATACCCACCAGAAGAGGCGTTTGCGGGGCCAGCATGGAGCCGAACCTGCCCATCATCGAGCAGAAGCTAAGCAAGCTGTTGCGCAGATTTGTGGGATAGATCTCCGAGGCGAAGAAGTAGAGCACCTGGAAGCTAGCAGTGATGGTCAGCTTGCCGATGAGGAACAGCACCAGCTGCAGCACTGGCTGATCCGCGCCGGCGAAAATGGTACCGATGCAGCAGAGACCGCTGAGCAGCATCAGCCCGCAGAGGGAGTAGCGCCGACCGAAGCGATCCATTATAAGCAGCGGCATAAAGAAGCCGGGAATCTCCACCAGAGCGATGTACGCAAAATTGTTGTATTTGTCGCCATCGAGGAGGACCACGTTCAAGCTCAGGCCGTAGTAGACCAGGACGTGGACGATCCAGCAGAAGGAACAGTTGGCAATGCGCCACTTAAAGTTCTTAAAAGCCTCGCGAATGGGGAACCGGCTCTCCGCCGACTGCTGCAGCTTGTCTCGGTTGGCCAGGACGAGCTTGTCCAGCATGGTCTCCGAAAGCTTCCGCTTATTGACCTTGGCGGCGCGGCGCAAGATGCCCTTGGCACGCTCCTCCTTGCCCTGGCTGAGCAGCCAGCGCACACTCTCCGGCAGGATCCAGAAATATGCTAACAGGATCAGCGAGGGCATATAGGTGATGCGCAGCAGGATGCGCCAGTCGGGGAAGGCCTTTGCGAACATGGCCAGAGCCACCTCACCCACCGCATAGAAGACCGTGATAACACTACAGGCCAGGACCCGCCGTCTGGGTCCCACCAGCTCAATGCCGATTACAAAACAGGTTGAGTACAGAGTGCTGCTTGTCATATTGTCTAGGAACTCAAAGATCAGGAACCACACATAGCTGGGCGAGTAGGAACGCACGATGCCCAAAACGGCGCCCAAAATGCCACCCAGGGCAATGGAGAAGCTGCGTCCATAACTGAGAATGATGCAAGCATTGGCTAAGACTTATATGCAGTAGGGAAGAGCTATCCATACTCACCGATCGGCCACAAATCCGCCAATGGGAATGCCAAAGAATTGCCCCAGATTATTGATGGTTCCGACCATTGACAGCTTCCACTCATCGTCGCAATAGATGTCAAACTACAAGAGAAATGATTTTTTATTAAGCGAATATATTATGATATTTAATACTTCCCCTTTATAAGATATCAAATAACTAAGAAAGTTATAGAAATACAAGTTGTTTATCATAATTATATATCATAAATTAGTGCTAATAATAATTTTGATATACTTCTGTTCATAAAGTATATTTTATTGTATTTGATTTATAATTTCTTTGAATTAAATTTCGTTTTAATCTACAAACAAAACATAAAAGTCTGGTTTTCTTTCTCCTTTTCTCTTCCCTTTAGCCATAAACAACAATGAGTGCGGTTTTTATTCATGAATCGCTCATTTAATATCGCAAACAATTCCAAGCTATAAAAAGATTGGATGGAAATCTTTTTCCTCATTTATTAACGTAAATTGTAACCTCATTTGCTCAGGAATATCTTAATCTCAATTCGTTTGTCTATGCTGCAATCGCCCCACCAACTCGTCTGGCTTTTGTGGGGGGCACTTATCCGCCAAGTACGTGTCCAATTGTCTGATAAAGAATGTTTTCCCAGAGCTCATCAAGCCAGTTAGGAGACAGTAGTAGCAGCTTCCGACATTATCAACGTAGGGCGCAATAAGCATGTTCTCTATGGTTCGCCCATAATTTCGAAAGTGACCGTGAAAATTAAATTTGTTTACCTTTTGAGTGGTAAAATTCCTCCATTATCCCCTCAATTGCTAACTAAATACTACGAGTTCTGTTTACCTTTGGACCTTCACAATAGTCTTTCTGTTGGTTCAGCTGCCGCACTTGGCGTAAGTTTATGGTTTTGAGATGATTATACCCGCCACTCAGTGAATCCTATCGTACCTGAACTGCATTAACCCGATTTCGGGCCCCGTCTGATTGAGATTGTAAACTACTTGAGCCGCCGGCCTATCAGTAAATTATTTAAGGCACAATTTAGTCATTGAACCCGTTAGTGGAGTGTTTGTCTACAGTTCTGGGGGGCTAAAAGCATTCGATTCTTTGCTATTACCTCACAGTAAGCCATATTAACTATCGCTGTTGTTCCAAGTACTCATAAATGTTTATGAACGTAATAATCTGGTTTAAGTATTCACGATCCTTTGATTCTAAACAATTAAATGATGAAATTCGAATTTTATTTATCTGGGAAGAAAAAATAAAAACCCTTAAAACCGATTAGAGTTATTGTTTACTTTAAGCCAAGTCAAAGGTACCTATCTGCCATGTGTCGCTTTCAGGCCGCTAATCAAAGTCTGATATTATTTTGATAGTCTGCAGATAAGATTTGAAAAAACGATGGATTGATGACCAATTTATGCCATTGTTTTTTCGCTATGTACAACTGGTCCAGGCAGCAGCATGTGCCTCAATCGGCTGACTTATTATCAAAGTCCATGTCTGCCGGCGTGAGAGTGTCGAGAGAGTCTGGCTGGTATGCGGGCTGGCTGATAGCAGCACCCCCAATGTGGTAGCACTTTGATACTCACGTCATTCGAAATGGTTACTTCGTTATCGCGGAATATGAATTTATTGCCGGGGCAGGCTTCCGTTTCAGCCGTGTAATGCTCAGGCAGGCAAATGTCTACCGTCTCGTTCCACTGCGGCAGATCCTTGTTGGTGTAACGATTGCAGGGATCATTGCCCTTCTTGGGGATACTCCACTCAATATGCGGCTCGTAAAATCTACTCTCCGAGGTGTCGCACTCCTCAATGTTGCAGCGATGGCTCACGGTGGCGGCGGTAAAGACATATGTGACGGAGAACATGGCATGGAACATCATCGGCAGGCAGATCAACAAGAAGATGATCAGCTGGAAGCGTCCAAACTGACCCAAATGCTTCAGAATGGCATCCAGGGTGACATCCTCCGGATCCTTTGCCGGCGGCGGCGGTGGTGGCAGCTCCACCTCCACCGTCCCCTCTGCGGGTGGCGCTTCGCTGGCCGCCATTTCCTAATCACCACTGCCTTCGATTAGCGCACACGTTTTCGGTTTATTTCTGCTTGCACGCCGCGTTATTTTCATTTACGAAATATATAAATTTATTTTTACCCACAACGCTGAGCAATTTCGCGATGCGAACGGCACAGAAAAGCCTACAACAGCCTACTGAGATGTCCGATCTCCGATCTGCGATCTCCGCGAGCAAATAACGAGCGGTCGCGATCGCAGCCCGTCGGCGAGTGAGGAAGCTCGATCCGCCGACCAACTGTTGAGCGCTGCAGGGTTCCATTTTTGCTTTACGGCGAGATTATGGCTTCGGTTCGTGTGTGTCGCGGCTGGATTGGCTGCGATGAAAGTGGATTGCGGGTAGCTCTTGTGTAGGGTGATGGGTAGGCAAAGTCCAAGGGGTCTCATCATCCATTGTCTCTGCAGGCCGAGCCAAACATCACGAGATTAAGGAGTACCATTCGTTTGTTAATAGGAAGGAAGGAAAACAACTTAAAAATCACATAAAGTATGCATTACTTTCTTTATTATTGAATAATATTCTAAGGAAATGTCAGACATCACGCTAATTATAGGGAAAAATTACGTAAAGTCAAGTATATTTCCCTATCGAAAGTGGAAATCAGATTTTACGTCTTTTTTATTCGCCACATAAATATGTACAAGAATTGTCGTAAAATAATAGAAGCCATTAAAGTATTTTATGACCACAAGGTTTCGCTGCCGGCATATTTATAAAACTTATACAACAAATGCTAAATAAATCTTAGTTTTCCCAATGTTTGAGTGTTGATTTACTGCCTTAGGAAATCCATCATCGGTGCATTGACTGTGCCAACAAATTTGCCCACTTTCAGGGGTCACGTGCCGCAAACGTGATAGTTCCATAATTTATATTTCATTTCTTGTACCGATTTGGCCAGCAGCCAAACCATTAGATGAACGCACTGGCTGGGTGGCAGAATAAACATATATGATAGAAGTATATATAGACCGATATATGTACATACAAATGTTAGTCGTGATCATGACCAGGGTTAAGTAGATTTACGTTTATGCAGTTATTTTCAACAAGTGGGCTATTTTGCTTATTATAAAAGTTAATAAGAATATAGAAAACAGTTTAGACGGAACTGGAATAAGCTTGATTTGAAACGACATACAGTAAAAATACCCTTGATGGTATTTTTGACTGGGTTGATGGTCCTCTTGGAAAGCCTAAGTTATTTGTTCAGAATTATTAATTGTTGTGTTCCATAATTGCACGCAGATGTTGGCGTTTTATACATATTTTTGTAGTATTCAGCATGATCTGGTTTATGCCAAGCAAATATTAAAAACAATATGAAATAATAAAACAATAAAAACCAGTATTCAGTAATGACAATTAAAAATTTTTGACCAACCGGTCGTATACGTATTTTTTACACTTACAAGAATATGAAATATTACTCATACGCACTGTTGTCACTATTTATTATCAAATTTCTGTTAATTGAAAGGACCTTAGTATCTAAGAATTGTACCATTATTTTTTATGTATAAATATAATTAATCTTTCCAAAAAAATTGTTTCAAAATTAAGAAAGCAAGAATAAATATATTTAATATTTGTATGCAGTATTTAAACATTTTCAAATATATTTCATTCACATTTTCAAAAATATTTAAAAAAAACATTTCCCGAATTTGTACTGTATCAATTAGTTTTAGGTAAATTTAAGATTTAATTGTTATGCAAAAAAAAACATTTGAAGTTTAGAATTGGGTTTGCGTGAGGCAATTATAGGGTTCGTTCCGGAACGTGCCCAGTTCTAGACTCGTAAAGCTAGATCTTTTTATGCCTATGCCTAGCCAGGTGCTAAGCTGTCAAAATACAGTTTTTGTTTCATTCAGGTTCCGCTTATCGTATATAATTAGAGGCTAAACAAATCGGCGCATAAAGTGAGATTAAAATTATATTTCTGTTAAAATTCCATTGAGCCGAGTGAGGCTCTCTCTTAGCTCTCCGTTTGCTTTGGTTATTCGTTGCTCAATTGTTTATAAAAGAGAGCAAAAGAGTGTAAGCATATAAATTAAATTGTTTATTTTTGTATGCTGCTAATAAGTTTTGTTTTTATGAATGAAGTTTGGCGGTCTTTTGGCCATCCGTTGCTTCGGCCAGTTGGCCTTCATCCATTCGCCGTTTGCATTGACTTTTTAAATCAAAACAATTGGGAAACGTGTCGTATAAGCACCTGTTTCATTATTGCGCTTCAAGCCCCCTCGAAATACCAGCTTTAATATTTTTATATATATAAACAAAGCTCTTTTTAATTGGGTTATCCCCGCCAGAATCGTGAAATAAAACAACAAGTCGGATTTTTGTTTTGAATATATCTAAACACATACCTTTATTTAATGAATTCAAAAATTGTGTTAAATTCTTGTTTTGGTTTTGTTTTTTTTTTTCTTTCTTTTCTTGGTTTCTCCCTTACTTCAAGTGGTACATTTTCATTTATCAACTTTCTGCAACATTTCCACGATTTTCACACAGATACTCTGTAAGAATGTATCCCGCTTAACGCTCTTATGCCTAGGTCTGTGTATGTCTTTTGCTTGCTATTAATTTTATTTATTTTTTTGTTTTTTTTTTATTTGTATTTATCTTTCTTTTTTGAGACTTTTTCAATCGGGTTTTGAAGTAAAAATTTGACTCAAAAACATTTATTCAAAGAACGCAACACATTTATGTAGCTTTCAAAAATCTTGATCTTTTTTTTTTAGTTCATACAATTACTTGTTGTGGTTGTTGTTGTTGGTTTTGGGTAAACTTGCAGTGATTTCCATTTGTGTCTGATATGATGTGTGGTCTATATATATGATAACTTAATTTACTTGCCTATATGGATTGTTTTGATCAACGAAAATATTCTCCAGCGATATATGCCATGTATATACTATATATATGTGTATATATATATATATATATATATATTTATATATAGGTGTGTATATGAGTTGTGAGTAAATGCGTATGCATTGTTAATAATAATCGTGATCAGTTAATCAGTTAATCAGTTAAATAATGTCACTTAATAGCTTCGTTTAATTCTATAAATTCAATTATAATGCACTTAACTTTGCGTGTGAGTGTGTGTCGTATTGCACATATATAGTATGTTGTGTGTGTGTGTGAGTGTGGGTGTGGGTGTCCTGTATCAATGGCTACGTATGCGTGATGTGTGTGGTTGGGGGTTCCTTTGCACTCTATGTCGGGTCGCACACACCGCTACACACCCTATGCTCCCCCATATATATGTAAATACTTTTAAATATAATTTATAGAATTGTAAATATGTTGTAAATAATGTTTGCTTTTCGAGTTTTCTTTCATTACTTTCATCATTTGTGTTTTGTTTAGCTGCTTTGTCTTGCTTTTCATCTTTGTTATTTCAACTCGTGTTTACCGTTTGTCCTCTTGTACATTTTGCCATTATTTAAGAGTTCTTATTGTATCTGAATCTGTATACTGTATACTGCGATTAAGTTCTGTGTTTGAGTGTGTCTCAGTGTTGGTTTCTCTAATGTCCAATGTCTAAGTGTGGCCTACAGGGACTGTCCAGCTCTCAGATCGTAGATCCTTCGGGACACTCCCATTTACATATGATGTAGTCTGTGAGTTTTCTGTTTAGAGTCATAATACACATTTAAGAATTATTTAAATATTATTGTTGTACACAGATAAACAATATTTAATTTCACTTATGGCTTAACTTTACTTTTTTTTATCATTTACTTTTGCAAGTTTGTGTTTTATGTGTGTGGAAAGGACCTGTTCTCAGTGCTGCTCCCATTTCCGAGTATCGCCTCGTTCCCATTTCCGTTTCCGTTAACACTCCCTGTCCCCATAACTATTGATTGTGGAGTGCGAAATAAGGGTGTAGAATGCATCTGGAGCCGAGAGCTACATGTGTGTTATGTACGTGGGTTAGTTTAGCCTCTACACTACACTACACACTTTGGTTCACATCGAAAACTAGGCGGTGCTGAGTGCTACGCTTTCCTCCTGTCCGTCCCTTTGAAAGTCTCCCAAAAATTGGTGGTTCTGAAACCAACTGTTTGTTTTTACTTTAATTATTATTTTTTGTTGTTTTCTTTTTATTTACTTTGGTGTAGTTTTTAATAACGTTGAAATTAAAACAATTACGCAAAAATTTGCACTAAAAATTGGCACTAACTTTTGGTTTTGTTCATTATTAACTCCCGTCATACCCTTTGCCTCGCTTTAACCACAATAATAACGCAATTAGTTTTGTTTACTTTTGGTTTTTCATCCACTTGTGAATATGGCTTAAATATATATTTATCCAAAAACACATTCTAGGCATTTTCAACTGGTTTTATAGCCATAATTCCACCCTCTCCATGCTTATGACCCTTGTCCTTTGTTATTTATTGAAGCTCTAGTTATATGATTGCCTTGCAGTTTTCTTCAACTTGTAAATATGTTTAGTTAGCGTTCGCCTTTGTTTACATTTCATTTTTAGTGTTTTCATTTTTTGTCGATTAATCGGTAATTAATTTTAGGAGCCTTGCCGCCTTGCATGTATAGTACTTGCAACATAATCTCGGGGGCTAATCAAAAATGCCTCAAAGATTTCGCCTAAATGTATGCAACGAAACCAATGGGGAGTGAACTGCCGTCGAATATATGCAGGCCTTAGCATTAGCTTTAGCTTTTTGGTTCATCTGGGATCTTTGGCACCTTCTTCTAGCAATTAAACTGCGAAAACAGCCAGATTGAATATTATTTATGTGGAAATGATTACACACACACATCTATATGGTTTAGTATTGATTTTGTATTTGGTTTTCTTGGTTTTTGTTTTTCGATTTTTCATTAAATAAGCTCCTTTAAGTGCTTTGCCTTGAGCAAATGTGAACATTAAATACTTGTTGTGAGAGGAGTAGCTGTCTGACGACTATGAATCCATTGAAATTCGTATAATTCCTATGTGTTGTTCCCCCAAAAAAAGCAAAGAATTTACTTTGTGTTTGGCTGGTGGCTGCCCTTTGTTGTTCTTGTTGTTGTTGCTGCTGTGCTTTTTGGCCAAAATGTTGAACTCAGTATCTACTATTGTTCTCCATCTGCTCTACTACTATTTCTGTATTATTTTCTTTTGGCACAAATTCATCTTCTCGTATATTTTGTTTGGATTTCGCTAGATTTAAGTAGCTTCTACAAACTCCGGGGCTTAATTAAAAGGTTCGCTTAGGTTTTTCGTTTCGTTTTTTACAATTTAATCTTATATTTAAAATATAAGTTGATCCCAATTGTTCAGTTTTATCAATTTTATGCTGCATATTCATTCTTTTCGTCTTCTTCAAAGATGAGAGTAAGAGAGAGTCCTACATACGTTCACTAAACCACTAATCCCATTTGCTGATTAACCAGGAAAATGCACTGATCTTCCTGTTTTGGTTTCTCTTTTTTTGTTTTAATTTGTTTTTGGATTCAGAGAGATCTTCAACTTTATTGTTACACATATACAAACACACACATATACATAAACATATACATATGCTATAATTTCATTGAAAACACCAGCTTAAGTTTGCGCCAATTTTACTAACTGAACCACAGGGTTCCAATTCCGATTCTATTCCGATTCTGATACTGATTCTGATTCTGATTCCGAGATTCCCCCATACGCTATATTGTCTGAAGAACGCTACGATGAGGCCCTGTTACGTGTTACGTGTGGGTGTGTGTACGTTATGTGATGCTGCAAGTAGTTAAGTTGTTGCTCTACGTAGGTCTATAAGTTAATATATGCCGTATGCCCGATATTTGGTTTTGCTTTGATTCGCTTTGTTATGCTGAGAAACCTTAGATGTCTCGTATATTTCTAGTGACAAGTCGCAGTCGAAGTCGAGGTTCGTCCTGGCTGGCCTAGGTGTCCTATTAATTCTTCAATTGCTTTGATGAATTGGAATACACGTAGTTATAATCTCATCTCCCCCGCTTTCCCGTCTCGGTGTGAGTGTGATAATGTGGCAACGAAATATTCGGTATGTAAGTAAGTAACGTAACAGCGCTTAGAATCGGTAGAGAAAGCGATCCTCTAAACAAAGACAATGCAAAGGAGTAAAATGCGTGATGCCATAGAATAATATATGGCAATCCATACCCATCTTATTCCAAGCATTATCTTTGCTCTAACTCTAACTCTCCGTCCATCTCTGATCTCGCCTTGCGCAGACTACTAGAGTTTACTTAACGATTCTAACACCGATATTTAGTTAGTTAAATACACATACATATATATTCTTTAATTAGACCCGATGATCTCCACCATCTCCAAGTTTCTCTCTCTCCTTCTGCTCTAAATTAAAACTCTGCTCGTATAATTTCTTGTCTTGTTTTCTGGATATTAAATAAGAATATCTAAAATACCTTAATGTAAAGTTTCCATTTTTGCTTTATATATGTATATAAATATGTTTTTTAATGTTTTTTTTTTCTCGTTTTCTTTTATACCTTTTTTTTGTATTTTGTTTTGTTTCATAATCTTTTTCTACAGTTGCATTTCTTTTTTTTAACAATGATCCTGCTTCCATACATCCACCCAACTTTTTTCTATATCTATCGTTCATTCGAGACCGATCAAGTGCCTTAAATGCTTTTACTTTTGTTGCTTATTGTGTAGAGTTCTTGTTCTTTTTGAAATGTATTGTAAAAATGTGAGCAAATACATTCAAGTGACGTTTTTTTAATTACACTGAGAGAAACATTAATATGTGTGTCTTTCTTTCTTTTTTTGGGCTTGCTGTGTACGTGTATAATTTTAATAATATATTTCTTCGTGTCCTGGGTATATTCTCTCCTCTTTCTTTCTCGCTGTCGGGCTAATTGTTGTTGATATTCACTTGGGTCAGTTGCTAAGTTCGAGTGTAGCGGGCAACTCTCCGCACGGACTCGGAGGATAGCTTTGAGCGATTGTGGTTCGTCGCTAAAAGGGATAAGTTCTTATGTCGAAAAACATTAACACATCTTTAACTAAGTTGGTGCGGGTCGAGTGCTCGACGGATCCGATCCGAGCTGAGAGGAGCACAGGACCTCGCGCGGGAATATTGTTCAGAAAGGATTGTTAGAAAGGAGTGGAAACTCACATGCCATCCAGTTATTATATCTTGTTTTGTTTGTTTCGTAATTACTGAGTGCGCTGAGGGGGGCGGGCAGGCAAGGCAGGCTAGAAGAAAATTTGCTTGGTTTGGTTTTTAAGGCACCATTAAAATTGCTTTTCTTACACGTATTTTTCCTTTGCAAATTTACAAGTTGTCAACAAAAATGTCGTTAATAATTACATTAATTACACGCATATTAAGTAAAAATTGTTTGTGAATTCCTTTTGAGCTATTTCTCTTATACACACACGCGCATACAATACATACATAATGTAGTTATCCCTTTTTCATTTATGTACTTTGCGTTTATTTTATTTATTATTTAATCCCAGTTACCCGCTGTTGACCCGTCTATCTCCGTAGCCGCCGTAGCCCACGTCATTGTCGTCGTCGTCGTCGTCTCCCATCTATTTTTTAGTGTTTTCATTTTCCTTGTGTAACTTGCGCAAAAAATTTACTAAATATTTCAAATACATTTAAATACAAGTGTACATAATAATAATAATTATATATATTTAATTTATGTATATTTATATAATTTATTTATATATAGATATACGGTTTCTTGACTGATTTCCTCCTCTGATTTCTCATTTATCTTTTTCATCATCTTCTTAATATTTTATACTTTTCATTTTCCGTTCCCCTGGGGAACTGAAGTTCTTGATTTCAAAATGATTGCTTCAAATTGTTTGTCGTCAGCGAAATATATATATATATTTGTCACTAAAATCACGAAATAGTTTCGCATATGATATCATTTATCCATCGCCACACCTGCCAGGTGCTTGATCCTTGAGGCCTGGCTCATCCCTCGTCTCCTATTGTGTTTATATGTATGCTTGCTCATTTAATTATAGTATTACCTCTTTATGCTATTAACAATTTCCTGTAATCAAGTTTGGTTGTCTCATAAGTTTGTCTTTCTAATTTATTTGGTGAGAGAGTGGAAGATGCTAAGTGGATAATGATTAGGGATGTATGTATATCGAGAGAAAATTCCAAATTTAAGTTTTTAAATATTTTAAATTTTAAATATCGAGATATCGATCGAAAAATTCCGAAAAATTGTATTTAATTTTCTGAGTATACTAAATCGAGCAGAAGATCGATTTATTCAATTTTCTGACATCCCTAGTAAAGAGTGATTCAACTTAAATGATGATACGTGATGCAAAGGATATATAGATAGAAATCATAGAGTTATTCCTAGATAGATATATGCATTGCGTTCTCTGGGATATGTTTGCCTCTATATGTATGCATTGTTCGGTTTAATATTTTGTTACTTCTTTCTGTATCTTGTGTGTGTGTTGGTTAATATAATATAAGTTGTGGTTAGATTGGTTTTCTTTTGCAGTGGATATGTTCTTGTTTTTGTTTCCTTTATGCTTTGATAAGTCGTCTTACTAAATAATTAATATGTAGAATAAAATTTGACACATTCTGCCACATTTGGCAAACTGATGCTCTCGCTTTCACCTTTGCCTTCGTGTTTTGACACCATTCAGAGGCCCTACTGTACTGTGAGTACTGTGAGTTAGTGTGTATTCAACTGAACGATCTTAAAATTAATCACCACACTTGTCATCATGTTTTGTTTTTACTGCCCAGCCTAGCAACTAAATTCGAATAAAATTAATTTAATTTTAACATTGAAAATCAGTTTATTTTTGATGTTTTCTTTTGTTGTGGTTGGTTTTTGTTTTGTTTTGTTTGTTGTTGTTGTATTTTTTTTTTAGTTTTGTTTTGCGTATAAATTTAACAGCTAATAAATTAAAATTATACTTTAATTTAAGCATAATTGTAATATAATGTTTAAATCCATTTCTCATATTTTCCACACGCCTCCAGAAAAAGTCTTTTTAATCGCCACAAAAAATGTGCTTAAAAATTATTATTGTAATTCGAATTGATTTCACTAATTTGTAAGTAGATTAAATATGTGTTTTTGTTTACCATTCAGCAGTTGGCGTTCTCATTTTCGCTATTAAAACCGAAACGATAGAAACTACAACAATTTTGATAATAATAATTATAATTGATGTTAATTCACAATTGGAAATCCCTTTGCTAGTTCGATTTTTGTCTCTTCAGTTGTTTTTGTTAGAATTAAAACTAATTTTGAATAAATGAGTAATTTGGTTTAGAAGATGGATAGAACAAAATAGAGGGATAACTAGTAATTATAGTCCATAATTGTGTATATATGCGTATGTCGTAGTTTACTTGTAATTAATAAACAGAATCAATTTTGCACATCAGTCTAAACATATTCAAAAATCACAAATACAATTTCGATAACAATTACCATAATAGAAATAATAAAATAAAGAATTATCGTATCAATATATCGCCGTGTCTATATATAATATATATTTATGTGTGTACATATACGAACACAAACAACTAACAAACGCAATTATCTCAATGCAATTGGCCGTAATTATAATGTAATTATCCTTTCTGTCTTTGCTTGCTTGATTTGCCTGTTTGTTGGTTGTTCTGCTTGTCTGTTCAATGTCTCTTTCTTATTCGTTTCCTTACTAACTTTAAATCCTTTTGTTTCTTCTCTTGTTTTGTTTATGTTTGTTTGCTGTTTCATTTTTTTTGGTCTTGCTCGTGTGCACAAAACGTTGGCTTAGAATTAACTGCATTATGAATTTTCCTTTCTGCCTTTATGGTTTTCTCTCGTCTTCTCGTCTTTACGTTTATGTTTATGTGGTTATTTGATTTTTATATATTTTTTTCTTGTTTATTTTGTCTTCATTTTGACTAATCTTACAATTAATTGCTGTTCTGTTCTTACTTTTGGGGGGCGAAACCCCCGCGAAAACGGTTTAACATAAAAGTTCTTGTTGTGGTATTTGTTTTGCCCTTTGCATTTAAAACTTAATGAAAAAGTATCATATAATTAATAAGAATCAATGAATAAATATAACGTGTATTGTATGGTTCTGTCTCTCTGCATGTGAGTGAGTGTTTGTTATGAATTCAAAGTGTGATTGCTGCTGACATTGTCATATATGATATATGCTTTCCTCTTCTGATCTCCCCTTGATGTTGCAGATGTTCTGGTTTATGTTTTATATATTGCTTATGATTTAACATTTGACGTTTTATGTTGCTGCCTGCTCCTGCCTGGTGTTGTCCTCCAGTTGCAGTTGTTTATCCTCCTCCTTCTTCTCCTACTCCTCCTCGATTTTCAGCTGCTGTTGTTTATTGCTTGATTGTTGTTGTTGCATTTAGTGAATGGGTGTTTTAACAATTGCACTGGGCGCAAGGTAGTGATAACCGGGTATGGGCAGACCAGCAGTCTCCATGGATATTCTGAAAAAGGATAGAGTTGCCATTAAATATTTTGTTTTAAGTAAAAAAAGTGTTTGTAGATAACCCCAGCAATAAGAAGAAGAACCCCCTTGGGAAACCCTCATTACTGAACTCTAGTTTAGTATTCATTTTTCACTTTATTACAAACTCATGTATGTAGTTTCCATCATTGTTTTGCTTCATTGCATATAAATATGTAGGTTTTATGTCGCTATTATTAATGTTCATTTCGCTTGATGTTCATTCTGTTCTTGTTGTTGTTGTTGTTCTACAGGTAAAGCCTTTGCTAGGTGTATAGTGTTTTCTTTTTTGTCTATTTTCTGTATGTTTATGTCAAGAAGTAGTATTACATTCAATAAAATACAATAATATATGTATTTTGCGTTACGTTACTCGAATTTTTAGTTTGTTCTACCTTTTTGTGTTATTATTTTGTGGCATAATATAAGTATGTAAGGTATGTAGGGTATGTTTGGGTATGCATGTATGTATGTAGAGATGTTTGTATGAATAGTTAGGAATATAATTTGGTTATAAAATCGTAAGCCCGCTTAGCTTAAGGTGTGTTATTACATAATGTGTGTCACTTGTCTCGCTTACAACTACAGCTAAATGTAAACTAATAATAATAATAATAAGAGAAATCATATCAAGTATGGGTCATACTTTATAAAGTAGCTACAATTATCTTTCCGTGTACTTTAGGTTAGAGAAATTTCAATTTCCAAATACTTTTTTCAACATTATTTTCGCGTTTTTATCCTTTTTTGGTTAAAAATAATAACAAAAATGTACAATCGCATTATAATAAATATAAATTTTGGGGGAATTTTGGGAGGGTAAAATGTATAAAATGTAAAAACTAACAAAAAACTAAAGTTTCATAAACAATCGAAGACTTAAAGTCTAATACATGATAACGTTACTCTTCCTTCTCATCGGTCTAAATTCCGCCCTTTTCCCTTGGCCTTTCCATGTGCTTTTCATTTCATTTTTTCTATTCAAATAGTTAGTTGGTTTTTTGTACGCCTCTCATTGCGTGGATTGCGTCAATTAGAGCGAATTGGTCCATAAAGGTCGTTGATCCCCCGCTCGTACATCTTGTCGCGCCCAATATTCGGACCTCGGGCGGGTTCTCAACGATTTGGAATTTCTTCTTTCATAAACTTCTTATAGAAGGTTCTTTCATTTCACTTCATATTCTGCCTGCTTCATTTCACATTTCTTGCTGCTGCTAAAGGGCTGCTTTCTTCTTCTCTTTCCCTTCTCGACAAATGGCTTTTTTGGGTCTTTATGCTTAAGGTTATATCTCGTATATATGTATATATATATGGGGAAAATACATTTAGTGCTTAAAAGCTAAGAGAGTACACAATGGATTTTTAAGATATTGGAGCGTGTGTTATATGTTACAATGAATGGTTTGTTGATTGGGGGAAAGATTGGCTGCTGAGGCTAAGTTTAATGCTCGGTACCTGCACTATATACTCGATATTCGCGATCTAATCTGTAATCTCTAATCTAAGAAGAACGCTACTAGGGATGCGCTAAAATTTGGCAAATTCTATATAATGTAAGATACATATTCGCTTGTATGTATATATATTATATATAAGTTTAGTTTAGGCGTTTATCAAAAAGTTATTTGGGGTCCAAAATCTATAGCGAGCGCCCACTAGGGGGGTCGGTCCTTGGTCACTTGGTCAAAATATCTCGACTCGGTCCTATATATATATTCGATACGATACACAGTATATGATTTGATTTCTGATTCTGATGCTGACTCTGACTCTGATCGATTGATTATTAAACGATTAAATCTAGCTGTTTACTATAGTTTGGTTAATTTCATAAATATTGAATGGGGTCGCTGTGGGGTTACTATTTAGATGTAAAAATTGTCTTGAAACTTTCCAATACTCTTGCTGGTCGTAGCCACAATCTTTTCGTTTCTTCTTTTTTTGTTTAAACCAAATTTTTATACAATTTTTGTTTTTTGCTTCTTCTTCAAGAATATCTAAACGCTAAAGCTAAAGCTTTCGCAACGCTATCATGGAAATCCTATAAAACTAAGCGACTATAACTTGACTCCTCTCGGGCTGCTGCAGCTCCGACTCTTGGCTCCTGCTCCTATTCGGGCTCCGGCTCCGGCTCCTACTCCTAGTACGGATTGAACTTGTTGCGCGGCTTCTCCGCCTCGCCGCCGGTCTCTGTCTGATGCTGGCGGAACCGCGAGGTGGCATAGTGGCCCTTGGCACGATTCACGCCCGTTGTCTGCACCGGCGGTCCACCTGGGGTGCCGGCTCCTCCGTTGCTGCCCAGCGTGGTCAGATTGAGCAGATCGAGGGCGCTCAGGTTGGACAGAGCGCTCAACGCTCCTGGCTTTGTAAGCAGCTGCAAGGCCGAGGCCAGGGGACTAGAGAGGGCGGCGGCTGCTGGATTAACGCCGACAGTTCCATTGGTTCCCTGGCTGCCATTGGCGTTGGCATAGCCAGCGGCGGCAGCGGCAGCAGCGGCGGCCACGGCGGAGACACTACCATTGGTGGTGCCACCATTGGCAGCCGCGGCAGTACCGTTGCTGGCGGCTCCTGCAGCTCCGGCAGCCGGTCCAACGGCACCACCTCCACCGGTGCCAGCGCCTCCGCCGGTGAGGGCTACGGTTGTGATGGCTCCATTGGTGCCAGATGGCGGAGCTCCGGCGATTGCAGTTGCTCCGGTGACACCAGCAGCAGCCGCTCCGGGAGCGGCGGCGGCGGCGGTGGCTGCACCGCCGTTCTGCTGGGCCTGGGCCTGCTCCAGGAGATTGGCCTTCTGCAGCTCAACACTGTGGATGAGGTTCGGTTAGGGTAGATAGAAAGAGAGAGAGAAAGAAAGGAACAAATTGGGATATTGTTTGGTATTTGTTTCGGTTTCTTATTTCTTTTTTCGATTCTTTTTTTATTATTTTTTAGGCAGGTGATAGAGAGAGAGAAAAAGGGTATTTTCAAAACATTTGGTTCTTTTTTTTTCGATTTTGTGGAATTGAGTTGGTTTTTATTGCATTTTTTCTCGACTCTTTTTTTCGTGTTTTGTTATATGCAAAAGGTTAAGGAGGTTTTGTGTGGAGGAACGGTTCGGAGTTTGCGGAGAGAAAAAGAGATATAGAAGAAGGGCGGCTTTTCAGCGATTTTTGGGGGGTATTTTTTTGGTGGGAGGAGAGCGGCGTTCAAATTTTGGATGGTAGGATTAGAAAACTTTTGGTGAGCGGTTGTTGTTGTTTGTAGTTGTTCTCTTTTGAAATGGGGAGGAGGCGTGGACCGAAAGAGTTTTGTTTATTTGTTTGTTTGCTTTGGTTTTTTGGAGGATGAACATGGTGGACGAGGTGGGTGGACTTGGTGGGGGGATCACGGGGAGAGAGAGAGAGGTAATTTTTGGAGTTGAACTGCAGTTTGAAGTACCAATTGGATCAGGTCCAGCATAGCTTAGCTTTTCTTTTCGTTTTTTGTTTGATTTTCGATATTTTCTATATATTTGATTTGATATTCGCTGTTCGATTTCTGGTCATTTGTCGGTTGTGTGAAAAGTGTGCGTTGTGATGCGTAGATTAATTCGGTGCTGGCCTGGCCTCACAACAATCCTCCTCCGCCTCCAGCTCATCCTGAACATCCTGAATATCCTGCTGAACTGCTGTTGCATAATTACACAAGATGTGATTTGCTTGGTTGCTTGATAATACTAAATGCTAGGTTTTTATTAACAGTTAGAGATAGTTATAGTTTCTATTAGCTAGAACAGTTTGGTTAGCGCGATCTGGCGATGCGAACTACGATCTATGGGTGTGAGGGTGGAGAATTATAAGAGAGAGAGAGTAAGAAAGAGAGTTTTTGGTGCTAGTTTTTGGCCTTTCGGCCTTTTTGTGTCTTGGCTTTGCCGGGCTTACGACTTACAGGCTAGGGCATGTTGTGTGTGTGACTTA
This sequence comes from Drosophila anomelani, assembly GCA_035045905.1. NCBI lineage: Eukaryota > Metazoa > Arthropoda > Insecta > Diptera > Drosophilidae > Drosophila > Drosophila anomelani. Next base: position 15,924,884 of record JAWNOO010000165.1, read on the forward strand.
AGTTACGGATTCGTGTTAATCCCCGCTTCACCCCCTGGCCTGGGGCCATCATCCTACCCACCTCCCCGGGCCTCGTCTTGATGGTCTTAATGGAACCACCTTTTTGTTTGAACCACCGCCACCGCCACTCCGCGACTGAGAGGTGACCTACGACCGACGAAGACCTCCTTATACCTTCACTTTTATTGCTTTTTCTTTTGTTCTTTGTCAATTAGCAAGTCAATTCGACAAAATTGATGTTAGACAACACAATTCACGCGGAGAAACAACACTACATTTACATTTACATTTCGATTTACATAGATGTACATCAACATTTACACATTCACACAAAAACAGATAGACAGAACAGAGGCAGAGATCCGATCAGATCCGAGTGAAAGGGCAGAGGGATCGATCGATCGGTAGAGGAGGACACGCCGGAAGACTCACCTCATATTGATTAAGTATTGGGCCAGGGCCACCGAGTCCGGGTTGCCGCTGATGGTGATGGTGCGATCGGTGTTGCCACCCTCGCGCTCCTCGCAGTTCGAGATCCGGATCATGGCGCCGGAGATCTGACGAATCTCGGCTATCTTGGTGCCGCCCTTGCCGATAATGCAGCCAATCAGGTCATTGGAGACGGTCATCTCGTGCTGCTGCTGCTGGGCTCGGTTCGCTGGATTCGCTGTACGCAGTTGCGACCCGGCCAGTGCAGCCAGGGCTGCTGGGGCAGAGCCTAGATTAGATTGGAAATCTGTCTGGCATCTGGCCGCAGAAGCGCTCAACTCACCTGTGTGGTTGATGCCCCCAGTGCTGGCCGGATTCATCCCGGCCAGGCCCAAGGCAGCCAGACTGGCCAGCGGGTTCTTGGCCACCTGTTCGTCGGGAATATAAGACTTTAGTTAGTTTAGATTTAATCGCTATCAATCGAAATCGCAAGATTCAAGGTTTGAGGGCTTCGTGGGTTAAGGTGTGTGTGTGTGTTGGTGTGTATTTGTATGTGTTTGAGTGTAGAAATATATATGTATACAGGATATTATTTATCATCTAGAATTATTCATTAATGGGCAGGGCACAAGGGTCAGGGGTCAAGGGAATGGAGATCAGAAGATCACAACACAACGCACAGCGCACAACTTCCAGTAACAGGAACATAACAAAAAGGTAATTGGAGGTTCAAACGAAAACGGAAACGGAAATTGGGAAACAGGAACGCAAAAGCATCAAACAAAATAGTTACAAAAAAAAACAAAGGAATGCAAAAAGCCAACGCAAACGGGAGATACAAGTTTATATTCTCTTAGTCTTTAGCTCTTTTTACAAACACCATCGAATGGAATGTAGAGTGGAATAGGGATCGTATTTCTTTTTGTACATGAAGGCAGGAAACACATTGTATGTGTAAGTGTATGGTGTGTGTGTGTGTGAGCGTATTTTTGTGCAGTGTAAGCTGGTATGTAAGGACTTGGTTTTCTGGTTTCTCAGCTGTCTAACATTTTATGGTTACTACACAATTTACAGAGTTGACTTTACAAAAGATATATATAGATATAGATAAGGGGTACAGATACAGATGGTTGGAGATAGCAAAAGAGTATGAGATAGATAGAGATATAAATTTACAAAGGATACACCTAATCCTTGGGTTTTCTCTCAACTAAACTAGAAGCTATTTTTGTAATAAAAAGCCTAAGGATTTGAAAGCAATTTAAAATAATCTTTGTTTTGGTGAGTTTTGTCAGCCCTTCCAATTAATTTTAAAGTCCTTAGCCATTATCTGGACCCCACAAATCTTATTTCAAGCCATCTTATGCAGAGTCCTTCAAATCTTTGCTTATATTTTGGTGCATTTATGATGTATTGCTTCCAAATCTGGGTTAAAATGTCCTTCCTCTGGGCAAATACATGCTATACATTCTCAAGTTCTTTTGGTTTTCATTTGGTTTCCTTTTTTCCTAATTTTTCACCAATGACACCTACAGCAAATAACATATACACACACACTGCACACGAAAATGTGTGAAAATATATTATAAAAGGGCTTGAAAGGGGGTGGTGAGGGGGGTTGGGGTTTGGACAGGGACAGGGGCTATGCACGCGCTTTATAAATTAATCAAATCAAATGCAACACACTTGCAAATAAGTTTCGAATAAATGCATCTGAATGCAGCTAAAAGGAAAAAAGGGTGGCCGGGTGAATGGGTTCTTCTGGGAGGTGAATAAAACTAGAACAGAGCGCACACAAAAAAAAGAAAATGGATAGAGAAAATCTCAAATATAAATCATACAATATTGAAATGCTTTGTGTACTTGTGTGTGTAGTTCTGTCTGCATTTCTGTGTGTGTGGGTGTCTGTGAGGGGGAGCTTAGGAAACAAGAACTGAAATATTTATCAAAATGCAATACGAATTTCAAATGAAACAAATAAAACATGCGCCATGGAAATATTTTATGACCCAAAAATGAATTGCAACTCAATAAAAAGTTCAGAGACAGTGGTAAAGATGGAGAGAAAAGGGGGTTGGCTAAATGCGGGGCTTGGGGGGGTGACAACAATGGATTATCTGGCAAAAACTGTCATAACAACTTGTGTGTGTTGGCATATTAACAAACACTTTTTGCCACACACACAAAAGGACATACACACAGATAGAAATTCAGATGGAAAACAAGTTGAAACAATTTTCCAAAAACTACAAAAAACTTTAACAATATCAGGGAAAAAGAGAGAGAGAAAGAGTGGGGTTTTTGGGAACCGTAAAGTGCATTTGTTGATGACTTTTGGCTGGGCTAAAGGGTTTGCTTCCAAGTCCCTTTCGGCTGCCTGATTTTTAGTACGGCCAACGACTTTGTGGCGGCCAACGACTTCAGGGACCTGAACTCGGACCCGGAGTTGCAGTTGGCCCAATGCTAATGTCATTGAGAGGCGGCCAGCAGCAGCTATGCCGACGTGTGGGGATCGTAAAAGAAATGCCAAAGGTAGTAAACTGGGTGGTGTACACAAGCTACAAAAAAAGTAACACCGGAACTATGGGGCTACTAAGGAGATGGCTACGGGGTAGAAATACAACAGCAAACATACGAAACACAACTATATACACTCGCAGGAAAATTATGGATTATTGCCCTTAAAATTGTTTGAATAAAATTTAAATTTAAACTAAGAATAAAGAAGTTTTTAAAGTTTATTTTAAATATTTGATTGTAAAGCAGAGCTTTTTAGTTGCTTTAAAATTTCCTCATTTCCAGGACAAACTTTCATTATAATTTTCCCGACGAGTGTTTGGTCGGGTGAAAAGGGGTGCAGGCTAGGGGTCAGGGTTCCGGGGGCTGTACAGCATCATGCTCTGACTAGCGGAAGTGGTTTCTTGGGGTCATGTTGCTTTCGGATTATATTTGTTAGACACGAGTACGGTTTCTTTCCAAAGTCTGGTGAAAATTGTGTTCTTTTTTTCAGGTGGTATTTAATTTTTGTATTTTTTTGTAACCGAATTCGCATCGATAGCTAAAAACTCACATCGGGCATTTGCTGTAGGTGATGGTGGTGTGCTGGTACCGCTCCTTGTAAATGTGCCCCCTTTAATAAAGGATCCGCCAAGCCTGAGATACCAGCATGTAGACCGCCGGTAGCCAGGGCAAGTGGAAATACTGGACAGGTCTACGTTCGATTGATTGATTGATTGATCGTTACCGGATTTAAGGTGTGTGTGTGTGTGTGTGTGTGTGAGTGTGTCAGTATGTGCGTGTGTTTGGAGTTACAAATTTTGTTTACATTTTTCATGTACATGTACGGTGGCCAGGGGAAGAAAGAAAAGTAGAAAAACGAAAATTGTATACCACAAATAAATGTCTTTCGTAGCAAATTGATTAAGATCTTAATCTTAACTTTGTAGAGTTGCTATGGAGAGATGTAAGCTTATCAGATACATGTTTAGATTGAGATATATCGCTAGAGAAAAGCTTTCGGAGACGTGTGTGGTGCGAGTTTCTGGTTGTGGATACTGGCGGGGGATCAGAACGCAGAACAGAGTATATAAATGATATATATCGATGGGAAGGGGGGTGGGGTAGTTGGAAATAACAACAAAAATATGTTGACAACTAAGAGGCGGAACCGAGACAGAGGCGCAGAAGGAGAAGGTTAAGACGTGAGAGTGAGAAAAGACTAGCGGGTTCCAAGGATTCAAGGGCTTCCAACGACAGACACCATCATCATCATCATCATGGGGGGACATGGGGGACTGAGTCTAAGAATGCGCAGGAGTGCCTGTGAGTACCACTAATAAATGTACCCAAACTGTGGTGGGAATTTCACAAACTACACGCCGAAACGTAACCAACACCGACAATAACCAGGACCAGGACCATGACCGGGACCGGGACCGGGACCAGGACCAGGAGGAGACTTAGAGTGAGAGAGAGCGAGCGATTTGTGGAAGACAGACGGAGAGAGAGAGAGATCGCAAATGGATGGTACAACTAGTTTTTTGATTTATTACATTTCTCTGGACATTAATTGAATTTGATGCGACGACAACAAGAACTTTGTCTGTTTTTAGTTTTGAGAAACTTTTATTATTATTTTTCGTTTTCGGGGGCAATGGCTGGCGAGGGGGGCTCTGAAGGGGCGGAGAGAAACTGAACTGAACTGAAATTGAACTGAACTTTACTGTGTGCTGCTGTTGTACCTCATTGTACGTGACGGACTGTACTGTGCTGTACTGTACCGAGAGGTCTGAATTAAATTGGATTAAATAGAATCTAGTTTGTTGTTTGTTTTGTGGCTTATGTTGTTGTTGTTGTTTATTTCTGTAGTTTTGTGGAGCAGAAAATTCAATTTTGGTCTGGGGTTTTTAACAGAGTTATAAACAATATTTATTGATACGGAGAAAGATAGATATAGAGAAATAGAGAGAGTTTTGTGTGTGAGAGAGATGTGAGGGCTCGGGCAGGATGGATTTTAGAACAGTATGTCGATGTGTTGTATATAGTTTGCTAATTGTATTTGTTGTTGTCATTGTTATTGTGGAAACTCATTTGAATATGTCACCTTAATGTTGTTGTTATGGATGCTGTGTGGTTATGAGCTTTGCAGTCTTGCTTGTTGTTATTTTTGTTAGGATTTTTACAGAGAAACTAAACAATTTGAATGATTGGCGGCGGCTTGACTACACAAAAAATTAAGAGAGATATACGTATACATAGATATAGAAGGCAGGATGTGATAGATATTGAGACAAGTGACTGGATTTTTGGCAAAATTATTATATAGTTATTTTTCTGGCTCTCATTTTAAGGACTTTATTTCGATTGGGCTCTGTCTTGTGTATAAATGTGATTAATACTTGATTTTACTTTTGGATTTTGGATAAGATTTGATGGTTGTGTGTATGTAAATGGATTTGGTTTTGGAAATAGAAATAGTAGTTGAGAGTTGGGACTAGTGTAGTTTGAACATACTTCTCCACACACGCTGCCAGCGAGCCCTCTTCAGAACAGAACTTAGAGACACAGAGATATTTGAGCGGAGAGAGTGGAGAGTAGAGAGTGGAGAAAGTGAGTGAGAGTGCGGGGGGAAGCTCAAGAGTTCTAGCCCCCGTTTTTCCTTCTTTCACACGAACTCACACTCGCCTCGCCTCGCCACGCCTTGAACACTTTTCCCAGAGCCCAGAGAATACAACGATTCTCGGCCGGGACTTGCGATATTCTTCTCGCAGATTCACGGAGATTCCCGGAGACTCGCAGCGGGACTGAGACATTTACAGATGCTGCCCGCAGCAGACCGATAGAGAGACATAGAGAAGGCACTCCCCTCGCAGCCACAAGCTCTTAACCTGAGAGAAGAGAGTGCAAAAGAAACTAAAAGCAAAACAAAAATACATATTTAATGTTTATATTACAATTCTTTCGTTAAATTATTATCGTTATCGGTAACGGCGATTCGATGGCTGTAAAGTTTTTTGGTTAACACATTAGTTCACTGATCGGGGTCACCATTTGGACTTGAAAAGAGATGATTCTCAAGGGTACGACGAATGGGTGGTAGCGGTATCGGAACGGTATCGGTATCGGAATTGTCAGGTTGGGTTAAGAAAAATAATCAACACGGTTCACAAATCGTGGTAGGGTCTTCTCCGGACAATAGCTTCTAGGGTCTCCAAGTAGAGAATTGGATGGAGAAAGGTGGGAAGAGGGACTCGTGGACGTGGTGGTGTCGCAAATAATAATTGGGTGCCATAGAGACGAGCAATGGGGATTATCGGCAGAAACACAATATAGAGAAATAGACAGAGAAATATATATTTATATATAAAAATAGAGATAGAGGGGTCATTTAAACTGAAGAAAAGAGATATTAAGAGGCAAAACAGAAAGTGAAGACGCGCAATAACCAAAAAGATAGTTGGATCGGATCGGGGCGAAACCAAAGAGATACAAAAATTGTTTAGCTGGACATGTGGACTTGTGGGGTCGGTTAAGATAGAGACAGAGAGCGAGATATAGAGAGATATATAGCTGCAGTGGCTGGCAATAAAGTACACAACACTGTTCACTGATCTTAACAACACGTTAGCCTGTTTTTTAAATTTCGGTGAGAACACGTTCATAATCATACATACCTCTTGTGTGGGCACTGCATAATTTCCTTGAATGGTGAAGGCCTGTCCATTGGCCAGGATAACGGGTCCGGTCACCTGCGGTTTTGGTCGGTACGGGATGGTAGCACCGCGTGGCGGGGACTGTTGAAACGGAAATGGTGATTAGTAAATCAAGCTCAAAGAATAATTATGTAAATATATAACTAAAGGCTTTTATTTTGTTTAAGTAGACTAACCTCCAACATGACAAGACATATCTGATAGATGCACTGGGTGATCTGCTCGGCATTGCCGCTCAAGGTAACCGACCGCTCTGTGGAGTTGGGCAGCATTTCACTGGCCACCTGGATGGAGCAGCCGGTGGTCTGTCGAATTTCCTTGATCTTTGAGCCACTCTTGCCTAGGTTTTCCCGATTGCGAATGAACAATGGCATTAGTACAAATCCAGATTCGTTAAAAGTTATTACTTACCAATTAACGATCCACATTGACTGGCGGGCACAATCAATCGAATGGGTATTTGAGTTTTGCCAACTTTGCCTACATCATTGAACTGCGAGCACCACTGAAACGGGTCAGAAGTTAGTAATGTGAACTGGAAAGTGTTTAGGGTTTCGGTAAGGCTACCATTGCCACTTGTACCGCACACATACCTCTTCGAACTTCTTTGTAATGAGCGTAAATGCCGAGAAGATTGCATTAGTTGTACCAGACACAGTCACAATGCGTTCCGGGCATGAGCCATCCGAAATGTTGATTTTGGCACCAGACTGCAGGGGAAATTAGGGTTATTAGCTTGAAAGAACTTTTAACTTCACAGTAAAACTTACCTCTTCACGAAATCTGTTGACAATTTCACCCTTTTTACCAATAATACTACCCACTTCCTGCAAAGACACAAGAGAAAGAGAGATAGAGAGGCATTAAAATATGTATTCAAGTTGGAAAACATGTTGTAAAGTAACTTTTAAATGCTCTTAAGATGTATATTCTTTCCTCCCGCCCCGAGGCTATCAACTGTCCGGACATTGAAAACACTTTATGCCTGTGTTTTCCGCCACCGTTGTCGGCTGGCTGTCAGCGACGGAGCACAAATTTGATTAAATATTAAGTGATATTATGCTGGAGCACACACACACACACACACTCACGCACACGCACACTAGGGGGTGGTGTATATGTGTAACTACTTTTGCATATTTAATTGCCACAAAAAGCAATTCACACTCCCCTCTGCTCCTCCCCAGTGGCAGCCAGAAAACCCAATCCCAAACTCGTACCCAAACCCATTTCCCTTTCACAGTCAGTCGCCCGTCGTCCGATGTCCGATGTCCGTCTGTCGACTCTGGGACACTGTCGCACGTAATGAAATTTGCGGCCAGCGCGTTTTACGCGTTTTAATTGATTGTAAATATCAGCATTGCCGCAGCCAGTGCTGAGTTTCAACGAGAAAAAGAGGCAGAGAGGAGGAAATTTCTGCTGGCTTCTGTACAAAAATGGTTTTAAATCCCCACAGCCCCGTGGGGTAATCAATATATCAATCATTTTTAATAAGCAAGTTGTTCATCCATCAGTGAAATAAAGCTGCAATGCTTTTATTTCAAACCTGATGCATTTTATGTATTTAAATAGAGGCTGATGCATTTTAAAATAAGAAAGAAATAAAAGGAAATCAATATTACTTTTTAAAGAAAATTGTAAAAATATAAAAATATTTTGTATAGGAGTTTTAAATGGATAGAAAATTTAAATTGTAAAATGGATTGTAATTAAAAATTCTAGAGTAGCATTTCAGCCACAAAACTGCTATAAACATTATAGAAAATTAGTTTTTTGGTTGTAAATATTTTTTAAAAATAATGCTAAAATGGGCTCGTTTTGATTTATGAGAATTAAATTAGCCAGCTAAAAACCAAGTCAGCCATAAAAACCATCTTATTTCTTGAGATATTAATAAATTCATTTATAATAAAGTCGAAAATAGTCTGTAAATTCGATATATTATATTCTGGCATTTAAAATACATTATTTATAAGAAAGATATCTGCATTTATGATGAATTCCCAACAGTATTCTTGTTAATTTATTAAGAAATAAATTGTTCCCACCACTGTTTATTTAAAGTCTTTTGATAATTTCCATTTAAAATGTTTTTCTACTTCCATTTTGGGATTTAGAAACATTTTATTTGGCCATGCTAAAATGTTGCCACTTGCAGCCATTCAATTTGTTGGCCATAAACCATAGCGAACAACCTTCACAAATCCAAAGTGCAGCAATCTATTGTGACGAAGCCCGAAAAAAAAACCAGCTAAAGAGAGCACCCAAAACCCAACAAATATATATCTTTTGGGACGGCGGCGACGGGCAGTTTGCCAGACAAAATGCAAACTGGGCAAAACAATGTGTGTGAGTGTGTGGAAATCTGGTGGTGTCCTCCGCCCCTCCTTGGCATTATCCGGATTTTTATGCGCCGTTTGCATCTTGGCCACTCTTTTGGGGGAATATTTATGCCTCCCATCGACACAACAACTACTTGAATTTATTCACAGGCATAGATATTTATTGTACACAAATGTCAGACCGAATTGGCATAATTATTGGCGTAATTATCGTTGGCCGACCAGCGACCCGAACTCAGATGCGTTTTTACGCCTGTCTGCCTACTCGGCGGCCTGTGTGTAATTTATGGGACAAGTTTCGTGGCTGTAAAGTGTATCTGCGTATCTGTATCTATATCAACATCTAAGTGCGCGGCCGAGAAGTCCCCCTCATAACCATTCACTTTGATGGCAGGCCCATCAGCGCCTCAGCAACGGTCTCGGGCCCCATCATCATCATTAATAATGTGGCCAAAAGCCGCGCTCTAGCCACCCCCCACCCGCACCGGATTGGACCGCTTTCCATTCAATTATCCCCTTGTGTGATTGCAAGCCAGTTCCGCTCAGAAGTTTGCGCAATTTGCATAAATCGGATCTACCGGACATCACTGGACGCCCCCCCGCTGCTGAATAGGGGCGAATTTTCGGGACTTTCACTTGATTGCATCGATTCCTCATCCAACGAATCTGTTCCTCCTCTATTATCCACGCCCCTCCTGCTGTTAGCTGTTCGCTGTTCTGCCTCCTCCCTCCCACTTGGCCGGCAATTAAATTCCCAGCATTCCCGGCAACAATGAACACAAACGCATTTGGCATTTTCGCATTTTCCGATTTTCACATGCGTGCGATTTTCGTATGCAAAAATCACTTTGCGGTCGAGCCGGCATGTGTGTGTGTATTGAATGTGTATTTCAGTTAACATCCCAATTCGGATCGAATTGAATGGTATAGGTTGGAATAGGATTGAATTGCTTTTCGTTATTCTATGTAAAATATGCATAGGAAAAGTTGACAACCAGGCAGACGGCTGCTGCTCTTTCAGAATGCAAGAATTCCTTTCTGTGGTCAGGAAATGTGAGGTTTTTGTTCCCTTTCATATTGAATTTGTTGTTGTTTTTATTGTTAGTGGGGGATTATGGCAAAATCTGTTGGTTGCCAGTTAACATTGATGCTATTTTAGAGAACTCTAAGCGTAAATGTAAGGCTTACATAACAGGGTAACAAAAGTGGGAAGATTTGAGTTAGAAAACGTTGCTGAAAACATTACTATATTGTTGGTACATTTTACCAATACCTATCATTAAAAGGGAATTATAAATACTTGAAACATGCATATACTTTATCTTAATTTAATATAATAAAAACTAAAAATGTATTTCAATCGAATTCCCTTAGAAATATTGCTTTTCGATCAAATATCTGCCTTGAAAACAAACAAAGAAAATGATTTTCCGGCAAACTTAGTCTCTCTATAATTCGAAAACCTCTTTGTTGACTTAATCCAGATATATAGAGCAATCTTTCCATTTGCTCTGCAATATTTTCGAGTACTCTATGTTAACTCTCTAATGCCTTTTGCACATCTTTTGTATTTTCCCACACAATCTCTGGCCAAGAGCAAAAATTTTGGCCAGTTCCATTTATCACCATAAGATGGAACATGGAAACATGGAGACTGCTCCAAAGATTATGACAAATAACAATGGCCAATGGAGACGAGGGGGTAAGCCACAGACAATAACAGAAAACGCATTAAAGTTGAAGTCCAAAGAATGGACAACGCTAATTGTGGGGCACAATAAAGGCTAGAGCTGAAGCTGAGCTGAGGGAAGTTGGGGGAAAAATAAAAAAAAATACATATAGAGAGGTTTTGATGTTAGTGGAGCAACAGACAGTAAAGACGGTGAAAACGGAGAAAAGAAAACAAACTTGGCTTTTAGCGTAGACAACAACCCAAAGCCAGAAGCATGACTTGTTTCATGTTTTTCCCCTTTTCAGGCTCTTTGTGAATTTTTGGTTTTTTAAGTGCGAGAGACGGCGTTGAAAATTTGTACAAAAATAAATAAATTGCAGATACAAAAGAAAACAGCAGCAGCAGCAGCAAACCAACAAGCAATGGCCACAGCAACATCAGCGGCAAACAATCTCTGACAGCAATTGCAAAACCGTGAGAACCATTTATGGGAGCTGCTGGCATGGCAAAGGAAAAATGCAAGAAAAACTTGCAACAAATGTTGGAAAATGCAATGTGACAAAGGGGGGAGAAGGTACATACGTACACATATGGCCTGCTGTGGCACACATGTGCTGCTCCCCCTCTCTACCTCCTACAAACGTCTTTACAATAAATCATGCAACGCATTTGTCGCCCTGCAAACGTATTTTTTCTTCTCATTTTTTCTTTTTGGGAATTTGCAGCATGTTGTTGCTGTTTCTGGCAGGCAAAACGCAAAAAAAAAAAAGAAATTGTACAATTAAATTATTTACAATTTGCCCGGGCCAGATGCAGGACCAGGACCAGGGCCAGATGCCAGGCCACGCAGCAAGTGGCAAATTTTTAATTTGATTAAATAACGAAAACAACGCACGGACGAATGAGAAATGTCTCCTGCAGGCGTGCAGGAGCTGCTAGTCCAATTCCACAGATTTAAATATTTCAATTTTGAAAGCGAGAAGAGAAATACAAGACTTTAATATCAAAAAGAAAGGAAAAGAAATGAGGGAATTTGTTGTTCAATTTTTATAGTCTTTGTTTAACTATAAAGGCAGATAGATATTTATTTTTATGGTAACATCAATTTAAGGCTTATGTATTTTGACTACTGATACTACAACGGATTCGAATATTATTCCCTTAATTTATTATCAATTTTTTAGAATCTCTGAATAGATACCATTAAGATTACACAACTATATGCTCATTCTCTGCAGAAAAAGAGTTAATTAAAATTAGACAAGTGCTTGGGAAATGTGGCAGACAGCGATGAAAATTCGCATAAAGGTGCCGTTCGTCGTCGACGTCGTGCAATTTCACTAATTAAAAATGCATGATTCAAAAATAAGAACAACAACTGCAAATATCTAAGTCTGCCGACGGATTTTGCCCTGGCAATTCTAGACGCGAGAGAGCAACCCACATTTTTCGTTGCTTCTTTTCTATGCAATTTGCGGATGGCTGCCAAGAAATAAAAAGGTGAACAGAAAAAAAAAAACACAAAAGCCCACAGCCCAGGGCGCAGAAAAACAAAAGAAAAAGGTGTTTAGTTTTTGTTTCTTTTTCCTTTTTTCCACACTCTGTCGCTCGATTGCATGGCAAAGTTGTTGCTTATTTTTCTCGGGTTTCCCGTTTTCATTTTTTCATAAATTAATTAACTGCATCACGACTTTGGACGCGACTGCAAATAATGCAACTGGAACTGTGACTCTGACTCTGACTCAGACCCAGAGACCGACTGTGACTTTCCGCATGAAACTAATAATAAGCCAAAGTTAATTAGAGACGCAGGAGGAAAATATCAAAAATACTCGAATAACAATGGAACTTATGGCTGTATGGTGCTAATGGCCTTGCTCTACTCCCAGCCAAAAGGCGCCACACGATTGCTTTCTGGCTTTTGGCATAATTGCTTCTTTGTCTATAAGTTCTGATATATGTATCTACCTTTACTAATAAACATTTATTCCATTTGCTCATTAATAAATAATTGCTTTTATAAGAGATTTATGCGATAAGAAGATGGTTAAATTATCTAGCTTTAAATTGAGTTCAGAAAATTGTGCAAAAAGAGAGAAAGAACAAGTTTTAAAATATATATTTTATAATGACTTTCTTGTGGTTTAATTTATTTAAATCCATTTATAATTTATGTACTATAAAAAGGTAATTTCACAGACCATTTAAGACCCCTTAAAGCTTTCTTTATATATTTTTAAACAATTCATTTCCCACCTATCAAATTTTTTAATCCTCCCCAACCTACCACAAAATCATACCCTGTTTTTAGGCCTAATTAAACCATATCAGTTGTATGTCTAGGAGACTCATGTTCGGTTTCAATTTAATGCCAAGTCAGTTGACATTATATCGCTGCTTATTTGCGGCTGTCGGTGCTATTTCTCTTTTATTTTTTTCTACCTTTTTCGCCACTTGATTTGCATTGCGCTTCAAATTTATTCACATCTGCGCGGCAGTTGAAAAAAATCGCATAAATCATGCTAATCTATAACTATCGATCAAGAGACCGACAATAACAAAACGACGACAGCCTTAGTCTGTCGGCGCCGCACAAAAGTGTCTTGGGAATTTATTGCCCGAGTCCTTGTGTTTGCTAGCAGAGAAAAAAAATATATGTAAAGAAAATCTCAGAAAATGTGCAGAATTTACATTTATAAAATATTTATTCCCTCACATATATAGTACGTCTCTCTCTGGCTGCGCTTTATATTGCGTAAAAGCCAAAAAGTGCGCAATTATTCATGAGATCTAAGGAGATCGGTGAAGGGAGATGGATGATGATGAGATGGCTCGACCAGGTAGCCCGGATTTTCCTCATTCCTCCCCTCCCCGATTGCTGCCAGCTGTTTTGGCTTTAATTCGCTTTCTTTGTCTGGCTGGGAGCTGTGCTGTATCTGCCATAAATTGTCGCCATCTAAACACATTTTTGGCCTTTTTGCCAATTTTCAGCTACACATCGTGTAAAGTGCCCCCCATTGCACTGGTCGCACTGTCGCCTTATCTGCACCTGTCGCTGCCTTTCAATTGCACCAGGATTGGGGATGGGGATGAGGGTAAGGGTACAGGAACGGGCTGTGGGTATAAAAATAAAATCCAACAACAGCCGAATTTATAATTAAATCGATGCCTGGGCAAAATCCAAAGCTGTATATCAACTTTTTTGGTCGTGTGGGGAATAAGGCTAAAGAGATAATTGACAGCTTTGCCAGCGTTCAACACGTGCTTGGGGGAGTGGGACCCAGTTCGGCAGTTCCTCCACCACCTCATCCTCCTCCCTCCCATCAACTTCTGGCCAAGATCTCTCGAGTGGCACAAACCTCTCATCGCATCTTAACTCAAACTCAAACAGAAACAACAACATCCGACACTATGGATTTGCGTGACAGCCTTTTCTGGCTCGCTGTGACTGCTGTGGCTGGCTGGCTAATGTTGTTGAATAATAGTTTTTAATGGCTGTTGACTGTTATTAAATAAATAAGCAGCTATTTAGTGTCGGTTTTTCTAGCTCTTTGCTTAATGCCGCTTTTATCTTGAGTAACGTGGCGACTGCCATGAATCACTGTCTCACCGGCAAAGAAGCTGCAGTTTGATGGCAAACAATATCTTTTGTTGGCTTATCATTTGGTTTTTTGGTAATAATAATGGAGACCTGAGACCTAAGTAAAGTGGTAAACTTTAAGAGATGTCGAGTTTGGAATATTTTGTAAAAAGCCTAACAATATATAAATATCTTTAATGTTTTCTCATACCTTAAAACAATATAAGAAAATTTAATAAACTCTCTAAAAAAAACCTAATGAAAACCATTAACACCTGATTTAAATTAATATAATTGAATATTCTTGTTTTTATTGCTTTAATTTTCTATTAAAAAATGGTTCTCCAGCGGGGTGTTTGTATTGGAAAATTGCTATCAAAACATTCATTTCCCTTGGCCCCGATTTGCGGTTAATATTGTCCAGGCAAATATATATTTTAATATTTATTTTGTTTTTTATACTTGTCATCTTTTTTTCCAACTGGTTTAACTCGTTGGCTCTGCAGGCTATTTTGTCAACGATATATCCTACCTACACTCCATGCTATATATATTTGATAAGTATATCCATTTACACATAATGTGTGCTCGTCTGTACTTTTTTGTGTTGTGTGTGCAATGAAAACAATTTATAAATTGATGTATTTTATTTGCCTTTTGCTTTTTTATTACTCATATCTGGAAGCCGTAATGATTGTTTAATAGCCGATGCCGTCTCCTCCTTTTTATGGCCTTGTATTTTATATATCTCTACGAATGTATATATATTTCTCCGACTCCTACTCTTCTCCCCTGGTGCTCTTCTTTAATTTACCTTAAATGCGATGGCATAATGCGTGACGTGGCGCGTATTTAATTTTAATTTGCATACAAAATGCACGCGTTAATTTATAATTTTTTTACGTTATTGTTTGCTTCTCGCTGGCCCAGGTTGCCTTTTATTGTTTATTCGCCTCTCGGTTTTATTGATTTTTGTGCGAATTGAAAAAGAGGTCTATAAATATTTAAGATGACAGAAGTCAATGGTGTGCACAAAAGCGTTCATATTTTAATAGATATTTGCACTCGATGCTAAGATGGGAGAGCAGCGGAGTGTTGTCGGTGGAGTCGGAAATGCGAGTTGAATAGCCCACTTTGAGGGCGGTCGATGTCACTGCGTTGGAGTGACTCTTAGGGATTGTTTTCAATCAGATATGTCTGTTCGGTTTAGCGTTCAAAGAAATTGTTCCCATATCTCTGGCAGTGCCACTTTTGAAGCACTAATAAAATAAAAGATATCGAGACCAGAAATCTAGGAAATTTTTAGTTTAACTGAATTAGTGAGTTAAGTTTTAGATAGAGAGTTCCTATAACTTTTATTCTTTAAATACTTCTATAAGCAAGCTTAAGGCCTATTTATTTTATAAATTCTTTAATATATATATTTAAAATTTGTTTCTTAATAAACTTTCATAAAATTCCCAACTGCCCTGCAATATGTTGAAATTATCCTCATTTTTTGCAAGCAATTTTAAGCTCTTTTAACTATAAAAATAATCAACTGCCAAATTTGTATTTTAAAGTCTTAATTTATTTTCATTTAACTTACCTTTCCTTGCATAATCAGCCTTATTGTGAGTGTCACCGATGGATCCTCGTGTTTAATGGACGCACCGCCCGCACTGCTGCTCGTGTTATTGTCCTCCATGGTATCTATTTTGCTGCCTTTGTGTTAACGCGGTTGAGATGAAAATGTATCTGGGATGTGACCGGGCTCAGTGAGTTCGGTCAGTATCTCAGCAGTAACTCCTCCCTCTTGTTCTGTCTTTTGAGTATGATTTGTAAGTGGGTGAGGGGGGCACGGCACACCTTGCGTTTATGTTGTAAATGTATATTTATATATATCCTTTGCTATATACCAATCATAGATGATCGATACATATACTATACATATATATATATATAGATTTTTTGGCTATCAGTATTGTTTGTATGCTTTTCTAGATCAAAACTAAATTGGTGGTGTCTTTTGCTAGTCGTAACTACGTTTGTTGGCTTTAAGCTCGCTGCGTTCTTATGGCCGCCTTGTGTTGTTATTTTCCCTTTTTTATTATTTTATAAAATGCAACAAATAATCACGGCTATGAAAATATTCCTTGTGTATGTATGTTTGTCTTCAGAGCTTTCGTAAATTTATTGTTGAGCAAGAATACTGTTGCTTAGCTGATGCATTTAGAGATGTATATTTCTTGGGCTGCAATGAGATCGAAAGAGATATAGAAATAAATAATTACTATTGTGTAGAAGAGACATAAATTGTTTTAGAAATTTTTAGTTGCTATTTCTGGCCAATAAATAATGAAATTAGTCAAATTAGTTTTATGCACAAAATACCGGCAATGCATTTAATCACGTTCCCAGGCAGAGTTCACGACTTCCGGCACTTTTGGCACAACAACAATGAGGAGGGGGGACACAAGGGGTCCCCCAGACCGTCCTCGTTCATCCATCATCCCATCCACATTCACATTCACATTTTTCTGGCAGAGAGTTGCAGGCCCCTGTCCTGGGCCTGTTTGTAATTTTGATATGAAATTTTTCCTCCTCCTTTCCTTTTTTTTTTTTTTTTTTTTTTTTTTTTTTTGAACCTGCGCCAAGTTTTTCTGCATATTCCAAACGTACTGCGTATATATATATAAATTTCTGTATATATAATATTGATGTACTCCTGTTGGGGCATTTCTTACGCTCGAAATCACTTCATGTGCAATTTAGTACAGATATCCCCAGTACACACATCCCTGCCTTCCGCCTCCATCCATCCCTGCCTCCTTTTTGCAAGAAATTCCCAGCATAACTCAATGTATTCGCTGTACATAGGCATATGTACGGGATATGTACAAATGTTGCCGGCAGCATAGGCAGCAGACATTCATTCCCGCGGGGGGCCCACAAAAAAATATTTTTGCTCAGCGACCGACCAACGCGATGACTGCGAAAAGCTTCCTGTCATTTCCCCATTTCCCCAGCAGCTCCTCCATGGAACTCGGTCCTCGCAGTCGACTTGCTTATGAAATTATGCGCACTAATTCCCCATGTAACTCTGGCTCTCAGCTCACCTAGACAGAAAAAGCCAGAGACCGCGAGGAATACAATTCCAAAGCTTTAGAATCTACCTCCTTTCTGTATCTTCAGCCCCCCAAAAAATGCGCATAATTTGTGAGAGTCTGCTGCACTTAACTTTTGACAGGATAACTATGGTGGTGGTTGAAAATAGAATAAATACATATGAAAGCTGGACTGGACCATGGTCATGCCTAATTTAAATGAATGTTCTGTTAAAGATTAAAACAAAAGAAAAACCAGATCAAGTGATGATTAAAAGCAGACAAAACTATGAGATATAAATTGCAAATTGAAGAAAAGTTAAATAAAAAAACCTTTTCTTATATTAAATTTATTCAATTATTAAATATATACCCATTCAATGATTATGCTAAAACCCACCATTAAACGGTTCTAGGAAGATTTAAATTTGTATCTAAATTCCCAGAAATTATTAGAATATTTCATAAAGCTCAAAAGCGAATTGTGAGCTATTGTCAGGAGACTGGAATCAAATTTGCTACGAATTTCATGCATAAACGCGGGATTTACATTTCCGCTAGAACCCTTTGAAGGAGATCTCTCTCTTAGTAGTCCAACAAGCCGCCCGCATCAAAGATGAAAGTAAATTAGAAATTACAATTCCAGCTCGCATGAATGTCGCCCCCTTTAGTCCTTTACTCCACAGAGACCACTTTTGCCAGGCAATATGTAAATTGCACCTACAGGTATGACAATGGTTCCGCCGCCCTGGGAAGCCAGTCAGTGGTTGAGTGAGGAGATCCCATCCTTCCTTTCCTCCACTTCCATTTCAACCGCCAGAGCCATGTTAATATCTATTGCTTGGCACGGGGGAACCGCCCGCAGCGATGTATTAAGGTGGCACAACGGGGAATACCGCAAGAGAAGGTGCTGGAGCAGGAGCGGGAGCTGAAGGAGCAGGAACCGAAGCCCAGCAGGAGCTGGCAGGACAACAATGACAGCCGCTCTGGCAGTTGTGGCCACATACAATGGAATGGAATGGATTGGTGTGGGAATGGAGATGGGATTCCAGGGGAGATTGTGGCAGGAAAGTGTCCGAGGCAAGTGCAATGAAATAATAAGTTCCGTTGCAAGAAATGTGCATTCTTTGCATTGCCCAGACAGGATGAGCTAAAGAAAAATGAAGATGTCTCGGCAGCTTCTTTCCTCTGTCTCTCTCAACTCATTATCAATCATACGCACTGTATGACGGACAAACTCTTGCTTCGACTCTGACTTCAACTTCATCCTTGGTTTTTAATGACTTTTTCTTGATGAAGATGGAGATGGAGTGAAGATGGAGTGAATGAGGCACTAGCATAACTAGTTTTCTTTTAATTAACTCGACATATAAATGCCAATGTCTGTAATGGCAGCAAAAAAAACCAGTTTGCTTTCTAATTTTCTTGCTTGGCTTTCCACACGCAGACACATAGGAGGAGAGCAGTGTGTGTACACAAAGATTTCTAATTTCCTGCAAGCCAAAGGAGAGACAATGCCACAAATCACAAAAGAATCTGCACTCATCCTTCTTCTGACTGTTTCTGTTTTTCCTTTGGCAACTTCATCAAAGTTGGCAAATGGGAGTTTTCCTGAACATCATCACCTCTCCTCATTCTCGTTTCCAAAACTCATTTCCATACTCAGTAGAGTCACTACTACTCTCTGGCGATGTTTCAATCAAAATTTTTGCCAGGACGGGATGGCGGCAGGTTATGGTTTAATAAAAGAAAATACCAACCAACCAACCAACAACTGGAGTCTACTTTTGGGGCAACCATAACAGGAAGATTTCTCCTAGGCAAGGAAGGTACCTTTTGCCAACTTTTTCAATTCAATTTTGGCCACAACAAAAAAAGAAAAACGTAAAGAAATAAGGGAGAAAAAAAAACAAATACAGAGACACAATAAATGCTAAATGCTGAACGTGACACACACATGCCTCAAAAGTGCTGTCATGTGCTCAGCGATGAGTTGGGGAAATGGAGAATCCCTTTTTCTCAAGAGGAGGAGGGACGACTTTTGTTGACGCCGTTGACTTTATACGTCAATTTCATCGCTGTCGTGAGGAGTTTTCGTTCCGTTTATGGCAGCCCAGGGAAAATGCGAGAAGAGAGGCTGAGGCTGAGGCCGAGGCTGGCTGGCAGGCGGCTCTGTGGCAGGGGCTCAAAACAAACATCAGCGGCAGACAGAGGAGGCTTTCGTCTCCTGTCTTTTCTAGTCACCAGCCTCGGCCTCAGTCTCAGGCTGCCTCAGTCTCAGCCTCAGCTAGCTCCCTTGTCAAGTTGTCGTCGGTGGCAGCGTTGTTGTGGTAAAGTCAACCGCATCATCATCATCACCAGCCAACATCAGCCTCCCCATCGCCGCCGACATCGCCTTCATCTGCTGCCTTCAACAACATTTTTGTTACACAGCCTCACCTTGACTGCAGGTCGATTTTGTTCACATCTCTGAAGTATATTTTTTGTACAGAGCAGAGGTTCTACCCTTTTTTAAGAGTTTTTAGCATTTATAAGGTTTTTTTTATTTAAAACATCTCATTATTATAGCATAAACCTAATGATTCCCACTTAATCTAGCCATTATAATCATTAAAAGGCTTTAGAAATTATAGATTTCTATGAATATTAAAGGCATAATGGTGAAACAATTATAAAGTTTACCAGCTTCATAAGTTTTTAAGATATGTAAGGTTTTTTAAAAATAAAAAGTATTTTTCGTAGCTAAACAATTTCATAAATCTCCCAAGCTTTTGGGTTTATAAAAACCGTAGACTGTACACAATCCCCAGGGATATAGCCCTTGAAACATCGTCGCACAACTCCTTGATGTAGAATTAATTTTTAAAATTAATTATGCACATGTGCAGCTGCTGCTGTCCTATCAAAGGGGTGGTGGCGGTGGAGTTATGGGAGCTTCGGTTCTGTGTGTGTCTCTGTAAAGGTAGAGTAGCCCGGAGGCTGCGACAGCAAAGAGAAAACTCATTAAATTGCATAATTATGTGTACACACACGGCCTGCCTCTCTGCCTGCCTGCCAGCCTTCGTTCCTTACAAAAACTTGTGTCGTCTCTTGTAATAATATTAATATTAATAACGTAAAATACTCAAACAAACTTGCGAGTCGAAAGTGGTCAAGGGTTTCTCTGGACTGCTCAAGCTTTCAGGATCCTTTTGCGTTCAAGATGGGGCCAGAGTCCCTTGGCTGCACTTAATAACATTTCGGTCATGATTTCCGCTCCTCGTCAGGTCGTCATAATTTGATTTATGGTGCGGTTGATGCCACTCACACACACACAGAGAGAGGGAGGAACTTTAAAGGATTTCTTCTTGCCTCTCACGAGTCCTTGCCGCGGGCCTTGCTCAAACTCAAAGTTATGTTCTGGCCATTCCCAGCAGCCGCAACTAAGTGTTGCAGAAATATTTAATTGGCCGAAAGAGAGGGGAGAAAGCAGAGTTTGGGGCAGAATTATATAGCATACTTATGTGAAAAAGGGGTTGGAGGTAGGAAATGCCATATTAATTTGTGTCAAATAAGTAAAACGCAATTAAACGCACATGTCATCGCTTGGGCAAATGGCCAATAACCAAGCAGTTGAAATGGGAGAGAAAGTGGGGTGTCAAGGGAGGCACACAGCAGCATCCCTGTTGCCATGAAATCGATACACACACACACACACACGGCCAAGTCGAGCAAAGCTCCAACGTCTTGAAATAACAACTATAACCATAACTGAACTGGGAAGCAGTTGGGAATCCCTTAATATGATGACCTATTAAAATTACTCTTTCCCCCCGCACACAGAGTCGGCAAAACAATCTTTTCCATGCCTATTACAGCATTTCTATAGATGTTATTCCTATAGTTTTCCATTCCAGCATGAAATTCTGTTTCCCTTTCTCCCTCTCTATATATATTAATGGTAAAATGATATTCCCAGCCAGTGAGTTTCGCTATGATAAAGCAATTATTGGCCATCAACAATGGGGGGAGAGACGAGGCCTGGTTAGAGGTGAGTACGTGAGCCGTCGTCGTCGTGAGTGGGTTACATTATGTTACAGCCTTTGATTGTCACGTGGCTGTCACTTCCACTCGAGAGAAATCCCCCAATTTAATTTCCAATTACTTTGGCTTAGGCCAGGCTCTACTCATCTAAGCTCTCTCTTTCCCCTTCATATCGGTCCAGGGATTTACATATTTTTGGGAGGGACAACAGCATCGCCAGCATCACCAGCATCTCCTCACGTCATTCCATTTTAATGACTTCAACTAAACTGCTGGATTAATAAATAAGTCTTCTCTATGCTAGTAAATTATAAATTTCCTCTCAAATAAACCCAAAATGCATTCCTCAAAAAGGTTGTCACAGTCGGCTTTCACTTGGATTTGATTAGCAGACGGAAAACTCGGAATATTTGCGGTTGGTTTTTTTTTTATGCTGACCCAGTCATCAGTTTTGGGACACTCTAATTAAATGTCACTTCATATTGCCTGACATTTAAGTATCAAAAAATATATATATATGTTTGGGTTTCGCTTCTGGCTGTGTCATATATATCAACATATCGTTTTGTCTTTTCCTTTGACAAAACACATGTCCACATGGCCATCATCATCATCATCCGCAGGAGGATGGATGATAAAGGCTGATGCTGCCGCTGCCACTGCTGGCCAGGATGAAAGATGATGGGGGGAATAAAAAAAAGTTGCAAGGAAAAACCTGTGCCAACATTTTTGTCACTCTTGTCATTGTTTTCTACATTGTCTCCCTGTGTGTATCGTCCTTTCAGTCATTTCTGTGTGTATGGCTGTGACATAATCCTTAATCCTTCTACTTTATTGTGCATTTACATTTCCATTCTGCCAGTCCAGGTCCAAATCATTTCGAGCTTTTCCTCCTGTCTCTCCTCCCTCCTCTCTCAACATTAAAACTGTCTGTCCTAGGTCCCCTGTCCCCTGTCGCATTTCGGCTCTTTGTTGTGGCAGCTCCACCATACGCACAGTGTCAGCAAAAAGTTCACCAACAAACAGGCTGTTCGCCCGCTCGGCATCCTGATAATAACTTTAATGAGGCCACTGCAGCTAAATTGTCCGCAATTCATGTTTATAATTTGACTTTTTGGACGGATTTCGGGTGCGGTTCCACATTTTAGGGATTAAGTGGCCTGACAATAACTATTTCCCAGTTAAAAAGCTTGTGTGCAGAAATTGTGGAATGCTAACTAAGGGAAATGGTGGTAATTAATTTAAAAAGTTTACTAGTTTTGAGTGATTAAATATGTTTAAAAAATTTTATTTGGATTATGCTACGTGCCTCGAAGTAAACAACTTTTTACTAAACTTAATTAAAAGTTTAATGAGTTTTTATGAAAAGTCTTAAATTATTTTCTTTACAGGTTATTTTTTAGTGCAAAATCCCATGAAAATATTATATATTTTCCTACCTAAAATGTTTATTTTTCCACAACATAAAACTATAAATATAAATATATTTTCCACTTAAACTCTTCATAGATTATCTGATTTTCCCTTTTAGAATTTTTCATTAAGTTTTCCTGCCGTTTCTCAGCGCCTCATTTAGCTCACTCTTTCACCTTAGACCCCGCAGTTAAGAAATCCCTCATTTCCGCAAAAAAAAAAAAAACCTCCTTTGCTTTCGCCCACCAACAACGCGGTCAATCACATGATGTTTCCATGGCTTTCTGCAAATTATCTGCCCTGTTCCGCCGCACTGCTGCTCCGTTCCGTTCCGTTGTCGTCGGTTGTCGCCTGCTAGGCACTAAGTATCTGCCAGATACATTTTCTTTGGCTGCAGATTTACGCTCTGCACCCTACACTAATTACAAATTGCAGCATGTAGCCGCCTCCTCCTGCTACCGTCAGTGGCCAGCAGTACCTGCTTTCACACAGAGCAACGAATTCTCGCGTCTCATAAATTAAGTAGGCCACCCATAGACAAGTGAATGCAGGCAGACGCCATCGCCATCGCCTCCACAGGCCACCTCATCCCTCCTCCTGCCCACCAGCTCACCTGGTGCAGCTCAGCGGGCTTAGGTCCAAGATGGAGGCGCATCTTTATTAACGCCGACGACGTCAACGGGGCGAAACATTACAAATGTTGCCACGCAAAGGAAAAATAAAGAAAAAAATGAGGAGAAAAAACAAACACAGACGGGTAGAACATATGGACTTGCACCTGTGTGTGTGGCAGGTACACCTGTCTTGAGACATCGTCATCGTCTGCTTGAAGAAATCTTATTAAAAACAAGAGGAGAAAAACTACAGAGAAACTAGGGAAAAATCTAGGGAAAAACTTGGAGAAAAATTTAGAGAAAAATGCTGAGGAAAAAACCTAAAGAAATATGGAAGAGGAAAAACTCAACAAGAACTGAGTTTTTTTTTTTTCGTGTTTCTAGTTGTTGTTGCAGTAGCGGAAGACACCGTTGCAAGTCGCATAAATTACACCCCCCTTTTTTCCGCTCTGCAGCAACCTCTCCTCTTCAGGGGGCATTCGCCTTTTTAGCACCCAAAGATGATTATGCCAAAGCGTGAAATGCGATTTGCCGTGCCATCATCATCATTATCATTCATCTCCATCCTCATCGTCATCATCATCATCAACAGACATCAGCCATCAAAGGCGGCGTTAATTTCTTAAACAAGATTCGTTTGGAAAGAAAAAGAATTTTTGCTTTATCCACAATATAGGTGAAGTATAATGGAAATAGAATTGAAGTTGGCAAAAGAATAAAGAACTATTGAAACTATAAAAACTATAAAAAACTTTTAATTGACGAGGATGAGTAGGGTTTAATGGCTGGTGGAGAATTATTTGCTTGAAGAAAGGTAAAGATACACTCCTTTAGCCATCGATATTATTAAACGCAATTGTTGTTATTTATTTATTATTATTCAAAGAGTTTCTTAATGATTTAATATAATAAATCATATTCTCAACCAAATAATAAATAAATAACTAATAAATACCATGCCTATCAGCTTTCAGATTAAGCCACAAATATTTCCCTAAATATTCTCATAAAAATATAAATCAGAATACAATTTCTTACTCTAAATAATTATTAAATCAAGTTGCTTTCTGGAAACGTAACACCAATCAGCACACCAATCGACAAGGCAACCACAAGCAATCTTCAATCGGTGATTGCAAAACCACAATCAATTTGAGTTAAAGGGGAAAACCCCCCCCCCGAACAAACCCTTAGGCTCCTCTTCGAGTCTGGTCATTAATTAGCTAATTGCATGTAACTGACCGATCTCGTTATCCTGGCGCTAATTAGAAGCACAACTTTGGCCCGGAAAACAGGATGCTGCATCTGAAATCCGTGTGCACAGCCAGCCTGCAGCTGAAATCGTTGTACACACAAACACACACACCAAAAGGAAGCTGCAGAAATATGCTTTTTTTGGGAGGGGCTCCCAAAATATCCGGACAAGCGGAAAGCATCTCAATCTCCCTCGGTTTGGGGGACCAATCCATCTCTTCACCTTTGGTTACAAACATTTTGTCGGTCAAATGTCATCGGGATATACACTCTACTGAGGGGGCGTGGTCGAAAATGTTCAACTTTTTGCTGTCCACCAGCGTTAGTTTACATGGCAACTAACGGAAAAGCGGGTCGGAATGATGGGTGGAGAGAGGTGGTTGGTTGGAAATTTGAGGGACTGAGAGAATGAAAGCTTTTCATTCTCGGCTTTTATGCAACAGTGCACTTCGAAAAGTATCTGTCAGTACAAGTCTAACACACACAGTACACACACACGCTGTCACTAGTAGGGTTTCGCAACAACAGAATCGAGAACATGAACCCAGTCAGCATATGAAAGTCGCTTTAAAAGGCATTAAAATTCATTTAGGTTGCCAACGCAAAGCCCCGGGGCCACAATCCAACAGGGGGGAGAGGAAGAGGGTGAGACGGATGGGAGGGACGACGAAAGGATGGCATCGATATTGAAATTTATGCTACAGATTTAACTAATAATGCAGTTAAATCCTGTCAGACCAGACCAACTTGGAAGCGAAGCTGTAAGTAAAGCAATCACACGCTTCATAAGCCAAGGCAGACGCGACTTTGTTGCCTGCGGGGGCTGAGTGGGTGTTGGGTGTAAGGCGGTGGGTGGTGAGGTCTGCTGACTGGTTTAGGACTGGTTTAGGTGTAGGTGTAGCTACAGGGATGGGGGGTTGGGGTTGGGGTTGGGTGTACAACAAACACAATTGAATAAGCGAGGCAATCAATCAAAATACAAAATCTATTAAGGAGCAGGAAGACGCAGACATTTGCCCCAAAGCAAGTTTCCTTGATGCTAAATACAGTGGGGCTAAAATTGAGATTTTAGGAAGCAGCATAAACTTGAAAAGCATTCATTTGGTTAAATAAGAAGCTGCCAATATAGAATAAATCCCAAAAAATATTTAAAACATTTTAAGAAATTAAAATAGCAAAGTTTGACACTTGAAACATTACAAATATATTTTTTCTCCTGAACTTTATATCAATTTAACCAGATTTATATGATTTATAATAAAGTTTTTTATAATTTACCATCATCTTTAATTAATAAATAATTTTTTTGAATAATTCAAGAGCTATATGACCATTTTATAGCATTATTTCATTGAAAAACTATATATATTCGCATTGAATAATATAGTAAATAATTAATAGATTTATAATTTGAATTAGATAATTAAAATTGAATTTTTTATATACAGAATCTATCCAACCCATTAATTACTATGTTTTCTATATAAAACTAATCAATGAATGTATTTACACACATTTCCTCTACAAATTTATATAGAATTCCAATAAATAACAATTCATCATCTTTATTCTTTTTCGATCCATGGCATAATTGGAGTCCAACTAACTTTAAGCCTTAATGAGCTTGGGACAGGGACACTCAATTCCAATTATAAAGCGTTAGAAAATCTCCTCCATTCATTTTGATCGAACGTCGAGGCTAATTTAAAAACGTTGCAGCGCCAACTAAATGACATAAATTAATAATTTCATCGCTTTTGTTAGCCAAGAGAACGAGAGTGGAGTCCTCTTCTCTTTCGCTCCGAAATGGAGTCTGAAACAAAGTGCTTTCCATTTTAATTTATTAATTTAATGATGGCCCAGGCAGGGCGCAAACGGAAGCTGCACGGAGCTGTCGAAGCTGTCGAGAGTCGAAGGGAAAGAAATTGCCTTGCCAAAGCAAATTTTGAATTTTTAATTCAATAAAGCGACAAAAATGTTTGCCTATTGCCAAAGGAGCTCACTTGCTCTGGCTCTGGCTCTGGCTCTTGTGCAGGAGTTGTATGCCAGGAGGCAAGGATATTTAGCGCGACAGTCGTTGAGGCCATAAAATTTAAGGCAGCCTAAAAGTTTTGGCTCTTGGCTATTTTTAGAGACAAAATATGGGCAGTACATTAAATTTTCCGGGTGGGGGGCGGCGGCGACGAGTGTGAGTCGAATTTCAGAGGCGGAGAGGCCAGGACAAACGATGTCCTGAGGGCACGGCGAAAGCGGCAAGTCATAATGCTTATTGGATTTGAGCTGGCCAGAAATATAATTATGGCTTAGCAAAATAAAAAAACAGGGAAAAATGAATGAAATCTGTGGGGAAAAGGAACGCAATGGCGGAAAAAGGAATTTCAATTAAAGCGGCTACAAAAATATATATATCAGGATAAATGAATCAGTGCCTGGGCAAAGGAGAGCAATATAAATTCAGGATTTTTGTGTGTTGCGGCAAATAAATGTTTAAAAATTTAATTAAAAAAACGCAGAGCATAAATAACAAATTGGGTTTTAATAAAGAGCACTTTTAGGAGCTCGGTCCCGGCTTGGGCTCTTCACATAATGGAAAGCCTTCGGTGGCTGGTGCCCACAGCCTTTGGGTTACCCTTTGTTGCCCTGCTCCTTTATTTATTTATATTTTTCCCCCCCTTAACTGCTCTATATATATATATATATATATATATATATATAGTACTTTTCTGTGCTAAAAGTTTGCTTTGCTTAATGAAACTTGAGCGAAACGCTTAAGGAAATGTTTGAAAAATGCCTTTGTTCGAAGTTTGCTTTTATTTTATTTTTTTTATTCTTTGCCCTGTTTGAAGAGCCCATAAAGCGCCAGAGGCCGGCACAAGATACAACGTTTTGCCCTGGCCAAATGATACTTCTATGATTGATGGTCGGCAGAGACTCGACCAAGACTCCAAGATTCAAGCTCCAAGCTCCACTTGGTGGCTCAGTTTCGTTGCAAATTGGTAAACAAACAAAAGCTGGACACAAGAAGTCGCTGATGAAGTTGGCAGGCGAGAAAGAAATGCTTTTCGAGTGCCGTTCGGCGGCCTCGTTCAAAGCGGATAATCTACAAACCCAAACTCAATTTTTGGGTCCAGAGAAATGACCGAAATTCCAAATCTTAAAGGGTAGCAAAGGCTGCATTTAGAAACCATACAAAAGCAACTACTTCAGAAATACTTTTCTCTCTCTCTCGGTTGGAGCTTTTCCATGAAATTCATACATTTTTCCGGGGCAGAAAAATAAAGCAAAAAATCAAAACAAATACCGCAAAAAGTTTGCTTACAGCAGAACAGCAGCACAGCGCACGGGGGAATACCCGAAAAAATGTAAAATGGAAACCCAAACCAAACCAAAGCCCAACCCACACTCCACACTCACAGCATCCCCCCCTCTGTGGCAGTTATGCAATATTTTTGTATAACAAAAATCACTTTTAGAAATAATTGCCAGAGCCAAAATGCTGGTAATGTGTGGGTAGCTGCCGTGGAAGCTGCTGAAAATATGCCAAGCGAGGCACTCCAAAGGGAGATATACTATATATACCTATATAGTACACATACCTATATAGTCGAGGGTTAGGCAGAGCTAAACAAGAGAGCATATACCCTTAAAAAGGCACACTCATTGCATACGAATGTCTAACGTGTAGCATATCCATTTAAATATAAAGTGTTTCCTCTGCATTTTCAATTCATTTTCTAGAATTTTTAAACTAAATATTTGATTTGAAAACTAAGAAATTAAATAAAATTTCGCATATGAAATGCACTCAACTGCAGAGAGCTGCACAAAATTTTTGGCTGCACTTGAGAGCATTTTTAATTCGTTTATACCAAAACTTTTAGAAAAGAGAGACACATCCCAGGCCCGGGGAAACTTATGCTGCTTCACTGCCACAAACACACACACTCAGACACACACTCACACTCTAGTGGAATAAATAGCATTTAGTGCATATTTAGTACAAGCAACGACAACGTGAAAAAGCCAGGCCAAAAAAGCGAGGAGAGCGAAAGAAAGCAAAGCAAACCAGACCAGACCAGACCGGGCTAACAACACATACCTGCATGCTGCTGCTGCTGGCCAGCCCTCCTCCTGGCCACAACTGGCAGTTGTTAGCAAGAAAAATGCATCAATGCATGCTGAAGCGGGCAAAAAAAAAAAAATAGCGACTAGAAAGAAAAGAAGCCAAAGCAGCATAAAATGCATAGGAAAATAGTAGAAAGGCGCGGAAAGCTGGGGGGAAAAACAGGGAGACAGCCAGCAGAAAATGGCCAAACATGTTCTATGAATAAACGGGAAACGGGCAGCGGGGTGGCAGGTTGGCCAGGAAAACTTGGCGTGCCTGTTTGCCATCAGAGCGAGCTCTCAGAGTCAAAGTTGTGGAACCTGCAGGTTTTTCCTTTGCCTCCTCTTCACTTCATTCCGCACTTTTCCAGCAGTTTTCATTGCCACAGAGCTTGACTGGCTGGAAGTTGCAAACATGTTTTCCTGGTTCAAGTTGAGTTGCAGTCGTCGCAATCTTCGGCAAAGATATCCGGATTGGTGGCCTCCGCCGCAGCACACATCAGTCGGTCATTCATTCATTCCCAACTTGCCTCGGTGGTCCCTGCCGGTTGCCGCAGAAAATCCTTCAAGGGTATTATGATGGGCACCCAACCAAGTCGAGAGCTGGGTTTTGGTTTGGTTTTCATTTGGTTTTGTTTCCTTTTCCTCTTTTGGCGGAGGTGGAAGTAGCTTACATGCACCAGATGAACCCGAGAGAACATGCAACGTGCAACAGCAATTAGAAAACAGGCTGCCTGACTCCCAGCAGAAACTCAAGAGTTTCCCGCAGCAATCCCCAAAAAACTTTCTCAAGTTGAACTTTAAGTTGCGGTTGCCTCCCCAAACTTCTTCTTGTCAAAGTTTTTGGGTGGCTGTAACTTTGAATGGGGCGCTACTACAACTGTTCCTGCTGCTGCTGCTGCTGGATACAATTCTGGGGAATCTGCTGATATAATGAACTTTCAATCAATATGCAAGCAGAGCAAAAACCCATCAGAGTCAAAATCTCCCCACGGCTGTAGTTGTAGTTCACATCATTTGTAGCGTGTTCGCGGCCAAAGTTGATCATGGCAAAGCAGCTAATCTCTTGTTACCAATTTAAGCAGGTTTTTAGCCAAACTCACGTCGAACTTAAAGGGGGAAAAGCCTTGGGTAATTGTTATTTAGTCCTTTGAACAAAATTATAATTCTTCTTTTCTACCGATCAAAGTATCAGAGTTTCCTAAAGATCTTTTCAAGATCGAAATAAAACCGGCTGCACCTTTCTTTTGGCAAAAACAATCTAAAAGTAAACTAACGTATAATCCAGTCTTGATTTATTTATAAGTTTATATAAAAGTAATGCCAAATCTCCATTTCTTTAATATTCAAAAACCTAAAAGCATATATCCAATACCCTTCTCTCGAGCCCCCCTTTTACTCCTCCGCTAAATTGCAGTGCAGAAAATCGCAGCGAGAAACTTTAAAGAGGAATTTAATTATAGCCAAAGCTTGCTGTCTCTGTTTCCCAGCCTTTCTGTCTCTTTCACTTTATCTCCCTCTGCCTTGCTTATCTTGCTCCCCCTTCCCCCTCCGAGGGAGTATGAAATAAAAATTAAAATCATCAGCGGCAAGCGAATGATGATGGGTGAGGAGACCAAGCACTAGGGCCTCCATTCGATGAGGGGCATCCCCTTTGGGGTCCCAATACTACGCCTACGGTTGTTCTCCCATCTCTTTCTTCCCGGCTATAGCCCTCTCGTTTGCCTTCTATACTCCTCCTGACTCTGCTGCTGCTGCTTCTGCGGCGGCTGCTGTCGGGTTTAATGAACGGAAATCTCTTGCAAATATTCAATTGCTATACAACTCTGAAGCGCAGACACAGTCGCAATATATACCCAGATATGTACACATCTGTATACGGAATGGAGTATGCCCGCTACAAGCATATATATCTCTATATACGTACATATATATATAAATGTGAGTTTATATGCAGGAACACAGATACTCACTCATACTTGGGCGAGTGGAAGTCAACAGACAAAAGAGGCGCATGTCGACGTTGCCCATGTGCAATGTGCAGTATGCAGTTTGCAGTTTGCAGTTTGCTATGAGCAATGGCAATGTGCGATATGCGTCCTCTGCCAAGTTGATAATGAAGTTCTCATGCCGATAATGATGTTGCCCTACGGCCAAGATAGAGGAGAGAAGTGAAACCCAGAAAGACTGATTTCCAGAAGGGGGATAGCAAGATTTGCAATTATTTCTAGCAGTCAGCGCAGATTATCTACTATCGCAGATTGCTAAAAGTATCTTAAACATTAAATCTTTTAATGTGGATACAGATTTTTATAGCCTGCTCTTTGTGATTTTATGATTTATGGTTTTAAGTTACTTTTGTTTATTTAAAGTATTAAGAAATATTAAAATATATAAATATATTCTTAGGGGAATTTATTATAAAGCTTTGTTAAACTTTGATCAACTTTTGACCTTATTAATAAGAAGATAAATGAGTTCTTCTTGAGTGGAACTCCTTTATAAATGACTTAAAGACTTTTCTTCAGATTCCATCTTCCTTTTAAATCTACTTAGCTTGCAACATTTTTATAAACTCCACCTAAAGAGGCTCGACTGATACTATATAACCAGTTCTATAAACAATCGATGCACAACTCCAACTGTAAAATACTCGCGCTAATCCACCCAGATCTGCTGTCTTAAAGGCAGATAAACCCGTGGTCCTAATGCCAAAACACATTTATAGGCTTGGGATGCTCCGATCCAACCATCCACCCACCCTCTGGCTCCCCCCGCACACTCACACACAAACACACACATTTGCAATATTAATAATCTGCTTGCCATTGAAAGCCATACAAGGCGCGACTTCGTTGTACGTGTCAACATTCGACGTCGACTGCGACTGTGACTGAGGCAGCGACTGCATGCGCGACGGCGCATATAAATTTTGTGCTCTTTTTATTTTTTATTTTATTTCTTTTTTTTTTTTTTTTTGAGTGGTCTAGGAACTTTTGCGCCGTTGCGAGTGGCATGCAACCTAGCAGCACCAGCAGCAGCAGCAACTACAAAACTCATTTGGCAGGCCCGGCGGAGTGGCAATGGTGGGGGCGAGGGGAGTTGTGTTTCAGCACAAAGAGTAAGAGATTCAGAGCCGGCACAGTGGAGGCCATAACCATAAACAATCAGGTGTGGGAAACTTTTTGTGGTAAGAACGAGAAATGCGGCGTAATTCCCAATCGTAGCTAAATTATTTCTCTCCACACATTAAAATGTGTCATGTCATGTGATGTGAAAGCAAGTTGAGAGAACTAGATCGGAATTATAAACCCGAGAAAATCAAGAATGAAATTTATAGGTAACAAAAAGCAACAAATTTTGATTGGAATCTTAATTTCCAGCAAGGAAACATTTGATAAAATTTAATTTTTAATAAATTAAGAAGTTATTATTATTCATTTATAAAAGATTTATTCAAAAATATATTTTTCTGTAAGCACCTTAACTTTTAAAAATATTTTTTAAGCCCCACACCCACTGTAGCCACAAAATATGCCTAGGCTTCTTGTGTCTAGTGGCAGGAATACCGGACGGACGACTGCCTTCCCATTGGCCTTTGTCTGCTCCCTTTTGCCTGCCCCCCACCAGTTTCGACGCCTCTTTGGATCCTGGTTACTCCACTCCTTGCTCCTCCTCCTCCACCGTATACTCGTTCCTCTCCTGGCGGCTTTTGCGTCGAGTGCACAACAAATATTGTCGCCGGCTAGGTCGGGAAATCAACGCACTAAGCTCACCGCTCTGCTCTATTCTGCCCTCCCCCCCCCCCCCTATGGGGGCCAATGCTTGCCTCCCCTAGCACCCCTCCCCCAACTCGTGCAAATGCCGGCGGGGACAGTGAGCGACAACAACACAAAGTAAATAGTAAACAAAAATAGTTGGCAGGCCAAAGTAAAAATGCAAAAAAGGCAAAGCAACAGCAGCGGCAGGGCAAAAACAAAGCGAAGCTAAAGCGAAATGCAAAGCAAAACGCATGGGCAAGTAAATAAAAATAGAATTTAAAATTAAATGCGAAACAGCTTTTATCGTCTCTTGCTTTTTGTGGTTGAATTTCGATTTCTTTCGTGTTAAATTAAAGCTGCAAATTAAATGCAGAAGGAAAGACAAGACAAAAGAACTGATCACAAGTAACTGTAGCACAGAAAAACTTACATGGCTAACTTTTATCAAAAGGATTTAATAAAAAAAATCTGCCTGGTAGGAAATCATAGTAAATGGTTTCACATATTAAAAAAACTATTTATTTTTTCAAATTTGAACTATTCACAATTTTAGTGAATTCGACCAGATTATTGATATTTCCAAAGTTTTATATTTCTTCTAAGAAGTCCTACACAAAATTATCATAAAAGTCACAACTGGATGACATTTTAAATTTAAAATTAAATATTTCATGTTCATTTCTAAATTCAAACTACCATTTAAGTATATTTCATATACCCTCAAATACCTCGTATTAAAAGAGCACATTCATTTATAGGAGTTTACCAACTGATTAAATGACAACAAAAACAACTTCGACTAGCCACCATAAATTGATAAGCAATCACCGGTTAGGGAGATTAATCAGCAATCAAAAAGTGGGAAAGGGAAAGGTGAACTACCATTGCGATAAATGTGTAGTAATAGTGCCCCAAAACAGTTTCAATTATTGCACTATTTAGCCGAGAAACACAAGGAAAATGGTATTTAGTACCAAAGTAATAATAAAAGCAAGAAATATTAGCGCGACAGAGATAACATTTCCACCTCAGGAGATAAATATTCATGACTTTTACAAAGCATTCTTAACATTCTTAAAATTCGAAATGTACAAGAATAGTTTTACTATTTGTGAGTCTAAGCAAACTTGTAGAATGAAGTTTTATAATCGGTCATAAAAATTGCCGATAACAGGGGTACAAAAAGTTTCAATCAGAAACCGATCTTATCTGTAATACGACAAGTAATTATCTTAAATGGCTTGTTAAAAATAGAAAAATAAACAATACATTTTTGGGGAAAAGAAGAACTAAACTTGAAAAATTGTATTATTGAAGTTTAGAGTTTTGATGTTTAACACAAAGAAAATTCTACTAAAAGATTCCTCTCATTTATTTTATAAGAGGATTTTTAGGAATATATTTAGGAAAATATAAATAACATGTACAAAATATATTCATATTTCTTAAAGATTTTTCTCCCCTCTAAGCGATTTTACAACCGTAACAAAAGAATTATGCAAAAGAAGGTCAACTCGCT
Organism: Drosophila anomelani; assembly: GCA_035045905.1. Lineage (NCBI taxonomy): Eukaryota > Metazoa > Arthropoda > Insecta > Diptera > Drosophilidae > Drosophila > Drosophila anomelani. Next base: position 15,958,893 of record JAWNOO010000165.1, read on the forward strand.
GTGACCTTGAGGAGAGCGATATGCCCCACATGGAGTTCACAGGTCAATTGTTAAGCCATTATCCCTCCCCGCCCCCAACTATGCAACCACAACTCTCCTATTTTCCAACATTTTCACCCCATCTTCACATCGTCACAAATGCAAAGTTATGCGAATCCAAAAAAAGAACAAAGCAAAGAACGGAACAGAATAAAAAAAAGCAGATTAACAAATTGTGTGTACGTTAAAAATAAAATGAAATGAAATAAAAAATGCAGCAAAGCCAAAGGCACACAAACACACACGGAGGGGCATGAAAAAAGCAGGCACAGCAAATCGCGGGCAATGAACGCTTGATATACGCAAAAAAAAAAAAAGAAAATAAATAAATATAAGAAAAAACAGCAAGCAGTTGAAGAAGAGCAAGAGCGCCAAGTAGCCAACGGAACGAGGAGCGAAGAAAACACATAGCAGATACGACGATTTTCCAATGCACATGCACTGAACAAAAAACAATGTCACTCAAGACACAATGCAAAAGCGAAATACCAAGTCAAAGTTCTTATTTACAAACTCAAACTTTTTAAAAGTTAAAGGTTTAAATTAAGTTAAGACTTAATTAAAACCCCTTTTTTAAAAGCATTTAATTTTAATCTATGTATCTGGGTTTTAATATTAAATTATCTAATATACTTTTTCAGATAAAATTTCTTACTTATTTCGAATAGAAACTAAGTGATAATGGTAAGAAAAATACCATATTTAGGCTTTTCCTGTAAGATTTTGAATGATTCCTTAAAGAAAATATGTATTAATACCTGTTATCAATTTAATTTCCAGTGCTAGTCGGATAAGAAGCAGCCAAGTTAAACATTTGATTGAGCTTGCCATAGAGAACAATGGCAATAAAAACAAAATCCAAGCAAAAGGAGGAGAATGAACTTTTTTTCCATTGCTTACACATTTGAAATGCACATAATTTAGCTTAGAACACACACAGATACAAAGAGCAAGAAAGAGAGAGAGGTGCTAATGTTCCACTTGGCGTATGAGTAATGTCTCTCGCCGCTTAGAAAACTGGTTTGTAACTAAACAAAAAACAAAGGTTCAATGCGGAAAATATCACAGTTCAAGCGGCAGCGGTGTCCCAAGTCTGGCTGAAGGTCTTTGGGCTGCACTATTTTCACTATTTTCTTAGCTATCCAATTACCTTGTCACAAAAACAACTCGGAAGACACGTAAACCGAGCCCTTAACTAATGCACATTGCACTCCCTCTATCTCTATCCCTGGCTTTGGAAAAGTCAAACTATCAATTACAATTATGTGCACAGACGAGAGACAACAATGCACACTCACTGGCAAATAGATACTCGATACTCGCAGATACATCCACTTACTCGCCCAGATAGATACTAGATAGATACTGCAACCAGCAATTGCAACGGCAGCACTAACAAAAACAGCAGCAAACAATTAGCCAAAAGTCAGCAGAGCACAAAGCCTTAAACTCAAAACTAAATCGAAAGAGCGACCGAAAGGGATAGATAAACAGAGAGACATAGAGATAGATAGACATAGATAGACATACATATATAGAGAGAGAAAGATACTATACTCATGTGCCAATTTTGAAAAACGAGATACTTGGATAATCGGCTAGAGGGGGGGAAGAAGAGGGGGCTTAAGGGTTCAATACGGCCAGCTGACCCAAGCCTCCGAATTGAGGGCTGGGAATTTAGCTTCAAGATGACTAAGCAGGTCACAAGCTGCGAGGAAAGTTGATTATTAGCCCGCCGGATATATAAAGCTACAAATGTAGAGGCAAATCGTTTAAATTGAACTGTAACCCTTGAGTAATAAATCAATTTTAAATTCCAAGAGTATTTCAAATATATATTAAATTAACTTGCTTTAAAGAAACAGCAAAAGATAAATTTTTTGTAACTAGAAAAAACCCTGTAAATTCTTTATATTTTCCCATTAATTTTATATTAAAAGCAAAATCATTTTCTGCTGTAAAGTAAAGAACATTGCCCCTTGTTTGATCCTCTATAGACTTCGTACGTATGTACATAGCGTATAACCTTCGACGCTCTGAGCAGACAACAGTTTTTCTTCAATATTATTAACAAGCTCAACAAGAGCGAAAGAGAACGAGAAGGAAGCTTGGGATAGGTAACAACAATTACGCTTGAATGCATCTATAAGATATTGTATCTACAGAGTGCATGTGCCGCCTGTGGGCTGTATCTATGTACATGTATCTGCAAAGCTTTTGTATATGTCTGTGTGTACGCTCTCTCCGTGTATCTATTTAGATGACTCTTCGCCTGTACAAGTATCTGAAACCGGACGAAACGCAGATGCATCCTCCCAGCCAAGTCTATGCAAACGACAGGCAGCAGCAGCGCCAGCAGCAGAATGCGGCAACTTTACCTCCCTCTGCCTTTTGGCACACTGATAAGATAAGAACGGCTGACACATCCCCACTTCCATTTCTCGTCTAGCAAAAAACATTGACAACTTTTCTATTAACGGTCCGCACGACGACTCCGACTGCGAATGCGAATGCGAAAAGCAGAGGCAAAGTATCTATCTCGATTCGTTTTGTATCTACACAAAGAAATCGCTGTGAAGAGGCTGTGTAAAATGCAATGAGGCGGCACAACGTTGCTGCAAAAGTCTGCAATTGATTGCAGCAAAAGTTAAGTAGATTATGATGGAAAAGTTTGAGGCGGGGCAAGACGAGCTGGTGGCTCTCGGCCATGATACGAGTTTATTTTTTTTATTTCGTGCCACTGGATAACCACGAGAGCTGGGAAAACTTTTCTTGAATCAAACAAAAAAGTGGGAAACTGTGACGCAGAGCTGCAGGAATAACTAGTTTTTCCCCGATTTTCAACAATTTCTCTGTTACTTATTTGTCAGCCATCAAACTTATGCGCTCTTAAAATCTGAACTGAATGGAAAAAAGAAATCCGCAGCGGAAAATAAGCAACTTCCTCTTTATATATCTCTCTCTCTGGGCCGGAAATTGTTAACCCCCTCTTCGAGACGCGCCTAAAGTCTGTTCATCATAAACCTGATTGTTCCAATATTGATTCCGCGATGCTTATTATTATAATTATTATCCGGCAAGACTTTATTGCCAAAAGTTCAGTAAACTTTAGTAGCCCAGTTAAAAAAGTGTGTTAAATCAAAGATATATTATCTGAAATGGAACCAGAAAAATCTAATCAGTTTCCGGATATAATTAAAACTCTTTCGAGTAGAATCGTATTATTATACATGCCCATTATCACATGCTGCCTCTATTAAGGTAATCCCTTAGTCATTTATCTCTCTGTCCAATCCAATAACCATTATTTTCCCCATGATTAATCCCAAACTGTTGATGGCCAAATCACTTGCTAGCCAACTAGACTGATGAATGCCGTAATTACTAAAACATGTGCGCTACTGGAAAGCAGTTCATTCCGAGAAATCTATTCCCAGCCAGACGTTTTATGGACGGGGCAAAAATTCTTACATGACACGAGAGGAGATGTTTTTTTCCTTAAAATTCGTTCAACAATATATATTCAATGTATGGATAAACACGTACCTGAAACGAGAGAGAAAAACAGAAATATAGTAAATAAGTGTGTTTTAAGGCAAGTAAAAATACGTAAATATCATATGTTTGCATTTAAATAAATAAATCAAAATCTCTTCCACCGGAAACATTTGCATACATGAAATGCAACGAAGCACAAACTTCCAATTCACTAAGGCGAAGTGAATAAATTCTAGTTGTAGTTGAAGGAAAACTAAATGAGCTACGGAAAGTATTTTTAAGATAAACAAACTTGGCCGCTAAAAGACGAATTTATTGGAATTTTCTTAGGCGGTTCGTTGGGTTACTTGGGCTTCGACCAGCTGTTGGAAAACACATTTTGTGAATGTTTAGATTAGGCCAGGAAGCGGAAAATTACTTCACAAAATAGTGCGTATATTAAAGCCAAAATTCGTTTAAATTTGAATGAACTTCATGCTTCGAGACATGTTAAAATATAGTTTAAGTTAGAACAAGTTCAATCATAAAGACAGTAAGTAAAAGAAAAATGCTTATATTCAGCCAAGTTCCTAAATAAAAAACTTGTCTTTTAGCTATTTAAAATAATTCTGAAACTCAATATTAATAGCCTTGACCTATCAGTTGTCCTATCGTTATATTGTCAGCTATTTTTCGTATAATATTATTGATTTAATCTTCTTAAATCAAGAAAACTACAAATATCAGGTGGATTTGCTCGTTTCTATGCTGATTTTATGGAACCACTATCTCGTATACCCTTGAACCGGACAGGGTATATGCATTTTCCCACCAGTATTCGCATGATTATAAGGCGATTTATGGCATAATCCGATGTTGTCTCATATTCGCTTAGTTAATTAAGCCTCACCTCTACTGGTTCGAGACATTTTGACGTCATGAAACGGAACTGGTACCGGTGGTAACCCCTAAACACACAGATGTTAAAAACTAAAGTAAACCAGCTCAGCAGGTAGCTAGTCATTCCGTCAGTCAGTCAGTTAGCCAGTCAGTTAGTGTGTCCATCATTTGGTCAAATGGGCCAAGCAGAAGCAGCAGCTAATCAAAGACAACTCCAAAAATTAAAACCGGACACAACTTTGTCTGGGGCTTCTTAATTGCTTGGGCAAACTTTTATTTGGCAGCTATCTCTCGCATGTCAAGCATAAATAGAGAATTATGGAGGAGAAATGCCCATGTGGGTCAGCTGCTAAGGCAAAGAGAAATAAACAAAAAATGAAATGAAATGAATGTGCACATAATTTTTGGGGCTATATAAAATAATAATTAAAAAATCGCATGTCTGACAGAATTTTTGACAAATTGTTGCCCCCGCGCACAATCTGAAAAAAGTTAATGAACTTGCCAGAGAGTCCGCGAGTCCGCAAGTCCGAGGCAGAGAGCAAAATCCCAAGAGCTAATGATAATGCCATAACGCACACACGGGGCACACACACGCAGAGTCTGCCTCAGATACAGATACTGAGTTACGGATACAGCGTGAAGTATATAAAAAATAGCGCGTGCTGCCTCTCGCATAAAAAGATTTATCATCTAAAACTGACTATGAATGAAAATGCCGACACATAAACAAAACCAAAAACCAACAACTAAGCCGCCACACACACATTTAGTTTACTTGATCAAAAGAGAAAAAAAGGCAACAGCGAAAAACAGAAAAACATTTAAAACCAAATAAACAGAAACAGAAGGCGTTTTTAGAGAGCCATCATAATTGTTTATCAAGAGCTCCGAGAGCTGGAGAGCCAGAGCCAGAGAGTAAAAAAAATAACAACAAAAGCCCTCTCTATTACTTTTTCAGCGATGCGTCACGTTTAAATAATTAATTGGCAAACAAAATGTTTATACAAAATCAAGCAAAGCATCAGTTGCCAACTAAAAAAAAGGTAAAAGTGCAAATAAAGGGAAAGAGTGGGGAAAAATATCTAAAAATATTTAGAGGTAAAATAAGCATTTAAACACTTTAACTAGGTTAAATTTATCTAATCAGTCTTTGATTATAAGTTACTTGGGGTTTAATAAAACCGATTTATGGCCTTCCCAGCACTTGCAAAAGATGTATATTGATAATTTTACTAAACAGTAAAATATCGTCTATTAATACATACAAAATTTAATAGCAAATAATTTTTACTTGAAGTTAAGTTAAATATTTATTAAATACTAAAGCATTTTCTAGTGTGGAAAGATTGATTATAAAACGTTTTCTTCCGGAGGCACATGCAGCATTTTTTCAAAGAGAATTTGGGCAGCATTTATGAAAGAAATTTTAAAATTTGAAATTTTGTAATAAAGTTTTTATATCCCTAAATAAATAATAAATTATGTATTATATATACCATTATATCAGTTATCAAAAATCTTCAAAAATATCCCTGCTAATAACTAAAACCCCCCCCTTTAAGTAAAAATTCTCGCCCCATCTCCCGCCATTCCTGATACGCTTCCATTATTATTACGAACTACAAGTATTAATCATCAAATTGCCTTAATAATCTTATACGCCCCGCAATTGAAATGCCCCCCTCCTCCGCAATTCATCGCGAATCCTCCCCCCCTGATTATTCTCCTCTTTTCTCGGGTTCTCCTCGTTGAAAACATTTATAGGCCAGCCCACACATTGCAGGCAGTTTAACTCAATAAAAATGTTTTCATCATTTATTTAATTTTTTTTTTTTTTTGCGCTTTTGTATATTTTTTGATCAACTTTTTGTATAGGAATTTGCGAACAAGATATTCTCGGCCTCTCGTCTGATTTGCATAAACAGGTCGAAGTCTCGGCCGATGTCGACCCGTTTAGAATTGTTTAATTTGCTGACGTGCCCGAAGATTTGTTGCCATATCAGTGTATCTCTCAGATACAGATTGTTTCGCACGAGGGAAGTGCGAACGGAATTGATACGTTGACATTTGGCATGAGAGATTCGATATATGTGTATAGATATATATGTATATATATTTATATAGAAAAGATGCAGGTGGTCTGGCAGGTGGGAAAAGAAACTGGAACAACGGAAATTACAAGTTTGATTTCGCTTTATCTTTCTGGGATTACCTCACTCTCTAAGCAAATAATGGTGTCTTTAATCATAATTTGATGTGATTCATGACTAAATAAGGCATGGCAATATATAAATAATATTCATAATATTCTAAATATTCTCTATTAAATATCAAAGTATTATTATTATTCTGAAAATTAAGAATAAAGGCTATATATTTTGCACTATGAAAAGTTAATCTTTTTTATTCAATAATTAATATTGTTTAAGGTTTTTAAAAGAATTATAGAATGTGTTCTTATTTGTATTAATTCCCTATAAAATCGATTTATTTAAAATTTCCTATAGATAATGTCAAAACCGGATGGTTTGGCCAGATTTAATAAGCATTTGTGGTTAGACTCTGACAAATTGGGCTTTTTTGTGCCATTTCTTTGGAATGAAAAATCTTGAGCGTTTTTCGCTTTGGCCAAATATGGGACCATCAACGACACCAAATCGGTCGAGTGGTTAAAGCCGCTTCGACGTCTTTGGAAAAATCAATGCTTATTGCAGTTTGCCGCTGCTGTGGCGTTGCCTTTTTGCGGCCAGCTATTTGGTTGTGTGGTAATTAGCAACAACAGCAGCGTTGGGCTTACAAAATTCCTAGAAATGGTCGTGCCACTGATTGAGTAGATGGACGACTGGCTGGTTGGATGGATCGGAGATGGAGCTTGGCAACAGAGAAGCAAATGGATGATGGTCCGTGTCTCCGGATGCGTTTTTGATTAGCGCAAAACGATTGCCTGCTGTGCTGCAGTTGCATTTCTCCAGGCCAAGATGCAATTTGGCCAACTTTGCAAATATACATTTTCGCAACTGTCAGCAGCAGCACCAGTTCAACATTGATGAAATCTCAGCTATTTTCGGTCTTAATGTGTGCCAACCCAACTGGTTTTCCCCACTGCAGATACATTTCGAGATGCAAATCAAACTGGTTGAACTGAAACCGATTGCGCATATTTTGCAGATTGACCAGATATCATTTTGAATTGATAAATACTTCCTTGACTGCCGAGACATAAAATCAAAAATCAAAAAAAGAACAAGCCAGAGGAGGAGATATTTCCGGGATATCGAATAGTTTCTATTTTCGAGACAATTTATGGGAATTTGCAACGACAATTCCAAACTTCATGGCTGGAATAATGTTTGTACTTCAAGATATTTGACATGTTGTTTTGAGAGACTTATTTTTGTAACTGCCACAAACATCGCCTAAGTGAATCAACCTTGCTGCTTGAGATACATTTTTTATTATCAATTTGGTAGATTGACAGAAAGTTTTCCGTTCCACAATGCTTAGTTGTTTTTCTTTCCTGAATAATGGCTGTACTTTGGGAAATTCGAAAAGTATTTGCCATTTGCAGAGTGAAAAATACTTGCATTTTCTAGAGCTTTTACCCTTCGCTTGCAATTATGAAGATTGATAGATACATTCCCAACAAATCCAGATACGTTTTTATTTTTTTTTTCGTACTTCTTGCCTGCCTCATGCATTTTCTGTACTCCTGAGTTGCCGCCGCCACAGTAACTTCCTGCCACACAAGCTGCCCCAAGTCGCTCGAGTCCTTCACTCCTTTGACAAATCTGACAGCTGGCCCGAAAAAAAAAAATAAAGAAACGAGCTCTCTTCTCCAACCCCCAAAAGGAGCTCAACAACATAAAGCTTATGCTGGCACAAAGGGGGTGCGAACGGGTATGGGCATGGCTTTTGGGACGAGGATGAGATGGGCTTGAGCCTGGGCATGGGGTGGTTAAAGAGGAGAGGCAGCAGTCATTATCAAAGCCCTTCAAGGTCTCTCAAGGCAAGCGTCTGTTTTACAGATTTTTATGTTCACGACACGCACACGTTCGAGTGTGCGAGTCCTGGTAAACAGGATAGCGGGATGGCGGGCTAGCGGGGTTGGGCCTCATATATTTTATGAAAATTAGGAGAACCCAATGGAGTCAGAATGTGGCCATAAATAAATGGTCTCGTTTACGACTTTGGACATTAACCTGTTAAATTTCTAATGTGTTTCTCTGTGTGTGTGACGGGTCCTTGGTCTCCTTAAGCACCCCCATCATGGCTCTACAGCTGCCTCCACTCCCGCACCCCCACAAGGATCGTCAACGTTTTGCATATTTAAGCAGCCTCAGCAGCAACGACTTGGATAATCTAACATACTAATGTGTGCGAATGCCCAGTCTGCACTCCCCCATTTTGCTCCTCAGCAGTTCCTCAGTTCCAGCGAGACCACAAAATCAATAATGATTACATTTGCCTTGCATATTTCACCAGCCAAGAGAGCGGACAGACGGACGGACGGTTGGCCAAGAGTGGGACGCTCGAGTGGGTGGGGTTAAATGACATTTGGTGGCATACGGCAATTGGTTGTCAGGTCAGGTGGTTGCCTCCTACACCCCCTTAGACTGCTCCTCCTCTCTTGGGGAGAGTGTCAAAAGACAAAAGACGGAAAAGCGGTTAAGTGGCGAGGTAGCAGCAGCAGCAGCACCAACCAGCCAAAAGCCCTTAACAAAAAGAGCCTATGCCCACTTCTAGTTAACAGTAGAAGCTCGATATGAGAAGTCACACATTCAGGGAAATCCTTGTGGCAAAAGAAACAATCAATATAATGGATGCATTCATTTGGAACCTTTGATTTATTACCAGAATTAATGGGTTTTATGTAGGCTTTAAATGATATGCTCTAAAAAGTAATTGAAATTGGTATAATTTCTGCTAAATAAATTTAGAAAAATTAATTTAAAGAGCTTAAAAATTAAGTTTGCTGAAATTATTAAATTAAAAGTTAGGAAAGAAAGCCAAGATATATTTATAAGTATAAAATCCTTTTCAAAAATCAATTAAGAATGTCCTCGCTTGGAATACCCACTGTCCCACCACCACCACTGAAACGGGTTGAGTACTTGGCTCTGGTGGGGCTTCGAAGCCAAAAGAAATGCAATGCACACTGTGGCAGCACCACCATCATTCAACCAACATTACCAACAGCTACGAGCACCACCAAAAGCAGGAGAAGATGCCGGCAAAGCGAAATGCAGCAATAAGTGGCGCGCAGGGTCAACGATAAAAGGCGGGACACCAGGGGGGAGGGCTGGATGGGCGTTGCAGGGGCTTGCAGAAGGCGACGCCACTCAATGCAGTCAACGGCCTACAGTCTACAGGCTAGAGACTACAGACTGCAGACTAAAGCACAAGCAGAGGCAGAAGCCGACTGGCTGCAATGGCGACGACTTAGCGGCGATGGGTCCTAGACCAACCAGTTAGAAAATGCAGGCGGGCAAGGCAAAGGCAAAGTCGGGGCATAGCCAAAGGCAAAATGCACAAGGCAAGAAAGTGCAACAAAGTACAGGCCTCAATCTGCTGCACACACTCACACACATATGAGGATACACACAACACCACCCACCGTCCCCCTGGCGCCCGCCTGACAGGTTGAAATCCAACGCAGCAGAACGAAAGAAACGCAAAGAAAAGAAACCAAACGAAATGCAACGCAACGAAACGAACGAAGCGACCGAGCAAAGTAAATGGAAAATGGCAAGGAAAATGCACACAACAAAGAAAGCAACGTAAACGCAGTGATGACGTTGACGAGTGCGAGAAAAAAATGCGCAGATTTACAGAGAAGGAGGAGGAGGAGGAGGAGGTGCAAATACACACCTAAGAGGAGGCCTAAGAGGAAAATGAAGCCAACAAGCAAACGAGAATAAAATCCAAAGCGGCCCAAAGCCGTACAGCTAAAGAAGTCCAGACCAAAATCTGTGGAAAATTGCGGAGAAAATGGCTCGGGAAAATAATACAAAAACTTTATTTATTTATTAAGACAGCCGGAAATATTTATTAAACATAATTATTTAATCCTCAAAGTATTTAAATCTGCCACATAACTTTATATCAGTATCAGTAATATAAATAAACTTAAAATAAAAACTTATAAAATAATAAACTTGTGATATCACAATTATTAGGTTCAATAATGATCAATCCCAACAGTCATATTTATCGTAATAAATATTTCATATTTAACGCACATCCTAAACAACAATATCCTGAACTTTAGACTTTCATTTTGTATTGAACTTTATCGATAGTCTAGTCATAACTATAAATATACGATCTGGTTAGTCATAAAAAGTCATGGGTAAGTAAGTGTTATAAGTAGAGTAATAGAGGCTTCATTTTTCATCAATTATTGTATTATTATTATTATTTTTGCTGGTCTGATGATAAATTGGTAAATTGCTGATAAATGAGGTACTGAATCTAGAAATAGAATTGGATTTATTATTTAAATTTAGTTTAAAAATTTGTAAATCCACCACCAAACTAAAATTATTGATACTTCAGAATTAAAAGTAAGAGTTTTAAAACCTTTTCGTGTGTCAGTTAATTTTCATCCAAGCAACAAATCAACCTAAAATTCTGCTAATTTAATTAACAACTTTCAATATAAATTTGCTAATTGAATCTGGATGATATAACTTTTACTTTCAAGTTTCTCATTTCTTCATTAATTGAAATGAAAATGAAATTCTTGCGATTATATTATTATTGCAAAATAATAATTACGATTTTTCTATAAAATCAATTATAATCTCTCAGCTGATTCCCTGTAATGTCATTAATTCAGCACTAATTGGCGGCTATGAATAATCGAACGGAATAATTGCAGCTGAGCTGGAACTCCCAAAAGCCAAAGCATATCCCTCAGCCGCCGCAGCATTCGTAAATATAGTAAATGATATTCCCCAACAATAATAAATGGTCTAAAGGGGGAGGGCGAGTGGGGTTACGGGGGAAACTGCACTGGGGAAATAATAATAAAATTAAATTAAATCCATTCGAAAGTAAAAGAATTTGTTATATGAAAACCAATTTAAATTTTACTTTACTTTTATTATTAAATCATGTTATTTTCCAAATGGATCAAGAAACTGAGCCAAGTTTTTATTTCCGTGTAAGACAGCGGCGGATTTGAATCCGTCTTGGAGTGCAGCGAGCGAAAAGTAATCACTGCTGAGTTTTCCCCAGCTGCAGGCGGCAACAATAACAATGGGGAAGGGCAGAGAAAAGCTGCAAAAAGTTTCCTTTTTCTTTATTATTATTATATATTTTTTTTATATTGCTCGTGATGAATTTACTGGCTTGGCAGGGTCTCTGATAAGACTTGTGTATAAATATATATATACTTCTGTGCGAATATGTGGCAAAAAGGACCGATGGCAACGCCTTTTTTTTCGTTTGACGAAGCGGAAGTGATTAAACACAGCACCGAAAATGCGCGAAAAGGGAAAAAGGGCTGCTGCCAGGAATTGATTCTTATAAGACGAGCGGGGACTGGCGAATGGAGAATATGAATATGCGAAACAACAAAGCAAAGCGATGGCCAAAGGAAACAATGAAAAACGCGCGCTTTGCCCAATTAGAAATTATAAATCCCAACTGGAAGGCGCTTTGCAACACTAAATGGAGACGCCACAAACACACACACACACACACACACACACCTACACCAGTGCACTCAGAGCCAGTTTGTCTGGCAGCGCAATTGAACAATTGAGCGTAAAGAGCGACTTGCGCTCAGAGAGGGCGAGAGAAAGAGAGAGCGAAAGAGCGGCCGATAAAGACGCGCGTAAAACAGAGACGCGTTTTTTCTACTTTCAACCTTTTTGTGCGGCCAGGGTATAGAGAGAGCATGTCGGAGGGGGGACTGGTTTTTAGCAACTTAAAATCCAGACCTCGTTAAGGAAATGCGCGTGAAACACCAACCGTTTATACCCCCAAATCGGGGTTTATACCCCCCAATAAGGGTGGCCAAGCGAGTACCAGGGCTTATCAGGCAGTTTCGGCTTCAGTACAGGGTATCACAGCCCGAATGCAGGCGCACAAAGGGAATCGGCAATAACAACAAAGAGCAGCAAAACAACAGAGCAAGAACGCGACAAGGCGAATAAGAATAAGAATAGCAACGGTGGAGAGCAAAGGAGGTGGGGGACAAGTTGAAGGGATGCAGCGGGAAGCAGAGCGGAGGACAGCAGAACAAAAATCAATTTGAGTGGATGTTGTTATTGTTGTCGGGCTCTGGGATGCTGGAGATTCTGGATTCTCGACTTATTTCGTTCCTCTTTTCGCACAAAGTGTAAAAAAAGCTGTATACAATACACACACACACACAGTCACTCTCACACCCTCGCACAAACACACGCAAACACGGACACAGACAGACAGCAACACGCGACGGCTTTTTGCCGGTTGGGGTAAAATACACAGAAAATACAGAGAAACGGGGAAACAGAGAGAAAGAGCGAAAGAAGGGCAGGGGAAAAGAACGCTTTAATTATGCTTAATTTGTTGTTAATCAAACACAAAACACCGCTTTGGAAAACTCAAAAAATTAAGGGAGCTCACGTTTTTCTGCCGTTGATCGGAATCAGAATTCGGAATTCGTACTGTTATTGAACGTTGATTTTTATATATTTTCCTTTTTGTTCTCCTTTTTCTTCGATTGGACACTTTATTTTGTATTTGTATATTAAACTTGCCAAGCGGCTTTGCTCTGCTTTAGTTAACAACGAGAAATCGGAATACGGATATACACCACTTGATTTGATTCCTTGTTTATCCGCGCACGTCCGTCTTCGTTGAAAATTTTTTGAGCTTTGAGTCGCTTTGAGACGTTTTGAGTCGATTTTCCCAGTTTTCCCAGTCGTACCGCGTTGAGTCGTTTTCCGTGCGCCGTTGAATTTTTTTTCTTTATTTTGAGCTATTGAGAGTGGTGGCGGGCCAGAGAACGAATGAGAAATGAGAAATACGAACAGTGACGAACACCCACGATTTCCTTTTTTTGGTTCATTATTTCAGTGCGCAAAGGTCACTCTATGTCCAGACGCGCGCCAATCGGTATATTCCAAAGTTCCCGCCTCGGCCACACTTCAATTATTTTTCGTCTCTTTCGCACAGGCCTCTTTTTGTTGGTGAATTCTAACATTACCGATTTTTGCTTTTGGAATCTCACAAAATCTTTGCGATCTCTTATACGCTCTCGCTCAATTCAACTTCGGGCATCGTTGAGAGCGGATGAATATAAGAGTTTATTGCAGAAACCACTCGAGAGCGCAGATCGATTATCGCTGTCTTTCTCTCGCACATAATGTATCTTTCTCTCACGTACTGAATCAGTTGTGGCGCTATCTGAGCATACGAGGCAGAATCAACAATAAATAAGCTAAAAAATCTTCCTCCGGCTATTGGCAAGGAATCTCATAATAGATTGTTATATTCCTAAAGATTTTAATTTTATTGAATTTATTATTAATTCGTAGGTTTCGTAAATTGAAATTATTTTAATGGATTTTAATTTCGATACAATTAAGATACATTTAAATTTCATAGAACGCATAGCTAATCTGGCAACACAGCTGCAGCTAAAAACGAGCAAAATAATTTCGCTCTCTAAAATTATTCTCTCCCTCTTATTTGCGCAAAATCAACTTTAGTTTTCGCTCTCCAAAAATTGTTTTGCGCCAAATTTCCGCCACTGCGCATGATCGTTTTTGAGTGCATTCACCAGAGAGCCAGTTCGAGTGAGTGCGAAATTGAGTGGGAACACAACGAGTTCTGAAGTGGGAAAACTGAGATTTTTTGATCGCTGCCGGTTTCCAATTAGACATATGTCTAATAGGAATAAGGAAAGGAATTTAGCTGGGAATAAACTGGGAAGACTGTTGGGGGCAAAATAATGCAAAATTTTTGCAAAATTAAAAATAAATTGAAGAAAAGCAATATTAGTATTTTGACTATCCATTCACACTCTTCTTCCCTATTATCCTGGCGGCTGCTGTTTGCATATTAATTTGTTCTCCATTTTCCACCTCGTCATTTCAGATGCAAATTAATGAAAGGGATTAAAATATAACGCTCTGAAATCGAAGGCAACAACAAATAACTAGTCGGTGGATGTAATGAATTGCTTTTAAATTAAATTATGCAATTAATATTATGCCAAACAGCGACAAAAACAACAAAGGATTACACAAATATTTTCAGTTCATTATAAATAACTGAGTCACAATAAAATAAAAAACAACAACAAAAACACCAATGAATAAACAATGGCGTCGGGGGAAAATCAACATTTTCAATTAGATCCAAATACGTTGGGATTTCAGTGTTTCTGGTTGCAGCGAATTTTTCCCCATTTCCCAATTGCTTTGCCCCAAAAATGACCTTCAGAACAGCAGTGAAAATTAGTGGAAAATTGCAGCGTCAAACGAAAGTTTTCCCTTGTAACGGCTTCAAATAGAACATTTCTGTTTCACCTGTGTGGGTAGGAATGGTTTGCGGGAAAATGCAGCTTTCCCAGAGTCCTTAATAAATTCACAGAAATTTAGAAAACACTTTTAATTTGGTCAAATGAGGAGTGGGGGCTTTAATTACATTATTTTTGCTTCTTAATTAAATTTTAAATTTCAGATTATATGGAAAACCAGAGAAATCACTGATTTTAATTAATATTAAATTATAATTTCTTTGTATTTATATTTTGTATATTTGCTTTAGGACTCATTTTTGAAATTTTAAGTCCTATTTATATTCTTAATCAGCTTCAAAAGCAAAGGTATTCTAGCCAAAAATTGTACCTAATTTTACTATATTTTAAAATTTACTTTGATTGAATTTTCAAAATGTTGTTTCACTTTAAAAACTTAAACCTGCAACTGTATAAAACTTTAGCTTAATGAAGACTTTTGATCAATAATATTATTTTGTTAAATGTTTTTAAATCATATTCTTTTCCTTAATAGTAATATTTTATTCATTTCATTTGATTTGAAATGTTTTTTATTTCTATTATTTATTTATTTTTCGTGAAAACAAATTTCTTTTAGTATAAAAAACAATTTAAATTGTAGAACTACGACATGAAATTTATAAAACCCTTTTTGGCAAGCTTTCTGCTTTAATTTAAATACAAATGTATGTATATTTATATATCTTTTTTTTGTTATATATATGAACATGTTATACACATATAGAGGCAGCAGCTGCCGGACACAAAGGTAAAGTCAATTAATTGATTCAAAATAAAAGGAAACCGAAAGCAAAACATTCCGAGTTAAAAATGGCTGAAAAAAGAGAGAAAAAAAGTGAGTGCTCACTTGGTGCAAAAATATTTGTGGGCGTTGGTTAACGTTGGTCAATGGGTGGGCGTGGCACTTGCATTCAAATGTGGCACTCGGCCGTAGTTCAAAAGGGTTTTCCCCCCTCTCCCTTGTGTGTGTGTGTGTGTGTGGGATGTGTAAAAACGATAAGTGCAAAACTTAATTAAATTTCATTTCAGAAACAAAAAAAAAAACACAAAAAAATATGTAAAAAGCCAGGAGGAAGGACGCAGGAGAGCATCGCTATGAGTCTGGCTTCGGCTGAGACTCTCATATTGAAGTCCGTTACAAGCGAAATGCATTAAGCCCACGAGTTTTAATTAAATTATTATTAATCTCATTTGACTGCCTGTGTGTGTGTGTTGTGTGGTGTGTGGCCTTAATCCCCGCCCTTTTACCTGGAGAAGCAGAAATTGAGTTTTTCATAAATAAACAAACCGAAATGAAGGAAAATCAAGTGGGGAAAAACTTTGACATATCGCCACAAAATGGCTGCTTCTATCTATGCGGGAAAAGTTAACTGCCAGCTGCGGTTGGCTTAAAAAAGGCGAAAAAACGGTGAAGCCGCTCTCTACACGCCACCGAGCGAGCAGTTTGACAGGTGAAATTAGGTCGCCTGAATTTTGAATGAACTCTAATTGTCATGAAAATGCGGCTAAAATTGTCAATATAGCTGAATTCGATTGCCACCGATTCAGAGTCCTGCCAGCACACAAAAGACACACACTCACACCCATACGCTCGCCCCCTCACACCCGCCCACTTATCAGCCACACAATCCACACTCATTATCGATTCGGATTATGCAAATCGGCATACTGGTCCAGTTCATAATCAATTTGCATTTACATTGACACAATTTCTGGCTGATAAACTTTGTTTCTTTTGGTTTGGAGGAAAATCCTGAGATAATATTGGGAAAGTTAACTGAATTTGAGGGGGAGGAGAGCTTTCTGCTTTGTTAATAAATAAAATAATCAAATAATCATTTAAGCCACTTTGATAGTAGTTTATCAGGCTAAGAATGGGGTATAAATTGTTCAAAGAGTGGTAAAGTTTTTGTTCTTTTAAAAAGTTAAAAAACATGTCCTGTTTGTATCGAAACAGCTACAAAAAATATGTGTTGTGATATAAAATATAATCAAGCCTCTTCTTTAAATCAAACGATTAGACCGTGAGTTAGCAGAAAACATTAATTTAAATGATATTAAAAAAATAGTAAATACAGCAGTATATTGTATACTGTTTATATATTTTCTTAAAGCCTTGAATTATGTTTTAAAAAGGTATTATTTCCTAAAGGTTTGTCGAAATGAAAAGGAAAATAAAAAGGGTGTTAAGTGAACAAAAGAATTTGTTAAATGTACACAAAATGCTGATATGAGTAAATGGGAGTAAATGGGAATATATAAAAAAGAAAAAAACTAAATCTAAAAAATTAATTCCATTAAAAGCATGTCAATTTAATAATGAGCTTTTATTTAGTTTAAAGTTTCTGCCATTAAAACCTTTATTGTGAGAGCTAAATTAAACTAAAACTAATACAAATTAAAGAGAGTAAAATTAACCCTAAAAACTTGAATTAAATTCAATAAACAAAAGAAAATATTTAAAACTAAATCCACTTTTAATAAAATTAAATTCTTGAACATGAAAAATAAGCAAATTCAACTTGTGGCTATTAAGGAGCTTCCTTATTAGACACACTTGTTGAGCAAACTACTAAAATGGTCATAATCCTTTTTCTCGGTTCTGTCTCCTTTCCCTCCTTCCTCTCCTGATTTCAATTTATCTCCTTCATGCTCTCAAAATCATTCACCTTTCATAAGCTTTAAGTTCTTAGGAAACATTTAAATGCAAATCTATTTGAGTTGGCCTCTTTCAGTGGCTTAGTGGTTGCTAACTGAAATGGCCAAAGCCGTGCTTGGCCGAGAAAGCGGCAAGTTCATTTAACTAATAGCCAACAATTTATAACTAGCTCGAACTCCGCCATCTGCCCTGTGTCCCCGGTATTCCTGTGTATCCCTGTATATATTCCCGTGTATCCTTGTGAGGACACACAAACTAATGGCCTGACCCACCTGAACCGCTGCACTATGGGGAATTTGCCCATTTCCGTGGTATTTAGTCATTTTATCAAACTATGAATATTTGGTTTTTTTTTATGTAAATCTATTAAAAATATATGGCTCAACATAATTCAATAACATAAATGTTAATTAACAGCGCACTGTTAAATATATCCACTGTTAAACTCAGCTGTTGCAGCCAAAAAATAACTCTTGCTTGAAAATAGGCAATTATTTTTTTGTACTTTGAAAGTGCATAACTCAAAAACGACACAACTTTTTGCTTCAATTTTTAAAGGACACCAATAATACGGGTTTCTATTTTGTATTGTGTGTAATAATATTTCCATTCATGCGTGTCTTATTAATATATAGCCAATTTTGTAAATGGTCTCAAGGGCAACTTTAAAAAAAAAGAAAATTTTACTTTACTTAGAGTTACAAAAAATACCTATCGTCGTATAAGTGTAAGTCCAAGTGTATGTCGTAGAGCCATTAATTAAGAATAAAAGGCAATTTGTCTCTATGTGCACAAATCCGCACAATTTGAGTAAATTCGTTTTTTGTAAGGTAACTTTCATTTTTCATGGGCCCAGCTCTTTGTATGTATGGCGCATAGAAACGGACAACTCCAACCAAAAAAAGCAATTGTTGACTTTTTAGATATTATAACCCATAAGAACTATTTAAAAAGCCAAAGCAATTTTTTTTCTCAAATTTACGTGCTAATTGGAAAAAATACATTATGAAGCAATTAATTATTAATTTGTTGATCGTTTCTATGGGAGCTATATGATATAGTGGTCCGATTTTCATGAAATTAAAACCGAAATTCTAAAATAATACAAAATGACTATATCTCAAGTTTGATGAAAATATGTTAAAAACTGACAAAGTTATAATTTTTTTTTTCGTCAGGGGAGGGCGGAGCCACGCCCATTTTTCCAAAAATATTTTTATCGGTGTTAATAACAATAATACAAAAACCGTTTTGAAAAATCTTACTTAGTTTAGAAGTTATTAATAAATACCACGGAAATGGGCAAATTCCCCATAGTGCGCTGTCTCGCCCAGGAGAAGCCCCTGCCTGTGCTTTCCTGCTTTTCTTGCTTTTCCTGCCAGCAAAACTAATCCGCTTAATGTTTTGCCTATCTGTTAAAATATGACCAAGACTGCCCAAGGACCCAGTGTACTGCAGGACTGCAGGACCAGCAGGATACGGCAGCTTCCTTATGTGAGCCTGGAACTTGCTTACACTATTCGATAAGGCGAAACGGAGTCCGAAAGGCAAGGACTTAAAATCTTCGTCTTGACACAAAAAAAAAAAATAAATAAAGCGTCGTCTAAAAATTGAAATAAAATTGTGAAGATGTGTGCGTGAGTAAAACTTTTTCTTAAAAAGTATAACTTAAATGGCCCCCAAAGACGTCTGCAGCTACAGATGATAATGCGATAAGCATTTCGTGATAGGAAAGTGCGGGGAAAGGGGGGAAATGTGAACCAGGGACCATGTGAGCCTGCTAATTAACTAAATTGAAGGCAAAACTTTCGCCTTTTCTGTGACTCAATAGACAAAAGGCGTTCCTCCTGGAGACTTGGCTATGAATTCCCCCAACAAAAGAGTCTGTCTCTTGAAGCTCAGACAGCTTCATACCCTTGAGAGGGGATTTTACAGGGTAAGTTTTTCAATGAATAATAGTTTTATTTAAAAATTATCATTTTTTGTATCAAATAAAGTATATTTAGCAGAAACAACTTACTTGTTCTTTGACTGACGAGCCTTGTTTTATCTGAAATATTTCAAAAAGAATAAATATATGAATTTCTTGGGCATATAAAAAAATAAATCAATTTCCATTTTCCCTAAGCTCTGTAATTACTAGAATAACTTAGGGACTTTCTATGACAAAATGTCCAATCAAGAAGTATTGTATTCATTAAACTGAATACTTACTTTAATTTAATTTAATTTAATTTAATTTTTCCCCTTTACTTTATAAAGATGCATTAATCATAATATGTTATCCTTTCCTCATTCTTCCATTACCATTTCAAATATATGTTTAAAGCAAATTATCCAATCATTTTCTTGATTGACTGCTAAGACCGTAAACCGCTAAGCCGGCGCAATTTTTGGCACAGAGTGTGCTCAGCAACTGCGAAATCCACTATACTATATATACCATAAACCTACCCCGGATACCCCCACACACCCGTACACACACACCGCGTTAAAGGCGAGCAGCTGTGACCGCTTATGATGAAGCTTTAAATGTGGCACGCAAAGCGCGACCCCGAAATTTGCGTTGCATACTTTGCTGCGCCCAGACTCTCGGCGAGGTGTGCCACATATACAGCTGCGGGCAAGATAATAACAATAGAAAAACAACTTTTTGATTTGGAAAATACAAAGAAACCCTAAACTTTTAAATAATATTTTTCTTTTCAATTTATATTAACTCTTTAATGGGTATATTTAATGCCAAAGTGAGAGTTTACTTTGTAACCCTAACCCTAAGTTTTTTTAATATCTTTTAAATATATTTGTTTAAATAATAGATATATTTTTGATGAAAATAACTTGATGTTTGGTAATAAAAAAGCATACAATTATTTATAAATAAATAAATTTACTGAACCCTTTTCCCTGAATTCTCATTAAAGATTTCCAATTAAAAACAAATACTACACTTGAATTAAATAAATAATTTAGATAAATAAATATAAATATTAAAGTATTTCGAAAAAATTAATTATTGTTATTAATAACTTATTACTGACCATATTTATTTAACCCCAAGTATATTTTATTGTGTGCGTTTTTGGCCCGGCTCGGCTTGTGTATTTAATTTGCCACAAAATTGTATACACACAGCCGAGAAAAAAAATATATATAACATAACCAAAAAGTTGAAAAGGCTATGAAAGCAAATTAAAAACTTTTTTTTGGCACGGAACTGGGCAAAGTCAAAACCAAAAGTGGAATAATATCAGTTGTAGTTTGTTTTTGTTGCGACCTTAGCTTAACTGCATTTACGATAGTTAAATTTTTTGCTGTCCGGTTAATGGAAATTGGTTGACTTAACAAAATGGCCTTTGAGTGAGTAAAAGCATTACAAATATTGTTTTATATTTTAATTATTCAAATATATGCAGGCTGTTTGCTTTAAGGAAGCAAAAAAAATTGGACGGCAGCAAGAAAAATTAAATAGAATTCATTTAAGGACAGGGAAATTGTGTGTCCTTTAAAAAAAAGGGGAAAATATAATTAATATAAAATAAATTTGTTGGTTAATTGATTATAAATTTGTTGTAGGGTTTTTTTTAGGTAATATTAAGCTATTACTTATTTTTAATAAGCCTTTTATTAACGTCATTTATTTATTATAAAGAATTAATTCAATTAATTCCTCAATATGTTTACCTTTAATTTATTGTAAATTTCCTTTCAGGATTTTTGTGAAATCTTTATAAGCTAAAAATCGCTTTAAAAATTCCTTAAAATTATAAATAAATCAATAAGAGTAGTTCCTGTTTTCATCTTGCAAAAAAAAAAAAGGAAAGCAGTATGGTATTTGTATAATTTTACAGATATTCCAAAAAATCCCCTCCTATCAATATTTTCACACACGAACAAATCGATTGAGTTTTTGGGGGTCAATTCATGAATATTTATAAATCAGTTTCCTGTTTTCCTCAGCATACGAGTGCCTGGTCACAGAATTGAAGTAATTCAACCCACCTTTGCCCGAAAAACAGGGTGTTTTTGTCTGATAAAAAGGAACCTCAAAAGCAAATTCAATTAACCCTACAGACCGTAGAGAGCATAAGCAAATACACTCAACCAATACAAATACTCAGACAGACAGGGCTCCTGTTCCTCCCACTCCTGGGAGCTCTACTCCGTTCCGGAATCCGGGCAGTTGTTGGGCGAAGGCACGCGCCAAACTACTGCAAATCCGCCTCCACAGACACACAAGTGGACATGGGACTGAAACTGGGGAGTAACTGGGAGCCTGGCCGACCGCAAGGATACAAAGTAACTAATTATATCGCCTTAACCCCTTGCCAACAGCTTCCTGCTGTGTTTACTTAGCACTCCCTTTAGCTCATCCCAAAACCCAACTCACCCCGGAGCAAACCATGCAACCACCTCCTCCTCCTCTCTTCGCACGTGGCTGGGAAATCGACCCGAAAAAAACTAAACGGGGGAAAATTGAATGCAAACCCGATATGTTTTTCACATTTGAATGGACAATGGGCAGCAGCGGACAAAGCTGGGAAAACTGGAAAAGGGGAAACAAGGCACAAATTTAAATGAAATGTGTCAAATGCTGACACATGCCGCGCCTCAAAACTGGAACTCTTTTTTTCTTTTTTTTTTTAGGTGCTAAAGGGTTGCCCGGGGAAACATCACCATCAGACTTGCCTGCCCGGAAGATCTTCCTTTTGCTGGTGAGGAGAAGGAGGACTTTTCCCGGCAATCATCGTCTGAATGAATATTTATCGATAACAAACTGGCTAACATCTAACCCCCAGACGCCGCCCCAAAACATCAATTCCATTTCCACTCAACACAACGTCAAACAAGCTACGGAATTGGAAGTGGACCCGCCATAGAGTCCCTGGATCCTGCCCAGACTTCCTTCCATCTGCAATCTCTGGCTGGTTAGATGGATAGATGGATGGATGGATGGATGCCAGCCATTATTTGGACAGCACTCGTGGCGCGTACACGAAATGAACATGGCCAACTACAACTACGCAGAGGAGGTCCTGATTTAGGAGGATTTGCACGTTGGCAAATGGTACGAGCCATTGAGCTAACGATCGAAATTGTATATCGTACGCATCTTTCTGTGCGCGTATCTGCAGCTCTAAAAGGATCACTGAAAGAAATCGAGGTAAAGGAGAGAAAAATTATAGCAAGAATTTGGTTAGATAGAAAGGAAAAATAAGGATTGAGAAAGAGACTTGTGAAAAAGTTAATAATGTCTTAAAGGGAGATGATTGTTACGACAGGATTCAAAGAAATTTAAATATATTTATCATAAATTTTCTAAAATCTTATAATCCCAGCATTCTTTTCCCTGCTTTCTCTCAGTGCCTCCAATGCACACTTCGACAATCGAAGCTAAAGTCCCGAGCGTTTAACGTCAAATAAAAACCAAGTAAATAATTTAGCAGCCAAGGCAGCAGGACGAAGTGCTCCTTGTCGAAGACGTAGAAAAACTTTGGCGTATTTATTTGCAATTTTCGCATTTTAAGCCGATAAAAGGGGGACACAGCACACAGCAGAGCAGAGCACAGCATGGCTCAATGTGTGTGTGTGTGTGTATAAGGATGAGGTCCTTTTTAACGGGGTGCTAGCGGCTGTGACTGTAACTGTGACTGTGACTGGGTAAAATGACAAGCGTTTGACACAAGCACCGGAATATCCGTCAGTGTGGCGACGAAGCGGACAACACTGCGTCCTGCCAGGAGACGGATCCCCGGGTACAGGATGATGGCGGTGGCATTGGGGGAAAAAGTGTGTCCTGCGTGTGCAGTGTTTGCTAGCGTGTTATGGCCACATCCATAATACAAAAGGATGCCCCGGCCAAACTGAGCGAGCATCATTTCCCGATGCCATTTTTAGTGTGTCTTCCCTTTCCCAACGTCTCTCTCTCTCCCTTTGTCAACTATTCTAATAGTTCTCGCTCGACTGCAAAGCTATAGTTCTATATCAGTATGTGTGAGGGTGTGTGTGTGATTTACAGTTGCGCTGATTGCAAGGATAATGCCAAAGTACTCTTCTCTCCTGCAGGAAGTCTATCTCGCTCTCTTTGCTAAAGGAAGTGCCTGCCAAAGCGGATGTTAACTTAAAGGTATTAAGAAATTGAATCAAAGTGGAAATATTATAAGAAAAAAATGCTTACTTTCACAGTAGATAGAAGAAGGAAGCTACACAGCAAGGAAATATTAGGAAATTTTTGATAATTTTATCTTTTAAGGACGAAATAAAATAAAGACAGCTCAAATTTCAGGGAAAAGAAATTATTCAGAAATCTCTCAGAAGAGATATAAAATCGAACAAAAGAAATTCTAAAAAATCATACAGGAAACTCTTTAATGGATTTCCTCATCCAATATCAAGGCTTTTCCACAGTGTATATTGAACAGTGAACAGCAAGGTGGGAGGACGAGGCACTGGCGGATGCTACAACTGCATCTGCCTTGGCCTAAGTGCCGCTCCGACTTTGAACTATGACGTTGGCTTTTAGTGTATTAAGAAAATGTCAAAGGACCTGGCAGCTCGGGCTCCACTCGAAGATGTAGCAGGTGCCTGCCTGCCTGCCTGGCTGTGAATTTTGGGGGACGGGGGGTACCTAATACATAATAATGCAATTTTGCCAAGGACAACGACAATGAGCAAGTCGGATTCATTTGGCTTAGGCCAAATGCCAGGTAAGAATTTTAAAATCTCGAACAAAAAATAACAGTAATTGGGGAAAGTATAAAAGTCGGCTTTGGCAAGGAGCTGCTTACGGGATTATAATTTCCAGCAGTCAGTTTCTTCAGCAGAAAAAATATATGCAGCAGCAGCAGCAGCATCAACGCTGGCACTCAATAAACAGAATAAACAAAAAAGGAGAGTGTACCCAGTAAATTCCATAAGCCCAACATAACAATTACAGCCATGTTGGCACACACATAAATGTTGTATGAGGCTCGATTCCCAGAGAGTCCCGTTCCGTTCCGAAATTTCACCTTCATGTTCATGCATTTATGTACTCCCACCTATGCCATGTATACATACGTATCCTGTACAATAAATATATATATATATATATGTGTATATAAACACCAGGCAGTCCCAAGTGTCCTGCCCTGCACTTAATCTCAATTTGATGCCTATGTGGCATACCCTGTACTTGGCAGTGTTTGCAAGAGTACAAGGATATGGTTTATTCGCACAGGTGTAAGTATACGGCAGAGGCATAATCATAAATGATTTTATTACAGCTAAAAAATATTTCTTGAAAAATATATTAAGGACTTGGCAGTGCCTTGACACAAAAATTCATAAAGTTAACTAAAAGCTTTGTTGTATAATTTCCATTTCCATCTTTCATATTAATTTGCAAATCAAACAATTAAACAACACATTGATAACAGTGTAAATAATTGATTTGTAAATCGAGCAAACCTCATCACAAGCTCATAATAAATTTTGGCTTTTCTTTATAAATAACTTATGAACCTATGGAACAATGGAATTATTTAATACAATTAATTATGTGGGCCTTAAAGTGGGGGCAAACCATTTGATTTAGTCAATGCATTGAAATTCAATTCGGATATATATTCTATAATCTAACTATGAAAAGGTATTATTGTATTCGAAAAGTTCGATTTCTCCTGCTCGTTTTTATCATAGATTTTCATATGCATTTTTATTTCGGCCATTTATTACAGAGCCGCAGCAACCGCTGGCTATATCCTTTGGTCCATTCTCCATAATCGTATATGCCATAAGCGTATTAACGCAATTCAATTTCGGGCCTGGCCTGGCCCCCTAAAGGACAGCAGCAACAACAAATAAAAACAACAACGATAGGATAACTACAGCAATACGAGATGGCCAAAACAATGTAGACGACGCCACCTGCGCGACAGGAGAGAGAGAGAGACTGAGAGCTGGCGGTGGATTCGGCTTAACTGAATCCTTGGTGTCCTTTTCAAATGGTGAAATTAGATTAAAAGAAATATCACAAAATTGGATTCCATTAGGATAAACTTGACAGGATTATTTAAATCAATTTTAGAGAGTTTACAATTCGAAAAATTGTGTGGAAATCGAGAAGGATAACAACTTCTAGGTCATTCCTGAGGCACTGATTAGGATTAAATTAAAAAAACTCAAGCTAAATATTTTATAAATATTTAAAAGTGCTAAGAAAACAGCTTATTTCCAGAAATGTATTAAAAAAAATGTCCTAAAGGTATTTAAAATTATTTTAAAAGTTGGTAAATGAATATTTCTCTGTTTTCCCAAAAGTAAATTTGTATTCCTATTTTAATTGTTAAAAAATCCAAAGAAATAATTATCACACAAGTTATTAGATATACAATTTTACTTTTAAATTTCCCAAAAATTATCCCAGGAAAAGGATATCTCTTGGCATTCCAAGTAGCGCATCAAACGGTAAACGTATTAACTTCCGTTCACTTTTATAGGCACAAGCAAACACACCTACACCTACACATATGCCAAACTCGGCTCGATGATGACCAAAGGACACGTATGTATGGGCACCGCCTCCTGCAAAACGAAAAAAAAACAAAATGGAAAACAGGCACAGGACACAGGGAAAAGGGAAAAGATCCGGCCCTGGGAGACCGGAGACCGAGGACCCAAACAGGACAGGACTACACATCGCGTGTTTGGCCCATCTCATGCATATGCAGAGGGGGCGAGGAGCGCGGAGGATGCGAACAATTGGATGCTGGCGATGGCGTTGCCGTTGGTGTTGCCTTTACCCATTCGTATTTTGTGTAGGACAGTGTACAAAAGTGTTGTATAACGACTTTACACTTTGTAACTGCGAGAAAAGAGTCATTTAATTAAGAATTTTAGACAAGGTTTACTTTGTTTCTAGTGGAAAGCCAGCATGTGCTTTCCTTGTATAAAATATATCACAGAATATAAATAATAACCATGAAATAAGAGCTAAAAAAATCTTTAGAAAATGTCATTTTACTTTTCTTTAAGTAATATTTTGTAGCATACTTTTTTGGCAACAGTTTTTAAAAAACTTCAAATCAAAGACAATTTCTAACGCTTCCTAGAAATACTTCCATACTTTTTCGAAATACCAAATATTTTTTTAAAATATCTCCCGGTTTTCTACCAATTTTCCAAATTTCTCTCACTGCCTTTAAGGTTGTTGGGCCTGACACTGACAGCCAAGAGCTGTTCAATTTTGCATGGCTACCTTCTTGGTCAACAGATGGATGCCGACCTGTACGTGCACCGCTCAGTGCTGGCTCTTTTCCACTTTAGCTTTTCATTTTTGTTGTTTATGTTTTTTTTTTGTGTTGTTTTCCATTTACCGTTTACGGATTCCCTTGTTCCCGGCCACTGTCCGTTTTTTATGGGTCACCGGAGCTAACGCTCACGAACAAAACGAAATGAAAATATTTGTCTGTTGTGCGTTAGACGTGTTCGATTGGTTAAGAATCGGATTGGACCATTTGGAATGACGCCGATTTTGAATATATGCTCGGAAAGGGTTAAGCGTGGAGTGGCCGCATAGGTTTGTCTTGATAGCGGAACAGATTGGGTTAGCCAAAAGGGACAGGTGTCACCGGACGAACCATAAGGAGTGCATAAAATATTGTAAAATATACATATTTCTAATCCTAATTTCTTTTATATTTTCCCAAACAATACCCAAAATATACCTCAATTTTCCCAATAAATTTCGACTTAACTTTTATGTTTTTTAAACAATGAAAATGTTTTTTTTAATTGAATAAAAGAAACTTAATTATTTCCCCAAATACTAAACCACACGTTTCCCTCGAAATGTAGTTAACAATAAATAGACACAAAACAATATAATTAAAATGCACTATATAGCTAAATTTTGGATTATTCACAGCTCTGTGTGTGTGTCAAAGAGCCATAAAGAGCTGCTGAAAACTTGGGCGATAAAAGTTTATTGAACCAACTCAAAGGAAGGTCTGCCGTGGCAGAAGTTAAGATTTAAATCAACTTATGAAAGCTTTCAGCTGGTTAATCTTGAGACATCAGGGGGGGAGGAGCGACAAGGATGCGGCAAGGACCTGCCAACTAAACTTATCAGTCGACTTCCGGTGCGAGTGTTTCTGCTTGAGTGTGTGTGTGTCTCTGCCACAACAAGACAGGAAAACAGAACCACAGTGACAACGAGGCACCCACATGGTTGTGCATACTGGGACACCCACAGCCACATCCACATCCACAGAGAATGCCAGCCAATATCCTGGACAACATGGCGATACAGTGCAAACAGTGCCCGCTTGAGTCCCCACACCCCTCTCCCTTTTGGCCATGTAAACCAACTAATGAAACTGTCAACTGGCCACAACAGCCGGGACAAGGGAAAAAGGAAGCGGAAGGTGGATTGAGTCCAGTGCTGGTCGCTTTATCGTCCCGCCTTTCACTTTTTCACTTGTCCTTAAACCAAAACCACCCATCCACTCGTTGATGAGCAACAGGCTGAGCCTAGCGATGGCTGCGACAAATCGATATATCGAAATTGCTTCGATAATGAGTCGATTATTTAAGGATTTCATATCCTTTGATGGTAATATTATGCTTGGATCGATTTATCGTTATCGAATTGTTATAAAGCTTACAGTTCGATGTGAAAATTATAAAAATGATTACATTTCTACCCATTTAATATTTTGGTAAAGTATTCTCGATGCTTTATATTTTTATATTTCATTTCCTATATACATCTCTAGGATAATTCAGGTGGCTTCATTAAAAGTGAGCTCACCACCAAATTGATTGGCCCGGTCGTCGTTTTGATTAGCCCTCGAAGCACTCGATGGCTTAAAACTTATCAGCTGCCGGCCATGAGAGCAAAGTATGTGGCCAAGACAGAGAGGGAGCCCCCATCTTGGTCACCACTTCCTTCTTTCACTTTTTCTGCCTCCTTTGAATTCCCAATGAAAATCCAATTTGGCCCGAACAATGCCCGATGGTGGCCAGTGGGCTGATTGAAATTTCCATGTGCTCGCGGTATTTTTAGCCCGGTCATAATCGCCGCTCAAGTCCCCGGCTGCGTCAGAGTCCCGGAGTCGGTTATGAAAATGGATTTTCCAGCCATTCACACACATATGTCTATTATGCATAAGCCCCCCGTCTGCCTCCGCCTCCCACTCGGTCGCAAAACGGAACAGCTGCTTTTATGCGATATGTAGTGCCGCTGCCTATCCGAAATGTTCCAGTCACTGCCTTAACCAGATGAGGCTACTCGGGTTCACTCAGTCCCTTTGCCAGGGCGATGAAGCAGCAGAAACTGTTTAGTATTTTCAGCTTAGAAATATCCTTGCGCCCCCTCGGATTTTTTTGGTATCTCCCTGTCTCCTTGTGAGCTTATATTTTTATTGATGGAACGATTCGTAATGCTTGAACGAATGGTGTAAATAGACATGTTATTGGGTATATACAACCAATAAAGTTGGTGAGAATTGATTGTGGTAATAGAAAGATATATTTCATAGCATTATCCTTGTAATAAATGTTGTAATGCTAGGAATAAATATATTTACTTTTCTTTGTTTTTTAAAAACATTTAAAAGGAGTTTTTCCTTTCCTTTGATACCTTTTGTGTATTTACAGCTTTAGAATTAAGCATTGTTTTATATAAATATTATTTAAAAGATTTAATTTTCTCCAAAAGACTCTGTAGAAGTAACAGGTTACTCTTTCTAGTAAATAAAAAAATCAAATAGAGTTTGAATATTAATAACATTTCTTAATTTTCTTTTGCTTTAAACCACTAAAACTCTTAGAGATAATGCAAAATCACTAAAAAGTATTTAAATATAAAGATTTCCAGCCCTAAAAAAGTAGTCAAAGGGTATTTTGGCAACGCCTTGTTATTGTCCTGGCTCTGAAAATATGTGTGTTATATGGGGCTCAACCTTTGCGCGCATGCAAATTTATGACAGGTGGCAATGGGCTGTTGGCTGCTGTGCCTGCTAGTACCACCTCCTGGCTTCCATCTCCTGGCTTCCATCTCCTGGCTCCTGGCTCCTGGCTGCTGGGACTGTGTGTTTTCACTGTGGAAACAAAGATTCCAGAAGGGGGGCGGCGGTACAACGGATGTGTGCGGATATGTTTTGCCGCTCGAGTGAGCGTTTGTATGTGCTGCTTTTTTTTCACCGTGTGTTTCTTGCATAAAATAAAAGAGTGGCTTTGTATGTTATGAGCAGGGGTGGTGGGTGGCGTTGGGTTGGTTTTTTGTTGGGTGGTTTGGATCTGTCAACACACACACACACTCGCACCGGAAGCATTTGTTTGCTCATGTTTGTTGCATGTGTTTGACGTTAACGCGACACAATTAAGTCGCTGAAGTGCGCCTACACACTTATACATAAGCACACACATACGCACCAATATATATGCATGCCAGTCAGCCATTACACATTTCAATTTTGAAGTGATGCCAGGAAGTGAAAGGACGAGGGAGAGAGAGAGAGTGAGGGGGATATGAGCTGGCATCTCTTTCTAACATAACTTTCTTAATGAAATTTCAATTTATCTTCATCTATGGGTGATACAATGAGAGGGAGAGAGAAGAAGAGAGAGGTAGAGGATGTCAAGGAGTAAGAGAAAGGACATGTGAGCATGTAAATTACATTCCCTATTCCAATTCTCTCTCTCTCTCTTTATTCATAAATGTGTTTATGCCTTGAAGGGTTTGTGAATTTATAAAGCTTCAAGGACAATTACAGTCAATTTTCGTGTATTTTTATTATAAACTTAGACGATTTTTAGCCCCTTATCTAGTTTATATTTCACTTACTCAAATATATATAAATTCACAGTATACAAGGAACCTCAAACCCTTTCCCTATCGTTTATTCACTTCATTTAATATTCAAATATTTAAATATTCACTATATCCTAGGCATAAACTCAGTATAATCTCCATCTTCTCCATCCCTCTTCTCGTTTTCCCCTTCGTATTTATAATTGAAAGCATTATATGCACACATTTTAATTACACGATCTGAAAGGATTATGATTATGATTACGATTATGCACATAAAAATCTCTAGGGAATTGCACTGCTGCTGCTGCAGAAAAAAAGGCTTTAAATGCCATCAGGACACGGGGCGAGTGAAAGTTAAAGAAGGCCTTGAAGGTAGGGAAAGGGATTAGAGGTGGCATAATGTGTACCTTTCAGGGGAAATCAAGCCTGACTTCTGATAGTCAAGGGGCGCTGCCATTGAGTGGTCATCCAAACCAAAGCCAATGACGTCTATGGCTTCAATTTAAGGACTCGCGGTAAATCCAACTAATTGCTTGATAGCTCTTAACCCAGTATGCAGTATAATATTAAAGTGTGCTAGAAAACTGATAAGTTATGATAGCTGCTTTATAGACAATTTAAGTATTTTATCATTAATTTGTATTACAGCAAATTGCCATCGTTGAAATCGTCGGTTAATGTATCTTTCAAGCTTCAACTACGTTCAAACCCTTCTCACTCCTCCCATGACTCAGCGCAAGAATGGCCGTCATCTAATTGCAACTTAAAACGGCCATCCCGGCGACACATTGTCATTTAAAGCCAGATTTAAGCACACACATGTCTAATTAGCAACTCATTAGCCCGCCCGTCGATGCAACACAATGTCGCAATGCCAGCTAATGGCAGGGTGCTCCACGGGATCCCAGATCCCAGGGCGGTGCCTCTGATGACTCCGTGGGGCATGTGTGGGGTACAATCAATGCTTATCGGCAGAATGCAGCATCACCAAGCAGCCCAAGCACCAGGACCAGCAGCAGCAGAAAAGCCCGTCAGGCAGTGGTAAAGGCCAAAGTTTATTGTTTCAAACGGGTCGAAATAAAAGTCAGCTGTGAGGAATTGTTGCCACCGACCTTCCTTGGAACATAATGACATTTTCTGTTGGGCATTGTCGGGCCAATGAATCAGTATATCAATGAAACACTGCTAAAAAATTGCATTACATTAAGAAATATTTCAAATACAAGTTAAGCGTTTATAGTTTTAGTTATTTAAAGTAATTTGGAAGGGTTTGGAAGGGTTTCTGATGGCTTAAAAATTTCAAAGATTTGTCTTCTCTTTGCAAAATTTAATTAATATAATTAATAACTTTCAATTTCAACTATTGACCTATAAATAATTTATTTATATTATACTAATAGTACTTACTTGACTTAAATTACTTTCCTTCCTCAAATTTTGCTTGACTCAAAACATAGAAATAATTAAATCATATTTTAAACTAACACAACCCTTCAGTATTAGCCCTTTTTTTGTGGCTGTGCACTGGGAACAGCTCCCACCTCCATACCCGGAGAAAAAAACAAGAGAACCAGAAGCAGGGCTATCCGATAATGTGGTCAATGAATGTCATATGCAAATGGTCAAAGCTTCGCCCTTTCGCTGTTATTGTTGCTGCCGCCAACTCTCTGTGGCAGCAATTTCCAATTATCGATAAATAAGTGAAGTGAAGAGTTGGCAAAATTGTTGCCATAAAAAATGGCTTGTAAATTCAGCAGCTGTGTGCATCCGATGATGATGATGATGATGACGATGGGGACCACCTCAACGATGAGGATGGCCAGGCAAATTACAAAGGGAACACAAGGAAGATGCAAATATTTAACATCAACTCGAATGGGGTTTACGGTGGTCTTTAAAAAAAATTATAATTAACATTTAAGGAAAAGATTGCTGGGGTAAGACTAGATTTGATTTTAATTAAAGAGAATTATAATCAGATATCTATGTTTCTGTGATTATAAAACAAGTTTACAACAGTTTTACCATTAATTTCAATATTAATTCTTAAATTTTACCAATTGATAAATGCTTTAATATAATTATTAAAATTAATATTAGGCCTGGCATCCCTTTAAACCCAAGAACCATATGGATATGTGGTCAGTTTCTTACCCCTGAGCGAGCCAAATGAGTTGATGGGTTGCGGAGCCAAGGACATGGCAGCAGGACATTTACCGAGTCGATAAACCAAGGGAGGAAACTTTGGACCTGGCAGCGTAGGTCCTGTGCACATGAGCAGACGTTTTAATTTTATCGAACGGATGACAGGCTGCTGGACAACGGGACACCGAAGGACACTGGCCGGACAGAGCCAGGACCAACATCGAGCCTCACAATTGAGCACGCTTGGCGGCGCAAATAAGTCCAGTCCAGTCCAGTCCAGCTACAGTCCGGAGGAAGCAGGAGGCGTTGCCCATTGGACAATGACAAAACCGTATTGGGAAATGTGGGAAAATTCCCCCCCGCACACACACGACGAGTGTCTGCTTTGAGCGAAGGTGGGGATGCATTTTACAAGCCGTTGCTCCTTAATTTAAATATGTTTCACTGCACAAAGCTAAATTAAAATGTATTTATAAAGCGCACAAAGAGGCGGCAAGTGGGAGGGGGTCTTGGGTTGGAACAACCCTTTTTTTAATGACTATTTTTATCAATATGCTCGCGTGCTCACCTTGCGAGTGCTCAGCCCAGCGTTAAGTACAAAATCCTTTAATAAGGCTCAGCTCGTGTCACCCAGATTCGCGGTTACCCTCTCCCCCTTAAATCCTCCCCCGATCCCGCACTTCCTGTTCCTGTGTGCACTTGCTTCATTTAACCAGCTCCCGCATCCGCTCGCTAAACAGTGTCAACCGCGAAGCCAAACCAAAGTCCCGCCTTTGCGCCCAGAGCAGCCGCACCCACACACACACTTTTGGACACTCAAACGCGGCGGGGCATTGTGGGTTCGAGTATTAAGGGGCCTTGGGGTTAAGGGGGTCAGGGGTTGGGCTGCCCCGCGGGTAATTAGCGACCGAAATATATCCCCCTACCCTCCCACTGCTTTGCGGTGAAAATGTATGTCGATAAGCGGAGGAAAACCTCCTGGCAAAGGATGCTCAAATTACTTATTCAAATGAATGAATCATTGCTGTCGTAAAGGATATTTTGTTTATAAGTAAAAACTAACTAGAAGCTGATAACTAAGGAGGGCTTAAACTCAAGGTTTGGCTTGAACTTTAAATATGATTTTTTTATAGTTATGGCAGAAAGTTTATTTCATTTTATTAAATAATATATTTGATTTTGTAAATTTGAAGTAGTTTTTAGTAAAATCCCAATCCAATTTCGCCAATCTTACAACGTTTTCCTTTCACAAAACAAAAGCCAGCAAAAGGCGCAGTTAATCGAGCATCAGTTCCAAGCAATAATCTCAACCTCCTGTGGCCATCATCCTCACCGCCTCAATAAGCACCTTTCAGGTGTGCCCGTAAGGAGCACTGAAGAGTTCAATTAGCGGCGGCCAAACCAAACAGAAGCAGCCCCACAATTAGCACCGAATCAACGGCGATCCCTGACTTAACCAATCCCACTGCCACGCCTGCATCCTGCAGCTTTGGACAAACTATAGTGGGCGGGCAGAGGCAAGGAAAAAGGAGATTTTTCACAGCCATTTGCTGACTCGAACACCTTGGATACACTGGCGAAAATAAGGAAGGAAATGCTAACTTGAAAAAGTTAAAAGAGTGAGAATTTAATATAAATAAAAAGCATATAAAAATATTTTATCAATTTTTCATTAACTTATCTTTTCATCAATATATTCTGATATTTCTGATCGCTTTAAATTCAAAGTGCATCATGCAAAACCCGCAGCTGTAGTTTTGCCTGTGGTCCTTGCCGAGTCAGAGTCTCATTCAGATTCCCAGCCAGAATCGGACATGGAATCGGTATCAGAATTGCAATCGGATTCCGACTTGGTCAAAGAGTGTGGGCCTGGCTAAAACAAGCTGAACAGCAGCCTGGTCAGGCCGGCTTCGTGGCCGCTTAGGTTAATTTCCCTTTGATGATGATGATGGCATGTTTTGCGCGACCATTGAGGCATGCAATGGACTGGCTCACTCCAGCAAACAGCAAAGGCAGAGGAAGCGCAAGCAGAAAAGCAGAAGCAGAAAAGCAGGAGCAGGAGCAGGAGCAGCTCGGGCGGGGTAAATGAGTAAATGGTAAATGAGTGCGCGCTTGAATAGTTTACTCCTTCCCTGAAAAACTTTGGCCCGGATCCCTGGGCCGGCTCCTTTTGGTCTGCAATATTTCTACGGCTATGAAAAAAAAAATTAACTTTCAGTGGCTTCATAATAATCAAGCTTAAGGTTTCCCCTCTCAACTCGAAATAATTCTTCTTTATTTTGATATTTTCCCCCTTTTTTTTGTTTTTTTCTTGTTTCTATCCAAACGGCCTAGATGGAAAATGCGGAAAAAGGCCAACTCAGCGGCCGGCAAAATTGAATTAGAGTTGAAATTTAAATGGCAAAAGGCAGGCCTGGAAAAATTGAAGAAGGAAGCCGCGTCGGCGGTGGCATGTAGCCCGTCCTTGTTTGTATATTATTTATTTTAATGATTGTGATTACCCGAAAAAGGAGCCCACAACCGAAACTCAACTGGGCGGAACACAGTTTTCTGCTTTTTTTATTTTTTTTTTTTCTACAATTTTTTCTCCCATTTTTTCCTGGCTTGTGCTTTTGGCCCGTCAAAGCTCAGCCCCAAAAGCGTGCTAGGAAATCATTTGAGAATTGCTTGGCTGGGCAGGCGGAAAAATGGCTAACAGGAGGGGCCGCAACTTATACTTTGATGGCTGAGAATGCGAAACCATGTGAAATATTAAGGGGTAATTTGTCACGAAGGATACAGGGAGCAGGATAACAATTGCAGTCATGTATGCGGTTTTTCAAGCCAAGAAAATCAGGGGTTAAAATAAAATTAAACTCAGGCAGGTCATGTTCGCAAAAATAATCATTGATTGTGAAACTTAATTATAAGACATTATATTTATTTCTGAACTGGCTGAAAATTAAGGGAATTAAGAATTAAAAGGGTTATTTTTTAATTTCTAACACAAGAAAAATTATTAGCAGTAAGAACACCTAAATAATAAAAATCGTTGATTTTTTAAGTCATTAATCTAAGCAAGAAACAGTTTTTATATTAAGTTCCTTCCTTAATTAAAAACCACTTAATTTTATTACATTGTTTTCCCCTACTTTAAACCCTGGAAAATGTGAATTTTCATGCCATAAGTCTCCTTCTCAGATTATATAAAAAATATCTGCCCCCCAACAATGGGTTTCAATGCACATTCAACAAATGCTTAGTACTTGCCCCAAAGCTTTTTATGATTACAGACACATCATAAAAACCCAATTTAGACCAGTCACGCCTCCACACCCCCGGCAAACAGCCCCCCCTACCCCCCTCACCCATGGGATATTGACTGAGAATCTCAGCTGCGGAAATATTGAAATCTAAAAAGCAAATAATTTAATTCGCTTAAACTTTCAGCCTGAGTCAGGATCAGGATAGCGACAGGTAGTGTTGGCAAGGGGCTGGCGGGGGGGCATAAAGGACGGCATAGACAGGCTTCACTGCTGTTGCCTCACATCCGGAGTGGAGGGGAGGATAGGGTAGGGGGAGAGTATCCGGGGAAGGAAGCCACAGCCGCCATCAAATTTGAATTCGCAAAATGGTGAGGAAGCAAGGGAAGGGGGTGTTTCTGTCACGCATTACCTAGAAACTCGGATGGGGACGTAGAGGAACAAGCCTCCCACCCCCGCAAGACACTCAACGTTTTTAGCGCAAGCTGTCAAGGCACAGGACTCACACACACACACTCACAGGACATGGGCGTAAAAGAGAGATACACTGAGAAACTTAATAACTTAAACAACAATAAATGGATATCTTAAATTAATGTTAAATTAAACGAAAAAATCTATACTTCCAAATTTCAGTAAAAAAGTAATCAAAAATGTATATTTTAAGGATATTATTTATAAAGTTTGAATACAATTGGTCGAGAGCTTTCTTCTTTGCTTCTTTTAAGAAATAAACTGTTAACTTATCAACTTTTCTCCCAGTGCACACTCACAGGCTGGGCTATGTCCCGGCTGGTTTCCTGGATGGAGCGGACGACAGCGTGTCCATGTCTGCCTCTGCTGTCTCATTTGCTTTCAATTTTTATTTGCCGTGTTACAACCAACACGGAGAATAGCGAATGGCAAGGAGGAGGCAGGCCATGCCAGTGCCACCTCCGGGAAAGCGGAAAAGCTGGAAACAAGGGAAAGCGGGAGTGGCAACGGAGAACTACCAACAAAGTTGCCCGTGAGGCATTTGACGCGTCGCAGAGTTTGCCTCTAAATGCTTTTGGGCCAGCACTTTAGTGGCAAAGGGGATGGAGACCAAGACCGAGATCAGGACGAGCACGAGGACGAGGACAAAGCATTGTTAGGACTTGGACAGGTCCTGCTGCTCCCGCAGGCCGCTTCACTTGAGCAGATAAT
Source organism: Drosophila anomelani (assembly GCA_035045905.1). Taxonomy (NCBI): domain Eukaryota; kingdom Metazoa; phylum Arthropoda; class Insecta; order Diptera; family Drosophilidae; genus Drosophila; species Drosophila anomelani. The sequence continues at coordinate 15,995,861 of JAWNOO010000165.1, forward strand.
TTTCACGGTTGTGTTTTGATAATGATGATGTGGAAATTACGTTGGTTTTTTTACGATGCATGGGCGGTTCCTGGCGGGGCGTCTGTTTGACCAGGATTTGTTGTGACACTTTTTGGTAAACAGGTTTCTATATAGTTTGTCAGATTCCTGGGAAGGCGGAAGGTAAAGGAAATTTAGGCTTGTTCAAGTGGTCAATTAAAAATTATCAAAAAGTGTCAGGAGAGGGGAAGGGAAGGCTCAGCAAACATTTAAAGAGGAAAGATTGTTTATTTATCAAGATAAAAACACTACAAAAAATGATTATAAAACTTTTAGGTGTTTAATTGTAATTTTAAAAATAATTTCCTATATTATTTTCCATTTAACATTAACCCCAAGCCTACAAACCATAAATATTAAATTAAATCTTTAGCAAAACTTTAATGAATTGTCGTCTTTAAATTCACTCACAGGACACACGATTTTCTTGAGCTTGTCCTGCTTTTTATCTCAACGATAAATTCCTGGGATATCGGGTTCTCGCCTCTCTTACAGAATTCCTGCTTAAAGTTGGTCACCAACCAACCACTTTAGGATGAAGTGCTGCCCCATCTCGGCACGGGCTAACTTCTCCGTTTACATGCCATCAGGTTCCTTCAAATTTTATAGCCCCCGTCGTCCTGCCTTCGTCCTGCCTCTTTGCCTTGCCGGTTTCAGGTGAGTTTTGATTACCGTTTGAGGAGCTGCATTCGAAATCAGTTTTAGTTTGCATGTCCTTTGGCGCATAAAACGGAATTGAAATTGAATTTTCCTTGGTTGGGACACTTTGATGTTTTATGATATTATTGTTGTTGTTGTTCCTAAACAAGGATAAACAGCAGGACAAAGGCACAGGACACTTGAGGCTTTTTGGGGGCATTTAAGGCCGAGTGTCCTACGACTCCTGACTTTCTGATTTGTCCTCGTTTGACTGACTGACTAACTGACGGACTGACTGACGAAGTGACGCACTGACGACTATCTGACTAACTGCGAGAGTGAGCGAATGAGTGACTGGACAACTGAGTGATTGACTGATTGCCTCGCATGTCCTTTGTCCTTCGACCCTCGTCATCGGCTCTCTGCTTTTATGAACTGACTGCCGGCGGCTCGCTTTAGTTGGCCGACGGCTAAAAAGCTTTTTGCCGATTATCGCAGTTAAGTGTCAATTTTAATCTAAGGCATCCCCTTAATGCCAGGGCTTAAGGCCGGGTTTTCTTTGCCATTTTGCTGGCCTCCTTAAAGACCATTATATAAGCGAGAGAATGTCACAAAATGGCAAAAGGAATTTAAAGTTTTTGATATTAAGTTTTATATCGTAATAAAACCACTTAAATGTCCTTGAATTGCTTGAGAAATATGCAATTATTTATAACAAAAAGAACAATAAATATTTCTTGCTTAAAATCCACAAGTATCTCAAGAATTTTAGGCGTCTAAATTCACATTTCAATTGAAATTTTTCAGCTAATAATAAAGAAATAATTGAGTGTTGATTGAGACCTCTGACATTTCTGCAATTAAATTGAGAATTTCTCAATTTCACATGAATTCCACATGCACATCTCCCCTCCCTTTACCTTAAAGGTCTTTCCCCTTTTTCCCCATTTAAATATTCTCTGCCATCTCCTCCCCATTTTATCTCCTGTTTAATATGCAAATTACTTCGTTTCTAATTAAAATAACTGTGCACTGCTTTTTGGGGGTTTTCCCTGCGTTATTTTCATTTTCACGTTTATTTTTTTCGGCTCTCTTTTTCGAAAAACACATTTTGGCAAAGCCACAGGAGGGCGTGGAGGATAGAATTCCCGGAGCTTGGCGGACCTATTAGTAGGAATAGGGAACTGAGGAAAAGGGAACAGGAAATAGCAGACCAGGCGGGGGTGAGGCCTTGGTGGCTGGGACACCGCAGAAGGCGAAGCGTTTGTTGGCTTCAGGATTGGTTTCTCGTCTCGTTGCTCCCGCCTCCTGTCGCCCGCTTTGAATTACAAAAATATTTTCCGCCAGAGTTGCCACAGTTCTGGTGCATGTCAATTAGAAAATGCCCCTCAACCCAGTCGGACTTTGCTTCATGCCCATGAACTGCTCAGGAAGAAATTCTGCAGCAGCGGGGATGTCATTTTAGTTTTATTTCCCGAAAGGGAAATTTTTTTTTTTCTTTCGGGATTTTTGTTTTACCAAACAGCGCGCTGATAAAAAAGCATTATGCATCTATCTGCATATAAGCGTTGTTAATCAAATCGACTGCGTGGCGCATTGCGTAAGCGGCTGGACTGAGAACCGCAGAGTCCCGGGTTCGAGCCCCAGTCCAGCCGAAACTTTTTATTTTTATTTTTTTGTTTCATTTCCATGTTCCATGTTCCATTTCCCCATGAACGTTGCACATGACTTTCACACGGAAAGGAGCAGCGGCGTGGGGATCATGAACTACCCCGGCCGCCCATGTATAAAAGCGAATGAGGCTTTTCAGAAATGGGGATGGCATCCCCCATGAACGATTCGGTAGGAAAACCATATAGATTTCCTACCTCAAAGTCCGACTGGGAAACCCTTGAGGATTTGTTGGGGAAATTCAAGTAATTTATTAAAATTTAAGCGTTGAGCTTTAATGAGCCCGTAATGAATTCGGTTTGGGTTAGAACTCTTTTCAGGGAGGCTGGACTTGGGTCTATTGAGGTTGTTTGGAAGTAATTCCAATTTTAATTTAATTGTTTAAAAAGGAGAAAATTTATAAAGGGTGTCGAGAGTGCTATAGAATTTACTGGAGTTTTAAAATCTTTTAAAAATGTAAGGAAATCTATGCTGGAAAATTTTAAATCGTGGAAAACTAACACAATTTCCAATCAATTTCGTATTAGAATATTTTATTTAATAATTTTAGTTATATTTTCAAAGTATTTAAAAAATTCCTAGTAATTTCAAAACTTTATTATTTTAAATAAATTATTTTTTGGTAAATTTAGTATTTCAATATCAAAATTCACTAAAATGAAATCGAAACCATTACCAAATTCACTCTTTTGTGTTTTTGCCAACTAAAACCACCTCCCAACTACCTCTAAACATACTATCAATGACCATTTCCAATTTCAATGATTGCTAACTATTTAATTATAATTAAATCTGCAATCCTCAAGGCACACACACACAGCCGAACCCACAAACATTGCCAGCCATTTAATCTAAGTAATTACTGTAGAATACCAATAATTCAGCCAGCGGCAGGGACAAAGGCAAAGACAAAGGGGAGAAGCGAAGGGATTTTAGGGAGAAGAATTCCATTTGGCAAATGCCTGGCAAAATACAGACAAAGCCGGCAAAGCCCCAAAAACATCTGCAACAAATCAATTATTGCAACAACTTTTCAACTTCACCCGCACACACACACAATCCATTTTGCTTGCAACGAATTTTTATTGGTTTCGGATGTTGTTTGTGTGTGTTTTTTGGAGATTTTCTGTATTTTAGTATATCGTATTTTCCGTATTTCAGGACTGGGGAGTAGCTTATCGATTAACTTTGGCTGCCGGAACCTCAAAATGAAATAGCACTGACCCCCAAGTTGGCTCAGGTTCTGATCTCTGGCGCTGGCGTGTAGTAAGTGAGGCAGCGGAGGCCTTCACTTTGTTGCTGATATATCAAAGGACTTTAAATCAAAATTCAATTACACTTCGAAGCTCTTAGGAATTGTGGCAACTCACCCCCTCTTGTCCTGGAACACCTGAAACACCTTGAACACACCTGGAAATCAACAGCAGGAGCAGCGGCAAAGGGAGGCCAACACCATCATCGAAATTGTGTCGAGAGGAACGCCGCCTGGCAGTGACACAGAGTTCAGAGGCTTTCCCAGGCTCACTTTGAAGTGTTTGATTGTGCCAGTGACACACGCCCCATTTGCCATTTTCCTACACTCACACACACATTTTCCCGCCTTTTCTACCCACCCCCCCTTTCACCCAATGCAACCCGAAATGAGGGCAAGCTTCTGCAAACAAAAGCGAAAATCAATCCATGCAACATTTTGCATATTTAAATTAGTCAAAAACCCCACAAAAAATATTCCCCCCGCCCTCTGCCTGCGGAGTACCAAGTTTAGCTTTCAGCTCTCCAGGGAGAATTTTCAATTTTCAATTTCCACATGGCATTTACCGGAGGCTCCGTGGCATCAGGGAGGAAGGGAAGGAAAATGGAAGGGGTCGTCGGCTATGCCATGGCGAGCACTTACAACAACTTATAAATAGCCCGAGTCTGTGCAAATTTTCACATTAATTAAATTTCAGCAACGACGACGACGACAACGCAACCAGAACAGCACAGACCCAGACCCGGAGGAGTGCGGGCAGGGGGTGGCCTGTACCTCGACAACGTTGACATATTGAAGGAAAACGACAGATTTAGTACATAATATATAGACAACTTACACATATATGCAGCTCGGATAGCGACACAACAGAGCAGCAATATCCACGAGGGCTGCATTCTCAATAAAAGTGGGGAAAATGCAAAGAAAAGGGGAAAAATCTCATAGGCACTCTACGTATTGTGGTTGTTAAACAAGACAAGGCCATAACTAATCTAATTGCACTTAATTAAGCATTTAATTTCTGTAATAAAAGAGTGAGATGATTTTTTAATTACTCTTATTTATTTCAAGATTTTTTTTATTTATTTGAGGATGTTTCAATAGTAAATAAAAACCAATTTAAATATGAAAGAATGCCAAGCCAGCTTGCATTCATCTTTAAAATTTGTTGCCAATATATTTTTAAATTTTAAGCAGAAACCGGTTCAAATACTTTGATATACTGAATGTAAATAAATAATTCTTAAAGGTTAGTAATTCATTTATTTTGTCTTTTTAAGCCAACCTTCTTACTACATAAATATCTTTGAAAAAGGATATGGGAATTGGCTTTTATTTTCTAAGACAAATCTGTTAAAGTTTCTAAAGCAATAACTCTTCTTTCAGACGATGACTTAGATCAGGGGTAAGAATATGCTATAAACATTTTGGTTCTGTAAATCTTGGCTTCTAAGTGAAGTCTAAATAATTGATTATTTTATTTTACAAAAATCTTTCATAATGCAAGTTGGGGGCATAGCTCAGGGGCAGAGCATTCGACTGCAGATCGAGAGGTCCCCGGTTCAAATCCGGGTGCCCCCTAGTATATTTTTTGTTATTTAGAAGTTACTCGTTAATATATATTTTTTTTGTGCCTGCCATCTAGAGGATTCTTCTGACGGCATCTCCTCTCGAGTCGTTTCCCACGGACATTCTTCTCATTTTCCACAACTATTGCACTCGGTGCCCGATGAAGCTTAAAATGTTGCCATTGCCGTGGCATCATAAACCACTTCGCCTGGACCGAGTTGCGTAAACATTTTCCACCGACAGAGCCACTCGAAGGCAGGACGAGATGGCACAGTGGCATTGAAATAATATTATTTGTATAAAATTATATAAAAAAAGGGATTTAAAAGGAAAGAAGAAGGTTGATAGCATTATATTATTACTTTTTTATTATATTGAAATAATATTTAAAGTTAAAGTAAGAGTAGATCCAAAAACAAATTAGAGCCGAAGTAAGCTGGTCAAGAAATTACGTATACGCCATGTTGGATGAATAAGCATACAATTTTTACTTTACCAGACCTTATTTTTTATAATTTTAAGTTAAAAGTTTTAACTTCCACATTCTTATCCTTTTCTCCCAATTCCTAAGCTAAACCTACCCACTGTGCAGAGGTGGCGTCGGAGGGGGGGCTTCAAGGCGCAAGTTGTTGCCCCCAGCCCTGTGACGACGACACTCGAGTGTTATTGTGGCACTGAGGCCACTGCATTTGGCATAGAGCGGAGAATCTCAGTCCGCTCCGACCGCTGATACCTCCCGCTGCCACCCCCCCGCTCCCCCCTTCTCCGTTCCGCTCAAGGGGAGAGATGGAATTGGGGGGATTGAGCGGAGGCACTTAGGAGTGCCATCGTTGTCGCCGTTCGCTGACGTCGTTTATTTATAGCTAGGATTTTGCTTTTATTTTTTCCTGATTTTTTTTCACTGATTTTCTTTCTTTTCTCAGCAATTTTCCTTTGCCATTTACATGGCTACGCAAAAATATGCGAAATTGCATGTGCAGCAACAACAAATAAATTTATTTGTGTAATTATTTTTGATTTTCTCTGTTAGGGCAAACGCAGTGCATGCAAAATTATTGTTAAATTAATTGAAAGCTACGCGTTCAGCGAAAAAAGAAAACACTATGCAAATGGCCAGAAGTTACAGAATATGAATGCAATGCGAAAAATATGAAAATCCGAAAAAATCCACTAATTGGGCTGTGGGAACATGACAAGCCAATAAGAGAAAAGTTTTCAACGAGACAGGTGGAAAAAACAAGTGGAAAATTAGATGATTTGCTAATTATTTTATTTTCTAGTCATATTGAAAGGTGGGTAGGAGATTTATTTAGGCTGGGAAATGGGAAATTAGAAGTAGAAAATGCGAAAATAGTTGTGTAAGAAAAATGTATATGAAAAAGGGTTTCTTAGTTACTTTTGTGAAATTATTATTAATTATTTAGGGAAAAGATATGCTTACTTTCTTCTTTCTAAGTAAACTGTTTCTTATTTTGGTTTAAAATAAAATAGATATTAACTTTAAAATCCTAGATTTATTATAATTGTTATATATTTAACTAATTCAAAGGCTATGTTTATTGATTTCTATTTTGAAACCCCTTTAAAAAGCTTCCATTTCCCTGCTTTTAAACTTTTCTCAGACATAAAAAAACGAAATAAAAAAATCAAAGCTATAAAATGCAATATCTCTGCTATTTATACTGCAGAGAATACCATATTCCCTGCCAAGCATCAAACTGAAATCAGTTTAGATATATTACGCACACAAATCCCCTTAGAAAAGGCTGCGGAAGACGGAATCAGCTTGAAATGTTATTTCCTTGCCAGTTGTACCTAACATACAGATACGTATGATACATATAACTAATGGCCATGTAAAGAGCATGTTGGCCATCTTCTGCCCTGCCATCCCGGCACTCATGCCTCTTCGAGTGGCATTGTCGGCCACATCAATCATGTGCCGTGTCCTTGTCCAAGTGCACCGAAAAGTATGCAACGCTGTTTGCACTCAAGCAACCACATCCGCATCCGCATCCTTATCTGTAACTGACTCTCAAATACACAGGAGGAATTTAATAAAACCCTTTTAAAATATATTATTTATATTTTTAATTTATTTATTAATATTGACATTGGCTCTCATTTCAGGGCAGTTGTTTATTAATTTAAATACTTTAATAATAATTTTCTAATTTATTTGGAATATTATTTTCTTGCTGTGCTCTTTATCTGTGTATGCGTGAATTTATTGTGGCCCAAAGAAACCGCACAAATATGCTGCCACTCTCGCTCGCTCCTCCACCTTCTTAGCCAAGATTTGTCAAGGCAACCGCAATGAAGGAGCTGGAAGCTGAAATCTAGAAACTGGGAGCTGCCAGAGGGGAAACTGTTTTCCTGGGACCACTCACTCGCACCGCCTCATTAAAATTTTAAATAAATATTATGTCGGGTTCGGCGGGGCCAGAGCCGAGGGTGCAAATAATTAATGAAAAGTAATATCAGCAACACCATCCGTCCAAAAGTCAGGACGAAACGAAGTTGAAGCCTTCGTCAAACTTCGGTTGACCGCAGAAAGTGGCTGGCTCATAATTTAACAGTCAAGCTCCCTCTCTCTCTCGTTATATATACAGAAATACTATACATATATATTTGGCACGAGCTTTGGCATTCTAATTTGATTAGCGCCGGAAAAGGCCGGGAAAAGCATTTGCCACAGCTTCTTGGGTTTGGAGTGCTGCAAGTAGCGCCACCGTTTTCCCGATTGATGGCTTTCCGCGGCCAACAAAACGTTTCCAGGTGACTCAGGTGAAGCGGCGGCAGCTTCATTAAAACTTTAGCCGCACCACGCTTCGTATTGGTTGCGGTCGGCGCTGGAACAGAAAACTCAACTGGAAACTGAAAACTGGAAAGGGAAATAGAAAACAGTAGGGATAACCGCAACTTTTCATTACGGCTCAAGATTGCGACACGATTTGTAATTGCAATGCGCATCGAAATCGATTTGGTTTTCCTAAGTGATAGGAGCTGTAATTATAGCACAGAGTTTCTAGGATAAAACCACAAATATCGATGGGGATGGGCTCACAGAAATACTTTTAAGGACATGCCTTTGCTGGATTTATTTTTTCTGGAGAAAATGCTGAAATTCTAGTTTCCTTTCTCCCGCTTTCTTTATTCTTTTCTTTAATATTTATATAACTCATCAAACTAGGTTCTCATTAATTCACAGCAAAAGCAAATTGTTAGCCGCAAGCATCCAGAATGTCAGCTTAGGAATGCTAATAAACTTTTTCAATTCCCATTCTACAAACAACAAAAATGTAACAGCTTTCCAATTGCCAATTTTCATATTCCAAACTCTTTACTTTTTATTTTTTTGGCAAAATGCATTTCCTGGGAGAGAAACACGCAAAGATAGAAGCTCGGCTCAGCGGCTGTCAAGCAAATAACAAATAAAATGCAAGAGACGCCGGGAAGCTGTGAAGGCGGCGGCAGGGCAGAGACAGAGGCCGAGAGAAATCAACAAAAGTGCGCCAGTTACAAATCAAAAGAAAACAAAAACGAAAAGAAAAGGATTTTTGTGCAATTTTTATGCTGCTTCTGCAGAAGTAGGAGAAAATGCAGAGAGGAAAATGGGTTATACAATCATTATTTTCTTGTTAAATAAGAAGAGAGAATATTTTATATTTAATATTACTTTTTAAGGCTTAAATTAGAAATTTTGGAAAGGTAACAAGGCTTTAAAATACCTTTAAAAATGCGTTCAAATTTATGCTAATTAATTATAAAATTTTCAAAGATTTTATCCCACATTTAGACAGTCTTCAGAATTAAATATATTTCTATATACAAAAGGATACATTTTCATTTTTTATTTCACTTGCAGGTAATGAAAATGTGAATATTTATGTCATTTTTGTAAGAATAATGTTCATAAATAATAAACCATACAAATTATCAGAATATCTCCCTATTCAGGACCCTGGATATACCTTATTTAACTTCAAATAAAACTGTCATTTAATTTTTCCAAGTGTCCTTTTCGGATGCCAAGCAAAAGTAACTGGTTAGGGGGTGGCACAAAAAAAGGGGGCGCTGAGGCGTGTCTGGACTAAGGGAGGCGGCTACATGAAATTGGCCAATTTACATGCGTTTGTGTTTTTGTGCTGCTGCTACTGTTGTTGCCGTTGCACGAAAAAGGAAAGATTGAAGTTCAATTTTGAGTAGAGTTTTTTTTTAGCCTTTGCTTTTGTTTTTTTCTTTTTTTCTTGCGAGTGTGTGGGCGAAACGAATGCAAAGTGGCAAAGTTGCATGGGGCAAGTGGCCGGATTGAAGGTGGCTGGGGGTGAAATTGCAAACTGCTGCAGCGTTGAAATGCCAGCAAAGAGTTTAAGCCCAGCCAAGCGAAGCACTCAAGGGGCATTAAGACAGAGACACAGACAAGAAGAAAGATAGATGGATATATAGCCGTATAGCTTCAGATTCCCGCAGAAGGAGCAATGAAGGGACGGCCAGTGAAAATCGCTTTGAGAGCGCGTCTACAGCGGAAGGGCTTTAATAAGCTTCAGGTGAGTGCGGGAGTTGCAAAACGCCACTCACCCACCCCCACCCCGGGGGGCAAACTTTGGTTTCTATGGTTTACTTACAATTTAAGCAGCAGTTTCCTTAAAGTCCCAGTCCCAGACGATTTCCTCAGACCCCCAACAGCACTGCACACGCTGCGTATACTAAATGTTTAGATAAGGTTGATAGAGAAGCACTAATGATGGCTTTTAGGGAAATTTTGTTTATGATTTGCGGTATTAATTTAGTTAGTTTTTAAAGCTTTTTATTAGTTATTTATTATTTATAAGTTTAAGCTTTAAGAAATATATATTTTTCATTGAAATAAAAGAGTTTTACTGTTAAAGCTTTGAGATAAAATTTATATATTGTAACTAAATTGCTATTAAATATTACTCTAAGTTTTTAATTATTATCTAAGTCTTTGTAGTCCTATTATTTTCCTCACAACTATGCATACTTAATATTACCCGCTCTGCTTCGCCTCGGGATCGTCATGCAGGCGAAGCGAAATGACAACATTGTTACTTGCATTACGCTAATGAGCTTATCAGGGCCAGAATATAACCAATGAAGTGACTGCTGCGGCTTTCGAGTGTGTTTATATTTATCGTTCACTGGGGCTTATGTGTCATGCCAACCCAGGGAGTTACACAAATTCACAAGAGAAGCGTCTTTAATATTTTGAGACAAGTTGTTAGTAAAATTTTATTGAAATTTTGTTTGCAATAAAATAATGAATACCTTAAAAACTATACAAAATTCAATGCATAAAAAAATATTTAAAATAGCTTTGGATATATTTTACATGCATTTCAATTCCCTATTATCAATGACTTAAGTAAACCCACACTTAATCTTAAATGCTTTCACTTTTCTCCAACTACTTGTGGCCCCTCTGATGCGACTTAATCATAAACCCAGCTTAGCCAAGTTGTGTCTAAGCCCGAGAAGTCCCCTACTGCCATAATGAAGCAGCCAAAATTAGGAAAAAGTATTTCCCTAGCATATCCTGATCCCTGGCCTGATCCGGCTTACCCTCATCCTTATATCAGGCTTCCTTGCATTCGCCCTTGTCCTCGTCCTATGTGGGTGTGTGTGTGCTAATCCTGGCACTTTTCACACATTACCCAGAGATAGCAGTGAGAACTTTATCAACCGAACATCGAGTGCAAAGTTTGGCTGCACATTCGAACATTGCTCTAATTACTTGGCCCTCCGGTACAAGAGGCATGACAAAATAATTTGAAAGTCAGATTGGATGGGCTGGGATGGGGAGGGGAAAAACTAAACCAGAGAACAAAGGATCTGTTCTGAGCAAGAGACGAAACAGGAAACATCAACATGACAGAGAGGAGACCAGCACAAACATTTAACAATTTTGCAGGAACAATATTCAATTTCCGACTGTCTAATAAGTTTTTGGCCAGAACACACACACACACATACGCAGAGGAGTTGGGCCATGTAATAAGCCAACTCTGAACGTCTGAACTGTCTATCCATTCGTCGCCCCAGTCGGAGACCTCAGTCTCAGTCCCAGTCACAGTTAGAGTCCCAATCTCATTCCCACAGCCTGAACCGACAAAACTTCCATTACTCAAACCAGGAGAACGACGCAACATTTTCCTTTAATTTCCTTTTTAGTTTTTTGTCAGACGCCCAACTAACTTGCCATGTTCATACACTTAGAAAAAAGGTGTATATGATATATAAATAAAATTAAATAAATCTGTGTAAAGTTAGTTTAAAAGAAAACATTTTCTGTTTCGGTTTCAGAAAGAGTTTTCTTTGAAGATATATACTTTTCCTTATTTTCCTTATATTAAAGTGGAAATTTTAGAGCATATTCAAGCCTATAGCTTTTCCCTGAGTGCATTACATGCCTATGCCATACCAACCATCCGTCTGTCTGTCGCCCTGCCTTCCGTCCGGAATATTGTCAGCTTAAAGTCGGGCTATACGTGCACAGCCACAGCCACGTGCTGCTCCCGATCCCAGCCAGCCTCGGTGGTGGTCGCCATCCCGATCCCTCAACTTTAATGAATACCCGCGGGCCAATGCAAACACAACTGTAACGGCTAACGGGCCATATAAAATGCATTTCGAGTAACAAACTTTAAACACTGTGAACGCGTTCATTTGGGAGCATCACGGATGTGCTCCTGCTCCCCAAAGGGGTGGCCAGCGGGAGGCTTTGAGAATGGAAAACTGAAGGGAGGGGGAGGATGTAGTTGCCAGGAGGTTTTCGGGGACAGTTGTGGGTGAATAGTTGAGGGACGCCAGTGCATAAGCTTACCCCATGGATGGCAGTCAATTATGGCAAGGAAAAACAGGATGTTTATGCGCAGAGAATTTGGGATTTTAAATATAGATAATGAACCCTTTTTTATTTAAAATAATAAATATATATGTAATTTTAAATTTAGGATTTAGGAATTACAAAATTTCCTAATATACTTTTGATTTCGAATTGAAATGCTTTTATATCAGCATTTAAAAAATATTTTAACAATCAAGATAATAATATACCACCTCTGAGATGTTGTCTAAATAATTTTTCTATATTATTCTGAATAACATAAGCTTGATTTCACACCGCATAACTCTTTCGTTAGGCATGGCCCAAAAGTAAATACATCAGTTTGTTGGGCCTCCGTCGAAGTCGGCTCTATAAGGCCGACCTACGCCGCAAAGCCATGCAAATAGTAGGAGCCGCCAAGTGAGTATTGGAAAGGGGTAGACATGGGGACTCTGGGCTCCTGAGCGCATCCGGAGGAGGCCGAGGACGAGGAGTTGCTGTGGGACGCCACTGCGGTTTACCCTGCCACCGAATGCCATGGAAATGACAGACGATGTAAAAGAGTTCATTAATATTGCAAGGTATGCCGACGACTATGACGACGGGGCAGGTCAGGGGTTAAGGCAAAAGCAGGCACCCAGAGAATGCGAAAGAAAGACAACAGCCAAACAGGAGCAGCAACAAACGAGGGCAACATTTTGACTGTGCGCACAATTATTTTGTAATTTGTCATATTTTGTAGGCCTCCACCTCCGCCTCTTCCTGCTCCTCAAGTTAGACAGCCCAGAAACGGGCGCAGGATATGCAGAGCGGGTGCAGGCAAGGGAAGGAAAAGGAGGATAGGACATCGCTGCTTTTGTCCAAAATTTCAAGTAGCAAAGTCTCGGACTCAAGTGGCTTGACGGCCTACTAAATAGGAAAAGTTGAGGGCGGCACAGATTGCACTTGAAATATGGGATGACCCTAAAATATATTTACTAAGAGGTATATTTAATATTTTATTTATTTTTAATACTATTTTATTTTAATAATATTTTGTGCGTTTCCTTACTAAATTGATTTCAAATTAACTTTATTTTTGTGATACTGAAATATTTCCTAATTTTTTGTTTTGTGTGCAGAAATACACCCGGGTTAAAGGGTGTAGGTTGGGTGTCCTGCCGCCTACCAACTGCATAATTGTTTGTATTTTACGCTTTACATGAAAGCTAAGCAAATCTTTTGTTACACTGTCTAACAGAGCAACAAGCCTTCTCTCAATGCATCTCCCCCACGGCCCACCCCCATTGCCCGATTCCCCTTTTCCCATCTTTTTCGCATTCACGATCTCCTTCTGTGTCTTACCCCTTTTGTTGGCCTTACGCTTTGTGTGCATATTCTAAACATGGCGGCGCGGCGCCTCGCGGTGGCTACCTCAACCTACTTTCGGTTCCGTTGCTAGCCACACAGAGAGAAAAAATGGGTCGGGAAATTAACTAGATCACATTTTTGTTTTTTTTTTTTTTTGTTTACTATTTTTTTAGTATTTGGAAACCAATTTAGCTGAAAATAAGAATAATATCTTCGGTTTAACATGAAATTGTGGTTTAACATGCTTCAAAAAACATTTTTTAATAGTATTGAAAAGATGTTTTCCTATATTTTCTTACACTGTATTTATGTTGCTGTCGTTAAGACTTTAATAGTGCCTGTTCACCCGCAAACGCCGCTCGACGCTCGACGCTCACCTCCTTCTCCTCCTCCGCCTAGTTATTGCCGCCCCCTCTAGTTACGCCCCCTTTTAGTAAGTCAACAGAGAAAGAGAGGACGAGGCCCAGTCAGTCAGCCAGTTTTCTTGCCACTGTTGTGTTCTCCATGTTTACCTAGCCCCGACCCCTTTCAGCCACCACCCCATAACCCTGCCCCATGCCCCTACCCCTGTCCCTGCTGCTGTTAACGTGCCGACCCCCCGCAGGGCAGCCAGCCTCATCATGCGCCGCCCCTCATAATTATACCCTACAAATGAGCGGGCCACATGGTATTTAGTTTTAAAGGGTGGAAAAATTAGTAAAACATGAAGTAAGATTTCAGGCTTGTCACAAACTTGCTTCAGTGTAAATCTCATTTAAAATTATAATTTGAGCCAAAGGGGTGTCCTTTTAGTAACAGATTTTGGTTCTTGGAAAAGGGATATTATACTATTATTACCATATTATTACTAAGAGGGATAAATATTATTGAAGAAATATGCAAAGTTACAAAGAGGTGCCTATAAAGAGATATGATATTTTGTATTGCCTAAAAGCAATTATTGGAATATAATAATTTGCATTCCATCTAAATTTTATGTTACTTCTTTTAGAGTATTAACAACTTTTACATTTTTATGATGCAGACTTGTATTTTTTTGGGCTCTCATCATTTTGATATGCAGTAGTTTCTGTCCACTTCGAAGCGGGCCACCCCACCACTCTCTCTGCCCCCTTTCGTTGGCCGCCCATTTCTTTGGCTTTCCGTCCGCTTCTTCTATCATTTCGTGCACATTTTTGTTTGTGTTTGCAGTTGTTTTTGTTGAATTACATGCACCCATACAGAGGGACAAATATTTATTTAAAACTTATGCCCGAGGCCTTTCATTACTGTGCACGGTGAAAATATATATATTTATATATATATGTAGGTGTGTGTATATATTGCAGTCTTTTTCCGTGCTCAGTTCCTTTCGTAGTTTTCTCTTTTCACCATTTTGTTGCTGCTTTTACACTGTGCAAATGTGCGGAATGTTGCTTTGTGCTTGCCATTCGCTTTCTTCTCCCCCCTAGTTTCTGCACCACCCCCTCTCCCCCCCCCCCTGTTTTCACTGTTTTCTGGATTTTTGGTCCATGGCTATTAAGTGAAAATTTCTCCATCACAGGAGGAGCAGCGAGGGGAGGAGAGCAACGAAGCTCTTCATAGTCTTTGCAGTCTAGTTAATGTACTTGTAGCATGGTCCTGTTTCAGATCCTTCCACCACCACCATCGCCACCTCCCCCCAATTATGACGTCTAGCGGAGTTTTAATTAGTCCTCATGCCACTCCGCAGATCCTTTGTGTCGCCGGTGTCCTTGTGTCTGGGCCATTGTCTTGCCCCGAACCGAACCGAACCAAAATGCATTATGACGTCGCAACAAAATAGCCAAAGTTGTTGAAATTTTTATGGGATTTGCTTGGTGAATTATTTTAAAGTAGAGTGCTTCAGAATCGCCCGGAGAAGGATAGCCAGGCCAGCAGTAAAATGGGTGAAGCCAGAAGGGACCTCTTACAGCTTATTGATGAAGGGAGTTGGTCGGGAACGGCTGAGGTAATGGCCAAGAGTCGATGAAATATTCGTAGTGCAGTCAAGCATAAAACTGCAACTAATTACCTCTTAGGAAAGTGGGTATAAAGCATTGCATTTTTTTCGTCCCTCTTGATATTGTATTAAGCCAAAGCCAGTTAAAGCAATTTAAGCATCAAGAATTCCTTTGTAATATCAAGCTGTGAGTCCCTAATGAATATTTTATAATCAGACGGGAATGAAAGTAGAAGAGTGCCCTTGAAAGCAATTAAATAACAAAATGTAGAAGATCAAAATGAAAATATGTATAGTACATCTCTATGTTGAAACCTTCATTTAATTGATTAAAACTCATAAATTCATTCTTTATGGATTCTATATAAGTGAATGCCTTGATCGTATAATAACATTTACTTTGATGTTACCCAGGATAGCATACTTTTTAGGGACTTTAAACATGAGCTTCCTGCGATATAAGCTTAAAGAAAGAACGCAGTCAGAGAACCTCCCAAGTTAACCAATAAATTATGTTTATTCAAAATTAACTAAAATTAACATTCTTATACAAATAATGTATACAACATGAATATTAATGCATGATTTTATAAAATAATTTATATTTCCCATAATCAACTTCCATAAATTTCCAAAAATAATTCTCCATTAAACTACTTCAAAATATAAAAATATCTAAAAGTATTAAACATTCATTAGGCATTCATTAAAATCCACCAATCAAGTTGCTATCAAAAAGTCAACCCCCCCTCGAATTTCCCAATAAATTTATTATAAATAGATGATTTTTATATATTTGGGCATCAGTCTGAGCAACAAACTCACCTGCCAATTCGGTGGCGCAGAGTTTACATTAAATTTCGCTTTGGTAAAATGTTGTTAATTAGTTTCAACGTTTTGCTCTTTGTTTGCTTGTTGTTTTCCTTTTTGTTTGCCGTTTGTTTATTTGTTGTTGTTGTTATTGTAGCGCAAGGATGTTTTTGGGCGCCAAAAAGTACAGTCACTAACACACACACACACACACACACACAGAGCAAATGTTATTAGCTGTTGAAATTGTTAGTTCCCCTTCTCTTGTTGTCTCTCACTCAGTTGGCTCTCACTCCTGCTGATTCGGTCTCACTGAATGGTAGGATGTTTATTGCGGTTGGCGGCGTTTTGGCTAATGCACTTGATCCGCTGTTAACGCTAGCAAATTGCAATCGCAGTGCGAAATAAGGTAGGGATTGTAAATTTTTGCGTAATTCCTGGTTATCTGCGTTGCCTTTTGATGGATTGATGGATGCCAAAACGCACACAAACACACAACTTGACTGAGCGAAATTGCACAAATAACTGAATTCAAATATTCCCCCCCACACACACACACAAACACACACGCTTAAGGACCAAAGAGAGAAACAGAGAGGGAAAGAGCGGATGAGCTCGCTTATTTTTGTTCAAAAATTTCTTACAAATTTTAGCTAAAGCCCCAAAAAAATGAGTGACGAAGTGCAGTCGAGTGCATTTTAATTGATTTTTTCTTTTCCTTATTTTGATAGCCCCCTTTCTCAGCTTTCACTCCAAGAGAGAGAGAGACCGAGTGGGAGAGAGAGCAGTACGGCCCGAGATCTGGCATCTCGCTTGGGCCCACGCTGCGTATGCGTAACATTTGCAATTGCATTTCTGCATTTTGCATTCCCTCTGAGTGAGTTTCCTGAGTGAGTCTCTGAGTGAGTCGGTCGTACGATCTCCTCGCTGCCAAATCGTAAGTTTTAATTAGCCTTTTGCTCCTGCCGTAATTTTGACAGCAAACAAAAGTTGCTGCTGCAGCATCAAATTTTTAATTAATTACATGTAAAAATGCTGAAAAATTGATGGCCATTCCCCCCCGTCCGTTCTCCGTTCTCCCCTTTTCTTTGGACAAACAATTAGCATTTCACTGTCCCAAAAATAATGCAAAAAGTAAATGAGACTCGCGGAGGGAAGGAAGGAAAAGAAAGTTTTTCCAAGTTTTCTGAGGGATAGCTTTCATTTTTTATCTAAGGCTTTGCTGGGTGGAAAGGAGAGCTGTTCTTTAGCTATAGGTATAGGCAAACTTTTTAATATGAAAATTGCTCGTTTGGGGTCGAGGAAATTAAGTGCTTGAATTGGGGCTCCCGGGGAAATGGACCCTTTCGCCTTGCGATTGATTCAGGTCTCGAGTAAGTAAATGGATACGTATTTAACTTTGATGGAATTTCCTGTAATGAATACTATTAAAGGAGGTATGTTATGATGTTTTCTTTTTACCTTTAATGTAATTTAGCCAGGAAAATTGTCTTGTATTAACGGGTTCAACTTTTAAGAATTACTTTAGAGTGAAAATTAATAACTATTAGATAATATTGATTTAGAAAATTTCATATATTCGTATGTTCTTTACTAAGAGAATCAAAATCTTACAAATTTTTAGAGGCTTACCTATTTCCATAATGAATTTGATAGAAATCGGATATCTTTTTTTTTTTTGAGACTTATTAGAAAACTATCTTCACATGGCAGCCGAAATTTAGGCAATGATTTGCAAGACAATAAATTTTCAGGATAAGTTCAAGGTGAGCTGGCAAGCATATTATAATTTATGGCCGAATATTGACTTCGATAACTTCAATTAACTCAAATACAAATTTTATTTATGGGAAAGCCGTATAACAATTTATTTCATAACAATTGTAATATTCTAATAACAAATCCCAAATACATCTAGAATAAACATTTAAGGTTTCTGGAAACAATGCGTTATTCATGACTAACAAGCATTTTCACAATGATTTAATTTTTTATTAACTAAACTAAGCGGCAGCCTTATTTGTCATTGTAAACTGTTTACGTTTGTTACGCATTGTAAGCTAATTGCGATAACTAAATAGGTAATTTAGCTTGTTGTGACAGCGTAATATTGAATTATATTTTAAGCTTTTGGGTAGATTTCCATTAAAATACTTAAAATCTTTGTTTAGTTCTTCATCATAATTTTTATATATTTTTATTAGTAATTTCAAATTACAAATAAAAATGAAAATTCACTCACATAAAAGTTGAAATAAATGAAATAAGTTTAAAAGTGATTTATAAACAAACTCCAAGGCCGAATGCGACTCTTAAGATTTAACTCAAACGCAAACAGGGTGTCCTCCGAAATCCTTGCACTTCCTGGCTTGAGCATGCGCAAAAATACCTGGCAAAAAATTCACTCAACTGGGTTGCAACAACAATGCAACACCTACGCGGCACTAAAACACACCTGGACAACCTGAAGTAATGCGGCAAACAAAGAGAGAAAGCCAGGTAGAGAGAGAGAGAGTGGGCCGCAAAAAAGGGGTAAGAGAGAGTGCCAGTGGACGGCGGAAAACAAACGTCAGCTGCATGAGAATCGGCAGGCGGCAGGAAAGTTGGCACAATTGTGCGACAGTCGCCATTGTTGGCCAGTGTAATGACACACACCTGCATGTGTGTGAGTACAGTACAGGGAAAAGGTTCTAAAACATTTATGAATGAAATTGTGTATACTTTTTTGCAGAAGTATGCACTGTGAAAAACTGCTTTCAGATCTTTACAAGATGTTCTGAAGATTTTGAAGATTGAAAAATTTAATTTATATTTAACATTTAGTATTTTAAATATATCTATTGTTTAGAAATTTCTTTGGGGGTTAAAGAGTTTTCTGTGGATTTAAAGCGAAATATTCTAGAGATTTAAATTAACTTACTTAAACGTTTAACTATAATGAAAGACTGAATAAAATCATACATTATTTTAACTTTTCACATAATTACATTTTTATAATGACTCAACTAACGTCACAATTTTATAAATGATTTCAAATGCCATAAAAAATACCTTAAAAAATCTCTCTTTACCAATTTATTCAACGTGTAATCGCTTCTACTTTTGTGGCGACCATAACATTTTTTCTAAAAATGAGGCCTTGAAATTTATCAATGTCCCAAACGTGAGGTTAGAAGGGAAAATCCTTCTCCATTCCTCTATGTTTATTGAATGCGCCAAATATTTTCGCCAGCGTCATGCATCGCTGCTGAAAAAGTCCTTCACAATGAACTCTCGGCCAATCGCCAAGCTAATCGCTGTGGAAAATCCAAAACCCAGTATAATCATATCCATACTATTATGGTTGACCTCATTCGAAGGGCGTTGATGAGCATTGACCACGGGCCGGGCAGAGGCAATGAACCTCAAAGAGTGGAAAGCACCGTCCTCAGGTGGCAACGCACATGACTAAGCCCACCCTGAACCCAATTGTTTTTTTTGTGAGGCTAATGACTGTGTTTACGCCAAAATAAAAGGTAAACCCCTGACAAAAAATGCGGCTCAACTAATTTAAATGGAAAGCAAAACGGCTATCAGAATCTGGGGGGATGAGTAACCGAGGCGAAAAGCCCATAAGGGCATAAATAGTTTTGTTTATGTTTCGTTTTTGTTTTGTTTTGTTTAAATACTTTCGGGATTTTCGATTCGCCAAAAAAAAATTGCGTATACGCCGCTTGGGTCATGCACGAACGAACAAACCGAGCGGCCACTGATGGGCGGCCGATTAAGCTCCATTAAAAAAGCGTTTTATGCTTTATAAATCGCCAACGTTCGCCGGCTACGAGCTCCATATAAAAACAGTTAATGCCGGGAGTTTTGGCATTCAGTCAACGTTCGAGGATTACACACAGCGAGACCATGTCGGCGAAACAGACGAGCAGTTGCCTCTGGTTAACACTGATCCTGCTGGCCATGTTTTTGCACTCCTGCAAGTGCCAGTACTACGGATATCCCTATTACGGCGGTGGTGCGGGGGCGGGTGCCGGAGCGGGCTCTGCGTACGGAAACATTTATGGCAACGGCGTGTACGGTGGCTACCCCTACGGCTATGGCGGATATCCATACTACTCGACGTACCCCAGCTACAACTACAACCCGTACTCGATGTACGGCGGATATGGGCAGTACGGGTATCCCTCGTATGGCGGATATCCCTTCGGGGGCAATGGCATGAGTGAGTATTCCGTGAATTCCTAAACACTGCCCCGAATCCTTCACCCGCATAATCTACAAGTGTTCTGGACCTGTTTCCTCCTCTAGACACGGCCTATGCCAGCAGCAGCGGAGGATTCGCCACGGCCAGTGCGGGCAGCGGCGGTTACTACGGCTGATACAGTGACCAGAGATCAGTGCTCCCTAGTCTAGTTTAGCTTTATATATTGGTTAAGTCTTCCTCCTACTATGCTTAGTGTTTTTTTAGCTATAATAAATAAACAACTTATTAATTTAATTTTGTATCCTTTATTAATGCCTAAACAAGTGTTCATAATATATTATATTTTTAATAAATATTATATAGATATCTTTTTATTAAATGTGGTTAAAAAAATACAACTAATTGAATATTTTAAAATACAACAATAATTAAAATAGATTGTTTTTCTGGGTTTTTCTAAAAAAAAAAAAACTGTTAATCGTATCTTTATATTTAATGACTAGAGAAAACATCTTTAAAATATACATAAAAATGTAAATAAAATGTATTTTTTTTTTAATAAATATAAATTATAATTAATATAAACGAATAGTCATATTAAGGCATCTTTTATTTTCAATTTGATTTAATTTTACCGCGAAAAAGACGACTTATCGTCATAGCAGCATTGCCAGACTTTTTGACTATCGCGCAGCTCTAAAGGGTTTCCTGCGTTTTTGGGTGCCCAGATGACGATTTTTAACATTTCCGGCAAAAAATCCGTTTGGCACACTAACATTTTCAAATTGGGAACCAAAAACAGCTTTTGGGTCGGTTTACACCTGCTCTCCCCTAATTCCGCCGCCGCCGTCGCTGAAAAAACACAAAGTAAGCGAAAAAAAATAAACACGAACACCGTCACAAAGGGAATCAAATTAAATATACAAAATGGGCTAAATTGAAAGCGAAATGGGGGAAGGCCGAGAGACGATACAAAAACATTGCATTGCGTAATTGGGGACAACAGCTACATGGCCAACAGCAACAACAAGAAATATAGCAACAAAACAAGCTAAAAGCAAGTGAACTGGCTGCATTCTAATGCGCCTGTGTGTGCGCCGTGCGGCTGTGTGTGCGTGTGTATCTGCAGCTGGGTAACGAATTCAATGGATTTTATTACTTGCCATCGAAAAAGCCACTTGTGACATACGTTTCTCTGGTAAAAAATCAATCAGTGAAGTTTAATAGTTAAGCACTAGACGAACAATACAAAGAAAAGAGGCAAAATTACGTTAAAAAGTGCTTGCTCCACATTTTTGCTAGACTTCTCCCTCACTCTCGACATCTCTCTTTCACGCTCACGCGCACCGTGGGGTGTTTTGCACCGCTTTTGCATCCCCCTTCGCGTCGGCCATTGTTCACGACGCTTAATTTCATAAATCAAGGCAGCGTCAGTTAAAAAACAACAAGAACTAGTACCTCTTGTCAAGTCCCCTACACGTCCCCCTTCTTCTTTCGGCAATAGGAAATTTCCGTAGCCAGCGTACAGTGGATAAAAGATATAAAAGTAACCATTAAAAAGGCAATAAAACTGAACGAAAGTTCATTGGCCCGGTTTATTGCCATTAAGTGTGATCAAATTATCTGATTTAAGTGGTTTCAAGGTTTTTCACTAAATTAGAAAGCTTATATTTTACAGTAACTTGATTTTACAATAAATGAAGTGCATGTTTTTAATGTTATTAGAAGACATAGACACCTTTTAACCATTTATTTAAATTAACTTAAATTTATAACAGCGGCAAAAAATAATAAAAATAAAGCTTTTTACAAGTACATATCGTTTTTAACAAGTCCAAAGCTTAATAATTTTATTTAACACCCGCATCCTTTCACTCCACTGTGCACGTACGTAGACACAAACAGCTGATGTCTGTCAAATTCGCTACATACAAACGTTCTTTTCGTGCACGTGAGTGTGTTGGTGAGCGAGGAGGGAACTTGGATATCGATAAAAACAAGTAAACTTGCACAACCTACATACAAGTTGCTCCCAAAAGTTCAGAATATAGCAGTTCGCAGAGCCCCCAAGTTGGTATAATTACGCCAGGCAGTGTTTAATGTCTTATCAGTATACTACTGGGGGGTGTGTGTCGCTTGCTTCACGTTTGGCCGCTTATCAAAATCGGAATCACGCGACTCGCCGCGGACCCCCAACGAATGGCCAAGGTCGCTGATAAATAAGAACTAATCAAATGTTATGTTTCGTTTCCCCCCGCGCTGTTGCTGCGTCTACCTTGCTGGCTTATCGCCCAGATAGCTGAATTCTAGGTGGTACGTGCCGTCGACGTCGAGGAATCCAGAAAACGAGAGAGTGAGAGCAACAAGACACTTTATATAATCCGGCAGCGAAGGAGACAGGCCCTCAAATCCCCACAAGATGTTGCGAATGCTGCATAATTATTCCCTCAGATGCTCCAGTCTGCAGCTGGGCGTGCTGAAGAAGTAAGTAAAAGTTCTATTATTCACATAATAAATATTAAAATAATCATATTTCGTTGACAGCTCCACTCGCAGCCTGGGCTCAGTTATACCTGATCTGAAGCTGAAGGATTTCCCGATCGTTAATGAACCGATTCTTACCTATCGCAAGGATTCGAAGGAGCGCAGAGACTTGGAGCAGGCTCTAAAGGAAACGGCCTCGAAATGCGAAGATATCCCCATTGTGATCGGCGGCAAGGAGTACAAAACATCGGATGTGAGGTACCAGGTCATGCCCCACGATCATCAGCATAAGCTGGCCAGCTTCTACTATGCCGACAAGAAGCTTGTCGAGAAGGCCATTAAGACTGCCGTGAAGACGCAGCCCATGTGGGATCAAACGCCAATCGCGGACCGCTTGAAGATCTGGGAGAGGGCTGCCGATTTAATGGCGACGACATATCGCCAGGAATTGAATGCGGCCACCATGCTGGGTCAGTCCAAGACGGCTATCCAAGCGGAAATCGATTCGGCAGCAGAGTTAATTGATTTTATACGGTGAATTAATAATATGAACTGCTTTCATTATTCATTAAACTAATTAATATATATCTTTCAGAATGAATGCTTACTTCCTGAAGGAATGCGCCAAATATCAGCCCATCAGCGAGAACATTAAGGTCACAAAGAACTCTATGCGGTATCGTGGCATTGATGGCTTCATCGCCGCTGTCAGTCCCTTTAATTTCACGGCCATCGGCGGAAACTTGTCCTACACGCCAGCTTTGATGGTAAGAAGGCCAGCCTTTCGTTTAGTCCTTAAATTTCCCAATAACTTAACAAGCGCACCCACACTCCCATTTTCTTTTTCTTTTCTAGGGTAACGGTGTGCTGTGGAAGCCCTCGGACACGGCCATGCTCTCCAACTGGGTTATTTTTAAAATTATGCGCGAGGCGGGAGTGCCCGATGGCGTCGTTAACTTTGTGCCTGCCGATGGGCCAGTATTTGGAGATACCATTACCGCTAGCCCCCACCTGGCGGGCATCAATTTCACCGGCTCGGTGCCGTAAGTAATTGTCGCTCTATTGATTTTCCAATCTAACCCCCTTCCTATCTCCTTTGCCGGACAGAACCTTCAATCGGCTGTGGAAGCAGGTGGGAAATAACATCGACAACTACGTTAACTTTCCGCGCTTGACCGGCGAGTGTGGCGGCAAGAACTTCCACTTTGTGCACAAGTCCGCCGACGTTGATTCGGTGGTCACATCAACGATACGCTCGGCCTTTGAGTATTGCGGACAGAAGTGTTCCGCCTGCTCGCGCATGTATGTGCCCGAGTCGCTGTGGCCAAAGGTGAATATGTCACTGATTACGATTTTTGCGCAGTGCTAACCTCTGCTAACCCCTCACCCCACAGATCAAGGACGGCCTGCTGTGCGAGGCACTGAAGCTGAAAATCGGCGACGTTCAAGACTTCAGCAGCTTCACATCGGCTGTGATCGATGACAAAGCATTTAAACGCATTACCAGCTACATTGAGCATGCCAAAAAGTCACCGAATCTGGAGATAATCGCCGGCGGCACCTACTCGGACAGCAAGGGCTACTTTGTCGATCCCACGATTGTGGTTAGCAAGGATCCCAAGGACCGCATTATGACCGAGGAGATCTTTGGCCCTGTGCTAACGATTTATGTGTACAAGGAGACAGATCTGTTTGACACCATGAAGCTGGTGCACACCTCAACTAAGTTTGCTTTAACCGGAGCAGTATTCGGCCAGGATGAGTAAGAATTTCCAATTGATTAATGTTTAGAATCTAATAATAATTTGTAATTTCAGGGAATGGGTCCAGTGTGCCCTCCAGGAGTTCAAAATGGCCGCTGGCAACTTCTATATCAACGATAAGTCAACTGGATCTGTGGTGGGCCAGCAGCCATTCGGCGGCGGCCGAATGTCCGGCACCAATGACAAGGCCGGCGGACCGCATTACATTCTGCGCTGGACATCGCCGCAGTCCATCAAGGAGACATTTGTGCCGCTGCGCGACGTCAACTATCCATACATGAGCGAATAAGCAGGCGGACGATGGGGAGGGGAAGAAGAAGCTAAGAACCGACAGGAATCTCATATAACTACTAACTACATATATAACTATATATATAAATGTATTTTGTTGAACTATTTTTAAACAAAAGCACCCCAAAAAGGCCTCCCTAACACCTCCAACTAGTTCACTCTTACACACCCCAAGAATCTCGGATATTACCAACCCACGAGAAAGCCTCGAAATCGTTGTAAATTGATATGCTGATATTACCTTTCGAACCCACACACCGCAACTCGAAATACCATGTAAACTATTATTATATTTACATACATTTACACACAAATGTGATTATTATTAATTATATGATTTATAATTACACGGACCGTCTTTTGTTTTATAATCACTAACTCGATGTTATTATTTGTATTTTATTGTTGGACGCCTTCCAGTTGTCAAATATATAAAGATATATGAATAACGGGCGCCTCTATATGCACACACATAATACTTTATGTATGTACGTATGTATGTATGTGGAAGCAAACACTTGACAATACATTTCGATTACTAAATATGAAAGATCATAAAGATATATAAATGGAAACCTAGTTACATACACATATACCGTAAGCATCAAATTCAGATAAATAAATATTTAAATTTCAAAACAATAGACTTGCCAACAACAAGTGAATTATTATTATTATATTATTTTTAATCCGTACAAAACTATCGCTCCTAATTCTTATAATACTTAGATGAAATCAAAGCTTCTTTAAGCTTCCCATCCTTTTTCCTTTTTAAAAAACTCCATTTAATTATGAAAAATACATATATTTCTTTTAGTTTCTCTTAAGTTACATGTTTGTTTGTTTTTCGACAAAATAGTATCAGTATAGTATCAACTTGTACATATTATTTAAGTTTTTGTAACTCGGAATCCAAAAAAGGGCTATCAACAATAACATAATGGAAAATTAATTAATTTGTATCCAATATATTATTGGAAATTATTAAATCTATGCTTCTAACAAATCGCTTATTGAAACTGACTTGACTTTTTAGTAAATCTTTTTTACGTTGAGTTGTAAAAATTAAATACAAAAACAGGGAAAGGGAATCTAAAAAGATGTACTAAAAAATCAAGTAAATCGTGTTCAAAAACGAAACGTTTAAAACAAAGTTTAAAACCACAATTTTAATATAATTGAAGCCCATTTTAAAATAAAGATGGCTGAGACTAATTAGTTTGGTCGCGGTTTTTATTAACCGCCAGTTCACGATTCTAAAATTATAGAACCTTGTTTAGGTTGGAAACAATTTTTCAAGTGGCAAAAATTATTGCATATAAGAAACTATTCTTACACAGATGCTACTCCGCTCTTCGCTTACTGACTAAACGTATCTGTTACATAATTGGTTATTATTCCATAGTTTGCATTATGTTTATAAATCTAGTCAAATTTAATTGAATTGACCCCGACGTCAATCTGGCCGCCTCGGTAGCTGCCGCGCTTCTTCTTGGTCTTCTCGTGCTTGAAGGATTTGCCGCGTGTGTGCTTCAGGTCCTTGTTGGCTCGCTCGCCCCAGGAGCCGGCGGCGTTTTTCTATCGTGGTTTACAAATAATATAAACAGTTTAATTCCATAACATAACTGCATCTAGGGTGGTGTGTGCTTATGCGTGTGTGTGTTTGTGTGTGGCGCTAACTAAACTAAACTCTAATTGTCGAAGGTGATCTTCTTGTTTTGCTTTGGCGCCGACGAATCGAATGATTTATTGCCAAAACCGCCGCCACGTCCACCTCCACGGCCACCGCCGCCTCGGCCTCCGAAACCGCCACCGCCTCCTCGGCCACCACCAAAGCCGCCGCCGCCTCCACGGCCACCACCGCCGCGTCCACCAAAACCTCCGCCGCCACCGCCTCCACGGCCACCGAAGCCGCCGCCGCCTCCACGGCCACCGCCTCCGCGTCCACCACGTCCGCCGCCAGATTTGTTATCAAAACCACCGAAGGATCGGCGATCGCCAATCTTCTTGAAACCGCCATCGCCGCCATCCTCGCCGCCGTTCTGCTTGTTTGTCTCCCAGTTGCTGCGATCAGGACGACCAGCGAATCCGGAGCCTCCACGGCCTCCACGACCTCCACGTCCATTGCTCTTGAAGCCACCGTCCTGGAAGGGAAAGAGAAATGCCAAAAGAGGGCAAACCACAAATTAGCAAAGACTTTTTTAAATGCAAGTTCAACATGGATTTTAGGAAAGTGCCACAAATGATTTGAGTTTTCTTCAAGCGGCGTGCGCACATCTTGCTAATTTGTGTGTCTGCCTCCACTTTTCAGCACCTCGAATTCCCGCTGCCTGCTCCTCAATCCCCCCACTCATATACACACACACCCAAAGGCACGCGCGACTCAAATGCATTTGCGGCACTCACCTTGGCCTCAAAGGACATGTCCTGGACACGTGAATCAACCAGCACCTCTTCGGTGCGAACCCGTCGGAAGGGAGACCGTCTCCGGCCACTTCCTCCCCCACTGCTGCCATTCAACTGTTTGTTCCAGCTGTTGTTGTTGTTGCTATTGTTGGGCGTCGATGTGAAGCCATTATTCTACGAATGGCAAGAAATTATTATCAACTGTTTTGAACACGAACTGAGTAACAAAAGTTACGGCTTTCAATCAGACAAAGAACACATGTAACACGATGACTAAATAATGTCCCAAAAAGTAATAAACATTTTTGTTAATAAAATTAAAAGTTGGTTAATGAGTAAGTTTGATTTTAAACAACGCAGTTTTTCTAAAATGCTTTCCCTAATTCTTAAATTTATTTTAATAAACTGGAAGTTTATACTAAGCAAAGTTTATACTAAGAAAAACCTCAAATATTTCTAAATTAAAATCCCAAAACTCACCTGTTGCTCTCCCGACTTTACAAAGTTATTGTACTTCTTGTTGGGAGTGGCCTCATCTGCATCGCCGCCACTGAACTTGCGCTTTTGACCACCATTGACCACTGGCTGGGGCTTGGCCTCGCCGGGCTCTTCTTCAGAGTCGCTGTCCTCGCTGCTGCTCTCCGCCTTCTTTTTTGCTGGCACTGGCTTCTTGGCCGCTGGCGCCTCATCCTCTGAGGAGTCATCTTCCGAGGAGGTATCATCCTTTTTGGCGGGTGCTGCGGTCTTCTTCACAGCTGGCTTTACAGCAGCTGGCGCATCATCGTCACTGGAGTCCTCGCTGCTCGAGGAGGCTGCCTTAGCCGGAGCCTTGGTGGCAGCAGCCTTAGCCTTGGGCTTAGCATCTTCGGAACTGTCGCTGTCTTCGGAAGAGTCCTCAGACTCGGCCTTCTTAGCAGGAGTGGCCTTAGCAGCCGGCTTCTTGGGAGCTTCCTCCTCATCAGAGTCGCTCTCCTCGCTGGAGGAATCGGCCTTCTTGGCTGGAGCGGCCTTTGCTGGCGTAGCCTTTGCTGGTGCAGCCGCCTTCTTGGGTGCCTCGTCTTCGGAAGAACTGTCCTCACTGGAAGAGGCTGCCTTCTTGGCCGGAGCTGGTTTGGCTGGGGTCTTTGCCTTGGGCTTCTCATCCTCAGAATCGCTTTCTTCGCTGCTGGAAGAGGCTGCGGGCTTAGCGGCCGGCTTAGCAGGAGCCGCCTTCTTGGGGGCTGGCTCCTCATCGGAATCACTGTCCTCGCTAGAAGATTCAGCCTTCTTGGCAGGAGCTGCCTTGGCCGGGGATTTGGCGGCAGGTTTTGCCTCCTCCTCTGAACTGCTGTCTTCACTGCTGGATTCCGCTTTCTTGGCAGGTGCAGCCTTAGCCGGTGTGGCCTTTGCTGCGGGCTTCTTTTCCTCCTCGGAACTGTCACTGTCCTCGCTTGAAGATTCGGCGGCCTTCTTAGCTGGCGCAGCCTTGGCTGGTGCAGCCTTGGCTGGCGCAGCCTTCTTTGGTGCCTCATCTTCCGATGAGCTGTCCTCGCTCGATGAGTCGGCCTTCTTCGCTGCCTTGGCCACTGGCTTCTTTGGTTCCTCCTCGGAATCGCTGTCCTCGCTGCTGGAGGAGGCAGCCGCCTTGGCGGCCTTGCCGTTTGTCACTGGAGCTGCTGCCGGCTTCTTGGCGGGCGCTTCGTCGGAGTCTGAATCGCTGTCATCGCTGCTGTCAGCCGCGGCCGCCTTAATGGCCGGGAATTTTACGGGGCTGTTCTTCTGGAAAAACTTGATAAGCTCTACGACCGCCGGCGAGTTCTTGCCTAGAGTGGGCTGCAGATGAACACAAGAAAGAGTTGTGGTTAGTGAACAACACGTGGTCGTCGTGGGGGCATCATGTGCGACAAGCGCGGTGCAACTGATGGTCTCTTCCAGAGGGAAATTCAGCTAACTGTAAATCCCTGCCCTGCCGATGTGGGCACCCATACAGTCGCACCCCGCATGGTGCATCCAGATTTGTTGCACTTGCTGCCGCTCTGCAGTCGAACTTACCGCTTTCGTCTTTTGCTGATAGACCTTCGCCAGGTTCTTGTCCACGGCCAGCAAATGCTGCAGGACGACTCCATGGGACAATTTCACTTCCTCCGTCATGTTAGTTTCTTTATTCCTCTGTATTTTCGGACCGAAATCAAGTTCTAGCCGCACGCTCGTTTGACACTAAAAAGAATGCGCACACACACGTGTTTTGTCTTTCTTAAAACTCCGGCAGCCTTGTGATCCGCGGGACGGTCTGGCATCCACACTTGGTCTCCATGTGCAACACTATTTGTACAGTAGAAACTCGATAGAAATGTTAATCTATATTAATTCCTATAAAAAGGCAAATTTATCAATTAAACTTATTAATTTTTTTATTACCTGTAGCAGTTAAACTATAAATATTTTCCTAGTCTATAAAGATACAATATTAGAAAACATAAAATAAAATATATTTGATTTGTAGTGTCAAACCTGTGTTCTAGCAGCTCAATAGCAACTGTTGCCCGGTTTGTTATTGGAGAATAAAAATATGAACAGATCTCTAATAACACAAATTAAGGGAATTATTTACGATTATGAGTTGTTAATTGTTATTCATTTACAATTATTTACAACTAATAAACCTTTTTGTTTACTTTAACATTCCCAAAAGTGTGCATATTCAGCAGAATTTTATTTATTTTCAAGTGTAATTTTGCTGTTTTCGGGCAGAGGGCAAACGGTCACACTGCCCCAGAGCAATGTATTTTTGTTTGTTATTCAATTGAACAACGCAAC
This sequence comes from Drosophila anomelani, assembly GCA_035045905.1. Classification (NCBI taxonomy): domain Eukaryota; kingdom Metazoa; phylum Arthropoda; class Insecta; order Diptera; family Drosophilidae; genus Drosophila; species Drosophila anomelani. The sequence continues at coordinate 16,025,933 of JAWNOO010000165.1, forward strand.
GCAAAATAACAGAAATATACCTCCAGGTTGGCTATAATTCATATTATTCAGTGAACCTAAACCCACTTCGGAACCGGATAAGATCAGAGACTTCACACCGTCATGGCTGCAGAGCCGTCTGTAGGGATTCTTGGCCTCAACGACGACTGTCTGGAGGAGATTTTCGATCGACTCCAGGACCTGCCGTCCGAGGTGGCCTTCTCGCGAACCTGCCAACGCTTCCAGCACATTTGCCAGTCCAAGTGGCGCACCAGTCGTGCCTACGAGCAGCTAGACCTGGACAAGTGGCGGGAAATGCTGCCCAGCTATGAGGATCTCATCTACTTCCTCTCGCAGATGCGGCCGCACATCAAGGAGATGTGCGTTAGCAGCTGCTTGTGCGCCCTGCTCAAGGATCTAGACGAGATGCACATTTCGGAGCTGCCCGCAGTGGCCAGCTTCTATTACGATCCCGAGGACGTGGACTGCTATCCGTCGAATCGGAGCATTCGTAAGCTAGCCGGCCTGCTGCCGGGACTGCGCAAGCTGCGCCTCACAACACCCATTGACGGTCGGTACTTGTCTGAGTTCCAGCACCTGCAGGAGCTCCACCTGTACGAGGACTGGCACAAGGCCTATGAGCTGCAGCAAGAATATCTGGAGGAGGTGTGTCAGTAAGTAGACTTCGGCCCCTTCAAATGATTGGCACTCACTTGTACGTTTGTTTCACAGCAAGCTGCATGACCTCCGGGTGTTGGACATTCGCACCTATGACGTGATAAGCAAACTGCAGCTAGTAAACTGTGTGCCGAGCCTGAGGAACCTAACCGTTTTAAAGCTAAACCTCGCCACGTTAAAGCCCGTTCTGCCGGCGGTCCTAGAGCTGCCCTCCCTCAGGCAGTTGGTTGTGCTGCTGGACAACGAGTGGCACATCCCGCCACTGGTTAGTCCGGATAGCTATGACCATAAGATCCGTGAGGTCAGTGAGTTTTACGAGATAATGGAGCGCAAGGCCGAAAACATTATTGGATTTGCCGTAGACGGCTACTATATGCCTCTAGAGCCCGGCTGGGATGAGAAATTACCCATTTGGACGCATCGACGGCTGCAGAGGCTGGCCATTTGCAGTTGGACCCATCCGGCCGACTATCTGGAGCGCTACACCTGCATGACAGACCTGCGGCTACTCTGCCTGCGCAACTGGAACGACCTGAGTGACGACATACTACTTAAATTTGTAGAACTCTGTCCGCGACTGGAACACCTGGACGTGTCCTACTGCCGCGAGATCACTCCCAAATTCCTGACCCGCGCACTGAGTGTCCTTAAACAGCGAGAGCCCCACAAGCAAAAGCCTGGCTTCGGGCGATCTCCACCCCTGCTGCTATACTACGAACTCAGTGGCTTCGAGGATTATGTGGATAAAGCGGTAACTAGTAATCAGTGGAGGTCCTATTTTTGGCTAATTTTGTTGTCCTTTTTGCAGAATCTCAAAAGCTCGCCGGATTATCGGGATTATATAGTGTTTACTGCCGACTTTCCCATCGACTCGGAGCGGGGTCTTAGTTTCGTGGATCGCGGCTATCAGTTTGAATTTGACTGTCCCTGAATATGTAAATAGAAAATACATATAAATATATTTATTATTAAAAATAATGTTGAACTGAAACCAAAAACAAGAACGTTTTCTCCCTTTTACTTTTTTTTATCGTTTTTATTTATTGCAGCTGTAAACTATTATAACCCGTCATTATATTTAACTGGCGGTTAAATTTAGTTAGAAACTCCTTGTCTTTCAAATCCTTGAGGAAATTTGGCCTTTCCCTGTGGAGCCGTGGCTAGCGAGGTTCACATTCAGAGTCCTCATCAGAGTCTTCAAGGGAATGCAAATAAATAGCGCGACTTAAGTTTATGTTTTTAATCCAAAAAATGAATTCCGGTCAATCTGCTGTTGGGATAACTGGACATTAAGGAAACTATTAACTCCAGCATTATTTTTTATTTGTTTATAAATTTATTTATCTAAAACGCGGTATTTACCGCATTTAAGGTCACACTAACACACGCTCCATTCTCTCTTCTTCTTTACACATGTTTATATTTACAAGAGAATTGTGCAATATTCGAAGGAGGATTTTATTTAAACATTTATAAAAATTATAATGAGTGAAGGTAAGGATCAGAAGCCAGGCGATGGTATCCGCTCCATGCGCACCACCGGAGTTTTCCGTCTGATCAACTTTGAGCTGTACGCAAAGCCGGTAAGATTCAGATTTAAAATTGAGATACATTTTCTATAACACCCGGATTTGCCTTCGCAGAACGCCATTATTATGGGTTTGGGACTGACCGCCGTTGCCGGAGTCTTTGGCTACATTGCCTACATGCGTTACAAATACGAAAACCTGGGCTACTATGTGGCCGTCAAGGACGACGGGCGTGAGGAATTCATCAAAAAGAAGTCCAACTGGGAGAGCTAGCTGGCTGGGAAGACATGAGACTTAAAATCATTTTGTGGAAACACCTTTTATTTACTTGGTAGCACAATTTGGTACATAAATTTGTTGTTTGTTTGGGAAGTTGTTGTTTGCTTTTGCCAAAAAATGTAAAGAAATCACAAATAGTAGAAAAATGTTTTTAACTAGAACCTTGTTTGTTTTGCGGCAAATTGCGCACCGCAAAAAAATGAGCGTAAGACAGCAGAAAAGGGGACGGGGACAGAGGTGGTGAAAGTGGAGTTGAGTGGAGTGGAGCAGAGAAGAGGTGGTGTGTATCACAATTACAAGACCAATTACTCCTCGTATCCTCACATTGGTCATTCTCGCTCTCTTCTCGTCGCTGCCGCCGCCGCCGTCGTCGTCTTCGTCATCGTCATCATAAACGCTATGCTTTTGGTTATCATTGTCGCCCGTCCCCTCTAGGCAGACAACTTGAGAGCCTTGAGCTCGTCCAGGTACCGTGCTTCCATCTTAATCTTGTTTAGTTGGTTCAGCTCCAGATTCTCGCCCTGGCTGCGGCGCAGCTTCAGCTTCTTGATGTCCGACAGCTTCTTGGCAACGCTGCGAATCTTCCGTTCCTTCTCGCTGATATTCTGGCCATTAGCCTGCTGTCCCTGTCCCTGTGCCGGCGAATGGGGACGTTGCTGGGCGTGGTGGTTACGTGGCTGATCAGCCGCGTTCTCCTGCTGGTATCTCGGTCGGGGAGTGTTTTGCTGCGAATGCTGCCTTCGCTGTTCCCCCCCATTCTGTGGCACTGTTACTGGCGGCGCTTGCTGAGCTCCTGGGGCACCACCTGGCGGCACAGCGGCAGGAACTCCATCTGTGGGTGCAGAGTCCGCATCACCGCCATTCACTACATTGACATCCTTTTTGGTGCCCCGTTGCTTGTTCTTGTTGTTCCTTTTATTGTTGGCACCACCTGCAGGCGAAGAAGAAATGCAAACAGCAATTAGCAAACACATGGCCGAGCCTACTTACGACCGCGTCAATCCCTAATCCTAATTGGCATGGCTAATACAGAATGTGTGAGCAAGAAGTGAGGAGGAATGGCTGATTAGCTGTGAAACTAGTAGCGCTTATGCTGGTAGGGCCGATAGCGCCGAAAGGGACGGCTGTTTGAGGGCCCCGGCTGACCCTCGCGTCCGGTAGCCACCACCTGGACTTGGACCTGGGCCTGTTCGCCCCGTCGCATGATGGGATTGTCCAGGTCGTACTGCCTGTGCCAAAACTGCCGCGGTGTATTACCTGCTGCTGCCGGAGCCAGTCCGGGAATGCTCGGCTGGGGAAGATACTGCTCCGGATTCTTTCCCTCCTTCAACAGCCGCAGATGGGGCGGTGTGTAGGCCTTCTTGCTGGCCTCTGGCTGGCTTGACTTGATGCCCTCGTGCTTGGCCTTGGTGATCTTTGGCTCGCTAAAGGTCTTGTCTGGGAATTGCTGCCACTCGATGCCCAATAGCTCCTGGCCCTGCGGCCACATAGTCTCATGGAGCAGCGCTCCAGAGTAGTGGTAAACCTTGAAGCTAAATATAAGAAGAGTTGGACATTGTTACTTCCTCCATTAACCATTTTTAAGAGGATTACTCACCCATTGCTGATCCGAAGCCTGGGAGCCGTGGTGGCAGTGATGAACCACTCGCCGTTAGGGTGCCACTCAAAGACCGTGGTGTCGGCGCACTTGAGATTCGCCAACTTCTCGCGTTTGGCCACATCCCAAACCTCGACGGCTCCAGGAAGATTGCCGAATCCTGCCAGCACTATGAGAGTGCCAAACGGATTGAAGTAGGCGCAGTTACGCGGCCCCTCGCCAAAGTCGTAGACCACATCGCACTTGAGGTTGTAGAGGGCCGCCTTGGAGGGCATGAATCCGTAGACGACCACAAACTCATTTGCCTTGGGACTCCACTTGACACAGTGCACTGGGCCCTCCTTGGAAAGCGGCACCGAGCAGGTGTCACCCTTGGTGGCCATAAAGTGCACCGCCTGGTTGCCGTAATAGGAAGCTCCGCTCTTATCCACCTCAGTGCTGGTCAGCAGCAGCAGTCCGCTGCCGCGCTTGTTCCACAGCATCTCGACTCGGTCGGCCTGGAAGAAGCTCTTGCACGCAACCGTCTGGTTTTGGCCCAAGGCCGGGTACTTGTACAGCTTGCACATGGACGGAGCACCCTTGGCGCCGGGGGTATAGAAGGCCAGGAAGGGCGGACAGTTGCCGGGTCCTAGCGAAAGCATACCGCCGCGACTGCCGCCGATCTTGCGCGAGGTGCCAGTGAATCCTTTCTCTGCTCCCTCTCCCAAATCGTAGAACAGCGCCTCGCCGCCGACGACCAGGGCAAATATGGACTCATCTGACGACCATGACGGCTGCCAGTCAGTCTGGTTCTTCTGGACTATGGCGAAGACCTCTTCGCCGGTGGCAACCTCGTAGACCAACAGATTGGGCGATCCCTCCGGCCGATCCTTGGTGATGGCATAGTTCTCCCAGGTGCACAGATATCGGCCACGTGGCGAGAAGTTGAGGTAGAAGGCCTTTGGCCGGGGCAGCGTGGCAATCACTGGCCAGCTGGCAGCGCTATCCCTGCTCGCCTCGAGCACCTTGACCGCCTGACCGTTGGAGTACGCAAAGTACCGGCCGTCGGGACTGAAGCAGATCGAGCGGGAGCTCTTCGTCTCCTCGCGCGGCAAATGGGCCTTGTGTTCGTACGGCTGCTTGGAGCCCGCCGACGACCACAACTCCACGGCCACGCTAGAGCGAACTGTGGACAGAGGGAGGAGAGGGAAGAGGTTAGCACGAGCGACGGATGGAGAATTAGCACGAGGTCGTTCGACTTTTCACCTTTCCCGCCGTGCCCCGTGGCGGAGGCGGGTGCCTTTGATGACCCTGAGTTAGGGCCGCCCTTTGGCGACAATTGGGAGATGGATCCCAAGGATAATACTCACTGGCAAGGGTAGGAACAACCAGATCCGCAGCTGCAGCCATTGTCTTCCAATCTCACACGCACGCACACACACCCAGGGGAACGCACACGCTCTCGCTGGCCGTCGGTGTTGTTGTTGTTGTTATGTGTCAATTGTTGTTGCCGTCTGTCCAATTTAGAGCTGCAAGCAAATCGATTTTATTATCGATACTATCGATGGCTCGAAAGGTAAACAATTGAAGGTGAATTTTTACTTTCCTTATAAAAACAATTAAAAATTTATTAAACTCTGCAGAAAGAGAACTTATTTCGACTTTCCAGTTAACTTTTCCCAATTAATACTCTAATTGGAACGTTAAATGCAATATGCTCGCCGTGCTTTTTATTAATAACTCAAAGGGCACATAAGATTCGTTACTTTGGAGTTACCAGAGTGCAGAAAACAGTTAAAACAATTTTTAAATTATTTTCTTTGGCTTTCTTATTATTTTTTGTACTTACTATTGATGCAGCTCGTTTTCAATCACGCTGTCGGTGTTGCTAATTTATGGCTTTTATTGTTGCTGTCTGCCGTGTTCTGCTGCAGACGTCTAGTTTTGGTTAACAGATGTGTATTCTTCTGTGGCTACACAGGACTGCCGTGCACTCGGAGTGTCAATGAGCGATGATGGTCAACATGCATTTGGCGCGACAACTACACGTTTAACAATCAACCAAACCAAACCAAACGTATTTAGAACTGCAACAAAATTTCTGCTCTACGTGAATTTAAAAACATTTTAGTACTGACGATTTTAGAGCTAAAACTTCAGAACGTCAGAAGGGCGCCACACAAAGACAGGTTGATGATTATATGTATCATGTTTTTGGTTACTTTTTTTCTCGTTTGCTCGTTTTACAGGATGTGGTAAAGTTTTTCTCATATTATCGAATGTTATCACAAATAAATAAATGCCCAATGTAGTGTCTAGACACATCAGTAATAATTACAACCTATTAGAAAATAAATGTGGTCTTTTGTCGGTGACCAGTAACTTCTGCTGCTTTTCATTTTTGTACTATTTTTTCTTTTTTTTTTGCCACTATTACGCCAGTTAATTGTTAGGCTCTGATAAAGGCGTTGGGACAATTGGAACTCGTTCAGTCACTTTCGCTGAAAAGCTGCGTTCCGCTGACACTGCGCATGCGTGTCGTGTCACTTGGAGGCAACGGCTTCTCGTGTTTCATTCCGGACGGCCATTGTGGAGCTGGTCGGCCACTTCGTTTGTTTCAATTGTTACCGTTAATTTTATTTTATTTTATTTATTTACACCCGACGGCAAACACTTTTTCTGCACGTCGCGCCGCAGCTCGACAATTGACTCTTGAAATGTCGCGCATTTGCCGTGGCCTAGGGGAAAAGTTACAACAACTATGAAAGTTTTTTTTTTTGTTGTGGCCTTTCGGCGTTTTCTTCATTTTTCGATAATAACCGAAGCGAATTGTAACTAATATAGCTCGGTAACTTTCCCAAAAGAAAATGAAAAGCGTCTTTTAATTGTCAGCAGACAGAGTCAGGCCGGGAGAGGAGCAAGCAACAGTATCTACAGAATATTCAATTATGTAATGCTATAATCGATAACCAATTAACAAGGGTCCCAAGCAAGTAGATAAGTCAGTTTGCAATGCTTTCAGATTCGTTTGAAGGTGAAACCATTAGTAAAAGATTCATATTTTCCCATCACGACTTTATTTACTTGATAATTTCGATTATTTTGAGTAATTTATAGAAAGATACAAAGATTTATTTGATATATTTTCAATCAAATGTGCTTTTCTATAATGGCACCTTACAAACATATTTGTTTATAAAATCTATACATTACTTGTTAAATTAACACCAGGACATTCTCCGCACTGAAAGGTTATGAATTTGAAGGAGATTACCGATTACTTACTCGAGCTTTGTCCTTGGCAAACCCTAGCCGCATTTTTTGGCATCCTGCTGCTGCTAACATTAATTCTCTGCTGCATTGGCTATTGCTGCTGCTTCTTCTGTCTCTACAGGGACTGCGAATAAACGGCAACAAAATGGACAAGAATGACCGATTGCTTTTGTATATCCTGCTGCCAATCTGTATAGTTTGTTTATGCATTTTTGGTAGTATCTGCATGTGCTGTACCTTCTGTTTGTTGATTTTGCGTGCCGTTCGTTCGTCGATGCCCGATTCTGATGATGATGAGGAAGGACAACAGCAACCACAACAACGGCAACAACAACGGCAACCACAACAACAACAGCCACAACAACCACCAAAACGCAATATATTTTGGATGCCAAAGAAAGCTTTAGCACCACCACAAGCCCTGGCCGCAGTGGTGGATATGGAGGAACAAGGAACTAGCACTAGCACAACTATCGTGACATAAAAGCTTATTAAAGTCCTTGTGATTTTTCATAAGAAAATTTAATCATAGTTTTTTAACATCATTTACATGCATTTAAAATTTTAAAGTATCCCAGCTTTCCCCTCTATAAGGTTGGTGGTTTGTACACCTAAGAATTCAAACCCAGATTCAAATCAATTTCCTGCTGGGGATAATCCTGGCGGTTGTTCATGGGCCTCGACTCATATTCCTGTCCTGCTGCCTGCCTGCACATGTATCCAGATCGGCGGCACCCACAATACCAGCGGGAGGAGGTCGTCCCAGGCCCGATCTGCAGCGGCAACACTTGGCAATATACGACGGCAACAGGTTACGAGTGCGACGATATGGCCGAAGATCGCAGCAGTGGCAGTAACAGAAACAGAAGCAGAGGCAGAAGCGGCGACGCATGCGCAGACGAGGCAGCACCAAGTGCTTAAGGAATGGTAAGCCTTACCTGCTCCGTCAGTTCAGGTTGAGCGCTCGAGTTGGTCGGTTCGCGTTACCATTGCCATTGCCATTGCCAGCACAGAGCACAGAGCAGAGCAGAGATCACGGATCCCAGAGATCAGAGGGCTCTTCCCGTGCATCAAGCCTAAAATCCAACATCGGTGGTGAAGTGTAAAGTGAAAAGCCAATTCGAGAAACCCCCAGAAACGATATATAGTATATGAACGAGAGTGACTCGAGTGCTTAAGTACATCACAGTACGGCCCAAGTACAGCCAATAACCCAACAAGAAACCATCGACCAGCCAACACACACTGCTACAAAATGGAATACCGGTGCTTAAGTAGAAGTTCTGTCAAAGTAAGTGACCCCAATAAGCACAAAAAATAAAGACACCAAAGCAGCCGTAGTTGCCGTAGCGCCCACAAGGAGGAGATGGAGTTGGTGATGGTGATGGAGAGGCAGCTGCAAGATCTTTTACACTTCTCTCTCCTCCTCGCACCTTCACCTGGCACCTCTTACACGTCGTCTTATACGCTCTTTTTATGTTGTTTTTGTTGTTTTTGTATTTTGCTGAACTTGGCATTGTTCTTGTCTCGTCTCTTCCTTTCGGAAACCAGTATGGCATAAAGAACACATATTATATGTGGCTATATGTGCGGGGATATATATGCACAGATATTGCAGCCCACAGCAGGCAGGCCAACACCTTCGGTGGTGGTCCACTAAGTGCCTGGGCCTGGCCTGGCATGGAATGGCATGGTTTGGGTTGGGTTGGGTTCTGGGTTCGGTTCGGTTAGGTTCGGAACGGATTGGATCGGAGCTGGGCTCCATCTCCGTCGCCCACCACCTCGACCCATTTCTCCGGACCGATCGGCCGATGGCATGAATTAGCACCTTTCTTGGGACTTTCTTTTTGCCTGGTCTTGAAGAATTTATAATGAATTTGCTTTGGCCAAATAACTTTTACTAGGCTGCGTGTTCCCCAAATATGTACGTACGTGTGTGTATCCACACCGCTTTGTCAGTCGGCTCACGTCTGGGCCCTGGCTGGCTGGCACTCTAGGAATTGGCAACAGAAAAGCAGAGTGCTGGTCCGTGGTTGCCAGTGATATATGGCCAGGAGATGCGACCCAGCGATTGGTGGAACAACTGAAGCCCAGCTGCATTCCTGCGGGAATTACTTGACTTTTGAAAGCCAAAGGTTGCAGGCCCCTAAATTCCATTCAGAGAGAAGCATAAAGTAGCTGAAAGTTTAACTTCTGGAGATGGCAGAAAGCACTATAAAAATCTACCAGCTCTTTTTAGTGAACTTGACCGACTTAAGAGCCACGAAAATGCTAATCAAAAGGCTAACAGAATTGGTAGAAAGCAAAATCACGCCCACGCTTAAAACGCTTCGGCAACGATTTCCCTTGAATTGAATTTTTGATTTCTTGCCCCGATTCGATTTATTCGGTTTCAGATGATTTATAATCAAAATTTATAGATTTTTTCTGTGGACAGAAACACAGAAAACAAATGAAGGTAATATAAGATCAATAAAGATCAATAAAATCATCTTATAGATCAATAAATAATGTTAAAGAAGAAAGCTGAGACATATTACATACTTCTCTTAATAATTCGAATTAAGCAATCAAATGCAATAAAATAAACTTTTATATTTCATTAGAAAAATATTTAAATTTCATTTCTCAAAGGATTTATTTATTTCTTTATATTGAATATAACGATAAGAAGTTAATGTATCTAAAATGTTTGTTTAAAAAAAAATAAAATGGAAGTATTTGAAGACTCTTTGTATAAAAATAACACATTAAATAATCTGAGATGCGTTTTTTCAACAGTAAAATATACTTCAAGAATTATTTGAAAATTTCCCTCCGTGTAAGCGATGATTCAAAGCGGATTCTTGAAGCGTCGCTTAAATGCTCGAATGCCAAGCTGCTGAGCCGTGTGCCGTTGGCAAAAGCGAAATAAAAATTTTATAAAAAGTAGGCTAAATATATTCATACTTTGATTTTTATGGGTTGCCTCGCCGTCTGTGTCTCCGATTTCTGGTTTACAGGTAGAAGAAGATTCTCATTCTCATTCAAGCGTCTCAACTTCTCCCGTTTTTCTGTTGTTGTTTTTGTTGGCCGACGAACCTTAAAGAAACCTTGAGGAAAACTAACAAGAACAACATCGAGGTGCGTAAAACTATTTGCAAAAGCGGAATTATAAACTGTTAACCACAACGGCGTTCTGGGTCAAAGATTCCCAACATCTCATTCATTCGCATTCTGATTGGCAGGCAACCCTCTCGAGAATATTGTCATAAATCTGTGTTAATTGCCAGCTTTAATGTAGCGCCAAAAGGTAACAGTACCTGTGATGTGCTGCCCACCACCTGCCCACCGGAGTAAATGATAATGATGCGAATTATGCAGTGAAACTTCAAAAACGAGAGCGTAATGAGTAAAAGTGTTGCTGCAGGCAATTCGGGTCTCGTCCCCCTTCCTTGGCTCTCTATTGTCATTAAAATTCCTCGATTCTAAGTGGCGGCCAGCCAAAAGGGTTTTCATAGCCTCATTTCCACGGATTCCTCAGATTTCGGTCCCACCATCTGGACAATGGGCAGTCGCGTCGCGTCGCAGTCGCAGTCACAGTCCAAAAATGAAAGCGCCGCTGTCATCAACCTGCGGGGGCAGTGGCGTAGGTGTGGTTCTGGGGGTGTTATAGATACAATCTGTGAGATATTTATAAACAAGATATTTTAGTACAGGTTAAGCCAAGATTAGAATATGGTTGAGTGTCATTTTGAGGCCCTAAAACCATTGAACTTCTATAAACAATTACAATATTTAGAAAAACCCCTCTTTGGACGTCACTGTGTGGGGGAGTGAAAGGGGCGGAGACAGCTGGAGGCAATAGAAGCCAGAGTCCATGCACTTGTCTCTTCTCCACCTTCTCCCCATTCCCCTCTGTGGTCTGGGAAAACGTGATCTGCATAGTGGCCGTTAAGGCTGCTGCTGCTTCTTCTGGAGAAAGAAAGAAAAAAACCATTGAAAGTTTTGTCGCTTCGGGGTTATCACGGCATCGAGCTTTGTTGTCTATTGCGGAACGAAAAAAAAATAGGAAAAACCCCAACAAAAAACAACGGTCTAATGCGCAACGGTGCTGAGAACCGGCAACTAAAATATTTGCACAAATGCATTGCGCATACGTACCGTTGGCTCGCCGATATTATTAATCGATAAATGTAAGCTGAGCTTATAAGTTGCCATAATTGAAATTAGGGGTTTTAATATTATTTTTAAATTGAGATTAAAATTAAGTCTCTTTAAAAAAGTCTCTCTTAAAACCTAGAAAATGAATTAATCCCTGGATTTTAACTTTTTCTATAAATTATACAAACTTATCGTTCAAATATGTATTCTTCCAACAAAATCATTATAATTTTTATTATAAATCATTAAATCACATTTATAAGTCTTTTTTCCTGAACTGTCAATCAGTGTTTCGAGTTGAATGATTAATCTTTTTCCCAGATCCAAGGTCTATTTCGGAACATATTCTATTTGTGGGTCTCGCCATCATGTTGACAGCAACTGCAAGACAATTGGCCTTTGCTTTTCATCGATCGGTTCGACTGACTGGCTTTTCCTGACCAACTGCTCCACAATCGATGGACAAAAGCCTTTGGGAAATTGTGTCAGTCAAGCGCGCGAGCACAATTCTCTCTCAATTCTCAATTCGTTTCAATCACAATGCATTATCACTGACATCCATTGAGAATGTGGAACAGACAGAGATGGCACGTTGTTGGCCCGCAGCTATAGGCTACGCTTATCACTAAACCAGTTCTCCAAGCCCCCATTGCGTGCAGTCGCAGTCAAAGTCAGAGTCGGAGTCACAGAGTCAACGTCACCTGTGGCCATTTGTAAGCTGTCAATAATCTGTCGGCATTGCCATTGCTTTCCCGAAACCAATTTTCACCCGTGATCTGTTTGCTGTTCCAATGTGTTAGAATTTAATTTCATTTGTTATTAAGCGCCAATGTTTGTTTATGCGGGCTTTAAGCCGAGAGTGGAGATCGAAGCGTGAGAGGGAGATGGGGCGATGTGGGTCGTTAACCTCGTTATAACGGCAACCGATACACGAACGAAGCCGCTGCTCTTGACAGTTTTGCTCGTCGCTTTGTATCTTATTTTTGCTTTGCTGTTCTTGTTATTGTATCTTTTACTTTGGGTTCTTTCTAGCCTGGCTTAGTTGCGGCCTCTCTTTGGCTCTTTCGCAGGTAAAGCAAAATCATTTGGTGCACCTTGTTTTTGTTGTCGTTGTTGTTGTTGTTATGTAAGCCTAATGACGGGGAGCTGTTTGAAATTGTCAACGGTTCGTCAATGGGTTTTTGATTAATGCGTGATTTGCCGATTTCCAAAGCAAAGCAATAATGCCCAATTATGTACAGAAACTATTTGCATTTCTCTGGCGGCTATCGGTGATTTTGGTACAGTCATGTCCATATGCCAACAATGAACCCTCGCGGAGACCTAAGAAAGTCGCCTCATTAGGTGTCTAAAGGCAGAGAGAGACCCAATCAAGATGGCAATTACCAGGTAACAAAAAAAAAAAGTACGTCTCTCTTTCTGGTGACAGGTTCAAATGGCAATGGCTTCTCCGGGTCCCAGGGGTCCCGTACCTGTCTTTTAATGTCGAATTAAGAGGGGACAACGACGACAACGACGACGACGGAGCATTTATTAAACGAAATTGCTGAAGAGTCATAAAAACGGAAAGTCGGACCAACGAAAAACGAGATATACAATGCCAAGAAAAGCGCGTTTAATGAGCCACAGAATTTGACAAAAGGCAGTTACGAACTGTCGGAACTCTCGGTGAGAGTGTCGTTGTCCATCGTCGGTGGTGCACCGCCAGACTCTGCACGTGTGGCAAGCTCCCCTTTCCCCTCGCTTTATTTTCCTCTGCGATCATTAAAGCCGTGTAATGAATGTGAAAAGAATTAAATAATAGAATTTCGCTTTCGTTTTTTCCCACCGAACCACACGCAATGACCATTACGGCCGCCACTCTCTTGAATCATTTCGTTTTTGGTCAAATGCCTAACTAAAAGAAAGTTTGCGGGGAAAAAAAGCAACTTGGCTGGCAAACAAAACAATAATTGTAATGCCACAATGAAAATATTTATATCAATTAAGAAATATTTGCGGTATTCCGCCATTGACAGAAATGCTACGATTATCATTTCGCATGTCGTACGTGCGGCGATTTTCTCAGCAGAAAGCCAACTTTGTTTGAGAGGCAAAAAAAAAAGAGTTAAAGAAATGCCAAAAGCAAATTTTGTGCTGCAATTTTAATTCAATCGAAACTGGTTTTTCGGCTCTTGGCACTTGATCAGCGGCCAAATCTGCACAGAGAAAGTGAAAGAAAATACATGAACGCGCGCTTCGGATAAATAAAAACCGCAAGAAGGGGCAATAAAAAGTTCAGACCATATTAGAAGTCAGCTTTGCATGCCGCTAAAAAAAAAAACGAAAATAAAAAATGGAAAAAATTGTCTGTATTAACATTTCTTCTCGGCTCGACTCGCCTGGATTTCTTCTTTGTTTTTACTTTCACGTACGATGGATGATGGCTCACGAGATTGTTATTTATGAGCTTAATTAATTTGTTTATGGATTTCGGGGCTAAGCGGGTCAAGTATGTGAAAATAGAAACTTTTCATCGGTGGGATAGGCCCTTGGTGACTGGCCAGTGGCGTACTTTTGTGCGTTTTCCCAGAACTCCGTCGAGGAGTCCCCCTGGCCAGATGCTAGACTAGACATAGACTTGTACTTGTACCCGGGCCATGGTCAGGGTCAGCGGTTCAACGACAGGCCATAAAACACGTTACAACACTTACGGAACAGCGGTCTAGACCAGACTTTGGCCAAGTCCGCAGAATGGCTGCGTAACGCAGCATTTCCAGCTATTGGCTACCGTTAAAAAGTTAAAGTTTTAAAGTTAAATTAATAAATTAAACTATCCTTGATTAAATCTAAAATTTTCCCTAACGTTAGCAGTGATTTTTTCATGGATCTCAAATCATAAAAGTTTAAAAAAGGGTTTTAGTAATTTATTGTTTAAAGATAATCTTAGGAAAGCCAAAACTAAACCTTCTAAACCTGTTTTAAAACCATTTAAAACTTTATTTATGAATGAAAAGAAACTCCTTATTAATACTAAGCCTAAGTTTAGTGTTTATAATGGTAATAAATACTTAAAAATACTTAATGAATTCTTAAAATAAAAGAAAGAATTATTTATTGTTAAAAGTAAACATTTCTAAAGAGAATTAACCAATTGTATATCCCAAGTTTAGGCCAATCTTTCAAGAGTTTATGCTAGAGATCCCGCCCAATAATCAGTTATCGATAAAATATTGGTTATTATCCTATTCCAATTACCCAATAAAAACCTGGGAATACAAATGATACCTCCTCCATCTTAGCCAGACCGTTTCGTAACCCATATCCGCATCCGTATCTCATCGTTGCAGCACCTAACGGCTCTCTGCGTCATCAGCATCGCACTCACCTGCGCAAACGCGGCACTGTGGCCGAGTTACAGCAGCGCCGATGACGACGCGCCCCTCAGCCGGTGTGCCGGGGGGCGTGGCCTGAAGTACCTGTCCGGCGATGCGCTCACGGACTCGCCCGACTGCCTGGGACCCAACAATGCGCCGTATCCGAGGTGAGTCAGTCAGTCAGTCGGTGTGTGTGGTGGCGGTCAGCCAACTTTCTTTTCTAACGTATTTAACCATAACCCCCTAATTGGGATCTCCTCTTTGCAGCGCGGCCGTGGCGCGCACCTTCTCCAACTGGAACGGAAACTCGCGACGTGGCCGCCAGAGTAAATTGCCCAGCACGCTGGACCCCGCCATAACCACCAGTGCTCTGCTGAGGGCCTACGACGAGGTGAATAATGAGGCCGTCGGAAGCAGTCGCTACGGTAAGTAAGCCAATTGGTCCACACCTCCACCACATAGTTAGCTGATTGATTGATTGATTGAATGATTGTCTAATCATTGGGTGATATGATCACAGGTCGATCGCTGAAGAACGCCTCGCCGGCTCAGCAATGCAAGAGCGAGACGCCGGCGCGACTGTGCAAGACGCGCTACAACACCACGGCGCCCATGTATGGCGTTAGTCTCACCTCCGGCCAGCCGGTGACCATAGTCCAGAAGTTCCCCGATCTCCTCCAGCAGGTGGTCTTTGAAGTGTGCGAGTAAGTAGACGGAATATCAATCTGTTATATTTTCAAAATTAAAATTAAATTATATTTTGATTCTAGATCCTCTGAGTGCGATGTGGTGCGTGGCGAGTGTACGCAAACCTACGTGCCTTACCTGTTCCTGGTCATTCCCCTCGGCCCGGTGACTCTGACCGGCCAGGATTATGTGCTGGTGGAGAGCGGATGTGTTTGCAAGCCAAAATACTCGACGGGCGCCGCCCAGGAGCCCAACATGATACCGTAGGCGGGGGTGGGGTCACCAAAAAAACACCCCAACCACCCCACCAGGAACTAGAAGAAGAACAACAACAGCAACCAAAAGAACTGAGCGAGTTTTGGGTCATAGCGGAGCGGAGCGGAGCTGAGCTGGGCTGGCTGGCTAAATTAATGTGTACTTAAACGAGGAATTATTTTTTGTAGCGAAATCAATTTTGCAATGTTATTTAATGTTTTCCCCATTTTTTCATTTTCTTCTTTCATCCCCCCGTCCCTCTCAGCTGTATAAAATTGAAATGGAATTTTGCTCGAAAAATAATCAAATCCTAATGTTAAGTCTAAATTTAAACAAAATTGAATTAATGCCTCAGTGCATTTGTAGTGTGTATTTATTAGAACCCCTAATTACGGCATTCGAAAATGCAAAATAAAAACATTCGTTTCGAAATGTTGATGGAATTGTTTAATTTTGGGAAAAAGAAATTTAATTTAGAAATTTATTTGCGCTGAAATGCTTTAAAAGTTTCTTATTCAATGGGAAGTTTTATAATATAATATTAATATGTGAAATATATATTAATCAATATTTGACATATTAATATTATATTATAAAACTATAGTCAAAATAATAGAACAACTTAATGCAATGCGGGATTTCTGATTTTTTAATAATATGACAGATGGCTTATTCGGGATTCCATAGTGCACTTTTATATATACAATATTTTTAAAAAATTTGTTTGCTTTATAGAAATATAAATATTACTCAACTCTAAAAACCGTTTGATTTTTCGAAATAATTTAATTTAACATCCGGTTAAATTTAATTGAACATCCGGTGTAAGTATTTAGTATATTTTGAGTACATTACTGCGATAGTAACTATCGGCATATACTTTCCGCGGTATATTTAGCGGTCGCTCTGGTCACACTCTGCGCAGACCGTTTTCACGAATCTATTTTTTATTTTGCGAGGAAAAAGTGCGAAGCCATAAGTGAAGAAAAAGGCATCTATGATCGCGACAGGTGTAACTGACTAAGCCCGCATCACCGAGAGTGCGCTATTAGCGATCCGCAGCTGCATAACTAGCATCCGCGAGCAAAGAGCATCCCCGGCCCTCACACATACACACTGCCCCTGGCTGTGGCGAAAAGACGCTGTGCGTGTGTGTGTGCGTGTAGACAATTGACTTGCGTGGTGCCGGGTTACATATATTTTTATTGAATTTTTCCCCCATCGAAGGAGCAAACAAATGTGCCTGGCCTAGAGGGGCACCGATTTGGCGGCAGTGCACCGAAATTCCCTCCCACAGCGAGAGAGACTCAGCGAAAGGCATCCAAGATGATGTTCACGGTAAGCGCGCGCCCCCCCGCCCCAGTCCACGGCAATCGATAAATGCTTTTTCCCCACCCTCGTCGGCTATCCGTTCATTTTGCACCTCCATTTTTCCCATTTTGTTTTCTTTTTTTAACAAATTGACGCTCGTTTACCCATTTCCTCTTTCAATTTAATGTACCGTCCGCAGGGCACCAACCAGCAGCAGGACACTAGGTTCAGCGACAAGGAGAAAAAGCTGATGAAGCAGATGAAGTTCGGCGACTGCTTGAACAAGCGGGTGGACATGTCCAAGGTGAAGCTGGACGTTCTGCGGCCATGGATCAGCAAGAAGATCACCGACATCCTGCACATCGAAGACGATGTCGTGGTGGAGTTCGTCTACAACCAGCTGGAGGAGGAGAAGTACCCGTGCCCCAAGAAAATGCAAATCAACATGACGGGCTTCCTCAATGGTCGCAATGCCCGTCAGTTTATGGGCGAGCTGTGGGCACTGCTGCTTTCGGCGCAGGAGAGCGACTCGGGCATACCCGCAGAGTTCATACAGCAGAAGAAGGACGAGATACTCAAGCGCGAGGAGGAGCAGCGTCAGAGGGACCGCTCTCGCTCTCGTTCCCGCTCCCGTTCACGATCTCGCTCACAGCGTGCCAGCTCTCGCCGGGACCGGCAGCGTGACCGCTCGCCCAATGGCGGCGGCGGCAAGTCGAAGTCCCGTTCGCGCTCTCGTTCCACAAAGCCGGCTAATAACGGTTCAGTACCCAGTGCAGCCCGTGAAGCGGCGGCCAATGCGGCAGCCCGCATCCGAAAGCGCGAATCCTCTACGGCCGCCCGCCCCACATCCAGGGAACGACGTTCCAGCCGTCGGCCGCGTTCACGCTCGCCGCGCCACTCCCGCCAGAGATCCCGTTCTGGATCGCGAGGCTCTGTTAAGAAGACTGGCTCCGCGGAGCCCGCACCCGCCAAGACTGTAAATGGCCGTCACTCGTCGGACAAGTCACCAGCGCCGCCGCCTGCCAAGGGCAAGGCCAAGTCGCGATCACGATCGCGTTCACGATCCCGATCATCGCGCAGCCGCTCACGCTCGGGCAGCCCCAAGCGTTCCCGCTCACGCAGCTCCTCGCGTCGCAGTCGCCGCCGAGGACGCTCCAGCAGCATCTCCTTGTCACCGGAGCGCAACCAGGATCAGTTTGAGCATCGGCGCAACAAGAACAGTGTGCAGAACAAGCGACAGTATCGCAACAATCGCGGCGACTCGGCCAGCTCGATGGAGCGCGGCAACGATCGAGGCAGGCAATTCGGCGGAGGAAATCGTCGCGGCGGCGGTAGGCGCTTCTCACCGCGCGGCCGCAGCCCCATGCGGCAGGATAATGGTGGTGGCGGAAACCGCTTCCAGCGCTCCAATTCTCGCCGTCGATCCCGTTCCCGGCGCCTATCCCGATCACCCATGCGCTACTCGCGCTCCCCAAGACGGTGAGTTCAGTCATGTTTTTACCTAACTTTGACTAATTCTGGCTGGGAACTCTCTATCTCTCTCATTAGATTCAACAACAATCGTCGCCGCTCACCAATGATGAACTTTAGAGGCGGCGGACGCGGTGGCCGTGGCGGCCAGCATCGTCAAATGTGGCAGCATCGCGGCAGTTCACCCAACTTCCGTGGTGGTGGCCGAATCCATTGGCAGGCCAGGCAAAGTCCTGTTGGTCGTGGAGGAGGCGGCGGTGGAATGGGCCGCTTCGATAGACGCCAGTCGCCGCAGCAAAACCGCTTTAACCAGCGCGATCACCGACAGTCGCCCATGCAGCAGGGCCACCAGCAGTTCCGCAAACAATTCTCGCCACCCTCGGGTCCTGGACGTCGCTTCTCCTCGCCCCAACAGAGGCGAAACTCGCGTGATCGTCGTCCCAACTCCAGGGAAAGGCGCAGTTCTCCAGGCGGTGGCCATGTGAATCGCTGGGACAATCCGCCGCCGGCCAGGCCACGGCGCTCCTCATCGGGCAGCTCGGTTGAACCTGCAGGTGGTCGCCCGCCTCAGCAGCGACATCGCAGTACGAGTCCGCAAGAGAGGCGCGGACGTAGCCGCAGTCGCAGCCGCAGTCACAGCCGTCAAAGAAGCCGCAGTCGTTCCAGTCCGCGACCCAGCCGCAAGCGGGACAGTCCAGTCGGTAAGTGCGAGATGAAAGAGGAGGTTCCACTCGACACGGAAAGTAACCAATGGTTTAACTATTCAGGGCGTTCATCGGTGGAATTCGCTGGACCGGCTGTAAACACCATCGATCTCTGCCGCGAAGAGCAGCAGCGTAAATCTAAGCCAGAAACAGTCATTGTGGTGGACCCGTCTCCAGCTCCTGCCCCGGCTCCAGCTCCGGCAGCGGCTCCGGTTCTCGCAGGGCGCAACAGCTACGCCAGCCTGTCCCGCACGCCTTCTCCGTTCCTTAAGCCCCATGAGCGACTCGCTGCCAAGGCGGCACCAAAGAAATCCCGCGACCAGAGCCAAAGTAGCAGCTCGGATAGTAGCGCCGACAGCGACGACAGCGAAGAACAACAGCAGCCGCGCCGCAAAAAGCAGCCGGTGGCAGCTGCCGAGACTGCTGCCAAAGGCAAAGCGAAGGAGAAGGCGCGACGCAGCTCGGACAGCTCTAGCAGCAGCGATCAGAGCGACGACGACGACAACTCCAGCGGTGATGAGCGCCACAAGAAGAAGAAGCAGCTGATGCAGAAGGAAAAGGAGAAGGAGGCAGCGGTAGCGGCGGCAGTCCTCAAGGGGAAGGAGCGCGAGAAGGAAAAGGAAAAGGATAAGCGACGCTCGGACAGAAAGTCCAGGCGCGCTGTCACATCCAGCGGCGATGAGGAGTCCTTGGGAGGCGGCAGCAGCAGCCACCGCAAACGAAGCCACAAGAAGCCGCGACGAGACGAGGCCGGGGAAGATGGTAACAGTGACTCCGAGGACGAGGCAGTTGCCAAGAAGAAGCGCAAGAAGGCCAGGAAGGCGGCGGAATCGAGCGATAGCGAGTCCGAAGCCTCCTCAAAGCGGAAGCATAAGCATAAGAAACATAAGAAGCACAGCAAGAAGAGCAAGAAGCATAAGAAGCACAAGCGGAAGAGCAGTGCCGGCAAATCGCGGGCGGACAGCAGCTCTCAGGGCAGCAGTGACGAGGAGGAGCAGTCGGCTGCCAAACGGAATGGAACAGGCAAGCTACCGCTACTGCTAGCGGGCGGATCGGGGCCGGGGATCATTAATGAGGACCTGGAGAAGCAGCTAAGGGAGCGGGCCCTCAAATCGATGAAGAAGCTGGACTGAACGACAGACTAAGTGCGAGAAAGATGGCCCTGCCTGCCCTCTCTCAGCCACACGTACACACTGACATGAAGACACGCATCCACTCATGCCTCACCCACACCCTCCCCCCATACTCACATACACACAGACAGACGTACGTAGCCATTAAAATAGAATTATACATTTAAAGCAAAAACTATACATTCATTAACTGCATACATTGTAATTCTTAAAAATGTATTTCACATAACATTAAGTTCTTTCGCCTAAACCAGAAAAAGTAGCGACTAAACTAGCGAGCGAATGAATACAGTTTGTATTATGTACAAAAAAAAAAAACAAAAGCAAAAACACGAAGGGAAAACCAATTAACCATTTATAACTATTTAGCCCCCAAGAGTGGTTTTAAATGCATTCAATTCACACACACAGACAAATCCATTCATTGGCAAGCGTAAATCCGTTTGGCAAATTGTATTGTTGCCGCAGTTTAATTTATAAGTAGGTTTTACAGATTGTAATTAATAATGCCTGAAGCGCTAATTGTGTGTTTGAGGGGCATTAACTAAAAATGAGAAAATAAACAATTGTAAAATTACAACAAAAAAGTAACTGTCATTACGGGTAAATGTATATCGATTGGCAGTTGATTTATAGGTGCACAAAATTTTAGGTGGTACCAGGTGGCAACGCCATCGTCAAATGATTATATTTGTTTTTTTTTTCAATTAATGGCATACAAGTGGGTTGTTTATTTTAAATAACATACAGATAATTTGCTTTTTATTTTAATTTTCTCTACAAATCTAAAATAAACGCTGTCTGTCATTAAAGCTATACAAGCTTTAATTTTAGTATGTTTTAAAACATCAACACTATCGTTAGTGCCATCGATAGCTTCTTATCAAGGGGCTCGTTTCTATTATGTGTTGCATGTTAATAAAAAAGAAAATCTCTTCTTAATTGTCCTACTTGAACAACATTCGAAACATAAAACTTTTACCAGTTTTATTTTTGGAAATCTTTGAATTCCTTCAGTTTGCTTTTCACATGTTAATATTCGATACATCAGGCTAAAAAAATACTGTGATAAAAATATTTGTTTTTGTTTCACTAATCACTATTCTCTGAAATTAAAAAAACCGTCATTTGAGTACCTCGGGACACTTATCCTTTAATGAATGCATTATATTTTTCTGATATCGGAGGATTCTAGTGGCAGTTAGGATGCCTAATGTAAACCAAAGGAGACTCGGCAAATTTCTAATAGCTCCTACACCTGTACATTATTTTTAAGAAACATATTTTTGAATAATTCCTCAAATGTTCTTTAATTATGTGGCATTTAAATTTTTAAGCTATCTATAGCCGTTTAGCTGCAATGAATTTTTAAAAATTGAAAGGGCGCGAAGTTATCGCTAAAACATCGCTTCCCAATCGGGAAAAAAGGTGGGCATGAATTTACAATCGGTAACTGGGAACAGATTTTGTATGCAAGTGGGAACGGGCATGAATTCCCAACCGGTAACTGGGAACAGATTTTGTATGCAAGTGGGAACGGGCATGAATTCCCAATCGGTAACTGGGAACAGATTTTGTATGCAAGTGGGAACGGGCATGAATTCCCAATCGGTAACTGGGAACAGATTTTGTATGGGGAAAAATGGGCGCGAAATCCCAACCGGTAATCCGGTGATGCTGAAAACATCGATGCAT
Organism: Drosophila anomelani; assembly: GCA_035045905.1. Classification (NCBI taxonomy): domain Eukaryota; kingdom Metazoa; phylum Arthropoda; class Insecta; order Diptera; family Drosophilidae; genus Drosophila; species Drosophila anomelani. Next base: position 16,048,001 of record JAWNOO010000165.1, read on the forward strand.
CGAACATCGATATCAACAAAAACATCGAAAAACATCGCTTAAAACATCGATGCATCGAATATTCGATATCAACAAAAACATCGGTAAAAAGATTATCGTCTTTTGATTTTATAAACAACCCTAAAATCAACTTCCTTTTCCTTTTGTATTGCAAGACGGACGGTACGTGTATTTTTAATTCGTTTATATTTCGGCCATCGGCCTTTGTTATTGTGAACCGGCGTTCGCAATGGACTACCGAAAGACCGACAAAAACGGCAACGATGTTATCTGGCGACCGTGGCCAACGGATTTTCTGTCAACCGAAGCCGCTTTTTGAGGGTCGCCCGAATGTTTACACAAAACTAAAAAATCGATTCTTCTTATTTGCAGTGCCCGCCCGTTGAATATAGAGAATAAAACAACATGGTGAGTAGTGTTTAATGGCTAAACAGAATCAGCAGCGAAAAGGGAGAAATCGATTCGCCTTTCGCCGGAAAATCTCTGAATTTGTTGCGGCGTCTGAATCGGATAACTGAAACTCATACCATTTATTTTGCAGGCTCGTGGTCCTAAGAAGCATTTGAAGCGTTTAGCCGCCCCCAAGGCATGGATGTTGGACAAGCTGGGAGGCGTCTTCGCCCCGCGCCCCTCGACCGGCCCACACAAGCTGCGCGAGTCGCTGCCCCTGCTGATTTTCCTGAGGAACCGTCTCAAGTACGCCCTCAATGGCGCCGAGGTGACCAAGATCGTCATGCAGCGCCTGGTCAAGGTTGACGGCAAGGTCCGCACCGACCCCACCTACCCAGCTGGCTATATGGGTGAGTTGCGCACTGGAAGTGCTTCCTGAGAATCTGGTTAAACTATAGTTTCGCTTTGGTCCGATTTCTAGATGTCATCACCCTGGAGAAGACCGGTGAGTTCTTCCGTCTGGTCTACGACGTGAAGGGACGCTTCACCATCCACCGCATCTCCGCCGAGGAGGCCAAGGTGAGTTAACCCTTCTTCTCGAGAAGGAAACAAAGTTGGCGGTTGTGTTTTATCGAAAGTCAGGGGGAAAGGGCTTTGTCGAAGACCGATTTGTGTTTAAAATAGTGCGTGAATTGGTTCAAAATGAAGCCCAAAGCAATTTTTGATACGACGGTCTCTGATCTGGCATATTCTACAGTCATTTCAGTAACTTTTACGTGCAATTACAATTAACCAAACTAAGAAACGAAAGTGAATATATAATGTAATGCCTGTGTGGGCTTGGTCGAAGACCGATTTGCGTCTTTTTCAATGCGTTAATTGGTTCAAATCGAAGCCCAAAGCAATTTTTGATACGACGGTCTCTGACTTGGCAACCCAAAGTCATTTCAGTAACTTTTACGTGCAATTACAATTCTATACGAGTTTCTCCTTTGAATGATTGTGACTAACTTTGGCATTTATTTTGCATTCTTTTTACAGTACAAGCTGTGCAAGGTCAAGAAGACTCAGCTGGGAGCCAAGGGTGTTCCATTCCTGGTCACACACGACGGTCGTACCATCCGCTACCCGGATCCCCTGATCCACGCCAACGACACCGTGCAGGTCGACATTGCCTCTGGCAAGATCACCGACTACATCAAGTTCGATTCCGGTAAGATTTCTCTAGACATTGACTCCTCTTGGCTGGTTCGAAGACCACAAAACGTTAACTAAAAGTTGCGTGGTTCAAATACATTTAGCCAAAAGCATTTTTTGTCACGACGGTCTCTGCTTCGGTATTCCACAGCCGTTGCAGTAACTTTTACGTGCAATGACACTCGCACACCGAAATCCCTTTGATTTGATTTAACTAAAGGAAGGTTTTTTTGTCTTACAGGCAACCTCTGCATGATCACCGGAGGCAGGAATTTGGGACGTGTCGGCACCGTTGTCAACCGCGAGCGTCACCCCGGATCCTTCGACATTGTGCACATTAAGGATTCCCAGGGCCATGTGTTCGCCACCCGTTTGACGAACGTGTTCATCATCGGCAAGGGCAACAAGCCCTACATTTCCCTGCCCAAGGGCAAGGGTGTCAAGCTCAGCATCTCGGAGGAGCGCGACAAGCGTCTGGCCGCCAAGACCCACTAAGAAGAGGACAGGAGTTTAAGGATTTTTACCTTTTAGCATAACTCTGTACGTTAAGCTACGGAATTACAAGCCAAGAACGTAGAAAATGTGTTTCCTTTGGATATTGCAAATGTGGTTTGTGAAGGAAAACTATTTTAAAAGTTGAAAATATTTAAGTAAAGGGTATCGATTGAAACTTATTATTTTAATCATTCAAAAATGTATTATTTTGTTTGCTTGTTTCCCGCCAAAAATTTTGCATGTGTAGGGAATAAGTAAGTATTAAATCATAATTTAAATCTATTTTTCTATGGGCTAAAATAAGGGTGATGCCTGTAGGGATCTTTTCAAAGGCTTTATTGCATTATTATTTAAAACGATACTATGATTAAATCTATGGCGCATCAAGGAAAATGAATTTTTTATACTAAAATTTAAATTTATTTTTAAAATTTATTTATGTGAAGAGAAGACCCTCCCTATCTTTTGGGTCATATGTTTGTTTGGTATATCTACCAGAGATTAACCGTTCCGAATCATTTTAATTTATATTTTATAAATTAAATTTATAATCCCATTTCTTTAAATATAAATTCACTTATTAATATAATATAAATATTATTATTAATAATTACAAAATAATGTTATATGATGATATTGCAGCAACGCTTTCTAGTGCAACTTTATTTTTTGCAATAAAATTCAATTAATAATAAAATAAATTTAAACAAAAATACATACTGAAGTTGTTTTCAACAGCTGTCATCCCTGGTATATTTTCCTGAGTCATATGGTTATACTGTAACGGCCGCGCCGTGGTCACACTGTTTGTGCGCTGACATTGGAGCTCCAACGGAAAAGAAGTCGATTCGAAGTAAGTCCCGGGGTGTTCCAGGTCTGCTGCCAGGCGGAAACCCTACAAGAGTTGTGCCCCAACCGTCCCCCCCTCTCTGGCGGAATCGTGTGCAAAGGGGAAACAAGTAGGGGCCACCACTGTACACACACCAACACAGGCGCGCGCACACACACACAGAGCTGCATCATATGTTGATAAGTCGAGCACAAAAACAATGCCCAGCACTCTGCGCCGAGCTCTTGGCATGTGAATCATTTGTAGGGATTTGTTTGTTTGTGCACGGTATTAGGTGTCGCCCCATTTTCAAGCCCCCAACTCCCCACTAAACCCACAGGCACACACACCACACACACAGAGAGAGAGAGCAGAAGCAGCAATCATGTCCCAGGCCTTGAACAACCCCGCCGGAGGAGGAGGCAGTGGCGGAGGAGGTGGCCCGCATCGCGACTATGGCTCAACGGCGGATACGGCTTCCACAACGACGCCCGAGGTGAGCTTCGCAGCAGCCGGCGGGTCATCCGGCTTCAGTCCCACGGAGTTCATGTCGCTGAGCGAGGACATTGGCCACAACATCACCGCCGTGCTGAGCAGCACCAAGCAGCTGGAGAAGCAGCTTAAGCTGACTGGGACGCCCCGCGACACGGCGGCGCTGCGCGAAAAGGTGCATGCCATCAACACAAAGACCAATGCCCGGATCCAGACCACCAGCCAGGATCTGCAGCGCCTGCAGGCCGTGGTACGGCATGGAGATCGCCAGCAGAAGCTGCAGCTGGAGAAGCTGACGCGTGAGTTCCATGGCGTGGTCGAGAAGTACTCGAACCTGCAGCGGCGCATCTCCTCGGCGATGCGTCAGACCCTGCAGCAGGCCCAGGATTTGGCCGAGCACGAGGTGGAGGCCACGGCCCGCGCCGAGCTGCTGCAACAGCAACGCCTGGAGCAGGCCGGACTTCAGCAGGAGGTCGATATGCTCGACGAGCGCCGGCGCCAGGTCGAGCAGATTGAGTCTGACATCATAGACGTCAACCAGATCATGACCCGGCTGAGCGGATTGGTGCACGAGCAGGGCCAGCAGATGGGTGAGTGCGATGAACTTTAGACCTAAAGGAACAAGAGTAGATTTTTTTTATATGTGGCATAAAATATTCTTGAAGTGATTTTTATAAAACATATTTGAACATCAATTACGAGGCGTTGCTTTGGTTAACAAACTTAAGGACTGATAAGCTGATAAGCGCTATTTGCCAAGACATATTTATGAAATGAGTAACTTTTAAGACAGTCGAATGTTTTGCGACTTAAACATTAATCAAATAATATTAGTTTCAAGGTAAACTCGTACTAAACTAAGTCCCTCTTATTAATTCGCAGACTTAATCGAGAACAGTATTGAGCAGACGGCCGCCAATGTGGAGGATGGCACCTCGGAGCTGGCCAAGGCGGCCAGGAGTCGTCAGAGCTACCGACGCAAGATATTGATACTCCTGGTGATTGCTGTGATAATAGGCTTAATTGTAACTGGCGTTATCGTTGCCAAACTGAACAGTTAATTGTTTTATTTTGTGTACTCATTTATTCACACGCAAAACATACACAACACACACACACAACCACATGCATACATACATTTTTGTAAACCGATTTTTATAAGAAACGAAATATTCGTAACGTTGAAAACTCTGTTTAAAATAATCACCAAGTGAGCAAAGACAACAACAAGAAGAACAACAACAAGAATGTAGAGGAAAGCTAAAGCGGAAATACAATATTTATAAATATACATATAAATATATATATATATATACATACGTAAATAAGGATAAAGAATCCCACTTAAATTGCATATAAACCACAAAATATTCAGCGCTTTTAAATGTTAAATAATGATTTCTTGTTGAAAACGATGATGATTGCCGCGAACAATTTAAGTTTTGCATTGAATGTGAAATTTTCTGTGTGTTTAGTTTAAAGCAAGCGAGTAAGCAAACAATATATGTTAAATAATTCAAGTTATCATTAAGTGAGCCAGCAATCGAAAATAAAGATAAACTGAACAAAAGCAATCATTTGAATTTTTCAAAAAGTGCGCCAAGAAGAGCTGTGGCAGCGATTGGGAAAAGTTGACAGCACCTTTTACTCGATAGACAGGCTATCGATAGCAACGGTCACACTGCTCGCCGATAACCAAAACAACGTGCTGCGAAATATTTATTTCTGTTTATTTTCTTTCTAAAATCCACGTTTTAACTATGCCTCAGGGAAAATTTAAAAAGGCCAAGATGCCTGCCTCCATGCAGAAGCAGAAAAAGCAAAAGCAGGCTGCCTTCACCCGCCGGTCAAGTGAGTAGCAACAAGTTTCCTGTAGCTGCCTGGGAATCCATTTCATTATTTCATTATTTCCTTTAGATGCTCCAATTCAGGCCAAGAAGGCCAAGTTCAACGAGACACAGAAGATCAAGGCCGTCATCTCCAAGTCGGTCAACAAGAGTGTCGAGAGTGAGCTGCGTTCCCGCGCCCATGAGGGCTATATCCAGCTGAGCAAGGCCCAGGAGGCGGTGGCCAAACATCATTCTACGCAGGCGGCGGCAGCTGCGGCGGCTAGTACCTCCAAGACCGTAGAATAGTTTACAATTTAGGATTAAATATACTCTATAAACTGTTGATAACTGAAAGAGCTTGTTATTGTATAATGGAGGAGTTATAGAAACAGTTTTCAGGGCCTTTAAAACCTTTAAAAATTCAAAACTTGTTATGATTGTTGAGCATTATAAAGGATGTGGATTTAAATTCAAAATGCAGTGTGATATTTCAAGCTAAACCTGTACTAAATTAATAAATAACTTGGTTTAGGATAGGTAGATGTATTTACAATCCAGAATGAAGGATCTATTCGCTCTCTGTCACATATTCCATGCAATAATCACCAATACTTCAATCAAAACTTAGGTTAAAAGCTTCAAATATTCTTTAAAATCATAAAAAAAGTCAAATATCCTTGAGCTGCCTTGTTTTTTGCCCTGCCATTAGCTTGTTTGAATGCTCACAAAATTGTTCTTGCGTTGTCTCAAGGGCTTGTTGAACAAGCAAGCACTTCGTACCAACTTTGACGTTTGCCCAATTTATGGCCGGACCTTTAGTATCCCCCCTCTTGGCATAACTTTGGCATTCATTTTCCTACTTATCACAATCAGTTTGTTTAATTATAAAAATAGTTGGCGAACAAACTTTGCTCCGCTGACATTTATTGGACGATTCCTGCTGCAGTCGCTCCGCTCCGCTGTTCCACAGTTCCGCTCCTCTAACGACAGCTATTCATGACAAACTTTTTTGGCATTGGCAGCTTTGACGAAGTGAAAAAAATAATAAAAAAATAAGGAAAAAGTGCAACTAACAATTTCTATTTAATTTTCGCAACGTTTCGTTTCGTTTGCTATGCAAATTCTGCCCGCTTTTGATGTGCTTTTAATTAGCCCAGCATCCCGCACTCACTCACATGCAGCCGGCAAAAATCCACGGCCAATTGCTTGCTGTTGTTTTTCTCCCTAGTTTTTCTTGTATCCATTCCATGCACTTTGATTCCGCGCTTTTCAATCGCATGCAAATGAGCCCCCCCATCGCTCGCCAGGGTGACAGGTGGGCAGGATCCGTACCCAAGTCCCGAGTGCGCTCGTTTGTCGCTTTTCGAGCGTTTTGCGTTTTTAGTTTAGCACCAGAATTGAAGTGTTTTCAGCATGCAAATTCATTTTGGCACTCAACTTGCAATTGTGCGAGGGTAGACCTTTATGGATTGGCAGTTTTACCACCGAAGAGGAATCTAAACATACACTAAAATTGAGTCACTCAGTGCCCAAATATTTCATTGCATGCTTTTAGGCGTTCGTATTTATTAAAATAAATAAAAATGAAAATTTTTTGGGGTTCATTATAATTTATTTTGTAATGAAATCTAGTAAATTCTTAACAAGATACTTCAATAATATATCAAATATATTTAAAAAATATTATAAATAATCGAATTCATAACTATTTTTATTGAAAGACCGACAAAAAATGTAAATGGCTTTCGAATTTAAAAACTATTTCAGTTTAGAATCTTAGAGTATGTTTATAGCTGTCGTTATAAATCCTTCTACGCTTTTTTGGGGCTTGTAGCTTGCCGTTTCACATGATCAACTGTCAATCTGTTGGCACTCTACAACTACAGAACAGATTGCAGGGGAGACACTTGGAAATTGATGCCAAATCAAAATTCTTTTTGAAAAAAACTCAACCATTTCTCATTTCACTTTAGGCCTGCCCTGGAATCCGTGTTTTCCCACTACAAAGAGAGCCCCTTATGGGCTTTTTTAATTGTATGGCTTATTTAATTGAGCATTGCATTTTGACCGCATTTGGCAGGAATTGATTGATTTGCCAGCCAACCCCTCATCCATCCAACCGACCATCCCATAGCTTCCCCATGCCCACGGGGCTTAACTCAGTCCATTTAATTAAAATATATTTCGAACAAAAGGAGCGGCGGACACCTTTCACGCACTCTCGCACTCTGACACACACACAAAGGATAAAAAAGGCCGTGTCCAGAGCGGAAATCACACGGTCCAACATCCTTTTGCATTTTCCATCATTTAAATGATGCGTTTGTGTGTTTGCCGTGCTGCCTTTGCCATTGCCTTTGCATTTGCTGGCTGCTGCCTTTAGCCGGTCGGCGAACTATTTGAATACCGATGTATGGTGTGTCCCACTGCCGGACATTCCAGGTAGCTGCTGCATAAGGCCTGCAGCAGTCTCAGCACTCAGACAAAAAAATATTTTCAAACAGTTTTGAATATTACAAATTAAGGTTCAGAATAATTGTACATTTACTGCTTTATTATTTTAAAAAATTAATGTATTTTTTGTTTAACAATTTAACATAAATTAAAACCAACATTGGCATATATTTTTTTTTTATTAAAAACTGTTTCTATAACTTTCTATCTACGATTTGAAGTTTACTTATTTTGGTCATATCTCACATTCTATTTTGAATATATTTATAGTTTTTTTCCAGTATATGGCTACCTCTCTTAACTGTCCAGGTCAGCCGCTGCACCGTCTCATTGTGTGCAGGGCGAGCATGTAAATTTGTCCAACTGCAAAGGCAAACACTTGAAAAGCGAGCGACAGAGGACCACTGCTGGCGGCCACCTGCGGCATTCCACACCACAGCAAACTCATTGCCGAACCCATGCCATTCGATTCCATTCTTATTCTCTTTCCCAATCCCAATCCCAATACTATTCTCATTATTTTTTTTTGTTTTCCAGTTTATTTTTTGCATACAATCGAACGCTTCTTTGGTTCCTGGTTCGAGTTCTATGTCCTGTCCGGTATGTCTGCGAATTCTGATTTATATGATGAATGACAATGAGCAGGATTTAGGTATGTTTTGGGTATTAAGTTTTTCGCTTTATGGGTTCTTTTTTACACCTTTCATAGGGGGATTATTTTTTGCAAAAACTGTACAGAGACATCAATCTAAATCAAGCTGAAACTCGAATTAGTTTTTAGGAAAATAAAGAAGAATATGAACAATATGTGAAAACATAAAACTACAATTTTTAATTTAAAATTTTTGAACTATAAAAATTCAGTAATTCATATTTACAAACTTCCTAAAACCTCGCTTAATAGCAAAGCAAAACTGATTCGCTTCGGCTAGGGATTTCATTCAGATTCTTCTCCATTGCTCTATCTTCTATATTGCTTCTATCGTTCTGCTAAATTCCCCACATATTTACCTGTGTTCCCCCAATCGATTCACCTGCAATGTTAATGAACAACGATGAGCCACGAAAATTATACCTTTAAAGGTAGAGAGATAGGAGAAGGGCACTGAAAATTCACCTGTCCACACGGATTTCTAACTTTTAATACATAAATTAAGGCTTTAAGCCGAAATGCGGAGGGAAAGGAAACCGAAAAAAAAACACAAAGCAATCCACGGCATTAAAAAGATAAAGACCTGCCCGGGCATTGAGATATTCCACCTGCAGTCGTCGTTGCAGTGGCAGTGGCGGTGGCAGTCGCCAGTCTTCAGTCCTTAGTCCCCAGTTCCAGATCAACAACATATAATAATCCCATCAGCATTTTTGGATACGCTTTGCAAATGAATTGTAGAGCGGCGGCATTCCCGGTCCCAAAACCGGACTCAACTCATCGCGGCTCCGCGGAGAGCGTGGATAATAATAATGTGGAACCGAAAATGAGCCCGGGACTGGTCACTTGGAGGTTCTGCATTTGCACCTGCAACGGATCGGGGAACTTTGATGAGCCTCACTTGCGTGGCTTATAATTAAATTGGACTTGTAGATACAATTTGATATCCTCGCCGATGTGCTCCATAAAGCATATGAGCGCGCCAAAGATTACATAATGGTTTCTGAGTTAAATGACGTACATTTCCATATCCAAAAGGGGAACTGTTGTGAGAACTTCTTAGTAATAATATAACTGAAGTTTCAGGAGAATTACCCCTACAAGCCCTGACTATCTAAAATGTTTTTTTAAGGGGAAATTTTTTGTTTTTATATTTTGGATGAATGTCATAAATATGCCAGGAATGACTTTGCACTAAAATAATTAAAAGAAATACATTTTAGATAAAGCTGACACAGTCTTTGCCCTGCTTAACGAACCGAAACTAACAAGTCGGTATAGTAAAAAATAATAAAATGTTGTATTTTAAGGCTATGTTCCATTACAGAAAAGACAGGAATATTACAAGACAAGAAATAATATATTTTTATATTTATTCTTATTTATTCTCATTATTCATTATTCAAACCTAAAAATATAATTTTTGACCTAAACCAAGCTAATTGCATATATAAAACCGACTTAGCCCAACTCTTTGTACCCCATATATCAGCCATTTCGACATTCAGTTATCATTTCCCATATCATTCGGGCCCGGACATTATTCGCCAAACTGAATTATTAAAGCTCCGGGGAAGCAGTTCACTTCCGGCTGCTGCAAATAAAACAGGAATATTATCCTTAAAAAACGATGAAGCCCTGAAAAATAGCCAAAGGAAAAAAGAAGAAAGGAAGAAAGAGTGTGGCGGAAAAAAAAATCTGTTGTTTAAAGCAGCAACAACATCAAGCGGATGTAAATGCGCCCAGCTGCATGCCAAAAACTGCAATTGTCATCAATGCGATGGTGCGGGGAGGCAGGGATGTGCAAGGATACACGGATACACAAAGCCAATTCATAAAACAAAAGCATGAGCGGAAAGTGAATTTCAATAACGGATGTAAATAAACCACATGAGATCGATTACCTCCCCAGCGTGCGGGTGAGGTGACTCTGGCTGAGTCCTGCTGTCAGGACAACAGATGCAGGAACCGACTGCAGCAGGTACACAGGCACACAATAATAAAGCATCCACAGTATCAGTTAACTCAGGGCAGCAGCCGAGGATGCCAAAGAAAAAATCATAACGTCTGAAAAAAGCACACACACCAGAAACATCTGTTCCCCCTTTTTTTTTTTTAGCAAGAAGCCTGTAGAAAGTATGACAGGTTTAAAATTTATTTAAGTAAGCAAAACGAGGCAAGGATATAAGAAAATAAATCCTGAATAATTTTGTATATGGAAAAATATTAATATAAGAAATGTATAAACAAAAAGTTAAATAAATTTTAACATATACTAAGGGAAACTGTCTTTTTATATTTTTAGGTGTTTAATATTTATATAAAAATGATTTATAAAAGAGTCAAAAAGTATCTAAGATAAAAATAATAGATATTTCTTTTATAGCTTGTCATTATTTCTTTACAAAAGTAACTTAAAATACTCTATACGTGTACCATAAAACATTTAAATGTCTGCACTTTTTAAAAGAGACAAAAATAAAATCCGGCCAGCTTAAAATGCATTTAAGTCAGCTGTCCATGTAGGAGGCATAAATGCAGCAAGCGGGAAAAAGATACAGATACAACTACAGCTACAGATACAGCTACAGCAACAGCTTCAGATACATCTACAGCTCCAGCAACTGCTTCAGATACATCCACAGCTCCAGCTACAAAGGATGAAGCTGCCGCGGGCCTGGTCATCAGAGGACAAAAGCCCATTAAGCTGTAGCACCTGGACCAAAGATCATTCCAGATGAGCCCCCGAGGGAGTCAAGCGAATGAAGCTGGCGACCTGGTCGAAGATCCCCATAAATGTGTCGATATTATTACGGTAAACAGTCTGATGCATTTTAAATTCAATTTTAAAACCCATCCTCTTCACTCTCTAATTGGACCCTTTGCGAAAGCGGATCCCCATGCGAATAATGAGGCATGTCATCAACGGCCAAAGTGATTCCCCAACTGAAATGGGGCTTATTGAAAATCCATCAAAATGTTAAATCTCTTTTTCGGGGGGGTAAACGCTTAAACAGTTGCTTATTACAGGGCCCGGGACTTCATTGACCCACAAAGTGTGCAATATTGTAAAACAAATATATGTGTAAATGCCGCTCGGGGTAGGGATTATCCAAGAAAATCCATTAAGAAAAAGGAAAGTTGTAAGGGAAACACTTAGTGGCCTTGATTAGGGTTTAATAAGGAGAAAATAGGGTGTATTTTTCTGTGGGAAATACATAAGAAAAATATGTTAATACGTTTAAAGATGAAAGAAAGTTAGTCTTGTACATAATTCAATGAATTATTTTAGTTTAATAATTTTTTGTTATTAAAATATGAACTTTAGAAAATGTTTTATAACTTAAGACTCAATTTAGACCTTGAATCCAGCTTGAAAAATATGTTCAAGCTTGTATTTTCTTTGCTTAAGTATTTCAAAACAAATTTAATTTGAATTATAAAGACATACATCAAAGAATCAAGGATTTTCCTACAGAATGTGTGAAATAAATCCCGTCTATAAAGAACCTTTGACACATGAATAGTCCAATCAAAATAAGTCTTAAGATCTTTTCTTTTTGGGGATCCCTGCAAGCCAATTTCAGCTGCTGCCAAACAAACAATTCCAAAGTCATCCGACGGTCATTGTAGGAGAATTACCAACTACCAAAGAGTTTGCCGCCTCGAAGGTGCAAAGAAAAGGTGCTGACCCAAGGACAAAGGATCTGAAAGAAGCCCAACGCCTTCACAAGGACAATGTATCAATAGAAACAGGCTCTCTGGCAAGACTGACTGAGGAATTTTGCAGAAAAATGTTCAGTTGGAGGCGAACCCGAACATTAATCATCAAGGACCAATTGCAGGGGCAATCAGAAAGCCAGAATTTTGTGTGTAGATCAAGGCCATAAATGTCGCTGCACATTTTAATAGGACCAAGCTGATTTCTACTTCACACTTGCCAGGGGCAGCTGAAAAACCAGAACCACAGGAGTCCACCGGAGAGATGCGGTCAACAAAAGGAACAAAGGTCGTTGGGCCAGTCATTTGAGATTCGTTAAAGAAAAATTACAAGAAGTTTTTGCGGAGCAATTACCAGGTGTAAGAATACAGTTCCAGAGTTCTCCGGGGGCGTGGACTAATTGTTCGTCCAACTCTTGGCCCCGTTTTTGGAAGCGAAACGCTTTGGCTTGAGCTGCAATCGAAAGTGCGCTGTAATTTCGACCACCTTTTGTTGGCCAATTGTTCGATGTCGGCTCCTTTGTCGGATGCCGCCAGTCGGAGCAACTTTTATTGAAAAGCCTTTCGATGGCAGCCCAGCCCAAGGACCATTGTCGGCGCTCTACTGAGGCGTTATTAATGTCCAGTGTCCACCGCAAGCGGAGTTTGATTTGTGAGCTCTTTTGCCTTACAGGAATTGGCGATACTCGGAAGAGATCGTTGGTCTGGAAGGGATTCACTCAGAAATCAGGTCAGATTTTTAAAGAAATAAATAATATACTTTGATTTGTTTGATTTTTAAAACTCATTACATTTTCTTTTAATAAATTTTAGATGTTGTGATAAAAGTATTAGCTAAAAGTGTTGATTTTCTTGAGTGCTTAGATAAATCTCCACTTAGCGTTTCGGTTTAGCTGCTTTGTGTGTTCGATTTTCACTTTGTTTTCGAATAAATCGAATCTTTAGCATGAACTTATCATCAATCCATCGCCAAACCCTGAGGGGCACTTACCATACTACACTTACTTCCTATCCTATCTATCAGTTCGATCTGGCCGCATTTCCTCTTGGAGTACGAGTATTCCTGTTTTTGGGCCGCAACTTCCTTGGCATTGTGGTTTTTTTTTTTTGTTTTGGCAAACTTCTCGGGTGTCAGGGAGGAAGTAGGTGTACATGTTGTGGTTGATTCGGGCCCGATACCTGCTCCTGCCAAGGGATGCTGCCTGTGTTCTCGTGTCCTGAAAGCTGATACGGTAGGTGTGCGTTCCCGCTTTTTGGCATTTGTCTAAAATGCGGTTTGCCCCGGCATTTAATTTCTATTTGAACATTGCATTCGCGTAATTCGAGAGCTCTACCCACAGGTGGGGACGAGGACAAGGACCAGGACTGGGGAATTTGGAATTGGAGCAGGTTGCCAGCCAGTGTGTCAGTCCATCGTTTATATATTCATGTTACCGTAGAGAGCGATTTTCCCGGCTTCATTTCTTTTTTTTCGTGTTTGTTTGGCTTTCCCTCAAATTGTGCGTGCTAAAAACAGTTGACATTTCCATGGGCGAGGCTGTCGTCTGGGGGCCTTTTCCTTTGGCAGCTTACCTGGGCTACCTGCTAGCCGGCAAGGCAACTCACTTGGCGCTCCTTAAAATGTCAAATGTACCCGGGGACCGTCATCCATATACCACTATATATGTGTACATATTCCACATGTGAATGGAGTTCCCTTGCCTTGAGCTGCTAATGGAAATTGCGGTTGACGGAGGCGTTTGGCGATGACTTCCTGTCGTGCTCACAGAGCCCCGTAGAAATTTATGCTAAAAGGTTGCCAGTTTGACTTTTTGGAGGGGGGAAAAGATAGAGATAGATGGAGAGAGCTGCGCTTTCTCCCTGACATATCCCGCAATTTAGGGCCGCCAAGGCGGGTTATCTATTAGAATATGAGGAATTTGTGCTGCAAAAACGAATTTCACTCATTCATATTCCATACTCCCTGCAAGCAATTTGCCTAGACGGAAGTCCAGGCCCAGCCCATTCGTTTGTCCGTCTCCAGGACTCGAGGCCATGTCCTGGCGACCGCTGGCCGTACGTGAGTGCGTGCGGCGGCGCCTGGGAAAGCATTCTGTGTAAATGCTGGGCAAACAAGCTCGAGACTAATTACGACAGGGAGATAGCGGCAAAGCAGAGCTCCAAGCGCCACGCCAGGATCCAGGATAATAATCTAAGCAAATTTATCAACACACATGAAAAAAATATGAAGGGGGAAAAAAGTAGCAGACAGCCGAGGGATATTGTACGCACCAGAACAACGAGCGAGTGAAAAATTATGCGATGCAAAGGACTCCAAGCAGACACATGGAACACACAGAGAGGCAAAAGGACGAAGGGTTTCAGGAATGCGGGGGTTAGGTGATAAAGGGTCCTGGTCAGAGCTGTCATTCTAGCTGCTCTGGATTTTTCTCTTAATTTATTTGTATTTATTTTGTTTTAAAAGTTTATCTTTAACCTTTTTGTTTTAGTTTCTATAATGTATTCAATTTTTCTACATTTATTTCTGTGTAAGTTTTAACATTTTAATGAAGTCCTTTGTCATAAAATCTATGTACAATTTCCTGTAAAAAAAAGCCATCACTGTTTCTGGCCAACGTGTTAGCTTTGTCCAGAGAAAATAAATGAAAGCCCATCCTCACGTCTTTGGCCAAATAAAAACAGACAAATGCAGCTGGATAAGAGCCTAAAGGGCGGACTACTCAGACAAAAGGATATTTGGGTGTGCCGCCTACTTTCCCAGGAACTGGAAAATCTGATTTCCTTTTTGGCAAAGATCATTAGGCGAACACCGCCTACAAACAAATCCCGTTCACAAATATTTGCCAACGCTTATAACAAGAAAATCTGTGCCGCCGTTAAAGATGTTGCAACATGGCCTAATCCCAGATCGTAATGTACTAAGCCGGCTCGGGATTAAATTGGCTTAAAAGGGGACCTGAAGCACACAAAGGTGAAATGTATTCAGTTTCATCCAAGGATTGATCCGTCTTCCGGTGCCGCAAGTCTGCGGAAAATGGGGTTTCCCACATTGCGGAAGTTTTACTACGCTGTGGCGTTTGGAGGCGACCACCGACCATCAATCATCGTCAGGGCTCCGGGCCACATTAGCATTTATGAACTTTTGGCCGAGTTGATTTTTTTTGCTTCGATGTGCCAGGATGGGATGACTTTAATAAGATTTTCCATAATTTCATGCGCTTGTGCATATTTGGCAGTCAATTAATGTCAAACTATAGTTTCCCCTTCGCCTAGGCAATCGATCAAAATATAAATGCAGCTTGCAGGGTGGGTTGCTGGTGCAATGAAATAATTTGACATTATTCATATGACCCGACTCTGAATATGACCGATAACCTAGATGAGCTGAGGTGTTGATGTTTGCCCCGATAAAGAACAAGTTGTGGGAACATACCTTGCGGCTTCTTGGTTAATGATTCCCGTTTTTATTACATTTGCCATCAATTTGATATGGTTTTTAAGAAGGCAGCCAAGGCTCAGCTCAGCCTATATAATCGGGAAATTCATGGGAGAAATGTTGCTGATAGAGACCCCAAGAAGTTCTTCATTAAGATTAGGGTTTGATAAGAACCAGAAAATGGTAGATTCCATGCTTCAAAGATCATTGAGGAATGGGTTCTTTGATATTAGTTAAAGGTGAGCAAGTTCTATATAATTATCTTAGATTTCTCTTGGTTTTACATTAATTTATTTCGATAAGTAAATTAGTTTTTATAATAAAACAAGAGAGGAAGGAAATAATAAGAAATAATGGGATATAAAACGTAAACTATTTAAATATTAAATTGGGAATCATGTTTTGAAGTTTTAAATGTTACAACAAGACAAATTCCAGTCAGGATTCTGGGCGGATTCTAGGATAACTTCCTGGGATATCCAAAATCCTGGCTGCAGCCTCAATAAAATATTAAGTAAACTTAATATGAACAAATCCATTGCGTAATCGTTTAACTCCACCCAACAATCTTGTGGAATATAAATTTATAAACCTCGCCAAATGCATTTCATTAAGTTAATTAAAATAAACCGAAAATCCCCAACCAGTCAAATGGAATTTTGCAACTTCGTTACCATGATTTTTTTTGTGTTGGCTTTATTAAGCGTCATTTTAAATGCCATTTTGCATTACGAATTTAATCCAATTGTTGATGGAACAAAAAACAGAGAAAAATGGCACAAAAAAAAAAAAAAAGAAATTCACAGGGAAACAACAATCGAATGAAGCGGTAATTAGTTAATATATAAATATCATATAAACTGCTCATTTATGAATTCAATTAATGTTCGCAGACGCGTGTCCAAAGTGGATTAAACTCTAATTTAATAACCCGCCTGTGTGTGTGCACACACAAAAAGTACTTGAATTTATTAAATGGAAACCTCAAAGCGGTTGACAGTTGTCGTACAATGATTTACACCACCGAACTGTCAACGGCCATGGGATACGGAGCAGTTGCCGACACATGGCACCGCAGGAAAGGGAGTGGGTATGGAGATCGGGGGGATCGCTTGTCAATATCCCAAAGGCAGGACCAAATCCGTGGCCACAGATGCGTTTACAACTCACCAGAACGCCCTCAGAGAGCCCACATTCCGCATATGTCATGGATAGATGACTACTTAAGGGACCTGTCAAATGCCTAGGATAATGTGCTCTGTGCTCCGAATGTGTAATTTATGCTTAAACCTCTCACAAATCTCAAGTGGATCCGCTTCTCGGGATCATGGTCGGTCTGCTCGCATCTGTGTAACCCAAGAATGCACTCCGCCTCCACAGCTCCCAGAGGCTCCTCCTTCGGGGCATAATCACATTGTTGACTGCAACTGCAACTAATTACAAATCAATTCGTACCAGCCCCCAGAGGCATGCCCCAAGTTAACCGAAACAGGAAATGTGGATCGCGTGGATAACCTCCTTAACACCTGCCCGCACCCCATTACAATGAAGATGTTATATAGCCGAATGTCAATGTCAAGTTTTAAAAACAGAGAAACACGAAAATAAACTGAAATCCCGAGCTGGGGCCGTAAATCAGTGGAGACACATCCTCTGACAACTCTCCATGCTGAAGTGATAAAATGAGCTGCAGAAAAACTCATAAAAATGGATTGGTGTCCCAAGGAGATGGATCACATTTGATGGTTGGCATTTATGATCCCACAATTGAGATATAGAAGAAGATGCAGCGGTTTTAGAGATATATTAAATGTAGATATAGCATTGATACAGATAGTCAAGGAGCAAAATATGATTTGGTGTTGATGGATGTTATATTTAGAGCTTGAAGGAGCTGGCTAACCAAGTTCTTTATAATAAACTAATATATAAAAACATATACAAAAGACTTTGGCAACGAACTTTTCTTTTAAAAGAATTTAAATTCAAATTTAAAATTTAGAATTCAATAGATTTCAGCTAGTCTATAACGATTTCTCTCCACATTAATCTCATTATTTACAAACAATAAAACCCAAAACGAAATCAATTAAATACAAAATATAATAGGCAATCCAAGATTTTTTTACTTATACAAAAAACTGGAGATCTTTTCAGCAAATATGTGTGAGGTATTCTCCAAGATTGCATTAACCCCGATCCCATTTCTTTTATTTTTTTTGTTTAAACTCCAACTCCTTCCTTTAAGCTTATTAATACTCAAGTTTCCTTGTGTGTTTGTTGGAAATTTGTTTTTTTTTCGGGAACCTTTCTCAAACTGTGGCGTACATAAGTACTTCAGCTTCGATGCCTGGCCATTGTCTGGGGATCTCGAGAAGAAAAGAGGAATCATTTGTCTTCTAATTATGATTTCAATGGCTTGGCAAAATCAAAGAAGGCGTAATTCGCTCTCACCATTCCCTGGAACATTCGGCTTTCTGGTCGAGTCCTTTAAGGCGGCAAATCGAATCAAAGAAATAGCAAACAAACAAATAAAAAAAAAAACAACGGAACAGGAGACTCCTCTGGGGCATTGTTGACAGGCCGCAAAACGCACTCAAAGGACAAAGACGGCGCAGGACTATGGCATACACACATATATTCTTCACAAAAGGAGCGGAAAAAGCGATCAGAGAGAGCCAACAAAAAGCAAAGGGAAAAAATATATAAAGCAGACATCACACATATCCAAACGTGAGGTAAACCCAGCTGAAAACCCCTAAGCAAACCAAAATCCAAAACCAGATCCCTGCGGCCAGCTTAGGACTCTGTTTTTTTGGCCTCAGTTCTGCAGCTCCTCATCTCCTTTGTTGCCGCGACACTGTGTCGTCGTCCTCTAAGCTCTTTAAGCGAAATTAAAACATTTTACGCCACAGCAGGAGGTGACTCCGGTATTCCAGTGGCATCTTGAGCTGCCCAGTAGGAACTTTGATTAAGTCCTTAAAATCAATTTTGCAAAGCAAAAATGGGAAGCTCTTGCTAAAAAGAATAAATATGAATATCAATTTTTGATTTTGTTATTTAATTTTTTAGTTATAATTTATTTTTTCAGAATCCTTATAGATAAGACAGAAATTAAAGCAAAGATGAGTCCAAAATGAATCCTTTTTAAAGCCTTTACCTCCATGGAAACCACCTCTTGATTTTTTTTATTATTCCTTTTGGCAGGAACTATTCAGAGCACCACGCTTATCAGGTCCAGGGCACTGTGTCTACAGTTGGCCACGTAATCAGAGCAGCCCAGGCCACGCGTGCCCGCATCGGTGGCCTCGTACAGAGCGTCCACGTGCTGCAGTTCCTCTTCCGCAGCACTCGTCGTCGGCCTGCGGCAGAAGATATCATAATTAGTGAAGGAAATGCTCTCCTTCCTCCTCTCCTCCCTGCTCACATGAACAGAATCTGAAAGAGGCTGCCCACCAGCCCATTGTGGGCATCGAGAGGTGCCTCGCTGACCTCGCAGATGACGCGGAGCAGGCAGGCGGAGCCATTGAACCCATAGTGGCCGAGGTAGTTTATAATGCCGCGGTAGAAGTCCCGACGCCGTATAGGTGGTGGTGATCCCACCGAGCGGCGTCTCACTTCGGCATTCTCCTCCTCATTGTTATCTTCTTGGGGGACCAAATCTTCGCTAGCTTGCTGACGGGCATTGATGGGAGTCACATTGCCAGGAACGCCCATAAAGGGTTCATAAAGTTGCCACTTGAGAGGGAGATTTTAGTTAGAGAAATTATTAGTTCAGGATATTTTTTTATTTAAATATTTTTAAGGATTTTCTTACCCTATCAATCCACTGATTGTAGGAATCATTGGAGGGCAGTGCATAGTTGGACTCAAAATTGAAGGCCATGTAAACAGTTTTGGGTGACAAGTCCAAAGGAACAGCCACGGCAGCCAGTAACTACAAGGATTTAGGGAATAAATCCATCTAACTTTGTATCCTTAGCTCACCCCAAAAGATCCTTGACGTGGAAAGACCAGAAAGCACTGAACCAATCTCAAACTTAAAACCAAAATCAAACCCCAGAAGAACTCCCTAGAAAGTGCAGCCATCGTGAAGAAAGTATTTGCGGCAACTAAATGCATTTTGCAAAAATAACAGGTTGTAGATGCCATTAGAATGATGGGCATTGGAATTGGCAGCTACTCCACTGACTAGGTGAGAAGTGGCCAAGAAAAGAAAACCGGAATATGCAAGATTTACACGGTTACCACTTGACCCCGTCTCAAGCTGGAGCCGAGGTGCTAATTGCTAGAATGTGTAACATTCTCGCGCGAGAAAGTAGATGTCTTCTTCTCGTCGCCGGGAACGATTGATCGAGCCGTTTTTATTGAGAAATCAAAATGAAAATTCGTGAGCCAGAAAAAAGAACAGCAAGAATATGGATTAGTATCTCAGGGAACGGGCTGGCATTAGCACGCACCGATATTCGCTCTATAAACAGACAGACACATGAAGTCCAGCATAGCCGTCATACTGGCCAGTTGCCTGCTCTGCCAGGTGATGGCCACTTTGGGCAGTCTGTCCAAGCACCAGAGGAGCAAAAGAGCGCCAATTCCCTGGCTGATTTATCCCACCACCTCGCCCACCCGTGTCATGGTTGGATATTAATGTTTACGCACAGATTTCAATCCTAACAATCTTGATTTTGTTTCCAGTTCATTGGCGGCATTGGTATTCCTCTGGAAGATCTCAACTATGAGGCGGTGACTACTGGCTATGTCCTCAAGGTGGAGTACTGGCTGCCCACCACTCCCGATGATCTGAGGACACCCACAGCCCTGCCCCTCACCCAGGTGGCCACGCCAGGTGTCACAGGCGCGAGAAGGCAGCGGAAGCCGATGTTCGAGGAATTTCTGGTTGGCGTGGATGAGCTGGGCAAGAACACCAGGAAGCTGCTGACCAGGACCAACAAGGTGTTGAGCAGTTATCGCTGGACGGTGTACAAGGGACTAGAGGGTTTGGCGGATCGCCTGGGCTACCAGGGCAGAATCTGTGTGCTCAAAAGCATCTGCGAGGCAGCCGAGGAGCCCTTCCACTTTGCCAATGGGCTCTTTGCGGATGTCCTGCACATACTGCTAACGTGAGTAATATGTTTGCTATAATTTAATATTTTATCACTAAAAAAATAATTTCTTTCGCCACAGGCCCTCCTCCTCCGTGGACAAGCTATCGGAGCATGCGGACAACGAGTATTATTATGCAGAAAAGGTGGGTCAGTCTGGTGCTGGCTGTGATCGCGTCTTCAAGGAGTGCCGACTGAGTCTGCTGCAGCATTTCAGTGAACTGCATCATAACCTGGACAAGGTCTTGTTTTGAGACAATAAAACGAAAGAATTAATTTAAGACAAATCTTCCGCTCAGTGTTCTTGGTGGCAACGGGGTTTTGGTGAAAGAAACAAAAGTCGATGAAGTGCTAATTGAGAGAACGTGAAGTTTTGTGGAGCCAGAAAGCTTACAGTGTGGTCTAAGATATTGAATCCAGTTCCGATCGTGACTAAAGTGTGCTATATAGTTTTAAGCTAATCACACTTTCGGTTTTTTCTAATCGAAGAAAGTCATCACTTCAAGTCGGTTGTCGGTTATTAAAGTGAAATCAAATCGAAGTTTGCTAATTTAGTAATCATTCTGCTACAGAGCTGTAAAGGTTTAACGGACTACAGAGCTTTCCAAGGATAAAACTATGAGTGTTTCAGTTAGAGTAGTCCTTTTTCTTATTAGTTTTATAAATGTTTATAATGAGGCTTCAAGCCTTCACAGTGAAAGCGATATTTTGGTGAGGAAAGCCCGTTGGTTGCCTTTGATTTATCCTAGAGGTAATCCCACACGCCTGCAGGTGAGCATTCTTGGTACATATATTTTTAAAAAATTAAAGTACTCCCTCCCAGATGATCGCTGGCTTTGGTATACCTGTGGAGGATCTTAAAACGGAGCATGTGGTCACTGGTTATGTCTTAAAGGCCGACTATTTTCTGCCTTACTCCGCCAAGCAGTTGAGGGTCAAGGATGTCCATGGAATCACAGCCAGGCGGCTGGCAGACAATGCCACAATCTTTGAGAAGATTCTACAGCAATCCGAGGAACAGATGGGCCTGGATCCGAATATCCTGCAGGAGGATCTGCAGGCCCTGGGCAGCTATCGCTGGTCGGTCTACGAAGCCTTTACTGCCCTGGCGATCCGCATGAAGCTCAATGGTCGTGTCTGTGTCCTGAAAAGCATCTGCGAGAGTGCTGCCGCTCCCTTTGACGATCGGAATGGCCTGCTGGGCGAAGTCCTTCACATCCTGCTTACGTGAGTTTACGATCGTGGGATTGGAGAGTTGATTTTATCACACCTTTTTAATATTTTGTAGACCCTCCAGTTCGGTAGATCCGCTGGCGGAGCACTCGGACAATGATTACCTGCAGGCCGAGCGACTGGGAGCAGCTGGCAGCGATTGCAATCGGGTATATCCAAGGTGTCCCAAGTCCCTGCTGGAGCACTTTAGTGATGTTCATCATCTGGGCAGCGAGTTTCTCAGTATGATGGGTTAAATTAGAAGCTTGGTTTGGTGAATAATATGTGATATTTATATTAAATTTGCGTTTATTTCCTTTTAATATTTTTAATAATTAAATATTTATATTTATTGTTATATTAATAACTAAATAATGCACTTTTGTATACTATTTGTTTTTCAAAATTCCAAATCTGATTGCCAGTTTCCTTTGAGAACGACCTCGGTGGCCCTGGGCACTTCCTCTTCGGTTGATTTCATCGGCAAGGGCGTGAAATTTATGCAAATATCCACATAATAACTCTTTTTGTTCTCCTGTCCTGGCCTCATCATCATCATCATCTTTGGATATTCCTCCACGCTCGGGTGGTCTTTTCCCTGCTCCATCTCCCTGGCTATCAAAGCGTACGCATCTCGCGGCTTCTGCCGCTTTCTGCCTCTTTAGGCCCTATTGTCTTCTAATTCAATAATTACAGCCCGAGCTTTGGCTACCGGGGGAAGTTTGGGTATTCGGTATTTGGGACTTGGGACCCACCACCGTCTTGAGAGATCGTCTTGGGTCTGGAACAAATAGGCGTTTAAATGCAAATGTCTGCGCTGTAATTAATACGCATAATACGCGTATTATGCTAATGCCAATGTCATAATGACTGGAGGGAACCCGAAAGAAAGAAGACGAAAATGTGCATTTCACACTCCACCCGGGGTCTGGGTTCAGTCATATATTCATCACTGGTGAGGAGCTGCATTGTTAATGGTTCAACGTACTAATTAGCTTTGACAAAATATACACACAAAAACAAACCTACTAAAAATTAGTAGCCAAGGGGCCAGGGGTCTCATCTCTCCGGGGATACGTTTGGGGGGACTTTCTCTAATGAAGTTCCATGGCCAGAGCTCCAGTTCCCAGACACAGACACAGGCACTGGCACAGACACTTGTCTGCGATGACAGAGCCCCGATAAGAGCTGGAATATATTTTGACAGGAGTCAGCGCAGTCGTCTGGCCAGAGATCGGGATCACTGGGGATCCGTGCATAAACTAGAGAAAAGAGACAGAGAGAGAGAGATGCACCTTTCACAATTTTCATGTTGTTGTATTCTGTGTTGTGATTACCTTTAACCCCTTTACGGTCCATGAAGCCCCCTCTGCTTTTTTTCTTAGCTATATTTTGTATTTGAACTGGGGGAAATATTTTCGTTTTCATTGCCTTTCTTTGGAAACAATTTGTAGGAACATGCAACTTAACGAAGTAATCAGAGGCCAACTCCAAAGAGCGGGGGCCAGATGCTTATCCGAGGCCAGAGAGACGGCAGCCAGCAGCCAGCGACAACTATTTTATGGCCTTATGTGCCGCAAGGAGGATGTGGATGAGGTCGAGGATGCCTGGCACTCTGTCTGCCGCTTTATATGGCTGGGATTGCTATTTTTGGTAACCCTTTTGTTGCCTGCGGACGGGTAAGTGGGTCGCACTCGCCCTCCCCCTTTCCTTCCGTAATTTATGCTGCGTAATAATTCTTGGTCTTGGTCCACAACTAAGTTGGTAAAAACAATGTAACAAATTGTTCTCCGCCCCGTACCTGGAGTCCGTTGCGTATGGAAATGTCAGCTGTGTCAGTTTTGCCTTAAAATGGGGTGGACTGGCGAAGAGAAGAGAAAATAAAGATAGGAGATATAGAAAAATATTAAAAGTTATTTAAAAATTTGTTTTTAATATTTTAATATTACATTTTACCATGCCAATAATTCGAAATATTAAAAATAATTTTGAACTTGATGGCGAAGAAATATTAAATGTAATAATAATTATATTTTTAATTAAAAATAAGAAACTGAAAAAAAATAAAAAAAAACGAATTAAGAAAAAAATATAAAAGTAAATCGGTTCCGTCAAGTTCGTTGCTTAAATCATTTGTTTTGTTTGAACTACAGCTTGTGGGCCAGAGGAAAGAGAGAGAAAAGGCGTAGAGCGAGCAAATCCGCTCTTTAAATATGATTTAAAATATGTTTTGTCAATAAATGAGTCATTTCATTTAAATTCTACATTTTAAATAAAATAAAAATATAAATTGTAAAATGAAAATAATTTTAATTTAAATTTAATTGATTTCTTAATGAATTAATTTTTTCTCTAAACTCATCTGTACGGTGAACCCTGACTAACTAACTCCAGCTCTAAGCCCTAACTCCACTTCAACCCATTAATTTCCCATCTTGGGGTTTTTAAGGCCTTTATCGCTCAATTCATAACGACTTTCGATCTATATCGCTACCCGAGTTCAACCGTTAACGGTTACCAAACTCCCCAAGTTTGCCCATAAAATTACAGAGATCTTATCCGAGAATTCGTATATTTCATGCTAATTAAAAGGCTCAGATATTTGTTTAGCGATAAACAATAATTAATTGTGCTTATTTCTATTCCCATTCCGGCCAGTGCTCCACCTGCTCCCTGATTGAGTTGTATCTGGGAATCAGTTTCAGGTGGTTTTGGGCGCCATAAACTAAATCGAATCGTGGGTTGGGGTTGGAGCTTGGGAGCCCTTCGTGGCCGTAACTCCCTCAACCGTCATGACGTATGCACATTGTCATCATAACTCCGGCCATTGTCTGTGATTCTGACTCCCAGATATATATTTTCTTTGCTTTGCATAATTTTGCCCGGGGTGTAGTGAGTGTGTGTATGTTTCTGCGGGGGCGTGTGTGTGAACTGCAGTTTATTATTTAAACAACGTGACTAAATTTACGTAGTGCCAAAGGAGAGCGCGGCGGCACTGGAAAAGAAAAACACCCGCAGGTGGTAAAACAATAATAGTAAACGCTTGCACGGTGGTTAAATCACAGTCGGGGAAAATCAGCAATATGGAAATTTTCAATAATAAAAGGATGCATGGAAAATGCAATGAAAATCTGCGAATATTTCAGGTTCAATTAAAGATTTTATTGCGAAAAGAGTTTAAGGATAACATATACTATTGAAAGATAAAATTGTTTGCAGACAGGAGTGAGCTTTGTTTTCTTAAAATATTAATATTTTTAAAAGAAGATAATTGGATTTTCTTACTATATATTTATTGTTTAAATATTTAAAGTATTACGAATAGTATGTTGGTAAATAAAATATATTTAAAGTTGAATTATTGAATTTATATTAGTTAATCATTTGTATAGTTAATAAGACCTTCCCCGCTAAGTAACAGATTGTTCGCTTATTAAGATCCTAGGGAAATGCTTTATCAAACATTTTAGTAATTACAATAAAATATAACATAATAATATTTGTATAATATATTTATTTAAAAACTTACTATTATTATTATTATTAACTCAAACACACTGTGCATAGCTTCAGCTTGGCATATGCAAAGTGAGCGTGGCTTTGGCCCCAGACAATTTTCGCATGATAAATCGTTAAAGGAATATGGAAAAAAAACCGCGAATTGTAACAGAAATAATACACACAAAAAACGAACGAGCGATGAAGGAGGGAAGATACCAAGGCAGAGCCGAGAATTGGTAGAACCCCACCTGGCCCTGTGCCCAATACCCCATGTCCCACCACCGCCCTTTTGCAGCGCCCACGCCGTTGTCTTTTGTTTATGCAAAAAGCTTCGCGGAATTGGCGCTACGTACGTGCCAAAGCATTTCATGGTCTGGCAACTTAATTCACCAGGATGGAACCCCATGCCCCCTTCTGCCACACGGTCTTGGACTCCGTCGACTCTCTCCCTTTCGATGGTGGCCCAGGCATGTTCCAGTTCGAGTTCCATTTCCATGCGGGTTCCCATTTCCATTCATCTTCTTTTTGCCGGCGTCTGTATGTTAGTGTTTGTTTTCCCCAAACCCCCTCGGCCACGCCCCCTTTTCTCTGGCGCTCACGTGTAAATTTTCTCAAATAAATCATTAAAAGCTGCGCGGCAGCCGCAGCACATTGACATTGTCAGAGGCTTTGCACCCACTCACAGGATCCCCTTTTATGGCACCTTTTGGACCACCCCTTGGACCCCTTATAGACCACCCCTTGGACCCCTTATAGACCACCCCTTGGACCCCTTATAGAGCTCCCTGTGGAACCTCTTTCATACCCCCCTTTGACCCCTTTGTATCCCATTTGGGAACCCCTTTTTCCAGTCTCTGGGTCTCCCTCCTTCAGAAGGCCGCTCTTTTGATAGTAATCAACGTGGGAGTCCTCATTGTGAGTGCCCTAGCTCCTTGCTCATCGCTCATCGTTCGTCCTCTAACTCAGGTGCATCTATTCATAGATCCTTTGGAATCCTTCATAAAGCGCCGTGCCATTGCACTCACCTTTTATCCAGGGGCGACAGGTGTGTCTCAGTGTGTGTGTGTGTGTGAAGAGGTTAGTTAGTGGCACTTTAGCGCTAAAGTTTATACATAAATTTGTCATTGGCATTCAGTTTGCCTCACATATTTTCCATCTTCGTGGCTTCACACATACATCACTTGTGCATTTTCCTGCACTGGAGGAAAAATCGAAAAGAATATTAAAGATGAAATTCGGATTACATAAAGAAATGTTTCTATGAGGTGTTACTAAAAAAGATAAAGTTGTAAAGAAATATTATAGGATTAATTTATGAAATAAATCCTTGCCTTCCTTTTCGGAAAATATATTATTTAAAGAGAGCCGCAGATATCCCTTAATCTTTAGGAGCTAATTTTGAACATTTTAAAGTTCTATATTCAATTTTAATTTATTCTTTAATTATTTCCTGAAATATTTGGCTTTTCCACGGTGCATGCCGAGGACAAACATTTGTCTGGGCTTTTCCGTCTATAGCTTTTCATGGCTATGCATTCAGGCTGTGCTTTCCTTTGATATTACTTTAGTCTTCGCATTCGGGGTGCTTTTTAATTAAATCGAAAGACTTCCTTGGAAAACTGTTCCCTCTTCTCCTTCGCGTGGCGTGCACCTTATGTTGTGTTTGCCACCTTAACAACTCATTTTTCATATGCAGTCTGTTCCACCCTCTTCTCGCGTTCTCTGCTGCCATAATTTACAAGAAATCTGTTATTGTCTTATTAGCGAGCGGAACTCGGGCCTTTGGCGCCATCTGGCCTCAGATGCTTAGCAAATTGAGCGATCCTCGATGACTTGGCACCTTCCCAAAAACCGCATCGCGACAGGAACATGAACATATATAAATAATCGAAGTGGAAGAGCGTGGCGAATGGCCCACAGCTGTGTCTCTTTCGGGCAATTCGCGATGCCCTTGCCGCCCCTCAATTTTTATTGCACAATCAAGTGCTGCAGTTGCGAAGAGGGCGCCGGCACGCCCACTTCACGCATCGGGCCCACACACACCTTTGAACTGAGAATGTGCCGCAGTTTACGCCCAACTCTATATAGAATATAGAGCTATTGGGCACTGGAAAAAATTCTAGGATAATGAATTTGAAAATAGGAATTTTATGGTTTAAAAATCAATTGAAAAATGTATGTAAAATTAGGCAATAAATAATTTTGGCTTACTTTTGGAGAACATTTTTTATATTTTTGTAATTCTTATTTTTTATTCACAGATACAAGAATAAAATAATTAAAGACTTTTTTTAGCGTTTCTTTAAATATATTTTTATTGATATTAAATCTTTATCTTTCGAAGGGTTTTTTCTTTACAGACACAGGGATATGTAAAAGAATATTTAATGCATTTTATTGATACATATTTATTTAGTTTCATAATAAATATTGAATAATTAAGACTGATTTAATTTTTTTCAAGTGCAAAAGAAGTTTCACTAACAGACAGTGTGAGGAGCATGATTCGAGGAATGATTTTCAATGGATTGACGAAGGGCTGGGGGGGCGGTGGGAATGACTGTGCCTAATGCGCGGCCTGCACTTGAGTGCTGTTTGCTCAAGTTCGGCCGATGCTCATCATCACACCCGATGCTGACTGAAATAAATTAAGAATTTTAATGCGGAAAAAAACAAAGGAAATAGTCCCAGAGACCCCGAGAACCATAGAAGCATGGACCCGTAGACACGACTTCATGCTTAATCAAAATGTGTTGTAGGGCAGCGCCTCTCTCTCGCCCGACCGGTGGCGGGGTCCTTTTGAACTGCCGACAGCCACCGTAATATTTAAACCAGATCAGATGAGATCAGTTCCATTCGCCGCCGACTCTTGTCCGTTCACCGATTCCTATTCTTTGGGATACTCTCGTCCGTCGTCTTCGTTCTTCGGGATAAAATTATCACAGCTTCGCTAATGAAAGGGCAAACGAATGAAATTTTAACGAGCCCGAGTCCGGCTAGTCCTGTGGCCCAGGACCTCCTGGGTTGTTTGTCCCTAAAAGGTGATAACGCCGCCATCGAACCTTATTCTTCCCAGGCCTGCATAACGAATGGGATCAGGATATTATGGGCCTTTGTCGATTATTAACGTCTTTTTAGCATTTGAGCCTGGGAAAGATATATGTATATGCCAACTTCTTCCGTTTTTGGCTTGGGGAAAGCAACCATTAAAAACAAGATGAAAATCTGATAAATATAAGCATTTCCCTAGGGCCTGAGCAAATCAGCAAGGATTCTGAAATGGAAACTTATTCCCTTTCTGCATCCTTGACTTCCATTTCAGCAGATTGTCATCATAGCTCATAGCTGATTCCGAGCAGGTTTCAGTCAGCAATCTCTGGAATTTGACTCTCGCAACGAAACTTTAACTATCAAGTCGCATTACGTGAGGTAACCCACACTCAGAGTTCCATTAGAGATGCGGCAACTGCTCCAGCTCATTATCATAGCTCTTTTGCCGGAGATGCGTTGGGTTGGGGTTTCCCTCAGCTCCGACATCCATCAGCTTGGGCGCAATCATTACCGACATATGTTACTGGAAACTTATCTATCTCTCCCCACGCCACACCGCACAATGTCAATGTCACACACCGAGAATTATCACACTTGGGATTAGCTGGAAGAGCGTTTAGCGTGTACTCCACAAAGACGAAGGAAAACTTCCGCCCGGCGGCGTAAATCTTCGGCAAACATTTGCCAGCAACACCTACGCAGACTCACAGAAGGACCCCGTTTCCAAAAACATGAAACAAGATGTATGCAGATGTCGCCGGCTTAAATATATTTATTTATAAGCAAGAGGCCGTATGTGATAAGGATGCTGCTAGGTTTTGGTCCTGATCCCGACAATTTGTTTATACCGCCAGATAAGAGGATGCGCGCCGAGGTGTTAGTTCCTTGGGCCTGCGGTTGCTTTGCGGCAACGCCGGGGTGTGATATTTGACAGTCCAAAAATGATAAGAATTATTTACATTTTTTTTTTATTTGTTTCTGCTTTTTGTCGCTGCTCTGCTGGGCTCATTCTTCACGCGGTAATTTTTCTCATTAAAAGTTGCGGCCGCCAGTGAAAATTGTTGTCATTTAAAACATTTTTTTTTGGGTCGTTCTCCAATGTGTGTATGAGAGGAGCGGCCGCTGCCGGCAAATAATTACCAGGACGTTTAAGCCACTCAGCCGAGCGTTGTGAAAATTCATAATATCCAGCACTCTGGCGGGGAATTCATATTCTTTTTTTTTGGTTACTGAATGGCTGTTCCGGCCACTTGCGGGTGGCATTTTGCGCATAAATCCTTTCATTCCGTTGGGTTCAGACACACAAAAAAAAAAAGGAATTCAGCTGTGGAATATACAGTATAATGGGAGAAAGGATGTGTTTGCTCGTGGGTTATTGTTTGGCACACACACACAGGCACACACAAACACACACCGGGATATAGAGGAGCGTACATAATTAAGCTGTCGAGGATTATTTTGATGTGTCACAGGACGACATCAGGCAGCTGATGATAGCCGGAGGTCCTCGGAGGGGCCCCAGCCAGCTCATTTAAGCCAACTTTTGTTTGCCATTCCCGGTGTGAAGTCCAACAGCTGAAAATTTAAATGAAAATTCGGGCAAAATTCAGATATTGAGCTGGGAAAATTCAGACGATCATTTTGTGGATTTGAACAAAGGATTTAATGTTCATGGCGAAGGGGAATTGAAGAGTTAAAACAGCTTGGAAATATAGAAAAGCATTAGGTAGAGCTTCAAGGAAGATATTGCATTTATTGGCAAGACTTTCTTAGAAATTTATAGTAAACTTCTAATAAAATGTATGAAAAAAATCCTAAGATATTTTTAGCTTCTTAAAGAAAACTCTTTCATGGGTATGTTAGCGTTTTAAGATACTTACAGCACGTTTCCCATCTCCTAAGACGATCGTAAAGATCGGGCTCAGACAAAGCTTACCAAAATCAATAACAATTTTTCACAACTTCTCATCTAACAAACTCCCCCCTTTGTTGGGGGACAAACAAAGGAGTTCCCCACCAAAGAACCATATTTATGTCGTCGTTTATGCTGGAAGGAAAAAATAAAACCACAAAAGTGGTAAAAGACCAGCGCCTAACATGCGTGTAAATTATAATGCGAATCAAGCAAAGTGACTGAGAAGTCGGCTGTGGAGCGTAAATTAAATAATTCCTTTGTTGGCCCTCGTGCGGCATTAGCATAAGATCCAAAGAGACAAATTCTGTCAGCGGGAGCCCAATGGCAGACATTCAGACGACCTATTGAACTTAGGAGAAGAAACCTGGGCTCAGCTCCGGCTCAGAGCTGTTTAAATTTCATTAGCTGCAGGAAAGAAAGAGTACCGAAAGACCCCAAAAACCCATTGGAAATGCTAATGAAGGAGTCGAAGCCGTTTGAGTGTGTCTTTGGGGATTGCCAACTGCTACCTGGTCACCTGCCAAATGCAAGGCAACACTTTTGTCACCTCCGGCCGACAAAGACTTCTGCTTCTAGTTCCAATTCAATTCCAGCTGGTCAGGATCCTCCTCAAGGCAATGCACACGCATCCGTAATGAGTTTGGCCCGGGGCCAAGTCATTCTTACTTTGATTTCGAATTAAATGTTAATAAGTTCAACTCTTTGGCACTCGGCGGATCCCTGGAGGCGGAAATGTGGCCACCATTTAAATGCTAAGCAGGCGGGGGGCACCACTCTGTCTCGGAATGCCCTGAGTTTACACTCGTAAAATCGCATAAATTACATAGGTTACCTTACCTTCAAATGTGCACTCTATAGTTTCCGGCTTTCGGAGCGGATGAAAAACCCATATAGATAAGTGCTATGGAAAATCGAAGATCGCTTTCATTGGCCATCAAAATATTTGTGGCTCAGCTTAGATTTCATACGAAACTTTGAATGGTTTTTATTTGATTTGTGGAATCTCCAAAGATTGGTTTCTGAATAGCGAGTGAAAAGCGGGGGAAAAGTCGTTAAATTGAAATCTAATCGGAAGTCTACTGAAAGAAAGCTGAAGTTCCTAGGAAGCTTTTTGGGGTTTTCCACTTGGGTTACAAGGGGATTTTGAGGAATATTCTTGGAAGTAGTAGAAGAAACAGTTTTTATTTATTTAAGGTGGAAATGCCATGAGTCATAGGTTTAAGTTTAAAGTTTCTACAAAATTTGTTAGAGAGTCAACACATTTGTTTTGTTTATTTATTGTATGTTCTCAAGGAAAGACAGGGAATAAATCTTAGAAAAGATTTCTTCAGATAGAACTTAGATTAAATATAATTTTTAGGGGAATTTATCTAATAGTTCTTGTAAAAAGCTGTAAATGATAAAAGATGTAAAGGAAAAAAGAAATATCTACCCATTTAATCAATAATAATGTAGGAATCTATATGCTTTCTTAATATAGAATTCATGTTAATTAAAAATTACTATTTTTGCAGATGCTTACAGTAACCCTCAAAGATGTATAAAATGAAAGGTATATAAGTAAAAGAATCTTCCCATAACTATTTTATATTAAATTATATTCATTAACTTACCTTAAGTGATACCAACATAAGACCCCTCTAATTTGTAATCTTCTTCCATAGAACAACAGTCTTAGCCCCGAGGCTTTGGATTTCCCTGAATTATGACAGACCTTAGACAATATCTTAACTGTTCTGCATGCCAGTCTAAATGGTCTGCATTATTTTTTCCTTGCCTCCAAAAGGCAACTCATTCAGACAGGCAGTCGAGCAGCTAATCACTGTTCTTGTGCGGCGAATCCAACTCCAATTACATTTAAATGCCATGAAATGGTATTTGATTTGGTTTATTTCGTCTTGTTTGTGCACAACCCATAATTACCGACAATTGTCAGTTGGCTGTGTACTTCTCACCGGCGATTATTTGGCGGCGGCGGCAGCGGGGGGATGCGTGCTGGAGAGCTGGAAAATTATACCCTGCCCCCCATTAGGGCACCGAAATCCAAAGTTTAGACTCGATTTGGTGGCATTTTGAAGGGAATCCAAAGTCAAATGACATTTGTCACGCAAGCCATCAACCTTTTTCTTTCGGTCTTTCGACTCGAGTGCAGACGAGGCCGATTAACTTTGATTTGGTATTGAACTTCTTGCGAGGAGGGCTTAATTATATATGTCCAAGGATGTGCCCGTGGAGGTCCTTCTCCTTCACTGATTTTAATAACTTTCGGCGGCCCGCAAAAACTCCCAAAAAAAAAACCAAGAAGCGAAAAGTTCAAAGTTTCTGAGCTGCGTTTTATGCTCTGGCTCATGCTAAAGGTAGAACTTATTTAATTTTTGTTTTCAGTTTTTTTTTCTGTGGTTTTAGCTCATTAATCACAGGGCACAAAGGCTCTTCTTGGGTAGAGGGAACTTTCTTTCAACCGAACCAGGCAAATATCGAAGCAATCGCCGGAGGAAGTCGTCGCCAGCATTCAAGTCTAACAAATCAACGTGCAATTTGCTCATTGAACTATGATCGCTTCCCTCGCCTCCGAAAAGTACAAAAAAATTAAAGTGGAAAGTGGAAAGCGGAAAGTATTCTCCCCGCCTGCCAAACTTGATGACATAAAACTTCTGCTAGTGCTGCGTAAAGTTCGCTTTCTGGGAAACTTTGCGTGATTTATAACGCATGCAGGACGAGGAGTCTTCAGGAGGAAAAGGAGCAGTGCGAACAGTGGGTGCAGAACTGTGGCAAGGCATATCCCGCGACGGAGACACGTTTTCAATAAACTTTTCGCCGAGACATATTCATATTTTATGCATAAATTCACACAAACGACATTCGAAATGGCCAAAAGAAAGCTGCAATTGAAAGGACAACTTCAGCAGGCTAAACCATAGCTTCGGGTGTCAGACAATTAGCGATCAAAAGGAACAGAAAGGCTAAAGGATAGTGTCTATGAGTAACTGGCAAAGTTTTGGTTAAGTCAAAGGGATTAAGAGTCGAAATAATACATCATAGCTCTTTTCCTCACTTCAGAAAATTGCATTGCCTGGGCACCCTTGATTTCACCTGCTAAAATCCTGTATTTTTAGTATTCTTTCCTAAAGATTTTTCAACAAAGTTCATATGAGGTCACTTCCAGGACATGTGTAGGTTTCTACCCTTGACTTTTATCTACCTTTCGCCATCAAAGTTCGAACGATTTCTGATAGGGGTTCGACTTCGGGAAGTCGATGTATGTATGGTCAGGCCCAGCGGCGCCCCTTAATTCGCAGCCACACACGCCTTAGACAAACAAAAGACCCTTTTCTTTCCAGTGTTCTCGAAAATCAGTTTCCACCTGCATCCTTTCGGGGGAATCGACCGAACCGGCAACTGTATCGGCTTGGGCATCGGTATCTGAGCGGGTACATCTTGCGGCTTCGACAACCTTTTCGATACAAGGCAGGTATAAAACGCGTGCCCGGTATAAAACTCTCAGTTGTCCGTCCGCCTCGATTAGCATTTGAAATCATTAGCCTGTCCTGGGCTCTGGACTGGTTTTTGGTATTCGGTTCTCTCTGGCAAGGTGCATTCTGCATTATGGAACCGCAGCCGCAGACCAACATCATCATCGCTCACATCATGGCATTTATCTGGCATTGTGCATCTTCTTTTCACTCCGGACTCCGAACCTCTGGCCTGTGTGTGTGTATGTTTTGTTTCCATTCTTTGGCTTGGTTTTTGGTTTTAGCTGAAAAGCCGGCGGCGTCAAATTTGTAAATGCACCTGGATTTCCTCGCCTGCTCACCAGTGAGCCTTACCTTTGTCTGGCTCTCCAGCCATTCCAGACAACCGGCCGATATTTGTTTTTTTGATATATGTTTGCGGGCATTAGTCTGCCTCTCGTTGGGATATCCTTTGACATTGCAGCCGTTCGTCGTCGTTGGAGAATCATCATCCATCAAAAATGATTGCCGAAAGATGCGTTTCTTGTGATTTGAATTTCAGATGCAGCCAGGGCCTTTCAATTAGTTTAATTGCAGTTTGTACTCACTTGGCTCATCTCAGCAGGTGGAACTCTATTCTATACCTTCTTTTATAACATTTTTGCAAAGGTTTTTTGGGGGTACCTTTTCCTAGAGTTGTGGGCGTTGTCAGTGAGAAAAGAAAGCTGTAATTAGCAGGCCTTTAGAAGTAATTCAATAAGGCTAATGGTTTCTGTTTTGGAGGCGGCTGTGTATCAATTTGTAAAGGAATACAATAAAAGAAACAATTTATAGAAAACCAAGATAAAATAATTATTTAAAGTTAAAGAAATCGGCAGAATTTCCAGTAAAAATATAATTAATTTAAAATAAAGTTCCTTAACAGTAAACCCTTAAATATCTTTCAATTAATAGCTAAACTCCCACACTTGACACTCTGATACTCTAACTTTCTAACGATCCAAATAAATCGAAATATGTAGCTGGGAAATTATAACTGCATATGTTTTCACTGGTTCGATATTAGGGCTACCTCTTCCATCCGATCTGAGAGCTGACATAAACTTAATTTGGAAAGCTCATGTTTAGCGGGCGATAGTACAACCTGTTTGGACTATCAAGAATCACATTAATTATGTCTTCTCCTGCCTGAGGAAATTATACTTGATTTTTTTATATATATTTCGATCGGGGGCTTTGCTCGTATTTCAATGATAACGCTTATTAAATATTCCCCGCCGCCCGAGAAAAGAATGTCGATAGCACTCAGCCTCGGTTTTGGGGGCCTATCTACGCGGCCTTATCGGAGCCAAAGTTTCTTTTAATTAAAAGCAAGGCAAAGGCAGCCCTGTTTAGGGCCGTCGTAGGTCTCAGGTCCAGTGACCCGCATGTGTCTTGGCCAGCAGCCAGAGAGGCCAAAACTTTGATTCTGTTGCCGTTGTGCCGCTGTTGCTGGCAGAGACAAATGCAGTAATGCACCGACACATTATTCATGCCGTTATCAGCCGAATGGCCGCTGTCTTGGACTGGGATTGGGATTCGAACTCGGACTTGGATTCTGGACCAAGAGTGGACAGTGAAATATATGTAGCACATTTTAGACACAAAAGAACTAAGAACTAAGTCTTAGTTAATCAACTAAATACTTCACTCGAGTGTATTTGTATAATAAAAACTGTAATTATATAGAAAACCTCTAAATATTCTTATAAATTAATTCAATTTCTCCACCCACAACACCCCATATTTTCCCAGTGCATTCCACTTGGCAATTGGCCATTAGCCTGGCTATCATTGGATCAGCTTGAAGGTTGGAACTATATATTTTTCAGCTTGCCACCGAGCTGAAATCGAGCTCTATTATTTTTTTTTTTGGCAATTTTAATTACATCAAGAGGCGGGAGAGCGGAGAGAAAAACACTTTCCCATTCTGGGGAATGCACCTGCACACGTCAGGGTTTGATAAGGATCGGGATCGGGAGGAAATGCCTTCACGCATTGTCCTGGCTCTCTGACCCCATAATTTCTGTAATCGCTTGCGTGTGCTCTGGACCTGCTTTGGAACCTGTTCCTACCTTACTTTTTTTAGTTTCTTTTTTTTTAATAACGGACATCAACTTGGGATTTCGAGGCGTGTCTTATCCTTAAAGGTAGCAGGAGAGGGGATCTGGATCTTGCGCTTACCTGTCGCCTACTCATCATCATCATTGTGATCGTCATGATGCATTGTCTTGGCCTTGTCCATGGGGGGAATGTATTAATTAAAGCAAAAATATAACTCTCAGACAGGTTTCTCATATGTGTAGAGAGGGAAGGTCTCTCATTGAAAAATTGTTCCGCATAATTGCAGTGATTTTTCCACTCATTGTTACCATTTTGCCCGTTTTGATGAGTGGAGATGATCAAGATGATTGCCTAGCTGTTAACTGTGGGCTATTAGAGGGTCTCTGGTTGGGTAAAGAAGTAAGTATTGTGGTTAGCTGTAATCTAGGTTTAATGAAATCAAAAATAATTAACAAGGCCATCATCGTATTTAAAAGTTCAGATGATTTAAGGTTAACATAGTAGGTTAATTGTGATGAAAAATCTGTAAAATTTTTAAATTTTAATTAAATAAATTTAGAAAAACCTTTTTCTTCAAAGATTATAAGAAAGGAGCCCGATATCAATCCATAAATAATGATAATCCAATGACAAGAGTGCAACAGAAGCTGCTATGCTTGGCCATAAATCAAACCCAAAACCTTTTGATTTTCTATTTCTAAAAGACAGCCCATTCTCAATAGATTCCTTGGGGGCTAGTTCCCAGCTTCCTCGCGATTTGTCCCGGCCAACTTCCTGTGTCATCCTCTCCTTAGACCACAAAAGTCTTCCGCAAAACATTAGATGCGCCTATTAGACCCGTGACACAATGCCACCGGATGGGAATCAACCGAAGTTACCTCTCTCTACCTGTGATAAAAATCCTTCTCCGATATATATACCGGAATATATCCGAATACAATTCGAATCGTCGGAGAATGACAGGCATTCGTTGCTCATTGTTGGCCAATTTCACGACAATTTTTCAGCAGCCATGTCTCCCAGGGGGGGGAGGGAGAACCTGAAGTCAGAAATTGTGCATTTGTTTCATATTTACTGGGAGAAGGAGACGGTGGCAGCTGTGCAATTGGATTTCAGTCGTAGAAGGACCATCAATGTCGTGCATACAATTGCCAGAGCGACACATAAGGATTCCATAGCCAGGATATGCTATGCATTGTTGGTTTGGTGCTGTCATTGGCATGGGCAAATCTTGCGACATATCCGCTTCCTTCGGGGCCAAAGGCAATATTTGTCTTTCGAGTGAGTGACACTTTTGGCCAGGACTCAACAGCACAAAGGCTAATCCTCATGTTTACGAGACTATTTACGGCCAGCGCGCCCCTGACAATTTCTGTTTTTCTTTTTTTTTTTTTTGACAATAACCCAGAGCGAAAAAATATTGAATGGAGGAAACCGACTACTCTCTGTTTGCTTATCTTGCTGCCGAAAAGGAAAACTATTTTGGCAAATTGCTTTAGAATAAAATTTAATTGGGGATTACCCAGGAGAGGAGGACACTCCTGTGCTCGGTATCGGTATCGGTGTCTCTGTCTCGGTCTCTGTGTCCTCCCTATCCGTATCCGCTTGTGTCCTGTAATGCCCTGTGTTATCCCCCGCCTTAAGGCTACTTAGGGGCCTGTCTCACATATTACCCATATTACGTTAAATGGCTTCTCCTACAGCAGCCAACGGCCAGAAGTCCGCAGTCCGCTGTCCGCTGTCCACCGTCTGCAGCTGGCCGTTTTGGAACATGTGTAATCATTGTACGTGTTGGCAATTGACAATTATTATTACGTAGTTTGTTGCCATTAACAGGATGTGCTGCTGTCCCTCCCGCCGCCTGCTCTTCCTCCTCCTGATCTCCTCCTGATGGCCAAATGCCTTGACATTGGACCAGCCGGAATTTATGGAGCTTCCGCTTGCTGGCCGATTGAAACTTGATTGGCGTGGCGTAGGTTGTGCCAACAATTTGCTATACGATTTACAAATTGTCTTAATGGATGATTGTAAGCGGGTTATGGCATTATGGGGTTGCCTTTAAAATACTTTAAAAAACATTATTTTATTAATACAAAATCGTTTCAAAATATATTTTAAAATAATGTATTTTGTGAATCGTTATTATAAATTTAGATTCCCCAAATGCATAAAATAATTTAATGTTCTGAATAAATTTAAAGGTTTTTCCCAAGTTCCTTAACTACATTAAAGCATTTTATCGTACCAAAAACATTTTATTTAATTTTCTGCAGCTCCTTTTGAACCGCATTTCCTTGCAAAAATACCGCACTTGCCTCTAGATCCTTCCTGGTCCCTGCTCATTTCGTTTTCCTTGGTTATCCTTGCACTAACAAGGAGGGCAATTAATCATTGCGTAAAATGCTGAGAGCAAAGTGCGCAAGTACTTCCGACTAACTGCGATTGATTTTTGCCAAGCGAAGAAAAGGCGATTTTGGTTCCCACACCTAAACAGGCATCCTGGAAAGCAGCTGCTTTTCCATCTCTCTCACTCCCCTACAACGAATATCCTGTGAAAATTCG
This sequence comes from Drosophila anomelani, assembly GCA_035045905.1. NCBI lineage: Eukaryota > Metazoa > Arthropoda > Insecta > Diptera > Drosophilidae > Drosophila > Drosophila anomelani. The sequence goes on from JAWNOO010000165.1 coordinate 16,086,390, forward strand.
CCAAGAAATGAAATTTTCTGCAGCGGCAAAAGGCAACAATAAGAATGGACAGCAAACAGCAAAAACAGAGAAGTCGGAGAGAAAAAAGGGTGCCAGACGCTGCAGTAAACTTCCGGCTGGCCGAAAATGCAACAGGACCTGGTCCAGAAGCCAGGCTCCAGGACTCCTCCCAAACTCTGCACAGGTCCAGTGTTCGAGGTCCGAGTTCCTTTCTTGCTTTTGTTTGTTTATTGCCACGCCATGGCATGCCATACAATGTCCTTCCGGTCATTTATTAACGTCAATGAAATGCTATTGCCCGCCACTGCCCTTTCGCTCAGTCTTCCCCTCATGCAGTTGAGATTTCACCGCTCTGATTTGCTTTTGGCCCGGCCGAGACGCTCGAGTTGGCAACGATTTGTCGCCGAGTCAACACAACTCAGTCGAAGGTTGCGTCGCGTCCTTCCTGCTCGCAGAGCGTGTATCCTTGATGCACTCATAAAGCAAAAATATTGCCAAATAGTAAATTCCGCTTTCCGATGGCAGGACAATTCACAAGATTCCGCTGAGGGAGTGCACAGGGAGAAAAATTAAATCAAGTACTTTATTTGTTAAAATAAAAGAAGAGTTGAAAGTTGTTAAGAAAACTTTACCAAATTCTTTAAGGACTTTGCTGTCTCCCTATTATATTTTTATTTTAAACTTATACAATTTTAAATATTTATAAATTCCCAGCGCATTAATGACCAATTTCTGTGATAATTTCCCCCGTGTGGGAAATAGGGTTTCGATGGTGCATAAAGACCAGATTTCTCTGCAGGTAAGCTCAACCGTCTGCTTATGATAATTCTGATTGATTCTCTCCCCGTTGCCAGAGATTAAACCCGAAAGTTGTCTTGGCCTTTGGGCCAACTAGCTACCGTCTTACCGGCTTATAGCACTGCCGACCAGTTCAAGACCCTCATAATTTATATTTAATGATGCGAGGCCCGGACTAGCCCTTCCTTCTAATTGACATTTAAACTGTCTACTCAGGCCAAGTGATATGATAAGCTGATTGATGTTCTGTCTTCTGGAGGAGAGAGGACTTAGAACTAGAAGAGTTTTATTAATTGATGATGGCGGGGCCAAGATGGGCCTGGTCATCTCTCTCATCGATGACAACATTTGCTGCAGGTCAGAAACACTAAAACCCAAAAGCCTTTTAATTTCGGTGCTGTTGAAATCATAAATCAAAAGCATCGGGGATCGTCGGGAGTCGAGACTGACAGAGAGACAAGTGGCTCTGTATCTGCGATAGCCGAACATTTTGTATCTGGCGGATCGCTGGCTAATCGTACGCATATCGGGTTGCGTTCGCCGGGCATCGGCATAAATTACACAAATTGCATTTCCATGTCCAGAACCCTGATGGATCATCGCCCGCGTCGCCATCGCGGCTCATCAGCATAATCGTTAAAATAACAGCGCAATGCACTTCGATGATGCTCGTGAGTGGCTACCGTGGATAGGAGTTGGCGTTGCCGCGGATGGAGTGGAGTGAAGTCGCGTCCAATCCAAGCCCCTCGGGCCGTCCAGCCATTCAGCCATCCATCCATCGGATCCATCGAAGCCATTGGATCCATTGAAAGTAGAGATGCGAACGTGATGGGGGTTTTGATGGTTGAAAATTCTGGGTTTTGTGCTTTTATTGGGAAATATTAGAGTTTAATTGGGAATGTAAACTCATAGCTTAGACCTTTGCTTATTGTAAATACTGAGTTAAGTTAGCAAAGGATGCTGATAAAGAAGGTTAGATTTATAAGCTTGGTTTTTGGCTTAGAGAAGGTCTTTAAAGGCTTTTTAAAATATGAATTATATAATTTTATTTTTTCAATTAAAAATATACGTAAATGAAATGATATTATTTGGTTCTTTTTTATCCAAAATATTTTAAAAAATTTAGAATTATCAAAATGTATAATATTTGAAATATGATATTGGCATTTTGCAGACATATATCAAGCTTTTCGCTTTTTTAATTAATCCTAAAAACTCAGACTGCAAAAAACAAAACTGTTAAATATTTAAAGGCTAAAAAAAACCGTCTCACATGCCCATCTCCAATGAAAACCATCGCCATCGATGTCTATGCCCCAGAGGGTCCCAGCGCTCTCAGTGCAAATGGAATAAAAAACAAGCACCGAAATGTTTGGGGCGCCGCGGCATCATCGGTGGCATCGCATCCAGTTGGCTTGTTTATTGTGTCCGGGCTGAATTCGGAGGCATGTTTAAACAGCGAAATGAACTTGTGGATAAACACCATTATGGTTATTTGGCATCCACTTTGGACCGCCGCAGCCGCAGCTCGCAGAGGCTGCGTCGCCGTCGCCGATGTTTGTCGCTGAGAACCCGTTGTCGTCACAGAACCCACTCCTTTGGTGGCACAATACCTCCGAGGAGTAGCTGTGTTTGAGCTTGATTTAGTTATTTAATGCTGCATTGACATAAGTGCACCACTCGGCTCAAGTTCGAGCCTCGAGATCCGTGGGCGGCCGGCGAGGACTGAGCAAAGATGCATTTCACGACTTTGGACAAGGCTGATGGCTTCGTAATTGACAGAAGAGCTGCATATGGGCAGAAATTGAGGGGGAAGATGGGATTTTTCTTGGTTTAAGGGGCAACACGACTACAGTTATGCGAAAAAGTCATGGCAATTAAGGACATGTTTGCTAGACACCTACCGTGTGAACACTTTTCTGACTGTTAAATATCAATGAAAATTTATTTAGCGTAGCTATAAAGTGTTGATGATTTTCGTGGAATTTTTTAACGCTTTCTATAGCACGTGGGCAATTCTTGTTACCATAAAAATCCCCATTTAAACCCTTAGCACTGGCCATTTATCTCTCCTTAATATGTCCTTCAAAAGTCACTCAATGGATATATATTTATCTGGGAGATACTTCTTAATGGATTTTAGAACTCGGCATGCTTTTAGCGTTAGGGGAGAAAAACCCATTATGACTAAATTTGTCATTTATGGACTATCGTTAAGGATGTTCAAGGACCTGTCAGGGCCTTCGGCTGTCCTTGGGGCCCAAATAAAATGGTTTTATTATCAGCGCACGCCTGGAATTCGCCTTTTGGGATACGATTCTGCGCAAGCGCGGCGCGTGTTGAGCCAAGAAAACAAAAGGAAAAAACACGAGCAAGTCATTATCCCGCAGGACCTCAATTATGACTCAAGGTTGCTGTATCCTCGGTGCATTGTGCAATTAGACCTTGACTTGACTCCGAAGGACAACCCATTCGGGTTATGCCGGCTAATTATGCACAAGGTCCTTGGACTTGAATGTGGACGCCCGGATCGCGGCTAATGGTCTGTGTATCCTTGGTCCGTTCGCGTGTGTGTCCAGTGCTGACAAAAGTCGCCATTGTTTGGCATTAATTGCACTTTCCAACTGAGTGCGTGTCCTTGTCCCGGGATAAGTCAAATTAATGTTCCAACCGAAGGACACACATTGGCATCCTCCGGGAATTGGTGTGAAAACTGACGGCGTGCGTGTGTGGTGTCGTTTCCTGGAATGTCCTTGAGCCACCAATCCCATATCGCAGTGCAAAAAAGTAATAATAAAGGACCGAAAAAGGGACGAGTGCCTGCTGCGAGTTTGTATTAGATAAAAATTTAATTTCGCCCTCCGTGCATGTTTTCAACGCATGTCCTTGGTGCGAACTGTCAATATCCCAAGTTGGGTGTACGGAATCCGGCACATTCTCTCCCCAGGCCGTTGTAAAAATGCAATTATGATTGTATTATGGTCGCCTTTGTGTTTACCCTAAACACTCGTCCTTTGTCCGTTTGTTTGTGCATCCCAACATAAGCCATTCCATTCCAGCCCGCATCCTTGCTCCCATACGAGAGAGATCCTGCATCTCCTACTATCTGGGCAATCTGGTCTGCACTTCTGCAGTTGTCATCCAACATCCACACACCGATACTCGATGTGCTGGTCTGATGGCTAATAAATTATCCACCTATTATCCTGGCCAAAAGCAAATTTCTCCTTTGTCCCAGAAATTGGCTGTGTGTGGCTTGTTAACGTACCTAACCTGCATCCTTGATGACTTCTCAGTTTTATTCCCCCCACCCAGTTCCAGGTGCGAAAATCACCTTTGCTGTTGGTTCAATGGTTTGAAATTACTTTGGAATTTACTGATCAAAGGTTTCATTTATAAAGGGTTCTAAAAAGGGAGGGAAATATTTATAAAATATTATTCTACTGGATATAGGAAGCTAGAAACTTCAGAAGTAAATTGAATACATACATTTTTGGATCCCTTTTAAATTTGAATATTCCCTTAATAAATTTAAAGTGCAAACTTCAAATAAGATAATCAAATCAGCGCTGTGATAATCTCGAACAAATGTTTGCATTTCATTTATTTATACTGCCCATCTTGACTCCCATTTAACTTGGGACTACTTATCCTTATGTCCGCTATTCAAGTCCCCTTTTTGCTGATTACATCAGATGTTGGCACTGACATTAGCACTGGCACACAAAACCCAACCCTTCTGGTTAACCGCTGAGCGCTGAATGCAACCACATTTTCGCCGGGAAACACCTACCAAACACTGACCTGCAGTATTGCACCCTCGAAGCAAACAAAAAGAAAATATATATAAAGCCCGATACATCGATATAGTGATACGGAGCAAACACACACTGGGACATATCATGCCGGTCACCCCTCAACTGTACAAACAAACTCAACCCACCAACTATTATTTGATATTTGCCACCCTCGGAAGCCCACTCGACTGCACTTGAACTGCATGCAGCATATGTAGTTGATGTTTTTTACCAGACTGCAAAATGTTACTATTTTTTTTTGTTGTCTTGCTTTGCTGCCACCCCTTGCGGGGTACATAAAAAATATCTAAATTATGAACTATGACAAATATTATATTACCAACACAAGGACGAAGCGGAAGGGACTGTGCACGCCTTCTTTTTTGGTGATTAATCATTGTGGTAAATTGTGAAAAAAAAAATAATAATAAGAATAAAGCAAAATCGGAGGGAAGCGGATATAGGGAGAGGATGACAAAAGCGCTGCATTTTGTTGGCCATTTTGTCGTGGAGACGACGGCAATGCAGCCGGGGCCGTGAACAATTTATTGCCCTAAGCCGATTACGGGTTGAGTACTCCTCCGATCTGCCCCAGATCCCCGATGTCCGCGCCCGTCGACACCGTTCAAAGTGGTCACATTAAGTAAGCTTAGGTCTTAGCACTATTTTTATAGTCTCCTTTTTTATTCGCTCGCAGCTCTCTGGCTGAAGGGTTAAGGCAATTAAAATTGAAATCACTCGGCCAGCTTTACTTTGATTTGTTGACTGGAGCTAATTACTGATTAAGAGGGCTTAGTCGCACTCAACTGGTTGCAATGGCTTCTACTTCATTTCGAGTATTTGCTTTCAATGGGAGCTTGTGGGTTTTATAAATTAAAAGTTTGCAAAATGAAGATGAAGCAAATTAGTTTGAATTATAAGTTTTATATATTCATGTATTTAAGTTACTGTCAAGTAACACTCATTTTATAGAATTTTGAATGACAGTTCTTTTTTATAATAAAAAACTATACAATAATAAAATTTTTCTATACAAAATAAGCCTGTCCGTCCATCAATATAATTTTCCCGCAGTAGCAATATCCGACTGGCCATTAGTTTCCATGATTATTACAACCCATAAAGACTCTTATCCCGTTGGCACACATAATGTGACGGATCCGATCCAATTTATGTACAGGAAATGCTGGACAAATCGAAATGGAGCTGGCTCATTGAGCCCGATGATGTTCAGCTGACATGGCAGGACAGTCCACCCCCATAAGTCACAGATAGAGATCGGTTTTGGGAAATTCCTTTGATGAAAATAATTGCAAATGCTTGAAAATTGACAGGGTCAATGTATTACGTACTTGATGCACTTGAAAATGAAAACTGGAAACTGCCCAGAGGAGTGCGGATATAATAACCATCGATGGCGAGTGGAAAATTATTAGAGTGTGGAGACGAGAACGTAAATCAAGATTGACGCATGCGTTGAGGAAAAATGTGGAAATTGAAAATTGTTAAATGGGTTTTCCAAAAACTGCGCAACGGCAGCTGCCACTGTTTGGCACACACCCCGAGGAAATTCCGAAAAGGGGAAAGGGAAAAAACCACCCTGATCCTGCTCCCGTTCCTGATCCCGACTTAGGGTTGTGGCTGCCGCCTTGTCGTCATCATTATCCTGATCGAACGCAAATGTGTTAATTCTCCCCGAAGCAGACTCCCTGCATCCCAGCCCATCCTAGAATTTTATCAATCTGCCTCTCGACTCCGAGGCCGGGGATGCATGCAACATTTGTTCACCACATGCCAGGAGTCGCAGTCCTTCCCCTTTTGGGATGTAATTTATGCCCCGAAAGCATCCATTATGAAAACATCAACACACACTGTGCAAATCAAGCAATTATCGTTGGAAATATTCAACGTAATTATCGGGCGTTAGAGGATTTCCATAGAGCAGTACAGGACTCCCGGTTTGGGCTAGAAAAAAAGGCACACGCTATGTGAAATTTTATTTTATTTGCTTAATGGCTGTCACAGAGGGAGATTGCGTGTGCTTAAATCCATTAGAGATCATTTAGGCATTTCAAAAAGTTGGCCTTATCAAGATGGGATATACAGGAGTCAGATTCTAAATAAATATTGTAGTTGGGAATTTAAAGTACTTGAGAGTCAAAGAGGAGAGTTTGTAGAGGCAAAATGTAAATTTTAAGAATAAATTGTAAGTAAAATAATATAAAAGTTATTGAAATAAATATCTCAACAAAGTAGACATCAAATCAATGTCTTAAAGTCTCTATAATTCTCATAACTTTAACTGACTTGCACTTAAAATTTTGAAATATTCCTAAAAGACAATAAACAGCCATTTGTTACCTATCAATAATGACTGGACGCGAGGGCGGTAAGAAGAAGCCTCTAAAGGCCCCCAAGAAGGATGCCAAGGACCTGGATGAGGATGACATGGCCTTCAAGCAAAAGCTGAAAGATCAGCAGAAGGCAATTGAAGCGGCCAAGGCGAATGCCTCTAAAAAAGGACCTCTGGTAGGCGGTGGCATTAAGAAGTCAGGCAAGAAGTAAAGTAAAAATAAAACGCATGAAAATATCAAAAATATAGGTAACTGCAAATTAAATTCTTCCTTCAAATATTTATTATAAATCCGACTTTTCTAGCACAAACTTTCATCTTTACAAAGTCAAAAACGAAATGGCGAAATTACCACTTGCTGGCACATTTTGCAAATTAATATTTTCTTGGACTTACACATGCCCTTTGTTCATTTCAAAAATTCAATTTCGTATTGTGTCAATTTGTTCATTTGAGGTGTGATTAATGTCCCCTAAAAATGAGGCGAATAAAAACAGGACAACATTCCTTTGATGTTCTGCAGACGGCAGCGGAGGCGGCGGTCAAATGTCACAACACCTACGCATTCGGAGGAGCAAACAAAGCGGCAGCATTTCTTTCGGGCATTCAATTTGGCACCGACAGGAGCCTGGCTTTTGTGTATGCAAAATACATGACAGTTAAATGAAAGGAAAATAACATTTTCCCACAAAAAAACACAAAACACACAAGCAAGCAGCTCAGCACACACTCGGGGGGCAGGGAGGAATTTTGTGCTGATTTTGACAACTTAAGTGTGTGCCGAGTCGGAGCCCTGGAACTCGAGGACTTCTTTCTTGGCCACATTTTTCTTTGGGTCTTTCGGGTCTCCTTTCCCGTTCTTACAGTGTTTATTTAGATTTCGTGCCTGGCAATTGGCTCTGGCCACCCGAGGGTTATCCCTTGCGGATCAAAGTTGAAATTTATACACACAAATGTCACACCTCTCAAGGATTATGTATAACAAAGGGGAGCTGAGAAACAAAAACAAATTTCAGCATACCTCGGCATTGACTTTACTCCGGGATATGTGTCATATCCACCTCCTTCTCAGCTCCGTTTGCAAAAACAAATTGTTAAAAAGATTATGCTGTGCCAGGGAGAAGCAAGGAATTTGTTACTTCTTTTTTTCCCTGGCTCTCTTTGGGTTCAGCCGTTCATTGCGGCCGCCTCTTCCTGGTCCTTATTTTGTTTGGCAACAGCTTTCAATGCCATGTTCCCTGGCATGTTCCTGACTTTGGGTGGTTTCTGGTCCTGGTTCTGGCTTTGGCGCTGGCGCTGCTTGTGGTGAATATTACGACATGTTACATTTTATGTGTCCTGGGCCCCCATCCCTTGGCCACGATGGCTTTCATCTAAGAAGTGGGATAAAATACGCGATACGTTTGCTAACCTCGACCCAATTCGGAGGCGGCTTTAGTTACTTATATTTTCAATGTATCCTATTTATTACTGGTATCCCATTTACGACACCTTCCTAAGAAATATTATATATATTTTATTGTTTAAATAGATATGAGTTTCATATAGCAATTAATATTTTCATTTAATTAGCTGAGCCTTTTGTCAACGCCAAATTCTATGCCAAGCTAAACATCAACTTTTAGAAAGAAACTGGCCTAGTTTTTGGCACTGGAGGGGAAGCAAACTAAGCCGAAAAGATATCTGAAAGATACACAATCCGCACAATAGAAGAGGGGGAAGAGGGTTGGGAGTGACAAAATTTCGTCGCTAAGCAAACGGGCAGAAAATAAAACTACAAAAAAAGCGGAAGCAACTCACTACTATGGCTAATTATGTGTATTTTAAGTTTTTGGCCAGCTCACTAGTCCTGGGAAAAGAAGAGGAGTTACAGGAAGAACAGATACACTCAGAAAATTTTAATATTAGACTAAAGGTTGATTTTTGAATTGTTAAACTCTTCCTTAAGGCAAAATTTTAATTTCATTATACAAAGAGTTAAGTTTGAAGTTAAATATAAACATATTTTAAATGTATATTTTGTATATAATAGAAGTTGCTTCATATTTTACCTAAAAATATCTTCAAAGATTTAAATCCTCCTATCTTAACCCCTTAAATTTTTTATTTATTCATCAGAACTCTTGGAATATTTCTCCCAGTGCCCTTCGCATACAATGCGACATCGTCAGCGTTGAGTTGCATAATTAAAAACTTTACATTTTGCTATTTAAGTTGCCGTGCGCAAAGAAAAGATACAAAATTATGTTCGCCGACGATTTTTCTTCCTTCTCGTCGAGCAAATGATTGAGCAGGAGGAGCAGGGAGCCGGATGAAAGGAGGACGTTAAGTTGGCTCAGAGGGAAAACATCTTTAAGTTGGCCAGGGCAAATAATAGCGAGCGGAGGCCACAAAGGACCTTTTAACTCGGCCGCCTTGTGTTCGCCGTTGCCGAGCACAAACGCAGGAAACAGGATATTGGATCATTTAGCATTAAGGCGGCATCGCGTCCTCCAACCCAGTCTCAGCTTCAGTTCCAGTTCCCATCCCAATCCCGATCTCCCCCTTTGCCCTCGTATTCTGGCTCAATGCGAAACAAGTTAAGCGCAGCGCGAACAATAAAAAGGGAGCGCAGGATCCCAGGAGCTGGCGTTGGAGCTGGAGCAAGGACGAAACGCGTTACGCTTTAATAACTTGCCGCAGGATTAAGTCCTGTGCAATGAGATGATAATGCGGCGTGGCTTTCGCAGCGGGAAGTCCTACTCCCGTTCCCTCTCCCCCCATTTGTAGGCGCCTTGTTTGCGGCTTGTGACTCTCCGAGGATAATGTTGATTATGCTGCTGCTGCGGCGTATCATAAAAGCACTGCCATCGCCCCAATCTCGGTTCGCCTTCCTGTGTCAGCCAAACAAATTATATTACAAAATGATTCTCCCGCTCCTGCACGGCGCATTAGGATCGCAACAGAAGCCTCCTTCTGTCTGGCTGGGTTATGTGCCTCCTTGGGCTGGTTCGGCATCACTGGAAATTTATTGGCAAAACGAATTTTGGTGTGTGGGATATGTTATGATGGAGGTTGTAAGGAATATTATTAGTAAAGGTATTCTTGAATTAAAGATAATACAATTTTGATAAGAACCTATATTATTCTAAAATTTGTTACACAATTTCCCCGTTTTCTATTCTAGAATTATATTTATACATTTCCTCGATTCTTTATATTAATTTTGTTTACTATTACCTTTTTATTACTATTACTACTGACAATCTTCTATAATTTTATTACACATTTTTCCCAAATTTTGAATCTCTGTTTCGACCAGGTCGCCGGGCTGGAGGAAGGAGGACGGATCAGAATGGGCAGCCGAACCAGCGGGTGTGCCCGTCAGGATGAGATCGCCCGGACACAGGGTCATATAGTGGGACAACCGATGGATGAGAGCGTCAACCTTGAAGACCATGTTGCTGGTGTGACCACACTGGCGCTGCTCCCCGTTGACGAGCGTCTTGATCCACAAGTTATTCACATCAGGGACATGACAGCGATGAACGATGATGGGTCCAAGCGGCAGAAAGGTGTCCATGCTGCGACCACCGAGCAGGGAATTCCAGTCACGGGCCACAATATCCTGGACAGCCATATAGCCGAAGACATTGTTAAGCGCCTGCTTAATCGACACCTCACGGCACCGCTTCCCCATGACCACGGCCAGCTGGCAGCCATAGTCGATCCTCTTGCCTGGGGTGTGTGCCGCAATGATGTCTAACGCACCCGTAATCGAGGAGGCGAACTTCACGTAAAAGGCCGGCTCTCGCGGTATCGGAATTCGCCGCTCATAACAGGTATCCTTGTAATTGCAATCCACTCCAATGATCTTTCCGGGCGCCTCAAGGGGCGGCAGCAGTTGAGGATCCACATCATCCACGTCCCTGGCCTTCATGAACTGAACGCTGTGCAGGAGGCTCTTCATGCAGTACCGCTGCCGAATGAAGTCGAGCATGCTGGGCGAGGCGCAGGTGACGTTGGACAGTTCCACCATCTTGCTGCCATCCTCGGAGACCATGCCCAGACGCTTAGCCTGCTCATTGGCGCGGCGGTACTGAAAGAATCTACACTTGGGTAGCTCCTGATCGATGAGCTGGGGCGATGCGGCTTGGGTGGCTTGATGCTGGCTCAACCTCTTCACTTGGCAGAAATGGGGCAGGCGATGTCTCTTCAGTTGCCACGCCAGCTGCTCCTTACTTGCCATCAGTGGGCCCCACCGTTTAATGCCGCCGCTACGAAGGTTCGGCAGGAAGTTCTTCATCCCTGGCGGTGGGTGGTTGATTCTACTTAAATTTTGTAGTAAAAACAGGAAAGTCTTGTGGAATTGCATGGGCCAGGTCCCTAAGTATGGGTATGCAATTGATGTAACTTGAGTTTTAAAATTGAAGGTATTTATACTAGGTTAAAAAATCATTAAAAACTGATTACAAAAAAAGGGAAGCATAGATTGAACTTATAGAATATATTAAATAATATTTAATAACAGAAAAAGATACTTATTTTCGCTTTAATATGTAAGGTGAGAAAGCCATAAAATATTTTAAATGTCGAATGGTTAATATAGCGCCAGAAATGTCACTTGCCAGCGACACATCCTTAAGGAGTGCGGTCGTGACAGGAGCCCAACTCCAAAAGTGTCATCAACGCGTCATGAAAATAATAAACATACATGCTCGCAATTCGCCCAGGCCTTTGTTTTGTTTCTTTTCTTTTTTTTTAGCTCCAAGCTTATTATTTCTTTTATTTACATAATGTAGCCATCCAGCCTCTTGTGTGCAATTTACATAACACGCTAACAAATTTCCCTTTGTTGATCATCTTGGGGATATGTGGGGGGATATGATGGCAATGGGGGCGTTAGGGGGCGTGGTTTATGTGTGTGCGCTTTGTCTTATTTGTTTTTATACGCCAAACATTTGGCGGCTTTATGGCGAGAAGGAGGTCATGAGGTTTGATTGGCCTGGTGTAGTTCGGGACTCTGCTTGATGGCCCAAACATAAAATTAGCCAAGAGGAGAGGGAGAGACTTGGCTTAGACTGGCAGGAGGTGGAGTTTATTAACAGCTTAGGGTGGTTCAAGGAATTCTACTGGAAGAGAGTTTAAAGTTGGAAAGAATAGAGGATATTATGAAATTATATAAACCAAAATATTATTTGGTTAACCCATATCTCTTAAAGGTATCTCTAAACCAATTCGCAGAGCTCTTACCCCACCAAAGTGGAAAATGGAATTTAAATAAATACTTATCGGCTGTGTGTGTTTTCTTTTCTCGGGTTTAATAATGCCATCGGATGCAGGGCGTAGTAGGTAAGCGAAAACAAAAACAGGATTTATCCATTGTGCCCTGGAATTGGATTAGGTTAGGGATCGGGAGAGGGCCATCAGGGGATGGTGCCGCACGCTCCACCGAACCGACTTTGGTAAAATGCAACTGCAGCCTTGAGAGGATGCCATTCGGGCGGGACTCACTCGGCAATTGTCCTGCCTGTACAGTATCTCCATCTGTATCGCTTACATGTCTGCTTGACAAGGTCCTTGTTGGCTTGGCTCTCTGGTCGTGTTTTGTGTGCGAGTTTGATTATTTGCCAGGATAACACACATCAACACACCAAGTTGAGGTTTACAGCTGGCCGGGGACACAAGCCTTGATCCTTGTTTTCATTGCGTTTTGATTGGATTTTTCTACGGCCTTCTGTTGCCTTAATTAAGCCGCAGCAGCCACAGCATTCGCAGCAATCCTGCCATCCTGCCGCCTCCAATCCTGTAGCAGCTCCTACTCGTGTTTTGATATTTTATTGCTGTCGCAATGTTTGTTTATTTTTGACGCCGCCATCAAACTGCACTGCGGCACAGGCCCCACCCACCACCACAGCCTGCCCCCTTTCTTTATTTTTTTTTTGGGTGGACCTTTTGTTGGGCTGTCAATATGTCAATTTGGCTGCTGCTCCTTTTCATGCTTTCTATGACACAAATTAAGTTGGCATTGTCCTCGTCCTCGTGAGTTTTGCGTTCCGCATTCGTTTTAGTTGTCGATTTCTATTTCGTTTTCCGCCTCGATTTGATTCCATTTTGATGTCCATTCGTTTGCCATTTATCCTGCCACATCCTCCTCCTCCTCCACCCATTTTCGATTTTTCCGGGCAGATCGGGATCGCTTGGTGGTGGTTATTCGTGGCTCAATTGCGGCAACATTATATTTTTATTAAATGCAATCAGCAATTTTCGTCCTTTTGTGTCCTTTTGATGGCTTTGATGGCCGCACAGCTTGATTAGAATTGTTTAGGCAATTAAATTCATATGTTTGATTTTTCGTTTCCGATTTTTCTGTAATTTCCACAAAGGTTTTTCTATAGTTTTTCCTTTTTGTTGATTGCATTGTGCGGGCTTTACATAGTTTGTTATGAGGGTAAAATCGAAAAATATAGAACTAGAAGGAATAAAAAAGTATTTTATATTGAGAAAAAAATCTAGGAACCCTACTTGTATTAAATATATTTTATTTCATAATTTAAACCATTCATTTTAAATACTTATCTTATAATTAAAATCTTAGTAGTTCTAGCAATGCTTTTCGAATTGAATTTATGTGTGTTTTTGGTAAAGATATGAGTTTTTTAAATTTAAGAAGATGGCTGGATTAGTTCTTCTGTTAATGCTTGGCAGGATGCAGAAACCGATTAAGCTGCATTGAGTTGACTTGCAAAGAGTCGTGTTTTTTGCCTCGAATTCAGCTGAAACCGCGATGGCAAAGGAAGTGGGGCAGCACCATCTGGGCTCAGTTCATTTTGCTTTAATTTTTTTTGTTTCTTACCATTTTTGGCAACAAAGGCCTGGTAAATTTGCAAATAGAAAGCATTTAATTGCAAATTGTTTTTGTTGAGGCGACAAAAGCTAGCGAAAGACTCGACGCGACTTAAACGGCGACTGGAGCATAAATCCTTTAGCGGTATTATTATAGTGCGAGAAATCGGGCATCTCGTGGGATCTGGGGGAAAGCGGAGGGGTACTGGCCACAATTTCCGTTTTCCGGTTGCCGCAAAAGCTGCAGCGCCTGCAGCTCAGATTCACTTTTTGTGCAACAACAACAAGAGGCGCAACATTTTGCGGTTTCTGGGGTGCACTTCCCCCAATCCCCCCTCCCCGCTTTACCACGGCCACTGCCAACATAGCCAGCAAGCTACCACAACGCATGCATAAATTATTATTTCCTCGTCTCGCTCGCCACTTGCTGCCAAATGTAGCTGCAACATTTCTTGTTGGTTTCTCCCGCATTGACCCTACAAGGAAGTTGGGTATGATCGCTTTTGTGGAGATCGAGAGTTAAAAGTTGGAGAGATTCATTAAAATAATAATGGTTGAAAAACCTTTTAGGCAGCCTTAATCATTTTTAATATTAATGCTTAAGGGAGACACATATTTTTGTACCAAAATGAAAGCTAATTTATACTTCATTAAAGTTTTCTGGAATATTTTTGTGTTAAGTTTGATTAAATAAAAGTTTTGAATAATTTTCGTGATTGATATTATGTGTCTACAATTTTTTTTTAACATTTTTTATTATTAATAACTTAACATATACATTAAATAATTATAATAATGAAAGGGTATACAAATCTTTATCTTTCTTATATTTATGTATGACTTTCAAAAACTGAATTTTAACTTAAAAACAATTATTGCATAGGGAATTTATTTAATATAATTATTACTCTCAATATCCCTTACAGAGCACCGCCAACTTCGGCTTCCTCCGATCTCTGGAAGCTGTATCTTCTCCTGTTGTCCCGTGCTGCTGGTGCTTCTCATCGGTACGTCATTGCCTCCGCATGCGAATGACATTTGGAAGTGGTTTTGGTTGTCCCAGCCCCTTAAGCACCCCCCTTTCCACCATGTTAAACCTTCCTTTTGGTGGCCGCCTGTCTTTCTTTTGGCGCTGCAAGTGCCACGCCCACGCTGCAAAAAAAAAAAAAACAGAGAAGCAAACATATTTGAACGCTTTTGTTTTGCATTTTTATTACGCTCACACTGACACACATAAACAAAAATTCGTTTTGTGGTTTTTATCACGCACAGACACAAGCTGCTGAAACCCGCCTCCCTTTTCTCCTTAACCCCAAACCCCCGCATGACCCCCAAAAAACGAGCTGCTTTAATTGGAGCCGATGGTGTTATTTATATAAATGTTTGCCATTTCTCTTCGTTCGCCCAGTTTGCATTTCATTTTTTTGGCAGTTTAAATTGTAGGCGTCATGTGATATATTGGCCATCGCTCGCTGGATTTGAGCTTTGGGTTCGAGTTCGGGTCCAAGTTTCGAACGAGCTCTTCTCTGGATGCTGGATGCTGGATACTGCTGCTGGCTGACCTTGTTCTGCTTGTAATTCTCCCTTTTTACGGCTTTTTGTTTGGCTGAAAGTGTTTTATGGGTTGTTTAAAGTTGAAAATATGGCTGGCAGGACATTAAAGTGTGTTTGCGATGCGGTGACCCATATGGGGAAAGTGCGGCAATATCCAGCCTGGGTTAATATGGGTTCGAGATACATTTTTGGGACACTTGCAGATAGCGTTGCTGACAGCTTGAGTGGTTTTTTGAGAGTAATTTTCTGGAGGTTCGTAGAAAGAAATATGTGTCAAGGGAATAAATAACAGAATTCTTTAATATAATATTTATTAAATTTTAAAGTCAATTCAAAAACTCTAGAATAAATTATAGATAAATAATTTTAAGCAACTGTGACTAAAGAGAACTAGATTTATGTGCCAGACTTTACCTAACATTTCCAACACCTGCCTAGGCATGGCCAATTTGGGCTTCCTCTCCTCCTTGCAGGCTTCCTCCTTTGCCACTCCTTATTCCAGATTGCCTACGATGACCTCCAAGGAGGCTGGGCCAATGTCAAGGGTACCTGGGGCAGACATCTCGCATGTGCTCCCATTAGCTCCCTCCTTCAAAGGGAAATGGAAACGCAGGAGAAGCCAGCCATAAAACCGTGAAATCACATACAAAGTGCATTTAACGCGCCACATCAAAAAAAAGAAAAGAAAAACCAAGAGCTAGCGGGGAAAAAAACATTTTGGTTTTAATTAAAGAATAGAAACGAATGCCAGAAACGAGGAACATATTTTAATTTAATGTTTAGCTGGGGACGCGGTAAGTACTTCCGTTTACAGCTAGACGTGCGACTCCCACACACATACACACATGTGTGGGAGCTGTTACAGAATCCAATGTCAATGCCACACAGCAAGGACTACTTGCCAGGACAACAGCAACAAATTCTCGACTCAATTTCAGAAAATGATTTAACGACTCCATTCGGGCATGAAATTGCAAGGAAGTGCCCGCACTTCATGGGGGGACTCCCTCCTCCTTACAGGATCCCCTCCGTAGGCTTATTTCGAGACGAGTGTTTTAAATGGGGAGCTACAAAGAAAAAAACAATATGAAGGGAATGTCCTCGATGCTAGGACAAAAGCCATTCAGCAGCGGCAGCAACTTTATCACTAAGTGGGAAAATCTGTAGGATTTTTTAAGTGCTGCCTGGCACGGAACAGAACAGAACGGAACGGAACCGAGTCCCGGACGCACCGCAGCTCCTATTGTCCTTTGCAAAAACTCCCCGGTTTCAAGTTCGTGTTGTCTAGGGACAAGCGACCCGTTCTGTCTTCGCTTTGTTTCCCTGTTTTCAAGGTGTGCTAAGGAGGCGTAAGCACCAAACATTTTCATTTACTTTGCGTTTTTAATCACGGTTAAAGGATATGTCAGACAACCGCTCGTTATTATATAGACGAGCTGTCTGTCTGTCCGTTTATCCGTTTGTCTGGCAGGATGTCAACGCAAATTCAAGTGAAATGATGCACAAGACAGTGGCACCAAAGGGAAGAAAAGCAGGGAGGCAGAGAAAAGGATTGCTACCGGATGAATGCACTTCATTTGAAGTAGAAAGAACAAGGAATGCACGGCTCATTGTTAGACGGTGGCGGCGATGGTGCTACCAGGAGCGACCTCCTAGGGCAGCGCCCAAGTCAAAACCCTAAAGGATTAGAGCTGATGGGTGTGTGCTGCAGTTGATTTCCCATTCGCATCCTCGATGATCATGTTTTGGCATATTTGTGGCTTAAACCAAAAAGGCATTATCTTCCCCGAAGGGAGTGAAGTTCTGGGGAATTGTCTGGCAGACTTTGGCTTTGGTCTTTAAGGTGAATCGGAAAGGAAGGGCTAAAGAAAGTGGTTGGAATTCGCCTGAAATATTGAAATTTTACAAGTAAAATGTAGTAAATTAATGACAGCTCATCAAACCCTCTATTTTTTACGGATACCTGGAAGAAGCATTAAAAAATATTAAATAAATATATTTGTAGGGACTAAAATATATATACCTTTGTTGATTTCGTATCTTAAGTAAAACCAATCTAGTCATCACTTTGGGAAAGCTATCTACATCTTAGATCCTGCTATCAAAACCACCCATCTTGCCAAAAAGCAACCCATCTTTGCCAAAAACCAGCCCACATCTTGCCTTCGTCCAAACAAGACATCAAGATCACTTTTTTCATCTTAAGATAGATCACCCTAGATACCCGAAACACCCTTTTGTTCATTTTCTATATAGATACATAGATGATCGTTCATGTGAAAAAATGAAAAGAAAGGATTAAGGAGCTTAGGGTTTGTGTGTGCCCATGCCCCTATGCATGATCCTGATGATGTTTTGTCATATCTGTTGACTGGCAGTCAAAGGTTAGCCAAACCCCTGAATAATACCGAAAGAACCTTCTGAGGAAAACCGCAGCTAGCGGTACATAAACTGTAGCTGAATATTTTCCGACTTCCAGCTGTTTTCCACGACTCAAAGGCGGTGATGAAGTTGTTCGCTCGCCTCAAAGAACTTTTGAAGAAGCCGAAAGTCATTAATTTCGAGCTGGAAGTTCTTTCCTTTCAACAAGTTGGTGTCGCCGCTGGTCAGGGTCTCGCACCTATGTTCTAGTTGATTCCCAGAGAACGCTCCCTCGCCCCATCGTGCACTTCCATCTAATTAAAACAGGTGTTTTAATTATTGCAGCAATTTAATTTCCGTCTGTACTACATGTGGTTGTGTTCTTCGAATGAACGTTTGTTATTCCTTGGCCCCATAAATGCCTTGGCCACTTGGCACATTTTACGAGCTGCGAGTGAGTCGGCCTCGAAGACCATTAAAAACTGTTGCACTTTCCTCTCACCCAAGTTGCTCATTAGGCGCAGTTCCAGCCTAGCTGTGCTCTAGATATGATTAATTTTTGTTTTCTGTTTATTAGACTCGTAAAAATGGCAACAAAAAGTGGTCTTTATTACTTTGTTCAACTGTTTTTAATAGCGTTTATGTGAAGGAGCTTTTTGCTTTTCCATTGTGTTAATTGGAAGCTAAAATGTGTTGTCTAAAATACTGAAAATATTAAACGTTTTTGGGATATGTAAAGGGGAAATATTATATTTTTTTATGTTACAACCATGTTTCTTCTTTTATGTCTGACAATGAATTGGGGGATTTATTATTCTAAGCATACATATGTATGTTCATCCCATCTTAGGCCCCTAATTAATTTTCCTTCTTTTTCTTGTAGATAAATTCGATCTAAATTCATACTATTAACTCATCTTTCCTGTTGGCATAACAATAAAGTCTCAATCTTCCCCCTTGGCAAACCCTTTTATTATCGTTATGAAAAATAAACTTTATTCCCGCGTAATTACATTGTCAGGGAAGGGGAGAGTTCAATCAGTTGTTTTTTTATTTCCCGGTCCTAATCAATTTTTGACGAAAAACCAACACTTTCCGCAGCATTTCATACTTAATCAGGTAATAATAACATAAATTAAATAAACAACGGATGGAGGCGAGAGAAAGAGAACTTTTATTTTCTTAAAGATGAAAGGGGGAATCCATGATGATGATGATGACGAGGTGTGTTAAATTTCACGCGTTACATTTAAAGCATCCCAACAATAACACAAATACCAGCTGGTGCTGAGGTGCAAAGGAAACCGAACCGAACTCGAAACCGAGCGATCCAAGACACCAGATATGTATCCAGAATATTGCAAGTTCATTATACAAACACCAATCAAACATCGATGGGCCGAGGGGCCGTTGGAGCAGGTATGAAAATCCAATTAAAGCCGTCAGGCAAATCGGGGCCGCAACAGTTGTTGCTGAAGGAGGAAAACTGCAACCTCACCGCACACACTTCTTACTCAATTAGAACAGAAAATTCGAAGGAAATGTGTGCACCGGCCTGAGCAGTGTGTGTGTCGGTGTGTGTGCCAACCAAAATAAATACGGAATTGTAGGCAAACGTAGGCAGCAGCAGCAACTCCGCCTGGCCCATGCATAACTCCAACTCCGACTCCGACTTGACTCTGACTCTGACTCTGTGGCCGACTCCTGCCATGTCGATTTTCCTCCTAAAAGGCTTGAGTTGATTTTCAAGTGGCCCGGCAACTGTGGCACTTGAAACCTTGTTTCTTTTCCCCCTTTTTGGCATTCTTCACCTGTCAAGGTGGACGCTCTCGGACTCCGACTTTGGCTCTGACTCCGCCGACTGTGCGGGTCGGGAAGTGCAATAAGAACGTCTAAAACCTCACACTTCAAAACTTTGGCCGAAACATCAAAGTTGACGTACACAATGGCCATTGATGTGATACAACTCGAGTGCAAAGAAAACAAAACACGAAACCCTAGTAGTCTTCTTGGTCTTGTGCCCGGGGGTGACTGCCAGCATCTGGAGAACCAGAGAACCAGAGGAGTCCGGACTGTGAGTCCGAGTAGGAGACGCAAGTCTGTGTCGTCCTCGTCTCGTCGTCGTTGGCGGTGGCTTCAATGTTGTGTCGTCAGCCTCAACAAGCGTAAAATATTCTCAGAATTGCAACAACTTTAGCTCCGGCTTCAGCAGCAGCAGCAACAGCAACAGCAGCAGACAACAGCCTTTTGGCAGAATTTCGACGGCCACAGGAGCGTACCAGCACTTGGGGCCCAAAGTGGGGCGGAAAAAGCCATAAAAAAAACTATGTGGGAGTAAACTTTGTTTGGGGAACAACTTAAAGAGAAGCAAAGATTAAATAATAATATGATAATTATTAATGAATTTTTCAGGATACTCAAGTCCTTGGAATTAGCCATTTATGTGCAAGAATTAAATAATTGTTAATTAGACTTGTGGTTTCTGGAAGATATTTCTATGAAAGACGTTCTTGATTGACTTACAGATATTGATTTCTGTACTAAATAATAGCTGACCACTGAAACCCTTGGGAAACTCAATTGGCAAATCCTGACACTGGTAAATAGGTTCCCTTGAAAGGGGTCTCTCTCCACCCCTATTCCTCCTAGAGGCATTACCGACCCCATTCCCACATTAACCGCTACCGTTTCATTACCGAAAATCTTCACTTCCTGGCATTAGAACAACAATCGATGGACGACAACGACGTCGATGTCGACAACATGGCCAAGCCAGGCCAGGCCAGGCCAGCGACGGCACGATGTCGTCCTCTCACAGAGGCCAGTCTACATGGGGCCGTCTCTATCGGAGCACTTAACATTTTCGGCTTTGGTTGCATGTTTCGTCGTGTGCTGAATGTTGCATAAATAAAGCGCAGATCACACGCAAACAAAGCTGCAGCAGCCGAAGCAGCAGCAGCAGCAGCGGCAACTGCAGTACAGTAGAACCACCACAATGGACACTGACACGGACACGGACAACATCAAAGTGTTGACTTGACATTTTGAACGACATTTTAACCTGTTTAGCAGCAGCGTCCGAGCTCAGTCGAAAGCCAGGCCAAAACCAAACAAGCGTGGCCAAAGCCAAGTCAGCGTGCCATGCCAGTTGGTCGCATCATAGCCGAAAGTTGGCAATGGAACGGGAGATGGGAATGGAGTCGGGGTTGGAGTCGGTTAATGGGGGATTAGAGGGTCTTAGGGGAGGGACAAGGGGAGCCAAATGAGACCAGCGAAGCAAACAACATGCCATGCTGCAATCCAAATGACTGCACGCTGGATGTCGATGCTCTTTCTTTGGGAAAGTTGTACCAAAAGTTATCTAGAAATTATTTTATATTTTTATTAGCTTTAAAATATAAAGCAGTTGGGATTTATTGAATAATTTTGCTATTTTATATAGTTTTAAAATTAGTTAACGAATAGGAAATAAAATATAAAACGGAAAAGCTGTATTCTGACAAAAACTAAAGACAAAGTTGAGACTTGGTTTATATAGATTATATATTTTAAATAAATATTTTTAAAGCAAGTATAGTAGAATATAAAAATTCCAATCAAATGCCTGTCTTGCTAACATTAACTCGTGAACTCTCAATTTTCCAAATTTTTCCAAATTAGAGTATCTAAAATTCATTATTCCCAGCCTCCGTTCACCTTGTTCTCGCTGTTGTTGCTGCTCTACAACTACGGCTGCGGTGGCTTCTGCTGGACGAGAATTCCGGTGATGATGACGCCGATTCGTTTTGGGCCATGTTGTTGACTCGCCTGGATGGCTGGTTGCCGGTTGCTGGTTTGCGAAGATGGTTCCGAGCTGGTTGCTCGCTGGGTCGCCAGGCGGCCAGGCCGCTGGGCAATGTTTGAGCTGTTGTTAATTTTCCTAAAATCAAAGCAGAAAATGCACAGGAAATGTAAACCGTTTTGTGGTAATACCAAAAACACGACGACGACAAACTGGAACGGAGAACGCTCTTCAAGAAATTGCATTTCGTTCTCGGCCCTTTCGGCCGTATGTTTGGCCAACGCATACAAAGTGCAGGCGCTTAATGGCTGGCTTTATGTGTTCATCTGCTTAAGTCAAATTAAAATATTAAAATTTATGAACGTCGCTGTATGTTCGCCAGGGCCTGATTATAGCCCTAAGAAAAAATACAACGAAATAAAAGAGGAGCGAAATAAAAGCGAATCTTACAACGTGCATCTCGGCTGCAGTGGAGCTGGCAGTGGAACCTGCTTAAAACGAAACCTGGACTGCGCCTGGACGGCTGCGATGTGCCGCAGATGATAAATAATCCACGCAAATCCCTCCCGCTCTTCAGGGCCCACTACACCCCCAATCCCCAAGCCCCACCTGCGCTACTCGCTCATCCGGCAGGTGCAAATCGCATGTGACAGCCAGACACTTAACTCTTGGCTCTCCGAGTGGCCCAGAGTGCTTGAGAGCTGCTCAGTCTCTGTTTTTAGACTCTGACTCTGGCCCTGGTTGGGATCTGGGCGCTGGGATCTGGCCTAATGCAAACACGTAAGCCACGCTGACCAGGTCGCCAGTCCGCATCCGAGTCTGAGTCTGGAGGAGCCTCGGTCATTTTTTATCGCATGTTAATCACAACCTTGTGGAACTTTGTTTACCTTCCCGACTGCAGCCCAGCTCCCTGCTGTCAGGTGGAGTTCAGCACGGAGCTTGGCAGCTCTTCTTCGCCCTTTTTGTTGTGCGGAATACCTTTTGTGTATTTATGGCTACACTTTTGCCAAGGAGTACTGTGTATTCATTGAGGCTTAGGCAGGTCGCAGAGTATTAAAAGATGTATCTTTGGAGGAGGAACTAGCCAAATGTGATTAAAAATTGTTATGTGAACTTGAACTCTTAAATATATTTTAAGATCTATCATTTCTATAGCTTTTTTACCATTTAAAAAATATATAAAATCAGCAAATTTAAGCTATTTTTTATTATAAATCTTTTTAATATCTCTTTAATATACTTTCGAATTTAAATTTAAATAAATTATAAATATGTACATATCTTTCTTCCTTTTAACTTTATTGATATCATTTTTGGAAAATTCTTTTTAAACTGATTTTTATCAAAATATTTGCAAAAAATTGTAAATACATTTTCGTTGAATTGTTTACGTCTCTAATAATATTTGGCTAAGTATCCTATGGCTTTGAAATTATATATCATATGCTGACTTTATCTCTCGTTATTCCCAAGCTAGGGTATTTCTTGGCTCAGCTAACCGGGCTTAATCCCGTGTTTATTTTTTTTTTCGTTGCTGCCTGTATGCATATTTCCAGCTGCTTCTCATAGACTTTGAGCCTGGTCTAAGTGAATGCAATTAAAATTGACGTTAATCTGCTGGAATTCTGATGTTTTGTCATGTTTGCGCGCTAAAGATGTTATTTTGTTTTGACATGCTCTTGGCCGGGCCAGAGCAGCTTGGTAGCCGGCAGCCAGGTCTCGTTTTAGCCAGGATGGAGTGCATGCAACAAAGTCCACAAAGCCAGCCAGGAGTCAGGAGACGACTCCCAACTGCTGACTCCCGACAGTCGACTCCAGAGCCAGACTCCCAGCTCTGTGTTGTCGTGTACATGTAGATCAATCTATCTAACTAACGCGCCTGGTGTTTGCCCGGGCCGGTTGGCTAGGAGTCTCTTGGCCTGGCCATGGCTTGTTATTTAAATTGTTATATTATTTGTGGCTGGCTGAGCTTGGGAACCCTGCTAGCTGCAGCTCAGCTCGTCTCTCGCCCGCTTGTTAAGGCTTAACTTTAATCGAATTCGTCTGGCGTCGGTGTTTTCTGGTTTGCCTGGAACGTATATCTTTGGTCGCTGGTCGCTGGTCGCTGGTCTCTGGCTTGGACTGCCCTTTTAATGCCCGTTTTGTAGTGTCTTAAAGACATGCAGTTAATGTTTATGATTGCTTACTCAAATCACTTATTAAATGGTTTTCCTGACTCGTTTATTGTTTGGCTATAAATAAATTCTGGCCCAGCGATTGAGATTACGAGTTCAGGGTAAAAGGGCAAAGGCCATAGAAGGATTCATCGGAGGTATCAAATGACCAAGCTCAAAGGGTATAACAATTAACTTAGAGATAATTTCAATGAGGGGTTTACTGGGAATATTTGGTCTTAAATCATTTTAACTCTTAATTGTTCTAAAAACAAAATAAACATTTTAGAATAAGCTATTAAATCTGAAATATGAGGCATTGGGTTTCATAAATATTTGAAAAAGACTTTCAATTATAAACTATTTTATGTATGTGTAATAAATCACTTATAGTCTACAAATTATTAACTCCCTTTCCATAATATAACCAATAATTCATTAACAATTTCTCCCACCAGAATGCAAGCTCCATTTAGTAACTCTTCGTATCTCCTTCCATCAAACTGAGTAAATCAGGAGAGTCCTTGCAAGTTGGACCTTCACTTGCCAAAAAAAGAAAAAGAAAATAAAAACATATATTGGATGGACGACAAAAACTGGAGAAAAGAAAGCAGAGCTGAGCAGCTATAAATCTCTAGCTACTATCTCACTGCACACACACTTTTAGCCATTATTACTGCAACATTAAGACACCGAAATGGCCAGGCTTTTGTTGGCAGATCCCAAAGCCAGATGCCAGGCCATAACTGCCATTAACATTGGCACTTAATTTACTTTTAGCCAAAAACCGAAAACCAAAACAAACGCAAACAGACAAACAGAAGCGCGTACCCTCACCCTCTCTTACAAAATGACGCACTGCCGCTATCTTATTATATTTGGCCAACAATAAGGAGCCACCAAGAGAAAAAAAAAGTACAAAGAAAATAAAAATATATAAACAGGGGAGAACAACAATTAAAACCATTTTCGAGCGAGCAAACAAATGCCAATGGAGAGACTGGGAAAAAGTCGCATTCCCATTGTCCGGCCAACCTCCTGCGCTTATTTATTGGCGTCCTGTCCAGTTTTTGGCCATTGTTTGCTCTGAGTGTGTGGGGGGCAGAGCTGGAGCGGGAACGGGGCCAAGAAAAAGGAAAGTAAACCAGGCAAAAAGGCCACCAAATAGGATAGAATGAAAGTAGCTCAATCTCCTTTCGTTCCCTCGATATCTTAACAATTTTCAATTTTAGCTTTTGTTCTCCAAAGCAAACAATAAGAGAAACAAACTGAAATGGTGGCGTTTAAAGGAAGTCTGAACTGGGAGATGACCATTACATTTTTATATATATGGCAAGGACTTAAATTTACAGGGAATTTTGTTTTAAAAATATAGGAAAAATAAGCAGTGAGAAGAAACATCAAAAAATGTAGAGGTCCTTTTAAAGCATTGATTGAATTTTAGATTTAATCTCTTTATTATATATATATTTTTTTTATTTAAGAACTTATATACCCTCTTTTGTAGAGATACCTTTCCAAAGGGACAACTAAATCTAATGTCCTTTATCCTCATCACAACCTTTTTTCCAACAATTCCCCTTACATTCTGCGGTAGGTCCTTTTCTCCCTATTTTATTCCCCCCATAAGTTGATTTTCATTTAATTTGATTGCATTGCCAAAGCAATTTCCATTCCACTTTAATTCCTATTTTTGAACCCATAAATAATTGTCAGAGCGCGCAGGCGTGAATGCCTGAGTTCGCTTCTCCACCTATTTACCCCTTTGTTATGGCCCCCAAAAATAGAGCTCATAATTTTTGTCAAAATCAAATGGTACTTTCTATATATACACATAATGTTATTTGGGGGGGTAAATTCCAGAATTATTTCCGGTGAAGTTCGGCTTCGACGCTGAGGCCCAGGCGTTAATGAGCTGCAGCATGCGCCGCCGAGTATCTGACAGATACTTTCTGCTATTGTCAAATGCTTGTCACGCTTCAATGAGGGCCTCGCCGAAAGAAATTTTCATAATTTTCCCCCGTCCCCGGAAAAAGGTTTGGTTCCGTTTGGGAGTTTGGCTGAATTAAAATGTAGTTTTTTAATTAAACCCACTTAAAATTTATTGTTCATTGAATAGAGTTTAGAGTACGCATTGGCCATGAAATTGTTTAATTTCCTGTTTACTTTTTGAGAGTGATTGAGACATTTCGAATGAAAAAAGAATCTTCAAAAAGAAGTGGGTTACAATTAAATGACTTTTTTATACAGAATGTCTCGGAATATGTTTATAATTAAGATAGAACCCCGCAGAATATGTTTCTTTTCTAAATAATTCGATTGTCAAATGGCAACAGCCCGGCGATCTATCAAGTAGAAAACGGAGACTGCACTTCTATCTATTTGTCAGGTCGTTAAGACAGTCGTTCTCGTCGTCCCATCCGACTGTCTATTCCCAGGCATTCAAGCATAAAACTTGCCAGCGACACAGGAAGCCAGTCAGGGAGTCAGGGGGAGCCCCGAAAAAATAGAGACACTGCAGCCGAAACAGATGACAGATCGTTCAGGTATTTTTACAGCATTGATATAATTAATCGAGGACCCGGAATTTTCAAGCTTAAGTCAACGAGCTTCAACTGTCAGCACGCCGCTCATAAATTACAATTTATTATGACATCATATTTTCTTTTTTTGTCTTGTCTCCAGGATTACTCGGTTTCCATTTCGTTCAGTTTCCCTGCTCAGTTTTGCTGCATAAATTGTACAGATCCAGATCTAGATATAGATGCCTCGGCAGCGTACGGCAGCGTAATATTTCCTTGCATTGAATTGTCAGCGCCTGCTTACCTAGTCATAATTTAGTGCTTCGACAGGGACCAGTCTCCTCCAGCTCTGCTTACAGCCTTCTCTTCACTCCCATCTCGCCCATCCTCTCCAGGCTGTCAGCACTTCCCAGCTAGCTGCTAGTTTATACGACTGTGAACATGTGCACGATGCATTTATTATCTATGCATATCCTGGCTCTGATTGTCGTCTCGGCTCTTTGAACTTTCCTGCCGGATTCTCCCGCCGCTGACAGCTTCTTCTGCCTTCTGTCTGTGGGTCTTCTCATTGCCGTATGATTTATTCGGTTATTATGGGTGATTAGTTGGCTTTCGATGGCTTCCATATGAGCTTTAGTTCCTAGGGATTAAGATGTCAGCCAGCAGGGGATTTACTTTCAGTTAGCTCTTCTTTCTGAGCATTACTTAGTCATGATTTCATTTAAATATTAATTATAATTTCATACATTTTTCAGTACAAACTGTTTGTTTGCAATAATATCTCATTGGGGACAGCTTCTAGCAAACCAATTAGGAAGGCAATTTCGGCACCGCTTCCCCAAGCAAATTGTCTCATCATGATCTTGGCACTTTGCTACCCATTAGCCTTTCTAAATTACGGCTTCTTCGCGGCAGTTCAAAAATTAATTAAAACTTCTGTCTCAAGAACGATGCCTGGCCAGAGATTATAAATGGGGAGCGCCATCAAGAAAGAATTGTGCCACACACCAAAAAGAGAAACAAAACCAAAACGTAGCTAAAAAAAAAAAACAGGAAAATAAAATACAAACTACTTTAGAATAACTCATTACGCAATGGCAGGCGAACAACTTTATTACACCTAAAACATTTAAAAGTAATTTACAACAGACATTAGCCCGAAAAAGAGACGAGAACCGGGCGAAAGCCAGATGATGGGACCTCGGTCCCAAAAAGATACACTAAGTACTTGAAGTGCGCGGCAATTAACAAATTTCAAATGAGATAACGCTGCCAGCGGAATCTTGACTTGGCCCAAATGGTCAGTGCAGCAGCCAGCCATCCAGCCAGCCAGCTTTTATGGTGACGATTAAGTTGTGATGATAACATTTTAATTTACCAAAAACCCAAAAGACCTACAGCAAGGACAACCAGGACCAGTACAATGTCCGCGTCCAGCCTCCGATTCTTGGGAGAACATAAAATCATGTTTTATGTCCCCTGAATGCAGCTGAAATCGAGATCTCTCTCTCTGTGTTCTTCTCCCTTCCCCTCACAGAAAATAAAGAAAAACTATAGGAAAAACTAAAGATTTGTGGTCATTGATTGTGTGCGCACACACAGAGATTTTAATTTTCTAATGAAAGATAAATGCTTTCGAGATACTTTGGCTCTGGTTTGATTTCGTGTTTCTCCAGTTTCCCTGGGCTCTGGCTTTGGCCCTGGCTCAGTCTCTTCTTGGGCCACATAAATTTTCACTTGTCCCCGGCCTGGATTCGATTCTGTTCTAAGGAAACCCAACTGGGTTGCACCTTTCTGTGGCCTTTTTGTTTTTCCTCTTTCATATGCGTTGTCATTGATTATAATAAAAATCAAAATAAGTTGTAATTTATTTGGGGACATTTTTGGGCCCAACCCCTTTTCAGGGAATTTGATCAATCAAATCGAGGAGAGTGGAGGAGTTCCTGCAAGTCACCATTAGCGAGGAATGATTTATTTATTGTTCAGAAACTGTGTTGTGATTTTATGCATTATTATTTAATTAAGGCGCAAATGAGGTTTGCGGTTGAAATTGATTCGTTGGGGATTGCAGGCTGAATTTTAATGGGTTTTCAATGGGAAGGAAGCAGAAGGAGAAAACTTCAATAGAGAGATTTATAAAGCACTTCAAAGTAAACTATTTCCCTCCCACAAGATTCGTCTTCTTCACGGCACCGAAAAACACACAGCGAAAACAATTTCCACCTGGGCCCAGCCCCTTCTAAGAGAAAAATGAACCTAAAGATACGTTTTAGGCAGACAAAAGGGGAGATACAAATGCGAGGCCATAATCAGAGTCACTCAAAGCCGCGGAGGGAGCCATTTGTATCCTGTTTAGTTGATAGCCGAGAACTGCAATTAAAGAAGCGCACTTGCACTGGCAGAAAGAAGAATTAACTTAAAAATAAAAACATATTTAGGTATGTATATAATAATTTTCTATATTTATTGTACAGTTGCCTCTTGAAAATTTAAAGAATAAACTAATTGTTTACAAGAGAAAGATCATAAAAATAATCTATGGTCTAGCAGTCTCACAAAATATGGCTTCAAGTCCTTGAAATGTTTACCAAAACATGTAAAATATATTTCCAGTTAATCAGGTAATTCTTTTTAGTGTAAGCCCTCTTAGTAATTGTGTGCGAAAAGATGCAGCTGAAGAACGCAGCACTCTCCAGATGCGTATTAAATGATAAGGCCACAAAAGGTTGAGGAGGCCACAATCCCAGACCGCAGACAAAGTTGCCGGCAAGTTGGCAAATAATTGCAAGTTACAAACAATTTTTGCTACGATTTAAAACACAGACGCAGAACTAAGGCCGTGAAGGCCCCCCAAATTAATACCACGTGCAAATTTTTAACCCCAGCACCCGTAATTATTTTCAATCGCTCTCTGCGTTTCACTCTTTGCCTCTTAGCCTCAGCTCCTGCCTTGGCCTCTTCCCAATTTGATTTATGCTATCAAATGTTGGACAGCCGAAGGAAGTCGTCGTTGGAATTCAAGCGCTTCAGGGAGGGATCCTTGGATTCAAGGGGGAGTACAACTGAGTAATGGCTGAATCCGCAGCGAACGCATTTCCGAATCACTGGCAAGAGCCACAGCGAAATGAGCTCGAGCGACTACCAGTCGAGAAATCCTAGATTGAGGCACTGCTTAGAGATGGCTCTGGCACCTCCCTGAGATTGGCACTCTGATTCGAGATGGGAATGGGAAAAAGAATTGATTGCCATTATGTGAACTTTTATTATTTATTTGTTTGCAAATCCTTCAAATTAAATACCAATGGTATTTCAAGATTTTCAGCTTATTTATAATAATACAAAATATAAATTCATTCAGTTTCGCAGATTTAAAGCAGATTTATAACAGAAATAAAGTCACTTGAAAGTAAGTCTAAAACTATAAATATAATCACTTAAAATCATTAAATTCTCAGCATCTCCGGAGCTGGTTTCAGGCTTATTAAATTCCTAGTTTGTACCACATATTAACCTTTTAATATAAGATAAAGATACTATCCCAAATCACGTCCAAGCTCACGTTGCCATCGCTTAAAAGCCATGGCCAGCGAAGCGTATGTGCGGCGCTGGCCACCAGCAGCAGCAGCAGGAGGAAGGAAGGAGAGGATGCGTTGGGAAAAAAGGGAAAATACTGCCACACATTGCCACACTTCGAAACCGAAACCAAAACCCGGACTAAAAACGTTGCCTGCCCCGTTGGCTGCGTGAGAAACACACCTGCCCGACTGACTGTTCCTCCTCCCCGACCGTTGGTATCTTGAAGATACATTTGTGCTGTTGTTGCTGCTGCCGCTGTTGCTGCTGCTGCCCCTCCGGGGTTCTGTGTGTTTGCACACGCATCGTCGGCGATGTTGCTACTTCTGCCGAGGATGTTCGGTGTCTGATTCTCAGTCTGAATGTGAATCTGGCGTCGGACCTTGGGCTTTGGGCATTTTTGCACTGCAAATGTAGCTGATTAACCGAAAGGGTTCCAGAGTGCCACGGCAAGGGCGGTGGGAATGGGCCACGCTTGACTTGCCTAATGCCACTTGACACTCGTTCGAGGGGGAATCTAGGCGGTCAAGGGGTTAAGGGCTAAGGCTGCTTGGACAGAAGTTAAGCTTCAAAATGTGAGTGAAGAGGGGTAAAAATTCACTGTAGTAATAAGTCTAAAAATCAGGGAAATATTTAAAAAATTTTATTTTAAATTCAATTCTCTAACGAAGTTATTAAAGTCTTCAATTTGTTGCCTTCTCAACTTCTTCCTAATTTCCCTACAAATTGGTTTTACCAAACAGTTTCATATCTCCGCAGCGGGCAATTTCCTCTAGTTTAGAGCCCACCTCCGTAAATTTTCGAACTATCCTCGGGTTGTAATTGAAACCTTGGTGGAAATAAAGATAGATGATCTTTAATGCTGACCACTTTGCATACGATCTGGATGGTTAACTCATCTCTGACAGGTTGAAGCACTCACTTTCTTTCCAGCCCAGTTCCAAGTTCCGCCCCTATCGTATCGCTACAGATCTCTGGTCGGATTTGGGCATCTATAGCCCACACTTTTGATTATGGTTTCCACCGAACTGTGTGTGTGACTCAGAAGATGCCAGAAAACCCAGAGACACGCAGATGAGAGGCAACTTAGATTTCGAAAACGATTAGGCAAACTTGCTGGGGGTTCGTGTTTGGAGCGCTGCTTGAGGTTTTTGTAGGAAAACCTTTTGGGGGCAATTTCCAATGAAATGGAAAATTGAGGCGCCAGTTGAACATGGATTTTCGAACGAAATCTTAACCGCAGGAGAGCCACAGAGTGGCTTGCCCTACCAATAATTACCCTTTCTTTCAATTAATAAATGACGTTAACATGCTGTCAAAATATATATATATCTGTGGATCTGTGGACCAGCCAGCATCTGTATCGAATGCATCTCGCAGGCAGACGCAGACAGGCCCAAGTGCAAGTCCAGACTTCATAAATTATAATTTGCTTGCGGCCATAAATAGCCGCCAGTAGTCTTGGACACTTTGACTACCGATTATAATCAATCTTGGAGATAGATTTTGCCCAGACAACGAATGTGGCAGGCCACGACTAAAATGATAGACGCACAAAGCTTTCGTAATTTAAAACGAGCTGAAGTCCGAGTCTGAGCGATCACGCAATGGATCTGCCATGGCTTCTCAATGGTGTATCTCCTCGGAGCTAGTAGCTGTGAACTCTCTCCACCAACATGTGTCCATGTCCAGAGCCCGTGTCCATGTCCAGTCCTTCTCGGTGGCAGTTGCTTCTGCAGCAAGATGAATTCGCAAACTGATCGTTGGAACACTGAGAGTAATTTTTATTGTGAATTAAGACTTAAATTTCTTTCTTACGATTTATAGGCTATAACAAATAAAGTTTTCTTTATATTCTGGTGTGTTTTTTAACCCTAATCTCTATGTAGTTATTTCTCTCAGTGTCCCCTTTGGCTGGCATGCAAAATAGGCGCATGCAAACATGTGTCTCCGCGTTGTCTGGTTGTCTGTGCCCAACTGCAACACGCATTTATCTGCGGCATTTATCACGCATGCAGCGGCTATCCAGGGAGTGGACACCGGGGCTTCTCTCCTCATCCTCCGATCCCCTGTTCCGTATTCACTAGGCACTGGCGAGATGGCAGCCATATCAGGTTGCTAGCGTCTGCTCGTAGATAAGTCGAATGCGATATGCGTATCTCATAGATTTGCCATGAGACGTCATCCAGTCGCTTCTCCTCTGGCTATTTTTGGCCCTGCCTGGTTGCATAAACAATTTGTGGCTTTTCCTGTTGCGGCACACGTTCGTTAATTTCCCTCCATTCCCCCTGCCCGTTAGTTTTCCCCCAACGGTTTTGCATTTTGTCTAAACAAATCTCGATTGATAATTCTGCATAAATTATGCGAGCCAAATGAAATGAGCCCCAGACTGTGGCGGATACGGGCATTCCTTGCCAGATCTTTATGTGACAGGATCTGAAAGGAAACTGAGAAAAACAGAGAGAGCGAAAGAGAGAGACCCCAATTGATTTGCATTTTCCGGTTGCACAAGGGAAGTTGCTGAAATAGCTGCTTGCGAAATACAGCTCTCAAGTATCTCACAGATCTTGGCTAGTCTCTGGGGTTACTTGATTAAAAGTTAATCAACTGCGAAGATTCTTTAAAGTGAGATATAGATGAAGTGGGTTTTCCCCCCAAGAAGTGTTCTAGGAGAGCCGAGAAAGTGCTAAGAGCTTAAGCTTTCTTTCTCTTCGATAGTAGTCATTGTTTACTTTTGATAAGTTATAGGTCGCCCATCGGCAGTTTCTCAGATCACAGATTTAAAGGTAAAAAGCTTTTCCCAGACTGCTGCAGGTGCATTAGCGTCGATGTGCGGAGTACTTCTCACCAACTCATCTCAGATGTCGGGGAGAAAAATCACAAGTCAGCAAAGCGTTCACACACAGCAATGCCTTTGCGATGGGCCCCAGGTATTTACCTACTATATAGCATCGCCATTCGATTTAAAGTTAACCTCCGAAGGCGGGGAATTCCGGGGGCATCAGGAAGGTATTGTAGGTACACGGGTATTGTGCCATTGTGCTTGCTGGACCCCGTCTTGGTCTCTGGTCTCTGGTCCATTGTCCGCTGACTTCCGCTGCTCACTGTCGCCTTTCTTCTCATCATTCTCGTTCTCATTGCATTTAACGCTCATTTCTTGATTCATTATATATTGTGATTTCTCTAAAAACGGGCAGCAGAGGACGAAAAAAAGTGTGAAGCCGGGGATGAATGAATGAAGGAATCCTGAACAAAGGCCGGGTCTTTCCGGTTTCGAATACCTCCACTATTCTTTGCACATTTCGGAATATGATTAATTGCCGGAGTCAATTGATATTTTATTGGTTTAGAGAAGCTGCCTCCTGGGAGGAAGCTGCCTTCTCAATAAAGTATTTTGCGGAAGTTGCATTCGAACCGGAACTGTCAGCGGCTTAAGATTCTCCAAGGCGTCCTAAGCATTTCCAAATATCTTTGTCTTTTGGGTCTTGTTAAAATGTTTGCCTCAAATGCTGACAAATGGGTTGTGCCGGCGGACAAACATCAATTGAAAGGGCAGCTGGCTAAAAAAAAAAAAAAAAACAAAACAAAACAAAAATGTGGAAGAAGCTGAGCTGCGATTCAAAGAGTAGCCGACGTCGCGACGGGCAAACAACAGGGCCAAAAAGTACAAGACTCGGAAAGACTCTAACCCGTTGCAACTAACAACTAACAAGTTTCTTGTTAAAACAACGCCGGGTCCAATAAAACAACAACCACCGCGCATGCGCGCCGGATTGAATGTCGAACATATATACCCATATAGACGGATATTTAGTGTGACTGCCACTTGGTCAGCTGGCTGTCCGTTCCCATAAATTTGCTTCTCAGAGCCTTTTGGTCAAAGTGCGTTTCGTTTGCCTGCGTTTCTCCTCATGTACGACATTATTCGGTGGAAAATATGTTTAAACACAAAAGTATTTAGTCATGAGAATAGCCGCAAGACTGCCTTAAGTCAAGGGTTAACCTTAGGTTAGGCGGTATAACTCAGGAAATAAGTTTTATTGAAAAAACTAGTAAGGGGTTGGTTAAGAAAAATAACTTTAAGCTTGGAAAAAATATTTTAAAAAATTGGAATAAATTGAAAATATTTATATGATGCATAGAAATCAGATTTGTAATATAATATTTGTAATATTTCAATGAATTTTTATATTAAGTGCTAGAAATAAATAAATAACAAGATTTCTCTGCTGATAATAATATGCTAATGCTTTTAGAATCCAACTTTCGATGTAATCTCTTCAGATTGCATATTAAAATTATTAAAAAAATTTGTATTTAATTTTAAACAAATTTTTATGTACTCAAAGATCACTAAAACAATTCCCCCTTTACCTAAACCCCTTGTACCCTCCAACTCTCAACCCTATTTGCATTCCCAAGTTGGCACAACGGTAGTCCCTGGTCCAGGGCCCTTCGCCAGACCCTGTTTTACCTAATTACACACGAAGCTCCCCCCTTTCTACCCATTTGGCTGCCCTCTCTAATTGTTTAAGTGCTTTTAGCGTTTGGCCAAACAATTTTCATATGCAACTCTCCGTCCACATTGGGACGGCAAACAGACCTTTCCAGTTACCATAAAGCATGAGGCATGCCTCGCCTTTATTTTAAGTTGGTCTCGAAATTCGTTGTTGGATTTGGGTTTTTATTGCTGGGAAATTCTCACACATTGTCGCAAATTGAGAGAGAGACAGGGCAGATCGAGGCCTTCCGATGTGTGACGTGAGAGAGTCACAGGTGGGGAAAAGCACTCGTGGCACCTGTCTTGCCCACCTGGTGGCATAAAAGTAAAAATGCAAACTTCCGTTAGCCGCAAGTGCAACAATCACAGTGTTTTGCATCTGGTTTTGGAAAGGAAATTACGCTGCTTTTTTCTATTTTCCTATGTAGAGCAGTTGCCCCCGTTAACGAGGCGAAATTAGATTTCCTAACAGCTTTTTTTATAGGATTCTGGCTGCTATATAGCTTCGAAGGCATATAATTATGGAGATGCAAAACCTTTCTTTAACTGAAACTGCTCAAAATTAAGAGTGATTGTTTATTATGCGTTGCAAAAAAAATATATAGCTTAAACATTTTATAAGAAAAGATTGCTGGAGGTTGCAAGGGGATGCCGGAAGAAATTAATTGTTCAATAAATATATTCTTTAATATAAAATCTTCGTTTTAGAATTCTATAATTTATTCCTTGCTAATTGCAGGTATTTATGTACTATATATCGCAAACCTAATGTAAAGATTTTTAAATATATTTCCTCGCCATTATAAACATCATCTGTAAGATCCCAAATTAAATTAAATTATTTATTACAAATTCAGTCTCTTACTTTATTTATATTTTGGTTATATCAATGCAAACTCCGTTTAAATAGTAGTTTTTCTCTTGTGAAAATCTGGTTACAAATGTTGTGAGCCATAAATTATTTATATTTATTTGCTGGCTAAGATAACAAATCAAATTCATGAATTGCCTTGGCCAAAGCCAACTATTAACAGTTGCCTCAATTTCGGGCAATGTATAAATTTAACAACTTTCATGGTAGATAAAAAGGCAGTCGGAAAAGATTTCCATCTCCCAGGGAAAATACATTTTCTGGGCGACGGAAATATGCAAGTTATGTCAGTGGAGAGTAGGAAAAATGTGTGCACATGTTGGCACAAAGTTATGGCCATTTAAAGTTGATTTTCTTGTTGTCACAGTTGTCTCAGTTTTTTCTGGCTCCATTATATATGTATTTTTTATGTTTGCTAGCTCGTAAATAGTTGTAGTTGCTGCTCTTCAACTGTATCGGATGACACAATATTTTAAGGAAAAACTGAAGTGCAACACTTTCGAGATTTGCCTTAAGAGGAGGTCCAAAAATATCAATTTCTGGGCTGGCAAACCGCACTAAGAGGTCTCCACTTACGCCAGGACCTGTCTTTGATCCCTGAATCTATGACTCCTTTTCTTGTTTTATGAGTTCTTAATGTTAGTTGGACTGCAGCAGAGGAGTTTTCGTCACTCGAGCAGCCAGGCAGCATATCCTCGATGACGTGCGGCTTCTCCGGCGTGTGAGTAGCGATTGCCGGAGAGCAGGGCTACCTGCCTGCCGTCAGCATAGCCAGATAAACGAGTGAAAATGGTCCGAGTGAGTGGAATTTGTTCTCCAAACTGGTTTTGAGGGAGATTATATTTATCTGTGAGGGTTGTTTGTTCTCTCCACAAGGCCGCAGTCGAAGCGGTTGCAGCTGCTCTCGAAACGGTCTCCGACAGGCCAGCCGAGGTATCGTCAGCGCGGAAGGCACTTCGGAAAATCAGTGAAAATCGTTGCCTCGTCGTGAGCGGTTGTCTCTGCCTTCTAGCCAAGCCCAGACCCAAGACCCGCTGTTACCAGAGTTGGTAACACAAAAGAGCGTAAACCGTCGTCGAACCAAACAACAACTTGAAGCGTGCAGCCAAAGCGAACCTCTGGATTATCGCGCACGTTTCTCAAACAATCTAAAAAAACAAAAAATCAACATCACACACTAAACAAGAGTTTTATTTTCAACACACTGCCACTGAAAAATTTATATATTTTACAAATTGGATAAATGTGACAAAACATCAAATTGTTTGCAAATTCGAAAAAGTGAAATAGTGACAAACTCAAACTCAAAACACATCACACAAAGAAAAACTAAACATTGCTTTTTAAGTTCAGTTCATCGGTGGAAAAAAATACAAGAAATTGTTGCTAAACAATCTTCAAAGAAAAACAAAAACGGTAAGTTTTAGTTGTGACTTAAACAGAGGAAAATTTAACAACAGTTCAAGAAATGTGAAATGTGAAACTGAAAATAGTTGAGCTCAGAAATATCGAAAATAAATGAATACAGTTTTGTAATAGATTAAATATTTTCAAACAGTTTGAGAAATAAAATTTAAAAATACTTCCATTCATATATTTTTATATAAATTAATATATTTTGTGGTAAACAATTTAAATTAATTCAGGAAGAAAACAGTGTGCAAAATGTATTTTAATAGTTTCGCCGAAGATTTTATTTTAGTTAGAAATCCCACACAGTTTCACAAATAGTAAAATTCCAAGAGTTAGTAAATTAAATTCACATATTTTAAGCTCCAGAAAAAATAAAAACTAGTCCAAGCTATAACTCAAAAAATTGAAAATAGACAACAAATTTTCCAGAAAGCCATAAACAAGTCTAAAAATATAAAAAAATACAGCATAAAGAAAGGGAACCACATGATAAAATTTAATCAATAGAAACAGTTCCACGAAAATAGGCTAATTAACCAAACTCAACCGAAAAAAAACCAAAGACTACCAGAGACTAATTTTTAAATATTTTCCCTCGTTTGTCTACCCGCAGAACTATGGAAAACTGAAAAGAAAAGCGAGGAAAACTCCGAAATAAACGAAACTGAACAGTCGCTAGAGAAAGACTGAGAGAGAGCTAACTTAGCAACAAACAGAAAAGAAAACCCAACCAAGATGCATAGACACGCAATGATTGCCCTGGTGGCCATTTGGGGCATCCTGGCCAGCATGGGAGTGGAGCCAGCGGCGGGCTTGGCCAACTGCCCGCCGGGCTGCCAATGCGACGACAACACCCTGGTGGTGCAGTGCGGCGAGGGGCAGCTGGACGTGCTGCCCATTGCGCTGAATCCATCGATCCAAAGACTGGTGATCAAGAGCAACAAGATCAAGACCATCGACTCGTCCATCCAGTTCTACGCCGAGCTGACCTTCCTGGACCTGTCCTCCAATCACCTGATGACCATCCCGCAGCGCACCTTTGCCTACCAGAAGAAGCTGCAGGAGGTGCATCTGAACCACAACAAGATCGGCCAGATTAGCAACAAGACCTTTATTGGTTTGTCGGCGGTGACTGTCTTGAATCTGCGGGGTAACCAAATCTCGGAGCTGCACCAGGGCACCTTCTCGCCGCTACTGAAGGTCGAGGAACTGAATCTGGGCGAGAATCGCATTGGCTACTTGGATCCCAAGGCCTTTGATGGACTCACTCAGCTGAGGATTCTCTATCTGGACGACAATGCCCTGACCACCGTTCCCGATCCCGTCATCTTTCAGGCCATGCCCAGTCTGGCCGAGCTCTTCCTCAGCATGAACACCCTGCAGAGCATTCAGTCCGGAGCCTTCCAGGATCTGAAGGGTCTGACGCGACTGGAGCTGAAGGGTGCCAGTTTGCGCAACATTTCGCACGACAGCTTCCTGGGATTGGAGGAGCTGCGTGTCCTGGATCTTTCCGACAACCGCCTGCAGCGCATTCCATCCGTGGGCCTCAGCCAGCTGGTCCGCCTCGAGCAGCTCTCCCTGGGACAGAACGACTTTGAGGTGATCAGCGAGGGTGCCTTCGTGGGCCTGAAGCAGCTGAAGCGTCTGGATGTGAATGGAGCCCTGAAGCTGAAGCGTGTGATGACGGGAGCCTTTGGCTCTAATGGTAACCTGGAGTACCTGAACCTCTCGTCCAACAAGATGCTCGTGGAGGTTCAGGAGGGCGCTCTCAGCGGTCTGCCCCATTTGCGACATGTGGTGCTCAAGGCCAATGCTTTGACCTCGCTGGCCGAGGGTCTGTTCCCGTGGAAGGATCTGCTTACCCTGGATCTGTCAGAGAACCCTCTGTCCTGCGACTGCCGCATCATGTGGCTGCACAATCTGCTGGTGTCCCGAAATGCTACCCAGGAGGAGGTGTCCGAGCTGATGTGTGAGTTCCCCGAACGCCTGCGTGGCGAGTCGCTGCGTCACCTGAATCCCGCTCTGATGGGCTGCTCCCACACCGATCCTCGCAAGCAGGCACTGATTGGTGCCTTGCTGGTGGGATCCGCTGCCACAATCACTGCCCTGGCTTTGGTTCTGTACCGTTGCCGCCACAAGATCCGGGAGACCATCAAGGGCGGTCTGCTGGGCAATTCGGCGCTGGGCCGTAAGGAGCGCGAGTACCAGAAGACCTTCT
Source organism: Drosophila anomelani (assembly GCA_035045905.1). NCBI lineage: Eukaryota > Metazoa > Arthropoda > Insecta > Diptera > Drosophilidae > Drosophila > Drosophila anomelani. The sequence goes on from JAWNOO010000165.1 coordinate 16,125,110, forward strand.
GCGATGAGGACTACATGTCGCGTCACCAGCACCATCCCTGCTCCCTGGGCATCCACTCCACCTTCCCCAATACATACACGGCGCCCCATCATCCAGGAGGAGCCCATCACTACGGCATGTGCCCAATGCCAGTGAATGACCTGGGAGGAGCTGTGGATCCGCAGCAGAAGTTCCAGCAACTGGCAGTGCCCACGGCCACGATGGTGAGCGAGAAGAAGCTGAACAACAACAAGGTTATGACATCGCAGGGAGCCGTGGACGACAGCGCCTCCTTTGTGCTGCACATGAAGGCGGCCACCATGGGCCGGGATCCGCACCAGCAACTGAATCACTACACCAAGCCGCAGTTCCTCTCGGCCACGGCAGCCGTTGGCGATTCCTGCTACTCCTACGCCGATGTGCCTTTGGCCATGCCGATGGTGCACGGAGGGGCGAGTAACCAGCCTCAGTTGCGCCTCACCCAGGAGCACTTCAAGCAGCGCGAGATGTACGATCAGGAGCAGCTCGGCGGCAGCGGTGGCGGTAGCGAGATCTTGGATCCCAACTATATCTACAGCAACACACACTACTCGATGCCGCTGGAGCAGCTGGGCAGGAGCAAGACACCCACCCCGCCTCCAGTGCCGCCAGCATTGCCCCTGAGGAATGGTCTGTGTGCCACCACCGGACGCCGCTCCTTCCAGCACAAGGTGGCTGCCAAGCAGCAGCAGCAGAATAACAACACTCTGCGCCAGTTCACGCACTGATCCGCGACCTATCGACGCCGCCAGCTGAGCATCTACGCTTAGTCGGAGTCCGAGCTGCCCACCACTGTGATGCCAAAACCCCCCAAGGAGCGCAAGGAGCCCAAGTCCCGCCCGCAGAACCCACTATTGGCTAAGTAGGATATAAGGAAGACATTGTAGTAGCTGTAGCCTAGAGGATAAGTCAGAGAAGTCCAGCCTGTACATACCTTTCCAGCACTATTTCGAACCTAAAGGATCTCTTCACTTCTGTCAGCACTTTGCCTCCCAGCAACTGTTTTCCTCCCCCCTTAAAATAACTAACAATTAATTAACCAATAAGCTGAATTGTAACATACATATACGAGTTTAGATAAACTAAAGACAACAAAGCACTGAGAGTCATTGTAAGCTTAATTTTAACTTATTTAATTTATTGTTAAATGCAAGAAAATCGAATTAAATGCAAGCCACTATTTATGTATTAGTTAAAAAAGAAATTTATGCAAATTTAAGCGATGAAAAACAAACAAGAAAGGAAAAAACAAAGAACGAAAAATATATACGCAATGAAAAATCATTTGAAAACAGAAAAATTACGCCTTGTGTACTCATTTTCCTTCTGCTTGGGATTTTCCAGCTTTCCTTTTCAGCCCGGCAAGCAGTACACGTGGAAATTTGCCTTTAATTAAACATTTTCTGTTGCAAACGCCAACTTTTCCTCTGTGTCAATTTGTCTCGACATTTTCACTTTTTCCTCCTTATTTTTCCACATTTTTTTTAATGCTCAAAACTTTTGACTTTCAATTCAATTAAAAGTAAGTTGTGAGTGCGGGAAAAAAGGTAGCAAAATTAATATACTATTATTCAATAGTAACGAGCTTGGAAACTTTTGCGGACCGCGCTCAAGCGGAGCGTGGCTCGTTGCAAGTGCCACATGCAACCGGAGGAGGAGGAGGTGGCTATGTGGAGCAGGAGGAGGCTTGGGAGGCGGAGGTTCGGCATACATAATTTTCAATTGCGGGAAGCACATGTGAGCATGGCGCAGAGCTACCCCTTCATTGTCACCTGCAATGCAGCTGTCGCCCGGCGGACCAGAAAGTTGCCAACTCACGTCGAAGTTTGCCCCTGGGAAACCAGAAAATTTCGAACCCAAACCTAGGCTGCCTCTAACATTTATTTACACAGAGACAAAAAAGTAGAAAAAAATTCTTTTAAGTAATAAGAAAAAGAACATTTTTAAATATACAATTTCTTTTTGTGTACAATTACCCACACTGTATCTTCTTGCCCTTTTCTCTCCGCTCAATTTCAAGCCAAATCGAAACCTATTTAGACAATTACGAAAATAGAAATCATTCCAGAACGAGACCAGCCAGCGACCAATGTACTATAATAACAATAAATAAATAACAAAAGGCAAATAGCGGCCAAGAACCAAGCCCCCCAAATGGCCAACAATGGCAGCCAAGACCAGATACTCACCTCCGAATGACTTCCAGTTGGAGCTGATGCGCCGCGGCGGGGAATCCATCATCAAATTTCGATTAAAAGGCGCGTGTACCTCAGCATCACTCGAGAATCTGGATACCGAAGAGAGAGTTGAGAGTCATTCGCACTATTCAAGCTTCATTAGGAGGCAAAGTAACGAAAACATTTTGATTTCGATCATTACAATTTCCTTTCAGGGCCCCCAGTCGAGGGAAAGAGCTACCGAAGAGCCGAAGAGGTTAGTGGATCAAGCCGCGGAGCCAGGCCAAGAGCCAGGCAAGAGCCAGACCCAGAGCCAGAGCCACAGCCAGAGCGAGTGTAATCATTAATTCGCCTCAACTCACTCACAGCGCAGATACGGATACGAGATACAGATGCCAGCGCCGAGATACATTTAGCGATTGTGTATCCCCAGCTCGTTCTGACAGACTCGCGGCCAAAGGCAATAATTATCGAGAGCCAAAAGCCGAAAGACTGGTCCAGATATCGAGGAGGCCCTTCCCGACCCCCCTCTCCGCCCCTCTGCCTTGATTGTATGATGACCATGTTGAAAATGCTCATTAAAGGCACTTCAGAAATTAAAGCATTTCACAATTGTTCCAAAAGCGCGAGCTCCCCCCGTCCAGGTTTAGAGTTCAGAGAGATTGAGATTTCCAGATTTTCGATTTGGTTTTCGATTCGAATACGGATTCGGCCCGCCATTTATCAGATGTTGTTATCTATCTCTTGGCTCGAAGCTCAATTAACGTGGCTTGAATGTCTTTCTGGGGTCAAGCTTGGGGGCGCAACCGATGAGTTTCGGTTGCGACGGGGGAAAGCACGAAAAGAAAGGCTTCAAATTCTGGTTATTTTTGGGGCACTTAACATAGAAGTTTGGTAATTTCATTTTAACGGATTATAATGCCGAGTCTTGTAATTATTAAGTGTGAAACTGCGGTGGGTGTTGCTGCATGAAAATGCCAAGGTATTCATTATGGTTACAGAGGAACTAACAAGTTTGTAAGACTATAATTATGCTAGAGGAAGCCTAGAGTGATTCCCCTTTTTTATTTTAGAAGGAACAAGATAAATAAATAAATGTTAAAGCAATCAACAGCTATTTCTTTTGTTTAATTATTGATAATTTATTTTTAAATTTTAAAAAAGGCAACCAAATCAGCTTAACTCATCTTTTCGGGTTTATATTTGAAGTCTACCTAAAGTTAGTCCGCTCCAGATGCACTTATCACTCCATTTAGTCATGGTCGACTATAAACCCCTCTCCCAGGTAACACGTGAAACTTAAGCCCGGGGCGTTAAGTCTTCCAGCCGCAACATCTACGCCTTCGAGGCAGCTCGTAAAATGTCCCAATGACAGTTTTCATTTGACAAAAATTGTGCGCATCTTTGGGTTTTTTGTTACACCTTACAATGGGCCCTAACTTGGTCTTCGGTCTCTGGGTCTCTCTCTATCCCGCCGAGTGCTGTGAAATTTTCCAACAATAACCCAACACAATTGTCCCGCTGAGCGGAGGAGACCGTGACGCTTGTCCCATGCTGTGATCGGTATGCCCAGGGCCTGGGCTCTCCTCCTGCTCACATTAATTTCTCATCATTTGGCCAGGCGGAGGGGAAACCAAGGTTCGAGACTACCAACTGCGTATTAATGGAAATGTTATAAGAGATTAGCAGGCACCGAGAACGAAGCAGAGATGCCCAAGAACTCAGCGGACAATTGCAAATGTTTTTGTCTGCTTAATGCGAATTTTTATGCTCAGACCATATACAAACGCAATTTGCAGGAAGGGCAGGAAGGGAAAGGGATTTCGAAGTCGCTCTTGGAGTCGAACTTGGGCGTGATCTACCTAAAAACTCAACTCATTATGGTCAATAATCATTGGAGATTTTTTTGGGTTCGAAGTCTGGGAGATTGTGCAAGACTTTCCCAACAATATCGTGTAATCAATCTGAGGAGCTACCGCCTTTTGGGCAATTGTTTTCTTCAATTGTTTCCCTATATGGGCCAGAAAATAAGGTTACATTGGGTAATCTTTCCCCAGGGAGGCACGTAACAAAGAAGGAAAGATAGGGAACTGTACAACAAGAAGATCGGATAACTATATCGGATGACAGGATGCAAGCAATGATATAAAATAACAATATAATAATAAAGATAGGCAAAAGATATATATTTATTTAATTGAATTTGATAGGCCTTCCCAAGAAGTAATAAATAATTATGATTAAAATTAATTTTTTGTAGCCATAAGATATTATAAACTATGTTGAAAACAATATTTATGTGATGAAGATGATAATTATGATTAATGATTAATAACCACATTGATGATATATCCATGAAATTAATATATATATATCTCTGTATTGGCCCTGTATATTGCCCACTTAAAATAGATTAATTTTTCTCTCAAGTGACCGGCACTCATAAATGCAATTTCTGTTGAACAAAAATCGGGAAAAAGGGAAAAATCAAGCAGCAAGCTGAAGCCACTGAAGCGACAGCATTTTTAATTAAATAATTATTATAATTGTTGTTGTTGCTTAAGAAGATTTTCATTTTCAGTCGTATTTTCCATTTTCTTTTTTTTTTATATATTTTCGCACATTGCCATAAAAATTAAAAAAACGTATATGCGAGAGAGAGAAAGAGTGTGTGTGTATAATTATGTCAAAATATAAGACCCACAAAGTAAACGAAATTTCCCAACAGCACATGAATGCGAGTCTGGGAAATTGCAGGGAGTGTGTGTATATTTGTGGGTGCATCACTGCGTGTGGGTGTGTGGGTGCAAGTGCGTTCGAAACTTTTGCGAAAATATTTTAAATTAAAATAAAAATGAGAAGAAAAAGGAATTGGGTTGATGGTTGAGTCGACCTTAAGAGCGCTCTATAAAATATTAAGTACTTTGGAGAGCATAGCTCCAACAAACATGGAGAAATCATTAAAGTTTAAGCTGATGTTTATTATTTTATGTATTTTTTAAAGCATGTATAAAATTTTGAGATATTATATAAATATTTTTAGTTGGGTTAACCTTAACTTTGTTTATAATCGTCTTTCTTTTTCGGCTTTCTCAAAACTTAAAGAGTATTACTCGAAGTTCCAAGCCCAAAAATACTTTCTAGACCCCTCGTCCTGCTTTCATTGGGTAAATAAATGTGTGTAAATCTGTTGCAAAGACCGCTGGCATCTCCCATGTTCCACCTGCTCCTCCTACCAGCTCCAGGGAGCAGAGGCTGTTGGCAAGTTGCAACCTCAACGACTGACAAACAGAAATCGGAAAAAAGCGTCGGACACGCCGAGGAATCATGTTCAACTCCTGGCCAGATGGACGCATCCTGCTCCGAACACGGCACCCGGCGTGCAATAATGCTAAATTGTTTTTCAATTATTTTATAGGTTATGGTAATATTTATTTTAATTAAAAACAAATACGCAGTGCAGTGGCAGACATGAGCACCGTAGCCCCAGGCATTGGCAATTTCTGAGCTTTTATTTTCAGCCCTTTTTTTTTGGGGGGATTCACTATACATGGATAAAATAGATTCATTTGCCGCATTTAAGGGTTACAAATAAATAAGAGAAAAAATTGTAGAAAACAGTTGATGTTTTTTGTAACGAAACTTTATCAGCTACAAACAGAATCCATTAAATGGGTTACTTTTTAATGGAAATGCAGTTAATTTAAGTTTTAACTTATTTGAGAGAAGTAAATCAGTGGGGGAAATTTGTAATAAAAAATATGTTTAAGCCTTAAAGCCCATAGATTATTTTCCAAGATCCTTAAATCTTGCTTAAACCACTCGAATAATCCTTAATTACTCCACAAATCCCAAATATATAATTTGAAACACTGTTCGCAATTAAAGCAGGGCAGAAAAATCAATCAGTGATTAGAATTGAAATTTTCGCCTTATTTTCCAGCATTTTCCGTTTAGGTAAACAGTCAGTTTTCAGACCGCACAATTTGCGGTCTCTGGTCAATCAACGTATCAGAGCTGGAACGACAGCTTTCCGATTTTGAATGGAAATTCAAAACAAGGTCTGAGCCAGTTCACGAAAAAAATGAACTCTGAAAAACCCAAAACCCTCACTTACTCATACGAATTATCATAAAGAACATACATAATTTTCCGCCATTTGAGTGGGGATACGAGTGCGGAAATTTCAACGAACATGCGCGCCAGCCTGCAGCGGTATCCAGATCTCGTCCAGAGCCGCACCCTCGAACCCTCCATGTGCCCCCGTCCCAGGAACTACCACATACTCCTCCCTACTGGCGTGTGTTGGCGGCATTAGGAGAAGTTGCAATTAAAACTCATTTTCGTTGAAAACGCAATTTTCCAGCGTGAATTCCATTTGGCGAACAAAGTTTTCCACCAAACTGATGATAAACTGAAATGAATTTTAAACAGTATTCATCGAGGCATTATCTCGGGAATAGCAACCAGGATAGTTGTAGAGTTTTGCCATTTCCTTGGCTCAGGATAAGGTGAATACATAATTTAATAAAGGAGTTTCTTGAATATAATTGGGAAAATATAAAAAGTGCATTAGAACTTAGTTATTGAATGGTTTTTGCTTTAGAACTAAACTTATAGTTTTACATTTAATTAAATTTACATAATTTACACAGATTTATATTAATTTCACACTTTTTCCCGCGTAGTTAAACAATACTTTTGCATTATTTAAATAATTTCAGGCTACAAAATTAAAATTCCGAAAAGGCAAAACAATATGTTTATTATTATTATTATTATATAATAATTCTCATTTTAATGGTTAAATTATTCACTTTGCAACATTTTCACTTTGAAAAGGATTCAAATTAAGCGTTGTCTTTTCTGTCAATGAATAAGTTAACTTTTATGAAATTTATAAATCTGATTATTGAAAGCTGCAATTTATTTTGATTAAAATGTGTGCATATAAATGAGAAATTTATTTATTTATTAAAAGCCATATGCCGTTGTCTATTTTGTGTGCAAATGGTATTTAATAAAGCTTAAAAGCTGTGGAAATTGTAGATGATAAACTCAAATCGAATTGTGGAGCACTGGTTAAGGCCTTTGAAAGCATATTTACCTGTTTAGCATTTGGGTTTTGCGCCAATTTAATGATGCAGCATGGCACTCCTTTGTGTGTGTTTCCCCCGGCACCTGCATGGATATTTGCCTTTCAGTCGAAGGACGAGGCGACGTCTGCGAATGCGAATTCATCAAAATGGGTTTCAATAATACAAAATAGGTGGCCACACACTCGGGGCAATGACCTGGCATTAGGGACAGCCGCCCAGGCCCCACCAGCTAGCCAAATTCAATTATTAGTGGACGCTATTCAGTCTGGTTGGCACCGACACCGAAACTCCCGCATGATTTTCGCCCATTTTCATCCCAGTTTCAGCCATTTTCAGGCATTTTCCTGGTGCACTGTTGATTAACGACTGCATTTTGGGGAAAATGCCGTGCGAATTGTTTTGTTGTTATCTCGGCTGCCATCAAAGTGCAACATTGTTGCATGCAAACGCCCACCGACCGCTGTTGTGATGAGTTTTTAAATTTGTTATTAAACGTTTTTGGCCGATTTGAATTTAGATGAAAATTGCTATGCACGCGCCAGTTACCGCTCTCTTTCTGTCTCCTTTTTGGGCGTTATTTTTTTTTGCCTGCCTCTGATTTTTCATTTCATGGTTGAAAGGGGGCCAGAGGCCGCCCCTTTCTGACGTTTCAAATTCTATAAATTTGCTATTTTGTTTGACCGTTGCACGCATATTGGCAAATTGAGTTTTCTGCGGCTCGAATGAACTGCGCTGCCCAGTTTCCCCATTTTTCATTTTCCCAATTTTCCCCCCCTTTGCCGCTTGCGATTTGTTTGATTTTGCTCAGTGCTCCTCTGTTTGGCGCAGTGTCTCTGTTTGGCCTTTGGCAAATATCATTAAAATATTGCTGAAACAGTTTCCGACGATTGTCGCGGTTGTTGATTGAATTCTGAAATTGCCAGCGGTCTTGGTTTTGTGTTGCTCGATTGTCTAGTTGGCAAAAACTCTTCAAATGTGAATTTTTGAAATGCAAGTCGAGTTAAAAAGTTACTTGTTTACTGGCTTTAATTAGAATACCATGGCAAAGTGTATTAAAATATATATTTAAGAGTTCTAACCAAAGATAATAATAATAATGTCACACGATTTGGCTGCCCTATATTTATTTTATTTATTATTTACTTTAGCCTTAGATATATACTAGTAACTGATATCTAGCTATCTAACCGATAAGCTCCCTTGCTGATAACTTCCAGCCACACAATGCTAATGATTGTATAGCCCCCCCTTCTCCGACATAATACGAACACCGATAAACACGATAAATACATTCCACCTGCCACCATTTAATCAGACCTTTAAACCTTCGAATAGACCAAGACCCTTTAATTATCTTTTCAAAATGCCCAACACTTTCCAGTTCGACAGAAAAAAAATTAATTGCTCGGCTAAGAATTCCGGCGAACCAAGGGCCAAAAGAGACCACAAGACGACTTTGACAAAAGCCGACCACCGATTTTTTAAAAAGTATTTAAAAATCAATAGAATCACATTTATTTAAGCCACCAAAGTCCCAATCGAAGCTTCATTATGTTGCCAAAAAGAAGAAAAAAAAAGAGTAAGGTGTCTGGCAGAGAAAAGGTAAGGAACCGAGAAAAGAAACAGCGTGACAGATTATGCAAACTAATTACACAAAATTAGTTGAGATTTATGCCCCGAAAAAGTTCCAAAAGCCCCAAAAGAGGCTCGGGTCCCTGGCCACATTTATTAATCAATTCAATTTTTGCCGCTCGGCGTGAGCTTGAGCTTGGGCTTGGGCCTGGAGTTCGAGTTCGGGTTCGAGAACCTGTTTGACAAATAGTGTGACATAATCGAATGCAAAGGAGAAGAAGGGTCAGGTCCCGGGCAGGTCTCCCTTTGGCTCTAACAAATTTGTATGATGTAGAGCTTAATTGGTGATTAACCACCTGTAGATCGGGCTGCATTTTCGCGGCGGGAGAAAGAGTCGAGCGAGGAAAGTCGTGCCTGGCCAGGCCCCAAATGAAGACGATGGCGTGTCTCTGTCGCTGGATCTTAGGAACTCTGGAGCCCCCAAAACCCATTCTCCTCGAAAGCAAATGTCACTGCCGGACTAGTTCTCCACAGACCAAGATTTATGGGTTACAGTCCCGGCTAGAAGTGGCCCGTTGTCGCTGTCAGCGACGGCGGCAAAGAAGAAGAAGGGGGGACTTTTCCATGGAAATTGCTGCACTTCGTCTTGCGACTCTTTGGGAAAATAATTCATTTCGATTTGTCAATGAAGCGCTTAGATTATCTCTCTATTAATTATCGTTTATGGTTTGTTTGTTCGTTAGTTCGTTTCGGGGCTCAACCTTATCGCGTTTGGGGGCGTCAAAGAACACGCTCTCCCCCGAGAAAGGTTCCCATGAACCCAACGCTGCCGCCAACACCAAGATAAGGGCCACAGTTTGCTCAAACTCACCTGGCCTGGCCCCAAATAAAAGCCAATTGCCCGGACCAAATATTGTGGTCCAATCCCAATTGAGATCCATCTCAGTGCACATCCCGGCCTCCACCATTAGGATGCTAATATAAACATGAAAACTGAAACTTATTACAAAACCCATTAGTTCCTCTGGTTTACTTTTTCTGTCCTCGACTAGTTTGCTCGGATCGTTGGTTGATTGCCTCCCGAAACATTTATAACGTTTTCGAGTGTCTTTCCACATTTGCTGTACTCTACCAGAGGAAAGGATATTTCGATTTTTAGATTGAGTTTGTAAGAGAGTTTAAAATTGTTTTAGCAATTTAAATTCTTTCCTTATTTAATAAATAAATAATGGAAAAATATGAACACACATTAATTAGCTTTCAGAGAAGGTTCCAGCATACATTTTAAACATTAAATGAAATTTGAAGCACTTTAAACACAACGAAAAATCTGCTAATAATTTCTAAAGCCATAAAGTTACTCTAATTCCTCTTCATAACACAAGAATCTAACTCAATCCTTGACTATATCCTTAAAGAGTATTCCCAATTCCCCTTTTCTTTACTTTTCTATAAACATTTTCCTTTCGTAGATTTCTTTTTCGGTTGCGGTTGCATGTGAACCGATGCCCGTTGGCGCTTTTCCTGGGTTTTCCTTCGCTATCCAACGACCAATCAATGCCAAAACTTGATGATGTTAATCTGACTGGCCCTTCTCCTTGTGCCACAGCTACTGTCGCTGCCACTGCCACTGCCACTGCCACGCCCCCATTTGTGGCAATGCCCATTTACCCTTAAGTTAAAATTCATTTGAATATACAACATCCTATTTCAATTTAAATTCAAATCCGCAAACATTTGCCACGAACATTGCCAAGTCCAGGGAAAACTGACATGAGCCACGCCCCCCTGCAGGCGATGGTTGGGACATAGCCGTGCATATCAAGAGTTGCCATCGCCATCCTCCTTGCTCCATGTACCATGGCCCCATCTGCCGCCCTCCAACCGGCAGCTCCTGGTGCTGCAGCTTCCCATTCAGATCCAGATCCAGCTACAGCTCCTCTCGCGGACCTTGTCGTCGTCGTTGTCGTGGACGCTGGCAAATGCCACTTACTCCAAAGTGCCGCAGCGATTAACATCTACGACCTGATGGGGCGAGGAGAAAGGAGCTGGGAGAGAAGCAGCAGAAGCAGCTGGTGCAGGAGCTGGGTGCTGGGTGCTCCACATGACCAGGCCACCTACCGTTATGTATCTCTGCGATTCGTTCTGCCACTTTGTAGTGTATCTCTTGCATATCGCTGGCCATGTATCTTCGAGTATGAGTATCTGCGACACCGAAACTGCAAAACCAATTTAAAAAACGTTCCGCTCAACATTCCGCAGATAGTTATACACACATCAAATGGAAATCTGCTCGTGAGTGATAAATATACATTTCTTTTTTTTTCATTTAATTAAATGTTTTTACATTTTCCATCGCCCCGTTTGATAACGAGTTTATGGTGGGTGGTAGAATGGTTGAATTTTATATTTTAGAAAAGTTTGTCGATTTGATTGAGTTGTGTGGAGCGAATGTGGCAAGTTTGAGGTCAACTCCGTCGCCTGCAATGACAAAGGTTAGCAAAAAAGAGGATTGGATTGGAAAATGTGAGGTTTGGATGGGTTTCCACATTCTGCAATTGAAGAAAATTAGTTTTATTGTAATTGAGTGAAAAAAAATCTAATTTTAAACTTCATTCATTAAGCTCAACAAGATTTTCTTTTTAAAAGTTATTTATGAAGTTTTTAGATTTCACCTATAAACCCCTTTGATTTTTAGACTCTCGAAGGCTTTCCTCTATTTCTATAAGCAAAAACCCATCACCTGCTCTCTTTTTGGTGGCCTCGCCAAGCTCTTAATATTTGTACTGACATTAATGCCAATATTTGCCCTGACTTGGCCATAAATCTTAAACGACCTGCAATAAATTAAATTAAATTACATTTTATATAGATTTTTTCCAGACCATCCTCAAAGACAATGTGAAGCAGGGGAAAAAAAATATATATATATATGGACGAAAGCTTATCACGATCGGGGGACAAAAGGCACAGAGATTTCCTCCGCGGCCTCGCTTATAAATTATTTAAATGGAAAGAAAAATAAAGCATCGACCTGGGCCGGAGATCGCGACTGGACGCGGTCTGTTTGCAAATGCGGCCGAGTAGGAAATGTCATGAAAATGCAGTCCCATCGATGCCCGATGCTGGCGAGGTAGTAAAACACAAATTCACAAATCGAACATGAACAAAGCAAGAAATGATAAGATCACGATTGTTCCTTCTCTCTTCGTCCGGAGGAAAGTAGCAGGTACCCAGGCTGCACTGGTGCACTGCATCTTGTCCAGAAGACCGGCCTCGGCATTTAATTGCGAGCCACGTTCTGCACGATGCGAGGGGCGATGGGCGAGGGTGAGGGCGAGGGGTTCTGGCCATCTCTTGGATCTTGGAGTGGACGGCAACTTGTGCCAGTTATGCGCACGTATGCAAAGGAAAACTTTATCTGACAGATTTGCGTGATAAGCCGGCACAGCAAGAGAAAGAGAGAGCCCAGGACCGGGGATCGATCTCTTCCTGGAGTGAAATATTGCCCTGGTCCATATCTCAGCTTCACCCAACTCCTCACCCCTTCTCCTGCTGCTGTTGCTGCCAAAATATTCTGGCCAAATTGGCAGTCTGCAGGCTGCTGGCTGCTGGTGGTACACGCAAAGGGACGAACTTTGCTGGGACTTCGTTTTCATGTGGCCACCAATTGCTGGCACTGCAATTGCTTTTTGGCCATTTAATGAGCTCCAGAACTCGGACTCCCCGCTCCAAGCTGGCCAGGCGTCCAGCGAGTGTGAGTAAATATATGCAGGCAGCTGGTCATGAGGAGAAGAAGTTGGCCAAATGTTGAGATGCAATTATGGTCAGTTGGCCTGAACTTTGATGGATGCGATCGTGTTTGAGTGACAGACAAATTTTTTGTTGGTAAGAAAAAAAAGTAGATAAATCAAAGCCAAATTAAGTCTTTTTTTACCATAGAAAAAGAGCTAAAACAGGGTATTAATATGAAAGACATTTAATAAATAAAGTATTCTAGTTCATGGAGTATTTGAGTATCTATAAGAACTTGAGAAATATTTATAGCCTTTTTCAACCTTTCCACAATTACTTCCTCCTTATTATTTTAAAAGCAATTTTCCCTGTTTAGACCTTAAACTCCTTGATCCTCAATTGCGCCCTAGGCCTTGTTTAACTTGTAGCAACAACAAAAAAAAAAATAAAAGTTTTTCCCCCGTTCGATTCGTAATGGGGATCCATTACTTAATGCCAAAGCTCCTTTCCTCAGGAATTGGCGATAAGAACAAAGTTTTCGACTTGGCTGGAAAATCTAGAATTTCTGTTTGGCTTCGCTTTTCTTTCCTTTCCTTTCATTTCCTTCTGCGCTGGCACACTTTCACCTAAAAGTTGACAAAAGTTCCTCGCCGAAATTGCAGTCGAAAGTGGAGGAGAGCGAAGGCAGCAAAGTGTGACAAAGTATCCCGCATAAGGAGCGGGTACAAGGAGTGTGTAAATGTCTACTGAAGTGTAGAATTTGATTGCAGTTCGAGATGTCTTTATGTGTGAGCGAGAGTATATGATGGGCGTCTTTGGATGCGGAGCGATTGTCTTTTATGGCTTGGAAAATCAACTTTTGGCCAACAACGCTTCGATGCGTTTGATGCACAGGAAAGGCAGCAGGGAGCTGCCAGGGCTTAAAGTCTGAGAGGCGTAAATTCACTTAAATTATGCGTAAAAGTCCAAGTTTTCTCTACGAGCAACAATCTGCTGACTCACTCGCTGGGGGGATAAGCCCAGAGCTCCACAGTTTCCAGCTTTCAGCTCCCAGCTCCCCCAAGTGACCCACATTTATGCGCTCGAATTGATTTCCTATGCTCGGCTTTGGCAATCAGCGCCGGCTAACACACGCGGCGTATACGCAACGAGCTCAGTTTCAGCTTCTCCTCCCTGCCACCATTTTTATTTGCTGTAAATCTGTAACGAAGGCACGCACTATTTTCCGGTATATTTATGCTGTGTCGGCGGGAACACTGCTTAGAATCAGCAAGGATTCCTTATCGCCCCGGCCCGGGACCCTTTCGGTTTTGATAATTTAATGCCTGTTTGAGTTAAGACAGAGAGGAATGAATCCCTTTTCGGCCGGCATGATTCCTCATGAGTTGTTTTCTGCCGCTCGCCACACACATAAACTACGATATTTAATTGGTTCGCAGCCTTTTGCCTAGACACGTCCTTTTCCCAGCTTTTTTGCATATTTAATGCAATTACCAAAAGGTTCTCCCACCGGAATTGGCTGCCCCCATAGAAATTGATTTAGCTGACAGCTTGGACAGCATTCGAAATTGTGCAAGGACCAATGGCGGCGCAGCCATTGATAGGCCATAAACTGCGAGGTCGAAGGAAAGCGAAGGTCTTAAAATGCTACAAAACTTGATGCTTACCTGGAAAACTTTTTCAGAGAAGAGAAATATAATAGGGTTAAACTTTAAAATGTGAAAGTTTTACAAAAGTGGAAAATAAATATGTTAAATATATATAAATTTACAATTTAATATCATAAAAAGTAGCTACATTTCTTTAGTACTTATAATATTTTTATGATATTTTACTTAGAAAAATCTTTAAATATATAAAACGTTAATCTATAAAAGTAAAACATTTAAAAGGAGGTATAGCTGCTGATAAACAATAAAAGTCACCAAGGTAAATTATTTGCCTGCGAAACTAATTTCCAACACTGACGCTAATCTCAATTCCAACTTCTAACTTTTATTTTATTTAAATCTGATGCTTTCACAGTATTTTCTCATTGCTTTTTACTGGCAATGATAAACAAATTGGAACTCCGCTGAAGCCCCTCCAACTTCTGCTGCTCGTCAGCCCATAAGTTTATGTGTTGCCGCGAAATCTCAAAACAATCAAAGTCCCGGGGAAAAAACGGGGCAGTAGGAGTGCTCCAGGGGGGAGGAGTGTGCCAGAGGTGTGGGAAAAAAGGGAGCAAACTCAAATAATATCCAGCTCCTGCCGCTGTGTTTCACTTCGCGTGGGCGTTGATGTTTGCTCTCCGAAAACAACAACAACAACAACAGGAGAGCGGCAACGTTGGCGGTGGCGGCGGCGCAACTTCAACTTTAGTGCGAAAACTTTTGCCACTTAACTTTTGTGAATGCATCAGCTTCCGAAGGGGAAAGAGCTCAGAGCTCTCAGCTCGGCGGCCAATCCCCAGATTCTGCTGGCACTGGCAAAGCAATTAAAATTATTGCTGGGCGCAAAAAGTAATATTTTTCAAGTGCTAAATAAACACACTATAAAAATGCCAAATGCCCCGCGTGGCGCCGCCTCACTAACCCAACACTCCCACACACACATAGGACGAAAAAAGTTGATTCAGTGATATTTTGCGAGATTTATTTACATATGCCAAGACGCGCTGCCACGAAGAAGTTTTTCTTTATCCAGAAAATAATAAAGGGGGTGCAAAGCCCAGGAAAAACTCTCTGGAAACCCCTTGAGAAGTTTCAGGAAGCTGGCGAAACCTGATTTCCATCAAGATTTCAAGAGAATAGGAAATAAAGGACCATTACCTGAGTTACAGAGCTTAAAATCACTAAAACCTTAAAACAAATAAAATAATAAAAAAGAAATTCACAGATTAATAAATATTTCAATCTTATATTTATATAAACAATATTTCTGGCAATAAATATTAGAGTAGCTCTCAAATAAATAATAAACTCTGAGTATTCAAAGTGTTTTCCAAAAACACCTTAATAAAAACAAAGCAACCAATTATGAATAAATAATTCAGACCATTACTAAAGGTATTTTTCACCACAAGTACAGACAAATATTTAAATGATTTCATTAATTCCATTTATTCGCAAGCCCTCGACTAAGCACATGAGTGTGTGTGTAGACACACTTAACAAACCGAACAAGCAATATGAAATAAACTTGCATACCAAAGACACACATAATAATAAATTGAAAACCGAAATCGATTTAGTTGTAACCAGGTTTATGGTCATAGAAACTTAAACGGAACCTGAAGGGGAAAGAGCAAAGTTCCTGGCCAAGTTGACCATAAAATTGCACACAAATTGCATCAAATATTTAGTCGGCCAGGCCGGCACAGACAAATAGCAAATACTCGGGGAGCATAGGCCGAATATACCTGGGCCAATAAATAAACAGCAAATATTTTATGCAAATTTTCAATTTAACACAGCATTAAATGCACGCACTCACGCCGACCACCGACACACCGACTCACCGACTCCTTCGGAGATCAATTTAAATTCCCTTGGCAGGACAAACAACACCTGTGTTCGAGTGTGTGTGTGTGTGCGAGTGTGTGGCTTAAAATTCCCATAAACCGCATGCGATTCCCCGGAATGCTGCAACATTTTGTGGTAATTTTCATAATTTACACAGATACGAGCAGCGCACACCTTAATGTTATTTGACTGCGGGGAATCCCCGGACACAATATTGAGTTGGAAACCATTTGGGCGTAATTTGTTTGTCCACCCGACCGAACCGACCGAACTGGCACTTGATAGGCGTGAAAATCAATGTATTGATAAGATATTTTCACCGATTATTTGACAAATTGCCAAGGAGCTTACAAATAATAGGGCTTCTTTACCTTTTACACTACGGGCAATTTCCATAAATCATCAAAGGGACAGAGTGAGAGTGTGGTACAGTTTTGACACAGGTCAACTATGATTTATCAAAGTGCCAAAGTGTTTGATTGCCTTTGAGTCGGAAAAGTTTTGCCAGGGCTCATAATGTAAACTCCAGAGAATGTACTTATTTACTTTGGCCCACTCATTAACTGTTGAAGCGCTCGGGAGGAGCAAGTGAAAACTTTGCCCTGATTCCAATAAACTTTGGCTGCAAAGTTCATTACCAAAAGTGTATCTTGTAGCATCTTCGGCTCATTTTCCACTCATTTTGCCATATTTACGCAAGGTGACAGGCTCATGATTAATACGGAAGAGCCACCGCCACCACCTCCTTTGGGCCTTTTTGAATGGAGGCGCTGGCAGTCAAAAGGTCTCTGGCATGTCATTAACCCACCCTTGGAGCTCCACAACCCACACACACCCCCCATGCCCGCATGAAAGTTTTCCAAATGCAAAGAGATGTAAAATGAAACTTTTGCTTTACTTTCCAAAAATTGACATTGACCAGCTTCTTCTTTTTTGGTAGATTGCAATTTAAGATTTGAGCCTGGTAAAACCTAAAGGACGAATACGTTATGCTCTTAATACGATAAGGAAATATTGTAAAATATGATAGCTTTGCTGTATATAAATTTTAAGTTTTTCAATCCAAATGACAAACATTCAAATTTAATTATGTTTACAAAAATCTCAGGTTACAAACTCATTACCACTTTATTATAATTAAGAACTATAAGCTTCAGTAAACACTCTTCCTATCAGTTTGTAAAGTCCCAAACCATCCTTCATTTTCAGTACATTAAAATCCTCCCGCTACTTAATTTTATAGAGCACTGATGACCGTAGTAAAATCCTTTAAACCCTTCTCCCAACCTCAAAAGTTTCCCGTTGTTGGTCACTTTGACAGGCACTGAAAAAGGGAAGCTTGGAAATGCTTTACTTTCGCCCCTATCGATTGACCGACTTAAGTAAATACCCTAATTTAAACCGCATGATTGATTGCTGCCGAACAAAGGGACGTGTGGGCAGGCGGAAGACATCCTTCAATATAAGCCAGACCGGAAGCCATGGCCTCCTCTTCACTGGCGTCAAAGTTGTCGCCTCGCCTCGGTGTCCATTGGATTTTTGGCTATTTTTCGGTGTGGGGGTCGGAAGTAGTGGGTTAAGCTTTCGGGGTTAAGGGAAGGGCTAGATGACGGGACTGGCAAGTCATCACGGACATTGCACTTTGGCTTTGACCATCAAGATTCTCGGGCGTTGCGGCTGGGAATCCTTTTTTGGCACAAGGACTCTCCAGGCGATTTGCTTGTTTCCTGCCCTCAGCTCATTTATAAAGTCCTCGCCCTCCCATGGCCAGGCACTTTAAATCGAACAATGCCTTGGGGCCGACACATGCAGGATTCGGGATCCCTCTGCAGGAGGAACATGGAGCACACATGAAAAATGAATGGCGCCTAGACGCAGGATGCGGACGCCTTTATGGTAATCCAAGATGATGCCCCTTTTTGCGGTTGACATGATTCACTTGGGCGATAAACCAAAGATAGCAAAAAGTCAGTCAAAAGACCAACTAGTTTTCTGGAGGGACAAGGACTTCGGGGCACAAAAGAGGACATTGGCGGCGACATTTTGGCAGCCCTTTTTGGCATATCATTTTGGCCATTTCTCGGCTGTCTGCCTTTCTTTTTAAAGCAATTTTCAACGTTTGAATAAACATTTCATTTAATTTGAGCGCAAACAAAGAATAATAAAATAAACAAACGGCATGGAGGGCACAAAGAGCCGCGGGAAAAGCTCCCAGGCTCGCGGGTAGATTGGGAAAACAATTTTGCTGTCGGGCGCCGAAACTTTACGTAAACACGTAATGCTCTTTACGTTGTTGTAGAACGCAGCAGTAGACGCACGCAACTCGGGCGTTTTTTGTAATAAGAAATTCAATTTTCAGCAACATTAGAGGCAAAAGTTGACTCCACGGCAGGCTACGTGTGCAGCAGGGCGAGGGGAAAGGAAGTTAGTAGAGATGTACCCGCAGCATCCGCAGAAATTACACAATTTTGCATTCTTCCCTTTCTTTGTGTTTCCTAAAGGATAAATTGCACCCTTTTCCGGGTTACTTTTTCCATTTGAAATTAAAATGCACAGCGAATTTACTGCAGCCCTGTGCAGTTGCAGGTGCAGTCCTTCGTGCCACACGCTCATCGTATGCTAATTCTGAATTTCACCTGTTATTGATAAGCAGCGAGCACATTTGCCTATCGGCCAATGCGACTTGTAGGGGTTTTGCCTAATTGTCAACGCTTTCCTGGTTTTTTGAATATAATTTTTAATAAAATTCACTTGCATGATATTAGCCGGATAAGCATATTTGATGACCTGTCTAGATTTGGTTTATTTCGTGAAATAATGCTCATAAACAGACATGGAAGAACTCCAGGTTTTCAAGTTTTTTTTTATATTTTTCAAACTTTAAGGAAATTATACACGCTTTAATTCTATCAATATAATACTTGTATTCAATGCACAATTTCATTCTTTCATTTTTAAAGCCAGTGATTTTACATTCATTTCCCTTTTTTATGTACTTGTTGAAGATTTTATTTGAAGATTTTATTACATGAAAAAATGTTTGTAAGCTGATGTCTTAATCTTATTAAGTTAACCGATTTAGTATTCCACCAATATCAAAGCCACTTTTATGGAAGGGCAATAGAGAACTCAATAAACTCAATGCATTTATTTTAGAACTTAAATTCCCTTCAAGGCTAACTGAAAAGTTTTCCAGGCTCTGTTTTACGATTCGGGAAATGAAGATGTGCTCTTACAGCTTAACCTTCACTTTCGATTTGTCGAATTCTGGGATGATTTAATTCGTAGGAAATTCAACGTTTCAACAATTTCCAAGGAAAGTGACAAAATATTTTAATTTATTATTCAACTAATCAAGTATTTATTACGGGGCCCCGGGGGTTGTGACTGACACCAGGAGCAGCAGCAGCAACAGCTAGTCTGGGGCCTCATCCCTCAGCCCTTTCACTTGACACACACTTTCACTTATTACCATTTTCCGGCCGCCCCCAAGGGAAAGCAGCTCCGCCCAAATGGCAGGCCAGCACGTGACCCCCGGCCCCAGTCGGTCTTGGGAGGGTTCCTGCCCCACTTGGACCATATCTTTTTCGGCTTATCTGCCGCAGCCTGTGACGTGTCCCGATGCCGTTAGCTGTGCGCGTGTCCCGTGTGTGGTGTGTGTGTGCGCGGAGGGGTTTTCACCTGTCAACAATATTTCATGCCCACTGTGCATTGTGCATTAGAATGACGCCGCCAACAGCTGCCCGTTCCCGCTGCCATTCCCACTCTGGTTCCTGTTTTTCCCGAATTTCCTTCCCCGGCTCCCACTCTCCCTTTTAATAACCATCCCCTTTCGCCGAGGCGCCTGGAAAAGTCGATCAGGTGGAACGGCAGCGTGCAACATTTACGCCTTTCGCCTTGGCGGTTGGTTTGGGCTCTCCGTTTGCAAAATTCCCTGTTTTTCCCCACTTGTGCCTCATTTGCCTGAGCTACCTGCATGTCAGTGGTGCCACTTTAGGGGGAAGTAGGAAGAACTTAATATAAAGGGATGCCAACAAATTAGCTGGGGATTTTAAAGGATCTTATTTATATACCATATATTTAAACATATGAACTCATGGATTATTACTTAATAAACAGATCCCAAAATTATATCTTTATTTAATTTAAAGAGAAATATTTTTAGAAAAAAGCTTCAAAGTATCATATTTATATAAACATTTCTGTCAAGATCTTTATAAATAAAAATTTAAATTTTATAATGCATAAAAAAGCAGCCAAATTGATATCCTGAAACCCTGTCTAGTTGGCCAACACTGCCACGGCACACATGTTTGTCCTGTGCCTAATTTTGGGTTGCGTGCACCATGCGTCGCCTCGCGTCACGTTGCCTACGAGAGTTGCGTGCAGCAAAATAACTACTTCGTGTTGGGAGCTCTGCAGTCTGGTTGTTCCTGCTCCTGCTGCTGCCGCTTATCGAGGGCCCTGAAATTGCTATGGCAACAACAAGTTGAAAACGCAATTTTCGGCTTTCGCATTACGTTGTTTTAGCCCACGAACGGAAGGCGAAAGACTCGCCCTTTGTTTTCGACTGTCCCTGAGCACAATGCGGGTAATTTCAATGGAAACAGATGGAGACAACGATAATTATATTTTCATAGATAATAAGCACACATGCAAATATGAGGCTTTCTTCGATTTGAGTATAAGAGAAAAGCATTAAAATCGACTAAGTATATGTATATTCAAGTGGTTGCAATTCTTTGATATTTAAAGTGTTAAGGTCAGAAATTGAGATAATAAATGGCTTAATTCAATGGCATTTATTTCTAGTCCTTAAATATTCAAAAGCCGTAAAAGAATTGATTGTGTTATATTGATTTCTATTTTCTTAAACTATTTCCTCAGATTCTTTTAGATAATTTTATGAAAACTTTGTTGAAACAGTAAAGAGAATATGTTATAGTATGTTAAAATAAATCCTAAACTGCACTAAAATATTTGGAAACATCTAAAGCTACAACTATAGCTTGCGTCTATGCAACCATTTTTCGATATGGATGCAGATTGGTGGCCAGAGAGCCCAACCCCTTTTGCCTGTCACATAGTCAATAGCCCACCTGACTCGCATCGCTTTCACCCTATTTTAATTTAAAATTCATTGAAATTTCGATCGTTTCTGGCCCGCAGACATGCCAAACATGGAACACAAAAAGCTGCCTCGGGTTGTTTATAGGATTTGTCTCATATACACAGAGAGAGAGACCAACAGACGCAGCAGCAGTAGCAGCAACAAAAAAATAAAAAAGAATCTCGCCGGCGCGTCATAGCCGTCACCCTGACGAAATCCCGGAACACAAAGAATGGGTGGGACAGGGTTGATTGCCTTTTACAGTTGCCCAACCACCCACCCACCTCCCCTGCCAGTCTCTAGTCCTTTGTCGCATCGCATCAATTAAAGCATTACAATGTCATAATCAAAATGACAAATAGAATTACGCATGATGGGAAAGGCAGCAGCCGACGGAGCGGACCGAGTAACTCCGATTGCGGTGGTTGATAGCCGGCAATCCGGTTCGTCCTGCAGGACCCATGGCATTTGATTCCTTTCTGACGTTTTTTGTTTCGAGCGACACTTTTCCCAATTGGACCGGGAGTGCCAGACACCTATTCAAATTAATCCCCTGTAAGCCCGACAGCAGCAGCAGCAGCAGGAGCAGCAGCATCCTCCACTGCCAGTGGCTTGCAAGGTGCATTGGGATTCCCAATGGCATCGGATGAGATGGGGTGACATCCATGGCTGCTGTTGGTCGCCTTCCTACCGAATGTCAAAGAAAGAACGGTTATTATGGCGCATTATACCAATTGAGCATGGACTTTAAAAAGGCTTCTCAGCGATTAACAAACGCGGGGATAATGGAAACAGATATGCCACCCTGAAAAAGAGGAAGATACATATTTCATACCCTATAAAATGTAATTTTGTTATTTATATTTAATGGGAATTTTATTTATTTATAACATATATAAATTCTCAAGATGCTAAAAATAAAGAAAACAATTCCATTGCCACTGAAGGGGTGTAAATGGCTTTTCAACGATTTTCGTACCCAGAAGGCAATAAAATAAACAAAAAATTACCAATTAGTTCCAACAAGGAAAAAGGAAGACCAATTTTTTACCCAAAAAAGTTTTAATCACACTTTGGCACACGCTTCACTCATTAAATTTTCTCCATCCTCTGGAAACTCGGTCTCCTTGGCTGTTTTCTTAATTTGCGTACAAATTATTTGTCAGAGGGTACAAAGGCGGCCAAAGGCACAGCTGTGCCAAAAAGTTAAGCAACCGAAAACTCACATCACAGGGAAAATTCTTTCCACTTTGACATTTCCTTGGGCTTATTCAATTACTTTGTTTTTTCCTTATCTTTTGGGATATCCCTCGCCGGGATCTGTTATGATTGAATGTTGGCATATAGAATTGGGCCAGCTTAGGGCATTTTCACTTCTTGTTTTCTTATATTTTTTTACATATATATTTTTTGGGCGAGAAACTTTGTTTGCCAATTTCGTAATGTTAAATTGAAAAATTTTCGAGGGATTATTGAAGTTATTATGGAAACAATGGGCTATAAATAAAGGCTCGAGGAGTTCTCACACTTTACTTTCGATTTTTTTTATAAGAAGGAGAATATATTTATTATTTATTAAGGTTCGGAGACATACATAATGTTTAAGCTTTTATTAAGGATTAAGCCATATTAATAGCTTGACTTTTAAGGTAATTTTTCATCAATTTTTCAGACAGGCTTATCCAAATTCCAATTTGCAAACTTTAGGACGAAACCTTCTCGTTCAAAGGGCACAATCTCACCTCTTCTCAGTCAAATTATGTCAAAAATGAAGCATTTTCCTCACCCACGACAGACCGACACACCGACTGACTGACAGCTGACCATCACACACACTCACTGCCAAAAGAAGTGTTTCCGGCGGGGAATAAAAAAGGCAAAACGATATAGAAAACCAAAATTTGTGTATAAATATTTAGCTGTAAGCTATTTGCACTTCATGCTTGACATGCCACAACAACAGCAGCCGCAATCTACTTTTAAAATATGTTAATGCCCATTTTACCTAACCGAAGCGACGGCGAGGGCTTTTATGCTGGCCAAAAAATACCTAAGCTAAAATATTTCTAAGCTCGGTTGATTTTTGTTGTTTCGCCCGCTTTGCACCGAAATAGTTTGGGCAACAGAGTACCGGAAGAAAAAAAATTGTTTTCAGAAAATAAATCAAATTGCTTATCAAAGAGATGATTTAGTGGTTGCCACAGGGCGATGGTGGGTGATGGTGGGGTTGACTTTGGGGTTGCTGCTCAACGTGGCTCAACTTTAATAATTGCTCAAGTTGTGGCCTTTTGTGGTCCCGAGCCATAAGTCAATAAAACGGCAAAGAAGCCCGGCCCAAGTTTGAGGTGCTCTCAAGAGCAGCGGCCCCGCTCCTCCCCGAATCCCAGCTTCAGCCACAGCTTCCTACTCCAGCTTCGGCTTTCAGGTGGAACGCATCATATTATTATTATCTCTTGTGAGAATTTACGAGATCAAAAATTAAAATGCCCTTCGGCGGCAGCAAGTAGAAGAAGCGCTCAAGAAATTGTTGCAGAAAATAATTTTATGGCTGGCCAAGGGTTGGCTCCTATTAGGGGTTGGGGGCCAAAGTAATCTATAACCGCATCGGACGGGGCAGGCGGGGCAGAGGTGGCATCCTACATCCCTGCGGGCTTTTGCACGCTTCAACTGGCAAATTGTCCATTTATTATGCGGCAACGCCTCCTGCACTCTCTCCGCTCGGCAAAAATGAAGTGCCTGCCGCCCCCCGAAAAAGTGGGAAGGCATTAAGACAAGCTGTCGGTCCTGCGGCAGGGGTTGGGATGCACTTAAGGTGCAGCATTAGCCGCACTCTGAACGGAAGTGGCACAATTAGAAGAGCCGGTCAAAGTTTCGGCTTTGGCCCCTTCGATGCATATTAAAAGAACGAGAAGGAGTCCTTCCGCAGAGTAACTTCTCCTGGCCTGTCTGCGAAATATCAGCAGGAGCAGCAGCTCTGTCGATATGCATAAAAAGCTGTTGCCTGCCATTACACAAGATATTAGTTGGGACAGGTCAAGGATGAAGGGGTGTACCGGCAGCTACAGTGAAAAATCCTTCCTGGACATTGAAAAATTAGAAATATTCCACCTGACAGGTGGGTGGAAGGAAGGTCAGCTGTTTTGCATTAAGTCGGAATTACGCTGGCAACAATTTTCTGCTGTTTTGCTACACTTTTTCCCCCCTCCTGTTTTCATATTGAGCAGATGGTTTTTCGGGATAAGTTATAGTAGACACCGGAAACGAGGTCAAAGCAAACCGGATGTAAAAGAAAATTGCAGAGTTTGAAGGAGCTTATGCCAAATTCAATATTGAATTGAAGAAAAAGGATATATTTAAACATTATTGAAGAATCAAAATGCCCTGCTTGGCCAGAAAACAATTCATTTATTAAGTAATGCCCGAAAAAAAACTAGCTGGAAAAAGGGATACGGCGGCAAAGGCTGCTTAAAATGTATATATGCCGGTGGATTGGACCGTGGCCATTACGAGGAATGCCAAATGGTTGCCTGCTCCATTGCTGGCGACTGGCGGCGATGTCCAGTTAACGCTTCAATGGTGGCAAATGGCTAAATTCAAGCGCATAAAGTGAATTGTTTTATGCGCCCAACGGAGGTCCTTCGCTGCCGCTTTTTCCTTTTTTGAAAAACGAGTTAAACACGTGTCGCAAATGGGTAGAGTTTCCCCTCAATCCATCCTGGTGCGTGGCGCCTGCTTTTTCGGCCAGGGTAATCGAAGAGAATGCAGGATCTTTGCCGGAGAGCTTGATGGCCACCCGGGCTTCATAGATTATGGATGAGTTCCATAATGAGCCAATTTATACAAGTGTTCCACATGTGCGTGGCCTCTGGACTCTGCATTGGTATGGGTCCAAGGTGGCTGTGTGTGCGTGTGCCTAGAGTTGCCACCGCATTGGTCCTCATCAAGGATTCCAGCACGAGTGTCCAAGGTACTTAGCGATGGATCTCTCCTTAGTTTTACTCTATGAAAGTGGCTCTTTGGGGCAGTCATAAATATCATTGAAAAAACAAGAAAGAAAGCTAACTTCTGCTCACCGAAGTTTTTATACCCTTGTAGAATTAAACCATAAATTAAAACCGAAATTCTGAAATAATAAAAAGTGGCCAATCTCAAATTCGATGAAAATATGTTGAGAATACAGCGGAGTTATTATTTCATCTATTATTTTTCCGATTGTTTCTTTGGCAGCTACATATGTGATATAGTTGTCTGATCCGGCCCGTTCCGGCTTATGTACGAGTGAGAGGATGTAAAAGACTTTATTAAAGTGGAACTAATTCCATCCATTTCTGTCTCTCTGACCTTTTTGAAGATGAACTAATCAATTTGTTTTATTTCTTAATTTAAAACTTCAAGGAGAATCGTTTTAATATAAATACAGATCCTTCCTCAAAGATTTTAGTTCTGAATCTGATCTTTAACCATGAACTTGAGCGCTGCTGGCCTTTTCACCATCGTCTGCCTTACACTGGGCTTATTAGCCAGTGCTGAACCACAATTTCGAGACTGTCGTTTTGGCCCGTGGAATCCGTACAATATAGATTGCGAATTCTTTCAACCAATTTGAAAAGGATGAAAATGTGTTAAGAAAGTTATTATTTTATCTATTAATACCACCGAAAGGGTATCCAAACCTTTAAACACCACAGCTAACCTTCATTTCGTTAGTATATATTTTCTTTATTTTTTTTTTTTTTGTTTTGGGTAGTGAGGGGCCTTGTGGGGTAATGATATATGACACCCCCAAGAAGCTGCTGGCCAAAATGCCATTTGTTTAAACCAAACCGAGCGAAGCAGCAAAGGCAGAGGAGTTTCGAGTCCACAGCCACTTCACAGCTTCCATTTGAATGCGCACATGTCGGTGCGAGTGAACAACACATGGCTCCAAGTGCCCAAGTGTCCCGGTCCAGGGGAGGCAGGGATCCAAGGATCCAGGGGTTCGACAGCAGCAGGCATCATGGGCATCGTCTGGTGCGGACAGCAGCTGTTGCCGCCGCTGCCCGAAACTGTTCGTCCTGCTTGGGTGCACGCGTCAGGTGACAAGATGGAGCTTTCTTTTGCTCCTGTTTTTTTTTTCCTCAGGCCCCCCGCCTGTTGACAAAGACACCGGCAGCTGTTGCTCCTGCCGATTTCTTGGAACTAAGCCATTGGTCTGGGCAGTAAACAAGTCAAGTTAACTCAGGCTGAAACTGATATTGGCTTCGACAACAAAAAAAAAAAAGAAAGACAGAAACACACTTGTTGCAGGGAGTCTGTTTGGTGGAGATTATAGAGTTTGAAACTTAATTGTTCTGAAAGTTGGATAGATATTTAAGAACTTTATAAATTTTAAGTTAAACCCGAAAGTTCGCCTCCTTATTTAGTTTAATTATTCCCTTCTTTCCTTGAGTATCTTCCTTTTCCTTTGAAACTTAACCCTTTTGCCAGTTCCACTTTTGTTTTCACGGCTTCGCTGAAAGTTACCTGCGTATTCAGCTTTTTGCCAGGCTAATTTTACGGTAATTTTCCGAAGCATAGAAGCCAATTATTCACCTGTGTGCCGTGCTGCGGGAGCTGTTTAAATTGAAAGGATTACTCACGCTCCACTGGAGCTCAGACACATCCAATTCGGTTTGTGGGGATCCGGGGATCCAGCGAGTGCCATGTCCTCTCTGCCTCCCTCCCAAATCCTCCCTCTGTAGCCATTTCATTTACACATTCATTTTGGTATTGGCATTTTTTCATTACGCTGACATTGAACGCTGAGCCAGAGGGGGGAGTGGAGAGCGAGGCGAAGTGAAGTGCCCAGGTAACGGCGTCAGTCAGAGAGCAATTGAAGCGATTTATTGGTGTCATATGACAAGCATCGAGGTCGCCCCACGGACCACCTACCCCCGTCACTCTCTCTCTCTCTGTTCCTGGCCCTGGAATTGCCCTTGCTACTTGCGTAATAAAAAGTTCAAACATTAAAAGCTGACGATGCTGTGGATGCTGCACCACCTTTCGAACCCGCCTCGAGTCCTGCTCCATCTTCCGCCGCCATCGCAAGTTTCAAGTGTCATCGCTGGCATGAGCACTTGGAGAAAAATGTATATAAATTTGAATAGAAATCAATCATAAGCAGGGGAAAATAATTATCTGTTAAGATAATTGTATATATTTTTTGAGAATTTAAAAATTTACCTAATATGAAGCTCTAAGAAAGACCTCTATATCTGCTGGCTGGAGTTCCCTTGAAGCCTTCAAGAAATTTAAATACTCATAAACTCTTCCCTATTTTCCTCTCTGCCTGCCTTGGAGCGAGGACCTTCTTGCTCCTCTTCTCTTCAATTTGGCCATCTTCCATCTTTCTTTGTGAGGCAATCAAACAGACGAGGAGGTCCGGAGGCAGGGGCGGAGACAGCCTGTGGCCAACGTTTAAACATATTGAATTACTTTAACAAAAAACAAAAAAAAAAACAAGAAAAAAAAGCGACAGGGTGGCGGAGCTTCGTCGCAATTTGTTAATTTCTTGTCAACACGAGCCGTAGGACGACTAATTGGCTCGAACTCCCCCGCAGCCCGGGCCAGAGTCCCTGCTCCCATCAGGCTTACCCCTTAAATCACTTGGCCATATTTAGCCTCTTGCCACTTTTAATATTTTCATTTAACGTGATTTACTTTTCCTCGTTTTTTTTTTATCATTCTTCATTAAACTTTGCGGCGACTGTTCTGCCCGCCTTCCGTCGTCCGCTTTCTTTTGTTTGTGCATTGATTTATTGGTATCGCCTCCCAATCGACATTAATTTTCCATCGATACATTTTTTCGCATTTTCCTCGGCTCTCTGTTTGTCGGGGAATAATTAAATTTTCGCATAAATTCATCATCATCGGATGGGTCGTGTGGGTTGACGATTTTAATTTCCTTTGACATGGCCCCAAACACAAATACATATACAGAGGAGGTATTGCCGAGGGGCTATATAATTTGGATGGTTTGACAGACATTCAGGATCGAAAATGAATCGAATTATACAATGAAATCATCAAGCGATTTGCTTGAAGGCTTGAAGGAAAGCTTAATTATCCTTTAGAGTGGGATTATTCTGAAATTATACTTAAATTGCACCTCAAACTCAATTTTGAAACATTCTTTCTTTTAAATAAGTTATTAAAATGATTGAAACTAATGTTAATTCTTTTAAAATTCGTAATAAAATTAAATTAAGCCCCTGATCGATTTCTCTCTCCCCAAAACCCGCACCAAAATCCCATCATCTGTTAAGCCAAATCCGTTGACATTTCCAACTTAATCACTTTATTTTCTCTTTCAACTTCACCTGGTACTCACTAATTGATTTCCTGTCTTGAAGACATATCCGTTGAACTTTTTCCACTCCACTCAACCCACTCTACCCGGCGCTCGACAAATGTTTCATAAATATTTCAAAGAGCTATTAACGCTCACGGATGCTCCACAAAAGCTGGAGACAGCAGCACAGATCTCAAACCAACTAATGAGCTGTGACATAAAAAAACAAAGGTTTTGCTGGGAAATCAAAAAAATATATAGAGAAATAAAGATGATGAAGAAGTTGTGTTTAACGACAAACCTCGACAAAACCTCAGTTGCATCCCGCCCTCAGCTGCTGCGAAGAGTTTGATAGATCTATTTGTAGTTCCCCATTTTGTAATGCCCTCGGTCTCCATCCACCGACAGCCTGTTAAATGCGACAACTTAAAATCCCATTTGATGCACTCTTTTATAGCTGCCAGACCCGTACCCGTACCAGCAGAAGTTCCAAGTCGCAGAGTCAGACTCATAGTCGGAGTCCCCATTTCAATCTCCATAAACTTGACGAAAATCCCCGACCGAGAAACGAAAAATTATGTTCCCTTAATGGAGCGAATGTTTCCTTTTATGGCTCCTTATACACAAAATGTAAACTACTTAAGCGTCAGACTTGCAGCATGTGTGTGTGAGTGCAAAGGGGGTTGGGGGAGTTTCTAGCCCCCCTCTTGTCGCCCGGGGGCATGGCCAGAACAGGCGCGCCCTGTTCTCATTATGTTGCATGTGACACTGTTAATGATTATATGAATGACGCCGCCCCCACACCCTTGCCTCGAAAATCGTGCTTCATGTTCAGTTGTTCAGTTCCTCGCTCATTTCCCGAACGCCGGCTGACTTACCATTTTCCTCACCCCCCACTTTCCCATACACAGAGACAGAGCGCAGCGAAACTCCCCGCGTGACGTGAAAATCTTTGCGACAAATGTTTTGGTTCCCACTTGCTGGAAATCCCCGCCGGCTATGTGTTTCCTTTGCTTTCTTTCCGCACTCTGGCAACTAGAGTCTAGTTGAATGTTTCATTATAAATACATAAAAATCGACAGGGACGACCAGACTTGCCCTGACTTGGGTATGGATACAATGAATACAAGCATTATGAGGAGCAGACGAGGCTATGGAGAGTGTATTGGAAGTTCTTTTTCTTTGTAAATAATAATTAATAAAGATACTGGAAATATTTCTAAATAATTAATAATTCTTTCTCTTATAATAAAATCTAATGAAGTGTATTTTAATTACCTTATTTTATATTTCAAAATTTTTAGATCGCCTCTGAAAACCTGCGAACTGCTCCAAACTCCTGTTGCAGAGTGTGAATCGATTGTTAGCCACGCTCTCTCCTGCCGCCCGTCTATCAGTTCGTCAGTCTGTCATTTGCTTAACAACAACAGCAGTGTCTCCGCACATAAGTAGAAACAAACTAAACTAATTGCCAGTTTGTCTCGCCCACAAAGGTGGGGGGTGAGCTCAAGGAGGAGGAGGAGGAGGAGCAGTATAGACGACGGCAAAGTCTTGGCCAAGTTAACCGCAGCAGAAACTGAAAGGCAGTAACAACCACATTACGACTTCGACACAAACGCTGTGGGAAAAGTTTACAGTTGTTCCAAGCCCCCCAGTCCATGGCCCGCACATCTTGATTGGGTTTTAATTCAGTGCTTTAGAGCACAAACGCTAATTTAAAGGGTCGCCCCAAAGAAGTACGGTTAACTCCTAACTTTTAATTCCCATGTTCGATCCGGGATAGCCCGATGATTGGCTGCAGCAGGTCGGCAATGTGTAAATACTTTATGACTAGGGCCTGGGATTCCTTAATGATGGATATGCATACATACTATCCTGTCGGCAATTGTCGAACGTCCTGTAATCTACGGCCTTTGAATAAATGAAATGATTCGCGCGAATTCCCAATGGCTAGGTAAAAATAACTTCCTGTTTAAAAAAAAAAAGAAAAGAGAAATACAGTAGTGATTTTAAATAAATAATTAGTTGGGGTAGCTCGTTAAATACAGAAGATTTTATTAATAGAAATACTTGTTTATTTCAAATATTAAATTTATCAATATTTTAATAGCATTTTACTTTTGATTACAATAAATATTTGTGTTTTCGCCTTTAAGAAGCATCGGTTATGTGAGCATTAATCCAACCAATATAAATTCTTTGATTAAAGGTTTTAGAGGAAGGATTTAAGCTTTGACTCTCCACACCACAGCTTTCAAGGCTCCATCAAGATGAAATCCACACATCCTGTCAGGCACTTTGAACATTATAATTCGGAGACTCGCTCGTATGCTTATTCCCTTTGCCGGCAAAAGCGGCTCACTGTTGAACCCTTTGGCCCCCCATTAGACTGCCACTCACAGCAGTTTAATATCAATTACAAGCTACTAGGCCCCAGCATACACACTTTCTATATATATATGTACCTATAGGTAGTTCGTATTACGACGAACACTCCAAGGATGGTCGGCCAAAACCGAAAACAAGACTGTTAATATTTCCAATAACGGCCAGAGGCCCATTAATAACCCAGGCCCAAGTGGGGAGCTGCTCGGAGTGAGAGGGAGCGGGGGAAATGTTGTTAATAGTCTGGGTTATGGTAGAGTGGAGGCAAAAGCGACAAGTTTGCACTAGCTGCAAGTGCAGGGCCAGCTGCTGGGTGGTGGGAGGTGAGATCCTGCTGGAGAACCCAACCCCTAAATGGCCGCCAGTCAGGCACATCGACTTAACGGCAATTAATGCAAATGAAGGTGGATGATGCTGGTCGCAAGCCAAGTAACCCCCCAGCATTTCAGGGAAGCAGAAGGATGCACTTGTGCATGCCTAATTATTGGGACAATTTGCGCTTGGAATTTGCCTATTAATTAGCCATCGCACACGGCACACGGCCAGACGGCAGACGGAGGCGATTTGGCTTGGCCAGGATCTGGATTTGAATTTGTATTTGCGGCGGCCGATGGATAATGCACTCATTGATTATAGTGAAATCAGACGGGCGAGATGCATCTGTATATCCTTCTCTCTGACGTCTGTGGGCACAGCTTTTAATTGGCAAACGCTCATAATTAAAAGCCAGGCCAACCGCAGGAACTAATTGGCCGAGACATAGCCCAAACTCACCCTCTGGCCACGAAATTTGGTCAAAATAAGATTTAGCATGATTTATGATTGCTTCTTGACGGCAAATAAATGGAATTTAGAAAAGCAGGTGAGTGTCAGAATGCGTTGGTTGTAATGCGACTTTGACGGGGGTCTTAATAAGGTAAGGTAAGGAAAAAATATTTTAAATTACTTTCGAAGCCAATAGAATTTTGCATAAAAAAATCTATATTTCCTCTTGATAAATTAAGTTATTTTTAATATAATATTGCCAAAAAAAAATAGATACCTTTTTTAATTGAACAACAAATCATCTAAATAGTAAAATATCAATTACTTTTCCCTGTGAATTTAATAATAATAAAGCTTAACTTTAACCTAAATTTAAAAACAAGAAAATTATTTTTCTAATGTACAAAGTTTCCTGTTTTCAGCTGTCAAAGAATAGAGTTCCTTAACTTCCTTAAAATTTTTCCCCACACCATTTCCCATCCCTCTCCCCCATGGAGCCGCTGGATTGTCGCATACTTTGGCGCAAATAATTTATTTAATTTTTTTTTCTCCCAGTGTCAGTGTCATTAAAAAGGAGGCCGCCAAAATATAATCACAGAGCAGCAACAATAACAACAACCGGCAGTCGTGCGTATTGTTCGATAAAGAAGAAGGAATCCCCGGCACATACACACCGGATATGGAGCGAAATATAAAAACATTATTAATCAATGTCCAGAGCAGGGCGAGGCAGGACTCCAAAGCTGGAGCTTTGCTGCCATGTCTCTGACTGTCCCAAATTCGCGCCCCTTGGGGATGCCCTGCCTCCCCAACAGGACCAAGAAGGGGAAACTGACGGGGATGCTGGTCTGGGGGATCCTATGGGGGAACTCCTCAATGTAAAAAGCGGCTTAGAGCAAGGACAAACGCAGAGCGAACTTTTGCTAATTTTCTTTCCTGTCACGTTGATTTTTTGTTTACCATTATAGCTGAGCTGTCGTCGCCTTCCCTCGTCCTTCCGTCCATTCGCCCCAGCTCCTTGTTGGCCAAGTTGATTTACGTT
Source organism: Drosophila anomelani (assembly GCA_035045905.1). NCBI lineage: Eukaryota > Metazoa > Arthropoda > Insecta > Diptera > Drosophilidae > Drosophila > Drosophila anomelani. Next base: position 16,157,825 of record JAWNOO010000165.1, read on the forward strand.
GCAGGCGAACGGCATTTCAATTAAATTTTATTTCTATGAGTCCAGCTCCAGGCTCCCAGCTCCCAGCTCCTTTTGGGGCCAGCTCAAATCAATGAAATATAATCGAATTAATTACGTCTAGCAGAAGGACAAGGATTCCCGCTGGCCCTGCCCGCTCGCCGCCTGTATAGGTGCCACATAAATTTGCGATTCGATTGCGTTTCATTGGTCACAGATTTCTATGGATTTCGGATTATTGTTAATGGCCAAATCCAGTATTGGGCCATTTTAGCAGACTTGTTGGGTGGGCAGAAGGTCCCCCGGGAGGCGGGTGGAATGTCCTGGCTAATGTCAAAGTCCTTCAGCTGCCTCCAGCTCCTGCCTCTGCCTCTGCCTTTTTAATTAGCATTCAGCTGGCGGACTCCTGACTCTTTGTTGCGTAATTAGCTGAGTTTTGATTTATTGCCGGACAACTTTCGAGCGGGACAGGTGAGCAGGTGGGCGGGGCCAGCGGCGGAATTAGTTATGTAAATATTTGCGGAAAATTAAAATTGTCAAGGGGCAAACTTGAGCCAAAGAGCAAAGTTTTCTAATGACCGAATGGCAGGAAATGCGTGGGATTCTCTTATAATTTGTAGCTGCCATTTCTTGGAGGAAGTGCAACCCCTTTGATTGATTTGACTGATTGAGGAGGGGTTTGGCGGGGTCTCGCCCCCCTTCGAAACTTGTCTCTAATTCAATAAGCACGCCACACTGAATGGAAATAAACAAAGGCCCCGCCTGCAAATTAAACAAGTGAAATAGTTTGAATGCCGAGAACCGAAAACCGAATAGAACCCATTTCCAATTCCACTCGCACTCACAAATTAAATTCGTTCGGCAGACACGCAAAGGCTGCGGCTTGTATCCTTTTTCAGGAGGGGGCGAGGACTTTGGTCAGTCAAATGTATGTATATGTATATACATACATATATCCCCCGCAACAAATTGTATCCACTTCACGATGGGCTCGCATTTAAATAATAGTCAAAGATTATCAATTAAGCCATTGGCCAAATTAATAGTTGACCACCCAAAGAACCACGCCCACCTCCCGCACTGCCCTGCGGCGTTATCATCATCGTAGCATTATGGCATTAAAATTATTTAATTATCGAAGCTTCTCAGTAATTTACCCTTTGTGCTGCAGTGGCGTGATTTAATACATGTCTGGCCTATATACTGGCATATCTGGGCTTTTATTTAATACATCCAGAGCGATGGCATAATAAGATATTGAAGTCCATAAAGCATCCATCATTTGCATAAGTTAAATTCTGTAATAATAGTGATAAAGAGGCAGCCATGGACTGATTATTTTTGAAAAACAATATGTAATTATAAATGTAGTTGAATTCAGACAAATTATGCAGTCCTGTTCATTGGCAATAAATGGAAAAAGGGAATAATACATTTGACTTACAATATGGATTTTCCATCTCTGAAAATTAAGTTTCTTGTTCTTTTTTTATACATTTATCTTATGAAAGTCTAAATTTATATTTAGCTACATTCATTTCTAAATTAAATAAATCTCCACTTTTTTGGGAAAAGGATGTTGCACTTTACTTTCGCTGAAAAGTATGCTTTTAATTTAATTAGCTTTTTATTTGCTCTGAATGCATTTTAGCCCCGTCCTGTGGTTTGGCCTTGTCCAAGGGATAAAGAGGAGGAGGCAGTGCTCGCCCAGTTGGGTATTTATAGGCGCATTCATGGAACGGGCGCATAAAATGCTTTCAAAACACGGCGGCTAAAAACAAAAAGCCGACCAGAGCCAGGGAAATGGAAATGGGGGAAAAATAAAGGGGCGGACTAGGTGCATCACCGAACTATGTATGCTTTGGGGGTGACCGTAGGGCAGCAGTGACCAAAACCCCAACCAGGACCACTTCCATGCCGTTCCCAATCCCTGTCAGCCTGGCTCTTAGCAGTGCTTTGAAGTTCTGCCATTTGAAGCTGGAACTAATTTGACGTAAAGTCCTCGAGCGGGGGCGCGGCATTGCACTGCGAATTTTAATGAAAGTTAAGCTCTAAATAATACAAGCTTTTGGTATGGGAAAAGCTGAACTCTGATTTATCCCAGACTTTGATCTATAATAACAGAATTTATAATTAAGAGTTAACATGGCTGTCGCAGGAAAGTGGGATTGAAGAAGGGAGGCATGATCCCCTTTAGTAAAAGGTTCTCAAAATCGTATTTATTATGAATTATTGTATAAATATATTATTAAAATCTCACATTATACTTTTCACTTTCAAAAACCCATCACATATATAAACGTATTAAATAAAAATATAAATATAAAATGCTTTCACAATGCCATGTTCCACCCATTCAAACCAACTCCAATTTTTATTTACCAATTTAAGAAATTAAATTTTTATTTTGATATGATAAATGCCACAATATGTTAAATTTATTCCCAAAGTCTTTAGTTTATGGGGTTCGTGGTTGCCGCGGATTCGTGGGGTTCTCTTATACATTTTTTTTTATAGGCCGCCTACAAATTGTGTCCGCGGGTGCGAGTCTGTCCTCCGGATCTCGGCCATATCCACTTCCAACTCCACTTCCACCCACTCTGTTCCGTTCAATAAAATAATGCCCGCTGGGGAACATATGGCAGTGCAGAATTTTATTACGCCGTTTATGGCTTTTCAGCATTATGATGTAGGGTTTGCCACGCGGCGAGGAGCGAAGAGGAGCAGGCGCACCGCGCCGCTTTTTGTCCGCGAATATTTATTGATGTCAACAGGGGCAACGGCGAAGGCATCGAAAGGGGGCTGAGGACTGGGCATGTCCGTGTGGGCGAGTGGTACGTGCTGGTATTTAAAACGCGGTCATCGGCTATCAACAGCCCGGCATCTAAGCGCTTGACACGCTCCGACGGCTTCGCCTTCGACCAGCGGGTGACATATGTCAGCCCCGGACCGGGTTCAGGGGTTCCGGTGTTCCGCGGCAGTCGGCGGGTGTAACCCTTTCGATAAAAATCTTCACTATGTGTAGAAAATTACTTAATTTCTTGGCCACGCCAGCCCGTAACTCTAAGCGAAATATCAAAGGTGGCTAAGGGGCGGACGGTTGATACTTTGGCCGGAACTAAGCTGCGATAATGATAATATAGTACAACGTTATAGAGTTAAGGGAGCCCTAGTTAATAACGAAAGAAAACTTTATGGCAAAATGACTTAATTGTTCGAAGAACTTTATTATTATTTTACAGTTTACAACTCGTAAAGTGGGGAAAATGAGAGAATTTCTTTCTAAGCTAATACTGTAGCCTTCCTCCTTCTTTTCATATTTAAATCCCTCGATAGTAGAGAGTATTCCTAGCTCGGATCCTTTGAGTCCATGCCCAAGAGTCCCTTAATAATATTACGTGTTTCACCTTCATCACGTAGCCGGGTGGCGGCGCCAAACGGGGCCATCGTGGAGGCCATCGGCGTCCGCCTCTTTCGGTTCCGTTAAATTTGTTTATTGCGGCACTTGAACACAAGTGGCATCATCTTCACATCCCTTTCCCCCTTTCCCCCGGGCACCCTGCTCTTCCGCTTTTTCCACGAGACCAAAAGCCATTACCGGGAGGCGACTTTTGGACTCTGAGACGTGACTTCCTCCAGTCCCCGCCGCCGCCTGTTTGTTTTGTGCTTTGCTTTGCAGAAATCCTTAAAGAAAATGACAAATACCTCTTCTCCAGCCACTTTTCCAGCTTTCCCCCCACTTTTCCAACCCGCCAACTGTCAGCGCTTTGACTGCCGTCGCTGGCGTCGCTAAAAGTAAACTAATATTTCATTTGAAAAATATACCAGAAATGTCTTTTGTACATTTATTTTTGACATGTTGTTTTGTTTTTCACTCTCGCCGCGCCGAGCTCCGCTTCATTGGGAAAAGTCCTTGGGACATGACTCGCCTCGCTCGCTCTCTCGGATTCGCTGAAGTCGCTTTCATTTGAATAACAAGCCCAGGGAAATATCCTTTTGGACAGAACTCAGCAAGATGATCCCCGAGGAGCTACAGCTGAAATATGGAGCAACAATCTGAGGCAGCCTCGAACTGAAATTTTTCAGCGGGACTTAAATTCGATTTGGGTTAATGTCTCTGGGAAAAACACATTTTTGGCAAGAAATACAAAGAGAAAGCTAGTTTTTTCTAAAATAAAACTAGAGAAGACTCGCAGGATAAATATTATAATAGAATATAATGGTTTCTTTTTGGTACAAAGAGAGAAGAAATATTATCAATAAATATATTTCTCTTGTGAATGTTGGGACTCATTAATTGCATAAAACATCGCACCGAATTTACATGTTTCCAACATTTTCACACATTTTCTCTGTCCTGTTTTTAGTCCTTTTATATTTAAACACCCCTATTTTCACATATATTTTAGTAACCTCATCAAAGTCGGACCCTTTTCATTACCGACAAGCCCCTAGGTCTTTATCAATATTCATTTTTTCCAGGGCCTTTTTCATTCGACTCTTTTCTTTTTTATTCCGAGTTCGCCCCGCTGCAAGCCGCAAATAATTCCTTTTCGTGCTTTTTTTCAGCTGTTTGCGTGTTTGCTGGATGCTTTCATAATAAACCTACTAAATTCTATTTAATTTCGCCTCGCTTTTCAACTATTTATGCATCGCGCAAATGAAGGTATGTGGCAGTGTGCTTAAATATTTTTTTGCAATTGAAATGCTGGCGAGTGAGTTATGCTCGGCTGGTCTGGCCGTGTGTGCAAAGCGAAATATGCTGGAAAAATTGTGAGAAAAACATATGGGGGCGAGCGTGCTTTTTAATCAAATTATGTGTGCAGTTGTACGTTAAGTGAAAAGCTGCAACGGAAAATTATGCGGTAAATAGCACAAAGCAAGGAAAATATAACGAAGGTGAAGGAGTGAAGGAGCTGGAACCAGGAGCTGCCAAGCCATCGCCCTTGGGTCATTTCGGTTCCATTAATTTTCGGTGAAAACGTCAACGGCTAATCTACCAATTTGTTACCGCTGCAGTTGGACCTCGGGGTCATCGGCGGGATAGAGAATCTTTCGACGAAGGACACTGGCATTAGCATCAAAATCCTGTTTACTCTGTCAACATGTGTTTATGCCGCTGCTTCGTAAGCCGAAGGAAATCGAAGACCAGCTAAAGCAGCTGCGTTCCAGTCAGTCTCCGAACTTTTCGTTACATTTTCGTTACGATTTCCGGCGACTTTTCCTGTCGTCACTCACCAGCAGCAGCAGCAGCAGCAGGCGAGTCCAAGTCGAATCCCCGGCGATTAATGTGTCACGAAAATATCAAAGCTAATTGATCAGAGAAAAGCAGGCTAGAAGAAGGACTTGCCTTGGAATAGTGTCGTTGGCTAATTGGCAGACAGGAGCTGGGAACTGCTGGGAGCTCGAGGTGTTGGGGACTAATTATGCACGGCTTTTACCCTCGTCAGAGATAGCTGGCAAATAAGCTCTAGTCTCGGCAAAATATTCTTGGAAGTTTGGTTGCGGTAGTTTACGAAAAATGAAGATTAATGAGTAGTCACAGAGAGTGTCCTTGACACTGCATTTTCATGAAACGTTTAAAGAAATAAGCACTATGAAAATCCCCTATTCTACGGCTGATTCTAAACATACTTCACCCCCAACTATTCACCCCCATGACTCGCTATTTCGCTCTAGTTCCTTCCCTCGAAATGGAGCTATTCAAAGACACCTTTTGGCCCTTTTCAGCCACCTCCCTTTAAATTGCCCTTCACCCACTCATTATGTGACCGCTTGCAGAGTCCTTGAACTCTCTCTCCCACTCTGCGGGCACTATAAAAACTGCTGGCAACCCCTATATCTGAACGCCAAAGTTTTATATAGCTCGGTTCCATTCTGTTAAGTGAGCTGTGCCGCCGCGCAGCGTTCCACATGTGTGTCTGGACATGATTCCCAATCTGGGGTTCAGCTCGAGCGATGACTCTCCGGATTGCACCTTTTCCCGCCTCAGACCCTGATCCAATTTTCCAGACACACACTGGGACTGCTGCTGAGCGGCTGTCGTGGAAAAACATTTTCCTATTACATTCAATACCTCAACTGCCGCCCGCCGTCTGTGGGGGATATTTTATTTCATGGGTGTTTAAATTTTTTAAAATAACAAGCGACGTCTCACTGACACGTGGCACCCGGGAGTGGGGAGTAAGCGACACCAGGTGGTTGGGGATTCCCCGATTGCCCCCTTTGGCGGGATAAAGCTAACAGTGAGTCCTTGGCTTGTTTATTGTTTGCCGGTTTTTTTTTTTTTGTTGTTTTTGTTATTCCTCGCGACGGCAAGTGTATTTGTTTATTGGCCTCATTGCCGGGGTTACACCGAATTGCATTTGCCACGGGCAACTAAACCCCCGCCATCCTTCACGGCATCATCCTTCCCGGGCACTTGGCTGCTCTCTCGACTAATGCGAGTTAAACTTTATGGGTTTATGTAAATGATCCCAAAAATGTTGTTGGCGGGAGTGGGAGTGGGTAATGCACTGGCGTCATATTTACTTGCCCAGCACTTGTCGCTTCATATATCAAAAGCGAGCAGGAAGCTTATAAAGCAACGGCGAACGGAACTCTAAACCTCGCCGAGAAACAAGGAGATGCTGAGCTCTTCAGAAAAGGGATTCTGACACCCTCAAAGGGGTCTACTTGAAATCTTTGGAAGCATTCTCAGGTGTACAAAGATTGCTAGAAATTTATATGATTTTTTAAAGCCTTCTAAGCCAAGTTTAATTTAAAGAAAATTAGTTATCTTTCCCAATTATTTGCAGTCTTCCTAACAAAAGCATTATGATAACTACTTTCCTGCTAGCAAAATAAATGTATCTCGCCCTAACTAAGAGAATCTTTTTAGGTGAATAAACCGCCACCTTCTTGAGTGTCATCGCCCCAAGGAAATGCCACGGAAAAGCCGTGAAAAATGACGGGGGGACAGCAACCTTCGCCGCTGACTGAACGACGTTTTATGGAAATTTCTTCGCGGTGCCCATATGCATTCCATTCCGCAAATCCGCATCTGTTGTCAGCCACAGTTGGCCATTACTCAAAAACGTAGCAAGAAGTGGCCCGAAGCACTCGCACCCTCTAAGACCATTAAATGCAACAGCTTCTTGGGGGGGTTGGACTTTTCCTGGCTCCCGGATCCCTTATAAGGGATCCCCTGGACCGGAAATTCTTGCACAATGCCGCAATACCCGAATGCCGACACGCGCACAGGATTTGGCTGTCAGTTGTCGGAGAACTCAGCTGCAGTGTTTCACCCCCCAACAAGAACTACCCAAAATCCATTGCATAATTATCAATGTGAGCTGTAATGAGGCAGACGACGCCGAAGTTTGTGCCGTAAAATATGACAAAGGACGTCAAGGATTTGCTGCAGGGTTCCGCCAGCTGAGAGGCTATGAGGAGGATGTGAGCTTGAATGGTGACCACTTCCATTTTTCTCGGACGCTTTGGCGCGATTCAGCGCGGACCATTATGTTTTTTATTGTCTTGGCGGGGAGGGTTGTGCATTATGCTTATTGCTTAACCCCCGGACTGAACCCGTAACCCCCCGAGAGTCCGTCTTCTTAAATGTTTGCACACAAGCGCGTTTATGGCTCGCAGCTTCCTGACGTTTGCATTCATAATCCTAATGGAATTGATTTCCCTCTTCCCAATAGTACTCGCTCTGGGCTTCTCCGGTCTCTGTTCCGAATGGGCGAATAATGTAGGAAAATTGCCATCGATGCGGTTAGTCAGGAAGTTGTCTCCATGAGAGATAACTTGGCACCCCCCAAATGAACCATATGCCAGAGAAATACTCTGACGCAGATGAGCGCTTATAAATCAAACGAAAATTATATTCATGCAGTTTTAATGAGTTTTTCTACTGGAAGATGGCAGGGGATCCTGTAATGTGCCAGACGACGCATAATTGGTTATCCTTTGGACTCACGCATCGCGCCTTGAGGTCGTTGACTCGACGAGTGCCGAGCTTTATGTTGGCCATGTGCGAAATGCTGGTCAAGTCCGAGGTGAGTGACTGCCTGGAAGAGGGTACAAGTCCTGGGGTTGTTTTATGGACACATAAAGTCACGGGGTGGAACGGTCTTGTATTCGGTTAATGGAAAGAAATGTAGTTGGAGAGAGCCTTAGATTTAGCGTTTAGGTTTTACAAGTTAATTGCAGCAGCCGTTTCTCCAACCAGAAAAATATTCAAAAATATTGGTTATATAATACAATATTTATTTTCTGGCTTTTAAATTAAAGGAAAATATTTTCTTCACTTTGTAAAAAATATATATGAAAAATCGGTATCCTCTACACTTTAAAATGCCAATATTTATTTCTCTTTGCTGTTAACTAAAAGCCACAATTTAAATTATTCCATTTCACACAACTTGATTGAGCTTTTGATATTATTTTTCGATCATAAAATAACAGAGAAATATTTGCTTAACTGAGGCAGGCTTTCCTTTGCCGTTAAATTTAATTCTACACAAAATTTGCACTTTAACAATAACAGAATTACTGGACCGCAATTTACCTCGGCTTGTGCTACAAATACTCACATTCTGGCCATCTTTTAATTAAGAACTTTGGTCAGGTCAACATTAAGCGCACAAATACATATGTGAATAAAGATGAAAACTCCCCCCACTCCCCCACTCACCCACCAAGGCACACAAAGGTAAACCAAATGCAAACAACTGAAACTATTTACCTTTGGAGAAAAAGCGAAAACAAACCCGCAAACAAACAAAGTTCCCTGCGCCTGGGAGTTGAAGTAATTAACATAAGGGTAAGCAGGATTCCACGGCAGGACATTCGGCCTCGTTCGGTCGGCTGAAAACTAAACACAATAATTTGCTTTTAATTTAGCATTTTCTGGCAACCAAATAACTTCACTTGAACTATGCATGGATGTGTGTACAAATGTGGGCGACGATGGCCGGGGAAATGAAATTTTCTAGCTGTGCGAACAGAGAGGCAACATATCAATGAAGGTTTTTTCCCGGCCACAGAGTAGTCCTGGCAGTCGCCGTTCTCCGCCCTCAACAGGATCCCGAGGACTCATCAACAACGGCAATCGTCATTAGCAGGAACCGCAGTCCTCGGCTGGGATGGAAAGCACACTGTAAATTATTTAAATCAATTTTAAATTGGAAACTATATTTAAAATGTTGAAAACATATTTCTATCTTAATTATTTATATATTTTTTAACTATCTTAGTGATTAAATCGTTTTCCATTTGTATCCTTGTTTTAAAATCTGTAAACTAGAGTTTGTTTTTCTCCCAGTGCAGTCTCAAATCCTATACCCCCCATGGCCTGGCCCCCTATGTCATTCACTTGTGGTTTTTCGGGCCAGCAGGCTGGGGGATTGGCAGCGGGAACAACATGGGTAGGCCACCTCCAACAGGGCTTAGGCGGGTTCGGTTTGGTTTTTGGGGTTTTCGGTTTTCGGTTGTCGGCAGAGCGGCACCCGAAAATATTTGCCCAGCTTGGTGACAATTGAAAATCCAATAAAGCTCCGGTCCCGTGCTCCTCCGCAGGCTTCTCTTTCGAGTCCAGGAACGATGTTCTCTCGTGTAGCTATTTTAATTTAAACGAGGTTCCCGCCTAATCACAAACCGTCGTCTTCCCTCTGTCCCGTTTCCCCGTAAAAAACAATGGCAGACGCATCCTGGTTGTGTGTGTGGTTGAGTGTCCTGAAATATTGAAGTAATGAACTCGCCTCTGGGTTTCGTCTAAGTTTCGGCCAGGCTCCCGTGGTAAGGGGGGCGCTTTGAGTTAATGGCACATAAATTTGTGCTCTCTGCCATAATTTTTGATTACTTGGGCGGGGCCAGAGATGGGGGCGATGGGCGTGCCACGATGGTCATGTGCAGTGGTAGTTGTAGTTGCCACATGCCCCCCAGCAACAACAGCTTAGTAGTTGCTCCCCTGGATTTATGGTATTTGTTAGTGGCAGTCGGTGGGGTTTGAGAGAAATTTGTATCCAGCCCTCGAAGGAATATATCTTTTGGCCGGACTTTGGAGGGTTCTGTAACTACGCTCGAGGGCACTTCACACCCCTGCACTTAGGAATTTACTTAGTCCAGCCTTCTAACCAAGATCTTAACTGATTTGGAGCTTGGAGTCTCAAAGAATAAGAATTAAGGATTCAAATCGAAATAGGCCCAAAGCCTATACTCAGATATATCAGCCTTCTTCCTCCTTGGCGGGTGGCTAGTCTCACTTTATGACAACCTCTTCATTACAGTCCGCCTCCATTTCTCAGGACCCCAAGTCTGCATCAACTCATCTGGCCAAATCACAAAGGACCCCAATTTAAATGGGGCCCACACGGACCCAATTCCATTCCTTTCTCACATGTCACCATGTGCTCCAGCAGCTTTCGACGGGCGCTCAGATTTTTGAGGGGCTCTGGGGTTAGGGAGTGGCATTAGGTGGGGCTCGGTAACAAGTCCCTGTAGGACATGGGTGGGGACTAGGAGGATACACAAGCCAGAGACAATGGCAACACACCACAAAACAAGTGTCGAGCAGTTAAGTTTTTGCTGCCCCCTCCAAAAAAAGGGAACCAGGAGGATGCAGATTTGCCCCAATGTGGCCATACGTGTGTGTGTTTTGTAGTTACAGGATGGCCCGGGTCCAGCCTGGTCTTGGGTTGTGTCTACACTGGGAAAAATAAATAAAATCATAAAATATGACAGTTTAAATTATAATTTTAAAATATTTCAAATGATTTCTAATCAATTAATAAAAATATATTTTAAAGTCAGATTTCTTGTTACTTTTTAAGCTAAAGCTCATAATTTTGTTGCTCTGCACTGGTGCGTCTCTGGCCTTGGTGTCAAATGCCAAAACCGGATGCGGAAATGCAGGCAGGAGGCAGACCAGAGGCCCAATCGTTCGAGGAGCAGGCCAGTCAAGCGGCCAGACAAATCAGCTTTGGACACCCACGCCCAGGAAGGCAGGCAGTTGGAGCCAGGACTCAGGATGCAAGGGATCAGAGAAGGAGTCGGAGATGGAGACGGAGTTGGGGAGGCTGAGGAGGTGGACACACGCACAGCTGAGTGATTTTTCGATTATCATTTGCACGGCTTGGGTGACAAATCAAATGCCCAGCAAGTGCAGGGAAATCTGTTCACCACCCACAAGCCACATCCTTATCTGCTCCTGTCCCTGATCCTATCTGTAGTTCTGCCTCCCCTGCTGCCGCCAGGTGTTGGTCCAGTTGCCTGGCAAAGTTTACAGGTGTTTATAAGCAAATCAACTCGTTTTGGGATTGCTGAAAAAAAGGAATTGAAAGCAATGAAAAATCCTTTGTTCGTTTAGGCACTGTTGTTGTATTTCAGAGGAATAATTTAATAGTTATGCATATGGAATAGGAAATTAAACTAGTTCCTTGGTTTATTAACAAAAGCCTTGGTCTGAGCCAGCCTGAGGCCACCTGTTTCTGGCTTAAATTATGCTAACTGAAGCCCAAGGACAAATTTAGTTATGATCCCAATCCGATCTGTAACAAGCCAGCCTCTGATTGTCCGAGTTGGCCTCTTGGCCCGTGCATTCATGTACCATATGACGTATGCGTGATATTAATGCGATCAACATAAATACATGCACAAGCAATTTATATGCGCAATTTTATGACAATGCCAGAGAGTGAGTGTGTGGCTGTGGGTGTGTGCTGGCGTAACCATGTTTACTTTAATTACAAGCCCAGCTCTCGATGCACTGCCTCTGGTGGCGTTTAATTGCCGCCCAATGAAGGCCAAGTTAAGAAGAGGCAGATGCCGGCCATCCAGCTGATGGATTTTGTTGATTGTGTGCCGAGGGAGAGAGAGAGATGAACGATTGACAAATTAAATTGCTTATTGATGGCAGGACGACTCTGGCACACACACACACGTATCATATTTGTACAGGATCAATCCGAAAGCGAAGCGAAAATGCCTACGACAAGGCTTTTAGTCGTCGTCGTCGTCACTGAAAATGAAATAAGTGCATAATGGAAATTTGCGAAAGCCAATTTAGTAATAATTTAAATTGAATATTTATGTTGGCCCTCCATGCATGCCCAGCATATACCATATATATGTGCTATATACTATATATATGTTTGTATCCAGTGTGTGTGTGGAGCCACTCCATTTATAATCGACTGCAGGCATTTTGGAGTAAAGTGGCGGAGGTGAGGGACGTATGCATACTACATTAGTTTTCGAGTGGTTCGCATCTGCCTATTTGCATATGTGTATTTGTCTTTTGCCAATGAATTGCTAAAACACTCCCCACACAACCCACACTCTCCACGCACACCCCACACACACACCCTCCATGCCCCGCCAACGGCGACGTCAAAACTTCAACTGTCATAACACTGGCAATGATGATAAGAGCTGCCGAGGAAAAGCCATTTAAATTAGAGCCTTGTTTGCCTTGCATTAGGCCAAAAACAAATATGCAGAGCACCGAAGTCGGAGGATATAGACAGCAGATACCAGATATCGCATCCAGGAGAGCGTCCAGGGAGCTGATAAAAATCGAAAACCAAAATGCAGCTAAAATCGACAAAACTGACAAGAATTAATGCCGCATTAGATGACGATGACGATGGCGACGTCGATGCTCAAGTACCGAGTGCAAAATATTTAGCCAAGTGCAGAGAGCTCCAAAATGGAAAATCAAAATTAATGCCAGCCATAAAAAGCTTTTCACACAGACATTTCCCCTCTCCCTACCCCCATAGCCAGCAAAAATGGCTCTTAATGCCAACGGAAAATTGCATTTTCAGTGCAAATCAATAAGACTTCATATTCCACTGACTTTTTGCTCAGTTTTAGAACCTCTCCTCAGCCCGGACCAATTCACGAGACTGAAGTGTGCGGCTGAGTGATGCTTCGAATGGATTTTTGTATATTGGGATTTTGTGAAGATTATTTTTGGTTATTTTGTTGTGTTTGCTTGTTAAATTTTAATTCCAGACAAGAGTGCTTGACTCAGGCAGGTGAGAGGTTGAGCCGGAGGAGTGCCCGGAGGAGCGGTTTGAAGATGGGATTTTTATTGAAATCTTTTGAGTGCCTAATCTTATTAGAATTATGGGATTTCAATGTTTTGGCTTTGGGTGCATTTTGCACGAAAGTGCAAATGCCAGACACATTGTTTTAATCCTTAAGATGCCTTGAATACAAGTTAAAAAATAAATATATGTAACCGCACTTAAAGCCCCCAAAGCCAATTCAGTTATTGTTGTATTTTCTTAGCCCAACAAATCCCATCCATCCAACCCATTTAGTATTCAGCAGCTTCTTTCAATTTCGAGCTCTTGAAAAGCCAAAAGCCTCCATTAAGTCTATCAACAACGAACTTGAAAAGCGCCAAACCGAGAGGCAACCTCAACCGCACCACTTCATTTACGCGGCTCCTTCGCCACTTCGAGCAGCCATTTCCGCCGAAATCCCCTTCAGAATCATTGATGGTTCATCGGCCACGAACTCCCCTCGAATTGTCAACTTTATTTCAATCAGCGGCCAACTTAAGTCAACCCATTTAAATATCCATCGGCAGCTTAACACCTGAACCCCTGGGATGGGTCCTCCTCCATCTCGGGCATAACTTCTGCTCCATTTGGCCTTCGGTCCATTTAGAATTCTAAGCAATTTCCTTATCTGCTCAGATTAAAATCCCGGCCAGCCTCCACAGCTTCCATCTCCCGGGTCCATGCAATAATAATTAGCATAGAAACCAGGGCCAGCCAGCTCAAAACTCATTTCGGGGGGGAGGCACTCTGAAATTTATCATTTCTATAGTCCATGGAACATATTGCTATTGCCATTGTGCTGTGTGGGAATTCATAACTTTTGTGCATATTATTAGGACCAAGCCGAGTGCCTGGCCTGGACTGCCAATGAGCGTCCATCAGAGTCAATGACTGCCATCCATCCCATTCATCCAACCATCCATCCGTCCGCCTGAACTGATTGTTCGGCTGGAAGCAATCAAAAATGTTGATAAAATAATTTCAAATTCCATTTATATCCTCAAGGACAATTTGCCATTCACCGGGTACTAATAATATTATCAACAGCATCGTCGCCATTCATTGATTCACCTCCCAGCTCTGCCGAATTTGTCAGCAATTGAAATTCACCAAACATTTTTGAATTTGTTTGCCTGGCTTCACTCCGGAGCTGTGGACGGACGGATTGCCGGCTCCTTCCATCTGCCCAGCAGGCACATTTTGCATTTTCTCCTCCTCGCGCGATTCGATGGCGACTCATCGATTCCAAGCGGAGGAGGACTCTCCCCGCGGTGTCACTGCATCCCGCTTTTGGCTGGCTCGGCACCCACTGTTTCTGATTTCAATCCGCAGCGTGAATATGCAAATTCACCGGCTGGCAGTTGGAAGGAACTGGTAGCTGGATGGGAGTTGGAAGGAAAGGAAATCCCCGAAAAATGTTCTGATCTAACAAAGGAGCATGGAGAATAGGGACTGTTGCATAGGTAAAGGACACTTCAGGTAATATGGTTTCTTTGGGGGAAGTTGTTTACCTAATTTTGTAATTAATTTTTGTTGATTATTTATGTTTTATTTAAATATTATGAAACATATTTATATTAAATATATTGTTGTATTTTTTGTACAAATATAAATTTCTTCTATATATTTTAATACCATTTCTTTATCAAACTATCTCCTTGAGTCCGAAGAATTCCACATTTTCAGCTGCGAAACCCTCCTTATTCTCAGTTAAAGAAATTAATCAAGATTTCAAGAGAATATTTTAATATAAATGGAAATCCCCAAGACTGCAAACACAAAAATACCAGCTCCCAAGTCCATCAATTGGCTGTGGCCACTGTACTGCCAAAGAAGCTACCGCAGAACGTGCAAAAATGCAATTGCATATTCAAGTTTTGCACTTGAAATTCACCGATTTGTATCGCTCGGCGCTCGTATGAATGCCCCAAAAAACAAAAAAGTCAAAAAAAAATATAAGAAAAAATCAACAAAAAGAAGACCTGAGCACGAAACGGAAGCAGACAGGAGTCAGGCACCACAGGGTGTCTAGCGAACAACAGGCGAGATAAATCTTTAGCCTTTGAACAAATGTTTGTGCATATTTGAACTTGGCCAGGCCCAGACTCCAGTCCCAGCCACCAGGACACCAGCTCCAGCTCCAGCCCAAGACCCCAGCCAAGCCAATTTAAAATTGGCAAAAGGTTAAGCCAAAAAACTAACAATCCCCGAAAATCGGTGGATGGGGCCAGCAGCTGGCACGCTGATGGCATGCATAATTAGATGGAATCCTAGTTGTTTCCACAGGGAAATTGTCTTTTGCCCAATCAGGAGGGGAGTGCATTGATTTAATGCTGGAAGCGGAGAACCAGTAAACGGCATATTTTTTAATATATCGATTTTAGTTTATATCTATTCGAATCAGAAGCTTATCCTCTGCATATTCCTTGAGAAACTCTTTGCCGGGAACTTGGACTTGTATGAGAAGTTAATGTTTAACCGACACACATCCCACACCGCTCGTTAAATTTCATTCAGTTCCAGGACCAAGGAAGGGCAGGACACAGAAATTGGCATAAAATGAGCTTTTTGTGTGCGAGCAGCCGAAATGAGGTTGGCGAGAACAAAAGGAGAGGGGATGGGTTCCCACATCCATGTTGTCATCGTCCCTGTCCGTGTCCTGGCCCCACCCTATCCCCCCACCGTGGTGACCCCCAACTAGCCATCATCAACAGCCAGCAAACAGACGCATGCCAATCGACTGAAGCTTTCATCCGTTTTCCGTTCTCGTTCCCAAAAAAAGAGCAAAAATATAATTATAAAAAAGCAAAAAAACAAAAAGAAGGAAAACTGAAAAGGGGGGAAGCCAGTCCTTGTCCTGCTGCCAATAATTTTCAGCCGGGTCCAAAGGACAGACAGGCCAGAGATTGGCGGCACACATATGCAACTAATTGATATTATATGAATGATATGTTAAATACAAATGGCCAGCACAAGGGAACGCTCAATCGAACATTATTTATATATGGCCATAAAGAAAAGGGATTTCGGCCCAAAGGATTCTCAATTAAACGGAAAATGAGTAAACTGTGGGCTGAGTAAAGAGAAGCAAAGAAAGAAGTTGATCTTTAAATATGTTTAAGATGTTTTATTTAAAAGTACCTTTATGAAGATGAACATTTGGATATTCTCCATAAAAAGTAAGCAAACTTAACCCCTTTTGAGTACTTGAATTGGTAAGATTCTGAGTTATTTCTGAGTAGCATTTACCCCTTAAAGCTGGTACACCCTGACGTTTGCCTTCTCAACCTGAAGTCCCCCTCGCTGTTCCGGCTGCTTCCCAATTCCCATGGACAGTATTGCCGGCAATTTGCATAAACAGAGGGTCCAAATCGTCAGCTAATCTGCGAGTAGCGAGCAGTGAGCAGCCTTAAAAGTGCACTTACCTGCAGGCCGGCTCAAATGCCAATTAGTTGCACAAGAGGAGGGGGGCGAGTGACCCGCTCGACCCCCGCTGACTCCGCTAGCTCATTAGGCGGGCCAATTGGAAAAGCCGAAATGGAAAGCCAATCGGCAACGGTGACGCGTCTAATTAGTCAGTCCCGTCTCGAGCACGATTTCCCCGGGGTTCTGTCCAGATCCAGATCCAGGTCCCCTCTTGTACAATTTATATTTCGCTCGAATGGGAATTAAACAAATTTATTTGCGAATCGAGCAGCGATGGCGCGAAGTTGTCTTAATTTGGCCAACAACCAAGACCCTGGTCTGGTCTGGTTTTTGGACAAAAATTTATTAACACTTTTCCCCCTCGCCAAGCTCTGCGTGACTGTTGCTGTGCTGCCCTAAGCTTGACCCTTAGCCTCCAGACATTAGATAACCATTCCCTGCAGTCCCCGCCTTTTGCTTTTTCCTTTGCTGACTCCATTTCTCATTTCTGGTGACTGCCCCCGCCGCAAGTCCTTGCCCGGCATCCATGTCCATGTAATTTTCGGTGTTGCAATTTCGAGCATGCGAATGCGGCACGAACTGTTGCAAGTCCCACAACTTTTGGCTTTTAATTAAAAAGGTCACTTTCGAGTTCAGATTATGCTGACGCCGCCAAAAACTCCACTTCGCTGTGAATGATATTCTGTGTTGATTAAAGGCGGCACTGGGAGAAAGGATTAAATATTATTTTTGTATTAATAAAAGAAGGAAACAAAGTTTATTTATATTTATTCAGTGTATAAATGATAAGGCACTCTCCCCTGCTCCTGACTTGCTGTCCTGCAGAGTTCATTTTTGTGACACATTGACAAATGCCTTTGCACGCCACAAATCGTTAATAACACATACCAAATGGCAATGCCAATTAAACGCCTGACATCACCATGGACATGGACTTCGACTACACCTTCTCCCTTGCCTCTCCTTTTCCTTGGCTGGCGAGGGCTTCCCTTTGTTTTAGCGGCTGCTTTGCATTTGTTTTTGGCCATGGTTTTGGCTTTAGCGTTGCCTCTGGCTCTGGCTGTAACTGCGGCTTCGGTTCCGGTCCGGATCCCTGGCTGTGACGTACAAATTTTGGACCATTCGCTGCTCCAACTCAGACTCCTTTAGCTTCTCCCGCTGCTCTAGATTCGGCCTGGCATCGTGTTTTGTTAACGTAATTGACAACAACAGTTGACAATCGCCCTGGACCTCAAATGGCCATGTCCGTGGCTCCTGGCCCCAACTCCGTCTGCTCGTGTTGCCCGTTATTATCATTTACCCATTGAAAAAGTCAACGGTACTCGGATGTGAGCGCAATCCGGTGGTGGCCAACTCTAAGCGAACCCAAATTTGTCGGCAATCGTTGGCACTATCATTGGTCATATAGAAGAAAAAATTAATATTGCGGAATTAAAAGAAGTTTTTAATAGTTCACTTTGAAACCTCTTCTTTTCAGGACTTTGTTTCCTAAACTATCGAAATCCATTTCAGCATTGCCCCAGCTCTAAGCCACCTTAGTTTTTGGCTGCTGCATCTGCAAAATGTGTTTCCACAGTCTACAATGTCGACCAGTCAGGGAGTCATGGTCACCGTCGATTGTCGGCCATTCGGGGCATTATTTATTCATTGCAATGCTGTTGACGTCGGTTTAAATAGCTTGTTAAATATTTAGTACGCGTTTACACAAAATTGTGACAAACAAAAAAAGGAAGCACACGCAGAAACGTAATGTCGATATCTGGGCGTTGTGTTGAAAATTGAGATTTTCTATTGTTTAAACACAGCTGGATATATTATTCAGGCCACAACAAAGGCAGCATATATAGTATGTGGCATATCTGTGTAAATACTGTTAAATTTAATTAAATGAAAAGTTTACTATTCGGGCTTTAGGGAATAATCATTATAAATTGGTAAAGACTTATAATTATTACAATTTTTATTTATAAATATAATTAGTTAGGAATGCTAAGACCAGCAAAGTAGAGTCATATTTTTTATATTTAATTTAAGATTTGAACATGTATATATCCAAAAATATCCGAAATATAACCCCAAAGTCTCCTCGATTTCACTCCTCTCCATAGCAACAACAGGTAGGTCACTCTGTGACTCCTTGTGACCCCTTTAATGAACGCCAAATTCTGATTGCACTCATTTAACATTTTTCAGCTGGGATCACAAAAAGCGAGCCGCATTTCACAATGTAAAATCATTCCGAATGGAGGACCCACAGGAACAACAAAGGCTCTTCGCGGACACAACAAAGCCGGTGTTCTGCAGCAAAACAAAAAAGTAAATATGAATAACCATTCAATCAAACCGGCGAGGGCGAGCAAAAAATATGGCCAGTCATTAATATCGATGGATTACATGCGTTCAACATTTTACGATATGAGCACAAAAACGTTTTAAAAAATATGCGCTGCTCGCCATAAAGCGGCGAACCATATTTTTTACCTCGCTTAAGCCCTGAGACTGGGCAACACTTTACAAATGGGCAGCGGGCAACGGCATATCGGGCGTATCTGGTATCTGTGACAAAAATCACCTCAATTAATTTAATTAGTCTGCGGTTCTGTCGGATTTCGCAGGCGGCAGCTACTCCTCCTCCTCCAGCCTCGAGCTGGAGTCGCACTCTTGGCACCAGTTCTGCTTCATTCCGCCCCCGACATGGGGTCCGTTCTGTCAGTCAATTTCAGAATGGTCACAGCATGACGAACCGCAGTTTCATAACAAACAAACGGACAAAAGCACAAAACTCGGTTAAAAAACATAAACAAACAGAGTTGTTGCCAGTATCTAGTTGATTTATGCCCCGAAAGTTCATTGCCTCGCCGCGATAGTTATAAAATGCTTTTGATAAACGCCAGAGCCGAAACTGATGTAAAAAATGTTACTATAAACTCCGAATTCATGAATTTGACAAGTCCCTAATATTATTATTATTAATATTTTTTTGGAAAATAATAAATGTAGTTGAAACAGAATTATATCTGTGATAAAGATAACTTTAAATAATATCTATAAATGTGTGGAAAGCTCTACTAATGATTCATTTTATTCCAGAGATCATTACTGCAATGTTTTATTCATTTTTATTATTAATTGTAATTAATGTAAATTTATTTTCTGAGTCTTTAACTTCTCTTTACAAATAAAAAGTTACTTAATATCTGAAAGTTCCACGCATAAACCTAGTAGAAGTTGCACAGCCAGTGCCAGAGTTTGACCCGATCTGCTTCTATATATGCATACTACATATTTATGGCATATACATTCATTGGAATCACTTGGCTTGGCCTGCAGCGGGAATTTATGGTTTCAAAACGCCTTTAAAGTGTTGAAATTTCATTCTCACTGAGATTTTTACACCCCGGTGCCGTTCCATTGTTCTGCTCTTTGAGAAATATCCCTTTGTTTGGCGCATAAAAGTGTAAACATATCTATTGGGGCGCCGCTGGTCCATTATGGTGTATCACCTGATATTGAATTTCCATCGTCTTGATGGGAGCTGCCGCTGAGAGGTTGTCTTTCCTGGGGAGAATTTTCCGGTTAGAATGCCGTGATAAGATGCATTTGCATTTATGACAACTATTCCCCAGGCATCGGGCATACAAAATTCCATTTTCGTCCATATAAAACTTGTTTTAGTTACCTTACCTGCGGTTATCTGCCATTAGAAGGCTTTCCGTTGGAAATCCATTTACATTTAAAGCCGAATATTTGTGGTTTGTTTTCCCTGACTGACAAATCGCTTCCTCTGCTCTCCGGAAAATAAAGAAATTAATGTTTATCATTTTTATGATTCCACTCAAAATGCAAATGACGCCAATCTCTGGTTGTTTTTCTGTAACTTATAGAGACATTGGCGTTGAATCACCTGCTCTGCGGCAGATTTATCGCTCAGCCCCCAGTCCATTTTCAATATTTGATTTATTTTAATTTGTAATAAATAACAAACTTTCGTTTGTGGCACAGCCTCATTTGTGGCATGCCAGCATCACCTTTCCCCAGGGCGAAAGAGGGCCACGCCCTCGCCGCCCCTAATGGATTTCCAATGCTAATGTGTGTGAGAAAAGCAGGCGGCAAAAAGCAGGAGAAAAGTGAGAGTCTGCGGTCACAGATGAGTTATGAAATCGAACTCTATAGGTTTGTTATTGAAACTCGAGTTGTTCTGTGGGCTCTGCGGAGGCTTGTCTTCAACGAAAGGCTGGCCACTGGAAGCTGGCGCTGGGAATGATGAATGCTCAAGAAATGCGGGAAGCTGTGCAAGTCATAAGTGTAATTGTAGAGAAATTATTGGCTTAGCTTAACAAAATATAAATTTCAATTCAATTTCCAAGCCAATTCAGCTATATTTCTCTATCTAACCTGCCCTCTTAGCTACCTACACACCTGTTCACATTCCATTTAACCCTTTAAGCCAATTAGACTCCTAATAAAACCAATAAATCAGCCAAAATTAACGCTGCCTGCACTCGGCGCAATGCTTTCTGAACGTGTTAACCCTTTTTTCTTTGGTTACAATATGAAAATGACATTAGCCAAGCGCCGCCAGACCGCGGCTAGACAAAAAGCCAGACGACACAAAAAACATTAACACACAGCGAAACAGAGGCAGTCAGTGCGAATGGGCATTCTGCTGGAGAGAACACGCAAAACCACTCTTAACTCGTTTACTTTATTTATGGCCATAATTTGTTAGGCAAAAGGTCGAAAACTAAACGCAAAACTCAGCCGGAAGGGTGCAGCCGGCAGAGGTAGAAGTGAGCGGAAACGCGGCAAGGTGCGATGCATAATTAAGATAATAAAATATTAATTAAAATTAGGTTCATGCATATGCAAACAAGGGAAGGAAAGGGAAGGGCCCGACACAATCTGACAAAGGCGGAGGAGACAAATATTTGCATGAGTCTCTCTCTCTCTGTGTGTCCCTCCACGATAATGACGTTGATTAGGACGATGACGTTGCCGTTGATAGCCTCGTTATTGGCCCCGTCGACTTGCTTTTAATTAATTAATTAAAAATGCAGAACAAACTTTTGTTTTTTTTTTGGCTTTATGCAAATTTTTACATGACCAAAGCCAAACACCTGCAAAAAAGCGGGCGGGAGAAATTAATGCAAAGCCCCCGAAAGGGTTAGATGGCCGCTGGGGATAAAACAGAAACGATTTAAAGAATGTCCATCGGCCAGAGGAATATTTAAAAAATAAAAAATATGCTCTCTACAAAGGGAAGTTTAATTTTAAGCCGATTTGAAGTTGAAATTTAATTTAAGTTAAAAAATTAAGAGGGCTGAAAATGTTTTATTTAAGATTTCATAAATTCGTAGATTAATATTCAGTCAAGAATTATTTTAAAAGCCTTTGTAATCTTTTCCATTTTCAGAGTATTTTCAAAATTTGCGTTAACATTCCTTGGCCAATTTTTAATGTTTCTTTTTTTCGGCCAAGTTAACCCTTGTTAGCTAATGGAAATCCGATGTTTACCTTTAGGCTTAGGGCGTGTTTAAACACAGAAAAAGCCAGAACAAATTTGAGATATAACCCAAAGCGCGAAATCTGATACATTCGGCTTTGACTTTGCCTCTTTGCATAACTTATTTGGATTTGGCGTTCATTATGTGTGTTTTTCTGCCTTTTTTCAGAGTGCTTATGGATAATTTTCGGCCTGGGCTAACCGCTTAATCACCTTTGGCTGACACATGTGGGCAAACTAATTTGTGAATACTTCTTCCCTGGCCAATTGGAAATGTCAAGAGGGAATGGAATGGCTTTGGGATTGGGGCTCGGATTTGGATTGACGACTGTGTGCGTTTTTGGGAGTGAAAGCGAAAGCAATCTACGGGCTCGGTAGACCAAAAATATTTGACACACGCGTGAGGCGGCGACCCTTGCTCCCATGATTGATGGGTGACCCCAAAATCTCCCCCCTTAGCTTACCTTATTTTTGTATTTTTTTGGCTTTGGCTGCATTAATTAACTAATTTAATTTCGGTTTTATTTTTTTTCGGTATTCGTGTGCGAGTTCTCATTTCAGAGTTGGAAAATTTATGCAGACGCAGCATTTTTGGGGGGATTTTCGCGGGGAAGGGCGGGATGCCAACCAGTGTGTGATCCCAAAGGGCCTTATCGCGTTCACTCTCTCCCCAATCCAGCCTTCATTGTCATTATTTACGCACGCCTGGGGGGCGTGGCTGGTTGGAGGAAAGTGCATTTGATGGACCCTGATGAATTTTGACAGGCGAAATAGTCAGATAGGCGCCATAAATTCATCCGCTGCGGCATTTTAAAATGTTTCACAATTTTCCACACATTCCCGGCGTATTTATTTGCATTCCTAATGATGTCCGGCCTACAGTCCAATTTCCACCACTTCCCCCCAGAGCCAACTGTCCAAATAAATGGCCAAACAATCAATTTTTAGTGGATCTTCGGTCATTTCGATACAGACATGAACATAATGTCCATGCTGGGGTCCTATCACTATCGTTATGATGAATGCAATTCTGGCAAATGGACTAATTTCACATGAGGACTTTGGATTTATGCCTAGATTTGTGAGGAATAATTTAAGGGCGATAGGAGAGGGGCTTATTGCAGGACTCTTTGAAAATTGGCAAGTGGATTGTAGATTGTATGGATTGTCAACTTTACTTCAACTTTAAGTCGCATTTATGCCCCAAATTATGATATTCCCTTTGAGTCCCTTAAGACCCGACAATACTGACATTTCTCTGCTCCAAAATACCTACCTTTTCTGTTCGGAAAATATTTTACCTGCTTCATATTTTACCAAAAAATATTTCATAATTTTCTGGCTCTGCTGCTATGTCTCCCCGATGCTCACCCAATTAAATTTGTGAATTTTTGGCCGGACCCAAAGCAAAACATTTTCGACCAAAAGTGGCCGACAGGAGGAGACAATGACAAGGATGTCAACGTTGCCGCCTTTTTAAAACGCAAATTCCATGAAAGCACTCGGCATGTCAGCGTTTTGGTAGCCGTGTCTGGACCAGGTCCAGGACCAGGGCCATCGAGGGGAGGGAGGGCTTAGAAAAACATGAAAAATTTAAACAAGCCGGCAAGACGAGCCAACAAACGAACATCCAACGTCGGGATCGGTTCGTTCTGTGTTTTCGTCCGTCTGCAAAAATTGCAAGTGACAGGCAATTCATCATTCATTTGGTTTCGGACTTGACTGACTGACCAGCATCGGTTCGGGAATCGCACATGGTAACCGGGAGGTGGATTGGTGGGGGGACATCCAGGAGCCACCGCCTTCGACGGATGATGGGGCGACACGGACTCCTTTTTTGTCTGTGGCATGCAATTTTATGGCCAGCAAACTTTTAGCATAGCCATCGCTTTGACAATTTAATGCATTTAAAGCTTTACAAGAGCAGATCCTAGTCAGCGCAGCAAGCAGCCTCGACCGCCCATGGTAGGGGTACAGTGGGTGTGGTGGGTGTGTATCTACCAGTAAATATTCAAGGTGGTTAATCAGGTGCTTAGTTTATAATAAATACTTATTACTTTATATGTATTTATTTTATTTTCTTGGAAATTAATAATCACTCCCACAGTTCAGCCTTCCTCATCCCATTATGTCACCAAAATAAACCTCTCCAAATGGAAACTTTTACTTTGGCATCCTAGGAAGATCCAATCAAACTCCCTCCTCTGACAATAAGTCCTTTCCAAAGGCAATGCCACCCACTGTAGCTACGTTGCCTAGTGTTTCGCTCTTTGGGAATTTTAAATTGTTTTAATGCGTGCGTCGAGCATCCTGAGACCAGACCACGCCCCGTCTCGTCGTCTACGTCTACGGATGATGTCGTCACAGCGGTGGAGGAGGAGGAGGCGTAACAGTCCCCTCCTGCAGGATCAATCAATTTTTTAGCACACACACAGACACACTGGAAGCCGGAGCTGATGAAGTGCCGCCTCTGGGACTGAATCTCAAAAAACTGTTTAATATGCAGCGAGTGACACCGCCGAACGCGATGACATTGAGCAACTGCACCAATTTCGGAGTGAGCTGGAAGAACTCTACGAGCTGGAGGTGTGTCTCCACCTCCTCCTGTTTGGTTGCAATGCCATCCATCTTTTATCGGTTGACTGCAGTTCATAAATTTTTAAACGCTCGCCGGCGCGCGAACCAAAACAAACAAGTTTTTGGGATCGCAAGCAGGCAGGCGGCCCAAGATGAGTGTGTGGACAAAGGGAGACAGACAGACACGCATGTAATCAATTTTTATATTTTAGAAGAATCCCCCCAAGTGGGGCAGGTGCTCTGCGTCTGCGTCCAGCTCTATTATAATTGGATTACCCGTTGGAGTTGAAGACGGAGTCAGGCAGGGGGGCAGACGAAGTTAAACTGAATGTTCTCGCATTCTCCAACTTGGCGAAAAGTGGTCTGGTCTACAGGCTGCTACTCTGGGGGTCCTGGTTCTGGTTTCTGGCTTTGGCCAACTCCTAGATTCAAGCTCACTGCTTTGGTCTGGCATTAATTCACCCTATCGAGGGGTTTCTTGAGTGTAACTTGAAGTTGGCTAACACAGAGAAAGAAGTGGTCAGTAAAAGGTTTATAAAATGAATAGAAATTTCTAAAATTTTTTGTTTTTCCCTTAAAATAAAGCCTGATCGAATAATATTCCATACTTAAAGCAACCTTTGGAACAAACTTCAGGGAATACTTGCTCAAAAGTGCTCACTTTTCGGCTTTGCTTTCATTTCCGACATGTTCCTTATCTGGCATTGGCGTCCCCTCTACTGCCTGATCCATGGACCGAAGAGCCAGGAAACAACCAGGCTCCGCAGAGTCCGGCGGATGGTTAGCTTTGCGGTGGGCCTGGTCTCTGGCTACCTGTTGTGGATGTTGGTTACGCTGAACTTCAGCGTAGCCCGGCATGGCGTCAATCCGACTTTACTAGCGGTATTGGTCCTACTGACAAGCATACTCTTCGGCCTGAGTCGCTGCATCCGTACTTTGGTCGTGCTGACATTCGTACAGCTGGCGGGCAGGGCAGGCACCTCGTACCTGCGGGCGATGGCCTTTGCCGTGATCATAGCAGGACCCATCGATAACCTGGTGTCCAATGCTGAAGAGGTTGCCCGCGTCTTCACCTGCAGCTCCATGCTGACCTACAATCTCTCCAAGACGCGCTTTGACCTGATGGCCAAGCCTTTTACGAACACGCTAAAGAACATGGACAAGGACGTGGACGAGATTCGGGAGACCTTCGAGGAGCTGCATGGTGTGCTGGATGAGCTCAAAAATGCCGTGGAGCGCTCCGACATGCCCGGAGAGAATGCTGAGACTAAGATGTACCAGCTTAACTTCAGTAATCCCGTTGGAGAAGGCCAGGATCTGCCCACTGCCGGGGAGATGCAGGAGCGCTTCGAGCTGAACATGAAGAACCGATGCAAGCACCAGCTGAACAGTGGCCAGCGGGTCTGCGAGAATCTGTTCAGCGAGGGCTACCGCAAGTGCGCCACAAACTTCCAATGGTGGATCGCCAAGGTCATCTGCTGGCCGTACCGCGTGGATATCATCTGCGAGATGGACGTCTTCGGTGATCCGGATTCGATCTGCGATCCCTCGCAGGTGATACCTCGCAATTTCGGTGAGACCTATGCACAGCTGCTGCGGGCTGAGCAGGAGCTCTTCGACAACAGCTCCGAGATTGTGGTCAGCTACAAGCTGCGGGACGAGGAGATGGCCAAGAGCCACCTGAGGTCCGCCGAACGCACCAAGGAGGGCTTCATGGAGGAGTTCGAGCGGCGTCGCAAGATATTTACCCGAATCATGGGCATGGTCGAGATGATCCTTTGCCTGTTTATGCTACGCGTGCCCTTCTATTCGGTAAGGTACTACTACTGGTACCTGACCAATGTGGACTACGACAACGTCTACATCACCGACTATTTCAAGCACGTGGATCGGCGGCGAAAGAAAACCAAGAGCGTCTCGATCCTACCGCTGCGCACCTACGAAAAATCACGATTCATTCACTTGGATCAGTTCTGCAGATGCTCGCCCAAGGAGAACAACAAGATGATCTACAGCATAATGCGGTTCGCCCTGGAGTTGGTCACCGCGGCCATCTTCATGCTCTTCGACCGGATTGTTGTCGAGCTGCTGCAGATCATCCGCCGGCGATCGCTGATCAGGTTCGACCAGGCAGGAGAGCACGAGGTGCGCTTTAATGTGAGTAAATAGAGGATCCTCCTGCTCCTCCTATTCTAATCATAATCCTTGACAGATCACCGGCGTAGGCAAGATGGCGCAACTGCTGCGCGTCACGATGCATAACTTCAACATCCACGAGCACGTCTCCACGTCGCTGAGCAACGAGGAATGCCTGCCGAATCCCAGCGTCTTGCCCAGGAGCTTCTACTACTGGCTGCTGCTCCTTTACCTGGTCATTCTCGTGGTGATCTCCCAGTCGCATCTCTTCCTCCGCATGCGGCGCCTGGTCTGCAGCTATTTTTACGAGAAGCGCGAGAAGCAGCGCATCCTCTATCTGTACAACCGCATCCTGCGCCAGCGGGTCCTGGCGCTGCAGAACCTGGTGGAGGATGTTGAGGATAACCTGGGCAGACATAAGATCCGCAGGCATATGAATCCGTTTCTGCAGCTCCGCGCACACTTTCCGCAGTACTTTAAC
The DNA here is from genome assembly GCA_035045905.1 of Drosophila anomelani. Lineage (NCBI taxonomy): Eukaryota > Metazoa > Arthropoda > Insecta > Diptera > Drosophilidae > Drosophila > Drosophila anomelani. The sequence goes on from JAWNOO010000165.1 coordinate 16,185,003, forward strand.
TGGCTGAGCATCTTCAACTGCGGCAAGCTGAGCTGTCTGGTCTGTAGCGACCCGGAGGACAAGAACTTCATACTGTGCCACTCCTGCAGCGTTCCCTACTGCAACACCTGTGCTGAGGAAATGAACCACGTGTGCATCAACTGCGAGGAGATCCTCACCATGCAATACAATGCGGGCGTAGATGACGAGGCCAGCATCGATGTGTACATCCAAAGGAAGCGAAAATAAGGTTTTTGTATCCTTACATTTTGATATTAAGAGAAACTGGGATTATCTTCATCTTGCCACAAATATAGATGCCTTTCATAGTTTGATTTGAGTGAGGGAACCGCCCTAAATGCTTCTCCTTTCTGGCATTAACAATTTATAAAGCTATTTAATGGCATTACAAAAGTTTCTCGTGTGTGCTAAAAGCAATGGCAAAAGTTTACCCTTTGAATTGGAAATGCTGCACCCGTTCGGGGAATACTGGGTAATCATCTTCTTGGAACTCCAACTCGGTCCCTTGATCCCAACACTGGCACTACCCTTTATTAACTGTCCTCTCCTCTATGATGATAATCATATCTCCCACTTAATTGCCATTTTTCCAGTCTGTCAAACTTAATTTTTAGCATTTCCTCGGCCGATGGCACTGTCTGCCAGTTGTCTGCTGCAAGTTGGAGAACATTTCTTTGCAACAACAAACATCGCTCAATTAGTTGTCCACCCTTTGTGTTTGGCCCTGGCCTGGGCCTGGGGCCCGGTCTCCACTTCCCGGCATAATTATGCACATGTCTGGTGGGAGGAAAACTTTTTGTCCTTAGACAAACTTTGCTCAAGCGGCGCTGATTCGATTATGCCACTGGGGAAGCGAGCTGGAGAGGAGTGCCAGCCAACTAGCCCTACACTCGGCTGCAAGGATTAAGTTGCAAAATTGTTAATTAAAAATAATAAAAAACGCTAATTGAAGAAATGCCTACAGGAATGCGGCGAGTCCTTTGCAGCAAAGTGAAAGCGAGACAAAAGTTTTTCGGTTGCGAATTGTCTAGACTCAAGACTCGCCGGGATCAACCAAGAAGATAGGATATTCTGGGGAAAGCGTATGCTTCCTTCTAGGAGGAAACTAGTTGCAACAATGATGAGTACACAGTCTGCCCCTGCTTTCATATTCATAAGACTTTCCGTCTCCTGGCCTCCAGTCAGCAATAATATAATTATGCAAACATGAAGGAACCACAAACGGGAGACGCTGCCTGTGTCTTGCCATTGAAATTTCACACATATGCCGTGGGATGGAATATCCCGAAAAAATGCGACGAATTTTCCTAAGAAAAACAAATACTCTGACTCCGAATCCTCCCTCAGATTAAACCGACCGACTGGCCGGCATGCCGTGTGCAGAGGTGATTATTTGACGTTCACACCTTGTTGCAGTGACTCCCCTCCCACACCCCCCTGCAAAATAATAGGGCGAGGTCGTCGACGTCCGTCGGCCGCGGCGGTTGTTGTGATCAGCCACAAAAGTGACAGGTGTGACACTCTGCCTGACAGTGGCGCAGCACCCGAAGCACTCCACTTCACTCCAGCCGGGCCCTCCTTCTTCCATCGCCCTCCTCCTTCCGAGAACTCTGCCGTCTGCTGACTATGAAGACGCAACTGGACGAGACGAGACACTGGCGGAAAAAAACGCTGGAAAAACCAGCAGAGAATTATTTCCTAGAAAAATGCAGACGAATAGCTGCAAAAATGGGCGAGAAATGGAGCTCAGAGTGAACCATAAGCTTGGGAATACACTTTGTAATGGGAATGTGGAAAAATTGAGATTGATTTAATAGTTTTTGAAAGGCTTTAAGAGAATCGAATATAATTTTTATAAAGAAACTTTTCTAAATCAATATACACTCTGTATCATAATGATACGACACCCCTAATATTCAAGCCCTTACCAAAAATCACGCTAAAAAATCGAACGACTTCAATATTTAAAAAAAAACTTTTTAATCACAATAATAGTTGAATTTTGTATGGGGAGCAGTACCTTTCACAGTCTTTTGTAAGTGATGAAGTCGTTCGATTTTTTAGCGTGATTTTTGGTAAGGGGTTTTTTTTAAGGCTCCTCTGAGAATGCACTGCAGTAATTGCAGCATCCCCCGAATTTTTCTTCGTGCCACAGGCTTACTGCAACTTGTGGCAAGTATGAAGCCTGAAGCAAATAAACCGAATTATGGGATGTTACCGCAGTCAGACAAATTTAATTTTCATCCACAGCTATACTTTAGCATCATATTTATCTGGATTGATTAAAAATTTAAGGATAACACAACGTTTTCGGTCAATTTTTAAGGATATTGAGCCAGGATCATTTTAGGCTCTTATTCTTATATTTTTTTCGTCGAATAGCAAACGACGCAGCGGAATCTTATTACAAATTAATTAAATTGTTAATAGAAATTTAAAAAAAATTATTGGAAAGCAAATAAATGTCTCCAGCCGGAATAATTGGAAAGTGTCGTATCATTTTGATACAGTTGCAGGCACGCAAAAAAACGTACTCTTCTGCTTTTTGGACCATTACTTTAAAACGAGGGGGGAGGGGGGAAATAGGACAATTTCATTTAAAGCAGAATTCATTAATCTTTCATTCTGTATACTTGGTTTTGTTGTATTATGCTTCCCTATTATCCTACAAAGCTCGAAACTTGAATATTAGGGGTGTCGTATCATTATGATACAGAGTGTATAATAATGTTTAGCAAAAAACTAAAAATAATTATGCAGAACTTCTAAGCAGAAGACAGAGTTTCATAAATTAATAACTAGTATTTTAAATATTTATATATATTCCCCTCAATTTTGAGATGACAAACTCAGTTCATATAACGACAGGCACCCTTGGAAAGAGTATAGCAAAATATCATAGTTGGAGGGAAAATGGGCAAAGTGCTGAAAAATAATCGGGCCGAGTCCCTCAACTGCCTTTATCATCACGGGCTCAACTTGGCGTTGATAATGAAGGAAGCGGATGAAAACGATGGCCCACGGATGGTTGGATGCTCGCTGGTCAGTGCATTGTTTGCTTCCTTCTTTATTTTTTGTTGTAGTTCTTTTTTTTGTATAAGTTTTTTTCCTTGTTGTTTTCTGTTCCAGCGGTTTGCCTGCAATTTGCGAGTGAGCCCCGGAGTCCAGGGTCCCACAGCACACAGACACTGAGCCGGCGAGAGATAACTATTTAGAAGGGGGAATCCGAGGGGGGATCCGTTCCATCCGCGGAGCAGCAGGTGGTAAAGCGTAGAGAAATATGGTGCGGAACATTTCAATTAGAAAAGCGGCAAAGCGGCAGAAACAGAGCGCAGTGAGGGAACCGCGGACAGCCGACAGCCTGTCGTCGCCCCCAATCAGTGTGTCCCTGTCCCCGTCCCTGCACCCAGTCCCTGCTCTTCACTCTCCTTTTCCCCACTTTATCCTCCAGTTATCCAGCTCGCCAGAGCTGTCCTCCAGTGGATTCGTTCCCCGCCTTTGAAGTTCCTCGTCTGACACTGACGAACCGCGAACGAGAACGCAAGGCCCCCTCCTCATCGTCCTCACCTCTGTGCCTGCCATTATTTCAATAAAAATTCTTTAATATTATTTCGAGTTTGTTATGGCAGGTTAGTTTGTTCTGCCTTTGTGCTCGTATTTAATCTTCATAATTAAAATTTTAGCAAAAAATCAGCTGAGACAGCGGCGCCGACGGGTGCGAAGAAGCGCAAAGGTGTTAAAAATTGATTAAAGTAATTGATTTGAAAGGGTTGGCGGTGATGGGTTTTGATTTTTTGTGGATTATTCCTCTTATGGTTTTTCTTCTTTGTTATAATCCGTGTGGACAGGTAACTCAATTAAAGCGGTGAGCGATGTTTGCCTTTTATTTATATAGAATTTATATACGAAGGATGAGCCCTGAGATGAGATGAATGTTCACTGGAAAAAAATTGAAGTATTAAATACAATTTTAATATATAAATAAAATAGAGATATTGAATTCAATATCTTTACAATTTAAATAAATATTTTAGATTGATTTAAACCTTGAAACTGCTAATTATTATTTATAAAAAAATTTTAATAAAAACTCACATTCTTTAACTTTCTGTGCACTTAAATTCCCATTCAAGGTGAGTTCTTTGGGCTTGGAATGCGATAGCCAACTATCTTTTTGATCTCCTCTCTTTCCCATAAAGCAAATCGCTAATTGGATTCCTCACACGGCAAAATATGAACGTGCGAATGCATTTATTTCGCCAGCGTATAGAATTCATTTGGCAACCGCATGGAAATCTCAGCTTTGTCAAGTCTAACTCCGAACACCAGACCCAATTTTCACACAGCCAAAGAGGAGTGTGCGGCATTGCACCGCAAATCTTTCACTCGGCTTTATATTCACCCACTTTTTGTATATTTGCAGCAATAAAAACGACAAAAAAAAGCGAGAAAGAAACTCCCCTGTGCGTGTTGAACCCAGACTTTTGTGCCGGCGGATCGGTTTGTTGGCTCAGCTCAGCTAACGCCTTTTCGGTCTTTCACAGCCAAAGCGCGAAAGAGTTAAAAGGCGAAGCGCAGAAAGCAAAGCAAAGGCTGAGCTGAGCACCAGCACCAAAGCATTTTCACCCTATTATTTCAAGCAATTTCATCAAAACTAGACTGGGGCCCGGCCTCTGCTCCAAATTGTAACCGCAAAACCTCCCAGTCCAGATGCCTGGCTGCCAGTTGCCCAGTTGGCCAACGGCAAAGATGAGCTCGTGACTCACGAGAGGGTTCTGGGATATCACAATTGAAATTTAAGTAGAGAGTTCTATTTGAAATATATTATTATATATTTTTAAGCCAAGCAGTGAGCTATGTCCTTCCATCATCCTCCAGAAGCAAACCTTATAGTGCCATCCCTGATCCGTTTGTGGTTTCTAGCTTCGTTTCCAGTGGTTTTTTGTCCACTTCTTGCAACTCCCCGGTTCTTGTGCCATCGAGTTGCTATAGAAGGCAGACAGGAGCAGGTTTTCACTTCCCTCTCTCCCTCCCTCGAAATGGCCAGCAAACGGACTGTGTTTTTCTTATTTGGTTTCCACTTTTATGTAGATTGGTATTTATTTCCCTCGCGAAAACTAGCGAAAACTGGGCGAAAAAAAGCCTGGGCCTGTAGTAGTTCTCACACTACGCTTGAGGATGGGTTGGGTTGGGATGGGTCGGGGTCTGGGTTCGGGACTGGGTCCCCTGGCCTGCGGTTCCTTGGCTCCCCTCATCGCTCTTATTATCGCGTCAAGCGGGCAGGCAACAAAAAAGCACCAACAAAGAAGTGAGTGCAACTATTTTGCGGTCGGCTGCCTGACAAATGGCAGCCAACGCCATTGGAGCATTTAGCCAAAGTCCAACTGCGACTTCAGATCCAAGTCCGAGTCCGACTGTCGGAAGTAGCACAGAAAGCTGCCGCCACTGACCGCCCCATGGGATTTGGAGCTGAATGTGGATGTGACTGTGGATGTGGTTATAATGTAGGCTCAATCTGAAGAGATACCTTTACTCTTTCCAGTGGGGCTTACCCAAAAATATGTATAGTTAAATATATAAATATTTATTTAAATCTCAAAATTATTATTATGAAGTCTAAAAAGCATTAATTTTAACTCGAAAATCTTTTTATGTGATAATAAATATTTCTACTCAATTTATAAATTTCTTAAATAAAATTTCATCTATATTTTAGATATTTTTAAGGATGTAACCCTTCCTTTATTGCTTCACAACCTTCTTACTCAAAATATGATACACTGCAAGGGAATAAAAATGAATGAAATACAACTTCAGCTATCTTGTATAGAGCATTTTCAATTCGTCAACTCTCAGGGAAATTATTTCCGCTTTTCCTTCATGGCCAGGGACCATTGCTTGGTAATTAGATTTAGTTTAGCGCACAGATTTTGATACGTTAATTGTGAATTGTGCAAATACATATAATTGAGCTGGGTGGTTTCCTCATCGTTTGCGAAAAGGGAGCAGACACTTGGCTAGAGCCGGTCTTGCCTGGTTGACTCTAGTTTTTTTTTCTGTTTTTCTCTGACTTGTCTTGGCATTCCGCTTTAGTTTTACTAAATTAGCGCCCAACCCGCTGCCCCTCGCACCTGTCCCTCTCCATTCTGGCGTGAAGAAGACAAATGCCTGGCATTCTTTTCTCAAGCCTTTTGGCTACGCTTTTGATATGCGACTTGCATGGGGCTTGGGCTTCGGCTTTGGCTTCAGAGTCACTGGCCAGCAATTAATAGGAAGAAACAATTGCCTTGGACAGAGAGTTTCCCACGTCGCAGCCATGCATAGGTCTTCTGCGATGAATCTGTGGAAGGAAATTCCCCCGAAATTATAATCATTAACGGCTAATCGGGACCAAATTGAGACTCAATTTATTTGGCATACACATCCCTGCCGATAATGCGCTTAATGATCCCCATTATCCTTTTGCGGTAGTCATATATACATCGTCCTCCGCATCCGTTTTACATTCTACCTTGTGCCTTTGCCTTTGTTCTACATATAATAAGGGTAAATTAAATTAAAGCCGACTGGAAATGCGGCACCCAAAAGCCCAAGTCAGGGAATAACTTAAAGACGATGATGGAAACCTGTTGGGCTTCGCCTTCAAATTGGCAAGTCTGCCCTTGGCGACGGCGGCTTTTAAAGTTTCCAAAAAGATGAGAGTAAAATATATAATAGAAATATATTAAATTGTATATAAATAGTAAATATTTAAAGCTCTTAGTTTGATTTGAATATTATTTATTGAATTTAAACCGCCAAACACTGAGTTGTTTATACTTTACCTTCACTAACTTTAATTAATATTATTTGAAATTCACAAAAACTTTTAAAACCCACCTCTCTGCGATGACAAATCACCCGATCCGATCCATGTCCAGAAACTCCCTCGAAGATTCAACGCATTTGAAAATCAGCCCAGGATGCGATGCACTTTCGGCCAACTTTAATGGGCGGCCGGCTAACCCGTTCCAGGAACTCGAAAATTATGCGATTTTCGATTTTATTAAAGTTATTCCACTTGCTCTTCGCCGGAATACAATAACGAAAAAATTATCATTGTCTCCTACATCATCCGCTTAATGTGGGGATCCATCAATCTGTGTTCGTTGTCCGCTGTCCGTTGTCTGTTGTCTGATGTCTCTTGTCCGTCGGCGGCTGTCAAACACGCCGAAACTGAGACTGAGAACTGAGGCTGAGACTGAGACAGAAAAGTAGAGACGCGACGATGGACCATCAATCGCATTAAGACCATAAAAGGATTGCTCATTCGCTGGACGCTTCTGAGCCATCGCTCTGTCCCTGTTGTTGTTTGGGTTTTGGGTTTGGGGGGAGCACCCGGCTCTGGCTTTGGCTCCTCCGCTTTTGCATGCTTAGCACCGCTGGGCAGAGTGTTGAAAGAGAATTTTTAAGTCCATTGTGAGGGCATCTGTTGAAAGTGCCCGAAAAAAAGCAAAAGTCTTGAGTGCTGCCAACCAAAGCAAACGAAACCGAACCGAACTGAGCCAAAACCGGGGCGAAGGAAAAAAAAGGACAAAATGTCACAAAAGCGTGACGATGTGTCGTAAAGTACTCAGACGACACCAACCTCAAAAAGGGGTCTCGAACGATATGGAAAATGTGTCCCTTAGAGGGTCTCGAAATTGGCTTTAAGCTGGCATATCCAGAATACCCTTTACAAAAAAATTTAAGGAGCAGCTTAATAAATATTTTAAAATGAATTTCAGGCAACTTTAATGATATTTTTAAAACCATTTTCAGCTTATAGTTATGTATACCCAAGGTTTCCATTTGTATAAATAATTAATAAATAAAAGAAAGTGTACAGAATCATTTCCTACTCCCTATTTTCTTTGTCACTCTGCCTCAGTCTCAGTCACCAGCTGTCAGCAGTCAGTCAGCCTTGGCCACAAAGATCTCTTGCCTTAAAAAAGAGCTTACAAAAAAAGAAAGAAATGTATAAATATAAACAGAAACCTCGCGCTCCAATGCAGCTTAATCAGTTCAGTTCAGAGAGGTTGCAGAAAGCCAAAAGGGCTTTGTTGCTAATGTCGAGGACTCGGGCGAAGGGACAGATTCGTGGGCACTCATCTGCGACATTCCACCTTTTGTGCATCTCGCAGATACATATGGCATCCGCCGAGTGGCTTTGCAAGCTCGGTTTGCCGTTCTGTTGATTGGACCTCTTTGATTTTTCCATCTGTCCAATTAGTCATTTTCATTTGGGGCTTTAATGCGATTTTAACTGCTGCAAGAGGGCCCATAAAGGCATGTCTGTCGAGATGTAGCTCCGTTTAATGGCCGCCATATAGGCATAAATAGTTTCCTTTCTTCCTTCGGCTGGCAGGACTCTGCTGATCCAGTTTTTTATGACCAATGTCTAGACTTTGGCAGCGCTCTCCTTAATTGCTTGTTTAGTGCTGTTCCCGCGGCCATTTCGTGTGGGTGGCTGGGCATTGTTTGATTTGTGGCGGCATTCGGCACTGGTTCAGTGTGTGATATACATATATATATGATATATATTCCCATCTGGTGTCTTTGTAAGAGCTGCTGAAATTCACAAGAAATTAACACAATTAACGCTTTAATTGCAAACTTCCGTTTGCGCCACTTTTTCTCCTTTTCCCACTTAGCCAAAGTTCCGGCAAGCAAACGGCGCCGACGCCTGGTTTTTGCACTTTTTTGCATCTTTTTTTGTGTGGTTTCTGTTTTTTATTTTAGCTCACACATGAGGGGAGGGGAGAGAGTAGCAGCAGCGGAAAGCAATTAACACTTTAATGACACTTTGAAGTGAGCGAGACAAAGTTTGTGCCGCATTCTGAACCGGGAGCACCTCCTCTTGGTTTAGGGGAATCGAGAGCACAGAATGGGAATTGCACTCTAGCTCCTTGACAAAAACAACACTTGGAAATATAAATATGACTCCAAGGAGTCAGCTAAGGGGAGCATTAATCGTGGTTTTGTTACCTGCAAAAATATTCAAGGCAAAATACAATTACTAAATATTTTTATATACACAAATATACCTTGAAAACCTTAATAAAATTTTCTATAATTAATTCCAGAGCTATATTTTTCTTTGGGTGTACTGCAGTGCACTCTATAGGGGATTCCCCTTACATTTATTTGAATTTTTCAAACCCATAGCAACGGCTTCACACATTTGCGTCCGGAACTGGCAACTGGAAACTGGGCTGATTATGACATTTGCTCATTTGCAGCTCATAGAAGCTCACGAAAATGATGGAAAAAGCAGTTAGACCGACTGGCTCTTCATTGTCTGCATATGCAGGGAGCTTGGAGCTGGAACTGCAGCTGGCCCCCGACGCTGCTCCCATTCATTAGGCATCAGAATTGGCCAAACAGCAAATTGAGCCTCAGTCCCAGCCGTAGAGACATGGCCTCCGGGGCCTCGGCCTCAGAGTGTATTCCCTCTTATCTGCCGGCCAGGAGTTATTATACGGGTTTTCCTAATTAGAACTAAAAAAGGAGAGCGGCAGGGGAAAGTGTACAATTTGTGCAGGAAATTGGCAAACGATTCTCGTTTGAGTTCTTTCCAATCTCGTTCCTTCTGCCGCCGACACTGGTTGGACTCTTAAAGAGTTGACACCTTTTTTTGCGGGCACATGCGAGAGGAAATTGTTGCCGGGGGCTGATTCCGTTAAAGAGCCAGAGCAGGTCTGTGATTATTGTGGACCTGCTCCCTTGAAGCCAACAGGAGGTTCATTAAAATAGGTTCTGGCGAGTGCCAGGAAGTGCCAAGAGGTCTGGGAACACTAGCTTTTAAATCAGAACTACCAAAGAGAAGTTCTGCTTTATTTCAAACTTGATGGAGTTTAAAAATGGTTAAAAATATTGTAAAATATTTATTACAAAAACCAGATCGATTAATTACCATTTAAGACATTGAAAATATGTATTTTTACTTTTATTTAAATTATTTACACATTTTTTAAAACTCTGCCCTTAGAATCCTTGCTGTTTAAGCGATATTCTCTATTGGCCCCATCATAGAAGGAAGGAAAGAAAGCTCCAAAAAGTAAAGCACTTTTCCCGCACTTCCTTGGTGTGTCCCAAACTCCAGTTGTTGGGGGAAAAGCCTTCCTTTCGTCTCCTTGTGCTAGGATAAACATCAAAAGGCGAACTCGGGACTCTTGTTTCCTTTCAGCAGGAAACTCGCCCGCATTTGTGTGTAAATGTGAGCAGCAACAAAAAAAAAGAAGAGAGAAAAAAATAGGAGAAAACATCTTTCATTTAAAAGGCTGCCCGCCTTTGTTGCTTCTTTTGGTCCTGATCCTACAGCTCGCCCAGGACTCCACTCGCAACTGCATCTGCAGGCCAGTTGCAATTCCCGCCCACTCAGAGAAAGAAAATTTAAGAACTAAAAACACAACCATTTTGATACACAATTTAATTTATTATTTATAAAATTAAACACTTTAGAACCTTATATTTAATTTTTTAAGTAAAGAAAATGATAACTAATAATTAGAACAAATAAATTATATGCGAAATTTAAAATACAATTACCAAAATATTTGACATTTAAGGAACAGATTCTTTATGCTCCGATTTAATATATATTTTCTCTCCGTGCCTGCTCGTCCTGTCAATGCAATAAACGGAGCTGCCAAAGGAGCAACGGTGGAGCCCCTCGTCGGCTGTTCCTGTTCCTGTTCCATGTTTATTGCAAGTATTTCAGTTGCGGGAAAGATAGGAAACCAACGGGAAAGGATCCACTGGACACGGTAAAAAATTTGCTCCGTTTTTCTATTTTCTTTTTTTTTTGTGCCCTCCGTTGTTGGTGAGCTGCCTCCTTTGCATACACTTTATATTCGCCAGGAGTTTGGTCATATGGCGGACCCTCTCGCCCTTCCTCTTTCTATATATATGTATATATAGAATATATATACATTCTCGTTTTTGTTGGTTTCGCTTTGGGCCTGGCAGGGGGCGGGGTGCCCCGCCCACTAGACGACCCGCCGTGCTGTAAGTAATTTGTGGTTTCAGGCAAATACTCGGAGATGATGTTTTTCTTAAATGTTTTTCTCGCTTTCCCTGCCGCCCCTCGCTACTCCTCTCTCCCCGCTTCAGCCATCTTGTGTATCGTTAAAAAATGCCTTAAAGGCATTTAATTTCTTTTGTTCATTGGTCTCTTCCCTTTTGCCTTTTATGGTTTGGCCTTCCCGGGCACCATTTCTCTACGCTCTACCCTCGGCCGGCAAACAAATCGGTCCACCCTCGGCCCCGTCCTTAGATGCGAGAGCTCCTTTTAACAATTTTCAATAGAAAATTAAAACGCAGCCGCAGTTTTTGGCAAGAAAAATTGTTCTTTCGGGCTTTTAGCCAGGCGAATGTGTGGCACGGGCAGGCAGGCGGTGGCCATGTAAATGGGTGTTCCGAGGGGAATTAAGGAGAATATGGGGATGTGTACAAATGGCAGGATATTGTTTTGCGATCGCAGAAAAGAAATGTGTGTATTTGTATTGCACAGAAAGCTTATTGTTCTGTCAGCTAAACGAACCTTTTAGCCCACAAGGAACTAAGGAACTAAAGAAGAGAAATTAGGATAAAATATCTTAAATTCTGGAAGCTAAAAGATGTTATTTGTCTTGAATATTCATCAACTTTCATCTGGCCATTCAATATATTTAATCCCACTGACAAGGACCAGCGAAAAGCATATTTCTCCCCCCTTTATTTGCCGACTTTGTCAGCGTTATTCCCCTCAGTTTGAACTGGTGCTGTCAATGTTATTAATATTTGACATTCGCCGCCCCAAACAGCTCGCAACTGTTTTGCAATTCCTGACCGACAACCCGGCGCGAATCTCCTTAACTCGGCCAGGAGCTGCCGCACTACTATTAAAATCCAAGTTGCCGAGTTAGGACCCAGCAGGATACTTGCGTTCTATGCTATGAGAAGGGGATTGGCCCAAGGACAATCATAGCGTTTGAGTGACGGAAGGACAACGATTTATGAGCTAGACTGCGGGGGGCTCAAGTCGCGCGAGATATTTGCACAATGTGCGAAACAGGAAGCGAGGAAAATGAACCCGAATCTGAGGTCCTTTGGCCAGGAGCAGGCATTTAATCGGCTATAAATTGCAACCCTTTTGTGCGAAAATCGAGCTAGGATGTAGCTGGGGACGCTGGAAAATTACAGTTATTAATGCATGGGGTGTCAAATATACACGCTTTTTGTGTTACCCTCTATTTATGGTATTTCCCCTTCGACCCCTTTTTTTATTATTATTCGGCATTGCGACAATACAATTCACTCTTTCCGCCCAAGGTCTGGCACAATCCAGCCGCCGGTGTCGGCATGTCACAATAATCTGACAGCTTAATTATATACGCGGAAATCCACACCGCTGTCCTAGACCGTTTTCCTTCTAGCATCCATTTCGCATCGTTTAGCAATTCGTGGTTAAATCAATTTTGCACACTTGCCGTCTTTTTTTCCATCTCCTCGCCATACCCAGACCAGGTCGCTTTTACTGCAGGCCGCTTGACAGTTTTGGGTCAGGCTTTTGGCTTTGTCTGGCTGCGATTCCTTCTGGTGAAAGGTGGATGCCGTTTTTGGGCAAAGTCATTTGGCCTTTTTCTTCGGTTTCGGTTTGGTTTTTTGCTGCTTTATTGTTTGTCCAGGGGTCATGAATTACTTTTCGGGATGAAGGGTTGTCCGGAAAATGCCACTGGCAGGGGGGGGAATTGAAAAGGAACACGAAACTGCACAGCGAAGTGTTCCAAGGAGAAAGGGTACTGCACCTTGCAAACTATGCAGATATTTGTATAGGTAAACCTTCAATAAAATTGTAAAATATGTACTTAATTTAAGTTATTAAATAATACATTAATATTTTGGCCATAAGAACTTTTAGTCACCCTTAAGGAATCCCTTAAGGCATCTTTTAAGACCATCCATAAAGTGCTCTCTCCGGCAATCGCCTGACATTCAATCAAAATTTGGTGCAGCGTCATCCACTTAAGAGGTCACCATCCTGATCTACGAGTGGTGGCCCGAATCCTCCTCCCCTCCGGGGCCATGTCCAATCTCCATGGGGCCCCATATGGCCATTTAAAAGCTTTACGCTGTTGTTTCAGCACTTCCTCCGAGAGACTCGCTTCCGCTTCCATTTGCAGCTCAAAAATTCGATACATCATTCATCAAAACGCGTGCCGGCGAACCAAACTCGCCCATTAGGATGCGATGTGATATGGGAGTGCCAGGGGAACGATACACTGGGAACCCTACTCATACATAAGTTTTGAAGAGCCTGTTCCATAATCCCTTTCTAATCGAATTATACTCAAATCCCCCGGGCACTTCGAGTGTGCGTTAAGGCAAATTCAAGCGTAAGAAACTAATTTCTAGCTGTCGCAAATCCGCGAGATATCGGAGCAGACAGCGAAGGAGTCTCGTGCATATGCGTCCATTCTCTAATTCAATAGAATGCGCTGCCATAAAAATGTTGCTGCGACCATCAGATATTTAACAACTGATAAAAAGGACGAGCAAAAAAATATAAGAACGAATCTGTGGAAAACCCATGAGAGACAGATTAGCAAGGGAAAACTACCAATAAAGAAATACACTTAGAAAAGGGAAGTTACTTTGAAAGCTGTAGAAAAAGATGTACTACTTTATTATATATAATATATAAAATAAAATATAAAATATAAAATTATCTGAAACTGTTCATGACCTATAATGAAATCCTTAGAAAATATTATAATAATTATTATCAATTGACTGAATTTTTAAAAATGTATAAAGTCAGTAAGAAGATTAATTAAAATCCTCTTAAAATTTGATCTTTTCTCTTCCGAAATGAATATTTATATAAAATGTTTAAACAAATTTCTTTCCCTGCAGATCTCGGCTTGTGATGCCTCAGCAATCTTACCCCTAAGTGAGCCGGGGGTTTCCCACAGGACCAGCCACCAGCAACCACCAAAACCCAATCCCAATTCTAACCCACAACCAAAAACCAAGCCCAACTACCAGCACAGGCCACCCTGTTTGATCACATTGTTTTCCCAAATCGGATTTTAGTTTTACACTAATTTCTTTGGTTTAAGACTCGCTGGGTGCTGGTTGCTGGGTGCTCTCGGTGGTCCTGGTGCCTGGCTCCTGGTTCCTGTTGCCTCAGCGCGCGGTCTGGTATTATAAACGCTTCGCTGGACACTGCTCGATGAAAGGGATGGAGTGGGCCTGGGCTGGGTGGCCCAGATGAATCCTCTTTGATTGCACTAAACTGCAATCGAGACGAATGCCCAAAACGTGCGACGTCATGCGGGGGTCGGGGGGCAGCAACCTCCCTTCCCTTCCCTGCGAAATATCCTGCTGGCCAGTGTGATAAAATTTCATTCGCCGCGTCCCAGGCGTTTTTATCGCTCGCCTCGGATCGTGAGGCTTTGGTTTTAGTTTTAGTTTTCCTACCCAGAGAACTTTCCCCCCGATTTCTGTCCCGGTAGCTGCACATTTTTATGGCGAAAACAATTTAATTGGCTTGAGGCACTGGACTTCGCTTACATTGTCCCCAAAAATTTATTGGAAAAGAGCTTGATAACATTTGAATTCCGGGTGAGTCATCCAATGGATTGACTCGAACTGTAGGCGGTGGCAGTAAAATTGCTTGAAAGTAACTAAAAAGTTGTCAAGCCATCACTCGGAGGAGACAACTAACTAGTCCGAAAGGAAATCGAAAAAGTTGCTAAGAAAAAGTGTAAGCTGGCATGAGAATTAAACGAAAAAAAGAGCTACCAAATTGATGGTAGATCAGTGAAATGATGAAAAGTTTTTAATCAAACGGTTTTAGTTTTAAAATAAAGCAATGAGAATATCTTTGTATAAGTTATTTTCATCAATAAATAATTCAGAGGGTCATCATTATCGTAAAAATCATGAATTAATTTAATTTATTAAATGCTCAGTAAACCTCCCACGAAATCCAATGACTTCTTGCCGTAATCTTCTTGTTAAGCTCACCTTCAATCTGAATTAATTGTCGCGTCAATCTGCTTGCTCTTGGCCAGCCACAGCTCCTCCGATGAGTCAGATGTCGTGGTCGCTTATCCTTTCTCTCAGGCTGGGCTCGAACCCTTTGCCATCTCCACGTTGCTCCAATGGCACTTAAGACGCCAGAACTTATTTCCATTTGGTTGGGCAATTATAATATTTTGTGTGTCTCCCCAGCTTCTTCGGGGAGGAGGAGAAGTGGAAATGCGTTTACCTTTTTACTGCTGATTTGTGTGTTTTGCCTCATGAATTTTTCGCAACTGCCTGGCTGGCTCTGGAAGGAGGAGGAGGAGAAACCATCCAGAGGCGACCCAACCAACGACGTCTTAAATATAATATTGACATTTCTTTTGCAACGCTCTTTATTTGCGGCCTGTCCCAGTGGGTGGATGGGTGGATGGGTGGAGGGTCTGCAAACTTTGACTTACACAGTGCAAATAATTATAGACATTCCTTGGACTGGGCCGGGAGAGGGTGCAAGTAAAAAAGGGTTAAGTGCTTACCCAAACGTTTTTTGGTCTGCACAATTTTTCGTCTTCTTCCTCGTTTTTTCGGCTCTTTGTGGGAACTGTCGCATAATTTGCTTTGAATTATTTAAGAGCTCTCTGGCCCTGGACCAGCCGGGCATGCCTAATTAAAAATGCCATGCGGCACTTATAGCTCTGCTGAATTTGGTTTTGCCTTGGGTATGTATTTGGTTTTCTTTCATTTTTTCTGCTTATTTTTGGGTTAGTCACCGGCTCGTGCAATCAATCAATTAGCAGATTCCCTGGAACAACCGCAGAAAGGTGCACAAAAGCCCAGGTGACTCACCAGCGACCACTTTCTGTCAATAAGTCAGTCATCTCGTGATCCGCTGCCTCTGTCCTGCCTCGATAACAGTTTCTTATAGTGTTTCCCTGGCACAATCAATAATTAGCCCAACGAGGCAACGACTCAAATTTATGCAAGGAATTCAAATTGATTTTATTGTTTCGCTTGAAAAACTTGTCCCCGCCAGCCAGCCAGCAGCACTTCAATGACTCGACTGCTCTTAAGTTTCTCCGCACTCGGATCTTAAATTATTGTTATGATAATTGTGTATCTGAGCTGCGAAGTGGAATTGTCCAGCTGCGTGTGTTAATTTAATAAACACATTTGTTTGCCTTATTTATTTCATGGTTACTTTTTGCAGCGGAAATGCCAGAAGGAAAGATATGGCCAAAAGTTAGTCATGTAAATGTGAAATAAAAAGAGTTTATGCTTCAACTTTAAATCCCTTCTTTAAATGAAAAATGTTTGAACTAGTCTCTCCCTCTTTTATGACTGAATCTCTTTGCTTTGCTTCAATTAAATTGATAGAGTTTCGCTGCCAATTCCATCGCGACATGCCACTGTCCTGCTGACCAGCTTTTCCCATCCCAGGCGAGAGGCAAAGAGTCACCAGCTGTCCAGTTGGCTAAAAGCCCCATTCCCAGCCAAGCTTAGGATGCTTTAGCCCTGTCGTCTGCGACTTGTGTTGTGTTGCGTAGTGTTATGTTGTGATTGTGACAAGCCTTCTATCTGCTCGCCGTACTGCTGTTTGTATAGCCGGTCATCTGGTCTTCTCGATCCCGTTCCCAGTGCGATTCCCATTCCCACTCGGGAGAGAGGCCATCCTGTCAATGGTGAGGGACGGATGGCAGTGAACCAAAGCCAATTGTCAGGATGACAGACATGTTTTTGTTTCTGTGGGGCTTGTTTGTTTGGCGTTTGTCCGTTGTTTGTCCTGCATGTCGTTGGCTGCTCCTAATCCCCGAATGCAGTGTTCCCACTCCACTGTTTGTTGGGTGTCGTGTAGCAGATTGCTTTCGCCCCGAAATTATTTACAAATATTTGTAAAAATTCCTTAATAAATTATGCGACTTGCCCCGAAGCTTCTGCTGTTGCTGCTGCAAACATGATTGATTTATGGGAGGGGAGGCATATAGGGGGACTGCTCTCTATGGTCCCCCGGTTGATTTGTTCTAATGCTGGAGACCGAGCAAGCTTGAATGGATCCCAAAACGATTTTCAGTTCGATTCGGAAGCCCATTCAGAGCAGTCCAGCTCGATTCGCTGAGGCAGGAGCCCGGGCCCAGGACTCGAACGAACACCGACACTGTTGACAGCAATCGTATGTTTAAAAAGCATAATCCCAGACGAATGATGATGAATGGTCCCCGAACCCCAGAGCGGGTCCCGAGCCCGAGCCCGAGACCCAGCGCTTGCCGGTCGACGTCGTTTAACTAAATCCTTGATGAATGATGTTGCCACTCCCTCCTCCAAATCCTGGACCCCTCAGCTGTCCTCGCTGCGTTTTCATATTTGCACGAAACATTCCAAAATGCCAGCGACATTAGCAGAGACCGAGAGCCGGCGGCCGGGGGATTGGAGCGAACGCAATTTTCATTTACGCTTCATTTTAATGATGTTAAGTGATTGTGCAGAAAATGTCGGGCCAGACCCAAAACTTGGAAAGATGCATTGAGGAAAATTAAATATTTTTAGAAAAATGTAAAACATTATTTGTAGTCTTCCTTGATTTATTGTTATTTAAACAAATGAAGAGGAGACTGGGTTGAAGTTGGCTTCTAACAAATCTTTCTGTGGATTCTAGGGTTATGTGGATAAAATCAGTCAAATATATATTTATTTCTTTTAGAATAATTTCCCCTAAAATATTTTTAAAAGTATTTACAAGAAAGGCAATATTTCAGCCTTTTTTCTCTCTGTGTTCAAGAATTCGTAGCTACTGTTTTAGCTGGTGTTTTTGCATTCAGCCAACGAAAGTTTTGCGTAAATAGATTTCTGTGTGCTGGAAATACTCGTACTGCTGCTGATGATGCCTCCTGATGATGCCGATGCTGAGGCTGATGATGAAAGCAGCTTGTAATCCGTTTCAAATCATTTTTCACTTCTGCATTTGCTCCTGCCGCCGCTCTGCCAACCCGGGGTCCTGTGTGTTTGCCATGGTTTTAGTTTTCGGGCTGCGCGGCATCGTTTTGATTTGTTTGGTTAGTTGATAAATGATGTCTGCACCGCAGCCTAGACAGGTCTGCCTTGGAACCCCGGGCTCCGTTTGGTAATTGGTAGGCGACGGGGTGGATTCGGCTGGGAATGGGGATTTGGGTGGGTTCTGTTGATGCCCCCGTGGGGTTCCAATCCGCAACAGATCCTGTCAAAGGAGTGGGGGTTCGATTGGGGACTCTTTTTGTGTTGGTAAACAAAGAGCGGGCTCTGGCTGAATTATTTCTAAGGTTTGCTATGCTTTTCTAGTTTATTTGAAACACAATTTAAATTCTATAAATATATTCTTTATATTTTTAAAATATTCTTCGAGTCAAAAGACCAACCCTTGGAAACAGTCAAAGCTAAAGATTTCATTAAAAGATCTCATAATTTTAATGGTGTTTTTTGAACTTTTCCCTGCTCAACCCATTCATCTTTATCTCGAAGAAAATCCTTTGAGGAACCCAATATAAATTTCAATTTCCTGGCTCACATTTTTGGTTGACTTGACACCGTTTTGTGCGAAATTACTTATCGAGTTAATGTGCTTTTCGGTCGTAATGAATTTGCTGAAATTAATTTCGTAGACACAGACCCAGGCGAAGACTGATCGCTGGCCTGCGATTAGACCAAAAGCAGTTATCGTTTTCTGGTAGTCCGGGGTGCTATCAGCTGCCTGGGAGTGTGTCTGAGCAGTGGCCGATAAAAGTAATATCCTGTGAAGGACACGTGACTGTCTGAGGTTCACTGGGGTGGGTGTGTGTGTCTATGGATATATGCAGACGTGTTTTAGCCCCCGACTGGAATCATTATCGGTTTCGTTTGGTGGCATATCTAATTGCAGTGTGGTGCAGTGTGAATTGCAACTGGGATTTGTTACCATTTAGAGGGTAAAAGGAAAGAGCAGTCATCTTCCACACTTTTCCCTGGGAATTTTAATATTTTAAGGAGTTTTCTATTCTTTAATAGTTGCTGATGGTTTGCTGATAGATAGTGTTTCCTCCCTTAACCCCAAGGGGTTGCTGTTGAATGCATTCAGGTGAATTTATGAGCCATGGCTGAAAGTGCAATGCTCGATGGTCCGCTTCATCCCTTTTTGAGTAAATGTTTACTGTTTTTTTCACTTGTCACTGAGCCGTGTTTACTGTATTGTCGCTAATTGTCAGATATTTAGGCTTGTTTGTTGTGTATTAGGTCCTGTTGTTATGGTGAGTAATTTGCTAAATGAACCTGCTAGGGGTTGCACTTGCTTATTTGGTGGTTTTCACTGCCTTTTATTTGTATTAAGCTGAGAAATAAAATGAGATATACAATTTCTTACCATTTCTTGTGATAGAATTGTTAAAACTCTTATAAAAAAATTAAATTGTAATTTTATAAAATATAAATATGCAGTTTTTAAACTCATATTTCCCATATTAAAGGACACACCCCAAGCACCATGTTTCCCCCAACAAGTTAAATTATCATTCTAAATTCCAAACAAATTTAAAAGGCCTAAGGCAATTTATAGTTTGCCAAGTTGCAGGACTATTTTTAGGCATATGCCTAGTTGGCTAAATATTATTACGAAAGTTGTGGGCCCTCCCCGGCGATTAAACCCTTTCAAAACTTTGCCATTGACTTACATGACAGGTGCATGGCAGGCTGGCGCCCCCCTTTTCAGCCAATCAAATTAACTACTTATAAAGTAATTTCGTCCAAGTTTGAGTGACTCCTTCACACAATGCCAATGCGTCCACGGAGCTCATGAAAAATTCTATTAACAGCCAAACGAATAGGCAGGCAGGCAGGCGGAGAGGCATTGGCCAGGCCCCAAGGCAAATGAGTGTGTGTACTTCTAGGTGTATGCATTTTTAAGTCAATCAAGGCGGCGGCCGTGTTTGCTCAGCCACCAAGCTCCTTCTCCAGCTCCCGATCCTGTAGCTGTGCCTGTTCCTTCGCCAGCTCCTGCTGTTCCTGTCAAGTTTACATTTGACACACCTGCTTTCATTTGAAACCCACCGCCGCTGCCGCCATCTTCGCCGCGGGGCTGTAATTGCAACATGGGGCATGGAGCATGGAGCGGCAACAATAAGCCAAGGGGAAACTTTCGAGGCCTGAAATGCAATTGTTGGTAGGGCAGAAGGCAGGAGGTCCTGATTGGGCCCACGAGCTGTTTGGCCCGGAAAATCCCAGGGGGGAGGGTGCGAAGGCTCGGCTCGGTCTGGTGGATGAGCGTGCGCCTTAAATAAACAATTCACATTTAATTACGTCTAAATTTGGTTGCGCGAACAAACAGCGACGACAGCAGAAATGGCACTGGGGAGAGAGTGTGGGAAGGATATACGCCCAGCGCACACGTCCTGGACGTCCTCGGCAGAGCCGATGGCTGAGTGACTGAATGCCGACAAATTGGCAACACACGCGATGAGCCGACGTCCAGGAATAATAGGCATGAACCAGAGCGGTCCGAGGAAATCGGAGTTATGGCTTCTTTAAATTACTTGAAATGTGAGGACCTCTGGCTGTCCTCGGAATTGAGATTTATTTTTATACCCTAGCAGTGTATTATAATTTCAGTCAGAAGGAGACATTTGGTATTTTGGTCAGGATAAACAGGCGAGTCGATGTAGCTATGCCCGTCTGTCCTTCTGCCCTGGCAACTTTGGCAACTTATATTATTATACCCTTGCAGGGTATAAAGCATCGGAAAGCGTTTTTCTGTTTTTTTCTGTTTTATTAGTCATGCTTTAAACAAAAACATTTGTTTGAAATTTTTCCTAAGTTGTTAAAAATTAAAAAAAAAATGTTAACCTTAAATTTGGTTTGCAGGTTTTTTAATGGGAAAAAAACTAACACATGAATGCTTTCGGAATTCAATTTAATTTATTTTTGGCCAAATTATGATTTTTCAAATCTACAATTTTACATTTATAATTTCAAAACCTGGCTAGATCAATTCTCCCATTAATTCTGTTCAACAATGTATAAGGTTTAAGGGGTCGAATATGACTCCTTCCTGTGTTAAAACGTATTTTAAAAGATAGTTTG
Organism: Drosophila anomelani; assembly: GCA_035045905.1. Lineage (NCBI taxonomy): Eukaryota > Metazoa > Arthropoda > Insecta > Diptera > Drosophilidae > Drosophila > Drosophila anomelani. The sequence continues at coordinate 16,206,108 of JAWNOO010000165.1, forward strand.
AAATGGTCGTTAGAACGACGGCGGCACAGCGATGGCGGCACAGCTATGGCGGCACAGCGATGGCCACCATTACTAGAGGTGAAAAAACCGCGATAAAACCGCGATCGACTGAAGCTTAGAACAAGTGACAGGCTAAGAGGCTATCGCGGTTTTACCATCTCTAGTAATGGTGGCCATCGCACGAAACCCACTTAAACATTCTTCTTACATTATTCTTGATCAGAATTAATAGGAGAATCGATCTAGCCGTGTTTAGGATAAAATGAGAACAACATTCATGAAAGTAACTTAAAAGAGAAAATTGAGGAACTTTTTGAATGCGGTATAAAATGTACCAAAATACTAAAACAATGGAAAGGGTCAGAAATCGTGTTAAATAAATTATAAATAAAATTTCCCAGGGTATGTGAAGCTGCTATCCTGGGTGTTAGTTCCACTTTTTCCACTTCTATTATCCTCCTGACTCTCTGTTTGTTTCTCTGCCTGAGTTGGAGGCGAGCCAGTTGCTGATTGCATGCAATTGAACGGGAAACTTTCGCTGGCAAAAGGCGCTGGGTGGTCCTGGAATCCTGGCTGCGGATTCGGCTCGTTCCGATATTTGGTAATGCACCCTCAAATCGATAGTAATGGCGGTCTGCTTGGGGAGTTCCCCGTTCGATGGTGCTGAGCTGTGCCAAAGCACTAAATAATTGCCCATATGTGCCCAGGAGCAGTAACAAGCAGCAGCAGGAAAAGCAGGGGCAGGACCAAAATCAAGCACTGAGCCACCCTTTTCAGCAGCTGCACAGAAACAACTTCCACTTTGAAACAAAATATTTATAGTTAAATTTTATATTCACTCTAAAACTACGTTGAACTGGAATATTAATTAAATAATATAAATGGAAATTCACTTTTTTCTTAACCACCATGTACTTTAGATGACCAAAAGATTTGCTCAGTGTAGCCCGAGGGTTGTTTTGGGTGGCACATACACCACCCTCGGTTCGTGCCTTGTTTCATCGATATTTCTTTTTTCAATTTATGCTCATTTATTCTATCAATTTAACGAAACATTCGCACACACTCTCGCACATGCAGATGGAAAATCTTGAGGGACACAAAAAGATTGCAACTCGTGCGTGAAGAAGGGGAAGGGCCGTCGGCCAGGGGTGGGCGAGTGGAAGGTTGTGTTTGGAGAGCAAATATTTTCTGACAAGTGGAAGTCAGATGTCATATATGCGAAGTAACTGGAACGGAAAGGGGACGGGAGCAGGAGCAAGGACGAGGGATTGTGGCGCACCCGAGATGCCAAATGCTCGTCTCAATTGCTACTTGACATGCAGACACACACACACAGTCGGTGAAGTTGTCAAAAAAAATTTATATATGTACATATGTATGGTGCGGAGGGAAATCTTTGACATTAGAGCAAGAAAACAACTGACAATTATTGCCTGACAGCTGACAAGGCCGCGGGGACGGGAGTATCCCGGAAGGATCCCCTGACAGTTCGTCATGAAACGGAGCTGCCGACCTGCTAAATGAGTGTGTGACCCGGATAATCAATCAGTCACCGCTATATACATAGATTATCACTTCTTTGACATAACTAAAAGCTCTCTATACACAAATATATTAAATACCCATCTCTGTTGTAATTTGGATTGTAAAAATAACGAATATTATTATTTTAAGCATTTGCATTTCTGTAAAAAAAGAAAAAGCTCTAGCATCATTTTCAGAGCACACTCAACACACACCACACACTAAACATCAATCGAAAGATACAAAATTCTTAAATCATTTATAGAAAAACCAAAATAAAATTGTTTAAAAGCCAAAAAAGACCTGGTTCTAAACGATACGACGAAAGCAAAATAAAGAGTTGATAAAAACAATAATAAAGTAAAAAAAAAGTAAAACTATTTAAAATAGACCAATAAAATATATATTAAAATAAAAGTTTTGGGTATAAAATGAAAAGAAAAAATAAAGACAGGTAAGTGCTTCGCTGAACACTCGAAAGACGACTGAGTTCCTTGAGGTCGAAAGTCTAATAAAGTCAAGGCAGACTTCATGATGTTACCAAAGGACAGTCCTGAAAATCCCTAAGCATCTAATAAATTGAAATATTTTATCTACTTTAAATTTACATTGTAGGAGCTTTTCAAACCAGTTTTAATTAAAGTTATCGATATTTAAAACGTTAAAAATTCAAAAAACAATGTATATCTAAATATGTATGCCTTTCCATCAGTTCGAAATACCCTTTAAGAGGGTATACAATTCTCATTAGCCTTGAAAAGGGAATGGCGGCAAATGAAAAGAAAAGAGGAGCTCCTCCGCTGGGCAACCACCCCAGGAATGTCAACGCTGAGACGACTTATTGTATGATGTTTAATAATTTATGTATTTCCGATTTATGTCCGCCCATTTTTCGTTACACCACCACCCACTTCCTGTTCACCTCAGACTGCTCCCCACTCCGCCCCTGCATTTTATTTTTCACCCATCGCAACCCCCTTTAAGACCCTATCTCAGGTCTTTTTCTTTTGGGGGCCTCGGGCTCATTTGTATGCGTGCAGCGTTGCGCAGCGCACTTATTGCGACCGGGGGGACACTTGGGTATTAAAAAATGCCAGACTATACGGAGCACCCGCTGCCGGCACACCCATACCAAGGCCGACCAAGGGCCCCGTCCACGCTATTGGCACCAGTCAACGAAGCATTACTACTTCGACCCCTCGCAGTCAAAAATTGTATTATGCACAAGTTGCTTTGGTTCCATTCTGCTGCTGGGGGTAAGCCGGCTCTGGCCACCCATCCCCTCACTCACCACCCACCCACCCATTTTCCCAACCCATTTTGAGTCGGAGAACTGCTTTTTATTAAGAAATCATCGTTGATTGTGTGGAAGGAAGTAATGTTGATTTTACATTTTAGAAGTGCGTCGTAGGCCGGGTATTTGAAATTCTCGACGGGGTTGCTGCTTGCTACTTGCTACTTCCTATGTCTGCTTGTTCTCCGTCTCGTTGCGGTGGCAAGTTTATTATAATAATAGGAGGCACACTTCGAGTACTTTGGGGAATTCCAAGGGGCAGGGGGCGTACATTGAGGCAAGTACAGTCTATTAAATTTATGAGTAATACATGATGCTGTCTCTATTAAATGGGGTTTCGAATAGCCCCACAGATTCCATAAGAAAAGTAGATATGTATATGGTGAGCGGCTTATAAGATGAATTCCTTTTGAAACTAGAAAACAAGATAAGGTTGCCACAAGTGGTAAAGCTTTTATGGTCCTTGGTATTGACCAACACTTTAATCGATAAATTAAAACGATAAAAGGATCTTAATTGAAGAAGACAGGGCGGCCATAAGTTTAAGAAATACACGTGGACATAAAATACAATTTTAAATTGCGAATCCTGCTCAAAAACAAGCCTACCACATACAAATTTTGCTGGGAAATTAAGCTGCTGTGATTCTGTGAGTATTTGGCAATGATTTATTTAACTTAATGAAGGAAAACTTGCCAGGAAAATACATTCCCGATTTTAGACGCAGTTACTTGGACGCCATAAAGACCCAACATCTTTTAACCATGACCGATTCCCTAGGCATTCTTCATGAAGTTCAGTCAACGCCTTGCATATGGATGACTGGCTGGAAATGTCTATAAATCTTGTCCCAGACATTAGTGCAAAAACGGAGGCCACGAGCTTGGATGTGGTTTCCCGCCGAAAACGAAATTAACACAAATTGTGCGAGGCCAATGGCTGCTGTTTCGGTTTTTGCCTGTTTTTGGTAAGTCGTGCATAATCGTTAATGAATTATAGTGAGTATAAATGCGCCACCGACCCCAAGCTCTGGCCCAGGACTAGGACGTGGATGAGGGAACCCTTGCGTGTAGCATGTGTTTATGGCCATATGACTCTGGCCTACTTCTGCCCTTGGGCTCTAATGAAATTTTCACGCTGCCTTTGTTTTAATGCATTCCACACACCCAAAGGAGCCCGCAGGAGTCAGAACTTCCGTGTTTGTGCATTAAGTTTGTCGTTTCTCTAATTTCCAACCCTCAACCTTTGGTGTCCATTAGTCACGCGCCTTATCAAGGTGCTGCCATCTTGTGTTACCAATTTCGGACGATGGCCAGGCCACACCCCCCGCCTTAATTGCTTTTTCATAACAATAATTTGTCTTCGTTTGGGGTATTTTTTCTCTGTAGAAACGGTTAATTCAGAATTCAATATTCACACGTTTAAGGATTTTGGGAGGAAACATAACTTAATATGTGAAAAATCTATATCTTAAATAAATAAATAAACATTTTTTTAGGTCTTTCTACAATTTCAAAGAATTTTGACCTTTTTTTACTATTTTTTCTTTTGAAGTTTCTGCAAACATATCTTAAACTCCTTTTCTTTTCTCTGGCAGGAAGTGAGCAGCATTGACTTCCTTGGGGCTCCCCATTATTCCCGACATCATTCACACTTTGTTTTCTGGAGCCCAACCCCTCCTCGTCCATCGACATGCATAAAACATTTTTGCCTTCGTTTTTCATTCATTTGAATTGAAAAGCTTTTCGCAGCGATTTGTTATGCAAGCTTAGAAAACAAACACAAAACAAACAAAATGTTAAAACAAAAAAAAATTGAGAAAAAGGGTAAAGGAACAGGAAAGGATGGAGAAGCCCCAAATGAAACCTGACGCTGAAAATTTGCTGAATGCCTTGCACACAGCCCCTGCTTCACCCACCACCTCAATTTTTCAAGCCCCCCCCTTTCGAGTCCCGTTTGTTTGTTATCAACTTTGTTGCTGTAAAATGTAATTGCATATGCAGCCACGCTTCAAAGCGCTCTCTCTGGAAAAAAGACAAAAAAAAAAGACGAATGGCAGCGAGGCTGGCAAACAATTTTTTACAACGAGCTCCCCCAGTTTTAGCCAGTTTCCCAGGCATTTCCCTCATTGCCTCGACTGTGGTTATTAGTATTTTTGATGGTGTTTTCCGTTTGAACAATTTCTGGTGCGATTTTCTGCTGACACTTCAAGCAAGACGCTTAAAATTGGGCTTAGATGTATTAGGCCCTTTTCTGAAGAATTAAATGCTTTAAAAATCACAGAAAATGTAATAAGTTTATTTGAATTTAATTAATAACTTTTACTCCAGCTCTTTAACTGTTGCTACATAATTTTACCGTTTTAGGCCTGAAACTTTATACCTTTAAGTTATCCAAATTGTACCAGAAAACTTTAAAAAATATAGCAACTAAGCCCCTTAATACTATCAACAAGTTCCCCAAAAAAACGCCAAAAATATTCCCACTCCAAAGCCCCAAAAAAGTTGCACAATTTGTTGTCAGTTTTTCCTGTTATAGCCGTTCAGCCATTTTTGGGGGGGTTGTGAGCCAAAACTATTTTTGGAACACATTTATATTCTTTTTTCCAGCTTCTATTTAATCCTTTGAATGTTTTATTGCTTGTGAGAGGGAGTGGAGGATCCGGGATATCATTGCAAGTTTAATTTTTTTACGGCGCAGACTGCCGAAAATAAACTATTTACAGGATAGATACCATGTAATGCCCTCGCGCATTGTTTCAACAATCGCAGTGCAAACCGAAATGGAAATCTCTAAATAATAAATTTGATACAACGGAACAAATTTTCCATGCGTCGTTTAAAAACTTGTTCATTGTCATGTTTTCCCCCCTTTTTGTTGTGGGGATGGCAAGGGGATGGAGCTGAAGGATTTTGGGATTTGTGAACCGAATACCAAACATGTCTGGCCTGCACTGACATTCCCAGTGTCCTCCTCCCCGTAAACGTCAAGAATTTGGCACAGAAAATAGTTTTGCTTAAAGCAAAACTTGTCTGAAAAGTCCTGGGCATCTTTAAAAGATTGGGGGGGCAGGCAACAAGTGGTATGCATCAATTATGTTCAATCTGCCGTACAGATCTTATCCACTCGCACATATTCGGAGGCCCCGTAATCCCCCGTCCAACTGTTCGGCACATAAATTCCCGTCTCGCCTGGCATTACACAATGTTATCCGTGGCATTTACGTACGCTTCCAGGCGCGATTTTCCCTGTCGATAATTAAGCTTAAAATATACTCGTCTATGGGATTATGTTTTTAATATTTTATGATTTTTAATGGCACACTTGTTCGTTCCACGTTCGCTGTTGAATATTCAGGGGGAAAATCTCACACACATACGAAAATAAACCAAAATGATTGGACGTTCGTGTCAAAATATGAAAATCGAAAATATCATCGGCATTACGCGTATTTATTTGTGGAGTAAAGTATTTTTAAATGCGTTGAAAAATCCGCCTGGCTTAAGGGACTCAAACCAAAGCAGATGGAAATCGTTAAAAACTATCAGGATTTTTACCTTCACTGTGGAAATACTTCTTCTAAAGGCAGTCTGGTCTTTAATCCCGTCTCCAAAAGAGTGACGACCCCAAGAATTTCTAATTAAATTCCTGGAAAATTACCCTCCCGCCACAAAAAGGATGCTGGGTCAATCTGTAACATCATAAGTCTGTCAATTCTCGAGCCGATGACACAATCTTCCCTTCTCCGAAAATTTGTTTGCATCTTTGTGTTGTAGGCAAATATTTGAAAAATGTATTTTTAATTGCACAAAGTCAAAAAGTTTCGCTAAGCCTTTCTCGGCATAATTACCAGCTGTGACGGTGGCAGGGGATTGCCAATAATGGAGTCAGGGCTCCTGGATCCAGGATCCTGTTCGTTGTTCCCTGCTCCTTGACTTCCTGCCGCTGACAGGCGCGCTCCTTGTGGCGACTGTTGCTGCATATTCAGCAGCCGGCGACGGCGTCGTCGTATCCTTGAGTCGAAAATATTACATAATTATTCAGTCAGCTTCAGCGCCAGCCCGCTCCCCGGCGCTTTTTGGGTGTTTGATGACCCTGTTTATGAATACGTTAGCATTAATTAACTTTGATTTAATTAAACGAGCCACCGAGTCAGGGCCAGACATCAAGGCAGTCGGGACCTTGGTCACTTTCCACGTCAGCCACTTGACTTGACTTGACTGGGCCAGCCAGGTCCACCCCAGGTCTCCCAGTTGGTTAATCTCTTAACCCGACGTCGTGGCTCTGGCTCCAGCTCCTTTTGCGGCTTGGCGCCGCCGATTTCGCACCACCCAAGGCGGCCAAGTGGAAGAGCACAGCCTCAAAAGACGCAGCCACCTTTGGCCATACCCATCCTCCCATCCCTTTGAACCCCAACCCTTCTCCTACTGCTCTTTTTCCTGTCGTTGCAGCCTGGCACTTCTCAAGTGGAAAATCCTTTTCGCCTATTTACGCGGCCTTAACAAGTCAACATGCCATCGAGGCTGAGGGACTTGTCTTTAACATGGCCCGAAAGGGAAATTACTTGACTGAGGAGGTCCTTTAAGAGGCGCCACCAGTGGGGTTATGACTAATCAAAAGCTGACTGAAATAATACCGCAAATCATTCACGTTAATCTCTGGCAAAAGACTAGTTTCAGCTTTAATTACTTTATCAAGGAGTTCAACTAAAAATACTGAAGACAGTGATTTAGAAAATTACTATAACTATTTAATTGGCAATTAATAAGGATAATTTGAATCCATAAAATCTATCTGGAATTATTAAAAAACTTGATGATTATAAAATAAGTAATATAAACTGAAGAACTTTTACCATTACATTAGCCTGTTAACCATCTAACTAATTATACTCAAACACCTTCCCATAAATCTTCTACGATCAGTGAGTATTCCAAGGCTCCTTTCCTTTCTCCTTTTAGGCCCAGTCTCAGCTCCTATCTCTTTTATGGAAGACCTTCTTCATTTCATATGCGCTTTGATTGTGCTCTCGTTTGTGGCCTCGTCTTGCGCCTTTGTTTATTTGCGTTAATAAATTAATTAATTGCCTTGCGGCTAGTCAACAACAGCAGCAGCGGCAGCGAGAAAGAACCAAAATAAATAAGCAAAATATTTGCTTTAATTTACACAAGTCGGCAGCGAAGGGAAAGGAAGGCCGTTCTGGTACATAGTGCCATCCTTTGTGGGCCCGTTTTCGTTTCCATTTACAAATTGCATTAGATTACAGCGCGATAAAGCGCGGGGCGCGTTCACTTGGCATGATTTCGACTTATTTGCACTTACAAAAAGGCCAAGCAAAGTGGCTAAAACCCCTCCGACTTGTCCCGACCCTGCTGTTGTCGGTTATATTTTCCACGCCATGCACATTTTTATGTAGCCGGGGAACTGGGAACTGGCGGCCATGTAGAACACGGTTAATTAGCAATTAATGAAGCGATAATGAAGCCAAGATAAACGACAAACGAGTCGCCAAAGAGGATGATGACGAGCAGTGTTGTCGCCGTTGTTTTTGAAACAAAGCAAAGGGAGCGAAGTTTAGAGTACCCCCGATGATAATTAAGAGGGATTTAGCTTTGGATTTTAACTAATTCTTTGTATTAAATAAATTCTGTCCAATTTTCACATTAATTGTGGGGAAATGAAGTTATCTTTCCTCCAGTAGCAACTTCATATACCTTTGTTACAGGCTTTAATCCTGAACGAGATTAGGCATAAGTTTTTATAATGATTTATTTCAAATAAACACTAAAATATCTTGGAGACTGGCAAGTTTCTTGCATATAAAAATTTTAAGGAATTAGAACTAGAGTCCTGATTAAGGAATTAAAGCTGAGTGATCCTAGTCGTTTCTGGTTAATTATCGCTTACTTCGTCCTTGGTTCAACGCCAGATTTGCGGCTGCCGGACATTCGTTTGTTGTTGATGATGTTTATTTTTTCACGGTTCTTTTTTATTCCTGCTATTCTTCTTTAAATTAAAAATTTTGTTTTTTCAGTTGTGTGTTGTTTTTGCCTGGGCTCCTCCTTCCTTCGCCACATCTCCTCCTCACCTAGACCCATTTTCGAGCGCGCGAAATTGTATCATTTCCTCGGAAAAAAGCATATTTTTTTTCGTTCATTTTTTCTGTGTTGGTTTTATTTTAAGGCTAATTAGTTTGCCGGTGCCGGGTGCCGCTTGGCCCGAAAGTTTCCTGTCACTTGCAGTGGCAAAAGGCGTTGCCAATTAGGTCTTGCTGCTTCTGTGGGCAGCCGCCTCTGACCTTGGCGCTGTCGATTGGCTCGGGGAGTATTCTCAGGGTGTCGAGTGAGCGGGGATTTGGGGCCTCCGAATGGAATGAGCTGGAAATTAAAAGTGTGCCGAGACGCAGAGTTTGGGGCAAGAAGAGTGTCTGTCTGTGGCTAATGAAATCGGCTTTAAAGGTGGTCTAAGTTAAGGTTATTTTAGGCAGTATTTACGATATAGAAACTCTTGGAAATATCTAAGTTAGAATGGTATTTTCTCAAATAAAACTGTATACACACTTCCTGGTTCTCATTTCCCTGCAATCTAAGCGACTGTATCGAACATTTCCCAAGCATCGATCAACTATACAATTTCCCTGCTCCTTTTCCCTCTCCGCAGCTCAACAATGGCCATGGAAATCTGTTGGTTGGTTGGCTTCCACTTCCTTATGACAGCATTACAACGATCTAATTTTCATGTTGTCTGATAGGAAAGTCTTGTAGAAAAGTCGGTACAAGCCAGGAATTTATCACAGAGCACTCGAGAATCTGCACTCCCTCGACATTCGATGTTGCGGTTTCAGTCGCCGATGGTGCCCTGCCTCCGACACTCTAGCCTGTTTAAATATTATCAAAAATTGTGTATCTCGGGGCTCGGAAGCTTCCTGAATCTGAATCTGTGCGGGGCTTGTTGGATCGGCTGGCCATAGCAAACATGCTCACAGTTGTAGCCTCGGGGATGCTTGACTGGCGATCGCAACAACAGGAAAGCAGAGCTGAGGTTTTTCTGACTAGCGACTCCCATGAATACACTATGTTTATTATATGAAATTTAAATGAAAATAATAGTATTCTTATGTTAGGAGCTAAATACAGAAACCTACAAAGATTTTCGACAACACTAAAGCCCTCCTCATAGTTAAAACACCTTTATTTTTAGGTATTGGAACTGCAACATCCACAACTGTTGCTCATTGCTCCTTAAGGTTGCTGTTGTTGCTGTCCGAGATTAAACAATGATTGCCTTTTCATTTGCATTTTAAGTCACGGTGCTAGCAAAGCAAACCGAAGCACTGAAACCTATAAGAAGTCAGAGGGGTCGAGATCTCACTTGGCAAGTGTTGTTGTTGCTGCCAACTGCCGGCAAAAAGCAACAGCAATGGAAATTGCAACTGCAACAGCAGCAGCAACATCAGCAGCTGCGGCTGCGGCTTCTCCCCTACCACAAAAACAGGTTTCCTTGTGCCGAAACTAAACACATGCCGCCAAGATTGAAATGCAAATCAGTTAATGTTGCCGGGCTGCTCAGAAATACCCAGCAATAGGGTGAAGATTGAAAGAGAGCCCTTTAAAGTCTGCACTAAAAGAAATCAAGGACGCAGAAGAAAGAAACCTTTTGAAATTACTTTTCCAAAGTCGTAGAGTTTAACAAAATTTTGAATTGTTTGATTCAGTATGCAAATGTTTTAGAAAACTTATACAGAAAATCTTTTAGCTTTCTTGATTTATAATATTGCTAATATTTATTGATATTTCTTATTTTTCTTCGTGCTTTCCCTCCCGAGATGAGCATCTTGAACAAAGTACCAGCCTGGTCTGCGACTGTCCCAATGAAGTACGTGTTGGCCCTTTGTGAATTCCTTTTCTAGCTGTTATTATATAATTGGCTAAGCCCGCGGCGCCAGGAGGCTGCTGGTTCGGGGACTGGGCCATAACTCAAAGCCAGGCAAATACCGGGCCGAAATGGCATCAAGAGGCTCTGGCTTCGGCTTCGGCTTGGGCTCCGGCTCCTTGCTCATAAAAATGAAAATTTGTGCGACAGATTTTTTGCGAGGCACTAATCTTGGACAACAGCTGCTAGGGGTCGTTTTCCCCTCGGCGAGTGTCCTGTGTCCACTCATCTCGATTACGAGGTGTAAATTTACTGACGCACATAAAGCCATTTGGCTCCGCTCTTCGGTCGCCGTCCTGCATTCCGTAATCCCTGGCAGCTCAAAATCCAATTCATATATTTACCGCTGGCCAAGGGAGACATTGGCATTATGAGCGTTAAGCTTTCTGGCCATTTCATGCTTCGGCTGGGGGTAAAGCTTTATAAATTTTGATGATATGTGAGTGTGGATTGCCGCTCATTTGTGCCCGGCTTGGTGGCTCAACGTGTTGCCGCTTAATGTGCCGGATTTGCTGGACTTTTGCACTGGGCCAGAGAGAGGGTTTCGAGGACGGAGTCTTTGGGGCTTGGGGGCGGATACGGCGGTCCTTGATGAGCCAAAGAGTTAAGCGTTGGTAAGCGCACACAAAGAGGGAAAGCCGGAAAGTTGCTGGCAACTCTCTGGTTTACAACTGATAAACTACTCGTTGACTTAATGAATGGTTGGATTAAAAAGGGCACTTCTTTGAGTTAAATACTTTTTTAAATAGCGTCATTGTTGTGCAACAAAATAGTTTAAATATTAGAAGGTTAAGACAAGTTTAAGCTGCCTTTTAAATCAAAATGTTCCTGTTTGCTGTTGTCTTTAAGATTTTGATTGAATTTCCCGAACCTGACATAATCTCCTTTCACTTTCGTATGATCCTCGAGGAGGCAACTCTACCACTTCAGCCTTTTCGCGGCATCATGTTCCCGACAAAGCCACCCATTGAGCCACTCTCAGCGCCTCGGCTCCTTGGAGAAGATTGCAGCATTAACACTTACTGCACACGTCCTCCACGAAGCGAAGAGGCTAACCTTTAACCCCCCAGCACCACACATTGTGATGCGTTCCAGCTCCTCGTCGGCTCCATCGTCATCATCGCCATCATCATGGCGTCATCAACGCCTGGCATCATCTGCGGCCTTTATCAATCCACCTTCGCCGGGTTCCTTCGTTGAGCCTCCTCTCCTGGCTGTTTACATAACCAAGGCGGCATGCCACTTTAGTGGGCGTGCCCCACGCCGGGAAAAATTGTGTTAAAATTAATGCACGACCGGCAGAGGAGCTAAGTAAACTGGCCTTTCATCGGCTTTTCAGCCATATATTTCCATTCGCCAGCCAGCCGCCACCAATGTCGATCATCGGACCCGTCGTCGCGATGCTGGTGTAGATTTTTCAAACCCATAATTACCGATCTGTGTGAGCAAATATATATATATATATATAAAAACATATGTATGTATAGATATTTAGCAAGGCACGCGGAGATCTAGCCACGTTTTCTGGCAGAGCATGATTTAAAGGGCAGACGGACGCGGACCCCGCTCCATCCCGACCCGTTCGGTCTCTGGGCCTTGTTGCTGAAAGTGATTGTACTTTATAGATTGTGAGCCTTTGTTGATTCGCATTCTGCAGAGCTTGTGCAACGTGTAAGACATGTTTGCCTTAGAAGCAGCCCCCACTCGAGGCTGAGCTTGAGTCATGCATGACAGAGATCCGCAGAAGAAGACCAGGTCTTGGTCTTTGGGAGGGCAGAAAAATTAGTAGGCTCGAGATAAAATAATACAAGTCATTGGAATTTAAAATTCTTGTTTCAGCTTTTTATATTATGTTAACAAAATTATTTCTACTTATTTTTCCATTTTAAATAACATTTAAAAAGGAAATAATAATGTTTCAACCATTTATTCTCCGCACAAAACTTCCCTTAGTTAACGCCCATGATGAATCCCTCAGTTCTGGGCTTGGCATAGACCATTTAAGCATTTTATATATAATTACACCATCGTTATGGAGTCTGCTGGGGGAATCCCCCAGTGGCTTCAACCATTAACCATTGCCACAGAGCTGCTGTCACCTGCAGGACGATCAACCCTTAAGCCGAGTGCGCAGTTTCCTTACAGATTTCCAAGGAAAACGATTCGCACGATAAACCCGCACTACGACCTAATGAATTCAAATGAGCCGCCAAAGTTCATGGCCCCCGGGCTTTCCCCGGCCCCAGATTCCGTGCAGTATTAATTAGGGGAACCACTTACATCGTTTCAGTTGGCGCGCAGTTAAAACAAGGCAGTGCTAAAATCATAACAGCTGTGACGTAACAAATGGCACCGGCGGGGGGTTCGAGCCGGAGCCCGAAATCAACCACTTGAATTCCTTTTTTATGCCAGCCAGAATTGAGACATAAAACATTGCCGTGGTGCGGGCAGGCCGGGCAACCCCTAATGAAGCCATCAACTCACGTAAATCGCCACAGTTGCCGCCGAAAGTTCTGTGCCCTCGCTGACCATGTAAGGATATAGCTGGCAGGAGCCTTTTGATGTGGCCCAAGCACTTGGGCAAATATTTGCACGAGGAACCAATCCTACCGGATTCGGGGTGGGTTCTGGGTTCCGCAGAAGCAAATTGGAAACTTTAAAAGGGCTGCCAAAAGACGCAGAAAAATCCTTAATCTCGATGCGGGTCACCCCTGATTTATAAAATAAAAAAATACAAAACAAAAGAACAGAATCAATATCCCTAAAAAATAAAAGACCAATACGCTTTATGTGTTGCGGGCTAACAAGCCCGCGGTTCGGGCGATTACAATCAGTGACAGAAGGCAAATGCCCAACCCCTGATCTAATCTCTTCGAGAGATTTGCAAAGTCCAGTCACTGACCCATTGGCGGATATTTTTGTCAGGGGCCACCACCACCGTATGGACGAGGGCAATCAACGTGAATTTGCGTGGACATATGTTGAGTAAAGTGCATATAGGCAAGGGTTCTCCGTCAATAAATCGGGGAGGAGGGAATCGAGAGCCATTAACTGCTAATTGAGTACATTTATAGCCGGCCAAAATCCACTAAATACTGGGCTCTGCTGGCTGACAATAGGGGTTTTTGGTGGTCGTCAGCGATTAACGAGCCCTCGACGAGTTGACATTATGAACTAAACCCGTTTGAAAACGAGCCATTCAAGAGCAACCGAAAAAGCAACTTTCCTTTTTTATATTCAGAGCCACATGCAGCTTACGTTGCGATCGGTTTTCTTCGAAATCGAACTTCGAGCTGTCCATTGATAAGGCCAAGTTTGGCTGCCAATTTACAACTGGCTCGTTGGTCTAGGGGTATGATTTCCGCTTAGGGTGCGGGAGGTCCCGGGTTCAAATCCCGGACGAGCCCAAGATGAGTATCTTTTTTGTTTTTAAATGATTATAAATTTTATTTTATAATTTCATTTCAGAGAAAATGATATAATGTTATCATAGAAAAAGTTGAGGCGCTTTTATATATGTTTTCTGGCTATTATTTATAAATTTTTTATTATATCGTTTCTATACAAGTAGAAATGGACCAACCTATGAATTTCTAGCTTTGTATTATAAATTCTATTTTTAATAGTTGTTATTTATGAAGAGACGTCATCAAGTGGCCTAGATTTTCTATGCGATTTGAACCCTCAAGATATTCAGGCTGTTGAGCGATGGATAATTATTTTTATTAACTTTAAATATTTACAAATATAACCCTCCCCTCTCTCTTTTTGGTTACTTTTATTTTGCTGCAGGTTGTCTTATATTTTGTTCAATTTAATTCATTTATTATAAGGCAATTTAAATAGATATATTTATTTATATATAAACATTTATATATAATTATGTTTATATAAATATATTTACATTTCTTTATTTTCTCTTATTTTTATCTCGCTGAGATGTAAATACATATTTCTGTTTGCAAGTGTTGTATGTTTAAAATTCATTAAATTGCTATATTAATTTGTTGTTGGTTTAACATTTACTGGAAAGAGTTATTTTTGTGCAATGTAAACACAAAAATGCTGTTTTGGTTGTGCATTGTGTGGACAGTTGATAAGAAAAGATACTTTTTTTCGTGTAGATCTAATTTTGGAGGCCGGTTTCCAACTGGCTCGTTGGTCTAGGGGTATGATTTCCGCTTAGGGTGCGGGAGGTCCCGGGTTCAAATCCCGGACGAGCCCAAGCTGATTAAATTTTTTGTTTAAATTAAATAATATTTAATAATAATATAATAAGTATGTATTTTGAACCCTTTCAGTTGATTATTATTATTATTATTTCAATCAAAATAAAGAAGCAATATACGAGTATTTATAGAAATTTAGTTTAAAGTATTTTTAAATATATATTTTCATATATACCTTTTTTGTTTAAAGGTAGAAGCAAGCCAGACAATAAAGGTTTGATATTCGATCGTTTAAATAATAACAATTACCCGAGGCCAGGCCAAATTGGGCAATGGTAAGGCGAGTCGACTTGATTACCATCCCATTCAGGGATGACCTGGTCAGGCAAGGGGGGGAGAGGGGACAAGTAGACAGACAGACTGTCAGACAAGAGACACCTCAGACAGGAGCATTCAACTGCACGTGTCTGCGACTCTTTGGGGCTACTCCCAATTGAAAGCCGACGCTCCATAGTGAAGAGGTGTAAGAAACACTACTAAAAATATATAATAATTATATAAAACAATAATACCATTTATTCTAAAAATACTTAATATTAAAATATAAATGCAAATTAATTTTTAGGAGTATGATTTCTTAATGAAACATGAAAATGAGATACCAATGTAAAAAATATGGTAAAGACCTCTTAATAGTCGAGCATCATCTTGGGTATGCAGCTGTTTCTGACTTTTTAACTTTTCTAATATGATATCCTCCAAATTTATATCAGAACTGCAGTAATAACTAATTTTTTGTTTAAGTGTAACGGTCTTCCAGAGCGGTCTAGGCCCCGCTGAATGAATTTTATGCATTGGAAATTAACACAACAAACTTTTCGGCTTGGTCGACCAAGCAGACACTGGCAGAGCCGGCCCAGAGCTTATGGCTGTCATTACCCGAAATCCATTTGCAGCCCCCCGGGGCTCAGAGGGAGTTCCAGGCGGAGGTAAGGGGCAGATCTCTTTCGCATTGTAATAATACGGCACTCAGACCAGCCCCCCGACCACATACTTTTCGAACCCATCCTTCGCTTGTATCCGATTGCAGTCCATAACAGCTGGAAGCACGTAAATCTCATTGTTTCGATGCGTTTTGCATGCGTTTGAAGTGTCTGGTTGTCGATTCCGATTTCGATTTCAATGCCGGCGTCTGTCCGGATCGCCGACAACCCCAACCTCAGCCTGTACTGGCCATGCTTTTGCCCCTTTCCCCAAGGAAGAGGAGGAGGAGAAGGCTGCAGTTGATAGTCTGTCTCTGCATGAGGAGTTACTGAAGCTTCGGTATTGTGTAGTTTGGTATCCATTGGGCTGGAGAAGTTTAATTTCTTTAATTTTATATAAATAATTAAAATATTTTTTATATTCTTGATGGCTTTAAATAAGTAAATCCATAAAATTTGCTACTTAAATGCTTAAAATGTGCTTAAAATAAATAAATACTTTTTGCACCCATTATCTAATCGGTATTTCCATAGTCGTCGCCATGTTTCCCTGGATCTTCCTTATTTGATTTTTTTAACTGACAAATACATCACAGGAGCTGGCGGGAGGTTATAGCCTGTGGTTTCAGCACCCGGCGACAAAGAGAGAAACAACTCGCCATTCTCCTCGGTCCTCAGACCTCAGCCACAGCCTGCGGGCTCTGCAATTGACTTGGACTCGTGGCCCATCAATGAGTATGGGGTGTGTGTATATTAGGTGTGTGCACTTTAAGAAAGGTAAATCCAATAAGCAATCAAAATAAATATATATTTTGGGAATACATTTTATGATATTTAAAAGCCAAAACTCATGATGATAATAAGATTTTAATAAGTATAGATTTTAATTAGAGATTGTCATTTATAAATAGAAAATAATGTTACTTAAAATACAGACCCCCAAAGAATAATTTGAAAACGATAAATCATAATAAGTTAAATCTATAATTTTTCCAATTTTCTTCAACACTTTTCCCGCAGTGTTTCCAATATTTTGATGTGCGTGTGTGTTTGCGGTGATTTTGTTGTTGCTGGGCTGCGGTTTTGGGTGATTTTTATGATGAGGCCCCCGGGCAACGGAACGCTCGGCTCCGGTTTTGATTACCCTGCCGGAAACGGTGCTCAGGTTACGATTTAGCAGCGATTTAGCCGAGCATGAAATGGCAACTGCAGCACTTAACCACATAGCAACCGGCGGCAGTGACACCAACGCCACCGCCAACACCAGCACCAGAGCAAACACCAGATGCCGTCGTGCTTTTATCGCCGCTGCGGGTGCGAATGTTTGTGTGATTGTTGCTATGCTTCTGCATTTAAATATAATATTTGTGCTCGCAATGTTAACATTTTCTCTTTCGACTCTGCTTATCTAGTTGCCGTTCTATAATTAGAACGCTAGGGCAACCTGAGAAATTGTCGTCGGAGCGGCATAGGTCAGGATGGCCGAGCGGTCTAAGGCGCCAGACTCAAGAGCTAATCTCTTACCCTTCACACAAGGGTTCGACGAGCGTTCTGGTCCTCTCTGAGGGCGTGGGTTCGAATCCCACTTCTGACAATATTTTTTTTTTTCTTTTTTTACTTTTTATACTCACTTAGGAAGTATGTAGGGAATTTTATTCGGTTTTGAGTGGTCAAAAATGTATAAATTAAATTAAAAAACATAAAACATTAAAATAAGAGCTAGGTGTGATACATATTTTCTATTTTAATGTTACCTTTAGTATTTATGGCACTAAATAATTATTAATACACAGATTATTTCAATTTATTTAACCAAGAACGAGACTTTATAATATTAAATTAGAAGATAGTAAATATAATTCCTCATCGATTTCTCTTAAACAGTTTGTTGATCTCATATATATCATATCAATTATAAATAATATAGTTTCCTTAAGTAAAACACACCC
This sequence comes from Drosophila anomelani, assembly GCA_035045905.1. Lineage (NCBI taxonomy): Eukaryota > Metazoa > Arthropoda > Insecta > Diptera > Drosophilidae > Drosophila > Drosophila anomelani. The sequence goes on from JAWNOO010000165.1 coordinate 16,223,962, forward strand.
TCAATCCGGATTCATTATCAGTTTTATCACTAGATCCTCCCAGATACTTCTCGCCTGATTTGCATCAGCTGTCGCTGGATATATCTTTGTTTAACCTTAAATCTGATTCCGCACCTCATAAAACCCCCATGTCACATTATTTCCCCAGCAGCACGTCTGCTGCTAATTAGGTTTTCGCTTTTATATTTTTCTTTATGGTTTTCCCAACATGTGTTCGGGGTCGGCGGGTCTCCTCCCCCTCGTTTTTCCTGCCCTTAATTCCCCGATCCCGCTGCTGCACTTGAATGCACTTGTCAAAGTCCCGAGCTGTCGCCTACGTGGCTCCAATGCATTCCCCGGGCCACAGACAACATCGAACAACGGGGGAGTCCGCCGCCGCTGCCGTAAGCCACGCGTGCCACAATAGGCATGCCCCACTGTCCCCGGCAACCTGCCCCGTCCGCTTTGATGGCCAACTGGAAACTCGATTTAAATCCAGTGCATATGCAAAGTGTCACGTAATTTCAATTACACAGCTTCAAAGACAGAGACAGCTACACGCTGAAAATAGGAAAGAAAATTACATCAATTTATATAGATATATTTTATAAATAAATAAACTACTTATATTACTAACTGTTGTTTCGTATATGCTTTAAAATGGATATAATATTCTGGACTTTGTTTTCTTTGCAGCTTTATTCCGACTTCAATTCCAGTGCAGTTCTATACAGAGAATTGGAGAAAAATAGCAATTCTCTTGCTCTAAGAGATAACTAGTTTTATAAACTAAACCAAGCGACAACGGTGCGTGCCACGCCCCTTTCCACCTCAGCGCCTCAGCGCCTGCTGCAAGTCCGGGAAAGTGGGAGCCGGAACGCGTGTTGCATGTCAATCACGAAGTGCACTTGTCGGGGGCAAGAGGAGAAGGTGAGGCACAGGAATATATAGAAGGAGGAATGCGGAGAAAGGGGGAGAAATAGAGAATCAGAGGAGCAGGGAAGGAGAAGCCGAGGCGAGTGACAAAGCCAAAGTCTGACAATGGCCGTGCGGCTTAGTGACCCATAATGCGTTTGCCAAGAGACCAATTGAGTTAGCCCACTTCCTCTGGCTTGGCGCGTTCCCTCTGCGCTCTTCCCCCTTCTGGCCTTCTTCTGGCTATTCTTTTGGCCTCTTCTCCTTCCCCATTTAACCCTGTAATCTACATCTCGACTGTCGCCTACGCGCTCTATCGTTCTTGAGCCCGAGTTTTTCCTGTTGCAGCGATTGGCCTTGGCTTTTCCTCTACACTGTCCAAAGAGCATTCTAACCTTTTAAACACAGCTCTTTCTTTAACCAAAAAATAAATGCTAAATAATTGTCCCAGATTTAATAGTAAATACTTAATGTTTAATAAACATTTTAGATTAACATTTCAAAATAATATCACTTTCTCCTCCCCACTAGAGTTCTCAAAATTCATATATCGTTCAAAAAAGAGTATTCAAAATTCCCTCATAAAAACTACAAATTTTTTGTTAATGTTTTGTGTACCACCTGCAGTTACCTCTAATTTTTTGTTCTACCTTCCACCTTTTTTTCCTGGCGTAAATAATTCGTTGGCGTTACAAATCCGTTTTAAATGCGCCTCTTGTTGCCGTCGTTGTAGGAAAATTGATTTTGTCTCGTTGACCGTGTTTTTGTTGCTGTTAAGTCGCTTGACATATGAACTTCCATTGACGGCCACCACAGTACAGTGCCGGCCATAACCGACATGACCAGCACCGGGAGCAAAAACAGGCGACCGCAAGCCTTCTGTTCCGCTTCCATCGCTCGCTCCGGACATCGTCACACGTGTCCGGACTCTGGGCTCATCCAGAGACAGCACAGAGTCAAAACACCTGCCTCGACCGCCTCAATTCAAAGGTGATGGATCGGAAGGGCAGAGAGGACGAGGGACTGAAGGGTGTCCCTTTTGCATTTCAGGGTATTTAGCGGTTTTCACTGCATCATTAATTTTGATGCGCTGATGTTGCCCGAGTTGCTGCTCTGTTGCTGATGTTGTTAGTGATGGATAGCGATAAGATAGCTGCAAGCTATATATGTAAAATATAATACATATATAGATATATATCGGTTATAGTTTTAGAAATCTATACCATATTTTATAGAAAGCAATCTTTAAAAGATATTTGTGTTGTCTTTATTTAAATGTAATTATGATTCTAATCACCAATGCAGTCATTTTTCTAAGGCAACAAGTTTTATAGACTCTTACTATTAACACAATATTTGTAAACTGTTATTTTTAACTTTCTCTAGTTATAAGTTCATACTTAACCTTTTCATATTTAGCTTGATATCATCCCATCACTATGTAATGCTGATTTTGTTGCTCGGACTAAAACTCCATTCAACTGAATTGTAGCTGCTGCGGTTTGGGTTGTTGAACTTCTGGCAAGGTTACCAGATGGAAGTGTGATGCTGGCTGTAAGCGAGGGTCACGTCAAGCTTTGTGGCTTATAAAAGATTTTCCCTCAATGAGAGAGGATTAAAAGTTAAGGAAATGACATACGCAACTAGAAAAACCTTTTAAATACAAATTCCTAATAGCAAAAGTAAATAAAACTCAAAGAGTTATCTACAGCCTTCGTTCAAGGGATTTTTTATGAAATCTCTTAATATTATTCCAAAAGTTTCCAAAACTGCAAATATATCTATTTATTAATAATCCTTAAATGTATACTAATACCACACATTCAATATCTTATTTTTAGATCCAATTAAAGTCAACCAGTGATTTTTTTTCCACCCGAGGGATGCGCCTAATCCCTGAACATGAGCTCCTTAACCCATCCCACTGACCACCAAATCGCTGACAATTCCATCAATTTGCCAGACACGACTCAGCCATACCATTCATCCATTGGAATGAATCAAAGCCAGCCCGCAATCTCGCCTTCGATTCCAATTTTTGCCTTATCACCCGGCACAAAAGGCGGTTCTCTAATTAGCTGCTGACTGGATGGCTCCCAGACGTCCCCCGATTGGTCACTCCCGTCTCACCGAATACCCGCCTGGCTTTTCCGAGGAGGCGGCAATGGGAAAGGCATGCAATTGGCATGACATTGCTGTGTTGGAGCCGAGACAAAGCCCCTAAAACCGAACTGAAAGCCAAGGAGCGGTGCAGAGGCATACGAGGAGGCGTGAGGGACTGGACTGTGTGGAATAGTTCACCCGGGAAATAAAGGACAGAGAGGGTAAGGAGTAGAGTGGGGTCCGAGTCAGTGGTGGTGTGGCATGTGTATGCGATGTTGATGCCGGCACGTAATGAGCGCATTACGCACCTTGAACGAGGGGCCGCGACAGGAACTGGATGATAACAAGGCTGCCCCTGCCACTTCCCCTGGCTACGTGCTCAACTCTTATTTTTCACACGTGCAAAAATAAGAAAAAAAATAAATATACACCTAACTATATAGCTTAAAGCCCGTCAAAGTCACGTAGCTAAAAGATTTGATTCAAATGTAAATAATACACAAACTGGTTTACAAAAACCCAATGATACTTCACAGATTCTACTATGATATTTAGTTTAGTTTATAGTTGATCTTTATTTATTATATATTAAATAATTTTTATTCCACGGTGCAGGACTCTGCTGTCCAGCTGGCTCGTTGTCCTTGTCACATTATCGCCTTAGCCAAATACCTGGCGCATCTTGAGTGTGTGCCACATTGTTGCAATCAAGTCCAAGTCCTTGTCTATTACCATCTCTCTTTTTTTCGTCCAATTGCAAAGTCTCTGTCTGCCTGGCTGCTTGTTGTTGTGCACGCTCCGCTTTTCCGTTTTTATGTTCAGCTTCTCCGCCTGCGGTGAGGCTAAGGACAATGATCCTGGCGGTGGCCAGGAGGGGGAACTGCACCGGCCGCCCTCGTTCCACTTACTCGTGTGTGTGCTCAAGTAGCGAAAGGCCTCAGGCAAGAAAATAAAGCGGTGCCACATTTCTTATTCATATTTCTGTGGCAGCAGCCTGGGTTGGGTTTGCTTTAAAAAATTATTTAAAAATTTTTAATAAACATAAAATATATTTTATTTATTAATAATTATTAATTAATTCATTTTTCAAAAAAAGGCAAATTCCTTGATTTTATTTGAGAGCCCCAAAGGGTATCTCAAGATCTGTTACACTTGATTCCTGGCTTCATTGGGTTCCCCAGTCCCCAGAGAGTCAAGAAACCTTAGCTACTTGTCTGCTAGTTTGGCGCTTTGCCAGCCTCCCAAGGAAGGGGTATTATTTTTTGTATATATATATTTTTTTTTTCCTAGATTCGAAGGAGGAGGCCAATGGCGTTGCACCAGTTTTAAGGCCACGACAACGCACAGCTGAGCTGCATTTTGCAACATGTTTCGGTGAGCCAAATGCAATGCCATGCCCCAAGCCGCAGCTCCCGCGGTCCCCGCTGCATTCGCCACCCATCCCCCGCTGGCAGCCTGCATCCCCCGCCCCTGGGCGATCTGGTTTCGGTTTGTGGTCTCTCGAAATCTCGAAATCCGTCGCTAGGCGCTTGACTCTTGCAGGTGTGCTTCACACGACTTGTCAGTGTCAGCGCGAATTTTTTCGCATGCACCGCGCTCTATTTCTTGCAGTTTTTTCTTCATGGCTTAGACAAAGAGTAGCTAACAATCTTTCCTCTGTTTCTGTTTCTGTGTTTGTGGCCATATTTTTGGGTTAAATATTGAAAGAGCTGCGAGGAATTTGCGTGGCCCGGAGTGAAGGCAACTGGGAGATTGCAATGCATGGAGGATTACAGTTGCTAACTTTGGGGAGGAATTTATATTAAAGTTATGAGAAGAAATGGCTAGGATTCAGGTAAAATAATAAATAGGATATCGAGTTTAAATTAATCTATAAATTGTTGTAGTAAACTAAGTAAATGTACTTCTCAGAAAATGTCTAAATATTAGATTTATTCTCCTATCTTGCAGCACCTGTTCTTAACCTATACTGGGTTCTTCTAGTGCCTTGACCTCTGCACTTCTCGCCTGTGAAAGGTCAGCGACCCTCACCCGACGAAACAAGTGTCGCTGCACATGGGATCGCCTCTTGGCCCTTCCTCGGCGCGATCTGCATGTGGCTTCCAAGTCAGTCGACCAATTAACTAAACTCCGCCTAATTAAAGAGTTAATCGAGCTTGAAACTGCTGCCGAGAGAGAGGCCTGCACTCGGCAAATTGCAGCAAGGCAGCTGCCTTAATTAGCTGGACTCTCACAGTCAAAAGGCGAACGTTCCTGGCTCATAAATTTATGTAATTTGACGAAAAACAAAAACAAAACACAATGCGAAATATCTAATGTGAGATAAAAATCGCAAAATCAAAGGCCAGAGGAGGACGGAGGTGGCCCGAGTCTATTAATTTGAAATGGCTCGAGATAAATTACTAAATGACTGTCGCTTACGTGTGATCCATCCATCAATGCCATCATTAAGGCAGAGCATTTGACAGGATGGGGAGACGGAGTCAGAGTCGGGTCTATTGCTCTGCCTATATCTCTTTCTCCGAAAGGGAACTGCAAAGTTCCCAATCTCAATCCCAGCCCCCGAACAACAACTCACTTCTGGTTTGGCTTAGAAGACCGAAGACTGGAGACCCCACAGTCTGTCTTTCAGCAACCGGACTGTCGGCGTCTCTCTCTCATGGAATTGGCGGCGACGTCGTTGGCTATGTCATTGGAACCTAGGTACCTTCTGTGTTTCTGGACCTCTTGAGGTTCACTTTTTGCTTTAGAACTGATACCCTGGCAGCAAGGTTTCAAGAAGCTTGAAGGATTTTGGTATAAGAGGAATTTATTGAACTTATTTTAATAACTTATCTTAATGGTAAAGACATGTAGAAGCATAACCGATATCAAATTTAATTCAATTCTAATTTATTTTGTACATTTCCTAATTTAATTAAAGGTACTAATCTTTGGAACCGATTCCCTGTCAGAAAGGCTACAATAAACCTTTATTCAATTCCATTTATAGGTACTAATCTTGGGAACTCATAACCTGGCAGAAAGGCTACAAGAAGCTTGGAAGATTCTGGTATAAAAGGAATTTATTGAACTTATTTTAACAACTTATCACGAATTATCTTAAAGGTAAAACCATTTAGGAGCATCACCTATATCTAAATTCGAATAAATTGTATTTATTTATTTACATGTAGGTACTAATCTTGACTGCCTTCCCGAAGTACTTAATGGGTCGACCCTGCCTTGATGTCTGAAAGTCACCTAGGGTGCTGTCAATAGGCTTCCCCCACAAAGGCGAACCGCCGGCACTCAGGCGTGTCCAGGTATTTGTTGTTGATTATGTTGATAAGTGGCCGCCACATATTTTTCAACTGCACTTGTAATAATTTGTTTGCCATTCCGCCGCTCTGACTCGGTGTAATCAATGCCGCTGTAAATCCGGGGGACAGACACGAGAAGTGGCATTCCTCTGGACAAAAATGTGCCTCTGTGGGAGCTGCTTTTTCTGCCTCCCTTCCGTCACCCGACTTCCTGGAATCGTCCCTCAACTTCTGGCGTGCGGGTTTATCTTTTTGATTTCGTTACTTTTGGTATTTTAATGAGTTTTTGAGCATACAAAAAAAAAAGTCCCAGGCAAAAGGTCTGCTCACATCAAAAGTTTATGAAACGGTTGCTATTAGCAGCATTCCCATTCGAGCTTTGATGTGATTCGAGCTAAGCTGAACGCACGTGTGCCCCGAGATTGCCAATATCCATCGATATTCTGGGCACTCGATTTTGGCCAAAGACAATGGCCAAATATGCAGATATGTTAATGAAGCATGGACTAAGGGAAACTACGCAGAAAGTTTAGATAATACACAAGGCCCAAGAGCGGTTGAAGAAGACGAGAATTCAATTATGGGGAAAAGCGAGAGCTAGTTGTGCAAAAATTATAATAAAAGGGGTAGGCTTTCAAGATATTTTTTATAAAATAGAAAGGATATGCACTGGCCTGGAAAATATTAATTCTCCTGGGAATAGAACCAAATCAATATTTACTTTGCTCATCTTCTTATCAAATATTTATGTTCTTAGAGTGGTGCAGCATTAGGGTATATTTTATGGGATAATGGAAAAGGATTTTATCCCTTATTTTTTTATATATAAATCTAAAAAGACAAAGAGCTTTTTTATAAACTTTCTACCTTGTTCATATTTATTTCTAGCATTTATACAAATTCTAAATAATTTCCAACTCTTAAGGAATTTTATCCTTTTGTAATCATCATTTAAATAACAAGATTTTAAGAAAGCTATTAAGCTTATAGGAGAAATGTCTACCATATATCTTCGGAGCCTTTCCATTTTCCGTCAGTTGGGATTCAAGCCATCGTTGCCGCTTTAAAGGCAACTTTGAAATTTGCAATTTCCATTGAACCGCATTAAAAATTCGCCATCCCATCGAGAGACTGACCCACCCAGAAAAGTGGAATGAATATCCCCACTGCAGTCCAACTTTCGCCGGGCCTAGATCCGAGCGACATTCAACATTCAACTACGAACATTCACCTAGGGAAAGGGCGGCTTTGATTGCAATTATTTTTGTGCTCTCCCCGACTCTTTCACTTTCCAAAGACAAAAAGCCGAAAAAAAGCTTAAAAAAGAAAAAAGAACTTGGCATAATTTAGTCGCTTTGCCATTTAAATGGAGCACAAGTGTAACTAATCTCCCGGCGACATCCACTCGGTCTCTTTTTTTCGGTGCCTTTCACAAACAAAAACCGAAAAAGCCAAAAGAAACCTGAATGGAGTACGTGGCCAAAAAGACTCTATGCAGCCGAGGTTTTTTGCCTCCTTTTCTAGGTTAGCCACATGGACGGACGACTGGCTGTGGAGAGGGATAAGGAAGGTGGCCAAGAGTGGGCAGGTGGGAAAGGCACCTGCGGCCAACAACCAGGCCAACAGAAATATGCCAAAAGCGTTGACATTTAGTGCGGTTCCATTGCAATTAGAAGCTGTTAGAGCCAACCCAGTGAACTTCGATCCGAGATGAAACTGAGACTGCACTGAGGAAAAACTATTTCAAGGTTTTATAAAATAAATATTTGTGGTAGAAGAAACTATTTCACTTTCGGTTAAATAAAAACCAATGCAAGCAAGTCTTAAAAATTTACCAGCAAACTTAAGCTTGATGGAATTACTGTAGCATATTTGCACAGTCTTCTTTTTTATTCAGCATAAACTAACAAAGGTGAATATATTTTTTATGCTTCGATTTTAGCCCAGTTCCTTCAAATTGATTTGCCATGTAGGTGGTCAAATAGAAGCTGGCCAAAATGGAATTAAATATTAGTTCAGCCGCAGACCAAAGGCCGGTCGTCCACATACATGGAGGCTGCTGCTGCTGGCTAGCATTTAAATTTCTTATAAACAAATCTTTTCCATTATCTGGCCAGTATCAGAGGAGGGGAGGGGCACGTGCGGCCAACACGTGCCTCCTCTGGGTCAACGGAGGTCGAAGTCGGGCCATCCATAAAGGCTTCGCTGGCTTTTAAAGAGGCCAAGCTCGCCAGAGAGTGCATATCAAACTATTAAAAACTTTGACCTAAATAGAATAAAAACAGAAAATTTACTTAGACCAGGAAAGTTTAAGTCCGAAGATGACGAAGACTTATACACCCTTGGAGTGGAGTTCCTTAGCTGATAAATACCTTAAAATTAAGCTGAAATATTTGTTTTACATAGTTCTAGACACTGCTTTAATTTACTTTAAATCCACAGCAATTCCCATGACATTTCTAATCATTTTATTTATTTTTAAAAACACTGACTCAATAGCTAAGTGAATAAACTGCAAAATATTATGTAAAGTGCTTTCCCAGGTAAACTCTGCCAGCCAAAAAACTGAGCATCTCTCAGAGTATTCCAGCGGAGGGCCACTCACCTCGATCCACCTCTGATGGCTCCCTCAATCTGTTAACAGCTTCCACGGCGCAGTAACTCTGGCTCTTCCCTGCCAAAGTTGAGCGGAAAAAGTTATGATTTAGAAATTAAAGTTTGCATAGCAGAGCATACACATACATACTTTTTTTTTATTTCTAATAGTTTCACATGGGAAAGTTTTCACCTTGTTGGAGGGAAAACTAGAGCTGCCTGTGTGTTAGCTGTCTGCCATAAAAAAAAAGAAGCTGGCTAATGACAAAAGTATAAAGATTGTCGGGTTGTTCTGGCTAATCCATATGGAATGCACTCGACGCTAGCCTAGGAACGCATAAAAGTTGAGTACAAGTTGCAAATCGGCAACTTTTTTAAAGGAGCAGGTGGCACAGTCTGATGTCCTGGCCCTGTCTTTGTCCCTTTGAAACAATGTAGAAAATTTAGGGCCTTCAGCAGAAGCGGAATGTAACTTTAATTTTCTAGAAATTGTGAACCAAAGTTCATAGGTTTGATTATTCTTGAATATTTACGTATGGCTTTATTTATTATTCAAACATTATATTGACAGTTACCAAATAGTCCTTAAATATTAACTCGGCTATTTTGCTATTTACAGACATTAGTGCATCCTCTCGGAGTAAATGAAAAATCCCATTAAATTGCCAGTTTTGGTCAAGCCCCCAAAATAATGGCAACGAAAGCCACTTGACATTAAAACAATTGTGAATGCATTTGGACTCCATTTCAATGCCAAAATTAATATGCTCCCATAAACTACATGAATGGGGCGGACTGTGCACTATATTTCCGCTTGCACACATTTTTGCACTCCAAAAAAAAAGAGATAATGATACTCTTTAGATTGTATATTTTATTTTGAATTTCTGTTTTCTGAAAAAGATTCAAGGTTTTATTTTTAAATAAAGATACCTTAAATTTTTATTAAGAACTAATATGATCCCATAATTAAAAAACATTTTCTCCAGTGCTTGGTGTGAAGGAGGGAGCTGGATCCATCCGGCAACCACAGGAGAATATTCCCCAGGTGAAAGTATGTGAAAGCATGCCATAAATCGTTCGCCTTGTTGTGGGGGGAGTGGGAGGGAGTGTGTGTGGGGTATGTGTGTTTGGGGATGGTGTAATAGTATGCGAGGCGGGGGCGGGAGTGAGATAGTGTTACGGCGGGGCGTGGCGGCACTCGTTCTGGCTACAGGCGATTAGAATTGATGTGGGTTACTAAGCAAACATGAAAGGCTATTACGTTAAGCGTTGCGTTACGTTGTGTTATGCTGTCTTACGTTAAAAACGAAATAGCTTTTCCGCAGCAAAAATAACCCCCATAATGGCAGCCTCCCCAAAGATATCACTTCACTTTCGGGCCGCACCTTTGTCAGGGTCTAATTAAATATTTTGTCAGGTGACAGTCGTCGGACAGGAGTTAAGCCTCAGACTCAAATCTGGCTGAGAAAGGACTATTGATTGATTGCTAAAGAGTCTGCAAAGGTTGAGTTTCATATTTTATTATTGCATTTTAAATAAAAAGGCTTTCAAAATATAAGACAGACTGCTAAAGCTCTTTCTTGAATTTAAACTGAATTAAATTACCACATTTAGTGCATTACATTCACCTGTATCTTCTCTAAAAGTCCAATTAAATAAATTTAACCATTATTTTCAAACTTCTTCCTTATCTTTACCCTTTTACCATATTTTTTTATCTTTCTGAATCCTATTTGTTTACCAAAATATCTCAATAACTCAAACCATATTTCTCCGATACATGTAAACATAATCTCACGGCCAAAAATCCCTTTACCCAGCTTTTACCACATTAAAAAAATAATATTAATTACACATTATTAATTTGCCAGCTTTTGGGACGCAGTGCGATGAACACGAAGGATATAAAAAATGATTTGTTTCCTCCACTTTCCCGCCAAAGCGGTTCAGATATTATTTAAATGAATTGTTTTTAGCCACGAACAACAACAGCAAAACACTTTTTTGTGCGTGCGAAAAAGGCAGAAAAAAAGTTGTATTTCTGCGTGGGCGCACAATATTCCGATGGGTTACAGCATCAGAGATTCGGTGGCAACTCCTCTTTTTTTTCTGATCTGACCGGAGGCCTATCTCGATTATTGTTTAATACGCTGTCATTAATCAATTTGTTTGCCATTGTTTGGGGCAGTTGGAGAGCGCGTGTGCTTGTGTGTCTTTTTGCCTGGCCAAATTAATTATGGCCCCAAACTCGGTTCTGGCCTGATAACCAAAGCAACCAACAGTTCCCGGAATGAATGAAAACCAGTGCAGAATAGTGACAAATTTTTTTGGCCAGCATAATAAATGACTTTGTTTTTGCGGCCTGTCCATTGGAAATAATTGATTATGCCATACCCAAAACTAGGTGAAAGAGGTGAAAGATGTGGAGCTTTCACACTTTAAGCCTTGAACTTCAAGGTCACAAAAAAATTATTTTGTATGACTCAGGGGTAGTTTAACAGACTTTAAAATTCTTAAAAGTAGTTAGTAAAGAAATTAAATTACCAAGAGAAAAATTAAAATAAGGGTTAAAAAAGCATGAAATTAAACCAATTTTTTTAAATTCATACACTAAAAAACAGATCAAAGCTGATGAAATTATCGCGAAGATCTTAAAATTAAGTGCTTGCACAACCCCACCAAAACGAGATTCTTAATGGAAAAGACGACATGTGAACGTTAAAAAGGGTTAAGAAAACGATAAAAAAATTAATATAAAATTAAATAAATTAAAATTAAAGAAAACTAAAATCATTCAAAATAGGTGCAACAGTACTAAGACAAACGACGCCTTGGCATTGGAAATGTACGAAAATAATCGTAAATTAAATTCAACATAAAAAATTCAACATATGAAGAACGAAAATAAATAAAAATTAAACAAAATAAAGAGAAATAAAAACGTTTGTGCTGTTCGGCAGCTGGAAGATGACTGAAATTTTGATGCGTTGCTACACTTACATCGAAAATAATACTTGACAGTTGACAGTTGCCAGTTGGCAAGGCTTACTTGGATTATGACAATACAACTCAAGTGCAGGGCTGCCTTTTTGCTTTCCTTAATTCAAATAATTTTCCAAGACTATGAGTGTAAGCAAAAACAAAGTATGACCCTTGCCATAAACGGAAGTATATTCATTTCAGAGTAAAAATACTACAAATTAAATTAAATGCTGCAATACCCTTTTCCAAACTCCACTAAATATATTTACAAGTATTTTGTGTTATTGCATATCCTAGAAACAATATCGAAAACTGCAATATTCAATCATGCTGCCAATGCATTAAGTATTTATGCTATTCATCATCATCCATAACCTACGCACTTCTCCGGGTCAAAGAGCGAGCTTTGCATATTTGAAATGCAAATATTTACATCAATTAAAGCGATTTATTTGCGCAACGAATGGACGACGAATGTGAACGGAACCTAACTCAATTAAATGCGCTCGCACCGGAGTGCATCAATTACCCGGAGAGTCCTTGAAAGCCGGTTCTGTGTTCTGTTTTATTTTTACTGTATTTGAACGTTTGATTCCACTTACCTCAAATGCACTTGATAAATGCAAATCGGCAGAGGAATGAATGTATCCAACGGATACACAAGTGTGCTCAGGCTGGCCAAGATTTCTTTTGGGCCATTCACAAATTGCTCAATGTCTGTGGCTGTAATAAATTATTTATGTTATTGCGGCGATGTCAATAAAGACATAAGTGCGCACAATCAAAAGCGAAACCCCAAGCGGATTGACACCCCAGAGGGGGGATCGAATCGAGCAATTACTATATAGTATGCTATAACGCCAGCTGCAGGAACAACAATAACAGCCGTTAAAGCGCAGCCCAAGTGCAGGTCATAAAAAAATGGAAATAACAAAGCACACACAAAAGGCCGAAAAAAAAGAAACCCCATTTGACACCGAAATCAAATTAACATACAAAACTTACATTCCGCATTACAACGAAGCTTTTTGTAACCGAACACAGGAAAACCACACACAAAATTGAGTTGGAGTCGGGTAAAAAAATCCAAAAATCTCTGCTGGACGTCCGAGACCTGTCATATAACACTTGTTCGCCTCACTTGTTTTGGGCATTTTCTTGCCTGCCCAGCAAACATACAGAAATTGCTTGTTTTTCTAGTTTTTCATTTTATGCATTATTTTTTTTATATCAAAATTTTTGTATCTAATGGCATTGGAGCCTGAAAGTGCATTCCAACAGGTGTAGGAATTACCTGACATTTATTAGAAAATATTTGATAGAGATATTTGGATTTTTAAAAGCAAAAATTTTAAATATAAAATCAAATGTTTGTGGCAAGCATCTTTCGATGAAAATTTTCATCCCCCATCAAACACATGACATTTAGGAGTCAACATAATGCCAGCATATTAAAACCCCTTCAAGGACCTTCTCCAGTGCCACTCAAACTGTAATTAAAGCCATCGCTGTGCCTGGACTCCTTTTCCTTGAAGCCCAACAATGGAAGTTTAATTCCGGGGCCCATGGCATCAAGGCACAATCATATTCTTTTTTTGTATGCCCCGAACATGGATAATAAATATGTCGCAGACACTTGAGGCAGGCAGCCTCTCGCATTTGTGCCATTGCACACACAGACACACTTGAAGTTGAAACCACCCCGTGCAACCACCATCCTTGCATCGATGCAGGTCCTTGAAACGCGTACGAGGCCTGCACTCTCAATTATGTCTTAATTCGTATCTAATGGATATTTTCTGTGTGAATTTTCATGATTAATCGCCGCCCAAGGGTACGAAAGGGACGGTGGCTGCACTGAAACAAAATTCATGAGTTTGCTGCAGGTCTTTAGGTGGTACAACATTTTTCAAATGGATAACAATTAAAAAGAAAAATACTCCAATAATTCGAAATCAATTTACTAGCTTATCTTAATCAGTATAAATACAAAAATATACCCTATTGATGAAATTAAATATCTCTTAACAATTTTAATTAATTTTCTTTCAGTGCAGCCCAGGGGGGTGGTTTCAAAGACTGCAGTTGTTCACACATGTTCGCAAAAAGAGTGCAAAACCTGGGGAAGCTTTACAGAGGTGGTAATGGGGTTGGCACAATGGTATAACTCCACTCCCCCAAACTCTTCCCCCTTCGATTTTCCTTTTTTTGAAAATTTTGCAAAGGCGGCGGGGGAAATTTGCAATTGTTGGGGTGTGGCAGCGGCATTAACGGCATATGCAGGTTGTATTTCTGTGTGTGCGTAGTCGACGACGATGGCGACGTGTTGCAACTTCCGGTGACGTCGCAAAAAGCGATTACGCGGCATTTGTGGCAGCAGCAAACCGGCGACGGTTTTTGCAAACATTTTCCAAGAATGCAACCGCATTGGGAACCCGCTCTTACCCCCTCCGCCCCAGCCCATTCTTTTTTTGGTTTGTAAACAAAAAGCATTTGAAATGCAATTCTTCTGCTGCTGCACTAGCGCCATCTAGCCGCATTTCCACGAACTAGTTTGGAGAGAGGGAGAGTAGTAGATAAATATGAGCGTAAAAGGAAAACTCTCCCGAGCGGAGAGAGTGGGAAAAACTATCTAAATTCATGAATTTTTATCTCAGAGAGCGAATGAGAGTCACCTTTCGGGTTTTCCTCTCTGTTTATCTTTGACTGCTGCATTGCATTTGTTATTGTTTTTTTTGTTATTGTTGTAGCTGCATTGACCGCTCCCAAAAAATCAAATCAGATTTCCATGTCGATTCTTTTCTATTTATTTACCTTTGCTGAGCCTCGAATCTGATAAGACTTGTCGAGCAATAAACCTCTTGGAGGTTCTAATTGGGTTCGGGCCAAGCCAAGGCTAATTAGTTGTGGGCGGCGGAAGTGTTTTTGGAGATTAATGGATTTTGTTAAGTCTTTTTCTGGCTTTGAATATAATGGAGACTTTCTTCAAACCTTTTTTATATATTTGTAAAGGTATAAAATATATAAAGCACTAAATAATATAAGAAATTTATGAACAAAAAGTATTTAAGAAAATTAAAACTGATTAGGTATGCCATAATATGTTATTTTATTTTTAACAAGAAATTCTTAAATCCTATTCTTAATTTTCCTCTTCCCCTCTTGAGGTTCACCCACCTCTTAGTCCCGATTAGCACACCTGTGAGCAACTCCACACACAAATTGTCAAATGACTTTGGCCCACAAAAAATATTAAAAACAAAAAAAGAAGAGAATAAAAAGCATTCGAAAACCCACGGGTCTCATTTGCACGGCTTAGCCGAGTTTCAAACCAAAGTATCTGACTCAATGAGAATCCAATTTGTATCTCACTCGGCGAGCAAACTTTTGCCGGCTGCCAGATAAAGATACAATCCGTCGGATTTGTTATTGTTTTTATTTCTCTCACCATATGATTTTTGCACACAAACCGAAGCAGCGTTCGTCTGCCGACGTGCTTCTTGCAACCCCGCCACCCCCGTAGCTCGCATGAGTTCGTATTTGTTTATACTTCGGGTTTTTAGCTTGAGAGCGGAAACCTCTGGCTCTCTCCAAGCCGAAACACTGGCCAAACCTCCCTCTGGCGTACGGTGCGGCTGAGAAATGAGAATCCGAATCAGTCGAAAATTTTCCAGCGAACGTACACGCGGCGGATGATTGTTGCGGACGATTGTTGCGGAGCGACAGAACTCACACACCTCCAGCGGAAAACCAAAACTGGGAAAAACCTCAGAAATCGGTAGGAAATCGTGAAAGAGTTTGGACTTGTTCTAGAGCGGCAGACCGTTAGACCGTTAGATAGCAGATTCGCGGGTGAAAATTCTGGGAGAGTAATTCTCCTCCCCCCTCCCAAGGTTCAGCTAGCGAAAACTTGTTTTCGGAGGCGGGGCATGCGGGTCAATCGCGGGCCGTCAATCGTCAATCCGGCGTACGTGTGTGTGCAGAATTAATGAATATACTCGCGCCGCTTCATCAATGAATAGAGACTATTCGCCGCCAAATAGTAATTCCGAAGATAGCCTAGCGCGTGCTTGCCGAGTCCACAAATTGTGTGTTTTTGAATTCAACATTTTTGTTTGACAACAAAACAGTCCGTGCTCCAGCGTACGGGCCAGTTCTCAAAATTGGCAATTCAGTGAGGGTAAGTCATTCCATTCAGTGCCTAATATTCAGAGTGTTAATTGGTTAATTAAGCTAATAACACTACAAATTAATTCAGATACATGTATCGTTACAGCGAAGTTCTTTACTTAGCCAGTGAATATTGATTGCATTCCCTTGAGATCTTAATTAGTTAAAGCACTTGGCATTCGTAGAATAATATTTTGTAATTATTTATAAGAATAAGTGCAAAGCTATTAACTAACTAATTAATCAATTGGGTTACTAGCTATTAAATAGGAATTTGTTAATAAAATGGGTGGTGAAAACAAATTGATTTGCAGATAGTTTTCTGCCAATATGTGAATTGCAGGCTAATAAGTTTTAAATTATAAAATTCCTTTGCAGCTTAAACCCAATTGTTTCAAAAAACCTTACATAACTATATCAAAAATATTCCAAACTTAAGATTAAATTTTGTTTAACTCCAAAGGGATTTAATTTAAAAAACCCAGAAACTTGCCTTGACAGCAGCATGACATTCTTTTTTCTCTCCTCTGTTGTTTCAAGTTCGATCGATAAGTTTTATGAGTTTTCGTTGTGAAATTTTTGAAATCATTAATTATGTCTCGTCCCAAGTTTCCGCCGCAGTCCCAGTGCCCAGTCCCCGAGCCCGTCGCTTTGGGGGCCTCCGTCTGGGGAACAGGTTTCGTTAGAGCGAAAAACTTAAAGAACTTTTGAGGTTTTGTGCAATTCCGAGAACTTGTTAGGTGCTGCCTGGACTCGTGTTAGCTGGCCCCAGCTGCCTGCTGCCTATGGAGATGGAGATGTGAATCTTTATGAATGAACGAGGTGAGGCTCGGCACCGTTCGAATGTCTCGGGCTTGTAGGCCTTCCTTGTTGACACTTTTGGGGAATGTTTCAAGTGGAGAATGGGTTAGACGTGAGCTGGCATAAAGTCTAAGAAGCTGGGATGCACCCTAGTTCGAGGAATTGGGAATGGAAAGAGGAGACTAAACTAGTTCAGAGAGGGTTTCCATTGAAGCACAAGCAGTATAGGGAGATTTAAGCTAACAAATGTTTACCTTTCTATTAGAGCTTACATTAATTTTAGCTAG
The DNA here is from genome assembly GCA_035045905.1 of Drosophila anomelani. Taxonomy (NCBI): domain Eukaryota; kingdom Metazoa; phylum Arthropoda; class Insecta; order Diptera; family Drosophilidae; genus Drosophila; species Drosophila anomelani. The sequence continues at coordinate 16,241,099 of JAWNOO010000165.1, forward strand.
CATAAACTAGCTAGCATTTAATTACGTTTTTATAACATTACCAGCAACCTAATGGTCCCAGAGCTCTTTCCATTATGTTGTAGTGAGTGGCACCAGCTTGTTTCAACTCTCAGACTGCTTTAAATCGTGATAGTAGCTGTGTTTTAGGGTCACGTTCGTTGATTAAAAATATAGCAAAATTTATAAATTTAAAAAATCAAAAGTAAGGTTCTTAGAATGATGCTTATCTTTATTTCCCGCAATCTATTCCGAAAGCGACCTTCATTATCTCTTCTGAGAAGCACTTCGAAGCGAAATCTTAAAGCAAACCCCGCTCATTGCCACAGATACCTCTTAAAGCTCCCGGCTGCTGCCGTGTTATCAGTGCCCTCCCCCCTCCCTCCGAAAATCATGCCAACGAAAATGCCAAGGCCAAAAGCGGGGAGCTACCAACCTGCATTAGCCAAAACAGACAAGAGAGATGAGTAGGAGGCGGCGGGCTCTAACTGGGTCTGAAACAGAAAACTTTTTAATTACCAACAGGAAAAGACATTTAAGATAACAGGCAGGTGAGCTGGCCGCCGTCTCTCTTTACATAAATTGAAAATATGTATAGCAACTTTTAGGCCCGAGACTTTATCCGCTGCGGCTGTGGCGCTCGGACTCCAAACCTTTTCTTCTCTCTCGCTGCACACTGCCTCAAAGGTATTTATGACTTCGGTAAATAAAAAATAAAAGAGGCGAAGGCGAGTCAGAAGAAAGAAGTGCGGCAGCTTTTAGCCATCTCGCAGCAACGAATTTTACGGCTTAAATATTTTTTAGCCATTAGATAAACAAACAAGGAAGGTAGGTGGGCGAGAAAGAAACGAAAATATCTTTCAAGTACAATGTTAGGTAAATATAAACACAACTTTACGTCTTCGGCTCCCACTCTCTGCTCTTTACAACCATCTTCCTCCTCTCCACTGATGCTGCACTTCGGCGCTACTTTTTTGTTGTTCTCCTTTTATTTTTTTTAGCTACTTAAAGCTTTTAGAGCAGCAGCAAAATGTAATATAAATTACATTAGCTAAGTGCCAGGCGGCAATTAAAAACAAAAAATACCCGAGAACTTTTCTCCTCCTCGCTGCTGTTGTTGTTGATAATGTTGTTAATGATGTTGCGGCAGCATCTTCGGGTTCCCCATGCCCATGCCCACTCCCAATCCCATTCCCATCGTCAGTAGCATCGTCATCAGTAGCATCATCATTAGGAGCATCATTGCCGCCATTAGCAGCATCATTAGAACGTCAACTTAATCAAGGTTAAAAAGCATGTGGCGTGCCTGCCTCAAAAATCGGGAGAACTCGCAAGATGCGGGCTCTCTCTCGCGGCAGGCTATATAAATTTATATAGACCCATCGCCGATTCCGATTCGTTTGATGCTGTAATTATTGACGCCGCGATGATGTCTTCCTCCGATAGACGTAAACAAAAACATTTGCCGATGGCCCGCAATTTGGTAAGAATTTCCCATTTGATACGATTAGGCCAAGTTGTGCAAGGATTGGGCAAATTATGTTGGCTAATATTGAGTAATATTTCCTAGGGCTATGTGGGATGGTGTAACTTCAGGGGAGAACATTAATGAGAGGCTAGAAAAACTAATTGAACTGTGGAAATTCAAGGAGGAAAATATGGAACAGCGATGATGACAGAATGAATATTAATCATGGAGAATTTCAGAATATACTTGATATATTTTTAAATAGAAGCAAGAAACTAAATATACAACTTGTTTATTTAATTTAATGTTTAACACAAACATTGCTTATTTATTTATGTTCAAATCAATGACCTTAACAAGCTGTACAACTCATAAATAAATACCTTTGTCATTTGTGTGTAACCCCTATTTACTCTTGCAAAATGTTAATCCCACCACCATGGCAATCATTTTATCGTGCAACCCCATCATCTTTTGCAATCAGCATTCTGCTGCCTTGACATTTATTGTGCTTGAAGCTCTAATAACCCCAGAGGAAAAATCACCCCAAATTACATGTCCGAAAAAAATAACTTCCCCGCAATGACCACCATTAGGCTTGGAATCAAAACATTTTTACAACCTCAATTATGTTGTTTAGGTTTAATTTTTTTGAGCGATCTAAGCCAAAGTCAAAGTAATTTCTATTTTAATAACCAGACCCCGTCGTGGCCGAGGCAAGTCCATTAAAAATAAATATCTCTATATATTTCGCAATTAAATCCACGACAAACTGCAAATGAACCGAATCGAACTGCGAGAGAACCTGCCCCATTATATGGGCATTATCTGCCTGCCCATAACTATCGGCTCAATCATAAATTTAATTAGCATAATTGACTCAGCTGGGAACGGATGTTCTTTTCCGATTTTGTAGCTTTACAATTTCTGCTCACGTAGCGGCAATTAAAATTGGGGCTGGCAGCCATATGCCTTGGGTATATATTAACCCACTACCCCGAAATCGGTTCAAGATCAGGTAGTAAGGGAAATGCAAGGAGGGGAAAGGTGCGAGGAAAAGCTGGCAACAGCTGGTTGAACATGCCATTGACACCTTTTGCTGGAGAGAAGAGAAAGGCATTTAAAATGTTTATAAAATATTCATAAACATAAAAATAAAAGAAATGATTTAATTGTGTGTAATTGGTAATTATTTTTTCTTTTTTATATTGAAAGATTTTATTATATCCTACCCCTCTCATAATTTTTGACCTATTTCTCATTAAGCTCTTCTGTTGATATTTGCTCTAGCCCCGGTTGATGAACCATAGAAACCGAATTCCATTTTCCATTTTCATTTCCCGTGTTCCATTAATACTCCATGCGTCATTTGGCAAATGAGTTGAGTTGCTCTATGCCTGGGCCTATCTTTTGTTTACCTTTCGGCGATAAGGCGCCGGCGATAAGATAAAGGCACTTGGGCGACTCTGGATCTATGCCTCGATAGGGTGTGACTTGGCTTCGATTTCTGATTTTGTGTTTCCCCGCACAAAGTAATTCGCTGCAGTGGAGCTGGGAGCTTGGGAGTTGTTGTGCAAGCTGCTGCCTGCCATGGAAATTGGTAGTTGGGTGTCGCGGGGGCGAGGTGGAACTAATGGACTGTTTACTTATTTATGGTCCCTGTGAATGTTGGTCAATATTTGTTGGTTTCCCCGGGTGCCAGCGGAACAAAGGCAACTCGCTCAGAGGAAAGGAAAAGACATCAAAGCTGACTTACTTACTCCCTGTTCTTGTCTTTAGGTCACCCAAGCGGGGGGTAGGGGGACATAATGTGGAAATAATTTATAGATAGGATAAGCCACCATAAAAGAAAGAATTTAAGAACTGATTGACAGTTCTTCCTGAGAAGTGTGTGGCTCAAAGGTGATGATTCAAAGACGTAAAAATAATGGATAAAGAGATATTATTTGGAAATTTTAAGGAAATGATTCATTACCAAAGTTTAGTCCCCCCAATTAGCTCCCAAAACTGATTAATGAACTCATATTACTTAAGATAATCGTTCAGCTGATTTCGCATTAACTAAACTCACATGTTTTCGTTGTATTTTCATGGCCATACAGTCCAAGTTCCCCACTGAAACATCTGTGCCGACTGTCAAAATGTAAACAATTCAGAAATGTATATATATATACTATACTATGTAGCTCTGAACAGTAAAAATCCATTAATATAATGTGAAACCATTTAATAGCTCAAATGAAACGAAAAAAACTAGCATGACGACAAACAGAACATGATCCATAAAATCGAGATCGGGCGGCACGGACAGAGGCAGGCAATTTACGACAAATATGCAAAAATTTAAAGTTTGAAGAAACAGACACGACGAATAGAGATAGATGGATGGATATATGTGTATATAGTATATAGTTGACGCCCACAAAAAGTCTGGGCATAAACCAGAGCAAACGTCGAGGCTGTTTGTGCTGGGAAATAAATATGAAAATGGGCTGACAACAACAAATTTATATATATATTTACATTTATTTTGTGTGGTGGCTCTTTTAAATTTATGGGTTTATTGATACCCGGGACAGGGGAGGGGCACCGAAAAATTTGCTTTATCAGCATGTCAGACGAGGGCGAGAAGCAAGAAAAACCCCAACCGCAATCTGTAAAAACGTTCTCAACAAAATGATTTAGCTTTCTATCTGTACCTCTGTCGCTGCCACTGGATTCTCAGTCTCTCTCTGCCAGTGTTTTGAACAATTCTGCCTAGTCGAGCAAAAATATGTCAAAACAAATTGTCTGAGATGGGGCATCGAACAGACAGTGGGGGGAAATGTGTATGCGATAATGAAAACGCTTCTCTTTTTATTTCAATTTTCTTTGCTCTCCGGAATTAAAGGGGTATTAGGAGACCATGGCAAATAAATTGATGAAAATTCATAATTCGTTTATATTTATATGCTTACTAATTGGTCTCCCCAGCGGCCAGTTTGTTCTGTATTTCGAGCTCCTTTTAAATGAAATTCTTCGAGCCATTTAAATGTGTCATTCTGCATTTTCTAGCAAATAAATTCCCATAAATTCGACACGCCCAACAGCATGCAAGTTCAACGAACTCTGGCCTGGTTTCTGGGAAAAGCAATGGAGCACCTTCCAAACCTGGCCAAACACTTGTGCGTAATCCTCCAGTTTGCACCATTTAGTGGCCATTTGATTTTGCATATCAATTAACGGGAGTGAGCCGCCTCGGGGGACTGTATTTTCGGTCTGTTCAACTAATCAGAGTTGATGGCGATACAACGATTAATTAAAGTCTCAAGTCTCTGAATGGCTCGTTTAGGGTTTCGACCTTGCTGAAGCCTAGACAAAAAGATCATTAGTTAGAGCATCAAATAAAACTGTTTGATTACCCATAATTATGGCTTACCGAAAAGGCCAAGAGAGGGAGGAGGGGTGAGGTGAGGGGTAAACTTTTTGTCGCCCTCCGATTTGATGCCTTCATTAGGAGCCAGAACGAAATAGACAACAACAGCGGGCTGCTTATGTTGAAGCCAGGCGGCGTGCCACACGGCGTATACATAATCATATAATTAATTGCCATAAATGTTAATTGCGCATACGCCACGTTGTCAGAATTTATCCTTTTAATATAAAGGGGTTCCCACGCCCACTCCCGCATTTCTGTCTGTGTCCTTTGTCCCGAAAGTTTTGCCAGTTAATTAAGCAAATATTTTCTGGTTCTTTCCGTGTTTACCCAGTTAATTTCTGTTAAGTTTCGTTGACATGTTCCTTGTTTACTTATAAGCTAGTTTGGCTGCGACAAATTAACTCGCCTCCTGTTAAAGTTCCTGTGGTTAAAGTTGGCCCTCGGGGAAGTTGAAGAACTTATTGGATTAGTCAGGTGTTTGGAAATGAATTAATGGGATTAATAGGGAAGAACTAGACTAGAAGTTTAGGTATGCCAAAAGAAACTTTAGCTTTCTATTTTTATAATAGAATCATTATTAAATTACTCTACGATTTAAATACCATTCATGATGTAACCAACGATTAATGCCTTAAATGTCGAATTTCAAGCTCTTAATTTAAGTTTTCAACTTTGCACTTCCTCAATGAAAATTTGAATTTCATAATGTTATGAAAGTATGCTCTCACACCAGGAAGTAATCTCTGAAAATAACCAGTACTTCAGTCCCATTTTCAGTCTATGAGCTTCGACTATTGCATTGATTGCTTGGCGTCTATAGTTGTTGTTTTTGTTGTTGGTTTAACCCAAATAATTTTCAAGACAAGCAAACAGAAAATCAACAAACAAACAAACAAGCAAACCCAGGCCAAACAAACAAAATGAACAACAAATCAGCAAAAACTCGAATGTAAGTAAAATCAATAATAAGTTTCTTGTGCGAGAGAGGGGTGGATGACGCCTCCATATAGATGTTACCCCTTTCTATGGCCATATTTATCTATCTATTGATAAACTTGGAACCCTTTAAAGCCGGAGAGTGAAATTTTTCCAATGCGAACTAATCGAACTGTTTGCTTTTAATCAAGTTTCACAACATTTATCTAATGTGTGCTCATGTCGGGCTAATTAATGGGTTAAGGCGGTCACCTCGCAGTTCATTTGAATATTTAACGACGCGTCGTCGGTGTGCGTCTCCAAAGGGGCGTGGCATCTCTGGGGGCGCCACCTGTCCAGCAAAATTATTAATCAATTATGCAAAGTTCTCTGGGGTAAACTCCGCATCAGCTGTTGAAATAGCCGAAATTCGTTGGACTCCTCACCTTGACGGAGAGCGGCCAACAAAGTGAAGTCATTAGTTCGGGCCAAGATTCAGATTTGAATGGCATTTGGCGAAAACGAGTTTCGCTCTTTCTGAGCAATCAGCACGTAAATGTGAAGCGTAACAAAATGCTTCACAGGTAAATAAATAAATAAATATAAATGTGTGAGAAAAAACGGAAAGTTGAATGCAAATGCGACATTAAATTTGTTGCTTTTTTCCGCTAGAAGGTTGTTGTGAGAGAATTCGAATGATGTAATTTTTGGTGACTAACTAAAGTCAGGTTTACTTGTTTTTGAAACTACATTATGGTTGTGATTGGGATATTATTTCTAAGAAAATAATTAAGGAATGTGATATAAGAAACCAAATTATATAGAATTTATTTTTTAATATATATTTTTTTTGGTTCTAGGAATGGTTTCTTATCTTTTTTTTTTGCAAGGCAATGAAAGCCCAAGCCAAAGGCGAACTTAAAGTGCCTCCCAAGTCAAGCATAAATGTGCTAAGAGATGGGAGTGTGGGCCCTTAGCATAGGAACCAAGAATGCCTGGAAGTTTGAAGGAGTGAGAGACGCCCATGTACACTGCGCCATATGAAATAAAATGCTAAAGTTATTCATTTTGCAAATAAGCAGAGTAAATATTTAATTAACAACTCTGCAGGCAAACAAAAGACGGGGAGAGAGACACACACACACTCACAGCTTGGGAGGGTGATGTGTTGCGGGTCTAAGGTTTCCTCCTCGTCGAGGGTAATATAATATTTATTTATATGCCGCACAGCCAAAGTCACCTACAGAACGCGACGAGACGACAGCGGCGATGACGACGCCCTAGAAATTGCCACAAATTTTATGTTTCTGTCTCAGTTCCGCCGCACTTCCTTCTCCCTCTATGTTACGTGTGTGAGTCAATGACATTTACGGGGGGAAAGAACAAAAAACTTCTGTCACTTCCTCATAGAGGCCATTGGGTTGAAGGTGTGCGACATAAGCTAAATCTAGCAAAATTCTGCCGGCTTTTTTTATTATTTTTGATCTTGGACGGAGACTACATATGAGGTAGATTACTGACAAACTTCGAAAAACTAAAGCTTTGATTTTTTTTTAATTATAAAACTATTTTTCTATAACTGTAGATTTAAAATTTTTTCCTGAAGCATTTTCTATGCTTTTTTATAAGCAACTGAACTCATAAATAACCAATTAAATCTTTAAATATTTTATAACAATTTATTGAGGTAGTTTATTATTTAAAAAACGTAATAAAACTACTTAGTTTTTATTTCTATTCATTAACTTTTATTTGCAAAGCCTTTTAATGGCTAAATGCATTTACTTCCTTAACAAGGTTGAGATAAAATACTCAAATTCAAACATAAAGAGTCTCAAAATGCTTTTGGTCTTCAACCAACCATAATTAAGCTGCATTCATTGTCCCCAAAATGTATGTTTTATTTCATTAAATATTTTGTGAGCTCATTCCCACACATTTCGCACACCTTTCGTGCCATTTTGTTGTGCCAGAGTGGTGTGTGGGTATGCGTGTGGCATTATTAAACATTGTCTCGCTTCAAGTCTGATTTCATTTGGCGCGTCTAACTAACCAAAAAGAGCCCAGACAGGGCCTAAATGGCTTACTGCCGCCTCCTGGCCGACTCTGTTTTCCCCCCCGAAAAACCTGAACTAATTAAATTACTGAAGTCTGCAAAAAAAGGTTTTTCTTGTCGCTCGACCTTTAATTGCCTTTGCAATGGATCTTTAAAGCCGAACTCTGGCTGCGAGGACTAGGAAAATGAAGCAATTAATGGGAAATTTGTTTATGGTTCCGCCTGGGCAGAGAACAAGCTCACACGAGGCGGTAACCCGGGCAGGAAAAAGAAACAGGAAAAGTGTTGGGCTTTCGTCATTGTTTCAATGTTTTATGAGTGCTCGTAAAAGGACGGAAAATATTCGTATTGCTTTTTCTTTTTTTTTTTTTTGCCTGCCTTGAGGATTGGGCTAAGCTATTAAAATGTCATCATGGTGGAAAACCAAGCGAACTGTGAGCACGATAAGTCAGCGCACACGCAATTCTTGGCCCGATTTTATCGACTGGGAGAGGAGGAGCGATTCCTGGGCGTATTTATTATTTAACACCTAGAAACCTAAGCGGGAAATGGCTATAAAATTGTTGACCTTTTTTCCTCCCACTTCATAAAAGACTTTTCTTCATTCTTTATTTTTGGCACACGCATATCGCAAGAGTTTCCCAGGGCCCAGGCCCGTCTTGGGTGGTCCGAAGTCGTCGCTTTTATGGCCCCGGTTATTTTTACGATTCCAGAGCACACACAGCATAGGTTAAAATATTTAAAAGTGCGCTTAATTATGCCCGCAAAGAAAAAACGAAGAAGAAGTAAGCTTTGCATTAATGGCCGAAAACTGCCAGAAATTCTCAAATGGCAAACGGCACACGGCACATTGGGTAATAAACTTTATTTTTGCCTTGTGCTCTCTCCAAGGGCAATCAACGGATTGGCATGGCGTGTGGACTGATTCTAGGTGGGTGGGATTCCCAGAAAGATGGATTTGGATAATTAACGAGGGCTTAAGCGAAATTTCTAACCTTTTCTTGGTTTATTTGACGTTTTATTTCTCGATTAGCTTTTAAGAAAAGAGGAAAAATAATAGAATTATTAAGAAGAAATTATAAAAACCTTGGATTATGATATAGTTATTAAAGTTACTCATTCCTTCTTTTATTTATTTCCAGATACCACTACCTCTGAGAAATAAACAAGGGTAAGTTTATTAAAAAACTCCATTCTCAACCAAAATAATGGCATTTCGGTTCGAAAAACAGTTGCTTGACACCTTTTCTTGGTTACTGACTTGGAATACTCGTATTCTCGGAAGGCGATCATAGCCAAATACTTACTGTGGCAACATGACAGGCAGCCGAGTGCCTGGGATCGCTGCACACAATATACAAATTCTGCAAGTGCAGTTAGACTGTGGCTCAGGTGATATATCTCACGACTCACAAAACTAGTTTACGCAACATGTGGCAACTTTGCATGCCACAGGCCGAGGACGTGCCACACAGTCGGGGCAGAAATAGGGGGGCAAAAAAAGAAGAAAACGAAACGAAAAATTGACATTTTGACATGCGGCCTGTACCGGGCGGTACTTCAAGATTTGCCTCCGATAAACTACAAATGGCTGCACCGGAGACCGGTTCGCCGGCAATCCGTAAAGTGTCTTTTAAATACAAATGTTATCTGCCGAGAAGCGGCAAGCAGTCCAAACGGCGCAGCGTACGTGCCACATTTGTTGTTGTCGCTGCAACGATTTTTAATGGATTGACGGCGGACAACGAATGCACATTAGAAATGCAGTCCTGGACCACGTCCAGCCCCGAATCCCAATCCCAGTCGCAATCCTAGTTCGCGGGTCTCCCAAGTCATGCACACACATGGGTCCCAGCCATGTTCCTGTCTTCATGCTGCATGCTGCATACCATTTTCCCATCGCAGCCCACTTGCCCCGCCCATCGGCCCGCCCTGGCTGCGTGTCGTGGAAAATGGTCTTGGCTACTGCAATTTTCCTTTTGGCTTTTGCATTTCAATAACTGGATGGGTCAGTGGCTGCGGAGTTTTGTTTGGCACGTACGGCATAAAGTATCTGTATCTGTGTATCCGTATCTGTATCTGTCTGGTCTGGGCTATCGTTTGCCGCCTCCCTGCCACATCAATGTGGCAGCGGCGTGTGTGCGCCTTTTTTTTTGAGTCGGTGTCTGCATATATTTGCTTAAATTGCAGCGAGTGTTTGAGCTCTTTTCCACTCCAAATACACTCGATAAAGCAAACTTCGAATTGGGTTCAGGCTTTCGGTCGACTAATTGGCGAGGCCACCTGAAAAGGTGGTTGGAATAATTGTAAAGGGGGCGGAATGAGGTCGCTACTTAAGGGTGGAATTAACCCCGAAATACTTTATACATTACCTGTGTTATAAGCAAATTATAACAAATATTTAAAGATTGCACAATATGTTACATTATTTATTTGAAATCAAAATAAATTACAGAATTTAATATTCATTGTGTAAATGTGGGACAACAGGTACATAATTCCCATTTAATTACCCAAACAATCTAAATTAAAATACCAATAAATAGGAATTGAATTAAACAGAATGAAAACAGTTTTTTCCACACTTCTTTCCATTCTTTTAATTCCAGTTTGTTACACAATTTCCATTTAATTTGAACCTTTTTCACTCACCAATGCCCTACCCTTCCGAAATATTTGCCTATCTCAGACATAGAATATGTATATCTGCCGGGGAAGGGGGGAAGGTCGAATGTGATCCGAGTTTCCGTCATTTTATGGGCGCTAATAGAAACGACCTTCATCAAAATCGAATCAAACGAGCCAAATCGCCATTGACAAAATGCAAGTCAATATGTCAGGCGGCCAATCAACACCCGGGGGAAGCGAGAATAAAAATCAAAGCGAAACCAGTCCAAGCTGTCATAAATTCTTCCGTTGGTGGTAAATATAAATAAATAAATAGATGAATAAAAGGGCTGCCGTTTGGCATTCGATTCATTTTCAAATTCAAATTAGCGACAAATCAAAAATGTGTCATCAGCCATGGTATCTCCATTGCTGATGACCGCGAAGGGGCACACACACTCGGAGAAAAGGGGAGAGGGTCTGAAAATTCCTTCCTATAGAACCCATAAAAGCCGAACAAAAGCTTTGTAAAACCGACTACCAACCGAGAGTCGGATAACAATCACGGGCCATAAAATGTGTTGAAAAAATATTTGCATACAGTCGTAAAAAAAAGAAGTTGCGATGCTGCTGCTGCAGGCCAGGAGGAGTCATTAAAACAAGCCAGCGACTATCAAAAACTAACTGGCCGGCAGACACTTTTTGTCCTCCAAAGCCCGATAAACAAATGGGTAGCTACAGGCATGATTATGGTCCCAATTATTCAGTTCTCATGTACAGCATTTTTTAAGTCAAACTAAACTAGGCCAACGTAATAAATAAAATAATTTTATTTGTTTTAACATGAATAAGGTGTTCAGTTTGCCATTAACTTTAACGATATGGCATTAAAATCAATGAAGCCTACAAAGTACTAGCAGAGTTAATTGAACAACTGAACTGTATTTATAATAATAAATATTATTTTATGGAAATGACTTCTATTAAAAAGTATAACTAGGAATGTTTTAATTTAATTATTTAATAGAAGAACTACTTTTTAATGTTTGCTAAGAAGCTTTATTACCATTAAACTGATGGTTTTGACTTGTTTAAATTAAAATCTTGAATAGTTTTTGTATATTTTTCACGAGGTATCTTCCAGTCTGTGCCAAATCATTTCCCTATTAGCTTTTTTTTGCAGTGTTTTTCTTGCTTTTTTTTTTTGTATTTTTGCTTCGTCGTTTGGCTTGTAATTAAAACTTGTTGGCAGACTGTCAGGCAGCGAGTTAACAAGTCGGCGGCTTCACAGGCGGGGCAGCGATGAGTCGCGGGGCCGGGGAACCGTGCGGATGAGCCGGCTGTGAGTTGGCGAAAATATTATTTAATTGTCAGGCCAGGCGCTAATTAAAGTCCGAGCCCGGCCGCCAATTCTCTCGCCCCGTTTGGGCCATAAAGCCGAACACTTAACGATGAGGCGAGGGTCGCTCTACGAGTCGCCTCTTCAGCCCGATATTTATGTTTATTGACTGCTGCTGCTGCTGCTGATGTTTCTGCTGCTGCTTCTGCCAGCGACTGACATCATCATCAGCATCCGCGGAGGAGCGAACCAAGTTAGTCATAACGGCGAGGCGAAGGTCTCCTAGTCTCCCTGCCTAGTGGAGATGTCAGCTCAAGTTATGGTAATTGCGGCAGATTATTTATTTATTTATGCACGTGGCAGGGCCAGAGCCACGTTTGTCGCCTGATTATGTGCTTATTTATAAGAGCCAGGTACATATAAGGATAAATGCGGGATTCAGCGACTGCCGCTAATGAGATGCAAGCAAACGGCATCGCGCTGCATATGAATATCAATTACGGGGCGGTCCCTTCCGGCCGGATCAACATCATTGTGGCCGTAATCGTAACTCAGAAGGGGGAGGGATTCCCATTTCCCAGTTTCCGGGCCGAAAATTTAAGTGGCTAAACAGACGTCTAGACGCTAAGCGCGTTTTGGTTCGGCGGTGGTCGTAACAAAGCTTTTAAGCCAAAATGTTTGGCCATTTGCATAGGAACAAAGGCCCGAAAGTGGCGCGAAATGTACACAAGTGCGGGGATAGTGCAGCCAGCAGATAACTGATTTCAATGACTTTCCTGGGAAATATTAAAAATTCTTCGCCAATTTAGAAGTTTGTATATTAAGTAGTTTGCAAAATGTATGATTTAAGAACTTGAATAATGTAAATTATAACTTTTTTTATTTCCTATTTCCAATGAAACTTTCGAACCCTTTAAAATAACTATTGAAAAGGTTTAGTTTTATGGAGCATTAGCCACCATCTCCTTGAACATCTCAAGGCTTAAGTGGCATCATCGCCATCAGCCATCAAACGTCAAGCCTTTTGGGTCATTTCGACACTTGACGCCAACGCCCATCGCAGGACATCGCGGATCCTTTGGCCTCCCTGCCTGCTTCCCTGCCTGCCTGCCTGCCTGCCCTGCTTATTTACAACTTGACATTTCACTTGCGAGTCGCAGGGCACTTTAATGCGCTCCAATTGCATTTTATGACAGACAAAACTGACCTACTTAAGGCTCTCTCCCACGCAGAGTCACAGGACACGCCCACTTTGGTCCTTGTTGCTGACTTTTTCTTTCCTTTTCCCTTCTCTCAATCGCATTATAAATTTAATGTGTTTGACCTTTTTTCCCTCGGTGCTCGACCGCAATTTCAATAGATTGGCAAACTGAAATCTCAGGCCAGCGGAAATCGCCATAAAATTTAACTAAAATGTCCATAAGTAGCTCAAGTGTTTAAGGAGCAACGAAAATGGCTGTGGAGAGGGTAAAATTCCTTGGGTTTTCAGTAAGTAAAGGATCCACAAGTGGAGGAAGTAAATTTGCAACTTTTCCCTGGCTCCAAGATGCGCTTTAGCTCCCTTTATCTCGGCTTGCTCCGTGGCCATGGGTATACGCCTTCTTCACGCTCGCTGCTCAGGGGCCTTGGCCACGCCCACTGGCCACAAGCCACCGCCTTCGCTATTGTCAATATCCTGGCAGCCATTTCCTGCTTTGTTTTGCTGCAAAGGTCGAACACTTTTTGCCGCCACTGTTGTCCAGTCATGGGTAAAAATTTTTGTGACTGAAAGTCTCGAGTAAGTTGGCCCAAAGAGTTTCTTTCTTGCCATCGTCCTGGCATTGAATAAAGCGCCGTCGACTAGAAGCAAAAACATTGAAAATTGTTTTCCCTTTCTGGGCTTTTCCCCACTCCCTCCACTTCCTCCTTTCTTTTTCTCCATTTTGTTGCCACTTTTGCGAAGGCAAAACCTGTGGCACCCTTCCTTATTTTTGTTAAATTCCGCTCGCCTGTCATCTTTCTTTGGGCTGCTGCTCCTGCTGCTGCTGCTGCTGCACTTGAAGGACTTTTTGTGCTCGCCAAATGTTATTTCAATGCCTGGGCCACTTTTTTGCACCCCTACACCGTATCTATATCTGGGGATTGTATTGAAATAAAAGCCCCGAGATGCGCTTCAATGATTTTTGGTTCGTGCAAATATTTTATTGACTATTATTCTGCCTGCTCTTCAGTTCCGTTCGGCCGTCCTTGTCCTTATTGTCCTGTATTTGTGTGTGTGTGTGTCCTTCAGGGTCTCCGGCTATTTTCCTCTCAAGGGTTTATTTTGGCTCTTCGTTGGTTTTTTTTTCTACCGACACACATACATATTTTTGTTGCGCAATTTCGCATTTTGCCAGATAAATGTGAAAGGAAAGCGTAGGAAAAACACAAAACTGAATTTATTTTCTTAGAGCAGTTTGCTTGTGCAAATGGAGCAGGAAACTCAATAGGAAGGGGACGGGAAATTGTCAAATTATGAGGAAATTTATGATAGAATTTAAATAATGCGCTAGGCATAAAAGTTAAAGAGGTTTTTTTTTTGCAGGATTTCAACTTCATTTTAATATATTTTAAACAAGTATATATTTTTTGTTTAGGTTTGATTGATTGTAAATTTTAATTTCACGATTTGTAATTCAGAAATTAAATAAGTAAATTAACATAATTTAAAATAACTTTGCATTGGTTGCATAACAATGATGTAGTAGTCACAAATTAGCCTTTTCTTTCTCCCTTGGCCGCTTAAATGGTCAAATGTGCAAGTCTTTATCTTAAATTTTATAGCATTTGCGAAATAAATATCGTGTTTCGGACTATTTCCCTTCTCTTCGATCCGTAAACTCGAATGAATGGCGGCAATTATAACATTTAGCACGCATTTCTGTTCAGCTAACACACAGCTCATTTATCATCATGACGGCATGTCTATCTATGCACTGCGAAAAATATAATAAAACACTATTTTCAATAGGGAAACCTTTGAAATAAATTGGAATACTATTTCGTAGATTTAGCCAGGGTTGTGTTTCTTTCAAAAATAGAATAAAGACAAGCTTTAAGCTTAGAATTATGAATTAATTAATTATTTTCCATCCATAAACATTTCTGTCAGTGCCCGACTATATCTAAATTTTTATATAAATGTGCATAGAAATGTCGAGATATTTTTCCAATACTGGCTGGCCTCTGTCTCTTTCTATTTTAATTGGCAGCCTCAAACGGCGCGAAACTAATGAAAAACTCATCATCAAAGAACAGAAAAAAAAAACAAAAGGAAAACAGATGAAAAAATTGAGCTGAGGAAAAATGTATAAAATGAATGGCAGTGAGTTCGAAAAAAACATGGCATTTTAAAGTCATTGCTACTAATTTTATGAGACTTTCCTTTTGGCACTTTTCCTTTTTGCGACCGGGGCTTCCCTTTGGCTCGCCTCTGTACTTCCGCTTTCGTTTCTAACGCCAAATGATTATTGCAAGCCATAAAAGGAAAATGAAAATGAAACTCAAATGGACGCAGCTGAAATGAAACCATCCTTGAAATCTATTGTCTGTCTGCCAGTCCAGACAATTGCAGGATAAAAACAAACATCGGGACGCAGGAGCAGTCGAAACGGCCGAAAAAACAGCTAAATAAAGAGGAAAACAATATCGAGCCGGAGTCCGGGGACCCTTAACATAATTGAAAAACATCAAAATGAAATGAAAATCAAAGTATCTGAGCGATTCTGTGTATCTGCCGGATTCGGAATGCAATTGCTATGCGTATCTGCCGCTGACATCTTCAAATTTAAATACCTTTTATTTTATAAGCCCGAGCAGAGCATAAAAATCAGCATAAATATTTGTTGTTCTTCTCGCCATAATGACGGTGTCGATTTTCCCCCCTCAGCACCCCCGGCGACTGGAAAATGAAATGAAAACATGCAAAACAATTAAAAACAAACAACAAAATGACCAATAACAACAACAACAGCCCAGCCAAGCCAGCAATAGCAGCTTGTTATTGAAAATCCACCCAGAGGGGAGGGCTTGGGGTGGACCTGCAGCGAGGGTGGCCCGGATTAAAACAACAAGAGCATGTCGAACACCTAGCCAAAGGTATACAACCCATCAACATCAACAGCAGCTACAACAATGCAGAGCAACAACTCCATTTGCCGCACTGCAATGGTAAAATAAATAAATATTCATGTTGGAAATTTACTTGTAAACATGCAAATTGTAAAGCAGCCGCCAATGAAGGATATCCCCCGTGCAGGACCCCGTCAGGACGAGGGCATGGCATGGCACGGGGTGGAAAAGTTGATTGTTCTGTTTTGTTTCGGCAGTTTCAAGTGCAGGTCAAAGTCTCGGGCTCCTAAAATGTGGCCATTTCGAGTGAATCCTTGAAAGCAACAAAGCGAAAGTTCAATTGAACTGTTGGGTTGGAAGTAAAACAATTTCAAAATGGGTTTAAAAGGGAAAGATTATAAAGCAAAATAAGAGAAACAAATTTTATTCATAATTATTATTATAATACAACGGAAATGCTTAAATATTCCATACAAGATACATTTTGTAGGCTTTAAATATTCAGAATTTGGAGTAAATTAAACTGAAATTAATTCAACAATTTGTAAAATTTAATTGCAATTAGCTTCTACGATTAAAGGAACAAGCAATTAGCAAAAAATAAATTCCCAAATGCTTGTTTCCTATTTTACAAATTATATTTTTCAATAAAGTTTTTACTGCAATCGAATTTTCAAATATTTGCCAGCTCTGCAACATTAAAGGAAACCATTAAAGCCCGGCCCTATAAAATTCGCCCTCTGGCTTAAATAAAGGCAACATTTATGTGTATACATATATATAGCCATATCTGGCTATATGTGCATGGTGGTATATATAGATTCGGTTTTATTTATACACAGGCAAAACGTAAACATTAATGTCCGCGCCCGCTCTCCCATGGCCAGCCATGCCCTTGGGGGCGAAAAAGCCAAAAACCCACACAGCAGACTGAAAACGAAACCGGACTCCGGCTCCAGCTTCAGCTCCTGCTCCTGCTCCTGCTACGTGGGCTATAAACAAGGACACGTACGCAATTAATTGCAGAATTATTACAAATTTCATTACATGCTAAAATATGCAAATTGTTTGACGTTGCCTCGCCTGCAGCAGCATCTCCTCCTCCCCGCTCTCTCTCTCCCTGGCTCCGCGTTGCAATTAAATGCATTTGCATACATAATAAATAAATAATGCAGATGCAACATTGCGGCATTAACTTTGCCGCTGATGTGCGAAAAATGAAAGAGGGCGAAATTTTCTTTTAATTATCATTTTAATGTGTTTATGAACATTTAGAATAGTAAGCGAAAATTGCTCCCTAAATTACCGGGCGGTACCATCGAGGGGGTTGCACTCTCAGGTGGGGAGGAGGTGCTGCGTGTCAAGGGAGGAGGGACAGCTGCATTCGTTTGCACTGAAATGCCATAAAATGGCAACAATTTGCACGCAGCTGCCGCCGACGAGGGGCGTTCGAGTGGTTTGAATCGAGCTCGAGACTGGGTCTTAGCCCGTCTCGCCCTGACTCCAGGCTTCACTGAAAGAAAGTTCGATGTATGAGATATATTTCTCATAAAATAATATGTAAAAACTCGGAGCTTTATGCATATTCCGAACTTACTAACAGTTAGAAATATAAAACCAACTAAATTTGTATATTTAAATAGTTTTTCTACAGCTCAAACTCTTTCCTTTCAGTGCTTTGTCGCTCGCTCTGCTGCAAATTGTTTGCAGCCGAATGTTGCATGTCTACAAAATATTTGGGTTAAAAACATTTGCACAGAGCCGGAAAGAGAATATATTTTTATTTGCATGATTGCACAGTGAACAAGGTAGACGGAAAAGGGGCAGATGGATGGGGATGGGGATGTGGATGGAGTACTAGTGGAAGTTGAAGTGGCGGCGTGAGTGGATGGCCAGCAGACAGCCGCCAAATCAAGCTCGGGATCTATGGTATATGGAGTTGTTGGATTTGATCACTTCTGGGCTGATGGGTATGGAGTGGTTGGACTTGGTTACACCCGAGTAATTCGATCTGGAGTTGTTGGTCCTGAAGTTGGATATGGTCACATCCGAGTAGATGGACCTGGAGAGGCTGGTCTTGGAGTTGGGCTTGGTCACATCGGAGCGGCTTAAGCTGGCTTGGGTTTTGGAGCCGGCGTTACGGCCTGTCATAATGGTGGAAGCGGAGAAGTTGACAATTCCGGTGGAGAGGGGAACTTCGCTAAACTTGATTGAGGGATTTTGGACAAGTGTGGGACTAACGAACTGTTCCACCGATTCCGCTTTGTTGACCCACGTGGGTCGTCGGGTGCACTTTGCAATCTCGGGCTTCTGTTCGGCAAACCCATGCACCCTTATCCTGGGTGGGGCCTTCTCCTCCATTACCTTGGACGGAGCTTCGCCGATGCTGAGTTTCTTCAACGAAATCTTACTGAATATAGAGCGAGTGTGGGACTCCGCCTGCGGTATTTCAGGCGGTGCTGCAGAAGGCTGTGCGCTGAGCACTGAGGCGCAATCGGGGCCGCCACGTCTACTTCCCGGGCAGGTGACCCCCGATCGGAACGACTCGTTCTCCGCGTCGTCCAGGCGCCCGAACTCACAGTACAGCTCGTCCAGCTTCCGCTGCAGACAGTTGCGCATGTTGTTCTGCCGGCAGAGCAGCTCTTCCAGCTCTTGGATGCGCTCCGCCTGGGTCTTGATCACATTGCCCAGTTCCCGGCGTACCTGCCGCTCGCATTCACAGCCGCATGGCGGCTGGGTAAAGTACTCTGGCTCGCACTTTGGGCAACATTCTGGCAGGCAGCAAGGCTCCGGATCCGAAAGGCCGAAGATCTTCCTGCATTGATCGCATTGGCAAGGACACACATCCGTCTCGTGCTGGCCGCGGCCCAGCAGCAGGACATCCGTGCAGCCGGGCAGGCAGCTGTCGCGACGTCTCCTGCGGAAATTTAAGAATTAAAATTTACGAAATTTATTAAGCTGCTGAATAAGTAATAATCTAAGCTAAAAATGATTTGAAATGCGGCCAAAAATTCCAGTTTCTGCAGTCTGAAAATGTTTTTATGGAAATTCAGTTACGCATTTATAAATATAGCACTCAGAAAACTAGTTTTATCGGTTATTGGCAGAGTGAAACAAGTTTTCAGAACTTCTCGGACACGGAATACCTAATCACAGACAAAAGACAGACTCAGAAATGTGTTACAAGAAACTAAAAGCTAGTCTTGAGGCCAGTTTTGACTTTACATGCTTCAAATAAAGTCAATTCAGAGCGTCATTGAGCTATTTATAACACCAATCCTAACTTGGCTAGAATAAATTATAAGAGCCACACCTGACAGTAGGATCCTCATTCTCTTCCTGCTCCGCCACCATCTCCTTTTGCAGTCGCACCAGCTCGTCCTCATCCTGCGTGGGTGCACGCAATCGGGTGAGCTCTGTGCCGTCAATGTCTGGAAATTTGCCGCCATTGTCCTGAAAGCCCGACTCCAGCACAATGATCTCCGTGTCCGAGCCCATGGGCTTGATCCTTTTAGTCGCCTTACCATTGGAGTCGCCCTTTTCCGCCGGGCGCGATTCCACGCAGGAATAACACTTACCCTCGGCGCAGTAGGTGGGCAGCGAGGATCCGTTCAGGAGCAGGACACTAACCGAAGGTTTTTCCCGATCCTCAGCCGGCTCCCCGCTATCCGGACACTGGGCACATTCGTCCGTCACCGTTTCCTTTGGCTTTCCATCAGCCAACAACTTGGCTTCCCTTGCCTCCTTCCTTTGCTTTTTCCCAATGGCCTTGGCCCGGCTCACGAATTCGGGAATGTGCTCTACACAGACGCAGCACTCCTTCTGAATGCTCTGCACGCTGCACTCCTTGGCCGCCATGCTTGTCTGCCAGATGCGGGCCTCCTCCTCGGTCTTTGGGTACGCATACGCAACGTTTCCCTCGGCATCCCTCAGCGGTGGCCTCTCACCGCAGATCACACAGCGTCTCATTGTGATGGTCAGGAAAATGGGATTTGAAGGGTTTTAACTAGAATGAATTTTGAATGAGATTTTGTTAAGTTTTTAATTTTTAAATTTTATATTTTTTGATAGCTGAAGCAAGGGATAATTTGGATACATTTACTAAAGAAATATATATTTTATATTCTTTTGACTTTGGGAGAAATGGATCGTGTGGCAATCAATGTATAATTGCTTTTCTTTTGGGTTTTTTTTCTGTACTGACATTTTTCATTCGCTTTGAATGCGCCTTTGAGCAACTTTGTGTTTTGTGTGTTGCAAGCATAACAACGCACATTGCGGTTTTTGTGGCAAGTGAATTGGGCTGTGAAAGCTGAACGCGCTGGCTGCCTGCCGGGATTGGAGTGAATTGGAGTGAACGGGCGGCGTTATGAGGTGGGAATGATTTCGAAACCGCTGCCGGCTGCACTTCACGTCTGGTCTGGTCCGGGTCTGGTCTCAGGGGCTCTCAGAAAAAGAAAAAAACTCAAAAATCCGTAGAGAACGAACGGCTTCAACTGACGACTGACTCTGGTATGCGGCGGTTTAAGTGGAGCGCAGCCATGGCGATTGCTATGCTGAAAACGCATTAAAATCAATTGATTGCAGCGGAAAATACATCAAAAATGTGAAAAATCCAGATCAGTAATCATTAATCAGGGGGAAAAAAAAACAATCAGTACAATAAATTGTGAAAATTTTGATATTAAAGCTTTAATTTATGAGTTTTTACTTACCGATCAGAAGCAGAGGGGAAATATATTAAAAATGCGATCAGTAAATGAAAAAAAAAAAAAATATTTTAAAAATATATTTAAGCATTTTAAATATATCAATTGAGTATGAAATTTTTTATACTTTCGATTTATTGTTTGTTTTTGTATTTTAAATGTTTTACTTCGCATTTATGCGGTCTATTAACAAATGTTGAAATACTGAATGCTCAAACTCATTGAATTCCCTATGGAAATATAGCCACACAATTGCTAAACTGCCTGAAAGTCACGCCCACACCCACTAAATGATACAAAAAAATCGAACAAAAAGTGCGTATCGATTGAGTCAAGCCCAGAAATCTGCGCAAAACCGCAAAACAATAGCCGGCGAGGGAAAAATCTATGTCAACCAACCAATCTCTCTCCCCAGCTAAATCGGCCAACGGCCAGTGGACCACAAAAATCACGTTATTTCAATTTGAATGCCAAACAATCGCCCGTGCATGGGCACTATCAGAAATGGGTCTCTATCTCTGGCCTGGTTTGGCATTCTTCGAATGCCTTTTCTGTGGGTTAACGCCCACGGCAGAAATTTGAATAATCTGCTGCCGTAATATCGCCAATTTATCACTGGCCATTGGAGCGACGCTCTCCCGGACCCCCAAAAATCCAGGCAGACCGCCAACTCGACTCGTAAAACGAAAGCAAATGTGGGCAGTTCACATTTCACTTTCGTTCGGGAGTCGGACTGGGAAGGCAGACGCCTCTGCTCTATCGGGTTTTCCAATTTATCAATGGCAGCACGGAGGCGCGCTGTTAATGAAGAATTATGCTCATAATTTCCAAATTTATTGTCGCACATCTTCGCCCGACCGAACTGAGGATCGCATCGCATCGGTTTGGATCGGATCGGCGCTGATGATGGGGGCTGTCACACACTTGAGTGTGTCAAAATGTTGTAGCTGCCATGTGGCATATGGGTCCGACGTTCTCCGCGATGGAACCATCATCGTGTCAGTTACACAGACACTTTTCAAATATTTATGATGCGTCTAGCGCGACACACACCCTGCAGTCACGGCCGCCCTTCGATAACTCCGTGTTCACGGTTCACAGTTCAAAAAGTCATTTCAAGTTTCTCGTTACGGATTCCAGTGAAAGTTTTCCCCTGTTTCCCCATTTTTTTTCGGTGGGTTTTCTCGGCTATTAATTTTCACTTAGTCAGCGTCAGCGTTCTTGGGAAAGTATTCAATTTCCACTCAATCCTTTAAATCGAAACAGATGCCAAAACATTTTCATTTTGCCATTGGCAACAGTTTTTAAGTGGATTTAATTTGTTTCAGATTTTTCCTCCGCCCCCGTCCCTGCTTTTCCACTATTTTTAGGTTCTCGTTTTTTTCGCTGACTCTCTCTCTAATTTAGTGTTCGGCTTGGATGAGTTTTGGGGATGTGCCTAGTGCCCAGTATATAGCTTTAAGTGCTCATGAGAGAGTGGAAAATTTATGTGACAGCTTATTAAATTTATATGTTTGCTCTTCATTACAGATTATACCAGAGGAGCCGGGCCAGCGAGTGATTGGATACACATGTGTTCGCGGGTAAGTGCCTGGCCCAATGGCCCTCGATGTCTTGGCTTAAATGGCTTTAAAATGGAAGCTTAGGTTAAATCCGCATGATCTCTACCATGTGTCAGTCTGTTTGGTTGAAATTGTGATCTATTTTGGGAAAGGGAAAGGGAAAATTCATGTTGGGAAATATATTAATCATTGATTCTTGTAAAAACAATTACTATAAATTGCTATCAATTGATTCAGCGGAATTTTAACAAAAGAAATGCTTTTATTTATTTTATTTTATTTATTTATTTGTTTTCCCAGTCATTATACAATTTTTTAAAACCTTTCATAGTAGAAAATAATTTTTAAAAAATATTTTACTGGCTGCTGCTTAGCTTGTCAGTTTCTTTATTTTCCTTCATTTTGGTTAGTTTTCTCTGACTTGCTGTTTCTCCCGTAATTAAGACCCTCAGTTTTTGGTTAGTGTGCCATCTGCTTGGTATTCAAGTGCTCTAAAGCCGTCTCTTAGGCACCTCTAAACTTGGCCACAAGCCCGCTGCTAACCCCATTCAATCGGCGCTTAAATCAACCGGACCTCCGCCCACCTGTCAACTCTGTCCGTTCGCACCTTCGGCTGGCGGGATAACTCAACTTGGCTCAGTCCGGCTCAACTCGATGCAATCGCTTTGTGCCGGCCCAAAACTGCAGCGCACTTGATGTGAAAATTCACACTTTTCCACACACACACTCGCACACAAAAATGTCAAGCCTCGCTAGTGTGTCGCCCGAAAAATCGTTGGGGCCTGGCACTTCATTAAATAGACGCCGTGGCGGCGCTTTTCCGCACACAAACAACAGCCGAAAAAAATCAAGAAAAGCCTCGAATGGGGGGAAAAAGAGGCAAGGAAAAAATCAGCAGAAAAATTCGTGGATGTCGCTTGGAGTTGACGACCACACCCCCCACATTACTTGGACGCCCGGCTCGGAACTTGCTTATTTTTCACACATGCGCGTCAACAAAAGCAGCAACAAAAACGGGGGGGCACCGCAAGGGGGAAAATGTAAGCAACAAATTTGTTGCTTTTTTTGTTGTTTTATTTTATTTTTTTCACATTGTTTATGATGACAATTCGCCGTGGTTGTTGTCGACATGTGGCCATAAAGTTGTCGGTAAATAACAAACAGGCCTCTCCTCTCATTCAGTCTTTTGCCGCAGAAAAAAAATATACTGAAATGGCCTCTGTAAGATTTCAGAGCATCCTGAGAGGATTCCTTTCCCAGAAAATGCTCAAGTTAAAAGCAGCTCAATGCCAAAAGAATCTCATAAGTTGCAGACAGACAAAGCAACAAGAAGCTCGAACTAAATATGTTTATAAATTTATTTTTTGAGATACAAGTTCAAGCCTTAAATGCTTGACAATATTTTATTTAAGCCAAAGACAGCTTCATTTATTTTTAGAGTCTCTCAAAGTTGCAGCTTTCTCGCAAGAAATAATTTAACCTTTTAAAAATACTTGTCTCGTAGCCAAAATAATTATTTTTAGCCCATCTAAATGACTACTGTTTGAGATCATCGAAATTATAAATTTTGACACCGACAAAACGATTATTTTGTATTTATTTTACCAAATTTTAAGCTTGTCTGAGATCACCTCAGTTGTAAATTAAACCTGCACTTGGCTAAGTGAAATGAATTATGGCGACGACCTTCAGTCCGACTCGATTCCAGATGGAAATAATTCCATAATTTGCTATGCTGATTACTTCCAGCCCGAGCTGACAACGCAATTTGTTTTCGAAAATTCTTAACGTGTAATTGTCATGTTGTCAGGCAAACAATGGACCCAAAAAAATGAGCAACCGAAAAGCGCGCTCGGGGGAAAAACAAACAAATCCGCAAACCGACTTCAGGCCCCACCCAAAAAGCGTCTATTGTTTGACTTTTTACCAACAGCTCGGCTTGGCTTTGGCCTGGGTCGCATAAATAACCAGAAATTAGCGGGCAAATAAGTCAAGTGGCTGAATGTAAACTCGTTTTGGCATTGAAACACCTGCAAACTGATTCTTGGCATATGCCAAGCGCTAAATCACCTGTCCCGGAGTCCGGGGCTAAAGTTGAACCAGCTAATTTGAATTTATAGACCGGAGATCCAAGCCGAGATGCGGCCCCCTGATTTATGCCCGCCAGATTGTCACTGGGCGATAGGGAAAATGATATATATGTATATATAGATATCTCTCTGTAGGAAACGCGCTTCGATGGGAATTGTATGCAAATGCGATCCGCTTGATGGGCCGCAGATAAAGATGCGATGCTGGCATTAGTGTTAGCAGAAGCCCTTAACAGGTGTACGAAGCCCGAAAGAGATCTGTCCCATTGCCACCTGTTGAACGGATTTGTGTTGACTCTGATTGTATTCGATCCGATTGAAGGTAAACCAAAGAAGATGAGGCATTGTCCGGGCTTACTCTGGGGATTAGTCGGTGGGCTATTGAACTGCTGTGCCAAGCGGCGGAATCAATCAACCGAGATGCGAGGTAATTGGAGCTACCAAACAGCGGGAGGTGGGTTACAGAGCGGCACGCAGGCAGGCAGGCACGTCTAAATCACTCATAAAAAAGAAATTCATCTTCATAAAAACGAATAACATAAAAAACACAAAAAAAAGATACATCATACATAAGGCAAAAAGGAAAACAAAAGAGAGAAATAAAAACCGGCAGCATACATCCAGCTGCGAGAGATAGTTTACTTGCGGTAATCATGCCAAAACCAATGCCCCTTTTGGGGCACTTGAAAATCTGTTGGAAATTTCTGATGTACACCACTTACAAGTGGATCTGGCGGCGGCCTTTTCCTTTCCTTTTTTCCCCCACCATTCCTTTTTTTTTCTTCCAGCGAAAATTACATTTAATGTGTGTCTGAGATTTCGATAGAGGCGTGAACCTGTTGAAATTCGTCTGCAGCACAAGATACTTTCAAAAGTATCTTGTATCTTGTGTCTTGTGGTTGCCGTTCTGAGGCTCGAGGCTCGGGGTTCGGCAGCTCACCATTCGTTAGAACCTGTCGATTCGGATCCAGTTGGCAGCTCATCGACCCTAATCGCATTTGAAAGTTATCGTATCTACGAGCTGCCATCGAGGGCTATCTGTTAATTGTCAGAGACTTGGCTTTGGCTCGGCTTTCTTTCTTTTTTGGTTAAAGTTGGCTAATTGCCATATTAACCTTTTGGCCCCTTGCGATGATGGCGATGATGATGATGAGATGGCGATGATGATAACCCAAGTCCGGCTGCGTGCTCGACTTGTAACTGCGCCTGTGACTTTGACTTCGGCTCCGGCTTATTTGCAAGTTGGTTTTGATGACGGCTGTGGTTGTGACTGTGGCCCTGGGTCCAGTGAAAGTAATTAGGGGCCCGAGGGTGAAAGCTGGGCTTTTAATTGCGTAGCTGTCGCTGCCCTGACCGCATAATCAATCAGCTGGCATTGTAATTGAGCTCTGCTTGGGGGAAAACGAAAGTGATTGGTAGGAAAATTCTAACCAAGTCACGATCAGGGGTCAGAGATCTTTGCCACACCAATTTTGAAATCCCCAAAAAGTCTCAAGTTAAAGAGGAATTCTTAAATAAAGGTTAGATCTTGCAGAATTCACTCTAATATGCAGTTTGCATTCTTATAATCCCTTAGTTTAGTTCTTTCTCTGCCCAATAATTACATATTCTGCAGAACAGAAAACTAAACAATAAATAAGATATCCCTTGGCAATAATTATGCCTTCCAAAGAGATCCCCCGAAATGATCATATGAGTTATACCCAGAATAAAGCTCTCACGCTCCCTCTACCTTATTTTTTTTTCGGGCAAAAAGATCTCCCCCACTTGGTTCCCAGTGCCGCTGCACTAAATCAACCCCCAGCATTCCAAAGTGTTTTGCGAAAACTGTGCCAAAGATCTCTTACTGCGATCTGCAGCGATCCTCCCTCCCTGCTGCCATGTCGATGGTATCGAGAAGTGACCCCATACCGACGCACAACTGGCGGATGCCAGCGATCCAGATCGGAGGAGATCACCGCGGAAAACAAAACCAAGTCAAGAAATGAACATCAAGCTGAGATGATTGTCATAATTAAGGACGTTGGATGTTGCCAGTTCGACGTTGGCATCTGCCAGACGCATGGGGCATGGGGAATGGGCAATGGTTCGGTGCAGGGGCGATGCCTCAGCACTCGAGGCACTTGTAAAACCAACATAAAACCGTAAGAACGAGTTATTCTCTTTTTTTTTTGTTGTTGCTCTGCTTTTGATTCACAAAAGCCGAGGCTTCCGGTGGAGTTCAGGTTTCTCCCATCTCCATGTGTGCGCCGCCGTTCGCCCGAGATCAGCCCGGCACATCTCATAATTGCAGCTAAGCTAAATTATATAGCCCAAGTCGAGTCGAGAGATCTGACATCGGATGGCAGGAGGAGGAGGGAGAGCATACGTAGTATATATCGCAGCTCGTCTGTGCAAATATTTCCAGGCGATCGCTCCTCGGACTCCTCTTTTTGACTCTGCCACAACAATTACTGGTCGGCGACGGCTCTTGCGGCAATCTCTGTGGCAGGCCAGGGTTAAAGAAAGGGGTCCACCGCAAGGGGTAGCCTGGCACTCGAGACAAATGTATATCATTCATCAAATTAAAAGTTCAACTGCATTGCAGCGTTTTGCCAGCCGGCTCTGTGGACTGCCTGTCTGCCAGCCGTGAGTTAAATTGATAAATGGGTTGACTCAAAACTTCTGGCAGCGGGAAATGTCCCAGAGAGAGTGTCCCCTGAAAGACCAGGGGTCAACATGTGTTAACTAAAGGGGAAGTTTAACTGTTTCGGGGACAAGGATGGACTTAAGCTGGCCATGTCATTTTGGATCGATTTACTTACTAATATTTATAAGTTCTTATTTAAAAATATACAAGAAACTCTTAGAAAATATTCAGAAATTTGATATTTCATCCATAATTCTTAGACTTTTACCTTTTCTTCTGAATTCTTTCTTAACTCAAAACTCTAAAAGTACACCTCGCTGCCCCTCAGCCAGCCTGGCTGTCATCTTGAACGTGCAACATGACCGCAACTTTGAGGCAGCAACTGTTGCTCTATTTTACAGCCTGTTCTCCAGCGTTCTCTCCTCTCGCTTGGCGCTGCCAATCATTGGCCCGGGCTGGGTGCCGCTGCTCATCTGCCGACTTCATTCACTCAAACATCAACCGAAGTGGTTTCTCCTTAACCCTGCAACACTCCATCACCGCCACCGCTCGCCGCTTGCCGCTCTCCAGTTGCCACTTGTTGCCCTCGCAAGTTCTTTATTTTTATTTTTATTTCCCCGACTTTGAGTCTGGCCAAAATGCTTATTAAAAGGGCTTTTCAACTCGAACGGTTTCCTTCGGGGGCGACTTCTTGCACTTCGCCTGCGCACACACAAGTAACGTAGTTGGATTACTTTATGGCCTCCGGGAACGAGGACCGACCGACCACTTGCTGTATTTGAAAATAGCATTTATGAGCTTAAGATGGCTTAAGACTTTTTATTGGTTATTAGTTTGTTGCCATTCCTGGTCCAATGTTGTGTCCCGGATTTATTTCTCGGTTTTTGGCTGCAAAGAGTTGAGACACAGAAAGTCGGAGCGGAAGCTGCGCTCAGAAATCAGGGCTCCTAATAAGCTTAGCACGTGTTGGTCATCCATTTCCAGTGACCGGATCCGGTTTCGTTCCCCTCCTGCTAGACTTTAATCTTTAATTGCTTTTCTGGGCATCCTTCTGGGGGGCGTATCTTGGGATGTGAGCTTCGGTTTAGTTTATGTTTACCGAAGCGATTTTGGCTTAAACGGAAAGTGACCTCTGGAGTTGAAACAAAACAACAGAGAAGTGGAAAAGAAATGAATTTAAAGCCATGATACAGATATATTTTAAGTCCAAAAATTTGTTTTAATAAAAGTCTGACGTTCCACATGTCTTCGTCGATAATTATGCCAAATATTGGAACCTCCCCGTCGATCGAAGGCCATTAATCCCCAACCAGTTTCTGCGCTGCCTTCACATCTTGCCATAGGGATCCGTGGGATGATTCATCGCCGGCAATTATCCCCAACATGGCAATTATGCAATTTTCCACTGGCCCCGGAACACTTGTCGCACTTAATGGCCACTGTTGCCGCTGGCTGGCTGGCCGATGGTCGTATCCGATGATTCACACGCCTCCCAGGCACTCGGATAGCAGCCGCACTATATCTGCTGGATTCCGTATGCCCAGATGCAGATACAAGGCATAGATACAGATACCCCGATACAGAGCAGGGCCAATCTGGGCACTTGAAACAATGAAAATCTGAGACGACGCTGGCGACCGCACATGACTGCGATGACTGCGATGACTGAGATGAAGATGAAGATACATACCTGGCGGCACTCCAGAGCGGACTTCAATCGAGTGCCGCCGCTCGCGTATCTGCAGCTAACTGTAATTGTATCTAACAGCCACGTTTGACAAGCACAAGTTCAAGAGACTGGCAGCCATAGGAAAGAAAAGCCAAGAGCTCTTCAACATGGCAACGCGTCGCCCTGGAACTGGAACTGGTACGGCCTTTTATGGCCAGCAGGCAGCCACAGTCGCCGCCGCCGCCTCAACGCGTGCTGCCAAGGCTCTCCTCTGTGCTGGCCACCCAAAAATGGTCAGCGTAGCGCCACTCGAACGAGCCGGCCAGCGAACGAATCCGACAGATACAGATAGTTCTGGCAGACACAGCTTCCCTCTGGCAGCCAGAGATACAATTGCCCACCCCAAACTTCGATCTGTGCCGTTTTTCCTCTGAATTATGGCTGGAAATCAAAAAGTAACCATTATTTAAAGCCAGAGAAGGGGGAGTGCCCTGATCAGTAAAGGAAATTAAAGCGGAGTTCTTGGGAAAATCTATGCAAATAGTTGGTCAGAATTAAAGGGAGAGCAGGGAAATGGTACCTAAAAAATTAACCAAGCTTCTTTGGATTAATACATTTTAAGTCTCATATATATCTTTCGTTATCAGGAATTTTCCAGAACTTTTCCTGTGCCAGCTACCTTGTATTGATCTGAAGTTTTGCCTGAAAACAAATAGGAACAGTCAAGTTACAGAGTAAACGAGTTACGGAGAACTATCAAGTGAAAAACTGAAATGGGAAAAGGAGCAGCTGGCAGAGGAGCAAAAATCTGGAGGGACAGAGACGAGGACGGAGTTGGTTGTGTGGAGTCAGAGCCAAGTCAACACGACAACACTTGGCAGACCGACAACAGCCCGGGGAAATGCAGGAGTAGGACGGGTCTGTAACCAGCGTCAATTGAGTGGCAAACTGGAGGAGCTCCACATCCACATCCACGTCCACATCCTGTCCCTCTGGACGCGCCACTATTGTCAGAGTAAATAATAACTTATGTGTGGTGTCAGGGCCAAAAACAGGGCACTGTGGCCACGGAAATCCTAGCAAGGGAAATGTAAATACAAAGCGAGGATCCCCGAAATCTTTAATAAAGATTTCTATCGAATAATTCTCCATGTTTTGTCACCGGAACAGGCAGGAAAGAAAAAAGATTTTCTAAAAGGGAATTTTCAATGAAAGTAACTGAAACCCGGCCAGAGTTGGGGAGGCAGGAGAAAAACTGGCAACTGGAAACTCCGAACTCCGGGCCAGAACTCTGGCATTAAGTGCAAATTATTGGTTCGGAATTAGTAGAGCGAGAGAGACCCGGAGTCGGGCTTTTGTGGTTGCATTTGCTAATGGAAAACTCTGTTGCTTTTTCCTCGTTCCCTGGCCTTTGTCCTCTTTTTTTGTGGGTAAAAAGCTCTCACAGCAGTAGCAGCAGGGAACCCTAAGCGTGGCAAAAATAAAAACGAAACCGAGAATCTGCAGGGAGCGGCAGATAAATTTGCAACACTTTCCTCCAGTTATTATTCCCAGAAATTCTCGGCGTAAACATTTTCACCCTGACTCAGGCTTTCCAAGCTCCAACATTTGATTACTCCGATGGCAACTGCGTTTGCAAATGCAGCAAAACCGAAAGTAAACATTATTATTAATGCTGGCTGGCATCTTGTGTTTCTGCGTATTCGAAGAAATAATATTTATGTGGAATCCACTTCATAGAGTGGTTCAATTTCCGCAGAGCCGGAATTGTTAAGCGCCTTAAGAGTTGTAAATAAAATCAATTGATTTCTTATTTATAAAGCGAATTCGAGAACTGCCACCTACTAAGCCCTTGGCAAACATGACAAAGGAAGCCGACTCAGAGCCAGAGATCCAGAGATCCGCAGCCGGAACAAGTAAACAAGCCCATAAATAAATTATTTGCTTAGGAGCAAAGTCGGAGGAGCCTTCAGCCCAGAAGCCCATCAAGAACTAGGCCTCAATTGGGGGAGGTGTGCAAATATATATAAATGCCTCCACTCCTCGCTATACTCTACATATATATACATATATATATTTATTTTTTCGTGTTTCCGCTTAGTAAACACAACTGAAATGACAAAAAGGCAGCCATGTCTTGACCAACTCCAAGAGGACTCCCTGACTTTCCGTCCCCCCTCCTGGAAACATTATCAAGGCAAACAGCGGCATAATGGAGGACTGACTGCCCCGAGGAGTGCAAAAAAATAAAGGGAGGAGGAGGCGGAGAAGAGAACCATGAGCCGGGGAACTATTACGCTGTGTGTGGTCTGGGAATAGGGCTGGGTCATTGTGATAAATAAGTAAATAGCCGGAGACAGGCTCAGACCTCAGATCGATTTATGCAAAGCTCCCTCCGCCGGCCAAACAGCGCTTTTAGTGACATTAAGGGGCGTGGTCCTAAATGTTTAATGGCCTGCAAATAAAAGTTATGCCATGGCAGGCTGCGGACTGCGGACATTAACGAAGCGGAAGATTATATCGGACGAACAGAAAAGAAAAAAAAGAACTCATAGAGGAAATGGAAATCCTCCGATAAGCCCAATAGTCGGGGGGTATAATTAGCCCAAATCACACATGACTTGCAGGAGAGGCAAGAAAGATTCTACAATTTTACCTTCCACATTTAACATATAATTTATATACTTAACTTTAGGCTCTAGGCAACATTTCTATAATCCAATAAATAATTATTGGCCATCTGAAACTCTTAAATATTAGCATTCCAAAATTTATGCAAATGCTGCTTTCAGCGAAATTCCAAAGCAAAATTAGCAAAGTTGTTTGTTATTTGCTAAATTAATCACTGTCAATAAACGCACACCTTAAGACTCGAAAGAATATGCATGACTTCTCGGGAATTCAGATTATAATATAAAATTTATATATAGAAAAGACAGAGCTCATTATGTCATCGCTACGGTCTCTCGGCACCCAATTAACCTTAACAATATTAAATGCTTTTCAAATTCACTTTTGCCGGCTTATCAAGGGAATCGCTCTTCTATATATATAGTAAGAGACGCATTTGGAGGATTTGCATTGACTGGCGATCCGTAATTACGCTAAACGTTATGCGCATTTATTTCCCATTGATTTTGCATTTTTAATTTCGACGTTCGTGATTTTATTTGTGAGCAGATTTGAAGGTAGGAAATGGTAAGCGTGAATTTATATAGTTCAAAGTTGATTACACTACGCTCTCGTCCGCAGAGTGTTTTGTGTGTGTGTTTAAATATGCAAATCTGGTGTTTGAACAACTTTAATATGCAGCTTACCAAAGAGCCAGAGAAACTAGTTTGCGCTTCAGTTTTCCCCCCATATTTTTTCACTGGCCTTTTCGGCTGCATAATTCCCTCGAAATAGCTGACCAAATGACTTTTTTTCCGGCTGCTATACTCCATATATGCTCATAATAAATGAGAGCAAAAGTGGGTGTCATACCGCCCTAATGAGCCCCGAAAAATGGGTGAATTTGAACTCTGAAATATGTGTATGCAATTGTATGTATATTTTTGCAGACATTTTTTTTGTTTTGTTTGTGTGTCGTTCGACGATTTGTGTGCTTTTCGCCTCTCCGGGCTGCCGTTGCATTGACCCAATTTGTTTATTTATTGAAATTGCTTTTATGGACAACCCCCGTCCGAGACAGAGTGTCTACCTCCGCCTCTATCGCCTCAATCTACAATCGTTCGCTGCCCCTGCACACTCTCGCCTTCAATTATTATTTATCGATTCCAGCTCAATTTGTCAAATATATATTTTCCTCTTCCACTGGGTCACTGGGGGGTTGGGTATTCCGTATTCGATCGAATTCATGATTCATTGATGCTGTGATTCCATCGAAATCTATCTGAATTTGCTCCAGATCGAATGGGGCTGGCAAAGTCCTCGCTTCGAGGACACTCCCGTGGAAATTAAATTATAAATTTAGACAGATAAATTCGGTTGATACCTCCGGGGCTCAACGATGATTCTCCTCGCCACCCAGAAGTTCACTTCTGACCAGCCACAAATCGGTATAAATGGCTTCTAGGGCCCGGGGGCTTCGGATAGGATAGGAGGGCTTGAAGCGCTTATTTTGTGGAACCAAAAACGTGCCACCCCTGCTCCATGTTTCCCCCGAGTCGTCCCCTCAACCCAGTGACATTGTCACCTCGGCTCGACTCAGTCTGTTTGGTGTAATTGCTTAGTCTAATTTATGCCAGCGGACGAAGCAAAGTCAATGTCGAGCTGGGCGAAAATGGAACCCAAATGGTAAAGAGACCAAAACAAAACAACAAAAACAAACAGCTTGCTGCTGGGAAGGGGGAGGGGGAGGGACTGTGTGTGTGTATGTTGGGAGGGGCGGGGCAGCCCCCAGACAGCGACATGAAAAAGCGTTTATCTAAGCAAAATGTTACCAACAAAGTCCGTAATTACAATTTATTGCAGGTAATTATGTAATTTTCGTGACGGATTTTGTTGTTTAGAGTTTCAACGAGAGGAGACAATCCAAGTGCGTGTGTGCACTGAGAAAATTGGGTGTTCATTTAGTAATTAGTCACAGATAGCCTTTAACTTCCTTTTTAAAGATTAATTAATTCTTTTATACGTGTAAGTAAAAATCACATATTAAGTATCCGCAATGTTGCAATATTTATATATATTTTTTTGCATTTTTCTTTTTTAATGTATTTAATATATTTTAAGTCAAGGCAATAAATATAATCTAAATGCATAAATACAGAAAATTTAATAATTTCCGATTTAAAAGCAAATATTAAGTATACGCAATGTTACAAAATTTATATACTTATTTCCCTCTGTGGATGCAAGTACTTTAAAGTCCCCCATCTCCAGGGTGCGTATCTATTTTAAATGAGTTTTCGGATCGGAAAACTTGGCCGGCCGATTTTTAGAAGCCCATTGCATGTGGCATGCAACGTTGATTGCCACTGACCATGCGGGAAAATCTTCGACGGCGCTGCTCCTTGTTTTTGTACTGCTCTCAGGTTGTTTCTCGTTGATTTCTCGTTTGCTCAGTCAGCTCGTTGTCATTTCCTGTCCGAGGTTGAAAAATGGACATGTGCTTGGAGGATGAAAGAAGGTGACTGATTCTCTAGCCATTCACTCTTGGCTCTGTAAGAGGTTCTGTTTTCCAGCTGCAACACGCATTTCCTGCCGCGATTATTACTAAGAACTGCCACAAGTCAATCGATTAATTATGGTGGGAAATTGAATCGAAGAAGAGAAACTTTCGAATCCCTTATTTAATCTGTCATTCAGCAATGAGGCACTCGAAAAAACACCTCCCCTCAATCAGTGCCAAGAAAACCCCTTCAAAGAAACAACGTAATCTGCTTTTTCGGCTGATGTTCGCCAATTAAAACCCCAAAGCTATCTAAATCACATTAAACCCAAAGAATGAGGGAGCGAAGGAAACCTTGTTCAGACCGCTTCCGTTGAAAATGGAAATTGAAATTTAATTTGCAGAGCGAGCGAGCGAAAAAAAGCGCCAGCTCATCAACGGTGGCATTAGTTTGCACATATTCAAATCAGTTTTTTATTTGCCAAACAAAGGCTGCAGAAGCGGAGGAAAAAAATGGGGAAAAAATCGTTAAAATAAAAACAGTTGAAGAGGTGTTGGGTAAGCCGCGGCTGCGGAGAGACAGGAAATACGTTTGGGCCAACTAAACAGGGGAAAAGCCGGCGAAAAAAACTGGAAATCATTGTGCGCCAAGCGCTCCTCCTCCGCCTCCGCCTTCACCTCTGCCTCTGGCATCATTAACATATATTTGAAAA
The DNA here is from genome assembly GCA_035045905.1 of Drosophila anomelani. Lineage (NCBI taxonomy): Eukaryota > Metazoa > Arthropoda > Insecta > Diptera > Drosophilidae > Drosophila > Drosophila anomelani. Next base: position 16,275,470 of record JAWNOO010000165.1, read on the forward strand.
CGCAGAGGAATGCCAGTTCTGCTGCTGCCCTCTCCTCGCTGTTTGGCGGGTTTTGTGGGTCCTCATGAAAATTTGTAAGTATGTTGGACTTGTCACTTGCACACTTCATGACCATATTTGTCACATTTGCGCCATGTTCGCGTTGGCCAAGGAGCCCGCGGGGCTCCGGCCAGGGGTCCGGCAATGGGTCTGCTCCGGCTGCTGCTTCTGCTCCAGCTCCATCCTGCTTCCTGGGGCTCACCAAACCTGCGTCGTCCCTCTGCGGGCAAATCAGATGCGCAACTAACGAGCAACAACCACGACAACGACAACGACGACGACGACATGGAAATTCGTTCGCTCTGCGTTTTGCCATACAGAGTGGACACAGGGTAGCAGGAGGGTATTTAGGGACAGGGGTAATCAAAGGATATGCTTTGTGATTTAATTTCATAATTGAATTTAAAGATTTAGGAAAATATATACTATCTTTTTTGATAAAGTAAATATTTTTAAATATATTCCGGGATAAATCAAGCATAAATTTGTATAACTATTTACAAGGTATTTCCCATTTGCATAACAGTTTCTGCTCAACAGTCACAACTTGCTTTTATTGTTCTGCCGGCTGCTGCTCCAACTGCTCTAGCTCCAACTCCTGCTCCTGCTGCTGATTCCACTGCTGATGCTGATGCTTTCTGCGGTTGCCGCAGACGCCTTCTGGCCATATTTGTATGAATAAATGCGTATTTAAGCACATACTTACAACACTTGCCATGTATGGAGCCAGCAACCCAAAAGACAAGGGACACAAGCTGGGACAGCAGCAGCAGCAGCAGGAGCTGGGACACAGGACACGGGACATGCGACTTCTGGGGACCCAGACAAGGGACAGTTCCCAGTGGCAATAGGCAGGGAGTAGAGTAGCAGCATTTTGCATTTTCCCCATTTTCACATATTTTTCCGGTGCGGTTACATTTGCTTTATGCCATCGCGGTGGCTCTCCTTGAAATGCGGAAATATTCCAGCAAGAAAAAACAGTGGCACAATTTATTAATTAAGCCCGAACAATTTGTTAAGCTCTTTTTTAATGCTGCCCGCAAGTTATTCAAATGCAAAATTGCCATTTGAGTAATTGAATATTAAATAATTATCTAGAGTTTATCTAGGAAAAATCAGGTGGATGGAGACCACCGTGTCAAAATGCATTTAATGGAAAAAAGCTTAATTTATGCATATTATTAAATGAAATCAAGTGTTTCGGGAAATATGGAAAATGCATAGGCCCCGCAATCGTTTCCCGTTCAATGGAGCCATTAAGGCATTACCATAAATAAATAATTAAAATTGAAATTAAAATTAAAAGCGAAAAGAAATGGGTTAAAAGTATTACAAATAAAAAGGGTGAAAAAAGAAGGTCAGGTCTCTGTGAATGGAATGAATATTTTAAGCAAATCATAAATTGCCGACATGCAAACCTCTTTCCAATATTATTAACAATTTACGATGGGATTTAATAATTTATGCCTTTTTTGCAGGTCTTGCGCCAGGATCAACAATATGTTTGACAAGAGTTTCCGGCCTTGAATTGAATTAAATAAAATAAATTAAGCCGCGCTGCGGAGCGGGTCAAAAACACACAGTTTGAATTGTTAATGAGCACCAGCAGAGGCAAAAACAACAACAACAACATCAGGTGTTAAATGCAGCCCCCAACGACGTCGCTGCCGCTGATTCAACAGTGCTGAAAAGTCAATTAAAGGTAATCAAATCGAAACTGATTGCATTACAGCACCGGCGACAATAATTTTAATTCGCGTTGATGTTGTGTCACTTATTCCATTCCAATTTCTGCTAAATACAACAATTAATTGGGGACAGCAGCCAGAGCTCCCTGTTAACTGCCCCCCTTGGCTACCCGCCCCTGACCGCTGTCGCAGTGCGGTTTTTAACGCGCCGCATGACAAGTGCGCCTGCACACGCGGTTTTTCTCGCCACTGTTTGCCGTTTTTTCCATCGCGTTGGCGATTTTCGGTTTCGAATTTGTTTCTCTTTTTTTTTACGATTGAAATTCGAGTTTTATGGATAGGATTTATGATGTAAAGGCGGCTTAGGAGCTAAGCCCGTTGGCTAAGGCCGATTGGATAAATGCGCTGATAGGTTTTACGGGTTTTTAATTATTTACAGGGATTTATTTATACATAAATGAATCAGATTTATCTTGTTAACATTAATAAAAGTATATTTTAGATTGGGTGAAGCTTTTTCATAAGCCTAAAATAATAGTTTTAATAAGTATTTTTTGGGTAAAAATCAATTGAACAATGCCTTTGATCCCCATTTAAGTAAAGCTTCTTTTACCCAAAAGTTAATCAGCTTTTCTTGTTTTTCCCCCCTTATTTTCCCCTCACTCAAATACGACTTTCCAAGTACTATATTCTTGCAACCGCCTCGACTTTGACTTGGCAAACTTACGTGCCTTTTTGGGGTTAACCAGAACAACTCAAAGTGCAACAAGATGTGGCCACTAATTGCGAGTTGTTAATGTTGGGAAAACAGAGCGGGCAACTCAATTGAAAATCTTTGGCGACTCTGGAAACTTGGCAAAGTAATATAAATCACCCAAGGGTTCAGCCCGGTCACAGTCCGGGCTGGTTCGGGGCTGAATGGCTGCCGGTTTAATGACGCAAGTAATTGCAACGACCGGCAACTTGCAACTGGCAGAAGCAACTTGCAACTTGAAAGGGGCGCGGGGCTATGGGACTTAATGAAAATCAAACAAAACAATAACTCAAAGTCGGTCAACTGTGCTGGGGAAAACGAAACCAGCGTCGATGTCGAAGTCGAAGTCGATGGCTGATGTTGATGAATCCCCCTCCGAAAAGCAATAATTGATAAACGAACATCGGCGAACAGATGTACAAGTGTTCAGATGAATGAATCAAGCTCAATGACGATGATATCCACGACATGCGAGCCAAATCAATTGATTTATGCAGCTGGAGCTGCGTTTAATTGAAAGCAGTAATTAAATTAATGACTCCTCGTCTTCGCCCGGCGAAAAGTCGGTCTTTAATTAAGTCACGGAATGACGATCCCGGCTAGTCCTAACTAGACACTCTGGCATGTGCATTCCCTGTCTCCTCCGGCCAATGCACTCGGAGCTCAGAGTCAGTCCATTCAGAATGCGGAAGTTCATTTAATAATTCTTGGTTCCATTTTATTTCATTTCGTTTTTTACGGAAACCTGAAGCGCACCAAATAAAAATTATTAATTGTGAAGCCATGGCAACGTTGTTAAAACAGCGCGTGAACAGCGGGCAAAGAATTTCGCTGACAAAGAGTTTTGGGACGTGACTTTTCCGCAAACTAATAAAGTGATAAGTATAGCTTGGCTATATCTTAAGTTGACGCCATGGTGTGACACTTGTAGCGACATCTTAAAGGGAGAAATTATTAAATTTTTATCTATTATGATAATTTTGTAAATACTTCACAAAGATTTCTTAAGAAATATTAAAAGGAAATATTTTTTGTCAAAGGGAAATGCAAAGATTTAAATTCACAAAAATACTTTCCAACATATCCATCCCCTTTCCCTGGATTCCCTTCTTGAAATTCAAAATGATTTAATAAAATCTGAAATGTTATTGCATTCCGCGGCGGAAAGTATTTTCGCGCTTCGCGTCTTCACCTCACATATATCATGGCCTGGCGCGTCTTCGGCTTTATGTATTCATAATTAAATTAATTAAATTCTTGCGCTTCAATTAAAATCTTATTAAGTTTCCGTATGCCTAGCCATCCACCACCGGCACACACATGCCCCTGTCCCCCAGGCAGCCACAGTTTTCCCCTTAGAACAAAGGGGGGAAAAGCTGAAAAATGGCCGAGAATGGTGGCGAATGGAAGAAAGAAAGAGAGAGAGAAATGAGCAGACAAAGGGAAAAGCGGGAAATGAAAAACTTCTTACAAAGCTTACTTATTCACACATCACGCAGACAACTGCAGACTTTTCACTGGCAAATACTTTTCCTGTCTCCAGCACACACCCACACACGTTAAGCATTATTCAACGGCCAGGAAGAAAAAATGGCTAAAAAGAGTGTCCTGCAACGCAGCGGCGTTGGTCCTTTTTTGGGTGCTGCGCTGGCAGCCAGTACGGGATGCCAAAAGCAAACAGGACGAAGAAAAATGCTCACCGACCATGTGGTTCAGTTGATGTTGCTGCCGCCGTGTTGCCGTTGCTGCAGCAATGTTGCTGCTGCTGCCGTTGCACATATTGCTGCTGCATTCTTCGCATAAATTTCGCCATCGCACTTAACTCATGTCTCGGGGTCTCTCTTTAAATGAGTCTGGTTAGCTCTGGCCGTTAAGGCACTGCAAAAAATTAAATTAAATTGTTAAAATACAAAGGAAAGCAAGGAAGACATTTCCAGTTTAGCAATCAGTTGCTAAAGTGAAATTCAAATAGCTCATTTAATATATTTTTAAATTTTAATATTGTGGAAGTTTCTATATTTTTTGCTGACTGATATTATCTTCATCTCCCCCTCGCTCGCTTTGAGCTCAGAGCATAAACAATGGCGCTGTTTAAAGCAAAAAGTACCAACGCAACTTGCCCCTTGCCATGACTCCCTGCCACGTAGAACTCTGCACACATGTGACGCTGCCGCTTCCCGCATCACCACCCACTAGCTCCTCCTCCTCTTCGTCCTCCTCGCGGCCTTGCCTCATGTAAAGTTCAACGCCGGCAGAGGAAGAGCTGAGCCAGCGACTGCGACAGAGGGCAGTAGGCAAAAAGTTCAGTCTTATTTTGTACTCTGTTTTTCTTTTTTTTTTACTTCATCGTCGTGTACAATGTTGAGCGTGGAAATTTAAAAGCAAATGCAAACAATATGGAACATTTTAAATGCACAGTGGAGTGGCAAAACCATGAAAATGGGTTACGAAATCGAAGCAGAAATCTTTTAACTGAATTTATCATCAATATAAATCACAAGCCAAAGAAAATTAATAACTGAAATTATGGTTTTTTGATAATGAAAGCAAGAAGTTAAATAACTGAGGAGCAATTTTCCTCTGGTGGCACTTTTTTATTTTCTATCCTTTAAAACAAAGGATATAAGCTAATTAGTTTTGATTTCTAGTCCCTTCAACTATTTCTCTGTAGTATTAGCTAAGTGACTGGACATTTTGTCAACAATTTCCCAAGATTCCTCCCACTGTGCCATTTACTAGACGGGACAGCCACGGCCAAGTAAATCACCGCAACTGTGAAACTAAATTTCCAGGGCACTAAATTTACGCACAGCCAACTAAACCCGTAGTAACGGAAACCGAAACCGAAACCGACACCCGGCCCGAACCTCAGTTAACCCCAAGCCCAGGAGTGGCGGAGGAGCAGTGTAAGCTGCCCGCTTAGATCCTCGTCTCACTCCGGCTGCCTGTCTCTGTCTCGCTGTCTTCCTGCACTTGCTTCCTTTCCCTTTTGTTACATCCTTGCCGTGCAATTTTCACCATTTTGTGGTGCACTTTGCGCCTGGCCGCGATTTTCCGAAAGATTTATGGCCCACGACATGGAAGCGGAAGCGCGGCCGTCCAGGCCACTAAGTCCAGCTGCAGGTACGAACCACCTCACATAGTCCTTTAGCCACCCACCACCGCCACCCACCTGCTTGTTGAGTCAGCAGCAAAGGGGAAGAAGCGACGCTTTCGCCTAATGCCTGTCAGCAAATGCCGCTGTAAGGCGCTAAAGCTGTCCCGCCATGGACGATAGCCCAAAGCCTCTGCACTCAGAGAAAATTTATTATCCTGAAAACGGACAAGAAGTTAGGCATAAAGTAAGGGTAACCTTCTGAAGGGTTTAATCTCAAACAAATAGGATTTACTGCATCTAATTTTCTTATATTTTTACTTCATTCCTGAACTGAGTCCCTTTTTGGTCAAGTGCAGCGCTTCTCTGGCGTAAATCCTCGAGGCCCTCACAAGTTGGCTCGTTTTCATTTAGCGCCCTTTACCTTTTTACTATTTAATGCTTAATTTAAATACAAATCCGATCTGTTTGCTGACTTTTGTCGATAAGCGGCACCAGAAATGATGGCGAAAGTTGGCAAACTTTTTCCCATCTAAAAAATAAAAAAAAGGAAGGATAAATACTCTAAAAGCGGCAGTGGAAAAAAATTATTTGCCTGGGCAATGGCATTTGGCAACGGCAATTTAATTTGCTTTGGCTTAGAGCTCGGCAAACTTTTGGGCACTTGAAATGGGAGTTCAGCCCAAAGGATCCTTAGGTCTAGAGTTACGCAGCTCACTTAAGGACTCGGGTCTTAGGTAAACAAAATCAAAAAGGAAAAAAGGGGAATTTATTAAAGGCAATGAAATGGGGAATATATCAAGCTTAACTCTTTAACAGTTGTTGGAGAGATTATATTTATTGTAAACATTGTTTAGCTTTTATTTTTATACTGAATATCTTTTAGCTTATTATGCAATGTTCAAGACATTTTTACACTTGTATAGAGTTCTCTCATCGAACCTAAACCTAAACCTAAATTCTTCTCCTCGTCAAAGCCTCATAGAACCCTCTCCTCCTTCCCCAAATCCTTCTTCTTGCCGCCCATTTGCATTCTCTATTCATAGAATTTATGTCTCAACTTGCCTAAGCCATGTTTGTAGTAAAATCTCTACTATCGCGCCTTAATTTTGAAGCCCTCAACGCTAAATGCTTCACTCCGCGACCCTGTGCCCATGCTAGGAGCCCCGAAATCTGAAACCCAAACCTGGCACACAGAGCCTAGAAACCGGAGTTGCCCTGGCAAAAAGCCCACGTCGCCATCTGCAGATGCGAGCGAAGTTTATGTTCGACATGCTGTAATGGCGCCATATGCGCGTTTATCAAAGGAGCCACGCCCCGAGTAAGTCCGGGATATATATGGGTTAGTTTTCCGCTTGCCATATAAATTTGTTTAAGACATATAGCAAGGATCAATAGCTCGCGATTTATTGTCTGCCACATATAACTTTGTCTTGGCTTTAAACCCGCAGACACGCGGAAGTGCTAAAAGGGCGGGCAAGGTCGCTGGGCGAAACTTTTTTACCTACTTTCGACTTTCCACTGTCGCCGTTTTCTGGGCAGAAAGCCAGCCCCACGCGACCCAAGCCACCAAAGAACCAAGAAAAAAGCCGAAAAAGGAAAGAGATGGAAAGAAAATTATGGCTAAAATGGCGACGTCGTCTGGGCCGAGGAAAAAGCACCGCGACGACGTCGGCTTGCGGTCGTTTATATGTAAAATATTTGGTTTACTTTATGACTGCTTTGGGTATTACTCTTTACTTTCTTGCACTGCCAATTCTGGCGCTCCCACTCTTCCCCCTTGCCTAGCCCTTGTGGGCCAAACTTTTTGGCCAGGCAGTAAAAACAAACAGATGCGAGATGGGCTAGGACGGTGCTACGAATTATGCCATAAAAGCATCCTCGTAGTTCCAACTTTTGCCAAATTCTTTGGCTTGTCGTCGACATCATCCTCTTTGTCATCTTCTGCCTCCTATCCTTGTTGGGGGTTCCACCACGGTCGCCATTTCGCCGTAGTCGTCGCCGTCTCCTAGTCTCAATGTTCAAGGGAGCCATAAAATACTTTTTGAATCCGGCGGAGCGCATTGCTCCTGTTCTTGGTCCTATTTTCCGGGTGGGAGGAGGGATTACCGCCGAGGGAGTCTCCGTTGCAGGACCAACAAATGAGCCAGCTCACTGGGGCGCCTCTTTAACTGCTCATTTCGGGGGTGTTGAACCCTGGAAATGGATTGCGTTGCCAAAGAAGTGAGTTCTTTCCAACTAAAGGTAAACCTTTAGTGTAACTTACAAAAAGAAATAGCTTTGAACTGCTCAATATTATTTATTAATAATATTTACTAGACTTCTCTCTTAACATTTCCCAAATTTAGGTCACTTGCTTTCTGTTTTTCTTTGGCCAACAAAGTGGCTTTTATTCGCAGCCTGAAAGTGGCTTTGTATTGCCATTTCTGCCTGACTCACTCTGAAATTAGGCACCCCGCGCTGATTATAGTGACTGCCTCGAGATCTCGTGTAGCTCTTGCGGTTCAGAACCAGAAACCGTTCAATTCGTGCGCCAAATTTCGATTCGAAATCCAAAACCAAAGCCAAACCCAAGTCCAATACAATTGCCGAAGGAGCGGGAGTGGAGCAGTGCAGTCTCTGGCCCGATTACCATTACTGAAAATTGAAGTAACATGTGTGGCGATGCGCAATTGCCAACCGCCCCCCGGCGGCCACTCACTTTGGGAATCCCCTCCCCCAAACCCCCACCAGCCATCTATTGTTTCGTTTTCTATTTCACAGGCGAGTGGATGTTGCCTCGGCGACTTTCACTGGCACACAGCCTTCAGCCTTGAGTCGCGGAGTGGGTGGGTGTTGGAGTACGTGGTGGTGGTGGCCATCTGTGGTGGGGCTGGGGTGGCCCAAATTCAGCTTCCAATTCGGTGCTGTGCGTGAGCCCCACGTCTTTGTTTTGTCTCCTTGTGATGGCAAATATTTGGCGTTCTAGCGCCGGGCAGGAAAAAGTATCTTGCAAATGCACACAAAAAGTATCTTGCAGATGCACAGCCTCGAAGTCAAAGTCTTGGGAGCAGAGAAAGAAAATATGAATGAGTTTAAGACAAATAAAATATATTTTAAAAGATTAAACTTAAAGATAAACATCGTCTTTAGTTTCAGTGTAGAATAATTCATTTAGAAATTCGTCATTTTCAATCTGATTTCATTTAAAATTAATTTTAATTTCTTGCTGTGTATAAACCGAAACTGTAAACTGTGCAAATAGTGCAAATAGCAGGGGGGAAGACGTCAGGCAGGACGGGGACCCAGTACATGTCTTCAGCGGAAACTGTGCCAAAAGACGTATGGCACAAAGCAGGATAAATTTGCCAAGTTTATCATAGCATACAGAGGGGGGTGGGTGAGTGGAACTGGAACTGGGTCTGGGACAGGGGTGTGGGTGTGGGCGTGGCAGGACTTGGCTGTTGGCAAAACATGAGCCAAGGCATTGAGCATAAAATATTGTCGGCGATATTTTAACGCGCGCTCAAGCGAAATTGTCATATAAATAACACTCGGGGAAAGGGGTGCTTGCTGGAGCCTGGGGAGGACTCCTCCCGGTTTAAGGTTTTAGGATATTGGCTGGCGTTACTTTGAAATATTAAACATTTGGCAAACACGGGCAAAGTTGAAGTTTATTGCCGACATTGATGGGGCTGCGAGTTGCGGAACTTTCGGGCGAAAAGGGAAATTGGAGCAGACGAAACCTGGAAGCCATTATGGACCCGTCGATTCCGATGCTATTTTTAAGCGCCGCCAAACTTTTTGCCCGCAACAGATAAAAGTGGCCGAAATGGGCACAACTGTACTTGCCAACTCCCCGTGTCCCCCTCTCTCTCTATATATCCATTTCCCATTTCACAATTTTCCCTTTTCCCCGACTGCGTTCCTCCTGCCATTAAATCAGAAACATGCATTTATTTAGCAATTTCCACCAACTGCAATAGCAAAGTTGGTTGCAAATGGTTCTTTTCTTTTTTTTCTGCTGGCAAATTTTCAAAATGAAAAAATCGTAGACTAAACAGAGCGCGAGAGAGAGAGTGTTAAAAGAGGGTGGCTCTGTGAAGCGGAAGTCATAGTGCCAGGCCAAAGCCAAAGCAAAAGCAAAACCGAAATCCGGGGGACCAAAAACCCACAAAAGACGGAACAGAAAACGGCAGCAGACAGATACAATAAAAAGGGGTTTGTCCACCCGCCAAACCGCCTAACTGGCCCCATTCCCACATCCTTTGCAATGCTCCTTTTTTTTGGGGCCATGGCCGTAAGGCAGCTCCTGTGAAACACAATAAAAAAAAAATACAATTTCTAAAAGAAAGATTATGTGAAAGTTAGTTTCAAAATTAAATTTGTAAACTAAAGAAGGTAAATTCTTTACGAAAGACTTGGATTACAGATCCTTTCTAACAAAAAGAGATATATTTCTTTTGATAAATCCAAATCCAATCTCCAAAGCTTTAAAAATAAAGTTCCCTCTAAATATATCCTTAAAAATAGCTCTTTAAAATATATTTATTTATTATATTTTTCCTCTGTGCAGAGTTCAACTCGCAGTCAAACATTTTTAACAATGCTCCACAGAAGATATAGATGGTGGCAGCAGCAGGGGCGGCCTTTAGAGGGGTGCAACTTGGACACGAACGGAACTAATAAATGAGTTCAGCAACAGTGGCAAACCAAATAAAAATGTCCTTAAAAAAGGCAACAAAGGCTGCCGAATAAAATCTCAGCGGCAGACCATAAAATATTAAGAGCAGGCTTTGGCAATGGAATGGGATGTCGACTCGGTGACAATTTAAATAGCTGTCCTGATGGGATAGATGACTTATTCCTTCTGAAATGGAACTATAAATATTAAATTGAGGGAAAAACCTTATAAAAACGAATAATTTTAAAATAAACAAAGCTCTAAACTCACTAAAAAACAATCTGCAGCTAAATAATATATGTACATTCAAGATTAAACACATAAAATGGTGTTAAATGGCCAGGCACAAAGATAACATAATAAAGCATAAAAAGGCTCATAACCTACCGTCTTAATGTGCTGTTAGTCCTTGAAGGTTTTCCCCACTTTCTTTGGAGAGAGAAATATCCCTGATCTAACCCCATGGATGACTTCTTAACCTCTCGGCAGGTCCTGGCTGGCATCTCATTGAAAACCAAGCCTGCGGTATCGCGTTGGCCATTTAACTGGATTTTAGCAATTTAAATATGATTTCCCTCAGCCCTTCGTCCTTACTTCATCCTTTGCTCATATGCATTCCAAGCAGCTGCGGTGCCAACAGCAAAAAAAGAAGGAAAAACTTCACAGTTTTTGTTTTTATTCGCCCGAAAATGTTGTCGGTTGTTTGTTCTTCGAGGAGTCCAGACTCGGCACTCCGCACTCCGGACTCAGGACGCGGGACTCGGGAGTTCTCTCAGTCTCAACAAGTTGCTTTATGGCATATGCATGATAATGATGAGGAGTCGGATGGAAACGGAAACGGAGACCCTCTCCGCCACGAGTGCCATTTTTTGCGGCCTTGTTTCATATGATGGCCGCTCCCGGGTGTTTATGTGATATTTACATAATAAAAAGCGAGAGTTTCGGCGTGCGGCGGATGGGAGTTATATCCTTTTCGCTCCTCCTCCCTCTGACCCACATCTATGATTATTTTCATAGCGCCTTTGGGGCTCAGCAGCAGCAGTAGAGGGAGCGGCAGCCACGCCCACGATGCGTAAAGTTGAAAAATATGAAAAAAGGGGTGAGGACGATACACAGCATCCTTTGTCTCTCGTCCTCACACAAAAAAAAAACGGTTTTCCCCCTCTCCCCCCTTCTGGCAGCGGAGAACAACAAAGGAAAAAGAATTTCGCTTTTGTTTTATTTATTTTATGGCCCGTTTGGGGAGTCCAGTGCCGATATCCTTTTTCTGGGGCCCATCCTTGAACTTCTCGCAGTTGCCGCGCTAAATTAAGTTTTGTTTTGCCAGTTGTCCCCAGACCCTGCCTGCCTGCTCCTCCCTCCATTCTCTACCGCAGCTGATAAATGTCCCCAAAGCAAACAAAGTGCAAGTTGTTTTTTAAGTTTTTGGCCCCCACTATGCGGCATATCTTTGGCCTGGCCGGGGAATTCGCTGGGGGTGGCCCTAAATGGGGTTGGTTCTGGGGGACTCCTGCTCTGGGGCTTCGACTTTGGGGACCTGCCAGTTGACACAAAGGGTTGCCGGGGTTGGCCCCTTGTCTGACATGTGAGGCAGAGGGGTGACTTTGAGGACCTTTCTGGGTTTGGGACTTCAAAGGGAGGTTCTTCTATGGAAGGGTTTTGCCTACTGTGTTTATTATTTTATTTAAAATTAAAGCTAGTTAGGATACAGAGTCCTATTAAAGTTGTTTCGGTAGAAAAAAAACTTGTAATCCCCTGAATTTCATACAAACAGAACAGAAACAGATTTAAAGAGATATTTCCGGTGAAATAGTTTAGATTTTCCGCTCTTTGAAATGCCCCAGGCTAAGCTGCTGCCAATCTCTATGCCCATTCGATCGATAATGGCCATCTCTAAACCTCGGAATCCGCATCCTCCGAATCCGGCTAACTGCCTGGCAACCATTAGGTCGGCAACAGACTGCGTCCGTCTGTCGGGGAAAAACTGTTGAAGTGAAACTTAGGCAGCGACTTCCACTCGCTCCTGGCCGCTAATTCCGCTCCTAATGTCCAGGCCGTGGCCATTTAAATTGTCTTCATTTGTTTACTAGTCGACAGACAGATGAAGGAGCAAATGGAGCCAACTCCAGGGGGGAGGGCGGTGTATAGTAATCCGCAAAACTACCGATTAACTCCCGACGGGGGCGATGGGGACTGCGATTGGGATTGCAGCTGCCAAATCCAATGAAAATCCGAGAGTCGAGTCGGAGCAATTTGGAACTCTAATGGAAAATCAATTTAAAGCATTCTTCACTCTCTTCTCCACTTTTTTGCAGGCGAATGCCGGAGTCTGGACCTGAAAGCCATTGGCGAACTTGGCCAGAACGTAGTTAACCGAAAACGGAGAGCAGAAACTCGAAACTAGCAAGAAAAGAGTGAACATAAAGGAGGCCAGAAGCAGCGGCCAATTACCATGTCGCTGGCCCATCAACTCGGCCTCTCCTTGGGCCTGTGCCTCGTCCTCCTGGCCAGGCTGCAGATGGCCCGAGGACTGGCCAACTGCCCAACTGGCTGCGAGTGCGACGATGACACCCTGATGGTGAACTGCGGCGAGGGCACCCTGGACGTCCTGCCCATCGCCCTGAATCCCGCCATCCAGCGGCTGGTCATCAAGAACAACAAGCTGAAGACCATCGACTCCTCGATGCAGTTCTATGCGCAGCTCACCTTCCTCGACCTGTCCTTCAACGACATGGTCTCCATACCCGAGCGCTCCTTCGCCTACCACGCCAAGCTGCAGGAGCTGCATCTGGACCACAACAAGATCGGCCAGGTGTCGAATCGCACCTTCCAGGGCCTCGCCACCATCAGCGTGCTCAATCTGCGGGGCAACCTCATCGCCGAGCTGGAGTACCGCACCTTCTCGCCGATGGTGAAGCTGGCGGAGCTGAATCTCGGCCAGAACCGCATCAGCCACATAGATCCGCACGCCCTCGATGGGCTGGTCAACCTGCGGGTCCTCTACCTGGACGACAACACCCTTACCACGGTGCCGGGCAAGATAACCTTTCAGGCGTTGCCCTCGCTGGCGGAGCTTTATCTGGGCACCAACTCCTTCATGACCATTCCGGGCGGAGCCTTCGAGGACCTCAAGGGCCTGACACGCCTGGATCTGCGCGGCGCCGGACTGCACAACATCTCGGAGGATGCACTCAAGGGTTTGGAGGGCCTTCGCTTTATGGATCTGTCAGATAATCGCCTCGTGGCGATACCCACAGCCGCCTTCCAGACACTGGGACGGCTGGAGGAGCTGAACATCGGACAGAATGACTTCGAGGTGATCTCCTCGGGCGCCTTTGGTGGCCTGCGGGAGCTGCGTCACTTGGAGCTCACAGGTGCCCAGCGATTGAGGCGTGTTGAAAGCGGCGCCTTCACCGGAAACACCAATCTGGAGCACCTGAATCTGTCCAGCAACAAGCAGCTGAGCGTGCTGCCCGCCACCGCCCTGGGTGGCCTGCCCCGCCTCAGCACGGTGGTGTTGAAGGCCAACCAGCTGAGCACTCTGGACGAGGGACTGGTGCCCTGGGCCGATCTGCAGACGCTGGACCTCTCGGAGAACCCCTTCGTCTGTGACTGCCGGCTGCTGTGGCTGCGTCACCTCCTGCTCAGCCGGAACTCGAGTGGTCAGTACGCCCAGGTGATGTGCGCCTATCCCTCTGCCCTGCGGGACCTGCCGCTGGCGCAGCTGGCGGAACCTCTGCTGGGCTGTGCCCACGGAGCGGCCAGCAAGCAGGCCATCATCGGTATCGTGGTGGTGGTCTGTGCCGCCCTGATCACCACCCTGGCCCTGCTGCTCTACACCTGCCGGCGCCGCATCAGAGAGATGCTAAAGGGACACTCGGCGCTGGGCAGGAAGGAGCGCGAGTACCAGAAGACCTTCTCCGATGAGGAGTACATGTCCAGGCCGCCGCCCGGCTGCGGAGGAGTGCATCCGGCGGCCGGGGGCTATCCCTACGGCAGCGGAAGGCCGATTCCGGTCACCGAGCTATAGCTAGAAGCACCACCCCCGCCTCAGCTGCGTGGCCGGGGTGGCGCCAGCACCGCCAGCGGGGCGGTGCAGCAGCTGCAAGTTCCCAGCGCCGTTGACCAGGCCTCCAACTCCTTCGCCCAGCTCAGCCACATCCACTACATGACCAACAACGGCGGCCAGTCCTCCAAGATGCATCACTCGCAGCAGGACATGCGTCTGCTGGCCTGCAACGGCGGCAAGTCCTTCAATGCCACCTCACTGCCGCGCCACCGCCCGCCCCCGGCGCAGGTGCAGGTCCAGGTGCAGGAGAGCACTCTGTCCCACTATAGCCAGCCGTTGGCCAACGGGATTCGGCTGACCCAGGACCACTTCAACCACAACCAGCACCCGACTGCTCCGAACCAGAACCACCACTACGGCGGCGTATATGCCAAGCCCTGCGATGCCATGGCCGAGCCGGGCTACATTCACAACAACTCGCACTACTCCCTGCCGCTGGACCACGACCTGCCACCCAGTCCCACACCCACGCCGCCGCCACCGGCCTTGCCGCTGAGGAACGGCGTGGGCATGGCCCTCATTCATGGCAACACCACCGGGCGCAGATCCTTCAACAACAACAACAACGTGGCCACCTTGTCGAACAACAACCACCATGGCGGAGTGACAGTGGGCGTCGGTCTGGGCGTGGGCAACAACAACAACAACGGCAGCCTGAGGCGCTATCACTGATATCCGGCCAAGACGTGCGGCACCTTGGGCCGCACCATCATCAAGACCAGGCCGGATCCGGACATAGAGCTGCATTACTTCTACAAGGGCTGAGGTGGTGGAAATTCCAGGAGGATCGCCTCAAATATTATTTAATCAGGGCTATACATTAATCAAGGAAATCGTGGGACTAGGGGTGCATCTCTGCCGCGAGCTTCAGACGAAGTCCTGGATATTTATCTTATGGTTACGTTACGTGTATTCAGGCGAGAGCATTCTGTATAAATTAGGATTTAGTTCGAGAGGTTGTAGACGGTGGGCAAGGAACCGGAGGTGTATATATATATAAGTGGAGGACTTGCGCACAATTTTGGCAGGCACTGTGAGTTGCCACTCCTCGGCTGCCACTATTCATTTGCATCCAGTGATCTTAACTATTAAGTTCTGCTTAAAATTAAATCCAATTCAATTTGTGTACATAATTAGAAGCTTTTTTAAAAAAATGCGACAACAAAAATCATGGAAATTTCAATGGAAAAACAAAAAAAATTAAATTAAAATCATATAACAAGGTAATTTACTTTATAAAATAACAAATTAGCCACGCGCTTAAGCACCAGTCATTAAAACTATGTATGTATTTAGCCTAAAACTATCGACAAAATATATTCCAAAAATAAAAACAAAAAGTAAATAAATTATATACGCAAAACCCAAAATAGAAAACAGCCGATTTTTATAGTTAATAAACTCAGTAAAGTATAAACTACTCATCGGAATAATAAACAAGCAAGTTGTTTACACAGTGTAAAAGGAAAATAGCGAAAACTATGGAAATCTGCGCAATATTCAGGCGGCATCTACGCCGCATTCACAAATATGAATAAGCAATTTATGCAACGGAAATAAACAAAT
Source organism: Drosophila anomelani (assembly GCA_035045905.1). NCBI lineage: Eukaryota > Metazoa > Arthropoda > Insecta > Diptera > Drosophilidae > Drosophila > Drosophila anomelani. Next base: position 16,291,343 of record JAWNOO010000165.1, read on the forward strand.
GCAAAATACAAAATAAAACTATATATATATATACGAATTATATGTGTAAATAAAAGAAAATAACTATGCTCGAGAACAAAACCTTACTTTTTTTGGTTTTCCTTTTTATTTTCCAGCCTGGGCTGCTTTAATTTTCCCCATTTTCACCGTCACAAGTCGGCGAACCTATTGATCGATTGTACATATTTAACAATTTAATGGAACAAATTGCAAAACCAATACAAGGGAGTTAAAAGTAACCTACAAATAAAGAAACATTGATTACCATATACATGTAATTGAAAGCTTATTCAAATGCAAATTTCATATTCATATTTCATATACTTCATAACGAAGCAGAGATCCCTCATCTATGTAGCTATACGACGACGGAACACACTATGAATTAATAAAATTTAAAATTAAAATTAAAAATAAATCAATTTCAAATACCATTTAAGCAAATTACAAGGGAAAAGCGTAGTGAAACACAAGCCAGATGGCACCAGAATATAAACGAGAACATAGATCGTAGCCGAGTCAAACCAAATTTGTGGATCAGCATCTAACCGTATCATTAAGCGCAAGAAATACAAGGAAATCTCTCAATGTAACCGATAATTGCAGGTGCGAAGCAGAAATTTGAAAATTCAACAGTGTTCAAGAACTAGATGATAAAATCAAATAAAGAAGAAACTTAACAATAAATAACGCAGTGTTGATTTTGATTTGAGTGGGTGGAATAATGAATCTAAATGTGAAGTATATAAATATTGAATCAGCATTTCACCTAATATTTCTTTTTATTTTTGTTTTCTTTACTTGTTTCGCAGCTTGTTTAGAAGACTGACAACGATTTGGGAAACTAGTTTCTCGGCGTCAAATGCAAATACCTAAAAACACTTTTCCCTGTCAGTTTAGTTAATGCGCCAGCGCCAGTGCTGCTGGTGCTGCTGCTGCGCTGGCACTCATCTGCATAATTTAATTACATTTAACAATAACAAAAACACACCGCACACACCCAGGACGTGCAGCGTTTTGCGCTAATAAGCGACAGGGTCACCCTGGACCCCCCTTAACGACCCCTGCTGCCCGCCATGCAAGTTGTCAAGCGATGCGATGCGTTGCTCCGAACAAAAATCTCAAGTGAAGAAGCTGCTGCAGATAGCTTCGTGACACGAGGCAAGGGAAAAAGTTTATTATTGAAAATTATAATATATAAAATAGGGCATATCTCTTGTCAAAGATTTTCTACTTCAATTTCAATAAATATACCTTGGATTAAATGATACATATTTTTTGGTCGAATAAATATTTTCTTACAAGATTTTAATGCCTTTATTTACCAAAGTTGTATACTGATATAATTTGTTTTTAAATATATAATTTGTAGACCCCCTAAATATCTTTTTTTAGAGCAATTTCGTAGCTTCCTGCACGCTGCCATCTCCATTTGTGCCAGCGGGAGAAACAGAGTTCGTTGTGGCATAAACAGTTACACATTTGCATGCTGCCCCACCCTCCAGCTGCAGCTCCACCGCCGCCCCTGGGGATGGGGATGGATGCCTTCAGCTGGGCTTGTTGCTGCTGCTGCTTGTGCATATGCGACATTAGCGCACGCAAACAACGTACACACAATTAGAAGAATTAACAGTAGTTAAGGCAGCAACAACACGCTCAACTTGTTGGCAAGATGTGCAACGGTGTGCAAAGAGAGGGGGTGGTGGCAGAAGGGGGGATCCAGACTTATCCCACTGCTGCCGGCGGCTGTTGTTGCTGCTGCTGCTGCTGCTGCCGGTACTTGTAATTTAGTTTCGCAACGAGTTCCGCTGCATGTCCGCCGCTGCTGCCGCCGCAACTTATTGGCCACAACATGCCAACTTATTAGGCAAAAGCGCAAAAGTTATAAATTGTTTTACAAGGCGCACATTGTTGTGGCCGTAAATATGTGGATACCAGCGCGCCAAGGACAACAGGAAGCCAGCAAGTTGCCAAGGATGTGTGTGGTTATTGCTTTAAAATTAAGGTGTAACCAGGAGTCAAAGGGGTTTTCCAGCAATTACTTAATCGGAGAAGAAAAAGGCAAAGTCTGTCTGAGAAGCAAACAATTCGATTTCTAAGCTTTGACGCGACATTGTAGCTTTGCTTGAATGTTTCATTTTCATTTTATTGTCTTTAATCATACATATGTGCTGCATAAAGCAACACTGTAAAGTCATGATTAATATATTTTCATACTCTTTTGGATATCCATCTAACGTTGCAAATGATATCATCTACTTTGTATCTTCAATATTTTCAGCTTGCTCATTTTCCTTTTTATCCTTGACATAAAGCAACAATGTATTAAACTAAACTACCATGAAATATGATTTAAAAATTACTGCTAAAAGATACACAAAGTTATAGTGAATTGAACCAGATACCAGGACTTGAAAGAAAGGTAAAACGAAACTAGCTATGCTTAAATATTTTGATTTTTCCTAAAAGAACACATATTTAAAAGAAATTCCCATTAAATTCCTAACAAAAGATCTAGCCATCTGGTGTAATGTCCCATTCAATTGTTATAAACATTGTTGCACATTTAATTAAAACATTTTCCTCCGCCCACAACAAATGCACTCGACTGAGAAAAATTACAAAATATTTTTAATTGCCAGTCGTAAATTTATGCCACCGAAATTGTTTTCAAAAACAAAAGGAGTCTCAGACCCTCCCGCTTTCTTCTGGCCCGAGCCGAGAGGGAACCTTCGCCCCCAAAACACTTTGTCTGCTGTGCTAATTTATATGTTAATTTTTTTCATATTTCCAGGCACAGAGTGAATATTATTTTTGTGCTATTTCATATTTCGTTGATGCGGTCGCTTTATTTTGAATACAAAAACAGGAAAGGATGCCGAAAGCCCCCGAAAAACAACGGCAGCGACAGCGGCGCTGGCAACATAATGCCATCGTCTATTCAAAAAGGCGTTTTGGTTTGGCTCTTCCTTTTTCTGGGTTTTATTTTCCATGAAATTTTCGCTGAACTCGCACAATAACAAGCCGGCGAGGGGATTGGGGTTTTTGGGGTTGGTCAGGGCAAGGCTCATAGGCAGCTTTTTAATTTTCAGCATGAATTAGAATAATAGTCAACGGATATTACACAATGGCAGCCCAGCAGCCCAGCAGCCTCAGGAGCGGGGCGTTGGGGATTTCCGGTCAGCAAGGGTTCGGTTTTGGCCTTGGGGCTTAGGGTCTGCTCCCGGCCATTAAGGGAATAGTTGATGGAGGAATCTTTAATGCGAAACTAACTAAGCTGGCAGCCGGGGATTAACCAAAGAGTTGCCGAAAAATAATTAATAGCAACTTCCTGGAAACTGGAAATTGGAAATGGCTGCCTTTAATGATATTCTCAACCTACGAAATAAACATATTTTTCGCATTTCCCCCGGCACTTAACATCTCCCTTTGAATGCCTCCGATTTCTTTATTTCCTCTTTGACAAATACAAATTCGCAAAGCATTCAAAAATATGCGAGAAAAAAGTCAACCATTTCTTGGAAACAAGCAAACAAAAACAGCAAAAACAAGGACCCAAAAAGTGCTGACACCTTTGAAAAATTTTCACGCTAATAAAACACAAAACATGCCAGAGCAATGTGAAGAGCGTGAAAAGCGCGGAGGAGTCCGCAGCTCCCGCTACGGATGGCGATAAAGTCAGAGCAGGTCCAAGAGGGCTCCGCTGCTACCCGAGAACGAGGAGGAGCTGGTCCGGAAAACCCAACAAAAGGAGCAGCAGCCCCAAGCAACCGCAAGGCGGGAGAAAGGCGAGAAAATGTGGAAAACCCAGTGAGAGAGAGGGAGTAGGTCCTGTTTTGTATTTGTCCCAAAAAAAAAAATACGAAAAAAGAAGCGAGGAAAATTTGTTTTAATGTTGCGCGCTCTTTTTACGCTTTTCTTTATAACTTCTTTTCAGCTTTTTTGTCATGTTACAATTCTGCAGCGACAGCAGTAAAAAATAATACCCGCCGCCCCGCGGCAACCGCAACTTGTGCAACATCATAAACCCATTTGCGTTTTTAATTAGTAACATCCCAACTTGGCCCAGTGAAGGGCTGAGGGCTGAGGGCGAAAAGTAAATGACCATGCACAAAATGTTGCACCGAGGCAGCAACTGAAACAGATAAGTCCCGGACTCGGACGCTGGCTCTGGCTCCTGTCCTGGCTCCACTCCACTCCAGCGACTCTACCGAAAAACTAAAAACATGAAAAACTGGAGCAAATAAGGTAAAAATTTTTAATTGCCGCAGAAGCGAAAATTATTAAGTTGCGGTTTTGCCAGCGTTTCGAGTAGCCAGCGGTCCCAGCTAGCCGGGGAGCAGCCGGTGGCCAGTTCATCCTCATCGCCGTCATAAAGAGTCCGCGAACAAAGTTGAAAAAGCGCAGCTCAAGTGGCACAGCCTTCCGTCAGGAATGGTTTCGGTTTCGGACCCGCTGATGGTCTCCGGTCCTTCAGTTTTCCATTCCTTTATTTATTTTTTTGTTTTTAGTTAACTGGAATATGGGGCAATGACCCGGGGGTCACTGCGACTGACCAGCAAAACAGGAATGTGGAGTCAGGCAGGTGCCGGCAAGTGCCCTTCAAGTGGAAGGGATAATCCCCAGGAAAAGGCAATGCTAATTAGGTTTAAAGTAAAGATACTTTAATATAAATATAAAATTTATAAAAAGAATTTGTTACCCATTTATCTATATTAATTTTAAAGAGGTTTTTCTATAATTGTAACTTTAAAATGGTTTTAAAATAAAGCCAGGACGATGCCAGAAATAAAACGTCCCCTTATCCCGTTTACTTTCTGCTCAGCTAGTTAAATCCACAAGTTTATGGCGCATCGAGCACTAAACGCTTTCCCGAAAATACTTAACCCCTGGCTGCCCCAAGTTTATGTGTGCGCTGTCCCATGTGCTCGGGTCAGTCATATTTTATTTCCGAGTTTCCTTTGCAGTCCTTACGCTGCCCGCACGTACCGATGGCCAACTCGAATGGACAGAAGTCACAGCAGAGCAGTTGCCACAATTAACACGTAGAGAGCCAGAGGGGAGTCCTGGACTTGGTCCAAGGACGAACTGTGTCACGTATGAGCTCCTGCAACTATTTCCTATAACCATTTAGATACCGAAATAACCATTAAACTTATTGAAATCCTCTAGTATTTTTCCCAGTGCACTGTTTATTAGGTTTTTGACGGATTTTTAATCGTTTTCCATCATTTCAGCGCCGAGGGTTGCTCTCCGCCGACTGACAATAATAAATTATTCTTCGACTTTTACAAGCAGCCCCCTCCCTCGGCTCGTAAAATGCGTAACGCAGTTCTGGCCCCCGTCGGCGACTATTAAAAATTACATAATTGCTCAACTGCAGCAGACGCCAGAGCAGCTCACAAAAGGTCTCTCCTTGAGTTCGCTTTTTGCGTGGCAAATTGCATTATTTACTTTTCAGTACATTGCCAAAAGAATCAGGGGCGCGACCAGGGGATCGAGCGAGGGAAGCTGCCCGGCTTGAACAAATTTGTTTATGAAAATTTATGAAATCGACCGTAACTAATCGATTGAATGCCAAAATATTATTGCGATTTTGCTGAAACGAGGCGAAGTGGAATGAGGAAAAGGTATTATAAGCAATTATTTATTATAGAATTTTGTTGGTTGGACAGTGATTAAGTGGGGGTTGCGAATGCTTTAAAAAGATTCAAGAGTGTACATAGCTTGGTATTTATTAAAGCATTTTATAAAATTAAATTTATAATATTATTTACACAGATATATTCCTGACACCTGTCCTGTTTTTATATCGCATTAATTGTGTTTCCCAACTAGTAATTCCCCGGTAAGTATGGCTTGACAATAATTCCGATTATCTTGAAAGCAAATAAATTATGTAATTCAAGATATTTTTTAATAACCATAAAAATCAAAATAACCGCGTTATGTTTACATTGCTGTGAAGCCACGAAAAAACCAGGGAGTTGGCGGGGCAAACTCTGGGAGCAAACAGATTGTTTAAATTGCTTGTAAATAATAACAACAAACAAGTGGCAACAACAATGACCGGCAACATTGAGTATAATTTTGTTTTGTTTTTGTTATTTGTGCGCTGGTCGATAAACTTGTAACTGAGTTTGGTTTTTTACACGCCACAGGCCAAGGTGGGGCAGCAGTGGCATTTACACAGCAATTGAACCCTAAAGTGCCAAAGGGCTAAGCCCCAGCTACCCCAGGGGTTCGGGAGCTAGAGGAGTAAATGGAAAAATAAAAAGAAAACTGGGCGGCGTTTTATCGGCGGAGCAGGCGACGTTGTTGCAAAAATTGCATTTTATTACACGTTCGATTGATTCCAAACGGGGCCAGAAGGACAGAAGGGTTACGGGGTTGAGAGGTTAAGGGGCGTGGCAGGGCACTCGCCTTTATTAAGTGGAGAGTTTATGTTTATATTTACAGCCGGGGAGGAGTCATGTGTGAACTCCAGTCCATCCCAGTCCCCCGGCGGCGGAGTATTTCCACATTTCGCCTCAAATTGAAATTGTCGATTTAACATTTTGAATTATCGTTTAGCAAATGGTCAATATTTTCCCCTTCCCACCACTCGCTCCTCAAAGTTGCGGCACACATAAATTGTACGACCATAAACAATCAATTACTTTGTGCTGGTGGCTCCACTGGTGGATTCCCGGGGGTCCCTGTGGCTCTGCTCGCAGCTCGTTCTCTGTTTACCAAACAAAATCGAGTTCTTGTTGGTCTTTTCAGTCGATATGTGCTATATGTGCTATATGGATTACTGTTATGAGGCACTCAGTGCCATTTCAAAACTTTAAATGAGAGCAACGCGTAGAGGACAAAAATATTACTACACTGGGAGTGTGGGAAATCAGAGTGAGATAATAATGAATACAAAAAGGACAAGGATAAGGACATTCAGTGGATTGTTTATTTGAACATTTTGGCAAGAGTTTTAGGGTTCCTTTTTGTTATAAAGAAATACTGTTTAGCAAATTTTATAATAAAGTTTAATGGAAAATAGTTTCCTAGAAAAATTCATTAAATCAATGAGTAAAATTGAGCTGAGCCGTGTTTACTGATAACCTATTAAATGCTTAAGTGCTGAAGCTACACTTTTTTCCTTCAGACATCTCAGACATCTTAATTATGCTCCTCATATGGGTTATCTCCAGACCAGACCAAGCTGCCTGCCCCAGTCCCGAATATGTTAATGATGTTCACACGCTGCCGCAAAAAGTTTAAGTGATATGCAAAAAATTCCGAAAAACGACTGGGTAGGCAAAAAAAGGGGGGAAAAAATAAGCAACAACTTATTTCCACGCTTAATTAGGCATAATTAAAGCTCAATTAAAACCGCACAAAGTCTGTTTTTATAGCCTTCGACGCACCCACAAAGCCCGAGACCGAGCAGAAGAAACACCTGAAGAAATATCGCTCCTCGTGATTTCGCCCAAATAATTATTGTTTAATTTTGATTAATGATTTGTGCGATATGTATGGCGATTAAAACGTGACTTTTGCCAGCTCGAAAATTCGCCAAGGCAAAACCGAAACAGAAATTGCTCAACGGCAACTCCCCGGTGGCCCCGACCATATCGACCATAGAATTCTGGTGAATTGGGGGACAGGGAACGGGCCTGGGTTCGGATCAATATGTTTCCCCCGCTTTCATTTGACTCGTTCTCGTTCTGTGTGTGTTGTGTTGACTCGTTCGTCTATATAAAGTCTATAAAACGCTTTCTGATTGTAAACAATACAGACGATTTAATATTGCGCGCTCGTTGGCTCCGGCTCCGGCTGCGTCTCCGCCTCCGCCTCCGGTCCCTAACTCCCAACTCTCCCCGAGCAGAACTGAAACTCAGCTCCCTGCGGAAACTTCAAATAAGCAAACAACACGCTGAGCACGCGGCATACCAGGAATCAGACTCTCGAGCGAAAAAAACCGAAATAAAAAAGATGCGGAATTGAAACGCATGTGCGCAGCGGAATCGAGGCTCGTAGGGAGTTTTTCTATGTGTGCTGAATGGAAATGAAAAAAGTTTAAGTTTAATTTGAAAACGCTGAAAAAAACGAGAGCGCAAAAAACGGCGACAGCGGCGGGAACGAGGATGGGGAGGATATGGAAGTGGAAGTGGGATTGCAAGAGGTTAAGTGAGGAAACGGAACGGGTGTCATGTGTGCTGACAGAGTAAGGACTTATTGACAGTTGGCAGTGGCACGAAAATACCGAAATGTATATGGCAATAAATGGCCACAGAAATCCTTTAAAGACAAGCAAACAAAGGGATTTTCGGGGATTTACAGGAAGGGGGTAAGGAAATCCAATCAAAGCAAACAATTAGAAAACAAGGATGGCAAGGAAAAATGTTTGTTTGAACTAAAGAGGTTTCTTGCTTTATTTCTAAAACATTATTTCATTACAATATTTTATATTTTCAGCTAGAGAGAACCCTTACCCTTTTGTTTTTTGGAATAAATCAAGCAGCCACGATTTTTCCAGCTATTTTATACCCCTTCCAAGACCCCGAAACCACCTCTAATGGGCATCCAAATGAGCCCAGTGCATTCTTGGCTTAATCTCTTCTGAAACTGTCTTAAAACTGTTGCCTCAATTGCGGTCCATAAATGGTGCAGCACTCAGCAAAAAAGTCATAAAACTACACGAAAAAAACTCTTTGATTTACGTTCTTCTAATGATGCCTCAAACAACAACAATCAGGCACAATTGAGACCTAGAACGGAGCAATAAACAGGGGAAATCGAAGCCGCAGAGAGCTAAAACCGAAGCCGGCGAATCAACATAGGGAATCGGTTTCGGATTTGGAATGGGAATTGGAGGAAAAAAACGGCATTATCGCTGGCTGTTCGTGGCGTAAGTCGCGCTTTGATTGCCACAAAAAGGGGCATGAAAATACAAGAAGAAGCGGGAATCCGGCGGCATTCAATACTCTTGGCACTATAAATTACATGGCCGGGCAAGAAATCGAAATCATGACCATAGCTCCTCGTCTCGTCTCCGATTATGAGACTTAAATTGACCGAGTTGGCGGTAGGGGCGGCGGAGTGCTAGGGTGTGCGGGGCAGCGATCGCATTTCGAGTCATAAATAATCATAGTTGTGCCATTTATTATGACAAAATATCATTTGGACATTTGTTTGCAGCTCTGGGCCCTGCTCCTGGGCCTCGGGCTGGAGTCCCAGGCTCCCATCCCCTCCCCAAATCCTGCTCGCTTATCGCAATTGCTGGATCTCTGGCTGGCATCTCCTCCTCGCTTTTTTCTCTGGACTCGAATTGTTTGCACAATTTTCATTGCAATGTCTTTTTGTGCTGCGTTTTAATATAAATTATTTTTAACAATTTGCTGTGTGGCTCCTTCTTCGCCTCGTTCTTCTCCAGCATCAGCCTCACCACAGTCTTATTCTGTTTTTTTCTCTTTTCTGAGGGCTCTTATTGCGCAATCCGAGACTGGAACTGAAACGGCGACTGAGGTCGACAAAAAGGCCCAAAAAAAGAGCAAGGAAGCTGAGCTAGAATGGGGATTTGATGAAGTTATAATACCCTAAGATTGGTTTATATTTATGACACAACAATAAATAAATATTAATAAAAAAGTTCACCTTTTAAACAGGTTATTCAATTTAAGTTTTCCATTATTTCTCTCTGGAATATTGAATTTTAGCTCTTCTGTTAATCTTCTCTCCCTTCAGCTCTTCTTTATTTACAAACAGAGTCCATGCTGTTTTCCATCAAAAAGCCCTTGAACCCGTCCTTGTTTAGAGTATAGGGCAGAACTTTTGCGGCCCCAGACGCTACGTACCGCAGGCCCTTGACCTGCCCTCGCCGACTTGGCGGCTTGGCGGCTGCAACCAAAGGCGCATTAATCTCAGCCAGCGAATGTCAGGAATTGTGGCTATGCCGACATCTCGGAGGAAGCACTGGGTCCGCTGAAAAGTGTAAGTTTCATTTTGTTTCGTTTATTGCTGATTCCAAGGCGCAGTCGAACAATGTTCTTACCTAGCAGCATTCCCGGTCCGCTGCAATGTCTAGCAATTTTTGATAAGCTGGGCAATGGATGGGAGGTGGGCTTGGATCTTGGGGCAGGACCAGTGATGAGCTAGAGCTAGACTTTGGTAATGCATAATAGTTTCTCATAATCAATTAAACTAAACTCTAGCTAAAATATATTTAAACAAAATATAGTTTCTATAAAAGAGTTACTTAAATTACTAGATATTCTTCATCCATCTCCCATCGAGTTGTCAACGGTGTCTCAGTGCAGTTTGCGGCAGGCGGCAAATGGAAAACAAAGGGACCTCGAGAGTCGCGATTTATTTCGAATCGCCTGGCATCTCGACTTCTTGCGGATCAACTCCCTGGTCTGGAGCCTTTTGTGCAAAGAGTTCACTTGGCCGGGGGTTAAACGTTGTCATGATTATTATTTATGGCCAACTTCTTGACGCCGAACTGCTCTTGAATCTGGCTATTGATACCAGGAAGTTAAGAGAGTTTTCTCAAACCTTTCCCGTGAAAGCAGAGATACTCATGGCTTAATCTGCTATGATTATTCACCTTGATCTCCTTACTCGAATACGTACTTGGCAGATAAATCTTTTAGTGCCTTGCCTCCGAATTCGGGGTGCAGGCATCTCTCGTATAATTAAAATTTACAGCATTTTAAATGCTCGAGGAGCAGATGCTGATAAAGATGCTGGGCTGCAGAGGCTGCCTCCTGCTGGGAACACCCGCCCTCGTTATCCTCTCGGCTGTTTGATCTCTTAATGCAGCAATGCAGTTTAATTTATGCTGCAGACGCAACTTTCCTCACCATTCCTTTGCCGGCTTTCCCCGATGTTTATTTTTAATTTTGTTTGCATTGCTGCACGCGCCACATTTCAATGTCAGTCCCCCGATTTCACTCCACGCCATTATCCCGCACTATCACCCTCCGCATCAGCATCTGCCTTATGTAATAGTCGAGTGGCGTTTTCCCGGAGTTTCCTCGAGTTTCCTCGCTTCGTCACCTTCGTCGGCGTGGTGTGGCGTTATTTTCGTAGCACTTGAAATCCGCTTAATTGGTTCCTCAGCTCCGCTCAGCGCAACTCGACTCAACTCGGCTCGAAATAGTCCGGGACTCACTCTATTTCGGGTCTTGCGCTCCACCCTTTGGTTATTAATATTTACAACCTGGCCAAGTAATTTACAACAGTTATGAGCCAGCTCTCGAGCAGGGCGTTAATAAATGTTTGAAATTCCTTTTGAAGTGCCCGGGTGGCTGCGGGAGTGGGAAAGTGAGTCAGCTGCCGGGGATTGCTCTGATATGTACTTTATTTTTGTCCATTTCAATCGATTGAAGACGCAAAATGAACCAAGCGGAAATTCCTTAGATGGAAATTAATTGAAACGACAATTTCCTAACCCATTTATAAAGCGGCTTAAATCACTCTGATTTAGCCCACAAAAAAAGAAAGCCAAGACAAATAACTCGAGCTGCAATTTTGATTAAGAATCAAATTCTGAAAGATTTGAGAAAGCAGCTTCCCATGAGAAGGAACCAGCTCGCTGGACCCAAGTTAAATTTATAATATCACGCCGGTCAGCTGGCTGTGCCTATGCATATCTCTTCCTCAAAGAGCAGGAAAAATTCTGAGGAAAAACAGGGGGGAAAACTGTGGCATGGCATGCCAATTGCAATAAGGGAACGGGGCGGAGGGGCAGAATAGAACCCCACCAGGATGCGGGTGGGGCCTGGGATTCGGAAAGGAAACCAAACTGCACGACTTTGGCGTTTTTTGATGAATGCGACTGCAAGCAACAGAGGGACAGTCGCGCGGGGGAGTTGCAACTGCCAAGAGTTTTCTTAGTTTTTCCAAGTTTTCAGCTGCGACTTGGGAACTTCCACGAGCCTGCCGCGCCTGATTGCTGAAATTCACGCGACTCGATTGTCCAACAGAGCCGGGGCCCAGTCGGTTGGCAGAGTTATGAGCTTTAGTTTTAGTTAAAAGGTCTATTCTGTGCTGGCCCTCATAAACAAATTTTTCAGCCAGGTCCGCCGCCGGCCGGGCCAATGGGAAAGTAATTTAAATGCAACGCCGAGCGGGCAAATTGTGGCCGTTTAATGAGCGATTAGAGCGTCTGCATCTTGCGACGAGGATGATGGCATGGCGGCACGAAGCCCACGGAGGAGATGCAGATGCAGGCCAGTCACCGTTATGATTGGGTGCCGATCCAATGGCTATTATTTATTTACTAGATCGGCGGTCCCCTAGTTCATAATCCTTTCCCTTATCATAAGTATAACAACCAAAGCATTTTTCTCAAGATCGATCTTTATTCTGCATTCTTTTCCTCGAACTCTTGCCAGTTTTTCATCTCGGCGATATAGTTTAAGTATCTACCACTTCATGAAGCTCTCACACTTGGCCAACACTTGGCTCATTATGCAAATCGCAAGTGCAAACCTAATTCAACTTAAATGGAAACTCATAAAATGCACAACCACTCCGCTTTCCCCCTGCCCCGTCCGGAAAGCTATGTTTACAGCCAAGCTCATTGAAGCCGCCACTTTGCCGGCTGACAAGGCGGGCTAAGCCCACGCGATTAGTCAGGAGAGCGAAAAAAATAAAGGAGGAGGGATCCAGAACCAGCACCAACACCAGCACCAGAACGAGCCCAAAACGCCACTCGAGTTCACAACTCAGCTCGAGTGTCAATTAAATTAATATCAATTAAAAGCGGCTGCAACTTGTTGCATCAACTCTTCAGCTCTCCAGCCAGCCTTTCTTCCTATTCGGCGGCTCTCGAGATGGGAAATTATGCACACGCCATCGGTGCCGTCGCCTCCGCCTCCGCCTTTTGAGAATTGCGCGGTGGGAGTGGCACTTAATGAAGGGTTGAACTAACTGCAATGCTGGAAATTTAATCAGTCATTTCCTGGAGCCACTTGAGATGTAGAAAACGAAAGAAACCACTTTAAAATAGCAGTAAATCGAGGTAATTAATGCAAGCTTTATAAGAGGAAAAATATAACAATTGTTATGGATAGAAAAGCCTTTGAAAACAATATTAAAAAAGAAACCTTAAGATTAAAATTGGTTTTAAAGGTATCCTCATCTTTAGACTTGAATGAAACCATCCCTAATCAGGTAGCTAAATCCCTGTATATTTCTCTCGGTGCACCTGTCCCACTTTGTCAGTGTCAGCAAGGATTAATAGAGCGGAGAGGAGTAGCGCCGCGGCAGAAGGCAGCTTGGATCAGCGCTCAGCTGCCAAAGTTGCAAAAAACGCTCCCGTGGGCGAAGTGTCACAAAATTTGCACGCAAACGCGGAAAGCCACATGGCAGCAGATATGTCGAGTGTGTGGATGCACAGATATGTACAGATGCGGATACCGATACGGTTACAGGAGCCAAAGCTGAAGTCGAAGTTGAACCTGCGGCGAAGAATGTCCCGAGTGATGACAGTCACAGTTATCGAGGTGTTTATTGTTATAAACTTGGAAAAATAATTAAAACTTAAGCATATATTCAGCTTATTCTATTTTTATTATTTAATCTTTTAAAAACTATTTATATTTCTATATCCTTTCTAAGACTGTTTGCTGCGCTGGGCCAATCATTGAAAGCCACTGATCCCTGCGATGCGGATGCCAGTTGCCTCCGCCTCCAATCTCCCAGATCCATCTCCATCTCCATCGGGTGGCACACACATGTCAGCATGTATTGGATGTCGTCCCTAGCTGGCTCCGTCGGTGTATCAGCTGCCAAGGAAGCTGTCGCTGGGAAGGAAGCTGCTACCCAGAAGCCAGAAGCACTCCCTGTTTCCAGCTCACAGCTCCGGCCTCATCTGTCTCCGAGTGCGCGTATCTTACGCACGCACACGCATCGCATCCACCAGATACTGAGATACTCGCTCAGATTCTCAGCGGCAGCCAACATCCGCGACAGAGTCAAGGAAATGCGCAAAACTTGGGCACTGGCGAATTTATAGCGACAAATGTTGACTTGAAATACGACATAGAGAGGGGCATAGGGGGGACAAGGCGCCCAAGGAGATGCCTGCTCAAATTGAATGTCAATCGATTTTAGTTTTTAATTTAAAAAGCCGCGCCTCGTTTTGTCTCATCCGCTGGGAATCCAGTTATAAGTTGTAAGACATGTTAAGATTTAAAATAAACCTTAAAATAAAGAATATGCTTATATATAAATTCTTGGTGCTTCGTAAGCTTTAAGATACATCTCCCAGACTGCCATAGGATTGTCATGCAACGCCCCCGAGTGCCAACGGTAAACAGACAGACAGATAGACAGGCCGGGGAAATGGTAAAATCGCGATGGTTGGGAAGACAATTATTTGACAAACGCTCCAAGTGGGAGCTGCAGCGGTTCCCGTGGGAGCGGCTCTGAGAGCCTATCCAAATAATGGCCCGCTAATTGTTTAATTGATAACCAGGCAAATCCCACCACGAACTCGCGTCTCGCATCCGCGGTGCGGTCTGTCAGCAATTTGTGCAAATTGCACGCACCTCGCCACACGACTCGCATCGCAGGCCCCTTCCATTAGGCACTATATAAACATATCAACACCTGTTATGGCACATGGGCCCGCTGCAAATATTGAAAATCACAGGTTCGCCCATCCATCCGCCCCCTCTGCAACCTAAATAAGTTTTATTTGCTTGATTTCAGCCAGCTCAGTTATATGCAAAAATGTCCGCTTCCGATGTGTGTGTGTGTGTGTGTCCTAGTCAATCAATGAGACATGCCGACAGGGGACAGGACGCGCGGACAGGCGTACAGGACATTTTCATGAAGTAAAGCCGGACAGGAACGCTGGACCGACGAGCCGGCAAGCGAGTGTCAGGTGTGCCTGGCTCTTAATCCTGCACGTTGGTCGTTTGTCGCGTGCAAAAATATTTTCAATACACTGGAAAAATAGATATATTACAGGCTATAAGTAGAGTTTCATTTCAACTCCAATGGGTTTCCCTCTTTTTGGTCAGTGTCCTCTCCTTTGCAGCTGCATTGTCAATTTCACACGCCAGTTGGTCTTCTCACTCTGCGTCCATAGTCCTTGGTCCATGGTCCTTGTTTCCGCCACCACCGCTCTTTCAACCCACTGGAGTGTATTTTGTTATTGCTAACCATTCGTGGCACGTTCAATTGATTGAATTGAAGTCCGCATCGCAGCGCATCTCATCGCAGTGGAATGGCAGGAGGCACTGCGAAAAATCAGAGTATTTTTAAGGGACTTCTGTATATCCAGAAGTTTATAATTTATTGAAGCTTTAGGCCCCTCTTGACTTTATTTAAAGGCATTCTGTATTTGATTTTTTGATTGTTTTTACTCGTTTTTTATCCCATTTTGTTTCAGTGTTTGCAACAAGGCTGTCCAATGGCGAATGGCGATGTCCTTTCACTGTTATTGTTATTGTTGCCTAGGCTTGTTAGGCTGCGTTTGTTTTTGCTGGCGCTGCCTCGATCATATGTCCCTGCCAGCTGTCTCCTTCTGCCCATCTCGTCATCACTGCATCTCTCTATCTCCATCTCCATGCCCCGTATGGTGGTGGCAATTATTCAATTTGATTTACTCTTCCTCGCCCGCTTTGTTTTCCCTTACGCCGCGTCCCTTTCGAGCGGCTTTGGCACATTGTTGTTATCACACTTGAATAGCTGCCAAATGTGTCGCCCGTTGGCGGCGTCACAGTTTACACCTGTTTTCCCCGCCTGCTCTCTTTCCCCTCCTCGCTGCCTATCTCTACTACTCCTGCCAAAGCGGAAGTCGCTGCTCGCCCAACGGAAGTGAATTTAATGCGAGTGCAAATAGGATAACCGCTTTAGCAGGCGGCCATTAACACCTTAAAATGGCGATTTGCCACACAATTTCAGAGGTATTAAATATATGCATTAAGTTAAGGGGAGCTACTTTTGACTACATTTAATATGCATATTTATTAATATAGAAAGAAGAAAGCTTTCTGAATAGAAATTAATCAATTTAATGTCATTCTTCATTTGAAAACTAAAAAGGTTTCCAAAGTTAGGCGCTAACTAACATTGCTGCTGGTTCCTTGAGATACTTACCCAATAATTTACAGACTTCGTTACCGTTTGTGTTGCAATAAATTGTGTTCTTCGATGATGCAACACACGGCAGACACCTCACCTGAATCAATTCAATCAATCGTTTTATCGTTTTATCCTGCTGTGTTTAGTACATATTTTACAACGTCTTAGCGGCGGAGTCCCTTTTGGTCCGCCACTGAACCCCGCCTGAACCTTAACAAATAGCGACGAAAATTGCAACAAATGTGTTACGAATGGTTCGTGATCGTGGCATGACAGAATGTCGCCGGCAACAACAGCAACTGGAGGATTGTAGACCAATGAGGAAATCGTTACCTTGGCTTAAACCACTTAAACATCACGAGTTGAACTCTTAACAGCCTGGGACTGCAGTCTGCCGTTGATGCTGGGAGGCTGGGAGAAGGCTTTTCCGCGGACTGCAGCCGCTGATGTTGATGAGGAGGAGATGACGACGACGGCAACAAAGAAGTTGACAACAGCAACGAACCCTACAGAAACTGAAGCTGCACCGGGGAAAATAGTTGGTAAGAGAGGCTCATTTTAAGAAGGATTTAATTTTCTTTTCTTTTTCATGGAAATATATACGAATCCCTCATAAAAATGCAATTAATTTCAGCGAGATGAGACCTACTTATAGGTCGTGTAAGACTTTCCTTGCAGTGCAGATTAGCTGCGCGTTGATGGGAACCAAAGAGAAGCAGAGCGGGACGGTGACGGAAGATTGGGGTTTTTGGTAGCTACGGGCTGCTGAAGATGCTTGTTTGTTGTTGCTGGCTATCCGTGTATCTCTGTATCTGTATCTGTAACTGCTCTGGCTCTGGCTCTGCCTTCAGCTCTAGCTTCTACTCCAGCTCTCGCCGATTACAACGTAACCAAGTGTCTGAGGCCGCCGTGTTGTTAGTTAGTTGGATGCAAGCTGATGCAATAAATCGCTGACATTGTCCGAAGTTGTTGCTGCGATTGTGATAAAAGTAAATCGCTGGCGAATGCTGGGACACGATCTGCCGGCCCTGGAGGTACAGGCATACCATCATTGGTACCACCTCCATCGATATCACATTACAACCCATTCAAATTCCGTAATAGACAGCCTGGCCTTGCCCCACTTAGCGGTTCCGCCTCCTTGCCTTATCAGTTTCACATGGCCAACACGTAGGAAAAGTTAACGCACACACACACATCCTTCGCCGAACTCGTTCTAATTCGCGTATCTGTGTGCCGGGGAAAAGTTCTTCAAACCACTTGGAATTTTTGGGAAAATCCCCAAAAGCGTTGCGTTGGCGTATTCTAAACTTTGCGCTACTTTCTGCCGGAGCTAAAGTCATTATCATTAAAGCCATACTTTGCTGCCAGAAACTTTCGCCTGGCAAACTAAGGAGACTGGGGACGAAGGGGAGAATATTGTAAATTGTATCTAACAGATACTTTATCGAGCCGAAACAGAAACTTTTGCCATTGTCCGCGAGCGACAAAACTGACACACATGTGAAGATGGAGGCACACTCGCACAGACACTCACAGAGTCCTGCGAGTCCTGGTCTGGGAATTACATGCCAAGATAATGAGAGTATAACTGGGCGTGGCGGCAACTTATTCTTCGATTGTACTGGCAACTTTTGCGGGAAAACTTTTGCCCTTCTGCAGCATGCAAAATTCGGAGAGGAAAGTGATGGGAAAAATATGCTGCAAACTCTACATATTTATTATTTTATTTTCTTAATAATATTTATAAAAATGTAACATAAAAGCCAAGGCACAAGTCCAGCTTCCCAAGCTCTGGCGTATGCAAATTCCACTTGCCTTGGGCGCCTGTGGGACAAACTCCAATTTGTAATAAAACAACTGCGGGCACTGTCAGTGCCTTTAGAAAGTATTGCCATAAAGTTAAGAAAAAAGAAAAAAATGCTCATAAACAGAACGCGATTGGCTGCTGGTCAATCAAGTTGCCTAGCGTTTTTTGTGGGCAAAAATGTGGCCAAAAGAAAGGCGCCCAAGCGGCCCAGGCCGGGCCGAGGAAGTGATAGATTTTCAGGCTCACCGAATCAGGTTAGCAGTTCGCTGGCCAGAAAAGAGCAGAGCGTGGCAGGAACCAGCTGCGACTTCTCCGCTGGCCTTTCACTGCTTCAGCTGCGGTCGAACTGCAACTGCAACGTGCAACGTGCAACAATGCCTTGTTGATTTCCATGGCCTCAAGCGCGGTGATTACCTCGGCATGTTCCTGTCAGTTGGCGGGCAATGAAGACATATTGTGGTCATCGAATGCTGATTTTCAGGGGCCCCCAGCTCTGGGTTACAGCTGGGATGGAGGGGCTCCAACAAGAACCCTTTCTGGATTGTGTTGTGCTGCTAATTAGAGAGGTTCTTTGGATCCTAATAGTAATTGGAGGCTTCAGTTTGAACAAGGAGTTTCCCATAAGCAGCCCTTAGTCAAGGATTTAAAGCTTAAAATATATAAAATATTTTGCAAGGATATAATCACAACGATCAATATATAACGTAATGACCTGCGGATCTTTTATATTTTAATAAAAATGTTTAAATTTTGTTAAATATATTCTTAATGTTCATATATGTATATCTATATTTATCATCTCAAATATTCTACATATTTTGTGCATCTTCTTCAGGTTTTACATACTTTGGGCAAGTTCTTCAGGTTTTACATTGCCGACTTTCAAGGCCAGAATCTTTATTCCTCTTGACTGCCTGAAAGTATGCAAATGGTTTTTTAATCGTTTTCGGTAAAGCTAAACTCTTGGAAACTAGTATATGGCACATCAGACTGCGGATTGATCAATCCGACTGCATTATCAGAAAAATAATAAAACTAATTAAAACCAGAAAATCAATGCCTTTAATTTTTTACATTTTAAAGTTAAAACAACTAATGTGTGAAATTAACAATGTTACGCTCATCTAACGCTTGATTAATCTTTGAAATTTCTCATATACTTCGGTTATATAATTCCTGAAAAATCCAGTTGCAACTTACAAGAGGAAAAAAGAAGAAAATTAAGTTTATAATATAAGAAGCTGGCGGAAAAGCACCAGATCCTCGTGAGTTTTCATTGAACTGTGAATTTTCTCAATTTTTAACACGCGAGGCGCAAAAACAAAGGACCGACAATAAGGACGGAGTCCGTGGTCCGGGGTCCGGATCCCGGACAATGGCCCAACAAGGAGACTATGACGACAACAGCCCCAACAGTAGTCATCATCACGCAAACAAACAAAGACAATGCAAATGTGGCACACATCAGGACATTAAACTCGCACTTGTATTGCTGCAACTTAAAGGAAATTTGCCATTACAATTTTAGTATTATTATCGAATTGCTTGAAAATGTTGATTGAAATTTAAACAGGATATACATGTTGTGTGGTTAATATTATTTCTTACAATCATGCATTTTTGGGAAGTAATATTAATAAGTTTCCATCAATGTTGCCTGTATGTTTCAATTATTGGTTGAAAAAATTGAAATTTTGCAATATTTTTATATTTTGGGGTAGATTAAAAAGTGAAAACAGTTTTTGTTTAGTAATTTATGAAATTAATAGAAAGTATATTAATATTTAAATTGTTCTAATTTACAAGAACCACCTCATCTAACACCTTAGCAATTATTTATCTAACTTTCAAGTTAAGTTATCTTTAGTTGCTGATCTGTACATCTGTATACGAACGTTGCTTGGAGATCCTGTGACATTTTAAGGACACTCCTTTATCAAAATTTTCTGACAAGACCTGCACCGAGGGCTATGCCATTTGCCTTTATAATTGCATTTCTGATTAGATGGCTCCCAGTCCCCTGGAACTCTGTAGAAACCCGGGGTGGTGATGGGAGGTTAGATGACTGACCCCAGCCTTTTAGCCAATGAGACTCGTTAGCCAGCTTCAGTTAGCCACAACAACAATCGCCCTCATAGTCATCAACATCAGCAGGTGCTGCCAGGGAGGCGGAGCTGCCCTCCGCACCGCAGACGTTAACAACCGGCGACACATGCAGCAAAGTGGGCCAGTTTACACCTGCAGTTAGTGGCCAGGTGAGTGGGGCGCCAGGACTGTGCAGCAGGGAGGTCACTGTTCCAACCGGGCCGTGGCCTCTCTCTCATGTAATTATTTGTAATTTGTTTGCCCAAGTGCAGGCAAGTGGAGATTTCGTTGTCGGCAATGCAAACCAATTGTCCTTGCCAGTCCTGCCGCCACTCCGCCCAGTTGGGAAGTGTACTTAGTTATGGCTGTTATTGCAGCTAATACAATATAGAGGCTACAAGCTACAAGCTACAGTGGGGAGCATAATGTTGGTTGTCGTAAATCGAAAATGCCAACAGCTACTTAAAAGCCTTTCCATTTGAAATATTGGATGGCGAGCCCTCAGAAGGGTGGGGTGGCTTTTAGGATGCCCTCACCATCTACGTATATACATATATATTTATATAGATTAATGATGGCGACGGCTGACAGCGGAAACGGAAATGTTTTTGCCTCGGCCAGACTCAGGCATTCCGAAATAATTAACCCGAAATAGACAGCAAATCTGAGAGAAGGCCGAAAGCTTATTGTGTAATTGTCCAGTGGCAGTGACAAAGACAACAAAGAGCCAGCAGATCCATAAATTATCGGCATCCAGATGGAGGGATTTCTCCTGCTAATCCAAGTCGGGCTCCCCTAATAATACACAGGAAGAATTATTATATTATTTTAATTTATTTAATTTATAAGAACGAGAGCTCACTACCCTAAAATGTAAAATTAATAATATGTTTGTGAAAGATGTAGATCTTTTTTTTGTTCGGTGTTTCCTCCCCCAACTAGAAACAGGACAGTCTGCCTCAACGCCGCATCCTTACTGGAATATTTCAATTACGGCCCAACTCCGAGGCGAACCACAAAAGAATTGAACCCACTTCCCCTGGCATATGCTCGCGGGCTGTCGTCCTCCTTCAAGTTGAATACATTTCGATTAATACAAATTTGCTTATTTCCCTCTTTGAATGCAAATCGAATTATGCGCGGAATTTAAGTGGAATTTCGGGACAAGATTTGGCCATTCTAGCTAAATTTAAATTCAAATTCGGCGGTTAATAAGTTAAATTTTTATAAACCTTATATGGTAATAATGTAATTCGAAACAAAGCTTTCACCTTGACATTTTCAGTTCAATTTCATTAACTTCGCAGTTCAGCAGATGGAGGGGTGAACTTATTCTAGTGCAAACTATTATTTTCACTCTATGGCCATATTTTCACTCATTATTTCTTGGCCAAAAAACCAAAGCTGTAAAGCTTATTAGAACCAGGAAATGGGCGTCTCTAATTCTTTATAGATTAAAGTTGAAAACGACAAAAGTGTGTCATTTACAATGCTACGCATATCGAACGCTGGATTAATCTATGGAAATCTCTCACTTATGCCACGGCTATATAAGTCCGGGCAAATGCAGTTGTAACTCACAAAGGAAAAAGAAAAAATGAAGTTCATCTCATCGCTCCTGGTACTGCTCCTGGCCCTTGGAGCTCAAGCTCAACCAACAACAACCACAACAACAAAAGATCCTCGTGAGTTTTCCTTGAACGGAGGTTTTGTAGATTTTCTCTATTTTAAATGTATTTTTTTCAGGCCGTTGGTGTCAACTGAATTTGGGTCCCGCTTGGGGTGGTAAAGTTTGTTAATAAAATCGTAATAAGATATGAATATCTAATTGTATAACACAAACAATTTGTTCCTGTTCTTTTTATTACCTTGAATTAAATTTATATATGTGACGAAGTTTCTATTTGGCAATTCTAGCAAATATTCTAGCAAAATTTAAATTCAAATTCGGCGGTTAATAAGTTATATTTTTTAAACTTTTTTCATTTTTAATTAATGTAATGTAATTAATGTAATTTCAAACAAAGCTATCACCTTGACATTTTCAGTACAATTTCATGAACTTCCCAGCTCCAAACAGCAGATGGAGAGACGGACTTCTCATTATTATTTCATTATTTCATGGTCAAAAACCCAAAGCTGTAAACCTAATTAGAACCAGGAAATGGTATTGAATGGAAATGGAATTGAAAACGACAAAAGTGTGTCATTTACAATGCTACGCATATGGAACGCTAGATTAATCTATGGAAATCTCTCACTTATGCCACGGCTATATAAGTCCGGGCAAATGCAGTTGGAACTCAGAAAGGGAAATGAAAAAAATGAAGGTAAAATTTGTCATTAATAAAATCGTAATTAGATATGAATATCTAATTGTATAACACAAACAATTTGTTCCTGTCCTTTTTAGTACCTTGAATTAAATTTATATATGTGACGAAGTGGCTATTTGAGACTGTCCGGATCCAGGACAATGGACCAACAACGAGATGACAACAGCACCCTTGCTGGAATATTTCAATTACGGCCCAACTCCGAGGCGAACCACAAAAGCATCGAACCCACGCCTCCGGCCATATGCTTGCGGGCTGTCGTCCTCCTTCGAGTTGAATACATTTCGATTAATACAAATTTGCTTATTTCCCACTTTGGATGCAAATCGAATTATGCGCGGAATTTAAGTGGAATTTCGTTGGGGGCGTCAACGGGAATTCGGCGAAAATTTGCATCAATTTTTCTTGGCATTAACAACGGACTGTACGGGAATGGGTGCGGGAGGGGGACTGTGCCGAGCTATCTGTGCCATTATTGAGTTAATAAATCACATGCCAGCTTCAATTACCACAGTGTGCGGCAGTGGAAGTGGAAATGCTTACCTCAAAAATGCCGCTGACTGACAACACTCGCAGCTCGAGGATCTGAAATGTCATTACCAGCCACTTGAAATATTCGATTTTCTATTCAGATGCTAAATTTGCGTAATAACTCAGCCGATTCAGTCCTGTTTCGTCCTGTTCTCGTCTTTCGTCAATCCCGAATCGCTCTTGTTTGCCATTTGGCTGAATGTAGAAAGGGAAAGGAGCTGTCAGGACCTGCAAGGCGTATCCCTTACTGAAGTCCTCGTCGAATGAATACTGACTTCGATGGGCGTCTCAAGCACGTCGGTCCTAATAGGAATCGCACTGGAATTGAATTAGACATGCGAGGGTGACAGGCAGGGCAAAAAAAGCAAAGGAATGACAATATTTAAGGAATTTTATTCAATCCTGAAATCCTTTTTCTACCCTTAAAAAATTGGAGAAAACAACTTATGATTATCCGGAAAGGTTTTAGTTTGATAAACTTCCCCATCCTCTCTGTTTTAATCAAGTTCCAATTCTCTGGGTGAACTTAATTACCCATCCATTTTAAGCCTTCTTCTGCCTTTGTTTTAAATTTGTACAAAATGGCGGGGAAGCGCGGAAAGTTACCGAAACTGAAGTTGTTTATATTCCCCAGCGACTCCCTTGGCCCTTTTTGGACATCATCACAGAGCTCTGGGCATAGTACAGCACAGCGTGAACGTGCGAACGAACCGGATATCCGTTTATGGAGCGGATGTTGCCTGATTTCCGCCCCGCTGACAGGCCAACCAATATACCAATGGCCGCCGCCCTGCCGTCGGTCCGAATTGTTTGCAATAATTTATCTTCAACTTGCATTAAATGACAAAAACGCTGTATTGTTGCGCCAGTCGTCGTCGCACCATAAATCAGAGATCAGGCCCCGAGCACGGTAATTGCTGTGGAAATGCGGCCAAACTGGGTTAAGCTGAAATTAGTTGCTTCGAGTCGGACAAGCCGGCAAACATTTTTGATTTAGCTTTTCGATTGGCCGCTCTCTGTCTCTGTGCAATTGCAGTTCCTAGTTCCTAGTTCCCAGTTGTTTGGCCAACTTTTTCCAAACACTCGCACACACACTGCCGGGCACTGGCACGAACAATATTTTAGAGCAGGGCGGGGAAGTCGGGTCTTTGGTTTTATCCTAGTGAAAGGTATTTTCATTTTTTTGGGGATTTAGCGATGTAATGATACTAATTATTTGAAGGATATGTAAGCTAGAAAAACTAATGAATATCCTGAGAGCAAATTTTCCTTAAAATATTATTTTTGGAATGAATTATTTATCCTCTATCATTAATTGTTAAAGCAATCATAGCATTTAAACTATAATATCTGCCAGGGTATCCTGGATTTCATTCCCTGAACCCACTATAATTTTCTTGTTCCGTCTCTGACTCCAAGCTGTGTCTCTGGCTTTGGATATATATTTCTGGGTCTGGCTCTGGTCCTGGCATGGGCAACATGCACAGTAAATTTTCATTTGCAAGACAGTTGGTGGTGTCGGTGCCGAGGAAGTGGGCGGCACTATTGGCCGGGAGGACATGCATTTAAATACGTGTTGAATTATTGTCCTGCAACAGCAGGAGCAGCCGAGTGCGCCGAGGATATGCTCCAGTTCCAGTTTCAGCTACACTCTGCCCCGTTTTCCTCTCTCCGTCGTACCTATTAAATTAAATTGCTTAATTTTCTGGAGCTGCCAGAAGGGGAGAGGATCCTGCAGGGGAACATCAAACATTACAAAACTTTCATCATTGTGTGACATGGAATTATTTGTTTGCTCGTTCTTGCCGTTCCGCTGGCGCTTTCTGTTGCCATTCCTGTTGTTGCCAGGCAACATTCATTTCGGTTGTTTAGATTTTATGCTCGGGAATTTTATTTATCACCAACTCCGCTCCCCGGCAGCTTCCACTCCGATTATTTACTAAGCTCCATGTCCATGTCCGTGTCCTCTCCTCTCATTGTTGCTTAGTTGGTCAGCATGACAATAATAGCAATAATAATTAAAACAAATGGACTGTTCTCCGGTGGCATGTGTGTGCGGGGTCCGATTGTTTATGCAGCCTGCGGGCAGTAAGCAAATGTAGTGATTCAAGTGTTATGCGATCAAAGGCAACGGCTCTGAATGACCGAATGCTTTATGTAACAAGCAGATTAGCAGTAGAGTCTGCAATCAAACAAAACCATTGGAAGGAAGGGCATGGGTTTATAAATACAAGAACTTCCAAAGAGTCAAGATTCTAATATTAACAAGAACTCATTGCTTTTGGCTATTTAATCCAAGGATTACTTATGACATCTCCATAAGCAAACAATAACAAATTCATACTCTACTCCGATTTTATAGCGACTTTTTCCTGTCTTAAACTGTGATTAAAATGAAACCCAAACCGAGGGCGGGCAATGCAATCGTTTGCCACAATCAAGACATTCACCTGGCTTACCTTAACCGTCGTAATCACAGCCATCATCGGCCGCACACAGACGCACTCACTTAGTCACTTACTCACCCACCGGCTGGCAGGCGGAGCAGCGAGTCCTTGAAGGAACTTCTTCGGTCCTGCCACAGGCAGCCTTCAGACAACTGGCAGCAGACGAGACATCAGACGAGACAGGACCCGGCAACATTGGACTCATAATTCATTAAGACTTTTTTGAGTTATGCACAAGTTTGTTCGCTTCTTTTCTTTATTTTTCAGCAGCAACCCCGTCTGCTGCCGGAGGACAAAACCGATAAGGACCAAAGGCACGGTGGCAGCAGGAGGAGGTGGCGAGAAAGTGCTTCTGCTCCTGGATGATAACTGGCTACCGTTAATTTTTTCCCCTGCCACTCGGGACACCGTAAGACTGCTGAAAGTAAAGCGTCTCGCACTGCCAGTGCTTTAAGGTGTAAATTCTGGAAGCCATAAACAAAGGGCACTCCTTTCGTTAGCCCCCGCAGATCCTTCCTTCAATTCTTATTCCTATTCCCCGGCTATATCTTCCAAGTCAGCTGCCGCTGCTGCTGCTGCTCTTTTGTTTGCTCGCCTTGGAAACTGCTGCATTGTGTTCAGGTCCGATTGGTCAAAACAGTGGAGAAATCCCAAGTCTCTTTAAGAATTTAACAATCAGCTTTTGATATTCACTTTTATAGAATTCGCTGCTGGATTTACTGAACTTTCTGTCAAAGAAGAGGTATAACCCTTTGAAATTCCAAGTTTTTAGGAATATATAGTCCCCGGAACTAACTTTTCCATGACCACTGTGCAGAGTCCTTCATCCGCTGGCCACGTTTATGGCGCCTTGTGCCCAGGAGAACGAACAGAGCCGAGCCCTTTCACCATTCCAGCCCATAAGTTCAGCCGGCTGTGCACAAAATGAAATTGTTTTGCTCGACGTCGCTTTGCTTTTTACTCGGCTACTTTTTAGTATGCCGAACAGCAGCTGCTGCTCCTTGGGTCCTCGGCGCCTTCACTCCTTTGGTCCTGATTCAGCTGAGTCCTGCTGTAAACCCCATGCCCACTCCCTGGGCGAAGCGTCCTGTTCTCGCCGCGCTGCACAGAATTTGTAATTGCAATGTCGGTTAATTAAATACAGTTTTACTTTATGTAGCTGTAGCTCGCTCGCACTCGGCCGTGTTGTTTATCTTGTGTAGCCGTCATTTTTCTCTATTTTTCACTTAGGGCTTGTTACACTCTCAACTGGGCCTAGTCTGCGAGAGGCTGTTCCTGGGAAATTTATTGCCGCTGCCCCGGCAAGGAGCTGAAGGCGTTTCTAAAAGGATTATGAGCTGAACATGGAGGTATGCGAGCTGAGTTGAATGCCAGCCACGCCTGAAATTCTACATTTAGACAATGAAAAACGTATAGGCAAGAAAAGGTCCTTCTTGTAGAAATAAGGAATTATTTAAGTGAAATATTGGGATAAATAACTTGTGGTAAAAACTGCAATGCAACTCGATTGGCAAAGGAAATAAATCTAAGTAAAATATTCGATTGAAAATTAAATAGCTTAGCTTCAGAAAACATTTTCTTTTACTGTCAATTAATAGTGGAATTTTTTGAAAAGGAAAAACAGCTTATGTGCCACTGGGTTAACCTACGACAAATGAACGTAAGCTTACAAACCACGTAACCAAACAGCCTGTGAAAAATGTATAGTAGCAAAGGAATTTTTTGCACTCTCTCCTCCTTTGGCGTATTCCTCATTTCCCTTTGGAATTCCCTGGCTAAACTGTTGCAGCAATTACTTGAACATATGTCCAGCAATTAAAAAAGTTGCACATACGCACTGTGTGACACTTTTCTGCTCTCTGCTCTCTGTCCATTTTTCTCAGCATTTTCACTCTTTCCGGGTAAATGTTTCTTCTCTACTTTTCGCTTTGTTGTGGCATTCTGCCGTCCCCATGTTGCCTTTATTGCGTTTCTTCACGCTCATTTGTTTTCCACTCTTTTAGCTTTTATTTAAGTGAATTTCCATTTGGTCTTTGATCAAGGAAATGCCTTGGATTGGACTCGATTTATCGCTGGTTGGGGCGCGGGTAAGTTGATTAGTTTTCCAAACATTTACCATTCGAATTTAAAGCAATTTCCAATGGCGTTTGCCTAGCAGCTAAAACAGAAAGAGACGAGCCACCATTAGAATTCCGAGCAGCAAGTTAAACAATAATTCAGTGGGCTGAATTATGGCGACCCTCACTCTTGCACAGTAATCAAATATTATTTATTTGCTGTTTACACATATAACATTTCCTCCCCTGACCACCACCCCCCCAAGGAAGCCAAGCGTCTTGCTAAATTTATGCAAATTGTGCGTGGAGTGGGAGATGGGCTGGAACATGGGGCATAAATTGGCTTATTGCGCTATAAATTGTATTTATTTTGATGAAATTTACACAAGGCATAAACGAAGCCCCGAGAGTTCTCCATATATGCCTGTATATATATATATTTATTTATTTCCTCCTCAGATCTTAAAGCCTTAACTCATGGCCGTGGGAAGATATTCGTTTTTTTGTGTATAATGAACCGCAATGGCAAAGATGCCTTGATAAAAAATTAAATATAAAATGCGTGAGAAAAAATATCTGTTTTTTTTGGCGGTTTGGGGGCGAAAGCGGAAATGAGATCCTTGGGAAATTTCTGCTGCACTGGGAGAAAGAAATAAAAGGAACCAAGAACAACGAATAATAAAATATTAACTAATATCAGGAAATTGAGCTTTTAAATTAAATAAATTCAACTCCACGTAATAACATTTTCAATTTAAATACAGGGTAAGGCAAATAAATTAACAAGAAAGAACAAGAAACTCATTATTTACTGCTTCTGTAAAAAGCTTTTCCTTAATAAGAATTATCCTTGAAATAGAATAAGAATACTAAAGCTTCGACTTACACATTTTCTTACACTGTTTTTTATATACTTAACAGAAAGATTATCTCGCAGTGCATTGATTTCGCTGCTTAGCGACATTGATGTTTATGGATTTTGATTGCCCCCCGTCTCCATCGACATATCTCCATATCGCACCCTAAAGGAGGAGCTGGGACTGAAGCTGGAGCTGGAGCTAGAGCTGAGGCAGGAGCAGGAGCGATGCCAGGATAAGCACGCTTCTTTGCACAGGGGCCGCATTTTCGCCACGCCCCCTTGGCCTGCTGCTCCTCCTTCTCCTTCTCCTCGAACATGGCAACATTTAATGAATATCGAAATTGGCAATTTCAATATTAAAGCGATTTTGCCAGCTATATGAGCTGTGCCACGCTCGATAAGATTAGCCCAAGATGAGACCCCGTCCAGCTCTCTGCGTGTACATCATATGTGCCAGAGGTCGGAGGGATGTGTGTGTGTACTTAGTCGAGTCGAAAGTCATTGGCGTGTAAATTACGCCAGTCATGATGTTTTTTGCATGCTTCGATTTGATGATGCGGAAAAGTAAAGCCACAAAATCTGGGCCCCATCGGAGCCCCAGCATAAATCCCGGACTTTTGGCCTGGCCCTGGACGGAGTCCGGATATGCAAATGACACTGCAGTTTCGGTTGTGTTTTCTTTTTGCTGGAATTAATCAAGCAGCCAGCCACTCGAACGAGTAAATTGTTATCCTGGCCGGAGGACGGATGGTAGGTTCCCCAGAGAAGTTCCCCTCGCCTCGCCGGAAACTTTTCAATCTAATTGGCAAGCAGCTGGCGGGGACTCGCATCCATCTCCGGATTCTTTAGTGTTATGGCTGCCATTTGTAGTTGAGCCAGAACTCATAAAATCCAGTCGAGAGTTGTTACAATCCTGTTGGAATCCATCCGAAATGAAGCTCGGATGAGCCCCGGGGGTTGATCCGGTTTCCAGCTTCCGACCTAATGAAATTTGCAACCACCGAAATAAAAAGTATCAGTGGCTGGCAGAATGTACATAAACGGGAATTAATTTCCAACAAAATGACAAAGCAAACGGCTTAACAGCAGAAGGGTGGAGCCCCAAAAACAGAAGTCAATTCGGGAAATTCCCCGAGTTCGAGGCAGAGGGGAAAGGAATTCAAAGGGTTCAGGGGAAAACATCCCGAATAAGGAATAATGAAGGCAACTGAGGTAACCAAGAAATGCCACAAAGGATCTGCCATGTAAAGCTAAATTAATTAATGAAATGAAAACAAGTTTAGAAAGGGAACCCATTGTACTTCCGAAAGTCAGCGAAGGGAAAACGATCAATCATGAAGAAAAAAAAGGATGGCATCCTTAAAGCACAAATATATGTAAATTTTAAAGATTTTATTAATATTAAAATAGGGATAAAAATGCAGGAGCTATTCTTTCAATCAAAATAGTTACTACATTTCCTTTAATTACTGAGAAGAAATTGTTTTAAAATAATAATTTAAAACCGCTCTAATCCCTGTTCACTTAAATTTCTCAAAAGCTTTAAACTAAATCCCCCCTTTTAGCTGCAACTTTCCCTCATCCGGCGGCAGCAAAGAGGAAAAAATCAATCAACTCGTTTGAACAACTGCAATCACTTTTCGCTCGTCGAGCAATCAACATCCGTTACATTAATTTGATGTTGCCCCCGCCCCTCGGCGCTCCATCTTCGGCTAACAATATTAAAATCTTTATCAAATCGAAATTAAAAACCAGTTGAAATTGCTTCCTCCAACTACACTTCATCTGCTGGGTGTCCGTAGTCGGCAGCCAGGAAGCGGACACCCTTGGCCCGGACCCATAAAACTTTAAATAAATATGCGGACTCGGTGTGTGCCTGTGTAACCGATAACATCATTATTGATGAAGCTTTGGCCAGAAGTCACAGGCAGGAGCAGCCAACGAGGCAGGCAGCAAGAGGCAGGCAGCTAGAGGCAGCCACCCAGGCAGCTAGCAAATGGCAGAAGGCAGAAAGGCAGCTCGGGAACAGATTGCAGGAATGTGCGCCCAAGGAGTCGGATACTCACACCCAGACTCTGCTCTGAATCGGAATCGGAATCAGACCCGTAGCCAGAGATACAGATAGAGGTCACCATGCCACTCCACTCCTCCTGGGCGTGCCTGCGAAAGGACCTCGCTTGGGGATGCAGTCGATTGGGGGGCTGAAAAGTCAAAGTCGAGGGGTGGCAAACGGCGCTCGTTTAGAGATTGGAAATCGTAGACGTCGTCGCAGCAGCCGCTGTAATAACTGTAATTGATTTTTGATTTGTGATTTAATTTAACACAGTTAAATGAATTGAAGTGCAGAGAGGAGAGGAGAGGAGAGCAGGAGCGAGGCGAGAGGACACGGGAGAAAAGCTGGGCTCAGAGATGGAATCCTGGGCCTTGGGGTTATTTGCCGAGGCTTAGTTGAGTTGACTGGCTATCCAGAGGCTGGAGATGTGCGGATGCTCATATTGAATTTCGATTTGCGTTTAATGGCAACCCCTGATCCATAATCTTGTTAAATATTTTGTTTATTTTTTGCAGCTGAAGATGACTTGTCAACTCTTTGATTTATTTACAGGTTTAAAGTTTAATATTTACAATTTTTACAGGCTTTAGTTTAGTAAATAATTAATGCTTTGATTCTTTCGTTGCAGCATACATTTAAACATTTTAAAGTAAGCTATCCTACTCATGTTTAATTTATGTTTTTATTATTTTTTTCAGGTCCACCCTCTTGTCACAACAAACCTGCCTTAATCTAACTTCTTATTAATTTATTAATGTCCTCTAATTTATTTGCTATTCACCAATAATATGTTCCCTCTTTTTCTACTTAGCAAAGGAACTGTCAAAAAAAGATCTACGAGATTCAAGAGGTAATGGAAGCCAGAACACCAGATGAACAGCTCGTCCAGGAGCAGATCGAGGAGGTAAAGGAAAAGTCGGATGTCAAGGATAGCGATCATGTGAAGGGCATCAAAGCCAAGATGGAGAACATTCTAAGCTGGATAATACATAGACGTCGACGGAAGCTACGAACTGTTTTGACGAAGTAAATCTAGATTTATATTGCAAAATTAAGATCTAAATTCAAGTGGGGGTGGACGTTAAATTGATAAATATTTGGACCTAACTAATATTTATAATAAAACACATGGTAAATTTGTAAATGATTTTATGCTTCCATTAAAAATAGATCGTGAAAAGTTATCACTGTAAAATAGGACCAACTACAGACCAAAAAAAATGTCTATACGCTCTGTCGCCTTCCCCGCTCGCACGGCACTTTGTTAATTGTCTTTACCAGCCAGGACAGGACACCTTATCCAGCCGGAACATCGCAAGTGCACCATAAATGCCACAACACACAAAAACCCGAAAGTTCTCGAACCTCATGGCAGGCGGGGGGACTGCGATGGAGTGCTGCAATGGCAATTACTTGGCGTTGATGATGAGCCAAGATGCAGCCAAGTGCTTTCAGCTTTCACTGCAATGGCAATGGCAATGGCAGTGGCAGTCGCATCCTGGCAGTCTGTGGCGGGAGCAGCGGAGGAGCTCGTAAAAGGACAACACTTTGATTGCCCGGCGGATGATAACGGAGAGCGACGCCAGACGTTGTTAATGTCTGGTCATGAGTTAAACACTTCAATAAAACGTGAGCATGTGTGTGCGAGTGCGATAGTCCTGGCTCGGAACCATAAAGCAATTGTTTCGCCACGTTTAGTCCTTGGGCGTAAACGCGATTATATTACACATACGCCGCGGTGGCCCAAGAAGCCCTTGCAAGTGGCGGCACCAGTACCAATAAAAATAATTAAAATGAGCAGAAAGCAGAGCTGCAAAGATGAAGCCATTGAAATCGAGTCCTGGAATAAAGGAATCTCAACTGCTTTCGACGGGCGGAAATGAGGAAACTAGAGAGGATCTCGGAACAATTACTGCACTCGAAATACATTTGTACCTTGATTAGTGAGCTTTTCAAATGCAGAAACATTATTTTTATTTACTTTATTAAGCTAGAAAACAGATTAATAAATACATTTATTTATAGTTATAATCAAAATCCAAGAGCCATATAATTTTAATTGGTCATAGTCAATATTTGTACATTATTGCTTTAAAATCCATGTATTTTCCTCGAGTGTATACAGGAGTGCTTGGGACCCCGCAGGATTAACACCCAGGATAAACCCAAATCGTTGACTCTGCTACAAATTGGCAAGGCAGACACAAAGGAGCTGAACAAACAGGTCGGATTGTATTTTATTTGGCCATTGCATGCGAAATGAGCTCTCGAAAGTTGTCCAAAGAGGCTAGAGGACTTTGGCTGGTCCTGGTTATAAATTATTTCATTCCACAACGATTGTGTGTGTGTCTGCGTGCAGGAGAAATCGACGCAATTAAAAATCAACAAAAGTTGCACAGAGAACTCAAGGCCTGAAGGCGACCAATCAACAAAATGGGCAAAGGACTTGCCAGCTGGTAGGTAGGCCTAGGACAAAGAGAATTCTCGAAATGTCCAGAGGAATTTCCCTGGCCAGTTCCCGGCTCCGGATTCCCCCGCCCCCCAAATGGGAGAATGGCCTGCAGCTGGCAATTTCCAATTTAACAAATGACAAAAATTGTTGAGCAAATTGATTGCATTTCTCGGTGGGTTCAAGAAGGGGTCGGGGATAGAGCAAAGGAGCTAAGCAAATAGTTTAGATGAAAGCCGGTGGAGGGAGCGGGCAAATGGAGTGCTGCCTAATCACACATCATTTGCCAAAGACTTCTTGACTTTCTCACTCCCAAAACATGCTTAATTTCAAGATTTCTCAAGGAGTGAACTGCCGGGGGCATCGCACCTAGCCACAAAGTCAAGCTGAATTAATTTGTCAGGGAATTGGCATTGGAAATTATTATTATGTGCCCGCATCGACGACAAAGTGACGACAATGCGACCAGACAGGCCATAAAAAGGACCTTCTGCCTGCAGCAATAACTCAGCCGATAATCATAATAAAAGAGTGAGTAAGTATGCAGTGCAGGAAATAAAAAGGCGAGGAAACTAAGGCGAGCCGCGGCCGGAGAAAGTCAATTTGTTAAGCTGCAGTCAGGAGCAGCAGCAGCAGGATCTGTGTAAAGGCCGGGAAAGGACTCTGGCAGGACAAAGGAAAATGTGGGAAAAGTGGGACGCAGAAATATGCTCTGCATAAAGAGAGTGGGAAAGAAAAGCGTCTTGCAAGCACTGGAAATAAATACTAATTTGGTTAATCTTGAATTACGAATTTAAAATGAAAACTATATAATTTAAATATAAATATTTTAGGTATTTATATTTAAAATATATAGTTGTAAGATAAAGTAAATCTATAATAAGTCTTGATTCATTATTAAAACATGCAACTATAAAATAATTTAAATTGCGTAGAGATGTCTTTAATGAAAGTAAACTTTTTGATTCCTACAATTTATGTAAGAACTTTATTTAACAACTTATTAAGTAGTCACCAATTTTTTTTAGTGTCCGATAAAGCTGCGGAAGGCGCCGCAACTTTCCCCTCACTTATTTTATTAGAATTAAATTG
The DNA here is from genome assembly GCA_035045905.1 of Drosophila anomelani. Taxonomy (NCBI): domain Eukaryota; kingdom Metazoa; phylum Arthropoda; class Insecta; order Diptera; family Drosophilidae; genus Drosophila; species Drosophila anomelani. The sequence goes on from JAWNOO010000165.1 coordinate 16,325,145, forward strand.
ATTTCTTGCGGCGTCCTCCGGTGCCGAAGGATGGAACGAAGTGGGGCGAAGACGACAGGCGTTGGCTGGCATCAAAATTAATATAAAATGAAAAGTTTTGAAATTTATTACAAATTGAATTGATTTATGCAGCGCTCAGCGCCGGCAAAGGAAGGTGACAAAGTGAAAACTTTGCCCTGTTCGGGGCTCCGGCGCAGAGTCGAGCAAATTAAATCGGAATGGCGGGAATTTTTATGCAGGCAGCGCGTTAATCAGATAAAAAGGTTCAACCTCAGCGCCAGTTTCAGTCCCATTTCCATGGCCAGAAAGTTATGCGACCTCACGCGGCACACAGTTCGTGCCATGCCTATATGGCCGCCCCCCTTGGACATGTGTGCATATTACAGCAAGAGCAACAGTGAGTGTAAACAGCAGCAGTTGCCAGAACAACACGTCGAAATGGTGAAATGTTGGGCATACTGCACTTGCACGCAATTAAAATAACACTTGTTAAAATATTTATTTTATGTGGGCGGAAAATAGGGTGGGAAAGGGGTGGAAATGCAAGTACATATATGCATTCGAGTGCATTAAAAACGCTGACGGTGACAGGATGCATTTTAAAGAACATTTTTGAAAGTTTTGTAAATAATATTAAGTTTAAATAATATATAATATAAATAGTAAAAAGTTAATCTTTGGTAAGGAAAAATAAATAATAAAGTACTTAAATCAGTCTGACATTTAATTTAAACTTTAATTTGTCTTGTCTTTTCTATGCTAGTTTTTGAAAGGCTAACAAATCTGCATTCAAGCTTTAAATAAACAAAAAATTATATTTTTGTTTATTTTTTGACAATTTACATCCTCAAAAAATTGTCAAAAATGGCACAATTTTGTCGCATTTTTTTTGGCAAACTTCGGTGAGCCGAACAAGAAAAGATTCTTGTTTTATTTTATTTTTTTAACCCTAAAATTTTTGGATACACCTGCCCTAACATCCCCTAAACAGATTCCAGATAAAACCAAATCCCAGCTCTCCATTTGGACGTGTTTTTTAGCCATTGTAAGAGCCATTGTCAGTTGTCGCTGCCACTTGTCACAAACATCGCTCAACAATAATGATAGACAAAACCCGGAACAGAGATAAAAAAATAGATCCGGAACTCCGTTTGGAAAAAGAGACGGGAAAAGCCAGCGTGCTTAATTGGCTGAACCCAATGAAAAATTCAATAAAAGTTAATAAAATTGATTTCGCTTAAATAATTTGCCGGCAAAGCCTTTGTCCACGACGCAATAGACCATGCCAGAATAATAATAAAATAATGGTAATGGACAACAAAGGGAATCTGAAATTCATTAAATTGGAATTGCTTTATTTGCTCAAATTCTTGCCGGCTCCAGGTCCAGCAAGGAACATAAAAAGGACACTCTGCCGACAGGTGAATCAAACGAATTTTGCTTAATTAATTGGTTTTAAACATGCATAAAGCAATTTGCACTATTTGCGTTTAGCTTTTGTGTTCATATTTTAAACGATTTTTAGCATAATACCCAGGCTAATGGCTCACGTGTGTCAACAAATGTTTCTCTTTAAAGTTTGCCAGCTCAATGGGGCAGAAGGATGCTTCAGTTTCTGGTCCGTTCGCTCCAGAGACTTTCGAGTCTCGACCGTAACAAACAGGAAATGAATACCCCGTTGATGGAGCGCATTTCGGGTGAAAAAAGTATATTTCAAACGGAAATATGTTCAATTTAAAAAATAACACAAACACAGGAACACAGACTTCGGCGTTCACATCGAATTCAATGCTGTTGAGTGACACACAAGCACACACACACCAAACTAGAACAGGATGGAGGAATTGGGGATGCAGTTTTGGCCAAAAGAAACTAGGAAATGCTCTCATCGAATAAAAAAAAGAAAAAAACATGTCTAGAAGATTTGATATATTTTTAAAATGTAATACAAATCTTTTGTTATATTTTCTTTTCTCTCTTAATTTAATTTCACCTCTCCAACTTAGCCATGACGACCCCGATTCCAATGTAGAGTATGACCAGAAATGGCAGCAGGTAACATCAACGGCTAAAATGGTGCAATGGCAGCCAACAAAGCACAAAACAAACTGCAACAAAATACGAAAGGCAGCGGGAAATAAAAGAGAGATGGGCCAAAACGCCGCACACGTACGCCAAAAGATCCAGCGAACTGAGCTCGAAAAGTTAGCAAAAACACTGGGACATCGATGGGAGGGTGAGGGTTGAGGGGCTGCCGTCGAGACAACTGCCACCATTGTTGGCCAAGTTGGCCAGGTCGCTACGGCCACGTTGGCCATGACAGCGACCAGCCAAGTAGCGGCCATTGTGTGGCTGACTGGACAGTTTGGATGACTGGACGTTCTCGGCCCGCTGTCCCCGTTTCTTGGTTCTCGTCCTTCGTTTACAGCGGCAAGCGGACATTCACATGAACGCCACCGACATGGCCAGCAGAGCATCCGGTTCGGATCGCATCGACTCCTCCTCCTCGGTCCCTGCGAATGGGAATGTCAATTGAATCATCTTCAGCGGCACTGGTATGCGGCGCATTGCTTGTGCCAATTGAACTTTCGGAAAAGTGCCAGCGCAATTAGAATGCCACAGGTCAGTCAGCACATGTTCGCTTTAAGGGCGACTCCCTCCCACACTGAGAATAAAATTTGCTCATTTTGGGAGGTTCTCTCTCTGCACAAAATTATGAATCGTGGGTGTCGAGCGATGCCCCGTCAAGTGTCGAGCGCAGCTCTGATTGTCATTCATTATGCAATCAATATTGATTGCTTCACGGCTCGCGGAAAATGTTGAAAAGTGACTTGCCAATTTTCACAACGCATCCCCACAAATGGGGCAACGTGGCGGGGCGAGGCTGCGAAAAGAATGCCAGGAAGACCGGAAAGGGTAGTATCCACTCTCCGCTCAGTCACTCCGTGACTCATATTGCTGGGTATTTCCCCGATCGACACGACTCCCAATATCCCAGTCACACGGCAAGCTTTTCCACTGACATTTTTCATGCTGTGTCGCGTACGCTGATTGATGAATGAATAAACGAATCAAGGAATGAATGAGCCAGGCGCTCCCATCCGAGTTTTTCAACCGTAAAAATATGTCAAGTGGACAGGCGGTGGAAGTTAACGCTCCAAGGAAGATCCGGGCTGCGAAATAAATGACTCTTCGATTCGGGTTTCCTAATCAAATCACATGTGGTCCGAGAGCCGCAAACAAAACTAATTTCCCAAACAAGTGACAAAGGAAAGCGGAATTCATTTTATTTTTTACACACACTTCCCAGCCGCAGCTGCGACCTGTCGCCAGCTGAGAACATCCCAGGGAGGACCGGAAAACATAAATCAAACTTAAAGGACCTCGAGGGGCGTTGTGAGTTTGTGATTTTTATCATGCCAACTGATCCAGAGATACATTAATGCTTACTTCTTTTGGGTGTGGTTGGTGCTCTCCTATAAAGCTTACAATTTAAATCATTTCACAGGTATTAAGGAGTACTCTTCGATTGGAATATCTCAAGGCATCAACTCAAAATGCATTTGGGAATAACAAGCCTATAGTTAGGGGTCATTTTGACAGTTGACAAGACACCGCTACATAGCACAACTCCAGACCGCAGCCGTCTATGCCGGACAGCAACTTGATCCCGGACATGCGTTGCATCCCCGGGGAGCTCACGCCTAATTGAATTAAGGCCGGTCTTTGGGGGTGGCACAAATGAGAGCCAAATGTTAGCTGCCATGTCGAAAATGTAATATGCCCCTTCGTTTATTTTATACTCGGGTCTACCTGCTATTTCACCTTCTTACTTGTTACATAAATAAAACTGATGCACTTAATGTGATGCATTCTCTTTTGGTTTTAGCCGCGGAGGTTGTTAATGTCGGAAGTCAAGGCTTGGGAGAGCGACTAAGATGCTTTCTTATTTCGCTGAAACACATTAGCTGAAGTTTGGATTTTTCCTGCTGTGATATCTGTTCCGATTCCCCTTAAGACTAGCTCGCTGCTTATCACTGCACTTTAGAAGAAAAGTAAAAAAGTATATAATATTTATTTTATTAAGGAATATAAACTTGCAAATAGCTTTAAATTGATTTTCATTTATTTTAAGCTTCGACTTCAACTTGTATGTAAATGCAATACGATTTTTCCCATTTAAACCAATTTAAATGTAGATTTTTTCAAGTGTTTCTGGTCACTTTTCCATGGCGTTCCGTCTGTCATGTCTGCGTGTCCGTTGAGTGCATTAATACGCTTGCATAATACTTTAATGTCAGCCCCCTTGTCCCACGCCCTTTGTCAGCTGACAAACGGAAAAGCTGCTGCTGCTACTGCTGCTGCTGCTGATGATGATTCTAGCTGGCAGAGCTGGGAAAACTTTTGCCTGACTGCAGGAAGTGCAAGAAAATTAAGAAAATACTCATCGTCCCTGCCATCCTCGTCCGCCCTCGCTGGGCAGTGGCCATGCAGTGCTATTTACGACAGTGAGCGGTGAAATTATACGCCCGGCCAGCACTTGGCCAAAGTAAAAGTCAACATCAAGAGCGGATCTAAGCCAAAGGCAGCAAAATAAATGCCAAGTGTTGTAAAATGGCAACATGGATTGCTGAGCAATTGGCTTCCTCCCAGTGTGCGTGTGTGTGTGAGAGCCGTGGCCCAAAAAAGTTTGGTCCACACACAAATGGCCAAATGCAAACTTTGCCACGAGCAGCGAAGCGATCCAGAAGAGTTCTTGAGATATGAGCACAATTAAAACTTGCCGCAAAGGACCAGTTGGCGTTGGCGTTGGCGTTGTCGGGGTCCTGGGATATCTCAAAGTGCCAGCTTTGAATGATAATCTCCACCAGCAAATGGGGGAATTGCCGGAATTTGGACGGAAGGAGGGACCAAAATTTAAGCTAGATGAGCCCCAGGATCGATGGCGGTCTCAGGAGAATTAAAAGTATATATCTAGCTTATTAAAAGTATTTTCAATATTTACTATACTTTGACACAAAATAAATAAAAAAATTGTATCTCAAAAATGTCCCCTTTAAAAGCCGCCAAAAAGGCATCTAAATGAATTCCTTATTCTACCAAATCCTCTTCAGTACATCGATGGCCAAAATATATCTCCTAATGGGCCTTTTCACAAGTGCCATTCAGAACTCTCCGGCTATTTTCTCTTCCGCAAAGTTTATACCCATTTCAAAGCCAACTCATGCTCCGCGGCCAAATCAAAACTTTTCAAAAGGGGGCCGTCGGCGAACAAAAAGAACTGACGAAATCATGGCCATAAACAGAATCAATGAGCAGTAAAGCGGCAATAGATTTGAGTTATGGTTATTAATAATGCTCTGTGTGAGCCGCCCCCGGGCAAAGGACCTCGGAGATAACCTCGGAAGCCAGGCCAGGACACGGTACATGCAGCAATGCAGACTTGTCTGGGTCCGAGAACACAATATAATATGGCGAGATGGTGGGATTGGGATGGGGACTGGGACTGGGTCTGTGTTGGCCGGTCAAACAACAACAGGCAATGAACAAGAGTTAAGCCGGCTGCCTGGCATCCTTCACAAAACATTGCATCGTGTGAATCCAATATAGGAGCGGATCCCTCTCCACATCCATCTCGGCTGCCGGAAATGCCTTTTGTCTGGCTTCATAATATTTTGCTCGTTACTTTTTAATATGACTTACCAACAACATCCGTGCGAGCAGAGCAGCAGCATCAGCAGACGGGGGCAGACATCGGTGGTTGGATGCCGGGCAGGACTCCACACAGTCGGACATATTATCCGCTCTAAGCGAGACAATGCTAAAATCTATCTGGGAGTGAAAATTTTATTACCGCTTTCCGAGCAGCAAGGACAGAGACCGTAATCAGTGCATGTCCTTGTCAGGGCGTCAGAGGATTACTCATAAAATTGCGATATCTTTTGTCACCTTTTCGGGGTTGAACCTCAAGTGTGCTTCGGTGGGATTCCCCCTCTTGACCGACCAACACAAAGCTCATCCATTAGCGTTTATTGCTTATGATAAGCTGCTCCCAGCATCCCCCGAAATCGTTCATAAATTCCCCTTGAACCCAAAGCCAATGTTTTGCATCTGACTTGGACCCTCTCCCGTCTCCGTCCCGCAAAACAATTGCATGTATATTTACGCTTACTCGACAGAAGCAGAAAGAAGTCCGGAATATCGCCCCGGAATCAGCATAAATATTATTACAAAATGCTTGACCGCACTTGAAAGTGCAGAGTCAACAGGGCCACATTTGCTGAGCTCGCACAGCACTGTTTATTCATCGTCGACGTCTCCTTGTTATTTCTTTCACTCCTCCGCCTCAGATGTGACCAGGCCTCAATCACACCTGGCGCTCGGATGTGTCATGGTTCAGTAAATATATTAACAAAGAGGGAATCGTTTGACATTTACATATACATAGTTTATTGAAAAATTGTAATCGAAACACCTGGGATTTGACGTATATTAAAATAAAAGGACTTTGTCAAAGGATCCTACAACAGTTGGGGTTATAAAATATTAAAGTAACTTTTTAGAAAAAAGAAAAGGATAATTTAAATAATATAATGGGATTTCCCTCAATAAATAGTTTAGTTTCCATAGCGATTTAATTTATTTCATTTAAAATTAGTCCTATCATCAGAAGTCTCTCCTTTTTCATAGTAAATCCCTAGCTTCTCGCACTAGATTCCAGCTAAAAGTCATGCTTCCCATAAGTTACCTCTTTCGCTGCGTAATTTCAGCTCTCAACGTCCTTTGATGTTGTCCTGCCACCACCGCAGCTCAGGGGCATTTCCGCTTTTGACGCCGCCATTACTGTCGCCATTTGGCGTTTGACTAAAAAAAAAAACGACGAGCGGGCGAGGCTTCATAAACTGGCCCCGCAGTCCTCTCCCTGTGACGTCCCCATGTAAATAAATATAAATATGAAGCCCTGCTCTCCTAGCTCTCTATATATATCACAAATTTTTTTTGCAGCGCTTTATGCATGCAGCAGAGGGAAACATTTTATATTGCACACATATATTTTTCATAAACCTGCAAATTTAGGTCACCACCACGGGGTATATATCCGTAAAGATGGCAGCCCAGCGACCAGGACAGCGTCGTCTGCTATTAAACGCTAATGCTGATGCCCCCGCCGGCGATTCCCCAGCGGTCAACGAACGGACGACGCCAAAGCGTCGTCAAAAATGAATATGCGCATAGGATGCGGCGGAAATATTAAGCATACGCCGCGTGTGCCAGCGAGCGAGTGTTCGCCGTGTTTATGCCGCATAGCGAAAATTACAAAAACGGTGGCTACGATGGCAGCAAAGCAGGCTAGTTGATCCTGGAGGATGTTCTGAGAAAGCAAATCCTTTGGTATTATACAAAAAATAACTCTTTTAAATCTCCAAAGCTAATGATTTCCTTTACAGTGATGATTATTAATTTGCAAAGATGGTAAAATTAAAAAAAGATGAATGGGAAAATATTAATTAGAGAAATCGTTTCCTGGAATCTTAGAGGCAGCACACATGAGGTCCTTCGCGTACTCGTTGCATATCGCCGGGGGTCTCTAAGGTTTCCCAAGTATGATTGCGTGCCTAAGCGCCATCTTACGGTTGATAGCTTCATTATAGTGCCGTGTTGCAGTTGCCGCTGCCGTTGATGTTGCATATTTGCCCCTTCAGCTGCTTGGCTGGAAGTGCACAGAACAAAATATTTAATTAACTTAAGAACATAACATAAACTGGGTAAATCTTCCAAATGGATTTATTTATTATCCTAAAAAGTCACATAAAATAAATCCTATAAGAAGAACTATTTAAAATCTCAGCAAAACTATTTTCTTGAGTGCACCTTCTTAGCTTGTTGTTCTTGCTGCATGTTGCAAGTGCTGATTATGGCCACAAGGAAGGAGAGAATCTTGGACGGCTTGGCTGCAGTCTGCTCGTTTGCGTTTTTCTAATTTTAGTTAAAGTGTTTTGCTGCTCCGCTTGGCGCCTCCTCGCCTTAATTTTTAAATTGCCACGCGGAGTCCTGGCCTGGCCTCCTTTCGGCTGTTAGCGCGCCGAGTGAAAGTTGCCATTTGCCGTTTGTGCCCCGCACTCGAGTGTTATGGGGCTGCTTAAGATTTCGAAATTATGATTGGTGCGGGGCGAACCGAAGCACCTTTGCAGCTGAAAGTGTGTGCAATTAGGGTTGAATGGGGAGAAAACTAAAACAAAAATAGTTTCTTCACGGCTTTAAGCAAGAAAAATCGAATATTGGATTAGTTTTTTGAGGCTGCCTCATCGGAAGTTTAAAGATTTTTCCGTTTCCCGCATCTCTGACCACTTGATTCATTCAAAACCAAATAAATCCATTAACCGCTCGGGGGCTGGCATTGGGCGAAAGTATCTCCGGCGGCTCCACCTCTTCCTGGTTTAGTAAATAAAACAAAAAGAGTTAGGATCCACTTGGCCAGACACTCCCATGCGCATAAATTTCAATAGCAAATCCATAGATGGCCATGGGACTAGGACTGGCGGTCGACTACTCTTTCTCTCTCCTCCGGGCAGGCAGCGGAAATTGTTGAGATTTATGGCGACTGGGTTGCAAAAGGCTGCGCCATATTTATTTGAAAATAAGTTGCATAGCCTGCTTTGCGAGGACCTGCCTACAGAAGCATCCCAGCTCGGGCCAAAAAACCCCAAAAGGATATTACATATCCTGTTCCTAGTCGTGTAAATGCCATTATAGATTGAATATTTGCTCGGGGTCGGGTGTTGCGATTGCCTTGCCACCATTTGATTTACGTTCTCCTTGCATCCGCATCCATTTTGTTGTCCTCAGCATCCCAAGTAGCCTAGTTTAAGGGGTTTTTTGGTTAATCATCCTTGGTTTCCTAGATGAAAATCATTTGTTGTGGGATATAGCGTTTCCTTTTGGTTTTTAGAATATAAAATATGTCAAGTTAGGAATCAATTATTTAGAATATGTAATTAATATTCTTAATAATATTCTACACTTGTTTTTATTTTCTAAAATTTGATTTAGATCATGGATATATTTTCTTCTTCCTTTTGTGATTCCTAAATATTATTTTATCTTTCCAAGTACACCAGTTACGGACTATCCCCCAGTAACCAATGACCCAAAGTAGCTGATTCCATTCATTGCCCCAGAGCTCCTGGCCTTGGTCTTGATCCCGTGTCCTCTCCCCAGGACTTCCGCTTTCCATTCCCACTGAGTTATTTATTGGAGTGCAAAATATGAGGCTATTAGAGGCTTTGAGTTCGCTCTTCATACGTGCAGGCTGCGCTTTTTCACACACCAGCCCCCACCCTCCCCCCATTCCCTGCAGGACACGTTCTGCGCCCAGACAAGAGCATCATCATTATTATTATCCAGCAGCTCATGACTGTGGCCATTACCGGGAGAGGGGAAGGGAGTAGAGTCGAGCAGCTGGCAGTGAAAGCGAAAGGCTTTCTGGTGCTGCTCCTGGTCCTGATATGAAGCTGCTGCTGCTGCTCCTCCTCCTCCTCCGATTCCGTCTCAAGTGACTATTCACAGCTGAAGATTTATTGAATGTGCGCGATGCTGGCAGTCTGCCGTTCCCATCGCCATCGCCATTGCCATCGCTGGTGTCTGCGACTGAAAGTTGGCTCTGTCTGCTCCTTGGCATTGGTATTGAGTGTTTATTTATTTTCAAGCATCATAAAAAATACACAGGCACATACACAGAGTCAGACAGAGAACCAGGACCAGAAAAGGACCACAAAAGAGCCCTAAGAGTCCTGAGTGCTGAGAGGTTCCCACTTGTGGTTTCGCTTGCAAAAGTACAATTTTGAGAATTATGAGAAATAGTATTTGTTGCTTGCAGTTTTGAGCTATAAATAATATTGGTAGTATGTTAAAGAGGAAATCTTATTGTTTATATTATAAAAATATTATATTTAGGGGTTTTTTAGAGTTCCCAGGACAATCTATAATAATTACCAAGTCATATTATTTCTTAATATATTTTCCTTTCAAAATTTCTTTAATTTTTCTATTATTCTACTAGCGACTGTGTAATTCAGAATGTCCAAATCGGCAGACAAGACGCAAGGACATTCAATAATTTTGTTCGCATTCGAGTGGCAGAAACAGCTGCAATTTTTACGCCATTTTATGCTGCCAAACCAAAGTGTAATTTGTGGCCAGGGAACTTTGTCTATTGCCTCGGTGTGGAGGAGCTCTCGTCCCACCAAATGGCACCCTGCGAAGAGGTTGTTGTCGCTGTTAAATGAAGCATTCGCTGGCGGAGTTGAAGATGTTTGCAATTTTTATTTCATTTGCCGGTCAATGAACATTGGAAATGTGTTAAGTGCCGCCCCTCCACCGCCTTCGCCCCCGTTCCACTTGTCTTTAATTGTCTACAAGTTGTCGGGAATGGCTTTTAATGAAGTGTTAAACGATACTCCGGCTTTGGTGGCCGCTGCCTTATTATTTGGCACGGCCTGAAATATTAATTTCACTTCGGCCAGCTGACACTTTCTCAGGACGATGTGAATAATTCCCTGGCGCTTCTTCAAGTGCTGACAGGGCTAATTACCATCGATGATGATGCTGTGTGAGGAAATTGAGCAAACAGGCACCTAAGCCGCTTAAAGAGTGAATGGTTTCGGGCTTGAACACTGGCAATTTATGGCTTAGGTGGATGATTAATTGTGCGCAACTTGTGACTTTGATGTATGATAATAATCACGCTTGGTTTGCCAATGTATCCGGAAGTTGTCGGTGCTTTTGGAGATTAAATTATGTTGGCTATGATTTTATAGTGTAATGTAGAGGGGCTTAAATAGGAACTAAGAAGCAATGTTTGTCTTTATTTAATTAGGTTGTCTTATGAAGGGGACTGAGAGAGGCGCTTTTACTAGTTAATTTCTTACTCTTCCTGCTACTTTCTAGATCCATCTGTTACATAATATGGACAATCAGCCAATCATCAACCACGAAAGTGCCAAACAAACAGAACGAGCCGAAAGGCTGCTGCAGTGACCCTTTCTAATGATCCCACACCGTTCCAGGACATTTCTCCAACAGTTCTATGTCCTATAATGCCCCTACCCCATCCCTATATCAGTCCTTTGCCACCCCATTTACCCCGCCAGTTGGAAATTTGCAAGCAAATCCTATTTTCGCATAAGAGGGCCCACTCAAAAGGGCACAGAGTAGACCAGGCCAAGAGGAAAATGGACGAACCACATTCGAGTGCTGCGGGCGATTCGATACTTCTCCTCCTCTCCAGTTTTTTCTTTTTTTTTCGGTGCACATACCATCGTGCACACATCAATCTCGTTCCGACTTTGCCCAGATACGAATCTTTCATTTTCGCATTTCCGTTCAAAATTTCGTGTAACTGAACTGGAACTTTAGAAAAAAGAGAGAGCGAAAAAAGGAGGAATTTTACTGCGCCCAGACAGACAGACAGACAGGCAGTGGGTGGCCGATGGCGTTGGAGTGGATTCCGCCAGCTCCATGGTGCCGCATGTTAATGCTAGTCAGCCACAAAGTGCGGAAGCATGTTGGAGATCGAATGGGGGAAATCCCTATTAAATGGGATTAGTTATAAATAAATGAACTTTAAATTATAATTTAAATAGTTTTTTCTTCAAGAAATATTATTATAATAAAAATAATATATTTTATTGCATTTGTTTATAATAAATTTAAATATAAATATATATGAATTTTTGGCTTAGCTTTCATTATTTTTCTGCAAGAGCTGTTCAAAGTCCTTTCATTTTTCTTCATGATTAAATACTTTCAAAGATTTCTTATAAGTTGCTCCTTCAATTAAACTTGTTACAAAAAATCTGATAAAATTCCTTAGAATCCATTATACCCTTTCACGTGATGACTTTTCAGGGTATGCAAAGTGGGCATCATTCACATCGTCTGATTGCCTTGGCTGGTATCAAATTTAAATTTCTTCATTTGCCTTTCGGTCCGTGTGCAAGTTCAAGTTTTTTGTCTGTGCTCCGACTGACTCCTGTACCCCTTACCCTTCCATCCGTTGGTTTTTCCCCCGCAGAGGGGAGGAAAATTCAGGTCATGTGCGACCAAAAGTAAGTGGATGCGTTCTTATCAGCGCATACAAATGTTTTATCTCGCTTGGCGCGTGTGCAGGCCAAATGGCACTGCGAATAATTTGAGATTACTTTTAGGAAATTCGGAAAATCCTTTCTATATAGAATTCCCAGAAACTTTCTATCATTTTCCTCGTTTTTCTTAGTGTAGTCAAAAACCCGGACGAAGACAAGGTTTGGAAGTTGCCTGCGGTTGGAATGTCTCTCTTACTCTCTCCCTCTCCATCACTTCCTCTCTTTGCAGTATGTGTGCGAGAGAGTGTTTTGTTTTGCCAATTGTCGGAAGTGCCTGTGGGAGAGATCACACACACACAGGCACACACACACACATGTACCGCCAGTTAGACACTTTCTTTTTGCTACTCGAGCTTCCGTTTCCGCTTCCGCTCCGCTCGTCCGTCGGCCATACTTGCTTATGCATGGCATATAACCTTAAACATAATTCTGTTTGCCTTTTGTGTGTTGTGTCCTCGTGCAATTCTATTTTCTTATCTTTGTTTGCTAGCGTTTCTTTCTATCAAGCCCCCCAATTTTATCTCTTTGACTCGTGCCGAGGGTTCAGAAAATCCCTTGCCCTGAAAAACGCCAAAATCAACAGCGAATCCGAAGTCTTTTTAAAGCTCGCGCAGATCGATTGAGAATTTGGTCGCTTCGGCGCCATTTAACCCTTTGTGGCCCAACACAATTCAAGTGTCAAAGTTTGCACTTGAAATTATAATGGTTACAGCGCTGGCCGCCGCTGGCCATAACAAAGGAATGTTGGCTAGAATTCCAGCCCGATGCCCCGAACCCGAAAGCTAAATCCCCAGCCCCCAGGGGCCAAACATTCGCACGATGTCAGTCGAGTCGAGGTCTTTGAGGCATAAAAACAACAAAAAACTTTGAATGAAATGCATGCCCCATTGACATGTGAGTGGGCGTGACACCCAGGGAGGGGCTTTTGGCTGGGGTCTCGTCTGGATTGTCGAGGAAATGGCAAATGCTGCATGCATGCAGCCGTACGATATGAGTCTGCTTCCTCCAGTCCCGATCCGAATCCCGATCCCCTAGCAGAAGCCCCCATGATTCCCTTTCTGTGCGTTGATTGTTCGATTCAAACATTTTGGCATGTTTCGGGCAGCTGAACTAGTTTTCACTTTTGCTACAAACAGTCTAGCTGGGAACAGTGGAACAGAAGCAAGGAATTAGTTATAAAAAATGATAAAGAACCCACAGCTGTGGTTTAAAAATCTATTTTAAATGTGCCTCAAAGTGGATTCAATATTAATTTATTTTAAGCTAAACAACAATATGTATTTCAGCATTGTATGACAACTTTAAAGTAAAAAGTGGGAGAGGTTTATAAGTATTTACAGTAAATATTTGACTATATGCAGAGTTATAGTTTAGCACATTATTTATTTGAAATCTTTGGCTGACTTTTTGATTCTATGAATATCTGACTTATATCCACTTGATTCCACAGTTCTGTTGTCGCCCTGCAGAGGCTGCAATGTGTTAAATCCGCTATAAAAGCGGTTAACCGAGTAAACTGCAAATGCAAAATGCGGTTGGTTCACTTCGGTTCAGTGGGGCTGCTCTTGGCCTGGCTCGATTTGACCTTTCCTAGTCCTAGTCCTGTTCCTGATTCCGCTCCTGACCGGGCTTGCTCCCTAACCATTTAAAAATCCAGGCCAAAGTGTTGATGTGCATAGTTTTGACCGCATGCTGGGTTCTGTTTGCAGGGCAGAAATCATTTTTGAAATTTCTAGCTTTTTCGGTGCTCAGCTAGCCAATGAATCTTGCTCACAGAGTTCACAGCAAGCACACTCAATAAAATAAAAATTGACGCTAAAAAGTCCAAATAAATTAAAATAAATAATTAATAAGTCTTAAAGCGCACTAAAAACAACATGGCATCAGAGGAAATTGAAGAGGTTTGACTTGTGTTTACAAGGTAACATTTGATAATCCAAACTCTTAGGTTTATACGGAGGATGAGGCTAACGAGGCTATGTCCTTGATTCAAGAGCACAAGCTGCCGATGTCGGAACTGCACTATGCCCTAAAGTATGTTCGTATCCTGCATCAAGGACATGATCATAAGGGACTGGCAGAACCACAGGCTTCGGTGCCAGAAGTAGAGCCACCAGAATTTGATGGTAATTACGTGGAGAGTCTTGATCGTTTTGCTATTCAAGATCGTGAAGAGTTTCAGGAGTCTTAATGTTGAAGAAATTAAATAAAATAAAAATACAGCATTTACTCATATATTTCCTTAACTTAAATGTACATTTTGTGAATTCTTTAAGATCCAGGTGTCTGATTTACTTTAAGCTTTAGCCCGTCCAGGTCTGTCTTTGGGAAACTTCTGCCAGTCGAGTCCATTTGCATTCAACACTCTCAGAGTTCGGCTGCAGCGCCCGGACAATCCGTGTCGAGTTGGACAATTTTTAATTGTCAAACGCAGTCGCGTGACAAATGAAGGCGGAGGAGCTGCACCGGAGAAGCCTTAATGACAGCTGATAATTTATTCAGCGAGTGCAACAGCTGAGAGACGAGGCACGAATTGTTTTCCAGCAGCCATGAAATATTTACACGGGATAAAGGCAACGGGAGCCGTGTCCTGCGCGTCCCGAGATGAAATACATCCGCTTGTCATTGTCGGGACGCAGTGTCCAGATCTGCTGTAAAATGCAAATGAATTCCCGGCAATTTCCACCCTCTTCGGAGAGACTTGCATTTAATTAGGCATTAATGCGGACCCGGAGCCGAACCGGGGTGCGTTCTCGGCCCTCCTGGCACTCTGCGGTTAAGTGAAAGTTGAGCTTTGGCTTAAGCCCGCCTAAGCTGCGACTAAGTTTAATGTCCCAACGCGAAACGCTCAATTTGCATTTTGCATTTCCCACCGCCGCCGCTTTTCTTTTTGAGTGTTTTCCCCCTCGGGCTTTCTGCGCTCTTTTGCAACCCTCGCCCGCGAGTGACAAATTTATTGTTTCAAACGGATTTCGCTTCGCCCCAAATTCGATTACTGGTAATTGCCTATTGCCAAGCTCCGTTTGGGGAGAGGGGCGTGGCACAAAGCCGGGCTTAATTGAATTAAAAGGCGTTGCAAAGCTCAAAAGCAGCGGGCACCGTGTTCACTGATGAAGCATTTTAAACCTTAAACTGATTAATCGCCCGGATTCCGGTTATGGGATGAGTTCGTCGAGGCATGTGGATTACAGGGAATGATTGTGATTGGTAATGGGAATGCGAAGAGGAAAGCAGGGGGAGTGGTGGAAGTACAGTGAATATGAGATACAGTAATTAAAACCTGCTCAATCGAAGTCTGATTCGGATACAGGGATGCTTTTGAATGGGTTGTAAGGATAAAAACCATTTATGGGTTTATAATCTTGTAAATACTTTAATTAATTTTAATATAATAAAACGATTCTTTAAAATAAAGAAAACTACATCGTTTTTTAGTAGGAAAAGTATGAATTTAATAAAATTGTTCCCTTAAATTTTATGGCAATATTTATATTCATCGAGTCCTGGCTCCTCTCTATCAGCATTAAATTGCCAACACGGATGCAATCTCGTCTGAAGTTCAAATTACGGGCCATTGTGTAAGGACCGCAGACATGTAATAACAAATACACAGGACTCAACGCTCATTTAGGCCCCAAAAAAGGGGTGGCAATTGGAAATGGGGCTCCCACTCGAGGTCAGGGGTGTGCCGAGGGGGGGTTTGATGGGTTTATTATTGGGTAAATAAATTAAAATTGTTTACCTTTCAGCAGCTATCTGCCTGCTCCCCTTCCCCCGACCACCTCTATGTTTATTTGTTGTTTCTCTCCCAACAGCAACAGAGCAGAGCGAGTGTGTTTCTGTGTTGTTTTTACGTTTTTGTTTTATTATTTTTGCCCAGTTCAATTGCGGTTACGTGAGTACGCGTATGTTGCGGCAACTTTATTTGCACAAATTAATGGATAAATGTTCACGCACATGATAATGGAAGAGAACGACATGGAAATGGGCGGCCATCAGCATATGAAAATAAATAAAATTATGGCAAATTTATATCAGCGAGGCAAATAGCATGCAAATTTTCTTTATGCTTGCGGATGAGTCTAAATATTTTGTTTAAATTAGTTTAGTAAAAGATGAAAAACAAGAAAGGAAATTAGATCCAGTATTTGCATAGCCAAAAGCTATAATATTTTAGGATTTACTTTAAAAACTCTTTTCGGAATGGGCTACATACATATGTGATAATATATGCAGCTCAAGGATATATCTATTTGCACGAGCAGAAAAGGAATAATAGCAAAAGGCTTACAGTTGCGTAAACTATTCCAAAACTTGGATATCTGAGAGCTGTGAGATTTTCACAACTGCCCTGCCGCTCTGTCATTCCAATCAAAGTGAGAACTTTCCCAAGTTCGAGGCACTTTTTCCCCTCTATTGATTTTGCTTTCGAATGAAGTTTTCCGTTGAATGGTCCAGAGTGAGCTTTGATTGAAATAGTTTAGTTTGTTTTGATAGTCATGCATACGAAGAGAAATATTTTGGGGCTACTCGAAAGTTTATACTCGATTGGAAGCCAAGTTATTGTTTACCTAGCGAGGCATTTTCAGTGGTCAGTAGAAGAGAGCAAACAAATTGTTTTTACTACAATTTCCTAATAAATAATCCTTCTTTTGGCATGTTTCTTTTTCAGGAAGTATATCGTATGTTTAGACCCCAAGTTATGGCTATTACCAGGCAATCGCATTTGAAACTTTTTCCACAAATTGACACCTTTGCGCTTAAGTATCCGTATCCCATTTCCATTGCTTGTCTCTCAACTTAAAGTTTTCTTTGGCCAAGCAAAACTTCAGCAATAGCGAAACCAAACCTGCAGTTATTATCCTAACAGTGATGGGAAAGGTAGAAGGATATTACTATTACTCAGTTAAAATATTTATTTAATTCATTATAATGAAGTCTTAAATTTTAATTCCTAATTGAACCTAAGCCAAATTTACTGTACCTGCTTGAGGTAACTAAGTACCCAACCGCTTGCCATCTCTGCAGGGCAAGTGCCATAAATGTCAATAGACCAGAAACCATTATGCATAATAATACCCCAACTCGAAGTTGGTAGCGCGCTGCAGCAGCAGCTGCAGCTCAGGGGAGTCCCCCGCTTTGGCGACTTGCAACTGGCAACTTGCAACCTTTGTCCTACGTCAGCATTGTTCGGCTTCCCTTCCCCTTCCCGACTTCTGTTCGCATGCTAAACAATATTTCTCCATTACGAGACAATGGGACGAGTCGCCTGTCCCCGACAAGTAGCACCTTTTACTTGTGGCATCAGTTAAAAGTTTTGCTTTTTATGTTAGCGCGTTGCAGTGGCAACTTCCCCCTGCCGCGCCCTTGCAACTATCTCAAGTCGTTGCGCCAACTTTTGTTGCCTACTTTTGTGGGTCTTCCTGGTGACTCGTTGCTCGCTGCTCTCTCCATGTGGCAAGTTTTTTGCTTTCGCTTATTGTCCGGCGTGGAGGGAAAAAAGTTTAGGTTTTGTTGCTAAATTGAATGCGACTTGCGTTTGCTTTACCGCCTGCCCTGCGTCCCCGTGTCCGACGTCGTGTTGACGTCCTGCTAAAAGTCCTTGAAGGTGCAAATTGTAAAACAAACAAAGGAACAAGACCTTTCCAGCTGCCTCCGCCAGAGATGCCGCAGCCAAGTTGACAGATAAAGTGCTGACAACGGATCGTGGTCTTTAAGAGGACTTCGATTCGCTTAAGTAATACGTAATTTAAATATCATAAACAGGACATTCAATAGATCCAACTGATTATCTTACAAATTTACTGCCAATTCGAACGAGTCCTTTATAATTTATCCAATTACTTTAAAGTGATATTCGGCCCCAATCCATCAGGCGGCAACAAAACCATTCTGATCGCTTCGGTTTTGAGTTGTCATAGCATTTTAGTTGCCAATTACGCGGCTCGAACCGTATAAATCGCAGTCATTACATTTAACGGCTTAATTCCGACACAGCCATAAACCAACAATAATGACCGGGACACAGGCGGCCAAACACACAGGACGACCACTAGAATCGTTTGGCATCTAAAAATCTGCGGCCGAGTCCGTTGCACTATCATGGAATATTTATTCAATTTAAATTTACCAATTAACTTGGACTGGGGCACACACACACCGCACCACATCGAGTTGACAGCAAACAGTCCAAGTGGGAGAAAAAAGTGGCCCTAAATGCTGGCAGCGTTTAGAGCGCCGCTTTTGAATAATAAATGCATAATTCGTAGATGGAAAAGCGCGTGCCATAAATATTGCATGATAAATTATAGAAAAGCTATTAGGACAACAAACGACACGGCCAGGCCGGGCAGGACTAGGCAGGACTACCCGGGACTAGACTCCATTGTGTGCTGCGTGGAAAAATAGGCGACCATTAAGTGAGGCGCGGGCAAAGTCCTTCTGCGTTTGACATTTTTCAAATGAGGTTAGCCGGCCTCCTGCCTTGCCTGCTGTTCGCCTGCTTATTTATGTAAATTTGCGTAAATTACTATGAAAATATTTACGGTAAATAGAGCATTTGAAATTTTTATAATTTAAATGGGCAAACGCAGGCTTTTGCCTTTCACAGTCTGGGAAATACTACAATGTGTGGAAATTTTCTTTGGCTGCCGCCAGCTGTGCACGTAGCGAGTTTCCAAAAGAAACTTGCCGGGGCCACAACTTTTGCATCTAACACGATATGCAAACTGCCTGGGAAAGGGAAGTTGGGTGAAGGCAGCGGATAAGGAAGTACAGGAAGCGGAAGCTAAGCAAACGAGTGAAGCCCGAAATGCCATTGACGAGAGAACATTTAAAAAAGTTGAGCAAAGTATACCGGAGTGGGGTTGATACTCTTTCTATTTTGGGTAACTTGAAGTGGTTTTTGACTATAGGAAAGCATGGATAAGTTGAGAAAATAATGATTAAAAATAATGTTAAGTCCTACTGAAGATCAAGCCTGAAATTATTGCAAGTAAAGATGGCAAGTACTAAGATTATAGTTTCTCCTGCAAATTGTTTTTCGAAACATCCTTCGGGTACATCCTTCACCTCTAGTCGTCGTGACCCCTTCGAACCGATGAGAGTTTAGTATTTGTACACTCCAACCGAAATCAAATGCAAATGCTCCACATGTGTGCCCGGGTTGGAAATGGTCTTGTGTTTCCCCTGGTGCTGGCGTATCAGTTAAATTAAATATTCTTGTCAACTGCAGTCAGCAGCCTCAGCGAGTCAGGCAGGCGGAGAAGAAATGTTGCCTCAACAATTTCAAATATTTGCACCGCACTTTATAGATTTTAGGCTTTTAAATAATAAAATACAGAGTAGCAGAGCGAGAGGGAGGTGGGCTGGAGTGTGCTGGCAGGACGAGAGGATGTTTCCTGCTTTGCAGCAGAGTGTCTTCGGGTTTTTCATGTTTCTTTTTGGTGAGGAAAAGCGAATGCTAAAAGTGCTCTCCAGTTTCATATATGTAGAGTACAGAGGAGCAGGAGGAGGTGGAGCTGTGTAAATGTATGTCGGTGCTCTATAAAACATTTGCTCTTTAAGTACGTACTTAAATTGCATTCAAGCTGAGCAGTCTCTGGGTAAGTAATGTACAAAGATCTCGGTCTGCTGGCTGAGTTGTTAAATAACTTGGCCGAAACGTGTGAACGAGTGTCTAAATATGTGTCGACTTTGCCAGAAACAAGACGTTTTCAAGCTCTAAAGGGAATGCTCAGGCCAAGTATTGGCATCCATATGTTATTAGCCACTGATCAATATCTACGCCCATTAATTTCCCAGCTTATGATATATACAGGCCATAAAAATTATATTTATATTCCGGCAAACGTATTTGTATAAATCACGTTATAATGACATTAACATAACACAAGGCAGTCAGGCAATGCTGCTCCTCGGCATGTGGCCCTTTCATTAACGAAACAAGATGATTTGATAGGCCAGAAGGGCAATTAACCGATCCCCAGGCCCGACCCAGCCAACTGCATTACATTAGCCAGCCTTAAACCCAGACGGGCATTAAGCGATAAAAACTGATGCGGCCATTAAAAAAATTGGCAGCCCTGTAGGGCGGCGCATGTTTATTTAATTAACGGAAAGCGCCTGCGGAAATAAAACTAAATGCCCTGCTTACATTAAAATTAACCAAGCAAGAGGATGATAAAAATAAGCATAGAATTATTTCGGGCGACAAACCCTTTCAGCTGCCATGGCAATGAAATATGTGCCGGTTTGGGCCAAGTCACAATTAGCTTTTTTGGGTTCAATACGAGAGAACAAAGGCGAATTGTTCGCCAAAGGGCCTGAAGGAATGCCAAAGGTCTCCAAGGGAGGGAGCTACAACAATTTCTCGCATTACTTCCGCTAAATTAATACCGACTGCGGCCGGACAGGGCCGGACTGGCGCCAAGTTGACCAGAGTGGAACCGAAAAAACAACAGAACAATTTCACCAAATAGGAGGACAGTGGTATATAGCCTCAGGAATTATGTGGTTTTCTTTGAGAAAGTATTACCAATAAAGCATAACCTTTAGCTCTTCCAAAATATTTTAAACCAACTTTAATCCCATGAAGTTTACCCATTACCAAAAGCCGCAGCTTTGCCACAACGTAAATGGTTTATATTGCAAAATATTAACCCAATTTATTTAGTGCTAATGAGCGTTTACACATTTATGCTAATATTGGCCAACCGTAACCACAATTGATTTTAATATCGAGACAATTAGGGAGAAATGGAATACGATTACATATCCCACTGTGCCACATCCGCGTGTCGCGCTGTCCGAGTACTTTACTTAAATTTCTCTCTTGCTTTATGCGGCGTCTGTCGTGTTGCGTGAGTCCCGCCCCCTGATCCCTGCACCCTGCCCCTGTGCAAGTGTCGTCGAATTAAAATTCATGGCGGCGCATTTAACTCGACGCTGCCGCTGGCCAAAAGAAGCAGGCCAAAATGCTGAAAATGTATAAGGAAACGCGCCCAAAACACAACTCTCTCTCTCTCTTGCTGGCTGGCTTGCAGGCCAGGGTTCAGAGTCCTGAGTCCCGAGTCCACAGTTGGGCTTGCACATAATTTCTGTTATTTATGGCCACCATAAAGAATGAGGTCAGATGCGACGTCGATTCCTGGGCGGCGACTTTGCCTTAATTAAAGTCGTTAAATCGCATCGTCCTGTGGTGGACTGAGCCGAGCCTGAGGTGAGGTGGTCTGCGGGGCTGCCAAGGTGAGTTTCAAATCAAATTAATGAGCAGCCAGCCAGGTGGGCAATGGGTCATCAGCTCATAGATTTAAATGGCCAAGGAGCTGGGTCGAAGTTGGCGGCGAAGCCATAAAGCAAGCCGTCTGGACAGAACCGTTAAAAGGAGGTGAAAATAAGCCGACTTAAGGATGCTCTCTTAGAGCTTTGTCAAGTGATAGAGAATGTTTTATAATCTTTATATATTTATTAAGCTAATTAGTTCAATTTTTAAGTTTATTTCTTAATTGAAATTGAATATATATTAAGAAGAAAGCATAAAACAGAATTCAAATGAAAATTATAAAGCAAAATTGTACTTTACATAATTAATTCTATTAAAAATAAATATAATATCATTGATCATTTATATATTGTCATTTCAACTTTAAAATTGTTTATCCTTCACTTCTTAAAGCCAAACTTTTCTCAGCTTTTAAACCTCTTCAAAGTTCCAGGAGCCATTTTCACGTACCTTTGGCCCAACTGGAGCCTCGGCCCAAATACACATTCCGGCGGCGTTAATCGGCTTATAAACAATTACTTAACATTATAACACAATTTGCAGCTCGGGTTCTGCACAATTGCAGGCGGGTCAAAGGTTAAGCGACTGCAGCGATTACAAGGGGGAAGTCGGGAGTCAAAAGCCAGGCCAAGTAATGAGCGAGAGGGCCGAGAACAGTTCAAATAATATCAATTAACTGCAACTTTACGTGCTTCGGCTAATTATCTCGCTTAATAAAGCGCCTAATGAGTGGAAACAGCTGCCAACGCCCAGTGCACGGGCGGGAAAGAAATGGCCAAAACGGCGGCGGGATGCGAGACAAAAAGGTAGGGCGTTCGGGATTTCATTATTCTTTACTCACTTCTCAGTTCGCACTTCGCACTTTGGCGCTCAGTTTTTTCCACCGTCTCGTCGTCCGTCGTCGTAAAAAATAATTATGCTAAAATTGCTTGGCGGTTTATGAATTTTAATTGTTATGTCTGCCCGGGAATCCCCCGTTTTCGGCGAAGGTAGGGGCGTGGCTTAAATTTTCGGCCAGGCCTTTAAGATCTTTCAATTCCTTTTAATTTTTTGGGTACAGAACGGAAAATTTGCACACATTTTAAGCAGGACAGGGCGGGGTAATTCAAAAGAGGGTAACTGGGGCCAAAGTTCAGGGCTTTTGGCATACATACACACACATATGTTTGTGTCTGTGACGTTTGAGCTCATTAAGAAAATTCTTGCGGTCGCTTTGGCAACTATTTCAGCCTTAGAGCGCATGAACCCAGCAGGGAGCCGCCCAGGGGCGTGGTTTTAAATTATTTTCCAAGGGAAAACTCCTCAAAAAATATTTTTCTGCATCAAATATTAGCTAAGAAATTTTTATAAATTATATTTAATATTTAAATTTCATTCTAACACACCTAATATGCATCCCTCGTGTGATTTCTCTCATTACCAATGGCCCCTCGCCCGCATTTCCAAAGTGTTTTTTTAAGCCAAACAAAACGCATGTGAACTTTGCATAATTATGCACAAAATATACAAAGTGCGCACACACTCCCCCAGTGTGTGTGGGTGTGTGTACATTTGAATGTGTATTTATTCCGTATAAATATTTGCGAGAGAGAAATGTTTTTGCTTGGAAGGAATCCTTTGAGTTTCCTCGGGTCAAGCATTTAATAATTGCAGCAAACACTCAAGGTAATTTATTTAATTTGTGATAAGTTAATTCCGGCTAGAGAACTAAACGTTATTTGCCCAAATTTCTACTCAGTCTGTATAATTAAATGGTACTTTAAGGTATTTCCATTAAGTTATATGCCTTTGAATTATGAATTACTTGTTGCTCTGAGAATTATTAATTAAAATTTGGATTAAGAAATATGATAGAATTCTAATTTAATTGTTAACTCTTCGCCTTTTGATACCAAAACCCTTTAGCTATCTCTCTTGGCAATTATTAGCCCATCCAAGTTTTTTGGGACCACTCACAGCCTTAACCTCATTTTCCGCTCCTTTGACAGGTGCTGCCGACTTGGTTTGCTTTTCTTGCATTCTTTCTGCCAGCAAATTGTTCTTTTACTTTGGTCCTGGTCTGGTGCGGGATGCACTTGCTGGGGGGATACCGAGAAAAACTCGTATGACAAATAGCCTGCGGCTTTATACACAACGTTGAGAAGCTGTCATTGTCTAGATTCATGTTGCTTTTTCTTCAGCTGCTTTTTGTTCGCCTCCTTCCCTCTTTCATATGTTGTTTTTTCCAATGTTGCCTGCAGTTTTTCTTTCCGAGTCCCCACTCCCACCATTTTCCACCCCCGTGTGTTTTTCTTATACCGTGTTGCTTTTCTTTTTGTTTTTCCCCAACTACTACTTGCTGTTGCTTCAGCCCGGGTTTGTTGTGGTTTGGGTCTTCGTTCGCCGCTCCCCCGCTCCCCCTGTGGTTAGTGCATCCACCTCCATCTCTGGCTCAAGGACACGCAGCTGCAGCTGGGGAAGGATTCGCTCCGAGTGACATTAAAATGCACCCAAAGCTGTTGATTGGTAAAGGAAAAATGTAACATGTGGCTTACCCAAACTTTTACTGGGCCAACGAGTGCGGGCTTTGCAGGAATTGAAGAGGGGAAACCCATATTGTTTTAAAGACCTGACACCTTTGGCATCGGTTCCCTGCTAAATGAACAAGCCAGCAATCTATTGCGGTTAAGTGGTCTCGGTTGATGTGGCAGACTCTGATAAATTTCAGGGATAACAGACAGGATGCAGAAGAAACTAGAAATGAATCTGAATAGGAAATTAATTTAAATATTAATTTGTTTATTAAATATACTTGTCAAAAACAGCAAATGATCAGTCTTATGAGGGTGGAAAAATAATACAAAATAATGTAAATATTTCGTTTTAATAATAATATTGTTCAAAGTAAATTTCTGTTATTTTTTGACAGCCTAAAAACTGTCAAGACTCTTTCAATCTGTTTAATATTTAATGGCTACATATTGAGGGGCATAATAAGTTTTGCAAAACAATTAAATGCGTTTGCCTTTATTTTAAAGACATCAAAACTCGTCCAAAGATGCTGACCTTTGCCTGCTTAGATAGGCAACGAGAACTGTTTCCATTTTCTAGCTGGAGGCTGGGCTTTGAGATTTGATGAAACCGCCTGTCAATGGCAGGCCTACAAATAACATTAATTTGCAACGAGAGGGCAAAACAACTCGGCCAATATCCAGCCACGCCCCTAAAAAGTGGCCGGAAAGGACGAACGAGCAAACGAACGAGCATCAAGGATGACGATGACGCATTGCGTATGCATCTGTCATGTGTATGACAGGCTCGCGTTTAAATAAATTCAGCAGAGTTGGCCAGCATTTAAGAAATGCCTACCAAATGCAGCGGATGGTAAATCGGGATGCAGGGATCCTGGCTGGCAGGCAGGCAGGCAGGCAACCAGGCATCCAGCCAGCCAGGCAGCCTGTCAGCCAAATATATCCAAGTCTCTGACGACAGAGCCAGGCCAGAGTTTGGGCCAGTTGGCCAGCAAATGACAGCGTTGATGGACAGTTTTGTGCAATTGCATTGCATATGGTTAGGCGCTGTGCCAGTGACAGCCGCCCAGAGGCGGACTCATCATCGTCATCATCAGCAGCGGCGCTCTCAGTTCCGGAGGAGGGTGCAAAATCCGCTACAAAATGATATGCAAATGCAGCTAACCAAAGGGAGGAAAAACTCTGGGCTGCAATTAAAAGCTAAATGCACTGGACGATAGCGTCAAGTTAGTGCGCAGCCAGCCATTAACCCACTAAAGGAATACATGGGAAAATCATATACGAGAGTGAAATTCATATTAAAAATTATACAAAGTCCAGACCAATTCCCATTCGTTTAGTCAAAGATCATGTTTAATACTTGCACTCCCCTTTTCAATTTGTCTCAAGTGCAATGCCCAAAAAACTCCTACCATTTTCTCCAGATTTCATTATTGGCTTACTCCCAGGACACTCAGCAGTAATGGGTTAATTAGCTCCGCTGCAGGACGCAACGCAACGGCAAAAACCGCGAGATATCAGACCAATTTAGTGTTATTGCAGTCGCATAACTCCAGAGATTGCCCACAGGACGCTGGGCAACCAAGGAGGATGGACGGACGCGGAGGCCGCAGGAGCCAGAGCTCAGCGCTGGGACGCAGGACGCAGGACTCAAACAAAAGGCAAATGCGACAACGGCAACTGCACAATTAGCACTCGGAAACAACTCAGCTGGGCGGGCAAAGAAGTTGGGGGGAAATAATATTGTCGACGCAACGGAAATGTAACTGGGAATTATTTAATTTGCAAACTACAATGCCCAGAGCAATCCTGCGAGCAGGACTCCATTGTTTTATGGCATTGTTTGAGGAGGCGGAGGACTCCTTCTTCGGATTGCCATTGTCTATGCAACATAATTGTTATGATAACTGCTGCGCTCCACGGCTGCATCTGGGGAGTAACTTAAGTAAATGTCAGTGCTTCGGCTTCCCTTCATTTCTCCGCTGCATGTGCAGGGCCAAAAGCCGCATATACATTCACGATTCCCAGCTTGCAATCAGACATCTCAAAGGCCGTAAATCGAGACGATGTCCTCTCTCTCTCTCTCTCTGCTGTCCCACCTGAAGGCATTTATCAGATGCAGACAGCAGCCGTCGAGAAGACACAAAAAAAAAATGGCATTGACTTTGCCAAAAAACGAGAACAAGCGAAAGCCAAAAACCAAAAACAAGAAAATGAAACCCCAATTCGGTGCTCAGTCAGGTGGGCTTTTGTTTTGTCTGCCGCCGTCTCGGCTTGACATTTTTCGGAAAACCCCAATGACAAGTTAATGAAAGTCTGCAAGCGCTTTGATAGTCCAACCTGCCAGCAGTGGATGCTGCGGAAGCTCCAAAATCGAACACCAAATGCTCTAGACATACAAGGATTTCCAAGGATTTTTTAAAGCGAACAAAAAATATTCTTATTAAATGGTTACATGAAAAAGGAAATACATTTTTAATCCATTTATTTGAGTAGACAAACCTTTGCCTAAAATCATATTACTCTCTATGAGGGCATACAAAGAATTCACTCCATTCAACCTGGCTTACCTGTCCGGACTGTTCAACTGCCATTATGACGCCATCATCGCCATCATCATCAGCATCCTTCCAGCATCTATTTTGCATAATTCCCCATCCCCAAGCTCGCTCGGCAGGAAGGCCAATGGCAGTGCTGCTGGCGAAATGAAAAGCCATTTACCAAAAAACACAGACATGCTAATTAATGTTAACGGAAATGGTAATTAGAATTGGTTTGTCAGGCTGTGGAAAGGGCGACGACGACATAGGATCAAACCGGGTCTGGAGCCGGGGCAACTTGGGGCTGATATGATTATAACTTTTAGCCACAAATTCAACAAAACTTTGCGACTAAGTCGCCACAGTCTCGGCTCCAAGTGAGCCACCATCCACCTACCTCAGACATATGTTGGAGGGGGAGGGAGGGAAGGGGGAACGTAAAAGTTTTGTGCATACGCCAGATAGTAGTTTATAATTTAGCACGGCGTCGACGGCGCCGCGTTTAGCACACAAATCATTATGGCGGTGATACCAAAGCCCGCGCTTCACTCTCTTTCTTTTTTGTTCTTTTAGAAAACACAGGCAAACGAAAATCCAAAACAAACTGGAGGGGCGAAGGCCAGAGACAGTCAAATCCTTTTTAGCACCATAAATTAACTTCATTTCCGTGCCAGACGCAACACGACAGCCAGCAAACGTGTGTGGTGAGTTTTCAAATGACTCCATGGGGCGGGAACAAGGGATCCAAGTAGGAGTGGGAGCAGGAGCGGGGAGCTAGAGCGAATGATATAGGGTCCTGTGGTGTCTAGGTTTTGGTTTAGCACATGAGCAGGACAGGCAGGCAATGACAAAACAATGTTTAAGGCAGCTAGAAAGGCGAGGGATAAAGTTTTAAGTGACTAAAAGAAAA
Source organism: Drosophila anomelani (assembly GCA_035045905.1). NCBI lineage: Eukaryota > Metazoa > Arthropoda > Insecta > Diptera > Drosophilidae > Drosophila > Drosophila anomelani. The sequence goes on from JAWNOO010000165.1 coordinate 16,352,531, forward strand.
GACTTTAATTATTTCTATATATACTAAGATATATGCTTATATTCCAACCAAATCTCTGATCAGAACATCAAGTTAATTCCCATCACTTCATTGACAGCTCCAATCAATGGACTGGACCGATAGCTAATGAAATTTTCCCACTATCACTTTGGCAGCAACAGTGCGTATGCGTAATATTTGAAGCTCCAAGCACGTAACTCATACGCACGCCCCTAAAAAAGCAAAAAAAAAAGATAGAGAAAAGCCTGATGAGCGTGGGAGGAGAGTGGGAGTGGGGATTTGGGGCTGAGTGGGAAGGAAATGCCTTCACACATATTTGCATGCGATAAATGCGCCGCACACACGCACATACTCACACATAAAGATGCAGACAGACACGCACACGCCTACATATTACGCAAATTCCATGCTCAATTTCAGATTTGAGCAAACGGCATACCTGAGCAGCCTATTCCGACGACGCACTCACCCAGCCGCCCAGCTGCCCAGCCTCCCAGTTCCCTGCCACGCCCTCAGGGAAGCCCAGCCAAGCCCCTTGCCGCAGAAATCAACTCTGCTTACGTGTCGCAATGATAACGTGTATTTTGATGCACAGAAAAAAATGTAACAGGGATTAACACCTAGAAATCATAGCTCTACGTTTAATAACTTTTAACTACTAAACAAATTTTATAGTAGATTTTCTAAATAAATTATACACTTCAAGTTTAATTGTTCGTTTTTTTAACATTAAGTATTTTTCCTTCAAGTGTTACAAATAAATCGAGCTAAGTGTGCATGTGTGTTGGGTGTCCTTGGTTCCCAAGTTGAGAGCTCTGCCTCGGGGGCCTAGCCTAAAGTTTCACTTGAAAGCAAATTATGCTGATGACAACAACAACAGCAGCAGCAGCAACAACTACAAGAACAACAGCAATGGTGGCAGCAAGAGAAACATTGGCAATTGAGAACGTGCCACACGTTGACAACTTTGCCGGCACCTTACCTATCGAAGATATTTGGCATTTTTTGCCACAGCATACTTTTATGCCCCATTGATGAATTTTGAATGAATCGACTGATGAAGAGAACAGCAGAGATTTGCCTAACGAAATGAGCGAACACAGATTGCCACGGCCAGAGGATTAGATTGCAATGGCTGATGAGTAGCTTGTTTGCCAGCAGATAAAGTGCACAGTAAAGAAAATGGATCTAAAAATTAATTAAGTTCTTGTTGGTGCTTATTTAATTTAAATATTATTATTAGCAGTGAGAGGGATACAATAAAATGCCAAGCTTTTACTATTGAATAAAAAACTAAATCAAATGTTTGTAAAAAAGTTACCAACTTATTTCATAGACATTCGATAGTTAAAAATCTTTTTGAAGAATATGTTATTTAATGTTTAGTATCAGAACTTTTAGATATTTTCAAGGCTTAAATCTTAATAACTTAGACATCAACTTACCTTAATTTTAAATGTTCATTAGCCACAGTAAGTTATTATTTTTTCTGTGTACCTCTTATGGTAGATCTCTACATATATTCATATATATATATATATATATATAAAGACAAGCTCTGTTCCATTTGTGAGCCCCCATCTAGAATAGACTATAGATTCAATAAGGCCCTTCGAATGCTCGCTATCTGGCTCAGCTTATCTGCAAACAGATTTCCCCCAGTTTCGAGCCGGAACGCATTGCAAGTGATTTATGGCAGGCACATTTGAATTACTTCGCCTACTTCTCGGCGCACAGATCTGTGTCTTTGGGTAATTGTGCCTCCAAGCCAGATCATATATCATTGTGTAGTGCTCCTGCATATGCCAGCGGCAGTTTAAACAACAAGTCCGTTCTGATTTTGTCAGTGACAGATATATACCCCGCCTGCCACGCCTTGTGGCAGATACGCGAATATATACCGAAGATGGTATATCTCGAGTGTATGCATTGTCAAATCTATCACACTTGTGATAACAAAACAGTTTCGCCCAAGATAGATTCTCGATGTTATTCTGTTTGGAGAGGCAATAACTGAAATAAGAGCATAAGGAGGGAATATTTTTCACAAAAATCACAAACACAATTCAATTGAGCGCATAAATTTGTTACTACTACATCAATCATACGCACCGTTGGCCGCCCAACAAGACATCAGCAGAGAGCAGCCTGCGTCACACAGTTTCTTCCTACGAATATCGAAATTAAGTGAAAATATGAAATAAAAGCAAGAGGAAAAATCACAAACTGCACTTTTTGTTGTCCATGCACAACTCGAATAATTAAAATAAACGTTTTCAGTGATAACAAACCGCTGGGAAAACACTCGATTAAAAGACATCATCAATAAATTGCCTTTGTATAATAAACAATTTCAGTTTTTCCTTGTTTATGTGCAAATGAATTGAAAACATATATATGTTTTATGCAATATTTGTATAAATGCATATTGCTCCTCGTGGGTTAAGAGCCCGGGGCATGCGGAGTTTAATGGCATACACATATGGGTATGAAAGTGCTTTGGAGAGCTCTTTACGGCTCGCCGGCTCTTGGGTCCCTGCGCTCTGCTCTCAGTTCCCGGCTTTTTATGGCTATATGTCGTCCTGGCAATTGTGTGCGGGCCAAAAGGCGTTGACGACCGCTCCGGACCCCGGCAGTTGGGTAATTCTTTCGTTTTTGACAACTTTGAAGCTCTGAACTCGGCTGGACACTGGGGGAAGTGCACAGATGACCTAAACAGGAAATGCTTTCAAAAAATTTGCAGAGTATTAAAAACTGCAATAAAGTTTTGTGTTTCTGCAAAACCATTTTGTGGTCAAAGAGTTTATCTTTATTTAAAACTTAGTATAATTTCTTTATATTAAATTTGTATGCCTAATGAAATCTGTTGAATAGAAATAAATATATTTGTAATACAATATTTTAGACATATTTTTATAGATTCTGTTGCACTCTCTGCCATATCATAGCTGCTCTACCCAGTGTGGCACTCTTTCTGGTCGGCATCGTAAAAAAAGTGTTTACATTTCATTCATAAAATATCAATTACGGACATGTGTGACAGCTAAGCGAGTGTGAGTGGGTCTGGGTTTGGCTATGGGTTTTGTAAGTCAAATCGATATCATGCGAATACGTGAGGACATCACAGTTCATTGCCGGATCGCAGCTTCAGCCTTCTCCTCTGAAAGTTGGGTGACATTTAGGGGCAATATGGTGCACAACACGCACCCTGATGGAAATTTAACGAGTTGCGCGTCAACGGCTCCCGGCGTGCATAGCAGCACATTATAATCAGCTGCCAGTTTCGCAGAACAAAGAGGCGATGGGAGATGATGAGTGGCTCATAAACAACTCGTTCGAAGATAACTCTGGGGATTTTATAGGTATAACATAACTATAAATTGCATTTCTGGTTGAATTTTACTTAGCTGAATCTTCGTTTTGGTCTTACTTTAAGGTAATACACTCTTAAACGAATAGAAAACCAAACATCAAGAGAAAGCCCATTTGCTTTAGGCCTGCGGCCCCTCCATTTAAGTGAATGCAACCCGCAGCCAGCGCATAACCAAGTAGCTCGGCTGGTCTCTGTGCCCACCGCCCTGTGAGCCACCCTATTTAACATCCGCTGGCCGCACCTGCTGTCTGCAGTTTCCGCCTGCCGCCTGCACTTTGCTGCCTACTTTGAGGCGCCACTCAATTATTTATGTGCCCCTGCAGTACTGCGGCAATGGAGTTCCGCCTGTCCTCTCATATGAGGGACAAACTTTTTCGCCATCTCTGCACCACGTCGGCAGCACGGAATGTCTTTAATGTTAATGACTCCCACCAGTTCCCGGGTTGCCGCAGAAGTTTGGCAAACGCTTAAGGCGGGCGGCTCTGCGGCAAGACAGACAAGTTTCCATTGTGCCGGGGCCGGGAATCTCGAAGCCCCGGTGACAAGTTTCGCCGCTGCACCCAAACTTTTTAATACGTTATGCAGGCCCTCATTAAAAACGCATTAACTATGCAATGTAAATCATTATTGTGCCATAAGTAGCACTCAACCTCCGTCCTCCGCCGGGGGCAACATGGTGCATCAGCTGGCGGCGTCGGCGGCAGAGTTATGTCATCCGATAATTGTGCAGGGATATACATATGTATGATAATGTCAGAGGCTATGAGGATATGAGTTATCACGCCAAATGACCCGGAGGTCAGAGGTCTCAGACAGACCACAGATGAGCATGTTCCGGGAAAGCATTCTACATTAAAAATTCACAAAATAAATATGCTGAAATATTTATTTATATTTATTTGGTATTATTGTAAATGTGGGCATTTTGAAAGATCCCTTGAAATTCCCAAACTCCATTCCAAGAAGCACACATTCATTCCAAAGAAGCAATTTCTCACAATTTTCTTTTTATCTGCTTAACATGTTAATAACCCCACCCGGGGGGTCGCCGCTGGGACTGGGTCTCGCCCCCACCAAGCTGGCTGCAATAAATATTTTATAAAGGCCAGGCGACGTCAAGGAGAACACGACGCGGGACACGGCAAATCCTCTACAGGTAGCGACCCTCATAAAAAAAGGCAACTTTGTAGAAAAGATTGCGCTGATGTGCTGAAAATTCCTTCCTTCCTTCCGTCGTCGCGTCGTGTCAACAAGGCGGCAGCGCCAGAATAGGCCACACAATTGGCTGGCAGATGGCTAAGCGTCTGGCAAGGAACCAACAAAGGGGGCTGTCCTTTTGACCCAACGCAGCCTCCTCTTCTCCTTTATCCTCCCTGGAACCCACATGGGTCGCCGAGATTGCCCATTTCTTTATTCATTAGCATTTCGCCTCGAAGGGGGGAAATCCAAACATTAATATTAAATTCGGGGACGGCTTTCCAAACTAATTTGTTTGAGTGCCGGGAATGCTTAACAAATTTAAATAGTAAACCCGGCAAATTAGTTTTAATATGGCCAGCAAACAAATCTGGGCCAGAATCGGGCTGCCTAAAGACCATTTCCGCTGTTGGCCCAGTTAAACATGCATTCCATTTGCTGTTGGCCATTAGTTGTCGGTGCTGAGCCGGGCTTTGCGATTTTATTTAAACATATTTTGGGCTTTTAACAAAATTTATGGCCCCGTGTAAATGAAAATCTGTGCTAAAATGTTTTTAATTGCCCCGCGCGAAGGATAAATCGATGGCAGTGCGATTTAATTTATGTGCATTTAAGCCAATTTCTAAACTAATTTAGACTCATTATTTTTGGTTACCATGTGTGCTTTTTTTATTTATAATTTTCTATCTATATATTTCTTTAAAGCCTTGAATAACAGCAATGTCCTGAAATACATACTGGTAAGTGGCTAAAATTTAATAATGACCGCAAACACAAACAACGACACCCGGGTGACCCCTAAAAAAATTACCTATCACCGCTTTGTGTCCTCGGAAAAAAGGCAACCCCATTAACCATAACGCTTTGGCAATAAAAATAACAAGCCGCATCAAATTTTAAAGTAACGTTCAGCCAGGGAAAAAGCAAACAAATATAATTGCGCCGAAGGCAGCGGCTGTCTGAGCCGTTGGCTTTTTATAGACGGTCTCTTTTTTTATTGTGTGTACAATTACGCGAAAGTCGGAGGACAATTTACACGGGTCGCCAGGGAAATTTTGGGACTGGAAATGGGGGAAATAACTCCCTTATTGCATTGGGTCCTGGAAATTGGCACAGAACTTTGACTTAATTAGATAAATAAAAGGATTACATAAGAAATTACTTCAGTAATTAGTCATATTTATTTTCTATTTAAAATAAATAAATAAAATATTCAAATTACCGATTCAGAACTCCAAGGCAACCAAACAAACTCAAGCATCCTAGCAACCTTCGCCTTGCCGTCGAGCCAGTCAGTCAGTTGAACAACTCGCCGGCATCGAAGCGGATCAACATGAATATTACCTCGACAGTTTGGTGAGCTTAAAATAAATCTACGCAACTCAGATATATGACATGGCCTAGCCACACAGCTGGTGCAACATCTGGGACAAGGACACCATCGCGAACGTGGGCCCAGATATCCTGTGCTTGCGCAATGGCAACACGATCAAGTTCATCAACATGCAGACGCAGGCCGTCAGCTATTTCAAGCCGGAGACGGTGGCCACCGGACTAAGCATCAGCGTCTTTACTGGCCACAATCGCTTCCCGCTGTTCGCCTTCGCCGAGGCGGTCCTGCGAGGCCAAATCTTTGTCTACCGTTACCCGGATTTCACCAAGTTTAGCGTTATTCCTCGTGAGTAGCAGGGAGGAGGGGGCTTACCTTGAGTGGATATAACAATCTTTGCACCCATTTTTGGCAGCCCACATGATCTCCTACTCGGACATCCAATTCTCGGAGTTCGATCTTCTGGTCGGTGTTGGCGGACATCCCAATTTTCCCATAGTCGTGTTCAATTACCGCACCGGCGCTGTTATCGTGCGGCATAACTCACAGGTGGCAACCTTGCCGCGTAGCCTTGTGCTGAGCTTCAACGCCTTGCCCACCATCGTGCAGTTCCACAAGCAGGAGATGACCATCCTGAACTACGAAATCTGCACCATTGAGAAGGAGTCCAGCCTGCACAAGGTATTGAATCTGGAGATCACCAAGGACTTTCTTAAGTCCGTCGGCAACGGGCGCTTCCTCACCTTCGGCGATGATAATTTCCTGTATGTGGTCAACGACTATGGCCACATGTCTTTGGTGGAAGTGGCCGGCTTCAGCCTAAGGCCCCAGTGGCGTCCGATCTACGATACAGAAGAGATATCGACTCCTCGGCCGCACTCCATAGCCAACCACCGCGGCGGTCTGGTTATCTACAACCATTCCCACGCCTTCTTCGTGAAGAAAAAGTCGGGCTACTTTCAAGTGGGTTCAGTGTTCCCAGCTAATCATCGATATCTCATTAATGTAAGTAATTAATCCCACAGCTTGAGTGGACGCTGGAGGCGACTCTGCAGGACGTCATCCGCTTCATTAGCAACAACGGCGAGCTATACGCCGAGCGTCGGCCTGGCCACATCGACCAGGTGATGGTGGACAAGTCTGGAGCGGTGACGCTAGAGTGCGTGGTGCCTACGGGAATTCCCGTGATCTCATTCCGTGTGCTGCCCGGCCTGAAGGACGAGTCTGTGTGTGTGCTTCACAGCGATCGGCTAGCGATGATGGATCTGGCCAAGGGCCACACCCTCAGCGAGGTGATGGTACCATGGGCCAACGCCATGGCCAATCACCGCAGCCTGGCCATCGTGGCCGTTGGCACTCTGGAATCCCGCATCGTTCTAATCCAATACGAGCGGGCCAATTTAGCGCACGTCCTCTGTGAAGTCGAGCTGGAGACGCCGGCCATTATGGAAATGGAGTTTAATGACAGCTGGCTGGTATTCGGGGATCAGCGCCGCAGGCTGCAGGTGGTGCAATTCGACACCAGGCCGTACAAACTGACGCACTACTTTGAGATGAAGGTGCCGGAGCTGGAGCAGGTCTATATGCACACATTCCTGTTGGCCGATGGACCCCGTCTGATGGTCTTCATAAACCGAGATCGGAAAATTAAACGTCCGGGCTGCGCCACCGAACTGTGGCTCTTTAACTGGGGCAAGGATCGGCGACTGCATCGCCGCGAGTATGTCCTGCCCCAGGAGTACAACTACTTCTGTGTCCAGCCGCCTTTGGGCCGATGGGCGCTGATCGAGATCGTGGCCTCCGTGGCCAATAGCTTCAACTTTGACCAGTTCACGCTAAACGATCGCGACGAAGTGCAGTGGCTAGCCTCCACAAAGTCTGCGCACTTTAGCTACATCCTGGGAATGAACATGACCAAGCATCTGATCACGTGGAGCCTCGGGGGCATCCTCCTGCACTTCAAGCAGCACAAACGGGCCAAGAAGCAGTTCATGGTCTGCCGCTTCCTCAATATCGGCATGCAGGCTGAGTACTTTATGCGTCTCAAGGAGTGCTTCAATTCAAAGTAAGAAGCCATGAGCTGTGGGAGATATAAACTAAGACCTGTAATCCCCCTTTAGATACCTAATCATTCTGATGGCCGATCGGAGGCTGCGGATTATGCGGCTGCCCTCGCTGGCGGATTTCGTGCGGGACAACCAAGCCCTGCCGCTGCCCACGGAGGAGGGCATTCCCTGTTACATCGAGGAGGCTACTCACAAGGTGGACATGTTCTTGCCGCTGACCATGCGTCAGGAGGTGAAGGAGGAGTACACGGCAGTCGATTTGCACAAGAAGGTCAAGCTCTTCAAGCTAATCGATCAGTTCTCTGACAAGGTGACGGAATTGATCGACTACGATATATCCAAGACCGGCAAGACCAAGGGCATCTTTAAGAAATTCTGTTTCCACTACTCGTGGCTGGACCGGCTCACGGATGAGGCGCACAAGCTGTGCGCCCTGGAGCGCACCTCGCTGGAGGAGGCAATTGCAGACCAGTCGCGAATTCGCGACTGGATCATGCGCCTGGTGACCCGCGACGCGGTCAGCATCAACTACCGGGTGCGCTCCATTTTCGCGGATGCCAACTTCGAGAGTTTCGCTTTCCGCCGCAAGCTGGAGATGACCGAATTTGACCGCTATCGCTTCTACGACCTCGAGGACCATATCCGTCTCTCTCAGGTCTCAATGGGCGAGGAGGAGTTCCTGCCGCAGCCTCCAGCCCAGACTCAGGGCCACGGCCCTCCTCCGGTAATGGAGGACACGGAGCTGGGCGAAGAGGAGGAAGTGGAGCCGGGCCCCACAGGGTTGAAAGAGCTAAAGGCGTTCGTGGTGGAGGGGACCAGCGTGTATGAGCACATCATGGCGCCTGTCTTCCAGCTGCAGGACAAGAACATTGTGACCGCCAACCAGGTGTTCAACTACAACTGCAAGATCCGCTACTACCTGAACGACCCGCTCAAGCAGGAGTTTAACAAGCTCTTCCACGAGGCCCAGGAACTCAAGCGGGCTACCATTGCCAGCGTAATGAACACGAACGTGGTGCTCTACAAGATCTATGACAACATGAATATCATGCTGCGGCTGCTCAACATGGAGCAGTTCGAGAAGCCCGATCTCACCGTGCCATCGCTGGAGCAGGACGAGGTAATCGAGCGGATCATGGAGGTGGACGACTCGGAAATCAAGGCGATAAATCGAAGGAAGCCCAAGACCATCGATACCGGCGGCAAGAAGGGTCGCTTGCTCCTCTGGAGCGTAGAGTTCTGGTCGCGGGCCCTCATTGTGATGATGGACGGTGTGCTGGAGAAGCTCTGGGAAGAGGAGATCAAGAAGGACATACCAGAGCCGGAGTTCATGTCGAAAAAGCAGCCGCACGAGTATAATCTCGAAGAGCAAAAGATCTTCCGCGCCTACGAGGAGGCGGTGCGTTTGCTGGAGCTGGACCGCCGCAAGTATCTGCGCATCCTGCACGAGAACGAGGAGAAGACGCTGGCCCTCAAGGCCTCCCATATCCTGAAGCTCAACCAGCGCGTAGCTGAGCTAATGATCTTGAAGCTCAAGTATGACTTCGCGCTCAAGCAGAGCCAGGTGCGCCTCCTCACGCTGGAGAAGACCAACTTCAACCGCGTGCAGGTGCGCAAGCGCATCGCGCTCTTCAACCGCGATGTGGACAAGCTGACCGACCTAATCAACCGCCTTGGCCAGCTTCTCGACTTCTGGGAGAAATCGCTGACGGATGTACGGTTGCGGCTGGAAGCCCAGCAGACCCGGGACCGAGCCGTAGAGCGGCACTTCCGGAGCAACTTTCTGCCGACAGTGCCGCATGCCACCCACGAGATGACCAAGCTCTTCAAGAAGCGGCCAAAGCTGCCGTCCAAGGTCTTCAACTCGATGCTCATCTGCATGGAGGCCTCCAACAAGCTGAGCGGCAAGCCCAGCCAGCGCACCCCGTTCCCGCTGCCCACAGACGTCCAGGACTTCCTCAACCACCTCGCCGAATTCGACCAGCCGAAACAGTGTCCGCCACAGGTGGACCCCAAGTCCTGGGACGCCTTCGTCAAGCTGCGTCGCCAGAAGATGGAGAGCGAGATGCGGCTGAAGGGCATCGGCTACCAGCTGATGGACAGCCAGACCTTCTGCGGTCATCTCCAAAAGGGTATTACGGCGTTGCGTGAGTCGAAGGTGGATGCGCAGAGGAACTGGGAGGACAGCGTCCAGTGTTACGTGAGTTGCTGCGGCCTTACGTATTTCCCTCCATACTTTTAGGCTCGTTCGCAAACTATTTGATACGTAAACCAATTTCTTCACCTGCCAACAGCTGGACGGCATGCGGAATATGACTATACAGGTGACGCTAACGATGGGCCAGGTGGAGGTCGGCGTGATGGGCGAGTTTACCAATCTGTCCAACACGGTTCTCATGCACGTGGACGACATCAACGATGTGAATCGTCAGATACAGGTGAGAGGTGGGAAACCAATTGATATAAAGCCTATAATCATGTTATTCCCCCATCCAGGACGCCGGAAATATGAAAATCAGAGCCATGGAGCGTGTGGCGGTCTTCCGGCGCCAGGTGATCTTCAAGGAGTGGGAGCACAAGCTGTACAAGGCCAACATAGCCTATCTGAAGTACATGCTGGACGCCATCGAGAGGTGCAAGGTTTCGCTGGAGTTCCTCAACATCCTGCGCAACTGGAACAAGGTCAAGACCGAGCGCCAGAAGTACATAGCCGGGGCCATCGAACGCGTCATCGAGCAGAAGATCGCCGCCTTCAGGAAGCAAATCGAACGTGTGTATGTATCACCTTACACCCATAATCTATGCCAATTACGGAACAAAAACAAAACTGTTGCCATCCCAGGAATCTCAAAATCGACTCGGTGAAGGCCCAGACCCTGGAGGTGAAGCAGAATAGCCACGCCATTGACCTCAAGATAGAGCGGATCAAGGTGGACGTCACACTTCAGAATTCCCTGCGCGACACCATGATGGAGGAGAAGCGAGATCGCGAGCAGCGAGAAAGGTAAGATAACCTGTCGTACACCGGCAGAAATCTAGGCTTGAAATTTCTAAGTTTAATATTAAAAAAACTACATTAAGTTTTAGTTTAATTTATTAATATTATTATTAATAAGTTGTCCCTACATTCAACTTCTTCTTTCTTTTTCTTCAAAAATGTATAAAAGTTACATTTTTAAATTACATTTTAAGTAAAAAATTTAAAATAAAAATAACACAATGATTTTAGTCATTTTGGTAATAGTATGTTCAACTTCTTAGTTAAGTTTATAAAATTATTAAACTCTTGCAGGCTTTCCGATGTTAGCTTACTTTCTTGGTTAGCTTAAATCAAGCTCGTGAATTTTGTGTAATTTTTAATGTAATCATTCTGCAGAGAAATCAAGATTAGTTTAAGAAATAGCTACATATATTTTAAGACTTGTAAATGACATAGGTTATTTCCTGTTTGAAATTGATAAAAATCTTATAATAAAAATATGTCTTGGTACGTAAATAATCGTTAGCTGCATAGAGTTTTAATAATATTAATAATACTTATTGAAGAAAGATATTAGTTCATACTTTGTTGATTTAAAAGATTTCCTAGTTCTAAACTGAACTCAAATTATTAAATTTTGTTTACATTTTTTCCTCCCTCACGCACAGAATGTCACAAATCAAAACCCATCGGCAGCTGATGGAGAACGTGCGCCGACACTACGCCCATGTGCTGGAGCTGCAAACGATTCTGGAGCTACTGCGTCTGCGAACCTATCCCACGCTGGGTCCACCCCTACCCCAATGTCACCCGCCGGTGCCGGAGCACATCCTCGGCTCGGTGCTTTAAGAAAGCAACCAAAAACTCTCTGACGAAATTGCAATTAAATATTTTCATGAAAACGAATTAGCTGGGTCCGGGCTTGCTGGTCTTCTGGCTTTTGCTGCCACTCAATTGTGTTTGTTTTTGCGTCTGGCCAAAATTACCAAGAATTACCAAAAGACAGGGGCTAAGGGCCATCCCCCTTGTGCCCTCGCTGCTGTTCAGCTCGTTGCTCCCAAGCGGGAAATGAACTTGGCCAGAAGGGGAATGGGAAACACCTTCGACATCGCACTTCACTGTAGATTGCTTTAATTGAAATCTCTTGAAGCTAGAGAAAAGCCTATTTGCCTATTTTAGAATTCAAATGAGCATAAGGGGTATATATATATAGATATATAAATTCAACTCAATTTACTATACACACAAGGTAAAATCTTTGTGTATTTACTATTTCCAATTGTACTTCGAATATCAACAAAAACACAATGTGATCACCGCCCTCATCTCTTATCTGTACCACAAACTGTACTTTTTGTTCGCTTAGTGTATGTTTTATTATTGCAAATCATTCCGGAAAAGTAGATATAAAAACTAAGACAAGCGAGCGTAATTAAAAGCTTTAACCCGCAAAGGTCAAAGCGAGCTATAGCTTCCAAAGTATGCAAATAGTAGTCAGAATAATGTACATTTCTCTGCTGCCTTCTCAATCAAATACCTATGAGTTAATCTCGTCGAAAATATTAGAAAGATTTCTTTATAGAGGGGCACATGTTTAATGACAATGCAAATTCGCTCAAAAGTGGGGCAGCTCATCGGCTCTTATCAGGAGACTATATGGCCACGTGCTTAAAAACAAATTAAATTAATAAAAGCAAAGCGAGCCTAGACGGATTATCAGGAAAATATAAAACAAAAACAATTTCTTGTAAAAATAATTCTAAAAATGTAATTATTACTTTGAAGTTATGTTAACAATTTTAACTAGACATTGATACCAACTTATTTAATTACCTCCAAAATATAACAAAACTTAAATATATATTTTAAATAATTTAATTCAGATTTTTTTAAAGTTGTAAATGTAAACTCATTTAATTGTTTTTTCTAAATTATATTTGATTTAATGTTAGATCTCTATTTCTGAAGAATTTTAAGTAATACCAACTGTAGAAGAATAATGCTTAGCTGTTAAGCAATCATATCTCGCTGCACACACATATTTCTTTATACAAATATTCTGTTTATTATAACAAAGTCCCAGCCGTCGATCTGAACAATCCGACGGGAAAAAGTCAGCTTATCGCTGATTTCTAAGCGCTTCTAAGCGTTTCTATGCGTCCGACCTTCCCAGCTGCTGATAAGCCGAGCTCTCGGGCTCGAATTCGGGGCGTCTACGGCGCAAAACGAGGTGTCGTTATGGGCAGTTTGCCTTCCACTCAATCAGTACTCAATTCGACGTTCTCCCGTCCAGCAGCAGTAACAGAAAACACCCAAAAATGGCCAAGATTGCAGTGATCTTCGTTCTATTCGCTCTGTGCTCCGTAAGTTGAAAAAAACACCCGGCAATCGCCGGATTTGTAGGATATTGTGAGCATGAACTAATCTCACTTTGCTTTCAGGTGGCCATGTCCGCCCGCGTCCCCCGTGAGGAGCCCAATGTGTTCCAGCCTTTTCTCGACAGCCTGAACGCGATCGCTGCTTCTGCAAAACAATTCATTGATAACCCAGAAACCCAGGTAAGCCTCATTAAAGACTAGGTCTAACCAAATACTATATACACACACTTCCTTGGATGAACAGGCTCAGTTGAAGAATATTGAGGACAAAACTCAGGAACTCATTAAGAAGGGTGGCGATCAATTCGAAAAATCAGCTGGAGATATCAAAACCAAGCTTGAGGAACTTGCTAAGAACAACGAGGGACTCGTCAAGGAGCTGACTGAGAATGCCAAGAAGGTCTTTGAGGATGCGACCAAGAACAAGAAGAACTAATTCTCTGTAGAATGTTGATCTTCTAAAATATACGAAATAAATGCTGAATCTTTAAATTCAATCAAATTTGTAGCCATCAAAAAGGAGTTTATTTCATTCCTTAATTAATACTCTTAGCTTCACGCTCCAAAAGCCTTCCACAGGTCGGTTTTCGAATACCCATACCCATTGACATGGAAACAGAGCTTCTTTCACTTGCCACTAGGAAAACTCATGGAAAACCTTCCGTCTCAGCTAGGCAGGTACCGAGCGCCTCTCGCAGTCCACTTCCTGATTGCGGTTCCGGAAGACCTTTGCAAAGAATAATAATAACAAAATAAAATAAAAATTAAAATAAAATTAAAAGCCCCTTGTCTTTCTCTTTATTAAACATTAGTGAGCTGTTTCTATAGAAATCTAATTTATAATAAATGGAAGATTTAAACATTTTATTGAACAGGAAAAGTGTAAATTAAATAAAACATTTGAATTAAATACTGGGTAAAAGGGTAAAAGGGTTTCCTAAAATCCATGTTATTTTTAAAATCCATATAAATATTTTGTTTTATTTTCATTTTCAGTTTAACTGCCAATGCAAATAGTCTTAAGAAACTAATCTAAAACTCTTCAAATTATAAAAATAATATATATGTACATATAAAACAAAAAACTTAAATGGTTGACAAGATTTTCGTTTATACTTGAGCTGAAATAGTTTATGCTATTTGTTGGCTTCCCCAAACTGGGATCGGGGTTGTCGGGGTTGGCTATATAGTTAGACAGACGCCACATTCAAGCCATGAAATGGTGTAATAACCACTACTCTGATGAGATTCATGTACGTCAAGCAATCAGTCCTAACATCCAAGGGACAGCGCAACCTATAAAAAGAACTCGGGTCAATCCGGTCTGACTTTGTGTAGTTGCCGCGATAAGGCGGCTCCGATCCGGCTCCGATTCGGCTGCGACGCAAAACTAGCTTTCGTTATGGGCAGCTTTTCAGGCGCTCAATCAGTACAAAAGTCGACGTTCCCAGGTCCACAGCAGCAGACAACAGTAACTAAAAAATGGCCAAGCTGGCAGTGATCTTTTTCCTATTCGCCCTGTGCGCCGTAAGTCCAATGTCCTATGTCCAGACACTGGATGCTTTACGCTTGATGTGACCTCACCAAAAACGATAATTACGCTTTCAGGTGGCCATGTCCGCTCGCATCGCTCGTGAGGAGCCAACGAAGAAACCTTTTGATCAAATTCAGGAACAATTGACTACTTTTGTAGGCCAAGTTCAACAAGTCTTTCAAAATCCAGAGTTGCAGGTAACCCCAGACGATAAACCTTAAAAAAATTTATTTTAAATCAATTTTATTAATTTGCAGAAATCATTGAAGGATATCGGAGATAAATTCCAGGAAGCGACAAAGCAAATAACTGACAAGCTCCAAGCGCAGCCTGCAGAGGCTAAGCATTAATAAAAACTAAAATCGTGATGCAAATGTGTTTGTTGATAATGTTGTAGCTTTGCTTCAAATCTAATATAAAAAGATGAACTAAACGTTAATATTTGCCTTTGGTGTAATAATTTGTATACAAGCAGTGACTTTAGTGGATTTCTTCTTTTTTGAACATTTTAATTGTCTAATTCCAATGAAATTTCGTTCTAATAACCGAAAGTTATATTTTTTACGTATATATGTTCTTAGCGAACCTGCTGAAGAGACAATACTGAAGCTGTGAACCTCATAAGTAACTGGCAATTATTGCAAATTCCGAATTCCCTGCAAACAAATAGCTGTGAAAAGGTGACACCTGTAAAATATTTGTCAGTTATTTTGCACACCTGTCTGAGCAACAAGGATGTGAGCCAGCGAGGCGGGAGGACCCGAAAGCCATGGCTTCGAACATGAATAATGTATTGGCATTTGTATGGCATCACACATCCTCCCACTCCGAATCCTTCGGCCGCGCACGATTGCATAATATCAAAGTGGATTTTTCCTCTCTGCAGCGGAGCGTGTCGGGCTTGGGCCAAGTATACGGAAACGGAAGTGGAGCCGGCTGAGGCGGATAATGCCAAATTGTTGCTTAGACACATTTTTTGTACTCGGCAAACTCGTGTGTGTATCTGCGTGTTCATCAATTGGCATCTGTAGTGCAATTTCAATGGCATTGTTGTGTGAAATTTATAAATGTTTTCGTTTTTGTCGTTTTTATTTGGGAGCATTGCTTATTCAAACGCCCAGACCCATTCGCTCTTTGATATAGTCGATAATCAAAATTTGTCACCCGAATGGGCAAATAAATTCGCTTCGATTGGTTGGAAAGAGCTTCTAATTTATTTGAGAATTTAAAAAATTACTTAGATTTTCTTAAAAAAAAAAGTATATTTAAATACTCATCAGTTTGGATCCCATTTAAAACGCTGATAAAAGCGTATTAAACCCATTGAAATCGATTTGAGTTTACTTTTTGCCTGTCAATCGCTGGCGCAGCATTCCGAATTTAATTAAAAATTTATTAAATGCTGCGACACATTCGCAGGGTAGCGCAGAGGAGCCTCAGAGTGGGGGAGATGGTTGTAAAGGGCTGAAACCTAGTTTCTGCATTGCCGTTTGAAAACTGTTCTCCTCGGCGTTGCACCAAACAATTCCCAAAGCAACAATATGGTTGCCATGTCACGCAGTCTGTGTGTGCGTGTGCATGGTGTATGTGAGTGCATTGTAATGCTAATTTAAATAACGATAAGCTCAACAACAGCATCAACAGCAACGACAACAACGACAACGACAGCGGCAAATGCAACTACAACCATGCCAGAGATGGTGGCAGCAACAACAATGGCAACAATAATAGGAAAACAATTTGGCATTCTGTGATTTTGTCATCCTTTCACGATTGTTGTTGTTAGTTTTCCTGCCACTCTTACGCTTAACATGAAAGTCGCACAGCTGTGTGAAGGGTTAGGGAAAGTGATAAGATTACTAAAGACTTAAACTCACACGAAAGCCTCAAATATATGTAGATAAAATAAATGTAAAGGGAAGGTCTAAAGCAATAAACATTTATTATATTATTTATTTATTTATTCTTTCTTTTGATCTTAATACCTTAAAGGTTTTCCATATTTATTTAAAAGAAATTTAAGTTTAATTTAAGTTTTTAAGACAAAAAAGAGAATTATGACTTCTTCTAGAGGCGTAAATGGGCTTCCCAGCAGTTGCAGCATCTGCAGTAAGCCCGACATACACACAATATTAGCGGGGCGAGCGAGAAAAACAAATAATAAAGCCACTTGCGCGTATACATATAGTAGAAGGAAAAACAACGGCGTTGGGGAAAAGTTCTGCATACTGGTGTTGGTCTGGGCGCCCAGGGAAAAGTTCAGAGGGATGCTGCAGCTGCAGCGGCGGCGGTGACGACGGCGGCGGCATTATCCTTTCTATCACTTGTCACATTTTCGCATAATGGCGTCATTGCTGGTGCCTGTTGCGAACAATGAATACATTTGTAATGTTAATGGAATGCAACGGGAACTGCGAGGAAGCCGAAACGGGAGCAGCGCCAACCATTTTCCGTCGCCTACGAGTATTTGTGTATTTGCTTGTGTTTATCAGCCAGTCAGTCGCTTTGGCCCAGAAAAGCGGAGCCTTTCCCATTTCCCATTTCCCCAGGCACGCCCACACGCACTCGCAAAGGCTTCGTTTGCCTCGTCAGAAAAAATTATTTGTTGTATTCCGTGTATAAAGTTGCCTGGGTGTTGGCAGCGTGATAATTCAAGAGGAATAGATTTGAAATAAAAAGAATTAGTTTAAAAATTACTTTAATAATAATTATTAATTATATTAAAATATCCTAAAAAGGTGAACTATTTTTATACATATATAAATAATATTCGTAAAGTCTTAAATAGTTGAAAACAAATACAATAAAACTGAACAAAATGCTTAACATTGTAAAATTTATTTAAATTTACAGAAAATAGCAATAGAGAAAAGAGGAACACAACTTTATTGCCATCTGAATAAATTTTAAATATGAAATTAAAATGTATACAAGTTAAGGAAGTTATTAATTTATACCAAATTTATAAGAACCCAATTCCGTAATAAAATATTTTGTAATTCTAGTAATATAATTATTATCCTTTAAATATAAACTCATAGTAAAAAATCAATAAATTCCTAGCTTTGTATAATTATTTTACAATTTGTATTTTATATTTAACCAAATATATTACACCTCTCCTCACGCTGACAGCGCTATGTGCCCTTCTTATTCAATATGCCTAGTGCAGTGCATCGAAGCATAAAATAACGTACAATTTTTATTAGAAATATAAACAGCAAAAAGCATACACACACATACACATCCATTTATGGTTGCATAGACGCACAATGTGGCAGCCACAATAAAGAAATAAAAGGCTCAGCAGCAGCAGCAGCGGCAGCAACTAAAGCAACAGCAACATAAGCCTCATAGTCTCCGTTGTCGTAGCGACATCAACAAAAAGCACAAAAGCATTTGCATTGCAAATGCAACATAATGCACAACAGCAACATACATACACACACTGGCACACTGACAGACACATTTGCTTGCCACTTCCGAAGGATGTTGCTCCTTGCTCGTTGCCCAGCAGCAACAGCATCGAAGTATTTGCCTTGGCAAGTATTTAAGTTCCTCCGCTGCTGGCGCTGCTTCTTCTCGCAGGACTTTATATGAACGCATACATAACTTTTCTGCATGCATTTTAATGCCATCGAAATGTCGGCATTCAAGGTGCACGAAGGTACAGCTACCATAAACTTCAATATCATTGAGGGAGCAAGGGTTTCATGATTACCAATAAATATAAAAATATCCTCTACAGGAATAAGCTGGGTCTCTTGTCATGCAAATAAATGCCTGCATGGTAAGAATATATAATTTCATCTCGACTTTTGGCATAAAATTCGGAATATTCTTGATCAGCATCGACGGGAAAGAATGTTTTTTTTTGTAAATCTGTAAAATCATAAAAATGCTAAACTTTTGATGAAAGTTCCTGCAGGATCCTCTGAGAGCTCTCTAAGCCACTCAGCAACAGCTTCGGGCCATTGATTGCCTTTTCCCAAGGACTCTAAACCACAACCTTTTGTCTCATCAAGTGAGTTAGTTGGAGTTGGAGTCTCGCGACTTCCGGTGGCCCTTTGCATATTCATGTATTCCGGCAACGAAAATTGACGGCCACATCTGCCTGGCCCCTAAGACCGCGGAATGCAGACTGCACTGCTGCAGACAGCGGTGGCCAGGAAGTCCTCGATGACATCCTTGTGAGCACTCGGCTGTGGCCGCGTTGATTTGCAGGCAGCAATCCCGACGGTTCGTTTGCTCCTGCTGCCGTTTTGAATGAATATGCATGAGCAGTTGAGCAGTTACAAGCCATCAAAACATGCCACACACACTCGCTCCGAGAAAAAACGCTAACCAACTACAGTAGATACTGCTGTGTCGGGGCTCTGGCCGCAATATGTCTTCTCTGTTCTTCTGCCCCAATCCGTAATCTATATCTAGTCCCTACTTTATACACGAATTGCTGTAGATAACCAAGCGTTGCTTTAAAACTAAAAAGATGAGCTGGCGGTTGCCTTCCGCTTGCCATGTGAAATTCAACCGCGTGGCTAACGAGTATATCGTTAGAGCCAAGCCAAAGCCAGTATATCCATGCGAGGCGGCATGGCCAATGCCAGCAGCAGCAGTAGCAACGTGGCGTATACTTGATGTCCGCCTCTGTTGTTTGACGTGTTGAGTTTAATTGGAACACTCCACGACGACGATGGCGATGGCAGCGTCGCGGGTTTTTGGTCGGTTTGGCGGAGCCACCGTCGCTTTTGATGTAGCAACCTGCCCCGCCCCCGTCCCTGCCGCCCACCTGCCTGCACCACCCTTCGCCCCTAACTTGCTGCGGCATTAATTCATGCAGTTTCAAAGCTGCCAGCACAAGCAACACATATTCATTCATTTAGTTGATTCTTTTTTGTTGCACCTCCTTTCGCACACACAAAAGGATACTCTTTTCAGTGTTAGTTAGCGCCCAGACTATCCTTCCTTTTTTGTGCCATCATTAAAGCGCGTGCAGGAGCAGGGAGTGAACACTTTATTAAAATCCAGACTCTAGAGTTCATGACGGAGTTTGATGGGTGTCGGCGGATAAAGAGGTGAAGGGAGAAATGCATCCTTGGCAAGGACCTAATGTGCCCACTAACTTTAATGGCGATCGGGTTTTGTGCTAAAGAGCTTTAAGCAGCAGAAGATAGTGTTTTTTTGTGTATTTTATGTCTGAGGCAGAATTGCGTTACGAGAAACTATTGTAGAAACATTCCAAAGGCTTGTAGTTATCGAAATTGTTTGTTGAGTTTAAACAATTATAACGAATGAAGAATTTCAGAAGCAAGATTAGTGGCCGCCAGTTCAACAATGCTTTTATATTAAGAGCGATAGCCAGAGCTTATAAATGCTAGCATTAGTTTGGCAAATTTTTTAATCTTTAGGCAAGTCAACGTTCTCTATATAGAACTTGAGTTTGGAACTGAGCAGTAGCTTATCAGTCAAAGCCAAAATAGATTATAGAAAAAAGTTGAGCACAGAATAGCTCAGTTCAAGGTCTTAATATATTCCAAAATATTTCTCAGATTATAAAAATATGTGAAAATATATACAGAAGAATATTCTTATCATATATTTTTAGAAATTATGAAACTAAACTAGTTTAAAATGTGCAAAAATAATATTTCTTTAAGTTTCTATTTTTATAGCCAGGCCTAGCCTCCATTTATTTACTAAGTCCATGGGTAAATATCAAATCAAATATCATTCGTTGCGCCAACGAGGTATTGAAGCTTTTCTCAAGGAGCAGAGTGTGCAAATATTCTGCCATCGCCCATAATCCCCAACTATCATGCGCTATGCCCGTCATAAATTGTACCGCCATTACGTCAAATCGTTTTTGGGTAAAAGCCCAGACACAAATAATATTCATATTATTATGACAGGGAGGATTTTGTTGCGTCTGTCTGCCCGGGACAAATAAAAATATTGTATTTCAATTGTCAATTGAACTTAGTGCAGTCGACGAGAAAACCCCGAAAAGAAATAAACGAAAATGTAATCAAATCATATGAAAAAGCCACGAAAGTCGAGAGCCCCGAACGAAATAAGATGACTTCGATGTCGATGTCGCCGATTTGCAGTTTGAGCCATGAGGCAGAGGTCCCTGCATACATACTTCCTTGGGGGTGCCGACGGATTTCCCAACTAAATATCCACGTTTGTGGCTTGTCAATGGTTATTGATTGTCTGGGTGTCATGTGTGTGTAATCCAAAAGGGATCGATGCCAAGTGGGGTGGCGGGGCGGAAGCTTTTAAGACGTTTGCCCCGGCCATCCCGGTGCAGAGAGAAAAATAATGCAGTTCTAGGTGATGGAAATTCATATTTCTTAAAGCTTTTATTTATGCATTTATATTTCTTGAAATAAACATCAGATATACTTGTTCTCTGTGTAAGAACCATTTGAAATGCGAGCCCCTCGTGCTGAGCTCCTTGGCATTTGCATTACACACAACAGGAGCAAGAGAAATAAAAGATTTTCCTCCTTCGAGAAGAGAAATCAGAGCACATAAAAAGTAAAACGCGTTTTCAAATATTCCACACACAAAAGCGGCTTGGCAAATCCTCGAGAGCTAAGCAGCATATCACAAACGGCTCAGCAAGAAAGCTTCCTGCAGGACACGGCTCAGCCTGACATTGCAATGGGCAAAGAGGAAAATCGAGACAGGCGGAAGGGTGGAAATGCGAAAAGGGCGAAGGCCTCCAAAACGGGGGCTGGCGAAACGTTGACAGTTGAACATGCAGGCGCTGAATGAAAACTTTGTCATAACTTTGCTGAATTAAATTTTGCTAAAAGTCAGCACAGCGATTCATCTTGTTCGCTCATTGTTTCTGGCATTGATTGCACTTTTTGGCGGGGAAGGCGGGAAAATGGAAACTGCAGCCGGGCTTTCACTTTGGCTTAAGTTACTTTCCAGCTGATGAAGCAAAAATGAACCAAAGGATCAGGCAAACTTAAAGTGGCGATAAACTTATGTGAAGAAGTCGAACAGAAACATCAAAAATGAGTATCAATTATCAGTATTTGGAACTTGTTCTTTAAATTTTATTTATTGTCAGATCTGTACTATATATATTTTTAATTAAAAGCGTGTCTTTAAGTTTCTTCAATTGAAGATGTTAAGAAAAGCCACTTTTCAGACATCTTTAGACATTTTCAAGCCTTTAAAACTTCCCTTAACCGAAGCCAATTCCCCCGCACATCATATTAAAGTTAATTCCCCGATTTCTGGTTTGTCATTTAAATGCTGGCTCGAAATGTGATGCGTATCACGAGAACCCGCATGTCAATCACTGAGATTGAGCGGAGCTACGCGCTCCCCCTACACCATATTGATAAGGGGGAGGGATTGGTTTGGTTTGGTGGTTGGTTTGATGGTGGTTGCTTTGTTGGATGCTAAGCAGCTGCACGTGACTCCCAAAGTGGTGTCTCCCCCCCTAACCTCCAGTATTTTGGTATCCGAATCTGTCTCCGCCCCGGTCTGCTTTTCAGGCTTTATCTTTACGACTCGCCAAACACACGATAGTCGTATGCCGAACGGAACTCCCGCAGAAACGAATGTTACGCCCTCAAGTCCAGGTGAAAGACTAGCACACTTAAAGTTGCCTCATTAGAGTTGGAGTGCTAGTCCAGGGATATGTTGCACAGAAAGAAAAAAACATTGAAATGGATATTGGTAATAAATAAAAACATATTTTCCAGTATAAGCTTGAAATAAATGTTATTAGGTTTTGACCAATTACAATAAATTCTGTAGAAGTATATAAACCCGCATATATTTTACTGTTTAAAAAGATAATATAAATATAAAATCGTTTAAAAAACTTCAATTTCTCCTTACTAATTCCCATGGTACTTAAAATTTTTCTCAGTACATCAGTTATTTACAAGCGTTCAATCAGCAACTCCTCTTGGATTGGTGTGTGCGTGTCAATCGGTTTTTTGTGCCTTAAGTGGAGAGTGAGAACACACAATCAGAGGTGTTGGGAATTAGCCCAAGTTTAATGAGGTATCCATCCCATCCACAGCCTGCAGCCGCATCCTCTGCCCGCCTGCGATTGTCTGGCCTTGGTGGATTTCGTTTATGGCGCACTAAGTAGCTGCTAACCCAGCAAGGGACTTTTTCCCTCCTGCTGCCTAAGTGGATAATGCATTTCCTCAGCCAAAAAGGAAACAGCAACGCTGGAGTTGCCAGGGCCAAAAGAACTCGAAATGGCAAGGCTGCAGGAGTAAAGGAGTCGCACGCACTCACAGTGACTGGCAGACAAACTCACTTAGACACTGGGACTCGGCCAGACAATTGCCCCGACAGGCGACAAAGTCACAGGGGGATTTATTTTTTATAAGCAAATGTTTAGGTAATATTTATAATATAAATTTTAGATCTCTGAGTTGGTATTTACTTAAAAGAATTTAATTATTTATGATTTATTTAGTAAAGATTGATCAAATTCTCCTAGAAGCTTACGTACCTCCTTATCAGTAGTTGATCTTCTTTATTATCTAGATTCGTTCCTTGACCTTCCTGATCTCGACTGCCTTGTCACCTGTCCATGTAATACAGCATCCGGCAACAATAACGAAACACTTAATTCGTCGTCGTCTAGCGACGTCATCAGTAACATTCCTCAGCTCTCCGACACCTTTCTCGTCCTGTCCTGCCACATCCCCCACACACACGCGTCGTTAGCAACTGCAAAAGCACCCGCAAGGTATGCTCTATAAAATTTTACTTAAAATGCCACAGCATTGCCATTGCCCAGCCACGCCCACTCTTTCTTCCTGTGAGTTTCTTAGCCGAAAGTTTTGTAACGAAAATTGCTATAGTCAGAAGTCGAGAGGAGAGCAGCAAGGAGCACAGTGTTGCTAGAGTTTTAGAGGTAGAATTGATTGTAATAAAAATTATATAAACATTTTTTAAAGATACTCATATCAGTAATATTAAAAAAGGTAATATTAAATAGATAATTATTTACAAAACAAAAATAAAGCACCAAGAGGTATTAGCATAATCTTTTTCCTATTGAGATTCTGCTAGCAGAGATTTCTGTTTACTGCTCACTGCTAGGAAGTTTAGAAAATGTCTTAAATTAAAACGAAAACTTATTTATAAGTATTATACATTTGTATACATTGTTTTCCTTAAAATCCCCTTCGTATTGGCTACGAAAACGTTAAAAGGGACTCCTCTGGGGGACAGTGTGTGTAGAGGGCATTCTTATCCTTACGCTTCTTTCAGTTTGCTGCTGCCGCTGCCTGTGCACTTGACTTATAAGCTGCCATATATATTGGCCACGAAGGGATTGGGGGCGGTGACACGCCCACAATACGCTCGCAATTTCACACACATACGTGAGGTAATTTTAAATTGTTTTGGCCAAGTTGCCTTGAGATTTCGGTCCGCCCAAGAAAGTATGCAACGATTTTGTTTCGGCTCCCCGGCCCAGCTCATCCGAGCTCCTGCCTTCCTTCGTTTGTTTCTTTCCATTTACGCATTGGCGAGCAATGAGCGCAAATTAAGCGCAGCTGGCGGAGTCGGAAAAGAGCAAGAAGCAGCAGCAGATAAGGACCAAAATGGATGTCTCTCACATACACTCACAAGCTCTCTCACAGCCCGGGTCCTTTGTCCTTTGCGTCCTCATCGCCATCGTCATCGTCGTCTGCTGTTACATCAGCTTGAAAATTAGTTGCTACTTATATGCTTCACTTAGTTTTTCTTAAGTAGCAGGGATCAACTCATATGCACGTGTGTGTGTGTGTGTGTGTGTGCCAGCAGGTGGGTGTCACCGTCAGAGATGACACAAGATGGCTCCTTGAAGCGAAAGGAATATATAACAATTATAACCCCTTACATTTTCCTTAGCAAATAAAATATAAAATAATTTATATAAAAAATATAAAAATACCTCAGATTAATTCATAAATAAATAAATAAAGCTGGGAATTTAAATACCATTTTAAGGATATCTTGTCTTCGTTCTCATCACCAGCACAAAACTCCTTCACACAACTCCCCTTGACACGACTGAGGGATTATTTTCTTTCTTCAGGTGCATTTTGCACCCGAGCATTTTCTACTTAAGAGAGTCTGTCAACGTGATTGCATGTTAGCTGTGCTCTCCTTTAAGACCTGACTCCTGGCGGTGAAGCAGGGGCGGTGTTTTGCGGCTACAGTTGCACTTAATATGACAGGAACTTTAAGAACAGGATTAAAGAAATGACACAGATATGCCTCCAAGCAGACTGGCGATGAAAAATTGAATTTTAATCAGGTTTTTTTTCCCCTTTATCAAGTACTTTAGCTGCAGCTTAATTGCCTAATTAGTCAAACGCATAGACAAACGTGACGAATGCAGGTGAATTTCTCTCGAATTTTACTATTGTTTGTCTGTCACTGTTTAAGTTCATTAGTTTTGTGGCACGTCACTCGTTATTCTGTTTATTGAATTATGTGCAAAACACGCAAACAGACAAACAACTGAATAAATTTCAGCTTCCTGCAGCCCCTTCCCGCTCTATAGCTGCCTTTCGGTTTATTAAGCATACGCCCTGTGTGACGCACAAGCCTTTTAAATGTAATTAAACCGCCGTGTGTGGAGGCACCACCCTCACCCCCACCCGGTGGCGGGGTACATATTTTCAGTAAGTTTCGCCTTTGTTTTGTCATATTTGCATTATTCCGATTGCAGAATTACTTTGTCCCGCCCGTGTGTGTGTGCGTTTAATAATAGGTGTACTTGGGTGTGCGATGCAAAACCTTCACTATCCTGGGGGCTTTTGACTACGAGTTTAATCCAATTACAAGGGGCTGCCACAACAGTTTCGGCATTGCAACGGCCCCGTTGGGCAAGGGGTGTGGTCCACTAATTACATTAGCTAATGAATTGAAATAGAATTAAATATTTAATATTTATTTGCTTAGATTTGCACTTTGTTGCAATTCATTTTCCTCATTGTTGCCTAAGCTGTGTAAATAATTGTTTAATGGCATTTTCCATTTGCCATTGAGGCCAAATGAAATGTGCTTAAATTGAAACATTTTCGGTAATATTTATTTTATTTATTAGGCTGCCATTTTTTGCTGTTGGGCATTTTGTGGCCGTTTAAATGGGGCTCATTTTGCGGTTGGCCATCGATGGGTATTTGCTAATCGGTTATCGTTGAGGCCAGCATGCACTTTGAGTTTTTGGGATTATAAAATTAAATGGCCTTAATGGTATTTGATGATGCCAGAAAAAAGGGAAACTTATATAAACTAAACAACATAAGCATATGCTATAATAGGTTTAATTTTCTTATGCTAAAAGTATGAAAATAAATGGTAATCTTGGTAATCTTACTGTACAATACTTAACGATTGAGTGTCTGGTTAAATACTTAAAACAGAAAGAATTGTTTTCTTGTTTTTTGTATTTATCACTTTTATAAATATTTATACAGGTAAATTCTAATTTTTTTCTGCAAAACCTCCTCCCTAACCACTCTGAGATTTCTTCATATCGAAATAATTCTGTGGCTTAACCTAAATGCCTTGGATTCGCCTCAATCCCTCAATCACATTATCCACAGCCACCGCAACATTTAAACACCACCAGCGATCACTTTTCAAAACCGCACACCCCACACACACTGTGCCCACACACACTCCACCTCCACCTCCACCTCCAGCTCGACTCAAAGGGTCACGGAGTCGGATTCAGGTCAGCGGAGGAGATGCTTTCATCATTCAACATTCGCCCTGTAATGACTTTGGTCAACAGAACTCATCGAGGATGTGTCAGCTCACCCCTGAACGGCCCAACCGCCGAATCCCGGCTTTACTTCGACAGTGGGCTGCGGTCGCCTCTTGTCGGGCGCACAAAGCACTTAACTCGTTAGCGGTTAACGGTATATTGGTAAGCCAACGGCAGCGCGAACAATAATTAAACAGGAGCAGGTGCCGGGCGACTTACATGACTTGTCAACGCGGCCGGCCAGCAGGTCAGGTGGGGCGAACGTTGGTGGCAATTTGCAAATGATTGGTCCACTGATTGATGGGCGATGGACTGGTCTCGATGGCAGGCCACAAATCTTAGCCAGACAAGAACAGATTGTAGTTTCAATTAAGTGCAATTAATGCGATTAACCAACGAAAAAGAAAGCCCAAAAGCCTACTGGCTGCTGGCCTGCCTCTCGTGGGATAAAAACTCGCAGTGATCGAATGATTCAGCTGGCAAATGGCCAAATCGAATGGCGGCGGTGGGGAAGTATAAATTATAAAAGATATCTGGCTACAATCGGAGCTAAATCATGGCCACCCCTAAGTGCATGCCTCCTGCCTGGTAAATGAGTTTCGGGCTGCTGGCTAATAGACTCCACTTAATGGGATATTAAGCCACCAGGCTGCGAACAACAGCAGCAACAACAACATCAAGCAACTAGCCAGAAGGAGGGAGAAACTTGCCAGCTTGCCAGCCAATAGCACACATGACTCAACACACAAAATACTTGGCCAAAAAATGCTACAGCCCAGACTGGGACCAGGGCAAAGGAGCAGGACGAGCACGAGGACGAGGACGAGGACCGGGCATCCCGGAATAAAAATAACAAATATCCACAGTTAATTGAAATTCCTTAACTTTCTCAATTAAACTTTCGTGCAATGCTCTCAACTTTTGTGGGGCCCGAGACGAGAGGCGAGACTTGGCTGAGTCTTTCATTCACTCCCCGAAAAAAAAGGAGCAACAAATAAGGAAGTTTCCTCTCTCTCTCCGTGCAACGTGCAACATGGCGTATGAGCAATGGCTGCAAAGACGAGCGCCGAACGCCAAACGCTGAATGCTGAACGTTGGCCAACCTGTGGGCGTTTTTCGTCGCAACTTTATGAACTTTCCGCAGAGGGGAGATGGCTTGCAAC
Source organism: Drosophila anomelani (assembly GCA_035045905.1). Classification (NCBI taxonomy): domain Eukaryota; kingdom Metazoa; phylum Arthropoda; class Insecta; order Diptera; family Drosophilidae; genus Drosophila; species Drosophila anomelani. Next base: position 16,380,310 of record JAWNOO010000165.1, read on the forward strand.
TTTTGTAAGACTATTTGAAGTATGTGCAAGTAGCGACAGCAACAATAACTGTCTGCTTAGTGCTGGAAAAAAACCGAGCTGCAGCAGCAGGAACAACATCAATAAACAAGATGTGGAAGTAGCAACCTGCAACAAACTTTCCTCTAGAGATGGCCACCTTGAAGATGTGCAGCAAGCTTAAAAGCCTTTGAATAATTTATTAATCAGCCAAAGACAGACTGAAGAGGACTTAGTAAACGTATATTTATATACAACAATTTTAAATATTATTTTCTTATATACATATATTCTAATACATTTACTTCAAAAATAAATCATATAACCATGTATATGGTATGAAAAACTCACAGCTCACGTCTCACGCTCCCGCCAACAGGTACTCTTAGCCAACTTCAGACATGGCCAACAGGGTGCTCAGTCGTTACTGTTGCTGTTGCTGCTGCTGCTGCTATTCGCTTTTTCTGTCGCGTTTTAGGGCGTTAGTTTATAAAAAATGCACAAAGCTTGGCCGTGTTAAGAACTCACCCGCAGCTCTCCGCAGCCCCGCGAATGAGCAAGAGCCAAAAGTGGCTGCCTTACGACGTCTATGGCTCATTCTTATCAACTTTGGGCCGTGCTTATAACTTTGCCAGGAGGCAGTCGAAGGAGCTGCACACAGAAGGACTCTGTTAGCCGCGTGCGACAGGACAAGTCGGAGGAGAGGAGGCAACTTGGGCTAACAACAATAATTGTTAATAATGTTTATGAAAAGTTCCGCCCTCGTTTCCTTCTGCCGGCTGGCTGGATGGCTGGATGGCAGAATGGCTGGGTGGCTGTGCTGGTTCCTTGTTGCCACTTTGGCCGGAGTTTGGCATATCTTTCGGTTTTGTTCAGTCGAATGTTGCTGGTCGAGCAATTGGCCTGAATGGCGGCCAGGGCCAGGAGCCCGGCACTTGCTTAAGTTTAATGATATTTGTTTATTTATGGCCAGTTATTGTCAAGTTAGAGCACAAAGCAGATTGCTCTGAGGCCACTTAGCCAGCGAGACAAAGGGAACTGGCATTCCATGGACCTCCAGTTCCTGCCCGGATCAGGAACCATCTATCAGTCGCAGTTCCCATTGAGGTAGATCAAATGCTCAAGCAACTGACGTACTGCCTCCAGGATGCGGCGCTCAAAGGAAGTGTGTCCTTCACTTCAATTTAAACCGTAAGCCAGCTCTCAGGAGCCAGAAGAGGTGGACTGGGCAGGAGTCGGGGCTGGACCGAGTTCTCACCTTTGTCACAGAATTTGACATGACGGCAACCAGCGCCCCTTTCCGTCTACTGCAAACGTTTGGGACAATGTCTGCCAGCTGACGCGAGCTTCCGCAGTGCACATGAAAAAAAGTATAGTAATAAAAATAATAATAATTAAAATAATCTCTTAATGTGCTATTAAGCATCTTTAAAACTATAAAAATATCCCTTCTTTACTAACAAACTCCAAAAAACCATCATCAAACTTTCCTTTGGATTCAAAATAAAGCTGAAAATATTTTCCAAGTGCTGTCAGCACCCCCGAAAGGGAGAGCTGAAGGATAACTGAAGTGCTAGAGCGAATGGCAGGACATCCAAAGACTGTTGCTTGAGCTGGGTGCCAAGTGTTCAATATATCAATCAAAGGTGTTGAAAATAAATGAAAAATGTGTCGAAAGTTTATCATTGGAAGGCGGGATGGGGGGCGACCAGCGGATTTTCCATTTTCTGCAATTTTTAAGGGCAATGGAGAAGGGGAACAGGAGCAAATGGTGCGTAAAAATAAAGTAGCATGGCAAGGGTAGAGCTCCAGGACATGGCAACTTTTTCCAAATCGATTAAGCTGCGACAACTTACCTGTTCCAAGGAGAACTCGCTCGCCGCTCGCCACTCCTCGCTCTCCGCTCGCCCTTCGCAGCAGTTTAAAGGTTAGCGCTTGTGAAAAGTGAAAAGGAATTTTCCAACTCTGCTTTCTTGCTCCGTTCCGACTGGCTTTGGACTTGGGCCAAATGCTCCCACAAGGCTAACCGCAAAAGTGAAGCGCTGGGAGCGATGCATTTTACCTTATGCAGTCGGCAACTATTTTCCGAAAATCTGTCGAAAATTGTTCACTTTTGCCCACTGGCAATAAGCCCCAGAACACAAATAAGTGGAGGTGGAAAAGGAAAGACCATTTGGCAGTCAAGCCGAGGTCTAAAGTTTGCCGGTAAACTGGAATTTGTAAAGGCATAAAGTTCGCCCCGACCAAGTTGAACTTGAAATGCCCTATTAGAGTATATTTCTTGGGGATTTTAAGCAAATTTTAAGCTTCAGTAATATTCCTTTTACTTTTCCCACTAAAATTAGACAATTAAAAATTAATATTTGTTACGATCTTCCGAGGTGTTACCCTCTCAACCGTTTCAGATTATTTTCCAAGGGCAAGCCATTGGACTGGAAGTCCCCAAACTTGGCCAGAAAGTTTTCAGAGCTCCTCTGGAATCGGAATAGGAATCGGAGGGCATAAAAAAGGCAAGGGCAACATTAAGCAGCGGTAAGTTATTGGCAAAAGTGTAGCACAAATTTCTGCTGACTGCTGCCAGTAGCAGGCCGAAACGCCCCCCTTTTGCCACACTTGCTTGCTGGCTTAAACGTCCCACTTCACTTAACTTTCCGCCGCTTCTGCTGCTGCTGCTCGGCTCCTTCAGTGAGCTCTTGGCGTAGAAATTCTCCAGTGTTTTGCTTTTGGTCAAGTATGATTGGAATTTTATATGGCCAAAAGGTTCGACTCCGACGACGACGATACCGTCAAAATGGCCAACACGTATTGAGGAGCTGCCAGCGGGCGGTGTTTGACTTTTAGTTGCTCATAGAGAGAGAGCTGATGGCTGCTGGCTGGAGCGCTTTTGCAGAGCAAAGCAAATTGTTACCGACTGCTTTCGATATTATTATTAATTTATGTACCGGCGGGCAGTCGAGCGGCGAAAGTCCGATCGGAATCAATAAACTAGTCACGTTTGCGGCGCCCCGGCCAACTCAATCCCACCGGAATCCGAGTCCGGAGAGGCGGAAATGAGCAGCAAAAGCGAAAATATCCATTCGCAATTTGTTGCTGCCGATTAATGAAGCTTCCCCCTTTTGGGGGGCCAAAAGAAAATGCCTAATTTATGTTCACTTATCAAAATGGCGCTAATTGAAAATTAGCCTGTTATCGCGCAATTATCTGGACTCGTCCTTTATGCCCATGTGAGTCCATTGCCAATTCCCTGACAGTACTGCGGGGGAAATTCAATTTCCATAGCCGATAGATAAGCCGCCGTAGTTGGATGGGCCCCGGCCTAGGCGGCGGAATATTTTGATTTGTGCGAAAGGAGATTTGCTGGGCCCCCTTCCCCACAACCCGCAGCTTAAACGTGGCTAAATTAAGAGGCACCCCTCGCCAGATCTCCCTCGGTCGGTACAGATCCAGATCGGACGGAGTTAATAGACCGTGGGCACGTTGAATTTATGGCCAATAAGCGAGCGGGAAACAAAGTCCCAGAGCGTGGCTTGTTTTCATAATGGTGGGGCGATGATATTGCAATTGCCTGAACAATGTTGAAAGGAATTTGGCAGATTGTCAGCAAAGATAAGCTGCTTAATGGGTGAGTCGAATGGGAGACTGTTCGAAGGCAATCTAAGCCCATAGGGTCGCAACTGATTAGGGAGGTTATAAAAAGACGGTTGTGGGAGAGGATGGAAGTCCCAATATTAATAGAATGTACCTAAATAATTTTAGTTCATAAGCAGGACTTTAAAAATAATAATAATTCTTGTATAATTTAACAGAAAATATATTTATTTAACATGTAAATTTTAAATATAATCGTATACAAATGATAAAAGTTTCTCTATAAAACAAACCCTTTAGTCAATTGCCAAAAAGTAGGTAATGGTTCTCGACCCGTGATGCCTGATATTTAACCAACAAAAACCTCCATTCTCAAAGATATTATCTATATAAATTAGTACATTTTGTAAGCCCAAACTAGCTGCTTTAAATCCCCAGATCCCTCTCAGTCAGAGGACGTGTGTGGGAATGCGTGTCAGTCGCTGTTGGCCGGGCCTATTTCAATTCCTCTGCTCGGAGTGGCCAACAAATTGGACAACTTAAAGAGCCCATCAAATTAACTACACGCATCTGTACAACTTTTGGCCATTTTCACTTGTTCTACATATTTATTATTATCTCTCTCCTTCTGGGTGTGTGTGTTGGCTCCTCCGGCTCGATTTCATTTTGTCAGTTTTCGTCCTGGCTGGTCCTTGCTTCGGTGCTATCGCCGCTGACATGACATGAACTGTAGTTTATTTATTATTTCTCTGTGCCTCATTCTTCTCCAGGCTTCTTTTCATTTTATTTATATCCTTGACGCATGCAAACACATGGGAGTTTGTGTGTGCGAATCGGGTCAGATATATATTCGGGCTTGCACATTTATTTGTATGTCGGTAGTTTATTGTCAATTGTTTGTGGCATTTATTTCGCAATTGTTTTCCTTTATTTTGTCACTTTATTTGCCTTTGCCGGCGCCTCCGTGCCTCACAGCTTTTGTTTATTTATTTATTTGATTAGTTTTTATTGCATGACGAATTTTTTGCCTTGCACATGGTATAAAGGGTTTCTCTAGTTTTCTTTTTGTTCTTTTCAGTTTGTTAACTGAAAAAATGCTTTGAGCTATTATAGGAATATTAATTTACAATATTTGAAAGCTTTATTGAAATAATTCATTCAATTTATTCAAAGTCCAAGCCTTTTTTTACAAACAAACTTCTTACATCTTTGCTGTATGCAAAACTTTAAGTTCTCTGGTGTCTTGTAATATTTAAATGCTTAAAATTCATTAAATTTGTTTAGCTCTGCATCGAACTGAAGTTTTAACTGCTCTTCAAATTTACGACAACTTTAAAGTAATGTCCTCGAGTTGTCCAAAGCCCCAATTACTATTTTGTCGAGCGAAACTGGACTAATATCGATGTCCAAATTACACATCCTCCTTGACCCATTGGCTGTGAGGATAATTCGTTCATCGTTTGACCATCATTTAACCATTTGAAAGTCAGTTGCCGGCATTTCAAAGACTCCATCATATGGTCTGCACAAACACAATAAAGGACCCACTGCCACAAGGATACCCCAGCCATTAACCCTCATCGACTGCGATGGGATTGAGCTGCCCCGCCGCCCCCCCTTTACCCTTCATCCTTTACCGAGGAGGCATTACTTTGACTGCAGTATAGAGATGGAAGGACTGCCTGGACGGCCGGCTATCCATCCGATGTTATTTGGTCGCTCGGTTGACTCCTCGCCCCACAGTCGATTGAATTGCCATGCGGCACGTGCAACATGAATGGAGTCGCTGCAATCGTCCTGTGCATATAAAAGGAGGCCTCTGCCGGGGCAGCTAAAAGCTGCTGATGATTGGAGCCGTGGCTGGTTGTAGTAAGAGAAAAATATAGCAGAAATATTAAACTAAAGAGGGAAAATTTTTGAAGACTTTATAAAATTATTAAAGACTATTTTAAATAATTTTTTTTTTTTTTTTTTTGATTGAAAAACCCTCACTTTTCATACTAGCCAAATATTCCCAATTTTAATATAATTTCTCCAAGTGCATAGAGTGGTTCTGGAACTCGAATTGGAGGTGGAGACGGGCGCAACTTCAACGCGTGGCTTCAACTCAATTATCAAACTTTTGGCTGCCAATCCGGGCCAGTCCGCGTTACCACCTGCAGTTGGTTCCGGGGGAGCCAGGATCCGGGAGCCGGAATCTGCACACTCCGCCCGGCGAGGCAGGAGCCGGAACAGACGGACACGTGGGGGTTCGAAACAAACGGAAATGGATTTTTGATTGAGTGCACAATAAAATGTGAAATGCATTTTACAGGCCAAAACAAGGGTCAGTACATAAATTGAAACAAAGTAACTCCGTGCGGCGAGCAGTTTAGTCGTGTGTATTTTATTGCATTTTGTGTGTGAATAAAAAATAGATACTCCCACCTAAAAAAATATATATATACGTTTTAATTTGAAGCGAAAAGTTGCTATTTATTTGCAGGTCCATCATGAAAGTCAATTTATTTCATTACAAGCGGGTTTCGGGGAAATCTCCTCCTGCGATTTCTTCCCGTGGGATATATCTACCGCCTGATGATGTCCCCTCCCTCCACAGTTTATGGCGCATATTTGGCCAATTTATTGGCCTCATGGCTAACAAATTGCAAACACACAATGGCGTTGGAAAATTATTGCGCCGTTCGTTCGATTGGATGCAATGAAAAAGTTTTTCCCCTTCGCCGCCCCTCTGCTTTTCCTGCATTTATAATTGGAAATCCATAAAGGGCGGATCGTAAAATATAGCCCCAAACTGAAGGGTCGGACATAAAAAGGCGGAACAGTTAAGCAGAATTAAATGATGCCCTTTCGGGGTGGTCAATTTCACGGAAACGATGAATAAAATAAAATATTTCATTTGGCAAAGTGGAAGGATAAAAGCGATTTGTTGACGACAGGGACCTGAAAATCTAAAGAAAACTGATCAATCCAATTCGTGACAATTTCTGGGTATATAAGTTTTTATATGTTGCCAAAAATCCTTATATAATCGACCCTGCAAATTGGAAACGAGGACAGAAAGATGTACCAGAGCACACTGCCAATTCCGTTGTCTATTTCCCTATGGCCAAAATTTATGTAGCCAACTACTTGGGGCAAACGCCGGCATATCGATGTCTGGCCCTGGCTGACTGAGTCCTGGTCTAGACGTCGTCTAATGACAAACGCAAGCCGCAAACTGAAAGATGAAGGACATTGAGGGAAACGTTATGCAAGTCAGTCGGAGCCAAGTCAAATGGAAATGCCCCGGCCCTCCTCCGTCTGAGACGGCTGGATAAATAAACTCAACTTTAAATGGAAGCCGGCGACCCATCAATGGCTTTTCCAGGGTCCGGGCTAATTCCGACTGACCGGGACAGGGAGAGAAATAAAATCAGAGTAGTATTTCTGTTTATAGTTTTTATAAAGTTGTATTAAAATTCAATATAAATACGAAACAACTTTATTTTTAGATTAAATCTTTAAAATCCCGCTTCCTTGTATACATTTTCATGCTAATTTATTACTGATTTTGCTCTAATTTTTCTCACTGCACAATAGATTCGATAGAGATACATGGAGAGAACTTTACAATTTCTGTGGAGCACTCAGGCGAAAGATTCTGCTTCCATCTTCTTTCGAAAATCATAAAATGCATGCAAAATAAACCGAAAAAGTGGCGCATCATCATTATTTATTCGATTTTCCCCCCCGACTGCCCCGCCCTGAATGGTTCCAACAAGAGGCACAATCAATGACAACATCGGCGTTTAAATTTGTAGGGCCAAAAAGCTGGCAGAAGCTGGCAAAAGATGAAATTTGCATAGCTGGGAAGAGAAAGAGAAAAGTGGAGCCATGGCCAAAGCCAGACTATTGAGAAATTAATATGCAAATTTCTGCCGGTAGAACTTCGCATTGTTCCCATTCAAGTGAAATTTCTCGAGCCAAAAACTTTGACTTGCCAGGTATAAAATAGAAATCTCTTGCCAAAAGCGGTTTCAGTATTATTTTTAGACGCGAAACATGAAGACATCTTGGAGCTTTAATTGCGGAGGTGTGTGTTTGGGGGTTTTGTGTAAGGGATACTCAGGGATAAGATGTCTCTTTCTAAGCCAGTCTGTGAGAAAATAAAAGAAAGCAAAAAAGGTGATCTGAGATATTCCAAGTGTTATCTAGAAATTTCTAGGGGGACATAGGGTCGCCTCCTTTCCTCAATTTCACTCGAAGGCAGACAGTTCCAGAACTGTCCACAAATTCCGCGAAAGGTGTGGCCCGAAAAGGTATCCCCTGCTGGGTTTGGCTGGAAAAATCGCCACAAAACCCAAAGGATCTGGGCGAACGGCGCTAAGTTGGCTGCCATAATTGAGGATTAAGCCGGGTCTGGATCCGAGCTGGATCTCCGGCCAGTCATAAAGCCATAAACATGCCGGGGAAATTCCCAATGACCCGGACCCTGGAAAACCGAATGAACGGATCCCTTTTACGACGTGCATACGCGTGACTGGCACCCGCTAATTACCGCTGACTACCTGCTGGGAGGATCTACCTGGTCCAGGACCTCCTTAAAAGGACCTTGTCTCGCTCTCCGGCCTACAGTCGCCCCTGAGAAGTTCACCCAGCAGCACCATGTCGGACCAACACAAGTCGTCGAGCCACAGCAAGTCGAGCAAATCGGAGAAGAAGCTCCACAAGGTGAAGAGCCACGATCCCCTGAAGAAACAGAAAAAGCGGGCACTAAAGAAGCTCCGCCGTAAGGCCTCTACCGTGAACTTTCCCTACCAACTGTTCCTGTACCGCCAGGAGCTGAAGCGGGCCAGCGCCGACTTCTCATACCTGCGCCTCTCCAAGGCCAAGATCGTGCTCACCTCGGAGCTGATTGCCAAGAATATGGGAAGCTGCAATCCCCTGAGCAGCGTGGACGAACTGAAGGAGCTCAGCCGGGAGGTGCAATTCCAGAAGCGCCTCTGCCACCAGGTGGAGCGATTGCAACAGTTCCGCCAGCTGGGCCTCACCGAGATGATCCTCAATGGCAAGAAGATGACCCTGTGATCGGCGGAGATCGGGAAACGGAAGGAGGAGAGCGATGGGATAGGCTAGGGCTGGGCATTAGCTTAAGTTAGTTGTTAGTTTTAGGCTGTAATATTTTATCAAATAAAATATCACAAGGAAATCGCAAACTGGCTTTATTAAAACTAAATTTTAGAATATTTAGAATATTTCTTGGAGTTTTATAGCAATTCACATCAAGCAAAAACATTTTCAGGAGTTTTTGAAGATTTCCAAATCAATTGAAGCAAAATTTTAATGTTTGTGATATAACTTTTTAAAAAATTATAATAATTAAACCATTTTTAATTTAAAAGGCATATCCTACATATGTTTACTTACTTTTTTAATAAATATTTAAATCATATTTCTAGCTTTGCTCGTTTGTTCGCTTCTGTGCTCAGCCCAGAATGTTACCCAGTCCTTTGACAGCCAACAAGCCATTAATGTCAAGATCCTGCTAGAGTCAGCTCCCTTGTCGGAGTCCTCTGGCTCCACCATCACCACAACCACGTCCAAGCCGGTGGCTAATCCCACAGCCAAATCGTCAATGCAGGCACACGAGATTGAGGAGGAAGACTACAACTTCCACCGGGATCGTCTTCCAGCCTTGACTGAGGACGAGTACAGTAACCTGAGCGAGGATGCCAATCCACTGCACTTCCTCAAGGCGCCGTTACCACATTCGGAGGAAAAGCAGGTGAAAGCTTCTTTAAAATATAATAAAATATGTAAAATATGTTATTTGCTCCTTAAAATTTGTTAAATAATTGTTGTATTTCTTCTTTATTCCCCTAGACACTGTCATCGCAGCCAGAGAAGTCTGAACAGGTATATTGAAAAGCCCCAAATATATCAAAAAATATATATATTTTTCTATTTGTTTATTAATTTTCCAGATGCCAACGCCTTCGCCTGTTAAGCCTCAGGCGGATCCGCCAAAGGCTGCCCCACCAGCAGTGGGCTCACCGATTTACATCACAATTCCCATTTACATCAGCACTGCTGGCAAGCAGCCACTCACCTTGACCATTGGCGATCAGGAGCTGGCCCTGAATAAGGTGCGAAGGCCCAGCGGATCGGCAGCAATGAGCAAGAAAAATCCCACCAAGGCGCCCAACTCGCACTACAACCGCCTGCTACAGGAGATCGAGTCGCCCAAGAGACGGACTAGCAATCGCCATCGTAGCCAGCTGAAGAGCCACATCTATGCGGTGAAGGAGCGGATGGATCGTAAGGAGGCCAAAAAGATGTAGTCAGTGTGGGATTCAGATTATGGCATTTACATATATTATAGCTAGCAATAAATAATTGACAATAAATAGCTGAGAAAAGGTGCGTGGAACTTGATCCCTGATTTAGACAGCATTGCTCAGGGGAGCAGAAGTGGAGGAGGTGGACTCCATGGCCTTGACGGGCTCCATTGACTGGGGCATCTTCTCGGGAACCTCAAGGGGAGCCACAACCTGTGGACTCTCCTCCCCTTCGGGCTTCTTGATCTCCTCAGCTATGGATTCCGTTGCCGTTTCCGCTTCCGTCTGGGGAATAATGGTCACTGGGCTCTCCTCCTCGTCATCATCATCGCCGATTACCTCCTCGATGGCCTGCTGGATGAAGTGCTCGAACTGCTGGAAGTACTGCAGGGCATTGTTGGCCACCTGGGCGGTGGGCAGGTCGGTGGTGACCTTCTTTAGGGCGTCGCGGATGAGCACGAGCACGGGCTTTCGCACAGGAGCCGCTGCGGTGGTGGCGGTGGTGTCCCCTTTTTGGTCCTCGGTGGGAGTTTCAGTGGCTGTCTCCTCCGCAGGTTCCTCAGTAGTTTCCGCATCGCGACGTCGTCGAATCAGGGAATCATCGTCGTCGTCATCGTCGTTTTCATCGTCCTCATCATCATCGTCCTCCTTGCTCTCCTCGGCTGCCTTGTGGGCTTCCTCCTCATCATCGTCATCGTCATCATCCTTCTCCTCACTGGTGTCCGCACTCGAATTGTGGACCTCCTCCTCCTTCTCCTGTACAGCCTGCCTAGAGGCTGGGAATTCGGGACTGGCATCGATCTCGGACTCCGCCACGGGAGCTGCACTCACCGAGCAGGCCAAGACGAGCAGGGCAGCTGTTGGGGAGAGACGAGAGGCCAAAGATTAGCAAACATATGACCGAGACCTGCGAGAGATCAGCTCCGCTCACCGAGGGTCAGGTAGATGGGTCTAACCATAATGCTAATCCTTTATTTCAGGGCTAACTCCGTAGTGGACTTTTGCAGTTTTGCGGTCTTTATGAGCGAATCCAGCGCTCTGCTTTCGCTTTTTATAGCCCCCTCAAAAATGAAAGTAAATGCGATGCGAGGCGAGGCGAGTAAACAAGGCGATCCGATCCCGAGAGCTTTGCTCTATGGCCTGGTCTCAGCAGCCCAAGAGCTCTCTTCTTGGGTTTCTTTCTCCAGCGGGTCCATAGCATCTCTTTTTCTTTTGTCCGACTTCTTTTGTTTACCCGGTCGGCGGAGAGACTGACTCCAAAGAAACCGAAATCATTTATTTAAATTTTCTGTCTTTCTGTTTTTATATTTTTTGGCTTTCTGGTAGCTTCTTTCATAAATCCATCCATTTGTGTCCAAAGCTCAGATCTGTTTACTGGACCCATTAGCGCCATTTGGCGATGGGCCATATGCAAAACCGCTTACAAGATCGTTAAGTCTTTCTTTTCTTAGACTTCGGTCAAAGCCCTAATTATGTAATTGGACATGGCTCCGATTCGATTCGATTTACGTGGATTCGATCGCCCCCAACTTCCCACAAAAACCCGAGCAGTGCATCGAAGAGATGGGCTAACTTTCTAATGCTAATGGGAAATTCGAAAACTTTTCCATGGAACTACGCATCGAAATCAAACAAGAAGTGATCACGAGATGAGTGGGATGAGTCATCAAAGCGATGGTGGTAATAATAAATGCAATTATGGATGACTTTAATGGCTTAATCAAGCAATATATTTAGCGATTGGAAATCTTAGGAGAGAGATCTGGGAAAAGGGGTTTATAGGTAGGCAATAAGCTTGGACTGTAAAAGTTAACAATTCAAAATTATAGTCTAATAATTCCACTGAAAGAATATCAGTAAGAGACCTGTGTGGCTTCTGAATTTAAAGATTCTTAACTTGATCCCTCCTCGAATAATCTGATATAAGCGAATCAAATCAAAGGTCACCTTATAATGAGTTTGAAGCAATCTGTAAGCCGATCCTCCAGCTGTAAAGATCAATCTTTCCTCAGAGAGATCTCACTTGAACGCGCTCTAATTAAGAATACAATTGCCAAGCGAGGGAAGCGATCTCTCACACAGACCGCAGATCGACAGAGATCACTAGAGATCGGCAGAATAACAGAGCTTGATTGGATGTGGATTTCCTGCGAGCGAGTGCAGCTGCCGGCCGCTGCCGGCTATTGCGGCCAGAAGAACCTCGTAAAATAACAACCAGATCACCGAACCTTTCCAGATTGACCCAATTCCGGAGAACCGGCTCGCGGGGCTGGGCTGCCACCGCCGCCGCCGAATGGAGGGCAGAGCAGCGAAGGTGTTAAACACACAACCAGTTCGTAAAGTCCAAGCCCAGCCATTCTAGATGGCTATCGCCGACGCAAAGGGTCCACAGACCGAGACCACATGAGTTTGCATAAAATTTCACCAAATACGATGCTTGGCAGTACCGAAAACTTTGCGTACTTTCGTTCGTTCGGGGTCTCCCGGACGGGGGACATCTCGGAGCTTCGCGAAGAGTAAACAAACCAAGAGCTCTCCCAAACCGGTAAGCCCGGAAAGAATTCCCCCTGGCCAGTCGTCGGTGGTACTTAAGCCGCCGTTCGCCAGAAGATGCGATCAGTTGTTGCGGAGACGAGCAGCTGACCAGTTCAACATGAGACCGTTCCAAGCAGCCTGTATCTTAGGTAAGGCATCTCCCTGAAACCCAATCAACTCGGAGATCTCACCAGCATTTTCCTTCTGCAGTGGCCGCCCTGCTGCTTCTGGAGGCGGCGCCCACGGAGGCCAAGCGGCGCAAGCACAAGGGCTCCGACCACCACCACGACCACGACAAGTCCGACCCCCACAAGACCAAAACCAAAACCAAGTGGTCCACCTCCACGGACCTGGCCGGCAACAGCCAGGTGTCCACCGAGGAGCACGGCTACTACGTGAAGCGCACCTACGGAGCGGCCGGGGACAACGGAGTGGCCAAGAAGCGGATGAGTCCGCCCTACCTGGCCATACCCATCGCCTGGTTCAGCTGTCAGCCGGGCCAGAAGGACTGCCAGACGGCCAATTCGGCGGCCATCAACAGTGCCGCCCAGTCCCTGAGTGAGGGTTATCTGTGCGACGACGACTGCCAGGACCTGTACGATCCCATCTGCGGCAAGACGGCCTCCGAGGTGGCCGTATTCTACAACCGGTGCAAGCTGAGCGTGGCCAAGTGCCGATCCCACGGCCTGTGGGCAGACTACTCCTACGCCGAGTGCCAGGAGAAGTATCCCCAAGAGACTGCCCATGCCGACAGCAAATTCCGGGCTTCCCCTTACTTCCGGGACGCGGCTCTCGTCGAGCAGCAGCGGCTGGAGGAGGAGAAAAAGAAGATGGAAGAGGAGAAGCAGAAGCTAGAGAAGGAGCAGAAAAAGCGAGAAAAGGCCGAGAAGAAGAAGAAGGAGAAGGATAGCGCTGAGAGCAGCGAGGAGCAGGAGGATCACAAGGATAAGGTTAAGGAACCCTTGACCCTGCAGAAGCCTGTAGAGACTCCCATGTCCCCAGTCCTCGTGCCAGCCCCAGCCCCCGTTCCTATCCCCGTGGTTGCTGTTCAAGCTCCCATTTTAGAGCCCGCAAAGATGCCCGAGGAGATCGCCCTGCCTCCCATGCCCTTGAAGGACACTCCCACACCCAAGCCCCTGGAGATTGCTCCCCTGAAGGAGCAGACCCAGCCCAAGGCCAAGGACAATGATAGGCTCAAGTATTCTGTAGCTTAAGATAGGTTAAATGGAATCTCACTTATGACATATTATTTATTTTAATTTATTTCAATAAAAACAAATAACAACATTGATTCGTTTTTTGTGTGAAGTTGTAAATGTGGAAGAGAAAATATATATTATTGGGCTCTGACAACATTTGTAAAAAAAGCTTTAGTATATATATTTGATTTATTTATTTTACGGAAATCTCATGAGGTTTTTCTATATATTTTAGTTTTATTCACCTCAAAAATAATTCATTAGCTTATTCAACTAAATAAAACATATTACCAATTACGGCTTTTATTTAATTTTAGTTTATTTCAACAGAAAACTTACTAATAAATGGTTCATAACAAATAATAAATTACAAACAAAAGACTTAGGCAACAAACTTGACTTCAGAACCAATGGCTAAAAACGAAGCAGTTAGACGCTAAAAACTCATCGAAGGAGTCTTTTGTCGTTTGTTTGTAATTTATCATTTGTTTTGAAAAATTTATTAAGAAGTTTTATTTTATTTTATTTATTAAGAAGTTTTTTCTTTAAATAAAGTAAAACTGAATAAAAAAAACTTAATTGGTAATGCGTTTTATTAATTTTAAACTATGTTATTTAAAACAAGTAAGAAAGCTACAGTCGAGTGAGCTCGACTGTGAGATACCCGTTACCCATACTTAAACCAGAAAAGCGTCAGGACGCCATAAAAAACAGTTAATACAATTTTGAACATAACGGACAAATGCAAATGCAAGTGTAATATAATCACATGCATACAAAAATGCATACACATGTATCTATGTGTGTAAAAACGCGTTATTATTGCGTTTAAGCGGCTAATAATTATTACCATTTATTAAAATTGCTTCTCGAATATCTTATAAAATTCTTTTCCGAACACAACCAAGAACGGATAAGAATATTTAGTTGGTCTAATTGGTCAACCAAATGAGGCATGCTGCCAGCAGCCGTTTGTGACCATACAAAATTATTTCTTTAATAACTTCGACAATTTTTATCTGATCGCAACCAAATTTTCAGGAATCACACATACTATAGTTCTTAATATATATACCGAAATTCGCGACTGTAGCTTTAAAATTATACGCTTAATACGCTTTTTAATGATTTTCGGGGGCGGAAGTGGGCGTGGTAAAAATTTGAAACAAACTTGATCTGCGTGCAAGCATAAGAAATACTGTCGAAAAAAAATTAGAGCTCTATCTCTTATAGTCTCTGAGATCCAGTGTTTCATACGGACAGACGGACAGACAGACAGACAGACAGACAGACAGACAGACAGACGGACATGGCTAGATCGACTCGCCTGTTGATCCTGATCAAGAATATATATACTTTATAGGGTCGGAAATGCTTCCTTATACCTGTTACATACATTTCCTGCCGGCACAAAGTTATAATACCCTTCTACCCTATGGGTAGCGGGTATAAAAATATGTTAGCTAGTTCAAGCTGATTTTTCCTGTTTTAAATAAACACAATTAAATACCAAACTTTATTTGATATCCACAATTCAATTATTTCCTGTAGACATTCCTCAATTTTCAGCGATTTGTATTCCCATTTCAATGCAGTTGCTGCAAGTGCATTGACCCTGGAAACGAGTTCTATAAACTGATGATGACTGACAAGTCGAGCGATATCAGAAGCTTGAAAGGGCCATCGTCCAGAGCCAGGCACTAAACCTAAAAACTAATTGGGCGTGGGATGCACAGAGCCACAGGTGGCAGTTAGCTGCCGCCTATAAAAGGCGGCCAGGTGTGTCCCATATACCAGAAGTCATCCAGCTGCAATGGGAGCCAGAAGTGTTGCAACTCGCATTTTAAAGATTCTGCTACTGATCCTGCTAAGCGGAGGTGAGTTTGCAGAGAAATTAAATAAAAATCTAACCAACGCGAACATTTAATTTTAAACTCTAATTATTTCAGTTTTAGTCTCCATTCAAGCTGCACCAGCAGAGGTCACCGAAGATGTAACTCATCCACCGCCAGCTCAGCTGCAGACCGAGCCTCGGTCCCGCAAGGACGATGTCCTGGAAGTGGACGAAGATCTGGACGGACGAAGTGCCTATGTCAACAATCAGTTCGTGCCCAGTGAGCCAGTCGAGGGGCTGGACGACGAGCAGAACACCCCTCTCTACGAGATCCTCCAAAAACAGATGGAGCAGGTGCTGGCCTCCTCGGCTCCCAATGATCCCGTGTATGAGCAACGCGAGAAGCAAGAGCGCCGTGACCAGCAGCCGCCACACCAACCTCCTCTCTTCTCCGATGGGCATCGCGGCGGAGATGGTGTTGGTGAGTTACAGGATGATGACTATGATGATGAGGAGGATCAGACTGATCAGGGCTATCCGGGTGATCCGGAGAAGCCAGATGCAGTGGCTAGTGGCCCCGAAGAGGAGCAGGAGCAGCCTGAAGCGGGCTACCAGGCACCCCAGCTGAGTCCACCATCTAGTACCACTCGGAGACCGCACAGGCGTCGCACGACTGCCCAGCCCCGAACCACAAGACCCCGGACTTCCGCCCAGCCCAGGGTCACGGCCAAGACCTCGAACCAGACCACCACCACGGAATCTCCGCTACTGCCGAGTACCACCACGCCAAGGCCCAGGATCAGTGGTAGGCCACCATCAGGACTGCCTGCAGATCCTCAGGTCTACCAGCACAAGCGTCGCATCGTTTTCAAGACCATTTCCACGGGTTCGCAGTTCATCAACTCTCCCATCGGCGACCTCATGATCAAGTTCTCCATCGGATTCGCCAAGCCAGCTACTCCCTCTGGAGCTGCCAGCTCACCCAACTCATCCAGTTCCTCCAGCGAGGCCCTGCGTGCCCTGTCCCAGAACCTGATTCGGAATTTGGAACTACAGAAACTTAAGAGATCCAATAAAATACAAAAAGATTAAAGATATCTCAAAACTAACAAAGAAAAATTAACTGATTCTCATTTTCTTACTCATTTTTTAAGGAAAGCGCACCAAGAGCTCTGAGAAAAATAAACTTCATCGTGGGATACAATTTTCTATTGAAATTGGATATTTAAAAATAGATTTTGTTATAGTTTCAGTTAATGTTGTCTATGAATTTGCTTGCTATAAAAACTGGCAACTTTTTGGTAAACAAAAAAGATTAAACTTCATATATTCTTGCAGTTTATACGCATCATATTCTAAATACTTAAAACGTTATAAAAATATTCATTTTTCTCTATCGCAAGTTTGGGGTGATTGCATCATTCTAATGTCTTGCAATGAGCAATATCAATAAAATGTGAAAGCTCCAAGAGGTCATCTATAATTATTGCAGTTCAATTCAATGAATTTTTAAAACAAATAATGTGGTACGTTTGGGCAAACTGTAAAAACATGAAGTCATTTAAAAGAATTTGTACAAATAACATATAAGTTTTTATTTATAATCTAAATGGACAGTCGCAGGGGCTCGTATTTAGTATTAACAAAGTTATCCCCTGAGGAACATAGTACATCTGTAGAGATCTACCCTAGCTTAAGATACATTTTAGCTTGCCTTCACCAATTCTACTGCGTCTGTCCAATCGTTGTTCAAGTCTTCTTTTTTAGTCAGTTAGTTCGCTTGGCGCTGTGGAAGTTTTACAAAAATATATGTAAAGTGATAAAAGTATGATCTCACAATCTAATCGGAAAGACTTATTACTAACTGTTAACAAATTTGATTTTCGAGACTGTGGGATTGACATTTCTTTGAATTAACTTAGAGTTTTTCGTTAGCGGGGCTAATTCGGCTTATTACTAGTAACAGACAACAGTGATACGTGCTCATCGCACGGGCCAGTACTTCTGGGCCAGGACGGGTATGGTGACGCCGGTGACGATGCTGGATATGAGGTTAACGCTGTGATTGTCCAGAATGCGCAGTCCGCTCACATGTCGCACCCCCTTGCCGGGTGCGTCCACAATCTTGCCGTCCTCATTGATGCCCGAATACTGCAGCAGGCCGCCAAGGACCGAGTCGAGCAGGGATCCAAATAGGCCAGCAATGCCGCCAAACACAATGACTGGCCACTGCGGGGGGCTGACTAGCAGCATCTTGGCCTCCACAGTGTAGCGGACGGTGACGAAGTAGCCAAAGCCCACAAGCAATCCGCCCAGCAGACTTACGGCGATTCCGGCCAGCGAAACGCCACCGTTGGTGCCGCGCGGCACGCGGCGCCAGGTGAGGATTGAGACCGGATCCCGGCGCGAAAGCACGCTGCCCAGTTCGCTGGACCAGGTGTCGCCGTTGCAGCAGGCGAAGGCACTCATCACGGCCACGCCCAGCCAGCTAGAGCGGTACTCCTTGGCAAAGTCCACGGTCCGCTCACCGCTGCCGCAGTCCAGCAAGTAGAGCAGGGCCAGCTGGGCGGCCATGCCGCCATTGCAGAGCACCTGCACCCAGTTGCGCTGGCCCTCACCTTCACGGAAATCGCTCTCAAAGCGCCGCTTCATATGCGCCCGGAACTTGGTGGCACGCGACGAGCTGAAGAAGAACACCACCAGACTGGCGAAGAACGGATGGCTGGCGATGGACAGCACAAAGGCCACAACGATGCCCAGGGCAGCCCCCGATCGGTTGACGCTTCGCCGCTTCAGCGCCACCGTCATGAGGGCCAGAGGCGCCATCGTGGAGAAGAGCCAGCGCACCGGCGGAATCACCCGCGACTCTGTAGGTGAGAGAGAGATAACCCCTGGGGCATCAGTTCACATGGCCGCCGATTTAAATCTGAATACGGATAGCTCACCTTCGAAATCGCTGCTCCAGAGCCGAGACACGGCCACGTTGCCCAGCCACATGAACAGGGAGAGGGGCACGGACAGGCCGCAGAACAGCAGTGGCATCCAGTCGCGCATTGTGGCGTTCCAAAGCTTCAATGTTTAAAATGCAGCAACGGCCGCTTTCTCCTTTCGATTGTTTATTTTACTTTGTGAGCTAGCGATGGCACTCGAGTGGATAAGGTTACCGCCACTATCGATAACTCGAAAATTCAAATGTTATCAGTTTTCCTTAAATTTATTTACATTTATTTACAAATAGATTAATTCTTTTGCCTTTCGCTTTAAAATAAATGCATTATTTAATTGTAATTTGTATTGTAAAGTTTGATAGTTATTGAATAGTCGTTGATGGCTGTTTTCAAATAACACCTTAATAGGCACCATATGTGTTTGTTATGTTTATGTTTTGTTTGCCAGAGACAAATGTTTTCTTTACAAATTATGTCGTGAGGAAATCGTCTGAAATTTGATGGTTTACTTTATTAATTTTATACGGAAATCCTAACAAGAATTAGAAATACAATAGATCAAATTTCATCAGATCGGTATAAAAGGGCTTGTTCCTGATCGAGTTAATCATAGCACAATCTCACATACAATCTTGATTCAGTTGCTCCAATCGTCATTCCAAAGGATATCTCAGGATGAAGTCGACTTTCGTAACAGCTCTCGTCGTACTGGCCCTGCAGTTGGCCACAGCGACAGCATTCAAGACCATTGTTATAGTGACTCGCCACATGGATTAATAAAATAAATATTAATTTTTAAATAAAAATATAACAAAAAATAACTTGTTTATAATATTTGGTGTTTTTGGGTTTCACTGGAACTGAAATGTAATTTCCAAGACTGCAGAAAGAGGATTAGTGTTCCTCAGTTAACACTTACTTTATGGTCGATTTCTAAAATTATATACTTATTTTAGCTTTTTTTTATAAAACATTTACGCTAAGAGCGATGCCAAAGAAACTTAGTTCAAAATATTATGTAAGAAAATATATTAATTTGTATTTAATTACTTATTACAAAAAAAGCAAGTCTCTGCCCTTATAAATTTTTCTCATAGTTCCGACCGATTCTGATATTTATTTTTTATATAATGAGGTTATTAATTTATTTACATTTAATTAGTTATTACAAAAATAGGAAGTCCGTCATTATACATCGTTCTCACACTTCCAACCGATCCTAAGTGTTTCTTTGATATATGTATAATGAGGTTATTACAAATTTAGTTTTTAAATATTGCATATTATAAAATAAATAAATTAAAATATTCCGTATTTGTTTCGTTTTTTTCTTGGAACGCTTTTTATGGTGATTTTTGTAACGACCAATGATATTAATGTTATGCTTTATGCTTATATGATTTCCTGGATTTCCAATCAAAGTAATTAAGTAACTAGTAACTTACTGTTCACCACAAATCAATATTTACTTTCAGCAAATATTACACTGCTTACAGGTTACTACCTGTACTTTAAGATCTTATTCTTTGCATACTAACCCAATTGTTTAAATGATTGTTTAGCAAACAAATCTTGCATTAATACGGAATGAAGTTGGACGAAACATTGGATCATTCTGCTATAAATGGGGTTACTTCCAACCATGCTTTATCACAACCCGTTAACGGCATCACCTTAGCACAGTCTTAAGTCCTAATCCAAAATATTTAAAGATGAAGTTCATTATCGTGGCAGCGGTCATCGCCCTCCAGTTGGCCGCAGCGACAGCGTATAAGACCATTGTAATCGTGACTCGCTACAAGGATTAACTGTGTATACATCATGAAATAAATTCATAAACAAACTAATAATTATCAGAGTCTTTTAATTAACGCATCTCACCCAAAATCATCATCAAAATCGGGTTAAATAATTATGTATAAGCGTACTTAATTAGCTACAAAGAGTATATGCCCTCTAAACGCCGCACACGCTCCTCGATCAGGCCAAGCAGCTTGGTTATCTCGTCCAATTGCGCCGAGCACGAGCAGGATTCCGAACCGGATTCCAGGGACACGTCCACCACCTGCGGAAGGTCGGGCTGGTTATGTGCGGCAGAGGCTAAGTGAAACGTTTGTTTAGAAAAAACGGGGGCTGGCGGTGCAGTGCTCCAAGTCTAGACCCGGCAGCTCGGCACTTGTTTCGCTTTGTGGCTGGCTCGAGTGTTTGCTATCAAGCACCTGGAAATTATCATCCGTCAGCTGATAGGCCAGCGACTGGCGGGGATCTATGCGTATGCTCATATCGTTTGACTTGGACGTGGCGCTGAGGCTCTGCTTCGAAGAGGAGGAGGAGGCAGCGCTGGTGTCGCAGCCGGAGGAGGCCATGGCAGACTTGGCTTCAAACTGCGAGGCGTCGTATGTGTGCAGGTTGGACTGCCAGACCAGGAGCTGTAATTAACCAACGAATTAGAGAGGAGCGATCTAGGGCGAGGACAAAACTTACCTGGCGATCATTGCCGGCGGTGGCAAACTTGTCTCCATCTCGTGTGAAGGCCACCGCATTCACCGCGTCCGTGTGCCCCTTGAGTGTGTAGATGGGCCTGCCCTCGAGCAGGTCTAAGATGCGGATGGTGCAGTCATCGCTGCCGGAGAGCAGGAAGTGTCCGCTCGGATGGAAGGCCACATCATTCACCGGCGCCGAGTGCACCACGTAAAGCTGCAGCAGCTGGCTAGCAGACACATCGAATATTTTAATGCGGTTACAGCCGAGAGCGACAGCCACCATATTGCCCCATGGATGCCAGGCCAACTGACGCGGCGCAGCTCGCTCCTCTGTGAACGTGCGTACACATTCGCCGCTCTCTATGTCGTATATGCGCAGCGACTTGTCATCGCTGACGGTGGCCACCAGCTTCCCGTTCGGACTGAACTTGGCGGAACGCACCCAGTTGGTCTGCTGGCTAAACGAGGCCATGAACTGGCGTCGATGGACGCGCCACAGCTTCACGGATTTGTCGTCCGATGCAGTAAGTATCATGTGTCCTGTGTTATCGAAGTCCACGCTTCGCACCGGCTTGCTGTGTGCCACAAACTCCCCCGAGACGCCGCGCACCTTCGGCTCCCAGATTTTCACGGTGCGATCGTGCCCGGCGGAGGCCACCAGGTTGCCCGTGGGCGACCAGGCTACACCATTCACGGCCGACGAGTGCGACCCGAAGCGAATGCAGCGGGCTGCCTGGTTCAGATTCCACAGGATCACAGAGGCGTCCGATGACGAAGTTGCGATTTGCGTTCCCTCCGGGCTGAAGCGCAGCTGGGTAATGCCGCCCGCGTGGCCAGTGAAGTGGCGCTCCAGCGCCGGATCGCTAAAGAGTCCCTGCTTGTCGCCTTTCATGTCGGAACTGACAGTCGTCTGGAATTTTCACAAAATTAGCCGCTTGCTTTGACCGCTGGTGTTTGAAATTTTCAAAATAAATTGCGTCCCAGGCCCAAGTGTGACCAGAGCGCAGGCCAGGTGACGCTTACAACTATCGATATGTGAGCGGTTGAAGTAGACATTATTTGGTATTTTTATTTGAATAATTTTTATTTTTTAATTTAATTAGCTCTTCTATATTTAAGTTTATATTAATTTTATTTGGTTTTAATCTTTATTTATTTTAGTTTGTTGGTGAAGGGAAAGAGCGCGATGGATTTGCTCGTTTTTCGGTCTTTCCCTCTCATTCCTCCCGCCCACAAGCTGTAGTTCAAAATTTAGCCGCTTGACGGCGTTTTAGCTCTTACGACCCTTTCAAACTATAATTTAAAATATGTTTTACCAGTTAATGACTCACATTCGACCCCATATTCAATTCAAAAGTTCTACGGATTTTAAACCGATATATGTATAAACAAATAGGCTCATACTAAAATGCCTAAAAATCAAAGTTTGAAAGTTCATAGCTCAGTTAAAAAAGCATTAAATTCAAATCGGAAAGCTGTTCTATATTATATTTTATTAGCTTAATAAATCTGCATACTAAGTTTAACCATTTTTAAAGATTAAATTTTTTTTTTAAATTTTTGCTAATTTTAATGATGTAACCCCTTATAAAATTTTGAAAAATTGACAAAAAAAAATTTTCTCCCGAATATGCCTAAATCGATTCAGCTTTTTGTGCTGATCAAGAATATATATGATTTATGGGGTCGGAAATGACTCCTTCCATGAATTTTTAGGGTCTGACTGTAAAAGTATGCCCCAGATTCTAGGAATTTTAAGCCTAATAATCAAAGTTTGATAAATCATAACTCTGTTAAAAAAGCATTAAATTCAAATCGAAAAGCCTAGTTTAATTCAGCTTTTTGTGCTGATCAAGAATATATATGATTAGGGGGTCGAAAATGACTCCTTCTTTGAGTTTTTAGCGTCTGACTGTTTCGTTCTTAGTCATTGGTTCTGCAGTCAAGTTCGTTGCCTAAGTCTTTTGTTTGTAATTTATTATTTGTTGTGAACCATTTAAATAAACTAAACTTAAATCAAAACACCTTAAATGGTAAAGTGTTTTTTTTAGTTAAATTTAAATACTTTAGATAAACTTCAAAACTTTTTATGTTAATTATACGTGCTGCCATTTCAGGTATATCCATTTCGCAATGTGTCGCTGTTCCTACCTGCTGTCATTATCCTTTCACCTGATCGTCGAACTCTGGACATTCTCTGGTTCATTCAACTTCAACCTGCTGCCGGGGCCAACTACAACTGCAAGTGTGTCCCTCTAATGATCCTGGTGGACAAGTTCAATGCCTTCTCTGCTGCTGCTATCTCTATCGGCTAATTATGCGTTTGTTTGCCAACATCTCATTCGGGCAAACGACCCCAGAAGTCGGGGACTTGCCCAAACTGGCCCAAAAAACCTGGCCAAGCTGACATCAAATTAAGCAGCGGCAACTGTGAAAGTGCAGCCAGCGGGGTCCTCAAACAAAGCCGAACTCGAACCCTGGGAAATTAGTGTGACAAGCGCACGATTTCCACCTGTAGGTCCCCGGTGGCAGCCCGTAACTCGTAACTGTTCTTTGCCAAAATGCAGTTAGGACGACCTGCAAGTTGCAACCCCTGCGCAAAGTTTGACTTCTGCAGATCGCATAGACAAAAGGTCGTTGTCGTTTGTGCCCCGAGGGGAAGAACCCTTCGACTCCACCGGAATCTGAGTTCAACAAACTGTTTTTATCAAAAAACTGTTGCACTTTCAAACAAACTAAGCTTATATGCCCGAGGGGCCAAGACGGCAGAACCTAAAGCTGATCGAAAATCCTGGGTTAAATAACAACAAAGGCAAAAGGATATGGCTTGGGCATATGAGCATTCGAAATACTCTTTGGCTATAAAGTCCGAAATTATATTAAGACAAACAGCACTTAATAATTGAACTTTTTTTAATAATTTCAAACTTAACATTGAATTTCTGTGGCATCCCTGAACAAATCGAGAATCTTGATTTTTACCAACTTTGCCAAAATATGCATATAACCCTTAGGTAGAGACATCAAAATGCCGCTCGGAAAAAGTCATGGGTACGTGGCATATGTGGCCTGTGCCACAAATATGCCGCTGGATCGAACTGGGTCTGAGACTGGCACCGGGATCGGGATCGGGACCAAAGTACACCCCAAAGGCACCGAACGGGGAACCGGGAGACCAATCAAGCAGCGGACCCTCGTGCCAAAGCTTCTCGGAGCCCTCGGTTGGCTCGTGTCATCTGTTGAATTATAAAATATGGCAAGGAATTAATTTGGCCAGCCCCTGCTGGCCGTCAGAATCTGGCACAGCAGCAGCAGCAGCAGAAGGAGCAGCAGGACCCACAGGACCAGAGCGGCAGCAGGATAACGATCCACTCCGATCCGATCTGAATCATCTACCGCTATGCGCACTGTGCTCTTATCTGGCGAGCACCTGTCGCCCCGAATCGGAGTCTGAACTCGAATTCGAATCCCTGTTCCATAACAAAACGAAAGGTGCGCTTAAATTCTCATAATGACTTGGCTCGCTCGCGTCCTTAACCTGCTGATGATGCTCCCTGATCCCTAAATGTTGCATCGTCGGCCGCAATTTGTTGCCCATTGTGTGTGCGAGCCTTCGCCTCCTCCTCCGTCTGCTGCCGCCGATGCCGCCTCGAAATCTGTCTATAATCTGTGTGTTTTCGGGTCCAAGCAGAAAACACCTTGAGATCGGTGTCTTCGGTGTCTCCGGCACTCGAGGGTCTTCCTCTACCTTTTTGTTTTTTGCACCTTTTCTCACAAAATCCGTACAAATTTCGTGTTTAGATTTTGTCGTTTTAATTGCCGGACCACGGCTTTGTTTTGTTTTGTTTTGGTTTGACTTGCCTTTTGGCTTTGTCTCTGTGTTGTTGAGCAACCCTTTCCTAAGCCCCCGGATTGGTTGATCATTCAGTCAGTTCGTCTGGCCTTCTTGCTTGCCAATTAAGCTGTGAGCTGTGGAAATAGATTTCCCAGCCGAGGGTTGATTTGCTTGCATATTTGACTTGGATTTGTCCTCTGAACTCAAATCGAAACAGCTTAAGATTTGCTTGGAGGGTTGGAGGAGACTAATCGTCAACTTGCAGACTAGTCGTTGACATGGCATTCTGTTGGCTTCCGATTTGGCCAGCGAACTTGGGCGGGCTTGGCCTCAGTCAGCGAGGCTCCTTGCCGAGGTAGAGGCAAGTCCACGTTACTGCAATCTCAACCAGGAAAGGGAAATGCTTACTTCTGACAGATGTTACTTGTTCTTAAGGAAACATATATATTTTTAGACACAAAAAGGGACCTCTTTTTATAAGTAAAACATATAGGAACATATATTAGGATATATTACAGAAATAAGGCAGCCAAGAAGTAGTTAAAACCTTCATAAAGGCAGCCGTTTCTAATCAAAATATGACTACTGTAAGGACTCAACAATGACATTACAATCGAAAAGGACATTCCATATTTTTATTACACCATATGCAGCCGGTTCACCTGCCCTTGAGTGTCCATTAAAATCGTATATACTTCCATCTAACAATCAATTTCCATTCCAGCCAGGTGACAATGCTCAATCAAACAAAAGCCAGGCAATCATAATGTATCACTCACTCTCTACGAAGGGACGACGGCGATCTGTTGAAATTGGGTCACTTTTGGCCCGGCCAACAAGTCGAACGATCTTGTAATATCGATCGAGCGTGACAGGTGTAGCGGCGGCGTTGGTTGCACCTTCGCCTGAGCCTGCTCAGCGACAGCTTGTGGCCCGCAAGGCACTGGCAGGCAGCGCATCCCCTGGGGCCCAGATTAGATGCAGATCTGGGATGTTTCTGCGGTCGGTCGGTCTGTCTGTGCTGGCTGTCTGGGGGAGAGATTTTTACGACTGTTGCATCTTTTGGCTTCTGTCTCACTGAGAGAAACCAGGTAAGCTTCAGCTTGGTAATGTTTTCAATTTAAGAAAGATTTCTTTAACAATTTTATATTATGCAAGTAATAAGAGCTTAAAATAACCAGCTTATAAATCAGTTTACTTATTAATAACTTTATTCATGTAATGATCGCCAGTAGATCGCTTTCGATTTCGATTTCTTCCTGTGTGCCACTGCTGCTGTTCAGAAGATATGTTTTGCCGGTGTGTCGTGTGGCCCATGTCAACTGGTTGCAGGTCGCCGTTGTAATTTGCCTCCTGGCATATGGCTTTTGCCGCAAACCGGCTTTGAGCACGCGTCTCGTCTCCTGGACGAGTCCTGGCTCAATAATTGTGCGACAGGTTCCAGGATTCCAATTCCAATTCCACCGCCAGAAGAAGCGGCAGCAACAGCAGGTGCTCAATGCGGCTGGAGGGAATCCGGAATCAGCGCCAGGCTGCTGCCGCTGCTGCTTACAACGAAAGGACATAAACATAAATGAGCCGATGTAATGTTGAGCCGCTGCTCCTTCTTGAGCCCATCCCCGATCGCCAGCCATCTCCCTCTATCTGTGCGTTACAGGTGCCTTTTCGGTTGCATCCCCTCCGCATTTTAATTGTGCGCCGAGCCGAGAGCCTGCTTCACCTGCAACTCAACTGACCTAAGACATCTTTTTTGCCCTTGCTCTTGGCCGGGCTCTTCACCTTTTTCTGTGTCTTGTATGTGTTTTTTTTTTAGCCGCAACTATTATTTTTATTAATAGCCAAAGTCAAAAGTCACCTGCCTGGGCACCCAGAGCTAAGGGTAGCCGGAAAACGGAACAGAACCCATCCGATCCGATTCGATTCGATTCGAGCGGAGAAAAGAGGAGACAGGACCCAGACCCGCAACATGCCGGGTGCTAAGGAGTGGGAGCCACTCTCAAGACCAATTCTAAGATCAATTTCCTTTTCACATTTTCTCCCCCGTATGGGTTTTCCATTGTTTGCGTTTTGGGGTTGCAGCTTTCGGAGCCCCTTGATAGGCATACTTTTTATTTCATTTTATTTTCTTTTCTGCTTTTTGTTTCCATGGGGGCTTGGCCTGCGACTGGAGAGCTAACTGTTGAATAAATTCCAAACGGCATGACAAATTATGTGGGCTCAGGTGTTATGCGGAAAAAGGGGTTAATAAACCGAGAGTCACCGCTGCGGAGAAACTCCAGCATATGGCTGCGACGACGTATCTGCTATATCTAATCGGGTCTGAAGTGCAGACGAACCTCTTGGGGAGAATATTACCTTTACAAAATTTATTCTATACCAAAAAATTATTCTACAGATTTATTCTTATGAAAATCCTGTTTCAAAACATTTAAAATCCTTGAAGGTAGTCAGAGGAAACAACTTTCGGAGTAATATTTTGATTTTTAGGACCATCTTTATCCCTTACCCCTTCTATACTTTGACCCTGGAAAGGCTTATTGTCCACCTGCCAGCCCTATGCAAAAGCTGCATCTATGGCATCGGCTGATCGGGCTCTACATTCTTTGAGTTTTGAGCCTTTACTTTGTCGGCACTTGGCGACAAGTCCTTGAACTGCATTTTTCCTTGGCAACAATTGAACTGCATACTTGAGGCTCTCTTTCCCTTCCCGGTTTGTTTGCTGTTTTTTTGTTCGTTCAATATTTTGTCAATTTCGATCAATTTGTGGCGTGCCAAAGAGCCAAGAACACAGGCCGACGATCGGGTTTTTGGCCACAGAAAGTGGTCCCCAAGTGAAATCCTGCGGCTGCGGGGATCGCTGATTTCGTTGATTTCTGATTGCGGCTCAGTCAATGAATGGCGATAATGAGGGAAGTCGGTGATTTGTAAACTGCCAAACTTCATTTCGGGCGTTTTAAAGTGCCGCAAAATGCATTCGGACATTTCGATTACCGAAAATTGCGATCAGCAGCAGTCCTCGATGACCATTCCCCCTTTTCTCACTTTATTTCGCCAGCAATTAGTTCGAACTTCGAACACTTATTGGCGTTTTCCCCAAGGGGAAGGGGGAATCCGAAGGGGGGGATATGCTGGTGGGTTACCTGCTGTAACGCGGCGACTTACAAAGGACATTCCCGAAATGCCACTTTGGCCACAGATCAAAGATGACCGCGTCACCCGAAAACAGGAGCAACTTATTCCCCCGATCAATCGAATACGTGCTGGCATTTGTCTATAAAATCAGGTTTTCAGCCAAAGCCTTGCCGAAAAAAAAGAAAATATTTGGAGCGCTTTGGACAATTTGTAAGAAAATGTGGGTCTTCCAAAGGGGAGGCTGTGTCCTTGATTCCTTAAGAATTTTTTATCTGAGAGAGTAAAGGGGGATGCTACCTGGAATGATATATTCGCCACATAGAAGAGGTCCCTAGGATTTCTATTTTAGAGAAAATATGCAACGGCTTATATTTATGCCTTTAATATTTGTTATATATAAAATCTTAAAATGTATATCCCCCATTAAAATCTTCATTAAGTCCTCTTTTAGCTTTCAACTTTATTTTCCAAAAAATCATACGACGTCTAATTAAACATAAATACAATAAAAAATCATTGGGTATTCTACAAATTAAGAGTAAACTTAAAAATTTGCATACAAATCGGTTATAAATAATCAGGGGGGAGGATACTGAATTTGGACAAGTGGTCGCCAAGTGGTATTTCATTCGTTGGTGGTGTTCTTTGGTACGTTTAGCTGCCAATTTTGGGTTAAGTTTAAACCAAATCGTTACAGGTTAATGCAATAAATTAGATTACTTATCGAGTTAGTTACGAGCTAGCAGAAGAGTCTTGTTTCCATAACTAACCATAGGTGTATATGTACAGGCTTATGGGCTACAATTGAGCGGAATCTTAGTGGGAATGTGTGTAACAATAGAGCTTATTTCTAGGTAAATCTTTGCGGAGGCCTAAACAAAACAAACTTTGGCTTCTTAGCAGCGACTTAGAAGAGAACTGGCATGTGTGTGTCTCTCTCTGTGGGGGGGGGGGTGTCCTTAGCTAATACTGGGATCCAGATCAGGATCTGGGCGGCCGCTGCCTGGGTCAGCAGCTGCTGCTGCTCACCTCCATCTTGAGGGGCATGAGGTCCTGTGGTTTGATGTCCTCCAGCGGCGCCTCCTCGTGCCGGCTCTCCCGATGGCGTCGCAGGTCCACCTTCCGCTGGAAGGACTGATCGCAGAGCCCGCAGCCGAAGGGCTTGTAGCCGGTGTGCTTCCTCATGTGCGTGATCAGGTTGGAGCTCTGACTGAAGGCCTTCAGGCACACGGTGCACTTGTGCGGCTTCTCGCCTGGAATCGGAGGGGAAATCAATAAACACATTAGTCTCTGCTAGTCGTGGGTTATTAATTGAGCTTTACAGCAATTAGACAAATTGAAAGGCGATAGAAATCTGACTCAGGGGTGGGTTTGGTTTGCCACGCTTCAGTCTTGGACATATTTGCATTTGCTTTATATGGAAATTACCCCCCATGATAGCTCTGATTTCCCCGGAAAACCCCACTCACCTGTGTGTATGTAGGTGTGCTTCTTCATGTCCGACTTCTGGTGGAACCGCTTGCCGCAGTACTGGCAAGGATATGGCCGGGTGTCGCTGTGGATGAGCAAATGTGTGGACAGGGTGGATGAACGCTTGAAGCTCTTGCCACACTGTTTGCACTGCAAGAAACAAAGGAGAATAGAAGTTAGAATTAAAATTGAGATACATTCTAGGCGGGCGAGTCACGGTAATGCCCGAAATGTCCCATATTTGAACAGCCTGTGCGTAGCCCCAAAAAAGCCGAGCAAAATCTGAAAAGAATGGCTCTGGCAATAGCCATACTATATATATACACTGGCTGCGTGTGTGCCTGAGCCAAATTCTCAGTGGCAACATGAATTAAACTAGATTTGTGAGTGCTCAAATATTTGTTAGACAGGTGACGACAACAACCCCTCGGTCGAGGGAAAACCCAAAGGTATCTCCACAATATTCGCTTATTTTTCGCAGAGAAACAGCTATGCAAACAGGCCAACCGGGCTGTCTCCTCGGCCCAATGCTAAATCTCAAGTGAAACACTTTCCAGCCAGGAGAACACATACAATACACTCGCCGTGTATTTGTGGGCCAAACACAGCTGGGACCCGATCAGATCGATCGCGGATTGGATACCGAGCTGGGTGCCGAGAGATGGAGATCCATTGGGGCTGGGCTGTAACATCTTCGGCTGTCGGTTGTCAGATTAAATGTTTGAACAGTTTGCGTGTTGCAGCAACATGCAAGCAGCAGGCAGCCAAGTAACCAAACATTGACACTCGGCCAGCTCACAAAGCCACTCAAATCGCTGGGACAAGCCAGCTCGGGGCTACGTGGGCGACATTTATTAAAATAAAAATATATAACCAGCCAGCTCGAAAACGAAAAATGGGTAAAACTGAGACAGTTTTCGTTGTTGTTGTTTCCCTCGAAAACCCAGCGTAATTTACAAATTGACACAAGTGTCTGTGTCTGCCTGAATTTCTTTCTTTCTCCCTTATTGATTTTAATTTATATTTCTTGGCCCGCGTTGTTTTTGGGATTTTCTATTTGCGCATTGCATTCGGAGTGGACCATATCCACGCTGACTAGACGCGGAGACCCAATTAGTTGCTCTATTGTTAAGCTGCGCTCGCGGCCTGAGCCGTAATGTCAATTTGCTTAGCTTCGACAACGGAACGGAAGTTGGCAAAACTCGAAAAAAACCGAGAGGAAAAAATAAGCGAAGGAGAAACCCCAAAGTCTGAGTCAGCCGGGTGGGCCTCCTACATACATGGAACAGATGTAAAGCACGAATTACAGAAAAAAAAAACTAAATTTATATATAAAAGAAACACACAGAGAAAGAGTGCCCGCGCCTGCGCCAGTGACTCCGGCAACTGTCTTCTCCCGTTGGCCATATGGCGGCCAGGTCCTGCAGCCTGGAAACATATCGCATTTCACTGACCCTCGGCGAATGTGTGAAAAAAACCGAAAGGTAAACGAGGACTCGCCGCGGGTGTTGATGGATATAAACTCAATATGACATCGGGGGTAGGCATAAGGTCTGACCCCTACCCCCAGGCGAAGCCTTCTCGGGTTCCACGGGGTCGTGTGCCCTCTTGCCTGCTCGATGGGACAACAATTTAATATCGAAATGACAATTATGATTGTAATTCGTACATAAATCTTCCCGACCCCCTCCCCTCTAGCGCTAATCAAAATTATTTGATTAACTAATTGCGTGATTTCGATGGGGCTTAATTGAATTTCCATAGAGCTCTATCTCCTTGGGTTGTATTACCAATTTTATGACAGTATTTGCTGTGCCACTTTTCCAAATTGAAAGTGGGTAGCAGGCGAAGCGGAGGGCTATTTCCCTTGGCCTCGGGGACAATTAAAACCGCTTCGAGGACGAAATATGAAACAATTAACACAGGGGAATTGCCGCGGACACGCAATGCTTATGCAATGGAAATACTATCTATCGGCGAGGCTCCATACACGTGATAAACCCATTAGATTAGGCCGGGCGAGAGTTCAGAGATTTTTCAAGCGATTTGCCCTAAATTTTCCCTCGGTTTTTTCCCTCCTGCATCAATATCCTGTTTGGGACTGCTTACCTGGAAGTTCCTGCCGCTGCGCTTCTCCTCGCCTTCGCCTTGGTACGAAGAGGAGCTGGACGAGCGACGCGCAACATCTGTGGCCGTCGAGTCAGGATGTTGCTGCTGCTGGTGCTGATGATGATGCAACTGCTGCTGCTGTGGCTGTTGGTGTTGATTACGCATATAGCCAAACTCGGCGGCGGCCACCAGTCCCATCAGAGCGGCTGCCGAGCGATTCTCCTGCTGCTCATCCTTGATGCGGTGGGGCTGCTGCTGCTGTTGTTGTTGCTGTTGCTGCTGCTGCTGGGACTTGAGGTGCTGGGTGAGCAGTTCCAGATTGTTGCCCGTCAATCCGGCCATGAAGGCACTGCGGTGGGCATACAACTGCTGCTGGGCCACATCGAACTCCAAATCCCGGACGGGATTCGTTGCCGGAGCGGATAGCGAGGAGACTGGCGATTGAAGGGAGGATATGGAGGCTGTTCGGCGCTCGTACTTGAACTTCCTCACAATGGGATCCACCTGGTGCTCCTCCTCCTCCTCCTCGTTCTCCATTTTCAGGGCGTATTGCTCCCTGCGAGCTGATCTCTCGCACATCGAGGCTGGTGACCAGATGATGTTACCCTGCGATCGCTGACGCTGCTGCTGAGGGGTTCCAGAGCTCTTCAAATTGACCGCCCTCAATGGCGGCGGGGTCACATTCAGAGCCTGCATCGGATGCAGGGGCTCCACTTCGCCGCTGCTGGAGCTGCTCCGGCTGCTATTGTGGCTGCTGCTGTTGCTGCTGCTGCGGTTGTGGTACTGCTCCTGGTCGCACAGATCCGACTTGATGCGATGCTTGGTGCTCAAGTTCAGCGGCATGTCCTCGTCCTGCTCCTCCTGCCTGGCCAACTCGCTGGTGCTGCCGCTGTTATTGTTGTGGCTGCTCAGCTGGAGCTCATGCTCCTTTTCGGGGGTCAGGGCGTAGTCGCGATCCCGCTGACCCAGCACCACGGAGGCTGGTGACTTGGGAGTCATGGGAGTGAGGGGCGTGCCCAAAGCCGTGGCCGAGGACAGCAGAAACTGGGGCCACAGCAAGGCACTGGAGTAGAGCAGCGGGTTGTACAGAAAGGGAAGATCTGGGAGGGAAAAGTTACAGACAGGTTTAAGTTTAGTGGAATTTAAAAATTAGCTGTTGAAGCGTATCCTTTTTACGTATGATTTTAAGTTTCAGTTGTCAATAAATTGTTTATAATTTGTATAAAATATATTTAAAAAGCTTCAATAAAAGTGTAGTTAAGAACGGACAAGAAATTTTGGGGGAAAAGCAAACATTTCTTGTTGTTTCTAACGAATGCCTATTAACAGTTTTTATTTCTGCAATTTATAAATATTTTCTCTGACTTTCAGATCTTGAATCAAGGACTTAATCGATTTGTGTTTATTTTTTCTAAAACGAATCTGTTTTCCTATTCCTTTACTTCTTTTATTAATATAAATCCTTTTCTGAGATATAACTCCGGCTCTAGAACTCACCTCTTCCGTTCAATTTCTGGGCAGCGGCGGAGGCAATAACGGTGTTGAAGGCGGATGCCCGCTGCATCCACTGCTTGTCGAGGGCGGCTCCATTGTAGGCCGGGCTCGGCTGCTGCGAGTGCGGCGACGGTGGGGGCGATAGGTGATTCATATTGATCTCTATTCTCACTTGGCTAATGCTTTGCCTTTAACTCTTTATTCTTCTCTAAGGGCTGAGGGATATATCGATCCTCGATTGGGTTTCACTTTGCACACAAATCTCACTTTCGATCGCAGAGATCTTGGTTGGCTTTAAAATTCGGCTGTGCGGGATTCTTGACTCACTGGAGGCGAACACGTCCGTATCGCTCGGTGCTTCGCACCTGACTGAATCTTTGGCCGATTGCTCGGTTCTAAATTGAGCCAACGGTGAAGCGACTTGGCCCGAAAAAAGGTACAAATCGAGCTCAGTTGGTGCGAGTGCTTCAGTGTGAGTGTGGCTGCAAGCCGAATCAAAACGAGCCCTCGCTGTGTTGGTGTTGACTCTTTTGGTGGTGGCTCTGGCCCTTGGCTGTGTGAGTGTGTTGCCAACTCTGGTTTTTCACCTTTGGCAGCAGTTGGCGGCTGTTGCAGTTGCTGCCGATGTTGCTCTCTGCCTCTGCCGCTGCTGCCGTTGTCCTGCATGTTGTAAGGGTCAAGACGCACAGTTAGGAGTAGTGCTCCTTCGTGCCCTCCAACCCTCCTACTCCCCGTCCAGATACCGATCGTGAGCTCTCCCGCTCCTGGCTTCTGGCTCTGTTGTTTGGCAGCACGCGTTTCCCTACTAATTGGTATGCAGTTCGACTTTGGCGGGCGTTCGTTGTTGTCCTTTTCCCGCTGCCGTGTAACTGTTACAATTGCTGTTGTTCTTCCTGCTGCCACCAACTGTTGTTGGCTCGGGAAGACACCAAAGGGAGAGGGACAGATAAAGGATCGAGGACGGTGGACGGAGGCGGCAACTGGGAGGGGTGACTTACAAATATTTATGTGGATGGATCTGCGCATCTAACATCTGTCGCGGCCACTCGAATTGAAAGCCTTTTTTTGGGAATTGTTTTAGATTATGCCTCGATTGCATTTAGATTTGGCCAGGATTTGAAATAGACACTTATGGTTTTCATAATTTTTAGAAAATATATTTAAGGCTCATTAACTAATTATTATTATTTTAATATCAACAAAATTTGACAAAAGATACAAGTTCTTACCTCTAGATTTTAAAATTGGATTATAGTAAAAGTTCTATGAATTTTTGATTTGGTTTTAGGTTTCAGGTGCGGTTTATTTATTAGTTTCTCTTATCACATTTGTACGTAATTAAATTTGTTGGAAACTACTTAAAATTTGTATAATATAAATAGAGAAAATGTTTAAATGTATTGATTTTTAATTAAACTTATTTAAACGTTCTTAAACTTTTGCAAGGCTTTTTTTATTTTTGTCTGAAGTTTCCTAGGCAGTGAAGGAGTTATTTCTGACCTTAAACTGTACATATTCTTGACCAGATTAGAGCTGAAAATGAACTTATTTCAAGATAAAAAAAAGGGATTCCATTATAGAAAATCTCTACAAATTTATAATTAATTTTTGTAGTTTTAAACTTTCTATGCAGATTTAATAGCCTAATGAAATCTATCGCAGATATGCTTGCAAATTGAAAGTACTGCTTTTTTGGCTTGCCTTTTATTCGTTATTTAAACTTTGGCACAAACATTATATTGATAAATTTCAAATTAAAGCCCCTAGAATCCTCATTATTTAAAGCTTCTTTGAACTATAATGATTGCCATTATACACACGTATTTCAATTAATTATAGCAAACAATATGTATGATAGAAAGAAGTTTCCTTTTCAAAGAGATGACTTTTTAGGCCAAAGATCTTCGAGCTCAGCAATGGATTTAAAATTGATTACCTTATTTTGTGACATTTTATCAAATGATTTTCTTAGTTAAAAACTCAATATTTTTGTAATTTATTTAGCCGATGTAATTAAGAACCATAAGCAATGTAAACTACAAGTCCTTGTTGAATTCTTCATTTTAAAACACTCTCAAAAGACCAGCACCTGCCACTTTCTCCCTCGCTAGCTAGCTGCACCTTTTTCCCAGCCCGAGCTTATCCTTCTTCGGTCGGGGTCCTCCTTCGCCACGCTTGGCCACCTCGTCCTGGCCGCCACGATACCAGTTTATCTAAGAGTATCCTTGGCTCGGGCCACACCTGCCTAGAAAACGAGTCAAGAAGAAGAAGAAGGCACGGCGGCAGGCGCGCACTTCCACATTTAACGATCCTTTTCCTTCGGCGGCGTCGGCAATTTTTCTTCATCCCCTTCCCCTCTTTAGTTTTGGCGCAATTTCCTTGAAAGGACATGTGCCACGTTGAGGCGACACCGACATTCCAATGGACACGAGTCCGCCACGGGTGCTGCTGTCGATCTAGCGAAGCGTGCTACATGGCAACGAGGCCTGAAAAGCGGGCCAAAATGGGGGAATTTCAACTGCGATGAGGGCTGGCTCAAGTCGGTGGCTTCGTTGCGCTTGGCGGCATTTCTCTCCTCCTCGATGGCTAAGGGCGCGTGCCTCTGCCCCTCGGGGCTCACTCCCGCAACCCCTATCGCAGTGTAACGGATTCACCTTATGCCGCTCACATCTATCATCGTCCGATATGCGCAGTCGTGGCGGTATTCACTCAGCGAAGAGTTGATTAAGTTTATTTTAGATTTGGAATATGGGAAAATGTGTAAAATTTTGAAGATTTCTTTTACGTAATTTCGAGAAATTTAAATTACAAAATAGGGACTTAATTGGAGTTCGATTAATAGAATTGTAAAAGGTTCAGGTTCCAAAAATATTAAACTAATCATAGATATGAATATATATATTCTTCCTGATATCTATAACCGTTCCTTAAAAAATACTCTTACAAATACATTTAATTCTTTTAAAGCCATATTATTTCTCTGATCTCAAGACTACTTTTCGTCAAAGAACTGATTTTGCAATCACTCCTTTTAACTCATTTATTTTTCTGAGTGCCTTTTAGCACGAGTAAAAAAAACAGTGCAGCAGTCGTAAATAATTTCCCTCTTCTGTTTTTCATATCGGCGACATTTTATTTACGACACCCTCCGATTCAAAGATCCCCTGCGTTTTGTTTGCCTTCCCGCCTGGCCAAATCGCACTCGGAAATGCCTCTGCACTTGGCCTCTTGGCTCGTGGCTTGTGGCTCTCGGCCCGCCAATCGCTGATTGGCCAAAGCGGCTGAGAGGGCGGGTAACACACACATACACACGCGCGGAACGGGTTTACCTGTGTGAGGTGAGTGCGGCCTGAGCTCAGGTGAGGTGAGTTTGCCAGTCAGCTTCGGCGGAGGTTGTGTGGGCTGCTTGGACCGTTAGAAGTTGGATTGGCTGAATGGAGACTCGGGTGATGAATGGTCTAGGGGCCTTGGTGAATGGTTGGAGATCTTCCTTTGATTCCATCCGATGGGGATTTCTGTAATTTAAAAGTTTATTCATCTTTAATACCAAGGAAAGTATATTTTAAGCTGTGGGAAATAACAATAAAAATGTTTTCAAAATGTATATTAAATGTATGATCATTCCTAATTGGATTAAATGGATAATTTTGATAATAAATCAATATTAAGTTGTTGATTTTTTTGTTTTGTAAATCCTAGAGTTCAAATTTTACTTATATTTAAACTTATTGTTTATCAGATCACAGAAATATCTTCAATAAAGTTCGCAAGTTCCTTGAATATTTGTAACCAATTGATTTACCAAAACGATTTCGCTTTCCCCTCTGCTGAGATTCCAGGCTTGACTTCGCTTCCCTCCCACTGCCCAACCTGGCCACCGATCCTTACTGATTTATCGTACTATCTGCCGACATCGTTTAAGGCACCGAGAGACCATTTAAGTATTCTCTATTTGTCTCACAGTGGGTGCTGGTCAGGGGGCTGCTTCTGCTGCTGCTGGAAAATTCCTTACAACAAATCAGACGGAAATCTGTAATAAATTTATTATTATGTAGCCTGGCCATGCGGATTATAATTGTCTTGGCAACAAATGGAGGCCGGAACGGTGCCCATGGCGAGGCGACATTGGCCACTGCCCGGCTACTGGTTATGAGCACGAGCACCAGGATCCCACTCGCAGTTGGATTCGGGCTGGGAGTAGGAGTAGAAGTCGTCGCTGTCGTCGGTTCATATCGTGCAGATTGTTGGCAATTATTAAAATGATAATTGCACAAATCTGGCTATCAATTGACGACCATCGAAGACCTTAGGCCAGCCGAC
The DNA here is from genome assembly GCA_035045905.1 of Drosophila anomelani. NCBI lineage: Eukaryota > Metazoa > Arthropoda > Insecta > Diptera > Drosophilidae > Drosophila > Drosophila anomelani. Next base: position 16,417,574 of record JAWNOO010000165.1, read on the forward strand.
CGACCGACCGACCAGCCATTCGGCCAAAACGAGCGAAAGCCGCGCACAGCAGCCAAGGAAGCCCCCGGGTGCAGACGCATGCGCAGATGCCAGTTCCCAGTTGCCAGCTCTTGGCCTGGTCTTGCTCTTGGCTCTTGGTTTCTTGGCCATTTACTGGGCCTCTTATCATGCGGAGTTGGAGCGCTGCTGCGGCTTTTCGCCAGCGTTGACAATTTGGTATTAATTTAAGACAACAACAGCGGCGGACCAGGCCCAGTCGGGGCAACAGTTGGCCACTTGGGCCACTGCCACGGTAGACAGCGAAACAAAAGACGGACATTTACATGCTGCCAACGAGGCTAACAATGAAATCTGCGTAGTTTGTTTTGACCCAACAGGCGGCAGGCGGAGTAACGCAGGCTTAGTCAGAGTTGAGGTATGGCCAGAGTAACAAAGTTAAGTTAACTGGCTCAAAGAATTAGGGGAATAAATATAAAAAACTTTATTTTCTAAACATAAAGAATAAAGAATAAAGAAATATTTTATACAGAGAATAACCTCAGCAGTGTCATAAGTAAGGCAATGCTTAGGAGGTTTATCACAGGTGAAATTGTGAAAAAATTGTTAATAAACTTTAACACGAAAATGTTAATATTAAAATGAGTTTTTATTGGGAAATTGGGAAATTAATTTTCTTATTTGAATTTTCTTGGTCACATTAAATAGCATTTCCCTGCTTCGCTCTGCTTAGCTTTGCTTAGTTTTCCTTTGTTTTGGGCAAACTTTTGTCCCTCGACTGCGTCTGCGCACAATTATAAAACAAAATTGATAAAATTATTGTGGCTGCTGCTGCTGCTGCTACTGTAGGCCAGGTCCGAGTCTCAAGGAGCCACGATGGGCGATTAGGCCAAAGCCAAAAGGTTGCCAGTTGCCGTTTGCCGTTGACCAGAAGTTGTGCAGGGAGCAGCAGAGACCCCATTCGCATGATGAAAATCAGCGAGTGCCGCAGGAAGCCACTGGAATCTATGGTAATCCGGCGCTGGGAGGCTGTGTCGCTGGGATGGCTAGGTGGCTAAATGAAATTTATTTCAATTTCATTCGATATTAATTGCAAATGGCCATAAGATTGAATTCCAATGGCCTGCCCTATTTGGAGACGGAGTGCAGACCTAACAAATCGGGCCAGGCGACTTCTCACTCGCGGACAATGTCGGTGGCTTGTTAGGACTGTGTGTTTCTTGGCTCCTGGCCAGACCTCCTCCTCCTCCCGGGGGCTGTGGCGCCACGACAACGATTTCGGGCTACAAATAAGGCACCGACCGGGGGTCTCGCCCGCACAAATCTCTGACAGTTGAACGCCGTTTGTCGTTTGTCGTAATTAGCAGCCAAATGGTTAACTTACGATACCTTACCTTACCTTACCTTTCCTTTCTCCCTCCTCCTCCGGCTGCCACTATTTTGACCATTTCTGGAGCTGGAACTGTGCGAAAGTTCAGGACGGCCGAGGCCAGGGAATCGGAATCGGTTGGTCGGCTGACTTTCGAAATGGCAACCCACACGCTGACACAATTAAGCCAAACACATGTCGTCCCTGGCGGAGATAAGCCATTTATTAACTTTTCACAAGACCTCCAAATGATGCCATAATCTCCGCTTACGGTTAGACATATGGGAGAGGAGCCGCCGAGAGGGCTATCTGCCCGGCAGCCGAAAGATGCAAACAGATAGAACGGAAGGAGGATCTATTAAGGACGACAAAGACGACGGAAGGATACTCTGCGATGGAGAGCTTTCAGATTTTCCTTAGCCTAAATAGTTCAGGAACTCTTTCTATAAATTAAGGCATACTCAGAAGCCAAGAACCTCTTTATATCTTTCGACTTTAAGGCTTATATTATAACCCCTAAGATCCCAGTTAATACAGTCACTCCCTTAAAGCTTAATTGCTTAATTTATTCAACCGATCATCTCGCTCGACCAAGTTGTAATGCCCCAACTCGGGACGGTAATTTACTGCTGCTAAACTGCGGCTACTGTTTCGTTTCGGGGACCTCCAACGAGCGCCGCTTGACAAGATCCCAGGCAGCAAACAAACCCAAAGGAAGCTGCGGCTGAAGCTCGGCCAACAATTGAACTGCAATAAAACAATTTACCCAAAATAGCGCTTGGCCCAAGAGCAATCTGCTGGTTAACCCGACATCAGACTGTCAAGGCACTGCGAAAAAAATAACTGAGTGAGTCGTCAGGGCCTTCACTGTTTCAGTTACAAACCCTGGCAAATTGGATATTAATATCCTTAAGTAGTATATTTATTTATGTTAAAAATATTTCATAAAACAAAAGACTTAGGCAACAAACTTGACTGCGGAACCAATAACAGCTACAGCTTCAATAATTCCAAGAAAATTACTTAAATTAAGTTCCATCAAGTTCGTTGCCTAAGTGTTTTGTTCTATATTTTTTTGTTTATTTAAAATATTTGTTTTAAGCAGGATGGGAGCTGATTTAAAAGACCTTTTAAAAACAAATCTGTAAATTATTATCTAGTTATCTAGGCTCTAGACTTTATTTGTAATTATTGCTGTTTTATTGGGTAAACCCCCTTTTCTGTCTGTGCACAACTGCCGCTGGGACTGGGCCCTGGGGCAACATTTATCATTGAAATGTGGCGTGCGGCTTTTACGCAGTCGCAGCAGCAGCCGTAGCCGAGGATGCTTTGCGGCACCAAAACGAGCTCCCGAAACTCTCTTTTGACTTTGGCGGTTGCTTTGCATATATGCAGTGTGTGGCAGGGCTCCGAAAGGGGCGGCAGGGGCGTGCCAGTTGGCCGATAAACTAGCCAGTTTAGCTGGCCAGTCAGCCGCGTAAGTCAGCGGCAGTTCGGACCGCGGACCGGGAAAATCAATTCATTGGCAACCGAAGCGAACTGAAACTGAACAGATTTCCCTTTATCTCCTGGCGGCGGCCTCTAGCCTGTCTGTCTCTTCTGGGCGGCTGATTTGCATATGTTTTGGTGCTCCTGTTGCCTTGGGTACTTTGTTGCCCCGGTACTGGCCACAAAGGCCCTCATAATTGCTTGATTTAGCGACCCATTCAAGACGAGTAGTCGGCGCCAGTCGCATCTCTGGCCCACAGCTCCCGGCGATCGCTGGTTCTCAAGTTCCCGGGCTATCCCCTCGGGTGCAAATTGTCGGCCGAGAATGCTACGTGTGGCGCTGCTTGCACTTGAAGAAATCTGTGAGCTTAAGCTATAAAGTAATACAATATTAGATGGTATTATAATGCAATTCGTCTAGGTAGCTAATCATTTTTAGATGAACTAATTCCTTATATGTTTAATAAATGATTTAAGTCCTGTTTAAGTCCTGTTCCTGTTACCCTTTTTTTCTTCTCTGTTTGGTCTCTACTGTTATGGTTTTCGCTGTTGTTGTGATCACAGTGGTTGTGGGTGTCGTGGCGGTTTGTGTCGCGTAAATTGCCAAGCAATTCATAAATGTCAACGCGTCTTGCATGAGCGATGGAAGCAGGCTGCTGGAAGGCTCCAAGTTGGGGAGATTTATGTGTTTGTTTGGCCAGTCACATCGGTTGGTCAACAATTAGAAAAGGTTCAAGTACCCAAAGCTGGTTAATCTAAGCAAAATCTCTAGATATAGAACAGATTAAACCGATTTTTTGGTTAATTATTGAAATCCTATGAAATCCTTAAATCTTCAACCCTTTTCTTATAGGTTTTCCACAAACAAATGTTTCCTAATATACACAAAAGTAATTCCTAAGGGCAATCTCTGATCTCTGATTAACTTAAATCAAATATCTGACTACTATAACTATAGTTTTAGCCCGGTACTATAAAATAAACTATAAACTGGCTCAATTTTTACCACCAGTTCCCCTTGACATCGAGCTGTTTGCTCCTTTGCCATCCTGTTGACTTCCAACTGTCCTCGTCTCGGCCTCTGATCAAAATATTTGCATAAGCAGCAGCCTGAATTACAGTTCAAGTCCGAAACCTCGACGGCGAAGAGCGAAAGGCAAAAAACTAAAGGCGAGCAGCGGCGTCATGTGCGGCTCAGATACAGATGCACCGAGCTGAAACCCAACCAAGTCAACGACGACAGCAGGCACGCGCCCCGAATCCCGAGTCCCGAGCCCAGGAACTCAGGTAGCGCAGGGCAGCCTGCCAAAAGGAAGGCGAAAAAGCAAAGAGAGCAAAAAAAGGACCCAGAAATGTGCAACTGTTGGGCAAACGATCGTACGGGTGAATAACCCAGGAGATGTTCCTCAGCGAATCTCGATCTAGTGGAGCTTAGTTTATAATTTTTGGCAGGAAAAAGCTGCTGCTGCTGCTGCTGTTGCTGCTGATGATGATGGAAGATGTTATCGTATCTAATATCTGTGCGCGCTGCTCGATCAAATTACAGTTCCGGTCAAGATTGAGCATTTGGTTCCGCTCTGGACCCAAAGGACCAAGGGTATCCTGCCCGTTAACCTCAACTTAATGATTTGGCCGCCGACGCTGACGCTGCCTTTGGTTGCCTCTGCTGCCTGCGCTTCAAGTGCAGCATATGGCGTTTTCCCCGCTCGCTGTGGCTTCAGCACAACTGACGCAGGATACGCAGGACGCAGGATCGCAATGCCAGCCTACCTACGAGCTCACTTCCTATCATTTCCATTCACTCCCTCGGCCTCTCTTCATCCGGGAATATGTAAAAAGATCAATCAAATATTGAGTTCCCTTCGTCGAGTTGGACGCTCCCTAGAAGGAATTCTACTCGTATCTAGATGCCACTTGACTCTGGCATTTTTTTTAAACATTTATACGGTGTAATAATAGGTGTTAAAGGGTATGCAGAGGGTATGCCAAGCATTCATACTTTTGATAAGTAAATATGATTTAAAAAACCAATCACATTCCTAAGGCATTTCTACTATATTTTCATTACCAAATTAATTATAGAAACTCTTTTCAAATACAATATCCTTTTCAATTATCTAGGACATTCCTTTTGTTCCAGGACATCCCCTAGTCGGTTGCTTTAGTCTGTAATATTCTTTGTGTTCTCTGCCCTTTGCTTAACAGGCAGTTTTTATTTTCTTTATAGTTTGTTTTCGAATGCCGGTGCTGCTGTGCACCTGCTTGCAGCCTTTTTGGGTGCCAGGACGCGCGTCTTTTGACCGCAATCGTGGCCCAGGTCTCGCCAGGAAAGCAGGACAAAGCAAAAATAAGTGCTGCACTTACAACCAGGGCAGACAGCCGGCATACTTACCTGTGTATGTGACTCGCTTAACAGTTAAGCTTGGCGCGCTTACATCGTCGAGGACTCGGAGGATCCTGGGGAGCAAGGATCCTGCAGAGCGTGTGCCAAAAACGAAACCGCAGCCTTACACAAAAATCGCAAAAGCCAAAACCAATCCGAGCTCCTCACCGTTCGTCCTGGGCCCCACAAACCACTTTCGTTTATTTTAATTTGGCCTGCGGTCTTGGGGATCGGGCAGGGATCGGAGATCGGGGTAGGGGCTTTGGGGAATTGAGGATCGGGGAATTGGCAGCCAGCCTGCTGCAATCTGACAAGAGCCTGCTGCATTTAATAACTGTTTTCGTTTTTGCCGCTTGTATGGGAGGAATACCCTCTCAAAGGGCACCAAAACTGTGACCAGAGCGATGTTATTTTTATTCAGAAAAAAATGTAAATCTCTCACAAGTTAAAATTATAAAACTGTATGCTTTGTATAAATTCTCTGGTATAAATTAAATTTTCTATTTTACTGAACTAAAGACTGCCGTATTAAGGGTATTTGAAGCTTCGGTTAAGCAAAGTTGGCCATATCTTTTATGTTTTCTGTTTCCCAGCTCATCTGCTCGTGTGTGTAAGACCCCGGAGTGCTCACGATCTGGTCCTGGATCTGGACACTCCATAGCGGTTTGCGGTGCACGTGCCACTTTTTGCAGCTTGCAGGGGATGTCCACCGGTCGGTCGACCGACTTCTTATCTCCCCAAACACCGCGCCTTGAGTTTAATTAAGTTTTATTTATGTTAACGAGCCCCTGGCTTTTAGTCAAATCAAAGCTTAAGGCCGGGTTTGGCTGCCAGATTCGTTAGGTCAATGCTGATATTTGGATATATTTCATGGAGTTTATTATAATCAGTAAAGGGGATTAATTTAAAAATAAAGTATAAATGTATAATACAATTAATTTAAATTTAAATATTATTTTTTCAACTTATCTTAAGCTTAAAACGTATCTTAAGCTTAAAACTGCACTTGATTTGAAGTTGACATTTGTTTATAAACAGCTAAAATGTATAAGAATTTTCTTTTCACTTGATTTTAAGTTGACATTTCTGAATAAAGAGCCAAAATTTGTTTCTTTTTTCAAATTTATATCTGTATTTATTTTTTTTTTTTTTGTAATTTTACATTAACAAAATCTTATACAAAAACAATAAGTTTTACAGCGCGTGGGAAGTATAGAAAGTAAAGTAAGTAAATTAAAGTAAAGTAAATTCAGCACAGGCACAGGCTAAGCCAATGGTGATGTTAAACGATAAAAAGCACATGGAGCACAAAAAACAAAAAAACTTGGTTGAGAAAACAAAATAGAAATAATAGCAACATTTTATTTTAAAGTTATATCAAAAATTAAATATATAAAAACAAGCGAAACCAGAAAGGAAGCTAATTTCGGGCTGCGTCTGCTCACTCCATTAACATCACTCAAATTGAGTGTAAGAGCAATGAGTGGAAGTACTGGAACTGAGTGGATTGAGTGGCCTCACAGTTCTGCTAATACCATTACAGAAAAATTGAGTGATGTTAGTGGTGTGTGCATGTGCAGCCTGAAAGTATGCAATACACTTTTTGTCAGGCTACTCAACTCCCCAGTCGGACTTTGCTTCATGCCCATGAACTGCTCAGGAAGAAATTCTGCAGCAGCGGGGATGTCATTTTAGTTTTATTTCCCGAAAGGGAAATTTTTTTTTTTCTTTCGTGATTTTTGTTTTACCAAACAGCGCGCTGATAAAAAAGCATTATGCATCTATCTGCATATAAGCGTTGTTAATTAAGTCAACTGCGTGGCGCATTGTGTAAGCGGCTGGACTGAGAACCGCAGAGTCCCGGGTTCGAGCCCCACCCAGTCGGACTTTGCTTCATGCCCATGAACTGCTCAGGAAGAAATTCTGCAGCAGCGGGGATGTCATTTTAGTTTTATTTCCCGAAAGGGAAATTTTTTTTTTTCTTTCGGGATTTTTGTTTTACCAAACAGCGCGCTAATAAAAAAGCATTATGCATCTATCTGCATATAAGCGTTGTTAATCAAATCGACTGCGTGGCGCATTGCGTAAGCGGCTGGACTGAGAACCGCAGAGTCCCGGGTTCGAGCCCCAGTCCAGCCGAAACTTTTTATTTTTATTTTTTTGTTTCATTTCCATGTTTCATTTCCATGTTCCATGTTCCATTTCCCCATGAACGTTGCACATGACTTTCACACGGAAAGGAGCAGCGGCGTGGGGATCATGAACTACCCCGGCCGCCCATGTATAAAAGCGAATGAGGCTTTTCAGAAATGGGGATGGCATCCCCCATGAACGATTCGGTAGGAAAACCATATAGATTTCGTACCTCAAAGTCCGACTGGGCAGTCCAGCCGAAACTTTTTATTTTTATTTTTTTGTTTCATTTCCATGTTTCATTTCCATGTTCCATGTTCCATTTCCCCATGAACGTTGCACATGACTTTCACACGGAAAGGAGCAGCGGCGTGGGGATCATGAACTACCCCGGCCGCCCATGTATAAAAGCGAATGAGGCTTTTCAGAAATGGGGATGGCATCCCCCATGAACGATTCGGTAGGAAAACCATATAGATTTCCTACCTCAAAGTCCGACTGGGTCATTCTTCCCATTTCTTTCCCCTCGCCAACAAGCAGTAGTTCAAACTTTCGCCGCTTCATTGCGTTTTCGTTCTGACGACCCTTTCTAAATACTTATGTTTTTAAATAAGTTTTAACAGCAAACGAGTCATTTGGTTACAATAATATTGGTCGTTTACCAGCCGAAAAAATAGATCTATCCCAAGGTATAAGAAAATATTTATTTCATATTTAGAAATAACGAAGAATATTACAATTCAACATAGACTTATTGCTGAAATCTAGCACAAAAAGCATATCGAATAAAAATGAATGTTTTTTATTGCTTAGTTATGATTTATTTTGAATTTGAACCCATTATTTAATTGTAAACTACCTGAATTTACTTTTCTTTATTATTTTAGATTATTAACATTAAATTGTAATATAAAATAAACATTTATTAAAAGGCTTATCTCCGTCAGACTCCAATTCATAATTTGTATTTTCCCATTTTAATTTTTTTGAATTTCTAACATCTAATATAGATCTTCTTTTCTGATAGTTTTAATCGCTTTTTATATTATAGTGAATTATCATTCACTTAAGCTGATCGAAGGCCTGTCGAAGCATCTGATTGCAGAGGGCTGCGAAGGGATTGATTTCCACGAGCTAAAATATGCAAATACGCTTTATTGGAGAACTCCTCAGGTTTAGTTTCATCCATTACCTGTTCTTTGGCAAACTTGCTGCCCAACTGAGCTGCTGCCTCGAAATCTGAGCGAGCTGCATCCAAATTATCCAGCTTGCGATATAAAACTCCACGCTGGCACAGGGCGTGGCTTTTGGTGCGGTTCTCCTGAGGACTAGCCAGCTCTACGGCCATATTTAGGTCATCCAGGGCCTCTGAAAATAAGAATATTTGGATAATCAGTTTGCACTTATTTTTTACGACTTGCGGAAATTAAGATTAACATTAATAGGCAGAACAAAATATGATCTAGTTGAACTATGACCCACCTTCGTCTCGCTGGGCCAGTCGTAGGGCTTGCGCCCGATTGTTCAGCACCGAAGGCCTTTGCGCCAAATCGAAGGCCTGGCGGAAGAGCTCCAGGGCCTCCGGCAGCTCACCCTTTTCGGCCAAGCAAATAGCCTTCAGCTCCAGCTCCCTGGATGCCCTGATGGCTTCAGTGTCGGGCTCGAAATCTGTTAGTTCAGCTTCGGCGGGTACCGTGTCGTTCGGCTGGAGGCTACTGAGTTCGAGGGGATTGAAGATGGAGTCCAGCACTTGCTGGTCGTGCGGACTCAGCTTGAGGTTGGCCTGCGGCATTATCCAATGTGATCTACTGAAGTGTTTAAAGCAGACTAATAAACGAAACATCAAAACAAGCTGGGCTGAGCAGGTCAAAATGCAAATTTTGTGGCTCAACCTGTTCGGAGAGCATGAGACTTGGGAAAATCTTGATTATATATGCGAATAGAATAGAAATAATATTAATGTTGTTATATATACTTAGAGATCAGCTCAACCAGTTTGATTTCAGAGAGAGCAGCGCTGAGATACATCTCGGGATATGCTTGCACTGCTGCTAATATCTGAAAATCAAGTTTAATAGAAACTGTCCCCTATCTTTAAGAGGCCCGACTTTCGTGTTATTCATATGAATTCTGATTCTTGACACTTATAATTAATCAGAAATATGAGTAAGTACTTCCCAGATGCTGCTGGTTCCAAGAATAATAAAACAAATAAAAAAAACAAATAACAAACAAATTATAAATCACGATTTTCTACAGAATACTCACGAAAATATTGTCCAAAACACGCGCCGCTGTCGCCTCGGAATTTATTTGGTACTTGGGGTCAATCTAGTCTGACTTTCCTTAGTTGTGGCGATAAGGAAGCTTAATTCGATTTACAATAATAAAAAAAATACAAACCTAGTTGTCGTTATGATTCGTTTTCAAACGATTAGTCAGTGCAGATTTGTTCCTGAAAATGGCAAGACTGGCAGTGATCTGTTTCCTATTCGTCCTGTGCGCTGTAAGTCATTAGTCCTGGCAAGGATCCGCAGGATACTAAAAGTCTTAAGTATGCTAACAAGGACCTATATCTTCGGTTTCAGGTGGCCACTTCCGCAGACCTCTATCCTATATTATCTCGTACGGACAATTCAACAGTCATCTTAGGCACAGTAAGCTCAGTCGAAGATTAATTTATATAACAACTTAATTTAAATCTGTTTAATTTGTTAGTTTCAGGATGACGTCACGTATAGGATCGAGGGTGAGACGAAGAAAGTAAACGAATATTTGAAGGCGGTGGAAGAGGGAAGACAGGTAGTCGAAGGTCCTTACGGAGATCTACAGATATCCCAAGTTGTTAAGATTCATGCTTGGTGCGCTACGGACGACACCAAAAAATTTGAAGAGCCTAATGAACCCATAAGGATTCAAGATCCAGTCCAGCATGTGGAGGTTGGAGGCCAGGGGCAATATCCGCCGTTGTTTGGGAACACGAATGAACCCATAAGGATTCAAGATCCAGTCCAGCAAGTGGAGGTCGGAAGCCAGGGGCAATATCCACCGTGGTTTGGGAACATCAATGAGCCCATAAGGATTCAAAATCCAGTCCAGCAAGTGGAAGTCGGGGGCCAGGGGTACTATCCGCCGTGGTTTCGAAACATCAATGAGCCCATGAGGATTCAAAATCCAGTCGGTGGCCAGTGGCAATATCCGGCTTGGATTACTGGAGGGTATCGAGGAATCTGAATCTTGGTTCTCAACCTTTTTTCAGCGCAGAGGATTAACTATTCAAAGCAAATCCAAAGATCAACTTGATCTGTTCAAGTCCCAAGAGAGCAGCGCTCATACAAGTCTCGTTTTCTTTTTTATAAAAAAACATTTGGTTTTTATTTTTCTTTTCTTATTTTTTTGCTGTTTTCTTTATGTATATGTAAATACCAAGGACAATATCATTTGTTTTTCACTTTGTTGTTTGCAATAATATAATTAATAATAATATAATATTAAATCAGCGCTTTTGTGTTCATTTCCGTTTCAATTAATATATATATATATATGTATATATATACCATTATCATTGCTATGCTAATGCCTTAGATTTTCTTGTATTAATTTTGATAAATACAATTACTTTTTAATGTTTCAATAAATTGTTTTGTGTATGCTTTAAATGTTTAACTTTATGTCTGCTCTTTCATAATTGTTCTTTACAATATACACAACTGAAATACCATTATTGGAGTTGTTTTACCTTTTTACCTTTAAACACTAAGCACTAGTTTAGCTCGATCTTTTGCGTTTATGCCTGGTGTTATGTTTCCTAATTGTCTGACTTCAAATGGAGGGGCTTAGAGTTGAAACAAACAGAGGGGTAAGGGGCAGGGAAGGGTAATGGAGGGGAATTTTGTCTCGCAAGCAAAGCAAATAGGCCCTAAAAAGCAATGGAACCCATACGGATATCTAGGCATATATATAGAACTTGTACACTCTATAGAAATATATGTTCTTCTTCTGGGAATATGAGAGTTTCCTATGCTCCTTCGACTTTGGTTTGGGGGTTCAGTGGTTCTTACGGTGCTTCGTTCTGTGTCATTATTACTTTCTTTAGCTTTCTGATATACGTATGCATGTATAGATGTATGATAAAAAATATAAAAGTGAGCATTGAATGTTATCCTTCTCTCTATATATATATATTTATATAATATATCTAGGTATAATACAAGTCCGTGTTGTAAGTGTTAATAGTGTCTATATAGCAGATACAGATATATAACCATTTCTTGTTATGTACTAGGTGGCACAGTTTGTTTTTTTGTAGTTGGTTGTTCTTGTTGTGGTCTGGTCTGAATGCATTGGGGAACAGGGAGGGAGGGGGATGGGATAAGGATCGGCTTGATATATACTATAGAGTAGGGGCTCAGGGGTTCAGGGGATCAACTCAAAAGCGAGACCTGGAAATCAGAGGAGTTCTCTCATCCGGTAATATACACAATCATACATATACATATGCTATATATATGTGATATATCGATATATCTACAAGTTGGATTATCTCTGGTTAAAAGTCTAGCTCAATCTTAATCGTACAACAAGTTAGCTCCGGCTGAGGCTCTGCTACCCAGTAAGTGTTAGCTATTCATTATCCATTAACCATTATCCGTTACCTATTATCCATATCAACTATGACTATAGGCTATTGCTATTTACGATACGATATTTACGTGGTACATGGTTGTTGTGGCTGTGGCTGGGTGTGGATCTAAATGGTATGGTACATATACGGTTCAATATGGTATTTATAAGCTTTCATTTCTATCTGTTTCTGTTTCGGTTTGAATGAGTTTAAATGCCGTTTACCCTTTTATTAGCATAGCATATATAGATAGCGTAGCCTGTTCTCGTCTGTAACCGTAGTTATATATAGTACTTTACATATTAATTCACATAAATGTGTGTTTCTTGCGTGTGGGGGGGTATTGTTGAAGTTGAAATTGAAATTGTTCTCCGCACCTCGCTTACAATTGCTTCTCATTGTCGTTACAATTTAGATATAGTATAGCATGCGGCTTATATTCCGCATGGTTAATACATTATATTAAATAGATATTTATCTCGTAGTTCTCAAAGTTTAAGTTAAGCCCGCAATATACAAAGGCGTACAAGGCAGTCCCCTTGATATACATATTTCTCCATCTTCGCGCTCGAACATTGCAAAATGATTTTTGGTTTTTATCGTTTTCTCTTTGGTTTCTATAAATTTTGGAAAATTCAACTTGAGTTTTACATTTTAGATTTTACTTAATATCTTTTTCTTTTTTGCTTTTTGTTTGTTTGGTAAATTCACTAACAATAAGTAACAGCATAAGCTTTTGCTTGAATTTTGGTATTCAAATTTTCATTGGTAGCTAAAAAATGTACACAACTGATATTCAGTAAAGCGTTTAATTACATAATAGTCAACAAAAATACAAGTACCATTACCTCATATAACGATTCAATTTCAATTGTATTAATTTTGTATATTTACTTTCCACACAGACACGTACATAAGTAAGGACATAAAGAGAGTTAATAAGAGAGAGAGTTAAGCAGAGAAATATAGTTCCATTGGCGATCTGCGATGATCAAATCAGGAGCGGCACAAGGACCCAGGACCAAAGCGGGCCCCGGGACCATGCACTGTACACATATCAGTAGACACAAATCGAACAAATTGCTCTTTATGACATGCAAGGGTTTCGTCCTATATTCCAAACACTATCACACACAACAAACGAAATCAACAGACTTTTCCCGAAACGATTGACTGAACGATTGACGACTGATTCTGATTTGTGAGTGAGTGACAGAGATATACTCGTACATAGATTGATCGCATAGATCGTATAATCGAAAGTGAAAGAGAGAGCGAAAAATATTTGTTTTTGTTTTGATAAGTTTCGTTTTTTGATCTATAAAAAGGATTTTGTCGTTTTGCTAATATATTACACAATACATATGAAGTTATAGTTTCGCACAATCCGGTGTTCGACGTGCCCCGTTGTTAGTTGTTAGTTATACTCGTATATATTATTTTTCTTTATTTGCTCGTGATCGCGCCCTGTCGGCTCGGCTCTTTCCGCTTCAACATCGTTTAACTTTTACTTAATGCCAATCAACCTCAAATTTTAAGCGTTCTTTTTGTTGTTCTCTACAGCGTTAATGTTATTTGTAGCACTTTTAGTGGCAGGAGTGGGCGTAGAGGCCCTCCTCCCGCCCTAGCAGTTTCATAATTCGTTTACCATTTTCATATTTTTTTTCGGGGGATTTTCAGGGGGTCAGGGGGATCATCTGTGGGTTCTGTGAGGGGAAGAGGGGCTTTCCTTTTGGTGAAGAGGAGAATACAATTTTGCAGCGGATTTACCTGGTGTTGGCTGTTGCTCTTAAAAACATTTAACAAACATTCAAAAATCGTGCAGTGTGCAGTTTAAGTTGTACTAATAACAGGGATATGCCTCTGGTTGAGGATCAGACTGATCGAGAAATCAGAGATTGGGAAACCCAATCGAGGCCCTTCGATAAGTCTCATCCTTAGCCAAGGACTTTACTTTGATATTTTGTTGGTTAAAATTTCGAATTAATGCGCTTTTCGGGCTAAGTATCTCTGAGGGGGTGCTGGTGTGTGTTCGTCTTCGTGTGTGTGTCTTGTGTGCGAGTGTGTGTGTGCGTGTGGCTACTGCATTCTCGTATTAATATATATTTATAATTTTATACATTTTCTGTGAGTTAATTTTACGATTATTTTAATTTTTACAAATTATCTCTGGCTTAGGTGGGCTTCATATTTGTTTGTTCTTGGTTTCTTGTTCAATTAGCTGCTGTAAATACAATCAATTTGGCAATATGCATGCGTATGTGTGTGTGTGCTGTTAGTGTTTGCATGTGTGTGTGTGTGTGTGTGTTGATTATAACAAAAGCGATAATTCATTGCTAGTTTTTTGCTGATTATTTTTTACATTTTGCATAGTGTTGTGTGTGTCGTCTGTGCCTGCTATGCGATTTTTCTTAATTTTTCTCTGCATCGTCTCCTTCCTGCTTACTGTTTAGGGGATTCTTCATTAATGTTTAGATATTTTACGTGTTCATTTTTAACATTTTAAGCTCTTGGTTTTCTTAATGTAATGTCTGCCTTATTCGGTTGCTTTTTCGGATGCTTTCCTGCTCCTGGGGGAGGGGCTTTGCGGGCTCTGGCCCTTACAGTATCTTCGTGAACCTAAACTGGTCGGCCCTTAGTTTAAACAAGTAATGATCAACTGTCTAAACTACGTTGCTCGATCGATAATCAATAGTAATAATAATCATACAATAATATGTTTTACAGTTTTACACAGATTTACACGTTTTCGACTAGCGCGGGGTTCGATAGGGGACCTTGGGAAGGGGTTCCAAGGTCGTCTGTTTAAGGTCTAGTTGAGGATTGGAGTGGTTTTTGGTTCTAAGTAATATTTAGAGAGAGATTTTCGGGAGATGACCAAGCGAGTATGGGAGATGCTCTGGGTTTTTGTTTATTTTTTGTTTGATTTTCTTTTCAACCTTTGGCAGTGTTAAAATTTTGCATTTGATATTTCTGAAATCAAGGTTTGAAATTGTTAAGATTTAGCATTTTCCATCACCAAAAGAAAAAGATAAACCTTGAAATATGGATTGATTTCAACTTAAAAATTCTTTATAAAAAATTGAGTCACATCTTAAATTTTAATCACAAAGTAAGCTAACTGAAACATAAATTGGTTTTAATATAAACTAACTTAAAAATTTTAAAACATTTATTTTTTTGGTCCAGAGCATCTCTTTAGCTACAATAAATGGTTCTACAGGGGGTCTAGTTAAGCTTTAGATAGACACTCCAAAAACTAAAAATGTTACAGCATTTTTTTGCGTGAAATTTAGGCCAATTTCCGGCTTCATCTTCTGTCAAGCGCTTGATTTTTTTTTGCAGTGTAGAAAGAGGCGTGCATGAGGGACTCAGGGGGCAGAATTCAGAGTTTATTTTCGTATAAAAGTTAGCACAATTAAACTGTTTACTGATTGAATTGCTGTTGCAGTTTGAAAGAATGTTTCCAAAAAATTCGTGGCTCCAATCGCTGGAATTGCATTTTTGTTGAGTTTTTGAGATTTGCGTTCGGTTTCTCCTTACTGGTAAACGGAATTATTATGAGTTTTGTAGCTGTTGCTGCTGCTGCTGTAGCGTTGGTGTTGCTGCTGTGATGCCGATGAAGGATGATGGTGGTGATGATGGTGTGCCTGGTGTTGGTGTTGGTGGGAGTCATGGTGCTCCCGATGATGGTGTCCGTGTGCATGGTGTCCTTGGTGATCGTAGTCGTGTTCGTGTTGGTGCTCCCTTTCGCGTTGTTCGCGCTGCTCCCGCAACTGTTGCTGCCGCTCACGATGGTGTTGCTGCTGCTCCCGTTGTTCACGTTGTTCGTTGCGTTGCTGCAGCTGCTGCTGCCGCGTGGGCGTGTGTTGTGACTGCTGCTGCTGCTGCTGCGGCTGGTCGCGTGTGGGCGTGGCATGTCGCTGATGCTGCTCCCTGGTGGGAGTCGCCTCTCGCGAAGCTTTTGTGGGCGTGTTTGTTTTGGTGTTGGTGTTGACCTGTTGCTGCTGCTTGCTCGTAGCGGCTGCTGCTCCCGTCGTTGGTGTTGCTTGTGTGTTGGTGTTGTTACTGGTGTGTGGCTGCTGCTGCTGCTGCTGCTGCTGAGGATGTGGATGCTGATGCGGATGAGGTTGATGATTGCTGAGGGCCGCACTGCCGCCATAGTGGCTGTTGAGGCTGCTTTCGTGGGGCAGCGGCAGTGGCGGCGGATTCTTGGCTTTCGTTAGCGGTATTGGTGTTGGCATTGGTTTTGGCGTCTCCGTTAAATCGATGCCCCATTCGTAGAGGAACTCCAGCTTCTGGCGTTCCAATGGGTCACTGGCCGGCAGGGCAAGCAAATGTTAGGCTTCTAAAAATATCAGCGCCGTGGGCTTCGGTTCCAAATTTGATTTTTTTGCTTCGACAACTAAGAAGGTTATTTCAGCCTTTTCACGATTAGCAAAGCATTCGGCTATCAGTCGAGCGACCTCCTATAAAATATACAAATAATTAGTATTAATAAAATAGTTTATTTAATATTGAAACTCCATTACCTGATGGTGTAGACCTTCCACCTTGGTTCCATCCACCTCCAGGATCAGTTGCCCCACTTCAAGGCCGCCCGCTTCAAATGCTGCACCATTTTCCTGTTTGGAAAATTAAATTTATATTTACAAAGGCCATATTCTCCTCTTTATACAAGATACTCACATGGATATTGATTATCCTAGGGAGCGGGTGTTTTGTATTAGCACCACCTTCGATAGCAATACCTAAAATTGGTTTGGTTTTCTTAACTGTAATGTGTAAGTTGCCTCTATGATCAGGTACGACGTTTGGATTGTGTTCATGTGTTTGTTCAGTCGTTGAACCACCATTCTGCTCCGCTGACAGACGCTGCATGGACTGAAAAAGAGACAATTCGCACTCGTAAAATCTTATATGGTGGATAATCGACCGATTTCGCAAACAATTTCCATTTAAATGTAGGTTTATTCGTTGTTAACCAAGTCAAGGATCTACTGGTTCGATTCTAGGTTAAAGTAAATACTCAAATTGTGTTTTGGTTTGATCAAAGGTAGTAACTTGGTTCAAGCTGGTTAAGTAGATTTTGTGATTTGTTAAAGTCAAGGCAAGCAAATTGAACGTTTTGTCGATCTGAGGATCTTTGGTAAATAGTTTGTTGTTCGGGCTGTTGTACTTATTTACGTGTGTGTTGTGTTTGTGTGGGGCAAACAATAGGAAACGGTTCAAGCTATAGAAAGGTAGGCCAATTCAAATTTGTACATATATATTGCTAGTCAAAAATATTCAATGGCATAATTGCAGTTTAGTTTTGAGAGAGAGAGAGATATACAGTAGAGAGATAGAGGAGGAGAAACTTGTGTGATTTGTTTGGAATGAGTCATGAAATGTTTGGGGGGAGGTGACCAAATTGTATAAAATTTTGTAAACAACCGACGAAAGTCATTATATGTGATAATTTCGAACCGAAACTCATTATTTCGCATACGCTCTTAGTCAGATTACTGAAGTTGTTACTGTTGTTCTGGGCATTCAAGTGCTGTTGTATTGTCAGTTATTTATTGGTAGATATCTGGTAGTTAGTGTGCTTGCACTAGATTTCGAGTAGCACTCACCTGATGCCTTCGTACACCTTTATCGCCCAGCAATGTGCCGCCTTCCTCCTTCATATCGAAACTCCGTGAGAGTTTTGTGGCCAACTCCTATACATTTATATTGTTTCGGTTTTTTTGGGTTTTTTGATTTCGGTTTTCGAATATATATATATATGTATATATATGGCCACATTGTGTGTTTGGTTTTTTGGCAAAGTTTTTGTTTGTTTTCATTGGATTTTGCATAGTGAGCAAACATTTGATTGGTTTTTTTGAATGTAAAATGAAAGTAGTAGAAATATTTGCATAAGAATTCGTTGTAGTTGCTTTGGTAAGTAGTAGAGATTAAAAACGTTGTTCATTTCTTAAAAGTTTGTATTGGTTGCGTGTGGATATATGCTTAGAATATACTATAAATATAAAAAGTCTTGGTTTGCAGCCATTTTTGCGAGTGTCTGCTGTTTGTTTTGGTTGTTCTCGTTCACTTGCAAACTTGCAAACATACAGATAGAGGTTTAATTGAATAAAGTATGACAGTTCACTCTACGGTGGGGGTAAGTTGGGTGGTTGGGTGGTTTTTGGGACGGTGGTTTTTGGCCAAAGCGTGCTACGGAATAAGAGAGAAAGCTATAGAGATATAGATAGAGACAGAGTCAGTCGAAGATTGCGTATATCGATTGGCATTCAAAGTGAATTGAACTGAGCTGATTTGCCTCAATCGCAGCCAAGCTTTCATGGTTCATTTTTCATTTTTCAGTTTTCCCTTTGGTTTCGATTTTTCGTTACCTTTCAACATATTGGATTATTCATTGATGTAAGCTATTGCAGTTGCTTGATTGGCTTGGCAGTGGCTTTTGAGTTTGATATAGCAAATTGTGGCTTATCTTGGGGGGAGGAGGAGCGTTCAATACGAACTTAAATTGAATATTAGGAAAATTGTCCATATAGAGGGGGTGAGAGATAGCCTGGACAACTTATGGGGAATTAATCCTTTGCATGGCTGTTTTAGAAGTGGAATTTAAAGCTTTCTTTATAAATATAAAACTTCTAATAGATTCTTCTTTAATGCTTCGATAAATAAAAGGTTTAATATTAACTTGTTTTCTATTAAATATCCATAGTAAAATGTAATTTTGATAAGAAACTCCTTTCATTATATAAAACTGCTGAATTTTAATACAAAATATATATTAATCTCAATGAATAGCAATTATTTGTATTATTTTTTCTCTTCAGCATCTAGTTATGTTGCCATACAAAGGATTAACAGTTGGGAATCCCCTAATCCATTTAAGACTAATTTCCTTTGCTTTCAGCATCTTCAAATTGCTTTTAGAGCATTTTATTCTTTCAACACTCCATAAATTAAGACCAAAATGTATAGTTCCTCTGTCATTTCACTTTATCCAAGGACCAAGACACCCGTTCACCTCCATTTTAAGCTCATATCCTGGACTAAGCTGAGTGTCAGGTGCAAGTTATGAATATGCGAGTGCTTGTGTGCGTTGTGTCTGTGGACTTGTCTGTGTGGGCTTCTCTTTTATTTTGCAAGAGGGAGTGTTTTTCGTTTTGAGTTTGTGCATTTTGAAGGCTTTTAAGGCGACTATACAGCAAAATACTTTCTAGTTATAAAAGCTAATGGCAAGATTTGGCAACTAAGACTAACACTTAGATTTGGGTAGCTAGACTAGGTCGGACTAAGAGTATATGTACTTCCGAATGAAGCGCTAACTAAAACTTCGGGAACTCGAACTTATTTTACAAGGATTTACAGGACTAATAGCTGCTAACTACAACTAGGATGTGTGTGTGTAGGTTGTGCGTGTGTGGTTGTGTGTGTGTGGGACAGCAGCAGCTAAAATAAGGCCAACATAATTCGGGATTTACACTAATTACAGGGCAAAAGAAAAGAGAAATGGAAGAACACTACAAACCGATGTGTGAGTGGGTGAATCGGTGGGCGGTGAAGGGTGAACGGTGGTTCGGTGGATCGGTGGATAATGGCTGGCAGTGAACCAAGACCAATTTGCTCGATATTGTACGAATATATTGATATATTTGGCGTGTGTTTAGAAATCGGGGTGACTCATGCGTAAATGTGCAAATGTATTTTTCAAGCTTTTCTTCATTTTTTGTTTGTTTTTTTGGTTTTTTTGTAATTTATTTCGGCTTGACCTTTCGCTTTTAAATGCAAATGTCGACTTTTTCAGTCTCGTGTCTTGTTTAGCTTTTGTTTTAAGATACTTACATCGACAATTACTTTACAGAAAAGAGACTAAGTAAAATCTATATGAAACGTTTCTGAGTGCGCCACAAAAAAGAAAACATAAATGTAAAAACAACGATAAGAATGTGGTTCAACTTGTGGGGCAAGCAAAGTTCGATTTGGAATGAGAGCACAAAACTAAAACACAATCCTACGAATACAACACAAAATGCTGGAAATGCAACCGAACGGATTTTCAAAGTTGGTTTAGTTTTAAATTTAATTAAAGAAGTGATTGGCGGCTTGCAGTCGTTGCAATGCACATTCAAAACATTTAAGTTTAGTTGGGTTTAGTTTAAGTTAAGTTAAGTTAAGTTAGTTAATACAGAGAGTTACAGAGAGATAGAGAGATAAACAGAGAGAGAGATAGAGCGAGTGAGAGAGTGATAGCAACAATACTAAGTTCAGGCCAAGTTAATGCAACGAGATGCAGATATCGAAAGGTCTGTTCCAAAAGAAAAACAAAATGCAGACTGTGAGAACGCTTCGCAGACAATTAATTCCACTCAAGTTGCGAACACAATTTCTATGCTGTGGTTGCTGGTGTCGTTTTACATTATTAGTTAGGTATTTTTTGTTTGTTGGTTTTCGTTTATCGCTTAACGCTTAACGTTTAACGAAAAATACATTGGCACTTACTAGAGGTCGTCCCCAATACCATGATTTGACACGTTGTGTTAAACCACCCAAATGTGAACGCAGTCCATCTAAGTAGCCGCCCTGAAATGCACACAAATGAACAAACGAGAACAATTTCGGGGAGTACGAGGCACGGAACGGGCGGATGTGGATCCAACTCAAAATTAGGGGCTCTATATGGATCTGGATGGAACAACTAAAGAGGTGCACTGGTGGGTGGGGTGATATGCCAAGTGAAATGAGAGACTCGAGTGAAAGTCTGGGGTTAAATCAGAGTGTTGGGTGAGAGTTGGGTGAAAATAGGAGAACAGTCTTGTGGGAAGAAAGAAAGAAAAAGGGGGAAATTCTTTGTGGGTCTTTGTGGGGTTCCTAAATTTGTATTAATTCATAAATATAACTAGTCAAGCTACGGTTACTGGATATAATTCCATACTCGATTACAGGTTTTCAAGATAAATACTTTTACTTAGATTTGCTAGTAAGAACTATTGGATAATGAGAGTCCAAACTATATCTCTAAGGTCTTAACCAAGATGGGTATCTATTTTTAATTGTTTTCCACTTCTAAGGTAGTAAATCAAAGGAGTTAATGATTATAATTAAAGTTGTTAGAGGCTAGACCACTCTAAATATTAGCCATATATTCAATATACGAAGTATTTGATGTCAGATAACGATATACAGATGAAATTTTAGCTAAAAGATCTATTTTTTTGTGAAATTTATTAATTTTTAAATTTTTAGAGTGTCAGAACCCTCTAAACTATTTGAGTTTATATATTTTAGAGGCTAATATGGTTTATACTTGGTGAAAATAATTTTTATATTAATGACACTTATTAATTGAGGAGCCTTTGTGTCCACTACTAATTTAAAATAATTATTTAAGCCTTAAATAACGATTTTTAGATAATTTCCTCAACTACTAAGCTTGGCAACATCTGCAGCTTGCCGCTTGTTGCTGATATGTTGCCAGCAACATCAGCATGCTGCCATTGAAAGTGCCATTTTTATTTTTTTGTTGCTAGCAACATCAGCTTGTTGCCATTGAAAATGGCTGCTCTCACATTTTCGTAGCATACTTTTCAGATGCAATTGGTAATACATTTTTGCTGCAACGACTAATCCAGATTTGAGGTACTATAATGCCTGCCACTACGTAAGCCCGCTCGTTGGCTAATTAGTCTTGGTTATGTCAAAACTTTGTTCGGTAATCTTCTTCTCGAAAGCTCCGCTCTGCAGGCGCATGCAACACGCCCACATTACCGGCCCTCCTTCACTGCAAAATTATGCACACGAATCACCGGCGGGCGAAATAAGTTAGAGCAAGGCGGCTTAAAACGAGTAGCTGGCTAAATATTTACAAGACTCTGGCTTTTTTGTGGGTTTTTCTCTGTTTACGATTGCTTCCTTATTGGTCTTTTCCTTTGTTATGTGTTTTTTTTGGGTGTGTGTTATTTTTATGTGTGTTATTCGTGGGTGTGTGTGTGTGTTTGTGTCGAAAAGATAGTTTCGAAAAAGTGCTTAAAGTGTAACAAACGGCGAATGCAGCGAACATCAAGCTTACCTGTTCCTGTTTCCAATTAATGCGATTCCGATCCGTTGCGCATACGCCGCGTGTGACGACGGAAAACATAAAGAGAGAAGAAACGGGAAGAGAGAGGGGAAAACCGAAGAGGGAAAATTAATTATTGCAGCTCAGGAATAACAACAACAACAAAAACAATACTATATTAATGAGCATCATCTCTTTTCAATGCCAAATGCAAACGCCTCTCTGGCCATCAACTCCCGCCTTATTCGATCGGCGGAAAAACAACAAATTTTCTGTTTACGTCATGCCCGAGCAAAACAAAAAACCAAAGTGGAGGAGAAAAAAATAAATGCAAGAAAAAACCAAGCACAGCTGCATTCGCCGCTGTCAGCTGCAGCTACCACCGCAGTGTCCCACAGATACATTTTATTTATTTGTCACTCCAGTTTGACCATTGCGTAAATCCAGCACTTACTGGCTTACAAAACACACGTACACATGTCTATGATATATATTTGCACCCCGTAAATCTCTGCGCTATAATTGCAGAATAATTTTTAGTCATAAATATTGACAATCTTTGTTTATCAAAACGCTGGCCATTGTTTCTGTCTTCGCTGTGGGTAATTTTTTACATTACTGGGCCATAAAAAGTAACTGGGGAAACAGCGTTCGTTCAGTGGCAAAAACGTCAAAGAAAGCAAAACCCCAAAGTAACAAACAAGAAAAGGCCCAGGATGATGTGTGTGTTTTTGGGCAGAGTCAACTACCAAATGCTCTCTAGTTGCCTACAAGTAATTATTGGATAACTTAAGAGTTTATGAACTTGTAGGTTAGATTTCCTTCGTTTTAAATTCAAATTTTATGGAAATAAAATACAGAAGAAGTATTTAAATTAATCTGGAAACTCGGACGTTCTTAAGTGCTCAAACAAATAATTTTTCAAATGTAAATAAACTGTTTTAGTGACTTAAATGTACATAGATATAAGCCTTGCTCTATTTGGTATATAAAATATGTTATTCTTTGTACTTATAAATATTTTTTAGACTCTAATATATTAAGAAATCGTATACCTTATTTATGCATGAAATATTAATAAAATTTCTAAGAGCCCGAGCTAGGCAGATGACTGTGTTTTTTGTTTATTATTTTAAAAATATTATTATGAATACACTAACCACAAAGTTTCTAAAAAGAAGCCGTTGCTTATGTTTTTTTTTTAATAAAAATGACTTAATTTTAGTGCCTGCCAAGTTATTTTATTTTCTTTATAGAGACATACCGATCTTAGATAATTTCCTGAACTAAAGCTTCAAAATTCTGTGTCGTCTCTCTTGAGGAGTTTGCCCCAAAATCCCCACTTATTGAAGTTCAATCGAAGATGCTGGTAATCCAAGGTTTCTGTCTTTCGTTTCCTCTCAGACAAACTCTATGCCGGCTGCCCACAACTCTGGCAAAAAAAGAGTAGCTCCACTGCTGCTGCTGCGGCTGCTTTTGCGGCTGGCTGGCTTTTGGCCAAAGCAGCGGCGGCGGCAACCAAAGCGGCAACATGAGCAACTACAATTGTGGATTGGACTCGAGCAGAGCTCAGCTGCCTTCAGCCAAGTCTGCAGTTTCAGTCGCGCGTCGTCGCTTCAAGCGTGAGGTTCAAAAACGTAAACAGCAGTTCAGCTAAAGTCGGAGGAGACCACTTTTCAGAGCCAACAAGCATCAGCCATAAGTGCGTATTACCAGGTCCCAAATTGGCCGAGAAACAAGTTGCTGCCAGTGGTGGAGTTGACAAATCTCGCGTTTCGTTACATTTCGCGCTCTGTTTGCTACCAAATCGTTGCATAAATTCAAAATAATAATAAAGCCAGCAGAAGTCTGGGTGCTGGGTACTGGGTACTCTTCTCTTGTCTGGCGGTTATATCATCGGTCGCTCTTTGGCAACAGAAAAATCACAAATTGTGGCAGACAACTTTATTGCCTCGCTTTTTGCATTCAATTAACTTCTATTTCTCACCTTTTTTGGCCGAGCTAATTTCCTTTGTTTTCGGTTTCTTATTTGTTTCTCTTCTTGTATATTTTTTTTAATTACCAAACTGGAGTCGGGCAGCGGTTTTAGTTGATTTGTTGCTGTCTTTCCCCTTCAGCTGACAGATTCTAAGTGGTAAGACTACGAAATACACGTAGTTGCTAAACATTTCGACCCAAAAAAAAGGGAAAAAAACAAAACATTGGCTGTCGGCGACAGGGAAAGCCAACGCGAAAAGGTTCCAAAGAAATGGGCATAAAACAAGAGAACGAGCGAAATGCTTTTAATGGCTTTTGGACAGGCCTTTACGAATGTCTCTGGAGCCCGGGGGCTAACCGGAAAGTAATTGCTATTGGAAATGGCATAAATAAGAATTCTCCTTAATGGAGATTGCTCCAGTAACGCATGGCTTCGGCCGATAATTCATACAAATTGGTTCCAATTTACCAATCTCTTTAGGGCCAACTCTTCTGACCCACTTCTCGTCTCGTCTACGGCGATCGCGAGATTTGATAAATTATTCTCGGGCAGCGGATGAGCAGCAGTCGGTCAGCTGTCAGAGCTGCTTTATGGGTCAATGAGCTAAGACCCAGAATGGGGTTTCTGTTTCTGTATTTTTTCTCTTTATAAACATAGAATTATTCATGGCCTCTCTGCCACAACAATAGTGTGAATTAAGTGCTCACCTTTTGTTTGGCTTTCAAAATGTGTTTAAACAAAACCAAAAATGAGTAAGGTTCGGGCTGCGACAGCCAGAGAAATTTCACCAGAACCAAAGGAGCAAGTTCGGCTCCCGGAAAACCGGGAGGCACATCAACTTTCACACCAGAAAGAGATGGAAAAAGAGAAAGAGAATTTTCTCAAACAATAATGAAAACTTTCAGTCAATTGTCTGCTTTGCCAGCCCATTTAACTGTATTTTGTGCGTAAGACACACATCATTTTCCAACGATTTTTCTCACAAATTGTCCAATCATTTTTTTTTTTTTTGTGGCGTCTCCTCGGTAAGCTGCTCAGGGCAACCATTTCAAAATCAATCAAATTTATGACTTTGCAAACTTTTGCAGTCAAGTTTTGATGTCGACGCGCTGCTGCTGCTGTTGATGATGTTTTTTTATTATTAATTTTGTTGTTGTATTATTTTTTGTATCTGTTAGCCGCAGCTCTAGTCGTAGTCGTAGCTGAATTTTTGTAACTCGAATCGAAAAGCTGACAATCATCATTCAAAGCACATGCCATTGACCTCGTTGCGTAGTCGGAGTCTGGGCACTGGGGGAATCGGGGGCACCTCTTTGTCATTAGATACCCATGCGAGTGGGAGGGGATTGAAGGGGACAGAGTTCACGATTGGTTCACCACTTTGAAGGGGGTTACCACAACGTTTTTTTTAATCCCCAAAAAGCTGAATTTTATTAATGCCTTTTCAAGGCCAAACACATTAATGTTTGGAAATTCAAATCGAATTGAAATTTGTCAACTGAAATGTTGGCCAAAAAATTGCTAAAAAAAAAAGTGTAACATTTGTAAATCATTATTGATTAATATCTTTCGATATCAATCTTAATTTGAGTGTCTTAAAAGAAATAATGTAAGGTGTCCAGTAATTGTTGCAATTAAATTAACTTTGTGTTAAAAAGCTGACTTAAAATTTAAGGCTTTTAAAACTCTAAGTAAGCCTTGAAATGTCTTATAAGTCCTGTGTTTACATAACTAATATATCTTCTTGATATCAAGCTAGATTCGTGGTATAAAGAACACCTTAAAGCAAGCAGATACCCCCTGAGGGGCACTCCCCTGGAGTCTTGCCAAAAAAGGTAACGTAATTACCTAAACCTCTAACCCCTTACATTCAAAGCAGAGACCAGTCGGGTATAATTAATAATGTCAAAAGATGACAAGCTGTCCGGGGATTGCTAACACGGCCTAATGGATGGACGTGAAAGAGTTCGTCATAACGGTTAATCAGCATTCAAGAATTAGCACCTCGTCGGCGCACTCCCCTCGCCTCAATTAAGGTTCTCATTATGATGACGATGAACGGATGGCGGGAGAAGTGTTTTCTATTGACAGACATGTCTTCTTCAATCACCGCCAGCCAAGTCAACCAACTGGGCTCAATCTCATAATTATATATATTTTACACCCATTGAATTTGTGGACCGGATTTTGGGTCTCTTACTGGTTCTTGCTACGCATCCAAATGGTTTATTTACATTACAAATAACTTGTTCTCCAGCCATCTCCCTCTCGCTGCAACAATTTACTTTCCATTTAAGTCTGGCTCTTGACAAAGTTTTGTACCTTATTTAGTACATTTCTCTAATGACCCACTTTGAGTTTTGGTCTTGGCTATTGCTCCCTCGATTTCTATACCCCCGCCGCATCCCCGGTAATTTAAAGAGAAAAAAAGTGAGTGTCCCCGTAAGCCAGACAAGCGACATCCAGCAAAAAGTTGTTTGTCAGTTTTGGTTGAAATCAAACTGGTTACTCAGCTGCCGGCGTGGTCTGGGTCCGTCTGTCCCGCTCAGCGTCGTCCATCGTCCATCGTTCAACCATGATACATGCACAGTTCAAAATAATTGAAGGTTTGAAGTGTCATTTGCAGCTCTTAAAGTGTTAAGTTATAAGGAGATACTCAAGTGTTTGCTGTTTAGATAATAAATCTTAAAGCTTTGATCAGAAGTTAACGTCTGTTTGGATTGATAAAAATTCTGCCTTTTCTATAAAAATTAAACCCATTGAAAACTTAATTTTCAACTATTTTAAAAGCAGTTTCCCCACCAACAACATTTCCAAGACTTTAATTTAATTCAAAAATCAATTCCAATTTATTTCCTCCTGTGTTGTGGTTGGTCCATCGGTCAAGTCAAGTCAAAGCCGGCCCAAATGGTGTCAGCTGTGTAAACAGGGCTAAGCAAGCGGATCGCAAGCCGTTTAGAGCTCCTCGAATCATTTCCCCCATTCCCACAGTTAGTTTCCCAAGTCCAAATCAATTTCGTGCGAACTAAATGAAAATCCTGCCCTGAACTTGACTTGCTGCCTGCATGTGATACGGTTGAACGCCTTTTGCGGAAATTATTGCAATTTTCTTGTCTTCTAGCCAAGCACACACACAGACAGACTTCGGGGGGCTTTGGCGGTGAATTTACTTTCACTTTTGCTGCACTTACTCAACAAGTTGTGGGGCAGAGTCCAGGGAAGTTTTTGCTCATCAAAAATAAAGAATAAGAAGGAAGAGTTTTTTGCAGTAAATCAAACAAGAACTTAATTGAAGTTGGCTCTCCATTATAAAGGATCTCCCAAAGGAAAATAAACTGTGCTTTTTTTTAATTATAAATCATAAAGCATTCAGCTTGATTAAATAATAATTAAATTTCCTCTCTGTTCGGTTTTATATAGAAATTCAAGCGTTTCCCTCTTCAAGATAATTTAAGCGTGACACTTAAACTCTTTCCACTCAATTGGTGTGAAAGGGTATACTACACCCACTTCCCTTGTTTACCCTTTCTATTTACTTTGCCTGACTTTTTCAACCGAGTGCAATGGCAAACTCGCGAACAAAGTCCACTCCACACTGATTGCAACTTGGCCAAAGAACAACAAATCATTTAAACAAATCAAACATCAACAGGCGACTGACGACCGGCAGCCAGCATGGAGACCTATTTGACGGAGATCAAACAATTGCGCATACCACGCCCGAAATTCGAGCCCAACAGTTGCCATCAGCAGCACCAACATGCGGTGGCTGCCACTGTGGCGACCGTGTCCTCGTCCTCGGTCACGCCCACCCAGACGCCCCCGCCCCTGCACCATCGGCAGTGGCGCCACTTTGTGCGCCCCTTTACGCCGCCCCGCGACTACCACCTGCCCATGGTGGCCGAGGGCTCGCTGCATGACAAGATGTGAGGCGGTTTATATGTATAGAACCCCATTCTATATACCTTAACCCCATATAAGATAGTGCTTAAGTCTAGTGTTAGCTTAGTTGTCGTACTAAAATATAGAACAGATACAATTACAGATACAAAGAATAAAAAAGAGACAAACTGAGTGGAGTTTCGAATGGAGGTTATATTGGGAATATATATATGATATATATTATATATAGATTGTGCTAATCATGAAATGGTAATTCATGAAATGAGCAAATGATTATTGATTATATTTAATTGTTTAATAAATTCAACAAAGCTATAGGGTTAATATTGAAAGAATGATTAATGCTGATCCTGAAATGGTTTATTTTATGAACTGTTTAACCATCTCCCTGAATATTAAAAAATGTTATAGAACCTTCTTTCCTAGCAATATATCTTTCATGATCAGTTCGTAATCCACTTACTCACCACATCTTGTTCGTATTCCGGTAAAAGGGTTTCGCTGCCCCGGCGAGTTCTGTGCTCATCACAGCCGTATTCCTAAGCCGGGATGAAAGAATTTACAGAATATATATTGTTCAGCGTCTCGAATGCTCCACGGCTGGCAACCAATTCAGTTTTGGTGCTGCTCTTAATTCGACTTAACGATATTACAACACTCAATGCCAATTGGACAACATTTATAAAAAAAGGAAGTACAACATAACCGGAAACAGAGACGAGACGAGACGAAAACGTAAACTGAAACCACATAGAGCAGGTTGGACCAAAAAAAAAAAGAAAATGCAAACAAATAAACACGACGGCACACACACAAAACGTAAGACAAAGATACAAAAAGTAGTTTGAGATACAGATACTTAGATAAAGATACGAAGAGAGAGAGGCTAAGACAGTTAAGATACAAAATGAAATAAAACAGATACCACAGACAGACAGAGAATCTCAAATCGTCGAGGCAATAGTACATCCGAATGTCAATTTTTTTCTTCCTTTTTTATATTTTAAAGAGAAGTCCATATATTATGTAATTTAATTTATTACTTATCCAATATTAAATAATTTTATTAAATAGTATATGAACTTCCCTGAATTTAGAGAAACCTATTTAATTTTGTAAATTGAAAACGAATCTAAAAGATAACTAAAAAGTTAAGAAAGCCCACTGAAACTTTAAGGAAAGTTTATAAAAATTTCGCTGAGAACATTCTCTACATTATTCCCAGAAGATTCTTTCAGTTCTCAAAGTAAAGTTCCTCAAAATAGTGAAAATATCTATATAGAAAAGCTTCAGGAAAAGTGTGATAGTAGGAAGAGTAACTATTTCAGCTTTGCTACCCTCTTCGCCCGACTCGCTTCGGTCCTGACCTGTTGTACATTCTCTTTGGCCTGCTTGAATCTCAATTGACTTGGTCCCGACTGATGGCGATGATGACGCCCAGCTATAGATACCGATCCCGGTCCCGATCCTGCGCCACCCAGATGACGCAATGAGGCATGATGCTGTCGCTGATGTGGTGGCTGCTGTTGTTGGGGTGGCGATAATGATGATGAGGTCTGGTTGCTGGCTGCCTGATAATGGGATGCTGATGCCGAAGCCGAAGCCGATGCTGGGTGTGAGCGATGCAGTATGGGTCCCGCCGACATGGGCCGATGGGGCAACTGAAGTGCGGGTCTATCGTACACACACACACATACATTATAGAAGGGGTAAGATAGGCTGCACTCAGAACCAAAATCGATTTTTTAAGTTTGACTTGAACTACAAGAAAAATATTTCCGTTTTTAAATTCATACATTTTAAAATAAAAGAAATTGTTATACATTTTTTTATTATATTAAAGTTGGCTATAAAAATCCAATTAAGATTTTTTAACCCGATTCTTAAGACGCATTAAATTTTTAAAATTTTTCTACATTTTCTTCTAACAAATAAAATGAATAAAAATGCGATTTTGGTTCTGACTTCGTTTAAGGGAAAAGGATGGTGGACTAGGATATGGATATGCTGAAGGATAAGGCTATAGATATGGTTATGGATATGGTTAAGGGTATAGATATGGATATGGTTATGGAGGGTTCTTGGTGGGATCATCTAGGCTAAGTACCGCTTGTGGATATCCGTTACGGTCATGCCCAGGCCCGAGTCCGACGAGGGACTCCTTCCGGTGGCGGCTAATATTTCCAAATCGTCGGATGTCACCTGTTGGGGAACGGAACGGAACGGAATGGTACGGAATGGAACGATACGAAAACGAAACTAGCGATTTGGTTTTGCATACGATTCAGAGATCGAGTGAGAGTGACAGTGAAAGTGAAAGTGACAGAGTGGGTGGGAGTAAGAGTGAGAGGAGATTCTGATCTAGACTTTGGTAGATCACTACTTAGCACAGACAGAGACAGCGAGAGAGAAAGAGACAGAGATTTTGAGTGTTTTTGGGGTTTTGGTGCATTCGTACTTTCGA
The DNA here is from genome assembly GCA_035045905.1 of Drosophila anomelani. Classification (NCBI taxonomy): domain Eukaryota; kingdom Metazoa; phylum Arthropoda; class Insecta; order Diptera; family Drosophilidae; genus Drosophila; species Drosophila anomelani. The sequence continues at coordinate 16,447,970 of JAWNOO010000165.1, forward strand.
TTGGTTATAAGATTTAGGTTTCTATATGCATATAGTATCTGTGCTAGTTCTTAGTTTCTTGGTTATCCTTTTTTTTTGGGTGCACTTTTCGGTGTGAGTTTACATAGCTTCGATTCGATATTATACAGTAATTTTGCTTATATCTAAAACTATAGCTAAAGATAACTAAGCTGATCTAAGATAACTTCAATTTGAATATATATCCTGCATATGGTTTATTTACAAAGACAGTTGTTAAGTCCTTTTTGGGGCCAACTGTAACTTCCCAGAGTTTCGTTTGTTGATTTCGAATTTGTTTCGTTTTCAGCTTAATTTACAATGTCCACAGAGACCTTTGTTTACCTTTTTCTAACTGCTAAAAAATTGTGTTAAACTCTTGCCACTACAATGTAACTAAAGCTGTACGTGTGTGGGTGGGTGTTTGTGTTATTGATTTTGTAAAAATTGACATTCGATTTTTTGTTTCGAGTTGTTTGCAATTTGAGTTGCCAAGGTCCAAATCGAAAGTAAGCGAGTTTCCAAAAGCTTTCTCAGAGAGAGAGAAATAGGAAAATAACATGCAAGTTTATTGGGAAATGAAAGAAGCTCTTAACTGGTTTCAAGTATGATGGCTAAAGAAAAACATCAAGTGTGGCTGACTCGTTCATCAATTAAACTACAAGTTTTGTTTTGATTTTCTTTTCTTAGTTTTTTCTTTTTAGTTGAGTGTTATTTTGTATTTTGACTACAGTTGAAACAGATAAATTAAAGTAAAAGTTACAAACATACAGACAGTGACATTAACAACAATAATTATCAACGACAACAGCGAGAGGAGAAAGATATATTAAAGAATAAACACTTTATAGGCGAGTAAGAGTAGTTCTTTATATAGAGTCTATAGGATAGTAGAGACAGTAGATAGACCGCAGATATAACATATAGTTGTTTAGATACATGCTCAGTGTGGGGCTAGAGAAGTGTCTCTTTCTTAACTAAGTGTATATAGTGTCTGTGTCGTAGAATAAATCTTCTAAAAAGCTTACCGGCAAATCACGTGCGGGGTCTCCCTTACGCTGCAAAAGATAATGCGGATTTATATGGATATGGAACTGAGAGGATATAGTTCTCGCTCTGCTCACCCTGTGCCTGTCCACGCTATAAGGATCGCGCTCCCTGCGATAGACCAGCTCGTCATATCGCGTGCGATCCTCGGGGAACACCAGTTCCCTAATCTCCGTCACTAGCGTGTGCTGGAATCGAGGATAAATTGTAGCTTATGGCACATATATATACCATTATATATATCCCACCTTCTCGTACGTATCTAACATCTCTAATAAGACGGCAACAAAGGCATCTATGGTCATTGCTTTCGCACTATATTCGGCGATATAGTAGGAAAGGCTTGCAAAGTGATGACGGGGCAGCAGAGAGCGCGCCTTCTCCTCCACCATGGTCGCAATCTGACCTTTTCGGCGTGCTCTGCGGGGTTAACTACGGTTTAAAGTCAAATCCTTGGGATTAATGATCAAAGCTTAGCCCACCTTGTGCCCGTTGGACTGTAGGCATCCCAGGGCTCCATCTCGATGGAGGTGCAGGAGTGCGGCACCTTGCCCACATCACGGATCACCAGCGACATGCGCTTGTGGTACTTCAGCTGACCCACCGCCTCGTCATGCGTAACGTCGAGGAAGGACTGCCCGTTGACCTCCAGAATCTCGTCGCCAATCATCAGTCCAGCCCGGTCAGCCACGCTGTCCTTGTCCACGCCCGTGACGAAGATACCCAGGCCGTATTCCACGCCGCCGCGAATCATCAGGCCCAAGGACTGGCCCGGCTCGATCAGCAGCTCCACTCGCCGTATCCTTCAGAACAAAAAAAAGTTAATTCCCAACTTTGGGTTACATCTCTCGCCATACTCACCGATCCCTTCGCTCGCTGCGCCTGCCCCCGTACTCCATGGGCGGTGAGGCGGGTCTGCCATGCCGATCCATCCAGGAGCAGGTCTGGCGGAAGGGCAGACCCGCTCCGGAGGCTGCCGCCGCCGCCGCTGCCGCTGCTGCCTGATTCTGCGGATGAAGCGGGGGTGCCATCGAGGCGTACATGGGGTCGCGGGAGGGCGGACCGAAGCCGTGGAGCGGGGCGGCCGAGTTGAGCGTGGGCGGCGCGCGGACCGTCATACTGATTTGACGTGACGATTTCAATATCTGCACACATCTCTGCGTTAAGAAAAAATGTGGCAATAGAAGAGACACAAAGAGAGGACAGATGCGAGCAAAACGGAACGAACCAACAAGAAGAACGGATAGAGAAATAGAGATAGAGAGAAAGAGGGGGGAAAAGGATCCAAAAAGTACCAGGAAACAAAATAAGGACGAAAGTGAAACAAATGAAATGATATTTCGGTAGTAATTGCCGGACAAAAAACGTGTACGGAAAGTGGTTGCGAAATTGTTCCCAAAAATTATTAATTAACTTTAATTGTGGGCGTGTCCGCTGCCGTCCGTCGTTTGCCTTTTTGCGGTTGCGTTTGCTGTCGGTGTTTGTGTATCCGTGTCTGTGTTGGCCACATTTTGCTGTCATTATTTTAATTGTTTCTGACCAAAAAACTAATGTGAGAATGTGCGCAAAATTGTGTGGATCCAAGGACTCGGGGCTGGGACTGATGGCAGGTGCGGGTGCTGCGTGCAAATTGGTCTGCGAATCCCCCCAGGTGTCGTGTCTCCTCCATTCCCAGAGCCTTAATTTTTCGGTCTGTGGTTGGGTTTTAGCCCAAAAATGCACATATTCCTCTCTGTCGATTAGAGTGCTGTGTGAAGTAAGCCATTGTGGTTTTTATTTTGCCTTTCAGCTGGGAAGTTTTGTCTTTAAGGTCTTGCAGGTGTCAAGTCAACTTAAACTAACTTAAATAATTCGAAATAAATCGAAATAAATAGCAATAACCAAGGATATTGTAAACAAAACAATGCGACTAGTCTATTGCCAATTTTTTCTCAGTGTATATTTGTATTAGTGTATTATTGAATTCATATTCATGTATGTCTCGTATTTGGTTTAGTAATATTCATACATAACTGTATCAAGTGCATAAAGATTTTACGAAACTACCAAAAATCGCTCAGAGCAGGCAGCAATCGATATGGGGGATATATACTATATGTATCTATATTTTTGTCTTTCAGCTCTGGCTCTGTGTGTGTGCTCCTAAACAAGTTCTGTCCAAATTGGTTAAAGTTTAAATTGGCAGAAAGCGTGAGAAATGGCACACCATGTGCCAGGCTCCACCCATCCCTAAGCCTTCTTCTGTCTTCTTTGCCAAGTAATATGCATGGCCAGGAATTATATTGACTATCATAACGTGTCACATAAAATATTCCACAATAAATTGACTTTCGTTGTTAGAGGCAGCTGCCACTAGGTGGGGACCAGCGAGGGAAATCCTTTTCTTTCGGTTACTCTGTCAAGTGTCGGCCATAAAAGACGATGTGGCCTACTGAATGCCTCCGTACAACCATATCTATATGTAAGTATATACATATATATAAACATATCGGCTTGTGCGCATATACATATGCTTGATGGATAGAACCCCATTATGGGCAACTATTAAGGACCAGCGATTGACAAACTGAAGCTGCCGATACACCCAAGACAGCCCGGCTAGAAAATCGCATTAAAAATCAATAAAGTGTACAATAAAATGAGATATTTTTTGATGGAAGAAAAAGAAATTTGACATGGCTGTCAGGGTTGAGGGCCAGATGGGGGGAAACCAAGAGAAAAGGTCTCAGATGTGGAGATTCGATAAGGGTTTCCCAGAGGATTTTTCAGCCTTATAAGTTTGAAATTTATTTATTGCAATTTATAAGAATTTATAAGAATTTATAAGAATTATTTTGGATCGATAAAAGTATTGTTTTATGAGTTTGTTTTGGCCAACTTTGTTTTTATTGCTCTTTATTTAATTAATGTATTTTATAATCAATGTTTTGTGTGGTATTTCTTTAAGTTTATAATATATTTCAATAACATTCTTCCATAAAACCAACTACTCTTTTCCTTGATTAAATAACTAAAGTATTCCCTAAATAAAAGCCCCTTAATTTCCCAAAATAAACAATCTAAAGGATGTTATTCCAGCTAAATGCCTAACTGTCGTTCAACCGAAAAAAGGGACGATTAAAACTGTCAATCAATATTAATTTGCAATATAAATATCTTCGAAAACAACACACAAGGGCACACAGCCTGCCTCTCCCCTCGAAATCGCTGCATGCTCTGATCGATTTTTATCTAAATATAGATAACATGAGCTACTACAAAGTATTTAATAAAGTTATTTAAAAAAGAGGTTTACATATATTTAAATGCAAGGAAAATTGCAAATGGGATGCTCACCTTCAGCGCCTCCTCGTGATTGATTGAGGTGAAGGGTGTGCCGTTCACCTCTAGGATTGTATCACCGGGTCGCAATCCGGCGCGCTCGGCCACCGAATTCTCCTCGATGCGTGAGATGTAGACGCCTAAGCCTGCCAAGAGGGATGTGGGAGGGGGGAAATCAATTAGCAGCCAACTCACACATTCAATTTTTAATAAAAGTAACCCCCCACTTCCCCCGGTAGACCCCATTTCCCAGCTCTTGGGCCTGTTTTTTTGTCGATGTTTTTTCATTAAGCCCCAGCCAGTAGGCAAGCGGATGGAGTGCGGCGGCCATTTTATGTTTAATTTATAAAGAACGTGAGTGTGTGTGTAAGTGTGAGTGTGCACAATGGCGTTGAAGAACACAGGGAGCAGAGAGGAGGGGGGCAGGGGAAACCCAAGTAAGCCTGCATACGGGGGCAACTTAAATAGATTTTTATCGATTTTAAAGCTGTCCGCATATTGCAAACTAAAAATAAATTCTATGGCAGGAAATGGGAATGAAGAAAAGGTAACACACACACAAACAGAGAGGGGAGGTAAAGAGGAAGGAAGAGCTGGTTAGCCAAAAAGGTAGTCAGGTGCAAAATGCACTTGGAAATGTCAAAGCTGCTGGCGGTTTGTCACACACCAACATACACACCCGCCAATACACGGGGCATACACGTGGCTACACGGTTGGACTACGGACGGATGGACAGACAGGGCTCAGTTAGGAAGAGACATGGCCAAGGGGGGTTGGGCAGAAGGAGGGAAACAGGCACCTGGACAATAAAATGAAATTGAAAACTAAATTGCACGTAAGAGCCTCCCGGAGAAACCAAGAAGCGCCATCAGCCAAAAGCGACTGGGCGTGACATGGGATCAAGCGGCAAAGGGGGCGCGGCCCACGACAGATTGAATGGGGGGAGGGAGTGTGGAGGGTGAAGGAGTAGCGGGAATGCTCAGGCTGCCAAGTAGGGTGAAGCCAACCCTTGGTTACTAATGTCATTTCTTCTATTTATATTATTTTCCCCTTATGGTGGAGTTTAAATGGGAATAGTTTTCATTTGCTGCATTTAAAGTCAGCTTTATGCAATCCGATTTTTTGTTTAGCTTTAGGTTTAATCTAGACATTTGTTGGCTTTCCTGAATCCTTAATATTTAGTTTAACATTTAAGGCTTTCCTCTTTTTCAGATTTATAGTGACCCCAAATATATCTTTTAGCCATTTTAATATATTTTAACCTGAAGAAGTCTTATTTCTCAGGTTAGTCCATTAAAGCTTAGAAAAATATTTAGTATTCTAGAAAAACATATTTAAAATCTGGTAAAATGTAACTGATTATTTTATTGTTACATTTTTAATTACTTTCATTTAAAATATAGATTTCCAGGACCTTCTGTATTTATATATTCAACCCTTCCTTTTCTGCTCACCTGAGTCTTTGCCTCCTTTGACGCAGATGCCGAAACCATGATCGATTTGCTGGTCGCGTGACATGGACACGGTTCGCGTCGTAAGTTCATGGATATTCGGGACACTTCGATCCCTCTCCCGCTCCCGATCCCGATAGATCTAGAAAGACAAAATATTTATTATATTAAATCTTAAATATGATAAAAGCATCCCTCACCTGGTGGGTGGTGGAGGGCGGACTGCTGGCCGGGCTCCGTCTGCCGGTGCGATCCCGATCCCGCGTGCCGCCGTTGCTGAAGTGATAGCTACTCGTAGGAACTGATGACGACTGCGTGGCGCCGAACATGCGCAGCACCTGCTCCGGCGAGATGGGTCGCTTCTTATTCCCATTGCTGCTCGAGTGCTGCTGGCGACCACTGGCCGCCGTCGAGGTGGGCAGGGTGCCCGCCGTTCCGGCAGCCATATGGCTGGCGGGTGAGGAGCTGAGATAGGCGCTGCCACGTCCTGGCAGCGAACCGCCCTTGGTGGGCACGCCCGCCGAATTGAAGTAGTAGTGCGGCGAGTGGGGACGCTCGATGATCGTGTATGAGGTGCCCGGCGGCGAGTAATACAATCCGCTCCTGCCGCCAGCTCCGCGCAGCGAGCTCGTGCTGTTGCCCACACGGGAACCCCCGGCCGCTGCTGCTGCTGCTGCCGCCGCTGCTGAGGAGCCCATGTAGGGTCCGCTGCCCGGCGGCGGACTGATCATGCCGAATGCCAAGCCAATGTCCTCCGCCTCGAAGCTGCTCGGCACCGCTCGGTGGTGCGAGATAAGGCCTCCCGATCCGCCCGTGGGCACGCTCGAGGACGATTGTGTGGCTCCCAATGTGGGACCGAGGCCCAAACCGGCGGCATTCGAATGGTATCCGTAGGGTCGAGCACTCCAGCGCGAGGGTCCAAGATCACAGAGTTCGGCATAGTCGTTGCCAGCTGCGCTCATTGTCAGGGGGTCGCCGTCGTATGGAATGCCACTGCCCCCAAGGCGCATTACACTGCTGGAGCTGCAAGGAGGGAGGATGGGGGATTATTGGATTATTGGAATATAATATAAATGCAGGATTTACTAGCTAAAGGCTCGCAACCAGTTCGAATTTCAGAGATTATTGCTGTGCTCCTTAAGCCACTTATGGCAAGCAGAGATTCCCCATAATGCCAGTGGCCTTATCCACGCTCCTCAATGGTCTGTGCGATCCAACCCCAACCTCTGTTAACAGGAGCAACCCATCCGGAATTGGGTTAAAACACCCGCTCAGCCCGCAATCCCTCCGAACAACTTTTGTTTGCGTACGCAGCCCGCTAAGCCGCAGCTCAGACTGAGCGCCACATTCGGTGCAAACAATGGCTTAATCTCCAGAGTCATATGGTGTGCTCCTACCCCTCTACCCCTGAAAATACACAAACACACACATACACACACTCTCATCTGCACACACTGCGAAATCAATGGGAACTTATGCCCCGTGCTTCATTATTTATGTGCCAACTTTGGTTGGCAAAACAAAAACAGGTTAACACAAAGGCAGAAGCTCCTCCATGTGCCACGTCCTCCTCATCCCCATTTCCATTGCCATTCTCCTGGGGGTAGTTCCCTTTGCTCCACCCCCTAGTATGAGGCGGGGGAAGGCGGCGGCGGGGGGGCTGCTCTCATAAATAGTTGAAAATTGCCGTGCTCACACATTGGCACTCACTTAGCCATGGCCCTGGCACGCCGCGCTCTGTGCACATGAGAGCCATTCAACGCCACTGGCCAGAAAGTATTTGCAATTTTCCCATTTTTCCCCTATTTCCCACCTCCCTCTCCCCCTCCGCCTTTCCTGGATGTAACCCAAAATGAAGCTAAACACATATGCATTTATCGATCAATTGATGGCGATGGCTAATCAATGACACTCAGTGCACGGAATATTTACAGCCCCAATAAATTGCACAGAGAGCTTTGAAAACATAATCAGAGACCGGAAATGAATACCCCAGCACGCAGCATATGTAGCAGAGTGTAATGTTCAGGTCACGTTTATCAGTCATCAAAGATATATTGTTCTTTTGACAAAGTTTTTCAGTTTGTATATCAAATGGTCGTTTGCACTGACAATAAGCTAAGTTTAAAGCGATCCAAGAAGAGACTTTGAAGTTATCAATAAAATGGGATATAAAAGGAATTTTTTAAATAAAATTTGGTTGTTATTTTGGCTTAAGAGAATATTAAAAAATTAATGTAAAAGATTATAAATATATATTAAGTATTTTGTGCAGCAAAATCTCAACCTTAAATCAAAAGGGTAAGCCTAAACCTTTTTATTGTAATTTTTACTTACTATTTTACTATTTATTTTCTTTACAGATCCCTTAATTTGTTTGCTTTTCTCTTTTTTAGAATATTATAATCATTATTGGGGTAATAATAAACCTACAATTCGATATTTCTATATAATAATTTTATGAAAATTTAAATAAATCAATAAAATAGTAAAATAAAATTTCTAGGTTTACAAACTAAAATGAAATTCTAAATCAGATTAAGGATCTCACTGCGTGTGTGAAAATAAATCAAATAGAATGTCAAAACCCATTCAACTTTAAAACAAACTGAAAAATATATAAATTGAGTAAGCTGGCAAGGGCTATAACTTTTTAACTGGCCGTCGAATTCAATTAAAAAAAGTTGGCCATCGATTATGCCAATAAAAGTGGCTTCAAAGCCAAAAACAAAGTGCTGGCCGCTTAATCGAGTGCGAGAATAGCAAATAAGTTTCGAGTGCTCAAATACTGGAGTGTGTGCGTGTTTTTTATATTTTCTGAATGAGGTAGTAGAGTTGTGGTTGGGAGGGTGTGTGTGTGTGTCTGAGTGTGTACTCTGGGGGAAAGCAAGGGAAGATGCACTTTCAGCTAAGCGCTGGTGAAGAACAAAGCGCCGGCCAATTTGGTTTGACGCTTAAGCGCACTTAGCGGTCGACCATTGGCAAACACAAACACAGACACAGCAAACAGGACACGCCAAACACGAACACACAGACACAGGCCCACGCACACAGAGACACTTACCTACGTAATGGCTGGCAATTGTGCTTACGTCTAACAAGCAGCCAATAATGTCCTTTTTGATTTACCGATACACATTTGCATTTCTTTCAGCCACACAACAAATTGGCAAGCAGACGCCATTACAAATGAGCTACACACACACACACACCACACTCACTGCACACACTCTGACACAGTCGCAGGACGAGCCAATGTATTTTGTATAAATATCAATAAGAAGCATCAGCAGAAGCTTCCCCATATAATATATACATATGACAATAAATTTCTCTGTTCGTCGCTTTCACTCTCTCCCTCTTTGTTTCTTGTTCACTTTTTTCCCTATATTTTATTCTATTTTATTTTATTTATTCCTCCTTTTTGTTCTTGTTGCTGCCTTGGCTTTGTTAGAGAATAAACGGCAAAAACAGCATGCTCCAAACGTATTTACTCATGACCTTGCTAAAGCAAAGCCAGCAGCACTCGCACCCTGACACTCGCACACTCGCACTGCCACACACACACTCCCTCGCACACTCGCAAGGACCGCACACCCAACACAACCGCACTTGCCGCCGCTTGGCGTTGGCGCTTTGTCACAAGGACATTTTTCATGTGCGCAATGTGACATTTTTCGGAATTTGTTAGTCTGACTCTGGTTTGTGCCAGTCGAGCCCGTTGAGAGTGCATAGATGCACCGTGGTTCAAAAACGATTTACAATTTATTTATTATTTTCATTTATTAAACATTTTCATAGTTTTCCTTGCTTGCTTATTAAAATATTGAATGTCATAGGCTTGGAGAAGAAGATTATTTATGAATTCTTACAATTAGTAAGCACAAATGATTCGATTTTTTTAAGATTTATTTATGCAACAAAAAGTAAGATTTATTTAAGGCAAATTGCAGATCCTTGCAGGTCCTTTTTGAAGAACATGCAAAAAATGTGGCATATTTTATCTCAAAACTCCAAAGACTTTGATTGAATAGAACTTAATCCACTGTCCCAGGATCCTGTTCTCCTTTTTTTGTCTGCTTCCAGCAGCTGGCACTTTTTTGTAACAGTAACTGTTTCGCTGTTGTCACTGCCCGCCGCCTGCTGCCCTTTGCCCCCTGTCACCCTGCCACCCTGCCACCCTGCCCCTTGCCACAGACCCGACTTACACTATGGTTTTTGCTGCTTTGTTTGATTTGAAAATAAGTTTTGTATATTGTTCACTCCAGTTTTTATGGCACTCGAGCCTAGTCAGTTTGCATGTTGCATGTTTTAGCTGACTCTGTCTTCACAGAGAGAAATTTAATAAGAAAATGAGAAAAATGGATAAATATATACTAAGAATTATATAAAATCATAATATAAAATCATAAAAATATGATCACAAATACTCCTAAGTAATTTACATTGCAATTTCCTTAAATAATTATTTAAAAATTGTATTTTCCTGTGTAAAGTCCTGCCAACGGGTGTCTTGTAACGTCCTTTTTGGTCCAATGCTCGACTGAAATTGTCGCATTTGTTTGGTTTTTGTTGTTTCAAGTTGTTTGCATTTTCAAAATAATTGCTGAGCACATTTCGATGTTTGAATATTTGCATACCAAACACAACACACAGACACAGTCCCCGTTCAAGGAGAAGGAGTGCGAGTGCCCTCAAATGTATGCTATGAAAAAGAAGAATTTATTTCAGCGCGAAAAACCCCTTTCGCCCGGCATTAATAATTGATGTTTAATATGCGGCCGGCATTTAAGGTTCAGCTTTTCAAGTGCGCTTAATAGTTGCCAGAGGCATATTAAAACATTAACCAAAGCTGCAGAATTTCGCTAAGGCCCCGAGCATTCATCAACGTTCATCATCATCATCATCAGGAAACTCTCAACTCTGTTTTTTTCTGCTGTTCGCTTTAACTTTCTTTTTTTTTGGCGGTAAATTTCTGGGGAAGTAATTATGATAAATGCAGGATATACACGAGTGAGGATGGCGTTTGCCTCTGCGGCATGTCGAACTTGTAACTGGGTTAATTGCGCGTAAATAAAAGGAAGGTAACACACACACACACACGCAGCACATGTGTCTTGCCCATTTCCCGTTTCCGGTGCTGTCAATAAATCTTGAACGAGATCTCCGAGCAACGACTTGAGTTACGTGACTTTCCCTTGTTTACTCAGCGCCAAGATGCTCGCATGGAAATATGTGCATTTTCATTTTATTCCACAAACTCAGAGACTCAGATAGACTTGGAAACTTGGAAACTGGGAAACTGGTATTCTTATTAAGCTGGTGATAAGCCAGAAAATGCAACGTGCTGATTGCCGAATGGATGAGGAAATATGAGAGATGAGAGATTTGCTCTTGGCACTTCAGCATGCAAAATGCTGATGAATAATTTCATTAAAATGCGAATTCGTATATTTAAATTGCATGCACATAAATCTCTTTGAAAATAATTTTAATCTGAAATGAATTTGTGTTGTTTTATAAACATTTGAACTTTGTATGTCTTGCATCCTTGTATCCTTTTCAACTGTGATACATAAAAGCCAGCTTAAGTTGTGTGAAACCTCAATTAATATTTAATGAACGAATTTATTCGTTTGAATATTGCTGCAATTATAAATGGCTTCTTGACAAGTTTAAAGAGGCTTAGGAAGGATCTTTAAAGTGTGCCATAATCACGAGTGTCTTGTTTTCAAGTAATTGCATAACCAGCAAGCAAATTCAATTTTCCTCTGGAGCATATTGATTACCCGCAGATGAAAGATAATCCAAGGACACCACCCACTTGACTCCGAACAATGGCGCAGCTCCTTGGGCCAGGACCCGGCTACAGTGACGCGAACAAAGCTCGCACATACATAATGCAAAGTGCACATGTTCATGTATTAATCAGCTCGAGAATGTTGCGGCTCAATTACCGCGGGGCCTTTGGTTATTTGAGGGCCTTGTTTGTATATAAGTAGAGTATCGGGAATCAAGCTAAAATCAATATGGAAATAGATGTGCGCTTTAAGCAGCGAAATTGCAAATTATATCAACTCTTAAAACCTTAACTGGGTTTCCTTAAACTTAAGTTTCTTTATATTTTAAACAACTTTCTTTAAATGTCCTCAAGTCCTTCTCTCCCCTCACAAGCTCAATCTGTATACAAATGTTAAATTCCACATATCTTTCCGGCTTTTTTCCGGGCTTTTTTAATGTGCCAGCACATCGAGGGTGTGGTTTTTCTTAAGAATATCTTCCAGAAGCGTCACGTAGACGGCGAGAGGCAAAAAAAATAAAAAGAAAATCTGCTATAATAAGATATGCACAAATGCACATGCATAAGTTAGGAAAAACCAAAGGAAAACCTACCCAAGAAGACCGAAACGGGGAAAAGGTACGACAAACCAGACCCGAAAGAGGAACAAACCAAGTTGACTTACATGTCAACTATTGATTTTTTAATTAAATATTAATGAAGCACGAAGAACGGCAACAACAGCAGCAAAAATGGCACAAAACACGCTCGACAGAGAGGGGAAAAAAAGAAAAATGGAGGTGAAAAGTCGAGCAGGGAAGTGGAACGCCTTCAGGTATGCTACGAAAAAAACATGACACACAAAGAAGGGTAGCAGCAGGTGAGCTAGCACAGGTAACATATACGAAATATATGGGCAAATTACGAATTTTTAATCACACGTCGCGTTTGTTATATAAGCGGGAATATCAGGTCCCCACCGAAACCCAAAGGGAAAAAAATGTGTAACGTACGAAAAAGCGAACAGAAATCAAATAAAATAAATATGCAAAGCGTCGTCTCGCTGTCCCCACCCTTAGCCAGCCCCATTCTCACCCACATTTCCCCCATTTTGAGTAGGTCGTCTATGCACAGACACGCAACTACACAGAAAGAAGAGGGATTAAATTACATTTGAAATAAGCAGACATTTTCATATATATTTTCAAATAAAAAGTTCCTACTTTAAATATATTTTTAATCACTTTTTCTATTCAAACGAGGCTTTCATTTCTCGCTGTAAATGCATTCCCCTGTCCACAAAGAGTTCCCTAGTCTTTATAATCCCACGCAGAAAAGGAAAGCTAAAAAATTAAAGACAACAAACATACTTAGTTGAGGTTTTCGCCATGTGCAGAGCCGCCACACAGGCAAAAAAGTAGGAAATGTGTGGAAATGTAAAAGGCAAATGAAACTAACTTGCCAGGAAGGATGTGTGTGTGTGTGTGCCAACGAGAGACAGGACAGCCAGGACAGGCTGGCATTTCCTACAAAACGCCGAGCAGCATTTTGTCCAGTCACGAAAAGTTTGAAACAAAAAACAAAAAAGGGCAGGATATAGACACACGTACTACCCACCGCCACCGAATGGCGGGAGTTCAGTTCAGGTTAGCAAAGAAGCACTCGAGTCGACAAAGTCTCAAGTTGAATGAAGAACTCACGCAACATGGCCAGCAAACACACACGCACACACACAGGCAAGAAGAGGTCCTGCTAACAGGAATTCTAGTTGTTATGTCCTTTGCCATGCTTACGATGTGGCTGCTACTACAAAATGTTGTGCATTTGAAAATTGAAATTTATGACGAGGAATAAATAATCATAAATACGAGGACATCGAGACGCTGACAAGGGGGATCATACATAGAGGTAACATATCCTGACCTGGGCATAGGAATTACCAGGCGATATATCTCAATTATGAATCAATTGAACCCAAGGCCTGTCATTCAGTCTGAGAGAGAGGAGGAGTAGTGCCAGCAGTCTTCATTAATTTTCCCATAAATCTCCTTTTCGGAATATTTCACATAATTCGGCTTGCCAAACTGCAGCTCATAAGCCCCTTAATTATTGTGTCAGCTAACTGAAAGTTAATAAACCACCCATTGTCATGAAAATAAAATCCAAAAATAAACTGCCAGACCAAATGGGGCCCGAGCCAAAATCAATAATAAATACATAAACAGGCCAAACAATGGGGCCAAAAAAATGAAGAAGAGAGAGAGACATATACACACAGTGAAGACAATACCGCGATGAGCAATGGAATACTCTACTATATAAGTCGGAAAATAAAGGAATTTCTCTACAAGTAAAAGCTATAAATGTATACCAACTCAATGATAGCATTCATATTTATTTGGGTTAAGTTTATATCTTTCTAGAAAGTCCTTTAAAAATAAGTATAAAAATTATCTCTTCAAATTTTGGGGGAAACCCCGCACTGCAATAAATAATTCAGCATTTTATCAGAGTCATCATAATCGCTGAATTGCGTGGGATAGCACCCAGACCAGACCCTGCCTAGGCCCCGCCACAAATAAGGATAATAAGCCAGCAATTAGTGTCACCGATAGACTTGCTGAAGCCTCAAAGCGAAACATGGCCTAAAGCCAAAGGCAAGAAACCCATTTAAAGCAATTTTCCTAGGATTTGGGAGTACGGGGAACAACGAAAAAAAGGTTAAGCGAGGCACTCGCACAGACGCAAATCTATTATCCTACATCCTCTTTTAGCTTTCACGGCAGAAATTGAAAAAAAAAGAAAAGAAAAGAAATAGAAAGAAAAAAAAGTGAAAAGGCAGAAAAGTTGCAAGGACAAATAGCAATTCCAGTTTTATGAATATTTTTCTATTCGCCTATGGAAAACTACTGAATGGTTGCTCGCTTTATCAAGACCTCCTTTTTGGGGGCGCCAAGTCCTGCAATCAATTCAATGGCTGGAAGGTGGAGGAAACTTTCTTAATACAAGATACTTAAAAGACTCGCACAGAACGACAACCGAGTCCCACATTCAATTGCCACCTCGTCGTGGCAGAAGGATATTCCATTTACAATGTGTGCGCCGAGGCGGGCAGGCGGGCCATGTGTCCTGGCTCAACTCAAACCAAAAGTCTTAAGTGAATTAAGAGGAAAACTTGCCACATTTCTAAGGACACCCACCTCCCTCCCGGCCATCCCTCTGCGTCCTCCATCAAGGTTAGCCCACTTAATGAGCTCTTGAAGTGTTCAAGTTTGAGTTTGCTAAATACCTACCTATACATATATAGTATATACGAAGGACCGAACAAAAAAAGGATTATTTGATATGGCAGCCCCGCCTCCCTCTTAACGATTTCCTCCCAGGACTGACTGACTGGACACCTGTGCGTGGCCCCAGCTCCTCCTTAAGCTCCTACAGCCAGGATTGATTGTTATGCCACCGAAAACTAAACGCAGGAAGGGCTCGGCTCGCCTGGGTTTGCTTTAGTTTGGTTTGGTTTGGGCCACTTAATGATTGTCAGCCAAAAAAAAGGGAGAGAAAAAACTGCGGATATATGTAGGTGCCTTTGGGGAATGTCGATCTAGGGGGGAGGAGGGAGTGTCGCCCACACCTTGACATAGCATAAAACAATTATTGGAATTTCTTTCTCTCACCTTCGCGGTCGATTGCGTAGGTAGGGTTGGGCAATGGGCTCTGTTTATGATGGCCGTAATTAAAGTTGCGGCACCACCGGAAGGAGTCGCGTAACCTCAAATCGATACCAGATGTATCAGCAATAAACTTGTTATGAATATACAATTTAGGCAAAGACTTTAATAGGTGTTTTGGGTATTTATTTCAAGTGGATTTTCTAAGGGGGAACTAAGCTGTACATATTTTTAAGAGCTGTTTAATGAAAATGTATTAAAATAATTCAAAAGAAATGAGGAAAATATAGACCCATAACAAAAATGATTAAAATAAATAACATTAAAACACTGACATAAAATCCTTTTTGCTTTAAGACGTCATAATTTCTTAAATTGAAAATTGAGATTTTACTTTATAACTTATTATTTCCATTTATTTAATTTATTTTTTAATCTTTCTAATAGCTTTACTATTTTCCTAGTAATTTGCAATATTCTCACTTCAAAACCCAACCCACCTTGACCCATAATTTTAGCGCTCCTTATCGTTGGCCCAACTATGTGTAACCATTATTAACGACAACGAGTGTCAACAAAAATAATTTCGAGTGAGATATTAATAACCTAAAAAACACATTCGTGGTTGACACTTGCCGGGGACATGGGCTGAGTAATAACTATTTAATGAGTTTTGTGTCACAGCTCGGCGCTGTAAGGCAAAAGCAAAGCCACTTGGCCATGAACCAACACACAAGCAACCAAGTGCCAACTGCCGTCATCGGGAGAACATTTCCATCCAACACTGACGGCATTTAATTAAAATTTGCGCCTAATTAATTGCCGAAAAGCGGAAGCGCACAGCCTGACAGGACATTGGGTGCGAGGGAGCCAGCCAGCTAGCGAGACAATGCGGCGTATGAGTGATATTTGCCTATTTAGGACGTGCCGTTGTTTGATTGGCGCTCAGCGTTCACTAATTGAAAATGAAAATTTGATTTTTGGCATTTCTGCGGTCGACCGAGTTTAATTTTTCTGCTTGCATGATTGATTTTAACGGCACAATTTCAACGAATTATTCATGAATTATTATTATTATTATTTCGTCGGTCTTTCGGTTGCCCCAAAGTATGCAGCATTCTTGTTGCTGTCCGCTTAATTTTTCGGCACGTTGCCATCGTTTTTTGGTTTGCATAATTGATGGCTAAGCTTTTAATTGAAACTGAGTTGTGGTTATTACGAGTGTAAGTGGAAAGCCGAACAAGGGGCGGGAGCGGGGCGCGGGGGGCGGTTCGCGTAAAAATTTATGCAAATTAAGACTGCACCGAGGGCGGTCGCAATTAAAGGAAAATTGCAGCGTGAAGAGCAGAGAAAAAGAATAAAATTGCTGTAATTGAAGAGCATTTGAAGGGTGCGAGTGCCGAACGCTGCTTGAGATAGGAAAGAACAGAGGTGTGTCCTTGAAGGCGAGCTAGGCTTTCGGGCAAGGATTTCAAACTCAATTGGAGAAAAGGTATCTTAATTATTTGGAGAAACTAGACAAAGAACTGGAAGAAAATATTAAAAAAAGAACTAGCCAAGAAAGTGGGTGGGTTTTCATTTAAAATTTTGTTTTATAATTTCAATTTAAATTTCTTTAATTGAGAAATAAAAGTTATTTCTCCTTTAAATATATTTTTAAATCCGTCTTTTAAGGAAACAGGCTTCCTAAAGATTCAACAATTTATAACTATTTCAAAGAATTCAACACTTTAATTCTGTAAACATTAAAAACAAATATAAATAAACTTAGTAATTTGGGAAAACTTGTTGCAAATATGAGCCAAACCTTAAACAGTAATTCATAAATTTCCCTCTGGCAGGATTTTCGTTAATATTTATACTTCTATTTATAAATTCACATATTCTCTTTAATATATATGATAATAAAGGATCAAAAATGAACTGCAAAACATATCCATTTCATTTCTCTGGTGACATATTCTAAACTTTTTGCACAGCAAACACATCCAAACTTATCGCCCCATTCAAAACTCTAAACACAATGATTTATTATGCGAGCATCACAAGTCCTTTCACAGCTTTCTACATATTTGAGCCTTATCTGTGTGTGTGTTCACTTTTCGGGTTGCATGCTCACCTGTTTGGAATTCTAAGGATACATTAAAACTGCCGTTTGCTGGGGCCTCTCTGTCTCTCTGCCTGTGAGTGTCTGTGTGGTTGGTGGTGGCGGAGTCCGTGGCCAGTGTTTGCTGGAGGCTCCTATTGAATTGATTGCGACAGGACCGGACGCTTGTCCTGTCCGCAACACAGTTGCTGTCCCGCTGCAGCGCTTCCTGCGCCAGTCAGCTGATGCTGATGCTGCTACTGACGCTGCTGCTGGTGGTGCTGCTTCTGCTGCTGTTGCTGCTTTTGCTGCTGCTTGTGGCATGCAAAAAGTTTTCCCTTTGAGTTCTTCCCAGCGCCAATGTCCGCTTGTCTGTCCGTCCGTCCGTCTGTCACTTTATGCGCTTCCTGCCTCTCGATGCCGCCACGTTGTGGCGAGAGTGAAAGTATTTCCTCCTTTGTTGTACTTTATCGTGGTGAGTTCGCGAACAGGACTCTCTCCTTTCCCCACTCTCAGGCTCTCGGCCCAAGCTCGCTCTCGCTCTTAGCAGAGAGCTAAGCCCATTTTCTGGTTGAGTAAATTTTTGAAATATATTTTGCTTGAGATTCTGCAGAGTAATTTCAATACTTTTTTAATTCGTATTATTTTTTCGGAATATATTGTAGGTATTTTTCGGTTTTTATTTGCAGGGACTTCTCAGGTAGAGCTGGGTATTACAGGGTAGCTCTATTAGTTTATATCGCGACCGAGGAATCCGATTCCGAATTTCGGACTGGCGACTCCGAATGTTGCGCTGTCGTACGTGGCGTTGGATTTGACGTTTTGTGTAATTTAACCTTCTGCCCTACTCTTCTCGAATGCGTCATCGGGAATCGCGTAGAGTTGCGAGTTCTCGCGGAGTCGCTTATATTTATTTATTTGCTTAATATTTTATTTGGCACCCACACTAGCACACTAGCACACTGCCACACACGCACACCAGCGCGCACTCACGCACATTTTGTTGCACATGTTTTTATTATTTTCGGTTTATTAACCATACGCCATGTTGTACGCGAGCCCAGAAGTGCCTCGGGCCTCGAACAGCGAGTCGAGAGCCTTGGCCAGAAGCCTTCAAGGTTATTGTTTCCTTGGTGTTTTCCTCAAAAAGTTTCCCCGTTGTTGCCTCTTTTCTGCTTAATATTTTCTTTTTCTATTTTTTTCCGTTTGGTTTTTTCCGCAACCAATTTAATGAAGAGGACTTCTCTGAGGCCCTATTTCGGCCTGGTCTTGGCTGTATCTACAGGACCCGTGCATGTTCCCAAAAAAAAAGAATGAAAATGAAAACGAAGAAACAGAATGTTGGAGGAGGAAAATCGTTTCACACATTACACACAACAACATGGAAGAGCCAAAGTGGCCCTGTCTCTCTCCTTCTTGCGCCTTAGGCTGCCCATAATTGGCGTTTTTCTTTAACTGGCATTTTTTTTAAACACTTTTCCTGTTGGTTACTTTTGTTTGGTTTGGTCGGATTACTCGGCAGGGGGCCTCTGCGTTTATTTTAATGGTTATATCTTTCTTTTCTTTTCACGAAGCGCGATTTGGGCTGCGATTTTTTTTTTGTAGTTTCTCCACCCTCGCTCTGTGCTTCTGTATTTTTCTATTATTTTTCAGCGGAGCTCCGCGTCCTGACCGTTTGGCTCCACTTCTCCGACTCTTTGGGGGCATCGCTTTCACAGAGGCCTCGGCCCAAAAGCTTTCCCCGATTTTGTAGGCTTCCACGCAGCCAGAGAGAGGAATAGAGATTGCGAGAAAGCCACTGCGAAGGCGAGAGAGGAATCCCCGCCGAGACCGACTGGCGACATCCTGGCGAGCTCTCTGCCTCTTTGGGTCTACATGTGAAGAAATAAGGATTTTTAAATAAAAGAAGAGAATGAGAAAGATACTTTAACAATATTCAAAAAATGAATTTTAAACTATTTTCATATTTATACAACTTAAGGTCATAATATATTTATTATTATTATTATTTATTATTTATTTTAAACCTATTTTCCCAGTGCCACTCTCTCTCTCTGATTCCGTGTCCTAGGAGTCTCTTGTTGGTATTGCACTCAAAGTTTGCGTTGTTTGGATTTTGTTATTTTAATGTTCACTGAGCAGTCCCTGAGCAGGTGGATGTGGTGCAGGACTATGTGGGGAGAGAGAGGAGCTTGTGGGGCTGAATTCTCAGTCTCGTTTCCTGTGTGCTTTTTGAGGATTTCTTTCGTGTAATTGTTTTCGTTACGTTTGTTACGTTTGTTATGGGCACCAGGTCCACATGCACCTAAAATGTAGACGTAATTGTGCACTTGAAGAATTTTCAGATGCAAGCGATGCAATTTTCCCCTGGAAAAATATTAAATATTTATACAGTTTTTGAGTATGAGTCCTGTACAGATTTTATTCCATATAATCTATATTAAGATTTACTTCTTAACTTAAAGCTGACATGGTTATTCCCTATATATGCAAATATTTTTAAATTTCATTCTATTTTTCTAAAGAAATACTTGTAAAATTGTAATATATTTATTAAGAAATTTTAAATTTACCTCATTTTTAGTAACCTTGAAAATACTAACATTGTTTTGTTTATAACTCATCCCCTTAATATTTCCCTTATTTTTAAATCTAAGAAAATATTTAAATAAGATAATTCCGAAACACAATTGCTTTGTTTCCAATGGATAAATGAGGCTTTCGCCCAATTAAGTATCTGGGTGTAGCCATAAAAGCCATCCAACAAAACCCGCGCCCATCAAAAGCCTCCCCTGAAACCCCGCTTCCCGCTCTCTATCGAAATCCACCCAGCCTATTCCCCATCTGCACCCGCTTTTCCCATTTTCCCAAAGAGAGAGAGAGGCAGCCAAAAGCAACTCACTCAATAGTCCGAAACGTGAATAGAAGCCCATCCGCTGGGACCCAAAAAGAACCAGGTAACGTTTGCAGAAAAGCTCTCTCTCTCTGTCGGAGTCCGCTTTCCCACGCAGAACTCAACACAGCTGGCAAAGGAAACGTCAAAATCGTGTGACAGGAGCAGCTCGGAAAGCCAAGTTTATCAGGTAGCAGAGGTCCTTTACGCTCTCGCTCTCTCGCTGTGTCTCTGGGGAAGCTGTGCCTGAGCCTGTGTGGGTGATGGCAAGAGCATGGAGCATGGACTGTTGGTGTGAGTGAGGGCACGACACGTTGTTGCATTCTCGCCTGCCACAGGAAAAGCGCTCAAAAGAAGGCTACTGAAAATAACGACTTGATTCCTTTGCAGGTTGATGCTTTTTTACGCTTGCATGGGGCTTCCATAAACTTGCTTTTGGAAATATCCTGCCAGATAAAGAGGTTTTAAATATTTACACTAAATTAAGAAAATATTTAACATAAAATTATTTGAAATTTAAAAATGCATTGGGATAATAATGATGTCCACAAAAATTAATACAACAAACTAACCAGGATCCTGCAATATAACAAATTTCCCTGCTGACTTTTAGTCGCATTTTCAATTGATTTCGGATCTCCAGAAATTTCCATGGAAGTACAAAATATAGATTAATGCCTAGGGTATTTGGGAAACCAGGCATTGTTTTCCCTACATTTTCCTTTCGCATTCTTTTTTGTGGCTGCTTTTTTGGTTCGAAGGTTTCGCGTGGTGTCGATGGAAATGTACACGTGCTATGTACGCTGGTATGCTGTTTGGTCGAGGGAATCGTTAAGGACGAGAGTGTTATCCTGGGAGGGCCAGAGTGGGGCTGTGAGGGCTCTGGAGAAGGCCATACTAGACTGTCGTCACGATACTATGTAGTGGGCACCCTCTCTCCCTTGCTGGCACTTCCTTTGAGAACTTTCTAATTGAATTTCTTGTTTTGACCTGCAGTTGTGACCCTGTCTTATCAATTTCACTCGTATGTATGTATCTGTGTGGTTGTGCGAGTGCGGGTGTGGGTGGGTGTGCGTTTGTGGGTGAAATTATGTCATTCTGGCTGCGTCATTGAGTCTGCTTGAGGCTATTGATTATTCCTTGTCGGTTATGACGAAATGAGTTTGTACGCTAAAAACTACTTTCACCTTCTACTTTTTCCCCGCCGAAGGAACTATGCACAGAGAGAAATATATAAGAATTTCTTTTAAAATTATAACTTTAAAACTATAAGTGTTTTATGTGAGTTTCTAAGGTTCTTTAGAAATCCCTAGGGGTTTTGAAACCTTTAAAATGTTTCTTTAAAATTTAATATCATTTTTCAAATGTTCCAATATTTTGAATACATTTTTCAAGATTTTAGAACCCTTAGTGATCTCTGTGGAACTCGCTTTTAATAATTTCTTTATAAATAATATCCTCTGAACTTATATTGTTATTGTTTGCCACTGTGTGCTCTTGACTTGCACAACTATGACGTCACTGTTAACCCCGGAGCTTTCACTACAAACTACAACATAGAATCCCCTACAACCACTTCGCCTCCTTTGTCAGCACTCGACTTTGATACAGCCCAGCCATCCAACCAACCAGCCACCCAATTTCCAGCCCCCCTCCACTTGGAGCAGCCTCAACGTCAACGTCAAGTCAACTCATTTCCATTTCCATTTGATGCCTGATGCCTGATGCGGATTTTCTCCACTTTCCCCCCAGCTACATAGTTTGGGAAAGTTTGTTTTTCGAGAGCTTTTCAAGTCTCTACGCCCGCTTCCTCGTCTCAATTTGTTGTTTGACTCTCTGCGGCTTTTATTATTGCGGGCCGAGATTTATTTTTTGTCATTGAAGTGATCTAATTAAAGTTTGTGTGGGCCACAAAATTATAAGCGCCGCTGCTGCCGGGGTTAAAAGGATAACGAAATTTGTTTTCAGCAAAAAGTTTTTGGGGGAAGGGTCACGCTTGTCGGAGGTGCAACTTGTTTTCGCTTTCGTTTCCAACAGCCAAAAAGTTGTTAAAAAGCCAAAAAAGTAATTTATTTCAGTTTTACTGCCTTCATCTCGTTTGTGTCCCTTTACCAAGTGAGTGAGTGTGTGTGTGTGTGTGTCGCCAGCCTGCAAATGTAATGAGATGTTTTGACCCGCTAACTTGGTCCTTTCTTCTAACCCCTTCCTTTACAGCCTTGCGGATGCTGATTTGGCTTGAAGCCTTGGCCAAGTTCTCTTGGCATCGGCTGCTTGATAATCAGATTTTTCCACTTTCCCTTCGCGCTTCGCATCGAAATGGGTTAAACTTTTGCCGCCGACTTGTTGGGGGTTAAGTTTCGACGTGGCCCAAGCCGGACTAATCTAAGTTGGGAATCAGTTTCGTTGGATTACTAATACCTTTAATGGGATGACAAAGGGGCTTGGGGAAGATGGGGCCATTGAGATTTATTTGAGATTTTACAAATCCAATCAGGAATGAAAACATTGGAGATTTTTAATAATTGATAGGGAGTTTCAAAATAATACCTTACTGTGTATCCTTCAAGGACATTATAATTTTGGTAAAATTTTAAACACATTTGACTTCCTTTTGTTACAATTTATTTGCAGAAGCACACAAACTATAGCATTTTCATTCATTTATTTACAATATTAATCTGTTTTTCTTCGTTTCTTACTTCAGTTTAGCATATTTAATATGTATAAATCTAAGCAGATCCTTAATTTAGATCGTAATTGTATAATTGTTTCATTCTCTTGTTACTTTTCAGTATATATTACTTACAAAAACTCAAATACAATATTCCTTAACTGGCTATAGTTATAAATAAAACATTATCTGCTTTTGTGCACTCATCGGACTTATCGTTAATTGTATATTTTGTATTTTGTATTTTTAATACACGTACAGTGGGTAAAAACATTTATACAAATACGCTTTGTTGTTTGTTTGTTTGTGTGTGTGGATAATCCCCAAAAGTAATGTTCAGATTTAACTTAATATCTGTTCCAAGATTCAAAATTATTGTACCACATTTAGAATATCAATGGTTGTGTATATATATAATATGTACATATACATAAATATATAGTATCTTGAGTGTGTAAATATCAGCAAATATTCCAGTAGAGTCTCTATATAATATATGTTTTGGGTTGGGAGAAATCAGAGATTACAATAATTACTAATTGACGGGGTTGAAATCGAAATCCAATCTGATCTCCTTTCTCATCCTCTCTCTCTCTCAATAAATAACTTAACTTATGGTAGGTAGAATATCCAGTTTTTGTCATGGACAAGTCGAGCTCTAGCTATGTACAATCCCTAATCCCCACTACTCACTCATCGCCCTCGTATCCCAGACACCACAATTGGGACAGGGGCACGGCTGTGGACTAGCTGCCCGCCACGCCTTCTTCCTTGCGCGGCCTCAGGATAAAGTTGAGGTTGTAGTTCGTATTGACCGCATAGTAAACGTTCGCATTCTTCGGCATGACCAGCTCCTTGTCGGGCAGCACCTGTGCCAGGGTGAACCTATCCGGATCGTCCTCAAGGCCAAGCTTCAGCATTGCATTTCGTATGACCTGCGGCGTCCGCTCGTTGTTTCCCAGCATTATGCTCTTGTACAGCACAATCCCGTCCAGCTCAATGTTATCCGTCTCGTAGGTTACACGGATAATATAAAAGTCCGGTGCGGACTGCGGAGTACCACCCGAGGGCTGCACCAGCTGGGCGTTGATGTGCGGCGAGCCACCGTTCGTGTTGGTGCCATTCCCGTGCGACTTTAGACCATTACCCATTGACTGTGAGTGCGTCAGCTTGCCGGACTGCCGGCCGCCAGAGTTGCTTGAATCTAAAGACAGATTGGACACACTGCTCGAGGCGGACATGAGGGAGGCATGCTGGTGATGGGCATCCCGGTCGAGAGAGTTGTGCCTGGAGCTGGTGCTGCTGTTCAGCTCGCAGTAAAACTGCGATCCCGCACCGCTGCTCGAGTTGGAGTGTATGGAGTCAGTCTTCCTGTGGCCCAAAATCGAGGCCGTCGACGAGTTAGTCGTGTTCGTGAGCGATGTATTCGTGCTGACCACCGATTTTCGTGGAGCAGGCGGCGGCGGTTCTAGTCGGCAGCTCAGCTCGAAGGCTTCGCGCTCATCGAAAACTGGCATCGAATTGAACCAATGATCGAAGAGTGCGTCAGCCTGTAGGTTGTACGTGTTGGCCGCTCCCTGCAACAGCTTGATTTGCGCCAGAACCTCGAACTCCTTACGCTTCTTGTCGAAGTTTATTAGCTTGTCCTCGGTGAGGTAGTCGGGATTCGCGGTGTGGATCATAGTCAGATCGGTGAGGAAGGTACCTAGATAAGGTATCGTTCCATGTGAGGTCTGCGTGCCCAGGTTTAAGATGAGCTTTTGCAGATGCCGGTCACTTTGATCGCTGCCTGGATCTGGGTTCTTGGCCGTTCCCTCACGCTTTAACACCTCTCGCAGGGTCCAGGCATTGTTGTCCTCCGAACAAATTCTTGCCAGCTCCGTAAAGACTTCCATCTGCGTTGAGAGATATAGGAAGGGGTTAAGTTCTGCTTTGTATATAGGGGAAATTATGTTAAACTTACCCTCTCCTTGGGCAGCACCTCCCAGATCTTGGAAAGTCGGTATATCGAATTGGAATTCAGAGCCGAAATGATGGCCTTAAGCGAGCTAAAGTTCTTAAGCATTCGCAGCTCCTGGGCAATGTCAATCCATCGTGATATGTTTAGAGCGCGCTCCTGCAAGTTAATGATAATATTCTTTACATTATATTCAAGCTAAGCAATCGAGCAACTCACCTGAGGCTTCAGCCGATCTATCAGGATGCTGGACACCACCCGAAAGAGCACTGCATTGAACTGGTTAATGGTGGCCACTACGGTCTCTGAACCTCCGCTATCTCTCCGGGCCCAGGTGTGCCCTAGGCACTGATGGGGTATCAGTCGCTTGAACAGCTCTGTGTCCATGCGGGTTAGTTGCTCGGCAAAGTGCCGGACGGGTACGTGAGGAAAGCGAAAGGCCTGCAGGAAGTGTGTTGGTCCTCGGTAGATGGGTCCATGGCCCATGGGCGAGAGATACAGACCGTTGAACTGATCGGTTAGGTCATACGAGGAGCCGTAGTGTGTGGGAATCAGAAACTGCTGCACTGGCTGGGACCCTGCAGCTGATAGCCAAGAAAGACCATTGCCCTCCAGGGCACCACCTCCGCCGCCGCCACTGCCACCATTTCCATAACAAGCCTGCCGAATGAGCCGCTCTAGACGATTCAACACCTTAATGTGCAGGTCGGAGCGTTTTAGTCGCTTGGTGGCAAAGCCCAGGATCTGCAGGGGAAAATTCATAATTAATATAAGTAATATAAAACTTGTGTTATATTTATTCCCACCTGCTGCAGGTTGTCCTCGTGCCAGTCCTCGGGAAAACCATCTAGCCACACATGCAGCGCTGAGACTAGCGTTTTCTTGTGCTGCTCGTGGATGGAGGCATGCGGATCGTAAGCGGGGTCCATGGCCTGGCCACTCTCCTGTGCCTGTTCCAGCTCCTCCAGATGCTTCTCGTGCAACGCATCGTAGCGCTGCGTCAACAGACTAAGCACCTGCTTTGGCGTGGAGAAGGTGCGGTATGTGGACAGGAACACATTGATGAACGTCGACTCCAGCTCTCCGTCGTCAGTGGCCAAAGCCTCCACTAGACGGGCCAGCGTCGCGGCCTTCACGAAGCGAACTCGCACTGTCTCCCACTCCAAATGGGAGATCTCATCATCAGAGTCCTGGGGGAGAATATATAAGTATATAAATTCTAGGGGCATAAAGGCGAGGCGATTTTCAATTTAAAAACTGAGCTGCTAGCGATGTTATCCGGCTAAGTAATTGATTATAGGAATTACTTACATTGCTCGCCGTGGGCGTTGGTCGGTGGTAGCGCACCTTCTTCAGGTAGACGGTGAAAATTGCATTCTTCTCGTGCTCTTCGCCCCAAAGGCGCCACGTGGGCTGTAAAATAAGAAAAACGGAAAGTGGATTAGTCAAAGTGAAGGTAAAATAGTGAACTTTCTAAAACTTAAATGTATTTTTCTTACCCTCAACTTTGTGTGGAACATTTACTAAGACAAGGCTAAGGGATTAAACTATAGTCTTAACTCGCAACCAAATGCTAGAAATATTTATTTAACAAGCTAATATATAGTTTGTCTATTAATTAACACAAATATTGTTGATATTTAAATTTCTAAATATTAAAGAAAGCCTCACAAATTATGGCATCTCCAAAATTCAATAAATATTTATGGAATATGGGAAATCTGTGTCAAAGTCAAAGATCACAGCCCATTCAATGGCAATTAAATGTATCATCCATCTAAATTTAGCCGCTATATCCGACGTATTTTAAATTTATTTCCCCTTAATACGAAACCAAGAAATTTTAAATATTCTCAATATAAACAATATGCCATTCGGGTTTTTGTGCAAAATGTGTTTTGTGCACGAAAAACTGTTTGTTTTTGTGGAAATTCGGCTGTCGGGCATTTCCATTTCCATTTTCATTACCATTTCCGTTTCGTGTGGCATCTTTGGCAGTGTTAAGGCCCCCAAAACAGCATTTGTTCTTGTCTAGTCTCGGTATTTTAATTGATACATAAATTCTTTGCTAATTTGTTGGAATATGTTTCAAAAGAAATGAAAACTAAAATGTTTTTCAAATCGTTTCGGCCTAATTGGAAATGAGAGGGAACATGAAATTGTGCAAGACAAAATTTATGTAAATGCAAAATCACTTATTAAAAAATGTAAACAGAAAATTCCTTTATAGAGAAAATAATTTTTGTTACGAAAATGTTCGTGATGTTCAACGCAGCAGTTTGTTATGTATTTTAGCCGCACTTTTCCCAAGGCCCCTGCTTTTCCGCAGCCCCGGAAAATGCTTCACATATTTTCGCTTAATCAACGCCAAAGCATTAAAATTCTAATTAGAAAATCATGCAACCGACAATGGCAGCAGCACTGTGGCTTTCCTCCTTACAAAATACCTTTTGTGTTTATGTAAAAACTATGTAAATACCGAGAGCACACAAACGGGCCCACATAAATGCGGCATAAGTGCTTAAATTGAAATTTACTAGCAGCAATGCCAAACGCGTGAAAAAAGCATTAAATGAGAAGTGAATGAATAAGCATAAGTTGAATAAACGCTCAGCAGCAACCGCTAAGGGAATGGCACGCAAAGTTCACGTCGGTATAGCCAAGTGTCTGGTACTTGGGCACTGTGTCTGCGATTGGGTGTGCGTGGTGCTGGCGCCCACCAATAATAAACAGCAGCTGAAAGTTACAACAAAACGTGGATTAGGAGAAGTCCCTATAAAAAGATTTTCTGTTTTTCCAGCATAGAGAAAAATTTCACGTGGCGCTTTCTTATCAATTTAAGATTTTACTTTAATGTTGAGGATAAATATGTTTTAAATTAATAAATTCATTAATATATGTACCTCTCATACGGTCTATGAGTACATAAAAATTCCATATCCTTTAAATATGTAAATATCCCATATTCTTTTTAAATTTATAAATCATATTGTTGTTATTTTTCCATTAATTGTGAATAATTTTGTATTCTTTAGTTTCAATAGAAAGAAAAGAATTATAAAGAATTATTTTGAGTAATAAATATTTTTATAAAAGCAATTCACAATGGAAAATCCAATGAATTCTATAAAAAGTGAACTAATTGCAAAGACAAATCCCATTCTTTTAAAAATGAAATAATTCCCTCAGCCCAGATTATATTTCTAAAGCCGATTGTGGCAACAATTTTGAATAAATCTTTGAGAAAATTATCTTCTTTGCTGCTCAAAATTGAAATATTTAAACGAAAAGCTTGAAATACTTTCAATTTTATCAGTGTGTTCGGCTAATCATGAATATTTTATTTGTTTTATTTCGTTCTCCCTGCAGATAGGGCGACAGCTGACCCCAAATGAGAAACCAACAAGGAATGCGAAAACATAAACATGATTTTGTGTTTGGGGGGAAGTAGTATCAAAAGGGAGGGCCTAACACACACGCGTACTTGGGGTCATCCATCCTAGACAGGCAGACAGACGGAGAGACCGACAGACAGACAGGCAGGCACGAATCTCATGTTGATCCAATTAATTGCCCGCATGCGCTTTGATTACACCAAACAAAAGCGAACCGAAATTGCTCAAATGTTTAGTTCACTTCGTTAGCGTTTCGTAAATTTTTATTAAAGTACTCGTTGTACTTTAATATTTCGTAAAAACATAAAGAAAAACACGCTCTTTTTACCCAGAGCGTTAAGTGGTGGCAGGCAGCGATTTGTTTCGTGTTTTGTGTAATTGTGCATAAACTTAAGGTCTTTTTTGGGGGGGAGATGGATCTGGAAACAGCTGAAACACTTCCAAATGGCCTTGCAAAAATAGAAGAAGATGCGATGGGGAAACACTGCCGAGTGTGGCAATCGAGAGATCCGTTTGCACTTGAAGAAATTTGGACGTCGATTAAGATGTTGCCTCCCTTCGAATTGTTCACAGCAGCGATGAGGAGGAGGAGGAGGGAAATTCTCACAATAACAACAGCTGGGAAAACGTTTCTTTCTTGCTATCTTCTCTTTTTTTTTTTGTTGTTTGTTAAATCAGCTTCCTGCTAAAAATCCATATAAATAAGCCAGAAAATTGCAATTGTTTTTATCTAATTGTGTAGCATGCTTCAGCCTAATTGCCGCTTTCTGTTTTATTTTATTATTTTTTCGGCTGGCTGATTTACACACACTTCCCCTTTGCCAATCTATTATACAGATATTATATACATACTATATATATGGTACATATACAATGTGAAGGCAACATTTAATCAATTCCGATTCACGATCATCGGCGCCGGCAGCGACTTTTTCTTAGCGGCATCTGCCAAAAAAATACTTTTTCCGCCGTTCTTGATTCGTTTTGCGAAACGTACAAACATACATTCCAATATACAGATGTACATATCACGTATACGTATTTATTTAATTTATTTTTTGTTCTGTCTTGTTGTTTTTTTTTTCTTGGTTAAACACTGATGCCTTATACGCGCTGTTCACTTGCGTTTTTGTTGTTTAATTAATGACGCATTATGGCAGCTCAGTTCGATTCCCCATTTGCGTCAAAAGTGAAGGAAATACTACTATTGCTACTTAAGAAATAATTTACAGGCAAATCCTCGGCGCTAAATCAAGTATGAACGGACATTGATTTATGGGATGCAAGTGGACATTTAAATAGGCAAACGAAAGTCACTGAGTCATGACTCCAGAATTTTAAAATCTCTATCAAGCAGAAGATTTCTTCTAATAGAGAATTCAGATAATATTAAAAAAAAATAAGAACCTCTTTATAATTATTATTAAAAGGTATTTTAGAGTTAGGAAACGTAATTCCATTTATTTATCCAGCTTCCCAGATTATTTTTAAAATTTAGATATGTTTTTCGGTTGTATATAACTTCTCTAAGACCAACTATCTTAATCCCCGCACACCGCCAGATGGAAATTACTTCAATAATTGAGCTACAATTAGTAGTCTATTGCCTTACCTCAGCCCCAGATTCTTGCATGCAACTCAATCAATTAATTAGTGTCAATTAGACAATCAATTGGATAAACATAATTAAGCCGGATGTGACTCAGGCGACGTGGCTGCAACTCGTCAGTTGCCGCACACCAAACAAAGCCAAACAACAAGTGCAAAAAATAAATGGGGAAAAAGCAAACATTTTAGGAAATACAAATGTTCACTTTATTGCGTTTCATTCAATGAAATAAATAGTCATAAAATGGGAAATGTTTGGGCACTTTGATTGCGTTCGATAAATGGTTGAATTTATCTTAATTAAAGTATATTAATTAAAGACAATTAGTTACTTGGAAAATTATGAATAGATTAGGTTTTTAAGCAAGTAAAGGATTTATTTAATTATCCCTGTGATATATAGAAATTACCACTTTTATATATTTTTCTAAATAAAAGATTATTTAATTGAACTGAAAATAGATTTAAATAATCCCTTAAAATGCTGCAAATTACCTAATAAATTATTGGAAACCCCCCTTTAACAATTTACCTTTGTGTAGGTATAGTTCTTGGCATGCAGATCTTTGGTCTTCTTGGAGAGATTCCTTAGGGTGGCCCCAGTGCAGGCACATAGATACTTAAGGCTGGCCACCACCTTCCGCTCGGCATTTAGCACCGCCGAGGAGACATCCAGGTCGTCATAGGAGTGATACGAACTGTTCCGGCGTGGCTTGGCAGAGGCAGAGCGGGATCTCCGCTGCTGCTGTTGCGGCTGTGGGCACATATCCACGGGCGGCAGGGGCGTTGAAGATTTTTTCCTTTGCCTTGGACAGGTGTGGTGATGGTAATGCTTCTTCAAGTCCTCCTGCTGCTCCTTCTGCTGCTGCTGCTGATGGTAGGCACAGGAGTGGCTGGAGGTGTTGTTGTTCACCTGACGCCAGGCGCTGCTGAAGTCCGTATTGTCCAGCGGCGGCATGAGGGCACGGTTATAGCCACTGAGATCCTGGAGCTGATACGCACAGGTGTGACTCTTGATGAGAGCGGATTTCTGCTGCTGCTGTTGCTTCTGGCTATGCGGGCATTTGCAGTTGGCACGACTTGTGAAATTCTGCAAGTTTTTTCGGTTAAAAACACACCAGTTTTTCCTCTCAAAAGGGGGGCTTTGCTTTGTACTTGATCTTGATCGCCACGAGCGGAGGTTCATTGATTTGACGAGAGACGACCCTCAACCCACTTGAGCTGTCGTCTCAGTTCGTTCACAGAGCCCCTGACCTTGGCTACAATTTGACTCCAAAACGCACACACACACACCAAACACAATCCACTCGCATTGTTCAGCTGTATTTGATGTTTATGAGCTATCCAAAACAACAACAACAATAACAACAGTAATAGAAAATACCCAAAAATAGAAACATAAAACAATCAAACAAACCCGGCAGACAAACAGACAAAAAGTGAATTTTTGACAAGCAACTTTGTATGTACTTCAAGTGGCGCTCACTCATCTCCTCCATATTTGGCTAAATACAAAGCCCTGGAGCTGAATTTACGACCACTCGACGAGGCCCAACAATTTCTTATTGTGCTAGGCAGCCAGGCAGGCAGGCAAGTCGTCGCCGGTGTTCATCCCGTAAACAACATCCCAAGTACAATGATCATCCCGGACGAAATGCCTTACAAAGATGCGTTCAACTTTTACCAGGAAGTTATTATAGTTGTTGATGTTGTTTTTGAGGCCACAGTATTTCACGCCTATTGACAGCTGCGCACAGGTTTCGCCAGGGAAATATCCAGCAAAAGATACTCTAACAAAGGATCAAACTGGCAAAGGCAATCAAGATAAATTTACAAAAATAAAGGCTAACGTTTCATAGAAAAAATATCAGTATTTAATAAACTCAAAACAAATTCTTTAAATTCTATCACAATTAAAAATATAAAACAACACATCCCTCAAAGAGCATTTCGATTTCGACTATTTTCTAGCAAAACCAAAAAACTATTCAATATGTTTGCTTAGATAAATATTTTCTGGCCTCTGTTGTGGTGGAAACTGCGCTGCGCTTTCCTTTTCTCCAGCGGTTTTATGGCAGTTTTCCATCTTTCTCTCTCTCTAGCGGCCCAGCCCATTTCATGTTGAGTTTTGACCATAAATTCAGGCCAACTTCAGGCCATTTGGCATCTTTGCCCAATTACTACAGCCCGACCTGGCTCCATGGGCAATTACATAACTCGTTTCTGGCCAGATTCGTGTGAAGAGAAATGTCATTTTGGTCGGTAGGTCTTTGAGACTGACAGTTAATCTCGTCTTGGAAATTAATCATAGAGAGGTCAGCGCTGGGTCATGCGTGTGGAAAGGAGGGGCACAAGAAAAGGTCGGACCTGGAACGTGCCTCGAATTGTGGATATTGATGCCTTGAAATGAAATAATCAAGAAATGCAACGAAGGTCGTTCGATCAAATACGCTACACAAAAATTAAATCGAGCGCTATCAAATAAAACCCATATATATATATTCTGAAATGAAGAAAATGGGTTGGTAATACAGGCACGTTCCACCCAGCATGCGTCAGGCATCCTCTGGGATTTTGTTGCCCCAAGGCGAGGCCATAAACTAGATGCAATCTGAACAAAGCTCCTAAGTCGAGAATGAATTGTTTGTGGATTGTGCTTACAAATTTGTGCGAATCATTTGAGAAGCAAAAGCCGGAAAATGTTCAAGTAAAAACATATATGTATCTTTTGGGTTAAAGTTCAAGCGATTTACTTTAAATTATAACCAAATTGTGCATTTAATTTCTACAATTTTCCCACTCTAATCTTAATACTTTATTTATAAATCGACATGTAATGCTCTCATACACTTCACCCTGAAGATTGCATATTAATTATCAAGAAATATTCCACTCACCCTGAACTTGAAGCGATAACAGAATATGCTGGCCCATTTCGCAACTGTTAAACAAAGTTTCTTCGACTGATTAGAATTAATCCTTCGAATACAGCAACCTAGATTGCTTTGTCTCAAAGCTGCCTTCGCCTTTAATCAATATGCACATACATTGCACTCGATCCGTACCAAGACCCACTCATTTCATTCACGTTTATTGTTACAACGATTGCCAAACGAGACGCGGCAGAAGCAGAAACAGAACACGACTCGGGGAGGAATTGAAATTTGCATGACTGAGTTTCTGAACGAGTTCGAATGATTCATCAGAAAATACCCGGCACACGGGGGAAAAAATAAGCATAACGGCTGCCGAAACAAAGCTCATTACAAGTGATGAAATTTTTATATTATATTATAATAATAATGACCAGACTGGGGCGGCAATTGTCAAACATTTTCGTGTTTGTGTATACAAACGCCTCAATTATAAAGAAATAACATCCAAGTACCGATGATGATGAACCGGCTAATTGGGAGCGGCCCACATCATCATCTGTCTATATATAGAGCAGGTGACCTTTCCTCCAGAAAATCGCGTGGGTACAGACTTTTGTTTTCCAGCATGGAGTGGTGGGGGGCTTTTCTCAATTACAGATCTTGGCAAAAATAGCCAAAAGTCAAAACAAAGGAGAGTCGAACTAAAACAATAATAAAAACAACATCAAAGCGGATGAGCATGAGTTTTGCATTTGCAATTGGGGTGGAAATATGCTTCTTTTGGGATCAGGAAAACAGTTGTGCTTAAAATTGCAATGCCTAATAAATATTAAATAATAAATAAATTATTTCAAGGGAAGTTAGTGAATATTTTTCTGCTTAGCAAGTTTGTTATAATATTATTCATTTGCTTTGTTATATTTTCTTTAATTTTAATATCTCTATAAGTGTTTATAAATTATTTAATAATATATATTATGCAAAAAAGTATTGTAAAAATTATTTATCAATATCTAAACAACTTTTAACAAGTCCTCCTAGTACATGCATTATTTTACCCACAACTGTAGGCACACATAGCTATTTTTATACCGGCAACCCCTGGCACGAGTTTGTGAATTGCAGCAACAGAAGCAGCAGCAGCAACACAAAAACATCGCAAAAACCAAATTGAAAAACGCCAAAGAAAAAAGATACTGAAACTAAACACCACTCTCCCCCCCTCAGTCATCTCTGATGTGACTGACTGACTGACTAAATGACTCTGACTGACTGTCAGTTACATTTGACTGCATCCGACGCAGTCAGCTTGACAACATTTGTTGCTCCCTCAGTTGCATTGGAAGAAATTTTGGATTTTATTTGGAATAAACATGGACGATATATGACCTTATTAAGTGGCTAATAAGACTTTAAATATGCAAAATAATTTCTATAAAAAATTGATTATGTTTAAATTAGACTTAACTAATAATTTTTCTATGATAAATATACAGCAAAATCCCACAAAAAAATCAAGGTATTGCATTGAAATAATAATGTTTTTCCTGTGTACCAATCTCTATAGCTCTCCCTCTCTTTGGGCTATTATCAAACCACATCCGTCGGGCAGTAGCAGCAGCAGCAGCAGCAGAGATGATGTACAAACAATACAAAATATATCAACTTGAACTAAAGCTTGAGCCAGTGAGCATAGCTCGCCACGTAAATTATTTTTATGCATTCCCCACTATCCATCATTCCATCCACTCTCCTCGGAGGAAGAGGCGTAGCCTTTGTTTTGCATACAATGGGCGCGGGTAAATGTTTTGGAGGGGTTCCTCTCCACATAAATGGATGACACACAAAAACAAAAAATGAACCCGGGCACAGCAGCAAACTTGAATGATATATGGCCAGATTTCAAATTACAAATTAATGACATTCACAAATAAATTGGGTTTATTAAAGGAAGATAAAATAAACATTTCTGCCAAACTATTTATGATTCACTAAGAATGTTTACCCAAAATATCTCTAAGCTAAAGAAAACCCCCGAAACCACAAAAATAGATAGGATAATGTGCCTGGTCATGGTTGTTCCAGCTATATCAATGAGAAACTTCGATTATAACTAATTACCATTCACGACCTTTATCGATTCCCTAATCCTTTCCCTACTCAAGTTTTATTTCTGGACTCCACCAAGGCGTAAAGTTTCCAGGCCATTGGCTTTTACCCGTAAACCTTGTTGACATTTCTTGCGATTCGACACCAAGACATATACCACAGTCATCACTCGTCAAACAGGACCAGATCAAGTACAAAGCAAAGGGCTGAGACAACTTTTTGTAAATAAAGGGATCGAGATGAGTTCATTGTAGGCGATATTATCCATGTAGTTGACTTAAGGGGGACATATTTACATATATTTATGTAAATATAACAACAATAAACCAACTACAAGATGTGTGTAGCGTTTGGATACTCTTACAGTGATAGTTCAGATAAAGTAGCTTTATTTATTAAGAAGAGATTTTTGAATTAGAAAACTTAAATGGGTTCGTTGAATTATTTTCTATTGATTGATATAAGAGCTTTTTTTCTATATGAAGAATATATAGGAAATATTTCTTAGAAACCACTATAAGGGCATCACAAGCACCACTCTCTCTCCTCCTTATCATCTCTGATCTTTTATACCGGGACTTTACCATTTGAGATTGGCTTTTGTTTCTTGAGAAATATTGTTGAGATTTCCGCTGATGCTGCTGCTATCCTTTGTTCCTCCTTTAATTTACACGTCTCCTTTTAATGCTGTGCTGTGATTTTCCTTCAGTTTTTCCGCCCAACTGCAGCACATTGAAGTGGGCGGTGGTAGGTAGGTAGCTTCGTGTGTGTAAGGGCGAGTAAAATCGATATTCCTGCTGCCCTTTTTCTATGGCCGTCTGTCCGCTGTTCGGTTCAGCTTCTTCCTGGCAAGCGGATGAGTCAGGGGGCTTGGTGGGTGGGATGGTGGTTACTGGCTCACCGACTACTTGGTAAGCGGTGAGTCCTTGGTCCGCGAAGGAAAGTAAGGGTTCGTTGCACTACTGTTTTATTGTTGCTACCGAGGCGTTGGATGCACTCGCATAAACACCGAATTTCGTAATCCCGCTTGCATTTTCATTTGTTGTGCCGAAAATCTCAACATGAGATGATACATCCATGTAATTACAAAAACATTGTACAAAAATTCACAATTGGGGGTTTCTCGAGATTTTCGTGCGGCTGGTGGCCCGGGGGGAGTAAGGGGGTAGTAAGACGCGCGCGAGGCACACACACACAGAGAGACAGAACGCTCAAAAAACGCAACACAACCACCGCCGACGACTGTCGAAAGCACTCTGGGGCTGCCTTGCCTGCCTGCCCTCGTTCGGCACTTAGAACACACACACGACACTGGCCCCAGTCGAGCTCTCTCGGCCTCTCAGAACGTTGGCTGCCAGGGCTGCTCCGGCGGTAGCATCCCCATGTTTGACGAGCTGCTCCAAGCGGACGCTCTCCCAATTACACACTCTTTCTCTGGTTGTTCTCAGGTATTCTCAGGTTTAGAAAATTCGTGGGAAATTCTAGCACCCACTATGGATTTGATACCCCACAATCTTAGCTTAATTGGACATAAGGGGTTAGAGGGTCAATTAAATTTGTATATTTTTTATCTTGGTATAAAATAAAGAACAATATTTTAATACATAGAAATATTTCAGAAGATCTTCCATATTCACTACAATTTTTTTTAGATTAAAAGGCTTAAACACAGAAACGCCTTTGTTTTTAAACCTAATAAAAATTTGTCCCCATTTATGTTACAAAATATTGCATATTTTATAGCAGCATTAAATTAGGGAGCATTTAAAAGTTTTAAATATTTTGATGCACACATTTAATATAATTTTTAAGGGATTTAAAATTCCAATTTATTGTGACAACATCCAGAAACTCAAAGCCTGAGTAAACCCACAGTCGAAGCACTCAATTTAAGCTTTTCCACTCGGTTCAACTGTTCTCGCTCTGTTTATGTTTTTCTGATGAGCAACTGCGTTGTTTGTTGGATTCTCATCAGAACGCTCTCAGGGGTCCCCAATCCCCTGATATTCAGTATATTTTTGGTATAACTTTCGGACAACTTCACACTGACCCCAACAATGGACATTTGTTTTCATTATCTTCACGCATTTATCAATAGAATTTATGAGCTCCTCTGTACAACTTTAAGACCAGTGCCAGGTATTTTCCAAATTTTTGATTAATGCCAGGGAAAAAAATTTGAATAATTTTATTTCACGTTTTATTTATTTTTATTTTGAGGGGAGGCCCAAACATGTGAACTGGAATGACATAATTATGCAAATGGGAATACCTGAATACCGTCTGGCATTTTGTTATTTGGTAACGAATTAAAAGAAAGCTAGCGCGGAGGAAATCAATAAGCGAAAATATTAATAAAACGTGCATTTACGTAAGCGCCAATCAAATGTTGTCTGAGGCATTGTCTGTCGTTGGACAAACATTGGACCCCAAAAGCAAGTCAATTGATCAATTAACGTGAATGCAACAAGTCGCAAGACAAAGGGAGCAGACTGATAAGGCCACAAGGGATCGAGATGGAAATTGATAAGTCTTATGCTGATTATGTTGGATAACAAAGAGGCAAAAAAGGGAAGTTATCAATTTGGAGGATTATCTGGAGGATCAGAATCTGAGTATAAACAAGTGTACTTAAGGGGTTTTCATTCACAACTTATTGTAGTCTTAAGTGAACGAGAATGTTAAGTTCTTTTTGATGATGATAAGACAGATAAGATAGGTAGATAGATAATTATCATATAGCTAGATACCTTATCAGTGGCAACACTTTTAATTATGTTTAAACTTGAGAAATTATTAAAGTACAATTTCCACACACATTGACATTGACAGTGATTATTTTCATACAAGAGAAGGATAATACTTGAATGTAAAAATAGATTTAAATGCATAAAAAAATAAATAATGAACCCGAATCAAGATTAGCAAGTAATCCTTTCATTTTAATTTCAAGCTTAAATGATTATACAAATTATAGCCTATTCAGGCCATCAATTTTGATTCGTGTTAATCCAGTCTACACAAATATTTAACCAAGCAATTAGCGGTCTTGGCCAAAAATAAAACTAAAAGCTTCCACACAAAGTTCGAGCCCTGCGAGATACTTTCAAAATGACTTTCTATGCATTTTCCCCTTTACTTTCTACGCTGGCTATGTCCGTATATATATGTTTATAGTATAGTTATGGTATGTACCAGGTAATGGTTTAGCTACTCACCAAACTATCGGCCACATTTTGACTCATTATACTCCGCGACGTTGACGATGGCCAGATGCTGCAATTACTTCAAGGTGCGTGCTGCTCGGACTCGGACACAGATGCGATGCAATTGCTGATGATGATGATGATGACTGGTGGTATCTGTCGGATACGGGCATTTTGGCCTGGTCACAGCTAACGACGACGACGACTCGAATAGATCCAGAGGCACTAACACTCACTCGGACACGTGCAGCGCGACTCACTTATTTATTTATTTCTCTTTTTTGGGTTGTGCAATTCGCCCGACAAGCGGATGTATCTGCGAGATACGCGACCAAACTTGCAATCGTATCGAAACCAATTTCAAGTTTTCTTTTCCATTTTGTTACCGAACTGTAAGAAAGCGACAAAACGTTCAGGTGAAAATCATTTTAGCTCAATGGAAAGTGCGACAGCCGCCGGAGCAGCAGTCAATAAAAGTCCAAAACAGAAGAAAAAAAATGGAGCTAACTAAACCGAATCGAAGTGAGACGCGCACATTGCTGGCATTCCAGAGGCTTAGAAGCCAAGACCAAGCGGAGACCAAGCGCCATCAACTGGCGAGCAGCAACTAACCCGCTGTGGAGCACCACGGCTACTGGGGTAGGAAAGACACAAATGAATGCGGTTTGAACGTGGCGCGCAACTGATTTACGATATTCAGCTGCGATATGGCAAAGATACAGTGGGCTGAGTTGCACTTAATTGAGGTAAATTTAGAGATATATTTCGCACAAAAAGAGAGAGAGGAACCACCCACTAATGCAACTGAGGAGGATGCTCTTAATATCCATAAGACTAGTCACTGTATCTGTCTATCTTGATATCTACTTTTCTATCTAAATATCTCCCTATCTATCTATATATTTATATATCTATTTATCTATAGTTGTGTCAATCTGTCTATTTATCTCACTACTCATTTTTAAGATTTGTTTTTGACATTTTAAAGTTGAAAGCAGTTATCAAATTTTTGTATAACTATATCAAAAAATATATACCCGAAACAGGGTGTCAGGATTTGAACAATTTTTTAACAGATACAATTCTTGCAATGCTCCTGCCATCCCTGACATTACTTAGATTTATCTAGAATTTATATAATGTATTTTATAATGTGTCTAGTCCAGTAATATGTATTTTATTACTAAATTTACCATTTCTACTTGAGCTCTCAACCTAAATAATGTTTTTAATTATTTGTTTTGCCCATTAAATGGTTAGAACACCCCTCCACGCCCCACTGTGGTGATCTATGCAAATGGACAGACACTGCGAAGTTGACAGCACCTAATGATGGATTTCTTTTTTACGATCCGTAATCGCTGTTACCGCTTAGAGCAGCGCAACCCATAACAACTTCGTCTCGAAATATTTAAGTAACGCAAAACAAAACATTAATGAAAGTTTTTTCCTTCAGCACTGTTGTTGTTTTTGCTACTATTATGGGTTACCTGGGTACCTGGGTTCGCATTCGATCGCTGGCTTGGTATGTGTTCTGCATAGCCCGCTTGGACACACATGAAAAAATGCGGAAAATGTTTGGACAGACAATACCTGGGCCACAAAACAAAGAAAGAAAAACAAAACAAAACGAAGAACAGGTAGACGAATATCGTTGGTATTTAGAGGCTTGCCAAACGGCCAGAGAGAAATCTGAGAATTATGGAGAATCTGAATGAGAATCTATCTGAGAGATTGAGAGGGCTGCAGAGAGCACATGGTGGTCAATCAGGTGTTTTGGAGGTACAAACCAGAGACCCAAACGAATATCGTAAGTTGAGTTCAATAATTTATAAATGAATAATAAAACTTGAAAGGATAAAGATATGGGAACAGAAGAATATATTTAACATTTCTTAAAAAACTCTTCAAATATTTAAAATTTTAACCCAGAGACTCTTCTTAACATTAAGATATATATTTTTTGAGAACCATAATAAGCTTAATTTCAAAGTAGAAATACATCTTCATTCAAAACGAGCTAAAGATTCATATTTAAGTATCATTAGGGGCAGG
This sequence comes from Drosophila anomelani, assembly GCA_035045905.1. NCBI lineage: Eukaryota > Metazoa > Arthropoda > Insecta > Diptera > Drosophilidae > Drosophila > Drosophila anomelani. The sequence goes on from JAWNOO010000165.1 coordinate 16,488,090, forward strand.
TTTGTTTGGCCAAACACAAAACAAAACTTGAACAATCATCAACCTTGATTACCTTGAGCTTCAAATGACCCTTTTCAAAGCCTCAACTCAAGCAGATGAGGCACACAGAAAGAATTGTATTTATAAGCACAATTAATATTAAATTATTCATACAAAAAGGTTACTATTTAATAAGGAACTAAAGTCATTTAACAAATAAAAAAGAATCGACACAAGCAATGTTATATTATGATTTATATAATGAATAAACTTGGCTCTATTTTAAAGGAACATAATGGAGAAAATATATTAAGCATTCCATTTGTTAAAAGAAATCTCTTTTTATATACTCATTTAATAATGTAATATTCTCATTCTTTCCATATCCACATTGCAATTAGTTTTTAAATTGAAATTCCTTATAAGAACTTATTAAAACCGTGTAAATATTTATTCATTAATGGACAATTAATGCAAAAAATATATATGTACATATAAAAACTGTAAGATAAATATGGATCTCAACCTCATAATCTATAAGCATTTAAAACCATTACTGATCACATTTTATATTCCAACGTTGTATTATTTTTTGCTGTGCAGCTAATTCTGGGCTTAATGCCCAGCTGAGCTCTTAAATTATAAGCTGCGGATCCTTATCCCTCTTTATATGGCCTCAGCCCTAGCTCAGCCTTTGCATCTCCCTAGTTAGTTCTAAGAACTATAAAACATCATCAATTCATTAGCATTTTTAACAAGATTTAAACAAAAGTTAAAACAAGCTGCTCGACGTCAGCGATTCTCTCGTTGCCATCGAGCTCTCTCTTTTTCTGATTTTTTTGTTCTGTCAGCTTCTGGGGCGAGCTTTTTGCGAAATTTGTGTCTGTTTTTTGTACGAATAGCGTTTTTTTGTTCTCTGTTTTTTTCTTTTTTTTGTGGCTTACACCTCCACACAGCTGAGCTGGGTTCCATAAACGATATTAAAATATTTATATATGTCCCAGTGATATATGGGCTCCTCATTGTTGTTGCTGCTGGGCCATATTTACAAATTGGCATTTATTTTTTGGCCTGGCTTAAAACTTAGTTAGGTTCTCTCACTCTCTTCTACCACCTTTTCTCTCTTTTCCTGTTTTCTCTTTGCGATTGCAATCATGATCTCACTCAGTTTTTCGCTTTACGATATCAAATTGCTTTATTAGCCAAAAAAAATACAAAAAAAATAAAGGCAAAACGGAGTCGTTGTTAAAATCTTTTTATATTCTTAGTTTTTTGCTTTATGTTTTTCTCTGCTATTATTGTTCGATTCCATTCCAGTGATTTCTTCTTTGTCACTTTAACACTCGTTTCGGACGTGTTTTTCGGCGGTAACACGCAAGCAGCTCTATAAACTGCCAGCTTTTTGATACCAATTTATCTTTAGTTTGATTTTTAGCTGCTATTTTTTATGCTGCGGAAAATTCCGTTCTATAAACATGAGTTTTATTAAGAATATGTTATTTGAATATAGAAAAAGTGATTGAGTTGATGGGAAATTGTGGCTTTTTGGTAAAAGATACATGTGTATCTTTGTACTTAAAAGATACTTTTATAAACTTTAGCTTTCTGTAGAAAAGGGCCTAGTTTTAAGGCTTATTTCGTTGATTTCTTTGTATAACAATTTTAATAATTAAAACTAATAGAATTGATTGAATTTTAAGAAGTTTAAACATTTTTATAACCAATTTTGCACACTCTTCACCGATTTTCATTGTTTTCATTGTCTTGACAACTTCACAATTTTCTAGTTATTTTTTATACATTATTTTAGCCGTCTCTCTTGGGCCAACAACTCAAAAAACACGTTGCAATTGGCAACTGGTTTACAGCTATGCAACGGCAAACACTCACACACTATCGGATCATATATCTATATGTATACACACACCTGAGAGCGGCTAGGTAGACACACCAACACAAAAGCAAATAAATGTTGCAGGTGTGTAAATGCCAATTTTTTTCTGTGTTGTTTCATGGAGTTTATCTCTTCACTGGTGCAATGTATTATTAACTTTTTTTGTTACCACTTTCGCATCTATATATATATTTTTTTCGTGTAATTTGCGCAATTAATTGTAATTACTTGATTGGGCATTTTCGATAGGGATTCCCGCTCTGTATACCTTTTAGATTTTCATGCTGCTGGGCTGATGGCTGATGGTTGTTGCCACTTTTGTGCACCTTTTTTTTCACACACAAACTCGAAACAGAAAATGCCATTAATGATACTACTACGACGATGTGGTTGTTGTTTTTGTTGTCTTGAGCACTTGGAAATTTTCGTTACGCTTTGGCAGACATTACGAGCCACGCTCCGCATCCGCCGACCTCCTCTATCCGCATCCGTAATCCGCACTCCGCGCGCCCTCTACGATATACGATGGCTATATAGTTGTTGGTGGGATCTCGGATCGGGAATCGGAAGCCCGGGACGAACTCGTCTATCTTTGGTTACACGTAGTTTGCGACTGATGTGAGCGAAAAAACAAACCTCAGGCCGAACTCACAACTGAAGCTGGTACCTCCCTACCACCGCAGCGGCGTCTTCTGGCCAGGTTAACACACAGAGCAAGAGAGTGAATTGAGCAAACAAAGGTAGGAGAGAGAGAGAGTAGAAGAAGAGATACTGCCAGATATCGGCCACTGAGCTCAGATTTTATTTTTTACCATACGATATTTAGCTTTGGTAGCAAAGATTTGCCGAATATCGTAAGCGAAGGCAGCCAAAGATACGGCTTTAGTAGTAGAACTATAAATAATTAATCAGTGATAAAAGTTAAGAAATACCAAAGATTACGTTATTATATATCAGTAGTTAGTGTCATACTTTTTTTACACAATTAAAAACAAGAAAGAACACTTGAATCACTCATAGCCCTGGCCTCAGAACAAAACGACCAAGTCTTTCATCTCGTTTTTTGTTTTTGGGAAGCATATAAGTTAATGGTTTGTTTAAAATGAACTTTATCATAATTAATAAATTAATTAACAACCTGACGTCTAAAATAATTATCTTTGAAAATGTCAGAAAAATATGCATTCAAAATGGTTTTGCAAAAGCTTGAGAAGCAATAATTTCCTCTCACTTACAAAAAACTATTATTTATTTAAGAAAATATTTATATCTGTGCTTACTCTTCATTTTCTTTGCCTTGTTGTTCTTTTTCGACTTTGTCTTGCTTTTCAGTTTCGATTTCTTTGGTATTTCGACGATGATTACCCATTAAATAATCTAATATTGATTTAAGAAAAAGTTAATAATTATTATTTATTTAAGAAAATATTTATATTTACAGTCAGTGCTTACTCTTCCTTTTCTTAGCCTTGTGCTTGCATTGGTTGCCGATTATTGACGTTTTCTTGATTTTTAGTTTGGATTTCTTAGACTTTTTCGATGATTAACCATTAAATAATCTAATATTGATTTAAAAAGAAATTAATAAATATTATTTATTTAAGAAAATATTTATATCAGAGCTTACTCTTCTTTTTCTTTGCCTTGTACTTGGATCGGTCGCTCTTCTTTAGTTTGGATTTCTAGGCCTTTTTCGATGATGATTACCCATTTAATAATCTAATATTGAAATAAGAAAAAGTCAATAACTATTATTTACTTAAGAAATGATTTATATTTACCGTCAGTGCTTACTCTTCTTTTTCTTCGCCTTCTGCTTTGATCGATCGCTCTTTTTCGACTTTTTCTTGCTTTTCAGTTTGGATTTCTTGGACTTCTTCGATGAAGAGCTCTTGTGTGATTTTTTAACTTTGCTGGATTTGGATCGCTTTGCCTTTTTGACTGGAGAGGAGTCGGAAGAGTTTGAGGAGGAGTCGTCACTGGAACTATCTTCGCTGTCCTCGCTGCTGGAGATCACCTTCTTCTCTACCCACTTCTCCGCTTTTCGTTTTTTGGGAGCATGCTGCTGCCACAGCTGCTGCAGCTTGGCATCTATGCCAGCCTCCGCCTGATCCTCTGGTGCCATCGGCCTCTGAGGCACTGCTCCCGGCAGTTTTGGGCCATACACTTCCTCGGGCGGCAATTCGGCCATGGCCTCTTCCTTGTCGTTCTTCAGGCGCTCCTCGCGGGATTTAAATGAGATTTTCAACTTATTTCCCTCAATTGGAGCAAACTTGGGTGGTGCCGTTGCCTCTTTGGGTGCCTGCTCTTCAGGGGGCTTGAATAGAGCCGCAAAAATCCCTCTGGGTGGCGAAGTATTCCTCAGCACATTGACAGCGGCTGCTGAAGTGGATGAGCTGGAGGGCAGACCCAGAGCTTCCTGCAGGGCAGCCAGCTTATCCTGAACCGGATTCGTCGGGGCTTCTTTAACTTTTTCCTCCTCTTCGTCGCTGTCATCGAAGATGCTTTTGAACAGATCAACCTTCTCCGAAATTGGTTTATTTCTCGACTGGTCCACCGCCTGCTCCAACGGGGTCTTCGGCACAAAAGTGGACTTGACTGGATCCACCTCTTTTTGCACGGGTTTCTCCTGTTCAAAAACCGACGCAGGAGCGAGAGCGGCGGCTGGTGGCTCCACCTCCTTCGGCTTCGGTTTTTCTATGTGCTTGGGTATAATTGTGGGAGTTTGAAAATTTGCTTTGGTATTTACAGAAGTCTCGAGGTAATCGAAAACAGAAATCTTTGGCTTCGCCTTGAGTTCCTTTTCCGGTTCCAGCATGGCGCCGCCAAAGGGTTCAGCAATATTGTACCGCTTGCAGAGAAGCGAAGCTGGTTTCCACATGGTTTTCGTTCGCTCCATCACAACCTTCCGCTCTTCGGGGGCTTTTTGCTGATCCTTGACCTGCTCGGCCTGGACAGTGGCCTCTGACACAAATCGGTCGTTCATAAGGCCATCCAAGGGTCGATAAATCTTGGCTGCCTGAATAAACTCCTTCTTTTCCATTTCGCGATCCCACTGGGAGAGTGTAACAGGTTGCAGGGTGGCCAAGAAGTCGGTTATCGCTGCGTCGTCTTTTAGATTGGAGGCCACAAACTTGTCATAGCGCAACTGCTTGGCCTCGTCCGCCAGGAAGGGTTTGAATGTGCCAGAGGATGATGCAAGAGATAAATCCTTGGTCTTCAAGGCAGCTTTCTCTTGTATCGCAGCATTGGTTTCCTTAACCTCCTTAGCCATTTCGGTGGTACGCTCCTCGCCACTTTCCGTAATAACGCCGCCCTTTGTGAAACCCTCAGTTCTGGCATTGATCCGTTCTAGCAGAGATTTACCACGATCCTTGAAGGGATTCCCCTTGGGTTGCTCTTCTTCTCGCTTTTCTTCGGCTTTCTGCTCACCCAGCAGCCGTGCCCGCTGGTCAGGATTGAGATCATGCCTGCCCAGGCCTGTGCGCTTGTACTCCGTGTTTGTTTCCAGTTTCCTGGCCCGTTCCTTGTCCATGGGAGCAAATCGACTCTTGCGCTGCAGCCAGTTCCTGGGCTCAAAGTCACGGGGCAGATCTATGGCGTAAGGCTTTTGCAGAGCTGCCCCCGTCTTGTCCTCGCTGAAGCCTTCAATTACGTGGCGCTGCTGGACGTGCTGCTGCTTCTTCTGTTTGGGCTTCTTATCCGCCAGCGAGAAGTCGTAGCGGGTCATATCGTCGCGAGCATATATATCATCATCCTCCTCTTCGAAGGCCCCCACTCCGAAAGCCTGGCCTCGAATGGAGAGCTGCTTGTTCTTTGCCTGGGCCTCCAGCTGGCCGAAAAGATTAAAGTGCTGCATGGGCGTGGCAGAGCTGCCCGAGGATTTGGATAGGATGGGATCGCGGCTAAGGCCGGAGTAGCTCATGCCGAAGCGGTTCTCCTTAGGAGTGTAGAAGATGGGTTCATAGTCGTCCGGAGCGAATGTTATATCCTCATCGTCTTCGTCGTCCTCCGCCTCGTCGCCGTCGCTGCTGTATTTCTCATTTGTCACCGACTTCGAGGGCAATCCCTCGGCTCCGTAGTGCTCCAGGAGATACTGCTCCCTCTGGTTTCGTGCGGTAGCCTGACGCTTCTCTTTTCTGGTTTGCCGCGGACCCACTCCTTGACCGGGCTTCCAGCCCATGCTTTTGAGTATCCGCACAGCTACCTTGTCGCGCACCGGTCGCAATAGCTGCTCCAGCACCGGCATTCCGGGAATTGGGCCCACAAGCTCCGGCTGCATCAGCTTCCTGCGCCGCTGGCCGGTACGCTGTTCCTGCTCGTCCTCTTTGGCGAACTCGTCGCGAGTGCGCACACCCTGGGGAGCGATACCGAACTCTCCCAGGTCCTCCTTGTCCATGAAATCCTCTGGCTTTTGCAGCGCCCTCGGTGTGGCCTTCTCGGCGCGAGAACTCTTGAACGTCTGCGGGGTCCAGCCCTCGAGGGAGCCCACAGTATTCCAGAAACCAGCGCTGAAGCCGCCAGTGAAGGCGCCGTGGAATCTTCGCTTTCCATTCTCGTCCTTGACAATTTGATCCTCGATTGCCACCGGTTTCTTGGCGGGAACCTCATCTGCGTTGGAAATTATAAGTGTTATTTCGACTTAACTCCATTCAAGGGCTAAACTTACCCTTCTCTAGTGGCTCCAAGGGAGTGCCAAAACGATGCAGATGCTCTTCTTCGTCCATTTTCGTTGAAAATCTAAAGAAGTTCCATAGATTTGCGAAATGTTGTTTAGTCTCTGGCCACCAGTGCGTACACACCACCAAATAAAGCGGCCAACAGCTGATTGGAACGCAGGGAGTTACCATGTCCCAGTGTAGCTAGCGAAGCGTTTTGATGTTAAGTGCCAGCGGGCACACTTCGCTTTCTAAGCATTTTGCAAATTTTATAGAAAAACGAATTTTATTGCAATTTTAAGCTGCCTGACAAAGGAGAACGGCGCAAATGGTAAGCTTGGCAGCGGAAACAAAGAAAAGGCCTTCCTGCTACCTGGGAGAGTGCTGAGAGTAGCGGATTGAGCGGATACACCTGGGGCTGGCCGTCGTCTGTGTAGGTGACTAATGATGTCAACATTTTCTGTTTTCTCTTCCAAGCCGACGTCCATTTTTTGCTAACTGAGACGCGACTGTTGTTGTTGGCCAACGAAGAAGAGCAAGTGCAGAGCGGAGCAGACAGCATTCATTGGCAGCACTCACACAAGCACCTGCATCCTCATCCGCATCCTGGCCACCTGACACTCACATAGCGCACAGTACAAGCGAGACGAGAGCGAGATGTCCGAGAAGAACCTCAAGGTGGGCGCCCGCGTCGAGCTGACCGGCAAGGATCTGCTCGGCACGGTGGCCTACGTGGGCATGACCAGCTTCGCCGTTGGCAAGTGGGTTGGTGTCGTGCTGGATGAGCCAAAGGGAAAGAACAGCGGCTCGATCAAGGGCCAGCAGTACTTCCAGTGCGCGGAGAATTGTGGCATGTTCGTGCGGCCCACGCAGCTGCGTCTGCTCGAGCCGGCACCCGGTGGCTCTACGCCAGGCTCGGCCAGCGGCTCTGGCAGCAAGCGCAGTATCGAGGACATTAGCGCGCCCTCGGCCACGCCCACGACAGCCCAACCCACAAAGGCGCGGCTGAGCAGCTCGCGCACCTCGCTCTCCTCCAGCCGCCAGTCGCTGTTGGGCTCGCGCTCTCAGCTCACCGGTTCCAGCAGCAGCATTGGGCCCAGGAAGAGCCTGGCTCCGCAGAATAGCAAAGACAAGGAGGCTTCCAGTACTTCATCGCTGGCGGATGCAGCCGCAGCCGGAGCGGGCTCCAAGCGTGCTTCGTTCGTGGAGACGGGCTTCCTGGAGATTCTCAAGCCGCAGTTTACGCCTTCGCAGCCACTGCGCTCGCCTTCTTTCACCATGCCGTCGAACACCGGAAGTGAGGACAAGACCGCCTTGCTGGAGGCCCAAAAGACGAGTGCTGAACTTCAAACCCAGCTGGCTGATCTCACTGAAAAGCTGGAGACCCTCAAGCAGCGCCGCAACGAGGACAAGGAGAGACTGCGCGAGTTCGACAAGATGAAGATTCAGTTTGAGCAGCTGCAAGAGTTTCGCACCAAGATCATGGCAGCGCAGGCTTCGCTACAGAAGGAGCTGCAGCGAGCCAAGCAAGAGGCCAAGGATGCCATAGAGGCCAAGGAGCAGCATGCCCAGGAGATGGCCGATCTGGCGGACAATGTGGAGATGATCACGCTGGACAAGGAGATGGCCGAGGAGAAGGCCGACACGCTGCAGCTGGAGCTGGAGTCCTCCAAGGAACGTATTGAGGAGCTGCAGGTGGACCTGGAGCTCTTGCGCTCCGAGATGCAAAACAAGGCCGAGGCGAGCATTGGCAATATCTCCGGCGATGCTGATTCTCCCGGCTTATCCACCTACGAATTCAAGCAGCTGGAACAGCAAAATATACGGCTAAAGGAGACCCTAGTTCGGCTCAGGGATCTGTCCGCTCACGACAAGCACGACATACAGAAGCTTACCAAGGAGCTGGAGATGAAGAGATCGGAGGTGGCCGAACTGGAGCGTACCAAGGAGAAACTGAGCGCCAAGATCGATGAGATGGAGGCCATAGTCGCCGACTTGCAGGTGAGCATTCTGGGATTAGTGTTTGCTTTAGGATCTAAGCACTGCCCTCCGCCTTCAATTGGCTTTAGCCCTCACTCGACACTTGACTTTGCGACTAAAATTCACGGCTTTCTGCGCACTTGTAGCCACAAATTGGTATTTTTGGCTTTGCTATTTGGCTGCTTTGCTGTTTTTTCATAAAATAAGAAATCGGCTATGAAAGAGGCTATCCTTTAACGTGTAATTTATGTTTTTAATTTAAAAGAATAGGATATAAAGTTGATGGCTTTTTATTCCGATTTTTTCTTCTATAAAAATGTAAATAATTTTAATAATCAAATCCAAGCATATAGTTTAAACTTATTTAGCATCTTTAAGCCGATTTCTTCTATTTTGTAAATGGTTTTTTATATATTTTTACGCTGATGGTCAAAATCTAAAGTAAAATGTTTTTCCATTGCATTTCTTTTTGCCGGCCTGCCTGCCTTAAAACTTAATAATTAACACGGGGTCCAAGGAGGTAAATTTCTGTACATTTTTCCCCAGCGAACATTATCTAAATTTTTTCCCAAACCAAAGTTTTGAGTGTAAATTTCGATGAAATAAATAAATAATAAATTTCCATTAAAACAGGAACAAGTCGATGCTGCACTGGGAGCCGAGGAAATGGTGGAGCAACTAGCAGAGAAGAAAATGGAGCTGGAGGATAAGGTTAAGCTGCTGGAGGAGGAGATTGCCCAGCTGGAGGCTCTGGAGGAGGTCCACGAGCAGCTAGTGGAGAGCAATCACGAACTGGAGCTGGATCTGCGTGAGGAACTGGATTTGGCCAATGGGGCCAAGAAGGAGGTGCTGCGGGAACGCGATGCAGCCATTGAGACCATCTATGATCGCGACCAGACCATCACCAAGTTCAGGGAGCTCGTCCAGAAGCTCAATGACCAACTAACGGAGATGCGGGAGCGCACTTCTGGCAACGATAAGGAATCGCTGCAGGATCCTAGCCTAAAATTGGCCACCGAGACCATTGACTACAAGCAAATGTTTGCCGAATCCAAGGCTTACACCCGCGCCATTGACGTCCAGTTGCGCCAGATTGAGCTGAGCCAGGCCAACGAGCATGTCCAGATGCTCACGGCCTTCATGCCGGAGTCCTTTATGAGCCGCGGTGGCGACCACGACTCCATTTTGGTGGTGCTGCTCATCTCGCGCATTGTCTTCAAGTGCGGCATTGTGGTGTCGCAGACGAGAGAACGCTTCCCAGCCGTGGAGACTGTCACCAGGGAGGCGGTAACGCAGGGCCATGCCGTCCAGCAGTATGCCTTCAAGTGCCGCCTCTTGCACTACGTACACAGCCTGCAGTGCGCCCTGCACCAGATCCTCTATGGTTTGAATAGCTGCCAACCGGATACGCTTCTAAGAGCTGGAAGCTCTTTACCCGAGATGGTGGCCCAGGAAAAAATAGTTGATGGCATAATCGAGCTGCTGAAATCCAACCAGCTAGACGAGAACAGCACCACGGATAATATCGAGAAGTGTGTGGCCTTCTTTAATGCCATGAACTCGGTACTCTTGGCCGGCGAGCAGCTCCTGAACGAGATCCAGATGATCCGCGACTGCGTGGCTTCCCTGGGAGCTGCCTGCGAGAGCATTCTAAGCGATACAGCCATTGCCAAGGCGATTATTCAGGAGGCAGGAGCCACCAGCGATTCGGTTCTACTCATCCAGTTCCTCAACGAAAACATGGAAAGCGTGCGCCAGCAGGTGAAGCTGATCAAGCGCCGCCTGCCCAGCGATCAGCACGTGGTCAAGAGTGGACTCTCGGAGCACAAGGTGGAGGCAATGCGGGCCCTGGCCCAGAACATCAGCAGGATCATGTCGGCGATGCATCAGGCCACCCGCCAATCGCTGGCTGCCATTGTGGCCACCATCGAGAGCGATAATGCGGCGGAGCATACGCTGCCGCAGGACAAGTACTGGTCCCTGCTGTCCGCCGCCTGCGAGCGGATCTACGAGCAGGATGACCGCGGACCCACGCACAACTTCAAGACCCTGTTGGCACAGGCCAACTCGGATCTGCAGCATATCGCCCAGCATCTGCTGGACAAGGAGTACGAGATCATGTCGGCGGCCAACACTGCAGGAGGACAGCAGCGTTCCGGTGCTCAGAGCACGCCCATTACCCAGCGTGCTCAGCTGATCAAGAAGCAGCTGGAGCAGAAGAACGTGCTGGCTGCCACGCTGGAGAATCGCGAGGCGGACATCAAGCAACTAAAATTGGCCGCCAAGATGAAGCAAAACGAGCTGAGCGAGATGCAGATACGCAAGGATCTCGCAGAGAAGAAGCTGAGTGTGCTGCAGAGCGAGTACGAGCACGCAGCGGATAAGTGGAAGCAGCAGTTCGAGGAGACGCGCCAGCAGCTGCAGCTAAAGGAGAAGGAGTTCGAGGAGACCATGGACCACCTGCAGAGCGACATCGATGCCCTGGAGAGCGAGAAGAGCGATCTGCGCGACAAGTTGAAGCTGAACACGAGCACCGGCAAGAACCAGTCCGTCTCGGATACACACTCCCCGCACAATCTGTCTGCTGCTGGCTCCACATCAGGAGCGCCGGGCAGCACCAATACCAGCTACACTGCGCCCGCCGGCACTGCTCCTGTTGTGGCAGAGGAGGTGCAACTCCTGAAGAACGCCTTCAACCAAGAGCGTAACGAGCGTCTGCGCCTGCAGGCCCAGGATATGCGCGCCAAGCTGTCGCAGTTCGAGCCTCTGTATGTGCCCCAGCCGCAGGATCAGCGCATTAACGCCCTGGAGTCGGAGCTGACAAGGATGAAGCATGCCTGGGTGCTGTCCCTGCTGCAGGTGCGATCTCAGGACTCGATGGGTGCTGGCGGCATCAACACGGTGGCTCTGCAACGTCGCCACCAGCCTCAGCCGGCCAGGGGCGAGATTAGCACAAAGGCCTCCCAGCTGGCCTCCGACATCCTAACGGAGTACCTTCAGCGCAAGCCGCATCGCGCCGCCCACGGCGAGTTCGCCTCGTTTCCCACCGTCGATGTGAAGCGTGTTCTGCAGATCTAAAAGCCTGGAAAAGTATCATGGGGGCCAGGGGCAATAAAGGTAACTTAGAATAGAACTTAATTTTGGACTCGTAGCACAATTTCGGTTCTCCTCTCTAGTTCAAGCAGCTTCCCAACCCTCCAGAAAACACCCGAAACCAGAACTCCCTGCTCCTGTGATCTGAGACCTAATCATGATAGCTAAACAAAAAGGGCAACCGAGACATTATAATTCTACACTTAATTTATGTTTTTTGTATAAAGATTATAATATATAATACTAACATTTTGTGTTTAACTCCAACATGGCCTAACTCTGTAACTAAACTCAAGCGAACTAATACCGGTATTATCTATGAATGAATTATCTATGGCAGGGGAGAAAAAACTATGTAAAAGACACAACTAAACCAGAGAAACAAATCTAATTTGCATAAACGAGAATAAATAAATTATATATACTATATAAAGTGAATATATATTTTGCTGATGTTGTATAACAAGTACCAGTGCGTTTTATTTGATGAGTTTTGAATGGTTGCGTTGAGATAAATATTTTTTTAAAAAGGAAATTAAACTTTCCCAAAGGGGTAGCAGAAAGATCGCTTTCCAGAGGCACTTTCTAGAAGAAGATCTCTTCTTGGTCTTTGTATTTTCTAAGCATAAACATTTCTCCACATAAACCTTTTACTCTATTACCATAAATTAGGTTCTTTTACATCATTTAAGCTATTTTCCACAATTTAAGTTAATTTCATTTGGGCCAAGCTCAGTTAAACTTTCAAGATCCAACAGAAAAACGTTTAAGCCAGGCATAGAACCATTACCCAACATGCGATCCACATCCACATGGCTTCCAAGCAAAAGGGAGGCAGTTGTGCTCGCTCTTAACTCCAACGAGGCGTCTCTTCGAGCTGCTTCCTCTCTGGTCGTTTCCGTTCGCTTGCCCAACAACAAATTATTGTTGTTGTTGTATGCTTCAATGCCGCACAGTTGCAGCAACAAAAACAACAATGAAAACAACAGCTGCTGCAATAGCAAAAGAAACTATTACATTAGACCAAAAGCAGAAACAACAATAAAACCAACAACTACGTCCATAAACCATGATGGCCAAAATAGCCCCTGCTCTACCCCCTCCCTAGCCACCACTCGTCTCCGACTCATTCCACTTCCAGCAACATGAAGCCCTTCTGTCTGAAATGTAAATTGAAAATAATTTCTTCTTTTTAGTGGCATTTTTCCTTTGCCCCTTTGACTGGACAGAAACCAGAAGAATCATTGCTTCTTCTGACCCCATTCTGCGGCTTGGCCTTTTCCCGACATTTCCTTTGTAGGAAGCAATAATGCCTCTCTTTTCCAGGTGGGAAAAACCAATATAAATTATGGGATTTATTACTGGGAATATATTTATATTTATATATACTCAAAAAAATAGTTATTTATAAGTACAATTTCATTTTAAATAAGCATCCCTTTTCTTACAATTCTCTTTAATTAAATATAAAAGTACATAATTTTATCGTTTACGGTAAATTAATAATACATTTTTATTGGCAAGGATATGGCAATAGTCTTTTAGGTATATAGGAAGCATCTTTAAAATTTAATAAATAATAAAGCCAACAATCCTTTTTGTAATCATTAAGTGTCTATAAGGTATATTTTAACTGAATACAATACCTCTGAGGATAGAAAAAATTTAAATATTACAATTTCAGATCTTACAAAATAAAATAATAATTTAAATATATCCAAATATCTGTACGAAATTAATTACTTCTAAACACAATTATCTTTTTCGAAGAATGCATTTCCAAACTAAGCAACACTTTCGTGTCTTATTTCAAATGTTCTTCTAACCTTTCGAGAAAACATACATTTTCCTAGAAAAAATAAACTGGCATATCAAAATCCACTTAAATAATCGTGCCAAGATAATAAACCAATGAAGAACGAGAAATGTGTAGTTTTTGTGTTACACTGAGTAGGTGCCAACACGTAGAGGCTTCTCCCCCGAAATAAAATTAGCTCCCATGCGATCTGATTGCTGTACATTTATGGAGTGGCTTCCGATGTGTGTCGGTCGTCTTAGTTCCGGGCCCCCTCCGGGCCAAAAGCCATTCTCACGCCCGACTCTCGGCCAGCGTCTGACCTTTTTACGGTGCTTTTGTTTATGGTTAGCCACTGACTGAGCCACTGGGCTTGGTTTGGTAATACGTCTTACCTGTGTTTACCTTTTCGGCGCGAACAAAGAGCCAAGAGCCAGGCTTCGCGCTCTGCTTGCAGTGACCGCCAAAGTGACATATCCTTCTCCCAGCTCCAAACCCCGATTCACTATAGTTTACAATTGTCACTGACACACATATCTGGTAACGTAACTACATATTGTTCTGCAGTTCCAGTTTATACTTCAACTTCTTTGGTCGCAGCAACTTTTGGCCAGAAAGCGTCCGGTAATGCCCCAAAAACTTGTTGCTGAGTTGACTCATGCCGAGCGCTAAAAACAACATAATTATTGTAGATATTATGAGCTTGATGTATGTGTGCATTGAGGGGGGTTTCAAGGAGGCTATAAGATGCTCTAAAATTGGATAAATTAATATTAAAATTAAGTCAAAGAAGTTATGATACTTACTTGAACTTTTTAAGAGAAAAATCATATCAATTATATTTTTAAAAAGAATCTTTTTATATTCTTTCTTATTTTATTTATTTGTTGGTTTATTTAAAGCTTGAAATAATTTATTATCATTGAAATACAACTCTCACTTATTTATTTTTCAATTTATTTTATTAAACCCTTTCAAGTGGAACAATTTTCATGGCCAGCCAGTGCTCCACTGTTCTCTGAAATTAACTTTAAACATATGAAACAAGCTCGTTAAAAAAGCTAAACAACCTCCCCTAAGAGGAATGCTAAAAAACATCAGAAATAATTAAAGAAAAAACTGCGAGACAATGCAGAGCAAGAGCAAGAAACCGAAACCAGTTTGGGTGGGGTACATAGTATAGTATCTTTGGTACAGAACACCCTAGATGGATGGATGAATGGATGGTTGGACACGGACATGGACATGGACCCCAACAAGAGCGAGAGTGTAAGACAATAAAGCGGCTCAAGAACACTTGATTGCAGGTGATGTGCCAAGTGGAAACCGGAGATGAAAGAGCCACGAGGAGGAATTCCATGCGGATGCCCCACAAATGTACGAAGAAGGCACCCAAAAACCTTCCTCATTAGCCAGTGGGGGCCATCAGGCAACCCAAAGAAGATCGATCTTCGGCGGAAGCACGGAAGTTTCACTGGTGGCCAGGTAAAAAAAAAACCTGGCAGAGTTAGTTACGCCTGGTTAGGCCACCATCCGAGAGCTCAATTTGGTAAATGGCCAAACAGTAGCCAACGCCAACAGTAGGCAACGCCGAACATAAACAAGCGGCCACGCAACATCAGCATTATGGATCACACTGAAGAAGAAGGAGGAGGAGGAGGAGGCGGATACATTGACGGAGGAGTTGGGCATGGCCACCAAGAACAATGGTCTGGTGTCGGTCTAGAGCTCATCTTCATCTCCATCTTCACTTGGCCACTTGAGGGGCTCATTGTGCATGCTGTGTCTGCAGCGAGGAGCAGGGGCTGGGGCAAGACTTGGCTTGGGCATACATAGTACCACGCACTCGACGGTCTGACCATGTCTATCTTCTCCTCTTTAGAAATCGTCGGTACTTGAGGCACTGGAAAAAATGAAATAGTTTGGAGTAAGGTTGAGGTATTTTATTGAAAACAACATTTTAATCTTTTTATTTTTTATATTTCAGTTTCATCTATTTTTAAAATATATTTAACTTTTTTGTAAGTGTAAATCCATTGTTATTGCCGTTCTTGGTTGCCCATTGTTTCTGTTGCTATTTTATGTTCTTTGCCGTATGTAAATTTTGCATTGAAGTCTGTGTACGTATGGGTGCATGTGGTTTTTGGAGGTCCAGGTCTCTTCTGACCCTCTGCACCCTCACTCCTCCAAAGCTGAGAGTTCACTTGGCCGCTTTCGTAAGTCAGGCCCAATGCAAAACAAACGTCCAAAGAGCGTGCCAAGAGAGCCAATAAGGCAAATGTCGGCTAAGAGAAAGCGCCATCAGCTATATGCCAGTTACAAGGGGCAAGTCGTCGGCAGAGAGCTCCTCAGTTGGCTTACCTTTGGCTTGGAGTTTGGTAGGGTTGGCTAGTTGTTGGAAATGTAGACTTCATAGGACAAAATTATCATAAAATTAGAATTTATTAACTATTTTTAAAGGGTACTTAAAGATTTTCTTTATACCTTTTACATTATTGGTTCTCTGACTCACTTTTTAGGAAGAAGACCCATATGGCTTCTCTGCTGATAACTCAGAAAGCCAATTACCTTTATCTCTGCCCCGGCGTTGCAGTTTATTATCTATAGAACCTATCTGAATTACCTTGTAACCATTATTATTACTCCATTGCAATCTAATCAGCTCAGGTGAGAATTCGACTACCCTGCAGTCTCTCTTTTGGCTTCATAAATTAAGAGAGCCGTCGCCGTTGTTGGTTGTTGTTGCCAAGATACGAGTTATAGCCAGCGTCGTCGCTTGGTTACTCATTTGTTTTGCCACTTTTCGTAGCACGGCGCTATTCAGTTAGTAACGAACGTTCGCGCCAACCAGACGTATCCGGAACGCGTCGCGTCGCCCCCGAAAAACTGGGGAAAGCCAGAAAATCTAAAGCTGACGACAAATCGTAACCAATAGAATCGGACCAAGCTAAAGCCAACCGAAGCGAGGCGAAGTGCGCGTAGATTCCGGAGAATCGGAATCGAAATAGGAATCGGACTTGAACTCGGACTCGGGACAGCGGAAGTTCTGCTTGGAGAGTGGAGGAGCAGCGTCGTGACCGAGGTTTCTGCCCTTTTTGCGATACAAATACGGGGATAACTACATGTATTTAACATTTAACGGAGAAGTAGAGCCAAAGACTCTGGCGCGCTTTGCGAAAGTGGAAAGTATCTGTTGGATACTCGGATACTTTCCGCTTGGGGGAATTAATTAGAGCAAAAGTCCCATGCTAAACTCGCATTTATTTTTGTTGTTTTGTCAATAATACTGCCAAGCTCTGGCCAAAAATCTGACACACTCAATATATCTTAGTATATATATAGTATAGCGGAAATGCAAAACAATAATAACAGCAACTCCGCGGTGTGTCTCTCTGTGAACAGTGCCTCTGTGTGTAAGTGTTGCTACGAATAAAATAAAATAAACACAAAAAGAGTACATAAATAAATAAATAAATGTTGGCCAAAAGTGTTGCCTGAAGCGTATAATATATGTATATATAACTATATATATATTGGCTTAAAAAACAACAGTTGCTGGCAAAGGCAGCTAGGCGTGAAGTGCTTGCCAAATGGATTTTCTATATAACAAATGCGAAGCTACCGAAAAAAGTTAGAAATTTAAACCAAAAATTAAAACGCGAATTGTGGGTTTACGAGGGACTTTAACCCCAAATGAGTTTGCTCTATTAAATTACCTACAAATACAGTGAGAAATATCTTGTAAATACAATTCATAGCCAAAGGCGGAGCTTCTTACTAACCTCTCTGATCCATTAACTTATATCTACTATAGAAACCCTTGTAAATTAACTAATAAATTATGTTAATTATAAATTAAACTGCTTGAAAGATTGTAAGGTTTTGTATATATCCCTAGACCCAGCCCAAACCCTTCTTTTGGCTACTTAAACCGCTTGAAGCTTTACTAAAGACCAACTAAAGACTTACTTATGTCGGGCTAAAGGCAAATTCCATTTTATATTAACCCTGTAGTTATATGTCATCCCCCGCTCGAACCCAAACCCACCCCACACCTTGTATATAACCCTGAAACCAACAACACAAAACACCTAAAACGAAATGAAAACCCCAGAAACAAGTAGTAACTGAAAACGTGCCAACGTGACCAACAACGTCGTCGCTCCTTTTTGGCCAAAGCGATTAGAGGTTTTCCCTAGCTCGGAATGTAATCCCCATTTAGTGCTAATTCTCATTACGGTTGCGTACTTACTATATGCATATATACATAATGTATCTTTAACCGAAACCAACTGCCGCTCCAGACATCATCGCATCCGCTCTCTAACCCTCTTCGATCTGGGCTGCTCCCTGGGGGCAGCACGGTGTCCATGGAACTATGCTCGGAACCATCACTACACGTACTACTACTACTCCAACGGCGTCATCTGAATACCTAACACCCCGAGATATGACCTGCAGATCTGCAGATTAATCCCAAAGCCAAAACTTAAACAAATTGCATCTTAAACTACCCAAAGTGTGTGTGTGTGTGTGTGAGTGTGTGGTTGTGTGTGTTATGTCTGTAAATCTGGTTCGTTCGTTGTTGTGCCCGTAATAATACACCACACCCGCCACCTCCGCCGCCGCCGCCGCCCGTAAACGCTAACGATCATGCATAAACCAAAGCTAGCGAATGCTATAACCGCCGCCGCCATTGCCTCATCCATATCCACCAACAACAACAACGGCAGCAGTAAGCACAGCATTGCCGGCAGCCAGTCGAAGCGGGCACGCCAGTTCGGCATCGGCATTGGCCACCCATCGAGCCTCCGGCCGGACGATTCCGGCTTCGACCACCTCGACCACTCGTCACTAATTGGGGATTCGATTGATTTAGAACACTACATCAGCGCGATGGAGGCCAGAAGGCATGACCAGGAGCCGGATGTGTGGGCCCAGCTGCAGCAGAAGGAGTCGGACATTTTGCTGGCCGCCGAGCTGGGCAAGGCATTGCTGGAGAAGAACGAGGAGCTGGTCAAGCAACAGGAGAAGCTCATTGAGGACTATTCAAGCAAAATTGAGGTGAGTTTAAGTGATTATTAAACGAAAATATTCAAAAGGATATATTAAACGAAATAATTTAAGTGTTTTAAACTATTGACGAGTTGAGCTCAGCTTAAAATATTTATTATATATTTGGAATTCTTGATTAAAATCATTTTTATTTGTAGACTTTGAAGTTTAAAGGGAAATTAAATGCTCTTTCTTTACATTTTCTTTCTCTTTACTAATGGAAAATTTCCTTATTCCCATAAATTATTATATTATCTGATTTGTTGAAGTGTGTGGATTGTAAATAAAATAATTGCTTTACTGCTATCTGAATAGCAGTTATTTTTGTTCTTTTTAAACAAATAGAAAGTCATTTAACATTTTTTTGTGCCTTAATTTAATAGAATCTGATAAGTTCTCTACTGAAATATTTATTAACAAAGTAATAGTTATCATTGCTGGCTTTTTTTGATTGACTCACCTGGTGATTTGCATTGATTATTGCCATGACATATGGCTTTACTTTACTTATCTGCCATACGACCACCCAACACGAACGCATTGCTGGCATTCCCAGGACGAGAGTTAAATAATATATATGTATAGGATATTGATTTTTTTATTTGACGAAACACCACACCTGTCTGTCTATCTGTCCGCCAGTCCAATGCAGCTCTGGGAGAACTTGGTAACTTCTGTCGATTGCAATTTTATGGCGGTAAGGGTTAGAGGCAGACTTGGGGGGCACATTAACTATTTAGACTGCCCTGCGGTCATGTCACTGCGCAGTAAACTACTGAACTATATAGTACATCACATAAGGCAATCGATTTTTGTTCTTTTCCCACACGTCAACGTTCTTTTTACAGTAAAAAATTATGTGAAAAGTTCTGGGAGCTCCGAAAGTGGCTTTATCTATGGCTCTTCCCCAAAGTCTATGCATAACACCTTGCCTAATGCTTCACAAGTTTATGTCTGCCGTCCGACCTTGAACCGCTCGGGTGGGTGGTTGCTCACCTGTTCACACAGACACACACTCACATGGAGTAACTAAACTGACAATAGAAAGAATTTCCGATGGGCAAACAACCATTCCGCTCCACCTAACGCTATCGCTCCAAGTGAAGTTCAAGCCGCGGCTCAAGTTCGTGGCCGTTCATTAGCATATTGCTAGCAACGACATTCCCTCGAATTTCCTACCGATTTTCCACCCAAAACCAATAGTAAGGCTAATGTATTTTGTTGACCGAACGAACCCCCGACACGGTGTGTGTTCTTATCAATTACGACGCCCGCCCCCGTCGGCCGATTAATGGCAATCCAATGCACGGAAATACCAGGAAATGCCGGGATAGTGATGATGGGAGGCACACCACGCACCAACTGAGCCGACGACGACGACGGTGTCAGTAACCCAAACAGAGGACACAGCAATGCGTTGAACTTGAATATTATCGTTGGTACATATTTTCCATGGGGTTTGGGCCGTATATTTACTAAACGTAGTTGGCTTAGTCACTCAAACTGGGCTTTGTATTCCCCGGTTAGGTTTTGTTTTTATTTTTAAAAGCGTCGTTGAGGAGTGACTTCATCTTCACTTGGAAATGAAAGTGCGAAGGCCAATTGCTGACCGCATAATATCCTGTTAATATTGCCACAATGATGTCATGGGAGAGACGTTGTAATAAATTTAACCAGTTTGAAATTGTAAATATTTAAAGACTTAATTGAGAAGGCTGCGGGTGTAGGTTTTGTTTCTTTATTACAAAAATTGGAAATCTAAAAAATATATGCATATAAAAAAAGTTGTATAAAAAAAGTATATTTATAAGTTGTTGTTTATTGAGTTCTTATATGAGTTTGTTTTAATTTTAACGCTTAAATAATTCCAGATTCATTTAAAGACTCAAATTCCTTTTATATTTCTGCCAAGCAGCTATATTTTCTACCCCTCTTAAGTTTAATTAAATTCCAATTTAAATATCACTATTTTACAGCCAGTTGTTAGTATAAATTCATAGTGAAAACCCATTAACTTTTCATGTCCAGCCTTTCATTTCACACTTTTCAATAATTCATATACCAGTCATAAAGGTGTTCCCTCTCAATTCATATATAGATACCCCCACCACTTGCATTTTCAACTGAAAAACCATTAACTTTATTACCAGCAAAATTCCAATTAAAAGCCCGAAAATAAAAATGACCAGAGAATTCCCATGTTCCATTTTCCATTAGAGCCATGAAAATGAAAATCGCTTTACCCGTAATGAAATTGGGCCGCCACAAAATGGGGCTTGACCCGGTCAATTGTCATTTAAATTTGTTTGTTTTAATCTCTTAGCCATGGTAATCGCTTTAGTGAATTCTGCCGTGTGGCTGCCGCATAAATCTTGTGAATTTTGGGATTTTTGTCACCTTGACTTTACCACTTGGGTCTTCGGATATAGCAAGTGACGTGAGACCGAAATATTCGTTAGATTCACTTTTATTTGCGTGCTTTTGGCAATATGCAAAATGGTTGTTCGTGTATCTAATTAATTTCTTCAACGTTTTGGAGCGCACAATGTCACTTCGCTCGCTGGACGGATGAGTGGTCAGGCATAGAGCCCATCCTAAGCTTATACTATATGCTTAGTATATATACTGTGTGGACGACTGACGTAATTAGACTGCTCTGCTCTGCTGTGCTGTGCTGTGTGTTGTAGGTGTTTTGGCTGTGGCTAAAATGGCAGTAGCTTTGGTCCGAAGCTAGACCATTTTTTTTCTGTATTTCTGTATTTTTTTGTTGTTGGATTTCGCGGTCTGTTGAAGCGTGTGTGCCAATTTACGAGCATTGCCTTTTATTTTTAGCTACGATTTGTTTTTGCATTAACTTTTATATGCGCCATAATATTATATATATATTTATATTGTTCTGCGGCCCGATTCTCAAATGCTAATGAGCTCCAAGGCCTTGTATTGGTCATTTTAGGGGTTTTTCCTTGAACAGGATGGGTTTTCCTGCGGAGGTTAAGGGAATAAGTGAGGTGGAGAATATATTCAAGTCAAGGTTCTGGAAACTATGGTAATTATTTTAATTCCTTCTCCTATATAACTGCTTCTTTAAGCACCTTTAATCTCCTTTAGAACAGCTTTTCCCCTTTATATTGACAACAAAGCCTTCGCACTGAATCATATTCTCCAGCTCATTCTCAGCCATATTTCACTTCGTTTTTCATTTTGTTTTTTTTTTAAGCCCACTCCTTATTAACTAGTTCACAGACAATCGACCAAAAATAGTTGACCATTGTTGACTACCAAAACGTGTTTGCTTCGAACCCAAAGAGAACAATTGGAGGGGAAATCAATTGGAATCTGGCTGAGGTATTGTGGCTGGCTGTAAGTCGCTCGTTTATCACGATCTGCAGACAATTGTGGCTATTACTGAGTTAGGAAATTGAAGCCCAACTTGGTCGTTCCAAGTGTTGCAAATGGCAGCCGAAAGTAAAGTCTATAATTTGGAACGTAGGCGTCTGTTACGGTTAGGCATTTAAATAATTCCAATCGCTTTCGGCCCCCTTTGGCCTTTTCGAAAGTCTACGCCCCTGATGTCGACGTTTTTATTGCTTTAATAACTTTTGTTTGGCTTTGCGACTGACATTGGCTTGGCCAACAACTGGTTTCAGTTTAAGTTTTCTTATAATAAATTTAAACGCTTTTTGCCCACCTAGAACGACCGACCAGTCACAATCGCTGGCAATTTGTTCTTTGATCAATTACGATATTAAATTGAAACTTTCAGCCGATGGCAACGTTTCTAAGAACGCTAATGAAAAGGTAATTCCATTTAAACGTTCTTCGATTAGCCTTGATCGCTGTAAGTTTATGTCTTTCTTTCAACAGGATGTGGTTGTGTTAACAACAGAAAATGGAAGTGAACAACTGTGGTTTTTGTGGCTAATGAAAGGAAGTGCTTCGGGCTATTGGGAGTTCAATTTACATACCTTACGGGTGTTTCTCTTATTGTGGGGATTAATTGTGAGGAAAATGATTGGAGAGACAAGTTCTTAGCTGATTTCCTTGATTTCTAAATGAATTATAGAAGAACCAAAGGAAATTGTGATGTTTTCAAAGGAAATTGTGATGTTTTCAAAGGAAATGGTAATCAAATATATTATTTTTCGGGAATAAAATATTATTTTGTCTCACAAACCTTTTAAAATTAAAAACTTACATTGATTATCCTGCAATTTAAATCCCAAAATGGCAAAGATTATTATTACATACTTTTCTAATAACCATCAACCACTCAGACTATATTTATCGTTCATCAATCTCCATGAATCACATAAATAATAATAATTCAAGAAGGTATCTTCCGCCTTTCGAGCGAGTCATACGCCCACCATGTCCATCGTCTCACTCAAGCGAACTGACCCTGTCGCAGGCAGTGGGCGGACCAAGAACTCACTTCTCCCAATGGTTACCTCTCAATCGAAGCCAGCCACCTACTTGTGGGACACCTACTGAATCTAGGGTTAGATAACCATACCTGTTCTATATGCCAAAAGACTTCAAGTAAAAGCTGATCGGAATAAAACTCTCCTCACGTTCGCGAGCCACTTTATTATTTTTGGCTTGAGGTGAAGTCATCAACACATTGTTGTTTCTGTTTCTGTTTCTTTTTTTGCAACAAAACAACAAAATTTCAAAATCAACTAATTTGCATGCGAATAATACGGGTTTATATATGTAGCAGCGGGTGTGTATGTGTATCGGTGTCCATCTCATGTGCTGAAAACCAGTTTGATCGATCTTCAAAAACAGCAATGAAAAAAGTGTTTATTTAATGTAATCTTCTTCTCTTGGTGAGTCAGAGTCAGAGACCGAGTGGAGCCGAGTTTGGGAGCTCATTTACCTGCTGGCCATTTTTTTGGGAGTACTCTTAACCCCAACTGTGAGAGGGAGTACGCCTCCACTTATTTTGGCCCCATTTGTGGCCGCCGGACGGGTATGCAAATTCATTCGCACACGAGGGAATTCTGGCTTAACTTTGGTTTCTCTGGAAATTAGAATTGAACCCATTGGAGGTGTTGGCCTCCCCCCTTTAAGGTGGCAAATTGAGGTCGTTCGACATAGTTTTGCCACGATTATTATTGGACATTAGTCGCCAGCGTCACCCTATTCGCAGTCGCGACTGCCTCTTGGCCAGTAATAGCATTTCTTTGGCCATGTTGGGTGGATTGGATGGGCTGGCAAAATGTCACGGTGAGTGCTTTGTTTTCCCCTTCATTTTTTTTTTTTTGTCCAGGCAAATTACTTTCCGTATCGGCCAGGCCAAGCAGCTTGCATTTTTCCACCTTCTTCTTCTGCTTTGGTTTTCGCTTGTGTCATCGGGGAAACTTGAGTTTTTAATGCGGATTTTCCGGGGGGCGACCGAAGCTGCCTTTGGCTTTTCCAGCTGGTAATGAGCTTTATGAAATGTCGAAACTGTATCAAGCGGGGCTTGAACTGTTCCGTACATATTTTAATTTTATTAAAAAAAATTAAATTTAGGTTGAAAATTATGGTAAACCAAAGAAGATCCCCGAAACATATATTTCACCTCGAGGAAGATACCTTTTTTTATAATTTTAGAAATCCAATTTCTTCCAGCTCTACTTGTAGCTTTGAATATTATTTATGGTTCACGCTTGGAACTGCTCTCATAATCCTCTTCATGGCGGTGTTATTTTGATCCAATTTAATTGTCACAGTGCTTGGCCATCAAACTTGACCAAAGGGGAGTTTGGTAGGCGGACACACCACCGAGGTGGCTAACTGAGGCAGTCACGGAGATCCATTTCCATATGCCAGTTAATCGACAGGAAGCGGATCTGGCGCAAATTACACTCGATATTGATTTAAAGCATTACATAATCGCCGAGACCGTGAGCCAACGGTACCGCCTCACTGTCAAAGTCCATTGATGTGCAAATTGCGGCTGACAATTGAAAATTAATAACTGCAGCCAAGTAAATTATAGTAAATTGCCACAACTCTGACTTTGGTATAATTTTCTGGGCTCCTAGGGAGAGCGGTGTGGCCTCTGAGATAGATATGGTATGGTAGAGTGGCATCTTTCAGTGCTCCACCATTGTTGTTGTGAACCCACGTACTCTACGTACATATGTTGCATGTGTATAATTTTATTAAATTTATTATTGTGTTTGTTGTTGTTTTCTTCTGCCCAACACATACTCACACACTGATGATTTTTAATGAATTTGCAGAAGGTGAAAGCATTTTCACTTTCCAACAGCAATTTTCGGTGTCAAAGCGAGGCTTGGGGAACAATAGAAGCCCGAAGTCGTTGGAGTCTCTTGTCTCCAGTCAAGCCAATAAAAAAAATTAAATCAAAAAGCATTTCAGTAGCTAGTTTTTAGGAGAACGAAAAAATAAACTAAGATAAAATATGCAGCTGAAAAATAAAGATCTCTTTCATTTATTAACAGATAAATTTGAAACTAGCTTTATCATAAAAGTAAATATATTTTGTTTATAAAATTACACAGAAAAACATTAAACAAAAATCAATTGTTGTAGGTAACAAAACCCAGCCAAAAACTTAACCCAAACTTGCCCTTTTACTTGCCAGCTGACTCATTGACAATTAATTAACAATATCTCCCCGCCTTGTGTTTGGGTACTCACTCCCTCACCGCCCTGTCATATCTCTGCCTGTCATATCTATATATGTACCCCGCTAATTGGCCAGCTTTCATTGCAATAATACAAATATATATATCTATATGTACACACAAGCCAACATATAGATATTTTTTGTATGAGTGACTAAGAGGCAGGCATCGTCGAAACGTCCAATTGGCAAATTTCAAAGGCCAATACAAATGCAAATAAATATACAGAAAAAAAATATATATATTCATATGTATAAGGCCATCGAACGTTAGCATGATGACAATAATAGACGATTTCACAAAATACGATATAGCCAAAGCCCTAACCCGCACCCGCAGGGCAAAAACTTTTTCGGAGGCTCACGCAAATCAGATAACGAATTCGAGTGTCAGGCCAAGTGGCATAAACAATGTGCCGCCGCCCCACCGACCAAGGAGAAGCCTCAGAGGATTTGGGGAGGTAGAGGGGGTGGAGCTGGAGGTTCCAGTGGCTTCTCCTGCTCTCCTGATGACAGTAATTTATGCACTCCGCGTTCAATTCAAATGGCTAAACCATAACTATGGATCTGTTAATTGCAAAGCTGTCCATCGAAATGTGCGAATCGATGGGATAATTGAGAATGGCTTTAAGGGGCCTAAAAGCATGAAACCTAAAACTATTAACTTCTTGAATATTAAAGAAATATTGAATAATATTGAATTTATATAATTAAATACTAGAAGATACATTTTATTCTTCATGTTTATTATATTTCATAATTCAGAACCAATCTTATCTAATTTAAAAATATAGAGATCTTTTAATAGTATTTAACCTTCCATTAAGTAATAAATGTTAATCATATCTCACTCCATCTAACTGAATAATTAAACTGCATATCGGCTTAAAGCCATCCGTTGGAAAAATATTATTTTTAACCGATTGTAAACTCTAATTAACAAGGTCAGCAGCATTGACAGGCACAATTAAAATCCAATTTAATGGCCAATTATCGTGTCATCAGGCCAAAAGATAGCTCAAGACGAACCTTGCATTTGATTTACACATATTTTCCCCAAGCGTCGCGGCATCGGCTTACTCAATCGCATAAATAAGACGAATTAAAATTAGTTGAGCATCCGCACAAATCGAATTCGACTTATTTGGTGAGTGACTCAGGCCCGAAAAGCTCGGATTGAGAAAGAGACAGGGGCTGACATAGAAACAGAGACAGAAACAAGGGAGCGAAGCGATCGCTCTACTCTACTAAGCATGAGCAACGACAATCAGATAGAGTTGGAGGCAGATACAAACTGAAAGATACAAAGAGAGCGGTAAAGAGAAGTAGATATACACCTGAACAAAAATTTATTTAATATTTTTATTTATAAAATCTAACCATAACCCTACTCCAAATAATAGATTATAAAGAGGTTCATGGCTCAGGACTACGTTCTTTAAGCCATTGCTGCTTATGGGGATAATCTTCATTTCAGGCATGTGAAATTTATCGAGTCTCGATATTATTTTGCATTTTTTATTCAATATTATGCCTTTTCTCTGAGTGTAGCAACACTTTAAGCTGCAATTGAAACAGTTTTAGTATCCAATTGTTTAAAACAGTGTGAGTTTCGGCGTATGTCTACCCAAGTGCTGGTATTATGCAACGTCTCTTTGCAAATTTATAACGTTTTCGATGTGTCTTGCCTATTTTTGTGGAGTACACCGGGGGACACTCCGCTATCTTAAGTTAATTTATAATTATTTGTTAACATAAAAAAGATCTAGTAAACTTAATGGATTTGAACTGAAAAGGTTGATTTGTTTGTATAATAAAATTTTATAAATTTGGGATAGAGATAAAGAAATAAAATTATATTTAGATTGCATTATTTATTTTTGGTAACAAATTAAATTGCTATAAATGTTTTAAATTAACTATAAATAAATGTAGGGTATATATTCTCTTACAAGCTCCAAGTTGGTAAGTGGAATATCCCCATCAAGGTAGTGCTGTCTTTTTCGCTGGCACCTTACGCTGCCTTTGCAATTAGCGCACTCTCGCCGCTTTCCGCCATTGTTTGCGTAAATGTTTCACCCACAAAACTCTTTTTCCTCGCACTGGTATGTGTGTGGATGGGGTCCCAGGAAACCATTTAGCATTGCAGCCTGAGAACTAAGTCGCCTGTCACTCCCCAGGTCGCCTTGTTGCACTCTAATTTGGCTTTGGCCCGGTAAAAGGTGGCAGTGTTGCAGCAGAGCCAGGCGGTTGTTGGTATCATGTAAGCTCAACACTTTGAATTATGGACAGATTGCCACATGTGTTTCTTTAACTGCAAGTAGAGTCTTTCACTGTGGTTAATTTTTCTTTGTTTTTTTGTTGTAACGTTAAGGAGGCTACAAGGTGTTGGACAGACCAAAAAAAAGTAAAGCATGTAGTTGACTTTTTTAATGGGGAAGATGCATAAAAACAGCGATTATTTGGCCTGGGAAAACTGGAAAAATATTGCTGCAATTTCTGTTAGGGCCAAGATAAATAAGGGTAACTATCTCTGGAGTTGGAAGATATATAAACCCTGACAGTTCGCCCAATAAATTCCTCAAGTTCCTACAAATTAATCAATATCGACAAACCAGACAACTTTGCCATGGCTACCAGCAAAAAAATGTTTATTTACTTGTATTTATGACGAGCAAAACA
The DNA here is from genome assembly GCA_035045905.1 of Drosophila anomelani. Classification (NCBI taxonomy): domain Eukaryota; kingdom Metazoa; phylum Arthropoda; class Insecta; order Diptera; family Drosophilidae; genus Drosophila; species Drosophila anomelani. The sequence goes on from JAWNOO010000165.1 coordinate 16,515,866, forward strand.
TAAACAAAGTCAAAGACACCACCAGAGCAGAGCAATAAAACATGTCTTCCCCGTACATAATTGGGCCATAAATTTAAAGATTTTCCTTCGGCGCGAAACAGCCGAGGAATTATATGGAAATAATCTTTTAGCAAGTGGCGCGACCATTGTTCTTGGGCTGAGCTCACATCATCAACCGGCAGTAGCCGGGGAGTCGTAATCTTAAATCTCCTCCAACTAGTTACCCTCGAAGAGGCACGGCACTCATCATTGGCCATATACTAGCTTTAGTTATCCGATGATTCTGTTTTGAAGACTTTAAGCCACTGCGAGTGGCCCTGAGATGACCGCTTGGCTGGTCTTGTCTTAATGGTCTTTCGGGGTCCCAATTTTCAGCGTCTCTGTCTCTGTGTCATAGTTTTATTTTCGTATTCTGGTTAAGCGCGCCATTGCAAGATTAATGACATTTTCCCAAACAAAAAACATCTGTCATACAACTAGGAAGTCAAGTCGAGAATTATATCTTTATATTTATAAACATTTCATTTATGGAATTTACGAACTCTCCTCTCCCATTTGTTGAGGTGGGAAAGTGAAATTTAGCCGAGGGTTCACAAGTGCTAATTCCAGCTTATTGACAGGGGAGCGTCTTTAACATATTAACATCTGAATCGGAAGTTGGAAGTATATGCATAAGAGAGCTGAAAAGAAATCGGCAAAAAGGTGTGTGTGTTTCGAGAGAGAGGAAATAAAGGTGTAATAGGAAGCACACGCCACATAATTATTTAATTCGAGAGCATTTTGCCTTAGGATAATTTTTTTTTTTTTCGTGGCTAAAATTAAATAAAAATCAAAATAAAAATCAATCTGCTTTAAAAAGATTCATCAGGTCTTTAATAAGACTCTCTTCTGGCCATTGAGTAATCATCTGTTTTTTTGGTTGTATTTTAACAACAGTTTATACTTTGCCTTTGTCTAGCTTGGAGTTCATTTACTCGGCCACTTGTGCCACAATGATAATTGTTTTTATATAGTCAGGTATATTTTTTTCTCTATATATATTTTCTGTTAATACTATTTTTTTCGCAATCTTTTCTGGCCGAGCGCGTCATTAGCGGAGGCAGCATAATTAAAAAACTCTTAGCCAGCAAGTTGAGGTTACCTGTGGGGGGGAGACAAAAGAATTGTGGTCGAAACAAAACAAAAACAAGAGACCTCAAATTGTGTAAACAATGCAAAGAACAACAACTGAAAAACACAAGTTGTATATTATTTTGAAATATTTAATGAGTTGTTGCTGAGGAATTAGAATGGCCGAGGCAATCCGAAAACTTTTATGGATTTTGTGTGCTGAGTGATGGCAGCAGGGCTTTGGGCTATAAAAATACATAAATTAGGCTTAATTATGTATTAAAATTATAATTGTTTTAAACATTAATGGTTGGGTATTATTCTATAATGAGAAAAATATTAATTTCTATATGTTAGGTGCTAAAGACGGGAGACCTGGGCTATAAGACTTTTAAAGAATGATATTTCTTAGAAATTTACTTTTAAATATTAAATATCTGAGTAATGTAGTATTATTATTCTAGAAAGATGATTCCTTTATCCAATATTTTAAAATGATATTAATATTTCCAGAAAATCTTTGCCAAGCTCCACTGTATTTTTAATAACTTTTAAATTATATTTTTCGCCTACTTCTTTCACAGAGTTTTGACTTTCCAGATTCCAGACTCTACTATAAGCTCTTTATGCCCAAACGGTGACTAATTGTTAAGCCCACCTCTTCGGTCTGACTCCGACTCCGGCAGGTGACTCTTCCGGGCTTCTTCTCTTTCTTTCTATTAAGTTTCATTGACTCTTCAAGAGTTTGGCCAAAATACCCACGCTTTTTGGCCCTGCCCACTGAAAGAAATTGTGGCTCAAAACGTAAACCTTTCCCCATTTTTTGTGTTTACATTTTTCTCCTTTTGATCGTCTCAGGTGTGTGCACATGCGCAGTGGGCGTTACAGTTTGCCGTAAGTAACATATTTATGGCCTAATAATTTTTGGCCTGCAATCAGATCTAGAAGTGAGTTAATTTCGGTGCACTCTGCCGAGTGCTTACCTCATTCCGCCCACAGAACTTGTGTCATTCTGCCAGAAAGCTATCAAAATATGGCTCTTATCGCTGGCCCGGCGATAAGTTCTCCACTTCATTTTGGCCATGTTTCGCATGTGCCGGCGATAAGATAATGTCCAAAAAGCGAAACAATTGCAGCGATTTTTTATACTGTTTCCATGAATCACCGAGCAGAGTCGGGATGGGAATTTTTTTTTATATCTTTATTAAGTATTTTGTAAACAATGTGTCCCACACCCACAACCCTTTCCAACTCGCCAAGAGCTGCTAATTAATCATAATTACCACTTCCGACTCTAGTTGCCGTCGTTGTCACATTTAAAGAGCCGCCAACAAAAATTGCCACACTTTAAGTTTTTGCCATGTCTTCGTCTTGCCAATCACCTGAGGCCATAGACAGAGCCAAACCCAGTCCCTCATCCCGAAATTGGTTTAATTAACTTCGCTCTCGAAACCGTTTTCGTCTCGAAGATAAAAATATAAATTCGCTTGCCCAATTCTTCGGTGTTTTCACAATTTCCTTAACAATGGTATGACGGGGATGTCTGGCACGAAAATATTGTCAATGCCAAACACTTGAAATTACAAACAGTGAATGTCGATTTCATTGCATTTTATTTGTAATTCGAGGGCTTTTCTTTGCCATGAAATTACACAAAAAAGTACACGAAAATATAGAGCAGAAATTGGATAGCAAAATAATGCCGGCTTATTGAGACTTGAAGTGGGTTTTAAAAGGGGTTGGGCCAATATAAACCTTTTTTTGCCAGGGCATTGCTTTGCTCATTATTTACTTGAACTTGAAGCTATATAAATAGGGTATTTTAAAAGAAAAGATTGGGTATAAGTATTATAAATATTAATTCTGGAATTTATAAGGTAAACATGTAAAATTATACAGGGGTTTATAAAGGGGCTCTTTTCAAGAATTTAATAAAGGGTTTATTGTTAAATATAAATATAGTCTATCCTTAAAAGAATTATATTTCATGTAAGATACATTTTTAAACTCTATTTAACATATTTTTCTATAATTACAAACATATTTCTTCTGTTGATATTTTTTGTAAATTATATTGATTTCCTCTGAATTAATTAACAATTGTGTGTAGCAATAATAATCTGGCAAATAAATCCCCCAATTGTTGTCATCCCTTTGCCACGCCACTCACCATGACCAAGTTGGCAGCAGTGGTCTTGCATGGCTTGCGGCTTTTGGCCCACACTGACTTGGCTTACACTCTCGTAGAGCCAAGGGCAACCGAAATTGCATTGCCTGAAGTCGCCGCCGCCGCCGAGCAAACCGAACCGAACAATGGCAGAGATTCAGCCTTTTGCCTGATTGTGGCATTATTTTTTATTATTATACTTATTAAGCCCTGAAAGTTGGACGGGCCGCCGAAGACGAGTCGAGTCGAGTCAGTCAGTCAACTGTGGCGGAGGCCCAAGTGAGTAGCGCCACGCCCCCCCGCTGACTGCGACATGACCTTAGGCGCATAAACAAACTTTTGGCCCAAAGCACCGACTGCTTTCGGACTTGGTCTATATAATCTTTTTTTATGGCTTCAAAGTTGAGAATCAGTTCATTTCGCGACGCTTGTAGAGTGTGTTTGTATGTGTGTCTGTTTTTTGGCCATAAAATGGGGGGAGGAGGTCAATGCTGCAGTTATTCCCTTGGTGCATTGTCAATGGTTTTGTATTGTGTGGAGTTCCGGGTGACAAAAACACAACTCGATTGCAGTTTAAACTTATCTTTACTTTATCTTTATCTTAAAAAAACAGACAAAATTTCACCAATAAATATTTTATAGCTTTGATAAAATAATAAGTCTCATATTAATATCTCCTAAAAAGTAAACCATATGCTTTTCATTATCACTTTTCACATTTACAAACTAAAAGTAATCAAAAGTGTAAATTCCTATCTTATAAGGTGATAAGATATTGCTATATGTACACACATTGAACAAGCTTTATCAGATTTTAGTTTAAATATTCATAATGATTCCACGTTTTACCAATAAAACAAAGCCATAATTATTTATATTTATTTAAATATCAGATAAAATCTTATATTTTATTTGGAGATTTATATAACCAAAGAGACGAAATATTTAATTAATTGTCCATGAATTATTTTTTATAATAGAAGAGCTTTAGCTCGATAATGTTCAGTCCTTTCTTTGCTTTAAATTCAATTTATTTAAGACACTCTATTATTCTTAGATATATTTTTTTAATTTTCCAGTGCATCTCTTGGCCACTTTCCAAGCCCTGTGGGCTGTTGACAATTCAATTGCTTTTCTGGCCAGCAGACCAGAGCAGAGAGAGCCTGGTAGCCGCCAAATTGATTTATTGTCCCACAACTGTGCTCTGTGCAATCCAACTGCTGTGTGGGCCAATCTTCAGCACTAATTGCTGCTACATTTCACACTCGCTTCTTGGCCAACCGAGGAGCTGCAACAATTTAAGCTCGCAGAGGAGAGACTTTTCACAAGACTTCCCCCTTTGTTATCAGCGATGGTGATCATTAATCGGTTTCCATTTAAATGAGCTGAAATTAGTCGAAACGCTTGCGACTAAGCGTGCAATTTGCATAATTTGTGAGCCACAATTCGCCTTTGCATGCCAATAAAGTGCATTATGGCATTAGCAATTATGTGCGAGTGGCGCTAATTAAAATTGTAATTGTTGGAAATGTGTCTTGGGAAAACGGAAAGTTGCAACTTTTCCTGCCAGTGGCCACCACCGGGCAGGCCCCATTTTCCACCACCCCCAAAGTGGCATTTTGTGCAACGAAGTGCGGTTGATTTATCTATGAACTCCGGCTAAATACGCACAGCCAAGAAAAATGTTTGAGTGAAAAATGCCAGAAAAATGCAATCCAAGGCAAGGCAAAGCATGTGGAAAATGCATTTGGAAATGCTGTCTGGTCTGGGCCATTGACTCACCCGCCCAAAACAATCCGGATTGAGTTAAGCCACGCTGAGCTCAGCTCACCCGGGTCTTAGTCATGGCTCTGAGCAAATCTTTAGCAATTCAAAATGCTTAGCCAGCCGAAGGTATATTAATGCACTGCAACCAGCATTAATGTTTCTTAATATTTTCTTAATTTTCCTATTGAATATATGAATAACTAATTGGTTGAAATTTATGCATAAAATAAAAAGGCATTAAGATTTGAAAGATTCTACTGAGGATAAGAAAATTTTATATAAATTTATAATAAACAAAAAATGGTAATTTATTATTTTTAAAATTTATTGTATTTTTTTCTGTGCAAACCTTTGTCTTCTAAGGTAATTCCCATTCATTTGACATTCGAAACTGCTGCTGGTGCTGCTTACCTGTTGCATCCATCCGCAAGAAGTCAGCCTTGTCAACTCATCGCTCTTGCCAATGAGCATTCAGGCGAGTCACTCAGCTCCAACCCCAACCCCTTATGGCACGATTCTAGCCGGGCCAACGTGACTGGCCCGGCAATTTAGTTAATTATTTTACGGCAATTATCGAATGCATTCTGCAGCTATGGCGGCAAGCCGCTTTCAACACTCCCCAAACCCATCAGTGGAGCTATTGAAGATGATGGCTTCTATACATCACTCACTTGAAGAGGAGACAAAAAACATGCTTCTGCAATACAAAAAAATTAGCAACTTAAAATGGTGTTTTGTGGTGTTTTAAAAGTTTAACATTTGGGCTATTGATGAAGAGTAATTGTCACTTTGGGGGAACCTTCCTTAAAAGCATTTGAACAGACTCTTTGTTTCGAAAAGTAAAACAATTATCAATTTGTTAAACCCACAGTCTTAGTCCAATTAAAAGCTATCCACTTGTAGTTACTCCTCATCAACCCATCCAATTATCCCCTAAATCCCACAATCCCTATTTACTCAACCCAAGCTCAAGTGTCAAATTAATCGGAACCCTCGCTCCCACTCGAGTCGAACGTGAATAGGTTTTCCCTTATTTACCTGTCTCACTGTTGGCCGGCATTAGAGAGGCATTTGCATAAGTGCACACAGGGCTGATGGTACTTGGCCCATTGATGAGTCACCTGTGCGCACCTGTCGCTGCCTAGTTTATATTCCTAGTATTATTTTTTATTTTTTTGTTTATATTTTTTCTGTCGGCAGTCGTTGTCGCTAAGCGTGTCAATTGCTTCGACATTTCCTGTGCAAAATTTCGCTGCACAAAAATATTTATAATTTTCATACCAGAGGAGCGAGCGTTTGGTTCGAAAGTGGGTCGAGTTACGTCGCTATTTGAATAAGACAAATAAGCCATGGCAACATTGTGGCAACATATAACATACAACATGAGCTGGCAACATGTTGCCAGTGCCGGCTGCTGGGGCGTGTTCGCTTACAGCGATCCATGGCAGCAGCGACTATATCCCATTTCGGGCGCTAGCAATGGCGTTCATGCAATGCAATTAGTTGTGGATGGAAAAGAGATCCGAAATACAAATATACGTAATAAAATTAACGCAAAAACAAAACTGGCTTGTCCATCATGAAATTTGAGGCTGGATTTGATTTTGTGTGCTTTGTTTTTGCTCTTTTTTGTTTGTTTCTCTTTTGTTGTTGCCTCTTTAGTTTTCCTACAATTAAAGTCTGCCACATGATTTTGCTTTTGAATATGTGAACTCATTTTTTGCGGCTGCGCGGCGACGGCTGCTGTAGCGATGAGCTCAACAGGGAAAAATAGGGGGTTAGGGGGAAATCTAAAGAAAATTTAAAATTAACCTTTAGAAAGTTGTAGTTTCTTTAAAAAAAAATGTTTATTTAATTGAGTTTTAAATAAATTAATCAGAATTAAGATCTTAAATATATAAAAGTGAATAAAAATAATATTAAAATGCCCAACTCTTTATGAAATTATCCTTAAAAGTCCATTTATTTCTTACACAATTATAAATATATTTATAAAAATGTTCATAAGCATTTTGTTTAAAGCTTTAAAGAATGCATTTTTGCAAACTATTATTGAGAAAATAAGCAGGTTTTTTCAGACCAACTCAAAGCTCAATTCGTAATTGTATATTTTGGGGGTAATCCTTAAAAAGAAAACTATTTAAAATATATTTGATTATTGAACTCTCCTTTGTGCAATTCATATGTATTAAAATATACAAAGTATACCAAAAATATTAAAATAAGGCTAACTAAAGGCTCTCTAATTTTTTCCCCTGTGTACCTGCTGATGGCAACTTCCGCTGTTGCTTTTGCTTTTGCTATTGCGGCTGCTGCTGCTGCTTGATGGTGGTGCTTCTGCTGCTGGTGGCAGCTGTAAGTAGTGGAGCTGCTGCCATCATCAACACATTTCATTGAGCGTGAAATGGAAACAGAGAAAGTACACAACAATATGTACAATAATTTTTATTTCTGCCTGGCTTTATCTCTGGCTGCGCGCAGTCTCCTCCGCGTTTGAGTCCACCAATTGTGCTTTATTATTATTAAAGTTTTTCCCATTGTTGCAGTTTTCCTTGGGCTGGGTTTGGTTTTGGCTCGGGCTTGGTGCAGCGGCGGCTGTGGCAGCGTCAACTACTTTGTGGTTTTTTCGGCATCGTTGGCATCGTCTTTTGCATTTTATGCAAATTGCTCGTAATTTTATTTAAGCTTTTCATTTACAGTTTTGTCGCTCCAATTTATTAGTTTGTTGTTGCTGTTGCTTTTTCGCTCGGTTTCCCAGTTGTTTCGCTGATAGGCCAAAACAATCGCGTTGACTACTCGGATTTATTGCCAACTCGTGATTTCTCCAACTCGATACGTGGTCGCATTAGCTTTTCCGCATCGCTATCGCAGTAAAAAAGCAGAAAAAAAAGAAGCTGACTGCATTGGTTACAAGGCTTGACTTTGGATTCTATTTTCTTGACGTTTTTTGCGGGCCTTTTCGCCAGCAGTGCTAGCCAGTGTTTGCCAATTGAAGGTCCACTTATCGATTAAACTTTGCATGCAATTTTCAATGTCTCTGCAAGCCTTGATCCAAAAAGGTCGGGTTATAAAAAAAAAATACGCAAATAGCCCCCAGCAAGCGCCGCTTAGTCATATCTACTTACCTCATGCCTTAGACCTGGCCAAGACTGACACACGCCTGTCAATTATGCAAATTATTCGCTGCCGTTTCTCGCGCCAATAATTCAAAATTGACAGTCGAAAGCCGGGCTTAGATCACTGTGGCCTGAAGACCTAACGATCTTAAAATAACTATCAATCTTAAAAGGTTGAATTAGGGAAAATAAACTTGAAATTATTTGGATATAAGCTACAGTAGTTTTTCATATTTGATAAGTAATATCTGTAAGGAATTTGTAAAGTTTTTAAAATGTTATTAAAATATACTGGAAGAAGTTAATACAACTTACGGAAACTTTAAGCACATCTAAATATTTTTAACAAGGAAATGTCCTTAGAAACAATTTTTTAAATGAATATAAAACTATAGAAATTACCCTACGATTTTTAATGTTTATTACAAGTGAATGTAAAGTCCCAACAATGACTTATTAACCGCCAAATAAAAGTATTACAAAAATAACTAACAACATAAAATAAAACCCACAAAAGAAACTATAAAATATTATATTATACAGTTGTTAAAACAAATTGAATAATCTTTTAAAACCCATTTTAAAATCAAATTTTTCAACAATTGGCTGAAAACTCCCCGCAAACACTTTCTGACTGATGCGCTTTTAATTATTTTTTATTTTTGTGTTTTTTGCCAGCCATTTGTCTGCAAACCGCATCTCAGCTTTGAGCGAAGAAGTGAAAATTCAATTGCATTTTAATTTGAATAATGGGAATTTGTTTCTTTTGACGGCTGGCTTTGCTTTAGCAGCCGTCGGTGTCAAAAGTCGTTGGCATTGTTTCGGGGGCTTGGGAGACAGAGACTTTGTATCTTGTTGGCCGCCTCCGGCACAGTGGGGCAAATCGGTGCAAAAGGCAGATTAAGTGAGAGGTGGAACTAGCAACTCTTTTGTATTTTTTTCTGAGTTAACCTTGCGGTTTGCCTGGGCCTGTCCCATTGTTGGGTGGCTTTCATTGTCTCGGCAGCCGGATAATTGACAAGACGTCATAGAACAAACAATACCATAATGCAAACACACAATTAACTTTCATTTTTTCACCCTCACTTGCAGAAACTCGAGCAGGAGAAGCATGTACTGCGCCAGAAGCTGGCAATTGCCGAGGACGAGAGCGACCAGCGAGTCCTTGAGCTGCAATCCGATCTCAGCGAGCTTAAGGAGAAGCTGCAGACGCAGGACACAGCCATTCGGCAGGCGGAGAAGGAGAAGACCATCCTCATCGATGAGCTGCAGCATCAGAACACAAGGCTCACGGAACAGATCCAGGAGGCGCATGCCACCGAGCTGAAGCTCAGTGCTCAGATCCAGGAGCTAAAGGACCAGTATCATTACAGAAATAGCAGCCTGCAGGTGGGTTTTACTTTTATTTTACTGAAAAACTAAACTTATTATTAATAATTCCCTTAATTTAAATCCATTTCCCTCTCCAGGAACATGTCAACAGCCTGGAGTCCATCAAAACAGAACTCAACCTCACCACGGGCAAGCGGCAGGAACTAGAGCGTCGCCTGCAGCATGCCCAGGAGGAGAAGGAGAGCCTGACCTCGTCGCTGGAGGAGGCCTCCGACCGAATCCACATGCTGGAGCGCCATGCCCGCGAGCAGGAAACCAAATTAGAGGTAAGTTTGCCAGAACATCAGATCGTAGGAGAGAGTAGAGGCGGAGGAAGTCCAGAATTGGCTTTATCACGTCGCGTCAACGGAATCGTGATTTACCCAACAAATGAAGATTATTTATGGGCCAACGGAGCCAACTGCGCAGTTTCTCGAGTGCCACTGCCAAGTTTATCTCCTCGACAACAACTTTCTTTTTGCTCCGCTTTGCGCCAAGACTAAACTCCATTCTATAAATATATACAAACATGGATTCATTAGCGATGATTTGAGGAAATTTATTGAATGAAATCTAATCAATTTCGTATAGCAACAAATTGGCAAAAAGATTTAAAGATAATTTTAATGAGGAAACAGAAACTTGAACTTGAAAGAACACTAATATATTGTTTATAATATTGACTTGAAATAATTAGAATTAATAATTAAAATATGCTAATTATAATCTCCCATTTTAGACCACCTTACAAGCATTGGAACGCTCCCAGCGCGAAAACAATGTACTCAGTGAACGTTTGGGTGCCGTAAGTTGTCCCTTTTATATTTATTATTATTCCCTCATCTACTAACCAATCATAAAGCGCTCTTCTAGAATGACTAACCAAAAATCAGCTTAATTCGTTCTGCCATTTAAAAGGAAATATTAACAAAAAATATAATCAACCCGCTTTTCCCCTTAACATCAGTCTGTACTTTATTTAAAGCTTGAAAATATATATATTTATAATCGAAATCATTTCGGAATCGCCATCCGTAGGATACAAATTCGAGCACGCCGGGCAAGAAGAGTCTGCAGTTCGAAATGGAGTGCGACGAGGATGACGGCAGCTACACGGAAACGGGGAAGCCCAACCATATGTGGGTCGAGGCCAGATCCGTCTACATACAACTTAAGTCCCTGGTGGACTCGCTGAAAGTGAGCCACGACGATGACTCAGGTACCACATTACTAAGAGATCGCTTAGAGCAAAAGTTTAACCTTTCCCCTCTCGACAGGTCTCAACTCTGACATATCGCTGGAGCTGGAGTCTATGGACAACACCATCTCGAGCTCAGAGCGCAACGAGGATGGGCATATGGCCATCGAGTTCCGCCAAGGCATGCTGTCGGCCATGTCTGACGAGCTGACCCGGCTGCTGCTCAACCTGGATGCTGGCAACTTCAAAAAGATGCTGGACCAGACTCGCAACTTGGTGCTCGAGCAAGAGGACGAGATCAAGCGCAGCCACCAACTCATCCAGCAACTGGAGGCCAAGGTCACCGTGACAGACGTGGAGCTGCAGAACGTAAAGGAAGAGCGAGATCAGGCGCGGGGCGACCTCGAGGACACCACCGATCGAGACGAGCTGCTGTCCAAGGCGCAGACGGAGCGTGATGCTGCCAACGGCAGGCGCACCAAGGCTGAAGTAGAGCTGGCCAAGACGCGGGTGGAGCTAATGCAGGCCAACAGCCAACTGCTTGAGTCCATCCAGCAGAAGGTGGAGCTGTCGCAGCAGCTGGAGCAGTGGCAGATGGACATGCAGGAGCTGATTGACGAACAGATGCGCTCAAAGCTAATCAATAATCGGCGAGCACTGGCCAGCGAATCCGCCGCCCCGTCGCCACCCAGCAGTGCCGCCGCCAATCTGGCCAAACGCGTGTCCAGCTACAAGCTCTGGAGCTTATTTCAGCGGTAATTGGACGCCGAACCTCACCGCCCGCTGGAAGGTGTACGCCACCCTCATCTTCTTGATGTAGGACTCGGCGCGAAGCTATATATTTTTAATATTTATATTTATAAACAAACACGGAGACACACACAAATCGGAGGAGAGCGAATTGTACTTAATTGTTATTTGTATTCTGAAGCTGAAGCATCATCGCCCTTCTTCATCTTCTGTTCGTAGTGAAATCTATCTAATTACGCTTTATTAATTTTAAATACTTACCGCATATTCGATATGATTATTGTACCTACTTGTAATTAATGTAATCATAAACGAACTCGTACTCGTATGTACCTATGTTTAAGCAGCGTCTCTCTTTATATATTAGTGACCGCATATGGACCTCACAAGTAATGTCCCAAAAAATCTATACACTTTGAGTAAGGATTACTTGTTGGGTCCGTTTTGGGCCTTAATTTGTTAACTGATAAAAAAAAAACAAAAAAATGAAACATATCGCGCCTTTATTTTTGAGGAGACAGCTTAAAAAGCCTCCTCCTTTCTCGGAAGAAACTGTTTGCGATTCATCAAAAATCATAAATCAAAAAGGAAAATCAAAATCTGTACGTAAGCGAAATAAAAGTAATGTGTAAGAGCAAGGCATTTATGTTAATAGCATTAAATAATTATTCATTATGCTGGCAATAGGAGGGAGCGCAGGAATTGTTAGTTAAAAAAACACAAAAAACTGTGCAACAGACACAAAAACTTGCCTTAATTGAACGGACAATGAAATTTTAAATTGTTTAAATAAAACATAACTTACCAATAAACTTATAAATATATTGCACTTCTGCTTTTTTATTTATTTTCCTTATAAAGAGACAAGTTTCTATATAAATCGTTATATTTATAAAATACTTTAAGTACTTAACTTTTACGTATAACAAAAATCTAAGTTTAGTTTCGACTGCAACATTGAATACCTAAAACAATATGTTTTGGAAGCAATCCTTTGCACATAGGTGATAATGATAAAAAAAAGAATCATGTTCTTCTTAAAAATTAACTATTATTTCTTGAGATTATGCAGCCGCAGGTGCTTCGTGTACATCTTTTGGGAGAAGAAGCCTTCCGGGCATTCGGAACATGGATAGGGTCTAATTTTATGACTGGCAATGTGCTTGTCCATGGTCTTCTTCAGGGCATATTTAACGTCGCAATGCGGACACTTGTACAGCTGATTCGGCTCTTCTTGTCTCTGGTGCTTCTTCTCGTGTGCTCGTAAGCCTTGCAATTTGTCAAAGCCCTTGTGGCATTTGGAGCAGTTGTAGGCGCGATCCTGGTTCTCCGCGTGCCACAGAATGTGCTTTGCGAGCGACTGATTTGCGCCGAATCCCCTGCCGCACTTTTCACACTTGTAGGGCTTCTCGCCGGTGTGGACGCGAAGGTGGTTTTTCAGGTGATGATTATGCGAGAAGCCGCGGCCGCACTCCTCACACTGGAACGGCTTCACACCCGAATGGGTGCGCTGATGCTTCTTCATGTTGGACTTCTCAAAGAAGGACTTGTCGCAGTCGGGACACTTGAACTGCCGATCCTTGTTGTGGACGCGTAGGTGGGTGACGAGGTGGTGGTTTTGGACGAACGCCTGATCGCACAGGTGGCACTTGAACGGACGCTCGCCTGTGTGCAGGCGCTGGTGCAGCTTCAGGCCCGAGTTCTTGCTGAAGGTCTGCGGGCAGTCGGGACACTGGTAAGGTCGGTCGCCCGAATGCCACCGCTGATGGGCCCTTAGACTGGAGGTGCTGTAGAAGGACTTTTCGCAATCCAAGCACTTGTGGGCCTTCGACTCGTCGTGCGTCAGCATGTGCATTCTGAGCGTCGGGCCGTGAGTGTATGCCTTCGGGCAGATGGTACATTTAAAAGGTCGCTCTCCCGTATGCCTTCGCGTGTGGATTGTGAGTTGCGCCTTTGTCCTAAAGCCGCGGCCACAGGTGTCACACAAATGCGGTCGCTGCGGATCCTCATTCTCCTTGTGGCGCGCGATGTGTCTGATCAACAACCTATGCGACTTGCAGGTCAAACCGCACTCGTTGCACAGAAGCGAAAGATTCTTCTCGTCAGCCCGTGCCTTGGTCGCAGAATCGCGAGGAATCCAAGGCTCCTCATGGTCTTCGGACCAGTCATCGGACCAATCATCTCCCTCATCGTCATCCTCTTCCTCGTCCTCATTACACTCCTCTTCGTTGTCTTCTTCGGCTTCGTGTTTATCCACACCGTCGATTGGAGCCTCGATGGACATTGGCTCTTCTTCTATCTTTATTTCATCTTTCACGTCCACTGTATTAATACAAAAATTAATATATTTATGACGTTAACATATCTTTTACATACATTCGAGAACTGCTTCCGAGGGTTCGCAATCGATATCAACTTTTACAACCAGTCCATCATCGTCCGCTTCACTTTTCGGCAGCTCTGTGGCGTCCAGCGGGTCCTCACAGCCGACCATCTCGAAGGCAATGAGCGTTTCCTTCTCAGCACTCCTGCCTCGCCTCTTATCCAGATCCACATCGTCGGTGGTTGTCTCCGTGAGGAGGTTCGAAAAGTAACGATAGCTCCTCTCGCACTTGTGCTTAAAGTGGAACGCTTGCTGTGCCGCCACCAGGCATATTGGACAGATTTTCTGGGGTAGGGCATCCCGATTGACGCGACAGTTCTCGGCCAGAATCGAGTTCAGCATTTCCGAAATTGGCGGATCGGAGATCTCCGTGGAGAAGGGGTCCACCAGTACCGTCGAGAGACCGGCACATACCCTGCAGTTCTTCTCCATGCTGGAGCCCTTCAAACTTTCCATTTTCTGTGATCTTGATCCCAGCAGCAACAGATGTTTGGAATTTCAAAACATCCAAGAATTTATGGGCACCTTCATGCCAACTTGACAAAGTGAACGTTCTCGACCAGAGTTGTCAGCGGTGCGCGAATACGCGATAGTTGGAATCGTTTGGTTTCCATCCCTGAGTCACGGAGTAACTGGAAAATCATTACTAAAATATTTTCTGTGTAAGGATTCTTTACTAAAGATTAAGAAATAATAACAATTATTAATAGTAATATTTTAAAAACAAAATCACACCTTAGGTGTCTTACATTAGAGAATACAAATCTTTAGTCATTTACATTTTTATACCATTTTTTAACGATATATTAACTAGGTCTGCATATTTTTGAAACCTGTATTGGTATTTAACATTTATTATCTCTTTTAAGCTTTATTTATTTATAATAAATATGTTTTGCGGTATTATCAGTTTAAATTTTTTTTCAAATTCGTCATCCACAGTCGCAGTCATCGTTTAAAAATAATCGTGTCCCGAGGTTGCGCTCATCCCTACCAGCTTTGAGCAAAATTAGTATCTTGTATCGGACAACACAAAAAGTCGCGAAGGTCTCTTTGTTGTCGTTTCTCGCAATGATTTAGGATTACATATTCAGTGTTTTAAGCTAAGCATAAAGTCTCTCCCATCGCTGGACATGGATATCCTGGACATCGATGAGGCGCTGAAGGATGATTCATATATGTGAGTGATGCACCCTTGTTTTTGTTGCTGCCTGTGTTGTTTTTGCTGGCTCGGCACAGGCAGGCACCAGGCATCAATGCTAAAAATACTTATGCATGGTACTTGGAACTCATACTCCTCGGCAGATTTCTGGCGGACAAGACCCACGATGATGTCTCCAATATACTGCAGCAGTGGAAATCGAATAATCAGACGCAGCCGCTGCAACTGCATCCGCAGTTGCCGTACAACAACGAGGGTAAGCCTTTCCACACATACCGATGCAGACAAACACACACAGTTGCAGTAGTGCCTGCAGTTGCGCTTTCTAAAACAAAAAACAAATTTGGGTTAAACTGGCGGCGGCGGCGGCGGCGGCTACGTTGACAAAGTTCGCGTTCAACGTGGGCAGGAGACAGTCCGCTGGTACTTATCGTTGCCGTTGTCTGCCAAGTGGTTGTGGCCATAATTGGCCAGCAGCGCCAATGTTATTGTTACGGTAATTAATCAAGCGCTCACACACATACACTCGCCTCTTAGGGGTCGCCAACAGCTGTGCGTGGTTCGGTCACAGAAAACGGGCTATGCAAATATGGCAAGAATCTCGCATAATAAATAAGTGAGCATTATATAAATCCGATTTACTTCCTGCCCAGCCAGCGAAAGTCAATCAAGCGATGCGTGAAACACTTTCAATTTGCGTAGCAATTATAGAACTGGAAACCGGAGGATCAAAAATCGATTAGTTGACTTAATGGGTTTCAAATGTAGTTTCGCCAAGTACTTTGTTCGATGATGGTCACCTGGACTCGATTCTGTTTGTACATAAATATATCACAGATAAAGTCTTTCAAATGTAATTTCTTTGCCTTATCAGCGATGTGATCAAAGCAATACTAAGATAACTTTTATCAAACAAATATTATAATAGGTTAAAAGCTTAAAATCCATTTATACTTTGATCACTTTAAAGATTTTTATAACTTTGACTTTACACAAGAAACATTGAAAACAATCAAGTTCACTGCTAGTATTTTCAATTTCATATATAAAAAATATTCCCATTTGAGGTCACGAGTCACAAATAAACAGGGACCCTTGAAGCCCCCAAATGCTTTCTATTCTTTCTCTTTTCGTGTTGTAAAATTGATCGCTCACTAAGTTCTGCTGGCATTTTACAGTACTGATTAAACGGTAAATGTAGTTTGCGCTCGACTCTCTCCATCTACAATTTTTCATTAATAAACCACGAGTTACACGATGCGATTCTTAGAAAATATAAAAAGCAACGATGGGGGCAAACGGCTTAGCACCACCCTTAAGGCGCAGCCACAAGCCCAACCGGCACTCTATGATCTGCGAAAGAACTTGCAGGAGCGCAGAGAACTCGAGACCTACGTGCGCCAGCTAATTACCACTTCGGATGTGCGTCCTGTGATGGAGACACTCTCGCGTGCGTCGGAGCTGGGCCCGGCCACTGTCACCGGCTGGTATACGGTGACCATAACCAAGTGCGCTGGCCTGCCGGATTCTTCTATTTATGCGGCGCTGAAGTGGGTCCTGGTGCCTGTGCAGATGGACATTTTCAACTTCAGGCGCAGCGGACCCGCAGACAACGATGATTGCGCTGAGTTTATGATTGATAGCTTACTAACCGCGAACAGACTGAATCGCCTCAGAGATAAGGTAATGATTATGTTCACATGTCAGCCGTTGGAGTTGCATGTGAAGCTTGGACTCCCAATCATTGACGCTGCAGTTTCCGTTGAATTTGAGAAGGCAGTAGAAGCGGCACTACGCGGACGGTACAAAGCATCGACCCGTACCCTGGATCTCACGCGATTTCACGCAGATCCTCTCCTTTCTCAACACTTTTGCCCTCTTCACATTGTAAAGTTCTTAGAGGGAACTTTGAAGCTGGCGCGTCGTGAGCTCCAACACGAAGTGAAAGGAATCATCCTGAGCAACAATTATCTCTGCTCACTGAAGGCGTTTGCTGCTTTCTCCGCCGATGACTTCAGTGCCCTAGAACGCCTTGATATCAGCGCCAATAAGATCAACGAATTGGGTGAACTTAAGTATCTCAGCAAGCTGCCAATCAAGACACTACTGCTGAGCGGCAACGAGGTGGCCAAGATAGAATCGAATGACATTCGAGCGAACCTGCCTCAGCTGAAGGACATCCATGGCTGCGTGCAGTCGAAGCCCAAAGTCCCCTTGCTGGATAATCTGCCAAAATTCCAGAAATTGCAAGGCGGCGGATCCGGCTCTACTGGTCTAGAGTTCGCCCAACGGTTTCTAAAGTGTTACTACGACAGCTTTGACGATCCCGCCCAGCGCCATCAGCTCGACAAATTTTACGACACTCAGGCCACCTTCTCGCTTAGCGTTCCGAAGCAGCTAAGCCGTGTGAACGACTACCGTGTTTACAATCGCAATTTTAAGTGTCTCCGGTCTCCATTCGCACGCTACCGCAAGCTGCAGGTGGGCAGCTTGGCCCTGACTCAAGCCTTCGGACGCTTTCCCCGAATGGTGACAGGTATTCAGAGAGCCAGCGTGGACGTCCTGATCTTCAACAATCGCCTGCGCATCCTAGCGCTGACTGGCAGCTTCAAGGAGCAAATCTCCCGGGTATGGAAGCAGCGACACTTTCAGCGCACCTTTGTGCTGCACAGGTCCGAGGGCCATGCTGGCTGGCTGATAACCAACGATATGCTGAGCATAATTAATCCGCAGGTGGACGAGCAAAGTCCCATGAGCACTGTGCACTCTCCAAAACAAGTTATTGACCATATGGAGCAGGCTGTTCAGGAGCTGAGCTTGTCCATGCCCAAGATGGCACTCGCTACTGAAGCGAATGACCAGGAAATGCCGCCGCTGGTGGTAATACCTCCAATGGTGTCCACCACTCCTGTAGTATTTGATGTTGACGAAGATTTAGAACGGGAGATCGCGTCAGCTTCGATGGACGATGATTCTCTGGTCATCGATGAGGAAATGCTCCTCCGAGATGTATAAATTTGATCCAAAAGATGTTCATTCAGTAATAGAATTAAGCTTTCACTAGGACCATAAGGCATAGATTAATAAGTCGCCAATAAGTCAAGCCCGATTCTCAAGAGGCTAACCCGCTTTATCAACTTTTTTCCCCAAAAGCCTACAAACACAACTCGAAGACCTTCACCCGTCCCAAGCGTCGCAATCTCGATTTCGTAAGTAGAAAAGACCAGAATTTAAATTATTTATAATAACTGAGTAATGTAATCTTCTTGCAGAGCCAAAATGGCGCAGGAATGGACTCTGGGGCAGTTTCCGGCACTCCCCCCGGAATGCTCCAACTGGAAATTGGCGGCCTGGTCACCACAAACATGCACAAATCCTTCCTGCAGGACACCTCTCCGCCGTCTTCCATTTGCTCCTCTATGAACACGGAACGGATGAACAATTCGCTAATCACGTCCGCCGACTTTACGAACCTCAACTTTCTCCAATCCACAATTGGACTGGAGCAGGAACCGAGTTTGACCACAACGCTGACCAATAACCAGAATGCTGACAACACCGGTATCGCTGGTTACACACTCAGCGACATGATCAGGGATCGCAAGGCGCTGGAATCGCTGACCATGTGTGAGGACGATGGTACTTTGATTAAAGACTCACACATCGGGCAGATCGACGAGATATCGCTGACGCTGAGCAAGACTGCCTCTGGCTGCAGCACCATGGACAACAGCACGGACAGCATGTCCAATCCCCTGGCCGCAGCAGAAAGACCAATGCCTCTGGGCTTGCCTCCAGCAGTCTATCCCGCCCTGCAGCGTACCCTAATCCTGAGCGAGGAGATGATCGGCGACACAACCTGTAATTTGGTAGACAGCCTGACCGCCTCTATTCTGGCATCAGATGCGGATCGATCCCTGCCTATTGACGGCAATGCCACCTTCAAGAGGCCCGCCGCGAGTACAACGCCAGCAGACGAGACGCAGCTGTTGACGGCGCGGCAGATGAACACCACCTATACCGAGGGATGCAATACGCCGGAGGGGCGTTGTGAAACGCCCGAGAATGTCGATCGCAAGCTGCCGTTGCTCACCATGGAATCAACGCCGCTGACCACCAACTTGCGCTCCCACTTATACTCCAACAACAATAATAATAATAACAACAAGCCTGGTAGCTACACACCGACGATAAAGGGACATGTGGACATGAATCTGTCACCGATTGTATCAACCACGCCGCAGAGGACAATGCAGGGACACGGACGCCAACACAATACTACCTTCGATCCACCTGCTAGGGCAGGAACAGAAGTAGCAGCGGCAGCTCCCTTTAACGGCGAGAAGTTCGTGCTGGATACGATGGAACTGCTGGAGCAGATCGAACAGCCGCTGGATAGCACGTACAGCCTACAGATGTCCGAGCAGCACAAGCAGATGCAGTGCGTCATGGACTTGGCCGAGGCTGAGGTTGAGATGCTGGCCCAGCAGGGTGACGAGGAGCAGTTCGAGCACATGCTGGCGGAGCTGGGAAAGGTAAACACGCTGAGCGATCACCAGCTGAAGATGCAAAAGTCCCTGGACACCATCAGGCGGCGCTTTCACCGGGACGATCCGGCGGAGGCAGATGAAGGGGAACGGGAACTGGAGGAGCAACTCCAGCAGTCGCCAGTCGAGAAGGTGGATACACAGCCGCTTAACCAGAGCCATTTAAGCCACAGTAACAACAGCAGCAGCAGCGGAGAGCGGCTTCTTAGCCGTCGCAGTCGGCTCTATGACGACGTCAACCTGAGCGCCATGCACGGCAGCAATGGCAGCAATGCGAGCTGCAACTCGGCCTCGTTTATTGTCCAGCGGAGAGAGGCGCCTGCGGCCGAACCTCAGCCGGATCCCGAACCAGCGGAAGAGCCGCGAAAGCCTGAGGCAGCCGCAGAAATAGACCCGTCAACCTACAAGCTGGCGGAGCGAAGGGAGCGTGATCGTGACCGCTTCAAGACCATCAAGATTTCGAAAGAGATGCGCTTGCAGCCAGAGATTATAGTGCCTTGTATAGACGATGAACTGCAGCAACAGCAACCGGAGACGGAAGAGGAAGAACTTCATCAGCAGCAATTCGATGAAGAAGTTCAGCTAGAACAGGAGCCGCAGCGGCAGGGCTCGCCGCCAGGTCGCCTGTCGCGTCGCGATCAGAACTCGGTCCTTAGCAACAACAACAACAACAAGGTGGGGAGCAACTATTTGACCTACAAGAAACCCAAGGAGAAGTCTCTGCTCCAACGAAGACCGATGCTGCAACAGGAACCCACATTGGAAACAGCAGCCGCACCCGCGCCCTCTCTTCCTCAACCACGATCCCTCTCCCGGCCGCGATACATAAGTGGCCTCCAGAAGTTCACCACGGTAAGCAAAGCCACGTCAGCCGGTGCCGGCCTGAACGCCACTCCATCTGCTGCAATTGCCACCACTGTGGCAGCACCACCGGCCAGCGGCAGCAGCGAACTGAAGAGTCCCATGGGCATCAAGTCCAAATCGTTCCACAACCTGTCCTCCACATTGAGCGGGATTGGTGGTGGATCGGCAGCGGGAGCGGGTGCGCTGCCAAGGCCCAGCCTGGGAGGCGGCCTGCGTCGACCTGGCGCGCAGCCCAGCAAGCTGATGAGCGGACTACGTGGACCAATGCAGCCTCAGGAAGTGAGTATATGCCACTTTACTTTTAAGTTTCGTTGCTAACTACTTAATCTTTCGCCTTAGGACGACTCTGTTTTCAAGGTGCCCAAGTTGGTTAGTGGTCTGCGTGCTCCTGGTCTGGCTGGTGCTAAGCGTGTGGGAGCCAATGGCCTGGCTCGTCCTTCATCTGGCTATTACAGCCTGAGCGTTAAGGCCGCACCTGAGGCGGAAACTCCAGAGGTGGGTTAAACCAAGTTGTAATTCTTCTTTGCTTGCTAATCATTTTTTGCATTATTCATTTCAGAGCCTCTCCTCAGCCTCATCGCGCGGAAGTCTATATGGACACAGCAAGGACAACACCAGTCGATCAACAAGCAACGGTGGCAATGTTCCTCAGCCCTCCTCCTTCGACACCCAGGCGCTCACCTCCAAGCTGACCCAGGTAACAACGGGGGCCACCGGCATACCGAAGCCCTCGGGTCTACGTCCGCCCTCGCAGATGAAGCGCAGCGGCCTGCCGCGCCCCTCCAGCATCGTTAGGCGCTAAGAGCAACCGCTCCGAACCGAATTTCCATGACCTTTCATGTATCCATCCTATTTTGTACTCTGTTTTTCGCTCTTTTGTGTATGTGTTCCCCCAGCTCCCATTTGCCTAGTGATTTCCGAGACACTAGCATTTATGTTCATTAATTAATATTACGAGAAATTATGCATTTAGTTTAACAAACCGAGAACTTGGCACTCACAATACCCCTAAAACCTACATACATAGCTAGATATTATAGAAAACAAATAAACATAAACACGAACTTTGCCTTACGAATCATAAAGAAAAAAAGAGGTTTGAGAATGAGAATGAAAATTCAAGCGAAAAGGATTGATAGCTGTATATTTTTGTAAAAGCAATGCAAAAATTCTACGAACGTTATGAAGCATAAGCCAATCGAATAAATATTAGCAACTGAGTAAATATATACCATAAGACCCTGCTCAGTGGCCCCTCAAAGGCCACAACAAAAAGAAAACCAAACAAACAATTGATAATAACCTATAAGAGTATTGAACGAACTTACATTATCTAATATTCTCGCATATATATATATATAAAATACAAAAAACTAAACGATAGCAATATGTAATGTCGTATCAGAAGGTCTGCAACCTGTTTATATTTTGTATATTACCAACTCCAGATTTAAAAATCATTCAAAATTGTACAAGGTGCAGAAGCAACCAACTATTTCCCTTGCTTCAAAATATAATAGAATTACTTTGGCTCCTCTCGAGTGCTATATAAGTACATATATAATGAATATGTTCTTGTGAACCCAGTTTCAGTTCTTTGTTACGTTTGAGTTGCCAAAACGAAAAACTTCATAATAAAACTACATACATACATTATAAACCTGAATATAATCTTCAATTCGATGCCTTTGTCCACCACATATGCATATCCTACGTTAAGATTAGTCCACATTGTCTAACCCTAGAATGTAATCCTAGTTTAATCCGAGTCACAAGTATTGTTTCACTTGAGGCCTTATAATAACAAGATCCGTAAAGCCCATGAAAAAATGTTCAAATAGTTTTTGCTTTGAGACAAAAAATCGTATGGTATCTTGTTAATATAGGGCCTTTGGTTTTATACATCTCACCAAACTGACAACTATTCATACAACTAACCCTTATCAGAAGGCCACAGAAATAGCTGTGGATTTGAAATTAATTTTAATGCTTTTCAAAATGTGAAAATATGATATACTTTTCAAAAGTTATCACTATTAAATTCAAATCCAAAGCGATTTCTGTGAGAGCTCTGCATAAACCTTTATATCCTAGCGCTAATAACCCATTAAGCTTTAACCCGCATTAGGTGATGATTTGCTTGAATCGAATTTAGTTAGTTTCTAAGTCTAGTATGGATCATTACTTTTGCTAAAGCTTTCGTACGAACCCTTAACGCCAGATAAGATTGATACCGTTCCAGCAAGTCCAGCAGGTTATTATTTTTTACCAAAAGCCAGACTTTCAAATAAAAGCCAACAACATATGGTGGTAATCGTTATTTGTCTTTATTGTTATTATCTATCCGGAGAACTTGCAGAGGCCCCACTTGCAGTTCCTCACGGTATTCGAGGCGGGCCGACACCAGTTGTTCTTCCAGGTGCAGTAGACAATCACCGTTGGTGCAGTGGCATTGGTTGCGGGTTCGGGTGTTGTTGCGTTTGCTGTGGCGTTGGTTTGTGTCACCACATAGATAACGCGATTTACCTTAAAACCAAATGCAGCCGCCTGGAACAGGACGAGAGCAGCCAGAGCACAGAGCACAAAGTGTTTCATTGCGATGATTTATCTTATGTGGATCAACTGCAAAGCAGGTAATAACATAAATGCCTTTGGGTTCGATGCTATTTAAATGATTTCACAGACTGTTATGTTTCACGAAGTGTGTCAACAACTAAATATGTACAAATGTTGGCACAACAGCTGCTGACAAGGCCAAGACAAATGTCTTCGACTTTAGTTTTCTTTTCATTCTTAGCTTACCCCAACATAAAACCGATTGCCAAGGCTCCACACCCTTGACTTTGACTAAAATGTTTTATATAATAACATATGGCTCAAATATATATCTAGTTATGTACTCGGATTATTTGGAACTATAGTTATATGGGGAAATTAATCAATAATCAAATTAATTAACAAGCAATCAAACTACCGAAAATATTGCTAGGCAAAAGTATCAACATTTTAGTAACACTTATTGATGTCGTTAAATAAGCTAAATATGAAAATACGAAATAAAATCATAAATAAGAAGCTTACAATTTTGCATACAATATAAATCTATCACTTGAAATATTTTTGGAAAAAAATAATCATTACAAAATGACTGACTTGACAACACAATAAATTAATTTAGGAAATTTCTACTTCTGGGCGTGTTACGGAGGCTATGAAAAAGCTAACTTCTACTATTATTTAAAAAAGTAGAATTGCTCATCCGGCATTTTGCAAATGGTTTCCATTTTAGTGTTGCAAAATTCAACCTGCTATTAAGTTCAACTGCCACTTGACAGCACTGCCTAGCCGGTAAAAGTTCGCGTCGCTTACATTTTCCACTGCGTAGTTTTCGCTGGATTCTTGATATTTCTCCTTTTCAATCATTAAAAAAGTGAGGTTCAGTAACACGATGCGAGTTTTGAATAATATAAAAAGCAATGATGGGGGCAAACGCCTCAGCACCACCCTTAAGGCGCAGCCGCAAGCCCAACCGGCGCTCAATGATCTGCGGAAGAATTTGCAGGAGCGCAGAGAACTCGAAACCTACGTGCGCCAGCTGATTACCACTTCGGATGTGCGTCCTGTGATGGAGACACTCTCGCGTGCGTCGGAGCAGGGCCCGGCCACTGTCACCGGCTGGTATACGGTGACCATAACCAAGTGCGCTGGCCTGCCGGATTCTTCTATTTATGCGGCGCTGAACTGGGTCCTGGTGCCTGTGCAGATGGACATTTTCAACTTCAGGCGCAGCGGACCCGCAGACAACGATGACTGCGCTGAGTTTATGATTGATAGCTTACTAACCGCGAACAGACTGAATCGCCTCAGAGACAAGGTAATGATTATGTTCACATGTCAGCCGTTGGAGTTGCATGTGAAGCTTGGACTCCCAATCATTGACGCTGCAGTTTCCGTTGAATTTGAGAAGGCAGTAGAAGCGGCACTACGCGGACGGTACAAAGCATCGACCCGCACCCTGGATCTCACGCGATTCCACGCAGATCCTCTACTTTCACAACACTTTTGCCCTCTTCACATTGTAAAGTTCTTAGAGGGAACTTTGAAGCTGGCGCGTCGTGAGCTCCAACACGAAGTGAAAGGAATCATCCTGAGCAACAATTATCTCTGCTCACTGAAGGCGTTTGCTGCTTTCTCCGCCGATGACTTCAGTGCCCTAGAACGCCTTGATATCAGCGCCAATAAGATCAACGAATTGGATGAACTTAAGTATCTTAGCAAGCTGCCAATTAAGACACTACTGCTGAGCGGCAACGAGGTGGCCAAGATAGAATCGAATGACATTCGAGCGAACCTGCCTCAGCTGAAGGACATCCAGGGATGCGTGCAGTCGAAGCCTAAAGTCCCCTTGCTTGATAATCTGCCAAAATTCCAGAAATTGCAAGGCGGCGGATCCGGCTCTACTGGTCTAGAGTTCGCCCAACGGTTTCTAAAGTGTTACTACGACAGCTTTGACGATCCCGCTCAGCGCCATCAGCTCGACAAATTTTACGACACTCAGGCCACCTTCTCGCTTAGCGTTCCGAAGCAGCTAAGCCGTGTGAACGACTACCGTGTTTACAATCGCAATTTTAAGTGTCTCCGGTCTCCATTCGCACGCTACCGCAAGCTGCAGGTGGGCAGCTTGGCCCTGACTCAAGCCTTCGGACGCTTTCCCCGAATGGTGACAGGTATTCAGAGAGCCAGCGTGGACGTCCTGATCTTCAACAATCGCCTGCGCATCCTAGCGCTGACTGGCAGCTTCAAGGAGCAAATCTCCCGGGTATGGAAGCAGCGACACTTTCAGCGCACCTTTGTGCTGCACAGGCCCGAAGGCTATGCTGGCTGGCTGATAACCAACGATATGCTGAGCATAATTTATCCGCATGTGAACGAGCCGAGTCCCATTAACACTGCGCCACAAAAGGTTGTCATTAAACCGGACACTATTGATACAAGCTTAATCATTGAAATCTCTGATAGCGAAGAGGAGGGTACTTCTGCTCCTAATGCCTCTCCAAAACAAGTTATTGATCTTATGGAGCAGGCTGTTCAGGAGCTGAGCTTGTCCATGCCCAAGATGGCACTCGCTACCGAAGCGAGTGAGCAGGAAATGCCGCCACTGATAGAATTGCCTCCGTTGGTGGTAATACCGGCAAAGGTGCCCAGCGCTCCTTTACCTCTCGATGATGATGATGAATTCTTTGATTTGGATGTCGACTCGCCTTTGTTGACCGATGATGCTCTGGTCATTGATGAAGATGTGCTCCTCGGAGATATATAAAGATTTTTAAATTACACAGATATAAGCTAACTCGTAGAAACCTTGGGTTAACAGAAGCCCCATACTCAAGAGGCCAGCTGTCTCTCCAATTATCAACTTATATTTACCAAAAGTCTATAAGCTCAACGCAACGAAAATCTCTCGGAAATCGTAAGTATTAATCAGCGACTATATAATTCTTTATTTAATTCGATTTTAATACTATTGCAGAGCCAAAAGGGAGTTGGAAAGAAACCCTAAGCTGCTGCTTACTTTCTTGAAATGCTTCAAGTGGTCACCACAAAAATTCACCTTTCCTTCAACGATTTGGGGTGATTTGTAATCTGTATCAATTATGAATTAATACTAATTAATTTTGAACTTTATATTGTTAAACAAATAAACACAAAATTTGAAATCTTTATCTCTTATGAATTAAAACCATTATGTTTTTTCCTTCATTCTGTTAACAAAATAACCACAAACTATACATATAATAAAAGTAAAGACAATCAATGAAGAAGAGGCGTGTAAATAATAATAATGTGAATGTTACTACATAGCATTAGCATAAAGAGATTCTATATCCAGGTGACGCTTTCCGATCCCAAAATGCAGCAAATGCAGTCGCCTATTGGTGAGCAAAGCGCTGTTATGCTAATGTTGGCAGAGGAGCAACATCATCATCATCATCATCGATGATCGAACGTTTTTGGCAAGGGATCCGTTTGTCGCAACACTCGGCCAGCCAGTTGTCTGGTGGATGTCGTGGCGCGTGCATCATCCAGTCTTGCAGAGAGCGAATACCTAGAGAAGAGTTCCGAGAGTCCCCAGAAAGAGGATCGCACTGGTTTTCATTGTGACAACGTGAGGACAAACGGAAGACGCTGTGGAGCTGCAAAGAGAGAAGGCGCTCGAATTCTTCCGAGTCCTGACCTTCGTGCTGCTATTCCTGATCATCTCCCTGTATCTGTATCGCTTCGCCTTCTAGGAGTCGCGTGAAGCTAACTTGGCTTAGCTTCGGAACTGGGTGAGAGGATCCTCGAATTGTGTAACCAGACTGCCATATAGCAGGGGGGAACTGTGATTTTAATTTCATTTTCTTTTTATTTTCGATCTCGATTTGTCGTCGATTCTGCTCGTCGTTCTCTATTTCTCTCGGGGACGGGGACCTTGACGTGGTTGGCGCATTGAGGGTCTAATTAAAGCCGCAGCAAGGATGCCCAAATTACCAGCGGTTGGCATTGACCTTGGTACCACGTACTCGTGTGTCGGCGTCTTTCAGCATGGCAAGGTGGAGATCATCGCCAACGATCAGGGCAACCGCACCACGCCCAGCTATGTGGCGTTCACGGAGTCGGAGCGTCTCATAGGCGATGCGGCCAAAAATCAGGTGGCCATGAATCCAAACAATACGATCTTCGGTGAGTCGTCGTCCCTGTCCCAGTCCCTCATGGTTCCTCTGCCATGCCGTGATCCGATTTAATTACTGGCAAACATTTTCATGAATGAACTGTGGCCGCACATTTTGTTTATTACTCGCACATTTCGCATTCTGGTTATTTTAAGAAAATTCTCACTCGCTGGCGCCAAAATGTGCAGTCTACTCCTCCTCATACATCTAATTTTCCGCCAGTGCAAGAGAGAGAGATGGTATCCTCCCACACCCGACCCCCTACAGTGCCCGATCCCACCCCATTTGGCCTAGTGACACGTCCACTTGTTGTGTCAGTTCTTTCGCCTCCCGGGGTGAGGTTGATGAGGCAGCAGCTCCTCTTGCTCCTCCTTCTTCTGCTTGGCCACACAGCTTTCTTGGCTGTCGCGTTTATTGGCATCATTTGTGTTGGCCAAATAAATGAAAATAAGTCTCAGCGCAAAAGTTGTTTTTGGTGACAAGAAAAGTGTTTGCTTTTGCATAAATACTTTTCACGTTGGCTGCGTGGAGGAATGTCGCAGGTTTTTCGCGACAATATCTTTGATTTCGGAAAAACAAAGCTAATAATGAAAGGCAGCGCAGAAGAATTAGTAATAAATATAACTAAGTACCTTGACAGAAGATAAACAAACTTAGGGTATGAGGTAAATTATATTTTTTTGTTTTGTTTGTTTTGTTATTTCTTATGCTGCCCTGTAAAACTTTATTTTAGAGTTTCATATTCCAGTGAAAATATTCTAAAAACTATTAGAAATATTAATTGATATTTTAAGTAACCTCTTCTCTCATCTTTTCTGTAAAAAATTCTCAGACATTCCCTTGTCCATCGTCCGAGAGATTTGCTGAGCAGATCTAATACCAGTCTTCTTTCTTTCTATTTTTGTACTTTCATTTCAGGGTCAGGGTCCGTTTAGAAGTCCGGCTAGATTAGCCTAGACTGTGACCTAGACCTGCACCCAGACACACAAACAAGCAAAACACAAGTCCAAATACCAATTACCAATTACCAGACCACCCTATATGTTAGCCAATAAAGTGAATCTGTTGTCCAAGTGCGCCCCAAGGTGGTTTCTTTTTGTTGGATTCTGATCGAGTGACTTCTGACTTGCAGATGCCAAGCGGCTGATTGGCCGCCGCTTCGATGACGCCACCGTGCAGGCGGACATGAAGCACTGGCCCTTCGAGGTGATCTCCGAGAACGGCAAGCCGAGGATTCGTGTGGAGTACAAGGGCGAACGGAAGAGCTTCTATCCGGAGGAGGTCTCCTCGATGGTGCTGACCAAGATGCGTGAGACTGCTGAGGCTTATCTGGGTGGCACTGTGACGGATGCCGTAGTCACTGTGCCCGCCTACTTCAATGACTCGCAGCGCCAGGCCACCAAGGATGCCGGCGCCATCGCCGGCCTGAACGTGCTCCGGATCATCAACGAGCCGACGGCGGCGGCCATTGCCTATGGCTTGGACAAGCAGGGCACCACCGAGAGGAATGTCCTGATCTTCGATCTTGGCGGCGGCACCTTCGACGTGTCCGTGCTCACCATCGAGGATGGGATATTTGAGGTCAAGGCCACTGCCGGGGATACGCATCTCGGTGGCGAGGACTTTGACAACCGGCTGGTGAATCACTTCGTGCAGGAGTTCCAGCGCAAACATAAACGCGATCTTGGCCAGAATAAGAGGGCTGTAAGGCGTCTGCGCACCGCCTGCGAGCGTGCTAAGCGGACGCTGTCCTCCTCCACACAGGCCAGCATCGAAATCGACTCCCTGTTCGAGGGCATCGACTTCTACACCGCGGTGACGCGAGCCCGCTTCGAGGAGCTTAACGGAGACCTGTTCCGCGGCACCATGGAGCCGGTGGCCAAGGCGCTGCGGGACGCCAAGATGGACAAGGGCCAGATTCATGACATTGTGCTGGTTGGCGGCTCCACGAGAATCCCCAAAGTGCAGCGCCTGCTGCAGGATTTCTTCAACGGCAAGGAGCTGAACAAGTCCATCAATCCCGACGAGGCGGTGGCCTACGGAGCCGCCGTCCAGGCAGCCATCCTGCATGGTGACAAGTCGGAGGCTGTGCAGGATCTGCTTTTGCTCGATGTGACGCCTCTGTCCTTGGGCATTGAGACCGCTGGCGGAGTGATGACCACGCTGATCAAGCGAAACACCACCATACCCACGAAGCAGACGCAGATCTTTACCACGTACGCGGACAACCAGCCGGGCGTGCTCATCCAGGTGTTCGAGGGCGAACGGGCTATGACCCGTGACAACAACAATCTCGGCAAGTTCGAGCTCTCGGCCATTCCGCCGGCACCCCGAGGAGTGCCCCAGGTTGAGGTCACTTTCGATATCGACGCCAATGGAATACTTAATGTGACGGCACTGGAGAAGTCGACGGGCAAGGAAAACCGCATCACCATCACCAACGACAAGGGTCGCCTTAGCAAGGAGGACATCGACCGAATGGTCAACGATGCGGAGGCGTACCGCCAGGCGGATGAGGAGCAACGCGACCGAGTGAATGCCAAGAACCAGCTGGAGTCCTACTGTTTCCAGTTGCGCTCCACCCTCGATGACGAGCAGCTTCGCTCCCGCATCAGTGACGCCGATCGGGAGACCATACAGCAGCGCTGCAGCGAAACCATCGCCTGGCTGGACGCCAATCAGCTGGCCGAGCGGCAGGAGTTCGAGCACAAGCAACAGGAGCTGGAGCGCATCTGCAGTCCGATCATCACGAGGCTATATCAGGGCGCCGGCATGCCTACGCCCCCGCCTGCAGCCGGTGGTCCGAATTCGGGGCCAACTGGCGGCTCTGGCCCCACCATCGAGGAGGTGGACTAGCATCCTGTTTTGGATCCACTCTTCGAGAGAGAGAATTGCAAATTGTTTGTTAGTTTAACCCTGGAAATTCAAAATATCTTTTATGGAGTTTTAGGTATCTATTTTCAAACCTTTAAATGCAAATAAATCTTACTTGTCCGAGGTATTGTGGGTGAGATTTTAAGTCTAGGATGGATGCTTGAAGGTTTTATCAGAGGTCTTAAAGGTGCCTTTTGATCAATTAATTTGCCAGCAAATAAAACTCCAGAATACCATTTGTTGAAAACACAAAATTGCATTTATTTCTATATATAGTATATATATTATTTACTCCCGAACACATCAACCAACACTGAACTCCAGATATGTCTACTCATCGTATGTATAGCATAGTTAAGTACAAATATAGGCATATGGATATCTATGCCGTATATGTAGGTGTGTATATGTAACGATCTTTAGATAGCTGCTTTCAGAACGGATCTATATATAGATAGGATACGATAAATCATGGAACCAAACGATGTAGATAGAGATAGAGAACATCAAACTACGGTCAACAACCTTGGTATCAAATATTAAATGATAATATTACCGCCTCGAGTTAATATATAGTAAAGTACATTTGATCTACACATTTTCGATTATTGTATTCACTTGAAACGCCTCTTGTAGAAAAATTCGTAAGTAAATCGTAAACTAAAATTGACCTAACTCCATCCAGCATCCAGCGTTCAGTGAGAATCCTGTTCCTACTCCTAATCCTATTCCTATTCCTAATCCTACATAGAACTGGCATGACTGGCCTCCCCCTATAATGCTATTAACGCTTTTGATTTATTACTTATTTCCGTGGCGATGACTTAACATAATTATTGATTTAGCTAGAACCATCTGGCGTATGTATACTATATAATTCCGATACAGTGTTCCATCGCGAGCACTTACTGCTTGTATATAAACCGATTTTGTATAAATTCATCTTGCGTATTTTGTATCAGTACTATCTTCCACTAACGATAAACACTAGACTAGGGTTTAAACTAATCAATTCATGGTTGATCTCTACATTTAAGTACATTTAAAGTGAAAAGCCAAGTGGCATTGCCAATTCTCTAGCCGGGCATCCCATTCGATTTTCGGTTGTATAACTTCTACAAAAATTGTATGACAATATACACACACGTATAAAATGTTGTTTTTCTTATTATTTTTTCGATTTCAATTTCGATTTCGATTAGCTAGCTCCCTACGTAGGTATATAATACACACAAAGGCTGTCTAATTTGAGAACTCACTTAGGCTAGACTTAGCCTAGCTCCGGGGTTACTTACTATGTTACACATAATCTAAGCTGTCGCGACTACAACACGTTTGACGTTCAATTTGAATTCAATTAAATCTCAACTTAACTTTACTGCGACTGCGACGCAAATTAGACGAGAAATCTTTGATTACTTACGAGCTAAGTACAACGCAACGACTAACTTTAGAGGGCCTCAGTCGAGGAGCTGCAGGGTCCGTGGTATCCGTTAGCACTGCCAGGAGATGATTGCGAGGCAGCTGCCCGCAACACGGCCCCCATGCCTGAGGCTCCCGTTCCTGGTATGGCTCCAACTCCGGATAACTGAGGCTGTATCAGCTGCTTGAAGGTCGTTTCCAGTCTGGGTGGATACTATAAATGAGTTAAGTTTGGTATTTGAGCTTTAATAACGGATAATTTAATATATTTCTTATAGAAATTAAATTTCTTTCATCACTTTTTACATAAATTTAGGATTAAAAATAAAAATAAAACAAAACCCACCTCCTGATTTTCATCTAGCGACGGCAGCAGCTCGTCCAGCGAATTGGGCGTTAGTGGACTGGGCGTGGGCATGGTGACCCGGCTGAGGGCTCCATGCTGAAGCAGAGCCTCACCTATTACAATCTGTGGCTTGTTCTGGGTGAGATGAGCCTGCTGCTGCAGCCGGGCCAGTCGCAGCTTCATCTCCTGCCGGATCTCCTTTTGCTGCACCTCCTTCTCGAAACGCATCATGCTGTAGCTGCGCACCGAGGAACTAGTGCTGTGCACCGACGCTAGACTTGGTCTTCGAGAACCTGCGGACGAGACAAATCAGATGGGACAGGTGTCACACAGGTGAATCAGGCCGGAGGCGGGGGGAATGTGCGGATGGGGTTGCTGTATCAAAAACTGAGTGAGTATATCGGAAGCGTTTTCGTTGGGAGAATCGGCGTGGGAGAGAAAGATAGTAAATAAGTTATATATAAAATTTATATATATATATATAGAGAGAGAGATAGAGAGACAGAGAGATGCATAGCCACAGCGTAAGATCATTCCGAAGCGTTTGGAAAGCAAGCTAAGCGAGTGCAGGCAGCAATGCTCCCAAGCAGCCAAATCATTCGCAGAATATTGAAAGAAGTTTTGTATTCTATGAGAAAATCACGGAGAGTACCTACATATATATTTATCTAAAATAAAAAATATATAATTCTTTTGTAAATTCAGATGTACAATTTAACACCAAGTACCGACTCTTTTTTTAGGTTAATAAAATAAGCCTAAGCTATTGAGACTGAATAAAAAACCTTAAAATTATAGTTTTTTTTTATATGTTATTTATAAGCTTTCATTTAATTTAGTAGGAAACAAATAATTTAAATTATAAAAATAATAATTTAGCAATTGTAATTCCAAGTTAAATAAAGCTCCAAGCTATCAATATAATAGTAATCACTGATTACGCTCATCACGCATACGCCATTTGGTACCGGCATGTAACCCCATCTTTCTATGCTTTCAAGGACCTGCCTACCAGTTTACAAGATTAGAAGGAAGATAAACACGAGTGTTTCATATAAAACAAAGTTTTGCTTGTTTCAAGATGCAGCAGCAGCAGCAGCCATCTTAAGTTCGGAAATTCAAGGCGCTCGAGAGGAAGAAAAGTTGATGATGAAGAAGAAGTGGTGGAAGAAGTAGAAGAAGCGGAGGACATTCACATATAAAGTTGCGGGGTTAACATATATATAGAATATATTATATAGAAGGAAATTTTCATATCGTTTATCGATTTGTGTGTGTGTCTTTGTGTGTTAAGGGACTCAACCCAAAAAAGTTAAGGCAAAGGTCAGCCGGAAGGTTGAGAGTGGCGTGGCGAATCCTGACAGCAGACAAGTGTCCCTTTTTCTGCTGTCAGGCTGCATGCAATTGCAATTAGTGGTCTGTGTGTGTGTGTGTGTGTGTGTGTGTAGGGAGTGTGTTCTTTGTTTTACTAATTTGTTTGTAGTTTTCTTAATTTGCATTAGCTAGAATATCGTGTTCAGTTATATGCTTTAAATATTATAATTAATAATATTATTATTATTATTATTTTGTGTATGTGAAAAAAGTTGGGGAAGATTTTCTATGAACATAGTCACCGCCATATTGCTTCAATATCATCTTGTCGAAATTTGTATTATATTTATCATCATTGTCCTCAGAAGCTGTGGTTTCAATTCATATCTTCATATAATTTGTATTATTCCTGATTCATAAGCATTTTGTTAAGGTCCTTTGTAGAGTTACTTACAAAATATTCTCGATATATTCATTCTGTGGCTTAAAGTGCGCGTGTTTTTGGGAGTTTTGCCAAAGGCAATATAAAAAATTAGATGCATAATGCCAAGCCAATTATCTTTTTATTGGCAAATTTTAAAAATTCAGAAGTGATCATCTTATTTTTTATATATTCCTTGGTATCGCTGTGTCTGTGGTGGTGGTGGTGTGTGTTTAGTTATTAATTTTAATTTTTTTGGCAACGATAGGGAACGTAAAATAATATACTGGCAACACATCTTTGTATGTGGAAACAGAGAGGGAGCTCGATAGGCACACTTAACATCGATCATCAAGTTCAACGCAAAATTAGTTTGGTTTCTCATCTAAACAGAGACAGAGTTTTCAATTCAATTTAAAAAAACACTAATTAATACAAGCAGGGGGAAAGGAAATGGGGATTATAACCAACGCCAATAATGTACACAAATTAAATTTAAAAGTTTAGTTTAAAGTTTACGTGAATGCAAATGACAGAGAATGGACCCAATTTAGCGAGAGTTGTTTCATGGCTTTAATACATTTTCTGGTAATTATTTATGAGGCGAGAATACTTGGATAAAAAATGAGAATGATTTCCCTTTTGGTTACTCAGTTGGTTAGTTTCCTGGGAGTGTAAGAAAAAAAAGCATGTAAATTATGGGGGGAATTTGCCAGAAGTTTTTCTCTTCACAAAAAAAAAATGCATTTAATTCAGTGGAATATAATGATGAAACTTTTACGTTAATTAACTAAAAAATATTCTGTAAAAAGGGGGAATCACAATTTACTGCTCTGAATTCTTATTATAAAAAGTTAAAGGTTTTTTCATAGAGTTGCAATAATTATAGTTAGCTTTTTGAATGTTTTTATTCATCTTTACAGTTTGCTCATTTACTAAAAAAACGGAAAGCAAACAGAAATTTAACAAAAATAAAAATACTATGAGTTCTTTAGAAAAGAAAACAATTTTGATATAAATCCTAAAAAGGTTTTAGTGAACGTTTGCTAAATAAAAACCTTCATGACTAAAAAGTGAACATAAATGCTAAAATTCTTACAAATTTAAACCACTGAACAATGTGAATATATTATTTAATAAATAAGAATCATTATTCGCAAAGGCTTTAAAATATTTTTAAGGAAACCAATTAAAACTTTGTAAAATAAATGTAAAGCCAAACAAAATAAAATAAATAAACATTAAATCTTTAAGAACTTTTTATATACCATAATTTCAAAGGCAATATTTACTTTCTCAGTAAAATTTTTGAACTCCTCAGTACACATTTATCACCGGATTAACAATATCCCGACCTTAAGAAACAGAAAGGACTTCAAAGTATCTCCAAGAAAGGCACAGAGGATGGATGCAACAATGAAACAGATACGAGGAGCAAATAATGGCGTTTGTTTCTGGTGTGAGTGTGAGTGAGTGGTGGTGCAAGCTGTTCCTGGACAAATGATCGACATGAGCATGAGGATGCGAATGAGGGAATGGTCCCGACCGGATGTGGATGCGCCGTGACTGATGTTTGATGTTTGATTTACCGCAAATCGGGGCGTTTCACTCGCCGGCGTGGGCAGTGCGCCAATTTGCAGGTGATGCAGCTCGGCGCCAGTGGCATACCCGCCGCTGGTGTCGACGCCATTGGTGTCGGCATCGCCGTAACCACCAATTGCACCGACATAACCGTAGCCGTAGCCATAGCCATGGCCATGGGCGCCACCCGGATCGCTGTCGTTATGATGAGGGACTGTGCTGTGAGGATCTATGCTATGCGGACCGCACTCATCGTCCTCATCATCATCCTCATGGCTCCTACAATTATCAATGCCATTCATGCCCAACAACGCTCTAAATCTATCCTGATTCCGCGATCTCGCCGGCGACAGCTCGAAGCTGAGCAGATGCCGCTGGTGGTTCAATTGCTTCTGCAGCTGGCGGTTCATCGAGAGCGTGCTCTCACAGCTGCGGCACCCACTCCCGCCGCCGCCGCCACCACCACCACCACCACCGCCAGCTCCACTGCCACTGCCATTCTCATCGAGATCGTCCCGCGAATGCTGGCTGCATCCCGCTCCGGATGTGTGACGCGACGAGGCGCGAGAATTCTGTTTGGACACCGCCGCTATGTGACACGATATGAGCAATATGGCGGCCGATCTAGCC
The DNA here is from genome assembly GCA_035045905.1 of Drosophila anomelani. NCBI lineage: Eukaryota > Metazoa > Arthropoda > Insecta > Diptera > Drosophilidae > Drosophila > Drosophila anomelani. Next base: position 16,551,602 of record JAWNOO010000165.1, read on the forward strand.
GCACCTGTACGAGACGTCGACACCAGTATGCCCTTCGAGCCGCCAGATCCGCCAGCTGCTCCCCCACCTCCACCGCCTCCAGCTGCTCCTCCCCCGCCGCCGGCAGCGCCTCCGCCGGTTACACCACCCATCGAAGCACGTCGATGGCCATAGGAGCCAATGGATCCTGTCGAACGAATGCTGGAACGCGAAGATGGACGCGCCGAGTGAACGGTTAGCGGTATTCCTGAAATCAGGTGAATCCTTAATGAGAAAAGGGATATAAATTTAACTCAAAAACAAATAAATAAATAAACTTCAAAGGGGTGTTATTTATGCATAGAAAACATGAAGATTTAAGCAGTTAAAATATTTACAGAAAGCTTAGTTTAATTTTTGAAAATAATGTTTTCCCGAAAAATATAGCAATTTACTTATTAATTTTCATTAAGAAACTGTATTTTAACTTTAAAAAATTTTAAAACTTCACAAATTGTGGGTTAAAAATTGTTCTATGACATTTAAGCCAAGTTAAATTTTATTTATATTAATGTAAACCTATTAATTTCTCACCTGTATCGCTGGAGTAGAGAATGGGCGGCGGAATGCTGGCATCCCCATAATTTCGATGCCGCGGATACTTTGTCTTGCTGAACAGATGCAAAACCATGCAGATAAGCCCTGCCAGCACGGCAATGCCCGTGGAGACGCCTAGCAGCGTGGGCAGATCCGAGCTCAGTTCGCTGAGATCTGTTAAATATTATTTATTTTCTTAATTTCTCATTCTTCCTAAAAGAAAATGGAGGCACTCACCTGGTGTGCAAAAGACCCTTCTCGTTGGCTTCACATAGCTGACGGAATGGAAGCCGCTGGCACACTGGCACATTGCGTTATGCCGCACCTGAACACAGAGGGAGTTCTCATCGTTGTAGATGCACGTCTCATCGTAGAAACACTGATCGCCCAGTTTTTTAGCTGTTAAAGAGATATTACATTTAATTATATAATTTAATTAGTTACAATATTTATAAGATACTTACGTTTGGCGCAACCCTTTATCAGTCCAAGCTGCACGGGATAGTTGCGCTCACAGGTGCAGGTCTGCGTCTCCTTGTCGCAGGACACGTGCAGCAGCTTGACGTCACATCTCAGTTCGTTGCACGGCGCCCCAATATATTTTCCCTTTGCTGCAATGCGACAAGTGAGCGTTTTGGCATTAACAATTAACAATCAAGGCTTTTAGTAGACGATGGATAATTAAATGAGACAAGTAAGATAATTTTATTAGCCTCGCAGAGTCTTAAAAATATCTTTGAGATTGCTTTTAAAATTATTCCTAATAATTTTGCTAAATCTAAATTTCATGACCCTCATTTAAAGACCTTCAACTAAATCTCATCCATGACAAGTACATATATAAAATCTTTTTTTACAAATATTAAATCCAATTCCATTAAAATCCAATATTATCTGGCAGCACATAAGAGGATTTTTTGGCTGCCACGTAATGGTATAAGGCGACCCACTCTGTGTGCCATTTCCTATTTGGTAATTCCCGCATCATGGCCAAAATAAAATGGATGAACCTATGAATCATCCCGCACCGAGCACCGGACAGCAGCCAAGTGCAGCCAGCGGAGGCAGCAGCATGGCAAACTACGGCGGAAGTGCCAGGTGGACAGTGGATGCCAAAAATGAAAGTTAAATACAGCAGCAGCAGCAGCAGCCAGTGGATGTTGTGCAATTTATGGCTTTCATGGTCTCCGGGGAGCTTGCTTTTGGGACCAAAGGTCAATAATGCAAACTAACGAACTGAAGTACTGGCCAACAGAGAGAGAGACCGAACTCTCTTCCAGCACAAAAAATATTCATTTATTTGTGTTTGCTGCCCGCCACAAATATTCATTTTCTAAATGGAATTATTTATTATTTAGTGGAGCAGCCAGATAAGTTTTAAAGAATATAAATGGGAATGGTTTAAAGTTGAAAGAAATTATTTGGGAATTATTTTCTTAGGGAAAAAATATTAATTTTCATTCCTTAAGAATCTAAATTTTAAATTATTTATATTAAACGAAACACTCACCTGACTTATTATTAAGCAAGGCCTCCAGGTCGTCGACATCGTCCGGATAACTGCCATCGTAGTCATCGTCAGGCACATTGGCGGCATCACGTTTTCGCGGTCGCTTCTCGAGCGGATTGGCCTCATGTGCCTCGACTGCTGCTGCTGCTGCTGCTGCTGCTGCTGCTGCTGGTGATGATGGTCTGTCCAAGGTTGTTCCTGAGGATATATTCACTGCGGTTGCGACATCAGAGAGGTCCGAGGACGAGGCCAAAACGGAGCCGGATACGGAGGCGTGGAGCAGCAGGAGGCAGCCGTAGAGCAGCATGGCCTGGCCCAGCTGCATGGCCATTAGGTGATGTTGCTGCTGCTGTTGTTGCTGTTGTTGGTGTTGTTGCTGTTGCGGTTGCAGTTGCAGTTGCAGGGCCATCAGCTGCAGTCGCCGCAGTAGACGGGGCAGCGTTAACTTCGCCATTTTGTCATTTTCGCGCCGGCTGCCGGGCTTCTCAACAAATTCGCAATTGTTTGTCAACTTTCGCCATTTGGCCGAGAAGTTTCCGTCGCTGCGCGCCGTTGACGGTTTTAGTTACAAATTTGGTGTGTTTTTTAGTACCGAGTTTCCCAGTTCCGAGTTTCTGTTTTGCTTTTGCTTTTGATTCAGTGATTGTTGCTGTTGCTGTTGCGACAAATTGGCCAAGAGTCCTGGTGCACATTACGTATACGTCATGGCACACATTACGTATACGTCGCCGGTCACCCGACGCCCTTGCTGATGGCAATGTTTAGCCTTCTTGTCCCGCTGCCTGCCGCTGTCGAGTGGCAAACTTGAGAGCTGCCTGCCCGGCATGATAATTTTATATAATTTCCCCGCGCTGCCACGGAACGCTTGTCGCTGCGGTCAACAGCGTCGTCGTCATCATCATCATCATTATCATCATCATCTTCTTCTTGGAGTGACCCACTAATGTGTGTTGCATGTGGTGCAGCAGAGCTGCTCCACACCCTTGCTTCCCGCCGCCTAACTGCTGGTGGGCATTAATTCCATGCAAGGCGGCAAGGATTTATGGCACGAACTTTTCAAATCTGGGTTGGGTTGCTCTTTCCTCTCGTTAGTCCCAAGCTGAAATCGCACGAAAGGAAAAAGGTCAAGCATATACACCATAAAGGCTTGTACTAAAATATACTAAAATGGTCATAAATAATTTGAGAAATGCGTGCCATCGCTTCAAATGATCGCTTGCATTAAATGATTGCTTGTTTTTTATGTGTTGTGCATGTAGAGCAATTCTGAATGCGGGCAAATAATTAAAAGCTAATAAAGAAAATCCTTATCTGGATAATAACTAAGTTTATTTAGAAGTTTAATTGTTATATTTTCAACATTTTTAGCCACAAAATCCAGCTCTTTCTGTCACCTCTGATAAGCAGAATACCAATTTTAAAGCCACCTAACTCAGAGACTTGAATAAACATTGAATCGTTTGCTAGATATTGCTTTCGTATAATCTAAAATAAATTAATAACGCAGAAAAGCCCCACACATCTGGCACTAAGTAAACTAACGCAATATTTGATTCTTCATTTCTATACATTTATTTATTTTGCTTCATAAATATTGACTCTTGATTTAGGGAAAAAAGAAAATAAACCAAATGGCAGGCGTCTATAAAAACAAGCAATTTCGGGCTATCATCGCTTAGAACACAAACTCCACTGAAGGCGAAAATGAAGCTCCTACTGGTATTCACATTGGCTCTGCTCATTGCCCACGTTGCCGTGGCCCAACAGAATGAAGACGAAGACAATACTGCTGTCGATTCTGGCAGCGATTCTTCTGATGACAGCGATTCGGGTAGCCAGGACTCTGACTCTGGGAGTGAAGTAGACGGAAACGGTGACGATGCAGGTGGCGATGCAGGTGGCGATGCAGGTGGCGATGCAGGTGGCGATGCAGGTGGCGATGCAGGCGACGATACAGGTGTCGATACAGGTGATGATACAGGTGTCGATACTGGTGATGATACTGGTGATGATACCGGCGATGATGATACCGATGCTCCAGCCCCTGCTCCTCCTAAAAAATCCAACAACAACAGAAGGAGGGGCAAACGGAATGGAGCCCGCAGGAACAACAACAATAGGGGCACCAAGGCCAACGCACAGGCCAAGCGCCGTGCTGCCAAAAGAAAAGCGGCCAAGAAGCAGGCACCTGTTGCTGCCAGCAGGCGTAATGCAGTCTCCAATAGACGTCGTCGCTCTGGCTAATTAAATTCATTTAAGACAACTTCAGAGAAATTTTAATAAAATTTTCTGTGCCTTAAATTCGCTCATTAAAAACTTTATTTGTTTATTTTATTTAAGAGGCAATTAGTACTATTTTTAAGGTTTTCTTCTATGCAGAATGGTCTATATCCTGAAGGCAAATGTAGCTTATCTTCTCGAGAGAATATTATTTGAAATTCCAAATCTAGGTAACAGAAAGGAAACAACTTTTTATAAGCTGAATGTCAAAAAAGAGTTTTTGCAATGATTTTATTTACACAACCAGAAAGGAAGCTAACTTCGGTTTGCCGAAGTTTATATACCCTTGCAAATAGCAAATTTAAAACTTAAAGCCATCTTTAACTTAAAGAAAAATTTAAAAAAAAATACAAAATATACAGGGTCAGGCATGGCCAGGTGGGTTGGCCGGTCTGCATGCGATAACATCAGACCGGGACCCGGGTTCGAGTCCGCTTCGGTTTTCTGCTTAGCTTTTCTCTGATAGGTAGGTGGGGGACTTCTCACTTATAACATAAGTTTCTCATTAATATAAGACCACAGATTACGTTGATCGTTGATTTCAGCTGTGAGCCACTGAATCTCCTGTATCCGTATCTGTACGTATCATGAATGAAACCCGTGAGTTACAAGTTTGTAGCTTAAATTTTTTTTTAAATTTTGTAGCTTAAATTTTTTTGTTCAATTTTGTTTCTGCCAAAATATGGCTTTAAATGCTGATCAAGAATATATATATTTATAGAGTCGGAAATTATTTGTTCAGTTAGTTTTCATCTTTGGACTAAAGAGCTGAAATATTTAAACTCTTAAATCGATTTTATAAATATTTTTAAGTGATAATTAAATAAAATAAATATAAACAATTAAATTCAAATATAAACAACCCATAACTAAGCCTACAAATTTCAATTCTGAAAGCATTTCTTTCCTAGTTTTTTACAGGTTAATAAATTTGCATACTGCATTTAACAATTTTTTAAATTTAAATTTCTAATAGATTTTTGAAAACAATTATGATATATGATTTTTCAAATTTACAATTTGCCATTTTTAATTTTGATTAGGAATATAGGTATAAGGTTTATAGAGTCGAAAATGTCTCCTTGCAAGGGTATAATGAAAGAAAATACTTCAAAGTACTCGCCTTTAACTAAGCTCTTAATTAAATTATTTATAATATTTTTAAATGGAATCATAAGCACTTTTATTAACATTTACCATAAAATAACTATGAGAACTGGTTGTATTTTACTTACAACATCAATAAATAGTGTCTACAATCTAACTTTATTTTTGTTTAAGTCATCTTCATTTATTATCTTTTCTTTCTAACTGTAATTAATATTTATAAACACAAAAAGTACCCTCTAACTCTTTCAAATCTGCCTCAAAAATATGTACACAAAACAAAAATCAAACACAAGTGTTTTAGTTTGTAAACAATGAAATTAAAGAATTGAAAAGCAAATATCTATCTAGATAAATACTGTAGAAAGCTTTAGATGTGGCCATTATTTTTTGACTGACAAGAGAAAAACTATAAATACGCAAGTGTTCAAGTCTTTTCACCTCATAAGTGAACTTAACGACTTTTCTAACGGTTGCGCTGACGGCAAATAAAATGAAACTTTTGTTGGTTTTATCCATAACCCTGCTGCTGGTTGCCTACGTGGCCGGAGCAACTGAAGCTGATGATCTATATGATGATGATCTATATGATGATGAGGATTATTATGACGACAGTTATTATGACGATGAGCCCACCACTGAAAGTAGTGCTCCGGCTCCTCCTGTGAGCCCAACTCCGACTGCTCCTGCTACTAGTGGAAGTCCCAGCGATTCGGATTCTACCTCAGGAGAGTATGATGAAAACTATGTGGATTCAGGAGAAGGCTCTGCTGACTCTCTTGAAAATTACGACGAAGATGACAGCGATTCCAGCGAGCCGGCCAGCAATTCTCCACCCAAGGCATCGACTGGCGGCAAGAAGAACGCGGCCCGTCGGCGACGCAGGCGCACCACCATTGCCCCAAGACGCCGTGCAGCTAATGCTGCCGCTAAGCGCAAGGCTGCCGCTGCCACGGCCACCAAGAAGCAAACGGCCGCAGCCACCAAGAAGCAGACACCTGCAGCCGCTAAGAAGCAGACACCGGCAGCCGCCAAGAAGCAGACACCTGCCGCCGTTAAGAAGACACCTGCAGCCGCCCAAAAGCGGACCAATGCTGCCGCCAACAATCGCAGGCGATCAGGTTAAGCAACAAAATTAAGGTTCATAAAGTTGAGACTAATATATAGTTTAAAAATATAAAAAGCTGACACTATATCTCAACTAGAAAATCAGAAAATAAAAATCTTCTTGAACCAGAAATGTCAAAATATTTATTTAAAGTTTAACAAGCTCACCAAAATAGGAATATAATATGAACATTTTCGTGTATAAGTATCTTACAGATAAAAACGATGAGATGATTAATAATCTTAATCTTCATTCGCTCAGTTTTTCTTTGCATTTTAAGAAAATAATCATTATTTACGGTCCCTGGTTTCTTTACAGAATAAATAAAGTGTCAAAGATGTTTAAAAATGGAACCACACAAAAGCTAGAATAAATATACATTTTAATCGATTTTGCTGCATAGTTTAAGGCGCTTAAATACCTTTCAATGCATTTAGCCTTTTGTTTTTCTACTTAGTTGCCAGAGCCAATGGCATCTATAAATAGTAATTACGTTCCTATACTCTCTATTCGTGCACATAAATGCACAGAGACACTTAATTACTGATGCGCACAGGCGACAGCGACGGCGATGGCGACAATTGTTTAATGGCAAAAGGATAACAAAAACGGGGAGGTGCAGACAGCGTCATCGGCTGCTGCCACAATAGGGCCATTGTTTTCCAGTTTCAAAGCCGACGAACATCCTGGTGGCAGAGTGGCATCGCCAACTGAAATCCCGTGTATCCAGTGCACTGCGGCAAACACGAAAGCCACTCCGCATCCAAGTGTTTGTATGCCCGAGAGAGATATCAGACCGTCAGAGAATGCCCACACAACCACCCACATCTAACTTAACAGTGGCTAACTTGAAAATGTTACTTTGGGGGGAACATAAAGCCAAAATAATTGATTTCAGGGCTCTATTTATAATTGAAAATGCCAGATGTGAAAATATCATAAACAATTTTTATAACAAAAGGTAGACTTCAAGTACACACATCCGCAATGGCCAACATGGCGTATGATTGATTTTCTTGGAAGTATGCAAAATCAATCATACGTCGCCCTGTTGGTCAATTCAGGTTTCTGTCGTAAGTGTTTATTTATTGTAAGTTTATTTATTGTAAGTAAACTATTTAAAGTCCGAGTCAATAATTTAAACAAAAAATCCCCTTAATTCGAAACCTGTACACGCCACTGCATTCACCCGCTGTGCCAGCTCAGTGAGGCAAGTGCGGCAACAATCTGAATCATCGTTTCAGTTTTTCCCTTTTACCAAACACACATCATAAGGATTCGCCCAGAGAAAGGGTATACATATGATGGGCTAGCGGCATCCGCACTAAAAATATATATGCATATAAAAAACTTAAACAAACAACAAATCTGATACCAAAAAGATAACCAAAAGGGTAAATTGGTTACAAAACGTTTTATATGAAGAACAAAATATACAGAAATTTTACAAACTATTTTTTAAATGCAATAATATACAGAAAATCAAAGAAAATCAATTTTTCCTGACCGTCAATATATATTTTCAAACTAATCAAATCAAATTTGTAAACCTCTTTCTACAGGGTATGTCTTATTCGTATTATTTCCGTGTTACCAGCATCTACAATTGCAGATGATGGGCGAGCTCTCCGACATAGAAGCTATAGGTGGCAGCGTGGGAGGATATGGGCTGCCGTAATATCTGCTCCTGATGCCTTAAGAGGAAAATGTGATAATGCGCGCTAAACAATGAACAATGCAGAAATGGCATAAAAATAGCCAGAAGTGGAATATGAAGTGGGCGGTGGCGGCTGAGGGAATAATAATGGAAGATGTGTTTGGCTTCGAGGATGATAACGACCAGGATGATGGCGGTCGGTTGGTGGTGTTGGTCTTGTTAGCACTTACGATGATGTTGATGATGATGATGATGATGAAGGCAAGTGCCAGATATATGCAGATTGGAGGTGTGGCTGCTGACGTTGATGGGCACGCTTACCGAGATTGTAGATATTAGATACTGCTTTTGACATTTACATGTTTGCATTCACCATTTTTAAGTGGCCCAGAAATGTGTGAAATGAACTGAGGATCTGGATAACATTTGCCAACAAAAGCCTGTCAAGACAAAGCCAGATTAAATCTCAAAAAATAGGTGTTACTGTTTGCGAGGTCGTTACAAAAAAAAATAAACTAGTTTAGCGAGGTCGTTACAAAGAAATATAAACTAGTACTACAATTTTATATAAGTTTATGACAGTTTTAGTCAATTTTAATAACAAAAAGTAGAGTTCTAATGCAGACATCCGCAATGGGCAACATGGCGTATGATTGATTTTCTTAGAAATATGCAAAATCAATCATACGCCCTGTTGGTCAATTCACATTTTTTGCGGTAAATGTTTATTTTTTAAAGTTAAATTCATTCCTTCTCCAAAAGTAAATAATTTAAGGTCCTAGTCATAATTTAAACCAAAAAAGAAAACTCTCATTTATTTATTGTAAGTCAAAATATTATCTTTAATTGATTTCCACGAGAAACTTTATATCTTTTTATCCATAATTCTCATCTTTAACGATATCCAAAATCCATCCATTAAGCTTTGCCTTTGCTCACTTCTTGATAACCATCTTAAATGGCCAACAAAGACATAAAACTTCCTCCTGGTGGATATATAATTTGAAAAACAATTTGCATTTCCTCGAGGGCAATTTATTTGCCATTCCTTGGCAATGCAGAAGAGAGAGAAACTAAAAGTTTCCGCACTCGGTGAATGCATTTTCTCGTTTCTCTAACAAGGCATTTAGTTGGCAAAACAAAAATACGTGCGACTGAGACTCCTGGGCAAAGTGTTTATGTAATTACGAACACGTTTAAAAGCAGCAGCAGCAGCGGGGACGGCGGCCAAGGACCAAAAAACGGGTTGGAAGGGAAAACATTGAGCGAGTAAATAGCAAAGAGCAGAGCAATTTATGTAAGTGCGAGATATTTTTATGTCTCGACGAACCATTAAAATGTGCATAATGCAATTTCGCCCAGCACTTTGCATATAAATTTCCACCGGTTGAGGCAAAAAGCGGAATAGCGGAAATGCAAGTCCAATAACAAGCGTCGAGCACGGCGAGGAGGATCTAGGGGGTGGGTTTTCGGTTTAGTGGACAATATTTACACTCGAAAAAAAAAAAAGTCCAAAATATAAATGGAAATAAAAATACAAATTTGGTTTAAACTCTTTTGACAGCAAACAAAATTAAAGTAAACAAAACTAAACAAGAAAAATATACGTTTTAAGACTTCTACAAAAGTTTTAAATATTTAATTTGTTAAATTTAAGTTGTAAAATTGTTTAATTTCAATCGGCACTTCGTTTTTCAGTGTACATCCTTGCCATGGCGATGTGAATGAACGCACGCCTGTGTGGGTGAATGGGGCGAATGCATGCGCTGGGGGAGCAAAAGGGGAACGGGCTGTGTTACTGTAACGGCAACGGAAGCAACGAACGCAACATCATCCTGCATTCTGCATCACCGCCACTCGGCTCTCTCACTCCCACCCTCCCCCCGCCTTCCCTAAGCTACTATACTCTCTTTCTCTTTTGCTAGAGCCGCGCGCCTGCCCCCAGAGAGCGGTGTGTTGATACATAAGACTTTGCCTGCCTGCCCCTGTGTGAGTGGGCTCCCACTTTTAGGCACTGATAAAGGCAAATTTACATATGCCGAAATACCCCACTGCCCCTGCCTCTGCCCCTGCCACACACACAGCAACTGGGTTTCGGCCACGACTTTTGGCTTCTTATGTGTCGCCGATGCCGTTTAAAATGTAGGTTACACACAGCAACGCGCAGACACAAACACAAATCACGTTCACACACATACACACAACCACCACAGGACATACGGGGGCCCACATCCACGTGCATACGTGCAATATATTTTAGCACTTTCCGTTTTCCCTTCGGAGTATAGGTCCTGCACTAAGGTAATAAAAGTTTTACAATTTTCGGCTACATATATACACAAAAGAATAGTATATATAGACAGGTATAGAGAGTATATAGTAGGTGTTTTGCTTTCGGTCTCCAAGTCAGCTGGACAGAGCGGCGACGAGTTTGCTTCCGTTCCCAGAAAATCAAAGTTGCCGCTGTCCGTGCCCCAAAAAAGTATGCTACAAAATATGAACTATGCGTGGTAGTCTTACTTCCTGTAACCATTTCTATAAAAAATACGCCATTTTGTTTACGAGATTTTGTTTCCGTTTTCAGAAAATCAAAGTTTTAGCTGTGCGGGGCCCAAAAAAATATCCTACAAAATATAAACTATACGTGGTAGTCTTACAAGAAGTAAATTTCTGAAAATCTCCATTTTCTCTGCCAGATTTTGTTTCCGTTTCCAGAAAATCAAAGTTTCCGCTGTGCGTGGCCCAAAAAAATGCGTGAAAGTTTAACAGGAAGAGCATTTCTAAAAATTACGCCATTTTCTCTACGCGATTTTATTTAGATTTTAGGCAAAGAGTTTGCTTCCTTTTCCACAAAATCAAAGTTTCCGCTGCAGCGCGCTGTCCGTGGCCCAAAAAAGTATGCTACAAAATATGAACTATGCGTGTTAGTTTAACAGGAAGTCTGAAAAAATACGCCATTTTTTCTGCGAGATTTTGTTTCCGTTTCCAGAAAAATAAATTCAGTAAATCTAATGTTTTAAGAGAAATGCAAAAACAAATGTTCGTATTTAAAAAAACTAGTAATAATGCGAATTTCCCTAGATTTTCTTTGAACTATAATATTTTTATGCCATAATTATTAATTTATTAAAAATATGTTATTATATTTTGCCATGACCTTCAGAAAACCTTAACTTTCATATATGCAGCCATCCTTTTAAAGAATTCAATCAGTTTGGTATTGAGCTGCATTAAGATATAATCCTAGACTCGGATTTCAAAACAATCGTTCAGAAGTATTTATATTGATATTGGTATTGATTATGAAGTATCCCATTTTTCTATCGTTTTACTATATAAAACCTTTTAGTAAAATACAAAAGTTTTTATCCCAAATACCCCCTTAAACCAACTATTTACTCGTTATACAATTATTGCACTAGCTTTGCCCTATTTCAAGTGTCACATTTCTGTTTCATTTTAATTCCCAATTAGGCCTACAAAGGTAGTCAAGGCTTTTGCATCCTGGTCTGTGCGCTACTTGAGCTCCTTGTACATTTCCACATACATAATTTAAATTGTTTTTGTTGACTTTCAGATGACTGTGTGTTTTCTGTGGGTGAGTGTGTGCGGGAGTGTTTTCCAGCATAGAGAAAACGTAACACAACTGTGACAAGGGCAGGAAGTGCTTCGAAGTGGCCATAATACAGATTCGTACATATGTATTTCGCGTACATTCAGCTATGTACATAGTATAGAGTGTGTCTATGTGAAGATGTACACATGTTTGGCTACGAGTTCTTGTTTTTGATGGCAAAAACAACCATTTTCGTTGCCAATCAGCGCAATAAATCAAACTTTGATTTGATTTTCAGCCATGTTTTCTACCTTTTTCCAGTGCCAATTACCGGGGCGGCATTGTATTCGCCTCTCGTCAGCAAATTAAACTTAACTTTCATATAATTCGCCAAACTTTGCTCTTTAATCATTTAACTTTTTGCCAATTTTGGCTCAGGCGAAACTTTCTGCACTCACTCACTCACAGACACACGCACACATAGATCCGAGTGATTCGATTAAATTTTTAATGCAATTTTAATTGCCACTCTGCAGCGCGCATTTGTACGGGTTGAAGCACCTTAATCCACGTCCTACACATTCCCATTTAACATCAGTGGGTTCTTGTGTCTAAAGGTGTCTAGTTCACGTTGGAAAAAAAGCCTAGCGACTTCCCGGACTGTCAACCGTGCGAACTGGGAACTAAACGGAACTGGACTGGACTAAACTCGGCCGACGAGGTAAAAGGCGATGCGTGGGCGATGACGACAACGATGCTGCTGGTGCTCCTCCTTCGGCTATTGCTTGGTGGCATCTCTCTCGTTCGGCTCTCAGAGGACACGGAGAGAGTGAGCGACCCCAATGCAGGATATATTGGTGCAGGCTCGCTGCCGCAGGACAAATCGGAGAGGCAACAGAGAGAAATTAACGAATAGAAATAGAAAGCGTCCTTTCCCTCACTTTAAAGTCAGCTGTTTGGCAAATCTCATGCCCCTCAGGAAGTCATATCCTTAATACCGAATCTATATTAGCTTAATTTCTGAAATCATTAAAAAAAAAAAAACATATTTTACTGCTAATATGATAAATTTTTGGATGTTTTAATCGAACTCAATAGTGTAAAAGAAACTTTTATAGTTAGAAATTGGTGATTTTGGTTGGTTGAAAATTTATTTATTTTACTTTATTTACTTGACTTTAATTAAATGTTAATGGGTTAGGCTAAAAATAAATATTTAATTCAAAAATTTATCATTTCAATTAAATTTCCTTTCAATGAAAATGTAATATATTATAGTTTAAATTATTTAGTTTAAATAACAAACTGAGTTTTTAACAATTTAAATGCCAAACTCTATAAATAATGGGTCTTAAAACCAGTTTGATAAAAATTTCTTTAATATTATTAAGATTTAATTTCTAACGACGTTTTTTCTATTCATTAACAAACAAAATTTAAGATTTTTAGAAGAAACATTTAAAGAACTCTAACTAAAAACGTTCCCCATTCAAAAGAATACCTGATAAGCTAACGAGTTCGAAAAAGCTTTCCCCACGATGAATACCAGCGATACTTAGCTAGCCGATGGGTTCGTTTTCCGCTGGCAATCTCTGCCATGTGTGGCTACGGTATCTCTAGCTCTCCGCAGTTATTGTTGTTTTTATATTAAGCCGGCAGAAAAGTTTATTTCTTCGAAGAGCTAAGTTCAGAAGTGATTTTCAGCTGGATAGTGAAAGTTGATAGTCCAGAAGGCATATTATAGAGTGTTCTCCAGAATGCAAGTGTTTTTAGCATTGGCCCTGCTAGTGGGCTTGGCTTTGTCGGGTGAGTTTATAAAAAAGAAATATTTAGCAAACAAAGAATAATAATTTGTGCGTGTGTGCGTAATAAATTTAAACTAATGCAGTTGTATGTAAGAAATTTTAGAATTTTGTTTAATTAGAGTTTAATTTAACATTAAACTTATTTTCTATTATATTGCTTAGGCTTTTTAATGATAGCTTTTAGTATTTAATTTAATTACAAGCCCTGCTTAAATGCTAATCCAAAAAGGTGGCTCTATTAATTTGTATGTTTGTATGTCAACTATGGCGTGAGGTTGCATCGCAATGGCTGCCCTTTTCCGTTTGATTATGCCGAATTCAATGTTATTTTCTATTCTATTTTCTCCTCCCCTCTTCTTTCTTAAAAAAAAAAAACAGTTGATGCCACGAAGCCGCCCCGCTGGGATCCCAACTATATAGTGAAGGGCACCCTGTACATACCCTACGCCGAGATCGCAGAGCCTTTCTATGCTTGGTATGACAAGAACACGAAGCGATCCCGCATCGATTACTACGGCGGAATGGTGAAGACTTATCAGTTGGCCGGCGAGGGTCAGTACGGTACAATGCTCAAGCTGGCCCCGATCACCACGCTGACGGAGCAAAACAAACTAACCTGCCTGCAGGTTAATGGCACTGCAGAAAATATCGTGGAGATCCAGAGCATTCTGCCCGATGCCAAACCCTTCGAGCTGGTGGGCACTGAAACCTTCTTGGGTTTCACCTGCGACAAGTTCCGCCTGGAGTCGGTGATTGGACAGAAGAAGAACGTGTATACGCTGTGGGTGAGATACAAGAAGTCACCACATTATCCCGCCAGCCGAATGCCCATTCCCGTGCGCTACGAGATGAGGGGCTATAACACTTTATTGGGCTCCCACTACGATCATTACTATCTGGACTATGATAGCTACGAGCACGATGACATTCCCAACGAGGTGTTCGAGATCGACGATAGCCTGCAGTGCGTGGGATTCCCTGGACCCGGCACCGGTCACTATGCCACCTTCAATCCGATGCAGGAGTTCGTGACCGGTACGGATGAGCATATGGAGAAGGCCTTCCATCACTTTAAGCACAAGCATGGCGTCTCCTATCGCAGCGAGGTGGAGCACGAGCACCGCAAGAACATCTTCCGTCAGAATCTGCGTTACATTCACTCAAAGAATCGCGCCAAGCTCCCCTACACGCTGGCCGTGAATCATTTGGCCGACAAGACCGAGGAGGAGCTGAAGGCCCGCCGCGGCTACAAGTCGTCGGGCGTTTATAACACCGGCAAGCCATTCCCCTACGATGTGCCCAAGTACCAGGATGAGATCCCAGACCAGTATGACTGGCGGCTATATGGCGCTGTTACTCCAGTGAAAGGTATGTGCCACATCTCTAATTCCCCTCTTTAGTAATCTATCTTAACCATTCGTTCCTCCAGATCAATCCGTTTGCGGTTCCTGCTGGTCCTTCGGCACCATTGGCCATTTGGAGGGCGCCTTCTTCCTGAAGAACGGCGGCAATCTGGTGCGTCTCTCGCAGCAGGCCTTGATTGACTGCTCGTGGGCGTACGGTAACAACGGCTGTGATGGTGGCGAGGATTTCCGTGTCTACCAGTGGATGCTGAAGAGCGGCGGAGTGCCCACCGAGGAGGAATATGGTCCGTATTTGGGCCAAGACGGCTACTGTCACGTCGACAATGTGACACTTGTGGCACCTATCAAGGGATTCGTGAATGTGACGTCCAACGACCCGAATGCCTTCAAGCTGGCCCTGCTCAAGCATGGACCCCTCTCGGTGGCCATTGACGCCTCGCCCAAGACATTCAGCTTCTATTCTCATGGCGTCTACTACGAGCCAGAGTGCAAAAACGATGTGGACGGACTGGATCATGCCGTCCTGGCCGTGGGCTATGGCAGCATCAATGGCGAGGACTATTGGCTGGTGAAGAACTCGTGGTCCACCTACTGGGGCAACGATGGCTACATCCTGATGTCCGCCCGGAAGAACAATTGCGGTGTGATGACAATGCCCACCTACGTGGAGATGTAGAATCGATCGCCTCCTCATTATTATATTTTTTTTATAATCCCGCCCCGAGGGCTCTAAATATGCAAAAATAAATTTTATTTCTTTTGTAATCTGAGTCTTATCGCGAGAAGCGGCTTATTATAACTTTATAGTTCGTCTTGCAGCATTATCTTGGGGTTCTTCTTCATTCTAGAGCGCAGCGATAAGAACAAAAGACAATGACCTGTGGCCAACTCTGGCCATTGTCCAAGTTGCTCAACTTTTATCGGAACATGACAAGAGCTGATGAGGACAACTTATTGCTATATCTTTATATATAAAACTGTTCATTAAAAACTAAGAATCAACGTACAGCCTAAACCAATTAAATGACCCTATTACAATTTTTTACCATTCAATTCTTATAACACTAAACTGATTTGCTAAGATTTATTTTGGCCACAAACATGCCCCCATTTTCTTCCAGTGGCCAAAAACCCCCAATATCTATAAAAATAATCTGGACGCTAAACGCGTTAATCAATCGATGCAATTTTTGGACAAAATTTAGTCCCCTACATAATAAAGATTCTATTTAATTTAATATTGAATATTTTAATGTTTACTATTTTTTATCAATTTTTAAAAATCTAAAAATCTTCCTCATTTTTTCCTAACGGCAAAAAAACACTGATATAAGTCAATTAGCAATATGAAATTTTATCAAGGGAATCCTCATACTTTAAGGATTCATATGGTGGTTTTCCTGAAGCTCTAGGACAATTCTAAAAAAGCGTTCGCTGAAGGAAATTATCCACCGCAAGCAAAGCTGCGGGCATCTTGCGAGTATGATATATTCTGCGACATTATGAATTATTTTCCATTTATTCACAAAACAAGCAAATGGACTTTAAATGGAAATTTAAACGTAATAGCCCGGATTATAGAATTAACTTTATTCATTTTCAGAACATAGAGTTAACAGTTTCTTAGGTCAAAGGATTCAAATATTCCTCAATAATATTCTTGAAATATTAATCACAATTTAATAACTAAAATTCTGGCTTGTGTATGAGGCGCTGGTGGCGTAAAGACCACACATCCCTGCTCGTCCTTGTAGTCGGCATAGCTTTGCCAGAGAATGCACTTCATTCCCAGGGCTTCCTTCTGCCGGGCAGAGTAGAAGCTCGTGCAGCAAGCTCCCATTAGGGGAAATCCCTTGGCTCGTCCAACTTCCATTAGAGCCAGCGCCAGCCGGGTACCCAAGCCCCTTCCCCTAAGCTCGGAATTCACAAAGGTAGTGTGGGATATTAGTATTCTGTCAACTTTGTAGTTCTCAAAGAGGTTTGCCTTGGCTTCGAGCTCAATTGCAAAATTGAACATTAAAGCCACATCTTCTTGCACTTCCTTCATCAACTTGATTTGCTCCTGCATATGTTCGCGAGTTTTAGTTCCAGCTATAACGAAGCCCACAATGCACTCAGGGTTCTTCTCGTCAAACGCCACCAGAGAATTGCCTTCCTCTATCATCGACAGGTGAATTAAATCGAAAGTGGCTATGGTTTCCGGTTGCAAGGTTATCCTCAGGCTCTTTAAAATGGGCTCATCGTTGAGAAAGTCATCGTATAATAGGGCACCCACAATCTCGTAGTCGTCCTTGGTCATGGTACGGATGGAGATGCTATTATATTGGTCTGGCATTTTGTCACTTTAGTTTTGAACTATCCGCTTAGAGCAGTGGTCGGCACGTCCCAACCACATGTGGTTGGAAGAGCCTCTGCCGGCAGCGCTGCCAGCACACAGACATGTGGTTGGTCGGCACGTCATACATATCTGGACATAGAAGTCACTCAATTTTGGATTGCGATTGTGATAGTGCCGACCACTGCTACATAATAATATAGCTAGCATTTGGTTTTACATATATGCAAAATATTGCTTTGAGCAAGAGCCGGCAGAGGCTCTTCGAACCACACGTGATTGGGACGTGCCGACCACTAGTTTAGATTTTACTTTCCTCACTTGCTTTTCATCATCATCGTTAAAAATATTTAGCTTCATGGTCTACGGTCCCAATGGTCTGAAGTTTATAAATAAACAGATAAACAAATTATGAGGGGAGAGTTGGGTTGGAAGATTACCTTTGGATTTTTGTAAGAAAGAATTCATATGTATAATATAAGTTAGAAAAATTCAAAAAGTAAAACTTGGGCTCGACAAAGGTTGTATAGTTTGCAGACTACAACTAAATTAGAAACTAAAAAAAATTAATTTAGAGTTGTATTAATAATAAAAAATAAACAAATATCAAATTAAATAATTTATGTTGAAAACTGACAAAGTACAAATTTGTTCTACACAATTTTCCGATTGTTCGGATATAAAAATAAAACAATCCATGGAGAATTTTGACAATTTTAGCTATAATTTAAAAATAATAATTTAATAATATATAATGTTCAATTATTATAGTTAATTATTATTCTTGTGGCACAATAAATAAACAATGTTTTCCTGTAAATTTGTAAAGCATTTATGGCTGAAAATTTTATCTTCATGGTAAATAGTTACAAAAAAAATTCAAATATTAAACCTAAATAACTCTACGATATTCCTATTAAAAATTAAATAACTTTCTAGAGAATCTGCTAAAGCAGCCGTTACTAAACACTTTTTTTTTTGAACGCGGGACTTTGCAGCCATTGCAGCGCCACTTGGCATTAAATTGTTATCGCTGTACGGGCACTCTGATAAAATAAACTTATTTAGCCGACTTTAAATCTAAAAATAAAGTAATGGAGGAACTGAAGGATATGTGCCGCGTCTGCATGGCTGAGACGGAGGACCTCCTGGATATATACGACAAGACGAAAACCAGCGCAGACGACCGGCTGTCCCAAGCCCTGAAGAAGACGGAAGAACCTGAACCTAGTCTTCCAGATCTGCTGAAGGAATGCAGCCCGATTTGTGTGGAACCGGACGATCCCTTTCCGAAAAAGGTTTGCGATCCCTGCCTAAGAAAGGTGCGGGACGCTGTCTTTTTCCACCGGCGGTATGCTAAGACCATGGAATATATAGATCGCGTCAAGGTGGAAAAGCACGACTTAGATATCATTAATGACCTCGAGCAGGAGGAATGGGATCTGCAGAATGGAGAGGAAAATGAAGACGATGACCAAGAAAATAAGGACGGTAATGAGGACGATGACGAAGATGATGAGGACGAACTATTTAAGGACGAAGATGATGAGGACGATGATTATGAAGAGGATGAGTCGGACGACTTCGACGACGAAGAAGATGAGTATCTGCCCGTGTCAAAAAAGCGTAGGACAGATTCATTTTCATGCCCCGACTGTCCCAAAACGTTCGTCACAGAGGCCCAACTGACAATACACAGTGCCGACCACAGCAAGGACTCCACCAAGAAGAATGGCATGAACGCGCGTCCAAAGCGCCGCTCTGCAAAATACTAGCATGCCGGAGGATATTCCAAGACTATTTTTAGTGCGCAGAGCAAGCCAAATGAAGAAATGTACCTTTAAAGAATAGCGCATAAATCTCTTACGTTCACGACAAAAACCTATATTTAGTAGGTTTTGCATTAGTAATTATTAAATGTTTAATTTAAAAAAACATCGAACTGAATCCCATCCTCTATATAATTTTTTTAACTAATTCATTGAATATAAAATCACATTTATTGTACTATACGAGCATAAAAACAAGTTTCACTAAATTCTTATCAGGGCGGCTTGATTTTCTTATCTTTAACCCATGCCGGGCCTGGTGTAACCCCCAAATGTATAAAAACATACATCTATATATATATATAAAACAAATTATTTCTTTATCCGTCGTTAGAGAAAATGTTTCGTTTTATACATCTTCTTATCTACTATTTAACTTAAGCTTTTGGCATCAATTAATATATATTTTTAGGTTGTTTCTTGATCAGTGATCACTATGTACAAGATATGTATGACATATGTACAGGAGAACAATGATATTTGAGTTATTATTTCCAAAATCGAATTAAAAATGGTTCGTTTTTTCAATATTTCATAGAAAAATCATCTTATGAGACCTCTGTCGCTTCCTCCGATTGCAATTTCCTATGTACCGTCTTTATGTGTTTTTTCAAGCTGACATCCTGGTTGCAGGAGTATGAACAGTATGCGCACTTGAAGCGCTTCTGGGCAGAGTGTGTCCGTAGGTGAACGCGAAGATGACCCTTCTGCCTGAAAGTTTGCGAACAATGGGCCAATGGACACTTGAAGGGCCGTTCACCGGTATGTATTCGAATATGCGCTTGCAGGTTTCCCTTCTGGGTGAAGGAGCGCTTGCAGTGGGGGCACTGAAAGTTTTTGACTTCCTTACTCGTCTTCATGGTTAATGGGGGGCTCCAGGAATCGTCGCTGGAACTGGAACTGGAATTGTATTTTATCCTCTTCATGGCACGAGTATTCTTTGCCTCCCAATTGGAACCCACGAAAATGGTCTCTGATGATAGGTCGGTGTCGGTGTTCTCTTTCGTTGGACTTTCCAGCCCCGGACACTGACTTGCCACAAGCTCCACAATGAGTGGTTCTAAATTCGCTTCATCCCCATGGAATGCGTCTTGTTCTGCTTCCGTCTGATCCATTGCCTTGGATGTTTCTTGGCTTGGTCCCACGTCTTCTGAATCCAGCTCCTCTATGCCCTCCGGCTGCACCACCATTCCGCGTAGCTGACCGAAGTACTGCATGCTCAGCCGGCACTGTTGTCGCAGTCGGAAGGCTTGCCTAGTTGCCATGGCACACTCCACACAGACGAATTGTGGGAATCCATCCGCTCTAACCACAGGGCAGCCGCCGCACTCGCTTAGCATTAGGGCCAGGCTCGGTTCCTGCTCTTCGTTGGCCAAGAATGAGTCCGCGAACAAGTCCAACATGCAGTCGGACTCGTCGCGACAAACGCGGCAAATCTTTGAGAGGTCCAGCAGGGACATCACGTTTACAAATGTGTAAACAAAAATTACAAATTTCAGAAAGGAAAAAATACTATAAATACGGAAAAATTAGCCTTTTAGTATATTTTTCTAAATGTACCGCGTACTATAAATACTTTTAAATGGACATTATTTATTTTGTTTATTCCTCCGTCGTTAGATAAAATGTTTCGTTTTATACATCTTCTTATCTACTATTTAACTTAAGCTTTTGGCATCAATGAATATATATTTTTAGGTTGTTTCTTGATCAGTGATTACTTATACAAAATATGTATTACATACTATGTACATATGTATGTACATGAGGACAATGATCTTTTAGTTATTATTTCCAAAATCGAATTATAAATTGTTCGTTTTTTCAATATTCCTCAGAAAAATCATTTTAAGAGACCCCTGTCGCTTTCTTTGATTGCAATCATATGTTTGATCTCCATGTGTCTCTTTAAGCTGTTAGTATGGTTGCAGGAGTATAAACAGTGCGCGCAGTTGAAGTACTTCTGGGCAGAGTGTCTCCGTAGGTGAACATCAAGATTAACCTTCCGCCTGAAAGTTTTCCGACAGTGGGTGCACTTGAAGGGCCGTTCACCGGTATGTATGCGAATATGCGCTTGCAGGTTTCCCTTCTGGGTGAAAGAGCGCTTGCAGTGGGGGCACTGAAAGTTTTTGACTCCCTTACTCGTCGTCATGGTTAATGGCGGGCTCCCGGAATCTTCGCTGGAACTGGAACTGAATTTGTATTTTATCCTCTTTATGGCACGAGTGTTCCTTTTCTTCCTACTGGAATCCACGGAAATGGTCTCTGATGATAGGTCGGTGTTAGTGTTCCTTTTTTTTTGACTTTCCAGCCGCGGACACTGACTTGCCACAAGCTCCACAATGAGTGGTTCTAAATTCGCTTCATCCCCATGGAATGCGTCTTGTTCTGCCTCCTTCTGTTCCATTGCCTTGGATGTTTCTTGGCTTAGTCCCACGTCTTCTGAATCCGGCTCCTCTGTGGCCTCCGGCTGCACCACCATTCCGCGTAGCCGACTGAAGTACTGTATGCTCAGCCGGCACTTTTGTCGCAGTCGGAAGGCTTGTCTAGTTGCCATGGCACACTCTACACAGACGAATTGTGGGAATCCATCCGCTCTAACCACAGGGCAGCCGCTGCACTCGCTCAGCATTAGGGCCAGGCTCGGTTCCTGCTCTTCGTTGGCCAAGCATGAGTCCGCGAACAAGTCCAACATGCAGTCGGACTCATCGCGACAAACGCGGCAAATCTTTGAGAGGTCCAGCAGGGACATCACGTTTACAAATGTGTAAACAAAAATTACAAATTTCAGAAAGGCAAAAATACTATAAATACGAAAAAGGAGCCTTTTAGTATATTTTTCTAAATGAATTATACGCGTATTTTAAATCCTTTTAAATGGAAATTATTTATTTTGTTTATTCATCTGATCATTCAAAAACATTTCAATTTAAAAATTTTTATGCAAAATTCATAAAAATTTTATTATTTAATTTAATTTTTAATTGGCGGGAACAAACAAACATGTGGTCACACTATAATTATTCCAACCAATATTTTGTTGAAGATCCTTTTGTATTATAATTTATAAATAACAAAAAAAGAACATTTTATTCACTTATTAACTTACAAAAAAATATATATATAACAGATAAAATCTACTTTGCGCGGAATGCAAAACTTGCTGAGCGATCTACTTGGTGTTGTACATGGAGGCAATGGCCGGATCCTCGGTCTCGTAGATGATTAGGACGTCGCGAAATTTGTCCAGCAGCTGCAGCAACTGGGAGCGTCGCAAATTCTCAAAGTACATGATCTCCTCCAGGTGGTGTTCGCTTTTAAAGTAGCCCATTTGGTAGAGTTTCACTAGCAGCGACAGATCGTCGACATTGGTTGAGGCAGGAATACGACGAATGGCCGCTCGATCGGCATCGGTGAACACATGCAGCAGCTCTTTCAGCTTCTGTTCGTCTTCCATGGAATCGAGGCTGTCGCAGTTATCCGTGCTCATCGATGCGGTGATGCTGAAGTTCGATTTGTGGCTGGAAGATGGCTGCACAACGATGTTGTCGGAGGCCAGCGAGGATTGATCCTCGGAAACGTCACGACGATGGCCGCCAATTGAAACCGCTGGAACGGGCAACGGTTGGCTGGACATGCTCAGCATTGATCCACCCGGATCGTGGTCTCGATCCTCCGCCTCATCCGCATCCTCGTCGTCACTGGCGGCCTCACGTAGTTGATTGCTACAAGAAGCAGAGTCCCCAAACTCGTCCTCGCTGGGCATGAACTGAACGTAGGTGTGCAGCTGCATGAGCAAATGGTGCTGCAGCATCCAGATAACCATCTGGGCCAGAATGCCCTGCCGTGCGGGCTGCTGCAGGGGTGTCGTCAAATGGCCAATGGACGTGGGCAGCGAAAAGTCCGAGATCACCTCGAACAGAGACATGCCGGCAAAGCGAGCCGAGAACTTCTCCACCAAATGGGACTTGGTGTGCAGCGGGGCATCCGGCGCTATCACATAGACATTCGTCTCGCATAGGGGATAGATGATGGTGGCCTTGGCCCAATACACCAGATGCGAAACAAGCTTGTACACATGCTCGATGCTCAGGTCGGCGTTGGAGGCCATGCTTTGTAGACTAATCAAGGGATTGTAGGCATCGACTAGCTGCCACAGCATGCGCGCTCCCGTCGGTGGGACGCAGTCCAAGAGCTCGGCAAAGTCCACTAGGAGCAGCATTCCATGGTATGGTTTCAGCGCTCTTAAGCAGCGGTCGATAGTCTCCGGGTCCACCATGCTGCCTTTCTTATGCAATTGATGGGCCTTGGCCGGCAGGCAGAAACACAGCGTCAAATTGTCGTTCAGCGAGGTGCTCAGCAAGCCGGTGGTGCACAGATCATGGAAGATGGAGCGCAGCGCCTGCGCCAAGCTGCATCGTTCTGCAATTAGCTCAAGGGTGCGTTCCAGCGGTTGTTGCTGCTGCTCGTCATGGGTGCGGGCCATTTGTGCTGTCTGCTCGGTTAGATAGCCGCATCGCTGCTCCTCGAACTTCAACGCCAGGCCCAGCCGCTTGCTCAACTCGTGGTAGCACTTGACGATCGAATAACTGGCCTGAGCGTGCAGAGCAAACACAATATTGATAAGCATCTGTTGTGTGCGCTGCTCCTTGTGTGGTACCAGCGTTGGGTGGCTCACGAAGCGCACATCGTTCAGCTTGAGCTCGAACTTCTGATTGCAGAGCTGCGGCTTCACCGCAAACAGTGCCGACAGCACCTCGTCCGCGAATCCCTGTAGTTGTCCTTGTCCCTGTGTCGGTGCCTGCAGTAGGTCATCCACATGGGCCACAGCAAATGGATTGCGCTTTCTGTGTAAGAGGAATAATGAGTCTGGTTGAAATGCCTTGAAGTGTAAAATATTTTCCACCTGGACTTGCGCTGCTCCTCGCTGGCCACCTCCGTTTGGCCGAGTTTCTGGTAGGGATACCTATACAGCAGACGGTCGCCCTTGCTATCGAAGTAGACGAGGATAACGGCCAGGGGATTCACATTCGCCTCCATTCTACTGTACAGAAACGGCCTTGTCGCTTATCACCAGATTTTGTGCTCTGCAGGTGAAATATGCATATCAAGGAATTTTCTGGGCTTTAACCCCAGAAACTGGGATGCCAGGGTTTAACTCACTTTCAATGCTACTCAAAAGTGGCACAATGCAGAAATATGCAAATTTATAGCAACAATTATTTTCATATTTACGAAATCGTCTCTAAAATTGCAATTTCTTAGCAGTGTGACCGTGCAAAAGATCTATAAAATAAACAAAAATGCATTATTGAATACAAAAAAAATATTTACATAAACAAAAATAATTGATCAGTTGCAGCAAAAGAAAATCTTTTTGTGTAGAATAAAAAAATATTCATTACCATTTAAGTTTTTAAAATATATTTTATATTGATAACGGTCCCTTAATTCCTTTTAAATCGATACATGAACACCAATCGAGTTATAGCGCAGCCCTGGCCGAGCGATATCAATTATTCGCTGTAGTGTGACCGTCGTCGGTTGGTCGCTAATTTTGTAGAAGCGGAAAGTCGCGAACAAAACGCGTGGAATTGTGTTTAAAACATCAACAAAAAAATTTAGAAAATAGTTCGGAGCGTAGCATGCGAGCGCGGCAATCGCAGCACTATGAAATTCACCCGAGAAACGTGTTAGTTTGGCTGCAAATGCACTTTTAATTTACGATTTCTTATTAGCGTGTTGGGGGGAAAAAGAAGAAAACACAATGTGAGAGGCAAAATACGTGCGGAGCGCAAGTGGAAGCGAGATGACGCTAAAACGTGTACTGGCAGCGGTCTATATGTATATGTAGTATTTGTATGTGTGTAGGAGAGGTATAAGAAATTGTACAAAAAGTATAGTTTATTTGGCTGGGCGGCCTTTTTCTGAATTAATTTAAATGCCTTCAGCCAAAGGGCAACCAATAAGTTATATTCGACGTATTGTCATATTATATCGGTGAACTCCTTAAGTGTACCTATTAAGCCATCTCCTTTTTTTTCAATTAAGACGAATTAGTTTAAGGATTCTTGTAATAAGTGTATAATTTGTGATGAAAAAGTGAACAAAATAGTTAACTATTTTCTTTTTTGTGTATATGTGCTTCAACATCCGTGTATAGATTTTACCCACACATACAAACAGGCATGCTCGGATATAAGAATGTGTTGGTAACGACGGATAGGCGGAAAAGCAAATCCGAAATATGTACGTACAGCATTTCGGAATGGCCAGGCGCAGCAGTAATAGGCTAAAGAAGGAAACGGCGCAACACAAAAACCGAGAAGAAAAGAAGAAGCAGGGCAGCATAGCGAACAAAATAAAATAGCCGATAATATGTAGTTGATATGCCTCTACCACTAGTAAGAAGGGTCAAACTAGATGTGATCCTGGCCGTGCAGACTGGTCGTCTCGCTCCCGCACACTATTCGCGCCACCCGTTATGTGTTTTCCTTGCGCGTTTTACCTTCTGCTTCTTGTACCATACGGTTTAATAATAATAAAATTGATTAATCAAAGTAGAAACATTTTGTTTTGTGCAGGTAGTAAACGTTCTAAACAGCGTCGCGCTATTATCCAGATGCTGTGAACCGAAAATGTGCAACAGAACAAAAAATAAACAAGTGTCTAAGTGTGTATACAAATCGAATTTGGTTTGTAAAAAATCAAGTTAAAGTTTTGATCAAAACAAGCCGATAGAGCTTTCTGTCAAATCAAACTAAGTTGTGTAAAATGAAGTGAAACAAAAATCAACAAAATAATAATAATAAGCGGTGAGTAAAATGAGTGCATGTGTGAGTGCGCGCCCAAAATCGTAAAATCTGTGTCCAGAGAGGGGATGCCACTCGTAAAAGTAGGGCAGAGTAGATGAGGTTCACACTTGTGGCTGTGCGGTTAAATGTTAATTTTATGAAGTTAAATATTCTATTTATTGATGCCTTGATTTTCAGTTTCGTCTTTTTTTTGCATTCTGTGTCGCCATATTTGATTGCTTATTCTCTTCCCCACTAGACGTCTGTATTGCGTGCTCGCTCACACACACGTTCGCGCGTTCATTTGTTTTGCTTTCAATTCCGTTTTGTGCAACGTGAAGTTAGATGTGCGTAATAGAGCACTGAGCACAGTGTTGCCAACTCAACGCAAATATTTTGTTCAATATTAATTTGTTTTATTTGTTTTGCTCGGGTGCTCTGTAACTAATACTACATGTGTCTATAAATTAATCAGAAATGAGGCACACCTTGAGTATTTTGAACCAAATATGTATGCGGAGGAGAAATTTTGTTGTCTCCGCCAATGTTTTGACATGCGCACAGCGAGCGGTCAATTGAAAACTGACAAAAAATTTGCTTATTAATTGCACTTTAACAAGTCCATTTTCATTGCGCATTAATGACGCCATGTTAGAATCGCCTTGGTCCAATATTCATAATGTTAGAAACGAGCGACGGTAGCCGCTTAGATTTTATTCCCTTTATTTTCATCTTGTTTTCCTCAAACGTTTTATTGTGTGTTTTTGCCATTTGCACTCTGATACGCCGTGAAGTTGGCCGCAGCTAGAAATGCGCATGTGTGAGTATGCCTGTAACAGCGTCTAGTCTGATTGTCCTGCTCTAACGCACTGGGTACTGGCCGAATGTTCCTGCGCTGCTCTTTACGCATACGTGATTTTTGCAATTGTTATTTATGCCTTGTTCTCTGTACGCGCGAATTTTCGCCACAAAATGAAAGCAAAAGTTGATAGACAACTTTTTGTACTGCGCTCGTTTTTCGTTATTTTCTGCGCAGCGCAGACAGGCCATCGAATAAATGTAAATTCGCGAAAGCGAATGGGCAGCCAAAGCGAGGCATTCGATAATTCCAAGGGTTGTCGCGGCGGCGTCCCAAAAACAGAAAACCAAGCCCCAAACCTTAAACACCCCCAGCCCAACCCCCGACATCCAGCTAAGATTTTCGTGTAGGTGTATGTGGGCGGTGAGAGGTGAACGCCACTCTTCTTTGATATTTTGTAACTCAGCGGCGATTGCAATCTGAAATTCCAAGAGAGTGCTTTAAACTGATCGAATTAGTCACACCCTTTCCACAGCGCTGTAAAAGTAGGAGATCACACAAATAGAAATAAGACGCAATTGGTTGAATGACAGTCGTATGCAAAAGCCCCAGCCACAGCTAAGGCCCATTCGATGGTTGCCAATATTATTGTGCAGTCACGTAGTCCAATTGGTCAACAAACTAATATGAGCAGCCAGCGGCTGCGTTACTATTTTTAATTGTAGGTTCATTTTGATTCAGGAGATCGCAATACAGTTCTTTCTCTTTTCCCCCGCACTCCTGTCTGTGGGCTTGTTTGCGTGTCGATAAGCTTTCGTGGCTCCTCTCACACATGTGTATCTTTCTACCGCCACAGTGCAACATCTGCTGGACCACTTATTTTCAGAAAACTCATAGATACAAAATGAAAAAAATCTTATAAATATTACTACCATAAACTTAAAATATGCCCACTCAATCTGTAATACAATATTGTACAGTGAAGCGGTGTGATTAGTTCACTTTATCGACAATGTACTGTAATTTGTATTTGTTCTACTTCATCTAGCGATGCAACAAAAGCCATAGCAACAACAACAATATGAAAGCACCACGGTCAGTGTTTGTATTTGTTTATCGTTGAGTATACGTATGTGTGCGATAAGTTTCCAACGTGCATTGAGATCTGCTTGCTGTCTTGCTCACACCCACTAGCTGGCAATGGGGGCGACTTCTGGGGCTTATTTTGTGGGCTGGTGTGTGTATAATTTGTTTATGGCGCGCATTTTACTTGCCGATGATGACTACAGTTGTTGTTTTTGTTGGGGTTGGGGTAGGGTTGGCTTTTGTAATGTATGTGTGTGTAATTCACCTTTTGGCTGAGGATGAGGGAATCTCTTTTGCTCTTTGTCGCGGTTGTGTATTTTTAACTAGCAGCGCATTTGTAAGATTCATTGTAAATGTTCTAGGCTGTGTAACCTAAATCAAAATTTACAGCAATCGCTCTCATTTGTGCTGTTATCGTACACAGTTTCCTTCCATTAAGAAATATGAAACGAGGAGATGACGTTGAAACGGAAGTGGGAGGAGGGAGCATAATTGTCGATGGAGAAGTTCTAAATCAAAACTTCCTGGGTTATATAATATACACACATATGTGTTTATCGATTAGCTTGGCATTTCACGGATCAGGAAACCAATTCCAAGTTACATAATAGCACGCGCTGTACTCTTTTAGATTTATCTTAAATTCAATTGAGGGGAATCAATTTCGCTGCTGCTCCCTATTCTCTATTTCAATTGGAAATTGTATCTACAGCACGCGAGTGCAATAGACAATAGGCGCAAATTGGCCCCAGACCTATACACACACACACAGGTGCAGGTGGAATATCCATAGATACAAACCCAAGTGCAAGTTGCCAGTGTAATGTGTAATAGATACAAGACAACGACAACAGCAACTAGCGATGAATGCCGCGCCGGATGCCAAGGCGAAATTAGTGCATTCACATTTCGTTCTGCCTTGCCTCCTCTCTCTGCTTTTGCTTTAGCTCTATTCCTCCGCTTTGCAATCCGAACGACGAAGCGAAAGCGGAATGTGCAGTAAATAATAGAAATACCGCGAAATGGAGAGCAAAACATAGCAACAAAATATTGAAACATTGCTGAGTGTAGTAAAATTGATCATTTTTAAAATCTAATCAAAAACCTTTTATGTAAAAGCTGAACTTATCTGACTAATAAAAAATGAGTATCTCAAAATAAATTGATTGCAAGCCTTCTCATCTAATGTTTTCTTGTGACAAATTTTACAATAGAAAATAGGAGACATTAGCTTTAGTGATTTAGATGAAGAGGGGGGCGCATAAACAATGCAAAATAGAGGAAAACAGGTTTTCATCATAAAAGACAAATGCACAAGTGCTTAACGTTGTTGCTGTTTTTCTCTTTATTTTTTTTTTTTCCAATATTTGCCAGGGGGGTCACTCTGCACACACGCACACAAGTATAAACAATGCACCACACAATCCCTGCTTGCTTTGGGCACACCTTTCGCACCGTATTCGCCTCTCGGTGGTTTCTCTGATTTTCCGCTCCCTGATGCTGCGTTCAAGTTTACAGCAAGTGCAGCACCAGCAGCCATCACGAAGCACATTCCGAAAGCAAAGACGAAAATACATACATATAGTATGCAGAGAAAACGCGGATATTGGATGTTTAAAGTGCGCATGCGCATTTTTGGCGCTCGACGGTGCTGTGCTTTTATTTTATTACATAATGCGAATTGCATCTGGCAGTGCCGCGCCGGGACAATGTAGGTGGGCGCACTAGCCTTGCGATACTATCGGTGGTCTGAAACATTTTTGAATCCTTTTATTTAAATCTTGATATTTTTCCTTGACAATCGAATAATTAACTTTTATTTTCTACTTTTTCTATATTGCAGAAACAACGAAAGATCGTTTATATATAAAAACCATATCCACGAAGTATAAAGTTGCAACATACAACGACGGACAACAACGTAAAATTAGTACGACTCGGAACGGGATAGAATCTTCATCACTGAAATTGGACGACCAGAAGATCAGAATTAAGGGAGTGCAGGAGCTAAAGCTGCAGAGCAAGGGAGCACCAGGCAGAGGAAGTGGTAGAGGAAGCCGTTGAATCTCTCGCAGCGTTATGATTGTAATGGCTGACAATGTGATGAGGCACAGTGTTGGACACCGTCTATGCAATTCAAGCGTACGCCACGGCCCTCATCGCCTACCGTTAGTAGCGTTATTACCACTCCGTGCCAGAGCCAGAGGTTATGCATTGGGCCCCCAATGCTTTGGGGGCACATCAACGACGAGCCAGGAGCTACAGCAACAACAGCAGCAACATGACTGTCTCACCAGTAACGAAGTAGTGTTGTGAAATCGAAAGCTAATCTTGAACTCTACCGATCGAGTGAACTTTAAAGCCAAGTTAGGCTCTCCCTCTTCCTACAAAAACATATATATAAATATATATATATAATTTAAGCTTGCAGACCGCTCTGCAACATCTACACCAGCATCGCCATGCCCATGTCCAGCCACGACACGGTCTTTGTGGAGCCCGCCGTCAGCAGCAGCAGCGGCGGCGGTAGCACGAGCAGCATCAATCGCGTCGGGATCGCTGGCCCCCAGCCGCCGCCACCGCCGCACATCGTCATCGATGGCACCAGTGTGTCAACGCAGGCGCAACTACAGCGCTTTATGCATCGTCGCATGTCGATCAGCACGCGGCAGATCCTCAGCGCCAGCCAAGGCCAGTCCCAGTCAGTAGTGGCGGTGAATGCGACGCAAAAGTACGCGGTGCGTACGGCAGGAGGAACTGGGGCAGCCTCTTCGGCCAGCTCTGGTCAGGAGTTGATCAATCCACAAATCTACAAGATTGTGACCACTGATGGCAGCACCAGCAATGTCATTATTGACGCCTCGGCTGCTGCGCCGCCGCACAATTCGAAGCTGCTACTCAGCAATCTCACGGTGCTCTCCAAGCAGGCCCCTGTCCAAGGAGGAGCAGCGCCGCAGCAGCAGCTCAGCTACATGGGCGCCAAAAGTCTGCCGTATGTGACGGCATCGCCGGCAAAGCAACCGTTACTGCAGCAACAGCCCCAGAAGTTTGGCAGCATCAGCGCATTCAAGGCGCAACAACAACAGCAGCATCACCCGCAGGCGGCCACCTTGCAGAAAGTAACTGTGGGCTCTCGCGCCGGGGCTCGCCTGCAGTCTTACGTTCAGGCCACTCCGCCGCAGATCATTGTACAGCCGGCGCAGCCCAAGTATGTGAATGCCACGGCGACGACTGCTCTAGCTGGCAATGCAGCGCTCCTGAAGAAGGCCAATCAAAAGATTACGGTGAAGAGCGTGGGAAATATGTTGCAGCAACAGCAACACCAGCAGCAGCAGCAGCAACAACAACAACAACAACAACAACTGCAGGCCCAGCAGCTGAAGACGTTCATCACTCAACAGCAGCAGCAGCAGCAACAACAGCAGCAGCAAACCTACAAGACTGCGACGGTTGCCAAGGCAAAGTTTGTAAAACAGACGACTGCCCTGTCCATTGCCGCTTTGCCCCAACAGCAACAACAACAGCAGCAGCAGCAGCAGCAAGCCACCTATGGAAAACAGTCCATAATTACGCCTACGCCGGTCACCAAGGTCACCAAGCTGAACAGCAAATATGTGCAGCAACAGCAAATCAGTTTGCCACAGGGAACTCAGCTGCAGCACAAGACATCGCCAAATGCCGGCTCGGCGGGCGGATACTTGCTGCAGGCGCAGGCTCAGGCCACTGGAGGTGGCACCATTAAATTTGTCAACTCGCATGGCACCGTCATCCAGCAGCATCCCCAGCAGCAGCCACAGCAGATTGGGACGACGAAGCGCATACATTACAACAGCAGCGGCAGTAGTGACAATGAGCCTGCGCATACGGTGGCCAACTCTTCGCTGATCACCGACGACGTGATGATTGTCAACGGTACACAAATGACGGATGAGTTGTCTGCGCGCATCCTACAAAGCATGGCCCAGAAGTCATTTAGCCAGCAGCAGCAGCGATCCCAACAGGTGCCGGGTGCCACGGCCAGCAGCAACAGCAACATGCCGCCGCCCACACAGATTATCTACAGCAACAGTAGCAGTGGAACCGGCAGTAGCAGCAGCAGCAATAGCGGATCCGCTGGCAGTCCGGGTGGTAATCCGCATGGAAATCTGCTATTGACACATTATCAAGCAGCCGGCCCCAAGCCAGTTTCCTCGCCATCGTTCCTTACAGTCACTGGCACGCCACCGGTGACGGTGGCCAGCACGCCCTCGGTTAGCATCTCGTCGCATGGCTTTGCCAGCGGCAGTGCGGCCATCTCCTCGTATATGTCCTCGGCAACGGCGGCGCGACGTCAGTCGGTGAGTGCGCCCAGCAGCCGGGCGGCGTCACTGGAGCGCAAGCAACAGCAGCAAATGCAGCAAGAGGCGACAAGAAAGGCACCGACTGTCATCGAGTATTACAAGCACGGGTAAGGATTGATATGTAGTTATAAACATAAATTGGGTTTTAAAATAGTTTACGTAGAAACCACCTTTATTATAAATATTAATAAATAACAGCCACTCGTCCGTAACCGTCGGCAATTACATTTAATCATTTTTAAATCGTCAGACAGACTGACTGCTCTAAATGCCTTGCTGTGGGCCCTTCAAAATCGATTTGTTTGTTAAATGACGCCTCGTTCCGGATGAACAAACGATTTTCAAGTGTTGGCATCGATAGACTGCTCTCACAAGTGTCAGAATTGCATCAACTATCGGGCCGGTCCAGCTGTTTGATCAGTTCTATGACAATAGCAATAGAATTTTGTGTTGTGACATCTCTCCCCTAATCATAATTCACGTGCTGTGTATCTTACCTTTCCAGCGTGAACCACAACAGCAGCAGCAGCAGCAGCATCATTAGCAGTAACCTGACCCATAGCAATAGCATGAGCAATCTCGGAGCTTTGCGGAACAGCTGTGCCAGCGGATATACCACGACAACTCTTACCCCAGCCACGTCTCTTCATTTGACGCCGCTCAACAACGTTCCTGGTCAACTGGACACAGCGCCTCTGGTGAAGTTAACAACAACCACAACAACCGCAGCATCAGCAGGTCAGGTGCAAACGGCACAGCAGCCAATGGGTCACAGCCAGCTAAGTGCCAACGACGAAGAGTTATATATTGAGGAGGTGCGACCAGTGCCAGTGCTTACCCAGGATCTTCGCCTGCAGCAGCTTCACGCCATTATGCAGGACCACACCTACGCCTCCCAGCAGCAGCAGCAGCAGCAGCAACAACAGTCACAGCAGCAGCCAGCGGCGGATACAACGATTGCTGGAGTGGCACAGCAGCAGCCGCATCCGCAACAGTGGTCACTGGGAGGAATCGGAGTGACTGTGGCAGCCGGTCAGACCACGCCAACCTATGGAAACTTCTACGGGCAGCCGAGTAAGTATTAGCAGGCTCTGTGAATACTTTCAGAATTTGATTTTTAAGGTTGGATTAATTTAGGAGAAATATATTTGTATTTATTATACCGAAATGCCAAAAATTATAATTCCCACTTTCTTCTATGCAGTTCCTCGCCATGTGACCGACGATGATGCCCACTCGGCCATTAGCAGTAGCTCCCGCATGGGCCTGGCCAGCGCTGACATTGATCCGGGCGAGGAGACGGAAACAGCGCCAGAAGCCGAGGCCGAGGATGACTCTGTGACGCGCTGTATTTGCGAGCTGACCCACGACGATGGATACATGATATGCTGCGACAAGTGCTCGTAAGTACACGGCTAATTCAGGCAGAAAGTCTGTAGATTTAACTGATTTCTGTTCTTCTCACCAACAGGGCTTGGCAACACGTGGACTGCATGGGCATTGACCGCCAGAATATACCCGAAGAGTACATGTGCGAGCTGTGCCAGCCGCGTGCAGTTGACAAGGTAAGAGCTCGTGCCCTACAGCGACAGAAACGTAAGGAGCACATGCTGCTGGTGGCCACGCAGGCGGCAAATGGAGCAGCGGCCGTTGCGGCAGGGACAACGCTCAGCGGAGGAGCATTTGGCAGCAGCGCCGGCGTCGGGGGAATGGCCATCTCCGAGGAGCTGCAACAACGGCTGACATCCGGATTGAATGGCGGCTATGCCACGGGAACTGGCATGTCCAAGAAGTCGAAGAAAACCAAAGACGGCGCAGGCGGTGGTGCCTCTGGCTCCGCTTTAAAGAAAACCAAGAAGAGCGCCGGAGTAGGCGGCAGCGAGAAGAGCGGAAGCGGTGGCGTAACTCCCTCTGGTGGTGCCGGCACTGGCAAGTCCAGCAAGAAGAGCAGCAAGCGGAAAAGCAAGTCTAGTTCTGAAGGAACGAGCGGCGGCAGTGGCAGTAATCTCGCGCTTACGGCGGCGGAGAAGCATGCCGCCAATTTGCGCCAATGGATTGAGAACTACGAGTACGCGGTGACCAACCATTATTCGCCGGAGCTGCGAGCCCGCCTGCACGCCATTCAGAAGCAACCCAGCCTACTGCAGAGCATCCAGAACACGGAGAACAAGGCGTTGCGACAGATCCAGCAACAACTGTCCACGGCCGGCGGCGGCGGCAGCAGCAGTGAGCTGGAGCTGGAGCAGCGCGCTCAGCTCATACCTTATGCTGGCGCAAAGGTGTTGATTAGCAGCGTGGAACTGGCGCCGCACGCCCCCATCCACGAGCTGCGGGGGAAGTATATGCTGACCACTCAATTCCGCACCCAGAATCCCACCGTCAACATGAACACGCCGCCGCCGAGCAACTACCTGAACAGCTTCAAGGCTCACAAGACGCCGGGACAGTTCGTCTTCTTTTACCAGCTGCCGGGCGTGGAGGCGCCCATGCAGACGCTGCGACCGGATGGCAGTGTGCCGCAGGTGACGCAGCAGCCGCCCTCGTACCTCAAGGGCCCGGAAGTGTGCGTTGATACGCGGACGTACGGCAACGATGCCCGCTTTGTCCGTCGTTCCTGTCGCCCGAATGCCGAATTGCAGCACTACTTCGAGAAGGGGACGCTCCATCTGTACATAGTGGCACTAACGCATATCCGCGCCCAGACGGAGATCACGGTTCGTCACGAGCCTCACGACCTGGCGGCGGTGGAGCAGAAGAAATCACATTCTGCCGTCATTCAGCCTACGAGTACTCGCTGTGCCTGCGATCTTGGAAGCGACTGCCTCTTTGCCTTGCCGCTGGCGGTGCAGCAGCAGCTCCAGGCTCCGCCGACACAGCCCAGGAGCAGTCATCGCAACAAAGCGGCAGCAGCAGCAGCGGTCGCTGCGGCGGCGAATAGCGCCGCAGCCATACAGCTGACCATGGGACTTGGCGTGGTGGGACCAGGAACTGGAACAGCGGCCGCAGTCGGAGGCGTGGGCGGAGCAACCAGTGTCGTTCTGCCCAATTCGCGAAATCGCTCAACATCCTCCAGTGGCGAGAGCAGCCAAATGGGTCTGAATAGTCCGCAACTCGGACAGTTGAATCTTGGCTTCAAGCCCTCACCGACGACGGCCTCTTCGATGACGGCGCCGGTCTGCAATAACAGCGCCGGAAGCGGGAGCAGCAGCAGCAGTAGTAACAACTCCTGTTCGGTGTCCATGTCCAGTGTGC
Organism: Drosophila anomelani; assembly: GCA_035045905.1. NCBI lineage: Eukaryota > Metazoa > Arthropoda > Insecta > Diptera > Drosophilidae > Drosophila > Drosophila anomelani. The sequence continues at coordinate 16,586,979 of JAWNOO010000165.1, forward strand.
TGCACGACTCGGGCATTTGTACCTCCTCCTCATCGCCCTCGGTGTCTATTCCCTCGCCAACGCCCGCTCAACTTCAGTCGCCAACGCCGCACCAGACATCACTTTTGCAGCGGAGTCCCACGCAGCAGCATCAACAGCAGATCCTGGCCGCGTTGCCCACGTCGATGCTTACGCCGATATTATCACCACAGTTGCCCCAGAAACAAACTCACGTTGTGGTCCAGCAAACCTCCCTATTGCAACCGCAGCAGCATCAGGAACCTTTGGCTGTCATTGCAGCGGCAGCAGCCATTCAGCAGCCCATGTCTACATATTTTGTGGGTAAATCCCAGCAGCAGCCTCAGCCTCAGCAGCAGCCACAACAACTACAATCTCCAAAGGCGCAGCAACAGAACGTGGCAGCTCATTTCCTTCAACAGCAGCAGCAACAGCAGCAACAAAAGCAGCAACTGCAACAGAAACAACAGCAGCAGCAACAAATGGCGGATGAGGCTAGGATGGCAGTGAGTGCATTGCAGACCCTGCATGCTGCACCTACATCCCATGTGGTGACGACGCCAATCAAGGTGACGACTGTGCAGCAGCAGCAACCACAGCCACATCATCAGCCGCCACCACAGTCGCCACAAAGGCAACTCCAGCAGCAGCAACAGCAACAGCAGCAGATTGTCTATCCAACCGGCGTTGTCCAGGCTATTCAGGTCGCCGCTAGTCCCACGAAACTGAGTTCGCCTACAAAGAGTGTGTCCCTGGTCCACAATAACAACAATAATGCGAACAGCAGCGGCAGCCAACCATCGGTTGTTGCAGCAAGGAAAACGCCCGCCAAGCAGCCGCTTCCCCAACAACAACAACAACACGTGACTCCCCCCGCTGCTGCTGTTCCCTCTGCGGCCCCAGCAGCTTCGCCAGCAACACCTTCCCCAGCGTGTGATTCCAGAGAAGATGAGGCATCGGCAACGACACCGACCACGCGTACGCCAGCCAAGGATAAGCCGAAGCAGTCGCGGGAGGATAGGAAGCTGGAGGCCATCCTACGAGCCATTGAGAAGATGGAGAAGCAGGAGGCACGCAACAAGAAGGAGACGACGCGTCAGGGCGTGAGTGGCGGTGGTGCCAACAAGCGGCAGGCGAGCAATTCTCCCGCTTCGCCCAACAAGCGCGGCAGCTCCATCTCGATCAGTGAGGATGTGATGGATACACCAACGAGCACCAATTCCCCGCAGCGCCGCAATCAAAAGAAGAAGCGGAAGGTTAGCCGGAGCTATAACAACAATAACAACAATGGCAGCAGTAGCAACAACAAGCGAAGGAAGAGCATTATGGTGGAGTCGGATGGGGAATCGCATGCGCTGACCAACTCGGAATCGGAGGATCATGTGCAGCAGCATCATCATACGCAACAGCATCGTCATCACAGCGGCTCGGAAGACCAGGCAGCTGGTCTACTTCTAGCCTTGGCTCACCACAACAATAACTCTCCGTCCGTCGGCAGCGAATCGTTCAAGTCACCCACACCCAAGTCGCAGTCCCTGCCCGTGAGCAGCGCCTGTCTGCTAATTGAGGCTGCCATGGGACCGCTAGTAGAGCAGCCGCCAGCGACGTCATCGCCTTCACTTGGTGGCAGTGGCGAATTCAAGTTCCCGCCCGGCGGAGCCAAGACCAAGAAGACACTCATGTCTAGCTGGTTTCAGCAGGAGCAGTGTGAGCAGCAGCAGTCGGCCTCCTCGGGCTTGGACAGCCTCGTGCGGGCGGCCATGAGCGAGATTAATGGCGAACGCGACCAGTTGCAGCAGCATCAGCCAGCACCGGCTCTGCTGAAGGTGGAGCAATTCATCCATCAGACGGAGTCATCGACAGCGACGACGGCGGGCTCTGCTCGCGACCAACTGCATCTGCCGCTGCAAAACAATTCGTCGGTTAAGAAGCGTTGGTTGCGACAGGCCATCAGCGAGGAAACGACTCCGGATGAAGGGCTTTCTCCGCCGCAGCAGCAGACAACGCTCACCCCCCAGCCTCAGCCGGCGCCGAGTGTGTCGCCCCTGGCCAACGGATTCAGCACGCCGCTGAAGAAGCGGCGCCTCGTCGTGATTAGCAACGGATCGAACGGAATGGAAGCCGATGAACCGCACATTGATGTCATTGGTGAAGAGCCCAAGGAGGAAGCGGAGGATGAGGACGTCGCCATGACTGCATTGAAGGTGGAAACTGAGCACAGCCAGCATCAGCAGCCGGAACAGGACGACGACGTGGACATACTGCGATCTCCTAGCCCGGGCACTCAGCAAATCGTCGCCGAGGACAATCTGGTGAAGATCGAGCCGGAGGACACGAGTGCAGCCGCCGAAGACGTAAAGATCGATGTGGAACGTGATGTGGAGAGCCAGGCCTGCGATAAATTCGAAGAAATGGTAAAGGTGAAGCGGGAGGAGGAGGAGCAGCGCGAACAGCAACAACAGTTGGAGCAACAGCAGCTCCAGCAGCAGCCCAAGGTTGAGCCCTCGCCAACGGAGCCAAAATTGGAACCAAATACCGTGATGCCCAAAGTGGAAACGACGACGACGACGCCGACAATTGCGGAACCCGAAGTGCCCCCTAAAGTGGAGACGACGAAAGTGGAAGAACCGAAGCCGGGCGAATCCCTGTTGCGATCCACGGCAACGGCAGCAGCGGCAGCAACTCTGCTCGATGTGGGAAAGGTGGCAATCAAGGCGACGCGGCCACCGCCGCCTCTCAAAGTGGAAGACGAGCAGCCGCAGAAGAAAAAGCCCAAGCTGGAGGTAGTTGTCCCGGCGTCTGCACCATCTGCACCGACTTTAACGGCGGCGATACCATTATCCACGACCACCGGAGCAATAAGTGCAGCAGCAATAGTAGCGCCCCAAACTCCTGCAGTTGCCGCTCCCTCCAGTACGAAAAATCTCACCGCGCACGATATTCAGGAACGGCTGTTGTCATTCCATGCAGCCAACATTTCCTATTTGCAGTCTAGGAACAAGAAAGCCACCGCCGCCTCCGCCACGAGCCAGAAGAGCAACAGCAGCAGCAGCGGCGGAAGTGGTGCCGAGTCCAAGAAATCGTCCAAGGAGAAGGATGAGAAGCGCGACAAAGAGAAGCAGCTGAAGAAGGCGAAAAAGGAGAAGAAGAAATCCAAAGAGAAGGAAAAAGAAAAGGAGAAGGAAAAACACAAGGCATCGACGACAACTGTGCCACCATTCGTTGACGCGAAGAAGAAGTCTACCCAGTCAAGTATAAAGCCAGATTCCAAGACCTTGCCACCGCCGCCGGCGCCGACGTCGATCCTGCCGCCGGCTTCGACACCGATCCTGCCGCCACCTGCGGGCCCACCAGCCATTACGGCCAATGGAAAGGCCAAGCACTTGGCCCACAACAATGCGGAGCAACAGCAGCAGCAGAAGATGCGGCGTCGCACCATGTCCATGTGCGTCACGCCCGTGACACAGTCACTGGCCCCGCCCACTCCCACGACAAAGAAGCGTCAGACCAACTTCGAGCAGGAGCTGACCAAGCCCAACAGCCAGATCCTCAGCAGTAGCATTCTCCTCAATAGCAGCAAAGCCTTGGCGAGCGTCGTACCTGGCATCGTCGCGTCCACTGGCGTAGTTAGCGGCGTCATTCCGAATGCTGTGCAGCAGCAACAGCAGCACCGAAAGGAAAACAACCATCATCCGGAGGTAGCAAGTTCGGCAAGTGGCGGAGGCAACGGACCTATGAGCTTGGCGGCAGCCATTGCCAGCGGTAAGCTAACGCCTCTTACCCGGAGACGCGAGTCTATGTGCGGCAGCCGTCAGCAGGCGCTTATTGCGGCCGCCTTGAAGAAGGAAAAGAAGGAGAAGAAAAAGAGCAAGAAGAAGGATCGCGAGAAGCAGAAACATGAGAAGCAGAAGGGGAAGGAGAAGGATAAGGAGCGGGATAAGGACAAGCAAAGGGAGAAAGAGAAGGATAAGGACAAGGAGAAGGACAGCAGCAGACTGATTACCAACAAGATGAACTACATTCAGAAGCCAGCAAACCCAGCCATAGTCGCGACGCCCTCACCTGCCCCCACTCCAGTGCCCACGCCCAAGGCTGCTCCAATACCTGTGCTGATCACGCAACCTACTCCTACGGCTACAGTCCAGCCACTGGACAGCAATTGCCCGTCCGCCGCCAGCAAGGTGGCGCCATTGCCATTTTACAACACCATCTACGGCAAGTTTCAGGATTCTCCTTCGTTGCCAGCGAGTGGCCAAGTCGTCAATGCCCCTACCAACAGCAGCAACAGCAGCAGCAACAGCATGCCCAGTCTCTCCGAGTATCTGGAGGCCAAGGTCAGATCTACCAAGGCGGCAACTTGTCCAGCAGCTGCCATAGTTAGTCCAGTAACAGCGGCTGCTGCAGTGGCATCATCGCCGTTGTCTGTAGAAATGCCGCCACCGACCACCACGCCGCTGAAGCTGTACACACGCACCGCCAGCCACGATCCGCGCCTAAACCCCATGCTTACTGTCCCGGAGCCAACGCCAATGCCGAAACGTAAGCTTTCCATTAGTGAGTATCGCATGCGCCATCGGCCCTCGGTGGATTCAGCCCCAACAACGCCCACGACTCCGACGACACCTACCACGCCACCAACGAGCTCAAGTGCGGCTGATCGTTGCTTTGCCAAGCCGCAGACCATCAACAAGTGCTCGCTGCAGTCGCCAGAACGCTACCAGGCGGCCATAAGGGAGCGACGGAACTCGATCAGTGTCCACCAGCAGCTCCATCACCACCAGCAGCAGCCAGGCGCGAATCACCTTAATCTCGGCCACAATAACATCAACAACAAGACCAGCAGTAGCAGCAACAATCACTTGCAGCAGGTTTTAGGTGTTGTCGGTGTCGGTGGTAGCAGCAGAATGGCGGCCATCAAGAAGCCGTCATTGGATCCGGCGGCCACCACCTTGAGCACCGTGAATAGTATCCTAAGCACGGCTCAGAAGCTGCATATGTTCGATGACAAGCCAAAAGGTGAGTTAATTATATTTTTTTTGTGGATGTAAAGAGTTTTATATCTGATTTTTACTTCAACAGGTGGTCACTTCAACGCCGCACCAACGCTACTGGAGCAGCAGCAGGAGAAGATGAGCGAGCGATCACGTTGTCTGCAGCGGACCATTTCCTGCGATTCGCGGGTAATTGAGCGATTGGGCTCAGTAGCGGCCGGAGCTGCGGCAGCAAGTGCATTGGTAGAAAAGGTGACCACGGCGGCAGTATCCCGGAGAGATGCTGGCCACTAATGGGCGGTGAGTGAAGACCAAGGTGGAGTGCCAGCGATCCTAGGTCTTAAGAAGACGCAACACAGCAAATAAAATCTCGGACGGAACCAACGGGGGAAGAAATGTACCCCGGCTATGAATCGGAACATGCCAGAGGCCGGATTCAAGTTTCATTTCGCTGCTTTCCTTACACACCACACAAACCACACGAGAGATACGCCGGTTCCAAGAGTTACTTTTTTTTCTAGACAAAGAAACTAACAAAACGCCAAGCAAATCACACAATGCAATCAATATGTATATTTGTAAGCAAAAAACCATCTCGGAGATCTTTAAGATAATCTAGAAGATAAACCCAAACGTTCTAACTAAAAAACTACTTAGTTTATTTAATAGCATTCGTTTTCGGTCAAGGCAAAACAGAGACGCAAAACAAACAAAGAAGAAACCCAACTATATATATACATAACAAGATTCGATATAATATATTTACATATAGCATATAGAGTACAGATTTAGGCAGCCAACAAAAAAAAAACTGAAGTTACAAAGATGATATAGGAGAATCCCCTTTGGTAATTGGTAATATGTATTTTTTTTTAGTTGTTAAGCCGATTAAAGGAGACCCAGAAAACACAGTTTCGTTAAAAAAAAAAAAAACAAATGCTAGAGCTAGATATAGGGAACTAAATCTCTATCTCTATATCCTCATATAATATATTTTGTGTAACTTTTATTTAAATTACTTGAATTACTTGTAAAACGTAGAAATAAACAAGATTAATCCAATCCCCATATACCAATACAATATCTACCGAAATTCAGAGATACGCCTAAGCCGCAAAGCAATATTAAAGTGAATCTGGCAAGGGAGAAGATTAGAATCGAGGTCGAGCAGAACAGAATTCAATGTAAATAATATTTTTAAACACTCACAAAAGAAGGAGAAAAGAAAAAAGAGTACAAAGCGAGGGGTTAATTGAATTAATAATTAATAATCGGGCCACTTGGAGAACGCGAAACGATACAAAGGGATGTACATAGCATAAATAGCAGGCAACAGCAGATTTCCGAAGCCATTTTTCGTACCTAGAATAAATTTTGTTTTTAAACTATACAAGATTATGTTTCAATAATAGTAATAAAAACATAAATTCTGGTTACATTTTGTGAAATCATTTATTTTGCAAAATTAACTCATTATTTAACTCTCAAACACACCGCGATTTTTAACGATTAGCAGATAAATGCCAGCCAAGATGTGTACGTTCCGATACATGCCTTGTGCTGCAGTATTTCTCTTTTATTCAATGTGAAATTAAAATATATAACTCTGTATTATCTCTTCTTTGCTTGTTTGAGTATCTGGCAAACATTAAAAAAAAAGAAAACGAATAAACACCCGGTGAAATATGCTGATGTCGTAGACCATTATTATTATTTTTCGCTTAATTAGGAAAGACTAATTTCTCCACTATAAACTTGTACATATAAAATTGTATTTCTTAATTGTAAGGCGACAAACAAACAGGTGCGTTATACAAAGGCGAGAGTAATATCTTTTTATGATTTATATTTTATTCTTTCTGTAAATAGGCAACATATTCAACACACACACACATTATTAATATTAGTCTAAGGGAAAAGTTGTAAAATATCTAAATACTGAAGTGTTCTAAGCCGGATTTCACTGAAACGTATATATTGTCAGTTATTTTTTTTTAAGATATGTACCATATAATAAGCAAAACCCATATTAATCTTACCTATACATAGTTATCTATAACAAATATTAAAAAGTACGATAATAAAACACACAGTTTGTAGTTTTCGTAATACAATTTTGATAGTTCTCTAGTTGGTAAACACACAAACGAAATTATTTATAACTTATTTGAGGGGGGAAATACCCCTACTCGTAATCATTTTTACTCTACACTTAGATCCTTTGTAAGTGCGAATTTGAATTGTAAGTGTAAGCGTAGTGGTTTTAGTCACATAAGTCTACCTTGGTTCAACTGATGATGTAAATTAAAAATACGTTAATTGTTTACTAAACACAAACACACAAACACAAGCATATGCAGATGCCACTACAAGTTGTCGGCACGCCAAGCTTCTTCTGTAAAATACATTACAAAGTGAATTCGTAAGATTATTTAAAGATAAACACAAAAAACCGAAAAACAACAATAAAAGGAAAATAATATGAAAAATATTACAAACATGTTTTTATTAATTGATTCTCTTTTAAACTATGGTGTTTCATTGTTTGAATATGAATGGTTTTTCAGTGAAAATTCGCAATTTAAATCCCAATTAAATAAAAAATAAAAAAACATAAATTTGTTCTGTGGAAATAAATGTTTGCCAACAAATTACAGTGCAAGTCGATCGCCTTTTCCATTTTAAGTACCAGGCGAACAGGAACAGCGAGTCAATAGGGAGTCCTTTACTATACAAGGTAATGTCACCGTGAGAGCTGCTCTTTTGTATGTTTGAAATAAATTAATATAATATTAATTTGGTGAGTTTTATTGCTGAATTTGAACACCAACATTGAGTTTCTGAAAATATTTACCAATTAAAAAAGAACTCAATAATATATATTAAAATACAATTGCTTTTTCGGTAACATTATTTTTTTATTTTCTTACTTTTCGAGCCTAACTAGATTTTTAGAAAGTATTCTTAAAATACTAATAGCCAGCAAATATATATATTTATATCAATTTCTGTGAAACATTTCGTATACTCTATATACTATATATATGAATGTGTATATTTGTGTGACATCCTTATTCTAGTGTGGGGAGGGTTCGAAACCTACAAAAATATATGCATAAATCTGTCAACCTTACAATAATTAAGGTATTTTATTCGCTACAAGCTATGTATATTCATAAAATTCACACAATATCGGCAGCAATATAAAATAAACTAGTTATCAAGAATATTCTTAATATTATGAAAAATTATGGATTGCAAGAATTTAAATCAATCCTAAATTTTGTGACTCGTTAGCAGTTAAAGAAAAATATATTTTTATTTTCAAGGGAATATATACACTTTAAATTAAATTAGTGAAGACTAAATGAGAGAAAGAGAAATGTATATTATATACCAGAGTAACCGATATGCTGGTATTATTTATTTGCATGCCCGTACGACGCATTGACGAATTCTGTGGACTAGATTCGTTTGTTGTTGGTGTATCATAAGAACCTGGAGCAGGATAGAACTAATTGATTCAGTCAGTCAGTCAGTCAATGACATTTTACCGATAAATTCTGCAATTCCTGCCATCAAAACTATCTTTCTTCAAGCCTACACTCTACCTACTTATGTATATTACAGCTCGCATAAATTCTTGTTTGATTTGTCCAGAAACCCTATTCTCGACAGCTCTAGAGCAGCCAGAAAACACGGCGCTAGGAGGACTTATTGCTATTACAGCTATTTACATTGTTGTTGTACAAGTAGGGTATGAGGTTGGGCTCTATCTCGAGCTGTTGCCTGAGTATCGAGCTCATCACGAATTCCGTAGACACAATGTGACACTTTGGGTTGCCATGTCGCGTTAGATCCGCGCACAGATGCATGTCCGTCGGGCAGGTCACTATAATGTAGGAGTCGGGCGCTTGGACATGCGCCTCGGCAACAGCAGCACCGGTCCGTCGCTTTGGCTCCACTTTGCCGCCGGACGATTCGATCATCCGGATGATTTCATCGCGGGCTGGGAACACATCCGGCGTCACATAGAAGTATTTGCCGGCAAATAGCGTGGAGCGTGTGGGGGCGCACAGAACGGTGTTCAAATTGAATTGCAGATTCTCGTCCACTGGTATGTGCTGGATGCGATACGGATCGGTTGGAACGAATTTACCGGCCTTGGCGCTCTCCACAATCCAACTGGACTTGAGCACAAAGTCCACATGGCAGCAGGCCTGAATAAGCTTGCAGGTGCGACTCTCGCGTGTCATCACCAGATGCGTGGCATCTGCGGGGCTGTCCACAACAATTCCGCCCAAAATTCTGTAAAACAAGTTCAAAGAATAATAAATAAAAATGTAAACAATATTAAATAATATTTGGTGTACTTACAGCACTGCCTTTTTGAGGGCTTCGGCTTCGGCAACCTGGGAGAAGATAACCTTGGGGGGCTTGGTATTCGTGGGATACTCGAGGCAGACAATCTGCTCTGGCAGCTGCTCCTGCTGGAAGGCATTCATCTTTTGGCGCTTCAGCTTGTGCTCGCTGCCAAAGGGATCGGAGAGATGACGCTTGACTCGCTCGTGCGCCTCCTGGGTAAGGTTTATGGGTGCCTTCCAAGCAGCTATTCAAAATAGAAAACATTAAATTAGTTTCAGAAGAACAAGAGTGGGCAATTAACACAATGAGACGTACTTAGCAGATGCGCCACTAGGTTGCATTCGATGCGGAAGGGAGCGATTAGGCTATACTGCTGGTACTTGGGATTATCGTACTGGGACAGGCCGCTCAAGTTGCCGATGCAGACGTCGCTGAGCCAGAGGGCGTTCACCATCGGTATGTTCCACTCCTTGGCCGCGTTGAACTTGTTGCCCTCGAGCTGCTTGCACACGATCACTGTGTTCACCTTGGACAGATATGAGGTGTATATGGCGCCGCATTCCTCGGCCATCTGTTGCAGCCTCACTAGCTCCTCGCCCTCGAATCCTTCCGAGGTGATAATGTACCGTTCCAATGGCTTGCGGTAGCCAAACTGACTGGGAAATGGCAGGTGAAGCGGCTGCCATGGCGGCATCAGCTGGCGCTTGAGGCAGATATCGCTCAGCCAGTAGGCGGTGACGCAGCGCTTGGCATCCCGCAGTGCCTGCATAACCACACCGTGCCGCTGTGTGCGACAAATGACGTGCGTTACTCGGGGACAGTAGACGCGTTCGATGTCGCCACCAAACTGCCGAATGGTGTCCAGCCAGATGGGCAGCTCGTCGCCGTCCGTCTCGTCGTACTCCACGATATAGAAGGTACAGCCCACGAGGAAGAGATCAGCGGGCAGCTTCAGGTTGGGATTGTGGCCGTAAAATTGAGGCATCGGAATCGGCGGCTGTCCGGGGCGGGCCTGCATATATCCATGCGGTGGCCTCTGCTGCACGGGCACCCCGACGCCCACGCCCACGGCCATCTGTTGCTGCTGTGGGGACTGCGGCGGAGCTACGACGATCTGCTGCTGAACCAGATGCTGCTGCGGAATCTGCTGTTGCTGTTGTTGTTGCGGCACAGTGATCACTCGACGCATTTGCTGCTGTTGCATAATTTGTTGCTGTTGTTGCTGTTGCTGTAGCATTAGCAACTCCTGCGGCGTGCGTGGGGGTCCTGACACGCCGACGGCCGCTGCATTATGCTGCTGGCCCATCATCCTGAGAGCACCGGCTGCCGATGGCGGCTCCACATGCTGCTGCTGGACAACCATCTGTTGCTGTTGCTGCTGTTGCATTAGCAACTGTTGCTGCTGCTGCGGAGTGGCTCCGGTTACCACCTGCTGGACAATCTGTTGCTGTTGCTGCTGGCCATCAGGCAGTTGAATTAGCTGCTGCTGCGGTGTCTGCACTCCGTTGTTGCCCAAGCGATTGCTCAACATGTTGGCCAAGGCTGTCTTGGTTTTCAGGTTCATCTGCTGCGGGGTTTGTTGAGGCTGTCCATCGGGAGCTGCAGAGTGAAAGAGGAAGTAAAGGTTAGCAAAGGGAAGCAATGAAATAACACTTAAAACTAAGTACCTATATCTTACTATAAAAATAATTAAACAAAACATCACTCACTTGTTGAAGACATGACCAAAGTTTGTGTCATTATATTGGCACCGCCTGGGACAGGACCCGGGACTGCGCCCGGAGTGGTGGGTGTTCCCGGCGTGGGCGGCTGTTGGACAATCGTCTGTTGCTCTATTAGCTGTCCGTTGGGTCCAGTGATAAGCTGCACCGTTTGCTTTCCCAGCTGCTGCTGTGGTGCCTGCTGCTGCTGGATAGGTATCTGCTGGACGCGCAGCTGCTGGCGCTGGAGGAGCATCTGCTGATTGGGATCGTTCATGGGATTGAAGGCCTGCTGCGGTTGCTGTTGTGGCGACTGTTGCTGTTGCGGTGCCGGCTGCCCCACTCCCACTCCCGGTTGCTGCTGCTGCTGCTGTATCGGACTGAGGCCAGGAGTTCCACCGGCTCGGACGACCACCTGTCGCTTGCCCTGTTGCTGCAGCCAGAGCATTTGCTGCTGGTGCGTGAGTCCCGGTGGCATTTGGCTCTGAACAATAATATGGCCCGGCGGCACAACAGGACCTCCGGCCGGCCGTGTTGCGACTATGCTGCCCGGTGCCCCAGGCCGCGGCTGGTAAGCAACATGTTGGCGCAGCATCACCCGCGGCTTGTTCTGTTGATTCAACTTGGTGATGTACTCGGCTCTCTTGTGTGCATCCAAGGACATAAAGTGCGCGTGCGTCTTCTCGTCCAGGACGATTTTTTGTTGCTGCGGTGGCTGCTGCAATATCAGCTGCTGCTGTTGATGCGTCACTTGCTGAGGCTGTTGCTGCTGCTGTTGAACTGGCGGCGGTAGCACGATCTGCTGCTGTTGCTGCGGAGCTTGTGGCTGCTGCTGCTGCTGTTGCTGACCGGGCCACGAAGTCTGGGGTCGCAAGCCGCGCGGTATAAACTGTTGCGGTTGCTGCGGCTGCTGCTGAGGGGTTGTGGGTAGCGGCGATTGCATTCCTACACTGCTGGTGGGAGTTCCAGGAGTGGTGGGCGCTATTTGACTTGATGCCGGACTTTGCGGGGACCAGTGCTGCGGCATTTGTTGATGGTGTTGGGGCGATTGTTGCTGCAATAGCAGTTGTTGTTGCTGCTGCTGCTGTTGCGGTGGCGGCGTGCGTTGAGGCAACTGTTGCTGCGTTATCAGCACTTGCTGCATAATTTGCTGCTGCTGAGGATCGATGGGTAGCTTCTGCTGGAGAATCTGTTGGGGCTGCTGCTGCTGGGGAGTTTGCTGCTGCTGCTGTATAAGTATTTGCTGTTGCTGCTGCTGCTGTTGTTGTTGCTGCTTTTGCAGTAACTGCTGTTGCTGCAGGTATTGCAAGCGCTGTGGATCGCTTAGAATCTGTTGATTGACAACGATTTGCTGCGGCTGCTGCTGCATTTGCATCCGCTGTTGCTGTTGCTGCTGTGGCATAATCTGCTGCTGTTGGAGCATCTGTTGTTGTTGTTGTTGTTGTTGCTGTTGCTGCTGCACCAGTTGCTGTTGCTGCTGCTGTTGCTGTGAGATATTCGTCTGATTTACAACATAAACGTTCTGACTCTGTGGATTCTGAGCCAATATCTGCTGCTGCTGAGCCAAGCTGAGCTGATTGAAGTGCTGCTGACTGATGATAAAGGTTTTCCCCTGCGGCTGCATAGACTGCGGTGCCTGCTGCTGCTGTGGCTGCTGGACTCCAAGGACTTGTTGTTGCTGCTGCTGTTGTATTGGTTGCTGTTGCAATGTCTGTAATATAATTAAAATATTATCTTTACATTAAATTTGCTAAATTATTAAAAACTAGTTTAAACATACCTGCTGCTGTGGTTGCTGCTGCTGAGGGAATTGTCCTAAAATCTGTTGGTGTTGTTGTTGTGGAATCTGTTGCTGTGGCCGTTGAATTGTTTGCTGAATAATCCGCACTTGGCCACCGCCACCCAAAGCTATTTGCTGCTGCTGAGTGAATTGCACTTGTTGCTGTTGCTGCGGCTGCTGCTGCTGTTGTTGTTGTTGGGGATGCTGCTGGGCCTGAGAAAGTTGCTGTTGCTGTTGTTGTGGCTGCTGCAGTTGTTGCTGCTGAACATTCAACATTTGCTGCTGCTTCTGCTGAAGACTTTGGATGATCTGCTGTCCCTGAGCCGTTGATGTGTTAATTACATGTCGCTGGGTGATAACTTGCTGCTGCTGCTGAGGCTGACCAGGCTGGGGTTGTTGTTGCAACGGCGATGCTTGCTGACCATGCTGACCGGGCTGGGGTTGTTGCTGTACCAGCACTTGCTGCTGACCAGGCTGTCCAGGCTGCCCAGGCTGACCAGGCTGGGGTTGCTGCTGCAGCGGCGACTGTTGCTGGCCAAGCTGACCAGCCTGAACAGGCTGGGGTTGCTGCTGCAACGGGGACTGTCGCGGAGACGGAGTGTGCTGTTGCTGGGGCTGCTGCTGCTGCTGTAACTGCTGTTGCTGCTTCAATTGTTGCTGCCGCATTATCAGCGAATCCTGGTTGCTGCTCAATGCAGAACGGCTGAGCACCTGTGCCACCTGAACAGGATCCGTAGGATCGATGGGCTTTTGATGGGAGAAGGACTGCTGCTGCTGTTGCGGCTGCCCACCCACCTGATGGTGATGCAGCTTGTTCTGTTGCATGGGCGACGTCTGCGGAATCTGGGGAGACTGTGGTGCAGATATTTGCTGCGGGCTCTGCTGCTGCTGTTGGGCCAATTGTTGTTGCTGCTGCAATTGCATGCGCTGCTGCTGATGGACGGGCTGCTGAAAAGGTTGCATTTGTTGCTGCTGCTGCGGGGACATCATCGACGGCGATTGCTGTTGCTGCGGGGACATGTGCTGCTGCTGCTGGCGATTTTGCTGGATTTGCTGTTGCTGCACTTGCTGCTGGCGCAAATGCTGCTGCTGGGCACTTTGAGGCGACGGAGGTGGCGGCGGCGTCATTTGTGGAGCCGGAGATTGCAGCTGTCGTGGTGATTGCGGCGGCAACATGTTGGGATGATGCTGCTGCTGCAGCGATGGAGATGGTGTGCTGGGTGGCATTACGGGCGATCGGTTCTGCACCATCCGTGGCGATTGCTGAAGGTTTTGCTGAGCCTGCTGCTGTTGCTGGAGATTTTGCTGCTGTTGTTGGATTTGCATCTGCAATTGTTGCTGCTGCTGCAAGATCTGTTGCTGCTGCTGTTGATTTTGCCTCTGTTGCTGCTGCTGCTGCGGCGTCAGTGTCTGTCCGCTCTGAATTATCTGTTGGAGTTGCATTTGGCTTTGATTCAATATTTGCTGCTGCCGCATTAAGTGCTGGTGTATGATTTGCGGCGAAACTGGCACAGACTGCTGTTGCTGGACTATCTGCTGTTGTTGTACAATTTGATGTTGTTGTTGCTGCTGCTGCTGCTGGACAATCGGTTGTTGCTGTTGCTGCTGCTGCTGCGGAGATTGAACTGGCTGCGGCGTTGTTGACTGTGGAGTTCGCGGCGTTTGTCGCCCCGTTGGTGTGGAAGGCAATCTGGACTGCTGCTGCTGCTGCTGTAAAATGTTCTTGATCTGCTGCTGATTTTGTTGAGGCTGTTGCAGAGTAGCGGGTATGATTTTCTGTTGCTGTATAATTAACTGCTGTTGCTGCTGCGGGTGTGGTGATGGCGGCGCCTGTGCTTGAGGACCGCCCTGTTGCTGTTGCTGCTGTGGCTGAGGTCGCACAAAGACAACTTGCTGTTGCTGCTGCTGCTGGGCACTGGCCACGGGCAACTGCTGCTGCTGTATTTGCTCGGCCGAGGCCTGAAGCTGGGACTTTATGCTAGCGATGCTCTTGGCAGCTGCACTGTCCTCGCCAAAGCCCAGAATGTCCGATAGCGTCGACGAAGAAGTGGTAGTTAGCTGTTGTTGTTGTGCCGCCTGCTGCTGCTGCTGCTGCTGGAGGATTTGCTGCTGTTGCTGTTGTTGAAGTTGCTGCTGGTGCTGCAATTGTTGCTGCTGAAATTGCTGCTGCAACTGTTGCTGTGATGCTGCCTGCTGCTGCTTCTGCGAGCGCTGCTTCTCAATGGGCTTCAGCAGCCTAGGATGATAGGGCTCAGTGGGCAGGCAGCTTCTGGATTTTAGGCAGTCCGTCACCCAGTCTGGCGTCACTATGATAATGGCATTCTTGGGCAGCGCCAGCGCTTTGTTGTAGATGCCACCATTGGCCGCTCCGCATACCAGATGTGTGTTGGTGGCCCCAAAGCTGTGCGTAACAACGGCGCCGTGATAGGTGAGCATGGCGTAGAGGCGCCTGCGATCTCCCGCCACAACATTTGTGATAGCCACGCGGATGCCGCGCATGAGGCGGAGCTGATTGGGACTCGGGTCAAAGGCCCGGGTCGAGGCCATCCGTCCCAGCTTTGCGCTGTGAACGATCCATTGGTCCGTGACGGGTATCGCGCTGTATAGGTCCAGGTGCATGGACAGCTCCTCCTCCGTATAGTTGGTGGCGCATATTAGATGTGTGATTGCGTCCGACACGAACAGCTTCGACTGGGCGCCGCCGCTCTTAAGGAAGCGTTCGATCTGCAATCGTAAAAGTTTTTATTTAGATTCAAAAAAAATTATTGTTTTTATTGTTTTATTTGGGCCGTGGTGCCCAAATCACCCTGTGCAACATAATGTGTTGTGGTCTGCGGCAACATTATTGGCGCGCATTGCTCCGGGGCACCCTGTGTGACCACATACATAGACACAGCCGCACAAACACAAACATACAGACACGCACGGCAAAATGCAAGTACAGGCAACAGCGGCCGTCTCTTTACCTCTTCATCCAGGTTGCCGAGCACATAATAAATCACATCCTCGAAAAGTTTGTCGCTTATCTTGAGGTTCTCCATGGTTCCGCCCTGAGATACTACAGTTCCGCTTCTCCTGCGGCTTTAATTTCACTTTTGCTTTTGTTATTGCTGCTCCTGCGACCGCGCTTGGTGGGCATCTACATTTCACCGCGTTTTCGACCGGATGGGGGAGATCTGAGCTGCACAGAAAGGCCTTTGAACAGTGACCGGCACGATGGTAATTGCGAAACGCACTTTAATTGCAACTAAAAATGCTTAAATTACATTTAAACTTGGGTTTCTTCTTATCTAGCAATGACGAACAGTGTGCCCTAGCCGGAGGAAAATAAAGGAAACCATCGCGGATGACTATCGAAAACGGTGGTGAAAGATGACTATGTGGACTTTCCGCTAAAAAATATCGATATAGTCTCCAGGGGAACCTCTAAATTCAAAAAACATTTTAAATTATAATTAAATAAATAAATCAATCAATTAATTAAAACACATAAAAAACATGTCTAAATCTACAGATAGATCTTTGCCAGCTACGCCGATTTCAGAAATGAGGACTGTACCAGTTCCAGGTCAAAAAAAAAAAAAAAATTGAGGTAATTTTTAATAACGACGATTATTTGTAATTAAAGCTTTAGACGTTGAATAACGGCAATTATATAATAATAAAAAATGACCCAATCTCAAATAAGATGAAAATAAGTTTAAAAAAGCGAAATTATGATTTTTTCTGTTGTTTTCCCTGTAGTTCCTATGGTATATACATATATGATAAAGTCTTACGATTTTAATAAAATTATAACTGAAATTTTGGAATAATAATAATAATTGGCCAAATCTCAAATTAGACGAACATAGATTGATAAATAGTGAAGCAATTTTTGTATTATTTTCCCAAATCTCACTAAAATTATAATACCAAATATAATTTTTGATTGTAATGTACCCTGCAGGGTTATACAAACTTATAAACATATTATATTGACAGCTAAGCTGAACTGAATTTCTGTAATTTTAAATTAGCTTCCAGGCGATTTGAATAATCAATTAAGATAATTGCCACCCAGGCATTTATCAGTTAAACAAACACTTACCCTCAATTGTTAATCTAGCCCCCCAGGAAATCAACACATTTTTAAGTAGCACGTACATACAATTTATTTTAGCTCAATACTGGCGAAGTTATCATCGCTCTGCTTCATTTACAAATCGATTCTAAAGCTCGCCCTGAAAATGTAATATTCTGCAAGCAGCGACCTTTTCGGATGTTTACAAATGTGAAATTTCCTTCAACTGCCTATTTATTAACATTTATACGATTTTTTTAAGAAGTTCAGAGAAGAGTACATCATAAATTGTTGACGGAATCCCACCTATTTACGGAGAACAATGCTGGGTGGCTGTGGCTCCAACTTAAATTTATTATGCTCGTAATACTTACAACTACGTACGATCAGGATAAGTTATGTTAATGTTACACAGATAGAGATATATATATATAACTGTTTCAATAAAGTTCGCGCTGCCCACGGCTGGCCACCTCCTCACCATCGCCTCTCAGGCCTGAGAGATGGACTGAAGAGACGGGACCTTGAGATTGATTGGCCACTAGCGAAGGCGAAGAGTGCACCGTACGGATGGCGCTTTAAGTTTAGGGGGAACTACAAATTCTGTTATTTTTTTTTTGTTTTTTCTGTTTAAATTTCCGCGAAATCCGGCCAGCAGCCATCTTAGCATAAGGTTTTTCTTTAAAATTAGGTGTAGAGCATTTGAAGTGGGAACGGGGGTAAACTGGCTGCAGTTGAGGTTGTGGGTGTAGTGTGGAGGCGTGACGGGAGGTGAGTGAATTAGCTCGTCGCCGGAAACTTGTTACATGGTTGGATGATCGAGGTTTTGCGTGCCGGCACGGTTTCTGGCGTGGGAATCGCCTCTCCGGTGGTCACCTTGTTGGCAAAGACTTGCTTAACACCGCCACCCTTCTGCTTGGCCATCTGGTAGTCGCCCGAGTCGAAGAATTTTTGCTGCGGAAAGAAATCTTGGTTAGTATATCGTTTGCATAATAAAGGGAGGGACCTAATATCTTAATCTCTTAAGATCATCAGATAGACGATGTGTATGTGCTGTTCTTTGTCACAAAACATGTGTAGATGATGACCCTTAACACTCACCCCCTTCTGCAGTCTTTTCTGGAGAAAGGCAGAGTGCCCACCGGGCACTCGCATTCCGCCGGGATACTTGGACTTCAACTTCTCCTCCTCGAGCTTCTCCAGATCCGTCAGATTTGCCTTCTCATTGGGATCGCTGTCCTGGGGCGTGGTGGCCGGGCTGTTGCTGTTTTCCTCCGCGGAGCTCATCGTGTATGGGTTTACCTTTGGGAGAGACGTGAACGATTGAAAAGTTAGCGACCGTCCGAAAATATGGCGACAGAGCTTTTCCAAACAAAAGCGAAAATGGGATGGGGGAAAGAAAAACGGAATCGGATTCGGAATCGGAATCACAAGGGTAACGAAACGCAGAGGCGCGCAAAATGCCAAGATAAAATTGCATTTCATCACACACACACTCACGCGCCGCGCACACCAGCTTGGATATCCAGGGCAGGCGCACGCACACTGCGAATAATATATGGACGCGAATTATTATAGTAATAATCGGATGAGCAAATATTGTTTTAATTTTTTATGCACACCCATACGCAGCCGATAAGGCGCCTGTGTGTGTGAGCGTCTATAGCGTAGTTGCTCACCTTTGCCTATTTGTTCGACGCGTAAAATTTGACGATTAACTGTTGTTTTCCACCTCCTTTTGTTCTCCGCTTCTCCTTTTGCGTCTCCTTCCCTGGAAATTGGATTTACCAATTAGCGGGCCGAATTCGGGGCTAGCTGCTATTCCCAAACAATCTGGGCAAGTGCTCGGATAATAAACGGAATCAGGCTAGCTGGCACACGGTATATATGTTTATTTGGGGCCGACTGCTTTTTTCAAGGCGATTCTATAGTAAAAAATAATTTTAACACTTTACAGACGCGCTGGGAGATGATATGATGCAAGCAGTGTGACTGCGGGTCGACCGAAAAAACTATACCGACAAATATACATAATAATACCAAGAATATACTAAATTAAAAAAAAAAGCATTTAATTTATTTAATTCAGTAATCTTCCAACTATTTGTTTATATATTTATTTTTAATAATTTGTTTCAAAATGTTTCTTCTGTATTCAGTTTTTTGAAATCTTTCCGCCAACCCTCCCGAGGTTGGTATTTTGTTCGCCGATACCTTTTGATTAACCCTGCCTGGTAACACTGCCACGATTGTTTCAGCTGTTTTGCTGATTTTTTTTGCCCTGTGTTCTGTGTGTAAATTGTTTTAAGGATATAAATCGGTGAATCGCTGGTTCCACACACACGCCCACACAGCCAACTAATCCACCGACCACGCCCACGGCCGACGCAGCAACATGAGCTCCAAGGACAAGGCCAAGTTCAAACTGTTCCTGAGATCAAAGCCGGCAGGTAACAAAGTGTTCGCGGACTCTTATTGGAAACAAAAAGAAAACATTACCATTGCACACATTTACCCGTTACGCAGGTTATGTGGGCGAGCGGACCCTGCGGCCGGAGTTTGAGAGGGAACTACG
Organism: Drosophila anomelani; assembly: GCA_035045905.1. NCBI lineage: Eukaryota > Metazoa > Arthropoda > Insecta > Diptera > Drosophilidae > Drosophila > Drosophila anomelani. The sequence continues at coordinate 16,606,450 of JAWNOO010000165.1, forward strand.
GCCGGAGCAGCCGGTGGCGGAGCGTTGCAGGATGCTGAAGGAGCTTGGTGACAATTATCTGCACAGTTTCAACCTGGATGAGGTGCGTGGTGGCGATGAAGTGAATGTCATGAACATTATTTATTTACCTCCTTTTAGACCTCCATCACCATTCTTTTTAATCTCACCAACGATCTCATCGTGCCCAATAAGCCGGCCGAAACGCGCCAGCTTGCGTTGAGCTTCTACAAGCGACTCATTCACACACAGTACAAGAACCTGACCATCATGCGGGAGAAGTTCTTCCTGGTTATTCAAAACCACGAGGCGCGCGAGGATTTGCGTCACCTGCTGGACCTCCTCGACACACTCACCGACAATGGGAAAGATATCACCAACTTCGAGGAGAAGGTAAGCGATTAACTGATGCCTTGATGATGATTTCATTAGTTGGTTTATTATTCTCTTCGCAGATTGGCAAGTTTATGCTGCTCTGGATTCCAGCCATCACTGAGGCCAATCTGCTGAGCCCCTATCTTGACATGCTGGTCAATCTGATCAAGTTCAATGCGGCCCATCTGGACAAGGACATTCTCGTGGGAATCGTGCAGTGGGTGACAATGACTTAGAAATGAATGAATTAATTATAATATCCGGGCGTTATGTCTTTTCCAAGGAATGCCTGCGAACTGAGCTGCAGCGTTACGATTGATGAGATTGGCTTACAGTGCCTGACAATCCTGGAGATGGTCATCGGCTACACCATCTTTCCCAGCGAGCCACTGCCGCAGTGCATCACAACCTTGTGTCGGACGGTCAATCATGCGCCCTATTGTCCGGCCTCATTTAAGGTGAGTTTTAAGCTATTATTAAAATAACTAAGAACACTAATGAACATTAAGTTTTACATTAAAAACCTATTCTAAAGTTGTTAAAATATCAAACTTATAGCTTCCCTTAACATTTTTTATTCGCATTTAAAATATTCCCAATGAATTGAAGCTGTTTTCAAGTTAGAAATATATTCGCAGTTTGACATGTTCATGCTGCAGTTAGGGTTAAAGATATATATATTTTTATGATTCTCTTACAATAAACAGATTATAGCGAGACGAACTTTGAAGAAAACTTGTCGTAGTTGCTAACTACATCCCGTTCATTTGGCGGCGGTGGCGGCTGCTTGGCATTGACCTCTAATGCTGGCAGGCCAAGATCTTCAGCCGAGTCTAGCTCCAACTCATTCTTTACATTAATTTCGACTTTGTGATCCTCTTTATTCGGCAGCTCATCTATGTTCTCCACCATTGTGGAAACGTTGCATTCGCTTTGCCGATCAACGCTGCACAAACGACGCACCACATCAAAGTACTGACCCCGGGGACAACGCATTTCAATCACCCTCATTCTGGCACAAATATAGTATCGCTGACAGTCACGACTATGTGGCGCCAGGCGACTTCCCGTCCGTATGCATTCGTCCAAAGCCAGAGCTTTCTCGGGCAGCATCACCTGCGGCGGCATTGTGGGCTTCTCTAGGCAAATGCCCGTGTGGTCCGGCAGACAGGTGCCCACTTTCGCCTCAAAGTAATCCCCAGGGGGACACTGCACCAACACAGCCTCTCCTGACTGGCAGCGGAAGTAGGTCTCGCAGTCATTTGAGTTGGCCAAGGTGGCGTTATCCGGCAGCACACAGCTGCACTGGTGAGCGGCCGTTATGGCTACGGGCAGGCAGGCTTTGCGGTTGGGATCAAAATAGTTTCCGGCAGAACACTTGGCCAAAGCATAGGCGCCTCCGGACAAGCATTGCATGTAGCGCGAACAATCGTGTGAAACTCGTTCAACGTGGTTTATTTCGCCACAAATGGGGGAGGAGTGATCATCAGAACAAGCGCCGGGCACGCATATTTTCAGTTTCCTGCTAAAATGATATTCCGCTGGACAGCTAAACTCCTGGAAGGGCACTTCCTGGTCACCGGTGCAGACATAGAACTTTTGGCATTGATCCCCGTGCGGTAGCATTTCCCAGGGCTCGGAAATTTGGCAAAGGGCCTCGATATCCGGCTCCGTAGTGAGCGGTTCCACTCCGCTTACGGCTAGCAGAAGTCCAATTAATAGAAATTGATCTGGAAGCGGAAGGGGAAAAGATTTTTAATAAATTGAATCCGATTTTCAGCAATTCCTCGAAGAGGCCACTCACTTTCCATTCTTGGTAGGATGTGCGTATATACTTTGAAGATTCCGTCGAGTGCGGTGTTGATTTGGGGCTGCTTCGCTTTTTATGCCCTCGCTTTGGCCGGGGATTTATCAGCTCATTTGGCAATCGCTGGCAGAGATTGGCTCTGACATTTTCCTATTAATACTAATGAGAATTCTGCTCAGTCTGTATCTGGCTTGATACTCCCCCTAACTTGTTCTTATCGCTTAACATGCCTGTTCCGTCAGATGATGATTAGCCCTACCCCCCAAAGGTGATCATTGAATTTGTGCCTTTTAGTAAAAAAACACAATTTCAAGGTCTTTAAAATGGGAGGGACGATGACCCAGTTCTGTGGAAGGTGACCTCGGTTCAGTTTATGTGTAGATACCACCAGCTCCTTGAGAGTTTGGCTTACTAAGGTTTGCTTTGTTTACAGATCATGAAGAACCTGCTGGGCACACAGCTGGGCTATCATTCCATGAAGATGATGTGCAGCATCCTCAACGATCGTGCCCTTTACGATGACGCGCACATGCTGCGCGGTGCCGTCTTCCATCTAAACATGAACATCTTCGGATCGAACATTATTTTCCAGGTTTCACCGATGACCTATGCCACGAATGTGCTGACAGCCTTCCTTCGGGTAAGCAGAGATGGGATTCTGTCCAGTGCATCGGGAGAGTGACTCTTATCTGTGTAATTTCCAGGCTCTCGACAGTCGACAGGTGATCGTTACCTTTGAGGTGATTCTTAGCGTTCGTATGGTTATTAACAAGCAGCAGCTTTCTGAGATTATTTGGGATCGTATCTGCGACATAATGTCGGCAATCGTTAGCAATATCGAATACTATGAGGCGACCAATATCAACAAGGACCGACTGCATCATTTGCAGATCAATTTTCACGAGAACATCGACTGCATAGAGAAGCTGCTGCAACAGGACCGCTCGCAGATTCTGGGCAACGTCGAGCGCATTTACGATCTTATCGAGCGGGTGGCGGACCGACGGCCAGAGGCCTCTGTTCTGGCCCTAATCGAGTACCGATCGCGACGCGTGACTGCCACGCGACCGGAATGGCTTCAGGTTCTGGCCCAGTTTGTGCATCGTTACTATCGCATGTCCAATGTCCATGTGCGCATCAAGACCATCGAGGCGCTGGTACGGATCATGGACCAGAACCGTGCCTGCTACGAGGAAGAGATTCTCAGCAGGGTCGTGCTCGTCTTGCTCTCTAACATCCATCTGGAGCCCAGTGTTCTCGTCCGCGTGGCTGTTGCTAATGCTCTGGCGAACTTTGCGACGCACTGCGACACGAAAAGATGCATGGATCTGCTGGACATCCTGGAGGCGCTCATAAACCGACCATTTGAGCACACCCGTCATGGGTCATCGGGCGACACTGACGTTTGGGTCAGTAATGACTCGGAAATCGCAGATATTATAGCCGCCGTCGATGGTTTGATCAAGGTATTCGCCATCAAGCTGCATCGCATGCCAGCGACCCATGCCCTCAAGATATTCAACATTCTGATGGATCACCTGGAGCTGCATTACGACAGGCCCAAGATCTTTGAGCAGACCAGCTTGGTGCGTTATAAGGTGAGTAGATTTATAAAAAAAAACACTTTGATTTGATTTTATGAAATAATTTTACTGTTTAATCCTGATTTATAGATCTTCACTTGGCTGCTGCAGGCCCGTGCCAATGGCTCTTACCACATTGGCTATCCGGAAGGCAACACAGAGGTCGTCAAGTTCAGTCACTATCTGGGCATCGATTCGCCCCTGTTGCCACAGGCTCACGCCACGGCCATCTCTACGCGTCGAATGTGCAAGCTGATTGTGCGCTGCCTGGAGCAGGACACCGACTATGTGGTGTTCCAACAGGTAATCCGGAAGCTGCCAAAAGTGCTGCAGAACAAGGCCCTCATTCAAGGCAACGATATAGAGGAAATGGCCAACACACTCCTCAAGATTACCTCGGTGACCAACAATAAGTTCAAGCGGCCCACCGACGAATTTCACGCATTGGTTCTGCCCGCCATTGCCTCGCTGGTCATCTATCATGAAAGCCTGCAGCCGCCTCAGCATTATGGTATCATTACGGCCCTTAATTCGAGGGTTCTCACTGGGGTCGCTAGCGTCTGCATTAACACGATGACGATTTTGATACTGGAAATGCCGGAAGCTCTGATGCGAAAGTTGCCGGCTGTACTCCTTCAGATGAGCAAGATGTCCGACACGAATGCCTTGGCCACTCCTGTTCTGGAATTTCTGTCACGTGAGTCAATTGATCAGGAGAAGTAAGTAACATTTGTGAATTCAAATTGGTAACTTGTCCCTTGCAGTGCTAATCCACTTGTCCAAGCATCTCTTTGCGAACTTCACGAACATGCACAACATGTACGTCTTTGCCATAACCCTTCCGTATACGAAGCCGCATCGCTATGATCACTATACAGTGTCCCTGGCCCACCACATCATCGCCGGATGGTTTCTTAAATGCAAGCTGGAGCTGCGCAAGAATTGCGTTAACTACATCAAGAACGTAAGTTATAACTATTTCTTTACATTTAAATATTTCTCTAAAAAATTGTATATATCATTTCAGTCGATTCAGTCGAATGCCAAGATGCTGTCCAGCGATATTGTGAATCTGAATTCCCTCAACGAGGATTCTTCCAACAGAAAGCGAAGCACAAGCCTCACCGAAGGCGGCAGTCGCAACAACGCTAATGCCTGGAACGACCTGGAAATGCGGCCGCAGATGAACATTGGCCTGCGCAACATCCATGCCGAGCTGGCGGAGACCTGCTTCGATTTTCTGGCCCGTCACACCTACTCGCCCTGCCCGTCGATGCCCAAGCGGTGAGTTTCTTATTTTCTTACTTTGCCAAAGTCATTAGAAACTCTGTCAAAAATGTTCGAAACACTTTTAGTCTTCCTGCCGCCGAATACCTGCTGAAAGATGGTGTTTCCCAGACCTGGCTGGTGGGCCATAATCTGGTGACCATAACCACTTCCGGCTGCCCATCGGCCCCAACGCGCAGTGGGCTCTGCGAGCGTTGCGCTCAATTGGGCAAGGCGCCCAGCATAAGCCTGAACTCCAAGAGTTTGAGCGATGCTTCCGCAGTTCCGCCATTGTCGCCGGAGCGGGAGAGACGCTACACCAAGGTGAGCTTGCAGCATAGCAGCGGCAACGAATCGGCGGGCAGCACCGAGCTGACCTCCTCTTCGTCGTCAAATTCGGCAGCCACGGGCGGCCATCCGCATCGACAGATCTCCAACAGCTCTACGGCTTCGCTTGACGCGTTGTCGCGTCGTGGATCGAATCCCGAGGCCCTGGGCAGCGGTGGACTGGGCGAGGAGGGACCACACACTGGGAGCAACACATCTCTCCTTGGCAATTCCTTGTCGCAGTCCTCGGTGAGCATGAGCCCCTCGTCGGGGGGATCGGTGGTACAGCAGGCGGTTTGTGTGCGCGCCTGCACCGGCTGGGCAGAGATTCTCATTCGCCGACCAACGGGCAATGTGTCCTGGATAACCCGCATTCAGAATCCCATCACTAACGACTGCTACGGCCAGGATCTGCCATTTAACAACGTTGTCTCGTTGTTTTTGCCCACGGCGCATGGCGGAGTATTTGGACCGGACACCACCACCATTCAGCAGACTCCGTCTCAACCGCTGATTGCAGATCCCGAACCAGAACCGGAGGCAAACCCATCTGCTGCCCCTGCTCCGCAAGCGGCGAGTGCCATTCGCAGCCGGATGGTGGCCAAGGCTCGTGCCCTCCAGCGACAAGAGGAGATCCATTCGGTGGGTGGGGGCAATGGCAATGGTAGCGAGAGTGGAAACGGAAATGGTAACGGAAATGTGGTCAGCAGTGGGGGAGCAGCTGCCATTCCCATTCCACGGGTTTCGGCCGCCGGAAAGCGCGGCAAGGAGGCAGCTCTCTGCGGTAGTGTGAGCGACGGAGAGGCGGACGACGATTCGCTGGCCTTCGAGGATGCTCAGAGTCGCGCCCGGAATCCCGTTCGTCGCGTTAACTCCAGTCCGGAGATGAGTTCCAGCTGGCGGCAGTCCTTTTTGACCAACAAGCCGATGCCACTGTCCCAGGAGCCCGTTAAGTCCGCCGTCGACGAACCGCAATCGCAGCTCACGTTAAAAAAGAAGAGTGTCCAATACAGCACGAAGGATATGCGCGTTAGCTGCGAGGCAATTCCGGAGGAAATAGCCGGCTCCACGCCGCCCTCGGCTGTACAGGTCCTGCAGCCCGAGAGTGGAACTCTGCCGCCCAAGCAGCACTCGGCGGACGATGTGAGTAGTCATGTAGCAGTTGGCAGCAGCAGCAGCAGCACCTTGCAGGCTGCTGGAGGATCTACCTTGAAGCTGGGAAAACCGCCACTTTCGCCTGGGCAACTGCCTTTACTGACAACGGGCAGGTTGACCAGCTTTGGTGGCACCTCTGTTCCGCAGCCCGGTGCTCTGGCCAAGTCTAGTAGCGGCGGCGCCGGCGGCAGCAATGGAGCCAATGTCGGGGGCGTAATGCCCGCCGATTATGACAACGGAAACAATGGCAATGGCGACATGATGCGCGGCCGTTCGAAAACCATTTCGGGAATACCAAGCAACGGCAGTGGTGCATGTCCGCCGCCGGCCAGCAGTTTCCGGAACTTTGGCACCGCCAAGCCGCCCATAAACACCAAGCTGTGCATGAACCCCAGCTTTGTGTTCCTGCAGCTATATACCACCGGCCAGCTGGGCGTCACGGATGTGCCGTTGAAAGTGGGCCCGGAAAATGCTAGCGCTGTGACCCTGATCGACCTGGTTCCGCCATTCGAAACGCACAAGATCGGGGTGCTGTACGTGGGCCAGGGACAGTGCAACAACGAGGTGGAAATCCTGCGTAATTCACACGGCAGCTCTAGATATGTGGAGTTCTTGCGCAACATTGGCACATTGGTCAGCCTGAAGGAGGCCGAGCAAAACAACCTGTTCATTATGCTGGACAGGAATGGAGCTGATGGCAAGTTTGCCTACATTTGGAAAGATGACATACTGCAGGTCGGTAGTACGAAAATATATACATTTTTTCGGTGCATGTTTACATTGTAACCCTTTTGGTATTCTCGCACAGGTCACCTTCCATGTGGCCACATTGATGCCCACCAATTTGCAGGATGATCCCAACTGCAACCTAAAGAAGAGCCATATTGGCAACGACTTTGTTAAGATCATCTACAACGAGAGCGGAGAGGAATACAATCTGAATACCATATCCGTGAGTACTGCAGAAAGTTTTTTAGGATTTAAATTTGCATCCTTAAAGAGCTCAGCTTATATAATATATAAATATATTATTAAGTTTATTATTAATAAAACAAAAATATTCATTATTTACAGGGACAATTCAACTACGCCTGCGTAATTGTGGAGCCACTCGAGCTAAACTCCAACAGGGTGTATGTGAAGGCACGCTCGGAAATATCAAAGTTTGTGTGTCATCCAGAACCTAGGATCGTCTCCGATCGCAGTGCTCCTCTGTTGGCCCGACAAATGGCCCTGCACGCCAATGTGAGTTTCAGTCAAAGATCGTATTTAGTTAATATTTTTATTAATTTAACTATATGGTTCGTCTGCAGCTCGCTTCGCTAGTCTACCAAAGTGTGCAAAAGAAGCATCCCTATGCATCGAATTGGCTAGAACGATTGCGCAAACTCAAGCGCCTGCGATCCAAGGTGAGCTAACTTAATCAATACATTTATGAGAATTAAAAAACTTATATTGCCAACAGCTCATTGAGGGCCTGAACAGCCAGCAGAAATCCGGCAGTGCTTCGAGCGGCATCGGAGTTAATGCTGCCACGTCCATAGGCTCGGATATTAATGACCAACGAGGGGACTTTATCAGATTCACATAGACGACGACAACAACGAGACAGAGAGAGAGGCTTCAAACTGAGAAATTCCCACGAGGGAGTCTCATCCTGCCATGGATCCCTCTTGATTTTCAATTTGGATAATATCTGAATTGTGCAAGCACCCAGCAGACCAACAACAGAAGTCTCTGCCTATAACCAATAATCACGAAAATAATTATTATATATTCATAATGAATTTGACAAGTTTATAAAATTTGTGAGAAATACATAAATAAGCGCTGTTCTTTCCAAAACATCATAAGTATCAGCTTGATTGTTTTTTAGGATGCTTTTGGGATGCAAATTAAATGTTCTTCGCCTTTTATATTTCGAAAATAATTTAAAATTACAAATTTATAACATAATTCTTTATAATTTCACTACAATTAATTGTTGAAAAACTAATTTATTTCTTCGTCCAGCATTAAATTCGTTTGAAGGAACATCACGTCGAGATCGGAGTTTTTATATGATCATAGCCGAATCCCTCAATCTTGCGGCTTGCAATGCGATTGGCATAATCCACAGCTTCCCCAAGGCACTGTTGATCCTCAAACGTAGCTTTTATAAAGCCCGCCACGAAGCTGTCTCCTGCGCCCAATGTGTCCACGACTTTCTCCGGCTGATAAGACGAAAATTTGTGAAAGTTCCCACTTGAATCCAGGCACACGGCTCCGTCACTGCCCCAGGGACAGATAATTACGGGTTTTTCGGATGTTCCGGGAATATCGGCGGCCAGCTCTTGACATGTTTGCTGCGGCGAGCTCCAACCCTTTTGGGAGGCCAGCTCCTTGGAGAAAACCACATAGTCGCAGCGCTGGCACAGTTCCAAATTCTGTTCGTACCTCGTCTCAAAGTCCAGCGAGATGAGGGTTTGCTGTCCCATTTTCTGGTCGTACTCCCGGATGCTCTGCATCATCTTGGCGGTGTGTGTCGTGTTGCGGGCCTCGAAATGCACCCATCCGTACTGTGACAGATCGATCTTCTGGAAGTCTTCCCACGTGGTTTGAGGGTAATCCTTATTGCAGTGGATAATGGTGCGGGAGCCGGTGTCCTGTGACAGTATCACCGATGAAAACGGGGGATCCCTGCTCGTCATGGGACAGTTCTGTGTGCCGATCCCCCGTCTCCGGAGATCCTCGAGGAGCACACGAAATGCATCCGAACTGCTCAGAATGCCAAAGAAATCCACTTTGGTGCCGAGAACTCTGAGCGTTGTGCTGACATTTGAGGCATTCCCGCCACGTTGCCAGAATCCATCCAGGCAACGTCGATCGGTGTCCTCCTTGGGATAACTGGCGACGATGGTCACAAAGTCGATCACGGTGCAGCCGACGCAAAGTACAGACTTTTTCTGGCTCATCTCAACGCACACACTTACCCAGTTTCACCGAAGAAATAAGTGTTTAATGATTTATTAAAAGGTTAATGTTCAAGGTTGTAGTTCTAGGCTTATAGTTATTTTTTATTTATTATTTGTACTGCTCGTTGCTACTCCAACACTTAATATTCCGAATTATTGGATCAATTAAATGTTCCGAGGGTTTCTTCAGTTAATTATAGTTTCCTTTTTCGACCTCAATCTAATCAAAATGTTGATTTCCACCTTTACTACTGCTATTTATTGTCGATCGTGTTTCACAGATGTTTTTGTTTTTAATTCTTCTTATCGCACTGAGAAGAGAACCTTTAAGAGAAGCTCTGGGTTGAACCTACACGATCGCAGAGAAATCGCTCTCAGTATAAATGTGACCGATTCGGGGAACATTATAATAGTATTATTTGGCTTGGAAAAAATACAACAAATAACCATAGCTAAAATATGTTTAACAAAAATTATATATAAAGGCTGTCTGGCGATCTGTGGCTCCAAGATTCAGGACAGGATTCGTTTTAGAAATTTGTAATTGGGTTTGGTTCCTGGAAGAGATCTCGAGGGTCTTAGAGGTACATATTAGAGAAAAAGGCACTGTAATTGATTATCTAGACTTTATTCATGGAAAGGTTACAACAATTTATTTAATTTTATAATATATATGTATATATATTTACATGTGTTCAAAAATAGATATTCTTTAAATAATAAATTAATTTATTGTATAATATAAAAAAAGTCCTATAAATACATATGTACTAACAAAGAGTATAGATAAATATAAAAAGACAAAGGACAAAGGACAAAGACAAAATGCTTATAGGCTTAAATTATATTATAATATATATTATATTGCATGTTTAGATATTATAATATTCTAATATAAATATCGATCTATAATTTAGACACTCATAGATCTCATCTTCCCAAGCCTAATACATTTTATTAGAATATTAGAGGTGCTAATGGGCGAGGCAAATTTGTGAAATTAATTTAATCTGCTACTAATGTAATATCCGAAAACTATATTCAGCTTTTGATGCTAATCAAATATAATATTTAACTTATGGAGTGTATCCAGGTCTTTTAATCTGCCAACAGAAAATGAATGTAATAGGAGAAGGAGGGTATCCTTCTATTACATTCATTTACTGTTGGCAGATTAAAAGTCCTGAATATGAATTCTGTTCGCAAGTTTTCAGTTTGATTAAAAGGTTTCGAGCTCCACTTGTCGAACTTTCGCAATCAGAAAACTAATCATATATGAAACTTCCTTAGATTGGTTACACACATTCCCAAAATATATATTAAGTGGAAAACTAAATTCCGAAACACAAAACAAGTTCGGCAGCAATACTGGATCTTGAATTTAATCAGTAAATTCTGGCTGGCAATGAAAATTATAACAATTTTGCTCGGAATGTTTTATATATAGTCAAACTCCAGCAAAATGACGGCACACAAATTAGCGGATGCCATGACTAGACACACATGGACGCACGGCACAGCTCAGCAGACGCATGTGGCAGCTCCGTCAACCACAACAATGAGCTCTGCACGGTCTGTGGCAAAGGGAGCTGTCATCCAGAAGGCGGGATTGATCCACGGTGACTGCGTCGAGTTGTCTAGTCGGTCGGTTCCTGCAGAGATTGATTGAACATTTCATTTCGTATTCTGTCTACAAATCTAGGTACAGCCAGAGTTGACCTCCTTAACAAGTCACGAAGCTTCCCTGAAAATCCGTTACACAAATGTTTAATGTTTGAAAATGGCATTCGACATTTTATAAATATTTTATCTATTTTAATTTATTGAAGCCAAAAACAAATGTTTTAAGCAAACAAAACTTCTAGTTAAGAAGCTTATTATATGCTATTTCGGTAAACCAAACAGAAATCAGAAACTTCATAAACAAACCCAAAAAAGTATGCTACTTAACACCTCCCATTTTACGTTTATCGAAAGGGAAATTTTCCTGGTTTAAAGTGCCCTTTGGAGACGGGCGGCAAGGGCACAGCAACTTAAAGCGGGTCAAGTTGAAATTTTCAAATTAATGTGAAGCGTGTTATGCCTGCCCTAAATACTCCCCTCCCGATTCCCGATTCTCGCTTCCCGACATAACATAAATCGATATCTCGACATTTGGCTGCGCGGGGTAAACACTTTCTTGGGGGTACCCAGAGCACCATTTTGTGGCGTGGAATTATGGCCGGAAATTGCCTTAAAGTGTCAATCAGTGTAAACGTTCTTAATAGGTATTTATTTTTGCCATTTTAATTACCCCGCCCCGCTGCTTAACGCCTTTCTGCCCACCTTTCCACGTCGGACAAACAACGAACTGATGGAAACGACTGATGATGATGGCTTAATTACTTTCTCGAGAAAAAGAACTCATTTCCGAGGGAATTTTTCCATAAAGAAAGTATATGTATATTGGGTGGTTTTTTAAAGATTTACTGTTTAGCTATTTATAATCGATTTTCAAAATGATTAGTTGACAAGGTAATGTGATTAATGGTTGATATCTTTGATTCCTGCTGCATGATTCGGTTTGCCCTTGGGCTATTTTATTAATGGGTATAAGAACAACACTCTTTAATCCTGAGTGCGACTATTTTATTTCCTTAAAAATATTAAAGTCTGTGTTATATCAACTTGCTGACACCTTTGAAATTTCGATAATGGCATGAAGAGACATAATTACAGTGGTTTAAAGATTCAAATAAAGGTCTCTGATTCCCGCTTTATACCAATAACTTCTTCTTTATTAAGTTAAAAAATGTAGATAGAATCTTTATAGTTTAGAGATGGTTGTATAAAACAAAGCCCACTGTATTTGGCAGCGATTGGGGGATTATCGAGTGCGTGCTGGTTTTAGTTAACGAATTCAACATTTTCTATTGAATGGCAAAGTGGCAAGTGGCGTGGCAAACTTTCAGTTTGGCACCGAGGCCCAGAGCAACTGTTAGCACAGACTAGCTTTCGTAATCGCACACCGGAGAGTTCCGGAATTCGAATCCACTAGATGAGGGTAAGCTAAGGGGAAGGGGGCTTTGGGTGACTCCATCTCATCGCCAAATGTGTTGCCGTTCAACGCATGAATACGTGAGAGTCAGTGTCTGTACAATGCCCAAGCCTTGGATTCTTATATTTTCAGTTTAGCTTATTTATTTAAGAATTTCTGGTAAATATTTTAGGTATTTATTTGATTTTCAAACTTGGAAACCAAGATTTTGTCATGTTTGTTTTTATTTACAGTTTATTGCAAGGCAGGTTTTCATATTTACCTTAAAAGCATTAATAAAATAACAATACAATGAAGACTTGGTGTAGTTATTCCCCTCAAAAATACTTCAAATAATTACTTAACAATTAAATTTACGAAATACAAGTATTTTTACCTGCTTTTCTCCTACTAAAATTAATAAATAAAAAATCCTATTAAATAGAAGCCACTTCAGACTAATAAAATTTGTATATTTCACATGCTGATATACAAAATTAAGCAATTAATGTTTGCCGCAATCAGTCCCCCTCTCTCGGTTTTCAGCCTTTCCCTGCCTCGAGTCAATCATGTGGCATACCACCTCGGTCAGTTTTCGAAATGGAAGTAAGCCGGCTGTGCCGATCGACAGGTCCAGATGCCGGAAGCGGTCGATGTTACAGGTACAGCCGTCAAACAAATAGAACCACGTGGACGCTGAGTCCTGACCGGAGTCGGGACAATGCCGAAAGACTACGTAGTTGCCCCAAGGTGTCATCGTGAGCACCCTGTTGGCCACCTTGAAAGCAGAGCCCAGCAACCGATTCAGACTCTCCACGGTTCCACTCTCGGATCCAGCGACGGCCAGGAGCTGTGGCTCCCGATTGTAGCCCGGATACCGAGTCCGGGACTCGCTGCCTGATTCACGGAGCTCTGCGTTGTCCAATTTGTTTCGTTTCTTGAGGGGCGCCCGCTCTAATTCGTGGTCAGTTAGCGATGAAACCGATTTGGAATTGGATTTGGATGTGTTGCCCATTGGTGCTTCTTCCAGGAAATTCAATGTTCCCATGGTTTGCGTGCTACTGGATGTTTGCGGGGATGTAGTTACTGGCTTGGATATGAAAGCGTCTTCCGAAGTTGATTGTCTTTCGCTGGGCTGTATACTTGGGCTTGAGGATGCGATGCTGGCTTCTTTTTGCGTTATCAAACTTGAGGCTGCCACTTTGTTACCTAGACGTATGATAGCTGATTCTATAGCAGACCACTTGTCCCTGGGTTCCTTGTCAGTACCAGATTCTCCATTTCGAATGGCGGCAGAGTTAGCTAAGACATTGCCGCCACCTGTTTGCCTCTTGGAATCAATTTCATATTTTGTACTTGACTTTCTTGGAGTTCTGGAGGATCTTGGCTTTGACTCCTCAACAGAGATTTCCGATTGTTTAATTTCCTTCTTATTTTTCTTAAGGCTTCGATCTTCAGTTGTTGATTTTTTATAGCTTTTCTTTGTTATTTTCCGACTTGATTTGGAGGCTTCTGATGTGGGAATAATGAATTTCTGGGATAGATTTCGGGCTTCCAATATTTCATCATCATCTGCTGATCCTGCACACTGTCTCTCATCCAAATTTGTAAATTCCTCTAGGTCAAAGTCAAGGTCTTTCTCGCTTTCGCCATCACTGTCGCTGATTACCGCCAGACAATGATCTTGCACTGCTGCATCTAGTTCGTCGCTGAACAAAATCGGTTCATTTAGAGATTCCACATCGCAGGCATCAGCATCCTCGGGCGAGGGAGGCGGCATGAAATCCTGCGGGCACTCGTCGATATTACGTATACGCACCGCATGCAGAGAGTAGGCTGCTCTCCCGTTTGACTGCTGGAGAAGTTGGTGGAACACGCTGAGCATGGTCAGCCGGTCGCGGAACATGCGAAGCGTGGCCCACTTGGCGCCCTTGCATTGGTCCTCCTCCACATGAGTGCCGACGATGGTGTGCCGATAGGGATCGAGAAGGTAGTAGAAATCATTCTTGGCCCATATGGCGTACATCTGATTGTTTATCTGGAACACCACGTTGCCGAACGACTCGAGGGCCTCTATGAAGTTCGTCTCGAAATCCGTGCTAACGATATCGAGACATTCCAAGTAACCCAATCTCACGCGGGGCGTTAGCTTGAGTTCCACGACAAACTGTCCCAGTCTCAGTTGGGTGGGAAACTTGTCCGGGTCAAGGGGTCGCCCCTCCTTCAAGCAGTCGCAACATCCGCTGTAGCACAGCTCCACTCCGCAGCAAATCAAACGATCCAGCATATTGGTATCCCAGTTTGCCGGATGATAGATTTTGCTGGCCAGGATTGAGCACACGGCCACCATCAGGCTGCTGCGATTCTTCATCGTCCCATCCCAGCCCAAGGAGAGGTGGAGAGTGGCCTTCAGGTATGCGTAGCTCTTGCTAACGACCTTAAATTCAAAAGATCGACAGCTAGAGTCCCGCATATAGATACGTCCCTCCGGCGTCTTCAGACGCACCACCACCAGTTCGCGAATGGTAAATTCATCCTTGGGCGTTATGTCACTCAGGTTGCTGGCCAGATAAACCACATTGTCGATGGTCTTCAGGCACACTAGCATGGCTACGCCGTTGTCCTGGTCGCTCCGCAAATCACACCTCCGCCTGCCCTTGACATCCAGGACAAAGAATGCCTTCCTGCGCCGCCAGATGAGCAGGTGGCCCACTCGAGTGAGAAGTAAGCCATAGCGTCTGGACTTGAAGAAAGCCTGGAGAACGCATTTCAAGTTCTTAATGATGTGCGGCCTGCTTGCCTCACCGAGATAACGAGGCTCCAGAGCCATGGTGAAGGTGTGTCCTTCGAGAATAAAATTCCTTTTGATGCGCTTCTCCTCCTTGGTATAAATCCCGGTTCCGTGTAGCTGGATTTCCCGCCTATCATCATTCACGGAATGCCTCGGTTTGGAACTGCAACGGTATAGCTTCATACCCTGTTCCAGCAACATGTCAATCTTCTCCGCAGTCCAGTCAACCTCCGGCAGGACATAGATCAAGGCGAAGGCCTTCAAGTAGGTGGCAAAATTTCTAGCGGTTGCCTCCGCCCTCTGCATACAACTCCCCATGGTGGCATTCGAGCAGACCAATCCTATCGGACTGCCCAGGGAATCTGCCTTCGAGCGACGTGGAACCTTCTCACAGTGATCGCAGCTGCGTCTATCCAAGCGGTTTGTGCTATTCCTGGGCGACAGAGAGATCAGTTAGTCAGTCCCACAGTTGCCATTTACACCCTACGTATTGCTAGCCTGGCTTTTGGGGAACCTAGAAGTACAGCTACGGTTGAAATCCAGTTGGGAGAACGACATCCTCGTCTAAGGCTTCCGGCAATCTGAATTTAAATTATATTTATAAAGATTTTGTATAGTTTTAAGCACCTGAAATTTTACGTGAGTATTGGGGAAAAGAAATATTGATTTCTAATTGAAATTTTTAGCATTTTTTATTCATAAACATATATAAATTAATGTTTTAAATTATTATAAGAAGCAATAACTTTCCATTATTCAACATTCCATGAAAAAGAATAATCTAAACCTGATGGCAAGGTCGCTTGTTAATGCAAACCCGTTTATGGCCAATCGTTATGAGCCACTGCATCCGATTGGGTTAATGTATTCACAAACATCAACTGCACACACAACTCATAAATAAACTCATTCCCACCCATGCTGGCCAGGTCCCAGTCCGTTCTCCAATAAAAATATATGGCGTTGGATTATATTTTCACATGCCTGGAGAGCGAAACGACTTTTGCGTATAAGGAATATGCCTTGAATTCGCCCACGCTCTGGGGAACAACAAAAATGAATTGAATTGTGTCGTTCCAGACATTTTTTCTCACGTGCCATAACTCATTTCTAAAGTGTTTAATGCAATTTTCTAGAAATAAATAAATGTGAATGGAGCTGGCCAATCCAAAAAGAAAAGCAGGGAAAGGCATAAAATTATCCTTAAAAAAAGTTTAGGTTAAAATATGTTTATAACTCTCTTTAAATTAGATTTTAATTTTACTACAAAATTTGTCAGATTTATTCAATATGCAATACTTCAACCATTGTCACCTACACCACGCTAAGGTGCCGCAGGATTGTTCCCATGGCATAAATGAGAGAAATAAATTATATTTATCAATGGAACTCATAAATAATATTTATTTACGCCCGTGACAGGGGATGGGACATTTGCACACCTTGCTGACATTGAGTTTTGTGCCTGGATGTCTGCCTGCCTGCCTGTATCCTGCCTATTCAGTATCCCAGCTGCTTGCGGTTTTGGGGAGATGTGTCGTCGGCAGCGTGCAAAGCCCACAAAGCATCAATCAAAAGAATTAAATACAATTATAATTGTCTGTCACCGTATCGAGATGAAAAGCCAGCCGCAAAGGATTTTCCGAGGCGCGATAACTTTTTCCGGGGTGCACATACAGAATTTTACTGGCTGGGAAGTTTGTATATATCACTCATACGCAGTGTAAATTGTGTATTTGAAATTAACACACTGAGTTTTTCATAATAATATAATTAGAAATTGTAAACAATATTAGTTTATAGCTTTATATGTCAACCCATATCCAGTTCCTCTTGTAATTTGAATTTTCGAATTGATTCCAAGTAAAAATATAACTCATACGCAGTGTACAACTTATATAAAAAAATTTACATTTCCTGTTTTTAATATTTTTGATTTGAATTTATAAATAAAATCTTTATTTGTTAAATTTTTTGTATGTTATTCAGAATTTTATTATGGTTTCCAAGTGAAAAATTACGCATATTTGATATATATTTTATTTATTGTTTAACAAATATTTAAATTTATACGCCAGAAACCACTTCCTGTTTTGTGTTTTTCTTATATGAATTTATAATTAAAAAGCTTTATTTGTTAAATATTTTCTATTCTTATTTAAAATTTTCCGACTGCTTCCAAGTAAAAATATTACTCATACGCAGTGTAAGCCATGTATGGTATATATTTTTTGTATTCTATTTTTTATCATTTAAAAATGATTAACATTTAGGTACCATCTCAGGTTTTTCGCTTAATGAATGTGTTAATCCTGCGCTCCCCTCTGAATGCAATAATCAAATTAATCAAATAAATTCCTGTTAAGCTGACTTTAAACTTGAAGAGATTACAGGAACTTGTCAAAACGACTTTCGATTTCTGTTGAAATCACACTTGTGAGCTGGTAATTTCTTGTGAGCTGCAGAGCTTGATCCTACCTTATCCAGATGACCCGGTAAAACTTACCCTGGCTTTAAGGGTGACTGTCAATTTTTCCATTTGGCCACCTACCCACATGCCACAGCTGGAGGAGCTGGAGGAAAATGCCAAAAGTAAAATGGAAATTTGAATGGTTCCAGCAAAGGTGCATCCTTGGGAATGTGACCACTCCCTGCTCCCTGTTGCCTCCTTGAAAAAGTTCCCTTATTTTTTGCTGGCATTCCATTTAAGCGAATTGAATTGAGAACAAACCGAAGAATGGCTGTGCGCACTTAGGCACAGGGACGACGACCACCGCAGGGCCTGAGAAGTACTGGCAAAATGTTTAATTTCCGGATGCACAGTCCGTTGAGTTTAAAGAAGGCGGCGCCCCCGAAATGTATGCAAGCAGGAATATCATGCAGATGCTTCCGGCACTTGGCAACATGCAAAAGGTCGGCGTGGGGGTGTGTGTAACCCAGAGGTCATGGCTTGGACAAAGCATGTCTGCCGAGTGTGTGTGTGCAGCTGAAAGTGAAGCGCAATTTCCGGTTCCTGTGCCTCTTTTTCCGCTCAATGAGGAGGACACTTAAAAGAGTATATTTTTTTTATTTATATATATTCCCTTGATTATTTACACAAACATTTTTAATTGCTTTATTTTTCAGGCATAGTAGCAGCCCATGAGGTCCTTGGGCATGCAACGCAGGACATCGAAGCCATTCTCGGTCATCTTGAGTGACGCTGCCCGGGCACCGTACTCGAGGGCATCCCGTATTTTCATCTTCATCTTCTCCAGAGCATAGATTGTGGCCGCCGTGAAGGTGTCGTACACGCCGACCACGTCCGCGATGCGCATCGGGATCTGGGAGCCCACTAGGATGTAGGTATCGTCCGGCATCAGGCAGCTGGCGCCCTCCGACAAGTTGCAGAATAAGACGATCGGCTTATCAGGTAACGGCCGCTGGCAGTCCTCCGCGGGCTCATCGGGCAGCATGTAGGGCATCTTTCGCGGCAGAGTCTTCTCCCACTTGGCCCTCGCCTCGTTCATCGCATCCCTAGCCGCCCACACGACCTCGCGTGCATTCATGTACGAGTAGACGCCCATGGTGGCTCTTCGGATGAAGACGTAGTCCACTAAACTGGACATGAGCATGGTCCTCGGCCGCAAGTTGTCCACATCGACAGAGATGACGATTCTCTGGCTCGGACAGCGCTCATTAAAGTCGCGCACTGCCATCACCATCCGTCGAATTTCGATGGGATTGCGGCCCTCGAAGTGGATCCACGAGTACATCTGGTAGTCCACAGCGCCAATGAACTGCTGGTACGTGAGCTCCTGGTGTATGTCGGAGAACTCCAAGATGGTGCGTATATCCGCATCCCTTTGCGTAATGATGCTCCGATGGGCCGGATAGTGGTTCGTCAGCGGGCAGTGGGTGATGTCGATGCCCTGCGAACGCAATCCATTCAGCAGGCTCTCGAATGCTCGTACATTGCTCAGGACGCCCAGGAACTCGCAATCCATCCCCAACCGTCGCCATACGGTACAGATATTGGCCGCCGAGCCACCTCGCCGCCACTGGCCGTCGTTTGTGCGTTGCTTCTGGCCCGGAGTCAGCGGAAGGTCCACGATGGTGATCATGTCTAGGGTGCAGCTGCCCACGGCGAGTACATGCCGCTTCGGCGGCGGTGGCGGTGGTGGTGGCTCCCTAGGAAGGCGGTACACCTTTTTTACGGTTATGAATTCCTTTACTATTTGTTTTTTCATTTTAATTTCCTCTGAATTTTGCTGCACTCCAAAAATAAAAACTGATTACAATTTCAAAGGATTTGTTTTACTTTTTATTATAAATTTAGTATTCATATTTACAATATTATTTGTTTTAAATAATTTTTTCCTGCTTTCTATATTTTGTTTAATGTGGATGACAAGTTGAATGTGACGTTGCATTAGCCCTGGTGCCTCCAAGCGCTTCCTGGCCAATTAAACTGGGCCAAGAGCCACATGCACATTCGAATGGCCAGCGTCGAGGGCCACTCGGTGACAAAGTTTGAACGGTAATTAGACATGAACAATTGAGCCGAGCAATGGCCAAACAATAAACACTTAATGCATTGGCACGAGTTTAATGACACTTCGCATCGGTGGCGATGACTCCTCTCCTCCAGCAGCACCAGCAACAACAACAACAAGAACAATTGCAAAATTAAACAAAGCCCAGCGCCAGTCTAGAGGGAAGCCTGCTCCGCCTCCTCCAGGCACCCGGAAAAATTGGGCCAAAGGAGAGCAAATAAAAAGGGATAGAAGGATGATGTGGGATGGTCACAGCGTGACAACACTTGAAGAAACACTTAAGTAAATACAACATTTTCTATGGGAAATTTTATTTATTTTAAGAACATAAAACATACATTTTATTTTTATATTTCTGAAAACTATCTTTAAATTATTTAAGTTTTAAAATTCCTGGTTAAAATTAATATTTTCTACCAGTGAATAAAGGCGTTTGTGACCGAGAGCATGTTGAATCGAATGCCGGCCACAAGGTGTCTACATAACAATTTATAATGGTCGACTGGCTGTCCAGGACCAGCAACAAACAAACATCCAAATGGCGGGCAAAAAATAACGAAAGTGGCGAGAAAAATACTGGATAATAGCGCCAGACGGCTGCAGTGCCATTTCTCAAGCTCAAGCACCGGACCAGCCGAAGTTGGGGGGACAGGACACTATGACTCTTGGATACTGAATTCAGGACACTTGGCCACCAACCAGGCCACTCACTCACCCCTCTCGGGCTGCTTGGGCGGTTCATGGTCTGCCAGTGGCCAGGTGAGTGACCAGTTGTTTACACGCCGGAAACTCAGCTTGTCGGTATCCCCTGCGTTGGGTGTGCAGTGTCGGGAGTTCACGTTCAAACGTATCAGTTCCGAAATTTACCGGCATGGCAATCGATATGGCTGCAGTTGAAATCAAATTTACATTTAATTTAGAGCGTCAGATCCTGTTACTCCAATGAAATTCAAAGAAAGAAAAGTGGGTTTCTTTACTTGAGTGAACTTTAGTTACTTGGTTCGATAAATAATGGGGGGAAAGTCTTTTCAAGGGAGAATAGAAGATTTTTATTAAATTAAGTAAGTAAAGCTGCCGTTTATAATGTACTTAGCTGGCTGCTTTAATAAAAGTCTATAAAGAAAGCTAACTTTAAGGAGCCAATGTCTTGCCGTTTATATTTTATTTATTCAAATCTAAAGTTTAATGATTATAATTATAATATCCTGCCCTAATTATGAATAATAGTTAAACTCGTCCTTCCTTAATTCACATTTAATACATTCTACTTTAATTTCATTATTCTTTACCTCAAGATAATAAGCTTAAGTACCTGTAATTTGATTGGAAACTGAATATCGAAAAGCAGTCGAGCAGAAATTCATACATCTAACCATACATCTCGTTGTGGTGAACACACATTAATAATCCGAAGAGCGAAAGTTGGGCTCAGAGGATGGAGGAGAAGTCGCTGAAATTTATTATGCGATGCTATTGATATTTTAAATAAATGTTCCGTGACATGGATGAAAAAGAGATGGGACTGAATTGATGCTATACTCGTAGCCGCATGTTGCCACAGTCGATGCCGCATGTATGTTTTGTTTTTGCTTCGGGAATTGAACTATTTTTTCCTGACATCGTTATTGTCGCTGTGCACCTGCCAACTGACCTTGTTTTCTTTATTTGTTTCTCCGCCTTCCCCCTGCCCACATATGAGAAATGCAGTTGAGAAAAAAAACCAACAAAATCGAATCCATTTTTTATGAAGACAAAATGGTTTTTCTAGTCGCATTTGGTTGGCTTAAACACAGCTTTCATGGCTTTGTTTTTGGGTAATTGAATAATTCCAAGGTAAGAAATGAGCTAAATTATAAAATGAATAATTTAAGCATTCCCTTTAAATAAGAAATTAAATTTAATACTTGAATTTATAAGAAGTATAAGAGGAATTTATATACTAAACACATTTCCTTTCGCAGAAACAAACAGGTTTCATTAAAATCTGTGCAAATGTGGCCGTTCCCCCTTTGTTTTGCCGGAAAACAGGCTCGCCTTTAATCTCATCTCAGACCGCGGCGAAAAGTCCATCAAGTGTTGTACTTAAGTGTGCCAAATCCTCTTTAAGAATCCTCCTCGAGCACTTTTGTGGGGCAGCCGCTTAAAGTGTTTCCCGACGCGTAATGCGTGGATGGGCTGATGGGTGCCTGCCTGGCGGCATGGCATTCACAAAGAGGACCAAGGAGTACCCGGAGCAGCCCGGAGCACCGGTGTGCTCGGTGTTCCCTGCTTGGGGCTCATTATTTCCCCGAGTAATATGCTAAAATGACGCGAACACACACTGGCGGGGCGGCAGACGTCTGGCTGTCGCTAATGCGCCGGGCTGGGAAATGTTTTTAATTGAAAAGAACTTGCGAGGCGTGCCTGCACACGGAAAACTGGTGGAAGAGAGTTGGGAAATGGGTAGCGGAAGAGGGAGGAAAAACTTGGCTAGGGTTAACACTGCACCGTGTCGACACTTCGGGACAGGCGGACCCAGATGCGTCAGGTGCGCCAGGTGGGTTGTTACCCGACAGGACCTGTCATCCTAGTAAAATTGTTTTTAAAGCCTGAAACCCACCTGGAACCCGGTTAATTTCCATTTGCTTTGCTTCAGGTTTCCGTCTTCCAGTGAGTGAAAAACTAATATTTGTCAAATCATTTCGGGTTTGGCTTCACCAAGTCCACAATCTCTTTGTAGCTACTTTCTTTTTTGAGAACTATAAAGTTTAAATAATTGTTAGATCTTCCTTTTAAATATATGTGTTTATATTGCCTGGCCAGGTACTATTTTATGCTTGCCATTCGTGGTGACACATCAATCAGACGGAGGAGCAGGAGCTCTGTCAGTGGCTGCTTCGCGGCATATAAAACAAGTCCGGAATTTAGCACGTAAAATATTGCTCTTCGCCGGACGACGCTTCAAGCAAGTGTTTCTGCAAACCATCGCGAAAATTCAGGTGCATTTAATGTGTGAAAAAAATAGAAAGGGGTAAAAGTAAGTCAAAGAAAGGTGTCACAGGTAATAAATAATATCAGTAAAATGTAGGTAGATTTTTTATTGATAAATTATCTAGAAATTATAATTTACAACATGTTAAACTTAACATTTATGAATTTATTCAACAAATTAAAAACTTTCCTAACAAAATCTATTTAAATCATAAGGTATTCTTTATTGAAATGTTACAAAAAAAATCGCTAAATGTGATTAAGTAAATATTTTGTAATAGGATATAGAAAATATACCAAAATCACCATTTTATCTAGCACCCACTGTAATTTGAAGCACCCCTTTTCAGCATGCTCTGAATTATAAACCCATTTACACGTTTCCATTCGGCAACGCCATGCATTTGCGGATGCTTGAAGTGGTGACCTCCGGAAGAGCTTTTGGAATTCAATGGTGTTCGTTCGCTGTTCTGAGAATTTGCAGTTTTTCAGGGCCCTTGCCGGCGCTCGCCACGCAAATTGCGTATTTTTATGACTATCATTATGATGTCTAAATATAACTAACGCAGCCACCGCAGCATCCATGCAGCATCCGTGCAGTATCCGGCAGTATCCGGGGCAAGCAGCCTGACTAACTGCCAGCCATAACACTTCTATCGCGGAATTACGACATTTATCATAATGCCCGCCAAGTGTGGAGGAGGCTTGACTTGCAAATAATCCACTTGGCTGCTGCCTGCCCGCCCGCCTGCCTGCCTGCATCCTCTGCTTCAAGTGCTCTCCTCAGTTGCAAGGATAATCAGCAGAAAAATAAGAAAAATAATTTATTAATTCGCGCTGGGTTAAACTGTAAAGTAGTGGCTTTATTGAGCATACTAACCTTTGTTTAATATTTTCCATGGCAGCGAGATTAAAGCAGTTTACTTACAAATTTTAAAGTTTAGCTTGCAACCTAATAAATTTCTCAACGAAATATGCTCTAAATTTTTATTAAAATATGTTATTGTACTCCCTTAGAGATAGATCCTATATTAGACTATGAGCTTTTCTAATTTTAATTAAATTTTAATTAAATTCTAGTCATTATTTTCAACTTTAAATAATATACAAAATATACCTTTCAAAACTTTTGTGTAAAGTCAATTAGTAATTGTCCTTTCAATGGCATTAGTCAACCCAGATGATGGGCCTTCATTTATCAAGTTGCATCCTTGGCCCTGGTCGATATCTCGTCCTGGTTGCAGCAGCTGCTGCAAAACTTTTTAATGGTTAAATAAGTGATGTTGTCCAGTGCAGTTGGCTTAAATGCCACTATGGCAACTGAGATTTTGGTGGCAGATTGGCTTTAAATTGCATTTGTTCGGCTGATTAAATGATATATCCCACTTCTACTTACCAATCCGGCATGACAAATGAAACAGCAGAGGGTTTTTGTAGCTTACTTTACAAATACTTTTGATATTTATTGTTCAAGCGTGTAAATAAAGCTTTTTTGCACTTTACTCTTGGTTTTTATGTTTGGTTTTTTTTTTGTCTGCTATTCCTTTGTAAATAAATTGCAATTTGATATAGTTGCAATATATATAACATTCAAGTTCAACTTCTAAGTACCACTTATGTACATACATATGTATTACGCATTTACTCTTTGGATTAAGCCGAAGAGAACATTGAATATTTGTACACGAATGTATATCTCGTTCCGGAATAATATTTAATATATGGCTTTATGCCATTACGAGTCTAAAATACGATCTCAGCTCTATGCAGCCCTAAGTATTTGCTAAGTATTTCTTACATAAAAATACAGTTAACACTTTGTATTGCGGTTGTTTATTTATATTGTAATATTCCCCAGAAGTACATGTTTTACAATATACCAATATATATATAAATATATACGGTGTGTGTGTGTCTCTCTATATATGTAATTTAGAACTTATGCCACGCTTTCCCTTTAGCTAATATGTACAGATTCCATTTTCCCATTTCACGAAATGCCTTTCGAAGGAAGAACAGTAGCTCCACGCCTTACCTTAACTTTACTAACCAATATATATTTTATGGGATCGAAGAACCCTTATATTTGGAGTGTTTGTGTAAAGGATGTATAAAGTTCCAGATACGGGAGAAGATAACTATATCTTAGCAACTCCAACAGACAAGATAAGAGTCTAATAAGAAGGTTAAGAGCTACTTGTGAGTTACAAAAAAACAAGAAATGTATCACCCATAACAAAGTACCTTATCAGAACTCTCCCATATTCCATTATTTCGTTAAAATATGTGTTTCGTTACTATAATTTGTGGAAGAAGACTACTGCATACTTAATATTGGTTCCTAGGGCTAACATAATTTATAATATATATACACATGTCGACCGAAAATCGGCTAATACTCTATTTTGGTATACAAACGTTGTACGTAACATTGAGTTATTAATTAGTATATCTGCTTAACGAAATCATTTTATAACCAAAGAAGGCCTGAAAGAGTTTAATTAAAGTTTGAATTTACATTAAATTTCTGTGGGATTTAAACCCATTAACCAATCATTATCAATGGATAGTCAGTTAGATAAGTATTTTATTTATTTATTGGTTTTCTCATTTATTTTGACCATAACATTTGATTTATCTACTTATGGAAAGTAACGACGACATATATCAATATATATGTAGTATGGGCAACACTTTTATAAAGCTTGTGATCTCAATCTAAGTAGGTTTCGGTATATATATGGCATTCGGACTATGCGTACTTTCTATGGTAACAAGATTAGCTCTACGTTTCGTTTGGTTAAACTATTTTATTTTATTATATTTGTCTTCATATCGTTTATGGGAAGAATAAAATGGCGACTTTGCCGGGGGATCGGGATTATTGGTTAGTTTTATGGAATGTAGATAAGTTCAATATCAGCTTTGGACCCAATAGTGCGATATTCACATTACAAAAGTTTGTCCTACACTCGAAATGGATTAGTTTTTTAGCTTAGATTTTAGAAAACCGCCTTTTTGTGCATTCGTTTTTCATTTGTACTTTAACTTTAGAAGGAAAATAATGAAATACTTAATGATAATAAATAAAAACAATATTAAGAAACAACAATTTAAAGAAAGGGATTTAAATATAAAAAAAACGTCTCCCAAAATGCAATATTTCATGTTGTAATGTTTAGGGAACTTTTCCTTTGAGTTTATTTAAAACTAAAAATTTCATTAGCATTTTAAATATCTTTAAACAAACAGTACATTTAATATTAACTGGAATATTTTCTCAGCTAAAAAATAAATTAGAATCTCTAAAGATTTTTCGAAATTAAAAGCGATTTTCCAAAATTAAGCTATTCTTCTGTTGAGTGATTTGAAAATGTGCTCGGTGGCCAGCTCTACTTGCTACTGGTATATAGTTTGTGACGGATCTATTGGTAAGTACATTCTGCGACTTTAAGCTTCTGGGACTGCGCCTGGGTACTCCACGTCCACATCCAGGTCCACTTCCAAATCAGACGTCCGTCTCGGTGCTCGACTGGTTGTGGTGGCTGTTGGAGGTGGGCAGCGGCGCCTGGTGGGATAGCTGCTTGTGCAGCAGTGGCGGTGGACTAGGACCTGGCCCACCCTCGCTGGGCACTAGAAGCGGCAGGGATTTCTGCATGCAGACTACATTGCCCGGCGACTGATGCTGCGATCGAGGGCTGGGCGGCGTGGGCGTGGCGGGGATCTGATGCCAGTTAATACTGTTCTGGGAAGTGACGTTCCTAGTTTTGCGCAGCGGCGGATTCTTGGTCGAGGTGGAGAAGGCCATGCCACGGCGGAGCGGCACTCTGCGGAACCACGGGAACGAGGAGGACACGGAGGAGGACACGCATTAGCAACGATGTTTAGTCGGTTTAGTCGATGGCGAGGCGAGGCGATAGAGCGATGAGGCGGAGAAGGGGGATGTGGGTTATGGCGGAGAGTTCAGGATCGACCGATGTGGAGAGACGGCAGAGACAAAGACACAGGAGACACGGGTTACATACACACACAGTCAGACATTGTGGGGACTGGAAGGGCTCTCTAGTCTCTAGAGACGACACACTCACCTCGTTGGGCTCGGCGGCGGGTAGGAAATGCCACGGTGGCTGGGCGACAACAACATGTTGCCCGAGTGGCTCGTGGTGGTGCCAGGCACGAGCAGAGTATTGTTACTACAAGTAGGACGAAAGGTTACTGTAAAGAGCACACGCTGGCGGATTGGGATCCGGATTTGTCTACGGATTGTGAGGAAGCGGAAACACAAGCAGGGAGCAGGTGGCTGAACAGGATAATAAATGTGTTGTCTCACAGAAAGAAAGCAACGAAAAAGCTATTGCAGAAATCGCAGAAAAAAGAAATACAAAACGCAACGCAACAGAAATTAAATATAGCTTCGAAAACCGAAGGATTAAATACTCTTTCATAAAGGTTGCATATCCTTCTTATTAAAATAATCGAAACCAATTTTCTAGGGGTAGTTTTGATGAGTTTTAGAAAGAATAAATAAATAAGATGCTAAATCTTAATTATCTTATTTATTTTTTTGGGTTTAATAAAGCTTTTTTTCTGGTAATTCTTTTAAGATATATCTTAAATACAACATATAATTTCATAGAATTTAAGAAAATAAGTTTATAAACAGACGGACACTTCGTGATGCCTTATATCTTTTTCCCTTTTATTTAGTTAACTTTTAAACATAAAATATAAATGACTTTTAGCACAAATGATTTGTGATTGGTGTTTGTTGCTGATGATCAAGTTGGTGGATGATATACGAGATCCAAGACGAGCGAACATTTGACAATAAAAATATTTATTTTGTGTTTTTGTTTTTAATTTATAAAATATGACTACACAGTACGTACTAGCTAAAAAAACAGTGTTTATAAATATGATGACTAAATGTAGAATATGGTACAACATATAAACGGTGTGAATATCCGAGCCCTGGGATCGCTCCTCACACACGTGACGTGACGTGACTGGGCAGGGGATCTGAACTGGTGATCGGTGATCGGTGATCAGTGATCGGGGATGAGTGTGGTGGAGTGTGCTTGCTTGGTTTTAGTAAGAAGCTGTCATGGTTGGTCAGTGTTGGCGTTGGTGCACCCTCTACGCAACTTACGTGTGGCTGTGATGCATGTTCAGGTTGGGCAGACTCTGACCCAGATGGTTCAATGGCTGCACTGAGAGTGTGTTGGCCGACTTTGAGCCCATTGCGCCAATCATGCCTATCTTGGTCTTGTGCAGGCCACTAATCAATTGCTGTTTGCCCTTCAGGGTAACTCCATGGTTGCCTAAAAAAACGGAAGAGTGAAGATAAAATAATTGTTAATATCAGAAAAGTTTTAGAAGGCTTTCAGGTTTAAATTTGATCGAAAAAGTTCAGTTAGCAGGTAGATCAGCTCACTTACCCGTCATTATGCTGGAGCCCTCGTCACTGGACACCGAGTTTGTCTTTTCAAAGTCCACGGAAATGTTGCGCGAGTCGTTCCACTCCACGCTGCCGCTGTGGCTGTTATTCGCACTGGACACATGGCTGCCAATTGAAGAGTTCATCGGCGACTTGCGCACACCCAATGAGTCGGCAGTGCCGCCGCTGGTGCCACTGCCACCGAACCGGAAGCTGTCACCACCCACGGTGCCGCTGCCACTTCCGCCGCCGCCGGCACCACCAACGCCGCCAGCTCCACGCTTCAGTCTTTGGTAAATCGTCTTGGCCCGCCACAGGGCGTCGTACCAGTTCTTGGCCTCGGTGCACTGCAGCGTGAACGCCGTTGTGGCCACCTGGAACTCGTTGAGGTACACACAGTTCAACGTATTGTTCGCCGCCAGCTGGACAATCAGTTGGTCGGTCAGGTACGGCTGCCGGATCACCTTGAGCGCCCCCAGGCCCCGCTTGGCTATCGTTTTGCACACCAGAAGAAGATCCGTCAGCAGGAAACAGTGCACATCGGACTTGCCGAGGTTGTCCTTGAACTTGTGATCGCCCTCCATGAACAGGTGGCGGACGTGGTAGGCGGGGCAGCCGCGCATGGGGGCGCATAGATCGAACATTTGGCTATGTTGCTTGATCAGCTTGTCCAGCATTTCGTTGTTCGTGTCCTGGAACCGTTTAAAGGATCATTTGAAGCCATCTTAAAAGCTAGAAAGAAAGCCACCACTCACCACCACATCATATGATTCGATCCGCACCATTACGCCTTTGAGCCGCTCGTTCTCCTGGCGCATCGTCAGATGGTTATTCACGCTACCCACAAAATTCTCCACGCTGTGGATCATCACATCAATGGCCTCGATCTCCTCCACGTCGCTCATATGCTTCTTAATGGCAGCCAGCAAGAGGCTATATTTGGTCAGGCGCTGCATGGGCCGCACAACGATGTCGGCCAGTCGTAGGCGATTGCACATTTTCTGGGACTCGCACCAGGCCAGGTAGGAGGTGAACAGCGGGTTGTTTTGGTTCAGTTCCTTGCAATAGAACTGGCAAGTGCTCTGTTCAGCGCAGTAAATCTGCAAGAAAGATAAATTATATATTTATTCCTTAAACTATGTAAATATTACCCACCTTATATGGCGCGAATATGGAGGCAAAGGCAATGAATCCCTCCTGGAAGAAGGCACATCGCAGCGGCTCGTGGGTTATCACACTGTGGGCCACCATGGGATATAGCCACATGGTCCAGAACTTAATGTTTGCCTCACACACGGCCCGTACATTGGAGAAGAGTCTCGCTTGGTCCACATCGATAAGCAGGCGCTCCTCCTGCACAGCCTCCAGGCAGGCCAGAAAGAGCTACAAAAAATACAAGTCCAAAGGGTTAGGAAACATCCCTTTCCCTTTCCTCCTTCTCGCAACACTTACATCAGTCACCGTTTGCAGGGCATGAATGTAATACACCTCGGTGGTGACCAACTCCCAGATGGCCGTTTGTATTTTGACCTCACTTTCGCTCATTGTGCTGCTCTCCACAAAGTCCCGCCAGGATTTGTGCATATCCTGCAGATAGGCCAATGAGTTGACTAGATCCGGGTGCTCAAAATTCAGGCCATCTTCTCGCTGAGGTACTCCGTTCCGGCCATAGCTGTTTAGCAGCTCGCATAGCTGACTCTGTTGCGGATTTTTGATGCCGAAGATGGAGGACCAACGCTGCTTGATTTGTTTACCGGCTGCCACGCCAGACTCGCTGGTCTCCTCGGTGGAAACGGAGGGCAGCAGTCGTGGTGGAGGTTGTCGGGAGCCCTGGATATGTGTGGGGAAGGGATATATATTATGGGGGTTTGAAATTCAAATACTTAATGATCTTTTTTTAAAGATTTAACATTTTGTAGAAAACGTTTAAGCTAAACTTCTAGTGGATTTTTCTCATAATAATTGTACTCGCTTAAAAACTATATTATCATAATATTATAATAGTCGCACTTGACATTTTCTGTACAACATTTTGAAGCGCATAAATTAACACGACTTCGCCAGACTGTTTACCTTTCATAACACACATGCAGTTTGGCTTAAAGTCAGCTCAAGGTGAGTTTTTCTACTTTCGCCCTGAACTTTATGGCTGGCCGTAAAAAATGTTTATTTTCCCATTAGATATTTTAAAGGCAGACTTACAAAGGAAGCTGCCTTCTGCAGGGGTTTGCGGTTGCTGCCTCGCTCCGTAATGCAGAGATGGTGTCCAGCCAGGCTCTCCACATCGGTCTGCTCATCCACGGAAACGGGAACGGGCGAGGGACCTGTGGGGATGTCAGGGTATTAAAAATAACATGGAACTTCCAAGAAATCGGCGAGGCTAAAGCCTAGTACCTGCATCTAAAAAACTGGGCGTTGGATTATTGTCCGTAATTGTGATCTGTGAAAAGCTGATGTTACGCCTCCGCAAAGCGTGGCTCAGTGCATTGCTGCAAATATTTATTTTAAATTTAATTGCTTAAAATTCTAAGTAATATCCAGGTAAAGGTAACTCACAGTAGTGTTACGCCTTTGGTGGCAGGAATAAACTCTTCATCAGGATGCTGCTGCTGCTGCTGTGATGAGTCCAGGCAGAATGACACGGAAAAGAACTCAGAGCTAGATACCTAAATTGAAGAATTAAGTTTAATTATAGAGTTTGTGTAAATATATATTAAATATTTAAGATAATTTCCCCATTGTAAAACCCATTTCTATGCTTTATCCTCTTGTTGCTGAGATCCTAATCTGTGAATTTGGGGACCCAAAACAAAAAGCCTTTTAATTTAGCCTTCAAAAAGGGCCGCCAAGCAAAAATCACTTGCGACTGCCAGAGGAGAGCACTCTCTTTGATGGCCCTGGGAGTGTGAAGATTGCATCAGGCGGCTGGCTGGCACAAGCCTCGCCCAAGAGCCCACAGAAACTACTGGAATAAAAGCAAACATCAAGAAATATTCTCTGTATATTTGTGTTGGCAGCAAACGAGGCGGAATCCTCCTCCGCTTGGCGAACAGGAGAGAGTAGGGGAGCTTGGAAAAACCCACGAAGGCAGGAAAAAGGAAAGGAAAGTAGAGAGAGGTAAGCGGAAAAGGGGGAAAGTTCTACGAGACAACTTTTGCTGATTAAGGCGACAAAGGCAAATAAAGAAATTAAAAATATATATATTCCCACTTCCGATTTCCCCGCCACCGAAAACGTCTTTCGTCTGTGTCAAGTAAACATTAATTGCAACGAGAGCGAGGTGACAGGGGCCTCCGATTGTGCAGCCATTCGAGATCTCTGCTTAATCCCAGATTCAGAGCTTCCTCGCTGGCCTTTCAGGTGCCTCGCTGGCCTTTCTTTAGCTTCTTCAGGTGACGCAGCCGGACTCACCTCGCTGCGCGTCAGCAGTGGCTTCTTGCGCTTCATGAACGAGGATTTCTTTTTTATCGTCGCACTGGAAGATGTAGAGCCGGCGGCTGGAGAGGTCAGGCCTCCACCGTTGGGCGTGGTGGTGCTGTAGGGACTCAGGGTGGCGGACGAACTGGCCACTGCCTCGCCAGCGAACTGAAAGTGTTTGGAGGAGGGTATTGCATGAGTAGCCGAGGTGGTGGTGCCACTGGTGCCGCCGCTAGCCAGTTTCTGCTGGCTCTGCTGGCTATTATGGTGATGGTGCTGTTGGTGGTGGTGGTGTTGGTGCTGGTGAAAGGATCCGGCACTGGAATGGCCGGTGCCAAAGCAGGCTGAACTGGCCATAGTCGTTGTTGTTGTCGAGGCATCGAGCGTTGGCGATAGCGATAGCATCAGCGAGGGTGTCCGCCGCACGATCTGCGGTGCCTGAGTGTAAATGGTGGGTGCGGGATGGCTCTGACTGGTTGGAGGATGCGTGGATGGCTGGCAAAGTGCCGGCTGACTAGGTGGCTGAGGGGTTGATGAAGGGTTTGGACAAACGACCGCTGATTCGCTCTTCTCCGCCTGAGAAGCGAAGCGGTTTTTTGGGGTTTTATGGTTCAATAAGCAACGATCAAATGATAAAAACACAAATTTGATAGCAAATAGAGATAGTTTAGGGGAGAAACAGAGAGAACAGTTGGAGAGAGAGAGAACAGAGAACAGAGAGGAGTAGACAGATATGGTGAGCATATTTTTTATAGTGACTACAAGTATCTACACTCCATAGCAACTACAGAGTCTACTCTACTGTGCATATTATCCAAATAAATCCAATTGTCAAGCATTTGAAATATAAGTAAGTGCAAGGAAAAGCTTTCTTATAATCTAGGAAATCAATTTAGTTATTTAAACTCTAAGCTTTCTTTTTCTTTAAGGAAAATAATAAATTTAAAAGAAACATTTCAAAATAAACCATTACAAATTATATTTTTCAAAGATTCAAATTTATTGAAACTGGCAGTACCCAGTTTCTGCAACTAACTTAGTTAAGAAAGACTTAAGCCTTCATTAAGACTAGACTTTGCTTGACTAAGAAAAGCAAACTAAAGACTACAAATTGATGACACATAAAGGGGAAGGAAAGACACTTCTCCCTCTCACTTAAAATCGCAGAAAAGGCACGTTCACGGCAGAGTTTTCCCTATGACTAACAGCTACAGATATATAGTAGTTTGTGCAAAAGGAAAAACAACTGACTGTGCGTAAATCAATGACAGCTACACAAAGAATAGCAGCATTTAGCAGGAGCAGCAGCAGCACTAAAAAATCAAAATGGACAGAAATCAAAGACAGACAAAAACAGCAAGCAAAGTAATTTGTTATCAATTTGCGACCGGACTTCCTCTCGAGGGTCTGGAACCCAGGAATAGCGAATCTCTACAGTGGGCACAACTACACTCCACATGCTGCATATAAAGGAAAAGCGATCTAAGATATATAATTATATATCTTTTATATTTTTAAATGCCAGATTTTAAAAGTTTAAATCAATATTTTTGAACAATAGAACAAAATTCAAAAAATAATAATTAAAATTCGAATAAAACAACTGGCAGCTGATTTTAGATCGCCCTTTCTTTCCCTCAGTGTACACACACTCTAGGCAAGATGGATGTGCTGACTAAGTGGCCCAGTCCTGGGCCATTGGCCGTTGGCCGGTGGTTTAGCATGTGCCCTTGGCCCCCGTGCCCATCACTTACCACGTTGGCCTGTCGGCCCAGTGATCCGGGTGTTCCTGTGGTGGCGAACAGTCCGTGATTCACATTGGCGGCATGGATAGCGTGGGTAGTGCCAGCAGCAGTGGTGGTGGCGGTGGTGGTTGTGGCCATTCCCGGAGGACCGTGCTGGCAGGCCACCACACCCGAGTCGAGGCCATCCAAGTGCGTGAGACTCTTCGATTTCAGCTGCAACAGAAAAGTGGAATGGAAATCAGGATTGTGAATCTAGGTGGGGAGTTATTGAGGCGTGAAGCGCAGATATTAATAATTAAATTTTATTCGCGTTATGAAGGGGTTTTTACATATTGTTTTTGATGGCTTACCAACCAGGTTTTATTTCCTGTGCTTCAATTCAAATAAAAAATTCAATTTATAACGTAAGCGGATGAAATGCAGCCTTTTATGGCATGCATATATACAGGCGCAGTTTCTAGATTAAAAATAATATTCCATAAAAAAATATAATAAATATTTATGTGAGGTGAGAGTGGATATTAAATTAATTCGGAATGTGGATTAAATTTTGAGTGGGGAATTTAAAATAAGAACAACTTATTAACCACAATAAATAATACCTAAAGTAACTGCGAGAACATTTATTTATTAACACTTTTCTTTAAATAATAATTAAAACATTTCTTAAAGTAAATCACATGAAAAGTAAACATAATCCCATCAAAATATAATTAATAAATCAATTTCTTGACCTCTTTTGCCGATCTTAATTAATTATTTGCTAGTTTTATAAAAGTATTCATTATCCAAGTGGCTGGCAGCAAAGTCCTTGGTTTGTGAGCTATAAAAAGCACTTCGTTCCTTAATCCGGATATTTCTTTGTGCATTCTAAGATGCTTTCGGCACTGCATTGTGTTGAACGCGACCTTAGGGAGCTGGGGAGAAGCTGCCACAGAGTCATCAAGCCACTGCATCCAAGGGACTTTGTTGGGACCACATCGAATTACTGAATATTTTTCGCGCTTAATGCAGAGAATAATGTTTTGAATGCTTTTGGCGCCGGGCGTTAGCGAGACAATGAAAAGCTCAGTGCATTTGCCGGAAAGCAACAAAAAAATAAATCGCTTGCAGCATCGGGGTGGCATGGCAACTTGGCAACGAGGGCCAAAGCCAAAGCGTCGTCGGCCAAAAGATGCATCGAGAACAAAAAGATTGCGCGCCAGCGGCCAAGAGCCCTAGACGTGTCCTCGAAGGTTTCCTGTCCTCGCCTAATGCACTGAGATTACATCAGTCAAGTGCCCTCCCTCCAGTTGGCCCCGTTACTCGGTGAGTGCGGGACATGGACCAAAGTCAGGGACCGCCTCAAAGTCAATGTCTCACCCAACGCTCGTCCTTAGCCAAGGATCCGCCCACCCGGCGTGATTTACACATCTCAATGCCTCGCTTTAAATTGTTCTCGAAGCAAACAAACCAAAAAAAAAATGTCCTTGTGCTTAAATTCGCATTAACCGCACTTGGTTCTTATCCTTTTCAAGCCTGAAATGGAATCCTAGACTTCCTTAGAACTTGTCAAACTTTGTAAAAATAACTTTAGCTAAATTTAAACTTTTAAATATCTTAAAATATCTCCAGGAAAATGTTCTAAATGTGTTCTACATTTGATTCTAGGTCAAGTCCTTTAAAGGCCACAAGAAATAATCCCTATTTGTTTTCCTTGCTACTTAATTACCAATGAATTTGCCAGAGTACTCTACAGCACAATATTTGGGATTTATTTCAGTTGAATTGCTATTGCTCTGCATTGCTGAAACATCAAATGGACGAGGAGGATGGCTTGGCATGCATGGCATTCTGGTTGCGAGAATTTAAGCCCCGAGACGGATGCCATTCAGCCCCCTTGATGCCGCTAATCTCGCCGGCAAGCATTTCCCTTGGATCCTAAAAGACCGGACCCACTACCAACTGCCGACTGCCGACTTGTATCCCGGAGTGCGCCCAAGGATACGCGCGCTCTCTGCTGCTGGTCTATTATTCCTGCTGACGACAATATTTCACATTCTGTTTTGGCAATTTCCAGCTGGCGGTCGGTCCGGTGCCGGCTGCCTTGCCCTTTTACTCTGGTTTATGTTTTTGTTTCCGGTTATATTGTGAGTTGTTCGCCCACAGCGGATTGGCTGGCTGGCTGGTTGGCTGACTGTTTCCAGCAATCACAAAATATCCGGGTATATTGTGCTGCTTGAGTTTTGTGTGAATGCTGAACTAAAATAATACTGTATAATTTTTATTACTGTTTAGAAATTAAAGAAATGGTTTAGAAGGAAAGAAAATGGGGGATTTCTTAACCAGAATAAATTAAAATTATATAAAATTCCTTTCACATTTTAAACTAAAATAAAATTATATTTATTTAAAGAATATCTCATAGTCCATAAACCCACTGATTTGCTTTCTATTCTTTTTTTACTTCCCCCTCTGTGACGACGTGGACTTTTGGCTTAGCTTGGCCTTTTGCTTCCGACACAAAAAAGGCACAACAACAAAAAAAATTGAGTTTTCATACACTCATAGGTTCTCGTAAAATGAACACTTTACTTTTCTAGAATCCGGCGAGTGAGGAAATAATAATTTCGTTTGTATATATGTATTGTTGTTGTGGCATTACATAATTTACACCATTATATGGTGGGGCACGTATAATGTTTGCAAACTCGATTACCTAATCACTTAAAGACCCAAACACATGTGCCTGGGCCAAGGAATTTGCCTGTTAACATGGTTACTTAAAGCGGACAGCGCGATTGACAAAGTGAACTTTGGTCCATGGGACACGTTACATGGGAAATCACTTTGCAACACCTACGTTCGGACAGGATCAGGCTGTGATAAATGAAAGGAGTTAAGGTTAAGGCACTTCAAACTGGCTGAAATATACTTGTACTTGGTTTTTCCAAGAAAAATTCCAAGCATTTTTATTAGGCTTTTTATGCATTTATTTCATTTATTTATTTCCCCCATAATTGCTTTCGTCTACGTGCACTCTCATCCTGTTTTCTCTAGGCCTTTTGAAGACAGCCCGGCCGTTGCCACTAATAGGATTAGATTTTGTAATAAACGTACAAATTATGATTATGGCCGAGAAGGCGGAGTGGCCAACGGCAGCTGCTGAGTGATTTGTTCATGAATGCTCCCAGCGCTTAAAAAAATATTTGCCATGGAAACGTTGATAATCTGAATGGATAACTATGGATAGGGTTTTCACCAGCAAAACTACTACGAGAAATGGCAGCCTTGGTTGGTGAGGAGTCGAGGAGGAGGATCTCCTTGCCACCCATTGTGGGGTTGAACAAATCGCTGATGCAATTTATTGCTTCACTGCACTTGTGCTAATGCCTCGAAATATGTTCCGGCGACAATTGAATTCAACCCCCCACGGCCCCCGTATGGGCACGCATTAGTTTCTATGGCATCCACACTGCGTATACGTTATGCGGAATGTCTCTATTATAATATTTATGAATTGCGTGGCGGTCAGAGTCGACCATCGTCGTTTATTGCAATTCCACTTAAGCTTAAAAGCCGATGGACAAAACTGAATACACTCTGAGGTTAGTCCTTAGAGATTAATTTAAATAAATAATATAAAATATTTAAAGATGCAATTAAAGGGTAAGATAATATTTTCTATAAATAATTTAGCTAATTTCTATTAAAGTTCTTTTTAAAAATAATTTCTGCCTCTTTAATTTCTGTATAAAATATCAGAAAACTTATAAATAAACACAGTGCGCGGTTAATACATAAAAAATTAACATATAAATCAAAAATATAACTTTTAACATAAAGTTTTTTTTAAATTTGACCTTCAATTATGATAGTTTTCCCATTAAATGGATTCTAAAAATACAAATAAAACATATATCCTTGAAATAAAGTTGAAAAACAAATGTTTTCCGAGTGCATTAAATTATTTATGGACGCTAAAGCATCTTTTGGGGGATGCAGGCGGCTTACGTCATGGATGTAAATAATTTTCTTTACACTCTTGTGTTCCCCGGGTAATTCCGTAATTTAATATCCGAACTTAAAACACAAACAAGAGGCGAACCAACAGCAGCAACAGAAGGAAATAAAATGAAAATACGAGCGCACATAAGAGTGGAAATATGTTTATTCTCATTTCGCTAAGTAAACATTTGATTAAGGCCGCGCATAATTTGTTGACCACCTCCCACGCCACGCCACGCCACGCCATGCCATGTCACGGCGCTTGGCCGGATTTCCCGGACTTGCCGCAGGACTTACCTGCAGCTTGCTGTTCGGTGGCGATACCACCAGGCAGATCTTCATGGTGGCGCGCAGGAACTCCTCGCGCTTCGTGCTGAGGTCAGGGGTCACCGAGCCCGGCGATGTCACCGCCGCCTGCTTGAGCGGCGCCTTCTTTGGCGAGGTGACGCTGGGCAGAAATGGATTCAGGCTCCTCACCAGACTGGCCGAGTTGAACTTGGAGCCGCCTTCGTTGCTGCTCCCTCCAGATGGCGGCGAGGCCGAGGTGTGCCCACTCTGCGGTGCCTGCTGCTGGTGATGCAACAGCCGCGTTGGCGAGTTCAGGCTAAAAAGCTTCCTCCTGTGCCGGCCCGGTGTGGATGAGGAGCTGGAGGCTGGGCTGGGAGTGGGACCTGCAGGTCCTCCTCCTTCGCTATGCGTCGATTCCTGGGATCCAGCGCGACTGTACGAAGGCGTCGGCAACTGAGCGGACCTAGCACCCGAGTTGTACTTCACCGAGGTCATATTCCCGTCCAGCTGCAGGTCCTCCGTCAAAGACTCTCCACCAACACCACCGCCGCCACCCTCGGTCGCTTCATCCTCGTCGTAGGTGCTGTGATACGTGCGAGCCGTGATCTCCGGCAGGAAGGGATTATTGGGCGAGGTCAGAGTGTACTGATAGTAGCCACCGGGACCGGCACCGCCTCCACTACTGCCTGTCTCCACCGGCAGGGTGCTGTCCGTCTCGTCGGGCGTGCTCTCCTCGGGAAAGGAGCCGCCGTGGAAGTCATGGCCACCGCCCACGCCACTGCTGCTGGACAAGTAGGCGCCCAGCTGTTCCCACTCGCCGGAGGAGGAGTTGTGCGAGGAGACGGTGAAGCCCTCGTTCGAGTGGCCTTGGCAGCTGCGTGAGCTCTCGTTGCTACTCTTGAAGAGGAAGTTCTGGAGGCGGGTCAGCCGGATGGAGCTGCTCTCGCTGGTCAGGCTGCAGCTCCTGCTGCTATTGTTCCCCGCCGCCGTGGAGGAGGAAGTAGTGGTTGCTGTGACATTAGTGGTGTTGTTGCTGTTGATGGGCTGCTGCTGATCGCTCCGATTGCTGGTCTGCGTCTCGAGGCGCCGTCTATCACGCTCCTGAGTGTCAATGGGCACTCCACCTGTGCCGGTTCCGGCTCCTGCTGCGCCCCCCGCTGCCGTGCTCACCTCGCCACCCATGGAGGCCCAATAGTAAACACTGGTCTGGGAGCCGCCACTCAGCTCGCCCAGCTCGCAGCTGCTCTCCAGGGAAGTGCTCGAATTGGTGGTGGCTACGCTGCTCAGGTGCTGATAGGCGTACTCCGGCGGTGTGCACTCGTCGGGGCTGTCCAGCAGCAGAGCGGGATTAATGTGGCCACCCAAGCCCCCAAGGCCGACACCCAGGCCCAATCCCGGCAGATTAAGGTGACTGAAGGCAAAGGGCAGCCGATTGTTATTGTCCGCCGGCAGGGAACTGGGCAGCAGCGGTGGCGGTGTGGCCCGGCTCTTGGCCCTTAGCTCCTCCGGTGTGGGCTCCTGACGCTTGCACTCGAGGGAACGGTGGTCGCCGCGTCGAAAGGAGCGACGCAGACGCTCCGCAAACTTGGATTGCTTCGGCGGCGGCTTATCCTTGGGCGGTTTCTCCTTGGACCGTCCCAGCAGATTGGTCCTCTCAGTCTTGTCCTCCTTGTCCAGGAGTTTCTCGTGCATAGCCGTCGTCGTCGTGGAGGAGGAAGGGATCTTGGCCAGGTTGTTTAAGGCCGGGCGCTGGTTGGTGGCTAAAGTAATCGGTGGCGCCGCAAAGCCACCACCCATTACGGCCGCCCTTCGCCGTGGTGCCAGAGATTCCCCGTCCGCTGTTTTGCGAGGAGCTCTTTTTAGCTGGTGTTTTGTTTTTGTTATAATTTAAGTGGTCCGTAATTATTCACTAAATCGTTAACTTATGAAGCGTCAATTTTCCCCCAAAAGGAAACACGTTTTAAGATGTATTCCGTTTCGACTAACACTAGGTGCGATTTAAAGCGATTTCGTTTTATAGTTAGGTTTGCTCATATTGCTTAGATTCTATTCTAAATAGTTTTGATGTTCGTTGGTTTTGCTGTAAATATAAAGAGAAAATTTATAATAATTGCATAATTTAATTTAAAGCTGACATTAATCGAGGAGTGGATGCACGGATAATCTATGAACTTTGCGAATTTATGGAACAAATATTGATTGCTTTGTTTGTTTAAAAATTAATATGCCAAAACCCGATAATTTGTCGCTTGAATTAGCTAATATTTAAAGTAAATATATAGTATTTTTCCATCAGAGTTTTCTCTTTACAAGTTTAACAAAGCGGCAACGGAAAACGGAGTCCTGACAAAATGCAAATAACCACTTTCGGGGCAAATCAATTTAGGATAATCCATTCAGTTATAATCTTCAAGCGTTATTGCTATTTTTCGCCCTTCGATTTGTGTAGAATGTATCGGGAGCATTAGCAGGAGCAACCTTTAAAGTTTTTCGGTTGTTATGGAAATTGGGGAAACGTGTTAGCATTTCAAATGAGAGCCGGAGCCGGGTTTGGCTTGGCCCCGCCGGGTTTTTCACATAATTTCATGGGATGCCGGAAAGCGATTGGCAATCCGGATGGTAAATCCAAAAAGTTTAATCAATGTGCATATATTTGGATGCTGAAGCGATTGACGACTGCCAACAACTGAATTAATCAGCCAGAATGGCCAGTCAAAGCTCAAGCTGCGGCGATGCAACGTTCGTAATAAAAAAATAAATAAAATGCAATTACAATTACAAAGAATTAATAATAAATATTTACATATTGTGAAGGGCTTTGTTTATTCATTTCAAGTACCATTATTTTACCCTATTTTTTTAGACTTTTTTATTGATTCCTGTGCCCAGTCACGTTCCATATTCCCTTGCTTTCCCATTGGCCATAATCGTACATTTATATTCGCCACATAACTTTAAGATGTTCTTTTAGGGTGCCTACTTTTGGCAGAAGGCCAGGACGATAAACAATCCTGCGCCTATTTTCCCTGATTTTCGATGGTTTCTTTTCTCCTCCGAGGCGAAGGAGGCGGCAATGGAGTCACCTAAGGACCCAGAACAAACTTGCCCATAAAACGGGCCAGAAAACTTTATTGTTATTAATATTATTTGCACATAAATATAACAGTAAATAAACATACAAAGTGCGTATGTGAATGGCGGGGGAGAGTGTGGCACTCACGGCTCACAGCTCACACAGCTCACGGCTCGAGAGTTGACAGCCAGCCTGCCCCTGGCTGTTGCAAATAAATCATTGCACACGCCTGGACGCCCCTCGAGCACGCAACGTGCCCCCAATCCCGCAATCCAACAACAGTCCTTCGTTCCGCGCCCCCCCCACAACCAGCCAGGCCAAGGAGCACACATCCAAGCAAGCAGCCTGCGGCGGGAACCGGTGTGTTTGCTGCTTGTGTTTAGGCCAAAATAATGTATAATTAAGCTGGCCCAGAGAGTTCACCCGGTTGGTCGGTTGGTCCTTTAATAAAGCCAACCATCCTTCATGCCACGCACACATTGTGGGGGGTGCTGACAGCCCAAGAACGGGGCACAAGCAACAACAAGGTGGTGCTCCCTCCATTGATTCCTCGGTTGGTCACCCCATCACCCCTTTTTTGAGTAGAAGTTAGGGGCACGCGGAGGCCAAGTTATTTTCAATTAAGTGTTCTTAACACGTTGCCTAATCGACAGACATGTTCCCCCGGGAACTGGCAAATGCCACGTCCTCCTCTCTAATCACATTATGGCAAAGCCAAAGGAGACACACAAAAGGTCGAGTGAAAACAGTGACACGATGTGATTCCAATCTGCTTTTCGAGGAGAAAATTCCCAGTGGAAATCATTTAATCTGTGCCTATGCCGAGCACATACCTTGATCTTTTCTTTTAAATTTTTGAGGGGTTTAAAGAGTTTAGTTTGAAGATTTAAGGGAATAAAATAAAGGAAAAATTATAATGGAAATATCTATGAAAATTATAGGATTTCTATTGCAAACGGTCTTTAACGGGGCCTAATTTAATTTCCTTATTTTTTATTAAATATAATTTACGGCTTCACTTTAATATTGACACTTTCAGGGTGATAAATCCTAGAATTTTTGGTAATAGAAAAAGGTATGTAATAATCAGGCCGAGCAGGCAGGTACCCCATCCCCAAATCCTGCATAATTGCCGCCTTGTCGTAAACCAATTTAAATATTCCGTGTGGGCCACAGGACAGAGATTCCCTGGAGTGGGCTCAAAAATACGTTGTATCACGGCAGGGCAAATCGCGGAGCGTTTAAAGATAAGCAAGCATGTTGTTTCGCCTTTCATTAAATTAAATTAAATGTGTGTCTTGCGATAAAATTTTATATTCCGCCGGGATGTGGGTCGTCGCGAGCGAGTTCAAGGCGCTTTTCAATTTCACTGCAGCAACAGAAAACAACAAAAAAAGCAACTAGCCGCCGAAGCAGCGCCGTCATTTCCGCTGCCTGTCAGAGCAGCAACAATTTAATTTTTATTGTTATGATGTCATCAGCATAAGAACCAGGCCCGTGCCATTTGCAGTCCCCCTCAACCTCAACCTCGGCCTCAGCCGGAACCCAGTGAGCCCCACATAGCCCCCAATCCTTCAGGCAACCAGTTCCCTTCTGGTGGCCCGGCTGACGCACTTGGCCGACGTGAACCACATACAAATTGGTAGGAGGAACTCCGCTAAAATAAGCACTATCCCATCTCGGGACCCCCGGAGGCTTCTATTTCGAGTCCAAGAGCGATTTATGCGAGAATTGCCATTTGCCTCTGAAGGGATTTACTCGAACCGCTGACCAGTCAGACAGCCGAAGTGACGATGAAGTGTCAGTACCTCAGGGCACAGTTGAACCTCAAAGAGAAGGATTTTCCTGCCAAAGCTATAAATCTACCTTCTAATTCATATTAATCTCACGAAAAAAAAATACATTTTATATCAAATTCCAGTAAAAAATCTCTTTATAAAATTGAGTTCTAGGAAATTAACTCCAGACTTAGGGTTAGGGTTAGGAAGGCTTGACTGTATATAGACAACCATCGAATTACTTGGCCTGCGAGCAGTAGAATTATGCCCCACGGCCTGTGCACATTATTACGATGCCGGGGCTTTTATGTGGCTGTGCGGTAATGTAACATTTTGCTGAGCAATCAAAAGGCGCAGCAAAAGTTTCCAAGTTCGGATGGGGATGTCGGCAAGGACCGCATCCGTCTGTGGAGCTACCACCTGGTGGCCACCTGGCCAACATGCAGCCGGGAGTTTGATCGATAAACCAAGCCAAGCCAAAACCCGAACCCGAGGTCTCGCAAATTGAGGCGGCTGGATATATATCCAGCCGAGTCCCGTGTCAGAGTCAGAGGCAAAGTTTAATCTTTGATGCCGGCGACACATTGGACCCAAATTGATTTTTAAAGTTATCACAGAGACAGAGAGAGAGTGGGCCTTGGCTGTGCCTGTGATTTATGCAAAGTGGTTGGCAACTTTTGTGGGGGTTTTGTCTTAACAAATCGGGTCAGAGTGCAGAGTGCAAAACCGAAACAAAAAC
This sequence comes from Drosophila anomelani, assembly GCA_035045905.1. Classification (NCBI taxonomy): domain Eukaryota; kingdom Metazoa; phylum Arthropoda; class Insecta; order Diptera; family Drosophilidae; genus Drosophila; species Drosophila anomelani. Next base: position 16,649,690 of record JAWNOO010000165.1, read on the forward strand.
ACAACTCAAAGTTCCCCACTGCGAACGTGAAACAATGCCCATCCATCATTCCAATATCATGGGGTTCAGCAATCGAATACAGAGTTAGAAATTATATGAATTTGATATTAGAATACCTCTGAAAGAACTGACTAATCAGTTTTATTTTTTATATATTTCAAGGCATTTTAATAGGGATTTTAATATGACTTTTGCTATGAATTTAATAACTTTAATTTATAGAGACATTTTTCTTAGTGTGCATCCACTCCTCTCATTGATTGTCATCACGGCACTTACTCACCTGGGTTTGGTTCATTAATGGGACCTCTTCGATTCCGATTCTGATGCCGATTTTTGTTTCTTCTTTTTTCGAGTCCTTTTCCTTTTGTTTAGTCTTTGTTGCTGCTGCTGCTTCTGCTGCTTCCCCCCGACGCACATTTATTTTTGCAATTTGTTTGCCTTCCTCTTGGTTGTTGGGTTTGTTTTGTTTTGTTTGCTTATTTGTTTGTTTGTTTCTTAGTTGTTTTTGTTGTTGTTGTGTTTGCTCGGCTCACACACCGGCCGCACACCTAAACACTCGCGTAAAGTACTTGGGCACAGTATCCGTATCTGTACCTACATATACTCGTATCTGTATCTGACGAGGGCCCCGTACTCCTTCTCGGTTCTGTAACCGAGATGGGTCCTGCCAGGAGGACCGGGAGCACCAGGAGCACCTTGTTCAGGTGAAAGGAGAAAGAGAATGAGGAGGAGTAGCAGGGACGTGGTCGGTTCGAGTACGTAAATGAGTTTATTGCCGGCAATAAGCAAACTTAATGCGCCTGCACGAGAGGCATCGATGCAATATATCATCTGGATTCGAGTCGTTACCTGGAAAGAGACACAAAGCACACAAGAGGGGGTTAGTGATGAGTCGTAATTTCTATATATAGCCCAAAAGGTTTGACACAACTACTTGTCATATTTCCCAGAAGGTGAAGAGAAAAAGTCAAGTCCTTCAATTGTTACCAAATAAAAGTCAGAGATATTTGAGTTGGCTTACAGAAAGTCATACTTTCCTGTTATATCCTTGCAGGGTATATTATTTAAGTATGGAAATAAATAAATAAATTGTTATTGATGGTTTTTCTTTGCTTTAGTTTATATCAATCTCCAATTCGATAGAATAATCCTATGGGACATTTTAAGGGTATACAAACAACGCCTTAAAGAAGTCAGCTTCCTTTCTTTCTTGTTTATTTATGACTTGCCAGTTGTAAAGCCAGTAGATAGATATTAAATTTAAAATACGCTTTCAATGAAACCCAAAATAAAATAACATTTATATCGTTTTCAAAAACAGAAAGTCATAAAAACGTCGGGTCCTTTGTTGTTACATAAATTACACAACACTTAAGAATAAATACGCCTTGCAAATGGATACAAATTTGTTTTCAGAGATGATTCAGGCAAAATCTAAGGTCTTTGGGGACTTTATGAATAATGTGGATAAATACCTGGCTTTAAAATTTTACGATTAAAAATGAAACAACCTTAAACCGCATCTTTGGTTGGAAAAGTCTCTGGGAACTCCCTCTATAAACAGGTTTCTAGCAAGCCAAAAATCTACTTAATGAAAAGTTATCCCCATTTCAATTCCCAATCTTCGTATCATGTAAAAGTTAAGTCAACAAGAGAGTAAACACGAAGGGGAACCACAACACAATTACGGTCTACTCGCTCGGCGGCGTGTGTTCCGTGCTTCAGATTACTCATTTCGCATGGCAGGTACCAGGACGACTTCGAGTACAAGGAGCGGCGGCAATTCGAGGCAGCTGCCGTATTTTTTTAAGGAGCCCACGAAGGAGGCTTGCGAGGATAATAAAGCTTTTAAATTTGGCAGCCAACCGCCACAAACCAGAAAAAGAAAGCAACGAATTTAATGTGGTAAACAAGAATATATATATTGGCCAAAGGAATGGTTGGTATCTTTCCAGCAAAAGATATTTCTGTTTCTCGAAATTTGTTACAATTTACAGTCACAAAAATAATATATTTCTCTAATGAGAAAGTCTCCTTTTAATATATATTTTGAGATTAATTAAACCCAACTCTTAAGCAGATTAATATGAAGAACCAATTATTTGCTAAAGAACTCTTTTCAGATATCTGTATCTTACTCTTCAACCTTTTCATTAACAAAGACTCAATAAATTCCACGTTAGTTTATAATAATAAAGTCTTTACAAGCTTCTTTGTTTGACCGCACAGCTGAAAGTCTTCCTAATTGGCTCCCAATTAGTTGAAGACTTGAGGGTGTTAATTATATTCCCTGAGTTATTCCCTTATGTTTGCATGCATAAATTTCAGCAAAATCAGACCATCAAAGGGGTATTGTGTATGTAATATTATGTGGAAACAGCAAATCTCATAGGAAAGTCTGAATCATCAGTCAGTTTTCCACGAAACAACCAACCTTGTGTGCCATGTGTCCCGCCCAGTTTGTTATGCAAAACAAAAATTCAATTTCAATTCAATTAATCACGCTTGATTACCACCAATAATGGCCATCGGCAGCAGCAGCATCAGCAGACAGCAGACAGGAGACACGAGACGAGAGACAGCCAGGACACTGACAGCAAGCAAGAGAATTGAGAACCACTAGTGCCCCTAGTAGACTCCCCAGTGCAATCCACATCCACAGCTCGCCTTTTGTCCTTGGCTTGCAACTGCTTCCGATGCCGAAGCCGCTTTTTGTTTACCACTTTTGCACATTCTGCTGTCAAATTTGTTGATTTATAGTTCCCGATGTGCCACCGAACAATGGCGGCGGGGGCGGCAACTGGCACAAGACCCAATGCCCGATGACAGACGGTAGACGGGAAAAAGGCACAAAGGGAATACAAAAAAGGAAAAATATCCTGAAAAAATCACTTTAGCACAAGCTACGACTCAAGGATACCCGGCATGCAAATCGCAAAATAGGAAAAAGGTTTTCTGTGTTCCAAGTTCTTTGGATTTAAGTTAAAGTTTTATTGAATCTATAAATTTTAAGGCTCATTAAAGGCATAATATTAAGTCGTATTGACACATCATACCCCATGCTTCCTGGGCGATTGACTAGTAAAAAAAAGAAGGAAATATTGTGGGCAACAGAAACCTTGCGATAAAACCAAACTACAAAGAACACCGAGGAACATGGGGAGAAAACAAACAAAAAAAAAAAAAAAACAGAGAAGAAGTCGGCCAACAATTTCAATGACAATGCGGCAGTTGTCTGCCAGTTTTGCCAACCAGCTCGCCACTTGGCTTTTGTTGTGGTGCAGTTTCAGCTTCAGCTTCAGTTTCAGTTTTCCCTACGTTTTTCTGGGGCACTGGGCGGCTCGTCAAGTGCGAATTGTTTTTGGCAGAATGCGATTAGGTACCTGAAATAGTTTGTGGTCTTTGGGAGCGGCCACCCACCCATCATGTGTGTGCGTCTCTGTCCCGTGTCGATAAATCCAGTCGAGTGCGCACGGAAGCCAGTGTGTGTGTGTCCACAGAGCATTGATTGAATACACCCGTTGGCACTCTTCAATCCGTCCGGCTGTCCAGTGTCCAGCACAGGCCCTGAACCTGGACCCGTATTCGCATCCGTAGACCGCAAACACAGCGTCGCTCATTTGCAGGCAGTCCGCATCGACTTCTAACCCGGCTGCCCGATGTCAGGGCCGATGTCCAGATGTGTTTGATGAGGCCGGAGATAATCGTTTGGCAATTGAATGGAGTCCCACATGAGTCGGATTTTGGGTACGGACCACAAGGGTGTAGCTTTTTTTTCCTCCTGTCCCTTGATAAGTCTCTTGTCTATGACAACCCAGCGAATATTGACTGAAGAGCGAAAGTTATTCTTAAGGAATGCAGGCTTAAAACTTTCCTAACTTTCACTAAAGTTTGTAGCAACCAAATTTTGGAGACTAATCTAATTGAATTAATTTAATCTACTGAGAAAAGTGGTTGCCACAAGTAATTTAATCTAGAAAGAACTCTATTTAGCAACCAATCTTTAACAAATTGTATTTATTCCTCTTATTTGATTTTGCCATTAGTTTTATTTTTGCTGATAAACAACTCACCCTTTGAGAGACTGAAATGAATTTATTTTTCAGCCTAAATCGTTTGATTTATTATTAAGTAAAGTGTCTATTTCAGGAATTTAATATTACACAAAATTACACAGAAATTGTTAAAAACTAATCACATGTAAATATACCAAAGGAAAATGTCAAACTCTGAAATTAAACTAATTTAGAAATGCAGTTAATTTATGTTCTGGGAACCTGCAGCTCCACAAATAAATTGTAAGCTTCAAAAAAGGGGTTGCTCTTTGGCTAATGGAATGAAAAGGTTATTGGGAAAACCATTTTTTTGGTCAATTTTAGACCACAATTTTGTAATATGAAAAATGGTTTACATAAAAATAAAGTTGTACAAGTATTTTTAATTAGTTTAGGACATAAACCACTTCCCGTTTTTAATTATCCTAATCACGTTTGACTTTCAAACACGAACTAATTAATTGCCTCCTCCTCTAGTGCAGGAGTGGGTGGGACATTTATGATTACACTCGATTTAGGAGGAAGCCTTATGGGAAATATTTCCGGCACAATTCTGCCACAACTGGGCCACTTACGGGTGCTCAAATTTGCAAATTGAATGGACCTACTTTCCAGCGGCTTTAACCCCATTGCAATGGCCATTATTGAAAGCACACCGACACCGAGACCGACACCAAGCCCGAGACCGAGACCGTTGACCAGAGCAGGGATTGGGTATGGGGTTCGGGGTTCGGGGGGGCCCGTCGTCCATAAATAACGGCAAAAACAGTCAGATAAATTTGCAGGAGCTATAAACAAGCTACTCCGGCGGACTCCCCGAGTCCCGCACTCCCAACGAAATCGATTTAAATGCTCCGTTTGCGTGTTTTGTGTTCCGAGCTCGCCGGGTTACCTTGAAGTCTTTATGTAATTTGTACACAGAAATAAAATGTGATTCAAATTATCGAGAAGATATGTTAAAGGTATTTAGTTGGAGGTATTTTTATGGTCAGAACTTCTTGGTAAGTAAATCTTAATTAGACAAAGTGATTAAGGATTCATTAAATGGTTAAAAGCTATTTCAGAAAGCCATATAATTAATCCACATAAATCCTTATAAATCAGGAATCCTCTGCATATTTATATTTATTTTCTTGCAGTGCTGGCCAGGACCGGTGTGGCCGCTTTGTGTCCCGGTTATAGCCGTCGCCACAAAGCGAATTTCCATGCTAAATAGCCCGACACGTGGCATCTGCCGTTCTCGACATCCTCATTCTCGCTCGCTTCCACCGCGTGCACCATTTTGATTGGCGTCTGATAAGCCGTAAGGACAAGCCGGAGTCCTGGCCACCGGCACCGGAGCACAGCGTAGAAGCTTCAGATAAGAACGGACTTCATTCAGCCAGCCAACCGACCAACCAACCAACCAACCCACCGACCGACGGCCATTTCGATTGTTTTGCCCAGCGCCAGCAGGGATTCGGCAGGGACTCAGGGATTCTCGGGGAGACGGATACACTTTCCGTGTTCGCTGCATTGGTTTCGAACAAACAGATTTTACGGCCACCAAGGCACGGGACAACCGCACGCAAGGATAATTACAGACGAAAATGCAAACGTGCGAGGAGCGGGGAAATGGAGAATCCCGAATCCTTATATTCGTTTACATATATGTAACTGAACTTTAAGCCAGGTAAAAAGCATGCATAAATAAATTTATCAAAGAACTGGCATTCATGTAAATTCCTTTACAACAAATTCGAAATTCCCTTCTCAATCAGGAACGCATTTGATTGCACAAAAATCACGTATTGAAGCTCATTTGATTTTGGGACACAAAATACAGCTTATTGCATTTTCAGTTGCCAGTTTCAGAGGACAACTGCAAGCTGCCAAATCCTTAAGGATTAGTTAAGCATTTGAAATATTTTTCGCAGACGTGAGGAACCCCAAAACCAATTTTCCAAACCTTCGGGGTCAATGGGAACCAATTGCCAGGAGTCATAGTAAATAGGAACGCGAACAGTCGTCGTTGAAGTAATAATTAAGGTGGGAATGTTTAAGTAAAAGTACGTTTTTTATTGGAATAAACATTTTAAACACCTTTCCTTATATAAAACGTGCTAATTTTATGCAAACTATAGGGTTTTAAATTAAGTTTTAGAAGTTGATTTAAGAGATGGATTTCAAATAAAAAGTTTATGGTCTTATGAAATTCCATTAAAAAACTAGTTTATTTATAGTACAGGATTGTGGACTAAGAATATACAAGACATTTTCTTATCAAAATTCTTGCTTTCTGCTTTCTATTTCAATTTCCCCTCAGGGACTTTCAGCCTCTTCCCAACCTGTTCTCCTATTGCTTTGACCACAGGTGTAGATCTCCGTGTGGGTGTTAACCTAGAAAGTTCACCTATGCACATATGCAACGCATACAAGGGTGCTCTTGTATGCCCCCAGGGGGGTTTAGTTGCAGTTGTGTGTTTGCCTAATACATTGTTGCAAAAGCAAATCAACACAAATTTTGCAAAGGATACGTGTGTGCGGACTTTGTTGCCTGCCGCCGCCTACCTACCTTTTGATGGCTGATGGTGTCTGCCCCGTGTTAGGGGAACATGCAACATGCCTGCCTGGCCACTCCTCCACTTCCGCCCCAGCGACCATAAGCCATAAGCCACCACCCGCCCCCTCTGTCACGAAGACACGGGCTGACATGCAAACACATAAACGCCATTTCGCCTCCAGTTTTGCCACCTAAATGGCAATGACATCGCCGTAGACGTAGACATAGTCGAAGCTCCACAAAATGGTCGACTTTCGAGTCGACTTTCTGGCTGGTTTCGTGTTCGGGTCACTTTAATATGTGTTCCTGCCTTCCAATCTCCTGTCGATGGCCAGTCAAACGAATCCGGGCCTAAAACGTCAAATTAATTTTATACCAAAACGAAACCAACCAAAGCGAACCCTCTTCTTGGCTGCAGTGTTGACCGAGTTTTTTTATTGAAACTTTCGTGAAGAAAATAGGTAGTTTTGCTGATTTATTTAAAGGAAAAATCCCCCTCAATTCGCTAAATTCTTTTCCACACAATCAATATTTTCTAAATTAAAGTAAAACCTCTAAACGGAAACCAGGAAATGTATACCAATCACTAAAATAAATCTAGATTTATTATTTAACAGAAAAAACTGTCTATATTCTGTATTGTGTCACATCACAGGGATTCAGGATGAGTTTGGAGGATGTCGGCAACTGCTGCTGGATTCACATTTGACACGTACACACACATACGAGTATATGTGACAGCTCGCAAACTGGGCCTGGCTTAGGCCACATTTAGTTTCGGCCGGGTTTGACAGCCAAAATGGCCCCCGTTCAGAGCGAGGACAGCGAAACTCCAGCAGGCTTAATGAATTATGTGTGCGAGAAGTGAAAGTTTCGCCAAAACCTGGCCCACAAATCAAATGATTTCAGCATAAATTCTGTGTAAATTTCGCACCTGCGAAACGGGCTGAGAAGGCTGTTGCCTTGGGCTTGGGACTTTTTCACGAAGAAATTACATCCTATCGTTCTTGGGAAATCAAACCGGAGGGTTGACTCGCCAGATTGCAGTTCTCGGAATAAATTGTTATTCAACTGACGTTGTTGGCAGGCTAAATAAAGAGTTAAATGCTGCCTTGATCAAAGCCAAACGAACTCTCGTGGCATTGCACTTTCCGTATTTATTGAACCAAAACATTGTGGTCTTAAAATTAATTCATAGTCTATGCAAATACAAGAGTTATGCATGACCACACCACAGTCATACTCATAAGGATTCAAATATTTTAAATGCAAATGCTAAACAAATGCAGAAATATTGCGGGATTTATGGGGATATATTTTTTAAAAATATATTCGTGGATTGCAGAAAGAGAGAAAACTGTCAGTGATTTATTAATAAAGTGTTAAGCCTTTAAACCTTTTTCTTTCATTTCTAAAATCCTGATAATTCATTTAAAGCAATTTAAAAATATTTTTAAAATTTAATATAAAAAGAAAATTATCTGGAAACAATTAAAAGGCTTGAAGCACTTTTAAATAACATTCTGGCACTATTTTTAGATATTTTTTTGTTAGTTACAACGCTAAATGAAAACATTGCCCATGGCAAACGGAATCTTCAAGTTAAGTCACTTTTAATGAGTGTTCCTCTTGCTTTATACACATTCAGTGACTTTTTTACACATCGATTATTGATCCGTGCCAGTTTGGCGCGCAGTCCTTTTGCAACTTCTTACGTCATTTGGGAAATACTCGACAACTGGTTCGCACTGGTTGGCCTGGGCTCTGGGGCTTGGGGCAACATTTCCCCCATTTTCCGCCACCGCGCAGGATGTGTCATCATTAGGGCTCGTCGTCATCGTCGTCGTAGTCGTGCATTCCCCTTTCCCCCGCGCCGTGGTTTCTTTTTTTTCTTTTTTTTTTTGGCCCGGCCAATACACAAATCGATCGCTGTGGTTTCTTTCATTAAGTATATTTCGCGCGTCGGTTTGTATTCTCGCCCGCCCCGGCGTTATTATTGTAATAAAAATTTACGTAAATCGTGCCCCGAACATTGCCCCAACCCACCACCACGGCGTGTGTTCCCAGGACGTACGCCTCCCACTCCATTGGCTCCATCGTTCAGACCAACACATTGGCTCACGCACTGTCGTGTTGGCTCGTCCTTCGGCGAAAAGTTTCCTTTGTTTGCCAATTTTTATGAGCAGGCCACGCTTCCGCCGAACCGAAGAACCGAAGGGGCGGCGGCTCCACGCCCACTGCCCCACATTAACCGACCATTCCACCAGGTGGTGCGGTGGTCAGGTCAACTCAGATCCTTGGCCATCTTTTGCCGCCTTCTGCTGCTGTCACTGTCGCAGCTGCTGTTGCTTTTGCGGCTTCTTCGTCTTTTGGCCAACGACACCTGCAGACTAATTAATGGCAAATTCCAGCCACCTCACTTTGCCATACATACAAACAAACATATATGACCCCCATTCACCTGGGCCCTACCTATGAGTGTGTGTGTGTGTGGATACACTTGGGGAAAATGGTAAAGAATAGGGTTTTGAGTAGGAGCTTGGAAATAGCTTTACCAATTAATATTTGTGAGGAATTTTTGAGGGAATTATTTGTATTAAATATTAATATTTTTAAAGAATTTACTTTACGATTTAATATTTATATTTACTTAATTAACTTTCTTATTGCCGATTTTAACCTTTCTAAGTGTGCCTAAAACTTAACGTTATGAAATCACAAAGTTGCCACCATTTACAGCCTGACATGGCCACCAAGGCGTATACGCAATTTTATTATTATTTAATACGTATACGCCCTGTTGGCAATGCCAGCAACGATTGTGTCTCCGCTAATGGCATCAAAAGGATAACCCATTCCCTAAATGACATCCTAATTGATTCGATTAGGCCTGGCTATCAATTGAATGTCTCAGACAATTTGCATCCGATGGGGAGCAGTAAATACTTTATCAAATTATGGCGCTAGAAACTATGCTACAGAAATAACATAAATATATGCCTATTCTCGAGTGGATAGTCAAAGTGATGAAGACTGTAGTGACACTTGGCGTTACGTTGATTAAGTACTCAAAGTTATGGCAAATGTTTCCGAAGAAAGGGGAATATAAGTCTAGCATTTTCATGTCCTTTGTGTGTGTCGAGTGTGCACAACGAAGGAGGGCAAACATATTTGAGTTTCGTCTTTTGGGTACTTGAAAACATTTGGAAACTTTTAATGACATTCTCGCTTATTATTTTCTAGGGCTTCGCAGTCAAGTGTTGCGCCGCCTTAATCAATGGCAGACAATTGTTCCCGCAGTGGCTGTAATTAACAGATGACAAAGGCAGCTATCCTTGGAATAACCACACACACACCCCCGCAATCCTATACATATATTTATATATATATAGAATGTGTGTGTTGACCAGAAGGGAAAACTCGATGACACTTACGGATATTATTTATTCAGGCAAATTGCTGCTTACGAGCGTTTCATTCGCCAGCATTTTACATTCGATTTCCATTATGCCATTTGTTGCTCGAAAGGCTTTGTCAGCCTGATTTGGTTTCCGTTTCCCGGACGTAACGAGGGCCATGACGATGACGAGGACGAGGGCCAGGACAAGGACCCCAAAAACCGTTAATACAGACACACACACACACACACACGACAATGCCTCCTTTGTTGGCCATTTTAGGCCTACAAGAGGCAAGGACGTCCCCTCAAGTGCTGGCAATTATTTACAACAATCCGAGAATGGCTCTCTGCCAGGATCAAAGCAGCCAGGAGGTGGTGATGTCCCATTCACCCACTACATAGAGGATATGCCATCGATATGCACTTGGAGAAAATAAAAACAAATTTACAAAACTATTTTCAAATAAGACTTTGTTATTTTTCTTATTTTCTTTTCTAAACATTCAAAATCTAAAAGGCTTGTCATCCCCCTAAATTATTCCCAGTGTATGTGCGTGTCTGTGGCGAAATAGTTTAACATTCTACGGATTTTCTTGGAATTTTCGGAATCGTTTGCCCAGCATCTCTCCTCAGCCGTATGGCTTGTTGGCGAGGTTTTCATTAAGCGAGCGGAAAATGACGCATGCCTGGCTCTTTCGGGCACGCTTCGCTTCACAGGACATTTGCGGTTATCCTTTATTGTCTGAGTGGCAATGTGGCAATCTAGCAATCTGGCTGGGTGTATGCCAGCAAATGGGACCTAGGAGATCCGCCACTCAAACCCAGTTTCCGTTTCAAAGCAAACATCATTCTCTCATCCGAACCAATCTCTGGCGGCGCTCAGAACAAAGGGAAGGAAAGTGCCTTGAAGTCCATTTGCTAAATAAATTTGATAAACAAGAAGCGCCCAGCGGCACAACGAGACAGGACACTGGGGAGAAATACTTATAACTTTTTGTTGCGATTTTCTTATATAGTTTTTGGATAACTTTAAACTTTCAGGATTGCCTGCTAAATAATTTTTAAAGTTAAATAAATTATACCTTAATTCTTACTTTATTTTTTCCATGTACTCATATTTTTTGTAAATCTCCAATATTTCAAAATTACCCCCATTAAATATGTAAGAGATCCTGGTTGCTATTTTTATGCCAAGTGATGTCCCTCCGCACTCTGCAGAGTGGAAGCCTTGTATCTCGACTGACCCCAATTGGCAACAAAGTGGGTGTCGCAGCTCCTCGGGGCAATGGAGGAACTTTAGCATTCAATCTGCTGAAAACACGAGACCAGTAAAAAAGCAACGACAAGCACTCCCCGCGAGCAGACATTTCATACTCCAGACTTCGGGGCCACTCGCATCCACTGCTTTGCACTCCTCTCCGCCCCGGAATATTAAATTCTTGATGCTATTACCCGCTTGTTGATCCACATCATGCTAATTAGCCTTAACTTTTTGACGTCGCACTTGTCGGGGTTAAAGATAATGCCGCCACCACCGCTGCCGCCCCTCTCAGGAGTCCAGACATTATCGGGTTTCGGGTTTTTGAGAATGCTAATTGAGGGGTGAACGTAATTTATACGCAGTTTCTAAAATGAAATATCGAACGACGTCAGCACGGAATTAGCCCATGAACGATGACGACTCGACGACTCCATGGCGCTTCATCTGCCTGTCGTCTCTGCCATGACAGCTTAAATTCTGGCATTAACTTTTGGCCTTCTTGGCTGGCAAAAGTTCTTCTTCGAAAATGTTTAAATCCGATAAATATGACGAGCATAAGTAGATGTTCTTAAAAAACTTGTGCAGGATTCTTGAGAAGTTCGTTTTCTTATAATTAAAGCAAACTGGTTCCAATTTTAAAAACATTTTATGATTTCATAAAAGGAACTTAAGGTTTTTTTAGCTTTTTATGTTGTTGAAAACTTAAGCAGAGAGCAAAGGTACATAATTTCAGTTTAGTTAACACAGAAAATATTCTATGCAGATAATTAAGAGTTCCTCTTTCCATTCCCAGATTCGATTTGGTTGCAAGTACAGGGAATTGCTGGCTTAAATCATACTGTTTCGCAATTTATAAAATTTAATTAATTCTTCAGATTTATCCAGTCATGGCCAGAAGCCAGGCAGGCCAACCTGCTGTCCAAAAAGAGGCTTTTGCACAAATCGCCATCAACTATGTAGCACCGGCACCGCACAATCAGTGGCCTTTGTCCGAGCAGGCCGCACCTCCGCTTCCCATACCGATCCCGATCCCGTCTAGGTTTCTGTGCCCGCTATGCCTTTCGCCCCTCTCACCTGGCGGGCGTCCCCGAAAAGCTGAGTGAACCTGCATCGCCGGCAGCCGCACCCAGGACACAAATCAAATTAAGAACTGACAGACCGCACCACACTGAACAAACCTCAGACAGAGGGAAAAAAATGGGGTTCTAAAAACAAAATATATTTATAATAATATAACCCACAAATAATTGATTTTAATCTACGAATTTTTTTATTAATTAAGAGATTTATTTTAATTTTTTGCCGAAACCAAAAGCCAAACAAATCCCCAATTAAATGCTAATAAATTTTGTATATCAATCTATTAGCCACCGATTTTTTCCTTGTGTGTACAACGAACCGAACCAAACCGGACCGGCAGTAATTACGAGAGAGTGGCCGGCGGTGGGTGGCTGGCAGTAGTGGGACGGACGGTGGGTGGATATCAGGGCTCGGGCTGGCCAACCACCCACCCACATATAGTGCATAAATCACTTCGCATTCAGCGAACACGAAATCTATGCCCCTGACGCGCCCATCGAGAGGCCGGCTGGTGATTTATATTGATTAAAACTAGATTTCAATTCCAGCCGAAGCAGCCATTATAAATGGAAGATAATCGTCGAGTTTTTTGTGTTCCCTCGAGTGCGAAGAGCCGAAAAACAAATGAAATCTCCGAAAGGACTTGAATGGCTTCAGACAACCAGCACTCATTCATAATTGAATATCCTTGTATCTGTTTTTTTGTAACGACCTAAAGCCTGATTAACTTTGAATGGAAATCTAAGTCATTTATTAAATTACTTTAGTTTTTTGTGTTCTTTTTAGTTAGTAATTTATAAAAAGAAACTAAATAAAAATAGATAGAAAATTAATAAAAAAAAATGTTTACTTGGCTTTATGACATAATGCACACTGTCTTAAGTGCACTATGTAGATTATATATTAGTTTTCTTCTTCAAGAACTTAAAAATTAATGGTTTTAAAATGAGTACTTAAAGTTCATTCATTTCTTGCAATAATAAATTTATTTCTAATACAGTTACCTATAAGATCCGAGAGTTTATATACTTGAAATAGTTAAAAAAAAAACTATAATAATTTCTGTATCGTGTTCACATCTCATCCTACAATATGTTTCATTGAGTGCCATTTAGTTCCTACTATTTCAACTACAAACCAGATTAACCCAGATATAAACTCAGATACAATCCCAGATACAAACTCGTATACATTTGTTTATAAACAAAGCGGTCATTAAGTTGAAAACCATTTTTAATACTAGTTGCAAATTAGAGGAAGTTGGTCTGTAATTAAATGTGCGCGTATTGCTCTTTCCCAATGGCCATCGTCAACGGGATAAAAGTGAGCAATCAGAGTCAAGGGGAAATCCATCCTGATGCTTGTTTGCAATTCAACCAGCGAGTTAACCAGTCAGTCAGTCAGTCGGCCAACCAGGAGGAGCTCTTCACTTGTCGCTTTCCCATGTTTGGCCATCGTTTCCGGATAACGGCGTTCAATTTTCATCCCTGTTGTTGGGTTTTGCGGTTCCCGGATCCGGGCCTATGTGTCCACGTCTGCGTCTACGTCTCTCTCTGTCTGTGTGTGAATGGGCTTCGTGCGGTTCGTTTTGCGGATTTGTTTTCGGTTTAATTAATTTTAAAATGGACTTCTACCTTGGCGCTAATTGCACTGACTTTGATTTATGTGTTCAGATAATGACCGAATTGGTTTTCAGGCAACCCACTTGCTCACCTGGCCACAGCACGCCCACCTGTCGTTGTCTGTTTGTGTCGCTGCGACTTGCCAACTCGGAAGGATGTGGCACGCTGCGAGCAGGAGCATTCCAAGAAGATTAATTCAAGAAATAGCTTGGAAATGGCCAACAGAAGGGACCTTTGTTGAGAGCCAACTTAAGGATTTAATTGATTTCTTTTATATTGTTTTAAACAATAAAATTAAAGGTCGTTTCTATTTTTAAAGTTCTCTAGCTGTGATCAGGCGATTAAAAAGCTTTAAAATAACTCCATTTTGCAACTATCTAAAGAACAAATATACAAAGTTTCCGGTTGATTATTCCTCATCCTTTATACTTTTCAAATAAAAAGTTTGCTCGATTTCTTGCTCGTACGTACATTCGATTGGTTTTATGGCAGACATAAATTTTATGCTGCAGTGGATTCATGCTTCTTGCCGCATTTTGGCCAATTTATTATTGTTACCCAATTTTTCCTTTTAGCCGAATTTCGCCGTTCTTCAATTGATGTCCATAAACTTTCGGCATTTTAAATTTAAGTTCTGTTTTAGTCATGCTCGGGAAAAACTAAAGGTGCCACGTACGTACGTGGAAATTGAAAGTCTTAACGAGGGAGATAAGAAACAAAAATGTAGAGAGAAAACAAACAAAACTGAAATAAAACTCGGGAACAGCTTAAGATCTTGATCTGGGAAAACTCTAGTATGGAAAAGAAAACAAGAAAATGTCATGGAAAATGGCTAAACCAACGAGACGTGAGGTAGTTTAATGTGTGTCTTAATAATTTAGGAAGGAAATTCATTGTTTTTTAAAATTAAACACTATTCATAGGAGTATTCTACCACTTTCCCACTAATAATTAAATAAATATTAAATACTTTTAAGCAAACTGTTGACCTTGACCGTTTTAAATAACAAAAATCTAATGGTTCATCTGTAAGTGGTTTCCATTTCTCTGGCATAAACCAGAGGAAATGTGGGTGCATTCATTAAAGTTTCGCAAGATTCTGAACTTGGATATTTATTTTTGCTGGCCGAATAAGTAAAGGAAAAGCAATAATTTCCCCCTCGAATGGAGGCCAAAGGCAAAAGAAAAATGTTCAAAGGCGTCTGTAGATTTTTCCGTTGCAAACTTTCCATCGAGTTGTTTCTCTGTTATCTCGAGAGGACATTTTTTCGGCCTCGTAAATAACCAGATAATTTGTCAAGGTCTTAAACTTACATTTAAAAAACTTGTCTCGTTTTCTTAAGTCTCCTTAGCAGCTGCAACATTATCAATTACCTGAAATGAAAGATGAAATTTGTTTGGGATGAGTGAGGGGCACCTTGATGGCTGCTAATTAAACTTAAGTAATGGAGCCATAAAGAACATGATTGCTGAATATTAAATGTAACATTTTGTTCAAGCAAAAAAACAAAAAATGTTTATGGTGGCTAATTAATCTTGAGTAATTAGCACTTGAAGAAATGCCTCAACAAAGGAAAATGGCTTTTTAGGAGGCTCAAACCTGAGAGGCGATGAAAAATAAAAATGGGAATTTTTAAGATATCTCCCCAAGTTTTTATCAACTCAGAGGGGATCCTAGAAAGCCATAGACTTAAGGTGTCACATGTGCTAGGAATAAATACTCCCCATTCCTGTTTACACACAAATTCCTGTTATATTTTGTTTATGAAAAATTCCCAACAACGGCGTCCCAAAAATATGCGGCAATAATTTTCACATTAAAATTGATTTATGACGACGACGCTCCACGGCATCCTCCCTCAAGCTCCAACCACATCCTCCGCCTACATCCCATACATAGCTGAATATTTGGCAGCCGACGCATTCGACAAATCTTGGAGCTATTTGTGTTGGCTCCCACATCCGGCGAACAGGCGTCGGATGACCAAACAAACCATTGGAATTGGCTTGCAGCCTTAGCGAGCCCCGCCAGCCATAAATCATTTCCCTTGGCCACTTCTTCTTTCCTTGGCATCACGAAGGAGGATTCCTTGGCCAGGATCCTCTGCATCCACCCTGCCTCCCCACCTGACTTTGCACCTTTTTTTCGGTACCCGGACGTCACGAGTACCCAACACGGACGTCATTGGAGACCTGTCTTTGTTTTTACACTACCAAAAAATATATATAAATATCAAAAGAAACAATTTGTAGCTTAAACTAAAAAACTTAATCAAATATTTCTTATTGAAAGGTAAACATGTTCCCAATAAAGTTGAATACAATTATTAAATAGTTACCCTTAAATTAATTCAATGTGGAAATTCAATTTGGAAATTCACTTACTAAAAAAACTCAAGATTTAATTAAATATATTTCTCCTAGTGCACAACTGTCCGGCACGGCGCTCGCTCATAAACGAAATTTATTAGCATTTAAATGTTTCAGCGGAGGATGGGGATCCGCAGCCTGGGGAATGGGGGAGTTGGCCGAAAAATGGCGCACATATGGCCTGGCTAGGTAATGAATATTACAACAGTAGAGAATAGCGGATGGCAGGAGGAGGAGCTCCCACATTAGCATCGATGGATGCCGTGGGCCTTGTACCATGGACCGTGCCAAGAGAAGTATGTTGCATAAGCCAAAATTAGTTTATGCATATTTGAAGGCTCCAAAGAGAGGGCCCAAGGGCTGGCACAGGACGAGGACACACAGGAGAGACGTCGTCGCCCACTCGCCTTTGTGTTTCGTTTCCAATAAAGCAAACGCTTGCGCCCCACTTCGCCATGATTACATTTATCTAGTACTTCTTTTTATGCCCAAAAGTGTGCTAAGCATTACAAATTCACAAATCTCTGTGTCGCAAGCAAGGAAATAAACGCCAGCAGCAATTCTCAGCGGATGAGGCCAACATTTAAGCCACCAGCTTCAAGCCGATATCATCGGAGTGTAAATTTAAATGTCGCCCTCCTTTAACACTTTACACAGCAAAAGTTTAAAATTCCCCTAAGAAGAATGGCTGCTTTGGGGAAACCAAGAAACAAAGGATATGTTGGGTTAATCCTTAAAGTAAAGAGGCTTAAGTTTAAACGTGTAAGATTGAGCTTTTCGTCTGTCGGTTTTTAATTGAAGGTTTTAAATATAAAATGTTTCTCAAATTTGAAATAAATAAAGAAAGATAAGACATTTTAAAAATTTATACAAAGTATTCCTAAAGCCTTTGAGCTTTTAATATAAATTGTTTAAGTCTTCCTTTTCTATTACCATTCTGTAAATTTATTCCATCAAATGTCCCCTTCCCCTTTTTTTTAGCAAAAATCATGGCAGTATAGCAATATCATTACATAATGCTTATAAATATTACATTTACTAAATGGTTCCACTATTTAAATGGTAAAAGCATAACCGGCAGCCCATAAAATTCATTAATAATGAAAGCTATTGAATT
Organism: Drosophila anomelani; assembly: GCA_035045905.1. Lineage (NCBI taxonomy): Eukaryota > Metazoa > Arthropoda > Insecta > Diptera > Drosophilidae > Drosophila > Drosophila anomelani. The sequence continues at coordinate 16,667,140 of JAWNOO010000165.1, forward strand.
AAATGATTCCATTGAATTTTTATGAGCATTTTTCCCACATCCACTTTGCTTTTATTGCAAAAAAAAAAAAGGAGGAATAATGCAGGTTGTTCAGAAAAATAAAATTCTTCACACGTCCATGGAGGTTGAAATGGTATCAAACTTTTAAATATTACATTTCCATTTGTCCCACTATTCCAGCTGCTTTGAAATTTTAAAAATTTGCACCCTGTCCTGTCAATCAAATGACCCTTTAAAGGCATCAAACCAAACGTCAAAATCAAGGACATAAGGCGAATGGCTTTCAATAGGGAAAAGTGACACATTAACCGATGATATTGTACAGTGCGCTTCTTGGGTATTAAAGGTAAAGCCGCGACAATTTAAAAATAATTCTTTAAAGCCTTTTTTGAATCATGAACTGATAAAATAATACAACAATTTAAAGCAAAAAATATATAAAAATATACTTCTTCTTTGAATTTAAATTTAAAGTAAATTGTTTTTAGGGCTTGCAGTGAGCCCAAAAAATAAAAAAGAAAGTTATTCGTTTACTTTGCTTGAATTTAAATTAGTCAGCAGCTTAGCAGCTGGTTTATAGTTTTGTTTCACCTTAAGAAATAAACCTAATCATCTGTATGTTATTCAAGTGCATTTCTTTAAAAAATAATTTGCAAAAGGTAAAAATTTGCAATGTTTTTAGGGACCATCTTGAATTTTTGTTTCATCTTCAACTTACAATTTATAAAAACCAAAAATAAATGCAACATTAAAATACAACATTTTCCCCTGTTCAAAAATAAAGGGAACTTCCTGATTCCTTGGATGTTTCCTGCCTTTTTGCATGCAAATTTAGCAAAATATCAGTCGCATTAGACAGACACGAAACGCACTGTAGACAGGGACTATTGAAAGGGTAACGAATCCTTGATGTTTGCAAGCAAACAATCATATGTACGAGTTCTTGTTTACCGTGGATGCATCCAGCAATGCGGGCATACATATTTCAATTGATTTGTTATTGAACGTGGAGGAGGCTTTACTTTACTCAGTCATGTAACTCTTGCTAGCTTGTTTACTTTGTTTTTCTTCCTTGTTTTGTGTGATTTTTGCGATTTTCCGGAATTACACACAGCACACCAACAACAACAGCACAGCACACAGTTCGCAGGCGAGTCGAAAGTGTTTAAAGCGCGGCAAAAATCAAAAAGGCGAACGAAATCGAGTCGAAATCGGCGGTCGAAAGGTCGACGGTCGGCAGGTCGCGGTCTGCTCCACCGTTTTGGGTCATCCGCACTGTGGGACGGCTGCCGACGAACTGAGGCAACAGCGATGCCATCCGCTCGTTTAAAGGACGAGAACGACAACGATGAAGGCGCCGCCAGAGAAGGCTGCCAAAACACTCCACGCCTGATAAGGATAACGACACGAAGATGGGGACTCGGTTAAGCCACTCGGGCGTATACACAATGCGACTCACAAGGCCTAAAAACTGTGCCGATACGCTTGCGGGGCAATAAATATATGTTTTCTATGGAAATTTAAAGCTTTTTAATACTATAATTAAATTTATTAATAATTTTTATAATTTAAAAAATACTTGAAACATTTTAAATGTAACAAAAGAAAACTTATAAAATCTTAAAGATAAAAAATGGTTAATAAATGGTTCAAAAAATGTTGCTCAAAAATGTTTAGCAATGTAATTTATGACCTTGACCCTTAGTAATTATTAACCAGTTAATTATTATAACCATCGCTAGTTAGTTTCATTTAGGCATTTAGCTTGATTTCAAGGGATAAACTAAATTGGCTTAAATTGGGAAAAGAAGGCGAGAGTTTAATGATCTTTTGGTTTTACCTATTATAATATATTTTAAATATATCTAAAAAATCCCTTTAAAACTTGTAATTTAGTTTGTTTTTGTTTTGTTTTGGTTCTCGTATCCCCACCTCGGCTGTGCGTGAGTATGTTTTGAATTTTTCTAATAATATGAATGCAAGCGTAGAGCAAATGTCATAAAATTCCACTCAAAAATTTCAAAGTTGACAGTAAATAACGGCTGGGCATAAAAAACAACACATCATAAATGTTTGTTGAGCCGCACATTTTCACTAATTGAGAGCTGGGCCCCAAATAAATTCCCAAACATTTTTTAGTAAAACAGCCAACATACTTATTAGTTTGATGCAATTACTCAAGTGGCGAAAACTTTTCAATTGCGATTATGTATGTTTTGAACTCGACGAGTGATAAGCATCTCTCTCTCTCTCTTTCTTTCTATCTCTGCAGTCTCTTTCGGCACTTTCTTCTCTTTGGGAGCGCTTCGTGCGCAAGCTCAAAAGCGCAAAGGTAAACAAACGAAACTTTCATTCATAAAATAGCAACAACGCAGCCGGCGAAAGAGACGGCCGAAGCGAGAGTGAAAGACAGGTGGCATGGGGGAGGGGAGTGGGGGCGTGAATTCAAATGGTAATCAAAACAAAATTGAAAAGCTTTCCGCCGCCACATGTGCACATCGCGGTTTTGTGAGTCACTCAGCCCGGCCAGTGTCTGGGAGTTAATTTCAAGCCGCCCACGGAGAGCGCTTGGTTTTAAATCTCATTACCAAATTTCCGTCACGCCTCATTGACGCCAGGTAGCCCCAATATGGCAGGTAACTGAGTGTGCCACAAAAGGTATCCCAAAATAATCGCACAGCAATTAAAGCTGTAGACGGGATGACTCTGACTGCTACAGCACTCTCTGTGAAAGCACTTTCCTCATTTCAGTATTGAAAACATTGGTTTTTTTAGCTAAAATTAACATCATTAAATGAATGCACTTTCTTAGTCATCATATATTTATACAAGTAAGACAATTTAAAACAAGTTTAAAATTAGGTAGAACTCTTAGTAACTGACATTCACAGGTTTAAATTTAACAGCACTGTTAGTAGTTAACATGTATCTACAGTTTAGTAGTTAACTTGTATCTGCAGTCAAAGGCTGCAAGCTATGAAGGCGGTTCTCTCAGATTCTTATTCTGTTCTCTCTTCGATTTGTCATAAACAAATAAAGAGAAAACTCCAAACAAATAATGCTGCAGTTGTATTGGTAGAGGTTGCATGCCGGTTTTTGTTATTCCTGTGCTCCTCTGGCGGTGATTCATCGGCAGCAAACACAGCGGCGACAAATTCCAAAATTAAAGACTCTTTCTGGAACTCCACGAAGAATCAAAGAAGAAAGGAGGGAGAAGAGGAAGAGGAATGTTTAAAGAAAGAAGACAGCAACCTCTGGCCTTGATTTGGAAAGAAATTCCATTACATTGGCTTTTCAGGCTTCGAATAATTTGCATTTGCAAATGCGAAATAAAGCTATAAATGCGTCGCCAGATTTGGTTTGCAATTATCAGATATAGGTACAGAATTAAATAAATTAAATTATTCACAAAAAGGGAATACTAGCGACTATGTAAAAAAGCGATCGTACCTTTTCAAAAATCAAACAAGCAATTTACTAGATTCGCAGATTAAATTTGCCTGAAAATCATTCGAAAATTGAATAATTAAATACAAATAAACTCAAATTGTCAACTAATTCATATTGCTTTTGTGTTCTTTTCCGGTTTACTTAGCAACCGAATAAATATATATCTCGTACAAAGTAAAATAATCGTGTTTACATACACTCGTGGTTCTGTAGGAATTTGTATCTGTATCTGCATCTGTGTGTATTCGCGCCACTCAATGACAGGTCATAAAAAAACCTCTCGACGAGGTGTGATGTCATGTCTGTTCCATGTTCTGAAACCTATGATTTATACATCTAAAACTTAATGGTTCATATAAAAGTATAAACGAGCCTGGAACCAGATGCTAAATTTATAGTTCCCACGTTCTCAAGCAGCAAAAAAAATAAATCTATGCATATTTTGTTTTATTATCAGAATTGTTTTATGTTAAAGATGCTTTCCCAAGACTTTAGAAAACTAGTACTATTATTTAAAAGGAATAAAATAATTAAATTTTGAAAATAAAATGTATATAAAAGTACAAAAATAAATGGAATTTGTGTAAGGATAAGGTTTGGGTTTCTGTTTTAGCTGGTTTTAAAATTGTATAGTGTTTTATATACTTAGTGTTTAAATAAATACAGTTCGTTTAAACAAATATGGCATAAGCTATTAAAGATTATAGAAAAATGATCAGCAATTATTCGCATACATTTTTTATATTTTTTAAATAAAGTCATTTAAATATTTTGGATATTAATAACACAGAGAGAGTATAATAAATTTTGAATAAAGCAAGCCACTCATCAGCCCCTTTAATTTCTAGGATATGAGTCAGGAATTGTGAATATTTAAAATTTTTATATAAAGTCTTTAAGATTTGTAGTATATTAATCACAAACTTTCGTCTTTATGGTTACAAGATATATATTTTGGGATGAGGCATGCATTCCCATCAGTTGCTTTTGCTGCCTTTTTAGTTTTTAGGAACTATAAATATTTAATTTTCATTAAACGTGTATAATTTCTAATATTAACTCATCAAACAGCTCTATAAAACCAATCATACCCTTGCCTTACTATATACAAATAATAAGTAGCTCTCTAGATGTGTACGGAATCTCAACCGCAGACGAGGCTGCACACGGTCGCCAATTGTCGCTATCACTTTGCTTTGTTGTGTTCCAATTGATTCAGAAATCTCAATCATAGAGCGATGAATATTGTTGAGTTAATTGAAATGCAGATTAGTTGCAGTCTCCCCCTCAATCAAAGTGCAGGGATTCAATTTAATCACAGTGCGCTATCGATCAGAAAAGTGAGGCAAGGTCAGCAGCAGCGGACTTTCAAGGCCCGGGATACACTATCAGAAAAAGGGGGAATGCCAGAGCTATGAGTATATTCAAAACGAAATCCATTTGGTGACGCAAGAACAACAGTTTCCGGCCTTTACAGCTTATTGTTTTCCCGCATTCTGTGGCTTTGTGGCCGCCATGAATAATGCTCAATAATGTTGCTGCTGCTGCGAACCACCGAATCGGAGCACCTGATATCGCGTTGTAAGGGCGGCGCGCTGCGAACCCCGATAACACCGCTGGCGATAAGATAGCCGGGCGGGGCCAGCGCAGGCGCAGACGCATGTGTGGGTTCCAGTAACGCCAACAAATTAGTAACCCATTTCGGATCGCACCTGTTATCGGCATAGCTGGTTATCTTATCGCTGACCGTGTATGCTTAGATTGCAAAAGCTACAAATTCTTGGCGACAATAACGAGCCGCAGGTTGACTTTCAGTGATATTTTCAGTTTCAGTCGACGAACGACAACGATACGAACACGAATCATTTGTTGTAGTTTCCGCGTGAAAATTACAGAAAAGATTGTGAGTGATTATAGAGAGAGGTGCCAGCGGGACAAGTGAATACTAAACAAAAAAAATATTCCTATAAATTCCAGCTAAATAACAACAACGAAATCAGCATCTAGTGCAAAATGGTATCCGTGGAGACAGTTGGTTCTATTTTCATCAAGGCCCTGAAGCTGGTAAGTGAATAGTTTCCCCCATTTTTATTTTTCGTTTTCCGAGTTGAGCAATAGCCCCTCGTAGTCGCAATAACTTTGCCTGATAAGCGCGCGTTTTATCAGTCCTGTCGTATTAGCAATATTACTCATACGCCGTGCTGTACGGCGAGGCGTGGCTGGCAGAATGATTCACTTCACCCAACAAACATGACCTCATTGCATCCTTTTTCGGGTCCTGTTTGCAGATCATCAACCTGGTGATCATCTTCCTATACCGCTGGGGCGACGGTGGCGAGTTCTTGGGCATCGGTGGCACTTGGAACCTAAACGAAGAGAAGAGCGCCGATGCGGAAATTGTGGCCTCGGGCGTTATGGTTGGATTCTTGATCTACACAGGATGCCATACGATTGCCTATGCCTTTGGCACAACCAAGCACAAGGGGTGAGTTTAAGAAGAATCTAATATAGTGACATATTCTAAGAACAACTAAGAGCAATCTAAAGCCTTCAAAAACAGTTTATTTCTTTTGAAATATAAACTGGTTTCTGGCTGACATTTAATTTGCATTTTGTTCTTGGAGAATGCCTTATAAAGTGTAAGCTTTATAATTTACATCTAATTATAATCTTTCTTTGATTTTTTTCAGAGAGCTCTGCGACACCATCATGAACGTGGTTGGCTGCATCATGTGGATCGCTGTGGGCGGAGTTGCTCTGCATTACTGGAAGGGTTACATGTCCGACGAGGGATTCTTGTATGTCAACTCGGAGCGTCAAGTGGGCATTGCCATGGGATCGCTGTGCGTCATCGAGGGCGCACTGTATCTGCTGGATACCGTGCTGGCCTGCATACACTATTCGAAGGGCGACACCGACTATACCCAGTAAAATGTGGAAAGCAGCGGGAAGGATAATCGCAATCGCCGAATAATATACACAAACACACATCCACATTATTTGTCTTTATGCATAGAATCGTTTTAAGTGCAAATTAGTTTATATCCGCTAATCAAGCTACTTTCGTAAGGGTCAAATGTCGTTGTTTTATACACTAACTGTTTAATATTTTCTATTCCAAGCCCCACAATTTTTTTTGGCAAATACAAATAGTTAAGACCACGCCACGGAAAAATGCTTTTGTAAACAAAACGGGAGGGAAATATTTTGCAGAATTTTAAAACCAGAAAATAATTCAATTTGTATGAGAGATGGAAACGGAAATGGAGGCTAAACGGATTCCTAATTGAAAACAAGAAAATAGGTCAAGAAATTGATTTACTTTAAATCCTGCCTTAACAATCACAACTTATTACTCCAAATCTGTAAACAAAACCTTGAGCTTATATTTAGTTTTTTCTTTGAGATCTTTACGTTTCAACGGAGACTAATATTAGTTTTACAAAGAGGTTTCTTTGGTAAGGAATCAACCCAAAATAAAGTAAGTAAATATGTTTATAAACAAATAAAGAAGTACGCAGTTTTTTGTTTTAAAAAACAAAGAATATGCCTCTCTGAAGGTTAAACTGAAGAAAATAATGAAACAAGTGAATAAAAAAGTTATTCAATAAATAAACCTATACAATTTATATAAAGAAATACAAGAACTTTGTAAACAACCAATTTAGAATTTCAAAAAACAAAACACTAATTTCTTTGATAAGAAAGGAAAGCCTATAAGCAGTTTGAGTTGTTCAATGATATTTGGTACTTCCGGAGCGAATCGAGTGGGTTCAATGAGACATTGACCATTCTGAGTAAATTTTTGCATTTATCGAAAGACCATTGGCCAAAGTCATATACTGGATGCGTCATCTTTATGGCGGAATCTGATAAGGGAAGGCAGGAAGTTACAAATGACAAATGTTAGCTCTTGAGAAGACTTTTAAAAAATATGTACAAGGAAAAACCTTTGTTTTGCAATGAGAATTATATATTACAATGCGTTTTTATGTTTGATAACATTTAAGTGGAAACCTAAATTAGTATTTGTATTGTTTTCATTCGAAAAAGAAGGCGATCTTAACAAAGGTTCCACTACAATTAAATACCAAATTAAATTAATTATTTAACAAAAGCTACAACCTAAATGAAAAAGCTATAACCCAATAAATGGGATAATGATTTAAAAAAAGAAAAGGAAATACTGTCCCAACATACCTGTTTCTTTGGATTCCCTCGCCCATCCACGGCGTCTCGTTCCCTCTGCTGCTGCTGCTGCTGCTGGTGTTGTCGCAGGCTGCCACTTCTACCCACACGCTGCGAGCACAGGGCACAGCGTCGTCCCACGGATCCATCCTCCAGATTAAGGGCATCGAAGAGCACAGCCTGATCCAGGATAAAGGAGTTCCTTGTTCGCAGATTCAACAGTTCCAGCGTTCGCGAGTCCAAACTCTCCCGATATACATTGTGAACTCGGTCGAGGTTGTGCTCATAGTCGGTGTCCAGGTTGTAAGCGCTATTTAAGCTGGCCATGCTGCTCCTTCCCTCCAGCGAGGTTTTACTTCTGCCGTCCAGGGAGGTTTTGCTGCTCCGCTTCCGCCGCCTCACCACCGTCCTGACCGATTCATCCAGCGAGGAACCCAGGGGGACGGGAGTGCGCGGCTGACCCTCACCCAGTGGCGAGGGTGAATGCGAGTGGGAGTGGTGAGCCAGAGCCGAGGGTGGCAGCGGCAATTGGGTGGCGGTGGGCTGCGGCTGCTCTGCCAGACTCATTAGGGACTGCTGCCGCTCCAGCTGCTTCTCGTAGCCGTTGAACTTGTCGTAGTCGATGAAGGACATGTTGGCATAGCTAACCATGTTGTCGATGGCCTGCAGGGACTGCAGCGAGGCGCTCCACTTGGGATTCATCTTCTCCTTCTTTTCGGCTCCGCTACTGCTCCCAGTAAGTCCACTAAAGGTGCTCTTGAAGGAGGCAATCAGGGTATTTGATCGCCTTTTCTGGAAGTTCAACTGGGGATTATTGGCGGGCTCCGTGTGATTTAGCGACAACAGCGAAGCCTTGCGCTGAACTGGCGGCTCGACCATATCCAACGGGGTAGAGGTAAAGGGCTGGGCGGACTGGCGGCGCTTGGGCGTTCTCACGGAGCTGGTGAGTTCCGTTCTTCGCAAGAGCACCGGTGAGTTATCCTGCAGATCCGCCACCGAGGTCTTTCGCGGCGAAGCCGGTGATGTGAGATCCCCCGACTTCTCCGTCTCCTCGGACAGTTGCTCCAATTGCGGTTCGATGAAGCTGCGTCGATTTGGCCGCCGCATTTGGATCATCGAGCGACTCCGGGTAAACAGAAAGGGTGTCCGGCCGGAGTCCACATCGTCGTCAATCCTGGATATGTTCTCCTTGCTGCCGGTCAGGTGATTGAGGAACTTGGAGAACTTATTGCGCAGCGAGAAGCTATTGGATCGCTCCATTTTGGGCACATTCTCGTAGCCAGGCAGTGTGTTGGCACCCATGATGAGTCCCTGGTTCCTCCGATCCGCCTGGTAGTGCTCCCGAAATTTCTGGGCTGTATTTATCGGCGCTGACGTACTGTTTTTGCTATTGTTGTTCGGCACTATATGGCTATTGTTGTTGTTGCTATGATTATTATTATTGTTGTTGTTGTTGTTGATGATGTTATTCGGCTGACTATTCTTCGCGTTCGTTGGCGTCTTGACTTTATTGCCATTCGACAGCTGCTGCTGCTGCTGTTGTTGCTGCTGTTTCTTTTTCAGTGTCTTTTTCTGCGCCTTGGTCGCGCTCTTTGTCTCCTTGGCGGAATACATGCCGTAGCCAGCGGACTTCAAACCCCTGCGAAATATAAAATGGAAAGAGTAGTGTTAATAGACTGATTAAAAATCGGGCATAATTCGCGGGTTCAGCTTTTATTTCGACTTGCGAACAGGGCGGTCCGTATCAGCATTACGAAAGCCCCCTGCTTTGGCCATACTCGAATGGCAATATCTATATCGCCGATCAAGTTCTGGGTTCTCATGGAGTAGGAAAGCAATTCGTTAAAGAAAATAAACATAAATATTGACTGCAAAGATAGCTATCTTGTGGGGTTTCCCCCTTTTATGTATCCAAAGGGTTTTCTTGCATTTTTCCAGATTTTCCTTCCTTATAGTTATTATTTATTAAAGAAAATTCTGCATTTATTGTATTTTAAAAGTTGAAGTTAATAGTAATTGTTTGCTATAAAAATAGCCTTGTTATCTTACTCATATATAAACATTATCAATGGTTATAATTGTTGTATTTATTTCAAGGGAACTGAAGATGAGAACATTAATCTAATATTCTAAGATTTTATATCTCGAGTGTTTGTGTTACAAATTTGTGTCATTTTGAAGAGGAGTGATTAAATAAAAAAGAGTGACAGGATGATGAATCTGTTATATGACATTTAAAGCTCAATAAATAAATATTAAGAAAAGTTTCTTAAAATATATATAAAACAACAAAATAAATACAATAAAAATGACATAATAAACATTATTTCAAAGAAAACCTTCCAGTTAAATTCTTATTATAATCCAAGAACGAGCTTTGACTTTGCCGATAAATGTTTTCAAGATTCTGCGAATTTGCACTTATCGCCATAAATAAAATCCTTTTAAAAATACCAATTTAAACATTTATTAAGCGAACAAAATAATTTAAAATAATACTTTCTTATGTTAAAAGTATTTAGTAAACATTTCTGTAAGTTTCTGAACTTTTCTGAATCCTAAAAATAATTGTGATCTATCTTAGAGCTCATCTCACTTGTCTAGGATCGATTGAGGGTGGGCATTTTTTGCGATATTGACGTGACAGTGACCTCGGCAGTATCTGAGTGCTACGGAGTGCTAAGCGGCGGAGTGCTAAGCGGCGGAGTACTAAACGAAAGCGATGGACAAGTGCAATCTGTCAATTTATCATCGCCAAAGGACGGGGACGGACGGCAGCGACTCGTTACATTGATAAACGCGACCCAATACAGCAAAGAAACAAAAAAACGCGCATATGTCATGCGTTTGTTTGACTATCTGCGAGTGTTGGGGGAGCCATTATCTCGGGTACAGTGGATACCGCACAAGCGAAACTTTCACTCCGTAATAAGCGTTGCTTGCGACACAAATCAATATGCACTTTATCTACACTTGAAATTAAATATAGAAAAGCTTTGATTTTATAATAAATTAATTAAATTCTTTAATGAGAATGAATTAATTTACTTGGCATTTATTTTATATTATTTTTGACTTTGATAGCCAATAACTACAATAAAAAATCTTTAAGCATGGCATTTCTTTTTCATTTTTTAAATTACTTTGCATTCCTAAATCAAAAAAGATTTTTAAAGCTAATTTCCAAACAGATTTTTGAACCCAAGAAAAAAAGAGATACGAAAAATATTAGAAATATCTTTAAGCCAAACTAAAACGACTTTCCCCTTTTAAAGATTTTCCTTTTCTCAGAGTGTACCCCCTGGCTGTACATAGACTTGCAGATACGTGGCCCATATAGCCAAAGATACACAGCCAACACTTTGAGATACTTGCAGCAGGCATCGGCATCGCCGTCTCCTCTATTCGACACAATTCCAATTTACGACCGACACTCGAACGGCTGACATATGCGGACGGATGAGCTATGTAGCTGCTCCCGGAGAACTGAATTGGGCTAGAAAGGAGGGATGCCACAGTGAAACTGCCTAAATGTTATCGCCAGCAATTTTTATTTCCACCAAAGCTCAAAAACAACAGTCAACAGCCAGGGCAGTGATAAGATTTCGAATCGGAATAAAAAAAAGCCCAGACAAGCAGCACACTTGTCTGAGTTCCCGTCGGTCGGGTTGGTCGCTTGGTTGGTTGGGTTGTGCCAATTTGGTGGTCGGGTTGGCCGTTGGTTTTGGTTCCGTTGTACCCACATCGGTGGCGGTGATGTGTATCCGAGAGATTGCAGCCGGGGTATGCCGCAATCTTTTTGGCTCGAAGTGGAGTGTGGAGCACTGTCTCTGATTGGACAGTGTAATCAATATTTATAGTTGGATGACTTCCCGACTAGTTTGGCTCCCTTATCCGATTCGAAATCAATGGCCGACTCTGTGATCTTTTCCCTTTTCTAGCTTTCTATCTCTGCCAGAACCCGCAAAGGGAGGCAAGGGATCTTTTTATTGAAGCTTTTATAATACTTCAGCAATAGACCGATGTTATCAACCCATTAAAAATTATTCACTTGGTCCCGGGGGCGCTCTTTATCAATGTCAATGCCACTTCAGTGGAACTTCCCGAAAGCAAACAAAAAATTATATTATGATTCATGAGCCGAGGCCAATTATGTTTAAGCTGAGAACTCAATTGAGAAACTTGCTGGGGAGCTGTTGAGTCGGAATTTCGACTATGAAATACCTCCAAATACAATTCATTGTGTGCACCTTTATAAGCCAAAGTTAATTATAGCTTCAAGTAAACAGTAAACAAAACTCTTAAGTAACGAATGAAATTCGTTTGCATTTGCTATCAAATAAAGCGAAAAGGAATCAATCACATTCTCTTCTTTTTTCCATATCATTTCGGTATCGGTAGATAATGGGTTGCTGCGCAATTATAACGATTTTTTTACAAGTAAATTAAATTCAAAACTTATTCAAAGAGGTTGTAAATAATATCTAAAATAGAGAAACAATCGATAAATATTTTAAAAATAACTAGTTCAATTTTTCGTAAACATTTCCATTCATATTTTGTAATTGAAACTGATTAAAGGTACGTGATAATTTTATCTCAGATTATATGGGCCTTTTTTAAACCGCATAGTTGCCAATTCTCAGAGATGTGAATATTATTTTAGCATAAAGTGCAAACGACCATGATGATGATGATGTGGTCATGTCATTGAGACCCCTTTATTCCTAACACTGAATGCCTGCGCCGCCTCGAAATGGGTTGTTTTAAATGGTGTTGACCATTGTAACACAACATTCATGGCAAGACGTGGATTGAATGGCTTATAAGACCGACTCCGAAAGATATATTGTGGGCAAACTCTGAAATTGCTGAAATATTTGTTCTCTGCTCAGTTTTTAAAGCGATATTGTCTGTATCCCAATGCTACACCAAGAGAAATATAACAATGTCAATGAAGGTTTTTGGGAACTTGTTTTTTGAGGAAACTTGCAGTTAAAGTTTGTGAAAAATATATACAAAATATTAAAATATTTATTAATAATTAAGATTAATGCCTCGATTTTTCTTCAAGTGTATATAGATTGAACCGCACACTCGAGTAATCGTTACCGCATTGGGGAAGCCATGATCAGAATATCAATAACAATCAGTCCCCCTCAAACGTTAGCCTGTCCCGCACAACCAAGTCGCCCCCCTCTCTGCCAAGCCTCAATTAGCCGCAAGCATTGTGGTTAATTTTAGCCAAGTCTCCACGACAGTCCTGCAGACTGATCTGGCCAAGTTGCAACTAAATACATATATTAATACATATATACACAGATACAGATACAGATATGCCCTTGCACTTGCAGCGCTCTTCGAGTCGGATATCTATATCGATTTCGGTTTCGTTTGATTATTCGCCACGCTCCGTTGCTGATTTCAAATCTCATTGTGCGTGGAGCACTACTACAACCAGATTCGGTGTTATGATTCACTTGGTCTTGAGTAGAGTTCACCTCACCCCTGTCCGTGTTTATCTCTCCGATCGAGTATTGCGTTACCTTACCACTTGCCATTTGCTTCTGTTTGCTATTCGAAGTCGAAAAGAGTTCATTCCAGGGTGGACGTGGACTATTACGAATGCAGACTTAACTTTTCAATTGGCTGATCAAATTTACCTTCCAAACAATCGATATGTTAGCGTAACGAGAGAGTGGCAGGCACTAGTCAAACAAATCAAGTAATCAACCTCAAGGAAGGCAGTCTAAAGGAAGGCTAATGCCCCGTGATTTGATTTTATTTACCTAAAAAGGAAAAGGAAACTGTATGAAATTATTTAGGGAATTTTATTTACTTAATTTGTAATATATTTATTGGTAAGCTGCATTATTTAAAAAGTATTATTTTCAGTCTTAAACCTGCACTATTATTATAATTATAAAACAAGATGGACATACAGTCGGGTGTCCCGACAGTAGAATACCATGTACCATTACAAGGCGCGTCCCAAAATTATATAAAAGAAAGAGAATAAGAATAAAAAACTGAGACAAATTTACATATAATGCAAATGTCTTCCCATTCAAGAGCAAAGTCGATAGCTCAGTGGGTAAAGCTACACATACATTTTTGTAAGCAATTGGCCTGGGTTCGAATCAACCGCAGACATAAGGAATTTTTTCATTTTCAAAACATTAAGTATAGTTCTTTGCTTGCATTTTTTTATTTTTTAGTATTAAATACTGTAATTATTTTAATGTACTGGAAAAAAAAAAAATAAAAATTGCTAAAAATAAAAAAGATTTCACTCGTCGCCGACGGGATTCGAACCCGTGACAACTAACATTTGAAAAAGACTTCAGCTTAGCCAGCTGCGCCACCAACCAATTCAAAATGAGTAATCCTATTTTCATAGTAATATGAACATACGTAAAATGTTTAATGAACGTTTTGATTTATTTGGAGCCCTCTGCCTGGGCTGCCTCTTGTACACGTAATGTGTATAAAGTAAAAAGCCTATATCTCCGCTATTTATGGCACGATCGCAATAAAATTTGGACAGTCTGTGTATTTTGATAAAATGCATTAAGCTTTTTTAATATGGTTTACATAACTTTATAAATTTCGGAGATATACGTTTTTTTCAAATAGCTCCTCCAAAAAGGGGAGCAGCAAAAATTTAAAACAAACTTGATCTGCGTGCAGATATAAGAAGTCTAAATCCCAAGTTTGATGTCTCTAGCTCTTATAGTCTCTGAGATCTGGGCGTTCATACAGACAGACGGACAGACGGACAGACGGACGGACGGACGGACGGACAGACGGACATGGCTATATCGACTCCTTTAGTGGTCCTGACCAATATTTAGGTAACTTTTGGGGGTCTGCCACGCCTCCTTCTGCCTGTTACAGAAAATCGCACTCGCACAAAACTATAATACCTTTGTACCTTTGGTACATGGTATAAAAAAGCGAAGAAGCCAAGCTAAGCTCTAAACAAACTTGGCTTAAACACGTGCCTGCAGTAATATTATATTTCCCATACATAAATTCTAATTGTTATGCTTGGAAATTTAATAGTTTTCTGTATGCATAACGCTCATTAAAATTGTTTATAAATATTTTGGGTGCCCTTCTGGCGCGATTCTTTTTGTTTACTACGAAATTAATACTTTGATATTTAAGATGCAGCTGGAAGTGCTGGGCTATGAGGCAGTCGAGCTCACTGCATTTTCACCGGCTAACTTGGCACTACTGTTTGCGTTGATTTTCCTAGGCCGAAACCAGTTTGCGGCTTTCATTGACGACGCATTGTTGTCCGAGTGCACATACTAAATAGGAAAACACAGGCGAGCATCAATAAATCGAAACTTTAAAAACTTTTTTTTTACTTTCTTATCAAACCAAAACTTGCAGTTAAAATTATAAAAATATTCTGATAATGAAAATTATTTAATTGAAATTAAGAAGGTATAAATTCCTATTCTTAGCTATGCATATGATAAACAATTTAATTAAATGCGGAAGTAGTTTCAAAAATATTTCCATTGAAATTTTGCAAGTAGCGAAAGCAGCAAAGAAAAGCCCTCAGAGAAGCTTAAGATCTTTGAATTCCAAAAACAACTCCCAACTCTGCTGCCTCAGAGACTATGTAGTCTATAGTTATCTGATACTTCCCGACCTAAGCCCTAGTTCTAGTTACTGAGATTTGACTGTAGCCACTGATTGATGGCTCGTTGCATAGAGTTCCTGCGAGATGTTTTCCAATACGAGATGAGTGTAAGTTGCAGGAACCCAAACCGGTTGCGAGACGAATCGAAGTGTGAGCTGTTCGAGCCCCAAAAGCAAAACGAATTGCGCCGCAAAATGGACGTTTTTAGGTGCATTATGCTAGCTCCCAGTGATAAGACTTTTGGGGCAATGAAAACTGGCCTCAGCACTGTCACTTTGAAGACGTTACATAAATCCGCGCCCAGGCTGTTGTTTGCCCCTCTCACGTACTCGTTAGATTAAGCGCTTTTGATAGCGGGCGATACTGCCATCTCCAGCACGTGTCCACACATTTATCTGCCAGACCTCGAGAGTGTCTATTAGGTGTACTAGGTTAGTTCAAGTTGTGGCCCAAACCCAACTCTACAGATAAACGCACTTACTTATCAAAATTACTGCAAACTCACTATGAATCTTAGGGGAAGGGTTAGCTTGTTAAAAGCTTAGTCAAGGAAAAAATATCTTTGAAATGTAGTAAAACAACTCCAAAGTGTTTTATTTTAGCTAAAATCTTTGACCATTTTAAGGCAACTAAGGAGGTAAAAATGTATAAAAATCATATATTCGAGGGGCCAATGAATAAGATATAATTCTTAGTTTTGTATTCCAATATTAACAACAATAAACAATTTGATTCCTAATTAAATGTTACTTTATTATCTACTTATTTTCAATACAAAATTATCATTTTCCGAGGTAGTTCGTTTTCTACCCAATTAGAATATGTTTTCCCCAATTAGAATAAGTTTTTTCCCCAATTAGAATAAGTTTCCATTTTCCGTC
The DNA here is from genome assembly GCA_035045905.1 of Drosophila anomelani. Classification (NCBI taxonomy): domain Eukaryota; kingdom Metazoa; phylum Arthropoda; class Insecta; order Diptera; family Drosophilidae; genus Drosophila; species Drosophila anomelani. Next base: position 16,683,316 of record JAWNOO010000165.1, read on the forward strand.
AGCTGATTTTGACGGCGATAATTATTAATCGTACTGCAGGGCATTGAATACCGGCTAGTTTCGATCGTTAACTATAACTATATATTGATATGGCCCAGCTGATACGGGCCAGAGCGAGACGGCGGCACTTGGCAAAGAGCAAAGAGTTAGCATTTCGAGTATTATTTACCCTTCGAGTCTTATCAGCCTTTTAAGTTAATTTCGTGAGCGGCGCGCGCTGTCGCTGTGCCGTTTTTTATATACTTTTGATGGACTTGCCTCTGCCAGCTGTAGTTTCCGTTTGCCGAATTGTTGTTGTTTTGGCTGCTGTTTGTATGTTTCTGCTATTGTTGTTATTTATTGTGATAATGTTGTGATTTTTTAGCTGCCGTCGATTTTCATCGGTTTGTGTTTTTCATTAACATTCGCATTGCGGCGCGACGCTTGCGCTCTTCACACACACACAAGCACAACGAACATTCCGCTCGCACTCACACTGTCACATTGGGCCTTGCTCGATTTTTGGAGTTTGGAGCGATCTTTGTTTGGCACAAAGAAATTGCACTGCGAAACGCCTTTGTTGTTGTTTCTAAAACGGTTTAAAATAATCTAATAAATTATATATTTTCACGCACATAAATATATATATACGGGTTTATATAAAAACAAGCATGTAGTGCTCTCTTCCTCTTTTGCTTGCGCAATATATGGTAAAGAGAAGGAGGCAAGAACGCTCTCTCTCTCTCCCAGTGCAACAACACACACGCACTCTCCCAGCCGCGCAACGTGCAAAAAACGTTTCAATTTGATTATTATTCGTTTATTAATTTTCTATTAAACAACGCCACCTTTTTTGCACTTGAGTACATATATTTTTGCGGCACAGCTGTTTGCCTTTCCAAATGCGAGTCTCAGGTGGCAATACTTTGCGCCCGCGAAAAAGACACACGCGGAAAAGCGACGCGACGCGGCAACAACAACAATAATCAGCAACTATTTCGACGTTTTATTATGTGCTTGGAATCGTCATATGTCGTCACTCGCGAAAGCAATGAAATTTAAATTAAGGAAAACAAAATAAAGTAAAAAATAAAACTATTTGCGGACGACGCGGCGAAAAGAACTCCGCGCGGTTGAAGCTTTTTTTAACAAATGACGATCTTTATAAACAAAACGAAAAATAGTAAAAAGTCGCCGCGACGCGAAGCCCGCGCTCTTTATTTTTGAACGCAAGAGTATAAGAGAGTGTGTAAGAGATTTCGTGTAGAAGCTGCGAGTATAAGTAGAATCGGAATGTGAGTAGAAACGGTGTAGAAATTCTGATTATAAGTAGAAAACGATGTCAAAGTCAAATAACGATCGAAAAGTCGACAAAAGAGAGTTACCAGAGACGTATATTTTGCTTTTCCGTTCTCTGCCTTTTCTCTTTTTCCCAACGCACTTAAGAGTGCAGAAGCTAGCTCTATTATTGAGATACTTTTGGAAAGTATCTTTAAGATATAATATAAAATCGGAAGTTTTAGATACAATAAAAAAGTATCTGCCTTAAAATATCTAAAATGTTTGGATGAAATGCGACGGCGCGACATCAGCTGTCCGCAAAAAGAGGCTCTTTAAGCCAATACGTAACATTCTTTATTTAGGTAATTATGCGTAAGCACTACTGGGCAAATTATTAGGTTCGAATGATTAAATTCCTATTCAAATTAAACAAAATATTCACAAAAAATAAATGTAATCATTTTTTACACATCATTTTCATACTATTATATAACTTATAAATAATATTAATATATAAATTCATATAAAATCTTGTAAATTGGAATAAATTCATATAAATACATATAAAATTCATATAAATTTATATATTTTTTATAAAATGTTCAAATATAAGTATGTTGATTTTACCCTCATGTGTATTTTATTAATTCATTCGCAGCAGGAAGGGTGTGACAAGCAAACAGAAGCGGATTTGAACTTGACTTTCAATTTGAATTTGTGGCGTTGACTTGGAAGCTTACAAATAAATGTTATAGTGCCGGATTTTTATTAGTTGGAACGTGTTAAAAATAGGATTTTTTAAGACTAAAATAAATATAAGTATTCATTGAGTTGCAGCTCGTGAAAATAACTGAGATTTTCCACTTCAAATAATTATTTGTTGTATTTCAATAATTCATACATATATAATTTAAATTAATTACCAGAAACTACAAAAATCGCAATGTTTAAAAATATAGGTCATACCCGCCAACATACATATCTCTCTTCCTATAAAGTTCAAGGCGAAATGTATAAATATAACTCTGGGCGAGTCAATTTAACCTTCGCTGAATCAATATTGATATGGGAATCCATTAATCAGCGTCCATAATTTAATACAAATTGCTCAATCGGCAAAAAGGGCATCGATCTTACAAATAACTTGCACTGATTCCAATTAGCACATTTATAATAAGCGTTTGTTTGTTTTATAAATGTGTAAAATAAATTGAAATACAACGAACGATTATTCCTATTTTAATTGGAATCACCCCCTTTCGATGATCGCAGCAAAGTCTTTATTTATTTACTTCGTCGGCAGCAATTTTGGTTCCGTTTGCCATTTCGCGATATAACATATGTATATAAAATGAGTCACGCGACTCCGAGTTCGAACAACGAGTTTGGCCAACAGAGACGGCTGAATTAATTACTTGGACGACAGCTCGCCGATTAGCCTGAGCTGCGAGCAGCAAAGAACCGGCCCTAATTGAGCTCGGCCGCCTTAGAAGATAAATTTAAATTAAGCGAAAGCACATGGGGCTTAAGCATATATGTAATATAAACAATATAGTATATTCGCAGCATAATCGAGCAGAGCTACTTGGTCTATGGCTAATTTATGAATGAATGGATCGGATCAATGTGCGCGGAGATCAGGGACAATCATTCAAAGTTCGTTATGCGGAATGAAATGACATCATTTATGAATTTTTTGAATAAAGTTCAACACCTGAACAGAGCCCTGGGGCAGTCTCTTTTCCTTGACCTACCTTATGAAAAGTTAACGATATTTTACGGCAGTTATTAAATTAAGTTAAAATTGTATTTTAAAATGCTTGGAATGTGTGTTTACCTTACAAACAATATATTAGCCAGTTAAGGAATGTATTTAACATACATTAATCACACAATACAGCAAATATTTAGCATTTTTCGAGCTTACTTCCTGTTAAATACCAATTATTTAGATATTGTAAATATTATTTCCCTGTCTAAAGATTATGTATATTCCATTAGATATAGTAGATGCTTAGACTGGGGAGATCAGTATTATATAAAAGTCAGGATAAAATATCATTAAGGATTTACTACAAAGATTCTTTGGAACTGAATACCAATTTTCTTAAAAACAGTCTCTCGGATAGGAATATTTCTATGCGTCTAATGATGTTTGTTAAAAAATCTGCATCTTCAAAACAAAATAGATTTATTTATAGTGTGCCTTTCATACAATTTTCAGGAGTTTCCAGGGCAGAATAAACTTAAATATATATTTATTTAAATTTTTTTACATTTAAACTTTGCAATTCTACACTCTTTTACAAAAACTTATCCTAACTTTATGAGGATTACTTTTAGGCTGATTTAAACTTTTATAAAACTAATGTCTCATGCTTGCTATCTTATCCGTCACCTGCTGTAAAGCAATTCCCAGCGTACTCAAATATTTTCTATTGATAAGATCTAGAATTTCGACATGTGGCCCAGATGATAATATCTAACCAGATCAGTCGTCTTTATCCCATCCTCCAAATGCGGTCAACCAACGGATTTATCTTTGCTGTGTGTGGCATATTCTTACTGCTGCTGGTCAGCAGCGTCTCTGCTGAGGGTCTCAATGGAGAAGCATCGGAGCCAAGATCCTTAACACTTTGGGAACGAATAGTGAGCGGCGTTAGGGAATATCCCTGGAGATCCGATAAGAAGGAGAAGGAGACCCCCGAAGTTGCTCACCAAAGAAACGTTGTGTGGCAGAGGCTTACTATGGCCACGGTTCTCTGAGAAATTATTTAAACTATCTTGTGAAATATACATATATATATTTGTTTTAATTTTTTATTTTTGATTTTAATAATTTAAATAATATAAAAATGGTGTGTGCAAATTGGAATGTAAGTAAATGCTAATAAATATGTTCCGATTTAATTTGTTATTCGCGAGTCTGCAAAAAAGTTCTTATATCTTCTTTAAAAATATAAATATTGATTGTAAGCCAAAAGGTTTCAATTGATTTAAATTGATCCAATTCATCTGTTTAGAAACATTATATTAATTTTTGACAAAAGAGCTATTAGTTTAAATGTTGTTTGTTAAACACAAAACTTTAAAAATTATATAGAGCATACTTTCCGACATTAAAATTAAAAAAGAAAATCTATTACCTTTCCCAGGAATCTTTCTGGAATTGTTACTCCTAAATTGATATTAAAAATGTTTAAAATAAAACTCCATTAAGCAAACGGAAGCTAATGTTTATTTTTTACTTTTGGAAACACTTGACTTTCTTTTCCATATCGCAATAGCCGGACTTTTGGTCCCAGAAAAGGCCCTTGGGACAAGAGGTCAGCACTGGCATGCCGCCAATGCAGATGTAGTACTTGCTGCAGTCCTCTGGATGCGACATGTAGCTCTGCATGGTAGATGGACACGTCAAGGTGGCAGTGGTCTCGGCACGAGGCGGGGAAGGTGCCGTTGGAGGTGTCATCTCTATGATTTCGGTGACTTCACTGACCTCCGGTTCCATGCCAATAAATTGCTGCAGGGTGCTGAGTCCACTTGATCCCACGATGTAGCAAACGGTTACGGGAGCATCGCTGCTTGGTGTGGTGCTGTCCTCCACGCCAGTTATCTGGGCATCTGTTAATAGGTCCGGAACCCGAGATTCGCCATAGCAGACGGCCTCATTGCCCAACTGGCACTCGGACACCTCGTAGTTCCACCAGGTGCCACGCCCACACTGATGACGATGCAGATGGCCATAGGCGCAGATGAAGTACAGCCGGCAATTGGTGGGATGGGGGAGGAAGTAGGCTCCGTAGTGCCGGCACTCCATATGCTCTGGATCGTACTTCTCCATGGGATTCACCGCCAGGCCACTGGTCACATCCACAGCCACGAAGACGGGACGTGGCTTGTGCGGCCACAGGTTTACCTCGTTGCTACCGGCATTACCCAGCCGGCAGTTGGCCTTCTGTGGAATATCGCAGATCCTATGTTCGGCATCGAAGTGGAGGCCCTGGTCGCAGTATAGCAACGTGGGCACCTGCGAGCACGAGAAGTAGCCATTGCAGTCCATAGGATGGGACACCAACTCGCCTTCCTTTCGGCCCAAACAGATCTGAAAATGGGAATAAATACCTTTTAATTTTTTAAAATACAAAATAAATACGTAATTCCAATTATATTAGTTTTTCAAAGTTTGAATCATAAAAAGTAGTTAAATATTTTGCATACTCACATGGCTTATATCCCCCACAGTAAGCCGAACTTTTGGCAGCTCCCAACTCCTGTCCAAGATGTTAGCCGCTCCCAAGTGGAAGCCGATGCTCAATCCCAAGACTAATGCCCAGGAGCATTGCATGGTAGTGATTTCTTGTTTAAGTTTCAATCTGATGCTGGTTCTCTGCTTCTCCAAAATGTCTGTGCTAGTGGTTCGGGCCATGTATTGCCTGCTCTTATATAAGGTCGATCCCGTGGGTGTGGCCCTTATTGTCAAAGGCTAATCGAAAAGTTGTGTTTGCAATCAGTGATATTTGAATGTTTTGCTGTTGTTTTTTTAAAGATTTTTCCAAGATAAGGTTCTATAAAAGAAGCAAGTGTGGATAAAACTACACGTTCAGTTCTAAAAATATCGAGCATATCTCACTGATAGTGAAAGCTATTTAAATAAATTAGTCATCACAAATATTCTATTCCTTTTCTTAAATTGCTGAGGGTAACAAAAGCCACCTGGAGTTTATGAAACCCAATTTATTGACTTGTTTTTCTATTATCGGTTTTCTTTCCATTTTTTGGGGTGTTTCCTATTACGCTATCGTTATAATCAAATAAGGCTTTGCTCACTTATCAGAAACAATCATACAGTTTGCTTGCGAATATCGATTTATTGCGATTTATATAAACTGAATACTACATGGTAAAAATATATAGATTGATGGGTCTTTTCTTTTGCACATTGTCCTGCGTTGAGTTCCGTTTTCGTAGCTTCTGGGGGATCCTCGCTTAGTTTTTATCACCAGTTGCAGGTGTGTCATCATCAGCAGCAGGTGTGTCATCATCAGCGGCAGGAGTGTCATCATCAGCAGCCGGAGTGTCATCATCAGCAGCAGGAGTATCATCATCAGCAGCCGGAGTGTCATCATCAGCAGCAGGAGTATCATCTTCAGCAGCAGGTGTGTCATCGTCCTTAACCGTCGTCTTAGTGGTATCATCAGAGGCAGTGGCTCCCTTGCAGGCACCGTTGTTGCTCGCATAGGTGGGCAGTGTGTCGTCGGAGACGCAGCCCTGGCGCTGCTCGTTGAAGTAGTATTCATCGGGGCACACGACCTCGGTGCCAATGCCGTTCTTGTTGCAATAATAGTAGTTCTGGCAGGTGCTGGTGTCAACGGCGTTCACAAATTCGGTGCTGGCGTATTGGCAACGATTGCAGCCGGCGTAGGGAGTGGCTGTCTGGCGCGGCTGGCAAAGGTTCGAATTCACATCGAAGTAGTAATTAACGGGGCAGGCCACTCCGACCCACTGCTGGTTCTTGCACTGATAGTACTGTCCGCACACGGTGGTATCGGCCTTCACGGCACCGCTTGTGGAGCAGCTGGCGGCGACTTGGCTCAGTGGGTTGTCGGTGACACGGCTGCAAGTGCTGGTGGTGGGGTAGTCGCATTGTCCGGTGTTGGTGTTGAAGGCCTGTCAAGGAATTCAAATGCAATAAGTGATAGTTCAGTAATGATCGTACCTAAAGGATCATAAATCGATGATTATGTAGCATACTTTTGAGAAAATGGTCAGCAAATCACTTCCCATTCTGGAAAACTGATTTGTGGCAATCATAAACCGATTTTCCTCCTCAAGCTCTAATCAAAAAGTTGTAAGAAACTCACAGTTTTACCGTTTCCTGTGCAGGTTCCGGTCTTCAGAACGGGACCAGTGGTGGTGCTGAGGCAGTAGTTCCAGGTGGAGCACGCTCCGGTGTCACCGAAGTAGACGCCAGTTGGCACGACCTCGCACAAGCTGCTCAGAGTGGGCTCATCGCTTTCGACCAGATTGGTGTTGCAGCTGCCGTAGACGCACTGGGTGGAGGTCGAGTCGAATTTCTGGCCACTGGGGCACTTGCCGGTTCCGCTGCTAGCACCATTCAGGCAGTAGAAGTAGCCGCCGCAGACGGAGGTGTTGGGCACCCAGGTGCCGTTCTTGCCACCGCACGGGTTCTCAACGCCCCAGTAGCAGTTCACCTGGCTGGCTGGGGCACAGGTGCTCTTGGCATAGTCGTAGGCATAGCCGCTCTGGCACTCGGAGAGAACGGGTCCGGTGGACGAGCAGACGTAGTAGTAGTTGCAGGACGTGATGCTGCCCAGCTGGGTGCCGGGCTTGACGGACGAGCAGAAGGCAGTGACGTTGTAGTTGCCCTCAAGGATCACATCGCCCAGGGCGCTGCCGCCCATCAGGCAGAGGACCGTCGCCAGAAGGAGTTTTCCTGTCATTGCTATTGTTTAATACTCGGATAACTCGTGGAACTTGTATTGGCCAACGAAAGGTTGCCGAAGACTGATGCCGTAGGTTTTTCAGCACCTGGTTTTTATAGGCCTGCGCCTCGAACCTGGCCATCTAGATCGTAAATTGGCCGCAGATAAGCTCGCGCTTCGCAGGAATTACAGACACACATGAAGAACATGATTAAATTTTATATTTTTATTCGGCCAGATACGAGCGGTAACATCTTGTCTGGTGGTTAACTTACCAACTTTAATTAAATTTAAGCTCTCGGGCCACCAATGCCAGACCCTATCACGGTTCATTTATATCTGTTTCGCAACTTAATAATTAAAAGCAGCACCCACAATATGTTCAGCGACATTTTTATCATTGGTTTAAGATTTGCCTTGAAAACTACCACAACATTTTCCTGTTTAATTCATTTAACTGTCAAGGTAAGGATTTCATATGTTGGGGTAGCTTTTACTTAATTCCTGAAAGGGTAAAGATCTTTGGATATTGCAGGTCTTTATGATTAAATTAAATAGTTTCAAAGTTATTTTAAGAAAGAGATTTCCTTTGGAAAAATTTAAAGGAAAATTTATCAGGTATTTAATATTAAATTTGTATTTTTTATTACTAGAAGAAAGAATTATTTAACACCTGAAATTCTGTTCAAAAATCAATCTAAAAAATCCAGAAAGTGGAGTTTTTATAAAGTCTGTTTTTAGACAATATAATTTTAAGCATATTAATATTTGTAAAAATACAAAAAAGCTAAAAATTAAATAGATTTTAAGAGAGATTTTGCTGGAGACTGAATTCGGCCTTCTTTTTATTTATTTGGTTGCAAGGATAATGTTATATACAAATTTTATTTAAGCAATTTAAAGGTTCAAGCTGGCTTCACGGTGATCTTGGCGGTGGTAGCATCAGGCTTGGCTGTGGTTGCAGCAGTTGTGGCAGCAGTTGTGGCAGCGGTGGTGGCACTGGTGGTGGCCTGGCCAGTGCTGCCCGTGGGATTGCAGCACAGGAACTGCGGCTCCACAGAGTTGGAGCAGCTGCCGGTGTTCTCGTTGAAATAGTAATTAATGGGACAGGTCTCCACGGCCTTCTGGACACCATTGACACAGTACAGGTAATCGGAGCAGTTGCTGGTCGAATAGGCATTCACGAAGGAGGCCGAGGTGCCCACGCACCGATCGCAGTTGTTCCTCGCCTGAGTCCTTACCACGCACAGCTGCGAGATGGTGTCGAAGAAGTAGCCCGTCTGGCAGGTCATCAGCTGGTAGCTGAGGCTGGCCGTGCAGTAGTAGTACTGGTTGCAGGCGGTGGCCGCCTTCATGGTGCCCACTTGGGTGCAGGTGGTCGGAATTGCGACGCCCGTCAGCGAGGGATCGTTGGTGACCTGGGAGCAGGTGGTGGACTGCTGGTAGCCACAGTTCTTCTGCTGCACATTGAAATACTTTCCAGTTTCGCAGTTGCCCGAGTGCAGGACATTGTCCTGGCAGTAGTTCCAGCCAGAGCAGCTGGTGGGGCTGCCAAAGTAGATGCCGTTCTCGACGAGATTGCACAGATTGAGGGCCACCGAGGAGGTGACGGTGCCGTCACTGCCGGTTTCGGTGGAGGGGGAATTCTGGCAGGGATACTGATTGGCGTACACGCAGGCCATGGTCGTGGGATTGAAGTTCTCGCCGTTAGGACAGCGACCGCTTATCGCTCCGGAGGCGCCGCAGTAGAAGTAGCCGCCGCAGGAGGAGCTAGATGGAGCGAAGGTGCCCACCGCCTTGCCCTGGCAGGGATTGCTGCTGATGGTGCAGGTGCTCGGAACGGTGCCGGAGCACTGCTGTGCATTCTTGTCGAAATAGTAGCCGGTGGGGCAGGACATGGCAGTGGGACCCGTGCCCAGGCACTGGTAGTACGTGGAACAGTCCGTCTGGCTGGCCACATAGACGCCATTGTTGACCAGCAGGCACAAGGCGGTCACATTCACATTGGCGGTGGCTGGGGCGGCACAGGCGAGCAGCAGCGCCATGGCGGCAATGATGGATCCTTTAAGTCCACCTAAGAATAAAATATAAATTTGGTTTTTACATATTTCTCTGGATAATAAAGTCGGAAACCCACCCATTATTCGGTCGTTTGGTTTCCTCGTAGTTCCTAATTGAATACTGTTCCCTGGTGGTGGCTTTCCCTGGGCTTTTATTGGGAGCCCGGCCATATTCGTATCTGAAAACCACTTGGGTGTCCAATTTGATCGACGACACGTCTTTGACCTGGGTGATGTATGGTATTTTTGTGGCCACCATTGGCTGGAATAATTTCTATTTCTGCATGATCGATGGCCTTATTTTGGACAGCTAGTCAACAAGTTAGTGCCATGACAAATCTCATAGGATTCCGGGGAATTCTTACTGGAAACTAGAGTTACTTTCAATTAAAAAAGCAATTCTCAATAATTAAACTAAGAATATTGTTTGGAATACTTAAAAGTCTCATCAAATTGTTTATTAAATCTTCCCCAACATCATAACTTTTGCCTTATAAGAAAGACAATAAATCAATTAAAAGAAGTTGCCAAAAAAATGTTTCTAAGAGTAAATTTGATAAGATTAAATGTACCAACAAAAATTCTTTCAATTGTATAGTAAACCACCTTTTTCTAAGAAATATACTTGTATTAGATTCATTTTCCAAAAATCAGATAGTACTACCCCAAAAAAAAAGAGATTAAAATAATCGTAAGTATTATTTAATGACTTTACGGTTTTGTTTATGGCCCTTATCGAATTTTCCCAACTATGACTCACTTGACTTTTTATGGATTATAAGCAGTAATCTTAAGAGTTCAATGATAGCCCTCGAATTTCATAATTCGATTTATTCTTGAAGTTAGTCATTGAAATTTATAAATATATAAAATAATATATATCAAATTTTGTGCTTAGGTAAGTTATCAACTTGAGCTGTTGATAAGGAAAAATAAGACAAATTATATATAATTTATTAAATATATTTTTTTCATTACCAGTTAGCTTGAAATCAGAAAGTTTATAACAGAAAGAAGATAATTGATATTCGTACTGCTGCACTTTGTCCCAATGCCACCAGACCAAATTTATCACTTGTCAAATTAGGATTTCATAAAATTTGATAAATTATAAATATAAATTTGCTATGCCCTGATTTTAGACACTTACGATAGTTCCAACTCTGAGCTAGTGTATGCAAAATTTATAGAGCCTTCAAGAATTCATATCTTTCTTAATAATTATAATAATTATGATCGGAAGTCGATTATGTGCCATTATTATCTTCGAAAAAAACAGTCTCGTGACCCTCAAGCGTAATCATTTTTAATTAGAACCTCGGCTCTCTCTCTCGCAGTTGCCGCCATAAATATGAGCCCACCAGGCGGTGTTATCATTCGCAATAACGATTAAGTTACCAGATCCCTGCTCGGCTTAGATTTCTTTGAATCGATTGGGGGACATAGAATGTTACCATGATGTCATAGTCAAAAAACAAAAATAAATAGAGTACGGGATAGCTGCTTATAGCCGCCATTCATATTGATGGAGGTGAAATCAGCAGACATTTGGGAATCGTTTTGAATGTGGCTTGCTAATAAAATCGTTGGGAATGGAAAAGTACGAACTTAACACAGGAAAAACTGGAAGTTGTTTGGATATTGTATAACTTTGATTGATATCTTAAAAAGGCTGACGCAGATATATTTATGTTTGGATAAATTGATAGCATGCAGGTGTTTTTTGCTATGCAAGAAGAAGTCTAAAGTCAGGCTACAACATTAAATATTATTAAATAAATAAAAGAAATTGAACAATAAGATAAACTAGAAAAAATCGGATTATAAATCAAAAAAAGAGGATTTCATATTAATCTTAAAAGGCTCTCAATTAATCTGTTATCTTACTTAACTAAAATTTCAAAAGTCGTTAGACTTTCATAAATTAAATAACAGATTACACTCCTATTTAATGCCTATAATTTATTGCTAATTATTTTGTTATTGTGTTGATGGCAATGTACAAACTCCAAAATCATATTTATTCTAGAAGAAATTGGTCATCGCATTCTATTAATACCTCTATGTCGTAGGTAGGCACACTTATCAGCTTCGGACTCTAAAAGGTACTGATAAAGGTAATAATTTGTTTGATTATTTATGGCATACATTTAACTAACAAGTTTTAACATTTTAAATGTGTTCGCTTTGGAAAATATAATTTTAAATATTGCTTATCATTTCATTGAGTAAACAAGATGGACATACAGTCGGGTGTCCCGACAGTAGAATACCATGTACCATTACAAGGCGCGTCCCAAAATTATATAAAAGAAAGAGAATAAGAATAAAAAACTGAGACAAATTTACATATAATGCAAATGTCTTCCCATTCAAGAGCAAAGTCGATAGCTCAGTGGGTAAAGCTACACATACATTTTTGTAAGCAATTGGCCTGGGTTCGAATCAACCGCAGGCATAAGGAATTTTTTCATTTTCAAAACATTAAGTATAGTTCTTTGCTTGCATTTTTTTATTTTTTAGTATTAAATACTGTAATTATTTTAATGTACTGGAAAAAAAAAAATAAAAATTGCTAAAAATAAAAAAGATTTCGCTCGTCGCCGACGGGATTCGAACCCGTGACAACTAACATTTGAAAAAGACTTCAGCTTAGCCAGCTGCGCCACCAACCAATTCAAAATGAGTAATCCTATTTTCATAGTAATATGAACATAAGTAAAATGTTTAATGAACGTTTTGATTTATTTGGAGCCCTCTGCCTGGGCTGCCTCTTGTACACGTAATGTGTATAAAGTAAAAAGCCTATATCTCCGCTATTTAAGGCACGATCGCAATAAAATTTGGACAGTCTGTGTATTTTGATAAAATGCATTAAGCTTTTTAATATGGTTTACATAACTTTATAAATTTCGGAGATATACGTTTTTTTCAAATAGCTCCTCCAAAAAGGGGAGCAGCAAAAATTTAAAACAAACTTGATCTGCGTGCAGATATAAGAAGTCTAAATCCCAAGTTTGGTGTCTCTAGCTCTTATAGTCTCTGAGATCTGGGCGTTCATACAGACAGACGGACAGACGGACAGACGGACAGACGGACGGACGGACGGACGGACAGACGGACATGGCTATATCGACTCCTTTAGTGGTCCTGACCAATATTTAGGTAACTTTTGGGGGTCTGCCACGCCTCCTTCTGCCTGTTACAGAAAATCGCACTCGCACAAAACTATAATACCTTTGTACCTTTGGTACATGGTATAAAAATAAACAAATTAAAATCGTGCTGCGCAGTGCCAGTGGCCAAATTTATCACTTGTCAAATTTGGCTTTAACAAAAAAGTGATAAAACCCAAATATGAATTCACTATGCCCCGATTTTAGCTACTGACGACAGTTGTGGCTCTAAGGTAATGCTGCCAAATTTATAGACCTTTCGGAATGGCCCAAAGCAACACGCATCGCGAGTGTTGTCTTTTGGGTATATATTTAATGTTAAAGTTGGACGGCGCCCAGTTGGACGTTCTTGCCATTGCTTAGCGCTTGAAATAATATTTGGTTTTTAAAGTTTGTTGTAATCAAAGCAGGATGAGTGAGTAGCTACTATACATATATCTAAAAATATATACATTTTTTGATATATATATTTCGAATGTAGCTACTGATATCTTCCTCCTTCTCCTTGGACTCGCCATGATCTCCTTGAGCTCCGCCACCTTTGACCCCGCTCTCATCTGCTCTCTGGTGGTCAGCGGAACCTTTATAAACGATCCGCGGGCGTGCAATGCTTATATACGGTGCGTCGATGGGCAGCCGGAGAGTGGAACCTGCCGCACTGGACTCTTTTACGACAGGGAGAGCATGGAGTGCTTGCCCTCTGACAGCGTCAAGTGTCTGTCCAGCGATCCCTGTGCAGCGGTGTCCAACGGTTTCACAGAAGATCCTTACTCCTGCAATGGCTATTACTACTGCGAAAACGGACAGGGTAACCATGGTGTCTGCAATCAGGGAATGAACTTCAATCCAGGAACGGAGGATTGCATCAGGAATTTCCCCTGTCCCAAGAAAATGGATCCGGACAGCTTATGTAACATTCTGCCCGATGGCGTCTTCATCAAGGACCCAACGAACTGCAATGGCTGGCAGATGTGCTGGGACTCGCAGGTGATAAATGGCACCTGTCCGGGCACCTTCTACTTCAGTGCCTCGGAGGCCAAGTGCGATTATCCAGAGAATGTGGAGTGCGCAGCCACCCCAGCGCCAGATATCGCCGCCGAGGGAGTGTGCCCCGATGCCGGAGTATTTATTTCGGATAACAAATCCTGCAATGGTTACTATTACTGCAAGGCCCTGGAAGGCGGTGAGATAGCCCTGGAGCATGGTGAGTGCTCCAACGAAAGGTTCTTCCTGGCCACAGATGGTGGAGCCTGTGTGCCCCGCTCCAAGGTGAAGTGCGAGTACGATCGATGTGTCGGCCTGGGCAACAGCACCATTCAGCTGGCCAACGAGTCGGATGACGGTTGCCGCGGGTATGCCATCTGCCAGGACGGCATCACAATTGGACAGGGAACGTGTCCGCAGGATGAGTACTTTGACGAGCTGACACAACGCTGCACAACACAGACCGTATCTTTTGCCGCCTGCGCGATTTCGGAGGCGACAACCGTCGAGCAGCGGACGGCGGTGAGTGATGATGGCACCACCACCATTACCACCAGCTCGGTCTCGTGAGCCCCAAACGCAATCACTTTTAATTAGACACTTGCCGCAATAAATATAAGTACACCATGTAGGCGCTGCTATCGGTTGTAGTAACCATTAAGTTACCAGATCGCTGCTTGGCTTAGATTTCCTTGAAACGATTGGGGGAGAACAAGGCATGATAGGTGGCTCCAGCCACCAGCCATGATGTCATACGCCACAACACCTCCTTGAGGGAAAGTGTGAGGGCCCATGCCTTATATAGCACCCATTCATGTGACGCCTACGGTTAGTTTGGGGGAAACCCAAGACAGCAGCATGGTAATAGAATTGCTCAATGGAAAAGTACGAACCTAAAAAATCAAATCAAATTGTGCCGCTATCTCGAGCATTATAAAAGTTGGAAGGCCGAAGAAGGTTAGGCTGCCCTTGCAGTATGGAAAATAGAGAAAGACCTAGACATAAACATATATATATTTAAATGAATTAATAAATGATCATTAAACTTATTTCTAGAGGGTTCAAGTAAGCGAATATTAAATTATTTAGAGAACTCCTTGCGGTATGCAATAGATTTTTAAAAGGATAGTTAAAAGTTAGTGGTCGCAATTAAGACTCCTTTTAATGATTTTAAACTATGTAATACATTACTTACGTACTTCATTTTATTGTATACTTTTTTATAATTTAACACAAAAGGCTTTAAAATGAATCTAAAAATATATCAGAAATATTTTAAAATGTGTCATAAAAATAAAAACCATTTTAATTTGTTTATTCCTTCGCTTTTTACTATTTTTATAAATTCAATTAACTATTTATATTTATATTTACTATTTTAATATTCTATATTTTCTATTTATTTATATTTTCTATTCTATTTTAAAAAATAAATAATATATTATTTTCAGGCATATCGATGGATCTCCTAATAACATTTAATACAAATACATAACTATCAAGCATTATATCACTCATACGCCGGGTGTGCCTTCAATAAAATCGGATTTTCTTCTTTCCTACTAAGTGTTTTTTTTTAAATAAATATTTTAATACTTATTTTAAACTATTACTTTCTGCATGTTGGTGACCTGTTGTTCAGTTCACGGCAAATGCGGAAATAAGCGATCGCGGCATCGCCGAATGGAAAATCTATTATCGGCGGCCTATCTGGAATCGGTGTCGAATTCTACGAACCACTGGGGTACTCTTTTAATTAAAACTGATAATACTTTTCGGCATTCAAACTGTCAAGAAAACAGATTGCCAAAAACAGAAAAAAAAACGAAGTGTGTGTGGCGAGGTTTGATAGCAAAGAATGGTGGCCAAGACATTTATCGCCCCTTTTCGGTTACCCTAATCAACATTTCCGTTCCCTGACTTTTGAGTGTTAAAAAAATATTAATATATAAGCAAAGGACTTCAGAAGTCCTTTTCTACCAAAGCAATATTCTTAAAATCAGCATATTTGAATTTTCTTTTTTAATTTTAGTAAAATAAATCATAATTACATGCAAAAAGTTACATTTCTGATGTTTAGTTTTATTAAAAAAAATAAGAAATGCGAAACCCTAAAAGGACCCGCCAAGGAAATATAAGATAACCGAGCTTACAATGCATTTGACCTCCACCATGACTTGGATCGATTTATTAGTGTTTAAAATTGAATTTTTAATTGAAATTTAAAGTGGGAGTTGGTGTGGGTGTGGGGTGTGGAGTGTTGGTGTGCCTAGCCTAGACGGAGCAGGCAATGTAGTGGAAGTTGGTGAGCGAGCATCCCTGGTTGCGCTCGTCGAAATAGTAGCCGGAGGGGCAAAGGCCGGTGCTGACGGTCACGCCGCCAGAGCAACGTCCATAGCTCTGGCAGTCGCCGGCCACGTTCACGTAGGTCAGGTTGGTGCCCACGCACCTGTCCAGCTGGCAACGCACGTTGAGGCGGTCGCGGCAGGAAAGCTTCTCGAAGTCAAAGTACTGGCCCAGCGGACAGCTCAGGTGCCTGGGCTCCGTGTCGTGCTTGCCGGCCTTTGGTTTGTTGCAGATGTAGTAGTGGGCGCAGGACAGATCGTCGGCGAAGTATCCAACGCGGGCCGATCCGGTGGCTTCGTCCAAACAGAAAGTGTTCTCCGGCTCTGGCAGGGCGGCTGTGTCATAGCAGGCCACCTCGGACACATTCACGCAGTAGCCGAGAGCCACATCGTAGGCACTCAGGGCTGGGCAGGATCGGATGTGGAGGAGCTCGTTGACGCACTCGTAGTACTGGTCGCAGTGGACGGGATCGGCCAGGCGTGTGTTGTTGGGCAGAGAGCGGCAGGCGGGGTCGGTGCGCTTCACGGAGCTCTTGGGACAGTGATATTGGTTCTGGTACACGCAGGACCTGGACGTGGGCTGGAAGACCAGCTCGTTGGGGCAGTTGGCACGGATCTGCTTGCTGTTCTTGCAGAGGATGTAGCCGCGGCAGTCGCTGCTGCTGGGGTCCACCACGAAGGAGCCGTCCGTCTCGTTGGCGCAGTAGTTCTTGTTCTGCTCTGTAGCCTGGCCCTTGTAGGGGCACTTGGCACTCGAGGCCAGGATGCAGCGACCGAGGTCCTTGTCGTAGTAGAGACCCGACGCGCAGGCTCCCTGCTCGACGGCAGCCTCCAGGCTGTTGGGGCACCGCACCCAATTGTCGCATGTGCTGGGGCGCAACAGGCTTGTGTCCTGTGGCAAAAGTCCGCACATCTCCTCCACCGACAGGTATTCAAAGTCCTCGATCACGCCGCCCAAGGCGCTGGCCACAAACAGCAGCGACAGGATACCGCTGGCTGTAAGAGTAAAGATCAGTGATCAGGATCAAGTAAAGGATTTGTTTAAAATTAAATTACAATCTTACAAAACGATTATTATAAAATAATTTATAGAAAATGTTAGAGATAATTGTCCTGTTTGGTATTCACTCTCTATAACTTTTTAAACTATCATTTTGTTTACAATTATTTCAAAAAATTAATCACAAATTTCGCTACCAAAACAATAGTCACTTTTTACATTTTTGGAAAAAGTTTCCTAGCATCCTGTTCTGTGCAAATACCTCTCATCATGGTGTATATCCTTTGGTTAATATTTATCCTGGTGTCTGAAGCGTTCCGTTGCGATCTCTCGGTGGCAGCAACCACAACAAAACTGATACTGCAGCGTCGGATGCTGTCGCCCTTTAAATATGCAAAGGCCATTCTGCTCGGTTTTGCTCGCCGAAAAAAAACAATTTCCAAAATGCACATGCCCCAGGAACCCCTTGTCAGCCCCACTATCTCAATCAGAACTCGGAGATAGCGCCGATTTTTGTGATGTACGATATGGGGGCCGAATGTAAATTACACGGCAATAACATTGCTGTCGTTGTCTCGTTCGCAGAAGAAGAGACTCCTCCGGTGGTATCGCCTCGATCAATGGCCCCTCCCGTCGATAGGGAAATTGCAGATGTCGCGATGGAATCCACCGCGATGACATTGAAAGTGGCTGGCAAGCTCTGCTGGTGGCTTCTCGAACATCCGAGGAGCTCTCGGAAGAAGAATGATGCGATCGAATTCCAAGACTTATTGACATGTTATTTCTTATTTGTGATATCAATTTGATCAATTTTTTTCGACTTCCCCTGATTTTTATTATCATTGAGTCATGAATCAAAGATTTCTTGGTTTATATGGGTTTAATAACAATTTAAACAATTGTTAAAGGTAAAGAGATGAGGGTCTTCAATAAGTTTAAGCTCAAGGCTAAATTTTGTATATAAATAACCATATATTAATTATAATTTGAAGCTACAGAAAAATATCATAAAATGTTATATAAAATTAAAACCCTTTTATTAATTTTTTTCTTAACCTAAAGTGCAATACCGAAAGTATTCCAGCTTTAAATCATTGAATATTTAATTTTTAACTATTTAATTATTCATTTATATTTTTACTACTAACATATTAATGAATTAATAATAATAAGGTAATGTTTACTGTATTGACTTCCATTTAAATAATAATTTAAAGTTAATCATAAAATATTGCTTTACTATAAATGCTGTCACTTGTCATGTTCCATATACGCAGTTTTAAAGTTTAGAATTAATTCTTTTAATACCTTTTCCAAATGTTTTATAGTTATCAGCATAAGTTGTTAAAATCAAGCCAAAAAACACCATTAAATATCTTGGCATTGTAATAATTCTTTTCGGTTTAACTCCTTGACCTTCACGGATAAAGATTGTTATCTCAAACTGGAGTTCGCTGTTCTTACATCTCAATTACAATAAATTTACACAAATGTAAAGTTATTCTAAAAGTAATTAAAAAAACCAAGTTATACAATTAATGTTCACGCCAAATTGATAATTGTATTAATTATTTTACGACCAATAAGATGTCAACATATTTTCAGAGCTCCTATTTAACATTTATTGTTTTGACATAGCATCCATTAACCACAGAATTATTTAACCTATTTAAGCGAATCCCGATTAGTCAATGCTAACGATTTTTTTTATTGATTTTTAAAGCCTTCCCTTATCTCAAATTATTTATTATTCCATTAAAATTTGCATTTATCATCGGGTTTCCAGGGAATCGACATATCTGAATGTACGTTTTAGGAAGACGTGCAAATGGCGAATGCAGGGTTGTCGGAGGAGCAAATGTCGTAGACTTCGTTGTAGTACGGATTGCTGGTGGGGCAGGAGCCAGCGGTGCCGCTGGAGCACACTGTGTAGCCCTTACAGGATGTACCCAAGGCGGTCATGAACACAGAGTTCACATTGCCGCATCGGTTGTAGGGACAAGCGTAGGAAGCAGGCGACACGCACTCGCCAGTCTCGGGATTGAAGTGGGTGCCAGCTCGGCACTGGTTCCAGGTGCCAGAGGCGGTAGCCGATGCACAGTAATAGAAACCATAGCAGGTGCTTCCGTCGCTAACGAACTTATAGGTCTGGTCAGTAACTACAGGTGCTTTAGCATATCCGGTAGAACAGATTTTGGCATCTGTTTGTCCAATAGTGAACTGTCCGTTGGAGCTACCACTGTCGGTGTTTCCGTTGCACGTGTCCGTCTTCTGGCAGTTGCCAGTGACCAAGTTATAGGTCAGGCCGGATTGACACTGTCCTGGGGTGCCGTAACCATTGCTGCAGCTCAGGTAGGAGCCACAGTTGTCCGGATCGCCCACATAGATGTCCGACAACATGAACTGGCAGAGGGTGCTCTGCGGGCAGGCTGGTCCCCACACGCACTTGCCGGTGCTGGCCGAATAGACGCCACCGGCGCCGCAGTTGCCATAAGCGATGGAGCCCTTGCCGTCACAGTAGCCATACTGGGTGCAGTTGCTCGGATCGGCCACATACATGGGCGAGGCGGCCGCTGAGCATGTCTGAATGGCACTGGTGGAGCAGACGGTCCTTGTGGCGTTGCCGCAGGCGCCCTTCTGCGAGTTGAAGATGTAGTCGTCGGGACAGGTGCCCCAGCCGACCAGCTTCTGGCCCTGGCAGTAGCCCCAGGCGCGGCAGTTGCTCGGATTGCCCACGTATCCGGTGCCCGACCACTGGGCGCACATCTGCTCCATCGTGTAGCCGCTGGCCTGCCATGCCATCAGCAGACATGCCGCCAGAACACAGATCCTCGTATCGAAACCTGGCGAGTAGGAGGAAAATTATTTACAATTTTATTAAATAATTATTGAATATTTTCTATTTTCAGTATGTTTTTAAAGGCTATATTTACAGATTCTACTCTATCCCTCATCCCTTAATAAAAAATGAAGACACCTAATTGGAAACCTTTTAATATTATAAACTTTGGGTATACTTCATATGGAAAGAATTCACCTAGAACATAATTTTCTTATAGCTTGCACTTAGTATTTATTTTAAAATGTTTCAACTTCATTAAAAATATGTCCTTAATCCTACATTACTATTGTCCTAAAAGTTACAACTGTTATAAAAACTTCCAATTAAAAAATGCACTAGTTTTGAGACACATTTCTGACCTTCATAACTTCAATTAATTGACTAAACACTTTATGAAAACATTTTTATAAATGTACAATTAAAAAGCAATGTGAATTTCGAACAATCTTTTTGGTAACTTTCACTAATGCGCCGCTTTAAAGATCCATCTTTCGAGGCCGATGCCTGGACCTACATACCTCTCATCTTGGGACTGGTTATAAAGTGACTAATTCGCTTGGCGGAATCGACTGAAGCAAACGTTCCAATTCCGGTACTAACCCTTTCAATCGCAGGCTCTGCGTTTTTATAGTTGGCCCATCCCCGGGCTCATGGCAGAGCGTTTAATTAAAAATTGTCAGCCAGATAAGCCCGCCGCCGACAGGGCGTTAGTATCGCAATTAAAATTAGATAAGATTCTAGGGTCTCCCGGGTAAAGAACGAACCTTTCATCCTTAAGTTTTTTTTGGGGGTTTAGCTCCCGGCTCAACAGCGTTGGACGTCGAAAGTGAAACTAGCGGACCCGGCCAGAACGGACTGCCTTATATTCTCTAATCGAAGGCTGGTCAGCGGACCCTCTCTATATATATATATTGTATATATATATATTTGACATGACAGTTTGGTCGGAATTCGGATTATCAGCTGCTGATTGTGAGCCTTCTTTGTCTCTAATTGTTTTTTAATTTAAACGCATGGCAAGGCAGGGAGGTGTGAATGCCACGGCTCTTATGGATCGCTCATTGGCGTTTCCCGGTATCTGGGTACTCATTTCGGCGACACGACATTAGTTATATATCTTCATTGGAATCTTTGCTTGGGCTTGCTCTTGAACAAATCACAATTCTTGAGGAGATGATGGGAACAGTTTATCGACCACTTGAGTGCGTAATGAAAAGCTAGTGATTTACACATTTTTAAATTAATTTGCCTATATTTTAAATGGGGGATTTTTTATAAACACTTATTATTAATTAGCGAAGAGTAAATACGTTTTGGTATTTGGATTATTTTTTAATATATATAATTTAAGCTATTAAAGCTATGGCCACAACGACAATATACAAAAATGTTTGAGCAAATCCCACACTGCGTATGAGTAATAATGTCAGTAAACAGATTATTTAATAAAATAAATACACATAAATACAGTACATATTTAGGCATAAAAATTACAATAAATATAGTAGATTCTAAATATATATCTCTAATATGATAATACCCGAGTGTTTATTCATATTCCAAATATTAGCATTACTAAAAGTAAATACATATATTTTCCCCTAAAAGCATTCTTAAAATAAAGCAAAGACAGCACACAAATATGCTATTAAAATTATTTTCCATTCACAAAAATAAAGTATGTATTCTCAATCTCCAAATGCTAGATTTTATTAACTTAAATTAGCTCAATCGTGGTACATTCCGGAAGGACAAAGGTTGGTGATGGCGACCGGTGGTGCTCCGCCGAAGCAACGCCAATCCTTGGCGCAGGAAACGTAAATACTATCGCGGCAGGAAAGGTTCTCGAGGTGAAAGTACTGGCCCAGCGGACAGCTCAGGTGCCTGGGCTCCGTGTCGTGCTTGCCGGCCTTGGGTTTGTTGTTTCCTTTCATAAACCCTTAATTTTGTATTATTTAATATGATTTTCTGTAATTTGTAGTTTATGAATTAACCCAGATAGTGCCTTAAATATAATTAATCTTATCTACTTCCTATTTTATTTATCAGTTACCAATTGCCAAAATGGTCTTTTTTTAAACTATAGACTTTGCATTACCTGATGCTTAAATTACAAAGCAATTTGTTTTTAAATAAGGATTAAATAAAAAGGATTTGAATAACTAAGCCCAACGCATTGTTTAAAATAGTTTTGTATATACCTTTTTTGGAGAATAAAGTATTGACATATTGTTTATATACTTTACCCAAGAAAAGAGAACTTAAAAAATGCAGAACGAGCAGAATCAACAAATTGCTTTGTTTAGGTTGCAATCCAATCCATGCACAAAAAATTACAGCAAAGCCGAAAAAAGAATTATGAAATTATGAGAAAAAACTTTCTTGATTTTTATATTTCAAAAATAAAACTAATCATTAGCTACGGTCTTTGATTATTTTTTTTAACAATTTTCCCAATTTAAGAGCAAAGATACAGGGTATTAATTTGTATATCACGCCCTCTGATGGTACCCCAAATAAAATCAATTCGCTTATCTCGCCAATAATAATAAATAAACTGCGAATGGCTGCTGATCCTCCACATAAAGAGGTAATAAAAGCAATCGTCGCCGAGGAGTGAACTTAGTTCGGTTTATTGGTTCGTCGAGTGCTGAGCTGCCTGCCGATCATTTTGTGTTCTTTTGCCATGGAAAGTGGGTGATTTTGACATTCTACAGTTTCGTGGGACTTTCACTAACCAAGTTGCGATCGCACTTTCAGAACCAAGAGTCTTCGTTGGCCTGGCACTGGTGCTGCTGCTGCTGGTCCAGAGCTTCGGGGTGACCAATGGCAGGGACGAGGACATCTGCCGTCTGTTTTCCAACAACACCGTGATCCGTGATCCCGATTCCTGCGGCCAATCGATTACCTGCATTGATTCCGTAAGCCACTACACCAGCTGCTCGGGATCGACGCCCTTCTTCGACAAGGACACCGGCAAATGTGTGAAGGCCCTGACGGATGATTCCAGCTGTGCGGTGTCCTGCGAGGACGCGCCCAGCCAGTTTGTGGCCGATCCCAAGTCCTGCTACGGCTACTACTACTGCTCGGACCAGCAGACGGCCCAGTACGGCAAATGTCCCACGGATACCCACTTCAATGCCACCACCCAGACATGCACCCGCCTCTACGAGTCGGCATGCACGGCCAGCGACTTCGAGTACTGCCACATCGTGAAGAACAGCGTCAATTTCGACAATCTGCAGGGATGCAACAAGTACCATGTCTGCGAGAAGGGCGCGCTGAAGGACAAGACATGCGCCAGCGCCTCATACTACCAGGCCAGCACTGGGACCTGTGTGGCCAAGGCCTTGGTGGACTGCGATGCCCATCCCTTGCCCTCGAATGTCTGCGGCACCGCCAAGAAACCCCTGGAAAATAAATTCGTCGCCGATGGAGCCACCTGCCGTGGTTACTTCTACTGCACCAAACAAGCGGATGGCACTCCGGATGCGAATCCCTCTTGGAATCAGTGCCCCCAGGACTACTTCTTTGATGCCACCAGCCAGACCTGCAAGGATCCCACCTCGGTTGCCTGCAAGTGGGATCGATGTGATGGTCGCACGGCTACCTTTGTGGCCAGCGCCACCACCGGTTGCCGCAACTATCTGATATGCTCGGACGGCATCACCCAGGCGGAGAAGTCCTGCGGCAACTACTTCTTCGATGAGCGCCAGGGCGCCTGTGTTCCGGATATTTTAAGCTACACCGCGTGTAAATGAAAATAAATAAAATGCTGTGCTCTTAAAAGTTGGTTGAATTATTTGAGGGATCTTTATAAATATCCTGGTTTACAGAGGGAAATTTTATTTGTTAACCTTTTGGGATACTAAGGAAATTTAGTTGTGATTTTATTATATATTTTCTGAAATATATATTATCGGATACAATATACAATATAGGCAAAAGAACAAAATTAGTAACCTTAATATCAGTCTTAGTCCTTAATATAATTATAATCTGAAACATCGCTAAATCTACCCCCCTGATAATGCTGAACAAGAGCAACTCTTAAAATTAAAGACATATCCTTTAGTCAGTTACCAAGTATAAAATTATGTAAATTTAAGCTTTATATATCAAATGTCTTTCTTACTGTAATAAACCATAAAGATACTTATAAATAATGTAAATAAATTAACAAGAAATCATGGAAACTTTACGTGCAGGTGGTGGGAGCCGCATAGACCATAAATGATAATCGTCTTTTTTCTGTTTTTAAAGCTCTGATTTTTCCCAAAAACAATTTGAAATCAACTAACTGGCTTTATCATTTTGTCATATTTACGACGCCCATTCAAACACAATAACTTGTGACTGCTGCGATTACGCGATTAATATATTTATAGCTCAATTAATTAGCAGCCAATAAACGGCTATTTTCTGCTTTAGATAAGAGCCAACAACTCATTAACCAGTTTCATTTTCATTTCCATTCCAATTAGTGTTCTTAAGGTGTCCAAACTCACAATCTATTGGGACACCACGCCCAGACAGACTCCTCTTCGCGGATGATTTGCATCGCAAATTACTGGGCACTTGAAGGGGTTTACGTACTTTTTGGCACAACATCGATAAGATTTGCAGCTGCTTATCAGCCGAGGCACTCAGTCGGTGGCAGCAGCCATGTTCACTGCTGGTTAATATAAACTTTTTCCATTCACGAAACTCCATTTAGTCGGGAGCAATTAGTGCCCGAGGCCACATCAGACAACGCGATCTCTTCGCCTGCAAATTAAACCAAATTCCCCAACAATCAGCCATGCCGAGTAAGTATTATCAACGATCCTCAATTACACTGTCCAAATTTTTTACCAGCGATCTGAAGATGATTTAAATAAAGAGAAGTATTTGAGAATTTTGAAACAAAACTATTGAAAACATATGCTTAATTTTTTGTGTCGAGCTTTAAACAATATTACATTTAAATATATATAAACATTTATAAAGCACAAAAATAAAGAAAATTAAATCCTTTTTTACAGAATCAAGTCTTTTTTGCTGGGTGCTTCTCGGATGCATTCTCCTGACGAGTTGGCAGACATCGTCGGCAGCCAGCACCGGCGAGTACGTGGAGCTCTGCCGCCTGTTCAAGAACGGCACCCAGATTCGCAAGCCTGGAACCTGCGACCAGTACATCAAGTGTCTCAATGGCGAAGGCACCGTCCTGACCTGTACCTCCGGCCAGTCCTTCAGTCCCAGCAAGAACCAGTGCGTGGACACTCTGGCCAACAGCAACAAGTACTGCGGCAACCGGTGCGAGGGCAAGGACGGCGAATGGGTATCGGATCCTACCGAGTGCCACAAGTACTTCTACTGCTTGAACGGTGTGCCGCTCCCGGGAATGTGTCCGGATAGCCAGCACTTCGATGAGAGCAAGCAGGCGTGCCAGCACAGCGTGGACTCGACCTGCGTCGATGTAAACAACATATGTGAGCTGGTGCCCAGCAAGACCAAGTTCCGGAAGGAGGATGACTGCGCCGAGTACTACGAGTGCAACAGCTCTGAGAGCCACACCCTGAGTTCTTGCATCACCAGCAAGAAGCGACAGTACTTTGATGTGGAGAGCGGAAGTTGTGTGGCGCCGAACACGATAGAGTGCTCGGCCCACTCCAAGAGCGGCATCTGTTCCAAATCGACAAAGGCGGCGTTTGTGTCCGACAAGGCGACCTGTCGCGGCTACTTCTACTGCCAGGGCCTGTCCCCGGTGATAGATCTGGACCCAATGTGGATGCAGTGCCGCGAGGGATACTTTTTCGATGCGGATCTGCAGGTCTGCGCCCCGGCCTCTCAGGTGGTGTGCGAGTTCAACAGGTGCGAGGGTCGCGGAACAATGCTGGTGGCTAGCAGCAGCAACAACTGTCACAACTTCATCCGCTGCGTCGACGGCAAAACGATTGAGGAGGAGACCTGTCACTTTGACCATTTCTTCGACGAGACCATCGAGGCCTGCACCTCCACGATCATCTACGATAAGTGCTGCGATGACCGCGACTAGGTCTTGTGATTTTATTGGTGTTTCCAATTATATACTCTATATTATATTCTATGAATGGCAATAACTAAACCAATGTTTACCTCTTTTGGGGGGATTTATTAACGTTATTGGAACTTGAATAACTTCTGGCATAGAAGAGCTGTAATAAGTTTAAGCATATTGTTTTTTGTTGGAATATATAAAAGGTATAACAAAGGTATTCCAGTCAAAATCTTGAAAGTATAAACACCAAGCTCATCCATTAAAAGTCAATGTATCTTTCAGATATTATGAGAAAACATAAACAAGAAGGAATGTTCAAAGTCCCGCCTGAGTAAATTATAGCATCCGTTACTGGCTTGGTTATCTTTTTTTTTTTTTCATTAAAACTGACATCTTGGCACAAGCTGGGAAATTAAAAACTTCACTTTATAAATAGATTTTGGGTTTTCACTAATCTAAAACTCAGGTTAACATACAAGAACGAGTACGAAGCGGTCCCTAAATTTAGAAACTAGACAATTAACCAATATCTGTACATGAATGACGTTACACTATGAGATTATTTTTTGCTTATACAATATAATAATTAACCCAATTTATTAAGATTTTTAAAAAGTAAATATTTAACAAAACCCAATAATTTAACCCAATAAAATTTAACGTAAAATAGTTTTCCAATTGAAATTAATGTTATTTTCCTTTAATATGGTTATGGATAAAACGAAATTAGTTTTCGTGTTCAAATTTTCAGGGCTGAAACTCATCCATAAGATCGATTTGTACTGTATTCAGTTAAGAATTCAAATTAACGTATAACGCCAAGCAGTAACGTCAGTTCAGTTTTTAAAAAAAAAAAAAAAATTATAGCTAGCTTGAGGATCGATATCGATAGCTCTCCTGTTTGCCCCATGTCGTGGGCCGGCCACACTGAGCCCTCCATTTTTTAAATTAGCGTCATTTAATTTTCATTCCGTGGTTCTCTGTTATTTTGTTGCTTGTCAATTTAAAGGTGAGTTCCCTTTCCATGCACTCGTTTCCTCTGATCCATGTCCGTTTTATTTAGATGTCCAGCGGGAACGAGGATCCCACCTCGGTGGCTGTGGCGCTGCGCGTGCGTCCGCTGGTGCAGTCCGAGGTGGACCGCGGCTGCCTGATCGCCGTGGAGCGTACCTCGCCTGGAGCACAGCAAGTTATAGTTAACCGGAGCGAGATGTTTACATTCAACCATGTCTTCGACGTGAACGCCACACAAAAGGAGATCTACGAGAGCTGCGTGCTGGCCAAGCAAAGGAAATTGCTGCAGGGCTACAACGTTACGATCCTCGCCTACGGCCAGACAGGTTCTGGCAAGACCTTCACTATGGGGACCAGCTACAACGGGGTGATGGACGAGAACGCGGGTGTAATTCCGCGCGCTGTTGACGACATATTCCGAGAGATAGCCGAGCTACAGGAGGAGTACAGTTTCAGCGTCACCTGCTCCTTCGTTGAATTATACCAGGAACAGTTCTTCGATCTCTTCTCACCGGCCAAGATCACGGTTGACATCAAGGAGGTCAACAAGCGGGTGGTGATGCCCGGCCTGACCGAGCTGGCCGTGAAGTCCGCCAAGGAGGTGACGGATTATCTGATTCGCGGCTCTTCCGGCCGAGCAGTGGCTGCTACGGCCATGAACGAAACCTCCTCACGTTCGCATGCCATATTCACGCTCACCCTAGTGGCCACCAAGAAAGACAGCACGTATGTCTGCGTTCTCTACTGTGCTCGATCAGATTACTAATGCTTTCGTCCTCTCCAGGCAATCGGTGACCACATCGAAGTTCAATCTTGTCGATCTCGCAGGCTCGGAGCGCTGCTCGAAGACTCTGGCTAGCGGGGATCGGTTCAAGGAGGGCGTAAATATCAATAAGGGCCTACTGGCACTTGGAAATGTGATAAATGCCTTGGGATGTGAGTACACTGTTCTTATCTTGGCCTCTATACCTTTTCTAAATCTGTTCCACTGGCCGTATTTCAGCTGCCAACGCTCCTGGCTACATACCCTACCGACAGTCGAAACTGACGCGACTGCTCCAGGACTCGCTCGGCGGCAACTCTATTACCTTGATGATTGCCTGTGTCAGTCCGGCGGACTACAATGCGGCGGAGACAGTGAGCACGTTGCGCTACGCTGATCGTGCGCTACAAATAAAGAATAAGCCGGTGGTTAATCAGGATCCACACGCGGCCGAGATCAATATGCTGAAGGACGTTATTCAGAAACTGCGCCTGCAAATTCTGGGCGGCGGCAAGATGACGTCCTCTATCACGAGCGCCGTGGGAGCCGCAGGCCTGGATCCCGTTCCCGTTAGCGAATCGTTGGATAGATCTGAGAATCAACGCCTGCAAGAGCAGGTGCGCACCCTGCAAGAGCGCAACAGAAAACTGCAGCAGGAGCTCCATCAGTCTCTGGCCGATCTAACAGAGAAGGAGATGCGCGCCCACATTGCCGAACAGGCACACGATGCACTCCGCACCCATGTTCTCCAGCTAAAGGACAAATTGGAGCAACAGCAACAAGAGGCGGGCTCTGGGGATGGCGACGAACGGCTGCGAGAAATAAGCCAGTTGGTGGAAATAGTGGAGGATCAGCTGCAGCGCACGCAGGACGAGCTGGACTCGCATGACCAGGAGACTCGCCACCAGCTCAGCAATGGGCACGATACCGGCTCGAGCGAAAACGGCGGCGAAGATGTGCACGAGATGCTGCAATTGCAGTCCGAGGAGTACACCGACAAGCAGTTGAACTTCGCTAGCGAACTGAGGAACATCAACCGTCAGCTGAATCTCAAGAATGAGCTGCATGTGCGCATAATGCGCAACTTCAGCAAGCTGGACACGTCGGATGAGGATTTGAAGCTGCGTCAGTGCAACCAGAAGATCAACGACCTGGAGGAGGAGCGCCGTTGTCTCTTGGACCAGCTTCGTAACATAAAAAGCAAAGACTCCTCCGCAAAAATAGCCGAGGAGCGGCGCAAGCGACTGCAGGCGCTTGAGCATGAGATCAGCGATCTGCGCCGCAAGGTCGTCACTCAGGCCAACATGCTAAAGATGCGCGAAAAGGAGCGCGAGAAAATCAAAAATCTAAGCGACGAAATCAAGAACATGAAGGAGTCAAAGGTCAAACTAATCCGGACCATGCGCGGCGAGTCAGAGAAGTTCCGCCAGCTGAGGATGGTGCACCAAAAGGAGGTTACACAGCTGAGGAGCAAGGACCGCAAGATGCAGTCGGAGTTGGTGCGCCAACAGACGCTGCATGCCAAGCAGCGGCAGGTGCTTAAGCGTAAGTGCGAGGAGGCGATGGCCGCCAACAAGCGCCTCAAGGACGCCCTGGACCGCCAAGCTTCAGCTCAGGCTCAGCGCCAGAAGTTATCCAAGGACCACGGAGCAGCTAGCGCGAAGCCTGATTCCTGGGTTGATCGCGAGCTAGAGATCATACTGTCCCTGGTGGATGCCGAGCACAGTCTGGAGCAGCTGATGGAGGACCGTGCCGAAGTTAACCGGCACTATCATTTGATGGAGAAGCAGACGAGCACGAATCCCACGGACTGCCAGGTGCAGGCCAAGCTGCTGGCCAGCCTGGAAGAGGAGCTCGAGATGCGCAATGCCCAGATCTCGGACCTGCAGCAGAAGGTTTGCCATGGTGACCTGGACAGTCGTATTCGCGCCTTGTCGGACGGTGTCAACGGCATCGCGGAGTTGCGGTCTGTGAGCAAGCAGCTACTCAAGACCCTGGTGCAACAGCGCAGGCACCAGGCGCTCAGCTCGAACGAGCAGCGTACGACACTGGACGACGTCCGGGCACAACTCTTGGAGGCCCAGCAGATGCACGAGGCAGTGAGCAACCGCCTGAAGCTGGCCGAAGCCCAACACGAGGAACAGATGCTCAACCAGCAGCGTTCCTACGAAGAGAAAGTGGCCGTTCTCTTGAGGGCGCCGAAACTGGAGAATCTGGCGGTGAATACGTCCAAATCAAAGGCGGCACCCAAGAACGAAGTTATTGATCTCGACGCCTCCATCTACATGAGCGATTTGAACGAAAGTCAGGAATTGGTCGATAGCGACGATCCCGACTGGGTGCCAAAAACTAAAAAGAAAAACAAGTCTGTAAGTTTCGGATCAGTTTTAGCTTTCCCACTTGTAGAATCAGTAGTGTCATTTTTTACAGCTCCCTCCATCCTCTATTACGGAACCGGCGGCAGGAGTGGAGCAGCATTCGCCAAACCTCACTGAAGTAACCAACGGATCTATCTCCTCATTCAATTTAAATGCGTCCCACGAGGACGGAAAGGCTACCAGATGCAAATGCCGAACCAAGTGCAATGGAAAGCGCTGCGGCTGCTTTCTTGGCAGCAAGATGTGCTCCGAAAACTGTTACTGTAAGGGTCACTGCATGAATCCGTTCAAAGTGGCCCAAGATCCGCCAGAGAAGCACGGTGACACGGACGGGGAGCAGACCCAAAAGGAGAATTCCGACACCTTCATCTCGCCAGACCAGCAGCTGGCCAAGGTAGTGGCCTCACCGAAACGATCTTTCGATCAAAAAGACTCCAGCACACCGTTGAACGATGTGAACAATGGAGAGCCGCACGGCCTTAGCGGCCCAAAGTTGGTCAGGTGGGCTTTAATCCGAAATATTATCTTCCTGTTCCATTTTTTAAAAAATAATTTGTATTTTTCAGAATGTCGGAACTGTCCTTTGCCACACCTAAGCGGAAATTCTTCTGAATTCTTGTTCGTTTCTAACCATGTTATTTTTCTGTTAACGATCGGATATAAGGCTACCCGCATTATATATTCATGAAGCGTTACCAAAAAAATTAGATAGCCGGAAATAATTAATTAACAACGTTAAAAGGATTCAGAACTGCACAC
Source organism: Drosophila anomelani (assembly GCA_035045905.1). Classification (NCBI taxonomy): domain Eukaryota; kingdom Metazoa; phylum Arthropoda; class Insecta; order Diptera; family Drosophilidae; genus Drosophila; species Drosophila anomelani. The sequence goes on from JAWNOO010000165.1 coordinate 16,714,359, forward strand.
TATCCTGAAGTAATCTGGAAGCATTTTTACACTTATTTGTTATATATAGTCGTCATCGTTTCGTATATTTATAAACCATTTTATTTAATAAGATTATAACAATTAATAATAAGAAATTTATATAAATACATTTTTTGGTGCAGACGATTAACTGTACCCACAATAGCAAAAAAAAACAAAAAATTAATAATTAAACAATTAGCTAAAAAAGTTTCTGTATTATTTGGGAACAAAATGAAAAAAGTTCAAACCTTTATTCCTATAGATTGGATTTATGGGGTCGGAAATAACTTCTTTATTGATAAAAAATAGTTTAAAAGGGTCAAGCAAACAAAAACGCCATCAAGCGGCAACAGTTTGAACTACAGCGTGTGGGCGAGGGGAAAGAGCCGATCAATTTGCTCGTCCCCCTCTCACCCACAAGCTGTCGCCAAACGGCAAGCGGGCTTCTAGCTGGAAAAAACGCAGTGTGACCAGAAGAAAGTGCACCTCCTGCGTCTGCCCTGCCGGTTTTAGTAAGCGACGGTCACACCGGGCAAACCATATAAACAATTTTACTATTTTGCGATTTAAAATGCCAAAAATTCGAATATTGGCGTCAACATATTAAATTAAAACCACATCCAGTGGAAGCGGCTTATGCGACAACCAAGACCAGATAATTGCTGTTTTTGAAAGAGGCATAGTTCTGATCGGAAAGAATTTTTCGGCAACAACGTGCGACAACAAAAACCGCTCAGTTTAGAGAAAAAAGGGAATAATATGCAATGAATTTGACTATGAAACAATTTTGTGTGTGTGCTGAGAATCCGTGTTTGAGTTGAGATTGTGAATTTGCCGAGTTTCTGCCTAAGTTTCCGGTTATGATTTTTTAGGACGCTCATTCATTTCGGTTTCCCGGCGACAGTTGCCTTTTGCCGGCGATGAAGCCCACCCAAGGTGGAGGCAGTGCTGGCTCCAAAATGTCCGAGCCTATTGAGTATGTCACGCTGATTAGCGACGATTCCGACGGCGAACCTTCGCCCAAGCGGAACGCAACGGCGCCTGCTGCTTCTACTGCTCCTTCGGCCGCATCCCAAAAACAGAAACTGCCGGACGACGATTCCAACGACGCACCTGCCACCAGCTCAGCTGCTGACGAGCGGCGCACCAGCAGACGCAACAGGCCCAAGGTCGACTACAGCAACCGGCCTAGTGGCAGTGGAGAGGCCGCCTCCGTCGGCGAGAAGTCCACCTCGGGATCTTCTTCATCGTCCAACAACAACCAGCAGGCCGACCGTAGTCGGAGTCAAGCCCAGGCGCAAGGCCGAAGATCGGAGGCGAACGCAACATCTGTCTCGGGACAAGCCACTGGAAATCCGCGACCGACACAGAATGGAGATGCGCGGGAACGGGACATGGGCACACCCACCGTTCTTTCCGGCCAGGAGGGCGCCGTTTTCCAGTCTCGTCTGCCGTTCAGCAAGATGACGCCCAACGAGGAGGCCTGCTTTCCGGACATCAGTCGTTCGGGCATCCTTGGCCACCGTGTGTTCCTCAACATTCGCAACAGTCTGCTGCACATGTGGGTGGACAATCCCAAGGTGCAGCTGAGCTTCGAGAATGCACTGAAATCGCTGCCGCCTCCCTTTGACAGCGAACCCGGCCTGGTGAGGCGCGTTCACTCGTTCCTGGAGCGCCACGGCTTCATCAACTTTGGTATCTTCAAGAGGCAGCGTCCGATTCCCACGAAAAAGCTGGGAAAAGTGATCGTAATTGGTGCAGGAATTTCCGGCTTGGCCGTGGCCCAGCAGCTGCAGCAGTTCGGCATGGATGTGATCGTTCTGGAGGCGCGGGATCGAGTCGGCGGCCGCATTGCCACCTTCCGCAAGAACAGCTACATCGCCGATCTGGGGGCCATGGTGGTAACCGGCGTCTATGGAAACCCGATGACGATTCTGAGCAAGCAGATCGGCATGGACCTGGTGCCCATACAGCAGACATGCCCGCTTTATGGTCCCGATGGCAAGCCGGTGCCCAAGGAGAAGGACGATGTCATCGAGCTGGAATTCAACCGACTCCTGGAATCAGCTAGCTACCTCTCACACCGTCTGGACTTCAACTATGCCGGCAACTGTCCGGTGTCGCTGGGTGACGCCCTCGAGTGGATTATCAGCATGCAGGAGATGCAGGTAATGCACAAGCGAGCACTGCACATGCAGGAGATTATAGCGGCCCAAACGAAGATCATTGAGCATCGGCAGCGCATCAAATCCGTCAAGCAGACCATCGACACACTCCGAAGCGAACATGCCGCGCTAGTAAAGCAGCGTACGCCCAAGGGTGTGGAGAGTGATCTGACCTACGCGCGCCAGGAATTCAGCATACGCAACACCCAGCACAAGCTGGACGAAGCCGTTAAGCTGTTTGGTCAGCTTCGCGACGAGGACAAGCAGATGGAGGCGAAGCTTCACGAGATAGAGCAGAACAGGCCAAGGTAAGCGTATTAATCAGGATAGGTTTTCCATATGCATTCATTTCTTAAAATGAGGAAATCATTAGCTATATGATTCGATGTAAAAATTTACTAAAAAACGTATTTTTAGCGATGTGTACCTCTCCTCTCGCGACCGACTCATCTTGGACTGGCACTTTGCCAACCTGGAGTTCGCCAATGCCACCCGGCTTAACAACTTGTCGCTGAAGCATTGGGACCAGGACGACGACTTCGAGTTCATCGGCCATCACACCACCGTTCGCAATGGGTATTCCTGTGTGCCAGTGGCTCTTACCGAAAACTTGGATATTCGCGTTAATAGCGCCGTCAAGGAGATTAAATACGGCACTCATGGCGTGGAAGTGGTGGCCGAGAACCTGAAGACCTCCAACTCACTGATGACATACAAGGCCGATCTGGCGGTGTGCACCCTTACGCTGGGCGTTCTCAAAGTGGCCGTGGCCCATGAGGAGTCCCAGCAGAGTAATACGGTTAAGTTTGATCCTCCGTTGCCGGACTGGAAGCAGCAGGCCATACGCAGGCTAGGATTCGGAAACCTTAACAAGGTGGTGCTTTGCTTTGATCGCATCTTCTGGGATCCCAATGCAAATCTCTTTGGCCATGTGGGCAGTACCACCTCCAGTCGGGGTAAGTGCACGGTTGCAATTAGGCATTTCAAACAAACGAAATACATCAAAAGAAAAAGCCAGATAAAATACATTCATACATATATATATCTACGTTTACCTTTTGTCACGGTCTTTATAATATTTTTGTATAATAACTATTTTCTTAGGGGAAATGTTCCTTTTCTGGAGCATTAGCTCATCGCCCGTGCTGTTAGCTTTGGTCGCTGGCATGGCCGCCAACCTTGTGGAGAGCGTAACGGATGACATAATCATTGGACGATGCATGTCGGTGCTAAAGAACATCTTCGGGAATACATCTGTTCCACAGCCGAAGGAAACGGTGGTCACACGCTGGCGAAGCGATCCCTGGGCCCGTGGCTCCTATAGCTACGTCTCCGTTGGATCCTCTGGCAGCGATTATGACCTTCTGGCGGCACCAGTCATTCCGCCATCCAGCAAGGAGGCAGAAGGTCTTCCCCGCCTCTTTTTCGCTGGAGAGCATACGATACGGAATTACCCCGCCACCGTGCACGGAGCCTACTTAAGCGGGCTACGTGAAGCTGGACGCATTGCAGACTATTATTTGGGTTATCCAGAGGGCACGCCGCCGGATATTGGCTATTCGGTGGCAGAGGCAGCCAACCTGGTGAACGTCGGTAATGTTGTAAAGCTGCGCGACCTCTCGCCAAATCTCTCCGACTCGCCGTCGTCGAAGAAGTCGGAGGAGAACTCAAACTCAAACACTGCCGACTCCGCGGAGCTACAGTAAATGATGTATTTAGTTAATTATTTGTAGGTCCTTACATAGGGCCGTCGTTGCTGTATTTAAGCCTAGGTCTTGATTGTATATACCTAAGACTATTCCACCGTATATTTAAGCCACTATTCAAACAAATATTTTATTAAATTTAAATTATAAATTGTACAAACTAAGACAGAAGAAATAAGCAATAACATCGAACATAGCATAAAGACAGCTTTCCAAAGTTTTTTTTAAAGCCTTATGGTTATAGGCGACTATTTGTGGTTTCTTAATTATTTTCCGTTTAGGTAATTTCAATAATTTTTCAATTAATTTGGCTGAGTGAAAAATCATCATACCCCACGAGCAGGCGGTATCGAAAAGCGAAACTATATTTTGTTTTGGGTCGGTCGGGCAGTTGGGCAACTGCGGAGCGCCGCTTCTTTCGAAATGGGGTCGGTTCAACGACCTCGCTTTCAATGCTGTCACTTTAGACACATTTTTTTTTGCTAGATTTAGGAAGTTGTTGGTAAAGTACATGTAAGATAATGATTAACTATAAAAACTGAAAAACGATCAGGACTAGGATTTAGTTATCTTGAGCTTCGTTAAAATCTATGCTTCGATGAGGATTTCTTTGGCACTTAGGATTACAAAAACTTGGATTTTTAGATTTCCCTGTGAATAATTGATTTAAAGGATGGTTTTTATGGTCAATCTCTAAAGAAGTCCGATAGTTTAAGTCACTTAAAGAAACAATTTTGACATTTTTATGGTGCCAATTGTTTAGATATTTAAAGACACTATTTTATTTAGTTTCTTTTTAAATCCAGCCAAAAATTCGGACAGCACTGACTCCCTCTCAATGGCAATGAAAGCTAAACCTTAACCGATGAAAGCTTGTCGCCCCTCCACTCAATGGCCTTGGGAGAAAAGCTTGCGTCTAGGTGGGAATTGCACTCGACTGAGTCGATCGCTTCTCATCATTAGAACAGGTTAGATCGGGGTTGGGGTTGGGGTTGGCGAGCTTTTATTCGCCGTGCATTCATAACGTTGGTCAAGTTCAATGGCCGATATGTTAGAGAGCTTCAGAAATTGGTAAAGCAAAAGTTAATCGCATGCTTTTCTAACTACTTGCGTAGGTATGTATGGCATGCACATGCGGAAGGTCTATTCGCTGTGGCCTTGAGTTCGGTCAACGACCGAAACTACTCGCATCACGTCAACTGACGTTGGATTTGAAAATAGAACACAATACACAATGGAGGAGGAAGTGCACTATCATTTCTATGCAAACCCTCTGGATTGGGGGCCTTAACTGGTTTTCCACAAAATATCAACTAATCAAATTTACTTATAGTAAATATTGGAATTTTCTTACTGCGCAACTAAAAGTTGTTCCTATTTCTATTTCTGTACTTTAAATAATTATAAGTAAAAGTATTTTAGGTCTTCTTATTTAATTGGAAAATGTTTATAGGTTGATATTCGAATGATATGAGTCGAACTGTTTTAACTTTTTGGGGAAAGCCCCAACTGAAATGGTTCTTCCCCTAAATGGTGTCTGTCTTTCCTCTATTCTCGTAAAATTTAACTTAAGATCATAATGCTTAAATATAATTTAAATTTAATTAAAAATCTATTGCATTTGTTAACTTAAAAATAATCATAATTATTAGCGATCCTTTAGAAAAATAATCTTAATAAATATCAATCGCCATAAACAAATCTGGTTTTCAATGTTAAAAATAATTAATATATTACGTTAAGTTGAAGATCTGTTGTTACAGAGTTGGCAGGATAATTCCCACGATGATGCAGGGCAACTATCAGCAAGCTTTTCCAGCGACAAACTATAAAAGCGGGGAACACTAGCTGCAGCGCTTCAGTCGGAAAGATAGATTCATTGGCGATACAATACATCACAACCAGTCCGAGCAATGAGCAATGAGAGCGAGCTTTCGAGCGTCGTAACGAGCGCCCTATTGGAACTCTACCAGCGCCACCATGAGCCCATAGAATCGCAGCCGATGGCGGGAGTGGGGGAGAATGCCTACGGACAGGTCCTTCGCGTTAGTTGGCCCACCGTTTCCGAGGCGGCCAAACTCGTGGTCAAAATGGCGCCCAAGAACGAGGCACGGAGGTCCCACATGCACGTTGTGGACTACTATGAGCGTGAGGTCTTCATGTACGAGGAGGTATTTCCCATCTTCAGGAGCCTATCAACGTTCACTGTGACGCCGGAACTAAAGGCTAATGGCATGGTGGCTCCCAACGAGTTCCTTATCTTTGAGGATCTCTCTGAGAGTGGCTTCCGGCCCAACTCCCGCAGCTCCATGCCCACCTATGACATTGTGATTTGCTCTATGACGGCTCTGGCGGAGCTGCACGCCTGCTCATTCATCCTACAGGAAAGGGATCCAGAAAAGTTCAGAGAGCTGGTAGCATCCGTGAAAAAGGATAACCTTTTTACTCCCAATATCGAGGAGGTTACCATTGAGTTTGGCAAAGCGCAGCTGAGAAGGGCTCGCAATCTTTTGGACGACACTGATGGAGACCATGCCGAGGTGGCAGCTATGCGAGAGGTCCTGAAGCGTTGTGAAAAGTATTTAAAGTCCTTGGCACTCTACTGCGTGGATGGAAAATCACAGGCACCGCATGCGGTCATCTGTCATGGTGACTTCTGGAATAATAATATCCTATACAAACATGAGGTGAGCAGTCCCTTAAGATTCTTACAAATCTTTCCAATAATTACTTCATCTACAACAGTAAAAATTATTTAACATCAGGTCCTGCAAGAATTAACAAAAATATTTATTTGTTTGTTATTATTATTATTTATTTTCTCATCCGCAGGACCTTGGTCGAGCTGTAGAGGCTAAGCTAATTGACTTCCAGATGTCCCGATATGCACCGCCAGTGCTGGATATAGTCCATTACCTCTTTGCCTGTACGGAGAAACAATTGCGGGATGAACACTTTCCCGCCTTTATGAATGCGTACTACGACACCTTGGACCAAAAATTGTCCTCCTGTGATCTTCGCCTGGAGGAAATATATCCACGCAGCGTCTTCAATCGACAATTACAACTGTTTGGAGTTTACGGCCTAATAATGGGAGGCTTTTCACTTCCCTTTTTCATTTCCAATGCGAACGAGGTCCTTGATATCGATACAGTGTCCGAGGCCATACTGGATCTTTCGGATTCTTCCGACGAATCAAAGTACCAGGATCTGATTGAGGAATACGAAATGCTCAATGAACGCACATTGCCCATTTTCAGGCGGCGTATCCTTGGAATAGTCAAGGATTTAATCAAATATGAGATGACAGAGCCGCTGTTTAAAATGGATTCCTAGACCTATAGCTACAGTATTATGTAACACAAATAAAAAAAGAAAATTTCCTATATAATAGAGTTATAAATCGGTTTGGATTACAGTAGAGTCAGGCAATATTATAGTAAGTTGATTTGATTTTGTTTCATATTTATTCAGGAAACTCTAAGATTCTGGGAAAATCACAACTTAAACTTAATTTAAAAAATCCGCATAACAAAATAGATGTCAACTAAAAACTCTGCACTTGGATTTTTGCGTAACTAAAGTAAACTAAAAATATTTACAGTGCCTTAAGTGTTATTAGATGATTACGGTTCCAAAATTGAACCACAATTTGATTGTTTGCGGGTGGTGGCGGGGAGGGGTGCTGTGGTTAGATGACCTTAAATAAAAAAAACCTAGAAAATAATTGTGAAATTTGAACTTTCGCTAAAAGAATGATTGAAGCAGAAATATGATTTCTCCAAAATTTATGAGTATGGTTAGTACTAACTTGATATTATTTAGTACCTTTATAGATTCTAAATATGATATTTAATGCGCGGCTATAGCTAGATATATATGTATATAGCTATTTACATGGCATTGCATTATGCAGAGTCCGCACATAGACCGTATATCTTACTCTTAAGGCCTACCATAGTACATAATATGTGTCTTTGCACTAAAAACTAAGCTTTCGCATGTCTGTCATCTGTTTCCATATATAGTAATAAAAATAACAACTCATTGAGTTTATTGCAGCGATACGTGGGGCTTGTCCTAATGTCCAGCACTTGGATATACATTCATTCAGAAGGAGTCTGCTCTGATGTAATATAATGGCTCCTATTGCATGACCTCACGGAAACGCTTCTGGCGCTCCAGACTCTCCACCTCGGCCCAACAGTTGCGCATGTTGCGGAATAACTGGAAATTATAATTCGATTTGTTTGAATTTATTTTAAATTCAAATAGAAATTTCTTTAATCCCACCTCATCTATCCAGTTGTGCTCAGCCAGCAGATCGTTCAGTATTTCCGTTGATGTCTTGCCCGGAAACTGTTGCTGCTGCTCGGTGACCCTTTGGGAGCAGTTGATAAACAGGTTGAACTTCTCGTGCGCAATCTTGTGGAAGAGATCTGCACGTGCGGCACAGATGCGACATAAAACAATGTCCTGCAAAATATAAAAGAAAAATAAATTATTTATATATCGCAAATTTAATATTTTTACGTTCAATTTGTAATTTTTTAATATTTTAAATTTTGATATATGCATTAAAATTTACCACGAAATTTTTTTATCACATAAAGAGCGATCTGATTTGATAATCACATATAACTTACCTTTTCGTAGACTATGCGCGGATCCACGGGTATGGTCTGCATGGTATTGGGATTATATGGCTCTCCGAAAAGCAGAAAACGCACTGCTATTCCAGGCTGGTGGCAGCCAGCACAGTTCTTCTGCGTCAGATTGTTTTGCTCCCACTCGGAGAACACATGGCACTTGGGCCAGGTCTCAATGGAGGAGATGGTGCTCCTTGTCCATGGAGTTATGGCCAACAGCTTGCGCTTACAGTTCTCCATTATGGTGTCAACCACGCGCACGCTTCCCAAAAAGTAGTCGTCTAAGGAAGGGATTATTATATTATTTAAATTATTATAGAATTAAGGTATAACCCGAGCCTTACCCTTTTCCCGCGTTATTTCCGAAAAGAAGCTGGGATCGAGCGCCTGAGAGATCATGGTTTGAATGTAGATCTCAAAGTTGTCCCGGTAGGAGAGATAGTCCTCCATGATCTTCTCTATGAACTGCTCGGTATCATCGGCGAGCAACTCGGATCGCATGAACTCCACAATGGTCTCGGTGTGAGAATGCAGCTGCATGCGCACCGGTGCCTTGAGGTATAGTTTCTTTGTTTCGAGATTCCATGAGGCGTACTAGTTGGGAATTGTTTTGGTTTACGTTAACTCAAATATACGAATTTCTTAAAATTTATTCGTTGAACAAACCTTGGACATGTTGCGATAAAAGGTTTTTCCGTTCTGGCGGAAGGGCTCGTACTTCTGCAAAATGCACTTGGAGTCCACCTGCCAAATGGTGGGCCAGTCGTTCACCAAGTCCGATCGCAAGACTATAAAATCGCCTGTCTATATAAAGATGTTTATATTTTATTTCTAAGCTCGAATTATTGGATAAATAATCGCTCAAAAGCTAATCTCTTTGAAATATACATAAACAGTTATTAAATAAAGCCAAATTCAAAGCTTACTTTAAAGTTCTCCGTGTTGGCAGCTGTTCCCGAGGAGGCACTGGCATAGCCCACATCCGTCACTCCTGAGAGATTCTGTTGGGGATTGTAGCCGGAGTCGTTGCTGCCACCGGCCAATTGTTGCACCTGTTGCTGCTGGTGTTGCTGGTTTACCTGCATTTGCTGTAATTGTTGCTGCTGCTGATGGTGTTGCTGCTGCTGCTGTTGTTGTTGTTGTGGTTGCTGTTGTTGCTGGTGCTGTAGCTGCTCGTAGGTATTCTTGCGCGGCGTACCCTTTAAGCGGCGAGCAGTCAACTTGCGCTTCCCGTAGCCCTTGCCGGCATCATCGCTCTGCATGAGAGGTGGGGAAGTGGTGAGGAAAGGAGGGATGGAAGCGGAGGTGAGGCTCAACACTTACGTCTTCCTCCTGCGGAGTCCACACAGGATCCGTGTCCGAGTCGGTGAACTCATCGGGCTCGCCAACGATGCCAGTTTCACCGGTGACGGAAGTGGAATTCAACAGCATGGCCGCGTGCATGCTGCTCTGGCTCTTGGCCTTCCGCGAGCATTGCTCGCGTCGCGGTGGCACACTCAAAGGGTCTGTGGAGGAGCACAAAAGTGTGGTTAGCAACAACATTGAACAGGAGGACACTGACACAGACAGGCATGGGTAGTCGGAACGGGGGGGAGGGGCCAGCCACAACAACAACGACAACGACGACAACCTGCAACACCATTTAATCCCACGAGCACCAACCAGCACCACCAGCACCTCGGATCGGAATGGGTTTCCGTTTTACTCAAGTACAAATAATAAAAATACACGGTTTATTTTGGGTTTTTGAAAATTAATAATATTTGTTCTCTCTTCTCTCTCTTGATTCTTCATCATCTCAAAAATACTTTTATACTTTTGTTCATGGGATTCTCCTTTATGTTTTTAGTTTGTTATTATTATTATTATTATTTGTTTCTGTTTGTCCTTTTAACAATTTAAAAGTTTGTTTTCTTTTTCCTTCTGTTTCTTGTTTTTGTCATTATGGTTTGTTTTTTTTTTTACATATACACACCGTCCAAGGGTCGTCGGAGTCGCTATAATGTCTCGGTCGCTAGTGTCTGTCCGCTGTCTGTCCGTATGGTGTGGGTGGTGGTGCTGCGTGGGTGGTAAGTGGCTGGTGGTGCCTGCTGCTGCTAGTGCTGCCATGGCCACAGCAGGTTTATAAAGTGATGAGGATTCGGCGCTGGTGCTGGCGTCGGCGTTGTCGCATTTGAATTCGTATTCGCATTCGCGCTGGCTGACGTGTTGTGATGGTGGTTGTTGTTGTTGTTGTAGTTGTTGCATGGCGTGGAAGTAGTAGCGATAGTAGTGGAGTGCTTATTGGAACTATGCTGTTGTTGGTCAAGTAACATACCTTGACCCGCTCCTCCGCCAGCTGCCAGTTGGGCGCAATGCTGCTGCACAAAATGCTGTCCGCTCATCGATTGCTGCTGCTGCGCCTGCTGCTGCTGAGCGTATGGCCGGAAGGAGGTGGGATCCCCGGGCTGTTGGATCACCGACGACGACGACGATGAGGGTGACGACTCCGCTGCCGCGGCAGCAGCCACCATTTGCGCATGCGGCCGCTTCTTGGGAAGTATTTGCGTTTGCGAGAGTATTTTGATGCGATGTCCATCGTGGTCGCCCACGAGGCCGGTCAACCCATCGACCGCAGCCTGGCCAGCTTCCACTGTTGACTGATTGTTAACCTGCGAGGTGGTGGGCTCATCGTTCCCACTACCGGATCCTTTGCCTTTCCGCTTGTATGGCGCTCGCGGGTAATTAAGCTTTCTGGAAGGCTTCACCACGGGAGGTGGATCGTCATCCCGTTCGCCCTGCAGAAACTTGAGATAGCTGTCCATGAACTGGGTCTTCTTCTCACCAATTTGCGTGCCCACGCTAACCGGCTTGGGCGCAGCGGGACTGTACGCTGCGGACGCTGAGACGGCGGAGGCACTCACTGGAGCGGCGGAAACGTGTCCATTATTGGCGGCATGCGAATTGGGCGGACAGCTCGGTGGCTCCGGAGACGGCGTCTTGTTCGGATTGCGTATGCCGAAATTAGTATTGTTGGTGGAGGAGTTTGTGCCGCGACCATTGCTGGACACAGAGTTGGCGTAGCCCTGCTTGGGTGCCGCTGTGGCATCAGCCAAAAAGTCCAGTTCCTCCTCAATGTTCGGCACGATGACTTTGTTGCTCGCCGCAGCTGCTGCCGCTGCCGCTGCAGCTGCCGTCGCCTCCTCCTCCTGGAGCTGGGCAGCCTCAGTCTTCTCCTGCCGCTGCTGCTGTGCCTGTTGCTGTTGCTGCTGCGTATAGGCCTGCTGGTGTTGCTGCTGTTGCGTGTAAGCTGCCTGCTGTTGCTGCTGTTGTTGTTGTTGCTGCTGCAGCGTCTGCTGCTGTTGTTGCTGCTGCTGTTGCATGCAGGCCGTGTACTGGGACGCAATGGGCTGGGGAAAGGCTGGGTAATATTGCGCCAACTGGGTCAAGTGAGACTGGGCCTGCGACGATTGCAGGTGTGCTGGCTGCGGCAGATGCTGCTGCTGCTGTTGCTGCTGCGCCGCCGCAGCCGCTGCCGCCGCCTGTTGTTGCTGCTGCTGGTGTTGTTGCTGCTGCTGACTCTGCTGCGGATATGTTGGTATATTTATGGTGGCCGCCGGTGATACAGACGCAGCATTATTCTCCGTTTTGAGCGGGGTATTCCACTTGTTGTTGAAGTCGTAGTACGTGTTTTGCTGCTGTTGCTGTTGGTTGTGTTGCTGCTGCTGCTGTTGCTGTTGTTGCTGCTGCTGCAGCTGATGGTGCTGGGGCTCCTGTGGACTACGAACGTTTCCATAGTCACTGCTGCTGGGTATAAGCGTTTTCTTCGGCTGGCGCTTGCGCGGCGTCTTCGCTGGCTTTGGCGGCGGTTTCACCTCCTCCTGCAAGGGAAGTAGCGAAAGAAAATTGCGATTAGAATACTCGGCACCACCTCGAAGGATCGTCATTTGAATATAGCACAGTATAGCTGGGACATTGTGACATTGGGACATTAGGAACGGATCTGGTATACATATACACACTGGATGCTGCTGCTCCCGGAGCATTTTTCTGGGACCGATTCGGTGCTTGTGTGTTTACCCTCTCACTGAACATGGGGATCATACCATTATTACAACATAACGTCACAGTTTCAAAGTGTGGCCAACAGGACTTTAATTAGAGAGTTAATTAGCAGTATTTGAAGCAGTAAGAAGTTGTTTTTTGTTAGATTAAACATAGAATAATTCCAATAAAGCATATACAACACAACAAAGGGCCAAAAAGGAAAAGCTTCCACCAAAGATACCAAATAGGGTCATGCATAAACGTATTAAGAATATAATAACATAAACTACATAGCTCAGAGGATTAGAAGAATCTAATGTTAAGATTTAAAAGCAGTCTAAGTCTGTAATATTTCGCTACTCTTTTAATATTTGAGACGAAATTCGATATATATTTTATATGATATTAAAATGCTGTGGTTCTTTATATATTGAATCTTTTTTTTTAACTTTTTACTAACAAGTTTTTATATTTATTTTGATATCTTGATACCTAAACAAAAGTTACAATGCGGACTTCATATTTTTGTTCTTAATGATTTTAACTTATTTATATCAAATATTTTGTCTCAATTTGCCTTAAATTTGATTTGTTTAAAGATTTTCTAAATAGATTTGACTCAATTGATATTAGTTTCTGTAGCTTAGCAGAGGATTAAAGCTTGTTAGGCAATATAGAACAATAAATTAACCAACGCAAAACATAAAATAGAAAACATAAAACATAAAAATTAAACAAGTAGGAACGGAAATAAAACAAAATGAGATATACAAACCTTTGGCACTACTTGAATCTGTGACGTTAAGTTGCCCGACGCCGCCGGCGACATGATCATGTTGGCCACCACGTGCTGACGCCGCCCCCCGGCTGACTGGGATTGGCTCTGGTCCTGCAGTTGCTGCTGCAGATGCTCCCCTGCATCGACCTGCAGTCCAGCGGGATAGAACGTCTGCTTGATCTCCAGACCGGGCGGCAGGTTGAACACCAGACTCTCGCCGGCGTCAACTGTGGATGCCGCCTCGGTGGCGTAGTCGAGATGGCGCTGCTCCTGTTTCACCACCTGCAACTGCACCACGTTCTTGATGTCTTCCTGACCCGTTCCTCCTCCTCCTCCTCCTCCCTCTTCCAGCTTTGTCCAGCATATATTCTGCTGCTGCTGTTGTTGTTGTTGTTGCAGGGTGCTTTGTATCACAGATGAGTAGGCCACAGTGGTGGGCGTCGTGGTGGCAGCACCAGTGGCAGACGAGCCAGCGCCTGCCTCTGAGCGCCTTTGCACCGGGGACGCCGTCTTATAGACAATCACCTGAGCCTGCGGTGTACTGACCACGTCCACGGCATGTAAATTCGTAATGGGCGATCCGTCAGCTGAGCTCAATGCCGGACTGGCATACTGGGCCGGATAGGATCCGGCCGGCAGTGGCACTGCCAATGGCACTGGACTACCGGCGGCACTCTGATGCTCGATAATTGTCGCATGAAATGGCTGGCCATCCTTGCGTGTCACCTTGAGCTTCCGGCCATCGATCGTGTAATATGTGTCCGTCTCCGACTCTGTTTCCGTGATCTCGTGCTGCAGCTGCTGCTGCTGGAGCTGCTGGTGTTGCTGCTGCTGCTGTTGTTGCAATTGGATCAGGTAAATCGAGTCGTTGTAGGCTTTTAATTGCTTTTCCTGCTTAATCTGCTACACAGCGCCACCATACATGGATTGAATCGGAATCGGAAAGTGTTTGGTTTGGGTTTGGTTCGACAAGAGAGAGGCTAAGACATAGTCCTAAGTTTAAATGGTTTGATTTGGGTTGATTTTCGGGGGAGGTGTTAGTATGCGATAGATGCGATAGAAACTAATGGGTGTATGTGCTTCCCCAGAAGCTGCTGATTCATCGAAGGGAAGAGTCGAACGGAAGACTAGGCTACGGCTACAGCAACTTCTACTCACCACTTTGTCGGCCACCAGATTGAGCTGCTGTTGCTGTGCTTGCTGCTGCTGTTGTTGCGCCTGCTGCTGCTGCTGTTGCGCCTGCTGTTGCTGCTGCTGAGCCTGCTGCTGCTGCATGGCCAGGAAAGTGTTCGATATCATGTTCGGCGTATTCCAGGTCAGCGACGTTGACGTTAACGCCACCGTCGTCGGCGAAGGCGAGGCGCCGCTCGAGGAGGAGTTCTCCCCATAATAATTGGAGGCCACATTGTTGACCACAGCAGCAGCGGCTGCCGATACCGCCGCCTGATTCTGGAACGAGCTGAGCTGCTTGTCCAGTGAACTGGGCAGCTGCAGCTGGCGGTGCGGCGTACTGACCGCGGATGAGGCGTAATGGGCGGGCTTTGGCTGAACGCTGGCCGCCGCTGCATGATGATAGATCTGCTGGAATACTGGATTATAGCTGCCAATTGGCGACGGAGGCACAAAGCTACCGCCACTGGCGGCCGCCGCATTGAAGCTGGCGATGCTGGCGGCGGTTATGGTGGCCAAATGCGGATGCTGGAAGTCCTCGGCTGTTCCGCCGGAGCTGCCAGCGCTGGCGGGCACGATGCGGTTGTAGGCGTACGACCAGGGGCTAGAGTTGGGATCCATGGCTTATTCTGGATGCTTCTACTGCTGCTGCACTGGCTGCTTAACTGCAAGTGAAATAGAAGAGTATTAGTTGTGTCTTTCGTAGACTGAAAGTCCTTAAGGAATTACTTTTAATCGATTTTCTGAGGTTCTAACGAAACAATTTATCCTTTTCTTGTAAAAGATAATCATTTTTGCTCATTTTCCTAAAGTATTTACAAGAAATAAACATTTGCGTTTATTTAAACTCATTTAAAGCTACTAAATGTTTACTTTTGGCAAAAATTAAACCGGCAACCAATTTTATTTATAATTTAATGACTTATTTATAACTCAGTATGCATTAAAATCTTTATATAAATAAATCAAATAATAAAATTATTATATTAACATAATTATTATTGTTTTTCTGCTAATAAATGTTTATAATTTACATAAAAATCCTTGCCAGGCTCAATTTGTATTTATTTTAGACCAATTTTTAAGGGAATTCTCTGCCCTTTCTTTCATTTTTTCGCACTCATTGTTCCCCCTACTTTTTTTTTGTATCCCTTTTGGCCACGATGCGCTTGGTTCCCCCTTCGAAATTTTTGGCGTCTGTATTTTGTGCCTTGGCGCTCCCGGCTGGAAATTGACCCGCCTTGCACCAGCTCCGGCGTCTGGGGGTTAATTGCGTTGTTGCAATACGGCACCGAGGACTTTATTTTTACGGGGGAAGCACTTGGGCACCAATTTATGCCTGTTTTCGTAATGTTTTTCTGGCTAGGGACATTTTTTCCGTATTTTCCGCCTGTACATATACATATGTATCCATACACACAAACTGTCGTACACACACACAAAGGCACACACTCGCGCGCACACACGGGTGTACATGCGTGCGTGTTGGGAAGATAGTCACTAACTTTTAGTTGTTACAGATTCGGAACTGCTGTCGGGCTGCTTGGGTCCAGCATTCTCTTCACATCGGATTGCACACACGCTCCAATGCACGAGCGGAATTTCAGTTTAATTTCGAGCGCAGCGTTTTTTTAGTTTCGGTGCATAACTTTTTGTTGGATGAAACAATCTCCAAAATGGCCGTTCTGCTACCAGTGAAAAATGAACCACTGGCTCAGGTGAATAATGCCAACGGGAACTGGCTCGCTGGTTCGCGCTGCGAGTGTTTATTGTTTGTATTGCCGTCTTTGTGATTTGCCCTCCGTTGGTGTTTAAAAAAGTATAATTGTTTCTGTGTTATTATTTATCCAGGTGGGTACCTCTGAGGTTTTATAGACATTATCCGCAGAATTTAGAGGTTGACAAGTGAATAAATACACATTTCACGTGTTCTGCGCCATTTTCGCAAGTGTTGTACAATACCGCATTTACCGCGAACGTAACGATTTAACCATTAAATTTCGTTAAATAGTTAATTAAATAGTTACATTTTGTTTTGTTTACTAAAAGAACATTTTTTTGCTATATACAATTTAATTGCTCCGATCAACGCGGTGCTGTAAGCACTTCACTAAAGTCTTAACCAACTCTGCCCAATAGAACTAGTTTATTTAAGCAGCCCTGTGGTCAATTTGGTGCATTTAAAAAGGTGTAATCATGAATGAATTTATAAGGAATTAAGTAATAATATAAAATAGTTTACAAATATTCTAATGATTTAGATATTACCTATTAGTAACACAAGTTCTTAAGGTGAAGACCATCTGTTGTCGTCAATGCATCAATTCAATTTGTTCTGCGAGATACGATGTTTTTTGCATTTTATCCAGCACTCAAAACCGGATCCAGTTCGATAACCTGCTGTTTTATTGTTGGTTCACGTACTAATGACAGTCATTTTACGTATTCATTGCTAAAGAAAACTGAAAAAATACATTTTAGCAAGTCTGAGTTTCCGGTTAGTCATCCGCCCAAACCGATCTTCATTTAGAGCTAACCAAATCAAACGAGAGGTGCGTATTGGCCCTGAGCCCGGAACGGAGAGCAAACAGCTTGCAACTGCTGCCCACTGCCCTGCGTACGTGTAAATTGGAGTGAGACGCCCACTAAATTGCTATCACAACACACTTTGCAGAGCACATCGACATGGACTTCGGAGACGATTTCGCTGCCAAGGAGGAGGTGGATCCCGCGGCCGAGTTCCTGGCGCGCGAACAGTCCGCCCTCGGTGATCTCGAGGCAGAGATAACGGGTGGATCCGCATCCGGATCCGCTGCAGCTGCCACCACAGACGACGCTGGCCTCGGTGAGCTGCTGGGTGGTGGCGCTGGCAGCGCCAGCTCAGGTGATGTGCTAGGCAACGATCTATTGTCCGCCGGTGGCGCTGGCCTGGAATCATCCACAGGCAGCTTCGAGGTCATTGGCGGCGAGTCCAATGAACCTGTGGGCATATCGGGACCACCTCCGTCGCGGGAAGAGCCGGAGAAAATACGCAAGTGGCGCGAGGAGCAGAAACAACGACTGGAGGAGAAGGATCTCGAGGAGGAGCGGAAAAAGGAGGAGCTCCGACAACAGTCCAAGAAGGAGCTAGACGATTGGTTGCGCCAGATCGGCGAGTCCATATCAAAGACGAAGCTGTCGTCGCGCAACGCCGAAAAGCAGGCAGCCACGCTGGAGAACGGCAGCATCGAGCCGGGCACCGAATGGGAGCGCATAGCCAAGCTCTGCGACTTCAATCCCAAGGTTAACAAGGCGGGCAAGGATGTCTCCCGCATGCGCTCCATCTACCTGCACCTCAAGCAGAACCCCATACAGGTGCAGAAGAGCACCTAGACGGGCGGAGGGATCGCCTCTAGTTTTAATTACGTACTCGCCTAACCACACATTGAGTTGAATATGAAAATTATTATTGAAAGTATTCGCTGTATATTCCAATTTATGATACATAAAATATTATTATTGCTGCTGAAAGAATCCGCTGCGGTCATCGTTTTGTCTAATATAATGCAATAAAGAACGTGCACACAGTTGTCCTGCTTCCTTGACTATCGGAAATACCCTTACCCATCACATAACAAAAACTGGACACTAAAAAGTTAGGAAAAAAGAACAAAATGAAATAAATAAAACTCTGAAAATGTAAGAACTACGTAGTACAATTGCTTTACGGTTTTATTCACAATTGGGCTTCTTTCAAACTGCAGTTTATATTCTTTAATTATAGTAAAACTTGTCATCTTTTCAATATGTATATAATTCCAAGTATTCAAACGATTTCGTTGACATTTATCCAGCTTTATAAAACCGGTTTTATTTCATTTTTCCATCATTAGCCTTATCGTTAATAAATATACGTACCAACACACTCGTAATTGTTTTTATTATAACTGACTTAATATTCGTACATAGTATACATGGAATATTATCAATGGAACTTGGGAGGAAAATAATAAAACTAAAATTAACTGAATGAAACATCTTTTCGTAATATAAACCATTAATAAGTTTAACGATTGCTATATTAAAATACTTTATTTGTGCTTTGTTAAATTTATTTATAAACCTTACCTATAATTATTCCAGTGAGTATGTCTGTAGAAGAGCCCAACCTTCAAAATGTCAATGCCCCTGTATCGGAGGCACCTGAGAGCCACAAACGAAATAACTACCTGCATTGGGATGATTACTTCATGGCCACCTCGATACTCTCGGCAAAGCGCAGCAAGGATCCCGTCACTCAAGTTGGAGCCTGCATCGTGGACTCACAGAATCGTATCGTGGCCATTGGCTACAATGGATTTCCCCGTAACTGTAGCGACGATGAGTTCCCGTGGTCGAAGGCAAAGAAGAGCCATGATGGTTATGATCCGTTGGAGGACAAGACGATGTATGTGGTGCATGCGGAGGCCAACGCTATCCTCAATAGCAATGGAGCCAGTTTAACTGGAACCCGTCTGTATACCACTCTCTTTCCATGCAACGAATGCACCAAGCTCATCATACAGGTAAAGCTGAGATTTCCGTGGTTGTCTTTATCTAATTATATTCATTCATGTTCTTGCAGTCGGGCATCGCACAAATTCTTTATTTATCCGATAAATATGCAGAAAAGCCCAAATATAGGGCTTCCAAGCGAATGCTGGACGCAGTGGGAGTGGCCTACAAAAAACACCAGCCCCAGCAGAAGGAGATCATAATTGATTTTGACAACTTCCTGGCGGAAGATCCTAACTCATCACTTGGTCTTAACGATCTGCAACTGTGATGGCCAATAGCAATGTACTATGAAAGTTAGTTGACTTCAATTTTTAATAATTTTGTTAATTAATTTAAATTAATTTTATTACTTTAAAAATGACAATCATAGAAAAATTAAAAAAAAAAAACGGACATATGTATATAAAGAAATTGGTTCACCAATGCTAATTTTATCTTTCTTAATACGTTATTAATTTAATAATAGAAATAGTTGTCCCTCCGAGTACTTCAAAATATATGCTGCCATTTATGACTTTCTTAAACGCTCCATGATTAAATTACTAGAGTAAACAATAACTTTCGGCTTTAAGTTAGCTTATCTGCTTGTTTTATATTTATTTCCTGTTTAAATAATTATTTTTTGTGCACTAATTCATAATTGCAAACGCAAAAGGTGCCAGGTTATTCTCTAGGGGAATTAATTGCTAACTATAAATGACGATGAGGTCCATATATTCAGTCTATACAGTTCAGATAAATTAGTTACTAGAAAAGAGATCTAATTACGTTATTTGATCCGCATTGTATGGCCACTTCTCAGAACTTTTAATTAATTATCAGTTTTTATTTCCAAATTAAGTCCAGGACATTCAAAATTCTTTTATTGCCCTACACATTACATTAATTAAGTTAGCCACTTTTGAACTTTGGTGCGATGTTTGCTAAAAATTTCGCATGCAACCTACATTTTTTTTTAAATACTGGTCTGAGCAAAATGTTTATGGGATATTTTTAAATGGCATGCCGGCACGAAGGGAGAGCTCCCATCTGACCATACATTCGTCCATTCAGGTGAGTGTAGTGGCGTGCGACCAACTGGCCATTAGCACTGGAATATGCAAAACAGAACGCGGAACCGGATGAGGATGCCAATAAGAACAACGACGACGAGTCACACGCGACCTTTCGGATATCCACGAGTGCTCTAGTGTTTTGTACTTTCTGCCTTTCCTCTCCTGCACTTGTGTCTGTGGGTAGTATTTGAACATGTCCTGCGGATTCAATATTGGGCAACAATGTAAACAATAGTTACTGTGTGATGCAGTGTACATGCAGGACTCCTTGAACTAATTCTCAAAAATTGAAGATATTTAAATGCCTGAAACTAAATAAAACAAAGAAATAAAGAAGCATTTTCAAATGTTTCAGCCCATTAAAGGTTAACTATAAATCAGTTTTCCCTTTTAAAGAGTTACTATAGTAAAACGGAAGTCTAACGAACAACTAATCTACGGGGCTTACTAATCTGTAACGGAATCGACGTGTATCGGAAGCATTTCACATTTCCACAGTCCGTTCAAGGAGACGTGTCCGTGGGAGATTAGTATCTGAATGAATCTTCTCCTGGCTCGCCTTGTTTGTATTCATGAAATGCAGAGAAGTTTCCCCAGGCTGCACCGGAAACTTGTACCGCACGCACCTTCGCTAACTGAATCTGAAGTGAGGCGGCCCCCCAACAACATTCCGTAATCACTAATGGCGGGTTGCCTGCCCAGGACCTTAATTGCCATTAAACTTAAAGCTACCGAGAACCCTAAAACCGAAAGAACCTAAAACCTAAAACCGGGTCACCGTGAAGGAGCTGGGGACAGCCCTAATTTTCGGTTTCGTGAATTTCAGCTACAAAATCCCCTCGAGGCCGCAGCCCCAAATCACATCGAGTGGCCTAAACTGAACTGAGGGCTTGGCGGCGTTTGGACTATACGTATACGTCGTATATGGCACCCATAAAGGCCATGGAACCGACCGAAATAATCAATACACAACAAAGGAACCAAAACAAAGCTGTTGAGTGTAAGTGAGTAGTATTTCCGAATATTTCATAGTAACACCATAGTTAGATTGCTAAGTAAACATTTTTATTTTTTATTTATTTTGATATTTCTACTAATTAGTCGAGGAGTTTTATTTAAACTGAAAATTGTAAAATTTCTAATATATCTTGGGGAGTAGTTACTGTTGATCAAACTCTGAATATATGGCAATTATTGCACAATTTGCTAAGTAATTCCAAATTGAATTTAAAAGGGTGCAAAAAAGTATGCTATGAAAAATTTTCACAAATGGCGGAAAGGATTAAAGTGTAAATTTAGAAGAAAGAATTTCTCTAAACTTCCAGAAACAAATTTAGTATGATTTCAAATCTGCTTAAATTATTTCATCTCTGATATTGTTTATGGTTCATTTTATAGATATGTATGTATGAACAATCTCCAACATTACCAGTTTCCTTTTTGTTGCCGCTTTTACCACCCCCTTGAAAAATCTCCCGCATTCCGCGTTATGTCGCGTTAAAGTTTTAATTTCCAGATGCATATCATAAATTCGAAATGCAAACACGAGCTGGGACGTTATCAAACTTAGCATCTTTTACGATTACCATCGATGCTGGGTCCTGCTCCTTGCGCTCTTTCAGCCGCTGCCGGCTGCCGCAGTGCGTGGGAGTGAGAGTGCGCGAGACGTGCGCAGCCTCCGCTGCGAAGTGAATGGTAAATGGCAATGGAATGGGGCAATCAGCTGATGCGACCATCGCTCTTTGTTTTGCTTTTCCCAGCATTTGGCGACACATGCCAAGAGTCAGAGAGAGAGGCTAGCTGCGACGCTGACTGAGGCAGAGGCAGAGACAGAGGCAGCAGCAGCAGCGACCAAAAAGGATTTCCGAGCTTGTGGCCTGCCTCAGTTTGTAACGGTATTCCATGCGCTGCGGACGCCAGCAGACCAACGGAACGCGACCTTTCGTACACCAGTACGTATACGTAATGCCATCCGCTCAGCGCGCTATTTCGGATTCATAGCAGCATATGCCACGGTGTGTGTGTTGTTTTTGTTGTTCTTATTGTTATATTTGTCACCACGAGCATTTCCTCTGTGTTTGGCTTCATTTAATGCCTTTTGCCGCCTTTGCCGCATATATATTCGTATATGATTCTCGTCTCCTCCGCCGCCGCCGCTGCCGCCGTTTATCTCTTCTGTGCCGTTGAAATTTTTGTGTTTGTTTACGCTCACGCTTCCACGTTATGGCCACTTGGAATAATCATGAAAACGCGGGGCGGCACACAAGAGAGATATCCTTAATGCCAACAGAACTTTCCAACCGAATCGCTTTTATTTTATATGCCAGCCAATTTGATGTGTCGTTTGGTAAATTACTTACAAATTCCAGACATTAAATGGGATCAGAAAACAGAACTAAAGTCGACCGACGTAATGTCGGCCGGGTGGCACTCGAAAATACATATGAACATCCCATTACCATACATCCATTTTGCATTCCCCGGCGTTCCATACATATAAATAGTCCATCTATCACTGAGGTACACAGAGCGAAAAGCAGAGTGTCACCAAAACTGGTAACATTTTGATGATTTTAAATCATTTATTTACAAGTTCTTTCCAACGCTTTAAGTATAAATCTTACATCTATGGAACTATACATTTTCATTTCATTTTTTCATATATTTAAAATGATTAATTTTGATGTTATTTATTTAACAAATATTCTAGATTAACATACACCAATTTACAATTTATATATTACTATTTTCGAGAGCTTATTCTTTCATGAAATCCAAGATTCAACCTTCTTACTATAATTTGTATTATATATATAACATATACTACAGCCACGCGTCTAGCCAATTTCCTTCCAGTGTATGAATGAATTTTAAAACACGTAGTCCCGTCCGCCAAAAACAAGTCTGACAAAGGTAAGCGGGGGAAATTCTTGAATGGAAATAAAAGAAGAAAATGAAACGAACAGAAAAACGAGAGGTGATGACAGCCCGCAGAAAAAGAAATAAGACATGCAGGCCAATTAATAATATATAAACGATTCCATTACGCTCTAAAGGTGTTTGCCATATGAATTACTTACAGTATTTCGAATTCCACACGAGAGAGCGCAATGTTTGCTCAATCCATTTATCCATTTCGCGCTATATGCTTAGTACTTGTATCTATCATCAGCCTTGACAAGTGTGTGCTAAGATACATATGTATCTTATGTACACTGCTGACCTATCTTTTTCCCATTAGGCTTTGGCGAACTTTTTAAGAAAATGAGAACGGACAAGTGCAGTGCCTTTACACAACAACAACAACAACAATAAGATACTTTCTCTTAGGTAAACTGACTAGTAAAAACTAGAATAAACAGGGGTTCGTGTATCTTTTAGATAAAAAGTTTGGCGACTACAAATTTGTTGCGTACTTTCTGTGCTGACAAATTATATTGTTTAGTGACTTGCAGTATTTTAAGACCTGTCTTAAAGATGAAATATTTATATGAAATGTAACTTAGTTAAAGTTTTAAAGCCCCAATTTCTGTACAACTGATATTTAAAGTTTTCTGGTTTTTACGACTTTGGATTCGGTGATATTTTAATACCATTAAAACTTTATTTGTTTTTCTGACCTCGAGTTTTCTAAATATACAAAAATTTCTTTCGTTTATTACTTAATTTTCTTGTGTTTTAAATAGCACAAACTATGCAGTTTTATATTGCTTTAATTTATGTTTCTTCTGTATGAAAAGCCATAGCTCATTGCCTTCACAACTTGGCCCATACGTATTTATTTTATTAGCTCAGAAGAGACTATATATGGGAGCCAATTTGTTAACACGGAAACTCGTAAAAAGTAACACCCGAAATATTGAGGTGTTCATAAAAACAGACGCACGGACTCAACGTGTTTGAATGGGGATTGAATCCGAGTTGGAATTTATTAGCCAGTATAGTGGGAATATATATAGCGCTCTTCTGAATTCCATACTCATAATTTGGGGAACCTAACCTGCCCACTCGGATACGGTTCCCGTTGGGGATGCGGGGATTTGGGGTAAGGCGAACCAATTGATGGCGGACCGGCGGAAGATTAGCAACCGCTCACCTCCGAGAGGTTGTAAAAGTGAGAAATGAGTTTTATGCGCCGCACGGGCAACAAATCTCGTTGACGTTTGGCATTTGATTTTCAGCCTTTTCCTTTTGCTCCCTTTGTTTCCTCGGGATTTACTTATACTTATATATACATATATATATATTCGTGATTTCGTTTATTTTTCCCACAGTTTGGTTCAGTTCCTTTTTTTTTTTATTTTCGCACGAATTCCCGCCGGCTTCTTTTGGGGGCGACACGCCAGCAGCCCCAAAAATACTCACCACTTCCGATTTAATTTTTTTTCTGTTATGGCTTTCCCTTTTTCCTTATCCCCGAACTTTCCACGCTGGCCGAGCCACTCGAAGTTGCCTTGTTCCCGGAGTTGGCGCAACACGAAATGCCAAGTTCTTCGAGTCATTTAAATTCGGTACAAAGTTGTGGCAAGATTCTGGCCACAATGTCGGCTTGAATTAAGTTGATTGTGCCAAAGTTGCCTTGCCAGCAGTCCACGGGAATTGGAATGAAACCAAAAAGCAATTAACTTAAGGCTATTAACCAGGATGCTCTGGGAGTTTCGTATTGGACAATTTTAAGGACTCTCTCTGTATATATACTATATGATTTTTTTGTTTAAATAAACAACAAAGTAGGGTCGAATAAATTAAACCAATTTATCTGGTTAACCAACTATTCATTTTATTGTATAAATATTTAGACTGTTGTGAGAATTGGTTTATAAAGGGGCAGCCTTGCAAAAGGAATTAGAAAGGAAATAATAGTGTCGAATCTGACAAGGAGAATAAGATTTAAATGAGTTTTTAAAGGCTATCAACAAATTGTTAATGCTGCCTTTCATCAGCTCTTAAGACCTCGAAACAACATCAATTAATTTAAGCAGAAACATATTTGTAAGCCAAAGGAATGCTTTCTGGTATGTCTTATTAGCAAATTCTATTTAAAGGCTGGCGAAAGGAATTTCCATAAAACCCCATCTGACGAATTACCCCCGCCGCTAGGACCCCAAATATTTACATCCATTTGTTTAGGCAAACAAGATAAGAAATTTAAAGCTCTTACCAAAAATCGATTAAATTAAGCAGTTTAGCTACTTCCATGCCCCCCGGAGCGAGGTGCCGTCATTTTCACGCCTGATTTGTTAACCAAAACGAAGGCAAAGCGATGGCGTTGGCATCGGCATCAGGACGGTATTTGGATACTTTTCCATGGCAATTAAGCCGCAGTGTTTGCTCGCCTTTCCCAGCTGCACTGGCCGAAAAATGATAGTCCTTCATATACATATATATATATAAGTAAAAGTCCCTGCGTCCATTTGCACATCATCGCACGGAAGCCATAAACGTTTTCCTGTTCAGATTCGTTTTACAGCTGTGGAAATGCTACCTTTCCTTCGCATCCTTCATCAAATTGTGCAGTCATCAAATATAAAAAGAAAATAAAAATGCTTTTCCCCGCCCGCACTCAAAGCCCGCACTCAACGGATCGCCACATAAACGAAGCAATGAAGCTTATACATATTTAAAAATACTCTTTTTTTTTGTGAATTTTTAAACCGCAGAGCCCTTTATGAAAATCTGCTTTACGGAAAATGCTCCGTCACAGGGATTTACTATATGCATTCAAGCTTTAAGGACCGCTTTTCCAAGTGTACTTGGGGTGAATAAATCATGGTTCCCTCACAGCTGGCTGCAAATTTCTGTCCATATGGCTGAGGTGTCGTCGTCGGCGGCGGCGGCGGTGGCGGTGGCTCCCAGCGCCCAATCTCCGTTAATTCCCAATTTGGTTTATAAATAAAAAAAGAACAAATCGGCCCTTAACGATGACGAACATCAGCATCCGAGCTGACATCATTTCAAAGTCGTTAAAACCTTCGCAGCTTCGTTAATGGGCTTCCCCCAAAAGACCAAATGAGACGGCTAGCAGTAAAAATTGTAAAACTGAACGGAAAACCTTTATGGGCAATGCGTGATGCATGATGGTCCTAGAAGGTCCTTGGCCCAAAATCACCTGTATATCGCTCTTCCCCGATACGTGCCCCTCCGCCAAATTGACTACGGCAACTTAATTAAAAGCGTAGGCAAACTAAATTACCTGTCGAAGAATTTGAGTGAGCAAATTTGATGACCGACCTTGTCAGTCCCGATAATTAGCTCAATTATTTCAAGGGGGAAGGGAGTCGAGAGCAAATGAGAGCACATTAGTGAAGCACTCTGGAAAATTAACACAAAGCAAAGGAGCCTTTAAGAACCATAAGTAATTCAATCACACATCTTTCAAGAGTTTGCAGTAAGGTTTTACCTTGTTGTAAGATGTTTAATTTGTTGTTTACTTGATTTAGGTTAAGGGCAGACCATTAAAACTTATTTAAATTAAATCTATAAGCATGGGAATTAAGACAAAAAGGTAGCCTTGACTATGCAACAGTTTCTGAGAGGAGACACCTTTCCCTCGGCGGTTAGGAATTCAAGTAAAGAGTAAGTGGCAAAGACCCTTGTCTGCTATGAACATTGTTTTGTTACAATAAAATAATAATTTGCATGCAGATATATTTATAAAAAAGTTCTATATTTTCCACAGAAATTTATTTATATATAAATTAATTGTAATTAATACCCCAGCCAGATCAAATTCCACAAAACAAAGGCAAAGAGACAACACACTGGCTTATTTTGAGGGCTTCAACCATTTCGATTTCTCCCCCCCTCAAAAAAGATATATAGGGGTATTAAAGAAATTATGTTTACCCATACTTTTTGGGGAGCCAGCAACTCCCGAGTTGAAACATTATCTTCTGCAAATACTAACTTAATTGCTGCTGGGCTTTGGCTTCCATAAGCAATGTTTGCTGAGCTGAAATGCGGGCAAATTTGCTGATTGTCACACAGGCTGACATGCAATTTATCGTAATTGAGTCAGGCCAACAATCATTTTTTGAACGCTCCACACACGCACTGGGGAGCAAGTGGGGGAAAGTGCGGAAAAGCGGTGCGCGGGGGTCGGGAAAAGTTGAGTCCATGAGTTGGCAGGACCTTTTAGTCCACGCCAGTGTCCGTTCTCGCTCTTTGCCGTGGGATTAATGGACAAATAACGTATTCCCGTCTGCAAATGTGCTGGCGGATAATCTCATTATCTGGCTGTCTTGACCCAGGACCCAGGACTAGGGACACCCGGATACTAGGAGACTAGCCGCTGGCACGGAAACCGGAAATTGACCAGTTCGTTGTGGTAATTGAAATAAATAGAGTTGTCCTTAAAATGGGATTCTCGGCTTGGATTCCTTTCAAATCTATCAAAGAAAACCTTTTTCGTCATTGTCAACTGCATTAATTGGCTTATATTTTGAGGATTTTATGAAATAAGGACTAGATTGATGGAATTTTTATCAGCTTCTCTTCTTTAATTCTAATAAAATTGTATACTTGTCATTGTATACAAAGCAATCCAGGATTTGGCAGCATTTTTGGCAGCAGTTTTCCTGAATTCTGTTCCATTAATATCTTTTATATTTTCCTATTTTATTATATATTTTTTACTAAATAATAAATTTGTTTATACTGAAATAAAGTAATATAAAACCAGAAATATATTTATTAAAAGGTCAGCTAATAATTAAGATACAAAAGTAAGCTCTTCGCTTTTAGAAATTAGCTTAAAAGATTTCAAATTAATTTAAATTGGCTAACCAACCATTAGTGACACAGACAGCAATCTACATTCATCATCTGGCTTGAATAAAAATACTTAAAATTTATTGTTTATGGTTTCTTTCCAAATATATTTCCCACCCACGTCTTAATAGTGATTTATTATTTGGGGTCCCTGCCATATTCAATTTCAAAGTTACACAAAGTGACCGAGACAGAAAAAACCGAAAGAATAAAAACCTTTAAAGAATTTAAGCCATTTAAGCTGTAAGTCATTTTCACTTTAGACAAATTACATTTCGATAAAAGCCTCGCGCCCGGTTTTCGCCGCTACATTTACATTTTTTCCTAACGAAATTTTCTCGCCGAAAGTGCCATTCGGGGGGCAAAGTGCAAAAAGCACAGCCAGCAGCACCGCCAGGCCAACGTTAGGTGGTGTATATTGGTTCATCGTCTTTTGTATTTTATTTCGAAAACATTTTACCTGCCAACTTCTTTGTGGGGCCAAGTGGCTCCCTCGCCCAAGTTCCCCAATCTTTGGCTACAGGATGTAATAATTGAAATTTGCATGAGTATTACAGTTCAAAGAATGGCAGACACCCAGATAGATACTTATGTACATATATACCTGGCAACTTGGCAACCGATCTGCATGAATTATTCAGACAAGCGTTAAATAAAAATCGCTCAAGACTTGGGCTTTATTTATAAGACATTAAGGAGATCTAGTTAAGATAAAAACAGGAATTTTAATAGGAATTAAAATAAACAGGAACCTGAAATACATATTATACATTTTGGCAACCTAAACCCACCATAATCCTTAGATTATTTATTTTCAATTATTTAATTCACTTAATTTATGGCCATTTGTCTAGATTGGCCATAAAATATGCGATAATAAGTGCAAGGGAAATGATATTAAAACGCCATTCTGGCAAATAAATTCCTGGGCTATGCGGACTCGACACTATGTTTTCAGCGATTAATCAATATCACCTTCCACGCCCGCCTTTATATTTAGGACACCGCCATCTGTTAAGTCCTTGGTCCTGGTGCCGCTACAGGTTAGCATTTTAATTTCACACTTCGTGGATCTGGCATCGGTGTGGGTCGCTCTGTGTGTGGGTCTCTCTGTGTGTGGCTTTATGGCTCAATTGGTGAAAATTGGTTTGTTTGTCTGGAGCCACTCAAGGGAGCACTGGCTTCATAGAAGCTGACACAGGCACCGAGGACAAAGGACCTCGGGCACTCGGCCGCAACCCGTTCACGTTCCCCTGAATAGAGAGCTGTATCCCATATACATATCTATGGATATATGTATACACTATAGTAATCGCGCATCGGTTGAATGGTTCTTTTGGGCCGCCAACACCACAACTGGAGAGCGAAAGGATACATAAATGGTGTGGCCAGCGGGGGGAGGACGAGCATCATCATCGGCTTCGTCCTGACCAGAGGAGAGCCATTCTGCCATCCTGGCATCCTTCGCCTGCAGCAGTCAATTGATTCCATACATAATTTCAGGGCTTTATTACATATGTTTCTTTGCCTTTCAGGAGTAATCATCTATGCATGCATTTATTATTTTCATCCTCTCGCTCTCTGGGTTCTTTGGGCCATCATTTGCATGTCCTTGTGCGAGTTTTGTTAGGGGATTATTTTCTGGGTGAAAAGGTATATATTTTGTGGGTATATAGGTATATAGTATTCTCTGCAATTCAGTTGTTTACAAAACAAATTTAAATATAATTAATTTTATTAAACTGTAATTACTGGTAATCCAGATAATCCGCTTGATGACAGTTTTAATTTTTGTATTTTTCATATATTTTAGCCTTGCAAAAAGTTACAATACATTTTCATTTCTGTCAACTAGTTGTCCACTTAATTTAGTAATTAAATTATAAGCTCGCTTGAGTTCCCTTTTCATTAAAGTCTTCTCCAAGTCATTTAAATAATTGGAAATATTGATTGCCTAAAACAAGTCTTAAATATGCCTTGTAATCCCTGCTACTAATAATTAAGGGAATTAGCATTTTGGCCATGAATTCCACATGTAATTGTACCCCAAATAGAGGTGTTAACAATAAACAAAATGAGCTCATAAAATCGCCATAATAATTATATTCAAACTACTACCTCATTGCGGTTGAGTTGGCAATAATAAATGACCAGGATTTGTGCTGCTCCAATAAGCTGGCAGCTAATTTAAGTTTAAGTTTGATGTTGAAATTATTCCTTGCTATATACATTTCCACAGCTCCTGGAAAAGTCTTGTTAGAATTTAGAGAAAATCACTTATACCGCCTTCTCTTTGACAATTTATTTGCAGCTGAAAGAGAGAAAGATTCAAGACGCGGATTTGGCACAATGGAATATGAGGAGCGCAATCAGCGACAGCGGAATGAATAAATTACGCGAAAATAAAATCAATTTGCATTAAGAGCCGGAGACGGAGAGCGCAGCAGTAGTAGTAGTAGCCGTCAGATCCCTCCGCACCACCAATCCATCCCTCATCCGCTGACGACTGACAGCCATTTGAAGGACGAACAAGGCGCTGGCCCATGCCCATGAGCTTGGGTGCCGGGGCAAATTATATTACCTTGTCAGGCGAGTGACATAAGGCGGACCTCTTGGCCCGGGCCCACACCAGCGCACCCAAGTCCAAGTCCACACCCTCTAGCCTGTACACCCGCACACACTCATGTGTGGATCCCAGTGAGCAAAGCATTGAAGGCGAAGGGGAGCTGGAGGCACTAGGGTCACGTCTTGGATTACTAGCTAGTCCGCCGGAATGTTACGCAGCTGCGTTTGCCTGCGCACCGACGATGGCGGAAAGCGGCGCAGCTCCTCCGTGGAAGACGCCTCCTCATGCCGCTCATCGGAAATAGAGCGCGTGGGCGCCAGCATGCAGACGCTGGGCCCCAATGGACAGCCGCAGGCCACTGCCGCACAGACGAGCACCCGGGCGTCCAGTCTGCTGCAGCTCTTCCAGCGGCGAGGTTGGTGCAAGCACTTCCGCAAGCCGCTCCGTGGCATGAGCGCTTCCCGGGCCGAAAAGAGTGAGTATCTAAAGGAAGAGAGAGCTTTGATCTTCTTAAAGGGCAAGTGGTGACCTTTAAAGGGTACTTAACACACTGGAGAATCTTTCATGGAGGTTAGCATATTGTCTCGGGTGCAGGAAGGCCAGAGAGTTGATCTTATCCTTTACTTTAATATAGTTATCTTCAATTTCTGCTGTTTAAGAACTCCACATCATCATAGGAGTTGCAGGCTGTTTAAAATGTTAAGCACCATAGCACAGCTCTTTTATTTATTATGTTCTAATTTATCTCAGTGTAGCTTCACCTGATTCGTTAATAAGGCTTTGTCCGGAACGGACAATGAAACCAACGATTGCCTACAAACCTAATCCAGTTACCAGGGTCTTTGGGGGTTCGCATAATAAAAGCTCTTTGGGGCTGATAACCCTTTTGCTTTTGGTCTTCGACCTGGGAAAACCGCTTAACAGCAAGGACGATCCCATCATAAAGCCCTAAGAGTAATCTTGTAATCGATTATTACTGAGCCTTTTAGGTGTCTTTAAAAAAAAAGCATTGAATATGCATATACGAATTAAATATCTGAAATATAAAGGCACGTTTAAGATTTTTAAAGATTTAATCTTAATGAAAAATGGCACCCCATTAGCATTTATTTTATTTTTTTTTTGTATTTTCCAAACCATTATTCAAAATTATTAAAAACAAAGCCGCTCTAAATTTCCAGGCGATTAGCCTTAAATTTAATTTTTCAGGCCTGCCCCGAATCCATAATAAGTGGGCTAAGCCCAACTTTGTGGCTGTGTTTACAATTCGCGTTGGCTAGTGGGCTAGTGGGGGTTTGGCAACTAAAAAGGACTTTTCAGGACCTTGTATTGCAGTTGCATTTGGCCTTTTTCCGTCTCCTCCGGCCTTACCGACTTTACCAACTTTTTAGACATAGCCAGCGCGTTACCATGTCTGTGGTCGTGTTCCGGCGCTTGCGCTAACTTTTATTTATTGTTCCAATTTGCTATACAAACGGCTCAGGTGGATCTAAGCAGGCGGAGACACGACACCGCGAAGGGCAGGAACAAACAAAAGAAACCTCATGCAGCCGCCTTGGCTGGACAGCTGGCTATTAGTAAGAACCTGGCCATAAACCTCCGTATATACGATATACACCCGTACGGCAAGTAGCACGCCGTAGCCGTAGACGTCGTAGTCCGCGTCAGTCACGCAGCCAGAAATTAACCCACAAGCACGCGGACGTGGACGCAAATTGGAAAAAGGGAAAGGTTGCCGGTGGCCCCAACTACCCCGGACCACTGTTTCGATAATTGGGGATCCAGCACAGTGGTCGATATTCCCTCTGCAAATTTTTAATAGAAGCGGCAAAGGAGCAACTAATGCGACTAGCTGAAGTTATAATTTAGGTACAATTATATATATTTATCTTAAATCAACCATATTAAAGTCTGCCTTTAACATAAACTATTTATAATAAAACTTATTTTAACTGCAATTTTGTATATACAAAAATTAAATATGACTGCAGAGGCGCTATTGAGGTTTTACTGATAGATTTATAATTGATTTTGTTTTGTTACTTTGTAATATTTTTAGTAAAATGTGTATTTGCATACATACAATGTCAATGCCATAAATTGTTTGCCATTTCTATAAAAAGTCTACTTATATAGATGACTACAATTTATAAACACAGGCTGACAGGGTAATACTTTTCTTAAATTGTATCTTTTTTGTGAAGAATATTTTTCTCTCTAATAAAACGTAGATGAAATTGACTATTTTAGTACAACTTTTTAATAGAATTCATTGGAAATAGAAGGAATTTTTCAATAACAAATAAAAAACTGAACTCTTAAGTGCTCCACTTTTATTATGAACTCATAAATACCTTCATTCTAATTTACAAATTTATAACTATTATTGTAAATTTCCTAAATTCAATTTAAAAAGTGCTGGCTGAAACTACTATTTGGCCCATTGCCTTTGTGGTAAAAGTTGAAAAAGAACATTTAACGCAAAGCAAACAGAATGCAGGCCGCCGCCAGTATCGCGTTTGAAATGAACAATTTTAGGTTCCAGTCCCAGTCGGTCGTCTATCTAGTCTCAAGTGTTTTGCGGACAAATGTAAAACGTCGGACACAAAAAAGGCTACATGTCTGATTTCACTTTCTGGCATTTAAATGAACTCTAATTAATTTATTTAAATTTATTCCGAGCAAATAAAAATTAATTCTCCTCTTAACATGCAATTATTGTGACAAAATAATAAATATTTAT
This sequence comes from Drosophila anomelani, assembly GCA_035045905.1. NCBI lineage: Eukaryota > Metazoa > Arthropoda > Insecta > Diptera > Drosophilidae > Drosophila > Drosophila anomelani. The sequence continues at coordinate 16,747,526 of JAWNOO010000165.1, forward strand.
GGATAAAAAGCTGTTTGACAAAATACTTGAAGCGGTGTAAATTTATATGGAATATCAAGTGCCCAATTTAATTTAAAAAAAACATTTTACTTGACCCTTGTGAAAAGCCATTAGTTCAGATAATTAAATCAAGGGACATTTATTGCTCACAAGAGTTTTTTATTTCTGAAATTGAATTTGTGAATTTGTAAGCGTGGTATTAAATTGAGTTTGGATTCTCAAAATATTTAGAAAATACTGGCTTAAAGATAGTTTAACAAATGTGCTTTTATTAATCCCAGAAATCCTTAAAAAATATCCATAAACCGAATCCTTTTCAGTGCTCTGTGTTTTGTGTAAAATCCAATTACATAAAGTTTTACAAAACGGATAGCAATTTTCAGCGGATTTCGAGGCGTTAACGTAGCCCTATCTTATGGGTTGCATAAATTTGAGAAAGAATAACGCGTCACCTTCGCCAGCAGACCTAGAGACAAGTGTGTACAGACTTTAAAGCGGCTCAACATAAAAATTAATTATAGCTGCTGCGTAAATGTTAATCAGTTGTTAGCCCAAAAACCCCAATCTGCCCCTGCCACGCCACCAAGCCACCACACTCCCACAGCTGCCACAGTCTTTGACGTTTTCAGCATTGCGTTAAATAGCAGACGAATAAATTTGCATCAAAATGGATGAGAACGGCAAGTACTTGGTGGGAGTAATCATTTCGAGTCCCACCCGAGTCCCGATCCCGAGTCCGGACTAAAATTCCCTGATTAAAAATGTGTATTTCGTTAAGTGTACCCGTACTGTGAGTAATAAGCGACAATGTCAAGGGGTTAGCCGGGTTACTTGCCTCGCCGAAATAGCTGGTGGCTTTATTGGCCCATAACAAAGTCCCCAAAATGTTGCATATTACTTGCCACATGCTCTGCCCCCGATGTTTTTAGTAGTTACAACCAAACCTCTGCTCCCCCTCCTCTTAAACCATAAAATAGTTAATAGTTCCTAAAGCAAAGTCTAAACAATTTTTCCAAATATTTTCACACACACATTTTTATGACTCTTTCAGCCATCCGAGCGGCTATATTCATCCAGAAATGGTATCGCAGGCATCAGGCCCGTCGCGAAATGCAGAGGCGTTGCAACTGGCAGATCTTCCAGAACCTGGAGTATGCCAGCGAACAGGACCAGGCTGAGGTGAGTCAAGTTCTGGTGTTATAAACACAGGTAAAGGCGCCGCGGAACAGCTCAAGAGAACCCTCGACGACGACGACGACGTCAGTCGAGTGCATTTGTAGAGTTTCAAAAGTCGATAGCAATCAACTCAGCCGTGAAACTTTGTCGCAAGTGCAACCTTGCCGAACCATTGTTGACCCACTCTGCTAATTTGTTTTCATTATCCATGTATTTTTTGTGTGCGTTTTTCCCCCTCAGCTATATAAATTCTTCAATGACCTCATTAAGCACATGCCCCAGGCGGCGGGCAGAAAGAATCAGTACCAAGGATCGGCCCATGGTGAGTTGGATTCATTATCAGCTCCTTAATTTCAAGTTTAAATTAATTTTTCCCTCAGTTTCTGTATTGGAGGAAAAGGATGACCTTGTGGAGGAGTTTGGGGACATTGTGAATGCCAAAATTGAGTTGCCAATACGAAAGAACCATATCGATCTCTTGATTGATGTCTTCCGCAAGAAAAGGGTAAGCGCAAGCTTTTCAATTTAATTAAATACAAGACACTAAATTCGTTTGTCTTTCAGGGAAACCGATTGCATCCCAAATATGTGGCACTAATCCTACGCGAAGCAGCCAAATCCCTGAAGCAGCTGCCCAATATTTCACCAGTATCTACGGCTGTATCCCAACAGGTTACAGTGTGTGGCGATCTTCACGGCAAGTTGGATGATCTTCTTGTGGTGCTACATAAGGTGGGCTTTGGTTTTATATATTATCTTTGCTTTATTAATAAGATTTATTCCTTAGAACGGTCTTCCCTCATCTTCCAATCCCTACGTGTTCAATGGCGACTTTGTGGACAGGGGCAAGCGTGGCCTGGAGGTGCTTCTTCTGCTGCTCTCACTCTATTTGGCCTTTCCCCAGGCTGTATTCCTCAATCGTGGCAATCACGAGGACAGTGTCATGAATGCCCGCTATGGATTTATTCGCGAAGTGGAGAGCAAGTATCCTGTAAGTTAGATCCTAAACTGCAGTTTATATATATAAAATAAATAATGTACCTTTTCGTGTAGCGAAATCACAAACGCATTCTCGCCTTCATCGACGAAGTCTACCGATGGCTTCCCCTAGGCTCTGTTCTCAATAGTCGAGTGCTCATCGTCCATGGAGGTTTCTCGGATAGCACCAGCCTGGATCTTATCAAGAGCATTGATAGGGGCAAGGTGAGTTATAAAGAGATCTTGAGAGATATTTAAAATTATTTATTTAAACGTTTTCCCTGCAGTATGTGTCCATTTTGCGGCCACCACTCACAGATGGCGAGCCCCTGGACAAGACCGAATGGCAGCAGGTAATGTTTGTATATAGATTTCTTTTTTTACTTTGCAAAGTATATTATATCCTTTGTTTCTCGCCAGATCTTCGATATTATGTGGAGCGATCCGCAGGCCACAATGGGATGTGTTCCCAACACTCTGCGCGGAGCTGGCGTCTGGTTTGGTCCCGATGTCACCGATAACTTCCTGCAGCGCCACCGGCTCAGCTATGTCATTCGATCCCACGAATGCAAACCCAATGGTCACGAATTTATGCATGACAACAAGGTGTGTAGTTATCTCTCCTGAAACCTCCACCTAATTAATCAATATATTAAGTTAAACATGTATTTGTCACCCCCCTAATAACCATTTTGTTGAGTTTATCTCTGATTATACTGTCCAGCTAAGTTATTCAACAATAATGACCCAAATTATTTATAATGCATAACGTAACCAGCAGTGTCCTTTGTGTCAATTTTGCCATTAGATAATCAGCTGTCATTTGTCAGTAAAAAATTATATCCCTTACCCAATGCAGAACGTTTAAATATACATAATTTACATATATGAATTTATGACATGAAGACAGCTAGCTCCTCAGTAACCCCCTTGTCATTATTTTTGGCCTGTCATGCGGTTGCAATTTACATGCATAGTGAATTAAGGGGTTAAGTGCAATTGTACGTTTGCTTAAATAACGTTGCTGCATTGTAATTGAATTTTATTGATTTTTTTGTAGACACCTGCTATGACGAATTACCTTGAAATTTGTAAAATCTGAAAATAATATAGCGTTTGGGGCTTACAAAATAATTGTGTTTGATGTAGGGAAAGTTAATCAAGTTGTATAAAAGTTATTTATATTAAATAAATCATAGTTTCGCTTTCAGTAACCTAATCTTTTTCTCCTTAGATAATTACAATTTTCTCGGCCTCCAACTACTATGCCATTGGGTCCAACAAGGGTGCCTATATCCGGCTAAATAACCAGCTGATGCCCCACTTCGTTCAGTACATATCGGCAGCCTCGCAAACAAAGAGGCTTTCGTTCAAGCAGCGCATGGGCATCGTGGAGAGTTCCGCCCTCAAAGAGCTGGCGGTGCGGATGCGCGACCATCGGGATGAGCTGGAGGATGAATTCAGGAAGTGCGACACCAAGGATAGTGGCTATATATCGATCACGAACTGGTGCCTGGTAATGGAGAAGGTCACCAAATTGGGGCTGCCCTGGCGACTTCTACGCGATAAGCTGGCCCCAGGCACAGACAGCCAGAAGGTTAACTATTACCGGACACTGGATCTTCTAGACACGGATGTGATTGTGAGTACTCCACTATAATAATTAAGTTATTAAACAAATAAATGGCGTTACCATTTGTTTAGTTGGAAGCTGAGGCTGATGGCACTTCGGTAATGGATGCCTTGTATGCCAACAAAGCCAGTTTAGTGGCCATTTTTAACATCATTGATGCCGATAATTCTGGTAAGTCTTGTAAGCATTTAATATAATCAGGATTCTTATTATCAAATATCCTTTTAGGGGAGATAACCCTGGATGAGTTTGAAACTGCAATCGATTTGTTGGTGGCCCACATGCCGGGTGCCTATTCCAAGGCGGAAATGCTAGAGAAATGCCGAATGATGGACCTGAATGGTGATGGCAAAGTGGATCTGAACGAGTTCCTGGAGGCCTTCAGGCTGAGCGATCTGCACCGGAAGCAGCAGCAGGACGAGAACATAAGGCGGCGATCGACGGGCAGGCCTGTGGTGGCCAAGACGGCATCGGATCCTGTGACTCTGCTGGCGGACAAGATCTCAAAGAACACATTAGTTGTGGAGCACGACATTGATCCCACGGACTGCGAGGCGAAAGTAATAGATCCCAAGAAGTCGGCATAAACTCGTTAAACTTTTCTTCTGAAACGTATTCAAGGCTTCTGAATTGGTTCACATGGCGCATTTATAGCACATTCTTGATGTTTTTTAAAGGCCACAATTACGAATGTTAACATTAATGTACATTAATTCTTCCCGGTCAAGATCAAGCAGTTACATTTTACCAAAGATTTAGACAAGAAATTATATCAAGATCTCCGCGAAAGCAAAAGTACAGACTTCCTAGCAAAGTCTATTGGTCATTCCTTTAAGCTTTTGATTTAAATTAAATAAAAAATATTAATAATAATAAGAATAACCATTTATGCACTCCTCTCACTAGCTTTATTCACGTCTAACAAAACTGTGTTTGTGTATAATTAAAAATGTTAAAGAGTAACATATAAATATTGTTGATCATATGAATATATACATATTAATTGTTTATCTATCTAACAATTTAAAAGGGATCAAATTAACTTTTATATTTCAACTAAATTTTATAAAAATGACAACTAAACTGTAAGAAATACTTTAAACTTAAAGACATTTCCCTATCGCACTGCTAACTCTTTTCAAAAGCCAATACATAGTTGGGTAATTAAAAATCTATTAAATATATTGATATTTTAAATATAAATAAATTGAAATTTTAACTGTTCAGAATCATCTTGCATAATCGAATATCAATCTAGTGAGTAAGCAGTTAATAGCAATGTTAATATTGGTGTTTAAAATATAATAAACCATACCACACATGGACCATGCTTTGGCACAAAATTTAACTTGCAATATCCGTTGGAATAAAACATATATCACCACTATAACTCCAATAAAGTTTAAAGATATTGCTTTAATTAAATAATTACGCCTGCAAACAAAATTGTAAACTTTCCGACCTCAACCAAAGCAACGCAATAAGATCTTTTGATATTAGTCTTTCACTTAAAATCCGTTAATTAAACAATTACCCTAGATTAAGTCGTTCGTTAATAGAGAGTAATAATATATATCCACACGATCGTAATCGAGTACCTAAAGTCTAATACTAAAACGCTTCTCGACCGGCACTATTGGACCAATTAATGTCGCCCATCGTTGGCATCTAAATAACGATACGCTATGCTCTAGTCATCAATTAACCATTTACCAATGTAAATCTAATGTGTAAGCAAAAGCACCTGTCTCTCCTATTTGTATTTTGAGCCACATTTCAACGATAGACGAAATATTTTCCTGAAACTTTATTAATAAAATATGTTGAAATAAAACAGGCGAGTCGCCTGATTTCTGATTATTTCTGGAGGGAAAAAACATGGAAATAATAATGCGAACCTTGTTAAACGTTTCAGTTTATTAAGATATATTCCCCTATATAAAAGGCACCCCAAATTGAGCATCAATGCCTAGTAAGCCTATGGTGCTTATTTCACAGTTTTGCCTTCTCCTTTACAAATTGTAATTTTTGTAAGAAAAAAAAGCGTAATTGTATTTCAGATAATTTTAAAATCCAAATTACGCGTGTCAATCCTATGGAGAAGTCAACCAATCCCACTCCTATCAATCCAAATGCCAAATATCTGCCTGACTCGGTCTGTAACGTTTTGAGCAGCATTCAGAAACTCGATCAAGGCACACTTGCCTGGCCCACAGGCCCAAGGAAGAGGCATTTGTGGGCCGAGAAGCTCTCCCGAATTCCTCTAGCCGGCAGGACATCTAGTATGATCTTAAATTCCACGTGTAGCAAATCAAGATTTTGCGAACAGGTTTGCAAGAAACATACCTTCTACAAGATTCTCTACGCCAGTCAGGATCAACCCTGCTTTGAGAAGCCCAAGATAATCGACACACCCAATCCCCCAGCTGACGTTATCCACAATAACATGTACGATATTGTAAGGACTTATCTGCAAATGAAAAGGCATTCCCAACCAGAAGATTACCAAGGCCAGAAAGCCGGTTCTGAAACAGTGGCTTCTCCTGTACAGGAGATCTATAGGGTGCGACCTAGGGTTGCTGTGACCACAACTAAGCAGAAAGATACCAAAGTTAAAATGTGGACATCAACGTTTGCTGAAACTAAACTACCCAAAATCAAGGTTTTTAGTCTTTACAACGAGCCAAATGAGTTACACAAATCAGTTTCTAAGTCAAAAGGTCAAAACTCAGGAGTCAATAAACGTCGTGAACATCCAATAAAACAAATCGGAAAACCTGAAAAGATATATCCTAAAGGCAGTGTTAAGGATTTTAATGAACTTCAGAAATCTCAGAAACGAAATACAGATAACCGAGTGCAAAAAGGAAATGCCAAAGAAAGTGTCAAACTTCGACAGAAGCCTCCCAAAGACGCTCCTCGTCTTAAAAAAGTTAACAAGGCAGTTCAAGAGAGAATCCTGGACAACCGCAAAAAAATTTCACGATTTCTTCATGAATCTCCCAAAGCCCCAATTCTGCAGAACAAACTCCAAAATAACAAAGACGAATTAAAGGAAAGGTCAACATTTCAACGTGAATCTGACAAAGTAGAAAATCTCAAGGATAGCCCCAAAGAGAGTATTCAGCTTGAAAATAAATCAAACACAGTCAAAGACGAAGTCAAGAAACTTTTAAAATTCTCTTTCAATGCCAAGCTTAAAAAAATATCTCCCGCATACCAGCGTCCTGCAAGAATGGTCTCTAAACCTCAAAGGACTATTAATACCAAAGTCTCTAAAAATATTGCAAATAAAAGCATTAATGCCACAGATAAAAAATATAATGAGATTAGAAAAAAACGACGCCACTCAAAGGAAAAATCTGCTATAAGTCCAAGGAACAAATTTGGTAATAAATTTGGCAATGCATCTGTAAGTGAAACATATATATTCCGATCTAACAGAAGCAAATTCAATGGCAACGAACGGTTTTCTTTTATGTCCGAATTTTCTTCAGCAAAGGGGGAAAGTAAAACAAGTATTTCCAAAGGGAAATCCAATAAGACAAAGAAAAGTAAGATCCAAAAAGGTAAAAAAATTATTACAGAAGGGAAACCCAATAATAAAATAGAAACTAAGGTCGAAGAAAGTATTATAGAGGGAACCAAAGGAAAATCCAATGAGACAAAGAAAAATAAGAGCCAAGAAGGTATAACAGAGGGTGAAAAAATTATTATAGAAGGCAAACCCAATAATAAAATAGAAACTAAAATCGAAGAAGGTATTCTAGAGGGAACAAACGGAAAATCTAATGAGACAACGAAAAGTAAGATCCAAGAAGGTATTATAGAGGGTGAAATAATTATTATAGAAAGCAAACCCAACAATGCAATCGAAAGTAAGATCGAAGAAAGTATTATAGAGGGAACAAACGGAAAGTCCAATGAGAAAAAGGAAAATAAAATCCAAGAAAGTATAACAGAGGCTGAAAAAATTATTATTGAAGGCAAACCCAATAATAAAATAGAAACTAAGGTCGAAGAAAGTATATTAGAGGGAACAAACGGAAAATCCAATGAGACAAAGGAAAGTAAGATCCAAGAAGGTATTATAGAGGGTGAAATAATTATTATAGAAAGCAAACCCAACAATGCAATCGAAAGTAATATCGAAGAAAGTATTATAGGGGGAACAATCGGAAAGTCCAATGAGACAAAGGAAAATAAAATCCAAGAAGGTATTACAGAGGCTGAAAAAATAATTATTGAAGGCGAACCCAATAATAAAATAGAAACTAAGGTCGAAGAAAGTATATTAGAAGGAACAAACGGAAAATCCAATGAGACAAAGGAAAGTAAGATCCAAGAAGGTATTATAGAGGGTGAAAAAATTATTATAGAAAGCAAACCCAACAATGCAATCGAAAGTAAGGTCGAAATACGTTTTATAGAGGGAACCATAAAAAAATCCATTAAGGCAAAGGAAAACAAGATCCATGAAGATATTACAGAGGGTAAAAAAGATATTATAGAAGCCAAATCGAATAATACAATCGAAGGGAAGGTCGAAGAAAGTATTAAAGAGCTAACAAATGGAAAATCCAATGAGACAAAGGAAAGTGAGATCCAAGAAAAAATTCCAGATGGTGAAACAAGTATTATAGAAGGAAAGGAGAAAGAAGAAAGTATTATAGAGGGAACACCTATAAATGCAACCGATTTTAATAAGGAAATGAAAACTAAGCCAGAAGGTACCAGAAAAATGCACAAAAAAGGAAGAAAATCAAGTCGAAAATTAAAATCTAATGAACTGATCGCCCAAAAAAGCAGGCCAACAACTGCTTCGCTATACGAACCGCCTCCCGTTTCATCCGAATACTCCAGTGTTACACAGGAGCCAGTCAATCGTTTTATATACCCCATATTCACTAGACGCTCAATGGAAGGGCGGGCGAGCACAAGGATAAGCGAGACAATCAACTTCAACTACGAGGAAAGACTGTGGAAGTTGAGGGAGTATCTAAATGGTAATAGCTTGGAGAACATCACAACCGACACGGTTTTCCCTGACTTTGACGGTATTCTTGAGAGTGACATACTTAGTTATCCTTACGATGATATATACAGGAGATACAATGCCATGAATATTGAAGCTAATAATGTTGTTAAAAAAATAAAAAACAAAAGGAGGCCACAGCCAGCGACAAAAAAAATGAAAACGGAAACGGAAATAGAGAAGAAAGGTAAAGAAATGCCCTCAAAGAAGAAGTCACCTTGCTGTCTGTGCCAAGCGATAGGCTGCCCTGAGAAGGATGCCCCGTTCCTAGTGAAAATGAGGGAGGAGCAAAAGAAACAGGAATTGATGGCATATCGGGCTCAAAAGGCAATGTCAAATAGGCTCACTCAGAGGACGAATCAAGACCGGAAACTTAAAATATGCGATGTGCACAAGAAACTATATTCTCTGGAGGACAAGGAAATTAGTTTTATCCGCCCCAAGAGGAGTAATTCCACTATTTTCCCTTCGTCAAGTAAAACAAAGAGATTTCCCAAGAAATGTCGTTCTTTTACTTTTCTCAAGGAAAGTAGTGGAATTATTTGTTCTTGAACTGTTCCTACAATTAAATATTTCCATGTCAAGTCCTGAAGTTTTTAAATCCAAGACCAATAAATCATCAGCATAAGTAATACATTTTGTATTAGTTTCTATCCATAAAAATACAATTAAAATGCATTTAATATTTTGTATTCTGTACAAGTAGTTTATTAAGTTTCTTAATTAAAGATCTACATGTTAAAAAGGCTTAGTATCTGGCAAAACAAAAACATTTTCTCTGACCTCAAACGCTAATTAATTTCGACTATTCATATTGACTAGAATTTCCAATGCTTGCAAGCAACAAATAAAGATCACAAAATTTTATATTAATTCCAATTTCCTAATCCAATTTTAGTGCCAATTAAAATGCCTTAAGTAAATCGAAGGGTTTTCCATAATTCGGTGCGAATAAATACTTAAAGTACAGTGAGCCTTGGCTACGGTATATACAGTGTAACGTGAGATTAAACAGATTCTTAGCCTTATACGAGCTCTGCGACTAGATGCGTTCTTTACTTCTAAAAGTATACAGTTTTTTTTTTTAGAGAGAGATGAGCTCCAAGGTGGTCTACGTTTCTCATTTATATGTAATTTTAACCCGTATTTTACAAGATCGTAGGTATGACTATAGCTTAACATATGCTGCCTTTTTTTTATAAATATTTACAGGTGAGTTTCCGGTTCACACGGCCACTTCCTTTGACTTTGGCTGCTTCCGCTTTAGCAGCTTCGTTCGGACATCGTCCTGGTTTAGCTTCGACTCCGATTGGGACATCTGCTTGAGATTTACAGCCTCGTAGTCGCTGCCACTCTCGTCGGCGAACTGGATGTCGTCCAGGGCCAAAAACTCCTGCAGATCCCCCGATGACTTTTCCACGGCCGTCTCCTTCTCCACATACGAGCCCGTCATGGACGCATTGGGCTCGAAATCGGCTTCCAGTTTTTGATGCACGGCAGGTATTTCGATGGTCCTTGAGCTTCTTCCAGATCGCTGTCCATCGTTGTCCAGGGATCCGGCGCTAAGGGATAGACTGGCCTGAATCTGCTGCTTGGACTGGCGGCGCTGCTTCCTGGACATAAACGGAGTGGGCTGCTTGGGCAGGGTCTTGCCTCCGTCACAGGGTGAGGTGGCCTTGGAGGGACGTCCACTGTTCGGGGGCGAGCGCTCCTCCGAGCTGGGAGTGTTGTCCGCCGTGTTGGACTTGCTGGACTCCGTGTTGCTGGCGGGACTTAGATAGTGTCCGTATTTGGGCATCCGAATCTCCTCGTATAGCGGCTCTCGCTCATCCCTCTCCGGGTCCGGATCCCGCTCTGGTTCCGGCGTCTTGTCATCCTCCTCCCGCTCAGCAACCTCTTCGAAGGGCGGAATCCATACCAAATATGCCGGATCCATGCCCAAATAAGAGCCCGGCGCTGATCCTGCATTGATTACATTGTAATCGTAATAATCCATCTCGAGTTCCTCCTGATTGCCCAGCGAGAACTCGGATCCGGGTCGTGCCAGCAGCCTCCGGCGATTCTGCTTCTCCTTGGACTCCTTGGGGTTGCTGGTTGTCCGGATTGTCGCCGTGCTGACCACACTGGCGGCTGGCGAGTAGCAGCCCTGCAAATACTTAAATATGTTAATAGTTGGCGGTATTTTGCAAAAATTAATATTTATTAAGGAATAAAAACTAAATAAAGCTTGGCAGAGCAACCTCTTAACTCACATTCGTCAGGGAAGAGCTGACACTGCGCGATCCCAGGCGGCCCAGCCTGAGGGACTCGGTCACAGAGTGCAGGGAGCTGGCATCCTGCAGGCTCTCGTCCAAACGGGAGGAGAGCAGCTTCAGAGTCACAGCATCGTAGCGATCGGAATACTTGCTCAGCCGCTTGCTGTTCATGGGCGGGCTGTTGCACAGGGAGCTCATGCCAGAGGATATAATGGATTCCGTATCCCTGGCGCTGTCCTTGCAGCTGGTTGGCTCAAGTCGGTCATCCGTGGGTGAGTCCTTAGAGTCATCGACCCGGCTATTAGTTGCCTCAAGCTCGGCTTCGCCGGAGGAGGGTGAGCCAATGACGCTGCCGGTGTCTAGGGATCGTGCTGGCGAGGATCGTTCATTGCGCAGCGTAAGCATGGAAGCTGAGCTGCCCATTTCCTTGAGTTCATCGCTGACGAAAAATAATATTGTTTAATATTTAATATTATATTTTATAGCTCCTTTAAGAACCCACCACTTGGCCAGCATTCCCGGTGAATCCGTCTCCTTGAACTCCGTCTCACTGGTCAGATTTTCTGCGTCGACGCTCTCCCGAAGAATGGAGTGTCGCAGGTGATGCTTGGGCCGCATCTTCACCAGGTATATCACCTCTGAGAGCAGGGTAGTGGTGGATATGGCTCGTGAGGGGGGTCCTTGCAGGGAACTTAGCGAAGCTCTCGGAGTGTGCAAGCGAGAGCCCTCGTCCTGGCGCCTAGCCACCGCCAAGTGGTATTTCCGATAACGCACCACATATTGGGCCCCTTAAAAAAATAATTAAATAATTATTAAATATAAAACAAAACCCATACGAACACCCACCAAGCAAGGCGCTAATAATGATGATAATGCTGGCAAAGATCATGGCACTCAGATGGACCAATGTGAAGCGCAGATGTGTCATTGTTTTCTGGGCACTGGAGCGACTCTTTCCGGCCAAACGAGTGGCCGCAACAAGTGTGGTGCTGCCGTTGCTGCTCCTCGTTGCTGTGTGCCGAAGTTGGGAACTCAGTTTAAATCAAATTCACATGGAGACTTCCGGCGGCAGGGAATTACACTCACCCAACTGCTGCTGCACAGTGGCCATGAAGCCGCCAGTGCAGGATGCGCTTCCGTCCTGGGCCGCAGAGGATGTATTCGTTGGCTGGCTATCGCCGGCGGAGAACTCCACCAGAAGCTGGCCGCCACTCGACTCGACGGCCACCGGAACTTCGCCTCCCTTGAGACTCAGCCCGCCGCCATTAAGCTCCACCAGCAGTGTGGAGGAAAGCGACGGTCCATCGCGCACCTTTATGTACTGGGAGGCACAGGGCAGCCGAAGGAAACTGAGGGCCAGCGAAATGCTTTCCTCGCCATCCACCTGCAAGGAAGAGTGATTTTTTTGTTGCTAGTGAATATACGGGCAAATGTTTGGGTTTCCCCCCCATTTCTCGGACCCGAAGGAAACTACCAAAGTGGGTCAGGCATTCATCACCATTCAGCCTCCCTCCAATCAGCACATACATCGACCCTCCCGCTACCGAACGTGCCAATTGGCAGGTCTAATCATTCCAATTGTATCCGGGAGAAAGGGGAACCGAAAATATGTTGGAACCTTACAGGGGACTATCTCGAAAGGGGAATGCCTATTGATTTTATTTTACTTTTATTATAAAACGTAAAGAAATAGAAGAAATCCCTTGAAAACTGTGTAAAATTATGCAATAACATGTTGTAGTTGTAGCTTTGTTTAATTTTTTGCTTAGTTTGTGGATTTTTTAAAGGATTTCTTAACCTTTTAAATTTCTTTTATTTTTAAATCTAAAAAATTATTATAATTTTTATAAAAAATTTAACTCTCAGACTTATATTTCTATTTCAAAGGTTTTACAACTTGTTATATATAAAATCATCCATTCAGCATACCTTCTTACCTTTAAGTAAAGGGTATGACGAGTTCAAACCACCCCCATAGACCTTACGCATTGATAGTTTTCGGGCCAAAACGCCTACCAAGTGGGGCATTTATTATGCATGAATTGACTTCAACCCCCTTTTGGCCGGCAGTAATGCTCCTCTCTGGCATGGCACATTAGGTGGCGGAGATCCTTTGTCCTTTGTTTGGGCGGCAGCAGGCAGCAGCCTCTGAAGCGTTGCGGAATTTTATTCATGGACTCGGACTTCGGACTGTTTGGCATTGTTCGTTTTTATAGTTATGGCGGCAGACAACTTGAGAAGCTCTCAAAACTTGACCAAATGCCAAAGGACACAAACTTCGCTTAACTTTCGCTACTTTTTAGTGGACTCTCTCTGTCTGCATCTCTAGAGGGGACAGTTAATGTGATGACGTACCTGTACGAGCCAGAAGGAGCGACCAGGACAGCTCTGTGTGGCTCCCGCAATGATCCTTTTGGGCTTCGAGGAGCCCAGATGAACAATACAGCCACAACGACACCCGGGTCCGATTTCCTGACTGACCTCCGTGCTGTTTGTCATGGATGTGCCCGCGGTCTCGTAGATGCAGTCCCAGGTATCGGCAATGCTCTTGCCGCATTTCTCAGTCTCTACCGATGGACCCTGCAATTAAAAACCATATTTTTATATTTTATAATTTAAATAATCACATCAAAAGTAAGTTAAGTGAAAAACATAATTAAATATGTTAAATTTTATTTATTTTATTCACGATTTAATACAAGACAACGAAAGGGAAATTACAGGAAATTAGTAGACAAACTGAACGTCGAAATCCTCCTCCTCGCCTTCATCCTCGCCCTCCTCATCTGTCGGTGGCAACAACTTGGAAGCTCTGGTCAGAGTGTCCATGGTTTCACTGCTGCGGAGCTTAGTGGCATCGTGAGCGGAGGTAGAAGCGGCCAACGGAGCGGTGGCAGGCGCAGGAGCAGTGCCCTCGCTACTGGACTTCTTCACGGACACGGAGCTGCTGGAACCCTCCGGCTCTTCGAGTGGTTCCTCCTCCTGCTCGATGATATCATCCTCGCGGGATGACGAGACGTAGAGCGTGGTACCGAACTCCACGTCAATGATGGTGTTCCCTACACCACGAAGCAGTAAATCGTCATGATCCTGCATACGCTGCCTCTTCAAGTGCTCGGGAATGGTGAGATCCGGCTCCTGGTCGACGACCTCACTCTTAAAGGCGGCATACGGCGTCTCGCGCTGCTTTTTGGGCATGAAGCCCATCTTGCCGGGCGCATACAACGAGGAGGTGGCACTACCGATGGAGGCCACAGACGGTGTCATGGGCAGCTTCTCCGAATGCGAGCTTACGATTGTCATCAGCTGGGAGAGCAGATCGCTGCGCTTCAGCCGGCAGACAGCAACGGCCTCCTCGCGGACCTCGTCGATCACCGATTGCTCATCGACATTGGCCTCCTCCAAACGCTCGGGGAAGACCTTGACCGCCTGCTCTGCCACAATGGCGTCGCGCACCGTACACTTGATCTCCTGGATGACGCCACGCAGTCGCGCTATCTCAATCTCGTGCTGCGAATGGACAACGCCAAGATTGTGATTCTCCAGCTCCACGATCTCCATGCGCTTGGCCAGAGTCCGCAGCTTGGCCATGGCATCCTTCTGCTTCACATTCTCGCATTTCTCCGCCTGGATATGCGTCTCGTAGGCCTTCCGGTAGCGCAGACCCTCCACGTACTTGGCCTTGAGCTTCTCGTAGTTGTTTGTCAGGCCCTCGATGATCTTGATTTTGTTCACGGAATTGCGGACCAGCTCGTTCTTGATCTGATCCAGGGCGCTGTACTGCTCCTCCATCTCCTTGTGCTTGGCCTTCTGGTTGGTGTAGGCCTGCTGGAGCTTAATCTGGGACGTGACCAGCAGGTCGATCTCCTTCTGCAGGGCGATGTTCTCGCGGATCAGGCGACGCGTGTAGCCCGCATTGCGGATCTCGCTGGACCGCGTGAAATCCTCAGAGACTTGGAGCAGCTTTTGCTCCACCTCCTTCTTGAGGGCATCCTTCTCGACTACCGCCCGCTGCTCCATGTTGTACAGCGCCTCCTTGTGGTCCTTTTCCCGCTCCTTGAGATCCGCCTCCTGGTCATCGAACTTGGCCAGCAGGACGTCGCGCTGGATGCGGAACTCATCGAGGGAGTTCAGTTTGCCGTTCAGCAGCTTAATCTCGGAGGTCAGCTGGTCGTGCATGGCCTTGTACTTGGCCTCCAGATCTCCGATCTTCTCCTGCGCCATCTTGTTCTCCTCATCCCGGACCTTGGTGATCTCCACCAGGCGCTCCTCGAGCTCGGTTATTGAGTTATTCCGCTCCGCCAAAGTGCGCTCCAAGTGGGCGGCCACATCCACTCCGTCGGCCTCTATTTCGCGCAGCTTCTCGGTTATAGCAATGTTGGACTCATCCACGGTGGTCATATGGGAGCGCAGGCGGGCCAGTTTCTGGTTGAGATCCGTGATGGTCAGCTCATAGAACGTCCGGTCCACCTGGGTGACCTTGTTGGGATCCTTCTTCTCCTTTTTCGGCTTTGGCGGCATTTTGGCGGTTTTTCTTTGATTATCCGAAGGAAATATTTAACAATTTTGGTTAACTTTTTGGCAGCTAAAATTGAACTATTTCACAGCTTTGTGTTGCGTTGAGTTTTGTGGGAAAATGAAGTCTGAATAAATATAAAAACAAGTCCTGGTTGTCAAGGCAATAAAAGCTCTCCAAAGCTTTATGTTTATGAACCTTTTCAGTAGTTGACATATTTTTGGTGTCAAAATATGTATTTAAAATATGATTAATCACTTGCAATTAACCCTATTTAATTTGTGCTTTTATTTATGCAACACAAAATGGATTTAAAATGGTATTTACTCATATTTTCATTTGATTTTCTTCTTAAATATTTTTAGGTAATTTTATATATACTTTTAATCACTAAAAACAATAAACTATATATCCTTTGACTTGATTATTCATTTTCTCTTGGCTTTGGTAAATATTTCTGAATTTTAAATTCCAGGAAAAGGTTTTGTCACCTAATTAATTCCCTAAAAATTATAATAAAGTTGTAGTAATGCTTTCTGCCAGAAGATTTAACCTTTATACTTTATCTTAAACCCTTGAGAATTCTTTACAATAAAGATAAGACTTCAAGCTTAAAGTTTTCCTATTTATTAGATACAACTCCGACTTTAATTGTATTTTTAAAGGAGAAAAGAATTTTTGTCTGTTTTCGTGAGTAAATCATAAAAACACAATACATTTTCCGGCAGCTAACGCACTCGGAGTGGCGGACCACTAATTTGAGTTTGTGGCGGTGGTCACCAGAGGTTATTGCCGTGTTTTCCAAAGGCAAATACTGAGCCTGCCTCTGCCTTGCCGTGTGTCGTGCCAAAGCTTTGTTTGATTAATAGCCCGTGGGGCAATATTTGTAGGCACGCTCACACATGGCGGCAGCGGCAACGCCTCGGGTCTATTCTTTTGGGGGCAAATGCAAATTGTTATGGAAAGCGCTTGGTGCCACATAGAAACATATATCCCTTAGCCATTTCCAGTTGAATCGGCCACGCCCATGCAATTGTGGCCCACGGCTATAGAATTGTGTCCCAGCATCCGGAGAGTCGTGTAAGAACTACTCGCAATAAGTGCGGAGAACATTTAAAAACTTTCGCTGTAATTGTTCCGAGGAAGTAACAGCAAAGTACGACCAAATGTGCCCCTATCGCTGGCTGCTGATGCCGGAAGTTTTTGGATAATGAAATGCGAGGGAGGAGGAGGTGGTGGTTCAGTGCTCCTCCATGCTCTCTACTCCAACACTGCTTTCGAACAAAAGAAACAAGATAAAGCGAGGCGCAGTAGGCCGACAATTGTCGGAAGCGCCGTAAATTCCCCACGCAATCTAGAGCAAGTGTCGCAGTGTGGAAACACGCTCGCAGACAACATGCCGAAGCCACCCAAGCCTCAGTCCTCCTCCACAAACAAAAACAATGGAATAGTTCCAGTTTGCTGTTGGGGGAGTACACTGGAATCGAATGTATGACCTGTTTGTGTCAATCATAACCCAAAAATAGGACTCGTTAACACAGAAATTTTCTAAATTTATAATTTATAAAATAAATAAAATACTTTTAAAATAAACTATGAATTTTTTTGTTAAAATAAAATAGATTTCACAAACGTTAACTATTATTTCCACCTTTTTCGCTTTGTGCACTATTTTATCCGAGTGAAATGTGAACTAAACTGAAAGCCATCTCTGGGGCAAAGGTGAAAGCATCCCCCACGAGTCAAGCGACGAAGTTCGCCTGTCTTTGGATGTAGTTTCCAGCACTTATTGAAATCGTCTTGATGCGAGTCTGAGTATTAATCATTTCTGGGAGCACTCAATCAAACTTTGACTATTAACGTTGTCAAATCAGGTGGAGGCAGAGGTCGTTCAGAGGTTAATCGACCGGGTTACGAGTATATGCGAGTAATGTTACATACTATATATACTATATACTATATTATGCCACATACCTCGCAGAATTTGGCGCCATATCGGGGCGGTGGAGAGTCACAGAATCGGTAGCGATTCCTGGTTCCACCCAGGCAATTCGTGGAGCAGGGCGTCCACTCGCTCCAGGGTCCCCAGCCTCCAGTGTCGGAATCTGGGGAATATGATTATTATCAGAACATAATAATTAAATATAAATAACCCTTAAAAAATAAGTTAAAATGGAAAATAGTTTGGATAACAGAGGTCTATATTTATTATTACATTTTATTAGTTTTAATTTTATTTATGTTAAGAGTTAGTTTTATTTCTGAAAATAATAAAGAAAACCCAAAATATAGCGCTGTTTTCTTAATTTAAAAAGACTTTGAAGTAATTAATTAAATTTCCTGAATAAAAAACTTTCTTTTCGCCCCAAAACTTAAGGCTCAATCACCCGTTGCCAGTTGCAGCGAAATGTTAATTAATCTCTTAACAGCCTTTAATTGGGATTTTAATTTTAAATGTCATTAAATGCGACGTTAATGCACCGTCGACAACTCACCGCTCACGGGCAGCGTGGGGACGCAGTCCATCCGCACATCGGCCACAGCGCCGGATATCGCCTGGCTGACGTACACGAAGCAGTATTCCACATACTTCTCGGAGAAGAGGTCGCAGGCAAAGTGGAGCGAGTGCTGGCTCTTCACCACCCGCTGCTCGGCGACGTAGTGCAGCGAGGTTGGGGGCTTCAGTGAGGCGACATCGGCGCGCAGCTTGGCGTAGAGGCGCACCCGGTCGCCCTGCTCCAGGATGCAGCCCGGATACTCATATAGCACTCCGATGCCCGTGTGCGGATCACAGGGGAAGATGCTGCGGGCGTACACATTGAACACGAACTCATCGCTCCAATCCACGCTGAGGAGTCGCCGGGTGGTGGGCACATTCTGGGAGGGAATGGGAACCATGGGCCGCAACTGAACCGCATAGTTTCCGGCCAGGCCGAACAATTCGCAGCCGAGGCGCAGGCTCTTGTTCTTCGGGAAGCCGCGTATCTGCTCCGCGAAGAGCACACTGGACCTGGACATGTTGCGACTGCAGCTGCGCTCCTTGCCGCAGTAGAGGAGCTCCAGCCAGAACTCTGGCAGCGGCAGACCGCCCGTCTGGTTGCAGTTCACCTCGGGGAATCGCAGCGTAACCTCCACGGGATTCTTTGGATATGTCTTCAGACGCACGGGACTGACTATCATCTCGGCACTGGGCCACCGCACATCGAGAGTCTGCAGCAGGCGCTCGTCCTGGGATGGCACCAGCGTGGTGGTGACCTCGCTCTGATTCCTGCCCACCTTCCTGAGGTTGCTAACCACCTGCATCTCGTAGCGACCGCCGATCAGGAAGGTCTGGCAGGGCACCGTCACCTGGGTGACGTTGAACCTGGGATCCGGGAAGAGCGGGATGTTCTGGACCACCTCCTTGCGCCGGCGCTGCAGCACCAGCTTGCTGCTGTTTGTGGTTGCAACGGCTGCACCCAGATCTTTCGCCGTCGGGCCCTCCTCCGCTTCATCAATGATTTTGCTAATGACTAAAGTGCTCATTATGGTGTTGTTCCTGGTCTTCAAGTCGACGCTCGAGTGCTCCGTAGTGGTGGTGGGGCGCTCCTCCTTCGCCGCCGATGGCCTGGAGATGTCGTCGCCGTTGAACTGGATCTGCACATGCAGGTCCCCGCTGAGGGCGGTGAATGTGCTGGGGGACATCAGGCGACCCTTTCGCACAGCCAGCACGTGACCTTTTGTAGGATTGGAAGTACAGCGGCGCAGGAGCACAATAACGGGGCAATTGCCGAGCAGGAGTCACACCACATGAAAGGACACGGAGAGGGCAATACAGAGGGAGATAAGAATTATAAATCCTTGTAATTTATTTTGTGTCGCTGCCTTCTGTTGGCCCCATTCAAGGACTTCGTACTATTGTTTACTCCGCCCGGTCGTGTAAATTGAGTCGCATCCAACAGCTCCCCCGGGTACAAATTATGCAACCAAAACGAAAACAAGGAAGGCAGGCAGCCTGCGTTTTGAGAATGCCGAATATTCTAATACCCCCTTTGAGCTATCCATTTGAGTGTTTTTTCTTGTAAAAGTTATACGAATGAGTTTAGATTTTGAGAAAAATATGGGTAAAATACCTAATAAATAGTAATCATTCTTATAATTTAACAGAATTTAAATTATAAATGAATACTGATTAACTATTACTGTTTAAATCCTCTTCCTAATTATTATTATTATTCTTATTATATTTCTCACAAAATAACTATCTATATTTTTTGGAAATTTAAAATAATTTAAATCCTTTTTCTAACAGATTCAAAAAGCTTCTCTGAATATTTATAAGCACCTAAAATAAAGTTATTTATATTAACTAAACAAAAAACTCTTTATCTGAACCTAGAAAAGGTATTAAAAGGATGCGACTTGATTTTATCTGCTAACAAACACTTAGTTTATATTTTACATATGAAAAGCCAGCATGCGTATACGTAATATTAAAATTCAAAATACCAGTTTGGCTTTTGCTAAGCTTGTGAACTTTAAAGTAAATTCTCGACATTGGCATTTCTATGATTAAAACAAATAGCTGACCATCAAGGTAGTTAGTGATGTAACCAGTTGCCATGTTCAAATATTACGTATACGCATGTTGGCTGCCACAAACACACCGCACACACACACACATTTCTGTGTGTTTATTCGGGCTGAAAGTGTCAGAAGCAGTCAGCGAGTGCTGCCGTAAATGAGTTTCACTCACTTGTCCCACTTAATAAGAGCAACATTATGGATGATACAATAATTTTCCACTTGACTACTGATTTTAGTCCCGATGTCAGCAGAGCGATTGTCTTCCTTCGCCTCCGATTCGCCGCCATTTCCTTGGTTCCTTGATTTTTCCGCATTTCCTTCGTTCCTCCGCTATTCTCCAATTGAATCAAAGGTGTCTGTCCAAGGAATCTCCTGCTGCCACTCAGATTCCGGATGCTGCCAGCTTCACGTTGGTGGCACACATTCTGCGATTGCCTTTGCGATTCTGATTTCGATGGAAGATGCCTGCTATCCCTCATAGAAGGAGTGTCATTTGTTTAGCTCTCATCGCCAGGGTAGAAAATTGCTGTGACGTTGGCCTTTCTTGGCGGGAAGGAGCGGAGGCAGGCCTGCCAGGCATTTTCTGAAAAATACAAGAAAAGAAAATGTTGACGTTAGAGAAAGATACACACAACCTGATTTCAAGACAAATTGCGGTTTACATTTGCAAATTGACTAAGCAAATTATTCAGCAATACACCGAGCACTTGAAATGTTTAATATATATTTTATGTTTTCACAACAGGTAAATCTACCTGTGTGTCTTCCTTTCAGTTTCCAGTTGTCTGACCTTATCACAGCTCAGAAAATAGCCAAAGGCACAGCCAAGGAAAGTGGCTTTAAGCTTGTTTTTCTCCGGCTTAAACCGTATTAGTCATTCCCAGAATGGACCTTTATCCTGACCCGAAAGGATTTTTAAAATCGGCATTTCACTTGCCGTACAAAACAAATGACATTTCGACAAAGAGCTTAAGAGTGAAGTCCCAACAACAAAGGGTGTCAATGGCCCCTATCAAGGCATAAAGCCACCCCAACCCCAAACTCGATTCCCACACACACATGACCTGTTCTATGCCTGTATGTGTATCTTAAAAGGGGGAAGAAAACCAAAAAAAAAGAAAGAAAAACACAATCAACCCTCATAAATTCTTAAACCAATTACAAGTCGTGCACGAAACATTTTTATGGCGATTATTTCCACAATTCAATGCAATTTCATCGAAAGTTATGGTCCAGGACAAAGGAATAAAACAAACATAAAAGCGTAAAAGTCAGGACTCGAAGTGACTAGACAATACCCACTGAAAATGTGACGCGACGAGATTCACTCTAACAATAGATTAATCCATAAAAGAATATAAAACGAATTAAAAAAGCAAACAAATTTGGTTTTTATTGGATATGATTGACCATTATCCTTTTGTTTATTCATGAAGGGATGCTTTTTATGGCCCTAATTAATAAATATATATAAAAAAGGCACTTTATATTATTTTAATTATATTTATTATTGAGTTGTTAGTACAAATTGGTGTAAAATAAAGCAATTTTGTAAGGAAATACTTAAAATTTCAAACTATATTCCCATAGATGTATAAATCATTTGTAAAAGGATAACTTTAAATATACCATATATATTTCCCTCTTTTTTAAAGTCCAACAAAAATTCAACCATCTTCGGCTTAAACTATGTTTCTCTAAAACTCGATTTTCCTTAAAGCCACTTCTTTAAGAGGCACTTCAAAAAGTATGTTACATTTTATGGATTCCCATTTTCCTTCAACCAAAATCCACTTATATTGTCAGATTTTACTAGCAAACTTAACGCTTTTCATGTGTGTGTGGCTTATGGCACACCACCGTAATTAAATAATCAACCACAAATAAAATATTAACAACATTTTTGAGCCTCGTCGATACATGGGCGGCAACGGCAACGATACATCATCGGCAAAGGTGGGCGATGAGCTCGTAATTTACCCACTGACATGCACATCCATATAATTCCGGTAGTTTCTCGATTCATCAACAGAAGTTCTGGCCTGGCCTGGCCGGAAATAGGACTGCGCAATGCACGGGATTCAGGAAAGGAATCCATCGAATACCCCCCCACACCCCCGGGGTCATTAGCGAAATCTGTCGCGTCACTGGGGTACACAGCACACCCCCCGAGCTCCGAACACCGAGCTCCCTCCCTGCATCGTGACTTTAATTGCGGACACGCACGGATCGTTCCGATGGCCAGATGCTATACGGACATTGTTCGCCCTGTGCGCTAATGAGTTGGTCCCGAGGTCCTGCCAATTGCCACACACACACACACACACAGAGACACACGTGCGTGCATCCGTTCGCATTAAACCATTTTCCAACGGCTCCGACAACAGTTGGTTGTGGCTAAGCACGCCTTTTCCAGCCCCAGATTCGACAGCCCTAATGGCCGATATCCTTTCACTGTTTTGTCTCTTGGTTTTGATGGTTTTGAAGCTGACAAATGTGGATGGAGAAATCAATTAAGTGGCTTATATATTAAGATGATATTTTTATTCAGAAAAAGTGATTTCTGAAGGATAAATAAGATAAGAAGGATTTTAAGATTAGTAAGGATATATTTTCTCAAATTAAATAAACCAAGATTCAAGTTAATCCTTTGAATGTACTTCAAAATTCTCATCTTCTTTAAATTTCGAATTAAAAATCATGAATTCCCATAACCAATCGTAGCAAGCAAATATATTTTTATTTAAGTAAAATCAAAAATAGTTAGAAACCTGTATGAACTCTGCAAGTAATCCCCCTGCACATAGCTCTCCATACAACAGAATGTGCAAATAGAGCGACTTGCATCCGAAATCCCATGGTCATCGTGGGCGTTGGGAAAAGTGTGGGAAATGTAGTGGAAACAAAACAGGGGGCAGAAAGCAGAAACAGGCATTTGCACCAAATTGAAAGCAGAGAGCCCACAGAATTGTTTTTTGTTTTTTTTTTTGTCGATTTTGTATTCCCGAAACTGGCTATAGTTTCGAGGGGGAGTTGGCTTTATCCTCTCCCATAGCCACTAGTCTACCCCCACGGAGCGCTGTTCAATAGTGCAGGGCCCATCAACATGATTATCGATGTCGCTGTGGGCGATCGGAGGTCTAAAGTCCGAGGTCGGAGGTCACAGGGCGACGCGTGTGTGCCCGGGGAGGCATCAGAAAACTATTAACTGCACTGTGCGGTCCTTTGAATGCGCCGTTATCCTGCCAACCAGTTACCACCCGCCGGAGAGCGCTAATTCGCGATAGCAACACTCGAATAAATTGATTTTTCCGAGCATATTTCGGCATATTTTTGAATATTTGCAGAGCTTTGAAAAGGAAAATGTACTTCAAAAAAATATTTAAAAATAAGCTAAAGGGAAAAGGTTAATTATTTTGAACCTATAAAGATTTTACTCTCAAGTTAAGTTAAATTCATTAAATATCCATAACGATTTCTGTGATTTAATTCATTAAAAATCTATAAAAATTCCTATGTCACCTCTGTATATAAATTTCTCCCAGTACGTTACTGACCAGCCTAGTCCTGGAAAATTGTCGCCGCGCGGAAAATCAAGGCTCGAGAATTATGGGACATGCCTGGCTGGGAAATGCAGGGAGCGAAATAGTGAAAAATCGGAATGGGATCGAGACCGCGAACCCGAACGGGAAAGTCCTGTGCTTAGCTCTGTCCTCCAGATAGACAAAATGTCAATAACCCGGCTGGGGGGGTGCCCAGGGGTGTTGTGTGCCCGGCCAGCTTTTCCACCCTCGCCGCCGTTCCAAGGCTCGGACTGATGTTATTCATTATGGTTCGTGGGCGAGGAAAATTTTGCTTTGACTCGCTCAACGTTTTGGGGTGACTTGGCATACACACAACCCGCAACACAACACAACACAACACGACACACACACCCAAATCGACCCACACATTTATGCGGAACTTTAAAATGTGCAAAAATTCAGCCACAAAGAAAAAAATGCACAGTTTGAATATCCAAACATTTACATGCTCTGTTTACTCTTAATCAATGGCCAAGGATGATGACGGCAACGGGCTGAGTCTGCACTTAAAACTCCATTTCGTCGCCCGCATGCGGTCGTCCCTCCCACTTGACCGCCTCCCAACTTCGAGGTAACTAAGGGGTAACAGGGAGGTGGCTCCCCACAAAAGGGTAAAAACGGAAAACTAAAAAATAAAACCCCCAACGAGCTGCAGGTAAAAACGTACTCTGTGCTGTATGTAATTACGTAAAACGGACCTCATTCGCATTCAACGAGGAGCTCTACCATTTGCTCATTTGGCCAAATAATAAAGATAAGTAAAAAAAAAAAAGAAAAAAGCAAATTGCGGAAGTCAACTCAACATAAGGAAAGGAAAACAAAGACGGGAAAAATCAGATTTCACATCCCTTTTTCGGTTGGAAAGACAAAAAGTGCTCGCAAAATCCAGGCTTACTAATTGTGTTAGTTAATTAAACAGAAAATTATCTAATGAAACCGGATAATTCTTTGCTTAAACAGCTTGGAAAAACAACACTTATTCTATTTCAGATAAGTTTCCTAGAGAAAACAATTTAGTATTTTAATGTTTAAATAGTTTTTAAATACTCTTAAAGAATTTCCCTTTTGTAAACATTATTTTAAGATTTAAAGCAAGTAAAAACTAACCAAAACAACGACTGGAAAGTGCAACACCCAGCCCCAAATGGACAAAAATAAATGCGCTACATCTCCGAGGACCAAAAGGAGGGTTAAAAAGCGCACAACAATGTAAAGAGGAGGCGGGTCAGTCGTTGTGCTTGACACCAAAGCCACAAATAAAAACTTTAATGACTGCGACATCAGCCACAGAATCGTTGAGGATACTCCACCAGCTGGCAAACCTCGAAGCAAAGGCCAAGAAAAAACGCTTAAATGCAATTAATTTACAGAAAATCGATTTTAATTCTGTATTTTTCAGGGGATTAAATTGCAATTAGTTGTCCATAAAAATAAGCAGAGAGTAATGATGATGATATTTATTGCCAGAAGCTATTTATGAAGTATTTTAAAGCTAAATTAAATATAAATAAAAAATAAAACCTTTTCCATTTGTATTTTCCAACCAACTAAAAGCCTTAAAGACGTTATCAATTGTATCTTTATTTTAACAAATTCCTTGTGAATTTTGTGCTTGCTTTTAAACAACCGTCTTTGACTTGTGTATTTAGTAAAAAAAAACTAATAAACTGATGACATATTTTCAGCATAAAGTCGAACAGAATCAATGTTGAATATTAAAATCTCTAACGAAAGCATTCCAAATATTTTCCTTGCCCATCTCTCTCTTTAAAGTTATGCGAGTTTTTGCAGCAAAATAATAATATTTTCATTGAGTGAAGCAGAATAAAGGTCCAACAGTTGGGGATACAAGCTAGCCTTTGACATGCCTGGAATGCACTGGCAATTGAGTCCATCATCAGAAGGGGGGGAGGGCGGTGGAGAAGTCTGCGGGCCTGGCGAGGCGAAAATTACTCCAGACTGCATCCTTATCGCGTGGCATTTTCCACAAGAATAAACCAACACATCTCGCGTGCCCGGTGCAATTGACATTGACGTTGGCGCCGTGCACTGGGTGGAAACGGAGGTGGATCCACCTCCTCAAGGGGGGTGGAAGGGCACCACAAAACTTGCAACTCTCTCATCAGAAGTTAGGGATCCCCAACAAGCAAGCCACAGGGTAAATAATATGTATATTACACATACAATAAAGGTGGAGAAGGCTTATTCCCGCACCTAACCAGCAACCGCCGCACAAATGGAGGACGACGGAGCACTACGAAGCACCCGGGCAGTTAGTGGGTAGTGCTGGCCCACCTATACACTCAGGAGAAATATTACTGCAATCAACAGCTTTTGTTTATTAAAAATGGAGAAGTTGAAGAAGGGTTTTTAGCAATGGAAAATCAGGACTTTGTGGAAATTCAAGAAATATTTTATAGGAAATACTTATTTTTTTGTAAGAATATAATATTTTGTAAGTTTTAAATATTAATATAAATATTCTCTAGCATCTTAAACTTTTATTTCCTCAGTGTATGGAAATGAAAGAGCAGCAGCTAGCCGTGCATGAACACAGAGCCACTCTATAGGGCGCCCCGGGGCCAATGGCTGGATTGCATGCAGGTGGACATTAAAGGGCGTCCTGCATCCACCTCTGCCACTGCAGCTTCTACTCCACGTCGCTCCGCTCGTCAGCAAGGAGGCAACACTGTAAGTGCTACTTAATAATTGAAGACCCAGAGCTGGCACCACCACAAAACCTGTCGGACCCGGGGACTGACTTCATTTTAATAAACGTCTGCGACGTCTGCACAGGAAACTTAGTGACTAGACCGCAATCTAAGACAGTTTCAGCGAGAATGCACTGCTCGAAAAACTATATATTTATGCAACCACTTAAAAGTTATAAATTTAATATAAGAAAGATAAGAAACTCGAATTTCTAGTCCATAAATAAGAGAATATTTAGAACCCAACTTCTTTTTTTGGGATAAATAAAGTACTTAGAAAAGCTTTAGAAGAAATAAGGATACATGATAGCAAAAATCAACCATCTTCAGTCAAACTGATGCCAAAATTCGGCAGTGCAAGCAAAGCTTTGGGTATTTACCAGTCTTAAATAAATACTCTAAGCCCTTTTCGTAATTCCGAGCAGTGTGCCATAGAGCTCCAAAATGCAGGCCACCTCGGGCTCCTCGAGAGGGGGTGTGTCCTGGTGTGTTCGCTTTGCTTCTGCCACTAAATGTGCACTTAAATCAGTCAGCCACATTGTCGGTGTCCGCCTCCTGTTGTCTGCACTCCGAGTAGCTTTCTCTCCGCCTTACGCCCGCCACGCCTCCGGGCGTCTGGGAGGGTCTTGAGTCTTGTGGCTGTCGTCTTTGTCCGTGCCATAAACTTGGCTCCAAACACACACATCTTGAGGCGATGGATCCGCATCCGTGAGGTTGAAAGATAGACACATCTGCATGTGGAGTGCACGGAGTGGTAGTGGTGGCTTATTAATTACGGCCGTGGAGTCAAAACGGAGCTTTTATCAATGCGCACAGACTGACAGCGGAAAATTTTAATATTTAAAATGGAGTATTTTCACACATCTAACATTTTCACACTCTGTTGGAAGACTTGAATTGGTTTAAGGGGTGTTGATTTTGTATTTCTGTGACGCCAATGATAATTTCTATAATTTTATTAAGCTATTAAAGCCTGTAGTTTCTTTTTATCATTCATATAGCAGTGCTGACACTTTAGGGAAATAAAAATGATATATATTTTCACCCCTCCATATCCTTAAAGACTCCAAAAATAAGAATGACAAATTTTACAAATTGAAATTGGCCAACATCTTCATAGATAAAAAAACCACACACAGGCACACTCAGGCCCCCCCTCATAATCATGAATAATGCCCAACTAATGTCTCTATATGGGGAAAATTGAATTACAAGCAATTTGCCATTTGACCCACATCCAGATTTATAATTTTTTCCATTCCCTCACGTTCCGGATAGATCAGAGGATAGCAACACATATCGGCGAGTCAGCAGAATGAAAAGCGAAAGGGCGGATTATTAGGGTCGCAAAAATGAAAACTCTATGCGTTGATTTCCGATTGCCGAAATCCAGGACACTCGCTCGAACTTGGTCCTGAGTCCTTCCAATTTCCCTTATCGCGGGGCGGCGCAAAAAAAAAAATATATATAAGAAAAAAGATATTCATATTTGCATAACTCTCCCATTGAGTCCCGTGGAGCATATACATATATAGAGCCTTCCCCCGAAAGTCCTGCGGACATATACCGCCGCATCCTTTTCTGCTGCGCACTTCCAACCGAGTCCTGTGTATGTATTTGTGGTGGTCGTTGACGCCGAAACAGCTGGAAGTTGATTTGTCAGTTTTTATGGCAGCCTTTCAGGCGCCAGAGACGTCCGTCCAGCGAAGGAAATCCATTAATCGAAGGCAGCAGCAGCAGCAGCAGCAGCAGCGGCGACAGACGACAGTCCAAAGGAGTTCATCAGCGAAAATCGAATCAAATGGAGTAAGCACAATGGCCAACTCCTAGCCCTACAATATGTTGGCCCCATTCCCCGAGAGCTTCTTTTTAGTTGGTATTTGTTTGTCACAGCAAAAACGCAGCACAGTAAAAACAGCTCAATTTAATTAAAATACAACTATGAAACATGGCAAAAAATCTGAAATATTTCATTGAAATAACAGAACAAGTTAACGAGAAAATGAAATTAATGTAAATAACTTAAATGGTAAATTTTAATGAATTTTAAATAGTTGAAGTTACTGGTTGTCAATAAAATAAACCCTTTTGGAATGATTTAACAAATAAATAGAAAAGGAAAATATATATTTAAGATGAAATTACTTAATTAGAATTATTATTCTGTCCTATTTCAATTTATCAATAATATATCTGCCTTTAAAGTTTAAATTTAAATGCCCATTGCAACTTCTTTTAATTAATTTATTTATTTTGTGTTGTTTTTTGTCAGAAACATTTCATTAATTAATATGTTTCGTAAACATTCTTTTAAAAAAGAGAACGACAACATTCCTATGCTTCTATAAGCATTATTTTAATCCACCACAAATCATTACAATCAAATGTCTATTATTAAATCAGCTAGTCCCAGTTTTATTAAATTATTTGCATAATTTTTATAGAGATTTCGCTCATTTTTATGATAGAATTTATTTTCGAAATGCTTCACTTTAATTTGAGGCCATATTGCGTGACTGAAATGTGTTATTTGGGAAAGGAGATATACGGGCAGCGTACAATTTACTGCACTTTTGTGGCTTTGGGCCGTGTGTAGGCTCCACAAATATTGACTTGCAAACGAGCCATGTCATCGGATATGCGCTCTGGACTCTGTAATTAGTTGTAAATTGATAGAGAACCCTGGAAGCCCAATAGTTACTGCCCAGACGGGGGAAAACTCATTTCGAATTTTGGCAGAGCATTAAATATTTGTCTCACTACGTTGTATATTTATTATTTGGCCAACTTCTCGCTCTGGCTGATTAAAATAAAGCCCACATGCAAACAGAGCCAAAATTCAGAGCTGAAAAAAACAAAAATGTAGTGCAGTGCCGGTTTTGGCATATCTGGAGCACTCATAAATTTACTCCCGCATCTAGTCCTGCTCGCTTACCATTAAGCGGATTTTGAAAATTAATTTCCGATAACGGCTTTGCCCGGGGAATGAATGAATAATGCCGAGGCATTGAAATTTTAAGCGGCATTATTTGCGCATTTGCTTTCGCATGATTTGTTGCTGTTGATTCTGCGGTTCTGTTTTCCCGGCCCTCGGAGCTGTAGCCTGTATGCTCCCAGCATGATTAATGGAATGCGCACCCAACACTCATCTCAACCAGCACCACCGCCCACGATCCCCTCGAGCAGCCACCCCGCCCCAGAATGTCCATTACGATAATGAGCACAGGCCGAAAAACAAGCTATGTTTTGAGAGGATGCAGCCTGGGTACCCAGTACCCTTCGAGAGTCCTTCGAAATGAGATAAAATAGCCCCCCCGAGAGTCTAAGCATTTTTAATACTCTATAGTTGTAGTGGGAAGATGGAGAAGTGTACAAATAAATGTAATTTTAAGCGTAAAATGCATTTTAACATGTTTTAATAATTTACTTTTAAATTTGAAGTGCTTTCAGCCATAAATTCAGAGGAACTTTTTCACTATTTCAACTATCAACAACAATACAATAAATTAACTGAAATTTTTAAATAAATTGTAAAGTCCCATGTTTAATCACACTTCCCCGAATTAACTTTGCAAACTTTTTCACTAATCAAATATTTGTTTAATACGTAAACACACATATTTGGTGCCTCTCATGCCGCCGGCACGTTGAAAAGTAATCAACCGAAAAAGCAGGTCATTTAGTTTATTTTATGAGCACCTATACCATCACCAGCTGGATGACGCAGGAACCAGCCTCCAGCTGGCCATCCATAATTGTGCCAAGTGTCCGGCGGTGGATCTAATTTAAATAAAAATTGTTCTCATTATATTCAGCATCACGTGCGCCTCGTAGGCATCAGATGGATTCGAAAATATGGTGCCTTCGGTGCCACCTCTTCCACCATCCGGTGTGGTGCCATAACACCAACACATCTCCCCCAAAGCGCCCATCCAATATTTCGCCAAACCCCCAACCCCCTAAAAAGCAACGCTTGTTGGACAAGAAAATTGTTTTGGGTAACTGGGTGGAGGCTTATGACACGCCATATACAACTCCTCCATCCGAAGGAAGCAAGGAGCGGGAAGCGAGAGCATAATGAGCTGAGGAAAGCGCCAGGAGCAGTGTTGTCAAGTCAGTTATATTTTGATTTCAAGGTTTTTTGGTTCAAGATATTTTTAAAAATATTTAAACTAAATTAAAACAAGGATTTATTTGGTTAATAAAAAATATCAAGCCTTACTATAAATTATGTCTTATTTTTGAAGGTATATAAAAATATATAAAAGTATATAAAACGAAATATAAATATTTTTAAAAAGTATCTTAGTTTCCTTTCTTTGACTTTTATAATCTTTAACAATTTTAGCATAATATAATCCATAATACTAGGTAAATTTAATTATTTTTTGTAGCTTTTTTATAGCTTTTTTTAAGAAACATCAACACTAAGCAGAAGCAGGATTCTGGTGGTGAGCTGAAGGAGGTGTCAGTGGCTGGGGGCACCTCGTTGACTTCGATTTATGTTTGCTGCGAGCCGACAGCCACCGAAAGTAAATTAAATTTGCGTTTTTTTTTTTTTATTAGGAAGTATTTTATTTAATCGTACAACCTTGTTTTCCCAGCCACGTGGAATGCAGAGGGGATGGTTCAGAATGAAAAAGAGTCCCCAAGTTGCTGCTTCCTTGAGTACCAGGAGTGTTATTGTACCTGTTCCTTGATTATTTGCCTTGTTCAAAGACACAGGCAGCCGCCACACGAGCGTGGATTTTGAGTTTTCTTCTTGGCATACACCGGAAATGGCAGTTTATTCCGTTTCCGTCGCGACAGACAGAATTCCATTGTCGCATAAATTGCGAATTAAACCTTAAGATCGGTGTGTGTGCGATGTGAGGACAAATTGCGTATGTGTGTCTCTTCAAGCGTTTAGCAGAAAATTAAAATCGTAAATGCCGAGGTGGTGTGTTTCTACTTATAAATTGACTTCCATAAAGTTGTGTCGGTCTGGAGCTAAATTAAAACCTACTTATCTTTTTTCTCACTTTTCTTTTCAAAGAATAAAAAGGTTTTTTTAGATAGAGTGTGTGGGTTGTTTTTTTGTAACTTTTCTACCCTTGCAGGGTATTATAATTTCAGTTAGGAGTTTGCAACGCAGTGAAGGAGACATTTTCGAATCTTTCGATTAAAAATGCAAATTAAAAAAATAATTTCACACTCTATAAATATATATATTCTTGATCAGCATTTAAAGTCTTAAATTTGCTATCTGCAAGGGTACATAAACTTCGGCAAACCGAAGTTAGCTTCCTTTCTCGTTATACATATATTTAATAAACAGAAATCGAATCCATGCCAAACAAACACTTATTTAATTGTCAAAAAATAAGTGATGCTTCCACAACAACGCTCATCCGTAAGGTTTGCTACTGAATTTTATTTAGTAAATAAATTTATTCATATATTTAAAACAACAATTATTTAAATAACCATTAGTTCTAATGATTGAACAAGTACAACAATCAGTATAACTCTTTTTTGCAGGGGAACCACATTGAACATTATTATTATAAATTGTTTTCAAACCATTTTAAAATGCGGTTCTCAAGTATCTCTGACCCAATTCAATTCGATTTTGTTCTACGAATTCAATTAAAGTTTAATTATGTTTGAACGTTAATTATCGCACGGTCTTCTTGCCGATGCTTTTCACATTGCGTATACGCAGGGGCTGCACTCAATTTGACGAGCAGACGAGTGCAAGAAGTGCAAGAAGTGGCCACAATTGCATTTAGCCGAACTAAAAACATTTACGACTGGCAAACATGCCGTGAGCGTGACAGCAGGAGCAGAAATGGCAGAAAAGGCGGAAAAGGCTCTGGCGGCGGTGCAGACAAGTCGCTCCAGATGGCACA
Source organism: Drosophila anomelani (assembly GCA_035045905.1). Classification (NCBI taxonomy): domain Eukaryota; kingdom Metazoa; phylum Arthropoda; class Insecta; order Diptera; family Drosophilidae; genus Drosophila; species Drosophila anomelani. The sequence goes on from JAWNOO010000165.1 coordinate 16,779,871, forward strand.
TAACAGACACTTGAATGGCAAAAGTTAAAATTACAATTAAACACAAAGTAGTCGGCAGAGAGAAGCCGAGCAAAGAGTTCCTGCAGCACAGGAGGAGAAGTATACATAAAGAAATGGCCATAACGGTGGCGGTGACCTAACAAACTTTTCATTTTAGCACATTTCAAACTTCCAAGAAAGTGTATTAATAAAGGGAAAAATATATATATATGCTATTTATTTATGTATTCGTTTATTCTTTACAAAACATGTATTAATTTCTTAAATTAAAGAATTGTTTTGATAAAAATTTCATGGCGAGATAGCTTTTCTTTTAGAAATTAAAAGAATAAAGACTTCATGGTTGAATTTAAACCAAAAAACCTTTGTTTAAATTTTATTTTAGACATGATAAACACACTCTAGATCCTGGATAATAATTTATAGTTTATTCTTGAATATTATAATTTAAATTTTACACAAAATAAATACAGTTTTTTCCCTCTGCATATGGTGAGCATTCCGCTTGGTCATCGGATATCCTTCGCCTGCTGCTGCAAAAAAAGGGCAGCAGTTCTCTGACAAATGCAAACAACTCGACACAGTGAAGCCCCACCGAGCTGAGTAAACTGTTGGCTTAACAAATTGCTAATCCACTTCCACTTTGAATGCTTCTCCTCGTCGAATCCTCAAAGTACTGGCCAATTGGGGAGTCCCTTTTAAATCTATTCGAGATTATGGCCCTGGAAAAATCTCCACTCGGCCAAGTTTTTGCTGTTTTACATCAAAGGCAGAGCAGCATTTATCTAATATGATTAAGTTGCATTTTCCCGGAACACTTGAATGCAAACTAAGTGAATGAAAACTTTTTATTGCATTTCCTATTGCATTTTCTCAAACTCTGGGGTTTGGCCATAGGTGTCGGGACCCAGATTTGCTCGTAATTTAATTTCGCAAAACCCAAGACCGAGCTGAAATATTTAAATGAAGTTGTGCCACCACGATGACGAGTGTGTGCTTCTGCTTTCATCTCACTCAAAGGTCAGCTTTCAAGTTGGCTTTCAAGAAAATTAGTTTTAAATTAATTAAAAGATTTTCCCATAACTACGAGCTGTGGCTCTTGATGGCGTTGGAAAAGTGCGGCGGCCAGGAAAAAGGAAAGAATGGTAAAAGTAAAACTTGGATAATCATCGCAACCGCACCGTCCCTGAAGCACCCTGCCCCGATCGTCGCTTTCCAGGCGGTTGGCTCAGCCTCCGACCGAAGGAATTCAACTCACTTTTTAATAGTTCGCAAGCCACGGAAGGCTATGTGAGTTTAAACACTGTTACAAATGCTTTCCCGGAGCCGGAATGTGTGTGTGAGTGGGTGTGTGCGCTGCCGCCGTCACTGAAATTACGCAGCAGGCGTAATCCGGAAAACTTTGCCGCCGTAGCCGAGTTCCTTTCCGACTTTTAAATAGTCCTTGAGTATTTATTTGCATTTCAACTTTGAGCGGCATAATGTGTGCAATTATTTCAGCAAAATTAAGCATTTCGAAAATGATTTTACCTCATTAACTTGATTTAAAGTGAGTTTAATAACCACAAAGTCATTACAAAACTCTTAAATTTTCTTTCATTTCCGTTGGAAAGTTGGAAAATATTGTGTAATAAAAATATGGTAAGCCCATTTAGAGTTAATAAACAAATCTCCTTAGAGAAATCAGAGACAACTCGGTCGCTTCGAATTACTATATAAATATTTTCGCGAGCATTTGTATGTTTGCTTGTTTTGGGTTGCAAAGGGAAATAAACCCGTGAGAATGGAGTCGGGCCTGAAAATATACACACATATGTATATCAGCTGTTAACGCGTTCATCCCCAATGGTCAAATTTTTTGCAGCCAAAAAGGAAACAAGTTAACAAAACTTTCACTAAACGTTAGCTTTTACTCTACCTTTTAAAGTGGTTCGCATCGAATTAAACTTTTGTTACTTTTTATGAGAAAAGTTTGGGAATTTCGCTTGCTATTTTGCAATAACTATCTATTAAAGTTAATAACAGGTTAAATTTTGGATAGATTTAAAGCTTGGCTTGCTTAAATGACTCTTTGAATATTTCTCACACTTGATTTACTTTAATTATAATTTTAAAATATTTATAATATTGATATTTGCCTACAGGAACATATGTGAATATCCCTGCCCATATAGATAGACTTTCCATGGGGTTGTTTTTCACCGCTGGGATGGCATGGATTCATGGGCCAACCCCCGAGGAACTCCGGCACTCTACGGCGCCGCTCTGCAATCGCTCTACCTGGCCCCTGATTAATTTAGTCTGGGTCTCTGTCTCTCACTTTGTTTCTTGTTTTCTTTTCTGCCAGAGGTACCCACAGGGTAGACCATGACATGTGTTCTGGGGAGTGTGCGAGTGGGTGTTGGGGGTGGTGCCAGTGTTGCACTTCTAAGCGCCTCAAATTGAATGCAACGGGGACATCAGATGTCCAAGGTATGTACATACATAGTACATAAACCATGTCCGTGTGCATGAACGTAATTAGAAAAACATTGGAGCACATGTATAGGTTTGTATCGCAACCAGGAAGTTTGAAAATGTAAAAAAAAGAGAGTAATTGGAAACGCCAACGAAAAGTCACGAGGGAAAAGTTAGCTAGGTGAAAACATTTATTTAAAATACTATCCAGTTTGTGCCGTAAACATGGTCTTCATGGAAATATCTTTAAGATAAATATAAGAAATCTTGTCAAATCTTAAAGCAAAAAATAAATAGCATTTAACGAACGCTCCTCCAACAATTTCTTGTCTTGCCTGTTTGTAACTCTCAAAAGATTTCAACGTCATCGCTGATAAAAAGAAAACTAAGTCTAGGCACAGGCTAGGGAAACCCACCTAAAGCAGTCAAAGGATGCTGGGGAAATTAAAGAAATCTGACGGATTTCCATTGTCGGCTTTTCCGCCCCTGTCTGCCTTGCAATTGACCGCTTTTGTGCTTGACAAAAGGAGAGAGAGACGGACAGGCCAACACAACACAAAGGGGAAATGTGGCCCACAAAGGAAATTCCATTTAATGGATTTTAAATGTTCCGATTACTCGACCCTGAAGACATACCCTGTATAAGCCGTCCTCAAGGAGCTTCTAATAAGACATTAGCCAAATATTTGTTTACCAAATAAAGCATAATTATAATTAATAATGCCTGCAGCAAAAGGTCCAGCATAAATCCTAATGGAAATGCATGAGTAATGGCTTGCTGTATCGATCCACAGCTTTGATTAAACAGTTTTCTATAGAAATTGTAATTTATGTTACTTTCACACGCAAGTAGCTGGTGTCATAAGACATAAAAGGGTTTTCCTTTTATGAATTATTAAGAGACAAAGCTATTTGTTTTGTTTTGAAGAATAATTTAATAAGAATATTATTCAAACTTGCCTTGTACCTTGTCACAATTTTATAAATATATTAAAAACGAACAGTTTTTTGTTTAAAATTATGTCTCCACTCCTTTTGCAATTATTAACAAACCATTACGTCTTTCACTTCATTTAGCAAAGTAAAGTTTCTAGCTTTTCATTTAAAAACTATTTTAAAATGCTTAAACTAAAAGGTCTTGAATAAAGTCATATATTCTGAGAAATGTAAATCCCCAACTTTCGATCCATTAGCATTGTTGTCCGACCACCAATTTTGTTTGCATATATTTACAAATGTATAAGATGTTCACACGCAAATTACAAGAATGATAAATCAATTCTGGCACATCGTAGATTTATGTTTAAGAAGGAGATTCATATGCTGGATATCAAAGGCACACTCCTCCAACTCTCAGACAAAATGCAGCGGAGTTCCTTCCTTGTTGATTCTAGTTTTCCTTGGAATTGATTATCCCATACCTGTCGTCGGCGTCGTCGCCGGCAGTTTGGAAAAAAGCACCCCGAATCGCATGCAATTTTGGAAACACCACCGAAAAACGAGAGCGTCTGGCGGCTTGAGACTATTCTATATTAAAATCATTAAAACTGCACTATGATCACTTACCAAAACACATATGGATGAGAATAGAGCCAACTACGAGCTGTTATAGTTCACTTAGCAATGATAGAGTTCACTTGGCATTTAAGTATCCTCTACAGAACCCTCCGGATGAGTCCGGAAATCACTACAGTTCGCGAATCAAAACCAGACAGCGGCCGAAAGGCACTCGTTATGGCCATTTGGAGGACCTTTGTTCGTTCACTAACGCTTGGAAAATTCAATTTTGACAATTTTCAAGTGACACTTGAAGGCAATCCACGAGATACGATTGCATCCGATAGAACGATACGGCGACTACCACGAGGAGTATCTACGGCGCGGTGCAAAGCGAAGCGCACTTTCACCCACGAACAGCGACGGCAGCTAACTGGCGACCAAGCGACTTTGCGCCACCGGCCAGAGCCAAAATAAAGCCACGAGCGCACAGCCGAGCACGAGGCGCCAGGACACACGACCAGGACTCATCGTGAAAGAAGCGAGAGGCGCATGCAGCCGCTGGTATGAGGAGTGCGCACAGAGAGCCCCGTTTGCTGGTGGTGGTTTGCTGGCCTGTCGAGGGGGTGGCTCGAGTGCTGCGGTGGTTGGGCGGATGGGTGGATGGGCTGGCCATGTCATGTTGTGACGCCGTCTGCCGCTGCGAGATTCGCATGAGGCACAGCCGGTTGCCGGGGGGTGGAAAGGTTGTAGTTGCCGGCCAGTTGAACTCTCAAATAATTCGGAGCAAATTAATCCCGAAATCTGCATGCCAAAAATCTGTGTTTGTCCTCGATTCATATTGGATATTTGAACAAAATAACTGACACAAATTAAGTACTTTTACGCCGCTGAGTGTAATGAAAAAATATTAAATTGGTATTTGCATCGCAGAGAAATAATTTAAATATTTACGATAGGTTTTTATGTATCACTATGAATGTAATATAATTAAATAAATAATCAAATAAACAAGTATAAAGACACAATAATTCGAGATAATTCATACAAAGTCCGTGGGGAATTTTAATTTGCTTAACGGCTTTAGAAAATATTTAAGACTTTAATAAATTTAAATACAGAAAGAACTAGGGGTTATTTTAAAAGTCTACCTGAGATAAATGTAAGTTAAATTTTATTGACCAATGTTATCCATTTATTTATTGTAAATTTCTTTTAATAGCTTATTAATTTAGTATTTATTTATCCGAAGACTCGCTCCCAGAAAAGAAAAATTAGTAATTTACATGCAAAGTAAAATCTTTAATGATCAAAATCGAAATCTAAATCGCTTTACTTGCAATACCGATCGGCTTTCATTTTGCTGCGTCTATCCAAAAGGGTTTCGTGCAGAGAGCCTTGAGCCTTGGCATTCTCCAGTTCCTTGACGTCGTTTTGATTAATCCGCATCTTCTTGTCCTGGAACTTTTGAAACTTTTTCCTACAGAAAGACGAAGCCTTAAATGAATTACTTTACAAAATAAGGCTCCTACTTACACATAGTTTCTTTCTACTTCGCCCAGGTCACCCTTTTCCTCCTTGGGCTCTGTATCGACAACCACATCCCGTGTAGCATTGCTTCGCACCTTGCAGATCTCGTGCTGGCCCACCTTCTTTCGCAGCGCCACACAAGCATCATCTTCCGGATCGATGGACATAAAGTGACCAGTTTCCGACAGCAAAGCCATTCGTTTGTCCTTATAAAAATCATTTATGAGAAATAATTTCAATGAAACAAAGGGAACATACCTCAAAGACTGGCTCCCACTGCTCCATACTACCCACAGCCTCGGATCGGCCTGTAACCATGCCATCCTTTTCGATTTTTAAATATTTTCCATAACCAGATTTAAAAGAGACCTTGCGGTCGTTAATGGGAAAGGCGGTGAAAATCTCCTCCGGATCGGGGCCATCACCGGCGTTGTGGGGGGCGCCAAGGGTAAACAAACTGTAATTTAGGTATTTTGTTTATGATAAATATTTTATGCTAATGCTGCATAAAGTATTAAACACCAAACCTTACCCATTGTCCAAGGCTTTCAGGTAACACCGATCGCTAAACTCGATGGACACAGTACCGGTGATGTCCGCCGCTGTCTTTGCTGCCCACCAGCCGCCATGCTCCACGGCATCCTCGTCCACCTGCACCTTTGACTTTTTGGAAGATGATCCTGGCTCATCCTTTTCCTTCTTGCGTTTCTTATTTTTCCTACAATTAAAGGTTTTTCAGATGCTGCACATTGCAATAGTACCAGCAATTCAACATTACTTGTGTTTTTCTCCTTTTAAAACCAGTTTCTTAATGCGTATATTGTCATAATCAGACATAGTCACAGTTACCGCAGATTATAAACAATTTAGAACTTCAAAATAACTTAAAACTGGCAAAATAACAAAGTTGTTTTGGTTAATATGAAGAACAACACAAATTTATAGGGATGGCCAACTGGAATGATGAACGTTTCGATAACTGCCTGCAAGACCAATCGATGTAACGATAGGAATCAGTTAAATGTTTAAGATTGGCCTTTAATATTGGAAAATAAAATATAATTAATCATTTAAACACCGTATACTTGTTTTTTCACATTAATACTTTTATTTTTGAGGTTTTCAATTGTTGTTTACAACACTGTAAAATAATACAATCACTAAAGCTTATTTTGTTAAACTAAACAAAAACGTTCTGCAATCCTTTCATCTTAAATAAGTTATCATAAATAATGGCATAATATCAAATATTGGTTTAAGTTATTATTTGGTACAACTCTAAATATAAATAAGCCTTTTTCGGCATTTTAGGTAAATAGCAAAAACTTGACTGTAAATATATTTGGAAAAGCATTGGCAAAAGCTTACGATTATGGTTTAAATAAATACAACAATCCGGAACGTTCGTATGTATATAGGAATGACCAATATATATATATATGGAAACCAAGACCTCTTTACATATATCCTTCAACTGACACATTTTGCCATTGTCCCTGAAATTAAAAAATATGACTAATACATTAAAAAATAATACAATTAAATCAAGACTTACCGCTATACCGAGGTTCCATCCAACGCCAGCTGGATTCTCCTTGGTGATCCCGCAGCGTCGGCAGATAATGCCATTTAGGGAAATGGCCCACACCTCGGCGCCTACGGAAACCGATCGGAAGCCGCAGTGCTGCTCCGTGTGCGGTGGCACATTGGCGGCATTGGGTAGAAACTGCCAGTGGGAGCCCTCGGGAAAGGTCTTTGAGATCTCTTTTCGCACAGCCAAGCGGTTCTGGTTGTCCAGCGCCCAAATCCCAGCGCGTCCAACACTTATCGCCTTAAAGGTAACGCCCGCCGGGGCTTCCACCTGTTGCCAAGCATCACCGCAGGGATTCTGTCTGCTGATGCCGTACCGGAAGAACACCATGCCGTTACGCGCCACAGTCCACACCTGACCTGTGGGTCCCATGCTTATTCCCACGAGCGGCTGATCGCTGGTTATATGCTCCCAGGCATCGCCGCGCGGATTCATGGTGCACACGCCATGCCGGATGAGCACGTCGCCGTTGGAGGCAATGGCCCAGGCTGTAACGGCTGTGTTTTCCTCACCCTGGCCGCTTTCCACATCGTCATCTAATACCTGTGAGCAAATATAAATAGTTTGTGTACTTTATGCATGGGATAATGGGTAAACCTTACCTGAAGGGCTGCATCGAGTATCTTTGACTGACTCAACTCTTGCCAAGGACCGCTGCTGCTGAGACGGCACCTCTTCATCCATCTCCGACGGCGCACGCAGTCCGTGAGCTTCTTGTGGGCATGGTAGTTGGCGGGAAAGTCAATGGCATACTGCCATCCCTCTTTGTCCGCGCCCCCGGGAATGTTGTAGTCGATCGCCCAGTCTGATATCCATTCGCAGTGCGTTGATAGAAGCTTCGTGTGCTCTTTGCTGCGCTTCTGCCGCCCACTGGCATCGCTCCACATATGCCGATCTGTGGGCAGGCTCTTGGCGGTGAACCCACTGATCGGATTCCAGCGCTGGTTTTCGTAAACATAGTAGGTGTGCGTGTCAATCATAGGGTTAATCTTTCCCGAACCCTCTAACCCTTTTAGGAACATGCCGCCCCATCCACCGTTGTAAACCCAAGCGGTGTTGTCACATGAAATACCCCAAATTACGTCCACGCCGCTGTTAAATACCCGTTTTATGTGGCCACCCATCTGGCGCCAGTGCATTCGTTCCATGGAGACGATCAGCGAGGGGCAGCGATAGAGCACGCTGAAGAGCTTGATGCGGCCGCTCACATACAGACGCGTTACACTCTCCGGATCTATGCGGTACTTGTAGTCGGTGTACACGGCATTATTCACAATCATCAGGTAGTGATCCCGCAGAGCCCTTATTTTCAGCGAGAATGTAGCGCCCGGTGCAAAGGCCATTTTGTCATTGCGAATCTCATCCAGCCACTCGGACTCCTTCATGGAATTGAGCACCGTGGTGCGTTCGTTAAAGCGCGGATTCAGATGCAAGGCAATTACACGATGCTTCTCCACGCGATGCGGTTGCACCTTGACGGTGGAGTGTGACTGCAGATCGAAACGAATCTGATCAGCATCGTCGTACACACAGCCGGATATCTCCAGTTCAGTGCCGCAGGGCATTCTAATTAGGAAAGAAATTAGAAAATATTAAAAGTGTTAATCCATAGTACAGAGTGTTAAATGTCAATTCTATCAAATTAAATATTCAAACAAATTCCTTGTCTACTTGGAAATTTCAATCAAAAATAATATGAGAGATTTCTAAATAAAAATTATTTGCCAAGAAGGAAGAATAAGTCGAGAACAAGGAACACCAACTTACTTACGGTAAGTTACTTACCCATTGTAGAGTGTGTTGTAGTAGGGGGTCTCGCACGTGGATACATCCATTTTCTCCACATACCCTTCGCCCGACTCTGTCGTCTGCTGTATGGCCTTCATGTTGGCCGCATCGAAGACAAACACATCGCCCAGCTCGCTGGTCAGCCAGATGGCATTGCTAGCCGGCTTGCCAACCAGCGTATTGATCTGGCTGCACACAGACGACAGATGAGACAGCCAATCCTCCATCTCCGAGTCGCTGGAGAATTGCAGCTTAACTGGCGAGCAGTTTACCGGCAGATGAGGAGCGTGAATAGCTATCCTGGGTGCTCCCGCTTCACTGCAGCACTGCACGCACGTAATATCGGACAGGGGAAATTGTATTTTCGTGGCTGCACCATCGGGACTGAGCACCGTAAATGTGCCAGAGTCCCCGGATCTGGAGGCATCGCCGCCACTGCCACTGCCGCTGCTCACCCATTCCAATTCGATTATGCAATCCTCGAATTCGCCTCCAGGCCGCTGGTAGCGCGCATCCGCTGACTTTATCCACGAAGAGAGCTCCACTGCCTTTTCGAACTTGGCCACAGTCTGAAGCTTGGCGAGCCTTTCCTGCCGCCGCTGCAGTTTGCTCAAAATATCCTTCCGCCAATTGGCATTTACATCCACTTTGCTATCGCTGGTCGACTGCTCATTGAACCAATTGGGCATGTTGCTGGCATCCACCGTGACGGCACCCGGAGCCACGCAGCTCCATAAAATGCCGCATTCCGTCCAAAACTGGGAGCCCGTGTGATCATCATCTTCGCCCAAAAACACATCTGATCCGTGGTGCGTTGAGTCCGATTCGAAGACCGTCGAATCGCTTTCCGGATGCGCTTCCATTCCCACAACAGAGCCAACACTGCGCACGGGCGACCATGCGCGTGGATTCCTTAGCTGTGTCTCAAACTTTCCACTGATCTCGACCACATCCGCTGCAGGAGCACTGGATGCATGCGAGGTCTCCCTGAGAGCTGCCGTTCGCTGCTTGTGGCGATCATTTAGGTTGAGACTTCCTATAGTCGGCGGTGAGTCAGCACCAAGGCGATAACGTTCGTGCTTGAGAAAACTGGCAGTTGCCGCTCCAGGGCTGGCGCATGAGCCCGTAGAGCTGTGAAGCACGGTCTCTATCACGGCGCATGTCTCCACAACGCCTTTCTCCTTCTCCTTGGAGTACAGATTGGAGAAACTCTGGTGCTTAGAGCCGGGAGTGGAGCTGCTGCCGCCGCTCTTGCGAGACACAATCGATAGGGAGCTGGAAGTGCGACTGATCTGCATGGGGCACTGAATCAAGCGCCACTTTTTACCGGTGGGATCGGCAGCGGTCACTCCAGACCGATGGTACAGACACCGGTCGGCGGCTCCAACGGCGAAGACCTACGAGATAATTATTTATCTTAGCTGGAAGCTGGGTATTAAAACGATCTGAGACTTACCTGGTCGTTGGCCGCCACTGCAACTGTGGAGATGTTGCCCACCATTTCCACCCAACCCTTGCCTATGGCCGAATCCTCGCTTATACCAGCAGCCTCGCCCTTAATGCCTCTCCTAAACCAGGCATGATGATCATTGGTCACACACCACACGGCATCGGTGCCGACGGAAACGTGAACTATACGCAGACTGCAGGATGCCACCGGGGTCTTGACATCCAGCCAAGCATCTCCCGAAAGATTATCCCGTGTAATTCCGGTGCGCACGATCACCCGGCCATTGTATAGAACCGCCCAGACCAAACCGGTGGGTCCTACGCTAATCTGTGACAACTCGCTGCCCGTGGGAGTGGGAACAGCGGTCCAGCGGAGGCCCTCGGGTGCTGATTTCGATACCCCCGTGCGAAACATGGCTCTGCCGTGGGCGGTGATGGCCCAGACACACAAAGTGCCGGCTGGGGCATTGGGAACATTGGTGCCACCGATTGCGACGTCAATGAAGGGCTCCTGCGTGGGATCCTTGTGCAGCGGCGCTACCGCACACCAGCTATTGAGGGCGGCATATCGCCGGAAACGGATCCACTTGCGGCGCCGCACATATGAGTTCCACGACTTCTTGGCCGAATAGGAAGCGGGAAAGTCCAAGGCATACATCCAGCCATCCTCGGGCAGCTGCTGGCCATCCAGCTCCAGATCCAGGTGCCAGTCCCCGTCCCACTGCCAGGCCATCGATGGCAGCCGAATTTTGTCCACGCTGCGTTCCACACTGCCATCCATCGAGGAGTACCTGTATCGATCCGTGGGCAGCAGTGTCTTTGAGAATCCCTCGATGGGCAGCCAGCGCTCGTTCTCGTACGACTCCTCCCTGATCCGGATGGGAACGTCCAGGCCATGGACATGCACGTACACCTGACGGTCGCCACCAATGGCCCACAGAAAGTTGGGCACGGCACAGATCTTCTTGAACTCCAGTCCCAGGTACGGCAGTTCGCGCCACGCTCCCGAGCTGGTGGACAGCGTGTAGACGCGTCCCTCGCTGCTGGCGGCGAACAAGTATGAGCTGGGCATGGTTGGATCTTCTACGTCTCGTGATCTCCTCTTTGTTTCACATCGTGTTTACAATTGCCAAAATTGATTTTTCTGCAAGACGGCCAGGCCAGTATGACCAATGCTGAGCGTTTTTCCTGGTCACTTTCTCATGGATTTATGCGTTGCCATACTCTGCGAAGTAATTCGAAAAATTCTTTAATTTTTAATTCCATCAGCCGACGTTCAGAAGCGTTTTATAGTTGCGAAAGATCGCCGGCAAGCTCTCAAGAATGGCTTAAAAACCGTCATTGATTATGTGTTTCAGGCAGGAACACAGGCTTAAAAACATCGACTGGTCGACTTTTAAAAACCGATTGTATCGATAGTGGCATCGACATTTTTGCAGCTCTAATTGACGCCAAGAAATTATACATTGATTTTGAATAATATGGTAAAAATCTAAACGTTTATTCTCCTAAGCCGCCTAGTGGACCCCCCGAATCAAGGACACAGACTTGCAGATTAATTCAGTGCCGGTAGAGAGGTGGAGTAGCTCTATATAGGGGCATTCGGCGTGGCGATGTTCGACGCAAAAAGGCGAGCACGCGCAGGGCAGGCTGTCGCTGTCTGGTCGGTCGTTTGTCGTCCGTCGTATCAGCAGCTGACTCTGTGGCAGTGGCAACCGGAGGGCCGACACCACGGACAACTCCCCGCACCGACACCAGCATCAGCCCATCCCTGGCCATCCGTGGGCTGCAGTCCGGACCCGAGTCCCATCCAGCAGCAGCCGGTATTTCGTGCACTGGAGTTGTAAAACAACTCGGGGCTCACATACATACATATGTACAGGGTGCAAAACGCCCGTGCAGCCCCACAAACATACGCATATGTAGTGGACTCGTATTATCGTATTTGCGCTATATATATATTATATATATATGTATCCGCCGATGTCCTGTGCATCCCGTGAATCTTCTTCGCTGCATTGCGCGAGTTCGGGGTGGTCGTAGGCATACCAAAAAAGGCGAAAAAAAACTCCCCTAAACGACGATTGAAACAAGTGATTAAACCCTATTAACCGGAACCTTTCTCATCCCAAAAACAGTCAACCACACACTGAAGCCTGAAGCGAACGCTGGTACCTTTGGAAGCACAGTGGTAAGTGCGTAAGTGCACCTTCGTCACAACGAAATATATACTCAAGTGGAATCGACATTTTATTCAAGCAGCGCATCTTTACATTCGACGGACGGAACGGGACGAACTCTCTGGGATTCACATCACAATAAGTCATGCCACGGGGAAAACGCCGAGCAGCAGATATTGGCGACAACATGGATGGTCAATCGAAGAGAGCCCGAACCAGCTACGCCAGCATACCGACACAACAGAGCAGCAGGTGAGCAGTAGTAGTAGTAGTCGGCAGAATGCTGAGAAGGGGAAATAATGCTTAATGACGGAGTGTGTCACCTGTTCGTTCTGGGAACGAGCAGAACTATTTCTCCAATAGAGTGTCAATACGAATATTAACTACTGATCGCCGAGTCCGTATACACCTGCTTTAAGATACAGACTTGGTTGGAAATAGATTCTTCATCTAATTGTGGTGAAATATACAATAATTAGATAAGCAGATAAGGCAGCAGTGAAGCATTATTAATGTAAAATCCATCATTTCACTTAACAAATTTCTTTAAAAAATATTTTTATACAGAAAACAGATATAGATAACGTGCCATGTTCGTATAAGAGGCTTAAAAATTGTCCATTCATGAAAATACTTGAAAGAAACTAGCCTCATCATTGAGATAAGAAAATTGTATTAAATTATTCGATAAAAAAAAGTTGCTTTGTTGGAAATAACTACTATAACTATTTAGGCTGAATTATCTGTTTTCATAAAAATGTTGATACTATTTCCAGTGCAAATGCACAGAAGATTATTGCTCTTATCTATTAATAATTATTGACTCGAGAGAAAGTAAATAGATTACCCACTTGTGGGGGGTTGGGAATGTCTAAACTTATCTTTAATTTAATAAAAAATTTATGGTAGACTCTTCATGGACATCTTATATGAATCCTTTAGTTCAGGTTCAGTTTAAAGCCTTCAACTTAATCCACGCTTGCTTCGAAAAAATCTTATTATAATACAATGAAAATGAAATACTGTCAAAAAATAAATACAGACTTTAAGCTTAGGAGAGAAAATATAACAAATCAGGCAGGGTTAAATATGGATTATCTTAGAGCATACAAATCCCTATTTGGCAGATCTTTCTTTAAGGTTACTAAAGAATAATTCGTTTAAATTACTATGTTTATTATAGAAAACTAACATTTGTGGTATTAATTACCTTTCTCTTGTTATTCTTTATATATAATTGAAAACCAATACTATTCGTGGCTATTCCTTATCTTATTTTTCATTAGATTTTTTCTTTCCCACCTTCAATTAAACCTATTATATCATTTGTGTAAAAGTAAACATGATAAAGGAAATCTGAGGCCCAAGTAAGCGTTATTAGTTAAAAGAAACTCGTTAAATATACAACATACGTTCATCAGAGGGAAGAGGAGGCAGATTCGGAGAATATTTCCAGTTGTCAGGTCACGCCTCGCACTTGCTATTGCCAAGACCATTTTTATTACTTTGCTGATAAGAAGATTCTTAACTAATAATAAATATTTACCAAAAAAGTCGAAGGGAAATGCTTTTTTTCAGCAGGCATCCAGTATTTATTTTCAATAAAACTCATTAATATTAATTATAAACAAAAGCATTTTTAGTTTTTCATGCGTTGTTCTTTCCCCACATACATATTTCTCATTATTTCAATTGGCAAACCTTTGAATGGATTAAGAGATAATGAATTTTAAGTATAAAATGTGCAGGAGATTTCGTTAAAAATTATAGCAATATAGATAAAGATGCTTCTCGATAAAAATTTGCTGAAACTGGAGGAGGGGTCATATACGATTTTGGCCAACTTTGGTCGTTCGCTTAGAGATTAGAGTTTGCCTTGGTAAATAATAGTTGTAGTTGGTTAATCATGATATATATATATATTAACATTTAATAATCATATATGGTGCGCTATTATTTTATACATTTTAACAATATGGAAGACATTTGCATTTCTCATATATGTATATCTTTATGTTGCTTTCGATAATATCATAAATCTGCCAGGACAACTCCTCAATTTTGACTCTTAAATTTTTAAAATAGGACTACAGAGGATTGCAATAGATCCAACAAACGTGGGGATATGTGTAGACAACGATATGATCTCAAATAGTTGAACGAAAACGAACTCTTCACTTGGTTGTTTAACCCCGCTCACTCCATCGAGCCGTACTGGACCTTCTTGACCTTAAAGTACCTGTAAAGAATTGCAGATTCTGTAGGACACTCTCACGTTTCTGGCGCAAAACATTCTCTTACCTCCAACCGCCGTAACCCGAGATGGTCAGCAGGACGGCAATGGCCAGGGCAGTTCCCACGGCCAAGGGCGCCGTCTCGTCGCGATAGGAGCCGGTGGCGCTGCAGTGGAAGGACGGGCCCCACTTGCCACTGTCCTTAAACATGAAGCTCTGCATGTGCATGTCCCGCAGATACAACTTGGCTATATGCCCCGACTGGTCGCCGGAGTCGTGCGGGGCGTACATGATCACAGTTTGCTCCTTGTCGCACAAATAGGACTTGCCCACCGGCGTGGGGAAGTACATGGGCGTCTGGGCGGGTGAGGTGAGCTTGACGTCGAGGTTGGGGCGATCGGGGTGCTCGAATAGCCAGTTCGACGAGGAGTAGGATAGCTCGAACAGATTGATGTACCAGCCCTCGCCGCCGGACGACTGTGTGTGTGTGGGCGAAAGTTCATGCATTAATGAATGACGATCGACCTTTAACCTTAAGAGTTGGGCAGTTCCAGTGTACTCCCGATATTGATTTTTTCTCCCAATCATATTTTCATATTCACTTCCCCATATATTGAGCTACACCTGCCCAATCACTGGTATTTACCCAAACCACTCACCTTTTTAAATGTCATGGACAGGCGGAAACCCTTAAAGTCCATGGTTAGAATCTCCATATTGGACTCCACGCACTCGCCGCTCAGCTGGGGATTATCGGGCATGTACAGATCGGCCTCCACATCCTCGTTGAGCTTGTTGCGATACCTGATGCTGATTAGTCCATCCACCTGCATTAGGATGCAGGTGATGCCGTTGGTGGCATTGAAGCGGTACAACGATGTTGTGGCATCATGGTTCATCGATGCGGCCTAGAAAATCAGGAATATTGGGAATATTTAGGACACGCTGGAAGGCGGTGGCATTAGCTAGGAGATTACCGATGGCGACTTGGTTGTGTACTTGCTGACCCGCGGCGCCTTTGTTGACAAAGCGCCCAGCTGCAATCCGTGGGCGGCGGTGGCTGAAAAATCAAAGGTTAACCAGGCTTCACAGGTTGCATTGCGTTGTCCAGTCCAGTTTACTCATTTTTCAGTCAGTGTGTCACAGCAACCGTCCTCGACAGTATCGATTTTCGGTACTCCCACCACCTACAAACGAATACGTATCCGAAGCCCACGTCCCTCGCTCCTCCTACTCACCCAGAAGAGCCAGCAGGGCTGAGTAGAACAGTGTGGCATTGAGACCTTTGCCTAATCCTTGGACTCTGATCAGCGGCTGCCTGAAGTCGGATAGTTTCATCTTTTCTAGCAAATCTTTTGCACTTAATTCGAATGGCAATATTTTACGCTGCTGCAGTCTTCTCCGCTCGAAGCAACTACGACGTGTTTCCTGTTTCGAGTCCTGCGCACAACTGCGGCCCATATAAAATCGCACTGTTCCTGTGCTGTTGCCTAAAGTCCTCCCCACACCCACACCCACTCACAACCCACCTTTCTCCCTCCCAAGCCGCTGTCAAGCCGCCTTCCCTTTATCCTGCTACGGGACTTCACTCTCACTTTTGCCCTGCGCAGTCGCTACTGGAGGCAGTTGTGTGTGTGCTCACATATAAATGTGTGTACACTGTAGAAAAAATTATATGTAAAATATATACATATATATGAGAAATAGAGAAAGCTTTAAATTCTAAATGGTTCTAATTAAAATAATTAATTTCAATTAATTATCTGATAAAATTGTTCATCAAAAAGAGCCCTCTTTTCAAGCACTTAATGAATGCTGCATCGATAATATCAATATTTAGTGGGCGATCTTACGAAATAGCATTATTCTCTCCCAACAGCAGAGAGAGATAGGAGGCATAGTTCGATAGCCTTTGTTCTTCCCGATTCGATTTGTCATATCTGTCGCTGGGCTGGCATTATTTTCTATGCTTCCCCGAGTGAGGGCCTCCGCTCTTGGCATTGGCCTCGTCTCTGCTCTGCTCTGCCTTGCTCGGGGTCTGCCATGTTTACTATCGCTATTTTTAGGGGGCCAATACTCAAAAACAAAACCCCAGAGAAGAGGCAAGTCGCGGCAAGTCGAATAAAATAAACAAAAAGAGGCCAGGCCACACGGCATTAGCAGCGACAGATTCGATTAAAAGTCTGCTGGTGTTTACTATACGTGTGCAGTAATATTTCCCCATAAACTATAGATGGCAGAGTGTGTGATAGATGAACTTGATTGAATCATTCATTGACACTGAATCAAACATTTTCCGCTTTTCCTCTTCCCCAGGCGCCATATCAGAGCTGAGGATGGGTTCAGCCAAAAACGTTGTTTGACATGGTTCCAGGAATACACCACTCCAGATGATCCAGAGACATTGGGTAAGTTTGAATATAGTGAAATTTATAGCTAAAAACAATGCAATATAAAATATATAATGTCCTTTGTCCTAGGTCCCGATGGGATGGAGAAATTTTGCGAGGATATCGGCGTGGAGCCCGAGAACATTGTGATGCTGGTGCTGGCCTATAAAATGGGTGCCACCCAAATGGGCTTCTTCAGCCAGCAGGAGTGGCTGAAGGGCCTCACAGAGATCGACTGCGACTCGGCAGCGAAAATGGTTGTGAAACTTGACTATCTGCGCAGCATACTCAACGATCCCAACTCCTTCAAGAGTATCTACAGATACGCCTACGATTTTGCCAAGGCGAGTCTTTATTTCAAAGTACTATAAGCAAGTTAATTGATCGTATTTTTTTTTTTCGGTATTTTGCAGGACTCGGACCAACGAAGTATGGATATTGTCACAGCCAAGGCCATGCTTCAGCTGCTTCTGGGCAAGCACTGGCCGCTGTATCCGCAGTTTGCACAGTTTCTAGAGCAATCAAAGTACAAGGTGATCAACAAGGATCAATGGTGTAATATCTTGGAGTTCTCGCGCACCATCTGCATTGATTTGTCAAATTATGATATTGATGGAGCTTGTAAGTATCTATAGTTGATCCGCAAGTAACTAAATATCGGATTAATATGATCAAGAAAATAGAAACAAATTAAATTAAATTTTCCATACTTTCAATACGATTATGCTCACGCTATTTCAACCTCTTCTACTCAGGGCCCGTCATGCTGGATGAATTTGTCGAATGGCTGCGCCTGCAACGGAGCCTGGCCAATTCCAGTTCTGGACCGTCCAGCTGAGAGATGCTGTATCGAGTCGCCTATTTCTAGTTCAACTTTTGGAGGCACAGTGCGGAGGCGTTAGCGGAGGAAATGGGGTGCGATGCGGAGAAGGATGAAATGAGAGATCGGCGGAACTATAAGACACATCCACACTCACTCAATCACACACCCACACCACACACCATACTCAGACAGGCACACACACTCACATACAGTGAAACACAAGCATTTGGAGAGACTGCGTACACTGGCAAAAGCAACCACTATGAAACTAAACTATTGATAATATATTTAATGTAATAATTTATGTATTAACGACAACTAAAAACTAAAACCACAATTTTCTACTTGTAAGGCATCCTTTGAAACGAAAACAAAAAGAACAAAGAAAAAAAAAACAAACAAACAAGAACAGACAGCAACAAGAGCCAAAATGAGGGCAGAGCTTGTAAAAAGTAAACCCAGAAAATGGATGAAACGCGATGGCAATAACCAAGAGAGACCCCCAATAGACCTAATAACTAGAGCATATAATTGAACTCAAGTAAACGAACCGAACCCTTCAAGATATCAGCAGCATAGTCAAAATCTCAACGGAAATCAACACCAATATTGGGGAAGTCGTAGTCGTTATTAAATCAATGTAGAAAAACAACAACATTTTGGGGACTATTTAATAAAATTATTAAGTAAAAGATAGCATTATTTGTGGCGTTATTATTTAAATATTGTGGGTTTTTTTAATGGAGAAAATCCTGGCTTTTGGCAATATATGAGAATGTTGCTAGAAACATGTTGCTCAACATACAGCCGCAACTTTGAGCCCACGACTAAAATGCGACAAACCGCCTAAGGCGAGCGAGTTAAGCAAAAGTATACCAAAACTATTTAATAAAATTATTAAGTAAAATATATCATTATTTGTGGAGTTATTATTTAAATATTGTGAATATTTTAATGGAGAAAATAATGGATTTTTGCAATACAGCAGAATGTTGCTAGAAACATAGCTACAGACACATGCTGCTAGAAACATGTTGCGCAACATACTGCCGCAACTTTGAGCCTACAACTAAAATGCGACAATACTATTGTTTTATAAGTTGCATGTTTTTTTATATAAGGCTGCAAAATGGCACGTATTATCCTAATTTAATGTTGGTTGGTCTCTAAGAAGAGTTTTCCTTAAAAGATTTAAATACATAAGCTTTCTACAAGATTAATATTATTTTGCATGATTGCCTTTTGCCCAAATTGTATGCCTTGGAATAACTGTCAGAGCTGTCTATGCAGTACTCCTTCCCTAATATAAACCATAATCAGTCTGTTCTAGGACTATCTATAATATTTTTAAACAAATTCTATAATTCAAACAATAACAGCCAAGTGCCGCGGTTTCCAACACCGGCGTATTATTCCGGCCGAACGGTCACTCGGATTCAGCTGACGCTTCTCGCAGACCATTTTTTTGCCATTTAAAAAATCGAACGGTTTCGGCGCGTTGTCCGCTTTGCGCCTGTTTTTCGTGCATTTTGCCTGGCGTCAATGGTCAAATTCGATGGTCGCTCGTGGAACATTGTCGTTAATTGTGTGGATCTCTTAATTGCTCCCGTTTAAGTGATATTTTGGGCGATCGCGGCGCATCGGCGGAGATAGATTGCATATTTCAGTCTGCCAGGAAGCAATTTTTCAACTTCAGGCCCGTACAAAAGGAGTCCCAGAAAGCAGATCAAAATGGCCGCGAAGCCCGATGATAAGAGCACGGATATTCCGGACCGCCTGTTTGACTCCAACCAGCGCAAGACGTACAAGCGCCTACGGTTTTTCGGCAAGGTAAGATGGAATGCGAGTCGCGGCTGTTCCCATGAGTCCTCGGCGCAGCCGCATCAATATCTTCACTCACACATGCACACATCCCGTTTCTTTCGATCGGTTTGCCTTTTGCGCCCTTCGTTGCTGGCTCCTTGTTGTTTTTGTTCTTGGTAGAGCTGTGACGGCACAAGAATGGATGTGTGCGTGTGTGTGTGTGAAGTCGTTCAACGACAGTTTTATTTTTTGTCTTTTGGCGCGACTTATTGAATTTACATCTGCCAGTTCATCAAATTAAAGTACTAATTCCTACAAGAACTATAAGAACAATTATAAAAGTCTTGCAACTATTTTATGAGCATTCTTTAAACCCTTTATTTAATCAAATTTTGCGCAGGGCGGCTTTGCAAAATGCTACGAGATCATCGATGTTGCTACCGACGAAACATTCGCCGGCAAGATTGTGTCCAAGAAGCTAATGATCAAGCACAATCAGAAGGAGAAGACAGCCCAGGAGATCACCATTCACCGCAGCCTTAACCATCCGAACGTTGTAATGTTCCACAGCTATTTCGAGGATGTGCAGAATATCTACATTGTGCTGGAGCTGTGCAAGAAGCGAGTGAGTGGCAGCTGTTCTTTTGTATTTACCTCATCCATCCGTACTGACCCTCGATCCTTGCTCACTTGCAGTCCATGATGGAGCTGCACAAACGCCGAAAAAGCATCACGGAGTTCGAGTGCCGCTACTACATCTACCAGATTATCCAGGGCGTCAAGTATCTGCACGATAATCGCATCATCCATCGCGATCTTAAGCTGGGCAACCTCTTCCTCGATGATTTACTGCACGTGAAAATCGGTGACTTTGGCCTGGCCACGCGCATCGAGTACGAGGGTGAACGCAAGAAGACACTGTGCGGCACGCCTAACTATATTGCACCGGAAATTCTCACCAAGAAGGGTCACTCCTTCGAGGTCGATATCTGGTCAATTGGCTGCGTCATGTACACGCTGCTGGTCGGCCAGCCTCCGTTTGAAACGAAGACGCTGAAAGACACCTACTCGAAGATCAAAAAATGCGAGTACCGTGTTCCCAGCTACCTAAGAAAACCGGCGGCAGACATGGTTATTGCTATGCTTCAGCCGAATCCGGAAAGCCGGCCTGCCATTGGCCATCTTTTGAATTTCGAATTCCTCAAGGGCTCCAAGGTGCCGATGTTCTTGCCCAGTTCCTGTCTGACGATGGCGCCCCGCATCGGCAGCAACGATACCATCGAAGATGCGGTGCACCGCAAGCCGCTGACTGAATTTAATGGAATGAGGCCGGACGACACACGTCTGGAGTCGACCTTCCTCAAGGCCAATCTTCATGACGCCATCACCGCTTCGGCGCAGGTCTGTCGCCACAGCGAGGACTATCGCAGCGACATCGAGAGCCTGTATCAGCAGCTCACCAATCTCATCAATGGCAAGGTATGCAATATATGTTACTTTTTCCTATATACAGCAATTCTCATATATATCGGTAACCTTTACAGCCGCGCATCCTGCAAGGCAATCTGGGCGATGAGAACACTGATCCGGCGGCGCAGCCACTCTTCTGGATATCGAAATGGGTGGATTATAGCGACAAATATGGCTTCGGCTACCAACTGTGCGACGAGGGCATCGGCGTAATGTTCAACGACACCACAAAGCTGATCCTCTTGCCCAACCAGATCAACGTTCATTTCATCGACAAGGATGGCCAGGAGAGTTACATGACCACCACCGACTACTGCAAGTCGCTCGACAAGAAGATGAAGCTGCTGTCGTACTTCAAGCGCTACATGATCGAGCACTTGGTCAAGGCCGGAGCCAACAATGTGAACATCGAGGGCGATCAGATCTCGCGTATGCCGCATCTGCACTCTTGGTTCCGCACCACATGCGCTGTGGTCATGCATCTCACCAACGGTTCCGTGCAGGTAAGTTTTTTGATAATAATAATAATGAAAAATCCTTCAACGTTCGTCTATCCCCATTTAGCTTAACTTCTCGGATCACATGAAGCTCATTCTCTGCCCACGTATGAGTGCCATTACCTATATGGATCACGAGAAGAACTTCCGCACCTACCGATTCTCGACCATAGTGGAGAACGGCGTGTCTAAGGATTTGTACCAGAAGATCCGCTACGCCCAGGAGAAACTTAGGAAAATGCTGGAGAAAATGTTCATCTAGATGTAGCCGGCGACCCCTCATCAAGCTAAATTTTCAACGAACTAAAACTCCCCAAACGCGCCCACAAGTTTTAAAAATTTAGTAATTTCTGTTCAAAGTTTCTTGATTGTTCTATGTTTTATATTTAGAGTTTATTTGTTTTTTCAGTTCAGAACGTGGTTTTAGTTCATTTATATACAAATATGTTTAATGGTCCTCACACCCTCACTCGCTTAATAAACCTAAAAATTAAACACATTCATATGATTATTTTAAGCAATGGTGATCCAAGCACCGAACCGTTATTATTACGATCAAAAGTTTATCCAGTTGACTGATCATTCAATAAAGCCATTTTAATGCTGGAGAAATCTTATAAACCTTAAATAAAATTGATTTATTGATCAATTCACGCGAATTAACGCGCCCTATAATAAACTTGTAATCCTTTCAAGGCAAAATACAGAATAAATTCTTAAAATAAATGTAAAGCTCGTTTTATTTAAAAATTAATTAATTGCTTGGAAATAATGTGTAGGGCCGACAGTGCATTTACAAGGAATACGATTCAGTTGATATTTAAATATAGTTTATATTTAAATTGTGCAATTTGTTCACTTTCGCGGCAACTTGTCAGACTTGCATTGTGAACTTTCTAGACTAAAGGGAACAATTTTTTAAATGTATGATTTTCTTATAGTTTGATTGAATTATAGGTAGACTGGACGAAAACAAGCCTTTCATTTGGCTTGAATAAGTGAAACGACAAGCGTGTGCTGTGATAATAAACTCCAAAACCCAAAACAATTTCGGAAGGCGCTTTGGAACAATTCGAACGAACGGTTACACTAAAACCGCAGTCTTTCGATTTGGCCACACCGGTTTGCATATTGATTTTATTTTCTTGAAAATTAAAGATTCCCAATACGTACTCACTCGCTGCAAAGCCGAAGAAACCCTAATATTTAGATGCAATTAGTGCCGAGGTGGACATAAATCCTCGACATGGGTGACAACGAACAGAAGGCGCTGCAGCTGATGGCCGAGGCGGAGAAGAAGCTGACCCAGCAGAAAGGCTTCCTGGGATCGTTATTCGGGTGCGTAAACGGTCCATTTCGCAATGAAAGTGGCAGAGTGGGACATGGAGTTGGAAGTTGGGGTAGCATATAGCCATGCTCTTCCCCTTTTCCATTATAGTAGTTGTTGGACGAGATTTCTTCACGCTCCCATGCAACCCACACCCACCAATAATACGTATACGTAGATGTGTAGACCGCCTGCGCCTCCACGCCATAATAATCTTAGCAGCGCAAAAGTCCAGTTTACATTTATTATCAGCTTACGATTCGTGGAAGAGTTTTTTAAGCATTGAAAAGCTAAAAACAATGAGTTGTCAGTGTTATCTACGTATTTACATTCGATGGTATTAACATTTGTAGTCGTATTGATGATTCATTCATTGGCTTAATTATTAAAAACAAAGAGAGGTATAAGATAATATATATGTATATACATCCATAGGCTTTCACTTATTTAGATCCTTCTGGAAATTCAGTAATATTATAGATGAAAGTTTCTTTTAAATGGATTACTGTTTTTTTTCATGGTTATGAATGTTATAAGATTAAGCTTGTTTATATTTCAGGGGCTCAAACAAGGTGGAGGATGCCATCGAGTGCTATCAGCGAGCTGGAAACATGTTTAAGATGTCCAAAAACTGGACAAAGGCCGGGGAATGCTTCTGTGAGGCTGCTACACTGCATGCCCGCGCTGGAAGTCGCCACGATGCTGGCACCTGCTACGTGGACGCCTCCAACTGCTACAAAAAGGTGGACGTAGAGAGCGCCGTCAATTGTCTCATGAAGTCCATTGACATCTACACTGACATGGGACGCTTCACGATGGCAGCGAAGCATCACCAGAGCATTGCTGAGATGTACGAGAGTGATCCCAATACCTTGGTTCGTCTCAAATTTGAGATTATTTGATTTTATGTAGATTTAATGTTTTACATTTCTGCAGGCCAAGTCAATACAGCATTACGAACAGGCGGCTGATTACTTCAAGGGCGAAGAATCGGTCAGTTCGGCCAACAAGTGCATGCTGAAGGTGGCCCAGTATGCGGCTCAGCTAGAGGATTACGAGAAAGCAATATCCATATACGAGCAGGTGGCCGCTTCGTCGCTAGAGAGCTCGTTGCTCAAGTACAGTGCCAAGGAGTACTTCTTCAGGGCCGCTCTCTGTCATCTGAGTGTGGACCTTCTAAATGCTCAGCATGCCATCGAGAAATACGCGCAGCAGTATCCAGCATTCCAGGACTCCAGGGAGTTTAAGCTCATCAAGGTTGGTCCTATCTCTCCTCGCCTTGCCATAAGATGTTCCTGTACTTATCGTGTTCGATTGCAGGTGTTGTGCGAGCATCTCGAGGAACAGAATATCGAAGGATTCACAGAGGCCGTCAAGGATTATGACAGCATTTCCCGGTTGGATCAGTGGTACACCACCATCTTGCTGAGAATTAAGAAGGCTGCGGACGAGGACCCCGACCTGCGATAAGCTAATCAATTAATTACACTTTTTCCGATAAAGAGACGCATACACACATTTATTAACTGCTTTATTCGGTTCGGATATTAATATCTACCTATATATATACATAACTAAATGAAGATTAATTAAAAACGTGTTGCATTGCTAAAACCTGAGAGCACCTATAAGACGTCAGCCTGCTTAATCGCGAGAAATTAAAATACCGAATAGTCCGTGTTCCTCCCCTATTCCACAATTTGAATCGCAGCCGTGCAACGAATAAAAGGTTCGATTAGATTTTAGTTTTCGATTGCCGAGCGAGTTTAGGAATTGGATGTGTAACAGTGTTATGTTTGATTGTTTTTTACTGTGTTACTCTTTCTCTCTTGTTATTTGTGTAAGTAGCCAAAAATATTGAATTAGCTACTGTTTTATTTGGACTCATAAACTATCCTCTAGAAATATTGTCTTAACCTTCATTCTCCACGTGTGTATTGTGTTGGATCATTTCGAGATTTATTAATAATGATTCGTCCCCCTTGTAGTGACTATATACTGCACAGAGAAAAGTAAAAACACAACCTACGAATAATTAACTTAATATATGTCCATATAAGCATTAATGATTACCCCTATAAATATCCAAAAAAAAAAATTAAAAGAAAAGAAAAGGAATTCTTATAAATACTTGAGGGTCACATTTATAGAAAATTCCATCTCGCAACAAAATTTTAACAAATGTTTAGTAGATCAACTTCCTATGAACATGTATGTGAAAACAGTTATAAATCAGTAAATAAAATTATGACAGAGCTGGGCCGAAACAAAGTCGGAAAAATATCAAGTTATTGAATTAATATATGAAATGTATCTCCAGGAAACACAAGCCACACACTTAATTAAATCAAGAGCAATGGTCTAAGTAATGCCAATACTACGCATGCATTACCAGATATATTTCAAATTAAAATACTATAATAAAGTTAAATGCTTGGATAAATCCTGTCATTATCCTGTCTGTTCGTATCAAACTTTTTTGTCAATATACGCACAACCGATCCAGCCACATCCGCATTTGTGTTTCCATTTAACTCTGCAATGTAAATACACCCGAAAATGCATTTTCTTTTTATTTTTTATCTAAGAGTATTAATTAGTTTTATAAAAAAGGCAATGATAAAGGTATGTATGTTTAAATGTTTTTCTTTAGATATTCCATTAGAATAGTTTCTTAAATTAGGCAATTATTTATTGGTTTTTGCAGATTTTGGTTTCTATTTCTCAATAGAACATAAGTTTGAACTCGGATTAATATTGCTAATCCGATCTAGGTAGCATTTATATCCGTCCAGATATGTTGCTTGTGTTTTCCCCTAGATGTCAACCAGTTTTCACCTCAATCCGCTAAACGGATTGATCAACCCGATCGCCCAGATAGAGGGAAACCTGTGCGAACGTCATTGTCAAGAGCTCAACAAAGAGCTGCCAATATCAACACAGTTCTCTCGCTTCGCTCTCCAAACACTGGGGATCGGGAATTAATTCAAAGTCGGACTCTCGGAGGCGATGACGATGAGGCAATGACCATATCAGTTCTATGGAGGGTCGCTGGAGCAATCTCTCATTCATCCAGCCAATGTCCGAGCGGTAGGTTCGTTCCAACGGCGAATGGGATAAGAATTCCCACCAAGCTCTTCGCAAACCATCTCCTCCATTGGGCTTCATCCAGAAAATCAAATAAGTAAAAGTATAATCGGCTTAGTTATAGTTATATAAGCACAAAAACAATACGCGAACTTTTGAATATATATCTGCTGTACTGCCCTGCTATTGACGGTGTGTTTGTGTATCTGTGGAAGTCCCTGTGCATTCCGGTTTTTTGAATATCGTACATATAAACTTCGCTACGTCAGAGCTACTTGGTTTCACACTGAAATTCCGACATCAAAAAACCCCAAAAGACATCAATAAAAAAAATAAATAAATAAAAAACCTCAATAATTGGATGCACACCCACATGTTTACGCATATAGTGTGATTTCATTCGTGTTGTGGCCACAACCTTCAATACAATATCAATTCTTCCAAGTCTGGAAAGTCTGATAACCGAGGCTTAAACCAATTAACAAACGCTTCGCAGCCGCAAAATTCTACAAATACCAGGTAAAAATCAATTAAACAATAATTATGGGATATTCCTCACGTTAACTGGGTTGAGGTTTTACTTCTAGAGATGTTCAGCTTTCATTAATAATTTATATGCTGGATTTATATTTTAAAAGTTCTCGTATCACAACTGTCATACATATGTATATTTATATAAACAAATATACTTAAATAGAAGGTCGCCAACAGATCATCGCTATCAGTTGAAATGCTCATTGTTTACGCATCTGAGGGTACAATAATTACAATTCATTATATTATATATTTTGGTTTAATTTTATATAACCCGAAAAGCCGAAAATAATCGGGCAGACTACATCAATGAGAAAATAATATTAATATTCACTCACAAACATTCAATAGGGGTATACATTTGCAAACAATTAAATAATAGTTTTAATTTCTTGCAGCTCGCATTATGGTTCTGTGGATCGCATTGGTCTTTGGTGTTATTGGGCTTTGCTCGTCTCAGGTGCCACAACTGTCCGTGGGAAATCCCCTGACAGCTTTTACTGATGCGGCAGCCTTCGAAAGGCAAACCAGCCGTGTCCAGTCATTGCGGAGTAACTTCGACAACGATGTGTTGATAAATATCTCGCAGGGAGCCCAGGAATTCGCCCTCGATCTCCTGCAGCGCATTTCCGTTGAGGTACACAAGTCCCAAAGGGACTTTATGGTATCGCCCTTCTCGGTATGGTCGCTCCTGGTGCTCCTGTACGAGGGATCATCAGGCGAAACGTACAATCAACTGCGCAAGGCTCTGCGGATTAATGTCGAGGATGAGAAGCTGCGTGGTATCTACCAGGTGTGGAATTCGTATTTAAAGTAAGTAGAAGAATTATTTGGGAATCGAAAAATAAAAGTAACTACTGCAATTTCATCACTAAACTTTTTCTTTTTTTTCCATTTTAAGCACTAAAACATCAACTATTGAGGTGGCCTCTCTTCAGGCCGTTTACACCGACAAAGATTATCCGATAAAGAGCAGCTACCGAAGTACCATCCAGAATTACAATGTTCAGCCGATGGAAGTGGATTTCTACGACCGGGACACAGTGCATGTGATCAATGAGGCCACCAATCGCACCACTCGAGGCCTCATTCCGTACACTGTCCTGCCGCAGGATCTGTATGGAGCCAAGATGTTCCTGCTCTCCTCCCTCTTCTTCAAGGGCCAATGGAAGGTGCGATCTTGATTTTTGTTTTCCCACAGAGATCCCTTCATGTGTGCAGTTCCATTGCAGTTCCCCTTCAACCGGACTCTTACCAGAGTAGAAAATTTCTTCAACGAGGATGGTGAGGTAGTGGCCCGCATTCCTATGATGGTGCAGGAGGCAAACTTCGCCTATGCGTCGAACATCGAAGGTCTCGATGGTTACGTTCTCGAGCTACCGTATGGCAGCCAGAACAGGCTGTCGATGATCGTGATCCTGCCCAAGCGGGGCTTTAAACTCAACGACGTGGCCAACAATCTGAAAAACATCGGCTTGGGCCCCATCATAAAACGCCTAGCTGCCTTCAAGGCAAATAGCTTCTCCGAGGATAACGAGGTGGAGGTTATGATGCCAAAATTCGTGACGTCCACAGACTTTACGCTCAAGGACGTACTTACTGAGGTATACGAACCTTATGAAAATCCTCGTTCGACTCTTATAATTGTCTTTAATATTTTCAGATGGGAATCCGTGATCTTTTCGACGAGAACAAAGCCAACTTAAGCCGGATGGCGTCCGGATTGTTCGCCCAGCTTTGCGTTCACTCCACCAAAATCATCGTTGACGAGGAAGGCACTACGGCGGCCGCCGTTACGGAGGCTTCGCTGGTCAACAAGGCCACACCGCCCAAGTTTCAGCTGAATAAGCCCTTCCAGTACATGATCGTGGAGAAGGAGACCAACCTGTTGCTCTTCGCTGGCCAAGTGCGGAACCCTAAGGCGGCTTAGCGATATAGGCGAGACTTAATTCGAATGCCACACGCAATAACACAACGTTATGTTAAGTCATCTAAAATTTATTTCTTTGTACGACCTGCGGCCTTTTTGCCGCCAACTGGCTGCTGTTTGTCCTTGCTGGCCTTGCTTGAGATGAGGGGATGGGTTTCTGGAAAAGAGATCGATCAAATGGTTTCGTAACTGAAAAGAGCTTCATTTGTTTGTGCATACCATCAGTGGGCGCATCAGGCAGGCTGACATCGTGGAGCTGCATGCGTCTTCGTTTGGCGGCCATTATATCGTCTTCATAGTCATGTGGGTCTGCGCTCAGTAACACGGAACTGGGTTCAAGACCTCCATCTTGACCGGCCCAGCCATCCTCGGGATCCTCCACCTCCGGTGCCATCGGCAGGAACTGCAAGGCATTCTCATCCTCGCCCTCCTCGTCCGAGGAGCAAAAGGCAGCCACCGGCTCCACCTTCTGCACGTCCACTTCGATCTCCTCATCCTGCTGTGCGTCTGCGTTGAGGTCTACCGACTTGTCTTCGTCTGCAATATCGAACTCGGACTCTCGCTCCTCATACTCCACATTCTCGTCCAACTCCTTAAAGTCCGGCGCAAAGGCAGACCAGTTTTCCACCTGGTTCTGAGCCCAAATCGATACCAGGCCCGAGCTAATGCTGGCAATTATGGGGCGGACTGGATGCCACACGACGTCCAGTAGGAGTTCTCCCTTAGTGCCGTGCAGTATCTTAACGAGATTGCCAATTGACTTTTCCCAAATATAGAGGGCGTGCTGGCGAGCACTGCCCGCGCAAATGTATTCACCGTCGCCGGAAAAGCAGCACTTTTTCCAAGTTGTCCTGTAAAACGGATCAGTATAAGTATTATGTGGCCTATTTGGATGTAGTTATATATTACTTGTTGACCAAATCCTGCAGTTTTTGAATTGGCTCAGGCTCGCCGTCCTTGCCCAGAGCGATAATCTCCTTGGAGTCGTAGACTCGTATAACTCGATCCGAGGTGTTAATGAGAAAGGCGCTAAAAGGATATGGAATTGGTTAACGAAAAATGTAAACTATTTCTTATTCACTTACTCTCCCCGACGGGCGAACTCAATACTCTTGACGGCTGTTGCGCTCGAGGTGCCCACTATGATGCGAAAACTGGCTACCACCTCAAACGTATCCACGTCCAAAACT
Organism: Drosophila anomelani; assembly: GCA_035045905.1. NCBI lineage: Eukaryota > Metazoa > Arthropoda > Insecta > Diptera > Drosophilidae > Drosophila > Drosophila anomelani. Next base: position 16,809,648 of record JAWNOO010000165.1, read on the forward strand.
AGTATCTTTCCCTTGGCGTTGCCTGTGTAAATATGCTTTCCCCTTCGATCAAATGAGGCCACAATGTTCAGGTCGCCCTGGAAGAAAGCCGAAGATGCATAGGGTTATGTACTCAATAAAACCTTGGGAATAATAAAACCAACATCCGAGTCCAAGGGTAGGCACCGGTGGGCCCCACCGATCTCTACTAGCACGGCGGCATATCGCATGGGACAGACCAGCAGCCGATTGTCATTGCGCGGATCAAACTGAACTTTCAGGACGGGTGAGGGAAATCTATACTTGTGCTCCAGTTCACCGGTAAGCACGTCCCAGATGCACACATTGTTGTCCGTGGAGGCCGAGAGTAACTGAAAAGTAGTTAAACTTGTTAATTCAAAATAATATAAATAACGCCAAATCCGACCCACCTTATGGCCATTTCTGGTCCAACTGAGACTGCACACGGGGTGCACATGGGCGGATATTATCTTGGCAATGCCCCGCGTCAAGAAATCCCAAATAACAATGCGGCCATCATTGCAGCCCACGGCTAGCAGAGTTCCGTATTTGTTGAAGGCACATGTCACCGCCAGCGATATGCAGTCCAGGGAACCGTCAAACTCCTCGGGATAGTTTTGTCCAAAAGATTCTACAAAAAGCGTTTGTAAATATCTTTAAATTTAAGATTTCCGCGGTTTCTCACCCAGCAGCTCCAAATTCATTTTTGTTTACAGTCTTCATCTTCTAAAATGGCAGCTGGCGTTCGCGATACCGATATCGATTTTTGATAGACAGAATTTTAATTATAAAATAAATTAATTTTTAATGTTTAATGTTTGCATTTTATGTATTAAAAAAAATGTTTGCCTAATAAAATGATCAATAGACTCAAAGTGGTGGTAAATAAATAAATAGTTCATGCTGTCAAAATCAAGCAATCTTCTCGATTGTATTGTGGTCATCTAATGCAAACCAATAATGGATAACACCACCAATAGTTCGAGATATCGATAGTAACATCGGAGTTTTCCCACCTATATTTTCTGAGCTCTGGTGCACGTTGTATGTGAAAAATTTATGCAGATGTATTCGCCAATTGTAACAAAGCCCGGATTGTGAAAGTGCAAGCAGACTCGAATCGGGACAATTATGCCACTAAAAAATCAAAGAGTAAACGTTACGCAGCAAGCCTTTTCGGGGACATTTCGGCCGTGGCACGCGATTGTGTCAACGTCACCTTTGGAGCACTCGCTCTTTCTCGCTCCCGCTCACTCTCGCTGCTAATTTTTTGCGTACTCTCTCTCTGTCGCTCTCCCCGAAAGCTTAGTGGTGGAGTGAAATAATGAAATAACAGAGTTCCAACTTTCGTTCACATCAAGCGCTGTGTGTGCGGGCCTTTCATGCCAAACTAATTTTGAACTGTTTCGATTCCGTTTTGAGGCTTTCCCAGCTTTAAAATGTTTTAAAGCCGTTTTAAAGCCGTTCTGCAAAGGGAATAGTATGGAATAGTATGCAATCACAATCGCAAACGCAATTACGGTGCTCTGCCTGTGCTTTCCACTCCTCCTCCCTTAGGTTTTTCCCACTATTTACCCTTGGATGTGTGTGTGTGTGCTCATGTGTATATTTTCGTGTTGAATCGTTGCAGTGTATTCATCGCCAGCCACGTTAAAGGGAAGAACGTGAATGTGAATACAACAACCAGCCAGAATTGAAACGGAAGAAGAGAAGCTAGAGCACTTGGATTCAAGATTCCCAGGATTCAGGAGCCGAAATTCTCAAACCCCAGTCCCACTCACCACACACACACACACACGCACCAGCACCAGCACTCCAACACTCGGGCGCACTCACGCACGCTCTCCAGGCGAGGAAGAAGAGTAAATAAACCCAAGCAACGAGCAAAATGTCTGGCGAGGAAACGTCTGCCGATCGCAATGTCGAGATCTGGAAAATAAAGAAGCTCATCAAGAGTCTGGAGATGGCCCGCGGGTGAGTTTTCCCTAATTTATTATTCCTGTCCTCCAGTATTTTCCCCCCCATCCGCTTTGTGTACGTGTGTGGGGTATACACAACATACTCTGGCTCTCACTCTCCACCGACGACTGGCGGGGGTGGATGTGGGCGTGGGGCGGCGGATGGGGCATTGAGTACAACCACCTTTCCTTGTTGGGCATCCACTCTCCTTCCGATTGCATTGTCTTAATCTCCGCCAGATCCCACTCTCGGGCTCACTCCGCCCCGCTCTTTGGCTCGTTTTTTGTTTTTTCTTATTTGCCTGAGCAACACGTTTTTGTCGGGTTATTATCAGTTCAAACTAGACTGAGTGAATGAGTGAGCGGCTGAGTGAGAGCATGTGAGCACCTTGGTGTGAGTAATGCGCCTCGTGGCCGTCGCTGCTCTATCGTTGTGCTCCAACGTGCAATGTATATGTATGTAGATACGTGCGCGTCTGTTTGTGTGCGCCGAAATGGGCCAAGCTTTGTGGCCAACGGCTCCCCCCTTTCCCTACACCTCTGACGCGACCTGGTCCTTACCGCTTCGCTCCGCTTCGGAGTGGTTAACAAGGTCAGCGAATCAGCGAGTGACCCCGCAGGAGCTGTGCCGCCATGCCATCCACCATACATCAAACTTTGGGGCCAAAACACGCACGCACACACACACACACACACACATGGTGTGTGTGCGGTTGCCAACTGGAGTTGTTTGTTGTATCTTTTGCCAAATTTTATTCGCTTATTGTACAGTTTTGACATTGCTTTTATCTCGGATTTCCCCTTTTTTCGGTCTTAATTTGGCATAATATTTATTTCAATTCGATATCGAGTAACAGTAGCGGTCATGGGAATAGAACTGCAAGCTAGATTTTCTTATTTTATATGAAATATTGACTAATTAATAACAGTTATAAATATTTACAAATATCTTTGATTTCCTTGGTATTAATTTATAGAAATTTAGAAATATTTTATACGTAGGTATATGTTAGTTGCTCACAAAATTTGCCATTTAAACTTAAAGGTAGTTATTAAATTTTAACGCCAAGTGTGTAAAATTGTAGTTCATAAAAAAGTTTCACGCTTGATTTATAGATTTAAGAAAAGGGGAGTTTTCCATGTCTAAATTTTATGCCCTTTAGTCTCAAGTTTGCAAAACAGTAAAGGGTCTTCTGAATTTATAGATCCAGAGTCGAGATAGCAATGTATTTTAATTATTTTTTTAATTTTTAACTTCATATTCTAGTTTGTTAATCTAATAAAAACCAAAGCAAAGCTTTAGTTATTGAAAAAGGCATACAAACTTCGGCTTTATTCTTAACTGGACTTCAGCTTTGCACTGTTGCTATGCCGGAAATGCTTTTTATTTATATCACATTATATAATATATATATCTTCTCTTTTTGTTTCATTTCAGCAATGGCACCAGCATGATTTCTTTGATTATTCCGCCAAAAGATCAAATCTCTCGCGTCAGCAAAATGTTGGCCGATGAGTTTGGAACGGCCTCGAACATCAAATCGCGTGTAAATCGCCTGTCCGTCCTCGGTGCCATTACGTCGGTCCAGCACAGACTCAAATTGTACACCAAAGGTGAGTAAAGATATAGAAAGATCCTCCAAAAACCCTTTAATAATCAAAAATTTTGTATTGTTTATTTCAGTGCCTCCCAACGGTTTGGTCATCTACTGCGGCACCATTGTCACAGAGGAGGGCAAGGAGAAGAAGGTGAACATAGACTTTGAGCCATTCAAGCCCATCAACACGTCGCTGTACCTGTGCGACAACAAGTTCCACACGGAGGCCCTCACTGCGCTGCTCGCCGACGACAACAAATTCGGATTCATTGTGATGGATGGTAATGGAGCGCTATTCGGTACCCTTCAGGGCAACACCCGCGAGGTGCTGCACAAGTTCACTGTCGATCTGCCGAAGAAGCACGGACGTGGTGGTCAGTCTGCCCTTCGTTTTGCCCGTCTTCGTATGGAGAAGCGTCACAATTACGTGCGCAAGGTCGCCGAGGTCGCCACCCAGCTGTTCATCACGAACGATAAGCCCAACATTGCCGGACTCATTCTGGCCGGTAGTGCGGACTTTAAGACGGAGCTCAGCCAGTCTGATATGTTCGATCCTGTAAGTAGTTGGCTTACTCTTTGCTCTGTTGGATGGAGATTACCTATAATTCAATGCTCTCCAGCGATTGCAATCAAAAGTCATCAAGTTGGTGGACGTGTCTTACGGCGGCGAGAACGGCTTCAACCAGGCTATCGAATTGGCAGCTGAATCGTTGCAGAATGTTAAATTCATACAGGAAAAGAAGCTTATCGGTCGTTACTTTGATGAAATTTCTCAGGTGCGTTGAAATTTAAAGGATTTAAAGTTGACAACGATTTAATTATTAATTTTTTTTGTACAGGATACAGGCAAGTACTGTTTTGGAGTCGAAGATACCTTGAGGGCGCTGGAACTTGGCTCTGTGGAGACTCTCATTTGCTGGGAAAACCTGGACATTCAGCGATACGTTCTCAAGAATCATGCCAACTCGACGTCAACGACAGTATTACATTTGACGCCGGAGCAGGAAAAGGACAAGTCGCACTTCACTGACAAGGAGGTAAGTTCTAACTCACCGCCAGTCCCATTATTCCAACTAAGCAATATTTTCTCGAATAGAGCGGGGTGGAGATGGAGCTAATTGAGTCTCAGCCGCTGCTGGAATGGCTGGCAAACAACTACAAAATGTTCGGCGCCACACTGGAAATTATCACGGACAAGTCGCAGGAGGGCAGTCAGTTTGTGCGAGGTTTCGGTGGAATCGGCGGTAAGTGTTTAAAGCAATCTCTCAAGTCTCTCATACCACTGATTTGCTGCTGGCCTGGCTAGTAGTGGCTCGATATTCTTCTATATAAAAATGCTGCAACTATTTTCATTCCTCTTCCCTCATGCTGCTTTAATACGGTCGCCACGCTATGATGTATCTATTGTAAATGTAAAATAATACCTTGGTACCTTAATGTGTGTGTAGGCATATTGCGCTATAAAGTAGATTTCCAATCCCTGCAGGCCGACGAGCCGCTGGAAGACGTCGATCTCGATGATTACTAAGCCAGCGATCTCGATAATAAGACGCGTTCAAATACAAAATAAGCAAACCAGATAACTTTTTGGGAAGAGAAACCTCGTAAAGCAAAACGTTCAAATTGATTAGGAACCAATTTACTTGCCACATAGTTTTACCTATGTTCAGCGTAGCCGTTCAATACAATATTTATCACCAATAAATAGGGTCCCTCATCAGCCGGGTGGTGGGTGCATTTCCTCTTCGGATCGGATCAGGCGTCTGTCTAGATATGTACCTATACGTTTTACCAAATTTTTAAATTAGCCGAGTGCGCAAAATTACTTTTAAGCAAAAAACTTAAATTCGTATTCTGTATTTGTAATTCGTAATTCAAGTGTCATGCTAGGAGAGATATTAGCGCATTCTCTATGTTCACCTTGTTCGATTTGGGTTCATTTGCGGGGGCGTACGATCAACGGTGAACGTACGTGCCCCCTGTTAGCTGGAACAAGTTTTGATCGTATCTGCATTTCCCCTATTCAAATTAAAAACCGAGTGTTATATAAGAAAGTATACAACAAGAAATCTAATCCATAAAATTGTAATAAAAATTAAACCAGAAATAAAACACCACACATAACAAAAACCTGGAAAACCTTAATTAAATTTCATTTAGGGTTTATTTTTAAATTGTGAACAAGTGTTTAACTTCAAAGGAGGTGAGAATACGGTGTTTATTTTTTTTGTGTCGTTTATTTTCATTATCTTTCTCATTTTTATTCAATAACTGCTTTTGCGTTACCCAACTTCTTCGTACACAGTTAACTAAATTTGAATCCCATTATGCTTTCGCAGGTGTCTTGCGTTACAAGGTGGACTTCCAGAGTATGCAGCTCGACGAACTGGACAATGACTGCTTCGACCTAGATGATTACTAGAAAATGTGTGTGTTCGGTTGAAATGATCGTCGTCGGTCGACCGCAAAGTGAAAACTTCAACTACAACTACAGCATAAACCAGGAAAATCAAATAGAATATTTTACTAGCATGAGAAAAACAAACAACACACACACAAACCTTCTTCCATTTTAACGTTGTTGGCGAAAAGTAAAAATTTAAATTAATGCATAATGCAAAAATACAAAAACGATATGATAATGTTAAAAAATCGAGGAAAACATATTAAAAAAATACCGTTTTACGTGAACAAGACACCGAGCTTGCTTTTTCATTTAGAATATGGAATATCCCATGCGGAGATGCTCTAAAATATGGATTTATGATTGGTTTTCCCTTCCTACACAAGCTGGAAAAGTGCTGAAGTGAAGATGCTTGTACCTAAGTTTGGCTTTCTTGTTGTTTATATACAGCTTAATGCTCTTGGAAATTTAGTGCTGGCAGCAAAAATTGGATTTTATTGAAGTAACCTGCAGCAGCATAAAAATGAAAGTGGTTGTTGAGGTTAAAAATAAAGGGAAACAGTGTTTATGTGTACTTTTTTGGTAATGCCGTTCGCCACTTTCTATTTGCGGGCGCACTTGGAAACAAAATTGTTTTGCTAGATCCACAAGTGTTGCGAGGAATACAAATACGGCGAGGCTTACAAGCATTTGCATTTGTTCTATTGACGATTTGCATTTAGGAATTCAACAAAAACAAATAGATACTATCTAGGGGGAAAGCTAAAACTTGTTTCCGAGTGAGTATATATATACAGTCGAGCCTCTCTAACCTGGTAAACAAGTAGTTATTCAAAGAATTTCGAGTTACCGAGGCTAATTAAATCTGCCATAAAAATCTCAATTGGTTTTGACCAAGTTTTCTTTGCAACAAGCACTCTAATAGTGCTAATCAAACTTGTTAAATCGATTATGATTTTGTTTGTTTGGGTTTGAGTGTGATATACGATTGTTATTGTGACTTGAACTTTTCCGCTGTTGTAGATTATAGCAACATCTGGCGAATACTTAATAATTTATTAAGGGAAATTGTAATTATGGTATTAAATTTATAGGAGTCATTGTATGTTTTTTTTTTCAGGAAATGTTTGAAAGTTTTATTTCGCTTTTTAATATATTTCAAAGCCATAGAAAATAGGTTGTAAATTAAATTAAAAGCAGGTCCACTCTAAAGAGCACAAGCGTTAATCTTTATGTGAGTTTTATTTACACACCCTTCATATGTATATAAAAAATTTCGAGTGTGTGCGATGGTTTACAACTTAATGGATGGGGGTTTGATCGGGAGAACGTTAGCACAATCAGCTGCACTAAAGCGACGACCATTTCCAACTGAACCGTCGGCGACAGAGGTTCGTTTGGTTCCCAAATAATTAATTTCGTTTGTTGTGGTAGCTGAAACTGAGCAGCAGCGATATGGCAGCGGCTGTTGATGAGATGCGCGATGGTCTTAAGGAGGACTGGAATATCCTGGAGAACGTATTCAGGCTGCTCCAAAGGGAAGATACCTTCTGTGCGGATCCGGAGCAATGGGACAAGCAAAAGATAGTGCCATTTTTGCAACCAGAAAAGCTGAAGGTGAGAAACCCCGGCAACGCGTCTACCGATCTGAAGATAAGAAACTATAACCGGAGAGGTCAATTCGCCACTTGAACCCTGGCTGGCTTCAATTGAAACAAATTTGAATAGGGTTTAGATTTCAGACTATTCACTAGCACACAATTTGTGTGGCAAATTTATTAATTGATAGTCGTAAAAGTTGATAAGGCACGTGTGTAGGCCATTATCTAGCAAAGTTAAGTGGGTTGCCCTAAAGCTAATAGAACTTAGTTAGAGGATGCTGTTTTTTTTTGCCAATTTATGTTTGTATTAATTTACTTTAAAAAATACGTGATGATTATTTATCAACTCACTAATTCGTGCATATCACTAAACAGGAAGTGATAATTGAATGAATTTTTGTTTTTTTTTTGACACAATAACATTTTCTGATCTTAAGATAAATATTGTGAAATACCTCGTCTAGAAAAAGTAATTCTCATTTGATTTAAGATTTAATATACATATTAATACATTAATAATTAATGCTGATACTTTGTTATCTTTCTCAGGAACTGATTAATCTGAAAGTCAGAGAGACTGAGAAATGCACGCTGGCCGAGATCGAGGCGCTGTGTCAGCAGGTGATACATTACTCCGTGAAAACATCGCACGGGCGCTTCCACAATCAGCTCTTCGGGCAACTCGACCCCTTTGGATTGGCGGGAGCAGTAATCACCGAGGCCATGAACGGAAGCTCGTAAGACCAGACACAATGCTGCAGCACTTTGCTGACAGACGGACAGACGTCTGATTGCATCTTTTAATTATGATGAACGAGTTCACAGCACAGATAACTGGGTTAATGCTGTGTAGATTCCAAAGTGTCATGTTTAACCCACTAATAACCCTCCAATAATGCAAATTATTTACCTGATTTAAAGGGTTTTTCATACATAAGTTAAAAAATGTTAATTAAATAACCAAATCTCTTTAATTTATTTACAATTAACTTAGATATTTACGATCCTTTAACTCGTTTACAGCTACACCTATGAAATCGCACCTGTATTCAGCCTGATTGAGACGGAAATTATCTCCACCGTGTGCAAACTGGCCGGCTACAAGGAGGGCGATGGCATCTTCGCTCCCGGCGGCTCAACCTCTAATATGTACGGTATTGTCCTGGCCCGCTACAAGATCGCCCCCGAGGTGAAAACATCCGGAATGTTTGGAATGCGACCCTTGGTTCTCTTCACCTCGGATCAATCCCACTATAGCTTCATGAAGGCCGCCAACTGGCTGGGATTGGGCAGTGACAACTGTGTATCGGTGAAAACCAACGAGCTGGGTCAGATGCAAATGGACGATCTGGAGGCGAAGATCCTGGAGGCAAAAGCACTTGGTGGTCAGCCCTTCTTTGTGAACTGCACGGCGGGAACCACAGTGTTGGGTGCCTTTGACGACATCAATGGAGCTGCCGATGTAACGGAGCGCCATGGACTGTGGCTCCATGTGGACGCATGCCTGGGCGGAGCTTCTATTCTGTCACATAAAAACCGATCCCTAATCGCTGGCCTGGAACGGGCCAACTCCTTTGCCTGGAATCCGCACAAGACCCTAGGTGCTCCGATGCAGTGCTCTCTGTTTTTAACCCGAGAAACTGGACGACTGCTGGAGCGATGCAACAGCACCGAGGCGCACTATCTGTTCCAGCAGGACAAGTTCTACGACGTCTCGTACGATACCGGCAACAAGAGCGTTCAGTGCGGCAGGAAGATCGATGCATTCAAGTTCTGGCTGATGCTAAAGGCACGCGGATATGGAAATTACGGATCACTGGTGGACCATGCCATCGAGATGTCCAGATTACTGGAGGATAAGCTTCGTCAGCGCAGTGATCGCTACAGATTAGTGCTCCAGAAGCATGAGTACTCAAATGTCTGCTTTTGGTACATACCAAAGGCAATGAGGGTGTCTTCAAAGGAAGAGACTCCCGAATGGTGGGAGCGCCTTTACACGGTAAGCTTAAAAAGGGTTTATTATTTATATTTTATTAAAATTTTTTTTCTAACCAACCTTCCAGGTTGCTCCAAAGATCAAGGAGCAGATGACCCGCAACGGCACTTTGATGATTGGTTACTCGCCTCTCAAGGCTCACAATCTGGGCAACTTCTTCCGCATGGTTTTGACGTGCTTCCCCATCCTTAAAAGCGAAGAGCTGGATTTCATCTTGGATGAGATCGAGCGTTTGGGAGAGACAATTGAAATTTAATGTGCAAACACTGTATTGCTGGAAATTATTTTGATTAAAAAGCGGTATTTTTTACAATAATAAAAGAGTTTTATTTAATTTAATAAAGTTTGTTTTAAGTAAATTCAAATTTGAAATTCTGTCAGTTACTTTCGTTTGTCAGATCCAAAAGTATCGAAGTAGTCGAAACAATCGAAAGCAATTGTGGTATTAATTGGCCTCCCACTCCACGGTCACTCTAAAGGCAACAATCAAAACAATACAAATTTCGTTGTGAAATTTTTGTGAAAAGCAGCAGAATAAAAAGACTTAACCATGGGACGGGCCGAGGTCGGTACTCCCAAGTACCTCGCCAACAAGATGAAGTCGAAGGGCCTGCAGAAGCTGCGCTGGTACTGCCAGATGTGCGAGAAGCAGTGTCGCGACGAAAACGGCTTCAAGTGCCACACGATGAGCGAGTCCCACCAGCGGCAGCTGCTCCTCTTCGCTGACTCTCCCGGCAAGTTCCTGCACAGCTTCAGTAAGGAGTTCTCCGATGGCTACATGGAGCTGTTGCGCCGACGCTTCGGCACCAAGCGGACCAACGCCAACAAGATCTACCAGGAGTACATTGCCCACAAGGAGCACATTCACATGAACGCCACACGGTGGCTAACGCTCTCCGACTACGTCAAGTGGCTGGGACGAACGGGCCAGGTGGTGGCCGACGAGACGGAGAAGGGCTGGTTCGTTACCTACATCGATCGCAGTCCGGAGGCAATGGAGCGCCAGGCCAAGGCCGATGGCAAGGAGAAGATGGAAAAGGATGACGAGGAGCGCATGGCCGACTTTATCGAGAGGCAAATCAAAAAGGCTAAAGCCAAAGAGGGCGAGGATGAAGACGAAAAAGATAAATTTACCGAACTGAAACGCGAGGAGAACGAACCTTTGAAGCTGGACATTCGGCTGGAGAAGAAGTTTCAGCCGGACACTGTGCTGGGCAAATCCGCTCTCACCGCCAAACGACCCGCCTCTGACGTTGATGAAAAAGTCTTCAAGAAGCCCAAATCAATTGCGGGAGACAGTCAAACGCGGTCGGCGCTGGACGATATAATAAAGCAGGAGGAGGCGAAAAAGGAGCGCGCCAATCGCAAGGACTACTGGCTGCACAAGAACATTGTGGTGAAGTTCATCTCCAAGTCTATGGGCGACAAGTTCTTCAAGCAGAAAGCTGTTGTACAGGAAGTCATCGACAAGTATCAGGCGAAAATAAAGTTCTTGGAGACGGGGGAAAAGGTGAAAGTGGATCAGGTTCGTCTAAGCAAAAGAAAAATTTGCATCGCAGCGATAACTCAAGATTCCTTTTATTTCTAGGCACACTTGGAGACCGTAATTCCCGCTTTGGATAAGCCTGTTGTGGTTGTCAATGGAGCCTATCGCGGATCCGAGGCTCTTCTCAGGAAACTGGATGAGCGCAAGTTTTCAGTCAGCATTGAGATATTGCACGGTCCCCTGAAAGGACGAATTGTGGATAATGTTCAGTACGAAGATATATCTAAATTGGCTTAGTCTTAAAAATGATTTTATTTAATTCAAGCGAAGACTTTCCTCTGACAACTTACCAGCAACTTTCATAGATTTAAGATTAATAAAATTGTTTTATAAATATGTAAATAATGTTGTAAGAACTTGTAGGTTGCAGGAAATGAATGTTTTTTGAGAGAATTCGCTCTTTTGAGCGTGCTCTTCTAACCTAAACTAATTAAAAAAACACATTTAACCTCTTCACCTAAAGTCAGGAAGCAAACTAAACTAAAAGCTGGCCCCTTCTCAGTTTGTTGATTAAACTTGGCCCGCATTTTTGCATTTAGGTTGATTAAACAGTACATTTTTAATGATCAACTGAAACACTGTCATTTACTCTGTAGGCAAACAATGGATTTGGGGTTAAGCTTGGAAACAATAAGGCCACTCACTGTGTACAAAGCCCTCGATTAACTAGTGAAAATTCGCATACTAGCAAAAGATTAAGCCAGATCCCACATCTGTTTAGCGGAGGGCAGTGTATTCACGATATGCGGATACTGTCGATTCTGGGGATCCTTATCCTCGCACACTTGGGAGCTTCTGGAAACACCACTGAGGATGCGGCGGACAGCGGCAGATCAACGGCAAGTTGGTGGGAATCATTGCCCCGGTTGTTGACTGACGTTGTTACCATGAAGATAAACGTACTCACGGCTGCTCCGCTCGAACTGGCCGCCAATACACTCGATGCTTTGTGTAAGGATAAATCCTTGGAGGTTCATCACATATTAATAATATTTCCAGGCTCCTCCACCTTGTTTATTGGCAGAGTTCCGTCACAGATCTCGCCGGATATCAGAAAAATGCACTTTCAGTATATGACTCCGTGCCAAAACTACAGTGTTCCCTTGCTGGAGGCCTCCAAGCTCTGGCGCCATTCGAGATTCAGCAAGGGCCGAAAGGTGGTGATTCTGGCTACTGGATGGACTAACACGGTCAATGAGTCCTCCGCCATTGCCATGATCTCCAAAGCCTTCATGTGTCGGGGTGATGTAAACTTTGTGGTATGTTTGGAGACCCTGCAGCGACCATTCCTAACCATATTCTCCATTCCAGATTGTGGATGCGGCGGATTATGTGGACACCCTATACTCCTGGTCGGCTCTCAACACGGACGTGATTGGCGAGCACATCGGGGTGGGTCTGACCCACTTGATAGAACTGACGCCTTTGCGCAACATCCACTTGATTGGTGAGTTTCGCCCAAGACACATATTTGTTGACTAAAATCTGACATTGAGTTTAACAGGCCATTCCCTGGGAGCTCATATAATGGGCACCGCTGGCCGGACATTCAAGCGGCTGACTGGAAAGCTAATCCCCAGGATAACCGGCCTGGATCCCGCCAAGCCCTGCTTTAGGCGGGAAACCATTTTGCAGGGACTGACGCGTGGCGATGCCAAACTGGTGGACATTATTCATACCAACATTGGCATCCTTGCCAAGCGTGGACCGTTGGGCGATGTGGATTTCTATCCGGGCGGGGCACATCCTATACAGCCGGGCTGCCTGACCATCGGCTGCTCGCACACCCGAGCTGTGGAGTACTTTGCGGAGAGTGCGTATCCCCGACAGGAGAAAAACTTCATGGGTACCAAATGTGCTTCCTGGGAGAAGTTGCGACGGCGTGATTGCTCAGCTGGAATCGTTTCGCCGATGGGTTATAGAATAAATCCGCAGGCTAGGGGCATGTACTATGTAGATGTCAATGGCTGGCCACCTTATGGTCGAAATTCGCATCAGAATATCGATCCCAAGTCCAGAACTTGCTACCTGTGTCAGACATGAAAGTAACTTAATAAGATTAGGAATAATTATCTGAATATTACAACCGTCCAGGATTTAAATAACTTTTCTTCTTAATTAAAATATATATTTATGTTAGTTTAGTTTATAATGTACTTAATATTCAATTTCTGTTAAATCCAAATCATCATCAAATGCCTCCGATATAGCCTTTTGGCTCTGCATGGCGCGCTCCTGTGTCTCGGCTATGCGCCACAGCTCGTCATCGTCGTCGCCCATCAGCATGGAGCGATCTGCACAGCCCTTGATATCCGGCCGGACACGCGCCTTTGGCGGTGGGGCTCCGTTTGTTGTTCGCTTCTGTCGGTTTCCCATCAGAATCTGGCTCTCCTCGAAGTAATTATTCGGATGGTTTATGGTGGGTTCCACGCTGGCGTTGTGGGTGAGCTGGAAGTACTTGCCACAGCCGATTTGATAGTGACCGCGGGAAACAAAGAACATGACCTCGTCGATGGCGCTGGTGGAGAGACCGTAGGAGGCCAGCTTCGTTTTTAGAGTGCTCTGATCCATGGATTTATAGGGACAGCCATGGCAATCTCCAGGCGCTGCCATTTCCTTGATGATCTTGGCGCAGGAGTAGGGCGTATAGTTCACCATGGAACCCTTCTTGCCGTAGTTGTGATAGATATTGTACTCGTAGCTGCGCGCGAACTTATCCGCATCCATTTTCTTGGTGAACTCCTCGCGCCAGAAGCGTAATGAATCCTCCAATGTTACCCCAATCCCCTTGAGAAACAGGCCGTACTGCATGCGGCCACCGTGCTTGACGTGGTGCTGGGATCGTATATACTCGTGACACATCCTCATACACAGCGGCATGGAGGTCTTGGAGAGCTGGTCGAGGGATTCAATGGGAATCGCTGCATCCCGGCACACAGTGTAGTCCTTGCCGGTGTACGAGTTGTGCAGGGCCTTCAGCATGCGCGAGATGCGCTCGTCGCCCTCGACCTCTTCTATCAGACCCTTGGCTGCCTGCAGGCCCCGCTCGATCTCGTCTTGCTGCCGGGTGCCCACTATAGAGACCAGATCGAGGGTGTTTACGTATGCGAAGCCCGCCTTTAAGTAACAGCGCCGTCCTCGCACCAGATCCAGCACTTGGGTGAAGGGCACTTTGTAGAAGTCCAGCAATTCGATTTTGGAGACGCTCTGGCCGACCGTGCTCTCGTACAGGCCATCCTTGACCTCATCCTTCTGCGCCTCGGTCAGCGGATGAATCTCGAAGCCGTTCGACTCCAGGAACTGTTTCACTTCGGAGCTGCTTAAGGCCGCAAATTTGTACCGAAACAGTTCCATTTCCCGGGACACGAACCAGCGTGTCAGGTCCTCGGAACGGGAGTAGGCCAGCCTCAGGATGAAGTGGGACAGGTAATCCCGTCGCCGCGTCTGAACGTCCGCCTCGTGCTTGCTGCTACCGACGGTGCAGAGCCTCAGGTAGTTGCGCAATCCCTCCCGGGTTAGCTCTGCGCTCACATACTCCTTCCACTCGTCGGAGAGCAGGCGAAGATTCTTGGTGAAGGCACGATCCAGAATACGCAGCAACCGCAGGCGTTCCAGAGCCAGCTCCTCGAACTCTTCTATGTGCACGTCGTCGGTAGGCGGATAATGGTACAGCATCACATTGTGCGGATACTTGGTTTCCAGGCTAACAACTTCGACCTTAACATCGTGGCGGGGACGTTTCTTCAGGTGAAATTCCATGGTGCCGCAGTTAAATGATAATTATTTTATTATTGTTTTGCTATTTTGGCGCGTAAATATGGTGCTATCGATGGGATTGTTTGGCTCTGGCGGTAGAGGTGGAAAAACTTCGATGACTCCCCCCACTATCTATCTAGAAATGTAGATTATTTTGTAACTATCAATATATCGATGGTTTAAAACCAACGTTTTTTGGTTGCTTTAAAAATAATGTTAATCTGACCTGCAGGACTTTTTTTTTAGAGAAATTTTATACATTAATAAAAAGAATAAAATTAAAATTGAGATAAAGAATAATAAAGAAAACTAATCAAAGGAAAAAACTTAAATCCATTTTTGTTATAAGCGTAAAAGGTGGTTTATTATTTGATTATATTATTTTCTTTAATTATTTTTGCTAAACATTTAAAGTAAAACCTTTTTAATTTAGTTTAAGATACATACATACTGTGTATTAATCTCTAAAGTAAACTGTTATTATTTTAATTTGTATTACGTAAAAACACTTATTTGTATTAATTTTTAATATAAGGGAAAATATATGTACATTTTATCAGGTACTTGCAAAACTGACTAGAACTCTTTAAAGCAAATTACAGTACACTAAGCTAATCCTAAGCATTGGCCTCTCTGGAACTTATGCCCAGAACTTCAAGGGATCTTCTCAAGCGTTTCCAAAATAGCTTCCTCTCCTCAGCGGTGGGACTGGCGTCGCCCTTGCCAGCTGGCCATTTGATGTACGTCTTCACATCCATTAAATACTGCAAAGTTTTAGGGCGCTTGCTCCTGGGAATGTCTTCTAGGAAGACTAGAATCAAATGCTCTTTGCTGACCTCAAAGATACTGCAAGGATAAAAATTAGTAGAGTCTTTCCCCGATTGAAAAAGCTTACAAGGCTTACCGATGCTGCGCCAAATACATTTCGAACTGACACCAGTGGCTCAGAAGGAACTTTGATGAGATTATCAGCATCAGGGAGTACGATCGGTCCATGCAGGAGATGATGTTATCCAGAATAGTCACTCCAATCTGTAATATATGATGAAGAATAGTTAAACAAAGATTTAGCTTTGTGTATCCCTTTAGTATGTATACCTGAAAATCACGCTCATGCAGACAGATGGATATATCCCCAGCTTCCTCTACATTGGGCAGCAATTCGTTGAGTACCCAGGGGCGATCGTTCTGGCAATAGCTGATGAAGATGTCATAAACGGCGCTGGGATCTCTCTGGGAAATATGGCTAAAGCTCTCCACGGACTCCTTGGAGGCGCTGGACAACAAAGCGGCCGACTTGAGCGAAGAGTAGTAGTAGTGAATGTGCCAGCGTTTGAGATAAATAATGAATCCCAGGATGCACACTGCTACTACACTGCCCACCACGGCGATCACCGTGTTCGTGATGTGGTGCAACTCCTCTGTAAGATCGCTCAAGACACGTGTCTGGCAGTTTAGCTGGTCCATCTGCAGCTGATCCGTATTGTTAAAGCACCAATACTCGCTGGCCTCGTAGTCGAGCAGCTGGAATTTCAGCGAGAGATCAGAGTCCAGCTGCTCCACCTGAAATGGCTGCGGTTGCTGGCACTTGGACAGCTTGTAGTCCGGCGAGGAGAAGCGCAGTCTGATAATATGATTGGCTCGATTGTAGTTCCTAATGTTGGTGTAGCTTTTCATCAGCAACGGAATATAGCGAGTCTGCCAGAGCTTGCGATCGATATTAAGTGATTCCGCTGCCGTGATTAGATCCTGTTCCACCGCCGACTTTTGGCTGTAGTTAAATAGGCTGTAGGAGCAGTCTGCATCCCTGTTGTTCGAGGCCGCCACTTCCACCACGGCCCTCAGATGGCAGTCACAGATGAAGTTGTTGTCCCCCAGGCTGAGGTAATCCAGGCGCTCGAAATCCTTCAGCATTTCATTTGACAGCAAATTGATGGTATTACTCCGCAGGTTCAGGACCCTCAACGCTGAGTTGTTGTGAAAGGCACTGCGATACCAGTTGCCCACATGATTTGAACTCAGATCCAGGATCTCCAGCGATTCTAGGGGTTCAAACATGGCCGGGGTCAGGGCATTGATGTTATTACCCGCCAGCCCCAGCACCTGAAGCTTCTTCAGCGGCTTGGACCACTCCAAGTCCTTCAGGTTAGAGCGCTCAAAGTACAAGTACTTTAGAGTTTCGGCAATACCCTCGAAGGAATCGTCTATAATGTTGTACGACAGATAGGGATTCCCCGATAGATCCAGACCCTCCACAGCCGTATTTTTGAAGATCGCACTGCTCACCATGGGAATGGCGGTGTAGCAAAGGCTGAGGAACCTCACCTTCTCGCCTAAATGGGCGAAAGCCACCGCACTGTTCCGGGTCATCTTCGTGTGGGACAGATCCAGGTAGATGAGTTCCGGCAGGAGCTTAAACACATATTGCTGTATCTTCAGCCCGTACACCAGGCTCATTGCCATCTCCAGCGTGGGCAGCTGCAGTTGGTAGCTGTAGGTCAGGACATTGGTGAATGACAGGTCCAAATATTGCACTTTCTGAATGTAGGAAAAGGTGTCGTGCTTGAGGGTCACAAACTTATTCTCCGACATAAATAGCCGCCGAAGGTTACTCATGTTCTGAAAGGCCTCCTTGCTCACATACTCGATGCTGCAGTTACTAATGTCCAGCTCCAGGAGTCGCGGTAGCTTCGGAAAACTTGCCCAGGCAATGGATTGGGCTATGGATAGGAGAATAAGTATTATTAAAATATATTTTACAGAATAAATGTAACAAATAAAATATGAATAAATGAAGCAAGGGCTTGGTTTAGTAGAAAATGTGTTTTAAATGTGTGTTTTGGCTGTGTCCTTACATGACTGCCCCAGCAGATCATACCGATCTTTCAGAAACTGTATGTAGTCCGCATAGTTAATGCTGTTTGTGACTGTGTTGGCCGTGTTCGTGTTGGTGTTGTTATGAAAGTATAGATAGCACTCCCGATCGTACAGATCGGTGGCATTTTGTAAGAGGAACAGCTCGCATTTGTGTAGTGTGGCATTACTTGCTTCCAAGCGTGTTTCGTTTATGAATCGCTCAAAGGCTGAAATTGTGAATGAATAACAGTCATCAAAATATATGTACAATGTTTAAGAGCGATCACATACTGGATCCGGTTAAAGAATCTGTGAATACCTTCGGCATCTGGGATCAAGTCAGCGAAATTATTTCCTCTTAATGATAAAAACCTCAGGGAGTCCCTCATACAATGAAGCGTGTTAAAGGGTGCCGCATTCAAGGTATTAAAAGCCGCCGAAAAGACTTCTATTCTCCATCTCATGAATTTCCTCGACGCCTTTACTTCCATTAGCAAGTCGGTGTCCTCCTTCAGGTTACCATGCGATAAATCCAAATAAAGTTTGCTGCCTTCAAAAGGGAAAATGAAATAAACATTTTAAACTAAAATAATAAGTTATATGATAAAAGGCAAGAGTGGAAAGAGGTTGAAGGACAGGCATCTTTATAATCTGATTTCAGCAATCAATAAATAACATTTCATAATAAAATAAATGTATAAATCTTTTTGG
This sequence comes from Drosophila anomelani, assembly GCA_035045905.1. NCBI lineage: Eukaryota > Metazoa > Arthropoda > Insecta > Diptera > Drosophilidae > Drosophila > Drosophila anomelani. The sequence goes on from JAWNOO010000165.1 coordinate 16,828,074, forward strand.
TTTAAATATTTATATGTTGCTAAACATGGAGATATCTATCTTAATAGTTTCTATATGCAATTACGGGAGTATTGAGTTAACACTTGCCACATTAAGCTTTTACTGATAACAAGGGTACACAATAATACTTAATACTTCTAGTGGCTTAGGCTAACACTAAAAAGCTTTTATCAGCAATTGGCTAGAATTGCCGGAAGCGTGAAAATATATATCACTTTGATTGGCTTCTAACAACTTGGACAAGTTCAATTAAACGCCGACATTGATTTGATTTCAGAATGGTTTTATTGTAGACGAGAGATTACCAAACTTCTTGGAGTCCTCCTTAAGGGTTCCATTGGGATGTATCCACGATATCACCTCATCTTTAATTACATCCAGGAGGCAGCTATTTCCGTCATCCGATTCATACTTTAGCATGAAGGATTTGAGATCAGTTTCCTCATTGCTTAGATCATCGGCTTCCTCACTGGCGGATGTCGAAGAGTCGTCCTTGGGACTGTCAAGAGTTGAGAACTCGGATGAGGTAGCACTTCCCAGCAGCAGGACTATGACCAGAGTGACATCCAACACAAATTTAGGCGACATTTTAATAATTTTTGTACGCAGTGGCTATAACTTTTGACCAAACACTTGTTGGCTTTCACAATCTGATAGATAGATAGATAATCGCGACGTATTAATCTCGTTCTAGAAAAATAAACCAGGCCCGGCCATAACTTTCAGTATTTTTGGACTGATATCCCCATGACTTTCAGTTTCTCTGGTTATTCCAATATTTTTGGCACATATTTCGCGGCAATTCGCAAGTTAACGAAGCACTCGCTTAACGCTCCCGAAAAAGACTGGCTATTGGTCAGCGGAGAATAATTGGTAGCAGTTGAGGGACATGTGTATATATATTAGCGATACGGCTTATCAATTTTGGCAATAATATCTTCCTTTTGAATGGAACAATCGCGGTGCCGGGACTATCAGCTATCAATAGGCTCGTATCGCCATTTCGGTGGCACAATGCTTCCCGCCTCACGCCCACGCACTGCTCCTTATCGGATAATTATCATCGGCTCGTCGCGAAATGGTGATTAGTCTCAGATACTCCAATGGGATCGGGATCCAATGGGTGGTTTTGGATCAACCGTTAACGATATGGCGCATTCTTATCTGGTTCTGGTCATTCTTGGCCGGCAAATAAATTCAACTAAAACTTACTCTCCAGAGGCACTTGCGTTGATTTATAGAAGTGACGGCCAGTTTTGATAAGAAACACCTTTGGAAAATCTTAGATTATCAATTGATCAGCGATAGTGAAAGCTCTTTAAACAACTATAAGTCAGTTCTGGTCAGAATGCACAATTATATATTATAGTTTATGGCCTGTGAAAATATTAATTGATAAATTGTTGTCGGCGTAAGCCAAACAATTATAATTATTTACTCATGTTTGTTTTATTATTATTTTTGTCGATAACTTCCCATTGATGAATCGCGATCATTTTGTTTGTAATCTTCCAGTGATAGCGCAGTTCTTCAAGTGACTGGACTTTCTGAAATAAATATAGAATATAGATGGCATAAATCAATTCTTAGTCAAGTCAGCATGCATTTGAGTTTTAGAAGATTAAATAAAAAGGCAAAGATAAAGAGGAAAGTCCTTGGCTTAAATTAAAATGTAAGAAAGCTAAATCTTGGCCTAAGAAAGGCTATGTTTTTGAATCCTTAAAAATGGGTTTCTCCTTTTATTAATAAAATAGTTTTCTTAATTCAGAACTTGAGTTTGAAAATCTCTTTTTTAAGGCGTTAATTGAGTTTATTAAATATGGCCCAAAAGTAGCTGGAACTCTTCAGTTCAGTGATTTACCTGTCCATGGCTTAATCTTAAATTTCCCTCGGCGACAGGGGAAGAGATGTGAAAAAAGAGAGTGTGTGGACTCTATTTCCCTTTGGAATTCGAGTGGAGTGAGGCTGGCCGGGCTGCGAGCTCAATTTTTAAACTGGTTTTGAGTGCTGAGATCGCAGTCAGTGCGATCTGCGGATCTTTGCTGTTAGTCGACTCTCAGAGCTAAACTGAAGCGGACCGCAACGGAGGAGGAGGAACATTAAATTTTTACCTGACAACTGAACCGATATCCGTGGTGTGCATTATGCGCAAATCGCCGGGCAGCCTCGCCTCGGAGCCCTTCTCCAGCTCCAACTCCTCGCTGAGCAACTCCTACAGCGATGCCAGCGATTTGGCCAACTGGGAGGAGTACGTGGCCGCCGATGGGAGTCTCTTCTACGTGGAGTATCTCAAGCACGAGAAGGCTGCTGGTGGGGCGGCGGAGCGACGGGTGGAGTTCATGCGCCGATCGCTGCGCCTGGGAAAGAAGTCGACGCGTCGTCAGCAGCAGCACGGCAACAGCCAGAGTCAGAACCAGTCTCACAACCACAGCCAGCTGGATTCCCAGGCGGAGACGCAAGAGTTCCGATTCTCACAGTTTAAGACGGCCGCCCCCGATCCCAAGAAACTGGAGCTGGTAATAACCGCTGCGGATCGCTTTCGTTTCGGACGCCGCTCCACCGCCGTGGAGTCGATCCTGGGCTTCCGGGTGCTGCCCTTTCCCGACCAGCCCGAGTGCCTGATGGTGGAGGGGTTCGTGCACGACCTCAGTGCCCTGCAGCATGGAATAAAGCGCGGAGATTGGTTCAGGTCCCTCAACGGCATCGAGCTGTATGCCAGCAATGTGGACGAGCTACTGCAGCAGTATGTGGAGCCCACCCAGGTGTGTCTGGGATTTCAGTCCTGTGGTTCGGGGAATGCTGCTTCCCCGACGGATCCTTCCTTCAACGCCCAGAACGTGCCGGATGAGCAGCAGGTGTGCAAAGTGGAGAACTTTGCTGCCTTCGCCGAGAAGTTCGAGCAAATGCTTTTGCCGGAAGCGGATAGTTCACCGGATATGCCCCTGCCCTTCGCCATGCTGCTGCTGCCGCCGGAGTGCTATCAGCACGAACAGCAGCAAGACTCCCTCTACTATTATCCCGAGACACCTGACAACTTCCTGTTCAAGGCCCGAGGCAGCTTCCTGACACTGCACGCCGTGCTCAGCGAGCTGCACACCCACCCGCTGAGCTCTCGCCTCCTGGTGGAGCAGGTGCCCTACCATGTGAACTACCGCCGACTGAATGGGTTCTTGGTGCTCTTCGCCTACGCCGGAGCCCTGTGCAGTGCGGCGGAGTGCAGCCTGCGATCGGATGAGCTCATTGGCTACATTCGCTTTTCCCTGCCGGGCTTGGTCCTGGAAAGCTTTAGTTCCGAGGGCGGCACAGCCTCGAGTTCCAGTCTTAAGCTCTTCCTGCGCCACTTTTGCGGGATACAAAAGACGCGCCTCATGGCCAGGTGTCGGGCCGGTCACATCCGCTTCGAGGAGCTCCTGGGACAGTCACGGAGCCTGCCACTGCCCAAGGAGGCCCAACTGCGGATCTTTGATGCCCTCAGCGAAATGGAGGCCATGGACTATCGCAACTGGAACGACGAGCCGCTGACTACGCACCGTGAATTCTTCATTTACGGCAGTGCGTTGTACTACGATGGCTTCCTGGTGGCCAGCCTCCTCCCACCCGAGGTGAGGGTTAGTGTGGAGGGTTTCCTGCGCTGCCGGGGAATCTTTGATCTACTGGGAGCTCCGGGTATCCGAGTACGGGAACTGTACGTCTGGGAGGAGATCGTCTTGCCCAGCGCCACGGGCCGTTACTTCCTCACCGTCTGCACGCGGAATCACCTGAGTCTCGCCGTCATCCTCAAGATTTTCGATGCTCCCGATATGGCCCCGGATGCGGTGGTCGGGCCTTCGCTCTTCTACATTGAAGAGATCCAGGAGACGCTGGACCACCTGGTGCAGTGTGGCATCGAATCGCTGGCCATGTTCTGGTCCATTTCGAACAAAAGGCCCGAGGTGCTGGAAGCCACAGCAGGAGAGACCAGGGAGAAATCAGAGCCCAATAACAGCCGGCTGGAGTCCTTTCTCAAGCAGAAGCTAACCGTGCTCAGTCCTTCTTCGGTGGAGGAGGAGGCCCAACTGTGCTCCTCTCTCGGCGGATCCTCTATACACAGCCTGACGCCCAGCGAAGATGACTCCTCGCGGCGTCGCTTGACACCCATTCACGGGGCTGGCGAGGATTCCGACAGCGGCTCCGACTGGGAGAACTTTGCTGTGCAGCATCCACTGCACTACGGGCTGAATTTGGGTTCCGAGAGCCACAATCAAAGCCAGATGACGGAGTCCATGTGGAAGGAGATCAACAATGTGGTGCCAGTGAAGATTTCCGCCGGCTGGAAGAATTCCGTGCTGCACTACGTCTACATTGACATAGCAAATGGCTCCCTGTTTGCTCCTTTCAATGACAGTTCCGAGACTGGGTCGTCGTCCTTCCTATCCGAGATCCGCCAGGCCTGCCACATAATCCACGCCGTCTTGGCCAAGTCAAAGCACTACAGGAGGCAACTCACGGAATCCTCACGAACTCAAACGAGTGCCAATGGTCATGCCAGCAGCAGCAGCAGCCAGGCAGTGTCGCTGGTCAAGGAGCACGGCATGACCCTGGAGGTGCAGTCGCCGCAGAAAGCGGAGGCCCAATCCTCAAGGAGCAGTCAGTTCGTGGTGGTCGGTCGCCTCTTCCAGTCTCCCGCCAAGGAGGTCTATGTCTGCCATCGCTCCGATGTGCCCCAGAATATCGTAGAAATGGCCTTCCGCCTTTCCTTCTTTTCCATGGGATAGGAGAGAAAATAGATTTAAAAGGAAACTTTAGTAAATTAATAATTTCATTTAATAAACTTTGCTATAAAATAGAAAAATAACATATTTTCTTAACATTGCAGAGAATAAATTGATATTAAAAACATGGACACAAAGCTGTGTGCGAATATGTGCTTCCATTCATTCATATTTCATTTTTCATACTTGAGAAGCCATCAAAAAGTGGACACTATTTTTAGAGTTTAGTGGGAGGGTCTCCCATTCTAAAAGTAGTTCCGCACGCACTAAAAAAAATACACAAGACTCGCCGCCGCCGCCGAGCAATAAATCCGCTGAACCATCTGTCATCGTTCCAACAAGCGGCTCAAGGTGGTGGTGTTCCCCAAATACTCTGTCTGTCTGCCACGATCCACAGTTCTGTTTGGTTGTTCCAATAAAAAACACACAGCTTCCCATTTGGAATTTCAAAATAAATAAAGGTACTTCTATGGAACGGTGGTCAGTCAATTGGATCTTGGGCCTTGTGGTTCTCCTTTCCGCGGCTCTTGCTCAGTTGACAGAAGCCCAGGGAGAACTATCTAACGTAACCAGCAGTCCTGAGGATGAGAATAGCAGTCCAAGGCTACCCAGCGAGGTCCAAAAGGCTGTCTGCACTGTAACGGCCGGCGAGGTGAAGGCTTCAGCGGAGGCGGTCACCACAAAGACTTTGAAAGGCGTTTGCGGATCAGGTGAGTAAAATCTCTATTCTTGATTTCATTAACTAACACATTCCCTAATCGAAGACGAAATGAATCTGGCCTTTCGTAATCTGGAGAGCAAGCTGTACGAGGAGCTTCGTGTCATGAAGCTGATACTGGTGCATTTGGCCAAGTCAAGTGGCTTAAAAGTGAATACAGCTCTTCCAACCCCAGTGCCAGATCCACCGCGTCAACCATCAACCACGCCCTCCTCCCCTTTGCCTTTCTTTAGACCAATAGAGCCAGCTCCCAGCAGTTTCCCAGCCGAGGAGGAGAACGAAGTCGCGCCTGAACTGGTTACTAAGAAAGGGGTGCCCGTACTGAAGGACTTGGAGCCACTGGGCAACTCGGATCAGGGTGTTCGGGATGATGAGGTCGATAAGTTCAACAACACCATGCTGGCCGACCAGAATGTGAAGCTGTTCACCTACTATTGGAAGTTGGAAAACGTTACGCAGCATATCAATGCCCCAAAGTTGGACACGGTGGCAAGTCCAATATTTAGCATTAAAGGTAAAATGCATACAAAAGCAAACCTCCATAATTCCTTACTTGATCTCCAATCTCAGGGAAATCTCTGCAACTCAAGTGCACCTTCCACCACATGAACCGCGAACTGTTGAATCTGCAACTGGGCTACGGCGTGTTCTCTCCGGAAGCCAACAATATAATGCTGGAAATGGGCGGCATTTTCCAGAAGTTCAAGTGGACAGAGGATGTGCTGTTGAAGCATAAAATTTCCATACTGGATCAGAGCCACAGCCACCGAAGATCGCAGGATCTCAGTTCCCAGGAGCTGACGAAACTGGACACCGGTTTCTCCATACCGAACAGCGTGCTCCTGGATAGCAGCACGTACATCAAACAGAATGCTCTTCTCATACAGATTCTTTTATATTTGTGAATATGACCGAACAACGTTTGCAATTAAAATGAGAGACCAAAACCATGTGCTAATTCGTTAGTTAATCTTCACAGCTTGCTGCGTGCTCCCTTGGCCTTAATGTCTAGGAAAGGCAGTGCGATGGGGTACAGCTCCTTGCACGACTTGAAGCTCACAATATCGCTGATGGGCTTGTGCCGGTCCATGTTCGTAACCTCCACTGGCTCCGCCTCGCTCGTGGCATTCGCGTCCGTTTGCTGGGATACAATGTGCACCGACAGAACGCGCCGCTCATCACCATCCTTTGCGATGAATTTCTAAAAAAGCAAAGGAGTTGTCAGTCTGGAAGGCTTTTAGTCGAGTTATATCTCCGCCTACCTTGAAGTACTCCACAAAATCCTCCTTTGTAATTTGCCGGAGAATGGCCACCTCAGCCTCTTCACGCTCAAAGTGATACGTTTGCATGGCTATTTCACCATAAAACTGGCTAAATTGCTGGAATATTGTCTTGGGCTTCTCCAGCTTCTTCACTGCCAGTGCCTCCTTGTGCCTTTCGAACTCATCCTGGGGCATATCCTCAATTACTTGCTGCAGAGTTTGAGAAATGAATTGATAATAAAAGCAGTAAAACAATTAATAATTACCAAATAAGTTTGCAGGAAGTTTTCTATACGATCCTCAACGAATGATGGGTGCTTCGCCGACTGGACAATAATACGAATGCCATTGGCACCATTCACCTTGCGCACCCCGCTAAAGACAATGTAGCCGAGCTGCTCCTTGGTGCGCAGGCAATCGTAGCAGGGCTCGGAGAGCACCTGGGACACCAGATTTACCATTATGTTTGTATGATCCGTTTGTGCGCCGCATTGAAGATATAGTTGTGTGCAGGAGCTTTTGTGGAACTCGTTCTCCTTCTCGAATAAATAGCTGTCGCCTATAAATTATTATTAAAAGGTATTAATTTCCATACATAAAATCAAAGATGAATAAAAACTCACCCGCCAGCAGCTTGTACTCGCGCTTCTTCAGCATTTGACGTGCCAGAATGGGCAGTTTGGACGCATTAGTGGCCTCCAGGCGATTGTTCACTCGCCCCGCAATATCCGTGGCCTGTTGCTTGGTCACATTCCCGAAAATGAAGCACTCCGTGTGCAGGCGCTGGAAGAACTCCTTGGCAAAGTTCAACACCCGATCGTAGGTTACCACTGCAGAGGAAAACTCGTTAACAAAACTGAAGTAATAAAGTGCAATGTTTGCTTACGTTCCATGGCGTCCAAGAGCTCCACATTTGCCCAGGCATTTTCCGTTAACAACAAAGCTAAATAGTAGATGGAATGCTGATATGGTTGCTCAGCTTTAAAGTTTTTCAGTGAACGTACATACTCCTCCTTCAGAATGTCGAATCTCTTTTCGTCGATGGAGAAGTCAAAGAGGTGATCCAACAACTTCTCCAGCAAGACCACCTGCTTGTCACTGAACCCGCGAATGGTGAACTGCAAGTGAGGGGTGTTTTAGAAGTAATCTTTACCATATTAAGCCATATTAAGACACTTACATCGATGCCACACGACTTGCCCACCACACTGAGCTTCAGGCTGGCCAACTCCGCGTCGTACAAGTACTCGTTGAGCTGGTCCTTGAGCAGCATTACCATCATGTGGTTCAGATTGCAGTTAAGGGGATCCAGATAGGCGATCGGATTGGACATATCGAATGTCATGCAGGCTTTGGGCTTATTAAACTGATTGTCCTGTTTGTGCCACACCCGCAGAATGGGCGTATCCAAGATAATCGCGGGATGTTTGGGTGCGTCGCTGGGGACCTCGGCTATGTCAAAGTTTGTGGGTATAAAGCTATTCGGCAGTGCCAGCTTAAGGTTCTCGTTAAGTTCACAATTTTCCCAACTCTGCGAATGAAGAAACATTTTTATTTTCGTAAAAATATGCGAATGAGTTGACACTTACCTGGATCGTATCCTTGCTCACACGCTCCAAGCCATATTTCGTCTTGTAGTAGGGCTCCGCTTGGTCGCAATCCTGCTCGAAGCTCTGGCTCACCATTACAATGCGGCTTTTTGAAGGCACCAGCTCCTCCAGCAAACTCTTGATCAGATCCGGCCGCCATTCATTGCTCAGATAGGGAGCAATAAGGACCTCCTCCAAGGGGAATATTTGCATGGACGAAACTGCGTGCGTGACCAAGTTCTCTGGCTGTTCCTTCTCCTTAAACCTGAATCTCATTTCATTGAGCTTTACGCACTCGTCAAAGATCCACTTCTTGGGACCCTCCTGGCGCAGCAATCCCAAATACTGGAAGATGATCTTCACAATGTCGTCCACATGCTCCAGACCCTCCTGCGTCAAGTCCACCACAATGTCGAAGAATCCAAAGCCATTCTGTGTGTTCTGATGGCCGGCCATCAGGCTACGAAGGATAATAGTTAGTAACCATGGAATGCACATGAATAAAAAGGAAATATTACTCATTGCACCAGCCCAGACGCCTCAGCTCCGACAAGATACTGCCCTTGCCCTCGTGGCCGATGAGGTGCGTCAAATAGTTGTCCGGCTGCGGGGTAAAAATTTCGATAAAATCTCAAAACTCCTTGGAAGGTACTCTAAACTTACGCCCGACTTGTAGAACTCCGTTAGGTCATCGGTTGTAAAGCTTATCGTCAGCGAACGAATGTCCTTAATAGGCACAATTTTCACCTTCTCGCCATAGCGATCGTCGGAGTAGGGATGCCGCGGCCAATCTGGCACCTGGACGTTCTTATTCTCGATTTCGGAGAACTTCTCTAAGACCATGCCTTCAAGTTCGTCCAGCGACTCTTTTCCAATGACCGCCAAACACATGATGTTCGCCGAGTACCACTTCTTGTGGAACTTTAGCAACTCGTCGCGCACATCGATGTTCTTGGACTTCGGTATTTCGGAGAGCGTTGTCTTGTTCCCGCTGCCAAACTTGCTGTACGCATGGTCTGGCTTGGCCAAATGGCGGCTCACCTGCTTGATGCGCCACAAATCGCTGGGCAGGTTCTTCTCGTGCTCCGAATTTACCTGTCGATTTAAAGTCAGGTTAGTGTGAGGATCAAAGAAATCACTAAGTCTTGCTTACCGCATTGATTTCACGCTCAGTGGCACTTGGCGTGAACAATGGCGCTATAAAGAACTGTGCAAACCGATCCAAAGCCCCGTCCAGCTTATCCGGAGCCACGTGAAAGTGATACTTGGTCATCAGGGGATACGTGGCAGCATTACTGCTTCCGCCGCTCTGCGACAAGTATGTGGTATAGCCATTCTCGTGCGGATACTTCTCGGTGCCCAGGAAAAGCATGTGCTCGCAGAAGTGCGCCAGCCCAGGCAGATTTGTGGGATCGGACATGTGGCTGCAATTGGGATCGTGGTTATGTGAGAGGAGCGCGAAGGAGGCCAAACAAAAGCACACCAACATACCCTACTTGCACGGAGAGGGCAGCCGCCGAAACATCCGTGTTGGGATCGCTAATTAGCAGAACCTTCAGGCCATTTTCCAACTTTAGGCCACGATAATCACGGGTGTCTTGCTGCGACTTCTCGATGTTGTTCAGCCTGTAAGAAATACCGATAAATTATCTCCGTGAGATCACCTGTGACTCATGTAAGCTATGCATCTCACTGAGATGATCTCAGAAGTTACATATGTACCTCAAAATGGGCTCCTGCGTGTGGGGCTTCCGCGTTGCAGGTTTTGGCAAAGTGCCCTCGGCGACGGTCATTTTGGGCTTGTTCAGCGTACCGATGGTTCGTCTTGCTACTAAAATGCTGGACCTCACCTCACCACTTGAGCTGTGCGAAATAAGGGCGAAGAATTAGACGAGTCCGATCGAAAATGCGTTTTTAGTTTCTGCCAACCGTCGACTGAGAATCGCTGTTAGAGCAAAAATCGATTTTCTGCACGAAAAATACATTGAGTTTCTGAGTTCCTGGCAAGCAGCGGAACTCTGCTTTTAACTGGCGCCCGCGCTCTCAAAATTCCTGAATTTGGGCGGATGATTTTGTGAGTGTAGCGGATGTATTCCGCGGTTTAATTTGTCCGGTTTCAACCAAAAATCTATTGAGTTCTATCTCTAATTCGTTTCGCAACAACTACAAAGCAAAAATCATCTGTTTCTCGGCAGTATGGCTGCACCACAGCTGGAAAATTTCGATTATAAAATGATACTACATTTAAAAAATACCATTTTTATATGCAACAAATAAAAAATGGTTCATAATTTTTTTATGGATTAAATTTAAATTTAAAAAAATTGACAAGCATGTAATTGGTGTATATAACTATATTTTTTCTAATAGATATTACTGTTCCACTGTCACTTCCCAGACTAAAAGTTTCAGACATTTAATTTAATTTCTAAACAAGCGAAAGTTTTTACAATTCAGTAGGGAAAATATAATTTTGCTTGGAAAAAAGTAAATGTACCGCACCAGCATTTAAAAAAGGATAAAAATCATTCATTTCCCGGAAATGCGCCAAAGCTCAATAGACTGCCAGCGTTGCCAGACTTCCGTCTGTCTAGAGTGGCCAGCGGAAATAGCCGCTTTTTCGGAGGAATTTAACATTAACAATTGCGGGCTGTAACTGCATTTTATTATTTTATTTTATTGATAGTGCGCTGCGTAAGAAAAACATTTGTTAATCCGCCACAGACCGCAGCAGCCGGATAGCAGCAATGTCAATTCTTCTGAAGCCGTGAAACAGGCAGTGCGAACCAGAAACTGTGTCGCCTTCGCCCGTGTGTGTGGGTGCAAAAATAAATGCAAATTGTTGTAAAAATGCCGTGCTGTTGTGTGCGTGTTGATAAGTGCAATACGCAAAAGTAAGAACATTGAGGCATATAATTCATATAATTCGCAGCAGCGGACGCTCCCAGAGGTACGTGCGAGAGATATGTACGTACAAATGTATCTTCTTCAATTCGACCAGCAATCAAATTAAGTTCTAATCAAATTGTTTACCAACTAAAAGCACAAAGGTGTGTGCGTGTGTGTGTGTTTGTGTGTGCCGAAAGTGCAAGTGCTGGGCTGCTGTGCCTGCAGCTTCAATCATGCGTTTTTTTTATCATTTTCGTTTCCATTTTTCCCCAACGGCTGCGATGTGGGCCAAGTTTACCGGAGACAGCGAGAAGAGCCAGAAGTGGGGGAACTCCAAGATCCCCACTTTGAATGTATGAGTGTGTGTGTGTTTGGTAACGGTGCTTGTGACCGTTTTCGCAATGGCAAGAGAAAATCAATAAAAGCTGGCAAAAATTGAAAATAGCCGACATACGACAAATGGCAAATAGGAAGACTCAAGATTCTCCCCAGACTCGAACGATTCCCATGTCCCATCTGTGCTAATTATGCTAATATGCTGGCGTGCTCTACAAATGCCCCGCCGAAACCGGAATAACTTGCCAAGTTTGCACCTACTTGGCATGAGAGATGGCTCACTTAGATCCTTGGATCTAAAAATAAAAATAATTAGGCTTAAATTCACAGAGAATTTTGGTCTTAGAAACGATTTAAATTTATTGGTTGATTTTTAAAATTATGTAGCATACATTGGGGCACATTTTCAATGGATTTCTAAAGCATTGTCAAATCCTGAGACAGTCCTGAAGTTTTCTTTTTTATAACTTGGTTGTTTTTAAATAAAATCTGTATTTTTTCTTTTTTATTAAAATTGCATGAAAAGTGTTTTTGTTTTATCCCCTTAATATAAACAAAGTTATATTTCAATTATAATTCCAAGATTATTAATAATGTTGAGTGATTAACAAATGCGAAATAACAGAGATCATCGACTGGATTTTTAGGGGTAGCTGAAATAATCCTTCCAAATATATCATGATCACCGCAGCAACGGTTGACCGCCCTCAGAGTGCCTTCCTCAATTGTTTTGTTATTGTTTTGGATTTAAAGATGTTCCAAAAATAGACTGCAAGCTTGCCAACCAGATCGGACAATGGATTCGCATGCACGCAGGAAGAAACTCTGATTGCTTGTTGTGGGCCTTCGGATTGATGGCAGATATTTTTAGTGCAGTCCCCCAATTAAGTTCAATTAGAGAGAGAGACGTATCACTCGACTTCCTGCGTAACAAGTGGAACACACACATGGATGGGGTCAATGAATGGCGGCGATAAGGGAGTGGGAGTGGGTCCAATAGATTTCTTAGGATAACGATACCCACGTACTTTCCATTATCTTATGACTCTGGAACTTGAGTTTCTTGATAAAAGCTCTTGGCATAAGGTAAACATGAAGAAACGGAAATCTACAGAAGACAGAAATGTATTTTGTTTCCTCTGTGTCTAAACTTGAGTCTAGACAGCCAACCAAACACTCATACATAACATATACTTCATGCATTTTATGTATTTAATAAATTAGGATCACAGGTAGAACTTAATGGCTTTGCAGCCAGCTTGGTAACAAAGCCAGTGATTTCCCGCAGGTTAAACACAAAAGTTTTGTAGTCACAAAACTCTCAAAAGCAATTAAATCTAAATCTTTTATAGAGAAGCTAAAAATTAAACTAAAAATTCGTTCTCACTTTTCAGAATTCAAGCTAAACCAAAGGCGCAAAATGGACAACGAGCAGCCGCATCAAGAGTTGGTCAAGTGCGTCCTGGTGGGTGACACGGCGGTGGGCAAGACACGACTGATCTGCGCACGGGCCTGCAACAAGCATGTCTCACTGTCACAGCTACTCTCCACCCATGTTCCGACCGTGTGGGCGATCGATCAGTATCGCATATACAAAGACGTAAGTTTCCCCACTATTCCTGGCCAAGTTATTCAAATAAACACGTTCTGTCTTCCATTTTGAAGGTTCTTGAGCGATCTTGGGAGGTGGTGGATGGAGTAAATGTCTCACTTCGTTTATGGGACACCTTTGGGGACCACGACAAGGACCGTCGCTTTGCCTACGGCAGGTTTGTAGTCCTCGTAAGGGAATTAAAGTTGTATTTATGCTAATGTTCAACTTATCTTAACAGATCCGATGTGGTGCTGCTGTGCTTTTCCATTGCCAGTCCTATTTCCCTACGCAACTGCAAGATGATGTGGTATCCGGAAATTCGCCGCTTTTGTCCGGATGTGCCCGTCATCCTAGTTGGCTGCAAGAACGACCTGCGCTATATGTATCGCGATGAGAATTATTTGTCGTATTTCGGCGAGAAGGGAACCTTTGTTCGGTGAGTAAAGAGCTTACAGGTTTCAGCCGGTTTTCGATGTTGTTTCTTTGTCATTTAGTTCTGCAGGTAAAAATCTATTTTTAGAGCTGCGAAAATGGGCTTTTAAGTGATTTTTGTATTTAAATTTAAGGCTTGTTCAAAGGAATTAACTTTGTTATTTATTATTTAAAAAAAAATTCAAATAATTTAACTTAAATCTCAAATACATTTTGCATTATTTCGTTAATTCTTTCTTGATCAATTTCACAGAGCCGCCCTGAAGAGCGACCTGGTTATGCCAGACGAGGCGCGGGCCGTGGCCAAGGAGCTGGGTGTGGCCTACTACGAAACGAGCGTCTTTACCTATTTCGGAGTGAATGAAGTATTTGAGAATGCCATACGATCGGCTTTGATTGCCCGGCGGCAGCAGCGCTTCTGGATGACGAACCTAAAAAAGGTACAGAAGCCACTGCTGCAGGCACCGTTCCGGCCACCAAAGCCGCCACCGCCAGAGGTCACCGTTATGGTGGGCCATTACCGGCAGGACATCTACAATATGTTCCTTTCGCAAGCCTACACCGATCTCGTTTTGGTCGCTGGCGCTGGCACCAAGTTCGCCGTTCACAGATTCATGTTGGCTGCCGCCTCGAGCATCTTCCAGCGGCTGCTTAGTACAGAGCTGAGCGACATGGGCGGTCGGAGCAGCAGCGAATCGAGCATGGTCAGTTCCACGTTCGGAGAGGCTACCATAGCAGACTTCAACGACGATACCGAGTCCCTCATCCGCTACGAATCACGCACACAACGGTATGTGAAAGCCTAACGCCTAATCTTGCCCAGCTAATGTGTACGTCTTAGTATGTGGGAGCACCTGAAACGTCGCTCCAGCTATCAGGCCCTGCCCCTGATGGAGTCCAAGCGGTCCAACGATTTGTACAGGGAGCTGCATCATCCGGTTTTGCAGAGCATCCGGTTGGTGCATGTGGAGAATCAGCGCGGTGTAAACGGACTGCAGACCATTGTCACCCTGAGCAAACTCATCTCGCCGCAGGCATTGCACCAGTGCCTAAGATTTATATACACCGGCACCATTGACAAAGATTGCAACAATCTGCAGGTGAGTCTCAGAGACAGAAGCCCCCTTCCAATATTTAGCATTGAATTCCCAGTTATTACAGGAAATTAGAGAGGCTGCCGATCTCTTAGAGCTGCCGCAACTGACTCAGCTACTGGCCAGGCCACAAACCGTCATGGAGAGCTGCTCCAGTGATGAGCCTAATCCGCACATTTGTCTTGTAAGCGGCAAAAAAGTATTTTATGAATAATTTACAGATTATTTGAAGGATTCTATTGCAGCGCATTAAAGAAAGCATGGAGCGACATTGCATCGGCGACGGTTGCTTCAGCGATGTAACCTTTGAGTTGGACGATGGCCTAATGAAGGTAAAGTCTTTCGGAAAGCTTTTAAAACTAAAAAGAAATTAAATTAAAAGCTTCTGATTAATTACAGGCACACAGGGCGGTGCTGGTGGGTCGTTGTGATGTCATGCGAGCCATGTTGCTAGGCGACTTTCGGGAGGCGCATTCCAATGTGGTAAGCAGCTCATTTGAAGCTCTTTTAGAATACCCAAGATTAATGACCATTAAATCCCGCTTCAGATCGTATTCCCTGGCGTTACCATTTACACATTCCACAAGCTGCTGTGCTACCTGTACACTGACCAGATTCCGCCAATATCGGCCGTCAAGTGCCTGAATTTGCTAGAGCTGGCCAATCGACTCTGCCTGCCGCGTCTCCTTAATCTGGTGGAGTGTCGCGTTATCGAAGATCTCACATTAATTTCCCAGAACGAAACCAATGAAACGGTGGATCACTGTTTAAAGCTGTTGGAGCCAGTGAAGGTAGGGAAACTCTTACTTGGAATATAATATTTAACTAATCAATTTATCAATATATCTGGACAGCTGCACAACGCACATCAATTGGCCGAGTGGTGCATGTCGTACCTGTGCGTCAATTACAACCTTATTTGTAAGTTTTCACTCAAGGGCCTGAAGGCTCTGCATCAGGATAATCAGGAGTATTTGCGGGAACACCGCTGGCCGCCGGTGTGGTATCTAAAGGACTATGATTACTATCAGCGATGTCTGAACGAGCTGAACAAGGAGCTGAAGCTGAAGAGCTCGCGGCGAGAGTCGCCAAGCGATGACGAGGGTTGCCTGTGTTTCACGGGAGGTAAGTGTTTCTCTTATTAACTTATCTGCTCCACATCCCACCAGCACGCACACACTTGACATCCCAGACCCAAAAAACAGCTCAGGCTTTAGTTTCTTCTCTAGAATTATGTATAAATGCGGGCCTTGGAATAAACCCCAGCTGAGAGTGGTTTGTATCCGTAGCTAGGTGTCTGTCTCGTTATGGTTGATTTTCTTTCCTCCTTTGGTTTTCCTTTTCCTCATTTACAACTACAACTACACCATCATCATAATATTAATGTCCGAAATTGGGTCAAAGTATTCTCTTGCTGGCTGTTAGGCAAATCGAAGCGCAGCAATAGAGACGGAGGCAATGGAACCGTCGAAAACAGCAACACGGATAATCAAATCTTCAACAGTGCCGGCAACTCGATTAATCACATCGATTTAGAGGCGGATATGGACCTGAATCTCTGACACCCAGCCCTCGGGCAAGGAAGGTGCGTTTACAGCCTCACAAACTATAAACTTTGTATGCTTAACTGTCTAATTTTTTCAGATCACTGCGCTTCATTGTGATCCTGCCGGTCCTTATCTGTTTCATCTGCACGATTTTAAGTATTCTGATACTTTTCCAAATCCACACATAACAAACCTCAAGGATACACCATTGGGCATGGCATTGCCATCGAGAGGGGCTTCTGACATTACGCATTATCCAATGAAGCGCAAATTTGCCTTAGTGATTACTAAATACACAAGTCCAACATAGAACAAGGGAGTACATTCTGCAGTGCTTCGGATTTCTTATATTTATACGCCTGGAATATATATCTATATATATATATATATAAATGCAAGAGCATAGGACGAGCATGCTGCACATGCACCTCGGCGCTCGTCGCTGTATTGCCTTACGACATATCGGTGTGCACACCCATCTTCGGTTCTGTTCCGAATCCTACGGTATATCTGTAGGTTATTAAGGATCGGGGGCAGGTGTGCACATCCCAATGTCTGTACCTTTACCTAAAACATGTATGTAATGTATATTTTTGAATTCCTACTTACTTGGAAACATTTGTCTAGCCATAGCTTTAAGCAAATACTTTAACAATAAGGACGCATTTTGTACAGAATGATAGAATAAAGCAATTACGAACAAACCGCTAAAGTTTCAGTTAAAATAAAACATTTTATTACAAAATTTTTACCTATTTTTATTTTATAAAAAAAGAAAACACCAACACATGCAATTTATATAAACATAAAACAACTTGAGCAAACATTTTAAAGCTGTTGGGCTGTTCTCAAGGTTTTGACGCTGGACTGCGACATAGTTCCATCCTCGACCTCGAGATTTTGCAGCATGGCAATTACCTCCTCGTCCGTGATCACTACTTCTGCCTTGTGATTGTTATTGATGAACGATATGGGACTAGGAGAAGCTGGCTTTTCCGTTTCGCCGCACAATTCACGCAGTTCCTTTTCGAGCTGGTCCTCGTCTTGGCTTACACCCTCCACGACGGAGCTGTTAGACATTACATCCTGAACTTCGCGATGCTGGTCCAAAGTGTCCCGCACATCGGCCAGAACCTCGTCGACATTGTCGTACTTCAGGCCAGAGTCCGAGAGCACTTTCTTCAAGGTATTCGATCCGATCTTGTAGGCGTCCAGAACAACGCCGTTGTTTTGCGCCTCGTCCACGCTGGACAGCAAGGATTCAATGTTGTGCAGGGCGATACTGCGGCGCTCTGATAAGGAAATAAAATTAAAAATTTTTAAGTTAAGAATCTTTTTGTACTTACCATGATTCTTTTCCAGGAGATGCCTCTTACGAAGATATGTCTTGGCCAGTTGTCGCTTGTTTTCCTTCAAGTACTGGCGCGCCTTATCGTCGTTGACCTTAATATCCTCCTCCAAGTTCTCCAACTGCTTAAGTAACTGGGCTTGAGTATTCTGTAGGTTGTGGACAGCATGATCTTCTTGGCTAATGTCGAGATCCTCTCCTTGTTTCTCTAAAATGAACATTTTCAACCGGTTTTAATAAACCTTTTTAAGTTTATATGACAAAACTTACTTGGTATTTTCACCAAATGAATTTGGCGTAATCCTTTTTCAGTTTTAAATTCCAGTCCAACGATTTGACGAACATTTAAGGAGATCAGGCACACACAGAAGTCTTTGTCGGCTTGGATCCGAATCTGTTGAGACTTGCAAAGGGATTTAAAGGCATCGAAATGTAGGAGTTTTCCACTATTCTCAGGCAGAACTTTTTCGGTTATAAGGTCGCAAATGCTCTGTAAAAGCCAAGAGTATATTATATAAAGAATATCTATTTTTGAACACATTAAAATTACATTTAAGACATCCAGATGAATCCATTCGACAGTGGCTGCCGCTTCTAGGTCCTCAGCTACCACACTGTGCTTGATCTTTGACCAGCTCCAGGATAGGGGGCGTTTGACAAGGCTGTTCATCAGCCAGCCGCTCCAGGAATTTGCCGGATCGTAGTCGAACTCTGTGCGAGATCGGATTAGTTTGCGTTGCGCCATCTCCGATATCACCGTGTCCAGGCAGGCGGGCAATTGGTCTCCTCGCATGAACTGTAGCTGCAGATCCCGGAGACTGAAGACCGGTCTGCCGCAGAACCTCAGGTAGTTCGCGATGAGTTCCTTCCAGAATTTCAACTTGGCGTCGTAGTCCTCGTTGCTTAGGTGCCGCGATCGAAACATGGCGAACTGCACTTGCATGACGGCGTTGTCCTTCCAGCATTGTGGAAGCCTAAATTCGCCATTTCCCGTGACGTCATTGGCCAGGCTCATCCTTAAAAGTCAGGTCTTTCCCTGGAGTCCTACAAATTGCGCGTCTTTTGTTGCTTGTTTTTTGTTGTTTTTTTTTCTGTGTTGAAAATAGTAAAAAAATATGACCACTTTCCAGCACTGGCGATATATGCGATAACCTGGATATGGATTCGATTTCTCCGCCTCCCATCCCCAACCAGCTGTTCCAATTCAGGCTACTTCGATTAACAACTTCTGCCAAAAATTTTGTTTTGAAGTTTTTGTTGAGTGTGCGTGAAATTCTATTTGTCTCGCCTCGCCTTGCCATTGGGAATTGCCACCATTGCGTAGGACTCCGGGCATGCATGGAGCAAGGAGCTAAATTGGCCGCGCAAGGATTCCCGCAGCATCGATGAGAGCAAAGCACCAGCAGCTTCATCAGCAGCCTTAGACGCACACCACCTCAGCAGCCCCCTGAGTCACGTTCTTGGCCTGTTTCGCCACGGATCACCAGCCGCCAGCCGGAGTTCCGCTCTCTTCGCGATAAGATCTCTGCGTCAAAGACAACCCGCTGCCCCTCTGCTCCGCTTGGCCCGGAAGATTCTTGATTGCAGCCGAAGACAGAGCAAGGCTCAACGTGCGTGTGACTCTTGGGATTCTCCATTGTTCTGCGGTGGAGTGACTGCATCTTGCAAATCATCATGATGGGGGATGACGATCGGATCAGCCTGCGCAATCAGTTGGCGAGGGGTAAGTGGAGATTTCTGGTGTGCCTGTAATAAAGATTCTTTATCTCTCGAAGAGTTCCATAGGTTCCAGGCTTTTGTTCCGATTTTGTTTATTAATTGTGCAGATAGTCGAGGTCATTAATTACTTGCATAATTTTTGTTTATTAGTTACTTGTTGATTATTTAAATATGATTATTGTTACAGAGATTGATTTTTGGAGGCATCTCTAATTAATGTTTTAATTAAAAACAAAATTTATGAAGTAAAAATGTATTAAAGCTAACTTTCCATTTAAGATTGACATTATTCACGTCAGAGTAAATCTTCTTATCTAAACTCTTTTTTATGATTCCATTTTCTTTATGCTTTTTATGACTCGCAGGAAATGTTTGCATAAACTGAATATTAAAATAAACAATTTCAGGGAAAATGGGTTCTGAAAATAATCCTTTATCTTTGTTTATGTTTATTTAATATTCAAAGAAAATAAGCTGACAGAATTTATAATTCTGGAAGAGTATTCTTTCGTAAGCCCCATTTAAAAATAAGAACAAAATTGGCACTATGACTGTCAATGAACGGAATTTTTGTTGACGAACCCGAAAATTGCCTTTTCAGCAAATATGCGATTATAATTACTATATACTTCATTATGATTGCGATCTATATACACGAAATAATGAATGATAGATACCCTACTTAGGGTTTTATGCTGTAGGTGATAAGATTTCCATAATAATACGTACATAATCGTATCAGTAATTCTCCCGAACTCAGTTCTCTGATTGTTTTGTAGAGGTTTTTGGAATTTGCTCAGACCATTTCTAATCCTTATCTGAACCGCCTCCACTTCAGACATAGCACGCCCTCTGTGCCTGCAGAGAGAGCGTGCGAGTGGGGAGTGCATGGGACGACGATGGCCACAGTCCGTGCTATGCAGAAGCTAGGAATTTTTCCAAGAGCACCCACAGCAATATGCAAACGCAAACGGACGTAAGAGCCGCCGATCCACAGACGTCGTAGGGTTCACAGTGGGTCGACGCTGCTCTGGCAGTGTTTTTAAAATGTGTTTTCGTAATGATTAAGTTCGGTTCGACGCTGGCCGCTCATTAATACGGCTCTTATATGTGTGCCTTGCCTGCGACCATGTACGTACGCCTGTCTGGATGTATGTTAAGAGCTTATACATATGCGAAAGCCGCGACGCAGCCGCCGCCGCCACCGCCGCTGTCGATGCCGCTGCGACAGTAAAATTTCATTCAAACGCGTTTCACGTCTGTTTTCGAACGGTCAACAAACGGATGGGATCGGATCGCGCGATCGCCAGTCGCCATCGCAGCTCACAATAGCGATTTAGAAACCTATGAAATAAGCAAACAAAAACCGCCAATGGTCCAGCAGCTCCACCAGCTCTACTGCTCCCCCGCCTGTGATAAGTGCCCGTCTCCAAACTCTCGCAGTTAGCTCCCTTTTCGTGAATAAAAAGAAGAAACATATAAAAACCAGAAAATGAAAGTCCCCACGCGCAGCAACTCGAAATATTCATTCAATTTGAAAATATTCAAATTGCATAACGATAAGAAAACGACGAATAGCACCAGCGCCAGCACCAGTCCACCAACTTCACCTGTGATCTCAGCGAAACGAAACTCATGGCGCGCTTCGTGGCGTTCGGCATTGGGTAGCGGTTCCAAGTCCAGCAAATCCATCCAACAGAACCCTTCCAACATTGAGCCTGATCCGATTGACGAGCTTGAGCTGGAGCGAAACAGTTGCCACAGCTCCTGCTCCTCCTTGTTTCCCGCCATACAGATTCCGCAAGGCGATGAGCTCATGTGTAAGTCTTGTCTTGTGAGAAATTATGAGATTTTTTAGGATTTCCAGGGATTGTCTATGAATTGTTCTTGAAATTGGTTGAGTTTAGGTTTTATTTTCAAAAAATTCAAAGAAGTTTCAAGATTTTTAATTATAAAGAAGCATTTTTATTGCTTAAACTGTTAAAGAAGAGATTTAAAATACACAAGTAGGAAAATCTTTCAAATAAACTTGGAAAACCAAATCAGATTAGATATATCTCATAGCTTGCTGGTCATCACTTTAAATATTAAAGACTCTCACGAAAGAGAAGCTGAAGAGGCTATGTCTATGTTTTATTTTCAATTAAACATTTTGTAACATTAAATTTTCCACGCAAATGATAAGTTTTCCTAAATCTAAACCAGAGCGCTGACCAAGTTCATTGGCCAATCAAACTAGTGACATTCCTGATTAAAGAAGAATTAAAGTACATAATAAACCTAAGATTAAAATCAGCAGCGTTTTTCTGGTTTCAAGCATAAAACCAGTAAAGATTAAGTGTTAAATATGTGTTCAAAAATAGAGTGCAAACGAAGTGAGGATGTCTGATTAGATATATGTACTTATGCCAGGCGTGCCAGGGGACCTCGGGAAATTTTAATCGACATGTGAAGATCGAAGTTGCTCTTAGAGGGAATACACAAGTTAGTAGTTAGTAATGGCGGTGAAGTGGTGCTCGCCGAATGGTCAATTCCCTGGTCAAATCGGGCAATTCCACGACACGATAAGCGACGCGCCTCGGCGGGCAGATAAGGAAGGTGTGTTTACCTCACTCACCTGCGCACATGCGTTGGTTGGATCCCCGATACTATTTGATTCGGTTCCCCATTTCGCCAGTGTTCAGCTGTTTACGGCTAATATGTTATCCGGCAGCCAGTCAGAGTCAGTTAAAGCCATCGACGTGTAGCGCTTGGTTGTTGTGGCGGCAGAGCGGCAGCGTCCCCGTAAAATGTTTCCGGTTTAGGCAATCTACATACATAGTCGAACGCGAGTGCTCGTAATGAGCTCCAGGCAATAGACACACATTCACCGCCACATCCACGTCGAGGCGAAAGCTCCGGAGCTGTGAACTATCACCTAAAAAATAAATACGCATCGCGGCGAGTGTAGGGGGCTAACCAGTGATTACAGCAAGCACTGAGTGTGTGTGTTTTTTAGTGCAGCCGCGGATTCTATACTCGAACGGATTTAAACGGCTCTCCACCTCTGCACCTGCTAGGGGTTACATCATGCCGGAGGCGTTGCATTTTACATCGATCTTTGATCTCATAATCAAGAGCGGTGCGTTCACAGTTCAAACTCTGTTTAAGGGAAATTATTAAAAGGAAATATACCTTGAAAAAATGTACTTGAAAGTGACGCAAAGCAAAGTATAATTATCTACAGAAATAATAGAAAAGGTGTCTTTTTTAGTTGAAATTTCAGTCTTATCTTTACCAAGTTAAAGCTTACATAAACGCAACCTTGTATAATTTACAATAATAATTATAATATAAATTAAAAGAAGAGCTTTATATTTTCTTTTTAGGCACAAAATGGTTGTTGAAGGAAGTTGATAAGTCATCACTCCCTAGTTTTTCTTAGCCAACATCTACTGTATATGATAAACCGATAATGTGAAGTACACGCGATACAACAAACCTTTGGCATACTATATAAAAATATATATATATATATATATACCTGTATTTGTGACACAGTTTGGCGCACCGATTGGCCGATTCGATCTTGACACCGTGAACATGAACATGAACCGCTTTTCGATTTCTTTACTCTGCTCTTGTAATGTTTTAGAAACTCGTTGTCTGTGACGAAAGCCGCTCCGGATGAGGTGGCTTAGTTAGGTGTCTTAGAGCAGGCAGTCCTGCTTTAAAATTACATCTGCCAGACGGAAACCTATCAAAATCTGACAGTTTTATTAGTTTCATTAACAAAATTGATTTGTTAACTTCGGTTTAGATTTAAGAAAAATGTTTAGGCCCAAACAATGTATTCGTTATATCTCTGATTGCCGCCCAATTAAAGGTGTGCACAGGTGTGTCATTTGAAGTTATAATCCATCTATATTTGCAAGCAATTTTCTGTCTATCTAATTGTACCTCAGTTAATAACAACTCTTGTGCTCTTTTTAGCGATGCCATGGTTTGGCATGGACATTGGCGGTACCCTCACGAAGCTGGTGTACTTTGAGCCCAAGGATATAACGCCCGATGAGCAGGATCGCGAGGCGGGCATTCTGCGGAATATACGGCGATACTTGACCAAAAATTCCGCATATGGCAAAACCGGACACCGAGACACACACCTGCAGGTGAGATGATAATGATCATGATGACCCGAAAGCAACTATAGAAATGTGGAATGTGGATGTGCGATTTTGTAACAAAGCACGCTCTGACGCGGGGCCATTAGCATCGGGGATTATCATCTAAAATATTATCAATACCAGCAGGCGCGAGCCGCGATATTTGTGCCTCATCCTCCTCCAGTCAGTCAACAAGTCATCTTGGGCGGGTCGGAGCGGGTCGTCTGCTGATTCCACACTGTTCGAGTGACCTTCACTCTCGCGCACACGAAAGCACGGAGAGAAATTGAGATAGGCTGAGTTCGAGATTCCATTCATAAATAGACATGGCCTTTGCTGGCAACGATCCACTCTCAAAAGTCGGCTAAAGCTAAACAAAATGGAATTTCGAGATTTTATCACCGTGTACATAACGCTTATCGGCCGCAAACTAAGGTTCCTTTATTTACTTTTCAAACCAAGTGATTCACTTGAAGTTAATTTGTGAAATGTTTAAATAGTGTATCACGGATGCTCAAAAATAGGTCATTTGGTTTTATTTTTAACAAAAAACAAAACAAAAATTGCATTAAAAATGATTCCCAGCGGAGTTAGTTTACAAAGCAAGCTTTTTCCTTGTTATTTATCTAAAAAATTCCCTCATTATTATTTAAATTGTCTAATTAAATAGCCAGGGGTTGATGCCCCGCCAACAGCGCAGAGTTAGGCATTATTCAATGACTGGAAATTAACAATTTTGAATATTTCTGGCTAACTAAGTACGTCAGTGCACACAGAATGAGGGGCGGGCTACCTAGTGCCTAGACTTTGGATACTTGAAATAAATAAATAAAGATATATAGGTAAGCTTTTACTTTAGGAACACTTTAGGTGACGTGAACGTTGGATTTTGTACTTTCTTTTTAGTTTTTATGGGACACTCGCAAATCTAATTTTCATATTGCAATAGGAATGTCGTAATCCAGGAAAAGTTAAAATTGCGCATTTGGAAACAGAATGAACTTGGAATATTACAAGTTTGATGTTTCTATGCCCTTGCAGCTTTGCAATTAAATCATACAAATCGATTAAAGGCCAAACGGTTGATTAATTTAAATTCGTAATGCTTTTTAAATAATATTATTGGTTTATTAATAATATTAAAATAATAAACTATATGTTCCTTCCTCCTCTTACAGATGGACAACGTCGAGATCCGCAAGCGACGGGGCTCCCTGCATTTCATTCGCTTCCAGACCACCGACATGGGCAACTTCCTCTCCCTGGCCAAGCAGAAGGGCATGGCCGAGCTGGTGACCACGGTCTGTGCGACCGGCGGCGGGGCCTTTAAGTTTGAACAGGATTTCCGCGATCAAGTAAACATGAAACTGGCCAAATTCGATGAGTTGGACACGCTCATTAAGGGCATACTCTTTGCTGACCTGCACAACAAAACCGAGTGCTACTACTACGAAAATGCACGCGACATTCTGTAAGTGCCAGTCGGGCTACAAGAGTCTATGGAAGTCTTTCCTAAACACTAAAATTTTTCTCCCCTTTCCAGGAAAAGCGAGAAGCGAGAGTTTAATTTCTCGCAACCATTTCCGTTCATTTTGGTGAATGTCGGATCCGGAGTCTCCATCCTGGCTGTCTACGGACCCGACAACTACAAGCGCATTTCGGGCACAAGGTGAGTTGGGAGTTAATCTCTGAAAGTCCCTTTTTATTTACCATTAATTCGAACTTTTAGCTTGGGCGGCGGTACATTCCTGGGACTATGTTGCCTACTCACCGGCTGCACAACCTTCGAAGAGGCTATCCAGCTGGCCACCAAGGGCGACAATCGGAAGGTGGACAAGCTGGTTAAGGATATTTATGGCGGCGACTACAACCGCTTCGGTCTGCCGGGCGATTTGGTGGCGTCAAGGTAACAACAGAAACAGCTTTGAAACGAAAACAACCATAAATTAATTATTTTCCGTATTTTTTAGCTTTGGCCAGATGCACATCAATGACAAGCGTGGCTCAGTGTCACGTGAAGATTTGGCTAATGCCACCCTGGTCACCATAACGAACAATATTGGCTCCATAGCCAGGATGTGTGCGCTGAATGAGAAGATCGATAGGGTAAGCTTCAGACAATTATCATCACGATGTCTTTAATTAATCAGTTCCCTAATTTCCCCAGGTCGTTTTTGTGGGCAACTTCCTGCGCGTTAATCCCATTTCCATGAAGCTGCTGGCCTACGCCATGGAGTTCTGGTCGAACGGCACAATGAAGGGTCTCTTCCTGGAGCATGAGGGATACTTTGGAGCCCTAGGCTGCCTATTGCAGTTCAACGGCGAGCTGGCTGCAGCTCTTCAAGACCCAGCGGCGGATGATTGCGAAGGAGGTTTGTGCCCGGATGAAACGACGACACCATCGCCGGCGGACGAGCCGCCAGAGAAGTCGCTGGCCAGCAAACACTCCACTAGATAGTCGCTGTAACCGCCACATGTTCCCGCTCCCAATGGCAGTGCACATGTACAGTAGACCTAAGATCTATGCTCTAATGATCTTTTGAAGTTCATCTCTCTGGTATTTATCGTACTCCTCTTTCTCGGCTTTAATTGTTATCCCTGAGAACGCACAAATTGTAAATGCATGAAGAAATCACTGAATGGATAAAGAGTGCCTGGTGTGCAACGAATTTCTTGACCCGACCACACACACATGTATATCCTATGTTCGTGTTGTTACCTCTACGTAACTTTCGGTAGTTTTAGTTTCTTTTCTACAGTGATAGTTGGATAGCTCGCGGAAAAGTATTACAAATACTTGACTATGGAACCGCACAAGAACAGCTCTAACGAAACGCCCATGTGTCCTAGCGGCAATATATTCATGCATATACGTCTAAGTTTCTGTTTAAGTGGATGTGTTTTAAAGTTTCATTTTCTTAGCAAATAAGTTTGTGGTCATATGTTATGATATAGGATCCAATTTGTCGGCAGGTCAATAAAAAACTTGTTTAAAACAAAGCTTTTCGGGTTTTGCCAGTGTTATTTTTATCAACAGACCAATTGTCGGCCAATCTTAATCTAGATTTTTTTCCGAATTGTTTCATCTTTCAATTTAGAGCTAAACTTATGTTCTCAACACAGACGTCGCATTCCGTCCGAGACATTGGGCATTGGAATGCCAATCTTGCTATAATCTCTTCGAATGCCACAGCTGGCCTTGAAGTCGAATACCCGCAGA
The DNA here is from genome assembly GCA_035045905.1 of Drosophila anomelani. NCBI lineage: Eukaryota > Metazoa > Arthropoda > Insecta > Diptera > Drosophilidae > Drosophila > Drosophila anomelani. The sequence continues at coordinate 16,854,718 of JAWNOO010000165.1, forward strand.
TTGTGGTCGGTGGCCACGAACATGTATTGGCTATCACAGGATAAACTATAGACGGGCGAGAAGCCATTGTGCTGGCGTGTCCGCCCGGGGAAGTACAACTGTACATATTTTGGCATTCTTATATCGTAGAGATTGACTCGAGCGTGTCGGCTGCTGCCGACCAGCACCGCGTACAGTCCGTCGTGCTCCAAGCAGTAGAAGGACGAGTCGAAGGGATCCTCCCAGATGGCAACGTCTCGATCTATGCGACGATCGAACATGCGAAAGGAGGTGTCGAAATTGGCTGTGAATAGGACCTGGTCGTCCTTCATTTTTAGATCGTATATGGACTTTGTTGTCGAGTTAAGGACCATCTCCTCGCCACTGTACAATATAGGAGTAAAGAAAATTAGGTCCTTCTTCACAAACTAAGGCCGTCCTAGGGTAAATGTTACCTTTCCACGTGAATTGCCCTTAAGGCTCGACCGTCGTTGTCTGTATAGAGACCGCCATATAGCCACTGGCCATCTGGGCTCAGTTGCAGGGATTTGAAGGCGTGCGGCAGCTTTGTTATCATATCGAAGTGCGTCAGACCAAACTCCTGGGATCGCTGCCACAGCTTGGAGCAATGGTCGCTGCTGGTTGCATACAGATCCTGGACAAAGTCCACACAGAAAAGATACTCGTTGGCCGGATGCATGCGCTGCTCTGTAATGCCCTCCGGGTCGTAGTGAAAGCAAGATCCGCACACGCGTCCCGCAAAAATGGTGTTCTTCTTCTTGACAAAGTGGGAGATGTCGCTATTGGTGGACGTACTGATCTCCTCCTCGAACCGGCGCTGGAGTATGTCACAGCTGGACCGGCGGTACTTGCGCAGATAGCCGGCATGCGTGATATACAGGGCGTCATGCTCGAGGCACAGTTTGGTGGGGAACATTTGGGCATGGTGAAAGTAGGGGCGCTCCAAGTAGGTGCCGCTCACCCAATTCTTGGACACCTGGATTCGCTCGTAGTTTGTAAGGCGCTTGCGGTTCCTGTGGCCGGGATTCGTAAGGACATCGTGTACAATGTGGATATTTTATATACAATTGACCAACCTCTGCTCAATGCTGGGCCTGCCCCGGTTGCCGCAGAGCAACAGATCCAAGGAGAGCGGGTAGAAAATATATCTCTCTATTATGTCTTCCAGGTGACGGCTGGCGAGGCACAGGCACAGCAGATCTCCTTCCGAGCAGTTCCTAAAGATCAGCAGGAGGCAGTCCACGTTCAGATCGGTCAGCCTCAGAGGGGTGTCGTGCATCTTTTGTTGAATAATTGAGTATTTTAGTCTTTGTGGCCGCAATCATGATAAGATGTTATCGAAATTAAATTCGTTCGCAGCTGTCAAATGCAGCGACTTTCGATAGTTACTTATCGATAACTCAACTTCCGCTTGGCGGCTTTAGCAACACCCTTTTCCGTTAAATTTAAAAACGGGGTAGAGAAGTGATTACACTTAATTTATTTCTCATTTAAAATTGTGAGAGAATTCAGATTATTCTGCCCTGAGCCTAAGATGCATCCAGAATAAGAGATTATAAACATCTGTTCGTTCGAGTATTTATTCATGTGAATCACTTCGTAAGAAGCTAACGCAAGATGACCCGGAATTGTGAAATATTTGTGTTCTCCTCTCTTCAGCAAGTTTCTTTATATTCCAACTGAATGATTCAACAGAAAAATAAACAAAGAAACAGACAATGCAACAATCTATTTACCTTATCTTATTTTAAACTAAAATGCAGTGTCCAAATAAAATAAATGTACTTCTACGTTCCCTACATTTTAATAAATTGCGTATTGTATTACTTTAATTAATAATTATGGGACAAAATGGCTTTTCATATACTTTATTGGGGCTAACTTTGATGGTATTACTGTGGATTTGGATTGTCAGTGTCAGGATCACATTCGCTGTCCGCCGCCCTATTCACAGCCAGGTTTTCCTCCGCCTTGCATGCACTCAATCATCTTTTTACCGGGACACGGATTATCTTGAGTTGTACCTTTGGCGGCGGCTTCCTTCGTCTCTGTTGTACTAAATATTGTGGCTACGCCACCCGTCGGCCCCACCATGCCTACAATTAGGAGGCCACCAGCCTGTCCCCCTGGCGGTGCCGCTGGCGGAGCTGACGCCGACGCCTGCTTGGCCAAGTCAGCCTGAGCATCTGGGCAGGCCGGTGAACACTGCTGGACGGGAGCCTCAGGAGCAGCGCATGCCTTGCTTGGGTGTGGACCAATGTAGAATGGATTGAATGGTACGTCTTCAGAGTTGGGCATGATGGCGAACGGATGGCTTCGGCAAACAATGAACGGATAACGACGAAACACGGAAAGATGAATTTGGAATTTATGCTGTTGTTTTCCTGAACTGTTGCCCCTAAGGTTAGCCCCAAAACTGAACCAAACTGTTCAGTTCTAAGTATAGCCTCATTGAGGACCCTTCCAAAGCCTACTGGATCGATTTGTAGTACTTTTTCCTAAACTTATGACGTGGATGCATTATTTATTAAAACTGCAAGAAACTGACGCAAAACCCAAAGTCTAAAATTTAAATTAAACATCAGCACAGCGATCTTATCCGCAAAGCTCTTTTGAAATTATACTATCAGTGCTTTGGGCCTATCAAAGATTAACAATTTCACACAGAATGGCAAGGGCATGAAAGGAAATACAATTCATGGAAAAATGATTAATGATTATTTACCTTTCCTGCTGTGGAATTCAAGTTGCAAAGACTAGACTTGAGGGAACCACTTTAAAGTACAAAAATAGACAAGATAAATTGCTTTCCAAGTTTTTATACTCAAAAACTTAATAACTGACGTGGACTACATTCTAAAAAAAGGTTCTTTGTTTGAAGCAAACTGCATTAATAAGTATAAATAATGAAATAAAAAAAGATTTCTTTATTTTTGTTGTATTTTATTGGGTTTAACTTGGATTGTATGAATGTCACTGTCAGGATGAGATAGATGGATTGCCGCCGCTCTATTCGGGTTTCCGCTTTCCACCCACTTTTGTTTCCTTTCCAGGACGGGTATTATCTTGAGATGAATCCTTGGCGGCGACAACAGGCGCTACCACCGCTTGCTTAGCCGAGTCCTTCTGATCATCTTGTCCCTGCGGTGAAATCTGGTCAGAAGAACTTCGACCGGAAGACTCAAGTAAAGCACACGTCCTTCTCGGCAGCGGACCAATGTAGAACGGATTCAATATGTATGGTGTGACAATGGACTTGGGCATGATGCGAAAGGAAACAACAATCGACTAACGACAATACACGACTAGGTGAATTTGGAATTTATGATCTTGGCTTGATGAACTGTTGTATCTAAGGTTAGTCCCAAAACTGAATAATACTGTCAAGTAGAAAATATAGACTCATTGAGAGCCAGTCAAAAGCCAACTATTCAGCATTAGCTGTAGCATTTCTTAAAAGCAAATGAAGTTGATTTCCCAAAAGTAAAAGAACATTTCACAGACTTGCAACCACTGAAATACTTAAGAATAAATAGACAGGAACTGCACATTTTTTGGGGACACAGAAGTCGAAAATATACAGAGTGTACATATCTCTGTGGGATGCGCATTCGTACGTCCACGTACTTACATACACGATCGCAACAATTTAAAGTTATTTAGAACACTGTTTCCGCAATTAGGCACGAAGCCACCGAGAGATTTTTGCGCTAAATACCTGAACTGAACATTTGATTGACTCGAAATGGCGCACAAAGCTGTCTGATCTGTCTAGAAATCTGCGCACAGTGGAAAACTATATAAACATTGGAAGATGTTTAAACTTATAATATTTGCAGTGAGTCAAACTGCATTTGTTTGCTAAAAGCTGGCATCTATTCATTACCTGATACGCTCTCAAATAAGTAAACATTAGATTAGCATTGTATAGTAAACAATTCTGATTACAATAATTTATCCGCTCATAATCGGTCTATACTATAGATAAGACAGACTACAGTCCGGAAAAATAAATGGTTGGAGTGCCTCTCTAACAAAGAAAAGTGTAACGGCTATATTTTTGGGTCAGGGAAAGTAGCGTAGCTGTCACAGTTCAGCTCTAGTTTATGTTTAAAGGTTTTAGAACCTTAAAAGTGAATTTCAGCTAACCCAGATCTCCAAGTACTTTTCCCCCAACCATGATGATGCCTTGGTACTTTCCATTTAACCGGCATTAGGTCGCTTTATGGCCCTTATTAGGAAATTTGTACAGCACTTCTTTGCTTTGTGGTGTCCAAAATCAGTTGGCATATTCTATAGGGAATGGAATCATGACTTTCGTGTTAGTAAAGAATGAAGGCGTATTTTCTGGATCGTTCGTTCCAACGCCCGTTGGAGACTCTTATCACACTTCACATGACAATGGCTTTTGCCATTTGAATTCTTCTATGAAATAGGTTAGGGGTCTCGTTAAATACTCTTATTTAAAACAAAAATTTATTTAAAATGGGGAGTATTTTTAAGTAAGTAAGTAAGTAATGAAAAATGATTATTTTAGAGCTGAAAATTGTATATAAATTATAAAACTTAGAAAACATGTCCTAACTATATCGAGATATTTCAATAAATAAATTTTAAATAAGTAAAAATCTTTACACAGCCTTAAGCCTATGCAAAATATAATATTCTATTCATTGAATCTAAGCATCATAGAATAGAAAATCATACAAATAAAAATTTAAGAAAATTCCCCAATAATTATAAAACATCTATGGGTATTTTCCAGTCGGCTCTGGATCGATCTTCAACACCATATCGGGGAAAAAGTTCATGCGTGGCAATGGAGCTCCAAAAAATTGATAGTCACAATCTGAAGGTGACGTCGCCGTCAGCAGTTTTTCGCGTTTTGCGCAGTTCTCGTTCTCCCCATCGAAAATTTCATAATGTGAACAAAGTGCTTGCTCGGCCACAGGTAGAAATGCTCACACACACACCCGAAAATCGGGGTGGCATACATGCAAAAGCCCCCGCCTCGTCACGTCGCCACATCAGATGACAGTGGTGGTACTGGGACCGACCCACCGAACTCTCCTCCTCGTCCGCCTGAAATAATACTTATTAGCTTTTTGTTGTTTTTGGGGGAGCAAAGTCACAAATATTTCCGCAACGAAAGTCACGTTCACCAACCTGATAAGTTGCAGTCACTATATTGCTGTTATCCGAAAAGCGGAGGAATCCCTCGCCCGAGAGCTGCTCTAAAATGTTCTCTTATTGCTCCAAGAAGTCTCTCGATTTTTCGCGAACTGCTTATTTATCACCTTAGATAAGAATTAAGAAAAGCAAAAACTTTGTTTTTCTGCGTAAATCTGATCAAAATATTTTTCTCATCTTGCTAGAATGTTATATTTTGATGTTGGTAAACAACAATGACGCATTCTGACTCTCGAAAATATTGTTTTCCCCTGACTCATTATTGGTTTCTACTTAAGTAGCTCTCTGGAATTTGATTACAATATTCTAAACCTGTCAACAGTTTATGCAGAAACAATGAGTACAGTTTTATATATTAAATCATTTTTAAGAAAACCAAAAAGCTATAAATAAAGTTGTCCCTTGAAGCCATAAAAGGCTTGAAGTATTTTTTATATTGAAAATTAAGTTAAAAGAATTCGCAAAAAATTGTTTTGATTATTAATAAAATTTGGGATATAAGAATTCTGTCAACAATGTTGAAATTTCTTTCTATATAGCCTATATTATTTGTACTTATTTATAATTCTTTAAATTAACTTGTCGAAAATCCCCTTTGTTCTTATCTATTCATTGGCATTTTAAATATAACGCATTATTTTTGATTATATACATATTATTTTCGATAAAAAATTATAAAGCTTTACAGCTCTTAAAATCCCCAAAAGAAATAATAAAAAAACACTAGTAATTATGATAATTCTTGGTGAGATCAAATTTCAATGTATTATTTTTTTGTTTTTTTTTCACGATTTTCTCTTACAAGATTTTCATATAGTAGACGAAGCGTAATACAGAAGTATTAAATAATAAATAACAATTTGCATTTGTTGCATTTTTTAACATGGAAACTAATGTGTTGTTTTAGAGCCCAAAAACAAATCAGGGCGACTGTCCTTTTTGATCAAAATCAAAAGTTTGCAAAAAAATTAAAAAATGTTACAATGTATTGTACATAGGTAGGTGTTTTTTGTTTTTGTTTTTTTTTTGTTATAGGAAGTATCGGTTGCAGAGAGGAGGCTGCGCTGGGCGGCGGGATTCTTGAACGGATCGTGGCCGCGGAGCGCGATTGGAAGGCAGTGAGTTCTTGTGTGGGTGTGTGTGTGTGTGTGTTATCTAAAAGAAAATGTCTAAGCGAGGCTTTAAGTCTTTGTTTGGCAGTACCACCTGCAGGAAGACGACGTGGAACGCAGTCGAAGTCGGCGCGCGCCCAAAAAGGCCCAAGATGTATTCACAGTGGCATATCGCCCGATATGTCCATTATCCTGGCGGCTAACCAAAGCCGGTTTTCAGCCGACGCGCCAGCGTGTCCCAGAAAGCAACCCGTGGGTGACTTTCTCGAGCTTAAATCAGCCCATTTCCACATCCGTATCTGGTTCGGGTTCGGGTTCCGTGGACATGGCATTGGAGTTCTGCGCCATCTGGAGTGTCGTGCGTGTATAGTCCAACGGCTCAACGCCGATATCCTCGTACTCGTGCTTGTCTTCCATTGGGCAGGGTCCGCTTTCGTCCTCATCAATCGTATCGGTGGCTGTGCCCTCGCTGTCCTCCTCCGCATCGCTCCAATCCTCGGCTACCTCCACGTTGACAGGCAGGTACATGTGGAAGGGGCGCTGTTCACGCAGCCACGGCGTCAGGAAGATATGGCTAGCGGTCATCCGTTCCGTGTAATCTTTTCTCAGCAACGATAGCAACAGCCAGCGGACCGATCTCGAGAGCGTCATGGGGATTTGGACGTTCCCGTGCCGAATCACCGTGATTAGGTTGCAGTTGGCCTTTTCGTAGAACGGATACTGACCCACCAGCATCGTGTAAAGAATCACGCCCAGCGACCACATATCCGCCGGCTTGCCCTTGTACGTTGGCTGGGGGCAAAGGAGCTCCGGGGCGGTGTAAAGCGGGCATCCAATCTTGTCGCTAAGCGTATCATCTTCACCGTCGAGGATCATCGAGCCCTCAAGCGACTCGTACTGCAGTTTGGTTCTGTAAGCATAGAAAGAAAAACAAAAGCCGTCATTTCCGTGAACTTTGCATAGATTTATAGATGCATTTGTATCTACAAAGTGGGATTGCATTGACATTTAGATAGAAAATTAGGCAATTGATAATGTTAACCTCTGAGTAATGAATATGCCTATCCGTTCCCAAAGACTGGCGGCACATATTAAAGTCATTATGACCAGCCAATTATTCTGATCGCAGACTGTACACCCGCCAAAACATTGGAGCTCTACATCATGTGCAATCCCTTGGGGCCTTGCGTAACCCCCGATTTTGTGGGGCCATTAGCTATAGCGCAATATCGAAGAGACTTGAATCGATCGGATACGGCGCAGCAGTGGCAGCAGTGCCAGTGGTAGTTGTAGTTGGCGTTGGCGTTTTGACAAGTCAAAAGGCGAAATCGAATTCGGCCGAGAGAGACAGAGAGCATTGTCAGTTTTTGGTGACGAAAGCGCAGCTTGCGACCCCCGACACCCATGAGCGAGTGCCTCCTCCGCCTCTCCCACTCCCGCAGCACTCCCTCACTCCGCCACTCCACTCCACTCCATTGACATTGGCCCACATTCGAATGCAAAAAGTAACAAAAAAAAAACAAAAAGGCAGCAAACACGGCGAATAGAGCCAAAAGAGAGCCAGAGCTAGAGCCAGCCGTCAGCTGTGAGGTGAGTGAGTGAAGAGTGATGTGACGTATCGCAACTTGTTGCTGCAACGGCGCTTCTGCTGGGATCCAACCACCAATCTTGGCGTCACAATAGCAAACCATCGAGAGATACACAAACACACAGCCGCCAGCCATGGTATCGTATCGTATCCAAACATCCAAAGAGCCAAACACACAAAAAGCAGGCCAAAAAAACCTCGAGCTGACCCTGAACAAAAAAACAAGCTTTGAAAACGCGCCTCTCCTCGTCACAAATTACACGGCACGCCACACTGTTAAAAAAATCGTAGAGTATCAATCATAAGGTCAGAATCAGATATTGATTTGGCATATATCTTTTCAAGCTGTGAACTTTTAAGATCAAGGCTTATTTATGAATAGTTTTGATGATACCTTTTCATATTGAGATGAAACTCTGCTTTTATTACATTTTAATTTTAAGATCAAGGTAAATTGTTTGTATTTAAATATGGTTTTTATGAAGATAATTTTATATTATAAATTGTAAATATTTTTAAACATGGAGATATTGAAATAAAGATTCAAGATCACTTTAATGATCAATGCTTTCTTTTCCAAGGCAATACTAAATACAAAAAAAAAATATATTTCTGTGCACAGTATCCAAGTAGAGAATTGAAGAAGTTAAGTTGGAGATTTTTGGAGATTGGGAGTAGTTACAGCCGGTGACCTCGATGGGTCTCTAGAGAGGGGCTTCGAAGAGCGTAGTGTCTTGGGGGCGGAATCTCTCTCTCTCTCTCGCTCGTTGGCACAAATTGAACGTGCGATAGAGGTTAAAAAAAATCAGAAACGAAAATACGGAAAACCGGCGGTGGCAGCGACGACTAAGTGTTCAAACACCTTGAAGCGTTTTAAATAAAAGTATGACTACCGATTTACATGCATAAATAAATACGCGCTCGTATGCATGTGTGTATATATGATATACAGGTATATAGATATTTATATGTGGTAAAAATACAGAAGATCAGAGTCAGGGCCACTAACCGCACTGCGACCTTAAAGATTTCAGCTCGTCGCTTGGTTGTGCGTGCGCGTGTGTACGAGACTTTGGATTTGGATACACACAATGTACACAAAGTATGTACATAGTATAGTTATAGTATCTTTCGAATGGAAATGAGCGTTAATATTCGCATTGAACACACTTGTTGTTTATTCCTTTTTCGCCAAGGTGAGAGAACGCTATAATAGACAGAGGAGAGATCTGTTGTTGCTGCTGCTGCGAGTCTCTAGACTAGTCTCTTCCTTCCGCTGTTATTTTTGCACTTGGCTGAGAACGAGAATGATGAAAAAATCAGCAGACATTGCGCTAATTGTAAGCCATACGGAATCGAACACTTGTTCACGTCATTCCCTGCTGATGTCAGTGGTAAAGTCGCTGTGATGATAATCAGAGCGGCTGAGAGAGTGTGTTTATTTTGCATATGCGAAAAAAATATACAAATTCGATGGCGACAATATGGAAAAGAACACAGAGAACCAATATGTGAGGTGGGCAAAGCCCAATATTTCGTCAGCCACTGTAATACACAACCACGTCGCCGCCTCTCACACACTCGTACACACATGCTCAGCCCAAGAGAACCCGTAGTAGGTGGCCGCCGCCTTAGCTAACACCTTCCGCCCCCACCACACAATTGCACATGCTGTATTGTACAATTCTTAAAATGTGGCAATGCTACCAAAAATGTATAGAAAAACAATGAAGGTGGGCCAACATTTTGGCCACCACTGTGGCACATTGGCCCTTGCCTGAGTAAGCTTCGCGACTGGGCACAGTCGTGGTCAAAATACTATATTTGTGCTTTAATATGTTTCTTTAAATTGACTAAAAATAACTAAAATAAAATAATGTGAAATTTCAAAGAATAATGAAATAAAGAAATCAATTAAATAAAGCAAGGATTTATTCTAAAATATATATTAAAATCAATTAATTTCAAAAATATTATTAACGACTTTCGGAACTAATATTTGGACCAATGCTGTCCCCCACCAACATTCATACATACATACGCAAATACGCCGCGTGCATGTGGCTTGTCAGTATAATTGTTTTTGTTGGCCTATTGGTGATTCGATTGCAACACTTGTTAAATGTTCAATGTTACCCGCAACGACAACAACAAAAACAACAACATAGGCCAATAACAAGAGCAACAATTGTGGCACCACCAACACACACACACACACACACACCCCAGCACACATGGCGAACACAAACAAGATCTCTCGCTCATAACGAGTTTTTATCGAATTGCAAAATAAAGCGACCAAAAGTCAGAGGCATGTATGCAATTGAGCTGGTTGCTTTTCGGTATATGGACGTAGGGGGATTTTGAAGGTGTCACCACGATCGGCACACAACTCACCTGGCCTCGTCGATGAAGTAGAACCGCTTGAGCTTGAGGTCCCGCAGGATAATCCCGTTGCGATGGCACACCTGGACGGTCTGGCAGATCTGATGGAAGATCGCTCGCGCCTCGGCCTCGCACAGTCGCTTCTCGTGCCGGATGTAGGTGTGCAGGTTCTCGTAGACGCCGCTCAGACCACCGGTGGCGTCCCGCTCCTGCGGCACCGGGGCTATTAGGATGTAGGTCCGATCCTTGGACAGTGGCACGATGTCGTGGACGGGCCGGATCAGCGGATGGCCGTAGATAGTGCTGCGGCGAAGCTCCTCGTCCTGCTGCTGCAGCTGGAAGTACGCGCGCTGCACCTTGTGCAGGGGCTCGTTGACGATCCGGCAGAGGAACTGCTCCCCGGTGAAAACGTCCACGCAGCGCAGGTTCGAGGCGGTGAGATCGACGAGGTGGCGATACGAGGCGGGCGTCTTGGCAGCCACGGCGGCCGAGATGTGACTAGGCTGGGCACTGATCAGGTACCGTTGCTGGATCAGCTTCACCGGCTGCTGGTCCGTGGGCTCCGCCGCAATGCCCAGGGCCAGGAGTTCGCATGCGCCATTGGGGCTCTTCAGCTTCTCCCGGATCGTCTGCAGCATCTTGGCGTTGGGAAAATTCTCCTTCTTGGGGGTGAACAGGCCGGAGCCAGATGGCACTCCGTCCTCCTGGCTGGAACTCATGCTGCTGCTGTTGGATGATGATGATGCGGGCGAGGCTGGTGACGAATAGTTGACTACTTTGTTGGCCATCGCTACCGACGCCAACGCCGTGCTGTTGTTTTGACCGCTACTGTTATCCATGCTTGCTTGTTTACCACTTAACTTTATCACAGTTCTTGCTCTCGCTTCTCCGTCTTTTTTTCGTCGACGATCTGTTCTGCTTCTTGCTGCTAGCTGTACTTCACGATTTCTTGTCCACCGCGTTTGTTAATTGTTTTGACATTTAGCGAAGCGCCGTTTAGCGTGATTTTGAATCGTTATTGAACGTACTCCAACGCGGCAATGGCTGGTGCTGGCGAAACGAAATGCGAAAGCGCGTTATTCCTCAGCGATTTTAAAACAAATCGAAAACGCGCCCAACTTCTTCGCAGTTTGAAGCGAGTTATTCCTCAGCGATTTTAAAACAAATCGAAAACGCGCCCGACTTCTTCGTTCGCTGTTTGAATTTTGAATGAGACAGGCGCTCCACGAAACGTTAAATTTGGTACGGCACCTCCACGAAACGTACGACTTGACAAAGAGAGATGAAAAAACAATATGGTTTTTTCGTTCTCCGCTTTTCGCTTTTTGTTCTCCGCTTTGCCACTGCTCCGCTCTCGCTCTCTCAACTCAACTCTCGAATGTTTGCTATCTCTCTCGCTCGCATTACTTTTATGTTGCTCTCCCTTTCCCGCACAAGGTTGGGCGCGCATGTGTGTGTGAGCATGTGGACGGCGGAGAGAGAGCATCGTTATTTTTGAAAACAATTGCGCTGAACGCTGAAATTCCGACTTGGCATATCCATGTGTGTTTTTGAATTCTCACAGATACACGCATGCGTCGTGCTGGCGACGAGAAACGAGACGTTGGATTTGAATGCCCGCGATAACTCTTATTTCGAATATTATCTTTACAGCAACCCTTAAAACTGAATATGATTTTACATAACAAATAATCCCTGAGTACTAAATCAGAAAGAGGGAAAGTAAACATTATGAACTTGATATACACAGATCCGCACTGCGTCTTTATATTTTCAATATCAATTCGATCTGGTGACTGAGAATTCATTGAGATCTTTTCTAAATAGGTTGTTTTCAAGGACCTAGCGTTTTTCATGAATAATAATAATAATCATTAATATTAAAATATTTGCATTCTTTAAAAATAATTAGAAAGGTTAGAGAGGTAACAATAATTGACTGTTCATCAGAATCTATGTTTAGTTCCTGAATTAATTGTTATATTTAAATGATTTTAGATGAAATTCTAAAGTTTTATGCATAAACATTTACATTTCGCTCTATTTTCCATAATAATATGTATCTTATTGTTGATCTTGTATTGTTGTTGGATTATTCTTTTGCTAAAATACAAAAATCTAAGATTGAGTTTAAAATTTCTAAGGCCTATTTTTAAAATATTATGAATATAAATAGAAAAACTTCGCTCTAAGAATGATTTTATTTTGGGTTTAGTATTTCGTGATACAGATTATTCATACGTATTTCAAAAATTTGCTCAATTTCATTTTTGATTAACCAAATCGATCTTTAAATTTTTTCCTGTGCGGGATCATTACTCACTCGTACGTGTGTACTTGTCTGCATTGGTATTCGTGTTCGCAGGGAAGACGATTTCATGATTTTTGCAGCTGTCCCTAAACGAGGATCACTGGGCTACGCAGGAATTACGACAGCGACAGAAGGTAGTGATCAGAAGAGATCTTCGAGGAGCAGGAGCAGGAGCAGGTAAGAACCACTGAGCAGGCATTATATCGCAGGTAGATTTCTATGTCAGCTGCACTATTCCAACCCCTAAGCACCATGTAGTGCACCGATGCAGGGCTGTACATTCGTTGCAGTTGCATTTGCAGCTGGCGCAAGGTGATTTTCCCACTAAAGACATCCGCCTCGAGACAGATGCGGTCAAAATTTTAGAACACTACCAAGTTTTTTGAAACTGTACAAGATTTGGGTTTATATGTTTTTAAGAACAACTCATTGCAGTTGAAGGTGGGATTTATCCTATAAAAATAGTTCTATGCTAGAGTTTTGACATTCGGATAATTAATTGTTAATTAACAATTTAATATGTTCTTTATTATACCCTAAATATCAATGGTTTAACTTGTAAATAAAGAATTGAAAAGGGAGCTAATATTTTGACTGTATTTGTATCTTATTTTTGAGCGCTTTCCTCTGAACCCCCGATTGAATTTTTTGTAAAATTTTGAAACGCAACGTCTGTTTCCATTTCTCCTGCTTCTTCTTCTTATTATTTGCCCGAAGCAGCCGATAAATACGACTGAAAAAATCGCAAACAACGGAACAGAGAGCGAGGTAGCAGAAAGAAAACATCGTCTCGATCCTCCTTCTCCGTTCGTCCCTTCCCCACGCTTTCGCATTTGTATCTCATAAATGTAGAAGCATCCATGTGAAGATTTAAATGAGGAAAGATACTGGTACCGTGTTATGAATCTGATCAAAAAGGGTGTTCGATTTTTGGGGGTGGCTATATTATTTTATTATTTGATAATTAGGGGAAAAGTGTAGCACCCATATGACACATTCTTTCGATTCTGGTTCGTTTTGTCTATATATGTTTTCTAGAAATAATCAATAGCATTAATCACATGAAAAGGTTGTACTTTGATACAATACATACTATATTTTCACAGACCACAATTGAGTTTCATCATACATCGAAATTATGAATATTTCATTATAATGAAATTATGAATATTGCATTATAATGAAATTACTCACTATCAAATTTATATGAAATAAAGTTACTTTCTATTTTGAAATACTTTCAGAACATTATGGAACAGTTGATTCAGATTAAAGATAAGCAATTTTGGAATCCCTTGATTGAAAAACGGATAATAATTAATTTGAACCGACCAGTTCCGGTCGATTTTTAACACCTTATCTCGACACTTAGAAACCGGTTCCTAAGGCTTCGATTTAAATCAGATCAAATTGCTTCCGGTAGGATGTTATTTACAGGTGGGTTTTGGTCATCCGTTCACTACATAGTCTATTGATATATCTCACTGATTACAAACTTTTTTTAAAAACTTTTCAGCTGCCCACTGTGACCCACTGTGCCCCAGAGCTCCCTCGATCAAGAAAACGTTACATTTTAAATTTTGAATTCCAAAACAGACGTTAAACTGGTGCCGCGACTGAAACAAAGTCGAATGAGTTCTTCTCCGAAAGCTGTTGTGGCGTTTTCTGCGCCACGAGACGTTCGATAAAATTTCAGCAAAACTTTTTGTTGTTGCCAAGCCACTGGCGGCGGCACGAAATCTAGATTTCTCTCTCGCCAAAGTGGTTAACTGAATGCGTCATCAGCGGCTGCGTCATCAATCCGGGATGACGATTCCGACTCCCCTTCCTGATTCCCCAGTTGAAGCACCATCACGGGGAACGACATTCCCCCGAAACCGACACACAAGCAACACGACGCACACCTCGTAAGTAAATATGTATGTTTGTACATATAACTTGTATCTGACGGGTTGATGGAGTTTTATATGCGCTCAGTGCAAAGTTTCGGATTCGCACGAAATTATGGCTAGGTGAAGTTCTCGAAGAGAAATGTAGATTGTATGGGAAATGCACGATGCAAGGCCATGCAATGACTGCGGGAAAAGTGAATGTAGATTAAACCGATGTGCATGATAAGCAATTACACTTGCAAGCGAATTTTTAAGACCAGTTGGTGAGAGTAAAGTTAAAAAAAATAATGATAATATATTTTAAAAAAATTATACATAATATAATCAAACTATTTCATGAAATAAAGTCAGTTTAAGACCTATGACTATCATGCTTTTTGATATTTCACCAGAAACGAAGCATCTAGCTAAGCCATTAAAAAGTCGTTATTTGAAAGTCTAAATACAGTCTTAAGAAATCATAAAATGGTGATTTATTTTATTATTATTTTATTATCTTGAGAAATACATGAGTATAATAAATGTTATTTTTAATTATTCTTATTATAAAACCGAACTATATTTACAGGTTTTCCCAAAAGAAGTTAAACAAAGCTCAAGGGTGCTTTGATCTCTATGAATCTCTATGGATCGGTGTAAATACGAATGGTAAATCGAACTCAAGCATCACCTAAGATACACTCTCACTCTTTCGAGCGTGCAGTAAACACACAACAACAGGTTGTCGGCTGTTTTGGAGAAAGTGCTTATTGCCAACAATAATAACATCAGGTGCAATGACCACATATACCCATACTACACCTAGGCGGTGGTTGGTTGAATAAAAAAAAAAATATATATGTATAAATTTCCATGGAAACGCGACGCTCTAACGGCGGTGAAACTTATAAGGGAACTTGATCTGATTTAAAATTACGCTATAAATGTGGATTTTCTGACAAAAAGATTTACTGTGAACTAACTAACAAATAAATAAAGCTTGTCCAACATTATACAAGCTGCTTACTGCTAATAACCATTAAAACTTTCTTTTCATTACAAAGAGAAAGATTTCCAATTATGTGTACGATGTCAATGAACTTTTGCCTAGATTTATTTAAATTAAAAAAATTAATATTTATTTTATAAGCTTGATTTTTGTATAATTTTGTATATTTTCTAAATGATATGATTGGTAAAAAATCATTTCCAGTTTGAAGGACATTATTCAATGGCCAGAAACACTTTCTCGGTAGCATGCACACATTTATGCGTAGGTGGTGAAAATTGCTGCCCTTTTTTCCAGGTCTCCGTTCTTTTCCCAGATGCGTTTCCCAGATGCCAGCATGCTGAGGATTCGGGCGGGCATTGTTCAAAATATTTGTAATGAAGAAGATACGATAACCGGCCGAGAAATGGTATTGACGTTCCCGCACAGCACACACATGGCTTGGAAGTAACTATTATTACCAGTCACGGCGTGGGAACCGGCTCAGAGATGTCCCAGGATTTATGTAGAATATTTTTGCAGTTCCTGTGGGTACACAGAGTGAGAGAGAGAGAGTTATAGGTAATTTTGCGGCAGCATATTTATAATACGGGTAGCACTCCCCAGGTGGAAATTCCTGATACCTTTTCACACATCATGGCGAGTCCAAGTGCGTCGCCAACAGCAGTGGTCGGTCACCCCGTCCCTTATACAGATCTCAGGCAAACAATTAGTCCGTCATGGAAATCGTTTGAAAATGAATTTTTCAAGAAAAAATTAACCCCTTATGATGCTCATCTCGGACACAAAGGAAAAAAGAAAGGTACAGGCTGAGGAATACCATTAACCCTGTCAACCCCTAAATGACAATTGCCTTCTGCTATCAAAAGGATATTTTTCAATAAAATATTAACCAAAATAATGTAGCTTCATCAAGGAAGCATAAGTACACTTTCTAAAGAAAGCGTTAATGTGATTCACCGGACTTTGGGTAGGGTATAAAGATTTCGCTTTTTACGAAAGCAAAACAAAAAAACTAAAGCCGATCCACATTTATGACTGGAAAATATCCCTAATCGCATCTTCATGGGGTGGGTTTGTCCCCGAATTTTTCATCAAGTTTTCCCACTTTTCACGTTAGATCTAAACGAACTTTGGCCCTTTTCTCCAATTTTGTAATTGCGCCATTTATTTGTCTATTGTATTTTCCGGCGACCCTGTCTCACCCGGAAGGAGCCCGGCCTCCATTGTTCTTTTGTGACACTAAACTAGCTAGAAACCTCTTTTTTTCTATTGTATATTGTCATCATTGTTACACTTTCAAGGAAAGCGAATAAAAAAACTTGTAAGTTTTTATAGAAAATATGCGCATTAAACGATGATATAATCATCCCATCAGAGATTCCTGAAAATTTATTTTTGTTTACATATTTAAGGTTTTTGTTGTAGATTTTAATTAAATTTGCCCAAAAGTTGGCCATGCTTGGCTTTGATCGAGACTTATAGCCAACTTTTGAGATCCGCGTCTTGGCCGCAGCCGCAGCTAATCTCAAAACAAGTTCGCGGCTTCAGTCTTTCGAGCAGCAGCATCCCTCAATGAAACTCTACGCTTCTACGCACTAAGTATGTCCTGCAGCCGAACGATATATAAAGAAGAGTCCTGTGCACCACCTGCTTCCTGTGACTGATGCTGGGATTTCGAGCCAGAGATATCCTTGCAGCTGAACAGATGTATGCGCGCCTACACATCTTACTAGGGTAGGTTCTCTTATTGTGTGTGGTACAGGCTCGGATACCATCAGTTCTGGGAGTTCAAAATGCGTTTTTTTGAGTCCTAAAAAAGGAATCAACAACTGTACCATGCACAGGCCACACCGAGCGTAAAGTGATTGGTTTTTTTCGGGTTTCTTACTGATAAAGGGACTTTTTGGGTCTAAAATATTGAAAATTAATGAGTTTTGCGTTATTAAATAATAAATTGAATAATATACGATTGAAAGATTTATGCTTTATGGGAAATATAAAATACAAAACACCAGTCCCTTCAGTATACATGAGTTTTAATATAATTTCAATCATATATGATATATATAATATTTGTATACACTTATTTACACATTTATAAATATATATATTTATTTGTATATGTAGTTATTGAAAGACATGTACTATTGTTCAACAAATGCCGTGTGTGCATAACGTTTAATAAATATATTTGTACGTTTTAGCAAAGTAAATATGTTTGTTTGTTTCTTAGTTTGTTGTATATATGCAATAAGATTTTTTGCAGTATTGTTTTGGATTAACACTCAGTAGACAGCTATACTATGCTTTGTGGTAAAGGTACTCCGTTATAATAGTTACCAAAATCTTCCTCGACCATAAGTGTTAGCCATATGTCTCGTTCAACGTTGGGTTTCTTAGGAATGCATAGAATTCGAAGAGGTTAAGTATTATAGGGGGATTTGTTATAGGGATTCAAACTGTAGCCCATTATAATGATAGAATATTTGGAACCGAAACTGCAATCAAATTAAGAAATTGGATGAATCTTTATAGTTAACTGGACATTGAGACTGGTTTGAAGAGAGAATTCGTATCTTATTAATATTATTTCTTGATGTTTTCAAAACATATCAAAACAGAACTTTGTTCCAAGCTAAAAATTCAATAGAAAATAGTAAGCTTTAGCTATTTACATTTAAGATTTTGATTAAATGAGTTTTTAGATATTTAAATTTTTGTTTCAGAGCCTCGTCTTTAAATAAACTTTTTAAAAAGATTTCATTTAAGGTTTTTAAGAGTGATTTTTAAAATAAATAAAGGAAAGGCTACAGAATCCGTTTTGATAGAATTGACTTAGGAATATCCAGAGGTTTCGTTTTCGCTCTCGTCCACAATGGATTTCTTGTCGTCCGCCTTGCTCCGGCCCGTGAATCTCTCAAAGATGCTGTGTTTTCCACCACTTTTAACCTTACCCGAAGAAGCCGTTCCCTTGAAGGAACCCCACGGCACCTTGCCAGCCTCCGACGTGGTCATCAGAATGGAGTACGAGGAGCACACTTCTCCCTCCTTGCTGTTCCGGATGCCATATAGGAAATACACCACCATGCCGATGCACACCCACACAAAGAATCGCACCCAGGTAACAGCGTCCAGATGGACCATCAGGAGGATGTTGCAGAAGATTCCAAGGGCCGGAACAAAGGGAACCAGTGGTACCTTGAAGACTAGACCCCTGGTGTTCTGGTTGTGCACCGCCATCACGGCCACACAGGTGCTGGCGGCGAAGATAATGAAGCCGTAGATGATCAGGGCCCACCAGGTGCCAGTGTACAGCTGTGTCCACGATACCTTCAGCTCTACACAGATGGCGAAGCTCAGGAGGATGAAGAGCATCACGGCCACAGACACCACGGATCCGGGCTCGAAGCGACCAAGCAAAGGCTCCAGGCACCGGAATTGGCTCTTTAGCCTGCCAGCCAGCACCTCCTCGATCATCTCGCTGGTGGGCGACGATGTATCCATGCTGGACTGCGAGGCCACCTCCTCGTCATCATCGTCGTCGTCGTCATCGGGACTGCCCGGCAGAGCTGGCACCCGAATGGTTGTGTGGATCCGCTCCATGGGCCTGTACCGCAGGATGATCACACTGGCCGAGACAATGGTGTAGGCCAGCAGGGTTCCGATCGACATGAACTCCACCAGCTTGGCCAGGTCGAAGACGAGGGCGAGACAGGCGCTCATGACTCCGGAAACCACTAGGTTGAGCAAAGGAACCTGATAAAAGAAAGATCCTTGAGTTGAGTATTTGTTGGTCATAATTTGCTTTCTTACCTGTGTGGTGGAGTTGACCTTCCCAAAGCAACTGAAGAGCAGTCCATCGGAGGCCATGGCGTACATGCAGCGCGGCAGAGCGAACAGGGAGCCCAGCAGGGTGGTGGTCATCCCGCACAGAGCCCCAATGGAGATCAAATACTTGGCCCAAGAGAGGTTTAGTTGGCCAAAGGCCTCCGGCAGCGAGGCGGCTGGGTTGATCTCGCTGATGGGGATCATGAGGGTGAGGGCAGCGCTCACGAGAATGTAGCCCACGGTAACCACGAACAGAGAGAGCACCGTGGCAATGGGTATGGAGACTGAGGGGTTCTTGGCCTCCTCTCCGGAGGTGGCAATTGAGTCAAAGCCCACAAAGGCGTAGAAGCAGGTGGCTGCTCCCGCGATGACACCTCCGATGCCGTAGGGCAGGAAACCGCCCTCCGCCTCCGACCAGTTATTGGTGTCCGCATACCAAAAGCCCACGCTGATGACCAGCACCATGACAGCTATATTGACCAGGGTGAGCAGGCTGTTGAACACCGCCGTGGCCTTGACACCTCCGGCCAGGGCGGCCGCGTACACAATGCACACTAGGAAGGCCAGGATATCCGGATATTGGGCCAATCCTGGCTCATGGATGCCTCCTGTTAGCTCCAACGTTGTGTTGCCTATCCAACCCCCCAACATAGAGTCAACGTAGCCGCTCCAGGCTCTGGCCACCGAGGCAGCACCTAGCATGTGCTCCAGCAGGATATTCCAGCCAATGACAAAGGCCCAAAACTCGCCCATCGAGATGTAAGTGTACACGTAGGCTGATCCCGCCTTGGGCACTCGTGTCCCAAACTCCGCATAGCACAGAGCGGCCAGCATAGAGATGAAGCCGGCCAGGACGAAGGAGAGGATGATGCCGGGTCCGGCCATTTCCTTGGCCACGGTGCCGGTCAGCACGTAGATGCCAGCGCCAACCATATGGCCAATGCCTGGGGGAAAAAAATCGGTGTACATAAGTGTCATGTGTGTGCGTATATATATATATATCTAGGGGTGGTTCCCTAATCTCTGGGGGCTCGAAGGCAAGCAAAGGGATTGTACGCGATTTAATTACAATCTGGTTTCGAGTCAAAGATAAGGCGAGATTCTCACAACTGTAAAGGGAAGAGATTTGTTTCCCCTAACAAGGAATTCCCTGGGGTTTAGTTTCTCAAATAATATATTCATTTTCTTGAGCTAAGATTTGTTGAAGCGATAAACAGACAAGTGCTATGCTAGACAGAAGACTTTCTTTGATTTTTATAGAGAGAATTTTATACAAATATTGCTATCATTTAGGAAAGATAAAATTACTAAGACTTACACACTTATATTTCATCTAAATAAAGACATGTTCTTTATACATTCCATATATCTTTAATATATTAATTGTTTAAATAAAAGTTAAAGCTGGCAAAAGCCTTTGCCTAAAGGCAACTTAAGTCTGGCAGATGTTATCAGCATGTAATATTCAGTCTCTATTTTATTTTAAGGATTTTTTCAAACCAAAATTTGAGTTTAGTAAACCTTCATATACCAGAAATAGAATTTTCTATTAATTTACTTTAAGTTAAGATGGATATATAAAGTTAACACTGGCAGAATTCTCTTCCTAATTACATATTTTTTTAGCTGACAGATGTTAAGATTATCCTCTTAGAACTATGCCATGTCATATCCTATCCTGAAATACCCAAGAAAATACTTTAAAAATCAGCAAGGACTCCGGAAATATGCCGGCACTCAATTGATTTATCTCAAGTACCCAGTAAGGCGATGTCGAAGGTGTTGAGGCATCGGTTGAGCGGCGTCTCCATGACGTCAGTGGGCACCGACTTGGTTCGGTTCATTTTGGTGCACAGACCCGACAATATGTGCTTCAAAATGGCACGTCTTGAGCTCGGCATCTTGGCTAATTCGATTGAAACCAACTCTGGTGGGAGTTAAGCCGCAAAGGCAATGCGATTTAAGACCGATTATATTTATTATACAATTATTATTGAATTTTTTGCGGCACTTTTGGGACACTTTCACTTGTTGTACACAAACAGCTGTGACTATATCGATTTTTGCATTAATCTCGAAAGCTCCACAGGGCTCCATAGCTTGGGAGGATACAGGGCAGCTTTGACCAGAGAGCTTTTTTGTTCTTGGTTTGAAATGCGATAAAAAAAATGTTAACAGGAAAACCAAAAATATTTAGAAAATTGTGGGGAAGTAAGAAAATACCTTTTACTTCTGGGTGGAAATCAAGCAAGAAAGCTAACTTTTGGCCTTCAAAATAGAGCCCTGAAGTATGCAATGCAATTTTGTGTTTATGAGTTCTTAAAACCGGAAATGAAATTTCCAAAGCCATTTCTTTAATCAAATTGTCTTTTTAACTAATCAAGATTTATAGATTTTCGGTTGAAAGAATTGTTTTTTTTCTTTAATATCTTCGCACATCTCTCATCTCAGCCAAGCGAACTTGACATCAATGAATTTTTAATAAAAATATTTCAAATTAAAACGTTTTGGTATTGCTCTGCATGTGTTTCAAACATTTTCAGCATTTAATAATCGGAAATGCTTGCTTTGTTGGAAAATTATCAAGGCCTTTGCACGGTTTAAAAAACTCTAATTGTATTTGAGGTATTAAAATTTAATATATTGACGGACCTCCACGTCAAAAGTCTCAGGCATCAAAAGATGTAATTATTTGCTTCTTTATTAATACTGTTCACCTCAAAGGTGTGTCCGAACTCTTAAAGCTTGTTAAAGAACGGTTGATCTTAGATTTTTGCTTAATTTTATTACAAAATATGTATGTGTGCAATGCATGATATCTAGGCTGCCAATGTCGATTTGCAAATCCAAAAAGATGAGAGTTTCGTTGATCTTCGTAATAGATATTGTGTCACACCCTTGATGAGCCCAGAGTTAAATGTTTTATAGTTTGTTTTTAGTCATAAGTCCGTATGTTTATGTCAATCTTCATTATGCTTTGTATGTACAAGCCCAATTAATTGAAATTTAATGCAATGTTTAAAGGCAAGTATCTGGAAAAGCTTAAACTTAATAATCCGGATGCTGTAGTCGACTCGGGGATTCCCATTTGTAAGTCACTGTTGGTAAAAATTATAGTTTATAATTAATTGTAGAACCTGCTGCAAATTATTTATATAAAAATATATTTTTAAAATAAAATAATTATTTTATTTGATCTTTAAGACTGCAGCTTATTTTCAGGTAAATTGCAATTCATTTTCCTGTTTATGCTGATCAAGAATATATACATATGTAAGGTTTATGGGTGAGGGGAAAGAGCGCGATGAATTTGCTCGTTCCCTGTCTTTCCCCTCGCCCACAAGTTGTAGTTCAAACTTTGGCCGCTTGATCGCCCTTTCGTTCTGCAGTCAAGTTCGTTGCCTAAGTCATTTGATTCTTGCTTTTTATTTGTTGCGAACCAAAGTGTTGTGTTAATATTTTTTAAAGTATACATTTTTCCAAAATTGAAAAGGCTACGCAAACGATGTTATTGCAATTCCAGCTTTCAAAATCTCCCTTCTTTCTTAAATTTAAATACAATATTCAAGGTACAAAAGGAATACCTAGAGAGTACCGGGTACAATCAAATCGCAGTATAGGTTACGTGATGTTTGTCAAAGGCAGAGGCGGCTTTGTCACCTCTGCTATCGCAGTATCGGCCGATCGTGCATGCACTGGGGTTGGCTAAGGGAATTACCAGTACACAGAGAGAAAATATAATAAAAACCATTTATTAATATGGTTTTTTCTTTAATCTTTTTTTCTTTTATGGTAAAACACAAAACTATTAATAAATATACAATTTTAAATAAATAAAAATTTACAATTCAGTTACGGTTATCTGCGATCTTTTCTGTGTTTAGCTTTTAAATATGCTTTTTTAACAAATTAATGGGTGGTAGATACGTTTTTTCCTCTATACTAATACCAAAAACCTACACAGCCAGTACCCTACGCTTCATCCATCCATCCAACCATCCCATCCGTATTCTTCTGCACGCCCCGTTCCCGTTCCCATGACGACAGCTCCGATAGCCAACTTACCATCTCGCCATGACCGTTGCCATTTGGCTAAATCTATCGGCATCACGAAGCGGACGCTGGGCATCCAAAACTCTGAATACTATGTTAATACCTGTTAGGGATGACCAGGCGCATCGGCTTCGTCGTCAACCTGTCCGCTATGCCGGCTGCGGCGGTTGCATGACAACATCTCCATCGCCATCTCCGCATCCCCATATCCCACTCCTGAGACGACTCCACCACACGACCAGATGTAGTTACAATGACGGATTTTGACTCTTTGGCCCTAAAAGCACACCAGGCGAAGGTGCAGTTTTTCAGCTCGGTTTTCAGCTCGTCTCCGAAATGTGCCAGTCGCGCGCTTGGGTCAAGTCAGCGGCTAAGACGGCGGCCAAGACGGCGTGTGGATGCTGCTCACGCGTCCGCTCTGCCCACGAACTCTATATGAATGGAAAAAATTAATGGCTCCAAGCTGCGGACTGCTAAATGCTCTATCTGAGTTTAAGGCCTATAAATAACATTATTTTAAAATATATATAATATTTTATTTACCTAATAATATCTTAAGATAAGGGTTCAGGGTAAGAAACAATGATAAAAGGTATAGATTCAAGGATCTGCGTCACTTTGTGACACTAATTAATTTATTTAAAAATTCCTAGCAAATATAATGACGGAGATTCATTATATTTTCTGTTTACGACTCAAATTCAAGCTTGTTAACTGTTTATATTTTTAATCCCCGATCCTGAAACTAGTTTTCTTCGATTAAATTGAAACAAATGAAGATTTTAATCACTTAACCCCTAACATTTTTAAACTCCAGTCCAGAGCTGGTACTGTTTGGCGTATTATTTTTTTTTTGTATTTTCATTGCAATGCTAAGATAAATCTTAATCTATATTCCATTCTTATGGGTTTATATTGGCTGCTGTCACAGTACTCGTTTTGGGCCGCGGAATATATTAAGCCAACTCGCCAATAAATCGGAATAACCCCGGTTCGGGCTGGAAGAGTGTGCGTGTATAAAACGTAAAATAAACAACAAACAATATATAAAAGCTACTAGCATTGGTGTTTTTCTTGCTGTTTTTTGTTGCTGCTATTTTACTTGCCGCGTCTTTGGATTTTTGAGGCAATATCCGAAACGATTTTTGTTAAATCATACGGCCATACGGCCGTGTGTGTATATAAACGAAGACGAGTCTCCTCGGCGCTTAGTGCGGCAACGTCCACTTCGCCAGCTGCATCCCAGCGACTTATTTTCCCCCAAGCACGAGTCCCGAGCAAGTGCAGTAAGTCCTCACCTAGTGATATGTGTGTGTGTTTCTCTAAGATCGAATCAATCGAACGTTCAAATGAATTTATGCGACCACCTCGGAGTGCCGCTAATTGACCAAGTTAATAAACCGAATCAAGTTAAATGTGAACTCAGTGGCTAGCCAAGAAAACTGGCTTGCAATGGCGATCGTTTAAGAAATAAATAAAATTAAATGCAAGCCATAAACCTCATTGCAGAATCCATCACATAACTAAACTGAAATCCTATTTGGCAATTAATTCCGGTTTCCGACAAAAAGAAAAACGTGATAAAATCAATAAGCTTTGAATTTTATGGTTGGTTCCCTTAAAGCCGATACTGCCTTGTTTGGTAAATTTGTCAATTCAACTGAAATTTGTTATAATGATTAAAAAAAAAATACATTAATGAAGTTATACAACAATTCACTGATTTCCCTTTCAACCCACACACAATGGCCATTTCTGTATCTTTAGCCGGCTCAATTGACACATTAAATTGGCCAAAATTGTGCGTTTGCCTTGTAAATCTTAAATAAAAATAAATAAGTAATTGTAATCCTCCAGACATAACAAAAATATATATATTTGAATAGTATTGTTTGCTGATATATGGGAATTAATTTTCTTTAAAATATAACAAAGACTTTCCTAAAGAAGAATTTTCATTGGATAAAGATTTTGATGTTAATTAATTAAAGAACACATTATTCACCATAAAATCTTAAATTCAGAAGCAATGTTAATGTCATGGATAAAGATAAAAATTCTGGTTTCTATTAATTAATTTAAGTATCTGCAAAAACCGAATATAAACTAGAAACTTGTTGAAGAATATATCCTTTGACTTTAATTGATTTGCTTTCAATTTGAACAAAATTTATGTACGATTTATTTTACAACCTGTTCGGTCAGTTCAACAAACATTTTAATATTTAATAAATTAACCAAAAGTAATAATGCTAAAATAAGTATAAAACACGCTGACCTTGCTTGTGAACTTATTCTCACCGATTTTTAATGCCTGTGATGCAAGTAATTATATCCTCGCTAAAAAGAAGAGAAATAAGAATTTATGACAGAATCATATTACTAAAATAAAACCGCTCGGCTTCGGGTTAAACCTGAAAATAATATGGATTATAAAATCTCACGGATCTAACTGCGTACATTTTTTATATGCCCATTTTGAACAAATGGGGTTCGGGGAAGATCAATTGATTTAAGCATTTCGGGATTATTAAATGGCATTCTTTTTGTAAATCGTTTGCCCGTTTTTTTCGGCGCTTGTTTGTAATTATTTAAAACGCGAAACAAGTTTCGCAGATCCGGTGTTCAAATGCCATTTGCATTTTGTTGTTTATTTGTCAATATTGCTAACTGTATTTTATTTATTTAAGTACCCAGCACGAATCGAGCATATGAGACTTTTATGGCCCACCTGTGGGTCATCCGCGAGCACTAAAATATTGTTTTTGCTAAATAATAACACATCTAATTTATGCTAAACTTAAACTGAAAAATTCAAATCAAATTGCTTGTTAATGGCCTTAAAACGAGTAGTGATCATCGGCGGGCTACCAAATGCGCGCTCATCCCAAAATTGGCCATTAAATGAATCGGAGATGTGACCATAAAAGATAGCCAACAATGCATTTCACCGATTTGTCAATCAGCTAAGGCCCAATTGTGAGAACCTAGAGCTTGTGGCTTAGAGAAATCAAACGCATTTGGACATACTACATGCTGCCACTTAATATACATACTACGTGCCCATGCATACTTTATTGATAGCTCCGATGCGATAGCGGAGTGCAGCCCGCGGACTAATCACCTGTTTGCCATGATTAATACGAAGATCTACGCCTATGCGAGCTGAGCCGCTGAAATGTCAAAAGTTCAGGGTGAAGCCATCAATGTCCAATGCTCGGGGTGGCAGTGGCTGATGTTGGCCAACACAATTGAATATGATTGCTTACACACACACTCCGGGAGATCCCATTCCTTCTATCTTATCGATTTCGACACCCAAATCGTCGTTCAATAATGGCCTTTTGAGAATTATAATTGACCAATTATAATTAATTGTAAATCCCCAGAATTATAAATCTTTAAATACATCTAAATAAGACATTAACGTGTTTGTTTGTCCAGCAAATTAAATAAATGATCGCGCAGGTTGAGGAAATAACTATATCAGGGCAAGTGGCTGAAAAAAAAATCGTATACTTGAGAGTGGCCCACAAAATAAATGGCCAATTTTTTGACATAGTGAACCAATTTTTATCAAATTGTATATATAATTATGCACAACGTGCAAACTGAGATATATCTGAGGTTGGAAGCTAATAAAAAAATTGGGTTAAGCGAGGCGAGGAGAAGCTGGCACCAAAAGAAATACCATATTAATCGCGTTGAATATGAATCGGATGTATGAATGAAGGTGGTTGGCTAGTAGGGGGTTTCATCATCATAATCCGCTGGACATCTTGCTAATTTTATTTACAACCGCGACGAGGTTTTAAGCTTGCAGAGGGAATCTTTGGTTATAATAAAAAAAAACAACTAAAGTTTTATTAATTGATTGAGTCATTGGAGAAGGAAGCATAATTATGGATACCCATTGATCCCAACATTGAAATTATCCAAGGAGTGACGCAAAACCCATGAAGAATAAATAAACTCAGAAGACTTCACATGCCAAATCATCCGTAATCAAATGGTACTTTTTTCCCTGCCTCGTTAGCTTAATGCTTGGAATAACCTAGACAAAAGGGGCCACAATGAAAAAGCACCTAATCATCCGCATCCACATTTGGTTGGTAAAAACAACCGACGAAGTTGCAGAAGCCGCAGCCAATGCCACAGACAAAAGGCCCCAAAAATCGAAGCCCCTTTTATTATCAACAGCGGCTAAGCAAATATTCACTAGGCACTAGGCACTCGTCACTATTTGTTTCGCCGCCGCCTCCCTTCGCTTCGTGTTGGATTTATGGATTTTGAAATCCGCCGCACACATTTTCTCTCTTTTTCTTTTTAAAGGTTAGTTGTATTATTTAAAAAAACCAAACCCGTTTTAGACACGGTGCAGCACCCTCCGTTCCATCGGGCAAAAGAGGTCCGGCTCATCTCATCGCATCGCATCTTTGCGGCTCGTGCAAATACTCATACTCGTACTCAGCCGTAATTAGCGATAAAGAAGATCTTACCTCACCTCACCAGATGCTCTGGAGATGGAGATTGAGTTGACAAAACTATTTACATATTTTTCGCCGAAATTAGTTGCTTCATCGAGATTTTACGATGCCATCAGGTCAACCCTTTGCCGCCAAAACCCATTTAATGAGTCACGACGAGCAGAGGAAGGCCGTTTGGCCGGGGGATTAAGTTGCCACCTCAATAAATGGGCCATAACTTAAAATTGATATTATTAAGATTGTAAGGCCATAATTTTAATTTATTGAAAAAAAAAACTCTACTTAAAAATAATCTTAGCTGTCAGCGCCAAGATATAAACAAGCAATCAAAGTTTTCACTTAAAGAGTATAAACTTACTTGGCCATTAATTTGGCTTTATCTTGGGATTTCTAAAGATTAAGAAATCAAGAAAAGATTAATGTTGAGCGGCTAATTAATTAAATATGGAAATTCTTTAAAGTAAGGCAATAATATTTATAGGTTTAACCTTGTAAAGTCATGCCATTCCTTAATATTTAAGAATTATAAATATATATTTTACAACATTTTCATTCACTTGATTACAGAATAAAGCTTAAGACTTATAATAAAGAAGATGGTCAACATTGGCCACATATTCGTGTGGGCCTTGCTCTTGGTGAGTGCAATCACTTCGAATCTCTAGAGATCGCAATCAGTTTATGAATATTATTCCGATTAACGTTCAAGGCCATTACATCGGGCACTGATCTGAGCGGCGATGACACTCTCAACGACGTTTTGAGCCAACTTGAGTTCGATGACGACTCATCGTCCAGACTAATCCGCGACACGTCTCTGGCGGCCAAAAACATTGAGAAGATCGATGTGAAATGCGACCAAGGCGATGGCATGTTGGTCGAGGTAGAGTTCTCGCAGGACTTTGAAGGAGTCATCTATAGTCAGGGATATTTCAATGATCCCAAGTGCAAGTAGGTTTTTCTATAGATCAGATTTCATTAATTAATTTCGTTTTCGTTTTCCAAAAGCTATGTGAAGGGCGACAAAGCTGGTCGCAACTTTGTATTCTCAGTGCCATATGACGGTTGCGGCAGCAAGCCCGCCTGCTCCGTGTGCGCCTCCGTCGAGAATATCCTGATCATCCAGGATGACAGGGACATTCAGAACAGCTACGATATTGCACGCAAAATATCGTGCAGCCGGGGCGATGAGCGGGAGAAGACTGTGTACTTCAAGCCATTTGTGGTGGACATGCTGGAGGTCGTTTCCGTGGACACTCCCAGTGGTCCCGTCAAGTGCTGGATGGAAATCGGCATTGGCACTCCGCCCAAAATCCAGCCCATTATAGGTAGCCTCAACCTCGGAGACGACATCACTTTCACCATTAACGTGGAGCACTCGGAGCAATCCTGGGATGTCAATATCCTGCAGTGCTACGCCTCAGACGACATGGATTTCGAGGCCCGAACCACGAAGCGGCTGCAGCTCTCGGACAAGCGAGGATGCTCGATAAAGAAGAAGATATTTGGGGAGTGGAGAAGATACAAGGGGGGCTCTAGCCTCACCGCCACGTACTACAACATCCTGAAGGCCTTCCGGTTCCCGGACCGTTCCCAGGTCTATCTGAAGTGCGACATTGAGCTTTGCAACGGCGCCTGCCAGAGGGATAATTCCTGCGACGATTCCTTCGACAATAATATCTTCTGCCCCGAGGACCCCACAGATCCGCGAAGGCATCCCTCTTGCGGCGATTCCAATAATATCTTCTGCCCCGAGGACCCCACAGACCCGCGGAGGCATCCCTCCTGCGGCGATTCCAGGTCCATCTCGTGCCCTGAGGATTCCACAGACCCGCTGTGTCTGCAGAATCACATAAAAAATACAACGCCAAAGCCTCGCTGCTACCCTGGCTCAAGGGATCCAGGCTGCCAAACGCCCACCCTGCCACCGCCCACCATTAGGATTCCCATAACGTCTACAGTCCCGCCGAAGCCGCGCTGCTACCCGGGATCCCGCGATCCCAGTTGTCCCCAGCTGCCAACACTTAAGCCCAGGTGTTACCCGGGATCCAATGACCCTGCATGCCAGCCAGCGACTTATCTTCCGCCACCAACAAAGCCACGTTGCTATCCTGGCTCCAGGGATCCCGAATGTGAAACGACCACTTACTCTCCGTCGACAACAAGCACTCCCTTAACAACATTGAAGCCAAATTGCTACCCAGGCTCAACTGATAGTCGGTGCCCAAGAGTAACCACTGCCAAGCCAAGATGTTACCCAGGATCTACAGATCCTGATTGCCAACCAGCAACTTATCTGCCTCCAGTAAGTGCAAGGACTACGATTCCAACTGTTAGGCCGCCTTCGACGAAGCCAAATTGTTATCCAGGATCGACAGACAAGCGCTGCCCGCAAAAGCCCCCAACAACACAAGAACCCAGGTGCTATCCTGGATCTAAAAACCCTGAGTGCCAACCAGAAACTAGAGTTCCCGTTACCACGCCCAAGCCAAGATGTTTTCCAGGCTCCTCGGATCCTGAATGCCTCAACTGCTTCCCCGGTTCGCCAGATCCCAGATGTCCAAAGGTTCCAACAACTAAAAAGGCCGGATGTTACGAGGGCTCCGATGATCCAAAATGTCAGCCTGCAACCTACTTGCCGCCATCGACCCATCGCCCACCTACGAAAGCACCGAAGCCCCGATGCTATCCCGGATCGACGGATCCTAGATGTCCGCAGGAACCTCGGCCAACAACGAAAGCACCAATTCCTACAGAAAAACCAAGGTGCTATCCCGGATCTAAGAACCCAGAGTGTCAACCAGCAACTAGAGTTCCCATTACCACGCCCAAGCCAAGATGTTATCCAGGATCCACAGATCCTGAGTGCCAACCAGCCACTGTTCTGCCTCCAGTAACTGGAAGGACTACGATTCCAACTGTTAGGACGCCTTCGACGAAGCCAAATTGTTATCCAGGATCGACAGACAAGCGCTGCCCGCAGAAGCCCCCAACAACACAAGAACCCAGGTGCTATCCTGGATCTAAAAACCCTGAGTGCCAGCCAGCAACTAGAGTCCCCGTTACCACGCCCAAGCCAAGATGTTTTCCAGGCTCCTCGGATCCTGAATGCCTCAACTGCTTCCCCGGTTCGCCAGATCCCAGATGTCCAAAGGTTCCAACAACCAGGAAAGCAGGATGTTACGAGGGCTCCGATGATCCGAAATGCCAGCCAGCCACTTATCTGCCACCCACAACTCGGCGCACAACAATCGCTACGGTGAAGCCAAGGTGTTATCCAGGATCCACGGATCCTGACTGTCAGCCAGCCACTTATGCTCCTCCTACCACGAGGACTCCTATAACTACCGCCAAGCCCAACTGCTATCCAGGATCAACTGACAGTCGATGCCCAAAAATAACGACTCAAAGGCCAAGGTGTTATCCAGGATCCACAGATCCCGAGTGCCAGCCAGCCACTTATCTGCCACCCACAACTCGGCGCACAACAATCGCTACGGTGAAGCCAAGGTGTTATCCAGGATCCACAGATCCTGACTGTCAGCCAGCCACTTATGCTCCTCCTACCACGAGGACTCCTATAACTACCGCCAAGCCCAACTGCTATCCAGGATCAACTGACAGTCGATGCCCAAAAATAACGACTCAAAGGCCGAAATGTTATCCAGGATCCACAGATCCCGAGTGCCAGCCAGCCACTTATCTGCCACCCACAACTCGGCGCACAACAATCGCTACGGTGAAGCCAAGGTGTTATCCAGGATCGAATGATCCTGATTGCCAGCCAGCCACTTATGCTCCTCCTACCACGAGGACTCCTATAACTACCGCCAAGCCCAACTGCTATCCAGGATCAACTGACAGTCGATGCCCAAAAATAACGACTCAAAGGCCGAAATGTTATCCAGGATCCACAGATCCCGAGTGCCAGCCAGCCACTTATCTGCCACCCACAACTCGGCGCACAACAATCGCTACGGTGAAGCCAAGGTGTTATCCAGGATCGAATGATCCTGATTGCCAGCCAGCCACTTATGCTCCTCCGACGACGCGGACTCCTATAACCACTTCCAAGCCCAATTGCTATCCAGGCTCTTCAGATCCTCGTTGCCCGAAGATTCCGCCTACTACTCCACAGCCAAAGTGCTATCCCGGCTCCTCGGATCCTGCCTGCCTCAACTGCTTCCCCGGTTCGCCAGATCCCAGATGCCCAAAGGTTCCCACAACCAGGAAAGCAGGATGCTACGAAGGCTCCGATGACCCGAAATGCCAGCCTGCCACTTACTTGCCGCCATCGACCCATCGCCCACCTACGATAGCACCGAAGCCTCGATGCTATCCCGGATCGACGGATCCTAGATGTCCGCAGGAACCTCGGCCAACAACGAAAGCACCAATTCCTACAGAAAAACCAAGGTGCTATCCGGGATCGAATGATCCTGTGTGCCAACCAGCCACTTATGCTCCTCCGACGACTAGAACGCCTATAACTACTTCCAAGCCCAATTGTTATCCGGGTTCTACAGATAGGCGGTGTCCAAAGGAACCAGTGACAACTCTAAAGCCAAGATGCTATCCAGGCTCAACTGATCCTGACTGTCAACCGGCAACTTATTCTCCTCCGACAACTAGAGTTCCCGTAACTACGCCTAAGTCCAATTGCTATCCTGGCTCCACGGACTATCGCTGCCCAAAAGTTACGACTCAAAGGCCAAAATGTTATCCAGGATCCACAGATCCCGAGTGCCAGCCAGCCACTTATCTGCCACCGACAACTCGGCGCACAACAATCGCTACGGTGAAGCCAAGGTGTTATCCGGGATCGAATGATCCTGACTGCCAGCCAGCCACTTATGCCCCTCCCACCACAAGGACTCCTATAACCACTTCCAAGCCCAATTGCTATCCAGGCTCTTCAGATCCTCGTTGCCCGAAGATTCCGCCTACTACTCCACAGCCAAAGTGCTATCCCGGCTCCTCGGATCCTGCCTGCCTTAACTGCTTCCCCGGATCGCCAGATCCCAGATGCCCAAAGATCCCAACAACCAGGAAGGCAGGATGCTACGAGGGCTCTGATGACCCGAAATGCCAGCCTGCCACTTACTTGCCGCCATCGACACATCGTCCACCCACTGTTGCGCCTAAGCCCAATTGCTATCCAGGATCAACTGACAGTCGATGCCCAAAAATAACGACTCAAAGGCCAAGGTGTTATCCAGGATCCACAGATCCTGACTGCCAGCCAGCCACTTATGCTCCTCCTACCACGAGGACTCCTATAACTACCGCCAAGCCCAACTGCTATCCAGGATCAACTGACAGTCGATGCCCAAAAATAACGACTCAAAGGCCGAAATGTTATCCAGGATCCACAGATCCCGAGTGCCAGCCAGCCACTTATCTGCCACCCACAACTCGGCGCACAACAATCGCTACGGTGAAGCCAAGGTGTTATCCAGGATCCACGGATCCTGACTGCCAGCCAGCCACTTATGCCCCTCCCACCACAAGGACTCCTATAACCACTTCCAAGCCCAATTGCTATCCAGGATCCACTGACAGTCGATGCCCAAAAATAACGACTCAAAGGCCGAAATGTTATCCAGGATCCACAGATCCCGAGTGCCAGCCAGCCACTTATCTGCCACCCACAACTCGGCGCACAACAATCGCTACGGTGAAGCCAAGGTGTTATCCAGGATCCACGGATCCTGACTGCCAGCCAGCCACTTATGCTCCTCCTACCACGAGGACTCCTATAACTACCGCCAAGCCCAACTGCTATCCAGGATCAACTGACAGTCGATGCCCAAAAATAACGACTCCAAGGCCGAAATGTTATCCAGGATCCACAGATCCCGAGTGCCAGCCAGCCACTTATCTGCCACCCACAACTCGGCGCACAACGGTTGCTACGGTGAAGCCAAGGTGTTATCCAGGATCCACAGATCCTGACTGCCAGCCAGCCACTTATGCTCCTCCTACCACGAGGACTCCTATAACTACCGCCAAGCCCAACTGCTATCCAGGATCAACTGACAGTCGATGCCCAAAAATAACGACTCCAAGGCCGAAATGTTATCCAGGATCCACAGATCCCGAGTGCCAGCCAGCCACTTATCTGCCACCCACAACTCGGCGCACAACGGTTGCTACGGTGAAGCCAAGGTGTTATCCAGGATCCACGGATCCTGACTGTCAGCCAGCCACTTATGCTCCTCCTACCACGAGGACTCCTATAACTACCGCCAAGCCCAATTGCTATCCAGGATCAACTGACAGTCGATGCCCAAAAATAACGACTCAAAGGCCGAAATGTTATCCAGGATCCACAGATCCCGAGTGCCAGCCAGCCACTTATCTGCCACCCACAACTCGGCGCACAACAATCGCTACGGTGAAGCCAAGGTGTTATCCAGGATCCACGGATCCTGACTGCCAGCCAGCCACTTATGCTCCTCCTACCACGAGGACTCCTATAACTACCGCCAAGCCCAATTGCTATCCAGGATCAACTGACAGTCGATGCCCAAAAATAACGACTCAAAGGCCGAAATGTTATCCAGGATCCACAGATCCCGAGTGCCAGCCAGCTACTTATCTGCCACCCACAACTCGGCGCACAACAATCGCTACGGTGAAGCCAAGGTGTTATCCAGGATCGAATGATCCTGATTGCCAGCCAGCCACTTATGCTCCTCCGACGACGCGGACTCCTATAACCACTTCCAAGCCCAATTGCTATCCAGGCTCTTCAGATCCTCGTTGCCCGAAGATTCCGCCTGCCACGCCAGAGCCAAAGTGCTATCCCGGCTCCTCGGATCCTGCCTGCCTCAACTGCTTCCCCGGTTCGCCAGATCCCAGATGCCCAAAGGTTCCCACAACCAGGAAAGCAGGATGCTACGAAGGCTCCGATGACCCGAAATGCCAGCCTGCCACTTACTTGCCGCCAACAAGTCACCGCCCGCCGACTATTGCACCCAAGCCCAATTGCTATCCTGGATCAACCGATCCACGGTGTCCGGCAGTGACACAGCCAACAACAATCAGAACACCAATCACTACACAGAGGCCAAGGTGTTTCCCGGGCTCTTCTGATCCTGATTGCGTGCCAGTAACTTACTTGCCTCCGACGACAGTAGTACCTGTGACCACTGCCAAGCCAAACTGTTATCCAGGCTCTACTGACAGACGCTGTCCGCAAGTACCCTTGCCAACGCCCAAGCCTAGGTGCTATCCCGGCTCCTCAGACCCTGAATGTCTGGTGGTAACAACGACAAGGACGGTGATCGACGCCACCACGCCAGTTTACTGCTATCCCGGATCCATCGATCCCCGCTGTCCTGACTCCGGATACAGGGGCACCAGTCGAATTCCAGCCACGTATTTGCCGCCATTGAGCGATCCTGGTTACGATAGGACCATTCGGAACGCGAAGACCTCCTTCTTTAATGAGATTAACCACTTGGCCTTTACGGACAACAATGTCTTCGAACTGGAGGACGACGAGGCCGAGCCATCGCGGGTGAAGCGCGAGCTGAGATCCGCCGACCAGGAACTGGACCATGATGAGGATCTACTCTCGCGGAAGATTGTAAAGCGCGAGTCAAACGAGCGGCCATCAGAGCAAGAAGTGATTTCCCTGACCCTCGGCGTGCGGATGGGCATCAGTGTAAAATAGTCGTTGAAGGTCTAGTAGCCGTTAAGCGTAACCATATTATAATATCTCCACACACCGATATGTATTTAACCTAGAATGATATTCATTAAATATAAACCTATGTACAAATGTACAGCTCCGATTGTACTTTGATAATTTAATTAAATTAATTAAATAGTTCGGTATATATATGTGGGGAACAAACGCTAATTGAGCTAATTGAAGGAGCTGCTCTTAAGACTCCGGATAGCGGCAGTAGGAGTTGCTCTCGATGGACTCGTGCGGAATCCATTCCTCGTACAGCGGCAGTCGGTTCTTCAGTGTCTCGATTTCCCGCAGAATCCGCATAACATTGCCGCCCACCAGCTTCTTGATGGCCGCATTGCCCCAGACCCGATCCCTGGCCAGTTCGGCAAGCAGCAGGGCATAGCTCTTGGGGGCTCCGCCCAATCCAATGTGATCCACACCGGCCACCTTGCGCACATAGTTAATGGCTGTGATGGCCTCCCGGACGCCCAGAGTCCGATCGCCGCAACGCTCCAAGTTGAGCAGAATTACTCCTCCGTTCTCTGGCAACAGGCTGAAAGTTTATTGAAAGGATTAGGGGGCGTAAGATGAAGTCTAAGTGGAATATTACCTAAGCACGTGATCGGGAATGGAAGCTATGTTGGTGCTGTTGCACATGGAAAGGGGAGTGGCGTTCGTGAGGAGTACCGGCGCCTTGGCCGTTTTCAAGACAGCCAACATGGCAGCCTCGCTGAGCATCGAAATCTCCACCAGCATTCCCAGGCGATTCATCTCGAAGAGCATTGTCTGGCAGCGAAACAATAAATAAAACAATTAATTAATTAATAATTATTAATCTTTAATTACTAACCTGTCCGAATTCGTTGAATGAATTCGTCACATTCTCCTCGACGAGGTAGTCCGGCCTCCGTATAGCCGCCGCCGCCCATGGGGTGGTGCACTCCAAGCTGGTGATTGACACGAACCGGGCTCCCAGCAGATAGATCGAGCGCAGGACCGCCGTGCTGGTGCCGAGGGCGTGGCCCCCACTAATGCCCATTAGAACGGCAACCTCGCCACGGATATGTGTTTGCTCCATCTCATCGGCGGACTCCACAATATGCATGAGATCGCTGGCGGCGGTAATGCGC
Organism: Drosophila anomelani; assembly: GCA_035045905.1. Lineage (NCBI taxonomy): Eukaryota > Metazoa > Arthropoda > Insecta > Diptera > Drosophilidae > Drosophila > Drosophila anomelani. The sequence continues at coordinate 16,891,372 of JAWNOO010000165.1, forward strand.
TTGGCCCTATCGATACCTTCCAGCGTCAGCTGCACTGCATCCAGGTACTGGGCTCCGCATGGCACGGCGATCGGCCAGAGCACAGCCCCGATGTGATTCTGCCGCACCTCGAACAGATTGCTGCTGTTCAGGTTCATGGTGCTCGGTGGCTTCCAGGAGCCCTCGATTAGCGGCGACTCCGTCAGCAGGCGGCGTATGAAAGCTAGCCGAGCCTCCAGCAGTGACGACGAGCGGAGTTGCAGCGCCAAAGGTATACCTCCGGCCATGGCGATGCAGATGAGCACCACACCCACGCCCAATAGAATCTTGCGACCCCTTGATCTCTCCGGACGTTCGCCCGAGGACTCGCTGCACGAGTCCTTCTTGGTACTGTAGGTGGGTATGCCACCATTGGAACACCTAATCTTCTCAGTTCCTCCACCAAACTTGGTTATCTCCGCGGGCAGCTCGATGTCCGCTATCTCGGTGAACACAAAACATTGCTGCTTGCAGTGCGGCTGATGCTGGTGCAGAGGATGGACCTCTAGGAATTCGCGGCTCGGCACAGGATTCATTGCATCTTTTATATGAAACGCCAAGTGATTGCCCTCTTGGAGGCTTCCGAGCGACGTTTTGGTTTCTATTCAACAAGCTTGCACCGCAACGAAAGCCCCAAACTGGAATAGTATTGATTTTTACCACAGGACCCCGCAGGTCCTTTCTACTGCCCATTACTTGCTGTCAAGGACATGCGCGATGTACCTTTCCCATCGGTGTGGCAGCATCCCAACTGGGCGGACTGATAATATTTTTGAATGAAATCACAGAAAACATTATAAATTAGTATCGAAAATCTTTCTAAAAATAATTCATTGAGAATTATGGGAAAAATATAGCTTAGAAGAGGAAATAATGAATTAATTTAGCTTGCAACTTACTTTTTCCATACATATTTTCTCTCAAAAACCCGCTGATAAAGCTAATCTCATTAGTTTTTGCCTCAAGTCTTTGTAAAAAGGTTTATATTATATTTTAATTTCATATTCTACTATTTCTTGTGAGCGGCTATGACGATCTTCATCAGCTTGTGTGGCGGCAAAGATTCTAGGACGCACAGCAATTGTATCTGATTGGTGATGCAGTTGGAGCTTAAAGCGATTTGCACGGCTTGGGCAAAGCGTTCCATGCACTTTTGGTAGGCTGCATCTGTGTCCGGGTCCGTCTTCGATTCGCTAAGACGCGCACAATGGTTCTGCAGGGATTGAACAATCTGCATGAGGTCCTGGATGGGCAAGGCAGTGGTCTCTCCACTGCTAACCAGCTGCTGGAGGGTTCGCAGGAGCGAAAGATGTAGATTGCTGTAGGCAGGCCTGTTGGAAACCAAGGGAGCCAGTACCACCCATCGCAAGAGTCCAGCCAAAGGGGTAGCAAAGGGCATAGCTATAGCACCGGCTGGCAGAATCAAGGGCTGCTGCGAGGCCTGGCATAACGTAGGATTCTCCGTCATCCATTCAGTTATAGTGTCCAGTAACGCATCTGGCGGCGGGGTCAGCACTTGGGAGCGTTGCTCGTTCAAATAGAGATCCGCCACAGCCACCATAAAGTTGGCCGCAAAGTGTGGCCCCACCATCGGCAGATGTTTGAGTTGCTCGGGTGTCTTCCGCGTGTAGGATATAAAGTCACTAACTATATTCTGTGCCACCTCCAAGCTGAGCGGCGTTTTGCAGCCCACCTGCTGCATCCAGGTGCCGGCGGAGGAAAGCAGCGGCGCTACAGAACCGGAAACTGCGGTGCTTATAAGTCGGGACAGAAGCTTGGAGCGTTGCGGGGTCAAGTGACTGCCGAACAGTGAAAGGAATATGGCATTGCGGGTGGCGTCCCTGCCGGGCCGAGAAAAGTACTCAATCAGCGCAATGATCAGCTGAAATTCCTGAAACAGATTTAACTGGCTGATGGGCAGCGCCTGCGACTTTAGGGGGCCATCCTTGGCGTTCCTCTCCAGAAATATGTACTCCGATATGATTTGCATCACCATATTCTGCTTGTTTCGGTTGACAATCAAGGTTTCTGCAATTTTAATAGTTTAAACCACATAAATGTTTAATTTTGTGTAAATTGGTTTACCCAATCGAGTTAGTGCCTCCACGGCGCAAGTGGGATAGTTTTCCAGCTTCATATCCATCTTTCTCAGTCCCGCCTTGTTGTTGTCGACGGATAAAGACATTATAATTCCTACTAATTATATAAATTTATCATAGATGGGCTTTTAAAAAAAACGAAAAGTAAATAACAAAACAAAAACAATTGGTAAATATATTTGCTTGGGAGATGAAGAGAGTTCGATAGACCATTCGATAGCTGTACACAATCTGATGTCTGGACTATCAGTTATCGTTATCCGTGAGCCTCCGGATAAAAAGTAAAAATTAAATTAAATCATTAAAATATTAATTTAACATGGAATAATATATATTTAAATAGTTTTTCTATATATTTTGGGGAAAACTAAAGTTTCTTAAAGTATCCGCACCTTTGGAGATTTAATAGTATTTAGTATTATTTGATATTACGGAATACTTTTGCTGTGGTCATATTTATTTACATGGAACATATGGGATACTGCCATGGGCACGCCGGAACTAAAAATAATATTGGAATTTAGGTAATTACGGCTTGTGTTTAATATTTACTGAGTTCTTAAAATGAAAACACAGTGCAGGAGCAGAGCTACTTTTTGGCAACATCAAACGCCGTGAGCTCGCCCTAGATGGCAGCCAGAAATGTGAGTAGAATTAATAATAATAATATAGTTTTCGCATATAAGCTTTAATTTTGTACTTTTTGAAGGGACAATTGCCAATTTGTTGAAGTGGATGCATGCTAACATCCTAACAGAACGGCCGGAACTCTTCCTACAAGGAGACACGGTGTAAGTGGGCTACAAATCTACACATTTATAAAGCTGTTGCTAATTTGTTGTTATCTTTAGGCGGCCTGGAATTCTGGTTTTAATAAACGACACCGACTGGGAGCTGCTGGTGAGTTAGCTTTCGGGACTATTAGTGAAAGGAATTGTAAAGAAATCCTCCTTTCAGGGCGAACTGGATTACGAACTGCAGCCCAGGGACAATGTGCTGTTTATATCTACCTTGCATGGCGGTTAATTGAATATCCCAGAGTAGAACTAGGCAAAACTATATTTTTATATGAAAACTCATTAAATTTTATAAGAAATAGCAAAATCAAAGTTGTAAACTGAATCAGAATTACGTCCCTTTACCAAAATTGGCAAAGGCCCACACGATGGTTCGGGTAGTAAAGGTTTCATCATTCACAGATAGTTCTATCGGAAGTTTCGCCTATTTATAACAACACTAAGCAGAACCAGCACTTGGGAATCGTACGACCAGCAGTGTGTTATTTTCCAGTTTGGCGGGTTTTTCAAATTAAGCTCTCGTTGTGTGTACATTGAAGCAACATTTATTGAATTTAAGTTCTCGCTTACAACTATTTAAAGATACACTTGTATATCGTAGATTTATTTTTTACTTTCGTTTACCATTATCTAAATGTAGGCACTTAGGTTACATATCAACTAACTGTACGTAATGAACTTCGATTCTGATATGCTGGGCACTGGCGGTGCTCTGTGGGTGGAGTGTGGATAGTTCGATTGTGTGGATCGGGGATTTATATGTGTGATTTTCGACATTGACACGCTGAATTCAACCATTTTAATTGGGTTTCCGGGCCAAATCAAATGCACCGATTATGACGATATTAACGGAAATATACGAGTAGATGGTAATAAATAATAAATAACAAAAATAATGAAATAAAATTAGCGATCAATCGATAATGCTTTTATCTGGATCTCCGATGGTGAAACCGTTCTGCTAAAGCTATAAATGGGGTTTACTAATCCTAGATTCGCTGCTCTCTTGCTCCAGGAGCTTCTCCTATTTGCTGCCATCAGGATTGGCGGACTCTGCGGCATGCGCGTAGGACCGATAGCGCCGCAGGATCACCGTGGAGGCACTCGACGTGGACGCTGCTGATGCCGTGGCCGATGTGGACGTGGACCAGCTGCTCCTGCTGCTCTCTGCCGCTGATTGTTCCTGGTCCGGGCTGACGAACATGTCGGAGACAATGCCGCTCTCTGAATGGAGATATTTACATACATAAATTGGATGAGAACAGATCGCAACAGCGGCAACAACATACAACATAGAAACAAGAACAACATGCAGCACGCGTCAGGCACACGGATTACGGGTTAGGTGTTGGTGGTGTGGATTATATACAGTAATACTGGGGATTCTTCGAGAATAACTATATATATATACAGGGATCAACTACAAGCTACGGGGTGCGTCTAGAAGAAGTAGCTCAGTTCAAGCTCAATACCCATGGACAGCTGGCTGACAATGGTGGTCGATCGTTTGTGGTGTCGTTTGCTGCTTCCGAGTCCTTGTGCCTTTCCGCTTCCAGCTGCCAGGCTAGAACTACTGCTTCCCTCGTTGTCGGCAGCCTCAGAGGTCTTGATTCCTCCCCCACTTGGGGACTTGCTTAGCTTCAGAGTTTGCGTTTCGTTGATCAGCTCCAGTGTGGCACTACAGTTATTGGCGGAACTGGTGTTGTGTGGTCCCGGAAGCTTGCCAAAATGCAGGCTGTGCCGACCGCCTCCATCATGATGGCCAGAGGATGAGGCACCGCTGATGGAGGAGCCACTGGTGGTGCTCGTGCCGCTGGATAGAGAGCTCTCCGAGATTAGGGAGTTGGGTCGCCGCATGCTGCCTTTGCCGGGCTCTGAGTGACGCAGTTTAGGAGCTGTGGGGGAAAGGATTAACACACAAGGATTTATTTTTGGATGAGCAAAACGTACTCTTGTTTAACTGCGCCAGGGGAATAGAGCGATCGCTGATCTGGTTGTTGCTGGGACGAATGTCTAGGCAAGGCTTGCTGCCAATGCCCATCGAGGACATCTCCGCCAGACGAATTTCTGGAAAATGGGGAATATATATTATATATTTTCCAATTCTTCCTGATTTTACCCACCTCGATTTCGTTTCGCCTGCTTCCAGAGCAGTTTGGAGATCTCCTCAGTCCAGGAGTTCTTGATGTCCTCCGACATGCACTGCAGCATCCAGGTATCATCCGGCTTGCGTTTACGGAACCATATCTCAAACTTGGTGGCCGAATCGCCTGTGTGGGCTGTCAGTCCTATATCCGAGGTCTTGATGCTGTTCTTGTAGATATAAATGTCCAGATTCTGTTTGGGATTAAGCAAGGAACTGGTTAGGTAGATCATGGTTTTGTCTTGTAAAGGTTACTTGGTACCTTGAGCCTCTCAAAGGTGGCCTTTTTTTTATACAATGGATAAGTAAAGGAAATATTATTTTAAACTTGGTAATTCGTTGAAAACTATATGGGAACTTTGCATTTTGGTGTAGAATATTTAACAAAATAACTTTAACTAATTTAAATATCAAGAATTATGTTCTTTTAATTATTTTAATGGATTTTTAATAAGGTATTTAAGTTATAATCTGTACCTTATGGTCGGGAAAGCGTCGCGCCTTGCTGAAGAGCACCAGTTCCTCGAAGAGAAACACCTGGCGCAGCGTCTTCTTGCCGCCACGTCCTTGCCACACAAGGAACTCGTTCTGGCGCAGCAATCGTCCCTGCTCCTTGACATTGACATCGCAATCGCGTAGTGAGTCCATGGCCAGCAGATCATTTCCATGTCGGAGCTGGAACTTGACCATCTCCTCTGCTCGCTGCAGCTCCTCAACATCGGCGGCAATCTCTTGGAGCGCAGCGCCTTCGACACTGCGGCAGGCCTTGACCAATTGCTGGAGCAGCAGGGCATATTTGCCCATCCGCTGGACTGGCTTCAGGAGGTAGGAGGCCAGGTCCAGTTTATCCTGGAGCTGGATTTGCTTGGGCTTGAAGAAGGAGCTGCCGTATTCGCTCAGCAAGGTGTCGCTCTTGGGCTTGTTCTTGTTGTACAGCGCATACAGATAGAACTTGGATTCCATTTCCAGGAAGGCAGCTCCGACCTTTAAGGGATTCAGCTCGTACCGCTCCAGTTCGCCCAGGAAGTGCGAGTTGTGGAACTCAAAGATCTTCTCGATGTTGCCAAAGATCACATTGCGCTGTCCCCGCAGCGGCTGCGGTATATCCTCGCGCAGCAGTTCGTCTATATAGTTTTCGATGACGTAGTACAGGGAGCGCACGTAGTCGCGTTCGGTACCAATCATTTCGCGCATGATCAATAGAAGCGTTCTGTATGGAGATTGAGGATCGTCAAGTAGGATTCTATGACTGGAGTTGGGGGAGGGAACTCACTTTTGTATCTTGGGATCCAGGCAGCTCAGCTCCTCCAGCTTGGGCAGCTCCAAACTGGAGCCATGGCACTGCAGATGGGCATTCGCCTCCATGGGCGAGTGCATGTCCATGTAACGTTTTGATGGACGATCAAAGCACTCGTCCTCCATAAGCTCATCGTGACTGGAAGGTCATTGAGATTATAGTAAATAAGTTTTATATATTTTAAGATAGCAAACTCACCTCTTTTCGTTGAGACTCTGGCAGGAGCAGATCCTGGCCAGCTTCGGGTTGCGCTCACAATTGTCGCAAACGCCCACGCCAGAGTCGGCAATCTTGGACTGCTGCTCCTCTCCCTCGCCTCCGTCACAGCCACGATCCAGCTCTTCCTCCTCCTCCATCTGATCCATGTCGTCTAGGTTGCGGCTCTCCCGCCAGCAGCTGCAACTGCTGCTCGAGGGTCCGCCCTCAAAGGAGCTGCCACTGGCCGAACTGCAGCGGTAGCTCACCCTCTTGCTGGCGGCAGGAGCGGGCGTGCTACTAGCCGCCGGCAGGGAATGGCTCTTACGCATCGCCGGCCAGTGCTTCTCCAGCAGAGCCGAGGCGCCCAGCTGATCGGCCAGGCGCTGCAGCTCCTCACGGGCAGCGGTTTCCCGCTGATGTTGGGTGAGCAGGTGAAGCAGACGGGCAGCCGCCTCATAGCGTTCGTGGGCCAGCTCCAGTTTCTGGGCAAACTGATCCAAGGCGGTCTTCAGGTTGTTGGCGCTCTCGTTCAAAACGGCCACCTTGAGGGCGGCGGCATGCAGATCGCGTCCCTTGGCCAGGTGTTTCTGTGATTGAGTGAGTTAATATATAGATTATGAATCCAATTTTCTCAACTTACCATGGCTATAAAATAGTATTTTTCAAACTCCTGCTCTTGGGTCCTCAGCTGCGACTCGTTGTCCCATTGCAATTGTGAAAACTTTTGCAAATTATCCGCTCCATCGTTGCCCAGCCAAGAGGTGACCTTAAAAAGTAGGACAAATCAGTGGGATACCTTAAGCTGGATGTAAACAAGCCCACGCAGGGCCAAGGTTCCGTTCCCCCTCAACCAACCATTTCCATAACCAAACTCCACCCAAGTCCCAATTCCCAATTCCCAATCGCATGCGCTGAAAAGTGAAACTCATAGAAATGATCGACGCTCTAATTAGCCTCCACTTTACAAATTAAAATCCAATCGAACACAAATCAAATAAAACGACTCAACTATGGGTATTTTGGCTTCGACTCAGCCTCCCGAAGGTATTGGAAACCACAAGCAACAGCCACACAGGTAGCCATGGATGGAGGGAAGAAACAACAGCCACGGGGCAATCAACGATCTCACATTGATAATTTTGTGGCTCTAACCAATTTTTAATCACCTGCTGCGTCCAATTGAATTGATACAATCGACCAGCGGACGACTTTGTTGATGATGATGATAATGATAATGATGATGACGATGCTATGGAACCAAGCTAACCAGCTCCCCCATACCATCCCATCTCAGAAAGCACCCAGCCATGGAGTTGTAACTCCCAATTCCCAGATCGAAACGCGTGCACCGTGCATTCACTTTCCGTTTTTGGGTTCTGCCTTCGACTCTATTAGTGCACAGTGCGAAATTTTATATTTAAAAAAATTAATAATTTAAAATTAATAAAACATATCCTTAAGCACATTTCAAAATATACTTTGTCATCGAAAAAAAATATTAAATAATCAATTTTAAGTTCAAGTAGTTCCTATTTTCTGCTAGTGCCGATCTCTATCTATGAGATAGTGGCTCCAAGCCTCTTCTGGGGCATGTCCACGTCTGCATCCCACCCAATGAATGAAAATACAGTCCCAGAGGGGCGGCGGAGTGGGAGTTTTCGGGGAGGGAGCTTCGAGGGGAACTGGAGCAGGGGCTCTAAACAGCTGCTCCAGTTTCACAGTCGCCGCACAATCGGCTGTCAGAGACGCTGACTCTTCATGCTCATCAGATATGGCAGGCACGGGTTTTAACGTTGTGGTATACATATATATATATATACAACATCTGATCCATGTACAGGGTGAGGCAATAGGCTTGATTTCTTAATTGATTTCGTTCTTTAATTAATCTAATTTCGGATGTGAGAGCTTTGGCCCATTGGATTGAGCATGAATGATTGATAATTGCACTTGATGGTATCTTTAAGATGGTTTGGGGGAATGCTGGAAGCTTGAGAATTCAAAATATATTTAAGATGTTCCTTAAATATATAGGAAATCATCATTTTAAGTAGAGTTTTTGAAGATATTTAGCTCTCGATATGCATTTAAGCACGTAACTCCCTTGGTTGACGCAGCCCTTCAAGGAGGTTTGACTCAATGCACATTTCACTAAAATTCCCCATAGAATCATCAACTTGTAATCAAATTGAACAACAGATTTCCCCTTAAATTACACATTATAAATAAACGATAGTGCGTTTAATGGCTGTAAACATCCCCAGCTCCAAGCTCATTACGCCGGACATTGAATGGGGGACCTTGAATTACTCTATTTAGTGTCTAAACAATTTTGTATTAAATAAAACAGAACACAGATCGATGATGTCATTAAACAAAGCCTGTCAACGGAATTCAGCCTGAATGGGTTAGCAATACTCTACTTAATGGAACTGATTGGGTCACAGACACTCAAAATATGATGAATCTGAGTATGTAAAGTGGAGGGCAGATGGCACTTGCGACACCCTGTATCTCGAAGATGGAGAGCCGGCTTTGCACAAATTGTTTACATTGGAAATCGATCGGAGGTTTGACCTTTTTGGAGCTGCGGCTGGGGGCTGATTCGGCAGATTGTTTCTCAACGATTTCCCCCTCGCACAGGCGGGCCATAAATTAATTAATTGACTTGGTAAGACTCGGCCCCAAACTCGATTTTCACATCTAACTTGCTGGTGATAAGCCGTGGGCTGATCAATGAACTGTGAACTATTAATAGCCCGCCGATAATTCGATCCGGATAGCCTGATTACTCACATAGTTAGCTATTTCGGATGCCAAGTCGGTGGTGGCGGCGCTCGGAGCCGGGCTCTCCACCGCCTTGGGCTCGAGGACGACGGGGATCATAGCGCGACTGCCGGCAACGAGGTCCACCAGACGCGACAGAAACTGCAGCAACATGCCACAGGCAGCTCAGAATAGCGACTGGAAGCGGAAAAGCCGAGGCAGCCGATTCGCCATCAGTACATTATGTACATATATACATATATATAATGAGACATTTTCAATTTTATTTCGGTTTTCAGTCCTCGTCGCTGGCAGGCGGCGGCACTCAATGAAATTCAATAAAATCAAAACAATTAGCAAACGTAAACAAAAAGCGAAGAACCAAACAAAAAAAGAAAATAAAAGAGATCAACAACAAAAAATGGGTTAGACAGGGAGCCCGGCACCCACGACAAACCAACCGATGACGATGTCGCCAATATGGGCACAGTGGAGTGGAGTCTTGCCTTTAGTTTGCACGGAAAAAATTAAGATCAAAGACGGAGGGATTTCGCAATTATTCCTTTGTTTCTATTTGTTGATTGGCATTAAATTTGGGATTTTAATATACCAAAATGAGGTTCTTTAAAGGTCAAAGCTGACTAAAAGCTGGCTAAAAAAATAGCAACAGGATTAACATACATATACTTTATAGAGCAGGGAATAGTGGTATAACTTTTTCATAAATTAACCAATTAGAAAATAAATAAGAGTAACATAAGATAAATTAGGTGAAAATCTATGATAACAATTTCCTAAATATTATAAAGATATATAAAACCCAACTTTGCCTCATTAAAAACCCTTTCAAATATCATTTTCTGACTTGAATTCTCATCCAAACTTTTCATTTAAATCTCTCTCAGAGTAAAATCACGATATTATATTGCACATTTTTGTTTTCTGTGCATTTAAGTAAATAGGCAAATGTCATCGGTGGCTGAAGTTGCTTCTGCTTCTGCGGAGGCTTCTCCCGATAAGCTCGCGTCCATCTACGGCGGATGTGGAGCTGTTTGCTATGCGACTGATAAGAGCACCGCATTTGGGTTGACTGCACTCTGTTTTGCCAGCGAGTTGGGATGATCGGGAGATGAGGAGCTGCTTCTAGAGCTGCTGCTGCTGGTGGTGCTGCTGCCGCCTGCCTTCTGGCGGATGCCGCCTGACATAAAACGCAAATTTAACGTGACACTCGTACAAGTTGATCGCATGCGCCATAAAACACATGCAACACCTACAACAGCAACAGCAACTGCGGCCGTGAGCTGTGAGCATGCGTGGCTTCCAGTGGTGGCCACTCCGGCTTCCAGCTCCCAGCTCTCAGCTCCCAGCTCCCTCTGCGGTTGCTGTCTTGTAATTTACACAAATGTCGCGCATTTATCTTACGGCCATAAACATTTTTAAAGCCACAATATCGAATTTATTTTGACACTTTACAAAGTTGTCGCCAATGTATAGCCGTTGTTCTTGTAGTTGCTATCATAGACCACAACAACATACATATTGGCATTTTGTTTACCCTTCGACAGGGTAATTTGAAATTGTCTGGGGGCTTGGACAACCATCATTACAGCAGACTTAAAGTCACCATATGTATGTGCTCATAGCTTATCGATTCGCTCCACCAGTTGAGTCCATCATCGGAACTTATGGTTTCCTATCAAAGTATTCCCTGGGTCATAATTTCCGGTTCTCTATTCCCATGGAGATATGTAATTAGAGTAATCGGAATCATGTGTTTTCTGCCAGTTTTTACTTGCTAATTGTTTGTCATTAGCGAAGTCTTAAATTATATTTTATTGGGGGGTTTAATAAGTAATTATATCCTAACAAGATCAAGGTTTTGGAAGCCAAAGATCATACATAAAACCTATAGAATGATATATTTTATATAAACAACTTGTTTACATGCATTTATTACATTTCTGAGAACATTTCCAATTCGGTTTCTTTGGAGTTTCGCTTAATTTATCCTGCTGGCTGTTGGAGTTTGCAACTCTGCGAGTTCTGTGCGAGATTCTGCTTCTATTTCTGGTATTGGGTAATTTATTTGAAGTACCCCTTAAATGATATGCTTTTGCCATTTGGCTGTCGCATTTCTTGTTGGCTAATTGCTCTCTATGTTCGCTTGTCTTCGGCTTATCTCTGGCTTTTAAGTATTTCTGTTTCTTTTTCAAGAAAATGTCTTTGGAGTTGTTTTGCATTTGAATTTATGGCAGCGTGATAGAAATTATAGCAGCGATAACTGGCTGGGAGATCTGAGGAATGGCAATCGGAATGCGAGTGCGCCAAGTGAGACATTAAACACGAAAGCCGACCATTAATGGATGAGGGGGAAAAACCAATTGCAACTTCCATTTCTCAAGCATGCATCGGGAGATTCAAATGAAATAATTTATTAAATTTAATAAATTAGATTTGAAAGGGGAATCTTAAAGCCATATAATAGAGATCCTTCTTCAAACCCAATTAAGTAAAACTTTAAATATTTTACATATATTCATTGCATGCAACCTGAATTTCTTTCTCTGCACTAATTTCAGGCGCGACAAATGTGATTTATTTGGAGTTTTTATTGCTCTCCCAACCGAATACCATAATCCCTTTGGGCCCATATACCCATATTCGATACCCCACTGGGCCAGTAAGGGGTTTATGAGTGGAAAACGCGAGGCACGCATGGCTGGCTCTGCATTCGCTGCTGCCCCGAATGTAATAAAGCAATTTCGTTTAACTATTTTACGGCAAAAGGCGATTACAATTTTACTTATTTTTCACTTTCCAAACCAGCCAAGCAGCCAAGCAGCCAGCCCAAACCCATCCCGGGGCACAACAATCCAATCCCATGGCCCAGCTCCAAGCTGTGCGACACGCACAAAGTCATAAATTGTATCCACAAAAGGCTGGGAGACGTTAATGTGGTGACAATATTGCATGCAACCGCGTTGCAACGATTCGAGCGGACCAGCTCTCGGTGTAAAAGCTGCTTTGGCACAGCAAGTGCATCTTAGAAAAGGGGGCGGGACTTGGTTGGAGGGGCGTGGCAGCTTATCGGCGATCAGGCGACGGCGGCGACGGCGACACTGTCCCAACTCCCGAGGAGCGGACGTGACGACGCTCAAAAAATGATGACAGCTGTTGATGAAGTTGACGATTTCTAAAAATGCGTGTAAAATTAGTGTTAAAAAACATGTCAAACCCAATGTGACAGTTAAGTTTTGACATGACAGGCCAAGAACTGGCGACAACAATTACTATATGTCTGTCTGTCTCGTTGGCCAAGACTAAGACTGCGACCAAGTGCAAGTGCAAGAGCAGGACCCAGACCCCATATCCCCGGTGTTAATTCAATAACCTGGACATTCTGGCCAAGCGACGATGGCCATCGGCGATGGTTGCCTGGCTAAGCGTATGATTAACGTCCGTTTTGATGACACAGCCAACATGGGAAACATGGAGGAGGTGCCCCAGCTGGAGCTGGAGGATCAGGCGGAGTGGTGACTATAGCTGCATTGTTTGTTCGCGTGGAGCATTTGCATGCAACAATCTCAACCGGTTGCGATTGGCGGCACTTGCGGCAAGCATGTGTTCATTTCATCCAAGCACTGGTCCTCGTACTCGTACTCGTATCTTGGAAGCTCTTTTCTTGGAGCGGAGATGACAGCGGACACGAGTGCCGCATCCCATGAGACACGCACGAGTCCTCATGGAAATTGTTAGTTTCGAAATTATGGATGTTAAGAACTCCTTTAAATTTGAATTTTTTAGGTAAAAACCTTTTGGCTGCTGGTTGATTTCATAGATCATTTTTAAATATATAAAAAATATCTCATAAATAAATGCTCAAATCCTTTTAAGCTAATTTAGCTTCTTGCTTGTCAAGCTTTTTTTTTTGTGGTCCACTTAAGATTTGTCAATCTGGCACTTGGCTTATTAGCTTATTGGCCAATTCTCGATTTCTGGTTAGCATTTATCCAAAATGTCAGCGGGTAATCGACGCTTGGCTAAGCAATTGAGAGACAGATAAATCTGTCGTCTCGGGAAAGAGAAAAACCCGAAATCAAAAACTAATTTTCCGCCAACTAATTGCAATTAAGGGTAATCTTATTTTCCTGTATGTGAACTCGTTTCACCAACAACCAGTAGCTACAACGGTTGCAGGAAATTAATGTTTCTTTTATGTAATGGGGTCTCGAGACCAGGTTCAAATGGAGAAATTTTCCCAAGAGAGTTTCGTTTTTTATTTGAAATTCTAAACAACTGAATAACCCAAGAGCCCACGCAATGAAAATGTGAAATAAACCTAAGCTCCGGCACACACGCTGGGCGTCCATCTCTAAGGAACAACAAAAAATATATAAAAAAACAACGTTATTATGCCCGCCAGGGCTAATACATGCAGTTATTATTAATGCCACTGTGGAGATGGGGTCCCGGGGTTCCAGGTTGCAGGTTCCCAGTTCTCCATTCGAGGGGTTTGCCTCGGTATGTCGGCAGTAAATAAGCCTTCATTTTTCATGGCTCTCGCCTGACCGAATTCTATGCAGCAGCAGCACCAGCCAGTTCTTGGCCAACAGCAGCTGCCTTCTTCTTCCACCAAAAAAATACTGTGGGGTTATGCAAGCCAAAATGTGGTAGAAAGGAGCAGGGAGCAGGAGCAGGAGCAGGGGCACTGCCACCGCATTCCTGGCCCAAAGCCAGTCGGTTCAAATGTCAGGGGCCATAAATAAGCTGGCCAAAGAGCCAAATGGGTGACAAGGCTTCCGCGACACAGATGCTCCTTATGGCAATTGCAATTCAAGGCGCGAAACAATTAAACATAGTTTTTATTGCACAAAGCCGCCGACATTGCGCAAATTAATTTGTGCAGAAGCAAAAAACAAAAAAGAAGCAAATAAAAAGGAGCCCCAGCATTTGTCTCAAAGAAAGCGCACTAAGCAAATCCAATTTCACCGTCAGCAATGTTTATTTATCTGTCGCCGCAGCTGCATTTAACTCTTTCACCGCCGGCCAATGCAACAAACACCCAAGGCTGCCACACTCGTGGCCATATTTGTGGAGCAATCCACCTTCATCTCCAGCCGGGGATCCCAATCCCAGTCGGCTTCCAGTTAATGCAGCCGATCAACAATTTAGATACAATATCGCATATCGCATCATAATGTCGTCGTCGTCGTCATCATGGCAGTGCTTGGTGGTGGCCAGCAAAATGGCGACACTGCAGCAGCAGCAGCAGCAGTAACAGTTGCAACAGCAGCAGCCGCAACAGCAGCAACATCAAGCGCGGCGGCATCTTTTTTCGCACCTTGTTTGAATGCGCGCGCCTAATGGACGACAGCGACATTAGTTAGCCGGCCGGCTGGAGACGCTGTCTTGGTCTAGTTTTGTGTGTTTGGCTTGTTTTGGCATCGCAGATAATATATTTAATTAAAAAGAAACACGATGACAGCCAGTCGCGGATACGCTATCCATAGATCTCTTAGATCTGCGCTGCTGTGATAAGGCGAGAGACTACCCAGAAGTATGGTAATATACTGGCAAAGGGCTTTAAAACCTGAGGAATTTCCCACGCTTGGGAATACTTTCAAACCTTTATTATATTTTGAAATGGTTTTTTAAGTATTTAAACATTTTTTAATGGTTTAATTATTTTATTTAGATTTATTTATGGAACTAGAGGAATTTTTTTGATGCTTCTAGCAAAGCTTTTTTTTATAAATATCTTGTCTAAAATTATCTACATTTTTTTTTGTGAAAGGAAAACATTTATTTCTGACAATAACATATTCGAAATCTTGATTTATTATTGTATTTTCTAAATATAAATGTTAGATGGATGAGTTTTGAAGAGAATTGTTGCTGAAATGTGTTTACTAGCTCTTTTTATATAGCCTCACTTACAGAGTGAACTAAGTATTAAAATCTTTTAAAAATTATTGAATTAAAATATTTTATAATAGGCTAAAATTCCCTATAAATTAACTTCAAACTTTACTTAATATTCATCCAACTCAATCGCTTTTAAAGGGTATTCACTTTGAGGAGTCGAGGGGGCAAGACAAAAGCCAACAACGAACGATCTGCACAAAATTGGTAGCTGTCAACGCCTTTTTAATTGAAAGCCGTGTTGGTGTTAAATACTCGTAAGTATCTCTTAGTATGATTTTTGCGCCGATCGCGATATGACAAGCGGGACACTCAGACTGCCAGACAGCCAGACAGTCTCAGTCTCTCAGGCCGACATTAAGACAGCTGAATGGACAGGCTGCCGCTTATCGGTGAACTACTTTTGAAATGGAAATGAATGAAATCAAATCAAATGAAATGAAATGGGCAGAGTCAACGAATCGTATCGAATTTGAGTGCGAATCAATGGGCGACCGACAAATCGATTGAAAAATCACACACACAAAAAACAAAAAATCAACAAACTGGCAGAGAAAAATAAGATTGCATTTAATTTCTTTAACCTTGCTTTCACTTTTCTCATTAACTTTTTCGTTGGCAATTAAAATTCAATTTTTGCTCAAAAATCAAGTCAGATAAATGGCCGCACATTTCTCAAGCGGAGCGGAGTGCGCGGGAGCGTGTGAAAAAAGGCCAAGAGACGCCACATACGAGGCTTACTTGTCCATAAGAAACGCTAACAAGGCTCGGCAAATTTTTAAATGCCAATTTCCGCAAATTATTAAATGAAATTGAGGATTCCGCACGGCTATCTCTATACATCTCTGGCAAGGGGGGTTCAATCGGGCCTTGGGCCTTAAATGGTGTGTGGGATACACAGAGAAATAATAATCATAAATTATGATCATTTTGTTAGATGATTGATTTTGGTTTTTTGATATTTTTTATTTTGGCTTACGTTGCATAACCAAAAGATGTGAAATATAGCTTTTAAAGTGGGTCTAACTAGGGAGAAGAAGAATGTGCAGGTCTTAAATATAGTATTCTTTGATAATAGAGTTTTTTTCAATAAAAAAATATATATAAGATAATGCCTTATTTAAAATTACTTGATTTTTAATTATATTTTACAATCAAAAGTGTGAAAACCATTAAGATTTCAATCAGCAGGCAAACCCTTATTTTTCCCCCTTCAAACACTTGATTTTAATTGAATTTCTTGAAATTCCCAACTTGATGCTGATTTTAAAATTTCAAAATAATTTATTATTATTTATTTTGATGCTTCCAACTTTAATTGGTAATTGTTTCAAGTGCAGTAGCTGCGTGTCGTGTATTTGCAATTTGACATACTTTTGTTAACCGGCGGCAGCAGCAGCAGCAAAATCAAGCGGCAGCATCAACAATCATAATAATAATGGCCAAAGTTAATAGTGGCGCGAAAGTATGACGAATATGTAAACTGCAGCTAATCCCGCAACAAATGATTGCGATTAATCAGCGGAATTGCATTAGCTCCGACTACGAAGGAGTTATGCCCAACTGGGCGTAGCAGCAACTGTCACTGCTGCTGATTAAGCGAGATCGGCCAGAGAAGATATATATTCGCCATACGCCATGCGATCCACCAAGACGAGTTGTGGGTGCGTGCATTGGCAATTATGCTCACGGTGCGCACGGTAGTCAGCAGGGATCCCTTCCTGTGGCCAAAACTCATTAACGAGTCAATTAAGCCCCGGACAGGAAGTGGCTGGCGATTGTGCGGCAGATGCTACTCGTCATTGCCACATCCAAGCTGGCTTATCTAACGGCTCCATTTGCCCGCTGACTGGCCACATCATCTCTCAATCTCAATCTCCTCCACCTGAATCCCAATTTCCATTTGCAATCCGGCCCCAGGAGCGAGCACTAAGCGGATGCGCGTAATAAATTAATAAAGCCGGGCATTAAATGCAATGCATATTCAATTAACAATGTCAGGTGATATCTGCCAGATACATTTGGCATTCGGATTGGGATTCAGCCTCGGCTTTGCATTTCGCTCTGCCTGCCGCATTTCCTGTCAGCAAAAGCAAAATCCTAGTCCCCCGAGCTCATTAAATCTCCGAGGCTACAAAGTTGCTGGGAGAAACCGATTTTATGGATATTGTAAATCGTTCGGCGAACCTAGGGAACACTTTGCCTGACATCCAAAGATGTGTCCAAGAGGGATTAATGATGGATCAGCGAAGGTTTTATTTAGAATACAGTAAAAGTCTGGTAAGAATTAAGGTTTCTAAGGTTGGGAATGGCCCATGGATTGGAGTGGAATATCATAGCCCATCTATAAATTTACTTTTACTCACCTCATTGATCTCATCCTCGAGGGCACGTTGCCTGGTCAGCTGTCGAAGGCGCTCCCTTCGCTGCTCTGTGAGCTGCTCCAGTCGCTGGGCAGCGCGATCCACTTCGTTGAAGAGAAGAGTCACCTTGCGTAGCTTGCAGGCGGCATCCGCATTGAGGGTTGTGCCCATTGATAACGAGGCAGTCGGGGACGGTGGCAGAGATGTGCTCATCCTTTGGCCAGATGATGAAGGTAACGCTGGGGCAGAGGTGATGCCCCTGGCCAGCTCCTGCAGGCGGGCCAACTGACCCGAGCCCATCTTGCGGAGGCTGTGCAGCTGCGAGTCCATCAGCGCACGACTGAGAGCCCGATGCTGGCCATAAAGCTGGCGGCGCGTGGGCAATCCCTGAAGATCGGCGGCGCGTATATCGCTGAGGGCCGTCACCAGTCGGCCGCCGGCGAGGGAGCACTGCCGCTGGAAGGCCTCCAGCTGGGCGAAGAACTCGCGCCACTTGGCCGTGTCGTGATGCCGCTGCCCGCAGCCGGGTAGCGCCGCGAGGGCGGGTAAGGAGGGCATCAGGCAGGCGGCGGGGAGTTGCGATGGCGCAACACTTGTCGTGACTTGGTCCACGCTAATGAATTTAACCAAATGCGACGACGACGACGTAGACGTAGACGGCGACGGCTCCTGTTTGGGGTCAGAGTCAGAGCAAAAGAGCGAACTCGATGTCATTAGTGGCCAGGTTCTGTTTGCCCAGCCGGTCATGTCGGCCAGGTTAATTGGCTGGGGATCAGACTTGGGCTGGGGCTTGGACGCGGACTCGAGCTTTGGGCGTTAGCCTGTTGCCTGGCCTTTCGATCCCGCCCTCTGACTTGCACACAGAGAAATTAGATTAACTTTTGGTTTAATTAGTTTTGAATTTAAGTTAAAATTAAAGTAAGGTTTTTTTAAAATCATTAGAAATACTCTTTCCATTTTCTCTGTGTGCCAAATTGCGCAATCTGAAAGGTCAGGCTATATAAACTCTTAACCCTTGCACTCACCTGGTGGTGATCACTGTTATTGTTCTGCTGCTGCTGCTTCTGTTGCTGCTGCTCGTTGCACAATTGCAACAGACTCGGATCGCTGCAAATGGCCAAAATTTCACAATTGCCAATTTGCTTGGCTAAGAGTCTGAGACTTTGGCAAATTAAGTCGATTACGCATAAATGTTGAGACTTCTCGATGGCAATTAAAATGGTAAATGTCTGTGGGGCGGGTTGTTGCTGTTGCTGCAGTTGCTCCGCGATTTTATGGCCATTGATTGTTGCCGTCGTTCCGGGTGTTGCCGGGGTGGAACGTGGACAGAAGCTGGAGCTGCAAAGAGCAATGGAAAACAAGCAATGAGTGGCGGTCTGAGAAGTGCACGGTCAAGTCGTATAAATAACATCAAAAGTGTTTGCGATCAGTGTTGAGTTGATCGAGGAACTAGTTTGAAATAATAGTGAAATATAAGGAAAACCAAAGAAATATGTTAGAATTTCTTAAATAAAATTTTGGATAATATATCTGACAATTAAAACCCATAAAAAAGAAAGCGGAATTCCGACAAAATAATTTGATATTCCCAGATTAGTAACGATCTTAATTATATATTCCAGTTAGCCATAAAATCAAGTCATCTCAAGTGTAATAAGAAGTTTTTCATGTCTTTTACTTCACTAACCAATATATCTGTTATGCAACTATCCAAGGCCCCAACGCCTAATTAGAATTGTAAACTGCAATGAAGGCTATGATTATTCAATAAATCATCATAATCGGGCGAAGCATTTCCCGCCTTGGCTGAATCCACCTTGGCATTAATCGTTCCCATTCGAAGCTGATTCTTTGGGCTTCCAGGTGAACTGGTTCGCATGTGGGCTGCTGGCCCAGCTCTAGTGTGTTTCCATGCTCCATGCTTGGGCGGATTGGGTGGTGGTGTCCGTTTGGGAAGCGAGCAGAACACACCGACTCTGGGCTACGCCCAAAACGAGTTCAGCTTAATTGGCAATAAGCGGCCTCTGCACTTGGCTCTCACTTGGACTTGGGCCAGATGAAGCACTTTACCTTTCGCAAAATCACGTAACTATGACAAGTTGGTAGCCACTTTTAATCAGCGTAAATAAAAATTGAAAATTGCTGCTAATGGCAGCTGCCGCTCCGCCAAGAGGTAAGGCAAGCCAACCCATGCTAAGCCAAGCCAAGAGCCGTGTCTTAACACTTTGCCCGAAGTTTGCTCAGCTCACAAGTCTGAAATTCTTTAAAGCCAGCGGTGCTTCGCTGGCTAACTGTAAACGCATGCCGGGGCCAGGTAGGTTCTCACATGGCAATTGGCAGTCGGAGGCACAAGTCCACCCACTCCCACTCCCGCTGCCGCCGCACTTTAAGTTGCAGTTGCAAATTGCACGCAATGCTTGCGGGGGCCCAGAGATCTGCGCTGATGTGGCGTGTTTTTGCCAAGCTGCCGGGTTGGCAGAGCGGCTTAATGATGCCGCACAGTGCGGCTATAAAGAGCGACTAGCATTTCAATTTCAAAGCAGTCTATATACACGCTCAAATGAGCCAGCCGCCGACAGCAGCAGTAGCTCTTCCGTAAATTAGCTTCCCACTTCAAAGTTGAAATACCCTAACTAAAGGCTGAAGGGGTTAATATAAAGAAAGATAAAGAAGTTCACTGAAGAGGTATCGATGCTGACTAAAGCCTGTCTTTGGCATATAGAGAATTCTCTTCAGGAACTATAAGTTTTCTTCAAGAAATATTATTTGAGGTTAATTAAGTTTGCAATAAATAACAAAGACTAATTTTCCGCCTGCTAGATTCTTCAAAGAAATCTTGAGAACCTCTTGAAAACCCCTCCCCTTAGAAACCTTTGCTGATTTGATTTTCGAATGCATTTCGGTTTCGGGAACAGCCGCGCATGCTCTCTCCGATTTAGTCGATTTTGTAGGGCAAGACGCATTAAAATATGAGCACAACCCTAGGCCAGGTCAAGCGTGTGCAACCCGAGCTTTTCTTTTATATCCGTATTATGCGCAGGCATGCATATTTATACTGGAGTTTGGAGTCGTAGTCGTAGTCGCAGTCGTAGCTCGGAGTATACCTTTCGCAGGCAAAGATTCCGAGAAGTGCAGTGCCCGCCAAACTCTGTCCATAAAAACAAATTTAATTGCAAGCTGTCACACATGGCGGAGGGAGTTGTGGATTGGCATCGGAGCTGCGACTTGGTCCCTGTGCTTGGGAGTCGGAGTCGGGGAGTCGAGGTCAGACCTCTGGCCCAGACAAATGATGTAAGCTCCGGATAAGCCAAGTGGCCATGTTGACACTGCGCGCAGTGGTGAAAACTGTGCGGAGACCAAATATCCACATCCCCAGCCATAGCCACAGCCACATCCATATACCCCCATCTTCAGCCAACATCTAATATTTGCTGTCCATCTGGCTGACATTCGGAATTGGACAGGCAGCTAATGAATACCTTACACATGTCGGCAAACAAACGCAAATAATGTCAAGTCTCGGAGCTCCAACTCGTCATGAGTCAGGTCAGAAAGATCCGAAGACTGGATGCGATGCGATGCCATGGGATGGGATGTGATGGGATGGGATGGGATGAGTGGAGATGCTGATGATGATGAGGCGGCAGCAGATGTGCCAGTTTTTATTCGGTTCGCTTTTCAGCGCAACTGCCACTGCGAGCACACTTGGAAAAGCTCAAG
The DNA here is from genome assembly GCA_035045905.1 of Drosophila anomelani. Taxonomy (NCBI): domain Eukaryota; kingdom Metazoa; phylum Arthropoda; class Insecta; order Diptera; family Drosophilidae; genus Drosophila; species Drosophila anomelani. The sequence goes on from JAWNOO010000165.1 coordinate 16,912,695, forward strand.
AGAGCTCTCACTGGATCAGAGATGTATATTTGCATTATTTAAAAGTAAATCTAGAACTTTAGGGGGTGAAAAAGAATGATTTTAGATCGATTGATTTCAAGCTGATTATTGACTTCTTTTAGCTTTGATTTCTAGAGGATTTTTTAGTTTTTAGTTTCCTGTAATTTCCTTATTCAGAATCTTATTCTAATTTTTTTTCAAGTGCAGAAATCTGTGCAAATGTTTGTCAAAGAGTTTTCTACACGATTTGGCCGCGTTTTACCAATTGGCATTGAAGCAATTAACATCAACTTGCAGCTGGAGATAGAGATGGAGATGGAGTTGGAGCTGGAGATGGAGTTAAAGATGAAGCTGGAGTTGCTGGGGCTTTGGAAACTGGAACGGGAATCGCACTGCCAACTCTAAGTGGCCGCCCGATACGAGTGTTCTCTTATGTCGATTTAGATTTCACAGATTTCTGATATTTCCAGGAATCGTGTGGCCGGGCTCGTAGGAAACCTTTGGCAACAGCAGGCATTATAGAAAAATAAAAGTTCACATCATAAATTTTAAAGTGTCACGAATCTGTCTGGCAAAAAATAAAAAAAATCATTCATTTGCCTGCAGTTATCGCCGGCTACCTCTCTCGCTCCAGCCATGTCAGCGCCTCTCATTTGCTCCTCAAAGGGAAGCCGCACACAGACCCCCCCGCAAAAGCCCCACAAAATGCAGAAAAATAAAAATAAGAAAAGCCTGCCTGAGAGGAATTCTAATTTACACTCGTCAGCAGGGAAGGAGCACTAAGTTCTGCGGGAAAGGGGAGCTATGGGGATTTCCCCGGGCTTTCCCATGACCTTTGCCGTGATCCCGTAAATTGAAGCTCGTTAAGAAATTTTTAACGCTCTTTTGTGCTAGAACTTCAATGGCATATTAATAGTTTTGCTTTAAAAAAGGAACAATAAGTAAAATAATCTATAAGTTTAAATATTAAATATTAAATATTAAATATATAGAAATAAAATGAAATAAGTTTTAATAAGGAAAGTTCTCTGTTTGAATTATTTCATAAAATGTAAACCAAGTTAGAGGCAAAACAATCTTGTAATAAATTCTTTTTATAAATATTTAATATCCAGCTAATGTGCTATAATATGTCTTGACTTAAAAACACTTAAAACTTAAGAGCCTTAAGTCGTAGTTCAATATACTTCAATATACAATATCAGTTAATCTTTAGTTAATCCGACAATCTTATCGGGAATCCTTTTTCCCTTTCCTCTTGCACTTAAATCTTGTTCTTGTTATTTAATATTCCTTTACTCAACTTTGCCCTCATTATGTATTTTCTTTATAGAAAAGGGCCCCATCTAGGGCAGATCTAGGGCAGATAGCCAACCCTGTTGGACAGTGTTTATCGACTTTTAGACCAGACTTTTGTTCTATTTTCTAAGGCTAAGTTCTCTTGACTCACAATGCAAGTGCTATTCGCTGTTGTTGTTGTTGTTATTGTTACTGTTGCATGTTTCCTTTTAGCCAAAGTGGCAAATTGACTGACATGCATTCGGCCAAGCAGGAGGCGGGAGGGTGGTGGAGCGGAGTGGGAGTGGGAACCGAACCGTCTTAAAGGCTTAAATGCAGCTCCGCTTCGTTCCCAGCGCCATTTGGCTGACTTGGCAGAGTTGGCTGGCGCATTTGCATATCTGCTCGTAAATATGGATGGGCCGACGACGACTGCTACAAGGCATCGAGTCTATGAACTTATTGCCAGACAAATTGAAATGCCTGATTCGGATGCAGATGCTGGGGGATTCTGGGACTCGTACTCGTACTCGAACTCGTACTGGTTCTGGTTCTGATTCTGGTCGTGGTTGTGGTTGCCCACAGCTGCTCGTTGAGCCCATTCCCATGCGTTACTTTGACACTAAACCGATAGAGCTGATTCTAATTCTGATTCAGATATGGAAATTGAGATGTGCACAGAGGGAAAATGTGGGATTTTTCTTAAAAACTTTTCTCATATATATTAAAACTAAGAGATTCAAGTCTTTAAGGTTTTGGCTTGAAGATTCCTAAGCTATCCAATCTGTGGACTTGAAAGAATACTGTATTTTATTACTAGTTATTTCCAGTGTACATCCACTGATCCCCTCCACTCACCTGCGCTCCGGAATTGTGCTGTAGTAGAGGAGCAGCGTGGCCAGCTCATAGCAATTGAGGCCGGCGGACGCCACACAGGCCGCGTCCACGCTCACAAGTGGGTCGCCTCGGAGGGTGCGTGTGCCTGCAACAAGAAAGATACAGCGGGAGGGATCGTTAAGGACGATGCTTTATAAAAAAAAAAAGATCGTCTCGTCGTCGAGGTGTGGGAAATCACACTCTGACACTCCGATCTCAATTGCTGCGCCCTGGGTGGCCCCCCTCCCCAACCACTTCGATAATGTGCGAAAAAGCGTGTGCATATTAATTGAAAAGCGCCAACTTTATGATTTTCCCAACAACTTTTGGCCAACACCAACCATGTTGGCCTAGGAAAATCGGAATGGCCAGGGAAATGGCAACGCGGCCGGAGGCAAATTGCCCGATGGGGCGTTACAAAGCGATTCCAATTTATAAGCAAATTCGTATTTCGGTCCAGTGAAAGTCTAGAATTAGACGAGCGGCACTTGGGGGGAGGCGACGCGCAGCGAAAATGGAAAGTTTGTCACCTAGGTCCATGGACGGAGGCTCACCTGGTAGGTAGACGCCGCTGGTCAGCAGTTTCTCGGGCAGCTCGCCAATAGAGCTGGGCGGCAGTAGCTCCGTCTCGCAAGTATCTGCAGAGAGAGAAAAATGATTAAGAATGTTAAAAATAAAGTTTTATAACAATAAAGCTAAGCAGTTGAAGATTTAAAAGCTTTCTTTGGAGGGTTTTTGTTACATAAAATGAGGTTTAAAGCATCATCTTTTTAATGGCCCAACATGAAAAATATTTTGTATATTTTAACATTCCTTATTCTAAACATTTAACACTTTTTCTTCACGTGCACATGGCAACCAGAAAAGCCTCTAGAAAAAAGCCAGCCATATGGAGGGTAAAAATATGGGTTAATTGTATTTTAAACGCTCGACGGAACCTTGAAAACTGGTCCAGGATCTGCGCCGTTTGCATAATAATGTCACTTGATTAATTTCAAGCTGTTCGGCAGCTCACACAGCCCACAGCCCACACTGGTGAGCTCTCTAGGAAGGGGCGTGGCTGGAGCGAAGCCTTGGCTCCGCTAACCGAAAGCCGCGCCGAAAACGAGTTCGTCATAAATTTAATTTTCCGCCTGCCTCCGGGGACTTTCGCATGCGACAAATATGTTCCAATGATAAATGCGGCACATTTCAGCGTCTCGGGAAATTCTGCAGCCAATGGAATGAACTCCGGCCACCTGTTGTTGCCGTGCTGCTGCTGCTGCTGCCTTTCGATGGCGGAGAGCCAAAAACGAATGCGACCCGCCGCATTGTAATTCAATAGCCCGACCACAATAGCCCCCGCACTTGTCGGCTGATTTATGTCCGCTTGCAAATTGCACCCACACCCAGCCTAGATCGCGGTTGAACGCATTCCAGGAAACAGTGGAGGAAAATCTCCGAAAAATTTGGAGTTTTTAACAGCAAATATCTAAAGATATTGTTTTGGTTTAAACTAAATTTTAAGACTTACTTTTTATAGATTTTTTCAACGATTTTTCAGCATAGGAAAACCTTGGTATTATCTCTGATAGGTGAACCAACTTTCCAATACTCTGACACTGTGATAATCTTATACTACCTAACAAGTTAAGAATAATATACATAAAATCGAATAAATCATAAAAAGGGCTTCCTAATTTTTACCTCAGAGTTTAAATTTAAAATAAATATAGTTACCTAAGCTTAAACTTTAATAAAGAACTCTGGTAGAACCAATTTTAATACCTCAACTCTCAGTTAAAATTAACAACACTGATATATACCCACTGTTGCCACAGTGGAGCTCCGCATAGCACTGCTTTGGTTTCTCATTTAATTTTCATATTTTAGGCTTTGACAAATTAAAAGGCATTTGCACCGTTGTCGCTGCCGCAGAGACAACGATATTTTGCGGCTAACCGCGTCTCGCCGGATGCCGTGGGATGTCGATGTTAATGGCTAATGGCTAAAACCACGGCTGCCGGCGGACCTCCTCCTCTTCCTCCTCCTCTTCGAACGATCGGGCATTTTGAAGGGGCCAGTGGGCATTTTTAGCCGCCAATAAAGAACGGCTTTTAAGATTTTCAAGAAATAATGGATACACACCGATAGAAGTGGCAATTCACGAGTCTGACCAACATAATTGAGAATGGATAAATTTTTAATGGATAGCGTTGTCGAGTAACTGAGTTTCTTTTTGGCAAATCATTTATTCTTCTAAATGAAAACGCCATAAAGATTACGTTTTGGGTGAGGTTCCAGAACTAAATCAAAAACCGGAAATATTTTCGGTGACCACAATAAAGAGATAAGCATCTAAAGTGAACCACATTTTTGGCATGATTTCTGGCTTGCTCGAATTTCACTCTTTGCATACTTTCGCTAGAATTCAGGGCATAAACTCGTAGTGTCAGCTCCAGTGATCTCAGCTCAATCTGCGGCTATTAATTGATTTAAATGTCGGGCAGCATTTATGAACAGAAAATATATCAAATTAGCGCTAAAACTGAATGCTATCAAGAGGCATACCATTAGGCCATAGCCCGCCGCCAACTCGATGGACTTCAAAGCGCCGTTCGAAACGATAGCAAATGTAACTCCACTTTGGGTTGGCTCGACTTTTGGCTGCGGGGCGTTTAATTGAATAGTTCGGGCTCACAGATTTGCATACGGCGATGCAGGCCATGGAGCTAAAACAAATAAGACAAATCACGCCCAGAAATGGCGATAAGCCAGCCACGAACTGGTCGCTCTGTTGCAACTGTTGAAGTTACATGGAAAGAAATTTTTGAGGCGAAAATATAAATAGAAATGTATAAGAAAAATATATTTAGAGTTGGACCTGAAATCCCCATGTTTATAAATGGATTTTTGTGCCTTATATTTTCATATTAAAATACATTTTATAAGATTTAATTTAGTTTACAAATCCTAAAGGTTAGCTAAATATTTCTCACTGCTTTCAAAAGCTCACAAATATTCCGCCCGATATCAGAGTAATTGCTTTTTGCCACTGGCCAACGGGGCGCATGCGTAATGGCATATTACGTATACGTAACCCAGACTCACCCAGACTGTGATGCTTCTCCACGCCGCCGCAGTCGCTCGGCTCTTCGTCGCTATCAATGTGCGGAAATGAGTTTCCCAGACAGAAGAGAGGTAGAGCCGGCGAGGTGGACACTCCGCTGGCCTCGTTGCCATTGCTGTTCCGCTTCTTCGCCTCACTGCTGCTGCACTGAAGCTCCTCGCCGGCACTGGAGCCCGAGCTGGAGCTGCTGCTCCTGTCGCTCACATTGCTGTTGCCCGACGAGGTGGAGTTCATGCTGTCCTGCCGATTGGTCAGGCGCCGGAGCATGTACCGGCTGTTGAAGAGTTTGTTTTTGGTAATCAAGTCGCTGCGCCGCAGCGCACACTTGGGCGATCCCACCAAGCTTTGGCTGTGACTGCAGCCATTATTGTTGTTGGCCTCGTCCAGCAGGTCCTCCCCGGGATGCATCTGAAGCTGCAGTTCGTTGAGGGAGACCCGCTCGATGCTCCGCTCCACGCTCACCAGCAGATTCTGCAGCAGCTGCGGCAGTTCGCCGCTGTCTGCTGCCATTAGGGCTGCCGCTGCCGTGGTCATTTCCAGTCGAAGCACGCTCAGTGGTAGCTGCTGGGGATTCGTGTGATCTATGCAGTGGCTCTGGACGCTCTCCTCCGTGCGGGACGAACGCCAAACAGCATAGAGCCGTGCTATGGAGTCTGCTTCGCTTTCCGCGGATGCTTCTGTAAGTCAGCAAGAAAATTAATGGTTACTTTGGGAGATTAAAAGAAGTAAATATAAATATTTTATGCTATAAATACATATCTTATATCCCTCTGAATAAAATCATTACGAATGAGATAAGACTAAGTAATTGGTATCTAGATAAATCTTGTAACCACTTTTTTTCTGGCCAGTACAAAGTCGCATTCTAGTTTCATTTAAATTGATCAAAGCTACCCCCAGACGGCCGTAAGTGATCGATTATATTGATTGCTGGTTGTGTGCCCCAGCCGAGGCTAATCATAGGCATAGGGCTAGACCCTAGCTTCCCCTCCCTTGATCCCTGTCGACCCACTTACCCAATTTGATGCAGAGATACAGCTCCGTCGGGCGAAGTGCGTGCGCGATCTCAGCGTCGCTCAGCTGCAGCACCAAAGCTCCATTGGACGTTGCCAGCGGCCAGCCGGGATGCCATAACCAGGACTACAAGGAGACCAAGAGGGGGGATAAGATTGCAGATTGAGTAACGAAATCATTTGCAAATTTTTATTATTACTACGATTACATGTTTGGCCGGCCAGAAATTGTGCAGGCCGCAGCAACACCCGCAAGTGTTAAGCTGCGGAAAGGAAACCGAAAACCGATAAAGAAACCAAAGCCAGCGAAAAGCCTGGCCAAAAACCGAGGCCCAGAGACTGGCTGGAAAGCGCATTAAAAATGGCCCAGACTGTCCGACGTCAGACGTCAGAGCTGTGGATACTTGGATATTTGAATATTTGGAGGCCTGAATGTTCGAGGTCTCCCCCATGTTTGTCCGACAGTTGGCCATATCGGAGATGGCGAGTGTGGCAACTATTTTTGTACTGAGGCGACTGAAACTACACAGGCAGAAAAATATCTTGGGAGAGTGCAAATAAAGCCTTGATTTCTCTGCAAACTTAAAGTCGTAAAAAATATACTGTGAGTAAAGCTAGTCCTTTGGTTATGTAATTCCTGATTTGTATTAAAAAATATTAAACAATTCAATATATAGTTTCTCTTTGTGCATCACAAAATATCCCAAACTGGCACCGCCTGGCGATGGCGATGGAAAATTATAGATAAATCATGCAAGTCAAACTTTTTTGGCAATTTTTGCTAATTTTTGGTTATTACCCTCAGCGTTTGCGCCAAGTTGAAAACTCAAAAGCTGAAAGCCCAACGCAGATTTCACCCCTACGGGAATGTGAAATCGAATTCGAGACTTAAAAAAAAACAGCGAGAGAGAGAGCTCCTAGACCGAGGCCCGATTCCGATCCTTTGGCTTGCCATTAATTGTTGCAATGCGAAAATGTTTCTTCGCATTGTTGCTAATTTGCCAGTTGCTCAGATTTTTTTGTGCATTTTGAGCTCGGCTTTGTTTTCCGACTGGAAAATGGACAGTGGAAAAAAAGGTGCGCGCTGCTTGATTTATAGCGCCTTTTGACTCAACACAAAAACTTGGATATTTTATTGGTAACAAAGCGATTGCTGTTTTTTGTTTTTATTGTATTGTTGCTTTTGCTTTTGCTGCACATGCCACCCAGCAAGGTGAGACAGAGATGGAGGGACAAGGAGAAAGAGACGCGAACATAAATCAATTGTTGTCGCCCGAGAGGGGGGGCTCTGGCGAAGAGGGTCGCCGATCGAAATCCATTCAAACAGAAAATGATCAATTTTGTCATTTGATCAAAGCCGCAGCAACGATCGCAACGCATCGTTTACAATCGATTGAACAAAATGATCATCGCCGATCAACCGAACCACACAACGACAACGCAACCACTTCCTCCCGCTCCGAGGCTTTTGGGAGCTGCACAAAAAAATATATATTTTGAAAAAAATAATGTGTATTTAATATTTAATATTAACAATAAATAAAGTAATCTTAGACCTTTATTTTGTGAAAGCTCTGCTTGAACTTTGCCAGGAAGGGTATGTAATTTATTGCCTCAAATTAGTCTTTTTCTTAGAGTTCAATAAATGTGTTTTAAAAGATCTAATTGTTATTAAATATTACAAAAAATATAAACTATTTTTGTACTCATATCTAGGCACTTTGTTCTATATTTTATTTACCAAAATATCATTATAACCTGGGTTCCTCGAAATATTTTGTACTTGAGCAACATTTATTAAACATTTTAAAATTAAATATACATTTTTAATAAATAAAATTTCAATAAAATTTAACTGAATGAAATTTAAACTTCAAAAAAATCCCTTTATATTTTCTGTGTGTGTTTTCATGGAGGTATCGTTGTATAAGCCCCTGTCGCCACATGCTAAAATAATGATTTTCGTAACATTTTCTGCTTGATTGCTCCCAGATCCAGCTCCAAGCTCCAAGCACCACCAAGTTCCATGTTCCATTCTCGGTGCCGGTGCCATGTCTGCATCTCTGATCCGATCTGCTCCGATCGGAGCCTATCCGATCCAAAGGGGGGGTTCAGTTCTAAATCATTGGAATCGTCGCTTCGGCGGCGTTTCAGTTTCGTCGTCATTGACCCAAATGCGCGCATCGCTCGGACGCCGCTGGTCATTGTCATCGTTGTTGTGGTTGTTGTTAATTTTCTTGTTATTTTTATTGTAATATTGTCAATGTCTTGTTGTATTTATTTTGTAATTTTTTGTGGCTGTTTGCCGGTGGTGTCGCCTACGCTGGAAGCAACCCTCTCGAAACAGAGGGTTTGAGTTTCTGTTGAAGGTTTTAATTTAGCATTTAAAATGAAGTTGCTTTAAAGCAAGGAATTGTTTAAAAACAAAAGGTAATTAAATATAAAATATTTGAACTGAAAAATACTGTCTTTACTAAAGCATTTTTATACTCCTTGCTTTTATTAACACCGAAAAATATTTCATGATTCAAGACTTCCGACTAGCAAAAGATTTCTGAGAATTCCACAGACAAAAAAAAGGAAACCAAAGGGTATAATAATTTCACCATAACAAAGATACAAAAGTATCTTTTTGTTATGGTCATTTGGTGCTTTTTGTGCCTGGTTTTGGGGCTCTGGATATTTTCAATTTGTTGTGGGGCGACAAATTTCCGTTCCATTGGCGGCTTTCGGCGTTCAGCTTTTTGGCTTTCGGCATTTTGAGTGCCTGCCCATAAATCTGCGGCCAGATTTCGGCGAGGATTTGTCTGAATCCTGGCCGGGATCAGAGCATATATCATTCCATCATTGTGTGTTTTTTGTTTTATTTTTTTTTTTTTTTGCCCATTCCCACGCCTTTGATGTTGAAAACTAAATTACCGAGCGGCAGCGGCAAAACATAACGAAACGAAACGAAAACCCATCAACGGGCGGTGGAGTCAACGGATCGACGGGCCGTATATATGAGTAATCAAGCCGACATGGGTCGGCATTAGCATATATGCAGATATATACAGATGTCTTGTGTGTGGCCAAAGTAAAATGTATGAATGGCCGTGTCCCGGAGTGTGGCGCCCAGCCTATGCCAATTATTCAATGCGGGTGCAGTCGTACACGGATTCGGATTTGGACTCACTCGGCTGGGGGATTGGGAGGAGGACTGCGGACTGGGATCCGGGACAGAACCAGGGGGACCACCGTCAAAGCCAACGAAATTACGCATGCAGGGCGTTGCACAAAAATAAAATAAAATAAAAGAAAATACAACAAGCGACACGCCGCCCCTCACTCATCGACACATGCACTTGGCTTGTTTTCTTAACAAATTGTGAAGGAACCGTGCAAGCTGGCCATAAAACCATGGGGGGTTCCTATAAAGTATATCGATCCGATTTCAAATATGGCAAAAAACCTTCTTGGCAGCGTGCATTTATGATCTCATTTACCAGGATTAACTTTTACAATTTAAATTCATTTTTATGAGTATAAGTAAGGGAGTATCTTTGGAGTGTTTACTGTACAAGCCACTGGCTGGCAGGTTGGCTTTTTGTTTTGTATTTCATCTACCAATATTTTTTCCTAATTTCTCAGCTCGACCAATAATTAATTTGTTGGGAAAAGGGCCACACCTGGTCAAAAGCGCCGCCAGCGATCGATAATTATCATGTGTAAGCGGCCTCGGGTTTTATATTTTGTTTCTTTTATTTTATTTTCCTATTTTTGGGTGGATGTTGGCCATCAGGGGAGAAACCGTTACTTTTGCCAAATTGTCTTCGATGGCCAACAATTGATATTTTGGCGGATTGTTATTTATTTTTAATTTGTCTTGCAAAATTGATGTTGTGGGTTGAGCAAAGAGCCGGGGATTCCATCAATTGATTAAAATAGCTTTGTCTGCAGGAACATTACAGCTGGGTTATATAAGACGCCTCAGGAATTTGATATTTTGTTAAAGATAAATATAGTTTTTGGAATGTGGAAATAAACAAAAAGCAAGCAAATAGATGTGGGCTATAAATCAATCTCTAAAAGCTGTTAAAATTGTAATTCGAGCAAGTATTAATCATAGAGTATTTATGAGCAATTTATGTCAGAAAAGCTGTTAATATTTTATGCATTTATATCACTATTTGGAAGTGATTAACTGGCTTGTTTCTTGGTTAATTATTTTTAAAAGCATATATTTCAAGTAGCTATATTTCAAGTATAAGTGGATTCAATGGTTTAATTCAAAAGAAGATTTATTTAGAATCTGTGAAAAGGAAGTTTTTCAGTTGTTCTGCTCCACATACAGAGTTATAAAATTCTTCGATTTATCTTTTGTTTGTGCAATTTCCTCCTTATAGCTGCCTCTATTTGATTTCCTATTTCCACATGTTTCCTGTATCAATTACCAATGCAAATTTTCTGGTAAATTTTCTATATTTAGAAGCTTTATTTTGCACTCCCTCTGGAAATGTTTTGTGCAGAAAAATAAAAGAAAAACAGAGCCACATATCTTTGAACTTTTGCACCAACAAAGCGACTCACTTTATATATATTTATTGCCGTCAACGTCACATTTCCGCTTGATCTGGCGCGGATTGGCCATCAGCGGAACGTCATTGGCACCACCAACATTTTGCATTCACATCCACCACCAGGCCACGATGCACCACCGCAGGGGAATCCAAGAGCACGTCCATGTCCGTGCCCATGCAGATGCCACATTTGATTCGGATCACTCCGGCCACACCTACAAATTGTTTGTGCTCCCCCAAAGAGTGTGTGTGTGTGTGGATATTGCGGGGGCGGTGGAGAGCTTCTATATACTTTTTCACATATAATATATATAGTATTTATATAAAGTATAAATGCAGAGAAAAAATCGGACATAAATGAGTCATATTTCCATGGTTTTACTTCGTTCTTTTTGAGCCTCAGAGTTAAGGTCTTTGGCTTGTGATATGAGTTAATTAATGTTTATATTCATTAATTATGTTTTTTTACTTGATTTTCAATTTAAATATATATTTAAGAAAACTTGATAAATAACTTAAAGATAGAGTTAATTTCCTATTTAATTTAAATGATATTTTATAGCTTTTTTATGATTATTTTTTATTTTTTAACTCATTTCAAAGTAATCTTATTTTTGTCCGTGTAGCGACTTGCCCCGCTTGTGTGGGGCCGATTTTTCGCAATGCAACAAGGGGCAGGGGCAGGAGAATACGAATATATATGGCTATATGGCGATATGGCGATGGAGATGGCACCGAGAGTGAGACGAAAATAGATCAGGTCTAGGCTGTCATGCTGGCTGCACGGCCGGAATGCCACGGCAGCAGTGTTCTTGGAAGACCCGTACCACTCCCCCTCCTCGGTATGGTGCTGCAAATTGTTGTTTGCATTTTGGAGCAACGCTCTCGATGCTGCAGGAAGTCGCTGCTTACATTGGCCCTCGATTGGGTGCTGAAATTCCCTAGGGAATGGGATCGGATGCTGTCACAGTTATGGGTTATGGCGGAGGGCTTACGATAACAAAGACCGTTTCGATTTCGAGGCAACTTCAAAGGCAGCCACAAAACTGTTGCAAGTTGTTGCTGGTGGTGCCTGGTTGCTTGGTGCCTCGTTGCAAGTTGCTGTTACATCAGCACAAGACTCTCAATTACGAGTCCAATTGGCGGGGCACGAGTAGCGGCAAAAACCGGTACCCGCTGGAGGTTCTTCTGGATCGGAGGAGCTGCTGCCCGCTGCCTGCTGGCTGGCTGCTCCAATCAACCACTTTCAGTTCACAGCTGATCATGAACTTCGGCTAAATCAGCTGAAAACGAGTTTTTATGGCATAATAACGAAACGGTCGAGCAAGAAGTCGCGGCTCCACAACAATGATGACGATCTGATCTGAGTGTCTGTGTTTGTTCAACTGCTTTTCAGCTTTCCTCGGCCCGGGTCTCGGTCTCGGTCTCGGACTTGGACTTGAACTGAGACTTGGACTTGGACTGGGTAATTGAAAAAGTTGTTAGCCACATCAATTCCAAAACGGCCGTAAACTTGTTAATGCATCCACCCGGCCGAAAAGACATTAAAACACCAATAACCGTAGTCATCGATGGCATCGCTTATTCTTGCGAGATTCGAAGGGTTCATCGAACACAGATTTCGGGGGCCAATAAGGAAGTGCAAAACGGGTAGCTGAAATTATTTGATTGTTTTCGTTTGGGGGAAATGAAATTCTATGATTCTAAATTCTGGGAAATTCTGGGAAATTCTAGTATTCTAAGCGGTGACCACGAAATGTAATTCCGTGGAACTCCGAACTAGTAGGGACAACTGCAGCGACAACCACGCCGGGGCCAAATCGAAATAAACTTTATGCACGTAAAATTTTAATGAGCACAGCACGAAGTCAATTTCAATGCTAATCCGGCGGCCAAAAGCCAGACGGTCAGACGGTCAGACGGATTTGACCAGGAGTTTGGGGGGACCACCACCGAGTTGCTGGTTGCAAGTTGCTTGTTGCTTGCCGCTGCTGCTGCCGCTTGTTGCATTTGCTGTTGTTGCACATGTGCCCTAAAGCCACAAATCACGAAGGTGGCGGGATCTGACATCCTACTCACAACCGATCCCCTTAGGCAAGGTGTCTCAAACACTGACCAACAAAGTCCTGGGATAAAGAAACCTATAAAAAGTACTCGTAAATTTGCAGGGTTTTATGAAAAGATAAAAGGAGCTTCATGATGAAAGCTATCGGAAAATCTTAAAATATAAATAGAAAAATTAAGGAAATGCTTTGGAAACTAAATAAATATTTCATAATATGAAAATACTTGCAATTTCTGTTTCGAAAAGGTTTCTATTATATCATTTGTCACCCGCTGACTAGTGTAAACCGAGAGTTACGCTTGAACTTGACAAATGCCCAAATAACGTGATGCCGAAACAAATCCTGGAGCTGAACCTGAACCGGGAGGTAATTTATTATTGAACCATTTATTAGAGCGTGTCGTTGTCGTGGTCGTGGCGCTCTTTGTTGCAAGCTGTATTGTAGATGTTGCCCCGTTGCCGCAGTTGTTGCATTTGTGTGCAAAGTCCACAATTGTCGCTAGGGTTTGTCAGTCATTCATGGGATGATTTGACGGCTTCGTTTGTTCGCTGCACAATTTATAGGTAACTATTTGCTTTGCCCGAAGCGTTTGTGGCATTTGAAGCAGCCGATTCCCACCACGACCAGGTTCATGTCTGGCCAGAGGATTGGAAATGGGACTGCGACTGGGACTGGGAATGGGGATAGAGTGGGGATGGTATCGCCTTTGTCTTGGTCTACCTGTTGGCATTGCAGCATTCACCTCCATGCACACACACTGGCGACACGATCATAATGAGGATAATCACGATGGCGATGATGAGACAAAGACAAAGCAAGACCAAACAAATAAACAGGGAGAACCAAACCGAACCGAACAGAGCAGCAGACGCAAACACAAAAACTATAAAGGAACAAAAGTATCCATATATGCATGAGTGTGTTTCTGCGAGCGCCGTGCCGCGGATTCGGTGTCTGCCACTTGACGTGCCTGCCCCCCGGCAGCTCCTCCTCTGCGATTCAGTCTCAATCCCAATCCCTAACCCAATCCCAAGCCAAACCGCGACTCATCGCTAGCCTGCGGCTTTTGTGCTGGGTTAATTACTAAGCGAGTCACACGCGCTTGAATTATTCAAGGCTATCTTCTGGATGCATTCGTATCTATTGCCAGCTACTCTCGGATACAGATACAGATACAGTGGCTGGAGGAGCATAAAACTATTTTGTCACGATATCTTCAGGATTTCGTTTTAATTTTTATGTATTTCTTTGTATCCTTTAAAATTGTTTAAAATTTATAAGAGTTATTTAAATATTTAATAAGAAGAATTCTGTATTTCCTAATTATAATTATAACAGGAATTTGTTGATAAATATCCCTAGATTTTTATCTCAATTTTTTCTGTGTAAAATAAAGTATCTTAGAGAAACCCCAACGCCATCTCCCGAAGCATTACCTGAGGATCGCGTAGTGCACACGCGTCTGGTAACTCAATCTGCCGGATTGCACAGGTGAGCTAGGCGGGGAGGGAAAAGCTGGAAGGCAGACACCACCTGGCTTTGTTTTGTTCGGGGCGACAGCGTTTATGACTAAGTATTTTATAATGAAGTGGCAAATGTGTAGCTGCGGAGTTGTCCGGCTAAATAATTGTTAACATTACGCTGCAAATTGTTTGCATTTAGTGAGCATTTTTTTTGTTGCAAAGAGCTGAGGAAAATGGATTGCCAGACATACCAAGAAATGTATATATACGCCTGGCATCTATGTCTAAAAACTATCTTTTTCAGAACCTCCCAGTGGGGGGACTGCATTTAATGGATGAGTTTATGGGCGATAATTAAGTAATTAAAGTGTAATGAAACTTGAGAATATTTCTGAGTAATTTTAAAGAAATTTACTAAGATTTCAATGAAGGTATAAAGCTGGCCAGTAAGCTAAAATTATTAAACATATTCCTGGGAAACCTGTAAATAATATCTACCAAGAATAGATTCCTTACACCTGCTATCTTGGAGCTCATTGACCCATCAAATGCTATATCTTAACGCTCTCAGGCACATATTTCTGTCAAAATAATGGACAAACTGTGCACACTTTGCTGCATAATAAACCCAGGCGGCGTACGAGTGTAATCCCAATGTTTGCTCATTGACGAGTCCAGTCACATATCATCCATATCCTGAACAGCGACTTCCTCGCCAAACACACACGTTCATGGATATAAAGATACTATATATACAGATATAGCCGTGCGATCTGTGGAGCCAAACCAAACAACACGTGTTCGAATGGCGAATGCACTCACATGAACACACACAGAAAGGGGGCCGGGAGTGAGTGAGTTTTACAAGTTATTTTATGCAAGCCATAAATATGCACTTTACACTTTGCACATTTCTTTCTTTTTCTCTCGCCCCTCGGGAGAGTCTCTAATTCCCCGCCAAAGCAAAATAAAATAAAAGCAAAACAAGCGGCCAGATGCTCTTAGTTAGACCAACACAAATACTATGTATATCCAGGCAGACATTCAGACACCCAGACACATGGCAGACGCCATGGTCCCGGAGTCGAGTCGAGTTCGGAGTTGGGTCCAGTCCGCAGAGTCCGCCAGTCCCCTAGAGCCTGCATACAAATTATGTACAAAACATGTTTCCAGAAATGTTCAATTCATTATCGCTAACAAATGCCGATCATGTTGTGTTGAACACAGTTCAAAGCACTTTTCTGCAAATTATAGCACAGATCTGAGCTCTCGATTGATGGCCCGTTTCAAATGGAACTCGGAAGCTCCGTGAACGGCACTCCACTAACACTCCACTGTTGCTGCTCCTACTAGGAGCTCCTAATCGTAATTGCTGTTCGGCTAAGTGATATGCCGTGTTCAGAGAATCTCAATCACACGGAAAGAAATATTTAAAGCAGTAGCCAGAAGCTTAAAAAGTGTAGCAAAAATGTTTAAAACATTTGAATATTTTTTAGGATTTAATCGTATTCGAAAGATGAAAGCTTTGTACAGGAAATATTTCAAAGGTTAATTTATAAATTATAACTTGAAACCTTTTAGGCATTTTCTATTTCTTTAAGCATTTAATAAGTTGAATAAATAAACAAATACATATTCATTTTTTTTATCACAATATTTATAATTCTTATAAAACTTTTGGCTTTCACAAAGCAACTTCACTTGAGGTTTATTTTATGACAAGAATCCACTTTATTTGTATTAATTATCTGCCTACAAATACTATCAACAAATTGTGTTATTTATTGTTTAAATAGTTTTATTTATTATTAATATTTCTAGTATTTATTTATCGTTCTGTGCTGATTCCCAGTTTGGCCAGGAATCTGTTTAGCAGGAATCTGTTTAGCAGACTGTACGGTTTTACCCCATCGCTCCCTTGGCTCGAGAACACTTAATACACAATTTCCGCTCACAGTTCGGGACTGGGGTAAAATGAAAATAAAATGAAAACAAGAACAAATAAAAAAAGCGAACCAGAACAGAACAAAACCCTATAAAGTACTTGCACTCCTCAGCTGCGTAGTGCTGCTGCTGCTACTGCTGCTGCGTCTGCGCACAAAGGCGATTTAAATTACAGAACGTGTCCGGAGAGAATAAAACTTCCATTGAGTTTCGAGGGGCGCAACACAAATTAAATGGCAATTAACGTGCAGACGCAGCTGCAACTACAAAAACTACAAACAGCAACGTCGAAACGAGTTGCACAGGTCAAAAATCAGCGGCCATCAACAGATGCCCACGAATTTACGACTCCAAATCAGCGGCAAATGTGCGCGCATAGTTGATTGATTCAAATAAGTTTATGTGCTGAACGAGTGTGTATGTGGGTCACGCCGAGCACTTTACTCGCAGCGTTTTATGGCCTGCCGCCTTGCAGCCTCCCACATGCCCTGCCACATGCTCCACGGTGCGTATGCGTTACGAAAATTATTATAAATTACAGCGAGCAGAGTTTGGGGCCTCAGTTTAGAGCTGATAAGTAAACCCAGAACCTCCGACAATTCGATTTAGAAGGGGCATAGCACTCCGAACTTAGCAAACACAACCCACACTTGCCACCGCTGGTGTGTCATTGGAAAAATAATACAAAATAATGCGAGACCTCTCTCTCTTGGTCTTGTTAGAATCGAAAAAAGCGTGGGTTTGACCGAAGGACACTTCCTATTTGGCTTGTCTTTAGCTCTGTACCTCTGTACCTCTGTACTTTGAGTCTCTGACCGTGTGTAATAAGTATGCAAATTGCGAATGCGAGTGGAAGACAATTGATTTTTAATGAACACCCGGGGTCAGGGTCAAATTGAGAGAAAAAACAATAAGAAAATAAGCACTACATTCGACACTACACTCGACAATTATTGGCCATAAATGCGATAATGAACTTTGACGGGTTGTTCGTCCGCTGCTAATAAAATGTGACTGAAACTACAAAAAAATTTACCTCAAACTATTCGACGAGAAAATCCTCAGATTTACGCTGATGTGTCGGCTATAAAGAGTTATACTATACTATATACGTATTAAGATATAGTATGCGGCACTTTAACGATTATTCCTTTTGCTGATTGTAAAAATGATCACACAATAAGAAGGCACTTTGAGGCACTACTCGCTCATCACTCTGATTTCAATTTATTTGCGTTTTTAATGCGTACTCCGGACGATGGATACTTGGCACATTTCTTTCGGCGCACTCTGCACTCTCCGGACGGCGCCTCAAAACTACGAATATTTGTTGCACGTTGCACTATTCAGCTGCTGTAGATACAATCCCAGTATATCTCTGTACATATATTCGTCTTTGGTCGCTTGCGTCGGATCGCTTTCTGCCGCTACCAAGACTGCGCGTCGCGAGTTCAAATTAACAACTGAAAACTGAATTGCCGCACGACTCTGCAACATCGAAGCTCTGCTGCTACAGAGCTGCCAGTTTGGCTGGCTTCTCGCTAAATGTACAATATATGAAAATGGAATAACTTATGGGCTTAAAAATGATATATATCTGAATGTATATGTATTTTTTTATCCTCAGAAATGTTAGATTTTTTAGATATTTTAACCTAAATGTGTTTCCTTTGATTTAGGGTAGATTTCATGTCCAGTATAAATAAGTTTACCTCAAATTTATATACATTTTTTGCTTGTCTCCAAAATAGCAATTTTAAAGAATAGTAAATATTTAATTTAAATTTAAATTAAAATAAGAATTAGGAAAATTAATAAAATTTAGATATAATATTTCATGGCTTCTCGGTTTTTGTATTTAACTTGTCTTTCAGCAGGTTGTTTTGTTGCTTGTTTTAGCTTAACATTTCTCAGTTCGTGGCATCACTGTAGCACTGTAGATACATTTCCAATGCGGCACACTGCAAACCAGTTAACAGAGTGGTGCGCTGTAAGTTTATACCTATTTTAACAGCACTGCGCTAGCAGTCAGGGCTGAGCAAGCTCTTAAGACGCTGTTACGCTAACTGACGAAATAGTGGGAGTTGTGGGACTTTATTAAAATCATTATAGCTTCTACTTCTTTCATTTTTAATTTTTAAATAATTATACTAAGCTGCCTGATTGTTATTTACATTTTTTAAATTCGATTTTTGGCATGAATTTGTAAAGCTGACAAGCAACATGAAAATGGAAATTAGGAATGACTTTGTTTTTCTTGTTAACAGAAATTATAAAGGTAGCAATTATAAAAGTCTTACTTTTCCTGTCATTAACTACATTTTTAATTCTTAAACAATAAAATCAATAATGCAAAATAATCCTAAAAGGGAGATCTTAAGCATCCCCCTTTGTCTTACAATATACTTTTTGCAGCAGCAAGAAGACTCTGCCTTGCAAAATGCAATCCTCAGTTGGTTTTGACTTGTTGATAAGGGAAACCCACTGCCGAGTGTCGGGTGATATAATCTTGAAAGATTAATTATGCTTGTGAGGAATGTGCGCAGATTGAAGTTCAATAATATTTTCATATCGATTGGACATTCCATTAAGATGACGTTGTAATTAATTACAATTTATAAACTGCAAGGACTCATTGTATTTCATAACTGAAGTACCTTTTTCTTCATTTATTAAATCTATAAAGAAATCTTTTAATACTCTAAAATTTTATTTCATAACTGTAGTTCCTTGTTCTTGATTTATTAAATCAATAAAGAAATCTATAACTACTCAATATCCTTTTACATTTAGAAAATCAAGAAGTACATATAAAATGCTCTAAATAAATATAGTAAATTTTCTTATAGGCTCCACCCTTGTAATTTTGTCAATTACTCGATTTAATCCGTCGAGAACACTTATCGCCTCCTTCCCAGGGAAAAGCTCAATTTCCACAGGCATTTGCGGTCGCAGTTACCCAACAATTTCTCTTCGGCAGTTAAAAGCAAACTATTTAGAAGCGATTAAAGAACTTGAGGAAAATTGCAGTTAATTTCGCTGCGGCTCCCAAATGATATCTCGCATTTTGCGACTGTTCTTCGAGTTCCTTTTTTAAGCCTGGCTGGCACACACTTACCTCGCCAATTTGATGGGCCGACCGGAGTGCGGCGGCAATTTGCGCAAATTTGCATAGGAATCGCTGCTCGAAGCGGGCCAGGCTGCCGTCGAAGCCGCACACGAGCCGCTCACGTGCCTGCTCGATTAATATCGCACGCGTGCGTGCCCAGTAGACGGGATAAATGTGCGACAGATGGCTGTCAATCAGGCGGCCCAGCATGGCCTCCACATCGTCGGGCAGCTGGGGGAGCTGGGGGATCGGACTCTGAGTTGGGATACCTTCGTCGACAGCCTGTGGAGGAGGAGAGATAGAAGAAGGGGAGGGTTTCATTAGTGGGTCAATAAAATAGGTAATAAAATAAGGATACATTTTTTTATTTTTATTATTTTTATATTAGTTTCAGGACATTTATAAAAAACAAATAAAACTTCCTTGTTTTTCTCTTTAATAAATTAATTTTCACAGTGCCATTACGTACCTCTTCCTGTTGTGAAACTTCCTTGTGAGGCGGCGGCTCCAGCTCAACGATCACCCGCTGCTCCTGGCCGGCATCCAAGCTACAGTCGATGGGCAGGGCATCCGAGTAGGAGCCGGGGCTGTCCTCAGCCTCGTCCACCTCCACCGCTGCTGCCAGCTCCTCCTGTAGCTCCTCCTCATTCTCGGATTCCCTCTCCTCGATGCTCGTAGATGCTGCTGCTGGCTCATTCCTTACCAGAATGATGGTGGTAGTGGTGGTCTTGGGAGTTGTCTTTGGCTGCTGACCCGTTAGGCGCTGCTTGCACTTCTTGAGATACTTGTGAACCCGCGACTTGCTGCGGTTCAAAGTGCCTGCTGATGCAGTGGAGCTTGTTGCCGGATATCGACAGCACACATAATTAGCGTTTGCGGACAGCTGCTCCACCTCCGGATCCTCAGGATCCTCGAGGGTCTCCACCTCATCCACCTCTTCGTTGCGGGCAATGGGCGCTGCTTTAACCTCTTTCATGTCCCTGTCATGGGTCAAGACTGTAGCTGGCGGGGACTCTAGGATCTGGATCGACTTGGTTGGGCTCTCCCCCAAGTCTCCATCGATTTGGGTGTCATTCAGTACCAAGATCTCGGCTAATTCCGCTCCTGAACCAGAATCCGAAACAGAAACAGAAACAGCTGCTTCTGCTGGCCCTGCCTCGGTGTTCGTGTCGGCCTGAAATGCACAAAATAAGAGGGGGGAGGGAGACATCAGACACGTGTGGAGTTCAGAGTGCGCCTGTGTATCTGCCAGATACACAATTGCCGCATTTCAAATGGGCCAAAGTTCTTTGGCTCGGCACATGCAATGGCAACAGTGACTGTGACTGCAAAGACCGCATTAAACACAATTCGCTGGGTTGCCATAGGCAACGCTGGGGCACAGTGGCCACAGAGCAGGAGAAGAATTTCTAATAAAATAGAATTTGCAATTAAAATTTGATTTAGTAAGAGAGGTAAAAAGAAAGGTAAAAGCCCTCCTAGGATCTGCCACAAGTATCTTAAACCAAAGCAAGAATATAACCAGGAAACCCCTTAGAAACCTTAAAGTTTGCCATATATATAAGTTAGACTGTGCATTCCTTTAGCTTCGATCCACTTTCCCATAGCACACCGTCAATGTGCAATGGCAGATGGGAGGGAATGTGAGGATTGGGGTATAGATATGGGCCTGGGGTTGGGGCTGGGGAAGTCTGCCTGGTCCGCCTTGTTGCATGTTAAAAGTTAAACAGAAATCAATTGGGGACAGCATTGATCCGGAGACAAGACTAAGGAAAGGGAGTGAGCCAACGGGGGCCGCATTGCATGACAATCAAATGAAACGTCAAACGTTCGTTTCCAGTTGCTCTTGCCGCTGCCTGGCTGCCTAACTGCCTCAGTTGTCGTTGTCATAGGTCAAGTGTAGCACAGTAGAATTCACTTTCTTTCAGACACGGGCACAGGCATAGGCACACACAAATTTGCAGTGAAAGTGGTTGTAGTTCGGGGCATCCCCTTGCCTTAAAACTCCTTTTGACCATAACACACACATAACAAAGCCGCCTGGCATGTTCAATTTTTCAGCTGAAAAAGTCGAAACCGAAATACTTTTTGGCCAACAAATGTGACATTGTGCGGTGGCCGGCGTTTTTCTTTTTATTTATTTTCCCAGTACCCTCACTCACTGGCCACTATCCACGCCCAGGCGAATCTAGCAACTGAAGTCGCCGAGGCATCCGGCTAGCTTAGTCCTTTTCTTGTAGCTTTCTGGGTCCTTGCTAGCCTGCCGCCAGGTGTCGCCAAAGGCGCCTGCGCTTAAAACCAAATGGGAACCAACTGGTCCCCCATCCCCCCCAGCAAACATAACGAAGCCACAGAGACACACCAACGATTTCTGCGGACGAAGCTTATAAATTTCCACAATTTGTTCAGGTTCGGGCTTTTTGAAGTGTGGCAGCAGCGACGCCAATAAATACCAATAAATATATCATCAATATTTTCTTTTTGGGCCAACACACTAAGAGAAATTTCTAGGGGTAAATGAGAACGAAATAAAAAAATTAACAGCCAGGAAAACATAACACTTAGTAGGGAGTTTGCTGAATTTACTTTTAGAGTTTTAAATACCTTTCAAAGATTTTATAAACTATAATTGTTAAAGATGATTAGCAACCAGGAAAGAATTTACTTTGAATTTACTTTTAGAGTTTTATTTTCCAAATTCCTCTTTCAGATATTGTTTCATAAATAATGATTGAATTTAGTATGGATTTTGTTTAGCCAAAGACCAAGTTCTGACTTACTTTTTCCTCAGTGCTTGATTCTGGCTCTGCATTCCGGCTGCATTGCTGCCACCGCTTAAAGATCCCTGCCCAGTGGCCATACGAGAGGCACGCACGATCGGAAGAAATACAAAAAAATATATAAAAAAGAAGGAGAATCAGAGGCAAATGCAATTTGCTGTCATGCCATCTTTTGACCAAGTGCCGGACTGTGCTCATCAATTAATTGCCCTGGCTGGTCTGGTTTCGCTTTGAGTTTCGGTCGTGGCTTGGCTTCGACTGCGCCTGGCCCGGGGGCGTCTTGGCCAGGTTTTCGTGGTGCGTGCGTCTGTGGCAGTGGGTCGCTGACTTTTACGGCCAGCTGCTAGCCCGCTGTTCAAATTATGGCCGCGCGTCAAAAGGAAATCGAAAATGTTGCACTAGTTGGCTGGACAAGCCATTAAAGGAAGGTCGCCGCTGCTGCCGCCGCTGCTGCACCGACAGCTCAACCTTGGGGCTACTCCAAACCCAATCGATCCATCCCCCCAGCATCCAGCACACTCTCACGCATCTACGGTTTCACCTAACGCCGCTTTGACCCAAATCCGCCATCCACTCCTATAATATATATAGTCTCGGTCTCCTTTAATCCGCGCAGAGAAACAAGATTGGAAATTAATTTTTATGCATCTCTTGTCACATTTGTGTTAATCAAAACATTATGACTGCGTTTTCTTTTTATTAATTGGACAACCTACTCTCCGGCCAAGCACCTGTGTGTCGCACCTGAAAAGCGGGAACTGTCAATGCCAATGCCATTTGGACGATGTTCCTCCTGCCTTTGACCACGATGAAGACGGAGTCGGAGTCGCAGAGACTCTGCTTGCTCTGCCCACGAAACAAATTAAATTTATTGCGTGTGATTTTGATAGCGCGCAGATACACACAAATATTGCGTCAGTAACTAATTTGTTGGCTGACTGACTGACTGCCTGTTGGAGATTGTAACGGAGCGCCATATAGTTTGGATTTGTCTAGAGTCGGGGGAATGGCCAACACGGAAAGAAGGGTTTTGTAAAGGTTTTGGGATTAATTTAATAATTTAAAGTAGTTCGAAAGAGTAACATGTACTTTACTATAAAAATGCTTAATGAAATCTTAACTTTTTATATTTAAAACATATTTCAG
The DNA here is from genome assembly GCA_035045905.1 of Drosophila anomelani. Lineage (NCBI taxonomy): Eukaryota > Metazoa > Arthropoda > Insecta > Diptera > Drosophilidae > Drosophila > Drosophila anomelani. The sequence continues at coordinate 16,936,038 of JAWNOO010000165.1, forward strand.
TTGTAAGTAATATATATTTTTTTGAAAAGTGCTCCTACGTAGGCCGTGGAAATTGCAATTTCGCCCTCAACTCAATGCCTGTATGCGTATGCAGTGCCATGAATATGGGAAAATGCGTGGGCTGCAACTGCCACTGCTCCCAAATTAAGTGACAGCTCCACGAAATTGAAAATGACTGTGAATGCGTGTCGTTAATGGGCTGGCCTAACCCCCGACTAAGGTTAAAGAAAGAGAAACTGGCAACTGGACAGGGAAAACTGTGGGGGAGAAAAGCCATTTGCATGTGAGGCTGGGGAAATGAAAAAATGGCAACTCATAAGCGAAGCTATAAACACCTCTCAAGGCAGTTAATTAATTTCTGAAGATATCTGAGGTATTATTTCTTTTCACTTTCTTTTAGGTAATAAATGAAAAACGGCAATTACAGCATAAACATATTTAAAGTGGGAACTTAAATGACATAATATTAAAATAAGATTGAATATATATAATATTTAGAAGTGAAAATAGGAAAAATTACTTGCTGCAATTAAACGATATTAAGGAATAAGTAAGCCATAAGATATTTTTTTTGAATGGAGAATAAATATTTGTTAAATCTAATAAATAATTTCCTTTTTTTTCCTTTCTTTTCCGACACCATAAAATGCAAACCATAACTTTGATATTTAACAGCCATTCAAGTCCAAGTAAGCCAGTGCACTTCCTTCCACTTATAGGTCAGATCAGATTAGTTGATTATAAAACCCATTTCCTATATCAAATTTGCATCTCGTGCGTTGAATAACAGCCATTGCCAAATGGCGAGGCTTTATGAAAGGTTCAATGTTTTTGCCATTTTTTGCGCCTTCAGTTTTGTGGGCTTTGAGTTGTGCAGTTCGCAGTCAAAGTCGAAGAAGATGAAAATTCCCACGTCGTGCGTGAGTGCGCGGGAAAATATTAAACAGATTTTCATGTCGTCTCTGTGTCCCTGTCCGTTTTTCAGGGGGAAGTGCGGAAAACATAGGGAAAATCGCTCTCAACTGCATTTAACAGCTTTGGAGATTCGATTTGAAAGCCGTTCGTCGTCGCCGCTTTTTTTTTACATTTTTGTTTATATTTTTTTGGTGTTGTTTTTGTTTTTCTGTGGCCATTGCATGTCGCGGCTTTTTGCATGATTTCTAGTTAAAATGCAAAACTCAGCTGCGATAAATAAATATGCATGGCTCGGATGCAGCGAACAATGTGGAAACGGCGGCCGAAAACTGAGACGGCGACTGAAACTGACGAGCGGATGCACAAGGCACATCGGCATAGGCTTTGGCTTTGGCTTTGGTTTTGGCAGCCCCCACCTTTCGGCCAAGTTAACAGCAGTGGTAGCAGCAACAGGCGGCGCAATTAGCCACCGCTGCCTCCTAGCTGCTATTTTATTTGGTTTTTTTTTTGGTTTATTGGCCATCGAATGCACTGCTCCTTGGTACGATGTCCGCTGTCCCCATGTCCCATGTCCGCTGTAAGATGTCCGCTATACAATGTCCCATGTCCCGCTGTCCGGCCAACAAATGAGCCACTGATAAATATTATTAGCGCATTGCCGAGCATCAGAGGCTGCCTCACCGAAACCAATGAAATCCAAGAGCAAGACCAGGGACCTCGACTGGGAGTACACTGGGAAAAGTCTACTAATTGTAGTTCATTTTGAATATTTTGGTAAATCTTTTAAAGAGGTTTTAGTTGGTAGTATTAATTATCTTAGTATTTCATAGACTTTGGTTAAAGACACATGTGAATATTGCTTTTAACCTGCTTTATAAATACTCATTTGTCTACCTCTTTAAGTTTCTATATTATTATTTAATAATTCTTTAGAAATCTATGCTTTATTTTAGCTAATTCAATTTCATAAAAATATAATTAAATAAGGTGTTCTTTGCCTTTGTTAAAGATCTACGAAAAAGTGTAATAAGTGAAAAGATATCCATATCTAAATAAAAACTTGAACGAGTCTAAAGCTAAGCATATAAAATCATAAAGAAAAATGTATATATTCACCATTTCTCAACCTTTTCCTGTTAACTCTTTAAGCTCAAAATGATATGCTTTATAAATAAAATATTTCCAATTTAACCACTAATTTGTTTCTCTGCACTGATTGGTGCACTGGCTGCCACATTTGCGGCATAATCGCAATCGCGGTGTGGGCCGAGATGGAATGGGTAATGGCCACCAGTGGTGGCTGGGGTAGCAGTCCTTCCACAAGTGGTGCTACTGCCGCTGCCAGTCTGCAATTAATATCGACATTTTAACACTTTACATTGAATTATTGCGTCTCTTACTTTTCCCGATTGCCGCTATCAATGGGGGCAGACAGTCCGTTTAGCTAGTTCGGTGGTCTATAGAGTCGGGCTTTTTTTGCTTTGTCTCCTTTTGGGTTTTCCTCTTTTATTTTCGGTCTTTTCCCCACAGAAAATCTTGGCCATTTCCTTTGCATTTTCGCTGGCCGGCACTATCGTACTTCGTTAATGGGCGGGAAATGCAACTGTCACCGCATTTGAATGTCAAGGAAAAGATTGGAATAGGCAGAGTGCCCTGGCCGCTGATTGAATAACGCCACTCGAGGTGCGATCGGACTAGTTCGGTGTCGGAAATGGCCAATCTTTGAGCCTGAGAGAAACTCGTAAAGTTGTTCCTTAATCTGGCCAAGATAAAATGCAGTTGCAAAGATTTATTAGCGACTATTAACTGGGACATGGAGGGTACAGGGTTAAGGCAATCTTTAATATCATTTAAATTGAATTCCACTAAAAAATAAATGGACAATGGCAAACCAAGCTTTAAAAGTAAACCAAAAAATAATTAATTATCATGAACCCAAAAAAAGGAAACACTCCCTTGTAGGCTTGATTTATGATCTATTATTTTACTATATGGAAATGAGTAAACTTGGCAATAATTGAATTATTTATAATGGTTTCTAAACATAAAATACGAATGGAATTTTAGGTAGGATTCTACAAGAATTCATATAAATATAAAGGAACCCTAGTTTACATTTCATACATTCCCAGGAGCTGCCAAAAAGAGTAAACCTGTTGCTCGAAAAGAGTTCCCAAAAACTCCATGTAAAGCCAAAACTTTCGCCAACTTCCCTTAACGAACTCGCGGCCATTTAATCACAAATCAACTTTCACGCCCCCGAAAAAGAAAGACTCCCAGCAAGCAGCAGCCCGCACTCGAAAAACACTTGAAAAATATGAACTCTCGTCTCGGTTGGAGCGCTCACTTAAAGCTAGCCACATTAATCTACAATTACTTTGTTATGGCCCATGGCCGATGGCCAAGACTGAGGCCAAAACCGAAACTGAACCTGGGAAACCAAGAAAAATGACTCAATTTAAATCAATAAAAGGGCTCGGTAACCGCTATTCCCTATTTCCGATTCCCGATCCCCTTTTTGGAGCACATGCTGACCCCCAGCATAAACCTACCGTCCGGATGGCCGCATACGAGTGCCAGATGAGCCGCGGACTGAGCGGCTGAGGATCGTAGCGGAGGCGGGCATATTGCTTCATGAATATTTTCCAGATTACATAAGCCATCGCAGACGCAGTCGCAGGCGCTTCTCCGTCACCGTCTCCGGTCATAAAGATCGATATCCACATGCAAATTATATGCGTGCCAGGAAACTGCCGGCAGTGCCAATCCAGATTTGGGTTCGGACTGGGATCGAGCAGTTAATGCGTAGTTTGTGTTGCGTTTATTGTTTTCATAAATAAAGAAAAGTAAAATGGAAATGGCGATGGAGGGAGGGGAAGACACTCCGAAATTTGTCGGCTCGCATTGTTATTATTATTATTATTATTAATATTCGTTATTATTATCGCTGCATTGGCGATTCACTTGGCAGACGGATTCACTTCATTTTTCACGGCACCCAAAAAGAGAGGCAACACACAAAAAGGAATCAGAGTCCGTGGCCAACAAAGGCACAAAGGCTGGGCAGGCAGTGTGGCACAGTGAGCCCCTTTCCTTGGCCTCCACCTCAGCCTCCTCCTGCTCCTTCGTGATCTTGTGTATTATTTTAATATTTATTTACATTTGAGCATTTTGCATAACGCGCGGGTCACGACGGAAATCGTCGGCTGGCAATTTATCAATACATAGTTGTTTCCCCCATTTCGCCCAGAGGAAGGCGAAGGAGATGGAGCCGGAGCCAGAGTTGGGGTCCAGAAAGGTTCGGTTGCAGGGAGGGCAAGAAATCAAAACAAATGAAAAACGCGCCAAAAAATCAAAACGCGCACAGATTTTTTGCCTCGATTTTCGTTTTACTTTTGGGCGAGGAGCAGCGGAGCAATAGGAATAACGTCAAGAGTTTGCGAGTTGAACCGGGGGACCTCCGCCGGGAAACAAGTTCAAAGCGTTTGCGGCGGCCGCTTTGCACCAACTAAATTGAAATGAGGCGAGCGCCAAATGGAAATGGAAAAGCCCCGGCGATTCCGAGGGTGTAGCTCACAGATACTCGCCGATGCCGCCGATACCCATCCCCGTTTCCACCCCGCGTTGCCTATTGCAGGCTTCAATGATTTTCCATGCGTGCGAACGGCGCTTTGTACCAGCGCGATATTTGGCCTGGGCTTTTGCTGCTTTTTGCTGCTTTTTATTGTTGATTCGAGCCGAGCTCAGCTGACTCAGAGCCGCCTGTAAAAATCGCTCGTGGAGGAACATCAATGGCAAGCCAGCAACAGCAACAATAAACACAACACACCCACAATTACCGGTGATTTATAGTGACACCGTGAAGGATATCTTGACTTTGTTAAGCAGTTGGTGGCTGCATTAGAAATCAATTAGGGAATCAATATCTTAACATTTATTTTAATAGGAAAATTCGATATTATATTAGCCTTTTTCAAGGACTTTTAATTGAATATTTATTAAATCAATTTAGAACTTTAAACTATAAAATTTTCTATATAAATATTAGACATTTTCTGTGACTCATAATTGAATATTTATTAAAACAATTTTGAACTTTATACTATACAATTTTCTATATAAAACATGAATGATTTTTCTGGACATAATTATAAAAAATTAAAGGAAGCAATTAAAATATTTGTAATGTATAAAAATTAACAGAGAAGTCGAACTATATTTTAGCCTTAAAGTTTCCATAGATGTGCATATATTATATATTTATTTAGTATATGAAATAGTAGTAGTTTTAAAGTATATTTCGGATTATAAAAAATTTATTAAACAAGCTTTAAAAATGTTTAAGAGTTTTCCAAACTATTTATCAAAATATTCAACACATTGAATAAAGTTGTATTTCTATTATTTAACCATTTTATAAATTAATTTAAACTCATCTCTGTATCTCAAAGCAGAGAAGAAATATATTAAACAATATCTATAATTATTTAAAAGGCTTAATAATTTAAATGGAGTTTGAACTCTTATTCAAACCTAATTCCATTAAGTTTCATCTCATAAATTCTACTTTAAAATACTAAAATATATCTTCCCTTTCAAAAGGGTATATAATAATGCGGCTTTTTGAAATCGTAAACTATCATTCAGTTCCATTTAGTCAGTATTTCAAGCGGGGGGACCCGAGGTCTGTTTTATGCACAATGTTATTGTTTACTCCGCTCCCCAGCCCCCGCCCGCTGGCGGCCCATCCCTCGGCCGGTATTGTGGATAGTCGCATAAAGCATCATATAGACATCTTCAACTCCTGCCTTGAACTTGGCAAGTTTGCATGTATATAATGTATATATAAAAGTACATATATAATAGGGGCTGGCTGCCCATATATTTTGTTTGCTACTTTGTCGGTATTTAGCTTATGCCTTTTGACAGGCATTTGTTTACGGTCTCAGGGAAAAAAAGGCACCCAAAGAATACTGAGCTAACGAGCTTGGAGTCGGGACTCTTTCCTGGTTCCTGGCTTCGAGATCCCCCCGGCGATTTGGTTAATCGGAACACGCGATGAGTGTTTACTCCCGCCTCAGTTTCAGTTTCACAAAATCTGAAAAACTTTGGAGTGCGAGAGTGAGAATAAACATTTGCCTGCCGGAGCGGCGGTATAAACAATAACGAGGGCCATAAATATAAATATTAAGTGCTCTTCCCGGTGGGTCTGCCATAATTCCATCTGTAATAGGAACGAGCTCTAGCTCTAGTCTAATGTTTCATATACGCGAATTGGGCGATGAGCAAAGGGTTTCAATATTTCCGCCAATTAATAATAATTATACATTTTCCAACTCAATGCGGGTTGCAGTTTGTGAGTCACACAAATCGTGATTTGAAGCTTAGATACAAGATATTTGTATGATTTGAATTAATTAATTGAATGTGAGTTTAGAGGGTTATAGGGGAAGGGAACTGCAACTTTAAAAAACCAGTTTAACCCTCCCAATAATGGCTTTAAACTATTGGCTCTCCTGAATATTAGAAAACTCTTTAATATGCCAGGGGCGTTCAACTTAACCCCTACGTGCTCTGCTTGAGATCCGCATTGTTACAAACACAAATATTTCGAAATCGCACAAATGCCAGCAACAACAACTACAGATAATTGCCAAAAATCACCGGCAGAGAGTCAACTTTCATAAAACGACATTCAATTTGATTTGCACAATTTGGTGGCTTTTGAATGGCTGCTCGTCTGTCGGCTTTTCAAATATATATACTGCCTACATAGTATAGCATTTAAATAGTGTTTTTCGCTTGGCATTTTGGCGTTTGTTTGAATTGATAACAGGCTGGAAGTGCCTTTCAGCCTGACAGCCATAATCGCTCAACGCCAACTGGCGTTTGGGGCAGGGTGGAGTAATGGAAATGGAATAGTTTTGTTTTGGGGGTAGTTGGGCGCCAGGGGATGAAGTGCACAGGTAGCTAGGAACTGGGTACCAAGCCTATGTCTCCGCCAGGTCGATGGACACACCCACCCAGAGAGTGGAGAGTGGCGAGCGGAAAGCGGAAGCGGAACAAAGCCTCAGACAGTTGGACCCCAGACCGCAGACCTCTTGATGGAGAAATTATAGCGAGTCACGCGAGTGCGAAACTTTTCTAACCCTTCTGCCTCCTGGCCTCCTCCGAAAATTTCGCCTTCCGACGCGCCGGCTGTGCCCCGATTCACAGGAAAACCAGAATTAGCTAAAAAAAAAGAATTGCAGCCAAAGCCCGAAATGATTGTCTTTAATTGAATTCACTGCCAGCCAGAATAACTTTTAATTGAATTCCAGCTAAAGTCTAGAACTTGGCGAGGTGAGGTGATGACCCACTTGGGATCAGGCAAAGGATGTGGATGCACAGAGCGAAATTATTAATTGAATTTATATTTTTTTCTGGTTATATTATAAATTTATTATAACTCTTTATAATTTTTACTAATATTTAGCTTTAAAAATATAAAAGCAAAATTTTTAGTTGGTTTGTTTCTTTAATAAAAATTAATAAATAAACTCTAAAATGTTGAAAATTCCATTTGAATATATTTATTTAAATTTCATTATATTTATATCTATATAAAAAACACTTAATAATTTATGTAAATATCATTTAAAACAAAAACAGTTACACATTTATTTTGATTGCCTAATTGGCAGTATAATACAGCTGTAAATGGTGTAAACAGACCTTTTGTTACAATAAAACCTGGTTAATCTTAACTGTATTTTTCACATATTGCAACTAATAGTTAAAATTAGAATCCGCCAAGTAGGTTTCAGCCAGCTTTTAGGTCTGAAAAGGTGCTATAAACATTTGGTAATCAGCTGCAACTGCACCCGGTACCTGGAACAAGGGAATACTTGGCTACGAGAATTTATTTGCATTAAAATAACTGAGATCTAAGATCTTATATACATATATTAAAGGTTCATTTAAGGTATCCCCTGACCTTATCGAGGTTGTGCCCTGTCTGTTATATTAAAACACAAAACCTTGGTTACCGGCTATCCCAAAGACAAGCCTTACACGTTCTATAAGCCTCTGTAATTTCCCACAGTGCAGCACTCACATGACATCGTCTCCTGGCCAGTCGGCGTTTAATCCATTTGAGAGCCTCCTGGCGTCCGCGGGCAAAGGACATGCTGCTGCGGTGCCAGAGGTGCAGGGCGATGACGAGAAGGCGCTGCACCCAAACTCCGAATCTCTCGCGGCTGGGCAGCTTGAACATTAAGCCGGGCACAATTGGCACTCAATTATCATAACTTTTCGAGGGATTTTCGCTTTAGTTTCGGGCGATTTCTGGAAGCGTTCCTCCTAAGGGACCCGTAGAATTTCACTTTTATTTCAGGGGGGCTGCGGTACGCGGCGGAACCGTTGTTACTTCAGTTGCGTTTGTTGTTTGACTGAGAATGCCGCCTAGCGCTGGGCCTGTTTCTCTGGTATTTCTCGGTTTCTCGGCTCTACAGAGAGAGAGAGTGTGTGTAGTGTGTGCTGCAGTTGCGATTGTCACCGGCGATACACTCACACTTTTTGTTGCTGCTTCCCAGCTTTTCAGCGTTTCGCGTTTTGTTTATACGATACCTTTGCTTGTGGGGCCGGCGTGCGTGTGGCTTACTAAGAAACCGCCGAGCTGCAGACTTACATATGTACATAAAAGCGAGACATAAATTGTTAAAAAAATCGAAAATGTTTTTGCATTCAAAGCACACACTGCCAGGCACCTCCCTTTCGAGGTCCGAGCACTGAATACTCCTACTTTTTTACTGAGCTTTGCACTCAATTTGATTGTCGGCGGCAGAGGCAAACGGCAACGGCAATGACAACAACAGCAACAACTGGGGGAAGCCCAGCTAACGGTGAAGGCGAAGGTGGCACTGGCACCACCGCCTAGGCACAGTGGTTCCAGTCAGGCAACTAATCCGGTTCAAATCCCTAGAGCAAGGCTTGAGCCATCCTTACTCGCTCTTATTGGGCTCTCTTATTTTTTTGTGTTCTTAAAAGGCCAGATTTTTTAATAGATTTTAAGAATTATTTAACTTGATGAAGGGATTTAAATTGTTAACTATCTTTTACATAACAGTTGTTGAAATTATTTAACTTTACTTTCTTCAGAGACTTTTAAGATTGATGTTGGCATTCTAAGGACTTCTGGGACACGCACTACAAAAAGCATTGCATATTTTTCAGGGCATAAAGGAGTTTGGATCTTACAGTCTGCACAGAACCTTTCTCTGTCAATCCTTTGCCACCACATGTACTGGTTTTCCAGACTTGATCTTGGGAAATTAATGATCAGAATCAGTGCTTGACATTGTCCTTTTATATACAAACACATCCTAATCATCCTTATCCCAATTTTATTCTACAATAAATTTGTTTCTGATACATATTTTCATTTATTATGTATTAATTTATGTTCCCTGAATTCCTGACCCACTGTATCCACTTGGTGTGGGCGTTCGTTCCTAGGCGATTCCCTTACAGACCTCAGCCGTGAGTGGTGCAGCGGGTGCCGCTAGGCGACGAAGGCGAACAAGTGTTTTCGGTTGCTGCTGTTACTCGAGTATAAAATGTGCGAAGAAGACTACCCAATGCTCATGGAACGTCCATCAGAAAGCTTTTCAGATTAATGCTGCTGCCTGCTTGTGTTGTTATTTTGTTATTTACTTGCTTGCTGCTGTTGTTGGTGCAATTTGTTGTTGCTGTTGCCACCGTTGCTAGTACGGTTATTTATTTATTTATGCTAATGTTGCTGCTGCTGCTGACGGCAGAGCAGTAGCTATCGAGGCAGAGGCAGAGGAAAGAAGGCAGAGACAGGAGGGGGCGCTGACGTTGCATTTGCATTGTTTAGAATGAGAACAACGAGAAAATGAAAAAAACAGGGCAAAGACAACAACAATTACAACAACAACCACATTAACAACAACACTACAAGTGGCACTCACGCGACAAAAGCCCATAAATAAAGTGTTCTCATGGTTATCTCGTTTTCCATGCAATATTTTCGAGTATCTCAGAAAATGCACAAGCAGAAAATAAAGGGATTTTGAATATATATTTTCTATAATTTTTAATAGCTTAAAAGCTAACCCAATAATACATAAGAAAATAAATATAATACCCCTTAAATTTTACCCTTTAATGTCCTGCAAGGTAGAAAGCAATAAAGAGACTTTCTTAAAAAATGATGATTGATACCTTGATTTATATCTTATATTTTTCTTACAATTCTTACAATTTCTTCTTAAATTTTAAATACATTTAACCATAAAAACAATTAGTAAAAATACACCAAAAATTCCTTAAGGTGTATTTACATTTTAAGACAGAACACAAAGAAAGTTCGAAGTTCCCACCGCGTTGGAGAAATTGATGGAAAATTCTCAACACGTTCAGCAGCTGTTTCTCCGCCTCCCTTTGATGGGCGGCTGGGCAACGGATCACCTGGCTCCATGGGTTCCACCTGATCGGAGAACCGAAGACATCGTCGCTGGGTACAATGTTTACACTAAGGAAACCCATGCCAGTCCAGACCCAACGGAATTTTCTTAATAAATTTCCAATTAATATAATAAAAGTGCAATTTACCTTTTCAAATACTGTCATTTAATTTATATACAATCTTTCCTTTTACCGAAAACCAAAAGAGAACTTCCTCCTGTAAATATTGTTAAATTTATATATATTTCAATTCTCTGACACCCCCACAATATGAATCCTCCAACTGTGGACAAGGAGACTGCGGAGCAGGTCCGGCTCCACCTGAGCAAGGAGGAGTTGGAGCGCCAGATGCACAGTATTCATGGTGACTCGGAGGTAAAAAGTCGAACTTTTGGTAACAATAACAGTTCGCGTGCCTCCGGCAGCAGCAGCAGTGCCCAGATCGATGGGCCTCGCCAGGAATCCTGGATTTTCGAGAGCGTTGGAGGCTACTATATGCCCACGGAGGATCTGACCAAGATTTCGCTGGCACCGCAGGAACAGCTGCTGATGCGGAACCTGATCTACGCCTTCTCCGGGGTTCCCTCCTCATACATTACGCCGGATATTCCGGCCGAGAAGATCGCCGAGATGACGGCTGTGGAAATAGCCAAGGTTCGCTTTCGCGTTGACGAAGCATTCAACGGGGCCTTTCGGTCGCTGGCCAATACTGTCCTGCCCCTGATTGGGTATTACATTAGCGTGCAAAGCTTCATTGAGGAGACCAACATGACTCCCAACTGTGGCCGAACCCGCCTGGCTCTGGCCACCGCCCTCAGTGACCAAATGGAGGACTATTACAAGCTGCAATCCAAGCTGGAGACGGATGTGAACGAGCAGAAGTTGAATCTCAAGGAGCTGGTGCTACAGGTGCGGCCTTGGCTGTCCAGCCTCAAGGTGTTTGCCGGCATGGCCTGCAGCTCCCGCGGATCGCTGAACAGTGCCCAGCTGGTGACCCTGCTGGACCAGTTCTCCAAGGACCAAAAGATCATTGCACCGGATCTGAAGGAAAGGGTTTCCCAGATCCTGTCCAAGGTCACCCATACCTACATGAAGATAGTCCAGCTGTGGACCCAGAAGGGTATCCTCTACGATGCGCAGCATGAGTTCTTCGTGGAGGACACCGAGCGTTCCAATGCGATGAGCAGCACCCTGCTAGCCCCCGAGCAGTGCTGCCAGGAGTACTGGTTGGAGCGTTATAACCTGATTCCCGAACGGTTGCCCTCCTTCCTCCTAGAACAAGCACAGAAGATATTCCTAGCCGGGAAGTACCTGAACATTTTGCGCCAGTGCAACGTGACGATGAAGCTGCTGCAGAAGCCGCTTAGCTATACTCCCGGGGAGACGAGCCACTTGGAGATCATCCAGGAAAGCTACCAGCTGCCAGCCGGCAAGCTTCTGGAGGTGATAAAGGAGCAACGCCTGGCTGTGCATCTGCGCAATATACGCGGTTATTTCCTGCTGCAAATGGATGGCTTTGCCGAGAGCCTCTTGGACAAGTGCCAGGAGCAGCTGCAGTGCAATGTGGACACATTGATTCCCGAGAAGCTCCAGAATTTGCTGACGGAGTGCCTTCAGAAGTTCAATGATCCCTTCAAGGGAATGCTGCGCTGCCAGCTGAAGGCCTGCGACGTGGCCACCCAACTGGCTCGAGGACAAACGGCCGAGAAGGCCTCCGAGGACGAGTGCCCGGAAGTACTCCGCCTATACGGCTACGAGTCCTTGGCCCTGCGCTACGAGGCCAAGTGGCCGCTAAGCTTTGTGCTCCACTCTCAGCTGCTGGAGCAGATGCAAGTCATTCAGCGGGTTCTGCTCTTCCTGCGCTATGTGCATCGCTCCTTGACCTTTTTGTGGCAATCTCCCGCCGACGGTGCGGCTTTGAAGAAAACTGACCGCTCTGGGGAGCTGCGCCAGCGCATGATGTTGTGCATGCTGAACCTGGAGCAGCATATTACCCTGGACATTGCAGAGCCGCGATGGCAGTCGCTGCTCCAAACGGTAGACAAGGCCGAGAATATAGACGAAGTGCTGACCAAGTTTGAGGACACTGTGGAAGAGTGCCTGCGCCTGGGTCTACTCTCTTCGGCCAACACCTTTGTGGCGAGTCTGTTTACCCTCGGCCATATTTGCCTCAACTTCTGCGGCTTTGTGGAATCCCCACCGATTGCTGGCAGTGACCAGCAGTTCGACCAGGTCATTGGGGAGTACGAGGAGGAGTTTGGTAGCTTTATAATAACCATTTTGGATTTGGTAAAGCAGCTGGGCAGTCCCAGTGGCAAGGAAGGCGAGCGACAATCCTGCAAGCAGCTGCTGCAACGCCTCGAGGAGTACAGCAAGAAGCCAGAAGTGCTGCCCGACTAAAGAAGGTGCAACTCCAGACACACTTTCGTTTTATTTTATGTGTTTTTGGGGTGAGAAGCGTGTCCAGCGGTCCAGCAGCCTTGCCAAATCAGCCGTGCCCCCAAAATAAACCAACAAAAATGAGCCATGAGGCAAATGCTGGACTTAAACTACACTCCCTGAATATTTGGGCACTGAACAGATATAGCTTTGACCCTTTAATAATTAAAAATATATATAAAATGATAGTTTAAAAATCCCATTATTATATAACTTTATTTTCTAGGCATTTCTTTAAACCAAAATTAAAAAATAAAGTCCATAATGACTTGGTGAGCGTGTGAGCTTGGCATATGGATTTGACACCTGTGTCGGTGTCTGCAATTTCCGATCGCCTCACCTCGCTCACAATGGGCGTGAATAATCGATGTGTGTTTAATTTTTGGCCAGCGATCGTTAATGTTCAGTCACGGCGGTGGCTAGTGCAACGAAAGCGCCGATTTGCATAAGATCGTAAATTATTTTAAATGGCGGTAAACAGATTTTAATGCTGCTGCGCCCCCCTGGACTACGGGCTGCCAATTTGAATTCAAAGGCCAATTGTTATGTAAATGCACTTGCCTCAGTTGCAGACGCAGACGCAGTTGCACGCAGCCGCAGCCACAGCACAAATTTCATGTAGTTCGTATTAATAAATAAAAGGAAAACGCAAGAGCGAATGCCTCTGTCCAGAAATCACTTAATACTTATCGCTTTAAGGACAACAGGTGGTCGACAACGATGACGCAACAAAACCCAGGCTCCGACTCCGACTCCGACTGGGGGATAAACTGCCCAGAGCGGGCCAATAATAATGCACTCGGAATTATGGTAAAGTTCAGATGCATTGCTTCCGAAATGTATATCATTATCTGCTTGCGAAAATGATGGACTGCCGCTGTCGGTTTGCATTTAGCCCGAGATGAAGTTGGATGGAGCCTGCTGAATGGAGCTCACCCGAAGTGGAATCGAGTGGAGTGCCCTGGCCAGAGGTACTACAACCATAAATACCCGTTGTATGGCCGTGGGAATTCCCCAGCTTGGCTCGAAGATCAGCATTAAAGGGGGGCAGGTTCATTAAACCCGCGTGGCACGCCTCGTTCGCGGGATGACTTCATTTGCGATTGGCTAGAAATGTCATAAACTTGAACCCGCCAGCTGGCCAGCGAGCGGAAGCCAGCTTCAAGGTTCACTAGGCCCCTAATTGAGAGCCGAATTTTGTATTTGGCAAAGCGGGCAGAGCCACTCAGCCATTAAGTCAGTGCTGGGTGGGTCAGCGCATCGGGGTGCTCTTTAGAAAGCCAAAAATGGGGGAAAACTTTATATAAAATAAAGCCTCTGGCATTCAGTTTTAGTAAATAATAAAAATTGTAATGAGAGATTCACTCTTAAATCTTTATAATATTATTCAATATTGTAAGAAAATTATTCAGTTAGTTAACAATTTCCCCCCAATCAAATTCCCTTAGAAATACAAATCTTTTTTGCACTCTCAAACAAAATTATCTACAACATTTATTGACCAGCATAATTATGTGCCACCGTCCCTCCCATCACAGTTTCCATCTCCACATCACTCGACTTGGTATCGGACGTGGGGTCCTGGAAGCCAGTCTGGCTCGTTGACTCCGCCGTATGGGGGTTGAGGTAGTCATAGACGAACTGGCACTCATTTATCTCCCCGGACTCGCACTTTTCCTTGTACCAGAGCAGCCGATCCGTGTTCCCGCCCAGCGACTGGTCGAGCAGCTGACGCCGCTGGCGACCACGCTCTAGGAACTCTATGTAGTCGATGGACTTGAACTCCTGGAAGGTGCCCAGGATCTCGAAGGCGTCCTCGCACACCTTTTCGTAGCTGTCGGACATGGCAATCTCCCGCTGCACCCGCTCCTGGATCATCTCGTTGCGCTGCAGATCCGGCACCTCGGTCGGCAGGATGCGCGACCGGATGGTGGCAATGTCATTGTCCACACTGGCCAGCACATCGCGGTGCGACTTCTTCTTGGCCTCCTCATAGGCCAGCTGCTCCTTCTGCAGCGCCGTCTCGCGGGCCAGCTTCTCGGGATCCATCTGCTTGCGGGACATCAGGATGTTCATCATTCGGTTCAGGTTGAGTTCATCCCAAAGAACGGCCATTCTCTCGTTGTACGGGCCACTCAACTTGCCTTTGGTGCCTTTGCTGATTGGAATTAAATTATTATTTAAAAAATAAAATGCAAAAGTTTATATGTGATGAGACTTACTCCTGATCCCCCTCGCCGCCCTCGCCCTCGCCCTTGGCTCCCTTCTTGCGCGAGGCAAACTGCTCCTCCCGCTCGATACGCTCCATCTCCTTGCGCGTCTCCTCCTCCGCCTCCCGCTTCGCCTCGATAATGTCCTTGTTGAGCTCATAGTACTTGTGCTCCCACGCCTGAATGCTCATCTTGCGCCGCTCCTCCTTGAGAATGTAGGCAACCAGCTGCTGCAGCTCGTTGTTCAGTGGCACGTCGAAGCTGTGCGGCAGCTTGACCATTCGGATGCTGCTGTTATAGTCGCCAATGCCCAGGATCTTGTGCGGCAGAGAGGGGCGGTGCTCGGTGATGCCGGTGATTACGCCGCCGCCCAGGATCTCAATGAGGCAGGCATCGTCATCGCGAGCTAATCAGGGAAAATCAGAAACCATTTTTCGATGCTTTACCTCTATGACTCACCCAATATATCCCAGGCCTCGAGGATGCCATCCATCCTGGTCACGTACAGAACCGCCGGACGCGTCACGCTCCAGGCCACGGCGGTGAGGTCACAGGCTCGCTGCCGCCAAAAGATCGGCGAGTAGTTGTAGTCCTCCTTCCAGATGGCCAGAATAGTGCGCCCGATGGATGCAAAGAGCTGAGGATAGAAGGGATTCTTGCTCACCATCACCACCGGGCCGTCGTGCACTCTGGCGAAGGGGATGGAGCTGTTAATGACCTCCGTGGGATCGCCCTCCGAGTAGGTGCCCTGCCAGTCGATGCGGTTAATGTGGCCATAGAATGTGGACACAATCATGCTCTGGCGCAGCGATGGCGTATCCTTGGCAATTAGCTTGGTGGGATAGTTGTGCGGATTTGCCTGGATGACCCGCGGCACCGGGGTCAGGCAGCTGAAGCTCGCGGTTTCCCCTATGATTCCCGTTATGGGCTCGGGATAGGAGAGATTGTAGGTCGGCTTAATCATCTGCAACTTGTAGGGGGACTCGCTTTGCGTCAGCTCCTTGGGCAACATGCGGGTGCGCATCTTGTCCTTGGCCGCCTTGCCAGAGCCGCCGTCCAGGTTCCAAAAGCTGATGGTGCCGGCAAAGGAGCACGTCACAAAGAACTTGTGGATATTTTTGGGATTCGGATCGTTGAACACCTTGCCGAATTGATTCAGGTACATCGAGTTGCCCAGCCAGTAAAAGGCCGTGATGGGGCCCTTGGGAGAAGTGGGCAGCATGGATGTGGTGGCCGGCGTGATCCGGTTGTCCTCCAGCTCGATGGTCCAGTTGAGAAATTCGCCAATCATTGTTCGGTACTTGGCCTGCGCGGCGGTCAGGTACTCCTCCTCCTCCAGCTTTTCGCATCGTCCCTGCAGGTCCCACAGCACCACCTGGCCGTTCTTGCAGCCGCCCAGCAGGATGTCTCCGTTATATGGGCAAAAGGTCAGCGCAGTGTTCTCGATCTGCGCATCAAACTCCAGCTTATAGTTCAGGTTGTCCGAGAAGCTCCAGAGCAGCACGGGATTGGGTTCCAGCACCGCGCGCTGTACATAGTCCACGCGATTGGTGGCCTCGTTGATGGTGGCCGGCGTGCTAAAGGCGTAGGACACCGCGATCAGCCCCGAGAGATTCGGATACCAGTCATAGCCGGCCACGTAGCGCTTGTTGCTCTTCGAGATGTTGGCAAAGCAGATGAACTCCTGCAGGTACGGATTTGTGTACTGCACCACCTGACGGTTGGATATCAGCGAGTAGTCGTCACTGGAATAAAATATGTGGGTTTATGGGGAGTCCTCCTATATCATATATCCTTAGCCTACCGATAGCTGTCGATCTGATTGAAATCCAGTGTGTTTAGCAGCATCTGAATCTGCGAGGACAGCTCTACAGGCGGTTTCTCTGGAGCCACATAGGTGCCCGGCTTGGCTTGGGCCTTGCGCTTCTCCTCCTCTTCATCCACATCCGTTTCATCCAGCTCGAGATCTGGAAATGGGATTATTCACTGGGAAAAAAGGTTTCATAGACCCACAGCCCACCTTCATCATCGATCTCGTAGAGATACTGCGACCAAGCGTTCGAGGGAAAGGTGGGATTCGTCTGCTGCTCCCGTTCGATCTTCGGCGGAGCGGACTGGATGGCAACTGTGATCCGCTTCTTGGTCACATTCTCCCATTTTATGTTCTCGTTGGGCAGCAGCTCGATCACTCCATCTCGAACATCTCGGGTTAGTCTGTAGTCAAAGTCGACGTGTTGCGGCATCTGGATGGGATAGACGCTCTGGATTTCCACATCGATGGGCTCCTCCTTGAAGTGCTCCACCAGGATGGTCATCTCGTCCTCGGTGCCATGGCTAACCCAGCGGCGGGGCTTCTTGCGGAGGCGCCGCTGCATGCGCCAGCGCTCAAAGTGCTCCATGTTCTGGATAATGCCCATGGCCAGCTTGCTCTCCTTGATGCTCGAATAGAAAATGAATGGATCGCCCTCGGGCGGATCATCATCCTGCTCGGTGAGCAGTGGACAGAAGCCCATCAGCACATAGTGCTCGGGATTGAAGTTCTTGAACTTTTTTATCAAGTCCGCCGAGTTCTCCAGCTCGTCGAAGAGGACATCGCGGAGATCCTTGTACTGCACCTGTTTCCAGGGGAACTCCTGGGTCACATTGATGCCCACCTCGATCTTCAAGAGCTTCTGAACTTTCTCCCTGCATTAAACGAAAGATGATAAAGGATTAAGGTGAAGGGAGTTCCGGCTGCTACTCACGAGACCATGACCTTTTGGCAGCTGTCCAGATTCATAAGAGTTCGCCACGACTCCCCCACATTGTAGAGGGCTCGGACGTCGATCACTTCTTCATCGGATTCCGGCTCCTTGAACTTCTTCAAGTAGGGTTTCTTGCTCTTGCCCAATAGCGGTGCCGTGCCTGTGGTGTCTGCTCCCGGCTCCTGATCCGGGTACATGTTCTCCAATTCGCCCTCATTTTCTATCCGTCCCGATCCCGAGGTGTCCAAGGTCGACATGGTCTGAGTCTGCCTTTGGTTCTATTTCCTTTAGAGTTGTTTTTTATATATATTTTATATTTATATTTATATTTCTTGTACTGATGAATGCGAAACGACAACTTTGTCATGGCAATCGGGGGAGCATGCGCAGGTCTCTACTAGCCAAGAGTTTCTCTTGCCCTGGCAACGTGAACGCACACAAACAGAATTAAGTTGAAACATTTTCACTCATTTACATGGCCTGGCAATTTTTCCTCAACGATTTTTGAGCTTTTGAGTGGGTGATTGCCTTGTTGTCGCTGTCGTTTCGCCTTTGTCGCAGGCTCCGTCTCCAAAGCCGTGTGGTTTTTGGTGGCTGAAACTGAAACTGAATCCAATGGCGATGCCGTTGCCGAGGCCTGTGTGTGTTGCTGCATTTCACATCATTATCTTTGACCAAATACGGAACTATGAGCAAAAAACGCAATTGTGTGTCACTCACAGAGACTTCAAGCCCGAACGAAAAAAGCCACGAAATGCAGGCAGAAATATGTGTTTCTTGTGCGATCTGTGGCAGTTGTTGTCCGAGTCCCAGTCCCAGTTCCTGACCCTCTCCACCTCATCGATATGTACACCCACACGGCGAGAAAAGAGAAGCCTAAATCTAGTTACTATTTCCATTTAAAGGAAACTAATTTGAGTAGGTTCGCACTTATTATCATATTCAAGTTTTTAAAGAGTTCAAAAATGCGGAAATAGCTCAAAATTTAAAGTGCATAAATCCATCATAAATTAAATTTATGTTTCCAGCATTTTACTCTCGCTATAAATTTTATTTTTACTTTAGAAAGGGTTGTAAATTATTTCTCAAAATGCCATTTAACCAAAAGTACACATATGTCAGGCGTAACTTTAAGACTTTTATGCCATCGGCAAACATAAAACGTATCAGTGTTAAGTACACAGAGATTTATTTGACGAGGATATGAATATTTGGGAACTGGCGGGCAATTGGTCAGGCTTTTTCCTCGGTGGAGCCCGAGATCGGTTCAACAAACGCCACAATGGAAAGTCTCCCGTTGACGCACTACGCAATCGAAATCGAAAGTTCTCTGATGGACAGCTGCGAAATGCGACTTCGGCGGGGCAGAGTACAGAGTGCAGAGTCAATGCACCACCGCGATTGTGCGGTGGTAGTGGTGGTGATGGTGCCACATGAGTGGCACACATTTAATGGATGCACGTCGCTCACTTTCATTCTGGGCGTCTGCCCAACTTTCGATTTTAAATGCAATTTATGCACCTGTCACTCAGCCAACTGATAACTGGCAACTCCGATTAGCCGTACTCCCGGCATCGAGGCTATTGTGCCCACCGTAGCGTCGCCCTGTTGTTGCAAGTTGCAAGTTGCCGCTTGCCAGTTGCCTGCTGCCTGTTGCCTGTTGCCTGTTGCCACAAAAGCCAATAAATCAGTGGACAAATTGTTGACAAAACATTTCGTAATTTAAATAAGAGAAAAACGCGACAAGCTGCCGATAGTAGCTAGCCACAAATGCAGCCCAGGCAAACAACTTCCTCATCCGTCTGGAGTCCAAACAACAATGGCAACAGCCCCGCGCAACGCTGGCAACAAGACAACAACAAAAATAAGCCAACAAAAACCCACAGTGGGCCAGGCCGATAATTCGCTGATTGGCAACCGTATGAGTTTTTTTTTTTGTCCAAAAACTCCACCAAAAATAATGGAAAAACAGCCAAAAGATCCCCCTTGACCTTTTTGTCAGCATCGAAATGGAAAGATAATATTGACAAATCGAAGATTAGATACGCTGGAGGGGTGCTTGAAGGAATGACTTTCTTAGCAATCAGTTTAAAATATAAAATTCAATAATATTTCAATTTAAAATCAACCTTTGAAGTTCAATAAAACATGTTTTATTTTAACAACAACTCAAGTTGCAAGTGTGAAGTTTTCTTTTACCTTTTAATAGGCTTTCCAGAGTGAAATCAACAGCATCATCCCAAGAGTTTAGCAAATGCATATCATTTTTTCGTATTATTTCTTTTTTTTTATCCACCAACTGACATCCTCAAAGAGGCATAGCTTAGTGGTAAGTGTTAAAATCCCATAATCACCTTAGAGGGTATTAGAGCCGCTCAATCTCCGCCTGTTTTTGGGGCTGGGCTGCAATCATAATCGCCAAAAGTCGTAGGCAGTGGCTGGGGAGCCACACCGGCCACAAACAGTTGGCATTCGGAGGCAGTCGGCAGTCGGGAGCCGCCAGGAGTTGTACAACTGGCGACAAAATGTTGCATGTTCGTGGCGCTGTCACCGGTGCTCCGGGGGGAGCCTGGGAGGCTGGGGAATGTATGCAAAAAGGTGCTAAAAAGATCAGAGGCAGCGATTTATCTTCATTTGCATTTGACGTCGCTGGCTGTGTGTCAAAAAGGTGTTAAGTGCCAGGCGGCAGACCAGGCTGGAGTCATGAGCTTAGTTTTGGCTGCGGTGCCGCTTTTGATGGCAGCAGCGTCAGTAGCCGATGCGCATAATTTTCTATATTTTATAACACATTTTGGGAGGCGAGCTATGTTCACACAGAGAGCCACATCAATCCGCTGAGCCGCGTCCGCCCAATAAGGCAAAAACCCCCCAGCACGAACCGTTATTATATGGCCAGGCAAATTGGCCAAAAAAATAAACCCCGAGCGACACCAACAATGGCCACTTCTAGCCGGGCCAACAGCCAGAAAAAAGCCAAGCCGAAAGCAAACTGAACTGAACTGAACCTCGGCTAAGCGCTCAGATAGTCGCACCGATAAAAGGGACATGAAATTCAAATTTGAGTGCTGCAAATTCGCCTGGCGACTTATCAGTCGAGTGAAATTTGCAACCAGAAACGGCTTCCGTATTACGGCGTTTTGTGAATTATGTGAGAAATTTGTTTGTGGGCTAAATAGTTTACTCTCTCGATGGTGGGCAACGTGGTGTATGAGTAATGTAAAGGAAGCAAGATTGGAGATCAATAGATTCTGCGATAACACTAAAAATTGGGCCAAGTTTCCATTTAAGCAGAAACTAAAAAGGAAGATAGTTCTTTGTATATTTCATTATTATTTTCCAAAGCAAATTTTCCCATGGCTAATTGCTTGCCAGTTTAACAGACTGTGAAAACATGGCTTGATTTTAATAAGCAACTTGCAAAAAAAAAGATGGCAAAATTCGAATGAGAGGAAGCTCTTAAATTGGTGAAAGGGAAATGGCCGACAAACGACTTTAATTGCAGATTGGTGGAAACTTTTACTATAATTTAATGTCTTTAAGAGGGAGAAGGAGGTTAAATGGGAAGATGAACAAGAGAGTTATTACAGATTCCATCAGATAATCAAATGATCAGCTTAATATCCAAACACTCTTGTAATAAAACAGGGAATATTTTGTTGAGAATCGGCATTTCCATTAGGAAAGTTAATACATATTTTACGCATATCCCATGATACCTTTTACCTCTGGAAGGTGCCGCCAGGCTAAAATTCACCTAGTTTAAAGCTACAGCCGCATCGGATTGTAATTGGAACTGAGAGAGAGACCGAGCAGACGGAGATGGAGACCAAGAAATACCCCAAGATCGTGGCAGATTTGCGGCTCTGTGGCGGGAGTGTGACAGTGATAATCCCCCAAGAAATATGCACACAAATTAGGCATGCATGGGACATGGGCCCCAGCCCAGGTATCGTCTAGTGTGGCTTAGTATGGGGAGGGAGGGGCAGCGGCAGCCCCTTGCATAGGCTGGCCATTGTTGGCATATTTAAAGTTGTAAAATAGCAAACAAAACACGTTTGACCGACATTCGTGACCAAAGTGCGGCTGCCGCCGGATCGGAGGCTGTGGCTGGACCAGGATTTCAATTTCAATTTCGATTTCGCTTGGGCCGGCGACAAATGTGGAGCCAAGAGACCCCCAGTTCCCCCATCCGAGCTGACCGTGTGACTACTTTGGCAAATGAAAATGCTTAGAAGAGAAATACAAGTTGGGCTGAGCAGCGGTGGAGTCGAAATAATTTATGATGCACTTTCTGGGGTGCACTGGGACTGGGACTGGGACTGGGACCTAGCTGGGATGTGGACTTGGTGGATAACTCCGTGAGTCATGGGCGCTCCGCTCCACTCGCAGCCAGGTGTCGCTCAAACAAAAGTGAAACCATTCTGTGTCTCTCTGCCGCACTCTGTCCCCCTGGGCAGCCCAAAGGAAAGAGCAAAAAAAGAGACCCACAGAGACCCTAAAATATGGCGCATTTGATATTTATTATTGTCTGCGTTTTAGCGTTTTAATCACATGGCCAGAGTGCACTGACCTGCCGCAACCTACGTACTGCGGCCAGCTACTTGTGGCTACCGAATTGCGGTGAAAATCCCTCGAAGTTGGAGTTGCACTTGGATTAGCTGTGCACTGGGAGAAGTATAAATAATAAACCTTAAATCTTGACTTTGTAATTATCTTAGAAATGTTTATAAATCGTAAAAATCTGCCTGATACCAAAGGCCTTCTTAAAATACTCCATTTATTTTAAATTATTTCAAGGTTAATCCATCCAAAAGTATAGTTTTTTCTCCAAGTGACGAAGGTGGCCCACGGCCCAGCTAACTATGTTAAACAGCGAAATCAGGCTCGGGCCAAGACCAAAGACCGACAACGGAGGCTTCAAGACCAGGCTCAGCTCATGACTCCCAGCATCATCAAGATAAAGCGCATGACATACGGCGACAAGAAGCTACCAGAGCGTGCTCCAGCGCCTTGTGCCAGGAGGAGGTCGCTCCATGGACTCCCAGCTCTCGACTCCGACTCCGACTTCACCATCTGCATCTCGTCGCCTCGTCAGCTCAGCTCAGCGTCACGGCCAGAGCCTGGTCTTTGACCAAATTTGGTCAAACGTGCAACATTTCAGCCGCACGCTGTCAAAGTTTTGGCGTAGAAAGCGAAATTTTTGGCGGCGGCACTGAGGTAATCCAGGCTACCGGTGACGAGAATTACGAGAATGTGGCAACCGAAAAGGAAAGTGGCCAAGCTTAGTTTTCGATTTGAACGAGATTTGAGCAAAGACTTCCATCATTTCGAAGCTGCCATAAATCATGGGCGCTGGCCGACTGAATCAAGGTTTCGCATTCGGAAACACAATTTATTTTATAATCGTTTAATGCGCCTGTTTTTCCATGACATCATCGCGACGATCATTACGGTCTTGTCTCTAGTCAGGGCCCTGTTGCATGGCGATTCCCTCTCATTTGGCGGCGTGGCAACATCAGCATTAACGCGGCGGCCCACGCGGCGCATGTGTAATCAATCAACTGGCCATCGCGGTGGTAAGGCCAGGAGTGGTTGGCGGTTACCTCGCCGTCTCTCCAGGTGTTGCTAATGGCTGCCACACAGTGTCAGGGGCATGTGTGGCAGGTTGCAGGCTGCAGGTTGCAAGTTGCTGGCTGCGAGGCCCATCTGATGAGGCTGCTGCGTTAAGCGTTTGCCATTAGAGGGCGTAATTACATTTTTATTGAAGCCTCCACGCAGGTGCTGCCATTTTCATTTTGTTATTTCATCGGAGGGAGCGTGGCAAGTGGCAAATGGAAAACTCCCATGAAAATTAAGGCTCGTTTCCGGCGTACACAAAAGTCAGAAAATTTACATAGCGTCCATGTAACACCGCCCCCGATGGCAATTTTAATGATTAATTTTCTCAGGCTCCAAATAAATGGAAAACCCATTGACAATCACATCGAAAATTGGCAACTTACCAGAAGCTGAAGTTAAAGGAATTCTGCAAGTTGGTGATACCCTAACTTTGGGTTAAGAAATAAACTTTAAGGGGGGGAGATTACAATTAGATTAAGAATTTGTTGAAATCTGAAGCTTACAGAATGTTCATATCATTTTATTTACTCATTGGATCATTATTTATTATCCCCTTAAATTAGGTATCAGTCACACTTAGCTTTCAGGTTATCTAATTACCTTCTTGTAATATTACCTTTAACTGTCTTATTATTATTATCCTGGCAATACGATCTCAAGAGTTCGCGACGAAAGCCAAGTTGCTCTTTATCCCATGAGGGTATCTCGCAATGCCTGCAGCGTTCCAAGTATTTGGCCTAGTGCGACTGTGATCGATATAAATCTACAATTTTAATTTTATTTGGCAAGCATTCGCAGCAATATATGAATGCAGCCGCCGATAAACATCGGCGGGCACGACTCATACCCGCCGCCAGTAGTGGCAGCAGCTCCGGTCCAGATCTTGGCCAGAACCCGCTGACATTTTCGTGGGTGTGGGCTCGCAGTGAAGCCAGAAAAAGGTCAACTGGCAGCAGCAATCAAAATAGTTGAAAATAACTCAATTTTCTGGAGCAATTAACATGCTGCCAGATCTCAGATAAGCCCACACATTTGGCGGCAAACTTGAATAATGCAAACGTGGCTTGGGATATGGAGAAAAATTGCATGTAATTAACAGTTAATAATCAAAAATTACGTATACGCATGCGCGGCCGAGTCGAAGCAATTAATTTGGCCATCGATTTTGGCCGTTGTCGGCATTTTGAGCCGTCTTGAAAGCCACGTTTGGCCTTTCTGACATCCAGCAAAGTGGCAGCAGTGGCAGCTGGGACCTGGGAGCTGGAAGCTGGAAGCCCAAAGAAGATGGCCAAAACAGCTTCACCTCACCCGCAACGAAAGTTTCGCATTCTTGCACCGCCACAGCCACAGCCACAGCCGCTGTCTGAGTGAAATGAAAAGTGAAATTATTTATTATTAATGAAATTAATATATAATCATGTTTTTTTCTGGGTGCGTATGCGCTTTGTTTTTGCGCGACAGCAGCACGTACATATGTTAAATCACAAAAAAAGCGACGATAAATAACCAACAAAACGCCGCGCCACCAAGTCCAACACGTTTCGCAGCATCCAGCAAAGAGGCAAAAATACTTTGGCCAGGCTTTAAAAAGTTCGCTTTCGTTTGTGTCCAAAAAGTACATCGTGTATGATAATGAACACGTAAAATTGGGGGGAAAATGTTCGAAGATCGCTGCGAAAACCAGTTGCTGCACCAAAAACCATTGCAAATCGGTGGCAGATGCTCCACGCAGCATGCAACTCGAAGGATGAGGATGTCTCCGGCCACTGACAGGCTGAAGGTCGCCGCTTGGAAATGTCACAGAACGGGAGTCTGGTCATAAAGATGGCCTGAAATATGAACTCAGCTGTGAGAAATGGCCTGCCACAGCGAGGCTAAGTCGGGCAGGACATATAAATGGCCTAAAGTGATTATTTATGGCCTCAGGACAGCATGGGGTCAGTTAAATAGGAATTAATGCCATTTAATGATTAAGAAAATAAAATATAGGAATTAAATCCCATTAAAAATTAAGCTACTTGTAAAATGACTTACTTAAGTCAACATAATAATAACAATATCTTCCTTATTTATTATCTTAATTGAAGAATTTAAAAATACAATAAATCTTAATAGTTGCTTGAAAATGATTTGAGTTAATCTTAGGGGGAAATCCGCAAATTAATAGCTAACCAAAAAGTTGGCCTAAGTAATTTGCCATAAACAATCAAACAAGTACATACAACTTAATTTGGCTTAATGGCATTCATAAATTGCACCCTATAAAAACCAAATAAAACTCAATAGTTTCCTCTCGCAGCGTTACAAATTATATACGAAATTTATGCGATTTCAATTTCCTTGTGGCCTTTTTAATTAAAACATAAATATTTATATGGAATATTTCACATTGCCGTGAATGCAACACACACACTTGCCACACTTGCCACCCGGCGCATTACGAGTCTGGCCGAAATTAATTCAGCAAATAAATAATAAAATCATTTACAATATAATTGCAGCGGGCCAACAAAAACACTTTCACCTTCGCCACGACGTCGAGTTCGTTTCGGTTTGGTTTTCAGTCTTTAGTTTTCCGTTTTTAGTTTTCGGTTTTCTGTTTTCCATTTGCAGAGTTCGCTCTTTGGCTGGATCGAGCTGTTGCTGTTTTTATTTATGCTTTGTGGGTGTTCAACATGCACCATTTGACTTTTTACCACTGTTTTTTCCTTCAAGTTGCCCCGTGTGGTGGCATGAACATATTTATGCATCGGAGCGTTAGGCCAGAGTCCGCAATTAGCCAGCACCGGCTACGTGGCTATGAAAACAACAAATCGCCGTGAAATGTGTTTCAAAAGGAGGCATTCAATTGGCCATTTGACACGGCCAAGTGTATATTATGTGTAGGGGTATCCCACTCCCACTCACTCCCACCCGTATCTCTGCCGCATCCACCTCTTTAATCTCCCAATCCACGATCAACGATCAAGATCATAATAGATGAATTAATTTTATTATTATGATAATTATAATTAATAATTACGGAAGCTTAAAACTCATCGAAAGAGTGCTTTAAAGTCCTTTTAATTCGGGAAATCCTTTTACAGTCAAAAGCGTAAAACTCATCAAAGGAGTCATTTTCACTTACAAAAACAAAAGACTTAGGCAACGAACTTGACGGAACCGTTTTATATTTATATTGCTTTCTTAATTGTTTTGGTATTTGGTCAAGCTGTTAGTTATTGCTGCCGCATTAAAATTAAATAAAAATTACTTAATTTGCGAAGCCAGCTTCATCAAGCTGCGCCCCCATTCAATTAATTAGCCATTAAATGTTTGATTTGCACTAAGCACATACATAAAACATAACAGACCCCATAACGAGGCCCGATCATGATGACAACGACAATGTGCCAGGGTCTTTCGGGGAGTTAGCTGATTAGCCAGAGATAAGCTCTCAAAAAAGTCAGCACAGTGCTTCCAGATGTGATTAAAAAGGCTTGAAAACATTGCTTCCTTATTACCCAGTTAAAGTCATGAAGAAGTGGCTATTTTACTCAAGAAAATAATGTGGATATACTTTTAAATTAGGCATAGAAGGCATTACTATACGTTATTACCATTCTTTATTATCATATTTCATACAAAATAAACAATTCGGGAAACCAATATATCTTTAATTACACTACATATATATTTTATTTTGATAATGTTAACAATTCCCCCAAGTTCCTCAGTGCTCCCGCAACCAAACAGTTTTACCTAAACCCATTATCCCAAACAGAGCTCCTTCTGTAAGGAATTGGAGAACTAATTTCACTGAAATGCCCACTAATTGAACCCAACCCGGCACTTAGTATATCCCATCGATTCCCATAGAGGTTAATGCCCACTCAATCACCGCCGATCCAGTGTACCGCCGCCGCATCGGTGGGAGTTGACTGGCTGACTGGATGCCTGCCTGGTGGCTCATAACTCATTACTAAGTGCCAAGCGTTTGTTATGTGGCACAAAATGCCAATGAACTCGGTTCGGTTATCCGTTTTATCGGGTCCCATTCCGCTTAGGAACCATGCGAGACGCCGCCACAAAGAAACGGAAGCGTCCTCGGCTATAATTTGCGGCCACTTGACATGCATATCCCAGGCACTGCGCTCCGATCCGTTCCGCGTTGTCCCATTGAACGGAGAGCAACAGGCGGGGCGGACTTAGGGATGCATATCGGGTGGGAAAATTCGACATAAAATATCACAAAAAATATAGCAATTGAAAATATCGTCTTTAAATTAAAAGCCATTTAAAAAATCTTAAAAATCTTTGAAATCAAGGCAATGAAAAATGTTTTGTGAAATTAGGGAGAGTATTTACATATATTTTTGTAACATTTTATTATTAATAGAATATTGTTCCTTGCTTTACTTGGCTTTATATAATCATATATATATATTATATTTATATAGAATTTCGATATTTTGGCCAGCTCCAAGCCCAGACGCATTCGAAGGCCGTTGGCGGACACACTGGCAATGTCCAGACAGCCAACAGACCGCCAAAGTGCATGCTCGAAACGCGTTAAACGATGATTTAGTGCCAATAAATAAGTGTAAACGTTCATTACAGATAATTAATGTATCTGCACAGAGGTCAGCCAGTCAGCCGGGCCTCTCGGTTCACGGAAAAGTGAAACTTCAATTAGACGGCTTAACAGCATTATGGCGTGGACGATTAAGACTTAAATTACGAGGAACGTCCCGTCGATCGTGGGTCTACACAGGCACAAAAGGGGGTATAAGATGTAGATAGAATATATATAAAATTTAAAAATTAATACAATTATATTATGAATTTAATTTAAATTCAGTAAACGCAGATGATAAACAGTGGAGTTAACATACAAGAAACTAAAATTTATAATTCAAAATTCAAGTATTAATTCAATATAAAAACTATTTTAACTAAACAATATTTTTAATCCAATATTTATTATATAGAAACTCGATTTGGCTCTAATTTCTCTGTCTGCACGGGGTGTAAATGCACGGGAATTGACATTTCACCTGCAAAGTCGTCTCTGCCATTGATCTCTTTATCACATAGTCGGGTCCGGACCCCGGGGTCGTTGGTGGAGAGATGGTGGATGGAGGTGGCTCTCCGTCTGGCTCTGGTTGCGGATGGCGTTGCACATGCCCCAAATCCATGCAACAATCTCAAACTGCCGCCTGACAATGTCGCCCAATTCGTCTTGCAGTTTTCATGCCTGCCGGCTGGAAATTTCGTATTTTTTCTTCACCATCGCAGGCTCTCGGCTTCAGCTCCAGCCTCAGCCTCCGCCTGGGCTGGGACCTGGACTTCAGTTGTTCAGTTTCAGTTTTCAGCGCTCGTTTTTCAGCTCGGTTTTGGGTTTCGGTTTCGGTTTTGGTTAGCCTTTTCAATTTAAAATGTAAATCAAGTGTGAAAAACAAAATCTGCAGCGAAAGTGTTGCAATTGCAATTTGCTCGTTGCGATTTTTGACGTTTCTCGCTCCGAGGCTGTGTATTGATTTATTTTGATTGTTAATCAATTTGGCGAGCGCTGTCCCCCGATCGGTGTCGCTCCGGTAATAGTTCAATGATATTATAAATCAGTCGCAAGTCCCCGTTTCCGAACCCGGAATCCCCGGCTCCGATCTCTCAGCTATCGATGGTCGCAAGCTGGTCGCCGGGAAGTCAAGCAATTCAAGACAAACCCGAAAGAATGCAAGTGACACACTTTGAGTCTCCTTTCGGTGTGGCACTCTTAACCCATTGAGTGGTGACACAGAAAAGAAAGGATTGTAATTTGATATGTTTTAACATTTTTCGCTATCAAAAACAACAAAATAATTAGGTATTTTTAAATCAGTTTCGAAGGGATTGCATTTATTGAATGAATAGCTATTTTCTTAAAAGAATAATGTATAATATATATAAGGTTTAATCCAGTTTAATATATATTTTTAAAAGGTTACTTTATTTAAACAGAGGACTCTCTTCCATTTTCTCTAAAGAAAAGTTCATTTACATTCCAATGTTTTTATGTCAAGTTGAAGTTTACTTTTCTTCTACAAAAAAAGGAGCACCCTTCATGGCACAATATTAACTACAATAACATATAGCTAATAAGGTTTAATTGATTTATTATATTTGGAAATATGTTTGGAATGCGGTGAAGCCTGATTTGGGTCAAAGTATCTTAGAGAAAAAATCCCCCATAAACCTTTACAAAATTCAGGTTGACTAGGAATCATATTTTAGAACTTTCTTTCCTTTGGCCAAGAACCCAACTTCAGTGGGTTAAAGCGGTTGGGAGGCGACTCATTTGTCAGCAGGAAGCTGCTGGAATTGTGGAAAGCAAAATCAGAAAAGCAAAAGGTTATGGCGCAATTTGCGCATGCGCACGCAAATTACGCGCCATAAATCATGCGACTTTTGCTTTTTTCTTCTTTACTACGACTCTGCCTGGGCTTGGCTTTGGTGGGAGTTGCCCCAACTGTCACCGACGCTGATTGCCGGTTGCTGGCAGCAATGTTGCATTGCCTCTGCAGATTAGCGAGAAGCGATAAACACATAAACCGAAATAAATTGCAAAGAAAGTGGATGTGGACACATAGCCGGGCTCACATCCATGTTCGATGGTCGCGTGCGTAAGCAATTACACGCTGGAATCGGTGGCCCGCTGGAAGAGGTTCGCATGGGTCGAGGGTTGGGTTTGGGGGGCTGGGTGTCCAGGTCATGCTATGTGTGTGCGCATCTGCGGTTGGCCTGACATTTGCCATCCCGCTGATCCCGACCCTGACCCACAAAAGTCTAGCGACTTGCGGCCTGGCAAATTGAAAAAGAAAACTCAACCGGCACGAGTGATGTCAATCACTTTGGCACTTTACTTTTGCCAAGTATAACCTACACACAAAATAAATATTTGAATAAAAGCCAAGTGTTTAATTTTTTTTGTTTTAAAGTGTGCAATTTTGTATTTAATTTGCACTTTTAAGATCTCATTAAGAGCTTTACTTTAAAATTTTTAAATTACTTTCATATTGTCTATTATCTTAAAGACATTATTTATTTCTTAAACATTTTCTTTTTGTGTCCAAACTCCCCTTTTCTACACCGCCCTCTCAGGTGGCATGCAAATCTTCTTCTTCTCCTTGTCAGGTATTTCGCTTCTCTGGCTGATTTTTTGCCTTGTTTTCCGTCGTGTTTTTCTTTTTTTTTCTGCACTTCTTGACGGTCGCGGTCGGCTGCTGTGCCCCCAAGGTTAACGGCGCAAACAAAGCGGGCCAAAACAGCCAAATGGAACAGGCCGAAATGAAATGAAATGGAATGGACGCGGTCCTCGTCATGGATCCGCAAAGCCGGCGGCTAGAGATGGATTTTTTTGACTGACATGCTCTCAAGATGGGCTCAAGTCGGTCGCCCAAGTGGCAAGCGGAAGATGGGAGCCAGAAACGGAGATTGATTCTGAAAAATATATTAGATAATTATTGAGATTGATTTTACAAAATTCTACAAATTCCATTAGATAAAGTTTTATATTGTTTTGCTAAGAATTATGTAATTATAGTTGAGTTACTATTTAATTTAAAATTTATTAAAGAACTGTGAAGGTGGGATGTCAGATCACTTTGCCTCTCTCCCTATTTAAATTTCGTTCAAGTACCGATTACAATTTGGCATTCACCTAGTTTTTAATCCCTTCAGCTGACCCAGAACGATCTCAGCTGTCAGCCACAAGTGCTCCGGGATGCAAAACGAAAATCACGAGCTCAAAATCAAAATCTGCCTCCAACGCGGCGTATACATAACTCTCACGCTCCGGTTTCGACCGTCTCTAGGCCCATGGGCACTTCGGCGCTGACTTTGTTCTTCTCGCTGTGGCTGCCAAACCCAAAACCCAAAACGTCACTCCAAAAGAGGCAACACTCAACCTGGTCGCGTTGTTCTCATCGCCGCTTTGTTGTTATGAAGACTGTAGTGCCTACACTGGTAAAAAACCTGTTTAATAACATTAATAATAATATGAAATAATACTATAGTAAACCTTAGGAGCCTTCTTTAGTTTTCATGAGCACTTCGCTCGGTGTACTTGCCTCAAAATCCTGTGAGTAGCCGTCTGAGAAGCAACGCCATTGGCTCTCTGACAGCCGCCTGCCTGGCATGTTCATTTTTATGGGCTCGAAGCCGAGAACAGCTGCATTCTTAGAAGTCAAAAGCGAGACCGGCGGCCGGCAGAAGAATGCCCGCCAGAAGACTAGCTTCTAACTGTGGATGCTGCTGATTGAAGACTCGTCGTCGTCTTGGTGAACTTTTCGTAGGGCGTTGCAGGAGTTTCTGATTATAAATTGAATTTTATTAGTTTGCTTGCGCGCCACATTGATTTATGATTTTTCTACAAAAGCAGAACCCAACTAGAACCTGGCTTTTTAGGTTGCCTTTAATTAAGTCCGAGTGTCAATATGATTTATGCTCCTCCACACACATGCTCTCGTCTATATAATTAAAGATTCGAAATCGACCCAGCTTTCGGCTTTCCCTTGGGGTCTTCTCGCAAATGCATTTCCAGTTGCGTGCGATTGCATTACGGGTGAAATTTGCCAACTTTTACAAAAGATCTCGGGTCATCGATAACCTTTTTGGCTAGGTTTTGGGTTGCTGCCGCCTCCGACTTGGAGGAGTCCGTTCCTGAAACTGCTGCTCCCGCTGCTGCTGCTGGTGATGCTGACATCATCAAATGCGAATCCGAATCCGCGGCCAAAAGCTGGCAATTTCATTGAATGCCTTGGCGTCCGTGGCATCCATTTGGGTTGGTTTTGATTACATAAATTTGGCGCCGTCTGCGATCGCGATGCGGTTCCATTTGCATCTTCAAAGCCTGCATGGAGCGGAGTGGAGTGGCGTGGATCAAATGTGGGTCAGCGGTCGCTCTTCCACTGGGGATTTGGGTGCGGCTCTGGACATCGCCATATGTAATTACAATAACTGCAACTTCCACTTCCATTGCAACTGCAGCAGCAACGGCTACAGCATCAAAGCAAACAACACAACACGATCCAAGTAAAATGTCTCGAAACCTGTCGCTTTTAATTAAAGGCCCCGCAAACTCCGACTCTAAGTAACTTTTCATGTTTCAAGTTATGCGCACAATTTTAAGCGACAGCCCCAACAAAGGCATTGAGCACAGAAATAACTTTTGCATTTAGTCATAACTGCATTTAAAATGTTTGTAAATGTTTATGCAAAAAAATTAGAGAGAAGCACAAAATGAAAAAAGCATACACAAAGCCCAACAAAAATGAGGGGAAAATCTCTGGTTTTTTGGGCTTGAGTTCGGGTACGACCCACTTCTGTCATGTTGCACGATAAATACTTTGAGATTTATTGTCTGCCGCGGTGGCAGGCATAATTACAATTTATGCCCAAGGTGGTCCCCGAGCCCCGCCTTGTGCAATAGACTCCTACGACTACTCCCTTGTCCCGGCTTCATCCCCATCCCCATCCCCATCCCGATCCCAATTCCACTCTCAATCCAAGTTCAAAAGCATGTTTTGAGGAAGCTGTCGCCAAAGACAAAGCCCCATACAAATTGGGAGGGAGCCAAGGAAGCCGTTTGGCTCATACGTTGTTTACCTGTCTCGCAATTGCCATTATTCTTGGCTGAATTGAAAGTGAACACCAGACAGACAATATTGGGAATATGAAAGCTGGCTGCCAGGGAGATCGAAGATCTTATACCCTCTAAGTGCTCTAATGATTCTTTATATTTTCATATTAATTGAGTCAAAAACTAAGCCAAAAATTAATAAAACTTATCATTAAAACAGGTAAATATTTTAATTTGCATTCCTTGCTAAAGAATCCTATAAATTTATTAAGAGTTTATATTGTTTTTTAATACAAAGCCATTTCTTAATATCTTTATACTTTGTAAATCACCTTTTAATATGCTTTGGCAAGACAATAGCTACTAAAAATGAATTCCAAATAAAAATGCTAACTTGTTGCTATTTATACACTTCAAAGATGAGTTCTTAATGGCTGTTCAGTTTCATTCACACTTTTTAATGGCTTCATAAAGTCTCCACTGCTTGCCCACTTCATGCTAATAGAATCTAGGAAGCAACTAATTAGTAATTATCAACTTAAATTCAGCTTTAAGAACACCTTACTCTTCAGACACTCTAACTTTGCTAATTGGACAATTGATGTGGCCCAAAAATCAGGGTATTTGCAGAGTATCAAGAGGCGAAACTTTCGCATGGAGGGGAGGCCTATTACATCATGAGAGACGACGACGACTGGGTTTTGAGCACTTTTGGGTCTATTGTTGAGCACATAATTAAGCACCGCTTAGCTTATGTAATTAATGTCAGGCCAAATGGCAGCGTCAAGAGCCGCGTGGAGAGTCTAATGAACCAGCTGCGTGTGCTGATTTATATGCGACTTTTCATGCGGCTCGGTATGTTTGTTGTTGGCTTGTTTGTTGTCTGCTGGCCATTCGTTGTTTGTTTTTCCCGGCCAAATTGTGTTTTGTCACCGTCACCCATGGACGTCTCTCGATCGCGCACTTAAACTTCGTTTATGCGCAGGCTCTGCGTTCCGATACTCCAGTTTCGGAGCTCTCGGACCATGTGACATAAGTTGCCATTGCCATGATATATGAATATGACAAAGCGACATGGACAACTTTATTGGCTCATGAAAAGCGCTGTCACTGCCTGACTGACATAAATCAGCGAACGGCAGAAATACTCGTACGATCCCCCTTCTGTCCCCCCACAGAGCACAAATCCAATCCAAACCAAAATCCGAAAGCTGCAGTCTGAAAAAATAAATCAAAAATCAATATTCGTCAGTTTTTGGCGAAGGGCTGTGTTGGCTGTCATCTCTGGCACACTGTAAAGTACCCAGGAAAATAAAGGATTAAACAATTTTAATTAAAATAGGATTGTTTTTAAAGAAAATAACAAAATATCCAGTCAATTAAAGGATCAATTTGTAATGATTTAAATTTAAAATAGTTTTATAACCTCTCGAGATTAAATTTCCTCCTTTTTCGGTGTACGAGTGTGTGGGCCACTATCTGCATTTGCATAGCACAGAATATATATATGCTAAATCGATATCATAGCTCTTATCTGATCGGCATTGTCAACCCAGCCGGACATTTCGCTTCATTCACGGGCATGGGGCAAAAACCCATTTCCCATATGGAAATGAGAGCAACAATTGAACATCGTGCAACGTTCTAGAAATAATAACCGAGGGGAGCAAAGCTTTTACTGGCCAACAGACACACTGGCCACACGCCACCTAGTGGACAAACAAAGCGTATCAGGACACGCTACTCCTTACTCCTTACTCCTTACACAATTACGTACCTGAAGCCTTGTTCTTCACTTTCACTTATTTTGTTTTCATTTTTAGGAGGTATTCAAAGGTATCTGGGGTATAATTGAACTCATTTCATATGAATCCTATAAAGGATTGTGGGATTATGATTTTAGATTATGATAAAGCAAAAGGATAACATATGATTTTAATAAATTTGATCAACCTGCACCTGGATGCATATTTATAAATATTTTATAATGCGCAGAATGTTGTTTGAATACATCAAATTAAAACACAGCTGATTAATTGTAAAAATACATTTTAGCATTCAAGGTTTTGTATAATATTTTTAATAGCTTTTTATATAATAATTTCCTAATAATAATTATACTAGTTAAATCAATTATTACTCCTAATTAAGGATGTTGAGAAATAAAAGTATTTTAATTATCAAAAGATTAAAGAAACTAATTAAATATGCATATTAAATCAAATTTTAAAACCCTTTTAGAAAGGCTTTCCTTTTAAGAAACTACATTTCAGTCATAAAGGATAGGATATACCCTTGTCCAAGTCCAAGACCTTTTCCATTCCCACCTTAGACCTAGAACCCTTTTGGGCGCTGCTCTCCAACTACTATAACTAAAGGTAAGTGTGCGCCCAACGCGCATGACCTCAACAATTTGACTTCACTTGAAGTGCGAACGCACATGCAAACTGTGGAACTTGAAGTTGGAGTTGGGAAGTGGACGGCTCTGGCCCAGCTTAGAACGGTCCGGTCCTGTTGCGTGCCCAGCAAATGGCAATGGTCAGGGCTTGGTTTAAGGATGAGGAGGAACTGGAGCCGGCGACGGAGACGGAGGTGGCCGAGTGCCGAACTGACCCTTCACTTTAGCAGCGAATGTTTTGGGTCAGTGCTCAGTTGCGTTGAGTTCGTGACCAAAGGCGGGCGTATTTTTTTACCCAAATTCATATTCATATTCGATATTAATAAATCCTCGGCGGCTGTGACTATTCTGCATCGATTCGCCCATTCGATCGGCATGATTCGGCGATTGTCTGGCTGTGAGCTGTAAGCCACCAATCCGGAGGAAATGGGCTGTGCATCCAGCACTCCCATGGTTGCAACGGCGGGCAGCGAAATGCTGAAAGCCGCCACCCATGTCAAGCAGAAGGGCGAGGCCGCCATCGAAGGTGTGTGAGTTGTGTGCGGTGTGTGTGTGTTGCCAATCCGGACTAGTCATTGGTTTGTTTTTGGTTGGCAGATGACATTTAAGAGTGGGTCATTCGAGGGAAATTCCAGACTGCCCACAGAGCGTATACTTGATATTTAGAGCGGATACTTAATATAGCTCAAAGTATTTTTTAGTTGTTTTGGTCAGAAATAAAGTGTGAAATTCAAAGAAATTGTAGAATGTAAACTTCGAATTACAACTTTTTAATTGGTAAAGTTTAAAAAATAGTACAAAATAATCAGAAATGACCCTGACTTTTAAGAGTTTGTAGATTTAATTTCAAATGACATTTAAGGGTAAGCAGAAAGAAATAAGATTTAAAGCTTCTGCTAAAAAATATAATTGTATAATTACAATCTAAGGAATATCATCCAGCAGTAGTTACTTAATATTCCACATTATAAACGAGATGAAAAAATCCTTGGCCCCATTGCCTTTAATCAATATTTCGTTGAGCTAATTAATAACCCTCAACGAGCCAGTAAATTCCCACTTAATGCCACACACTAAGAAATTCGATATATTCCCATACATAATATATAGTACGCGGTGAGTGTGCTCGCATTTCGCATTATTATAATAACAAGCCACGTAATAAAGGACAATTGGCCAGCGCAATGCGTGCCGCAGAGCCTTTCGGCCTGATTTGAGTAGACCGCAGTGAAAGCTGGCTTTTACCCAACCATATTTATATGTATATATATATTTATTTAACGCATATGAAGAAAAACGACTTGGTTGCGTGACCGACCCGTCAACGAATTAGAGCAAAACATTGACTTAAAAATATTATACGTACATGTGCACTGGGGGAAAGTACTGATATTAAGTCGGGATTATGTTGCATTAATATGTATTAATCCCATAAAGGACCATATAGGAAATTATCTGCAGCAAAAGAGCAGCTATGTATCCTTAAAGTTTATCCTTAAATTATTCACATTTTATTGAAAAGATCCCTTGTTTTATTTACTTTTTAACTCCCTCCGCTGGCTAGTATTTTTCTCACTGTGTACCCTCGTCAGGAAATGGCAAATGAAAGTGTTTCTATTTACTATACTCCCTGCAGACGCCTCTGAGACGCTGACCACCACCCTGGACACGGCCAAGGAGACCGTTGGCACGGCAGTCGCTGGGATTACCAATGAGCTGGGCAACGCCTTTAAGGAGGGAACCCAGGCCCTGGACGAGGCCAAGCACAAAGTGATGGAGGGTCTCCACCTGGAGCAGCCCTCACAGGAATCCCAGGAGATGCCACCAGCAGAAGAAGATGAAGGGGCTGCGGCTACGGCAGATGTGGCTGAGATGAGCTCATCCCGTGCTCCGACACCCAAGCTGCAGGGCGATGCGGACAGCCTGAAGACCTCCACGCCAGAGCCGGAGATTGAGCGGGCACTGGCCACCGAGGACGAGAGTCCGCCCACGCCAAAGCCCTCGCTGGAGGAGATGGCCCAGCTGAGTGCCGAGGTTTCGCATGCGGCGGATCCAACGCCATCGGAGGCTCCTGTCAGTGAGACAACTGCAGCCCAGGCTCCGGCCACCGAATCCTCCGCGCCCGTGGAGTAAGTAAGCCTAGAGAGCACCTGCAGCATCGCAAAACCGTAATCCGTAATCCGCAACCCGTAATCCGTAGCCCCATCGCAAATCCGTAACCTGTAGCGCCACTGCACCTGAAGTAATCGCGTAGTTATCGCTTATGATTCGTAGTTGCCGTCGTAGAGTCCCGATACATTTACTATATAGCCTAACCATTATATTACTCTCCTTCTCTCTCTCTTTTTAACCTACTTTGTATGTAAATTGTAAATAAACTATCTCTTCTTCTATGTACATATCATATACTCTGCCTTTGTTTAATTGCGAAACCAGCAACTCAAACTAAACAAGAACCGCAACAGCAAAGTCTTGTACGTAGTATTGTGGTAATAAATAATTCAAATATCCTTATGAATCCGGTTTTTGGTTTACCGAATAGAAAGTGCTTTTGCAAGGCTAAGGAGGAGTTATTAAAGAGACTACAAATAGGAGTATTTATTTTTATAATAACTGTCATTTATTTAGAACAGACTTAGAAGTAGATAAAACTCAGAGATCAAAATATAAAATAAGTCTAAACTATTCTTCAGAATTTTAGATCTTAATATGAATTAAATCTTTGATACTTTCAGAAGTAGCAATTGTTTTATGTTCTCTTAAATCTCTTTTAATTCTGAGATGATTATTTATGTTTGTAATGCCATATTATAAAGACAAAGATAAACTCCCCGACCTCTTGAAAGCTTCGCAAAAGTTCACTTAACCCAAACACTTACATATTAACCACAAACATTGAACACCTAAAAATCAAGGACAAACCTTTGTTAGCTTCTACTAACACGCCTACATTTTTCCACACCCAAAATCCACAAACACACACACACACACGTACTCATTCTGGAAATCTTAGGAGCCGCAAGGTACGTCGCCGGTTCGTCCAGAAGAAGAAGGAACAAGAGCAGCCACGACCCAGCACCACCGAGTGGGAGAAATTCGCTGACCAGCTGGCCAAAAGCAAAAAGTTCAAGCCATACGAGAGCTTCGCCCACAGCCACAACAAGTTTTCCGTGTACCAGGACCACACCAGCCTGCGGGACAAGCCTAACCACTACGATGGCCACTTCAGCGGTGGCAATTCGCTAAGCGCCTCCCAATCGGATCTGTCCAGCGGCCACGTGACTCCCGCCCCGGCACGCCGAGGTCAGCGGGAGTTTGCCAAGTTCGTGGGCTCTGAGCAGCCGGGAAGTGTGTCGCGGAATAGCTCCCGGCTCTCGAATCCCGCCGCTTCCAGGACGTTTGACTTTAATCCACAACGCGATCGCATCAGTCTTCCTATGGCCACCAGTCGCATCGGTTCGGGCATCCAGAGACTTCCAGCAGAGAGAACTTCCGGCTGGGGCCGCGGCAGACCGGCTCCCTTGGAGGAGGAGCCCAGCTTTGGCCGCAGGATGAGCTTAGGTCTGGTCTCACAGCCCCTCCGACCGGACAGAGAGAAGTTCACGCCCTCAATGCATCGTAGAGCAGTGAAACCGATAACGCCAGCGAAGGAAAAGTCGGCCAAGAAGCATCCTCCCAAGAATATCTCTTCCAGAGAGTCTTCCCACTTGGAATTCGAGTCCCGAAAAGCGGTCAAGAGTCCTGCCCGAGTAGCGAAACCTTTGGCAAAGGAAGCTGCACGCTCGAGGGAGCCATCTTATACAGAGTTCGCTTCCTTCAAGGGCGATAATAGTCCAAAATCTTTGGACAAGCAAAATAAGTCTCCAAAGAAAATCTCTTCTAGAGAATCAACTTATATGGAGTTGGCTTCAAAACCACTTGAAAAGAGTCCTTTAAGAACACAAAAGCCTGTGGCAAAAGATGTCTTGCGATCTAGAGAGCCATCCTTTACTGAATTTAGTTCCATAAAAGGAGACAGGACTCCCTCAAGGGTGGGAAAATCGCTGGAGAAGAGTATAGTTCGATCTAGAGAGCCCTCTTTTACCGAGCTTCCATATCAGAGAGCGGAAAAAAGTCCTTCAAGGGGACAAAAGACACTACAACGATCTAGAGAGCC
Organism: Drosophila anomelani; assembly: GCA_035045905.1. Classification (NCBI taxonomy): domain Eukaryota; kingdom Metazoa; phylum Arthropoda; class Insecta; order Diptera; family Drosophilidae; genus Drosophila; species Drosophila anomelani. The sequence goes on from JAWNOO010000165.1 coordinate 16,975,585, forward strand.
TTCTTTTACTTCTTTAAAATCAAATAAGACTCCTTCAAGGGTAGCAAAACCTTTGGCAAGGAGTGTAGTTCGATCCAGAGAGCCTTCTTTTACCGAGCTGGAAAGGAGTCCCGCCTTACGAGGACAAAAACCACTGGCAGCACAGGCTCTGCGATCCAGAGAGCCATCTTATTCAGAACTAAATTCTTTTAAAGCAGATGAGAGTCCTCTAAGGACAGCAAAATCAGTGGGTAAGACTTTAGTGCGATCTAGAGAGCCCTCCTACACCGAATTCGAGTCAAGAAGATCCGAAGAACGTCCACCGGGAGCAGAAAAATCCTCCAGCAAGGACATTGTGCGCTCCAGAGAGTCATCTTATTTGGAATTTGATTCCTTTAAAACAGACAAGGGATCATCAATAGTAACCAAACCTTTAATGAGTTCCCGAGATTCATCTGATATTGAATTTGATTCCCTCAAAACTCCCACTAAGCAAACTAAATCTCCAAGCTCCAAGGAGCAACTACCTCAAAGGGAATCCAGTCCAGAATCTGAAGTCAAGAATAAAAACCAGAAAATATCATCTGTACCTGAAACACCGCAGAGAAGCGAAGCCCAAGAAGCTGCTACTTCCACCTCGAAGATGCCTTCACCATCCGCCTCGCGTTTATCCAGCGCCAAATCCTCGGACAGCAGCAACATGGATGTGGTAATCCAGCCCTTGAGCAATCTTAACCAGGACACGCCCAGCATCAAGTCCTACTCGCAGTCACCAGACCAAGTGGTGATGGAGGGTTATGCGGATTCAGAGCTAGAGGCGGCGCTGGCAAGGCTAGAGCTTCTGCGGGGATCCACAGCCACCCTGCACTCCCTAAGATCCTGCAGTCCTGGGCGGCACACCTACACTGCTGCCTCCCTGCTTAGCTCCCGACGCACCTCGCCTTGGGTAATGCGAAAGGACTATGGCGGCTCCCTCGTCGGCAAAGAGAGCAACCACAAGGTGGCACAGCCATCAACCATCCATCAAACACTCGAACGCTGCGATATTTGCTCCAATGAGTTTCTTCTAAAGTAAAGTTATTTTAGAATGTTTTGAAAGTTTAATAAAATTCTTTAAGATTATAAGAATTTACTGCCATATAAATATAATTCTTAAAGCTTAAGTTATTATTAGCATTTAAAGTTCAAAATACTTCCAGGTGATAAAACAAACTAAAAACTATTAAATTTGTTAAAATAACCACATGCCTCAGTCAGCTTTTTTTTAAGAAATTACATACTTCTATTCTATAAATAAATAAGAATAGATAGAATCTATGTTCTACAGAAAAATGTACTTAGTTAGCCGTAGAATATAATGTTTTATATGATTCCTAGAGTAGAAATAACGAAATCGAACTTTTACAAAGTCACCTTCCCAACGATAATAAAGAAGTTTATAGCCTTCGTTATGTCTTATAATTGCGCAACTCTGATTAAAGCCGGATCGCTTTGATTCGAGCCAATTCTCAGGAGCCCAAATCAAAAGCGAATCGAGTGCAGTGGGCCCCCTGATTTTGGGTTCCCCTAATTGATGACTTAATAACGAAATTGAAATGTTTATCTTGCCGTTCACTCAATTATTCTGCCACTTGAAGTTCGCTTTCGGTGGCTGGTGGATAGCAGTTGGTTTTACGGCTTACGTTTTACGGTTTCGCGTTCCGTGATTCCACATGGCTCCCATGTCTCCCGTCCGTGACTTAATGAACTATTAACAGCAATGATAGTAATTTGTTGTAGCAGCCTCAGCCTCTGCCTCAGCCCCGACATCGGCTATGGTAAAATTGCTTTTGGCCAACACAACAAGTGGTCTTCATGGCACTTTTCGGCAAACAAATAGACAGTCGGACAAAGCGACGTGCAGACAAATGACTACAGTGGATACAACCAGCAGCGGACATATATCTGCATGGATATGGCATGGATATTCGCGGGGGTGTTTACCACATCTGTCTGTCTGTCTGTCCCCTCGCTCGCTCCGTCGCACCTGCTGCAGCCCGCAAATTGAGTTTGGCTGCAGCAGCATCGGCATCTATTTTGGCACGATTTTCGAATTACGTTCATTGACTCGCAAAATGTTTGCTTTATGCCGCAATTAATTTCCAAGCGGAAGAAGCAGTGCCCCAAAGCGCCAAACAAAAAGGCAAACAAAGCGCTGGCAAGGTCGAAGCTTGGAACACTCTGGCGGTCTGAGTTGTGGCCAGGAATTGATGGATGATGTGCTTACATCTTTAAGTTTTATATTTGTATATTTTATTTAATTTTAACTGCAAGTATGCAAGTTTACAAAGCCCACTTTGATCATACTTCTTAAGATTTCCACATACCCTCTCTGTTAGGGTATAAAAAGTCTCTAAAAAGGTGAGGGGGTCTTGGAGTTGAAGGTCTTCTGCGGCTTGTGGCGTGACATTGAAAGTGAAAGAACAAGTTTTGATGGGTTGCTGTTGCTCAGCGGTGCCTTTTCGTTGGCATTTCTATTTTTAATGACTTTTTACATGGCCACTTGGTTCATTGAACGCAGCCACGCACAAAACAAAAATACAGAAAACCAAAATAGGAGAAAAATAACAGAAAAAAACTGCCGCGCCGCTAATGATCTATGAAGTGCAAGTGTTTGTACTTTTACTTTCATTTATCAAAAGTGGAGGCGTCATCTCCTTCCACAGTCCGGCCTAGACAGTGGAAATTAGCAGCCGGCAAATGCAAGAAATGCATTTTTAGCACTTCATTTTCTGGTTGTTGCATTTACTCACTCGGCCGCCTTGGCAGTTAGTTGGGTTTTTGTGGTAAAACGTGCTTTTAATCAAATTTACATGTGCCAACGTTGTCGGTGAGCATACGCACTGTGGGCCGGCGACGGGGAAAACATTAAAATCTGTGTGTTAAATTGATTTATGCAATTGTTGTTGGGGGGCAACAGCAGCTGATTTGTTTATATGTTCGGAGGCAGCAACAAGCATGGTAAATCAATAAGTTTATGCAACAGGCGGTGATAAAATCGACGAAAATCACCGAAGACAATGCCTGCCATCGGCTTAACAGAGCTTCCTGCTACACTTACCGCCGCCGCTGCTGGCGCTGCTGTTACAGTTACAGTTTAGCTACTACATATGTCAGCAAGCTAACATTTTTCGACCAATTTTAACAGGGCCTGTTCACCGCCAGCTGGCTTAACAGCGCTGCTCTGTGCGCCGGCGCATTTTTGTGAATTTTTCAATTAATGTTTTCCCTCCGCATTTCCATTTCAGTAAATACGGCAACGCACTTGTTGCCGCTGCTGGCCGGCGAAATAGCAATCATTTGTTAGGCAAACATTTCTACTTTTCGGCTGCTTTCGTTTGGCCTTTTGCCAACATTTTGCATAACCTGGGTCAAGACGGAAATGCTGGAGGAGGCTGGCCATTAATAATCTTTGGCTCTCGGCTCCTGGCACTTTGGAGCTCTGAGGCTCAGCTGCCCGTGAAGCTGCTGTTGACTTCTTCTTCTTTTTCGGTGCGTTTTTGAGTTTTAGGAGCCTTTGTTTATGCCGGTTGGCCCAAAACAAGACCAAAGCAGCAGGCAAAGTAATAAAAAATTAAGTAAAATCTTAAATTAATTTGAAATTTAATCCTACTTCCTTGGTGTCTATTCTGCACTTTATTTATTTGGTTTGTGGCTTTTTATAACTATAAATATTTATATATTATTTAAACAAGTCTTCTACACTTTTCTTATGTGGAAAAAATTAAACAGAAAAGGTCTAAGATAATTTATAAAATTATTTTATTATCTGTCTTAAAGATTAGTAGTGAAAACTTTCAACTTAAAATATTAAGGTTCCATTATTCAGCTGTTATTTTTATTTTCCTTGGCCCTGTGATCCGACCCCATCCAGTCAATGTCCCAATCTGTTTTTACTTCTGCTTTTTATCCGACCTGCACTCTCCGCTGCACTGGGCTGGTGTTCAGTAGCCTCCGCATAATCCAAATTAAATTGTCAAGAGAAATGACAATTCAATACACACAATCTTGTTAAGCAAATATGAAAGAAAATACCAAAACAAAAAGCACTCTGTCATCCCTGCTCTCCAACAAAAGCGGAGACAGCAGGAAAGAGTGAGAGTGAAGCTGAGACTGAGGCTGAGACTGAGATCGAGGCTGGCTCCGACTGCGACGGAGGTTCCAAAAAGTGTCAAATTAAACTGTCAGAGCGACTTTTAACCCATTTTCGTGGGCCATTACATAAGCTACTTATCAGTTGATAACTGGGCTCTCTCGGGGTGTTGGAAATACTAATAGGGAAATGGAAATGCGAGTGCGTGGGCGGTGCGAGTGTGGACTGTGTGGAGCATGGAGCGGTCGGTCAGGCGCATAAATCAGCTCGGACACTCAGCCACTCGAGTTCATTCGCTCATGCGTCAGGCCGAACAAAAGACTTGGGCAACGAACTGCAGATGCAGTTGCAACAGAATGCATCGCCCTGCCTGTATTTCCCTTTCCCCGCCTGAATGTGTGAGTGTGTCAACAGCTGGTACCGCCACTGCATATTCTTAACCATGTGTGTCTAGCCCTACCCAATCTATGTATATCCCCTCCGGAGCCCCCGCCCCCGGCTTATATGCCACCGGCTCTGCCTGTGTCTCCACCTCCGCCTCCCAGTCGCATTCCCATGTGAACTGCGCTAATTCGTGACTACTTTGTGCTGCGACTGCTGAGGACCCCAGCATACATATGCATGTACACATTTAAATGCACGCAAAGAAACTGTTTGAAAGACCTTTGTGTTTATTTACTAAGAATTTATTATAGGCAGCTTTATTTTTTACAACATAGCTTAAATGTGTATATAAAACTATTAAAAATCGTCGATTTTTTGTTTTTTTTACCTTATAAGACCTCGTTAAACAAAAGACTTAAGCAACAAACTTGTAAATTTTACTAGCACATTTACGGTTGGCAGACTATTAAAAAGTTTACCTAGTAAAAACGTATTTAGTTGTGCCAATTTTAAAAAAGGACTTTAAATTTAATATAATTTAAATTAAGGAGTTTTTCTTCTTCTTCCTGCAGACTCTGTTCCATGATCTTTTTTATCTCCCTGCTGAACAATGGCAAGAACCTTTGCTGAAAACCCTAAACACCCGCCACCCAAACTATCCACCCGCTGGTTTCTCCCTCGGCACTCTGTGAACTGGGGGAAACACACATCTGTGATAGATTTGAATGACCCACTCCCAAGGCTCGAACCCGAATCCGCAGTCAAGCTACTGCCTCAAGAGCTGGCGCTTGTGACTCAGAGATCGGAGCGCTATATGTCCCATTTCGAAGGCGACTCCTGCCCACGCCGCAGGCGCAAACACTTTACTTTTGTTTTCAAGACAGTCGCAGTTGCAGTTGCAGTTGTGCCGTCTGAGGCCCAGTTAAAGTCGAAGTCCCGAAGTAAACTACTATATACTCGTTCTCCATGGCGGGACTCCGATTCGAATTCGATTTTTACGGGGCTTTTCTTCTTCAGAGTTCGACAACGTTGTCGTCGTTTTCGTTGTGGTTGTCTGGTTGTCGCTTTCGTAGTCACACAAAGATAGAAATCGCATGACACGATCTTGTAGCCCGAAACAGGCGCCAGTAACCCAGTTTTCAGGTTTCAGAAAAAAAAACCCCACAGCCACTGCGATGACTCCCTTTAGGCCGAAAACCAAAACCAAATGAAAATGAAAATGAAACGTTTTGGGCATAAATAAATAATGACAACAGAGCAGCCTCCAAAAAGGTAAAAACAAATGATCTGCCTGTCCTCCCTGCATTTGCATTTGTTGGCATGCCTCTGCCAAAAGGGTATAGCCAATTTATTGAGAGATATAGAGCACAACAAGATTGAGCTATATATATTTAGGAGAACACTGATAGATAATTGGTAATACATTTTTGTTAAATAGTTTTCAAAGTGAAGTAGAAATTCTATAGATTTTACTTGACCTCTTTGAGCATCCCTTCTTATTTTAACACATTTTATTAAATATAATTTGTATCTTTATCTATATTAAGCTTTAATATTATTATTTAGCTGAAATATCATACAAATAATACACTTTCTTTGTTTGGTGAGGGTAAATTGGCTTTACTTTAGCAACCTAACGATGTCTTGCTGGTTGTTTTGTTATTGTTTGTTTGCTGCTTGTTATTTGCTTTTTTTTGCTTAAGCTGCGGCATTTTGGTTTGTTTGTTTCAAGTCTAACAAGCAGCCAACATCGACGTCTGCCCATTGTCTCTGTGTTTCGCCTTTTCATGTGGCATTTTTCTAGATTCCCCCCAGCCCAGTCCCAGCCCCCGAAAACATGCGCTGAACTTTGACACTGGCGGGTGGGGAGGCATTCAAACCCTCTAGATCCCATTAGACACAAAGAAAAAAAGTTAGGTAAATAAATTACAATAAAAATTAAATATAAATAATAATATGATCTTTGGAATAACCAAAACTTCTCCGTGTAATTCAAAACTGAAGAAAAGTGCATTGAACCCCAATATCCAGAGGCAGACCCATAAATTGCTCAACTTCAATTCTAGGCAAGTCAGCGGCAATTTCACTTTCGTTGGCAGTCCGTCACCCACAACAACAACAGTAGCATCGGTGATCTGGGAAAGCGATTCACCCTACGCATCGATGGCATCAACTCGACGGCTCCCCAGATCCTTGGCTTTTCGCAACTTTCCGCGCAACAGTAGCCGGGCGACAGTCCAACGAGCATGCCAAAAATTGCATTTTCTACAACAAATCAAGGTGACTGGACATCAAGATAAAAACATAACAAACGATTTGACTAAGCCAAATGGTAATAGGCCCCGGCAACACAACATCACCGACATCATCAGCGGGAGCAGCGATCGTGGCCACAAGCTCTGGAGCTCCCAGAGCCACTGGAGCGATCGCTCTGGCCGTTATTGTTATTGCCATGGCCATAGTCACCATAGGCTGGAGCTCCAGCATCAGCTCAGCTCCAGCTTGAGCTCCTGGCTCCAAATTTGGTGCGAAGCTGCGTTGTCGCGGGTGCTTTTTCTCCCCTTCATGGAGCAGGCACAGTGGTTGGAAGGATTTTTTTATTTTTAGCCTTATGTTATAGAATTTGTTGATATCTTTGACGGAATGAAATTATATCTAATACCAGGGAAAATCTCAAAGAATTTCTTTAATTTTATAGGTTAAAAGATGGCTTAAAAATAAACTATTAAACAGGATCATATACATATCTTTAAATGCAATTCAATTAAAGGGGATTTTAACATGTTTTATTTTAACAAAACAATTTCAATAAATCCTTATTGTATTATATAGTCAAATATTCCCCAAATAAATGCTTACTTGACCTTCAGTTAAATAGATTTCACATCACTGTTCCGCCTGTTGTCGTGCCTGTCGTCGTCGTCATATTGAAATTGAAAATAAGAATCGTATTTGGTAATTGCAATGAAAGCGAAAGGAGTGAAAACGTTTCTGCCGCCGAGGCCGTAGGTATGTTATTTTGGCCACTAAGATAGATCACCAAGGATAGCGGCCGAGCAGCGGTCACTTTCTATCTATCGAGCGGTTCAATGACACGGCCCCCAACGCCCCCGCCTTCTATTTGGGTTTTTGTTTTGAAGTGCTTGTGTGCTACATACTATTACTATATATATATTGTTTTGGTTGGAGTGCCAACACTTATCGCTGGCTAAGCCGAGAGTCAGAGCCTGGTCCTAAGCCGCTAAGCGGCAATAGCCACATCAAAATGCCAATGGAAACCTTTTGACATTTTTATCACGCATAAGCACCGACTCCAAGATCGGCTCTGGCAGCCCCGAGCAAATGCTAATTGACCTTGACATGCGGAAGATTTGAATGCGACGATATGGCCAACAAGCCATCCCAAATCGCATCTCCCCCTTGGCTTCCCTTGATGCACTTCACCATCAACTCGAGTGGCTGCTGCACTTGGGCTGACTTAGGCTCTGGGTTTGCACGGAGAGAAATGGAAATTAATATACAAATAAAACTATATGGTTCATGCAATTTGATTTGATTTATTTAAATTTATAAAATCAACTTGCATCTAAAAAGAAATCAACTTAATAATGTTCAAATTAATCATTTACATTGCCTTGATCTTGACTCCAATTTTCTTTGTGTGTGGCTCTGGGTTTTTGGAACCCCGTAGCAGTAAGAGGCACTGGCAAGCGGTAAGTGGTAAATGGTAAGTGTTGCGGTTGCAACATCATCACCACCGACATCGAAATGTGAATGCATATGCAGCGTGTTAATTGCAATCAAAACTGCACTGTGACCAAGGTGCGTGCAGTTCAATATGTTAAGTGTAATTTAAAAATAAATTACTCAAATTATGCCCGAAATGGGTTTCCCAGTGATTAGCCAATCACGGAAAGGTTTTTCTTAATTTATCATTAAAAGAAGTGCGGAAAGAAAAACTAATTAAAAGTATAGGTAGACATATTGAGATAAAAAATAATATAAACACTAAAACAGTTGTGGTATATGGAGAAATTTATTTAAATTAATAGGTTATTCCCTTGAAAATAATTATTCCTTTTGCTGCTCATTCGAATATCTTTCCAAAGTGGGTCAACTGCCCGGTCATACTTGAATTAAATGTAATAAAACGATGTCCAGTGGGCCGCACCTGATTAAAAGTCTGATGAATAAACAACGAAAGTGCAACAAGTTGGGGCCATAAAAATGACACCGACTGCGAGGTGTAACTACGCAGGGGGAGGGGTTGCCCGGGGGCAAGGCAGCACGACACTTCACCTTGGGTTGTTCGGGCTGTTGTTTTCTGTTGTCTCTGGCGGCGGCGGTGGCGGCGGTTATTATTTTACACGCTTTCGGCTACAACTTTATTTTGCGGCCGGCGTCTTAATGCCTTGTGCTATAAAATGAAATTTTACGCACTAAGCACGGCGTTTAACACAAACTCGAGAGACTCTCACAGAGGCTGGGAGACATAATAAAAATGGCAGAAAAAAAAAAAACAAATACAAAACTATACCACAGACTCCCCGAAGACTGCCCACCTGCCACCGAATTTCACTCTGCAACGCGGCAAATGTGACATGTTGCCACTAAAATTGATAACTCTATTGCCCATTTCTGCTCATTTTGCTGCCGGCGGCCGCTCGTCAATTGCTCACCTGATGATTGATTTTTCTGATTGCCAACGAGTTTGCATATCGCATTTGCATTTTACATTTTGCATTTTGCATTTTGCACTTGGCATTTCGCAGTCAGCATCTCTCTGCATATTTACCGCGGCCAATTATAATTAATTTCGCTGGCTTTCACGGCCCCATCGCAGAATCCGATGCATTTTGTCAACATCAGCGAAGGAGAAACACCGAAAACGAAAGTCCCACCATTTACCGACTGACTGACTGACCGACTGTCACCGTTTCAGGTGTCCATTCATTGCCTGTCATAATCGATCGGGATAGGGAAGCGCCGAGGTGCCGAGAGTTGATAATGGGTTTTGTGGAGCTCCGAGAAGATGATGTCTCAATTACTGAAAGTTAGCGTAGGGTAAAGGCATAGCCATTAATATACATAATGGATTTCCATTAAAGTTGAGTCAGAGTCACCACAAAAAGATTTCTCAAAACATAATTTAAATCAATGACTTAATGAAGATTATTTAGCTTTAAGAAGTTTCATTTTAGGTGGAGTTCCTTGGGGGGGCAGTTAACTTATTTTGAAAGGAATTTAATATATTTTTTCTAACTTATATGTGGAAGTACTTGTATAGTTAATTTAATTATCCTTTCAGAGGCACACCCAATAGCAAAGTAGAAACTGACAGAACTTTCAATTTCTTGAGAAAGCAAATCTCAGGCTCGCATTGCTGGGAGAGAGTAGAGCTTGATCTGGAGATCTGGCAATGGAAATGGAAATCCCAAAGACCTTGTCCGTCAGTGGGAACTGGCGGTGAATGTGAGAGTACTGACCTGCCCCTGGCCCCCCCACTCGCTTCCCAGTGACTGACTTACTGCGCCTGGCCGGAGGGAGATCAGCGATCGGGTATCGAGGGGGGATCGAGCCTTAAACGGATTGCAAATGCGACTGCGAATGGCGAGGCTTCGTTTCGTGCCTAAAACATTTTGCATAATTTGTTTTGCTCACTTTTCTATATATTTCAAGCGGTGTAATTTGATTGCGTTGTTGATTTTATTATGAAAGTTGCGAGACAACAATAACAACAGACCGATTAGCATTACCCACTTTTCACTAAATACTTGAAGAAAAATCTCTAAACTTTGTTTGGAAAGGAAATATACATTTTATTAAAACACAGCAAAGGAAAAACAGCAAATTTAAAGAGTTTTTTAACTGCAAAAATATTATGAAAGGTTTATAAATTCCTAGAAAATATATATTTCTTTCTGTGCAGACTGACTCACACTGCCTAAAATTTGTATTTCTATTTCGTAGATTTAACTGAGGGTTGCTCTCCTGGCGGGGCATGTTGCCAGCAATTGAATAAAAACCCTTTTCATGTTAATGCAACATTTGTTGCTCTGTCAGTCGCTGTGCAATATATATATCTATCTATATATAGTATGTGTGCTTATAGTATATAGACTAACAAAACAGACACAATTGGCGGCTCTTTGGCTTTGTACTTGTCTCTCCTTCAGTCTCTGCTGCCTCGGCGGCTGCTGCAGTTGTTTCCTATTAACGATAAAAATCACATGACACGAACTGGTCGCCGATCTGGCTTCGTTTTCTGCAGTTTTTTTTTTCCCTGGGCCGCCGTGCTTTGTTTTCGTCCCCGTTCCGATCCCGATTCCGCTTAGCTTTTTGGATTTGGCGCCGGCGCCACTAACCCACTTTAAGCCTCAGTGCAAGCCCAGTTCGGGGCTGGTGTGCTGGGCTGGCCAATTATGCCACATTATGGCCAGTTGAGTGCCGCCGTTATCGCCCCGGAATGACAGGATGCGGCCAATTGGCAGGGCCAGGGCCAAAGCCGGGATTACGCAACGTCAACGTCAATTAAATCAGTTTTACTCCAAATATTTTAAGCCAATGTCAACCGAAACCGCACCGAGAAGATATATTGACATCGTCTGCCCATCGCTCGTACACCTTTCCCCCAGCTCGATCCCCGATGTTGCCATGCCTGATTGAATTTATGGCCGATCCAAAGGGACTGCAGATCGAGGCCCTCGGGCGGCTCTGGGGCTTTGGGCAGGGCTTGGGTCTGGCTGGGGCTGGGGCTGGGGCTGGGGCTGGGGCTGGCTCTGGCCAATTGTTTACACAAAACTTTCACAAATTAACCCAACCTGTGAACTGAAAAACTCAAAACCGAATGCCCGAAAACGCATCGACTCGATTAAAATGCTGCAAACTTAATTGGGGCCCAGTTTGTCGCACATTCTGGGTGGCCCAGGTCCAGGCCCGGGCACAGTGGTCGCAATTAAACGAAACCAAGTGAACGGTGCTGGAATTTCGGAATTACTTATTTTTGAGACCTATTAAACGGAGCCCGTTCAATGCCACAAATAATTGCAGCAAGTTGTTAATGCTATAAAGTTGTTTTAAGTATTGTTTTGTTTTGTTTAAAGTATTTATTACTTTTTAGGATATTTTTAGTTGGAATCCATAAGCAGAAGAAGTAATTAAAGGCTGTGAAATATCTTCTTAGAAGGATAAGAAGTTAAGATAAGAAAACTAAAACATAAAACAAGTAAGAAAGCTACAGTCGAGTGAGCTCGACTGTGAGATACCCGCTACCCCTACTTAAACCAGAAAACCGTCAGGACGCCAGAAAAAACAGTTAATACAATTTTGAACATAACGGACAAATGCAAATTCAAGTGTAATATAATCACATGCATACAAAAATACATACACATGTATCTATGTGTGTAAAAACGCGTTATTATTGCATTTAAGCGGCTAATAATTTTTACCATTTATTAAAATTGCTTCTCAATATCTTATAAGATTCTTTTCCGAACACAACCAAGAACGGATAAGAATATTTAGTTGGTCTAACTGGTCAACCAAATGAGGCATGCTGCCAGCAGCCGTTTGTGGCCATACAAAATTATTTCTTTAATAACTTCGACAATTTTTATCTGATCGCAACCAAATTTTCAGGGATCACACAGACTATAGTTCTTAATATAAACACCGATTTTCGCGAACCTAGCTTTAAAATTATACGCTTAATACGCTTTTTTATGATTTGCGGGGGCGGAAGTGGGCGTGGCAAAAATTTGAAACAAACTTGATCTGCGTGCAAGCAGAAGAAATACTGTCGAAAAAAAATTAGAGCTCTATCTCTTATAGTCTCTGAGATCCAGTGTTTCATACGGACAGACGGACAGACAGACAGACAGACAGACAGACAGACAGACAGACGGACATGGCTAGATCGACTCGGCTGTTGATCCTGATCAAGAATATATATACTTTATAGGGTCGGAAATGCTTCCTTCTACCTGTTACATACATTTCCTGCCGGCACAAAGTTATAATACCCTTCTACCCTATGGGTAGCGGGTATAAAAAATATATTTCTGAAAGCAACAATCTTATCCTCGAAAATAATCTTTAAAATATCCTTTAATAGCCACTGTGCATCCGTGTTTATTTGTGGGCTTCCTGGACGCGATTTCCGCCTTCCCCTGCGGCCAGCAGCTGCTCGGTCAAGTGCAAGTGGCAATTTAAAGAATCGGGTCGGAGGAGGTAGGACGCCTGCGATGAGCAACGAGTATCTTAATGTTGGCGCCCCCATATGCGCATGATAATTTCGATCGCTCCAGCTCCTTGGCCAGTCCCAGTCCCAGCTCCAGCTCCAGATGCAGCCTTTCGTGGCTGCAAAGAAAGTTGGTGTGCCGGCTCCGCGGCATCCTCGGCATCGTTTCAAGTGACTGTAGTTGTTTTTGTGCCGCGTCCAAGTACACGCGTAGTAAGTGAAATGAAAAGTGCATAAATCTGGCGAGCTGGCAGCGCAGTTCGATAAGAATCGAAAAGCGCGAGACAAAAGAACTTTCGCTTTCGTTGCGGGTTTTTCGGCTCTCTGGCCAAGTAAAAGTGGCCCGGGCCCCTGCATTATTTAACCAAATTTGGCTATTGAATGCAACCGGTCGGAATGGCTGTGACCGAGTCTTGCCACTGAGCCTCTGTGCCCGCGACGATATAACAATTATGTGCGTTTAATGAGCAGCGGGAGCAGATCGATCTCGAGAGGAGTTGCCGATCATGCCGCTTGTCTGACGGCGGAGATTGATTGCATAAGCCTCGCCTGCAACATTGTCACCCGCTCCCCGTTGAGCTTCGATCACTTTCACCGCCTTTCCACACCAGAATCGCTTAGAAGAGTCAGCGATTTTCGCCTGTTGTCGCTGCCGCTGTGAGCAGTGATAGTAAAAGTGATAGTCGTTTCCAATTGGAGATTATTATGGCTTAAGTATTTTACGACTTATATAACCACACACACGCACACTCGCCGCCGCCGCCGCCGTGGAGACGTCAAAGCAATTAAGCTACCCAAACAGACACGGCCGCCGATACAAATGCAGGCACTTTTCTAATTAATTTCGGACCGGAGTCTTCAACGGAGAGGAGCGGGGGCGGGGAGGGGGGAGAAAAATCTCAATAAAATTTCATTTTCATTGACAGCCGCTTTTCAACTGCAGCCCCCCAATGCAACGTACCGGGCTTGGAACTCCGCCTCGCATGATGAAGTGTGGAAACGGCAACAACAAGAGCCACCAACCACTCGGTACACTTAATTGACAAGTGTGAAACTTTCGATTTCTATACACCCATTGACATACAAAACGAGACAGCCAGAGAGACACTAGGAAAAAAGATAATTAATTCCAAAAAGATGCTAAGGAAATTCAACAAAATTCTTAGCGATCATTTTAATAGAATCAAATCATAGTCTGATGTCTAGCTAGCGCATAAATATGGGAAATAAATTGATATCCTTGATATAATAATTAGTTAAGGGCAACTTCTATAAATATTTGTTTTCTGTGCAGCCTAATGATGCCGCCTGCTATGATTTGTTGTGTCTAAATGTCACAATTCTCCCAAATGATGGGCGGACCACGGGAGGAGCTGGGTGCGCCTGCCTGCCTGCCTGCCCGGATCGGTGTGGAGTACTCCATACTCTGTGCTCCAGCGCTATCGCTATCGGGAGCTGATGGCTATGGCGATAATTGCCGATATCTGGCGACTGGTCGGGTGCGTCTTGCGTGCTGACTTGACAAAAAGGCTGCGCAAATGCCATCAAATGATTAACTAACGGCCCGAGTTCGAAACACCAAAACTTGAAACGTGCGAAATGGGTGAAATTTTCTTAGCGTGTTCGAGTGCCGGCCGGTGCGATTTTATACTACAAAAATTATGTTTCAATTAAGTCAGAGAAAATGAAAGTTGCTGCCGAGCACTGTAATGGCTTAATTGCCGCCACCGAATTGCGGGTAATCCAGGAGATCATAACGAGAGATCTTTAATACCTTTTACTTCAAATTTAACGTTCGAATGACATCATTTACTCATGAAGAGTAATATCATGGCAGAGCTTCTATAACTTACCAAGCTCTGAGACAAAACTGAATAGGAATTGAAGAACCCTTTATTAAGGCCTTAAAGCTACTGTGTTTTGTTAGTTTAAATATTAATTACAAAAAAAAATTAGTAGCTTTGCTGCATAAAATCTCGCAGAAAGTAAATATAAAAGAATTTCAAAAGGTGTACTCATAGAAGTCCGCCTGTGGTTCTCAAAGGAATCATCTTCCCAGAACTGACAACCCGTCATTTCGTGTTTCATCTTTCAACATGCTTCAGCCAGGCTATAATTAAAAATCAATTTGGCCAAAAGTTCCTATTATGCAAGAGCCGCCGCAACAGGCTCCTAATAACCACGTTCGTTGCCTGAGTCTTTTGTTTGGCGTTTTGTCAAAGGTGCAGGCAGGCAGCCATAGCAGCAGCGAGGGAGCAGCTCCTCCTCCATGTGCCGCCATCTCCAGACATCAACGTGAGCCGCACATATCGAGCATAATATCGCAAGTCGCTCCGTTGTGGCACGGCATGGTCTATTGGAGCCCGGGTTCATGCTATGTCAAGCATGATCTCCCTGCTTGAGGCCTGCCTCAGAAGAAACCCATTAATGAGCGCACAAACTGGCATTTGACAGATTTTTTAATTAAACCATACAAATTGCGATTCTTCACGCTTTTCGCCACACGAAACTGGCGGATATTATTGCTGGCCCACTTAGCCGGCGACATGAAGCTTCCTCGTCTTCCTCCTTCTCCTTCAGCTCCATCTCCCTCAGCGCTGTTCCCAAAGCGAAGTGGCATTCCATTTTGGCCAACGATAAGCGCGTAATCTCAGCCAGCGCCAGCGCCAGAGTGAAATGCCAATGTTATCTCGCTTATCTGGCAGCCGGCAGGCGGCAGCTCCCGCGTAAATTCGAGCTGAGCAAAACCGAGAAACGAAAGAAATTTGCATAGGCGCTGAGCTAATGAATTTCTGCTGCCTGCTTACATAATTATCGGCAGCACCATTATGGACAGTCTGAAGCTGGACCGGCACCGAGACCGGGACCTGCATCCAAGTGCAGTGCTCCTTTCACTTTTGTGCGAGAGCCTGCCTAATTATTCCTGGCCATTGTGTCCCCTGTGATTTCGCACATAATTAAGCTGCGGCGCAAAATTTACATTAAATTAATAGTTTTATTGTTTTGTCTCCGCCTGGAGTTGAGTTAGAGCCGAGAGCTTGAGCTGGAGTCATGCGGAAGCGGTGCCCTACCAAAAATGGGCAGCCAAAAACCTGCAGACACAAAAAATCCCGGGGAAGATATACTACAGATATATGTATGAATATATACCCGTAGCCATTGACACCAGCAGACAATGATAAAGCACCGAAAAATGATGGCGAAATTTATGCAAAATTGTTGGCCAAACCATAAAGTCTAGACTAAGCTTCATTTCACTTTCATGACCCATGCTGTGATAGATGAATAGTTTCTGAAATCTGATTCTTTCTTCTTGGGATTAACCCATGGCTAAGTTTAAAGGCTAAAGAAACCTATTTATAATTGTACTGAAAAATCATATTAAGTAAATTAATATTAAAGGGTTTATCCTGTATAATTATATGCAAACAAACTTAATAAATATAATTTCTAGTCATTAAATTGATTTCACAATATTATAATTTAATAGGTCTCACATTTTTTTAAATTTATGATAATTAAAATTATACAAAATACAATTATGTTATTCACTTTGGGTTAAAATTGGCAACTCCCCAACTTGACCTCTTTTGTATCAAAAGAAAGAAATGGCAGTGCCAAATACAGGTTTTAGTTGACGCGTGAAACCCATTAAAGAACGCCTAAATCGGTTGCCAAGAGGTCGAAAGGTGGCTAGCTGAGGGTGTCTGAATTCAGTCAATTCGCGATCGTCTTCTAGAACAGTTCTCAACATGAACTTCGGATTAATAGGACTCGCCACCGTATCCGTCGGGCTGCTGATCCTGGTGGCTACTATCGAAGGACAACACTATAATCTTGCCTGGGGAGGATACTTTCTGGATAATGGCACCCACTATCTGCTGTACGAGGGGCCACAGCCAAAGCCAAAGCCAAGGCCAAAGCCCAGACCGAATCCCGAGCCGCTGTACCGGTTCCAGCGCCATCCTTATTTCGGAAATATATCCAGCAATCCCTTCATCAATTCACTGAGCATGCCCAATGAGTTCCCCAACCGGGTTGTCGGCGGCCACAGGGTGAATGTGTGCACCGACTGCCCTTTCCTGTGCTCCGTCCACTTGGATACTTACTTTATTTGCGGGTGTGTGCTTGTTCACCGAAAATGGTGTCTAACTGCCCACCACTGCATCGTGGCGAAGGCCGGAAGGTATAGAATACGCTGCGGATCGACTCAGCAGAAGCGTTTCGGACAGCTCCGCGGAGTACAGCTGATCGTGGCTAATAAAGGATATAACTCAAATACTATGACCCATGATCTGGCCATGATGAAGTTTAACAAGCCCATGAAGCTAACAAAGTGTGTGCAGAAGGTGAAGTTGCCCGCGCCCTCGGCCAGGCCATTGCCCAGAGTCCTTAATGTCTGGGGCTGGGGCCTCACATCGGTGAACGCCGTGAATGTCCAGCGTAATGCCCGTGGAGCAACAGTTTTCCGCGTTGGGCCCAAGGAGTGTAGAGACGACTACTCAGGAACTGGTGTGAAAATACTGCCTGACATGGTATGCGCCAAAGCAGATGGCAAAGATACATGCTCCGGCGACTCCGGTGGTCCAATGACACACAAGGGAGTGCTCGTTGGACTCGTCTCCTTTGGCATCGGTTGCGCCAATAAAAACTATCCGGGGGTTTATTGCAAAGTTGTACACTTTATCAAATGGATTCTCGCGGTACTTCGTAATTTTTAAATCAATAACTAAAAAGGGAAACTACTAAGAATCGAGTTGCTGAAGAATAAATTCTTAATATCTCTTATTCTATAGGATAATCGGATTAAATATTTCTTAATTTAGTTTTCTATTCATATTATTATTTTTCTGATTAATTATAATTTTATCTACTTAAACTGTTTACAAATAATTCCAACCCTTTTAAGATGATATTAAAAGAAATGATAACTATAAATACCATATTAAAAATCTATTAATTAAGTCTACAATAAACTGAATTAATTAAATAATTAATAATGATGCCATTAGCGAATTTTTAGTTTGAATTTTTTGACAACATTTTGACAGCATATCAAATGCGATTGCTGCGGGCAAAAAGTTTTGGCTAATTGACTTAGCCTACTTCAGCAAATCCAAAGATAAATGGCAACAGCTGAAAAGTGAGGGGCAAAGACTTAAAGAATCCAGTGGTAAAAGGTCGAAAGGTAACTCTATGTTCTACCACATTTCAGTAGAGAAAACATCGCGAACCTTATCGGTCGAAGAAATGAATTTAAGGCTGCTGCCGACTGCTTCGGCAATCTCGATATTTGCCAATCTTTGGATCCTGCTGGGAGGCGCTCAATCGCAAAGTCCCTCCTGGAATGGTCACTATCTGGACAATGGCACCCACTATTTGCTGTACGAGGCGCCAAAGATCCGCAGACAGGACTATCTGGCACTTAGGAATATATCCAGTAATCCTGCGATAAATGCGCTGGAATCCATGGATTATCTGCCAACTCGCATCGTGAACGGCAAGAGAATCCGGTGCACGAGGGCTCGCTACCAGTGTGCCCTCCGCTACAAAGGTGTCTTCATCTGCGGATGCGTTATCCTGTCGAGACGCTGGATCCTTACGGCCCACCACTGCTTCATCGGTAAGCCAGAGGACTACTCTATCCGAGCTGGATCGGTGGAGGTCAATCGAGGTGGACAGCTGCGCCGTGTCCAGAAGATCGTTGCCCACGGAGGTTACAGTGACTACACCATGAATAACGACATAACGATGATGAAGCTCAGGAGTCCCCTTAAGTACAACCGGTGTTGTCGAAATGTTCGGTTGCCACGCAGGCGAAGAAGGAGGCGCCTACCCCGATGCTGTTTGGCCAGTGGATGGGGCCTGGCTTCGGAGAACGCCCAGAATGTTCAGCGTTACCTGCGAGGTGTAACACTCTGCCGGGTGAGGCGCCGCAGGTGCGTAAGATCTTACCGGAAAGCTGGAATCAAAATCACCAAGCATATGATCTGCTACGCTCGAAAGAATCGCGATACTTGCTCCGGCGACTCTGGCGGTCCTCTGGTCTACAAGAACATCCTATTTGGTATAACGTCCTTTGGAATCGGATGTGCCAGGAAGAGGTATTCTGGGATTTACACCGATGTTGGAGATTATGTTGCATGGATTAAATGGGTTATGAGAACGCATTAAATTATATTGTAAAATTAAAGGATATTTAAATATTTAATTAAATTACCTTTGAATATTATCGGATAAGTGGATATCTAGTATCTTCCCAATGAAGAAAGTCAACGATCTAGGAAAACAATTCATCTTCCTTAATAATTGGCAGCTTGCATTGATTTATTGTTGATTTGAACACACCTTAAATATGATTGGAATAAACACTATTTTGCGGATCGGCAAGGTCGTTCAACTTTTTCGCATATAATTAATTCAAACTAAACGTTAATACATATGTATAAATTTGTGCAAAATGTTTGAAATGAACAAAGCTCAGAAAGTAAATACATAATGTGTGGGCCCTTTTGGAAAACCAAGCCAAGAGATCCAAGTATATAATGCACAACATTAGAACAAGTTTCAGCTGAAGAATCGTTCTCAACCATATTGGCATGTCATTATGGGACTCATCAATATGCATGCCAAATTCAGTAGGTCGCATGCCTTAGCAGGGGGTCATTAGCATTTTTGATTCTATATATATTTTTTTATTTTCGTTGGCCTGGAGTTCGCGCCCAGAGGTCAAGAGCTCGACTTTCAGTTAACAGTCGGGGCTAGGTCTCTGCGGTGGCTTTGTTTTTGTACGGATGATGCGACTTTCGGCGCTACTTTTATTGCTCATTTGTGGCCATAAAATAGGGGCTAAATTGCCGCAGGAACGGATCGTAGGCGGCGTGGAGTTGCCCATTGATGTGTCACCCTGGTTGGCTTCTTTACATGTGCATGGAAACTATAGCTGCAGCTCGGCGTTGATTACCTCCCAGTGGTTGCTGACGGCCGGGCACTGTGTCCACTATCCGGACAAATACACAGTTCGGGCAGGATCGGAGTTCCCCGACGAGGGAGGGAAAACCAGAGAGGTGGAAAGGATAATCCTTCATCCGGGATTTAAGCTGCGAACGCTGGACAATGACATTGCATTGCTAAAGACCAAGGAGCCCTTCCAGTTGGGTGGCAACATACAGCTGATAAAGCTTCCACTGCCGGGACTCAGTATCCTTCCCAGAACCCTCCTAGTCGCTGGCTGGGGCACTGTAAATGCAAACGTCAGCGACACAGAACCTACGCTACGTGGCACATTCGTTGATGTCATAGACCAGAGGCGATGCCAGCGACTCTACTCTCGCCTGGGTCGTCCCATTAGGTCCAATATGCTGTGTGCGGCGGCCGCCGGACGGGATCACTGCTACGGCGACTCGGGTGCCCCACTGGTCCATCACGGCAGTAGCTATGGGATTGTATCCTTTGCCCATGGCTGTGCAGATCCACGTTTTCCAGGTGTTTACACCAGACTGGCCAACTATGTGACCTGGATCTTCAATGTGCTGAGAAATTAGGATCAAAGAATTGAATTAAATTAAAATACAAAAGTATACGATTATCCATAAGTTAAATAACAATATTTACAATAAAAATAAAGACGATCCACTCGGAAGACTAATCTTGCCGCATCTGCCGCTGGATGCTGTTGCGCTTCTGGAATACTCAGAGGATTATACAATCCGCCAGCACTTCCCAGCCATCTGAGGAGCCGCACTCGCTTCGTGCCCAAGCAAGGCGATAAACTCATACCGCCAGTCGACGGCAAATTTGTGTAAATTATGTATTTGTGCATTTTGATTTCATTTAAACGAAGTTTCCTGATGGCCCCCAGCGCATGTCAAATATCAAAACCGAAACCAGCCTGCCAGCCAGCCAGCCAGCCAGCTAGCCAGCCACTTGCGCAACACATCCCGCAATCCATATCCATACGTCCGTCCATATCCACATTTGCAAGCCCATCTCGAATCCGCATCCATCCCAGCTGGCTGGCTGACTGGCTGGCCAAATATCACTGCCATATGCGGTGGGCGTGCTCCGTTAATGCTGCACTCTGGCGGCCCCCGAAATTAACATAATCGTGCTGCCGTTGCTGTGGGGATCGGGATCGGGATTGGTATTGGAACTGGGAGCCTGCGACTGGGATTGCCTTTATCCGTTGTCGGATGCTGCCTGTTGGCGCCCCAACAAAGTGTTGAACGCTGGCGCTGGCTGTCAAGTGGAGGCCCCGGGCCATTGGCACACTCATGAGCCGGCTGCAGTCGCCACCCGCTTAGCACTTTGTGTTGGCCGTTGTGCAATGGGAGCATCAAAAGTGGTCTGACTTCAGCATGAACTCTTCCTACACACATATTTTTATATAAAATAAATAAAATACATTTTTAATATGAAACTGTGCTTGCGGAGTAGGAGGTGCCTCCTAGTTACTTGCCAAGATATTTCAGTTTTCTATGTTTTACGTGTATGTATATTTTGTTATCATTAAGTTACGCTTATACAATTCATTACGTATTCTAACCTAAATGTATACCATTACTTTGTTTGCTCTGTTTGTTTCGTTTTGCTCTTGCCATATTGTTCTTTGTATATAATGTGTTTAAAGGTTTTTGTAAATTTGAAACTAGTCGCTAATGTAAAAGGTGTTCAACAGCTAAATCGTGTATGCATTGTGCCTTGAAGGTGGACCAAAAGCGAATGCACAAACAAATCAACTGCAAACTCGAAAAAATTGTCAAAATGTGTGTTTAAAAATCGATTTAGCCAAAAGCCTTTAATTGTTTTTTTTTTTTTTTTGGTTTCCTGCACACGCACATGCACAATAAATTTCACAATATAAGAACGTAAAAAATTTACAATTACAAGCACACATCAATTTGTTTTCTCTTTACCAATTATGCAATCTTTAAAGCTATATAACAATTTTTAGTTTTCATTTTCGCATCTCTCGTTTGGACTCGATTTCGGATTTCGCTGCCGGTTTGTGAATCCCGTTTTTTTTTTTTGTTAATCGCCTCAACAAGGACACAACTCAATTTGCAGCAGGGGATCTCAACTTAAGATCGGGGATCAATAATCCCCTAGCCCACCACTCAACTTGAAGGGTTTGAAGTGTGTGAATTAAAATGTAAATCGTATGGTGGATAATTTCATAGTCAGCTGAGTGGCGCGCTGGGGACTGGCTTAAATGGTTTAGTTATTGCAAGTTATGTTTGAATTGCAAGCTTCCTGCGCGAAATCCAGGCAGAGTTCTTATTCACTCATCTTGGCTGCTCGATTCCTCACTGCCTACCGCCGGATCTTCTCTCTCTCTCACGTACATCACATATTTTACAGTTTAATAATACTTCCTTACACATAATTTATTAATTAATTCATATTTCTCTCTGCTAAAATTGGTTGCTGCTCCACACTCCAGCCAGACCTTGATTAGTTGACGATCCCTCTGTTGCTCCTGCTCGCATAGCGGTTGATTGATCGGCTCTCAGTTTACGACAAAAACGGGTTTGTAGCTCCTTCCGGCTTGATCCACGGCATGTTGTTGTTTTGCTGTAAAGTGTAAAGGCTTTCATTAGATATTTGTTTTAGAAAATTTCCGCATCTAATTCTATTTAGCTGGCTAAAAGCGAACTACATGCAGAGTCAAATAGCCGTGTTTATGTGTTATTCGAGCCAACTACAGTGGGCACAGTGGTGGAGGGATTAAGTAGTTGTTAGGAGGAAAGGCTATTACGTAGTTAGATAGCAGAGCATGCACATTCGAAAGACATTTTACCCATTATTCGCATTTATTGCATATTGTATGTGTTTTATTTAAGCGTCCAAGCCTCCATTGTTGGCTACAATTAGAAAATGTTATGGATCAACTGGTATTTAGCAAAGCTGCTTTCTGGTCAAGATGCGTACGTTGTGTTCGAAGGAGCAGCGCAAGGAGCTATGCGAGCACAGCTTCCTACGCTGGCCCCTCCCCAGAGTTAGCAGTTCGTAGTTCTCATACTTGCTAGTCAAACGAAAAGGAAACTAATTCAACAGAAAGAAACTCAAAACTAAAGATATAAACGCAAGCAAAACAATAAAAACAATAAACGACAACTTCTGGCTGAGGAAGTGTAGTATTGCGATTTGGCGCAACGCAACGCAACACATTTTAAACGACGGCGGCAGCGGCAGACTCACTTCCAGCTTGCAGTGCCCGGTGGCGGCTGAGGACGGGCCGCCCACAAAGCCAATGGGCGCAACACTGACACCCGGGGTTTCAGCTAGCGATTCGGACAGGGCGCTGCTGTAGCTGGCAGCATAACTGGAGTAGATTCCCGGAGTTCCGTAATTGTTGTTGCTGTTGCTGGGGCTACTGTACATATTGTAGGAATCGTCAGCTGGTGCTGTTGGACTATTGAAATAGGGCCGCTCGCTAAATATATCCATGTTGCGGATGCCATCGATGCCGGGACTCGGGCTCACATGGCTGTACATGGTGCTGGTGCTGCTTGAGCTGGTGATGTGGCCGTTGTATGGATAGTTGTACACCTGCGAACTGGGCTGTGGCTGGGGGATGACGGTGGCGGGGGGAATGATGGGATTACTAAACGCACTCAGCAGCTGAAATTCACCCACGGACGAGGGCCTGAGGCTGGTGGGACGCACGGGGGGCGGAAGTTTTGGCTAGGAGGATTTTAGGTTTGGGCATGCAACAGTTGCTCAAAAAACGAAATGACGTAAAGGAAATCAAAATGCATACGTAAAATGATAAGATAGTGTTGTTGAAGAGTAAACGGAAATGCCGATAAATCATCAGACAGCAAAAAACCTCAAAAAGAGTAAGTACAAGTACGAAGAATTCCTAGCACCTCAGACGTACTCCATCTCCAAGATAATCTGTCACCTTTTCGTGTGCAAACTCACCTGGGAAGGAGCACTGACGCCACCCATAACTGGGGCCCAAGGATCCTGGTTCATGCTGACTGCGAAGGGGGCCTGCTGTTTCAGCTGGTTGATGGACGGCACCTTTACGTAATATACAGAACGTTTTAAGCACACAAAAATCCTACGAAATATCTTTAGGCAAAACTCACGGCTGGCTGCTGTTGCTGGAATAGATTCGTCTTGGGTGGCATGACGTTATCGCTGAAGGGATTGTAGGCTGGAGCGTTTCCTGTTTGTGTTTGCGGCGCAATCGGCTTGATCAAATTATCCAGGTTAACCAGCGCCGAGTTTTCGCCGAGGAACGAGTGGGGATCCTTCAGCGGCTTCTTTGCAGTGGCCCCCGTTGATGGATGCATACTGCTTCCGTTTCCGTAGTTGGACGATAGCGGATCCATGTCATCGAGCAGAGAAGCTGAAAATAGATTTATTGACATGAAACTTTAATATGTTTACACAGTTGCATTCCTTTTGCCTTACCGTTGTTGTTGTTGTTGGAGGCGTTGGAATTGCTAAGCTCGCTCTTGTTCCGGTTGGTAATCAAGTCGAATTCATCAAACTCCGGGGATGGTTTCTAAAATTAAAAAGAATAATAATTTATTTTAGGAATTTTTTAGAAAGAATTAAAATGAAGTAAAGAATTTCTCTCAAGAAAGTTAATAAACTTTTAATGATTTATAAATTATATCTGCGAGCTTTGATTAGATTATTTAATTATCTGAATTTTTAACAGTTCCCAAGATAATGCAATTAGGTAATTAAAGGAATCCCAGACACCTAACACGATTAGCCAACCAATTGTCTCAGAGAGTGCTCACCTTAACGGCGCCTGTTCCCAGTGCTTTCCAAGGGTCATCCAGTGCTCCCGCTCCTGACTGAGGTGCAGCTCCACCCGCCCAAGGATCTGCTGAACTGGCAGCACCAGCTCCTCCGCCTCCTCCTGCCGCAGCGGATGGCTCCGCTAGCCATGGATCCGCTGGAGAGCCGCCATTGTTTGCCGCATGATTATTCACTGGTGCAGCCGCCAAAGCTGCTCCGGCTGTTGATTTCGTAATCCAGGCGTCAACTGGTGCCCCCGCTGGAGTGGCTCCGCGTCCATTCTGATTGGCATTGCCGTTTGTCTGCAGCCAGCCCTCGTTGGAGGAGCCGGAAGCTACTGATGGCGACTGGTTGCGTGCACCCCAAGCATCGCCAGCTGCTCCTCCCTGTGGCGCAGAACTCATCGGCACTCCGGCACCCATAATGGTGCGTGGCGCTGCGTTAGGATGCCAAGGATCCACCTGGGGCGAGGAGGTCCCCGACCAAGGATCCGACAGCTGGCTGGGTGCTCTTGGACCGGGCGTGGCCCAGGGATCGACAATGGCTGCCGGGGCGCCGCCTGCAGCGCCCAGCGGAGGACTCGAGATGCTGGTAGCGCCCAAAGAGATGTCCAGCAGATCCAGCAAATGGCTCTGGGGCTCCTCCTTCTTAGGCGCGGGAATCGGTCGTCCGTTGTGATCCCTCACGCTAAAAAAAATGAAAAAAATTAGAAAATTAGTAATGGATTCAGAAATAATTTCTCCAAAACTCACTTAAAGTCTTGCTCGCTCTGGCTAAGGGCCAGCTGGAGACGCACATCGTCGCTGCGGCGCTTGGCCTCCTCCTGCTCGGCTTCTTCTCGCGACATGGCCATGGCCAGCTGAAGCTGCAGCTCTTCCTCCCCGGCCGTTTGTGGGCGCACCATCTCCAGTTCCGAGACGGACTTAGGCGGCTCCTCCTGCCATCCTGGGGGCAGATCCCGCTGCGAGGGTCCGTCTATGTAGCCATCGCTACCGAAGCCGCTCGGATGCTGGGCGAATCGCTCCTTGGCTTTTAGCGCCTTGACTCGCTCGTTCTTGAGCCGTTCGTCGTCCTTAAGCAGTGTTACCAATTGCTTGGCCTTCTCCCGGACATGGGTACCCTGGTCCTTGCCCTCCTCAAAGTACACGAACTCGCGGAGCGTCTGGATGGCGAAGATGTTCTCCTTGCACTGCTGGGCCACCTTTTCCGTGCCAGTCTTGATCAGATACTCGAGCAGGATGAGTGCCTTGTAGACGTGGCGCCAGTTCTTGCCGTGGTCATTGAGACGCTTCCATATCATCTGCATGATCTCCGAAAAGGCCACCACGTTGTAGGTGAGGTCCGCTATCTCGCCCATAATGGCTGCCGACGGACCCCATGGGTCGTTGGAGGTGGCTTCGCGCACTTTAACCTGGTGGAAGGGAGGATACAGTTTAGTTAGGGGTTCTATATGTGCGAATCAAGAGTTGCAGTTCAGAATAAAAGCATGACTTGCTTTTAAATGGTAATATAACGCATATTTCATCGGAAATTAAATGTTTCTCCGATGAACTTAACCTTCCAAGTGCTTTTATCTTGAAACGCAACTAAATAAGTAGATCACTTACCTGGGCATCGGAGTAGTTGTGCGCAAGGTTCTTGATATTTCGGCGTAGACCCGCGACATTGACCTGCATATCGTCCTTTTGCTTTCTCACTGTGTGACGAGAAGGATGGAAGGGAGTGTTAGCATGGCTGTACCGTCTCGATCATACCCTTCGGGGGCTTCGAGGTGGATTGTGGGAGGGGGAGAATGGGGTTATTTGTTCTCGGGATAACTTTGTCTCTGCGAAAAATCCGCTTGATGTGCATGAAAATCGGAGTCGATCGAATTTTTGAATTTTTATTTTCTTTTGACGGTATCTCTGAAGTTTTCTGAATTGAATTTCGAGTCTAATGTGTTTAATGTAGCATTTGTGGGTGTCGGACTACGAAATCTGGACAAAAACAAAAACACAAACGGTGTGGAACGGCGTTTCGTGGGCTGTGGCCTGGGTGAGTAATGTATGTAAGTAATTTATGTTGCTGCTGCTCTGTGCTGCTGCTTGGTGTAGTGGGTGGGAATCGTGTCAAAGTTGAACTCAAAATCAAATCGGATCGGTTTAAAATATAGTACACATTTGATAGATAATACCATTTCTATTTTATTTGATTTATTCTTTTGCGGTGTAGTTGGAGAGAGAACTTGTTGTTAAATGAGATGTATTAACATTTGAGACTTACTTTTCGTTTGTTTTTGCGTTTGACTTTGCTTTTTATTTTCTATACAAGAGACTTTTGCTTGCAAAAGCTTGAGATTCTTTTTCTCTTATTGTATTTTTTCGTTTTTTGTTTTTGTTTATTGCTGTTTAAGTGCTCCAAAGCAAGCTAAGTATGAGATACAAGATAAATACAATCAAAATACATAGTATAAGAGTACAGATACGGATATACATATTTATATATATATTGAGTCAGATTTCAGTTGTTAATGTTATCGACGTTGCAGTGGTGCAAAACACACAGATCCATAGATACTTTACATAATAATTTGCCGAACTCAAACTCAAGTGCAGCGAACAAAAAAAGAGTGAAAGCATACGTTAAAATAGAAACCGAATTGAACCCGAATTAAAAGCCAAGTGAATTTTAAACGCCGGCCGAAGGTTTACGCGTCCACTGCCCCAAAAAGTGGATAAGGAACCAGATCTCGCAATAGCGGACACACCAAGTCCAGGGCCCTCCAACGCCTAGGGGAAATAATTCAATTTGTGGGCAAACAAAATGCAAACAGAAATGAATAACAACACGGAGCAAAAATAAAACGAAACATAGCAGAGAGGATGCCCCTTAATTTTCCAGAAGCCGACTGTGCAATACTCTGGCTAATTGAGTGATTGAGTAACGTAATCCCATTCGATCTTGGCTCAAGTGCTCAAAGGATTTGTTGTATTTAATTGTGCAACAGTTCAAATGCCATATTATTATTAAAATATTGAAAATACAAAAATTATGTGTAAATAAATTGAAAATAAACCGGTTCTGATAACAAGTCACAATTAATTTTTTTTAATATGCAAAGAAATGCAATTTTTAACATTGTTATCTTAGAAATTCCAATTGAGTTTATAAATAAATATATTTATTAACTTATAAAACATAAAAAATGGAAAACCCATATAAAAATTAAGATATTTTTAAAGACTTATTTATTGGTTTCTTAAACCCTTCTTATAGCTTAACTTTTACTGCCCAAAGATCCCTGACAACCTTTTCCACTTATCGGATAGGCTCCTCACTGCATCCAATGCCTTTGCTTGAACTTAACCCATGACAGACCGAAGCGTGAAGCCGCAAAAATGTAAAATAACCAAAGAGGAGGAAACCAAAGGGAGACCCTGGACAGACAGTCGTCTACGTCCATGTCTGGATATGCAAATTCTGAGCGTAAGCTGCATTATGCATTAAAAGCCGAACAGCGAACAACCATAGCTAGAAATTATAGCAAATGAATTGATTTTTCCTTTCTTTCCTTTGTCGAGGTGCGCTCATCTATTTTTAAATAAAAAAAAAAGTGCACACAAGATAATCAAATTGTTATCGATTGCCTGGCAAAGTGGCAAAAGTTCTTTAAGAAGAATTTCAAATAAGAGGTTACTCGGGCATACAAAAGTTCGAGAAAATTTATATATGTATAAGCCAGATGACCGTTGCAAAGCTGAGCTGATTACCGATAAGATAGCGACGTGCATATATTGCTCATAATATTTCAAAATTTTTATGTTTATAAAATGTCTGTTTGCGTCAGAAGCAGATAAAACTGAATCTTAAATTTAAATTTGTAATTTTGGTCTATAATTTTAATACAATCATTATGAATAAATTAAATAAATTGCTCATTCATTCATTATTGAGATATTGCCAATAAAGCGATAAATATTTATCAAATGTCAGTGAATAATAAACACATTTACGTGAGGTTTAATTATTGTAATGATTAGATAAGAGTTCTTGCATCGAAAAATACACATCCCAAATAAAAAGTGCAATATTTCTTGTTTGCTTGAATAAAAGAAATATTTTAAATTAATATTACAACATTTTTCGGCCTTCGTAAAGTGGCAGCATAACTTAAAATCGCACTGTACTGTGGATACCGCTAAGAATTCGGACATGCGAATCAACCAGTTAACAACTGGAGAATCTTTGGAGTTTCTCTATAAGCACGGTTCTTGTTGCCGTCTGACATTTATTTATTTTGGTTTTCTGTTTTATTTTCATTCTTTTTTTATATCGTGTAAACAACGCACTTGACACATATTAAAGAGAGCCGTGCAGCAGAGAAGAACCCGCCTCGAAATTGTAGACCACAGATAAACCCGTTCGACAAGTATTCGAGCTATGCGAGAAACCGAGTGATAATGGGAGGAACTTTAGCATCTGGGGAGGGGGGATTCATTGACCGATCCACACAGTCGTCATCGTTGTAGCAACGACACGATAGCCGGGCATTGAGCGGAAGGGCTGTCATTTGTTTGTTTTCGTTACGCCCCAAGAAGGCGAAATAATTCAATTAAATGTCGCGCAGTAAGACGAGAAAACTACGCAAATGAAGTGCAAGAATCGAGAGATATTGGGTGGTTTCTGGTCTGTTTTTGTTGTGTTTGTTGGTCGCCTGAACTTGAGTAAATTGAATGCCAGACAGAGCAGCCGAAAGTGGCAGATGGGCGGCGGGGGAAGGCGGTTGGGACGGAGCTTTCTTTGTGTTTTGCACTTGACTTTCGGCAAAACGTCGCCGGTTTATTGCCAAAAATAAAAGTTCACTTGTGTGGGTATCAAAACAAACAGAATGCTGAACGAGTTGCGATTCACTTTGTTCCAAGGCAGAGAGCCTTGACGGAATCGGTTCAATGAACGTGGCCGCGGAAAAAGCTTGACAAAACGCTCCAAACCCTGAACTAAACCGGAGAGAAGGAGGAACTTTGCCCGAGGTTAAGGTGCTGCCCGATTGGTATGCGAGATGGAACTGATCGCTCGCTCGATATTACTTATTGTATCTAAACGCAATTATACCCGGTCGAAATATTCCACATCCACGAGGCTGTTTTGACGTGCAGTTTTGTTAGCCGTTTAGCATGTTTCCGCTAAGGTGAAATATTGATGATAGCCTGTCATTAACCCTCTGAACGATCGATCTAGAGGGGGGAGTCTTTAAGCGATTCGCATCAGAGTTAGCTGCTTATTTTGGAGTGCCATTTACAGTGCTTGAGAAGTTGGATTTAAATGCTATTTTTTAAAGGAAATAACTTTTATAGCCCTTTATTCAAAATATATTCCAAATAAATTAATTGCAATCAGTGCCTAAATTAAACGTATAAACCATAATAAGCCATAATAAAAAAACGTTATCAGCCCCACATTTGAAATAAATATATGTACTAGGAAAAACATAAAAACCATATTTTTTCTAAGAATTTAAATACTGTATTAAACCTTGAAAGATTAGGTAAGGCGTTCGCAAATTTTAAAGGCTATTTACTAAGAAATAATAATGAATGCTTCAGATAATAATTAACCAACTATAATTCCACTCGTTGCCTATTGTCATAATTTATAAAAACTTGGATTTCATATGTTTCCAGTGAAAGCTAGAGAATATCTTTTGTTAAATTTCCTCTGAATAATGATAAGCTTTTCCGCCAAATGAAATGTTTGTTTGTGATTTACGTTTATCTCGTCTCTCTGAAGCTTTATTATCCAGGTGCCAAGGGTTAACCACTGTCCATGAAGGTCATTGCTCGCTGATGATGCCCACTGTGCTACTTGATCGCTGGCCACAGCAGGTTCCTTGCCCCATGCCTCCCCCTATACATAGTTGCATTTTCCAGAGTTGCTGCATCTGTGGTAAATGCGGGCGTACATTATATAGTTGTGAATGCACAGACACACACAGATGTGGTCAGAATAATAGCAGCAGTTTTCCTGATTAAAAATACATATGGTAGTGTAAACTCATATTGATCAGGGATCTCTTGTAGATAATGTCTTTTATTTAAGAAACTAATTTAGTGAAATTTATAAATGTTATCCTATTATTATGACTGCGTCTGCAGCTGTCCATGGGTGCCAGTCGCTGGTGTGTGTGCGTGTGATAACGAGTCAGAAATGCGATTAGATTTCATTTGTGGCACTCAAACTACTCAAACTAACAACCACACACACTCACGCTACCGATGGGGGGCACAAAAATGCGAACTTCATTCATTACTCATACGCGAAGCGCCCCCTTCGCATAAACCTGTTCCACCTTTTGGGCCAACGCCTCCCCCCTCGACCGCTACGCCTCTGCTGACCGGGGGCGTATGACTAATTTTTTGACCGGCTAACGGCACTTATCAATAACACGCACTGAAATCAACGAAACAAATAAAGGCCAAGCGTTATCATAAATAACTAAAAATGTTAGCGGGGGAATAACATTTAAGTGGGGGATCCTTAATATTTAAAAGACAAACTTAAAAAAAAACACACACACAATTACGACAAACACAAAAGAGTGAAATGTTTGCCCCGCTCTCTTGCGCTCACCTGCAATGTTGCTGTCTTTATTGTTGTTTTACTTTTTGTTGCTGCTGCAATCCGCCTCTGTGTGTTGTTGTGAGTGGGGTGCTCCGTGTATCTGTGTCTCTTTGTGTGCAAGTGTGTTTGTGTGGACGACTCCTCCTCCCCAAGTTTTCTAGTTTTCTATATTTTACGACTTTCTTTTCTTTCTTTCCTCCGACTCAAATAGACACAGTCACAAGACGATGATGACGACGGCGACGTCAACAAAAACAGAAGGCCTTCGCGCACAAGATCTCTCGTAGCGGGCGAAATGTACCCTTTGCACTTTGCACAACAAACACGAATTATTAGTATTAAATAATAGATTTAATATATTTAATTGTTGTTAAAGTTGGGTCTGCTTTTTCTGTTTCGCGTTTTTTTTTCAATGATTCCTGTTTGTGCAGTGTGCACGACTGACTATCTGTTCAAAATACCTAAAAAACCATTTACAATTTGACATTGGCTGGGCACACTGATCGAAATAAGTGTTAGTGAATACCTAAATTTAAACTTTTCACAGTCTGGCAACCCATAACGTAATGTTTAACAAACTTAAAAGTAACTGCCACTCCAACTAGATTTGATTTTTCTTCCTTTAAGTTGAAATAAACTCAATAAAATTAAACACAGGTTCCATTTTTATTTACGATTTTATTTAGAATACCATTTTCACTTTCATATAATTACACGCTAAAATCTATTTTCTCATTTTGTTAACGAAACTGATAACAATATATTTTTCTCTTTTTTTTCTCTCGAGTTTATTCAGTTTGTGCCTGTGTGCACTACTACGTTTGCTTGGTGTGTGTGTTCTTTTGAGTGTGTATGTGTTGTGTGTGTGTGTGTTTGTTATTAACATTAGCTCGATGCGATTTGTTGATTTTTGCCTTTGATTAACTCTAAGTACTATATACGTGTATACAGTTATTAAATATAGATGCAGTTGCATATTCGATATCGCCACCGGCACCACTTCCTTCCGGTATCTATTCGGTCGTTTTTCGGTTTTCCATCTCAGGAATCTAATTGGTTTAGTTAATTATATTATAAATGATTTCCAAATGTTATTTTAATATTTCAATTAATCAATTTGAATTGAATTAGAATTTTTGACATATAAAAATGTATTAAAAAGTGTAAAACAAAATGTTTAATGCCCATAATTTGTTGGTTATTGGTTTAAATTGTTCTTCCATTCCTATAAATTTATCAAAATTGTAAAAAAATTGAATTCAAATTAAATCTATTAAATTTCACTCTTTTAACAGAAAAACTCTCATATATTTTACATTTTTCAGAGGCTAATCATAGTTATATTTTTGTGAGATGGAAAACCGAAAGACGCCCGTTGACCAACGCCAAAACACATACATACATACGCGAAATTGAGCCCCCAACAAATAAGCTTAAATCATAATGCGGTCCTCTGTCCGTTCGTCGGTCCTGGGTCATATCGATGTACTCTCCTGTTCTCCTGCTCCTCCTCCTGTCTGGTCGAACCCCCGAAATCATAATCGAATTTTCGAAATAAAAATCGACGAAACAAAAGTCAACAAAAAAAGAGCGTCCGACAAACTGTTCGATTTAGCGATGGCTTAAATAAAACATAAGAACTAAGTTAACTTAAGGCATACAAATCCGAATCTCGCTCCGCCCGCCGTTTGCTGCTCCACCCCGATCTCGCTCCTGATTCCGCCAGCTCCTCCGCCACCGGCCGCCTGCTGCCTGCTCCTTCTACGCTGTGCTTTACTGTAAAATAATGGTTTGGGGAATCCCCCGCAGTGCCTACACCCGGATGCCTCACTCCTCCGGCGGCTCCTCGGGTATCTGAAGGCTCTGCGCCGCATGCGGGTACTCTGCGTGCACGGAGTTGGACTGCGCATCGGAGTCCTCTTCCAGGGCGTTCGCCTTGCTGGGCGGCGGTGTCAGCCCTTCGCTGCCGGCACCCAACGGTGGCTGCACCAAGTTGGGGATGTACTCGACCGTCTCATACTCGGTCTTGGCCACCGCCTCGTGGTCGAGATCCCGCTCTAGCTCCAGCTGCCTCTCCCTCTCGCGCTCCCTCTCTCGCTCGTGTTGCAGCTGATCCTCTAGACCGGGCGGTGGCACCACCACCGTCGACTCATCCTTGAGCACCTGATCTCCGCCAGCCTCTGCATTTGCTGTGTCGTTAAGAGTTGGAGCAGCCAGATCGGCCTCCTGCAGTTCCACGATCACGGGCAGCGTTTCGTTGGGCTTCGGAGTTGTGGTGCTGGTGGATGTGGTGGTGGGCGCCGTGGTTGTGATAACTACTTCTGTGGCATCCAGAGCCACCTGACTGCTTGGCGTTGTCGTGGTTGTCGTTGTCGTCGTCGAAGTTGATGTAGTCGTGGACTCCTCTGTGGTGGAGCTAGTCGTTGTTACTGGAGTAGCTGTGGTGGACTCATTCTTTTCCACTTCCGGCACCACAGGCAGCGGCTGAGGCGGTGGCGGCGGCGGAGTAGTGGTCAGCAACAGTGGCGGCGGCAGAGGTGGCACTAGAGCCGTGCCAATGATCACCGGATTGATGAGCGGCTGGCCAAGTGTGGCGATAATTGGAGGCAGCAGCTCCTCGTTGCCCTTAAGAAGCGAGGGAACCAGCTTTATATTTATATTGATCGGCAGGTCCACCTTATAGAGCATGGGAAGCACGGTGCAAACCTCCTGGTCGTTCTCGAAACACTGCGAGCGGCCACGGATGCGAGCCTCCTGGACGGCCATCAAGCGGCATAGCTCGTTCAGGCGCACATCACACATGATGGGATTGTCTGTGAATATACAAAATGTAAAATATAATAATAAATCGAAAATCTGGGAGTAATCTTTGTGCATTTCGCAATGTTAGGCTTCAGTTTTTGTAAACGTTGCCTCACAAATAAAATCATAATAAATATAATTTAATTTAAGAGATTTGTTTACTGTTTTTCCTAGTTTATGTTTAATTTCCTAAAGAGACTTACCATCTAAATGTATCTCCAGCTTGCCGGGAACATTGTGATTTTTGCAGCGCGTGTTGGTAACAAGCTCGCTCGATATGGTCGAGATCTGGTTATTGGTTAAATTGGCCTGGCAAAGAACCGGCAATCCCTTGAAGTCCTGCTCCAATTTGGTAATGTTGTTGTACGCCACCTTGAGGATCTTAAGGTTTGGCAACAAAGTCTACAAAAAAGAATACATTCATTTAATATTTATATTATAAGAAGCTATAAAAATTGCAATATAAATAATCTGCACTCACCGTTTCCATGGGCTTTAGCTCCGCTAGCTGATTGCCGGTCAGATCGAGGATCTCCAGGCGCTGCATGCCATCAAAGTCGCCCACCTGAAGGTGCTCCAAACGATTCTCGGCCAGGCTGAGAATGCGGAGGTTGCCCAGGCCCGCCAGCGCTCCGTTCAGCGAGTCGATTCTGTTGTTGTCCAAGTGCAGCTCGAGCAGAATCAACTCCTGAACGCCTAGCGGATCGGGCAGCAGCCTCTGAATTCGATTGCTGGACAAACTAAGGGTCCTTAGGGACCGGAGGCCGTGCAGCTCCGCCATGGAGAACTCTTCAATGTCGTTGAACGAGAAGTTGGCGAACTTCAGCTTGGTGATCGGCAGCAGAGACGAGTTGAGGGAGCGGATGTGATTGCAGCCGAGCTGCAGGTTCTCCACTTTGTCGCAGGAGGCGAACTCATCGCGGGCCAGGTACTCCAGCTCGTTATTCTCGGCCAGCACCTCGGACAGATTGACGGCGTTGCGCAGGACGCGATCGAAGGAGCGCAGTCGGTTGAAGTGAATGTGCATTGTCTCCAGGTTGTGCATTCCGGCCATGTTCGCCGGCAGCCGCTCCAGTCGGTTGTTGTGGGCCATCAGCAGACGCAGCTTGCTGCCATCCGGCAGCTCCCCATCCAAGTCGCTGATGTTGTTCGCGTTGATGAACAGCGACTGCAACTGGTCAAGATCGTGCAGGGAGCCGTTGAGCGACTCTATTCGATTTCGCCCCAAATGCAGGATCAACAGGCTCAGGGGAAAGGAACCCCGATCCAAGCGCGTTATATTATTGCTCGGCAGGATCAGGTTCGTCACCAGCTGGATGCCCCGAAAGTCCTCCTGCTGCACCGCTCGTATGTGGCAGCGCCCAATGTCCAGCGTGAGCAGGCTCGGCATGTGGCTCAAGGCGTGCTTCGGGATCTCGTCGAGTTCGTTGTCGCCGATGCTTAGGTAGGTGACATTCGATAACCCACGGAACGGCAGCTCGGGCAGCGATCTATAAATAGCGCCAAAAACAAAACAAATCCATTACAATTTCGTATTCTTAGCCGGAAAGCAAGCACGAGAATTGGACGGGGAGTCTTCTTCTCGTCTTAAGCCGAATTCTTATAGATAATAAATTCTGGTGAAGAGAGGATATGAGTAATAATTCAAAAATAATTTTAATTTGGATAGATTAAAAAACAAACTAAAAGAGTGAGATGATGTATATTTAATTCCAAGAATAATAAAATGTTGCTAATTCGAAACTATTCAGAATTCTAAGAAACTAGTTTTCATAATACAAATTATTTACACATTTCACGTGCTGCAAAAAATGCAAAACTACAATAAATAATTTTTAGGAAGTTCAGAAATACGAGGGAATAATCTATTTATAATTTTGGATTCTAGATAATTAAAAAAAATTATAAAAATAAAATTCCCACCTAGAAAACAATACTATGAAGAAGCGTTATCAAATTCCTTAACAATCTCTGGTTTGATCTCTGCCAAATAATTTCTTGGGAGACTTCTGATGATGACATTTTCTCCTAATGTTGCACCATAAAATTAGCTCCTAAATAATGTAAGTTGTTTAGAAATAATCACATTTTTATTAAATTATTTAAATTGGAAACTTTAATGGTTTGTGTGAAAGTCCTGTCAAAATTTAGTTGATCTCAAGACCAATATTTAAATATTTATGCAACTATATTTGAGATAGTGGCATCGCGATGAGAGCAATGTCACTATAATCTGATTCATTCCGTGACAATGAATCAGCCAAATCGGTAATTGGTTTTGAATGGGGCCGGATCGAGTTTCGCATCCCTGGTCTATCTTTGGACCTGATGATGACGCAGCCTTATCAGGGGCGCTGCTCCGCGCCTCCGCCGCCCAATCCCGCCCTGCTCCCACCTGCACACACACACACTGTATCTCTATCGACGTCTGCAGGTGGCTATTAAGTTGTCGCCGTCGAGGCGCCAAACGGCCGATGGAACAGCAGATTCATGATGGGAACTGGGCTGGATGTGGATGCGGATGGCGTGCCAAGTGCCAAGAGTGGAGTGGACATCCTTGGCGCCCGTTATTGGCATGCGAGCATGGGATACGAGAAGCCACTGGCTCAGCACTTTGATTGGCAGGCGCTATTTTTAGACCCGGCCAGCTTCCAGCTTCCAGCCTCCAGCCAGACGATCGTGATTGATTGCCGGCTCCGAGCAGGAGGAAGACTAGGAGGAGGGCCATCGAGCTGCGCTTGTCAGCCGTTGATTATGTAATGAGAAACGCTGGGCAGGAGCGCAGCCGGCCCCCAGATAACTCGTACTGTATCCATAATGAGCCCGTTGAACTTGAGCACATATCTTTTGGAAGGCTTCGTTCGGATATCTTCGTTGGCTGGGCTGAAGCCGATGGCTGCGGACGCGCACTTGGACATGTGCACATATCAGAGATGTATCTACAATTCCTTAACGTCAGCGGTATAATTGTCACACGACCTAAACTGGCCCCTTGATCATTGATTGAGCGTAATAATAAAATTCAATTGGACTGCCTGCTTCGCTCTTGCCTGACCCCGGAGCAAAGACCACGGAACTCGGAGAGCACACCGAGCACGGACCAGGGAGAACGGAGAGCCGGGGCAACCCATTCGGAATCGAAAACAAAAACATGTTCGAAACATTCCATTATAAAGACATATTTGGGCTATTGACGCCGCCTCATTTTGCAGAACTCTTGTTATTGTTTACTTCGCTTCCTGGGGTTCAGTTCCGATGGGTTCAGTTTCGGGCTCCATCCATCGAAGCCATTATCAGGTTTGGGCCCAGACAGATCGGCTGGGAATATTCCACGGCACTCGCTCTCAATAAATTATGTCCGCTTATAGTAGTTATCATAATTAATTGATTGCCAGCGGATGAAGGAAGCCGTCAACACTTTTCGCACTTTTTCAGGGCTGCGACTGCACTCTGATAACGGTGTAGTAGCCGCCGCAGCCTCAAACAAATCCGCGAGTGACTGAACATATAATGTTATCGCCTGAGAAAGCACAAGACCAGAAAAGGCCACGATGTGGCGATGTGCCTTGTCCCGTCTCCAAGTGCCAAGACCCAAGACCCGAACCTTGTATTATGCTCCATGATAATCATATTCCCCCCAACACCCCACAGATCCTGCTACGGAGAGTTCATCCGCCCAGGGCGTCCATTCAATAGTTGCCGTTGCCCACACTTCGCTCGAGTGGACGCGCGCTGATTATGGGCGATCGTAAAATATGATCATAAACTCGAGTTGATTGTTTTGGCGCCAGTCATAAAACAGATTCGAAAAGAAATCAAAAAACAGTAGCGCTTATCGGAGAAGCGCCTCCAGCTGTGGTCCACATTTCGGCTAGATGAAGATCGGCTGAAGATCTGTACTTGGAGTAAATCCCTAAGTGTTGCATGATGCAGTGGTGGCCCCAAACCAGTGATAACCAAAAGAAAAGCGCTTGTTACCGATGAAGAACGGATCTGTCAAGTGGCAATATAATGTTTAATGGGTCTTAGGTGGAGATTGAAGATGGGAAGGTCTAAAACCATGTGTTTCAGCTAAACTATCTTTGCGTAGCATCGAAAATGTTGGAACTGATTAGACCCTTCATCCGATTTGATCACGCCGAAGTCCCAGACATTTGGAAATTCCACGCGCCGCTCGATGAGCGTATCAGTATTGAGTATTGAGTACCCAGCACACCGAGTACGGGGAAGTCATGATCATCATGTCGCCGCTGCCGCCGCCATTGAGATACGCATGTGTGCGCTCTCGGTGGCGGTATTTTTCCTGGCTGGGTTGGCATGATTTGGTCAAAGCGCGATATTAAGGCAATAGGTCAATTGTTATAAATTGACATCAATGTAAAAAAAAGAGCTCCCCGAGCATGGAGCTTGGGAGCCCCGCCGAGGCACTGGAGGCACGCGCTCTCCGCACTCCGAGATCGACGAATGGGGGAGCTGGTGCACAACACTGATTCGATCAAGTCGGGTAATTAAATGATTCCGCCTTATATACGAGGCGACGATCGCAAATTGCATTCAATGGGTTTGGATGGTAAATCGAAAACTATAATCTGATTATCAGGAAAACAAACTACAAATTGCTGAGAGATGTTTTTCCAAGAATTACTAAATAAATTGAGTAACAAAATATAAATAAATGAAATTATAAAGTTGATGTTCATTTAAGAAAATATACAAGTAAATTTCTATCAAATCTTTAAGTTTGTTACACTCTTTCTTGGTAATATTATTTAGTAAGATGAA
Organism: Drosophila anomelani; assembly: GCA_035045905.1. Lineage (NCBI taxonomy): Eukaryota > Metazoa > Arthropoda > Insecta > Diptera > Drosophilidae > Drosophila > Drosophila anomelani. The sequence goes on from JAWNOO010000165.1 coordinate 17,014,266, forward strand.
CCCTTATGGCTTTTAGATTTAGCTTAGTAAATAAATAAATAAAATAAATATTTAACATTTTCCTTTAAGAACCGACTAAAAATTTAAACCGACCCAGACTATGTATACAATCCATTCAAATTTCGAAACAAACACTCGTATCTGTCCCCCGATTATGGAAAATATTTTTCGGGGCTCGATCTTTTTGGCTGGATCATTTGCGGCGTGGGGCACAAAGACTCTTGAGTCATGGATCGCATTTTGTTTTGATCGGAGAGAATCGGTGCGAGTATAATGCAGCGAAGTCAAATATCAATGAACCCGCGGCAGGCGCTTATGAAATAGGCTCGAATGTTATTTCTATATTCGCAAGTGCGGCAGATCGGCGGCATTTATTTATAATTGCCAATATATAAATCACAATGCGACAGAGCGCGGCAGTGAATTGAAATTCATTGAGAGTCAGAGTCGGAAAACGTGCAGGCGCCGTTGGAAAGCGCTTTCAATAAACTGCAATTATCAATTTTGTGTACGCATTAAGTGAGCGCCGATGTCGGTGCTTGTACATTTGAATATACAGCCGAGTATATAGAGATTTCACACACACACAGACACATAACCAATTGATAAGACGCGGCTATTATCAATTATCAATTGAATAAAAAAAAAAAAAAAAAAAGTACTCCAGCGGCGGCCGGAGAGATGCTGCTTAGGTCGGTGATAGGATCCAATCGGATCCGATCTTCTACACACAGGCATCTTAGTGAGGTCCGCTCGCAATTTGCAGCAATTCAATGCTACTTCCTAATTGAAAAATTAAATCATCTGGGCGGCAATTAAGATTCGCCTGACTGGAGCAGCTCCTTCGCAGCCCCCAATTTGCCCAATTGAGGGATAGCCATAGATAATGAGGCGGCACCCGGACCGGACTCTTTTTACGTAAACAAGTGACATTGTTATTGTTTTAGTATCTACTGGGCGGGAGGCTGTAAACAAGCCTGGGGATCTGATCCGATCCGATCCGATGCGATCTGAGGAGCACATTTTCGTGCATTTACATAAACGTATTGAAATTTGTGTACGATTTGCATTATTATATATTCGCTCGGCTTTTTATTGGGTTTAAGGAACCTAAATTGATAGCTGGCCGAACGGAAAATTCTGCCTCTCCACGGAACCCGGCTACTGGCCTTGAACTCCCCCCTAGACAAGAAAATTTTTGATTGAGTTTACGGCGGAAAAGTCCCCGCAACAATTGATTTTCCTCGTTGTTTTACATTGTTTGTTGGGTTTTACCAATTTCGTATCAAGTTGATGTTGTTCTTTGGGAAATTCCTAAAGCAATTTGAAAGACAATCAATTTTAAAATTATAATTATTCGAGATACCCTGCCTGACACTAATTTTAATTAGTAATTATCATTTAAAAAAGCAAAAATAAATAGTATCATAAAAAGCCATATAATATTTATTATACATTCATTTGAAAACTCCAAATAAATCTAATATAATCGGTTTAAAAATAAAATTTTCAAAGAGTTTTCTCAAGCACCTAATAAAAAACAATATCTAAATATTTATACAGCACCTGAAATAGTGATCCAACTCACCTAAGTCCGTTCCATTGCATCCGCAGCTTGTACAAGTTAAAGTTCATATCCGTAAACGAGCGCATTTCCATGTCGTCCAGCTGCGAGTGCGTGATCTTCAGGTCGATTTTCGTGTCCGGGTTGAGCTTATTGGCCAGGCTGTCCACCACGGTGTTAAAGGATTCCAGCTTTTCGCAGTTGAGCTCCACATGGTTCCAGGCCTTGCCCGTCTCGCAGGTGCAGGGCGAGATCTCCGGACGCACCGAGCACTGGAGGGAGGCCAGGTGGAAGACGGTGTACACGAGGGACGTCATTTTGGCGACCACTCAAGCACTGGGTTAAACTCGATTTTCGTTTTCCGATTTCACAATTCTTTGGCACGGCAAATATATATATATGATATCTGCTAGATTTGGGTTCTGTGTTCACAGTTCACAAGGCACCAAGATTCACTGTTTTTCCGGACGATGCCAGGACGCGTTGCTTGCGCTCGGGCGGCGGATTAGTAACTGTTCGAGCAGGCAGCTCGGAAAATGCTCGGGAAATTACCCACTAGGCGCACATATGTGTGCGTGCGGGGGTTTCCATCGCAGCTCGGTTTTCCAGCAGGATTTCGTTTTCGTTTTCGATTCCGTGGATTCCCTGAACCGCCGCTGGCATCGGATTTCAAAGCGGCACTGCTGTCACAGTCACAGCTCTGGGTTCAAACAAACACACACAGCACCAGCACCAGCACGCACAGCACTTTGGGATCGAATCGATTGGATCTAATCGCCTGGGATATGTGGAGGGCTGGAGCTGCTCCTCCTCCGCTTCTAGTGCACTCTCCCCGGCTTCCCGGCACCCACAGATCTCGCTCGGATCTCCCTTTCTATCTGGCTAGACCTCTTGACCCGCTCGGCCGGGCGTATGTGTATATAGATCGCCGATGCTCGGAATTAATCTTCTAAAAAAATGTATTGTACTATATATTGGTTGTTTTGTTTTTCGAACGCCGCGAGTATGTGTATGGGTGTGTGGGAAGTCAAAGTCTCGGTTCCGATCGATTGAATCGCTTTTAGCCCCGGTGATCACGTCTTGATTCCAGCACGGTCCGTTTGTGACTGGAAGTGGGAATAAAAACGCTGAGGATCCGTATGTCGATGCTGCTTCTGCGGCTGCTGTCGCCGTCGCTGCTGCTTCGGATGATGCTACTGCTGCTGCTGCTGCTGCTGCTGTGGCTCTCTCTCGGATCTCTTGGCTCTCCGCGGAGAAGATTGAGCGGCTTTTTGGCCAATTGGCGACCTGGGATCTAGGCAAACGGGCGCTGCGAGCCGGGACTCGTGTAATTGTCCACAACACTCAATTACATGTGTTCCTGTTCTTTCGGCGCCAGCCATCAATCTCCAGCCGCATCTCCAACTCAATCTCGATCTCAATCCCGATGTGCGTGTTTGTGCCCCCTTCGAGCGACTGGCTGCCTACTGCAGTTGGGATCTTGTCGAGTACCTAGTTCTATGTATGGGGCATCATTATCGTTGTGGACACATGTTGGTGCGAGTGTGTGCCATGGTACGCAGTGCTGACAGTCACCAGCCTTAAAAACGAAATGGAAAATGTTATAATCTTTACTATTTTGGGTTGATTTTAATTTTAGTTGCCACTTATATTATAGTGAAAGGGATATAGAGTTCAGCACTTGGGTTCTTCAAGCAAAAATTCTAAAGAAATATTAATTCTGTTGAAAATATAAATATACATTAGTTTTAATCTTTTTTATACTTTTAGAAGTGATTAAATATAAAATATATAAAAACGTCTTACTAAGAACTATTGAATTTATATAATTCTAAAGTATTTTCATTGTTTTTCAGTTTAAAAAATAAATAAAATTGGATTTCTTGGCAGAAAAAGGACAACTCGACTGCACTGCTGGTACTTACATATGTGCAGCTTGTTGTTTTACACACTCTTAATAAATTGTCCTTTACATATATGTATGTAGGCACACACGCCCCGACATCTGGCACTCGCTGAGAAATGTTTTTAATTATGACGTTTCGTTCCGGATCGGATCGTATCGTATCGTATGGGATCTCGGGGTGGCGTGCCTGGTTAGCAGCGATTGAATGGAACCGGCTTGTTTTAAGGATCTGCTGCAGCCCAATTGAGATTGGGCCAAACATTTCAGCAAGACAGATGAAAATTTTCCACTGGCGCCAGCTGCAGGAGGGGAGCAGCGTAGCTGGAGCGGGAGGAGGTGAAGGAGGAGGAGGTGGCGGAGCCATGCATCAAAGTCCGCTGCCTTAATTTATTTCGAAGTTCTGGGCCCCGCGCATGCATAATGATCCACTCGGCGCCTTAAATGCACTCGCCGCGAATTCCGCACATTCCCTGGATTGCGCGTGCCAACGATGTCGATGTCGTTGTCGATGTCGCTGTCTATGTCTTCTCCTCGCCGATCTGGCCGCAATTAATCATCGGGATCATTGGGAGGGGAGCTGTGAGCAGGCGAGTGAGTGGCTTCTGTGGATCGTCCAACTTGCTGACACGCACCATCCGTGTCCGCATCCAAAACCTCTTTTCCGAGATGGACTTCCATCCATTTTCCAGGCTGCAGACTGCCTGCCAGCTCCGAAAAAGCCTTGGCACGATTATGTTTAGGGTCGTCTGAAAGATTACCGTAATTACATACAGCAGGGTTCATAACTGAGTTAATAAATTAATTTAAATTATTATTATTTCTTGCATTGCATATTTTTCAATATTTTATATTAAATATTAAAAGCTAAACTATTGAAAACAGACATAGGCAAAAGTCTTAAAGATCCTAAATACCTCTACTTCCTCAGGCAGAAATATCTTGCTTTAAAATAAATAAAACAAATACATAAATAATAAAGGAATAAAATTATACAAATAACTTAATTCTGTAACAAACAAGGGAAGATAAAGAGAAAATCAATAAAAAATGTTAAAATCCTGCAAAGGTATAGGGACTTCCTTCCTTCTGATTCCCCATTGACCCGGTGTAATGTCTCGCATGTTTTTGAAACGCACTGTTTCCCATAACTGTGGGTATTAAAAATATACATCGATTACGTAGCCAGTCTATTTATATGATCCAATCATTCAGAGTAAATATTTAAAGAAAAGCGTCAAGTATTAATAATTATTATTTATTCATACATGTTTTCTTCTCTCTTTTTTCGTTTTCGTTATTTGCGGTTATTATTTGTTTGTGTTTTTCGCACATAAATATTCTCAACATTTTTATGTGACACATTTTCGTGTTTCGATTGCAGGCGACAACAATAACATGAGTAGCGTAGGCTCGTAGGAATCCGTTGTCGATGGCTATGGCATGGGAATGGTTGGTAGGATATGTGGGCTGGTCAAATGGTTGGATACACGCCTCCTCAAGTCGATATAGCTGTAATGATTGGGCGTCCACTTGAGCTGCTGCTCTGCACATTCCGGGATCGATCGTCATAGGCCATTCAGCAATCATGTGCCAGCGGCTCACGTCAATGCCGGCGGCGCCGTCCAAGATATTTGGCTGGAATTCGGAATTTGGCTGTCGTCACGGGTCTGTTCTGCTCTCTCCACTACCACGTCACGCGCCGTGGGGACGCCACAGCCATTTGGGACAATTGAAAGCATTCCGCGCGGTGTGTGGTCCCCATTCATTCCAATCGAATCCCATAGCCATTCGGTTTTGGTTAATAAGTGTGTTTATTTTGCTCCTGCCTGGGCTCCCATTCTCGTGTCCCATAGTGTATGTGCGAATACATATGTATATCAGTTGGATATTATTATTCTATATAGGTCGAAGCATTTGCTAAAGGTCCTCTCCGTGTGTGGGTGTTGTCGCCGTAATCGTCGTCTCCTCGCTTTAAACAGAACTTATCCATTAACTAAATTAAATACGATGCGTAAAAGTAAAATGTACAACAAGCACTAGGTTGCCAGGCGGTCCACTGCCCGCCGCCTACTTCTGCTCGGCGAACTTGGCTATCTGCGGATACTTGTTGGGCTTGTAGTCGGCATCCTGCTTGATCCTCTCCCTTACAATGCTTCGCACTGCATCCGTGTAAGAGGCTTGGGTGGCGGAGTCGTGCGCAATCGAACCAATGACGGTGTCCGCACTGATCGAGGAACTGGAGGCACTGCCATTAACGCTACCCAGGCCGGAGTTCTGTATGGCCCGCTGCACTCCGCTGGCGATGAGGCACTCCACACTGGCCGTAGGCTTCTCCGACTGAATAATCTTGCGTCGCTTGGCGGACATTCCCGAGATGTAGGCATCGGAGTAGGGTGGCTGCGGGCGGTTGCTCTGCTGCAGGAATGGGAAGTATTTATATGGGTTTCAAATCAAAGGAATTCCCTGGGGGACATACCTCAGACTGGGTCTGCAAGTCGCGGGTTATCACTGGCAACCAGTCGTTGGGGAAACTCATGTGCCAGGGCTCGGAGCCGACAATCACGGCGGGCAAGGTATCTGCGGGAGCACTGCTGCTACTGCTGGCAGCCACTTCGGCCATTTCTACATCTGTGTCCAGAGCTTCCAGCTGGGGCGGCTGAGGTTGCTGCTGTGGGTTAAACGCCAAAGGCGGTGGCGCCACAAAAAGCTGCATTTAGTGATGACTGACGCTTGGCGGGATAGGGATTTGTGGCTGCTTACCTCGGCGGCATCAGTGGGAGAGGCTGCTTGGGTGCTGCGGAGGACAAGGAACTGTTGGGCATCCACAGTATCCGTCTGGGCGGGAATTGTGGGGTCTATATAGATGCACAAGAACTGCAGGGCTTCGTTTCGGAAATCTGCAAGAGAGGCAAATGAGCTTGAGTCCAGAATTCTAGGTCTTTTGTTTGGAAACCTACTAGATCGGAGGGGAGCGCACAGCAGGCGCATCAGTTGGCGCCAGTAGAGCTCCGCATTAGCGCTGCCCAGGCACAGAAAGAGGACGCTGTAGAGACGCTTGCGGAACTGGTCACAGATCTCCTTGAGGCTCTGCTCGAACTGGGCACTCGATCCCGCCGTTCCACCCGACGGCGCGCTGCTGCACAGCTCGATGATCAGGCGCAGACTGACGCGCAGAATGTTGCACACCGAGTCCCTGGAGTTGTACTCCGGCCGCTCGTACTGCGGCAAATAGACCAGGCTCTCGCTGAACCATTCCAAAGCCCTTCCGATTGCGTCGGGGATCGTCTGCTCGTTGATCGGCACTCCGCCGGGGAAGAGGCTGTCGTTGAGGAAGCTGCGCAGCTGCGAGCGCAGGTTGCTTGCATCAACGCGTGGCAAGGTCGGAATCGCCTGCGATGATGGAGCAGTAGCGGTAGGGACGACTGTAGCAGGTGCTGCTGATGCTGTGGCCGAGGTGCCTGCCACTCCCTCGGCGGTGGCGACGGTGGCGCTGCCTGCCGGAGCTAATTGCGCATTATTTCTCAGATTATTAAGCAAAAAATTAGCGAGTATGGTGGGGAATTGTCTGGACAGGCGGCCGGTGGCTGTCTGGATGCGCCCCCGCCGGACGGCTCCCAGGCCGCCGTTGGTGCTGCTGCTGCCACCACCAACGAGGACCGGTCGAGCCGTCGCTAGCCGATCGCGATTGACGGGCACTCTTCCCATGACACGCACTCTCGCGGCTCCGCCCCTAAGAGTGGTGCTGCCACTAACACCACCACCACCACCACTACCAACGTGGGCGGCCTGGCTATGGGTTTGGGTCTGTGCCTGCGCCCAGGCTGCCGGCCGGAGGCTGTTTAGTTGATTGCTGTCGGGACGCTGGCGGCGCGACGACCACGTGGAGCGTACGTTGGCACTGCCGCGTTGGATGCGATCAGAGGTGACTAGATGATGACATGGATAGAATGGAAATTAATGTCAAAGATGGAGGCCGGTCGATAGTCGAATCGCAAAGGAAGTGCGCCCTACTGAAAGAATTTCCCATCTTAGAGGAACTGGTAATTAAATGTAAAATGTCGTATTTAACGTTTAAATATCAATGCTATTTTATAATATTTCCTCACCAATTTCCTTTTATCTGATTTAGCAAACAGAATATAGATTTATTACACATACATATGTACATATGTTCGAATATCGAAACATCTTCTTTGGGTTTGAATATCAATAAAGTACGCTATTTTCTACAATCCTTACTGGAATTCTTCTGTCATTTATCAAGAAACAAAGAAATATTAAGCATTTATGGATAATAAAATGATTATCTCTGTAAATACATTATTAAAATTACTGATTCTAAGAATGTCTGTTCTGGAATACTTTGGTAATAAACCAAAAAACTTATTAACCAATTTTTAAATAAATTTAAAAAATATTTATGTGTAAATTAATAAATAAAATTACAGGAAATTAAATTCTATTTTCTGTTAGAACTTTAGTAAAATATTTAGTCTCTTTAAAGTTTCACAAGTGTAATAAATATCCTAAATATCGTTATTCTTTTCTTTCAGAATTTAATAATCTTGTGAGCAGGGGCTAGGTCACACCCTGGGATTCGACTGGCATTCGTTTGACCGGAGCTTTCCATCTCTGTGTTCAATGAGTCTGTGTGCTGATGATGAAGGGGCGTGCGATGGGGGCGTGGCCGGGTCGTGGACATGATGTGACATTTGATAGGCAACAACAGTACTCACCAGGACGAGGTCCAGCGGCGGTTGTGGGCGAGACGATGGCGGCTCCGCTTGCTGGTGCCGTGGTGGTGCTGCGGTTGTTGTTCGAGCTGCTGCTGGCATTGGTATTATGGGGCAGCTGTTCCGGCTCCCTGATGTGATGACTGTTGCAGGGCAGGAAGCGGTCAAAGGCCGTGTGCGTGGGCGCAATGCGTCCGCCCCAGTTGTTGTTGCCGCCAATCTGAATCTGTGGCCGCGATGTCGAGCGAGTCTGGGTCGAAGTGGTGGGCAAAGTGTTGGCCCTCTGTTCTCCGTTTCGATTTCCATTCGAAGTGGAGGCAGCTGTCGGGGACTCGACAGCCGGGGAACTTTCATTAGAGGCTTCTGCGCCGGAAGCGGGAGCTGATGCAGCAGCTACCGGGCCAGGCGCTGAGCCAGCGGTAGCCGGACGCACAGCGGCAGTCATCACATGAACGGGCAAGTTAATCGACATGATGTTGGGCGAATTGAACTCGACATGAACATCGTTGGCCTCGTTGTTGGCCCTGTTGACCACGGCCTGAAGAAGTCGTGCCATCTCCATCTGGGGATCTGCAAGTAAGCCAAAGAGACTTAGAAACGAACCTCCAAGGGAATATTAAGCAGGGATTAATCTGGTTAGGGGCTGGTCTCGAGAAACGAACAACAGGGTAAGTGAAACCAAAACAAGGGATGCAGTCAGTGAGCGAGTGAACAGGGGTTAGTCCGACGTGGCTGAGATGAGAGCGGGCTTCAAACTGAACAACCAAAACGTACTGGGCGGTGGCAGGGTCACTGGCACATAGACACGCAGCCTGGGAGCTGCCCTGGGGGGCTCTTGGACAGATGTCTGATCTTGATCTTCGTGATCGTGCTCTAGAAAATCATCAAGAAATAATATGGGTGATACAGAGAGCTTCATCGCGTTGAGATAAGTTTGTGGAGGAAAAATTTCTTCGTTCTTTTAGATCAAATACTGTTTTATAGCTATGAAACGCACTGTATCAAGACTGATTTAGGAATTAAAATACTCAAGAATCTTCTTACCCATTTCCAGGCGTGGCTGTTGTTGGCCCGGAGAAGCGGCGGCGCCAGTTGTATTGGGTGCTACCATGGGCTCATCGACCGGATCCTCCACGCGGTCGCTAACCGAACCAAGAGCAGCTGCAGCCGCTGCATTGGCGGCGTTGGCAGCTCGAACGGCCATTTCGGTAGCGGCTCCGGCAGCCCGAGTAGCGATCTCTATCATAGCCGTAGCGGCTTGGGCTGCTTGCACATTTGGTCCCGGCTCCGGGGCAGAGGCAGTGGCTGCGGGGGCAGCAGTCGGACTTGCCGCCGCTGTGGCGGGAGTTTGAGTTCCAGGTGCTGCGGCAACATGTTCTCCCGATCGAAAAGCCATCTCGTTGAGCAGACCCGGCGGAGGAGCCAAAAAGTTGGGCGTAAATATGTTATTGGAGCGTATATAGCCACTCTGCTCGACGAGAATCGGTCGGCAGGTAAGCACCCGCGGTCCTGGCTGCGATAGGTCCAGCATTAAGTCTGAGATGGCGTGCTGCGCGTGCGAAAGGTAGTGGAAAGCCTCAGAGACTCGATCGAAGATGCGCTGGGCATCCTCACGCCCAGCAGTGTCCTGGAACGAAAAATATATATGCGGTTATAGCCTAAAGATTTTCATATGCACTCAGGTATGGACACTTACACTCTCCTCGAACGTCGGATCGTTCTGCAGGATCTCGTAGTACCGATCCACGAAGGGCGCCAGTCGCGTCTGCACGCGGCGATAATGTAGAATGACTTGGGCCAGAACTTGGGGCCGGGTGCGGCGTCGGGGGCCCGCGGTATTGGCTCCCTCTGTGCCAGCCTGAGCAGAAGCTGCATCGTTAGCGTTAGCCCCAGCAGAGGAGAAGGTGCTGGGTGTCGCAGAAGAGGCAGCAGGAGCAGTTGCACTCGTTGTTGGCTGACCACCAACTGCACCATCCACCTCCGGGTCCGGAGTAGGTGTTGCCGAACGATCAGAGGCCCCATCGGCGGCCTCATCGTCCGTCTCGATCACATCCTCAATGATAACAGTGGCCGCTGTAGTCTCACCGCTAGCATCGCTGGGGGTTCCCGCCGTTGCTCCCTCGCTCCCAGCAGCCTCTCCCGCCCGCTGCTGATCGGTCTCTCTCTCATCGATGTAACCCCTGGGCAGCTGCACCACCGTGTAGTTGCGGGCTCCGGTACGTGACAGAGCAGCGGTCACAGCGTCCTGGACCATGTCGATAATGTTGTTGTTGCGCGGCAGATCTGTGGAGGACACGCCAACCTCAACGACCGTTGACTCCATGGACCAGCGACCGCGTTGCAGAATGTCCAGAGACTGGTTGTTCAATCCCACAGCCGGATTCTCCAGATAGGCGGCTATGTTGCCGGCGCAATCGATCATGTGCATTGCCACAGTGATGCGGTTGATGCAGAAGGACGAGGAGTTGGGATAGCGAGTGGTCGGAGGGCGGGTCTGCAAGTATAAAGGCCATTTAAAGGCAAATCCCAACGAAAATGTGTTGTGAATACGCACCCCGGCCACAGGGCCATTGTTCACTGGTATGGCCATTGTGCCCACCAGCATGCCATCGAGTGCTCGGAAATAGGGCGAGGTACGCATTCCCGGGGACGGACGTGCCACGTTCCGGAAGGTGCGCATCGGCTCATCGTTGTTCCGGGCGTTAGTACCGCGCTGCGAGAATGGCGGACGCTCCGCCACGTGCAGCACCTTGCCGTCGACATCTGTAGATGCAGAAATGTGTGTAAGTTTAATGTTTTCAATGTGGGCACAGGAGGCATGACTCACCGTACTCCTTCACCTGCTTCTCGTCGGCGAGGACGCGACCCTGGTAGATGATGCGCTGATTTTCAGCCGCTATATTGGTCTTCTCTGCTATTTGGTCCTTGAACTGACGGATCGTGATCTGGAGCGGGGCAGGGCGGGGCGGGTTGCGGCGGGGAAATTTGCATTTGTAGAAGCCTCTAGATTTCTGGCCACAACCTCAAAAAACTTACCTCATTGTCGATGCTGAATTCGTGGGTGCGCGCATCTAAGGTCTTCACCTTAAGATTTATTTGCATTTTCGCTGCCGTTCGCTGTTGGCTGGAAAGTCTCTTGAATTCTCACTTTTTCGCTGGGAAATCCGTCGTTCGCTTGGCCAAGGGGAAGGGAAGCGAGGGGAGGAAATCCGTTTCGGTGTCGGTGTCGCTGTCACCGTGTCTCTCGCTCGCACTCACTAGCGCTCGCTCGTCTTTGGCTTTTCCGGACACGTTTTCACCCAATCTCACGCGGTGCCACTTGGTCTCTGTTCGCCGCGAATTAAGCTTGCCCTCGGCTGAAAGCTGATACACAGAGCAGATATTTGTAAAAACGGTAACGATTTTACAATTTGACAACAGCGGCTGAATATTTCACTGGAATTTACGAGGTGAGACCGTACCGGAAAAATTGTTTGACCCGCGCCAATGTGGTCACATCCTGGTCGGAGGAACATATCAAAGTGTGGTGGTCATCGAACCAAGAATTATCGAACTATCGAACCAAGAGATGAGAATGAGTGTTGGAAAACTCTCAAATTAGGCGGGCTGTTTGAATTTCCATTAATAAAACCATTCATGGGAAATATTTTATATCTGCGCTCTCTTGGCAGCCTTGAATTAACTAAAAGGTGGAATCTCCTTGGGGAACACCCTTGACTCACCCCACAGGTACAAGATGAGCTCGATAAAAACGTTTAAAGAACTGCACATGTGTATCGTGCCACAAGCTTGCGCCCTTAACCCAACCCTCCTCCCCAGTCCAGGACTAACCCCCACCACTTGCTGCCTTTGACTGCATCCTGTGGGAATTTTTTGGGCGCTGCACATGAAAAGCGGCGTTTGAATAATAAAGAAAAGAAAACACTGCCAAGTCAGGGGGGGGGAGAAAGTCGGCCAAGACGTAAAGGTGTGTATGGGGCAACCAACTTTTCGCTTTGAATATTTAAGTGGCGACGCCGTGGCATCGGAATAACCAGAAGGCCGAGGGGACCGCCAACCGCAGCTAACACAATTTTTCGCATACCCCTTGCCGGCAGTCTTGCCTTGAATTGTGCGGAAATTTGATTTAATGTCTGCGATTGTGAGCCTTTCCACGGAGCTCAAAGTGATTGCGACGAGCCCTTATTTTCCGCAATGAAAAGATGGGTCGGAAACGGCCACTGGCAGCTTGTTGAGTATAATATGGAAATTGGGGGATTCTGTTTAAAGGGGCTTTTGAGCTATCATTGTAAGGAAAACTAAGACCTTCATTTTATGGATATTTAAACAGGAATTCAAACTCAATCTTAATAAATATTAATACATTAATTACCTTTATAACATAAGAACAAAAGTATCCCTTACTTAATTAGGAAATTTATTTAAAAATAATCCAGCCTACTAATCCACTTTAATCTCTTAATTAATCAGAAACCCGAAGAATTCAAATAATTGTATGTATATTTGCTTGTCGCTTAATTTCCCTAGAAAAATATGGGTTAGGCGTGGGCTCGGAAATATAAATAATAATTATAACATTTTTCACAGACTCCGCGTGGGCCAAGTGCAAGTTTCACAATTTACAAATTGCTTTTAAATGGGCTGTGAAAAAGTTTTAATGAGTTTTCCACGCAGCAGCCCTACATCTAAGCCACCCCCGCTTGTCAACGATTTCTGTTTATGCATTTTCATTTTCATTATCATTTTACTTTGTGTTCTTTTTATATTTTGTATGTATATATTTTTTTTTTGTTGGCCAGCAGCACTGCCCTCTCGTTTTCCGCTTTCCATTTGTTATTAAGCGAGTATTTTCCGTTACTTTTCATTTCTTTTCTCGCCATTTTTGTAGCTGCGAAAGTTTTCCCTGGCAGTGTCACAGAGGGCGTGGCATTACATTGAAAATACTTTCGAGGGGCGAGAGTCGCTTAATGAAATTATATCAATCGGGCAGATCAGCCACCCCCGAAGGTCCGTGTGCCTGGCAGCTGGCAAATGACATTTGCTTTTTCAAATTGTTCATATTTTCATTAAGCGGCATTTGAATGTTTCACTTTCCGGAATGTAACCTGCAATTGCTTTTCCCCCGAATGGGACTCCAACCCCGCGCTCTGCCGCACTGCACGATTCCGTTTCTAATTTCGGTCTGGTCAAGACCAGGGCCCAGGAGCAAGTCTCACGTCAAATTAAATCAAGCTGTAATATAAAAAAAATTGAAGCCAAGTCCCCTTTGTGCCATAAAGCACCGAGAGCGAAGGAGCTTTGGCCATTCAATGGAGTGGAGGTGTAGGAAAGGAGGAATGAAGTCCTTGCTTTGGCAGGAGGTTGTGGAATGGGGGTGAAGTGGACAGCTGATTGGCAATATAACACCAAGGAATCTCTGGTTTCTTAGAGGAATTTAACCCGTGTGCTTAACACTTTGTTTTCTTAAAATAAAATTAAATAAAATAACCTTATTTTCTATATAATACTTCTTATTAATTAAAAATTCCAATTAATAATTATAAATTTATTTTTAAACCGAGAAATTCGAAATGAACCTTTAAACTTGGCAAAGTTACATTTTTCTCCTGATTTAATTGTATTTCTAAAAATGAAAAGGATTTCAAAAAAATGTAATAAATTGTTTAAGGGATAAAATGTATTTTTTATAAAACATTTTATTACATTGTTTTGGGCACATTTTATGAATAATACAAGCCTCTAGTTACACCTTTAGCAGCTTCAATAAAATTCTTTTCATCTCCTTTTAGGAAATCCTAATTTCCCAAACTCTCTTTCTCCCAAATAAAGCACCCATTTGTGCCTTAATCAAACCCAAAACTAAGATCATGATTAAATCATTGCCCTCTGACATGATTAAATGAAGCAATAAATATATATGTATGTATGTACACATGGAGGAAAAGAAAAACTAAGAGTCAGTTGTAATTGCCAGTAAATAATTTCGACCTGCCAAATGGCAACTGCACTGGCCTCATAAATACAACCGCCAACTAACCGTGCCAATTTATAGTCAACACTTAATCTAAGCTGTCAATGTGGATGCAACAGCAGTTAGCAGTGGCGAACTACTAGTATCGTAATTGGCGGGGATTACGACAAAGCGTAAAAGTGCAGAATGCGGCACGTGAATGCGGAAGTTGTGCTCGGAATTGGCCAAAGTGAAGAAGTCGTAAAGTTTTAGTTGCATTCTGCCGTCTTCGCCTTCGAATTGGACGCTTAATTTATGTTTCAATTCCAATTAGCCAACGAGGCGCGGGCTTTTATGCTACATTTCTTTCTTTTCGCTGTCAAGTGCACTGAGAACAAATATTGGTATTAAAAATGAGAATTTTTAGGATCTAACCAACTAAATCTAACTAAACAACAAGAATTTTAGTGTGGTTTTTATTATGGTAAATCATGAAAACTTTGTGAACTTTAAAAAGTATTTCAGATTTTGTTTAAAAAATTCACTGTAAAATATTTATGATAATCTCAAGTACCTTTAAATTGTATATATAAAATATTTTTAAATTAAATCGTATTTAGTTACGGTGTACCCCCTGGTAATTGACTTTCGGCCTGGCCCTGACGCGTCATTTGTAATTGTATATTGGCACGAGGAGAGCAGGGCGAAGAGCGGCGACGACGGGGAGCTTAAGCAGCGTTTATTAGCCATGGCCAAATGCAGCTAATTGAAGTTCAAATTGCGTTGGCGCACGAGCTGAGGCGGCAGGAAACCGTTGAAATGTAAGCACTCACATGTGAGTCCTGTCGGTTCAATAAAACGTTAACTTGAGTCAGACGACAAAGCAGACGTAAACGAAGACGAATCCACTTAAGGGCCAAAAAAAAAGAAGGGAAAAAATAAGAAAAAACGTAATGCGAAAGCCAATTCAACACTCAAACACAATCAGCAAAGAAAAGCAGAGCCCAGAGCTGGGGAAATAAAATCAAGCATAAATGCAATAATACAATTTATGTGCCAAATTTCATAAGGACCATAATGGACACACACACGGACCCAGACTTGTTCTCTGATCCTTAATCCCCACAATAAAGATACGTATCGAGTGGAGCCAACAAAGGTGACTTTCTCAACTTCTCGGCCCCGCAATCGATGTAATCGTAATCACATTCGGCACCGATGACGATGCTATTTGCTCTTTGCGAGTGTGTGTCACTTTCCCAGGACTTTCGAGGCAACAATGTGCCCAACACTTGCCAACCGGATGTCCGGTCAGTGCCATCCATCTCATTCTGGCCAGTCTTTGTCTCGCTTGGCGAGTTAACAACATTTGCTTGACGTTTGCCAATTGCATTATGACTCAATTGCGAGCTGAACGATTTTATGGACGAAAGAGAGGCATTCGCATCAATAAAGCAACTTCAGTTTCAACTTCAAGTTGAGAAAGAAACGGAAACGGAAATGGGGAGCTTGAAAGGAGAACTGGCTCAAAGAAGTATCTGTAGCTATGTTCGATTTGGTATAATTTATGGCATGATTTCTATGAAATAAGAAAACTGTTATCAGTGCTTTCAGAGTTTATCAGAGTTTTCTCTTTTGTAAATTGTTTAAAATAAATATAAATAATCTTGTACATATATTTTCTGATGTTATCTTTGCAACATAAAAAATCTTATTAATTTATGAAATACCTTTTTATACCCTTGCAGGGTATATTAGTTTCAGTCAAAAGTTTGCAACGCAGTGAAGGAGGCATCTCCGACCCTATAAAGTATATATATTCTTGATCAGGATCAACAGTCGAGTCGATCTAGCCATGTCCGTCTGTCCGTCCGTCTATATACTCTCACTCGCACATATGTCGGAACGGGCCGGATCGGACGACTATATCATAAAGCTGCCATAGGAACAATCGGAAAAATCTACGAAAAAAAATTATAACTTTGTCAGTTTTTAACCAATTTTCAAAACATGGCTAGATCGATTCTCCTATTAATTCTGATCACGAATATATAAGGTTTATTCGGTAGAAAAAGGCACCTCCTCGTGTTAAAACGGATTTAAAAGTCATAATTTAAAAAAGTTATGGTTTGGCGGGCATTATTACTAGCCTGTCACTTGTTCTAAGCTTCGTTTAATATCGCGGTTTTATCAGCTCTAATGATGGCCGCCACACATACATACAACACAAAACCAACTAACACATATGTATGCGTGTGTAAGCAATAATCAAAACAAACCATAATCAAAACAAACCACAAATAGGTGTGCCGCCATGGCGCACACATGCATAGAGCATGAAAACACTAACACATATGTATGCATGTGGAAGCAAAAATCAAAACAAAACATAATAAAAAAACAAACCACACATCGCTGTGCCGCCTTGGCGCACACATACATAGAGCATGAAACCAACTAACACATATGTAGGCATGTGGAAGCAATAATCAAAACAAAACATAATCAAAACAAACCACACATCGCTGTACCGCCATGGCGCACACATACATGGAGCATGAAAACACTAACCCATATGTATACGTGTGTAAGCCATAATCAAAACAAAACAGAGAGCGCGATGTATTGCGCTCTCTCTCCCCCCCTTCGCCCACAAGCCGTAGTTCCAAATTTGTCCGCTGGTGGCTTTTTCGGTCTGGCGACCCTTTCAAACCATCTTTTTAAATACGTTTTTACACAGGAAGGAGTCATATTCGACCACATACAACTTATATATTCTGGATCAGAATTAATTGGAGAATCGATCTAGCCATGTTTTGAAATTGTAATTGGAAAATTGTAGATTTGATAAATCATATCTTAGCCAAAAATAATCGAAATTAAATTCTGAAAGCATTAGTGTGTTGGTTTTTTTGCCCTTAAAAAACGTGCAAACCAAATTTTTGGTTAACATTTTTTTTTGGATTTTTGACAACTTAGGAAAAATGTCAAAAAAATTCCAAAAAAATTTTTTTGCTTAGAACATGGCTAAGAACACAAAAACAAACAGAAAAATGTTTTCCGATTTGAAATTAATGTATTTTTGGCCAAATTATGATTATTCAAATCTACAATTTTCCAATTATAATTTCAAAACTTGGCTAGATCGATTCTCCTATTAATTTTGATCAAGAATATATAAGGTTTAGTTGGTAGAAAAAAACACCTTCTCGTGTTAAAACGGATTTAAAAGTCATAATTTAAAAAAGTTATGGTTTGGCGGGCATTATTACTAGCCTGTCACTTGTTCTAAGCTTCATTTAATATCGCGGTTTTATCAGCTCTAATGATGGCCGCCACACATACATACAACACAAAACCAACTAGTTACCCATATTTTAGTATTCCTGAATTTCGATTTTAATTTCATGAAAATCGGCTGACTATATCCTATAGCTTCCATAGAAACAATCAGGAAAATAAAAAAAACCATAGCTTAGCCGTGTTTCAAACCATTGCCATCAAATTTGAGATTTGGCAACAAATTATTATTTCAGAATTTCATTTTTAATTTTTTGTTTAAACTCCGCAAGGGTATACAAACTTCGGTGAGCCGAAGTTAGCTTCCTTTCTTGTTTGTATTACAAATTTTTTAATTAAACCTAAAGCATACAAATTCACTAATAATCATTAAAAATTACACTCTCCCAACTCTGGACAGTGCTGTTGATGGCACTTGATGCTTCATTGTCGTCACCGTTTGATGCATGAAGATGCCAAGTCCCCACACTCACTCACTTGAATACATTTACGGCGGGCGGAGAAGCACTCGAATCGAAAGGCTTGAGCGGCAGACGGAGGAGCGAATGCATTAACAATTTGGCAGCGCCGTTAATGCATCTCCGATGGGCCATAAATTGCGCTGGCCGTAATATGTTTGGGCCACTTGATGGCACTTCAGTGCTGTACTGTAAGTTGCCATCATCATCTGAGCCACATCCGTGGAATGTGGAGCAAGTGCGGCAAGTGCAGAGACCTCAGCTGCGGCCGTGGCCAGGTAACATAGTCAGCACAGGCTACACAGGGTTATGCAATGAATAGGCCGGGTCTTGGGCACTTTTAAGTGGGTCGACGACACGCCCTTCTCCAGATCCGATCCGATCCGATCCGATCCGACTGGCTGTCACTTGGAGCCAAGCAATTGTAAATTGATTTGCCACGATCGCGGGTTAGAGAAATGGATTTCTGAAAGTCACGCAAAGCCAGCCAAAAGCCAAAAGCCGAAAATCGAAACACGTTTGCGGAGTGCGCGGTCTGCGACCGATTATGAGTAATTGGCATTGCGGTGGTCAGGTCTTCTATATATGGCCCGTCAGCTGAGTCAGCCAGCACAGTTGCTCCACTTGCTCCACTCAGTACCGACCTCGACATGGCCAATTTCCAGATCCTAGGCATTGCTTCCAGCCTGCTGCTCCTGCTGGCCCCCACCTGGGCGGGAGTCATTGCCCCGGCGGGCATCAGCTATGGCTATACTGGGGACGAGCACGCTGTGGCCCACACCCAGTCGAATGTGGTGCGCAGCTTCGATGGCACCGTCTCGCACTATGCCAAATCCGTGGCCACGCCCTTCTCCCAGGTGCACAAGCAGGACACGAGGATCAGCAATAACGTCTACCAGCCGGCGGTGGCCAAGACCATTAGCTATGCCCCAGCCCCCGTTCCTGTTTCGATTCCAGCT
This sequence comes from Drosophila anomelani, assembly GCA_035045905.1. Classification (NCBI taxonomy): domain Eukaryota; kingdom Metazoa; phylum Arthropoda; class Insecta; order Diptera; family Drosophilidae; genus Drosophila; species Drosophila anomelani. The sequence goes on from JAWNOO010000165.1 coordinate 17,033,136, forward strand.
CCCGTGTACACCCAGCACGCTCAGCCGGAGCCAGCTCATCTGTTCACCCAGGCAGCTCCGGTTTATCACCAGGCTGCTCCTGCCCAGACTTATCATCAGCCTGCTCATGTCCAGGCCCCGGCGGTTTACCATCAAACCGCCCACGTGGAGAGCCCCTCTGTGTATCACCAGCCCGCTGTCATCCACTATTCCCCTGCCGAGACCGTGTCCCATATGAGCTTCGATGGCTTTGGCACGCACTACGGCTTCTAAGAGGCTTAAGCTCTAATTGTTAACTATTTTATGTACTTAAAACTGTGGTAAAAATAAATGAAAAGTGTCTAATAAATCAACAGAATTGAAGATTAGTAAAACCAATAGATTTGTAGTTTAAAATAATAGGATCACAAAGAAAAATAAGGGAATTTACAAGGATACTTCCCTTACTAAAAACCTATCGTCCCAGATTTTTGCCAAGAATTGATAATCAAGAATATTATTACTTAAGCATTATTATGATAATAATAATCACAATGTGATTAGTTCACAGAATTCTTAACTCGCTGGAAATTCGGTTAAATATTTTAAATTAATTTTCTTGATAATATTTTTATTTCCAGAATTAAATGCGTGTTTCGACTACAACCAAAATTATTATGCTTTCTTATCAATCGATACAGCATGCTATATAAACCGAGTAAATCGCTGGGATAAACTCAGTTTAATTTGGCACAATGTTGAGTGCTGTGATCTTTGCACTGGCATTTGCCCAGAGCTCTGTGCTAGCCGCTGAACCCCAGCTCAATTTGGATGAGTTTTATACCTACGATGGAATGGTTTCATATCTGACAGACCTGAGAAACGCCTTCAGTGATAACATGATCCTAAATTCGCTGGCAACGACGCACGAGAACCGATCCGTCTACGAGGTGAGAGTGTTCAAAAACAAGGATACCTGCCAGAAGAGTATAGTCCTGTTGGATGCGGCCATCCATGGCAACGAGTGGATCACAACGACGGTGGCCCTCAAGGCTATCCATGAGCTGCTGGTTAACGCCAACAAGACTGATAATAATTTACTGGACCGGAGCGACTGGTACATCCTGCCGATGGTGAATCCCGATGGGTATGCTTATTCGTTGAGGAAGAAACGCCACTACTGGAATAAGAATCTCTCACCGAATGGAGATGATGATGATGTCGGTACCAATTTAAATCGAAACTTTGACTTCAACTGGGATGAGTCGGTAGTAGAAGACACAGCTGCAAGCTGGAGCCCGGATTTCCGCGGAAAAGAGCCCTTCTCGGAGCCCGAGTCCCGGGCAGTTGGGGATCTAATGCGACGACTGGTTGCTGAGAAGAGGGAAATTCTCTACATAACTCTTCACACTAAGGAGCAGTCATCCATCTTCTATCCATTTGTCTTCTCCGGGTATGTAACTCATACATATTTCCTCAAAGGAATATAAACTTATACATAAAATAATATTCTTCTTCAGGGCGCCAACGAAGAAAAATTCTGAGCTCAACTGGCTGGCGGAGTATGCCAGTGAAAAGATACTGGAAGAGACAAACATGAAATATAATTACAGCGTACCAGAGGCATACCAAGGTGTTGGTGGAACGAGTTTGGACTACGCCTATGAACAGAATATTTCAATGGCCTTTGACCTGGAGTTTTACCAACCACCTCACAAACACCAAAACCTAAAAAGCTTCATTGTCAATCGCAGTATTGAGGGTTGGTCGGGAATATTCCATTTGGCCGAGGGAGCCCTCCAGAATTTTACGGGATGTATTAAGGACGACAAAGCCAAAAACCCTACACTTCCAAGTACCGATTCCAATAGTTGGACCCCGACTGTGAATAACGAGACTGAGAATCCGAGCCAGAAACAGAATCTTAATGATAGTCAAAATAATGATCAGATGAATATACAAAAGGAAAGTGAAAGTCAGACTCCCACTACGTCTACAGTTCAGAATCGGAGTCAGAATAATCCCTCAAATGAAAGTCCAACTGAGCCTCCCAAACCTACCACAGAGACTGTAAAATCTACTAATATCCAAAATGAAAGTCCAAATCAGACTCCCAATCCGACTACTGTTCAGCATCAGAATAAGAATCCGACTCAGACTATACATGGCCCGTCAACTGAGACAGCCAGCACAGTGGCTCCAATTGTTCCATTGCGTACCGACCTCAACATGGCCAACTACCAGATCCTAGGCATTGCTTCCAGCCTGCTGCTCCTTCTGGTCCCCACCGGGGCGGGAGTCATTGCCCCGGCGGGCATCACTTATGGCTATACTGGCGACGAGCACGCTGTGGCCCACACCCAGTCGAATTTGGTCAAGTGCGTGGCCACGCCCTTCTCCCAGGTGGACAAGCAGGACACGAGGATCAGCAACAACGTCTACCAGCCGGCGGTGGCCAAGACCATTAGCTATGCCCCAGCCCCCGTTTCAGTTTCGATTCCAGCTCCCGTCAACACCCAACAGGCTCAGCCGGAGCCAGCTCACCAGGCAGCTCCGGTTTATCACCAGACTGCTCCTGCCCAGACTTATCATCAGCCTGCTCAGGTTCAGACTTATCACCAGCCCGCTCATGTCCAGGCTCCGGCGGCTAACCATAAAACTGCCCACGTGGAGGGGATCTCTGTTTATCACCAGCCCGATAATCTGACCACCCACCAGCCACAATTCCCATGCGGAGACAGTCTCCCATATGGGCTTCGATGGCTTCTAAAGGCCTCTAATTGTTAACTATTTTATGTACTTAAAACTTTGTTTAAAATATAAATGTTAAATAAATAAACAGAATTGAAGATTAATAAAACCAATAGATTTGTAGTTCAAAATCTGAAGATCACAAAGAAAAATAAGGCAATTTACAACCGCAAAGAATACTTCCCAAATGTAAAGATAGTAAATTCTCACATCATCATTACACCCACAATCATTGGAAACATTACCCAGCCCCAAAGTACTTACACATAATTCCAGTTATCCCATCGCAAATCGTGTCCTTTCTCGAGTACTTGGCCCAAGCCTTCAATCCTTTTGGATCCTTGTAATGCCTGCGGTCCACTCGCCGCTTATCACTCACGTTCGCAGGCAGCGTAAACAAATCATAAAAATCCACAGAAAGTGCACACTACAAATAGCCAGGAGCAGGACATTAGCTGTGGTCCTTGCTCCGGTCCGTGATCCCAGGATTTTCCCAGTGAGGAGTAAGGGATGCGGAGGGGTTACGTGATTTGTGCAGCGCAAACTTAAAAATCGGACATGGGAGCTACGTGACTCGCATGGCAATCCCTAGTAGCCAGGGAGCAGGACATGGACAAGGATGCCGTCGCCATCATCTGGCGTGGCTTATGAGCTAATAAGATTTTCCCCATCCGCATCCTCGTAAATTATGCACATTGACAACTGGGTTCGAGTGGCGTAATCGGAAAATTGAAATCAAATTTTTGCAGCCTCATTAATTTTGCAAAAAGCGAAGAAAAATCCAAAGCCGAGGAAGGACTCTGGTGAGCTCTCAATCGGCCGGAGTCAATAATCAATTTGTGTCCTGGCCCTTTAGTTCCTCCCTCCTAGTTCTTGAAATGATAGCTTCATTAGCTGGCCATCAGAGTAATGGCCAAAATGATTACCAGAATGGGAGCAGCGCAAGTTTTCCACTCCGAAAGAAAATGGGAAAAGTGAGCAAGCGGCCACAATTTGCAAAATGAAGCCATAAACTCCGCTTAAATGCAAAAGCCTGGAATCCTGGGGGGAGTTGTCCTTCCTACATCTCATCCCTTTTTCGGGAAAGCTCTTCTGTCCGCCACTTGAGCGCTGAAAGGCGCAATGATAAAATATTTTCCCGACCAAGGCAAGTAAATTTGTTGGCTAAAAAGTTGAAACAGCTAACAAAAAGGGAGCGGCCGAGAGAGAGGAAGAGACGAAGAAAGGCCGAGCCGTCAGTTGTTGTTTTTATTTAGCTGCTGCGGCTAAAGTTTACTCCCTCCGCGGCCCCTGATCCCGGCATCCATCCTGGCCGGACATCGTCCACAGGCAAGTTGGCAAAATAAAAATGCAAAATTGCCCAGTAAGACGTATTTATCAACATAATTACATTTTTTTAATGGCCTTTTAAACCGCAAAATGGCAAAGCCACGGAGCAAGATAAAGTCCTAGTGCAGGAATGCCAGAAATGGTGAAAACTTGTTTAACATTCAAAGTTCTTTACTTCTGCAAGGGTCTAGAAAGAGAGTAACTTTATGGAAACGGCCTTAAAAAATATATTTTTTAAATTGGTGATGTAATTTCTCTGCCTTTAACTGTAAATAAAATATAATTCCTAAGTATTGATAATCAAGAATATTATTAAACATGCATTAGTATGATAATAATAATCACAATATTAATCACATAATTCTTGAGTCACTGGACATTTTGTAAAATATTTTATATATTCTTGAGAATATTTCTATTTCCAGCATGCGTGTTTCGACTGCTTTCTTATCAATCGATCCAGCATGCTATATAAACCGAGTAAATCGCTGGGATAAACTCAGTTCAATTTGGCACAATGTGGAGTGCTGTGATCTTTGCACTGGCATTTGCCCAGAGCTCCGTGCTATCCGCTGAACTCCAGCTCAATTTGGATGACTTTTACACCTACGATGGAATGGTTTCATATCTGACAGATCTCAGTCAGTCCTTCAGTGATAACATGATCCTACAGTCGCTGGCAACGACGCACGAGAACCGATCCGTCTACGAGGTGAGAGTGTTCAAAAACAAGGATACCTGCCAGAAGAGTATAGTCCTGTTGGATGCGGCCATCCATGGCAACGAGTGGATCACAACGACGGTGGCCCTCAAGGCTATCCATGAGCTGCTGGTTAACGCCAACAATTTACTGGACCGGAGCGACTGGTACATTCTGCCGATGGTGAATCCCGATGGTTATGCTTATTCGTTGAGGAAGAAACGCCAGGACTGGAAGAAGAATCGCTCACCGAATGGAGATGATGATGATGTCGGTACCAATTTAAATCGAAACTTTGACTTCAACTGGGATGAGTTGGTAGTAGAAGACACAGCTGCAAGCTGGAGCCAGGATTTCCGCGGAAACAAGCCTTTCTCGGAGCTCGAGTCCAGGGCAGTTGGGGATCTAATGCGACGACTGGTTGATGAGAAGAGGGAAATTCTCTACATAACTCTTCACACTAAGGAGCAGTCATCCATCTTCTATCCATTTGTCTCCTCCGGGTATGTAACTCATACATATTTCCTCTAAGGAATATAAACATATACATAAAATAATATTCTTCTTCAGGGCGCCAACGAACGCAAACTCTAAGCTCAACTGGCTTGCGGAGTATGCCAGTGAAAAGATACTGAATGACACAAACGTCAAATATATTTACGGCGTACCAGAGGCATACAAGGGTGTTGGTGGAACGAGTTTGGACTACGCCTATAAACAGAGTATTTCAATGGCCTTTGACCTGGAGTTTTACCAACCACCTCCCAAACCCCAAAACCTAAAAAGCTTCATCGTCAATCGCAGTATTGAGGGTTGGTCGGGAATATTCCATTTGGCCGAGGGAGCCCTACAGAATTTTACGGGATGTATTAAGGACGACAAAGCCAAAAACCCTACTCTTCCAAGTACCGATTCCAATAGTAGGGCTTCGACTGTGAATAACGAGACTGAGAATCCGAGCCAGAAACAGAATCTTAATGTTAGTCAAAATAATGATCAGATGAATATACAAAAGGAAAGTGAAAGTCAGACTCCCACTACGTCTACAGTTCAGAATCGGAGTCAGAATAATCCCCCAAATGGAAGTCCAACTGAGCCTCCCAAATTTACCACAGAGACTTTAAAATCTACTAATACCCCAAATACAAGTCCAACTGAGACTCCCACTACGTCTACAGTTCAGGATCGGAGTCAGAATAATCCCTCAAATGGAAGTCCAACTGAGCCTCCCAAACCTACCACAGAGACTGTAAAATCTACTAATACCCCAAATACAAGTTCAACTGAGACTTCCACTTATACCACAGAGACCGTAAAATATACTACTGTCCAAAATGATAGTAAAAATCAGACTCCCACTCCGACTCAGGATACGAATCAGACAAATAATACTAGGACTAATAATAATCAGAAATTGAAACAGGATCAAACTTCTACTTCGAAGCAGAGTGATAATAAGAAAGGGAATTCGAAAAATGTTTCAAATCAGCTTCTAAAAGCAGGTGTTGGTCCGGCATCCTCAGCCGGAGGGCTGGGTCCGCTGGTTAGTGTTTTCGGTACACTCCTCCTCTGTCTGTCTTATTCGTTGATAAACTAAACGATTTCTGGTGTTGCTTGAAATGTAATTTATTTATAATTTTGTAAATTCAAATAAATGCTTATTCAAATAAAGTGGCAAGAGTATGATTAACATTATATAAAAACATGTGTAACCATATATGGTATGAATATATACTTGTTTTCATAAATATAAAGCAACTTTGGTCGAAAAATATTATTGGGTTTCTTTTGGCTGCTGATAAAAATGTGTAGCGTATATTTTCATTTACATATGTTTATAAATATACAATATGTGTACAATATACATATAATATTTTGTTAATTATAACAAATCACGCAAGCAGAGAGGTTGCGTATCAAGAGAAATAGTTATTTCCAGAGAACCGGCTGTTATTGACTTTTTTATATAATTTTTTATAATCAAACACTTTGATTGCATTTTAATTTTAATATTTCATAAATTTATCTAATACATTAGCAGATTTTTTTTTTAACGTCACACAAACATCGATCCAGCCATTATCGGGGAGCTTTTACATGGAATTCAGATTCTTGCAGAATGCGAAAAACCAATTAATATTATTTATTTTCAGATTTAATATTTAAATTATTTTTGTGATCATTAGTTCTTAATAATTTATTTTATATTACTAAGAAAGCTATTTTTAATTGAACTTGGCAGAAAAACTTACAGAAAAATATTGAGATCGAAACAAAAGCACTAATTAAAATATATAAATGTAAAAATAAACCTAAATAAAATAATATAATAGAGAAAATATTTATTAATTTATATAAGTATCTTTGTCAATCAATTATATGTGTACCATTAGCTCACAGTCTCATTCTGAATCGCTAGTCAAGCGTGGCGAGGGTATCACCCGCTTCTAACCCACGGGAGGAATTCCGTTGAAATGCTGGATCTGCCGAAGCTATATATAGACGCGATTCGGTTGTCTGATGTCAGTGATCTGACAGTTGGCTCTCCGGTGAGATGTGGAAAGCTCTGCACGCAATCATCTGGCTCGCGGCGATAGCGATTCCCCTGGCTGAGGTGGGAGCAACGAGTACTCGCCGGCAAGTTCGAGCACGGATTCCGCCTCGGCTGGAGCTGGGGCAGTACCCAAGCTATGCGGGTGTAATGCGGTACCTGGACCAACTGGCACTGGCGTATAGCGATCGCGTGCAGCTGCAGGATGTGGGGCGATCCTATGAGGGACGAGAACTAAGAGTTGCCAAGATAACTAATGGAATCGAAGGGTCAAACAAGAAGGTAATCTTCATGGACGCCGCTCTCCATGCCCGGGAGTGGATGACGCCCATCACTGCCCTCTACGTCATCCATCAGCTTGTGGTGGGGTCCAGGGAAAATGCCTATCTGCTGGCCAACACAGACTGGGTAATTCTGCCGCTGGCCAATCCGGATGGCTACGAGTACTCCCGGAACCAGAACAGTTGGTGGCGCAACACGAGGACGCACAATGTGAACCACTGCTATGGCACAAATCTAAACAGAAACTTCGCTCTGGGCTGGGGAGAGGGTTTCCCCTCCTTCAAGGATCCCTGCAACGAGAACTATGCGGGCACGGAGCCCTTCTCTGAAGCGGAGGCGCGTGCAGTGCGCGACATAATGCATAACCTGGTGGACAATAGACTCGGCTTCATGTACCTGTCCCTGCACACGGCCAACCGATCGATTTTCTATCCCTGGGTCAACGAGCCGTAAGTCATGAAATTCCAAGTATTACAGTGTTTTTATTAATTGTTCAACAATCTGAACAATCAATATATATATATAAGGTCAAGGTGCCACCACAGATAGGAGTATTTTTAATGTAGACAATATTCCAATGAATTTATGAATTAAAATAATAAATAAATGATAAGAGCAACCGATAGGAGTCGAACATAACTATTTATTTATATATTAAATTACATATTTTATGCGTTCCTGCAGGTCGCCGATCCACAACAATCAGGAGCATGAGGAGATTGCCCAGTATGCCGCCGGCAGGATACGGTCGACCACAGGGACTATCATCAAGCCAAACCAGGGATACGAGTACGGTGGACGAATTGGCGGGACCAGCGTCGACTATGCCTTCCATGTGGGCTTCCCGTTGTGTTTTGTCTTCGAGATGTCAGGAATGGGTCCGAATGGAGTCGAGTACAAGTTCTTTCCACCGCCCCAGTTTATTAGCTACCTGGTTCATGAATCCTGGATGGGCATCCGGGCGATGGCCGTGAAGGCCATTGAGAAGTATCCATCATCCAGACCGATATACACTCCATTGAGGCACAATTCTGTCCAAAATGCGGCTCCATTGAATTGGAGCTACTTGAACTTTATGATGGGAAAAGTAATGTCACTGATGGGAAATATTATAAGACAGATTCCTTGAGGTTAAGCAGTTACGAAAGTTTTAATATAATATAAACAGAGCAGAATAAATAATAAACAAACATAAAACAAAAATCATTCTGGATCGCCATATTCAACCATATTTGGAGAGTGCTTTAAATAGTTTTATATATGTACCCTAGAGTAAACCATTGTTATCTGAACCTGCGTTAATTTTCATACAACATTAAGTAAACATTATAAATCTGCTTGAATTTTATGATTACTCTCATGTAAACTCTCTTTCCAAAATATTGGATATTCTCTTGAAGTCTTTAAAATATTTTTAATATCCATCTTCTCTTTCCCATCATCATCGCCACCATTCGTTGGCACTCTTTCTCACCCTCTCTCTCAGCATTACGCATACGCCTCGTTATCCGCCTGCTTGCCGAGGCCATCAACGTGACTTGTCTGCTTCGTATCAGCGAAAAAGGGCTGAGGATTCCACGGAGACTCAAAGGGGGGAACTGGCATATCACTTGCGTGGTCTGATACAATTCACATGCTGCAATTAATGCAAAAAATTGCATTTTTAATATGCAAAATTAATGTGGAAAATCTTTCTGTGAGCCAGCAGCCGACGTTGAAACGAGAATCGCACGAAATACTCCATCTCCGAGCATTTTATTTATAACAGTCATTGTGAAAATTGAAAATCCACATTCGGTCTACAATTAAAAACACTTTTCGCCGGCATCTGCATACACAGCGAATGAATGTATACTCCAGTGGATATTTAAAATAATAAAATGCCATTACAAAGTCAAAGTTGCTGGGCCCAGGAAGCCGCTGTTAATTAGTTTTTCGAAGGCAGCTGACTGACTGAGTCCCAGGTCCAGCCATCCAGCCATCTAGCCATCCATCTAGCCATCCATTCAGCTCCTGGTTGGGGGCGCAGGGTCAAATGTTTTAATTTCCGCACGAATGTCTCTGGCGGAAATTACTCAAAAAAGAAGTCCACGACCCGAATGACAGTGTCAATGGGCCCCGTTCTGGGCTGAGAATAATTAGCAAAAGGCCAGCACTAAAGAGTATTTAAGCTAACGGACTGCTTAAACTACCATATTAGCTCAATTATCGCGACATGCACTGCGTGTTACATTTGAGTCCGAATCCGAATCGGGCTCCGATTAGATACTCGATCGCCAGAGTCGCTCGACGTATGCGAACTGCTCGGCTTGGGCCAGTTTCTCCGGCAATTCAGATTCAGAGTGCGAAATGCTGCTGCTTCTACTGGTCGTGCTGCTGCTCTCCGCCGGCTGGCTTGTGCATCTCAGCCAGGCGGAACGCCGCCGGAAGGTGGCCAACCTGCCAGGACCCGTGTGTCCGCCCTTCTTCGGAGCCCTGCATCTCATGTTCCGCTTGAGCCCAAAGAGTGAGTCATAATTATTACTTAAGTTAAGGATAAAATATTTAAATTTAACTTTCTAGAATAATCTAATACTAAAATGTATGTTAAATTCGAAATGTAGAACATTTTCGATAGTTAGTACACATAATTTTTTTACATTTTTTAATAGCGAATTAAAAGACTTTTACAAAAATGAAAACAAACTTTAATGTATAAATATGTTTACCAGTTTTTAAATAGTTTTAATTTATGTTGCTTGAGGTTATAATATTTACATTGTTTACCCCTAAATCGATGGTTATTTTACATGTAATATGTGATATTGGGTACATAATAATAAAATATTTAAAAGGTAAATACCATGCAATTTCATTTATTTACTGAAATCATTTAGGCCAACAATCCGAGCGTAAAAAGAATAATTTGCAAAGTCTTATCAAAATAGAATTGAGTTCGATTATAAACTTGATCCGCTGTCACATGAATTTAATTGCGACTTTTTGTAAAACTGCGATAATCTAAAATAAGCCATGTAATAAAAGAATAAAGACAGCTGCAGTTGCAATCGTTCCCAATATAATTACAGTGAATACAAAAATATATACGACCTAACAATGATTTAGTAAATAGTTGCTGTATTTTAAAAACTATGTAATGCATTTATTAATATGCATAATGTAATGTAATGTAATATATATTGCTCTCTGCTGAGTCAACTTTCAAAGCAGCTGCTTACTGACCCTCTGTTTACGTTGCTGATAAACCAGTTTTTAATGCATTTACATTTGCAACTCTTTGCAATAAATGTCAACTAGAATTTACTCTTTATTTCTCTCTTTACTGTTGAGTAAAACTTGTTTCATTTACATTTTATATGGCAATGTTTGAGCCTTATTTGTATTCTGTCTTTACTTGTGACTTGTTTTTTCAAAGCCAGAATTAAAATTAACATAATTTTATAAAACTTTACTTTGTATGTAGATAAAGTTACAAAGAATTTAAGGCATTGGCTTAAATGTTTTATTTTATTACTTTCTCAGATTCAAGGGGGGTCAGATTAACACTATTAACGATGAAAAGAGTAAACAACTTGCCTGATAATTTAAAAATAATTAATCTCTAGCTAATAATACTCGTGTATTTATTTCGGACAAACAATCAATGAAGATTAAGTCGGAATCTTTTGTACAATCGCTGAGCCATTTATGAATGGCCACTTTGGATTGTTTGCTTATCAATGAGAATTCCTTCTACATAGAGAAAAATATTGAATAAAAATTTTTATGATAATTATAATATCTGATATAAACCATACTTTAGAAATTTTCTTTTATTTTAATCTTTTATTTAATTAATTAAACCTATAAAGTATACATATTAGATTATTCTACAAAAACAACTTAATCGTTAAATGCTGATAACTCTCTTAATCGCCATCAGCCTTCCTGAAACTGGGTCGGGAGTACATAAGCCACTATGGGCCCCTTCAGCGAGTTTGGGTCTTAAACCGCCTGCTGATATTAAGCGGTGATGCGGAGCTAAACGAACAGATCTTGAGCAGCCAGGAGCACCTGGTGAAGCATCCTGTCTATCGTCTCCTTGGCCAGTGGCTGGGTAATGGTCTGTTGCTTAGCGATGGCAAGACATGGCACCAGCGCCGCAAGATCATCACTCCCACGTTCCACTTTTCGATTCTGGAGCAGTTCGTGGAGGTCTTTGACCAGCAGTCAAATATTTGCGTTGAGCGCCTGGCTCCGCGAGCCACTGGGGAGACCTTCGATGTCTACCGATATGTCTGTGCCGCGACTTTGGATATAATAGCGGAAACAGCAATGGGCACCAAGATACATGCCCAAGCCAACGAGAGCACTCCCTATGCGGAGGCTGTGAGAGAGTAAGTGATCCTTCATTTAATCTAAAAAAATCTTTAATTTAAATCATATTTAATGCTTTTATTAATGGAATTTGAACTGCTTCCTTAACATAATTATTAGTCGACTTTTGTGCTTAATTTTTATACACATAATCAATGATCTGTGGAACTACCCCTCAGATGCACTGCCCTGATGAGTTGGCGCTTCATGTCCATCTACCTGCAGGTGGAGCTGCTCTTCACGCTGACCCATCCACACCTGAAGTGGCGCCAGACGCAGCTTATTCGCACCATGCATGCCTTTACCATTAAGGTGATCGAGCAGCGTCGCCAGGCACTAGAGGAGCAGCGAAAGCAGTCCGGATCTGATGTGGTGGAAGATGACGTTGGGTCCAAGCGGCGAATGGCCCTGCTGGATGTCCTGCTTATGGCCAACGTGGATGGAAAGCCACTGACCAATGACGAAATCCGCGAGGAGGTGGACACATTCATGTTTGAGGGCCACGACACCACCACCAGTGCCCTTTCCTTCTGCCTGCACGAGCTGTCGCGGCATCCACAGGTGCAGGAGAAGATGCTGGAAGAAATCCTGCGAGTACTGGGCACCGACCGCAACCGGCCGATCACCATTCGGGATCTTGGCGAGCTAAAGTACATGGAGTGCGTCATCAAGGAGTCGTTGAGGATGTATCCACCCGTTCCGATTGTGGGACGTAAATTGGAAACGGACTTCAAGTACAGTAGGTATCCTTGGTAAACCATCTGGGGTTTTACATTTATTTAAAATTGGCTTCCTTTTTTTTAACATTTTTTAACCATTTCCAGCCAACTCTGTTTACGGAGATGGAGTACTGCCCGCGGGCTCGGAGTTCTTAATCGGAATCTATGCCATCCAGCGGCATCCGGACACCTTTCCCAATCCAGATGAGTTTATTCCCGAGCGGCATGAAGACGGCCAGCGTGTGGCGCCCTTCAAAATGATTCCCTTCAGCGCCGGACCAAGGAATTGCATTGGCCAAAAGTTTGCCCAACTGGAGATAAAAATGATGCTGGCCAAGATCGTGCGCGAGTACGAACTCCTGCCGCGAGGCGAGCGGGTTGAGTGCGTTGTAAATATTGTCCTGCGATCGGATACCGGCTTTAAGCTAGGAATGCGCAAGCGGAAGAATACATAGGTATATAAATATTGTCCTGCGATCGGATACAGGCTAGGAATGCGCAGGCGGAAGAATACATAGGTTTATGTTTTAAGGGGGAATTTCTACTTATACGTAAGCCACCACTAGAATTGAGTTCATAAGTTAGTTCTAAGTAATATGATTTTTAAAGGGAAATAAATATCAAAGCCCTTTTTTTAAGGAAATACTTTTACACTTTTACTTATGTGTATTTTAACATTTTAATAAATCAACTTAAGAAATTAATAATATAATAATTAATAATATTATAATGCTAACGCGGTCTCATTGCTAACTGAAATCCATTGGATGATCCCAGGACAAGTCGCAAGTCCAAGCGGAGTTCATTGCCATAGGGCAAAAGTTCAAAGTTGCTGAGAATCGGTGCCAACAGGAGTTTCATTAATTTAATACTAAACTTCCTGGCAGGACAGCTGCGAGGACCCAGACTAAAGCTCAGAAGCTCCGGGGGAGAGTCCAGAAAGCGATCGCCCTGGAAGAGATTCGCTTTCGTATAGCGACTCTCATTGCGTTGCAGTTCGTACAGATTAATGTAGATCTCAGAGCCAAGGGGCAGGTCTGCATCGCCCACAACACTGTGTGCTGGTAATTAAATTAAAAAAAAAAATATTATTATTTAAGGAAAAATCAAGCAAAGGCCCAGACTTACTGTAGGGAAAGTCTTGCTTCAACTGCCGTCCAACAATCACCTGCGGCGGATAGAGTCGCAGTGTTTCCTGGACTACAGCCTCGAGATATGGCAGCTTTTCCAGGTTCCAAGACTGATCCTTTATCTGAGCCTGCCTAAGCTCCTCTAAACAGCGTTGTTGCACCGCAGGATTCCTGGCAATGGAGACCAGAGCAAAGCTCACAGCTGAACTGCACAGTAAAAAACCTAAATAATTGCTGGTATTTAGCTCTCCACAGATTTCATCATCAGACAGTTGCTGATCTTGATTTTCGAGGAGTATTTGCAGCAGGGATTCATGCCACTTCGGTGGCAGCGGCTTCGAGTGATTTACCACCAAGTCCTCGCTGGTCTTTAGCTTTGACTGCTGCTCTTGACGATATCTGTTGATCAGATCCTTGTGTTCCGCGTTCAGTCTTTTTATTAGTTTATTCTGACGCCTTCGCATGAAGGGAGAGCTTAGCCAATAGCTAAATCGGTTGGCCGATTGCAGGCTCAAAAAGCGTTTTCTGTAGAGTTCTGTCAAGCTGATAAAAACAAGATTAGAAGAGTGTAAATAATACTAAAAACATTTATATTATTTATGGACTTACTCTACTAGATTCTTGGCATAATCCTCGCTGGGACTTACGCCGCAGGTGGTCCGCACTATGAGATCCAAGACCGAGGGAGAGACAATCTGCCAGGCATTGAACACACTCCCATCCGCCCGTTCTATAAACTTTTGCTGCAGTTGCTCCGCCTGCTGGTAACAGAGCTCCAGCAGCGGATCCATGTTCTCTTTACGAAAGAGCCCGCTGATAAGGCCATGTCGCTGCTGCCACTTATCCTGCTGGCACATGAGAATGCCGCTTCCCAGCCAGTCTTGCATTAGATCATAGCCCGTCTCCAGATGATTTTCGCTTTCTAGGAGCTGTCGGGAGAGCTCCAGATCCGCCAGGGGTATAAAGAGTCGGTGGAAGGCCCAGCAACGGCTCAGGAAACCATATTTTGTGAGATACTCTGCGCTGCGCTTGAAGAAGTCTGCAGGAATTAATCAAGAAATGTCATATTCTTCAGTTCGTTTTTTTTTGGTTTGGTAACCAACTTTTTGGCTGGAGAAAGAGGAGCTTGTGCATCGATCCCAAGAGCGGCCATGTGAAGGGTCCTTTGAGATTCTTAATCCGCAAGCGCTGCCGCCGGGTTCTAAAATAATTAAAGGCCGAGGCCAGGCAGAAGCACACGAACGTAGTGGTCAAGATCATGGTTGCAACTGAGCCAAAAATTCGCCAACTAAAACTGTTTAATGGCCGATCGAGGGGCAATGCTAATCTACTGGGGGCCTTATATTTCGCCGATTCTTATCGGTGCCAAAGCCCCCATGTTTGGCCAAAAATACGGCAAGCGATAGTCAAATCTGGAGCTAAGCTGAGATAAGTTGGGAATATTGTATTATTTTTTACTTATAAATGACGGATTACTTGATATCAGCTGCTCATTTATGAATTTATTGAATTATAAAGATAATTATAAATATTGATAATGAGGAAATAACAAACTTTATCTAGAAATACTAAAATAAATTAATAATATGCATGGAAAATGTGGTGATCCATTTGTGAAATGTATATATTTTTATAAATTTAAATATGGAACATTTTAGTGAAATTCATACTCCGCCACATAAGTTCCACAAAATGTTGCTTATCGACTTTGCAACATGTTGCTAAACAGACAAAGCTGATGGAGCGCCGTGTTTTATGAGGGAAGCTGTTTCAGGATTGATAATATTTATACTAAAAAGCTTTTATTTATATAAAGACTTAAATAATATATACATCATTATTTTCTTATTAACTTCATATAGAATATTTTAAATTTCCTCTTGTAGCCTGACCTTGAAATCGCCTAATAAAATTGTATACATGAAAGCCACTCTCCAACAAGCCAACTTGATTGGCCAAGACGAAAATTGCCAATACCCAGCGGAGGCGGAATGGGATCCAGCAGATGTGTGTGTGTGTGTGTGCGCCATCTGTGAAATACACGAAGTCAGCTACAAGATACAAGATACTCGGGCGATGCTTGGCTGATAAATATTTAAAGACTCGCCTAACATTTATGGGGACGAGATTCGAAACTATTAAGCAAACCAATTTGGGGCAATTGAGTGGGGAGGATTCGGCCAGCGGGCATTATCCGGAATCCGAAATCCGAAATCCACAGAGCAGCTGTTGTCCCGGCAAGCAAACAAATCTTTTGTTTTTCGCCAGAGCTGCGGTTGCCGGGGTCACAGCTACAATCCCATTCCCCAGCTCCGCAGCCATCACCATTGAGGGTTGACCAACCCTTTCAGCAGTTGGACTGTCAAAAGTACATTTGCCTTGGTTACGCCACAGAAGTATCCCCGAAGCAAGTAATGACAATATCAGCAGGACCTTCTCCACCTCCGTCTGCGCCTTCAAATTTGTATATTCCTGCCTTCGGGGAGTTGGAAAGTTGGGCTGAGGAGCTGAGCTGTTGGGCCAAGAGTTTGTTGTGTTCCACTCTCATTTTGCGGCGTTGATGAAACTTTAATGACACACAATACGCATTCAAGCCAAGCAGAACGGCCATGTGTCCAGCTTCTATCTTCATTTTGCTTGTTTTTTTTTTGCTGGTTACACTTGAAAAACTATTGTAAATAAATGTATACACAAAACAAAATTTCTTTTCTATATTACGAAGCAATAAAGAGGATATTAGAAGTGTAAATGTAAATTTTTTACTTGTAAATACTTTCCTCAAATTAAAATTATATATTTATTCAGTTCACTTTTCCTGGCTTTCTTTCTTTTAGTGCACTTTACCATTTTTCTGCACAATTTCATTTTAAGGCAACGGACAGAGCCGGCTAATGGCAGCTAATGAAGGCAGTTTTATTGGGGATTTTTTGGGCCGTTGAACCCGGATCCGAGCACTCGCTGCCTCCCCAGTTGGCCATATCCTGCAACGAGTGTGCGAATGTATTTATGAGGTATTCATGCATTCATACGTCAATGTCACGGACAACTCCAAGGACTCTCCGGCCCGGAGTCGGGTGCAATGGCCAGCGAGGAGCCACCAACACCAGGCATATCCACTACCAACTCGCGTATGCAAATGAACAAAAAAATTTGATGACATCGTCGCCGGTGACAATGAAAACTAAGCAAAGCACAAAGCCAGAAGTCCGAGGGAGAGTTACGCAAAAAACGGCAAACATCATGGGGAAAAAATTGGAGTACGACAAACGGCAGCAGGATACGAATCCTTTCACAGGCCTGCCGAATATGCGCTCCTGCGAAAAAGTTAAAACAAAGACATAGCAACAATTTACATTCCCATTGTTTGCCTCGGCTGCAGATACAAGTTAGCAAAAACAAAAAAAAGAGCCAGATAGTTAGATGCAGATACAGTACGTTTCAGGAATGAAAAATCAATTTTTTAATAAAAAAATCTGGGACCGTAAACAATAATAATTATTATTTATAAATTAAAAAAAATTAAGACAACGCCCCTGCTGAAGCAAACGAAACGCTTTTTGAGTGAGAAAGCTCAGAATATTGATGTAATATAAATGTTTTATTAAACAAAATAATGGAAAATATACTTTTTAATTATAAAACTATTTATTTTCACAATATTTATATCTTATGCGTTTCGAAACGTACTGTACATTCTCCTATAAATTGCAAATGCTGTCGGTCAGCCGCCAAGTTAGAGCAAGAAGCGGGCCACAAATACTAGGAAAGCAAGGACAACAGGAGCAGAGGATATGTGCTGTAAGAACTAAAAGGACTGAGGACAGCAAAAAATGGAATGCGGTACTGAAAGAGAAGTTAGGCCACAACGAAGCAGGGTAACAATATTTATAGAATTAAATAATATTTTGTGACAAAGAGGATAAATATTGAAAGCAAATTACTAAGCAGTGGTTCCTATATCCTTGATTAAAATATATGTAGCGTACCTCTCAAGCCACAAAGGCCTGGCTATTTCTCGCCATTGTGGATGGCGGCATTGTTGTTGCTTTTTTCTTCCTGCTGTCGTTGGCAACCGGAAGCATTTTGCATGAATTGCCCATAAAAGTGATATGAACATCAAGATTTGTCCGATGCGAGTGTTGTGATAAGCGCGAAAATTTGCTTACTAGCTGGAAAAACTATAAGGTGGAGCCTTCCTCACTCCTCTCTCTGTTCTCACGGCTGCTAATCAAGACGAACGGCAGTTGGCTAGACATTTAATTTGGAAACTGCAGCTAAAAGGTTGCCATCAGTCTCAGGCACGCCCTCCGCCCATTAACCAGCGGTTAACCACCCCTTAACCACAAGTTGCTAGCCACCACCACCAACACCTAACTACCAACCCATTAACCGTCAACCATTAGGCATCACCCATTATGAGCTGGGGATTGAGAGGAACTATGACATCACAGAGAAAAATATTTCTAACATTTATTTTAAAGTTAAGAGGAATATTTCTATGATTTTTCCAATCCAAATCAGACACTGCAAGCTTTTCTCTCTGTGTACACACTCGCATATTAATAGCCCCACATTCCTTTTACTTGGTCCCCAGTCCCGCCGCCATCTCCCAGATGTCATATGTCAGGCGTCTGTAATAATGCGAGCTGATGACTGCGTTATGATTACTGTCAGCGGCAGGCACTCAATGAATAAGCAGATGAGTGGGTGTCATCCTCCCCATGTCCTTGTGGGCTTATCACGCACTTTCCTCCCACTCCGACTCCGGCTCGCACCGGGACCACATGTGACTTGAGGTGGCCCGCAGCGCCAACAACTTTGACTCGGCAACAATTTATCACGGCCAATTTAACCACTTAAGTGCGAAAAAGGTTTCAGCAGACTTCCCACACCGCACACGTAGAGTGAAATGCGTGCAAAATGAAATATTGAACGAGAGCTGTAGCTCTGGCAACTGCAACTGCAGAAATGCAGCGACAACAAGCCAGCGGCGAATCTGTATCTGCATCTGCCTCGGAGTTGGAGTCTGGCCACCGCCACTGACCACTGAATGTATCTGCATCTGTTCTGCCAGCGGCATTTATTTGTTTACAATCTGTTTGGAGCAAAGCTGCCGCAAGGCTTAAAAATCTGCATTTGTTGCCGGACACCAGTGGGAAATGAAAGGGGTTGAGTTACTGGCTCACAAGGACTAATTGAAAAAGACAGTTACCATAGGCGAGCACATTTTCATATTAAAATATTTTTTATTAAAAGCGATACATTGTCCTTTTGATATTTTTTTTAAAATTAACTTTGATGAATTGGCTTAGTACATAAAATATGGCAATTTATCATATTTACTGGGCACTCTTACAATGTCATTTTAAAAAATAGTTCTCATTTAATAAAAAGAATAGCAAAAAGGATAATAACATGATGATTAAAACAAATTATTTATATTAAAAATATTCCTTAGTAATAGTTTTAATTTTAAATCTTACAAATTATATAAAATTTAATCTTTTTTTGTGCTCATATTTCTACAATGTTAATGTGTTAATTGCTTTTCTTGTGGCTGAAATGGGTTGAAAGCAAGCGCCACTCATGGAACATGGTCCGAAGGGCTTAACCGTAATGCTAAAGGGCCACTTCCGTTGAATGGCATCAAATCGGCTTTGGCCAGACTCTCTTTTAGCCATTCTCCTCACACACACACATATGTCTGTAAAAGTGCAAATTCATGTTTTGTTTGACGAAATCTGTATAAATCTAAAGACCGAGAATGTGAGCAGCAGCCAACTCAGCTCAGAGCTCGGGATTATGTAGGGAATTGGAGCAGGGGCTGGCGACGAGGTATTCGAAGCCATGTAAATGGATTACTCGTGGGCTTCTGGGTCAAATGGAATTAGCCGCCATTTCAAAGGGAGTCTTCTGGTGCTGGTCCTTCGAAGGACCATGAAGACGCGAACACTTGTTGAGCGAACACACAATTTTCACACTCATTAAAAATTTGCATAATTATTCCAGTCTCCCGGCTCGTTACCACTTTGAAGCAGCCAGGACTCGGGGAGCCCAAGAGCCCAGGACACTCATAACCAAACGACCAAACGAGCTTTTCATAAGGCCGCGAGAATGTTGAATTATAAATGCATGGAAATTAAAAGCAATTACATGAAACTCGACTCCCCACCAAGGCCCAACCCCTCCGCCTTTCGTGTAAAAGCAAATAAACTGCGCGTAATGATGCTAATCCCTTAAGCCACCAAACATTGCGATGGGGGGGACGATGGCCAAGAGTTGGGACGAAGGGAGCGTGGCTGACAAAAAAGGGCTATCAATTTGCATTGCGTTTGGCTCATTAGCGTCACAGCCACTGACCACTTGTAAATTTGGCCCGTCTATATAGAATATTCGGAAAATTTATAGCCTTGTCTGGTGCTTCCGCAATTGGCATGGGCAGTTATTAGAATTTCAAATATTTTATTTTTAATTCCATTAAATTTGGATTTGAGACCAGTCAAAAATCCCCGTTTATGTTTATTCTATTTTTATACTGAATTATCCTCTTTCAGCTCCGTTCTTCTCCTGCTTCACGTATTCCGAGTTCTGTAAAGAACATATATATATTTGAAAGTCATAAGCATTAAATTAAATTACTTACCATATATATATAGGAATCGGAGCAATCCTTACAGCCAAAGGAAAAAAAGAGCCCATAGAGAAGGGCCATTGGCAGCTGAAACACCATATCGCTTACCGTGGGCATTATTAATAGTGGGATTTCCTTTTAGTTTGTAAGCAACTTGAGGCTATATTCTCAGATAGTAAAAACGGGTTACAAAAATTATAATTCCAATAAAAAATACTAATGATTTCTGTTCAATTTGTGGGTTTTTACTGTTCAAATATATATAGGGGCTATGTGACAGGGCTATAACTACTTAGATCTTGAAATCTAAACATCAAAATATAAATATTTTAAACTTCAAACTCCTATAGCTCACCTCGTTGGGAAAACCCCACCCTTTGCCATTCACATTTTGACAAAATATTGCGGTTTTGGCCTGTTCAATGTCCCCTCCATAAGCTTGAATTACAGCGAAGAGCGGGAAAATATTTATTTAAAATATTTTCAATTGCCAACTTTTGCCATAATAATGCGAATAATTAAATGTCAATAGAGTTAAGCCAGACAAAGTGGGGCAAATATGGAAAAACAAGCTAGTAAATAAGAAAATGAAGAGCCAAATACTTCAAATGGAAAATAAATGTAAATAAGGAATCAATGGACTTTGGTTTGACTTTAAATTTTGTTTAAGTAGAGAAATTTCTCCTCTTCAAAACTTATTGATTTAAATCGCTGATTCTGCAATGAAAATTGCTGCCTCGCTAAGCCGGTAAGTCCAACAAGAAAAATCACTTTTCTCCTCGAGACTCGGGTGGGATTTTCGGATGGTTTGGGAATTGCTTTCGATTTCCCGAACATTTCCCCGCTTAATATGCCAAACACAGTTTGACTTTTATTCAATATGCAAAAGATACGCGTCAATTTGTTGCCCGTCTGCTGAACTTTTTAATCTGAGCTGAGATTCATCCTGGCCGCTCTCCTCTTTAAATCCTCGCCAGACTCCGCTATTGACTCCTGCCCGAATGGTGTGGTGCAAACGTAAAGGATGTTGTGGCCAGATTTATGTTGGCAGTTTTACAGTTATTTTAAGCACCGCCTCGAAGAAAGGCGAACAGGAGCTACTTAAGTCCGTTCGCAGGAAACTTTTGCAACTATTAAAGTCTTAAGTAGAAGTGGATAAAAAGGGAAGCTAACTGTAAATGCATTTCCACGAGAGCAGCAAGGATATCACGTTGCAATGGGAAACTTCGTCCTGGCCAACACTTTCCGTTTGTTTGTTTGTCCGAGGAAAAGGCAAAAACTGACTTAAGCTCACATTATAAGCACTGCCAGGAGGAGAGTGGGTCGGGTAGGTGTTTACTCCTGGATTGTCAGGTGTTTTTCCCAGGAAAGTGGTCTTGGAATTTAATAATATAATATTTGGTTGTCTTCCAGATATCTTAGAATTTTAGGTAAACTTTTCAAGGCCCAAAAAGAGGTCCTTTTGATTACCATGATCTCCTCTCTCTCTCGTTTAAGCTCTACATTTCTGACTTATGGTAAAAGCAAACGAAATGCCAAATGATTTTCCAATCCCTACACCCACATTTTCCGATAATATGCACCCTCTTTAGCCTTAAATCAATGTTGACAAAAGTTTTATTGGATAAGTTTGTTTAACGACAAGCAAAAGTAGACAACGCACACAAAAGGGCAGGTAAAAAGGCAAAAAGTTCTTGCCGTTTTTGTTTGAAAAATCAAATTGAGCAAAAGTTGATCTCAAACAGGAGAGGAAGCTGAAAGGAAAGTCAGCAGTGTCGGGGAAAGCTGGAAAAGTTTTTCCAGCAAAAATCATTGGACGCGGCAAGTTTGCAATTTGATTTGTGTTCAATGTGCGCGCAATTGATTAGCCATTCTGCCAGTTCATGAATGTCCTTACTCAGGATTGGAAAATTCCTATTGGCACTTGCCCTTATTCAGCAGATAGTTGGGGAGAGTGATTTCGCCTAAAACTGTGATTTTAGATATGAAAATTATATTTAAAAAATCTATATAGAGTAGATAAATTTAAATACTTTTATGAATTGAAGCATTAACAACTTGAAACATACTCGTTCTTAATATTTTCCAAATAAAATAATAATTATAAACGTTAAAGTCCTTTTTAGATGTATTGTTTAACCTTTAATTCAATGTTTTTCGAGATTTAAATAGTTTACATAAACTTTAATCAGCTCTTAATTTCTCCCTGTGCATTCACCTTAGAAGCCCAGCCAGAGGCAGCTGCTATCTTCATCTGCAAGTTTGTCCCACTAAAACAGTGCGGCTCAAAGGACCAACAACTGTTGCAGGACTCGCACTCCTTCCACAATCCTTTCGCGCACACACTTGAACACTTTTTCGGTTTGGCAGCCGCAGACTCCTGCTGTTTAATATGCTGTTAAATTACATTAAAATTTGAAAAGAGCTGGCAGTGCCGAGTCCTGGCTGGCTGCCTGGCTGCCTGGCTGCCTGGCTGCCTGATAAGCGCATTACTTCTCGGCACATGTGATCCGAGGAGGACTGAGCGCCGAGGAAATTAATAACCAAACTCGGGGGCGGCCTTCAATGTCAGGCGGCAGTAATTGCCTGGCAAATAATTTAATGCGAAATCATGGCAGGCCACGCCCCGGGGCCAATAGAGCTTGTAGCGCATTTAAAATGCAATAACCGGATTAGATTGTGTTTCAGCCATATCGGCATGTCCTTTTTGGCCAGCTCTCTCTTCCTCTCTGTGGCTGTTGCATGTTACTCTGGTATTTATAGAGTTTTAACGCAATCGCAATTTCGGTTGACATTTTGCGCTCTCGGCCATTTCCCATTTCGCATTTTCCGCCTGCTGCCATTGTTGCGCCGTTGCTGCAGCCCCTGGCCATCGATAGACGTCTACAGGTGATGTCTACCTGTGTTCTCTAAGCCTCCCCAGTTTTGCCCACCTGCCGGAATTCATCCCCTCTCTAGCTGACTGTCTGCCTTATGAAAAATGCATTTTGTCTGTCGTCGCTGGTCCGTGAAGCGAACTGCGGCCGTGTGGCTAATATCAGTTCATTTGGCTTTTGAATTCGTTAGTTGACGTCTATATAGTAGAAGTTGACTGCGGCAGCAGCCAATATCTATTCATTTAAGTGGCTTAATTTAAATCGCCTTTATTGGCCACTAAACACACAATTTCGGCTTTCCTTTATGATGTGAAAGTGATTTCATTTTGGGCAGATTACAGCTTTTGAGAATAATAAAAATTAAATAATCAACATTAGAAGTATAAATAATTTTCTTATTTATTTTTTAATGCTTAAATAAAATAGGTACTTTAAATATGTATAGAATTCATAATGAAATCAAGTGGAGTGCTAATCAACCTATAAATATGATACAGCTTCCCTGTTTATTTATTTATGCCCCAAACTGATTGTTTTTTTCAGATTAGGAAAAAAATCAAAACATCCCCTGTTGTGTCAAACAAGTTTTAAGAATATAAATCTCATAATTTTTTGTGTGCCTTCCATCAATCACAATTCTGACACTTGCAACACCTGTGGCTATGCCTTTTTTTTTGCCACAGCATCCCTCTTCTTTTATTTTTTGGATTTTCTTTGGGTTGGTATTGATGTTCGGACAAATTAAACCAAATGCAAATAAGTCAATTTCAGATGAACCACGAAGCGAAATTAATGTGCTACAAAATAAATACGACAAGATAAATGTTTCCCGATGCCGAGTAACAAGATAAACCGTTGTGGCTGTGCTAATAAAAATACACGAGGACGAGGATGAGCAGGACGAGTCCTGCGAGGCGTCCTTGCGAAGTGTGTGAAGCAGGCTGCCGGCACGTTTAGCATTTCAAAAGGCGTATTGTTTATTCTTTGCCCCCCTTTTCCCAGTGTTTTCACATTCAATGTTATTTATCTCCGCCCTCCAAGCTACGATCCCTGCGCCTTTGTAACCCAAGTTCACTTTCGCAGTCCGCTTTTTGTAGTTAACTTCTTTGTAGTTTCGTTTGCTTATTCATTTCCTTTTTCCCCCACACACATGAAAAGTTATTTTTTCCTCTCCCGCAACGAAAATGAAACG
Source organism: Drosophila anomelani (assembly GCA_035045905.1). NCBI lineage: Eukaryota > Metazoa > Arthropoda > Insecta > Diptera > Drosophilidae > Drosophila > Drosophila anomelani. Next base: position 17,057,611 of record JAWNOO010000165.1, read on the forward strand.
CATTTCATCCATCCGAGTGGCCTGTCTGTGTGTGTGCCTGCGGAAAATAAGCGCAGAACTGGGAAGCTGGAAAACTTGTCACGTGATAAACTCGGAAAGGAAAAGAATGTCACGTACTAAGAACGCAGCGACAACCTTTGCCACTTAAAGTTTTAAGTTCCCCGCACAGAAATATGTTTTAATTCCATAATCAGCTTGCACTTGCCCGAAAACCCGAAATCAATTCCCCATTGTTTGGCGAGGTCCTTTTCCACCGAATAAAAATCTTAGCATACTTAAGGACTCCCCAAATGCTGGTCACGTATATCCTTCTTTCTTCCTTTTTTTTTGGGAAACTGAAGGACAGCTGTTTGGGTGCACTTAGCGTTGCTACATAATTTCTGATGGCGTCATTTTAAGAATTATGAATGCCACGTGACTTTTGCTGGGCAAATAAGAGAAACCGGAAATCGGGCCACAGGACTTTTCTATGTTAAGGACATTTAAGATTATTCAACTGAACAGAAAAAAAGGGAGTCAATGAAAGGTGAATAAAAGTGTAAAGTATTCTTGGGTAATTGAAGGACTTTAAACGGAAATTAGAGCTCAAGAAAAATAAGATTAATTTAATTTTACAGAAGATTAAAAAGGAAATATCCTAATAATTTCCCCTATGGCAGCGAGTGTTTTTTACCGATTTCTGTCCGAGTCTTAAAGTTACTTTCAGACGTATGCTGAATTTTAATTTATATCGTCTGGCAGCCGGACAACGCCGGAAAAACACCTCGGTGACCGGTCAAAGGTGTCACACATAAACCATTCAATCTGACAGTCAGTTGGGAGAATTGCAGAATCTCAGGGACTGGGGGATACATATAGCGATAGACACAGACAACGACAGTGACACTGACAATGCCCACCGTAGACCGCAGTCAAACTTTCGATTTCACTTCGTTAACGTGGCGAGTTGGACACGTATCCGCCCCGTTGGTCCACCTTTCCGTGCGCTGCAATTTATTTTTTTCCCCTGCACATTTGTCCAGGACTTTTTCGCCTCGCTCCATATTCATTTCGGTGGTGCAAATTGCGCACGAAACATGCGAATTCGAGTGTGAGTCGGACTGTGAGCCGTGAGTGGTGGTGAGTGCACAAAACCAATTTGTAATAAAGACGACGATGGCGAGGAAAGCGTAGAGAAAACGCAATGCTTTCATTCCATTGTCCATTTGTTGTTTTACTCGGGATTCAGGGATAATGATGGGTATATCCCTGATAGGGGAAAGCAGTATTCGAAAGTACTTTAAGGTCTTAGAAATATAATTGTGAATCGTATTTGAGAGTCAGTAAATATGAGGCGGCAAATCAGAAAGTTTTTTGAGCAAACTGCTATTTAATATATATCCTTTTAAGGCTTAAATTCTTTTCTAAACTTTATTATTTCCTTAGAACCTTAAGGTACCTCCTAGTCGAGAAGGAACCCTCCTTTTTCATAGCTTGAGGAATAGCTGCCTGGAATGGCTCACTCGGACGATGTGGCATTATGCGGCATGAAAAGATGTTGACACATCACGCAGTCGTCCTGGCATTTGAATGTTTTCAATTAACTTTATGTAGATAAATAGTGGCAACAACTGGCCCCCGTGCTGATTGTCTCTGCTGGCTTGATCCTGCCGCGTCCACACTGGTGCTGCGTCCTTAGTTGGCCTTAAAGGCGTAGTTGGCCAAAAGGGCGCAGCTAAAATGAAACATTGCAGGGCGGTAAATTACGTTGGCGATAAAAGGGGAGAGGGAGCTTGGCGGAAATTGCATTATCAGCGTCAAAAGGCAAAGGCACAGCACAGACAACAAACCGCCCCCCACCCTGGTGGCCCCCCTTTTGGTGGCATGTTTTGCCGCCGGCTCTTTGCCGTTGCCACTTCCTGCACTTCCCGCCGAGACAATGAGTTGTGATAGCACAACTTTTCCAGCGGCGTCGCGCGTTGCGCATAATTACCGTTACAGCGGGATGGGGGGGCAGTGGGACGCCCGCTCAAGACTGATGAGCAGTTTATGACTTGACGCTTTCGCAGTGCATTTAATACCGCGTATTGTGGCGCATTTGTTGCCAGCAGTTAATAACAGTGCACATAAAGAAAGGAAATATTTTTTAAAATTTATCTGGAGATTTTAAAACACAAATTTCGATGCAAATATTGATTAAAAACATAACTCTTGTAATTGTTACAAATATGACATTCCAGAAAAAGTATAATTTATCTTCAGATTTTAAAAATATTTCTAGAATTTGATACAAATATTACTTACCAAAAAATATATCATAATTTCCTTAAATGTTTAAAAAATATATAGATTTTTCTAACATTTTCTTTGATCAAAATTTAAACACATTTCCTCAAAGTGTTTGCTGCAGCTGCTAAATGGATTACGTACGCTGGCCATTGTTCATTCCGTTTATATGAAATTTTAATGAATTGTAAAGCCAGGACATCTTGGAGCAGCACACATGGGGTGCCGGGTTAAGGATGCCGGATTCTGGGCTCTGGGTTCTGGGCCGGCCACCCATGTTCGGTTCTCTATCAGCCAAACATTATCGCAGTCTCCACTTCAAGTTCAATAAAGTTGAGTGCCTGGCACAAATGGAAATTTTACGCATACCCATCGAGGCGAGAGCGGGAAAGTGCCCTTTAAAATCACTTTATTATGCCGGCATGCAGGATATTTTTTGTACCCCCCAATTGAGCGGACACATTTGTTCCGGGGGGCGACGACAATTTATAAGAAAATTCCTATCGAACTCTCCGGCGTCGCTGCGGCAATGTCTTTTGAGCCGATAAAAACGTATCCGACACGCGCTTTAATCATGAAAAATCATATTGAAAGCGCCGCTCCGCACATGCAGTGGGCGTGCCAGCCATTAAATGAATATTTCAACAAATTTGCTTTTACAAGCTCGGCTCGACAGGATATTTAAGAGTCGGCCCAGGATCGCATCGCACACACAAAACAGCTGCACAATTTCCGTAGAAAACTTTTGCCGCTGCAAAGTTTTTCTGGGCGACTTTCGACAACACCAACAATCGGGGAAAATATCCTTGAAGGATGACTATGTTTTAATACACTAAATTCAATAAATGTGGGTATTGTTAGAAAGTGAAAGAGAAGAGCCTGATTTTTCTAAATAATTCAATAATTTATGCTTTAGTTTTTATGTTTTTAAATCCCTTTCTTTAGTGAAGTTATAAATATTTTCCCTGGATTTAAACCTGGTCTATCTATGTCCTATTAGTCTCTTCAAAATTCATATCTCAGCCGCCATGCCCTGTGGGTTATACACTTCTCTGACAAGTTGGAAGTTTCCGCCGCATGCATTTCAATTGCTCCGCCGTAGCCGTCGACATTTACATGCCAAGTCATTGGCCAAAGTGTTCCATCCCCCCGCTCCTCGGTGGAGAGCAGAGTGTCTTACATCTCTTTGACTCTAATAGATTTTAATCAGCCGCAGGACATACGCCGGACGACAAGGACAATGAGGACGCCGACAACATGCTGTTATGGCCCCAAACCGCGCTTGGCGACAGTCGAAATTCCTTGCCCAGCATCCGATGAGAAGCGCCCTGAGCGGCTTCCAACTCGCCTTTAATTAGGCCAGTTGTGGGAATCAGAAGAAATAAAATCGTATATTTTTGAGGAATTTTTCTTTAGAGGATTCTTTGTTTTTCTTTTTTTGCCAGCGGGGGTAAAGGGAAAGTGTGAGAGAACCTTTGAGTGCCAGTTTAGCGTGCGTTTTTCCACACAATTTGCCGGCAGGACCTTCGGGGCAGAAGAACACACCTCTAATGAGCCACTCCACATCCTCTGCATTTATCAGCACTTTGACACGTTCACAGTTTTTCCTGGAAGGAGAGGGTGCATACTTTTATTTGCGTAATTGGCCAAACGCTGAGTGATGTGGCCAGCGACTTTATGGCGGAACAAATTTAATACCCTTATCGGCATCGGATGTTACTGGCCATAAAATGACCCGCATTTTCAGCCATTTCGCTTTTCCTTCTGCCAATAAAAGTGTCGAGTGGAGTGCGTGTAATGAGCATCGGACTCCGGGACCCCAATCGACAAATGTCCTGCTCACTTTTCAGACTTCTCTGACTTCTGACCAACTGGCTGCCTGGCTGGCTGGCTGGGAAAAGTGTTTTAAAATGCAAAGCATCATTATTTGTGGGCATCGTTAAATTTCATTTAAAGCTGCGCCAAGAGGAGCCGCCAGATGACGATGACGACTTTTCCACCCCACAGCAAGGGTCACGGGTCCTGCGCTTATCTTGTCATTGTCATCTTTATTGGCTGCCATTATCGTCCTGCGGGTGTCCATAATTCCGCATGTAATTTGATTACCCACGCAACCCGCAAATTGCCATGCCTGCCAATATCAACAACTTCATCGGCATTCCAGTGATGGGGGAAAACTTTAAGATTAAAGCGCGAGGACTTCAATCGGGAGGAAAGTTTTTATTATTTATAATTTTTCCATCAAGTTTCCAGATCAAAACTAATGCAATTCAAGGTGTTTTGTCTACACCTGTATATTTATAAAAATATTAGAACTTTATATTAGAAATCTTCATTTAGGAGCTCCTTCAGTCGCAGAGTATAGACGAAAGCGAACAGAAAGCAAAGCACCTATTTTAAAAAACATTTGAAATATTGAAAAGAATTCAGTATGTAAATAAATTGAACAAAGGCAATCACTACCGAGGACAAGAAGCTGCTCTCGAACCAAAAGTTGGTGATGATATCTTCGTTGACTTGATTACTATTCACAGAGGTGATCCATATGAAAATCTTAACCATAAGGTAGGCCACGATCACGAACAGCATCTGAAGGTAAACGGTTTTAAATATTCGTCCGATTGTACTGCGATCTGGACGCACCAATTTTAGATATACTACATTTTGGATAATACTTCCATAAAAACCACCACACAGTCCAATCAAATAGAAAAGACTCACACTAGTAATCAGATAGAGCAGGTTCTTGGGCACATCATCGCCACCATCGAGTATACTTATAACAGTTAGCGCTACTTCTGTCAGACATAAGCACTATGGAGTTGATCAGGAAACGGAAAAAATTAAACAGAGTCTTCGCTTTCAGCTGTCCAACTCACCGCGGTAACGGGAATAACGACCAGCACACAGATTTTCGCCGCCAATATTGGTAACACGCACATACTACCGATCATTAGAAGCTCCAAATTTTGACATTGCTAACAAAAAAATATATATATATTAAGCTGAAAACTTTTCATAGCTTGCTTGCTTATTATCAAAAGCCCAATTGGGTGTGTAGATCCTGAAACCTAAATTGATGTATCACACATAGCACATTACATGGCTTATAAATAAGTGACAACTCTTTCAACTTTAGCCAGTTATTTACAAGTACTAAGCCGCAAGATGCTGAAGTGCAGGTCCTTGGAGCCCCTAGGATATGTGAAACAGAAGCAGTAAGGACAACAACAAAGCGGCCACCAGCAATGCCAACCACAGTGTGGACAATTTCCAGTTGAAGGCACAAAAGCAGGGACACGGGGGACACCATCCCCCTCATCAAGCTGGACCTTGGGGTTGTATTTGTTGTTCGCCGTCCCGTATCTTGTATCCTGGTATCTGCCCTGGGTGTCCTGCGTCTCTGCTAAAATAATCGCCACAATAATCTGTCAACGACAGCTGCTGATGTCATAAAAACCTTTTGAAGATGTCGTTGCCGGAGTCCTTGTTAGGACATACAAACAGGACCAAGTACACACACACACACACACACATACACTAATGATAATTTGCCACAATTTACACTCCGAGCAGCCGCAGCAACAGGACCTCCTCGTCCTGCTGCCGAAATGGCTGCGATAAAATCATTGATGAAGCCAAAAGCTAATTGAATGTTAAACGCTTGCCATTGACATTGCACGTGGCAGGAAAAGGCGGGTCGGGGTGGGAACTTTCCCGGTAAACCCATAGGAAAATGGGCAAAAAAGAGGGATAGAAAACTCAGAAGCAACCCCCCTTCCCTTAGATTTCGATCCGATAAAGCTCAAAGGTAAGCGGTCAATTTGCATAAAGTAATGATAAATCAACAGCCAACGACGACCTTCAAGATGCGTTATTTGCACTTGGTTGTTTCGCAGCGAGCGAAGTAAATAGAATACAAACAGTCTTTAAATTAAAAATTAAATTTTAATCATCATCAGTGGGGTGGAAAAACGAAGAAAAGCGCTGGGAAATGCGGAGTTCTTTTTTTCTTTTCTTTGTTTGCTTCTATGACATATCGCGATGGTAAGTCTGCCTTCTTTTCTTCTACTTCTGTTTGAGTTGGTGTGGTCTTTGGTATTCTGGCATTAAATTTAAGGGATATTTATAGAAAATTGGTCTGAATTTAAATGTAGAAAAATTTAAGATTTGTGTTAAATAATTGGGATACTTTTTTAAGTATTTGATAGCTCAAAGCAAACTTAAATAATTAATTACTACCAATATAAAAATCAATAAAAGACAATGCCAAAACCCCACATACACTTTCTGCCTTATAAGCCATCTCAGCAAAAAAAGGAAAACAAGCAAAATATGTGTTTAAGCCGGGCTCCGAAGTTATAATTCACACTCTCCAAAAGCATATAAATTGTATACTGACCTAGTAAATACTAAAATCCAGAATTGGCATCCTTATATCCTTATAGAAAAAATGTGAAGGCTATCAACACATTTGCTAACGTTTCACACTCTCGAGAAGGAAACATGGAAAACAGTTGGCCGAAAACAAGGATGCAAAATTTGCATTTTCTGCAGCCGAAAATGTTTCAATTGCATTTCGTTCAAATGGCAACCTGCCCCTGACAGCAGTCACATTAAATGCAGGAACCGAAGCCAAACAGTATCCACGGAACGGCCCTTTTGTGGTTCCGTGGAGTCAAAGTTGCAATAGAAATACTGGACCAAAGGCACCATCAAATGCAAATGCAAACAGACAGCAACGGACACAACAGCCGCAGCAGATGCATCAATTGTCTAATTGTTTGCCGAGACAGAGTCGTCATAATGTTCATCAAGCAGCGGGGCAGGGGGCCAGGATACAGAGTGTCCTTGTTGCAGCCACACAGAGAAATAAATAAAATATAATTCCGATCTCAAAATGGTGAAAAATTATAATTAGATGTTTTATTTCCGCTTTGAACTGAAACTATATTACAGAAATGGATACAAGGCTGTGAAATATATGTAGAAAATATATAAATAGGATTTAAAATAAAAAACTGAAATAGTTTTTTATACCAGAAAATTTTTTGACAGAGTATTTTTCATAAATATTTGCAAGTCAAACCATAAACTATTTGTTTTTATAAAATAAAACAAATAAATCCCATCCGATGTTCTCAGTGCATCTATAGAAAACTGTGTCTGTGACGGCGTCGGGAGTGTCATAGCCGGGTTGGACCCGTGGGATAGGTAAATTTGATTTATGACCTATTATGCGTCTTATGTCCAGCCATAATTTAATTATACGAGGACACACGCCCAGACGGAATACCGAAACCCATATTGTCTGCAGTTTTTCAGCCACATGCACAATCTGCCGCACATAATGCTCTTATTTAAATCATGGAAATTCGCTTACCTAAATTGCATTGCAACAATTGCCAGGACGACCCCTTGGTCCTTTTTGCCAGCCCAGTGTGTGTGTTGTCTGTGTTGTGTCGTGTCTCTCTCTCGTTTTATGGCAAAAACTGAAAGCGACAATCTCAGCCGAAATGTAAATGTAATTAAAGTGCAGTTAGGCAGTTGGGGCGGTTGTGCGTGGCATGCGAAATGAAATTGAAATAAATTATTGACTAATTGTCAACTCAGACGAGGACAATCTGGCACATTTTGGCATGTGGCACGGGGCGTATACGCAATCAAATGGCGAATATCAAGTCGCAAATCAAATCTAAGCCAAGAACAACAAATGCAGCTAATTTGAGAAGCTAAAAATTTCAAGACAGTGGAACTTCCAATACCCCTGCTCTTTTTGGACACGTTTTCATTTAATTTAATTGTTATTGTCTGTCTGGCCTGTCACTTTGTGGTCTGGAGGGAATGAAGCGGCTCCATTGCATGTCTAATTAGTGTCATCTTAAAAATGCCTTCGAATTTGAATTGCCACTCGATTTCAGGGCTTTAATCTTTAATCTAGGAGTCAAGATAACTTAATTTAGCCATTACGATTTGAGTAATAGCCTTGAGTTGGCTTTTGATTAGTTGGGAAAGTCAATGAATTGTTTGAAGTTTTTATTAAAATGGGTTTAAATGTGGTTAAAGGCAAAATGAATATGTCTTAGATAAAACAAGCAATTAAAGGGATTATAATTATGTTTTAGTAAATGCTTATTCAGCATAAAGTAAATTATGCTTAATTATTTGAGAATACCTTTTAATAAAGTCCTCTTGTTATTATTGTATATATTTTATATGCAACTTGCTTAAGTCCTTTTAAAATAATGATGAAATGTCCAATAAATCCTCTACTATAATCTCAAAGATCTATTACATATTAAACAATTAATATCTTTACATTATTACCCCACTCTCCACACAGTTTATTGCGCAACCCGAATGCCGCGCGAGTAATCCCGCCGAAATATCACTGTCAAAACACGCATTCGATCTGTTGATCCGCCTCCCCTTTTGGCCGTCTGTCAGTGGATTCGATTGAACCCATTGAGCCCGTTGCGGTGCCATTAATGTACACTATGTACACAGCAATATATCCATAACCATTAACCATTAACCAGAGCCCACATGAGCTCCGGCGAATGTCAAGATTAAGCTTCGGGGGGCAGTTATGCGGCTATGCGCGCATAAATATCCGTTAATTAACTGACAATAATTATAACAAGTGCAAAAGTGCCGAGGGAAAGGTGTGCGAAAATATTAAATCCAATTAAAGAGCCATAAAACACGACCTGCCTGCCACGCCCCCGCAAACCCGCTTTGCACGTCTAGAGATACCCCAGCGAAGGCCGCTCCGCAATGATTTGGCCAAAAACCAGTTGTTCCCATTGTTCGCCCGAGAAGGCCTCCAATGCTCGGCCTCTGCTCAGTTCATGTTCAGTTCAATTTGCCACAATCGATCTCTGTCTTTATTAACCGCCAAACATTAACAAGAAGCTATAACAAAGAAGTGATTTTAGAAACCCCAGTGGGTTCCGAATCCGTCGAAGCTCATGTGCGACACGCTCTCGGCGGGCGAGTAGTGGACCGTCTGGGAGCTACCATAGCTGGACACGCCCAGGGCGGGGGCGTTGTGCGTGTAGGTGGTGGCGGCCGGGCCATGGTTCACATTGGTGGTGGCCAGGGGAGCGGCATACGACACGGTCTTGGCCAGAACAGGGGCAGGAGCAGCATAAACTGGGGCAGGAGCGGAGTACACAGTCTTGGCCAGAACGGGAGCAGGAGCGGAGTACACAGTCTTGGCCAAAACGGGAGCAGGAGCGGAGTACACAGCCTTGGTCACCACAGGAGCGGGGGCAGAGTACACAGTCTTGGCCAGAACTGGAGCAGGAGCAGCGTAAACTGGAGCAGGAGCAGCATACACAGCCTTGGTCACCACTGGAGCAGGAGCAGCATACACAGCCTTGGTCACCACTGGAGCAGGAGCAGCGTAGACAGTCTTGGACACCACAGGAGCGTGAGCAGCATAAACTGGAGCAGGAGCAGCATAGACAGCCTTCTCAACAACCGGAGCCGGAGCATGGACCAAAGTCTTGGCCACGATGGGAGTGGCCTGAGTGTACAGCGGCGCCGCATACGTGGTCTTGGCAATGGCCGGAGTGTAGACATTGTTCTGGATCCTGGTGTCGCTCTTTCGCACACTCGAGTACGGTGTGTCCACCGCCTTGGAGTAGCTGGAAACGGTGCCGGCAAATGACCTCACCACATCCTGCTGGGTGGAGGCAACGGCATCCACCGAGGGATTGGCAATGGCCACATGGCTGGCCAGGAGACCGGCGTTGGCGCAGGCGAGCAGGGCGCACAGAGGGATGAGGTAGCGGAAGGCCATGGTGGTGGAGCACTCGAACTGGATGACTGGCAATCGGTGTAGTGGAAGAGTGAAGCTAAAGGCAGACTGCTGGCTGGGCTGAGACTGATGCTGATTTGGCCAAAATGTGCAGGCTTTTATACACATCGGACGCGTGCCAGTTATGGGTAGACTTTGCTGAGTTTTGGCAGATTTGTTGTCTATTTTTTGCCGATTTTTTTGTTGGTAATTGAACTGCCCACAATGTGATGGCAGCTCAGTTCACCTGCGCAACCGCTTGAAAGCCAATTTGCTGGCATAAATTAAGCGCGGTAATTAGGTTTTCGGTGGAAGGCAAAAGGCTTCAGGGCCTCCGGTGTAAAATTAATAACAATTTGCCAAAAAACCAAACGGAAAACAAAAATCGCAACAACAAAAAAATGCCACAGAACTCGTGGCTGTAAGAAGCTTCCCAAGTTGGCAACACAATTCAATTTGGAGCAGCGTCAACTTTGGTAATTTCAATAAATATTCATCATGCGCCCCGTGAGCAGCCGAGCAGGGAAATTCATTTTCCCAACTTGCCCCCAAAAACAAAACAAAAAAAAATGGGAAAAAGAAAACTCAACGGGAGTGAAAAGTCAGCCAAGTGCAAAACAAGACGAAACATTAGATGCCCTCTTCTTAATTTACTGCCAAAGTTTTTCTGGGTGTGACCCAGAGTAAATATTTATTTTAGTGTCAATTTGTTAAGTTGCTAAGGTGGAGGTTAAACGTGGATTATTGGGATTATTTTGGTGTACAAAAAATATGAAATTAAGGAGGATTAAGCCCAGTAATTGCTGGCTTATTTGTATCTTAAAGTAAACATATAGAAATCAATTTAACAATTAATCGAGACTAATGGAGTTTCTATCTTTAAATAATACCATTTTGAATTTCAGAAGAACAACTTTCTGACTTCTGATCATCATTAATTCCAGCTTCAGATCTTCCTTCTTGCTTTGCACAAAAACTTTTCAAGAAGGCAAACAGAAATCATAAACAACTGACTGCCACCACCTCAAGGAAACAAAAAAAAGATATATTTATAAAAGAAAAACGACCAACACGCCTGCTGATACAAAAAAAAGTTGACAGAGACAGGGAACATCCCCTTATCGAGGGGTTCTTCCTGTATTTTTTTTGGGGGATGGGCCATATTTGCTGCTTGAGTAGAACTCAATTTAATGGAAAAATACGCAGGGCAAATAAAAGTTTTTCCTCGCTGCTCTGGAAAATTTATGAGCTGCTGATAGTATTCAAAATAATTCACTTTCCTTGCGATACACCCTTGGGTGTGGGGCACTTGAGCTGGCGGCCTCCAAGCGTCGAGATGCGGATGGAGTTGGAAAAGAGCTCAGTCACTTGGCGGCGGCGGACCCAATGAACCAGTTTTGGGGCTTAGGCCTAAGTCAATCTGTCACACATATACACGCACTCGAGTCTCGCCCATTTGGCCGTGAAATTTGGCAAGACACTTGTTGGCATTTTGGCTATAAAAACTGTGAATTCGAAAGAGTTGGGCATCATTAGCCACTGCAGCTTACTACCATCAGTTTCAGTATCTTTTCCTTCCTTTGGATTTAAAAAACAAAACCCATAAAATGGCTTTCAAGTACGTCCTTCTGTCCCTCTGCGCCCTGGTGAGCGTGGCCAGCGCCGGTTTCCTGGCTCCCGCTGCCACCTACTCCGCCGCCGTTCCCGTAGTGGCCAAGGTGGCCCAGCCGCACTTTGACGCTGTCGGCACCACCCAGCAGAATGTGGTTCGCTCCTTCGGCGGCACTGTGTCCACCTACTCCAAGAATGTGGTCACCCCCTACTCCAGTGTCAGCAAGGTGGACTCCCGCATCACCAACAACGTCTACACGCCCAAGACCGTCTACTCTGCCCCCGCTCCCGTGATCACCAAGTCCTTCTACGCCGCTGCCCCTGCTCCCGTTGTGGCCAAGACTGTGTATGCTGCTCCTGCTCCCGTGGTGGCCAAGACTGTGTACTCCGCTCCGGCTCCAGTTTACACTGCTCCTGCTCCAGTTTACGCCGCTCCCGCTCCAGTTCTGGCCAAGACTGTGTACTCCGCTCCGGCTCCCGTGGTCACCAAGGCTGTCTACTCTGCTCCCGCTCCGGTTTACGCTGCTCCCGCTCCAGTGTACTCCGCACCCGTGGTTGCCGCCGCTCCTGCTGCCTTCGTGAAGTACTCTCCCGCCGCCGTGGTGGCTCACGCCAGCTTCGATGGATTCGGCTCCCACTGGGGATACTAAAGGGTGTAACATCCCGAGCTTTTGTTGACACTTTGTTGATTTGTTCGTACGAATTAAAGACGGTTGCATGAAACACGAACTCGCTCTTTACCTAATTATTATTTGCGGTAATTAAAAGTGGGGGCTTGCGACGGGGAAAGATAATATGCAGCTGGTGGTTGCCATTTATGTTCCACTAATTACATTTTCAGAATTGTAAAAAAAGGAGTATGACTATAAAGGAATAACTAAACCACAATTCTAGGAAGACAGTTTCAATTTTTAATAAGAAATTGGGATTAAAGTAATCAGCAAAATGCTTATAGAATTTTAATTAATTTATTTTCGCAATTGCAAGTTGTAAAAATGTAGAAACTATGAATTTCCAAAGTTAATTTGCTTTCTTGTTTTGTAAAAAGAGGTTTGAATTTTACATTATTAATTTTTAGACACTACAAAATCAGTTTTAATATAAACTTTTATTTCATTATTAATACTATAAACTAATATTTAATTGTAGGCACCATAAACAGCTGATAATCTGTGATGAAATTCCCATAAGTTATCACCTACAAAGGCGATTACAATTTAAAGTAAAACTTTAACCCTTTTTCCATTTCCATTTCCATTTGTCTGGTGTTTAATGGGGCATTACTTATGTGTGCCAAGGAAATTGTATGCCCACTCCGACTTCAAAATCCCTGGAAATCCTAAAAACCTTCTCCCTTCACTACTTTCTTTTTTGGGAGGGCGCAAATATTTAGTGCAAAACTTTCTGTTTGTCTTTGTCGGTGGGGTGCTACAAAAAAATAAAAATAAAAAATTGTTGGCCAAAGTTTAATGAGCCACATGACCCTTTGGTCGCTGCCTTTCTATCTCCATAAACTTTGCGATGGGTTCTCAGCAGCTTGACCAAACTGCGGTTGTTCTTGTTGTTATTGTTGCCGTAATGGCGGCTAAAAAGTTGGCACAACAACACCCAAACACACACCACACACAGCGAGCACATAAAAAAAGCATTAACGATGTGGGCCGAAGCAAACTATTTAGCCATAAAGTTGGTCCTTCCGCCGAACAATTTTGTATGCATATTTTATGGATTTTCAAATGCTGCAAAATTGTTTTCCACGACCAGAATTTAATGTTGACAACAATAAAATTTACGGGGCGGCACGGAGCACATAAAACGAGGAAGGAAGGAACAAAACTCGAGCAGGGACGGTGGTGAGATGTCCTTGAATATTTTCTGCTTAGCTGCATTTGCATATTGTTGCGATTGTCGAGGGCTCCGTGTCCGGATTGGGGTCCGATTTCGATTCAGTGTCCGTGTCCCGGTCCCTGTTCCTGTCCTGTGTCTAATGTCCTGGCATTTGCAATACTTTTTCAATTGCCGGACATGCTTTGGTGATTCCTTTATTGGCTCATCCATATGCATGCCAACTCGGGATCCCGGACATCGGATGCGGGACTCAAGTGTTTATCGTTATTGATTGCAGTCCGTGAAATATGACGAGAGCCAGCCAGCGTCCAGGCCAGCATCCAATTTGTCTGTCGTCTTGCCAAACTCAAAGCCAATACCCATTCCCATTGGGCGAACATCGAATACGGATTTCAATCAGCTGCTTGAGCTTTCTCTCAGAGAGCGGAGTGGAGAGGTAGCCCTTGGATTACCCCACGAAATCCTTGGAGGAGTTCAAGCCTGAGTTTCTAATCGAACAGCCGGATGCAGCCAGGTCCATTTGCGTATTGGGGTCCCAGATCGTCTCAAGAGTATCAGGTATATGACCATAGCCGCGAGCATAAGGATCTGAAAGGACACTGGGACTTACACTAGCTCTCTGAATAATATTTAGAGCCTTACCTTGCAAATGAGGGCGATAATTACACTATAGGACATCGCTGTGGGTTTCACGGAGACAGTTGAGCATCCCGTGGTGTAGAGATCCTTGCTCTCTCCACTGCCATCCTTATAGCAGGAGTTGGGCGGAGCGCCACCAATCACGGTGTAATCTCCTGGGCCCAGGACTCCGCAGCATTTATACTGGCAATAAATTGATCGATTTAATAAAGAACTTAATTAACAGAATAATCCATACATTAACTTCGAAAAATTCTAAACTGTGTTTCATTTTCCACATTCGCATCACGTCGCCAATGGCCTGATATTCCTGTGCCAAAACCACGGCCAACATCAACTCCAGATAGACAGTCAGGAAGAGGATAGTCACATACTGAAGATGATTTCATAATTAATAATAAATTATTATAAATTTTAATCACTTGCGATTCGTATATTATTGGCTCTCCGGAAGACCACCAGTGGTATGGCCCCGACCAGAACTAGAAATGTGAAGGCCTCAACGCCAATTGTCACGAGCATGTAATATGCAAAGAAGCAATGCCAGCAGGTCCTGTGCATACTCAATACTACGTAATAGCTATGAATGTTCCAGGCGGTTAAGAACTGTGGGGAAACTTCTTACAAATTCTTCTTCCATTAACAAATCATGGGTAAATCTTACGATATTCACCACCCAGAAGGCATAGATTACACAACAACAGATCACCTGTTTCATTCCATCGGACTTGGGCTGGACACTGACCTCGGTCTCTGGCTGGAAAACCGACATATGTGCTAAAATCTGTAAAATATATCTAATAATTCAATGACACTTCAATGTAAAGGTTACTGATATTTATTTTTAAAACCTTTTCACCTAACACTTTAAATTCAAATATTTTTCAAGATTTTCTTAAAGCAATCTCCTGGCATTTACATACGATTTATTCAACATCGCAGCTCCGAAGGGCTGATGACCGCGGTGGTTTCCCGAAGAGGGAAGTATGTTAAACTAGAACTAAATCCACACATACGTCCTGGCTTAGGGAGCTGCCATGGAATTTTTTAATCAAACAGTTGCCATTAATTACTGCAAAATTCTGTAGCCACATAACAGACATTTTTTCGACAGCCATCCGGCGGCTGGAATGAATGAAAAGAAAACAGGATGCGGCGAGTAAAGCGCTGCCAAGTCCTGGGTCCTGTGGGCGTGTGTCCGTGAGATGCTATCCATGAGATGGTATATCCGGGATTTGTATTTGAATCTGTGAAGGAGCAGGAGCACAGGCAGGAGTAGAATCACGAGCAGGAGCAGGAGCACAAGCAGGAAGCAAGGAATGCCAGGCCAACCGACCGCAGACGCCACCAAAAGAAGCAGCAACTAAAAATCAAATTAGGTGCAAACGAACGCCCGTCAGCAGCAGGACTCGCAAATAATACATAAAAAAAGGGGCGTGTCGTGGTTGCGTTTTCGTAATGAATAATTTATAATGCACGCCACTGATGGTTTTTATTCCAGTGAGCTCTTAGCTGGGATTAAAATTTTGTGGCTTTGCGGTTTTCCAGTTTGGCCGAATTAAAGTTCAAGCTGCGAGTGCCCGGGAAGGGGGTTGGTTCCTTGGCCGGCTGATAAATGTGCGTGTGCTGGTGTCAAGTGCACGCTCGTGAATTCAATTTGATACACAAACTGATTTATCGACTCACAGCAATGGCAATGGCAGTACATCGTCTACACTGGAATTAATTAGTTAGGAAAACTATACAAAATAAAAGAAAAGAATGTGAAAATGTTGAAATATGGTTGGGAAAGTGGTTTACGAAATTAAAACCTTCTTTATGGGCTTACATCTTTGTTCTTTAAGTGGAAACTGTCTAAATTATTATAAATTATGAAGGAAAAATATGTAATAATTAATTTAAAATTTTTCTTGGGCTATTTATTTTCCTATTTTCATCTTTTACCAAATTTTAAACATTTTATTTACATTTTCTTTTAACAAAAAATAGTTTCTAGTGCACACATTGTCTCAACTCGACTGGCACACGCCATTCATAAGTCAGTCGTCGTCGTCGTCAGTGGGAGCCGTGGCGAAAAGGAAGCGAGGACGATAAAAAATTACATACACTTGTAACTGGTGTGTCCTCAGGCCCTCAGAGTCCTGCGTTTCCTCTGCTTCTAGTGCTCCAGACTCGACTCTCCTGACTCTAGAGCGGAGTTATGGCGGGGTCCTCACTTTGCCTCTCTAACAAGGTTAATTTGTAGCGATCGCAGTTCTCTGTCATTTATCTTCGCTGTCAGCGGCAAGTCCTTTCCACAGGAAGCCTGTCCTGGCATCGTTCTAATTTGAATTTAACAAGCACACTGGAGGCTGATGGGGGATGCTGGGAGGTCCATCAGACTATCAGTCTATTGGCAAGCATTGAAAATTAAAAATTTATTGCAGGCGTGGTGTCAATCATAGCCACCATGATTCTCTGTTCAGAAAGTAATAAAGTAACTGAGGTGGAAGAGGGGCTGACAGAAAATCAGGGGGATGTTCTAGGTTTATGAGATACTCTTTATAAATACATTAAAATACCAGAGATATTGAAGGTATATTTTATAAATATATAATAAATAATTCGTATACTTTTTATTGGAAAATATAAATATGCTAAACAAAATGTAGAGCTTAAAGATTAAGCTAAATTTATAACTATCTTCAGTGGGCTAATGGACAACTGAATTTCCCTAATTTAAAAAATATTTTTACTTGTTTTTAGAATATTTAGTAACCAGTTTACAAGGCTCTTCCTAGAATCCATATCACCCAAGAGAGAATCTAAATAAAACACGAAATCTCGCCGAGTATCCTGTAGCGCAGTTGCAGGCACACACACTACATCATCATCAATTTGTGTTTGTGAGTTTCTGGAGCACTCTCTGACCCCCATCACCTCTCCCCAGGAGCTCATCCATCCTGTTCCATATCCCTTCTCCACCCACACTCCACACTATTCCATTGAACGTTTCAATTTCACTTGTTGGCTTCGATTGTCGCCTGAAGTGCGGAGTTGGGGGAACAATTGAAAGCGACACTTTTATGGTTTTCAGATTTGTGTGATATTTCCTCTTTGCTACCGCAGTGCGTTCCATTTTTCATTTTTTTTATTACACAGCCATGTTAATACTTTTCTGTTTCGTGCTTTATTACTTGCCAGCTTTGTGTGCATTCTAATTGAGAAATTCCAAAGGGAAATTGCTATGAGAAGCGTTATGCCTTTAAGTCCCAGAGCTAAACTCTTAATTCCAAAGCATTAAACAATAGTTTATATAATTTTATTTGGATCTCTCTGCACGAGGCGGTCTTATTTCTGGTAAATAAAATTTTGTTGCATATTTTGCGGCGTCAAATGGCAGCCACAAAAATGAATGAAATCGTAAAATTCTGCCGGACCCGGCCGGACCGCCGCATCCACGTCCAGCGAGCTAATAACGTGCACTCGAAAACCGGATGCTCCGCAGACCAGTGCCGCACACAAAAGCTGATCTGCCCCTTAACCCACTGATGACCTGCTCTCTGCCCCTCCGCAGCCATTTTTCCATTTCCCTAAACTGAGAAAAAATGAGGACTATGAGTTTAATTTTGGAATAATTTTAAAATTGTTATTTGAGAACATTTTGATCCTTTCATTTAAAAATTGAATTGAAAATTTTTTATAATGTTTTTAACTTCTATTATTTATTATTTTGGACTCCTTTTTTGAGGGATTTTAATATTTTAGAAATACGAAATGTTAATAATCCTTTTTCACAGTAATTTATTATAATATTGACGTATTTGTGAAGTTATTTTTAATGCCTACCATATATTTTTTGTATATCCTTTATTTTCAGGATATTTTTCTCCTGTGCAGGACTATCCAAATATTAATAAGTGTGAGTGTGTGTGCTGCTGGGGTTGTGTGCATTGGCATTTAAGTGCCGAAACAAGTTTTTTGGAAAATGGAAAGGAATTTGAAGCCAGGACGTCTGACACAACCTCAATTTGTATGCGTTCTTTCTTTCGTTTTTGTTTCATTTCATTTCATTTCGTTTGCTTTGTTTGTCTATTTGTTTGCCTTTGTCCCTCCATATCCTTCGTCTGGGAAATGCAATTGCATTGCCGCCTTTTTCCCGCCGCTGCTCTCATGTACCTCCTCCTCCTCCTCCTTGTCCCGCATCCACGCTGTGTAAATATTTGATTTTTGCATTAAAGTCAATTTGCTTTCATGATTCCGTAATTCATTGTTTACTCACGCCAACTTCTATTACGCCTTCTGCCGCCCGCTTTGATTGTTTATTTTTATATCCCCCTCGGCCCCGCAGGCTTCGTCCTGGAGTTCCGGAATCCCGCATTTCCGCTGCACTTCCACAGCCACTTCCATATCCACATCCCCACAGATACCGACACCGACACCAGACCAGACCAGACCGGGCTCAGCGATATCCGCATCATCTTTGTTTGTCGCTCCCAGCAAGGTTTTCCTACTCCGCCTTTTGTCTGCACGCTCCTCTTCCCCCCGATTTTCCCCCGGAAAATCCCTTGCCACAATCCCGCCTGTTTTAATATGCGCACTCAACGTTAGAAATTAAATCTGGCTCTCAAATGTTATTTGCGCTTTTCGTTTATTTATTTATTTATTATTTGCTTACGCGGCTGCCAGTCCTGCCAGCAGTTGGTAGTCCGCCCTTCCGGTCCTTGGTCCTTGGCGCTGACTGTGTGTCCTGGCCCAGTTTTCATTAGGTAATGCATAATAAGCTCGAGAACTTGTGCGAGTGAATTTAATTTATATTATTTTCTTTGTCTGTACGCCAATTGTTGTTGGGTGCTGAATTTTCGGGGCTCTGCAGAGCTCCGGTCCCCGGGAAAAGCAATTATAAAACTGGTTGTGAATATGGAAAGTGAGAGATCCGGCTTTCATTGTTTGGGGTAACAGGGAAAGGGGGAAGATTTAGTTTATGGCAGGCAATGGTTGGATTAAGTGTATATATAAATATTTACAAAGAATATTAACATAGGTTATTGGTTTAATATCTTAAAAAAATTCACAAATAAGCCTTCTGAAAATATTTATTTAAAATGTAAACTAAAAAAATAACTATATAGCATGAATTTTAAAATAAGAGTACATTAAAAATAGGTTAAAAGATATTATTTAAATTTTTTTAAGTCTAATAAAAATGATTTTATAAATGTTTATCTACAAAATTTAATATTTCTGGTGGTTTAACCATGCAAGTTTATATTTAAATTATGTAATTTTATTGTTCTTGATACCCTCACAATATTTATAGTAAAACTATCTTAAAGACCACAATTTCCTTTAACAACAAAGCCAACAAAACAACAGGTTGTCAAGGCACATATGCCAAGATTACTATTTCCACATCTCACCCCAACCTCCACTTACCATCAGCGCTTTTATGTTTACTGCTTGGCACTCCAGCATCGGATTAACCTTCGCCATCAACCGCAGGAGGAATCCTGCAGAGTCAAATCAATACAAGGCACCAATATCCATCAATATCCCTCAGCCATCCAGAATCAGCCATCGACTGAGGCGCCATTATTATAAGAGGCGCGTCGCTTGCAATTTTAACGAGCTTACGCATTTTATCGCCGGATCCGGACTGGGGACTCCGGAGCGGAGTAAACCCGGAGGAGATGCTGTCATCGCCTCATCATCAAGCGGACGATGTGACTGCAGTAAAAAAGAATCTAATTTAGTGCGCGGTTTGCATACAAATTCCTTTCGCAGGACTCGCTCTCTGAGATGCCGCAGCAAATCCTGCGTGACAATGAGGCGAAGTGTGTGTGTGTGAACGAGGGTGTTAATTCGCAATTGGTGTCACGATATACATTGATTCGCCATTTGGCTTATGCATTTTTCATTAATTGTCTTGCCCTGTGTCTTGTCGCAGTAAATTTGCGAGCAATTTAATCAAAAATTCTAATTCCAATCCCAAAAGTTCAGAGCAAGTTTTTAATGACTTTTCCAACTCGAAGCCAAAGTTTCGGAGTTGTGCTGCAACTGCAATTACTGCAATCGATGCTCGACTCCAGGTGTGGCTCCCAAGGATCCAGGACCTGCCACGGTTTAGGCACAACAACAACAACAACAACAACAACGGCAGGCAACGAAACAAGCTCAAACCGCTAATCGCGTTACACAAAACTTTGCCTCCGGGCGGCGAAGGCAATCGAGTGCGAAATTCCACATACGCCCCGTGTGACGTGGCGATGGCGATGGCGAAGGCATTCAAGTCATTTCCGCTTAAGCAATCAGTTTGAGGCAGCAGCGAGTCAGTCGTCATCCAAAGCACTCCACGGGATACTCCAATCCCCGCCAGGTGGGGCCGCCACCGCTTGACATGACAGCCGCGTGCTGCAGCCGCTCCGCATTTGAATGCCGCAAAACGCTGCTCGGCAAACCGACATAAATACAAACAAACATGGCTGCCGGCTGGCTGCTTCCTGCAAAGGATCTTACTGTGTACTCAAAACTGAGGAAAAGTGCATAAATCACTTAAAAATTTATTGAATTACTAAGTATTTTTGTTTAGAAAGTTTAAAAATCATGGAGGAACTTTAAAATATAAAATAAAAATTAAAAAAGGTTTTTATCTTCAACCTTCAATGGATTTTCGACTTATTTGGAAAAATAGATTTAGAAACCATTGTGCACTCTTCTAGGATGTTTCCACTGACAGTTACGAGCCTTCGCTGTGGGCTCCTAGACCGGAAACAGGAAACCGGAAATTTAAAGCCCTGCCGAGCAAATCAAGCGATTGGCCTGCACTTTGCCTTGTTATTTGTTGTTGCCACGCAGCCGATGTTGCGCTGACTGCTGTCAGACACTGCGGACAGTTGGAGTTGCATTTGTGCAAAAGTTTAATTACAATTTGCACTTTTTTTTCTGCCTGTGAAATTTCTGTTAAAAGCGAAACAAACTTTTTATTGATATTGCAACGCTGCCGCTGCCGCCGCTGCTCTCCGGATTTCCCACGACCTCCGGCTCAATGTCAAGTGTCATGTTATCCTGGACTTATTCATGTCTGCCATTACACAAAGGGTGGAAAACTCGGGCGGAAAAGCGAAGAAATTACTTGCAAATTGATTACTGACATTGCCTGTACACAGACTGTGAGTTGCTTTTACTACTTAATAGCCGATGTCTGGGACCAGAAAGGATAATGCACAAACGGACATAATCATATAAATGGACAATGTCATTTCACGAGAGTTGATGGAAAAGATAATGTAAGCTATACGAAGAACTCTGGCAAAAGTATTTTAAAAACCGCCCTCTCTCTCGTCTGTGTGCAATCAATAAAGCCCTCGAGACAGCCTTGGCAGCCATCAGCCAGAAATTGTCATAAATTCATTTTTATATGTGAATCAAATTGGCAGGCACGAATGCCAGCGCCGAGGAAAGTAAAAAGTGGCCCACAAAATGCCAGCCGGTGGAGATGGAAAGTGCCAAAGTGCGGACGCGGACGCGGACGCGGACGCGGATACCGGATTTCAGATTTCTGATTCCGGATTCGGATTCCGTGCCCGCTGCACTCGCCACGTTGTGTAACTCCGGCCGGGGGTCATGAAAGTTTTATTAGGCATATGCAAATGTGTCAACTTTATTTGCAATATTTCGACACGTTTCGACATTTCGCCGACACTTGTTGCCATAATGAAACCCGATGCATATTTCAGCAGTTTTCGTCGCTGCCAGCGGCGCAACTGTTGCACAACTGTTTGTGGCAAATTTCACGATTTTATAATTTACGGCGGTCATTGAAATATAAACAAGAATACAGGTAGTGATGGGATGTAGAACTGTGGGTGGTTTTTTAATTATAAATAATATAATATTTAATATACTTCTCACAAATATAAGTATGAAGTATGAAAAATACAGAAGAACCCTTATGTAAGTTTTCATTCCTTTTAAATATTATTTTCCACAAGATTTATAACTTAATTTAATTTATTTTCTTTGTAATTTTACATTCATTTGTTTTTATATTTTTTAAAATTTATTTTCCATGAATTATATGCAAAATAAATGATAAGATCATCACTAGTCCCATGAACATTACAAATGCGAATGCAGTGGCCTGAGTGAGAGTGCTGGGATATAGATATATATAAAAATATATATATGTACGAGCCATGTGTGGGAATGGGTGCGCATAAATTGCTGCTATTGTTTAAATATTTGCCAACATAATTAACTTAATTCAATTGGATTTCCATTAGAGCCGCACGCACAGCTCGAACGGAGGCAGCCTCCGCCGCACTGTTTGCCCAGCTAAGGTAGCCGAGAATCCGAAGGATATCGGGATGCGGGTTAAAAGGATTCACCCTGCATAACATATGAGCGGAAAGATGAGATGCGTAGCTACGCTTTGACTTTGTCTGCGACTTCCATGACGTCGTTGTCTATTGACTTTCGAAATCGAATCGAATCGAGTTGAGTCTGAGTTTGAGTCGGAGTCGGAGTCGGAGTCGATGGCAGGGCAGCAAATCACACAATAAAATAATTGATTCCATTTGAAATGCACACACAGAGCGAAGGAGCAGAGCCTGGCAGTATGCGGGTTGTATCGGGAGAGGACAGGACAGGCAAAGGACTCCGTTGGCAGTCTGGTGCTGATTACAACTTTATTTTCATTGTTTGCAGATTTAACATTTAACGCAACACAAACACGGAGCAGAGCAGCCGAGTCAGCTCAACTTGGTCATGGAGGAGGTCATGGTGGTTACCCCAATTAGGCATCCTTGTTGACCGCCTGCAGCAGTTCCTTGCGGGTCTTGCGGCGCATCCTTAAATTCGAGATGAGGCGCACCGTACAGAAGTACGCCAGCTCCACAATTGAGAGCATGGACACGCCCATGAAGAGACCTAAAAGACCACCACAGTTGGCAAGGAAATCGGTGGTACCATAAAGTTCAGAGCGGCGCGAGGTGAGGAACTGAGCCTCCTTGAAGAAGATCGACACGCGGGACATTTTCATCCTAGAAAAAAGGGATTAAAATATCAGAATGGGATATATACTTTTAGGATCCTTTTTTCTACTCACCCCTCATGCTTGGCCTGCTCTGCCTTACCCTCCGGCGTGTCCGTATTGATCACCGTCTTGTAGTCAAAGTCCGCCTGGGAGATCTCCGCCTCGTAGGCAATCGAGGTGCAGGACGGCAGGCAGTTACACTCCGTTTCGCCACGGGCATTCTCATCGGAGTTGACCAGTCCCTGATTGAATTCCCTGAGCAGCAGCTCATCCTCCGCCTCGTTGTAGCACTTCAGACTGGCAGCTCCGCAAACGGGCATATTGACGTTACCTGACGTAAGCCGAGAATAATTTGGTAAATCCCAGAGGACTGACCCTGCAAATAATGCTTACGTGGCATGTTGAACTTGACGCAACCGCACTTGGACAGGGTGAAGTTGGCCAGGCACTCCAGCTCGCAGTTGCTCTGGGAATAGATGTTGAAGTAGCGCAGATCCCGCTCCTTCTGGAAGTAGCACTGCCGCCGATTGGGCTCATAGTGTTTCAGGCCATCCGAGGTGGTGATGATCTTGGGCCGAATGGAGATGAGCACCTCCTGGTCGAAGGGTATGCGGAAGTACTGCTTCGACACCTGGGCCACGTCTCCGGGAGTGTGTAAAAGGATCTACGGGGCTTTGCCTCGATTAACCCTGTTGTTTATTATAGATCTAGATTAACCCACCTTGAAGCCCTGAACAGGGCCTCGACACATGTCATCAAAATCGATCTCCATTCCGCCCATAAATAGGTACAGACCAGCTCGAGCTCCGGGACCCAAGACCCTGTTGGGATACGGCGAAGTATCCGCACTGGCGCTGTAGCCATCCTCCACATTCCAGTCCATCGATAAACGATTCTCCTCGCGGAATATAAAGTCGGGAATAATGCTGTCCAGGGATTTGCAAGTGAGATTATTAACTCCTCTCCTCTTGATCTCGCCCTTACCCTTCCGGCTTGAAGATCTCCGCCGGACTGAGCGAGTTGAAGCTGTAGCAAACGCCGTCTTCGGTCACAAATTTATGAAAGATCTCATTGCACTTAACTCCGGTATTTCGCCACTTGCAGTTCAGATAGGTGTCATCGAAGATGGGCGACACGGAGGTCAGGCCATCAATGATCTCCATGCCTTTCCTCGTCTTCTCACCCAGGGCAATGTCATGCAAATGTGGCTCGCAGACCTGTGCCACTGAGCCATATATGCCTTTTCTGAAGGAGTTTAAGATAATGAAGAAAGGAATAACTTTCAAGTCCTTCCACGATTTCAGAAACAAAACTTACTGAATATCTGTAAGATCCAATATTCCCGAAACGTTGTTCCGGAAGTCGCGGACCTGATGATAGGAATCCGTAAAGTTAAACAAGGAGCGACGCGTCTTGGTCTCCGGACAAACGGTGACCGCGGGAAAAGGGATCTCCCACACGGGAGTGGATTTCTCGGCAAAGCTGACAATCACCGGATTGTTGTTCCACTTGTCCCAAATATTAAGCGTTAGCTTAACGCAGGTGAACACGGACAGCAGCAGGACACAAATCCAGAATAGACGCTCGAGGAAAGGCCGCTTCTTCTCCCCCAAATATCGGATGCCGTGGATGGTCGTGTAGTCGCAGTACTCATGGATGATGGCCTTCGCCGCCTGGAAGCCGCTGCCGTATTTGATTTGCTTCTTGGTGTCCACCTCGTCCTCGCTGTCGTCAGAGACCGTTTCACGGAACGCGGGCGCCATTCGGGCCATTAAGGCTGCTCTTTTCCACTGGTTGGCGGCACACGGCTGGGGACGCACTGCGTCCACCACATCGTGGCTGGGCGTGTGCGGCTGTGTGCTGTCGGTCGACATCCGGTCCGGCGTGCAGGAGATGCGTTGACTAAGTCAGCGGTGCGCACGCAACGACTGCGGCTTTTATAGTCCTTCGTCCTGCAGCGAACTGAGGGGTGCGGCTGCCCCCAAAGGAATCCCAGGACTCCGGCACGCACTCCGGGCGTTGCCTCGGAGTGGGACAGTTGCGTTTTCGGTGGCATTTCGC
Organism: Drosophila anomelani; assembly: GCA_035045905.1. Lineage (NCBI taxonomy): Eukaryota > Metazoa > Arthropoda > Insecta > Diptera > Drosophilidae > Drosophila > Drosophila anomelani. The sequence continues at coordinate 17,082,852 of JAWNOO010000165.1, forward strand.
TCTATTGTTTCAATTACTTCATTTCGCTAAGCTGGCGTAATTCGCAAGCTCGCACCGGACCAGAGCTCTGTCCCCGGAGGCTTCCCAGGTTCCCCGAACCCGCTGACCAGACCCCCTAATTGCCAGCCAGCTGCTAACCCATTGCCCTGGCTAAATGTTACCTTTGAGCCTGCACTAGGCGAGGCATTCTAATTAGCCGGCGCACTTTAAGCCACTCCAGCCAAGCCCCAGGTCGCAGCGTCACACTGCCACTTCCTTCGGTCCTCATCCAGGACCTAGCTGCCCACCGGACCTCCATCTGCAGCCGAACCACGGCACGGAAACACCAAATTGAAAAGGTAACTCTGCGCCGGGGCTTATGCATTTTAAATCCCGCACGCCACTTGACTGCAGGCGCTTAACTCGACCTCGAAACAAAATGCCACGCAGGCAGCACAAGCAAACAATGTCTAGTCAAATCCTCAGGTTAAACGAGGCACAACAGCGGCTAAGCCTTTGTGTGCTTCAAAGCGAATTGGGAATACACTTACCAGGCAACGGAATAAATGCACATAATCTTTAACTTTATAAAAATTTTGTTTAACAAACATTAGAAAAGAAATAATTTATTCAACTTTGAAAATCTACATTTTCTTTTTATAAAAATTTCCCTGCAGTTTGCAATTGTATCTTGGGATCTAAATTGAAAGCATAGAATGCAAAACTCCGTCAAAAATCTAATCTATTTAATTCTGAAAGACATTCTGTTAAGTTAAATCATCTTCATACTGAATTTAACATTTTCAAACAAATTTAAATCATTTTTTGATATTTTTAATAAAGTGTACAGCCTTGAAAAATATTAAATGTATAAAACGTTAATGGGGAATATGAATATTGACATCATTTATCAATCAGTTTTTGACTTTCTGGACGATTTATGCCCTCAAGGAGTACTAAAATATTTGCAGCATATCAGCATCTTGATCTTAGGAATTACAAAAACTAATATTTGTTTTAAATTTTTGGTTTTTTATTAATTAAATACTAATTTACATGTCTTGATTGATGGCTACTGTTCTTAATCAAAAATATATGCAGTTCAAAGGAGTAAACTATAAACTATAATTATTGTACCTTGCAATTCTATATACTCCACAATTTACATAACCATTGGCCCAACAGGACAACAAGCAGCACATACCCTTAAAAGATAGTCCTGCAAAGAGCCGCAATGACCAGCGGCAAGGACACAACAGAAAGGCGCTGCGACTATTTTGGTGGCGCATTTTAATAAAGTTAACTGCAGCCGTCGGAGCATTGTGTCTAAACTTTTCGTGAGGTCCTGTAGGTGCACGAGGGGAAAGTTCCAACCCCCAACTCACCCTTTTGTTGGGACTTTTCATTACTGCGTCGCCGAACTGCCAACAATGCTGGCATTGTCCTTGCACTTCCTTTCACCTGTGTTCTTTTTTGACAGCCGTAAACATTTACACACTTCTTCTCCGTCGTCTGGCGGCGATCGTCATTTATTTTAATGAGCTGCGAAATAGAATTTCTAATGCCCGAACTTTTTTGCCAGACAGGAAATAGGTAAACGCCTTTCCCTTTCCCTTTCCTTTTCCCTGGCGAACCCATTAAAAGACACCTTCGAATATAATATATATATATATCTGTATAATATATATTTGGTATTCTCATTCGCATAATACATTTCTTTTGGTTGGTTGTTTATATGTATGCTTTAGCTGGAGGACATTGAATTGAATGTTGTTACTGTTTACAAATTGTTTGCTTGGTAAGTACATAATACGTTGATTAACCTATTTACATAGCCGCTACTTTTGATATTTGGTATTACATAATATTACGCATATTTGATTATGTTACTAGATAATAATATATGTATATAGCAAGTTTCTCCGAATTTGTTTTTGAAACACCTGTTGTCCCTATGCTACTTTTGATATACAATTTGCGTGGGTTAATATTTGGTTCTCTCTACGATTTGTTTTTAATCCGTAAATTAAATATCCAAAATATAAACTCCGGTTAAAGCCAGCGCCGGCCAAGTGGCCGGGCATCATCAACAATGATCTTATAATTCTGTAATTTTTATCCTTGTATAATATGGGTATTAACTATATACAAAGCTCGATTATCGTTTAATTCGCACCACCGACAGGCGGTGACAGCTTAAGCTTTCCATAATTTTACCTATACGTTCACTTATGCAGTTTTTGCCGTTTTTTGAAACCCAAATAAATACGCTAAACCCAAAAGGACATGCAAACAACACCAACACAAAGGCAGTTACGAGAGAGAAACAAAAACGAGAAATACAAAAATGTAATTGGTATAGCTAACCGCAGGATATAGCCGCTGCTCGTATGTCATATCTATGGCTAATATAAAATGATATGTTTTTACGTAATTTACGTTATTCATTCCGCTTAACTCCTTTCCCGAACCCCTTTAGTTAGTCTGTTACAAAAATACTGAAGAAATTGCACTTGTATCGTGTTACGATCGCACAAAACACTCCTGCGAGAGGACCACCTCCTGAGCCTCCCCTTGACCTCGGACTGCTGACCTATTGGGGGGCCAGGGCCAGGCCTAAACCATTTGAAATCAGGCTCAAAGCGTTGGCTGTGGTAGAAGGACTTTGTCCAGATGTTTCCTGTAAGTAAAAGTAGCATCATATTTAAATAGTTTCATATTTAAATAATTTGATATGAATTTTAATAAAGAATTTCGTAATATATTTATAAGGTTATCTTTCTTGTCTTAAATACTTTATAGGATATTTTTTATATGCTTTTATTTTATCAATATATCATGTTCAATTACTTAAATTATCCCAACAAAGATTTCAAGGATTAACCATACTCACAATGCTTAGAGTGCGGACAATACAAGCCCTGGTGGCGGGCGGCTCGTCCGCTTCCAGCCCGGGGGAACTGCCCCGAGAGGAGACGGATCCATTGAGCAACTTGACATTCAGCTCATCGGAGTGATGCGTCTGCTGGGAGCTGCTGGACAGGCGTCCGTCCAGCGAGAGATCATCGCGATGCTGATCCTGCAAGGGAATCATTAAATAAGCTTCTTCAGAGGCAATGCTACTCGCTAGACAACCCACCTCCTTGGGACTGGCACTGGCGCTGGGACTGAACTTGATTTCCAGCTGGCAGTTGGTGTCCATGTCGCTGGCATTGCCATTTTCACCCGATGCGGTGGCCATTAAATTGCCAGCTGCCGAGGGCGACATGTGGCCATTGTTGTCATTGTTGTCATTATTGTTGTTGTTGTTGACAATGCTGCTGTCCAGGATGCTGTTATTATTGCTAATTTTGTTATTGTTATTGGGCTCATTCTTGAGCATCGGCGTCACTGGCATCTGTGGGGGCGTCTGCTTTGTGGCAGCTGCCACCTCATCAGCGGCAATCGTAGGATGTCCATTCTCCACGGCGGCAACTGCAACGGCGGCGGCCATGTTGCTGGTAGAGTTGCTGATGCAATTGTTGTTGGCATTGCTGGCCTCATCGCCCAGCTCGTAAATGTTAACCATGTGCGCGGCCTGGGCATGGACCATCAAATCCCAAGGATTGGCAAACGCATCCTTGCAAACGGCGCATAGCAATTTGGCGCTTGTCGGCGGCGTCGTCTCTGCAAGAATTAATTAGTTATTTAAGTTGGAATTTGCCGAGACGGACCATAGAGAGAGGGCAGGCATAAATAACTCAATTTTAAATGCATTTCCAAGCAGCCACAGGACACGGACTCATATCCTTCTTGGGCCAGATGTTGCTGACTGGCAAATAGGCCTGTCTAAGACAAACACTTGGTGGGGGCTTCCTTTCGACCCGACAAGCCCCCGGACAAAAAGTGTTTAACAATCATAAATTAATTGCCAACAGACAAGCTGCCATGCCCACGCTCACTCCTCCTCACTCGAAGGACTTGGCCTCGCCACTTACTCGCACTCGCCGCAAAGGCAACATCCTGGCACTTGCATGTGAACCTCAGCTTGCAATAACTTTTCTTGTGGTCCAATAACTCAGACAGCTCGCCAAAGCTTTCCCGGCAATTGCCGCAGATTAATGTGTCCGGATTGCCTGCAAATATGCAAAGGGAATGGCCTTTATAAACAGAGTTTTAAAGTAAATAAAAAATTAAATTGTTAACTTTGAATTAAAAAATATTTTGTGGCAGAATTTAATTGATTTCTAATTTCTGTAAGCCATTTTAGCAACCTTTCCTTTCACTTCTTTGGTAACTACTGGTACAATTTTCTCTCCCATTAAACATTAAAAAGTTTTTAGTTATTAATTAAAGAAATATATTAAAATTGGAAAAAATATATATAGATTTAAATTGATATCTTGCTTCAGTTCCATGTTTCTACTTCGGGAAAATCAATTAGGTTTGGCCAGAGCTCCACCTCAGCTTCCAAGGACTCCTTATTGTTCTGAATTTGACTTGGATTTAGGTTCTCATCGACGGCATTATAAGTGTTCCTTTTCATACGATTCTCTAGCTGCAATTCTTGATCATTTGTGCCCGAAATGGGAATGGGAGCTGCAGCTTCCTCTAGGAGCAACTTATAGGTGTTCTTTGCTTCGCGTATTTGCTCCTTGAGATATTCATTCGAGAACTCATTAGTGTCCCTTTTCACACGGCTATCTGATTTCATTTCTGGCTCTTTTAGGTTTGAAGAAGGAACTGGGATTGGAAGTAATTCTTGATGCTTCGAAATGGAACTGGGATTGGCAGCTGCCTTAACCTTTTCGCGATATTTTGGTAAATCGGCAAAGAGTTTGGTCTCCGCTTGGAGTAACTGCTCCTTGTTTGGGGTTCGACTAGCTCGAAGATGTTCATCTGCGGCCGCATTTAAGTTTTCTTCCCCGTGGGTCTCTGGCTTGAGTTCTGGATTATTTATTTTGGGGCTGGAAATGGAAGCTGCTTTTTTAATTCTTCTCTGGGATCTTGCTACTTCGGCATAAAGGTCAGCTTCTGCTAGGAGCAACTTGTACCTGTCCTGTGCTTTGAGTGCCTCCTCCTGACTTAGAATCTGATTTGGTTTTAAATGCTCATCCCTGGCTTGATTGGTATTTCTTTTCACAGGAGTCCCTTGCTGCACTCCTTGATCCTGGTAGTAAATGGGAATAGAATAAGTAGGTGCCTTCATCTGTTTGCGATATTTTTCTAAATCTCCCCACACCTTCACCTCTGCAGCGAGTTGCTCCTCCTTGCTTAGAACCCTATTTCCTTTGAGATAATCATTCCCGCCCATATATGAGTTCCTTTTCACTCGTCCTTGCAGACCTTGATCCTTCTTCAAGTGGGAAATGGGGCTGACAATGGAGGCTGCTTTTTGAGCTGTTCTCCGGGATCTGGCTACGGCGGCATAGAGGTCTGCCTCTGCTAGGAGCAACTTGTATCGGTCCCCTGATAAAGGTGTCGTCTCTATGCTTGTTTTGAGATGCTCCTCCTTGGCCTTATTGGTGTTCCTTTTCACACGGCTATCTAACTTCATTTCTGGATCGTTTGTATTGGAATAAGGAGCTGAGATAAATAACTGTTCTGGTTCCTTCATGTTGGTTATGAAACTGGGATACGGATCTGCTTTAATCTTTTCGCGATATTTTGGTAAATCGGCCCAAACCTTGATCTCTTGACTGTCAAGTAACTCCATATTGGCCCTATTTGAGTTATCTTTCACATGGCCTCGCTGAAATTGATTATTTATTTCGTACATTGAACTGGGATTGGGAGCTGTTTGCATCTTTTCGCGATATTTTGGTAAATTGGCCCAAACCTTGAGCTCTGCGTCGAGTAACTGCTCCTTGGTGGGAATTCTATTCGATCGAAGATGTTCACCTGCGGCCCTCATTGTGTTCTTTTTCATACGACTCCCTAGCTGGAGTCCCTGGGAAGTTTTATCCGAAATGGAATGGGAAGTGGGAGTCTTACTATTATCTCCTTTCTGGCGCGATTTAATTATGTCATTCCAGAGTTCAATCTCTGCTTTGGCCAACTTACTCTTGTTCGCCTTCTTAGCTCTTCCTGTTTCTACGCGACTTCCTTCTACCTGCAGTTCCGGATCCTTGAGTTCTGAGTTGGCAATAAACTCATTGTATTTCAGTAAATCGCTAAAGGCTTTAAGCATCAATTCGGGATGAAAAACATTTTTATGGGCCCGCGGTTTCAGGGACTTCGACTGCTTCTTGAAAGCGTTCTGGACCTTTGGAGTCATGGGAACCTCAACGATTCGAAGCATTGTGGCCTTAGTGCAACATGGCAAGCGTTTGGTAGTGGATTTGGTAACGTGCTTTGTGGTCGATTTGGTGGGCGGCTTCGTGTGTCTTGTAGGCATTGCTGTAGTTATCTCGGGAGCTGCTGTGGGCTTCGCGGACCCTTCGGGTTTTATAATAACCGTTACCGATTCCTCACCCTCGCATGTGTCCGGTTCCTTTGTGGTTTTATGACTGGTTGCCTCCGAATCGCAATAATCCTGGTCTTCGTTCTGATCCGTTTTTGCCGCCTTAATTCCAAGCTTCAGGCCGGGTCGTTGGATCCGCTGATCTTGCTCAAAATAGTCAGACAGCTGCTGCAGCATCTTCATTTGCTCGACTGTTGGCTGCTGTGCCTGGGCTACGCTTTTCTTGGACACCGGAATCGTAAGGAAAGGTGGCTGGAAGAGATGCCCCTTTCCCGATGACTGTGACTGGGCATAAGCATGAGGCCTGTCAGCTGGCCAAGATTGCCTCGGAGTGATGTTGTTCTTCAGCTGAATCTTTGGCTGCTTCTGCTCGAGACTTTCTTCCTGCAACTGTGGCGTATACTCGATATTGGGTCCGATGGTATCCGAAGCAGCCACCTGCTGATTAGCACTCCTCCCGGTTTCCTCCGAGTGTCGATTACCTGAACCGATGGCTGGCCGTCTGGTCAGCAGGCTGCTCTTTAGGTTGAGAATTCCGTTCATATAGTCCTGCGACATGGCCTTCCTGTCTTGGACACGAACCGGTACGACATTCGATATGGTTGAGAGGACTATGATAACGAAAAGCGCTAGTGCGCTTAGTGACCCGGATTTATACATTTTTCACTTTTAGGGAACGAAGTCGTTAGCCGGCAGCAGTTTAGACAAACTGAACTGGGACTAGCTAAGTAGTTGAAAGTTGATTCAATTTCCAGAGGTTGTTATGATCATAAATATGTTTTCATTTAAAATGTTTCAAAATAAACAAAACTACATGTTTTAAAATGAGGAAAACTGAATTAATAAGAAGCTGTTTTATTTTTAACTTTGTTATTTATAACTTTGTTTTGCCACTTTGCCTGTATTTGTAAAAATCCTTAAAACCATCCTCAACTTAATCTTCTTCATTTTTCGCTATTTTCCAAGTGACCAAACTGAGACCAATACTCACTGTAGACTTTGAAGGGTCCCCACTGCTGATGCAAACTTAATTGCTCATGTGCCTGATGCTGCTGTTGATGCTGCTGTTGATGTTGCTGCTGTTGATGCTGCTGCTGTTGTTGTTGTTGATGTTGCTGCATCAATTGGCTGTGCAATTGTAGTGGCGTCGCCGCCTGATGAGGCTGCGGTTGCTGTGGGGACAGCGCCAGAGTCAACGGCTGCAGCAACGGTTGCTGATGTTGCTGCTGCTGCTGTTGCTGCTGCTGCTGCTGATGGAAGGACCCTCCCACAGGATACGGCTCGCCGAGCGCCGTTTGATTAGCAATTATTGCTGACTTTGCATTCTGCGGCAATGTCGTTGACTGGACCGCCACGCTGCTCTTCAACTGGAATCCGAACTGCTGCGGATGCTGGTGAGGATGGGGATGCGGATGCGGATGGTGAGCCATTGGTAGTTGCTGCTGCTCCTGTTTGTATTGCGACCAGTGGAGGGAGCCCGGCGCCGCGGATGCCGTGGTGGCCACATTGGAGAGCAGGTTCTGCTGATGCAGCAGCAGCTGCTGCTGGGGCAGCAAATTGGCCATCGCCGCCATGGCAACCGCTGCCACCTGCTGCTGGTGCTGCTGTTGTGCCGCTGCCGCCTGTTGCTGCTGTGCCTGCTGCTGTTGTTGCGCCGCCTGCTGCTGCTGCTGCTGGTGAACAGCAGCCGCCACTGCCGCTGCACTATGGTGTCCATGTCCAGGCAGCTGCTGCTGCTGCACTGCAGCCGCCATGCCGCCGCCATTGGTCATTAGGCGCTTCCGTTTCTTGGCTCGCACACCATTAACTCCACCGCCGCCACCTCCACCTCCGCCACCACGGAGCAAAGCCGAGGAGCAGTAGCTGTCGTAGAAGTAGTCCCTGCACAAAGAGAAATTTGTATGTTTCAGTATTATTTCAGAATAAAAACTTAAAGGAAAACTTAAAGATCAGCAAAATAATCATAAAACCTTTTAAAACTAAAGGTACAAAAAAAAAATTAAAAGAGAAAATATATAATCTAAATTATAATTAAATATTTAAACCTGAAAGCAACATATGTAGTTACTTGAATGACTTTAGTAAAAATCATATCATAATACAGAAAAAATATTTAAATATTAAATTATTCAATAAAAAATTCCAGAACCCTTTTCCTCAATAATCTATACTAAATATTAAAAGCAAAAATCCCATTTAAGCTATTAGCCTTAATTCGTCCCCCTCGTTGAACGACTTCACACCTCCTCATTAACTGCCTATAAACAGCCTGCCAACTGTTGCCTATTTGAAGTGTCAGTCATTCAGCCAGCCAGTCAGTCACTCCCCAGGTCAACCCATCAGTCCGTCAATATTTGCTTAGGCTGCCATTTCTGCCGTTTGAATTGTCATTTGGCAATTGTGTTTGGGCCGCCCGCTGGGTTTGGTTGCCAGTGATTGATACAAATGGCGAAACAGGCCAAAAGCAGACATCCTCCTCGTCCCAACCAATTGTGGTCAGAAGTGGGTAAGTGGGGTAACGGGGGGCGGAGAAAAGGGTCCTCGCATAGAGGGAGTGGCGCAACAATTGCGGCTTTTTCGGTCAGTTTGTGTGCGGGTTTGGTGAGGGGCGAGAAGGGGGAAGCGACCATTTAATGACAAACACGAGAGCACCTGGATATACCAGGGATATAGGCAGTGGGTGCTGTCGGGCCGACATGTTTGCGTTTTAATTACAATCAAGCCAATGTCAGTGGAGCTTCCTACATGAAAAGAAATGTTTTTCAAAGCCATAAACTTGGATTTTTAATACACAAAAAATTAAAGTAAACTGGAGTTTATTTTAAACTATAACTTGCTACGAATCAATGTAAATATCTGTATATAATTTTTCCATCAGTTTAACCAACTCCTGGCCGATGTTCTTTTTAAAGGCTCAACGCATTCAGCTTCGGCGTCATTAAGCTTAAATTAAATATTTCCACACGAGTGCCGAGGAGGGAAGTCTGACGGTCTGGAGGTCTGCAGGTCGTCAGGTCTGCAGCTCAAGGCCCAAATAAATTGTGGATGTCGCTCAGTCATCATTAAGGCCGCGCCACGACAAAGACAAACAAGTGCACATGTCAGCGCCAGGACATTATGGCATACATTGCAACTGTCACTCACAGGATACGCCGGGATACGGAATACGGCAGCCGAAATGCGAAATACGAGTGTGTTGACGCAGCCCTCGAAGCTCGAACACTGACCCGCGCCGAGGAAAGTGGAAAAGTGGGAGACGGAAACTTGGCCCGCACCAAAAACAAAAAAAGCACTTGACAGCCAAATATTTTATGCCGGACGATGGCTGAAACAAAGGGCACCAACGCCCCCATCGGCTGATGAATGGTTTCTTATTTATTTATTTATTTGCGGACCCAAGGAAAGCCGTTAAATGATATGTAAATAAAGCCTAAGTGAATGCCACATGGCGGCGTTAAATTGACCAAAGTTAACTTTTAGATTAAATTGAAATTGACTTGGATTCCGGAAGGAGTCTTCTCCCACCCCCCGCAAACTTACCAATCATTTCCGGTCTTGCTAACATTCTGGCGTTTCCTTCCGATCTGATGCGCCTTCGGTTCCGCCACCATGTTGACATCTGGAAAAGGGAGGAAAGAGGAAATTCTTAATATCAGAAAGCTAACCATTTTTCTTTGTACCCCAAAAAAATATTTATCAAAAAAGTAAACAAAACAATTTCGTTGCCCTTTGAAGTCATTGTCTAAGCAGCCACACAAAGGACAATGGCAGCAGCCCTTTTGCATTTGCCATCCTTATCACCGCACTCCTTTCATTATGCAAATGAATGGACAGGAGCTGTGAGTGATTAAAAAAAGCTTTCTATCAGCCTGCATGTCCATTGGCCAAATGCATTCCGCAGATAATTCAATCTGGCTGGCCCCCAAATCATTAATCTTAATAAAACTGCGCCACAGCCAGACTGAACATTGTCAGTTCTTGTTTATGCATAAAAACAATGATGCTGAAAATGTAATAAAAGGGTGTAAAGCGGGGAATAACCTTTGGCAGGATATGTGTTCATTTAAGGTGTTTTATTATTTCATATTTACTATGAATAAAAATCGTTAAAAATAAAATAAATCACAATTTTTAATGGTTAGTAAACCGAATTTTTATTCTATTTAGTAAAAACTATACGTTTTCTTAGAATTTTAAATAAAATTGGCCTTTGATAGGGTATGAGTTTATTTTATTTAGGTTCGTATTTTTAAAAAAGAGTAAAAATATCCCAAACGCTAATGGAATAAACATATATGTTTTATAGTTAAATACAAATTTTCCAAACTATATTTTTCTTGTATTTCCTTTAATTTGTAATCAATTATTTTTATGCCTAGCATTTTTATGTATTGATTTTTATGGTACATAAAATTTGTAGTTTATATTTAAGAACTTGCTACTACTTCTTACATATTTAGCAAGTAAGTGTATAATGATTTCACCTTGTTTCATTTTCCAATGAAAAGGGTGCGACAGAGGCTGATTTTTTTCATAGGGAAAGCTATCTGCAGGAGGAAGGGACCCGCGCTCGTTCATCATAATTCATGACAAAGTTTGAAGTGCGACGGCTGCGCCTCGGCGTTTGGCCAAAGGAAATGGGTCTTTGGAAGATACGTAGAAAGAGGGGGAGTTAAAACCGGCCCCACAAATTGGTGGGGCAAAAACCAAAGAAGTTGGCTGGAAAAATACTAGAAGAAAGGCGGGCGTGATGGCATTTCCACTTTTCCCTTTTTGCAGCTGTTTTATTTTTACTCTGGGATGTTTTTCTTTCTTTCCTTTTTCCTGCCTTACTGTCCGACTGCTCGGCTGGCAGGCTATAATTAAGATTAAGGATAAAAGCGTAAGAAGGATTTGCAGAGCCAACTTTCCCCCCAGCCAGTGTAAATCGGTTTAGCTGGCCTGGCCGCATTTTCCATTTTCCATTTTCGCAGCGCTTCAAAGTCAATGGCGCGTAGCAATGAAATATTACGCTGCTTCTCATTCCTAATCAGTGGAATTAGCATTTCACATTTAGCATTTTGCATTTGCATAAGCGGTAGTATTTTTCATTTTATTTTATTTTGTTGTCTTGTTTTTTGTTATTTTTTTTTTATGAGTGCCTTTGAATTATTTTCTTTTTTTTTGCGTGAGGGCGAACATCAAGCATCTGCGTTGCCGCCAGCAGAAAGGATGCCGCTCATCAGCTGACATTGCGCACTAAGTGCATTAAGTTGTTCTCCACACGAGCAAGGATATTCGCATGGCAGCTGCAACTGGCGTTGAATTATTTCATTAAACGCTGAACCAACTAGACTGTCAGAGAGAGTCAGGGGTAAAAAACAGATACATACCAAGACAGTCGGCTGTCTGGCGCAACATTGAAATTTCATTAAAAGTATCGTGCCAAGATTTATGTCGGCTGCACTTTAAGGTTTTTTGCCGCGCCGGCACTGACTTCCGGACTTTGGAAAATACTCAGACATTAGTCGGCGGGGTGTCTAAGATATGGCCAGTACACATGCAGAGGGTGCTGCTCCTTCATTACGATTGCCAGGACCTTCTCCTTTCTTGTGGCTTTTTTCGCGCGTTTGTTCGATTTTAGTGCAACGCTTCCGCTGCCGTCGGCCATTAACCTGACGGCTCCACTCTGTTCCTGTACACCAGCCCCACCACTAGCCACTAGCTTTAGCTCTAGCAACTGAACAAAAAACCCAACGTATCCTGCGGACATGCAACTTCGGCCCAGGAGAAGGACTATGTGGCGAGGGTTAAGGTCTGGAATGTCTATGCAAAGCAGCAGCAGCCTTCGTTAGTGGCGAATTTTAAAGCAAGGATTTTAAACAGCTGAGAAGGTTCGAGGTTTTAATATCAACATATCAATATTAAAGTTAAACAAGATGAAAATTGTAGCTTTTGATTTAAACTTTCTTTTAAAAACTCCTAATTTATAAAAGTCATTATTTTGATATTTATAACATAGATTATTTTGATGTTTTTTAAACAGTGTTCTAGGCCTGAAATAATAATTATAAAATAGAGTAAAATATCTCCACTCCAGTTTTTATGATTTCCAGGACCTAGCTCACGCAACAGGACTCACCTAATGTCTGGCTAAGCACCGTCTTGCTATCCTCGCCGTGGCAGGCATTGCGGGCATCGAACGGGTTGGTGAACTGCACAAAGGCGTAGCCCTTGTGCATGGATATGCCTGAGGGACAAGAAGACAATGGATTTATTGAAGGAACAGCCGTATGTAGGAGGAGTGGGAGGAGGGACTCACCTGCAAGGCGGCCATAGATCTGAAACATGCGCTCCACATCCGTTTTGGAGCATTGGAAGGTATTCAGATTGCCCACAAAGATGCGCGAGTTGACCGCCTGCGGATCCTGCGAGTTGGTCTGGTTGGACAGCTTGGACAGCTTCATGGTGGCCGCTTTAGGACCTGCCAAGGACACGGGCAGGGACACTGGGTGAGCCAGAGGCAGTGACAGTGACAGCGGCACCGGCACCGGCGCAGCCGCGGCGCACGTGTGTCCAAAGTACAGGAACGCAATCCTGCCGTCTCCCACCGTTGTCCTTTTTCGCCGATTTCCCTGTGCGTTTGTTGTGGCTTAGACAACGACGACGACGATGACGACGGGGCCTTTTGTCAACGTCGACGGCTTATTGCATTTGCAGTCGGATTGCAGGATTGTTTTCCCCCCTCTCGCCGCTGATTTTCCAGTTTTTTAACGAATCCAAATCTGTGAGCGGCCGCAGATTGTCCGTTTTTTTTCGCAGTAAAATCTGCGGAATAAAAAAGAAGAACGCATTGCACAATAAATAAAAATCACATCCGCCTTTGTTCCCTTTTGTTGTTTGTCATATCAAATGGATATCAACCGGCGTATCGTGTATTTGCATTGCGTATATATATACAGGATTGGGTTTCGTATTTTCACGTTGTTTTTGGGGATTTTTATCTTATCGCCAGGCAATTAAAATGCAAAAATGCCTTTTTAATTGAAATCAACTTTTTCAGTCGTTAATACTTTAATCAGCTTTAAGAATGCCGGATAAAGTCCAAGGTTTGAGGAGTAATCGATGAAAGTTTGGGTAACTATATTTGGTTATCTGAGGTTAAATTATGTTTTTATTAATATAATATTTAACATCTTAACAAGAAACTACCTAGAATTTGTTTTATTTTTTATGATTTATTTATTTTAAGGAATTCCCGGTAAAGATCTAAATGTCTGCTTTGATTTTCTTTTCTCAACTGTAATGAATAACTAATGAACATTTGTGTGGTAATTTAATAAACTATCAAGACTATATATTTTATTTATTTTTACCTAATTTGTAGGTAGCTAAACATCCTTCCTGTTTTATTTTATATAATTTGTCCTATGTCTTCCCCTACATATTTATGTCTTTTGGCTTTTACTGGGGACATGTTTTGAGCTTGTTATTAAATTAAATTACTTTCGAATGGCTTACGCATACAGGAACAAGCCCAGTTGGGCAACCATTATTCTCACTGAAAAATTGAGGGAAAAGCGAGGCAAGCTGAAGGAAAAAAGGAACAAGAAGTGGCGAGGCAGCAACAAAAAGGAAACTTTGCTCTCGCTCGTGTAAAAGTGAAAAATTAAGCGTTTTTATTGCGCTTTCGATGGCAACAGTGCAGCGCCTCCTTGTCCCACATCCTCGTCCTCTCGCCTCCTCGCACACAATGGCAACATGTGTGCTGTTTTGCATAGCACACACTGTGTATGTGCGTGTGTGTGGCAGAGGCATTAAAATGTACAAAAGACGTGCATGAAATGAAAATAAAACATGCAGCCATAAAAATAAAATACTCGTGTACTAGCAAATTGTTAATGTGATTTTTATGCAATCCACACCCCAAAGGAATTTATTGCGGATTTATGGGTGTGCCAGTTGGTGTTAATTGTGAAAGCTTTTGGCGCTTTAGCCAGGCTCTAATATGGGCTAACATATCAGTTGATTGTGGGAGGGAAAACAATGCAGATAAAACACACTTGCTAAACAAAATGATATTTATTCACTTTGGAATCATATTTGTCTCTGAAAACATTAAAGTATTACAAGGATCATTGGGTTTCTTAAGCTCTTTTAGCCATTAAATTCCTATAAAAAGAGACATATAGTATTTAAAGATAATACAAACTCCCTCTATCGTGATCTCATCCGTAAAACCATAGTAATTTTGCATTGATCCTTATCTGCAGCTTTTCCCATCAGTTTTATTAAAACCGCTTTCGCATTGTTTGGCATAAATCAAACAGAGAATCGGGAAAGGAGTCAGAAGGAGTTGGATATTCATGGCTTTGGCTGCATTGTGCTCCAGTTATGAGTGAAAGGCTCTTTATTTATTATAATGGCATTCCTGCCAGCCATTCTCGCCGGTCTCCTGTCGTCTGGGCTTCATCCATTCATACGCCCATTCAGGCATTCACTCACTCATTCAACGGTTTCTATTTTTGTGTCGCATTGTCCTTGCAAATGAAGGAACAACGCCGTTGGCAAAATGCACAGTGAATAAAAACTGGTAGATCTGTTGCCGTGATATCATTTTAAATGGAAAAGAAAAGTCATACTGTTATCGGTTAGGCATCAAAGACTTTTAGGGATTAGGGATAGAAATTCCATAAATTAAAACCATTTTTTCCCAGTGTTCTCCATATAACAGCTTCCTTGCTGACTTACGTTCGCCATTGTGAAAATCCGGCAACAATAGCAACCACATCATCGAGAAGTTACAGTCTGTTAAATCGTATTGAATAAACGTTTTGAATATGCAACAGTTTTCGTGGCCTACATTTCAGGGCTGTTGGCATTTTAATGAACGCAGCTTTAATTAAAACAACAATAAGGTGAGAACGGGGAGAAGGGGAGAAGCTGACAAGTTTAAGTTCGCTCTGCCTATCAGCAGGTGACTAAGTGTAGTCCTTCCGCCCTGGCAGCGTGTGTGTGCGGGTAAACTTCCTCAAGTGTCGGCAAGTGGTTAGTTAACTCGGCTTAATTATAATTAACTGCACTACCCCAAGTTCAACCGCTAGAAAATGTGCAGGAAATTGCCGCCTTTCTCTTTTCTTTCCTTCTAGAAGTCCTGTGAGGGGGATTTTTTAGGCCCAGGACAAAGACTGCCAGCGACTGCACTTTTATTTTCCAGACGCCTGAGCGCAAAAGTAAATTAAGACGCCTTCGTGGTGGTGAGAAAGCAAGTAAAAGTCGTCGCCGGCTAAACTTTAGGATTCCAGAGCAGGAAAGGACCTCACCTCCTGCATCCCTTTGGCCACATGTGAGCTGAACTTTGTAATTGAGTGTAGAAAATACACACAAACAAGCCAGAGAATTAGACGAAGATGAAATGCTCTACAAATGAATTAAGAGTTCAAGGAAAAATTGCAAATAAATTATTATTAAAAGATTTTAATTATAAATTGATTGCCATATAAAATTTGAAAATAAAACTATTTAATTGCTTAAACTGACAACCTTCTTGATTAATTCAAAGGACTCTCCCCTGTTAAGCTTTTAATTACTTTGGCTCAGGATCCCAACGCCTAATGCCCTGCATTGTCTATGGCTTAAAGTCAACGACTCGTTGGACTACATTCAACGGCAGCTGCTTTTCCATATATATTTTTCGCTATTTCATTTTCCCCTATTTTTGCAGCCGGTGTTAAAGCGTTTTGATGGGACCTCGACGTGCTATAAATAATGCAGCAAGCCATTAAGCGGAGCTTGCTGAAGAGCCAACGAGCCGATGCTGGCCAGGATTATCGGAGGCGAGCGATCAAATGTCAAAGGACACATTTCGTCACCAAGCCTGTTGCTATTTACTGCCTACTACGAAAGTCCCGTGTGTTTTCTTTTTTCATCTATACATATGTTTATATGGCAGACAACTTTTCATTTCAAATTGCCAGCGGCGGCAGCGCTGATGATGAGGTGGAGGCTGGATGGGGTAGCTGGCTGGAGATGCTGGGAAATGGCAACCCTAATAGCGGAGCACAAAAAATGAATAGACGTCGTGGCCCATTGAAAGCCGAAAAGTCAACAAAGGAGGAGGAACAGGCGGCGATTCGTGCCAGATAGGGCGACAAATAACCCCAATTGAAAGGGGGTTTTGGGTTTGGGGTTGGCCAAAAAAAAAGCGAGGGGAGGAGCGATGATGTTGATGATGATGATGGTGATGCCATGTGTGTATTGACAAGCCAGCAAACAACTTTATTCATAAGCAGTCAAACAGGACGAAGTCGTCGAGCCAGAACGTAGACCGACCGAACCCAACCAGACCCGCAGACGTGACCCCATGGCCAAGCCAAACAGAATCCCATCCGAACTCGAATGGAATGCATATGCATACACTGAGAAGAAAGGTGAAATATTTTTATAAAGGTGATAGGAAAAGTTGTAGAGTTCTTTGTATTATTTTTCAGATGAGTACAAGTAAAGCTTTAATTTATTTGCAATATCAAAAATGCTGTAATAAATATATATTTATTGCTTTCTAGTTTTCTACAACTTTTATCATATTTTCTGCTATATATTAAAAGCTATTAAATCTTAATTTTCTTTGTGAACATTTTCCCCAGTGCCTGAGCCTTTGCCCAGAGATGACTTCACGTCTGCTAGCGATAACTCAGTGGAGTTTATAGAACTCGGACCCGAGCAGACTCCAGCACACAGGACTTTCAGGACTTTCATTCTACGAAATTCATACTTGGCATAAAGTTTAAAATTCCGAAGGAGAGCTCAACATTGTCGATAAGCGGGGAACGTGTCACAGCCGCATCACAATATAAATATAAAAATAAATATATATTTTTTCTTTTCTGTTAATTTATTGTAATGCGCAAAGCAATTGGCAAAGGAGTGAGAAAGTCAGACTCGAAAACTCGCATTTAAATATATTTACAGGCGTATTAAGTGCCAACTATTTGCATAAATAACAAGAAATTAATAACAAACACGCGGCGCCATGGCAGCAGTTGCGCAAAAGTTAATAATTGCTGCATGTCAACAGGCTGCAGAGTGGGTGGAAAATGAAAATTGGGCGGAAAATGCGCTTGACATGTGGACCACATATAAATGAAAAATATGCAAAAAGGAGCAAGAGCCGGGAGGGGATAAAAAAAAACAAAAAGGAAAACATGGAGAGCCGAAGCTGGTATACCATTTTATCACTTGACAGTAAATGCGTTTTATTACGTTGCTCATTAAACAAATTAAATTTGCAAATGGACACAGTGAAAACGGGAAAATCGGAAAAGTATTTAAACAATTAAATGGCCAAGAAATTCGTACATTAAATGTCCGAGAATCGAACTCAGCGGGCCATTCACATGTTGATCATTTGAAATCAAGCTCTTAATTGCAGACAGAAATTAAAATTTTAAATAAAAACAAGGAAAAAATATTGATTTATGTTATTTGAACATTTAAATTTATTTCAAAATAAAATAAATATTAAATTTATTTATATAAAGATGGCTGGAAGAGCCATTTTAGGCATCTTCGTAAAGATTTAAACAATTTTACTGAAATGCATGTATTAAGTTGGGTAAAACTATTTATATATATAATAAAGAAATATAATTTTATATATAAATTTATACATAACAAAAATATAATCCATATTGAATATTTTAAAATTTTATGAATTCCTAAATGAAGCGCAAAGTGCTTAACTATTTAAACTCGCCTAAAAGTCGGCTGTAAATGTTGGCATAGAGAAAATCCCTTCCTAAGTACTCCAGTCCTAACATAATTTAATAATTTGTTTCGTTTGTAATAATTTAATGCGATTTGGGGGTATTATATGTAGCCGCTCTTCACACAGCCGTTAAAGTGTTAAATTTATTGTTATTGTAGCCCCTGCTTGCAGTTTCAATTGCAGTATTTGTTTTATTTCGCTCTTTCGGTTCAGGCTGCGGTTCTTTAGCGCGCATTCATTCATTATCCTCAGTCACAGGATACATATGTACATAGGACTTTGCACTTGGAGAAACAAATTTAATACATATAAATATATTTAAAATAAGTCAAGACATTAACTAGTTTCGTGATCGATAGATTAATACAGCAAGTTACTGAATACCTTTTTTTCTTTTTTACCAAGTTGAAACCCTTTAAGCCAAATATTAATCCTATGCTTTTCAGTGTATTTAAATATGTAAGTATATTTGTGTGCGTGTGGTGTGTCTGGTGTGGCAATAAAAATGGCTTGAATATTTTTCAGTTTGTTATGCATTCTCTCCTCTGCCACTTGGGCCGCAACAACAATTATGAATAACTCGCTGCATAATGGCCGGCAAGCTGTTCCTATGGAATTTTCCTGTATGTGGGATCGATTACTAGGAGGGGATATGGGTATACGGATAGGGAAATGGATATATGCATGGTAGGGTATGCATACATATACAAATATATATCACTTCGCCAATTACGTGGCAGCAACGGCGACAGTAATCAAATAATTGTTGCACTCGCTGTCATATGTATCTCTCTTTGGCTTTAATTATTTGCACAGTTTTCCATTCCTGTAATGGACACGTCGTAATAAGGATATGCGGATAAAGGCCTGAATATGCCAACGATTATCCCTGTTATACCATATTATTGTTGATTTTCAATTGAAGTGAGCTTAATTTTAACTCTTACTTTCATAAGCTATAGATTTTTCATTGCAAGCATTGATATTGCCTTAACCAGAGGCTGAAATTTATAATCTGTAGTTCGGTTTAAAGTAAAATTATTTATATGAGCACATCAAAGGTTATATATCATTTGATATTATAATTTAATCGTTGTATCATTTGTTTAATATTTTTTAGAAATTATTTAATTACAAAAATGTATAAATTTTACCTTCAGAGAAGTAAAATATAGTAAATCCATCGATTTCTGTACTGGCTCTGAGTAATCCAGACAATCGTAGCATTATCTGATATATATAAACCACCTGAATAAATATTTAGCTTATCGCATTTCAGCTCAATTAAACTCGATTGATTTAGCTGAATGCTAATCACTTAAAATAGCAATATAATGTGGAAAATAATATGGAAATCACTCTTTATTTGGAATTGATTTCCCTTTGAAATATGCCTATGTGTATTATGCCCCTTTATAGTTTCTGATTACCCCCCGATCCGGAGATAACCTTGCGCTGCCCACCACTTGACATCGACCACCACAAAATCGAATGATTCACGCACAAACAACAGAAACAGAAACATATATTCCACTTGAACGAACTTCATTGGCGATTTAATTGTTGCGAATTTTTCTTGTTTAATAAATTCCATGGGAAACTTTTTTTTAAATGTTTATTAATGAAATTCATATTCATGCTGTGTTATTCAGATTGCTGAAGAGCCAAATTTGTGGCGCCTATTTAATTATCCAATTACAACGGCAGCATCGGCAGTGCGAGAAATTAACTTAAATGCGAAAATGTTCGCTGGCGGCGCTTTAAACATTTCAACGGGGAAAATGCTCGGAAAAGCGGGTGTGGATGGAGGCGGAAGCGAAAACCCAAAAACACAAACACACAAATTCGAAATTTTTCGGCTATCGCTTTTGGCTGAATGCGGATGCGGCGGATTTGGTTACGGTTCTGTTTTGGGTTTTCAGGTTTTTACTGTCGATATTTCGCCCTGCTTGCCGTAGTTATTTGTTTGTTATTCCTTCGGTTTTGGTTTTTGCCAACACATGCGTTTTTGTGGTCCATTAAAACAGTCAACGGCAGTAATCTTTTTTTTTTTTTTGTAGGAAATATTCTGTTTAATAAATTCATACAATTTCATTACACCGATTTAAGGGAAAACTATATCTAACAATTTTATTAATTTAAAATTACTATTCCTATTTGTCTGAAATTCTTTGATATAAGAAAATATAAAATAAATAAATAAAAGCCAGGATTAGTTGAAGTATTTTATTTACAATTTCAAAAATGTTTAAAAATGTTAAAAATTCTCAAAAAGAGTTTAAGTAAATATTTTAATATTATTAAAAATGGTTATAGTATAAAATTAGGGTGGGAAATTGTAATTAAAAAATCCAATAAATAAAAAGAAATCTAGATATTGAGCCATCACTGATAGCAGTATCGCTAATGTCGTGGAAATTGAGTCGAACAGCAACAGCAAGCGACGGCGGGGAAATTCATGGAAAAGCGGCGCACAAATATAGAAAAACTATTTGAAAAAGACCAAAGCAAGGTCAAGTGAAGAGAGTTTTCATACACTATCACCCCTCAATGTATCTCTCCCTCTCGGCATCCACAGCTCTCTTGCGCCTGCCACTATTAACGTCACCAGCTGCGAATGAGTCATTACTTGCCACAGTGTAACTAATTTTCCGAGAGCCCACTGTGCCTGATCTCTCTCTTGCAGCGCTCTTTATGTGGGAGATTGAGTGTGCGCGAGTAGATTGTGGGGCCAGCGAGCGAGACAGACGTACTGTGGAGTGGCCCCCAAACAAGTTGGGAGAAAACTACAGCGGATCCACTGTGGGAAATTGAAAACAAATATCCAAACAAAAATGTGAAATTTTAAGATATTTAAAAATTTGTTATTGGAACTTTGGAGGAGATTAAATTTTCATTTAAATCTAAAAGCAAATGAATTATTTTTCTTATTTATAAGAGATATTATTTATTAAGAGATATATTAAATCAGCATTTAAAATTGATATTTAAATAATAAGTTAAATATGATCAATAAACAAACATTTTTTGCATATTTTAATAAACAACAAACATTATTAACCCAATAATGTAATCTAACATTATTGTTGCCGCAGCGCTGTGCTGAGTTATGTTGCCTTTGTTTCGTTTTAGTCCCATTGTACGACAACCCGTTGGACAGCCCAGCAATATCAGAAATTTTCTTCAATCGCCGCTAAGATTTCACAGCGTTTGGGCGTGTTTTTCTGTTGTATCTGAAATACATGCGGGCTCCAATCAATTCATAAATAATAATAATAAATAATAACTCACCAACCACCCAAAGCCGTAACAGTTCTGCCTTCAATCAAGTTTATGGATTGTACCGAAAAATTATCGCGATAAACTATACTCCAATTGCAATATTCGCATCGCTCCAACTAAGTGTACGTTTGTGTGGGCAACATTTGTATTAGTGCGTGAGCAAAATTATTGTATAATCGCCAAAAAAAAAAGAAAAAACGAAACAGAAATAATAAAAGCAAAAACGCCAACGCCAACGCGAGAATAAAAAGCAACAAAATCCGAAAAACTTGTTGAGCTAGTGAATTTAGTTGAAAAACGCCACTGAAAACATCGACAACAACGGCTGGAAAACTTGTTGAGCTCTCTGTAAATTACGGAACCCCTGTACTCAGCGATTGCTGGAATGCCAAACTGATAGATAACTGCAACGTGAACTATAAATTTTAAAGAACAATCCATCTGTTTTCACCTTCGACTTCCGTGACTACCAGAAAACTACCTACGCATCGTCATGCAGGCCATCAAGTGTGTGGTTGTGGGCGACGGAGCGGTGGGTAAGACCTGCCTGCTGATCAGCTATACGACCAACGCCTTTCCGGGGGAATATATCCCCACTGTGTTCGATAACTACTCCGCCAACGTCATGGTGGATGCCAAGCCCATCAATCTGGGTCTCTGGGATACGGCCGGACAGGAGGACTACGATCGCCTGAGACCTCTGTCTTATCCCCAAACCGATGTCTTCCTCATCTGCTTCTCCCTGGTGAATCCTGCATCCTTTGAGAACGTGCGGGCCAAGTGGTTCCCTGAGGTGCGTCACCACTGCCCCAGTGTCCCCATCATCCTCGTCGGCACCAAGCTGGATCTGCGCGACGACAAGCAGACCATTGAGAAGCTGAAGGAGAAGAAGCTGACACCCATCACATATCCGCAAGGACTCGCAATGGCCAAGGAAATAGCTGCAGTGAAGTATCTGGAGTGCTCGGCATTAACGCAAAAGGGCCTGAAGACGGTGTTCGATGAGGCCATCCGGTCGGTGCTGTGTCCGGTCATCCGCACCCGTCCGCGCCACAAGTGCGAGCTGCTCTAAGATTGGACCCCACCAAAAAAATTGACACAAAAAAGTATACAAAAATGATGTGAAGAGAACTAACTCGCTGGAGAACAAAGCGCAAATATTCTGTGCAAAATTTTCATATTCATTCGCTTTGTGTTGGGCCCACAGATACAGTGTGTGAGTGCGAGTGTGTGCGAGTGAGTGTGCGTGTGTATGGATGGAATGAGTGTGTGAATGAGTGAACGTATTTTTTTTATTTTTATTGTCAGCTTTATGCGGGGGAGCAGCTCAGCAGCCACAAAAACAAAAGCAAGAAGAAACATCATCAACGGCAATCAGCGAGTGCATCCAAGGGTGGAGCAATCGGGGGGTACGCAAGGGGGTCTCCGGGGGGGGTCAGATCATGCAAAGGCAAACATATTTATCTATATATAAGGTGATGTGTGCATACATGGGAATATATGTATTTATAATATTGAACTTCTTTAATTCGAAACAAAACTGTCACAGAGGATATAGCAATTTTTGTTTATTTTATATTTAATTTTATTTACTGAAACATAAATAATAGAAAATTATAAATGATAAATATTATTTCTTTAAATATTTTCATGGTTAAAATTTAAATTAAATTCAGCTATTCAAATTTTTTGAAACCCTTTTGAATTTATTTAAAAAACATCCATTTGTATTCACTTTATTATTAATTAAATATACCAAACTAATTAAAAAATATTTACAACTATTAAAAATTGCATTTAAAAAGGTTTTACTTTGGCACTCGAATTAAAGAAGAATAATTATTATAAACAATGCAATTTAATTGTATTTAATTTTGAGCAAACCATAACTTAAAATCCTTATGTGCTTCCCCAAAAACAAGTGCTTTAATATATTTTTATAATAATTTTAGGCAGCACACATTCGATTTTTTTTACTGCCCGTGTTTGCGCACATCTGGCCTCATGCAGAAGGAACTTAGCCAGGGAAAATGTATGACAAATCAAATAAAATTAATTGTAAATAAATCTAGACGATTTAGAGCCTTCGGCGCCTCCTAACACAGTCACAGACCAAGAACCATAACCATTACTAGATAGCCCTTATCTGGACGGGGTAGTATAAATAAGTAAGAGGCCCCGCCTATGGCCAATATCTAAACAATTGGACTGAGCAGAAATATATTTGGATTCGAGGAAATTGGCAAGCCGAAAAAAAATGTGTGTTTGTGTTCTTGTGGTGTGCCTGATGTCTGATCAACGGTCTTCCCATTTAATGCATTTTTGCCTGAACTTGATTTAATGTATACTAAATGCACAATTAGCCTCTACATTGATGTTCATTCATATACTGATATTTATGTTTAATAAATGCATACACTTTGCCAAATTACCGAAAATAGGAAAAAAATTTTATTTATATTAACACGTAATTTACCAATAAAGAGTGTAAAATTAATCAACAACAAAAATAAACGTTTGTAAAAAACAAACTATGTAATTATGAAGATTTATGGGGATAATGTGGGGCTGGAAATTGGGGGTGGGACTTACAAGTCCCCTGACTTGCATACTTTTTGGCGAAACAAGAAACATATATTCCATTCCAATCCAAACACATATTCCACTTGAACGAACTTTGGGCGTGTTTTTTTGTTGTATCTGAAATACATGCAGGCTCTAATCAATTCATAAATAATAAAAATAATAATAACTTGCCAACAACCCAAAGCCGTAACAGTTCTGCCTTTAATCAAGTTTATGGATTGTACCGAAAAATTATCGCAATCTTCGCATCGCTCCAACTAAGTGTACCTTTGTGTGGGCAGCATTTGTATTAGGGCGTGAGCAAAATTATTTTCTAATCGCCAATAATAAAAAAATAAAAGCAAAACCGCCAAGCGAGAATAAAACGCAAAATCCAAATGAGCTAGTGAATTTAGTTGAAAAACGCCACTGAAAACATCGACAACAACGGCTGGAAAACTTGTTGAGCTCTCTGTAAATTACGCAACTCCTGTATTCAGCGATTGCTGGAATGCCAAACTGATAGATTGCTGCAACGTGAACTATACATTTTAAAGAACAATCCATCTGTTTTCACCTTCGACTTCCGTGACTACCAGAAAACTACCTACACATCGTCATGCAGGCTATCAAGTGTGTGGTTGTGGGCAACGGAGCGGTGGGTAAGACCTGCCTGCTGAGCACCTATAGGACCAACGCCTATCCGACGGAATTTATCCCAACTTTTTTCGATAACCACTCCATCGAAGTCATGGTGGATGCCAAGCCCATCAATCTGGGTCTCTGGGATACGGCCGGACCGGAGGACTACGATCGCCTGAGACCTCTGTCTTATTGCCATGCGGATGTCTTCCTCATCTGCTTCTCCCTGGTGAGTTCTTATTCCTTTAAGAATGTGCGGGCCAAGTGGTTCCCTGAGGTGCGTCACCACTGCCCTAATGTCCCCATCATCCTCGTCGGCACCATGCTGGATCTGCGCGACGACATTGAGGAACTGAAGAAGAGGAAGCTGACACCCATCACATATCCGCAAGGACTCGCAATGGCCAAGGAAATAGCTGCGGTGAAGTATCTGGAGTGCTCGGCACTAACGCAAAAGGGCCTGAAGACGGTGTTCGATGAGGCCATTCGGTCGGTGCTTTATCCGGTCATCCCCACCCGTCCGCGCCACAAGTGCGAGCTGCTCTAAGATTCGACCAAAAAAGTATACAAATATTGTGTGAAGAAACATATTTATCTATATATAAAATGATGTGCGCATACATGGGAATATATTCAAATATTGAATAAATGCATACACTTTGCCAAATTACCGAAAATAGGAAAAACATTTTATTTATGGAGATTTATGGGGATAATGTGGGACTGAAAATTGGGGATGGGACTTACACGTTTTCCCTGACATTGCATACATTTTGGCGAGCCAGGAAAATTCAATACGCATCACAACTTTAATCTTATCTGCCGCATTCGTCACAAAATTTACGATAATTATTTCCGATTGTTGGACCCGAACCGGAAGCTCTGATCCCCTGTCGTTGAGTCAGGCAATTTGCCAGGTCCAATCATACGCACAAGGGGGGCTCCATCATATCTACTATATATATTTTTTGTGGTAGTTTCTTACGCTGCCAATCTATACTTCGATTGTCGTAATGAGCCAACTGATGATGGATTGTGGCCAAGTTTGTTGCGGTTTCTGCGGTGAGTGGTGTTCCCTCCTGCGTCTTCAGTGTGAATTTGACAAATAATTATATAAGACAACCTGCTGCGCCACCCACCCACACCCCCACGCGCATTTCAATGGCCTCTGATGGATGGGACACCACCTCACCCTGAGCGAGAGACCAACCCCCCAGCTGTGTTTTTGTCTGTGACGCGACAAATCGCATAATTGACCCACATTTCAAACAAACGTCTCGCCGACAAGAGGGGCCCAAGTGGGGGCTGTAAAGTCAATTTAATTAGCATAAACATTTGGCTAGCATCTACAACTACGCAGCTAGAACATGCACCTTTGGCACTAGAATGCGCCCAAGAAGAAGAGCCCAGCATCCGCTGAGTGAAGATGCGTTGACAGGCGTGGAATTTGCCGCAAATACCTTGTTGCATTTTCCGTTTCAATTGCAGGGAGGGACGGGAGCTTTAATTCAAAATAATAAAATGCACAAATAATTGAGATATATTGCTAGCAGGAAAACACGGTGAGTAGATCAAGGAAGATATTTAACTGGATAATTTATTTAAATTATTTTAATAATAAACTCAATAAAATCTTTAATTTCCTAATTGTGATTCATTCAATTACCATTTTCCTTGATCTATAATTTAAAATACACAATTTTCCACGCAATTCCCTTTGAATTGCGTCTGTAATAATGTTTCTTTTGTTCAACCTCAAAAAGTTTTTGTTGATCAAATAGGTAGAACTAATTTTCCATGGAATAACTAAACTTTAAAGGAATATTTTTGAAATTTTCGGAACTTTTGCTAAACGCTGAACATTTATTCATCAATAAACAAGAGCTGATCGAGATCTAAAGGTGTATTTATATGCATTTCATTGTGGTTTAATAGCACCAACCTCAAACATCTCTTGAATTGCCTTTAATTTCAACTCCCCAGTCGCATGTAAAAAGGCTGGAATTGGCGGGGGGGTAGGGGATAATCCCTGATTATCCCACCATCGAATCCAAGTGGAAAACTGCAGAATGGCCGAAACACCAAATATCGTAAAAGGACGACTGTTGTGCTGTGTTGCAAATCCATTGACAAGTGTCGCATAATCATGCCCCATGTCAAATGTAAATTCAAATGGCCAAATGCTAAATTTATGCACTGCATGCGTGAAATTAAAAGGTTCCCCGGCGGACTTGGACCTCGCTTTGGAGCGGAATTCGGACCAGGTCCGATTGGTTTAGCCAAAATTTAGAGGCACACGCAATTTGCCAACTTTCAATGCGGTTAACAATTTGGCTAAATCAATTATACGCACTGTGCGCCCACCATGCGTATTCCGAGTACTTTTTTCTCTCTCTCGGATTTTCAGCTTAATTGAGAGATTTCCAGGGAAATCGTGGCCGACGTGGTGGGGGGAAAGCCGAAAAATTTAATATGAAAATTGCTGGAGCGAAGCCACCGAAAGAATTCCTAGATGGCCACAAATTTCATAGGAAATGCCAATAAAATACGCTCTGGCGCAAAAATTCCATGCCGCCATAAGGCGAAGGTAAATTCAGGTGAGCTCGCAGCTGGGGTTGCTGGTTAAAAATATTTCACGCTTCCGCCGGGCGGCAGAGGAGGAAGCTCCCACCACCTGAACCTTTCCCAGCGATGCCAAGAGGATATGACAAGCTTGGCCATGGTCGGCCACCTTTCAGACACACCTTCTTAGCCCACGCGCCCCTCGATGTATCCCTAGAAAGTTTTTAGCGGCCGCTTCCTGCCAGAAAACACATTGCAAATTATGATGCGAGTGGCGCGAAATGTTGAGTTTCCCCAAAACTGCCAACTCGAGAAAATTTCATGTGTGCGCTGATGTTTATATTGGTTTTGGCTTATGCTTCGAAAAACAGAGAGCAGGTCTCAGGGAAAAAATAAATGAGGCGAAACTGTCACTCAATGGAGAAGTAGAGGAGATATTTCTAAAATAATCAGAGAAATATAGAAGGCATTTCTGACAGAATCAGGCACAGAGAAGAGAAAGAAATAGTTGCCCATTTCTTTTATTTTAAACAAACCAACAGGATAGCAAATATAATGTAAGTTTTTATGATATTTTCAGGAATATTCCTTAAGCCCAATAAACTCCTATTTATGCTGATAATGATCATTTTGCATTAAGCCGCTTGAATATTTAAACAAAACAGATGGCAGCACTTGCAACAATACAAACAATGGACACAATTGGTATGGATGGCCAACAGGCAGCCAGGATAGCCGATGGACAGCGTAAGAAGGAGCTTGGCCAGCTTGTGGCGTAGCCAATATCCGCTGTAAGGATAACGCACATATACACGCTCTGATGTGTGTATCTTCCTTGGTCCTGTTATTGATAATCTTTGTCATGGCTCGACGTGAGCATCGACAGCGGCTAACAAAAAAGCAAAGGAGTCAACGGGATAACGACGGCGTGGCAGGACAGCACAGGATGCACAGAAATAAATTGTATTTAGTTTTAAATAAAATATTTAAGAGAGTAAGTAATGCTAAAATTAATATTTAATATATTTGTAAATCATTTTCAATTATTTAAAAATGTTTCTTAATGTTTTTAAAGCTTTAATGAAAAATCTTACAAATTGCGATATATTTGGAACATGTTTCTGTAATTATTAAAATATTTAAATATATATTTTTTATCACATTTTAAAAATATATTAAATTTTGTAAATAGATTTTCCCTGTGTACCCTTCCATCCTCAATATCTGGCCACAGGACCCAGCCGGGCGGAGTAATGAACTGCGGCAGGACCAGACAGGCCACGAGCCTTGTTTGTCCCGCCGATCGATGCAGCTGGAGTCGTGGCAAGGCGAGGCGAGTCGAGTGTATTAAAAACAAAGTCACACTGTGTGTGTCCTGCATCCTTGTGCGCTGCCAAAGTCAATGGACAGGGACGTGTACCGGCTGCCAGGATATGAAGCGTGTGCGAAAGTTTTCCACAATTAGGATGCAGCACCAGGCCCGCTCCTCCCAATGGCAATAAAAAAGTTTAAAGTTGCGTTTAAATATGCATTTCATAATTCATTATTCCAGGACTCGCCTGGGCCTGCCACGCCGGAGGAAGCCAACGAGAGTTGCTTTGATTTTCCAGTCAACGCCGACAGCAACACGTTTCCGCCATTTTGTTGGCTGACTTGCTGGCTGGCTGGCTGGCAACTTGTTGCATTTTCCCCCGCATTTGAATGCTGGCAAGGTGGGCGGAGGTGGGGCGGAGAAAATGTTGACATCCCGAACATGCTGAAATTTCCGCCAGACGACAACGAGATGCTGCTGCAAAACTCGCCCGTCTGACATTCAAATCGCTTTCTGCAGGTGTGCATTCAGCATTCAGCATTCGAGTGTGATTGTGTGTGAGGCTTTTCATTTTCAATTAAATACAATTACACGTCCAACTGTCAGCTTTCAGTTAATAATGATGAGTGTACGGACCGAAAATACGGGGCCACTTAGAAGCGCCCCAGGTAGAAATCTAAAACGAACGAAGAAAAGCCCCAGCGCTTTTTACAGTTTTCCCTGCGGCGGCTTTGCTCTATTTTTGACCACCTCCCTCAATGTTTGGCCTGTAACACAGTTCAAAGATTCTTACCCATTCGAAAGACTATTTAAAAATACATAAACAAAACTCACAGCGTCATGGGTTGGCTCGTATTTACATTCGCATAAAATAAATGTTGGATAAATATACTCATAGATATATGTAGTTCTCAGGGAGCTCTGCTAAGGCTGCCGAGAAATCCAATCAAATGAAATCTAATGAATTTACTTTTTAATATAATTTCCTCACTATAAATATATCCGGAGCAGACAAAACTTATTCACCCTCGGCGCAGATTGACATTAATTGTTTAAATTGAAGCGGATGCGCCAGCGGAATTCTTATAAATTTCACTCTGCCGCAGGCAAATTCCATCGAAGGATTTACGCTTCCAATCGTTGAAATTGGTAAATTGTGAGTACGGAAATTTACTTGAAGAGTTGAAATAATTAGGGAAATTGGAGGAAATCGTTGAAGGGGAAGTTGAGAGGTTGAGAAAGACTAAGATTTAGGTGCTAGAATTTATTAAAATATTTTACAAATGGCTAACGAAGGAATCAGGCAAATAAGTCTATCATTTTCTTATTATAATGATAATAAACTGAAGTAAATAAAACAAAATATAAATATAAACTAAAAGCTCAAAAGACGAAGAAATAAATAATAGAAAATTAAATAAAATCAATAGGAACCTCTTTACCAAATACCCTGCCCAGTTATTTCATTAAATTCATTTTCAGACATTTTAAACATACAAAATTTCTAATTCCTAGTTGTATTTTTGTCACCCTACAACCGCCAAGTGTTTAAATTATTCAAAAATTTTCTCCCCTTGAAAGCTCATGGTTTTGACGTAAATTTCGGGGATTCCCCGCACCCTCTGCCGTAACGGATGTGTCTCCAAGGACACTTTATCATGGCTCGCGAGGCTCAAACAATTGTTGCAAATGGAGCTCAGCGGCTAAGTGGTTTTATTTTAAATCTTTCACGTTCAGAACAGGGAATCTGCAGCCTTATGACAACAAGTTGCTTTCAAAAACTCAACAGTCGCGACAAGTTGTAAGCGGAATAATTTGGTTTTTCTGTTTTTCACTGCTCTTCATTTTGCTTTTTATTCTTTCCGTGGAACTCAATTGTTTGGTAAATGTCAGTCTTCATTTGTCAGCTACATCCCAAGTTGGCTTAAGTGGCTTTGTTGTCAGCCAGAGGAGTTCATTGCTTTAGCTGCAGATATAGCGGAGTTATCTATACAAATCTGCACAATACTGCGGGTTTTAAGCTCAAAAAATTAGATGAAACCACCTAGAAAGGATCAAGGACTCTACACTTTTATACCTGACATATTAAGAGACCCAGTTAAACCATATATAAAACATTGATTGACTTCATTCCCGGACACATCTTTCCGGATAAGAGCAAATTGCCAGCTTTGATAGACATTTGAAATTACAATTGAAATTGAAAAACTGGCAAACGGTGCACGCCAGGAGTGGCTGCCAATGCGGATCCTATAAATATTTATTATGCCTTTTCAAGGCCTAATTCTGATTAATTTATCAATCGATTTGCCGACGAGCCTTGACACGAAATGTCAGACTCTGGATTTATGGCCCAACATTACGAGCTGCCTTGCTAATTATTTCGCTGTGTTTCGCCTTGGCTTTCATCCACTCGACAAGCGCCTTTCTCCTTTAATTTTATTATTTTTCCTTTTTGTCTTGGCAGTGACTCAAGCTGGAATCAATAAAATCCCGTGGCACATGAATCCAAACACGTAAAC
Organism: Drosophila anomelani; assembly: GCA_035045905.1. Taxonomy (NCBI): domain Eukaryota; kingdom Metazoa; phylum Arthropoda; class Insecta; order Diptera; family Drosophilidae; genus Drosophila; species Drosophila anomelani. The sequence continues at coordinate 17,113,904 of JAWNOO010000165.1, forward strand.
CCGAAAACAAAGCCCTGCAAATGTGCATGGCATCCAAAAAGCGGGCAGAATGAATAAGCAAAGGCCAATAGCGAATGAAAGTGAATTTCACGCCATTGGCTAAAACGATTTTCCGGCAGGAAGGCATCAATCAGATCGGAAAATACTTCGTTCTGCTCACTTATTTATGCGTCCCTGGCGTATGCGTAATATTTCAGCGTTTTATTACAAGCGCATTGAACTCGCTGAGCTCAATGTGGTCGGTGTTCTCTATGAATATTTATTTTGTCTGTTTTGTAGGGTATATGGGAAGCTTAGAAGATATTAGCTTGAAATTAATATATTCCTAGTCAGACTGAGATATTACTGACTACAAATTTATGATCATAAATCTTAAAAAATACTTTTCAAGATGACAATTTATTTTTGGAAAATATTACGTAAAATTTAATTTGGTGAAGGCATAAACTATATATTAATAATAGCACTGCTTTACATTTAAACAAAATGAGTTATTGTAAAATTAATTAGAAAGTTAGAACAAGTGATATATTAAGAGCCTTTTTTTTTAGAACCACAAATATAAACTCTCTCTACTCAAAAATAAATTTCCCTTAATTCTAAGAAGCCTTTTGCTTTACTTAAAATATTTTAAATACTTTTTACATTTACATTTCTTCTACAATTTAAGATAAATAACCCCTGAAAGCTGTCGTTGTCCCACAAAGGAATGCTAATCAAGTGGGAAGCCGGAGCAATGAAATTATCGACCGATTTTCGGTTTGGTTTCTCGATTTTTTCGTGTTCGTGCTCCCTAAGCTCTAATTGAACTCTTTTACTTTCAGCAATTCCTTGTTGCAAGCAAATGGAGCATGTAAATGCACCTGGATGCCACCCACTTTGGTTCTCCGACCTTGCTGAGGGTGTGCGGGTGGGTTCTGGTGCTGTGGGTGGGGCCATCTTGTTTAACTCAAACCGCAATTTGCAATTTGCTGTTACATTAACCCACAATACACAGCCCATAAATTAGGAGGCATCTCAGCACCTGCGAATTTCAGATGCAAATGCAGATGCACCAGCTCTCCTGGCAGTTGGCTTCAAAATGCTCGGAATTTCGACCCCCAATAAATACTGAATTTGATTTTGCAGTCAAAAATCTGATGGCGTTTAAATAGTTTCGTGGTTTGTGGCTACTTAGATGAAAAGTTAATACGCGACAGCTGCGGCCAGTGATGCGTCATCTGGCAAATATCGGGGATCTGGAAAACTAAGGCATTGCGAATTGTACTTAGACTTTATTTTTACTTTCAGGCATCTTTTAAACCTTTAAAAATATAAAAAAGTGTCTTCATTTATTTCTTCTACTCCTGTAAACTCTACTAAGATATATTTATATTTCTACATTTTATTGTTTGTATAGTTAAACTTCTACGCCGTACACAGGTGACGACGACAATGCTGTTGAAATTTTTATAATATTTTTACAAAGCCGACGGACAGACAAGGTCGCTGAAATGGAATCCAAGTAGAACTACTCGCATAAATTAGACGCACATAAATAAACACGATCCAGATGCATCAGCTTCAGGAACCATGTGACTTGTGAGGCAATCGAAAGTTGAAGCAATTAAAATGCTATAAAGTTTTTCACACGCCAATCGCCGGAACATAAACTGAATGTATTCTGGTGAATAGATATTCATCTCAGCTATAAACTATATGCTCGACTATTTGCTTAGGCAATCGTCACCTGCCAAGGATACAGCTACAGACTGAGATACAGTCTCGAAATAGTATATACATATATCTCCAGCAGATATTTATCATTCAGGGTGCGTAGTGTTGCCATAAAACCATTGCCTACTGCGAGGCGTTCAATTCGGGGGAGTAATACGTTTTTAATAAACCGAACCACAGCAGGCGCCACTTACAAATTTTGTGGCCATTTTGGCAGCACCACCAGCAGGAGGGTAAATAGGGGAACCCCCGTCACCTCCCCATATTATCGCCACTAACAACGCAATGCCGCAATAACCGAAAATCTAATAGCCATAAATGTTGGGATTTCCAATGCCGTAAAAATTGCCCCTCTATCGCCGTGTGTTTAACAACATGTTAACATGTCGACGACTGCTGCAATGAGCCTTTTGTATGCGGGCCCAGTCGTAAATCAGACAATCGACAGTGAGCCGCAGGCCAAACATTACACTAACCCACAGGACATCCCACATCCCGCAGGATACGTTTGCCTTTTGCGGTTTGTCGGGCCCGTAATGTGATTTAACTTGCGGTTAAACGCGCATTTTGCATTTGTTTTGATTACCGAATCCGATTTGCAATTCAGTTTAGTTTACCCTTTTTTTGGGGTCATTAAAATGTTTGGTTTACCCTAAAAACATTGAGGTGAATGGAATATATTTTGTTACTTGTGGGGATTTGTGCGAAAGGAAACAATTTTCTTTGATTTTTATGACTTTCTGGATTTATTTGTTTCAATATTTTGAGCTTCATTTAATTTTTGGAGGAGTTTTGATACATAGAAGTATAAACATTGTGTTCATATTTTGTATCTGTTAAATAAATAATCTTGCCTAACTTTTATGATATTTGTCTTCCTGTTAAATCACAATTATTATTCCAAAATTTGTTAGCAGATTCTTGATGCCCATCTGCTCTCTACAAGCCAAAGAACATGGAAAATCATACGCTCCCGAAGGAAATCCCATTATATAGTGCCGACAATCTCTTGAAATATGCATTGTTCTCCATCCTCTGGTTTATTTGCCACACTTCCACACATTTATCTCTCTTCGGCTGCCTAGTTATTATGCTGTTATTTATATTTCAGCGCGAAATATTCGCCTTGCCTCCGAATGTTGCACAATTCGTGGGCTTTTTTGTTTGCTTTTGTGTCATCAAACATGTTGCGTGTCTGGCCGCCGTGTGCAATTTAACCGATGACGGGGTGCAAGGGGTTGCTGCGAAACTTTTTGCCACGTAAATGATTTGTTTTGTCAATTATTTTGTTAGCCAACATGCAACAACGACAACGGAGTCCCTCAGCTGATAACATCAAAACAAAGGATGGGGGCCCAAGGAATAACTTTTACGGAATTAATTGAGAGGCGTGGCCACGCCAATTGCATCAAGATATGGATAAACAAACAGAGCCGGAAATCGGCCGTAACGAAGTTGGCAAGACCGAAGGAAGTCGTCCAATTTTATGGAGTGCTGCCGGCTGGATCACTCCAACTGGGCATCTGTTTAGAAAAGCAGCAAGTCCACTTGCATAAATATTTATGGCAATCGCGGCCAGCTGATTATTTATCGCCTGACGCAATTGCCCGGCAAGTGAGAGAGAAATTAAAAAATAATGAAACACATGTGCACTCGTATTTCCCATTTCAAATCGAAATTAATGCACACATTTGTTTTCTGTGCTCCACAAAACATAAAATAATAGAAAACCAGAGTTATTTCAAGGGGGGATTCGACCAGAAATCTGTAGCCCAACTGGCAATTGAGTGATGGATGGATTGGCATTGGCCCCTCGCCCCTTTCGGCATTTCTTCTTCTGTGTGTGTGTTTTTTATGTCCCATCTTAATTAACATGCGCGACATTTTCTGCTTTATATTTTGTTTCTTTCCTGTTTTTTGGTGACATATTTTTAGGGTCTGACGTTAGAGTACTATATGTTCAAGTGAGGGAAATTACCTTGGACGACAACGACTGGAAGTGAAGCACTGAAGGAACTCTCACTCACAAAAGCACTTCTGCTAGTTTTGTATATATTTATTTATCTTAGCCAAAGAACGAAATTGCCCAATTCATAGCACTAAATTTGTGTGGCACTAATTGCACTTAGCCGCGATCGCGATAACTCAAAATAACACACGCGCGGCACTCAAGATTCTGAAAGTCTCCGCCACAATATATCATCAGAAAGTATTTTTTCGGAATTCTAGAATTATTTATTTTTCCTGGCGAGAGCTAAGGAGAGCATGTGACCGTGTCAGCGTGCAACGCGTTGCCAACTGAGTCGTTGGACGCAAATCGGTGGCATAAAGCCAGTACCGAGTGCCGGTTGCAGGCTCGTGTGTTGCTCGTGTGCTTTTCCGCTCGTTGCTGGTCGGTTTTCCTTCGGCCAGCTTCGTGCGGAAAAGCCGGCAAAACAAAATGTAAATAGTAGATGGGGCTGGCTGGGGGAATTTCCCGGGAGTCGGGGGAGCCGGCTTTTGGTCTCAGTGTCGAGCTTTGCAGATTTTACGCCTTACGAGCGGGGGCTTCGTTTTTCCTCCTGCCACAAAAATTCCAACCCCCATCCCCATCGCTGTTGTTTGCTCTGCGGCTTTTCGGGGTTGTTAGAGCGCGTAAATGTGTGTGTGAGCGTTTGTTTGTAGACACTTCGGCTTGGCCTGCAATTGGCGGGAAACCCTGTGGATGCTATTCCCATTGAACCTTAGAAGCTGGCAACATTTTGCGAATTATTACAAGGAATTTGATTTATTCATTTATTCGTAGTAAATGGTAATTTAACAGCTTAACTACTAATAACATAAGGGAATTTTTAAGATACAAATAAAGGTGAATAATTTAATATATTAAAATGTCAGCCATTATTTGACTTTAAATATTTTAATCAACATTAAGTAAACAATAAAGAAACCACAATTTGTTGTAAAGCTTTCTAGCACACTTATAGAAAAGAAAATAAAACAACAATATAAAGCAACATAATTTATTTTTGCAAGCTTAAAATGTAAACTTTAAAATAAACAAAAATAAAGTTAAAAATTATATCTCAATTAGGGGATAATGTTTAATCTTTGATGATTAATATTATTTAAACTTTAAAGTAGAATGTTAAATGAATTACATCTGATATAAACATATCAAACAATAGTTTATCCCATTTAATATAAATTATTAACTTTAAAAATTATGCATTAAAAAATTACCATTTTAATAGTTTTCAATTGTATTATTTTAAATATATTTTATATTTACATATATGTTTATTACATTATTTTTATGTTTTATTATTAACTAGTTTACGAATGATTTAAATAAGTTCACTTAAAAATCACTTCATACTCGACTTACAATCCACCTTGGCAACATGCTGCGGGCGCAACAAATGTTGCCAGCACAAATCGCTCATGCGCCCTGTTGTCCCATTCGCCGAGTTCTTTGTTGTTTTTCTTTGGCCACCCCCCTCCCCTACCGAGTCCCCTCTGCACCACCCGTACCCCCCTTTTTAACCATGACAAACACCATTGCCTATCCCAATAACCCAACCAACACGAGCAAACGAATAACGCTGCCAAAGTGACAACCTTTCAGTTTTATCGCTTCTACATATATAGCGAGGCGATGGCTTTCTATATGTGTTTGTGTGGCTATGTGTTTAAATAATGTAATAGTAAATTAGCGTGTTTGACACATTGTGGGCGTGGCCAACGGTGCGTGTGTTGAACAATCTCAATCAACTTAATATTTGTAATTTGCAAATACATCAGTGGGAGATAAGAGAAAAATTTTACAGAAACTTTCTGATAGGGAAAGTGGAAAAAATTATCTTTATCCCAAAGGACTTATTCTTCAGTAGATTAAAAAAATGTTATTGAATAAAAGGTTTTTATTTAATCAGAATAAATTGTTTATATTTTAAAATTTAAATCATAACATGTACGAAAATAAATAAAGTATGTTTTTATCGAGTTCCATTCTTAAATAAATAATTAAAGTTAATAACTACATTTATTTCAACCTTTCTCATCTTTTAGTCAATATTAAAAATGTTTTTTAGATATTTTTTTTATACACTTCTCAATTAAATGAAAGAAAGATGCACATGACCTGCATTATTAAATTATGCTTATTATTATTATACTTTTTTTTGGCACAACTCAGCGGCATTAATAAATAGAATAAAAAATATTATGCGGCTCATTAAGTCGTAAACCAAATTATGTGACTCAATTAAGAGTGATTATATACTCATTCGTTTGATTGAATCAAATTATTTATGCATTTTTCTTCTGCTCATCAAACCGGGAGAAAATTATTTTTATATTACCGTCCCTGGCCAATTACAAGTTACAACAACAATGAGCATCCGTCGCTGTTTTTCACTAAAAATATACTCAACCAAAAATGAAAATTGAGAATTGAGCAGAAAAATAAAAACAGAAAAAAATAACACAGAAAATAATCAAGTTGAGATGGATACTACAATTGATTCGACGAAAATTTACCTTTTCTGTTTTGATTTATAATTTCTAAAATTAGTTTTATATGAGTAAAATTATTATAATAATTGTATAGTCCCTTTAATTTACTTTTCTAGGATTAATAAACTTATGCAAACATGATTTCTGAGTATGCCCAAAACTACTGTAGACATGAATAAAATCTCATAGTTGAAAATCAAGAAAAAAAGAACACACCAAACAAATAAACAAGCGGACAAAGCGAATGGTGTGCACTATAACAATAATAGGAAGTCGGGGAGGAACTGAAGCATCAGGGGTTGCTTTATAGAAAACACAATTTCGACGGCTGCCCATCTTCCAATTATACTCATTTCGTAGAACGGCGAATGGTCCAAGGCGTAAATAAGAGTATGTTCCTCCTATTTTTTTTTTTTTTTGTTTTTTTCAGGGGGGATCTTCTTGAGAGTCGCCAGCAGGCGCCACCAAAAGGGCCACCGACGAGATGACGATGACGCGATCGCCGGGCAGAGTTCGCCTCACCTCCGACCAAGAGGTGATCACAGACTTTTCGCACCTGTAAAAATCAGTTGTTGTTGCTTCTGGCCAAAACGTATTTTTGGTTCATTGCCAAACAGGCGAACAGCAGAAGCAGCGGCTGGCTACGCAAAAATAGATGCCAACAGTTCGTATACGCGATGGGTCAATAGGGAGATTTCCGTTATTAAATTGGTTAAAAGTAATCAGATGTAATTTTCATATTATATTTTATTCTTAAAATTAGTTAACGAAAAAACTAAATTAATTTTAAGTGTCTATAAATTTTACATTTATAGTTTATTATTTAATGTAATCTTTATTTACTTCAACTTTCTTGTACTTTTTTATTAATAAATTCATTTTAAAATATTCTACATTTTTCGAAATTTTAAATTAGCTCATAATTAGTTTATTTCCTTTTCCAAAATATTTGTTTAATTTTTAATAAATGTATACAGCGAGAAGCGCTGTTTTTATGCTCATGGCCGTGTTTATTGCGTCGATGCGTATGAGCCAATAATTTTTTATGTACATTCTCAAGAATTTATTTAGTTGTCTAGATTTTATTTATTTTTTGTATTTTTCTAGCTTTGTCTGTGTTTGGCCTAGTTGTTATTGTTTATTGTTGCTTTGTACCCCAAGCGTTAATTACATTGAACTTCCTTAAACAATGAAAGCATATGCCAAGGATCACAATTAAACGAAAGCAGATTGTTTTTATTAAATATAAATATAAATAAATATTTAAAAGTAATATAACTGCTTATCATCAATGAATGACAAAAAATACACCCCTTCTTTCATCATTTCCAATTTTATTTGAAAATCCAAAACAAAATCAAAGAAACCCCAATTGAGTCCACTTACCAATCCTTAGATCAGACCAATTAAACTGTAGTGGGTAATGGACTTTCCCAGAAAAATCCTCTGGGCCTTTCCCAATGCCATACATTCGAGCACGTACGATAAATCTGTCTTTTATTTGCATCAATTAATGCGTTCGAAACCAAGGCCTCGGCCGACTCACCGGGCTGTGGCCCAAAGGGATTTCGTGGGCCGTGACTTCTTGGCCAGAACCGTGGGGCAGCAGTGTCTCTCTCCGGGATTTCCGAGGGGTTTGGCTTTGTGCTGTTGCTTGCCATGCCGGCGCCCCTTGTGGCTTTATGGCGCCTAGAGAATTCGGCTGTAATTCATGTCGTGCGCTGAAATATGCGGAACATTTTTAAGACTTAATTGTTATGATTGTAAATTATACTTGGCGATGATATATATGAGCGATGCCGCGGGCAAATGATTAAATCATTTGAGATCTTTGTTGGCACTGCTTCAAATCTGATTTTTTTATGGATTTCTAATTTGTTGAAAGAAACATTATTTTTGGGTACAGGAAGGTGTCTTTCTAAAGTAAGAGTTTGTTAGAAAATAAATTATAATTTATTTAAATAATATTTAAGGCTTACACTCTTTACAGAATTTTTTTTTTCTGCCTTAAATATTGCAAAAGAACAAGAAGAAAAACTGGTTATTTTTCTAATTTATTAATCCCCTTGCCAGCCTTAGCCTCATTTCGGCCTAAATGGATTCCCGTTTGGCTTGATGAATGCATTTCCCTGGCAAAGACGTAGGCACGAAGGCCAAGGAAATATCACTTACGAAAGTCATTCGAAATAATTGCATAATGAATGGGCACGACGACCAGAGGGGTTCCGGTCAGCGGGCTATATTCCTGCTCCAGAACCGCCTTGGTCCTCACAAACCTGCGTGTGGTTAATCAGTCCGATTAATCTACGCAGGACGAGTGCAAGTGTTTTGCGAGGGCGGAGTCCTGCTCGGGGCTGACTGACGATGATAATGTTAATTTGCGCACAAGTTTGCACACGTGTAGCGAAACGGGAGCAGGGATCAAGGGCCTGCGTTGCTCCTGCAATTAATTTACTTTGGCAGGACATGCGATAGCCCGCTGGGCAACGCTCGGGGGGTGTCCTTGCCGCTTGCCGCCTGCCGCCTGCCTTCCTGCTCATTACAGTTACAGGGGCATTGTCATATGGAAAGTCTTGGACGGATGACAATGGGAAAGCCGCATTTAATTGGCATTGGGAATTCGGAGACCAGAGAGTCGGCAAAAGAATGGCATGGAGGGGAAAAGAGTGACGAGTCAACAAAACGTAGAAATGACAATGACTCCGGCTTTGACTCAGTCTCCGACTCATGCACTTATACGGGTCTTCCTGCAGTGCCAGTCACAGTTGGAGACTTTTGATTGGCATGTCCTAAATACAGTACAGTGCGTGTCACAGCCTTAATGCAACGGGAAACAGTCAACATTATCATAGTGGGTATAGAGATGAAAGCTTTTGATAGAATAATAAAATTCTAGTGGTTTCAAAACTATTATCTTATAAAAAAAATAGGATTAATTAATATCTCAATATATTTTGTACACCAAAATAAATATAATAACTATGAAATTCTGTTTCTCTTGCCTTTCAAAAAAATTAATAGGAAATTATAATAAACTCTTAATTTCCAAAAGTAAAAATATACATTAGCTCTTGATATTTCTACCCACAAAATGGAATATAGATTTTGTCATGAAATATTTGCTTAGAAAAAACTTTTTGTTGAGTCAACCCAAACGGAAGTGCAAATCACGAGTCTTATTAAAAGTTTATTTTTGATCATTAAGTGAATAATGCATATAGCATAAAGAAGAGAATAAACCTGAATATTTGGTTAGGTGCTCAGACACCAACAATGACAGAGGTGAGGTGCCAGGGAAGGGGAAACAAAAAATAATTTGCATTTCATTTAGCCGACACACTTTTTTTGAAGTAAATTCTGCGGCTGAGAGGGGATTGCTGTGGATTGTTCAGCGGAAATGACGGCTATAAAAGGCAACTGCCACCGCCGCATGCCGGATACGTGTAGCTAAACAACCGTAAAATATATGCATCCCCTAAACGCTCTGCAACCCCTCCCCCACCACCTTAGAAGAGAACAGAAAAAAAGCAGAAAGTCTCACACCCTCGCGGCAGACGCACGCACGCACAGCAAAGACAATTAGTGTAAGGCAAATGCGCGCTTTTGCCTTGCCAACAGGACCACGCCCCCTTCTGGCCCACTTCGTGACTTTTGGAGCTTCATCCTGGATATGTTTGGCTTCCACCGCGAAAGACCTCTCTTCACCGAGGTCCTAGCACCCTTACGCAGGATGTTGTTTTGAGTTTTTAAGAACATTTGATGAGCAGAGAAATATATTTCTTATTTGAAAGTAAAAAGTTTAATATAAACTACAAGATATTTTGATATATTCTAAGTTCTATAATCTATTATATTCTATAAACTGCATAGAGAATCAACATCAAACTAGTCCTTAAAGGATATTAAAACTTCGTCTTAAAGAAAATTCCCTTTACCCTACCCTCTCGTTCGCAATTCCCCTGCCATTTCGGCACATGAGCATTTTTTTATTTGCACAATGCGAGCTGAGCGAGTGAAATAAGGTGCGGCTGAGGCCATAAAGCCAAATTAAATAAAAAACACTCATGCCTGCATGAAAACCCGGAAAGAACAATTCAAAGTCGCAGGGAGATGGAGGGAGGAAAACCCCAAGGATAACCGAGTCTTTGACTTGAGATTTAATTTTCTTGATGTGTGTGTTGAAGAGCAAAGCACAAAAAAAAAAGGAAAGGTTTTCCAAATGTGGTGCGTAATTTGCCATTTTCGTCGAATTGAGTTTATTCTGAGACCTAATTAAATGCGGAGCTTCAAAAATGCGATTAAGGGATTGTGGCTTCGCTTTGGCTACAAATATGCAGAACAATTGGATTTTCCTCTGACACGAGTGTGTACATATGCAGATTGCACAAACAGAGAGAATTTAACTCAAATAGAAAACTCAATTAAACAGTTTGCATATCCGGAATAAAAGGTAATGGCCTAAAAATACAGACACACATGAAAATTGTTGGATGTGTGAATAATAAATAAAGTTTTATTACTTGCAAGAAAAGAAGAAGATACATTTTGGATAACAAATTTTAGAATATATATTTACATAAGAGGAATAATTTTCTAGATTTTTATATTATTTCATAATACTAAAAAACAGTTCCAGAAATTACGGAGGCTTTTAAAAATCTTAAAACTATGTATCCATACTTTTATACACCTTTTGACGGTTTCTAAAAAATGTTTTGATCTTTGAAGCTCCCTAAAACATTTATTTTTATATTTATCAGTCACAATTTATAACTTAAATATATTTTATGTGATGGTACATTTTCCTACAATTAAATAAAATGTTTATAATAATTTAAACCAAAATAAACCTTCTTGAGTTGCATTTAATTTATTTTGTTTATTTTCCTGTAACATGTATTTGATCACGTTCATGCGATATAATCTTGAGTTATTTCACCACAAAGTAAGCCTGAAATGAGCTTGGTAATTACAATTTTTCAAGCCTCATACATTACCTGATTCCGGACTATCCCAACTCTGTGGGCTCAGAGAGTCACTGGGCTAACACACGCCATTGCCACATCGTACAAATTTCGTACAAAATTTCAGGCGGAGGCCAAGGAAAAATGGTTCAGGAATTAATGAATTCCCATATATATTTTGGGGCTTTGAGAGGGAAATGCCTCTAATCGAATTAGTGGAATTAATTTTTGATGATATTGAAATTAGTTGCAGGCACCGCAGACTTCGGGGTGGCGGCTTCTCCGCAGGGGTTGTTGCTGAATTATATTCGGGCCTCGAACTACAAAACACTTCTGGCTGTCCTGGCTGTCCGCATTCCTCGGTGGCGTGTGTGGGTGCATAAATTTAGTTTGACATCCCGGGGTTGACTCCTGGACCCGTCCGTCGCCCTCTATTGTGTTACTTTCCACTTGATTCAGCCATAAAGTATAGAACGAATCCCATCCCCCGCCAAGTAGTGACTTCTACCACCTCCATTATTAATGACGCTTCGACATGTGTGTCAGGTTCGCCAAGTTTCGTTGAAAAGCAATTTTATTTACTTTTATTCCCGCCAGCAAGTAGCAACTGTTGTTACTGCCACTGTTGACTTTTTCGATTGGGGCTGCTATGTGTCATGTTATTATTTATTGTGTGCTGCAAATTAAATGCCAAAATACGTTGAATATTTAATGCCGGTCCGCTTAAAGTTTGCCGCCCACGCCACACACGTGAAGTTTGGCGTTGAAGTTTGTTACATTTCCTACATTGTCCTTGTCCTTGGCGAGCCCTGCCACCCACCACAGTCCACAGGACGACCCCAACAGGACATGATAGCACTCTAAGTACGAGCAAAAAAAAAAAAGGGACCTTACCGCGAGCGAAAGAGATCGCTAGTGTTTGCATGTCAGCGAGTAATAAGCACAAGGGCCATAATAGTTTTGCCAGTTATTTTATTTTTTTCTCCCAACTGGCTGCAGGAGGAGATTCCAACTCCCGCTCCCCAGAAGGTTTTGCTTGGCCTGAAATTCCGCCACGATTACTTGGCCCTGACTTGGGAGTCGACAAGAGCCAAGTGCCACGACTGCACGGAACATAAAATTAGTTTGAAATAATTTTAGGAATCCCTAAAGACATCTCGGGAAAACTTAACATTATTAAAACAAAATTGAAAGGATTTTTTAAAACATAAACAAAAAACTCATAAAATATCTATTTATTATCTGTAAATTTATTCATTTCCACCCATTTCTTTATTTTAAAAGAATTCTCTTTCAGTGGACTTAATGTTTTCTCTGTGTAGACCGCATCGACCAGGCCGGCACCAGGCCAGACATGGCCAAAACAGAACAGACGCCTCCGCCTCGTTGAGCGTCTTGGGAGGCAGACATAAATGTTGGACATTAACGGGTAATTTTCTTGCAATTTTGTAGTCGTTAGCGTTTTGTGGCAAGGACGATGACGTTGCGCCGCGTTGACAACAGCAGGCGAAAATTTAATTTTCCCCCAAAAATTTTCGCAACGTTTCGCATAAATTTTTTAGCTAATTTCTGGGGTGCAGTCGCATCCTGCATCCACAAAAAAAAATAAAATAAACGAAAGAATTTTACGTTAAGCTTTAAAGTGGAATAGTAAAGGAGAGAGGGAAAAGCAATCCGAATGGAAATCCATTAGCGGCGAACAAATTTGTAATTTCCGCTGCTGGGCACACGCACGCAGGACACCGAGGATATAAAGGACACAGCTGGACACCACGCCACTGGCACCGCTGCTGCTTTTGAGGTGTGTTCGGTCAGGTAATTTCATTTACCTTACTCATTTAGCACGTTCCTTTGATTGAGGGTCGCGACAGGGGGCAGGGGTCACTTTCCGGCTGTTTGCATGATAAAAATCACATACACTCCTTAAATTTCAACAGCACGCGATGCCGGATGATTATCCTTGAACCAAAAAAAAAAAACAGAGAAATAAGAGAGAAAAGAGAACGCTGGGCAACCCACTCCCCTTTATTTGGCGTGGCCTTTGTCTCCTTTTTACCGGCAAGCACAGACACACTCAACCTTTCTGACTTTCCTGATAGAAATTAATGCTCTGGCTTTCGTCCTCATAAAATTTTATATGAAATAGTCTGCTTTTCATTTGCTCAGCACACGCAAGCTGAAGGAATTCAGCTTTAAGCTGGATTTGGCGCCCCTTTTTCGGAGTCCTGCAACTTTTTAATGAAATTCCATAACCCGGTAATCAAAATCCAGCACCCGGATGACCAGAAATATGCCCAACACTTGTCGCCACGGCGACAAGATTGCCCGGAAGTTGTAAATTATGCAGATTCCTCACTCTGCCATAATTACTGTCCCCCGAGGGCTGGCTTGGAAGTTTAGATTGAGTAACTAAAGTAGAGATTACAGAAGCAGTTAAATAGTAAAATTATATTAATTAAACAAGCTTAACAATTTCAGAAATAAAAAAATAGATAAACTACCAACAATTTTTTCACTTAAAATAACTCTAAACCCGACTGAAAAATATTACAAAAAAGCTCCAGAAAAACATATATTTATGATCCTCTTTATAATATAATTTTTAACTAAACTTAACTTGTAGTGCATGTCCAATTTGCAGAAAATCAGAGTTCAAATTAAACGGTTTCCATTCCTTTTCGAAATTCTGTCAATCCGGAATCTGTCCTAGTCTCCAACGACTCCATGTCCTGCCGGATCCTCTCTAACCCCCGCTCTAGACTCAGTTTAATTTACATTTATCCACACGTTTAACCAGTCGGCTGTTCCGACTCCAGGTGGAGTTCATTTGCCCAGTCGGTGTCTGGGCCAGTTCCCGCTCCTTTTGGTCCTGCTCCGGGTCCAAGTCCCTGTGGCGCCTTGGCACGCAGGCATACAGTTTCTCTCTCTCTTTCTCTTATTCTCTGGCACAAACAGGAAGCGACTGACACCGTACAAAATGTTAAACACTTTGGCAACATTTGCTTAAAACTTTTGCCAGTCTCTCTGACTCCGGGACGGGGTTTCCCCTTTCTTTGACGGTGGGAAGGGAGGAGAGTCGAGTCCTTTCTAGTTGCGGTTGCTGCACACAAAAAGTCACAAGGCACTATGCAGTTAAACCAACAACAGCAGCAGCAGCAGTTGAAATGCACAGAAAAATAATTTATTTGAATTGGAAAAGTAAATATTAATGAAATAAATATGTTACTAAATAAATAGGTTATAAATTAACCGGAAAGCCCCTTATAAATATGATGAAAGGTGGATATTCATATCCTTTTTTGTAATCTTTTTTATTCTGAGTGCATCACCAACAATGGCCAAAAGGTAAACGTGGCAAACAAAAGGCACGCCCGGAAATGGCAAAGCTGCTTGACTACAAAAACAACAGCAATGTAGCCAGCAGCAGGAGCAGGAGCAGGAGCTGCAGCTGAAACAGAAGCAGGAGCGGGAACAGGAGCTGGGACAACAGACGCCAGTTGGCCACTCATTGTCGGTCGCCATGGTGAATCCTCAGGTGTTTTGCGCACAGTTTACTACGTTTTTCATTTAACCAACGTTGGGTTCAGCTCGTTTGTCCTGCTTTTTCCTGGCTGCTGCTCCTGGGTCCTGGGTCCTGGCTACCGGCTACCGACTCCTGACCCCTGCCACCTGCCACCTGAACGTTCGTTGTTGGTTGTTTGGTGTTTGGTTTGTGGTTGCCAGCGGACAACAAACGACACCTCTAGTGGCCGTGATTGTTGTTGCTGCTGCTGTCCGAGAATAATTAAAAATTCACATAAATTTAGCTTAGCGCTGACACACACATTCTAATTGGGTTAATTATGTGTCGCCAGGACCTTAAAAATGTCATCCAGTCGGTAGATCCAGTATACCCAGTGTGTGTGTGTGTTTTACGGGAGAGTTGTCAGCTTCACCTGGACAAAAGCTGGACAAGAGCTCGGTTCCAAGTACATTAACAGCAAATTATGTCGTCGCAACATGTGGGGAAGGGGATTGAGAGGGTACAAAGTGGATTCAAAAGATGTGGAGAGATTCATGGTAACAGGATGTGTGGCAAAGGTAAAATGGAAGAAATGTTCACATGTCCTGCAGCACTTTAATGCTAAGGAAATAATTCTAAACTAAATTACAGCTGACCCTATTGTTACCTCAACTTGCAGACTAGAAAAGCCCTTAAATTTACATAAATTTAAAGTTGGATTCTTTAAATGTTAAAAGTTCTATTTTATAAGTAAATGCATTTATATTTTATCAATTTTATACAGTTTTTTAGTGCTCAATCAATTCATTTTGTTAAAATAAAAAATGTTAGTTTGTTTTTAGATAATTTTCACAATAAAATATCAAATTAAACTTTTCCCAACATAAAAAAAATCCTTTTAAATTGTGTACCCCAAAAGTAAAGTCCATTTTCCTTTAATCCTCAAGCCTTCGTCTGCTCAACTCTTAATGCTGATCCACTGTTTCATACTTAATTACACATACGCCCCGTTTGACATGCCCCGAACGGCTGTCCGTTTTTATGGCCACCTTGTTGCATAATTTAGGCCACAATTTCGGCTTGCCAACGGCTTAAGTAGCCCGAAAAGTTTTTATGCGACCGGGTCTACGTGTGCGGTCCCCAAGGACCTCAACCCGAACCCCGAACCCCGACCTCTACCACAACCTCGGCCAGATGGTGGCAATAAAACAGATTTAAGTCTGGAAAATTACATGAAAAGTGTGCCAAGATGCCACATAAAATAATAAAACATAATAATAATAATAATAATATTAAGGCGAAGGACTGCAACTAATCCAAGGGAAACGCTTGGTGACACTTGAGGAAAGCAAGAACCCTCAAAAGTATGCAACGCACAATGGCAAATGTCAACAGCGAGGGAGAGCGAGGAAAATCCTTGGGAAATGGGTGAAAGGAAGGGGGGGAGGGGGAAAGGCAGGCGAAGCCCGCCAAGGCGAGACAAAATTAATTACTCGACGTGGAAATGTAATTACGAAAATATTTAGCCCAAGCTCAGCGGCATGCCAAGGCAACAAAATGCCATTTGTCAAGCGCTGTCCCGCCGAGCAGATTTCTTCGGGTCAGGCTCATGGGGATATCCCTCTCATATATCCCTATTCCTATATATATATATACAAATACCAATAATGTACCGCATACGGAATTTGATGATTTATGAGCTCCGGCAATTAATCAAATTAATCAAAATCGCATTTAACTTTGGCGCAGTGCAGCAACGCCTTTTTAACTGCCTTTCTGAATAGATTCCTTTCAGTATATCCTACGATATATATCCCTCCCAAGTATATATCATTTTTTATCTGCTCACCCTTCTTGTGACATTTGTGCGTGCCATATGCACATTAATTCCGCAAAAGGAAAACTTTTTCCCGGCAGCGTGTGGAAAAAACTTTACTTTATGGCCCACTTATAAGGAACATTGCCGGAACGATGCGGTTTTCCTAGTCAATAGCGCCTGTTCTGTGGTAATTATCCACTCACCATCATCATCATCGACCAACTTGTGCAATTGCGTTTCTATGTAAATTAACTTGGACGGGAAATCAGAGTTTTAAACTGGAACAGAGCCAAACCCAGGTGGCCAATGTCCGGTTTAAGGTAGACGAATTTGTATTTAATTTGTCACTTGTTATACTTTTTGCGTTAAGCAAGTTATTTGTATGCTTTCTACCTTACAAAAAAACATAAGTTTGTCCTTTAAAACATAGCAATTACTAATCCTTAATTCTTTTAGGTCCTCGACCACAAAATCTTTTTGTTCCTGCCAAGTCAAGGCCCAGTAAATTGAATTGAAGCCACGGCGATGAGAATGAGATGATGATGATGATGGCTGCAGTGTTGACAGCTCCGCTGACATGCTGGCTATAAACACGGCCAATGCCAAAAGGGAAAACCAGAGGATTGGCAGGGACTACCAGGACTACCAGGAAGCTCGGGGCAACGAAGGGTTCTCTGACTGGGATTGTGTGTCGCCGCCAGCGTAAAACCACAAAATTTAATTCCCTTATCAGAAAGTGACAAGCGTGCGTAGTTAATGCAATTTTGCAGCGCATTTAACATGACGGCTGCTGCCTCCGAGAATGAAGGATATTATTATGACGCACAAAGGAGACTAAAAAAGAGGAGTAACAGAGAAAGAAAAATATATTTTGATTTGTTATCAATAGAAATATTAATTATAAAAACAATTTCTTAAAGAAAAGATATTCTGGAAAGTAAAGACGATGCAAGAAGTATTTACAAAACTTTCGATTAAGTTTTTAAAACCTTATGATTTCCTGGAGTGCCCTGGAATAACATAAAAAAAAATGTATTTCAATTTTAAATACCCTTTTTTTAAGTTCCCTGATATTCCAAGTCAAAGTTCAAACAATCAACAATGCTTTTCTGTGTAGGGTCCGATCCTCTTGGCACTTGCCATTATTCAACGGAAGTTGTTTGCTCGCAGGATTCCTTTATTTTTTCCCTGGGTTTGCTTCTCCTTGGGTTTTCGGCCCGGGAAAATCCTCACACACAAATTGCTGTGCTGGGCCAAATTACAATTCCGCTGATTGCATTCCCCGCTCTGACCAGGATTTTCTTTGGGTTCCAACTGAAAAGCGCCTTCGGCTCATTCACATTTTCCACGCGTTATTCACACTTTACGCCTAGATTTTGAGCGCCATGAATCCTCCAACTGTTTTGCATATTTGTGTGTCTGATCCTTGGTCCGTATTCCGCAGTATTCTCGTCGTCCTGCGTCCTTGCTGCTTGTTTTTGTTTCGTTTGGTAGTTTTGCATTCATTGCGAGAGAGATAAAAATAATGAACATACCAAAGGCAAAGTCGAGAAGCGAAATAAAAAAAAAACAAGCAAACACCAACGAGCAACTCAACACAACTCCAGCTGGTATCCTTGATCCTTTCCGTGCTAACTTCTAACCCCTTTCCGTCCAGTTTTTCACTATGTGCGTGCAACGGAGCTGCGATTCCGCCAAGTTTTTGTTGCCTTAGATTTATGTGAACAAAATGCATGCAGTTACAGTGAAAACTGAATAACTAAATAACTTATAAAACTATGTAATTTAAATTGTAACAAATATTTAAAATGTAAAGTTGGCGTTCAATAAGTAAAAAGCGAACTAAGATGTCTGAAAATAAACAATAAATTTTTTATTATAAACAATTTATCCTTGGTAAACATTTATCTTTTCTTCACTGTATTTCCATACGTAAGCGTCGCCCTTTAGTTTGAGTGAGAAATGGGCGTAACGCGAACGCCTCAAACTCCCGGCTTTTCCCTAGTTTTCCCCAGGTTTTCCTAGGCTCCCCGTGCATAAGGCAAATTGCTTGTAAGTTCAACTCGTATTTTGCATTGTGCCTCACTTCCGACAGTTAAATTAAAGCCATTGTCTGAGTTGTTGCTGTGGCCGTTAGTTAGTTTTGTGCGCCTAACGTAACAATTGCCCAGGCATTTTTATCTGCAACAAACCGCTAAACAACAACAACAACAACAGGCGGAAGTGGAAACAACAAAAACCGGAACAAGTTCAGACCCCAAAAACAGTTGAAATACGACAGCGAAAACAATTTGTTAGGCCAGAAGTGCTCTGCAAAATCTTCCTGACCAAAATTGCTCTCTCCTTCTTCCTTGGAAGAATTGTATCCTTTAATTGCATAAACAACACTTGGTTGGAGTTTTATTTTTTGGCTAGATTTTTGGTTTTAGCCCTTGGAGTGACGCCTTTTGATTGCGGTTTTAATTAGTCCAGAACGCGTCGAAAGAAAGAATTCTAATCAAGCACGGAAATCGTATTCTTAGCGTCTTGTATGAAACGGAAATTACACTTTTTAAAGAAGGAAATGGTTGGGAAAATTAAAGGAATTTTTTAAGCCATTAGAATTCGATCAATAAGGGATAGGATTTTCGTTGTATTATGGCTTGAACTTCATTTTTGTATCATAAAATAAAGTATATTCTTCAAATCCTGTGAAATTGTTTAATCTCCCTAAAGGTTCTGACTTTTAATGATTGAATCCGGGTCGTGTCTGCAACTCATCTGAAGACCCACTCAATGCAGAAAAATAACTGTGGAAAACGCGTTAATTATATGGCAGTGGCACAAAGCGTTAGCGGAAAAGGAGGCTAGTGCTTGGGGCAACATCAACACCCATTAACCATCACCCACTGAACCACCCACCACAGGCAGACACCACAATGACACAGAAAGTGTTGAGCTGCAAATGAGGAAACAATGCGGCCAAAAGCAGGGCGTAACAGAAAAAATTCAAAACGAGTGAGTCGACTATAAAAGTTGGTTTACAGATATTCTTTTAGTAAATTAAAATAAAATACTATAATGTATCTTTTATCTGTAATATAAAAAAAATCGTTTAAAAGCAACTAATTTCACTCGACCCAAAAATGTATAAACCAAAGACAATATAAAGTATACATTTTATTGGACAATTAATACTTTTCCTATTGCTAAAATTAACAACTTGAAATTATAAATAATATATATACCTCTTTTACCTTCAAATACTGGGCAAGGAAAAGAAAATGCAAAGTGGAAATGCTTCGAGTGCAGGCCATGCGTGGCGCAAACAAACTCGGAAAATGCAAAACGGATGTGTAAATAATTTAGACGAGTTGCCGGCACAACCGGGGAGTGTGTGTATCTTTTTAGTTTATGTATCATTAAAAAATACTTACAGCGAAACAAAGGCAGAAGGAGCCGAGCCCAGTAGGAGTAGCAAGGGGGGAAAGCGGAAAATGTGCCATTTGCCAACTGCAAGGCAAACAGACTGGAGGTCCTGTCCCAAGGGATATATACTTACATACATACATATATCCTTATGTAGTTTCGTACTTTCCTGGAACGTGCGAGAAATGCAATAATTATATGCACACAAAGGCACAAACACCGAGTTGTTGGTATAGTTACTTTTTTTTGACATGCTGCAAATTAAACAGGAGCACGAAGAAAGGACCAGAGGAGCGTCAGGAAGAAAGGAGGAGAAGAAAAGCGGCAGAAAGAGGGCGAAGGACTAAATTACTTTTTGTACCAACTGCATACAATCAAATGCAACGGGATTAAAAACCAACGTGTAACCGTAAATGTAACACCGATATCACATCTAAATATTACACTGCCACAAAATCTATTACTTTATTAGTTTTATTTGAATTTTTAAATTATTAATTAAACTTTGCAAATGGATTTATTTTCATAGAGGGAAGCGGAAGCGAAGAAGATTCAATTTATGTAGGATTGAAAATGTTTTTCAAGGCAAGAAATAGATTCATTTAGTTCCTTATAAAGAATTTAAAATTATTTTTTGATAGTAAAAATTCTGATTCATAAGCCAACAGCTTAACAATTTATAAGGTTTGGCAACAAATATTTTTTCAAGCACTAACCAATGCATATTTCCATAATAAACACTCCCAATTATATCCAAAACATACAATTCCAGTGCAGCAGGAACGTCTCAGTCAGCTGTGGCTTGTCAGTCTGCATAAAGGATAAGGGACTGGAGACCTCCTTTTAGTAAACTGGACTGGGTGCAACCTGGTAAACCTCCGGCGGCATTTGCATACCTGATGCTAAAAAACTATGTTAATGTGTGGAGCCCAGCTCGGCAGACTAAGGATTCGAGTTGAGATTGAGATTGAGTCCTGGTGGCCCGTAGGATAACATGCTGTGCTATTCCGCCGGCGGGACAAACCGCAGACATTGAAAGTGTCGCACTGTCTCTCTCCATCTGCACCGCCCCGTCTGTCTCCATAAATCTCTACGGATGTGTTGTTAACTGCCGCCGGGCCTTTCCATCCTCTCACCCCGTTTTTTCCTCAAATCCTCCGTTTGGTTATCCTGGGAAAAGAGAGGGGCGTTGACTGAGGGGAGGCGCCTCAATTTGCATGCTTCGTTATTCAATTAGACACTTGGCACACAACCAGCGAGAGGGCAAAAGAGATGGAGTTTTGAGTGTGAGTCGAGCAGACGGGCGGGCGGAGCTCTGACATCACGGGGACGCATAATTTTGATTGATGGCCCAATAATGGCGGTGATTTATCATATTTGCATGCTAACATTTAAGCCAGCCAGCGGCGGCGAGTCAGCTCTTGAGGCCAGGCAGCGAATATGTTGCTAAATTAGCTGTCCAGTATAATTAAATTTAAACCCTTCCAAATGAATTTGCATTCATTGATTTGGTTTTGAAGTTATTTTGAACTTTTTCATTGAATTTGTTACTTAAATTATAGAGTATTTTAATATTATAATAAACAAATTAAATTCTATTAACAAAAGTAATAATGTCTTTAGAGGAATAAACTGAATGTATAAACATGTACAATAAACTAACTTTTCCGCTGACAATGGCCTCCGGAAAGTATGCTACAAAACAGATGGCACCAAAATAAATATAAATTTAAATGTATATATATATATATATAATAAAAACATATATAGATATGTACGTAGCTATATGTATTTCGCTAATTGGTCCTTTGCTCTTCTGCAAATGAAAGCGTTGCGCTGACAACAGTCACGTGCAGCACTGATCCCCCGGGCGTATACGCAATATTTGTAGTTTTTTATTGCACCTTCTCATGGCTGGGTGTGGGGTGTGTGTGTGCTGCTACTGCTACTGCTGCTGGTGTATGTCTATAAAATCCGGCTTAAGCCGCATGCTACCTGCGAAATGTATGAAATTTTTGCTGCCACTCAACACCCAACACACAGCCACACACATTTACGCACAGCAAACGACAATGCAGAATAAACACACACTCAGGAGGAAGAACACTGGGGAATAATTTTAAAATATTTTGATTTTTAATACTTATTTTATTTAATAGTTAATATTATTCCTAGAATAATTTGAATGTGAAATTATTAGAAATCTCTTTGTTCGAGACTTAGATCTTTGCATTAAATAATTAGGGAAAACGTAAGACCTCTTTATTTTTTTTTAATTCTAAAATTCAAACCCATTATTAAAGCAGATTAGTTTTTAAACTTGAAATTTTATTATATAATACAGAAAATAATACATTTCAAAAACAACATTTAGGAATTAAAATAAAATTCAAATAAAATCTTAAGTCTTTCACTTTTCCTTGAATTTCAGATAAACCTTTTCGACAAAGAAAATATTTTAGCTTAAAAACTATAAATATTAATTTAAATAAATACAAAATGTTTGCTTTAATTTTCTATACATTTAATTTTTAATCCTCTGATTTGTTACCAACATTTATTCTTTGTGTATAAACAAAAAAAAAAGTAAACAAAAAAATTGGAACGCATTTTTGCCAGCAGCTTTAGCTGCTGTTGCTGCTGCCTGTGGCTTTGCCGGCGGCTTGGGACGCTGGTAAACACTCAAATCCAATTAAATTTAATACGACTTACTTGGCTTTGTTGCAGGTGCATGTGGGACAGAGACGGGGCCAGTGAATGAGGGAGACAGATATACAGGGAAACAGCAGAACGACGTGTGTCGTTTGTTTGGCATTTGGTTGCTCTCGTTCTGGGTTTTCTTGTCGCCTTTTTTTCATTTTTCATTCACAGTTTTTTTTTCATTTTCGTCTCTTTTGGGTTTTTCCTTTTTTCAGCTTTTCCGGAACTTGTAGAATATTTTGTACGATTGCGGACATATTCTTAATCAGACTTAAGGATTTGGTTGGAATCTACCTCGTAAGCTTGATATTTAAAGAGATATCTTGAAGCTAAGAATAAAGTTACGAAATTCTATATTATAAATCTTGATATTATTTAAATTTATAAATATTTAACAGGTATCTTTATAGTCGCCAGACTTTCCCACCTGCTTTGTAATGATTTTCTGCTTTCGCTCGGTTTACCTGAAATGCTTTGGCTTTGGCTTAATTAAAGCCACATTTGGCAAATAAAATATACCCCAACAAATGAGCTTAAGAGAGCTAATTGAGTTTTGTCAACGAGTCGGGGAGAATCTGCTGCTCCTCTCCGGCAGATTGGAGATCTCGATAAACTGAACTCGCCGTAAACCGGCTAAGAGAAGAGGCAACAGCAAGATTTAATTGATTTTTTTACTTGCCACTGTCAATGAACGAAGCACTGCGATCCGGTCTGGTCCGATTTGTTCAGTTTGAAAGGGGTTATTCGAACTGGGAATTCTTTCCGGTTGTCGTAGGACAGGGTGCAGCTGGCTTTATATAAATATTCATGAGCTGTGCGAACGCCGAACAAGTGTGTGTGCCACAATCTATGTCAAATGCAAAACAAAGTCCTCGAAATCGTATTCATTCGAAATGTTGTCAGTCGAGCATTTGTTGCACAAAATCTAGGCGTTGCAACCTGGTTTCTTTGCAGCTTAAAAAATGTATAACTTTAAGGGAAAACATAAAAACAATATAAATTGAAAAAGGTTAAGGTTTCTGTATACAATTATTTATTATACATGTTGCATTTACATATTAATACATTTTTTAATGTTTTAATAAATCTATTTGGGTATTACTATATTTTTCGAACTTTTCCATTTACGAATCCTTTTAGATTTTATATCTTTTTCCTCTGCAATTCCCTATCCCAGTCCCCTCAAACTGTCCAAGGTTCGGGAGCCTACTTTCGCCCCCACTGTTGGCTTGACTTCTCTAGTCTTCAGGCGACTTCCTTTCAGACGATCCAAATCGGGATAATCTACCGTATATTGAGCTAGTAATAGCGGCAGGATCAGGATCAAACAGAGTACAGCAAAAAGCCCTTTCATCTTGCTACGATTCGGAGACTAAAGTAACTGGCAATCGAACTTCAAATCGGCCTTATATATACCCACCCCGGTAATGCTCTCGGACAAAGCACAGCTGCCTGGCCAGCTTAACTTTGGAGTTTAAGTGGAAAATGTAAAGGCAAGGGAGGTACTATATATTGCGAAGTGAATTTCCGGCGGGCAATTAAGAAAATTGGCCAGAGCAACAAAATGTGACTGTGGCTGGTAAGAGTCAGCGACGATTACATAATAGATTGTAAATATTTGACACCTGCCGCCACCCACTTAACCCCAACCCTGTCGAGCTGTGGCCTTAATCCAAACGCAAAACAATGCCAACCATTTACTTGGCTTTAACTTCTACCCTCCAAGTTCGTCCAATTACTTTTTGCACGATTTGATTTTACATTTAACGATTTTTCGCACTTAATTAGAAGCCAGTGTCGATGTCAGTCGCAGGCAGGCAAGGAAGGCAGCCAGGGGTTGCCATGATTTGATTAAATGTGAAGATGAATTTTAATTAAAATCCTCCCCAAGCCAAGCCATTGGCTCCCTTTCATTTTTCCGCTCTCCCCCCACCCTTTTCGGATTTTGCGGCCAAGTTTTTGACACTCAACACTTTCCCCCAACCCGCCACCACCCACCCCTTCTTGTTCTAATAGAGCAATAAAAGCCGCAAGTTCATGCCGGGCTTAGTCATCGTAATTTATGCAAAATGAAAATTAAAGATCCACAGCGTAAAAGTTTTAAATGCAAATGACAGACTAATGAATTCCCAAGAACTACTTACAAGCAATTTTTGGCCCAAAATGCGGTCTGGTTTGCCCATCAATTTCGATTAATTTTGATCAAAAGCTCTGACTGTGATCAATCCCCTCGATAATAGCAAATAATTTGCCATAATTTTCCCTTTAAAAGGTCTGAGTTACAAACAATGAGGCTTTGTCCAGGCAAAAATAAAAGCCAGCTGGAAGACTTCAGCTAAAGTTATTTGGAAAACCTAAAAAGTAAATACAAAGGAAAACAAATATAAACCAGCAAACGCATATACACTCACACAGGGAATTGTTTTTGCTTTTGGCAGTCACATGCAGTCCACAAAAAAAATTAAAGTACGACAAGTGAATATCGGGCAACAGGTCGAATACTTGATGCGCTTTGTCTGGACGATGAAAGCATATTAAGTATACGTAAAAAATGTAAATATTAATGCAGCTTAATTGATCTGAAATAAAAGTGTATATGTACTAGTAATACGTATTAAAAGCTACAGTTTGTATATAAAAAAACATGAATAAATCAAAAAATATAAAAACAATAAATATAAAAATTTATGTATTAATAAAATAAAATGATAAATATGCATATCAATTATCTACATCTTTATATCCGAGACACGACTTATAGTCCGATTTTCTTGCTACATATTTTCACCCTCTCGGATCAAAATCAGTTTATAATGTTCAATATTTAAAATTGTTTTTTCGCAGTGTCGAATTGTAAAAATTTTCAAATTTCTTTTTTTATTCATAAAACAAAAGAATATAACCTAATTTTGATAGAATTTGATTGTAATCAAAATAATCAACATAAACATTAAATTAAATTTCAAACATCCGTCAAATATACCCTTTTGGCCCTAGGGAATGTGCCAACTTTTTCACAAATTTGGCTTAGAGAAGGGGCCTGGACTGGCTGTCGCTGCCAATGGCCCATTCAAAATTACGAGCCAACAGTTTCCGCAGTGTTTTTTGTCATTTCCATGCGCTCATTGTCAGTTTTAAGTAAGCAACTTCCGCGTTGTTGTAGCTCCACTATGATGTTTGCTGTTGTTGTGGCAGCAGCCAAAAGTTTTGTGACCAAAAGTCTGCCTACAAATGCAGACAAATATGGAAAAACTCATGAAATGCAATAAATTTTCAAATATATTTCGTGTGCGCGCGGCAGCAGAGTTTTTCATTTGTTTTTTGTTTTTTATCTCTCATTTTCATGCAGCTTTTTTTGTTTGTTAGTTTGATTGTTTGCTTCTGTTCGCCGCGTATAGATTTTCATTGTTTTAAACTGGTAACTTTTTCTTGGTGCAGTGCACAGAACAGAACTGATAAAGCCACGTTTTGAAAAGGCCAAAACCGAGGCAGAAGTCGGAAAAAAAATTAAAGAAAAAAGGGAAACAAAAAAAGATAGGAACAGTGACTGGCGTGCGCTCCAGAAATTGACAAAGTCTAAGGCCGAGAGTACCATATAAATCAAATGTCAATTGCGTAAAGTCAGAAGACCGAATTTACGAGTAGCTCCCAAAGGCAAAGCCAAAAATAGCAGATATCTGCGGAGCAATGAAAAATATAAATTTGATTTAAAACTAACTGCAATTGCGTATTTACAAATATGGAATTTTAAAGTGTTTATTAAATCTTTTATTAAATCTTAGAATTATTAAAATTATCTCATTAAATTCCTCTCCTAACCTTTAGTGTCACAAGACAAATAAATAATAAACACCAGACATGTCTTTACCGATTGAAAAAGCATTCATTATAAAATATATAATATAGTATACTATAGTATACAAACTTGACTGTCACCTCTTTCTTTGACACAAGTTGTAAATTTTGAGAGATTTTCCCAGAATTGCCCCATCACAAGCCGGAGACACAACATCAAATCAAATCAAGGAAAATCACAGAATATAGAACCTACCAAACATCGCCTTACTAGCACTGATAAAAGATAACCATTACGCGACGATCGACTTCTGTGTGGAGCGGCGATAAGAGGACGCAGTGGCAGTTGGCTTGGATGAGTGGCTGAACGTTTTGGCTATAAAAACTGGCAACCGTTGGCTGTGGGCTCCAATAGAAGCACTGAGCCGGAACACTGCGGATCGGATCGGAGCCTAACTAGAACTGGAAAAAATCGGAAAATGCTGAAGCAACTTGCATTGGTGCTGCTCCTTTGCGGAGTGGCCCTGGCCGAAGAGAACTACAATCTGTGAGTTTTCTAAAGGAGTAAAAGGATTACACAACCTAATAATAATATTAAAATCGTTCTAAATAGAATTTTCTAAATGATACTTGTATTATCCTTTTGCAGCTACAAGATCTACGATGTGATGGCTTACAAACCATTGGAGAAGGAGCTGCTTTTGCATATGTCCACGAACGGGAAATTCGACTTCTTTGATCAGCCCCGCGCCCTGGACGCCAATACCCGCGTTATGGTGAAGCCAGAAGATCAGCAATATTTCGAGATTTATTTGCAGACATATAACGTGCCCTACGTAGTAGTGGATAAGAATCTGGGCGACTCCTTGCGCGAGTCGAGTGAGGAAAACCAGAATCAGCGCATGATGAACATGCGCTCCACCGGCCGAAGCATCAGCTTCACCGCCTTCCATCGCTATGCCGAGATCAATGCCTATTTGGATGAGCTGGCCGCCGCCTATCCCAGCCGCGTTAAGGTCGAGGTCGTTGGCCAGTCGTACGAGAAGCGAGACATCAAGACCATTACGATCACCAACGGCGATGGCAGGGCCAACAAGAGCGTGATCTTCCTGGATGCCGGCATCCATGCCCGCGAGTGGATCGCCCATGCCGGAGCCCTGTATGTCATCCATCAGCTGGTTGAGAACTTTGCCGCCAACTCTGATCTGCTGAAGGACTTTGACTGGGTTATTCTACCCGTGGTGAATCCCGATGGCTATGAGTACACTCACACCAGCTCTCGCCTGTGGCGCAAGACCCGCAAGCCGATCACCGCCTCCTGCTACGGTACCGATGCTAACCGCAACTTTGACTTCCACTGGGGTGAGGTGGGTGCCTCCAGCTACTCCTGCTCGGACACCTTCAAGGGCGAGACTGCCTTCTCCGAGCCGGAGACGCAGATAGTCCGCGATCTTCTGTTGGGACT
Source organism: Drosophila anomelani (assembly GCA_035045905.1). Lineage (NCBI taxonomy): Eukaryota > Metazoa > Arthropoda > Insecta > Diptera > Drosophilidae > Drosophila > Drosophila anomelani. The sequence continues at coordinate 17,141,770 of JAWNOO010000165.1, forward strand.
GACCGGACGTGGCAAGTTCTACCTGACGCTGCACTCGTATGGCAATTACCTGCTGTATCCCTGGGGCTGGACCTCGTAAGTAACATAGAACTCACCTGGTTCCGAAATGAACATATATTTTATACATTACTCACCTGTAATGGTCATTGTCACTATCTTAAGTAGTTTCAAAGTTGGTTTTTAGTTTATTGATTAACTTAAGTGGTTCCCTTTAATTACTTAAAATCATCATTTAATATCATTATCATTTAATTATATTGCAAATTCATATTATATATATATAATCATCAATATCTTCTACAGTGATCTGCCCAGCAGCTGGCGTGACATGAATGAGGTGGCCGAGGCTGGTGCCGAGGCCATCAGGAAGGGCACCGGAACCAAATACACCGTGGGCAGCTCCACCAATGTCCTGTACGCGGCTGCCGGCGGCAGCGATGACTATGCCTTCGGTGTGGCCAAGTTCCCCATTTCCATCACCATGGAGCTGCCGGCTGGTGGCACCGGTTTCAATCCCAATGCCAATCAGATCCAGGGTTTCGTTGCGGAGACCTGGCTGGGCATCAAGGCCATGGCCAAGGTGGTCGTGGAGAAGTACTAGACGAGTGCAATAAACGCCAGCAATGATGATATTTTGTAATCTCTGAGTCTTCTGGCTAATTGGGAATTCTGGACACGCGCGGGAACGGAAAGATAGGAGCCCCATTTTAGGTTGGGGTCGTATCATTCCGAGCCGTGGCATTGACACACTGGACTAATTTGATGGGGCTCTCGGAACTTCGCCAATTCACTTTACTTTGGACTTATCGCGGTTTGTTAATTGGGTTCATAGAGTGGAGGGGAATTCGAGTGGCGGTCTAGATTATGGCGCCCCTAGAGAACTGTCTTTGTAGTCGGCCTTAGACAAAGTATTTTTAACTCATTTACTGACTTTAATAGGAAATTTTGATTGTAATTATTTAATAATATTTAACACAATTTTATTTGGGGGCTTATGCTTTTTTGTTGCAATATTATTCATCTGTTTAGACAAGGTAGATCAAATATCTAATGGAAAAGATATTTATAATATTTAAATTACTGTAAGAATATCAATTTTATATACAAAATTGAACAGTTTATATTAAACAACGAACATAATTAATCATTTCATTGATAATACAAATAATTCACGTCCAAATATATGTAATTGTCTTTAAAATTAGCCAATATGTTACGATTCAATATAATTACGAAGCCTTTACGAAAATAATAATAATCCATACGATATTAATTTCACCTTCGTTACGAATAACTATCCAATAAACTGTGTTATCTATAATGGCGATAGTTAACAGCAATTTAAGCTGAAAGATAAGACAACCAATAATAAGCACAATTACGTTTTATCAAGCTGGACAAACCACAAAAGAGATTGTCTTTATAGCGGCAAGATAATTCTCAAATTACGATTTATTGTTAGTAATTCAGGCAAGAAGTGGATACTTGACCACCACTTTTCGGGCCATGGCAGCAATGCCCACCCAAGTCTCCTTGACCATTTGATCAATGTCCGAGGCTGGGGGATCGAAGCCGGTGCCGCCAGGTGGCAGTTCCATGGTAAAGGAAATGGGGAATCCCGCATTAAAAGCATAGTCATCACTGGCTCCGGCTGCCACATAAAGGACTAGAGTGGAGGATCCTGTTTCATAGTCAGTGCCAGTGGCCTCAAGTATGGCATCATGGCCAGCCTTTGCCACCTCATGCAAGTCGTCAACGGTTTCCGGAAGATCTCTGGAGTGGAAAAAATATAGTTAGAATTAAAATTATTATTAGAATTTATGAGCACTGACTCGCTCCAGCCCCAAGGATATAGAATGTACGGTCCATAGGAGTGCAGGGTCAGATACATCTTTCCGCGATCCGCATAGCTATGAATGAGATCCCCCACCACGACAGCCTCCGGCTCGGAAAAGGCCTTCGATCCGGCATAGGTATTATCGCAGGGATTCTCGGAGGCACCCTCCTCGTTCCAGTGGAAGTCAAAGTTCCTGTTGGGATCGGTGCCAATGCAGCTGTCGCTGCTGGGCTTTCGGGTCTTTCGCCACATGCGCGTGTCCGCCGACAGCTGGGTGTACTCATAGCCATCGGGATTCACCACAGGGAGGATTACCCAATCGTAGTCCTTCAGCAAATCGGCATTCTCCTCAGGATTCTCCACAAGTTGACTGATCAAGTAGATGGCAGCCGCTGGAGAGATCCATTCGCGAGCATGGAAGCCGCCGTCTACGAGAATAACGTTCTTGTTCCGCCTGCCATCGCCATTGGTTATGGTGACGGTCTTCATTAGGCGCTTCTCGTAGCTTTTGCCCACCGTTTTCACATAAACCCGACGCGGATACTCCTTGGCCAGATCCTCGATGTACTGATTGATCTCGCCGTGGGAATAATAGCGCTCCGTGCCGAGTCTGCCATTGTAGGGAAACCAATTTCGCAACATGCGATCCGTGTCGAATTGCCGGCTCAGTGTCAGTCCAAAATTTCTGTTCACAATCTCGTAGTTGACATTATGCTCATCCATCAGCTTCACGAAATTCACCTGCTCCTGGGGGTGAACCATCACCCTGGCCGGATGACCGCCGGATGCAGAAAACACCTCGTAATATGAGTCATTTTTGGCCAACTCGGAAAAGGCGAATTGCAGATCCGAAGAGCGAGCTTTCGAGGTCACCTCGTAGATCTTGTATCTGCATAAATAATTTATTTAAGATATATGTATGTATTAAAGTTTTATATATTTATATCTACCCCTCATATTTGTTGGCCCTCTGCAGTCCTGCGGACAGGCCCAGGCCACTTAGAGCCAGCAAAAGCCACCAAACTTTCATCTTTCCACGTTGCCAGCTCTCCGGAAAATAAAAATTCCTACCCAGCAAACCAACTTTACTGATTCGTTATCAACAAATCGAACTACGCGGATGGTTGTAAAATCAAGAGAAATCGATCAGGGGCTATGATTGCCGACAATTAAAGCGACCGAACCCTTATCAGCCGCGTTCTCAATTACGATCTCTCAAAAATTTATTCAAAAAAGAGGGGAATCAAGATTAATTGAATTCAATTCTTTTTAAATTATAAGATCGATTTTTTAATAAATAAAAAATCAATAATCAAACAAATAAATCTTAGAGAGGAGGAAAAGTAAGGTACTTCAATTAATTGTTATAAGAAATACATTTATTTAAAATAAAGTGTTATTTATTTATATTAAATAAATATAATACTATTTTTATAATAAATAAATATAATATAAATATAAATGCATTTCTTATAACAATTAATATTTTATGAAAAAAAGAATACCATTCCTTATTTGTTTTTAATTTAATTTTATATTTTATTTTATTATTATGAGTTTATTTAACCAAGTTCTTGACAAAAAATAGTTGTTAAATTGTTTTTCATTGTAAGCTAAAAAAAAAACAAACACAGCAATGTTTTCTAAATTAAAAAAGTTTGTTATTTTCCAAGATATGATTTTTCATTTCTGCATTTTGCCATTTAAAATCTCAAAACATGGCTAGATCGATTCTCCTATTAATTCTGATCAAGAATATATGGGGTTTATTTGGTGGAAAAAGACACCTTCTCGTGTTAAAACGGATTTAAAAGTCATAATTTAAAAAAGTTATGGTTTGGCGGGCATTATTACTAGCCTGTCACTTGTTCTAAGCTTCGATTAATATCGCGGTTTTATCAGCTCTAATGATGGCCGCCACACATACATACAACACAAAACCAACTAACACATATGTATGCGTGTGTAAGCAATAATCAAAACAAACCATAATCAAAACAAACCACACATAGGTGTGCCGCCATGGCGCACACACACATAGAGCATGGAACCAACTAACACATATGTATGCGTGTGTAAGCCATAATCAAAACAAAACAGAGAGCGCGATGTATTGCGCGCGCTCTCTCCCCCCTCGCCCACAAGCCGTAGTTCCAAATTTGTCCGCTGGTGGCTTTTTCGGTCTGACGACCCTTTCAAACCATCTTTTTAAATACGTTTTAACACAGGAAGAAGTCATATTCGACCACATAAACCTTATATATTCTTGATCAGAATTAATGGGAGAATCGATCTAGCCAGGTTTTGAAAATATAAATGGAAAATTGTAGATTTTAAAATTCATATCTTGGCCAAAAATAAACGAAATTAAATTTTGAATGCATTAATGTGTTGCTTTTTTCCCCCTTAAAAAACGTGCAAACCTAATTTAAGGCTAACATTTTTTTTGGATTTTTAACAATTAAATAAATATGTAAAAAAAAATCAAAAAAAATATTTTTGTTTAGAACATGGCTTAGAATACAGAAAGAAAGAGAAAAATGCTTTCCGATTTGAAATTGTTGTATTTTTGGCCAAATTATGATTTTTCAAATCTATAATTTTCCAATTATAATTTCAAAACATGGCTAGATCGATTCTCCTATTAATTCTGATCAAGAATATATGGGGTTTATTTGGTGGAAAAAGACACCTTCTCGTGTTAAAACGGATTTAAAAGTCATAATTTAAAAAAGTTATGGTTTGGCGGGCATTATTACTAGCCTGTCACTTGTTCTAAGCTTCGATTAATATCGCGGTTTTATCAGCTCTAATGATGGCCGCCACACATAAGCAATAATCAAAACAAACCATAATCAAAACATGGCGCACACACACATAGTTATGAAACCAACTAACACATATGTATGCGTGTGTAAGCAATAATCAAAACAAAACAGAGAGCGCGATGTATTGCACGCGCTCTCTCCCCCCTCGCCCACAAGCCGTAGTTCCAAATTTGTCCGCTGGTGGCTTTTACGGTCTGACGACCCTTTCAAACCATGTTTTTAAATACATTTTAACCCAGGAAGGAGTCATATTCGACCACATAAACGTTATATATTGTTGAACAGAATTAATGGGAGAATCGATCTAGCCAGGTTTTGAAAATATAAATGGAAAATTGTAGATTTGAAAAATCATATTTTCGCCAAAAATAAATGAAATTAAATTCTGAAAGTTTTAATGTGTTGATTTTTTTCCCCTTAAAAAACGTGCAAACCAAATTTAAGGCTAACATTTTTTTTGGATTTTTAACAACAAGTTGAAGTTTAAACAGCTTGACTGTTAGCTTGACTGTTAAAAAGACTTAGACAACAAACTGGACTACAGAACCTGTAACTAACAGTCAAGCTAACAGTCAAGCTGTTAGTTTTTAGTTCAGCAGTCAAGTTTGTTGCCTAAGTCTTCTGTTTGTTATTTTCTATTTATTGCGAACCATTTATTGAATAGTTTTGTGTTCAAATAAACTAAAATTAAATACAAAAATACATAATTGGTAATGTTTTATTCAGTTGAAGAATTAGTGAATTATTATGATAAATAAAAATAAATTTATCAATGCAATTATTTCTATTGTTTTTTATTTAGAAAATGCTTATAAATTTCAAGATAAATACAAATAAATTTATAATTGCAATCGAAAAAAATTTGATTTTACCAATAAAAAAATATAAAAAGTATACATTATATTTTATTTAGTTTATGACACGGCTTTTTATTTCCAAATTGCTACAATTTCATGGGGATCTCCTTGACCTCAGGGTTTATTCCTCGAAGATGTTCATCAACCAAGTTTTTCGACGACAAAGTTTCATCGACCTGCCCTAAGAGCCCCTGGGGCACTGTGGCGGACTCTATAGCGGACACTTTGGTGGACACTTCGGTGGTGGACACCTCGGTGGACAATTTTTTGGTGGACAATTTGCTGGTGGACACTTTGGTAGTGGACACTTTGGCGGACACTTTGGTTTGGGGCAAGCCGCCATTGGATCAACTTTGGGGCGTGGGCACGGTCGTGACTTCAGTTTGGGGCAAACAGTCTTTGGATTGGGGCACTTTGGCTTGCAACTATTGCGCTTCATGGGGCAGGCCTTCTTCTTAGGCTTTCGGCAGGACTTCTTTGGCTTGGCGCAAGCCTTCTTTTTGCGGCACTGCATTCTATCTTTGGCAACGTTCTGCCCCCCATATATCTTTTGGATGGAGAGCAAATCTAAATAGAATTAAGACCTACAACGAAGAGGGAGTTCCACTTACAGGAGAGAATATTCCTCGCTCACGTTCGGGCAATTTGTCGAAGTACCGCGCGGCTGCCTCCGATACTCTTACTGTGTAATTCTCTAAAAAGTTATAAAATCCGGCGTCAGTGCCGCGAGCCTCACCACCAAATAAATTAAATGTAGTCATAGTTCAAGTCTAGCCGGTAAGAGTATAAATTTTACCTAAAAAAACAATTAAATGGAATTTTTCTAAAAAATTTATTCTGTAGAAATTGTTGTTCTCCGAATGGGTTTACGATTTAGACTGAAAGTATAGCCCAGCAGCAGTAGAAATGGTAATTTTGGTTTGAAGGAAGAGTCAAAGATTGCTTGTTTTTTTATGGTTTTTCATTTGTTTTCTTAAACTTTTAAACCAGAAATATTTTAATGATTTTGGAGAAAAATAAAAGTGTTTATTTATTTAAAGAAAATAACATAATTTCTTTAGTACATCTCAAGAAGTTTCTCAGCCATGGCACGGATACCAATCCAGGTCTCCGTTACGAACTCATCGATGCGGCTTACCGGCGGATTGAAACCAATGCTGCCAGCTCCAGTCAGCTCCATGGTGATGGACACATTGAACCCAGCGTAATAACCATAGTCATCACTGGCACCAGCAGCAATGTAGAGGACATTGGTGGAGGATCCATACGTGTAGACGGTACCAGTGGCAGTTTCAATAGCCTCGGCTCCAGTGCGGGCAACAGCATCCAGATCTTCCCAGTTATCGGGCAGATCGCTGAGGGAATAATATTAATTTTATTAAATTTATGTAGATTAAATAAATATACAAGTTTACTTACGAAGTCCATCCCCAAGGATACAACAGATAATTGCCATAAGAGTGGATGGTGAGGTACATAATGCCCCGATCCGCCAGCGAGTGCATCAGATCCCTTACCACAATCGTCTCGGGCTCCGAGAAGGCAGTGGGTCCGGCATAGGTATCCGAGCAGGGGTTCGATGAGGCACCCTCCTCGTTCCAATGGAAAGCGAAATTACGATTGGGATCCGCTCCGTAGCAGGTCTGTCCGGCGTAGTTGTACGGCTGACGGGTCTTGCGCCACATGCGAGCGAGGGTTCCGGACTGCGAGTGCTCATAGCCATCGGCATTGACCAGGGGCAGGATGACCCAGTCGTAGTCCTGCAGCAGGTGGGCATTTTCCTCGAATTTCTCTACCAGCTGATCAATGACATAGAGGACCGCCGCCGGAGAAATCCATTCCCTGGCATGGAAGCCGCCATCCAAGAAGATCACCTTCTTGCCGGCCTTTCCGTCGCCATTGGTGACGGTGATGGTCTTCAGGACTCGTTTTTCATAGGACCAGCCCACGGTTTTAACATAGACACGATGGGGATACCGCTGGGCCAAGTCATCGATATAGTTAATGATCTCCTCGTGGTTGTAATAGCGCTCGTTGCTCAAGCGACCCTTGCCCGTAATAGGACTCAGGAGTCGCTGCATCTGCCGCTGGGCAAACTCCTCGGCAATGGATGCACCCAGATTGGAGTTGATGACACTAGTGGCCATCTGATGGGACTCAACGAATTGCTGGAACTGCTCTAGCTGTGCGGGACTGACAATCACTCGAGAAGGATGTCCCAAAAGGCGACTCTCGCTGAGGAAATCGAATCCCTCAAAGCTGAGTTGGTGCAGTAACTTTGCCTGGTCGGTAGACGAAGGGGTTACCTCATAAATGCGATAGCTAAAATTGATGAGAATTTCTTGCTTAATCAGAATTTCTTACTATATTTCCAACTAGGATATTTTCCTATTATTTTTCTTCTTCAAAAACTTACCCCTCGTAGTCACGATCGGCGGCCACCAAAGCGGCGCCTAAGAGGAGCACTAGCAAGCCCAGGGAAAACTTCATCTTCGGTTAGACTAAGCAACCGCGTGGCTTGGGCGAGCCACTTAAATAGCCGCCAAAGTCACCCGCCGTCCGTATCTAATCACCCAAAAGATCAATAAATAATAAAGCACTCCAAAAACTCCCGCTCCGGTGACCCGCCAAATCAGAGCTGGCGCAATTTCCCAGTTAATGTCTCTTTATTTACAGCCCGATTATGGGAGATTACGCCGGGTAGCGTCTTATCACCTCCACGGCCATGGCCCGCACACCCACCCAACTCTCCGTGACCAGTCGTTCGATGTGCGAGACCCAGGGATCGAAGCCCAAGAATCCTGCTGCCGGCAGCTCCATAGTCATCGCCACCGTGGCATTGGCCACTCCGAGAGCAAAGTCCGCCGTGTCACCAGATGTTGGATACAGGACATAGTAGGTGCTGCCCCAGCTGTAGATTGAATTGGTGGAGTGAATGATGGCCATGGCGCCGGCCTCTGCCACTGACATCATGTCCTGGTAGTGATCCGGAAAGTCGCTGGAATGATAGAGTATTTAATTATTAAAAAATAATTAAGTTGATAATAATAATAATAATAAAATAATAAGTTGATAATTTAAATAAAAAATTAACAAACTTATTACAAATGGTAGTAATTAAATTGATAACTTGAAGGTCTTTTCTTAGAATTCCCAGAACATTTTTCTGTAATTGATAACTACAATATTTATTAGACACAACTGTCTGGACTTTATCTAAATGCAGTAAATTACGAAATTGGAATTCTTCAGAATTGTATAAGAAAACATTTTCACTTTAATTTATAATCGTTTTGTTACAAAAAAGAGTCACTTTCTTTGTCTATATTCTTGCAATCCTCAAGCTAAACACTTATTTAAATTATCTTATTACTTAAAAGGGGAATTTTTTAATTAAAAAATATCTTTAAAATATGAACTTAGATATTTTCTATAAACACGTAAGTGCTGAAACCCTATATAAAGCGCTGTTTGTTTTAGTAATGCCAACAAAATGTATCCAATCCTATTCATAGTCACCTCCATTCTCAGTGGATCCTTGGCGCTGCCAGCGATATCGGGACCAGCTTATCAGACGGATGACTATTATACCACAGATGGAATCGCAAAGTATCTCAATGGCCTGGCCAGGAGTTATAGTGACCGAGTTACTGTAAGGGAAATCGGAAGGTCCTACGAAAACAGGAGTCTGACCACCATCACCATTACCAATGGAGACGGACGTTTGGGAAAGAAAGCTATCTTTATCGATGCAGGAATACATGCCAGGGAATGGCTGACTCACACCACGGCCCTGAATATTATCAATCAGCTGGTGGTGAATTTCAAGGAGAACAAGGAACTGCTGCAGGACTACGACTGGGTTGTCCTTCCGCTGGTTAATCCAGATGGATATCAATATTCCCGATCTGAAGACGAAGAATGGCGCAAGAATCGCAGACCCAGCAACAAGACTTGCATTGGCATTGACCTTAATCGGAATTTTGGAATAGGTTGGGGTCTAGACACAGATGATAGTGACCCGTGTTCGGAAACTTATAGAGGTCGTGGGGCTTTTACAGAGCCTGAATCTAAGGCTGTGCTAGAAGTGCTCCACGAACTTGCAATTACTAAACGGGCAATTATGTATATATCGTTTCATTCACGCGCTTATTCAATTCTATATCCATGGGGGTATAAAACGTAAGTTTGAAGAAATGTTTTATTGTTTTTTAATAATTATCTATTTTAAGGGAAAAGCCGCACAACTACGAGGAAATTAAAGAAGTGGCCAATGCTGGTAAAAAAGCCATCACCAAAGCGTTTTCGTCAAGTTATGAGGTGAAACCAACAATCGACTTATATCCTGCTAGTGGCACTTCAGCAGACTACGCTTCCAGCATCGGATTTCGCTTATCCTACACATGGGAACTTCCGGGTGTAAGAAATGGTGAAAATTTCGGATTCTATCCACCCAAGGAACTTATTAAAGAACTGGTCAATGAGACTTGGATTGGTGTTCGTGCTATGGCAGCAAAAGTTGCAGAAATTATTTGAAACTCTGAACCTAAATGTTCCAATCTCTTAAATTGTATGCCAAATAATTTTTTCTTGGCAGTAAAAATATAATAAAAAGTCTTTACTATAAACTTACTTGGTGTATCCCCAGGGCAGTAGAAAGTAGTTTCCGTAGGAGTGAAGTGACAGGTACCAGGTAAGCCGGTCGCTATAATGAAGCAGGACATCTCTTAGGACCTGTGACTCTGGCTGATCGAATGGCTGCTCGCCCCGGTAAATATCCTCGCAAGGATCCGCCGAGGATCCCTCGTCGTGTCCCCACTCATAGCCAAAGTTCCTGTTCAGATCCGTGCCCACGCAATCCGGATTGCTGGTGGGACGCCGGGTCTTTCGCCAGTAACGTGAATCCGTATGGGTGAACTCATAGCCATCCGCATTGACCACCGGCACGATGACCCAGTCGAAGTCCTCTAAGAGCTCCTGGTTTTCCGCGTAATTATCCAACAGCTGCTGGATTATGTAGAGAGCCATCGATGGCGAGATCCACTCCCTAGCATGAACAGTGCCATCGACCAGAATCACAGGCTTGTCTCGCCTTCCATCGCCGTTTGTGATGGTCAGAACCTTCAGGGGTCGCCTCTCGTAACTCCAACCGAACTGCTTCACCTGAGCTCTCTTTGGAAATCGTTCGGGCAGAGTGTCCAGGTAATCATTAATTTCCGAGTGAGTGTAAAAGGCTCCGAGGACATCAAGATGGGGCAGCTGAATCTTTTGCTTTCTCTTCAGATTGTCTGCTCTCTGGGCCTGCACTAAGGGGGCCAAGTCCTCGATCACCATTCGGTGTTGAACGTGGTGGCCTTCAAGAATCCTAACCAAATCATCAGATTCTCCGGGAGGAACTATTACCTTTAAAGTTTCGTTTCTAATTGAAGGCAGAAAATCCCAAAGCGGATTTTCCTGCGACAACTTCCTTACAAGAGTCTCCTCTTCATCTCGTGGCGACTGCAGCTCAAACACCTTGAAATCCTTGTAGTCCTGCCAAGCGAAAATCAGCATTGGCTGCAACAGCAGGAGAATTAGGCACCGCGAAACTTTTGAAGTCATATTTCCCCGAATGTCCGATACGGACTAGACTAAGGCATGTGTAGCATTTGATAGCATTACCAATTTTTTATCACTTTATTGGAGACGCTGCCGCCTGCTTACGATACCAAAACCGACTTTATCTATATATGCTTCCGTTTATGGCACAGGCTAAACTAAGTAGTTCCCCCAACTGTTTGCCAGGGTTGGAATTACCGCCCTCGAAATAAACTAGTTCCCAATAAATTTATATTTTAAATTAATAGATAAAATTGATACCCATTTCCGCAAATTATAAAATTCACTCAATAAATTTCGGAAACTTTTCAATATTCATCTCTTTAATGCTTAACAATGAGGTCACTAATTAGTTTAAGGTTAACAAACAATAAATTCAATCGTTTAAATAGCTTAATAAAGGCTAACATGCCTGATGAACTCAACGAAGCCGGCGAATGTCTCCTTGCAGACATGAAGGATGTCGTGGGCGGGCACATGGAACTCGTCGCCGGGCAGCTCCAGCGTATAGGACAGGGGAATTCCCAGATTACCGTAGGCATAGTCATCCAAGCTGCCGGAGGCTTCGTACAGGATCGAAGCGGAGGTGCCGATGGTGTAGCGGGTGCCGCGGTATTTGCCGATCTGGTTGGCGGCCCTCAGAGCCACCGAGCGCAGCGTTCCCACAGTTGGAGGTACGGTGTTTCTGCAGAGGGGGAAAAGTTCATAAAAATATTAATTATTTAATGTTAAATATTTAGAAAATGTTTTTAATATTTATTTATAGAAAATTGAATATTCTTCTATTAAAAAAATAATTTAATTATTTTTAAATTAAAATCACAGATCTTTTCTCGCTGTATAAAAACGAGAGTGAGCAGCGAATTAAATGGATGCAGTGGCAGAAATATTCGCGTTTAATTGCTTTTAGCAAATAATTGAAAAGTAAATTGAATTTCTTTCCGGGCATCCCCCGCTGGTTGGGGTTTTTCGGACATGAAACATGGAAATCTGGCGGAGGAAAATTCCCCAAATACACTCACACTCCTCTTGGCCAACCCATACTCACTTCGCATAGCCGTAGGGATAAAAAATGAATTTGCCAAATGAATGAACATCCAGGCTGAGTTTCACACGATGCCGATTGAATTCCAGATACCGCACCACGGCGGAGGTCTCCGGCTCCGAGTTTGGCGCCGTTCCCGAGTAAACCTCCGAGCAGAGCTGTCGTTGTTTTTTTGTTTATATGAAAAAAAAGAAAGCCAGGATTACGACGCGACTCAATGGCGAAGGTCAATGTTACGGGCTTACGTTCTGACTGGCACCCTGATAGTTCCAATGGTTGCCAAAGTTCCGGTTGATGTCCACGCCGGAGCAGGCATGACCAGCGTAACGATGACGGTTCTTGCGCCAGAAACGATCCTAAAAGAACACCAAAATTGAAGAAGAAAATTTAGAAACTATTGTAGAATTGTATTGTACTATCTATATTATACCTATTTTCTATGCTATTTTAATATATTCTATTACTTAAATGTACTGTAAACGTGGATATATGTATATATATAAACAAAACGAAAAAACTTTTAAGAAGTGAATAAACCTCATTTTTAAACCTCAAATAAAAGCTTGCAACTGTCTTAAAATAATAATTATTGACATATACAAAAATAATATACAAATATTTAAATTATTTATTGAAATTTTATTATTTTCTATGTATGAGGAACACCTTTGGCATTTAATATTTCTTTTTATCTAGTATGCCCTGTACCAAAGTTTATTTGACTGAAATAAATGATTTCCATTAAGTGTTTTTTAAGATATTCTTTGATGTTTATATTATATACATTATAGTCATTAAAAAACAATGAAAAAGAAAAGTTGTTGTGCATTATACATGTTGAATTATATATAAATAAGAAAAGGGAAGTATACGAATACTTATGAAAACTAAAATAAAATTTAAATGCATGAAAAATATTGTTAATAGCAATCTTCCCAATTTATGTTTATTATAAAAATATTTATTTAATATTTTCCCAGGACATACCGAGGTATGAGTGTATTCATAGCCATCAGGATTGACGAGGGGCACCAGGAATACCTCCACATCCTGCAAGACCCGCTGGAAGGCGCGCAGGTTACTCAGGAGCTCATAGGCCAGATACAGGACCGTCTGTGTGGTGATCCACTCCCGTCCGTGGGCTGCTGCCTGGATGTAGGCCACTCGACGATGGCGCTAGAAATTATATAGGAAGAACATATATGAATTTGTATTTAAAGATAGCCAAAATATATCTTACCACTCGGCTGTTCAGGGAAATGGAGAGAGCGGCAATATGACGACCCTCGTTGGAGTGGCCCAGGGACTCGTAGCGACAGTACTGCGGATACCTGGCCGCCAGTCCGCTCATGAAGCTGAGCACCTCATGGTAGCGCGGATAGTGCGAGAAGAAGCCGCGAGCCTGACGACGCGACCGGCGACGTGGCTGATCCGCCTCGGCGCAATCCTCCTGCTGGCACTCCTCGTACTCCCCCTCCTCGGCAAAGGAGCTATTCGCATGCAGGGCGGCCATCAGTTCCATGAGCGGCTGCATCTGATAGCTGACGCCCAGGCTGGAGAGACGGGTCTCGAACTGTGCCTTCCGCCGAGGGCTCACCGTCAGCACGGAGGAGTTGCGGGTCAGTAGCCAGAAATCCAGCTCAGCATCGTTGGTCTGCAGATCCACCATGTAACGGAAGGCATTCTCATCGCCATGCTGCACCGTGTATTTTGTGTAGCTAAAAATATATATTTATTTTATTACATTTTGAAGTAAACAACATAAAATAAAGAAATTAATATCTTATTATCTGAACCCTTGAATAAAATTATACTTTTCGCTTTAAATATTTATCTAATTTAAGATTTATTTTCAGATCATGATGTATTTAATCTTAAATCGTTAATCTGGAGAATCAATATTAATGGAGGTGCGGATTAAAATGTGTAAAAACTTTAATTAAAAAAACAATCAAGCTATGAGCCATATTTTTGTAGTGACTATGTCAAGGTTGGGCCATCTATTGTTTTTAAAGATATGTGTTAATTAATTCATTGTAGAGATAAGACACGGCGTTTCAACTAAATATATATTAGCGTCTTTTTCAATAATTTAACACCACAAACATTTTGACACTTTTGGCTGCTATGTAGTCCTTCTAACAAGTTAATTTTAATTGGTGGAACCGAGGGTGTGATATGCTTATTAGCCGTTTGCAGTTAGCTGATAATAATAATTTAGTCTATATAAAGCCGGGAAATCCCGATGATTGCTCCACATGTCTCAAACTAATTGGACAACAAATTAATTTATGGCTCGCCCTCGCCCGGCGTCAAAATGAGTTGTTGATTCATAAATTTATGCAAAGCGGTGGCTGGCTGGCTCTTGGCCGTTTGTTGGCTCTTTGCCACCTCGCTCGGATCGGTGGCCAATTTATCATCTCGTAAAATTCCACAACGGCAAACACACACGAAATACAAGAAATAATGAAGCAACAAGCGATGCCAACGAGTATCAGCCTTAAGTTCATGCATTTATCTGGGGTTTTGTGGGTGGTGGAGAGGGGGTACACAGAAGGAAAATCTATTGGTGAAAATGAGTTATAATATTTTTGAACCAAATAATAGAATATTTGTAAAGACAACTCTTTGCTTAGCGAAACAGATAGCATAGAAATTATTTAAATATATAAATTTCGACAATATATAGAAAAATAACAAATAAGCCAAAGCCTACAAATTACCAAAAAAAAAACACAAAGCTGATTTATAGAAATTTAAAATTTCCAAAAATATATCGCATTCACAAATTCGATATCATTAAATTAATAATCTAAATATATAAAAAGTGCATTCAATTTGATTTTCATATTAAGAATTCTATTTTTCCAACATTTAAACTAATGGTAATTCAATTTATTTAATTTTAAAATAAACAAAAGCAGATATATCACATCGAATATCCATTTATTGCACATATTTCGCCATTTTAAAATATTAATTTGTATTTATCTAACTCAATCATAATTTTGACTAGCAAAAAAAAACTAAAAAATAAACAAAGATTTATATATTTAAAATTATGATTAAAAATCCACCTCTTTTCCCCCAGTGCACCCGCTTTTGTATCTGAAGACAAAGGCGCCAGCTAAAAGCTAATCACGTGTGGCAGCCAACGGCATCCAATGATAATTTAATTAAGCGCCCTCCCATCGTCCGCCGTATTGGAATAACCGGCGCGGCGGGGAACATTTTTCATCTTTACATAAAGATATGGTTTATAATTTTCCCAACACATTTTTAGGCAAATCAGGGGCCATTGTCCATCCAAATGCCACCGGCCTTGTGGAAATGCATAACTCTCTGGGCGCTGCTTTGCATGCTTAAAATTATATATTTTTTTATATTTTTGAACTTGAAGCTTGAAGCTTGGGTGGTGATGAAACCACTACAGCCAGTGGGCAGCTGCAATGATCGGAAGGAAGCTGGCAATTGATAGACGGACGGAATTCCAGCCCTTGGCCCTCTGCCACCGCAAAGCCCTCATCCATCACTCATACGCCACATGGGCCGCCCTGTCAGACGAGAGGAGATGTTGTTGCTCGAGGGCAGCGGCTTGTTTGGCAAACATTTCGCACATTCTGCGATTGCTCGGCAATCACAAATTGCGAAAATTATCATCGGAAGTGTTGGGTTGTCTAGAGTTTTGTTTTGTTGTGTTTTTTGTGGCGTTCAACTGTTGGCCATTGACCAAAGCGACAAAACGTTTAGCGCCGCTTATTATGGTACTTATTATGACGACTTCTAAACACGGCCAATGGCCATGGGCACGGTTAAGGGCAATATTTGTGGTGGTTAAATGTGAATAAACTTCTTAGTTACGTTTTATAAAGAGTTAGTGTGGTTAAGTCTACTTTAAAATTTCAAATAAACGAGCATTAAAATGTAAAAAACATTTACAATTAATTAATATTAGGAGTAATAAGTTAAAGAAGCTAGAAAATATTGCCTTTAAATATAAAAACAAATAAAAATGTAAATTCGTTTAATTTAAATATAAAAAATAATGTTAGGCCGCAATCTTTCTCAGGGAAGTGAAAATATTATCTATTTTTATCAACAATTCTATTCTTATTGTATTTAGTGTGTGAATTTTGCTATCTTTAATTTATTTTATAAATTTGCAGCAATAATTTATACAATCAGTTTAACTTTTAATCAGGGAAGCTCTTCAGTAAACTTCCGTTTTTGATTAAAGTCCATTTAATTATTAATCAAAATTTATTTCGAATCTTAGAGCAGATTTTACTGCGGGGGATTGTTAGGAAGCCTTAATCTAGAGTCTTAAATCTTCAAAGAAAATTCAATAAATAGGAAAAACTAGTTTAAGCTGGCTATAATATAAATTAAACTATCAAAATACTAATATTAAATGATTTATATAATTTAAATTCGAAGACAACCTAAGCTGAAGCTTCCTTGATTTGCTATTTTAGGAATATGTCCAGACTTAGGTACGACCCCAGCAAGGAGAAGGACTGCAAGGAGGACGAGTTGAGTAGCTAACTTAAGCTGACATCGTGGCCCTGATCATCGTGAAACCCGTTTTATAACTAGAGACAGACTCTTCCCAAAAAAACAAAAATTCAATTAATGCGATACGCCTGATTGATGTGTACGACACAAACATTATCTTTTTTGCTGCCGCTGCTGCTGCTACTAGTGCTTTTTCGGTAACGTTGTAAATTATAATTAATGCGAGTAAGCCGCTGATGATGATTACCCTTCGTAGCCGGCCAGGTTGTTGCCGAGGCCAGAGCCCGCCAGTCCGAGGAGGCAGAGCGCCAAGCTGCACACGATTCCCTGCCACATTTTCGCCATGTACTATATATTCGCAATGCTGTGTACACTTTATTCACTTCCACGATCTGCCCAATTATGTATTAAAATATGCAGTTTCAGTTGCATGGACAAGCACACGATTTTTTTTGTTTTTTTTTGTTTTATATATCTATATTGCACTTTTGTTGGCCGTTTGTGTCTTATTGTTTGCGCGCTGCACTTGAGGCACCTGATTATGCAAGTGGCTATGATGATTGAATTGAGTTAATGTTTGTTAATGGCAAACAGTAGACGATCTGCGGACGCGATCCGTGCGTTCCATCTCCGGTCCGGCGGAAGACTGACGGGCGGTTTGAAATGCGGCCAAGAAAGAAGACGAGAGGCTGGCCAAAAAAAAGCACACAGACCGAAAAATGGTCTCGGATCTCGCAGAGTTGATTGTTTAGAAAAGTGAGTGTCAAGGTCGGGCTTGCGACCAGTTTTTTTCTTTTCTCAGCCCGGGTTCCGAAGATATATTATGCGATCGCGTCACGAGACGAGTTGCGGGAAGCCTTTTGAGCCAATTGATCGCGGCACGCGTCGAGTCTATATTTATTTAATTGATTTTTTCGGCTTAGAACTTATTGATTATCTTTGCATAATTTATTCCACCGGCTTAATGCCCTTTAATTTGGACTTTTTCTTTTTTTCTCTGTGTTGGTTTTAAGTCTTGATTGGCTTTTTTTTTTTGAAAATCGAAAACTAGTTTTCTATAATTTGATTACTTTTTGGCCGAAACAATTTGTTCTATGGATTCTGCATCCGCATGTGGCGGTTCGTGAATCGATTCTGAAGCCGTCGCTTGTTTATTTTCTGGTTTTTATAGAGGAACTCGTATTATTGCTAAGGTTTTTATGCTTTCGGCTTCCTAATGTCATGATGATGAGTGTTCTGTGTGCCGTGTGCGGTTCGATTTGAAAGTTCAAGATGTATCGTTCCTTTGGAGCACTGAACTTTCGATTTTTTGGCCAAAAACGGACAAGGTCAAGCCATAGCCGGAAGTAGGGAGCTCACTTCATTACAGTTACCATCATCTAAATACGCATTTATTGAGTTCATTAATTCGTCAAGAGATCATCAACAGAAGCCAGGTCACTCAACGCCAACAAAATCATCAACAAAAGATCATCAGCATCTTCATCTTCATCATCATCTTCGTCTCTCCATCGAGCCCCTTCAGATCGCTGCTGATATTTATATTCGATCGCTTGACTTTGCTTTCGGCTCGCTTCTTTTCGGTCCGCTTTTGTGTGTAATTATGACACTTGGCTATAGCTTTGGGCACTTCCGGCTCGCTTAGGATCGATCGGAGCTGCAGTTTACCAAAGAGTCTTGGAAAAAAGTTGGAGCAGATGAGCCAAATGAACAAATAAGCCGCCGCCGCCATCACCATCGCCGCTGTCACTCGCATATTTCCGGCAGAACTAGTTTGTGTGAAATAATTTACATTTCAAATTCAAGCCACTTAATGACTTTGCCTGGACTTAATGCCCAGCTCAATGGCCAAGTTCTAAATCATTTTAGTTTATTTATTAGCCAGGTCCCAGACACCATCATCCAGCCCAAAGGGCATTCAACTTTTCCCGCATGCGGCCACAGTCGCAAATCAAATTTATTCGCTATCTGCTCTCTGTGATCGCATTAGCTTAAAGGCTTATATATAGTCGCATAAGGAAAGATCTATTTCGTGTTGGTATTGTTCAGCCGACCAACCTCAAGGCATGGTATATATGGTTATTGTCTCGACTTCTGCGGGGATGATTTGCATCTGAAAACCCACTGGTGACAATAGATGCGTCTGGCCTTAACCATGAACATGAAATCTTTTATCTCTTGTATGGGAACGGAACCGCGGAATACACATAAGTAAATATTGATATTAATTCATGAAAAAGTTTTATCTTAAAAACAGCTAGTTTTAATAATTTAATTAAATTTATATCTGCTTTTCTTCGTGTGGATATTACATCTTAATAGCTCGTTTATTGGCCCAAGGAGTGTGGCATCTTGTTGCGCTCGCACAGTAATCAAAATAATCAGAATATTGCCTCACAAACTATGCCAAATTGAACAAAGTTAAATTGCCCTGCCACATGACAAAATCTAGGGGATTGTTGGGGCAGGTCTGGGACAACTTTCCCAGCCATACGAATTTGTTTGGGCATAATTGTTCGGAATTTCGTTAATTCGTAAACAGTTTTATGCTACATTTACGTTTCGTCATCGCAACTCGAACGAAAGGCAGGAGACAGCCATCAGGCAGCAAGTCAGAAAAAACAAATCCCCGGGATTCAACAAAGTTTGGCCCTTTATATTCGCCAACATGCTAATGACATAATGTGCATACTTCAAAAGGGTTCCCAAAAACCCCTCCTTTCCCAAAGAAAAAAAAAATACGGCCAACCGACTGACTTACTGACTGGGAAAGGCTTCACTTGCCAAGGGACTTTGCGTGTTAAAGCCATGTAACACTAAACAAAAATAAAGGAAAATTCTTGTGAATAATATAAGAAAAGAAACGAATAGAAAATATTGTGTAAGAATATATGTAAATTATTTCTAAGCTGAATTTATAAGCTAATTTAAATCAAATATTATTATATTTTATGTTTAAATATGGTTTAGATGCTCTTCCATTCTCAGGCATTATTGCAAAGTTATATATATGAAAATATTAAAATAAATCTTATTAAACATATAATTATCAAACTTAAATTATGTTTTTTATCAATATTCAAGATTTTTTTAAAATAATAAAGACATCTTCATAAATATATATTTGTTATTTTGCTTGAAACTTTATAAATTAGAGATAACCTTTTCCCTAAACTAATTTACCGCACTAGTCAGAACATTTTATAGTTTCCCAGTGAATCGAGCTGGAAAGGGAGTAACAATGCATTATGTAGACATAGCTAGACGTAAATATATGGCAGTCACTGTGTCAGGAAGTTGACTAAAAGACCGTTAAATGAAAATCAACACGAACATGGTTCCCGTATAAATCAACTGGTTGCGTTGCTCCCGCCCTGTGTCATACATATTTATGCCAATTTATATGGATTCGGTTAAGGATTCCGTACGGTTGTATGAATTTTTGTGTGCCGCGCACTTTTGACTTTTGCGTTGACATGACATTTGCGGAGCAATAAAAAGATATATTACACTTGGCAACAAGTTGTTACAATTATCAATGGTTATTTTTTTATATAAGCCTCATAAATCGGCACATTTGTTTGATTAGACTTTGGGAACATAAAACAAAGATAAAGGTTATGTTAATTTAGCACAGAAAATTATTTTAACATGTATATAAATAATTGTGATTAGTACATAGGATTATTATATTCTGATAACATTGATTTTTTTATTTAAATAACTTTGATTATCCTGATTACTCTTTGGTTAATATTAAACAGTAAAATAATAAAAAATGTAATGCATTCTTTAATTAATTAATTATTTGTTACTTAAAACCTAGTTAACACCATGTAACCGAGTGTAACCAGAGGGCAGATCCCAAATGAACTTCGCTGTAAAACGCTTAACCGGAATAAGGAACAGGACTGCTCCTACTCCAGCCCAGCTACTGGCTGCACGCCAGCTCCCAGAGTCAGGGTCCTTGTTTATTTGCCTTTAAAGGTGCCTGCGCTTTTGAACGCCTACGACTCGGCTGCTTTTGGCTCCATCTCCTGCTCCTGCTCCTTTTTAGTGCTCCTGCTCCTGCTATTTTTTACTACTCCTGTTCCTGGTTTTGCTCTCTACGACGCCCACCAGTCAAGTTACCCAGCCCCCTGTCTGACATTTAGCATATTTGCGTTTTGTGGCAGCTGCAGCCCCGTCTGGGGGATTCCGAACCCGAATCCAAATCCAATTCCGCATTACATGCTACCGGGGCCCAACTTATTAAACGTTGTCGCTGTCCCATTTACCCACTGCGAACATTACACTGAAATCACAAAAAATTAAACATATTAATTATTAATTAATTCATTAAAACGTGAAATATAAAGTTTTTACAATTAATTATCATTAATTTTCATTATCAAAATCATAGATCATTTCTAAAATTAAGAGTTTATTTTAACAGATTTAACATTCTTTTAAGAAAAGTAACCATATTCTTCGATTCCTTAAACTCTTTAACCACTTTTACATTCGACTTTTAAATACATTTCTTCCAGTGCATAAACAGGGAGCCACTATAAGGGAAGTTGGAGTTTTAGTGGGAGCCCGAGTTGTGCCATTTATGGCTACAAAACCCTGGCTGCCAATGGTTAAGGCCCGCACAATGGAAGACAATCCCAAGCAGCGCACACGGCTCGCTCTGCTCGTCGTGGAGCGACTTCACCTGAACATCAAGTGCCAGGTGAGATTCCCAGCAGGCCTGACCCCTTCCTGTACTCTCCTGTCACAATCCGATCCAAAGTGCCAGTTTCTATTTGAGTTTCTATATAGCAACAACCCGTAAATTCTCTGGTGATCTAATATTTTTTGATACTTTCTTTTGCCTTTTTTTCGGGCCAAACAACTGCTCTCCACAATGTTGGGCACTAAATCTGCACGCATCATCACAAAAAAGACGACGAAGGGACAGAGCCGGGAGACGCCGATCACGCCACTTCGCCGAGTGGTCATTCCGCGGCCGGACATCCTGCACAGCTACCTGGAGTACAAGCAGATCAATCAGTATCTGGAGTATCTATCGAATCGCTATCCGCACTTTGTGCACATGTACACATTGGGCCACACCCACGAGAAGCGAGAGATACGGGCACTTGAGATCAACTGGATGAACTCGGAAAATGTAGAGTTGTCCTCGCAAGTGCGCGAGCATTCGCCGCCGCCGTATGTGGCCGGCGCCGTCGGACACGCCGCTTTGCCGGTGGTGCATAACAACACCAATGGCCGGAACACCGTATTCATCGAGGCGGGAACCCATGCCCGCGAATGGATCAGCATCAGTACGGCGCTTAACTGCATCTACCAGCTGACGGAGCGCTACACCCGCAACATCGATGTGCTGCGGAAGTTGCGCTTTATTATCGTTCCGCTGGTGAATCCTGATGGTTATGAGTACTCCCGCACCAAGGTAATTTCCTGTTAAATATTTGTGTGAATTGTAAATTTATCATTTTAAAATATTTGAAAAACTTGCTTACCGTTTCGTCCTCAGAATCCCAACTGGCGCAAGAACCGACGACCCCACAAGTCCACCAAGTTCGTAGGCACAGACTGCAATCGGAACTACGATATATTCTGGGCCACGGGCCCTGGTAAGATCAATCGGAACACTTTCAAGGGCGATCGACCCTTCTCTGAACTGGAGACGCGGGCTATGCGCAACATACTGGACCGACTCAGCCCCAACATGCTGTTCTTCCTCTCGCTGCACTCGTATGGCCAGAGCATCATGTATCCCTGGGGCTATTCCCGCGACGCTCCGCAATATTGGCGCGAGCTTAGCTCCCTGGCCAACTCGGGGCGTACTGCGATCAAGTCGTACAACGGCAGGGAGTACCACACAGGAAGCATTAGTTGCTTGACCAAGCGCACCATCGCCGGCTCTGTGGTGGACTATGTTTACGGTGTGCTTCGGGTGCCGATGGCCCTGGTGATGGAGCTGCCGTCGCGGGAGCTTGGCTTCCAGCCACCGGTCGAAATGATAAGCCAGATTGGGCATGAAAGTTGGTACGGCATCCGTGAGATGTGCAAGAGTTCCTACGACCTGCGCACCCAAATCAATCGCGACAATGAGCCGCCACTGCCGCGACTGGCGCGCTTTTCAGAGGCCAGTAACGAGGGGTCGGTGGCTCCTGATAATAATTCCATGGCCAACGAGAAGACTCGAGCGTCGGCTGGTGGCGGCGATGCCGCCGAAACCAAAACCACGCCCAAGAAAAAGAAACGAGTGAAGCGATCATTGCGGGCACAACACGAGACCATCCTCCGTTTGCAGAGTTCCAAGCCAGCCGCTGAGCCCAAATCTCTGCCGGCCGGACTCTTCCCGCGCCAGCTACCAAACTCGGCACCACCAAGAAGACCCGGTCGTAGCGGCGGCGGAGGAGGTGGTGGTGGCGATGGCAACATTTTAACTACGCATGGCAAGCTGCCCATTTCCTCAACAATGCCGCTGGGCGTATTCCTCTAAAGTTGAGCCTGTACGTGATTAGTGTCTAGACGTTTAAATTTTAAATTAAAGTAAAAATTATTAATTTTATGTTTGCATATTTTAAATAAGGTCAAACAGTGCAGTTCCAGAGTTCAGAAACGAAAGCCATGCACAGAGAGTCGATGACCATTAAACTAAAATAAACGAATTAATTAATTTGTTTTAAAGGGTCCATCGTTTTATTTGTCTTCTTTTTATTCTTTAAAAGAAAGAAAATAATCGTAACGTTTCGCACATTATTCAAATTTGGTTTCATTGTAACCATAACGATTTTTATAGTGAAAATCATATATTAATTCGCCAAAATTCACAGTGCTTCTGTTTCATAGCGGGAGTACTTAAAGACTAATACAACAAATCCATTATTGTTGAGAGAGTTACTTATCATTATCGGTTGGCACTCTGGGTGCAGCGTATTTCTGGCGCAGTTTGTCGTAGATCTTACGATCCTATCGAGAAATAAGAGCATAGTTAGAAAATAGTTTTACATGTGAAAAACTAACCCATATCTACCTGTTGATTAACCGAGGGGCGGAGGTGAAGTAAAGCCTCCTTGAAATGCTCTTCGCGCACACACAAATCGTCAAGGTTGGTTTTGCCATCGTTCAGGGATTGGCGCAGGGCGAACATCGAAGCCTGTTTAACCAGACCAGCTAAATCGGCACCAGTATAGCCGTCAGTTTGTGCAGCAATCTCTTCGAGATTCACATCCTCAGCCAGCACAGGACGCTTTCCGTTCTGCGAGATAAATAATTTATTTATTGACTCTGCGAAAGTTTGGAATTAACTCACCTTTGTGGTGGCTTTTAAAATTTCGGCACGCTCGCCTTCCTCCGGTAGGCCCACATAGAGAATTGTGTCCAGACGACCTGGACGCATAATGGCTGGATCGATTATATCAGGTCTATTAGTTGCCGCCAAAATGTAAACTCCCTTGCGCTCCTCCACACCGTCCATTTCGGTCAAAAGTTGGTTGACAATGCGAGTCCCCGAGTTGTTGCCATCGCCGCCATCAGAACGCTTGGGGCAGAGCGAGTCGAACTCGTCAAAGAAGATGACGCAGGGGGACGAGTTCCTGGCACGTTGGAAACAGGCGCGCACAGCACGCTCGCTTTCGCCAACATACTGTAAAATTTCAGCACTGATTAGCTTTAAAAAGAACAGTATTCGGATACCCTGTAACTCACCATGTTCATCAGCTCTGGGCCCTTCACAGATATGAAGTTTATGCCAGCCTCATTCGCAATTGCCTTGGCCAGAAGTGTTTTGCCGCATCCCGGCGGACCGCAGAGCAAAACTCCAGAAGGAGCCGTCAGCCCAAGGCGTTCCAACATCTCTGGATACTTGACCGGCGCCAGCACAGCCAGCTTAAGCTCTTCGCGAATATCTTGTAATGCTCCAATGTCGTCCCAAGTGGTGTCCGGCACCGTAACAAAGCCCTCACGCTTGGCCGACGGCTGCAAGCCCTTGATGGCTTCGAGGAAATCGGCCTGGGTGATACGGAAGTTGGGATCGGTGAAATCGTCAGGGGGATTGTCCAGAAAGTTGGTTAGCTCAGCCAGTGTGGGCTCGTAAAATTCGTTTTCCTTGGAGTCCTTTTCCTGCTCAATGGGGCTCTTTTGTGACTCGTCCCCTTTCTCTTTCTCTTCCTCTTCTTTCTCCTCGTCAACTTCCATTTCTTCTGTTGTCTTCTTAATCTCGCCATTAGTCGGCGCGGCCTCCTTGTCTTGAGCGTCAGCCTCCATCTCAACCTCCTTATCTTCTTTGGATTCCCCTTTAGATTCCTCCTTATCCTTATCCTCCTTCTCCTTTTCATCATCATTTTTCTGGTCTGCCTTCTGGGGAGTCTCAGTTTCAGCCTTATCGCCATCAGCTCCGGCATCAATTTCGACCTTCTCCTTTTCCATCTTATCCCCGTCAGCCTTTGGTTCTGGATCCACTTCTTTTTCGGAAGCCTTGTCCTCTGCCTCCTCAATAGGTTCATCGTCATCCAGCGTAACAGTGGTCATATTCAACTCACTGGCCTTATGCAGTTCCCGGAACTTCTTCATGGATCGATGCTTTACGGCCACGTTAGCGGCACGGCAAACGAGGGCCAGTAGATCGGCGCCAACATACCCAGGTGTTAGCTCAGCTATCTTGTCAAAGTTCACCTTTGGATCGACGTTCAAGGATTCGCACTGAAGGCGGAGGATCTCTCGACGCTCCTTGCGCGTTGGTATGCGTAAGGCAAATTCGTGATCAAAGCGACCGATACGACGTAGTCCAGGATCTAAGACATCCGGACGCGTGGTGGCCGCAACGACAATCACTGAGGTGCCCAATTCGTTGATCCTTAAGCCATCCAAGCTGCTGATTAGCTGCGATACAATACGGCGGTTCATATCCTTGGCGGCGTGCTGGCGATCACCGGCAATGGCATCAATATCATCTATGAAAAGCACGCATGGTGCTAGGGACAACGCCTGCTCAAACACCTCTCTTATGCGCTCCTCAGACTCGCCGGAGATGCCACCAACTAGCTCCGTGGCCGGCACTTCGAGCAGCGGCATCTTCAGTTGCTACAGAGGGCGGTAAACAGACATTTGTTATTATTGGTTAGGATAAGGTTTGCTTCTTCAAAACTCACTCCACTTATAGCACGAGCCAGAAAGGTCTTGCCGCAACCGGGTGGTCCGTGCAGCAGGATACCTCTCGAGGGCATTAGCCCCAATTGAAAATAGAAATCCGGCGACTTAATGTGGATGAACATCTCGCATAGCTCCTTTAGTATTTCCTCCATGCCGCCAATTTCGCGGAAGCACTCGGTGATGTGCTGCACCTCCAGCTCTCTTTTGTACTTCCGGGGTCGGCTGGGACCTCGCTGTTGTTGATTCGATTGATGATTATTCGGTTGCTGGAAAGGCGGCTTAGCCGAAGCAGGAGCAGCAGCATCAACAAACACAGGCTTGCTTGGTTTATTGGAAGCCTTCTGGGCTGCTGCATCGTTACCAATACTGCCCTGCATGGAATTCGGCTTGGCTACTAAAGAAATAAGCAATTTTAAACACACATTTAATGCGCAGAAAAGCAATAGGTTCTACCTTTCTTTGTAACCACCGGCACCTCAGGCGCATCGTTCATTAGACGCTTCAAGGCGTTAGCATGGGAAGGTGTACCAGCTGTAGCCACAACAGGAGCTACAGGCGAAGCCCTAACTGGAACTTGATTCGGAGCAAGAGTGTCTCCATTTGCGGTTTTAGTATCGTTGTCGTCGTCCTCATCTCCGCTGGATATATCGATGGGTTCGCTAAAAGTTTTAGGCGCCATTGGCTTCCTGGAATGTGAATACAAATCATTCATCATGTTGTTCATCACACTGTTGTTGGCGGCGGGGGTTTGGGCGTCTGAGTCCTGGCTGGAGCTGCCGTCGTCTGAGCTGTCCGCTTTGTCCAAATTGTAGCTTTCAGAGATTATGGCAAAAGCTAAGAAAATGCGTACATCTTTAAATAAGTGCTCTTAGGCACAGGCCACGCCTCCTTCATGGCCTACCTTGATGCACCAATTGCTTGAAGGGACCGAATTTGCGACGTCTGTAGTCCGGATATGTGTTCATCAACTCCTTGGTCATCTGCTTTATATCCAGGTAGGTCTCGCCAATGTGCTCTTCGAGGTACTGTCGAAGGGTATGAGAAATTAGAACAGCCTGCGACTTAACCTTGTTTCTGTCGTGCCCATATTCGGCGCCCTTGCAAAAGGGTTTTTTTTTTTTTGCTTCTCGCGATTTGCCGGCTATCGGCGCTGGCTGGCGGCGCGGCACGGCGTCGCGTGGCGATGGGAAACGAAATAAAATTAACTGACAGATGAAGCTAACTCACCTTCTTTACTCGGATTGAAATTAAGTTGTCATGCAAAAGTGGTTTGTTTTTCTCCATATTACAAGTGAATTAAAACAAAACACGAAAGGAAATACGGCTCCAAACGACGCCTACGATTCGATAAATTGTCTTCGCGCGTTTCCACTCACCTGCGCTGTTTGTTACGACGCGAAATATTCGATAGCTGTATTTAAAAAGCAAAATAATTTATTATACTTTTTTATAGAGCAGAACACGTTGTGCGTTTCACAAAGATCAAATGAAAAGGACTCAATTTTTGGCTGTCATCTCGGTACACAAAACACGATGACATAAAAATGCAGAGCTTGCTTGATTCAAAAACCAAAACGGCCAGACTCACATTGAGTTGTAATTATAATAACATTTAAAGAACGCTTAAATACAAATGTTTATTAATTCAAAAAATAATACAAATAATTTCTATTTTAATGTATTTTTGTTAGGACCTGGATTTTATTTAAAATTTGCAAAATTATTCTTTGATTATTCTTTCTGCATTCACGTCATAGATTGATAGTCACGCCAGTAATCGATGTTAGCGCGATAGCCGCACTTCCATCAGCTGATTCAGCTGGTCGCAATTGTTATCTCGCTCCGTCGCTCTCTCCCCGCCATCCACTCTCTCGCTCGCTCGCGCTAACAACTGAGTAGTCGCTGGGTTTTTTTTTACAAAGTACTCAAAAATTCAATGTGCTTTTACAAACAAACAAACGCTGGTCCGCGCAATAAGTGAGGAGTGCAAATTATGCGGCGCAGCAGCCTGCACCCCGAACTGAGCACCGAGCGAGCGAGTTGTTGATAAATAAAATCACAAATCCCACAAATCTGTGCGAATAAAGAACTGAACTGAACAAAAAAGAAAGCGCGATGTGCGACGGTGAAATTTGCGAGCCAGTGACTCAGCCACGTTCCGAGGGCGGCGGCGGCGGCGGCAGCGGATTGTCCGGAGCAGCGGAGCAGGAGCCGCGAGTGCCCTACATCGATAAGCAGCAGCCCGGCGAGCAGCATCTGACCAATGGTGAAGCACCGGGGACGCCGCCCGCAGTGCAGGTGGATCCTCTTCAGGTGGCCCACTGGGCCGTGGAGGATGTGACCAGATGGGTCATCCAATCCGATCACTTTTCAAGAATTCTGCTTGACTGCCTGCGCCTGGAGGCCGTCGACGGTGAGGTCTTGCTCTCCCTCACCGAGGACGACATACGGGATATGCGCTACCGCCTGGGATACAAGCTTACCTTTGGCGAACTGAAGAAGTTCTGGATTGCAGTGCTCCGACTCCAGTTGCTGGTGAAGAACAGCGCCGCGGAATCCGTGCTGCTGGGCATCGAGAGTCACGGTGGCCATTCCGTCTACCTGCCGCTGGCTACAGCAGCCGGACCGCCTTCCTCAACGTGTCCCTGCCCGCAGCCGGATTGCCCCAGCACAGTGTCCGACTGCGACACTTTCTTGCGCATGCGTGGACGTTATGTGGCACCCGAGTACTTTAAGACCGCCATGAGCTTAGGTGAGTCTACCTTCCACGGCCGCCCCCTTTCAATTACGAAGGTCAATTGTTCATTGATTGTTTCTCTGAGCTTATCGGTCGTGTGCCAATTGTCCGGAGCGTTTGCTATAACGCAGTTGGTTGGCAAAGTCCGCCTAGCACTTCCCCTCTGATAGCTCTGAGAAATATGAGGTTACCCCATGCAGTTTATAAATGCTCAAGTTTTGTAGTTTTTTTTTTAATTATTTACAGCAAGTCTTAATTGTAACTGTATAATGTTTAATATTTAAATATTAAACCCACTTTACGTCATCATATAACCGTGAAATTATTGGTTTTCCCATGCAGTTTAATGTCATGCTTGCCAAACGTGGCTAATTAAATGCATACTAATTATATTATACGACAATCTAAATATAGTAGTAGTAGTTCGCACACTTATTGTATATATTGCAAACACTTTAAATGTAAAACTAGGCACTGATCCCTTTTCACAAAACATTTCCCATTTGATAAGAGGCTTCCCCCTTGTAGTTCAATGTCGGAAACTATTTATGATTGCCTACGTCACATTATGAGCTCTTTGCTTTATATATAGCCATTCACAAAGCAGGCATTCTTTAAAGCAATTCATGTGATTACTAAGAAATAGTTTAGCACTGCAAATAGCTATCGAAATAAGCTATTTTCTGTTTACAAATTTGTTAATTATAGCTTTAACTAAGAGATACTTTGTTAGAGCTCTTTACATTGTAAATTATATAAACTACTTTTTAAGATTTTGTCTATAGACGGCTCTCCCAGAATTTTGTAAATAAGAGACTCTAAATAATAATTTAATCTCCAAGCTTTTCACCAAATGGGTTACTTATAATCTTTCTGCCAACCTTTCGATACGGTAATCTCATAATAATAGACATCTGTCAGAGTTCAATGTCACAGTCACTATAAATGGCTAGCTAAATGCGTCACTTCAGTTATAAAATGAACTGAACTTTTCATGGAAAAGTAATTAGGCTCTCGTTCCCTTATTTTTCCAAAAATAAAGGGCTTCCCTTCGGGAACCAAAGATAATATAATGAGTAAGATGCGTGTACATACATACATTACCCCTAATACGTCACTCTAATTATAATTATAGTTTTCAGGCGACTGTGACGCGTTACTGTTATTTATTTTGAGCATTTTGGAGGCTATCGCATTTATTTATGTACTCATTGGGAATCTCGCCTCTCTTTCTGGCTTATATTGTTTTTAACCATGTGCGCTGAGCTGCGGGGGATTTGTGTAACTTTGCGTGCATTAAATTTCAAATTCCAATTGTTTATAGGCTACCCTTCAAGCGTCTGGCTTACTTTATGTAGAAAAGTCCGCAGCAGATTAGCGACAACGAAAACATAAACACAGTTGACAATCAATTACCTTGTTTAAGCCACTAGTTATCAAATAACAATTCATGTAATTTCATAGAACATTTCGATGTTTAGTTCTTAAATAAATAATTATTGGAAAAACGAAGCGATTTCCTCAGTAACCTTATTTCCCAGCCTGGTAACCCAATTTCCCCCTAAATGCGATTATTTCGAATATTCTAATGAACATAACTTCGGCACTTATGTTATCTAGGATAATTCCCTATCAGTCCATTATTTATCGATAATACGTTTATCACTACAGGCTGTGTTTGTTTTGGTTTCTTTTATCAGGGCCATTTTAATAGATAAGTCAAAATTTGGACAGATAAAGCCTCGAAGAGATAATTCCTTTCTTGGGCAGTCAAAATGTTGGTTTTATTGCGTTTAAATTTAATACAAATATTATTTATTTTTGCTTTATAATGGGTTCATAATATTCAAAATATCTGGAATGAGGAAGCTTTATAAAACACTTTTCCAAAAATCGTAATAATCCTGAAATCATTTTAAAAAATTATATTTAGAACTCTTTTTTTTCCATACTCATTAACAGAGTTGGTCACAGTTTCCAGATCCACATAGTAACAGATATATTTTCCCCATTGCAGCCTACTCGTTCGTGGTTACCTGGATAACATCATTCGTCATGGTGATTGTGCACGAGCGCGTGCCGGACATGAAGCGATATCCCCCGCTGCCCGACATCTTCCTGGACAACGTGCCGCACATCCCGTGGGCGTTCAACATGTGCGAGATCACCGGATCGCTGCTCTTCACCATATGGCTTGTAGTGCTGATCTTCCACAAGTACCGCATGGTGCTCCTGCGACGATTTTTCGCCCTGGCGGGCACAGTTTTCCTGCTGCGATGCGTCACCATGCTGATCACCTCGCTGAGTGTGCCGGGAACGCATCTGCAGTGCAGCCAGAAGGACTTTGCCATCGATGATCCCGGTGTGGACCTTTTGGGCGCATTGCTTATCCGGATGACACGCGCCTATCGCATCTGGAGCGGCCTGGGCATGTCCATACAGGGAGTGCGCACCTGCGGCGATTATATGTTCAGCGGTCACACGGTGGCACTCACTCTGCTCAACTTTTTCATTACAGAGTGTGAGTACATCCAAAGGCCGGCCCTAGTTTGCTTTGCGTTAACTAACTTATCTTTTGGTCCTTGCAGACACTCCGCGAAATTTGTACTTCCTGCACACGCTCACATGGCTGCTCAATATGTTCGGCATCTTTTTCATCCTGGCTGCCCACGAGCACTACTCCATCGATGTGTTTGTGGCCTTTTACATCACCTCGCGACTGTTTCTCTATTACCATACTTTGTCCAACAATCGGGTGAGTAATCAAGAGGTTCTCGGTTTACGAAAACGCCACCTAACCAAGTTCTCTTGCGACTCCTTAGGCTCTCATGCAAAGCGACTCGAAACGGACGCGTATTTGGTTTCCCATGTTCAGCTACTTCGAGAGCAGCGTCGATGGAATGGTTCCCAACGAATATGATACGCCCGGCTCACTTATTAATGGCATCATAGAGCAGATAGTTTGGATCAAGGACCAAGTTGTTCTAACCATAAAACGTATCTGGGTGGACGCTCATTCTCCCATGTCCACCAAGTCATCGATTCAAATCTTTGGCTCTGACTCTGATGAATTTGTGCATAATACAGCCTTTTTTAGTCCGCGTCCGTCGGCGACTAGTAACTTTAATAATGCGGCAGCAACTGCCACGGCATCAGGTACGCCAGCGCCTGCGTCGCCAAAGAGTTTGCAGACACAAAGGAAGAACTTCAAGGACGTCAGCGTTGATCCATTCTCTAGGGTGACAATCGCCGACCCTATCCCCGCCACCACCTCGCAGACGCTCGCCAAGGACACGCCGCAGAAGCAGAAGAAGGTGCAATGATTTCCACAGCCATTCGCTCTTCCACATCCATTTATTCGATGCCGTTCTTCGAAAAGCAACAATATGCTGAAATCAACCACAACACCGACTGATATTTTTATTTCGAAATTTCCCTTATTTCCTACTCTCCTCTCTACTGTTTACAGCACATTCTCTTTATCTCAATCCTGTTCCTCCATTGTATTACTGTTTGCATTCTACCATTCGTAGTGCCTTCCGGGTCATATTCCCCCTTCTAGAATGCCGACATGATGTCCCCATAACCGTTTCCCGTAGTTCTTTTCACCGGGAGACGCTCCATATCGGCTGGTAAACGATAATCATGATGATGTTTTTGAAACCCTCCTCATTCCGTTCAATTCGGCTTTGAACTAAATGTATTTATTAATTGAAGAAGACTTCTAATGCATTATTATTATTATGTAATTGTAAGCATGTGAAACATCTGTATTTTTAGTTAATTAGTGATAAGTTTGGAAAGTTTTGTTGAACGCACAAGAATCAATAAATAAAAATGAATATTTCCAGAGCCTGTGTATGGGAAAGGCAACAATGGAGACGTTATAATAATAAGATGGATAAAGGCCATGCATTTAAATGGCAATATGCAATCAATTTGGGCATCTGTGAGCGTCAATATCTTAGGAATCACATCCATGTTTGCCTAGAGATCTAAAATTATCGAGAATAACTCCTCAAAATGCAATGTTTTGTAATTGTTACTTATTCAGGCTAATAGTTTAAAGTCTTCCAACAATTAGTTTTTAATATTAATTACCACTTCACATCTTAATCTTTACTCTACTTTTGGTCCACCTCAGCCTAAGAAATCCAAAAGCGTATAACACACACTTTTTATTTAAACTAGCAAATAATTAAGCAATGTACGAATCCCCTTTCAATGTTTATGCAGAACGTAATTTCACAAGCAGAATAGTTTTAAAAATAAAAAGACCAGCGGGCGGCGGCTTCTACAATTCATCATTTTATTTTTCTTGGTTTTTCTTTTTTTTTTTTAATATAAAAATGGCATTTCTTTACTAATTTTAATTTTAAATTACTAATGTAAAGTATGTATGATTGCGGTAATTTGAAAAATATATATTTATATATATATATATATCATTTATATGTCCTCCTCATATACTTGTATATATTTTTCAAGGTGTGAAAAAAATATTTGTAATGAACATGAACCGTCTCTTCTGTATCCAAGCGTATATATTATATGTATTTATGAAAGCGTTCAATTTGACTTAAAGAATAACGTGTTATTTTCCCGTATGTCATAAAGCAAATTGTTTTGAGTGTTTACATTACTTTGCAATAATTCACATCAAAGGAAGAAACAATTAACAAACGATATAATCGAGACAAGAGACAAAGTCAAGCGATTATCGTTTCCTCGCCTTGGTACAAACTAATATACGATGCAAAAATAAACTATGAAAAGTGTGAACTTCATGAGTAGTGAATTCTCTTTGTGTATATTCCTCTCGCAGGCTATACTATTCCAAAAAAACAATATTTTTATGTAGTTTCATGCCTTATTTGCTACATGTACCTAACGTATTGTTACCAATTCGGCTTTTGTGTTATGTACGAAGCTAACGTTTGAGGTTTCATTGAATCGTTCTCGCTACGGATGCACCTTCATCGCATTATTATTATTATTATTATTATATGTATCTGTGTGCATATATGTAGTTCTTTCATTTAAGATATTTGTCATTTTTATTTAGAATTTTCGTTATGTGAAAAACATAAATTTAACAAGATTATTGGTTGGTTTCCTTCTTCTGTTCTTTTGATGCTGCTTGCGGTTTAATTATTCATCCATTTCGCTGCTGCTAACCGATACAATATATAATGTATGTAATTCTAGGCGTAAACTATAACTGCTTCCTTTGCATGTATTTCAAAATATATATTAAACACAATGTCGTATGCTGTAGTTCTTTTTTTGTAGTTTTTGTTTGTTTTTAGTTTCCTTATTTGTTGTTTTTGTTTCTTTTTTTTTTTTAGTTTAAATGAGGGCTGTTGTTGCTGTTGCGGTAGATCTACCGTCACATAAGATCGTAGTGCAATTATTAATTTCTGGTTAGTGAGGCTCGAGAGCTGCTCACACAGCCTTACGACAGATCTGAAAAGGAGTATAGAAAATAATTAGTAAAAGTTTGGGTTAAAGACATGAGCTTGTGCGGAAACTTACAGCTAGGCGCTGCCTCGTAGCGACGCTGTATCTGATCGTATGTGAACTTCACGAAGGCATCGTACTGCTCGGCCAGCTTGGCAGTCAGCACGGACTCGTAGCGCTCCCGCAGCTGATTCTCGCGCTCCTTGATCATGCTCTCGCAGATGAGCTGAACCTGCTTGAACGTAAACAGCGCCTTCTCGCCGTGGCGCATCAGGTTGGGCGGGCTGTCCGGCCGGCGCGGGCTCTCTGGTCCCATCTCGGATCCGCTCGACTCCGAGTCCTGCATGCGCTCCAAGGCGGCCGCAGTAATCGGCAGCTGTTTACGCTTGTGCAGTCTCTTGATCTCATTGCACAAGTTTTCGGCCATTTTGTCTGCAAAATATTGCAAGAATTATTATTAACACATTTAAGGAGGTGCATCATTAGATGGCTTTACCTGGTGACATCTTGGCCAGCGATGCCTCGCTGAATGGACTCGGCTCGGTGGTGTCCTTGGCGAAACGGTTGCTCGGCGTGTGCGGCAGCCCGGCTGAGGTGCTGGGACCATCGCGGTCACGCGACGGCGATGCGGGACTGGCATTGTTCCCGGCCTGGCCAAACGGATTACAACGACGGCGCTTCGGTGGGCGCTGGTTCATCGACTCCCAATCGAGGGCGCGTTTCAGTGTTGCACAGGCCATCGCTATGATTGTTTTTCTCCGCAAAGCGGTCCTGGTGGATTAATAGAGATGGTGGTGGTCACTTGCTGATTATTGCCTCGAGTTCTATGTCGGACTCGGGATGCGCTGTGTGTATAGGCGTCGTCTGTAACGGAGAAGCAAACAATGAATGATTGAAGTGAGGCGGCGGACTGAACACCTTGCTGGGAGATGAAGAACCTGAAACTGGTTTCAAGGAAAAACAGGATTCACTGCATACACGCACACACAGGCGGCAGGCAAGAAAATACAATAAAAGAAAATGGTGCAGCGATTTATGGCCCGCTGCCAGTGCTGGCCATTTAACCGTTTTGAGTTAAATTTTAGCTGGCAAAATATACGTTCTTTATCTTATCACTTTTTGGCCATGGTTTTTGGAATAAACCAAGGCGGCTAAGAGATAACTTTGTAGATGCTTCAATGCTAAAAATACAGTGAATAAATCTTAGAAAATATCGTGTAATTAATAGTCATTTATCAAGATTATAATATTAGAAACTGGTCCCATAAAGAAATATTTTTAGAGATCAAAAATACCTCATCATAAACTATTTTTAGAGTTAAAAAGAAACATTCGAAAGTTGAAATATCTCTCAAAATATTATAACTTATTCAAATTTTTCATGAATAACCAAATAAATCAAAGCCAAACTAGAAAAAAAAGCTATTAAGATGGGATTAATATATCCAAGCGATTGCTTTTCTAAGAAAACAATTTATAAAACTAAAACCCCAATAATTTGTGTGCTTTTAGATGCCAAGTTAGCTTAACTATTATGACAATAATGACGCCGACAACCCAAGATATTCGCAGCAAAAGAGAATTGGGGAAAAAAGAGGAGATGTGTGTTCCGATTTTTACATTCACCAAGATTTCACAATAAAGCTGATTTTAGCTACTTAAATCTTTTCAGCCCGTCAACTAAAAGCCCTACTGTACTTGTCCATAAATCATGCTAATGGATTTAGCTTTATTTCTCGTGACCCTAGATTTTTTCCGGCCAGAAATCGACCTGCACCGATGTCCTGCAAGCAGCTGTGCCGCTGTCGCCGCAGGAAAAGGGCGATTCCGATTCAGAGTCCCTAAAGGAGAAGAAAACGAAGAACCGAAGAAGCAAAGAAACGATGTATGTGGCGCAGCGCAATTAAAGGACGGCGGACAATAAAAACCACCACGACAAAGGCAAATGCATACCAATGCAGACAAGGGCCCAGCGGTGCGGCGGTGAGGAAGAAAGAAGAGTGTAAACTGTAATCCAATGCCAGAACACGAACAACCACCGTGGAAACTACGCAGGATAATGTGCGTGTTCTTCGCTTCTCATACTCTTGCCCCACTCTCCTTTCCACTGCTTCTTCGTTGCAGCGGCAGCTGTACCAGCTGTTTTTCACACACACACGCTCAAACAAACACACTCATATGAGAGCACACCCGAGAGTTCGATTGACCGAAATCAGTCCGCACACGTGTGTGTGTGTGTATAAGTGCATGCACGCTCTTTTGAAGCAATTTTCACCTTTTTTTTGCTTTATTAACAATATTTAATACGTTTTGGGGTTTTACGTGACAAATACCATGCCAGAGATTAGTTTAAAGAAACCGAAATGACAGCAGCAAGCTAATGCGATCACACTGGTCGTCTCGCTCTCGCACTCACACACGCACACAATTGTGAGTTGGAATGTTGATTTCGTGAAATTTTAAAAATGGTCGAAACGCATATCATTATCAGCTCAGCTCCCTGGAAAGCTGAGCACTTTTCACACCATTGCACTTACGTTTATTGTTGTTAGGGCGCTGCGATGGCTATTTCCGCTAAATCTTGCTGCTCGCTTTCTGCACCACTTCACACGCGCTTTATTTACTTTTTTATTGTGCCACTACTCCGCTGGCACATACGCACGCACTTTAGGGTCCCAACTTTTATGGACTCTTTTTTTTCAGTTGAATCTTATATTATTAAGTAGTAGTATTGCTTGCTTGTTGTTTTGAGCAGTATTTCAAAGGCCACTGAAATGCACTGTCTGTAGGTGATTTAGCTGTTTTTATTTTACAAATTTTCGTCTCGCTTTGGGATTCTTGGGAAAAATGGACGACGATGCGTGATGGAGCTATAAATTAGAGGTGGAAACGTCGTTGTCATCGATGATTTTAGGCGATACCTCGATAGGCTAAGGAAAAGTGAACTGACAACTCTTTTCAATTATTTAAAAACTAAAAAAAAAATAAATACGAAAATGATTAAGTTATGAATTTTTAATTTGTTTGTTAAATTAATTATAGAATGAAAATATTTCAATAGATTTTATAAATTACTGAAATCGGCTAGGATCGATGTTTACCACAGTTGGCAGCCCCCGTCGGATTGTTGTTACGCGAGCGATTTTTTAGTTTTTATTTCTAATTAAATTTATCAAAGAAATTGTCTAGAATGTTGACTCTACGCAGCGCTCCGAGGTTGAGCTTTCGGTAGGCTATAACTCTGCATAATTAAATATCAGAAAAATAAATCACTTTACCCGTCTTCACTGCCAGTTCCCTGCTGCCGGCTGCCTACAAAAACGTGGGATTGGCCAGCTTCTCCTCACAGTCCAAAAACGACGATGGCTACTCGTCCTCCGATGATGAGAAGCCCACCAAGAAGAAGGATAAGCCCACTGAGACGGCGGCCCAGCGCTTGAACCGGCTACTGGGCTCCATGCAAGCCACAGATCAGCTTTCGCCAGCGGACTTTCCACGTCCTGGCGATGCCACTCGCCGGCGCAGGGAGGCCCAGAAACAGGAGGCAGCATCCAAGAATGTCCTCACTGCAGCAAAGAACATTGCCAGCATGCTGGGTACCAGTGAGAGCGACAAGAAGCAGACAGAATCCGAACTGCTGGCCAAACTCCTGGGACACGGCAGCGAATCTGCTTCAGCAACGTCAGGAGAAGATCAGCCAGCGGATCCTACAGCAGCTCCAGCTAGCGAAAAGGAACTCAATCTAAGGTAAACTTCATTTTAAAGCAACCAAAATACATTTACCAATTACATTTCCTATTTCCTATCGCCAGCGAGTTGATTGTGGGCATGAAGATTGATCGGCGCCAGCAGCCGCAGCAGCTGGAGCAGACCCGCGGGGAGTACGTTCGCCGTTCCCTGGCCTCCCGGGCAACATCGCAGTCGAGGGATCGCCACCAACAGCAGCGCCCCCAAAGGCATATTAAGCGCGAGGCAGAATCCTTTACAGGCAGCGTCAATTTGTATGGCGGCTCGCCGCTGGGAATCTTCAAGGGGGACGCCCAACAGTTGCCCATCTCAGAAGACATTCTGTCCACCTGGTCGCACCTAAGTCAGCGTGAACTAAGCCTGCAAGCAGCCCATCCGCCGGCCAACTATTTCGAACAAATGGTTCTGTGGACAGATCAAGGCAAGCTCTGGCGCTTTCCCATTGACAACGAGCAGGACTGGGCGGCGGAGGACGTAAACGTAGACTTCTCGGAGCACATCTTCCTCGAACAGCATCTGGAGGGATGGTGTCCCAACAAGGGGCCCATTCGCCACTTTATGGAGCTTGTCTGTGTCGGTCTGTCCAAGAATCCCTATGTGACGGCTCAGGAGAAAAAGGATCATATTCTTTGGTTCCGCGACTACTTCGAGGCTAAGAAGGACATACTCAAGGATCTGATAGACAAAGAGCCGAAGAGCAAAAGTATTTCCGCATAGCAACTTTGTTTTTGAATATTCGTTAAAAATATATTTTTCGCTTTATAAGACCGACGATATATAAGTATATATATATATTTATGATATTGTGTGTAGAAATATGTGTGTGTGTGAAGTCCGTTATGTATATATCCAAGTGTATAATCCTAATACTTCGAAGGCTGTGCAGAGAACTGTGCGCGGAATGTGTGTGCGGCCAGCGGCAAGCGGGGGCTTCAGAACAGCAGGATACGCTTCTCCACCGTCTTGCGGCAGATGGGACAGCCTTCGATCTGGTCGCCGCACATCTGGCACGTACCATGGCCGCACAGGAAGACCATATTCTTGATGCGATCGAAGCAAACCGGACACATGGTCTGAAAATCGAAAATCGTTTAAATTTCATCACAAAAAAATCAATCAAGCCACTCACCTGCTCCTTGATGTCCTGCAGCTGCTGCTTTAGCTTCTGCACATCGTCCATTTGGAAGTTGTTGACATTGGATGGAGCCACCATCACGCTGCCGGCAGCTGCCGCCGCTGCGAGATTCGACACATTCGAGGAGGCGGCTGCCAGCAGATTGTTTTGACTATTCAATTGGTTACTGCTGCCGGCAACTGGCGTGACCACCGTGTTGTTCATCGGCATGCTATGGCCGGTGGCATTGGCACAGGCAGCTGCCGCCGCAGCTTCCATGAATCTTTCGTCGGGCAGCGGCAAGGCCACACCACCACCTCCACCTCCAGCTGCCGCTGCTGTTACCTTCTCCGGCCGTCCAATTCCACCGCAACAGAGACTGAACGAGAGCATCTCGTCGATCTGGGTGCGACAGAGGACGCATTTCTTCATCAGGGCACTGCAGTGCTCGCAGGCAACCATGTGGCCGCAGGGCCGGAAGAAGACGGCTGCCCGGCGATCCGAGCAGACCATGCACTCATCGATCTTCTCGCGCGAGGAGACCGTCTCGCGACAAATAAGGCACTTCTTCACCCTGGGAGCGCAGGTCTCACAGCAACTGACATGGCCACATGGCTTGAAAACCGTATCCCTCTTGGCATCCGAGCAGACGAGACACTCATCCAGGCTGGCCGACGATTTCGGGGGATCCACGTGCAGGGACTGGCTCATTTCATTGGAGATTCCATTGAGCCCAAAGGCGGACGAAGAGGAGGAGGAGGAGGCGCCTGCAGCGGCAAATGTGGAGGAAGCCGACACACTGGTCAGTGGCAAGCTGGCGGACGAGGATTGATTTAGGCTGCCGCCACTGGCAGCTCGTGCCCTGGCATTCGAGCTGGTGCCAGCCACATTGCCGGGCAGCTCGGAGTCATCCGTTTTCCTTTCGTTATAGCACTTGACCAAGGTCTTGCAGAGATTGGGATCCGGACAGAGATCCAACGGTGTCTGCTGCTTGCGATTCTTGAGGGTTAAATCGGCTCCGTTGGCAGCCAAAAAGCAGGCAATCGACGCAGATGCTTTCTTGTTATTGGCATTCCTTAGGCCCATTAGAAGTTTGCCGAATCCCTCCACATCCTGGAGCTGCTTTAGCTGCGAGAGTGTGTGATGCCGAAGGGCTTCATGCAGCGGCGTATCCCCGTCCTTGTCGGGTATATTCAGATCGGCGCCATCCTGTACCAGCAGCTTGACAATCTGCACATGCTGACGCTCCACCGCCAGGTGCAGAGCCGTCTGAAGATTCACATTCTGCCTGTCCATATTGGCCTTGCCCATGTGCACCAGCAGCTCGGCAATCTCCACGTGATTGTTCAGCGCTGCCAAGTGCAGAGCCGTGTAGCCGTCGTCCTTCTTCTCCTCCACAATCCAGGGGCGATTCGTCTTCGTTAACAGAATCTTCATGGCGCTGGGATTACCCTTGAGGGCGGCATGATGCAGGGCATTGAAACCATTGTTGTTGTTCAGCGTTATGTCCGCCCCGAAGTCCAGCAGCAGGGAGAGCATCTCGTCGTGTTCCTTGGAAATGGCATCGTGCAGCGGTGTATCGCCCTCGGAGTCCTGCAAACTGGGATGGCAGCCCAGGG
The DNA here is from genome assembly GCA_035045905.1 of Drosophila anomelani. Classification (NCBI taxonomy): domain Eukaryota; kingdom Metazoa; phylum Arthropoda; class Insecta; order Diptera; family Drosophilidae; genus Drosophila; species Drosophila anomelani. The sequence continues at coordinate 17,182,274 of JAWNOO010000165.1, forward strand.
TGAGCAAGGTCTTCACAACATTCAAATGGCCCTTATTCACGGCAATGTGCAGCGACGTTTGCCTTCGCTTATTTCTCGCATTCAAATCGGCGCCAGCCTTGGCCAGAATCTCGATTACAGCCGCCTCATCGCCGAAAGCGGCGTGATGCACAGCCCGGTCGCCATCCTTGTCCTCGATCTCCACGTCCACGGCATGGCGCAGTAACACTTGTATTACCTCGATGTGCCCATTCTGACTGGCCGCTTGCAGGGCCGTGTGACCGGCGAACACGCCATTCACATTGACATCCGGACCGGCATTGGGCGAGGCACAAGATGTGGAAGGTTGGCCGGAGCCGGCTAGATACTCCTCGCAACGGGCCTGAAATAGCAGAGAGGTGGAAAATGTGTTGATTTCCTAAGGATTTTGCAACCGTCATTCGTACTCACCGCAAATCCATTGGCTGCCGCCTTAACAAACTCCTCGGTGGCATCTCCCGAGACATTCGGCTCAAACAGTTTCTTCAGGATGGCCGAGAGTCGCTCGCCACTCGGGATGACGGGAGCACAGCTCCCATCGGCCGCCGTGGAAGAGGCCACCTTACAAACGGCCAACGGATTGTATGTCCACGATGTGTTGCCCACTTCGACCTTAAGATCGTTGTCATGATACACCTGTTGCACTCTCCCAATCTTGCCCAGCGTCAACTGCATGGCATCCGCCCATTCGCCGTGTCCGCGCTGCAATATCTTGATGCTCTCGACGTCCGAACAGATCTTGACAATGTCGCCCACCTGAAACTCGGGCGGCGCGGTTGTGGGCGAGGATACCTTGGTTAAGACGGCCGGATTGAAGGTCCAACGGTTACCGGAATTGTAGGCCACCACAATGTCGTGATCCTCGTCGATGCCCACCACCATCCCCGCATTGCTCAGGCACTCGAACATGCCATCGGTCCAGCCGCCATGTCCGTGCTGCAGGGATTGCACAATTTCCAGGTCCAGATCCACTGTGACCTTGTCGCCAATCTGAAAGCCATGCGGCCCCTTCCCTGGCCCATTCTCGCCCAGCAGCGGCAGGTGATCGCGGTACACATTGCTGCCCTTGGCATCGTTGACCACCTTCAGATCGGCCATTCCCTCGAAGCCCACGCGATACAGATTCTTGGAGCCATTGTCCCAGATCACATAGGCGGCCGATCGAGGCGAGGCCGAGGACCAATCCTGGATCTCGTTCACCTTACCGCGCCGCCCAACGCCGCCGTCTTGGTCTTCCCACTGCCAGTCCACGCCGCGCACTACCCGAGCGCCCGGAAATATGCCTCTGGCCAGGACTTTCTTGGACTTGCGACGCGGCTCCAGCATCGTACGCTCTCCACCGGGTGTGGTGATTCTATAGAAACGATGTCTCAGATGATGCTTATCTCCGTGGTAGCAAATGGAGCACAAGTCGTAGTTGATGCACTCGGCACACTTCCAGCGGATGCCAAAGATGGGCTGCTGTCGGCAGGTGTCGCACATAGTGCCCTCATGTTTGACGCCGGTGGGGGCGCTGTCCAGGATACGCAGATCGTAGGCGCCGGCGCATCTATAGTTGGCCGCAGTGCCGTTGTCCCACACCACAACCACTTCCTCGGCAGATTCAAAATTGCGCACAGTGCCGACATGTCCTTCGCCGCCATCCTGTGTAAAAGGAGAATAAATAAAGGAATTAGTGAGTCAGTCAATCTTTCGATTTTTGCAATTGCGTAAATCCGAGACGCACGCTGATTAAGATGCGAAAATTGTAGCTCAACTGCATCGTAATAGCAACTAACTAAAACTATTTGTTAAGGTAGGCAGGGCAATCGCTGGTGATCGTCAGGGATTATCTCCTCAAAGGGATCAATAAGTCACAAAAAAAAGGGGGCAAAGGAATAGCTAAAAATTTAGCGAAGATTACAATGTGAAAAATTAATTATATAGCCGGGAAAAATAGTGGGATTTACTGATAAAATTTATGATATTTATGTACATATTATCTCTCGACTAGGTTTTGTTTTTAAGACTCCTAAAAGCACGGTGTCCCCTTTCGAAATGAATATAAAAATAAATATAATATTGGTAGTCATTTTAAAATTAAAAAACTGATAAGTTATCTTCTTGATATTTATAAAAATATTCATTCAATGGTAGCTTTTTATGCAATCTAATTAGTCACCATATAAATAGCACTTTGAAACTTTAAGAATTTCAAAAGAAAATCTTATCTCTTCAACACTCATCGTTGATTAACAAATAACGTTAAGATAATGCAATCATTTTATATGAAACATATTGCAAATTTTGTTGTATTTATTAAATGATTTAGCTCAAAAGTCTGGGAAGTGAACTAAAAAGCGTTTTCCTTTCTATGGAAATCGGTGTCATCCTGGCAAGATCTTTAGAAAACTGGTTTTGACAGGTAAAATAAGAAAGAGGTCAGCCTGGTCGCAATTTCTGAAGCTTGATTCCAAGGAGAACACAGTGGATGCTCTAAAGAGTGAATTAGGAGATGAATTAGAAATCTATATTTAATAATGTAAGATTAATTATTAATTTATTTGAAATTTGATTTATATTTTTAAGAAAAGTCTGGCTTTAAAACTGTTTTAATACAATTTACAGTGCGGACTATTTAACTTAGATCGATCGATTATATCATTTTAAAATTTAATTAACTATATTCACTGTACAATTATATTTTTTAAATATTTTATAGTAAAACTTTCTGGTTTGGTCTCGCCATAAAAAATTAAAACCAAAAGCGTTTTCCTTTCTATGGAAAATGGGTGCCATCCTTGTCGGCTAAGTGGGAAAACTGGTTGTAAGAGGAACGATTAGAAATTGCTTGGCCCCGAACTGCATTTCCCTGAGCTAGATAGCAATTAGGCCACAGTCAAGATTCTAAATAATTAATTTAATACAATTTTCTTATAGATTAGCGTTTAAAGAAACAATGGTTAAACATGAGAGCTGAAAATCAAAGAAAAACGAAACCTTTATAGGCGATAAACGTGACTAATTTGATGAGTAACGAAGTTAGCACTTTAAAAAATGTTATGAATTTGTGTGTATTTTTTAAAGAGATAAACGTTAAAATTTACTATTCGCATACAAAAATATAAGACAGGTTGAGTTATTCTTATACTTAATAAAATTAATCAAAGATTTAATATAATTTTTTAATGTTTTCATAAGATTTTTGTTTACTTTAAACTTTTTCATATTTTTTATTCTTCAATTAGATTGTTTTCTTTATTTAAAGCGTATTTAAGAAGTATGTTTTCTTTTAAATTATATTGAAGGGAAATAACTTTATGTCTTTTGAATTATTTTTATTTTCTCAAGCTTGAAATCTTTTAAATTAATTATTTGAATTTGTGATAAACACACATTAATCATTGATTTGACACAGATTGTATTTTTAAGATACTTTTTACTATTTAATTTCATTGTAAAATCCTCTTTATGGTTTATTTATCAATCACTCTGCAAAATCCTTGCTAACGTAAATATTAATTGCACTTTTGTTGCCTTTTTTGTAAGCCAAATTTTCTTAATTTATGCAAATTATGCAAAACTGGTTGGTTTTTTGAAGACTCTTTTCGATTCACTTAATATCCATGGCCTATATATTGGTTCACACTTTCTCCCCGCGACTCGCACTAAGACATACAGCGATCCTTAGGTGGTGCAGGAGCAGACCACGACAGTTGCGGGCCAAGAAGCTGGACAGAAGCCTAGTCATCGATTTGGGCGCGCGATCGCGCTCTCTTGCAATTAAAGCAATTGATCCGGTCAATTGCCCAGGGGCGAGTGTTGCGACAAGCCGACGACGAGCTGCCTCAAAACCAAAGCACAAAACTTGACCTCACCTGTTTGTTCCACTTCCAGTCCGGTCCGCGGATCACCCGCGCCCCCACTCCCTCCATGGAGAAGCGCCTAGCGACGGCTGCCGCCGAGTTAGCTGCTCCTGCACCGCCGCCTGCCGCGGCCACTGTCGTGGAGGAGGTGTTTCCACTTGCGACTCCTCCACCTGCAGCAACGACACCGCCGCCGCTGCCGCCCCCGCCTCCCGTTGCACTGCTCACTACCACACCCACAGCCGTCGATTGCTGGGTGCCCGTGTTCGTGTTTGTAGGTGCTCCGTTGGCCGCCGCCGCGTTCGTAGAGTCCTTGCCCGACGTGAGAGTGGCCGCGCAAGACATTTTCCCCACTCCGGCACGGCTTTAAAGCGATGGCAACAGACAATTTCTTGGGTTTTATCGCGTTGAAAATCGGAAGTCAAGGAATTTTTTTTGCTTAGCGAGCCGACCGGTGTGACCGTCGCTGGTCGTTAGGAGAATACCACGAAAATGGCTGCAGAGCTAAATTCAAAGTGAATAAAATTCAATCGTGAATATAAAAAACAAAACAAATATTTTTTGTTTAATTTAATTTTGTTTTAAAAAATCAGGAAAGCTAAACTAAGTTAAAAAAGAATTAATTTTAGTACCGAAAGCTTTTTATATCATTTTTTATTAGGTTACCTATCCTGAGTACTGAATTTAAAATGTTTTTAATTCAAATGTGCATTAATTTTTTATAATATTTACATACAATATTAATGAATGAAAATATTAATGATATATTTTATTTGCCAGATCAAAGGTGTTTGTTTTTTTAAGCTGTTGATAAATTTAATTTTTCTAAAAATGGCAAAAACCTTATTTTCCGCGGCTATTAACTAATCATTGTTTATAATTTCGGTTAAAAAATAAAATAAATCTAGCTTGTAACCATGGTTTATACATATATTATAATTTATACACATATATATTAATAGAGTTATTTTATTTTTTTATTTTAACCAGCCAAATTTATAAAAACGTTAAGTAAAAGAAGTTTTTAATAATTTTTTTTTATATATTATAATATTTTTTATACTTTATAAACTACTCAAGTCATTATTAATTATTTATGATAAAATTAAAAACAAAAACACAGTAACTTAAGTCGAAGTGTTAAGATATTGCTCTGGATTGGGCAGAAATGCTTCAAGGAAAGCAATTCCCTTTGGCAAAAACTGAAGGTTTTCATTGAACCGATACAGTTCCGGCTGCAGGACATCAGTGAAACAAATCTCCTCGACATTGGCTATTTGGACGTCGAAATTGACGCGTTCAAAGCGAATCAGGGGTTCGTCCTCGATGCATTTAAGTACGGTCTTTCGCACAAAGATGCGATTCGTTTGTCTAAAAAAACAAAACATAAAAGAAGAACAAATCTTACTACAGATCTTCTCCAGATCTATAAACAATTATTTAAACTCACCTCAAAAGCCTGGCGTTCGCCGAGGCGATTACTGTTATCAATTTGTGAAACGTTCGCCTGATCCCCACAACAATCTGATCGAGGCGATGCAGAAACTTGCGGAAAGACTCCTCGTCGCTGCCTCCGAGTGCATCGCTGAGATTCGGTGGCATCTTGAGACTGAGCTGAAAGTTTAGGTAGTGATCGAACGTGGTCCATCGCTCGGGAAGGCTGCCAGCCACCGCCTTGTCCTCCGCTATGGAACAAACGCGTATGGCAGACTCGTCCTGCTCGTCCAGCATCTTGTAGTTGACCACAATGCGAAATGTGGTCAGCAGGCGGTGGTAGAATATCAATTGTCGGGATGCCTTGAGCTGGAAGTCGAAGATCCAGTTGGGCTGCTGCTCGGCCAGCAAGCGGTCCAGGTGATGGAAAAAGGATTCCCTCGACTTGGCAGGGGCTTTGTCTCGATTTCTTAGCAATTTTGGTCTAAAAGAAAAAGGTATTTCAGAATTTAGTTAAGTTTGTCACAAAAAACTACTAAAAGTTGCTTACCTCTTGAGCTTCTGCATTAGCTTAGCTTTGTCCCAATGGAATAGCCTCTCCTCCACTCTCGTCTCGTCCAGGGATTCGTTCATTTCCATTTCCCGACTCTTGATCTGCCAATGCTTCTGAATATCTTCAAATCTGGGCTTCAGCCGCTGCCGGCGCAGTCGCTGACGATCTTTGGTGAACTCGAAAAAACTCAATTGGGGCAGCACAAAGGAATCGGTGCTTCGTCTCGTTTCGCTCAAGGAACGATTGCAGTTGCCGCACTTCCTGCACGAGGCACTGCTCCCAGCAATAACGAGAGGAGTTATTTGGGCCTCACAGCGCTCAGGCCGGTGATTTTCTGGTTCCTCGATCTGTTCATTTTCGGCGGTTTCCTCGGCCAGCGTGGAAACTAGGCTTATCTGTTCGTTGTCTATCTGGTTTTGTGCCTCCAACTCGTCCTCCTCCTCCTCCACATCTATGGCGCCGGCAAAAATGGTGGTGTCGCCGGAGAGATTAATGAACTTGGTGTGGGCAACGGCATAGCTTTTGAAGGTCCGATCGGTGGAGGAGCCACTTTCCCTTCCATTGGACTTGCGCTGCTCCTCCTGTGTCTCCTTGAGGAAGTAGTTGGTCACATCCGATATGGTGATCGGTTTCTCCTCCAGTTCCGTTGGCTGCGGCAACTGCAGGTCATATTCTAGGCAGCTCACTTGTTCCAATTGTGTCAATGCCGCCTGATAGTCCCTCACTGGTTGCACCGTCTCATCAAAGCGATCGATCCTGAAACTCGGCAGGAACTTTTGTGTCTCTGTCTCCTTTTCCAGCGCTTCCCAGGCACCATCATCCTCCTTCTTATCGATCTCCATTTCCATTTGGCTATCGGCAAAGAGCTGCGTGTGCCGCTTCTTCGACTCGGGCAGATTGGGTGTGAGATGTTTCGGGAGTCGCTTGTGATTTGCCTCGTTCACAGGTGTCCCAAATTCAGAGGTGTCCATCCTTGCAGGATGGTAAATGGAGCGTTGTCTATGCTTTGGCTTGGGCAGTGGCGTCTTGCACATCTCCTCCTGATCCTCGAACTCGGTCAGCGACATGCCGGGCGTAAAGTTACCCAAATCTCTGTATATCGATGTCAGCCTGGGATGGGGCTTTGGAGTGATTACCTGGATATCGGGTTTGGGCAGCGTCTCCTGAGGAGGACTTTGGTAGTCCACAGGCGGATTTAGACTCAAATCCTCAAAAATCTGCTCAGCCATCAGAATGGTATTTCTTGACCTTGAACGTGGTAGCTCCTCTTGGTTTGGTTGGAAAGCAATTTCCAGATCTTCCTCGATTGGCTCAGCTTTTACGAGAGTTTGTCTCGACTTTTGCAGTCGATATGGAAAAGAGGTTGCCTTGTGCTTTGAAAGGCATGGTTCCTCTTCAATGGGTTCAGATTCCGTGATTGTTTTTCTAGGCTTTGAGGAATGGTAAACATTTGTTGCCTCCTCCTTAATTGGACGCGGTTGCTTCTCTTGGTTTGGTTTAAATGCAAGTTCCAGGTCTTCCTCGATTGGCTCAGCTCTTAGGAGAGTTTTTCTCATCTTTTGATGATAGGAGGTTGACTTGTGCCTTGAAAGGGAAGGTTCCTCTTCCATGGGTTCTGTTTCTAAGATGGTTTTTCTAGGCTTTGAGGAATGGTAAATATTTGTAGCCTCCTCTTTAATTGGACGCGGTTGCTCCTCTTGGTTTGGTTGGAAAGCAATTTCCAGATCTTCCTCGATGGGCTCAGCCTTTACAAGAGTTTTTCTCGACTTTTGCTGTCGATATGGAAAAGAGGTTGCCTCGATGCTATTGTGCCTTGAAAGAGATGGTTCCTCCTCCATGGGTTCTGATTCTATAATTGTTTTTCTAGGCTTTGAGGAATGGTAAACATTTGAAGCCTCCTCTTTAATGGTTTGCTGCTTTGGCAGCGTTTGTTCCCTCGAATGTGGAACAATCTCATCTTCCTCGATGGATTCGGGTTTTATGATAGTTTTTCTAGATTTTAAAGATTTATAAATATCGTTTTCAGGATGCTGCTCCAAAAACCTGCTGCTGACTGGACTTTCCAACTCCATGTCCTGGTATATTTCTTCAGGATGATCCTTGCCGCTGCTCGCCTGCTGCTTTGATTCAGATTTTTGATGACTTTCTGCTGAATTGCAAGTGAAATCCTCAAGAATCGGCTCCGCCATTAGAATAGTATTTCTAGGCTTTAAACGGATTGGAATGTTTGATTTAGGCGCAGGCAGCGGCTCTTCCTCCAGGGGTTCAGCCATCAAAAGTGTGTGCCTTGTCTTCGGTCGATGAGGTGCCTCTGAGGCTTTGTACTTTAAAAGCGATGGTTCCCTTGGTTGCAGAATGCTTATATCCTCCTCTATGGCCTCCGACATGGTCATCGTTTTTCTGGATTTGTACGAGGAATATTGAGTTGATGGCTCCTTGGCATTAGGCTGCATCTCCTCCTCTTCCATGTGTCCAAGTATTTGCCTAGATTTAGTCGCCATCTGGTTACCATCTGGTGGATCATTCTTGCTAAAGTCCATCTCCTCTTCCATGGGTTCGTCCAACGCAACATTTTGCCTTGATTTTGATGGATTTTCTAGGGGAGCGGAGATTGCTACATTTTCTTTTTCCAGCTCATCTGCTAGATGAAGTGTGTGCCTCGGTTTCGCCACCGAAGCAGAGTGTAGTTCAATTTGCGGCTCGATGATCTCCTCTTCCATGCTCACCTGCATTAAGAGGGTCTCCCGGCGTTTAGTTTTAATGCGGACATAAGCTGGCGCTGTGGCTTCCTCTCTGAATTCTTTTGCTCGCCGCAAATCCGTGACCTGCTGAACCTGAGTTGGGGGAGGAGCTGCGGCATTCACAACAGAATTTGCAGGCAATGTTACCGACTGATCCGCTTCCATTTCTACAGGCTGAAGAATAGTGCGTCGAGGCGGAGGAGGAACTGTGGTTTTAACGGCAGGAATCATGCACAAAGATTGATCCTCCTCCATTTCGACAGGCTGATAAACAGTGCGTCGAGGCGGAGGAGGAACTGTGGTTTTAACGGCGGGAATCATGCACAACGATTGATCCTCCTCCATTTCGACAGGCTGAAGGATAGTGCGTCGAGGTTGAGGTGGAGCAGCGGTGGTTTTCACCGAAGGAATTACAGAGAAAGATACCGACTGATCCTCCTCCATTTCTACAGGCTGATGAATAGTGCGTCGAGGAGCTGCGGTTGATGATCTTGACTGTTCCGTATAAATTTCTTCAGGCAGAACAGGAGCTGTGGTTTTCACAGAGAACGATAGTGACTGATCCGCCTCCATTTCTTCAGGATGATGTATACTCGGACGAGGCCTGAAGCTGGTTATGGGATGATGGAAGTCCTGCCTGCTGGCCGGGCGCTCCAAATCCAACTCGGAATAATCGTAGGTGGTCTCCCGTCTCGTCGAGTTCTTGGAAGTATTTCTGGACTGCGTTTCATCTCCCAATTTGGCGTGAGCCAAGAAGTTTGTGTTGTTCAGCATTATCTCATCCGCTTGCGAGAGTCGATAATTACGCTTTTCATCCTTATCCTTTACTTTATCTTTGGTTTTTGCCTTATCCTTGATCTCCTTGTGAGCGTGCGCCATTGGTGGCGGGGACATGGCCATGCTTTCGCTAAAATTCAGCATTCCCCGTGGCTTGATGCTGCTCTTTATGTCCCGCACCGGACACTGCTCCTCCTCTAGGCCCCCGTCATGGCAATAACGTTTTATCTTGCGATCCGTGGTGGGTGTCTTGGGGCCGTGGGGAAACAGCTGAATCTTGCCCGACTCCAGTTCCTCGTTTAGTTGACGCAAGTTAATCCTTTTGCTGATCCGCTTGCCCGATATCATGTCGGGGGGCACTAGCATGGAGTCGTCGTTAAAGTTGATGGTGCTATTGCCGCTTTTGGCGCTATCGAAGGATATATTGGCCGGTGGTAAGAGGTCCCTGTCTGGAAGAATTGTAAAATAAGCAGGAAAATATTAATTTTTTGAAGTAATTACAGATTTAAATGTGATTTAATGTTAAATTCTAAGAAACTTTTATATAAACAAAACATTAATTGACAAATTATTAATATTTTCAAAGTTTAAAGCTTTATATAAACATTATTTACAATTATAAAGTAAGCTTTCAGAATAATAAATGTTTGCAAATTACGTAAACGGCAAAGCAGGAATTATTATAAGTTTTTACAGAAAAAAACAAGTTTTAAGGCGAAAGTCTTTAATATTTACGGAAAAAGTAAATATAAGAAGTAAGAAAGTAATAAAAAAAAGGATTTATTGAGAAATTTCAGGCAAAAAGAACAAAATATCCAAACATGGCCAGATTTTATCGTCTGCTGATTTGCGTTTGTGCCAACTGTACTGTTTTTTGATAAATATTTTAATTCTTTTTATAACCCTATTCGATTTTTCTTTTAAAGTTAAAACTTTAAGCAATATAAACCTATTAATAAATAGAAAAGAAAACGCACCATTTAAGGAACAAGAAAACGAAATATCCACTTCGCCATATTGAGTTACATTCTTGACCGGCTTAACCACCTCCTCCTCCGCCAGCTCCATGAAAAGTGATTTCTGTGCCGGACATATGTTCTCCTTTTCGTTGGTCTTCAAATTCTGCAGGTCATTAAACATTTCCAGCTCAATGTCCTCGGGTTCCAGCTGCATGTTGCTCTGTTGTATGGGATACTGGGAAGCACGAGCAGCTGGAGCCGAATCTATGGTAATAGGAGCAAGTGGCGTGATGTCCATAAAGGAGTCACTCATACAGTTAGCTGTGGTCTGTATGCTGCTCTCCCTTTTGCCGTCACTCGTATTGTGGAGAACGGACTTATGCAGCCTGGCTACCAACGAGCCTGACATCACATCGAGGGTCTTGTCCATAATCCGACGGTCGTAGAGGGTGTCCTGCAGCCCCTGTCGCTCCTCTTGCGTAAGGGCCAGCGAGTCGCGGGTAGCGTTCAGTGGCTTCTGCTTATTCCTTGACAACTCGCAGGGCAAAAGGGTCACATCAACGCTGGTCTGCAGATTCAGCGTAATATCTATGTTGCTGCGTTCGCAGACGCTGATCGCCGGCAAAGAGATGTTTTCTTTGTCCTCACCATTTAAGGCTTGTCTACCCAAACCTGATCCCGATCCCGATCCCGCGTCCGAGTTGTCCTCAGCGTTGAGGTGATCGGACACTTCGTACGAGTGGTTCCAGTTCTTGGGCTCCTCAGTGTTTACGAATTCCCTGAGGGCAATGAATGGAATTATTAGATAGGCACCCTCCCGCAGGGATTCCTATAGGCGAATACTCACCTCACGGACTTTTTTCCACTGAAGCTGATGCGGCGCTTGATCCGCATCGCCGTTGTGGTCGTGTCCTCCTCATTGATCGGCGCTCGCCGAAGCTGCAAATAGAACATTTTCAACGTATACAACAATGCCCTGTTTGTTTTTAGTTGTGGAAAACACTCACGGAACTCCGGCGATTGTTTTTATTCATATTTTTATGCTGTTAAATGTTGTTTGCGTTTAAAATACGACGCCGCGCCTTCTGTGTGAATGGCTATGAGCGTCGTGTCGGCGACTCGTTGGGAGTGGCACGCGCTAGGGGTTTTGTTTCTCAGTCTGGCAGCGCCTAGCGATCATTTTGGCGGAAAACGGGCACACTGATTGTTATTTGGATTTGCAAATTGGAAAACCTAAAAAAAAAAACATAAATAAACAATCCGCCTGTCCAAACACGATCTCCAATTCCACTTTAACTGATTACATTTCCAACTTCATATACCATAAATTTTATTCACCGTTAAATCCATTAATAAATCACATGCTTTAAAAAGTTCTTAAAGAACAAACAAAAATTGTGTTAAAAGCTTAAGCCTTGAATGTATCCTTCTCCTTGCGCAGCTTTGCCATACACACTATGGGATCGGTGGCGTCGCCAGCATGCTTCTGCACTGTGGATTCGTGGACGCGCATAAACGGATTCCAGGACTTCTCCTCGCCGATGGTTGAGGGAACGGTGGGATCCTGCGAGGCACGACGATGCTTGGCCCACTCAATTCGCTCCTGGATCACCGCGTTATCCGGCTCCACATGCCGGGCAAAACTCATGTTCTGCAGGGTATACTCGTGCCCACAGAACACCTTTGTGGTATCGGGTAGAGCAGAGAGCTTGGTGACCAGCGCCTCATACATCTCCGCAGGAGTGCCCTCAAAGAATCGTCCACAGCCGCCCTGGAACAGGGTATCGCCGGTGAAGACGGCTCCCTCGCCGCTGCTGCCATCAGCCGCCGTGACATGGTAACAAATGTGTCCGGTGGTGTGACATGGCGTTGACAGACACTTTACATTCAGGCTGCCGATGGTGAAGGTGTCGTCCTGCTTCACCTTGTGGTTCAAGGCGCCGATGCGGTCGTCGCCGCCGTACACATCCAGCGCCTGGGCCCACAGCTTCACCAGCTTTTCATTGCCGCCGGCATGGTCCCAGTGATGGTGGGTGGTCAGGACCTTGTTCAGGGTCACCTGCGCCTCCTGCACCGTCTTAATCACCAGCTCCGGGTCCACAGGATCCACCACAGCAGCCTCGCGCGTCTTCTCGTCCACGATGAGGTACATGTAGTTGTCCTGCAGGGCCGGCAGGATTTTAATGTCCATGCCCGCGAGCTTTATATCTTCCACGGTGCTGTGCATGCCTCTCAAGCCGACTTTTCGTAGTTTTTGGACTGAAACGAGATGAATTTACAGGTCAGATGACATACGGAAAGGTCACTGGAACACAGGAACGGGCAAACAAGTCAACGAAAAAAACACAAATGGCGAGCCGCCAACGGGAGGAGATTAGATTAAACACATATGGCATGGATAGATTACGCTTGACGAGACTTGGACAGACGGGCACAGCCAGAAATCGCCTTTGCGTGGACCCGGCACCAGTGAGAGGGGGCGTCCGAGGGGCCGCCAGCCGCAGGCCCAATCGCAGATTGCTGGACGAACCTCGGAAATAGGCGGCCGTCAATTGGGTTTCCACCGAGGTGGAGACACTGCGCCAAGCGGAGGACAGCATTGTGGCAATGATGGTTATTATTGATTGGCTAAAGCGGGGGTGCTGTGCGAGATGAAGTTAATAATAGTCTCCAAAAAGTAATTACAGTTGTTTTCTTTTTTTTTATCCGGTATCAGATAGTCAATGTGACCGTATCTTTCGTTGGTCGATATAACGTTTATGTTGCCGCATTTTCCCGAGAAAGTGGGCAACGCCCGCATTTAACAAAAATTAACTTCAATTTAAATAAACTTTACAATTTTTGTCTAGGGCGTTTCAAACGCCTTCTATTTATTTTTTATACAAAAAATTTAATTTATTACACTAATGAGTTGAGTTTAATGTTTAGATAAAGTACATTGGATAAGTTTCCTTAAATTCCGTCAACGTCTCCAGGTTACTAAGCAAACGGTTGCTGTAATAATTACAAAATTTAATAAATATCACAGATCGATCCTTTCACTTACTCAGTGAGATAGGCCCGGGCACGTTTTGCCGCCTGATGAGCCATATATGCCGGTGTTGGATACGAAACCGCGCTATTGCAGCGCGGATACATGTGGCAAAGGTTATAGGTCAACTGCTGGAGCAGATTAATATCAAGTTCGCCCGTATTCTCAATTACATTGTAACGCGTCGGCCTGGCCATGCCAATGGATGGGTGGCTCACCATAAAGAACTGCACCTCGTTGGGATGAACAATGGTGCTATCGACCACGGTTCCGGGCTCCACATTGTTATAGTCTTTCTTGAAATTATTGGACTGCCTCGCCGGCTGCTGTGTTGGAAAGAAGCGAGTATGATGACGCTTCACCACAATTATGCAGCAAATCTTTGGGTCAATTTTGAGCTGTGGGAAAGTAATCAATTGATCAATTATGATCAAGATTTTTAGAGTTAAACATTATTTAAATACCTTGGCACACGCTGCTCTTATTCCTCTCAGCTCATTGCTTTTAATTTTCGGAAACTGGCCATCGTCCACTCCATCCCGATAGTAAATAATGTGTTCAGGATATGCATCGCGATACTTCCGATATACACGCAAATGTTCCAGTGCTATTGACTCCATATCCTCAATCACCTCCAATGTGGAGCGTTGCAGCCGAAAATTCTTATTATAGAGAGCACCATAGGGATCGTAGGAGGCGACCACGCCCACCACACTGGGTATATTACGTTGATCCGGCGACGGATGCGTTACATCGGCGCCCAGGTACATAACATTATTGAGCATAATATCCTTTAGCTTGTGATTAATGCCGTTTAGCTTTAAATTGACCTTCAGCAGGATGTTGCCAATGGTCTGGTGATTCAGCTTGTCTTCAATTGTAGACATTTTGATGCACTGCGTCAGAATGCCGTGCTGCAGTTCGGCCTTCTGCTTTATGGTACCGTAACTGACTCCATACCGCGGCATGATCACAAAGGCCAGATCACAACGGCCTCGTAGATATTTGAAGCGCTCATCTAGATCACGCTCGTCCCAAAAGTTCAGTATCTCAGCCTTATTCTCCAAGCTCACGTTCAAACTTTTGGCTTGGACAAGCACCTTCTGCTCAAAGTCGGCCACCTGGTTGAAGAGCATCTTCTTAAAATACAAAATCGCCCACTTGTGCGCCTTCTGTTTGGGTTCAAGGAACCACATTTTGTTCATGTTCCACGTTCCTTTCGTAACCGAGCAGTACTTCTTGCCATGGTACTCCAACTCCGGCGCTGAGAGAGTTCGTGTCTTCACCACAATAAAATCGCTGGCAATGCGAATGCCAAAACGGCTGATGGTCGGGTCCAGGTTGTGCTGAAAGAACTTTAGCAGATTCATGATCTTGGCCTTTCGCTCACCGGTCGATGTGGCGGCATATCGAATCATCTGGGCCACCTGAGCGTCTCCATCTTTGCGCTGCAACACAACAAGACAAATGTGAATAAAGTAAATTGAAGAAATCACAATAAGACTTCACCTTTAATGCCTGACCTCCCTCGATGTCGCAGAGCTCGATGGGCAGCATGATTTTCTTGGCAGGAGGACCAACGTGCAGGCAGTGAAGCTGCGGAAACTTAAGTTTGTAGTTACGATCCTTGAAAAAGTCCGCAACCGTGGTCTCCTTGCCATCCAGCTGGAATTTCTCACTGTCAGCTGAAAATTGCGAAAGTCCGTTTACTTTGTAGCAACGCGGCATGGCGGCAAAAGATTGTGGTGGCTTATAAACCACATTGAGGCCTTTTAGGAACGACTCAACGATGCGGCGCGATTTCTGGTCAATGATTCCCTCTTTTGGACCATATTTCTGCAACCAATCGTGCACGGGCATGGCTATGGGGAAGGACTTGTGCGATATGTCAACATTTAGGAAGGGTCGATCACCCAGTACAATGGCCTGGAAATGGCCCACCAAAGCCTCGTATCCGCCGCCCAGCTCCCTGCGACTCTTCACATCTGAGGTTGGGTAGAAGGATCGACCAGCCCGAATGGACTTTCGGTGACATGGAGACGCCAGCACCACCTCCATACATTGCATTTCCCTCAGGGGCTTGTCAGAGATGCTTTTTGAAGCATAGCTGCAAATGGTTTGTTTTAAAATCCATGTCCTGCTCGAGATCTCCTCTTACCTCTTTAGGGAACTGAAATTGATAACCGGATCAGCTGTCTCCTTGATCTCCACAGTATAGCGCAGGCAGCGGCCATAGCTATCTTTAACCTGAAGAGTGTTTAACCAGAGGTTTATCTTTACCATACCAAGAATCCCCGCCTGCATTTTACTCACGGTTACTTCCGGATTCTGGGTATTGGTTGGCAACTTATCCACCGAATAGCAAGAGGCTTTGCCATCAAAGGAGACCTCTAATCCGCCCAACTGGTCCACGCGGAACTGTTCAAATGCCTGTCTGTAGAATTTCTTGGGCCGTTCCGGCTGGATCTTCACATCGTAGTGGTAGGAATATTTCGGCATATTCTTCATGTCAATCTCCAGATAGTTAACGGCCACTTGGCCGGGGGTGCCAATTGTGCCACGCTTAATGCTGACACCCTGATCCTGTCCCTGCCGGGAAGCATCTTGCGGCTGAGGTGGTCCGCTTGCCTGATTGACATCTTGCGGTCCTTGTGTAGGTTGTTGGTTGTGTGCTTGTTGCTCACTCTGTGGCTGTCTTCCTGGGCCGCCTTGATGGAAGCTGCCATGTTGGCGTTGTGGGCGTTGCTGTTGCGGTTGAGTGCTCCACGGCTGGACCTGTCCAAGTGGCTGCTGACCGCCCCATCCTTGACCTGCCTGAGAGCTCTGCTGCTGCTGCTGCTGCTGGCGGCCTGAGGATCCAGAGCTAGTGGAAGGACCTGGTCCCACTTGAGCGCTACCTGATCATTTTGATTAAAAAATAAAGTGAACGAAGCTCAAAACGGTTTAAATAAATTAAAAAATTAAATAAATATTTATTTACAAAGAGAACGAATTGTGGTTTTAATTATATTAATGCATTTAATATATATAAAAAGGCTAAACTATTGTAAAAGCTCAAAAATCCGTTATGAAAATTAACTAGTAAGTTCTATAAATTTAAGGGTATTGGTGAATCATTTTTAAACTAAAACCTTCTCGAAGCTACCTATAGAATTTCATCATAAAAGGTGGTGACTCCCCGGAATAGCCTTATCTAGCTTTCTTTTTTTGTTATCAATTTTACTGACCTTTTGGTTGTGTGGGTGTTGAAGCAACAGGTTTCTCTTCCCGTGGCTTATATTCTGTAACATTTCAATCATTTGTATTTTTATTAATTCATTACTCATTACAACTCACTATTTTTCTTTCCCATTTTTAAAAAATTTTTAAATTAATTATCCTTGGTTTTTAATTTCACTAAATTTAGTAAATAATTTGCGCTGTTTAATGTGTAACTTATACTGACTCGCTTTCGAACTGCAATGAACGTAGATTCTTGCCAAGAACCCATTGTTAGCAAGCTGTTAACGTTTTCCTTATCGATTAATAATATCAGTGGTGCTGATCCAGGAACAATAGAAACAAATTTACTTAATAATTTTAATACCTTTGGTTAAGCGATTAATTTTATACCTAATTTTGATGCTGCTTAAAGGAATTCTTTTAGTTGGGAATTTAAAGTATGATTTTAAGTATAATATATTTAATGAAGATTTAAATCATTGTAATTTTCTTATTTTATCTAAAACATAAAGATCGGATGCTGGAGTATTTAAAGGAAACAATTTCTTAATTATTCTTTTATTTAAAAATGAAATTTGAATAAAGTTATATCATTAAATTTGGCATCTAAAATGTATTCTTTGTTCATTACTATTTTCCTTTAAGAACAAAAGCTTTTGCTAGACTTTTATTATTTTGCATTACAAAAATTTCTTTGGTTAAAGATAAGTTCAAACTATTTCCAAGGAAACAATCAATAAAAAACTATTATTTTCTAAAAAGGTATAAAATAATGAATTAAATTTATTATATTAAAAATAAACATCACTAATGCTGCCAGTAATTTTTATTTCAAAGCTTTTTCCTGACTCAGTTCGTCAGCTTTGAAATGTATTTGCGACCATTTCATATTCCCCCCAGTTGTCAGTTAGATTTAAGAGAGAACTTTAAACAAAATCAAAATAAACCCGAAAATCCAATGTCCGAGACAACAGATCCCAATGGCTCCACCTCCAAATCGAATCTGATTAAAATGCATAATGTGGGCGTGACGGCAAAGATGCAGTCGCCACTGAAGAAGATACTGCCCAGGATGAACTCCTCCACCGACTCGGATGTGTATCAACATGCGGCCACACAATATAGCATTTTCAAGACCGATATGGGCGGTGATATGTCCGAAACTACGGTGGCCGGCAGCTCCAGTTCCCCACAAACCCTGTACGAGATGCATGCAGAGCCGGAGAAGAGTCTGCTCCGCCAGTCGAAGGGTAAACCCCAAAGGATCGAGTTCCAGCGCTACAATAAAAAACGTCCCCCTGTGATTGTGCCAAAACGATCTGCTGCCAACTTAAAGGAGCGCTCCAAATCCCACAAAACCGCGCAGGTGAAAAAGGAGAAGGTGGGACTGCTGGGCCGCCTGATCCAGTCACTGGACAATATGTGCAAATGCCAGAGCCAGCAGAAGGCCATTATCGATGACTTGCCGGAGCCGCAGTGGAATCGCAAGGAGGCCACTCGGCACACCTGCATCGGCATCTATCCCTTCGAGCATGGCTGTGCCGAGTATCTGGCCACCACGGACACGCATCCCAAGATCAATTCCATTGTCCTGGCGGATCGGGCCACCACATATGCCACCCATTTCTGGGCAGAGCTGTTCGGTCTGCTCCACATAGCCGTGGCCTTTGTGGTGGCCTTCATCCTGCAAAGCTATCGCTTTGTGCTCTACTCCCTGGTGAACACTCTGATTGTGGGCCTCCTGCACATGACCTCGGATTACCTGGTGAAGCCATTGTTGACAATGCTTTTTAATGGTTACCTGCAGCCACCTTTGATATTTCTCTACAATGTCTTGTGCTCGATAAGGGATATCCTTGAGCCGGTGGCCGAGACCATTAATAACTTTATGAAACCCTTGGCCACAGTGGGTAATAGCATTCGATTGGCGGATGTCAACTACCGGCAGATAAAGCGAATAGCCAAAGATGTTTGAGTTTTGTATTTATAGTTCTTAAATTTGTTAATTTTGTTACTTTGTTAATCAGTTAATTTGTTTACTTTATTTTTAGTTTATTGATGTTGATTTCTGTTTGTTATTTAGAAAGTAAAAAATATATTAAATCGATTATCGAACTTCAAACAAAGGCCACTTTGGAATGAAATATATTTATATAAGGCTGGAAATCATTGTTGGTTAATCCTTTTGGAAAGCAGAGATATATATTTGTTGGTTGGCAGGACTTTCACTTGAAATCTGTTCCATTTTCATAATCCTGCAACCCTGTTGTTTCATTTACCACCATTCCTTCTGGGGCGGAGCCTTTACTACCCTTAAAATTTCAACAAGTTCTCTCAGCTTCAACACTCTCCGTTCACAATATTACGCACATTCCAAAATCCAGATCGGATTACATTGTTTTTCTTGTTTCACAGAATTGTAGTCATGGTGAAACACCCCCTCCCCTTCGAGGGACCCTTCAACTTAAGGGTTGGTGCGGCGCTCAATTACGTTGAATGCAACATTTATGATTTATTTGCTCTTTTTGCGGCCAGGGAAAAAGCATATGTCCAAAATAAAAAAATACAACAACTAAAAACGTACACTAATTGTGTCCCTAGAGTATTTAATTTGTACAATTTTTGGGTTAATGAAGGGGCTAGAAATAAACAGATTTTTCAGAAAAACCCATTTATTTATTATTAAAAGTTAAGGGGGATGTAGAAGATATTTAGTTATTAGTTAATATTAATTTAATTTAATAAAAAATTTATAAAATATATTTTTACATGTATTTGATTTAATTTCGTAGCTGTATTTATTTTTAAATTGATTAAGTTTCTCATTAAAATTGTTAAAAAAAAATTGAGGAAATAGAAAAATTTTGAAGAACACTTCGATTTTACTGTTATTTTTACTGATTTTTAGATTTTATAGACTTTAAACACCAAGGACACTCTTCTATTTCAGGTACCTTCCTTCAGTCAAACCAACTTATGAATGGATTTATCCCGATTTTATCTTATCAACATCCTTTCACCTTCAATCAATTTTGGAAAACAAACACATTTTCCAAGAACTCAAGGCATTATATTTAACAAAAAAGAAAAATGTAAAACAGATCTGTAAGAATGATTGCCATCAAGTGGCTTCAGTTTGCAATTCCGTTTAAGTTTTCATTTTCAATGGAAGTGTCCCACACACAAGGCCATTAATTACTATATATATTCATATTCATGCAGTCACCTTGTAAATAAACAAATAGTTGGAGTGGAAAAAAGGAGTTGTATTTATGTTATTTATTGGCTGCGTGGAGAGGGAAGCATCAGCGGAGCTTTCATTAATGAGAATAATGAGCTAGTGGTTGCCAACGAAGGATCGTCTTACACGGCAATGGAATCGGTGGAGGAAATTGGACTACTCACAGTCCGCCCAATTATCTGTGGAAATTGTTTCTTCCCCATGTAACACGGCATATGTTTGAAATTAATGAAGGAAACTGAAAAGGCATTGATTGATTTGGCGGCAACAAATAAAGATTATTAATTGGATTGTCAGCTGGATGTGTGTCTTTAAATATTTTTGTTAGCTTTGATTATTAGCTAAGATATGTGAAATGGTTTCCATTATTTTTAGTAAATGCATTTTTGTATATATTTTTATAAGAATTAAATCAATTACTTTAAATTCAGATTGTTATTTAGGTTTCTAATTATTTATGAGGACTCTAACTAGTTCTTACCTTGCTGAAATATATTTTAATACTTAAACTGTTTACAAACTCTTATTAATTGGATTCTCCTGAGATGTCCCTATAAAAATCCCTTTCCTAGCCACGCATAACACCCAAACAACACTCGATTTTTCATCGAAAAGGTGCGAAAATCATTTGGCATTGCCCCAGACAGACAAAGACTCTCCCACACATAATCCCCTCGGTTGGCCCATTATTGTGTGATCGACAGGCGGATAAAAAAGGGAATCCTCCTCCGCATGAATGGGCGCACCACCAGACAGGCATCGGGACAAGGTGACACCTTACCGTACAAAGCGTTTTTGTTGGGAATTTCAGGATTACAGGAGGTAAGCTGTTTTCTAGGCTGCTCTATTTTCTATACTCTCAGGAATTTGGAGGAGATTAACCGGTCTCTTACTGCCCTGGAATGATGACGTTTGCTAAATATCCTCTCGAGTGTCCTGTCTCTTTTTGCGAGAAGTTAAGCAATTTGTCGAATGTCGACAGTGGAACAATGCCCAAGTACAAAGGAAAACCATTGAAAAGCAATTCCAAATCTCGAGGCTGGCCAGCCACAAATGGTTATGCAAGAAGTTACAAGTAAATGTACAATTTGAGAACAACTTGACGGAGTTTTCGCATGGAAAATTGAGTAATAGCTGGAGATTATAGCAAAGTGCCTTCCAGTTTCCGAGTATATTCGAGCTGGAAGGAATTATAATGCTGGATGATGCAAAAATGATGGTTAAAACTGAGCCTGAAATGTGAGAGGAGCTACTTAGGTGGCAGGAAGTGATCATACAATAAGAGGATTACGACAAGTTGAGGAATGAGGAGATGTAAATTTAAATAAATAAATGGGAACTTGAGGAAATATGCTAAAAAATATTTACTTGATATTATTTAGAGGTGAAATATTAATAAAAGTATGAATAAAACTGGAATAGTATTTAATGAAATTAGTGCTTTGTTTTGTGTTATTTTATTCTTGTTATTTTCAGTTAATACTTCAGTAATCTTGAACTTTTATAAAATTTGAATATTAAAATACTTGTAAATGATAATAATTAAAGGAACTTGAATTTATAAACATTCAATTGTAAGAATTTCCTTAAAAAAATCCCTTAAAAACCAACCAATTCTTATCTCCGTTTCTTAATTTTTGTTGTGTTTTTTTCTAAATTTTAGAGCCTGCAACTTTACTTATTTGTTGCGAAGTTGCATTCATGCGCTTGCATTATTTAGGAAACAGACACCAAACGACCAACAGAAAAAAATCTGCTGGCTCAGCCAAACACGATAGTGTGGGAACCAAAAGACGCGTTTGCCACCGAGTTCTTAAAAAAAATTATAAAAAAAGCTTAGTTTTGACAGCTCGTAAGTCCTGACACGTGATTTTAATAAAGGAATTAGTCTGGCTGAGATTACAATCCTTTCACTGCGGTCAATTAGAGGGCACACCTCCATCATCAAAAGGGTGTTGCCAGGACAACAGCTTGTGGAAGGGTAAGGAAACTTGGGAATTAGTTAGAGTCATAAAAAATTTAAGGAACTAATTATACTCTTCAATTATGGAATTTAAAATTCAATAAATAAACAAATATTAATAGATAAAACTAATTTAAAACCCTAACAAAAAACACAATGGGCTTGCGATAAGCTAATCTTCCTAAAACAAATTCCTAATTTTAAACAAAACCTACATTTTTTTGTTGTATTTTTTCTATAAAATAATAATGTGGATAAACCTCTCAGATAAATAGTCCTAATCTGTAATAGCCTTCAACACCTGTGACTCAGGGACAAGCCACCAGGATGAGGGCATGTGAATTGAGGGGATATAACATGGTGATAATGCCTCACGGGTGCCGGCGTTGATGTTGGCTGTGACAAATCTGGGTTTTTGGGACTCCGTCGAGGGGATTTGCGAGTGTGACGAAATCGTCAACCCTCCCAATTTGATGCTTAATGAATTCCCAGCGACAACAAACAGAATGCTGTGCGAGTGCTCCTGTTTCTGTCCTGGTTCCTGTTCCTGGGGCAACGCAATTGTTTGGCCTTTTTGTGGATTGTCACCTTTGTCATGTCACTTTTATTTCACTTTTATTCCACTCACTCCATTCCGCGCTGAATGCAGTCGAGGATTGTTTTGTAATTGAAATTTGATCCCATTAGATGAGCAGCAGCAGCAGCATCCAAGCAATGGAAGAATTTCTCAGATCCCAGCCTCAGTCAAGCATCAAATTGCAGCGAGCCTGACTTTAAATACCTATTGCAACTCACAGCTAAATATTTGTAATAATTCTGTGTAATTTAAGTATTAATTTTTGGAAAAAACAGTAATTTTTCTCTTATTTTTGAAAGTAAGCTATTTTGATGAAGAATAAAACATATTTTCTATCATTGAAGAACTGCTTTAAATATTTTTTTGAATAATAAACATATTTTCTATACAAACACCTATAAATATATTTTAAAACCTTTAAAACCGTTCACTGTAAGAGTCTAAATTTTAATTGAAATTAAACGTTAATTTTAAACGTAAATAAACATCAAATATATATAATGGATACAAATGAAGTAAACATCGCTGAACAACTTAAAGAAAATTATGTAATAAACTTATTTTTTAAGCTGCTCAATAACACTAAAAAAAAGGGATCTAAAATATATCTCAAACCATTTCAAATGCAATAAAAATGTATTTAATTTTTGTAATTTTTTGCTGTAACAAATATTTAAGGTCTCAAATTGAAGAAGACTCTTCGCTGAAGCAATGTCACAGAAATTCGATGTAAATTCGGAGAAGTAAAATAAAAAAAAAAAACACAAACCGGGGGCATTCATTAGACACCCTCGGGGCGCTAATGAGGTCATGATGTTTCCAAATCCAAGACAAGACCCTCCGCCGCTGCCCAAGAACAATGCGAAGAAGAAGTTTGCACAATTCGCAGATAATGGAACAAAATGGCCGACACCGGACACGCCCATCGAGCCAAAGGACAAAGCGGAAGCGGAACCACCCCCGAAAAATTGGCCAGATTGCAGCCAGTTAAAGGTGGCCGTTCCATTTCAGCACCGCGTTCCGCAGGCAACAGCAACGGAAACGGAATAGAAAAGAACACGCGCAGCCTTGGAATGCAATTTTTCGGTCGCTTGCAGTTGAGTTTGAAAAGCGGACGCGTCAAGTCGCAAGGAGAGAATCGGTGGTTAAAAATAAAATATATAAAGAACAAGTATTTTAGTTGACAAATATTTAAAAATTAATAAAAATACAAATAATAAATAAATGGAATACCAATGAAAAGTTAAAAAGTTGAAGCCAGAAATAGAAAACATAAAATTTGTGAGTTTATCAACATAATTTTTGAGAACTTAAATTAAAGCAATCAAAGTGTTAAATCGAAAACTAAAATAAATGAGTATCATAAAAATTATTAACTTAAAATTCAAATTAAAAATACCTAAAAGCTTTAAAGATAGCAACCTTTAAACAAAAAATAAATCAAACTTCTTTAATAATACGTAAGAGATTTTACCAATTAAAAGCTAAATAAGTTCCTATAATAATCCAACAAACTTAAAATAATTTAAAAGCTTAGTGAAAAAGAAACAAATAAAACGAATTAAAATGCAGTCATAAAATCCAAAGATTTAATAACCCAAAAATTTAAGTGAAAACTAATTAAATTAAACGGTGAACTGTGTTCAATTACCGCTGGATAATGTTCGAGAAAAATATGGATACCAATAATTTGTCGGCCTCGATTAGCGGTGACTTGGACTCGACCAGTTCCGGCGGCACATCCTCGGATCACTCCGCCGTCCAACAGGACAATCTCAGCTCGCCCATGGCCTATGGATCACTCTTCCTGCCCAATGCTGGTAAGTGTCGGTGCCACCGGATCCCTAGACCACATCCCAGAGATTGGATCCAACTAGGTCTAGTCTTATCGTTGGAGTTATAGAGCCAAGACCTGGTCGATATCGGGTTACTGGACAGACAGAGGCGTCAGTGCGGCGCTGCATAAACAATTAAAGCCTGGGACTACAATTCTGCTGAGAAGCACACATTTTTGAGGATTGCATGTGTGCAGGGTGTACGAATGGGTTGTTCAGTTTAATCATTATTTTATGACCAAAAATTGAAAGGAATATGGGATATATAAAGAAGTTATAACCAAAAAAGAAATAGTTTTAAATGGCAGCTAATTCTAAACTAAATCAGTTCAAGCTTTTATTTTTAACAGAATTACTTATATTTCAAGCATTTCTTGGTTAAAATAATTAATTTGTATACAGGGCATTGAAAATTCGTTGAAACCCAAACAATGCACCATCAAATGCATTATGTTTTATAATATTTACATATTTATACTTGCATCCACAAGCTGAGTTCTCTGTGTGCATTTGTGTGTAAGCATATCGCATTTATTTATTTATTTGCTCGATGTCTCTTTCGGGCCTCAATATGATCCACAGTCCCCGTTCTCCGTTCTCCGTCTGAGGTGTCGAAAGACAGCCACTGCTTCGGTCATGTCGGGCATTCGATTAGTCACATTTCTGCTTTCGGGGCCCAAAGGGGGAGGGCTTCGGGTATTTCCATTGACCACCGAAATGGCACGTGAGAAAGAAGTTCTTGCAGTTTTTATAGTTTGGGGTTTTCCCATAGATGTCCACATGGTAATGTACTCCCTTTCATCCCGCAGGTTATCGTGGCAACCTCTCCTGCAAAACCGTTTTGCAATTGGATAAATTTGCCCCTTATGAGACAGCGGAAAAGGATCATTTGCTGGAGCGAAGATTCCAGGATATCACCAACGACTACGACAAGTCACCGCCGCCCACAGCCTCCACCACGCCCACTCACTATCCCAGCCTAAATAGCATTATCTTTGAGAACGGCTGCTCGGGCAATCTGGGGGATCTCAATGGGAACACCAAGACGGATTCGCTGTGCGGTGGCGGTGGCAGTGGCGGCGTTGGTGGCTTGTCAAGAAGCGGATGTGTCCTGGGTGGCAATCCTGGAAGCGGCGGTCATCTCATATCGAATCTCACGGCTGCCCACAATATGTCTGCCGTTGGCAGCTTTCCCATCGATGCCAAAATGTTGCAGTTTTCCACGGATCAGGTAAGATTACCCCCAAAAAAGGTTTTGTAAAGCATAAAAAACTTAATAAATAAATAATAATTCCAATAAAAATATCCTTTTAATTAATCCACAGATCCAGTGCATGTGCGAAGCCCTGCAGCAGAAGGGCGACATCGAAAAGCTAACCACCTTCCTGTGCAGTCTTCCGCCCTCCGAATTCTTCAAGACCAACGAGAGTGTGCTTCGGGCACGGGCTATGGTTGCCTACAATTTGGGGCAATTCCATGAACTTTACAATCTGCTGGAGACGCACTGCTTCTCCATGAAGTACCATGTGGATCTACAGAATCTTTGGTTTAAGGCCCACTACAAGGAGGCCGAAAAGGTGCGCGGGCGACCCCTTGGAGCCGTGGACAAATATCGACTGCGGAAAAAGTATCCACTGCCCAAGACAATCTGGGACGGCGAGGAGACGGTGTATTGCTTCAAGGAGAAGTCGCGGAATGCCCTCAAGGACTGCTACCTGACCAATCGCTATCCCACGCCCGACGAAAAGAAGACGCTGGCCAAGAAGACCGGCCTCACGCTCACCCAGGTGTCAAATTGGTTCAAGAATCGCCGTCAAAGGGATCGAACGCCCCAGCAGAGACCGTAAGTTGAATAGAGAACTTTTACTTTAGTTTTTAATTTAAATTTCTATATCATTTTCTGTCATTTTAAATATTAATTTTTATTGCTTTGAGTGTAGTCAAATTTCCGTTTGTACATTCTTTCCCTTAACTTCAAAACTCAAAAGACGAACTGTAGCCGGTTTTGCCCATTTCCATTTCCTCATAACTCGTAAAACAATTCATTCAACACTTGAGGGCGAGCGTGTTTTTCGCCCTAGAACTCTTCGAAATCCGAAATCAATTGTTTTGGAATTGGCATTAAAGATCGTTTGTTAGTGACCGTAAAGCACTTGTGCGTCCAGTCCCGCCCACTTGAGCGTGTTTTATGTCCAATTTCGCCGGCTCCTTCGCACGGTCCTCTGCGTATTTATAGAGCCAAGGGACTCGGGACGTGCCCCGGCTCCTCCTAACGCAGCGCATGCGTGTAGCATGTGCCGCCGCCTGTCCCCTAATCGCCATGCCATACACCGCTCCCTCCCGCTGTTTGATCTGGGCATCGGCTGCCCAGGAGAAGCGTCAAATTGCAGCACACACACACATCATACACCACATACCACATACTGGAACTCACAAGTGGAGTAAATGTGTTTTATTTTTTATGTTAAAATTTTAACACTCGCACTTCCATAGCCAGGGAACGCTCAAGTGGAAATTTAAATAAGGGAGAAATAAAAAATAATCGTTTTAGATTGGAATTCTTAAAAAAAGCCATTTCGAAAATTAATATTTCCCTTCAAAAAGTCATACTATATAATTGTTTTCTTTTTTATTTCTTTGCAGTGATATAATGTCGGTCCTGCCTGTTGGCCAATTGGATGGCAATGGCTTTCCGCGCATGTTCAATGCCCCCAGCTATTATCCCGAAACCATTTTCAATGGTCAATAAACTTCGGTTCCATGCGAGGCTGTTTTTTTGTGTGTGTAAATAGGGAGTAATGCGTTTTAATATTAGATTAAAAGCAAATGAAAAAATTAGTCATCAAATGGCATGATTTTGTTAGCTTTAATAAACTAATTTTTGCTTTATATGTACAATAATGTAATGGCTGTAGATGAATAAATGAGAATTACTGAAAGGCAATTGGTTTTATTTAGGGTAGAGTGGTTACTTCTAGAATTAAAATAAATCATTAAATTATATTACATTTAATTAAATAAAGAAAGATATTTAAATTCAATTGATGTGCATTATAATTGAGAGGAACTTAATTTGTACTTTTTTCATAAATCATTGTCGATGGAATTCTTATTTTTAGGCAAAGATGCACACATAAATTTACCCAAGAATTCATTTATCTATTTATCCATGAACAATATCATGAATACATCCAAAATAGCAAACCTAAATAAACTTAAAGTCGAAATACTCCGAAAACCAACTCGAACCCGACCCAAAACCCGCGAAATTCTAAAGTCCACACAAAACCCACTAGAAACATACATTTAACCCCGAAGCAAGCCAACAAAAAAGAATCTAAAAAATGCTTGTTATTTTAAATGCAAATTAAATTATTAATTTAAATTTAAAAACAAATATATTTTGAAAAATAACGATTAAACATCGATTTCCTCTTTGAAAAAATATGTGTGACCAGTTACATGAATTTTAAGGGACCACTTTAACGAGACGTTTATGGGATTACGGGCACCAAATCCGGCGGGCACACTGCTCTGGAAAAATGTCAAATAAAATAAGCGAATATTTTGCCAACGATCCGCCCAGCTTCTTCGATGAGCTGACAAACAAACCCAAGTCCAAAGAGATGCCAGCTGAAGGTAGTCCCGCTGCCAGCACCACCAGCTCCGGTGGTGCCATGCTATCCAACACGTTCACCGGATTTTTCCAGGCCCCTGAATATGTGGAGACACCCGAGGCAGAGGATTCCGTAAAAGTGGGCGAAGATGTGCGAAGTCTGTGGGAGTTGCCGCGAGAGGGGGAGCCAGGGAAGCTCATAATGCCCGGAATCCACCTGCAGAATGATCTGGTAAGCACACCTGAAGATATGCTATCCACATTTCCTAATGTTTGCATTTGTTTCAGCCGGATCCCATAGCCATTGCTGTAACCCAGCACCTCGGAGAAGCTGAGTTAGCCCACCGAAAGATCCTTCGTGTTGATGATGTCACCCAGGATGAACGTGGCTTAAGGACCCTAATACATGCCGGTTGCTATCGCACAGCTGTGAATCTAACTGGCCGCCTGCTAACCATCTATGGCCAAGGATACGGAAGATCTGGGCAGCCGGCGAAGCACTCGCCACACTCGCTCCAACTGTGGTTCTCCCGCCTGGCCCTCTTGGCCAAGCTGGGCGAGTTTGAGCTACTGAATGCTGAAGCGGAACCATTTGGACAGCTTACCAGTCCAGATGTCTTCTACGACTTCTATCCGGAGATGTACAATGGCAAAAGCGGCTCCATTGCATGCTTTTCGTTTCGCCTTCTGCTGGCAGAGCTGCCGATATATCTGGGGAAGCCTCACATAGCCCTCGACAGACTGTCACAACTCCATGTTACCAGCCGGGAGATCATGGAACACTACATAAGCCTGCGCAACAAACCGGCTGAAGAGTTCTGGCAGAGGCGATGCGAAAGGGTATTGCACTCGATCATTAACTGTGGATTAATGGTGGGAATCAAGCTTGAATATAGATATTTTATGTACATTTTAATGTATCAACACATTTGCAGATGAAGAACTTCAGTATGATAGACGACATCATGGAGGGAACCCTTTTAAAGCGGTCCAATCTGAGCAAAGAGGAGCAGCGGACTTTGTACTCAGCATGGGGACGCATATACCTTCAAATCGGTGATATTTTTGGAGCTGAACAGAAGTTTGCCGTCTCGCGAAGACTCAGGGAAATGTGAGTGATGAAATTAACCAGTGGAGAAACGTTTTTTAATATATTTTCCTTCATTTCCAGTAACACTTCTCCAGATCTGCGAGATTTGGTGGACAAGGGCCTTATAGCTGTGGCTAAGAACGATTTTCCCGAGGCCTATGTGATATTCCAGAAGGCATTGCACCTGGATTCCGGCAATACGATGATTCTGAACAATATGGGAGTGTGCCTTCTATATGCCGGCAAGCTGAAGGATGCTATAAACCTGTACGAGCGCGCCATTAACCTTAATCCCCAAAAGTCTTTGAACGAGAGCTTGCTGGTCAATCTTTCGACCTTGTACGAGCTGGAATCGAACAACTCCAAGGCGAAAAAGTTCAACCTGCTGCGCCTGATAAACCGATACAAGCCCGATCTCAACATTAGCATAGAAATTTGTCTAAAGCTTCAGACGATAAATTGAAGAATAAATAACCGTTACAACATTCCTAAACACATGAAAGTATGTTTCTGTTTACTTAAGTCACAAATATTAAATGTTTTTATTTGTATTTTATAAAAGTTGCTAAAGTTTCCTTAAAATCACTATTTCAGTTTATCCAAACTTATCGTAAGCTAGACAATCGATAGTTCGGGCCATGGCCAAAATATCGCCATCATCGATAGTGTCATCGATTTTCTGACAGCACTATTTTGTCGTCGCTGAAAAAGAATATAGAAGAATATTTGTAAATTTCCATAGAAAATCGCGGGAATATTTACGTCCAGATATCGCCTAAATGTTTGAAAACACGTAGCGAGTGTTTATCTGAATAGGATAGTTGAAACTGGGTGAGTTTTGTGGCGTTAAATGGCGTTTCAAAAACACGGCCACACGATGCCAGGCAGCAGGCGTATATAAAATGGAAAATATTGATGTGCCTGGTGGGTGCAAAAAAGAAAGTGTAGAGAAATTTTCGTTGCATTCAGAATGTTGTTTATTTCTCTCCCGCTGCTCCTGCTCCCGCTCTCCCATGCGAATTGTTTAAACAAAAGGACGACCCTCCCGTTGTGAAGCCCATTGATTATGCTCTTTTTCTTTAATTTTAGCGAAATTCCCATTGCGATCTGTGTGTGCATTAACAAAAAAGCGCGCCATTATTTTAGTGCCATGACGTAGCCATCGGGGGCCACGAATCCAAGTGTAATTTGTTTTTCGCAATTGTTTATATGGCGTGCATAATGCCTTGCTTCGCCGTGTGTGTGAGTGCAGCGTGCGTGCGAGTGTGTGCGAGTGCAGCAAATAATTTTGTATATTTTTTATTCCCGCTTGTGGCGGTGTGCGCATACGCTTAGGTACACGCTCGTCAAAACATATACACATAACCCAGGCGAAGCGAAGGCGACGGCAGAAAATCTCTATTCTTTTGCAATTTGTTTTGATTTCTCATTCGTGCGACGGAGCGAGCCAGAGCGGACTTTGTTGTCATGCTCTCTCGGTGGCTCTCTCGCCCCGCCGCCTCTCTCTCTGGTTGCCTATAAAAGCGGGGGCGGCAACTTTTAAGTTTGCTGGTGACACTACATTTTTTTTCGATATTTTCGGGTATATTTTCAATTATTTTACCATAAAAATCGATGGGCCCCCAAGATCCCCACGCATAATTCCGTCCGCACTCAGCGCGCCCATGATCTAGCTCCGCTGAGTGTCTCTTTTCGACTAACGGCAGTTATAGTTATAGCTCTCCGGGTGGTTGTTTCCATTTCTTCGATTGCGACGTCCGCTCACTTCATTATCTGCTGTGCTGGACTCGCCGAGCTAGCCGTATTTTGGCTAGAATTAGCGTTAAATACATATCTATTTTTTTACCTCTAGTTTTTCTTGTAAAAATGTAAAGAAATTGCATTACAAATATAATCATGTTATCGATATTATATTTTTAGTATCGAAAATTCATTATTGCCCTTTCCATTTTGTAAAAAAATAATTCCATTTAAAGATTGCATTTATGATTTATAAATTTAAATATTTAATTCTAATGAAACAGATTCAATGTAATTTCCCGCTGTCTTGTATAAATCTCTTCCTGTCAGCACTGCCAGATGATTATTCGCTCCTTTGTTCTCTGCCTCGCAATCTTCTCGCTTTTCCTCTCCCAAGCCAATCAGCTCTCATCGCTCCTCTCTCCTCTCCGATTGTAAACATTTGTTTTTGTTTACGTCTCTCTTTTGCAGATAGATTAGCATGGCAGCCAACAACAATAGCAATATGCACAACCTGGTCGCAGGAACGGGTGCGGGGGCCATGCCGTCTTCGGTGATTGCTTCGACGGGAACGCCCGGTATGGGTTCCTCGCCGGTGCCCTTGGCCAGCACATCCGCCTCTTCCTCATCCGCCAGCGCTGCTGCGCAGAGTGCCTGGGATCAGCTGACAGCGAGTGCCTCCAATAACATAGCCCCCTCGCCAACAGCCGGAGCGCCTTTGGTAACCGGACCGATAATCGGGGATTCGTTGCAGGGCAGCGGAGCGGGCAGTTCGCCGGTGCCGAGTTGCTCTTCGCCATCGACGCCGACGAAAACACATGCTCCCTCGCCGCTGGAGAGCATGGCACACACACCCCAAGGGCCCCCGACACTTGGACCCGGCGGCTACGGCGAGGAGCTCACCGCCGAACTGGTAAACCAAGGCTGGCGAAAGTTCTGGTCGAAACGGGAAAACAGGCCGTACTACTGGAACAAAGTCACCGGCGAATCGCTGTGGGAGATGCCCGGCAACAGGCCGTTCGATCCGCTCACCGATCCGCTGGGCATCTGTCATGCCGGCGGGGCCACGCCCATGACCCCGAACATGCATCAGCAACACCAGCAGCAGCAACAACAGCAGCATCATCACCATCATCATCATCACCTGAAGCGCCGGCCCTCGGACGATATGCACATCCATCCCAATCAACAGCATCATGTGGGCGGCGGGCCGCCGATGAAGAAATTCGTACTGGCCGGACCCTGGGACCTGGAGGTGTGCACCAATGCCGTGATTGTCGAACGTCCGCCCACCTTGCTGCCGCAGCCACACCCGGAAGTGGAGGCCCTAAGGGCGGCCTTTAGCATGAAGTTACTAAAGACCTACGAGGACCTGTGCATGCGGCGAGAGAATATAAAGGCGCCGCGTGACTCATTCAATCGCTGGCTGATGGAACGCAAGGTTATAGATACCGGCTGCGATCCGCTACTGCCCAGCAGCTGTCTGCCCGAGATCTCCAGCTCCATGTACCGTGAGATCATGTCCGATATACCCATCAAGATTGTGAAGCCCAAATTTACGGGGGATGCAAGAAAGCAGCTCTCTCGTTACGCCGAGGCAGCTAAACAAATTATCGAATCCCGCTCGGCGCCGGCTGAATCCAAGAAGGTGGTCAAATGGAATGTAGAGGATACGTTTCAGTGGCTAAGACGCACCGTGGGAGCCAGCTACGAGGATTTTCAGGATCGCCTAGCTCATTTAAAACGCCAATGTGAGCCCCATTTGGTGGAAACGGTAAAGAGTTCCGTGGAGACATTGTGCGTCAAGATCTATCATCTATCGGCGGATCACGCTCGGAAGATCAGGGAGCGACATCTGCAGCTGCTCAAGGAGCACGGAATACCGGAACCAACGCCTCCGCCGCCACCGCCGCACTTAAAGAAGGTGTGGTGCTATCCCATACAGTTTGCCGTCCCATCGCCACGGATGCCGGCGATCGAGTATTTGCAGGATCGCGACCACATGATCATCAAGTATACGCCCGCCACGATTAACCAGCCGGATGCGCAGTACATCAACCTGACCTATCTGCAGAAGCTGGAGCAATTGTATCGGCACAACTGTTTCGATGACAAGAAGTTCGATCTGTTCATCGGTCGGGTGTGGTGCCTGCTCAAACGGTATCAGACCTTCCTGGGCAATGCCCTGAACTCCTCCCAAGAGGCGGAGGTCACACAGGCGGCCCTGCCAGTTCCCGTGTTTGAGTGCCTGCATCGGCACTTTGGTGTCAGCTTCGAGTGCTTTGCATCGCCATTTAATTCCTATTTCCGCCAGTACTGTTCGGCGTTCGCCGACACGGATGCCTACTTTGGTTCCAGGGGGTGAGTAGATCGCCATCTTTGAACTCCGTTAAATAAAGCCTTTACTGACCTCTGATTAATTCTAGGCCCTTCCTGGATTTTAAGCCCGTTTCCGGGTCCTTCCAAGTGAATCCGCCGCATTGCGAGGAGTTGATCGAGGCCTCCTTGCTGCACATAGACAAACTGCTCACTGATACCATGGAGCCTTTAAGGTAAAAGGATTATTCTGTGCGCAATTCAATTTTTAAATGTGTGTAATCCCTCTCAGCTTTATTGTGTTTCTGCCGGAGTGGAAGAGCATATCCAAGCTGGACGAAAGCATGTACAAGCGTCGTTCCATGGTGGTCCTGGGCATGGCTCACGAATACAGGCATGGCTACCAGCACATGATGCAAAAGTGAGTCTTTACACTTGAGTCTCCACACGTTTGGTATTGTATAACCAACTCTTTGCACCTTTTTGTAGATCCGAAGTGCTGGTCAAGTGCATGCAGGGCACCCAGGTTGTGTGGCTGCAAAATAGCGCCGGTTATGCGCGCTGGGGCCCCAACGAGATACGCGTGGAGGCTCTGCGCGAGGCGTTTCGCCCACAGCGCGATAGAGAGCGTGAACGTGCCGCTGTGGCAGCCGCCGCTGCGGGCGTAAATCCCAGCCAGCAGCAATCGCAGCCAATGGCCACAACACCGCCATCCGCCGCTTCATCGTTGGCCCCCATAACAACCACCTCCAGTACGAACAGCAACAGCTCTTCGGCAGCTATTACAACGAGCAGTCCCATACCAGGCTCCACTTCATCGACGCTGTCGCCTCTGTCTCCACACACGCCCACCAGTAATCCGCCGCCCCAGTTTCCGTTGACCATTAGCAACACAAGCAGCAGCAGCAATCTGGTGGCCGCCTCGCCCACAATGAGCGTGCAAAGCGACTGCTCCTCACCTTCGTCCTCGACCATGTCGCTATCACCGGCTCCAGCTTCGGGTGGTTATCCAGACGGAGGGACATCGGCCACATCGGCAGCGGTGAGCATTACGGCCACGGCGAGCACATCATCGGCTGCCGGTTCAGCCGGATCAGCTTTTGGCCAGGCCAATAGCATTAGTAGTTCCGCCTCGACGCAGGCGGTCATCAATTCAGCCGTCTAAAGGGGTTATCGTTACCCTAGGGATCCTTCTGCAACCCATTCGTCGTGGTTCTAATTTTTCGAATGCAATCTGTGCACTTTGGTCTAAGCACCACAACCACACATTGTGTTACCTTCTGTTAGCCTAAATTAGAGATATATACGAGGATCAAGCCAGCCGACATGGGGGTCAATGTCTAACAACAGCGGCAAATGAAGGTCTTCATATATCTTAGAATGGAAATGGACTGAGGTATATGAAACTAACTTTAAGAAGACTGAAGACAACGCAATATCTTTTTTTAAATTGGTTATATTTTAATTTTCTTTTTAAATCTGCTGTTATACTTTAATTTTTCTATCCAAATTTGGTTTCTATCCGAATTTTTTAAAATAATTCAAAAGGAAAATAGTGCAATTACATTCATTCCGAAGTCTAAAACATTTTGTTATATATTTTGTTCACACAAACATCTTGTTTTCAAGTCTACACATTTGCTGCTGGCATGTTTATGTATTGCCCCCAATCGCAATGTTAAAATTAATTGTAAATATGTTATATTTAAGTTGAAATAGATGATAAATCCCGGCCAGGCCGCTGTAACCACGTTTATACCCCACAAAAACACAATATGGGCCAATCAAACACCTAGCAAAGGACTCGTCACCTTGATGCATACTTAGTATGGGCAAAGACTTTATAAGAATGAGATGCATAACATACATTTCAATTGCCATATGGAAGCAATGTTTGTCGTTACTTTTCTTATTCTTATAAGGTCTTTTGCATGGGTTTGGGTATGGTTGTTTCCCTATGTTCTCTATTCTTGTTTTCCACTTGCTAAACAAAAAATATTTAAAAACAAGAAAACCTAAAATAAAAACCACACGTTTTTCAAACGAACTCTGAATGATGAAGCCCTTTACAATCTTTTGTGAGACTATTAACTTACTAGGATATATATAATATATATATATATAACATTACTTTAAAAAAATTACGGCAACTTATTTGAATTACTATCATAAATTATCGTATGTACAAAATCGATAAACAACTAACGTAAGTAGTGAAGCAAATTCAAATAAAAACGATGAAAGCGAAATATGGAAAGTGCAGAGAACCAAATTTGTATTTAAAAAATAAAACGAACTAACAAAAAATCATAACTACGCACCGCACAATAAAAAATAAATAAATTACAATTAAACAACATTTAGGAATGGTCATCTCAGTGTATACTTTGAGTTCTTAAAAGAGTTTTTAAAACAATTTTCCAATTTATAAACTCATTTGAGAACTCTGCTCTGAGAAGAAGTTCTTATAAGAAAACTAAAGGGAATTTAGCCAATTTATAGAAAGTAGCACTCGGCAAAAAACAAAATTTTTAGAAACCAATTAAACGTCTAAGTCAAAATTTATTAACTAAAAACCATATGCTATCCCCACCACCAACCCCGTATGTATGTATCGATACAAGAACTAAACACACAAAAAAAAGAAGCATTTTTGCGCTTAATTAAACAGTTTCTTTCAATTCAAAACCTGTTATTATGTAAACATTTTTTATTACATTATATTCTATATATATATATAGACATCGTATCGCATAAGTGTGTGTAAATGTGAGTGTGTGTGTGTATGTACTTTTGGATATGGATTAGCAGCTGTTTGACTATAAAGACAACTTAAATGCTATAAACGCAAAGCAAAAAAACACAAAAAGTCTCGCAGGCATTCAAGGGAAAAACTCAATTTACAACCGCCAACTATATATACTACATATACATATATAGAATCTCTATAGCCAGCATCGTCCTCGTCCTTTGGATTGCATTCACATAATCTCCAGGCTGGAGTCACTATTCTTGGTGACCACTTCTGTCTCCGAAGATCCCGATCCGGAGCCAGCATCTTCCTCGCCCTTCTCGGTGTCGTCCGACTGGCTGTGCCGATGATGGTGGTGATGAGGAGAACCGGCCAACTGCCAGGCGGGAATGGATGGCACTGTGATTGGGGCCACCGGGCCGGCAAACTGTTTTCGGTTTAACAGCAGTCCCTTGATGGCATCCAAATCGCTTCGGAAATTGCTAAATTCGCGGTTTAGCAGCTGAGCATGATCCCGTTGCTGGCTAGTAATCAACTCCTTTACCGCCGAGATCTCCTTGTTGAGGTCGTTGGTACGCGTCTCCACCTTCTTGTCTATGTCATCCAGGACTTCGTCTACGGGCTTCTTTTTGGGCTTGCCAAACAGGTAGGGAGCAATGTATTTCTGTAATACCAAAATTTAATTATATAGAAAAATAATTATATTTAAATCATATTTTTTGTTTAATAAGACAGCATTATAGCTTGTTTCTTATGTGCTTTTACATAATTTGCTAAATTACGTTTGAGAGCAATTGATCTTTGGACTTCATCTAATTGACCAATAAAAGCAAAGCTTTAATAATTAATATTAAATAAACAACAAATGATTTAAAATACCCACTCACCTTCCAGAACAGGTAGACCGCATACACCACTCCGCTGAACAGGGCCGCTGAATGGATTATCTCCCGGATCCGGCCCAAGACAGTCGGCTGCGGTTGAAGCGCCTGTAACTGTGATCCAATGCTGATGACCGTACTGGCATTGGGGTTATTCGGATCTTGGGTGAAAACGCCGGCACGCTCGCAGGCCAGTTGGATTTCGTGGGCCGTGAGACCTTTGGACCGGAGGAACTGCTGCTTCTGGATAAGTGTCGTGTGGCGTACCTTGGTATTCTGTAGAAAGCTGACTGCAGTCGTTATCTGCGAGTGTAAAGTCGGATTAGAGATTAGACAGAAAACAACGAGGGGGTTACGGCATTACCAGTGATTCGCGGGGTAGCTGTTCGGCGGCTCCGGCCTCGAAATCCTGCTGCAGCGAGGTCGCGCTGGCCATGATGGTGGTGTCCCCTGTGTCCGTATTATTACTGGACATCTGTATATCAACCCTTAATTCAATTTTGTAAAGCTAATCCACACGAAAACGGAACGACTCCGATTTCAGTCGCAATTCGATCGCCGCTGCAGAGTTGAGAACAAACAAAAGTGTGACCGTTTGCGACGTGGCTACAAAAATACCACATCGATAAGGTCTTCGGTGATGTTAGAAATTGCAGTTGTTAATTGTAATTTACGGCGCCAATAGAGAGGAAGTCGTTAATTCCCTACTTTCTCTTGTAATTTTGTCCATTAGGAGGACGTACAACATCATTGATATCCTTATAAAAGCATCGTAGCTAGAAACCCGAAGTTCTCATTATTCGTTGAAAGGTACTAACGCGTTCTGAAAGCCCACAACGCCACAGCCGCCCACCTGCAGCTGCTTTTCCTCACTTTTATTTGGTTTTTCCGGGGGACAAACGAACCTTTTCCGACAGAATAATAATGGACACCCTAAAGGGAATGCTGAAGGCATACGAGGCGTGGGTGGCCAAGAACCCTGACGTGGTTGGCGACTTCGAAACTACGGCCAAATGGGTGTCTTATTTTATAGCAGGTAGGTTTTCACCCATTAATCTGGATGAGTTTGCCTGAGCTAGTTTTCTTTGTTTCCAGGACGCATATCCTCCTCGAATGTGCTCAGCGAGCTGGTCTATACGCTGTCCAACATGCTGGTGTTCTATAACGATCGGATCATCCAAAGGGCACGTAATGCCGGCGAGAATTCGGTGGTGCGGCTGCAATCAAAACTTTGCTACCGTCTAAAGGTCACGCTGACGACACTCGAGTACAGCGAGGTCTTCATCGAGATATCGGCGCGACGGCTGTTTGGACAGACCGGAAAGTGGCTGGTGATAGCACTAATACAGGCCTTCAAGGCGGCCGGTCGTTGGTTTATCTTAAAGCACTCCACTTCCGATATTATCACCTCGCCGCCCATCGCCTCGCTGAATCGCCGGGCTTTGTCCAAGCAGCGAAAGGCGGCGGAAGAGGCGCCGGCCAATGATTCGGTCCTCCAGTCGCAGCACTCCATCACCTTTCAGCTAAAGCGTTCGGGCCGAGTCATTCGCAAAGTGGAAGGCGCCCCACCGCTTCAGTATCGAGATTTCAAGCTCCATGTGGACAACAATGAGGCTGTGAAGACGCAAATACCGCGGGAACTGCTGAGCGCCGAGTACCTGTATATATCGAAGCCCCTTATCCACCTGGCTGCCATGGGCTTGTTTGGGCAGCGTAGCTGGAAGCAGTATGTGGTAGCGTTGTCCGTAGACCTATACAGTATCCATTTGTATCGCCAACACCGTCATATGATGTCCAAACAACAAAAGCTGGAGCTGAGCCGGCGGTGCATAAACATTTTGTACTTCTTGGTCCGTTCGCCGTTCTACGATAGTTTCACCAAGTCAAGGTTGGAACGCCTTCTGGACTTTGTGGCACGAACCGTACCGATTACAAAAATGGTCGCCGGACCCATTAAGGACTACATTCCGACGTGGCAAAACACTTACTTCTACCTGTGGTCCACCTAGGGACCGCCCAGGGATAGAACGAGAGTATTTTCCTTAGTCTTAAGTTTTAAAGTTACGGGTGTACATTGATGGGGTTTGGCCTTTGGATCACAAGGAAGGCATTGCAAAGAGTAATCCCAGGACGATTAATTATTAATGAATATACATTTTTTATGAAATAGACTATAGAAACCTCTTGAAATTATTAATGGGATTCTTACTGTGGATTTGGAATCACCTCAAAATTGTGCTAACGATTTAGAATTAACTTATTGTTATACGCATTCTAAAAGGATTTTTAAATTCCCTAAAGTTTTGTATATCTGTTGAATAAAGATATTGAAATAATTGCCAGATATATCCAATGAGCTATAGTTGAACTTAGATAATGAAAATATTAAAAATTCTGAGCACAACTAAAAGTTCTTATATTTTGAAGACTATAAAAAACTCGTTTTTGTGATAAATTGTGCGTAATTGATTCTTCTTGAGATTACATTTGTTTTAACCGATATATTTATATTTCTTTAATATACTTTAACATTTCCTGAAGCATATTGTTGTCGAATTTGTAACGATTTGAGTGCTCTGGTCTCAGGCTAGACAATAACTCATCTTAAGCTTTCAATATCTAGAGAATTACGTGGAGATAAACCCGATAAGTTTCGATATATATTTTGTTTTATATTTTAAAAAATCCCTACATCAGGGGCAATATTTGAAATCGATCATAACAAAATGCTTTA
The DNA here is from genome assembly GCA_035045905.1 of Drosophila anomelani. Classification (NCBI taxonomy): domain Eukaryota; kingdom Metazoa; phylum Arthropoda; class Insecta; order Diptera; family Drosophilidae; genus Drosophila; species Drosophila anomelani. The sequence continues at coordinate 17,221,599 of JAWNOO010000165.1, forward strand.
ATATGTTGGGTTGACAAATATTGTATTTAAAATTTTTAAAATCAAAAGTTTTGGTTCAATTTAACGATGTTATAGTAATGATTTGTTTGTATTTTAATAGGCATTCCAAAATTGAATAAATTCAAATCGGTTTCGGAAAATCGAAAACTTACAAAATGTTTACAAATAGTTAAACTATTTGTCCCCAAATTAAATTCCTGCAATTGTATAAATAATATCCCTTAAATTCAAAATGAAAGGAAAACACACTGATCGGTTTGAATGGTTTTGTTGTATGGCATTTTTAAATGATATTTGGAACAATATTTTTACACATACAATTAAACGAAATTTTTCACTTACATTGCTAATCTATACATAACAATTAATCGTAATCGTAATCTTAATTGGCTAAAAACACATGCTCTTGATCTTGACCCGTCGAATCAGAACTTTAGACTGAAGCCCGGTCCCATGGCCAGTTGGCGTTGCGTTAGGCCAGCATTAAGCACGAATCCGGTGCTGGCTGACGATCCACCACCACCGCCGGCTCCGTGGCTCTTCTTGTTCCCGGTAATAATGCCGGATGAGAGCTTGTTGCCCGTACCCACGGCGACGGGATCATCTCTGCCCAATTGTTTGAATTGCGAACCACCGGACGGCGGTTTGGGTGACGATGCCTGCGCCTTGCGTGCGCCCAACTCGCTCTTGGCCGGCCAGGTGGGGAACATGGAGGGATGGATGGGCAGAGGCAGCTCCTGGAAGTACTCGTGCTTATGGGCCGCATCGGCCGTCAGTCTTTGTTTCGGATCGTAGGTCAGCAGGCCCTGCAGCAGCGACAGCCCCAACTCGGAGGTCTTCTCCTGGAAGTGCTTGCGCAGCTGCGATACGGGATATTCGGTGAACTGTGAGTTCTGCGACATCATATTCTTCACGGCGGGCAGTTCAGTATATCCGGGCCAGATCTTCTCATTGGGTGTGCCCAGTTCCTGGAAATTAATAAGGAAAAATCGAATTAATAATGAGTTTTTCCAAGAAATAGAAAAAAAGAGCTTGAAAGAAAATGTGTTCCTTATCGCTAAATGCAAATACATTAAATACATTATTAATATTCTCACCTTAAATATTTTGTTCAGTTCATCGATCTCCGATTTTCCCGGAAACAGCGGCAACATCTGCAGGAATTCGGCGAAAATGCAACCCACCGACCAAACGTCGATGGGCGTGGAGTAGACGGGCGAACAAAGGAGCAGTTCGGGAGCGCGATACCACAGTGTGACCACCAGGGAGGTGTACTTCTTAATCGGTGAGCCGTATTCGCGTGCCAGACCAAAGTCACCCACCTTGAGGATGCCCTTGTGGGAGAGCAGGAGATTGGAGGTCTTCAGGTCCCGATGCAATATCCAGTTGTCGTGTAAATGGGCCACCGCCAGCAAGAGCTGCTGGGTCAGGCACTTCACCTCGCCTGGAAAGAAACTCTGCTTACGGTTCTTCATTGTCTCCATTAGCGACTTGAGGTCGTGTTCCACATAGTCCATCACAATGAAGATCTTGTCCATGTTGGAGCCAACCACGATCTCGCGCACAGTAACAATATTCTGATGCTGACCCTTGAGCAGGGTGTTGATCTCCCTGAGCGATGTGATGGGAAAGCCTTCCTTCTCCTTCTCCATCTTTAGGCGCTTGAGAGCCACAATCTCGTTGGTACGCTTATCCTTGGCGCGATAGACAACGCCGTAGGTGCCCTCCTCGATGCGATTCAGGCACTGGAATTCCTCAACAGATCGACAGCCCTGCACGCCTGGATAATAGTTGGGCAGCGGCACACCTTTGTCATCGCAGGGTGGCTGCTCCTCGAGAAGCGCCTTCTGTGGTCTCTCCTTGAGTTTATCCTCTGGTTTCTCCTCCAACTGCTGCTGAGCCATTCCGCGCTCCTCGCTTCGTGTGCTACTGCTGGGTGAAGCATCGCCGCCACGTTGATCGTCCTCGTCTTCGTCGTCTTCAAGGCTGCTTTGACTTCGGGAACGAGATCGGGAGCGACTGCTTCGACTGGACTGTGAGCTGCTGCGTTTGGAGCTGGCGGATCTTGAGCGCTGGCGCAGTTTGGGCGACTTGTAGAGCTCTCCAACGCTGAGCGGGCTGTCGGGCAGAGGCAGGTCATCGTCGTCATCGTTCTCGCCCTGCGGCTTTGATTTTCGCTTGCTCTTCTTCTTACTGGTGTAGCTCTCATCACTGCCCGACTCGCTGGCACTCTCTGCACTATCCTCCTCCCCGTTAGAGTCGCTCTCCTCACTGTCATCTTCCTCATCATCATCTTCGTCCGGTATAACTTGAATCTCCTCCTCGCGCCGTTTCTTGTGCTTCAATTCCCGCTCATAGCTTTCCTCTGTCTTGGACTTCCGTTTGACAATGTTCAAGCCAGCTGTCACGCTGGCAGCGACTGTCGTTGGACTTAGTGCATCACTGTGGTCGTTCCGTTCGCGAAGCAGTTCCCGGCGCGCCTCCAACTCCTCGCGGGCTATCTGCTTCCGCTGTCGGCTCTCGCGCTCGGCTGCCAAGAGCTTCTCCTTACGGACCAATAGCTCCGGATCTTCATGCACTTTTCTCCGGCTCGTCTCCACTTGCTCCTCGCGCCACTTGCTACGATGCGATTTGTGCTGGTGATGGTGTTGCTGCTGCTCTTGTTCGGGACTGTCCAGCAGCTCTATTACGGGCTCGCGTCGGCTCTGCTTATGTCTGCTCCGTTCGCTACGTTCCCGCGGCTCCTTTCGACCGCTTTCCGCTCTGCGTTCACCCCTCTCGCCACGATGCTCGTAATTCTCTTCCGTTTCGTAGTCCTTAACGAAGTTATGCCGCTTCTTTAGAAGCCTGGATCGAAGATCCTGCTCCAGGCTCTCCGCATCCTTGCTCTCAGCGTATTTACCGCCTCGTCGAGGTGGCGGCGGCTCCTCCATGGGATAGTCGCTGTGCCGACTGCTTGAGTGATAGCCAGACGGATAGGAATGGTAGTCGCCTCCTCCACGGGCAGCACCTCTGGCGCCTCCGCTTAAATGCTGGTGATGATGCTGATGGTGGTGGACAGCGTAGTGACCGGTGGGAGCCGGCGGCAGCGTTTGCTGCTGCTGCGGCGGTGCTTGTTGATAATGGTAGCTATGGCTTAAGTGGTGTTTCGCATAAGCAGCGGCCCTTTCGCGGTGGTGGTGCTGATGGTAGTGATCCTCCCGGCTCCGATAATCGTACCGATGGTCACCTGGACCGTCGCCTGCCCCCACCATATCGTCGCGCTCCTTATGACGTCGCCGATCTCGGGAATGTTTCTTTTTCTCACGCCTAGAACCGGATCCGGAGTCCCGACTCGCTTGCGGGGGCTGTATATACAATGCGTCGCCATCCGCCTCATGCTCCTCATCTTCGCCAGCGCTAAAATTAAGAGAGAAATTCAAAAATTATGGTGTCATGCTTGAAGAGTGGTTAAGTCCCATCTGTCGATGATTCTGGACCGATGCCTGACGATAGTGACCCGTGACCCTCGACCCAGTTGACCCAGGCGCTGCTCTGACCATGTTGCTTGTAGCTTGCTTGTTGCTGCAGTCGTCGGTGCGGTTGTTGATTACATTTTACACTTGCCCTTGAGCGCCTCAAAGACCAGAATCCCCGTTTGCATTAGCTCTGGAATTCTTTTGAGATTAGAGACAGAATCTATGGTGCAGTACATAAGCGGATAATGGATAAGTTCAGTTCAATTGAAGCAATCGGAGATCGAAGATGCTCTGGTATAGGCGGAATTTATATCCCTAAACCGGAGCAGCCACGATTACAGTTAGTTGGGTCGATTATTAACAAATTTAATTTTTATTTAATTAAAAACAAGGCCATTCTAAGAAATAATACCCAAGGATGGGGCTTTACACCTAACATTATCTTGGCAGCCAATGAAATTGCTTTTTGTAACATTTTAAAATTATTTAACATTGAAATTAATATATTTTGAAGTTAAGTAGAGGAACTACGACTAGTTAATCTTCCAATAAGGGTGCAGAATACTGTATTTTATTTTAAATAAGCTCAAGATGTGGGCTCCGAAGAAAGGAAAAGACATCTGATCCCTCCAGCTTACTTACCCAAATAGTTTAGGGTCCCTGCTAGTTCCATTTCACATTGAAAATTCAGTTTTTCTATGCATAAAAGATCTATAGTTCCTAAGGGAAAATATCTTAGAATGGCCATGTTTCGTACATACAAAATTTTAATGAAAAATCGACCCACCTTGTGTTGAGTGCAATCAAATGGTGTTTACTTACCTGGATCATGGATCCTGCGGCTAATGGCGAAACTATTCCATGGAGCTAAGCTTGGAGCTCTCTGTGAGACGCCCAAGGGCTGTAAAATGCAAACACTTACACGACTCGACTGACTGACTGCGCAACCTGCTGGGAGTGGGAGTTATCTTTTTTTTTTTAGAGACAGATAGAGAGACACGAAAGACATTGAGACAGGACTTGGAAAGAGGCATTAGCATAGATAGTATACAGTAATTGTGTTTGGTTTGAATCAATTGAATTACAGATTTACAATTTACCGCCAGCAGCACATGAGTGTGAGGAGATCGATCTCGGATCTCAATTCTCTCGACTCTCGATTATATCTCGGGTGTGTTCGGTTCTCGGAACACACTTAATTAGCCAGCGGGTCAGAGGCGGGATTAGCGTGCGTGTGGGTTGGCTCTTGAGAAGAAGATTCGGTCCCATCTGCCGCCGTGTGTGGACACTGCTTGGTGCGCGCAGATATAAAACTCGAATATTTCATATTTTTCTTGCACTTTTTATATTCTCTTGGACTTCGTTTTCACGTTTATGTTTTTGATTTCTTTTTTTTTTCGTTTTGGTTTTTATAATAACTTTGTTGGTTTTTATTTTTATATTTTTATTATGATTATTATTAGGTATTGTTGTTGGCCATCGCGCGCCTCGGTCATGGGACAAGTACACACTTTTTGGCCTATTTGCAACGAAAAAATTCAAGTCAATTAAATGGTACAGGAAATTCTATGATTTTTAAATCGTCAAAAATTTGTATATTTTGTATTTTTGGTTTCAAAATATATATATCTTTTTTGGTTATTATTGACAAGCGCGAAAGGGATGTTTGGGAAGATATTTGATTTTCGGGTGGAATGGGATCGTATCGTATCGAGATAATAAGAATTAGCATGTACAATTCGTTAACAGATAAAGATGGTGGGGAAAAACATTGTCCAAATCCTGCATACACACATATTTCGTTCGTTCAAAATAATAGTATTCCCTTGACTGTTTACAAAATCTAAAATTACAAAGATTTGTGGAATCGATAAGCTTATTTTTCGTTTAACTCTTAACCGGACAAAGTAATATAGTAGTTCCCTTGATTTTACATTTTAAAATAGGCTTGAGAATGACAAGGCTACCTGCTTTTTAAATTATTTTTAACTTTCTCTTTCTTGATAAACCTTTAACAACATCCTTGAGCAACAGGTTACTGGTAGGTTGAACTGCGAATCTGAAAACTTGTATACAATTATTTCAATCTATTTTCAAGTTCAAGTAAAGTTAAGTTAATACCGAAAAGTCCTTTTTATCCTTCCAACTATTATTTTGACGGCAGCTATATGCATTTGACGAGAGATACCAACGAACGGAATCTAGCGAGATTTTTGGTGGGACTCCGCTGCGTTGCCAGCTCTCGTCTGTATGTGTAAGCCTCTTTGTGTGTATGCAGCAACAATTTTCCATGAATCGCATATTGAGAATCCAAGTCTCGAGTTTTCCCCAGGACCCCCCGACCAATACACACCTGTGATAATGCCCGTCGTTGGGGCTCCGGAGCTGGCCGTCCTCGCTGCCTGATGAATTGACCATCATGAAGCGAATATTGTGCCAATTAAAGTGCCAATTTCACGGGTGCTTCGTGCGCTGATTCACGTAATTTTCAGCGGATATAAGCGGCGCTCGCCTCGCTGCCTTGGGTTCAATCGGTGTGCAAGTGGTCAATCCGCATTTATTTCTATTTTGCTTGGTTTTTCGGTGGTATCACGTAGTTCTGCTTCAGGAAAAGTCCTCTTGTCTGCGATTTGTGGTGAAAATGTGAGAAAAAGAACTCAGCGTTTGACAGGCAAAATGAAAATGGCGTCGCATTGGCTTGGTGATGCCAACTCGATTCGGAACGTTCAACAGCTGATGCATTAGCTGCCGCCTCACGCAGGAATATTGGTTAATTAGAAGTTATATTTTAATGACAGTTAAATCTGTAAACGTCCACTTTCAAATTATTTTCAGCTCATTATTGTGGCAGAGTCAGCGCCCTCTTTGTGTAATTACATGTATTTATTTTTTGTGATAATCAAACCGATAACTTATTTCGTGAGCCAGATAGTGGTCACGTAACGTGCACATCTCGAACCTAATCAAAATTTATTTACGGATTTTAATTTTAAGCATGTTACAGCGACTGTCACTTAGATTGCCCTTTTGGGAGCGATGTGGCAGCCGACTGGCCTCCACGCTACCCACAAACCAAGCCCAGCATGGCGAGGAAGAGGTCAGTGCCACAGTTAAGAGGATTCGCGCGGAACTGGCCGCCGACAAGCAGAAACTGAAGTGGAGGACTCCGATCGGTGACCGGCCTGAGGATTGGAACAGCAAGTTGAAACTGTTTTCCAACTCGGAGCAGACCTCCGATTTCATAGTGATGATGCAGCGGCCCATCGACCTCAGTCCCAGGAGCATGCGTCAATGGTGGGACAATCGGCAGGAACGGATCGAGCGACACATGCAGCAGTTTATCCCCGAGAGGCACAAAATTCTGGGTGCCGAGTTGGCTGCCGCACATTTCATCCTGTACCGCGGCGGCGCCGCCAAGTTCCTCAACGATCCACGCTGGCACAGGGCCACCGAGGATGGTGAATTTAACCTGCCCAACAAGTTTGATCCCGGCTACAAAGTAGAGGCCCTGCGATGTGATAACATGGTCCTGTATTACGAGGGATTGGAGAACCTGCGGTGTCTCGATTCTCTCAAGTTTCTTTCCCTGCACAACGTGAAAACCATCGACGACTGGTGTCTGGATAGGATCTCCGGCGGCGGCTTTTCGCATCTGGAAGTGCTGGACCTCTCGGGCACCGAGATCACCACAAATGGATTGGCCTGCCTGTATCGTTTGCCAAGCTTGAAATTGTTAATCCTAGATGATCCCAAGGCGACGTTGGAACTGGAATTGGCCACGGCCATGTTGGAGGAGGCCATACCCGCCCTGAAAGTGGTGGGAGCTAATATTATACACAGCCAAAGCTAAAATTTATTACGTGCAATTGTATAATATAAAACTGTTTTATTATATTTTAAAAATTGTGGTTTCTCTGAGAGATTGGCCAAGAAGTAACTTTATAAAAACGTATCTATTTACATTTTATGTTAATATGCACGATTGTTACTGAAATTTTAAACAAAGAATTGCCAATGAATGAAGAATATCAGCTCTGCGTAGGTTTTCCTTTCATATAACTGGCTTTAATGGCATCGCGTTCCTCGACCGGCGGCAAGTAGGGAACTATTCCCTTAGCTCTGCGTTCGCTTCTCACTTTATTCTATGGAAAGATTATATTTTAATTCACTTCCGATGTACTTTCATTCAAGGACTCACCCAGAACTCCTTGCAGTTGTTGTAATTGGCGAAATAAACCTCGCATTTTTCGTGATCAAAGTTGTTTTTGTTGAGGCATTTGAACGAAAGCTCCTGTTCCTGTTAACAAACAATTAGCAATCGGTTCAAATTGAATTTATTAGGCAGACCTTAAGGCAGGGATTGTCCCGTTCGGCGTTCTGATTGCGAGGCATTTGTATTTCAGAAATAATTCAAATAAAACTTATGTAAAAATTCGTTTGTTTTCGTTTTGTGGGAAGTGGGACTGTCAACTCGGTAAACAGCTATTGCTAGGGCTGCCAAATCCATCAGCTGAAACTCCGTGGCTTCAATCAGCTGTTTATGGCAGCTGTGGGAGGAAAACAAACAACAAAATGAGTTCTTTGCTCTTTGATGTTAAATTAAAACGCGAAAATAAAGTGTACTACGAAAATGTAATTAATATAATTAATACATGCTTTAAATATTAATGTATTTATCTGTTGCAGGACATGCTGCTGGGCTGCGTACAGTTCCAGTGCGCACAGGAGACAAAACACGAAGGAATCATGCTATATCTGGAAGGAATCGTGAACCTTCAGCTGAGCAGCAAGACTGTGGGACTCTTCGACGCCTTTTACAATTCTGTGAAGCCCATCAATCTCCTGCAGAATAGCCTGGAGCTATCTGCGCCCGGAAAGCTGAGCGCTGGCCGCTCGGAATTCCACTTCGAACTGCCGTTGGTTTGCAAGAAGGAACCAAAGATGCTGTACGAAACCTATCACGGCGTCTTCATCAATGTCAACTACCAGCTGAACTGCACCTTAAAACGGAATTTCCTGGGCAAGTCCATGACCAGAATCCAACAGTTTTGCGTACAATACAAGCCGGTGTCCCTCAGCGAGGACTCTTTGAAGGCGGTGCCCTTCAGTTTGAGTCCGGATTCGTTGCAAAAGAATGCCACCGCCAAGGAGAGACTATCTATGCCGCGGTTCCTCATCACAGGCCGCCTGGATCGGAGTGAGTTCTGTGTGACAACACCAATCACCGGCAGCATCACGGTCCAGCATACGGAGGCGGCAATTAAATCCATTGAAATGCAATTGGTTCGCGTGGAGACGTGCGGTTGCGATGAGGGCTACTCCAAGGATGCCACTGAAATCCAGACAATACAAATAGCGGATGGCAATGTATTTCCCAAGCTAGAGTTACCTATCTATATGGTTCTCCCTAGATTGTTTACCTGTCCCACGCTGCTCACCAAGAACTTTAAGATTGGTAAGGCATATTAGGATTATTTTTTATTTGACTAATATATAATATTGTAAATCATTTTTATTTCAGAGTTTGAACTGAATCTAGTGGTTGTCTTCAAGGAGGACTATACTGTGAGTGAGAACTTCAAAATAGTCCTGAAACGTACAGTGGGCCCGTTTTCTAATAAAATCAATACAGCAGGCCGTTAAAGTATATTCCAATCATAGTTGGCAGCTATTAATAAAGAAAAATCTCAGAATCCACATAAATAGGCAGCTAATCGTACTATTTAAAATTAAAATAACCTAAACTTAATTAAAGTTTGTAAAACACCACAATAAAATATAAGAAAGAGCATACTGTTTCTTTTTAAATGTATAAAGAGAATATTTTTATATGCACTATAAATTATTCTCGTTCCTATTCCGATGCACACTAGTTATATTCTATTCCGTGTTTAATTCTAATCGTGTAATATTTAGGGCCCAGCAGCTTTATGTTGCGTGAAGCGTTTGATAAGTGTCGTAAAATGAAATTGCCCTTGTAATTTAATGCGTGCGTTGGAAAAGTTGTTCGAAATTTCTGTGGTGCTGCGGTTGTGGACTGTAAGTGGACAACGGTATCTTTTTGGGCAAGTGGGAAACTGACATACACACATATATGGATACCACACAAGTGTGTGGCTGGAAAATTTGAAAAACTCTTACGAGTTCACAGAGAGAGAGGAAGTTTAAATGTGTTCAAGGATTTTGGTTTAAAAACTGTACAATTATTTATTTTTAATGTTATTAAACTAAAAATATAATAGGAAATTATAGTATTTATTGTTTAAAGTGTAAACAATTAATCTTTCCTTTAATTGTAATTTTATATATAGCCAAAAACAAATTAAATTGATTTGCTTCCATTTTAATATTTTCAACTCAGCTAAATTTCGCTTTGCATGTGCCAAGTCAGTAATTAAAATTGTTTCAATGAAATTAAATACATATCAAATATGCATTTTGTTGACAGATAAGGAATTGATTGATTTGGCATTAAATTACTTGCCTGTTTTTTAATTAATTGCTCGAAGGTGGAGTGCTGAAGAGACAGAAGTATCGATTACATTCCTCCCGCGTCATTATTTCCTTTGTTTACCTGTGATTTGCTTTCAATCAGAGTCCGTGTGTGTGATTGATACGATAAAAAATGAGAGAGAGTGAAGAAAATTGATTTCCTTTGCTAACTCGGTATTTGTGCGCTTCGTTTTGGCCACTTCATACACCTGTTTCGCCGTGTCCTGTTCCTTCTGCGTTATTATCTTTCAATTTTGCCACACAGCTGGCTAAACAAAAATGGAATACAATAAAAAAAAGAGGAAAACTTTCTTTCCACTATGTTTTTCTTCTTGTTGCTCTCTTTTTAATTCGATCTTCATTTTCTAAAGGACACTTGTAGAAAATCATAGGGTAATCCCCTATTATTATTTCTAATACAATTTTAATTTAATTTTTAGCTTTATTTGCTGTGAAAACTACTCTCTTTAGAGGTTATTTATATGATATCTATGATTGTATATATTTCATAAAAAAGAAATATATAGATTTTCTAGGTGTATGGACACACACAATGCTATTTAATGTTCACCTTTAGCCAGCGGAATTTACTGTGTTATTCTTAGCATACTTTTCAGCGCGCTCCTGTTGCGCTCCTTCCTTCGCGTGTTCTCGGGGTTTCCCCTTCTTATTTGGCTGTATTTTTATTTTTCTGTTTTTCTTTCTCTTTTCTTTGTCCTGGAATCCGTGTGACCGGTAAGTGCATATCAATTTCCTTTCCTTGCGTTGCATGGACATTTTTTTAAATCTTTAATAAGCTGATTCTGCTTTTCTTGGTGATGCTGTGCTGTCGCGTACATATACACGCATATATTGCACCGCTTTTTATGTGTTTGTTGGCATATAAATGTATACAGAAAAGTACAATGGACAACTCGATAATATATTTGGGAGTTAAAAAATTCAATTTTTTAAATCTAAGAATAAAATGAAATTGTTTTGTTTATAAAAAGAAGTTCTTAAATATTGTTTTTATTACTTTTTTAAGTTTTTGATATTATTTGGTGGTTTAAAATTCGGTTTTAAAGGGAGCTGAATAGTAAAAATTGTTTCCTTTTTAGAAAAAACATTTATTTTTCATTTCTGATATTCAAAAAAACTCGAATTATAATTATGTATAATTTCTGTGGCTGTCTTTTTAAAGACTTTATCATTGCTATCATTAAATTTTCTTTAATTTCTTAATCCTTACTTGTTGGTATATTTTAATTAAAATTTTATCGAGTACACAAGTCCAATGGGGCGTATACAATACCTTTTGTTGTGTGCCCACTTTTTGTTTGATTCATGAATAATAGTTGCTGGCCTAATTGGTTGGATTTAATATCGCTTCAAGCTGAATCAATGCTATTTATTTCTGATAAACTAGAGATCATAAGGATATTGTTTCAGTTTTGTAAATATTGTGGTAACCACTGTACAGGTCTATATAAATTACTTAGCATGAAATTCCCTGGCTCCCCTTACCTCCTTTTGGGTCGACTTTATTGGTGACGGGGGTTTGGGGCTACAATTCGGCCAGCTCCTTTACATCCGATATATAAATATATATATCCCACTCGACGACGACCAGGAGGCAAGTTTCAAGTTCACTAAATTATGTACATATACGTACTTGTGTGTCTGAACAAACACATATATTTACTCGACTCGACTTGACGTCCCGAACTTTTTACCATAAAGAAAGTCGCACAGACACCCACCGCCATATTCACTTGAATGTATTTATTTAAGTCAAATAAAAAGCGAGAAGAAGACACGGGGCGAAGGAGGAGAGAAAAGTGCCGTGGAAAATGGGAAAATGTGGGCCTGTTGAATCTTATACTATATAGAAATGTATGTTGCCAGGCATAAAAACGTACATATCTACACTTTGAGAGGATTCTTTTTAAGCGGCACAAGGGAAAATCAATGAAGCAAAAATAGTTTATGAATGTGGGTATAATATAATGCCTGGCATTACAATAATATTCTTCCAATCGATTTGGTTTCTTTTGGGGCATAAGAAAATGTCCATTGTATTATTTCGAAGCCAATTTCTTAAGGAGACTTATTCCTTTAGAAAGTTTTTATTTCAAATAAATTCAGTTGGAGTTTATAAAAAATGTGCTGTTACTTATTGTATTGTTTTCTTAGGGAAGTATCTGTATTATCCTGTAGCAGGGGTGTATTCCTGATCAATAGTAAACCTCACAGTTCTTTGGTTCTTACTAGTTATTGTTTATTGCTTTAAAATTCCCTTTAAAATCTTTGATTTATTCAAGTAAGGTTGCCTATAGTGTTTCCTACATTTTGTATTTTAAGCTCTCGTTCGTTCAGCTTAATTTACATTTTCAATAAAGTTTCTTAGAATTGCCTGAAAGCGAATTCTCGCCCTCATCTGTTGTGTTTTTCCCAAATTCTTCTAAAACTTTTACTAACAAATAGTGCTTGTTCTTGCTAAACAGCTTTCGATTTTTGGGTCCTTCCCCACACAATTCCTTGAATTTTTACAGTGCACAAAAAACTGTTGCTTTCTCTTCACCTCTACACCTCGGTCACCGCATTTTCCATTTCCTTTGCCTTCGTTTGAAACTTATGTGTGGAGGAGGCCTCAAAGCACCGAGAAACTGGGGAAAGGGGCCATCAGGACATGCGGCGGAGCTAAGTCCACCTCATTTGGGTGGGGGAAAGCATCCGAAACCGTACGAAACCAACTGAAACCACCAGCCCACCGAACCACAAGGCAGATGCCTTCAATTTGGCAGTTTGCTGTGTCGCCAAATGTAGCACTAAGGAAACTTTTCCCCCAAGCCTATATATTTTTTGTCTCTTCTTTCCCCAAAAGACATTTTACACTTGGTGCACACGAGGAAAAGTCAAGGCAGTAGTAATTCTTATGATAATTGTTAAACAAAGTTTAGGGAATTAGAATAAAGGGATATTTGAAAAATAAAGGGATACTTCCTTTTACTTTCTCTTTCGCTTTTCTTTTCCTTTTAAATATTTAGCTGTATGTGAACTCCATATTTAAGCAGCTTAATTAAATCTTAATAAATAAAAAATCGGTTTAAATAAAAATAAACTTATATTTCAGATATTTTTTTCTGTGTCCCAAAAATAAGTGTAAAATGAATTGAGGGCGTCGCCTTGGGGGCCTTGGTATTTTCGTATTCGCATTGGTATTGGCATTGGCTACAACTTTCTGCCAGAAGTAAATCCACTGACGACGACAGGCGCAAACTTTTAACGCCAACTGTTGCCAGAAAAACATTTTCTGACTTGTGTACGCATTTTCGATTGCGATTACACCGACTATTGTCCCCGATGCCTGGCAAAATTTCAATGCCAGCATCTGGAATTTAAAGCTGGGGAAGAGAGGGGGTTTTAATTTGGTGTTTGTATTTTTTTTTTGGGAGTGGTTTGAGTATGAAAGTGTCGTCGTCACGTCATGTAATTGATTTAAAATTAGCACATCGCTTTGAAAATTTAAACTGTTTACATGTGCCTGGGGACAGCTGCTTCCGAAATGTTACAGCTTTTCCGAGCTCTGCAATCCGCTACACTTGCCAAAAGTTAATGTATAAAAAATGTATTAAAAATTTTTGTTTAAAAATATAACATTTTAGCATATTATTTAATGTAGATTCCCCTTGATTTTTATACAAAAAATAATTTAAAAATTATATTAATTCGAAGGTACCTAGGCATTGTGTACAAATTTTAATTTTTTGTCTAGAACCTTTTTTGAAAGCTGATAAAATTATATTTGCTTATAGTTTATGGTTTTGTTGTATTTTGGCATAGTTCCATATATCAAAAAACAATTTATCCTTTGTTAATATATTAATCTTTAATTTCTGTAATTTTAAGAAGTAACCCCTTAATTATTTCCCGTGTGCCAAAACCCAGTATCTTTGTCCTTCAGCCTCTCCTCCAGCTGGCTCTCTTTGGCGCCTGTATAAGTGGGTGTTTGCCCCTGTATGTGTGTGTGTATCTTTATGCATGTTTAATGAACATGAATCCTGCAGCCACCCAGGCCAGAGCCCTGTAATCGCATTTCAATATGCTGCAGCGCCGGTGTAAACTAAACTAAAAAAAAAAATATAAAAAACGAGAAGTGGGTTGAGCGGAGTACTACTCACAGTAAAAAAAAACCAAGGGATGAAAAAAACTCAAAGCCGGAGACCGTGTCTTCCTTCCTCCTCCAGTTGCAAACGGCAATTTAGTTTGCAGGGCAAACTTTTCATAGCCGCTCTGACCCGTAAAGGAGGTCAGTGCAAAAAACATTTTGAAAAATTCATATGCAAACGTATTTTCAGCTGCACCCGGCACCCGGCAACTGGCAACACACAGGTGCCAATGGCAGCACCACTAGAACTGGAACCTGTATCTGAATCCATACCGGGTCCAAGAGCAGCAGCAGCAGCCAGGACCAGTAGCCAGCAACTCCTTTCTCGCGTTTGGGAAAAGGGGAAAAAACTTTTTAATGGCCGGCACACACCCACACACACTTAATGGGACTCTTGCAGTCCAGTGTAATTCCGAGTTGCCCATGGGGCTCAAAGTCTTTCGCAGTTTCGGTGTAAAGTGAAACGTTTTGCTTTTTATTAGTTGGTAAACATAAAATATAATGAAAAAGAACTTGCTTTTTACACTAAATTAAATGTGAATCAACATCTCTTTGGGGGGGTGAAAAATTCAAAAATAAACTCTTGTTGCCATGTGTCTGGGTGTGAGTGTGTGTGCTGGGGGAAAAGGTTACAAATTAATTAATTTTCCCACATTTCTGGTGGTATTCTGGGTCAGCGATTAAAACCAGATATCATAATGGAATTTGATCCCTCATGATGTTTCATTTAAATGTAATTTTCATTACATTTTTGCCTTGTGGCTGGCTCTGCATTAGCAGTGCATTTGGGGAATAAGAATTAATTGAAAATAAAAGCATATTAATTATTATACTCTGGCATTCATTTTACAAACCCTTAAGGCTTTTCAATCCTTATGAATTATGTATATGTTATTTATTACTAAATAAACAAGGACATGTTTTATTTGTGAGTTATCTTTCCATCTCGAGGCCTTACAATTTCCTGTTAAGCTACCCTCGAATGCTGATGGTAATCGGGATGTAATCAACTCGACTTCTAGCATTTCCACTTTTTAATCACTATGCCCCGGCTAATTGCTTACCCCGAATAAGTACAACAAAAAATTCAAAAGCGGAAACTCTTCAGTTTAACACAAAGTGAAACATTTTCCGCCTTTCCGCTACGGTGTCTCTTCTTTTTTTTTATTCAGGGGATAAGACTAAACACGAGCCACGGATGTAATTGTTGGACGAGGTCTGCAACCTACGGGCTCTATGAGTAATTAGGGTCGGGGATTAGGACAGTCGCCTTCGCTTCAATAAATTTTGGCCGCTGGCCGCCCAAAGGCGAACCGAACCCGGCTCCGGGCGGTGCTTATTTAAGGCTCAGCCCGGGTCACAAGGTGTTCCGACATAAAAGGGCCTAAAAAAGTGGGAGTACGGAGTTCAGATACACCAACAACAAATGTATACTTTTATTAAAGGAAATTAATATAAAATTAAGTGAAGCTATTTCTTTATTATTGTTTTTATCAGTTCCGAAATCGTAAGTTTCCAAAATTAAAATTAAATATTATTAAGTTCTGAACTTGCAATTAAAATCTCAGGATTAATGAAAGCTAACCACATATCCTTGGATTATTTTTTAAAGTGCAAGACCTGGGGAAGTGCCTTCCAACATTATGCCATCTCGCGTCCGCTGACGGTGATGTATGTACGTGTTTCGGCTTTGCTTCCGTGATAATTTTCAAACTTTTTGCACCAATTATGTGCACGGCAGCGCGATATTCTCTTAGCCATCTTTGCCAGCCTGTGTATATGGGTATGCTCTGTGTGTGTTACTGTGGGTGTTGGCCTTTTTGTGCCTGTAGTTTATGCTCATTACGTGAGTGCTGAGCGCAGCAGACTCACAAATTGTTGTACAAGAAATTGCCGCCGTTGGCGTTACACGAAGGTACACACACACAAACACGGAGGGCCGAAGAACACGTATATAACCTCTGGTATATATAGCTATATATAGATTCCTTGCCTGGATGCAAAATCCTCGAATTTAATTTTCAGGTAAACTCCACGGCAATCAAACGGAAACGTGTCCATGGGGCGTATGCGCGTTATATAGTTGACCAATTTGCTCCAGCCGAGAGGAGGCATTTTCCGCACTTAAACTATAAGCGATTGAAGGCTCTTATTTAAATACACACTTAAAGTGCCTGGCGGCGATAGAAAGAGCATTAAATGCCTGGCCAAATTTAATTAAATACAGGTTAAGAGGAAATCCTGTTCACGGGGCGTATGCGCGATATTTAATTGACCACTTTGTAGCGGGGAACCCTTTGTTAAGCAAATACCCTGCTGTTTTTGAGTGCGGTTTATGTGGCAAGCTATTTATTATTTTCTAAATAAATAAGTTTCTTAATGAATCTTTACACATTAAGCAGGTGTGCTACCTATCGAAACCTTCCTTATTTTAGTTTTAATAAGTTCAGGGCCTAATGCCATTATCCTCACATGTCAGATTAATTTTAATTAAAACGTACAACTATTTAACTCAAGTAAGCATCTTAAATCAAATTAAATTAACTCAAGAGAAACTCCATTAGGCGTATGGTTCTTATTTAGGTGACAAAATCCCCGCCCAATCTTAGGCAACTTTCACTCCTCGCTCCAAGGCCCAAAGGAAACAATTAAATTGGCAACAGTTTATTAAAGTCGCATTATTGTGGCTATCAAAAGGAAACGTGTCCCCAGGGCGTATGCGCATTATTTGAATGACCAACTGGTAGCACTTAAACTTTGAGCAATTTAAATAGATATTTCAAATGCCCAACAGAAAACAATTTAATCAACTCAACTATTAGCTGAATGCAGCATCCGGGGTCAACTTTTAGTTTTCATAAATTCCCATTTCACAACTCATAAATCAGAGGCTTAAATCTGATTTTGAAGACTTAAGGGGACTTAAGCCTTAAAAACCAATTCCAACTAAAATGCGGGTTGGCTCCGGGTGCCACGCCCACTGAATAAGTAATTTTCCACTGGCAACGCCAAAAGCTTTAGCTTTAGCTTGTGCCACACAGATTTCCCTTTTGTTGAGGCTGTTTTCAGGGGCAAATAAAAAAATAAAACGTAGATATATATGTATAATAAAAACTATAAAAGAACACAAAGTGCAACTTTAAAGGCGCGTAAAGTTCTTGAGAGAGCAGCCTTCCTTCCACCAGAAACAGCTGTCTATTCTGGCAAAAAGGCGAAAAGTGAAAGAAGAATGGGACTTTTTATTTTATTCAAGTGCCGTGTCGTCTGTTTAGCCTGCACTTTGGAAAAATTTGATATATTTTAGATGATTATCAGGTGTTTTAAGCTGTAGTTATTCTTAGAAAAAACTTTCAGAACTAAATATTTAAAAATTATGAAATTGTTTGGTTGCAAAGTTAAAACACTTTCGTTTATAAGTTTTAAACTTCAATAATAATTTATGAAATATAAAGCAATCATTGAGTTTCCTTTGAGTGTGAAAAGTAGGCATTCAAAACTGCATAAACTCTCGACTGAAGCTGTTGGCAGCCAAAGTTTCCGCTGCATTTTCATTGGAAATCCAAACGAGAACTCGAGCCCAAACTAAAATTCAAACTCAAACTTCGGTCTCGAAAAGCCGGGGCTAAATGTCTCGTCGAGCTGAGGATACATTTTGTTTGTTTACTTTGAAATTGTAAATGGATTAGCCGCACTCCGAGGCGCGCCAAGCCTGACAAATTGAATTTGTTAGACTCGGGAGAAGTTTTTGGTAAACTTTTGCGTGCATGGTTGGATATTGGACGTGGCCCCGGAGTGGTTATACTCGTAGGAGAAGCCATCGCCCATAAACCTCGAAACAAAACTTTGTCCGGCGAGTGTTGCGAAATAAATTGCCATGCCGAAGGTGACGGCCCAAACGGAAAAGGGGTTTTCCCATGCAGCCAAAACTATTTTCCCCATCAACCAAAGCCATCAATAAGGTGATACTTTAAACGGAAGTGATGGCAACAAATGTGGGATTAACCTTCAAACTTGCCATCCATTGAAAGTAAAATCATTTTATGCAAAGCCCAGACAGGAATTTTCCTTTTTCGTCGAAAATCGAAAGCTGGTCCCCGACAGATAGTCATCAATAAGGTGTTCATTTATCAAGCGAATTGTGGATTATAGGGGGTGAAACTAAAAAAAGAGGAATTGGGGTAAAAAAAAGAGTTTAATTTTAAGGAAAATGAAGGTCTTACTCTTCTTTTTTTTAATTATAAAATATCTAAATTAGCTTTCAAAAGACAATTTCCTGTTTATTCTCTATAAAACTTTTAGTATTCAATTAAAATCAACTTAACATGATTTGTGTAAGAATTAGTTCTAAATTTCGGGACATATTGGCAGGTAAGTAGGGCAAAGTCCAGACAATACATCGTAGATGGCTGAGGATTTGAAGGGAATCTATAAGTTGTTCATTAAATCCATAAATTGTAGTCCGACTTACGTGGCAAGTGATGTTGGTTCAGTAGGCATGATTTGTACCTTAAAATGCATTGATTGTCTGCAGGAACGAGGCAGTTGGCGGTTACGCCGCATTGTGGAAGGAATTCACGGGAGCACGCCATAGTACATATTTGCCCGTTGCTCAAGCCCAGAAAAGTAACGGCTTTGATATGATATAGAGGTTAGTAGCATATCTTATATAATCCCACAAGACTTACCGAAAACAAAAAAACAAAGCAAGATCTTCATGTTGATAGTTACTCTTAAAAGTGTGTCAGTAAACTAAACTATAGCACGAGACGAGCGTTAATATATATTCCCATTAAAATGCAAATTAAGGTAATATGTGTATTTTTTAAATTACTTTTATTAACCATGTCATATTGGCGTTTATTTGCAGGGTTTAATGGCAAAGCTCTACTGAGTTTTCTGCGAAAGTTGTGTTTAATTACTTATTTTGTTTTCATACTAAAAAACGCTTACTTCTTACAATTTTTGTTAGGTTTTTTCTTATAAAGTATATATTTTTCCATCCAATTTTAAATTTCTTATTCAATCTTTTAACATTTTCCACATTTTATTGATTTTACATCTTAATACTTGAATTATATATAACATGCACCTTGAATTCAAGTGCTGGACATCAATAGCAGCCATTTTTAAACCGCTTATACGAATATCCAACTTGAACTTCAAATGCAGCAAACGAGTTCTTTTTGACAATATATTCAATAACCACGACGTCTGTTGGTGAAATCTTGATTGCTCCACACAAAAGGAAACGAAAAATCATCGGAATATATATAGAAGAATATATAAAGAGCAGCAGTTTACATATCTTTAGTCCGATCAAGGTTGTAAATTCGGAGATAAATATAGGAATAACAACAGTTTAGACTTTACATCACTCTTGTTAATATTGTATTCAAATTACTTCATTATAATAGCTCTAAATTATGGATTTCTGTGAATACCACTTGAGATTTCCTTCCCACTTGAGACTTGTTTAAGGCCAAAATTCCATTTAATTCCTGCCATCGGCAGACAAGGAATTTAACTCAAAATGAGACAACTTCAACTGTTGCTGCTGCTGCTGCTGGCCACACATGTAAATCCAAATCCAATTCCATATTTAAGTCCAAAGCGGTTAGGCTAATTGAATCGCTTTTGGAACGCTGCTGAGCCAAAGTGAATGGGCCCTCATTGCGATGTAATCCCGCCTTTAATAGAATACCCTTTTGGGCCAACTTGTGCTAAAGCCAGCAGCCGCCTGAAAATGTTGCCTCTACCCTTTCTGCATTTCCCTTGGTTTTGGCCCCGGTCCGTCATTTACATTATTATGATGAGATGCAAATCTCGTTAAAGGACACTTCGGTCCCCGTTCAGCCCCCTTCAGCCATTTCGCCCATATAGACTACACTTCAATATGTGTGCCATATGCCCCTCTATATCTTGGCAGCCACATCCACATGGTTTTGCTCCCCACCCCCCCCATCTGCAGTGCCTGCTCCTGTTTTTCCCCACTTTCCCATCCTTTTGGCGTGTCTGTGTGTTATTCTTATGCAAATTACATTTCCTGTGTTTGAGCTACAGCTTGTAGCTACATGTGTATGGGTGCGCCATACACGTACAGAGAGAGAAAATGTGTGCCTGTTTAATCTCATAATCCTGTATGGGATTTTTTACACATTGAAGGGATTTTGATAGGGATTTAGAATTGATTTGGCATATAAATGTTGTTAAATAATATTAAAATTAAAAAAAATATAGATTAAAAGCGTAAATGTTTTATTTTATAAGAATTTTTCTCTTAATTGTTTCCAGCATACAAAAAAAAGAAAGTTTTATTTCAAATAAAATTGTAGGAAATTATAAATGTATAAATCTGCATAGGAGAGTCAATTAATAATATTTTCGGAATAAATATATTGAAAATTCAATATATATTTGTTTTGAAATATAATTTCTGACATTTTCTCTGGAACATAAATAAATAAATATTTTTTTTTTCAAAATGTTTGTCAAAATATTTTCTGTGCAGAGATATAGCTGCCATTGGAATATTTTGCATACTCGCATATAGCTAAAAAATATTCTACAATTCTTTTGTAAAAGTCCACAACAGACCAAGCGCTCATAAATGTTTTCGGTTGTCAGCCTCATTCCCTCTCTTTCCATTTCTATCCCTATCTCTCTCCCTGACTGGGCATCCTTTTCCCCATTTGCATCTGTCTATCCTTTAACATGGCCATCTCTGTCTGTCGTCTGTCGTCTGACGCCTGACGCCTGTCTCTCTTCCTTTCCCTGGACCGATTTGACATATTTGTTGCTGCTGACTTTGCTTAGTATCTTATTTGCATTTGTAAACTTTAGTGTGCCATTTTGTTCATTTGTTTTTTTTTGTCCTCCTTTTTCTCTCCACTGATTTTGCATTTTATATCCTCGACGCACACGTGCAAATATACTTTTATATATACACACATATTTTATATTTATTTGAAACTCATTAGCTCTTGAGGGGATTTTTCCATTTCCGGATTTTCCCTCTACAAATCAAATGCAGCATCAGCGACATTTTAGGTATAACGAACATTCGTTAGGGTTTGTTAATTTTGCGAAGCTCTACACTTGCCCTGAGATCCTTCTTCCTTGCTTAAATCATGTGAAATTTACATTTTGGGAATTGGTGCTGTTAGGATTCCTCCACATTGATTGACATTCCGAATTGAAAGCAAAATTCGACAGTTTAATTTATGGATAATTAAAGTGATGAACGTTAGTCAGCGCTTAAATGGTGTTTGCATAGTTGAGTCATGCACAAAGGGTGAGGCGAATAATCTGTAGCATACATTTTGGGGCTTAATTAAGTTAAGTTTAAATGGAAATTGAAGCTGTTTTGGTTGATTGGTTTCTTAATGAATTCAGAATTCAGAATGTGATGCCACTTCGGATGTGTGAAATTAATTGGAAATTCTCTTGAATTATTTGTAATAATTTAAGCAATGGTTAAGGCCAAAGGGGTTTCGCTGTAGGCTTTGAATTCGGGAACAAGGTTTTCATTATGCTGATATACAGTTTGAAATATAACATATTTCCTGGAATTTCTTATTTCTTAATTTAAAAATGTGTAACATAAAATACACAACCATTTCTACCTTAACTTAGCAATCTTTGTCCAATTATCACACTTTTTCTTAGCCCACTTCAAAAGCAAGACAAACTAAATGTAAACTTTATAATTGGTTGGAAGTACCTTCCTGCTCGTTAAAAGCAAAAAACAATACATGGATTTAAAAGTTGTATAACTTTTAATGGAACTTTTCTTTAACAATTTCAACAAATACTTCAGGTTATCTTTACCTGCGAGTTTATATATATTTTAATAAAAGTTTATTTTTCTTTATTTATTTGTAACAACCTTTGCCAAATTCACAGGGTATTAACAACTTCTCTTTGGGCTTAGTTTAAACTATCGACTTTCTATTCGAAAGCACTCTCCGTTGTCTGTGTGTGTTTTTTTTACTGGTTTTCTGCTCTGGTTAATGGCCATCTGGCTGCACGTCTGACAATTGGAAAATTGGAAGTTAAAACCATTAAATAAATGAGTGTCACACTGCGGGAGCCGAAAGACAGCGGAGGAGGTAGAGCGACACAATCACATTTCAGTCGAATGCTATTTGGGTATTTTTATCTCTTTCGATTTACCAACAGTCATTCGAAGGGGGTGTTTCTGTGTGTGTGTGTGTCGAGGGGTTAACCACTTTGATTCGTCCTCTCGTTGGAAAGGCAAAACATCAGCAGACCGAAAGAGAGCCCTGCTCGAAAGTCAACAGTTTTAACCTAATCACAGTGGATTTTATTGCCGCCTCACACAAATCGATGCGAGCGGATGTGAGTGCGGATGCTGATGCGGAAGGAACGGGAAGCGGAAACGCAATGGAGCCGAAGGTCCTTGCCAACCATTTTGTGGGCGGACCACAGGATCTGCAGGGGAATCATTAGGTTGCTGCGTAAGAATTTTCCGGGTGCGTTAAGTGCCCCCCTCACAAAGCAGGAACCTCTTTTTTGGGGTTTTTCAGGATGGACACTTAAAGAAAAATAGCTTTATTGGAAGAAGTAATATGTATGATATTATAAATTTTTACAAAATTAAGAATTTAATTTAATTTAAGGTCAGTAAACATACAAAATTTTATACAAAATGATATATATTCCGAAACAACAGAGTCTAGGTTTTTTATAAGATACTTGAATGTATCTGTTTATCTGTTTGTATCTGTTTATTATTTTATTATTAGACAACATATTTTATCAAACAATTTACTTAAAACATTGTTTAAGCATTATAGAAAATAAAATGAAATTTGAAATATATTTTAAATGATTTAAAATATATTTAATATCTCTTTTTTCATAGTGTCCCTAGTGGTCTCGACCTCGAAAGCGAGGCGGGCTGTTGAGCCCAGCCCTAAATGTTATTTATCTCTAGATTAAATGGATTTGTGTGCAAAATTGTCTATTTAACCAGAAGCAGTTGCTGGCAGCCTTAGCATTCGCATCGTCATCACCATCGGCCTTTAGTATCGGAATCGGGAGCACTTTCGGTGCTCGAAAGTGGCAGCAACTTCATTGTTTGAACTTTTCACCGAATACGTGGGCGTTTGATTGAGTTTCAACAAGGGTCGTCTTGTCCTCGTGCCCTCGGGCGGAGATTTGATAAAGGCCCCTTTCCGCCCATCTGGCTTTTCCCCAATTTCACTCACTTCACTTTTCCTTCATCTTATTTCTGCCCCCTTCTGCCAGTTTCGGTTTCTATTGTCAATTAGAACTGACAAGTGGCCGTCTATATGGGCGAAAGTGTTCGTGTTTATTTCCTTTAACGGCCTTGGTTGACAAACGCGTTCGATGGGTTAACTGGATCCCAGCATCCTTTGGCAATGGCCAAGTATCTGGGCTAGAATGTTAGGTGGCTGTAACCAGGTACAGCTGTGTGTGAATGTAAAGGTAGGGTGGATCGATGGAAGTTAATGGAAAATTGCTATTTTTATTTGAAAACATAAATAATATATGATAAACAAAAACTAAACTTATTTTTAATAAAAGGGTTTCTAACATTTTTCATATGAATATAATTTTAATTTAACTGTAGAAATTTCCCTAAACTTTATTTAAAATAAATTGAAAATTAACCCAAAAGATTATCTAAGCATTTAAAAAAAAATATTTTAGTTTTTAAGTCCAATGTTTAGTTTCTTGTAATTAAATCTTTATTAAACTTTATCCTTTCCTTATCCTTTCCTTATCAAAACGTAAAATTTAGAAATAAAGTATTTTTATTTTATTTTTCTTTGTAATTTGTTTGTATCCCTTCTGTTAACAGAAAATAATATATATTCCAATCTCAACTGAAAGAACCTCTTGATGTTTATTGGCCCAAAAATGGGTATCAATTCACGGCTCTCTGCTCTCTAATCCTTTGCTTGTTATTCTGCTGCACTGAATTTGTTAGCTGAAAAGCTGTCACAAAAAAAATTGCAACAAATTCTTATTCAATTTTCAACAATTTACATCACTTTCCATTGTCCGCGCAGATATATAAAATATATGTAGGTACATATGTATCTACATATGTTCACTTGTCCATGATCGCTGAAATATTTTGGTGATTTTTTTATAGCT
The DNA here is from genome assembly GCA_035045905.1 of Drosophila anomelani. Lineage (NCBI taxonomy): Eukaryota > Metazoa > Arthropoda > Insecta > Diptera > Drosophilidae > Drosophila > Drosophila anomelani. Next base: position 17,245,845 of record JAWNOO010000165.1, read on the forward strand.
TCGAGTTCAATGTTCTTCTTGGGAAATTTGCTGGCGCCATCACCCCGAGGGAAATGTGCGATTTTCCGGCAATTCTTTTGAGGATTGTGTCCCACAAAGAGGTCACAAATGTGATAAATTTTTCACTGCTCTCGGCCAGTTCCGCCATATGCGAGAATATTTTATGGTTGAAAATTCTTTCAGCATTTCTTGCGCTTTGCTATTCAACACTAGCTGGGTTCACAATAAAGAAGATGGTCGCGCATTCTAAGCTGAACTTCCTTTTGGCCAAAACTAAGCGGTGCACCAAGAAAAACTAAAACATTTTTGTATATACTAAACAGGAGTTTATAGAAGAATTTATAAATAAATATTAAAGAAAAGAATAAGATACGCTTTACTAATGGCAACATTTATTTTTATAACAACTTAGAAACACGAAGGCTTTTCCTGAGTGCAATTTTCAAACTGAATGCAGCAGACAAACAATGGGTTTCTTTTGCAGGATGCTGGAGCTCTAGATCTCTCAGCTTAAGGCCAGATGCAGTGAACCGGCCAACAGACAATGGCCCAAAAAACACACAGAAAAAAAAACAGCAGAGAGCCAGCTGAGGAAAACCAATTCAAAATAATAGTCTAATAAACTTACTTAGCGTGCGCACAGCTGATTAGGCGTCCCGGCTTTCCACTCTCTGGCTCTCTGTTACTGTTACTACTGCCACGATTTTTCCACTGGCCTCCGTTTTGGCACAGCTCATCTTAAAGCCAATTCCCCACACCCCCTTTTTCCTTGGCTTCGCTGCGGGAAAATTTTATTATTGCGCTTCTGCAGCTGGACGGCTACAAAAACGTTCGCCGCGGTCGTTTGCTTAATGCGCCGTTCTTTCGCCGTTCGCAGTTTGCCCCGTCGCCATCCGATCCGCCAGATAGCTGTGGCTATAGCTTTACCTCTCCAGCGCCAGCTACAGCTACAGCTATAGTCATGGCGATGAGTATGAGGATGGCGATGGCCTTTCTGTGCTTATGGGTGAGAAATGCTTTCTTTATGTATTAATAGCACTTTCACTCCCTTCAGCACTCGAGGGCCAAGCTAAGGATGGCAGCGTGATTGGAGGTTTAATGCCTTATGCCCGACAAGGTTGGAGCTAATGACCGATGGCAGGAACTTGAGAAAGTATTTCATTAAATACAACTTGGAAGTTATGGCTTCATTTTGTAGATTGAAATTACCATCAGATGAAAATTTAATCATGATTTTCCTGGAATTTGTACTTACCGCGTGAGTTAAGCTTTAATATAATTGAAAAAAAACATGAAAGAAATTCTATATTTATATTTAAAATTTATTAATTCAATAAAAAACCCAAAAACAAACATCATGCTTTAAATAAATATTTACTTATTTTAAATTAAAAGGAATAATCTTTAAAATGTAAATTTAAAAGTTAACAAAACAGACAAAAATAAACTTTCAATCAAAAAGCAAAAGTCAATCAATTCCCCACAACATTTACATACAAACAATATCTTTCAGTTAAAATATTGACATATTGATGTCGTAAGAAAAATAAGCTTGTTTTAGTTAAAGGCCAAAAAGCCAAGAAGATTTTTATGTAGTTGACACTCAATTAAGAATCGATTTTTTGGTGGGGTTTTCAGAGAAGCAATAAAAACAAGAAATACGATTAAAATGTGCTTTGAATAAATTTCGCTCTGTTCTAAAGAAATTATAATAAAATTCGGATGAGTAAACTAATCAAAATATCGTTAAAAGATATTTGCATAATTAAGAAAAAGAGAAATATTATGAGAAATGTGCAGAGTGTCATGTGCACTTATTTTAGTCAATCATCAAGATTAAATTATGGCAAGCGAATGGGGGGGAAAATTAAAGCCATAATTGGAAATGAAAAATATATAAATATATATAAGAATTTATACAAGTAAGCTATAATTTTTAAAAATGTGTTTCATTTTATAAAAACTCTTTTTATACCAAATAAATTTATTAAAATGCTTGCAAATTTTACAAGCAACTTCCGATGATGCTGCCGAGAGACTTCAGCCTGATTGTTGGGAAATAAATGCATGAATAAATTATGAATAGCCCCCTGAATCCTCCGCAACCATCACATCCTGATCATCACGCTCTCATCTCTGGATATGAAACGAGCCATCGCCGAAAAAGCAGCGGCAGGCAACTGAGCACCAGAGCACATTTATACGGGAATGACTTCAGTGTTGTATCACGTAGTAAATAATTCCTTTGTGGCATTGTCTTGGTTGGCTTTGCAGCTTTCGGCTCTCGTCCTTTTTGTCGTCCCCCTGAAATCTCTCAGAGAAATCCCAGAACTCCCCGGACTGCCATTCCATCGCGGTCTAGAGGGTGTTTACGTGCTTTGAGGAGGGACTAAGGACTGAGTGGGTGGTATTTTTGGTGAAAATTGGTCTAGTGGAGATTGGGGGTTTGAGTCTTTTATTGTTACGTGGCAAATACAACATAAAACGAACGTGTAAATGTTATTTCTTGATTTATTTCCGCGGTGCATGCAGATGCTTACGCCAACCGATTTTAAGGTCTCCCCTTGTCCCACTCCCAACCTGCCATATCCGTTTCCCCTTCCATTTCCTATCCACTGAAGCATCCTCGATATGTTACGTTACGTATACGCCGTGTGGCGGATTTTCGTTTCTTCTTTGGCTTGGTTTGGTTTGGCACAACACGGAGCGTCGACAAATATAAAATATTCCGCTTACCTTGCACAAATATTTATATATGGCTTGGTACATAATATAAAATTACTGCATGTCTCTATATATATGTTTATATATATATATTTGCCCATGTGCCTGTCGGTGTGTTGGTTAGCCGCCTGCTACAGTGTTTCTGTATTTATGTTTGAGATGGCATTGTCGGCATCGGGGCCTGGCAAATTTTTTTTTGTGTCGTCGTATCTGTGCCATTTATTGTGTTTTTTTTTTCGTTTATGCACCCTGTAAATTAGGGCCACGGGTTGATGGGCACTAAAGTGTAATTGGCTGTGAAAATAGTGGGAATGCATACCGGTTTTATCCTTTTTTATATTGCCATAAAATGTTGCACATAAAATCTCTAAGTTTTTATACCAAATTTTTTGATATTGAAGTTTACTGACACGAATTTGAGGGATCTTTCTAAGGTTGTTGTCTTTAAATGAACATTTTTAGTGTAGTTTAGTATTTATTAAATTTTGTATGTCTTACAAAAATATTTTGTATAAATTTGTTTAAATTTATTTTGCTTATTTTTATATAATTTACTTCTTCGATTTTTTATGATATTTCTTATTATTTAAATAGCATTTATTTCTTATTTGTTCCTTTTACCACGATCAGTCAATCCTGTCACCTGGGAAATCCTATAGGGTATTCATGCCACTCACCTGTTATTGTGGCCCCCTTCCTGTGTTTGTTTGAGTATTTTGTAATTTTTGTCTCGCTTTTGTTCTTCTCTGGTTTTATTTTTTTTTCCTCCATTGGCCGGCGTGTGTTGGCTGTTCGGCACAAAAGTAAACACTTTTCTTGGGTGCAGGCGACTTTACATAGCCCGCTTTTCCCCCTGGCTTTAGCCCCAACTCTTGCCCGTCTAGGCAACGACAGCGGCAAAGGCAAAGGCCCCCATGGCTTATATTTACCTCTCGGCTTAAGCCAAGTCGAGACGTTTGTCTCTTGGCCGCCCGCTTGGATTCTGTTTCGGTTTTCGGGGGTTTTGGGGTTTGCAAAGCACGGGGAAAAATATTTTAAAAAATTTTATAATATTTGTTATAATAATAATAATGCGAACAACAACTTTTTTAATGTTTTTTTATAGTAAAATTGTCATGTTAATTATGGAGACGCTTTTTCTAGTTATGTTTAGTTGTTGAGGAATTTACATTTAATTTACAGCCATTAATTAAAGAAAGAATTAAAAGGAAGAAAATATTTTTATTTAAAACATTGAATCCCCCTGAAAATTATAAGAAAAAGGTGAATCCCATGTTTTATTTATTAAATTCTGCATAAATTATTTCATAAATTATTTCTAAAAATACATAGTTTTATTACTACTTAAATTTTTAACAAAATATATATATTCTTACCAAATACAAGTACATATTTTGTTTATCTGCATAGCCATCGCTCTCTTTACGTTGTCTTAATCCAAGAATTACAATTACAATATGGAATTGGCATTGTTCTTTTTTATTTCTCTCCCTGTACATACATAGGTTGAGCTCTTTTTGTTATTGCTGGTTGTGTGAGGTTTTGGTTCCGTGTTTCGCCTGTTGACGCAAATTGCCAAAATTGCCTGCGGTTGTGTTTACATGGCGAATGTAACAGACAACAGACAAGTGACAGCCGCACGCACCGAATTCAAATAAAATCCAATGCCAATGCCGGCGTGTCTACAAGTGCGAAGGTGGAAAAGTGGGGGTGGTGGGGGGATGTGGCAGGGGGTGGGATGGGACTATGGAAAATGCAGGACGAGTCAGCAATCGTGCGGTACATTATTTAATTTTGACATGTGCTTGGGGTTTTGTCATCTGTATGTACAACGCACCAACTTGTAAATAGCAATTGGCAATTCAAATTTGGGCTAATGTGCCTTTGATATATGGATTGAGGTTTCTTCTACCTATTGATATATATATGCTTAAATATGTACATATATTTATATATATGTATATATTGATATAGATTCCGGCTTAGACTCTCATTTGCGGCCATCAATGGAGCAGGCGTCTTTGATGATTTTATTGGCTTCGGTTTGCCTTTTCCGATAAATCATTTGCATTTATGGCATGTGACAAGTGCTGCCATTTCTCTTACTCAATCCAATGTCCAATGTCTCTTTCCATTTCCCCGCAGCGTATGTCTCTTTCTAATGATGGCCAGTTCTAAACTGAATTGATGGCATTTCCATTAAACATGGCTTCAAATCAAGTGCCTTCCGTTTCCTGTTTCAAATGCAGAGCGTTTCGCTTTAATCTCGACCGGGTTTTGCGGTTTTTTGATTTATTTTCCAATTATGTTTATTTGTGGTTATCGAAAAACAGAGTATAATTCTAGGGGTTAAAGCGGGAATTAAAGTTAAGGTATAAATATCTATATATTTGACATTTACTTTGGTGAAACCCCTAGAAGTTATTGTGTTTTTATTTCTCCTTTAAGTTCAAGTTTTAACAATAATCTCCTTTAAAGCTAACCCAATTTGGCCTTCGTAAAAACTAAATGTTCTCTATAAATGTTTCTTTTTTATCACTTTTTTATTTACCTTTCCTGTTTGGCAGTTCTATGGTCACTCCTCCATTATTTTCAGTTTGTTAAAGATCAATTAAAACGCTCGAATAAACAATTGTACTTTATTGTTTGTCCGATATCGCTTGTTCCTGTTGATAGTTTTTCTTATTTTTTCTGCTGTTGTTGTTGTTGCCATTGCTCTTTGACCGTAGAGAATATTTTCCCATTTCCTTTCAACTTTTCCTCCTGTTGCCTGGGCTTTGTTGTCTGCACTTTTCAATCTCCTTTCGGTTTTCCTCACTCTGTTCCGCTCTCCGGGTTTTGTGTGTATTTTTTGTGTGCAATGTTTGCAATGGCCATTCACTTCTCGAGACATGGATTTGATTGCTTGGATGCCTTTCAATGTCCATACTCCAGCTCTTAACCCGTTTTTATGGGGAATATTTTATAGAGAAGGATATGGAGTTTAATATATTTAAATATATATTTATCATTAAAGGAAATTTTAATTTAGAAAATATATTTTTGAGAGGGCTTTAAAGTTGTATTTGATTTTTAATTTGTTCTTTGTTTTATGGCTATAATTTATTTAAAAATTTAAAGAAAAGCTAAGGCCCTAAGTTCCTGCAATCTTCTAGAAATTAGCATAGATCCCGCTTATTATGCTGGCATTACTTGGCTCAGCTTGAAACTTTTGTGGAATGTTTTTAAGGAAATAAGATTTTTTAAGTACCCAGGAACTCGGCAAAGTTCCAGTGATTTAGGCCGCATTTAGAGGGTTAACTCAGCGCTGCTCTGCTCCTCGATGGGGCTGATGACGACGATGATGATGATGATGATGATGGCCGTGTTGAATGGCGAACGAACGCCCGAGATATAAATTTCAACAGTATACTTTTTTCATCCACTTTATGCTCGTACTTCCTATATTTCTTCACTTTTTTTTTTTTTTGGTTGTTGCTGTTGTGTGTGGCTGAAAAGCAAATCTGTGTAGTGGGCGGTTGTCCTTCCGCTTATCGAAGGAGCAGGGAGCTGGGAGCAGGAGCAGGGAGCAGACGCCGGAGCAGGGACCACAGCCTCTCCACTCCTCTCAGATCGCAGATGCTTTTTGCTGTGCGGTTGCTCCTGCCGAGCCTCAATAAATCTACCATCGCATATCTTTGGGGCTCGCTTTCGTGTTTTTACAGCATCAACAACAAAATAACTCAAAGTGTCATCCAAACTCTTGAAGTCTATTGTGTGGTGCCTTTGTTATACAGCATCCCGTCCCGATACCTTTTCCTTCTTTTCCATCTTTTCCTTTGGCAGGCTGCTTATCCTTACAAAGCGTTTGACGGTTGCAATCGCTTCGCTTCGGCGGGGGCTACACGTGTTTCCAGGGGCGGTGTTCAAGTGGGTGGGGGGACTGGAGCAGTGATTATTTGGCCCTGCCTGGGCACTGGGGCAATATGCAATACCCAATGCCCCAATATCCACTATCCCCCTCAGCCTCGAGTGGCATTTTTATTAGGTGTATGGCTCTGTAAATCACTATGCCACCCACTTAACTACAGGCTCGTATAGAATGCTGAACAAATATATATACACTTAAGAAATAATATATAAAGATATATTTAATAACTCTGTTAATTTCTTTAAAGGTTTATCCCTAAAAATACTTTATTATTCAAAGTTTTTAATAGTATTTTTTTAATTAACACTGAACACAAATGAAATTCTGCCAAAAATAAACAAACAACTATAAATGTCACAAGGTTACTTTAACATTTTCCTTTTAAATTTTATATAAAAATACATTGTAATTTCTTTACATATCTCATATCTTAATTTACAAAAAATTCTTCGAATTTTCAAAATATTTTCGTAAACATTTTCCCCTGCGGAATGTGTTTACCCATTTCGAGGCCAAAAATTCCGTTTGATTTTTAATGTTTTCGAGTGTATACTTACTTATATGCCTTATTCATGGTATTTTGGCGTCTGATAACAATCTAAACAAAATGTATGACATTGTTGGGGCTCCGGCTTCCATTTTTCGCAATGTGGGTCGCCCACGCAACAAAAGGCGCCGCCAAATACCCAATTCCCATGCATATTCCACAGATTTTTTCCCAGGGCCTCCAAGGGGAACAGAACTGTTTAGCCCAGGACCTCCCCCATCATCCGTACCTTTATGTATTTTATGTTACCCACTTCAAGTTGTGCTGGAACTTATTACATATTATAAATCATATCATGGCATGACATTATGCTTAGCATACAATTTGCCACTCGCTCGTTCGTTTCGGCGCTGAAGGTCGAATTTTAAATTTGTGAGCCCAAGAAACTTTTTATTTTTTTGGCAAGTTTTGATTTTTGTTAACAGAGCGAGTATAAATTGAAGTGTTTTGCTTTGTATCGGAGCAGATTTAGGGAGCTTTCTAAACAAGATCCCTAGGAAAACAATTTATAAATATTTGAGTAGCAAGAAGTATGTCAAAAAATATATGAAAATATCATTTAAATTTATAATTATTTTGTATTAATTTTCCCCCTCAAAAACTTTGTAATAAATATTCCCTTCACTAGACCAACAACAACCATTTTTCAGCAACATTAATTATCCCCAACACTCGTAATGAACAACAATCAAGAATTTAATTGGTTTCGTCGCTTTGCATACCAATTTTGGTTTATTTTTAAACATAAATTTAAATAAAGTTCTTTATAGTATACATTTATGTGGCAACATTATGACATTAGCTAAAGTATAGAACCTCCTTCTTCGATTCCGATTCGATCCACTTCGTTCCAGGATGGGGTCTTGTGTTGCAAATACTGTTTGTCCTCCTTCGAAACAGCAGCTTGCCGTGGTGTCGACAAATTACATAGGCTAATTAGCATATATATCACATACTTCCTAAATTAAGAGCTAAAACTAAAAACTAAAGCGACGAACGTGCGTTTGTGTCTGCAGCGAATGGATATCTTTCTCGCTTTTAAGTATTTTGATTTGGTATTATAGTTCTCTTACATCGAAGTTTAAGTTTACAAAAAATTTAATGGGCTTCCCATGGAAGGCAGGGGAAAGCATTAAGTATATACATATACATACATCGATTTGCGTTGTGTTTAGTAATAGTAACTCTTGTTTCGTTTTTTTTGTTTTATTAAATATTTTGTTGTTTTTTGCATAATTTCATAAGAATACTTTGATTTTGTTGCTGCGGAAGTTCGTTGCTTATCTTTTTCGTTTCGTTTCTTTTCTTTTTTTTTTCAATTTTCTTGTGCATTTCTTGTTATCTCTTTTGGGTTGCAAGTGGAAAAGTGAAAAAGTGGAAAAGTTAAAATGAGATCAATACCAAACAAACAAAGGCAAAGGCATTAGAAAGACTTGGCTGGATATTTGGTATTCCTATCTAAGCGATTCTAAGCCGGATTCATTCAGAGCGACTTGGCCAGTGGCGCCTGACCATACTCGAAAAGCGAAAACATAAATTTTGAACCAAAAAAAGCGGGAATACTTAGGGGCTAATTAACGCTTGATTACATTAGTATTTGCAGTGTTTCTTTGCTGTTGTTAGTAGTATTTCGAAAGATCTCTCTTGCTCAGATGCTGTGGTCCATGGAGACCGGATCGTAGGAACGTTTCTTGGCGCGCTGCTGGTAAATATAACCGGAAAGCACGAAGATGGTAATGGAGGCCAGCACCGCGTAGCCCAGCAGATAGTTGAAGTAAGAGTAAGAGGTCTGGTCGAAGGCACTCTGGCAGATGACGATGGGTCCCAGAGGAGGGGCAGCGGTTGTGCTGGCTGAGGAGGTGGGGCTACTAGTGGCTATCAACTCTGCTGTTTTCTGAACAGAAGTCTGGGTGGTGCTGGTTGTGGTGGTGGTGGTCTGTGGTTCGTCTAGTAGTGGCGGCAGTGGCGGCAGGGAGTCTAGCTCTTCCTCTTGGTCCTCCGGATTCAACTCCTGGGACTCCTCGTCCGTGTAGCCATCTTCGTGCGGCATTGGTGCACACTTGGGCCAGCACACCGGACAGCAGGTGTCCTTAAGCATGACCTGCCGCTCGCTGGGGCAGTTGAGGTTGCCGCAAAAGGACATGGCACACTTGGACTCACCCTTGACACACTCGCACTGCTGGCAGCCATCCGTCCAGGTGTCGCCATCCTTGTAGAATATCCCCGGTATCTTGGACTCGCACACGCCACCGCCTGCCTGCTCGTCGCAGCTCTGGTGGCAAAATAGAAATCCGGAGTTGCACTTGCACCGCTGGCAGTCCTTCAGCCACATGAATGCCGTGTCCACCACCTTCGTGCAATTGGGTTCGGCGCGACATTCGTAGGTGCCGCAGCACTGTCCCGGCACCTGCATGTTTTCTGCCACAAGCTCCGCCACCACCTCGTCATCGTTGCAATCGGGAATGTAGCAGGTTTTGCACACACACTTCCGGGGCAGGCAGCACTTCTGGTACTCGCTCTCGGAGATCGAGCTATTGTAGTAGGACACCGACACCGGTAACTCCACCGTTGTGTCATTGTCCTTGTCGCCGACACTGGGATCGTTGGGTAGCTCCACCGCATTTGACTTAATCAGCTCCACCGCAATCAGGTTCTCGCGCACCGCACTGTCCGCCGGGCAATGCATCTCCGCGTCCGGCGGACACTTGACCGAGTCACACGAAATCGGCAGCGCCGGATTCTGGTCAACTGTAACGAAATAATCGGGAGGCGAGATGGTCAATAAAATATGAAGGTCTCAGTTGCAGCTTAGATGTACTTAAGTGGGGTTGGGTGTGTGTGGGGGGTGGTGCTTTGTAGGTGGCAGGCTTTAATGGAAGGTCGCCCGAAGTATGGCACTGTGTTTAAGACTTCTTAACTACAGGAAATATAGTAATAGGGTAAGCCTCTTAAAAGGACAAATAAACTACATGAGAACCTACAGGAAATATTATAGTTTTAGTACATTCAAGAGCTATTAAAGTTAAGTTAACTTTATCATAGGATATGAGAGAGGAGAAAGTGCAGAAGCTTTAATTATATTCACTTGTTATTTAGCAGATCAAAATTTCTGTACACAAAAGTTCTTCCCAACTTTATTTTTAATTAGAAACTGTACAATTTTCCTCTGCTCCACTCACTTTTAAATTATATATTTTTCACAAGTTTTCCCATATCTTTGGCTTAATTATTCCCCTTTTTAGTCTCTGGGTCAGTGGGATATAGTATATAACTGAATGCATTAAGGTCAGGCTTATCTGATGGCATGTCCGTTCCTTATCTAGGCAAGTGATTCATTAACCGAGAACGGAACAGGAGGGAGTCACCACCTGCATGGCTGGTGGCCAGGAAGAAAAAAAGTTAAACCAATTAAAGTTTTTCTCCACTTTCTGGAAATGCTATTACGACTGCTATTGATTGTTGACTCTCTGTTTGCCTTCCATTAATTTTATATTCTATACCAGAGACTTCCCCATCCCCGAAAACAACCCACTAAAATTTTGGGGCTTTTCTTTGGTCGCTTTTCTTTTTTGGGTTTTCCGCGGGCTTCGCTTTACGGAGTTTTCTCTCCTTTCTTCGGTGCACGTGCACGTTCATTGTTCAAGTTAATTTGTCATTTTCACTCGCCCATATAATGGGAAATTTCCCTCTTTTACCGTTCTGTGCCCCGCCATGCCCTTTAACCTTTGAGTTGGAGCCCCTCGATTTTCCTTTTTCCGGATAAACAATCAAGTTCTGGCCGAGGACAAAAGTAAATATCTGGCTGGGAAAATCTACTTGATTTAAGCATAAGAATCTCCGCAGTCTGTCGAATATTAAAAACTAAACTTTTTCGGTTCGGCTTTGTTTTTTTTTTGTTTTCATTTTCTTGTTTTTTGGTTTGTTCCTTTGGGCCTGCACTTTGATGTCGGGGGGACAGAATGTTTGTGGGGGTTTGTTCCGTGGGACAGAGACCCGGACCCAAGCGACGGTGGCGGCTGCTTTGAAGGATCTCAACAAACTTCTTACACTTTATTTAATTAAAGTTTTACTTGTTCGCTGTTTTTCGCATTTATTCGCTGACGCTGTCGTGTTATCAGCGGGACAGCTGGGACAGTTGTCAGCCGCCCTCGTATCCGCAGTTCGACTTTGAAGTTTGGCGGCGGGAGGTTAGATTTAAACGAGGCATGTCCAAAAAATAAAAACAATTTAAATGTTGTTCAACTTGATTTCGACAAAAATCAGACAAAAGGCAATGAAAATAATTGGGATTAGTCGTTGATTATATGCTCTTATTTTTTGAGGGATTTTGTAATAGGTTTCTTGGTAAGAAATAATATTTTATAGATATAGTAAAAGACATAAATATTGAGTATATAGAAGACAGTGAGAAACTTGATTTTATATACCATTTTATATATTTAAAACTCTTCTAAAGTGTCAATAATTGTTAGATTAAACTTTTTATAGACTTTAAGCAGGTTTTAACTATCTTTTCATAAAAAGTTTCTAGCTTAAGTTTTAATTTTTCTTTTCAGAGTTAGCAAAAAGGTAATATCTTATTGTTTGTTGGGTTAAAAAATTACCCACAACTTAAATCCTGACCAACTTGTTTCCTAAGAAAAATGTCTTCTATTCAAGAAATTTGTATACTCTTCTGATTTCTCAGGAATAGAGTCTACATACATAGTAACCCATGAATCATTAAAAAGTTATTTTTTCTTGTTTAATATTAAGCACTGTTTTATGACTGTCAGGGTCTTTTGTAATTAAAAATAAATTATTCACAGTTTTCTTTCTATTTAAAAATGACAATTATGATTTCAAGGAAGAGATAAATTTTTTGTATTGTTTTTTTTATAATTTATAATTATTATTAAATACAAATACGTAAACTTACTAAAAATACTCTTCCCTCTGCTGTAGAGTAACCAAAAAAAAAAGGAAAATGTGAATGAATTAGCCGCCAGACGAGGACATGGCATTGCATTTCGCATTTCGCAGAGCTCAGAGAGCTGAAGTTGGCTCACACTGGCGGAGCAACTGTCAGAGTAGCCGGCCACCTAACCTAGATAAAAACCAAACCGCACACTTGGCTGCCTATTCAGATAAAGTCGGTGCCGGCGACAGAACCAGAAGCTATGGAGAACCGGGGCCCAGAACCAGATCCCCCCAAGACTCCGGGGAAGAGGACAAAAGCGCACAGAAACTTGTAGATACATGGTTGGCTTTTTATATTACCTTATATTTTTTGTACTCTTTTTTTATACTCTTTTTTTTTGTAGATTTTTTTTTCCCCCACTTTGGCTGCTACTTTGGGGTCTTCGGTGAGAAACTTATAAACAGCCGTGGAAAGTTTTCATAAAGGATGAAAGTACGAGAACTCGCACACACACTCTCTCTCGAGTGTTTTGCATTTTATGTAGCTTGAATGGAGAAAAGACAGGAGAATGGAGAGCGGAGGGGGTAGCGGAAAAGAACTCTTTAAAAAAGCAAAAACTTTTTTAATAATCCAGCGACAACGAGAACGACAAACAACACTGGCTGCTGCGACCTGCAGATACAGATACAAATACAAAATATCTTCACTCGGAACTGTGTCAGGAATTTAAAATTGTTAGTTTATTTCCTGCGGCAGCTGTGATTGGGAATCCAGTTTATCCCCCGGCAGCACAGGTGGATATACTACATATGTATATATGGACACCTGAAGCCACTTGCAAATTGAGTGATTTCCCGGTGGCAGGCAACCGAGAGATTCATCTGTGCGGCTGGCAAGCCACAGACCATAAGCCGTCCGATGTTACCTAATTTTCATCTCAGATAGAGTCTCGGAGTGTGTGATTTTCTTTTGCCTTGCCTGGCCAATCAGCCAGTCCTCCATCCATCCATATATCCATTCATCCATCCATCCATCCATCCATCGGTGGCGAACCCTTTTGTTGTGCCACTTTTGGGGCTGCTCACTGAGTGTGTTATCTGGCCAGATTATCTGGCTGAGTGAACGCCTCGGCTAAACGAAATTCAATCAGGCTAATAGCTGGCATAACCACACTCAAAAAATTGGGGATTATTTAAGGAAATATTTATCAAAGAAGTTTTCAAATAGTTTTCATAAAATTACCAGACAAAAAGTATTATTTTGAAGTTAATAAAATCTTTTATCAATCTCTTAAAAGGTGTTTAATGTATAATTTTCTTTTCTACAAAAATCGAAACTATTTAATACACATATTTTTTGCCAGTGCTTTTGCCCTGAGTGCTGCCTTTGGTTGTGATTTGATTATGCAACTGCCTCTGGCAGTCACATTCCCAGCTCTGCTTCGCTCGAATCGCAGCGATGATGCCAAGCTGGCCGATACGTCTGGGCCACTCGGTTTTGGCCTTACTGTACGGTCTGACCAGGGTATTTGGTTTGATGGCCACCGGCAAGTCAAGTCCTTGGGGCATCGAGCGGGTGAGAAGGAGTTTGTATTGGCGCCTCCACGGCTGGGTGATGCTGATCTTTGTGGGCGTCTTTTCGCCCTACGCCTTCTTTTGCATCTACCAACGGATGGCCTTTCTGCGTCAGAACAAATTGCTGCTCCTGATTGGCTTCAATCGATATGTCCTGCTGCTGGTCTGCGCCTTCGTCACGCAGTGGATACACTGTTCCAAGCAGGAGGAGATCATTGGGTGTCTAAATCGATTGCTTCGATGTCGCCGGGAGCTCCGCAGGCTGATGCATACGCGGGAGCTAAGGGATTCTCTGGACTGTCTGGCCACTAGGAGGCATCTCATGCAATTGGGTCTGCTGCTGTTCTCCTTCATATTTTCGACGTGTCAACCAATTCAGGTGCTCAAGGATGATCCAGAGGTCAGGCGTAATCTGACTTATGCCTGCTGTTTGGTCTTCGTTCTCACCTGCCAGCTGACCCTGCAGCTCTCCCTGGGGATGTATACACTGGCGCTGCTTTTTCTGGGTCACCTGGTAAGGCATTCGAATCTGCTGCTGGAGCGGATACTCGCGGATGCAGGAGGCATCCTGGAGGGCAGCGCCTTGCAGGCTGGCTATGGTGCGAATCGCCAGCAGTTGTATCGAAGCCAACAGCAGTGGCTAGCCCTGGAGCTGTGGCGTCTGCTTCGAGTGCATCAGCAGCTGCTGAAGCTGCACAGATCTATAAGCTCCCTATACGGTGTCCAGGCAGTCTGCTTTGTGGCCTACGTGCCCATGGAGTGCATGGTGCATCTGTTTTTCACCTACTTCATGAAGTACAGCAAGTTTATAATTCGAAAGTACGGTCATGGCTTCCCGCTGAACTACTATGCCATTGCCTTTATGACGGGTTTATTTACCAATCTCCTGCTGGTGATTCTGCCCACCTACTACTCGGATCGGAGATTTAGTGGCACCAGGCAGAGGCTTCGCTGTGAAAGTCTAGCATTTTCAACGCGAATCACTGCCAAGGAACTCAGGAATACGGTGAGTTTAGCAATTGTGACATTACATGCACTTGTTCAGTTTACAAAAAAACAAACTAATTAAATGTCATTTATATTCAGTGATGCCTGCTCGTAAATGACACATCATAAAATAGTTATGAATAATTAAGAACCCGCATATAAGGAAGAGCATTTAAAGCTATGGAAAACGAATCAATAAAGATTGAAAACTGATTGATTTCGATGTACAATGCTTTCAATTGAATCCGAACTGACTTCCTGAATTCTTTATTACAATTGTAAATGCACTTTTTTAATACCCTTTGAGGCATATAAACTTCTAGAATAGAATGTTTCTATATGTCTTTAGAGTCACACCTTAATATTTAATTAACTTATCGTTCCTGCAGCTCAACTACTACGGCCTGTATCTGAAGAATGTGGAGCATATATTTACTGTCAACGCCTGTGGACTGTTTAAGCTGAATAATGTCTTGCTGTTTTCCATAGTGGAGGCGATGCTTGATTACCTGATTATACTGATACAATTTGATAAGGTCTTGAACCAGTAGCTGGGCCCAGACAATGCCCATAAATAAATAGCCTATAAATTAAGCTGTCTGGGGTAGATATATGTAAGCAGATGCCCGGGGAAGGGGTGGTGGCTTAACTTACGTGTCGTTGCACTGGAAACAAATATTAGTCCATATATTATTAGCATCTGGTGCAAGCACCTCCTTGGCATGTGCAAGCTGGGCATGTTGCTGCTTCTCTTTACTCCCAGAGGGGGTGGTGGTGAGTTGGGAGATGGTGGGGTGTGCGGACAGCAGCTGATGACAATCGATATGACCTTGCCTGGGTCGCCCCAGAGACTCGTGTGTGCGAAAGTTGCGAATTCCTGCCCGATATCAAATCATATAAATGTCTCGTTATAATTTGCAAAAATCAAAATCAATTGGCATCTTTTCGGCGAAAATCAACTGCAAAAAAAGGGAACACACAGAGAAATTAATAATAAATTCGAAATATAAAATAAATCATATATTTCTTAGTTTAAGTTATAATTTATTTGTAAAAGTTACGAAACTTCCTCAAAATATAAGCAAAAACTAATAAATAAAAGAAACGTTTTTAAGCTGTGTAATATTTTCAAATTAATTTGTATTTATTTTCTTTAGGATTCTCAATTTTTCCCCCCATAAACTTGATAATTTTCTTTTTCAGTGAACGAAAGAGTTTATTTGTTATTCCGCTCATCAGATGAAATGCGAATTCTAATTTGATTGCATTCGCCAAATAAAAAAGCAGAGCAGACCAGAGCCAAAAGGCAGTAAACACTCGACGCGTTAATAAGAACAGGCACCTTCTGCCTCTGCCTTCACAGCGAAATTTTTTTTTGGGGCTCTTTTATTCGGGTTCGCGGATCGGTTCGGTTTTGGTTTGCTTTGGTTTGCTCGCCAGTTTCGTCACTGCTAAAAATAGCAACCTTTTTTCGGCTCTGCGAGTATGTTAGTTTTAATGACCAAGTGCCAGTCTCCCCATCAGCCAGAGGTGAAGGTGGCGGAGGAGGAGGAGGAGGAGCAGCAGCAGCAGCACGCCGGGGTATCAGCGTTAGGCAACGAGGGTCGGGGTCAGCCATTTTCCCCGGCAACCGAGAAATGTTTGCCCATGTTTTCTGGCTTTGCTGAATGGGAACCGAAAATTGAAAGCCCCACCGATAGGCACTGATAAAGGTAGCCCAAGCCCGAGCCTCCATACAAAAATTGGGGAAAATTGGGGGGCGGACCTGCTGTTCCCTTGTTCCAGCATCCATAAAAGGCCTGTCCATGTCCATGTCCGTGTCCAAATCGAACAAATTTGACTTGTGTGCACTGCGCAGAGGGCACTGAGAACTTAAATTTAAATTACAAATATTTATAGGTCTTAAAACATGATAAAACTTTGTTGAAAATTAATTAATTAACTAGAGGCAAATGTGACTAATTTATTTACAAAGATATTTCAACTTCAGTTATCATTTATTATCTCTCCAAGTGAGATCTTATTTGAATATATCGAACATTAGTATGCCTTAATATTTAGTCTTCATTAAGACTCATAAAATAGAGAAGAAAATAAAAGGGGGAATGAAGTCATCTGATTTAAATCTCGTTTTATCTTAACCATGCAATCAACAATTGAGACTACTAATTCGAGTTTTAGGTGTTTTGCTTCTCGGTTCATTAATTATTAACAAAAAAAATGCAACAATTTTAACCTAATTAAGTTTGATTAATAGCAAAAGATAGGAACTATGTGAATACATAACAGAAGTACTTGATTTTTGCCAGTGTTTTATTGTCATTGAATGCCGGACGATGATTTGCCTTTCATATGCATTCAATCAATTCCTAAACGTATCCATCCACTCCCATTTAAACGAGTCTATGGGCCAGAGATTTATGAGATTGAGATACGAGCTTAGCTTGGCTTAAACTCTGTCGGGGAAACTGAATTTCCTTTCATCAAATGTCGGATGGTCCCTGCAAATGAGAGAGAGAGCTTCCTTCTCCTGCTCTTTATCTTATCTGCTGCACAATTTGCATAACCCAAACCAGAGACAGGGGGGAAAATCAGAGCCAAATTCGGGTGAAGAGCGCTTTAATTGCGGGGTGTTGTTTTTCACTTAGCCGATAAACCCGAGCTGCTGCGATTCCTGTTGCACGAAATATCTTTCGGATGGAGTCCGTCCACTCCGATTCGAGTTTAAAGTATATGAAAACCGAGTGTGTTTGTGTGTGAATAGAAATTTCTGAGAATCTGTTTGCTTTGGTAGTACATACGTACATGCAGGTTCAGTAACCTATTGAGTGTGTGCTGACGCTCCTCGGAGAGTTGCCCATAAATATCGTCTATTTGGCTAAGCGAAGCCACAATAAACAATTCAAGATTAATGAACCCACAAAAAATATATATATGTACATATATCGTTTATAAAAGGAAAAACGGGGTGAATAAGTAGTCCGAAAATTGGTTATAAATGCCGGCAAAAATTGTATGGTATATAAGGAGAGAGAAGTATATATTCTGAGAAGTTCGCCTGACAACAATCAGGGCTTATATTGTTTGTATCTAGAGGAATTTTAATTATCGTCTCGTTGGCTTCACCGCACAGATCTTATCTTATTTGGGTCGGATTTTGTCGGATCTTTTAATCTTGGCTTCCTGTTGTCACTTGTTTTTACCCTCTCATGGTCGGGACTTTCATTTCAACGCGTAGAACTTTCCCTGCAACCTGAGGTTCAGGTAAACACAAACAAGAAATGTTTTATCAATTGGTAAAGTCATTTCTGTTAATGACTGGCTTTTTTGAAATAAAAACTGGCAAATTGAAATATTTTTTAAAGGTTTGTATATATTTTTAGAGGTTTTCTGGTAAGCGATAACTCCCCTTACGTTAAGACTGCATTTTCTCCTAAGCTTCTCTCTGAGATTCACCTTTGTATCTATATCTTTAAATGCACATTGGATCGCTTAGTTTTTCTTTCCTGTTAAGAGTTTCTATTTGCCGTGGAGAGCGGTGCATATGTACTCGTTTAACTGAACGGTTACCTTGGGGGCATTCTCTGGAGCTTGTATCTCTAGCTCAGTATCTTTGTATCTGTCGCCGGGGCCTGTATCTGCATCTGCAGCTCTGACTGTGTGTGCGGTAATCGCATATTTGTGTTGATGACTAAACTGTGATAGCGCGTAGCTAAGTAACTTTTTCCAGCAAAAACAAAAAAAATAGATAAAAAGTCAAGGGGTGGGTGGCTCTTTGCACTGAACTATGAAACGCTGACGAATGCCAGCGATTTCCTCGAGTTCATCATCTTTTTACCTCGAACGCAAAGTTAAGCTTTATTATTGCCATAAATTTTCACTTGAATGCGAAATCTGATGCATCTATGCTTTAGCTTTGGCTTCAGCTTTGGCTGTAGCTCCGACGCTGGCTTTTTTAGCCTTTTTCTTTTTTGCTGTTTATCTTGGAGCGGCAACGGGGCAGAGGGGCAACACATGCAAAATCCGCTTCAGTCTGTGTGCATAAATACTGCCAACACATATGCACACATGCCCGCTATTTGCTCGTGTTCGCGTACAATAATTTCACGTTCAACAACTTTTGGCTTTTTTGATGAGCCAGCAGAAGCAGCAGCAGCAATAGCAGCAACAGCAGCAGCAGCAACATCAGCACAGCAGCAGCAGCAACATCGGCAGCCCTCACTCGAAAGGTACGGCGCGAAGGCGATTACAAAGGGTCTTGTGGGGGGCCAAGAGGGGGCCTTGCAAGGGGTTTCGACAGGGGTTTTGCAGGGGGCTTTTGGGGGGGCCAAGAGCGAACCTCGTGTGCGGCAAGGCGGGCTCTTTCTGTTGCCATAGCCACCGCCACTGCCATTTTAGCTCGGCATCTCTTTTCAGCGCACTGCAATTCGGAGTTGGCCCGCGGAACTTCAGGCGAAAAGTACACTGAGCCATAGACTGAACTCCCAAATTTTAATAAATAAAAATAAGAAATAACCACATGATTTTTAAATATTTAAATGCCTTTTTTTAAACTATTCTTTAAATAATTTATAAAATAGATTAACAATTGTATTTCTTTTGTTTAACTTTTCCCTTAACAATGATTTAATGTTGTTAATTTTTAAATTGGCAAAATTGAACCAATAGCTTTATTTAATTGTAAACATTTCTAAACACATTCATTGAAAATTCAAGTAATAAATAAACTGTTGAAGATTTATTTGTGATTAATATTTAAAAGAGAAAACCTACCTCTCAAATTAAAAGCTTTTATTATCATAAATAAGTTAATAAATGAAGAATAAATACCCCTGAACATTATGATTAGAATTTCCTGAAAGATCTCTAAAATGAATACAAAAATTCAAAGCATTTATTCAACATTTTCCGACTTAATAGACCCACATATTTACACCATTTACCCATTTTTCCAACGGCCTGTGTCTTCGGAGAATTCCGCTATTATAAGCTTATGAGATTGTAAATCGTAGGTATATTTTCAATCTTCAAATATTTCGTTTAATGGGCGATGACGTCAAATTAATATGGGAAATGCTAAATAAATCTGTGCTGGGTGTTGGAATTTAGTGAACAATTTATAGTTTGTACGTCACAATTTCATCTTGAGTCGAATGTTTTTTTTTTGTTTTCTTATTTTATTGTATGCGCCGCCGTTATAGACCATATGAGAAATATTAAATGATTTTAATTACATGTTGGAATTTTTTTTGTGCGGAATCATATAATTTGGGTTTGTTTGTTTCATTTTTACGCGATGTCATAAAGTTGAAAATGAAATATTATGAGATTATTATTTTAATTTGTATTTAATGCGTGATTCGGGGCCTGTTTGCTTATTTTTTTCGCTCTCGTTGCTGGATTATTTATATGAAAGTCTGGCGAGCAAGAAATATATGTATATCACATCACCTTGTGTGCTGTGAAAAATTATAATGTTAACACATTTATATTATTTGATGTCAAATTTTCTGTGGTTTATGCATAACAAATGATACATAGAAACGTCATTTGCTATGTTATGTTTTTCGGAAGTTCAAGTTCGTTTTCAAACAAATTGTATGCGAAAAATAAAACATGGTACAAATTTCGTATTCAAATTTTTGCCAGGGGAGAAGCAGAAACATTGACATGTTTTTCTTTTGATGTATGGAATGAGCTTCTTATTGATGCCACCGGGTGTCAGATTTCATTTCAGTGTAGCCAGCCGGGCCCGGGCCTGGCCTGGCCTGGTCGAAGCCGTCGTCGTCTCGTCTCGTTTCATGACGGTTTTGTTATGCTTTTGGTCGCTTTTGCCTCGCTTTGACCTCTGAATTTACTGAGTTTACTGAATTTGCCTCTATGCCGCTCGCTTTTTGCCCAGAATACCCTTTCAAGGTGGAGTCTGTAAAGTTTTTCCAGCGGGGGCCAATCAATTGCTGAACTTTCATTTGCATTTCGCTGAGCTGTTGACGGGAATCGCTTTGAACTCTAAATGGTACGCCAGCAAGTTTTTAGAAGGGGGCTATTTTTTTCCAAGTTTTCTTCAGTTTTAAACGATGTGAAGGTGGGCATAAATGAAGGGGAGAACACTTAAACCAGTAATGGAATGGGATTAAAATTTTTTTTTATATTATTTTTAAGGTTTTTCAAAGCTTATCTTTATAGAAATTAAAACAAATTTAAACAAAAAAAAATTTTATATACATTTCAGCACACTTTCATTATATTTATTGTATTATTTATATTTTTTATAGTAACTAACCTAACCCAATAAAGTATTCATTATTTATTTTTAGATTTTATTCATTTTATAAGAGCAATATATTACTATACAATATTTCTCTTCTCTTCAAAATTAATTAATCCCTTAAATTTAAGAACACAATTTAAAGAAAGATCATGAATAATGATTACCAAAAATTTTGAATATCCCAATTTATCCCAGAGCATTAAGTCTTCGTCTCTGGCACTTCATTTGTTGTCCCTTCTCCTGTCTTTTATTTATTTGCTTTGGTTTAATTTTTTTCCGTTGTTGCTTTTTAATGTTTGCCTCCTTAAGTCGTTCTTCTTTCATTGGAAATTAATTTGTTTGCAGAACCAATTGATTACAAAGGGAAATGAGTAAGATATCGACGCCTCATAAGCATAAATTTGAGCTTAAGATACTTTAGTATCTTTCAGGTTGTACTTAAGGCATGTTTGCAGTTCTTCGTTGCTTAAAAATCCTACCGATTCCTTCAGCTGCCATTTAATAATTCTAAAAAAATCGATTTGAAATCAATTCGAACCTGTCTCAGCCACCGAATGTTTCCCCAGAGCATTTAAGATTCGACTCTGTCACGTCAGCTTTTCCCCCAACTTCTGGCTTTTATTTATTTGCTCTGGTTTCTTATTTTCGGCGTTGCTCGTTCGCCTTTTGCCTCTTTAAAGCTTGCCCCCTCCCCGATTCTCCAGTTATTGCCAGTTGGCTGGCATACTATACCTATAGTAGAGTGTGTAGTGTGTAGTAAAGTGTAGTGGCGAGCTTAAGTAAGCCTTTAATGGGGCATGCGTGCCGCGTGGGGGTAGGGGTTAGGGTAAAAGGGTTGGGGGCATTACGAGATACCAGATACCAGATACAGATACGAGATACGCGATACGGGTGCCCAGTGCGTGGCGCGGCTAATGAAATCAAATTGTTCGATCATTGCGATAAATTCACTTCCACCTCTGCCTAATTTCTGTCCATTTACGCATGCCGTCGCTTTGCGTTTGCGCTTTTTAACCTTGATTTCTTAGTGTAAACAAAAAAAAAAAAATACAAATACAAATAAAAAATTAACGAAAAAAAGGAGAAAAAAAGAAAAGGCCGAAACTGAAACGAAAAAAAAAGCGCGACACAGTCCTCGAGTGGGAGTGGGACGCCAGATACAAGATACCGAGATACAAAGATACATCGCCGCATAGAGTAGTACGAAAAGCTTTCAGCATTTTGACGATCTGTCAGTCGCGCCGACTATTTGTCTCTGTATTTTCGCTGCTCGTTCCTCATCTGTTTTCTGTTTTTATTTTTTTTTCTCCTATTCGGCTTGTTGGCTTTTTATTAAGTTACCTATTTATAATTTGTTTATTACTTAGCAAATGCCTGCGAATAATGTTTAAATATATGTATATGTGTGTATGAACGTGTGTGTGCAGCATCTGGAAGGGAAACCTTGCTGAATGAAAATCGCTTGAAAATAAGCCAAAGAGCGCGGCGCACACACGAAAACCATAAATATTTTATAAATGACGTTATTGTACAGTTTTTCCTCTTGTTATATTATTAGCTATGCTATCTTATCTATGTACGGCGGACTCAACGTGTCGCCGCCGAGAGTATATTAGGGTTTATAATGAGAGTGTGTGTATAGTTTTTTGTCGGCGAGTGTGTCGTCGTCGTCGGTGTTTGTTTGTATAGCCATATTGGGTGTTTGTACGCTACCGTCATTACCCTTCCACTACGTTTTTTTTTTATGCTGCCGCCTGCTGGCTTATATAATCGGTCAGAGAAAAATTCAAAAAACAAAAAAAAAGTTCACAAGAAAATAATGGTTTGAAAAATGATTTAGTCGCAGGTCCGCACATAATATATAGATTATGTAGAATTAATGGAATGCTCTTCTCTACACACCTGTGCCACGTAAATTGTGCTGTCTGCTGCCGCTGATTGCTGCTTCTGATGTTGTTTTTATTGCTGTTGCTGTTTTTCTAGTCACCTATAGGTTTGCCGTAGTTCACATTTTATTTTAGTTAACAACACTCACACACACATTTCGTTTAGTTTTGTATTTGATATTTGTTTTCATCAAGACATGTTCTCACTTCACTAAACGAAAATTAATAATAAATCTAGTTTCTTTTTTGTTGTCAAGTTGTTTTCATTGCCTTTCAAAACTCACGCGTTCAGTGCTGAATATTAACTGAATTTTCAAGCTTGATCCCCACAAATTTAAAGCTCGCTGGGGCTCTCTGTTGGCGCACGAGAGTGAGTTTCGGGGCTGAGATACAGATACAAAGAGAGGAATAGAGAGGCCGATGACGCGATCTGAGAGTTTGAAATACAAATGTATCTTTAACAAAGCTCGCTCTCTGCTGGCCCGCATTCCTTGCAACTGCCTTGCAATGTGTCTGTAGCTCTCTTACCGGCTAGCCGGCTTCTTCGGCTGCTCTCCCAATCTCCCACTCTCTGTTTCTCCACGGAAAGCTTTTTGGGGATCGTTTGGAGAGAAGCATAGATCAACGTCAGATACAACAGGTCGTAAATTGCCCCAAAGCAAGTGGAGAAGATGGAATTTTCGGTGAGTGCATCACGTGCGAGCGTTCGCGAAAAAACTGCAACAGGGATCGATCGATCACACGCATATTAATCGAGGGTGTGGATCGGATCGTAGCAGGGGAATCAGAGGAGGCATCTCGGGGGAAAAAACAGTAAAGATCGTTGCCTCCATTCCGCATTTCCAGGCCAAGGCGTGTGCGCCATGCAAATGCGAGGTGCGAAATGCAAAATGTTAAATGAGCAAATGGAAATGGAATATCACGACAACACCAGCCTCACGCCCATCGGATCAGCGGTGCGGATTAATGTAAAATGTGAAATATGCAAAAAATTTATTAACATGCCTGGTGCACTGACAGAGAATTTCGGGAAGATTTATTAAAATAAAGATAGTTTTTATGGCAAAAAATTAATTAGTTTTAGCAAAAACATAGTTTAATTAGAAAAAATGTGTAAAAAATTATAATAATAATTAAAAGTATTATAATAAAATTCAAAAGAAATTAGAAAAAATTATCATGATTTGTATTATTACCATTAATCAATTAATTATAATAAATCATTAAAAAGAGTGGCTGAAAATATCCCAAAATACAAAAATTAATCACATATTTTTCTCTTTACAACCAAATAAATTAATTCTTTTCTCTCAGTGCATGACATACGGCTCGAGAGATCTCCACATGCATTTATTCGGCAGCCGATATAATCCGCTTGTACTTGCAGATTGTTAAGGTGACTAATTGCTAAGTGAGCGTTGCGACGCGGCGCGGTGGCGGATGAGTAATATTTTCGATTCGCCCTCGTAGGCTGGTTTCGGCAGCAAGTGTCGTCGGGAATGAATCCGAAACAATGTCAAGTGAATATTCTGCTGGCGGAATTATTGGATTTACATATTCACAGAACTGGCATAAATATTGATACAATCTTTCTCTCCCCGCCAGACGTTATTGATATTGTGAGGAATCTTGTCGAATGCGGAAATCAGAGGTGCCTTTCAGTGTCTTCTTTATTCGTATGTCTGTTGACGTCTGTAATTATATTTGTTTGCTATTTGTTTTCAGAATTGTACCTCATAAAACCAATCTTAATTTGTTCATCAAGCTGTGTAATTAAAATTCTGTAATATAAAAGAAATTAAGGTGGGTTATAAACTGAATATTTAATTTTCATTCATTATGTGGAACTTTAAAAATAATTCATATTTTGTATATTCCTTGGCAGTTTTTATTTATTTTAAATGGTATAATTTACATTATTTCTGGATTCTGTAAGCATTAATTTATATTTTTATATTTATAAAAACAAATATATAGTTTTCTCTTCAAGTACTCACAAAATATAGCCCCAAAATCCCAAATAAATTATGTAAATCTTCTAAAAGCTTTACCATCAAGTGTATTTTTTTTGGCAATTCAAAATAAACGATACTTCTTTGGAATGGCTACCATGGTTTTACCCATTAAGGTGTTAACTCACTTGAGCGATACACTTTTTGCTTGTTTTCTGCCACTCAAAGGACATTAACCAAGCCACAGAAGAAATCGGATACTTTTCCTTTATCTCGACGCCATTAGCTTTCCTTTGCCACCGACAGTGCATGGCGAAAGCGGGTGTATTTTACTTAAGTTTTGCCGCTTCCCTGCTGCTTTCCGCTTCTTGTGACAGTTTTCATGGTCAGTTTGCCCCATAAACTGGCAGCAGATAACAGCAGAAAGGCAGAGAAAATCCGTATAATGAAATAAAAATACATAGCTAAATAAAATGGACAAATGGAAGGACGGAATCAAAATGAACAGCCAGGGCCAACAAAAAGCATGGAGACAACAACATTGATTTCACTTTAACGAGCTTGTAATGTCTTTGAGCCGGCTCAAAGGCGAAAGTATATAAAGAGCGTTATGTATACGACATGTGGGCCACGCAGTTGCCATGCTGCGATGTGCTGTGACTGCCACTGCCACTGTTCGTCCTCCTAGTGGATGAAAAGTTTGCCGGGTGCTGTCACATCCTAATAGGATAATAACGAGCCAAGGCTGAGCGAAAGTTGTTGCGCCTTGCAGCCGAAACTGTCGAAAAAAAAATAAAATATGTAACAACAATAAACGATGATAAGGGGCCAAGAAACGTGTCGGCTTCTGTCGCCATTGCCTCAAACTCAGTCTCAGAAACAGTCTCAGTTTTAGCCGTCTTCAGCCGCAGTTAGAACTTAAACTGGGGTTATGGGCTAGGTTCAGGCTTCAGGATATTCGGCTCAACATTGCACTGAGAAAAGGAATGGCTGCTAAGTATAAAATAAGATCTTTTTCCTTTTATTTAAAAACATTTATTTATAATACAGAAAAAAACCTTGGGTAAGATTTATTTGTAGAAATAAATAAAAAATGTTGACCATAAATTTCTTATTTTTAATTATGAACATACCTTGCCTTGCGTATAATATTTATTTACATTTTCTATCTTCGCAAAACCCCTATTTTCTCATAGTGCTCTGTCCAAGTTAACTGGAATCCATTTTAGACCCGGCTGTCTTTGCTAAATCGGCCCGCAGGAAGCGCCGATAAGGACCAACGACTGGCGGCATATAATGCGATGCATCCCCTACAATCCCAACAGGGGCTTGGCTTTTTCCCTTTTCCTTTGGGAAATTATCCTGGCGGGAAGTCTTTTCGGTCCCGAGGGTGTTTAAGTAGGGGGCGTGGTGCTGCTTGTTGATGCCGGGAGCTGGGTGTAGCTGCCAAATGATAATTTATGGGCGGAACTCCATGAAACTTCGAGGCGTCAAGGAATCTGTTAGGAAAAGTCCCCGTTTATCCCTCGACTCAACCACACACACACAATAAGTTCGATATGGCTTAGGGATGCTGCTGACACGATGCGGGGTATAAATGCTCCAGTCATGGTCTTAACTTGGCCAAGATGAATTTGAGTACGTTAAGGTGGGCACAAATTAAAAGCAGCAAATCAACATGTTCTACTTAACTGGGCCAAGTGAAAGTGAGGAAACTTGGCTAAAAGACAAGAAAAACAGGGGAGGAAGCAGAAAAATAAAGAGGGAGCCAGGCAGGAGCTGTGCGGCGGAATGGAAAAGCTGCAGCGGTGGAGGGAAAGGAACCGAAGTTGAGTGAGTTATAAAGCCAAAAAGGGGAAAGTTGAACGAAATGCTTTGTGAGGTGAACCAAATAAAAAGGTTTAAAGTAAAAAAAAGAAACATACGAAAAAAATACAAAAGAAATTGAGAGAAAGCCAAGGAATTTGTAATGTGTGAAATTGGTACATGGAAAATAAAATAATTCAACAAAGACCAAAAATGGGGACGACCCTTTTGCAGTTTCTCCTATATACATTGTTATACATTTCCAGGATTTATATTTATATTCAGATAGTTGGTGAGAATTCAGGGGGAAAGGGCCATAAATTATTATAGAAAGAGCAATGAAAAATAGATACAATTTTTATGTGGTTTAAAATTTTAAAGGAAAGTGGAAATGGAGGTAAAATCTATTAGTTTTTAGAGCTATAAAAATGGTAACTCTTCTATAAAAATAAAAGGAAAGAAAGTAAATAGTTTCATTACAAATTTATTATCTTTCTACTTGCCATATATATTTTATAAAAATGTATAATAAATATTCGTGCACCTTAAACTTTAAAGAAACAGTCAAATTGTTTAATATTATCAGAAATTATTAAGAACAGACACTAATGAGTCTCTTAAAGGGCAAACCCCTCCTTATATTTAATTAGAAAAAAGGCTGCATTATTAATACATTAAGTCATTTCGTATTAATTAAATAAACGCTCATCAAATTCGTTGAGCTCTCTCTGTGAATGCTGTGAATTATTAAGAAATCCATTATTATCAATTATTTGGTGGCACACTCGTTTCCCATGCGAGCTGACACCAAGGTCGCTGCTTCCCACGAGTTTTCCCACCCAGGAAAGTCGGTCGAAAGTCGAGGAAAGTCTCGGCGGATGATGGAGACACTTGACAGTGACAGTCTACGAGGACGATGACGAGGACAAGTACGAGGACGTGGTCGTGGTCGTGGACAAGAGAATGATAAAGATGAAGACAACGGTGAAGAAGTGCGGAAAAACCGCTGGGGAAATGCTCAGCATCAACATCATTTTGTGTGTGCATTTGAGCGATTACCCAAGTGATTACGGCCAAATGCACAACGCAAGCACCTGACACCTACTAGACAAACAATTCATAATTTCAAGTGAACCCGTCTTCATCACGGCAGTCCCTTTCTGGCCATTACTCCTCGCTCCTTTTATTTATTTTTTTTCTCTCTTTTCTATGCTTTTTTCCCTGCTTTTTTCTTGGTCATCATTTAGGGCTAACGAGTTATTTCTGCGGTTCAGCAAGGATTGTGCCGTCTCTTCATCAGCGCTGCGAAAAACGTCGCTCATTTATTTTGATTACCTTTTCGCAGAAAGTCAAACCAATGCCAACAGCAGATTTTCCCTCATTTTCCACATCCACTGCCTTGTCGACGGAGCTGTTTTCGTTATATTTGCCGCCTTTTTTTTCGTCACTTTTCAGCTTTCCGCTTTGCACTGGGGCCATCTTTCAAAATATCTTTATCCTTTCTTATCTAAGGACATTATGGTGAGTAAGGGGGTCGGGGAACTGGAAAACTACGGCAATGGGAATAAAGCAATTCTAGATTTTACAGTGGTTATGCAAAGTTTATTTGGAAAAATAAGTTATTTGTGGACAAAATTTTGGGATTGAGAGGCAAATAAATAGGAATTTAAAATTTTTTAGGGTGCTCCAGAAGGCAGTAGGGACTTTATACCCTTAAAAAGATGTTAAAAATGGTTGTTGTGATTTCTAAATTTAAATTTTCTGAGAGCAAGAATTTTATTTAATATTTTCCTTCAAGTTTTGTGACTAAAAATGACATAAGGCTTCAAGTTCCCCAAGCAGTCTTTAAAAATTGCTACAGATTTATTAACAAATAAATAAAGCATCCCATTTCCTATTTACCACTGTCTCGTTATCGCCGTCTTTTTCGCAATTGGTTAAATTTTAGCTCCGGACTTTGAATCATGGTTAGCGCATCAAGCGTTGATGAGCTTAATTCCCAGGCGACACTTTTGTCCGAGCAAATTTAGTGTGGCAAATTCCCCACTCACACGCACACACACACACACAGTCGGTCTCTCTCTGAGATGCAATAATAAAGTTGGCAGAAGGATTCCCCGTTCAACTCCGGCTCCTTGCCCCAGAAGGAGCCATCTTTCCGACTCTTGTCTAACTGTTTCCGGAACCTGCTTCCGTTTTTTGACGACAACTGCGATTCCGGACGGAGGAGCCGACCGACCCCGAAGGGCCGTTACCACCAAATTCCATTATGGGAATCCTGGCTCATTGTTTTCTCAGTCTCAGTCTCGCCAACCGTAGTCCTGGTGGGGTAAAACGTTGGGATGGGGCATAAGGTCCTCTTCCGCTGTGGCCTTTTCCTTCTTGTTACGTTGTACACAAAATTAATATTACAATTTTTGCTTTCAACCCGCCTGTCATATAAGAGCGAAATAATTTCAGAAAGCATATTTCAAAATGAAATTTTCTTGCGGCTGGCTGCTATGCGGGGAATAGGGATGGTAGTGGTGCAGGGGCAGGGGCAGGACCAGGGGACAGGAGTCCGGGGCAAGGCATTTAGGCTAAAACAAATGTTTGTGCGGTCTGGTTTGGTCTACGGTCTACGGTCTACGGTCTACGGTCTTCGGTCTATGGCTCCTGGGAGAGTGGCCTGTTTTATAATGAAATAAATTTCATTTGCTCATTGACTCGATGACGATGTCGACAAACCAGAAGGATCCTACAAGAATGGGCTGGAGCACTGCAGGGAAATCTTTGAAATTTTAAATTTATTTGGAAAAGGAAAAGTGAAATTAATGCTCATATTCTGCTGATGAATAAATCTTTTTTGGAGGGCTTTTAAAATCGTAGTAAAAGAAACTCTTTAAAATAAAAATCAAATTTATAATTAATTAAAATTCACACCCTTTCCAAATGATTTTTGTCACAGCTTTCCGAGATTTTCATTTATTTCTCTCACTGTAAGGGGTGGCCATGGCGGCTAGCAACGCGGAGTGGGCGGAGTCTGGCCGACATGTGTGGCCAGGCATGAAGGAGCTGGCCCCGGAATTTGCATGCTCAAAACTGGAGCAAGCGTACGAATGCCGGAGACGTATGTATGCGGACGGATCCGGGCACGGGCACGAGTCTTGGCCTGGCTTGGCTTCCGTGGTGGCAAAAGGGTCCCGGGGCCTGCATGTGCTTTCGAAATCAACGGAACGGGCCTCGACATTAAGTGCTTGCTCCGGCCTGGTCGGTCTCTGGCTACGTCTCCGTCTCCATGTCCATGTCCATGTGTGTGTTTGCACATGGAAGGTATTAAGACTTGTGCGAAATGAAATATGACATAGTTGACAAAGGAGCGGATGGGAGATGGCATCTATATTACACATTACATATTACAGAGCCTGCCGCAGGCACACACCCGGGGAGAATCAGGAGCCAAACCCTTTGGCAAATATTGATGCCACCTGGGCATGAGGATAGAGGAGTGCTCCAGCTTCAGCTTGTGCTCGTGCTCTTGTTAGAGCTCCTGGGGTTGATCAGTTTTCTCCTGGCCAAGTTACCTGCATTTGATAGCTCTTCCGGTGTTATTTGGCCTTAAAGCGGCATAAAATTGGGATTTTAAAATCCCCTGAATAGTTGTGTTTTATTTGAGTGAAAATTACACTCTCAGCATTTTTAAGGTTGTGCATAAACCGTATTCCTTTCCGACAGCATAAGCGGATTTGGGGCTTAATTGTTGCAGTAACTCAGAGTTTTGTGCAAGTTTTCCATTGTTTTTTTGTGAGGCTCAAGTGTGCAGTCAAGTGAATTAGGTAAGTTTATTTTGAGCATAAAATTTTATTTCGAAAAATGTATAAGGAATGTCAGAGCTTAGTCATCGAATATATTTAATAATTTAAATCAATAGTTTGGCTGCCGAAAAAATACAGAGAAACCGCAATGCTTTGCTGTTTGATAAGAAAGAGAACTGGCGGTTGATTCTCCAGGGACTTTTGGATAAAAGAATTTTTATTTTTCGTTCTGATAAGTTTATAAAATTAAATATCTAGAGAATTATGAGTAATCAATGAATTGCGAGCAAAATTTATCCAAATGAATGTTTAATTGAATTTTAAAAACGTGATTTTGAGAACAAACTTACGTAACCTTTATCAAAGGAATAAAATGTTTATATTATTTAATATATTTGAAAGAAGTTGTATTTCAAACATTTTAGAAACTATATGTAGCTTCATATTTAGGCCACCAATAATAAACCTGAGTCACTTTCTAGCTCAAATTCCTGCAGGCCCCATTAGTTCCTATATCCTCGTACTTTATTTGGGCTTGGGGATGCCAATTAGCTGCCAGGATATGTGAAAGTCGAAAGCTAAAATCCGATCCCACCTGCATAAGCCAAGTACTGCCTGTGTGTGTGTGCGTGTTGCTATCTCTGCGGTTATATAGAATCCCTCCCCGTGTCCTGGCTGTGCATTAAATGCCACTCAGACCAGCCGGCTTTAGTTTCACTCATTTTCCAGGGCACGGTTATGCGACAGGGGGCGTGGCATACAGGGAAAATGGAAAAGCGGGGGCATCTGCTGAATGGAGCTGCATACTTTTCCAGCAGTGCGCTCCACTTGGCTTGTGGCATGCCACAGCGCGCTGCATCCGGATGGCGATGCAACGGAGCGACGACCATCGTCATGATGATGATGCTGCTGCCACAGTGTTGCGTCATGTAAAAGATAAACAAGTCGACATTTTGACAACCTAAAAAAAAGACTCAGAAGCAGCAACCACAACACAAAAAAATCCGCAGCAAAATGAAAGAAGACAACAGGCGACAAGATGGAAACCACCAGCAGACAATGGATGATGATGCCGCTCCGAGGACTCCATGAAAGTCGCCGCCGTCGCTACCGCTGCCCATCAAATAATCGAAATCAACTTTCAACTTCCAACTTTGGGTCCTGCAATTTATATGCAAATTTCATTAAGGCAAAAATGCGGGTTGCGGGTGCTGTTCGAGAATATATATATATACTATATATATTTGTATATATCGCATAGCCTTCGCCGCGAGCCAAGTCCCCGCGAAAGTAATTGAAACAAGAAATATGCATTTGACCAGCCAGAACTCCCCTTCTATATGTACTATATATACTATATACTATATAGCATACGCCCCAGCTCCAAACTTCCTTT
Organism: Drosophila anomelani; assembly: GCA_035045905.1. Lineage (NCBI taxonomy): Eukaryota > Metazoa > Arthropoda > Insecta > Diptera > Drosophilidae > Drosophila > Drosophila anomelani. Next base: position 17,277,592 of record JAWNOO010000165.1, read on the forward strand.
GGCGCGCGACTCAACTAATGTAATTTAAAATGGACGAGTGGCAAATTACTCGGACATTCCCCTAGTCCCTCCTCAAAGACCCTCCAGATCCAACGACACCCAAAGCCATGGCGCAAAAAAAACACGCAAATTACCCCGAACGCAAATCCCCTAAAAAAATAAAGACGCCACGCGTAAAAAAAACGGAAGTGAGAAAAAAAATTGTTCAAAATAAATTGTGTGGGCGTTGCGTAAATTCGTTTTTATTTTTCCACCGACTAGGATTGGCTGGGATTAATTTGTAATTCAAATTTATTTCGGAAAAATGGTTAATTGGGAAGGCTGGAGCTTGATTAGTTGTAAAGGCTGTAAAGATAAAGTAAAAAAATATTTAAAAGAATTCTAATTACAATGAGACAGTGAGAAAAAATCTATTTACATAAGAAATTTAAAAGACATTCCTGTTACAATTTAATTAATAATTTTCCTTCAAACACACCTTATTTATATTTTGATATCCTTAAAATAACAACTTTGGTTTTAATTAAATCTAAAAAATATATAAAACCCAAAACTACTTCATCTTTTACTTCTAAACTTTTTAAGCTTCTTCAAAGAAACCTTGGCTGTTCAACAAACAAATAAATACATAAATTACTGAAGAGTTTGAGTGATTTTTGATGGCCTTTGAAGTATATTTATTTGTTCATGGCATCATTAAATCAATAGAGAAATGGCATTAAAAACTAAGACTTTGTTGAAAGAGTCTCTTTCTCGAATATTTTCTATTCCATTTCCATTCTATTAAAATCTCTGCCTTCGCTCTTAGATTTTTCACTTGAAATTAACATTTATTTATTTCTGAAGCGCACTCGGCTCTAAAAGTCTAGTGTTTCCATTTGAAACGCATTTTCTGTATTTGTGCAGCAATCACCGGCCAAACTTTGCCAACTTTTGGCCAAAAGTGTTGCCTAAATCTGGCTTCTGGCTGAAATCTCTATCAAAATGCTTCTGTAATAATTGTAGATTACAAGCCCCGCCCCCGATTCCTTCGTTTCGATGGCAACCTCTGTAGCCTGGCAACCCCTTTCGCCACCCCACTCACCATTTTCCATTTCCCATTTTCCGGCTTTGATGGTCTCATTTTCCGCAGCCGCAGCCTCTCCAATCATAGCAAACTTTTTGTGTGCGCTTTTTCTCGTGTTTAATGTTTTATGACGTACTCCAAACACAAAACCAAACAAAAAAAAAGAAAGAAAAACGTAAAAAAGCGAACAAAATATGTGAAAAATATGTAAGGCTGAAGAGAACACTTCAATTTTTGTTTAAATGCCAATAAAACTGTCATCAAAAAGTTGTTAAGTAATGAAACATTGAAAATAAATGTGTGCACCGCCACCGCTGTGGGAAATCTGTTTCCCCGGCGTTGGGTTTTTTCTCGTGGGGTTTCCTTTTCATTTTTCTTTTCATTTTTCTTTTCATTTTCGGGACAAACTTTTGCCTCTCTGGCAATTGTTCAAGAATTAATAGCCGAAGTGCAGCATTCCGTAGGGTGGGGCACTTACAATTTAAGCTGCTTGCCATCCATCCACCCGCCCGGTATCCGCACCGCACACCACATTGTTGCACATTTACTTTTTGCAGCATATCAAGTTGAACGCGCAAGTTTTCGATATTCCTCTCTGGCCATAAAGGCACAAGAAAAAATATTTTGGTCATATATAGCTTAGAAATAGGACATACAAACTTGATTAGAAAATAAGGAATTTTAGAACTTTATAAATACTATTCTCACAAAATAAGAGGGAAAGGAATTTTGCGACTTAATAAATGCTATTAGAAGATTCTCACAAAAGACGAATGAATCATTTTGTAATGTTTCGTTTTGATGTAAGTTGTTATTACAATAAAGTTATAAATATAAATAAATGATAATTAGTTTATAATTAAAATGCAGTTGACTAACAATAGGAAGTGAGTCATGAGTGAGAAATTTGTATTACATTTCAATTTAAATGATAATTTATTGAATGAAATAAAGAACACAACTGGGACTTTATTTATATTTAAATTTTATTTAACAATTTTAAAGATTATTTTTAAAAATTCCATAAAATATACACATTTCTTATCACAATTTCTATAACAAAGTGAGACACTATTTACTATTTCCTAACCACTTTTTTCTCTGTGGTTATAATTTAGTTTCTTTCTCTTTTGCGTGTCTCTTTTGCCTTGAATTATGAGGTAAGATATAAGTTTGATTAATGATTAAAGAACCTTGTAAATATAAATACAAATTTCATATACATATATATTATTATATATTATAGAAAGTAGCCCAGCATAATCACCCCTCAAATATTGCTGGAGCAGTCATATTTCAACATTTCGGGCTCATTTATTTTGCTAAATTTTGAGAGTCTAACCTTGAGATTTGTGATAAATATATATACATTTATTTATAAAGAGATACAAGGCTAAACCTAGCTTACAATGATTTCTCACCGTGCAAACATATTTCCATATTCTTGGCCCGGATAGTATTTTTTTTTGGCGATTTTTCATTTGGCGGTTTGAGCGTTTTCTTTACGTTCCATTATTGTTGTTAAAAAAGTTTTGCCCCTCTCATAATTCCCGATTGCTCTTTTGTTCAATTGTAAATCTGCGGGACAGGGGCTCAGCGAAGGGGCACTGAGGGGGGCGGGGTGTAGCCAGCAGTCCGAGTCCGCAGTTGTTTTACGCAACATTTACTGTGGCATTGGACTCATCCTCGGGATGCTGATGATGCGGGGGGCCGCGACACAACGTGTGCACCCACTTTTCCGAGGCTTGGACTTGAACTCTCTCGTGTACTTTTGGACTCGAACGTCTGTTTTACGCTAATTGGAAAAGTTGCAAGTTTTTTGCCCTCTTTTTTAGAGGGCGTAAGTAAAATGGAGGAAGAGTGCGGGGCCCTTCAGGACAGTGCGGTGTGTGGCTTTTATTGGAGGCAAATTGCTTAGAGCGATGCTTATTAGCAGCTGACACGGCCTCAGCCTCATCATCAAAGTTGCGGCCTAAACTGCCAGCCAAAGCTAAAAGTGTATTTATATACGTATATATAAAATAATCGCAAGACAAACGACGGGAATTTCATACTTTTAAATTGGCCATTAGCCCCGATAGGCGCTCTAGAGCAAATCCCGGCTACGCCCCTCCAGGATCAGCTTAAGCTTGAGCCCCTGCATCCTGCTCTTTATTTGTAATTATAATAAACAAAAATGACTTTATATTTTGAAGGATGTTTCTGCATCCGTTGTTAGCTCTCCTCGCGCGAGCCATTATCATCAAGAGTCGTTCGCTATAGAAGAGTTTATGCCCGGGCTAAAATTGTGATTTAAAAAAGTTAAGGAATTTTTTTTGGAAATTTATAATATCAAACTATGTATTCAGTAAAAATAAAGAAATATATTTTATACATATTTGTTTATCAAAATGATGTAAAATAACAACTGTTGGAGATTTTAATTTAAATAAACGATTGCCTAAGACTATGCTTTTCGGAGATTAAATAAGTGGAGGACTACTGAAACTGCTTGGATTTTGTATTATTAAAAAGTACTAGTTAAAAACTAAAATTTAACCAAATTAGGCCTTTCGAAAGTGTCATTGTATATTTTTCACACAAATCTGTCTTATTTACCGAACATTGAACTTTTTTCAGAACCTAAAGATCATCGTTTGGGCAGGAAAGCATTTAGTCGGTGCCAAGAAATTTTCTAAAAAAAGAGGACATTAATTACCGCAAGCATAGATTTTAATAGTGATATTTTTAATATATAAAGCTTATTGTATAAAAATGAAATAAGTTTTTAACAGTCGAAAACGCAACATTACTCTTATTAATATTTTCTTCTCTGCCTTATAAACCCTTAAAATGACCAAAAATATAATTAATTATAATCAAATTTTAAATTATTATAACCTCATAAAAATAGGGAAATTTTTGCTTAAATCTCAGTTATTTTATTTCGGATTCTTGGCTGGCATAAACCCAAAATTCAAGCGTACTACGAGAGTCCTTCGTGTGTTGTGTCTGATAACTCTGCCTTCCAGGCTTTGCAGCCTCGGCGCATGCTCGGTGAGAGGAAATACTGGGATATCCTTCGGTATGAAGACGAAGGGGGGGTGTTGGCCGAATATATCCTCACATCGGAGCGATATTTGTCGGTTCTTCTAACTGGCAAATGGTCTATGCAGCCACGGCGGCAGCAGGTTAGTTCAGTCTCTTGCCTTAAATGGCCGCGTGCGGCAGACAAAAGCGCATGAAAAATTCATAGGAATTCGGCGGAACCGAAAGTTTAGCGGAAAGGACTTCTCGACTGTGACTGTGACAGTGACAACAACAAGTAACAGAGGCAACTACAGCGTATATAGTAGATAGTCTTAAACGTCTATCGTTAGGTGTAACGAGGTGTGTGTCCCAGTGTATATGTTTTGTGTGTCCTGTGTGGAATTGCGATGGCTTTCTGTTTGTGTTAGTGCCGTTGTTATAAAAACACAACAAAAATTGAATGCCAAATTGAAAGTGGTTGACAGGCAACTGAAAAAACCAACAATAAAAAAAAACAACAATGGCAATAGCAATAATGTCGAGTGTCCTTTTGGCCAAGGCAAAGTGAAAGCAATACTCGGTCAAAGTAAAACAAAAACGAAAACAACAAATAGAGAATATATACAAAAAAAAATTCGCAATTCGGCATTGCCAAAAGTTTATTATTTTTCCATTGATTTCGAGGCGAATAAACTGCGCAACAATTTCGAAAATATATTGAAGTAGGTAATGGGTGGGTAGGGATCTGGTGTTTTCTGTTTGGGCGTCGAGCAAATTAAAATGGAGTGAGTGCCACAGGACGACATCAAACGTTTAAATACAAATTAGTTGGGCATGTGTGGCAGCGCAATTTGATTTCACATCCCAGCCCCTCTTTGAACAACAGTGTTGAATTTTCAGCAACTTTTACGGCATGTGGCTTTTACTTTTGGGGATTCGTTCAAATTAATTTCTGAAGTTTTTGCCTTTGGTTTGGTTTTTTGTTTTGTTGGTATTCTCTTTTTTTCCGTTTTTGTATTCTGATTTGTGGTGTGTCGGCCGCGAGTTCATTTTCCAGTCTCTGATTTTTGGCCCTGACCGCACGTCAGGTTAATTAAGCCGTCGAAGTCCGAGGAGTTTGAGATTTGAAGCCGATCAGGTTGAGGCTGATTAAAGCAAGATGCAAGAGGATGATTAAGAGCAAGGTCGTCGGCGGGGCAAGTTGAATGGGAAAACTTAAATTGGCCAGAAAAGTTTGCGGCTCAGAAGGCAGCCACTAAAGTTTGTCCCCAAAAATTGCTTTTTAATTTAAATCAGCTCAAGTTACTTACAAGATTTCCCAAAGTCATTAAAAAACATTTTCCTTGGGAATATAAAAAGGGAATAATAAATGTAGCATTTTATGACTCATAAAAGGATTTCTTTCAATTTTTTCGGACTCTTGGGCAAACGATTTTACAAATTGATGGCCTAATTTATTAAACGATAAATAAAAAGAAAACATGGCCTCAAACGCTTTTTAATTGTAAAATGTTTCTGGGGAAAAATAATAATTATCTTATTCATCATAAATTTAAAACGCTTAATGCTTAAAATGTTCCTAAAAATAATCAATAATTTCAAAAAGAATACGAAAGTAAACGCACAATTTTCAGAGACCGTTTAATTTAATTATTTTTATGTAAATCCTGTCGATATATTTTGCATATTCACATTTCATTTCATTTTTGAATAAATTACTTATTGGATTAAAAAAGGAAATGTCGCCATTTTTGGGTCATTTCAATTTTCCCACGGCAATTTTTGATTTTATGACCAATTTTCTTTGCCACTGGAAAGTAGGTAAGAGGAATGAATTATCAATGAAATGAGGCAGAATGTGAAAAAAGGAAAGAGAAAATATCAATCCATCTACATTTAAAATTAGCCTTAATTTCACTCTAATCAGGAACAAATTTATAAAGTAGGTCGAAAATGTAACCACTTGGTTAATAAAACTCGAATATCGTAGAACTGAATTAATGATTCGCTTAAGAATTAAAATGTCACCGTTTTGGGGACATTTCAATTTGCCGAACCTGAGCCGGAGTGGCCAATTTACTAATTTATGGCCCGAATGCGTAGAGCAATTTGCAGCGACGCCTAAATGTAGGCAACGCGAATGAAATTTTAATGAAATTAGAAAGCGCGGGCGGACGGGCCACCGATTTCCGTACAAAAACTTTTCAATTGTAAAATGCGCGCCAATTCGGGGAATATTCCGGAGCGTAGTTTATGGCATTTTAATCATTTAAGAACGCTCTGGTTCTTCGTTGTTTTTTTTTTTTGTATTTTTGCAGTCACCATGCAAATTGCCTGCGCCGGCCCCGGACACCGGACTCGCACTCGAACCCCCACCCAGTACCCTGACCAGGGCCAGGACTCGTCCTCGACATCGTCTTCGTCATCATCATCATCATCTTCAGCGCCATTGAAGGCAGTGGAACGCATAGTCGGAACGACTGGGGCGCAATAAAAATTGCCTATAAACTGGCAGAACTCTGACGGAGCTGCCATGGAAAGACAGGACACAAGGACAAAGACTTTGCCGGGTCGAGGGGAGCCGAAGCAGAGGCAGAAGCACAACAAAGCCAAACTTCCGCTCAGGATGCGCCAGAACGGAAGCTATTTCGGCCGCCTGAACGTGAGCCTGCTGCTCATCTACTTGTGGTGCTATCTGCTCCTGATAATGGCAGCATCTGGCGGCAGCAACCATGTGGTGAACGGCCTCAAATGCTATTGCAATCCGAAGGAGTGCGACGTAATCCGCTCGCCCGACTGCCCCGGCAAAGGACTTATGCTCTGGGATCCCTGCAAGTAAGTCGCAGCTCAGCTCTGAAGGAGTTCCCTCCTTTGCCAATTAAATTGATATTTTCCGGTATGCTTAATGGTGGCCCACATTACACCCCCTCTCATAAATACAACGTTATTTTTATTGCCAAAATAAACAGAATAAACGGATATTAGCCATAATTTCGCTCATTTTATTTGAATATTTTTATTGCGTGAATTATCTTTGTGATGTTTTTGATTGATATTTTTGAAGAAATTGTGTTAGCAAATAATTTTATGTTTGTTAATAAATTTGCAAGGATAGATGTTGGTTTTATTTTCAAAATATTAATTTGTTTGAACAAATGCCATTAATGAATTTTTCTTTATTGTTTATTTTGTAATTATAATTTTTAGCGGAATTACACAGGAATAGTATTTGTGTTATTTTAGGAATTTAACACATATTTACTCTTGATTATTATTTATAAATTATTGTTGTATGGTTTTCGTTTTATTATTTAATTACTGGCCACAAATCATTTTAACTCAAAATAACCAATTATATTTTTGTGGCTTATCTTATTATTGGAAGCTCGTTTTGGCAAACTATTTATTATTCATAATTTAATTTACTTTATAATAAAACAAGGCTTCCAGAAACTAATTAGCCAACAATTTATCATTAATTATATTGAATAGTAACCATAATTAAGCATTGTTCACACATGGTGAGCTTTACATATTTATTGATAAATGACATTATAATTCCCTTTAAAATCTATATATTTATTCCTTAAATTCTCTGGGTGACAAGCACCTTGATTTTTCAATCGTTTTACGGTCCGTTTAATTATTGAATTATTTAAATTTGACTATACTATTATCTAAATAATTGGCAATGATATAATTAAGAGAGTCAGGCATCTCAGGGTCTCGTCTTGGTTCCAATTTCGATGCCATCCGTGAGTCACGTACTGCTTAGGCATTCACATCAGGCGCCCCCCAGACGCCCCACATCACAATACAGAGTGTTAACTAATTGTTAACGCTTATCGGAGCTGAGACGGCATCGAATCGAATCAATTACTACTGGGATTCATTCCGATTCCGTTGCCATTGCTATTCCAAGTCTTATGCTTATGGCTTATATATAGTATATGTGTCTAACGTTCAAACTATTCGCAGATGTTGTCGCATATGCGCCAAAACTCTGGGCGAATCCTGCGGCGGTCCGGGCGGATTTTCCGGTCAATGTGAGCCGCCCCTGCAGTGTGTGACCAAGCTGCCCATTAGCAGCGGATTGGGCGTGTGCATGGGTAAGTCGATACAGATATATATATATACATTTCCACACTTTATGCGACACGGTGCAAAAAATTTTGTATCCTTTAATATGACAGACAAATATATTATTCATGAACTTAAATGTACACAAGTCGCAGCGCGGGTGTAAAGTCCTTGCTCTCTGGGTGCTCTTTTCAGAGATATTACTTTAATATTTAATATAAAGAATATTAAGTAAATTGCATATATTTATAGCCCAGGAGTATGTTTTTATATAGGATATATTTTTCATATTTTCCGGGGGTTTGATCTTATTTGTAGGAACCTTTCAAAGGACAGCTTTTTGCATTGTTAGGTAGAGCGCCACAAGAAACCTTTAAGGACATCGATAAAAAAGGGAATATATTACCATATTTTGTTATAGGAAAATCAGCAATGTCTAGATATTTTATATTATTTTATTTTTCCAATAAAAGAAGCTTAAGTAAGAGTACATATTCCTTTAAATTTTCCTGTAAACTGAAATTAAATATATAAAAAATTTTATTTTACAATTTTCTTTGTGGAAAATATTTTCCAAACCCAAATTAATGATCAGTGAAATTAAAAGAGACACCTTATCGGTTTTTTTCTCCATGCATTATTATTATATACAAAAAGAGATGAGCGGCGAGCGGGTTATGGTTATGGAGCATTCGTATTTAGTCGCATCCATTATGCATTAACATCACGTATTATAGACCACAGTGCCCTCGAACAGTACGTCCGCAGCCAGTTGGGATCGCGTGAGGAGTTTGAGGCGGACTTGCCATTTGGATTGCGGAACCTCTGGCGGGAATTCGTCCAAATTAAATGTATAGTTGCGGATCTCGTACAGTTTTCCCTGCATAATTTGATGCCATCAATTTGGTTTTTGTGTGTAATCGGGTTTTGAGGGAATTAATGCGGCCCAAAGCGGCCGTGCGGCAATTTGTGTTGAAAATTGAAAATGAGAAATGGAAAATGGAAAATGCTAAATGAAATAGCAACAGCCGAATGCTGTTCAAATTTAACTATGTAGTTTTGCTCGCACAATACGAAATGTTGACAAATATTTGCTTTTAGTTATTGAAAGCTGTTTCCCCAAGGAAAATATTTGACTTTCTCATATTCTCGACGGGAATGGGGAATGGGGGCAAGTTTCTACAAAACAAACGGAAGTTGTATTTCGTTAAATAGACTTTCCTTGGCTTGCTGTCATCGAAACATATTTATTTTTCCTCAATTCTGATAAGTTTGACAAACTCAAGCTAAATTTTGTTTTGTATTTTAAGTTAAATTAAATTTTGGACAATAAACTTGAAAGAATATGTTTTAAATATTTATTAGAAGGAGGTATTGGTTCTTTTTAATATAAAATAATAATAGTTCTCGGGTTATGAAGGGATGAAATATATAAATAATGGTTATGGTTTTAATATATTTATTTTCACACTTACCGGCAGCGCAGGACAACGCTTGGGTATATTGCTAACAGACCTAAAGCTCTTGAGCAATCGACCCACGAAATTGTTATAGTGCTTGGCCTCCAAATACTTGCAGCCATCCATCTTCAGATCGGCCACATTCATGCGGGTTTTATCCTTCTTTATTAAGTCGAAAGTAGTGTGCATTTCAAACTGGTTGATAGTTTCATTTAAAATAAATTGGGCCGATGCCACAGGATTCCGTTGTCGATGAAGTTGGCAATCCAAAAAGTTTAGTTTGCTCACCGCTCGGCAGACCAGATTTTGTAGAATAATGTCATAGTTATTCTATGGCAGGAAATGGGTTAAAATAATTGTTAAAGAGACAAAAAAAACAACAGACCTTGGCAAGTCCCAGTTGCAGCGGAAAAACTAGAACGAGAATTGCACCGCGAATAAACATTCTGTTTAACTAAATGGAAAAATCCAAATGGGTTGGCCTTAAATAAACTGCCACTAATTTAAAATAAACAACCCTTATAATCGCTGTTAATGCGCTCCGGAATCAAAGGTTATTTTTTGGGGCTTAATGAACATTTAATATGTGGATTATTACGCAACGGTGATTCCATGTGTGGTGTTAATAACATTATTTTTGTTATGCAGATTTGCAGCATCTGACCGCCCTGACCTACAGTCAGCAGAATAACTGCACCGACAGCGAGACGATTGTCCTGCAGCCGGGCTGCGAGATCACCAACAAGCGCTGCCAGTGTTGGCCCACCATGCGCACCTGTCTCAGTGAACTAACCAGCGATGGAGGATCCGTGAGCGATACCAGCTGGCACTTCAAGAACCTAGAGGTGGGTGTGAAAATATATCTAAAATAAATTTAAACCACATTAGATTAGCATATAGATTTTAAAGAAATTAAATTTAAAATCTTTGCTTAAAGATAATCACTTTTTAAGTACATTTTAAACAACTTTTAATTGTTGTATTAATTCTAAAAATATAATTATAATATTACAGGACTGCCAGTTGAATTTGCAAAATCTCATTAAGCTCGAATTAGAATTCGATGAAGACTACAAAATCTCACCGAGCAAATTCACATACAAAAAGCTGCGCAGAAAGCGGAAATCGTTAAGAAAGCGAATGTAAGTATTAAATTATAAAATAAAAAAGGATACATAATATAAAATCTGTTCTTTACAGCATCATCTTGGACGACTGAGGATTCAATGTGCCATTGGAATTATCCTCTTTCTCAGCTCTCAACTCAATAAAACCAAATCGAAAGTCTTGTACAGAATAGTATGCTTACTTCTAACTAATAATATGGCTATTATAAATAACATACATATAAAGAAAAAAACATATACATATATACAAAAGGACGAATACATATGAGAAATAAACCAATTGTATGTATCCCAAGAGATTTGTTACTTTATGGTTTTAAAAAAAAGTGCGCAAACGTATGTATAAATTTGCAGTTTCTATTCCTAAAGACCCCACAAAATGATAAAATACAAATACAAACAATAAATATATGAAAACATTTTAAGAATGTTGTTGCTTTACAAGAAAACCAAAAGATAAACAGAACTAATACAAAGTGTGCAAAATGTTGGTATTTTCCATAAGCGTAAGCCAAGCCATTCAATAAACAATAATGCCGAAAGACAAATTTTTGCTATAGTGAAAAAAGCATCGAAAATATATAAGTGGCTAGAAAATATATAACGAAAGTTGTTTTAATTGTTATTCTTGGGAGGTTTTTTAATACATTATATCTAAAATTGATTTAATTATATTTTTTAATAAGATATATTTTCTAATATTATATATTTTTGTTGCAGTCTTCTGGGGTGTGTATAACAGTTGAAAATATTTTGTACACCAAAGTAAAGTACACGTACTTATTTTACAGATACTTTGTAGAGATATTTTGTAAAGATACAATGTAAAAAACATGTAGAATCGTAGGCTTATGTAAACCAACAGCAGATGTATCTTTATAAATGGTTAGTACCTGCGCTGAGTGTTTTATACTTTAATTTGTTTAGATTAAAATAATTATTTGAAGATAAAATACAATAAAATAAAATGTACATTTATTATTTTCGCTATTTACAAAATTGATTTATCACTTTACCATTTATTTAATTGGCTTTATCCATATTTAAAAGAGATTTATTTAATTTATTATGATTATTTATGCCAATCCATTATCCTTAAGTGTTATGTTTTGTAGACAACACTGCCATCGAATATTATATTCACAACTAGATCGGATCGCGTAAACATCTTCAGACGCATTTGCCATTTAGCTTGCGGAGCTCCTGGTGGAAATTCATCCGCAATGAATGTATAGTTGCGAATCTCGAACATTTTCCCCTGGATAATTAAAATTAAAGCATTTTTAAAATGATTTAACTCCCCTGTCCCACCGGACTCACCTTCACAACGGGACAATTGCTTGGCAGATTGCTGGCGGATTTCAGTCTCCGGAACAATCTGCCAATGATATTGTTCTGATACATGTTCCCCAAATACTTGCAGCCATCCATCTTGATATCGGCTATATTCATGCGGGTTTTATCCTTTTTGAACAGATCAAAGGTACAGTGGATGTCGAAATGGTTAATGGTTTCGTTCAACATAAATTTGGCCGCAATCACGGGATTTCGTTGTCGCAGAAGTTTGTAATCCAAGAAGCTAACGTACTTCTTACCAGCAAGTATGCAATCGATGTTATGAATGATAATGTCATAGTTATTCTATCGGAATAAATCAGTTAAAAGGGTTGTGAGAGGCCCAAACAACAGACCTTGGCCAATCCCAGGAGCAGCGGAAAAACTAGAACGAAGATGGCAGCGCGGATAAACATTCTGTTGAACTAAATGGAAACATTATTAAGTGTTCGCTTTATATAGAGAAAGAGTAATTTATTTGCTAATAACTGAACATTAAAAGGCTATTAATATACATTTAATATGTCAATTAATACGTAATGGCTATTCAAAGATATTAAAATCGATTTCGATGTTAATAACTCATTTCAAACTACGCAAATATTTGATATGGAGATTATACAGAGATAAACGAGACCCACTAGCCCCTGACTCACATCTGTCTCCCCTTGAGAACCTTCAGAACTACCAGCTCAATAATAACACAATAGGCGAGCGAGTTGAAAACCCTCTTTTTTGCCCCCAAAAATCGACCATCGACGGCAGCAGTCGAGTGGGGTCAGTTCTTCAAAAGATCAAAGATACACTTTGGCGCTTAAGTGTTTTCCATCGCCAGCCATCAGGTGAAGGAGTTTGAGATATTTGTTTCGCTTTTCGAATTGAGTTGTTATACATTTTTCCGTGGCTCCTCTCCGCGGCACTCGAGTTCGTTAGGCACCTTAGTGGGGCAAACAAAAGCAATTAGACGGCGTCATCTGACAGCCTCAATGGAATAGTTTTGGCCGGCGGAGGAATGCCTGCCAGAGCGTTTATCGATCGCCTCTGATGGGACGTCCAACTGCCAATGAGGCTGTGATGAATAAAAAGTACAAAAAAACAATATCTATGTATAATAAAAAATGAGAAATCACTAGACACTAGAGGGGGGGCCACCGTGTCCAGGGGGGGAGGGCAGAACAAAAGAGTTTAAGTGCGGAGGAGTGAGGTGTTAAGAATTCTACCCTTTATGCTCTTATTATGATTTGACTCGCTGCTTGCGGACTTTTGATGGACATTTACGATATGAAAAATTTTTCCCTCCCATTCTGCACTTTGAAAAAAAGATATATAATGGGTATATAATTTTGTATTTCAAGTATAAGATTAAATATGCAAAATATCAAGTTAAATTCGTAACCAGATGATTGTAACTTTTATATTTAATAAATTTTTGAGGCATGATTTATTACTAAAATTTGTATAAAACAATATTTAATTATCGATATATTTAAAATATTATGAATGAATTATTTATGTTCTAGTCTTTAAGATATAAATTTGAACTTGAAAATTAGGAGAAAACTATAATCATTTCTATCCTAATTTTGAGATTTAAAAGATAATAAAATTAGCTTTTAAAATACTCTTTTTTAATTTAATCTTAATGTTGTTTATCAATTTGTACTTTATTTTTTCCAGTTTTTATGTGTGCGTGGATCTTTTTATATATCTTTTCAGCTTTTGTCTCACTTGTTTGACAAGCGATGCGTACAAATCAAAGCAGGAATCCAGAGTCAGAGCCCCGAGCAGCGGCGGCGGCGGCTAGTCCCCGGGTCCCCCGAGTCTCTTGTTTGATTAATAGCCGCACAATTGATATGTTAAGTGGTAAATTACGCCATTGGCACGCAAATGTATCTTCAAGATACATACATGCGCCTGTGTATAGCAAATTGTTGTTTGTTTAAGGCGCCGCTATGGATCGAGATAAAAATCTCAAAGCTGCGATCTCGGGGCTCTGGATAGGCGGAGCCTAAAGTGCGTAAAGTGATTTAATTTTGAATGGACGTCAGAGAAAGTTTATCAAACACACTCACTCACTCACACACAATTATTCAATTATTTGGTTGACTTTTCCCCCCGCATTTTTTGTGTTTTTTTTTTTTTTTGGGGAATGAAAAGCTTTGGCATTTTACAAGGTTCGTTGGCTTAAATTAAAAACCATTAGTCTACTTTTAACACGCTTTCAGGGAGTCGCGGCCGATGGTCGTTGTTTTTATGGTCCCGTTTATATGTTTAAATAAAACGAAATACAAAACCGAAGCGAACAAAAAATCCATTAAAGCCTTTTTTGTATATTAGAAAAGCGAAACAATGGGGAGGGAGTTCGATTGATGTCATTAAATTTTTGCCACGCCATAAAATTCATCGACTCTGCTGTCGTTTGTTGTTGTTTTATTGAAAAGCCGCACATAGAAGTGTTATAAAAATCATTTAAAAGCCGAGATTGCCGTAGATTTGACGAGTTTTTCGTTTTTGTTTTAACCGCACGAAGCCCTCGCTCATGCTCAACTAAAATGATTTAATTTCGAAACGTGCCTGGCAAATTTTATGATCAATTTTCGCTTTAAATATAGATTGAATGCCTCTTTCGCATTATTTAAATGTGACTTTGGATTATTTATTCTACGAATCTTTTGTTTTTGCCTTGCTTCGGATATCATGTGACGAGGAGCGAAGGTGCCTGCCTTATTGGAATTCTAAAAGAAGAAGATGGAGGGAAACGAGGGAGCAGCTTTTAGATGATCGACAATCGATTGAAATATTGAACATTTTATGGATTTGATTTACGATATTTTAATAGAACAATGATTTATGGCGGGAAACAAAAGAAACAGGAATAAACTATAATGGTTTAAATTATAACTGGAACTATGATAGTTCCTGGAGAGCTAATTAAATATTTGGAGTTAACTTTATTAATACAATTTAAAAAGTTTTTATATGAGATCTTATGATCTTGATTAAATCCCACCATTTACAACTCATTTAGACCATTTACAAGCGCCCCAAAGAGCATCAATCTTCTTTGGCTAATTTCCTTCTGATCCGATTCGATTGTCTGGCTATCAATGTTGATGGAGTTCACTTCATTTCCATTTCTATTGAGGCATTGATCTGTGGCTCAGTTTGTTTGCCTCATAAATAAACTGTGGCAAATTCTCTAAGCCAACTCGCTGAAGTCCCATAAATTATGTGGCGAAAACCAGCAACAACTGCGGCCACAGCGAGCCGTGTGGTTGTTGTGTCATTTTCTTGGCGCGCTTAATAAACTACACACACTTTATGCGATCTGTGTTGTTGGGAGCCTGCCGATTGCTGTTATATGATTTCATATATCATCGGAGCCACGGAGGATCCTCGCTCCTCTGACTCCTCCGGCTCCACCTCGAACGGTGTGTTCAGAATGCGCAGGCGTGCAGCATTTAGTTCAGCCTGTCGACTCTCGATTCTCCATTCTCCTGGCGAGATTCCTCCCCTTCTCCAGATTGCTTGTATATATATTTTCTTTTTTTGTGTGTGATAACATTTTATTGTCCGCTTTATAAATTATTGGCGTTTGCCCCGGTCGATGGGATCGGAGTTGGAATCGGAATGGGAATGGGAATATCGGGGCAAAAAGTATCCTTTTACGTTGTGCATTTTTTGGTATGCAACATGTGTCCAAATTTGTGCAGCGTACAAATAAATACTAAGAAAAAACACTAAGGTTTTGCTTATGATACCCTGTGAATTTCATATAAATGTATGAATAAGAAAAGGTCTTAATTATAAAATTCTTTATTATGATTGCTATGTTTTAATAGTTTTATAAAGGATTTAACAAAGTTTACAAATACTTAAAAATATATTAGTATTCCTTCTAAAAATCATGAAATCCTCTTTTTGCTTATAGTTTTTTAATAATAATTCCCAGTTAAAGGAGGTAAGAGAAAATAGATAAACTTTAAATGCATAGTGAACCCTTAGCTTTTTAAGTCTTTTATATCTTTCTTTAATAATTTCTTTATATAAATATCTAGGTATCCTTGTGGTTCATACTTGGCCCCTGCAATCCCGACAAACCGACTTGATTTTATAATTCCTCTTGGTTTTTTCCCCTCCTGTTTGCTGTTGAGTCTGCGCGTGTTTTGGCCTTTTAGGGCGCCTTGGCCCTAAAACAGACAATTGAGTGT
This sequence comes from Drosophila anomelani, assembly GCA_035045905.1. Lineage (NCBI taxonomy): Eukaryota > Metazoa > Arthropoda > Insecta > Diptera > Drosophilidae > Drosophila > Drosophila anomelani. The sequence continues at coordinate 17,293,880 of JAWNOO010000165.1, forward strand.
AGTGTGAAAGTTGCTTTAAATACTCTCAGAATCGGAATTGGAATCAGAATCGGTATCGATCCGAAGGCGATGCTGCTGACGACTTGGGCCAAATCAAACCATTTATGTCTGGCTCTTGCGACACATTTATCATCGTCAAGCAACAAAACCCACCTGCACCTGTCTGCCGTTCGTGGAATCACCGAGGGGGGATTTCGGAGCTGAGATCTTTAATTATACATTATACGAGGCACACCCGCTGGGTCTGCGTATGGGGTTTCACGTCCCAGAGTTCGCTTCTAACTGGAGCCCCCTTAATGAGCTGGATTTCTACACTGTTATAGAGGAAAACCGAAAAACTTGTATAAATTGGGAGCAGGAGCAACGAGATCTCTGTCTGGCATCCCAGGCATCCCATTCTATCCTTCAGATTCCCGGATATATATGTACATATAAAGGATCGCTGCGCTCTGATCAATCGAAATGATATAATTATGGGCAAGACTAAAGGGCGGCTGTGTGTAAATTGATATCAACAAATTACGCGAAAATATTTCAAAAATATTAACGAATGCGAATGATATAATGATGAGATGATGGATGTCAAGAGCACTGAAAGAAATATATTTTACAGTAGTTTAAATTACCGAAGGGAGTTATAAATCGGTTTTATAATTTAATGGGTTTTAAAATGGTTTTTCTTAATTATACAAATATAATTAAATGTTTTGAGGAGTATTAAACAAGTGGCAACTATCGTGTTCTTATTTTTCGATTCAAGAATTTAAATAAAATTGTTAGAACATTATAATTTCATGATATAATTCATAGGAAATAGTAATCAATGTCTTTACTCAACAGATTTCTTTCAGTGACCCATCTCCACCCTAATTATGCCCAATTTAAAAAGGGTTAATTAAGGCACAAAACGCATTTCGTGTCCTGCCTCCGCCAATGGAGAGCGTTATTAATATGCGACATTTTTTGATATCTTTTTGCCCAGAATGCGCCGGACTCACTCTCATTGGGAAGAGGAGCAATAATTACATACAGCATTTGTCATAACACCAGATATGGACATCCGATGCTGTTGCGCCGGGCGCGAAACCTTCGAGCCCAGTTAAGGGGAGGAAAAAAAGCAGCAGACAAAGGACTCTTTTGGACCCGGCCAAGATCTCCGAACTATGCGACAAATGTAAGCGGGGCAAAAAAATAAATGGAAAGATGATATAAAGAGGCATCCGAGGAAAAATTGTAAATATCATCATCATTGGTCGCTGGGCATTTTATAAATAAAACAAAATCATAAATGCAGCACTCGGATCGACTCGGATCTTGGGTGCTATATAATAATTACAGTCAGCATTCGCATTCACATTCGCCGTCGCCGTCGCTTCGCATTGGAATTCGGAGCATTGTGTCATATTTAATACAGAAATTTTAATTAAACATAATTTGTAAGGAGTGCACGTTGATGCATTCTGACCGGGGAGATGATTGCTCGCGGCGATAGCCCGACTTGGTATCGGAATAGAGTAATTTATGGCATTTTATGGTTTGGCCATAACTTGTCTATCATCCGTTGGAATTTCACTTTGATCTTGCATCGGAACTTGTGAGAAGTGGGTTCCAAGTGGCCAGGATAGGTGACAAATAGGTGGCTTGATTGCTCTATTTTGATTTTTATTTAAGAGAGAGAGGGTTTTCCTACTTAATTTTCCCATTATGAGGGTCACCTTCTGTGGGGCTACCACTGGCTTAGCCCTCAAGAGATATTAAACAATGGAAAGATGCAACCCAAATTCAATTCGAAATCGATTCTGCGGTGATTATTCAAATGATTTAACTAGTTCACCGCATTTGACCCTTCCTCAAGTTCAAAAAACGGGGGGCCCAACCCCGAAAATGCAAAGGCCGCAACGGCTTCCTAAGGTTGCAGCTCCGGAAAATGCCCACCGAAATCGTAGGAGTCCACGTATTGCCCCCGGGCTATTTGACTGACTGACTCCGAGACTGTGACTCTGACTCCAACTTCGACTGCATTACATTTGGCAAGACAACAATGGGCATTTTTTCGGCGGCGTTGGGCGTTTTTATTTTTACAGATATTGTTTACAATTTTCCAGGTCCAGTCCCCAGAGCTGTGCCCTCTCATTGTTGGAGCAAAGGCTTTGGCTATGCTGTGGCAAAAGCTGAATCTGTAGCTGTAGCTGCTCCAATCATCATTTCGTAGATATTCGCTTGGTGATATATTTTGGGTGAGCGCTTCCGGCAAATCGAAGCCAGTGAAAGGTCAAGTTGTGGCCAAGAAAAGCAGCCGAAGCAAGCGGAAAACTGCTGCCCAGGGAGCTGTGTGCCATTGGAATGGGATTGCGAATCAAAGAAACAGGGAACAGTCGTTATAAAGGGGTTTCTTTCTTTCCAACAGCTTGACTAAATCAAAAAAAAAATAATTTAATTCGAAAAAAATATAAAAGTAAATCGATTCCGTCAAGTTTGTTGCTTAAGTCTTTTGTTCAATTTATTTAAAAAATATTTTTTTGTCAAGAACATGGCTAAAAAACTCAAAATAATAAAATAAAATATAAAATTAAATAAACGGAACAAAAGACTTAAGCAACGAACTTGACGGAACCGTCAAATGAAATTAGTACCAATTATATTTATTTCTATAAATTGTCTGCTAAATTCAATAACGAAAATTTATAAATAAATTATAAATTATTTTGAGCTGTAGTATAGTATCTTTAGTTGAGGAATCTCCACTGTGCTTCGTATGGCATCGAAATAAACAAATCAAAGTGAGCCAATGTGCCTTCCTTCCTCTTTTCCTTGTTGCTGTGCTGGATCTTGTGGTATGTGCTCAATTTTCCATAACATATTTGATCGCTGCGATCTTTGCAATCGCCTCTGACTTTCCACTTTTCCCTTTGTTCGCGGCTTTTGTTCGTGTGTGAGAAAAACTTATCGAATCGTGGCTATCGTTTTTGGGGGATTTTCATTTTGGATTCGGATTCGGACGCGGGGTTCAAATTAAGCCAGGTGACCACGGGGCCAACGAGCTGACAAACCATTGCTTGCCCGGAATGCCTTCTCGCACACGAAGATGATCTCTCGTGGCACATACTATATGGTATATATAGTGCTTGACAGCCTCCAGATAAACCACATTCGAGATCATTAATTGCCGATCTTTTCGCTCCAAAAAACTGCCCGCCAGTAGGACTCGACTGGGGATGGTGTCTCGGCATGGGAAAGCGAGCCTGGGCGAAGATCATTCAACTCCCACAGACACCCACACCCACACCACAAATGGCACACAATCCAGCAGACATCAAACAATGATCACGAGTGCTGCTCCCCACTCACCCCCTTCCATCCTCGGTGGTGCTGTTTTATTTATCTTTTTTCCCCCCCTATTTTTCTGTATTTTTTGGCGGTGGTGCGGGTGCGGTTGCCTTTGCCTTTGAGCCTGAGTGTTTGGCTTTGAGTTTGACTTTGCTTTTGGGCCAGATCGATGCTGGCCGGCTGCTTGATGATAGCCTGCGACTATGACTCGCCTTGGCATGGCTTTGAATTTGGTGCACTCAAAGAAATATATATTTAAAGGAATTAGGAAAAGAATAATATGTGTTAAATAGGTGTTCCTTGTACAATATTAAATGGATATATAATATGATTATAATTATACATTTGATATATATTTTCTTTCTAGTTTATAAACATTTTGCTATATATTTTTTGAACTTTTTGTGGGAATGAGATTTGTACCAATTTAATTTCCAGTTTATCTTCCCAGTGTATTTACCTTTTCCCCATTGATCGGTCTTGGGCCTGGGTACCTCGTCGCCCAAGGGCCTTTCGATTGAACTTGTTCCACATTTTGATTGTAATGCTGCCGGAGAAAAGAGCGGCAAGACAAATATGATTTTCAATTGCCGCGATCGCGATCGCTTTCACGAGATTTGCATTCCACTTTGCATTGGCAACTCCCTCTTCTTCTGGCCATTAAACACTTGGCCAGAAGTCAGAGTTCAACTGGGTTCGATTCGATTTCCTTTTTTTTTGTTTGCTCCGCTTTGGCTCATTAAAACGTCACTCCGTTTGGGATACAAACTGCCATTGCCACAAATCAAAATATTTATGGTCGGCCTGGCCTAATGAGTGGCGGTTTGAAATGCTCGATTTACCACCCAAGACGGTTATAGATGCACCGCATAAATAGCCACAAAGTGTGTCGTAAAAGTCCAAAGCGATCATCAAAATGTTACTCATTTCGGGGGGTCCGAGGATCTCGGCTGTGGGCCACCTCTGGCCACCTGCCTGGAGGGGCAGCAGCAGCAGACCCAGTTTATCAGGCCCAGTTCCCTGTACAAAATACTATGCAAATTTGGTTTTTATTTACCGGCGGCTGCCAGAACAAGTGCAAAAGGCTTTGCCTTGGTTTTCCATTCCCAGGTGGTCTCAGCACTAAGAGAAATTTTAGGCTTTTAAATTGGAAATTTAAAGATAACAAACTCAACTAATAGCCTTTAGCCTTTGCTATTAATTTCATGTAGGGACTATCTTCTATATAAAAGTATATACATTAAGGAATTCAATCTAAACTTCTTTCAAATTCAAATAATAATTTACAAAATTTCCTTCCGTGCAGCTGATTCCCCTGAAACCCATATATCCATTCCCCGTAGCACGCATCCATGGTGCACCATTTACCGAGAGAGTCAACTCTGGATTTTATGTGTGTTTGGCATTTGCGAAATGCGTTCGCATGCACATTTGAATCAATCGCTGACTCAGATTGGTTTCGTCTTCGTCTTGGCCGCCTTTTTACGATCGAGGGTTCCAATGTGGACCGGTTAGGGGATCGGCGGATGCGAGATGCTTTTGAACTGCACTGATATCGCTCCGATTCGACATTTAGCATCGCTAATTCATGCGAAATCACCCGAGGATTATGTTCATAAGCACACATTACGATTACACGTTTATTATAATTTAGGAGTCTACAGGCCGATCTGGGATCGGATCGAGTCCGGCGACCACAGACCACCGACCACCAGTTGTGGTCTTGGGAAAGTCGCTGACAAAGACACTTCCCAGGCGACGAACTGAGATCACTTAGTGCTGAATCTCTGAGATACGAGATGCGTTTTCTTGTTTTTACGACCAAACAGATGACCTGGAAAGGCACGGGGAAAGGAGAAGAGTTTGCCAAATGGACCAAATTGTTAAATGGAGGCGGCTAGATAAGGGAGTTCGAGTGTGCACTGGAGAAAGTGAGCGGCGAGTGGTTAGATTTTGGGAAACTTTCAAGTACTTTGCAGATAACTAATTTTATAGAAGATTCAGACTTTCTTTGCACCTAATGGTTGCCTTAACTGCCCTTACTCTCATCATTATAGTATCCCTAGTTAGCCATGATCTATGCTAAACCACAACAGCAGGTGGATAACGATCCTGAGACGCTAAAGAATACAAATTTTAGAGCTTTTTCAAGTTCGATGCGCTCGTTTGTGACATGTGCGCGGTTCCACCAATCAAGGGACAGCGCATGAGAGAAGGGAACCTGGAGAGGAAAGCCGTATCCATATCCAACGGTGGGGAGCAGCAGCTCCATTGCAGCGACTGTCTTCGCACTAATTGAGCATTTAAATGCAGCGTAATTACTTCTCTAACACCTTCATCAGAGGCAACCGTCAACGGGGCCGCCTTTGATGCGCACTGCGAATTAGCATATAAATTGTCCCGTGTGAACATAAAATCAAATGACATGTGAGTTTGTCAAAAAAGCCAGCCTCAAAGTGCCGCTGCTGCTGCTGTTGCTGCAGACTGGCCAAGACGGCAGAGCCAGAAGGCAGAATGCTGAAAAGCTGGCGGAAGGACATGATAAGGTGGAAAAATCGAGTCATTAGCATAGCGAACGTGCAGCTAATTGGAAATGGAACAGATCAGCATGAATGAAGTGGGACCTGGCTAGGTCTGGGGACATGAAGAGAGACATCGATCCACCTCCTTGGGAAATCGGTGTGCCGACGTAATCCCCTAAATTCTGGCCACCGGCGCCAGCCAGACGTCTTTATGGCCGATCGTGGGTCGTTGTGGTGCATTTTAAATCGGCCAAAGGGCACTCAATTAATTAACAATACAACAGTTAGAATAAATCTGAAAACAAAGGTGTACAGAGAGAAAATAATACATAATATTTGCCTTTAAGAAAATCAGGAAAACTCAATTATTAAATATTATATTTAGCTTTAGACGAAGTGCAATTATTTTGAAAGCAATACAAAATGTATTTAACTTACTTAAATGTTTATAAGATTATTTCCTTTAAAAAGATTTTATTAATTGAAAACGATCTTATTTAAGAAATTTAAATTAAAGTTGTAATTTCAATGTCCCTTTCTGTTTTATAATCTATCCTTTATATTTCTTATAATCGATTTACAATTTGATTAAATTATAAACTTTATATCAATTAATTCCCCTTTCTCTGTGTGCATCAATCAATTTCATTCAACAGTTTTTAGCCGCGTCTATGAAGTGTGGGCGAGTTTTTTGACCCGTCGACGGGCAGGAAATGCAGTGCGTTCTGAATGCCAAGGCGTATTCCAAACGATCGTTCGATGGTCAATGGTCGACGATCGTTGGCTGCCCTTTCCCCGGCTCCCCACTCCCCTTACTGGGGGGGTGGGTATCGTTGCACAAATGCGCTTTGCATAACTGAGTACTTTTCGTACTCAACCTTAAGGCTAACGATGACGTTGACGACGACGTTGGCGCTGCAGCCACTTTTGGGGGCGTTTGCGGCTGCACTTGTTGCCTCAGAAAGCCAGAATGGCCCTTGCACTGTACAAAAATACGTAATTGAAATGACTAATTAAAATTTCCCCAAAACACAATCAATAGGTACTTCGATAAGTGGAATTTTTGTATACTTTTAATTAGCCTTTTTGACCCAGAGCTCGTTTAGTTTCTAGAATCGTTGGGAAATTAATATTTGAAGCTCACAAATGTTTAATATTTTTCTATATAGCTTACATAAATATATGAGCTTAAAATCCTTTTATTATGCAACTTTTATGCCTCAGTGTATCCCCAAAGAGACAAATAGTTAGAGGGGGCGGTTGGAACCGAGAGCATCCGGTCAGAATTTTTATGGGCGATCATTAAAAACGATAAGTGAAATCATATTCACAATCAATGAAATATGTTTCCAGGAAACTAATGTGTGTGGGCCCTGGACTTGTTGCAATTGTCTGGGAATCAACGTTAGGTTTGATTATCGAACTGATCGTGCCAGAAATAGAAAATTAGTGGTCATAGAAAATACTTCCAGAAAACTGTCGTAGACTGAATACTTAAATCATAGCTTCCTTTCATAATTCATATTCATATTTGGGTTTTCATTTTTTTCATTTACGCATAATTACTTTTTGAGTAAATAAAACTTCTGCAGAAGTCCCCGATTCCAGCTCTATATTTGCTCTGGGATAATTATGATCTGATGATAGGAACTCTGGTTTTGGGTATAACCAAAGTCATGTTGGCTTATCTCGTTTCGTAGTAACATTGATCTGCCAAGGATCGATCAAGATGCTCAGTGAAGACTGGGAATTCCCCGCCAGGCCGTCCATTGACGGCGTTTTTTCCCAGTTAGCTTAACTTGCTTGCGGCTTAGATAGATTATCGAGCATTAGGCCAGGATTACGATTCCGTGTTTATGCCAGGCAGTCAGTCGGGGAGGTTCCTGCGTCCAGTGTCCTGCATCCTGCGGCCAGCGTCCCGGCAACTTGTGCAATTTGCAAAAATTCCAAAGCCAGGATCCGATCAAACAAGTCCCCGAGTCGCCGGCCAGCGGCGGATTTAATTGAGATCAGCCAAGGGAGAGTGTGCGAGTGTGAAAAACCGCGAAGCGCTTTGGAAAATTCACCGCGTTTCCCGCCCGGCTGGAAATTCGATTGCCAAACCGCAGCCTCAACTTCCGCTAGTTGGTTTTGCCCAGTCCCAGTCCCCGGAGCAGAGTCTAATCTCAAACATGTGGGTACTGGGACCTGGTACTGGAACTGGCTCCGAGTCACATTAACATATCGTTAGCGATCTCGCTGGTGATCCGTGGGAAGTTTGGCGTTGGTCCAAGCCAGACAGATCGAAGCCCGAGGGAAACTCCATTGGAAAACTCAGAGATTTGGCCAAAGGCTTAAAAAGAATTCAGAGGAGAATTGCTGAGATCCTTGCTTGCATGAATTATTTCAAAAAGAGATGTACAGAATGTTTATGAAAGATCTATTTCAGACACCCAAAGGGAAACTCTTAGGTTTATCCAAAGGCTTAGCTCAAAATCACACGAATATTCCTCCGCTGTCATAATTATAGCGTAATTATTATTTATGCTGTCACACTCGATTATAAATCTCATATTTGCCAAATGTCTTAGGTGCCATTTCAACCCCTTTCAACCCCCTCCCTCCCCTGCCATTGTTTGCCACTAATAATCATATTTCGGAATTTGCATAATTTCATAATTCCAATACAATATCAATTGTCCGATCCAGTGATAAGCCACTGCAAAGCCGAGTTCCCGCCGCGAGAATCAATAAACGCTGGCCATATATCAAATGTGATGAAGAATGCTAAACCATAGGAACGAGTTTTATTTTTTATATATTTATTTTTTGTTTAGGTGAGTGAGGAACAACGAAAGCGTAATGAAGACATTACCGAAACACAATTAAACAGAAGACATTTGTCAGTTTGAAACTGAACCAACAACATATCAGATATATCCTCCAGATGCCATGAGAAATTGCCGAAACAAGTTCTAGTGACTTTCTTTGGGTTCCCCTGCTTGAGATGAATGTGTGCAAAAAATAAAAAAATATATTTAAATAAGAATTACTATGCCAAAGATAGTATAGTATTAATATACACCACATTTTGATGAATTAATTCCCTCACATAGCCTTAAGATACCCTTAAAATTCCGCAGATAAAAATCACATCTCGCACATTCCAAACAAGACCAGATAATAATAGTTTTGAAGCTGAACAATTCTTAATTTACGCCCAAGTGAGATGAAAAATCTGTTGTAAACGATAAATATTTTCCGCCTTCGTTCTTTATATAACGAAGATACGAAGCTTGAAGCGATTCTCCTGCCGCCTTGGTCGGTCATCAACGCTATTTTTACTATATAATGAAACCTGAACAGTCATCGAAGATAATGAATACATCTCAATCGGCGGCTCAATTCCGTTGTTATCCAACGCGATGTGATTCATTGGTTTATCGGCGGCATTATGCCTAAATCTGTGGCCTGCTAGCCATTAATTTACTAATTGTAATGTTGGCCATAAAGTATTTAGCGGAATCCAAGCCAGACATGGGCCTAATCCTATCTGGTGGAACCTGGTCTAGGTCTAGGGGTAGGACATCGATATACATACTCGTAGCGAAAATGCAAATTTCCTGAGCATAATTACAATCACAATGATGGCCAAAAGCCGAATGGCTAAGTCCGAGCTGTTAAATCAAAAATATGCAAATTACTTTTGAGAGCGAACACACGAGTCGGAACGAGTTCAGCCCGAGTCTCGGTCTCCGGGGTCGATTTGATTGATATGTGCTGGTTATACAGTCATTTGGCCAAAATGATGCAATCAAATCTATGTAAATCTGAGAGTCGGAGATGCTTGACTCCCCCTGACATTTTGAGGCCGAGATATCCGTAGATCCGCGGAAAGGGGTTACCTAGGCACTTCCGTCAGCTTCTCGATATTTTTTTTACGACATTCGGGCAATTAAGTAAAGTTGAAAAGTCAAAAAGTCAGCTCAGATATGTGCGTTACTTTTTTATTTATTTTTTTATTGTGTTTTTTAGCAATCGACTGTTTTTTGCGCCTCCTGGAACAGCGACCTTGACGCGTTTTCCCGTGAAACCCTGTTTGTTTTTTACGCAACTCCTCACCCATCGTTGGCAATTGACTTTTTTATATGAGGTCCTGTTGCAGGACCATATGCGAAAAGACCTCCGCTTTATCCCTTTTCAACTTAAAAAAGTGTGGATGGGTGGTGGTCCTGGGTGCTCTGCATTGGCTGCAGGGTTACGGCCAGTCGGCTGCTCGACTTTTTATGGTTACGACCAGGTCGGGCCGACTTTATGACTTTGCCGCGGCCCAAAAACACAGCCGCCGCTGTGTAGACGGACGACGAGCCAAGTTTTTTAGGCCAATTCTTGTGGGTACCTAAGCCAGCGATTTCGTTACCTAATCGCGGGATCAGCTTACCTAAGCTGCAGATTATCCTAGGATCATAATTATGACGGCGGACGCGACACTCGGCACTCGGTTTTTTCTTTCTTCACTTTTTTTTTTTTTAAGATGCCAGCGCGCGGCCGGCCGGCAAAAAACTTAAGCCGGGGATTAAACCGGATTAAAGTCACATTGTCCTTATTTTTTTCCCTCTCCTTTCGGGCTAACTAATTACTCGGGAAAATTACCCATTTGGCTTGTGCGGAAATTCGCGAAAACGCTTCAACTGCAATGTTTCCCTTCAATGTTTCCCTTTTATTTTTTACAGAATTTCCGCCAACGCATTTTGTTTATGGCGTGTGAGAAAAAAAGGAGGCAGGGTCAATAAAATTGAATCGATTAGAAAAAACGGCGGACGGTTGGGTCGGTGAGAGATGGTTCTAGTTACTTTTTGACTTTTTTACAAGCCTTTTGTCTGATTTTTTGCCGTTGTTACCAGGAACTGTACTGATGCAACAAACGAAAATGAATTTCGGAATCTTCTCAGAATTTGCCTAACGATGTTCCCTAAAAAAAGAGAAGAGAAACCAAAAACATAGTTTAGCAGATATTTGAAAGTGTGGGCCACACTTCTTAGCCGAAAAGTCAAGGTTCTGGTGTTTTAGTTGACCAACAACAACCCTTTTGGTACAATGCCTATCCATAAAAAGGGTTAATGCACAAGGGGTTAAACAGGTAGCTCCTAACTTCCCTTTGGCCACTAAGCAAGCAACAATAAATATTCATAAAAAGAGTTAAGTGCTACCATAAGGCTCTTTGTTTGGACAAAGAGGAAATAATGTTGGCCAACTGACTTTTGAAAGGGTTCGAATTGAATTCGATTGATAGTTGGTGGCTTATTGCGCAATATAAGGATGAGAGGAAGTTGATTATAATTTTTAAATTAAGTTGTTATGAAATCTAATTATATAAATTATAATATTTTCTGGAATTAAACGAATCATAAACGCATTTTATGTGGTTTGATTGAAATTTATTGCTCATTGATAATATTTTCCTAGAATTGTGGATATGTATTTTATAAATATAGTAAGTTAAAATTACAGATTTATAAATTTAAAATGGTGTTTTAAAGGCTTAGAAAGCCAATTAAAAAGGCACATATACAATCTAGATTTATAATATGATTGGTTTAAAAAAATGTATAATAATATACAATACATCCCGGATATCCGCTCCAAACTCCCCCCGAACTAAATGATATTCTACATTTCTTTTTGCACATTTTAAATCTGTACTTTCCCCCAAGATAAATACATTTTATTAGGTAAATTACAGAAAGCATTAGAAGTTAATAAAAATGTGATTCATAATTCCAGAGGAACTTAATCTTCCAATCGATTTGAAGTCTTAGATTAAGTACCTAAAAATCCCCCTGACCAGTGGCTGAAACCCCACAAAACCGACGGACTTTGACGCAAAAGCCCCCAGAGAATGAACCTCCAACCATTTCGATTTGCAGCGGGCCGAAAGGCTCCGCCCAAAATGCCAAATAAAATGAGAAACTGTTAAAAATGAAGTCAATGGCTCGCGGTGGTGTGCGTGCCTCGAGTGAGAAATTCAGCCTCAGCCGCCCTTACAAACCGAGAGTTTCTTTAATAAATATATAGAGCCTCAAATAACGAATAATACCAGGGCAATGCAAATCATTGGATTACAGGGAAATCGAGCGAGAAAGAGAGAAGTACTCGTGACTTCAATTGAGTGAGTGCTTTCCCTGAACTAACAGAGCCTTAACAGAGGCTCAATCCTCCACTCAAACTCAGAGTTCGTAAGCGATCGCTTACTTCGACTTGCACTCAAACTCTCTCGATCTCCCGCATCTCTGTATAAAGGTGGTGGTTTTAGCCGTGATTTATCAGAGAGCTGGTGCTGGAAAACTGGTAATATCCGTGTGTGTATGGGTGCGAATGCTACATAAGACGAAAGAGTTCGGCCAGTAAATGAAAACACACAGAAAAACAGACAACACAGAAACGCTTCTTGCCAGTCGAATCTCCCGGCCAGAAATCAGTCGTCAGCCAGTAGCCGAAGTGTCAGTTACACACATCGAGAGTGCGTCGGAACCTCAGTATCTGAATACCAGAGTATCAGTGACATATCGTCTCAAAAAGACCAAGAAACTCAGTGATCTAAAGACAGTGATCGAACAGTGACTCCTCAAAAACTAAAAAAAAAAAGAAGTAGAGAAAAATCAACTTGCAACAGTGAGAAAATCGTGCAGCAACGATCGCGCATCGCTGCAATTAAAAAGTCGCCATAAAATCCAGTGCAGAGCCGAAAATAAAAAAGAATTTAAGAAGGTAAGTTTTCTGAAAGATCGAAGTCAATTCACGGTTTTTGTTTTTGGGTCGCGGCCGTCGGCGATTTTACGATCCCTTGTGCACTACTTTGATTTTTTACAGTTTCGCGCGAAAAACTCGCGGCCACATTTCCCTGGCTCATTTTTTTTTACAATTTTCATAAACGAAATTCGGTTTATTTCCATTTTTTGACTCGGGAAAAATCGGCGTGAGTTTTTATGACCGAAAGAACACGTCAAGGTCTGGACGCTTGCATTTTTTTAGGGAACACAAATTCCGCGCAGTACTCGTAATGACTTCATCTAAAAAAGGAAATCTACCTGAGTTTTATGACTGGACAGTGCGAAAAAAATGAAAATGAACGCATAGGGTTGCATAATCCGGCAGCTTAAGTTTTTTCCTTTTTTTTGCGATCGTAAAAAACGCCCATCCTGTGGAGTTTTTCACAGTTTCCTATAAATATCCTGGGCAGAGCATCTCTCAGCATCAGTTGCTCGGCAGCCTTCCCAACGAACAGATCACAGCAATCGTGAGAGAAAAACCAGACATTATTCCGATCGAACTCAGTAGTCAACATGGTGTTCAACTTGGTTAGTGTCCTCAGCTCAGACTCAGACTCAAATGGATTACCGCCTAGCGTTGCCTCAACTGGATTAAACCCTTACTAACTCCGGATTTATCTTTCTTGACTTGCAGATGAACCAGACATGCAAAGTGTGCGGCGAGCCGGCGGCGGGCTTCCATTTTGGCGCCTTCACCTGTGAGGGCTGCAAGGTAAGTTGTGTCCCAGAAAATTCATTCAGAATTTAAATTATTAAGCGGAGAAAAAAAAGAGGAAATTGATTCTAAAGAACCCAAGGGGTTAAGGAAAAAACTCGAGAAAAATTCTTAAAAATAGAAAGTGAAGTTAAAGAGATAATAGCAAGTTAATTCTCAAATAATTTAACAAAAGTTGAGTTCAATTTATTATAAAATATAAAAAGAGTTAAATCAGTTCTTTTAATCTTTAACGTTATGTAAAGTAATGAATGAGATCAAAGATTTCCTGACCTCTTAACTTCTTGAATGAATTTCTTTTCTCTCACAAGACTTCTTCCTTACCTTCCAACATAAAACTAACTCTTTATTTCTTTATATTCTCCATTGCAGTCCTTCTTTGGCAGATCCTACAACAATATCAGCACCATTAGCGAGTGCAAGAACGAGGGCAAGTGCATCATTGACAAGAAGAACCGCACCACCTGCAAGGCCTGTCGCCTGAGGAAGTGCTACAATGTGGGCATGTCCAAGGGTGGATCCCGCTATGGTCGTCGCTCCAACTGGTTCAAGATACACTGCCTGCTCCAGGAGCACGAACAGGCGGCAGCGGCGGCTGGCAAGGCGCCTCCTACTTCCGTGGGTGGAGCTCCATCGGCCTCCTCGCCAGTGGGATCACCACACACACCTGGATTTGGTGACATGGCCGCCCATCTGCATCACCATCAACAGCAGCAGCAACAGCAACACCAGCTCCAGAGCCAACAGCACCAGCTCCAGACTCAGCAGCGCCACACGCACATGCCCCTTCTGGGCTATCCCAGTTACCTGCCCGACGCCGCCCTGCCCTTCTTCAGCATGATGGGCCAGCATCCCTCACCCTTCCAACTGCCGCCGCACCTGCTCTTCCCCGGCTACCATGCCAGTGCCGCCGCTGCAGCAGCCTCGGCCGCGGATGCTGCCTACCGCCAGGAGATGTACAAGCACCGCCAGAGCGTGGACTCCGTGGAGTCGCAGAGCCGTTTCAGCCCGGCCAGCAATCCGTCGGCTGCCATGCCCCAGTCCACCCCCTCAGCCCGCCAGTCGCCCATTGATGTGTGCCTGGAGGAGGATGTGCAGTCCGTGCACAGCCAGCAGTCCGGCCATCTCCTGCATCCGGTGGCCATCCGAGCCACGCCCACCCAGCAGCACCTTCACTCCACGCCCAGCAGTCCGCTGAGTTTCGCCGCCAAGATGCAGAGCCTGTCGCCGGTTTCCGTGTGCTCCATTGGCGGAGAGACCAGTGTTCCTGCTCCAGTTGCTCCCGCTCATGTTCCTGCCCCCGTTGCCGCACCTGCTCCCGCTCCCATTTCCTCAACCGCCCAAGATGGACCCATGGATCTGAGCATGAAGACGTCACGGAGCTCAGTGCATAGCTTCAACGATAGCGGCAGTGAGGACCAGGAGTTGGTGATGGCGCCGCGCAGAAAGTTTTACCAGCTGGAGGCCGAGTGCCTTAGCAGCAGCAGCTCCTCGCACTCCAACTCCTCCACCGCGGAGGTGAAGCGCCAGAAGCTGGGCAGCGGAGCGGAAGCATCGCACTTCGGAGGCTTTGCGGTGGCCCACAATGCGGCCAGCGCCATGCGAGGGATCTTTGTGTGCGTTTAGGCTACACTGGAAGAAACCCAGGGGGAGGAGTCCTCTCCCCCGTTTCCCCCTCCCCCACCTAGTTGTTGTTTTTTTTCGCTTATTTTTGTTAGTTGGAGAAAATGTAAATTTTTCGTGTGCGCTCGCTCACACCTAGAGAGAGCGAGAGAGAAGCGGACAGGTTTGGCTGGACAGAGAAGGAGGCAGCCAGGCCAGGTAGTTGCATCGCCCTCACCATAACACATACACCAACACACTTACACACACACCTATTGAGCTCAGATCCAAAAATTACTTTTATGAAACGTTGAAAATTGTAAATATCTTTGAGCTTGTTTGCAATCGTATTTGAAAGTTGAAAGTTTGAAGCTAGAAACATAAGTTAGCAATCATTCCCACCCTCGAATCGCTATTGTATATAGAAATTGTTAAGTCTAAGCATGATCTTAATTGTGTCTAAGTATTTTATTCTATTTTAGTCCTTAGTGCTATGTGCATTTCCTTAGATTGGCTTTTAATTTTATAAAAGAACAAAATAAATACGATGAAAAATTTAACTCAACTCTTTTATTTTATAGAAAACTAAAAAAGAACTTCATTTCAGAAATGGTTTAATGATCACAAGTTGGGTAAATCAGGCCCTGAAGCTATATCTTTTCTCTCAATCTCCAATCTTAAATACATTCTTTGTGTGTACTTTATGCCCCCTTTAAAAAACTATCTTTCGGATGTATCTATTAGCTGTCAACAAAGCTCGCTAGCTACCGCACATTCCTAGGATCAAAGCCAATAAATTACTTGGCTATTCAAGCTACCACTCTTGTTTCAAAATCAGTTCTGTTCAGATACACATACACTAGAGTTGTGGGCTATCTGATCGGCGGTGTCTTTGCCTCGACCACGGGCCAAATGGGCGTGGCCTGTCAATGGCAACACCAAAAACGAGACGGCAAACAAATGCTTTGGCATAAATTCAATCAACATTCGGTTGCAAGTCGATCGCCGTGGCGATGGCGATGGCCGATGGCTGATAATAAAACCGATATAGAGTCCGTTAAGTGCTTTTTTTGTGCCTGCCCATTGCAATTGGCCGTACGGGCGGGTGAGTTGTAAATTAAAAATGCCACAAATGTTACGCACAGATATTTGTCGATCGGAGCACCCGCTTTATATGCTTCATATGCCACATAGGCCTATGGGCTAGAGTATGCTGCCTCCTCCGATATGCCACCACGTGCTGCTTCAAATAATAAACTTTATATTAACACATACAAAAGTCATACGGCCCGTTGATGGCCAGAATTTTAATCACTTAATTAGCCGAACTTTGTTTATGGCCCGACGACGACGACGACGGCCCCGCTGTCCATATATCCACTCCGCCCAATGATGAATGGCTCGCTGGCCGGGAGAGGCACGAGAACTATGCAGGATCCCCAACTCTCGAACTCTTGGATGCAAAATATATATAGTATATCGTAATGCTCGACTTCGCCTCTGGGGCTGTGTCAAAAGAAGTCTCGGGGCGTCAGAGACAATAAATCGAATCGGATCGGCCTGGAGATCATATCATCAATATGCATGAAGGAGCACCTACGGGGGCGGCGGGTGACCAGCGCACGCCATTGTCCATCGACGATCGCATTCCAACGTGTGTTTTGTCGTCATTGTTTCTAAATTTATTTTTATAGTTTATTAAAGAGTCATAGTATAAAAAAAGAGCCACACGAAATAAAGTACAATAAATTCAAGCCGATTGGATGTCAATATACTCATAAGTAGGTCTCTAAACGAATTGAGAAATGTTTAAAATAAAGTTAATGTTAGGCTATGTTTAGATAATAATATAATATAAGGTAAGGTAATAAAAGAAAAGGAATTAAGCATATCTAAAAAAAATTACAAATGTAAGCTTAGTTTCATTAATTGGCTTACTTCACTCCCTTCTCCAAACTTAAATCCGATCGAAAACCCTCATTAATCATTATCCCTGATCAAGAATGTCCACAATTAAGTGGCCTAAACTAAGTAAAGGAATGTGTGAGTTCGATTTGTTAACTAGATAGCTGCCACTAATCAAGTTCGTGTCCTAAGTCTTTTGTTTTGCATGTGAAAACCCAACTCTAACTCAATCCCCCAGCGAATCACAAAGCCCACAGCGAACTTAAACCACATTTAGACCAATTTGAGAGTATATCGATATCATTCGTCAAGTTCGTTTCCTAAGTCTTTCGTTTCTCTGCCTTTCCTAGGGTTCACCCCGCGCCTGTCAAACAGAAAAAGTGGTTCATTTGTCTCATCGCCCCAATCTCTCCAATCAAAAAGCCATTTAGACAACGGCAGACGAGAAGAATGAGACAGGCGGAGGGAAATAAAATCGATTCAGCATAAAAATGGACCAAAAGTATAACATTTCAAAACTTTATTGACTGTCAAAATGCAGGCGCCTATCGCCCCAATCGAAAATGTCCGCAGACAAGCGGGCTAGATCAAGTTACCTGGCGCCAGCGACTGGGCCTTAAAGACTTTAAGACTTTCAAGATGCTTTATTGGCCCCACGGAGAGTCAGAGTGTGTGTGTGTGTCCAGTGATCTATGATAGATGCATTACTATGAGAGTTCGGACAAAGACTCTGCCTCGCGCTTAGCACATCTTTAAAAATAGTTCAAGCTAAGCACCTGCAAGTGACTTTTTTCGCATTTAATTATTTATCACCGTTCGCAATGCTAATGTTCCTTAGGTTATAGCTTTCAAATTAATGCATGCAACACATATATAATACGCGCGCCATAAGAACATGTTTATTAAATTAAATAATTGCACCCGGAGTGGAGTGGAGAGGCATCGCGCTAAAAAAAAAATAAATAAATTCCCAATTTGCATTTGAATCTGACAATGGAATTAAAGAAACAATATGGATATAAAAAAAATTGCAAATATTATTGACACATTATAGTGGAAACATGTTTCTAATGAGAAATTATGCAAAGATTTGCATAAAATTTTGTTAAAGGCAACCCACAGCAATCTTAACAGAGTCAATGCCTCGACTTTAGCTTTAGCTTCAGCGTCCGGTAGCGGCCTTAATTACTGTCGAGCTTCTCTAGAGGGTAAGGGGCGTGTTCCCAGACTCAGTCAGACTTCACTGACAAATACTCGTAGTCAAAACAAACTATGACATACTGCCGATATTAATATCTTTAACTGCCTGAAGAGCCAGAGATCATTAACTCTCAAGGATCAGAGGATTGAGGAAGCGAAACTGAAGTATTAATATTGAGAGGGGAAATATATTATGTTTAAAATAAATATGGAATAAAACTGTTTGATTTCTTGCTAATAATTATATAGCAGCTTTCTGTTAATTAACTTTAAATTTAATATCAGTAAGAATTATGCTATATAAATATATAAAAGGTATATATGGCACATCACAGTTGACCCCAGCGCTGAACTCTCTCTCTCTCTTCAGTGCTATCCCAAGATCCGATCGGATGACGGACAGTTCCATTGTTCTTCCAGAACCACCAGAAAACATTAACCCACTTAAGGCAGCCCTGGAGAACGCAGAGTTGCGAGTTGGCCAAATCACATGGCACATGGCCTCCAATCGGAGACTCATCTTTATTGATTTCGATTCCGAAGGCACCACCTTTAACCCGAGCTCGGGAATCGGACGAAAGGCATCTTTGGGGGCGCTTGGCTCACACGAGATCGAGGGACTCGAGTCCATAGCTGGCGCTGGTAATTAGTGATCTGGTGCACTTGATATGCACCTTAATTTAAACATTTCGTACACACCCAGCCGGGGCACGCATTCTGATTTCAGTTGTTTACTTTTTTGTTGTTTTTTTTTTAGCCCCACCAACGGACCCTTCTCCAGCTTCGTCCTCGGACAAGTTCTGCATGTAGCGCATGCCGTTGGCTTGTTCCTGGCCCATTCCCATTGCCAGTTGCAATCCTCATTCCCATTCTCATTCTGTTGGCTTTGGCTCAAAGCCTTTAAGTTTGGCTTTGCCTTTGCCATTCCCTTCGCGCGCCGTGTTCTCGTTTAAACGTTTATTTAACTTAAACGAACGTTGCGTGTCGATTAAAGTGCTGCGATTAAGGTACGACCTGATCCGGTCTTCTGGTAAATGTTTCTTTCCTTTTTTTCAGATTTTTGGTGACCACTCGAATCGGGGTATATAAGGTTGAAGGGGTTTAATTACCAACCAGGCTGCTCAATGAAGAGTTTTAGTCTTTTTATTGTGTGGTTTGTTCTATGATTTATTTAATAAATAATAAAATATCTTTTATTTAAATTACGAATCAAGAAGTTATGATGCGTAGGCATTACAGGGTACCTCCTGCGTTTACTTTGCATTTTGTTGCTGGTCTCTCAAACGATTCCTTTGCTGTTCAAGGTGCATGCGTGTCCAGTGAACTTACAGGTCAGCCATACGCATGCCAGCCGATAAAGTTGAGCCAGCAGCATCATTATGATCATCATCATGATCGCTATGGGGAAACGGGGAGGAGAATCATTGGCATCTTGACCTAACCCAGACACGGTTACAGCTGCATAAATCCTTCCGTTGACTTTCTCTCTGGGGCCTGCTTCTTTACGACAAATTTGCCCATTGTTCTGCCTTGGCCGCTTGATGATGTCCTTTTGTCTTCGTTTACGGTGTGTTTGGCCCCCGACAGCGTGCCTCTCCACAACAGAGGTCCAGAGTCTCCAGTATATCCTATGTCCTATGTCCACACCGTCCCCGAGGACCGCACACCACAATCCACAATATTAATTTGTGCAGCCAGCACCTCGAACATTTACGAGGACAAAACGCCTAACGAACTCGAGCTCAAATCAACTCAGGGGTCTGATCCTTATCGCAGTAGCTGCACTCAGAAAAAAATGAGGATGCAACAAGGAAACCTTCTCTATGAAATTAAGTAAAAAAAGATTTAATATTATTAAAAATATAACCCAGTAACCCATTATCATTTGGCAACTCTAATCAAGAAATATTTCCTTAATAAAATGAAGATCCTTGCTGAGCTGAACTTTATTTTTATCAGTGTTCTGGCCTATCTCTTTGCCTGATTATTGGTTGTTGGTTTTTAGTGCCTTCTCTTATCTTGTTACCCTTATTTATTTTTGAAAAAACGAAATTAGATTTAAGGTCTGCGTGAGGCTGGGCCACAAGTGATTTTGATAGCTCGTAAAGAAGTCAAAAAGTCAAAATTTTTAGTGGGAAAACCCACGATCTTGGATTCGTACTTACTTCTCGGGGCGACCACCGCAGCAGGAGCTCCTCTCGTCTTGTGGAGTGGAGACAGGGAATTTATGTTACAGCTCGTTAAATTAGTCTAATGGGGCAGAGAGCCAGCTGTCCGCCGGCTGGGATTTTGGTGGAAAGGGTTGACATCATTAGGACGGATCTCGATCGCGGCCAGCAACGTGTGCGACCTTCTCCTCTCGCCATTTCCCGACTCTCAACGCGACTCGAGTCGACTCTACTCGATTTCGATTCGATTTCCCCCCCACAAACGTTGGAGCAGGGCATCCACTTCGGGCCGGCAATCACCTGAGCTGACACTTAAGGCTTCTTCAGCAGCTCGCAACACTTATGCGAACGGTCGCCGGGTTATTGTGTGGTTAACTGATACGCTTAGTGCACGTATTAACCCAGAACCACTCGGTGCTCCGCTCTGTGCTTCTGCAGTTGCTGGAGCAGTGTCACTGTCAATGTCATTTTACCCCGGAGCCAGGCCGAGACCCAGACCCAGACCCATGCCCAGGCCTAGAGGCAACAGCTTAGGCCAGAGCCAAGTCCCCCCAGCCAGATCTAGAGACCCAGACCCAGAGCCACAGGCCCAGCCAGCAGAGCCGTGCACTTGGCTCAGACTCCGACTCAAGCTCAAGTCTTTCGCCAGCTAAAGATCGTGTGATCCATTACCAAACGTGCGCGATCGTTTGCGCCTGTGTTTAGTGATATTTATTTATTTTTTTCGGTGGGCCCCTTATACTCTAGCAAAAATCAAGCAAATGGTGGGAAAGTCTGCAGGATTATGGAACTTTGCTTACATTTTCTTTATAATCTATAAAGTTCACTAGGAATATTATGCACAAAATTATAGAAAGAGCTTCTTTGAGTTGGTATATACATTTAATTATTGATATTTATATAATTATTATCCATCTTCCACCCTTTATCATAGAGCATTCAATCTTCGTCTTATCCTGTTTGCCTGCCCTTTTCCTTGGTTTATTTTATCGTACTTCTTCACAACTCTTCTGCATTGCACCTTCTACTTTTTGCATTGACATTTGGTAAATATTGCCAAGGCTTGCACACCATTGAGCAGCAGTTGCCGTTGAAGACGTGACTCCATAACCGGCGGCGGCCGCCTGGCTTCCTTCAGCTCCTCCAGCTGGTGTTGAGCCTGGTGACTATGACTTGATTTGATTTTCATAAAGACCATTTGTTGTGTGGCTTTCGCAACCTTCTCTGTCTGGAGACAGGAGGCTGGTGGGGGGGCAGAGAAGCGGCCACTCAATCAAGCCGCCTTTTTGGTTCCAGCTTGTTTGCCTAGCGCACTTCTCCGATCTCTCTGGAGTGGGCCAAAGATGGAATGGTGTGCATTGTGGCAGGTATCTCTCAGCCAGGTAGAGGTACCTGTTTGCAACCCTTCCAGCAGCATCCCAGCAGTCACAGCATCCCATCGCACATTCTAATTAACTGCTCTAGCTGGCCGGCACAGAATGCAGAGCAGCGTTTTGTTTGCTGGCTTTTAAGTTTTTAGCCGGCCGTCCGGTCGTTTTTTTATGACACTCAAAGTGACCGCCGGGCGACGCACAATGAACTCCTTTCATGGCCTCGTTAGGCGGGCTGCCTTTGGTCCTCCTCGTCTGTTTGCCCAACATGATCGGTCCGCGGGGTCGGCTTATTAGAACGGCTCCGATGGACGGAGTGGAGGGGAGCTGAGTGGAGCGGGGAATCCTTTTGGCGGGCGTTGCATTGTTTGCCGACCATTTGAAAAGGACGCGACGATGGACAGAGGAGCTCGTGACGAGTTCACACCACTCGCGCCCAGGGTTAAGTAAAGTCAAATCAAAGGGGTTTTTTACAGAGAGAGAAAATATAAGAATATTAGGGAAAATATTCAAAATAAAATCTAGTTTGGAATTGATAAATTTAAAGAAATATTATATTGTTTCTCCCTGTGTGGATCCGTTCTTCCAAAGGCGGTCAGTTAAAAAACCCTTTCTGGGCCGCGATCTATTTGACAAATGCAAACAATTTTCCCCCGCGCAACCTCGCTCCTTTCTGACCGCTTTCCAGTTAAAACTGATTTTGTTTTCCCCCCTTTTTTTTTGGCTTGTTATTAGAACACTTTTCCCAAAAGGCCACTTAGGCACGAAACGAATCAGTACCCGTCCCCCGCCCGCCTTCAACACCAGCTCCGTGTCCATTTCCATTTCCCAACTGCATCGGCATCAGCTCAGCATCGGCATCTCCATCTGCATCTGCATCAGCATCTCATCGCTCACATCTCCCTCGGCTGCGTTATGATGTAATATGGCTTTTTGACTTTTGTAGACATGATAAAATACAAAACGTTGCGTGGCTGTTATATTGGCTAATGGCCGCGGCCTTTTAGACCATTTGAGAGCGCTGACCGAGGCTGGGATGTGGACGCGCGGACTTGGCAGAGGTGTCAGGGAATCGACTTCAATGAATGGCCCGCTCTCGGCGGCCGGAGATCAAAGAGCTCTTGTTCTGGTTCTCGATTCTTGGTTCTCAGTCTCTGGTGGAGGTTCAGACCTTTGGTCTTGGTCTTTATTGACCGTGGTCCAAGTGGTCCCCGTCCGATGTGGATGTGTCCATGCATTTGTGGCCTCAGTTAGTGCTGCTTGAGACACATTGGGATGTGCGGATTGGGCAAGTGCCTCGACGAAGTCGTCATTATAATGCCAATGATGATGATGATGATGTTGTACCACAGTCGAGCGAGCCTTCTGCAATTGCAATTCAACTTGACCAGACTAAAATCCATTTACATAAGTCAAACAATAGACGAGCCATATGCAGACATGCTTAGAAAAAATTATAAAATGTTTACAGGAATTAAAATATATTTTTAAAAGTATTCCCTGAATTCAAGAAACGTTTGCGAATAAAACAAACTTTCTTAACTGCTCTTTCAAAGTCTATAAAGTCAGGCTACCGAATTGAGCTGGATTAGCTTTACGAGCCTCTCCGGCAGTATAGACTTTAAAATTTATGGTAGCCCCAGCAAGATCGGACTTACTATCGAGCCGCGCCCTTAGCCATGCCGTTTCTCTTCTTTCCTTTTGCGCGATTGTGCCCTGGGCATGTCTAGAAGTTGGCCACTTCATCATTTGGCCATCATTTGTATGCGGGGATGTGCCCGGTGACATGTGCTTTATATATAATTTAGAGTTGCAGGTCCGATCCGATGTGATTCGATGCGATCCGCTGGGTCCGTGCCTACATTCGTGCCTTGGAAACGTGCCAATAAACGCGGCTGAAACGGCTCTTTCGCTGGAATCGCGGTTCTTGGGACTTTGGGGACTCATTTCCGCAATCAAGTTGCCGCTGCTCCTTCGCTGGCATCCTAGTTTTATGTCCAGCCATTATCAATGGGATCACAAATATCAAAAGCATTTAAACAGGTGCAAAATCAGTAGCCGCCGTCGATACCCGATATCTTTTATATCGAAGCTCGGGATGCCAAAAGCGTTGCAGCTTCGTTGTTGCAACAGATATTGCTGCTGCTGCTACCGATGTCGCTGATGTTGCGATGTGGCGATGCTGCTACTGCCACTGTTGTTGTTTCGAATTGGCCCCGTGAAATGCGTGCAACGCGAATCGAGAAGACATCGAAACAATGAGAAGCTGCTACCGGTGCTCCTCACTTACAAGGCAATTAAATGCCAGGCATAACAATCTTTTGGGGTAACCTAACCCTTGAGAATCGCTCGCTTTCCAATGGTCCCGCGGGGGCTTAGAGGTGGCTGCGTGATATGTTTGAGAGGGGGATTTACAAAAAATAAACTATGGAACTTAATCTAAGGAGAAAGAAAGATTTATATAATTAATTTAATAAAAAAGAATACTAATTATATATATCTCTGTATAAATATAAATTTAATTAATTTCCTAGACCTTAGCTTAGATTTTTCAAGATAAATATTAAATAATATGTAATCAAACAATAATAATTATGAAGGATACCTCCCAATGACCTTTAAGATGGGATCACAATAAATTCCACGATATATCCACGACTCCCTCGTGATCCAAAAACCCTCCTCTATTGCCCAGTTTCCCCAGTTGCTCTCAGCCACCTTCCTCCATCTTCCACCTTCCTCCACCATTAACTCCTTCGCCTTGGGAGCCTTATCAAATGCGGTCTATCGGTTTCACATTGCCATTTGACAAACACAATTAAAAACGATTTAAGAAAGTAAAACGTTTAGCGAGTGTGAATGGGAACACAGTCGGACTTAAAATTTAGTTTGTTTTTTTATTTTATTTTGTGAGCTGTCCCCCCGCCGCTGCTGCCCCTCTACAATGTTAATTAGCCCACGATAGGCGCCAGTCTACAGAAGACAGTCTACACAGAAGACAGTAGCGAAACATTTTGTTGTCGTCGCTTTTGTACAATTAAAACGTGATCAGGCCCTGGACAGGCAGCTACAAATTTGTCGAACACGCAAAATGGTCTTCCAGGCCCTGTAAATGCGTGCCCCCTTCGGCCGCCTTCTCACCCAACTCCTGCCTCGTAGACCAAATAGTATTGCATTTAATTTTGGTGTCGGTGGTGACTTTGGTTTCGGTTTCGATTCCGATTCGATTCCCAGACATGGCCCTAAAAAGAAAACTAGTTTTGCATACATAAATACGGCCCTGTCTGCACTACTTCCCTTCGGGATCGCGGTCTTCGGGGGATAGCCTCCGTACACTGGACACTGGACTCCCCCATTCCAGAGCAGGTCGAGTGAAAAGTGAACCAAAAAGCAGACGGGGACGACGACAAATCCGAGACGAGTGGCGTCAGTGCAAGCCATGTTTATGAATTGTTAAACGCCGCTGCATTACCCGCGAGGAAAGCCAGTGACAAGGCTAATATAATGCCAGGGATGTGGTTATATATTTATCAATGGGAACTCAAAAAGAAAAGGAATATATCTAGAACTTAATTTATATATTTAAGGATTTTTTAAGGCAAAAACAAGTAATCCTTCAATCAAATCAAGCTCCATTTTATTTTAAATATTAAACATGGATGTGAGTTGGAATATTTTGTATATTAATTATTTAAAATTTATAATAAAAGTCTCTAATATTTTACAATTTTGTTAAGTATCTCAAAGTTTTTTTTTATGATTTTTATTAATATTTTTTTTTAGACACCTATTCCCAGCGTTACCCAGCCCTGCGATCCGCACACTTGTCGGCCAGACATTTGCCTGTCCATATTCTTTATTAGCTTTTTATTGCCACCAATATTTGTTAGGGCCAAGAGACAAAAGGGCGGGAGTGAGAGCGTCTTACAGCAGCTAGTGCCCAGGAGGAGCTGATGTGGCCTGGCCACCGCTCGACCAAATGTCACCACATCCGGCCCGGCCAGCGAACTGAATTAGTATTCTAAGTCAACAGCAGGTGAGTTGCTGATGACTTGGCCCTGGTCTATGATGGGTTAACAAAAAAAAACACTGAAGAAGACAAAAAAAGCGGACAGCAGTTGGCCAACAAATGCTGCACTTGCCCGGGGCCAATAGCCAAGTCTCCGACTCCGTCTCCCCTGCTTTGATTTCGTATGCATGTGTGCCTTATCATTAATATTTCTTCTGGCCGCACTCCGGGCCATTCATATACGCGTACCTCAATAAATTTATGGCCATTGACAATCAGTTAAGACAATCGGATATCTAGGGTAATAATTTCTAATTGTGCGGAGGGAGGGGCCCGGCCCTACAGCTGTTGAATGACAACCGAACGTGCAACTCTTTTGGAGGATGCATCTCAGGGTTTTTGTGTTGCTGGAAGGAAGTCGAGCTGGGGCTTCCGCTCCGGTGACAAATCGTAGCACACATGTTAGAGCAGTCTGGTCCAGGGGAGAAGACTAATGGGAGATGGCAAGGTACTTCCCAGAAATCATGGGGAAATAACACGACGAGAAATATATAAAATCGATCAATGACGGTGAAGGTTTGTTAGAATATTTGAAGGATCAAATGTCTAAACAACTTTTAAGGACCTCCGATTATTTGGTAGTTCCCTTCTTACACCCAAAACGAAGACAATTTTTCAGTTATTTAGAAGGCCATCGGAGTACTTAATTTGTTCTTTTGTCTTTATTATGCGTGTGCTTGATTAATTTGCCGCCCCGTCAAGACATGGAAAATTATTCTGGCCTTGACAGCAAATCTGCTGAAAATTGTATTGAAAAACATGAAAATTAACCCAGAAAAGTTTCGCTGCGCTCAACAATAAGACAAAAGAATACGTCGCTGGGTCTCTCTGGGCAGTGGTTTTTCATACGCCGATATGCGGAGCTTGTCACTCTGACAGTCGTCGTCGCCGGCGACAGTCATGCTCATGTGCTTAAGTTCAATGATTCGAACGGTGCAAGAAATAATGAAAGACAATGCCAGAAGTGTGCCAGCGAGGGGGCCAACTGCCGGAGGGGATATATGTATGGTATATAGTATTTATGATGCAACCTGTATCTGCAAGGTTTTTCCTATGCATTTATTAGGCCCAGGGAAGGTCACCGCCGCCGTGCTGCCGGCAGCTACATTAAGTCAGGCAGCCAATTTCACCCACTAAACTCAGGCACACGACCAGGCGGCCGAAACTTGACAATCTTTGACAATTGCCAGCACAGAGAGGTATATAGTATATCTCCGATCTTGAGCTTCCCCGTGTCTGGGGGCCGCCAATTACAAGCCGGCTATAGTCCGCTGAGCTGGCTGAGTTGGCCCGAGTTGTGTGATTTTCAGTGACACAGAAAACTGAAATTGTTCATTGTTCGAGAGCTGTTCGAGAGCTCGTTAATGACTTGCTCCCCATATAGCCGTGCACGTATCTCGGGTATATATATAGATTTCAGGGTTAAGTCGGGGAAGTTATTATTATTGTCGACGCTTCAGTAACTTTTGCCAAAGCTCTACATTGAACAATTATTAACGAAATTAATTGCCTTAAGCCGGTGTCCTCCCCCCTCTTCGTTTTTCGGTCGCATTGTCAAAGTTATTTTTGAAAACTGGCCGAGCGTTTTATTTTAATCATCATCGGATCGCATCGGCCGGGCAATTGTGTTAAGGTAAAGGCCCCGCATCATTACTTATTTCATCTACATATTTATAGTACACTTAAAAGCCACAAGAAATTCCATGATTAATCATCTGCAAAATCCCCATGAGTCCCCTCGTCCCATTCCATCACCTCATTCTAAGACCGTACTCTGATTTGGTTTATTTTCTTTTCCGAGTTTTTTTGCGGTCACCGATTTGTTTATCCAAGCATTTGGCGCGTTTCGATAAAGAGGAGGCCTTCTTTTTATATTTTTGTGCGTAAACGCGGTGGCTTTGGGGCAGGCTTAAGCAACACTTGGGCCAAATATTGCGGTCGGCCCCGAAAGAATAATATTATTCTTTCTTCTTGGCATAACCCGGCTTCTGCATAACTCTGAGCTAATTTTTGCGCAGTTTTGTTTGCCCCACAGAGAGGCTTCAATTAGAGTCTCGAGACGGGCGCCTGAAACGGAGACAGGGGCTCGAGTGTGGGCTTGTGGACAATGAACCGCAATCACAATGACAATGCCAATGATGGAGATCACGGCGATGAATCACGGCTATATGGAATTGGTAACAGAATAAGGCTGGGCCTGGTCAACCTGCCTGCCTGCCGGTGATCTGAATTGGTTTACTGTTCAGGCCATAATGTTTATGTTTGTCAAGTGAATATCTTTTGTATTTTTCGTGTGGGAGAAGTGATGAATTTTAAGTAATATTTTAGGAATTTTATAATTATTTATATAAAGTCTACGACTAGAATTTTCCTTTATATTTTTATTAGCTCCCATGCACAGTTTTTCTCCTTTTTCCCACAGCACGCACAATTGAAAGACTTAGGCAACGAACTGCATTGGTTGCTGCCCGAAATGATTTCCCTGGAAATCGGGCCGACTCGACCTTAGACCTGCACAATTGGTAAACCACAAGAAGAGTGACAAACTGGCGCCAGTCCCGGGACAAGGACCACACACTTGATCGTAGGTGCGAGCCGGACAAGTGATCTATTTAGGTTATTATGTCTTTATGTTGGGACAAGCAGCGAACTCGACAAGGGGCAGCTGCAGGGATCGATCTCATTGTTATTGGGAAACAGTAGGTGGTGCAAGGACGATGGAAAAAAATACAGAAGAAGGAGCGGAGTGAAGACGACAAAGGGCAAGAGGTCCTGAGCATAAATCAAACATAAGCTGGGATCCCCACAGAAGGTAAGCATTATAAATCTCTGGGCGCGATTTCGCTCATTTTCGTACCTTGCTGGCTGCAAATCATATTTAGCCAACCGGAAACCGATCATAACTCAAAAAAGGAAATGCTCATATCCTTTCGTTTTGACATTTCTCCTTCACATAATCAATGCCTCGATTAATCTAACTTAAAGTTTGCTCACGCTCCGTACGTGACCGGATTCCGAATGACCCAAAAGAGTCCACAACTGCGTGGCTGCGTCGCAGTTCCCATTCGATTCCATAACGAGGAAGAGCAGCTACTTACAGATCCTTTTCCTGCCCAGACCCAGCCCCAGCCCCAGCCCAGCCCTGCCTTTATCTTTATCTTTATTAAGAATTTCAGTAGCCCTCCGTTTTGATATCTTGATTTTATTCCCTGTGCAGGGCATTAATCATATGGCAACATACTATATGCATGCATTTTGATTTGTTTTGTGTGGCTTTGATTTCTGTCAGTTATTCGAGTTGCATGCCAATTATCGAGCCCTGTCAGTGGCGTCAGCCCGGGGGGGACTCTGCATCTCCCACTGCCATGATTGTTTTGAGATTAATCCAGTGAAATTTCCTGTGAAATCCGACAGATATTAAGTTGTCTATTGCCCTGTTTCTGATTCCCACAGTTTGTTCTATTTCATCTCCCACAAACACCCATAAAACGTATAGTTTTAACCGGTATACCCACAATTCAACTTTGTTTAATAACTATATTTTCCATTGACACAGTTGGATTGCATAGCTGCGGACCTGGAGGACCACACACCAAACTCCAAACACCCCCTCATCGCATATTCGTTTGTCTTTAGCACATGCATCACAAAAGTATGATTTAGACGTTTATTAAACTCCAAACAATGGAGATGGAAACTATAGAAACTATGGGCACTGTGTGAGCTTTTATTTGGCAGGCATTGTGGGAATTCAAATGCAGAGAACTTTGACAAGTCTATTTACCTTTTCGATTGTCAGCTGCGCAGCCTGTAGTTAGCACCTTTCTTTTGGGAGGGGTTGAGGTCTTCAGGGAGGCAGGAG
The DNA here is from genome assembly GCA_035045905.1 of Drosophila anomelani. Classification (NCBI taxonomy): domain Eukaryota; kingdom Metazoa; phylum Arthropoda; class Insecta; order Diptera; family Drosophilidae; genus Drosophila; species Drosophila anomelani. The sequence goes on from JAWNOO010000165.1 coordinate 17,323,429, forward strand.
AAGGTCTCAGGAGGAGGAAGAGTTTGAGAAATTAAAGATAAGTTTGATTTTTAATTTAAATTAATTTAAAAAGTTTACCTTTTTAAGATATTCTCTAAAAATAGTGACACAATTTATTACTTTGCCCTAAAATTAGCAACATTTAGAGTCCTAAGCGGATCCCACAGCCCCGGAAAGTAAATCGAAACTGTCTGCAACCCGTTAGCCAGATCATAAATATTTACTGGCTTGAATTACAGACTACCACAAAGACGTCTCCCTCTCCCAAATATACGTCCACGCACCAAAGCTGATATAAATTACAATACAACCTACATCTACATAGTACGGGGGCTTCAGCTTCAGCTTTAGCTTCATCCAAAAGCCAAATTGTTTTTTAAAAGCACCATTTTTATTACCGTCCGATAAGTGATCTCGCGACATTTTCAATTTTAATAGGGTCTCTGCCCAGGTCTCCTTACAAAGGCAACAGCTTTGCTGCGGGTCCCCGGCTTGAGTCTCAGTCTCAGGTCTCAGTCCGACTTCAACATGGAGCGATCATTTGTCGTTGCGTTAATAAAATTGCATTGGGCCGGCATTTGAAACCGCTTTGCCGCTTTGGCGGTGGTCAAAACGCTCGAGCCCAACATGGCCCAGGCTCGGGCATTATTAATAATGCGGTGGGTAGACCCACACAGGACGGGGCGGCGAGAGGTCACCTGAAAATGCTGCAAAAATAAAACGGCAACCATTTTTAATATGATTGTATGTCATCTTAAGCTTACACTGAAAAAAGCTGCAAAGAAGGTAACAAGAAAGAGATAATATATCTCTATTTAAATAAATTTCTGTATATATTTCTTTATTAAATGCATTCTCTATTTAAATTTCGAGTTTGTGTCCTAAGTCTTTTGATTCGAGGTTTCCTTTAAGTAATATGGAGTTCGTCTTTTGATAATAGGAAAGGTCTTTTGATTTATGAAAGTTTGTATTTATAAGTTTTATATATAAAATAAAATACTGGAGAGAAGCTATCAAGAATGATGCTCTCTTTATTTCAATGAATTGCTATATATCGTTGCCCATACAATAAAACCCAGAACTTTCTTTTTTCAGTGCACCAAAGCCAGTGCCTTGGGCACTGCCTCATCCTCAGTTATAGCTGCCATATAGCCATGTGTTGGTCCGTCTATTCGCATACTCAAATTATCAGCATGCCGGCGAGAGCCGGGATCCGGTCTTCCATTGTGTGGAGTGCTATGTGCCTGTGTGCCTTGGAGCTGGCCCAGGTCTCTCGGTGTCGAAGACAATTTTTCATGAGATGAGCACTGGCTGGTATCAGGTGTGTCTGCGCCCCCCCCTTTGGATCTCCCGCCTCTGGGTTCCCGCATCGGCATCGCGATCGCCTGGTAATGGGTTCGCCTAAATAGTTGGACAAGCAAACTTGTTGGCCGAGTGAAAATGGGTGATAATCCGTTTTGACAAATTTGCTTACACGCTTAGTGCGCCTGGTCAGAGTTCAAGATGGGGAGAAAATTTCCCCACAGATGTCGATGTCCTTTCGAGGGGATTTTCTAGCTGAAAGAAGTGCATTGGAAGTGGGATAGTAAAGCTTAAATACATTTTTCGTATTAATTATAATAACAAATTCATTGCAAAATATATTCTTTAAATTTAAATAAATTTCATAAACTTCCAGTCTCAACTCCTTTAAAAGATAGTGATCTACGATAGCATTAAATATATTCTCAACCTATCTCAACTGAATCAAACATAGGTCAGCCTACGTGAAAGCCAGGCTCATTGATAAATTCCATGGGTTCCCATCGAGATCGCGGAGACTGTAGACCCCCCGTTCGGACCCATTGAGGGGCTCATCTTTGCACGATTCAGATTAACAATTAAAGTATCGAGTTCCTCTCCGCACATAGCTGGCATTTCATTTGAATAACTCAATAAGTGATTCGTCGCCGGCAATTTGCAAGTGCATTTAATTAGTTGCCAGGGAAGAGATCCGGCTCGAGTGCAAGTGCAGCTCGGCGGCAAAGTTCACTTTTAATATCATATTGGGTACTCGAGTGGCTGCTGCTGCCATTGTTTTTGTGCAATGCAACGTTTTGGAATTACCCAATGGGAATTCGCTCTGTGTGCGCGGCTAAACTAGTTTAGCAAATCACTTGGGCATGACTAAGTGCCATAAATGCATACAAAATTCCAGCTGCCACCCAGCCTTAGCCTGGGCCCGATATCGTATGTGCACTCCAAGTCGCAGTCGCAGTCGTAATCGTAATCGTAATTCGTAATTTAGCGAAGATGTTTTGCTGCAGCCACACCATATAATTACGCCATTCGTCTAACGTCCGAAGGCTGGCATGGCGGGTTCAGGTGTGAAATGTGGCTGCAAAACGTTGTGCCAAATCATGCAAATCATTTTACTTTTTATAGTTCCAATAAACATATTAGCCGAGCGTTGCGCTCTCGCCCTAGCCAGGCCGTATTTGTAACTTATTAATATTTTTCCCGCAGCCGCACGTAATTTCTAAACTTGCCATCGCTTCGTCGTCGCCGTCGTCGTCGTTGCCTGATTTCCGGCCCCTCTCTTGGCCGCACCTCACTTCAAACTCCAGGCCCCGTGCATCCCCTGCATCGCAGTCAACACACATTGTTTAACGTCATTCAGTGGCTGAAATATCAAGCGTGAGAAAATCTATTATTATCTATCGCCAGCATTAGCTGTAGCTGCCGCTTCTAATGCCCCCACGGCAGCTCAAAGCGGAACTAGCCGGTAGCACCTAGGAACATATTTATATATCTACAGATTTGTAAATATATAAACGGACAGATGGACCACGTAATCTCGCCCCTATAATGAATAGTTCACGCGGTGTGAGGTAACTAGCCTCTAATTGAGGGAATCTCTAATATTGATCAGACCAAAGTTTCGAGTTTGTGTCCTAAGTCTTTTAATACGAGGTTTCCTTTGAGTTTTTTAAATTCATGTTTAAATAATATTTATATCTAAATCTATATTTAAATGCTTTAAATTAATGAGTTCGTGTCTTAAGTCTTTTGATTTAATTGCTCCAAAGAATATTAACATTTAAGGAAATTATTTAAATGATTTAAAATACATATTTTGATGATATTAACTCTCTAAATTTCAGTTCTTTTAACTTCTGCTATTTAATAATTATAATATAAACAAAAGCCTTGAATAAACGAAAGGGAATCATGAAATTACCTTCCCTAACAATGACAGATTAATTGCATTTGTACAATAATATGGAAATCGCTTCCCTCGAGCCAAGTTAGCATTTTAAAAGCCCCAAGACTTACACCCTTTATTTATTGGGTAAGGTTATGGGTTCATGGCATAATATTTTATAAATAGACATGTGAGTAAATTTATTAAATGGCAATGATCTCATTACAATTTAATGTCTGAGCAGACCAGCCTGCCAATGCAATGGCTCCACACACGTTTCCATTTCGCAAAGGCAAAAATTTAAATTAATTTCATTTAAAAACCACTTAGGCCCACCCCCAACACCAAGTGCCCACGAGCTCTTGACGCCGAAGCTCAAACTGTGAGCGAGCCCAGTGCCGGGGCTCTTGGGGGGCTCCGAGGCTTCGAGGCTCTGAATCTCTGGGCTCTGAAGTTTCGAGCTCTTGCAAGTGACAAAGTGCGGCATGGCCAACTTGTTAGCATATGTTAATTAAAGCGGGCGAGCGAACACACTGGCAGAACCCAGCTGACGCGGAGATGGAGTCGGCTGGGGAATGGGGAATGGGCCCCCAGACCCGCTGCCTGCTGCCAGTCTGGCTGCGTTCGATGCCAATGGTGACTTATGGGCTCGGGGTCTCGAACTGGGGCTCCGACTTCATTTTAGCAGTCGCTGCAGAGCTGCCAATAACTGCCAGATTAGTGCTGACAACCTGGAGAGGTGATGATTGAAAGCACATTACAGCTTCAGTGTCTCTGAAATAATATATAAAAAAATATAAAAAATTAATAGAATATTAAAATAATAAATATATTTTAATGCATTCATATTATGTTATAAGATATATATTTTATAAAATGTAAGTAGCTTTAATCCATCTTCACTTAGAATAATAGTATAACCCTTATTTGATCCACAAGTGATGTTCCTGTGATCACCTCTCAGCGATGACTGTGACTGCGATTGCGACTAGAAGGAGTTATTGCCGCATACATCCGTATATATGTAGATATATCAATCATCTCTGTCGAGCAAATACAATTCGATTTGCGCCCAATTTCAACGCCTCAACTACTTTGCGCTCAGATAAATCATCGCGGCAACAATAGCTGAGTGAGTCATTGACTGCTACATGTGTATTCTGTATCTTGTATCTCGTTTGCATCGCCTATCTGCATCTGGGCAGTGGCAGCGGCTCTGCGGCTCTGCGCTGTAAGCGTTTTCCATAACTATATTTTCCGAAATCGAACGCGAACTCTCAGCGAACCCGCGCATTGATTTATTCCACCAATTTGTTTTTTATTTGTTTAACTTGGCCTGGCCTAATGTTTGCTCCGTGGGCCGGGGACTTGTCAGCGCTGCTGCTGCTGGGTGCTCCTCCGACGCGAGTTAATTGACTTAATTCGGGGGGCTTGCGTGTGGCTCTAAACTCTCGCTAACTGGAGCAGGAAGAGACCCGAAATTAGAGGGGCCACAAAAATCGGGCAGCTCTCATTGTTTTTCCATTTCCATGAGAAACCGGCCGCGTAATTTGGCTGGCCTTTGGCAAAAGGTTCTACCAAAAGGAGTTACCAATCGCGCTACCGTGGGAGCTGCTCTCGAGCTGTTTTTCTTGCAGACAATTTTTGTTATTTTTCTTTATTTTTTGTGCTTCATCGTCCGCCGCCGCTTCCGTTGCTACAATTTCGTTTCGGTTTTCCGTAGCGTGACCACAAATCCCAGGCAACCCAGAAGACACTATGGATTGCGGATTGCGGCGGGGACTTCGGGGAACTGGAGAATGGTACTGGAACTGGGGGATTGGGATTGGCAAGATGATGAGGTATAGGGCAGGGGAAAAGCGGCAGTGTCGCTGACAACACTCTTGGCCACTAAATATCCGAAAATGATGGCGATAACAATTTTGCGCCCATGGCGTTGACGTTTTGCACTTATTATGTGAGCTCTTTCTGCAGGGAGAGAGGGTATGCCGATGCAGTCAGTCAGTTGGGCGTTTTACTAAGGATTATATGGAGTTTAATTTTAATAAATATTAAAAATTAACAAAGAAATATATAAGGTAGATGTTGTGCTCTTAAGACTGATTTTTATTACCCTTGTTTTGTAAGAGAGTGTCTGCTCTTCATTATTCTCCACCTTGTCAAGAAAATATGATTTCAGGCAGGACCTTGAGGCCAGAGGCTGCTCATCTGGTGTGGCTTTCGGTCGAGGTTTTGCTGTGGGCCGGGCTCTGATTGGAATCTGTCTGCCCCGTCTGTCCACCAGCCCAGTCTGTCCTGGCTGGCACGGTGAGCAGAATTATGGCTGTCATCAGGCTTGCAGTTGACATAAACACTCATAGCTACAGGGGGTCGATCATCGTCCGTTTCCTCGGAGGAGGTTCTCCCTCCTCCTTCTGTTTGGTTGGCTCCTTTGTCTGGGCATTTGCATGCACTGCACGCACTCGGGGTTCGCGTCCGCAGCCTTTATCAGCTCAACTAAATATAAAATATGCTTTTAATCACATTTCCGCTGGACATCAAATAATTCCACACGAAACTAAAGTAAATCATTTGGAGATTTATGGGCCAGCGGGCCATGATGAGCGAATGAAACCGAGCCAAATCGAAATGGGCAACACTGGCCCGATCGCTCGCTGGCTGGCTGGATGGCTGGTTGGCTTACTGGCTGCTCATCAATATGCAAGGCGCATTTGTTTTATAAAATCCATAATTGGTTCTACTGTACTTACGCACCGAAATCGGGGTAGCCGGGTCTAGGGGATTTGTATTATGATACACAAACAATCAGACACTTATGGTCAACACTTTAGAGCCAGATTTGGGTCGAGCAAAGTGGCCCGCGTCGCCAAGAGCCAATGACCCAACAGGCAGTTGCTTTGGGGCCTTTAATTCCAGGCAAGCCACGCATTACACGCACAAAAATATTGCGTATAATTGAAAATTAGGGCTTCTCTTAATAAAATTAAATGTTGTAAATATTTTTGACAGTGAAAATTTAAAATTATGAACTGTAAACTGTGAACTCCTAAGGGTAAAAATGTGCTTAAATTCCCAAATACTTTTCTAGATATTAAACAATTATTTCTGAAATATTTTACTATTAAAATGAACCACAATACGTCTTTCATATTTCACAAAATGAGTAAGACAACCTTTTCCTTAAATAATTAAATAAATTTTCATATTTCTGTCTATTAAAACAATCATATTTTTCTTCTTGTGTACCCATTTATACCTATATATCCACACTATTTGCTTAGGTCGCCAAAAATGGGTCTGGCATACGCATAAATATCGAAATGAGACATATGATTTCTTACTATATCTATATCTGCAGCAGGCTCTCATTTGTGCCATCGTTTTATTTGCGCTACGTGGCCAGGGTTCCCAATTAGCCAGGCAGGCACTCCACTCGCTTCGGGCCTCGATTTTCTTTAGGAGCGACTCGGCCCGAATGGGGGGATTGCAAAACATTTTCGTCCACGAATTGTCGCCGTCCGGCATTTCGGTTATTGGTACAATTATGAAGTTTAATAGACGCCGTTATTATTGTAAATCAAAGCACATTGTGACACTTATGACAACTGAAGTAGCTCACATAACCGTTTTGCTGAATGAATCGGGCTTCGGGCCATGGTACGTTTATGGTAATGAAATTGGTAACCAAATCGGAATTTTCAGTTCATTTTGGGGCTATGGAAAGCTAAATATCCGCCTGGGGGGAACTATAATTAACTAATTACATGAAGAATAAAAAATAAATTCAAGACTTTGAACGGTATTGATTTACTTAAACTCAAGTAAAACCTGCTAATATTTTAATAAATAAATATAAATTCGCTTTTAAAAATCTCTCTTTACAGCAAAAACCTTTTAATAAAATTTAATTCATTCAATTATATGATTTTTATTAGTTTCTGTTAGAGGTTTGCATATAATTTGCGTTAAACAGATTGATTTAAGTCAAATAACTGATCAATTTATTATTCCTTAGCTTATGTCATATTCATTTATTCATATTCCGAACACCCACGTATTTATTTTTTCCCATTTTGATCTCGTTTTTAGGAGCGATGCCATTTTTTCCAAAACCATCTATATTTCTCCCACACACAAACTCGGACTGCTTCCCAAAATTTCGCTCGCCAATTAATCACAATGTGGCGCTTGGCTCTGATCTGCCAAAAGCGGCTTCCATCCATCACGGCTCATTTGTCAAAGGTCAAGAGTGAAGCAGACAGGCAGAGACCTAAAATGGGCCACACACACACTCGCTGGGATACCTGCCAGATACAGACACCTTGCCATGATCGCACATAATTGATGTCTTACTCGGCCACAATTTTCAATTTGAAATTGAGCGTGCGAATTCCGAACCCTAATTATGGGATGAGCCCTGGCCAAGGCACATAAATTTGGCAATACCTCGACACGAGTGTGTGTGTGGCTTCCTTTTTTGTATTTCCGCCGGAATTAAGTTCTCAGTTTTCGGATGCCACCATTATTCTGCACTTGCCGTCGGTCACGTCACCCTCGAATTCCATAATCCTCTTAAGAGATCGGAGCGTGGGCGTCAACCTCCGACTTCCGCCAAACTCTGATCGAAGGCACCGGGTAGCTGAGGCCACCCAGCTAAGAGGCTCTAATGGAGTTATTACAGGAAATTAATGAAGCCATTAGAAAGATAAGCATGAAGGCGGGCTGGCATTAAGGGGAGTTTAAAGAACTTGTTATTATTTGGGATAATAGATCAAATTTGAAGTAAATATAATTATTATTTAATTAAAGAATATAATAATGAAGCTACGAGTTTATATTTTCTTGTCTGGACAAAAAACTCTCAAGGAGACATTTATATAGCCTCCTCCTTTTATCTAATTCAAGTACGATCTCGCCCAAAATAGGTTAAATCTTTCGATATTCAATATACACTCACGATTAAGCAGTTGTCGGCTCAATTTACATGGCAGCCTCCAAGTTTGACTCACAATTGAATGCGCGGGGCCAAAGGAATTCGGTAGCAAATTGTTGCGTGCGGGCCACATTTGCAGTTGCAACTCCAACCACTGGGTTGCAATATCTTCTTTCTACACTGAATCAAAATTTTAACATTCAAAATGTAAAGTTTTAATAATTAATCATTAGGAAAACGTAACTATTAACTATATAATTTTAACTTTTTGAAGTCTATTTTATTTAAATTATTTTTTACAGCTTGTAAGATATACATTTCCTTTTGAAATGCACTGTTTTAAGCACAGTGCATTCGCCACAACTGCCACCTGCCATTTGCAGCGAGCGGGGGATCCTGGGCATCAATTGTCTCCACTCGTTTTTCCTCGCTTTTTGGCCACCACGATATTGTTGTCGCATTTGGAGTCGTAGCATTTGCGCAAATACTCAAATTAAATTCCAATTCATTGAGGGGCACACACCGAGAAAAAGAAAAGGAAACAAAAGACAGTAAAAAGGCTAAAAAGAAAAAGTCCATCTGCAGGCGGAAGGCGGCGCTTGGTGATCCCCAGATTCGCAGAGGAGCTCACAATGTGCCCCATGCTCAAGATTAACATAAAACAAATTATTCCAACGTGACTTAGCCATAAATGAATGAGCGTACAAAACTTTTAGCTTGGATTGGTCTTCTTTTCGCTGTGCGGTTTTATTTTTGTCCGTCGTTGCGATTCTCGGGAATCGAGAAAATCAACCGAAATGCTCTGAATGAAAGGCCCTTGGGCTCAAGGAGCTCTGGTCAAGATTTAAGTAGTCGCAGCAGCAGCACCACCACCACCACCAAGTGGGAAATAGTGAAGGGAAACATGGGTGGCTTTGTCGTTGTTTTAGGGATAAAAGATTTCTATATATATTTTTTTAATACCTAAATATAAATTGAGTAACTCCCTTTCCAGCTTTTCTTAACCAAAATCTGTTTGACAAGCTTTAAGCCAGCTTCCGTTGATCGAATTTAAATGTTTTTGCCTTGTTCTTCAATAACTGCAGCCATGTTATATCACCTATCGACATGACATCAGCCATCGGGTGAAGGGGGGTCGCGGCAGCAACATAAACAGAATCGAATTCAGATTCAGGTTCAGACTCAAAGTCGGAGACAGAGTCTGGAGCTTAGCTCGGCACGTACGTCACGACGATATGAAAAGAGCAATCGAGTGGCACAAAAAAAGCCAAATATGTGCATTAAATGTGCATTGGCATTAATCGTCGATGCTGAACCGTTTAGAGTTCCCCCCTGATCCGATACCCACCAATCCGTCGATCGATCGTATAACTGTTAGCCGCACAAAATCGGTCATGTTCCAGTTGCCCGTTGCGGTCTCGGGGTCTCCGCACCTCTGACTTGGCAGGCGGCAGAGCTGGGCTCCTCTTACGTGCTCCTGCACCACCTGCCCCCGATCCCTGATCTCCGATCCCCCGATCCCGAGCCCCTTCCCCTTCCCCTGCCGCTCCTCGCCCATGTTAAATAATTTATAAATTTATTTGTGTGCCTCGAAGTACTCTGAACTCCACGTAATGTGTGGTATGTATGCTCCTCTGTCCACACTAATAAAAATATATATTTATATATAAAATTTATTAGCAAGTTTGATTGGGAAACTATATTTATTTATTTATTTGAAACAATTTTTGAAACAAGCCTTCTTTAAAAAAAATTTTAAAGGAAATGTTATGTGTTTATATTAAAATTAAAAATCCTTAAATAGCTAACTAAAAGCTATTTTAATTTTTAAATATTTTAGTTCTACAAAATATCTCTACCAAATATGAATTATTAATTTTCAAAGTGTAGCATCCCTCCACCACGGGCAGAATATGATGTCGCGAGGTTGTTCCAGGTACTGCAGGACTTTGACACAATTGCATTCCATTAGCATACACAATTAGCCAACTGGCTGCTGACTGATCGTGACGCTGGCATTGGGCCATGTCAACATTTATGAGTCGAACCTGCATTTGCGCAAATAAATCAATTTTACGAGCATCCTCCGGACCGGCTACCGTTGTTGTTCTTTCATCAGTGCCTTGGATAAACATTGCCGGAATATGGTATAAGGATTCTTCCCTCAAAGGGATTACGGATTACGGGCTTTGAAAATTCGGCTATCGATCAATAGACGTGCCTTGCTTATCGGGCAGGTGCTAAATTGCCAGCTCATTACGTGACAGAACAATAACAACACTCGCCGTAATTGGCAGCCACCAAAGAACAAACTTCATTGAGCACTCTGAAAAGAAAGAGGGAAAACCCTAAGGTAAGTTTAAGAAGTGGTTTAAGGTAATGATGGACTCGAAGAGTGCCCATTGTTAAGCTAAAGATCGAGAAGATGAAGAGTTAAATTCATATTTTCTACAGAAAAATAAGCAATCAAACAACTAGAAGTTTAGGGATATTTAAATGAAAGATTAGATTATAATTCCAGCGAGGAAACACTAATATTTTCTATTAATTTCTTCTAAATTAAATAACTATTAAAAGACTTCAGCTTTAATTGTTTTTAAGAAACGAAAAGTGTCCCTCAACCCTTTTTTTAAAGAACTCCATATACCCCGAGATACACCCCTTTGAACAAACAGTGACCACCAATGTCGGAGGATGGAAAATCAAAGTCGGCTCTGAGCTATTTAACTAGCCAGTGGCTGGCCAAGACAAACACCAGCATCGTAGCCAGTGTTCGATCGGCGGCTTGTTGTCCTAATAATTGTGTAAACAACAATGACGCGTTCCCGACTCCACTTTTCAGATTTTCAGTTTTCCACCGGACCGGAGATCGGAGACCGGAGTCTGAGGACTGGAGAGCAAAGACTGAGGCGATCTGGCCACAAGTCGTCGGCTTTCCTTTCAACTTCTCTGGCGGATTGTGGACTGTGTGAAGGGTGCTCGACGACGAGGAGGAGGAGGAGGCTGAGCTGGAGATGGAGGAAAAGGAATAGGCCTAGAACAAAGTGCATTTGTCTGGCAGTTAGAGTTTGGCTAATTTCTAAGCAGCTGCCGCCTCTGTCCGCTCCGAGCTTCTTGAGCAATTCAAATACATAGTAATAACAATAATAACAAATACTAATGGTGAACAAATACGGACAGCGGCGGACCTAATCCCGGCATCGGCCATCAAAAGTGTTGGTCATTGGGTTTTTGGTCGTCTCTGCCGTCACCTGCATACATATATGAGGAATAATAATAGATAAACTATAAAATAAAATGAAATAAAAAATAAAAACAAAAGACTTAGGGAACAAACTTGACTGAACCGATGTACTTCCATATTTTAATTACTGAATTAATTAATTGAATTATTTTATTTTGATTTTATTTATTGGTTCTGCAGTCAAGTTTGTTGCTTAAGTCTTTTGATTTCGTTTTGTTTTCTTTAATTTCTTTTTTATATTTTATTTTTTTTTATTATCCGTTAGTATAAAATGAAATAAAAAAACAAAAAACAAACCCGATTTACTTCCATATTTTAATTCCTAATTGAATTATGTTTTTTTAAGCTATTATTTGTTGGTTCGTTGGCTAGGTCAGTTGGCTAGGGAAGTACAATCCGATCGAACTTTGTCGGTTACGCCCTTCTAAGTCATAGCCGGTCATTATATGGTAATGATTAAGTCATTACGATCGTTTTCATCCAACTTCCGTTTCATTAGAAATGCATTGATCGGGCCCGCTATCTTGATCTTGTTGGACATGATGCACTCAACGCGAAAAAACCACAATAATTTTAATTGAAATTATGCAAAAATCCATTTGGCGAAAACTACACTTCGACAGCCACTTAATAAGAAAATTATTTCGCTGCCGGATCAATGTTAGTTCGGGTTAAGTACACTTTATGGATTGGAATTTGTCAGAGTTTTATCTCTGATTGCTGACTGAGCGGGAGTGGTTTCTGTGGATTGTCCCGGAAGTGCACGGAGTGGATTTTCACCAGTTGTGGAAATGGGTTTTCGTATTTTCCATATAAATATCAGTCGTAAAAGGGGATTTTCTTGGATTTTACACAAGGGAATAAGTGGTAAATTATTGAAAGATATTAAATATATTTTTTAATAGTTCATAAATTGTAAAAAAAAGTTTGAATAATTGAAAAGCTTCTACTGAACAACTTCCTTTCCATATTTCCTCAACTCCTAAATAAATAAATGTTAAATAAATGTCCTAAGAAAGGTGTTAATGCACTTTTGGAGTATTCTTCCAAAACTTTCTATAGCTTTACAGCCTGAATCCAAACCCGATCACGAAGTCGCATAAATCTATCACTTCCCATCGTCAGCCAAAGACACAATTCAAAATCAATAAAAATGCTAGAGACAAAAGAAAACCATGAAATAGAAAATTAGTTTGATGAATTTTGGATTTTCAAAATTCCAAACGCAATTTCCTGTCGTAAATACTGAAAATTGTGGGCCAAGCCCTTCGATTGGGGCGGTGACACGTTACCAAGGCCTAATGGCTTCATTACCACTTCATAAAGTCACGTTATTATTACGTTCGCCTGTCAGGGCAGCCAAACAAAAGTCAGAAATCAGAAAACAGAAATCAGTAAACCGAAATCAGAAACATATCGACTGAAAGTCCAGAAACTTGGACATGCCGGGGGAATCGTTCCTGCCATCTGCCAGGCGGAGTGACAGGCCCAATAATTGAAGAGGAGGAGGAGCGCGCGAAGGAACTGCTATAGAAACCTGCAGACATATCATTTCGTGGCCATTGTGCGTTATTATGCAAAACTTGTTAAAGGCATTTATCAAAATCAGGCAGAGCACGAAAGTTATTGAACTTCACCGACGCCGATGTCAGGTCGATGTCAAGAAGAAAGCCCCAACTCCAGCCCCAACCCCAGCCCCATTGGGGCGTAACTGTAAACCTGGCTTTTTGTTAATGAAAATATCCGAGAGAGTGCCAGTGCATTGGAGCTAAGAAGTGCCGTTTATGCTAATTCGAAGACATAGCCTCACTCCCTCGGGATTTGTCAATTAAATGCACATTTCGTATGGCCGCCGTGCACTTTGCGCCCCCCCAAAATCCAGTGGAAACACAGTCACTAAATAATAAAAACTCAGCCAAATTAATATGCAGCCAAGAGCTTTCTTTCTTTCCCAGATGTCCCGTCACAGGAAATGAAGCATAAAAGATGCATGTAGAAATATTTTTGTCATGGCAATCGTACATTTGTAATTGTAATTATATGCATGACGAATGCCCGCTCTGGCCGATAGTTTGATTTTAATAGTCAGGTGGCCACCGGACGGTCGGTGGGGGACAAAGACTGGGAGTGGGCCCAGCTTTTGGGGCATGCCCCATCGATACTTGAGCCAAGAGGCGAAGCCCACTGCCGTCGACATTTTCCCACATTAAGCGCAGCCAAAGCGATTTGCAAAAGGCAACAGATTTGTGATTCGTTTCAATAACATGGAATTAAAGTGATCAGCTAATGATGGAGCCATCGAATGCCCTGCAAGTGAGTATGACTGGGCTCAAGTTTCCCTGGGTTTATATTTAATGATATATTATTAATAACATATGTCTCTAAGTTTTAGTTATATGGGAAAGTCTCAAAATACAGTGAAATAAATATTTAGAACACGAAAGAAATAAATGCAGAGAAATTTAATTGATAAAATTACTTTTAATATTATCAAATATATTTTAAAATTTATTTAAGATTTTCTTATGCCTCAAAACCTAAGCATAAACTCATCAAAGACCTTGCTACCCCTCTATCGATGTACAATTGCTTTGCATAGCATCTTTAATCACGTTTTTATTGTTAATGAATCCAATGAAACCGAAAACTCCCCCCCAGTTATACGAATCGAAGCATTAACACTTGGGCCTGGGCAATTATTGTAGCCATTGACCAAGTTTCCGCTGATTGGCCTTACATGGCCTCCTTGTGCCTCGTGTGTTGTGATTGCAGATGGCCAAAAGTCGGATGCTGTGGGTGGTGGCGATGTATCGACGATGATTGAACGCTCGCGCTTGAGGTCACCACTGGATGATGATGGATCATGGGAACAGTCGCAGTTCCGATTCAATAATGTGCAGAAAGAGTCGGGTAAGACCACCCAGGAGGGTCGCGGGGCCCCAAGAGCCCACTAACTTGGCCGCTAAATGGTACCAAAAACAAAGGGTTAGGAGAGATACTTGGGTTAACCCATTAGACATAATTAAAATGCAACTCAACGGCGGAGAGACAAAGAAAAGCCGGGAAAAATAGAAGCTTGTTGTGCGCCTTTATCGATGGATTGTCTAAATTATCACACACACACACAATGGGTTAAAAGACGAGACAAACAACGGGCAACACACACGAAAATTATCAACCAACTGATTGCCAATGCAAACAGTGAGGACCGAAAATAAGCAACCGAAGACGAGGCAGGGGCATACTTAACACTTTTTGGAGCCCAACCAACGAGGGACACGGCTCCCCTCATATTGGCATTTGTTTCAGCAACGCACGAGTGGAGTTGCGCATTGATTTAAATTAACTTTTTGGGGCCCGGGTGTTAATTGACACCGACAACAGACAGAAGAGTGGCGGCCTAGACAATTGGAGGTACTCAGGCCACGGGGCCTGGACTGATTTTCACATGAGAAGAGCCTAGTAGGTATTTGTGAACAAAAATCGAATCCATTGACATTTTGCCCCGAGAGAAAAATACAAAAAACAAATGACTTAGGCAACAAACTTAGCCAGAACTCATATTTTATTTATCATAATCAGCCAGCATCAGCAGCAGCAGCGGCAGCTACCTTAAGCCATTAAAACAAAAACTGTATATATCGAAAAACAAAACGTACGCTTAACTGCAATCAATTAACTAAATGTGGATGTCGAAAAAAAAATAAAACACCGCGGGAGGTAGACAAATTTCGCGTTGCCTTCAATTCTGGCTGTCTCGTTAGGTTCCCTCTTCAGGCGAAACAACAATTCCATTTGGCAAATAAAGTTATTTATCCGAAATGATTATTCTCGATTCCGATTCCGATCGGCATAAGGCCAGAACTCTGACGGCATGCGGCGTATTCAAAACTTAGGTGTGAATTAGTGGGTAATGACATCATTGAACTTTAACTTGGCACCGGGCGAGACTCGATAATAACTGTAGCTTGTAGCCCGGGTATATCTATCTACCCGTACCACACCTTCCAGGCAGCCAGGCAGCCAGGCAGCCAGTCCGCCAGCTATGGCAATGGTAATAACTATCAGCCAAAAGCGACAGATACAGATATAGATATGGCAGTCGGTGTGCAAATATCACAGAATTCTACTAAGGGGAAACCGTACCCTGGCGACGGATGCAAAAGGCAAACTGAATGGGGGCAACGAATAATTGTTTAAGTCATATGTGCGAGATTTTCGCAGATAAATTTCCATGAATTACAGCGATGAATCTACATTGCAAATGTATAGATTTTGCTCTGATTGATTTAATGAGCCATTGATTATACAAAATAATTATGTGGAATCACGGCTACAGCTCAGGGAAAAAACCTATTAAATAAAGTGTTTGAGTTGCTTCTTGGAATTGCTCGTCTTCGAGCTGTGATTTATTTGGGTTAATAAATATTTTTAATTGACAGCTGCGGTTTACTATAATATGGGTTTGTAAATTAATACTAAGTATGTGGATTTAATGGAAAAATGTAGGTTTATTTAAAAGGTAATTAATATAAATCTTTACAAACATATTTCATGTTAAAGGATTATTTTTATAGATTTTAAACTTTGTTTCAAATGTGTCTAACTCTTCATTTGATAAAATTATAAATGTGCAATGCATAATAATTATTAAAAATAGATTTCTTTAGCAAATAATGCTGGATTTTAAGCTCCTTCCCTTTAAAACTGATAATAATCCCTTGGTCTAAGTAAAACCAGAGACAACTTAGTCCAGATTTATTTAAGAATCTCTGAATAGAGCTGCAGACAATTCAAAGAGCTACTGTGAGAACAAGAAACAGTTTCTAATGAGAACGAATATGGGATTAGTTCAGGACAGGTGGACCCTTTTCCGCTGAAAGCAATCCTTTTATGATGCAAATCTCCGGTGATATCATCAATAACAAATGTCGCCAGCTCTACGATTTATGACAGACTCATCTTTAGGTACGCGTGTGTGTTAATTTATGCCGCAGACTGTTACAATTAAAAGATAAACGGTCGCTTTGCATTGGAAACGCACCGCTAAATGTGTGCCCCAAACAATGGACCGAGGCCAAGGGTCCCCAGAAACTTCGGGGACATACATACATATATATTACAGATATATGGGGATATTTGTAAGAAGAAAACTCCAAAAGAACCAGAGATGGGAAACCGGTTAAATGCATTTTGTGTAACAATGTGTCAGGCCAACTAATAATATCCAACACAAAAAGAACTTGACCTGGCTAAAGTCCCATTTTGGTAGCTCGGCGCGAAGAAGAAGAAGTCAGCCGGCTAAACATTTCAATTTTAATTAAGCATGATAAATGATTTCACTTGGACGCATAAATCTTTTTTACAGTCGCGATGAAACAATGAAGTTCCTTTGTTTTCCCCCAAACTCGCAGCCAGCAACCAGCGAGCCGCTCTTTTTTTTCTTGTTTTGTTTGTTTGGCTCAGAGGAGATAAGGGCCGAAGCTGTGAAGAAAATTGATTTGAAATTAATGCAAGAATTTGTTATAGAAAAAATAAACAAGCTCGCGTTTGAATCGATCGTGTGCTGGAAAATAAAAGCTGTTAAGGCCTGCGATTTGAATTGATTTCGTTTAAAGAAATGAACCATAGATTGGATTTCTTAAATATGCACGATTCCGAGCCGCATCGGATCGGAGAAAAATCGTCGCAAACGAGCGTTTCAACAGCAACGGCAAATGGCCGTCGATCGAGAAAACAGATTTTGTCTCAATTGTCAGGGGAGATGAAACAAATGTTTTAGGAAATTTTAGGTTCGCTTAAGATAAGAGAGCTGCATCACTTAACTAAAGTTAATGATGTCGACGACAGACTTTTGGATAACGAATAACGGACAGGGCTAAAGTAGATCACATTTTAAAGGTTTAATATGAAATCTTTCCCCAGCAATCATTAACTTGTTCAGCATTCGAAATGAATGTAAATAAAATGCATTTATGGGGGGTATACAGGGTTTGTTTTAATAATAGTTTAATAATTTCAACGAGAACATTTTCTAAACTCTTATTTATACTTTTTATATATATTTAAATAAACCTAAAATGGAATATATGTATACATTCTTTTTAGGTTCATTTGAATGGTTGTACAATCATTCCGTCTCAGCCCGAACATAAACTGAAGCCATTGGGTTTTAATGGTAATGGCACTTCCTCAGCAGCAAATCTTTTAACCCATTTAAGACTATGGGAAAACATTATTAAAAGCTTACTAAAAATCCCTAAAAATTAGAGAAGAGCTTAAATTAACTAAAAACTAATTTTATTTCGCCCAACATTTTTTTTATAACACATTTAGTTAAAGTAAAAACTAAGAGAGGCCGGATTATTGTTAGATATTTTCTTTATAATGCAAACCTAATTCAATATTCTCCTGAATTTGATTTATCTTTCATATTAAAAAAAAAAACATATTAATCCAAAAATAACCTGTGGTTTTCATGGGGTTAAGGCAAGAGTCCTCGTTCTGGTTTCTCCTGCTATGCAGACTGACTGCTGTGCGATGCTGAGCAGCCATAAGTGCTAATAAATTGTAATACAAATACATTAAAACTAAAGACTAATTAAATGACTGTACTTAAGCGACTCGAGGCAACCGCGAGCTGAGTTAATCACCGCTGGAGGCTGCAATCCACGATTCCGCATCTGGAATCCGAGATCTGAAATCCGACCACTGGGCAAATCTCCGGTGACTTGCTGGCGCAATCCCTCGCCGAGTGTGTGCTCCGTTTTCCCGCGCCAGTGTTTCGTTTTTGCAGCTCAGAGAAAACCTTTTGTGGTCATTAATTCGCACTTAATATGCTTTTTATGGCCAGCCGTTTCATTTTGTTTTGGAACGGTGCGAGGTTATGTGTGCAAAACAATTATTCCGCAATTAAACAGTTTGCACTTCGCTGAGATACAGAGTCAGCGAGCGAGCAAGCGGTCCAGTCCAGTCCAGTTCGAAGCTAAGCTCATGGACAGTCTTCCATATTAATGAAGTCCCCATCCAGTGGAGTTGATTCCAAGGATGGCAGTGTGACTGGGATGCCGAGGATTATTCATAAAAGTACAAAAAAATACAAAAATTGTTTATCTGCAGAGGTATTTTATATTAATCTGATTTATATTTATTGTAAAAGTAATAATACTTTGTCTATAATGGATTTATTATAAATTATATAATTTATTTACAATTTAAAATATATTATTTCATAAAAGAGTAATACAATAAAGTTGTTTTTATACATTTTCTCGGAATACATATGCCATCTCTAGCTGGGGATCTTAATTCGAACAAATCACTTAAGCGGCACCGCAGGCAAATGACCACCAAGAGTACAGTAAAAGCACGCCAGCGGCGACGGCGACAATGCGTCGACTGCTTTTTCTAGTTCGCCATATCGAACGCACCAAGGGGAGTGTTAAATATGTTGCAGCATTTCCCCAGGGGATACGCCCCCTGCTCCTGTCCCTGCACCTTCAACTGCCATCAGTTCTAATTGCTGCAGTCGAACTCGGCTGTGGCCTGGCCTGATTGCACTCTAGGCCCACTGATGGTCATCTGCGAAGGCTACGTTTCGCTTCTTTATTATAATTATTTTGTTGGGCTTTTTTTCTCGCGAGTGCCAGTGTGTGGCAATTATTCACTTAAATCATCGGCAGGCATCCGAGTGTCATGCTGAGTTGCAGTCACAGGGCAAATCCAGGGGCAGCAACGGGAGCAGCACAGCTCTGGGGTTAAATGATAATGCACTGCAACAAATGATAAAAGAATAATAAAAAAGATTATATAATTTAAATCAATTTAAAATGCTTAAGAGAATTTTCTAAGGACTTGAAGATTGTAATAATATGTAGAAAGCTTTGAAACTTGAAGAGCTGTTACTAAAATGTAGAAATTCTAATAACTTAATGAAAGAACTAATCCCCAACCCGTAAATATTTTAAATAAATCTAGATATACTTTTATCAAAATAATATTGAATTTATTCCTGTTTTATCTTAATTTTTCTACAGCCTAAACTCTACGTAAACTGCATCCTTATTCCAAAATAATCCAATCCGAATTTCGCCTACAATTTCGACAATTTGTTCTATTAATAAAGCAATTCCAAAACGATTAAGAGCCGCAAAGTGACCACAAGACAGAGAATGCCGCCGTAAAGCGGCTCGATGATGGGCAGAAACTCATTTGGACATTTATAGCCGACAAGATGAGTGGTCACAATGCAGCCGCTTTTACGAGGGGAGTATGGCCGAGTAAGTTGGGCAAAACCGAGGCAAAACCGAGTTATAAATCACTTTGTTGCGGTCGCCCAGGAGTGGGGCGGCGTGGAGATGGGAGGACGCTTTCCTTTTCCCGACGGCGCCATAAATTTAATTTGAAATTAATTTTTTTGCTGCTACCAGAAAGGAGGCTGCCGCCTGCCAGCTAGTCGGGTCATCAAAATGCTAAGCTATGTAAATGATAAGCACAATGTTGCCAATGCCACATCCCAGCCGAGCAAATCCGGCGAGGCCTCTGTTGGCCAAGTTAAAACATTTTGTCCCCTGTCCCGAGGAGCCAGCCAGCCTTTGGCTTATTTTTGCACGCCAACTAAATATGGTAAGGCACGCATTTGTTGTAAAATGCAAAATTGAATATTGAGTGCAGCCAGGGGAGCCACTCTCGCAAGGAGCTGGAGCTGCTGCATTCAGAGAAGTGGGAGAGGGAGCCTGGAGGCTGTAGGAGATGGAGACCCCTTTTGTAATTATGAGCAATGCACTCGATAAAAATTGAAGTTTTCATTTCGCGAAAGTTTTTCACCAGCCACAGAGGCAGAAAAGGAGCCAAGAGCCACAACAGTAGCCCCGAAAACAAGCGAGCCAAACATTTATTGTTCTCCCGTTAAGGCAAAAAGCGAGGCTCTGGCCCAAAACTCTTCCCAGATCCCCAGCGACCGCAAGGGCATGCGAACTAAATTTCGTACAATTATGAGACCAAAACAAGAAGGAGCTCAAATGGTGGATGCTCGACAAGGTGCATACCCCCCGGGCGAAATAGTCTATAAATTAAGTATGTAAATTATACAGAAAATATCTAAATCTGTCAAGAAAATAGTAAAATTCTAAGCGAAACATAATGAATTATGTTTGCCGTTTTTGCTTATAAAGATTGCTTAGCATTTTACGATTGTTTGACATTAATTTGTGGTTTTAAAATGCTGTTAAGTTTATATATTCAAAAATTGAAAATAAAAAGTTGCTTAGGAAATTTCCCTTATTTAGAAATTTCCATTAAAAGTAATCTCTCTTAATTATAATATATTTATTTATATTACTTAGTAAACCCCAAAGAACCCAGAAACTTCTCTAGTTAATATTTTAATCCCGACCTTGATGCAGCATCCCCGCTGCTACCGCGCTTAGCATTTGGTATAGACGAAACCGACAACAGAGCTCATAAAACGAAGTTGCAAACGGTAGCAGAAAACCGCAACAAAACAATCGAGCTGCATGTGGGAGGTCCTGTTTGGCCATAATGACAACCGCATTGGAGACCACCAGGTGAGTTGCATGCAAATTCTGCCCCGATCCCCGCCTCCGGATCGCTCCTTGCCGCCTTTCTATCCAGAGATCGCCCCGAAAATGCAGGCGACAAACTTACGAATTGCTCATGTCAATGGTCGCCGGGGGAGTTCGGGGATCTGTGGTTTGCAGTGGCTTTTAGTGGGGTTTCTGGTGGTGGGTGGGTGGGTGATGGGCTAAACTTGGCTACACAGAAGCGCCAGGGAGCGATCATAATCTATGGGAAGCTGGGAACCATGGCCAGGAAGTTTTCGGTTATGTTCGCCAGGCTGCCGGTTGTGTTTGCTTTTTTATATGCTGATTGGCATTAATAATGGATTATCACGATCACGGGACTGGGGTGTATGGAAATATCGGTCTATGGGAAGTGTGAGTGTGTCTGCACTTGAAGAATTTAATTATTTTGCTTATGAATGAATTTGTTATTTGGTAATTATGATGAATAACAAGGGAAATACTTTAAGTTTGAATAATATTTCTTATTCATCTACAAACAGTTATTGGTATTCCTTATATCTCATTAAAATCATTAAGATTTTCAGTTAATTAAGCTTTAAAGTTTCGATCTCCTTGAGTTTTCCCAGTGTGGCAGTGCGGGGGTGAATGTTCCAGAGCAAACTCTCTCATCATCCTTGGCTCCTCTGTTTTCGGCAGTGTTCATATCGTGCGATCATTAAATAATGTGAACGTGTGATCAACGCTTGCCTTGTGCGAGAGCGGGGAACGGGGGCTCTGGGCCTCGTGTGTTACACTAACTTATTTATGCGAAATATTTTGGAATCGTGTTTGCAGTGCAGCGTGCGCTTCGTCGTCGCCTTTTTCCTCGGACAGGGGCCGCCAGAAAGGACCGCTGGTCCCCCTTAAACCCCCTTTATCGGTCGACATGCAGACAGTTGCAGCTTCAGTTTTCGGGGGCCTCAACTTTAGCATCATCTCCGCATCGTCTTCCTTGGCCGAAACAACGTGACCCTCTTTTTGCGCCTGCAGATCACGAATTATTCAGAATTTCTTTTTTCAGGCCTCTATAACCTTGCGAGTGGCTTAGGGTATGGCAACTTTGTTGCCATCTTCAGCGATCTTTGAACAGTGAAAGGATATAAGTATATATGTAATATTCACTAAAGAAGGAAAATTATTTTAAAATATTTTGAGGCAATTTAAATTATATTCTCTTCAGATTTCGTTATACTTACATGTGAAGACTGATAGTAATCAGAAATATTCATACTTCCTACTGGGAATATCCATATTCGGCTATAAACTTCTCAAGATGCTTCTTTCTTTCGAGTTAACTCGATTTCGTTATTTGCGCTTTGGCTTCTGCTTTGCTTATGCATTTTAAACATTTTAAGCATCGCCGGCAAAACGCTCTCGGCCGCGTTATGAGTCATGTGAAAGCGCCCAGATGATGAGGAGCGTCCAGGAGTTTGCAGAATCGCTAAGTCGAGGGATCGGAGAAGGGGCAACGAGAGCGAGATTCCGGGCGATTGTGAAAATTATGTTTGAGTTTGGGGCTCCGAGACTCTACACGTTCCACGCTCTTCGCCGAGGATGGTACTCTGGCCACGGGCCTTGGAAACAAGGCTGCGACTCGGGCTGGGATGGGATCCGATCGGAGCGGCAGGTTCATGTGGCGGTGAAAGGCTACCATCATCAGCATTTCGGCTCACCGCCGACCTAATCATCATTGGCCATTGTTATTAACATGATTATCTGCATTAAGTTTCAGCCCCGGAGACCAGGTTGAAAGTTCAGGCGGCGTTTAAGCATGATTATGAATTGGGTCAACATGTGGCCAGACGGACGATCGGTAATGCGATGTGATGTGCTGTTCAATTATGCCAAGCCAAGCATTTCGCAAATGCGTTTAGCCCCGAAACGACCAAGACTCGGCCTGGGACTCAGGCTGGGACTCGGCCGGAGCCCGAGTTGAGAGAGACCTGCCAGCCAAATGCAATGAAAATGAGACATATCGCAAAGCTTAAGTCTCCTTACGGGTCGCGAGCGATTGACAAGTGACAGGACGAACAGACACAGCGGCCCCTTGTACTCCCTCAATCTCTATAAGGAGTTGGGAAGTCACTGTAAAGAATGAAAACTATTGGGAAAGTATTTAAATAAAGTAAATAATAATGTGTGAAAAGGGGAGTAAAATTTATGTTCTTTTTCTAGATTAATCCATAATTATTTGTAATATTTTTCTCCCCTTTAAAAATGTTTAAAAATTATAATAAAAGTTTAAAAATATACAACTTCCTTGTAGGTTTTCTTTCTACCTTTAATTTCTCTCCGTGTTCCCTGAAATCTCAGTGAAGAAATCGTGTTTGGCTATTGATGCGGCTTATTATATGCAAATTTGGCCCAAAACAAACCGCACAGCCAGACCCAAAGCGAGTGCTGACCATAAAGAAGAGAATGTCAACCGAGGATGAGGCTATGCGAGGATGGGGATTTCTCCCTGGCGGAGTTCTGGTCTTTCCCTCGGCTCCCAAAGGAGACTGCCAGAGCCTGCGTAAATTCACAAAATATTGACACCGCCGCAACTTGAGGGCCAAAAGCCGTGACAGTGATCGAAATGTGTCTTGTCTAGGCAACCAGATGAGAGAAGGAGGATGAGGAGCTGAGCAGCTGAACCTGGTTTCCCGGCCAGAAACTGAACCCGAGATGTTGTCGCTCCGCCAGGCGGAATGGCTGACTTGGCAGCCGCCACAAACAATTGCGGGCGGTTTGTTTGTGACGTTTGCTTAACAAGAAGAAAATTGCTGCAATTCTTTACAAGTTTTTGAGACTTGAATCCCAGATTGTGGGCTTCGGCGTTCCCATGTTGTGCCATGTCCCCAGACTAGCCGGAGCGCTCCTGCGATGCGTTCGCCATGCGTTTGTCATGCCAAAAGTGTAGTAAATTGTGTGGCACTTAAGTCAACACATGGCTGCCAGGAAGGGGGAGGAGGATTGCGAGGACGAGGCTAAGGCTGAGGCCAATTTGCATGTGGGGGCCACATTGCGCTCTATTTTGACTTTGACTTTGATAGATGTGCCCAGGTTGCCTTTTGTTTAGCGGTGCAGATCCAAGATATACAAGAAATACGGCACGCTGGGGATTTAGTGCAGAAGGAGCAAAACATTTTCCTGTAAGCCACTGCAAGTACGCAGTAAGCCACATTGAAAACCCTTTTTCGGCTTGACCTCGACCTGCTGGCTCATTATCATCCGAAATGAATGCAAATCGGCGGCATTAACCTTACATCCTCGAGCGCAATTAAGTCCGTCTCCCGCCCTCCATCTTTCTGTACTTATCAGGAACTTTGGGGCTTATCACGCCGCCACACTCTCACTTACTTTTCTATATAAATATACACTGCAGAATCGAGTGCCTGGCACAAATTTGCAATTATAATTTTGCGCCTAGCCGCTCTTCTTGTTTTTTTAACTTTTCCTGTGGCGGCGTTTTCCTTTTGGCCAGACTCGAATTTTTTCCCCAAGTCGCCGCCGCGATTTAATCTCCCTTGGCTAGTCGCACAGCCTCGGCTGAGACCAGCTCGCAGTTCAACAATTGAATTTTAAGCCGGACTCTGGCTGCGGAGCTGGGGATCTGCTGGGGTCCTTTTGCATGTCTGCGGCAATGTTTGCGGGCTTGGGGGCATTTCTCTAAGGCCGCCACAAGCGCAGCTAATTGGATTTCTCTCCTGGGAGAGCTGCTCGCCGGAGCCCCGACTACGTAAAACATATCGATAATGTCTTGATCAGACAGCCAGTCCGGACCACTAGGATGCCCCGGCACTTCCCCTCGGCGGTCTGCAGGCAACTTTGTTTGGCTGGCTGGCCAAATTGTAATAGTAAAGCACACTGGGAGAAATATTATGTGGCTGAGAGGTACCTAATGCAAGAACATAAAATACAAATAAAAAATTATTTGGAAAGATAATTAAATTCAATAAAATATTTATAGCAAGAAGAATGCATTCAAAAACTATTAATATAAATGAACTAATTTAGTTCCCTTTCAGAGGATTGCAGCATAGTAGAGGATTAATTTTATATAATTATATTTAGTATATAAATATATTGATAAATGTTGTTAAAAAGCGAATATTTCAGGATATTTTTAGGTCATAATATGGCCAAAATGCAAGTGATTGCAAAAAGTGTTACATATTTGGAATCACAATTAAAATCTTTATTAATAAATAATAAAATATTGAGAAAATTTGAATTTGATAAGGGGTTACATCATTAAAATTAAAAAAAATGGACAAAAAATTTAATTTCTTTAAAAGTGAAATTGAGTATGCAGATTTGTTAACCCAATAAAAACTAACACGAGACATCTTTCCGAATTGAAATTAAAGCATTTTTGGCTTATTAATGGAATTTTCAAATAATAATTAATATTAAAAATTAACATACTTTAGGCTGCATATCCAATTCAAAGAAAATATCCAAACTGTCTTCCTTTCTTTAACTTTCCTTAGTTTTCCCAGTGCACTGCACAGTACTTGCATGTGTAGTTTTTCCAGCATCAGATGAATGATTTTGCCAGGCCGGCCGATGAGGAACGCGTGTAAAGCTGCAATTAATTTGTACTACAAAAGAAAAATAACAAAAACTGTGCCCGTTCCTTGGGCTTTATTTCTGTTTTCCTTGTGTTTTCGGGGTGCGTGGCCATCGCCTTGGATCCGAGCCGTCTGTGGGCTGCGTTGCCAACAGAGGTTACAAAGCAATTATAAGGCCCGAACCCGCCATAGTCCGCGGTCTGTTATAATTCTCTTAGCATATGAGGAGCACATCGGAGGAAGAGCTCGGCCCGAGATGATCTCTCATGTGGCCGCGACACGACGACCTCTATGAATATTGCTCGCCGCCAGTCGACCCGGGAATAAATTCGAAAAAAAAGAAAAACAGATCCAAGAGAAGGTCCGATCCAAAGATCCAGCTCTGAATCCGATTCCTGGCCACTTTTTTGTTGCTTTTCGGGGTTGAGCTCTCGAGCGCACTTTTTTGTAATCTGCGCTATAATCATGCACTGAGTAAATTCGCATAGCCGCCCATTATTCCACCCACTTTTGGTTTTGTTTTTTGTTTACTTCTTTTTTTATTTTGTGTGCTTTTTTGGGCTTTCAGTGCAAAGCCAAGCATTCAATTTTGAAGTTGGTATTGCCGTTGTAATGATTATCAGATGGGTATATTGATTTCTGGAGAAAGTTTAAGAAATGAAAAGAATTTATTGGATTTCTTCGGAAACAAAATAAAGCTTTACGGATTTTAATTAGTCTGAATAAATGATTATTTATTATTCTCATTCGTACTATTTATTAAACTACTATTATTTTCGTTTTTTTAACAACGAAAATAATTAGCAAAAATTATATAAGTTTACATCTTAAAAAGATCTTCAAAAGTTTAAAAAAATATTAAAAATTTGGCATTTATTTTATGTGTTTAATAATAAAAATAACTTTTAATCAAGTAAACCAACACTTAAACTTAAATAACCATAGTTTCCTTAAGAGTATCTCAAAGTTTAAGATACTTTTTACATTTTGGTTTCGCCCCTCACCGTTTTGTTGTTTTTATTGCCTCAAAATACACTTAATTTTGGTCTTTTTGCCGCAATTCATGGACTTCACATGACTCGAATACTGCCCATTCCCAATGCTGGCACTGGTTCCTGGCCAACCCTGCCCAGCCCTGCCCCGTTCCGACGCCGAAGAGCTCCTCTGATCGATCGGCTTCTCAGCGCCGCCAGATGATCTACATTAAGAGAGAGATTTTTGCGGTCTGGCGGACCAAAGGAGACCACTTGGAGCTGCGATCTGGACTGGGAACTCCGCTTGGCTCGCAGGAACTCCACTTGAGGTCGAAGCAAAAGGTTTTCGAGTGCCGCCGTCGATGGGGGCGTGTTCTGTTTAAACTGTGTGCGCCAGGCCATGGTACAGTTTTAAGTAATTGCATTATGTTTAGGCTGGCTTTTTGTGTTTCGCCTGTTTTTGTGGAGCAGAGTTCGGAGTCGAAGTTTACTGGAAGTGGGCGGTTGGATTTTCGCTTGTTTGGCTCTGTTTATATAGTTTTTTTTTTTATTTTTTGATTTTGCCGCATTGCAGATAAAGACAGGCTAAGTAAATAGCATAAAGCTGGCGGGGAATGGGAACTCCTTTGATTCTGCGGAAGTACAACTTTATAATTTATTTGCAATTTTAAATAGATGAAATATTCCCCCCATCTTAAGTTCGAGAGCTGAAACTCGTTCCCAAAACTGTTACCTCGTTAGGGAGATAATCTCATGGGTGATCCATTTATGTCACAAAATGTTCGTCTCATTTAGAATGCAGGGCAATCCAAGACGATCAGGTGGATTCCCCTGCCCCAAATGCCATTTCCACAACCATTTCCACTCCACCAAAACGACACTTTGACCGCTTGAGCTACTTAACATAAGCAAACAGCGATTAGTGGCCCCCAAAACGAGCCATAATCACAAAAATGCAGCATTAATCAGTCCCTTGGACCGAGATCACAGAATGCCAGATCACAGTCAAAGCCCGAACCCTTTTCGGGGGAGACCCCCCACAAGTCGGTGGAGTAGACTAATTAAAAAGCATATTACGAATGTTATTAACATGACAGCGAACACAGCGCCACGATCGGTGGAGTGCCATAAAGCCGCATCCGAACAGCCACAAACCGAAAGATAATGAGCCGGGAATGAGAACGCGAACGAATGCGATGCGGGAACGGCAAGCGATTCAAATCGATGTGCATATTCCGAATGCGATTTTGGCCTGCGAAAATATTTCGTTTGTTGGGGTTATTTAATCCAATTAACAGAGACAATTATCGAAATCAGGTAAAGCCACACGGCTGCGAGCCTCCGCCGAGATATTGTCACTAATGAGTTATGGCGCACAGACGGCAGAAGTCGCGCTGCCAAGGCACCGGACTGGGCTGCTATATGCCATATACCATTCCATAGGCCATGCCACCATCTTGGTATCTCGGACCATTGGACCGGACCAGCTGCACCAGCTGGCGCTGACTTGGGACTCCGACGGAGACAGAGGCTGAGGCTGAGACTGACTGAAATGTTGAACATTTTAAACCATAACATTTTATTAACATAATAAAATCAAAATTATCAACAAAGTCGTCAATGTCGCGACACAAACTGGGACTCCCAGACGGATGGACAGAAAGAGAAACAGAAACGGAGTCGGAGTTGGATTCTGAGACGAAGAATGAAAATGAGACAACTTTGGAGGTAAGGCAAGGTAACGAGGCTGGAGGTTGCAGCTCGGAAGACCTAGCTGAATCAGGCAGCCAAACTGATTGGCATCGCATCTCGGTTTGCCCCTGGAGGTGGTCACATCACGTGAGTGGCCAGCAGAGACTCACGAAAAGGTCAAGAGGGTAGTATTTGTATAAAATATTATTAAAAAGCTTTTCCTTCCTAATTAAATAAATTATTTTACCTCTAATGATCTTAAAAATTATACATTTTAAAGTGAAGTCCTTCAGCTTTAACTTTCTTCCATTCAAAAAATTAAACAAAAATTATTTTACACTCTTCCCAACATCTAAAATAATATTCTCCAAATATATAGATTTCCCAGCACATTTCCCATCTCTAACTCTTCCCCAACTGACACCCAGACGATCAACGATCATAGCTGGAAAATTTGTGTCTCTGACTGAGCTGGGACTCAAATTTCCTCGGTCATCCATAATACCTATAATACATATAGTAAACTGCAGCATTTATGTCCGACGAGGGCACTTTGATGGCGCTTAGCCCAGCTGGCTTGCGGTGGAATAGGTGCTCTTAACTGGCCCACACACTCATTGTCAGCCCAGCGCCGTTTAGTCCATATCTTGAGATAGTTTAGAGCGTGTCTGGGGCATCAGATACACCCGTCAGGTGCTCCCATCATCACGGCCGCCACATGCGGCGAGGGATTCCTGGATGGCGGAATTATGATTTACTATAATGAAGCGCTATATAGTCGGACTGATAGGCATCGGTTTGGTGTCGATTTGAGCTCAGATTGTCATAAAGTTGATGACTTGTTATCGATTTTTAAACAGACCTCAATAATCATATTTATCAGATGAGAAAATTTATAAACAAAAACGTTTAACTAATGAATATGAGGCAGCGTTTAGCCACACAAAATAAATATATAAATTGATGAGTGATTCAGTAAATTTATTTTATATAAGACAGATAACGATCGCATTCCTTTCGAAAAAGGAGAGCAACTTTTTTCGGTCTCAGCGTTTCCAATGAAATTCCACATGTGACTCCTTGTCGAGGAGCCCCTTCCTTTTTGATTTGCTCAATTCCAAAACAGGGCATTGCTCATAAATTTTATTATGAACCCAAAGTCGGAGTTGGGTCAGAGTCGAACTCGAACCCGACTCGAACCCATCCCCCCGTCGAGAGCGTTGCGAGGCCCATAAACAACATGCAGAAATTACTTGTTTAAAATTTGTCACACCATTAGTAAAAAATGAAAAATATAAAAAAATCGGCGGCGAAAGGATCTCGCTGAGTTTGGTGGACGTGATCGCAGACCTGGCCCGTAAAGATTTCTACCACTCCAGCATATAGCATATAGCAGCATCCAGCATCCCAGAGCCTGCAGCTTCTCTTCTCGGCTGCAATCGAGGCATCCCAGTGACCGGAGGGGGAGAGACCTTGTTTGCTCTTGATTTTATCAACCGCAAAACATCTACTCAAGTGTCAGTGTCACTTGGCCCAGCAGGAGGCGGCTTCGATGGCGACGACTGGACGACTCGACGGCTGAACCGCTGAGATCGCGGCTGGAATGGCCTTAAAACTGAGACCCATGGACCATCCCGGGCGTTGAAAAATGAAGAACAGACAGCCGAAGCGAAAAATAAAGCGGAGGAGCAGAAATTCCCCAAAACGAAGTTCAAGTCCAAGTCGAGCTTTATCCATATAATGAATACACCCTCAACTTAAGTGCATAATTTATAACGAAGTCCAGCGAGCAAACCGCAGACAAAGCTGGCAAAATGCCAACGATCATTGGATCGAGTCTTAAAGCACTGAAAAAAAATAAAAGATAATAATGTACAGTCAGGAAATAAGTCTATTTAAAAAAGCCCAAAAAAACTAGTTAATAATAAGACTTGAAAGCCAATTTACTAAATTTTTGTATATATGATAATCGCTTAAATAAACCAGGTTTTAGTTCACAGTGCATCTGCAGGCGCATCCGCATCGGTGGAGGCGTGTGTGTGTTAATAAATTTCTTAATAAAACATGCAAATTCAAATGCATTTATCTAGATCAGCCAAAAGCGACAAAATTTAACGCTCATACCATTTATCAGCAACGATTTTTATTTTTCTTATTTCTCATTGGCATTTTTGTGCCCTCTCCACCTTTATATATATAAATTTTTTGGCACACGTCGTCGTTTTTCGGGTAGCAATCTTTGGATTGCGGGTAGGGTCCTGATACGGTTAAGGTTACACAAAGATATTGCGCTCTTGACCACAGCCAAAAAACCAGTTGATCTCAATAAATATTTTGACTTTTGACAAATGCCTTTTTCGCCAAACAATGGGCAAGGACGGGGACAAGGACAACGATAGGGGTGTGACAACGGCCAGCCATAAATATAAATATGGAACCTCGAAGGGAGGACGAGGACTCGCAAAACTATTCAAACCCAAAATTGACACAATTTCTGGGGCAATTTGCACAAATGTACGATATGCCAAAATGCGTGGCAAATGTGGCAAGTAGGAGAGGCAGGCACAACGCAATTTGTGTCACATTTTTGGTTTTTTTGGGTGGCAACTGAGGTTAGATTTATCGAGCTACATTGGCCATTCAAGACAAGCAAAGGAGTGGAGGGGATTTTCTAAGAAGTTGCAGGGAAATATATATACTTATTTTGCATTTTTATGGGGGCGTTACTTATATCAGTAATTTATGGAGACCTTTATTGGAAGTTAATAAATTATGTCAAGCATTCAAGCATTTAATTTTCATTAATATATTCATGTATGTTAAGTTTGTTAAATAAAAGAACTTTTGGTAATTATTTAGAATTAATATCTGTAACTTTATGCCACATCTTAAGCTTGCTGTTGTTTATATAGATTCAATATTGTAATGTCTAAAAAATACTTGAATCTAGACAAATGCCCCACTTTTGTTGCAAAGATTTTCTGATATTATAATTAAGGTGATTTATTTGATTTTCCCAACTCATTCCGTTTGATAGCTGCTAAACTGTGTCAGCTCGAAGAAAAACGTTACTATCTCCTTATATATATTTTTTGTTGTATGGCTCAGTCCGCTAATTTCAATGAAAATGACTTAACACTAACCCAATGACCCAATGGACAAATTCTTGTACCGAGAATTGTGTATGTTTTTTGTGGGCCTTCTTAAAGTGACTTTGTTTTGTTCTTGGCGAGCCACGACGAGTAATTATAACGCAAATCCGCCGAGCCATTGTTTGGCCAGAGCCCCGAGATAGAGATATGCGCACTCAGATAAACCTTCCATCACAATGGCTAAGAACGTGCATTATAATTATTTCCATAATAAACTTGACAGAATTATAGTTTTTAGCAATTAAATATATAAACAAGAAACAAGAATGGAACGTCGCGACGTCGGTCACAATTATGTGAACAGTTTGTTGTATGAAGGGGCAACTGATGTTTTTTTTTTGGGGTGATGCATCTGAAATGTGCAAGCAACAAAAAAGAAATAATAATAAGACACAAAAAATAGCAAAAATAAAAATACCAATCCTATGAAGAAGACAAGTCGAGCCACAATTCAAGGCCAAAGTTTAAAGAACATGTTCGGTTGGGGGAGCAGGAGGAGCGGCGGAGGTGGGTCTGTCAATAATGACGATGATGAGTCGCCGGTTCATCATCGCTCGGATCATTTGCTGGATCTCCGGCGTAATTAATGACTAACATTTGGCCAGGCGTAGTCAGTCAAACTCGCGCTTCGTCTAACAGCAACAGCGACAGAAACAGGCAGAGCAACAACTCCGGCAACGAACATCGAAATTTTCTATATGTGATTGATAACCCCCCCAAAACGAAATGATGCAAAACCAGCTTTTATTATACTCTCATCCAAAAGGGTTTTATTAGTTTCAGCACAAGTTAAGAGACTAATATGAAGTAGCACGTAAATTTCATTAATTTCAGTCAAGCTTAAAAATGTGAAGCTTATAAGCTTATAAAAGTAAAAAATGCTAAGAAGGATCTCTTTTAACTAATAAAATGTAATGTTTCTTTAGCAAGTATTTATGTTAACTTAGCCCTTTATATTTTATATATATTTATATTGTACCTTAAGTTTTGAATAAAGATAATATTTCTCTCATAATTTGCCATATAAAATCTTAAATAATTTTAAACTAATCAAAGGGAACTCACCACTTCGGCAAGGGAAATGCGACTTTCCTTTTTTTTCCCCCTGACTTATTCGAGTTCGAGCTTTGGCTTCGTTGGCCCGCAGGAGTGCCGTGCAGGTGGAGACTGGCAATATCAATCAAAAAACGAGTACGAATCCGTGTGCAAAATTATTCAAATTTTGAAATATCTCGGATCGAGCAGCAAGTGCATTTGAAAGCGATAACAAAGCACAACAAACACACACGTCAGACCGAAAAAAAGTGAAATAAAAAAGTCTAGTCGAGGAGATATGAAACAGGTATTGGTGGGAATCCGTAAACGAAATCCCCAAAACCGAGATGAGACTCGGCGGAGGCTGGGGCTGCTCCGCTGCTGCGGCTGCTGCTGCTGTGTGGTCCTCAGCTGGGGTCTGGGTGGATTTTCTTGGTTTTCTCGGTTTTAATTAACAACTTTACAGCACATTTCAAGCGGTGAAACTTTCGGGGCGTTGAATGCTGCGATCCGCCTATTAACATAAGACGTTCGATCTCCAGTCGCTCCTTCCTGCAACCACCTATATGGCGGCCATATAAAATGCACAGTGAAAATTAACACGCTTTTCGGTTCACGCCGCATCGGAAGTCTCTCAACAGAAATCTCCAAAAACTCGGACCCACCACAGCGTTTGTCGTCGTGAAATATGCAAATTGAACTCGACTCTCATCTCCCGTCATATATATACAAATACGAATATATATATATCCCCGACGATTGCCCCTCATTTACGCATCTTTTCTCGTCTTTGTTTGTCAAACTCATGATATTTTTACGGGTGTTATGGATTTATGCGGAAATGTGATAAAATGTTGTTGGTCTTTCTACGGATTTACTTTATGCTTGTGTGAACTAATAATTGACTATGGCTAATGCCCCCGAGGAGGTTATAGCCATTATCGATCGACATTTAGTCGGGCTGGAACTAAAGTTAGTTGTTTAATCTCATTTGTGGAGTTCGGGGATGTAAACGCGTTGAACACGGTAAGGGATTTAATTTTCGAGAACTCTGGAAAGCCTTTCTTTAGTGAATATGTTTTTTTATTTTAATTTGTATGCTTTTACTGTGCAAGATATAGAGAGAATAATTCCAAGAATAAAGTATGTATTAAGTTTTGTTAAATACAATATTAGTTTCAAAATAAGTAATTGCTAATAAAAGAAACCTAATTTCTAACAAGTTTATGTTGTTCTTTGCTTATTATTCTTTTCATTTGTCAAGCCTCAACCTCACACTTGGATATTGATTCAAAAATCTTTCCTACGCCATTCATTTATTCCGTTTCACATTTAGCCATCCAAATCAAACAATCAACACCTTTTTGCATCGACGCAATTCAAGTCCGGAGAAATGAGAACCTCTGAAACTGAACCACACCTTTCCAGGGCGACTTACTAGCATAATTACAGCGAAAGTAACAAATCCAAATACCAGAATGGAAACACTGGAGGGCCGTCATAAATCTCAGGTCCCATGAAACGCAGCAAATTAACATAATTAAAATTTGGTTTTCGACACAGAAAACAAAGCGAAACAAAACGAAAAACAAAGCACGAAAAAACCAAAATTACTAAACAAATAATATTTTATTTGGACTAAACTAGTGGCGAGGGGGCTCTGTGTCCCGAATCCAGGTGCTAAGTGAGGAAGTAAACGTTGTCAAGGGGAATCAACAGAAAGAAACCCTCAAAAGTGAACGGAAAATCGAAGGCGCCGCCGCCATTGCTGGGAAAAAGATGACTTTAAGTGCTCAAAAAGATCCGGAGAATAGTAAGAGAATTAACAGAGAATCAGGAT
Organism: Drosophila anomelani; assembly: GCA_035045905.1. Classification (NCBI taxonomy): domain Eukaryota; kingdom Metazoa; phylum Arthropoda; class Insecta; order Diptera; family Drosophilidae; genus Drosophila; species Drosophila anomelani. The sequence continues at coordinate 17,357,623 of JAWNOO010000165.1, forward strand.
TTTGATGCAGGCAGTAAATTTGAGAAATTTACGATACGATAATAAATCAAAACGAAATCTATACCGGGAGAGAAACGCGATTCCCGATGCCCTAATTCATTTTTTATTGAGGTGCACTCGAAAAGGAGGAGAATAATCAATAACCAGGCACAGTTGGAAATCAGGACACCCATAAAAAAGGAGACTGAGAGCCATCCAGCCAGCCAGCCTTAGCTCTCATCTAAATAAAATTTAATGTTTATATGGCGCACACACCTCCAATTTATGCCCGTCTGCGGCAGTGGAAACCCAAAAGCGAAGACAAAGAATGAATGCTGACAATGGCAAGTCCTTTTCCCCCAGCTCCTTCGACAGCTCTCGGCTTGTTTAGTGGATGATAAATTGCTGCCGTGTGTGAGTGCCTGTTGGTATATGGATATGGATCCTACCGAAAGATCCTACCAACGGCAACTGTTTTGATTTGTTTATGCCTTTTTTGGGAGCAGCTGTACCACGCCCGCTCGGGTCCGAAATAAATACAATTCAATCAGGAATTCTGATAAATATCTATTTGATTTTACACTAAACCGAATTTATAGGTTTTTTTTTATAAAATTAAATATCAAATGGAGTATAAGGTATTTCTAGGGATTTTCTATTATTTAATTTTTGTGTTTTTGGTAACCACTCAATTCTTGTAACTTATCAAAAGAAATATTTACAATATCTGTATGTATTTCTAGTTATTTTCATATTATTTATGAATATTTTGAGTGTAGATTTAATCTCCCAGGACTTGGTTTTCCATTTTCACACCTAACTGTAAGCTATCTGGATCGACATCGATCATGAAGTCCCGCATATTGCATTCGGAATTACGCTCACCCCGAAAGGACGTACTAATTGTACGAAACAAAACCCAAAAATTAATGCAATCTATTGTGAGATTCAACACGATTCCAGTTAGTAACGGCGATTAGGATCTGCCAGTGGCCTCACGCACGAATCGAGGACATTAATGTGTCAACATGTGCGACGATGGGTTCCCTTTTCCCCAACTCCCGAGCCACACAGGGGCTAGCCTCACAGTAGTCCGGGGCATTGACGACTAGTTCCTGGTAGCAGCCGTAGATCCCGATAAGGATCAGGACACGATTCGTGCGAATGTCGCCCAGGGAGCTCGAACAGAAGAGCTGAGAGCCGAGAGCGACCACAACAATGCACGCATAATGAGCAAATCTGGTTGAGATATCAACTGACATATGGGCACCCGTAACATTAAAATCTTCAACTGCAGCCTCAACTGCTTTTTCCGAATGGAAAAATAAACATTAATGGCATAAATGGTATCTTTTCCGTTAATGCCTTTTTGCATGCTACATAAATCTTTGACGTAGAAAACTTGGCTTTTATGGCCCTAAGTATGCAAAGTAGGCTCTGGATTCGATGTTCAACTGACCTTCAACCCCTACTTTTCCTCCATAACTCCCAGCTCCTGCGGTTGACCGCATTATTTTCTCGAAAAAGGGTTCGCCGGGCTGCCTGGATAACTTGATTAGACGCCGCATTCCGCATTTGTTTCTCCAGCGAACATTATTCTTGATTAAGTCACATTAATTATGATAATGATGGCCCCGAAACGAATCCCGGGACAAAGGCGAGACTCTCAGACAATGGCAATTGAAATGGGAACAGGATATTGTCGGGCAGCCATATGAAATATATATACAGAGATTCAGAGAGAAAGAAAGGAAGGAAGCCAGGACGTGTGCGCAAATAAAAAATTGTGTGTGCGGAGCGAAAAAGGTAAAAGTGTGATAAATGTCAATTTCCTGCTCAGCATTTCGGACACGCTGACGACTTCATCAGCAACGATATCCTTATGCGGAAGTTATCTAATAACCGGCCGACTCTCGTAATCCTTTTATGGAATTAATCAAGTGTGGCCATGAAAAAAATGCTATATACAATATATAGAGATGTCCCAGCTGTCCTTGGGGAATGCGCAGATGCGAGAGAAGTTCAAGGCTGGCAAATGCTACAAATAATTTTAAAGTATACGAAAATCTGTGAAGAGGGTGAACATAATTTTTTTTATATCATTTCTATGCATTATAATTTCCTTGATTTTTATATTTAATTAAAGCACAAGGAAAATCGTAAAAAAGTCAATGAAAATTGGAAATTCCTTAAATATTCTGCTCACATTCCGGGCGAAAGACATTCATAAATTATCCATAAACGAGTACAGTGTACAGACAAATAGCCAGAGGAATACTCAACAAATTTATGGACATCGATACAGTGCAATGCCTTGCATCGAAAATAACCATTTTTATAGTTTATGTGGTGTTTGGCGATGTGATTTCCGTTCGGGAACAACCTCTGGTGGGCTCTGTTCGTCAAATACTTATCAGTATAGTATTCGGGTTTTCAGTTTTCAGATTTCAGATTCAGTTGCAGTCTGCATATTAAAACAAAGGAAAAAGGCTGGAGAAATACAGAGGCTACAACGGCTGCAGCTGCTGTGCAAATGATCCTCAAGTGACCGCAGAAGGGACAAACGCAGACACATGACAAATGGAAAACTCCTCGAGAATCTTGAGCAACTGTCACAGCAAGCTGACTGTTGGCAAAATAACAATTAGAAAACAGTTGCAAAAAGCTGATCTGTTTTTGTTTCGATTTTTTCTCCGCACCCTGCGGCATCATTAATCATGCAAAAGAGCAGGCCGCCTGCTCAAGATCCCCTGATCGATTTGAATTTACTCGAAAAACGGCTTCACATCGAGTGTCATTAATAATGCCCGAGAGTACAGAGAGTTTTTCTGGTTCAAGAGGGTACCGCCATTAACGGGTTAGCTAAAATAAATAACATCGGCTGCTGGCTGATATGATCTTTCGCTTTGAATTCCTAATCAAGCGCCATTAATCACGGGGTCGCTTCGATTTTGGCATACGTTCAAGGTGACGCCTCTGGCTCATTTTCATTTTCTTTTTCATTTTCCTCACGTGACATTGGAAATGCAAAAAACCACCACCCCGAACCATTCCATGCCACAGAAATTCGAATTCAAAGGCATCCACATGCAATTTGCCGCCTTGTTGCTGCGAAACTAGAACACGAATGAGAACTTTTTATAGCCATTATGCTGGCTGGCTTTGTTTGCCCTTAGCCAGCGACAAAAGAACAAACGAAAAGCCAAGTTAATAATGCTCTTTCGGGGTTTTTAATGATGACTTTTTGATGGATTTCTGGGATATGTTTTCAGGGAAGAATCCTAAGCAAGTTTACTAAATTATTTTATTTACAAGCTCATAAATATAAATATATTTAAATAAGCTGCTGTATTTGCTTTTACTTAGCTTGCTAAAAATAATATTAATTTAATAATTTGCAAACTGTTTAACATAAGGAAGCTTCTTTTCTTAATATTGATTTTATTTGAAACAAAAGTAGTGAAACCAAACTACCCTCTCCTTGGCAGTGTATAAAATAGCCAAGAACCTAAGGTCAATTTTAATTCCGAGGCATTGAACTTGTTGTTGTAGTTGGCGGGTTGGTGGAACAGAATTCATACCTGGCGGGGGTCTTGGGGGCTAAAGCGACCTCGCCTTGGCTTCGTTTCTTTGATTTTGGGAGCCAGAGAACTTGCATAAGTCTGCAATTAACAATTAATTCCTCAATGGCTGCATTGTTGTTACGTGCAGAGTTGGGATGCCAAAAAGAAAAGAAGGCCCACAGAAATCTCATAGTTACACAACGCACAAAATGCGTTAATTAACAAATATATGCAGCGCCCACTTGCTAAAAACTAAAAAGAGACGAAAAATAATTGCGAACAGAACGCCCCCCTTTGGCGCAAATAAAATTTTGTTTGCCGAGGACTCGATGAACCTCGATGGCTGGCTGGCAGCTTATGCCCGGGTTATTTATGATTTTTCGCATAAATTTACGCGAACGCTCGTAAAACTGCGTGAAATACGACATTTTGAGTTCTGTGAAAGTGTAACAGAGTCTGAGAGGCAACGATCTCTGGCCACGGATCGGATTCGGATTGTCAGACAAAGCTCAGCAGCTCACCGTGAACAATGTGGCAACATTTGTGTGATTTGTAGCTTTCAGAGAGGGCTTAGCCCCAGGCAACAATGTTGCTAATAGACTTGGCCAAAGGCCTGACGAGGAATCCGGCGAGCATCTAGCCAGCCGAAAGTCAAAGTCCTTTCTCACGGCCTAGGAATTTTACAGAAACAAGTAGCTGGGCAGCTTAGGAGATTGTAAAGCGATTACTCAATTAACTTTACTAGAAAATGTTCTCAGAAGTGGAAGGTAAATACTGGCCTTTAGTTTTCCTCTCTAAATAATCAAAATTTACACTTTCGGTGCTCGCAATACAAATTTATAATATATATTTAAGGATTTTACAAATATGGTTTACAGTCGTTCTATTTACGGGGGTTAATGCATAGTAAAAGTTTGGTCATTCAACGATTTATCCAATCTGGGACTCAATCATCCGCCAGGTCACCCACCGTGGTCTGCAGAGGCGGAGCAGTGGTCACAGCGCTGAAGGGCAATGCATGCTGGGTGGCCGAGGCCCAGCTGCGGCGAGGCAGGATCCTGCCAAAGTTGAAGTACTTCTGGCGCAGCTTGTCCTTGATCTCGTCCTCGTTCATTATGGCGCTGGCCTCGCGGAAGTTGAGAAAAATGCGACCCTTCTCGTCCGTCTTAATGGGAAGGATTTCAGTGCAGACATTGCGGGCCTTGAGCATGAATCCCTCCTCCTCCTGTTCCCCAGCTGCCGAGGGGGGTCCGCCGGCAAGGTTTATCAACTGATCCTCTGGTAGCACCGCCACGCTGTCCAGGCGGGAGTCCATGGACTGGGAGCGCGGTGGCTTGGCCGTGCTTGGATGGTTCTTCTTTTTGCGCAGGCAGAACGGATCCCGATCGCTGGCCTTGACGTACTGCACCACGGGACGATTAACGCCCCACTTGGGGCGATCGTCCATTTTGTTGGCATCCTTTTCCTTGCCCAGACTCTTCTTCAGGCTCTTCTCCTTGTCCTTATCCTTGCTCTTGGCCTTGAATGTGGTAGTTGTGGTTGTGGTGGTCGTCGTTGTGGTCTCGTGATCCTTTTCAGCAGTGGATTCCTTAGCGGGCTGGGTCTGGCTCTTGGAGGTCTGTGTGGTGGTCGTGGTGGACACCTCTCGCTTAAGCAGCACCTTGTAGAAATTGTCATGGAACAGGCAGAGGTCACAGTTCAGGGGCAGCTCTGTCTGGGTCTCCACATCGGCCTGATGGCCCAGCTCCTGGTGGAGCTCATCTCCCTCTGCCGAATGGTTTGGATCGCCCAAATGCAGCGGGGTCTTCAGGGGAATTAGGGCCAGCTTATCCTGTTCGGGAATCAGGGAAACAGGGGCCACATCGACCTCCAGGGAGTCGGGAGAGAAGCAACCACTGGCGGTCACCAAGTCGGTTCTGCCGGATCTCGCCGTCTCCAGGGGCTCCTCCTCCTCCTTCTCCGCCTGATAGCCATCTTCGGTGTAAATCGAGGTGTCTGTGCGATGAGTCATCGTGGCCTTCGAATAGGAGCAGGCGGTCTGCGGGGGCTTCTGCATGGGCTGCTGCTGGACAAAGTACGTGGCTATCTGGAGGTTACCAATGGCGTTTTGCAGGCCAAAAATGTCGCTGGTGACAGGCAATGGGATCAGGGTAGCTGGTTGCATCAACAGGGCCATGTTCTCCTTGTCCTCGCCCATAAAGGAGGCCTGCCTGGGGCCTGCCTTGGGCTCATCCTTTTTGGGATCCGTTGGCTGCTTGATGGGCTTGGTGATGGTGCGTCGCAGATTGATGGGTGTGCCGATCAGGACCTTCTCCTCAGTCACCACAGGTGGCGGCCCTCGTGGGGTGTTTGAGGGTTCCTCTGCGGGGCAGGATTCTTGCTTCCCCGTGGCCACCGGCTCATCCTCTTCCTCCTCCTCCTCCACAGACTGAACGCGCAGTAGCTCTGATTCATCGCCCTCAGTGTCCTGGGATATCATGGACGTTTGCCGTTCCATTCGCTTCTTCTGCTTCTCCATCCGGGCAGCCACCTCGGCCTTTTGGATGGCATCCAGCATAACCTGCTGCTTCTTCTGCTGCGCCTCCTCGCGTTCGAGGAGAGTCCTCCGCTCGAAATCCAATCGCTCCTGCTCCAAGTGCTTCTGTCTGCGCAGGCGCTCCTCCTCGATGGCCTCCTCCTGCCGATGCCTTTCCAGCTCCCATTTGCGGATCAACTCGCGCTCGTGAAGTTGCTTTTTGATGGCATTGTGATACTCGGCAGCCTTGCGCCGCTTATCCATCCTCTCGGCCAGCGTGTGGGCATCCAGTGGGGCATTCTGACCCCTCAGATATGTGGAGGAGGACTGCATGGACTGGACATCGTCCTCGCTGTCCTTGAGATCGTGCATGCCGCGATTGAGCCAACTGGGTGCCTGCTGCGATGCCGCATGGCCGCCATTAAAGTTGGCCCAGCGAGCCCGCTCCCTTTCATGCTGCTCGTGGACATAGAAGTCGCCGTGCTCCGGATTGCCAATGTGCACCTGGTAGGTGTTCGAGGTGGACACGTCGCGGCTGAGGCTCATGTTCGAGGAGCTGGGCGGAGCGGGCATGTAGCAGTAACTGCAAGGAATGGGAATAATAAAAAATATATAAATGTTTATTTTAATTTTTCCAATTAATATTCAAAATATTACGCATTCCTTTCACTTAAATCATAAAATTAATATTCCGATTTTACCCAATTTTTCCAATTTAATTACTGCCCCGTTTAATTGCTCTTTTGTTTGTTTTCTGTGTGTGTGATTGGGTCACTTGGTTACACACTCACCCGTCGGCCATGTAGCCATCGGCTGCCAGCGGCTCGTATCCCTGCCCTGGCACACGTCGTCCCTTGATGGCGTACGCCTTGCTCAGCGGATTTCCCGGGGGCGGCAGCGGATGGGGAAGGGGATTGGGAATCGGGCCCGGAATCGGTGCAGCTGCAGTGCCTGCCTGTATCGATCGACGGAGGCGTCGGCAACCGGCTGCACCCCCACCCACAGGGCCCAGGATTGCGCCGGGGCCTCCATCCAGGACACTGGCACTGCCCACCCCACTAATGCTCTCGATTTGGCTGGCGCCGTCGTTGAACCAAATGTCCGGGGTGTGGGGATTCTTGGGTGTATCGCTCAGATAGCCGGAAGTGTCCTCCTCCTGGCAACCGGCAGCCGCCGGGGGATTGTTGTTGTTTAATCGATGAGGCCCCCCGTTGCCGGGATCAATGTCAGTTGGCTTCCCCGCTCCTGCTGCTCCTGCTGCTGCTCCAGGCTTCTCCTGGTGCCTCCCCCTTTGGCGAATTGCTGGCAAACTGGGGCTCCGCAGGCGTTGCTGCTGCTGCTGTTGTTGCATTAAAAGTTGCTGGTGCAACTGCTGCTGCTGCTGCTGGTGACCCTGTCGCGAGTGCTGCATTCTGCCCTTGGCCGTTTGCAGGGATGTCGGAACCAGGTCCATGTAGCGGGCCGGGTTCTGCATCTGGCGGGAGGTCATGCCGGGGGCATAGCTGCCCCTTCGGGCTCGTCGATACATGGACTCGTCCTCGTCCTCGTAATCCGCATCGGCATCCACGTCCAGGTCCTCGATATACCGCTCCAGCTGGTTCATATAGGCCTGATTGCCCTGCCTGTAGTCCTGCGGGCGGATAATCAATTGCATATCCTGATGCGGGGCCCGGCGCGAGTGACTGGATGTCTGATTCGAGGTGGAGCTCTGGCTGAGATCCAGGTTCGAGTAGTAGGTGCGAATGGAGGTGCGTTCGATCTTGTGGTGCGAGGTGTGCTGGTGATGATACATCTCATCCATGCGAGCGATTTCCTCTGGAAGTTTAGTAATTATTTCAATTAACATTGTATTTTTTGTTGGGTTTTTGTTAGTTCCGCAGACACACCTCTCTCCTTGGCCCATTGCTGCTTCTTCAAGTCCAACAACCTGTGCGTTTGCCTGGCCTCCGGTCCCGTAATCATGTCAGTTCATTGCACTGCCACTTCCTAGACCAGAAATACCAAAGGTCAACTGGAGTCCAATCCAAACCAAACCAATCTGGTGTGCCAGCGCCAAAGCTCCCCGAAAAATACTCCACCGAAGCACCACTCCAAGGCTGTGCAGGAGCCTCACTGAAATTCCTTCGAACCCGTGGCCGAGGCAGTCGAAATTCGATTTGTTTTGCATTGGAATGCCAGCGGGTTGTCCTGGCAACAACGAGCACCATTCAAGGAGTAAACAAAGGTAGTTTTAGCTGCCCTTTCAAGAAGGTATGATGGGTTAAGCCGTGGCTTGCTTTAAATAATAAAAAACTATGATCTTTATTTACTTGAATTAAATGTTGGTCTCATTTTATAAAAGGTTTGATGAAGATGCTAAAATAAACAAATTAAGTATGTGTTTTTTTCTTTATAATATAATAGTTTAAAGTCAAAATGCGATGAGAAAATTATATTATGCACACATATAAATTATTATTTAGTTTGTAGACAAATAAATCCCCCCAAAATAATAAAAATAATATTTATTTACAATCTTAAGGTATCTGCAACTCACTAGCTCTCTAAAGTTAACCTTCCTTTTTCGTTTTCGATGGGGGCAGTCCTTGCACTAGCTTTTGGCAGTGGGTTAATGCAGTCGGGCGAACTTGTTATGTTGTGGGAGCGTTGGCTGGGGGTGGGCGCCCAGGAACTGAGCTATCATCATCGCGTGCCCGATGCCTGTTCCAAAAATACACACACTATTTGCTGTTGCTTGGTTCGAATTAAAGGAACAACCAAGAAAACAAGGAAGACTCCGCGCCCCGGCGGTGGTGCTGGTATCAAAATAGGGCTGTGGATGGGCCTGTGACCTATCGATTTTCCATCACGGCGCGGACTGTCTCCACACGCGTAAGTTCAATTACCGCACATACAGAAAAATGTGTGTGTAGTGTGTGAGTTTATATGGAATTGCGGAAGGAGAAACGCAACAAGTTATCAAGTGGGATCGGAGCCGGGGGTGCCTCCGGGGCTGGCGTAGGTGTAAGATGCAGAACGAACGTCCTTCGGCGGCCCCACCAGATCTCTCCTTTGCCCCCTCTGGCCTGTCCATTCGATTAGCGGAGGGACCAACCTACCCGAGCTCTGGGAATTTATTTCCCATGGTCAAAATAGAAATGGCCAATACAGAGATAAAGGCCGGGGAAATATCTCATAACCCATTTTCCATAAACATACACACGGAGAGACCACAGAGCCAGATCGACCGCAGAGCTGCCTGCCTTCCTTTCCGATTTTTCTCTGCTTTTCTGTGCTGCGGCGGTGGTGCTGTTGGGTCTGTTTTATACGCGTGGGCGTTGAAATCACTGCCAGTCAAAAGGTCATGTTATGATCTTGAGCGAACTATGTGTCTAAGCATGAGAGCATGGGAGCCGCGGTCCCGAGAGCTCAGCTCAACTCGAGTCGAGTCGAGTGGAGAGCAAGGCCCAGTCACCCAGCGAGGAGGAGCACTTAAAGAAAGATTATAAAATAATTTATGAAAAATTAAAGAATGAACTCAACAAGAAACTAAAATATATTAAATATTTATTCAATCCCTTTTGTGACAATAATAATTCACTAAATCATTCCATAATCCAGCTAAAATTTTCTCCCAGTGCCCAGAAAAGGAGCAGCCAAAGATCAGGCCAAAAGAGAAGTCCGGGGCGAGGGGGAGTGGCACAGACAGAGACGGCAATCAAGAAATCCCACTTGATACAAGTGCATTTATAAGACATTATAATGAGTTTTTATAAACTTAAACAGGGTCGCCAGCGAGCAGCCTTAGGGCGTCACTTAACTAGACGAAGCCCCGCTTCCAGCTCTCGACTCTTAGCCTTAGCTCCCTCGCTCCAGATGATCTCTGGACATTGATCATGATGAAGATCCTCAAGATCAGGCCGGGATCATCAAGATCATAATTGCTTATGCAGCTGGGTCAAGAGTTGAAGACCCCATCGTCCCCCATGCGAGCACATGTCACCACCATTTCGAGATTTCCCCCTTTATTAATAGAGAAACAGAAAGAGAGAATGGAGACGGAGGAGACCTGAAAAGAAAGTGATCATGCCAGGAGTGATGATCGGCTGCGATCATGTCCGCTGCCATTTAGGCAGCAATTTCCATACATCTTCCAGTCCAGGCCATCCAGTCTGGGCATTTTCACTTGGAGCCTGGTCAGCAATCAATTGAACGATCGGCCAGCTCGATCGCTCTATTCAAGCGGCCGATGTATCATTTAGCGCATAACCCCAATACACCTACCAATAAACAAACAAGCCAAATGCCTAATAATTGTAATTTTCCATATTTTTGTCGAGTCTATGATCGGAGACGAATGCGATGAACTCAAACACGATCGGGCCCCCAAGGCAAAGGAGTCGTTTAAATGGCAGATGGAGAGAGATATATACACATGTACAGCAGGGGTCAAAGCGGGAGTATATCTTTAAAATCTGTTAAAAGTTATATTCTATAATATTCCTTAATAAATCTTTGCTTACTTAATATTTAATATAAAATAAAATTATAAAATTTTCTGTAATATTTTTAAATAGAAGAAAATAACTTCAAATTATTATTAAATACAAAGCTAAATATATTTTTTTTTTTTAGGAATTGATTACATTTATTTGTTAAAACATTAACTAAGTTATCCCTATAATTTCTTCCACAACTGTTCCTATTTTTCGATGGCGAGGGAGAGCATTAGACCATACATATTGATCAAAATTGATGATGTTGACACGAACTTTGAACGACTCTGATCGCCGTCCGCTTTCAAGGGTTTCTCAAGCGATTTTCATAAGTGATTCGGGCAACTCGTGTAGGAAACGACTTTAGGTTTCATCTCAAGTGAGAGTATCGCTCAATTGATATGTACAAAGGTATTTTTCGGTTATGGATTTCGGGCTGCTGAAGCCACTTGAAATGCTTTTCACAGCCCAAGATCGATGGATCGATCGGGCGATCGGTTAATGGAGCTAATTTCGAAAAGACCGGCTCTCGGAAATTGACATTTCGCCAGGCCTGAGACTGGGCCAGTTCGTAATTTTGTACATACAAGCCGGACAAGCCAACAGGTTGGCGGCTGTCTGCCTCGAGAATTTAATTGTTGTGCTCTCGAAACACTATGCCGTAGAATATTTGAGAGACAGGCCAAATAGTTACGAACTGCACTTTCGATCTGCCCAAAAATGGTCACTTGGCCAGACGAAGGCCCAGCGTTAGCGCCAACTAACAACTGTCAGGTGCTCGGATATCTCCTCCAGCCTCAGCTCTAGCTTCAGCCTCAACTTTGACTACGGTTCCAGCTTCAGCTCCAACTCCAACTCCATCCACTCGCTTGTGTGAGCCACGAGTCGCAGTTGAAGTTGAGGAAGGCGAAAAAAAGGGAGTGTGGTCATGATAACTTTGCGATTAACTTCGCCAGCATCCAGAATGAATGTCTTACGATAAAGATAGGATGTATATGTTGAGGCCATAAATAGAAAAGAGTTTTCTAATGTGGGAACTCAATTAGTTGCGGCCTAAAGTAAGCCAGGGGATTATCTTAAAAGAGATTCCTGGCATAAGTGTTTTGTATATCAAGCTGGAAATGCTGACTAAATTCTATTAATTATTTATCAAGTTTGGGACTAATTATATTTTATTTAATAATAGTTATAAAGATCCTTAAGTATTATTTATAATTCATAAACTATTAGAGATACATCTTAAATATATTTTCCCTCAAGAGTATTCTCCCCTTCGATCTGTCACCAGCTTATCCCTTTCCCCAATGCATTTGCTTGTTGTCCTCGAAGCTGACAACATGTTACACTTTGGTCACCATAATGAGCCGTAATTAGTGACATCGGTGTATCTGCGACTGACTATTGCAACTGACACTGCCGCGAGTGCAGCATCCAAGCAATGCGACTGCCATCGGTTGCGTGTGAAAAGTTGCGCGCTTTTTGATAATTGCCACAGAGCTGCTTCCACGTCTACGTCTGCGTCTTCTGAATCCATGTCTGTCTCGGCATTTTGCTGGACGAGGAGCTGGCCACTCGGGTGGCCAAGAGTTGGAGGAGGTGGCAGGCGATGGAGGAGCCGGACGTGTGATGACATGGCCATGTGTCAACGTCGTCTACGTTGGCGGCGGTAAATGTCAGTGCGAATGAAAGGAAAACTGATTACACTTGACAAGTTCAAATTGTTTAGGGACAGCGACACTAAAGACCGAGAGTGAAAGCCTCAGCTGTCGAAGGTTTTTTCTTCATTATTATTTTTATTTCGTTTGTATTTCGCGCTTCCCCCGAATTTAGCCAACTTTTCCTTTAGTACTTTTCTCCCTGGCGAAAATCTGACCAGCAATTTCCCACCGCGGCGGGAAAAAAATCTTAAAATGTCCACTGATTGCCGGAGCTTGTTGTTTTGGCCACATGCATGGCGGTTAAGGCCCGGCCCGAAGCTGCTGGCTAACGGTTAATACAGTCCATCATTATCAGAAATGCGTTTGCCAGCTCCCAAAGCCAGATCTCTGGCTAAGGTCAGTTTAGAGACCGAAAAATTGTTGCCCACAAAGTCCCCCACGAAAGAACAAAAACAACAAAATTACAAAAAATATTCTCACAAGGCGCTGGCTGCACTGAAAGAATGAAAATAAGTCAAAGGGAAGGCTAAGTTTTAGTAGCAAAATTCTGTTAGCAATTATTTTAGCTGAAATTAAATGTATATTTGAGTGCTTTCTTAACTCTGGTTTTCATTCTCTCAAAAATATAATTTTTAATTCATTATTTTGCTTGGCTTTTCCTACCAAATTCCTCAGATTTTGGCCAAGTGCAGTCTGGCTGGCTGGTTCTTGGCCAGGGAAGAGCTTGACTACATGAAACAGGTGTGGCACGTTGCAAAAAATGAACAAAAAAATAGAAAGAAACTGGGAGGAGAGGTCTGCTGCCTGTGATGCTGCTACTCCGGCTGACTGGACCAAGACTCTTGGCCCACAGAGGGTGCGAGTGTGTGTTGCTTTTGGCCAGGTTAGAGCTCTCTGAGGTTGGCGACGCTTTTACCGCACGTTCGTTATTTTTGAGGTCACAATATGCTGTGTGCTATGTTCTGCACAGAAAGAAATACAATCAGTTATTTAAATATACATATTTATTGATTATTTTTGCTGTCTGCATTCAGAAATATTCTTTCAAGTTTCAGGGAAATAATGAACTGGAACTTAAGAAATAAATTACACAATTTAAACCTCTTTTTCAATGCTTTCCAAAACTTATTCCCAGTGTACGTGTGTGGCTGGGCATCAAGAGACAACGACTGGCAGTCGAGGACCGCGGGCTGATCATTGCTGGAAATCTGCGGACGGGCTTGTGTTTGTTTGTCGCCTCTAATGAAACACGCGACATGGAGGAAGAAATAAAAAAAAAAATAAAGGGGGATGCCCACACACACACACATACACACTGGCACACACTCAACTTTGACCCGGGTCAGGGGGCACAGGCAGGCTTGAAATTAAAAAAGATAACTCAGATGCGAAAACAATTGATAGTCACAGATATTAAGCTTTGACAGCAGAAAATACGATAGACACGGCCCGATAAAATTTATTTTGCGCCAAGTCAATTAAGGTTATACTCCTTAAGAATCTGCCAGATCTGAGCAGGGAGGGGAGATCCATGGAGATCCGTGGAGATCCGCGGAGATCCGCAGGTGAAGATCCCCTGTCAGAGGTGAGGAATCCTCGGTTTAACGAACTGCCGCGTGAACTGAAAACATTTATAACATATCGTATATATCGTACGAGTTCCTTGTATGATTGATGGGCCGAGTGCATTGTGCATGGGTTTTGAGCTAATTTATAACAACAATCGGGGGATTTGTATGCCGCCTGTCAATATGGAATCAAAAAGCGTTGTATAAAATCTCAAACCGAACGGATCGGAACGGGACGATCATCCTTTTGTCTGACTCCAAAAAGATCGCTTTGATTGGGCGTATTTATTTTTTGTTTCTTTCCGGCAATCGTTGAATGCGATGAGTAATGGATGGAAAAGTGGTTGTATTACCAAAAACTCAAGCTGTGCGAAAAGCAAAAAACAACAAAATACTCACAACACAATAAAAGGAAGAGCCAAATCGAAGGAGGGCAGTGCCAACGACACTTTACACCTCCGATGATCCGTCATAACTTTTAACACATGATATAATTTTGCATGGATTGTCGGCCATGACTTCTTGATTGATGACTGTCTCTTCACCCCGACAGATCCGATGCGCCGATCCCCTCCAGATCTTGAAATTAGTACAACAAACTCAACGTAACTGTCAATGATTGGTAATTGGATTTTCAATCAAACAAAAACTCCTTTCGAATAGCCTCAAAAAAAAGGTCGAAGTACCCTGTTTATATTGCTCTTGAAGGGGATTTATGGAGATTTTATTTATTATTTAATAAAAGTTTTTTACTATTTACTAAATGAAAATAAGTAATACAAAATCACTTTCTTTATTAAAAACAGAACTAGAACTGCTTCAAATATTTTAATAATACATTTCAGCAAGCAAACATAAAGTAAAGTCCAACCAGATACCTTTACAGGGTATCCAGTTTTGGTTTATAGCCCTCTACTCTCACTTCTTCCACCATTTCGATTTGTTTTACAAGCATTTCGTGAGCTGTACAAAACACTTTCAATAACAACAAACCGAGAAACAAGCTAAAACAAAAAATATTATTATTCGTTAGCCCTCGCCGATGCACCGCAATGATAAGAGACTTTAATTGATTAGGTTTTTGTTTCTCCGTTGATTATTGAAACCATTTCACTGTTTCCAATTCCCACGCCAGCATCGCAGGGAAAGAGTCTATGATTTATTATGCACAAGAAAGGGAAAACAAATACGATATATCGGACACGGCGTTGGATTTTGGATTTGGGCGATCGTGAGGCTATGCGATGGCCAAAGCGGGGCTAGCGGAATGCGGAAATTTCTACTGGGCTAATACGCAGGTGTTGGGGCTACCGCCCCCTTGCGTGAAATATGATCTATGAGCGCTGGAAATAAATCCATGGCATGACCTCAGACATCAAACTTCGACACTCGAGAAACTCATCACGATGGAGCTCATTAACAAGAAGCTGGCTGGTGGCTGGCTGGCTGACTGGCTGGCTGGCTTTGTGGTTTATGAATAATCCCCCCGTTTATTAATCAACCAAGATCCAAGAGTGTGTGTGTGTGTGTGTTTGATTGCAAATAGACGATGATGCTATTATAATGATCGCACTATTAGGGATTACAAAAACAGCTGACGGAAGAAGCCTTTCGGCTGGACCCACAACGAAGTTTCCTTTTTTCCGGCCACTTCCTGAAACTAAACGCCGTGGCAGCCGATGACAGCCTAATTTCAGGGCAATTAGCCCGGGGGATGATCGGTAGCCTAATGAGTGTATCAATAACCTGAAAACCGAAATACTCGTACCCGAAACTAAACTACCAGCTACTATTTTACGGTTGTTCTGGTGATCTTGACCATGAAATCGGCCATATGTTGTCCCATTATTTAGGGGGAAACTCCGTTCGGGGCTGCATCTTCCCTTTGGCCGAAGAAACTTTCTCTAATCGCCGCGCATCGGACAGGAAGTTTCCCCAGCTTGTCGTTTTTGGGAAAACTGTTGACATGTGACACGACTTAGGGCTAAGGCAGAGGGGCTCAAATGCATATTTTAATAAGCCTTTTGTTGGCACACACACGAACGCATTCTCCGAGCTCTCGAAAATCCAGCGACTTTGCTAAGTACACACGCACAAGGACTTAGGGATAAACTCTATCCTGGCAGGGATTCGGGTTCAGTTCAGTTCAGTTCAGTTTATTCCTAATTACATGCGTGAGCGCTCTAAATGCGCAAAATGCCGAAAGGCAAATATTATTGCTTGTTTAGGCCGGGTCGCCTGGCTAATGACAATTGCTGTTTATATTCATGATTTCTGCATTATTTTTTCAACTAAACATTCGGAAATTTTAATCTGCGACACACGCTCTTTTCATCATCTGCGGCTTAGTCAGGTTTGTTCTTTTTATTTTTATATTTTCCTCTCTCCTCCTGGTTGGTTTTAATGATTTTGTTTCCTTATCCTTCGGACATCTCCTTTTTTGCGGCCACACCCCTCTCTGCCTGTACATAATACATTTTTATACTCCAGCGTTGACGGCTGTGGGCAACATCTGGAGTTAGGAGGAGTTCTGGAGGAGTTATTAGTTAGGAGCTCCGTGTGCGGTCAGGCTAATTGAGTGATCAAGCGTGAGGGTCAACAGTTAGGACCGATCAGGAGCCAAGGCCCAGTCCAGAACGGCAACAGCCGTATTATGGCAGTTAAACTGCATCTTAATTGCCAGTTTTCGTTTCGGAAAACTAACAAATTTTGACAGCATCAAGATTTAGCTGGGTACAAATGGGAGTTGCCAGCGGGGGAGGGGGATTTAAGGATCTTCGTTATCTTGGCTATATCAAGGATTTGACATTGAAGTAATACCAGAAAATTCTGACAGCTAAATGGAGTGATTATATCAAAATGATAGTCCTTATTAAAATATTAATATTTATATTTTATTTTATTGTATTTTCTACTTTATTTGTACAATTAAAACGTTATCCCTGACCCAACTGTATCCCTCCCACTTCACAGTTTGCTTGGCAATTAATATTGTTATGATTGGAAGTCCAAGATCAAGCAAATAACTCATTTCTCTGGGTGTTTTTGTGTTTGATGACATCGAACAATTAACCACACAATCGCCCCATCGTTTATTTTGCAATTATTATCTATATATAATATATACAAATATATTGATGGCGATTTTATTGTTGTTGTTTTTTTCTATTAGACAAACAGTCGACACACCCAAAGTGCATCTATCGCCATCTTTTCAGCTCAACTCCGGGGCTCCGTCGACGGCAACTGTCATTAACAACGTTTAGCGTTTTTAGCACAATTTGCATTAACAATACCCCAACACTCACACACGTGCAGAGCTGGTCAATAAACAATATTATATAGAGGCATCAAATGGGGAGCCTTTGGAGGTGCAGAGTTCTGTCTCGCATCTGCCAGAGTCAGAGTCGGAGGCGAAGTCGGAGCCCATACAAAAATGGAGCTGCGATCGATTGGCACGCTGGAAGTTTGGAGCGATGAGCTGCATCACGACTCGGCCATACGAATATTCTAGAGGAAAAATCTTATTAAAATTTTATTGCAACAAAATGGAAAAGCTAAAAACAGAAAACTGAAAACTGGCATCGCCTAAGCTTCAGCTAAAAACGGAATTCGTGCGCATCAAACAGCTTCAGTTGAGGTTTTTGTATCTTTTGTGTGTAGCGGAACACCTGCTTGGATGCGAAGCTGAGGCTTCTCTGATTCTGACTATATAATACACTCGAAGGAAATTTAAATCGCCCATTAATAAGATGGGTTTTAAATATATAATTAATTAGGAAATTAAAACCAGAATACCTCACGAAATTGGGAGTTTTTCTAAGCAGAACTTGCTAAGATCTAAGGCAAATGTAGATAAAAAACTGAATAATAATTGAAAACTAAACAAATCATTTCAATATTTAAATAGAAACAATATTCAATTTATTTCATATTTTTCCTAAAACTTATTCATATTTTTTTTAAGCGTGAAATGACGTCCAGTGCAGTGCAGCTGGCGAGCGGATTGTGATGCCTCAGAGTTGAAGCTGGCAACTGGCTAAGACGACTCCAGCGACTCTGACGACCTTCTTACCGCCCCGTCCAAACAGAAACCGCCCCATCGGGCCAATTGTGCTGCAAACGCGGCGCGACCTTAGTCATTTGTCAGCCCGAACTGGCAACCTGGGAAAGAAACAGCACTCCGAACCCGCAGCAGTGCCATAATGCACTGTGCCACTGCCACTGCCTTTGACTTGGCTTTGCCACTTTCCTGGCCGACATTGCCTTTGTCTTGGCCAACTAAATATCATTGGGTCAAGTTCGTCCCAGAGAAAGAAAAATATGTACGGGCCCCAAGCAATCGATCTGCCAAATTGGATTCCAGTGTGGTTGGTGCCAGCAGGAAAATTGAAAACATATTTTATACGATTTTCCCGGCTAATCGCCGGCCTTTGATTTATACATTTTCATAATTTTATTGTTGGCACGCAGTCAACGCCTCTATCCAGCGCCCGGGCGCAAGTTCATCTCTGGGTCTTCGTGTCATGGTCTGGCCAAGATAAATGTATGATTCACTTCAAGATGATTTGCTATGCCATGTCTAAGGGGTGGCGAGGAACGAGGAGCTAGAAGCCCAGTGCAGGTGCCAGCATCGGCCCACTTTGTCCTCCACGAGTCCACCTTGTGGCCGTTTTATTGCCCACACTTGGTACCTTGGCCCGGCGGCTACTTTCTCACATAAACCTGTGGAAATGGGAAATGGGAAAGGCGGCAAGCCAAAGGCAACGAATGCGGAATGCTCTGGGTGTTGAGTTGCTAAAAGAATGCCATGAAGATTTAGAATTAAAATAAAAATTAAAGAAATTATATTATAATTTCCAATTTTCTTTTGCCTTCAAGAATTAATTTCTGGCCATATCCCCAAAAGATTACCAACTCCTATACCCACAATCCCAATTAAGCCATCTTGGACTGCCACTCATCGGCGAAATCCAGAGTACAGAGCGGGGCCATTCAGGGCGAAGCGTTTCTCGCAATCAGCTGTGAAAAATCTTACCCCATTTATGGCCCACTAAAATGGGCCGAAAAAGTAACACAGGTCCAAACCGAACGCCATTCACAGCACACAGCATCTTCCCCGGTTCCCGTGATGTTATGAATTTAATGTACCACCATTATGCATAAATTCACGAAATTCCAGCACCCAGGCGATGAGAGTGAACCGAAAGCTTTGTTTTTCTGGAACACCGCTGGACCGTTGGACCCACCGACCGACCGACTGCTTTTATTTACGAGTATTTATTTTCTTTTCTGGAGGTTAAAAACCTTTCGCACCTGGCACCATAGCCGAACAGCAAGAGCAACAATTTCATAGTCCATTTGGCTGTGAGGTGTTAATAACACAACAACAAAGGCGTTACAATTACACATTGAAATCGGTCCGAGCGGACAAAGTTTGGCTTTTCTTTGGCCGCCGATGTGTGATGTCAACTCCGGGCAGGTTCCCACCGATCCCAGAGGCTGGGATCACCGCTTGGGACAATTGTTAAATATGGCATTTTAAAGTTCGACTCGTTCACATTTTATGGCCACACATTTGCCCCAAAAACAAATTATAACAATGCCCGACTTTTGTGTAAAAAAAAAAGGGAAATGGTAATGGCGGGCTTTTCAGACAAAACGGAAGCTGTTCTCGGACGAGTGAAAATATCGGGGCTTACTAACTGGTCCGCTCCATAAACTGTAGGATTAATTCCACTTTCTGGGAGCTTCGTTGGGATTGCCGGATTGTGGAGCAATTTGTTTGGACCACTTTCAAAGCTGATTGATATCACCTCGGGGCAGCGGCTGATCTGTCAATTTATCACTGTCCCCGCCATGGCAGGGAGGAGGAGGAGGGGAAAGCCGGAGACGAGTCGCGGCCAAAATTGATCATCGCACAGTTCGCCCCATTGACAATCATAATTAATTTGATTAAATTCAAATTCGCGCTCGTAGAACGGGGACAGAGAGCAAAGGCAACGACAAAACAAATATAAAATATAAACATGGCTATGGTGATATGGCCAGCAGATCACATTTTTCATCTGACGAAATTAACATTTCTGTTTTCGTTAATTTTGGCATGTGGCGGCGACCCCTAAGGGTCAAATATGATTTGGTTTCAAGTTTTCCAAACTCTTCAAAAACAAATCGATACCAAAAACAGATCAATGATCTCATTTGCATACATCTGTGTCGGTATGCAAACCGAAACCGAACCGAAAATACAACTTGAACAAAAAATAAAAGAATAAAAAATCGAAATAAAACCACTGAGGCTGCCAAATGTGAAACATGCAAAGAGCATCGAGCATCGAGCATCGAAATGCCGCAAGGTGGAAATCAATTTTGTTTTCTTTCGTTTCTTTGCTGGCTTTCAATCAAAATCAAACTCGGTTGAGAAATGAATTAAGGGACCATAAAATTGTTGACGAAGTTTATATGCTCTTAAAAGGAATTAATGGTTAAGAGTTTGAGGGAAAATGAAACTAGAATATTTTTAAACGAAGCCAAAGATAGTATTTCAGCCTCATGAACAAATCTTCCATAATTATTATCATTTTATTTACCCTAAAATGTAAATAATTTCTCCTTTTCGACATCATCATTACCTCAGCCATTCCAGAGTATTTCTGAAGACAGAATTCTATCGAATCGGAATCGAGTCAGCGGCAGCCCTCAACAACGAGGCAAATTCAAATCGAACGCATAAATTAGTCAGAAATAAGCGCGAAAACGTGTTTTAAATTTTTGTTTTCATTTCACGCGCCGAATCAAAGAATGATTCGAACTGAAACCAAAACCAAAATCCGAAAAACGAACCGAAAACCAAAAATGAAATGAAACGAGCGAAGAGCACTCATGTCAGTATTTGTCAAAAATGTAAAAAAATGCGGCTATGGTTGCTGTTGATTTTGGCATTGATTAATGCATTTATAATTAATTTATTGTATGCACAGTGTTCGGGCTGAAATAAAGGTAGCCTCCTGCATGACACAAGTTTTTCCTTCTTCTTTTTTTTTTGGTTTTTGTGTTGAAACTGGAGCTGGAAGCGGAGCCGAAACTGGATGGATACAATTTGCCTGTAACCTAATTTCAGCAGAAATATTTATATTGATCGAAAGGGGCCCGATCATGCTGGGCCCAGAATACAAATCGGCCGGGTGATTGATGATGATGATGGCCGAGTGTCAGGACGATTCGCAATCTGCAAGTCACTCGAAATTTCGAGTCTAAACGGCGGCAAATGGCAAACGATCAAAATCCTGGCAAAAGTCACATACATTAGAACGCATTAAAGTGTAACCAGAAAGGGGCGAGTCCTGCAGCGGAAAGGCAAAAGGAAAGAATGAAGGAAACCCCTTGAGCCTTTCCCGCCGTCAATTGTTGCAATTGTAAGGCAGCGATTTCGTGAAAAACTACACTCGCAGAAATCTATAGCTCTTGAAAGAGAAGTCATCTTAAAGGAGATATTACTATGTAACAGTAATGCTGAAAAATATAAAATATTTTATATAACACGGATTTTTCTCCAAAAGGACACTTTTATTTGACTTTCAAATTAAAATACTTAAGAGTTTTATTTAAATTTCCTTTCAGAACCCTTTGAAACATTATTTCCAGTGTAGCATAATAGAAGGAAAGCAGAGAAAGAGGCCTTAGTCCAGGCTGCACACCCATAACAAACAAATCAAGAACAAACAATTGTCGGGGATAATCTGTTGCTCACCAAGGATTAGCAGGCACTTCCTTTCTTGTCTCCCTCTCCTTCTCCCTTTCACCATATGCAAATGCCGAGGGCTGAGGACCGAAATTAAAGCATGAAAATTTGTGAAAAGTATCTGGCTGAGAGTGCGGGTGCAAAGGAAACCGCAAGTCGGAAAACCGCAGAGAAGACCGGCGAACTGCTTCTGGTAAGGGCCTTGTAATGGGTTTAAAACACCCCGTTTTCCATTTTTCCATTTTCCGCCAAAGGAAACCTCAACTTCGGAGGCGTTTACCGGCCGGAGGACAGAAGGGGTTGACGTTGCTTCCCACAGAGAGGCAAAACGGGATGATAACGAGTTGCGGGTTCCCTTTGTGTGTGTGTTTTCAGGCCCCGTCGTAAAACAGCAAATTGGATTAACTTCTGTGACATTTTCCGGCAGAAAGTCAAAATGGGATAAGACGATGCGCAAAGAGAAAGCGGGGAAAAGTGGGAAAATTAGTATAGAAATCGTATTGAGCCACGATCTAAACCGGCAACGCCTCCTTTTAAATGGCAAAGGAAATACTTACATCTGCAAAATATTTCATTAAAGGAAGCCCTTTGGCAAAGAGCAGGCTCTGCTGTTGTGGGAACTGAATAGCATTTTTTTAAATTTATAAGAATTCTGGGAATGCGAAAGGATGATTAGGAAAATATATTTGAGCTCAAAAAGAAAGGAAATAATATACGAACATTGTAAACAAGGCTCATGAAGTTATGTTTTTAGAAATTTAATAAACTTAACTCATCAAGAATATAAAAATTTATGGATCTATAGGGTTAGATCACTGGGTTGCTGAATAAATCAATAATAAACTGTAAGGATATAAAAAAACTATGTAAATTTCATATTTAGTTACTTAAGAAGACTTGCATCATCCATTAAATATCTTTGGCACATCATTTTCAATTGGCGATACATAAACCGGCGTATGCTAATTCCATCATTAAATATCAAATATCTATTTATGGTACAACGAAGGGTAAGTATCGAGTCCCGCTCGAAGAGCCGGGGTTTTGAATATTCATGGACCACTTTATGGCCAGGCGTATTATCAACGATGACTACTCTCGGCCATCAGGTGCGCCGGCGACTGCAACTATTCAATTTTGTAGATCTTGGGCATAAAGATGGCTAATTATAATTTATACTTAGCGATTAGCGGTGCGGCGGTAGCACGAGTGTAATTTCCAGAAACTAAGCTATTTATGATACATTAATCCCGCTCATAGCTGCACTTGAAGAAATTTTACAAGGGCTTAAGGTGGAATTATTCGATTTTTTATGGATAATTTATTTGAAAATCTATTAAATGATATTTAAATTATAGGATTTATGCAGAAATTTAAAGTTAATGTTCTGGAAAATATCTGAATCTAAAAATATAACCGCTTTCTGACGAATTTATAAGTAGAAAAGCTAAAAATTGCCATCATCTATTTTAAAAAGCACATTCTTCCATATTTATATGAAATGCAAGCAGATAATGAACTCTACCCCAAGTAACTATTATTTTCTTTCTGTGTATCCCCATGTTTGTCTCTCTTTCGCGCCAGGGGGCGCCAGCTAACAATGTTAGTAATATCGTAAAATGCCTTATGGCTATCAGCAGATATCGCATTTAATGATCGAAACTGTGACAGCTTGACAACTGCCAAGCGGGCGAAAAAACTAGTGGAAGATGCAAAACAACACACAAAAAAAAAAGAAAAACAGCGGCTTAGACCGTTAGTTAGGAAAACTCCATCACTCGCCCAGCGACTATGTCCCTCTCTTTCTCAGCCTCCCGCTCGCCTTCTCTGTCTTTCGCACTTTCAATCCAGTTCGGGGGGAGGGAAAAACTAAGGGGGGGCATTGGTGTCATCGATAGACCACGCCCACCGCCAGCCGCTAATACGATTCCAATGAATGCGTCTGTGTGGAGCGATCGCTCTCATTGATCGCTCTCGTTCGTATGGGTCCCTCTCGGCCAGCTGCTCTGCATTGGTCAGCGAAACGAGAACATATATGTGTGCCGGCTGTATATAGCATATAGGCGATGGCCATATAGTCCGGTCTCGTTTTCGCCCACGGCAAACGGGATCGGATCGTTTAACTATAACACCCGACGACGACTGGAGCACGATCGGTGGTGGGCATCGGTGTTGGTGAGACCCGCTCTCGCTGACCGAACACTGATGCACTAGCTCCTCTCCCTGAGCCATCGGTGTTAGCCAGGTGAGTTGGCATACTGGTTATAACGGTGCTCCGATTGTGTTAATCGAGCCAATCAAATGTGGTAACGAATACTCCGAGCAGCTCCCAGGCGAGTGTGTGTGCGAGGTGAGTGTAGCACTCAAATGCCACACAAAATGGTGAGAGAGTGAGTACAAAAAAGTAAGCTAGGCTTGAGTAGGTAGTATAAATCGATGAATTTTGGGGTAAGAATATTAAAAAGTATGTATATTAAACATTTTATTCAGAAAACATATTTTTAAAATATTTTAGAATCATTTATTTTCACTTCATTCATTTGAGAACACTTTAAAGACTCTATAAAACCGCATAAAGTCATTTAAACCACGCTGGAATTCGAGAAACTGCCACTTAAAACCTTATAAATGTTGATAGAAAAGAGTATTTCGCTTGTTATTTATATTTTTATAAATAAATTTCCAAATTTAGCTGACATTTTAAGTCTAAAGCAAAACAAGATCCGAAATTTAAAAATTAATAGATTTATTTTGTCTCTAAAATGTACAAAAATAGACTGCAGGTCTTAAAAATATATTAATCTAAGAAAATCAGGCTTGGAATAATTTAAATTGTATTTTACTATTACTATTTACTATTACTATTATTACAAATTATAAAAAGGAATAATTTCTTCTCCTAAGAAGGTTAACTCCTTTAAAAATATCCCTGATTTAATACCAGAATAGCTTCAGCATAAATAAAATTAAAGACTGACTTTAAAATTTATTAAACACAAGAAATCTGACTCAAATATGTCTCAAAGCCTCAATTCGGCTCTGTTAAGCCTTAACAGCACTCAAAAATGCGGCTCACTCAAGCCGGCTGGCTCTCAGGCTTAATCTCTCTTTCTCTGGCTCACGGGGGTTGAGTGTACATGGGTATCAAACCGTTAGAGAGAATCTTCTTCCTCACACACACACACACAGGCGGGGGAAGCACAAGCACTCGAGCCGAGTTTGTCGCTTAAGTCTTTTGTTTTTGTTACTGCTTCTTCTTCCTCCCTCATCCACTACTGCTGCGACCAGTTTGTAGTTTTTGTTTATAGCAGTATCATCTCCGAAGTTGTTGTTGTTGCTGCCGCCGCTGCTGCTGGCCGACTGGCAGAGTCTCTGTGGTAGCTCCGAAGTTCCAGCTCAGTTAGCTACCGAGCGTCGCTGTTGTTGCTGTTTCTGCGCTGCTTTCAGCTGCTGTGCTCGTCGCTCGTTCGTCCGATTCGGATGATATTGCCAAGCATCTGGGTCTGAGTCCGAGTCCGAGTCCGCATCCGAATCCGAATCCCCGAGCCGCCAGCCGCAAGCCGCGATCCGCGAGTTGCGAGTCGCAGAGGTCTGAGCATTTTGCAGAACCGCTTAACATCAGTCTTTAGTGATAGCTCGCGCTTCTTGCTCGCACGCTCGATCGCACGTCGCCGCTGTCGCTGTTGCTGTCGCTCTCGCAGTTGTGTGTGCCGCCGCTAAAAAAAAAATAACAAAACAACAAACCCCCCTAAATAATTACAATAAAATAAAAGAAATGATTGCATTACATAAATTACTGAGCTAATATAAACAAGCATTTATCAATTGGCAACCCTTTAAAGAGCCAGTGAAAAGCGGAAGAAATCGCACAAAGGTGTGCACTATTCATAAAACAAACTGCTAATAAATATCCAAATAAATTTTCAAAATAAAACAAATAAATTTATTAAATTAAAGTAAATAACAACCACAATTCTGTAAACTGTAGACAAAAATATAAAATATTATCCCAAGCCAAATTTAAGCTCATGTTTTCCACGACTCACTTGTGATATTTCCCTTGCTTAGAAAACAAACACATACACACACACTCGCTAAGATAAAGCCGCAGAGATATATGGGCAGATATATATTAAACATGCTTCACGCTCGCCTAAAGTTCTAAAAGTCAAGTGCAATTTAAGCAAAAGCCACAACAACAACTCTATACGCTCAAGTGACGTTTTATTGGCGCAAGGTGAACGAAAAACAAATAATAAAAAACAAAAATCAAATAGAAAACAACGCATGAGAGAGTTCAGAATGTTAGGAAAAGTCAACCCTAAATGATTTTCACAATAAAGACGCAAGTGCGCAAAAAACTAAAAGTAAGAGAACCCAGAAACTTAAACCAAAAATAAATTGGATTAACTTGGAGGGCTAAATACGGCCAGCAAAAGAAGGTGAGTTCAAGGGATCACCAGCGACAAGGGGGGGCCTCATTTCTCCAGAGAAACGGAACAATCATTTCGGCTTCTCCGAGACACATCCATCATGCGAACATTAAAATGGGGACTGCGATGGGGATCACAGCCGGAGGAGAGTCGCAGCAGAGTTGGGGAACATGTGAATTTCATTAACGAATAGAATTCATAAAAACAAAAAAATCAAAAGGAAGATGGCGATGCCAGATAACGCTTGACAATCCGACTAACTGACGAACTGTCCGCGACTGTCGCGCTTTGTATGATTTAATTATACAGACCATATAGACACACACCTATACGGCGATGAGACGACTTTGTGAGAAAGTTTTCTCTCGCCGCTTTGTTGACCAGTGCACTTTTTAGTATGGCCATAAAACATGGCTAGATCAACAGGCACAACAGCCAGAGCCAGAGCCAGAGTCAGAGCCAGAGCAAGGCAGGGCAAATAAACTTTACGACTATATAACAGAATCAATGTAAGTCAAGTGCGAGCGATATATAGACACCATATAGTCGCCGCACACATGTTTGCTTTATAATGCAAATAGCGTGTAAAGCTTTATTTGCCAGAATATTTGTTACAAAAATCCAAAAAGCAGCCCAGATCAATGGGGAATGGCATTAGCCAAGGCACTGAACGAAATTAATGGCGGGAAAAATACTTATTAAGAACCTCCCACGATCTAATTGTAAAAGGCCTCAAGTCATTCATTAATATCATGACCCCGATTTGATTTATTAATAAACAATTAGAAAAAACGCAAGCTTTAGATTCTCAGAATAATTTACATTTCAATGAAGATCTGAATAATATTTTAAGCCAAAGATACAATGATAATGAAAGGTTTTTTAAAGTAAACAAATGCAAATACAAATGCTTAAGAATTATAGGGTTTAGAGCAGATTTTAATTTGCTTAGAAAATATATTCACAGTCTATAGAAATATATATGAATTCTTTAGTTTTTATGGATACTTTTTCTGCTAGTGCATTTTGCTTGGACTCGCTTGCAGGCCAATGAAGAATCTAACTTGGATTGCCTTTGCATGTGTCGCAAATATTGACAAAGCCCATATACTCGTACTTATGGCAAGTGCCTTGTAAGTTTGCTGTGTTCTACAATCCGCCGAGTGTGCACTTATTCTAGTTACCTGGGGCAGACAATCATCTTTACTCACAGCTTGTTTTTTGCTAGCACCTTTCGAGATCACAGCCCAAGCCTTTTTTCTGCCCCGCTTCTACATCCCCAGGACACTGGCAGGAAATTCGCTAAACCAATGAGTTTTCCTGTAGATCGTTTATATTTTTTAGATAATTTATTAAATGCTGAAAATCGTTTAAAACATTGTAATTTAATAATTTTCCTTGGGAATATAAATATATATATATATTTAAATAATAATAATAATTGAACCATTAATAAAATTGATAGAATAGGCGAGGCAGATCACATGAAATAAGCTAATAATTTACAAGTTAGCTTACTGATTTAGCCAGTAATCAGTTTCTAGTAACATGCAAGTAACTCTTCTATATTCTATATAATTATAATTTAAAGAAAGATATTGATTCCTAGCAATATGTTACTTTAAAATCAATTCAAATCAAGACTTAAAGTTCCTCAAAAGATTAAAACAAACAGGAACTAAAGAAACTTAGGACAGTCCTCATTCATATACTTCCGTACTTCTTTTTTAAAGTGTACCTGGACGTATGACGTTCCCCAGTTGGCTGGGAAATTAACACATCAAGGTCGTGTGCTGACTTAAACATCCTTAAGGGGTCCGAGGCCGGAAGACAACAATCGCTGCGAAAGGAGAGCGGCAGGGCAGAGCCGGGAGGGGGCTGAGTGTGAAAGTATTTAGTACGGACGCGTTAACAGTGGCAGCAAAACAAGCGTACGAAATATCAAATGCAAATGTGGCAAGCAGGCCACAGAAAACACCTGTTGTCAGTTAACATGCCATCTCGTTTGCGGGGATCCAACCTGGCCAAGCCAAGTCTTCTGCTGCCTTCGGCCAGGAGTGTGTCTCGGTGACTCACGTTCCGTGGGGGGGTTCTGGGCTCTGCGAGATGTGAGCCAACAGATTGTTATGTTGATTCAACGGCCGCTTTTTAGGTGCAGCTAAGCAGCTTCGTTGTAAAAATCGATATATATTATTTGCTATTATTATTATTATTATTGTTATTATTCGCTGGCAGCATTCGGCGGTCTAAATGTCAGAAAGCCACACTGATTTAGAGCGGATCTTCAAGTAGAATCTCCTCGATTAAATGTGTGCGGTTCAAGATCAGTTCAGAACAAATTATGGTTATCATAAAAGAGTGCATAAATATCTATTGGCTAGAAGGTATTTCTTTGTAGAGACAATCAAATGTGGATATGGGCATACAAATAACTTTTAGTAGAGCATTAAGGCATTAAAAATGTGTCTTAGGAGTTACAGACAATTAAAGACTTTCTGAAGAATAGTTAAGGGGTTTAATTTAAGGATTTATATTTAACTAACAATCGATTTACTTTAACCCAATTATTTCCTCTTACAGACCTTGCCGTTGAGCACTCTGAGCTCAGCGAACCCAGACTAACATAATGATGAATCAGGATAATCCATATGCGGTAAGCAAACTCGAATTTTATACAGATTTTACAATAAGATATGCTTCTCAACAATAAACACGAATAAAATAAACCAACAAAAATATATATATTTTACGAGCCAAATATTGAGCAAAGTCATAAAAAACTTTACGACAATAATAATTTCATATGCGACATCATGAGGGCAAGACAATTTTTGCGTTGAAAATCTGGCAGCAGGCAGCACTGATAATATATGTATGATATGGCCCCAAAAGCATCAGCAAATCAAAGCGCTTCCGCATTTTCGAATATGGGTGGAAAATGAATTTATGAATTATGGGGTTTGGGGGCATGCATAATTGCCAAACAACAACAGCACTAACAATGCGACAGAAAGACTGAAAGACAGCGACGAAAATTGTGAGTAGCCTAAACCAGTTTACACAGAAATCTGGCCAACAACAGCGAAAATATTTAAATGATGTCATAATTTAAATAGGAGAGAAGAAAAAATAAAACTCATAATAATCATAATACAAATACGAACTACGTCAAGTATTCCCAAGAGTCACCTGCTCGGCCTTTTGTCTTCGATCGCCCGGCTTGAAATTAATGCAGATCAATTAGTTAATGCTAAGCGAATTGCGTCGTCTCTCCCCGAGCAATCCACATGCATAATTTAAGGCTTATTGTCTAGGAGGAGGGCAGCCTCCGAAATATCGGAGACGAAGAAAACACCTAAGTTGCTGCTAACATGGCACTAAATGTCAATATTTGAATATTAAATTTTATTTAAGTGCGTTTTTTATGATTTTAAGCTGATTTTCGTTTAGTCGATCAGTCGGATGCCGGCAGATGCCGAAGAAGACGCTGAGACTGAGGCTGAGGCTGAAGCTGGGGCTAAGCCAACATCAGACCAAAGCATAAGGCAAGTCACAGCTCTCACAGCCAAAAGAGGCGGTCCCGAGGTAGTGTTAATTAGCTGAAATGTGAGACGATAAACTAAATGTTTGATTAAAATGAAGGCAACAACAGCGGCTCGAATTTGGGCCACATTTCTGAAGATGTCGCTGCCTCTCTCGAACGGCAAGTTGGTAGCATTAGCCAATAAATTTATGAATATGAAACAAGTTGGGAGCCGTTAAGGAATTCCACTGGCAAACAGAAGCACAAGGAGTAAGAATTTCAACTAAGTTATTCGGTATTTGGAATGAGCATTCAATTGGTCTCAGATTTAAGTTTATTAAAATAATGTGAAAAACATGAAATCGATACCTCGGTTATTAATGAATATTAGAAAATAATATTAATAAATTCAAACGAATGCTGCCAGCAAAATATGTTTCGGAAAAAATGGCATCAAATTTCTGAATAGCCATAATTATTTATGCATATTAGAAACGAATAAAAATAAATTCCAATTAATATAAAATATACACCAGAGCGAGGCGGATCAAGTTACTAGGATTAAGAATGAGACATTAATAATATGGAGCAGCTAAAACAAAATAGTATTTAATAATGAATTAATTATAGAAATTCTCCATGGTATTTATATAACCTAAAAGATAGTTTTTCTTGCCTAGGAAAATATTCTCACCTAATGAGAACTTCAGTCACAAAAAACCAAGCAAAAGATACACAAATCTGCATTAGCTGGCCATAAATGTTCGAAGCTTTTTAATGTTCTCTCTAATGTTTTTAATGCCACGACCTTCGATACAATCACGCCTCCGAAATCCCGTTGATGACACGACGCTGCGGAAAAAGAAAACTAATTTCCAGCAGGGGAAGGGGTGGCTGGGAGGCTGAGAGGCGGGAGGATCCGCCTGAAAATGCATTACAATGTTGTGATGTATGTGAGAGAAGCTCACCTGACTGCCGGGCCGAGACTTGGTTCCCATCTTCGGTCCGACTTTTGGGGCACACGCATCTGGGGGCTTTGGCAAATCTTTTCTATTTGCATTGGCAGCAGATGAAGAGGCTGCTGATGCTGATGCTGCTGCTGTGACCACGACTGCCATGGCTTCTTCGACTGCTGACCATTTTGGTCATAAACATTTGCGTAATGGATTTTTTTCATATTTTCGTGTGTGTCGTTCTCCTTTGCGGCTGCCAGCGGGCAAACACACAAAGTAAATTAATTACGAGCCATGGCAAAGTGCATATTTCCACGTTGGAAAATTCTTTCAAACAGCGGCGGCTTCAGCAGCAGCAGCAGCAGCACCAGTGGCAGTGGCAGACAAACAAAAAAAATTATTTATAAATGCCCAAAAACTAAGTAAGGAAAACAGAAGCAGCAGGCAAATTAGCGAGAGCCCAAAATCTTACACACACCGAAATGTAATTACTGCACTTACCCGGCGACTCTCTTGTGGCTTTGTTGCAATTTTCGTGGTCGGAAAAGTGGGCAGCCGGAGAGGAAGAGCGGGCTCCCATGTGTAAGCCATTTTTCACATGCGTAGCCAGTTTGGAAGCGAACACGCTTTGAGGACGACGACGAGATGAGAAGCTGTAAAAGTTGTCCGGTGTCGGCATCTCCTTCTCCTACTTCTCCTACTTGTTTTACCTCCTCGTCTCTGCTGTATTTCACTGTGCTTTTTCCTTCTTCTCTTTTTTTTTTTGGCATGTGTATGTACATGTTGCGGTTGATAACTCAATTAGAATGTTAAATTTATGTTCGCAACAAGAAATTAACTTGCAATTAGAAAATGCCTGACTTGAAGCGAAAAAACGTAACGAAACGAAAGACTTAGGACACGAACTTGATATGCAACAACTGTCGGAATCAATGGGGAATCGGAAATGCCCTTTCTTCTTGATGAGTTTTGATGAGGAATTATGTTTAGAATATATTATAATTTGAAATTGGGTATTATTATTAATTTACTTTATGTTAAACTAATTTTTTATATAAAATAAAGATTAATAACTTCTAAATACATTTTAAATGTTAAATTTTGTCTTTTTCCTCCGTATCTTGTATAGTTTTTTAAACTTAGAAACTTTATAAAATATTCAAAGTCAAGTATAAGTAATAAACTTAAATTAATTTATATTAAAAGCAAACCCAACTAATTTAGAGCACTACCCTTAGTGAGTGAAACATAGTTATGCCTGGCACAAAACAAATTGAAACAATTTAGCAAACGAACCTAAAGACAGATACATGGATTCGTATAATTGCCATAGACCGAGTTCTAGGGTTATGGGCAAAGGGTGTAGCGGGGGCTCTAGACAAGTCTATTGCCATGGTTTCTTTTTTTGCTTTTTTTTTTGGCCGAAAACTAATGATGATGATGCACTGCACGCATTTGCACTATTTATAATTCGTGAGCCGACGAGCGGATGGCGGAGGATTGAGTGCCAAAAGATCAATGATCAATCCTGGACTTGATGACTCTACTAGCCGAGTCCCGAGAGTGGCCTTAGAATTCGAGTGTGTTGGCTGGCTGGCTGGCTGGCTGACTGGCAGACAACTTCATTTGTTTGCAGATACATTTCACCGGCAGGGAACTGATGAACAGATGACTTCATGTTGCTGGGCCTTTTGGCGCTGCATCTTTGATTTGGTGGGCCGTACATGTGTAATCAGTTTTCGGAGCGATTTTCTCCCGCAGCCCCAGCCGCTCGATGATTAATGAGCGAAATTAGCCAGGACTGGGAGAGAAGGCCCAAAGGCGCATGGGGAACGTTGCACATTGGCACTGGATTGCAGAAAAGTTCTGCGATGTTCGTTAGGCTCTTGCCAAATGACTTAGGCAGCGAACTTGAACGAACTACACACAATTACAGCGCTCTTAAAACTGAACTTCCTCCCGAAAATGCGAAAAACCAAACCAAAAAAAAAAAAAAAATAAAAGAAAAACAAAATCCAAACAAGAAGAACCGAAATTGATGCTGACTTTGGCTTCCACCGTATATGCATCATGTCATTATATCCGCTAACACAGCCAACTGGATAACCTTGACAAAAATCCTACAGCTGAATGCATTAGTAGTCCAAAAACGAACAGAAAAAAAGGCACAAAGCACAGCACACACAGCACACAGCACAAGCACAACTCCGATAGAAGCGGCAGCAACTGGCAGAAACTAACGACTTGCAAATGCGGCCGGCACAAAACAAAACGCTATTAAACTTCTATTATTTAAGTACTACATTGTGCACTGATACTGAAAGCGAAAACGAAGAAGATCGTCGGTCAGCCGACGATAATGAGACCCCCAGACCAAAGCCCAGAGACTTGGAGACCCAGAGACTAGAGGAGACTCTGAGTTTCCAAGTTTCCGAGACTCTACGTAGCTAACAGAGCAGAAATCCCAAAGCGACCGAGTACTTTTTGCGAAATTATGCAATATTATGTAATTATACAGACAATCAACAAGTGGGAGGGCCGCCAACCACAAGGCAAGGAAGGGGTCTCTGCCGCCTTGCCGCCACTGCCAAAACTTTTATTGCTCACTTCGCGGCGATCGTGAAGAAGGCTAAACCTGAAGCCGTCTGGAAATGTGAAAAAATGTGAAAATGATTGGGGAGCATTATTTTCAAATTAGCGCGTGGCTTAAAGATAAGTTGGGGCAGGGTTTGCCCTCCCCCTTGCCCCAGACACTCGACCAATTTCAAGTGCTTCAAGCCTCATGGTGCCCCCTCCCGAAATAAAGGAAAAATGGAGTGTGGGACCCTCATCGAAATACCCTTTATCGGAGAGAGTGTTTGTACTTGTTGAAATAAATTTTAGGGAAAGAATATTTATTAATAAATAATTACAGTACAGTATTTAAGTCTTAAAAAATATAAATAATATTTTAAATAAATGCAAATCCAAATCTTTATAGTAAGTATCAAAGCCTCCATTAAGCATTAATCCTCCCTAGAAGGGCATTCTCCCATCGACTGGCTAAACCGTGGCTTATTTCCCGTTTTGCTTTTGCTTTCGTTTTCAAGTTCAACACTTTGCCGCCGCACAGAAAAGTGTTCCAACTGGTTGCTCCGCCACTTTATTACGCTGATAACTTGGCGCCTAATAACGATAGTGGATCTCGGGGAGCGGGGCTGCGGGGTTGTGGTGCGGTGCGGTGCCCTTTCCTCAAAGAAGCGTAACAAAATTGTTATAACTTTCGGTTTGTAATCCATAATAAAAATAATAGCAGCAGCGGCCTGGGTTTTCCTCGCTGTCTCGCTGTGGTTTATCTTTCATTTGGCTTAAGGTCAAGGTTGTGCATCGTTTATTGGAGTCAAGTTGGCGTGGTTAAGCGAGCGAGCGCACCGCATAATGAGCTGCCAAATTGTTAGAATTGTTTTCGAGTCAAGGCATTACACATTAAGCCAAGACCCAATCATGAAATTAACAGGGGCCCCCGCTCCGCCGCCAACGACCTCTGCACGATTGCGGGAGCAAGACAGAAACTAAACAATTTAGCTCGGCAAATTGAATTAAATTTATATAAATTGTATATACTATAGGCAAATAGATACACATATATCGAAGATCATTGCATGCCCGCATGTCCGCTTACATTAGATCGCAGATTGAATCTCCTACCTCAGACTCAGCTTCAGTCTCAGCCTGAGCTTCACATTCAGCTAGAGCTTCAGTTTCGATTTCGATGCGATGCCAGCAAATTGTGTCCATTGTTGTATTAGCTGTTTATTTTTAAAGCGCACTCCCGGCAACTAATAACAAATGCCTTTGTTATTGTTATTTTTGCGCACACGTGACGGCAATTCCCCCCTGCCGCCAGACGTAGACGTAGGAGTGCTGGCATTGAGCGGAGATTGGGCAGTAGTCGAAAAGTAAATATCAACAATGCCGGTCCAATGATCATTTTTTGTCCAAATCTCTTTTTGGCTCGTCTGTTATTTTTGATTCCCACCAGTCAACGCCACACAAAACCGCAAGTTAATTCAATTTTAATTCATCGGCCTTTAATAGTTTTATGGAAAGTGAAACCCATCTTTTGAATGGGCTTAGCTCTGGGAATATCTTGAGTCAATCGAAAGGGAAATTAATTCGTAGTCGTAGTTGTAGTGCCTTTAAAACAAAAAGTGGCAGAAAGATGATCTTAATTTTATATTTTTTGTAATTATTTATATGAAATCAAAAGACTTATGCAACGAACTTTGCTCTTATTATTTGTTTATCTTATATCATATTTTCTTTAGTTATATTTATCATAAATTCATGTAAATTCCAACCCATTTAAAATGTAAAATCAAATGACTTAGGAAACGAACTTGTTCCTATTCTCTTCCAAGGAAGTTTACTTTCATGCTCCAAGCACTTCCTTACTTCCCTTCCCAGTTTTGACACACAAAACCCGAGGCTAGGAGTCCCATAAACCATTTTCATAAATCACCAAGGCAATTCTTCTCCCAAAACACTCTTCAACGGGGTAAACTTTTTGGTGAAATGGTTCCCATAGTGCACTTCTGGGCCGCAACCCAAAGCGAAAAAAAGTCAACCACATAGCACGGGCACAAATTGCTCGTTTCGCAAAAAACACAACAGCGGCAGCAACAAAATAGCAACAACATGCCGCTGTGGCAACAGCATCAGCAACAACATGTACAAGCTTTTCACTGAGCACTGCTCTTATTTAATTGACTTTTGACTCCCCCGAAAATCCACGAGAAAAACAACAGCGGCCACATCGGGGCAGGGGGGAAAATCAAAGGAAGAAAAAAACACCAAATAACAGAACTCTGAGGCCCAAAGCTTACTCAGATAACAGCGAGACAACAAACAAATAAATCGCATACAAAGAAATAGAAGCTTAAACCAACAGACAAAAGGGAGGGCGAGAGGTAAAAAGACAAATAAACAAACAGAAACGGCAAGGAAAAAATAAAGAAAGAATTGTTGGCTGTGCAAGTGCAAATAAAACGAGGGAAAAAAGGAAAACGGCCAAGAGACGCGGACACATTTACTTATCGCGCCTCTTTTCAACAAGAAACGGTGGCAACTCTGCCACAAAACGAAGCCACCAACAAAACACATGCAAAATTGCCCGGTGGGTTGCCAAGGCAGGCGGATCGAACCGAAAACTCACTAACATCTGAATAATGCACTGCGAGACATTCGAAAATGTTGAATATATTGCAAATATTTCACGGTAAATTTAAGTCAAATAATTAATTCTGTATTAAAAGAATAAATTAGATTGTATACCAATTAATTTTATGGATCATATAAAGAATATATTAATACAATCAA
The DNA here is from genome assembly GCA_035045905.1 of Drosophila anomelani. NCBI lineage: Eukaryota > Metazoa > Arthropoda > Insecta > Diptera > Drosophilidae > Drosophila > Drosophila anomelani. Next base: position 17,393,392 of record JAWNOO010000165.1, read on the forward strand.
GTCAAAGATCAATAAGCTTAAAAAAGTAAAAATATATTCTGAACCGCATCCCAGTTAATATTTTCTGTCAGTGCCGTCTTTGACCAACTTCTGCTCACTTCTGCCTCTGCCATCGCCTTCGCCTTTTGCCGGCTTCTAATGATCCAATTCCCACGAGCCGCGACGCCGATGACACTGGCTGCAAGGTAAAGGAGCAGCATCAGCAGCAGGCACCAGGCACCAGGCAGCAGGCAGCTGGTGCAGACAACCAACCACGACGACGACAAAGAGGAGCTTCCAATGCAAAAGCCAAAGGAAGGAAAAAAAATAAAGAAATAGAAGGTGGAGGTTCGCCTCTCGGCTCCTCGCCTGTTTAAACAACTTTCAAAGTTAATAGTCTGCCCGGCGTCGAGACGCTTTGGCCAAAAAGCCAACCACACCGCGGCTGCATACCAAACCAGCCCCAAGATCCCAGCCACAGAGCCACTGAGCCTCCGAGGCCTCTTCCATGAATCATTTTTCTCGCTGGCAAAGAAAGCTGGTGGCTGCCTGCCACCGCCTAAAATCCCGCTCTCTTCGGTCTCCACCCGCCGCCGCACGTTGCAGGTTCCAAGCAGCAAGCTGCAAGTTGCAAGTTGCTTGCTGGTGGGCTGGTGTAAATGTTTTGCAAGTTGGCTGTTATAATTTCGTTCGGCTTTTATGGCCCCACCACACACAGGGAGGGAGATGGCCGAAAAGGAGGGCGCTGTGGGTCCAACCTGGCGTATACGTAATGTGAAAATGTCTACTAATTAAAATGGAATTTGATTCTGAGGATCTCTGGCGGTCAAAAAGCGTGGGAAGAGTTTCTCTCGAATGACAAGAATGTGTCCCGAAATGATTTGAGACCTCACATGGGGTTTACTGCCTGGAAATTTTTATTTTAGGAGCCTTTATGATGTTGCATATAAAGATGTAAATGATTTAAGACATACAAATATATTTTAAACAATTTTACAGGATTTATTTATTTTCCTAATGTTTAACGAAGAGTTAAATAGTAAAAATAATAAATTAAATAAACTAACATAGCCTGTCTGCCTGAATAATTATAATATTAACCCCTTAAATATTTATTTTATATTTTTAAAAGAATATTGTTGTGCTTACGTTTAATTTTCAAACACTTTTATTTATTATTTTTATGTTTGATTTGCTTCAAGTAAATCAAGTGAGAAATTCAAGGCCAGCATTTGCCCACAGGGGTAGCTGACAATTTTCAGACAACCAAGTCAGCAATCTATCCATCCAACCATTCATCCGCTCAGCCATTCATGGTGCAATCCATTCATTTTGTCGCATCCTCTATTTGTCTGAATTGTCTGCCTGCCATGCTGAGCACAAGATTTATTTCCAAAGTTTTATCTGCACTTGTTTTTTGCTATTTGTATTTGTTTTTCTATTTTTTCTATTTTTCTCGTGAGCCCCCGTCTCCCTGTTTGATTCGCATACGTCAAGTGAAGTCAAGTCATTGGCATCTGGTGCAGTTCGAAATGCTCACCGAATCGAACAGACGGCAGTTTAGCAGTTTATGCCAAATCATGGATAGTAAAAATCACAAAAAGCAACTTAAAATGCAATTTTCCAAGCGCTCACTAATTTGTTGGCCAGCCAACTTATTGTGGCCTTTGTGAGGTTTCGGTTCGCAGTGATTAATTTCGCCGGGCATTTCACCTGCGGCTGCGGCTGTCAATTGGCCCCGAACGATATGAATACACTCGGCGAAAATGAGACACATATATATAGTTTCTATAGTATACAGATGGGGCTAATATATAGTATGCGGACGGGGCCAATTCCGTAAAGACGCGCACGCCGAAATGTCAAGTCAAACACTTGTAAGCAACAATTGGCACAAGTTTGTTAGTTTGTTAGTTTGCCGTTGCCTCGCTTTTGCCTGAGCTAACATTTAAAATTGTAACAAATGCCACAGCGATCGGTGAACGTGTGGCTGGCAGCCAACAGCGAAGCAACAACAACAGCACCGAGCAACTGCAGCAACATTGAGCATTGCATTGCATTTGAGTCTCGGAAACAGAAGAAAACCTCGCACATTTTACACGCATTTGCATAACAAGAAAAATGGGTATGGAGAAGATGCTAGAACGATACGGGATATGTGAATACTCTAGCTAAAGATTCTCTATCTTATGCAGGCACAATGAAAACTGGATTCATTTAATATTATTTAATCTTTTTTAAAATTTCGATTTACAAAAACATATTTTCAGTAAAACATAGATTTTCTTATTTATTTTTAAAATATTTTATATAGTACCATAGATTTCTTTTCTAACGCTACAAATTTTCTAAGCTAAGCGAATATTTGCCATCAACATTTGCAAATTGCTCTCAAAGTTCTGAGGAAAACGTAAACCTTTGCCAGCTCACCTCTCTCCCACTTGACGTTTTCCTGTCAATTTTTCAGCATAATTTGTACTATTTTTGTCGGAAGATTTCAAATTTTAAACGGAAATTGCACAAACACTTGGCACTTGGGCGCTGAAAGCGCCTCTCGTCGACAGCGACGACGGAGAAAGAGCACTGGCAGAGTCAGCCAGGGACGCCTGGAGAATACAATTTAAATTTCACATGAGCTCATAAAAATAGTTACAAATTAATTATAATGACAAACGGAGACGAGACCGAGACCGAGACTGGGACCGGACCGAAGGGGAGCGAACTGGGAGGCGGGATGGGCTGAGCATTATAAATCCAAACGTTTCCTGCTTGACAGCTTAAAGAGCTTCGGAGTTGCAGCAGCAGGCAGAGTAACAGAAACACAGAGACAGAAACGGACGGCAGCGATGATGCTTCAAGTTGAAAACTCTGCTGAGCACTTTTCATCATCGCAATAATCATCATCAGTGGCGGGCAGCATTATGAGCATCGTGGCTCATAATTACAGTGTTTGGCTTTGGGTTTTATGTAGCTTAAGAAGGCGAACAGCAATGACAGCGACAGCGACAACGACAACAATTAGCTAAGTACGAAAATCAAAACGAAAGACTTGGGCAACAAACTCGCCCAGTGAGGCGAACGATAAACGATGATGGATTGACTTTCAAGGGGTGTTGAGGTCCAAAACAACAAAGATAAAAGTGTACCCGTAGTAGGGAAAGATATAGAAAGGCGAAGGGAGAAAATAGTGAAGCGAAAATAAGGGCGTTTTCATTGACCATTCAGTAATTGTCAAACAAAAGATAAATCAATCATCGAATCAAACTCAAAAGAGGGAAGAAGGAAGAGTGCTTCCTAAAAAAGAGAATAAATTAAATTTATTTAATTATAAAAATATAGTAAACATCCATTAAATCCCTGAAATAATATAAATTGGTTAAGCTATCTAAATAATATTTATATATTAAATAATCAGCCTCCTGCAGAACTGTCATTTCGTAAAAATAAAAGGGCGTTTCCATAGATCCTTTAATAATTGTCAAATAAACGAAAAGTCATTCATCAAATCGCATTTGAAATTATGAAATATTTGTAGGTTGAAAAAATGCTGGTAATATGCGAAAAATTCGAAGCCAGCTAAAAATATTCTCACTGAACAAACTATAACAACTGCGAATAATTTCCTCACGCAAACTGAAAGATTTCCTGTGATTGATCACTCCCCTGAGGGGTCTCTAAGGGCAGGGCCCCCCTGAAAATGTGTGTAAAATTTGTTGTGTGTTATTTTTTTTGACAAATTGCCTAAGCATAAAGGCCGCGTGACTAAGCAAAGAGGAGAGTCTGCTGGGGCAGGAAAAGCGAGAGAAATGCGTGTGTGCAGCTGACTCTGGGATGCCTCAAGTATTTCTGTAATGCGGCGGAAAAAAATGAAATAAACGGAGAAGATAGAGATGAAAGCCAGAAAAAGAAGAAACATATCAAACATGCGATATAACCATTTTGACAAATTTCGCTCCTCTTCGGCAGATCGAGTGGGGAATAAACGAGTTTGCATTGCCAACATGACTCATCTGATTGGCTGGATGGCTAGGAATATAGATTCTGGGAGTAGAGCAATCTTTTTTTTACTTTTGCAGCTGGCCTAAGAAAAGTGTTCAATAGGATTCACTCTGTATTTTGGATTTTAATAATTTTAATTGCTGTAAAATAGAAAAGTAACTTATTTATTTAAACTATAAATAGACCTTAAATCTATTGTATACTCACAACACCTTTTGAAACTAAGTTGAACTATCTAAAAGCTAATGCTTATTAGCTCTATTAATCCCTCCCAACAACCAGTAGCCCTCTAACCCATTAAGTTTTATTCTGATAATTTAGAAATACGAATTTAAATAGGAATGCCAGGTGCACTTGCACGAAACTAGCATCTAAGCCGGGTAGGGGTGCAGTTAGGAGGCAGACAGCATTTGTTTATACTTTTTTCTTTATCTGCTCATCACAGACAGCAGCAACAATGGCAATAAGCCACACCAACACAGCGAGCAACAAACGAGCGTCTTCAGTGTCGACTGGTCATGAATGTTTATAACAAATAACAAAAAACTGCAAACGAAAAAGGCGAAAAATAAAACTTAAAAACTAGAACAATTTGCCGTTGAGCACAATGAACAAAGCAAGGCAATTGCTTTGTGCATGATTTCATTTTAATTAAATTATGTTTTTGCCTCTAGTCTGCGCTTGCTTTTATAATTGCATGCTCCAGGGGGGCTGAGGGGGCCCGATCTGCGCACTGGATGTGCAAATTTAGATTAGTATTAGTACATGCCAGCCAAGGTCAGGCAATTATCATAATTTTTGCCAACACAAAAAAAAAATTATAGAGAAAAAGAAGCGAGGGAAGCGAAACTAAAACCGCGTTTGGACTTGGTCTTAATGGCACTTAGCTCTTAACAGCTCCAGGCGAGGCGAGCCGAGCTCGAAACTGGAGTAAACGTGCCTTAAATGAATCTTAATAATTTTATTTAATTTTTTTCTTTATTATTTTCGCGACCGCATCTTTTATTTGCCGAGCTTAATAAGCCATATAACAAAGCATCTTATTATCGTGTGTACGTATGTGTATAATATTTTATCATTGCATCATCGGGGCATGAAAAATTATAAATTCTACTTGCTATTTTTGCTGCGCGTTAAGGTTAACAACCAAACAACATCTAACAACAAACAGAACAGCAATCGCCATAATTAATCACACACAAAATCAACAGCATCCACTATTGTGGATGATGACTGGTGAAGTTTTTTGCTGGTATTTATGATTTTTTCTTAGCTCTTTACCCGTTTTGTTATTGTTTGTCTTGGATCAACGTGTTGCACTTCTGGCGAACTGGGGGAACTTTTATTTTTGGAAAATATACCAACTAATTAAAATAAATTGGCATTGTGCAGTCGAAAAAGCTCATCAATATTCGCATGCCATCAATAACTTGCGCACTGCCAAATATTTTGTTAGTCGCGCAAACAAACAAATTGCCTGACAAGGAAAAAGATTATTTATATTGTGAATAAATATTTAATTTGAATTGTGCAGATGGTGTGGCTGCTGCTACTCGCTGCTGCTCTCGCATTTAATTTATAACACTTTCACTTAATGGCCTGGCTAATTGTGACTTTAAATGCTTTCGGCCACAGTGCTGCCTTATCTAAATTATGCAAAATGTAAAATGAAGTTATATCTTTGTTGTGAGTAAAAAAGATTGAAACAGGTCTGAGGCTAGAGGCCTGATGGGAATAATAAAACTGAATTGTGCCACTCACACAATAAGTGATTTTAATTATATATTGGTACTTATTCTTTCTTGTTATTATTTCATAATGTTGATGTCGTGTCTAGGCTATACAAATTGTGGCATTAAAACATTAACAAAGGTCCTGAACAGTAATCATAATTTTATTAATATTATTTGATATTTGTAATAAAAAAACAGTAGTAAAATAAAGTAAAGTTAAAGTAATTAAACAATTAAACAAAATCAGTTACTAATATGACTTAAGTACGGCAATGAAAACACTAATAAATATCCAGAAATTATATTCAACAATTAATCAAAATTCCTGTCAAATTGTTAAAGTTAAAATGAACTAAAATCTGTTTAATAAATATCTTAAAGCTCATTAGTTCTTGACCACTTAACTCTTTCAAGAGGGCTGCCACATCCCCCTACCGAAAAGTCATTCCACTTCCCCCTCCGAAAAGTCATCCCAGTATCTGCCTAAGAATGTGTCGCTTGTCTGTTGTAAAATAAATGTTTATGGCTTTTTAATATTGCACATTGTCTGCATAAATTTCACGGCGAGGCTCATCTGCAACGTGTTTTTGGCCCTCTCTTTCGTTCTCTGGCTGTCTTTGGCTGTGATTTAAAATCAAACTAAATCTGCTGCCAATCCACAGGTTGTTGAAACTTGAAACTCATAATTTTTAATTTATTTTATGTGATTTTTATTTGTCGATTAATCCCAGGCAGGCAGGCAGGCAAGCACTGCGACCAGACCCGACGACGCTTTATGAAACCTAAACGTAGGAAATTTATTTCCTACCAACCAACTGGCGGGGCCCAGAGACCTCAAGTCGGGGCCTCCAACTCAACACATAACACGAAATCAGATTAGCATGTTTTACAGTCAAACAAGGCAACAAGAAGAAGAAAATAAGGAACCCCCGAACCTCAACGAACTGAGCCAATTGCCAGGGCATTCTTACAAGACCACAGCCTCGCGGTGGGGAGAAAAGTGAATGTGTTGAGTGCTTTCTCCTACTTTGTAATGTGCCAAATTGTTTGTTGCCTGCAAGAATTATGGCCAAGAATCGCCCGCGGGCCAATTGGTGCTATAAAACATAACAAAAGCGTTCAGAAAAAGTGCCTGCAGCTGAGGATGAGGATGAGGCTGAGGACCATCTGCTACCAGTTTGTGCAGCCAATTTTCAGTTCAGTTTTTTTGATATATTTGAAAGCATTTCAATTGGTGTGAGCATTAATTTCAATACAAGTTTAATGATAAAAATCTTTAAATAAAAAAATAGAAGCTCCCACGATCTCCTTCCCATTTTCCCCGCTTTGCATGTGCGCGTGTCATCATCGTCGAAGTTTCTGCTCCAATTCCAAACTACAAGTGGCAATAAAAAAAACGCAATTTTCTTGGTTACCCCACCTGACCATGAAAAACTCCCGAGGACAGGGACAGGGACCCAGAGCAACTCCTGGCCAAACAACAATTGATGGCAATTTGTTGATAAATAAACAAATATTCCCGCTCAGCCACAAGTTGCGCCTATTTGGAGGGGAGGGCATGCAGGCAGGCAGGCACTGGGTTTGCCATATAAATGCAAATGTTGCTTGTTTGCTCAGAGAGTGTGTGTTGTGTGTGTGCTCTGGGGCAATTTTTCATTTGATTCCATCTTCATATTTTATTATGGGCACCAGGACAGACTCTTGGGCAGGCAGCACAGAGAAAAATGGGGAAGTAAACAACAAAATTTATTACTTGAAAATGTAATTGTACCAAATCCAGGCTTAAATTTGAGACGAAAACTCTTTTCAATTATAATTAAAATTAGTATAAATATTAATATTTTTATTCTAGCTCACGTTCCCCCCATTTATCACAGTGCCAGGAGTTCATGGTCGGGTTTGGTGGTTTGCCATTGGTTTGCCTGCTCCTTTGGGCCTGTTTCCCATTTCCATTTGTCGTCGTTCGTTTTTCGCCTTTCGATTTTCGCCGTGCTGCTTTCTGTTTGTTGTTGTTGTTGATACCAATTCCGCGATATGACAAACTATGTTTGCATTTTAATTTTTAATGCGTGTGAATTTTGCTGGCGGCTGGTTTTGCCAATTCTCTTTTTGGCGGGGAGAATGGAGAGCTCCAGATGCGCGTGTCATGATTTGCTGTTGCTTTTAATTGAAATTTTATGAATTTATTGCCTGAGTTTTGGAGCCGGGTGGTTGGGTGGGAGGTTAGAGATTCCCCTCCCCAAATTATTTGCAATCCCATTCTCATGTCCTGTATTCTGTTCGTTTCCATTGCAGATGAATCAGACGTGCAAGGTGTGTGGAGAGCCGGCGGCTGGATTCCACTTCGGAGCCTTCACATGCGAGGGCTGCAAGGTGAGTTTGATATCGAAATTAATTATTTTTAAGGTGTTTTAGGATCTTTGATATTATTGAGATAATATTTGGTATTTTTCTAAATTAATTATTTAAAAATTAAATGCTTAGATGATGAGAAATTGATTAAGAGCAGCTAGTTTATGGTTTCAACGGCCTCATTATTATCTTATTTCTTAAATTGCATTTAATGCAACCCCATAAATATTTCAATTCAATATTAAACTATAAATTTAATTGGAATACTCCCATGCTCCTTAGTGTTAAGGCCTCTGAACAATATAGTTAACTAAAGACCTCAATTAAAGCGCATCCCACGGGCCAATTTAAATGCCTCTAAAGAGCCGCTGGAAATGGCCAACCCTTCTCGCATTTTGGCCACAATTTCAAACACTTTCAAACACAATCGGGCATTCCGCTGGGCATTCGGCCCAAAGTTGTTCATATCAATGGATTCAATCGATTTCAATAAATCGAATTCGCCGCCTTCGTGATGCAAAAACGCTAAGCAGAAATAGTTATGAGGCCATTCTCCGCGAGACCCCAGCTCGGTGCCGCAGCCGGAATGTTGAGTTCATCACTGGGTGGGTCGGGGAGGGGGAGGCGGAGTAGCCACGGCAACACAAATGGATGGGATGCCCCAGGCTAAGGTCAAAGTTAAACAAAGCGCCCCACAAATAATTGATTTAAATACGAATACTCCTTTAATGGTGGGATGATCATTTTTTGTTCGCTCTCCATGGGATTTGATTTTGTTATTTATTTATTTATATTTTTTTTTTGCCGTTTTTTCTTGTCGTCGTATTTAGTTCTTTTTTTAAGTTTTTTTGCCCACGCCAAGGAGAAAAGGTCAACTAACGTACAATTTGTGGGTCAGCGTTATTTGATTTGTGCTTGGGCCTCGTTCGCAATGGCGTGGGCCTCGCTTGGCTAATTTAACGCCCACAAGAAGACAAACAGAAAAAAAGCAGGAAAAAATATAGTAAATGGGCCCAAAGAGAACAACAAAAACAAAAAACTAAACAAACAAACAAAAGTGAATCTGCCTTGATGCACAAAATTGCTTGTAAATAGTCGTCCGTCCGTCTGGGCTGCTTCTTGACTTCTTGAAACGAAACTGAAAACGGGCCCAAGATCCTCCTCCTCCTCCGCCACCACCTTGTCCGTTTCCATTTCCATTTCCGACCCAGTAATCTTGATGCCCAATTAACCTTAAAAGTGGATTTTCGCATTGTTTCTGCTTCTCTTGAGATATTTTTTTTTTAGTTTCTGTTTCTGTTTCGGTTCAATTTTGCGCTTCGTCGTCAGCATCAGCAGTGTTTCGGTGTTTCTTCCATTCAAGAGCTCCACCTACGATCAGAAAACGACGGCAACCAACTTGAATACTGACAAACTGACACAGAGTCTGTCAGCTACACTTGAAGAAAAAAATTTTAAGCTTAAAATAAATAAGATCTTCATATTAGAAATGGTTTCTGTATATTTCCCAAATTTGTACTTTCAATTTTTAAGTGTTCTCTTTGCAATATTTAAAATCTGTAAAGGAAATTCCACAAAAAAGGCTTCAAGTTCCTTAAATATCAATTTAAAAAATCGCTGTTAACAGGTCCTTAGTTAATATTGTTAATAAAATAATTCGTTATTAAATAATATATCTACATTTTTCTTCAAGTGCCGCCATTCAGTCAGTTATTTAGGCAGTCTGTCCCTTTTGGTTGATTGCAAAGCCGGGCAGGCCGTGAAGCGTTGGTGATTTACTGCCAACATTGCAACTTGGCATAAGTGTTGCACAGCCATAACCTTTGCAACATGCAGCGGTGGAAGCAACGGCAGCAGCAACATGTTGCTGTCTGTCGCTTGGCTTTTTTGTTTCTTTCTCTTAGTTTCTTGGCTCTCAGCTTTTCATGGCTCCTCCGCATTGAATTAAATTGTTTGTTTGCTTTGTTGCAATTGATTGTGGTGCCCCAGCCAACGGTTAATGCTGAAGGTGTAGGTGGCAGCCTGGCCGCAGCTTGTGCATGTCGATTTGCTTCTTTTTTTATATTTCGGCGCTCAAAAATCGTTTAAAGAGGTCTTGGTCTCAGATCGGCGGATGAATCATCACAAAATTTAATGAGATATTATTGTCGAGCATTGGAAACGTTTTACCGAATGACATCATGGGCTGGGTTGCCACAAGAAAAAGCTGGTTAAGGGTGGAGTTTTGACTCTTTTGGAGAGTCCTTGAAGGCATTTGGGGATTGAATTTGATATTTATTTGTAGACCTGAAAGCTTGATTCTAATTTATTTGAAATATTACTTATTAACCTTCCTATTTCCCCACTCCCCATTGCAGTCCTTCTTCGGTCGGTCGTACAACAATCTCTCGTCGATCTCGGACTGCAAGAACAATGGCGAGTGCATCATCAACAAGAAGAACCGCACCGCCTGCAAGGCCTGCCGCCTGAAGAAGTGCCTCATGGTGGGCATGTCCAAGAGCGGCTCTCGCTATGGCCGCCGTTCCAACTGGTTCAAGATCCACTGTCTCCTGCAGGAGCAGCAGCAGCAGGCGGTGGCCGCCATGGCGGCGCACCATAATAGCCAGCAGGCTGGCGGCGGAGCACCCGGTGGCTCGGGCGGAGCCGGCGGTATGCCCAATGGAGTTAAGGCCATGTCGGGGGTCCCACCACCGGCGGCCGCGGCAGCTGCACTTGGAATGCTCGGTCATCCCGGGGGCTATCCGGGTCTATATGCTGCGGCTACTGCCGGAGGGGGAGGAGTGCGAAGCAAGGAGGAACTCATGATGCTGGGCCTGGAGAGTGCGGGAGAGTATGGCGCCCTCAAGCATCCGGTGGTGGCCTCACCCTCGGTGAGTTCCCCCGACTCCCACAACTCGGACAGTTCCGTGGAGGTGAGTTCGGTGCGGGGCAATCCGCTGCTGCACTTGGGCGGCAAGTCCTCGGCCGGCGGAGCTGCTGGCGGCGGAGGCGATGGCAGCCAGGCGAGCGGAGGAGGAGCGGTGCCGGGAAGGCCGCCACAATTGCGCAAGGATCTGTCGCCGTTCCTGCCCCTGCCCTTCCCGGGACTCGGCTCCATGCCGGTGATGCCGCCACCCGCCTTCCTGCCGCCCTCGCACCTGCTCTTCCCCGGCTACCATCCCGCCCTGTACTCCCACCACCAGGGTCTGCTGAAGCCCACGCCGGAGCAGCAGCAAGCGGCCGTGGCAGCGGCGGCGGTGCAGCATCTCTTCAACTCCAGCGGCGCGGGTCAGCGTTTTGCGCCGGGCACCACGCCCTTTGGCAACCACCAGCAGCACCAGCCGCCGCCACAGCAGCAGCATCACCACCTTAAGGAGGAGGAGCATCCAGCACCGACGAGGAGTCCCAGTGGCCATGCGAACAACAACCACCTGCTGACCAATGGCGGGGCAGCCGATGAGCTGACCAAGCGCTTCTATCTGGACGCAGTGCTCAAATCCCAGCGGCACAGTCCGCCGCCGACCACAAAACTACCGCCGCACTCAAAGCAGGACTACTCCATATCAGCTCTGGTTACGCCCAACTCGGAGAGCGGCCGGGAGAGGGTGAAGAGCCGCCAGAGCAATGGCCAGAACGACGGGGAGGAGGAGGACGACGAGGCACGGGCGGGACAAATCAGAGACAGTGCGGAAGAGGACGAAGACGAAGAGGATTTAGTGGTCTCCATGACGCCGCCACACTCACCAGCTCACCAACAGGAGGCGGAAACACCCGCCGAAGGGGACATAAACCCCAGTCCCGGCCAGGATAATCCCATAGATCTGAGCATGAAGACTACGGGCAGCTGCTCGCTGAGCAGCAAAAGCAGTAGCCCCGAAATGGATCCAGAGCCCGAGAACTCCAGCGAGGGGGAGAAGATCGAAGCTGAAGAGGTGGCGGAGGAAGAGAACGAAGGGGAGGAGCAGGAAGAGGAGGAAGAGGATCTGAAGATCACACCCGAGGAAGATCAGCCAGAGGGGCAGGAGAAGGAGCTGAAGGAGAAGGAGGAGCAGGAGGAGGATCCTAAGCAAGCGCCACTCCTCAACAATAACAACAGTATCAGTAATAACAATAACAACAGCATCCTGAGCGACACGGAGGCCAGTGAATCGATTAAACGGAAACTGGACGAACTCATCGAGGCCTCCAGTGAAAATGGAAAACGTCTGCGACTAGAATCGCCAGCCACCGTCAAGGTGGCCACCTCCAATGCCTTGGATCTGACCACAAAAGTCTAAACAACACTTTCCGAATGACAGTTATCAGGCACTGAAGATCGATCGAGGCAATAGAAAATTAGCCCCCCGCTAAGACACCACCAAAAAAAAGATAAATAAAAGCAAAACAAAACAAGTAATAATAATATATATACGAGACAATAAACGCATGTGAGTTATATAAATAATGCGAAACGCGAAGCGGACTCGGAGGAGGAGGAGTCGGGCTCCGATTAACAAGCGCTAAATACGAGTTCGTGCCGTTTGGGTTCCGAGATGTTATCACATCGTTTAAAACAACTAACCAAATTGCCAAAATATGCAAAAGTCGAGCGGCCCCCGAAAAAAGAGAGATATATATTTGCATATGGGGAACGATCGACAGACCGATCGACCGACCGAAAAGTATAACACAAATGCTGTCCATATCTATAATTTTATTCAGTGAATTATAAACAAATTTTTCGGTCGGCAAGAATCAGAGACAGCAGATTCGACCGAAAATATGGAAGGAAAAGCTAAACAAATGATAAAAGATAAAAGAAACTGTAGCAAAATATGCAAAAAGGGCAGCTTATCTCGTGTATCGCATATACATAGTTTGTATGCATAATATCGTAGTGGAATTTGTATAATCCGTAAGTTTCGTTTTCTTCTAAGCTATGAACCATATATACAGTATAATGCTAAACGATTTACTATATTCAGACGATTCCGATCGCCTCCCCCCCGAAGAGTATTTGTTAGTTTAAAGCACCCGCAATCGTTCTATATAGACTAGACAAATTTTTGTATGTAATCTTACTCGTTTTGAGGTTTAGTTCGCTCGAGTTATTAGTCACAATTAGCAAATTCTTTAAATGTACGAAAATATATAAATATTAATATATAGTATATAGTTTGTAGATGCGATTATGTAAAGCAAGGCGCACAAAGTTGTATAGCAAATAGCATAAATTATTAATATTAATGTTGCATAAGTATTTTCCCATTCCGTGTGATGATTTGGTATGCAAATCAAGAAAATTATTATTGCTATCACTACAAATAAATATACAAATAAATATTTAGATGAACTGGAGTTTCATTTATCGATTGGGCTTGGGCTTGGCTGAGAGCCGAAGATCTATGAGATCGCCGGAGAAAGCTGGTTTCTCAGACTCCTGCGGCGATGGCAATCAATAAAATAAAAGAAGTACGAGAAGCAGAAGGCACCGCTACGACGGGATAAATGTGTCGCATAAAATGTTTCTCCGCGTTGCAGCTTAATTAGAAATTATCCCAGCCAGAGGGGCTCTTAACCTCCTTAACCCCAACCTGCTCGCCCGATTCCCAGGAACTCTGCAAACTGCAAACCGATGTGCATACCAGCAGCCAATCAATCCGAAATCTATTTCAATCAATCTTTGCGTAATTGTAAATACTTTCAGCATAGCTTCGCTTCAGTCGGACCGAATGACAGACAGACAGATAGGCCGAGGGGCAAGAGGGGGCCTAGGCGACGGCAAATGGCGCGAAAATTATAGCAAAATGCTAGACTTTGGGACCTGAATTCGTTTCTATTTATTTCACACTTGAATTGATGCACAGCACCAGATTGACATTTTGCAAATGCTCACGGCACCGGAGGAGGCAATTGCCAATTGGCGAAATCACAGCCAGCCCCGGCTCAGCACAGAAGCTGTGAGCTGTGAGCTCTGAGCTGAGCCCTCGGCTCTTGAATGAGGCTGCGCTTCAATCAATCACTGAGCAAAAATTCGGAGACTCGAAAAGATGTGAGGAGAAAGCTGCAGGGGAAATATAATTAAAGGAAGTTTGTGTACTTGCAGAGAATTTTCCTGAAAACCTGGTTAATAAAAACTAAGATTTTATAATTTTAAATAATAATAAAATAATTTAATAATATTTTTTATATTTTCTACAATTTTTGAGCTAACATTTAAGGAATTACTGAGGACAGACTTGATCTAAAAAATCCCTAAAGAGGACACCCATGAGGCTACTGAATGCATGCCTTAATATCTCCACATAATTTTAGTTACTGAAAATCTTTAATAAACCCAAAGTTTTTCCCAGTGTAATCCTCAAGGCAGGCTTGGCCGTCGTCTTTGTCGTTGACTTTGTTGTGGATTGTGGATTGACGCTCACAGCTTGACGAGTTGACGGGTTAGAGATCGCTAGCTCCGACTGTGACTTTTGGGCAGAGGGTTTTTCGGGGGGCCTTGCAGACTGTGAAAAGGGGGGCTGAGCCGGAGGTGAGCCGGTGCAAAAGTAAGGTAGTACATCCCAGTTGCCTCCTCGCATTGTCAGCGGTGAATTGTAGTGCAAATAAATTTCAATTGCGAGACACATTCTCCCACTGACATTGTTTGACACTTCTTCGGCTGCACAATTTGCATGTCGAAGGCGCGAAAGGGCGGCCAAGGGGTGCCCGGCAGATCTTTAAGTTTATTGTTTGATCTTTAAAGATTGGCCAACACCCAGCGGCGAACGTTTCCTTTCCCTCCCCTAAAACCCCTTCCTTCTTCTCCATTTTATTTTATTTATTTATTTATTTTTTGTTTTTGCTAACAAGCTCAACACACACGTTCAAGCGATGATGATGCTGATGCTGATGGTGACGATGATGAGGAAGACGCACCCAGGCTACCAATCTTAGACTTGGAGCTCCATTTACGGGGTATCTGGAACCGGAGCTGGGGTGAGTCAGTGCACTGCCGAAAAATCGTATTTAAAATTAAGAGAAAATGGGAAAAGTAGGGTCCTGAGATACCTTGAAGCTTGAAAAATCCAAATAAGTAATGCTGGTTATATATTATATCAGTTTAAGGGATTGTTTTATATTTTACGATTATTTAAAAATATATAAAAATCTATTTTAAACAGCAACAATTAATTAATTTTCATTTAAAAAGATCCTTCTTCTAGAAAAACATTTTAAATTAATGTGAACTTTAAATTACAGTACTACAAAAAATCCAAAAAATTAATTAATTCCTTTAATACATTTTATAAAATTTGTTTAACGTATTTCCGCAAGATATTTCTGAGTATTTCTACACTTTATCTTGCAGTGTCTGTCTGCTCCAAATGCATTAAGTGTTTTGGCGCTTTTATTTGCTACCCACTCGCCGGGGAGTCACAGGCGGAACAGCAAGACGACTCGATAGCTACACCCTAATCTCGTGTGGACCACTTTCCGCACCTACAACAACGCAGCACATCGCGGCACATCGCCCAGATAGAGGCGACACCAACGCGCACGATAAATGTCTCCGCTCCGCTGGAACTCCCAGATGGATATATATTCGTACTCGCACTTGGATCGGAGGAAGGAAGCTGGAGAAGCTGCTGGCCGGGCCTCTCGATACTTAACACCTAGGCGGGGAGGCACACAAACAGACAGACAGACAGATGGAGACTAAACGCTCCAACTGGATTGGGGCATGGCCGATAACCGGCGATGAAGCGTTGAAAAGCCAGACCAAAGACTCCGAGATCTTGGGGCCCACTTTGGATGCAATTGCCGCAATCTGTGAGTAACAAGCATAACACGCCCACTGTGCCGGCGACTGGCCCGGGGGTCTAAATTGGGCCTAACAGTTGCACAAATGGAACGGAAATTGTTAGTCAGTCGGGCAAACAGAGTTATCAAAATACGACTTGAATCGATTTAAACGATTTCAGCGATTTATGGTTGCAGATTTCGCTTTTGCCTGGAGGAATTTATTTTTTGGGGATAATTAATATTATTTATTTTATTATTTTTGCATAGAAATTCGAGGGTTTTCTGGAAGATGGGGAAAAATGTATTTTATAGTTGAAAAGGCTATTCCCACACTTCCTTCCTGTTATCCTTATTTTCGAAGTAATTTTAATTTAATTAAATAGCTCTGTGTTTTAATTCAACTTTAATTTCAATGTTTAACCTTTGTAAAATATAAAAATCAAGCAATTACTTCCTCATAATCACAATCAATAGTCATCGAGTAGCTCCCCTTGAGATTTACATGCTGAACTCCGATCCCAACCGATTATGGATCAGGAGTACGATTCGGAGACCCTTTTGATAATTTCCCAGGCTGTAAAAAATAAATAAAAATAAAAAAAAAAGACACACAAAAGCCGCAGCCTAAACGCCGCTAAGTGCTTGGGTTTTGTATGGATTTTGTGGTTTGGTGGGTGCCATGAATCGGGATAGAGTGTATCGCTGCTTTTGGGGCTCAAGAGGGTTCCGGAGCCGCAGAAGGGGGGTGGGACACCCGGCATGACTTGGCTCAATGCGGGACTTGTGCGCATACCGCATTAACTACTCCATAAAAGGTGTAAAGAAATCACTTAAGTACTTGGATGTCACTCCTTTGTCAAACTAAATCATCGTAGGGAACGGAACCCATCGTGAATCCATCTTTCTTCTATATATATCTCTCTTTTTTTAGATGTCTCTATGCAGGCAGAAAAATATATCAATTTGGTTTATTGGAATTTAAATCAATTGTGTCGAAAATAAAAGTCAGAGTCTTCATTTTAATCTTTTATAAATACAATTTAAATATAAATATTTAGTAAATAATTCATATATTCATATTTATCTTACCTCGCAATAAATTCTTAATAAAATGCAACCTAATTTTTCCAAGTGCCATATTCATAAGGAAAATATAGGCGTAGAATGCTTTCGGTTGTAAAGAATAAAACGGGGGAGTTTTATTGACAGCCGCAATTACCACATAATCATGCAACAAATATGATGGTTGCTGGCTGGATTGAAGAAGGGGATTCCCCTGCCCCTGGACTGGCTGCTCCTGCTGCTGCTGTTGCTGTTATTATTGTTGCTGATGACGTAGAGACGACGTCTGAAAGGCAACAGGCTGGCAGGCAGCTCAACTCAACTGGCCCCAGCTCAGCGGACCTGGCAACGTGCTGATCCATTACGGCAGCTATCCCCAGCCACCCCCGCCCCCGCCCCCGACCACATCGCATCGAAGAGCGACAATCACAGGTACCAGGTACATTTTGTCTAGACTTATTGAGTGATCGTGGCAGGAGCCAAGGCAGGCACACACAGCAACACCACCAACTAGAAGGCGCAGCCGTTTTTTTAATGGGGTGGCAATCACTTTGAACGACGACGAAGAGTTGAGCGTTAAGGTTTGCACAGGGAAAAAATATTATAAAAATTACCTGAAAGCAAAAGAGAGCATCTAAGAAAATAGTGGGAAAATCTAGCAAAGGTTTGGAAAAGTTATTACCAATTTCCTTGAAAATTTTTTGAATTAAATTGTATAAATATATTTAATTCAGTGATGCCCAAAGCACTGATCCATAAGTTTTTAAATTATATAATACATATTTAAACTATTTTTCTTAGGGCTCCAAGTTTTTCTTCCAGTGCTGCAGTGCCATCGCAGAAGAGGGATCTGAGGCAGGCCTCACAAATTATGGTCAAGAGGCGAACGATGCTGCAGAAAGCCCCTGCTTCGTGGCAGAGGCTCGTTTTGTGCTCTGAACTGGGTTGGCAGATACTTAAGAAATATGTTATTAAATAATAATGGAGTGCGTGGTTAATAGATACAACGTCAGCGGCCAAAGGCATCCAACACTGCAGTCACTGCTGCTGATGCTGCAGTGTGAAAGAAGTGTGCGATCGGGGCTACGTTTGGGGGCCTCATCGGCAATCATTGTTAACAATCAATTAAGGAAATAAGTTGTTTATAAAATGTGGCTATTACTCGCCGATCGCCTGGCTACCATAAATACCAGCAAACTATGGGTTTCCCCAGCCTCCGAAATGCCTCCCACCAACGAGCTCTAAAATTATGACACTGGGCCACAATCAAACTAATTTCGGCGGTGAAAGTTGGTCGAATAATGGAATTTCTGTTAAGGATAAATAGGATTTTAGAAGTGAACATTTTTACATGAAAGTATTCCCCTGAAGGTGTTAAGAAAATTGCTTTGATTGTCAGAGTAAGCTATAAATGAAATGCCCCCAGAAATATAATATTTAATTACTTCTCCACAACTTACGTTCAGAGATAACTCCTCTAAAAAGTCATAAATACATTTTTAATGCTGAAAAGTAAACTCTTTTTTAAGAAAACTACCAATTTATTAGTCCAATTCCCCAATGACCACTGTAAATGGATGTTTGTTTCAAAAAAGAAACAATCACTGTGGCCCCAATGCTGCTGCTGCTGGCGAAAATGTTTTAATTAATGTGGCAGACAGTTAATGAAACTGTTATAGTTATACATGCATATGTGAGTATGACTATACATTATTACCATATTCGTAGCACTCGGCAGTCCACATCGGGGAGTTTATTAACCCGACTAAAACAGAAAACGACATTCGATGGATCGACTGACCAAAAAAGGGCTTTTATATGCCAGCGAGCGTAGAGCGAAGATCATTAATCAAAACACCCCAGCAGGCGGTTCGAACTTTGGTAGCAGCCGGGGACCAAAAAAGACTACCGAACTGTACTACTTGACCACACGGAGGAAAACATAAGAAAAATTTGCAGAATATAGGTTTTACTTTAAGAAAAATCCAGTATTTATTAAGGTTACATGTTGAAGGGATATTCAGAGTTTATGAAGTTATAAATCCATTCTGTTCTGTGTACTTTTTCAATAGTTTATTATGTCTTTTAATTGAAACATAAATAAAAGTAAATTTACGTTTTTTTTGTGATAAGAAATACCCTCTTTATATATATATTTATATATATTTTTTTCTCTCTGTGCTTGGCTAAAAGCGAGCCGCAGAAGTAGGCCCCATATGATTAGTGGCGGTGGCTACTTTAATGAGCGTTAACTGCCTGGCCTCAAAGTTCATTAGGTGCAGTCGGCTTATGATTGATGCCCCCAAACAAATGGCGGAAAATTCTGGTGCCAAAATCAGAATCGAAATCGTCCGTCAGTCCGAGATGCTTAAATTGAAACATAAATCAAAATTCCTGCCTGTTTGAAATTCGGTTTTCGGTTTTATCCACCAGTTTTCGTGGAGAGTTCTGCTTCGTATTTTCTGTTTTATTTTAATCAATGCGGAAACCCAATCAGTCAGTTGCCATCTCCAAATCTCTGGCCAAAAATCGCACAGTTTCGGACTTCGATCAGCGGTTAGCGTTCAGCGCATGTGGCGTTAATTTTGATTAATGGCCGAAATTGCTGGCTGACCATTTTCGAATTTTAATTGTTTTCAAATCGGCGGGCGAGTCCGCGCGTCTCGTTCTACAAATAATTATAAGCAGTTTTTAATGATGGCCCGGGTTTAAAAAAAAGCCAAACAAAGGCTCCTAGCAGCAGCCACCGCAGCACTAATTGTTACAGATCCGGCGAAGAGGCGCGCAACTTGCTACCAGTTCTGACCCGCGGCTCTTATTTTTATTTAGCTTCTTGTACGCTCCAAAAAGAAATATTATTCTTCTTTTTATTTTTTCTTTTCTTTTTTTTTTGGCTGCCATAAAAGCAAGTGCCGCTAAATGGCCAAAGGGGGTGGACAGCCGGACAAAGGCCATTCTGGAGGGCAGCACGTGCTCAATCCGGCCGACAAAAGGCCGATGCCAAAGCAATTAGCGGCAGAGAAGAATTGAGCATTAGAAGAAGAAAGATCTGCTTTGGCAGTTCCAGTTAAATATAGCTTTGAAAAGGTTTATCAAGTGAAGCGATAATTGAGATTATCAATTGGAAATAAATCGATCTTTACTGAGGGTTTGCAGGGAATATGTCATACGTAAATAGATTGAGAAAATAACTATGATCTTTACACTAGCTTGCAGTTTTATTCCTATAAAAAATACATAATATTCCATAAATTAATAAACAATAAATTCCATGTATGTACCTCCCAAGTTTCCATTCTTATCCTTCTTAGAAATAATAAAGAATCAATCCCAGAAGCATCTCCACATATTGCATACCTGAAATAACTGTAAGCCGAGTCAAAAACTCCTCTTTGAATCCCTCAAAACTCGTTGATTGTTCTTAATTGCCTCGAAATTGCATGACCACCTACTAATCTTGTCCGTTCCAAGGGAATCTCTTGCTGGGGATGCGAATCCCTTTAACCTTTCCGCAAAGGAAAACTACCAGAGACGACGATGGCTTTTGTCTTTCGCTGATGATGTTGCAGAGGCTGTTCCTGCTTCTGCCGTTGTGGCTGCAAATTCCATAAATCTGTCAAGCGGGGAGCGTCGCACATCTTGCACTTGTTCTTCTCTGTTTTCGCGAAAATCTTGACATGTGAAATACGCAGATTTGCCAGGTTTTATGGGCCACAGTTGGGCGCGGAGGACCACAGCGGCAGTGATGCTGCAGGTTGCAGCAGTTGCAAGTTGGGATGCTGCATACGGCCGGCATGCATTCCGTGCATTCGCCCAGTGCCATAAACTTTGGCTAAAAGCGCACCAAAAGCGGCGGCGGCAGCAGCCAAAGAACAAAGCGGACCGCTCCACAGATACATATATATAAAGAGAGGGGAAGGAGAGAAGGGGGGGTTGGGTGCAGTGGGAGCTGGAGGTCGGCAGATGGGGAAGCATCCATGATGACCCGGGCACTTGAACTGGCTCTAGAAGCTCATACACCGAATGCTAGCTAGGATGGATTGATGGATTGCGACTGTAGTTATTGCTGTTAGTTACACTGAGCCAAAAACAGGGATAAACAGAATAATATTTAAATTCTTGCATTATAAATTAATTATTAATCAAGTGAGGGACTACAGAAATAATCTACTCTCAGGCAAACATATTTACCCGACTTGCAGTAACCTAACTTTGCAGTATATAAAGTACAGAAAAATATTATAAATAAATCTGCAATTTAAATAATTAAATTGCCAAAATTTTTGATTTATTCTTCAATATATAAAATCTTTTAAAATTGTAAACAAACACAGCTTCTTGTCTGAAATAAATACATACCTAAACTTATTCCAAGTGCATTGTTACTATCGCTGCTGTTCGGCGCAAATGAAGACCTGCTCGGCCGGCCACTTGCCACAAAACTGAAGACTGAGAGAAAAAATACTGAAAAAAGAAGCATCGAAAAGCTAATTTAAAGCAATTTAGTTTGAAACGCGCACACATTTCCATGCCGCGCCGCAGACGAAAAGCATCTGCACGAAATGAGGTTGAATGCAACAGCAGCACCAGCAGCAGCAGCAGACACTGAACAGCACCGAGAGCTGCGGCAGTAACAACTTTTGAATGCAACGGTCAGACACTTATTTATTGTTTCCAATGGTAGCTGCCGCCTGCGATGGCCCTGAGTTGATAGTCCGAAGGCATTGACACAAACCCAAAAGTATGAGCTGCTTACCTGAGGTACCTTCTCTTGCCACCTTCTTTTTTTGTTGCTCTTTGCAATTATTGGATTAGAAAATCCGTTAGTGCAGGCGTTTTTTTTATGATTTTTCGTTGCTACCCTACCAAAGTTAATGGCAGTTCCTCGAGGATCAAATAAATGTGAGGAAATATCAGTTCAACCTAAATGGAGTTGGAGACTGGTCCAAATGGTGAAAGGACTTTGGGAGTCATAAAAAAGATGATTTAAAAATTAGCTAGCCACCCACGTAACCATTAACTGCTTAAATCAGTTGCTGATGCTTGTCTCGGGTCCATTGCCACGGGTCGTATACTTAACGCGAGGCTTTCTAACTGTTATCATCATTGGGGATTGTAAAAAAACGTTAAAAAGGAACTAATCTAAAGAAATCCAGCTGGTAAAAATGTTTACTGCCTTCTTTTGAGAGAAGAGCGAAAAAGGACTATTGAAAAAGTATTTAAAAGATTTTCTGGAAATGAGAAAATAAAGTTTAAACGAAAGTAAACACTAGACAAAATAGTTTTATAAATATAATATACAATTTTGGTAAAATTTGTATAATTTTATCTTAACACTTACTAAGAATATTCAATTTTATAGACACTTGTTTACTTTTAACCTCTTTTAGATTTACTTTGGACTTTTATTATACTTTTTTAAATCATTTATTATTACCTAATATCCATAAACTATATTTACAATTTAATAAATATTCAAATGGGAATGTTTATTTTTATTCATTTGTATTTTTCTTGTCTCTTAAGGGACAGTGTATTTGGTAATAGAATTCTTTGCAATTTGGCCATAAACTGTAATTAAATTTGCTCTAAATAAATTAAGGAATTAAAGAGTCCGAAAGGGTAAAACTTATCTTGGGTCGCCTTTAATTCAAATCCCATGAAATCTAATTGTCTGCCTTTTTTGCGTATTTTTTCCCTATTCTTTTATTTTGGCAAAAACCAATCTAATTGCTTGGCATTTTCTTCGTTTTTCATTGCTGTTTTTGTGACTGCTACTGGCTACTGGAGGGCTAATGAACCAATTACTAGTGGAGGCCATAAAAAATAGTAACGGCCTCAGAACTCTGAATGGAAAAGCGGGCGAGCGCAGTTAAAGTGCCTTGAATTTGGTTTAGACTAGAATTCCCACCGTCACCCAGACTAACTATATATGCATAGCGCGGGATCCGATCCAAGCCGAGATCATGGCTGACCTCAAAGCCGGGCTAAAACGAAACGAAACGAAACCGAAAAGCGAAAAGCGGCGGAGACCTCAACTAGACCGACATTAAACAGCCGAAAAAGAGCCGCCAGGCAAAAGGCATCAGAGAAGCATCGGAAAAGCAACCCACACTGCGGATCCGCCAACGATCGCCCCGAGATCGATCCCAAAGTGCACGATGGAAAAGCTCGCTCAGTGGCCCGGGGAGGGAAATACAGGGAAAATATCGAAAATGCAGCCAGCCAGGCACTGAAGATATTGCGACTGTCATAAAACAATATTATTGGCATTATTACATTTAAGTGTTGACAGCATAATAAAATAATTGTCGACAGACAATTTACAACTAGGCAAGAAACAAAAAATAAAGCACGGAGATATCGTTTGCCGGCTGGCTGGATTGCTGACTGGCTGGCTGGCTGGCTGGCTGTTGGATATCATGTCGATTCCCATGTAAAACACTTTTAAAAATCACACTCACAACTCAGGCCGAATGCAAAGTGCAACAAGTCATCAAAGGCAGCCCAGGCACGGCTGGAAAATGGAAAGATTTTTCATAACCGCCGAGAGATCAAAAGAATTGTGCGGCGCTTAACGCAGAGACGAGAGAAGAGCTCTGGAGCTGTTTTGTTGGAGTTGATTTTTTTTGCGGATCGGCTTGCAGCTTGGAGTTCCCTCAACGACGACGCTCATTCATATAATTCACCCTCATTTCATAATAAATTGCTCTCAATTGATCACGACAATCGACAGCGATGAAAAGTCATGCCAAAGTTGACTCTGTGAGCGAGGAAACCGAAACGAACTCAAAAAAGGAAACATACGATACGAAATCCAATCGCAATGTTAAGCCAAAGTAAAGCAATACCGGCCAAACTTAAATTGGCAAAAAGGTGCGACGATACAGAGGGAGAAATGGGTAATTTTAGAATTCCTTTCAGAATCCCTAATGTCCTGAAAAAGACTCTTTCTTTAAAGCTTCAAGTGATAATAATAAAATCTAGATAAGACGTTTAATTTAACATTCAAAATAAAACCTACTATTAAACTATGAGAAAACTACAAAGATCTTTTATCATGGGAATTGTTTTATACATTTTTTCTTTATTTATTAAAACTTCTTCTCCCAGTGCACCCATCGCAGGCGTTCATCTCCACTGATAGTTGGCGGCGTTAAGTTGTAGGTGCAGACTGGACAGAATCACCCACAGAGCCACCGATCCAGCTCCCCGCACCACCAGCATCCAGCATCCCAAGCTCCACCCGTCGTCGCCAGAGCCAAGCAAATAAGTCATATGCCAAAAGAGCTAAAGGTTTCTGCCCGGCTCGATAGGAAATTGCTCTAATATTTTGCCTTTTGTCTGATTGGAAATATCGCAGGCTCGACCAAAGTGCCGGCAGATTTTTTATTCTGCATTTTTGTTTGGGTTTTTGGTGCCCGCAGGAGGAGGAAACCTTTTGCCGCTGACTGTGTGGATTGATGATGAATTATGTAGAGCACGAAGAGCGAAGTGCATTGCTGATGATGCCTCCTGTGCCTGATGGCGGGAATTGATCTCAGCCAAACCGAAGGGAACTGAAATGAGGTGAGCTGTTGAGCTCGGTGTGGGAGTTGGTCTGATTTGCAGATTGCTCACGAACCCAAAGGAATTTTAATGAAAGAAAAACAATACAGAAATAAATAAAAAAATGAGGAAAATCATTCTTTTTAAGATTTAACAAGGTGACAAAATAAATATAATGAATAACATTACAGAAGTAGAAATGTATTTGTTTTAAACTTTAATCAATTTATAATTAATGCTTTAAAATCTTTTATTCAAATGTATTGTATTTCCTTATTAGATTATTAATTTGAAATTCCACTTATTACCCTTGTATTAATCACACCTTCTTGTGTATTTATCATCAGAGCTAGTAGTTCTTAAAAACATGTTTTTAATGCTCGAAACGTATAATTTCTGCGGCCTTAAACACATCAACTTTGTGTGGTTTCTATGACAAACTAGTTACATTCTAGTCAGTTAAGTTCTGTCTATTAACTCTGTTTTCCCCACACTTTTCTAATATAAACTAATCATCTTAAATACTAACTTTTTTATGCGATTTTTTTATATCTCCAGCCGTTCGCTAGAACCGACTAATCAATATATGGAAGCTGCTTCCAAACAAAATCACAGCTTTCGAGAGATAATGAAACGATAAATCTCTAATTGAAGCCAAGTCAAATAGAATTCCGTGGAAAAAGTTGTGTAAGCAATTCGGCCGACATTCTTGCGAGCGACAGGTGAGCTGGGCTTGTGAGATCTTCCAGGTGAGTCACTCTGGCCAGACTTTGCATAGTCAAATCATGAGGACAGGGCAGTGATTTCTAGAAGAAACTGAACCGTTGCAAGTTTACAGGTCTGTGGGTCTTGGTTATTAGTAAGTTTTTAAACGCGGGACTCTGAGAATTGTAAACTGGCAAAAATTGTCACTAGGAAAGATTTATTTTAAATTATTTGTATTTAGTAACAAGAAAGCTTCTATTATTTTTGCATAATAAATTTTAAATATTTATAAATATAAATTAAATATATATACTATATTTTTTTATCAGTGCCCATACCCATATAGAAGTCGAGAAGTCAGGGCAAGAATAGAAGATGCCACAATGAACCCGAACCCACATGCACTTTGCGGTAAACGAAGCCGTCGTCTGCGGCACCAAATTGTGTTATCAAAAAGCCTGGGAATTCGCCCTGCATGCCCACCAACGGACCAACTGGCCAACTCGCCAAGTTACCATCTTTAAGCCAAGCCACCGAAACCCAGAACCTAACCCCCATACGGGCCTGGAAAATTGTGCAAATTTTTCGTACAGGTAGTAGCTGAAAAGCAAAACTCGTTAGAGTTGGGAGGCTGCGTGTGAGAGTAGAAGAATCCAGGCTCAAGAGTAAGATGCTACAGTCAGAAACAAAGCAACTCACTCGAACAAAATAAGAGCCCGGAAGAATATAAGTGATTCTACAGATTTACACAAATAAAACGAATGATTGCAAGCTTGCTAAATATTTAATATATATTTTATACTTCTTCTTTTTCTTTTCCAGAATGAAAAACTAGCTTTTCAAGTACAGCTTTTAATTATATCAATTTAGTTTTAAAGATCTTCAGTAAAACATATTTTAAAAACTTGGAACACTCTCTAAATTGGTGGCAATATTTTTCCAAGTGAACCCTGCTAACCCGAACTGAACCGAACCGGTGTCCACTGGCCAACAACATTGCATTATTTCACCAAATCATTTCATGCCACATTAATCCACTTTACCACCGCCATCATCATCATCATCATCATCGCCGCCACCACCGTCGTCGCGGCACACACACCATCGCTATAACCATCCGGCCAAATCTTGGGAACTTTCCTGGCCGGCAAAGGCGATCATGATGACGACGGAGACGATGACGACGACGTGTGCCTAGAGGGTGTCAATTGTTGCATATGCTGCAGAAATATTCGCAATTTGGGGTTGCCATGTGCTGGGAGTTGCATTCGCCGCCGAAGTCCCAGTCGAAGTTGGAATGGAGCTCAATTTACTATTAGCGTGACTTTTGGGTTAGTTTTTCTATTCGTCATGCAAGGCATCGCTTATTGGCCGGCATTTTCCGAGTCTGTTACAGCCGTTACCAGACTCCGGGCCAAATGGCCCCGACTCTTAAGTGTTTTATTGCATCAAGTGATCTTCTCTATAAATCCAAATGACGAAAAGCGTAGCAGCATCTATTTTGTATTTTGTTTTTTGGAAAGGAACACTAAATATTTATGCGTACGGGATACTAAAATATTCCAGATATTTGCAAAGTGAAATGTACAAGATTTTTAATGAAGATCTCTCAATCTTTGAGGTGAAGAGAGTAAACTTGTTTTGTAAGTTAATTAAATAATTATTGGTTTGCAAAGAAAAATAAAAGGAATTAAAGAAAAGAATAATAAAAACAGAAGAAAGGATCGATAGTGAACCTCCTTGATAAAGTTATAGCCTTTCACCTGTAATTTTACGGAGAGCACACGAAGTGCTGAAAGAGGTTTTTCTATGCGAAACTTATAAGCTATTTGTTTATAAAATAAAACATTTAAAATTAAATGTCAGAAAGTCAAAACTAAATCAAATCAGAGCAGCACACACTCCCATCAATTACAATCAGTCTGGAATAAGATCATCATTCACCTGCAATCTCTATAGGCAACAGCAAAAAATAAAACCAATTCTCGAATGATAAACGAGGCATTCAGCAATCAATGTGGCAGACAGGCCAACTGATCGATCCTGCAAGATCCACGGCGATGATGATCAACGCAGCGATGATGATGAATATAGAACAGCGGGCAAACAGCATTAAAGACTGATTGATCGCCTAAAAGGTTTTATTAAGTCATAGCCGCCATCCGTATTCCTGTTTCCTATATTTTAGTGGTGCCATGGTGCCCATCTGTTGATCATATGTAATTTATTTGTCATATCACGTGTTAAACATTTAACAACTCATGGGCTAGGCCAAGTCCATTCCGTCCCCTCCCGTCACCCGGCACTCCACATCGGGCACTATAACCGCAGGCAAGTGCACGAGACCCAGTCAAAGTCGGTGCAGAAATCGAATAAAAAAATATATAAAAAAAAATAAACCGGGGAAATCAAGAACGAGCCGGGGGAGGGGAGGGGAGCAAGGAGGCTTTGGCACAGAGATCAATCTTGTGGCTGCAGAAAGAAAACCCAGGCAATAAGTCAAAACAATGGCCTGTCGCCAATGTCGTCGTCTAAAGAGCTGCATTCGTGCACTCAGCAAAAAGGGAGCAGGAAATGAGCTTGGAATACCAAGGAAATTTAACAATTTTCCTCAATTTATTTTAATAAATTTCATTTTCATTCAACTTATAATTCAAAGGACCTTTTTTAGTTTCCAGTAGAGTTTAATGATTTATTTGTATAGTTTTTTCCAGTGTTATCTTAGGCTAAGTTGCCGTTTCATCGGCTGCTCACAGTCCCCCTTTGGCAGTCAGTCAGTCAACCCCTCGAAGATTAGCCTTGACTCCAACTCCAACTCCGACTCCAACTCCGACTTGGAGCCATGCTAAACGAGCTGAATGAGTCGGGAATGAGACAGTAATGGGCTTCTTTAGTTGAGATACTAGACACCGCTAAAGGGGGGCGTGGGTGGCTCGGAATCGGATTCGGACTCGGATTGGGATTGTCGTGGTAAATGTGGTAACAGCAGACGACACTGATTGTGAGTCCTCAAAGCCCAGAGCTGCAGCAGATGGACTGGCCGATAGGAGGACCGACCTCCGTCTGGCTAACTGGAGAATGTGTGCGCGCCTGGAAAGTGAGACAGGAGGTCAGGTTGCTCTGCTTAAATTGGCCAGGTGAATGGATTGGAAAGCCCAGTTAGTCCTTCTAGGGTCATGACGGCAGCAATCCACAGGCATCACTATTAATTATGAGGCATTTGATTAATCGTGTGATAGGCTGAAGATGAAAGGTTATTTCGGAGATTAAGTGGTAACAAAAAGAACTTATAGAAAATTATTTTCAATGCAAGTTTAATTTATTAACTCAAATTCTTTTAGAGAAACAATAAGGATAAGGTAAAGTTTTAGCAATAAAATGTTGCAATATATTTTTTCTTATTTATATATTTATATTTCCAAAAGATTATTACCCGATATTAAAAAAAGTTCCCCCTCTTATTTAAAACTCTCAATAATAGCAGTATCAATCCTGGCATCTGCGAACCGATCCTTGGCCAGACTAATCCTATTCACCGAGCGATGGAAGTCACATTTCACCTGACCGCTTTCTACTCCAAAAAAAAATAAAAATACATAAATAAAACTCATTCGTAAGCTGTGATTAGAAGGAAAATCAATTTAAATAGCGCCACATGTGAGGCGAGGCTTTCCGGGAGTCACAGAAAGTCGAAGTTTACACAATGCCGGCGATTGGTGCGATTGGCGATCGGGGCCATCGCCAACGGATGACAGGCAGGCACCACCGGGCGCGTTAAGACGCAATTACACATCGAACGGGGCAGGATACGGACTCTGATTCTAACTACGACTTCGATCCAGTACACCGCTCCTGCTCGGCTTTGGTCATTCACACGTCTTGTTAGCGCGTCTTAATAAATTGCACGCAATCAACCTGCGCGCTTAGCTCCATTTAAGCGCGTCTGAGCGACCAGATCTTGGCCAGACTCGCTCTCAGTCTTGGTCTTGGTCTCAGGTTCGGATCTGGGAGCTCACAGCATGTGGCTGGTCAGCGGGCACCTTTTACTCCGGCTCGGACTCGGAATCTCGGACGGGGAAACGAAACCGATCGGATGGTAAGTAATTGATTGCGCTTCAATTGCAATTACCCCAATGCGGCGCTGAGGAGAACGCAAGCGAGGAGCTGGGGGAGCTTCAGCTAAAAAAAAAAATAAACAACAAAAAAATACGAGTAAACTTGTGTAATTGTGGCGTAATAATGCGATTTTCGAGCCAAGACTTTAAGGCGACACCATTAGTCTGCTTGCGGACACTCGAAAAATGGTTTGGAACATCTTTATAGAGTTTGGAATATATTTTGTTAACTTATTTATACAATTTTCAAACTCAGTACTAAAGAAAACTTATAAAAGAAATATAAAATGTGCTTTATGTTACTTAAATTTGTATATAAACACAATATTTAATCATGCAAAAAATAAAGTAAATATTTTTAAACAATTTTGTCTGACAAACTCCTTTTCCAGGGATACTTTCAATGCTTTACAAATATTTAAAACAAAGATTAAATAATAATTGCAAGTTATATTTAAATACAAAGAACCTTTATCTATAACAATTTAATTTCATTTATAACCATCATAAAATTCTTCAGAATTCAGGCATAAAATTGCTGAATAAATAAATGCTAAATAAATATACAGAATTTCCCAAGTGTGTCGGTGTGTGGCGCCACTTATTGATGAACAGAAAACGGGGGGCGAGGGGCAATGGGGCATGCAACCTAAGCTAATAATCTTTCCTGCATATGTGCCTCGTATCTGCCATGTTCCCACGCACTCTCGACTCGAAACGCCACTCCAGTGGAAGCGGAAAACTACTCCACTGCACTCGAGGCAGCAACAACACCTCGCTTAGCTAAATTAAACTTCTTTATTTCAATTAAACGTCTGTCCAGCCTGTCTGTCTCGGCCTGAGTTGCAGCCTCAGTCTGAGCCTCAGTCTGAGCCTCAGTCTGAGTCGCTTATTCGCTCACTTTGTCATCGCCGAGCCCAAAATCTCTGGGCTTTCGGAGAAGTCTGAGTTTGTGTGGCACGGTGAGTTCATATGAGCTCGAGTTTGGATTTTGGGCCCAGCAGAAATGAAACGGGAACAACGCGAGCAGCCAGCAAACTAAAGAGTTGGGTTCGGTCTGCGAATTTAGCTGCGAATGTACAGCAGTGGTTAAAATAATAGCACTGAAGGTAATTTAAGTCACCTGAAAATGTTTATTTTATTTCTTTTAATATTTTAAAGATTACATTATTCACTTTTACCATATATACAATAAGGTTTAAGATATAAACATTCCAAAGACCTATTTTTCTTTCCTAATATGGCACTTAAATATATCTATTTATATTTTTTGATACGATTTTTTTGGGTTTAAAGTACAATAAAAATATAAAGTTTAATTGCTATTACTTTAACTTTAACTGTAGCACAAGTATCTGCGTCTGGGGCTTGGGCCTTTTGTCTGGTTCCGCGGATTTGCCGCTTGTAACCTCACCTTTAACATCCCACATGCGTCGGCTGGCGACCAGAGAGACTTGTTAGATTGCCTCACATGAGCTGAAACTGGGGATGTGTGCCAGAATCTGGGATAAGTCCCTAGGCTTTCACATATGTTTGGGCCTCTTACAGGGCTGTAATGGTTTCCTAGCATAAAGATAATGCTTTGAAAGACTTTATTACTAAAGTTGTATAGAAATTCTTAAAGTTTAGTTCAAAATAAAAGACTCAGGCAACAAACTTGACCGAAGCGATTTACTTTTACATTTTTTTGATTTAGTCCACAGTCAAGTTTGTTGCTTAAGTCTTTCGTGTTGTATTCTTTATTTTATTTTATATTGCCGGATAATAATAAAAGAAATTAAAATAAAATAAATAAATATTATCAAAGTATATATATATATATTTCAGAGTATTTAAAATCATAAATATCCCATTGTCACACGTCTTCTGTCACTTTTGCTTGAAGACACGTCACCAGAGGCAGGAGTTCTTCCCATTCGACCCGAGGCAATTCTCTCAAGCGGGCCAAATGCAAATGATCGATAAATAAACGACAAATATATATTTTAATTTAAAAATTGAGACCTTACCTCGGCGAGATCGGATCAGAGTTCAACGATTATTATGATTATGATGACTGTGTGCGGGCGTGGGCAGCTGCAGACAAATAAACCCAAAACTAAAGACCCAAACCCAGGCCCCAGGGAGCTACTGTGCTGAGGCGCAAATTGGCGGATTGTCTAAATGGGCAAAGGTGTGTATTTCAGGGCGTTTAATTAGCTGGGCCAAGCCTTGGGCCCGATCTGCACAGAATGCAGCGGAGTCTAGCAAAAGAAGTGCTAGAGCTGGTGCTTTGGGTGGCCAAACAGGAAGTTTGCCACACGCAATCAGCATCAAGTCAAGAGATGAGACGAGATGAGATGGGAAATATATATGCGGCACACTGCACACCTCGGAATCCCCGAGTGCGAAACCGAGTCCGCATCCAAACCTGCGTCCCAGTCTGCGTCCGAGTCCGGGTCTTGGCCCGGGCACATTCCAAACTCGAACTAGACAAATATTGATGGCCGCTCATCAATAGCCACAGCAGCAGCAACACCAACACCATCTAAATCACACTTGAAAAAGAAATCAATATTAATAAATATCGGAATATTCTAGAGAAGGAAACAATGATTATAATTTATGTAAATTCCAATTTTAAATATATTTTCTATCCAAATATATTTATTGTAAAAATTAACATTTCAAAACAATTGTTTCTTTTAGCATTTTGAGGCAAAAGAAATGTTCACACATTATTCTACACATTTAATCCATTACATTTCTTAAGAAATTATATGAAATCAATTTCAATTTAATGAAATATTTTTCGCCAAGTGCACTAGCGAAATCAAACGCAACAGAAACGGAGATGGGAAAAAAGAGCGCGCAGATTTTTTTTCTCTTAGCGTATTGCGATTGATTTATTTACCACGGCTTAGATTTACCGCCTTGCGAGTGGCATTTTGGCATTGTGCTGATGATGCCCCAAAGTCTTCTTCTTGGGGGCCGGGGCCCCTTCTTAACCCGAACGGCTGCTCTCTCCCCCGGAGTGTGCCCCGCGCCTGAACCCCCCCAGCGACGGCGGCGGCATCATCATCAGCAGCGGCACTTGCGGCACACGGCGGACGGGCACTCGGCCCCCAAGTTGCAGCTGGAACGCCGCATCGCTGCATTTGATTTGGTTAGGCCAACTTGTTCATGTCCATCGGCATCGCCATCTATCCGGAATCCGGATAGCCGCAGCTCTCTCGCTTTTGCATCGTTACACAAAACCACAAACAATTTATATTCCCATCAAACATTTTGACCGCAACGCTGATTCATCTTAATCAATTATAATCTTTTGGATCGAGCCCCGTCGTCTGCTTTTCTCTCTCCCAACTCCCATCTTTTCTTGTAATGAGCGAAAAATATATCTATATATATACTCAGATATATACTCTTTGCAGGCTGCAGTGCGCCCAGTTAGAGAGGGGTAGAGGTCGTGTGCTGGGGGCAACTGCGTGTAGAGATTTGCTCCACAGGCCTTGTCCAGATAAGATGTACCCAGACACCCAGAGCCATAGCCGGAGACCCCGATCCGAAGTCAAGCGATGCTGCGAGGAGCGAGAAAGATCGAGCCGGGCTTAAGCAGATTGCATGCCAAACAATGGACATGGACATGGAATCGGGTGGCTGCGATTTAATGCGATCCAATGGACCTATTTAGCGGAGAGTTGCCATAGATAAATTAAGATAAAGTGTCAAACAGCGAATAATCACTGGGAATAGCCAGATAAATAGAAGAAGAAATGGAGAAGATTTTTAAAGTAAATTTAATTTAATGAAAATTTACTTAAATACAAAATCCTCACAACAATTTCTTAGTAATTGCAACTTTCTTTTGTATTTTTTGTTTAATTTCCTTAGCTTACAATCAAAGATAATCCTTTTCAAAAAATAACTTTATTTCTTAACAAATTTTCTATATATTTTTTAGCGAATTAACGTCAACACTTTAACCATATCGAATGCCCATATTGCTTAACATTTTTCACCTTTCCACATAGCCTTAAGACTGTCTCAATCTAATCAAGATCTTGACTGCTGTCCTCCAATCAATCATTTCCCAATAAGTATCGGCCATCGACACATTGAATATTCAAAATCATTATCAAATTTCGGATTATACTTCCTGTTGTTGTCAGGTTTTTATCCGAAACAAAAAACACTTAGTTGCAGCAAAAGGCATCACGTCGATTACGAGGGAAAAGAAATAGAAACAGAAATAAATCCAATGCCAGCTCAATCAGAACTCACTCTATCCGCTATAATTACAGGCCGAACCCCCCGCCATCATCATCATCACGATATTATCAATCAACGGCCAGCAAACATAGAAACAAGACGGAAAAAATAAAACCAGAAAAGCTGTCAAAGCTCACACCGTTTCTTCATGCTCAATTTTCAATTACAAATTACAAAAGTCTCGCGCGCTCGCAATTGTTTAATTTACAAATCATGTGAACCAATTAAACAAACGCGGCAATAACAACACACAGCCGCACAGCCGAAGCTATCGCGACCACGAACAAGGCTTAAATAGACTTTACTTGTTAACAATTATGCGTCTGGCGCAGAGAGGGGGGCACGGAGTTGGAACAATCAAAACCGAATCAAATGATAAATGACAACACCAAAACACAACTAGCCTAGGAGATCCATGAGCCATCGAGAAAAGGAAACGCTGCCCCACAGACGCAATCCCATTCCCATTCCCAATCGCAATCCCAAATCCCAGTCTGCGTCTGCATGAATACCTTCAATATGTGTGCACTGCAAGAAAATGGTATTATTCTAACCCAAACTGAACAATAATTAGTATACTTGTATAAATATTATTAATAAATTGACAGAAATTTTGTCTATATTAATTTCTCGCAGTGCCTACGCGCCTCAATGTCGATCCATTAAGACCGAAAGCCCTCGCACCACTTGACGGATGAGTTTGAACTCACATGTCTGACCCAGAGCGGCGAGTGGTGCGGATCGCTGGGTGAATCGCTGGATTGGTGGATTTGCTGGCTGTGGAAGTGGAGGCGCCCCTGCCCAGGCATCATGGGAGGGAGAGCCACCAAATGGAACTCACACCACCAATGGGGGCAGAGTGGAGTGCCTTCCTATGCTGCATTTGGATTGAACCCAGGGCCCAGTTTCAGTGCCAAGTTACAAGTTTCATGGGCAATGGACCCTGGGACTATGGATGCTGGGCAACTGGGCGAATGGGCAATGGGCCAAGTTATACATTGTTTGATAAATGGCACACAACCTTTTCGAGGTTGATTATTGTGTTTTGTCTCCCTTGCTCGCTGAGGGGTGTGAGTGTGCTCATGTTTGTTGTGGGATTTCTATTTTGTGATATCAGAATACACTTTAAAATTGAGTATTTAAGGTTGTAAGCTCAACAGGTAATACCTAAAAGTAGGAAACATGATTCGGAATGACTTCCTTCATCCACTTTCTTGTAAGTATCCTTCTGCATTCATAAATTAATAAAATAGAATAAAATATTCCCAATAAAATTATTCTAAAATAAGAATACTGAAATATCTTTAAACCTTCTAAAATTAAAATTTTTTTCAGAAAAGAGCATTCAATCTTCATCAAATAAATATTGTCTTTTGGCCTAAGGGCAAAACCCGAGATCGACCACAAATTTAGCTACAATTTCAAACAGTTTTTTGTGTGCCATGTTTTGTTTTAACCATAACGGGGCCTTCGTCTGGAATTGGCGAATTGAATTAATCGTTTCCATTTTGTTTATTTGTTGGTAATTAAACACCTCTGCTTTGATTTCTTGTCTATCTCGTCAGCCGAAAAAGTGATTCATTTACAAACATTTTTTCATTCGTTCGTTAGTTTTTTTCTCCTCCTTCCCAGCATTTTTTAATGTTGAATCGTTGTAAGCCATAAATTTCGGTTACGCTCCGGCTATTTATACTATTATGTGGGGGCCTGGGAATATCTATTTTTTCTATCAATTTTTGTGTTTTGATTTTGTGTGTGTGTGGCGCCTGTTGTGAAATTAGTGGGGCAGAATTATGGCGAAATTGAATCGGCTAATGAAGTTTCACAGATTAATGGGAACAGATGAGAGGCGTAGGTAGGCATCAAAATATTAATGATGGATGGAGGCATGAATAAATATATTATTCATGGTTGTAAAATATAAGGATCACTAGATATTTTGGGTGAAAATAATAATAAAAAAAAAAGACAGAGCTGCCATGTTTGCTCTATCTTTTTGGTAGTAAGAAAACTGCATCAGCTAATTCTAATTTGCAATACTTTAAAAAATATATAGATACATGTTAAGCTTCAAAAATATTTTAAAATATTTCTTCAATATTATTATAATTATCCTAATGTGTTCAGCAATATTTAAAATTAATTTCCAATGATTTTATGCATTTCACAAAAGTTTACATAACCTTTTCTGCCTTATTTTGGGCATCTCTAAAACGCTTGCTATTTTCAAATTTCAATTTATAGCAAAATGTTAGCAGCCGGTGTTCCTGTTCCCGTTCCCATTCCCATCATCATCATCATCATTATTGCGATCACACGCACACCCAATAGCCATCATCAACACCATCTTAGGGGGAGCTTAGCGCAAAAATAAAGCAATCTAATGTACGCCATTGGTGGTGTTAACCTCATTGGGTTACTTTCGGGAAAGTTTATAGTTTTTTTTTTGTATTTTTGAAAAATTCACCAATGTCAAAATGGAAAAATTTGCATTAGCAGAGGCCTCGGCCTCGGCTTCGGCCTCTCAGCTCTTAGCTCGGATCATCTCGGCTTGGCTCACCCTCAGGCATTCAATTACAATCGATTCTGGTGTGAAAAAGTTCAATTTCTTTGCCGGCCGCAAACGACGACGATGACTGCGACCCGTTTTTATTTTTTTCTCAATTTTTTCTTTTAGTTTCTTGCGTTTTTTTTTGCGGCTAGTAATGAGGAAATGGCAAAACGCAGTTGTCGAGAGAGATGGAGGAGTCATGGGGGCTTTTGCCGGGTTTTGTGGCCATATGGAAAATGCAATTCATGCACTTCCTAGATTGGACAACTGGTTGAAAAAAGCTGCTGCCGATGCGAGATGCTGCTGCTGATGCTGCTGCTGATGCTGCTGCTGCTGCCGACGAGTGTGTGCATATCTACATATGTGATTGCCATATTGTGTAGATAATTGTGGGGCCCTGGCCCGACCCTCCCCGCCAATACACCTGAAGTGCTTAATGCTTTGTGACTATTCATGGGCACTTCAGCCATAGCTTCAGCATCAGCTTCAGCCTCGCGAACGCGGACGCGGAGTCTTGGACGCGGAGAATTGGAATTGCTGCCCCAACAGAAGCAGCAGCGGCGAACTATGGGGCCACATATGCAAATCGCCAGTCGCACACAGGTGGAGTTCGGTGCTCGGAGCTCGGTGCTCCGTGCTCGGTTCGACAGGCTGACGAAGGGGCGGACGAACCAGGACGGCCAAAAGTGCAGCACTCCAAAATGGGCAAACAAACACACTGCCACAGGCACAGGCACACAGTGCACCGAGAGAAAATATGGCAAAAGCGGAAATGAAAGGGATTCTTGAAGGTGAGTAGAAAGATATGATTTAATAACTGCAGATTGTAATAATAACAATACAATATAATAATAAATAAATATGTAGATATCTGGAAATATAAGTTAAAGACATATTTTTAAAGATAAACATTTTGAAACACCACAAAATATTTATAAATAATTAATAGAGTGACGCAAAAAAGGATTACTTTCAAGCAATAGTGTAGTGTTTATTTGTATGCATTTTATACTATCTGTTTATATCTTGTAGGACTTCCCACCATTATTTATAGGAATTAATCTTGTCTACAAAATGATTAAGTGAATGATTACAAATATTTCCTATTTAGTTTCTTCCAGTGGACAATATCGCGAATGATGTGATGGGAGGGTGGGACTGGGTTTACCCACTCAAGCATTGACAGTTGAGTGGTCAGCGTTTTCTAGCCTGCATCATCAAGCAGCAGCAGCAGCATCAACTACAACAATAATAATAATAATAACAACAACAACAACAATAGGAACCACGACAAAGACCTCCTTATAAACCACACG
This sequence comes from Drosophila anomelani, assembly GCA_035045905.1. Taxonomy (NCBI): domain Eukaryota; kingdom Metazoa; phylum Arthropoda; class Insecta; order Diptera; family Drosophilidae; genus Drosophila; species Drosophila anomelani. The sequence goes on from JAWNOO010000165.1 coordinate 17,430,746, forward strand.
GCACACACAGAGTCAACAACAATAATTACCCACTTGCCTGCACTTGATATTAAAATCAGACAAAAAGGTAAGGCCTTCCCTCCTCAATCAATTCCCGCTCTCTCTTCCATTTAAACACTATATATGTATATATAGTATATATATTTTACTTTTCAACTGATTCGACAGGTCAAAGCGAACACAGAAACGTGCAAAAAAACGTGCAAAATTATCAAAAATCGTTCATCAAATTACCAAAAAGAGCGCAACGGGCCACTTAACGACTCTATTACGAAATGGATAAAAATATATATAGAGGAGCTTCCAAAGACATTGAGACATTGCTGCCCGGGCGTCTCGTCTCGCTGGCAGAAATTGCAAAAGCGTCAACACAAAAATTATTTTAAATTAGAACTCGAAACTACTCACGTTTTGCAATTTTCGCTTTTTGTGTGGAATGCCAATTGAAGTGTTAGGAAAATAAACAAAAGCCAGCCCCAACTGGGAGCTGCAGTGCAAAAAAAAAAAATACAACAATAACAACAAAAGCAAAATAAAATAAAACCAAAAAAAAAGCAAGGCAACAACTGAAACCAAAACAAAAACAAAACTGAAGCATCATCACCATTGGGAATCGAACAGAGAGAGCGAGAGGTGGGCAGGGGCGGAGTGATCAGCAGGGGGCATCCAGGCAATGGAGACACCATCCAACAATAACAACAACAACTAACAGCCAACCGCCAACAGTAGCACTAAAAATAACAAAAACAATAACACGACTCCGATGGGAAGACTTTCGGGCCATTGGGTCCCCAATGTAGAGGTGGAAGCGTGACAGAAAATCAGCAGAGTATTCAGGATATATACTTCAATATTCACAGTATTTTCCAATTCAAGATATTTTAATTATTTGAAATTGCATCCAATAAAAAAGGAATATATTAAAAAGATAATAAATATTTTGTAAAACACCAGCAGGGAATAATTTTAATTAAATAACGTGTGCCATAAACTTTTTACTGGTGTTAAGACCTATAAATGTTATAGATTTGTGATTAAAATATTTACTAAAGACAGGGTTATTATTATGGCTAATATGTGCCATGAAAATGTTATTAATGGGTCTGAAAAGAGGAAATAAAAAATAAACAAACATTTGTAATTAAAGTCTTTTTATATGATTTATACATAATAATTAATTGTTATTTGTTATTTGCCTGCCATAATTTGACTTACGAATTCCTAAAGGTTCCTTGGCCAACGGCAACTTGGTCTTTTGCAAAATCCCGCTATCATCACTAGCCAAGTTAGTTTGTGTGTCCCTCTTTTTGGCGATGGCTTGACAATCAACGCAAATAGCTCAAACGCCTCAAGTGTTTGCTGAAGATGTCACCCACACTTCAGGCTAAAACTCCGACTCCACCGCTCGCTGCCGCTATCTGCCGGCCAAGTTCGTTGCCAGAGTCTTTTGTTTAGACAACGTCAACGTCGCGAAGCGGCAGCGGCAGCGGCCGGCTGCTGCTCGTTTCCTCGCTTTGACTTTTGCAATTTGGCACAGCAGCACTAACAACAGTAACGGCAAGAAGCAGCAGCAGCAGCAGCAGCAGCACAAATATTGGCAATATTTCGATGACTGCAAAATATCGCTTACAGTTAAATGGAAATTGATGCACTTAGCTGACTCACTCACTTCTGTTTGGGCATGGGCATGGGCACCACTGCTGCTCCTCTCTTCCTCTAAAGGAAACTATGCAATTGTGTGTACTCACCGGAGAGAATTCCTCATTTTCCAGCCAAACTTCTCATGCAAGCAACGTGACTTTGAATAAATTAAGTGCACATATGATATGCAGGCACGAGGAAAACGAAAAAAACGAAAATAAATATAAGAAGGAGCAAAGAAATGGAGCGAACGATTGTATGAGAGTTTGCCGAGGACAAACACAAAGGGATGGTAGCAAACAAAAATATATTTCTGCCAGCCTCCTCTTCATAATCATATCGAGTGTCAGGCGAATCATATTTATTTTTCTTAAATAAATCGCCCCGCCATCGATTCGGATCAGCTTGGGCCTTAACTTACCGGCTGTATGGCCATAAAAATCGTATCAAGTCAGCATTAATTTCCTGGCATAAACTTCAATTTGAATAAATTGCAATTAATTTAATTTAATTAACAGCTCTACAAACACGTTCCGGAGCAATTGGACGACGGCGGCGGCGGCGGCAGCCGATGGAGGATTACCACCGATCCTGGGCCAGTCATCTGGTAACCACTTGTCGCTTTTTATTATCTAGTCGCCTGTCAAAAACTCGTGCTATATGCCATAAGATATTAGATTTTATATCCAGCAGCCCATCGGGCTACAAATGGCACAACAAATTCGTGCAGAGCTACCACACCGAACCAAACCAGACTGTGGCCAAGAGCAGTGATCGGAATGAAGATGGCGATGGCAATGAGGATGACGATGATGATGGTCCTATCAGCATGGAAACTATCGGGACTTTTAATGAGGCTCCTTATGATTTCTTAAAATCTATTCAAGAAGACAACTAACAAATTATATGGCAGAAGCCGAAGATAAAAGCGGCTAGATAGGTGGGAAGAAGATCTCGTTATTGGCCTATGCCAAGTTGGCCACTACAATCAAGTTAAAATCATGTTTATTTGATTTAAGTTAATTATTTGTGTGAAAGGTTTTAAGGTAAATAACAACTGTAAATAGTTAACAAATGAGAAAAGCTGAAATTATTAATGAATTTCAACTCTCCATACTTCTTTCTTTTTATATATTTTATATAATTTAACTTAAAAGATATCAACAACTTTCTAGTAATTAAATAAAATCATAAAATCAATATTAAACCATTATACAAATTCCACAAATACCATTCAGGCGCTTTAAGCTTATTACACACATTGGAAATCTATTAAAAATAATAATAAGCCGAGCTTATCGAACAGAAAGAGGATGATAAAGCCAGGGACTTGTCTCTCAAACTGTAAACAGCCGGTTGGCTCAAATATGCGAAATTAACAAGACACAATTACAAGACACCGAACGCAACAGGCAACACGCCTAACCATCAAGTGTTTTCCTACCACTTTACCGCCCGCCCCCCTTGGGCCCACTGTGTTGTTATCGTTTAGTCTATGGTTTTATTTTTATAACGCCGCAATGCACAGTGCTATATAAATTTAAAAAAATTATTTATTTATTTCGTTGAGACAGTAATAACACTCAATGCTTAAAAATATATATTTAAAATCAGTGGCGATTTCCTGTATATTATTTAAAAAGCTACTGCTATATTTCTAAATTGAATAACAACTTCGCTCGTCCTTGAAGTATATTCTGCTCGTTGTGGAGCTGCTAATTAACAAGTAATTGTTATGTAAAAATTTCTTTAATAAGTATATTCTCAATATCCTAGACCACTGTGCCTCCGCATGAATCCCGTGGCTGCAACTGCTAACGCAGCCTTTAGCATTCGGCACCGAAACTCTCTTGGCCAAATGTTCGCACAGAAATTTGCGAGATTGTTATCGGGGCGGAGAGGTTGGCCAAGTTGGAACGAAACGGAGGCGTGGAGAGCAGCCTAGTCAAACATCGTTGTTGTCGTCGTTTGAGGTGAAAACCCGCAATGCAACTGCAACTGGGACTGCATGCAAAATGGAATTTATTGTATAATTAGGATTTGTCTTATTGGTAATAAGTCGGGTTAAACATAACGAGCTTTTGTGCTTTTTACATAAATAATATTTTCGTGTGGTCAATGAGAGAGAGGAACGCCTACAGAAGGACAAAACGGCAACTGGAACTGAGAAGAAATTGTATCTGGACAGCTCACAGCTTCACTAGTAAAATAAAGAATAAATAAATAAATTTTATATTTATTATGTTCTTTTTTTTAATACCTAGTTGTTCTTTTTGTGACTTCTCTTGGCCAACTCCTGGGTCTTGTTGGCCCAAACCCTGGTGTGTGTACAAGCTCATTACGACTCTTGCTCACCGAGAGTTGCGTTGTTGTCTTAGTTGTTGTTTCTTGTTTAGTTGTTGTCGCCGGGGTGTCGAAATGTACAGCCAATTACATGGGACAACAACCACATAGGGCTGGGTAAAGGAGAACGGCGAATCCCCGCCAGAAGCAGGCGCAGGAGGAGCTGGCAGGGAATTCGGGTGGCTGGTAATTCGATAGCTAAGCCCGCAGCCAGAAGGAATTCAAGGCTAAAAGTCTGAGAATCAGAGGCAGGCATTGAATTTCATGAGTTCTTGCCGCGACTTAGGAAGCGCAACCAACGGGTTGCGACCTCTATAGATAGAGATTCTCGCATTCAGTTCCCTGACGCTCACATAGAACAATTATTTTGCGTGTAATTATATGAGCATGTTATGCGAGAGGCCAGCGGATATCTTGTTAAAGAAACGAGATTTTAATGGCTTACAAACGGTCTTCCTGGCATTCAATTATATTGGAAATTTCAATTGAATATGGTATAGTTTTTGGTATCAAAACAAACCCGCTAATAATTTAATTGAACAAATTAAAATGTCAAGTTAAGTCATCAATATGTTAATCTTCGACTATCGTTATTCATTAAAATATTCCTAGTTCTCAATTACCTTTAATATGGGAACTACATTTTGTGTTTTTGTTAAAAATAAATGTACATTTTAATATAGAGAGCTTATTCAAACACCTTTATTATAAATTATAATAATTATTCAGATTTTCCAACAATTTGTCATGGGAATACAATGGCTAATAGCTCCGCCAAACCGGGGTAATTCCCATATTCACAGTTTAAAAAGCGTAGCCTAATATAATCCAAGTATCATAACTTTATTAGCCAACCATTGATTGGTATATTTAACCTTAGCGAAGAACGTGCTCATCATTTGCCTGGGACCCCGGAACCCATGGCTTTTCCGATCCCAATCCGATCCGATCCGATCCCAGCTAGCTGCTTTCGATTGCCAGCAATAACTCAATAAGGGCTATGTTAAATTTATATTCGTTCTCGAAAAATCTTCGGCACACATTGGAAAATTATGCATGCGAAACCTGACCCGACCCCGGCGACCTGGCCAGCATCCAAGCAAGCCAGTGAGAGAGCGCGGATCCGCCAGGTGATCCAGCGACCTGACCAACATTGACTGTATAATCGGCCGCGACGGCGGCCGCGCAGATCAATCATAGGCCTCGGCCTAGCCTTTGGTTAATTTAATATGGCTAAAGATCAACTGCAGCCGCAAAATGTTCCCGCGAACTTTTGTGCACTTGCTCGACTCTATTTTTAATACTCTTTACGAAGCGAAGGATATGGGGAATACATGGGGGAAAATGTCCAAGGAAGGTAATATTTATTGTAAGAGAAAAGATATATATTTTGTGGGTTTTCTTAGGTTTAGTTTGTTAAAGGAATTTTGTGATAAGTGAGTAATATTTACTAATTCATATTTGTTATTCTGCTTCTACAATCCCCTGAATTAAATATTATTAGAATTGTAAGATTGAAATATATTTCACTCAAAAATTCCTCTTTATACGATTCAAAGTTAAATATAAATTGAATAAAATTAATTTAGGGTATCTAAAATTTCTCAGATCACCTACAACAAACCCCCCTCTCAGCCTGGCGGCACAGATAGCTATTGGGGGAATCTGCGGCTATGCTCTCTGGCCAATTGATTTGCAAGCATCAAGTATATTGTGGCATCGTTCCAATGAGCGAGCCGTGCGAATGGGTTTTCGATCATCTCGCCCTCTGCACTCTTCCTGCTGCTGGGGGTCACTGCTACAAATTTTGAACGTTCGGGTCATAGTCGTAGAAGTCACACGGGGCCAGGAAGAAAAATCTGACAGTAAAAGGAGACCCAGCCATCGAGAGCTCGTAATCAGGCGCAGCGAATTTGTATATGAACATGCATGACGTGTGTGCTGTCGAATTGGAAGTTGGAGTCGTCGTCGCGGTGGGAGTGGAATCAAAGTGGGAGGAGGTCGACGGAGATGCAGCGATCGCATCACCTCGCATCGCACATCGCATAGCATCGCATCGCGGCACGTCGGTGAAATGTTAAAGTTCCAGCAAACAAAATCACGATTGACATGACGTATCAATCTCGGCGGATTGGCATGTGTTTTTGGCGCAAGAAATATCATAATTTCATCATTTTCAATTTCCATGGGCAATCAGCAGGTCAACGAAATTAGCGTGGCCAAAAATGATTGCCCACCTACCAGAATGTCGAGTGTGTGGTAAGGTGATTCCCCTTCTCTCTGCGATAAGCTATACATACCTATTATATATGTATATATTTTCATTGTCTGATAGTTAATCGATCAGTTGAGTATTTGCATTTTGCACACCTCGTTTGCTTCCTTGAAATCTGATCCGTGATAAAGTCTTTGAATGTCAGTGAGTTTCAGGCATTAAATAAATTAAGTATACGCAGGGGGTGATTATAAAATGGATAATATATTATTTAATGGGTCTTCTTTTATTTTATTTGGGCTATCTCCTAATTTAAAATACATTTTAAATAAATAAAATATATTGTCTCACTGAAATACATTTCTTATTCACCAAATAGACTTTTAAATGTAAAGATAAAAATGCATTAAAAACCGTACTTATTTTTAGTAGATAAATAATATATTTCCCCTTTAAATAAAAGCTATAAAGGCATGGCTAATTATTTTCTTACCCAACTACATCAAGGTTCAAACTCGTAATAGCTGCAGCCTGAGAGCTAATAAATTATTAACCACAATTAAGGTAATCCCTCCCCCAAACACCTGAGCTCTCTCCTTCCCCTTGAAATTTCCAATTAATTTGCCTAATTTCCCCCCTGAAACTCAGCTCGGTCTCACATTTGGTAGCCGCCTGCCTGCGTCTTTTTACTCAATTCATTTGGGCTCATTAAAATGCGTTCGGCCCCAAGCTCGCACATCGTAAACCAAGTCTCAGTCACAGGGAAAAAACGATAATGTTCACCATAAATTTCCACAAATCAAATCGAGCACATTTTCCACCCATTAGATGGGAGAAAAAAGGCTACTAATTAGCAACGCCCACGAATTTTTCGCCCAGGAAAACCAAAATGGAAAGCGTTCGAGAGGAAAATATTATTATACAAAACGAACCGAAGCTCGCTCGACAACGATTAAAGTCGAAAAGTTGAGAAAATGGGTGTTGCTGGGTCATAAACAAAAAAAAAAAGGAGGCTGAGGGTGGGGCTGAGGCTGGGGTCGTGGAAGAAACGAAATATGTTATGAGAAGAGTGTTACAAATTCCCCGAGAGCCGAGCAGAAGAACCGAGAAATGTTGGTCTCGAATGTCTCGTTTTGGAAATCGATTCGTCACGTCCAAAAGGGCTTTGGCTCAATGTCGACAGATCGACAGATTCGGCTCCCATGGGGTCAGTCATCGGGGTACGGGGATATATCGGGGTCGATGGCGTGTAATTTGCATACATTAAACTACTGTCGAGCTCCTCCAAATCGAATGCGGCTCCAAAACTTAATCTAAATTTAATTATTGCAGCCAACAAAATACCAAACGAAACGGCAGCGACACAGAAATCTGTATATAACGATTTGTACCCCTGATCTCTCATATATTTTTCTTCTCTTCTTCAGTTTAATAAATTAATAATCAACAAAAACGCTTTTCATATTTTTATGGCAGAGAGAAAAAAAAGAAGAAACGGTGCGCTTTGAACTCGTGACCATATGCATTATGTACATATATTTTCATAATTTATAAACGATTCTACAAGCTCAAGCTCGGGGCTCCCATTTCGAGATCTTTTTGAATGATGGCCTAAGCCCCCGAAAGCCAAACGAATGGCGTGTAGTCCGAGTCGAAATGCTGTTGATATACTTTTTATGGGCGTTTGATAAATTTCTTTACATTTTCCACAACAATTAGTTGCAATCAAAAGCCATATTGTTCACAGCAGAAATCCAACACATTTGGCCAAAGGGCCTTTTCGGATTTCGGTTTCTTTTTACCCCTCTCGTCCGCCGCAGATACTATACATAGATATATATATCTCAGATATCTGTGGGTTAATCCGTAAAGCTTTCGTTATGAACTCAACCTGTTGTACTGGCTCAGTTTAAATTGTTATGGTCCATGGTCCGTTGATTAATAATCAGATATAGTATATAGATCTGGGGCACAGATAACAAAGAAACAAGCGATATTTAAGCATTGATAATTGGGGCTATGCAAATGGTATACAGAAATTGGTAACTGGATTGGGATTTGGATACACCTGTGCGTATCTAAACTGAAATTCGGTGAATCTTCTGGATATAGGGGAGAGATTTAGATTATTTTCTTGCCTAAGAAACCCCTACAATCACTTTCCTTTGCTCAATTAATTAATTTATAATCAAGTATTCATTATTTCAAAGGATCCTACTACCATCAATGTTTAAACACAAATATTTAACAGACAAACAAAGTACACACATTCTTATGTTGGCATACAAAATAGCTTACCTAGACAGGAGTCCTAATTAGTAACCTTTGCTGATCTCGGCGGTGCTGGCTCGTTTATCCAAAACCTGACCATAATTTCAGATTACACAAATGCCAATACAAACGCAGGCCAGCACAGCACTACACCTGCACCTGTTCGTCAGTTGTTTACTCTTGGGAAATCAGGCAATATATCCAACGGACTGCCACTTTGCTACGCCTTAACACCAATCAAAACCTTTTGACCGAGACTTTTGGAATTAGCAGACAAACATGTGGCCCCAAGATTTGCGCAGTGTGTCTTAGTGGCTGAGTGTGTGTGTGTGTGTGTGAGTGCAATCCGTAAAACTCGTCAACGGCTGTCTATTTCCTCCTGCTCCCCTGCTCACCTGCTTACCTCGGCCAACCCGCAATGCCCGGTAGTTGTAATTAAAAACGCGCAAGTCGTAAAAAGACTGAAAGCCGAGGAAAGGTAAGAAAAACTGCTGCCAAGAACGGGTCTCTTCCCGGAGTCTCCGAGTTACCGAAACTTTAAGTGTGTGTCTGGGGCGTAACGCACCCGAGAAGTAAAATGAATTTTAAATATGCTTTGCGGATTGACCCACGACGACTAGGCTTCTCTGGCAGCCTTCAATCATGCGGGAAATGCGCTAATTGCAATAGAAATACAATTTCTATCGTAAAAATAAATCAAGGAGTTACGAAACAGAAAAGAAAACAAAAGCGAAAGGAAGCTTAGGTTCCTTTGAGCTTAATGAGGGGTGAAAAAAGGAGAAGAATTAAGAAGAATAGAGATTAATTCCAGATATTTCAGAAAAAAGGGAAACATGTGTGGTTTAGAAATTAATAAATACGAATACGAATACGAATTTGTTAAAGTTTAAAATTCTATCCTTAAAATATGGGAATATATTTCTGGTTTAATAAAGAAGCATTGCTAAATTCATAAATACATATGTTATTACTCAAATTTTAAAGTAAATTCATCATTTAACATAAGCTAACGTAAACTAACCAAAACTCCTTGGCTTCTAAAAATGAATTTCTAAAGCCTCCATTTAAACTTAACTTAATTTCATTATTTCATTTTTTATCCTTTAAAATACCAAAAAAGTGCTAATTGTGAATGATATCCATTTCGATCATAAAAATAAAATAAATCAGGAAGGCAAGCCAAAGCCGAGGGAAAGGCAAGGAAACACATTTTCCCAACTAATGAAGCGCAAAAATCGTAATAAAAATCGGTGAACGCTGCACAGATTGCTGAACTGAACGATTGAGAGATAGGCAAAAAATTAGTTGTTCAAAATGAATTGCACTAATATCGAATTTCACACTGTTGCGCTAATGGCTGACAGCAGCAGCAGCCGCAGCAGCAACTTGCAATTGACGACGGCAACAACAAAAGGCGAATGCAATCAACATGTGTTTGCAATTGTTGTTGTGGCTGTTTTTTTTTTCTCCCCCTTTTTTTGCAGCTAATGTGCAAAGCGCTGATTGGACGAAGTCTGACCGCAAAAATGGAAATTATGATGAGGCCCCGTTTGAGTAAAGAGCACAGCAGCAGCAGCAGCAGCATCCACCACTAACTCGAATCCCAAGCTGGTTTCACTTTTGGGCGAGGAGTTTTCGTTATTTAGTTGTCGTTTTATTTTAGCCATCGTTGTGTATGATTTTTCAACCTTTTTGTGAATCTTTCGAAAGCCAACCAATAACAAACTATAACTAACAACGTCAACCGATATGAAGCTGCAAGTTTATTGGTCAATCGTTAGAGCACAAGGTGTGCGGATTTTTGTTGTATTTGAATTTGCGGTTTCTTTCGTGGTTGTTGTTGTTGTCTCCACCTGTTAATTTGCCTCCAAGCTGCCATTATATCGAACATGTGCATTTATAACAAGTTGGGCGGGCATTAAAATCTGTATACAACGAAGACAGAGCTCTGCGAAGTGAAATACGATGAAGTATGGCAGACAACAGCATAACAAAATAGAGAGATCTTAGATATACGAAAGATACTTAAAAACATCATTAATTTTAGCTAGTATACATTTTGAGGTTCAATTGTTTGTTTTTAAAGTGTATAATGGGAGGATTTTTAGGTTGAATTGATTTTTGATCGTAAAAAAAGGAGCTATTTGTGGAAATTTGTAGAGATTGATTTAATTAAAAGTATTATTTTTGTATTTTAAGTTTCTTCAATCTTTTATTTTAAATATTCTTATGATCTACACTAATTTAAAGGCTTCTGCAGTTCAGTAAACAAGTACTGCATAAATAAAACCATAAATGTTTGACTTTTAAACGAAATTTAATCACTATTAAATTTTTATATAATTCTTGGCCCTCCTATATTTTTTAAATAATATTTTTAAATATTTTTAGGTATTTAAAACTCCCAATTTAATTTATTTACGTTAACTATTAATCAGTAAAAGAGTTATCCCTTTAGAAAAATCTGTGTATTGCAGACTAAGGCTTATCTTTGTGTATTTTCTTGGCGTTGGTTATAAATTGTAATCCAAAATGCATTTAAAAAAAGTCTCATTTAATTAAATGATGCAAAATAATCACCACCGTTTGAACCCAGCCCATTGTCACCATTGAAAATGTAGTGCTGACCATTAAATAGCCAATTGGCGAAGTCTCAATATGCCGGCCAAGACTCACACTAAGCTAATGATGGAATTATAGGCCAGAATGCAGAACTGGGACGCCAGTTGGAGACGAGACTGAGGAGCACACCAAGTTAAAGGACCGCCCCTTTGCGAATAAAACCCGTCGAGAGCTGAACTCGCTCGTCTGGCTTAATTTATGTACCTGATTATGCTATGGAAACCTCCCAACAAATCAATTGGAAACAAGTGAGAGAAAAGCGAAATAATCAAAAGGCAATGAGTACGAGCGAGGCATTTAATTGGCTTCATTTGCTTACCTGTTGCCTATAGGTAGGTGGAGCCAACAAGGTATTTCGCATGCGAGAGTGGCAGGTGTACCGAATGGGGGGGCTTAGACGTTGTGGAGGACCTGTAAAAATGGATTTTATATATTATATATTATGCAATTAAAGTAGTTTATTTATTTTAAATTAAATAAGAGGATGTTTAGAAAAGAATTATAGCTTTATTTAAAGCCATAACAAAAGACTTAAGCAACGAACTTGATGGTTCTGCAGTCAAGTTCGTTGCTAGCTCCTTCAATCTCATCAATCGTAAATTAATATTATTCCATAAACCACAATCGATATGTTTTACACAACCATTTTAATTACAAATTTTAAGACCCAAAGCTTCAAAGCCATCATCGAACGAATCCACCCCTCATGGCGGCCAACCACTTTAATAGTCGCACATGCAGCACACATGTTTGAATGAAAATGGCCAAAAACGATGGATACCAGTTAATACACAGAAAGAGAGGGGGCAGGGGAGTGGAGGAGGCGATAAACGATACCCAAATCTGTTGCCGCACCCAGACGACGGCGACTACGACGACCCGACGAAGATCCAGAGGAGGCTGGCAGAGATGCACAGATCCAGAGAGTGGGAGCATCTGCAAATACAAAAACTTTCCATTCCGACTGAGACTGAAAAATGTTATCAAATCACCGGCGAACGAACACAAACGATGGCGTTTGAACCAACCAGCGACCACAAAACTAAGCAAGCCAATTTTCAGCTCATATTAACCCGCAGCACAAAGGCCAAAACAGGCAACGGACACGGCCCCTGGCCAAAAAGGCAGAGGACTGTACGCTAAGATATCTCGGGTCGGGAGGAGAAACTGGGAGAACTGGCAACTGGGGACTGGGGACTATGAATCCGAGACCAGAGACCGGAGATCGGAGCTCGAGCGCAGCCCATTTCCAACTTTCTCACGCACTTCAAATTTCAATTGGCAATAAATGTAATGCAAAGCAACACTTTAAATCATTTGCCGAGTCGGCCAAACAACACGCCAACACCAATAAGCCAACAAGACATTGGCATCGGAATTGGATAGCGATTTCTTGCCGGTTGTACTATTAGAAATCGGGAAAGAAAATACAGTGGATATTGCTAACGAAAAACAAATAAATGTGGCAACATTTTCTAGGTAATAATAAGGAAGAGAATCTTGTAATGTTTTAATTAAATAATATTTTTGTGATAGAAGGATAATAAGGGAATTTTTGTACGATATATTGGAGACACAAATTAATTGAGAGAGTACACATAATAAATTAATTAAGAAGAAATAAGCGAAGCGAAGTCCTTGAGAATATTTAACTAATAAAAAAAAATACATAATAAATTATAAAGCATAAAATTCAAACAAAAATGCATATATTAAGAACTATCTAAAATTATTTTAATATTTCTCAAAGATAATTTTCACTGTACCCGACCTAACCGGGGCGAAAAAAAGTAAACTTAAGCAGCTTCTTTCACTTGAATGTGCGGCGCTGTAATTAAACGTTCGCCTAATTGCTATTTCTTTATAGGCACAAAAATTTGTCCAGTCATAAAAGTCGAAGCAAGCACATCTGGGAATAATGCGGGTAATGCAGGGAAAGAGGGAAAAGTAAAGAAATATTTGCAAATTCAATCGTCTCAACCGCTAATGCACTCATAAATCCTCCTTGGCCGCGCTACTTTGGCCTTAAATGTTCGGGTGGCGGCCAGCGACCAGCGGCAAGCAAGCAAATTTATATTTTATCGTCCATTTAAGTAAAGGAATAACCCGGCAAAGGTTGGAGAAGTGTAATAAAGAAAGCACCTAATCGACTTTTATGTTACAGAGTCCCCGAGAGCAAACAGAGAAACACATTAATGCTGCGGCTGTAAAACAGCCTTTAAGTATTATAAAAATCCAAGACATTTGTGCGGGTTTCTTTTTTTGTTTTGCAAAGATGCTGCGAAAGTACACTCGTACTTGTATCGGTTGTAGGAAACTCGTAAATCATTAACCCAAGGCATATCTCATTGGAAAGTATCAATGGGAAATGGGTTAAAATTATAAAGCAATAAGTTACAACAAACAGTTACAACAAACAGTTAGGTAATGTTTTTTGTATACTAAAATATTTATTAGCAAAGCTATTAGTATCTTTTAATTTTCAACCTTTAACTGCTTCTGATAAATACATTATTTAAGCAAAACCAACCACTATGCATGAGTCTACGAAAAGTATAAATTATATTCGCAGGCACTTGAACTAATTTACATAAAGACAAGCTCCCCCCGAGAAATCCAGAAACCTGCTGATCAGATGAACTGGGAAACTGAAAAACAAGGAAACTCAGGGATGACGACGGTCCGTCTGGGACAAATGACTGACAGTCTCTAGCCCGAGGGCCATGCATCGAGTGCTACTTCAGTAGCCGCAACCGCAAGGATGATGGTTAAAATAAAATTGAAAAAAAAATACAGAAAAAACAATATACAAAAATGTGAAATAAAATAACAAAAAATTGCCCGAGAAAAGAACGAAAAATAGAGAAAAATAAAGACAAAGGCTGGCGATAGTCTGCATGCTAAATGCGCGTTAAATGACGCTTTCGTTGCGCATGCGCAGAGTAGCTCCTAGCCTGAGAATGGAAATGCTGCTCCAAGGACCATGCATCATGGACCATGCACCTTGGACTCGTAAAAATCACGAATTGATGGAGTGTCCGGACCGCGGCCATGCCGCCACCGATCGCCAAATCATTTTTCGCAGGCTCCGCACAGAATTGCCGAAACATATGCAAATGGTATGGAGCAGCACCTCTCTGAGCTCCTTTCTAGTTGCCAGATCTAAGGCAGAAGCTGGATACTGGAGCCCTCTAGGGCTGCTTCCAACTGCACAGAGGCCCTCAGGTGCACTTTGTTGTGGACTGCTTCTCCTCCAACCGATCCGCTACCCTCTGGCCCATTTACTGCACCGCGTTTCTTTATTTTACTAAGGTCGCCCGGGCCTCTTTTGTGCCACTTCCCAGTTGCACTTGTGTGCAGGAATCGGAGTGGAGTTGGAAATATATAGAATTATTGATGCCCTTGATTTTTCTATGTTCCTAATATTTTTAGAGACTAAAAGAAATACAAGCCAAACTTACAGCCTTTATTATTCATGCTCTTAGTTTATTAGTTAAACGAAATTCACAAAATTCCCAATGTATCCCTGCAAAAGGGTATCTGGCTTAAAAATCAATTCACACTCGATGCCCCAAAGAGCCCTAAGCCGGAGAGCCAAGGACTGGACCCAAAACCTTAGCCAAGTGAACCTTTGTTATTTGCTTTTTCAACTCTGGACCAAGGTGCTCTCCTTCAGTTGCTCCAGTCGAGTGCCGTGGCAATGGAATGCTGCCACTTGTCTGTCTTTGCTCGTCCATTGGATCTGTGACTCGACTGCCTCCGTTGAGTCTGCTGGATTTATGTTCCCGAGGGTTAGAGGGCACAATGCCTCGATGAGCGAGGAAACTACGGAGGCTGCACAGCAAATAAAAGAATAAAGCCCAAGGGTTTATTGAAAAGAACTATGACTTTGTTAGGAAAATATATTTTTAATACCAGCGTTTACAGATTAAATTATTAAATATTAAAAATAATTAGCTAAAGATTGAATATTTATTTGTAATTAATAATTAATACATTTTATAAGATTTTCCTACATTAATATACACTTTTACCTTTGCAAATCATTTTTGTCATAAACAAAATATATTTTTTTTTCACTTGCGGCTTCTGTAATTTTAGAAATTATTTATTTTAGCCAGATTTAATTTTTTACTCACTTTTATTGCAGTGTTTTTTGAGCAATTTTAAGCGTGGCATGCCGAAATGATTTACATTCGCAGACGTGCAGAAGTCAGGTTGAAGTTGAAACCGCGAAACGACCTTCTTTCTGCTCGTAATTAATTTTCCCTCATATTGGCAATTTTATGCAGATTTGCGCCACAAATAAAATCGAAATAGATACTGGCAACCAAGACCAGTAGCCGCCCGATATTGGTGTCTATAATTTCAGCTGAAAGAAATACAGATCTCTGCAAAATGCAGTGGCATGTTGTAATAGTAAATAGAAAAGCAAACATAAGTTGACCCTTTTTCCCACTTCTGCCTATGAGTTTTCCAGCTCTTTGTCGTTGTGACTCGAAAAATATCGATTACATGCTAGACTCCAGTGACTCCATCGAGCCATTGAAAATTCTCAATTCCAGCGAAAACAGTTAAATTCCGGTAAAAGGAAAAATGGGCAAAATAAAACAAAACAGCTAAAAAAAAGAAGCTGGGAGAGAAAAACGTTTCCACCATGCGAACGTTCTGTGGTCCATGGTGGTCCCAGCGATTATCATGAATTGATCTGTAAGATGTCAAAGCGCAGACGATGCGAAAGAGCGAAGAGAATTTTTATTAAAAGGAAAATTTGGGAGATGAATTTTTAATAATAATATAAAATCTGTAAAAGATTTATTTGGTTCCTAACTAAATCGGAGAAAAGAGCCAAGGTCTTGGGAGGTTTTTTTGCTTATTAGGTTAATATTTTTTACCTTTAAAATTAATTATTAATAATTAATCAACCTTAGAAAATAAAGCCTGATCTACATTGAGTCAATTAATTATTTTGTTAATTATAATAAGACTCACTTTAAGTTTAGTAAATATATTTACAGCTTTTTAAATAATATATTTTTCTCTCCCTGTGGAGGTCGCTGTGGCTCTTGGCTTTTGCTCCATGGTGACCGCCCTCCTCTGCCGGCTTCTCGCAAAGCTCACATGTGGTTCGTTGCATTTCACAGACCCAGACCCACAGCCACTTTGTCTGGGCAGTGGCTTCCTCAGCTCCGTTCCCATGTCTCCGTGCTCCGTTCTCCGGTCTCCCATCTCCGGCCTACCATCTCCGTTCTTCAGTCTCCTGTCTCCAGTCTCCAGTCTTGGGTCTCCCGTTCCCATGTGCAGAATGTGGTTGTTGTGGTCGCTGTTTCTGTTGCCAGAATTGCGCGAGCGGCGCAGATAACAGCACAAAATGTTGGCAGCACTGTTGACATTATGAATGACAGCGGTTATTTATTATGTCTTGGCTTATTTTTTCGGCTGGGGGAGATCTAGGGGTCTAGGATGCTGCTGCTGCCGCTGTTGGCCATTCGGTAGCCATAACCGCGTATGTGGGCTACTTGACTTCAAACAACGGATGTGTCATCGTGCTATCAGAGGCACCACGATGCCCGACCACCGAACAGTATTATTATTATGGCAGCCAACAGATGTAACTTATCGCCAGAAGGTTAATTTAGCTTGTTACGAAATTGTTTATGTCATTTATGAATTGATATACAGGGAAATGTCATTCGACTAGGATAGTAACATTTTTTAACTGGATTTTATTATATTAAAAATTTCCTAGCATCGTTCAAAGGATTCAATAGGTTCACATATTTTCCCCCTTAATCATCCCCCTCCTTCAAAGTCAATCCTTTTTGCCACTCACAAAAATTAGACATCTTGAGAGTCGCCGGCAACAGTTCATGACCATTCGGACGTCTTGGCGCAAAATCATCTTCTTTTTTTTTCAGCTGGCCAAACTGTTTATGATACCACCAATACAATGCCCCATCTGCTGTGATAATTGCGTAACTTCAACTTTGGCTACAAACAAAAATCACAAAAAAATAACAAACAACTGCAAACTGCAGACTGCAAACAAGCAACAGGCGGCTTCTTCTTCGTACCGTTAAGTGCCAGGCTCTCGACTTCATTAGATTGTAATAAACGCGTTTCGGTTACAGCCCCCTAACAACCAGAAAAACACTGACAGTAACATAAAAACAACAGCCCGCAAAAGAAGATCTAAGCTCGGCTTATAAATGCAATTTCGCTCGCACAAAACTTCAATGGACTTCATTAAAATATTCGAAACACAAGCAGTTTAAGCACCGAAAACTTGTCCGAATGGCAAAAGAGAGACTTGGGATTTTGTACACAAACAAAAAAAGGGTATAGGAATATTTAATTGTAATCATTTAAAGATTGAAGATTTTCAAATTAAATATAAGACAGAGAAGGGCTGCTCTTTCAGAAAGAACATCACAAAACCAATAATAAAATATTAATAAATACGAAATGTAAACCCTATTTTCTCACAGTGTCTCTGGGCGGCAAAGAAGGAGCAGTCGGAGTAGTTTGTGGGGGCCAGCTGTGCGTGGCAGGCAAAAACGCAGCGTTCAAGTCCAAGTCGAGAGTTCAGAGGTCTAATTGAAAATGCTGAAAACCTTAAAAATATTGAGAGTGCTAAGAGAGATTTAGGTGGAGAATCGGAGCCATAGAGATCCCGATGGTAGAGGAACAGAGGGAGTCGGCAGCCAGCTCATTCCCATTAGAACTCAATTTGCCATTTTTTGTGCACAAGTCGTATGTGCCGGGGACAGAGTGAAAGAGACGCCCACGAGCCATGGTTAATATCATGAAATCCCCTTCAACCCACCCAACTCCTGCCCAGTTCTGGGAATGCAAATTTATAATACGCAAGGCAAATTGGGGCCAACTTGTGACAATTTATGATATTAACACTAAATATTTGTGCCCCGTCGTGATTTACGCGCTGGCGTATAAGAAAAGGTTAAGGTTTTGCTGTTGGCATAACGAATTGGGAATACCTTTTAATCGGGGAGGGAGAAAAATGCATAATCTTTGAGTGTTTACATAAACTATAATGAGAAATGATTATATTTTATTATAAAGTATATATTTAATTTCTTATTGAAACCTTTTAATTATACTCTATATTTTTAATTAAGTGTTTACTTAGAAAAACTGAAGAAAATATGAATAAAATATTCCATTGAATATTTTTCTCACATACAAAAAGCTTTTCATTTAATTTTTAATATAACTTAACCCATTTATATCCTTTTTATATGATAATTTCAATATAAACTATAGAAACTGAGATATTAAAACGACTATAAATATTTGTAAATATCGTTTTAATTTTTAGCTATTAAAAATTAATCAAATAAGCAATAAAGATACATATTTCCTGGCTTGTTTCTAATTTAAGTTTCTATTATAAACGAAATTTATAAGCCAAACATCTTGCCAAAGCCGCATATACCCAATAGCCCTAAGGCAGGCCGGAGAGCGCTTTAAAAAATATTTACAAGTCGCATTATTTTGAGGTTTATGCGTTTTTATTGTTCAGCTGCAATAATTTCAGCGCTTAAAGCGCTGCCACAGATATTAATGTGGAGTGGAGGTGCGATCCCAGACAGATAAAGTGGAGCAGTTCAATAAAATTTTATGATAATTGCATACTGAGGAGGAAAGCGTCGATTCAAAAAAAAACCCCTGACAAATGAAGTGATTTTCGGACTTCAGTTTCGTTTTCTTTTCTTTTTGCGTATTTTGGCAAACGATTTAATTATACAGTTCAGTTCGGACAGGGGAATATATGCTAATGATGGATAAATTAGCCGCGCCCAAATTTAAATCTAAAATGGATTTCACCATTAGAAATCTAGCCAAGACGGGCGAACAATTAAGGGATCTTTTTTCTTGGGAACCAACCAAGATATTTTGGGTCAATCGCTGTGATGATGATGGTTTATCATCAAAGTGTAACCGAAGCGAAGCGTCATGCACAATTTGCATGAATCGAACGCGGAACGCAAATTACAAATTACAACAAAATACAAAATCAAAAATCCGAAATATAGGTATTCGAAAACATCTTTAATAAGCATTCCCATTTGACGTTCGGCTGACACAGAAATCTGCACCGTCGGCTATTAGCAATTAACTGGGTCTATTATGAGCTCTCCGGTGAGGCCCCCGAGAGCCCCGAAAGAAATCTATTTGACATGCTACAAGGCAGAAGAAGATCGGAACGAATCGAATCGATCGAGTCCAACAAAATGGGTAAGAAAAATCCAACGGAGCTGGGAGACTTTTGGGCAGGTTGGCGGCGGGGTAACTGGGCAACTGTGCGCATAAAAGCCAAATGCCATAATAGCCAAATTAATCAGTCACAGCTAACAACACGAGACTCTCGAAACTGCGAGCACAGATCCAAGCGAAGGCGACGTCCCGTCGTGTGCGTTGATGACTTAACAAAAATGTCAAAAAAAAAAAGAATAAGAAAAAAATTAAAACACAAAAGAGATATATACATATAAAAAATGTAGAGTTGGGCGGTGGGGGAGTGTTTTCAGAGGTTGCCAAGTGCAAATGCGAAGTTGATATGCTCTTGGAACAGGCTTTGGATGAGATCTTATTTAAGGAATTTGCATTAGCATTTCATTAAATTTAAAGTAAATTAATGAGTTTAAATATCTATGTGAACATTTAAAACTTTATTAGTCGCTATAAAGATTCTAATTTGATAAAATCACCAGATATTAGCATTTAAATTTAATCAAATCATATAGTTATATTATGAAATAAATATAATAAACCCAGAATAAAACCTAACAAGTATCCCCAATACTTAGAGTACTCCATTAGCCACCAGGGCATCCCAGTGTTGGCCATATAAAAGAGTTTATGTTTATCCTAACCATCGGACACACATATGACTGTCCGAGTCACTGTGCCAAGTTGGGGATTTACATTGTCCGATGATGGTGGGTGGTTGGATTCGATTGGATTCATTTGGATTTGGATGGGATTCGATACAATTGCTTTTCTTGTGCCTTAAAAGCCCGCCGGCTGTGCCTCACATGGGCAACAGAAGAGCGGCTACCGTTTGGCCAAGACACACACACACATACATCGGTCTACAGACAATGGCGCCAGCATCAAAAGGCTGACAAAATGTAATTGTTTCATAGGCGCAAAAATGGTGTTCGGGGGGTGCTCCATCAATAAAAACCAGACCGCAGCGAACCGGATCGCTTGGGGAACGGTAACTGGGCACTGGCAACTGGAGGATGGAGAGAAAAAAAATGTTAATTGAAATATGCGTATGACTGATGGACATGGGGACACTCGGACATTGGACATTGGACACTTGGACAGCGAGAGAGGCAGCTCTCTGCTGAGAACGCCTTGCCACGCAGATGGACACTCTCTTAGTTCAGCTTTCACAATTATTGATTGATTTATTGATTGAAATCTTCGCAGCCAGTCGGCGGTGGCAACTCCAGCGACAGCCTCTTCTTCGTTTTGCGCCAACTTTTCTTTGGCTTTCGCATACGAACAAATTGCTTGGCCCAAGTTCGTTGCCTAAGTCATTCGTTTCGACGGCGCCCAGTCGCGAGCTGAACTGAACTGGTAACTCCTAAAGAGCACAAACAAACAGACACACACTGGGATGCTCTCGGAATGAGCCAAACAATAAATAATTAAAGCAATTAAAAACGCTAAAACAAACATTTAACAAGCAGCGGCAGTTTGGACAAAAAGAATCTGTTTTCTTTCTTCGCTGTTTTACTTTTTTCTCTTTTTTTTTGGGCAAGCTTCAAGGTGGGAAAGTCTGGGCCTTAAAGGGTTAAGTTGGAAGATACCTTTGGTTTCGCAAATTTAAATATATTTGTTAACTTAAATAATGGAATAAAAAAACACAAGCTTGAAGAGCAGTTATTTAATACTTGCATAATTAAATGTAATTTAATATTAGTACATCATTAGTTTTTCGTTATTTAATACTTAAAATCATTTGTCAAAACTAAGCAAATCAATTTTAAACATTCCAGTGCGACATCTCCATTAATTTGCGGCCATTCAAGCCTAATACTGAAACCTCATCCCCCATCGATCATACCCTTGATACCCCGCACGCAATTCGTATTCAAAATCGGCCTTATCTTGGCCCCAAATCGCGTCTAAATGTTGCACATTTATCAAAGAGGCCCAAGACCAGCCAGAAAAAAGGTCAACGCACAGTTATAGCCATCTCGGACCTGGCTTCTTCATCATCATCTTGTTACAGTTGGTGTTTGTTTCCCCCAATTTTTGTCCGTAGCACAAACTATTTCCGCTTCGCAAGTACTTGTACAAGCTAAACCCAAAAAAAAAACAAATAGTACAAAGATATTTTGCAAACTACAATTAGAAGTGTTACTTTTTTTTGCACACAAAATCTAATTTTTGTTCGGATCTTCGTGTGGCAATTAAAATTAAATTGTGGTTCGCCAAAAAAAAATAAAACCAGAAACAGACACAGCCAAAGAGGAACAAGAAAAGGAAGCCCATTCGTTGCTGCAAAGAGAATCATCTCCAGCAGAGTCGTTATCTGGCCGAAGCCCTTAACTGTGCCTCGATATGTAAATAAGTTGATATACAACATAATTAAATTTCATTACAGCCAAACGCGCTGAAGGCAACTGACTTTGGCCAATCTCGTGGCATGTAACAAATTGCCAGCAATTAGTGTGGATTTCTGGAGGATATGGTGGGTCTTCTCCCCGGGACAGAACATTCGAATAGGTGTTCTTTTGCTGTAGAGAGTCTGTAAGTTGTTTGTATTTACTTTTCAGTCTAATTAATGAATAGGTGTAACCTTAGGTCATTCACTAATTATTTCTGAAGCAAATTTAAATATTAAATTCATAAACAAAACGTCTTATATTCAATTAAGATACAATTTTATGACAAATATAAAATATATGCTTAACTCAATATTACACAACCCGTTTTTTCCCAAAAAAATTCCTTACTCCCCAAGCCATCATCAATAAAGTCTCCTTCTCCCGCAACTTTAAGGCTGTCAGCATCTGGTGATAAGCCAGTGTTATTTCATCTTTCTCCGATCACCTCCGCCCACGCATTCTTTCTCTCAGGGATCCCTCCTGCCATCGCTCAACAAAGGGGGCCACCTTTTAGTTCCAATAATTTACCAATTAATCATATTACTCAACATCTCCTTTGCCGAGCAGACGCAGCTCTGCAGAATGCTGGATGCTGGGCCTCCGCAGCCTGACAATAGGTGCTGATTGCCCTGCCCCCCACCATAACCGGGAACGAACATATATTTATATAGGAGGAACCGCGAGAGGCGGGAGGCTCGGCTCTAGCCTGCATGGTGACGTGATAAATGATTTCGATTAGTTTGTTCTTGTAATTCGACGCCTATAAATGGGTCTATGATTGAGCGCAGACGACTTCGTTTACGTCAGCGATGTCGCTGTCGCCTGTTTAGTGTTTCCTCTTACCTCTTCTTCTCCACAATATAAAGTGTCCCCACATCGGATCCCAGACAGTTCAGTTCGCCTCCTTCCCGTTCCCGTTCCCAGCCATTTGACAAATTGTCTATAATTGAAAGATTAGCTTTCCTCGCACACGGCAACGGCCACAGAGCAGACAACAACTTGACGATGAGAACACGTCGCGGCAACTCCGTTGATGTTCCAGAGTCTGGTTTTGGCCTGGCCTGGTGCACCAGCAGCCCCTTTTGGTCTCAGCTCTTCCCCCTTTCTAGGAGTACACTTGGAATTGGAATTTATATTTAATTTATTTTAATATAAGTCGATATTTAGTAATTACTTTAAAGTGAAGAAAATATATAAGAACGTCTTGTAAAGGTTTATAGTTTAATGAACATTCATAAAATGCAATAAAGTTAACTAAATTTATGAAATATACTATTTCTAGGCCATGAATACCCATCATTTCCTTCAGTGTAAGCCTTGTTTCTTATCACTTGACTTGCATCTGTTGTCTGGTTCAGGGTTTTATTAATCAAATTCACAAAATGGTTTTAGGGGCTGAACCAAAGTAGGTGGAGCATGTTTACATAGACAAGTGCCTCCACAGCCATGGTCCCCTTTTGGCACCTCTCTCTCTCTCCTCCTGGTAATTGGAATTGGTGTGAAATTCGCGTGCCAAGCCAAGAGGATGGCCGAAGGTGTGGTCCCCTGGCCACGGATCAGGGATCAGGGGGGATGAGATGCCTTTTGTAATGCCAGAAACATGTCAGCGCAATGCGATACCTTATCGCTGTCAATTATTCAACGAAAGGAAGGGTGATGATTGTGATGATGGTGAGTGGTTCTGGGCTGTAGCAGTCCGTTTTTTTTCGGGACAGAATTACAAATTACCCTCTTAACTATAACAAACCCGAAAAATTAAGTCAGGAGTGATAGCCAGAAAAATTCTAAAGAGAGAATATTGCCTGAGGAAATGGTTAAGAGGGAAATGTTTTTGAGAGTTTACTTTAAAGTTTTTAAACATCACTTTCATAATATTTATTATATATCTAAAAAAAACCCACTGCTTCAATTTATTTTGAATGTCAGCAGTTTTTGCAACTGAATTCCGGCAATCTACTAGCCACTAAATAATTAATTCTGATAAATCCAGCAAACAGTCTGTGTCAGTAAGCGCTGAAAATCACAATAATCAGCAGGCACATTTACGCTTAATTGCACACAAAATATGAATAACAATTTATGAGTGTGTGGCTGTGGCTGCAGTACAATTTCAGTTCGATTCAATCAGCGGATGCTATACAATTTTGTCATAAATTATGCGGCTGGTTGCACTAAATCAAGCCAGGGAAGGGTTGTGGCGGTGTGTCGGCTGGCGGATAAAATGCAAAA
Organism: Drosophila anomelani; assembly: GCA_035045905.1. Taxonomy (NCBI): domain Eukaryota; kingdom Metazoa; phylum Arthropoda; class Insecta; order Diptera; family Drosophilidae; genus Drosophila; species Drosophila anomelani. The sequence goes on from JAWNOO010000165.1 coordinate 17,454,716, forward strand.
ACTAATTAACACTTTTATTGCGACTTCAATTATGCTAAAAATGCGCAAATTGTTGGAAAATCACGCCCCTAATTGCCCATCGCAGCCAACAATGAGGTGGAGAGATACTAAAGTTGATTGCCTTAGGTCATGGCAGTTGGGTTTTTAACTAGCAGGCAGCATCAGCAGCAGCAGCAGCAAACTGTGGCTTTATTTATTTCCCTGTGGCAGTAGGAAAAAGTTTCGCTTTTAATAAATTGTGCGAACAAAAGAAATGGCGAAAAATCTTTCGTGATTTTCCCTTAGATCCTCACACGCGGTTTTTCCCTCCCCCCACCGACACCTGCTGTTTGTGCGATAATTTATCATGGACCTGCTTAAACGCACATCCATTATCAGTGGAGTGGACTCCGAGCTGCAGACTCCCAGCCTCTAGACTCTGCAAGGAATCTTGCCAAGATCTCGGCTCTCCGCGGTCCATTGAGCCTCTTTTAAGCCTTTAATTGAACAATTTGTAACAATCATGTGCACAAAATAGCGCAACAATTTGGCTTAAATAGTTTTCAATGAAGATGCAACTGGCGAGAATTAATAACATCGATTAAGGTTTTGGCCCACCAAAGAGAACAATGCTCACTGGACGAGGGGAAGAGCAATGCATTGCAATGGTTCTATTTGGTTATTTGGAACGTGGAAAACTATTTTCCAAAGACATTTCAGTGGAATTTATTGCAGCTTTTGTATTTGGGAATGAAGAAGTATCTTTAAGAATTTCTTAAGCTACTTTATTATTATATAGAAAATATTTAGGATGGGAATAAAAATGTGGATTAATAGATAAAGTTTAGAATTATTTATCTTACTCAAGAAACACTTTTAAATTTAAATTCCAGACTCTTCCCAATTAAATTGTTGAGCATACTTTCTCTCTAACATTTTCATACTATATAGTTTTTCAATCTCAGCAAAACTTCCTTCCCACAGCCAACAATTACAATCTCTGTAGATCATCAAAAAGTAGACTTTGTTGCCTTTTGGTATAAGTAGCACAATCAGCTCATGAAATTTGAGCGCCAATCCGCAAGAATCCTCCTCGCCTTCAATCCTCATCATCATCCGCAGCCACATTCACGGGCAGTAAGAGCCAGCCAGCCAACGGTTGGATCATTATGATCCAGGTTAGTAATCAGCACCCAAGAACAGCCAGAGCCAAGAACTCACTACGATCTGGAGTTGGAATTTTGCACAGAAGAAGAAAAATATCAATTAAAATGGTTATAGGTTGTTAAAATAAAAGTATCCCATTTATTTTAAGTTAAGTTCCTGCTTGGATGGTGATATTATTATTTTGTATAAATATTTTTATGTTGATATATGCATTTTTAGATTTTTATATGGTATTTATATTTATATTTTTCTCTGTGTTCTGAAGATGATGCCAGCATCAGCTGGAACTGAGGCCAAAGATGCTTATCAGACACAGACAGGAGACGGGAGATAGAAGACAGGAGACCGGAGACCCAAAGACTGAAGACTGGAGACTGGCGACTGTTGACTGCAGTTTGGCATGTCAACCTGGCCAGGGACCTGCGCCAGAGCCTGCACCAATTTATGATCGACAGAAGACCGAAAACAAGGAGAAAACTTTATGATAAATCTGGACAAGCTGGAAGATACTCTTTAGACTAATTATTAGAAAAAGTACGTAATTAATTCTGCTCATCTAAAATTATAAAAATGAATTGTAATAATAAAAATCTTTTTAATCAAAGAAAAGGAAACATATAAAAGCATTCAATATTTATTAGAAATTATTATCAGCTATAAAATAAAATAGAAAATACGTACTAATTTATTTACTATTAAAAACTATTATTTCATCTCAGCAAATTACTTACATTTATACCAATAAATACACTTTATTTACAAAACACAAAAACCTCCACCAAGTTAGGGTATTAAGAGACAGGACTGAGCCCCAAAACAGAGGCAATGGGGTGTTGGCATACAAAAATGATAAATTCTCATCAAAAAATATTTCACACTGCGGGATATCATCAGGCCAAGATCAAGATCAGTGCACTGGAAGAGGACGCCACAAAATAAAAGACACCAGCAACACCGAGAGCAGATACCACAAATATTTCGAAATTATTAAAGATCATGCAAAGACCAAAAAAAGATTTTTGAAAAACACGCGCCCATTTTGGCTTAATTAGTGAAACAAGCCCAGCCACTGCGACTTGGACACGATCTCTGGCCCGTTCCCTGCTCGAAGGCAGCTAAGCCACCGAGTCGATTTCGATCTTGATCTCTCAAATATCGTTCGGCTAATTAAAATTTATATATTTTAAGGCGCATAGTTTCTCGTTTGAGAGTCGCCTCGCTGCCTTATTTTTTACCTCGCCTCTCTCCCGGTCTTTTGTATTACGTGTTTTCCCCGACTGAACCCATAAATCTTATTGATAATATGATTTTATTAACTTTTAAATAGGCAAAACATTTGGCGCCTGTGTTTGACTCACCACAAGGCATCCGAATACAAAAAAAGAAGAAGGAAAGAAACGAAATCCATTTTAAAATGGAATTCATTTAAAACTGAAGTCGTTTTGACAACCAAATTAGAGTACATACGGTGTTATTTGTTATTGCCTTTTCTGTGTATTTCTACGGTCTTTTTTCATCTCATTTTTTGTTGTATTTTTTTTCACCTGCATATTTATCAAAGTTTTCGTTGTGTGTTCGTATTTATTTTTACATTTTTTTGGTTGAATTAATTAAGTATGCAAATGTGGTTTTTAGGAGGTTTGCGTTTTGCGGTACTTGCCACGCACCAGCGATCAAACGGAATCTGGGCCTCCGATTAAATATATATATTTAAGCATGAATATACGGAAATTCCTTGTGGCGTTATTTTTATGAGGTGAGCTCATAATTTTCGCTGTATTGCTTAAAATCCACACCAATCTAAATTGGCCTTTTGGGTCAAACCCGAAAGTGATTAGCGCTTGTTTCTTCTCAATTTTGTTGTTGTTTATATTTGATATTAAGCATCTGTTGCCATGAAATTAGCTTACATTTTTTGGACTCCCAAAACGGCTATAAATAAATTGGGATTTTTTTTTTTGGTGGCAAATATAAATATTGGTTAAAAGAGACCCATGGTTTTTTGAAGGGAAAATAATTACCGAAAAAGATAGACGCAATATAGGTTAGCAATTTCATTATGATCGATTCTTTATGGCTTTACGACACTACATAATTGCATTTATTTATTAAAGTAGTTAACAGCTCGAAATTTATTAACTTTCAACTATTTTGCTTTAATTTATTGAAATATTGTTGAGCCTTAATTTAGAATTGCAATCGTTAAAGCGGAATAAAAGGAGTAATTAAGTGTCACAATCCCACTTTAATTAATATTTAAAAGCATTCATACTTAACCCAAGTGCACACATGCAATATAATTTTCTAAAACAGGACAATAGTTAGCTCTAAATAATTCTTCTCAATTGATAAAATGTAAACAAAACCTTCAGCTTATGAACTCAGACACAATGTTGCCGTCATGATCCTTATAGTCTCAATTTTTTTTGAATCTCCCACCAGTGTCCCCCACGGGTAGAACTGTTGACATGTGTCAATTATAAATGTCTCAACTTCCAAATAAAACCGCATGGGACAAGCCCAGGATAAACAGCTAATGACATGCATGGCAAAGGAGCAGAAAAAAAGGCGGAATTAGCTATAAAATGAGGCTGCCCGGCGCAAAGGGAGATCCTCACCCGAAAATAATAAAACCATGTGAAATATGTTCGGGCAGCGCTACGATATACGTCTATACCGATTGTCAGATTTTATGGCCTATTAAAAAGGCTGAATCATTAAGCGCTCTTCGTTCGCTTTTCTTCCTGGCCCAGCCAGGCGATCCTCCCAAAGAAACCACACGAAGCACACACGCACACACTCCGCCACATCCTCCTAATTGATGTTAGTTCATAATTTTCCTTTGGAAAATGTAGCAATTAATTGCTGTGCCAATAAAACGCGTCGGATCCCCACTGTGCCAACGACGCACATTGCGCAATGGGCGCTGCATAAAATCCCCCTTACACCCCAGCGAGACCGTGGGCCAATAAAAGTTTACAAGACAAAAGCCACAGACAACCCACAACACAAAAAAAAAGAAGGAAGAAAAACCGAAAAACTAAAAAAAAGATCAAGCCAAACTTTGACCATCAAAGGAGAAAACAATTTGGCCAGCAGAAGAAAATGCGAATGGAATTTGAAACCTTTGCCTAGATTCGCAGTGGATGCTCTTTGAAACGGATTTGCTATTTGCAATTTAACCGTGTTTTTTTATTCCTTATGATATTGCCCATAAAGTGTTGGAATTTTTGGAATTTTTCGATCTGAGTGTATGTCTGCCACCTCCACACCAATGACCTCTTTTTGTAGGCAATGAAAAAGTTACTACAAAGTTCATATTCTAGATATTTACAAGGAGAACAATTTTAGAGACCTAAAAACTTGCTTATACAATTATTTGATAGTAAATTGTAATAATGTGTTAATTATTTAATAATTTAATCAAAATTATGCCTATATTACATATTAATTATTTTCTATTTGATTCTTTAACTATTATTTATTTTATTTACAGCTTTTATTTGTTAATTTGTTGAGTTTTTCAAGTTTTTAAACCATGTTTACTTTTGTTATTGTTCGCTTAATTAATATTATTACCCAATTTTCAGGCAAACATCATTCAGTATTAAATAACCCCATTTATAGTGTATGGCCTGAAGCCTCTTGTGGGTGTAAACCAATTATATATTAGTTTTACGATTCTATATTACCAAAGAGACGATAAAGCCTCATATCGGTAATTAGAACAACAACATCAGCAGCCATCTGTGTCATATATAACGAAACGTTTGCCATGATTTGTGATGTGGGGAAGAGCAGGTATCGTTAGATAAAGTGAAGGAGGAGTGGAGCCATAATGCTAATAGCACAAGAAGATGCCAAGGTTAACCCACCCGTCTATATAGATATATAAACGATCGCCAGACGATCGACCCACCGCTGCTTCTACTAGATCAGCACCGTACCATAGTGATTTATTGAAAATTAAATTTTTCAACCAACAGAGGTCGAGCGATGCTAGGAAAATAAATAATCGCAGAGGCAGCAGCCACTAAAATTTGCAGGCAGCAGAGCAAGTTAATTATGACTGCGGTTAGCCAGGCCAAAAGCGCTTGGGGGAGGGGGTTAAGGGGGGGCGGGGGGGCTGCTGGGCAGGGATATGGAGATGGAGAGTTCCACAAACAAGTGCGGCCGCCAGGTTATTTTGCTGTTAATTAGTCTTACGTGATGAAACTTCGTAGCCTGATGGGTGGTGCCCACAAATGGCGACTCCCCATATCTGTCTCTCTTTCGCTTTCTGTCTGAGCCGCACTGCATCTCTTTCTGCTTTTTTCTTCTTCTCTTTCACTCATGTGCGCTTTTCTCACTCTCTCCAGCTGGGATTTTCTCACATTTTTGGGCTTAGTTAGCCCTCTGAAGGGAAATGAATTTCCCAGCTGCAATTGGCAGTCAAAGGGAAAGGAAATTTAAAACGAAATTAGCTTAAACTATTAAAATGAAATATAAATAATTTTTTGATATTAAAATAGGATAATATGACCCATAGAGACCCCTCTCTTTTTCCATCACATTTTTCCAACGTATTGCTAACAAATTGTGCACAATTTTCACCAATTTACAATTTTATGATGCGCAATTGCTGCAAACGCTGAAAGAAAGAAACACACAACACGGCGAAGAAAAAACTTCATTAAAGCAAATATTGCGAATTAAATTTATGTTGCCAATTTAAATACATCGAAACAACAACACCAGGACTAATAAAAAAAATAGTAGGAAAATAATACAACAAAAAAAGAGGTGTAAAGACTAAAAGGCTGTAACCAAGCCGGCAACAACAACTAATCGAGCTGGTCATCAATTGACCAAAGCCAGGTAATGGTCGGTCACAGCCCAGACTTCTTTTTTTCTCCCCCGTTTATTATTTTCTGCAGCCAGTCCTCTCCACGAGACGGAAGACCCGAGCCATCGACGATCGATCGGAACGACAACGCGCCCATATAGACGAAACTGAAGGAAAGATTCAGGGATCGAGAGGAGCGGAGAAGGCGGAGGACGATCGATCTTGGCAGCAGCCAGCAGCAGCGTCAGCAGCCGACTAAGAGTCATCCAGGAAAAGCCAAAGAAAAAATAAAAAGCCAAAAATAAATAAAAAGCAAAGTGGGTGAAGCGAGGCAGGAGCTGCAGGCGGGTGGCCGAAACAAACATAGCCACACATGCGAAGGCTGACGAAAAATGCATAAACAGTTAAACTTGATCTAAGGATTTTTCAATAAAGGATTTTCCAATAAATAAATATGTAAATTTAGAAGTAATTTTAAAATTGATTTATGGAATAATACAGCTTTAAATTTACAGAATCAAAAACTTCTAATTAATCCACAGCAACTCATTTTATCTTTGAGGAAAATGTTTTTTGACACAGAATTATTGGATATAATTTTAGATTTTTATAAAGTTTAAAGTTTTTGAAAAAGGTTAGTTAATTAAACAAACAAGAAATCATTTATGTACCTACATTATTTATTAATAAAAATCCCAGAAATCTTTATTAATAAAAACCACTGTGCCATCGATTTGCCTCGCCCGCCGCCATCGACATCATTTGGCACATGTGAACACCAAAAGAGATATGCCCACCGATCGCCGCCAGTCCCCACTCCGATCCTGATCCCTATCCCGCTCCCAATCCCCATCCCAAGCCCGTCTCATCTCTCGCTCTTGTTCGTCTCGGAGCCGAGTTTGGAATATACGAATTCGCTTGACCGCTCCAACGTCCAGCTGTCCGTGTGTCCATCGAAGATCCCCGTATGGGGCGAGTCGACGGGCGGCCAATTCACCTGTCGCGCCGTTTTGTTTGCCTTACGCAAAAAAAAAACGAAAAATAAATAATAAAAAAAGAGGAGGAGCAGCGGAGGAGCTGCGACCTAGTCGTATGCAGCTTTATGCGAAAATTCCATGAATCTGATCGTTTCGGTGGAAGCGTATTAGATATTTGGCATTTCGGCTTTCCACTGACTGACGTACAATGCCACAGCCAGGAGGAGAGAGGAGGAAGTGGAAAGGAAAACCCGGCGGGGTCAGCGCACACACGTGACCCCAAATGATCGATGGTATTGCCCAGCTGAGGAGTCTACAGAAATTAAATGGATTATAATTATTATGCATGGCACGTTTGCAGAGCTTGGCTCACTTTTATTGTCAACCAATAAAGTGGCCAAGAGGGCAAAATCCGGCGGACAGGCCAACATGTTGGCCCGGGAATTGATTTGGCCCGCAGCGACCATTAACAGGCGCAAAGCCCCAGCCACAGATTCAGATTTGGCATCATCATCTTTGGCCAAAGAAGCCAGAGAAATAACCCTAAAGCCGCTTTGGATGATGATCATCGGGCTGCAGGGGCCGAGTGGATGACATCAGGTGCAGTTACAGTGGGGCTTGCATAAGGGAAACCGGAAAGGTGACAGGATAATCCACTTTGAAAATATGTATTTGTTTGTTTAATTAATATAAAATAATAAATATTAAATATAACACTTATTTTATGTATATTTTATATATTAGCTCATTTTTTTATGAGCCCAACTGTATAGGTTGCTTGAATTCCTGCGGACATTTTTGCTAAGCTTAAAAGACACAGACAACGAGGCATGTAACAACATAAACAACAGAATACTATTTGGCCTTTTGCACCTTTTTGGCATGAACAACTTTTGGTAGTGGGAAGCGGCCAAAGGAGCAGGAGGAGGACAAGGTGGAATCTCCCCGGGATGAGCTGTGTGCGCCGCGAGAGATCTTTATTTCGGGTCGAGGCGGCGGCCGATCGGCCAAGTCGACAACGCCCCGAAAGGCACAATTAAAATTTCACGCTTTTTTCCGCGAGACCAAGGGGCTGGGGAGATGTGTGACCATCAGGACCAAAAAGAGACACCACCTAGGAGCCGAAAAAAGCAGGAAAATAAAAAACAAAACAAAAACACCTTGACCATTTTTGGGCTTACATTTTAGCCAGCGAACGAAAACAGTGCGGCGGCATTTTCGCTTTGAGGCAAGCCCAGGAGCAAACTTTCAGCGGTACCCTGCACTGAGAAAAACTACTGAATTAATCAAGAAAATTTTACTAACAAAATATCGACTAAATATAGCAATTAAAGAGGTCAAAAAGCATTTAAAATTAAACTTGTTTGCTAATTTAAAATAAAATGTGGAAATATTAGAATATATTTCCAGTGTCGCAGCACAGTTGCAGCCGCCACGCGTGCAATTTGCTGTCGTCGGGGAATTGCCAGCGGCCCCTGGACACAAGCCCACAAACCCACAAGCCAACAAACTTGCAGAGTGGAGTGCTCAACTCTTCCAGAAAGTGTTAATTAGCAGCGCGCGTGCTAATTACCAATGCCAGTTGTGAGTGCAGCCAATGACAGCAGCAACATGAGCTGCAGCAGCCCCAACAGCAGCAACATGAGCTGCAGCAGCCCCAACAGCAGCAGCAACTCCAACAGCAACATTAAGTCCGGCAGCAGCCAACAATAAGATATGTTGCAAATGGCAGGCGGGGAAAATGTCAACGTCAGCGGCGCCACAACATGTTTAGAGATGCGTAAGTCGGTCGGATGAAATATCAATTAAATGCGAATTAATGTATAGATGTCGCGAATGTCCCCACAAACAAGCATAATAATCTAAGCATTTTTATTACAATTTTATTTAAGTTAGGGAATGCATTTGAAATTGGTTTACTAAATGTTATTTATGACACAATTCTTGGAGCGAGTAGTAATTTTAATTAATAATAAAAAGGAAAATCAATTTAAAGTAGCAAAATTTGCATGCTAAGAACTAATTAATTAAATAAAAAAAGCCCCCTTTACACCATTACCTCCATAACCTTTATCATTACAAATATTTTCAATAACTGCTTTGAGGTTTTACCCATTCAGCATTTAAATACAATTTTAACAAGAATTTTTCATCTTTTATATTAGTTTTTTATTGGATTATAACCCATTTTCCCTACCCACAATATATTTACCGAAATAAAAGAACAAAAACCAATTGTAATAATCTCATTTTACATTATAAATTTACAAATTTATTAAACAACTCCGAAATTCCAAGGTTCATCTAAAAAGTGTGCTATGAAAAATGTTCACAGGGGGTTGCCATATCAGCGATTTCTTTTCACTCAATATGGCAGCTCAATAACATCATGGCGTTGTTTACAGCACTGTTGTTGGTCCGCCATCGATAACAGCAATGGAAGCACACATCGATTGCCATTGTTTTTGGCGTTTGTTTTGTTTTGATGGCGTATACGCACAATAAAACCGAATATTAAGCATACGTACTGTGGGATTCTAACAAAATTCTTTTTATTAAATAAAATGCAATAAAATTCTAGAAAATTCAACAAAAATTTTAGAAAATTAATAAAAATACAGGTAAATATATATAATAACTTAAACATAAAAAAATAAATACTGATTTTTGTTTTCCTCTTGTTTAGTTGAAAATAAATTTATTTTAGGATATTTAAAAGTATGTCACATACATTTTGGTACCTGTAATTATATGATATGTATTTTAAAGTCTTCTAAAATTCAACAATAAGTACTTTATTTATAGTATTTTCTTAATTTATTGTCAAAAAAGCCTCCACTTAAATATAGTAATCAATGCTTGCCTTTTGTAATTACGCATTTAGCCAGATTTATTAACCAAACGAACCCAAATAACAAAAACAAACAAGATCGAAAGAGTGGTGCAAAAAGAGAGGTAGAAAACAAGAGAATGAAAGAGAAAATCTATATTTAAGATAGTTACTCTTAAAAATGTTAAACCAAATTATTGTTGAGTTCGAGGTTTGATATAATTTTCTCAGCGTAATTTAATTATTTATTTACAAAATTACAGAGGGTGCAACTAAGAATGTTAACTATTCGTAATTCCCATCAAAAAATTATATACAAGGCAGTTAACTAATCTATGTCTCAGTGCGACGCTTTGCACATGGCGAAAATGAAGGCAATTTTTAACATTGTTTTGGTTCAGCAGTCTGTTAGGCTGAGAATCGATGCCACCTCGCTCGGAGAGTGGGAGCTCGAGCTCTCCCTCTCTTTTGGTTGGGGCATGGGAGACCATTCGGCTGCCTTCGGGTTTCGAGAAATCCTATAAATACGAGTGCGACCGCGCATCTGAAAGATTTAAATTTCTTCCAAAGCCCGCTGAAGAGCTAACAAAAAAGAGTGCAATTTCCAAATCAAGATTTTCTTGCTTTTCCACCGATCGCGAAAATTTCTAACGTTGATGAACGCTTTCGCGGATGCTCGGAATGTAAATTGTCTTTACCTCCAATAAGAAATACACGTGTGTCTGTGAAAAAAAAACCCTTATACAAATAATATATCAACCGAAGCGGTGGCCTAAACAAAACAAAAATACAGGGCATTGCCAAAAAAAAACAACATCAACCAGAAAAATCGAGAAAAAATACACAGAAAAACAGAAACAAACTGAGAAATAATGGACAGACAAACCGTCAATTGAAAACAAATAGTACAATGAAGTTTTATTTTTGGATCAGTTGGACTCTCGGCAAGTAAAGGTAACGCCAATTCGTAAATTCGTAATCTGCGTAGGCCAGCGACCTAATTTCAGCGCTAAGTACAAGTATTTCCCCTGGCCGAATGCCTCTTTTTTCAGGTTTTTATTTTTTTCGCTGTCTTGGCCGCTTTACTTATTTGTGTTTTTCATTTTTTTTTTTTATCAACCCAATATATGCGCAATTTGCGCGGTGCAAATGCGAAAGATGGAATTTCACTGGCCGCTTCCTTTTATGGCTCGAATTGATAAACCGCCAGAGACAGAGACTCTCGGTGATATAACCAGAATCGGTCAAATGCACTTGCATAAATGCACGTGTCGGCGGATTTTTTTGCCTTTTTGGTTTTCGGTTTTTGCTGCTTTGTTTTTTTTTGCCGAATAATGGAAAAATGTAGTATGATTTCGTATGCGGCGGCCGTCGCCGTCGCGACGCGTCGTTTACCTAACACCTTTCCATTCTAGCGCCGCCCACGAGTAAATTTAATTACTATATGTCTGCATTTCGGCGCCCATTTGCACTGCACTTAAGTACAGACGCGGTCAAGAGCATAGCAGCTGGAAAATTTATCATTATATCTTAATAGAACAGTAACAAATATTAAATAAGTGCAATAACTACTTAAAAGTTACCTAGGAATGACTTAATATTCGAATTGATATCTTTGAGGAAATAAATTGATATAAAAAACTAAACTAAGACCAACAATATATATCTTATTGGAATAATCTAAATAAAACAAGAAAAACACCCCCAGAACTTGACAATTCAGCAATATTTTTCTGGCCCAAACTGTGTGCATTGGCTGTACATTTGCCCTCATGTGTGTGGTATCAAAAAATTGAAGAGTTATCAGGCAATCAGTTTTGGCATATGTTATAACACACTTATCGTTCGAATCGAATCGAAACGAAACGAAAACAACGCTGGTAGCGTGTTTGGGCGGTAATCAGAGTGTGTGTACCTGTACCCGAAGATACGGTTACGACTTATTTTATTTTTTTTTATTATTTATTTTATTTACGGCTTGGTTACAGCAGCCACATCTTAAGAACCGAAACGAGATTAGATAGATAATTAGATTAGATTAAAAATATAAGATGCAAACTGCATTCCATTAGCATAAGTTCATTTTGGTGAGTTGTGTAATAGCTGAGTGGAGCGAACATTTTGGTAACAAAAATTGGAAATAGCTTTATTTTTAATATATTTTTTATATAAATAGCTTCATTTTTAATATATTTTTTATATAAACAGACAGGAGGTTGGAAGAAATTTTTATTTATACATATATTTAAAAATTAATATAAAGGTCGCGCAAGATGGTTTTTAAAATATATTTTTAAATCTTTGTGAGATAGATACGAAAATAATTTAAATAGATTTAAAACTGGCTAGGTTTTTTTTTTAAGATATAGCTGCAGTGACAGCACCGATCCCTAAGATAAAAGGGAGGCTGCGCCCAAGATGCAGGCAGTATAGTTTTAATCTTGCAGTGTTCAGGTTCAGATTTCCGGTTTCTAATTCAAACCCAGTGAAAAAAGTTAAGGTTTTATATTTAAGGCAAAATAATGATTGCATTTTCATCACATTGTTAAAATACATTTTACTTTAATTACATTTAAAACAGTAATTAATTACTGCATCTTATTTTTAATACGCATTTCTTCCAGAAAAATCATTCTTATCTAAGTTATATTTATTCTTTTACTTTCAGAGATTCAGTGCGACATATTAAACCAAAAAATATAGACACGTGTCTTGAACGTTACACAGAAATTTAAATATACATATATATAGTCATATATATATTTTTTATTGCAATTTTTGATCGAACTTTGATCGAAGAACGCAGCGCACGTGAGATGGACATGTTATTCATAATTTGCTGTTTCCTTTGCTTCAATGGATTATCGGGTGAGTAAATATGGCCAAAAATAGCCCATTAATGAAGTGAATCAGTACCACGAATCGGATAATATAGTCGTCGTTACGCATTTGTTTACTTTGACCCTCTTGAGATAATTTTCTTCAAAAAAAGTGAAAACAGAACAGCCAAATGGAAATAGCCCTACGTCACGGCAGCAGCATCATGGGGCTATATATATGCATACATATATCGATCGGATTTATCATATGACGTGTCGGAAACTATCTATAGCTTCGCTTCTGGCCATATGCCATGAGGATCTGCCGCAGTCTTCTTCATTCTTTGCATACCGCCTTTTGTTTTTGTTGGTTTTTTCTTTTTGTTTTGTTTTTTTGTAAACACATGTTGCCGCGCCAATTTTGTGGTTTCTGTTTTTGTTCTTTTTTTTGTTTTGTTTCCGAATTTCATTGATAATTCAAATGGCCGCGTATCGTTCACAAGTGTGTGAATTTTTGGTTGTATTTAGTATTTTGTTTTTCTCTTTTTGTTTCTTTGGGTCGTCAAAATATTGTTTATTTTTTATACGATTCGTTTTTGTTTGGCTTTCGCTGGCGAAATGTTTTTCTATGAACCGGAGCACCAGCGACCTTGCTTGATGCCAGCTTTCGAAGGGCATGGGCAGTGGCTTTACCTTTTGTTTAAACTATATAACCTGAAGTGCGTCACAAAACATGTATGGGAAGGGGGAAATCCGAATCTCGAAAGTTTCAAGTGCCAAAAACATAAAGATGCGGTATCTGAGATGAGTCATTGACGTTAGAGGAACTCCTTATTAGGAAATATCTTTTATTGTCACACTTTTTTAGAAAATAAAAGACCACACAAAGTGGGTGGAGATCAATAATGAGAGCAAGCTTATACTTTATGATGTTACAATGAGTCACCCAGGTTTCTTTGAATATTTTGAGTCAGTTTTTGGGTCACAAAAAAGAGAATATTAAAGAATGGATTTAAATAAATAATAGAATGTTTTAGTAATGTTCCCATTCCCATTTTGATATACCCTTTTTCTTTAAAAACTGCGCACCGTAAATATATTTAAAGAATGCACATTGATAAGAATAAAGAAATATATATAAATATCAGTAGAATTCGAGTGCTATAAGCAAATTTTTCGCAACTAAGAATCTGCAAATAGACGGACAGTAGATAACACAATCTCCCAGGCACTTGAAATTCACATTTATGTGAAGTCCCATTCCATTTTTATTCCCCCCTTGGCTATATAGACACAGTGATTAATGCTGAAAATAGCTTCATGCACTTCCCAATTTACACTTCGTTCCAAAGATATTTCGGTAATGAATTTACAATATTATTGAGGTTTATATTTTAATTTATATTTATTAATGCTGATATTTTGATAAAAAATTATTATAAGAAGGAAATTTAAATATTAATCTATTAATTTGTGATCAAATAAAAATATTTTAAGTACTGCCATACTTACAATAATAATACTATTTTTGATACACAAACATCTCCAAGTTACTATATTCCCTAGCACCCCCGCTTATGTACAACCGATATCGGAAGAAACATGTGTTAATCTAAAGAAATCTAATGTGTTTAACCTTGAGTGTGGAGTGGAGTCTTGATTTTTATACAGAGACCGAGCAAGGAGGAGTGCCACAACAACACACACACAACAAGCGTGTGGAATTCCAACTTAATCTGTGGGGCGGCGGTCTTATCAATCCGAGAATGGGTGACAAACGACAGATAGTCTATTGTAGAGCGTGTTTCGTTACGTATATAAACACACAGACATGGTCGTCCAACTGCCACCAGTTAGCCAGTTAGGCAGTTAGCCAGCTAGCCAGTTGTTGTTGTTGTTTTAGGTACCATGTTTGCCCAATAAATTCCATCCAGATGAATACGGTAAGTGAACTTAGAACGAAACCAGGGAAGTTAGCTACCAAGTTTTCCTCTCACAATCGAGCGACGAACGACGACGAGCGTTGGGGCGATAATGAAAACTCTCTCAATGCGGCGGCCGCCAGCCCCCTGGAAACACAGTTTTCCATTACCTGATGAAATGGCCAAAGGCTAACAAAAGTGTGAATGCACTTGAAAGTTACTTAAACTTATGCAAGTGTCTATTGGTTAAAGAATTTTGTAAATAAATGGGGGAAATAAAATCAGACAGATTAGGGCTTAAATGTTTGACTGGAAATATTTAAAAATAAGTATTAAACAATTTTATTGTTAGAAATTCAAGTAACAAATTTCTTTCAGTGCCGGCAAACCCCCCCTAAAAAATGTGGCCTTTGACTAACCCACTAAGTGAGCTATTTTGGCTCCGACTCCCCTTGGGTTAGTTACTAGGGGGTTGCTTTTGGCCTACAATTTCCCAATTTCCTGGGTTTGGGTTATGTCACCATACCATTTCCATAGTTTGTTGTGGCAAATGCAAATGTGAAAGGAAATGGAAATGAGGGAAATGGCTGGGCGGAAACACTTTCTGGCCTTGACAGAGGTTTTTCTTTAGTCGAAATACATTTTGGTAGAGTTTCCTTATATATTGATGACGAATCAAGACCTCAGACCTCAGACGTCAATAAATGATAAATAGACTTTGCTCCACTTGAGTTTTCGCCGTGTTTCTTGGGAAGGAATTTATCAGGGGCAATTCTGAAAAGAAAAGAAAGGAAAGGGGAATGCCAAAAAGATTCTGTGGCCATGACATTGCAGACTGGCCGAGTGAAAGGCGTTTGTGGGTGAGACGAGGGGAGACTCTTGATAAACGCTGTTCTATTTATGCTCAGCTAAATATCTTTTGTGGGCAACAGGCTCACGTCATTTCTTAATTTGATTGTCGAGCACTCGAAAGGGGGCCTGAGCTTTCTTAATCTATTATTTTTGTGCACTCGCATTATCAACAAATTGGACTGCTTAAAATGTTTAAAAAAAAATAAGGAACAATAGAAATTCAGACTGGGAGGAAGCCCTCTTTGGGATAAAGCTTCATTTAAAACAGTTTTGATAATAGAACTAATCAAAAAAGAAATTAAGAATTAAGTTTTTAATTTATTTAAATTCTTTAACAATCTGTAGCTTTTGTTGTACTATTTTTCTGTATTTATTTTTCATAAACAATGTGGATGTGGATACAAGAGAAACAGCTGCTTCGGTTTAAGAAATAATTTTAAAATACCTTTAATTTAATTTTCCCCACAAACTATTCTTAAACCTGTTAAATAAATATATATCAATAATATTTACCTTTTAATTAGCATTTGGGTAGCTGCAAAAATAAGAAATCCCCTAGACACCTCTATTTTTTTTATGAATTTATATCTGATTTGCTGCCACAAGGCAAATCTCATTAATTATGGATATAGTTGCCTTTATGTTTAATTAGCGCTGAAGTGCAGAAATCAGTCAACCAGTTTTATGCCAAATTCCTTGGCCATGAATCACATGCGAGGGTCTGTGTGTTGTGAAATGTGGAGCAAAGCGATTTGAAAGTCATGGCAGTAGTATCTATGGGGTTCGATGATGATAAAAATAGAAGACGTCCATGGATATGGCTGAGCACTGCAACCAGCTAGCCGTCTAATCTGAATGGATGTGTATCGCGCATAAGTATTAGTCATTCCCATAAACTTAGTCATGGAAACACTATATTTCTACAGTTTAATGTACTTTTTGCTTTACTTTATTGAAATATTTCTTGCCTTACTACGATCGTCTCATCACCTCGGCATCCACGCTGGCCCGAATCAGGGTGATGTTCCTGCTCAGCTGGAAGGCCAGTTTCGTGTTGAATCTCATGTCCGGCATGTAGGCCGGAAAGTGATCCGGATTGAGGGCAAAGTGTGTGGACGTATAGTTTACATTCTGCGAACAGAGAGACAGAGATATGATATGGGGGAAAGCGATTTGGGTTTCATTCAGACCTTATTCCTTTCGCCGAAATCGGTGGATCTCGCTTTCTCTGTGTTTCAGTTAATACGCAATTGATGTGTTTATACGTATCTATGCTTATTTATTTCATTTGTGTTTATTTGTTTATTTTTTATTTGGCTTTGCCGTTCTTTTTTTGTTCCTTAATGGCGCTGGCGGTGTGTGTGTGTATATTTTTGAACAATCGTATAGATAGCATTGTTTATTTGAGACAGAATTTTTAACTAATTTGTTGCTCTGTTTATGCACGGCTCGTAAAGATAAAGATTATGGGAAATTTTTTCATCAGATTTCAAACTGTGAGTAGGTCAGAAATGGTTTGTTTGCAACGCCTTGAAAGGTTTAATCAGGTGTTTAAATTGTTTCTGGCTGTTAAGTAACCTGCTTCGGCATTTTTTTTTTTTCTGTGCTGTTTTAACGAGTTGTGGAATGTTTGTGGAATTTTTAACAGGCGTTTTTTAAATTATTCATGGTAGTAAAATGCATATTACAAGTATATAAGTGGAAAATTGTATAGTTTTTGAGCTCAGAAATAGCATTTTTACAAGAAATAAATTCATTTAAGTGACTCAAAGTTAGGTAAATGTTTAATTAAAGAAAATATTGCGCTCACACTTGGTTGTCTTGTAATGAATACCAATTTTTGTGGTCTTTTTGAAGCCCTAAAATATTAAATTGATACAATGCTGACATCTCTGCGGTTCCAAGGTCAAAAGAACCAGTTTCTTCAAAGGCAATAAAGTGACTTCCTGTGATGCATTTGTTCATTTGAATGATGCATTGCTACGTGCTTCGATTCTTTAATATAACTTACCTGATTGATTGATAGAATATTAGCTTTTTAAACTCACCGCCAATAGGGGACATGCATCTGGATAGTTGCCGGATTGCAAAAGTTTCCTAAGAACCGCATTTAGGATACGATTCTTGCTGCGAAACCCAATGAGGTGGCAGCCATCCACTCGGATCTTGAGCAGCTGCTGGACGAATCTCTCCCGGCGATTGAGCAGCTGACCCACACTCAGCTCCACCCACATCTTGTGAACAGGGCGGCGCAGCAGGAGCAAGGTGTTGAGGAAATTTCCCTGGCGCTTCGGCATCTCGACTATGTCGCACGTAAAGGCCTCTGCCGTTGCGGGATCAATAACCGAGCAGTTTATTTCACGCCAACGTATCTCGAAGTCGCGCTACAAGTGGGTGAGGGAGCCCATTAAATAAATGCGCATCATATGCTGTCGACTTTATAAACTTATAGTCTTAGTCACGGTTTCCCCAGCAACAACAAAAGATCTTTCGATCCCCCAACTGCATCTAATTTCGTTTCATGGCATTTTTTCGTGCACAGAAAAAGAGGTTTACAGTCAAACTTCCCTTGATTGAATTTAATTTAACATTTTAGCAACTATAGATGTATTAGAATATTGTTTATATTTTTAATCAAAAGGAAATATATTTATTTGCGGTTGTATTTTCTTTATCTTGAAGTAAAATGTATAGTATTGTTTTTTTATTAGTTCTTTAGAATTTTTTATTCCCGGAACTCAAGATAAGGATTATCTATGCTTTTTTCTGTAGGGCTTGGAGTCGATTACAAACACAGGCCTCCTCAATAAATGAGTAATCAAAAATAGTAAATATAAACAAATACATTTATAAGATTTTATATTGAATTTAGATAATAATAGCATTTTTCTTTGATTTTTTACTGAACCAATTAAAAGCATTAATAAAAGTGTTATTTTCAACCTTCCCAAAGTTTGAATATTATTAAATTTATTGCAGTCAACATTTTATTTTTAAAAATACAAATTTTCTATTTGAATGCTTACTACAATACTTAAAAGTTGAAATACCAGTTTCTAATTATTTCTGCTCATACTTAAATATGTTTTATTAAATATGTTAAAGTAATAAACACTTTGAGAACGTTTTAAGTAGCTTATAGTTATTTTTACGTACGGTTGCCAACGTTGGCTGCCATAGAACGGAGAGTACTAGGCAGCATAATAATCCCAGCGGAAAGGCGTCAGTCATCGTACTAACGAGCCAGCGAAAGACACATTGCTGTGGCCCCAGTGCAGTAATTATTAAAAAATAATTATTATTATTATTTTGTATACAAAATATTCATATATATGTATATGTACAAATTGAATATATCAGCGCACATCTGTTCGTTTGCTCTCGTTTCCTGTGATGGGGCTCAGGGGGCTTTCGGGTAAGCAGGGTTATTTTTTGTCATTAATCAGACATTTCACGCTGTCCCGTATAATTTAATTGTAATTGTGCAATTTGTAGAAAATAATGCGAAATAATTACTGCATCCTTCCCTCCCGCCCCATATAAATTCAAGGCATTTTTGTTTATTTATTTTTAATTTTTGCATATTGAATAATTTGTGCAGTCGTGTGGCGGTTGTCAATGTGGTTTGTTTATTTCAGTAAAAGGAAAAATGTGTGTTTAATTAGATTGTTAATCTAATTATGGCATTGTTTATTGATGTTTGGAATATTTAATTTCGGGAAATGGGAGCTTAAATATAGGTTAGTTCATAAAAACCTTTAGCTGGAAATCTTTAACTAATTGTTATATTTCATTTCATTGCTTTATAATTAAAATAAATAATCTTGTGATTTTCTTTATTAATTGTTATCATTTTCAAGGAGTTTATATTCCCTTTCTATATGTCTTTAATATATTAAATACATTTTCTATAACCGCACGTTGTTTTTTTTCGCTCAATGCCAACTCAATTTATAAATAACTCATAATTTAAACAAAAAATAAATAATAAAAAGGGAACTGACTCGAATTGTGACACGCATTAGTTAATTCCCTGTTCCATTTGGCGCGTTTACCTTTCCCCATATGGCCAACTTGGGTTTGCACTTATAATTAATGATGTGCGCTGTTGTATTTTTGCCTAGTGTAGTGGTAGCCCCTCTACTATAATTGATCTATAATTAAGATAAGGTTTACTACGCCTGTCGCTGCCGGCTTAAACGGGGCCGAACCGCAAAAAATAAATAAATAAAAAAATGTAGGCATAAAAAAAGAAAGCGGTGCTCATACGAAAATGTTTTGTTTACGCAATTCTAACGTATTAGTTGGCCATTTATAAACTTTGGTTACTCAGGCCGAGGGGGAAATATCAAATTGTGGAAATATTAGCAAAAAGAAGAAACGCTAATGGTAATGCCAGTGCCGTGAAGTTGGGTGAACCGAGCTAAATGGCCTCTTAATTGGTTCTGTGGCTATGCGGAAGGAGGCCAAAAATCTGGAGTGACGAACGCCTATTTGCTCTACTCTACGCCGGCGATTAAATTAAATCGCATAAATTACGCTTACTTTGCGCGACGCGTGAGAGACGTTGAAAATAAGATTGATTGCGTTTTGTTTCGGTTCGAAATACATTCGAAATTATACTTCTGATTACCGCGGGGTCTGATGTCACATTTTTCGGCAGGCTATACACGGATTATATTGCCGTTTAACTCGAGTATGATTAAATCGCATCTGTCATAGTTTATTTTAATTTTTGTAGCGGTGGCTATTGTTTATGACCATCAAAGTGAAAATATACACTGCGGTTAATAAAAGAATTAATGTGAAATTAAATTGTGCTTAAATGCAGATGAAATAATTAAATTTAAATGCTTCGCTGAATCTTTATATGTGCATTTATTTAAATACCGAAATGTGATTCATTGATTGGGGGTAAAATGAATAGTTTTTAATGTTTCTTAAATGGTATAAAAATATAAAAGCTCTCTAACTTTATTATAAATACTTTAAACTTTGTTATTAATTTTTGACCCACAACAACTAATTGTTTAAATAAAATATATTTATATCCAAAGAAAATTTGAGATTGCAAAAGCCTTTTAGATGAATGCAAAGCTTTGTTTCCATAAAATGCGATTCTGCGAAATTTTTATGGGGATCGGAAGCGGACACACGGTTGAAAATTTCAATTTCAAGGGAAAAGGCTCAAGTTCTCTTGTTCATTCGCTTTTTCTGGTCTTTTGAAGGGAAATAATTTAAATTTACTACAAATAATTTCATTAAATTCTTAAATTTCTCAAAAAATCCTGGCTTAAATCACCGTTTTCCCCGTGAATCATCACCAAATTAATTACTATGATTCATGGCTAGTAAATCACAGTTTAACGAAAAGCTGTCTGCCTTCCTGCTATTTTTTTTTGTAAAGGTTACTAAAGTCACAGTTTTATGACTGCCATAATGACCGGAGTTCGCTTAAAATGCCATAAAATGTACGAAAATATGATAATGCCCGGAGTGAACATTAGATTCGCCATCAGCAAATTATCAAAGAGACAATTTCTCAATGTTCATGGTGATTGACGTGAATGGGTAAAACAAAAGCTGAAATGCTAAATGGGGGGAAAAATGAAATAGTGTGTACATTTTGCTTTTTTTGAACGGTCTCTAATTACTCCATCAACTGCGGGTCTTCGTCGTTGCTGGCAGGCCACCACCTCGTCAGCGGCGGAAACCTCTTTTTCCCCCGAAGACGACCTTTCAAATAGTAGTTAAAAGTAGACGACGACCTCCCTCCTCTTGATTTCTTCAGTTTTGTTTTTGTTTTTTTGTTTTTAGTATTTTCTCGTGTAATGTTTGTTTTGTTTTTTGTTTGGTTTAAGTAACTTTGCATGTCAACGAGCGTGTCAGGAAAAAATGCGAAACAAAAATAAGCGACTGCTAATTGTACTGAAATTTATTTTCGCTCTGCGGTGCGACGACGAGTATCTGTATCTGGTTTTTGTGAGCTGTGAGCTGTGGTGCTCCTCTGCTCCTCGCTGCCTGAATTGCATTTTTGCATGCCGGCCTTCGGCTGTAGATCAATCAAAAAGAAATATGGATCGCCTCGTTCGCAGCTTCAAAGTCTCCGTATCGGTTGTGTATCCGTGTATCCGTGTATCAGTGTATCTGTATCCGCGTCTGCTTGGCTCCCTGGTGACGTAAGTGGGCAGTAGCTGCTTCTCGGCTGGTGCTCCCCTATATAATCGTCATAATCACAATTATAATCATCGCCTTCGTCGCCAGAGCGATCTCCGCTAATGAGCGCCGACCCATTTATAAGGCGGATATGTGCTTAGGTAATTTGCATCGAATTCTTTTTTTTTTTTAACCTTTGGAACCTGGAACCACACCGTTCTGTCTCTTTTTTTTTTTTTTTTTTTTGCTGACCCACAGGCGATAAAAAATCATTACTATCCGTTTGGGTCAATAAACTCGCAGTGCAAAGCAACCACAAAAAGTATATAGATATATATTATAACAAATAAATGAACCGACAAAGAGAAGAAAGCAAAAATACCTTGCACATGTAGAATTTATTGGCTAGCTAAGCATTTAAATATATATAATTCTGAAAAATCATACTTCAACAGAAACTAGATTCAGAATGAAATTTTTACTGTGCCCGTTGTGGTCGAGTGATTATTTTTGGAGTGTTTTTACAAGGAAAACTTAAAGCCGTTTCGTGGTAGATAATATATTTTATTGTTTTTCACTTTAAAAACCATCACAACATAATTAATTTGATATTAAATCTGTGGGGTGTGTTTATTATACAGTTGAAATTGCCTGTAAAATTATAATATATTTTCTGTTAATAGATTTTAATTGTAGGAAACGTGTAAACATCGTAATAATTATATTCCCAATAATAAAGAAGATCAATTCCAGAGGTATTCAAATGATTTATTATTGATCCCAACACGCACAGTTCCCTATAGTTTTCAAGGCCCTTTTTTGTGCTTCTGAATTTCCATCGGTTGGGTTAACAAATTACATATTTGTATATTTCTGAACCTCGTAACCATCTATGAATAAAATTATTAATAAAAATGCCAAATTCCAGAGGTATTTTCAAATACTCTCTTATTGATCCCTGCACGCACAGTTCCCTGACATTCCTAGCACCCTTTTATGCGCTTCTCAATCAAACGACTGCCAGCACGCACACATGACCACACACATGAATAATTGCCCCGTCTGGGGGCTGTCATATAGATCGCTCCGACCTGATAGCAGAAGAATATAGCCGCAACGACTTATATCTATTTTAAATTACGTTCAATTAAATGCGTTTCACCTACAAAGTCTGCGACACACACAGCACAGCACAGCAGTGACGTCAATATCGAAAATACTTTGATAACCTTCGATCACGATCGGGAAGAGTTATTGTAACCATTTTCGATGCGAAGACGACGACGACGCATTTGTGTAACAAAAGTTTACCACACCAAAAATTGATAATACCAGCAATTGGGGGCAATATTGATTCAATGAAACGATCGATCCATATCGATCCATCCAATAAGGGAAGAGGCACAAAATCATTTGGGTTTGTTTCACACTGCAATTGTTTTTCTTTTCTTTTCTTTTGTTTGTTATTGTTATACCCCATTGCCATTTCCCCATTTTTATCGCTCTGGCGCCTTCTTCCCTCTTTTATAATTCAATGATAAAATGTCAAAAATCAATAACAATAAATAAATGATAAACGAGAGTGTCACTCTCATTGTACTTTGTATTCCACCAAAAATAAATTTCATTTCTTTTCGTTTGTTTTGATTGGGTTTTTTGCTTTCTCCCCGAGTGTGCCTAATCAAATTGCAATTTTTATAAATTTACCTCAAGATTTATTGAATAATTAATTCAGGGCTATATAGTTTGTTGGCTGGAATGTGATTTTCCAGATCGATCGATCGATCGATACAAATATTGAACTTGAAGGGCATTTAAATCAGTTTGGAATTTTAGGGGGGTGTATTGGATTCCGATACTGTAACTTCAAATTATATTATTAATTTATACTTTTTTTTTTTAATATTTAAAGCTAATTGGTTGCTTTAATTTAATTTTTCCAGCTCTGCCCATCATTGACTTGGACGAAATCCCACAGATAGCCCGCTGCCCACCGGACAGCCAGAAAAATGACACCCTAGAGAGGTGTTCCTGCCTACCTTGCCCCGAAATGCCGAGCTGCAGCCATGTGCTCGTCGAGATTTATCCCGGCAATGGGGAGCCCGGCAGCTGTTGTCCCCACTACGAATGCCGGGAAACGGAGCCCGTCTGTAATGGCACCAATGTCACCTACTTTCCCAACAAGTGCACCAAGTGCGAGTCGTGCAATTCCCATGCCATTCCCTGCATACAATTCTGTGACTTGTCTGCGATGGTCAGCAACTGCCTGATCATGCCGAACGAAACTGTTGTCGCCCTGGGCGGTACTTGGACGGAGGATGAGGGATGCACTTTGTGCAGATGTACTATGGATGGACAGCGCGATTGCCAGGCCACGGAATGCCCGCTTGTGGACTGTGATAGGCCCATTAGGAAGGAAGGGGAGTGCTGTCAAACTTGTCCGGATGAGGAACAGGCTCCACCTCACGTCTCGATCCTCCAGCCATATTCGGGTCCAACGAGAGGACCTCAACCTGAAACTGTCGGCTCGATATCATCAGCTGAAGGTTTCCCATTGATTCCGGACCTTCAATCACCTTTCAGCACGGTTTATTCCGATTTCTATGAGCTGTCCAGCAGTACCACCGATGCCGAGGTTAGCTCTGACGCCTCATCGGAAGCGCCTCTGCAAGAGAACAACTACTCCACAAGAGACCTGGAAGCGAGCACAGATTCAAGCACAGATTCTTCGATTGTCTCTCCAACAGATCAGAGTACGACAAATGGTGCAGTTTCTACTAGCGAGGCTCCGCCATCTTCAGTCTCCGATCTCACAGCATGGACCAGTCCGAGCCCGGCTGAGACCACGGGAACAGAGCAGAGATCAACACTTGAGCCCGAGGCCCAGACACCGGAGTCAACCAGTCAGGTCAAGGCGCCCAGTGAGGAGAAGGTTCCCCGCGACGCCAGGAATAATACCGAACATCGTCCCTATGTGTCCCAAGATCTCCTTAATACTGAATCCAAATCCTTTTTTGCCGTTCTGGGAACCATTTTTGTAGCCATTATTGTAGCTTCGGTATTTGTTTTCTACTTTATCTGTAAGTGCTGTAGAGATGGCAAGAAGCTGAACTATCACGAGGTCTCTACGCAGCAGCCTCAGGAGGTCTGCAATCTGAAGTCCTTCGATGATCCATCGATTCGAAGGGAAGGCTGCTTTTTAGAGATGAAACGAAGCATTAGTTGTGATTCCAGCACAGAGAAAAATATATAGTATCAGTTGTAGGTCGCCATCTCAGATTATTATTTATAGTCTTGTTAGCAAACATATTAATATTCATTGCGAGATGGTAAAAACTTTAATTTATAAAGTTCGATTTAGTTACAGCTAAGTTCTAATTTAAATCAATGTTTTTTCTCTGTGTGATTTCCATCCCGCAGACTGATTTTTGATCTTGACAAGCTTTCATCTAGTTTCCGCTAGAGAAAATAATACCAAAACAGTGGAAGAGGTCTGCATAATTAATAATAAATTAATAATTTTTAGAAAAAGAAACTAATTTCATCGTCAGTCTAGTAACAGAGAGCATTTTATATGGATTTCACAGAATTTAAGGACTCTGTTCCCCTTCCACATCGAAGGATAGTCAACATAGACATTGAAAGAAGCGAGCCGATCGAGCAAATAAGCGAAACTTCATGCATTAACCCTCATTCTAACACACACACATCTTGATCTTAAGACTATTGCTCAAATCAATTAATTAGGGTGATTAAATTAAGCAGCAATCGAGACAGAATTGTGATATCTCTAACTATCAAAACTGAGAAGATCATCGTCAGAGAACACACAAAAGTAAATGTAATTGGAAAGTATTAGTAGGAAACGCATTAGTTTGATTGTATTTTATGAATACTGTACGAAGCGCACTCACTCACTCACTCATTCATTAATTTAACTTAATTTAATATGTGGAAACATAGGTACATACTTACTTAGTTCGTCCGCAATACATCCACTACATTCATTCCTTTATGATCATTCTATTATTATATCCTAGACATGTATTCTACGACAAATAAAGCGATAAAAAAAACCAAAGTTTAAGAAAAACAAAAAAAAAATGTTAAATTTGTGTTATTATTAAGGTCTTGGGTTGCGGCTTTAATGGATGTTATTTTCGTTCTAAATTAAAAAAATATATTTAAAAAAGTTCCCTTTGGTTTTATTTACATCTTATAGTTACAACTTAATAGTTTTCAAGTTCTCAACTACCCCGCGCATCACCTTTGCTATTGGTGAGTCTGGCAGTTCATCCAATACAGATGCAGTTGTCCCCGCCAAGACGCCAACTCGTGGATCTATGGGCAACGTTCCCAAATGGGGAACTCCAGCGTACTTGGCCAGCTCACAGCCTCCGTTCGAGGAGAAGATGTTTGTACAGCAAGAGCAGCTGGGGCATACAAATCTGGGGAAATTAAATAACCGATAAGTAAGGCGAAGGATAAATATAAAAATTATTTAAGTTAAAGTCTAGGGAAAAACTGGGTTGCTTGGTGTGCAAACGATTTCGACTCACCCACTCATATTTTCGATGATGCCCATAATTCTGATACCGGTCTTCTTGCAAAAGGTTATCTCCTTGCGCACATCATCAAGGGCCACCTCTTGCGGCGTGGTCACGATAACAGCTCCATTGCATTGCATCTCCTTGAGGCACTCCATCACGGTGATATGCTCGTCCGAAGTGCCCGGCGGCGTGTCAATGATCAAATAGTCCATCGCTTCCCACTTAACGTCGGTGAGGAACTGCTTAATCATCATGGTTTTCTTGGGACCACGCCAAATGACGGGATCTTCGCGGTTCTTCAACAGGAACCCAATGGACATCACGGCCAGGGTTTTCGATTCATCCGTATAGATGGGTACCCAGCCCTCATCGCACATGAATATCTCACGTCCCTCCAGTCCCAATAAATAGGGAACACTCGGTCCACACAGATCTATGTCCAGCAATCCAACCTATAAGAATTGTCAGAGAATCAGATTGTCATGTTTTTGTGATGAAATTAATTGTCGCTCACCTTATATCCCATATTTCGCAAGGCCAGAGCCAACTGTGTGCTAACCGTGGATTTCCCTACTCCACCCTTTCCGGAGAGCACGGCAATAATATTATTTACTTGTTCCAAGAGCATTTTAATCGTTTTGTTTCAGGAGCCGCACGAAATCAATAGAAATTTAGGGATTTCAGCTCGGTCAACAAGTGCCATCAGCTGTTTCGCCAGGGCTGAAGTGGTGGGATGGTTCGGGTGTTTGTTAATTTTAATTGATTTTCCAAATAGTTTTGTTGATAAAGCGGCTTATTTTTTCGAAAACAGTTAGTACTTTTATAATAATTATTTACTTTTAACAATAAACTATTAATTATAAAATTATTATTACAAATATAAACTTGACGTTGAATAATAATGCTGGCTTTAACGAAACAAATACCTGAAACACCCTATTTCTGCACACGACATGGCAACGCTCCCTTATCAAGTTGAGAACTTCGCCAAACTGGCAACGCCGCACCGCCGGCAAGTGTCGATTTTTATTGGTCCAAGTCGGCGCAGCATGTTTAATTGAAAACAACTGCCCGCTGGTGGCAAATGATAAAATAAACGTGCGCAGAATACACCGGAATTGAGGTTCTAGGACCAGGGCCAGGACCATAGCACCCTTAGAAATCCGGTCCGGACGCCAGCGAGGCCGCAACCAGGCAGTGGAAGCCAGAGAGCCGCAGAGAATCGAATGTTGCGCAACCTTCAGTCCCCGCATGCACCTGAGCAGCCCCAACAACGGCGACGACGTAGGGAAAACAACAGTCAGAAGCAACCAACCACCGGGGCCATTGCCGCCTAACAACAACCACATCACGCCATCGCTTACATCTGATAATCGAATTTAGCGTTTGGCGATGAAGAAACGCTCCAGTTCACGTGGCACCCCGCCCGTCGGCGAGGGTGACCACCCTCCTCCATCATCATCAACAACTTCAGCTGCCTACAAACCGGGGGCGGCCAGTGCCCCGGCCACGCCCACAAAGGGACGGCGAGATGGCAGCGATGGGAGCGGTAGCAGTGCGGGCGCCAGACGAAAGCGAAAGGAGGAGATAGCCCAGACCTTTGTGATTGTTAACGAGCGGCCCGTGGACGATATATCCCTGGACTTCTTCTACAAGCCGCACACGATTACCCTGCTGGCTGTGTCCGTGCTGGCCGTGATGTACTTTGCTTTCGTCAGGTGAGATTGAAGGGAAACGATCTAGAGATTATGGTTTATCTTGGATAATCCTTGATTCTTTAGTCAAGTGAGGTTCTCTTAACAGAATATTTTTAAAGCAAGCATTTCTAGAGCTTAGAGTGCAAAGATAATTAGAGATAAGAGCGGGATCAAAAAGTCTCCCATCATCTGTAGGGCAGAACTCAAGTGCTTTAACCCCTGCCACCCCATTAGAAAACCGGGAGTTACCTCATAAAATACTCTAAAAACCCATATCATTTCTTATTATTATTAAACAAATTGTATGTCTATTCGGGTATCTATAGAATTCCTACTTATCTTTGCCTTTGATACTATAACATACCTTAATTTTGCCTTTGCTAAACGTTATATCGGTAGCCTACATCTTTTTTTATCTTTTCAAGGTAGAATTTAAATATTTGAAATGGTTGCTCTATCTTTGACTTGTCAACAACCTAAGAGACCAGTTCTAATTACATAAAAACTTATATAACTTGAGTCATCCTAATCATACAAAGATTTTTCCATATGAACAAGCACTATCATAAATATGTTTTAAACTAACACTGTAGTTTTTGAATCAGTAAGGCTCTCAATCTCTCCCCTTATCATGTTTAGAGCCTATAGAAAAAATAATTTCAATCAAAAATCTGTACCACGTGCGATCCGAGAACATAGTTTAGTTGTTGTACAGCGGGTTAAGCACTTGAAAGTATCACGAACACACTGCCAAATGTGTCAACTGAGACAGCCGAAGGTTCAAAGAGCCAAAAAAGAAATATATATACTTGCGCTAGACTATAAATATAGTATATGGAACTAGAACTAAACACAGGCGTAATGTACTCGCCGACTTCGTTCACCTCATCGTGCCATTGACCCCCAAAACCCCAGCGAAAAACGTGCTATGCTGATAAGGAATACTACAACGACCGAAATGGAGACCAAGATCAGCCACTTAGCAGTGCTATTATCTCGTTACAGGAATGAGGCGAACGTGGATGAGAATCTCTGGGCGGGCTTACTGTGCATTGTGTTCTTCTTCCTCATCGTCTCGGTGATTGCCTTCCCCAATGGACCCTTTACACGACCACATCCTGCCGTTTGGCGAATATTATTCGGTTGTTCGGTTTTGTACCTGCTGACGCTGCAGTTTCTGATGTTCCAAAACTATCCAACCATCAGGAGTATATTCTATTGGATCGATCCAAAGTTGAAGAACTTTCATATCGATATGGAGAAGGTAAGTGAACACTTCTTGTTAGCGTAATTACAGAATATACTAATGAAATGATTGGTTTTTCATAGGAATATGGCGTCAACTGTTCGGACATCAGCTGGGATCGCGTCAAGGGCCACTTGGATGTCTTTGCCTGGGGTCATTTCCTTGGCTGGGCATTCAAGGCCATCCTAATCCGTCACATGGGCATTCTGTGGGCCATTTCGGTGATGTGGGAAATCACTGAGATTACCTTTGCCCATCTCCTGCCCAACTTTATTGAATGCTGGTGGGATGCTCTAATACTCGATGTGATCATCTGCAACGGTCTGGGCATCTGGATGGGCCTGAAAATCTGCCAAATCCTGGAGATGCGCGAGTACAAATGGGCCAGCATCAAGGATATATCTACAACGACCGGCAAAATTAAACGTGCCATGCTCCAGTTTACGCCAGAGAGCTGGTCAGCCATCCGCTGGCTAGATCCCAAGTCCACGGCCATGCGCTTTGCTGCGGTCATCCAGCTAGTGATCTTCTGGCAGGTCACCGAGCTGAACACATTCTTCTTGAAACACATTTTCGAGATGCCCCCGGATCACTTTATTGTGATTGGTCGCCTCATATTCATCGGACTCTTTGTGGCGCCCTCGGTTAGGTGAGTGCAAAATAGAGGATGCAAGATACTAGAAAAGGATTTAAATGAATATCTTCTACTCGCAGGCAATATTATGTATATGTCACCGATACGCGCTGCAAGAGAGTCGGCACCCAGTGTTGGGTTTACGGCGCCATCATGGTCTCCGAAGCCATTCTGTGCATTAAGAATGGCAAGGAGTTGTTTGAGCGCACGCAAGCCATCAACATTGTCCTGTGGCTGACAATCCAAGTGCTAATCTCGGTGGCATTCGTCTATCTGGCGGTTTGGTGGCAGGCAAGTCTTTAAAAAGCTATTATTTAATCTAAATTGTATATTAACATACAAAATAATTGTTTTTTGAATCAGCAACGGCAGCTTAAAAAGGTTTCCTCAACACCAACGAAAAGTAAAGGAGGTAGTAGTCCAGCCCACTTATCTTCACCATCTAAAGGTAAGTCTTTTATATATTAATATAGCAGGCAACATAAAAAGGCATAAGAACCATTAAATCAAATGATTATTAATTAAAAGTAAAATACTTTTTAATATGAAAATTTCTACAAATTTTTCTAGAATAGTTTCTAGAAAGTAATAATTGCCTTTAATGTTGCCTGCTTTATTATGTTAATTAACTTTTCTTTCTGCACTCACCACTGACTTTCGTTATTATATTGGCTCACTTAAATGGTAAACGATTTCTCTAAACTTTTCTGCTCTCAATTTGAATTCTCCTTGCGCTCTCTTCCCCCTTTCTCTTTTGTATTTCTTTTTCTCGATAATCAAAAAGCACAAATACCAAGGAGTAAATCCATTGAAGCCCCCAGCACAGCGCACTACGATATTAAAATTAAAATAGTCTAAGACATTATTATTGTTAACTCTTTATATCAGCAACTTTTTCGATCTTAATATTTTTTATTTCACTTTTTTAGGTAAATTGTCGCCGCAAAAAGAGAAGAAATTAAAATAAGAACTTGATTGATATTTAAAAACAAAAAACTTGAAAGCTACAGAAACAAAGTGGATGAGGCCATTCATATTCTACTAAAAAGGAAACCAAAATAAGAGAATTATGTACATACACTTAACGAAAACTGTACTGATTAAATTAAATACATAACGTGTAAATATATATATGTATGTATAAAAGATATATATTATATATATATATATATTTATTTAAAAGACAAACCAAGAAAATGCTTGTTAATAATAATGCTCTACTTCTCTAGATTAATACAGATGATTTAATTGTCTTAGCTTAAGTTACAAACCGATCTATGTACAGATTATGTACAGTGCCATCGATTCTAGACCTCAAAGCAGGCCGACACGGTCTTCTTGACCGCATCCCGGGCATAGGGAATGTACGATAGCGAGTACCAGGTCATGGCCAAAGATTGGATGATAATGAATATAAGCGTAAGTCCAGCTTTTTTCAACTAAAAAAAATTGGAAATAAAAATAAATTAAATGGAAATCATAATAAAAGCTTAAAATTTGAATGAAACCATATAAAACGTCTTTTTTTAACTAATTTAAATAGAAGAGAACAGAAAATGTATAAGGTTTTTCGTTTTAAGCAGAAATAACAATAACTTAATGCTTTTAGTGAAGGAACAAAATAAAAATCAAACGAGTTAGCATGACAGAACCAAAATAAATATAAATAATAAGAATAATGTACCACGATGGCTGAAATAAACGTCATAATAATTGCCGCGATCACTATGCAGGTGGCTATCAGACGAGTATCGGCAAACATTTTCTTTATCTGCTTAAACGGACCCATCAGGAAGCATGTACTGAAATCAGGCACATAGTTAATATAGAGCATAAGGAAATAATTGATCTCTCCCTTACCTGGCCATGGAGATAATGTTACCCAGTGTGTAGAAGACCGCAAAAACCACAATTCCGCGATGCAGAAATAGGGCAATGGATCCCAAGAGGGAAAGGAAAATACCCAAGACAAAGCAGATGCAGAATGCCTTGATGCGTGTGGACCAACTCAATGTGGACATTTCGTTAATCTGCAATAATTAATGGGCATTTTAGTGCGTATTGTTAAGCGCTGATAAGCGTTGAGTCACAGTTCTCAATTTCTTCATGTGATCGGACCGGGGGAAGGGGCGTGTCTGGGAGGGCTTTCACAGCCCACCGATTATCGCCTCCATGCGCTAATTTCAGAAGTATTTAAGAAGTTGACAATGGACAGACACACACCTGTGTGATGATGCTGCTCTCCTCCTCCGGCGTGGGCTCATCTCCACTCAGAACGCGGCGTAGTTTGTCCATGATGTTGAGTTAGTCGCAGTAACAGCCAAGACTGTGATATGGTCAATAGAATCCTCAAGGCGGAATCAATAAACAAAACAAGTCTTCTGTAGTCTCTGGACTAGATTATTTTTCGCCCCCAAAAGACAATAGTTAAAAATAGTGATGCTGAAAACATCGATTCATCGAGTATCGATGTTTTTTAGCCGAGGGTTTCGATGAATCACAGATACATATCGACAATCGATCAATTTTTGAACGCGACTCGCAGTCTGGAATTTAGTTTGTGACAAGTGTGTTTTTGTTTATAAATGCGCACTTAATTTCCCGCGCGGCGGCTGCAGGATGGCAGATGTTTGTGTCCTTTGTGTGGCCGGGTTGGCGGCAGTCCCCCTCAAGTCGAATGAGATATACAGGATTGGAAAAAAAGCTGGTCTGGAGATTTGCATTGCCGATGATGTGAGTTTAAGTGAAAATATTTGCGAAACTAGCCAAATAATGTCCTTTCGAATGTGTACAGTCTATGGAGCTGGCCCATGGCATCGTCAGCCTCCTGCGAAGCGGCGTCGTCCGCATAGCAGCCGTGGCGGGCAGGATATTTGTGAACGAGGAGGAGAGGCAAGTATCAGACATTAGGAAGGAGGACGCCAGGGATGGCAAGGTGAGGCTGCGTTTCGGCAATGTGGAGGCCAGCCTGCGGTTTAATGAGGCCAATGAAGAGGTGCGTTATCACAATCTTAGCAGTTTTAAAGGAATTCCTGTTTAACATCACATATTTCTTGACAGGCCCAGGACAGCAGTGGGTTCGGTGAATGCCTGAAAGACAGAACTGTCGACACGACCGACGACAGCCTGTGTATACCTGAAACGCAGCCTCCGTCCGCAAATACTAGTGTTAATACCACGGCGGACAGCTTCTTTATACCTGAGACCCAGGCGATTATATCGGAAAGACCCGCGGGGAGGGGTGGAAAAGTGTCGCTGGACGATGACTTGATGATACCTGAAACAGAGAGTGATCCTGCTGATGCTGTTAACCTGAACCAGGAGACGACGACTCGTGGAAGCGATGATTCCAATTCGTCCGGCATGGGATCGCAAATACGTATCTGCACACAGGACTTTAACGACTACAATGAGGATGCCATAGACGACTTTGATTCATCGCTGATGCTAGGCGATGCGCCGATGGCTTTAGGACCGCCAAAGGCAAAGAAAGAATCGCCAGAGAAACTAGACAAAAAACCAGGTAAGTGGAGATTTTAGTAAGAAGATGTTTAGTTGTTTGACTAACGAATCCTTCCCCACATTAGACAATTTGCTGGATGCCACTGACCTCGAGATGAGTGCCTTAAATTGGTCGGCCACCAATTCAAAGTGCACTGTTTTTAACAGCACCAAGGCCGATGAAACACATCGCGTGGCTAATTGCATAACACCTGATTTGAGCGTTCCTCTCGCCGACGCCAATCGAGACATCAGCACGCCTGATATCTTGGAGTTGATGGAAGCTCATGAGGAGGAGCAGGCTGCACAGCGATCGAATGCCACCACACCGCAGCTTTCCGGGATAAAGCAGCTGGTTGTGGCCACCATCGAAACGCCGAGGACAACACAAAATGAAGAGGATGAAGAAATAAATCAAGATTTTGTGGCCACTCAGGTATTTCCATCGCGGGTTCCTCAAACAAAGAATTCCGATGAGAGACGCAATCAAGACTTCATCGCCACTCAGGTATTTCCTGGCAGCAGTAATGTCTCTGAAATTAGACAGGACGCTGACATTGACCAAGATTTTGTCGCTACTCAAGCATTCCCGTCACGGCTTCTCCAAACAAAGGAATGTGCTGAGAAACTCAATCCAGACTTTATAGCCACTCAGGTATTTCCCAGCAAGGACAAGATCGTTCAATCTGGCAATGAGCCATTAAATCAAGACTTTGTGGCTACTCAGGCATTTTCATCGCGGCTTCCCGAACCCAAAGAATCCCCTGAGAAACCCAATCAAGACTTTATCGCCACTCAGGTGTTTCCCACCAAAAGCCCAACCCCTGCTCGAGCTGGGCAGGACTCTATAGAGACTCAACAATTTCATTTCAACAAGGAAAACATTCCAAAGGCTACAGGTAAGTAATGGCAATCAATGAATCTGGAAAGAGTAATTAACTTTACAGCCTTTCCAGATTCATGCAGTGATGAGATCGAAGAAATACTGAATGAAATGACTTCCGGTAATGTAGTTTCATCACCGCCATCATCGCCTAATGAAGAGGTACTTAAGTACACTAAGCCATGTGTCATCAAGGACCAAGATCATAACCGAAAGGTAAATATCAATAGCTCAATGACTGATCTTGATCAACAAATAAGTCAATATATTTATATTCTTTAGGTTTTCTTATTTGAAAATGTTTTCCCGAACGCCGACAACAAGAGTCGCTGGAAGAGTGAGCTATTAGTTGAGGAAAAAGGAAATCTAAAACGCGCTGCCAGTACGGATTCGCCTATTGCGACACGTAGGTTGCTTATTTTAATCCAGTTTGTAAAGCTAGAGCTACAATAAATGAATATATATTTACGTATACCAATATTAATCCAATACTAATTATAATATGTAAACCATGCTCCCTACAGCCAACAAAAGAAACCGCCGTTTATCAGAGAAATCGGAGAGATTGGATAATGCTTCTTTGTCCTTAAGCTGCTCAAGAAAACGTCCAGCAAACGCGCAGGAAGGCGACAAGTCTGAACGTAAGTTCCTTTAAAAATGTACTAATGTTATTTATTCTAATTTGTTTTCTGCCATCTCAGCTCCCATTAAAAGCAAGTGCAAGGCAACCTCAATTTCAGAGGCGGCGGAACTGAGTACAGAGGATGAAGCTGCTGCTCCCAAAGCGGCAGTCACTAAGCGGCCCACTCGCAGAGCTAAAACCAAGAGCCGGTCCCCTACTCCAACAGTGGAAACCAACCAGGCTAAAAAAGTCACAAGAACCAGGAGCAAGCAGGCTAAACCTGAGGAAGACAAACCTAAGGAAAATCCACCAAAAATGATTAGAACTAGGCGACAAACTAAGTGTTTAGAGCCCGAAGAGGTCAGTACAAAGCCCCCGGAAGAGATCATCACAAAGCAAAAGACAGCCAAGGCAGAGCCAATAGAAGAAGAGGCTACTAAAAGAGTCGTAAAAAAAGTACTGGAAAGTTCCAAAAAGGACCCTAAAGAGGACAAGGAAGAGGCTGAGCAGTCCACTTCAAAAGGGGGCCGAACAAAAAATATTGACAGTGCCAAAAAGGACTTGGATGATTCGAAAACCCCGACAAAGCGAAGACGAGGCAGGCCGCGTAAAGATTCATCCTTTGAAGATTCAATTTCAAAACCTGTCATGCCAGAAACAAATACTGGAGAGGGCTCCGATAATAGTTTAGCTGCGTTACAGGCCGAGCACAAGCGAAGACGAGGCAGGCCGCGTAAAGATTCATCCTTTGAAGATTCAATTTCAAAACCTGCCAAGCCAGAAACAAATACTCGAGAGGGCGCCGATAATAGTTCAGCTGCTTTACAGTCCAAGCACAAGCTAATGAAAAATCCCGTGGTGCGTTTGAAAAGATCCATTTCCGGAGACACGACATCAACCACCACCTCCGCCCCTACTGAAGGCAGTGTAGGCGAGAAAACAGTTTCCAAGAAAACAACTAGTGCGCGTAAGTTTAATTAAAATCTAAATAGAATTACTAGAAATTAAAAACTAATTTAAATTGCAGCCAAAACACGACTAAGTCAAGAGAATCAGCAGGACCCGCTTAAAGGTAAGTTCAGTTTGTGTCATTTGTTTTCATTTTCATTCTCATTCATATTTTGTTTCTCATTTCCTTTTAGCACTCAATAAATATGTGAGGCAGGCCAAAGCAAAAGGAAAAATAAAGATAGCATTCACCATGTGCAATCGTTTAGCTTTAAATCACCTCATAAAGGCCCTCAAACGTAAGCACAAAAAACTAATTTAACGTTGCAAGTTTCCAAATGAAAATGGATGTTGCTTGCTATTTTCCAGATGTGGTCGATGTCACCGAAGATCCGCAACAGTGTGACATACTTATTATGGACAAGGGCGAGCGCACCTTCAAGTTCCTCACGACGATTGCCTCAAACAAGCCAGTTTTGAACTCCAATTGGCTGGAGTCTATAAAATCAACTAAAACCATCACCGTTAAGGACGATCATCTGTTTAATGATTCCACTTTTAAGAAGGCGTACAAGTTTGAGCCTTTAAGCTTCCTGCAGCATCCTCGTTTGTTAAATGGCTTAAACTTTCTGCTCTGCGAGGGTATCCAACCGAAAGTCTCTGAAATGAGTGGTGCGTAAAGTATAGATTGTATTTAATTTTAAGGTATCCCCTGAACTCTTAGTAATTCCCCCAATTTTCTTTCCCCAGTCATCATTCAGAGTGCCGGTGGGACAGTTCACACCAAGCCGCCTCCTTTGGCCACCATTAAGGATATCTATGTGGTGACCACTAGCCAGGACAAACAATCCAAGCAGCGCCTACGAAACTACGAAAACGTACATTTTATTAAAGCCGAAGGAGTGATGGCGTCGCTCGTCCAACACAAAGTGGAGCTCCTGGACGAACACAAGTTAAAGCTGTGATTTCGGCGCCATGGAAGTTAAAATTGTATTTGTAGGAGTTAAGAATTTGTTTAGTTTGCGTCGGCAGACATATTTTCTGTCCCACGGATTGTGGGTTGTAGTTGTAGTTGTAATTAGTTCGTTTTTTTTTTGGCTTTTGTATTCAAATATTTCTTGTTAGTTATCCTGTCAAATACATCATACATTATTTTCTTATTGTACTTAACTACTATTCCAACTTCTTTCGCTTCGATCCCGTCGGCTTGTCAAACTGCTGCCGCATGCCGCCGCCGCGTTCGTTGTGGAACTTGATGTTGCTTGAGGACTCCGCGTACCAGGGCGAGTCGAACTTGGTGGTGTCCTGGTCCACTAAATGCGTGTACTTGGTGCGGCCGCAGCGACCAAAGTTCTTTACCTGCATCACCTTGGGCAGGATCGTCTTGTCAAAGTGATCCTCGAGCGTGGCCTGCGCAAAGTCGCGCTTCAGCACATCGTTCTCCTCGTCCAGGTAGAAGGCGCCGCGATGGTAGTACTTTTGCAGGAACTTGTACTTGCCCTTGGTGGCCTTGTTGGTGACCAGCTTGGGGTTCTGGCGCAGCTCCTGGCGTCGCTCCTCCTCGGTGAGATTGCGCATACGATCGATCTCCAGCTTCTCGCGTTCGTTGTTATCGCGCTCCTCGCGATCCCGCTTCATTCTCTTGAGCTCACGCAGCTTCCAGGCCTCGTACTCCACCTCGTCGTTCTCGTCGTCCGTGCACACATCCTCGATGCAGGCCTCGTTGGACTCTGGCTTGGTCTTCTCCAAATCCTTCTTGACGCTCTCTTCCACTAGTCGCAGGGTGGCTCTCCTCCGTTCCTTGGCCGCCCGCTTGGCCTCTGCCTCCAGTTGCTTCTGTTTCTGGGCTTCACGTTCTTTTTCCTGGATGGTGGCGCGATCCCTTTTCCGCACAAAGAGCGGTTTCAGCCGAGGCTCGTTGTCCTCCTCGCTCTCGGTCTCCTCCTCGTATTCGGAGCTCTCCGATTCAGAAGATTCAGACTGTTTTTCGTCCTCCTTCTGAAGCACCTCTTCTTCGCGCTGTTGTTGCAGCATCCGTGATCGGAGCTTAATACGTCGCTTCTCCAGCTCCGTGTCGCTGAGCTCGGCATCTGTGTCAGATTCGGAGGCCAGTGTTATCTTGTTGGTGCCTCGCTCAAGGTTTCTTTGCTGCTCCTGGCCCTCCTTGTCCACCTCCTCCTCGTCCTCGCTGTCGCTCTCCATGATTTCGGGCTCGTGAATGTGTCGGTGGCGTTCCCTGCGCTCCCGTTCCATGTCCTCCATGTCCACGGGTCTGGCTCGCAGTCGTCGCAGCCGGGGATCATCTACTTCTGCATCATCCTCTTCGTCCGCCCCTCCCGCAGCCTTGTCTTCACCTTCCGCGCTTCCTTCCCGACGGGAAAGCTCCATTTTGTGGCGCTCGGCTTTGTGGCGCTCCATGCGCTTCTTGGTGTCAATGAAGTCATCGTCGTCACTCTCCTCGGTAGAGGAATCAGCTCGCGCGTAATCAGGTCGTTTTCCGGATATATATCGCTGCACTTTTACCTTTTGCATGGACAGTTCACCTAAAAAGATATGATAAACAATGCATTAGATGTGGGGACATGTTTGGGGAGATGAAATTCCTTGTCTTACCTTTCTCATTGCGAACGGGAATGGCGCCTGCGGTGCTCTGAATGCCCGTTGGGGCGGTGGCGGCACTCATCTTTTCTTTATCTTGTTAATTTATGAGGTAAATAGTCTAATTACTTATTTAATATTGTTTTTATTCAAGATGTAAGAAACTAGTGATGGCAAATAATCGATAATAATAACAACGAGCAGAGTATCGAACAATCAATCGGTCTGTGAATGCTACCGTATATCGTTCGATAGAAATTCAAATATAAATCGTTGTGGCAGCACTTTCACCAAAAGCTGTTAATTTTAAATAGGGAAATCGTTTTTTGTTTTATTATGCAATTACTATTTTTCAGCTTTTTATTGTTTTTTTTTTTAATATCTAAATGAGAAAAGATGCGAAAACTTAGCAGACTCCAGCCACCCACTAATTAAGACATTCAATTAAAGTTCAAATTGATGTACAGAACAAAAAAGGTTGTGAAAATTAGATAATAATTGTTTTGTAAATGTAATCAATTATAAATGAAATAATTATAATTATATTAAAATAAAAAACTAAATAAATTACAGTTTCTAAGTATAAAATCATGATTCTATGTAGTTCTTTAGTTTTGTCTTGTACTTCTGAAAGATCTAATTATTTTTTGATATTTCAGATTTTGTTCTCAGTGAATCTCCTATTTTTATATAAATTTTAGCAATGCCAGCGCCCACTGTCATTAGTGCAATAATTGACTACTACGCTTTCTTTCCAGACATTTCATAAATATTGATGGGCGGCAGGGTACACACATCCGATCTTGATCTTGTGTAATTACGGAATTGAATAACCCCAAGAAGACCCCCCCCAAAAAATGCCTTGTTTATTGATATATCGTTTGTTTTTTTATTATGTTTCGACAGCACGCAGTCGGCACGTGTCGGGCGGTTATGTAAATGTAAAGTTCTTACAACAAATGCCGATGCCCGGTTAACATACCAGACCAAAGTCCGAAAGAACAACCTGATGAGCAAGAGGCTCGACCAGTTTTGTGACGTCTCTCCGGCCACTTGCATCTGTGTAAGCAGAGTTTCTGGTGTTTTTGTTGGATTTGTTGGCTCGCTGATTTGCTGTAGTAGGATCGTTTCGGGCCTAATCACTCTGCTGCGTCGCATTTGCCGAACTGCTTTGAACTGCTTTTGGTCGGCTCAGGCTTGGGTGCACAGTATCTGGTAGTATCGTAGTTGGAATGGCCAAGATTTACATGAGAGACTGTTAGTTAACGACACGGCGGGCATATTTAATTAATGCAACACGCTTCGGAGCTTAAATGCAACGCCCCTCGCCTATCTTCGGCACTAGAGATATGTCCCCCACTGACCTTAGGCCAAAACTAGTTGATTTGGAGACTTTCCGTCCGCCTGTCTTTCCGGGGAAGTCCCCCATAAATTCGATATTAATTCGTTGATCTTATTTCGATGCATAAGAGCCGGCATCTCTACCTTTCTCCCCCGGCTACGTGCATTTCCCTTAATTCTTCTATTTAAATTTATTGTGATTGCAGGCGGGAAAGGGAGCTTCTTTTGAACTGCTCCGGCGCACAGAGCTCGCGAGGTTTCAATTCAAATTGCCACTAATACATTTCAATTAAAATTAAACACTCACACTCGATGCGATATAGTAAAAAAATTGTAAACAAATAATTTTCTATTAGCGGGCAAGAAAGAGTGTCATGCCTGATCAAAATCGTACCAGATCGAACTCGTTATCGTTATCCAAGTAGTAGGAGACATATAACCATAGCCATAGCGGCAATTGAGGCGAGGCGTAAAAAAAAAGCGATACAAAATAAATACGAGAGCGAGAGATAAAATCGTTTCGAAGATTATTAATTGGCGCACTTTTTTCCTTTGTTGCGAGTTACTTAAAAAGTAATAAAGGGTGCTGAGCCAAATGGAAATATTTACACCATCACGCAACCGAATCTTGCCAAGAAAGCACTTGGCACTTGGCACATCTCTCTGCTGTCCAACAATTAAGCTTTTCTGCTTTGTTTACCGAGCATTTCCATTGCTTGTCACCCCCGGTTAATTGGCGAATGGGTCTCCGGTCTCCGATCATCGTATCTGCAAGGGAGTTTGGAAAATACCGGATATTTTCCGCATATAGTCTTCGAGGAATCGGAAACTACGGCATGAATGAATCAGAGCGTTGCAATTCCCCAATAAATTGATTTGAATTGAATATCTTGGGTTTGGCAAACATATTTTTCATTAACTTTTGCTTGCTGCTGCGAATCAGGAATTTTATTACTTAACCCCACGAGCCTTTTGTTTTTATTGAATGTCAACAAAGTTGCGTCTAAAAAAGACAGAAATTAATAACTTAACTTGATTTATTTTTAAATAAAAAATACAAATACCGTTTGTATAAACTAATAAATTATCTAACTTATACTACAATGAATCTTCCAACGACGGGACAGTTAAAACCGACAACAAATAGGTTCAGTATTATTTAAGTTCTTGAACAAATCTATAGGTTATAAATAAATTTACTTAGAGCCCTTTACTGGTTATTAAATAAACTTTGCTTAGTATAAAATTTCTAAGTTGCTAACACTTGATGAAATAAAATATTTTTATGACTAATTTCCTGTTATGAATATGGAAATAAAAGGCACATTAGTGATTGCTGTTGAGCTGTGAATAAAAAATTAAAAACAACTAAGTGAAACATTAGCTTGATGAATCAATAAAGATATTGCCTTTATTATTATATTGTTAAACTATTTTTAATTATTATTTTAAATATTTAAGATTGTTTTTAACTCCTCAAAATAGTTGCCTATATTTTAGCTTCGGCTTTCTATTGATTTTTCTGTCTCTCTCCGCTTCGATCGGCGATCGCATATCCGGCGTCGCTGGAGCTTCGGCTTCGTCTTCTGCTTCTGGTTCGCCTTTTGCCTGCTCTTAGTTCGATCTTCGCTCTTTCTCCGCTTCGCAAAGGCCCCCCAATGAAGAGAGATCGAGTTCATTGAGATGTGGGGTTCCCAAAGCGAAGCTCCGCCGAGATCTGTGATCTGTGATTTTGCCTGCGCCGCCTTGGGTGTCGTATAAAATAGCGTAACGGCCGCTTGCAAAACTCATTCATTTTCAAATTGTCAATACGTTCGAACCGCCAGGAGAATCAAGCCCATTAAACAGTGCTCAAAGTCAACGCCAATACACCCAAGGATCCAAGGATAATATAAAAAAGGATTATAGTTCCTAGTGATATTATATTCAAGTGTTAATTTTGTGAACAATATAAAAAACACGTTAATGAAATACAGAAATAATCGTGGAACCATCTTGCAAATACAATTCAGAACATTCCTAAGATATCATCATCTCATGTTTGATTCCATTTGAGTGCTAAAACGAAGACGACTACTGAGGGATTTCGAATTTAACGGATTGGAAAATAATTTAAACGAGGTGAGGAATCGAATGAATAACTGTGTTTAATTGTGAATATGCTAAGCAGTCGAGTTTCTCCGTGAGATAATTTTATTTTTAATGTTGTACTAGTTGTCATTGGCCAGCAGCCTTGCGATGTAAGGAAACCGTTAAGGCGTCAAAACAAACAAATTATGGCTAATAAATAAATGAAAAAAATCTAGGGTGCTTGTTGACTAAATTTAATAACCTAAAGTTAAATGATTTCTCACTGTGTTATGTCAGAAAAAAAACTAGAAAAAAAACTTGTAATAAACTTGTAATAAAACCAGCGGAACTTACTCTAGCGAGGAGAGAGCATTCTTAAAAAT
The DNA here is from genome assembly GCA_035045905.1 of Drosophila anomelani. Lineage (NCBI taxonomy): Eukaryota > Metazoa > Arthropoda > Insecta > Diptera > Drosophilidae > Drosophila > Drosophila anomelani. Next base: position 17,496,716 of record JAWNOO010000165.1, read on the forward strand.
AAATAAAAAATATGGTATTAGGCAATATTTGCAGCTGTCAAGGCTGTGGGGAAATTGCTCTGAATGATCTGGAATCCCAGTTGTCTCACCCACTTTACCAGCCGCCAGCCATATCTTCCGCCAACAGTCTGGGCCGCAAATCATGTCAACTGCTGGCTGATGATTTTGTTTAAATTAATGAAAATAATAAAACATTTAGAGGAGGAGATAAAAAAGTCGAGCGAAACCAAACAAAGCACGCATACCAATTGGCGATGCCAGAAAAATGCTGAAGAAGATTGAGCAAAAAGGGCCTGGGGGAAAGAGGCTGGACGGGGGGGTGAAAAGTCCATCAATTAAGCAGAACTTTGGAACTTGTCACTCATACGACCCGTGGGACCGATCTACCCAGAAAAACGAGTTTCACCCACAAGACGCCCTTAAAAAAACCAACAAAACTTTAAGCTGATTTAAATATTTGTTTATTGAAAATACTTAAGGTATTTAGAACAAGATAAGATGATAAACAAACAAAAAAAAAAACAAATTAGTCAAAGCTGCTTCTGTTCATTTAAATATTTTAAAAGCTATTAATATTAATGCATGCGAAAATTATATTCCTGAGAGAAATTGTTTAAATGATTTGCATATGGAAAATAATAATACAAAAATGTGTATAGTTATGTGACAGTAAATATTATATACAAAAAAAAAAAACAAAAATTTTAACTCATTATAAAAAATATTTAATATTTATTCAGTCATTCCGAAATATATTAAAAATAATTCGTGTAATTATATTATTTAATGCTACAAAATATATTTAATACCTTCCTATGATAATTAAACCATTTTAAATTCGAGAAATAGTTTTAAAAATTAATTCCTCTTGTAAATGTAACCTTCCTTTATTTATAAATATTTCTCAAAGTGCAGGGAACCCCTTTTGACCATCATTCTCTTCAGCTTGGAGAGTTCTTTTTTGTGGCCAAACTCTTAGCCATCTTCAAGCTGGAGGCTGGCTTGCTCCTATCTTAGCATCTTCCTCACGAAGCAATGGCGATGGCGAATTTCTGGCCAAAACCGGCGCAATCCGGCTCAGTCCAATGGCCACCGATTCAAACCAGTTGAATTAATTTGAATCTCGATTGGCGCACAGCGAGCACTCACATTCCTCATTTTCATTTTCGCTCAAGACTTTGTAGCCCTGTTTTTGCGGCTGTGTCTGTGCAGTTTTTAATATGTATTAATGTCCGTGTGGGACAGGAGCAGCTTTTCTTTAATGGCTTGATTGGCTGGAAAAGTGGGAGGAGGCTTCAGGCAGGAGGAGGCGCCAGAGTTTCAATATTGATTGTCTCGAGCGAGTGTGTTTGGGATCAATTGAAGGGGTTTTCTGATTGCGATCTGTTATCGGGGGTTGCAAAATGTGTATTTTATGATTTAACAATTAAGGAAAGGCAAATGAATGTTTGTAATAAATTTAAATAATAAAGGAACTAGATTATCTAATAGGATTCTTGTGTGTAAAGAATAAAAATCCTGTTTTGAGCTAAATTGCGTCTTGCGATCTTGAAAACATTATGCTGGATAGTTTATCAAATTGTCAACTCATCCATGCGATTTCTTTTTGGCCAGAAATAACCAGTTTTGAGTGGCTTAACACCCAGTTTGAAGCAGCTTTCAGAGCCCCGAAGTTCAACCTGTAACACAGTAAAGTCTGGGCCTTGAAGAAATATCTCGCAGATAAAATATCTGCGAGTGAAAAGTGCTCGCCTTGAAAGCCTCGAAAGTCTCGTAAAGAAAACATATTAATCATAAAGCAATTACGCTCAAATGGAATTGTTTGTTTAAGGAAATAATATAATTGTACTTGAACATGAGGCGCTGGCCAATGGCCTCCCTTCCCCTCTCCGCTTTTTATGTATTGTTTTTTTGGATCGTATCGGATCATTCTGTTAATTAATTAATGGCTTCCAAAGCTGACACCCAAACTGACACCCACGTCTTGGGAAAGCTTTGTCATGCCGCCGCCTCGTTGCAATTTCTCTTGCCGAATCGCGAACCTTGATCTTGCAATGATCTAAGTTTCCGTTTTCTGATCTTTTCTCGTTTCAGTTTGCACACAAGTTGCCGGGTGAAAAGTCATCGCTGTCGGCCGGAGAGAGTCTTCTCCCCCAAGTTTACATCTTCGCTCCTTGCTTCAGGACACCTCAGGCTTCAGGATGTTCGCCACGCAGGACACCATTCTAAAGTTGCTGACTCTGTGCGCCCTGGCACATTCTATAACCGCTTTGGCGTTGCAGGAAAAGTCTCCGGTTAGCTCTGGATCCGGTGCTCCCTTGGATCCGAGTCACAAGTATTTGATTGTGCGCGGCGAAGGATCCACGCAAGGATCTTCGGGTTCACAGGAGCATGTGGAGTTCGACAATGCCGCCACCATGATGCTGCGCGCCTTCAAGAACCAGCAGGTGCCGGCTCCGAACGGTCTGGAGGAGTGCAGTGCTCCCAGCCACAAGGCCACCTTTTCGGGCTACGACTATGTGATCCTGCTGGGCATGCTGGTCATCTCCCTGGGCATTGGCATCTTCTATGGCTTCTTCCAGAAGGGCGGCAGCTCCTCCAACGAGTTCCTGCTGGGCTCTGAGATGAGCATCTTCCCTGTGACTCTGAGCTTGACCACCAGCTTCATCACAGCCATTGAGCTGCTGGGAAATCCCTCCGAGATGTATTTCCAGGGCACTCAGTTCGTGCTCATCGTTATTCCCATGGTGCTAGTCATTCCGGTGGCCGTGAAGATCTTCTATCCCATTTACTTCAAGATGGAGCTGACCAGCTGCTATGAGTATCTGGGCATTCGGTTTGGCAAGGAGATCCGGATTCTGGGTGCAGTGCTCTACGTTATACAGGTGATAATTTTTTTTTTTGGGTTAAAGGAGTCTTGACTTACCTTTGGCTGTTTATTCCAGATGTGCTTCTATACCGCAGTGGCTGTCCTGGCTCCTGCCATAGCTCTTTCCAAGGCCACTGGCCTGGACACCAAGATCGCTGTGGTCCTGATCTATGTGGTGTGCGTCTTTTACTCTTCTCAGGGAGGCATGAAGGCTGTGGTTATTGCCGATTCATTTCAGGTGAGTTTAGAGAAAAGGATAAATATTTTACCTAAATCTGTGGACTGAAAGTGAAATAATATCCTTTAAGATATAAAATTTATATTAATTTTTGCTATTTATTTATCCTTCAAGGCTGCTGTCCTGGCTGTATCCTTGGTGTTAATAGTGGGTCTTGGCTGCTTCTACAGCGGCAATCCTATCCAGGTCTTTCAGACTGCGGCCAAACACGATCGCTTGGAGTTTTTTAAGTGAGTTTTTGACATTTAAAACCAAATATTTTTATATATTTAATAAATCCCTTCTTATCCTTTAGCATGGACCCCAATCCTACGACCCGTCACACCGTCTGGTCGGTGGTTATTGGTGGCTTCTTCTACTGGACTTCGCTGTTCTGCACCAACCAGGCCTCCGTTCAGAAGTGCATGTCCTTAAAGTCCTTGAAGCTGGCCAAGATTGCTTTGGGCTTTGCCATTATTGGTCTGATTGCCGTCTTCCTGCTGAACTTTTATACGGGTTTGATGGTCTTCACCCATTATGCGGACTGTGATCCCTTGACGGCAGGTCGCATCTCGGCCACGGATCAGCTGCTGCCTTATTATGTGATCAACACCTATGAGCACATCTACTCAGTGGCAGGAATCTTTGTGGCTGGCATCTTTGCCGCCAGTCTGGGGTAGGTATTTATTTATGGAAGGGTTTTACAATTTATTTATAATTATTTGTGTATTCTTTTGCAGAACTGTGGCCTCTGCCTTGAACTCCCTGTCGGCGGTGACCTGCGAGGATCTTCTGGTCAATGGGATGAACATTAAAATCTCCCCTGAAAAGGGAGCCACCTATGCCAAGTGGATGTCCTTGGGCTTTGGCATTGCCTCCTTTGGCCTGGTCTTTATTGTGGAGCATCTGGGCGGAGTCCTGCAGGCGACTCTCACCCTGAACGGTTTGATTGGTGGCGTCACTCTGGGTTTGTTTGTCCTGGGAATTGCCTGCAAACAGGCCAATACCAAGGGTGCCTTCTATGGAGGATTATTGTCGCTAGTCCTGGTTATCTTTGTGGGCGTTGTGGCCCAAATCGTTAGCGTGGAACAGCCATCATTGCCCACATCCATCGATAACTGCGATTGTCATGTCAACATGACTAATATCATAAAAGATGTGCTTACGGAGCCTATGGAGATGGTTAAGGAAGGAGGATTTACGTGAGTTTTTTAACAAATTTCTTTCTCTAAATTTAATTGACTAATTATATAATTTTTATATTGCCTTAAACAGAACCTGGCCAATCTTCCGGCTGAGCTACATGTGGTACAGCATGATCGGCTGCCTGCTCACCGTCTTCCTGGGCTTCCTCATCTCGCTGATAATCGACTTCATCCAACGACGCAATGTGCTAAAGATCACCGGTAACAAGGGCATCGACAATCCCGCCGTTTCCGAGGAGGTCTTCAAGAGCGATCCCCAGGTGCAGTACACCACCAGCAGCACTGTGACCACCACCACGGCGGTGGATAGCAAAGAGACTACAAGTGGCGAGGGCCATGTGAACCATGCCATTCGCATCGACGACGAATGAGTCCTGAGAATCGAATTCACTCACCTGTGTATTCCTCTTGTGTAACCTGTAACCTCTATGTACAAAGACCAGTCGCAATCCTAACTGTCCTAGCTTAGTCGAAAGAGTGATTTCTAGTTTTTAAGTTCGTTCCAAGCCGAGGTCGCTGGCCTAGAGCAGCGATCGTTGACACAGTATTCCGTATTTACACACACACACACACAACACCCACTTACTAATGTTACTACGAAAATGAATTTATGATTAGTTATTGTTTTAGTTTTAAGGCATCGTAAATAAAATATAAAGCAAATATAATATCGAAATGAAGTGTATTTTTAGGTGGTATGTCAAGGAAGGTTTGGTGTAAGTGAGGGAAAGTTAAGTTACTCTCTTAAAAAATTAAATTAATATGCAAAAAACGATAATTTATAAATATTTAATTTTATTTTTATGTGGTTGAACTTCAAGAGCTCTTAAAATATCTAACTTTCACTTGATTTGCAGTTTTTAAAAGTAGAAAAATTGTTATATCCTACTGAAAAAAATATTTAAAATGAAAAAAGAAATACTGATGAAGGTTTTCTAACTCAGAAAATAATTATGCATCTTTGCCTTTTCCTATTTTATGGGAAATTCTTTGTATTTTCCAGACTTATTTACTTATTTAAAACCCACTATAGTCTGCTGTCTGCTAGAAGTTTCTTTTTTTAACTCAAAATTCATGAAATAATAACTAGGCCTCATAGATTTTTCAAAGAAGTTTATTTCGCTTGGGAATTTAAATTCGAAAAAATATTATACACATATATTATAAATACAGTAATTTCAATGCATCAATAAATTTACAATTAAAACGTATGAGTATATTTACACGGCCTGTCCACGTTACGAATCACGTCACGCTGATCTCCTCGTCACTGTCCGAGTTGGAGTCGTCGTAGTCATCGTAGTAAAGCTTCATAAACTCGGAGCTCGGCTGATGTTGCTGCTGCTGCTGTTGATGTTGCTGCTGTTGTTGTTGATGTTGCTGCTGTTGTTGTTGCTGCTGCTGCTGCTGGTGATGATGATGCAGTTGTGCAGCTGCTGCTGCAGCAGCTAGTTCCACCTCCCGCATGGCACTAAAGTGCGGAGAGTGATGGAGCTGCTGCTGCAGTTGCTCGAACCGCCGCTGCTTGGCCTCCTGCAGACTGCTCTCCAGCTTAAACTTGAGATCGGCGGCCACCAGTTGCTTCTGCATCTCGGCATTGATCTTGGCCTGAAATTCTGCAGCACTGCTGGCCACCACGCCAGGTGGCGAAGAGGTGGCCGATGAAACCGTATTGCCAGGTGTTGCCGTCGGAGTAGGTGTGGCCGCATTGCTGGTGAGCAGCGGCGGCGGCGAGCTAATCTGGATGCCATAACCCACCGAAGGACTGCTCCGGCTGCTGGCGGATTGCGGTGACTTGGGGGTCACGGCTGCTGCCGGCGGCTCTTCCTTGGCCACAGTGCCCGACGGTGGGGCCGGTGGCGGGGTGGCACTTCCGTTTGGCGACAGCAAAGATGGGCTCAGCGGGGTCAGCGGGCGATCGCACTTGGCATCGCTCAGATCCGGATTGGGGTTGTTCTTGTTGGGCAATGTCTGGTCCCGGGAACCGCCGCTGGCCAGTAGTTCGCGCTCCTTGGAGTTTCGCCACTTCATCCGCCGGTTCTGAAACCAAATTTTCACCTGCAAATGAGAGGGAAACTTGTTTCAAAATGCGATTTTAATTTTCATTGAAATGTGTGAGAGAGCCTGTCGTCCAGCAGATGGAAAGCTGTCCGGAGCAGGACTCCAGGATTATTTAGGGGATAACAGTGAGGATGAGACATTGGACATACAGGCAGAGAAAAATGTGGAAGTATTATTATTATAATTTAATATATTTAAAGTACAAGACTACTGCCTCTCTCTCAAGGTCTATATAGTTATCCAACTTTTCATGGTCATTCGCATGGATAAGTGTGTGTGTAGTTTGTATATTTAATTCCTTCCACGTTTTCCGCTTTCGGAAACTGAACTTTTCTGTTCTCTCCAGCGAAAACTTTTCTGTGGCAAATTGAATCTCCGGAAAACCCACTCAGATCCAAACATTCACACACCCTCCCCAGTTAGACGAGGGTCGTGTGTGTGGGCGTGGTCATGGGTCCGGGGGCAAAAGTTTGAACTGCACTGCCATCGCCAGACGCTGGCCATATCCATAATAAATGCAAATTAGAGACATTTTCCCCAAAAGCGGCTACAAATTGATTAGAGGCCGCACTGTGGGACAAAGGTATTAAATGGGAAGACAATTGATTTTTGAAAAGATGAAAATTATGCTCATTAATTAAATAATAAAAGATTCTTTTTTAATTTATTTGAAGTTCCTCCAAAAAGAATCACAAAGATATTAATAAATCAGCAACGATGGAAAGTCTTTAAAAAATTCCTTGGCGTTTCATAATTGTTTTCAGCACTAAAGAAATATAATTTTAATATATTTTTTCTATAAAGAATGCTTCTAAGTTTGATTTAAAAATATAATCCCCATATGTTTGTTTATTCTCTTAACACAGTGCCAGGTCAAGTTGGTCCTGCAAAAATTCTGGAAGTCTTGTTTCTCACATCCTCTAGCCAGCGCCCCTTTCCCAGACGACCTGATCTCATCCGGAGGCGGAGCGGTGGCGGCGGCGGTGACCCATTGCATTTGACAGGCGAGAGAACAGGACGAGAGACACTTGAAGTGGATTGCAGGACTCGTCGGGCCGCATCCTTGGCCCTTCCACTCCTCATCGGTGAGTGCTGTGTTTGAGTTATTGCGCCGGGGGTTGTGTCCTGAAGCTCGTTGTTCCTGCGTGCCTATGACACAGCAGGACACTCGCACTTTGTTGCAAGCCAAAACAATTTGCAACAATTTATGGGGAGACCCCACCCACACCCTGCTCGCAATTAGATTGTGACTTGATGTGAAATTTAAAGCAAATTGATGCGTGAAATTGGAGAGGGGGCCACCCCCTCTTCTGGTGATTAGATTATTTATAAATAAATAAGTAAACAACGGCAACAAAAAGCTGCTGACATGTTAAACAAGCGATTAACCGCAGAGATTTCTTGGTTGAAGCTGCCTCTTCCTTGGGAAGCTGCCCATTCGTCCCACTCCCCTCCCTGGTGGCACGTGGCCCCCGAAAATGTTTGCGGCTTTCGGCTTTTTCGGTTTGCTGTTTCGCTTACTTCCGGTCATTGAGTTTTTTCAGCGTCTGTCCCTCGGAAAATCCGCCCACCCAACCTTCGGCAATTGAAATAATAAGCTCAGGCGGCGATAAGATTAATGATTATGGGTCCAGAAGGCCCAAAGCGGAATGGAACGGGATCTTTCGACCCGGCCACCGTCGTCATAGTCATCGTCTGTTTCTGATGGAAATTAATTATAAAGCGTGCAATTTAGTATGCCAAGGAGCGCGACGCGGCGTCTGGACATTTCCGTTGCCTTGTTTAATGAGCTCGAAACTGTGATTATTGCCCACGGCGAGGAGGAGAGCTTGCTCTTTCCGCCTTCTAAAAATGATATGGAATCTGTTCTAGTTAACTCAATCGGTTTTATAATTACTAACAAATAAAACAGTATGGGAAATGCCTGGTTTCGGGAGGGGGAAATTATAAACTGCCATTGAGAGTCACGTTTAGTCGTCCGGCTTGTTAACAAATATTGGCCATGTAATGAGTGTTCTCTCCTCCCATAAAATCGTATAATTATTGTCTAACATTGAATATTCATTATCATATAATAATTAAAATTATGCAAATATTTGTATTTGGCGATACAAAAATTAAAATGAAATTGTTGTGTATTTTAATTAGCAAAAGGAGGAGTGGCTTTGGTGTTTTGGATTTAATGGAGTATTAAATTGTTGTGAAATAATCAATGATAATATTTTGAAAATAAGTTTAGACAATTGACATAACAAAAAAAGGATTATAGTTAAATTTAAAAGATAAATTAATAAAATATAAAGTGTTTAAAATAGGTAAATCATTCAGGGATTATGTTTTGTTGCACGTTTTCAAGGTATACAAATTCTTTAAAAATAATTTATACATTAAAGACCAAATATTTTTCTATTTAATTATCCAATTTCGTTATTAATCTAGTTACTTTAAGTTAACCCCGACCATCATCCCTTTCAGAGCCCACATGTAATCACATCTCTGCTAAAATGAAGTTCTCAAGCCCGAATACTATCTCAAATTCCGGCTAAACGTTTTGCCACTTTGTTAAAGACTCCAAGCCATCACCATCCTAGGGAATATACTCCCCCAAAGGCAATAGAGCCCATTCCATTGACAGTAAGCCAAAACGATAAGTAACATATTTTTCTGACACGCTGCCAGCATAACGCGCATAGAATTTGTTTGAAGTTTTTATAAAGCCACCCAGTAGAGTTGGGATATAATGGGTGGCAATCCTCCCCTCTGCTATATATACAATTTTTTTCTCTTCCGAAAATTGACTTTGGGCAATGAGCACAAGCTGTTGTTTGTGGGGGAGGATAGAGTCCCATTTCGTCCCGTCCTGCTATATCCCGGACTTTTGCCAATCTCGTCCGAGGGCAACATATGTTAACTAATGAGGCTGGCTTCCAAGGGGAGTCGTTCCTTCCTGTCAACCCATTTTCGGGCCCCGGCATGTCATTCGATATGCTGCGTAATAGCGTATTAAATAGTCTGCTACTATTTGCCAAAGTCATTCCAACAGCAGTTGGCAGTGCGTTTTGGGTTACTGGCCATGGTCCATTTGGATTGGACTGCCCCCGACCATGCCCCTGCTCGTTTTTGTGGTTATTGTTTTAGGGGGAATCTCTCCAAAGTGTTTGCAAAATTTCTTTGGCTTGTGGCCGGGCGAACCATTTATTTAGCAATTTGTCAACAAATTTATTTTGTAACCAAAGCTGCAAATGATGGGTTTTAATGTTTTCCAATTGGTTTTTGGCAAAAGAGGGTTGCAAATTGGCAAATTGAAATGAAATTTGAGTTTGGAACATTAAGTGTTCTTTGATTTCTGACGTTGTAAAAGTTGAATAAGATAGATTTAATATTAAAACAGGTTTATATGAAATATATGATGTATAGCAAGCTACAGTCAGTTGGGAAGTGTTCTTTTGTATATTTAATTCTATACAGCAGATAATTTTATGACTTATGCTTAAAATTAACACTCATGTTTTTTATAGCCTTTTTGCTATAGGAAATCGATCAAAACTAAGTCATAAATTCAGAAATTTCAATATGGAATACCTTTCTGTGCTCAGTCAACCCTTAAATTCATAATCTTAAATCACTTTTCACTAAACAAACCCCCCAGTTGACCATTAAGGGGCTCTAACAAGATTCATAAAAACCAAAGCAAACAATGCAAAAGACCAACCCAGAGATCGAGTGTTAAATAGTCTCTACGGATTTCCCCCAATTCAAAGATTATTATTATTTATTGTGCAGCTTGATTTAAAGCCTACGGCCAGCTTCTGTCAAAGAAATCGAAATCGGCGAATCGCAAACCAAATAAAAAACAGAACGATGCCAGCCAGAGTCTGCTGTGTGGGGAAAACAGACAAAAGACAAGGCAGACGAAATGGAAAATAAAAATATTTATAACGTGAAAATGCCAAAAGTGCCACCGAGAGTGGAGAGTAAACAGAGAGTGGGATATGGTTGAAAATTCCACAGTTGGCGGGAATTTCCTTTATTCGATGCGGCGACGAGGCGACTGCCAGATTTTTTCTCCCCTCAATTTTTCGACAAATCAAAAACAGACGAATTTGTTTTGGACATAACACTTAAAAAGTTGCCGGGCGAGAGCGAGAACCAAAGCCAGGACACGTGTGTGCAGCGGGGGTGGCTATTCCTATTATACTGCCATCCTTTTCACCATTCCTAGTCCTATATATACATATATATATATTCCGCGATTCCTTTGTGTATTGATTTAAAAATGCAAATCACATTTTCGCCTCAAGATGTTTTCATTTCCGCCGCATGATTTTGGCAGGCGCCTGCGGGGCAGCAACAAGCTCTTTCTTTTCCCGGAGTTTCCCGCTTTCCCGCTTACCCTCTCTTGGAGTGTCATTAATGGCAATTAAATTTATAGCCAGCGGATTATGAGGCTGGTAACTGTCAGTCGCAGTTCCCGTTGAAGAGGGCGTGACTGATGGCTGGCGTGTGCTGGTCTGGGAACTTGAGTTGTGCAAAGCTTATCTCTGGATTTTATTTATTTATTGGGCATTAATCGAATAATAAGGCTTTAATTTAGAAGAATATTTATTTTTATTTATTCAAATGGGAATTAGGTATGGCAATGAATATCAGGATTTGAAATATAAAAATTCAGTAAATATAAATATAAAAGTATAATTTAAAGGGCAACAGTTTGATTTTTAATATTACAAAAAACCCTAAAAAAAATAGAGAATATTCCGGCGGGATTTCAATTTAAATTTCTAGTTAATCTTCAAGCAAAGTCCTTAATATACCTCACTTAATCCCAAACACAATAAACCTTAGTTCATAATAATCCCCAAAATGTGATTTGCATCCTCAATTTGGGGGGGTTAAAAAATGCACAGAAACCGCGCCCATAAATCGGTTGCCAGCAAATTTTTCGAGTGCGTTTGTAAAAATCGCAATAAACGTTGCAATGAACAACACTCGAAATGATGAATCACCTGGCCAACTGGTCAACTGGCCAACTGAGTAGAGTTGGGCATCATCAATGCAACGTTTGCCGACCGCAAGGCACGCGACACAAAATTCCCTTTGGACAATGGCCAAACGCCGCCCCCACCCAGCCAATGCTCTCTATACTTGGAATTGCAGGCCAGGCCAGTGCAGTGTGCGGCTATATTTATGACGCGAACTGTGCAGCAAAGTGAACAACAAGCGAGCTGCAAAAAGTGCAGCAAAACGAAGGAGGCAGCAGGCAGGCTCTTAAATCATGTTGCATACAGCTAGGCGCAATGCAAGCCACTCACACTCGCACCCAACACACACACTCACACACACCCACTCAACCTGTGACACTCGAGTGTGAATATCCGCACTCGTTCATCACCCAAACTACGTACCCAAGGACCTCAATCCTGCACATCCCCCACTCTATATATATGTGGCGCTCGTTAATGGAGCTACCATCGCCGCCGGCTGGTCGACACTTTGGGTGTATGTGTCGGTGTCCGAGTCCCTTGTCCTTTGTCCCTCAACCCATATCCTGTGCTCAGGAGCCACCGCAAGCTGGACACCCGCTGCGATTTGATTGCGAATTTTTCTGACATTTTTGCACATTTTTTGCCACGGTCGCCAAACGAGCTTTCTTTTATGTTTTTTTTTTCAGTGCTTGGGTGTTCCTCTCGGTCTTTTGTTTCATTTTCCATTTTCACAGTTTGACAAACTGCATTTGATGAATGCTTTAGAAGTTTTCCCTCTATATCCTAGGATTTATAGCTAAGCTTGGGGCAATAATCATAAAATAATAGTTCAAGTGGCAAGAGAATATAACTTTGAATGGTTTTTGAATGGACTTAAAAAGAAGTCAAGTCTTAGAGAAACTTTTAGATTTTATTAACACAAAATAAGTAATTTAATTTATAAATAAACATTCCTCAAAGCGATCTCTATATTTCTCTAACAATAATCTTCGAAAGTGATTTATTTTGACCTAAGTAAACTCCATAAATCTTTAGAGTTTACACAGCTTGACTAAGTCTCTAGTCAAATAATATAGTGCAAATAATTTACTAAGTATAATAAAAAAAAAAAATAGCTCACAGATCTTACACAATTTTTAACTCTAAGCATCAGTTACACTTTTACGTTTGAAATACGCTCGCTGGCATTATATATATAGTATATACATTCCAGACGCGGGGCATTATAAGATCATTAGGCTGTAAATGATGGATGGTTTCTAAAAAAAGGGGCGTGACTTATGCAATGAGTTGATGAATTCATGTTTCGAATGCAAACTGGACACGCTTATATTGTGCAATTATGAAATTTTTATGAATCATATATCGTAGGACAAAAAAGGAGCTGCACTAATTTGGCATGGCATTGTCAGTCATCAGCATCATCATAGGGATTCGGACCTATTCAAGGGATGACTCCGCTTGGTGGTGACAACTGCCGGGGCCTGATTGAGTTGTGATCGATTACATTTTGACAAGACCAAATTGGCCACGCAAATATTCGCAGCCATGTGAAAATGCCTGCACAAAAAATAAAAAGAAAAAGGTTTTTTCCAGCTCTCTGTTTTCCCTTTTTTTTTGTTACAAGTATTGTCAGAGTTTTACAAAAATTAATTTAATTATTGCATGACTCAAAAGGGACCTGGTCGATGCTGCAATCAATGAAAGCTGTCTGCGTCTCAGGCGACATGAATTTCTTATGGCTCGTTATAATTTCATTATACCTCGACCTCGGGGCCGTGCTATACATATATTCGCCATATATAGTATCTGGGGGATATATATATGTATCATATAAGAAAGCGACTGCGCATTTCAAGGAGAGACCGCCCTCCCATTTTTTGGCTTTTCTGCCATTTTCCCGTGCGCAGCCATTGTCAGAGAGCTTTCCTGGGCGGAGTTTTGTCCGCTTTTTGTTTCGGGCTTTCCTTTTCCATCGTCCTGGTGGTCGTCGTCCCTTTTTTGTTGTCTGCTTACTTATTAAAGCTGATGCGAAAAGTTCGACAAACTGAATTTTCATAAGCGGTTTTTATATATATAATTTTATAATGGCTTCATTTCGTGCTTATTATGCTTATTGATTTTGATTTTGTTTGTCTCGGGAGCAGATTGTTTATGGATTGCTTACACCGAAATTTAGGGAGTTTAGTGGGTAAAGTTTGTTGTTTTGTGAAATGCGTTTAGAAATGCTAATTTGCTGTTTTTTTAGGGGCAAGTTGTGGGGGAGTTCTTGGGGTTTTATAGGGATTAAATAGAGGGGATTTTCAGTGGGAAAAATAAGTAAATATTGGGTGGGTGTTTAAAGGAAAAAGTTTAAGATAATAAAAAGATTTAAGCTGCTTAAAAAAAATTCAACAATCCTTTAATTCAAAGAAAATCCTAACGATAATAATCGTTTTTTATTTTAACAAAACTTAAACCAAACACACAAGATGATGAAACAATTTAGAATCTTAAGAAATCTTTGTCATGCTCAAATATAATTTGAAATTATACTCAAACCAAATATATAAAATTATTTGCAAAATAAAGGGGGCACCCGGATTTGAACCGGGGACCTGTCGATCTGCAGTCGAATGCTCTACCCCTGAGCTATGCCCCCAGTGCGAATATCCCCACCATCTGCTTATATATAAAAGATTGTTAATTCAATTTCGCAAAAAGCATGACTCACACATGGATCGACGCCAAACAAAGGCAGCTAAAGCTATATATGGTATTTAAAAAGAAATAAAAGAAACCGAAACTCACCTGAGAGTCTTTGAGACCCAGTCGCTCGGCTAGCTTCTTACGATCCGGCTTGCTAATGTACTTCTGCTGCTGGAATCTCTTCTCCAGACCCTTCCTCTGCGAATCTGCAAGTAGCAAGAGTAACCCCTAAGTCAGTCTTCCCTTTCCATAGGGCAAAGTCCCCCCATTCTACGCACCTGAGAAGACGGCACGTCGCATCATTCCACGGCGAGGCTTGCCACGCGTCGAATGGGCCCACGGAAAGCCCTGACCCGGGGGCAGAGGAAACACTTGGGCGCCGACTGCAATTGGGGAAAAGTGAGGGGTTGAGTCCATGGGCAGAGAGAGAGAGGAAATGCATTAGACCAAAACACTTGTTAATTGGCCCAGCGGGAGGGCGATCTAGTCGGAAGTTGGGGATATGTCGTCATCACATTTGGACAGCAATTAGGGAGCAGTAACAGTTGGAAATAAAAGCCAAATATGGTAATGGGAATTTATGATGTTAAAACAAATTTGAATATTTCAGAAGATCTGCCTCCAGAATTATTATTTTAAAAAATAATTTGAGAAGATATTTATCCCAAATTTACCTTTGCAATTTAAATAAATTGTATTTAAAGTACTAAAACGTCACATCTCCAACTTCTGCCGTTAGGGAAACTCCTCTTACCACTCATATAGGGATTCCGGCAGTGCGCCAGCAGCGAGTGGAGGTGCGGGTGGTTTAGGGTGTGCGGCAGGAAGGGTGTGGGTCTGCTGGGCATGGGCTTGGCAATCACCGGCGGAGGAGGCGGTGGCGGCGGCGTAGGATGTCCACCACCACCTCCTCCTCCTCCGGCTGATCCCAGCATCTGGTGCTGCTGCTGCTGCTGCTGCTTGTCTTGCGTTAATCTTCGATTGGCATTGTCCTCGTCCGCAGATCCCATTTCGTGCGGTCGCCCATCCTGGCCAGAGTTGGCAGTGAGATTGGGGCAGCCGTGATTGTTGTCGCTATCACTAATTGTGCTGCCAGGTGACGACGACGAGGATGCGGTTTGCGGCTGACAACTATTGCCGGGATGCTGCTGCTGCTGCTGTTGCTGTTGTTGCTGCTGATGCGGCGGCAGTTGATGCGTTAGAAATGCGGGATGCGGAAAGTGGGCGTGCCCCGCCCCCGGATGGTGATGGTGATGATGGTGATGCGGATTCTGTGGATGTCCTGGATGTCCTGGCACTGGCAACTGTTGGTGGGGCTGCTGCTGGTGATGATGCTGTGGATGCTGCTGCTGCTGCTGCTGATGGTGTTGGTGATACTGATGTGTGTGCTGCTGCATGAAGTTTTGTTGTAGATAAGGCCATATATGCTGCGGTTGCATGAATTCTGTAAAATCAGTTAGTGGCAGAGAGAGGAGTGGTTATATCCATTAGTGAACTGTAACGAGTGAGAGTGCCCGTGCCCCACAAGCAGTTGGCTTTAAATTGTAAGCAGCCCCAAAAGTATGTTTAAATAAATTGTTTTACATTAAAAAATTCAGAGGGAAAAGTAAATCAATAAAATTCATATTTTCGTAGTAATTTAAGTTCATTTAAAATATTTTAAAAATATTTTTTAATTAAGAAAGGCAAAGGCATTGAATTTAACTCTCATAACAAAACCAACTCGAGTTCTTTAAAGTTTTCTATTTAAAATCTCAAACTTATTACTATCAACTATCACTTTAAATGATTTCAATTGTCTTCCTTCTAATTCTTGTTATCATAATTTGATTTTCATTTATGTCAATTAATAATATTCTCTTATTAAATTAATGTAATTCCCGCCAACCGACATCTCTTTGAAGTGTCAAATTGTCAGGCTTGGAAACAATCTGCCAAAGACTTTGTGGCAGGAGCTCCACGAAGGCTTAACACATTCTCTGAGCAAGGAATTCAGAGTCCTTGGAGCGTGTTATGTGCTGTCTTGGCAGTTTCCCAGACAGGAAACCCCCTTCTCCCCCAGCTCGACACAGACACTGGCAGACAATGGGTTGTGAAATCTGCTTTGAAGTGTCAGTGTGAAGTTGGCATAATTAAGCCAAACAACACAAGCGCCAGGATAAAGGACTCGACGCACACTCGCACCTTGAGAGCCAAGTTTTGGCGCCTTTGAAGCAGTCGGATGTGTGCGTATATATGTATCAAGGATATCAGGATAATGGGGGGTGGCTCCATTTGACTGAATTTCATTTTCTAATTAAACACCCCCAAAAAAGGCAGCCATTGCCAGTCCCCATCTTGTGTCTCCCTCTCTGCTGACATCCTGACAGGCGCTGCAGGATATTCGGAATATGATTTTAATTCGATTAGAGAACCGAAACAATTAACGTATTAACGCCTCTTTAGTTTCGGCAGTTTTGTGTGTGTGCGCGCGTTAACTCCTGTGGCCAACGGCGCCCCCCAAAAGTTTCCATTCCTATATGAAAACCCGATGCTGGATCCTGGATCCTTTTGGGTGTGTGTGTGTGTGTGTTTGCGAATGATGTGGCACATGTGCGCCTAATGAGCGCACAAATTAAGTTATAATTGTTCGCCTTTGTTTGTTTTGTTTGTTTGCGGCGCGGTTTGCCGACTGTTTTCTGTATCTGCATCTGTGTCGCGGGCAACTTTTTGGCCCCTTTTTGGTTTATGGCAACTGCAAAAAGTTCATTTTGTGGCTGGCTTACTTCCAAGCAAAAAGCAATTTCCGTTTTGGCTCTGGAAAATTCCCCCCAAATGGGATCATTGATTGGGAAACGATGGCAATTAGTTGTGAAGTTAGGAGAAAAGTCATTAGGATAGTAAGTTAGTTATTGGGAGATTGGGGGAAGATATATCATACAAAATATGATTGTAAAATTACAGGAAATATAGAAAATTGAGTACGATTTTAGTGTTTGTTTTAGAATATAGTTTTCGGGATTTAAATATAATAAAGTCATAGTTTAATAAATAAGAAAGTAAATAATACAAACAAGAAACTCTGAAGTTCATTTAAAACTTACTTTAATTCTTGTAAATCAGACTTGAAATTAACAATATTTAGACTGGTTTTCGATAGTCTGATCTATGTTTTATTATGTATATTCCGTATGTTCCGATATCACTATATATTCTATAAAATATTCCAACAACATTTCACAATTTCCAATTCCCTTCCAGTCATCAACCTTTTTTGCCACGCTTTGTCCATAAAAAACTAAAGCCATAACTACATTGATTTAACCCCAAAACATTGTCAATAAAACCTCATAAAAAATAGCCATAAACTATAGAAAATCAGAATGCCCAGCCCACTCATTAATATCCAAAAAATGTAAGCCGCGTTGCGATAATCACATGACAATTAAAATCCCACAATCCCGAAACTAGCCGCGGCGAACAAAGCAAAGGACTTCATTCAAATGCTAAAAAAAAGAAGGCCAAGGCAAAGCTGTTACATTGACTGATGGCCAATTGGTTCCGCCTTCTTTTTTTGTGTCCCACACACACCCCAGAAAGGAAGCCGCACATTGCTCATCCTCAGCCTCAACATCATCCTCATCCCCCGTTTTAGCACGCGGCCAAGGATCGCATCGGATCGCATTGGATCGGTGGTTATATCTATGCGAATCCTTACAGAAGTCCGAACTGGTTATGCGGCTTTGTTGCTTACGGGGCTCAGCTCAATAATTTAAACATGATTAGGTCTGGTTGTGTTTTTACAGCCTGCGAGGCTGAGCGGAGCAACGCCCCGAGGGCTTAGGCCACAGACAATAAAATCACGGCGTAAAAAACGAAGGCAACTACGAACTACGAAAACTTTTCAGTCAGATTGTTATTCTTTTGGCTTTTCATATTGCAATTGTGTGTATGTTTTGTTTATGCTTGGCATTAGCCACGGCAAATTAATTGCCAAGCCTTTTTAATTGTATTCTTGTGAGAACCAGCCCAAGGCGAGGAACCTAATTGGAGGAAGCTCTAACGAAGGGAATAAATAAACTCTTTTTTGGGAAGTAAAATAAGGTAAATTTATGCTAAATAAAATATAAAGTAATATTAAAAAGACACATTTAATCTCTTGACACACCTTCAGAAGCCAAAAAATAAGTTTACTTTAGGAATCTTTGAAATATATTTAACTAAGTTGCTTATTCTTAATCCATAATTTTTCAATTAAATTAACCCCAAAACCGAAACACTTACCATTCCTGACCCGTACACCTTCACGGGTATCCCCTAGAATCGCGCTGACACTAAACTTGAGTATGGGCTTGCTGTTGCTATCCTTGAGAATGGTGGTGCCCACCGCCGGACTGCTTGGATCCTTGGGCTCCACCTTGGGCAATTTAATTGCCGCTGGCTCGTCCACCTCGGCCAGGTCGTCCTCCAGCTCCAGTTCTTCGTCTAGATCCATATGGGGCTCCTCATCACCGACGCTGCCTATGTCGGCTACGATTTCATCCGCGGATGAGTCCTCATCCTCGTCCATCTCCTCGATGCTGTCAACACTCTCGGCCCGGACTTCGCGGCACTTATCACACTTGTAGCCGCGCTTCGAGCAGCTGCAGCTTCTATTTGGACGCTCCTCCGCGCAGGAGGCGGAGGTGGTCTCCGTTGGATCCGCGGGATCCCTTTCTCGTTCACGTTCCCGACGCGACAAGAGCATCTCGCTTAGGCTGGACTTCAGCTGGCTCTCCGTGAAGGTCTGCTGGGCGTGCAGGAGACTGTCCACGAGAAAGGCCGTAGACATAACGTATTTTTGCCGAACTTTCTATACTTTCCGCGATTTATTTCTTGCCAGGATTTATTCCGGATTACCCGCCGTTCGCGTCGAGTGCTCAATTCGAACTGAACGGGCCTTGGTTTGTTATCCTGGCAGGCGCAAGTCGCAGGACGCAGCATCCCGTGGCCCAGGATGCTGCTGTTGGGGGTTGCTCTTCGGTGGTTGGTCCATTTCTCCTGCCCAGTAGCCTTCGTTTATGTGGCGGCACGTGATTTTCGTCCTTATATATATATCACTCTCTCGCTCTGGCTCTCGCTCTCTCTCTGTCTTGTTGTACGAGTGTCCTGTTTAGCCTTTGCCTGCTCCCCATTGTTGTTCGCCTTTTATTTGATTTTATTTGTGTGAAAACAATAAAAATTTAATTTTCTTGTTTTGTTGCCGTTGCCTTTGCCACTCGCTGCCTTGAACTGTGCGCGCACATCGCAAATATCCTTTCGTTCTTATTAGATTTTGAGCAGATATATTCCACAGTGTGGCACAGTGGGTCAAAGAAGGGAATAGTAAACTATATTATTACAATAATGTAAAGAAATATATTTTCTTAAGAGAATGTAACAATAAACTTAAATACATCCCAAATCGTTATTTTAATATACAAATTCCCTTTATCAGCATATCCTTCGGTTGTCCTCTGAGATTTTGAGAGCCTTTAAAAAATACAACTTCAAAATTTGTAACAACAAATGTCAAAGTTAAAAAAAAAACAATATATCCTTGAGTTTACAAATATTAAAAGCAGAAAAATAAATTCATTTTCTACATAAAAATTGAACCTGTAAAACTATTTACATTTTATATAATTAAATACACAAATAATACTTAAAATTATCATTAATAAATGTCTAATTCTGTAATCATTAATCTAAAATTAATCCTACGCCATTTGTTTCACAAAACTTGTTAAATTCCTATAAAAATTTCCAAGCATTAAATATTTTTCAAACACCTAAACCCCCTTTTTGTAACAGTGTTCATAAATTAGCATCATATATTTTAATAGAAAAACTTGATTATACAAAATTCATGGAAATGTGTGCACCATAATTTGAACTGGACGGCCACTCGCCACCCCCGACCACCCATCAACTTTTGAATTTGTCCGCGCAATTTGTTGCAGGCACCAGGGGAATGTGGAAAGGCGGAAAAATGAGAAAATCCTGAGGCAAAGAGCCAAGGAGTCAGTAGATTAACTTTTATTATGACCGCAAATTAGTTGTCCTCGTCGCCGTTGATGACGACAATCGAGTTTATCGACAATGATGACTTATTTACTCTTTGGGGGTCGGAAGCCAAGTAAATGCGAAAATGGCCAAGCAGCGCGGTTATGTAAGCTTAGCTGCTCCCCTTGCCCCATCTAACAGCAAGGATGTGTATGTCCTTTTGGCCTCTATTGTGCCACACACACACACATAGACAGTGCCAGAGCGAGAGCGAAGAGCAACCCTTGTGGCTTGAGAGGGCGTGGCCTCACTCGAATTGGAAAGCCATCATCAGGATCTGAAAGGAGCAGAAGTGCTCTCCACAAAAGGGAAGAAGTGCGAGCACAAGGATAACAAAAGCTCGTCCTCCTCGTCTCTCTCTCTTCCCGTTCGTCGTCTCCAATTGCGATTGTTTTGCGCTGCCATTTGTGGCTTTTTGCTTTCATATGAAGCACGCCTCAAAGGATTACCCCCGGAATCTAGCAACCCTCCCCCGCCAACCCCTTGCCGAAGGATTCGCCGCTTCTTCTGCTGGCAGCGAGTACATAAAACATGCTCATATAAGCGTATAAATATGTGATAATAATGATTAAAAGTTCTCATCATGCCATCATCATTTATGCAAAGGATTCCGCTTTCACTGTGTGTGTGTGCTCTGAAGAGTCCTTACATTTTTATTTGGCACCGCCACATGGCTTAAGCTGCTGAGTATTTTCCATTTTCCGCAATTTCTTTCAGGGGGGAGGGGGGAAAATGGGGGTCGTCTTGCTTTGTCGCCAGCTAAATGGGGAAAATGGAAAATGAAAAATAGAAAATGGTGAATTGGGGGTTCTCTGCATTCCGAGTTGCTATCTCCATCTCTTTTTGTAGTTGCCATAATATGAGGACAATTATTTGATAAGTGGGTTGAATGTGCAGCAGTTTCCCCCCTGACTTTCCCAGCTTCCTTTCCTGGTTCCATCTGCCATTGTCATGGCGCTGCTTTTTGACAAATGAAAGGGGTCACCGAAAACAGGCTTTTGTTGGGAAACCCCCATCATATATATATAGACAAATATATATATATTCATGCCTAGGTTGGAGCTAGCAACGGGTAGGTGTTGAAGACAAACTTTTAATTGTTTTTCACAGAGTGTTGCCATGGTCTGAGTTTATATTTTGCATTTCGTTTTTATTTTTTTAATTTGTTTGCCGAATTGGAAATATGTAAATGATGTTGTTCGGCTCTGCATGTTGGGGGATTATTGTGCTGTTAACGTTTGGCTTTTTGGCTGGGCTTTGTGGGTCCTTTTCTCTTTCAGCTTGAGGAGCTTGACATTGTAGATAATGGCTGTGTGTTTTTTAGAAAAAGGAAATCAGAATTGACAAAAATCAGGGAAAAAATAAACCTTTATGGTTCGGAGATCAAAGACCTTGTGAAGTGATCCTTGTAAGTTGATTGATGTTTTTGATTGGTTGGTTTATTAGAGATTGTAATTTAATTATTGCGGTTTTTCAAAAATAGTTAAAATAAAAACTGCTCTAAAAAAGACAGGATTCTAGCTGCATATCATAGAAAAGGTTAATAACCACCAGGATTTATCAGCTTCTTATATAAAAATTAAACCTAAATAATCTTCCCTTTACTCCGATTTTTATTCCACCTAAATATATCCTTCGAGAACTTTTTATTGATCTCTTTTCACAAACATATGATGTCGTTATTTATGATAATACAAAAGGCTTGTTACTCCTGCTTTTCAATTTACAATTCAAAAACCAAAGCTCATGAGTCATGACAAGTTCCAGCTAACTTCCTTTTTGAACCCAGAGTTGTGAGCCGGAATACCCTTGCAGGTAAATTCGGTTGGCCAAAAATTCAAAGAGTGCCACATGCCAGATGCCACTCCGGCTCCAGATCGAGTAAACAACTTCATGGGGAAGAATGTGTGTGTGCGGAATCGAATGCCGTTGACAGCCGCATCATTATATGGATATCATTATCGTGTATCGTCGTCTGCAGCAGCCAGAAAAGAGAGAAAAAAAGAAGGTAAAATGTCACAAGATGCTGCAAGATGGGCGGGGATAAATGCGTGGTTGAGTGGATTCGTGGGTGGCTATATTGCTGGCTGGCTGGCTGGCTTACTGGCTGACTGGCTCGGTGGCAATATAATAAAGCGCAAACATTTATACACGACACTCGATGCGAAGGACGGCGATATAGAAAAAGCATTCCGGCCAAGTTAACTGTCGATATCAGCTGCTGCCACCGCCCACTTTTGCTGGCGCACTCGCAGCCATGAAATGAATGCGAATTCTGTTTGCCATCGATTTTCAGGACAACGTTTATTATTTTTATTATATTCGCCGGGCAGCTAGGAGGAGGGGAACCAAGCTGTTCTCTGTGATGGGGTGGCTGGAAAATTATGGGCTTTTCATAACGTTAACAGTCGCATAAATACGCTCTTTGTGTCAGCCAAGTAGAAAAAATGCGATAAAAGATTATAAAGTGTGTGTGTTGTCGCTGGGCTTGGGCTTGGGCTTGGCTTTTGCTGCCCAGTGGGTGGGTGGGCTTCTGCCCGGGGATCGGAGTTCGTTCTCGTTCTCGGCACTGGGCGGCGACATCTGTTTCCGACATCTTTTAATAAAATTTTCATCTTTATTACAAAACGATTGTTTTATGCGCTATGCTTGGTCTCTCCCTTTGGTCCTTTTTCGTGAAGTTCAACTTGAACTTGGACTAGACGGCGGAAGTCCTTCAGCGAAGTCGCGAAGGAAGTAATTAGAATGAAGCGATTTTTAGTTGCCAAGTTTTTCGCTACTCCCGTTTTTTATTTTCATTTTTATTTTTATTTGGCTTTTGGGCGGAAAGTTTTCATTGCAGAATGAACTGAAGTTCAGTTTATGAAAATATTTTGCATTTCATTCATTTTATTACTTTATTTCACTTAATTTGATTGCACATCGGTACGTTTTTTTTGCCTCATCCATGATTGTATGGAAATAATTGCCAACTTTATTGGTTAATTTATGAAATTTACACATTTAATGGTTGTTATTGTCGAGTGTGTGAGTGTGCGGTTGGTTGGTAGTTGCGGTTTTGCGGTGGCTTGTGAATATTTATTTGTGTTTGGACAAAAAGCGGTCGGAGAATGTATTGTTGAGTTGTGGTGGAGTGGTTGTTAACAGCGGCTAGTTAGGTGTATAATTAAATATACGTGAGAGAGCCTAATTGGTATAGATTAATGAAATAATACTAATAAAAACTAAATATCAAAGATTAATTAAGCAGATTTTAAAGTGGAATTAAATCAAGAAGGGTTTTCCTTCCTAAATTTTCTTTTAAAATGAATTTCTGGAACTCAGTTAAATACTTTTCTTTTAACTTTACATTTTAAATAATATTTTCTGGCCCCTTCCCTTTTTTAAATAAATTCCCTTTAAAGTTGGCTATTATTTTGCATAATTTTTTACCCTTTCATATTCTTTCTTGCCAATGCAGTTCCCTGACCTCTGATGAAGTGCCCTGCCCACTTTTTGATGGTAGACCAAAAGAAAAATATTTTTGCATTATTATTTTTTGCAATACTGTTCTTTTTTTATTTTTTTTCAGTTGAACTTCGTTGATTTTTGATGTACGCATGGGGGCGCCGATTAAGCCAACTGGAAAATTCGCATAGCCCTGGCTGAGAGCCTTTCCCCCATGGTTTTTCCACGGACTGGACTTCCCCACTGCCCCACTCTACCGGAAATCGCGTCAGCAACAAATAAATAAACAAAGCTTTAAGGGGAAACACCAACAAACAACGCTGCAGAGTTGCATAATTTTCCAACCAAAGACAACGAAGGACAGCGGGACGGGTGAAGGCAATTAATATTTTTTATTGCATACAAATTGCATAATTAGTCAAAACTAAATGACAGGACACACAGGCCCACAGACCTAGAAATGAAAGGGATAACAGCGGCAGAGTAGCAGCGACAAAGGAAAAGGGTAGCAGGCAACAAATGTGTTGTTGTGATTAATAAAATTACACAAAATTGCATAAAGGCCAAAGGAGGCGCACAGGAGGCACAGGGGATAGCAGGATACAACGAAATTTGACAGCTCGAAACAATAATAACAGAAGCAAGCCCACAGGACTCGAAGAGGGTTGCTATCCCTGAAATCCCTGAAAAAGGCTCATCACTTGACGCTGCGGCCAAGGAGGAGAAATAAAAAAGGACGAGTAGGAGCGGTTTCCTACGAACGTGTGAAAGCCGGAAAAAGGGACCGCTACTTGACTCGGCGAGGCATAAGGAGTCCTTTAATTAATTTGTATGTCTTCCTGTATACTCGCTGAGTTATGTGACTCTCTGCGGGCACTGAAATCTCGATTCAAGGTGTGTGTTGTGTGGGCTCAGCCAGGCGGAAGTAAGTTGGGAATTTATATGGCATTGCGAGTAATTAGTCAAAATATAATATCTAAAAGAAATTTATAGATGTCGCGAGGAGTATTCATAAAAAAAAGAGTCTTACTCGAAGGATCTTTAAGTCATTCAAGTGAAAATTAGCTTTGGAAAAGAGCAGAAGTCTTAGATTAATAAATTTAGTGGCAGTAGGAAAATTGTTATAAAGAAATTTTTAATTTAAGGAAAATGTATAAAACTAGAAAAACCACTAGTAAATTTAATGCATAGTAAATAATATAAACCTCATATTAATATCTCAATAAATAACTTTATTTATTTGATTTCCCTTTTATTTCTTTAATATATCTTTCAATTACCCTCCTCACTTTTCGAAAACTAATCCCCCTTTGTTGCCTTCAAACGTTAATCCCCTAATAACTTTTACCCCATACAATAACCTGCTCTTAGTTTCAGCCAAAAACTTATTTTATTTCTCCACTCATCTGTCACCCAGTTTGGCAGGACCTGAGCCTTTGATTCGCATGATCTCGTAACAAGTTGTCAGGACTAATTAGAGAGTTGCGCCAGCTGACACCACCGCGGCAGCATCCACATTTCGCCCCTCAAAGTGGAAGTCGTAACTCCCGGAAAGTAGCATCAATGTAACGCCTAGTTAGGCAACAGATTGCGCTGAAATGTATGCAAAAGCCTGGAAATTAAAACCACCACCACACAGGACACAGGAATAAAAATCAAGGCAAGGACAAAGGGATGCCCGCCGACACGGTGCTAAATTAGTGAAAGGGTGACCCCGATTTATTCAGATCGCATGGGGGATTATCAATGGGAAGCAGCAATTGGATAATGAAAATAAAATTCGTCTTGGTCACGTGCTTAGGGAAATATGAAATGATTATTTATGAAAGCCCACCAATGCCTTTCTTTAGGCCATGCCCAGAATGATTTCTAACTGAAGAAATAAACCAGTAGCCAATTCAATTAACTTGGCTGCCAGTGCAGTTGAAGCCAGTCGTTGAGTGAAGGCCTGCGGCCGGAGGCGTAACATTTTTAATTAATCCGGAATCCGGATTCCGGAGAGTGCTCCGCTTTCCTACCGATCCCAGCTAGCAAAAACCCCAAAACCATGGTGGCCAGCACCTGGTGTACTTTTTAGCAAATCCATTGGCTGCATTTCTGATGGACATTTGGCATCTGTTTCTGACCGAACCATCCTGGACGAGGTGCGTCAAACAAAGTTACTGCATTTGCCAGGCTTTGGCATTTCGGTTTTTTTCCCTCCTCCGCTCATCACAATTTTTGATTGCACAATTTAATTTTCATTCATTTTATCTCCATTTTAACCAGAGCTTGCTGTTTGCATAGGCAAACTGAGAAATTAATATTTACATTTATGCAAAATATTTTCCACAGTTTTTATTTGCCTTCGCAGTTGATTGACATTTGCAGCCGAAGGGTTGAAGTTTCTGTAATTAGAAAGAGAATCATATTTATTTTCATGTTTGCTCGGTTTGAGGTAGGTTGGAATTGCCACACAAATTAAATTATATCACTCTTGCTGGGTTGAGGCTGTCCACAAAAGGTCACACAAAAACTAGATATATGGAAGACAAAATTTAACTCTGAGTGCTCTCTTTCTTCACGCATTTATGTCTGGTATGCTGCCTTATATGGGAGCTATATGTGTTGGTTTACGCATGCCAGCAGGTCAATTAAGTCTTATTAAATGTTATTCAAAAATCAGGGACGGATCTAGGAGATATAAGCAACAAATTGTGATAATAAATAAGGTATATGCCCCCTAAAAAAATGTTTAAAGATGAGAAATAAATATAAACTGGGTTAAAATTTATTATTATTAAAATTTATTAAAAATGTTTTAATATTAACTAAAATCTCTGTAATCACTCCGCGCCTGTTTTTTGCAAAAAGAAATCTGAATTTGAGTGAACCAAGGGCCGCGGCACGTCAGTCACTCAGTCGTCTTCGAGGCTTTGTGCGTGGACAGCCAGTAAAAAAGGTTCTTTTAAAAAAATACGAAAAAGCAGAGTTAATTAAGTGAGACGAGCTAATTAATATAAAAAACTATTGCATAATATGGCAAAAACAAACGCAGCATAATTAAAAAGCTGACAATGGGAGAGGTAATCATCAGCATCGCTGGCAAGGACCTGCCATGGGTGAGTGAAGTGCATAAATATCGATCTGAATGACAATTGATTGAGTGCTGCCCCGATAAATAAACAAAAAACAAAATAAAAAACGTGCAATAAATATAACGAGCTTTGCCGCAATTTGTTGACCCTTCACGTAAGTGGAATCGAGGTCAGAAAACCCCGACGACCTGAAGTTATGGGTTAATGTTTTTGGTGCCTGCCTCTCGCCTCGCACATTGCAATCTCACTTTATAGTGCCATTGCCTGACGTCATAAAACCCGTTTTAATAATAATTAATGTTGGAAATGTTTAATTTTAAGACCATTTGTTAGTAGTTTACAGTTGGATCAATTATGAAGAGGCGATTGTGGCTCGGCCAGTAAATCCCCCCAAAGAAATTAACGATATTACAGCCAAAGTAGGTCCACCACAGCCGAGCTCAGTACCCTTGACAGTAATTGGTAATTGCTATGGAAGTCCCGAGTTAATTATAAGGGAGAAATTTAATTCAAAGTTAAGCTTAAACAGTGGAAAATCTCGTTAAGCCTTGTGGAGCAAAATTACAATAGGCAACGCCCCAATCAATAAAAGGGGCGGGATTTTCAATGTCGAAGATTAATAAGTTCAAGAACGTGTCTGGAACTAGTCGTTATTATGTAAGGTAAATATACGTCAGTATTATAATTTAATTAAATAATATTTTGCTTTCTTATGAAAGGTATTTTTTATGTAAAGATATATTATGAGATATAACTTCTTACAATTTAAATTATATCTGCCTAAAAGTATGCCAACTTGAAGATTACTTTTTTACATCAACTCATTATGCGGTTAACAGTGCCATGTTAAAAAATAAAATATATTTTGATTTTCAAACTCAAATCATTAAAAATGCCACTGAAACAATTCAATAAAATAGTTTACTATCCAAAAATATACAAATAAATATTTTTAAGGTGGGATTCAAGCTTTCAAGTACACAAACAATCAAAAATACATTTATATTTTAATATTCTGGTATATAAACACACCTTTCCTGGTCATATGAAACGTATTTTACAAAAGTCTTATCAATTAAATACAATTTAAAACACGCATAAATATAAATAAGTATTTTTCACAGAAGAAAACAATTCCCCATTACTTGATTGAATATTTCTTTCTATTTATTTAATTAAATATAATTAATTAGTTCCCTTTAAATAATATTTCTTCTTTTGGATTTCAATCCACAATTAATCCCCCAACTGAAATGAGAAATCATCAAGAAATGCAAAGCATTTTCCACAAATTAAAACATCAAGTCTGCGGGTAATTATTTCCATTTCAACGCCTCCATATAACGGCTAAGGGAAAAACTTTTCGTTTTCTTGGCCGCGTTAAGAAAGAGATTTGTGTGGAGTTTTGTGCCGCATTCTGGGCCTGCAGGGCCAATGTTGTCCTTCAGGCGGCAATTGAAAGATGCAAATACATATATACATAAAGTTGGCCAACAAGCCTGCCGTTCCGTTGTTGGGCCAACTCCTCGGACTTCTAGGCCAGTCGTCTGTGAATTATGGCCCTTGGAGCCCAAGTTGAGTATTTTGTAAGTCCGCTTACCGCTTACCGCCGTCACTATAAATGGCTGTGAGTAATTGAATTAATGGATATGTAAAATTAAAAAAATAACAACAACTATTTCTGCACTTCGCGTCATATTTTGGCAATAATTTTAGGGTCGTCAGTATATTGTTTTCGGCTAGGTCATATTTCATGAGTCTGGCTCGTGCTGTCTGATTTCCGATTTGCTTGGCAATGAGAGATTTCGTTTGATCTTCTCGATCTCGGCTGGATTTTTTTTTGGGCTAGGTTACGGCCTGACACTCGAGACCTGTTTTCGTTTTCGTTTTCGTTCCACCAACAACAGGTGATTCAACTCTCAATGTTAAGGATGAATGATGTTTCGTTCTGGTCACACCCTTGTTGTACAATAAAGTACAACGAAAAATGTTTGTTTCAGGTTCAAAGTTCATATATAAATTCCGGCCCACGCTGTCTATAGATGATAGTTGCGATATCCAGGCAAATCCAAGCCCAAGATTCCGTGCCAAGTGTCTAATAAACAAACTTAAAGGTTTGACATAAAACCCATTAAAGGGCCAAAAGTGTCGAGGGCTTGGCCCGGTTCTAAGTGCAGGGAATCGCAGTAGATTCTGATCTGAGCTATAACGATATTACGATGCCCCCTCTAGTTAGCAATTTGGTGTGAATTGAATCTTGAATATTAATAGGTACGTAAAAAATCTAACGAGCAAATACACACTCAGCTACGTCAATTTAAAGAAACATGTATGCTAAAATCTGGCAAATAAACTATAAAAACAATATTTTTCTACAATTGTAAAGAGTATATACCAGGTGAGACTTCCTTAAGACTTCTAAGAAACTTAAGAAAAGTGTATGGAAAATGTTTTTATGGTAATTTTGGCTATTCTAGAAGGAAATAATATGTATTATTTCATTTTAGGGTTTTGTGAAAGGTTTAAGCGTTGTTTTAACATTCTTTTAAAATGAACTCAAGTATATTTTAATTACCAAATAAATTCATGAATAATTCAGTAATATTAAAAAATGCTGTGGAAAGTTTGCAGACAATTTAAGATAATTAATGCGAACAGAATGGGGATTTACCGCAAGCACTTAGCTTGTTTAATATTTATTCTTTACAAAAAAGAGGTCTGTATTCTTTTAAAAGGTAATATCACACATTTGTCAAACAAACTCAACTTTTCGGTCTCGAAAAAACAACTTTTTTCTGGTTAATTTTTGGTTTATTTTTTGTCACTTGGACGTTTAAATCTCAGTACCAAGTACTGAACATGATCATGCTGTTAAGATCGCCATCGCGGGCACTTAAATCGAACGTGCCGTTAACTAATCACCCATTTAAACTCCAACTCCGACTCTGAATCCGACAAACTTGAACTTGCAATGAGTGTTAAAAAATGAGGAGGCTCTGTAAAGTAAAAAAAAAAATAAACTGAGTCTGAAACTGAAACTGAGGCGGAGGCAAATTCCTCTTGCCATTCAAGTGGAGCGTCGTCTTTTGAATACTTTTAATGTCCGCCGTGGCCTTTTCCGCAAAATGCTAGTAATTATAATTATAAGCAATATAAATTAAAATTTTTGTTTGCCCAAAAACGAGCGACGACCGCAAGTGGCCGGACAACATGTGTCGACGTATTGTCAAAAAAAAATTAAACATAGTTTCTGTTTCACAACATCTGCAATTAAGTCGTTCTTGTGGACTGCAACCTTCGTGGTGGCTATTAGATTAAGGCCTTTTGGGGCCAAATAACTGCAGTGGCATCCTTGGCCGATAACCGTACTAACTGCCGCCGACTGTGTGTGCCATTTGTAAGCCATGCGAATTCCGGACTCCACGCAGTTTGCCAAGCACTTGAGGATCGCATTGAGTGATGTACAGGTTTGACCCTAAATTCGCATTGAACTGCGGCTAGAACTTCCTTTGTTGTGGCGGCAAAATGTGCCACAGAAAGAGGGGAGCTTCCGAGTTCCGGTCATGCTATTTAATGTGCTGAAATCTAAAGTAAGCAAGCCGCCTGTCATCAATAATCAGCGCTCAGCGATTCAAGCTTGCACAGCAAAAATATTTACTTGTAAACTATATATTCTGTTAAAAAGGGAAATATATTCTTGAAATATAAAATTCCTAAGAACAACTTAATCTTTTCTAGATTACACAATGCTTTTGCTTAGTTCTGTCTGGCTTAACTTACACTCCACTTCCATTTCAACTACTACTATTTATAGTTCGAGAAAGTTATGATCCGATTTATATACCAGATGTCCTTCAGCATTGCTCATTGAAATTTATGACCAAGTTCTTGGCATCAGGTTTCTAATTGAAGAGTTCAGCAATTCCCGTCTCGGGTGAGATAAACAAACGATAATATCTGTTTACGAGATTAATGTGACGTCAGTATGCGTATTATTACAACCCACTGATTTGCTTTAGTTATACCGATTTGCTTTAGTTAATACGGTCTGGAACCTGAGCGGGGAATTAATGGTCAGGCCCCCGTCAATAAGACAACTTAGTGTTAGGCACATAAAAACAATTGCGCCGTGTGGAAAAAATTTTCCACTTGGGTTTATAGCTCGACTCGTAGGGAGTTGGGGAGTTTTTCACAACTCTTGCACTCTTTGCCTTCAAGGTGGATAATTCGGGGTTTATTATTTGTAATTGATAAAGCATGATTTTTGAACGGGATCAGACATTCGTAATTAGCCTTGGGTTTATCGTAAATGCACTGGGAATAATATGAAACGAAATTAATGAAAATATAATTTATAAAGTATTTTTTAAGGCTTCCAAGTAAACCTTTAATTCAAATACAAAACAAGTTCCTAAATGATTAACAAAGCCCTCACAGTTTGCAGAAATAAGAAGATTAAAAGACAGCTCTTTCCAGGCTGTCGCCTCGCATATCCCTCTCAGCCAAAGAAAAAAACCCCAAAAGTCGGAAATACCAAGAGGAAGCAATAAAAAGTCAGCCAAGTTCACTAAACTAGAACCACACAAGTCACCAAGGTGATAAAAAGGCGACGAGAAAATAAAGTAAACAAGTAAAAAGGTAGCCCAAAGTACAGATAGTGACTCAGCATAAAAGCAAAGAATAAATGTAAGAAAGCTAAAAAAAAAAATCCCCCCAGGAAAACCCAACATGATCAACCAACTCACCACAAAGCAGTTTAAGTTTTAGGCTAAAGCTAAATTGCCAAATTTCTGGTCTAAACGGAGCGAGGATTGCAGCACCTGGTTGTAGCACTCGTATCTCACAGATACACAGCTACACAGACACCGCAGATACTTGGCGGCGAGATCGGCTCAGTTTAAACAGCGCTCGTACTTAGTCGGCGATCGCTGTCGACGTCGCTGCCTGAAGCCCGGGGTTTTTACACAAAAACGTCTTGCCCAGACAACGGTCCATTCATGCGAGTTTTTCACTCCGACGCGGCAACTTCGAAACGAACGACACATGCTCTCTCGGTAGCAGCGGGCGCGATCGCAGCTAAATTCGCCATTAAATGCACTTCAATTCGGTTAAGTAAATGGCCAAAATCCGATGGATATCACAACTATAAGTTCTTAGTTCGATTAAGAGCAAAAAGCGAAAGAAAACCTCCATCCTAATTGGCATCAATTCAATTAGTCCGATCGGTAGTGAATATGGAAAGAGTTTAGAGACAAGAAATACTCCCCGAAATATTCCCCTTCGCCAGCGAAAGCGAAAGCCTAACTTTGGATTAGCCGTGCAGCCTTTCTGTAAGAATTATTGCAAACGTAAGTGTCAAACGGGGCGTATACGTTATTTCTTGGCCTAGCTAAGAACAGGGCGTATGTGCCACATTCTGTGTAGGAAATTAATAACAAAAAATAATAACAAAGTGCGCGGTTTCATAAATTATAATATTTTGCCCTGTCAAGTGTGGGAATTTTGATAAATGTGTTGCCATTAAAAGGTTTTTGCGGTTTAACTATAATGTTTTCATTAAGTGCAGGTTAATTAATTGTCGGCCATTTGTTAGTTGAAATTTAAAGAATTCGAAAATGTTAATAACATTTTTTTACAGAGTTCTTGATTTTGAAAACTTTTCGCCAATATAAAAACATTATTTTCGAAGATATATTCAAGTTGGATTCAATTTAATAATTTTCTCAATCAATAATTAATCAAATTTATAATTTATATATAATTAAAAATATTTTAAAATAATATATAACATTTTTTAAGAAGATGTTTTAAATATTAAAATATTTCCAACTGACTATTCAATTTTCTGTTTAAATTTGAATGTGAAAACTGTAGAACTTGAATTTTAAGGTGTTTTTAAACTCAAAGAAATCATTAAAATTAATCAGTAATTTATGTATTATATAACAATAATATTTATAATAAAAAAAAAACTTTTTTAATCAGTAAGCAAAAGTTGATTGTTGTTTTCATTTCGTTTTATTCCTTTGGCTATTTAATTTAATCAAATAGGCCAGCCATCGCCCTGCACCTTTTCAATCAAAATCTGTGGTTCAATGTCCGCATTTATAATTGGTTTATATTATATTAACGAAGCTGTAAAAAAACTCATTTTATTCCTGAATCAATTAAACTGATTACAAATGCCAAATGGCCACTCTTATCAGGGGCCGGCGGCAGGTACAAAAATTACTACAGACACCGCAAGCCTAATCAGAGAAGCCCTTGCCCAACGACAAAGCTCTTAGTTTTGTGTTTGCTTTAATTTATAAACAGTTTCTCGGTTTCGGTTTCGGTTGGGGTTTTTCTTGGCTCTTTTTCTGTTTTGTTTTTTATTTTTTTCTTAGTTTTTTGCAGTCTGCAATTAAGTGTAAACATTTTGCAAGTTATGCAAAATAACGGCAATGCGGTGGTTATGAGCGGTCATTTCTTGGGTCTGAGTGTGTGTGTTTGTCTCTTGGCCAAATGCATATTTTGGAGTCTGTCGATCTGTTTTTTCGGTAGGGGATTTCGTAAATATGCAACAGCAGACACGTACCGAAGTCCGGTAATGATGCGTTATTCCCCATCCGCCTCTGCATTCAGTTTGACCCACTTGCACACACTCACAGCCAGAGTTCAGGTCAATGTTAAGGTGAAAAGCGGTTAGCAACAAAGGTGACCTTTAAGTCTATGGATATTTGTCTGGATATTGCAATTGATTTATTTATTTAGTTCCTTGCCAAATAGTTTATGGCCCTTGCTTCAAACACAATAGTTAAGAGAGCACACAAAGTAAATACAAGTAATAAAAATTGGGAAATTTGCTGTGTGAAATGGTGTGAAATTTTAGGGTCAGTCAACAAGCATACGCAGAATTGGAAATGCCAAATAAATGAGTAAGCATTGAAGGTTGACAGTGACGGTGATGCGATGACCCTAAAAAAGGAAAGCAATTAGGCACAACTTTGAAAGGTTTTATGTGGAGAAACAATGGTTTTGTATTTATAATTAAAAATTAATTTAAATACTACACCCTTAGAATTATGAAAGTTAAAGGCCAAAAAACATTACATTTAATTAAAATTCTACCTTTAATTATTCACAAAAAAAAGAGCAATATTTTAAATACAAGAAAACTTACTTAGCTTCAGGTCTTTCCACACTTTTTACTTTATTTTAAGTCCTATTTAATAACGTCAACTCTTCGCCTAAACCCCAAAATCAGTTTCACTTTCAAGCTTGAACCGCAGACAACAATTTAAGCGAAATTTCCAACGGTGTCTGCGCCGCCTTCTACACCACTTAGCCAGTCACTCATCCCAGCCATCCGCCTATCCATCTGCCCATCCAAACGCCCACCAATTGGCCAGACTTGTGCATGGGCACAGAAGTTGTCTTAAATTAACCAAAAACCCAAAAAAAAAGAGATACCTTTAAGAGCAATAGACGTCACACAAAAGCTACAAAGTGATCGCTTTGTTGCTTCGGCGTTTTCCTAAGCGTTAAATTGAAATATTGACTTAGGGTTTTTGATGTGTGCATTTTTTGTTGTATATATTTTGTTGTTGTCTCTGATTCATTTTTGGCAGAGGCCCGGAGCAAGCACACTTGC
Source organism: Drosophila anomelani (assembly GCA_035045905.1). NCBI lineage: Eukaryota > Metazoa > Arthropoda > Insecta > Diptera > Drosophilidae > Drosophila > Drosophila anomelani. The sequence continues at coordinate 17,530,961 of JAWNOO010000165.1, forward strand.
TAATAACCGAGCATACAATACGCTTACATAATGAGCGAGCCATGCTCTTTAATAACCAAATAGCCGATTGGCCCCCTGATAAGCGCAAGAAATTGGCAAATTGCCGTTTGCCGGCTTAAAGTGCGAGAAATCCATCAATCGCCGAATATTGGCCGCAGGCGAGACAGGCGATTATAAAGCCATATAGTTATGGCACGGTGACTTAGGTCAGGATTGAAGTTTGCCGGCCCCATGGCCCACCCGCAGGCACACTTGGGGAAATCTGTAAGCTAGAGTTTATTTTATAATATCAATTTTATATAATATATGACTTTAAAATCAAAATAAACTAAAACAGATATTTTTATAAATAAATTTAGTAGGCTTCAAGTTCGGATACAAAATTGTAATAATAATTGACTTGATCTTGGGTCCCATTTCTTCATGTGCAGACACACGACGACCTTGCCGGCTCAATTTCTCTGACAAGCCGCTCAGACCCTTCTCAAAGTCTGCGGAATTTATGCACAATCCGAGTGAAGTGCACACTCAAAAAGGGTCTTTTTTGGTTGGGAATTCTCGGGCGTAATTGGAGCATTTCGCGAATTGTTTCGTCAAATAAAAAAATAAAAAGAAAAATAATGCCGAAAATGGCCCATAAAATGTGCCCAAAAATAGATGGCGAGAGAGTGAGTTCGTATAAATTACAACACTCGACGCAGCCTGCTGACGAGTATTGGAAAATGTTTGCCAATAATGTTGCCGTTGATGGAGCGGCCGGCCACGCTTCAGCGATTGGCCACGGCTTTTGGCCAAGTCTGTGACTGAAACTGCAACTGCCACAAGAGTCCATGACGTTCGCAATAATCTTGTTAATGTTTTTAAGCCGCTCTCAGCTCTCGGTCTGGACAGGGCGCGTGTTAAATGCCGAAGCAAATAGTCAAGTGGATTTGAAGATGAGAGCTTCAGGCGGGGGAGTATGAACTGAAAAGCAACAAATTGACAAGAGTTATTAATAAATAGAGCTTCTGGAAACTAATAACAAATATATAGGGATTTAAATAAAATAATTATAATTATATTTTTATAATTTAATTAGTTTTCTTTTAAAAGAAAAGTAAATTAGAAATGTTTTGGCTTTGTCTCTCTGCTAAATCAAAATCTTAATATGAACTTTGTTCTTTAGAACAATTTAAAAGTTTAATTTCTTTTAAATGATTCTTAAATCACATAATAGACCTTAATAGCTTAATTTTCTATTAAGACAATGGCAATGTTCTCTTCATTACGAGTCATTAGATGTACATGTAGCCCCACGAACCCTTAACTTACTCAGCACCGCCATTCGCACTACACACACAATGTCAAGTTCGTTGCCTAAGTCTTTAGTTTCAAAATTTTGCTACATTTATTTTTCTCAATTTCTTAAAACAACAATAATTACAATTATTATTACATCAAGTTGAATGTGAATGTTGCATTACTTAATGCCATTTAAATTGTTTACATGGCTGCAGTTGCTACCATTTAAAGAATGATTTGTTGCGCTTGGCCTGGCCAGGTGAGCTATGGAATGAACGCATGTAAATATGTCTGAAAGCTTTCGCTGAACAAAACGATACAAATATATATATATATATATGTGGCATAAGAAGAGCTCAACTTGGGGCTAAGGAAAGTGTGGGGCTGCCAAGCGGAAAACTCGTGCAGCAAATTAAAGAAAATTTGTATTTATTTTAACTTGATTTTAGTGGGACTGTAAAGTTTAAATTAAAACTTTATTTTCTGTGTAGCGTTGGGGGCAAAACCAAATAAATGCCCTGCCCCGTTGTTCAGGCTGCAATTAGAGCTAAATGAGCGACCAACCACTTCTGGGTTCGATTACGGAAACTTCCGTAAAGATTTTTATGTTTATCTCAATGTCAACAGCAGTGGCGAGATGAACGAACCCTTTGGGATGTGAAATCGGAAACCGAAAAAAAGGACTGCCAGCGCAGTTTCAATAATTGCATACAATTTGCCAATCAACGCGTTCCCAACGATGCCAATTATGAAAGGCCAGGCCCTTTCGAGGGCTCAGCTCTTTGGTTCCTCTACTTGGCCATGGCTTATGAAGCCATTCAAGAGCGCTCTCTGTAATCAGGCGGCGTAGCACAAGGAAGCGCTGATGATTCCCCAAAAAAAAAAATTGATATTTTATATATGTAATAAATACGAATGGGGAAACAACCAAAAAAAGAATAACTATAAAATTATAAAGCGTTGGCTGCCAACAAAATTAAGCAGAAATTTATTAAAAATGCATAAAACAGGCCGAAAATCTCGCACTCTCGCACCAAACTGGATCTGGGGATAAATGCAAGAGCCGCCTGCAAAAAGAAAAGTGGCGCGTGACCTTCGCACTACTGCAGACTGCAGACTGCAGCAACCTGAAACTGCTGTGTGAAATTATTAAATCAGCCACAGCAGCAGCACCAGCAGCAGCAGCAACTGCAGTACCAAGAAACCAAAACAAACAACTGCCGTGAGGAGAGAGAGCAACGGAGAAGCAGGCACTCGAACTCCAGTGGCTGGCTGCTGGCTACTGTTTGGCAAGAGGCCACATGACTCAAGGAAAGCAGCGAACTTGAGAAGCACTCGACATGGTAGTTAAGGGGGAAATATTTATATTTTTTGGTAATATTTATACAGACATGTAGCGGCAAAACCCAGGAGAGGCAATATCTGAGAAGTTATTAAATCAAAATCATTCGTTTTTATTTTTATTTTCGAATATTTTTCAGTTTTATTAAGGCAGGTGTCTGTCAGGGGTGATTAATGCAACTCTTTTAATGAATTTTATGAATAAAAATGTATTTCAATTATAATTTTTATGAAATATGAAATATATATTAATTAAAAAAGGTTTCAGCATGAAATTTGCCATTTTTCTTTAGCGTTGCCAAAGTTTTGTCTTGTGTTATTAACAATTTACCTGCTTAAATGTTAGTTTATCCGATACTGATATCAACCCGGGAACATTGATCACAAATCGGGTCTTGGCCCCAAAGAAGGCGCACCTCTTGACTCACACTTAGAAATGCACGCGAGAAACATGCAACATCCACAGCGGCAACGGCAACTGGAACTGCAGCAACATTTCGGCAAATGCCAACGAACGCTGCCTTATTTTTGTATTTCTCGAATTCAGGCAGACAGAGCGGCTAACTTCAGTGGCTTAGTATCTTGGTGGCCTGCTGGCCAAGCAACCCACTTCTGCTAATGCACAGAGACAAACAGTATTATATTGAAACAAAAGCAGATAATAAGATGAGAATAAAAAGATAAAAAGATAAAAGATATATCAGAATAACTCTGTAATTAATTTCAATACCAATTACCTTTTTGAGTACCCTAAAACATTTAATGATCTTCTACAGATTTTAAAAGAAAAGAACTACCAGTTTTTGTCAGGTGCAAACTGCAATTGAAAGTGAGACTTAAGCCCAGTCTCTTGGCTAGACCTGGAGCTTGTGCTGGAATCGGGTTGGGTATCGTCGCCGTCGCCGTCGTCGTCGTCGTCAGCTGTTAGAAAGCTTCGCTGGACAGCGGCACAGTGGCATGTGGCAATTGCAACACATCCAGTTGCCATATATACTGGATGTGGATGTGGATATCGATGTGGTTATAAAACCGTATTTAGGTCAATCAAATTTTCGCATTTGGCATTTTGAAATTTCTTTACGCAAATGCTTGTGCTATTTTTTAATGATTTTCTAACCATACCAATCCAGTCTCGTGTTGCTCTCTCGGATTGCATAATAAGCCAAAGAAGCCAGTCAGCCAGCCAGCCAGCCAGCTAGCCAGGTGACCAGGCCGTGGCCAATAAGCACAAAATTGTAAAGAAACGTGTTTCACTTTTTTAATTTTTTCTTTGTGGAGACTTCTTAATGGATTGACGCTGACCATTGGGGCGTGATTTTGTCGGCAAAGGAGTGTGCTTCAAGGGGGTTAATGGGCGGGGGAGTGGCCAATGGGCAGCCTCAGATGATAATAATAAATAACACCGACTTCCGACTGTTGAACTTCGAATGAAGTCGTTAAGTCCCTGGGCCTTGCTTCGTCGATTCTGATTCCTGTTTCCGCATCCTTTCCCTTTCCATACCCTTGAGAGCAGTTCTTTTTTTCTCTTCTTTTTTTTGTTAAGGCAAATTAAATGCGGCCTTAATTATTTTATGCTCATTAAGCGTACAGCTAAATATTTGCCCTGCTAAAATGCCACAAATTAAGGCAGCAGAGACTTGGCCCAAAGCGGTTTACAACCTGGCTGCAATTAAAACTAAAAGATACGCAGCAAAAAACAAAGTACACAAAATATAAATGTCATTAATTGTGTTTAAATATTTTTTTCTTTCTGTTTTTTTTTTCTTGCTTTTGTTTTCTTTACACAATTTTGTTCATAAACCAAAATCGCTCAATTGTGACAGCAGCGCCGAAAAAGGTTTAACTAACATTATTTCAGTTATGTCAGAAGTCAATTAAATATAATTTGCCCTCAGTTGAGATGCGGCTCAAATGGAGATCTTGGTAAGCTCTCGGCTATGAGCTCACACGGAGAGCGACAAAAAATAGAGCTAAGCTTAATGAAAGTCCACTCCAAGCATAGGTCCAAGTATGCAAAGTTCGTTGCCTGAGTCATTTGTTTTTGTCAATGTACTTCCCATGGAATTTTTTCTATTTCTTTGTCACTTTGTTAATTCATGCTAAATTCTTAAAGCATTAATCTAAAGACTGATAAGTAAATGTATTCAACGATTTGAGGCATAAGTTTCAACTTTATATTTGTTATTTATATTATTTTTCTTATTATAAATTCTGTAAAATATTCTAACACGAGCCCTTTACTATTTATCGTTATTTAAATACCAAAATTTGTCTTTATATATTTTTAAAAATTCTTTATAAATGATTGTAGCCATTTTATTGTCATATTTACTTTATGCAATTTATGGAGACTTCAATTAAGGCTACAATTTTGCACCATAAAAATCGAAAGCCAGAATTTATTGCTCACGTGCATAGATATGTGTTCGATTCCGCTTTAGGTTCATTAGAACTCTGCGTTCTTCACGTTTTCCTGGACGCTCTGAAAATTTCCATTTAATAAACTGCATTTTCAATTAGTAAGCAAATGAAACTGTGCCGGGCAACCGGACAGCAGCAGCAGCAGTAGCAGCCACCAATTAGCATATTGTTGTCTGTGGCTCCAGGTAACGACCTGCCAACGGAGAGGGTTCCCCGTGCAATCACGTATCCACCGACCGAGTGACAAATGTATTTACAGCTCTCGGAGCGGCTAATAAAAACATATGTAATTATATTGTTGAAATGAAATTTATGGCACGATTTATTGCGGTTTCGGCGGATCTAATCTGCCGAAATCTTTCCAGGAGTGTGCCAAGGCCTTAAGTTCCTGTTTGTTACTAGAATCGCTTGGCTAAGATTAGACACTGACCTCAGGAAGTGCTTGACCGACACGGTAGACATTAAATTAGATTTTAATTGCTTTCCATAAATATCCCCGCATCTCGGTTTTGTTTACTACATTTGAACTAATCCACCTCAGACAAGCTTTAATTTCAAGCGGATTTTATTGCTACACAAAGCTAAAAGAATACTTAAAATTGTAATATTAAATGGTGTAAATATTTATATATTTATATAATAAACTAATCTGTCATCATTTTTATATTACCTTTTTATTATGATTTTGTGCTGATTAAACCTCTTTGAATTTTTAATTGAATTAGTTTTTATTATGGTGTTATGAATATTTACATATTCACAAAGTTATTTATGGCCTCTAAAACAAGATAATTCTATAGAAACACGAGCAATATTTATAATATCTGCGCAATTAATGTTTTAATGTCTACAAATTGAATATTCATAAGGCTATATATTTAATTATTTATTTATTAACTTGTTTACAAACGAATCCAGAGCACTTTAAGTAGTATTTATTATATTTATTTCTTTCTCTGTACCTTCTCCCCGTTAGACTTGAATTATGGGCTTGGAAAAACATTACCTGCGATATGGACGCACCGCTAGAGATCACATCCTTGACTGGGCCACCTGTGGGCGTAATCGACGGCAGCAGCAACATCAACAGCAGCAGCAGCAACATCAGCATCAGCAACTCCAGCAGCAACCGCAGCATCAGCAGCAGCAGCAGCAGCAACTGCCATCACAGGGAACCCCAACAGCCACAACTGCCACGGGGCGGAGGTCTCGCCCTCATGTGCCACACAGGGGTACGCCGCTCTCCATGCTGATATCTCATGGAGTTAGGATTAGCAATAGTAAGTACAGTCCACTTAATTATATATATAAAGTTAAAAACCTGCCAGTCATTCGTAAGAATAAAGTGAGGAATTAAAAAGGCACGGAATTAAAAGCCAGAGCAGCCAGAAAACAATTAGTGGAACAATATCAGCATGAAGCGAAAAACAAAGGTAATGGATTTATGGAAAATTTTTGAAAAATTATGAATTGATTGAAGAAAATCTAGGGAATAAAGATTTGTAAATAAAACCTAAGAGGAATTAAGAAAATATCTTTAAAATATTCAAAGCGAATATTAAAGAAACATTTGAGTCGAACTAAAATAGATTTCCAAGTGAATTATATATTATTTGGTCCATAATTAAAAATGGTTATGAATTGTATTGGAAACCATGTAAACTTAACAAAATATTTATATATATTCTCCCCTTAGAATTATAATTTCTTAAAGCCCAAAAAAATGTATATATATTTATTTCCAAACTTTCCCTAAAAGGAAACAACTTCAATGACAAGACTTCAGGCTTTTATCACCTTCGTCAATCGACAAGAAAATTGAATTAAGGAAAAATGCTATTAAATGCTCAATTAGCTAACTAAAAGTCAATATCAACGGCCAAATTGGTCAGGCACTTGTGGAAACTTGGCCAAAATAAAAAGCCCAAGTAGTTGCAATAACAGATTGAAGTTGAGAAAAAAAGAAATAAACCCAAAAAAAAAAAATACCGCAAACTGGTCATCCAAGAACTGCAACCGAAAAATTGAAAACAAGTCTTTATATATATATTTTTTTTAGCTGAAAGGAAAAACCAAGCAGCAGCAGAAATAAAAACCGTAAACAAAAAATCAAAATAAAAACAATTTAGTGGCAGACTTGAAAACTAAAAGTCGAAAAGCCAACTAAGCGCAGATGTAAATCAAGGAAACTCACAGACGCTCTCGCACACACACACATACACACTATCTAGCGTTCTTTGCAATGGCCGACATTGCGTATACGCCGAGTGAGCCAAGCCAAGTTGCTACTCGAAGCGAAGGCAGCCAAGTGTGCAAAAGCAAACAGCGAGCAGGCCAAGTAACCATGGCCAAGAACATTCGCCAGACAGAGACAGAGCCAGCAACGCTCTGAACTTGGCTTAGACTTGGACGGAGCCCAGGCTCCGTTTTGTTTACGTTTCGCTTTTCTCTATTTTTTCAGGTTTTTTTCTCAGTTCGAATTCGGATATGGTTTTGGTTTCACTTCTTTTTTCATAGGCATTTTCGATTGCTTTGATTCTGTGGCTCTTATATAGAATTATGTTTTAAGCGATTTGGACTTGACTAGTTGCCAGGCTTTAGAGCCAAGTTTGTCCCAGTGTCAGTGCCAGTTCTGGGCCAATTTATGATACTTTTCAAAGAGACGTGATGATTTGATTAGGGATTAACAATGATACCCGGATTTATGGGCAACTGGTTTCGCTTTCATGTTAAAGCAATTTGAGATAATCTTGCGAATTAATATTTTATTGAGGAAGCTGTGTCGTCGCCAGATGAATTCTCCATAAATGCCTTATGCTTGGGCAATGGCAATTCTAATGCAATGTACTGGCAACGACGACAAACAACAGGCAGCATTAAAAACAGAAGTGAGGCAAAGAGGCAAAATTAAAATTGGCAATTGAAAGCGCGGTGGCCAGCCACACTGGCCACTATTAGCCGAATACTTGGACTAACGCAGACCAATGCAACTTGAAAAAAAAAAAACAGCCACAAACTCATTCAAAGCAAATATGAAAATGTTGCCAAATCAATTGGTCAGGCACAGAAAGAAATTTAAATCATTTTAATCTTTAGGAAATAAATAAATATATTTATTTTAATAATGAAATGGACTATCATATATTACTATAGTATTTATCAAGTATTCTTTCTTTAATTGTTGGAAATCTTAAATGTTTATAGATATATTTTTTCCTGTGCCTTTTCCGTGAAGCTACAAAATGCTGAATGAGTGCGAGTTGTGTTCCTGAGTGGTTTGAAGCGGTCAGTGATAGCGACATGGAGTGGAGTGGCTTCGAGTGCGAAATCAAGTAGCCGCCATGGATGCCCGACAGCCGGGAGAGTGAGCATAAATTAACACATGCAGGCAGGCAGGCAGGCGGGCAGGCTTTCCGAAGCAGCGTTTGCTTAAGCTTTGTGGCCAATTCTATGTCTTGTGTGTTGGCTTGGCTCAAACAGAAACAGAAAAAGGCGCGGTAGTTGTCGATGCAGCTCAAGTGGCTCTAGAAGAAGAGTTCCCTCAGCAGCAAAGCGGACTCTTTGGCAACACCAGACCGCACTTGTGTGTGTGTGTATGTGCCATGCGATTATATAACCAGATGCTGGCATTAAGGCCTTGCCAAGATCGTGCTTAGCTCTTTGAACACTCTGCGTTGGAATTTGAAAGACGTTGACACAGAATTTCAACGACCAGAAGTTAACGAAATGTATTTTTTAGGGGGCTCTCTGGGATAAATACTATTTAGCAAGTAAAATTTATTACAATTAAAAGAAATTCCATTAATTTTAGCTTAAGTGGAACCATAAATAAGAAAATAAAAACTTTTCCTACTTCGATTACAAGTTTACTTTCCATTCTGTGGGTTTCTCCCCAGGATTTGCAGGATTTCCCTTTCATCTCGATCCAGTTCTCCTAACCTTCAGCCGGCCAGCCGGCACTTCTCTCTCTCTTCACTCGGGGCTGGGTCCTTATCCAGGGCGAAAATCAGTTGTAAATGCTTTAATTAAGGGCCGAAATGCGATAACTTAAATGCAAAATTGCGGCGAAGGCACGTCCCGCCGATGACCAAGAAAACCGGTTGCTGTTGCTGCGATTTGTTTTTCGTGGGACATGCCCATAGCATTGCCCTTTGTTACGGCTAATTGGGCCTCATCTTAATACCAATCCGAATCCCATCCAGCAGAATGGGATCCCCGGAGATACAGACGGCGACACGTGATGCCAATTGTGGCGCGTACGAGGAAGTGAGCGCGGATCGCCAGGAATGGCAATTATTTGCATAAACAAAAGTGTTTACATGGCCATAAAAGATACGGGCGGAGGGGGTAACTGAATCAAGTCTTGAATCACAGGTATTATCATTATTATTATAATTATTATATTGTGCTGCCCCCGAGGCGGCACGTTCTTAAACGAAATCGACGCTCGGCGCTGCAACTGTTTAGTTTCGCTCTATTGTTGCACTTGGTATTGTCCGGGTACCAGAAACGCTCTATTGAAATGGTATATGGCCAGCAGCAGCAGCAGCAACACGCTTTGTTGGCTTTTAGCTGCTATAGCTCTAGCTGCTGTTGTTGGCCAAGAGCTGCGAAGCAGCTGCAGCTATATGGACACCGGTAATTGTGAGCGTTAATTTTAACAGGCAATTGGGAAACTCTATATACTTTAGACGTTTATTCTTTTCCTCTGTTTTATTATGTTTTTTTTCTATTTTAGAAGCAGGTTGAAAAGACCTCCCAAGGTAGTGCTATTTACACCTCCCAAATTTTGTATAATTTATTTTTTAAACTGTTTCATAGCCTACAGCCATTACATTACTCCAAAGGTTGTCGCGCTTCGCTCTTAACGCTTTTATTTAAACCTTTGTGCGTGGTTTTCGTTTAGTTTCAGAGACTAGAAGCCTGAAGTTGTGAATATCGCGTGCTCAGCTGTAATTTTGCAAAAGAAACGAGCATATGACACCAGAGGCTATAGTCAGTACAATCAGGGGCTTATTGCAAGGGGATGGTGTTGGAGATGATTACACTTCTAAAATTTCTAAAATTAATTAAAGAGGAATTCAAGGAAACAAAATTGAAACATTAGATTAATTTTGTTGCTTTATTGTGTAATTGGGAATAATAGTTTTCTAAATAATAATGGAATTCAAATCAATTTTAAATCCATTGAAGTCCTTAATTATTTCCATTTCTATAAAGAAGAAAATAAATTTCCTCTAAACATAATTTTTATGTGAAAATCAAAATTTAAAAAATTCATAACTCTGTCAAAAAATCATTAATTTCAAATCGGTAAGCTGTTTTGTGTTAGTTTTTTGTCTATTTTTTAAACCGCATACTAAGTTCTTTATTTTTTACAATTCGAATTTTTTTCAATTTTTTCACAATTTTAATGATGGAACCCCTTTCATTTTTTTGAAAAAATGGAAACATTTTTTTTTTCTAGTTTTCTTAATATTTTGTTATTAATTAATTGAGATTTGAATGGCGATTCGGAATATATATGACTTTTGGCCATAGCTGGCTTTTTACGGATATTATGGCCAAGGGAAAACTTAAAATATTCACTATTTTTAAATTAATATTTTGTTGCTTTTATTATTATTATTTTTATTATTTATCTCCTGAATATTTAATTCTTAACTCTGAACTAAGGAATTGTTTTCATACGATTATTAAATTTACAAACAGGTTTTAAATTATTTAAAAATTAAAATTAGCATGAAATTATAATACAACAAATTGTTGAATTAAATTCAAATTTTAAACATTCCCCCTTTGTCGCACCCCTGCTTTTGTTGTAACTAAAAACTTCACTGCCCGCTTCGAACAGGTAAACGAAATGGCAAAACCAAAACAAGCTGCAAAAAACAATAACAAAAACAAAACACAAAACCGAAACATCAAAATAAGTGGCAACAAAAATTGCTTGGACCTGGGATCAGCATAATTGTCAACAGTCAGTTAGTCAGTTGGTCGATCGGCGGTGGGTCGCTGACGTATCAATTGTGTGCCAAATGTTTAGTGACCATATCGCTGCTGCTATATGGCTATATCTTGGTCCCCGATCCCCGATGTGCAATCGCCGTTCGATTGCAGTAACATTATCCGGCGGCTTAGAAGAGCAACAACTTCAAATAACTGAATAACCGGACAGAAGATAAAGCCTTCCGTTGAGTTGTCTTCCCTTGACCTTGTCCGGTAAGGCCCAAAAAAATTGTTATGTGCCTCGTTTTATGACACCTCTGCACACCTGCTCTTAAAGCCGTCTTTTTTCACTCTCCTTTTCGTCTTCTTACTTTTTTGCGTAACTTTCTCTGGGACGCAGTTTATGGCCAGCGAGTCTCTCAGGGTCAGTGGAACACGGCAAAGACGATAAAGAAGCCGCCCGAAGTCGAAAAAAAGTATATAATCCGTCTATATTTTGACAGCAATTATCGCGCCCATTTTCAATGCGAGTTTAATGAATTTCCAAGCTGATTTATGGCCCTCACAATGTAGATGTCTGTCTCCCGCTTATTATTTCAGTACCCTCCTAGGGGGTCTGGGCTTTATTGGCCATAACTTTGAGATCACAAAATATATAAGGTATATCCAGAATATAGCTAAGATGAATGCATTTTTAATGAGATTATTTTTTAGAGAGAGATTATCTTTATTTTAGTGTTATGGAAGCTTAGACATTCAAAAATATTTCTTTAAATATTTCAACAAAAATACATCTAAGCTAAAAAATGTAAATTTAATTTCTAGACAATATTTAAAGTGTATTTTTATATTCGTTTTATAAATCCTCAACTGCCTACCGATCTGTCATGTCTTTTGCCATTTTTATTCGCATCCCGCTGACGGCGCTGTTTTTGACTTAGTGACCTGTTAAGAAAATCGAAGCAGCTTCGGTGCTGTATTTTATAAAATAATAAATAAAATTGAAATTTATGTTGTTCAGAGAAAAAAAGAGCTTCACCTTGCACTTTTTTCGGGGCAGCCGAAAAAACGCGATAGCGAAACAGTTTTTCTTGATCGGGCCGGTGATCAGTTCGTTGACTGGGGCTCTGGGGCGTTCAGCCGCCACCACAAGTTAAAAAAAAATAAAATAATAACATAAAAAATACATTCTCAAAATGGACAGAACCCGTTGGCATTGTATGCCCATCATCATAATCATCAGCGGATTCAGTCAGTCAGGCGACATGCTGCTGGCCACGCCCACCGCCCCGATATGCCAGCAAGGTGATGGAGGGAAGGGAACACAGAAAGAAAATATACTGATAAAGATCATCTCAATTGGGATAAATATAAAATTATATCTCTAAAATATTTTCGCTACTATTATATTACAAATTTTATAGAAACTCATATCATTTTCACTGTTACTCATTTAAAACAAACAAATTTATATCACAAAAATATAAATAAATATTTTTTTTATATAAAAAATCATAAAAATCAATTCCATTTTACATAAACATATTTCTTTCTGTGTTTAAGTACGTTAACCGGACTAAGTGCACGAACCAATTAACCATTAAAGTAAAGATTAAGTTTCAATTAGTGATAACAGAGGGCCATAAATTTTTGGCAGCTGTCAGACATATGTCCGGTGCAGTGATAAGTCGGCCAAGATCATCCGTATATATCGCCCACGAAATCTCGATCGTGTTGACCGATGTAATTGAGGATGACATCCGTGAAATTGTACCGTGAAATTCGAATGAATTCGGCAAATAACTTTATTTTATTGACTTAACAATATGGCACACAAAACTTGATGATTTTAAGGAAAGATGACAAAGTTAAGTTGAAGTTTTTTACATCATTTATTAATAAAGTTAACAATATATAACGTTTACGTCAGCAATGTTTTCTTTATGTATTTAGTCATTGTGTTAATTGTAGTAAGATTTGTTAATTGTTTATTAAGAATTTTTTTCTAGAAAAACAAACTTTATTTATCTTAAAATCAAATATAATTAGTAAACACACATTTACCCTTATTAATTAACACTTATTTTCTTTATACTTTCAGATAGACTAGCTGTGATAATCATAGGAATAATTACCTTAATCTTAGGCATAGTATTGTCATCCATACCCTGGCTGGATTATTTTATACTAAAGGTTAGTTTTCACATCATTTTATAAATAAATTAAATTAAAGCTTATCTGCATTATCCTTCCAGAACTTAAGGCTGTGGAATGATACGTTGAGCTATCATTATTGGCAGAGGCCCGGGGTCATCCGGCTGACCAAGCTATATATCTACAATGTGACAAATCCGGATGGATTCCTTAGCGGCGAGAAGCCCAAGCTGCAGGAGGTCGGTCCGTTTGTATACAGGTGAGTTCAGTGCAGTTTTTTAATATTATTTTTTGTTTTTATTTTCCATTTTTGTTGGTCATAAGTCTCGCCAATTGAAATATTCGTTACGCCTTTGCGAGAAACATTTTTCACAAAATAGATAAATTTTCATGGCGGCTTTGGCACAGCTCACTTCCATTGGTCATGGTTTGCTGGGAAGTTGATGTCTTAATACCTGCAATTAGAATCGCAAGGGGCTAAAAGCAATTCAAGTAGCTGGAAAAAATTAGCCAAGGAAACGGTCACTAGTTAACTTATTGAACTTCTAAAAGGGCTAATTAGCAGCGGCATCGGGGAAGTGATATCATTTCTCTCGCTGCAACTCCATAATATAGTTATTAGTTGTGGAGGTTAATTGTAGACTTGAAGCTATTTTCGGATACATAAAAAAAGCATACAAATTACGGCTGTAAAGCAAGTAATTAAGTAATATTACATGTAACATTTTGAATAATATTTAGCACGGGGTCCTACCCTCAAGATCGTAAAAATCGTAGCTCAAGCTCTACGTAAGATCTAGTAAAAGTTTAACAATATATCATTTAATATTTATGATTTATTTTATCTTTATAAATTTAGAAAATCAATTAAACAAACTTCTATAGTCTCTTAAAATATTTTGATTATTATAATCTCATTAATAACTTGACAAATAATGGGTTTCCCACAATCAGATAATCTCTTTAATAACAATTTAAATTTTCTTTAACATATCTTGCCCAAATCTATTTATATTTCTTTCAATAAACCAACCTTTCTTGATCAGATTAAACTAAGAGTAGACATAAGCTGTTGCATGAGTCCAAACAATGGTATTAACTGCTCGAAATTTAACACTCAATCAAAGTGGCCAAGAGCCATGAGCTGGCGGGGCAACAATCAAGCTGGCCAATTAAGCCATGAGCTCACACCGAGGAGTAGTTTCCGCCGATCGCGAGATTACAACATCTAGAGCTCGAGCTTGAATGTAATGCAATTTTTTAATTACATATCTGTATGCCTGCGAACCCGTTTAAACGAAGGATAACCTGGGAGGAGAGTTCGTTCGGTCCAAAAGTGATCAATCATCCGATCACCTGCGAGTCTAGAGATTAATTTGTGTGGGAATTGCTGTTAGTAATGACAAAAAACAAAAAAAAGATGCCCGTCATTCGCTGTTGTTGTTACTTTTTATGTTTATTTGCAGCCCCTTTTTTGTGTAGTTTATTTCGTTTCTTTTTTGTGAATTTTCTTTGGCTCGAAGCTGAGGCTAACTGAACTTGACATTCAATTGCCGACTGACTTTGGACCACGAAAGCCACTTGCCAGCACGTGCCGCGATCAATGATAACGAATTGTGTTCCTTTATTTCATCTTTCCCAATTTCAGAGAAGACATGCAGAAGGTGAATGTGAAGTTTCACGAGAATAACTACACCGTGTCATATCAGCATAAGAAGATACTGCAATTTGTTCCTGAACTGAGTATTGATAAGGACACGCCCATAGTCACGCCCAATATTCCTTTGCTGGTAAGTCTGAGGAGCTTTAGAAGATATATTTTATTTATTAAATCAATTATTCCAGACCCTCACAAGTCTCAGTCCCAAGCTGGGTTACCTACTGTCCAAGACCATATCGGTGGTAATAACAGCGGCCAAATTCAAGCCCTTCATTAATGTCACAGCCGAACAGTTGGCGTTTGGCTATGACGATGCCCTAGTGAGTTTGGCCCATAGGTTTTATCCAAAGCACATGAGACCTATGGAAAAGATGGGTCTCCTCCTCGGACGGAATGGCACTCTCACTGAGGTGTCCTCTGTTAAAACCGGCATGGATAGCATGGATCAGTTCGGCTATATTGATTCGCTCAACGGAATGGATCACTTGCCGCATTGGGGCGAGGAACCCTGCACGAGTATAGCCGGATCCGAGGGATCTTTCTTTCCGCCGCGAGACCTCACCAAGTCCGAGATGGTACACATCTACGATAAGGATCTGTGCCGGATTATACCACTAAAGTATGTGGAGAGCCTGGAGAAGGATGGTATAACCGCAGATCTGTTCAGGCTGCCGAATAATTCGTATGGCGATTCGGCTCACAATCCGGAGAACAAGTGCTACGACTCGAATGACTACGAGGCGGTGCAGGGTCTCCAGAACATCAGTCCCTGCCAGTATGGAGCACCAGTCTATATATCCAATCCGCACTTCTTCGAGTCCCATCCAGATCTTCTCGATTCCGTGGAGGGTTTAAAACCAGAGCGGGAGAAGCATGAAACGTACTTCAAAATACAACCGGTGAGTGCGAGTTTAATATTATTTTTATTAATATTATTAATAATGGGAGATAATTATTATTTATTCTGTAATTCGTATTTATCTCAGAAACTTGGAGTACCGCTGGAGGGCAAAGTGCGGATACAACTAAACCTTAAGGTGACGCGTGCCAAGGACGTCTATCCAGTGCGTGATTTTCGAGACTTTGTCTTTCCGGTCATGTGGCTAGAGGAGGTGAGTCTTTACATTCACACCCGGAAATCTAAATCTAATCTTTCATTTGACCTTTTCCAGGGCATCTCGGAGCTAACGCCGGCCATCAAGCGTTGGATTTATTTGGGGACTGTGATTGCCCCGCATGCCGTGCCCATTGGCTCCTACCTGATGATCATCGGGGGTGCCTTTGCCATTGTGTTTAGCCTGGTGCGCACCTATCAGAACTTTGTGTTTGCCCGAGATCCCACGCTGGAGATCCTGGAGATGGGGAGGCGTTCCCTGAGGCGTGGCAGCAGCTTCATAGCCCACCAGCAGCACCGCTTATTGGTGCACCACCGCGACAGCTACTCCCTGCTGAGGCATGGACCCATGGCCACCTGCCTGGGCGAGGGACAGCAGGAAGAGGATGCCCAGCCCATAATCGATGGAAGCCTGAACAGTCAGTCGGGAGTCATAGTTTAGTGGTAGCTGCTAAGACTAGTTTTAACTAGGTTTCTAGGGCGTGAATCTGTGACTGAGTGTGTGCCTGCCTGTGAGTGTGTCTCTGTGTCTTAATGTTAGTTTCATTCTGGCCAAAATCGTGGCATATACACATACCTGAAGTTCTTGCCACTGCATAAGCATTATCATTACTCGGTAGTTACCACACATCGAATCAATCAATCATTATCAATCAAACGCCAAAACGGGTTTGCCTCTAGCCACTAACTAACTTGTAGATAGACATATGAATTTGTATAAAAATGCTACAAATAATTCACTAGTCAATATTTACAATGTGAAAAATGCGAGCGCTCATTCTCTAGTTTCTCCTTAGACACTAACTATAATTATATTATGTATTTGTTAAATATTTTTTAGGCTGAGGATGTACGAAATTATTGTGTATTTTAATTTAAGTGTGAAAATTTCAAATTTTATAAAATGAAAGGAGATTTTTTGAAGGAAACTTTACTGACTTTTCTTGGGGGCTTCAAAGATATAGTAACTTGATTTATATTTCGTTTAAAAATACTTTTTTTGTGTTGAACTCATAAATCCCAACTGTAAGCATAAATCTCAGTGTTAACAGCAGCTTCCCCTTCCCTAAGCTGAGAGATTCCAGTTCCTTGAATCTTATAAATCAAAAGTATATAAAAAATGCTGAAAAAATGCACTGCAAAATAAACTACAGCCTTGGACATTCTTTTCCTGGAAGTTTTTGTTGATTGACGCACTTTTGACATTTCCACAATTCCATACAGCAAAGCATTTTCCTCGTTTCCTGCTAAGGGCAATCCACACATGCACACGGGTCGTATGAGCAATAAATTATACACAAGTTCCAGAAGAAGAAGAAGAAGGGAGGTTCTCTAGTTTTCTAGCCTTCTTTTGTTTCGGAAATATAAAAAACAGGCACAAGAAATATGATGTTTTGCTATGCTACCCAGTCGGAGTCGAGTCGGAGGAAAAAGCAGAGGGAAATAAAAATGAAAAAGAAAAGAAAAACGTAGGAAAACGATTCAAAAGAATGAAATTTCATGGCAGGCAGGAGGCAAACGGCAAGCGGAACAAGTCGAAAGTCGTAAGAAAAGCGTTTTCATTTCATTTGGCAAAAATTTTTATACAAAACCAATTTTACAATTTTCGATTCAATTTCTGTTGCTGACATTTCACTTAAACGAAAACCTTAAAGGCGCAATTCATTTCCCCTCCATCTGCCGCTTGCTTCCTTTGTATTTCGCTGAGAGAAAAAGATTAAGCCACCATCCCCAACACATCAGTTGGGGGGTGTTCCGCATATATGATAGGCACCTTACTCTGCGCTTCTCCCAATTTCTTTTAGCAAGATTGTTGCGGATTTATGCGTGGCCCCGATATCATTGCCCTTTAATTGCCACACAAATTCCACGAATAAACCATGAAAAAGTTAGGTAATACACTTCTAATTTCCCTCAGCCACTTGGAAATCCATAAAATGGCGAGTGATAAACTAATATTCGCCGGCAACATATGCTGCCAAGAGCCTCATAAATGTATGCCACACATACTCATAGCCATACCCCCCCGGGGATAACCTCCTAAAAGCCCAATATACCCAAATGGCCGCCAAACCTCAAGGACAACAAAAGTTAAAAATTCGTTTATGGCGCACCATAAAATCGAATAAAAACAATTGGCACATCAAAATCCACCGAGAAATGCCAGAGATCTTCATTGCCATTTGGGTTTTCGAGGGTGGCTTTGGCTTGAGCCTTACCTTGGGGGGTGACTTTCTGGAAAGGGGAGGGGCTTTGCAAGGAAAATTGGGGAAAAACGCCAAGCCATATGTTGCAGGCGGCAAAGAGATGGCAAAAAAAATGGCTCAAGTAAATAAAAACAATCAAGGAAGCTTGACTTGAGAAAGGTGAATATAAAAATGCTCTTAAATAAATTTTATTAAAGAAAATAATTGGAAATCAAATGATAAATAGGTAAACATTGATATGAATTAATAGAAATATTAGCTGAAATATAAATGTAATTTTATAAATATCTGCAAACTAGAAAAAGCAATGGCTTTGATTTTTAATTTTACTTTTATTATTTTTTTACTTAAGCTTGCAGACTGGAAACCCCCCAAAACTCTCCCTTGAATTATATAAACCATATAAAAGAGTATTTCAACTAGAGAAGTAAACTCCATTGGCGGGGTTGACTGCTGCCTTGCTCCCCCTGCCCTTTAGACTGTCGAATCTGAGGCTCGATTTGCTCGGCGTCAGCTGGTTGGCCACTTAGGCCGCTGATGGAATTGCTTATGAATTATACAAGAATATTAAAACGTGCCCGACGTTTGCCTCAAATCTCGCTGCCCCGGGATATTTCAATTGCCGCCCCCCGCCAATAAGAAGGAACGTAGAGAAAATCTTGGCCTCGCCGGGAATATATACTTTATTGAAAAAGTATGTGCCAAATGGTTATTGACGCTGGGAGGAGCAGATTTCCGACCAGACTTGGGCAAAAAACAAACAAATTGGGCGCTAAGTTGGCCGTTATTGGTTTTATTTGCAGGGCGGGGTGGTCATAATTTGATTTTTGCCTAAAGTCCAGAAGTTGCTGACCTTGATGATGATGACGATGATGGCATAATTGAGGCGGCCATTTGTGGTTGAAATAAACATGGCATTTATATGTTTAATATTTGTACATTTTTATTGTTTATGCGTATATAATTTACAGGCAGCAGAGAGCTCTAGATGGGCTCGGTGGCGTATACTTAATCGAAGCATACATTTAGACGCGAGCTATTTACATGAAATGTTAACTTGAATGTTAGGATCCAAGCTGGGCTTACAGTCGGGGCAGAGTGACATATACAAAATCATTCACAGACATATAGTACTATCTGCTGCTGCTACTGCTTAATCCGGTTAAAAGCTGCATTAAGACCGAGACAAACTTTTTGGCTAAAAGAATAACTGTCAGCTTAGCCCGCCACCCCGGTTGCTGGCAGCGCTAAGTTTGTATGGTTGTTGTCCCGGCTAACTGAAAACTTTTTTTTTCAGTGAAAGCAAGACAACTGCGATATATCCTTATTTTGGGGGTGTCACCACCAAAATAGACTGCAAATTCAAGCCAACTATCCGGGGATTTGAAATCCTGAACCCTGGCAAGCTTATCGCATGTGTGAAGTACAAATTGTTGATTTCACCTGCTGATAACATTAAAAATTTATATAAAAATCACTTTTGTGTTAACAATTTCTAACTAAATTTGAAAAATACCGCCTCTCCGAGACTCTACATATATTTTTTTCTGCCTGCCACATTCCAAACTCTCACTGCGCACTTGCACCCTCTCAGGGGCTGTTGCTCTCTTGCAACTGTTACCGGCTCTTTTGCTCAGCAATAAACAAAAATTGTTGTGCTGCCGTTAAGAGATAGCATTCAGGCCCCCGCCGCCCCCGCGATAAACAAATCAAATATGAAAACAGCAACAAAACCAACCCTCCCTGCCTCCCCCCAAAGAAAAAAAAAGAAAAGGTAAACGCACAGGTAAACAAATGGCAAGAAGAGCTGACTGGGAAGAGTCGCGGAATCAAGGATTAAAGGAGCTGAAGGAGGAATCGCATGCGCTGGCAAAAAGCTGGCCAAGGCAGAAGGAAGGAATGATGGCTTGGCGGAATGAAACCGAAAACTGAAACTGCGCTGCTGCCAGCAGCGCTGCCCTGCTGTGCGGCCTGTGCTCATTTCGCATTTTGATTTCATTCGTGAAATGTGCGTTGTGCGGTGATGACGCTAACGGTTTGTGTTTTGTGTTTTTGTTTGGTGTCCTCCTCTCCGGGTATCTCTCCGTCTCCTCCTCCCTCCTGGGGGAATCCAAATTATTAAAAGCACGCCTGGCGAATTAATATTGATTGCGCGCTTTTCTTCAATTGGCAAACAATTGAATATTTGAATAGCAACAAATATATAAAAAAAAAACCTGCCCTCTATTAATGGAGGCTCATCTCGACCCCGTGTTTGTTGTTGTTTATTGTTGTGAAAAGAAAGAGCAGGCGGAGAGAGAGAGGGAGAGGAACCAGGGGAAGGCAGCAGACGGCAAAGCAATTGACAGCACGTTACGTATACGCCTCTTACGCCCCGCATTTATAGTAGCATTTTGTTTGCCAAGTTTGTTGTGCCTGTGTGTGGTTGTGTGCATAAAATAATTATTTAAAACCAAAACCTCGGCCAAAACAAATAAGAAAAGTGAAAATTACTCAAATTTGGTGTGCAAAAAAGACATAAAACTATGAAAACCTAAGGAGTAGCTGTTAAAAAATTAACTAAAAGTGATAGAAAATTTCAAGTTAAATTAGAATTTTGTTTATCAACAATTTATTAAACTTAAAAAAATGAATATTACATCTTTTTATGGTTAACAACAAATTAAATTCAAGGCCATGTAAAATATTCGTCGAAAACAATATAAACTAAATTAAAATACAAAACACCAAATTCCAATAGAACAGGAAATCATTCCTATTTTATTTATAAATAATTCAAATCAAAAATTTAAAATAGCAGAAAAATCAACATTAAATTATAAATATAAATAAACAAAGTCAACAGATTGCTAAAAGTGAAACTGGGAAACATAAACAGATAAAAAGAACAGCTGATTAAATAAATAAGGGGTGAAAATGTGAGAAAAATGTAAATAAGGCAAAGACAAAAGTATGCAAAAGTGAAAATAAACCTGCGAAAATAAATTAGGGATGTTTTCCAGCCAAACACAAACACCTCAACTCAAGTTGCACTGCGAATATAATGGAGTTTGAAGAGCGGAGAAAATCAATAAACGACTTCCTTTTTGGTTTTTGTTTTTTTTTTTGCCTTGGCCTCGCTTGCAACAAAAAGCACACCCCCGAGTTGAATCAAAAACAAAAGGGGGAAAGCAGGGAAACAAAAGCGGAAGCAAATCAATTGTTTGGCCCGAAGTATTGAGCAGTGGCACAATTATTATTTTATGGTCGAAAGCCACTCGACCATAAAGCAAAAAACTGTCATGCTCCTCAAGCTCACTGGGTATATTTTCGTTTTCCGCTCTTGTTTCTGATTTTATGTTTTTTTTTCTGTGAAGAACATTTAGCACAGCAAACTAAATTTAGAAAGCACAACGCCGACGATGAGCAGCACCACTTACAAAATCTGTCGCCAACTGCAGGCAAAGTTTGCGGCCGCGTAGCAAGCAGCAGCAGCAGCAGCAGAAGCAGCAGAATATGTCCCACGAATATCAATAGCGCAGATATACACGCTATATCAAAAACAGAAACAACAAAAAATCAATCCAAATCCGGCAACCACTGCAAACCACTCCAATCCGGAAACGAGGAGCGGACAGAGAGGTCCCAGGTCCAGGCACCCATCAGTTCCTATGCAGCAAGCATCGAGTTTAAATGAAATTGAGCAAGAGCCTGGCAAACTGTCGCGCCATCCGGCGGTATTTGCTCATCTTCACTGCCGTCTCCCTGCTCCTGCTGCCCCTCTCCCTGGTCTACCTGGTGTGGAACGAGCAGCTGCAGAAGATCCGAGGATTCGAGGTGAGTCGAACATTAGTGGGAGGAGCATGTTCGGGGTTTTGGTAGTTTTGTGTAGCCCTTTGAGGGTCCGGCGCAAACATTTGCTGGACAAATCGCTTGTACAGAGTGCACAGAGAAAAAAAAAAATATAATAATTAAATGTAATAAATATTATTATTATTAAAAATTATTTAGGGTATTCGAGGCAACTATTTTTTTATTAAAATTGAAAGTCTTTAATTGTATGACTCAAGACTATTATTAAATATTATTAAATGACACAATCATGGATCAAAATAACCCTTATTTAATTCTAAATTGTACGTATAATCCCAAGTTTAAAAAGATACTTTATTAGCATCAAAAAACCGGCCAGCAGAGATTTATGGTATACCTATAAATTTTAATTGTTATTTTTTTTACTAATGGTTGCTGGAATGTTTAATTACTTCTCATCAATATTGAGTGCTAATTAATGTCTTTCAAATGATGAAACCGGCTTAGAAATGAAGTTTTTTTTCTCTGTGTACCGTTAGCTGTAGATATATATATGTATATATAGAATACTCGCTTGTAGTTGCCGCCCCGCCTGCCTCGCCCACCGCTTCATCGCCTGACAACAAACAAATTGCAGGCCATCGATTGCCTGACTCAGTTTCAGGCCATCAGAAAAATACAATAAAAAAACAAAATAAGAAACAGAGGCAACCGAAAAACGATACAGAAAATCAAGAATACAAAAAAAACCAATTAGAATCTGTGGATGCCAATTCAGCAATCTGTGAAAAATCAACAAACTTATCAGCTAAATAATAATGCTCTCTCTGATTCTATAAACAAATTCTATAAACATGTGAAGGGCATTCGAGGCTGAGAATAACTTACACGCAAATTAGCAGCGATCGCTATAAATACACGATAAATAGCTGGAATTGAAAGCATCTTCATGTTTTTGTTTACTTATCAGAGTTGTTAGAGATTTTAGCATATTTTGTGTATTTTTGTTTCTTGCACAAACATTTTTATCGCCTTAATTCTCACCCAGGGAACTGGGAACTGGGAACTGGACTGGCTTTAAAGCATTGAACATTGCGCCCGATTGGGTGCAAATTAATTCGAAATTAGCTGTGGGCTCTTATCGCCTATTTGTGCCTCAAATTGAGCAAATGTCGAATAAAGACGGAATATTCCGAGCGTCAGAGCAATTACACGACACACACAAACACACACACGCACTGAGGACTTGGACTCCGGGTTACGGAAAACGTTTCGGTCTTGGCTTATAATCACATAAGCTGGCCGGCCGCCCACCGGACACGCCCAGTTTTGGCCCAGACAACCCTTTTGGCATGGCCTAAGCCGATTACACAGAGGGGAAAATATTTTCAAATTTGTGGAAATTAATTGAAAGAAAAATAAATAACAGAAAGACGTTCGCTACGGAACCAAATCGATTTCAGTTTAAATCAGTTCAAGAAAATGTTAGTGTGTTAAATAAATTTAGATTCCTTTAAACTCTGTGCCCTTGATTGAATTTCTTACGGTATCCAAAGTTATATTAAACTTTTTCCCAGTGTAATTATCGCTTGCAATGCTTTGTTGCGTGGTCGGCCGAGACTCTGGGGCGCCCGCCCCATACACAGTCAGCCTTGGCCAAATGGCTTGCAAAAAAGGCAAAAGTTTCGCACAAATTACACTTAATTGCGTGTGGCATCATGAAAATGTAATCAAAGGGGGCTAAATTCTATCGATTTCTGGTTGGGTGGGTGCCTGCTCCTTCCTCACTTCAATACCCAAGCTGGCCCACAGATAATTTGCATAGCATTAGGCCCAAAATGACAAATGCTTAGGCAGACGCCCGAAATGAAAAAATAATGAAAGCACATGAAAACACGCATACGCCGCGTTAACTCCCAGCTAAGCTGTGGTATTTTCCTTGTTTCGTCCGGCACACACGCATAATTAGGCAAGGCCTTTGACACTCACACCTCCTCCTATCCCCCAAGAGAAACAACACACAGGTCACGCCCCCTGTGCATTCGTATAGCCCCCCAATTCCAAACATCCTAAAGTCCTTGCACAGTTCACGTCATGCTCATAGCGCCACTTTAGCTTAACAAAGACTAAGGAAGACTTTTCTATGCCCTTACAAGGATCTTAATGGGTTTAAATTAAAATAAAATTGCTTAGAAATTATTGCTTTACTCAAAACTTAATAATTCATTACCCAAAAATGTAAATAAATTCAAATTGAAGACAAGTCATTTAGTATAAAGTCCCAAAATATTGTAGAGTTTTCCTAAAACATGTATAGTACATTCCCTATTCAGTCCCAGACGTCCAGCCCTGACCATTAATCAATCTTATCTGAACCCTACATTCATGTAGCAGAGACTTGTCCCAAATAGTGAAAGTCCCCGCCTCCCCGCGAACATATATCATGTATATAGTATATGGCACTATTTCTGGGGAGCGAGGCGTACGCGAGTCAAATGCAAAAGTGCTGCCATGATGACGCCAACTTATTCGCGGAGCCACTTGATTCATGCTGCGATTTCCCGGACGACTGGCGTCTGGCGGTTTTAATTGGGGACGGAGATTGAGATTGAGATTGCGACCTTGACAGACCGCTTGTAAATTACGCATACGCCACGTCATCTCTGCCTATTAACCCAAAAATAGTAACGAGCTACCTACAACATGCAAAAAACATCCAAAATGAAATGATCTTCTAGGCTTTTAGTGTGCAGCAGCAGCAGCAGCCGCCGCAGCAGCAGCAGCAACAGCAGCTACATCCGCAGCAGGGGCAGCAACAGGAGCAGCAGCAGCAGCAACATGGCCAGCTTCCGTATCCGGTGGTCCGGTATCCGGTGCTGCTGCTGAACAAGAACAAGAACAAGGATCTCACCGTGGTGGCTACGGGCAAGACTAAGAACAAGTGGCGCTATGTCGATAAAGTAAATATGTAACCCACACAAACACCGCACACAGCACACACACACGCGACACCACCGCCACCACCAACACAAACACCCAATACCAAACACCAAAAACACTTAAACTCACAGGCTCGTATAATTAATGATGTAAACAAAGCAGACAAAGCTAAAATAAAATTCAGAGAAGCCAAAGTTGATTGGCAGGCATTTGGGCACGGCATTCGATTCGATTCCCACTCCCATCTTTCGACTCCTCCATCATTTCCATCAAGCATGTCGTCCTTGCTGCGGTTTCCCCCCCGTTGTGGCTAAACTTTTCCGTATGTTTGTCCATCGACAGGACAGCAACCAGACGCTCCTGCCCCTCATACCCGAGTATGCCGTGCAGACGCTTTCGCCGCAGGAAATGCTTCAGGTGGAGCAGCGGATGGACCAGCGCAGGGAGCGACTGAGGGACAAGTGCTCCGCCTACGGCCTGGACGTCCTAGGTGGGTGGTCTGACGCGAATTCCATGGCAGCACACTCACTCACTCCACTCCTCTGACTAAACACGTCCATCTTACTTACAGGTCACGACTCGTGGCACACCCCGAATACGTGGGAATTTCTGGTCAACAAAAAGTATCACATTATATGGTGGGTGTGGAATTTATTCACAGTTCTGTTAACCTTTAGATACCAAAAGGTGTCTAAGAATATGATTTGAAATAGTGTTTTTCCGCGTATTTCGTTTTTCAACTATTTACTCATCAATTTGATTTTAATTTACATTTTATAAATATTTCTTTAGGTGCAATGTCTTTAAGGCAGCCTCCTCCTCCTGGATGTTCAACTTTAATGTCCTGGCCGGCTACTCACCCAGCTATTTGCTCAAAACGAAAAAGATTCTCCTCAATCTGGCCAGGGAGCGCTATCCCCGTGTGACCCTAGACGAGGTTGGTGTGCCAACGGATTGCTCGCCCCGAGCGTATTGAGTTACTATTTATTATTTGACTTTCCCTTTCCCCGTGACAGCTGCGTGAAGCGCAGAATTACTCGCTGACCTTCATCATAGCACGCGACCCCTTTGAACGGCTGTTGAGCGCCTATCGGGACAAGATGGTGTTCGCCCTTCCCTACTCCTTCCACGATAAGTTGGGACGCAGCATTGTGCGTAATTATCGCAAGAAGGTAAGTCTGGTCTACTTGGAATTAATTATAAATTTTAATTAATAATTTTTCTTAACAGCCCGCACTGGCAGCCCGTGCGGCCAACACAAAGTTCCCGTCGTTCCCCGAGTTTGTCCACTGGCTGCTCGACCAGGTGAAGCGGGGCAGCTTCATCGACATGCACTTCGTGTCGGCCACCTCCTTCTGCACCCCCTGCCTCATCCGGTTCGACATGATACTGAAGTTCGAGTCGCTGGCAGAGGATCAATTATATCTAATCGAAAAGACTGGCCTAAAGCGGGTGATAGCGCCCGTGTGGCGCAACATGGGCAAGGGCCGCAAGACGCACGAGCTCCAGCAGCAGTTCTACGCACAGCTGACGCGCCAAGAGATGATGGAGCTCTACGAGTATTACAAGTAAATAGGAAATGCATTATCAATATATTTATGTTAAAAACGTTTTTAATCTTCTCAACAGATACGACTTTGAGCTGTTTGACTACGACATCCAGGAGTATCTGCAGGTGGCCCGGCCGGACGCGGCTGATAGTCCGGCGAGCACAAAGAATTAGCCCCGGCTATGAATCTTAGACTTTGCTATATAGAAAATACCAATGAATCAAGTTCAACGAACTCACATATTAGCCGTCACAGTACGTAATTGCAAATGTTGATAATACTGAAGGAAAACAATAATAAACTTAACTACATTTAAACGAAACGTTCTTTAGTCTTTTTATTCAAATTCATTGTTAAACTATGTATTTGTTTAAAGTTTTTGTAGATTTGTGAATTCAGTTATTCAGTAGAATCGATTTGAAACACTTTTACAGTTTGAGTACGAATGTTTTCCTGCAGATTTTTGGTCCGGAAAAACATTTTTGAGCAGTGAAAAATCTTATCAGGCCGCTCACCTGTGTGGCTTAACAAGTGACGTTTAAGATATGACTTCCAGCGAAATGATATCGAGCAATAGGAAGAAGTGTGATGTTCTTGTCTATATCCCCCACCATGTTCACCTGGAGGAAGTGGTGGCTCTTAAGGTTTATTTTGTTGGTTTGTTTTTGTTGCTCCTCTAAAAAGTTTTGGGTAGGCATGTCTCGCATATATTTGCGGGGTAGCAATCGTCATTATTGAGTGCATTGGGAAAATCAGAAGAGCGATGGAGATATCTTTTCCCGGCACATTGGGAAATACGTTGAAAATATGTAACTGGCTCGCTGCCTAGGCAATATCCAAAGCAGTGACATATTTACTCACTTTTCCATTTCCTTGGCTTTTATGACATGCCTACAGTGTTTAACCATCCTCAACTTCTTTTTCATTCTACTTTTTCGTTCGCCGGGAACATTTTTAAATAATTCACTTTTTTCCCTCTCATTCATAATGGAATTAACAGTAACATTTTTTCGCTTATGGAATCTAACAGCAATTCGATGACTTTATCGATTTCTTAGAGATGCTGAAAACATCTATGCATCGAACATCGATATGAACAAAAACATCGATATCATCGAAAAACCATCGATGTTTCCGCCATCACTAACTTAGACGCCGAAAACGCGCAATTTTTTCGTCCGGCGGAATTTGCAAATGCAATTATTATTTGTAAATTGAGTTCAACCGGGGCCCTTCAATCGCAGTTACCTTCACCCACTCCGGCAGCAAGATGTCAAGCTTCGTGCTGGATAAGGAGGCATTTGTGCGCCGCGTAAAGCGCCTCTACACGGAATGGAAGGTGAGTTTGTCTGTCCGCCTGTCGGCCGGGCTTTTGTGTCTGCTTGCAGGAGCCGCCTCGAACACATGGAGACTTTTACTTATACGCAGATAAAAAGTATTAAAGATTATGATGAAATTCGGTGTTTTATGGAGAGAAAAGTGCACTGGCAGCTGCCGTGTTAGGTTAGGCGCGAAAGATTGCTATCGGTGGAGTGTGTCCATCATGCCATGAGATTCTACAGCGTTTTCTGCATTTCTGCACCTCTTCCACAGGCTCCCAGCATCGGGCACGACGACGCCCTGAGCAATTTGGACTGCATCATGAGCGTGGTGGGCGCCGACGAGGATGTGATCTACTCCAAGTCCATGGCCCTCCAGCTCTGGCTCCTGGGCTACGAGCTGACAGACACAATCTCTGTGTTTGCCTCGGACGCGATCTACTTTCTGACCAGCAAGAAAAAGATCGAGTTCCTGAAGCAGACTCAGAATATCAACGAGGAGGGCGTGCCAGAGATCAAGCTGCTAGTGAGGGACCGTGTAAGTAGTGTCGCCCCTTAAACTCAACCTCAATCGTGTTAACCATGCTTTTCCCACGCCCAACAGACGGACAAGGACAAGGGCAACTACGAGAAGCTGATCACGGCCATACAGAACTCGAAGAAGGGCAAGCGTTTGGGCGTCTTCACCAAGGACGCCTATCCCGGCGAGTTCAGTGAGGCGTGGAAGAAGGAGCTGATGGACTCAAAGTTCGAGCATGTCGACATTAGCACAATTATTGCCTATTTGATGTGTCCGAAGGACGAGTCCGAGATAAACAACATACGCAAGGCCTCACTGGTGTCCATGGACATCTTTAACAAGTATCTCAAAGATGAGATCATGGACATCATTGATTCAGACAAGGTGAGAGTTGCATAGTTAGGTTATGTCCCTTCATTTCTTAATAATTTTCCATTTTCCCAACCCACAGAAAGTCAAGCACACCAAGCTGTCGGATGGCTGCGAATCGGCTATTGCCGAAAAGAAGTACACCAGCGGCTTGGATCCCCGATTGTTGGACATGGCCTATCCGCCCATTATTCAGTCGGGCGGTAACTACAGCCTCAAGTTCTCTGCCGCTTCCGATAAAAATGTCTTGCACTTTGGCGTCATTGTATGCTCCTTGGGGGCCCGTTACAAGTCCTATTGCTCGAATATATCGCGCACCTTCTTGGTCAACCCCACCGAGGGCATGCAGGAGAATTACACATTTTTGGTGAGTGTGCAGGAGGAGATACTCAAGCTCCTGGTGCCCAACACCAAACTGTGCGACGTCTATGAGAAAACGTTGGCGTACGTGAAGAAAGAGAAGCCCGCCATGGTGGATAATCTAACCAAGAGTTTCGGCTTCGCAATGGGCTTGGAGTTCCGGGAGAACTCCATAGTGATTGGGCCCAAGTGCCAGGCGCTTATTAAGAAGAATATGGTCTTCAATCTCCACGTTGGCATCTCGAATCTAACGAATGCCGATGCCGCCGACAAGGAAGGCAAGACCTATGCCCTCTTCATCGGCGACACCGTTCTCGTCGGCGAACAATCGCCGGCCAGCGTAATGACGCCCTCCAAGAAGAAAATCAAGAACGTGGGCATCTTCATCAAGGACGACAGCGACGAGGAGGAGGAGGACGACGTGGATGACAAGAAGGCAACCCAGGAGGATCAGAGCACAGAGATACTGGGACGGAGCAAGCGTAATGCCGTGATGGACTCTAAGCTACGAAACGAGATAAACACAGAGGAAAAGCGCAAGGAGCATCAGCGCGAGCTGGCCCAGCAGCTAAACGAGCGCGCAAAGGAACGCCTGGCCAAGCAGGGCGACACCAAGGAGGCGGAGAAAGTGCGCAAGAACACAGTCTCGTACAAGTCCATGAGCCAGATGCCGCGCGAACCCGAGGTCAAGGAGCTCAAGTTGTATGTGGACAAGAAATACGAGACCGTCATCATGCCTGTCTTCGGCATCCAAGTGCCGTTCCACATTTCCACCATTAAAAACATCTCGCAGTCTGTGGAGGGCGAGTACACGTACTTGCGCATCAACTTCTTCCATCCGGGCGCCACGATGGGTCGCAACGAGGGCGGTTTATATCCGCAACCTGAGGCCACATTCGTCAAGGAAGTGTAAGTACCTTTGGGTTTGAAAATAAACATAAATCATCATTAATCTCTATATTTCCCTTTCAGAACGTACCGCAGTTCTAACGTCAAGGAACATGGTGAGATCGCTGCACCGTCAGCGAATCTTAACAATGCTTTCCGGCTGATCAAGGAGGTGCAGAAACGCTTCAAGACCCGTGAGGCCGAGGAGCGCGAAAAGGAGGATCTTGTGAAGCAAGACACACTCATTCAATCGCAGAACAAGGGCAATCCCAAGCTCAAAGACCTCTACATTCGTCCCAATATCGTCACCAAGCGAATGACTGGCAGCCTGGAGGCGCATACCAACGGTTTCCGCTATATCTCTGTGCGCGGCGACAAGGTCGATATCTTATATAACAACATCAAGAGCGCCTTCTTCCAGCCCTGCGACGGCGAGATGATCATCCTGCTCCACTTCCACCTCAAGTATGCCATTATGTTTGGCAAGAAGAAGCACCTGGATGTGCAATTCTACACGGAGGTGGGCGAGATTACGACGGATTTGGGCAAGCACCAGCACATGCACGACCGCGACGATCTGGCAGCGGAACAGTCGGAGCGGGAGCTTAGGCACAAACTCAAGACGGCCTTCAAGAGCTTCTGTGAAAAGGTGGAGGCAATGACCAAATCGGTGGTCGAATTTGACACGCCGTTCCGTGAACTGGGCTTCCCCGGCGCCCCATTCCGCAGCACCGTCACCCTTCAGCCGACATCCGGCTCTTTGGTCAATCTCACGGAATGGCCGCCATTTGTCATCACCCTGGACGACGTCGAGCTGGTGCACTTTGAGCGTGTACAGTTCCATCTGCGCAACTTTGACATGATCTTCGTGTTCAAAGAATACAACAAGAAGGTGGCAATGGTCAATGCCATTCCCATGAATATGCTGGATCACGTCAAGGAGTGGCTCAAGTAGGTTTTACTTTTTAACAATCAAAGGGCCCGACTTTAATGGGAATATATTTCGCAGCTCCTGTGACATTCGCTACTCGGAGGGCGTCCAGTCGCTTAACTGGCAGAAGATCATGAAGACCATCACCGACGATCCCGAGGGATTTTTCGAGCAAGGCGGCTGGACCTTCTTGGATCCCGAATCGGGCAGCGAGGACGAGAACGAAACAGCAGAGTCCGAAGAGGATGAGGCCTACAATCCCACAGATGCCGAATCGGATGAGGAGTCCGACGAGGATTCCGAGTATTCGGAGGCCTCTGAAGATGAGAGCGACGAAAGTGATGGTAAAAACGGCTACAAAAACCTATATATAATTAAAATTTAATTAAATATTTACCATTTTACAGATGATCTGGGCTCTGATGAGGAGTCCGGCAAGGATTGGTCCGATCTGGAGCGCGAGGCCGCCGAGGAGGACCGAAACCATGATTATGCCACCGATGACAAGCCACGCAATGGAAAGTTCGAGCCCAAGAAGCACGGCAAGAGTTCAAAGCACAGGTAAGACACTCAGCACTTGGCTCTCAACCTTACCTAGAGATCTCCTCCTGGTTTATATCTTTTATATAAAAATATATCAAATCGTTCTTCATCACTTTTACAAATCCCCCCCAACAACAGTCGCCGCGAACGCGAGGAACAGCGATCGTCGTCGTCGCACAGTAAAAAGCATAAGTCGAACTCCTCCTCCTCCTCTTCGCATTTAAAATCCTCCAGCTCCAAACATGGCAGCTCATCTAGGTTTGTTAAAGCAAGAAACCCGCCTAAACACACAAATCATTCGGCCTAACGCAAGCGTATTTCACAAGACATTTCACATTCACAAAAAAAACAAATTCTAAATATTGAAAATTAATTTATTAATTTCGGGGAAAAATTCTGAAGAACTGAAAGGGGTTTTTTTATGTTTAAAACATTTTTTGTTTATGGGTTTTAAATCAAGAGTGCCAAAGAAATCTGTATTTATTTTACAATTTATTAATTATAATTCTTTATTATTTATAATTTAATCTTTGCCGATTTCTGGGGCACTCTTGTATGGTTGGTATCTAATTGGTTTTGGGTTTCATAATCTAGATTTTTTACAACAAATAAACCACATACACTTTTAGCTTGCTTCAAAATTCGTTTAACCCAAATATCCACTTCTCGGTGGCGAGTGAAAATTTTAAATTAATATAAAAAAAACAATATGATATCTTTAAAGCCCATCGAAATCGTCCAAGGATAAGTACCACAACCGGGACAAGCATCATTCCTCCTCGTCATCGGGACACAAGAGCAGCAGCAAGGACAAGGATCGCAAGCGTTCGCGGGACGACAGCCGCGACAATGGTCACAACAAATCGAAGAAGTCGCGTCATTAGGTGGGCCCTGGCCTCTCTCATCGAATTACAAATATATAAATATATTTTTAAATCTTTCCTGTTATCATTGTCAGTCTGTTATGAGGTCCTCCCACACTCCATTCAATTTTTTCACACTTTGAAAGTTGTATTACAAATTAAATATAATACGCGCTAATACATTTATGTAATAAACTAAGATATAAGAACTACTTTAGCGGCGGCTACTTGTTCCAGCTTCCAAGAAGGTGACGATATGCGTGTACTACATCCTCATCCTCGCTGTCCCGACGCCGCCGCCGTCGGCTGCCACCTCTTTGCGGTAGCTGCTCCTGCTGATGGTGATGCGAATGAGCGTGCGGACTTCCTGCGGCAGCTGCTACGCTTCCCCGCCTCTTG
Organism: Drosophila anomelani; assembly: GCA_035045905.1. Classification (NCBI taxonomy): domain Eukaryota; kingdom Metazoa; phylum Arthropoda; class Insecta; order Diptera; family Drosophilidae; genus Drosophila; species Drosophila anomelani. The sequence continues at coordinate 17,563,562 of JAWNOO010000165.1, forward strand.
TGGGCATCGAACATGTTGCGGGTCTTATTGATTGGGTAGCGCATCTTGTTCTTCAGCCAGGTGGTGAAGGCCCGTTCGTTGTCCTGCATCTTCTTCAGCTCCTGCTCGTTGCGATTGATGGTCTGCTCCATGGAGAAGCGCTGCTTGCGTCGCAACTGCTGCTCCCGACGCTGCAGCTGCTGGGCACTCAGTCCGTACTCGGACATGTAGCCCGTATACCGGGGCAGCTTGCCCTGCAGCGAATGCCGGTGCTCGCAGCAGATCTTGTAGTTCATCCGGATCGAGGGAGAGGTTGTCGAGGCGGTGGCCGATGAAGGTGTGGGCGTGGGCTTTGACCGACGCCGAAAGCTAAAACTTCGGGACGTGAAAAATGACTTGGAAGTGGCCTTGGGGCATTCGGAGCAGGACTGCTGCTTAGCTAGCCCGGTCAAGTCCTCTGGATCCTCCTTCTTGTAGTAAATGCTCTGCTCGTTGAGCTCAAAGTCATCGGGTATGTAGCTGGCCACAATTATGGACAGATCATCCTCTTCATCGGCAGTGGCTGCATTGGCTGCAGCAGCTACTGGCAGAGCCAGAGGTACAGAAGGAACCTCATCTTGGCCTCCAACCCCTGTTAACCTGTCTATGGTGGCCTGCTCCTTGGGATCCAAAGTTTTGTAGAGATTCTTGTAGGCATCCCGAAGCTTCTTGCGGGCCTCGTTTAGAGTTCGCTCCTCCTCCTCGCAATCGGATTCGGTCAGCAGATTTGTGAGACTCTTTTGATCGGAATCATCCTGGTCGAAGTTGGATATCTGCCTCACTTGGAACGGTGCGGCAACGGAAACATCTTTTACGGGTGAGTCATCATCCAAATCTGCTTCATCCACGCCAGAGAAATCGTCTTCATCTTCATCCTCAATAGGTAGTGCTTCCGGAACGACAGGCTGCGGAGAAACCTCTGTCAAGTCCAGGATTTCCTCGCAGATCTCTTCCTCCTCAGCCTCTTCTTCCACCGGCGGAGGAGGAGGGGACTCCTCAATAATTTTTGACGTCTCTGGAGCTGTGACCGTCTCTTCTTCAGCGATGGGCTTCAGCTTGAGCTGCGTCAACTGCTGCAGCAGCTCATCCGGTGGACTGGGACTCTGGTCCTTCACCGGCGGCAACCCCGTTGGCTCGTAATCCTCCAGATTTAGGGCGAACTTCACTTTGGTCACCTTGCCATTGCCGTTGGCACCAGCCCCAGCACCCGCACTGTCCTCCTCCAGGGCGAAGAGCTCCTTGTTGGCCTCCTTGATCCTGTCCACAATATTGTACTCGTTGACCGGCTTCAGGACTGCGGAATAATCCATAAGTAGGGACATGCTGCTGCTGTTATCAACTTAGAGGGATCGACTTACAATAGACCTCGGCGTCCTCTCCGTCCGACTCCGGCTCGCGTTCGCCCATCTCTGCCAGCTGCGGGCACATCGATTGCCTTCGAGTGCCGTGATATTTTTAGACCTACGCGTTTTCGCGCTGCGATTTACGACGATTCACCAAAGGGATAGCGATGTGCCGAAACTTTCCATTTCGTGTTAGGCAGCTCTCCCGCCCGCACCTATCCAAGTCTAATGAACTTGGACGGGGATGTGCACTCCAGACATTAGCAGCGGCTCCTCTGTGCCTCCTCTGCACTCCACACCACTCCCTACTGCGGTTATGGGTTTGCCATCCATGGTTTCAATGGCGCCCGTTGCCAGGCCACTCAGATGTCCCTTGTTTGATCGATGCCCGGTTGACAAATTGTCTATCTCGCAGGTGAAGTCGGAGGCGTGGACAATAGCGATGGAAGAGGGTACATTTTTGTTGATAGGGAAAATAATAACAATAATAAATATACCTGTTATTTTGGTTTAAAAGGAAAATTACGATCTCCAATAAATGTATCCTTAAATATTCTTTTGAGTTAGTTAATTATTTTAAAAAGAATATTCAAAAATATGTACTTGTAGATAGAAAGATAATGATAATATTTGTTCATATTTAATTATTGTTAAATTATTACTTTTATGGCAAATCGGAGCTTATTTAAATATCGTTTGGCAATCAAGATCATTTGAAAGAATAGCATTTTTTAAATATTCTTTTTTTTATCTATTTTTTTGACACATCATAGTTTTTAAAGATCATCACTAAGCCAAAAAAATGTTTAATTTTAATTCGGAAAGCTTTCCTATGCAAGCTTTAATTAGGTTAATACTCAATTTCAAATTTAAGCGACTTAAAAATTATAAAATTTTGAAAAAATTGGAAATTTCTATTTTCACATGGAAAATGTTCTTTGCTCTCAACAAACTTTTAACTAATTAATTATAATACCATGCAAATGTATAAAAATGTCATTTATGAAGATAAAGGTACCTTATTTGTACACTGTGACCACTGTACAGGTACAAACTCCCAAAGAAGGACTTCCCACCTCTGTCTGGCTTAACGTTGACACAAAAAAAACGTTGTTTGGCGATTAATTTCCATGCACTTTATTCCATTTCCACACTTACTTCGCTAAGCACATTTAAAGCTTAAATCCTGTCGAACCGAATCGAGTCGAGTGGAGTTTCCGAGGCAACAATTATTTAAATTCAATTCGAAATAAGTTCAAAGCTACAAAAATAATCGATTCGGGAGGCGCACAACACCAATATAATTAAACCTATTTAGCCATCGTTAACTTCGTATATTGAGCAAGTATGTATGTCTGTATATATCCTATTCCAATGCCGATTTGATTGTTTCTAACATTTCACTTCATCTCATTTGCATCGCCATTAGACCCGAAGGCAACCGAATCCATTAAACCTACCGGAGGAGTGGTTGGGAGCTGGAGCTGGGCTTGGCCCACAGTGCGTTCCGTGACTGATTACCTGGGCAAAGGTCAAGAGTGCTGCTTAGTTGCTGGGAGGTTAGCATAAATGAGATAGAGTAAGGTCAGCCAGAAACTGAAACGTTATCGCAAACGACATATTAACGATTATATTAATCTGTGTGTGGTATTATTGTAGGACATAAACAAATAATTAAAGAAATTATTGGCCATTAAATGCTTATTACTTTAAGATTCCATTACAATTTGGAATGTTTTCCCCCAGCTCTCAGTTTTAAGAAACGCACTGTGGTTCTTACGAGGATGAATCTGATAATGATAATGGAGATTCTGTTACAATTCAATGGGAATGCCGCAAAATAAAAGATAAAACTTATCGCTGGCTTAAAAAATTAAATCACTTCCCGAAAGACAGTTCTGAAAAAAAATGAAAAGAAATAATAAATCACGTTCAATAAGTGATAAAAAACGGATAAAATATTCATATCAATATAAGATTATGATAAAAAATATAAACCAATGGATATGTTCAAAAATAATAATATTTAATTCGAATAAAAACCAACATAATCAATGGGAAAATACATACAAAAGTCACAAAATTAAGGCTACGAATTAGGAAATTAGGAGTGTGTGTAAATTTCGATTGAATAAAGTCCTGTATTGGCCATTAATTGGTATTTATGTGTTTTTTTAGGTAAATTTATTGTTTTTTTCGAGTTTTTGTTTCTTTGTTTTTGCTTTTTTCATTTAATACAACCATATTCAGCATTTCTTAAAAAAGAAATTATACAGACACTAAGAACTAAACGGCAGATGAGGTGTGTGAGAAATATGCGATGACTGTGAGATGTAATTTCATTAGAGGACGGTTTGGGTTCGGGTTTGGGGGTTAGGTCAGCGGAAAAGAGACGCGTCATCACTATCAATAGCTATAAAAAGAACGTATTGCAATATCGGCGCGTCGTCTTACATCACTAAGTAGCTTGGTATTATCGAGAGTTCTCTCGTTACAATCAATTAGGTTTAACAATATATAATCATAAAGTCTAGTTCTAGGTTTTCTTTCTTTAAGGCGCATCCATGGACAGACGCTCACTAATCATATACATAGATTCGTGGGTGTTACTTTTTTTAGTTTTTCTTTTTTTGAGTTGGTTTTGAAAATCTTAAATCATTTTCGTTTCGTTTTTTGGTGCAATTAAATTTCAATAAATTACAATTACCATTTATGTTAAGTATATATATATACGTATGTCATAACTCTAGGCGCTCCCTCAACATGTTAGCATCATATACAAAGTCTTTCGTTTGTTTTTCTTCTCTCTATTTTCTTTAAATAAATTTCGAGTACGTACGTATTAAATTTTTTGCACTTTGCAAGGGGTGTATAAAAGAAAATATTGTAAAATATATATATAGATATATATAATCGTATGTATATTTATATATATTGCTAAATTTTGATTCGGGTCTAGGGGAGAGGGGTCTGGCGTTTGTCTAAACGAAATTTCTTGTTGCTAAACACAAAAAGTACGTTACACAAAAACCGAATTTCGAGTTTCGGGGTTAATTACGTTTACAAATAGAAAATAAATTGTTTATACAACAAATTTATATAAACAAACACATAGATTATATTTAGGGACAGGAGCAGGGATCTCCTCCACTCTATCCTGTCTCCCCGCCTGCTATCCAGCTCAACCAGTGAACTCGGTAGCAGCTGTACGCTTATGTGAAGAGCGGCAGGTGATAAAAGTCGAACCCTCGATATCCCTTGGCCGCCAGCCAAATGTAGACGACGTGATAGGCGCCGGGTATAAAGCAGATAAGTCCTGCCACGAAGAACACCACTCCCTGCGACGTATTCTGCGGATCGGCAATGGCGAACGTGCCCATGACGAACAGGCCCGTGCCAACGACCAGGAGCGTAAAGGCGGCCAGCACTGTACGCCAGTTCTCGCGCACCTTTGGGTGCCGCCAGCAGTATGTGTTGGTCTCCTCCGTGGGCAGGTTGCCGTACTCCTGGATGAGCGAATCGCTGTCCCGGGAGGTTGTGTCCTCGGCATACTTGTTGTAGCCCCTGAGGAAAATGAAAAAAATTAAAGTTAATGGTTGAAATTAGGTTTGTTTTCACGGTCACAAGGGTATTAAATTATGAATTATAAGAGAATGTATAAAAAGGTACATAAATGAGGCTTAGGCTTGGTAAATAATTTTCTTTTTTTATCGTTTGAGCGCTCAAGCGATAAATTTTAATTAAAAGAACGCAACTCAACTAAGAAAAATCAATTAAAAACCCAAAGAAAGCACCTTAAAACTATAATAATTTAGGTATAAAATCTTATCTTAAATTTTAACCCATGAATCGTAATTTATACTCTATTATACTTTTTTCTGCTTGAGTTTTCATGGTAATAGCACTTGATACCCACTGGAAATCGATACTCTGGCGAAAAGTCTAGAGCAGACAACCTTTTACTATCTTTGTGCCTCACAATAGCGCATAATAATGAATATATATCTAGTTTATTTATACTAATTATAATATTTATATTTTCTGCATTATCTTATCAAAGTTGCTAACTAAAATGCTGTCTTTTTATTAACTTTTTCAAAAGCTTTTATAAATTTTATCATAGTTTCAAGATGATCTTGCGGATGTTAAGTAATACCACGATATAAATAAATATGCACCTGTGCTCCCGTTTCCATTTCCATTTACATTTCCGATTCCAATTTAGATTAGTTATCTGATTTAAATCATATAAACGTAATACAAAGAGTTGTAAGTCTGTAGGGCGGCCCACAAGAAATCAAGTTTTCGAAGATAGCTTTCCTTTTTCGCAAAAATGGACTTTAGGACCGCTTATCGGGCATCGAAGCCTCAGAGGAGGGGTTATCGCGGGGTTGGATTGCCGCCAAAAGCGAGACGCAATCATTTTCGCGTTTACTTTTACACATTTCGCTTGTATTGGCGGCGGCGGCAGCAGCTGAAGACCGACAAGTGCAAGCCGCCGAGCGCCGATGAGCTGGTTGGGCTGCCGCCTGCCTGCCAGCCTAACTGGTTCCAGCTGACCGCAGGCGAAGGCCACCTCCTCCGAGAGGCCCTTATGACAAAATTTATGCGCAATGATTTTCACAATTGAATGCCAAATTAGGCTTGGACGTCTGCATTTATAATCCCCATAATTACATCGTCGTTTGTTGTTGCTGCTACGGCGACACGCCATGCATGGCTAATGGAGGAGCCGCGTCTAAGAAATGGACAAGGCATCCCAGCACGCACGCGCCGCTTGGCTAACTTATTCAGGTGCTTCCGGCGGGAATAAGGAAGTGCCAAGAGTGGCGGCGGCGGCCGTAGAGAACGGAGAGCTAGGAAGCCAGAACAGGGCGTGCACCGCGTAGAACAGCTGTCGTCGGGCTCCAATATAAATAAACATAAGAATAACCAGAAACGGAATGGAAATCAGAAACGGGAACAAAGCCACAGACTCCTTGTTTGGCGGACAGCTCGTGAATCACAGAACGCTAAATGGAAAATGGTGCCAATAACAGCCCACGCAGGCAGCTCCGATCGAATCGAAGACCAGTTTTTATATCTCTTTTTCTTTTTGTTGTTGTTGTTGCTTTGATGGCATGATGGCCCACTCACTTGGGATCCTGAATGCGAATGGAGACATCTTCGGTGGAGCGACCTTGCTTGCCGCCCCTCATGGGCGTGGATATCACTGTGGAGCCATAGACACGTATCGCCTCGTCCGTCTCCTCCTCGAAGGCGTCGTGTATGGAGAAGCCCCGGGCCCCGTTGTTGTACATGTTTCGAGTGGTTCTTCCGCTGCTGCTGCTGTTGTTTAATAATAAACGATATTGGGGCTGCCAACGTTGGCTGCTCGCCTTCGCCTCGCACTCAGCACTTTGCACTCTTTAACGACGGAATTCGGGGAAAGTGCGTCTCCGTTCTAACGCTGGCCCGTCTGCATGGTTGTCCACTCCGAGATCGGGATGTGTTACACTGTTTTTTGCTAATCGTAACCGTTGCAAAAGTGTTTTTCTCTTCACATTAAAAACGCGACACAAAAGACGAACAGCGGAAAGAAGCAGACAATAACTAGTGTGGCCAGCGCGCATTATATTACACTTGCTAAATGTTCCCAAAACCCAAATGGCGTTGCCAGATGTCCTTAGATAGGGATCCCGCTAAGAAAAATTTAAAATTCGGTGCCTTGTGTTTATTGTGTTTAAAATACCAAGATTATATATTATATTATTACAGAAATAGTTAATTGTTATTTTACATGGCTCTCGCGTGCTTATAACCCTTTACGAAATCCTACAATCGCAGCACATTATCGTGTAATAAAGGCATTTGACAACCAAGTCGTCGTCGCTATCGTTGCCCTTGGACGAACTCACGTTATCCTTGTCATTGCCATTAAAGCTGTACATTTGACCGTCTGGCTGATCTGCCGCAGGCTGCAGGCTGCTGGCGAGGTCCTTATTTGACGCCTTCTTTTGCTTGTTCTTGTGCATCATCTCGTTGCGTTTGCGCTGCTCCACCATCTCGTCGATCCAATCGAAATCGATGGTGTTTCCCTGACAACTCGGGAAACTAGATATGCTCTCTATGGAGTTGATATCCTCCTGATTGTTATTATGGTTCCTATATTTAGTCTTCTGTGGCATGGTTAGCTGAGAATGGGCCAGGTCCTGCGCTGCTTGTGTCATCGTGACTGTGGTTGCCACCGAACTATTTAGCAACATCTTAGTTTCAGCAGTTGCGGTTGGGACTTTGGGCAAGTCTTCGGGACTTTTAATTTTGGGCTGCAACAAGAATCGCCTTAAATTAATGGCCTATCTAGGAGTCACTTTGTCCACACAACTTACAAAGTCCTGTATCTCGGCGGTAGTTGTGACATTCGAAGTCATGGCTCTGGTGGATGGAGTCGATGTTGCTCTCAAGTTTGGGAAGTAAGTGGTTAAGCGCGTAGCGTGTACAGTGGCGGTCTCAGAAACGATGGCCAGTGAACCATCAGTGGACGATCCAGATTCGCTTTTGCCGCTCAGGGATGAGGGTGCACGGACATTACCTTCCCCTGGCAAATCGGGAAAGGGTCTGAAATAAAGCAGAGAGACAATAGTTGGCATACGTAAACGGTACTAGGGAAGCATCTTACTTACAAGTCAGTAAGCTCCGACTGCGCCTTGCTGCCCTCCAGAGACGACATCTCGCCAGTCTTTTGCTGCTCCGAGTAAGAAATGTGATTGTTGTGGTCTTTGGAATGAGTCGTTCGGCCTGATAACCACGAAATGCTCGTGCGAGAGGATTGGCTTTTCTTTGTCGAGTCGGAAGCCATCTGAAAATCATTGACTTGTGTTAAATTTGACATTGAAATGGCACAAAATATACATACAAATATGCAGGAAATGTGTATGACAGAAGTGGATTTGGTGGCTTGGTTTTTATTTGTATATTTTAATATGAGAACCTCAAAAATAAATAAACAAAATTTAAGCTCGGCAAATGCCGCCTTGACTGCGTTGCTTTATTCTATTTTAAAAGGAATTATTCGGGATTCTTGGAATACAGATGGTGCGGTCATACTTTGTTTACATGAAGCTAAAAACAAAACACAATGTCTTTGTTAAAAAGCATTAAACGTTAAGTAATTACAAGTCAAATTCAACCAAAAAGCCAACGGAGAACGAGATAACCGAATTCAGGATGTTTCTGGTAAGAGAATATCACCTAAATAGAGAATTCCACGATCTAATTTGTACTCTGCACACTGCAGTTCAGCAACCGGCCTACCCGCACCCTGGGTAATCGGATGCGGGAGGTGCGCGAGCGTCTGGGAGACGATTTAACAGAAAAACTGGATGCTCTGCACAGAAATAGCCTGCGCACCGGGCTAGTGTCCAAGCAGGAGCTGGAGGAGGCGTTCCGTAAGACCCGCGACGTTGACCACAATCCGAATCGATTGAATTTACTCTGGCTGGTGGGCATCATCTTCTTCATTTTGGTGGCCACGCCGGTCTTCTACGAGACCATCTCGTTCTTGCTCGGTGTGCGCTGCTTCTTGCCCAACAACTATCTGGTGTGGGAGGCCACGCGACCGATAAGTGACTGTGAGTTCTGCAAGGGCGTACGGGCGCCGCTGATCTTGGCCAATCTTACCAGGGAGGAGTTTGCCCCGCACGCCTATTCCTCGCTGCCGATCATCGTCAAGGGAGCAGTAGCCCATTGGCCGGCTCAAAAGTATCTCAACTATGCCTACATCCGGGATCTGTACGAGAGTGTGCCGGGCGCCATGGAAATGGACTGTCAATTCCTGCACTTCAACTCGGACCTCAAGTCGCTGAGGGATGTGTTTGCATTGTCACCGGAAAGGTCAAATCTAAGCCAAGGAGCTCCCTGGTTTGTGGGCTGGAGTGTCTGCCAACCGGCAGTGCTGGCGGAGCTCAGAAAGCTGTATCCTCGTCCCCATTTCTTGCCCGTGGATGCCGAAATGCCGCACACGGACTTCATTTTGATGGGCTACGAGCAGGGAGCTGTGATGCACGTAAGCTAAAGGTGAAACATTAGTTCGGTTTAGACCTAATCTCTGGGCTTTCTCACTCTAGCTGGACTACATACCCCGACTGATGTGGCAGGCGCAACTGAAGGGCAACAAAAGCTGGTTCCTCGCGCCGGCTCCCGAGTGTGATCATCAGTGCCAGCCGTTCTCCTTCTACGTGGAGCCCGGCGATGCTGTCCTGGTGGACACACGCCTCTGGTATCATGCCAATACCATTCCCAAGGGTCAGTTTTCGCTGACCGTTCAGTCTGAGTACGGCTGAGTGCCTGCCATAATGTTATAAATACATTTTAAAACACAAAAATATTGCTTATTGTTTTAATTTAAATGCTTAATGTGATTGTTGAAAATAATTAAGAAATAAAAAAGAGTTCCAGATGCCATTTTGATATTTATATATTTTATTTTTCAATTAAAACAAATTATTTAATTTAATTTTGTAAATTAAAATATTTAAATACTAAAATACCAAAAAATATGATCGTGCACTTTCCAACACTGTCTGGCGCTAATCGCATTCAAAACGAAACACAAAAGCGAAAAGAATGACTGAAATGGAAACTAAAGTGGATTTCGGCACCATAGCTGCCAAGATTTACCGAAACTACGGGCAGCATCTGAAGAACCTCAAGGATTGCTGCGTGGCCAAGACGGTAATGAAGCCGCCGGCGTACTTTGAGAATCTGCAACTAATGCTGGAGGAGGAGACGGCTGCCATGACGCCGCCCACCGATCTCGGATCGGTGGCGGAGTACGCTGAGCTCTTCAAGACCCTCGAGGAGTATCCGAGCAATCTCCAGAAGATGCCCAAGAAGCGAGGAGAGTTGCAACGGGCCAACTCCACGCTCCTGCGCGGTGCAGAAACTTCGACTGCCGCTCAAGCGGATCAGTCGGCGGCCATCAACACGTCTAATGTATCATTGAGTATGACACGGCTGGAGGAGCAGCCCAGTGCAGTGGAGGTGTACAAGGACTTCAGGGCGTTCCAGCGCAAGCTGGAAAAGATCTATGAGGAGACCGCCGCTCTGGACACCATGGAATCTGTTTATAAACAAAAGCTAGCACAGCTTTATGGCTTTGCCCAGCAGGTGGATAAGCTGATGCCCACAGGCGGTGATGCTCCGCCGGACGCCTTCTCAGCCGATCAGCAGGAGAAGCTGCTAGCCCTGGCCGCCAATATGGAGGAGCTTAACTATCTGCGCTCCAATACCCTGCCGCTGCCCAATCCCAGCGAGCTAATGGCCAACGGGAGTGTGGCGGCTCGACTCGAAATGTTCGTGGAGGTGCTCACCTATGCTCTAATGCAAATCAGTAGCTACAACATGTCTTTGATTTGATTAAACTAAATTATTATAAAATTTTACTTTATTAGAATGCAAAAGTGTGTGAATAAAACCAATAAGAATGCCTTTCCTTTCCATTTTCCTTCCTAGCTTTCACGGCGATGCCTCGCCAGCATCCTGAGCCTCCTGCTCTGCCTGGAAGCTTCTCATCTGGTTAACAGTGTCGCAGAGGGCCACCAGCTTGCGCACCGAACTGCCCAGGTGTTCCACGCGATGTCTGTAGGCCAGGCAGCCGTCCAAAGCGCTACCAGTGTCCTCTGGCTGATCGCTGCTCTGCATTAGCTGACGAAAGTTCTGCAGGATACGGACCACAGCCAGTTCGCACTCTGGCTTGAGGTTGTACACCTTTTGAGAGTCCTGCGGCGAAGCGTTTTGTGCCAAGGCCTTGTTGTTGGACTCGATGTGGAGCAGGGTGTTGTTCGAGCGCTCCATTATCTCGTCTATCTTGCTGATCTGCTTGCCCAAGCACCGGCGACGAGCGGCTGTGGTGGGATTCAGGTGAAATAGATCCAGGCACTGACTTGATTAATTATATTTACCCAATCCCGCCAACATGTCATCGGCGGCGTCCGGCATTTCGAATTGTTTGTTTACTTTATGAGAAACAATGTGGCCGTAGGCTTGACTTTTAAAAGGTTTTTTTTATCGAAATTCAAACTCAAAGTAACGGTTCGAAAATGTTCAAAACCTTTCCTTGTTTTCCTTCCATTTCCCATAACGTGCAAAACTTATTTAATGTTTTTTGGTTTATTATTGTTGTTCAAATTGTATTTGTTTTCTATTTAAGTTTAAGTGTAATCCGTTTCATGGTGTTTGCATTACAATTACAATTTACTCATACACATCCTCCTTGTCGGCGACGTACTTAATAATGTCGGCAGGTTTCAGCAGCTTCTCGGCATCGGAGTCGGGGATCTCGAATCCAAACTCATCCTCCATGGCCATGATGACCTCCACATGGTCCAAAGAGTCCAGTCCCAAGTCGTTGATGAAGTGAGACTCAACGTTGAGCTGTAATTGGAAGGCTATTAGCATGGATTGAAATATATCTGGGTATCTGGGATAGGCTTTGTTCAGTTCTTTTGTGGCGGTAACCATTGCACTGGCAAAGGCAATCAATATGTTTTGGCTTTTTTTGTTTTACCTTGCAGGGATCGATCTTGTCGTACAGCTTGAGGACAAGCAAGACGCGCTCGTTGATGAGCTTCAGCGAAAGTGGGGGTTTCGCCGAGTACCTGCGCACCGATTGCGTTTGCCAGCGATTGGGACTGCACTCCTGGGTTGGTTATGGTTTTGGCCAAAAGAAAAGAACGAAACACAAACCAAGAGTTAGTGACGCCTTGAAATTGATAGTTTTACCTTGTCGGCGGTGACTTTGTCGTAGGCGGAGACCACCTTTAGCACACGGAACTTGATTTCATCGATGGTGCTCTTGGCTGAGTAGCTACGCACACCAAATTTCTGTGAATAACATGGTTTAGTTTACAGCAAAACTGTTTTTAAGAACTAGATAATATTTGGATCAATAAAAACTATTAAAACTAGCTAAAAAGGCGATTTCTGTAGTGGATTTTCACATATCATATAAAAACAGACAATAACTTTTATAAGGAAAGTTCCTAGGCATCACTGGACACATTTTAAAATATTATTAAAATTAATTATCATGTTTTTAGTTAATTCTTATCAATGTTATTATGAATCTCTCTCAAAAAACATATGTTCCAGGTAACTTTTAGTCAATTTCCACTGTAGTATTATCAAAAACACACACATGCAAGCACCGGTCTTGTTTGTATTGGTGCTTTGGCCAAGGGAAACAATCATGTTTTATGCCAAACAATATGATGCAATCACTTTGGGCCTGTAGTTAGCCACATGTCGCTATGCCACTGCAGCCTATGATTCTTAGAAGTCATCCTGGGATCCTTTTTGGAGCTATAAAACTCCCAAAACCTCTCCACTTGCAATGAGGTTAGGTAGCCAAATCTGGAGAGGTTTCCCCACATGGATGTGGCCTGGAAAAGGTTACACCTCCCACTCTTAAGCACTCACTTGGCTCCACTGGCTGGCCACGGCCGGCACGGCAATCCTGTGCATCATCCTGGCCTGCTGTGACTGGACAAGGGCGGCGGTGGCGATCCTCTTGGGGGCCAAAGTCACCGCCAGCCGACTGCAGCTGCGGGCGATCTGTGTGAACGACATCTCGGGTCTCCTGCAAGGGAAATACGGGCGAATCAATTACGCGCCTCGCCGGGGAAGGTGCACGCGGGCAGTGCACAAGTATTAAGCAATTTCTTACACAGTTTTCAGATTATGTAAAAGTTCTGGAGCAAAAGAAAGACAGCTAGTGTCGGTGTGGCCAGAATTGGTCGCTAAATAATTGGGACTAACGCGAGCCAGCGAAATTTTTGAATTGGCAATTTAAGGTAGTATTTAAACTAAAATTAATTAAATACATTTAAAATTAAAAGAAAATGTATCATAACTTTAGTTTCCAATTCTTTGCTTTGCTAACTTTCAGACATTAAAGCTTGTTCGATAAAGTCTGCTAATACTGGCTGAAGCTGAATCATTAGGAGTGCGTATCGATAACGATTCCTAGTAATCGAATAGGTGGCAAATTTAAAATTATGCAAACATAGAAACTTGGCCACGTACCACATTCCTCAAACTCAAATTAAAAATTAAATAAAATTAAAATCAATTTAAATAAAACCATTTTAGATATACAAAGTCTCATATATTTATAGGTATTTTCTTTTTTTTTATAAACAATATACATTTAGTTGGAACATTATTCATATAAAATCCAAATTACACATTTCGCTTGCACGGGAGTAACAAAAAATACATACAATAAGTACAGTATAAATACACGAATATAACAAAACAAACGTCGTTCGATTTAAAGCCACTTTTTATTGTAGAAAGTCGTTGTAAATTCTCCTTCTTATTGTCCAGCAATCTAAGAAATAAAAAAAATAAAAGAATAAAAAAATTAGGTCGTAGTCATAAGAGCTTTTTTCCCCTTCTAATGAATGAATCACTTACAACAACAAGGTGGTCCTTATCACGCACCACGCCCGGCTCCGCGCCCGTTCGAATGTCGATGACTCCGCCTTTGCCCTTGACCACGTTGTGCTCCAGCCTGCAAAACGAGATAAACGAGAAAAGTGAGAAAAGTGAATTCCAGGAGAAGTTGTAAAAATATAAATAATACTTACGAATTCCTATCCACAATGGACACAATCTGGGCTGTGCCCACGGTGTCGATGATGTAGGTGCTGAACTCGATGATGCGCGGAATGATCAGGATAAGGTCGCCCTTGTCCTTTTTCAGCTCGAGCGGTATGCGAATGACCATGAGGTCGTCGTTGTGGTTCGTCAGCGTAAAGTCGATCTTCTCCAGGGGCAGGCGGTGCTTCTGCTTGTACGTCTTGCCGTCCAGGACATAGATAGCCTTGTTGCTCAGCAGGATGAAGCGATCGCGGGACTTGTAGCCATGACGATCGAACTTGGTGCAGAAGGACTGGTATTTCAGTTGCTCGCTGCCAAAGGTGCTGGCCACGAAGTCGTTGACTCGCTGGATGTGATCCTTGGGGATGCGATCCTCCTGGAACCAAGTGGACACACTCGACGCATAGTTGTTCTTCTTGTTCTTGAACACCTTCTCGGCGAGCACCTTCAGCTCGAACTGGCGCTTCTGCTGGGGCGTCAGTTTCAGGCGATAGATCCTGGCCAGGTGCAGACGATGCAAGCGATGCAGATACTCGGAGGCCTCCTGACAATGGCCAGGCGCATGGGGCCAGCTCTTGTCCAGAACTTTGCTGGGTAGCTCCTTGGCGAGCCGCAGCAGCCACATGCGCTTGGCATTGGCAATGAAGTCCTCGTTGAAACCGTTGGGAGCCTCGTTGCGGGTAATGAAGCCCTTGATGAAGGCCCGGATCTTGTCGGCCGCCTCCCTTCGCTGCTTGGCCGCCTGCTGGGCCAACTTGCGGCGACAGTAGCTCTGCAAGACGATCACCTGGGCGCGGAGCTTCAGGTACTTTCTCCTCTGGACCAGTCCCTTCCAATGGGCCTGGATTATGGCCGCAATATCGTGCTTCTTGGCCTGGTACGCGTCCTCCGTGTCGAACAGCGTTCTCGGCCAGCGAATGAAGAGCTTTGTCTCGCCCACACGGTACTTCTCATCGTCCCAGCCCAAATCCTTTACCAACTGCTGCACTCCCGCCTTGGGACCACCCGGACCCTTGTAGTTCGGCCAGGTGGACTTGCTAAGTGACTTGTAGCGCTCCAGGAAAAGGTCGTAGGTGCGACGGTAGGCAAAGCCGGCCCTCCTCACCCGCAGGTTCTCCATGAGTCCCAAATACTTCACCTGATGGAGCACCAACTGGTCATTGAAGACACTCGGCGTCTGCAGATCGTTGGGCTTGATGCAGCGAATGTAGCTCGGCTCCTTGCACATCAGGATGTCCATGAGGTTGTTCAGCGAAGCACGGAACTGGGTGATGGCCGTGTCGGGGCGCTTCAGGCTGCGCAGCTCCTGCTCCGGGAAGCAGCTCCTTACAATTCCGTTGCCCGCCTTGCTGAGCGTCTCCTTCAGATCCCTGAAGAGCAAATCGTTGTTCTTGTCGAGGAAGCCATGGACACTGTAGGTGACCTCGCCGGCGTAGTGAACCAGCCGAAATTCGTCACGCAGCATGATCTTCTGGATGTGGGTCGGCGCCTTCTCGTGGCAAACGTAGTGATGGTGCTGGGCCAGCTTGTTCGTGAGCTTCGCGAGGAAAGTAAGGTCCGTGGGCTCGCCCGGACGCAGACACTCCTCGTCCATAATGGAGATGATGCCCTTGTGCTTCTCCTCGATCAAATTGCAGATCACCTTGTTGTCGAAGTACTCCACGGGTATCCACTCGATGCCCTCGCGACGGTACTCGTCCTGCTCGGACTTGAGCGTCAGTTCGATGAACAGCTGCTGCAGCTTCTCGTTGCAAAAGTTGATGCAAAACTGTTCGAAGCTGTTCTTCTGGAAAATCTCAAAGCCATAGATGTCCAGGATGCCCATCACGTTGCTCTTGGCTCCGCGAGTGTCCTTGGCCTGCAGCGAAATGTTCAGACGCTGCACCAGCCACGAGAAGAGACGATCGTACACGGCCTTGGCCAGGGCATCTCTGGCATAGATGGCCAGCTCTTGGTTCAGCGGTGAGGTGACCACATCTCCGCGAGCATCGATGGTGCGATGGGTCAGAGCGGCCTCCAGTTCGCTGGCATTTACGCCCAGGAGCCGGGCAGCGGTCACAACCAAATCTCGGCTGTTCACCTTGGCATTGCCCTCAACCTCGCTGAATGCCACATTGCCTAAATGCAGAATACTGGCCACAATTCCGAAAATCTCCCGCTGCTCCTCCTTGCTGAAATCGATCACGCTGAGGGCCTGCTGCACTTGCCGGAAGTTGTCCGCATCATTGATGCTCGACACGCTGCCTTTGACCTAAAAATAAAGATGAAGTTTTATAGTGAATCCTTTGAAAAATAAAACTTAGAAGCTCACCCCATCGGTTAGGTAGCTGTAGGTGTCCAGAGCCCGCTCCAGACGCAGCTCCTGCAAAAGGGTCTCATCGGCACCGGCCAGCAGCTGGTAAAAGATGTGGAAATTTCGCTCGCCGCCCATTTGGGCCACCACGCGGGACTTCTCTAGGAGGTAGTTAAGGATATTGCCACCAATGGGGGCACCCTTGAAGTCAAACTGGATGTCCATGTACTTGCCAAAGCGAGAGGAGTTATCGTTGCGGTTGGTCTTGGCATTGCCAAAGGCCTCCAGCACGGGATTGCTCTTCAGTAGCTTATCCTTGACACCCTCGACGGTGGTCTGATTGCCAGAGCAGGCGGCAATGAACTGCAGCACCTTCTTGGAGGCCTCCGTCTTGCCGGAACCACTCTCGCCCGAGATGAGCACGCACTGGCCACGGTTCTCCTCGATCAGCGAACGGAAGGCATTGTCCGTCACAGCGAAACTAAAGGGAAATAATATATATTTTTTATGTTTAAATAAAATATTATTAATTAAGAAAGGGAAGGAGACTTACACATGTGGCGGCATCTCATAAAAGTGCTTGTTCTTGTACTCCTGGATGTGGGCATCGGAGTAGATATCCAGCTGCTTGTAGGGATTCACCGAGATAAGCACCTGGCCAATGTAGGTCTGCTCAGGGCAAAGGTTAAGTAGGAATTAGAAAAGTTACAAGAAGTTTACTTTAAAACTTACATAGATCAGATTCTCCTGGAAGCGTTTCTTCAAGTTCCCAATGAAGGCATCCTCGCTCTGGTAGTTCTCCAGCAGGACAAAATCCTGGACACCGGCACGGTCGCGTTCATGCAAACCCGTCTCCATGTTGGGCAGAGTTGTTGAGCTACAAATAAAAATCATATTCCAAGATTTAATTGTGATTTTTAGGTATAATTCCACTCTCTTTGATTTCCCTTTAATTTCTTCGACTTCCTGGGAAACTCCTCAACCTCCTCCTCTTCGAATAACCCTTATCATTCACATACCTAATCTTACAACTTAGCAAGAAGGGTTGCTGTATTGATTAGAGGACAAGAAACCTCTTGAGAACATATATATACTCATTCCATTTTGATAAGATTTACGTAAAGTATGGACTTGGGGAATTTATAACGAAACAAGGCGGCGGAAATGAAAGCTTTGGGCCAGAAATAACAACTGAAGTTTAAATGCAATGCAATGACTTCATATCCAATATTTGTTTTTATCGCAATCCAAATCTCTTTCTGGTATTTATAAAAGTCTAGAAATAATGGTGGGCAGGTGCAATTCAACCTTATCAATGGCCATATTTCATTAGGAGTCGGAGCAGAGGGGACTGGGACTGACTTTATAGCTTCCACTGATATGGGGCGGGGTAAATCCATAAAGAACCCGATTACGCAATGGATTTTGTGGCCCAAATAAGCCTATAAGCCATCTCAAGGAGCGGGTGTATGGGTTTGCACTTTGATATTGTATCAATTCCTTGTCAGTTGACTAAATCACGTTTTACTATGCAGCCTCTACCTGGTCATGGTTATTAGATTGTTTCCTTGTTTTACTGGGAATCCCTCCTGATCTCTGAACGTTTCAGTTTCACACTTTCTAATCTCCGGCAGAGATGTCAGAATTCGCGCATATTCCGCCCGTTGACGGTTCTGATGGCAAACTAAACCGATCCGCTGGCAGTTGAGGTGTTTTAACCATCAATACTTCTCCGCTCTACATATCAATTGGCCTCGTTGCTGTTTTTATCAACGATAATATAACTCTAGCTATACGGAGGAGAGCTGCCGCCACTGCCAATCAGTCCTCCGATTAGATAAAGCCTTTCTGCTTTCGCAAAACTAAATGCGGGACTCGGGTTTTGGTCAGAACCATGGCAATGCAAAGGCATTCCGTAGCGAAATCCAGTATCTCAGATCAGAATTTGTTTGATTTTTATATGAGTCAGTCCTGAAATTATACATACTCATCTTGGATTTTTATGTACTGAGAG
Source organism: Drosophila anomelani (assembly GCA_035045905.1). Classification (NCBI taxonomy): domain Eukaryota; kingdom Metazoa; phylum Arthropoda; class Insecta; order Diptera; family Drosophilidae; genus Drosophila; species Drosophila anomelani. The sequence goes on from JAWNOO010000165.1 coordinate 17,581,872, forward strand.
GAAACATTATGATTCAGAATTTTTAAAAGCGATTACACAAGTTTGTTTCGTATTTAATTTAGATAAAATATTTGTGGTGATATATACAGGGAGGAATGTATTATTATGACTCATATTGTAGCACATTTTGCATATTGAAAGACGTTATAGAAGGATATTTCAATTAGAAGTTACCCAAGAATCTTTAAACAAATTAAATAAAAATTGATGCACTGCTGATAGTAATTATATATTCTAATCTGCTCTCTTTTTTAAACAAGTTCTTTAGCTAAAATTATATAAAATCTAACCGGCATCGAATTTAAGCCTGTAATTTAAATTTATTCACACAAAATTTAGAATAATAATAAATAATTTGGTTGGCAAAGGACTTTTCTTTCATAAAAGTGGCAACAAAAAATAATTTAAAAAATAATAAATAATTTAGTTGGCAAAGGAAGCGACTTTTCTTTGTAACCTAAATTATTTATTATTATTTATTTATTTATTATGATACGCATTAATATTATTAGTCGTGTGTCTTTATTATTACATTGTTTTCCATCTCAAATTGTTTATAATTATTATTATTTATTATGTTTATTTATTATTATCTTTATTGCCACGTTTATGCATCGACTTTTAAATATTTCATTTAACAAAATTTCAATAGAGTCGCCTCAAAATCAATCTTTGTTTTTAAGTTTTATAAAATACAATTTGCTCACTTTTGACAGTTATCCATAAATCAGGTTTCAGCTTTAACTTTTCAATGATCACAGAATAAATAGAAGAGTTTTAAAATATATAAACAAAATTCTACATTAAATCAATTTGGCAGCCTTTTTTTAATACGTTTAAAGAATAGTTAATACTCGTTAATAAAACCGATTTTAAGGATGCCTTTCCTGTTTTTTTGGTTAGCGAACTTGGCGGCTTAGAGATCTTTCGCCGACTGCCTCAGCTTTCAAATTTCCAGAAGCCAGACTCTGGGGTGGACCCCGACTCCGATTGCTCTCACATTAGCGCCGTGTTATCAGCTATCAGCACGCTAAATAAGTCATTGTCGAAGGCAAACATTGTAAGTAAGTAGTTCGTATACACATTCTCGGTATCAATTGATGTCGCTTTTGTTTTGTTGTTACCCAACGATAGGTGATCAATGGAGGAGAAGGCAGGAAGATGGGGAGATCTTGCCGAGACAAGGCCCTGGACTAATTGCAAAATGTTTGCCGGCATTTAAAGACTCAAGATCTTGGCTGCAGGAATTCTCGAGCTCCAAGACACGTCCCAGCTCAGTGGCAAGTCGGTGTTTGTCACATAATTGGTTAATTGCACGTAGGACGGAGATTGATGTGGATAGCAAAACATGTCTGCGAGAACCATTTATATATGTATCTTGGGTGTATGACATAATGGGGAGTCAGACTTGGCTTTCCCATTTAATTTCCGCACCTAAAGTTAATTTACGAACGCCTGGGATTATGCTACACAACATACTCTATATAGAGAGGTAAAGATTGTTGGGGGTTTTCATCCGTCAGATACTCTATATCCTGACAAAGGCATCTATAGACAGTTTGTAGACGACTTTTGGCACGAATTGATAACAAAGTTATTTCTACACAACAAATTTAATTAGGTGTCCTAGACATTAATATTTGATTAGATAAACTCATTACAGGTTATTGATAAAAGTTGATACCTTAATAAAGTGCGGGGACATCATAAATATAAATAGATGGGTAAATATGAAAGTTATTATTAAGTGATTTGATTATTTTTTCATCAGTCCTTTTTAAATCAATATTTGTTTATGAAAACTTTGAAATTTGGATTCCATTTTAGCTTCACTGTAACAATCGCAATCTTTTCACAAAAATGAACAACAAATATAAGTATTTCCCTTGAGAATTAATTTTTAACATTTTTATATTCCTCTTTAGAGGGTATCAAAAGTCATTAAACTTTTCCCTTGTGGTTTTTTTCCTTTCCCCGAGGGAATCGCCTTCTTGTCGGCTTTCGATCCACGCATTCTTTTGTCGCCATTCAGTTTTTAGTAATTGAGTGAAGAACTGGTTTCTCTGCTCCACAATCATGATGTAATATAAGAGAAGAACAACTCCTGCTATTAGTGGAGTCGGACAACTCGTAAACATGTCTACGACACACGACCCATAACGGAACCCAAAAATGTTTGGCCCCACACCCAAGCAACGTATAAGTTCTTAAGTTTATTATTATTTCAACACTGGACAAAATCGAAGGAAGATTTAAGCCAAAAGAACTGAAGATTTAAAATAGGTTAAATTAGAATTCTTCACCCTGTTGACTTTCTATAACAATTTTTCCTTCACTGTAATAAGCTTTCATGATCTGCATACAAATGACGTCATATATCAAGTAAGGCGGAAGATACATATTGAACTCTTTAATGCACTGCTGGCCGAGCGATTAAAGAACTCGAAAAGATCAAAAATCAAATAGCAGAGAATCGAAGTGGGAAGATCCCACAAAGCCCCTTTGGATCGTATGCAAATTAATGAGCGTAGTTATTAGAACGGTGCCTTGATCGATCCGAGATCGAGAGCGAGCTCTAAAGATCGGGGCGCTGATGAAGAAAAGAAAGCCAGAAAGCCAAATTTGGGCCACTATTCTAATGAGAAAACCGGGCACAAGAGATGCAACGTCTGCCTATAAAAAGGGAATGCAGCTGCAGTGGTCAAGTTATTACCATCATAGCGATCATGGATCGAAGAGTGACAACGATTTGTCTGGGTGAGTATAAGGATTTCGGAGATCTCCTTCAAGAGATCCCAAATTAACCTGCAACTCGTTCTTTTTGTTTCCCTGCAGTTTTGCTGCTGCAGCTGGTGGGCCACGGTTGGGGCTTCCAGGAGAAGGCGCCGGTGCAGACTAGTTTGGTGACCGGCCAGGCCAGGAACGATAAGCAGCAACAGGTGCTGGACGATACGCTGGGCAGTGGTCGGGGAATCGACGAGCACCTCCTGAAGACCATTGGTAAGGGCGGCATCAAGCTGGTGATGGCCTCCTCGACGACCACACCGAAACCGTCAGTACATCAACATCATTACTATTATCCACCAGAGGATCAGCAGCATCCGCGCCAGTACGGCTATGGTCCGCCGCCGCCATGGTCACCCACACCGCCGATTTATCCGCCGCCACCGCAACGTCCCTGGGGACCACCGCCTCCACCACCGCCAGTGCCAGGACCACAGCCAGCTCCCTTCTACAATCCCTACTACAATGGCTACAACTACTACGGCGGCTACGGTGGCTATGGCTATCCTGGCTATGGGGGCTTTCCTGGCTACAGTGGCTATCCCGGCTATCCGTTCTATCCCTTCTATCGCTCATCGGCCGGTGGCGATGGGGATAACCAGGTGCCTGGACCCGATGGCCTAACGCCCTCGCCCATTCCGGGTGTCTTTCAGGGCCGGGCTGTGCTCTCCCAGAATTTCCTAGAGGCTAGGAATAATGGTGCCAACATTGTGCCACTATATCATCTGCTACAAATGGCCAGGGCCTAGGAAGTTCAACTATAAAGTAAAGGATTGGATCGAAATTGAATAAAGTAAAAGCAAATGATACGGAATTTATTGAAGTTTTATTGGAATAATTGGAATTTTAGGAATTGGTTTTAATTCGGAGGAAAATTTAGTTTTTCAGGGAAAAAAGTCTTCAAAATGTATTTTATAAAATTGAAATCAGGGCGAAGTTTTGTTTTATTTAAACTTAAAAACCTTTTGGATCTTGAAGCTTATGCCTTAAAAAATGTAGAGAACTTAAAGACACTCAAAGCCGGATGAACTTGTTGTCTAAATCTCAGCAAAAAGAAACCCAAATTCAGCTAAAATAAAAGTGAACCATAGTTACATTTAGGGAACAGTTTCAGCCCCATCAATTTTACTTATCAAATCCCAAGAACACCTCAACACCAATCCCTACAAAGTAACAAAAATCTTGCCATGTAATCGAACCCATTTTAAACCCTGAGAATATTGGAAACACAAAGCTTTCAAGAATCACGCCTCATGAATGGATCATTAGGTCTGGCAGAGAGGCATACTTATTACCAAGAGGCCGCTGACCGAAAGAAGCGATGATCGAATTTGTTCAGAATCTGAACTTGAGGCGATCGTTCCAGTCATCGCCACATTTCTCCCTCTCTTTCACCTCCCTGTTTCTTAAGCAAATTTAAATTCAAAGTTTGCAAAGAAACTCACAAATCCGGACTCGCCCGCTGCTGCGCTGAGTCACCCGCACATTTTCGGGGACGAGGCCCCCGAAGAGGTCTTGCCGTTGGCATCTGTGACGCATAGCAAGTACCCAAAGCCGCGGATAACCATTAAGTATTAAACAATCACTGATGGCATTCTCGCTCCGCTGTTTTCTGACCATAAAAAGCGTCAACAGGCAACTGATCTTGAACGCGAGTTACTGCTGGAAAAAAGTTTTGTTTTTCTTTTTCGTTGTTTTTATGTTTTCTTTTACCTAAATTTATTTAAATTGCTTGAAACAGACTTTTGGCTTGCACACACACTCACTTTAAGTTTAATAAGTTTTCTGCTAAGTTGACACTTTTGCCAAAAAATCCGATTCGCTGTAATTGTGATCCCAACACGACACTCACTCCTCCATTGCCGTTCTGGCAATGTGGAAATGGAAATGAAAGACTCCTCGGGGTTCTTGGGGCTCGTCAATCGTGGTTTTATGACAAGTGGATCGACTTTTGCTTTGTATGTATTTTGTGCTTTAGGTATTCCTCCATTCGAGTGGGGCATATGGCCATGAATGGCACCGATAATTATTTTTATGAGGGTGGATCAGTAATGTCCGAGGGGGACTAGGTTACAGGGAGTTTGGTTACAGATTGAATGTGGCAGAGACTATTCAAAAATTGGTTGGAGTTAAGAATTGTATTTTGTTTGCTAGAAGATCAATGATCTTTCCATTAAAAACAAAAATAGGGCATTCTTAATGTCCACTCAACCTTTCCATTCACGGCTTGTGCAAATCTTTCTCGGAAAACTCGTTGCTTCAATGGTTATGTGGACGTTTATGACCATCGCTCGGGGTCTTGGCATTTCCCCTCTACTTTAATATCTTATCAAATCAGCTCTTTTTTTTTTTTAAAGGGAAATAAACGAAAGCCATAAAATGCAGTGAGATACTACACCCTGTATGTGTGTACATGAACATGATCAATTGTTATATCAGTGAAATTGGTTGAACCCCGGGAATGAGATAACGCGCGATACCAACCGAAACCGATAAGGGAAAGTTCAAGTTTGTCATCAAAGCTATCTGCTGTGTTTTTTTTTTTTTGGGTGTGGATCCAACATAGTTGCCATAAGATTTGGTTAAATGCTAACCTGACAAGTCGGCGGCGATAATAAATATGTATCTCAATTAACCGAACCAAAAGGCGTGCAATTTTATTTCCTTCTCTCCTCGGGGTCTCAGGTTCTTTGACTCTTTTGTTTGGCCAGTTAGTAAGCAAAAACTTGGCATTACATCATTACCAAAATAATCTTTTGTTTTTGTATCTGCCATCCCTCAGACATGGTTTTCCAACTCGTTTCATTTGGGTGCCAAGTGTGAGGCAATGACATTGAGGCCAGTGCTTTGTGCACTTGCAAAAAAGAGGTCCTAAAGTTTATGAACAATTACTTGTAGAACTTGTTTCCGGTTTTTTATAAACTGCTAAACAAAGTAATGTTTAAAATCAACTAAGAATATTACAAGTAAAACCTGAGAGTTTCTACAAAAAGAAGATTATTTAAAGCTTTTTATAAAATAAAATTAATTAGTTCATGTTTAAAGTTACTTAAAATATTCCTCCCAACATATTTAAAGGATGTTTTAGCAAATGAAAATACCTAAATTCTCTGCATAAGACCACAATTTATTTCCTATTTCACTTCGAATTCCTTACTCCATTTTAATAATTTAACTTCAAGCTTATTTTTATGTAGTATTTTCTCAAGGTGTAATGTTATTGTTATTTGTTTGTATTTAAACAGCTGCCAGATTTGGCAAATCATTTGGTTTGTCGATCGATTGCAGTTGGTTATTTTTAAGCAGCTTATGGCCACAGTTTTAAAAATTGGGTCAATTTAATGGAGGGCCGCAACAGTTTGTCAATGAAATCGAAATTTGATACATTTTCAATTGGTCAACGAGGGTGGGGAATGTGTGTAGATATATCTGAATATCTGAATGTTTATATCCCTCCTCGCTCCACCCCGACGATTACTCATAGCCCGCTCTCACACATCCCCATACGCAGTGTTGACCCTCCTTGGCTGTGTGTGTCTGCCTGTGTATATTTGTTCCTGCTATAAAACCTGGACAAACAGACTTAGCGCTAGGTGGGGGGAGACGGGCAGGTGAACCCCAACCAGCACAGCCACACATCCTCGATGACGTGAGGAAGAAGCCACAGCAGGAAGCGAATGGAACAGCGACGCAGAGGGAAAGAAAGAGCGAAATTGATGTGCCTAAACGTTCGCTTTATTAGAGAAGCATCAGCGTAAACCAGATCTCCTCTTCGATTTGTGGCAGCTTCCAGGGAGAGAAAAACCCGAATTTATCTATTAAACATTCATTAAGATTCAATTAAAATAATATAATTTATTATCTTAAAAAATTAAACTATTTCAGAGTTCTTGAAAACAAAATTTAAAATAAAATTTAAACTAGAAATGTTTTATAAATTGTAAAATCGATATACAGATTCATTATCCCAATAATTTCCAAATTTAAATTAAGGCATTAAAAGCCATCCAATTGAAAGCAAACTTCAGCTTCCCTCAAAGCTAAAACCCTTGCTAATTGATTATTTTTAAATTAATTTTCTTTCAGTGCATCCTGTAGCTATTGTAGCTATATTTTTTTCCGTTTCTTTTGTATCTTTTGTTGCGTTTGGTGTCCAAGTTCAAATCGTGCAAAGGAAAGAAAGCAGCGGAAGACGCTGCAGATCACGACCACAGGCAAACCGGCAGAACCGCTTTTTCGAATTTATTTCTTTTTTGTTGGTTTTGCACCGCATATTGCTTATAATATTTTTTGTGTGTGTTTTTTTTTTACATTTTTTTGGTGTCTCTCCGAAGCTTTTAACATTTGTTAGCTGTCAGGATATGCAAAGATCGGTACTGGTAATTGGTTTTATAGGCCATCGGGGCCATGTGTTAATGGCGGATTAAGAAGCTCCGGACACACGACAAATTGGTCAGCAAGCTCAGCATATTTGTCAACGGGCCTCCTAAGTACGCATAATTTCACCTCGTTATTTGTTTCTACCTGTTTGAGTTTCTTTTTTCGATGCGGGTACCGTTAGCTTGACCCGGCGCTCCAGGTGACAGCGGCAAAAAACGATTGAGCCGCGAACTTGTCGGGAGTGTTTTTTATTTGTTTATTTTTTATTTAATGAAAAATCGAGGCCAAGGCGGCAACAGCACTTGCACTGACACACATACACTTGGCTCTTCGTGCCTGTCGTTTAATATTTAACGCCCCGCACGCCCTACGCATTCAAATGAGAGTAGTGCCCAAAAAAGTTCTTGCCCCGAGAATTAAATTTAAACACGCGGCTATTCCGCACGCGAGCGCGCCCCTTGCAAAAGTTGAAACTTAACTGACTTCGTCGGGCTTCGATTTGCCGCCACAATTCGCAAGCAGCTGTTGACGGCGGGCCTGCCAACTCCTTATGATGATTTATCGATAACGATATAATAAGGCAACCTGTTGAGCGATACATGATTTCAAGTTTAATGCTTTTGCTATCGAATTTAATTTTAAAGATCATTTTTAAAATAATATAATATTTTCACAGAACAAGAACAAACCATTCGCATTTGATCGTCTTCAACTGATGCACCAATTTTATTTTCTTTTCTCTTTTATACCTTAAATTCCATAACAATGTGATATTTACTACTAGAGTTTTTTAAAGCCATAACACACAACATTATACTATTTGATTTGATCGCTGATAAATGTCTGTGTTCCATGTAATCTTCTTCATTAATCCAGAAATGCGAGAAATAGTTGTGGAAAAAATACCTGTATTTGAAAGCCCGTGTGAGTATCACACCAGGCTGAAGCCCTGAGTTTGCTGAATGGCTTGAAGTAGCTTAAACTTGAGGCGCTCCTTGGTTTTGTAGCGCGGCAGGTCCAGTAGGTTGAAACAAGTGTGGGCGACTGGCAGGAAGCGCTCATCGGTCGTGGGCTGAATGGTGAGCTGCGTGCGAATGTGACTGTGATTTCTTTGTTATTTCTAATGTTCTTGTAATACTCACCTTGAGAGCCTTCATGCCCTGGATGGGAATACGATCGCTGCCAGTCAAATAGAGGAGGAAACTCTTCTTTTCCGCCTCGGACAGATCATGAATAATCTCCCAGAACCATTTAATCTATAGGAAAAAAAATATCAAGCCATTGCGATAACCCTTTCAGGTTATTACTCACCGTATCATCGCCCGATGAGTAGCCCTCCTTGTACTCGCAGTTGTCCTCCAGTGCCTGCCAGTCATATTCCTCGTTGCCAACCACCACCGCCATCAGCTCTTCGGGCTGGAAAATGTTAATCACCCTACCGGAGCACACCTTCAAGAAGCCCTTGTGGAAGGCGTTGTAGTGGGGCTCCACCGACTTGTTAAACACAAAGTCCACATACAGGTCCACAAACTCTTGTCTGAAAGAGAAATTTATAGCATAGTTTAGTATCAAAATATTTAATATCAATAGGAAAACCTAACCTGTTTTCAAGAGTCACGGCTATATTGCTGCCGTTCGGCTTAAGGCACTTGGTCTCCGACTCGCCAAACACGTCGCGCGATATCTCGAAGGTCAGGTCAAAGACTTCCTTGAAATCCTCGCCCTTGTAATCGAGCAGAGACTGCATGGAGTTGGCCTCCGAAGGCGACAACTGGCGGAGATCGCTGAGATCGACTGGCTTACTCAACAGCTTCTTGAACAGTGCCAGTGGGAAGGGCAGATTGATGATCGTAAAGTTGTAAATGGCCAGCCCGCAGAGCACGCCGATCAGGAAGTACATGTTCTCCGTCTCGAAGGTGAGATCGGCGAACCAAAGCAGTCGCGATTCCTCAAATTCCTTGAACATTCCGTACTTCGGATCTAGGAGATCCTTTAGGAGCAGCATAAAGAACTCCTTGCGCACTCCACCGGCATCCTCAGCCTCCTCGTCTTGGAACTTGATCTTCAGAGGCTTCTTGAGATCACTCTGCGTGTAGCGGTGCAACTCTCGAAGGGAATCCTGCACCAGATTCTCTCGCGTTACGTTCAGCACTATAAACTGGGAGACTGGCAAGCCGTAGTTCAGCAGATTGTAAAATGCCTGTGGAGAGTGACAGAATATCAGCTGACAGATTCAACTTTTAAAGCCCTTAACTCACATTGTTGGCCGCATTGGCCATGGCCGAGTGCATCTGGAGGGCCTGGTCCGCTTGCAGCAATGCCGTCTTTGCCGCCGGATCGAAGAGGAATGAATAGTTGCAGATATTAAACTCGCCGGTAGTGTCGGCCATTATCCACTTTAGATACTCCTGCTGGACGTCAGCGTAGTCGCCGAGTTCCGGCCAGTAGAAGACCTGATAGTTGAGGCGATCATCCCGCCGGTTATTGATGGCGCAGAGCGTTGAGATCAGCTTTAGAATCACCTCCAGCTCAGAGCTGTAGGGGAGCAGCTGCAGAATAGAAATGGATATAGGATTTCACTTCCACACAGTTTTATACAAAGACATACCCTTTGACGTCTCTCGGCAGCGGGATTGACGACAGCCAAGCCCATTTTGAAGCTTATTATGTGGATTACGACGTGCAAAAAGTTTTGTACCAAATGCTCAAAGTACTCCGATGACGTCTGGGCCAGCCACTTCATCAGCACCTTGCGCGGATTCTCAGTCAGTTTGAATATGGCATTGGCAAAGGGCACCTGCAGGGATTTGTAGTGCTTGGAGTTCACAAACTCATGATAGAGCGGCAGCAGGAGGTATACACGCATGCTCTCAACATCGGCGGGTGAGGCCACCATGGAACCAATCAGCTCCTTGGTCACATTGTCCCAAATCTTAAGGAAAACTGGTCTTTAGAAGGAGTGTAGGAGATTAAGCCAAGACTGATACGTACCACCTGCTTGATGGCTTCGTTCTCCACATTGCGCAGATTATCAAAGGCCAGTTGAGCCGCCTTAAGATCCAATCCATGGTTGCGAACGGAACAGGCAAAGTGTCTTTCGTGGTCCAGCAGGAAGGAGGCATTCAGGCAGGCCTGGCTCTTGAAGATCAGCTCCATGGTATTGAGCAGATCCAAGTCGCTCTGATCGTCCTGCTTGAAGTGAGCGCATTGCTTGGTGGCCTCCGCCGTTAACGAGAGAATCTGGGATTTCTTCCTGAAAAGAAGAGGAAATTTAGATTTTAAATATGCAAATTTTAAGACAATTTTACTTGTAATTACTTGTAAATCCGTAGATCCTCAGGTGGCACTTTGTCCACATACAAAGTGGTCGTCACTATGGACTGATCCCCGCCGGAGAAGACCTGATGAATGACCACTGAGACCTTCGCATCGCTGGATTGCAGCAAAGCCGATCCACTGGGTGAAACCCAGGGACCTATAACCACTTGCGGCAGCATCAAACTCTTGGTGCTCCTCGTTCCCAACTGCCCCGAGCTCCCCAAGCCGAAACTGTAGACTCTTCCGCGCGATGGAACTAACGCCAGAGTGTGTCGATTGCCGCAGGCAACTTGGGTAATAGTGCTACCCATCAATTCCATCACCATTCTCGGCAGCATCTCATTCGAGGCAAACCCGTGTCCCAATTGGCCATAGGCGCCAGCTCCGCAGGTGAACACACCGCCTTCGTTGGTCAGAAACACTGAAAACTCATCGCCGCAGGCCACAAATCGTACGCCCAAAGTGCGCAGTGTCTTCAGCTGTGTGGGATAGGCGCGGTTCTCTTCGTCGTTCAGTCCCAGCTGCCCGCAGTTGTTCCTGCCCCAGCCGAACACAGCACTCGACTTGGAGATGAGGAACGAGTGGTTGCCACCGCAGGCAATGGCCGCAAGCGGAATTCCCAGTAGCGTGGTCAGTCTTACGGGATGATTGCTGTGCGTCAGCTCATTGGGGGTGTTTACGCCCAGCTGGCCGTAGATGTTGGAGCCCCACGAATATAGTTCGCCACCTGGAAAGAGCAGGAAAGGCGATAAATATCAATACTTTGAAATTATCCAAGCCCCAACGGATTACACTTACAGCTTGTCAGCGCCAGGCTGTGATTGTTGCCGCACGCAATCTGCACCACTGTCTTGGACACTAGCGAGCGCACGATCTTTGGCAGCTCAACGATTTCCTGATCGGTGGCATGTCCCAGCTGGCCGCAATCGTTGTCGCCCCAACTTAAAACCTGACCCCAGTCGGACAGGGCCAGCGAGTGCCGGCTGCCGCAGGCGATCTGGATAATCACATAGTCCTGCAGCTCGGGAATAAGCACTGAAAAGAGTCCGCAGAGGAGAGTGAGTGTGGATCTGAGCCTCAGTTACAGCGGTGGTGGTGGCGGTGGCGGTGACGATGCGGTAAAGATAGGAGTAAAAGGAAAGACAAGACGATACATGAAGATTATGTACATACGAAATGGCGACATACGTGGCCTTTTGGTGGGACGGTCGTGCCCCAGCTGATGGTGGTCATTGCTGCCGCAGGCGTAAACTTTGCCGTTGGCGGTCAGGAAGAGAGTGTGCCGGTGTCCACAGGCCACCTGCTGCACGGCGGAGTCCGGCTGCCATGGTATCTGGGTGGGTGTGAGGATCTGACATCGGAATGGAGAGTGAGTAACTTAGTCGCCAGAGCCTGTCAACTCTAATAGATGGCCACCACCTACCTGCTCGTCCTCGATGCCGCCGAGGCCCAGTTGTCCGTGGGTGGTGCTCCCCCAGCAGTATAGCTCCATGCCGGTTGTCATTTCAGCTGCAGCTCCGATGTCTTTGGCTTAATTATCTTTTTGCTGATACACTTCCGACGCTACGAGAATTTTCGAGAAAGTAGCCGTGCTGTTAGCTACATTCTTCGCCCACTTTTGCCCTCTGCGCGCTGTTGTTGTTTTTGCTGTGGTTCCGCTCGCTCGGGATACGGATTCCTTTGCTCATGCCTTTGACACTGTCACAGACTGTTGTGTCGCTGGGTCTTGCTCCTTGTTTGGGGTTAACAGCGCTAGTTGACCGAGATTTACGGTTGCATATCAGTTTCCTATGAAAATAAAATATAAGAAATCAAAAACCAGCAACAAAAAACCAACAAATAACTATGAGGCTGCCAATCGATTGTAAAGCGCGCCAGAAAGGCTTGTCGTAAGTTGGCAGCTTTAGTCCTGTGCTTTAATTAGGGCTGCCTGCCAGCTTTCAAATTTACAAAAATTCCGAAAATAAATTAAGAAATTGTATTTAATTAATTGAAATCAATATATTTTCACTTGCTAAATCCGTCGAAATTTTAAGCTCTTTTATCATAACTTGTCAAAGCCATGAGGAAATGAGTCTAGAATATTATCAGAAAAACTCTATGAACTTAAAAATACAATTGCTGAAAATATCGTTATACAATTCATTTACATTTAATTGTAATATTTACAGATTTCTTATTTAATTTTTACGTACTTAATGTTGATTTCAGTTCATAGGAATTGAATTAGTAATACAAACAGCTGCTTTTGCCAGGGCATTGCAGCCCTGAATTCCGTATCAGCCGTTTCTACTGGCCGGTCGAATGAACCTCTGACCTTTGGCCATTCGCCGAATCGAAAGACTGATCCGCCTTGGATAGTTGTAATCAGAGCTATCAAACACTGGATATACCGCGCCAATCGGACGGATTCAAATACCGCGAAAGGCTGCACCAGCTGTGGAGCTGAACAAAGGAAAAACCGGTTGCCACGGGAACGTGGACAAGGCATTGCGTGTGAAAAGAGCTGGAGCAGCAGTTGGCGGTGGTTCGATTCGATTGATTTTCAGCGATTGTGCCACGCCGACGACATGCAGGAGGCATACGTAAATATTAATTCGATACCCACGCACATCTTCACGTGGGGAAAGTGGATAGAGGAGACGTTGACCGAAAAGGAGGTTGTGATCTGCATAACGGGCAATCCCGGCCTGCCCGGCTTCTATACAGAGTTCGCGGGCACACTGCAGAGAGAGTTGGGCGACCTTCCCGTCTGGGTGATAGGTGAGTGCTTGCAGGCGATATTAAGAAGCGCTTTTTACATGGTCTCATATCCCGTGCAGGACATGCTGGTCACGATGATCCACCCGAGGCGAGCATTCGAGAGGTACCCCAGCTTAGCGGCAACGAGGAGCTCTTCAACTTGGACGGCCAAATCCGGCACAAGATCGCCTTCATCGAGAAGTACGTGCCGAGCGATGTGAAAATTCATTTAATTGGCCACTCCATCGGCGCCTGGATGATCCTGCAACTGCTGGAGAACGAGCGGATACGGAATCGAGTCCAGAAGTGCTACATGCTCTTCCCCACCGTGGAGCGCATGATGGAAAGTCCCAACGGCTGGGTCTTTACCAAGATAGCCATGCCCCTCTATTCGGTGTTTGGCTACATATTCTTCACGCTCTTCACAGCGCTACCCGTGTGGCTTCGCCTGTTCCTCATTCAGATCTACTTCCTGATATTCTCCATTCCGCGGCATTTCCTGGGCACTGCCCTAAAGTACTCGAAGCCCTCGGTGGCGGAGAAGGTGGTCTTCCTCGCCGATGATGAGATGGCCCGCGTTCGTGGCATCCAACGCGAGATTGTGGAACAGAATCTTGATTTGCTGAAGTTCTACTATGGCACCACCGACGGCTGGGTGCCCGTCTCCTACTACGAGCAGCTCAAAAAGGATTATCCCAAGGTGGACGCCCAGCTGGATACACAGAAGATTGCGCACGCCTTCGTTCTGCGGCATTCACAGCCCATGGCGGCCATCGTGAGGGACATGATCCAGAAGCATCGGCGTGGATGAGAACGAATATAGCCCTAGCCAATTGTGTAGCCCGGTTGGGCTTAAGTTCGATGGAGGATCTGCCCATTATTTATCCCATTGGTAATATAATTAATTTGACTCGGAAGTCGATCAAGTTCTCTGATGTCCAGATTATATTCCGATTATAGAACCAAATTTATATTCGTTTAGAAAACAACTCTCAAGTTGAACATACCACACGCTCGATTTCTGGACAAGAAAACCTTGCACGCCGCCCCTTAGCAATTCCCCATCCACCAAGCACTTGTTTTATATTTTTATTATCTTTTTGCATCTCTTGAAGGAAACTCTAAATATAGTCAAAAGTGTTTTACTCAGCTTGTTCCTGTGTTTAGTTTTCTGGCGTTCCCGATCGACTGCGAGATCCAGACTTGGACCGGCTGCCTGAGCGAGATCTTGAACGCGAACCGGATTTGGAGCGGGACCTTGAACGAGAGGCCGACCTGGAGCGGGATCCAGACTTTGAGCGGGAGCGGGAACGGGATCGGGAGCCCGACTTGGAGCGAGAACGGGAGCGGGAGCCCGACTTGGAGCGAGAGCGCGAACGGGAGCCCGATTTGGAGCGCGATCGCGGACGGGAACCAGACCTATCGGATTCCCCTTCAGATTCGATGCGGTTCTTGACACGCTTGCGTTTGGCTGCCCCATCGCTGTCGCTGCCAGAGCGGGATCCACTCCTGCTCCTACTGCGTTTCCGACTAGCGGCACGATCACTGCCACTGCCGGAGCCGCTACGACTTCTACTTCCGCTACGACTGCGACTTCTACTCCTACTTCGGCTGCGCTTGCTCTCCGATTCGGATTCACTGGTCGAGATCGTCTCCTTGGATACGATTTTGAGGCGCTGCTTGGCGGACAACTTCTCCTTGGACTCCTTGACCGGCTTGGGTTTCTTGCCCTTCTTCTTGCCAGACTTTCCGCTGCCTCGGGCGGGCTCCTCCTCGCTGTCACTCTCGTACTTCTCCGTTTTGCGCTTGCGTCCACCGCCGCTGCCCTTCTTGCGCTCTCCCGCCTTGCTCTTCTTCTTTGCGGGACGCTCCTCTCGTGGCCTTTCGTTGTCGCTGTCACTGCCGGAGATATAGTCATCCTTGCGCTGTCGTCCGCCACCTTTTTTGCGTTCCTTTTCCGGAGCATCGGCTATGATGAGCATAGCCTTGGTCTTCTCCACATACTCCTGCCGCTTGGCCAGCAACTGATCCCTGGATGTCTTGGCCTCCTCCTCGCGTCGCTTGCGCTGCTCGGCCACCTTGAGCTTAAATGCCTCGCGCTCCTCCTCCTGCTTGCGACGCAGCGAGCGTTCCTCCTCGTCGATGCGCCGGGCACGACCCACATGATACTGGGCCTGCGAGAGAAGATCCTGGCAGGTGTTGGCCTCAATGCCGGCTACCTCGATGTTGAAGCGATTCTTGTCGCCATGAACGGAGAGGTATTGGAAGTATCTGTGGGATAAAGACACAAGATTTAAAAGGATTAAAAATATATAAAAATTGTTTTCTATAAAAAGGTTTTTCGTTATCGTTTAGTGGTCAATCTAATCTGGTCTAGACTTTGAAGATTCATGCAGATTATTCCATTATTAATCAGCCACTTGATAAGATTTCATGATCATGAACTCATTATTCAGGGATTTCCTGTACTTTACTCTTTAAAGTAATCATTTTAAGTTATCTTAGCAAAAATCTACCAAAGTTTAGGCTTGCCAATAGAAACCACTGAAAAAAACACGGAAATACAAAGAATTCGAGAGTAATGCGGCCTTAATTAAATGAAGTTTCTTTCCTACAGTTAACTATTTTAGGGATTCACGTTCCCACTTACTTTTGAGCCAGCTCCAATTCGTGAACCGCCTGCAGCACAATTTCCAGCGTGGACTTCTCATCCTTCAGTATGGCCATGGCTAAGCGGGAGAGCACTACGGCTATGTTGAAGAGCAAAACCGTGTCCTGGGGAGCCACGCGACGTGCCTTCAGTAGCACCGCCTTGGCTTCCACCAGCTTGTTGGCCCGCAGATATGCCCTGGCCAGATATTGCATCACCTCGACATTGTTGTGCTTGTAGAACTTCTTCATGCAATTCTCGTACATCTGAATGGCACTGATGTACTGCTTCTGCTCCACGTAAACGTGGGCAATGTTCAGCCATACGTCGCAAAAGTCAGCGGTGGCCTCACGCACCTGGGCGAAGATGTCGCGCGCCTCGATCACGCATCCCTTGTGGGCCAGAACAGCACCAATGCCATTCGTCGCCCATATGTTGCGCGGATCATTGCGCAGAACCTGCTTGAAAATGGCCAACGCCTTCTCCTGGTGCTTCCTCTCCTTCTCCTTGTCCCTGCTGGGCTGGTGCAGCGTTTGCAGCGAAAAGTTGCCCAGAGCAATCAGTGAATAAGCATCCGTGGACGTGGCCGGGTTCTTGAGGATTGTCTCAAAGTTTTTCTGGCCCAAAGCGAACTGCATCTTGGCCAAATGGAGGTTGCCCAGCAGAGACCTGGCATCCGGATTGTCGTTGTTTATATTCAGAGCATCCTTAAAGAAATCGGAGGCCACAAAAATCAGACCCTTGTCCCTGGCCATGCAGCCCAGCCGCAAATAGCAGTCTATGTAATTGGGATGCTCCTTGAGGATCTCTTTGTACAGCTTATCGGCCACATCGTAGCTGCTCATGGCCTCGTTGAGTCTGGCAAGGTTGTACTTCATGGTGACCTGAATGGACTCATAGTACTTGACATCCTTGTCCATCTCTGAGGTGGCGTGCTGCAGGGCCGACTCCAGCGTGTCCTTGGCCATCTTCAAATTGCCCAAACGGTAGTGAAGCGAGGCCACATTGTTCTGAATCTCAGCGGGTATCTCATACTTGGCCTTGTCCCGCAAAATACTCGAGGCGGTGCCGTAGGCATTCAGCGAGGCCTGCAGATCGTTTTGCTCCAGAATCTGGGCCAGCTCTATCCAGGCCTCAATGTCCTCGGGAAACTGTTCGGTGACCTTTTTGAGATGAGTCTTGGCCATGTCGCGCTTGGTCTGCGAGTTGGAGTGAGCGTACAGCGAACCGAGGATCTTCATGGTCTCGTAGTTGCCCGGCTGGATCTTCAGCACCTTCTCGAAGCACTGAGCGGCCTGAAATAGAGTGATTGAATCAGAAAAAGATTTTTTTGGGGACTTTTATAAAAACTTACGTTCTCCGTGTCCCCGCGATAGATGTACATCTGTCCCAGGCCATAGTGCGGCAGCACAAAGTTGGCTGGAGCTATCTGGGTGGACTGGTAGTAGTACTGGAAGGCCTGATCGTAGTCGCTTTGGGCATGGAAGCTCCTGGCCAGCTGGTAGCAGCTCTCCGCTCGCATCGCCTCGTTCTCGGTATTGTGGAAGGCGTGCAGAGCTAGATGGTGAACCTTCTGGTAGTCTTTCTTGAAGAAAAAGTGGTTTGCCAGATGATTGAGCACCATGGGATTGGCATTGTCGATGGTATAGGCCTTGGATAGCATCTGGACGCCGAGCTTATTCGACTCCGGCTCCAGTTGATTGAGCTTTAGCACGGCAAGGCCAATCAGCGCGCCGACACACTGTTGATCCAGCTGGAGGGCGCGCTCAAAGGCGAGCTTGGCCTTCTCGGGATTGCCCATCTTGAGGAAGCAGTGGGCCATGCCAATGCGGACATTTGCCGGGCAATTGGGATTCGTTCGTAGAGCTTTTTTGTAGAACGCCATCGCTCCGCGATAGTCCTTCCGATTGAAGGCTATGCAGGCCTTGCCCAGCAGCGAGGGGATGTTTGAAGGCGACTGGTTGAGCACAAAGTTGAACTGAGCGTCCGCCTGGTCCATCTTGTCGCCCTCCAGCAGACAGAAGTAGGCCCTGCCCAGCAGATGGCTCTGGTCGTACATGATGATCTTGTCGGCGCTGGTGTACAAGTTGGTGGCCTTCATGAACAACTCGCGTTTCTTGTCCTTGGACTTCTCGCGGTACGCCTCCTGCACATAGTGGGCGGCCAGCATGTCCAGGGCGCGCATAAGGTCCTTGTCCGAGTCGCGATAGTCCTTGGTGGCGTCATCGCTGCGTGACTCCTCCAGCAACGTGACAAAGTCCTCCGTCTTCTTTTGCTTGTAGTAGGCAAGCTGAAAAAGCGGCAGACATGTTGAGCAAGTCTCTCACCCGCGCGGCACCTCCTCCTTCTCCATCTACTTACCGACACATTGACCCACACGTGCAGCGGGGCACGCTCCTGCTTGAGGATGCTCAATACCTCCGGACAGTCGGGCAGTTGATCCGGATCCACCTCGATCACCTAAAAGCGAAGCGGAAGCGTATGGAACTCGCATTGCGAAATCTTGAAAATCACTAAAAACTTACCTCATCGGTGTCCTGCAAAGGTATTTCAATGCAGTTGGACATGGTTTCAGCGGGCTTGGCTACGAAGCCAATAAGTTGGGCCGCAGAAAACGAGAAATGCGAAAAATTGTGCAAAAATGAGCGAAAGTAAAAAACAATAACTATTTTCTTTCCATTCCGGTACGCTTGCTAGCGATGGCACAACGGTCGATAATTTCTAGAGGTGAGTCCGGCCCAATGCTAGCGTTCTCTATATATTTGAATTTATTATTATTTTCAATCCTTAATTTTAATTTTAATGTTTTACATTTTAATAGAAGCGATATATAAATGTGGAGGAACAAGTAAAAAAAACTATAATGCAAGTAGCCATTTTAGCTAGCTGTAATCCATGCCACATCGCAGCAGCAAGTTCCCTAGTCAGGCAACACTGGTCGACGAGAAAAAATGATAGATAGAAAATGGTGTTGACAAAACCACCTGAAAGATAGTGAAATTCGGTTTAATTTTAAAATTAGAACACGATTCGTGATTGGGAGATGTGCTAGCCGATAAGATAAGATGCTGGCCCTGGGCAGAACGGGCTCCTTGGCCGCCGCTGTCTCCTTCGCCTCGGCCGTTCCCTCCGCCAGCGCCTCCGCCCTTGCCCTGCGCCTTGCCACATCAACAATAACAAACGAACACAAACAAAGGCGAACAGATGTTTCGCACCAGTTACGTAATGTTCGAGAATTGGCGCAAAATTCAATGCCGCTGCGACTCGGCAGTGCAGAGCCGGCAGCTGTGGGCATAGGAGCACGTGAAGCAGCACATCAGCAGCAACAAACCCGCAGGCACTTCCACCATTCGGCTGTCAGCGATTCGAGATACTCCGCCAGCACCATTATGACTTCGTACTGCAAGGAGCTGATCCTTAACGACTATGACATCGTGGGCTTCGACCTGGACGGCACTCTGTTGCGCTACAATCTGCGCGAGATGTCAGCCTTGATCTATAGGGTGCTGAAGCAGTTCCTGGTAGAGCAGAAGGGTTATGCGAAGGAGCTGCTTGACCTGCCGCTAGATGTGGACTTTCTACAGAAGGGTTTGTTCCTAGATGGGCCGCGCGGCAACGTCCTAAAGCTGAGCAATGAGGCAGTAATCCTGCGGGCGGCTCACGGCACTCGGCTGCTGAGCGACGAGGAAATCCTGGAGATCTACGGGCCAGAGCGCAAGTGGGACGTCACCAGTGCCTTTCACAAGGATCCCCTGTCCACGTGGAACGGCGCTGCCTCCACGCAAATGCGCTCCTTGCTGGATTACTTCGATATGCCCAGTGCGTTGGTCTTTGCCCAAGCCGTGGATCAGGTGGACAGGGAGCGGAAACCATCGCCCGGGGAGGAATACCAAGTCTGGCAGGATGTGCAGGCCGGTTTGATGAATATCTACAGCCGCGAGCACTTTGCAAACGATAAGAGCTCGTACTTCAAGAGCATGCGCGCAGAGCCCGAGAGATATATTCTTCGAACGGACGCCAGCGTGCTGAAGTGGCTGGCGGAGCTGCGGCAGGCGGGCAAGAAGCTGTTTCTGCTCACCGGCTCCAATGTGGACTTTGCCAATCTAACGGCCACGCAGGCTCTGGGCAAGGATTGGAGACAGAACTTTGATTTCGTGGTGACATACGCCAAGAAGCCGGGCTTCTTCACCAGTCAGCGGCCCTTTATGCATGTGGATGTGCAGGCTCTGGAGGAACTGCCCACTGAGGCGGAGGAAATAAAGGCGGGCGAGGTCTACTCCCAAGGCAACTGGCATCAGTTGCACGCATCTATGGCCAAGCTGCTCAACAAGGACCCCGCTAGGGCGAAAGCTCTGTACTTTGGCGATAACATCGTGCAGGATGTTTATACGCCGGTCAAACATCGCGACTTCGATGCCGTGGCCATTGCCGAGGAGTTGCTTCTGGGCGACGGTAAGTATCCGTATGCCGCCGAGCTGGACTCCCAGCAATGGGGCTCGTACTTCGCCCTGGGCTGCACGCCGACCCTGTGGTCCAGCTTCATTACCAACTACGCACAGTTGTGTGTGCCCTCGGTGGAGCAGGTGGCGCAAACATCGCCGCAGAAGAGAATCATTTGCACCAATCCGTACGGCTTTAGCCCACGGCTGCCCAAGGAGCTGGAAGCGTTGCATCTTAACAGCTGCAATCGGTAATAACGGCGGGCGCAAGAGGCTATCTATCATCTTCCTGGAGACAATAAACGACCTGCGAACCCGTGGCAAGGTTAATCCGATAATGCTTCTTTCAGCTGGAAAACGTATACAAAATTTTTGCGTACAAACAAATTGTATTTAATAATAGCAATAAACAGCGCGATTTCCTGAATAATTCAATTGGCATCTAAAGTGCAGGTCATAGCTGTAAGGCATTGAGATTATAAATAACTAAATTATATATTTTTTAAATTGAAATTTAACAATTTATCAAAGCGCTTTGTTTGAAGATTCAAAATAGTATTGAAGGAGTTCTGTTAAAAGTTATATTTGTGTTAATGGACAGTATGGCTTCGGCTTCCTTTCTTGTACTCACAAAATAAGGAAAGTTACACATTATGAAATTCAGTATATATCTTTTTATCATTATTCTAACTTCACAATTTTTAATGTCTTATCGTCTGGCAGTTTATTACCTTGCGGCCTTATGCCAAAGTCCGAACTAACACCCGATAAATGTTGTTGCACAAGTTAAGAAATTATGGATTTAGTTTCAGCTAAAATATGGCTATTGTTAAAAAATTAACACAGTTTTTAAATGAATTATTTTATAGAGAAATATTCAATTAAGCATTAGTCCAATAGCTGAAAGTTTTAATAATATAATAGAACAATTTCAATTTATATTTGTCTATAAAGTGAACCGTTTTGTTTGTGAAATGTTTGTCCAGAAAAAGTTAGCCCACATATTTATAGTTTAGATTCTTATTTAATGATTGCCCTATGTATTTGTTTTAAAGGTAAAGCTTTTAACGTGTTTAACGGACTGTACTCCCAACACGCTTATTTAATTCACATGTTAAACAAAATATTGCCTTGTACAAGCTAAAATGAAAAGCAAATAAAAAGGGTTGTGCATTATTTTTTGCTTTTATAAATAAAGTGCAATGGAGCTGACGTAATTTGAGCAAATTTTCACTTGCCAATTAAGACACTTGGATGTCAGTTCAAATAAGTTTTCCAGTTTCCCAGTTCCACTTAAAACGCAGTAAACCTAAACGTTACCAAATTGCCTTTAATTGAGTAGACTTTGTGACTTGGGTTCGGTGTGCATTATATACATATGTAAGTACTTGGAAATGCTACACGATCAGAAAATGGAATATTACTATGCAAACTATACACTTAAAAGAGAGACTGGGATTTAATAAATAGGATATCATGAGTGGGGGCTTAGTGGAGGCGCTCTACGGCCAGGGCAATGCCCATGCCACCGCCAATGCACAGGGAGGCGATACCCTTACTTCCACCAGTACGCTCCAGAGCGTACAGAAGCGTGACCAGGACACGGGCGCCTGAAGCACCTATGGGATGACCCAAGGCAATGGCACCGCCATTAACATTGACTTTGCTGGCGTCCAGCTTGAGGTCATGCAGCACAGCCAGAGATTGAGCGGCGAAGGCTTCGTTGAGTTCGTAAAGATCTACTTCCTCTCGTTTCCAGCCTATTTTGGTAAGCTAAAAGAAGAAAAATCTAAGTAATCTGTAAAGTGTTTAGGTTCTCGGTTAAATACCAAAGCTTCTACAGCAGTGACTGGTCCTAGGCCCATCACCTTCGGTTCAATGCCACTCTGCGTCCAGCCCACGATCTTGGCCAGCGGCTTCAAACCAAGCTTGGTCACCTCCTCGCCCGACGCGAGCAGCACAGCGGCAGCAGAATCGTTGACACCGGAGGCATTGCCAGCGGTTATGGAACCGCCCTAAACAAATAAGAGAGAAAGTGGTATTCGTTTCTTTTTAAATTTTCAATCTAATCGTCAAACTCACATCTTTGAAGGCCGCCCGCAGCTTCTGGATGCCCTCGATGGTGCTGCCCGCCTTTATGTACTCATCCTTGTTGAATATCTGCGTGCCCTTGCGATCCTTGATCTCCACGGGCACAATCTCCTTATCAAAGTAGCCGTTTTTCTGGGCCTCCTCCGCCCGATTTTGTGACTGCACAGCATAGGCATCCTGTGCCTCCCGACTGATCTTGTACTGCTCCGCCAGATTCTCGGCAGTGATGCCCATGTGTATGTTCTCCATGGCGTCGGTGAGACCGTCGTGGATCATGGTGTCTACCAGTGTACCGGGGCCCATTTTAACGCCCTGTCGCAGGTGTATGACGTGTGGAGCCAGGGACATGCTCTCCTGCCCGCCGGCAACTACGATCTTGGCATCGCCGGAGCGAATGGCCTGATAGCCCAGGGCAACAGTTCTGGAAAAAGAAAAGCTCCGTAATTAGCACAAGTTCTTTGTATTATATACTCTTCTTGAAGAACCCACTTCAAGCCCGATCCACAGAGCATATTGATGCCATAGGCCGGCACCTGGATAGGCAGACCCGCCTTGAGTGAAGCCTGCCGTGCTGGATTCTGGCCCTGGCCCGCACTTAGCGCCTGGCGAAGATTTACATAACAAAGAAAATGTTAAGAATTCTCTGAGCCCACGAGTATATATGCAAATATTTTGACAATACCTGGCCGAGGATAACCTCGCTGACCTGCTGGCCCTCCACATTGGCCCTGCGGAGCACCTCCTGGATCACCACACTGCCTAGATCGGAGGCCTTCAGTTTAGAAAGCGTTCCATTAAAGCTACCTGTTGATTTCGATTCGGGTAAACAGAAAGAGAAAGTTACCAATTGGATTTTGGATATCAAACGCACACGCCCAGCTCGGCGGCTGCTGGCTCCTCGATCTCATCACCTATGGGGGTACGGGCGGCGGACACGATGTACACGTCAGACATGCTGGATGGGCGAGGGACAGGTGGTGCAGTGTTTATGTCTTAGCTAATTGGCAGCAAATAAATTCTAATTTTCGAAATTGCTATTGGGGGTCGCAGAGTGGCCACATACATTTTCTGCTTTCCACAATTGGAAATATTAAGTTTCAGTATAAATACTAAAAAGGAGGAAATGAGAAATATTACAAATATGGTTTTATGTGGGATACACTATTGCTGTTATTTTTTTTTCGCGTAATATATTATAATAGTTAACAATATTATAAATTTGTAAAAGCTAATTTTAAGCGTACTTCAATTTCCGGGACTATTTTATTGGTATATACCGCAATATAAACGGTATATTTGTTGATATACTTCAACGCCGGATGGTATTTTTGAACAGTCCAGCCGCGGTCACACTGCAGTACACAGAAAATTTACAGAAATTAAGGAAAAAATTAGGGAATTCAACGCACAAAACGCGATTAAAAGAGCCCGAAACACAAGGCGCTATAATCAGGCGTCCCCGAGGACCAAAAGGGCACTGGAAACGAGTCCGGAACAACGAGGATAACACGGACAAACGGCCGCCGCAAGAGCAACAGCCCTCCGCCGTCGCCGCCGCCCAAAAAGAACCGACGACTGCCAGCAGACCAGCACCCCCTGCAGTACCACCCCGCCGCCACCGCACAATCTCCAATCTCGCACAAAGCACTCCACTCCTACCATAGAGTCCACTACAGTCCGGGACACCAACTATAAACTAAACACACACCATGCAGGCGATCAAGTGCGTCGTTGTGGGCGATGGAGCCGTGGGAAAGACCTGCCTGCTAATCAGCTATACGACCAATGCCTTTCCTGGGGAATATATCCCCACCGTTTTTGACAACTACTCCGCCAACGTGATGGTGGACGCGAAGCCTATTAATCTGGGACTATGGGATACCGCTGGACAGGAGGACTACGACCGTCTCCGACCGCTGTCGTATCCGCAGACTGATGTCTTCCTCATCTGCTTTTCGCTGGTAAATCCGGCCTCGTTCGAGAACGTGCGGGCCAAATGGTATCCGGAGGTGCGTCACCACTGCCCCAGCACGCCCATCATCCTGGTGGGTACCAAGCTGGATTTGCGCGACGACAAGAACACGATTGAGAAGCTGCGCGACAAGAAGCTGGCGCCGATCACTTACCCGCAGGGCCTGGCCATGGCCAAGGAGATCGGTGCGGTCAAGTATCTGGAGTGCTCGGCACTAACGCAAAAGGGCCTGAAGACGGTGTTTGATGAGGCCATCCGGTCGGTCCTGTGCCCGGTCCTGCAGCCCAAGTCCAAGCGCAAGTGCGCCCTGCTCTAAAAGAGATCGAGCGATCGATAGGAACAGAAAAAGAGAGAGAGAAAGAGATCCTCCCGCTGGATTCTATTTAAACGTAATATTATTAACGATAAACAATTATGTAACCTAAGCGTTGGCCAGACAATCTGCGATCTGGCTAAACCGTAGTTTCTTTGTTACACTTCTTTGCCACTAATTTGTGAGAGGAATCCCTGCTGGGATTCCCCGCCAACCCATTCATCCTCTTTGCTTTTGTTTCCGTTTCCGTTTCCAGTTCCATGTTCGTTTCGTGTGTGTTCTATAATTCATAATCCATAATTCTGTTTCCCTGTGTGCATTAATTTGAACTAAAAGTTGTCGCGAGATGTTTCTAGATAAAAGGAAAACATGGAGAACCCAATGGGAGATCCGTAAACTGTAAACTCTAACTGTACTTTGTATTATTTAATAACTTTTTGTAATTAAAATTAATGTTGTAAAACTGAGGTAAAACCAAAAGAAAAACAAAAAACAAATGAAAAACCTAAAAAAAAAAAGGAAGAGAGCGTAAGGAGAGACGAATTAGCCGCATAAAAAGAGCATAAAGCATAGATGTCGCCTGTTGATTGGTAGGTCCTCTAGCTGGGGATCCAGGATATTGATATTGATGATATTGAGAGTCAGTAAAGTAAACGTTCCATTGCAATTACACTTACATTATTACATACTTGAATTTAGATGTTGTTGGATGTGTAACAACTTTTTAAACACTTTTGCTAGATCCAGGAACTATCAATATATATATACATATATTCTATATACAAGTATGTATAAGATGAAAAGTCCTTCGTATACTATGTACTGAAAATTAAAGGCATCAAACTGAGAAACACTTTGAATACTTTGTATTTTAAAAAACAAACAGAAAACAGATATTCAAGAAATAAAAATCAACAGCAACAAAAAAAACAGAACGAAACCAAGATAATTATATAAATGTGTCTATTTCAATGGAAATCAATAAAGCATACAAAAAAAGAGTTTTTATTCGTTTTTTATTATAAAAATAGAAGCCGTTAGTTATTTATTAGTTACAAAAAACAACTTAGCTAAGCTGGAGAATATTATTTTCTTAAAACATTTTACTTCCTTTAGGTATTTAAGCAAGTAGATATTTTCCAACAAGTTTTGTTGCTTTTGCCCAAAAACTGATTAATGATTTGGTCATTATGGAAATATGAATGGAAACTACAAACTAGTTTCGCTTGAAAGCGTTCGCAGAGATCGGAGTATCTCGAGATGTTCTCTCTTCTATTCCAAGATCTGCGCAAATGAACCCACACTCGCACACAATTAATGTACGCCTTCTGAATATATCAGATATCAGCCATCTGTCTGTCAATGAATGCAATCACTTGCGAGTGCCCACTGTACACACAAAAGAGGGGGGACATCGGAATTATCATCAGCCGAAAAAACGAATTATTTGCTTATCTCGGCGAAAGTCGAGAGCCTAAAATAATCAAAATCAGCTTAAAACAAAGTAACCCGATTGCTGTCGCCCCTCTCTTGTTCTAATACACTTTGAGAAATTGGGTAATTCGGATTGTAAAAGATATATCTGTACTAATTTTTTTATACATCAAATATTTATCAAAACTTTCAAAAATTGTAGCTAGTTATTAACATTAGGTTGCAAATATTTTAACAATGCCTCTTGCCTCTATTTATTTTCAGTAAAAATTGAATTATGATCCAAAATGGTTTTATATACAATTTTGTTTCCAGTGCACTCTCTCATATTGCTCACACATATGGTCATGGAGATGTTCTCGCAGCTGGAAGTGAATCGAGGCAACAGCGAAAATCATTTATGTTTATGTATGTATGTTACACAGGCAAATGTGGTGGCGTATCTGTGGCGAGGACCGGGAAAAATGGGGGCAGGGGTCATACGAGTGTGTTTGTGCGTCCGTTCCAGTGACGTGGCCATCGATGCTCCACAAGAGCTGACGTGGACGCCTTTCAATTAAGGAAATCACATCAAACATATCAAATCAATTAGTCTGGATCCTCGCATTCATGTCAGTTATAATGTACTCTCAATTGTCTTATCGTCTAGGGAAGTTTTACAAGATATTTGGCATTCGAGATGGGAGATTCTTACATTCAGTTGAAGGATCATTCTTAATCATTACTAATCTATAAGTTCTAGAACTCGTCGTGGCGGGCTAGAGCCTCACCGAAATCGGTGGCCTGAGAGCCCACAAAGATATCGTATTTGTCCAGAATTTCCGCCTTGGTCAGCTGCTCGTCATGATCGACATCAGCCTCAAAGATCAGATGCTTGGCCTCGCTCTCCGAGTGATCAAAGTCCTGGGGCGTGATCCAAAGCTTCACCTCCTCCTCATTCATATAGCCATCGTTGTCAATGTCGCGATGCAGCGAGAAAGCCTCGCGCTCACTGGCCACCCACTCGGGCTCTACCTCATCCTCCCCGGCGGGTCGGAACATGTCGCCAATGTACTCATCCACCGAGATCTTGCCATCCTTGTCCTTGTCCAGATCAGCGAAGGTCTCGTGCAGCACCAGATCTTTCATTAAGGGATGGTCTTCGGGATGCAGGAAGGCAGTGAACTCCTCCTTGGTTAGGCAATCATCCAAGTCCGAGTCGGCCGTCGACCAGCGATAACGGTCGCGTTTTAGGATGTTCTTGTAGCTGACGCCTTTAAAAGGAAGGAAAATTAAGCAATTAAATTAAAGATTTAAAAATTCCGGCAGGTATTTGTAAGAAAATTAATATATAAAATCATTTAAAGCTTTTTTCGAACCATTAAAACTTATAAAAACCCAGTTTCCCTTGAGGAAAGCCCCCCGGGTACCCACCATTATCCTCCTCTTCCTGCTCTTCGGGGCTCAAATCATCCAAGAAACCGTAAACACCCTTCTGGTAGGTCTCCCAATTGATGGTCTTGTTGTTATCCGGATTGTGACGTTTCCACACGCGATTCACATCCTCCTCTATGTACCGCCGCTGGGTGTAGGCGATCCAGTTCTTGAGCTCCGACAGATTGACAAGTCCATCTTTATTCTCATCGATGCGGTCCACAATCAGGCCCAACCTACGCCTACTTTCCTCGGGAGTAAGGCTGTCGAACTTCTTGGACTCATCGGGGCCCAGGAAGGCCTCGTGGTCGAACTGGGGATTGTGCTCGCCGCCGTCAAAGTGCTTGTTGTGCAGCGAATCGTGTTCGAGGGGATTGTGGGCCAGATCTTCCGGAATGCTGGAGGCGATTGCCGTGCCGGCGATGGCCACAACAAGTAGCAGCATCATCCGCGTTTTGTTATTCGACATCTCGGATTGTTTAATCCGTCCGGTTCGAGGAAAAAAATGAGACTGGCAGAGATTGACGAGATTCGCTTGGGCAACGACGGCAGCACGAGAGAAACAATAATAACTCGGGTAAATTGTAGGGTTGTCAGACATTAAAAAAATTATTTCAGCTTTAATATTAAATATATCTGTTTAACTTATTTTTTTGTAGCAAAAAAACGTTTGATTAACGATTTTTCTAGAACGACTTTTAATTAAACTAAATGTTTTCAGCAATTTAATAATTTTTAACTGTACTCGATAAGAAAAGTAAATCATTTTATCGATATATATATATATATATATATATATCATAATTATTGAAAAAGAAAGGTTCGTTTTATATGCTTCTCATAATTAAATCATTTTTCCATTAAAGCACCACAGGCTTTCAAAGTTGGAAATATATCTTAAAATTTTGTTTTTAACAATTCACATTTATTAATTTAAGTTCCAATTAGATAACCTGAGTTCAAGGCAGGTATGGACCTCCCTGAGAATTCTAATTTTTACGTCGAATTAAAGTTTATTACATTTTATTAACAGTTTGCCTGAGAGATTCCTTCATTATCGGTTTTAATATTTCCCAAAGTATTTTTACAATAATGTTAAATAATTCTATTTATTATTAATATTATAATATTGTTGTAAAGATTAGTTTTATTACCATTCGACTTAAAAGTTTGTGTACACTGATAAGCCGGGTATTTCTTATTTAATCTTAACAACACCTCAAGTTTCCCACTGTAAAATCACAAATTATTTGATTTTCAATTGCATTTATTAAAAGTCCCTTTCATAAAGCTAAAATTAAATAAATATGTGAAGGTTTGTTTAGATTTTAAGCGTCGGACTAACTATAAGATACATATATATATATTATTTATCTCTATTTACAACAGTTGTACGTGCAGGGAGGAATCGGGGATCAGGGACCAAAAGGGGACTTGTTAATTTATAAATTATTTCGGCTCCTCGGCTCCGTCGTGACCCAGCGAACTGAAGTCGCCTGTGTTGCAGGATATGCTGGGAATATCAAAGTTGGAGAAGCCCCGATAGTTGGCCACCTCGGGCTTCAGCGGAGATGGCAGCAGGACTGCTGTGCCCGGCACTTCGCTGTCTATCAAGCTATCCGTGGTGCTGTCCAGCAGACTAGGGGTCTCCGGGAGTGCCGGAGGCTTTTGGGCAACGGGGCTGCTCTTTTGAACTAAGGGATCAAATTCATCGAGATTCAGCTTGGACTCGTCCGCAGTGCTATTCTCTCCGCTCTGATCCGACAAGTCAAAGTCGTAGTTGATGTTGGTCAGGCCGCCTTGGAACTCGGAGCCCAGCATCAGGACATTTGCGTCGTGGCCTTCTGTCGCTGGCTCATCCAACAGAGACACGGCATCAAAGGCGGCATAATTAAACATTGGTGAAGCGAAAAGGTTATCGGCTGGCTGTAGACTCTGCTGCAGCGGCGACAGGCGGCCCACGGAACCAATGCTGGTGTCCTTGAGGGATAAGCCAGAATCCTCCGGAGCTATTAGGGGCTTTGCCAAGCTATTAGCCGCTGTCAGAGATTGGGAGGTCAATGAACCGCCGCCACTCAACACATTGGCTTGATAATGCCCCGCCTCGTTGTCGCTGAGGAGATGTGCTCGGGCTTGTCCGATGAGAAAGGCGGGCGTTTTGATGGGCAGCAGGTTAAGCGGCGCTTTGGCTATCACCGTGTCCACCCGTTCGGTCACCTCTCTTTGGAACTCGATTAGCTCCTTCTCGAACGAAGCGATGCCAGAGCTTATTAAGGCGTTTCTCTTCTGCAGCCCCTCCATGCGCTTCATGTTCTCCGATATCAAATGCAAGCTTTCGCAGGCTAGAAGAGCGCTTTCCCACGGCGTGCTGTAAGGTTGCTGGCCGGACATCAACGCCCCGAACTCCTCACTGCTGATGCCCAGACTCTCGCCATTCAGATTCTCGATGAAGGCAATGGCCGAGCAGAGATTGGTGAAATAGTAGCCGCCCTCGCCGCTCATTACCCGCGAGGCGTTCGTAAAGCGCGTCACGAAATTGATGTTGCTGTGCAGGCGCACGGGATTGGCCTTAAGCACCACAAAGATCAATGCGGGCAGAAAGTCATCGGCACTGGCCGGGCCTCCCGTTGCCCGCTTCAGCAGCTCGAAGATGTGCCGGCAGCAGCGAACAGTGCACTGGAGCTTCTCCTGGGGCGAGTAATACGAATCGATGCCGACCAGCTCCGAAATGGCGTTATACACCAGATCCCTGGCCTCCGCATTGACCTCGTCGATGCTGCAGTCCAGATGCTTGGCGGTGATCCAGCTTAGCTGGCGTATGCGCTTCTGAACCTTCACATCGCTGTCCTCATCCTCGGTGAAATACGGACTGAAGAGGTATCTGCAAAAAAATAATGTGCATCCCCGCCTTAGAGATAAACGAACATTCTTGTGGCAGTGATATCTGCCTTTGGGATGACTCACTTGTGGTTCTGCGTCATCACCACTTTCTCAAAGAAGTCGATGGCACTATCGCGATCCTCGTTGGTGGCAATCTCAAAGCTGGGATCGTTGTGCACGATGTCGGAGACCTTGGTGTAGGCATTCTGCACCGCATCCGACAGCTCGTCCACGTTCTTGGCACTGTTACCGTTGATATACTTGCGTATTTCGCTATCCAAACGCTGGATCTCCAGTTTAAGCTTGCGTTTCCCATCGTCGGGAATGCGGAGCTGGCGTAGCTGCAGCAGAAACTGACCCTCTGTGGGATCAGGCACATGGCTGCGCTGCTGGGTGACTGTGGATGAGGTGGATAAATAAATAGTATGGCGCTTAAGCTAAGGCCTATCCTCCTCACTTTTCTGAGCTCCCGCCTGCAGGGTTTTCTGCAACACCGCCGTGAACTTCTTCTTCTGCAGGGTGCCTGATGATTCTGCTGTTTCCTGCTTCCTTGCCTGCTGCTGCACTCTCCCGTGACCGTGATGACCATGCTGTGGGGATCTTCGTTCTATGGACCCGCCCGCGGAACCGGGGGCGTGGCCAGGCGCCAGGCCCGCTGTTTCGCCTGCCTTCTCTGCAAAGGGCCACTTCATGACTGAGGGTTGGGAAAAACCGCGAGCGGGACTTACGCCTCAGCTTCCGTTGCTTATCGTTGAACTTCTCGCGGAAGCACATAGAACAGAGGCCGTCGTTCTGGGGAGTTCCGTAAAATCCGCAGCCCGTGCGACACTTCAGGTCCTGCTGCCCCAGGCGCAGCGAGGGAGGTCGGGCAGCCGTTGCCATCTTGAGAAGGCGAGTGTTCTGATCGGGAGCTGATCTCGATTGCTAATCTCTGCCTCTGGCTGGTCTTTGTTTTGTTTTTTTTTTTGTGCGAAATGTCGGAGATAAATAAAGTCGAATTATTTTTGAGAGATGGGACCGAATCGATTTCAATGTCGGTACTATCGATTACTTTAGTATCGGAAGCCCCATTCAAGATAAATTCCACTACCAGGAGAAACAAATCGATTGCTCCGCAGCCATTATAAAATTGTAACTTCCGGAACTTCCGGAAGTCGTCAGAGAGAGCTTGCGGGTTCGCAGTTTTTGTTTTTAATTTGAATTTGAATCGATTGCCCATCGTTTGCCCATGTTTGCACGCGGCCACAAAATAAAAACTATACAAATCCATCGCGATCTTTCCCTCTCTTCTTACGGTTTTCTTCTTACGCAAATGTAAAATACTTGTTCGTAACTAATTCCTTTTTAACTTTCAGGTGTCTTAAATTGCATATTTTAATAATAAAAAAAATTATATAATTTCATAAGATTTTAGCCCATTTATATTAATAAAACACCAGTTCTATGTTCCACTAAAATTTGATTTTAGCATACTTTATTCGAAAAGAAAACATTTAAACTGAAACTGAGGGGAATCTGTTTCACAATTTTGATGGAATACATTTAGTAAAATCGTAGTGCCTTACGAAACGCTTCAAATTACACATTTAAAGTTCTTTTTTTACGCACACAAACAATTCTTAAAAACCAGTTACACATTTTTATTGGTTTTTGCGTTGGCAAAGTTGATAAAGTCGTTACATTTAGGACGGTTACACACATACACACGAAGAATGCAATTTCTGGTAGGGTCACAAACAGTATTAGTTCACAACAACGATTCGAAAAAGCTCAGAAACAACAGAGTTATAGACTAAGACTAGGCTAAGAATTTGCAAAAGTTTCGTCCTAACTGCTTTACATGTGCATCAATCTTGTTCCCAATGAAAAATCTAAGCCTGCAAATTAACCTCTTGACATCTGACCCTTAACTTAATTGACGCTCTCCCCAAAAATGCACTCAGCTACCAACAACTCGACTAGTTCAAACGCTACCTCTACCTCTAACTCTAGTTCTTCTAAATTTGTTCTCATTCTTTTTTGTCTAGCAGTAAAAAGATTTGGAAAAACCATTTTGTCGTCTCTGCGATTTTGTTTATTGATTAGTCTTAAAAATTGCTAATACTATTCTGCTAATTTAATCAAAATGCAACCTTGCCTCGCCCCGGTGCTCAACTACTATCCATAGTTACGTATACTTAACATGATCGGTTTCGTTTCCGTTTCCGCTTTCCTCTCCATTTCCGTTTCCGTTCACTTTCCTTTTTGCAATTCAAACGTTTCGAAAAAGTCTCGTGTATAGTTTTGAACTTGAATTTAACACTACTTATGATGTCTTTGGCTTCTGTTTTTTAGGTTTCGTATGCGATCAACTCTTATAGCTAAAAAATGTAAGAATCGGTAACACGTTTTCAACAGTTATGCCGCCATTTTGGTTATAGGTTTTTGATTAACATTCCTTAGTTTTTTTGATTTGTTCGTATGTGGTTGTGTGTCAGTGAATATCAATTCCCTACAAAAGAGTTGCATTGGTAAAAAATTCAAGTCTAACGATTTGCTTCAATAAATTCCTTGTCCCAATTCGCGGTTTTATGGGAATAAGTTTTTGGCGGATCAGATGACACTGGTTCTTGTTCTGACTTTAATTAATGAGTACCCTGTTTTTTTTAAGTTAGTTCTTTATATTAGGTTAGTATTGAAGTAAAGTACAGGCTGGAAAGGGGTTTAAATTGCTTAAACTTGAATTGAAATGTAAATTAATAAAAAGTGACAAAAGTAAGTATATAAATGTAATTAGGAACTTTGCCAAGACTTTTCTAAAGTAAACTTAAAATATATTAGCATTACAGATGGATTTAATTAAGGAATTAACCAAGTGAAACTAGTATTGACCCCTTCAAGCATGTACTTTACTCTTAATGAACTCTCTAGGACTCTACAAAAGATCTTTTAAAAAGTCAGCAGTAGTTTTGGTTCCTTGATTCGTTTAACTGAAGTACTTGAGGCCCGCGATCAGCATAAATTTCTCAATAAACAACTCCGAGTCCAGGACAGCTATGTGAGCTGCCCGACCAATCAGGGTATTAGCCGTGTGAGGCAGGGCGTGATGGACATCATAGCGGGCTAAAGTCAGTTCCGGTCGGGCTAAAATTGGTGCTATAACATTGTGAACCATTTCCCTGGAATTTAAATATATTATAAATTTGTAAAGGAGGCAAATTTGTTAATAAAATTACCTATAAATGGTTCCCAATGTGGAGCTATCCCGCATGGCAGCCTTGCACAGCTCCAGTCTGGCGGAATGCGCTGGCACATATCGATCCTGGCTGGAGCCACAGAGCAGGATGTTCTTGAAGTGATGCAGGGTGCTCCTCTGGCTGAGCCTATACAGGAAGCTGTTTCGCATGTCGGTGGTGTCCCGCATGCAGAGCTGCAGCAGTGAACCAGATTTCTTCCATTTTTGCATGAACCACATGCCTGAAAGGGGGTTAAAATGTAAGTGAATATCCTTGAGGTTCCTGGATCTCGTATCCTTACCCATATTGACCAGGCCACTGGTGTTGTACAGAGTACCCAAGTGTGGACCCGAGAGCGAGAGGAAGGTGTGTAGGCGCGGCAGCAGAGGACGCATCTGGGGCCTGGCCAAGGCGCTTCTCACAATGATCGTGCCCAGGGAATGGGCCACAAAGGAGATACGAACGGGATTCAGAGCGCAGCTATCGATATGGTAGAGTATCTCGGTTACCAGCCTAAAGGGAAAATCCAAAAGATTTAATTAGCAAATTAGATTACCTCCGAAATTCCAAACTCACCGATCAGTCATGGTGTCAAAGTCAGAGAAGGTGTCTCCCTGGTTTCGTTCCGACATGAGAAATTCCAGATTCACTCCCGGCAGTCCCAGCTCCAAATAGGTACGCACCAGCCTCAAATCCGCCGAATTTCCATCCAGCCCATGGACGCAGATAACCAGATGCATGCCGTTGGGCGAGAAGGCGCGGTATTCGTCGCTGATGTAAAAGTAGGGCAGCTCGGAGGCCAGCTGGACGTAGTCCGAGTATATGCTGCCCTGGTACTTGATTTGCTTGCGGAACTCCTCGCGGTACTTCTCGAACTCCAGCAGCGAGATGCTAGGCGGCGCCTCCTGCACAGCAGCTGAGCTCTGTCCCTTCCTCTTATGCTTTCCGGTGGAATGGGAACTGTTTCCCGGTGGCTTGGCCGCTCGCACCTGCCCATTGGCGTTCTCCTTGTTCTCATCCTGTTCGGCGTCCAGGCCATTGCTGCCATTGATGGCCAGTGGCTTGCACTGATGGTTAAGGGGATTCGGTAGATTCTGTGGCCTCTTCAGCTCCGCCAGGCTGTGCGATTTCAGGACGGGCTTATTGGTGAAAATGGCTGGCGTGGAAATCGGTCGCAGGGACTCGTATATGTGGTACACAGGATTATCGATGGCTCCAACCGGCTGGCGCTCCTTGAGGGGCGGCGGCAGCGGCAAATGGCAGGTCATCTGGATCTTGGCTTTACCACTGGGAGGAAGTGAGGCGGGAAGGGGAACTGCAGCGGAGACGGCAACGGCGGTAGCAGAAACAGGAGGAGGTGCCGCGGAGGGTGCTGGTTCCGGTGGCGGATCTCGGAACTCGTCGGGCGGCGGTGGAGCCAAGGCGGCCAAAGCCAGCTCCTGTTCTTGGTCCTGAAACTGTTGAGGTGGCGGCAGGCAGACCGCATCCAGCGGCTGCATATCCTTCAGGCTGGTAATGTCAAAGTCCGACTTGGACTTTCCCGTGGAGGCGGCAGTCTTGTGGCGATTCCTGCGCGGCGGCGGTTCCATCTCCTCCACCTCCGTGGACTCTCCGTTGGGTAGGTGACGCAATCTGTCCAACTGAAAGCGAGAGCGCTCCCTCTTGATATTCACCGTCACCGAGGACACCTTCTTGTGCACCTCCGGCGGCTGACGAGCTGGCGTTCTGCTTTGACTGGAGGTCGCCGCCTGTCTCTTCCGCGTCTTGTGCGGATGCTGCTGCTGGAGCTGTTGCTGTTCCAAAACCTTCTGGAGGCGCAGGCGCAGCTGTTCCCCATTCAGGCGCGTCTCCATGGCCATGCCCATGCCCAGATTGAGCTGCGTGTGCCGCTGCTGCCGCTGATTGTTCAGACCCGCCGTGCTGGTTATGGTGTCTGGACTGGAGATGGCCAGGGAGCTTCTCCGGCTGCTCACCCAGCCGCTTTCCTCGCTCAGCGAGGAGGTGGAGTTGCTCCTTTGCCGCCTCAACTGCGGATCAGAATCAAATTCAGGCGGAGGAGCCAGATTGGGCAGGGATTCACTGAATCCGCTGGTGTTGGGATCGCTGCTGGTAGTGTTGTTGTTGCTTGTTCCATTGCCATTACCATTGCCGCCGCTGGAGCCAGCGACCTCGAGGCGAAAGGGCACGCTATTGGAGCTCAACATCTGGAGCTTTTGCATCATGTCGCTCTCGGAGCTGCTGGACTCTTTCCTGAGTTGACCCTGGCGTAGCATCTCCTTGATGTCTGACACCCGAACGCGGGCAATCTCCACGGCACGCGGTATCTGCGAGGAGCTACTCCGCGGCATGGTGGTGTGCTGCGTCGGCGGTGGCGGCGGATACGAGTTCCTCGGCGGCACCATTGACTTTGGCAGCGAATTGTAGCCATTGGTGCACTGCTGTCCCTGCTGCGCCTGCTGTCCCTGTTGTCCCTGCTGCTGCTGAGTTGTGCTGTGCGGCTGCTTGGGAGGATTCAGCAGCTTTATCTCGTGCAGGTAATCGAACTTCCCATAGCGCTGCCGGAACTCACAAATGTTCCTCATCAGGTCATCCGCCTGGAGGCGCGGCAACGTGTGATTGGTCGTTGGTGGCGCCGGATTCGTGGGCAATCCATCGCAGCCATCGAGCTGATCCAGAGATTTACTATGCCGCGCCGGAATACTAGAGTCCAGATCGAGATCCTCCAGCAGACCGGTGACCGAGTGCCGGGAGAGATTATGACGCAGAGCTGCTGTCGGAGGCGGCGGAGCCGGCGCCTGCTCCTTGCTGGGAGCTATGGTCAGACTGGCCTGGAGCACCTCACCGCCTAGGGCGAAGCGCGGTGTCACCACGCACTTGGCATGCGGATGTGCCGGACCCGAGCCGTTGGTCTGCGGATAATCGTAATCAAAGTGGCAGGCCAGGCAGTCCTTAATGCCATTCAGGCTGCTGCTAGAGTGCGTCTTGTCCACCTTTTTCTTCTGACAGCCGCTGACCCCACCGCCAACGGACACCGATTCGTCCAGCTGGGGATCGCTGCCGGAGCGCCTTCGCCCGTAGCTGCTGCCAGGCGTCACGTAGCGATCCTCGAAGATGAGAGGCAGCGAGGAAGCATCGCCATCGATGGGCGTACAGTGAACGGGAAGCGGTGGCAGGGACTGAAGGTAGCGGCTCCGCCGCGCCAGCTCTGCAATGGCCACATAGCTTTGACAGTGACCCAGCGACGGTGATCCATTGGCCTGCTCCTGACAGCCAGCGGCAGCCGCATGACGCGGTTGCTCCAGCACAAAGAAACCCTCGGCAAAGCGTCGTACTCTCAGGATGTGATGCTTCCGTGCCAGCAGCGTGTGCACCGCCGTGGAGGATCGGGAGGCCAGGAGCACGCGGCGCCACCAGAAGATGCTCTCCGCACACAGCTGGGCAATGTCCGAATTGGCACGAATGGCAAAGTCCTCCTCCGCCTCCAGTTGCTTGGCCTGATCCAGCAGGAGCTGCAGCCGCTCCGCGGTATCGTTCTCCCTCAGAGGCGGCGATCCGATCTGCGAGTTAATGCTCGGCGGTAGCACCGTGCTGAACTCGTTAAGAGTGGCCTTCAGCTGCTCGATGGCGCCCAGGAGCAGGCAGCAGATCTCCCGATGAATGGCGCGGGACTGGAGCAGCCGCCCAGCAGGACCGCCGCTGCACTTGGTGGTGCCACCTATCTGGGGTCCAAAGAATACTGCCTCCAGGGGACCCGGCGAGGTATTTCCCCGGCAGCTCAGCTTGCCAGCACTCCAGGGCTTCGAGCTGCGAGGGGCACTGAAAGAAAATAGAGAGAATTCCACAAGAAAATCGGGAATTAGATTTTAATATTAAGGAAGAATGCAGAATATGTTGACAATTGTAGGTGTTCTCAGGTGTTTACTTGTATGTTTGTTTGTTAACTAATTCATTTAGTTTTTCTTTCAGTTCCTTTGTTTATTTTATTTAAATTTTATTTAACAAGTAAACAACTGAGATTTCTAATAATTACTATATATTCCATAAAGATTTATACACAAAGAAAATGATACAACAAAAATATACAAAAAGCTCTCCTGGCCACAGAAACTACACCAACTACGTGAACCGAGCGGATTGGATTACGAAGTTACGTAACTTTACGTAGAGATTTATGATGATTTCTTACCAGAATTTAATGTACGAGAACATGCTTCGCCTGCCGTGTTGATTCCGTTTTTAAAGGATGATATATTGGTATGGATATAATACGGATATATTTTGGATTGTATTGTTGCCAAATATATATCGTTGGAGCGCAAAAGAATGAGATAAATGAATCGGAGATTATAATAAATGATACCATGGTTGACTTTGAATTATGGATTCTTTATTTTTAAGAAAAACTAATGGTAATAAAGTTATGATAGGTGAGATCGGGAGAAAGGTGCTATCATATATACAAAATATTTGCAAAATTAGAGAACAATAATTATATTAATTTATAAAAGATACAGTCCTCCCTTTAGACTTTTATTTGTATATATTTTTAACTAGGAAAGGCAAGAAAGAATTGAAATAAACAATTAATAATATTGCTACTTATTGAAAGTTTAATTAAAATGAAATTTGAATTAGTAATAAATTAGAATTATTTTAAAGTATTTTAAGAGAAACCAAATTAATTACAGGAACTAAGTTCATGCTCAAAAAGTATGTTTAAGACTTTTTAAAAGAACAAAATCTTTCTTAAATAAAATCCCTATTTAAACCAAAAAAAAGGAACTACCAAGAAAAGTGTTAAATTAAGGATTTACAAGGATATTCTGAACTTTAAACTTTGACAAAGAAAAAAGGAAATATTTTATTATTCCATTCCCGGGAAACCTGAAAAGTTTTCATGACCCAAAAGCCAAGAAAATCATCTGCTAACGATTTAATCCCAGAAACACTTTAAAGTTTCACCAATCCGACGCCGATTCCCACCATGATTGGCGGACCTGCCGCGATGCTGGGGAGATAATCAGGCAATTTACGGCTTCTCTGGGGCGCTTCGGTGATGTGTAATCAGCATGAATATATCCACATCGGGCCAAAGGCCAAGGTCAACATGGGATTCGTCGCTGCTGCTGCCCGAGATGAGGTGATATTTTATTCATTCGAAAGAACCGGAGAGTCTCCGCCGAGTCGAGTCAATTTCAAATTCTGTTTCGTATTCGTGTTCGGTTCGAAAAGGATTCCCCTCCGCAGGAGGACTACAAATTGCTACGACGAGGAGTAGGAGGATTTGGTGGTTCTCGAAAGCACAACTTTTTTGTTGGCAATACAAAACAGATTAAAGAATTAGGCGCAGGATGCAAAAACTTTTGAGAGGAGAATAAAAAACTTAAAACTTAGCTGAAAGTCAAAATTGAGCTCTGCAAG
Source organism: Drosophila anomelani (assembly GCA_035045905.1). NCBI lineage: Eukaryota > Metazoa > Arthropoda > Insecta > Diptera > Drosophilidae > Drosophila > Drosophila anomelani. Next base: position 17,620,924 of record JAWNOO010000165.1, read on the forward strand.
GAGTTTGGGTTTGAGATCCTCCTTATTCTTGTTAAATCTTGGCCTGTGTACTTTTTTGTCGCAACATTCCAGGAGCAAGAGCCAAAGGACAATTGCAATGCAAGAGAGTCATTAAAATTTATGCCTCGACATTTTTATCCTGCGCTCTTTGTATGCACAGGGAGCAGGAGCAGGAGCAGGAGGCGCTGCCTGTGTGCAATTTTAATGAGTTGGAAATGATTTGTGCGGGTAACTGGCCTACCTAGAGCCCCTCTCTTGTTATGTCCTGTCGTGTTCCGCTGATGCTGCAGTCCCCACGCAACAGGACACAAGAGGAGGCAGAGGTAGAGACGCCTGGCCCCTACCTGGATTTATGCAGTCCCTACGTTGCGTTCAATTTACTGTGAAAAATATGACTATATCAACGTTGACATTAGAGATCATGTTGTCATCTCCAGTTTGCATCTCGCCTGACACTCGAACCCCTAGCTACACTAGGAAAAATGTAAGATAATTACGCTTTATATCAAACAAATTTTAATTTAAATCCCTGAGAATTAATCAATAACAAAGCCTGCCTTTTATCACCAAATAACTCTTCATTTTTAAATTTCTTTAGCTCCTTAAACTCTTTTTCTGAATTTAAAGGTGAATTTCCCCTCTTTCTCTGAGTGTTCCCTTTCTACTCACTTGATGTAGGGCTGATGGAGGGCCACCAGACTGGCATGAATGCCCACGCTGATGGCCGCCAGGTGAAAATAGTCGAACAGCACCGGCAGGTGATAGTGGAGGCCGCGTCCCGGATGAAAGTTCAACTGCAGGCTCCTGGTGGAGGCCAGTGTCAGCGTAGTGCTGCCGCCAGAGAAGCTGCCCATTCTCCCATCGCTGCCGCCGTTGCCTCCATGTCCATTGAGGCTGCTGGAGCCGTTTTGTTCCCCAAACCAGAGTTCCAGCTGCAAGGAGAACTCGGCCCGTTCAATGGATTCCTTTAGGTGACGACTGTCAACTGGAAAAAGCGAGAAATTGAAAAGGGAAAAAATCAAATGGAAATCTTGAATGCCAAGGGATGGATTAAGGATTATAAATTAAATAGAGTTTCTAAGGGAATATATTAAAATTTATGGTTAATATATAAAAATACTAGAATAATCCTTGTAATTATTCAACAAAATATAAACTAAAGTCTTAGTTTGCATTTCTGATGCTGGAAAAGAGTCTCTAACTTGAGGTTGATTGAACTGCAAATCCCAAGAATAAATGCGGCAGAAAATCCTGCATGCAAACAGTGAGTCTCTCACTCTCCCCGAATAACATTTCCACATTTCCCCAATATATTTCCAGCAGTCGATTTCAATTCCGTCTTCGGCTTATTTGTTCTCCTATTGATTTTCGTTTAGGTTCTCCAAAAGAGGGTGGCAACTACTCGTACCACCAGCGGAAGTGGCGGGAGGTGGCCTGCCCCTAAACCCCAAAAACAAAATGGGTTAATGTCCGGGTAGTTGTGCATGCGGCAAAGACAACTCAAAATTCATTGAGAGGCCACAAATATCGTTGGCCGGAAACCAAAGGAATCGATGAGTCAGGAAAATGTTGTCCTAGTTCGATGGACTTGTTTCTGGGAAGCTCCTCCTCAATCAATTAGGTTTCATTGTTTACTCCAATAACATGGCAGACCATTAAGTTTACTTGAATAAGTTTATGCTTTTGCTTGATTAGTTTACTAAGAATATAGGGTTAAACTTTTGATAATTTTATATTTTATTTAATTTAGATAGAAAGAGATTTTGGAAAGAAAGCTTAGCTAATTTGTCTGTTAAAATTATATCTTTTTATTTGAGGAAAAAACTTTAAGGTATCTTATTCTTCAGCAAATATCTAAATTATATTTTTTATGAACTCTTAAAGCTGTTAAAAAAGTGATCTAAAAATGTTTTTTATGTCCTTTATCCAGGATTTTATTTTTATTAAAGCTTCTTAGCTGCCTTAAGCAACAAGTGAGCTGAACTTAATCGTCGCCGCCCACACATTTTCAGAATCCATCAATTTTTGCGATTATTCCACCTGCCACTCCATAATAATAACCATCAGAGTTTACCAATGTTTTCCTTTTACAGTCTCCATATCCTTCCCCATCCATGATTCCCCCTTCTCTGAGTGAAAATGTTAATCAAATTCAATTTGCTTGCCATGTCGATGGTGGTTTATGGGGCAGCTACTTAGGATTCTCGCACACACACGTGTGTGTGTGAGCCATAAAATTCATTTGTTTTCATAAAATAAGGATTTATCCCCATAGCAAAAAAAGGCAATAAAACAGAACCAAAGGAGATGCTCGCATTGCAGGGCTCCTTTTATTCCTTGTTGAGATTTTGCCTGGTCTCCCGCATCACTCATCCGCCATGTGGTCCGTGTGGTGACAATTGCTTTTGGCTGGAATAATTTTAAATGGCGAGAAGGAGATTTTTGCACAAGAGTCTCCACAGCTCGACACAGTTTATTTTATTGTCTGTGCGCTGCAGTAACCCACTATATACAAGTGTGCACTGAAAGAAATAGCAATTGCTTAGAGAATGTATTTACAACAAAGAGAAAGTAAGATTAATTAGTACTAGAAAAACTTGAAATAAAAGATAAACTCTAGTTTATTTGTTATTTAATCAATTAAAATCTTTGGTATATTTATTTTATATCAACTTTCTTGACGCTTTTCCTCCCTGCTCGTGCGAAAAGATAAATTGCACAGTTAAGGGAAAAAGCGGAAAAGCGCAGGACGTTTGAGGAAAAACCAAAACAATCGTATACACACACAGCTCACACGCGAAACATCAACAACAGAGACTGAAAGCTGTCAAGTAAAAAGTTACTCTTGTTGCTGCGTTCCTGCGGTGGCTCCTCTGCGTATTTCCCTCTCCCTCTGCCCCCCAGATTTCACCACACATGCTTGGGGAAACTTGTCCAAATGAATTAATCACTTTACCCAGCAGCCAAGTGGATGATGTTTCTATTGTTTTGTTGGCCGGAGAAAGGCGATGCAAAAACACAATAAGGCCTCAAGTTGAGCTAGGAAAAGCCAAGGGAAACTGTGGGGAAAACGTAGGGGAAATAGTAGCTGTCTGTCAAGTCCTCATCATTCTCGCACTTTTTGAGAGCAAAATGCCGGCACCTTGCGCTTTTTTTTTTCATTCCCTTACACAATACACCCCATAAATATTCGAATAAAAATATCTCTTTATATTTTTATCCACCATTTCCACGCTTCGTGTGAGTGTTTATATACATATGTGTATATGTATTTTCCTGGTGTTTTCCGCCTTTTGTTACTGCGAAAATTTACTTTCAATTTGGTATTTTTACGCCTTTGTTTTTTTTATGACAATTTTATAGTGTTTTATGGGGTGCCGCTTGTTAAAGATATTTTTATATATGAAATTTATATAGGCGTTTAACGAGTGGGAAAAGATATATATCCATTGTTAAGACATGAAAATATTATTAACTTTAAATCAAAGCTTTGTTATAATTAAATTTCCTCTTAAGAATAATTACGAAAACTTTTCCCTAAACTTTAACCTAATTTAAACACTTTTTTAGCTCTTTTTTAATTCGATCTGCTGGCATAATCTATTACTGAATTGTTTACTTTTTATTCCACTTTACACTTGGCCTTCTTCTTACCTTGTGCGTTTGGTTTTTTGTGTTAACAGAAGGGGGAAAAAAAACTAGGTCAATGTGTGGCCAAGTTTTTCCATTTTCTTTGGCAGAAGCAGTGGCTTCTAAAAGGAGTTTTCCCAACTTGCCGTAATTGCATTTCCAGGCGGAGGAGCTGCAGAAATCCTTTTAGCTGCAGCCAGCAATAAATGCAATTAGGTGGAAATATTTCCCCCCACCGAAAGTTTCGGCATCTGTCCCGTGCGGTCATCATTTCCACACCCACCCACTGTCACGCCCACTGATCCCAGCTCGGAGCATTCCCAGAGCTCCTGGGCTAGGGGCAAACTTTGTCCGGTCTCTGACAATTTGATTTATATTTCCAATCGAACAATAAACTCATTTCGGGTCGGAAAGTTTTGCTGTCCGCTGACTGGACGAGTGATTTGGTGTCTGGTTAGCCGCGCTTTGGGCGACATTTTATTTTTTCTCGATTTTTTTTTTGTGGTGTTTTCGGTTGGCTTTTGCCATCGAAATGCCACCAATGCGGCAAACGGGGAATTCTCCGCATTCTTGGCACTAGCAAAAGTGCAAATTTCTAGCCTAGCCTACTTGGCAAACATTTTAAACCATTTTCAGACTATGAATTTAAATAAAAATTTATTAAGTTTATAATAAGGAACAAGTTATTATATTTTATATAAAAATATTTGTAATTTTTGTGTTTTTTAAAATTAAAATCAAAGCTAACTCACCTAGAAGATGACTGCGAAAGTGGATAATGTCGCGTAAGGGCACCTCCTCATTCCTATAGAGTATCTGAAAGATGCGCGAGGCGCCGCTGCCGTTGATAACCGAGGCTGAGGAGCAGCTGCCCGCCAGCGAGGCACTTCCCAGGTTCCCACTGCCCTCTCCCGGCGACAATTCGCCACGTTCGCTGTCGCTGCTGCCATGGTCGGTGGCATTGCCGGTGGCGTTGGCCGATCCGGAGCCGGATCCGGAACCCAGGCCGTTCGCGTGTCCATTCTGTTTGCCGGGGCCGCTGGCATCCGGAATGCTCGTCTCCACCTGGACGGGCAGACGGGGCGAAACACGCAGGCCACAACGCACCTGGTAGAGGCTGCAATGAAGGGAAAAAATATGGCAGAAGGTTGGAATAATCAATTTAACCATTCAATAAATCTTGGATATAATAAGCAACAGCAATGAGCAATGTTTTCACTTTAAAAAATATGATGAATGCATTTAAAAAAAGGTTAAAAACTCCACCATCAACTGTATGGCATATTTAAATTTCTCCCTTAATCCTCAACTGTCCAAACATTTAAAAGATCACAGGAAGTAAAGCCTCAATTCCCAAGTGTTGTGTCTACCAGTGACACTTCGGTCATCGGCAGCAGCAGCGTCATTCGCAGTGACAGGCAAACAAAGGAAAATCAAGGAAAAACACACATGAAAATCAGCCCAAACCGATTGCTTGATTTTTCTTTTTTTTTCCACTGTCGTTTATTTGCGTACATTTTTGTATCTTTTCCCTTTTCTTTTTTTATGTATTTTTAAAACACGAGCTGCTGCTGCTGCTGCCCGGTAATCTTCAAGAGCAACAGAAAAAGCAACAAATTGAAATCCCATAAACACTCGGCTGACAATTAGTGAGTGCTACGGTCAGTACACCCCCACTTGCCCCTCTCTATATTTGCTGCATTCCGTTTTGTTTGCCCTCGGCGAGTGTGCACAACAAATTGCAGAAAAATTAACAAATTCATTTGATATTTTTTCTGTGGCACGAACGAGCCTTGTGTAAATGTCCCACATTTGACCTGAATTCCCTCAATGTTTGCATATAATTACCAAGTGCAATTCATCATCATTAATCTGCAAACATAAAAGTATTAATGCTAGTTTGTGTTCTGAAGGATTTCAATAGTTTAATCTCCTAAGTTGCATACTAATGGCAAGCATAAGAGCTGCCGAATAAACACTAAGCAATACTTGGAAATATTTGTTAAGCAGTCAAAACCAATTGGGTTTTATCACTAAAATATGGGAAGTGAAAATGCTTAAGAAAAAACTGTGATTATAAATTTATTTAGTTAATCTGAGATGGAAATAAAATTGGATTTATTAAAGGGAATCTTATTAAGCTTTTTGATTTTTCTGGCTGTAAAAATTAACTTGATTTTGGAAATGCAAAAAATATGTTTCATCTATAACCATCTTACTTCCGATTAAAGCTCCTTTTTGATCCATTTCTTTGCTATATTCACACCTCAAAATTAATAATATAAAAGCATTATCCTGTCTTGGGACCTGAATTTGTCAGGACTTTAAGTCAAGTTGGCCAAAGGCATTTGCCAGCTTATCGATCAATTTTGATGGCGTTGTAATCAAAAGTTTATTCGTATTTATTCTGTTGCTTTACGTGCCGTGTGGAATGAATGCGGCCCAGTGATTGAGGAGGGCTCTTAAAACGTGGCGACAAACAACACTCACCCGCGCTGAAACAAATCCACATTGAAGAACTTGTGCAGCTCCACGGAGAACTCGATGGTGGCCTGGAGGTCACCCATGATTCTTTGACCGCCCAAGGGGCTTCTCCTCCGCGACCTGCTACTTGTGGCCGGCTCAAGTTGTCAGCAAGTTCATTGGCTCCTCCCTGGCAATAAAGACCGAAAAAAGAAATACAAAAATGTGCGATAAGTTTTTACTTTTATTTATTTTTCTTTATTTTTTTTTTTTGGCTCTGACTGCATAACCCCCGGCAATATTGGCGTTGCAGCTTTTGCCAAGTTCGATTTGCCATGCTCTCAATAAATTTATTGGCAACAACTATTGACAGCTTGGGCAATTGATTGGCCCGTAATTGTGCGAGGAAACTGTGCCAAGTGGGTGAGTTTCATCGAGCACACTTTATGGCCGTGGGCGCGGGTTACTTTTGGGTTACACACAGGAAAAATAACAGCGGAAGTGGTCAGGAAAATGTCAAATTTTCATACCAAAATGGGTTATATTTTTTAAAATAATAATTTGTATATTTAAAGGTTTAGTTTTAGGGGCTTTAAAAAGAATAGTAAAAGAGATTGGGTTAATTTTCTTTAATTTTTTAAATGAAAATTCTTTATAAATGTTTTATTATTTACTTTTGAGCATAAATTTTAATGATTTCTTAAGGTGAAAGTACTTGAATTTCCACTATTGTTATAAATTTCTTTTAATTTTCCGTGCAGGAGCAGTGGCTTTGTGTGTGTGTGTTGTGAGGTTAGCGGGTCAGCCACAACAACAGCAAATGGAATAACAACAAAAGTGTAACCAGAAATGGGGGGAAGCCCCGCCACGATGTCATACGAATGGGGACAAAAGCGAAAGGAAGACAGCGACAACAACTTTTAATCGCCAAACAACAAAAGCTCCTTTTTTTTCCCCCGCAGAGAAAGCGAGAGGGAAAGCGAGTGAGCGAGTCAGCCAGTCGCCTGTGAAGCCCGCGCCTACAATAACATTAATGCGCTGCAGTTAATGCCACCCCCAACCCAACGCCACCCTTAAGGCCCGCCCCCCACTTCTCGGTGACCTCGCTTGTTGTTGACACAATGGAAGCAAGGCAAGAAAACTGCTGCTGTTGCCGCTTCTGCTGCTCCTGGTTTTATACACAACAAAATGTTTGTTTAAAGATAAGGAAAATACTATAAAAATGTATTAGAAAATAAATATTTAAAAATATTTTCTTATTATTTTGATCCCAAAAAACCCATAAAACTTGACATTCTCTTGAAGATTTTGTTTGATTTTATTAATATAAATCTCTTTTTTAATATATTTCCTGTTGGAATTCACCCCCTTTGATGTTTTTTCTCTCTGTGGATTCCTTTTCCTGCTGATGAAAGAGTTCTCTGTTCTTCGTGTGGATTTTTTTAAGGATGGCCTGGCAAAGGGAACAAGTCTGCTCTCTATCACTCATCCGTTGTCTGCCCCATTGTCAATGTGGGTTAACCCAAGTGAGCCAAGAGGCTACAGTTTCAGCCGAAAGTATAGGAATTATGTTACTAAAAGGATAATTATGGTAAAGCAAGGATTTAATGGGAAATTTCATGGCCAGATTTGAGTTAAACTTGTAAAAGTTTAATGTAATTCAAAGAAATTGTGTATAATTATTAAGAAAAAACTTCTAATTAGTGAAATATTAAATGCATAATGTATATATTAAATATTAGCTCCTTTTACTTAAAAACTTCCCCCAAATAATTCCAAAATAGTTCCTTTAACCTGAATGACTCTCTTGTCATAAGTTTAGAGCTTTGTTTGCTTGATATCTAGATTCAAGTGACGCTGACTTATACTGGCAGACCGCACTGTCTGTCTATCTGCTGCTGCTGCTGCAACTCGGTAAAGTGAAAGTGATGATGCCATTTGTTAGCAAAGTCCTTAAACCGCTCGCTCGCTTGCTATCCTTGCCATCCTTATTCCCCTTCTTCTAGTCATTTCCATTCCCTCTCTTATCTAATGATGTATGGGCAAATGTTGTCGCTACATTTTGACTTACTTTGTCATTAAGTGTTCCTAAGTACAAGCCCCAACCAATTCCCTTCTCCTCAAATATTTGCGTTCATGAATTCGAAATGCTAAAGGGTTTCGGCTTAAGCTTTGGCTTTTTGGAAATTAAAAGCAAATTTGCTTGTTAGTTTTCGCCTACACAAATACGCTAAATGCAAAGTTCGTTGAGCGTGGCGAATGCTTCTTTAACTTTTCACAGGCATTACGCATACGCCGCGTTGTCTGAACGAAAATATATGCAATAACAACTTTTCCGGCTTGGGCTTAAGGAAACTGGGTCAAATCTAAAGTTCACGCAAAAATCCCAAAAAAAAAAACGAAATTGTGAATAAAGTGCCAGCACAATGAGTGCACGCAAAGAATGAGAAAATTTCTATATACATCTAGCAGGAAGCGGAAACTTTTTTAAAGGCTAAACCAAAACACATTTGTGTGTGCACAGGATGAAGTGGAAAATGGTTCTGAGGGGAGGGAGGGATTAAAAACGGGGAAAGCCAAACCATAATGAGAATTTTTTTTGGCCACAAAAGTACTGAAAGCTGAAAGGCGAAACGCATTTATCAAGTTTCTTATTGAAAATAATAAAATAAAAAGCTGACTTCCGCCAAAAAGAAAAAGTTTCTAATGGAAAACTGCACAAAAGGCCATTGAATAAATGTGGCCAAAACTAAAATTATAAACACTTTGACTTTGTGAACTTTTTAAAAAAGTTTTTAAAAGAGAAATGTGGTTTGATATTTCACTTTTTGTGACAAAACTCTGTCCACTCTTAGTGATTTTTAAATCCAAAAAATGAAAGGTAAATCCAAAATCCAATCCAGGTAAAACCAGCTGTGAACTATAACAGGACCACTAAGGGATACGCACATAAAAATAAAGCTACAAAAGCCACTTGAGTCACTTATCGAAACAAAAAGCAAAGCCAAACAAAGACACAAAGACCCCAAAACATAAGCCCAGCATTTCCGATCGACCAGGAGACGCCTCATCCCTTAGTTTTTTTTGTTTTTTGTATCACTTCCCTGGGCTATCCTAGCCAAACTGTCGATGACAACGGCCTCATAAACGGGAGAAATCAAATCGTTCGTGCTTATCATCGTAATGATTATCCCTAATGTCCTGGCGCTGGGCCGAGCAAGGGACTTCCGCGAGAAGGAAATGAGAAAGGGACCAAGGCTATATCCTAAAGTATCCCCAGGAACCTTCGCCTTCGGCCCCGACTTCGGTTTACGTTACGTGTGCCCTAAATTATCGCCGCCTCGTTTCGTTGTCTGGCCCAAGTCCAAATGGTGCACTTGGCGAAAAAGTTAGGTAACTAATTAAGGGGGAATTTTAAGTGGAATAATTTGTAGGATTTATTTTCCAGTGTATATATTTACTTAATTTTGAAGTAATTAATTCCCATGCATTGTCTTTCAGTTAATTTTATGGGGGAGCTCAAGGGAGCTCAAATATTCACTATTGAAATTAATTAATTAAATAAATTTTAAGAACATTTAAATTCCCTATTTCTTTTTTTTGTTCTAGTATTTTTTAAATTTATTTTCACAGTGCATAAAAACTAGGGAGAGTGCCGAAATGAGGAGTTGGCCACGCACGGGCCGTCAATGGCAGACAAACGAGGGTTGGGAAGTGGTTGCTTCCCGCTTTTCCCACTTTTTCCCCACAGCCAGATGAAGATAAGTTGGTGACCCCGGCACGTCCTGTTTTTTACGCCTTGCCTCCGGTCCACCCAACGAAAGCGTGTGTCTCTTCTTCATCCACTTGTTTTGATAAATAATACTACTGACTATCATTGAGGGGAAGGAGGAGGAGGTGAATGTGAATGTGGTGTGTGAATGTGCTAATGTCTAAGGTCGTCGGAGGCCCCGGTTGATGAATGGAAATGAAAATGCTTTCATGTTCATATTTCAATTTAATGCCACAGGCCGCTGGTCGAATTTCCTTTTGGGTATCCTCTCTCTTTTTTCTCTTTTTTTTTGTCCCGATTTCAAGGTCGTAAATTCAATTAATTTCCTCTTCAAGCTCAACTTTATGATTGTGCAAAATTAATTAAAATATTTTCTGTATCGGCTTCAAAGATTGCCCTGATTGTTGTTGCCCAGCAACGGACTGGAGAGCTTCTTGAAATTAATGTGGAAGCTTCCTTCAAGGAGCTCGATTTCATAGCCAACGCTTTGCATTTACCTTTTGTTACCTTGAGGTTTAAACAGGTAAATTAAGTTGCCTGCAACTTGGAGGAAAATACTTTGCTTTGCCTCATGAAATTTGAAACTGAGGAGCAAAAGGAAACTTTTTGTTGATTTTTATCTTTTTTTTTTTGGTTAGCAGAAAAACTCACAACGAGATGGAGATGCAGAGGAAAAGCTCTTTGGTTGCTGGCCGGCAACTTTTGGTTACCTTCCTCATCCGCATCCACATCCCACAGTATCCTCCATCCCCAGGACAACTTCCTCTGCAGTCAGACGGAGCCGGAAATAGGCAATTTCATATCAGACAATTTCAACGACCGATTTGGAATGGAATGGCGAACTAAAACATGTGTTCAGCCCTTAAATTATTCATCAACTCGGAAAGTTAACCAGGCGGGGCTCTAACTCTGGTCGCCGCATTTTCCCAGGCATCTCATAAAAAATGCCCTCGAGTGCCGGCATCGTCGCCTTCCGTCCGTGAGCATGAAAATTATTTTCTCTGGCCTCCAAAACTCTTTTTGCCCCCTTCTCAGACCATATTTGTGGCACAATAAAACAAGCAGAAAACATTTAAAGTTGGGAGGTATATAGAGCTATGAGTTATCCTGGAAATAAACTGCATTTGAGTGCAACTGAATTTTTAATAAATAATTTGTAAGCGAAGCTAAATATTCGAGAATTAACTTTATATTCTTAATCAGACACAAAAGATGATTTTTTCAAAATCAAAATGCAGTTTTTTAATCACAAAATAAACAATATTTTCCAAGATTTTTACCTGAACATAATACCTTTTCCAGTCATCTGCAAGTATCCAGTAGCAAGCACAAAAAATTGCCAACAGTTGCAGTTGCTGACGAAGAAAAGCGGGTTAGAAAAAGGGGCAATACAAATGGGTAAGAGAGGTGCTCGGTGCTGAGGGTATCTTGGCCAAGTGCATCGCGTGCCTGCCCGGCTGCCAGGGGCGCTTCGGCGGGCCACTTGCTCACGTTCACGTGTCGAGACCAGGCGAGGCAAGGCAAGGCCCACAAGGGGTTAAAGTCGCTCCGAGAACAATAAAGGGCGAGTCGAACAACTCAAGTGCGCAGCCAACAATAACACAGGAAGCCAACAAAAAAAAAAAAACAACAAGAAATGCTGCGGAAAAGTTTAGGGGAAAAGCCACCGCCTAACAGGAAACTGGGAAAAAGGAGATGGTCAAGATTGCACGTGGTAAATGTTGGTGGGAAAAGCGACGATTGAAACATCTAGGATGTCTCAATGTGGCCAGTCTTGTGGGCTCTTAACTGGAATTGAAGTGGAGGAGGCACGAAAGATTGCACAGGGGCTCAGGAGAGCTTTGCGAAATGAAATGGAAATGAAAAGTGCTTTTCGGAAGGATCACCAAAGAGCTAAAGATCCTGACTAGATTTTCCTCTGTTAAAATGAGGGATTTTCCCAAATAGAACTTGTAATTTAAGCTGGAATCTATAAAGTTATTTAAAATTCAAAAACTATACAGCTCCCTCTCCCAGGATTATTAGGAAAATCCTGCAGTTGGAATAATTGAATTAAATAAATTATTTAGTTGCTGAAGCTACATCATAATTTGCTCAACTTTCAGCTGCATTGCCGAGGACAGCCCTCCACCGGATGACTTAATTATATGCACCAAGCACCCACTTCCTACTCCCAGGACATGGGAGTAGCAGCTGCTCCTGCAGCATAGATGATGAAGCACCCTAACCACTTGGTTAACTCCAACAAAGCTCAACGAGTTGGGGGCCATTGTGCACGAGCATGTGAGCACCTGAAGGACCTCCAGGGTTCCCCTCCTAATGAAAATGGAGACTTGAATTGGCAGCAGACCGAAACGGCGGGCAGGAGGAGGTAGGAAACCACGGGCTTGGGGGCTGGGGAAAAATTGAATTGAGCCTTTTTATGCGACCAGCAGCAGTCTGACGACGTTGGAACAGAACGGAACGGAACAGGATATTTCATTACATTTAAGCATGCATGGCTGAGCAGGAGGAGGATTCGGTGGAATGGGCAAGGGTTGGACTTAGATAGAGTTACGCCCCACGTGGAATACAGAAAAAATAAAAGGCAACATTGTTGAAATGTGCAAATATTGGCACAAGTGACGGCAATAAAAAGAGTCAACCCCGGCAAGTTGCCCTCCAGCAACTAAGGGTTATCCTTAATGTTACCTGGATGTGTTTTAATTTAGGGAGTATTCAGTTTGGAATATATACATACATATATCATAATAGTCCTTTAAGTATTCAGAGAAAGATATTCTTATTTATCATTGAATAACTTTAATCTTAAAAAATTTAATAAAACTTTATAAAGAGTACCTCCTAGTCTCAATGTTATTATTATTTTTTTGGTAAACTCCCAATCCGTTTCACCCTTACGTCACCTGGCATTTCATCAATTGATGTCCCTTTGGTGTTATCCCAAATTGAACCCTAAAAGCTCACGATTGTCGACAGCAATTTCGATTTCCCCTTGATTGACGGCAACCCAACGAGCGCCCAGGCCCAAGAGCACGCCCACCTTTTTGCATAATTGCATACCTGGATAAGCAATATTTGTGCATATAAATATATGGCCATTTATAGGTAGAGATGAGAGTGTATCCGGCCAGTCATGTCATAGATCTTGACGAGCATAAAATAGTGGCAAAGAAGCCATTAAACCCTGCCTGTCATGGTGGCTTGATGTAACTTTTTATAGTATGCTTTTCGGCGCGTTTTGTTGGGAGTTGAGATGGTGTATTGATAAGGAACCATAATTATATATTTAGCATCTCCTTTTGAAGGCAAATTAAAGTATATTTATCAGTACTCTAACTATAAAAGTAATATTTTCTTAAGAAAAGTTTAAATGGAAATAATTTCGACATAAAAATGCATCACTAACACAGACTCATATAGGGTTCGACTCGGGCTTGGGCTTTGGGACTGGGCTGAGTTGCTTTATGTTATGTTGGCTTGTGTTTTTCCTGCCGCTCTGCGTTATGCGGCTGGCAGTTAACTGTGTCGTGACATGTGGCAAGCATAAAAGAACCGTAAAATGTCATGTTTGTTGTGGGCCGAACATGACGTGAAGTGGTCGAGATGGAGCGGAATACGAAAGTACGGAAATGCGGAACGGAACGGCGAGGGACGAGCTGGGGAGCGGCGGAGCGGCGAAGAGCTGGCAGTATGATGACGACTCTCGCAGTTGGCTGACATGTGACTCACGCATTTGCCGAAAGGTCGCAACAATAGGTGGGGATTCCGGGTGCTTTCTGTGGGCGGTGGCGGTGGGCTAATAGGTGGCCATGTCAACACATAGCCAAATTACACTAGGCACGCCAGCCGGCGAAACCGGAGAACCACAGGAAATTTCGGCGACGGCGGTTGGTAAGGATTTTTTAATAAACTCACAACGTGAGTCGAGTTGAGTAAGTCATGCGAATGGGGAGGGGACAGGATTAGGAGAAGGAGGAGTGGTTTTTCTATGTAATTAATCGATATATAATTGGGAGTTGGTATATATAAATAAAAGTAAAGTTCTGTGAGGTCGAGGCTACTATAAATGGAACTAGAGTCATGGTTTATAAGCTGTAAATATTGTATTTGGAATTTAAAAAGATTGTTTATATAAAGATATAAAAGAAAATAAATAAAACAAGTTTCTCTTTAAAAATAAAAGTATTCTATTGTTTTTTTTTTGGCTGTTTTTTAAACCAATATTGCTTATTGAAACTCTTGTAGTCAAGTGTTAGGCGCAGTTGTGTCACCCCCGCCTCTTAGTCCCTTTTTTGTTGACCATCAAATTTGCGAATAAATGTGCCATGCCCATGCCCAGCCCTTCCCGGTCATCCGAAATTCGTTTTAATTAAATGCATCATAAATTCTCGCACATTTCAACCGAAGACCAGACCCACAAAAAATACTGTGTCGAATCGCACTTGTCACTCAGTTTCAGATACTTTTCATTCCACTTTTGATTCACTTTTCTCTCTCGTTATTTTTTTTTTTCTATATATTTCTTCTTTTTGTTGTTTCTTTGTTTTTGGTTTTATGGCTTACGGAGGTTTTTGCCCTACAGAAGAGGATGGATGCCGCTCGATGCTTTTTTGTTGTCGCCCATTTTCTGTGTGCCACGTTGTTTGGCCATGAAAATCGGTATATTTATTTATACATTTTTGCGTTTGCTCTGCGGGCTTTGCGTATGAAATGTTTTTGCAATTTAAAAATAATTAACCCAACGAAAATGTTGTTTGTTCAAAAGAATAGCATGTAAATGTGGCGGCATCCCCCATGGCTGCTCCCCAGGGATTTGCTATTTAATATGTTTGTGGTTTTGCGTATAAAAATATCAAGTGAATGGTAATTGAGAAGGGCGACTTTATGGGAGCAATTTTATTATATTTGAAATTATTATATGAATTCGAAGAGCCCTTTTCAGGTATTTAAGTGTGTTGGGCTCTTAATAAAATTGCTAAGTTAAGTCAAGGTTTCAACCGATAAATAAAAATATCCTGTAATTTCTAGGGATTTTATTTAAAGGTGGAACCCCCTACCAAATATCAAGTAACTGCAAAAAAGGACTTTAAAAATGCTGTGGCCTTTTTTAGGGAACCCTGCAAATCGAGGTGCCCGAGAGCCATTGAATTAATTAGGCTGCGACAACGAGGAACTCTTTAAGCCAGGGCGGTCAAGTGGTGGGAGTGGCATTGGCGGCGGCAGTAACACACACACTCTCCCCAGCAGTTTGCCCTAATTTTACTTTCTGCGATGTTATCACAGGACACACACATATATTCAGGGAGCCACCCGAAGAGACACTCGCTCTCTTTTATCTGACATTTTCCTCTGTTATTTTCCTTTATTTTTTTTTTGTTTAAACTATTCCGATGTCATAATTTACGCACTTCTTTGTTGGCCCCATGGACAATTATTATTTGCACTGCCCAGTTGACATTTCACCGCGCCTAGTCCTCTCCCTGCTCTCCGCCTTTTTTCCGGCTAATGAATTTCCCGAAAGGACACAAGGAACAGAAAGGCGAACGCCACGGAATTTATGTGAATATTTTATTCTCGGCTCTCGTGTGTTCGTTCAACGCAGCGTGTGTGTGCTCGAGAATTTCCACCGCTTAACGCACGTCCGTACCGGGAAAATGTCTACAACCAACTGCGCCGGAAAATGAGCACCGAGCATCGTGAACCCGAGACCTGAGAATTGAGAATGGCGAACGGAGAACGCACCACGGAGTGCGTCGTGCTCTTGGCCGTGTTTCTTCTGGCCAAAATGCTAAATTCAATTTACTTTTTATTTTCGTTTGAAAAGAGAAAAAAAAACTTAGGAATTCTCTTCGAGAAGAGAAAGTTCTGTTTTTTTGTTTGGAAAGAAAGTGTTAGAGCTGCCGATGAACAAAGGCTGATTGATGGGAATTTAAATGTCCTGACTGTGACGTTGGGGTGATAGGTGATTGATTAATTGGTCAAAATGACGGGCAATACTTTTAGCTTTGAATAGAAAATTGTGATACTAATAGATTGCAAATGGAAATGTATATTTTTTATAAAGATGTTACGCTGTCAAAGTTTTTAAACATATAAAAAGTGTTAAGGTGTTAAAGTGTTATTATTTAATATGTTTTTGAAGATTCGATTTTATGCTTACGATTTAGTTGGTATTTTAAATAATTTTTGAATTTAATTTCTAGTCATATTTTGGTTTATTTTTAATGCATGGGCGCTTTCTCTACGGGGGGCAACGGTGCGTATGAACAATACTCGCGCCCTTTGCCTTGGAATCTCGTAATAAACTAATAATTGTTTTATTTGTTTGAAATATATATTTCTTATATTTTAAAATGTATTTTTTGCATTTTTATCTCTATTATTTTTTGTCTTTTAAGATAATTTTTAAAACATAATATTTCGTAACTTTATAAATATTCCATATTTTAAACCAATAACAAGAATTTGTTATCCTTTCCTCATCAGCTGATTTCTCTTAGCTTTTCGCTCTCTTAGTGAGAGTCCTGCGCCTGTGCCAGTGCACTCTTTAAAACCCACGAACGTAAGGCAAGCACGTTTTTTTCACATCCTGTCTGCTCCCCCGGGTCCTGTTCCTGTGACTAGCCCTTGCCGGCGGCAACTGTTCCGTTCCGGCGGAGCAGCAGAAGGAGTAGAAGACCTGGGCCTTTGGAGGCGTGTTCTCTAACAGCTGGACACGAGGACAGATAACCGGGACAAGCAAACAGACAGACGAGAAGGAGGCGCTGGGACTGAGATAAAAGCAAAGTCGCGAATCGCTGGCAGCAATGTTCGCCGAAAGCTCTTCTCTCATCGCTGGAGCAGAACAAAGTAAATCATGGATGGAAATCTCGACGCCGAGTCCTTTTCTCCTTCGCTTTGCCACCACCTCGTCCTTGTCTCCGCCAGCTGATTATTTTATCAGCATTAGTTTTTGTTTAGTTGCCACACACACAGAGAGAGAGAGGCAGAGACAGACAGACAGGTGGCTGCATTCCCTGGAGAAAAGGATATACACATGCATATATATCATATAGTATGTATGTGCCCGCTGACAGGCACTTTCAATTTTATTTGCGCGCATTATGGCAAAACATGATTATTGAGAGCGAGCGGCAGCCAAGGCGGAGGACGCGAGGATTGCTCATACGCACCGTTGCACCCCGTGGGGAAAGCGCGGATGCTGATGAAATGATGAGCTTAATTTCACTCACCCCCCCGCCAAAGCTGGAGTCCTGTAGAATTTACGCGCCGCCACAATTGATGGATATTATTTTGTGGCTTAAAAATTTGTATAGATGGCAGCAATAAAGCTAATTAAAAAATTCACGGGGATGGATATAATCGTAAATGTTATTATTATTTGGTTGAATTTTAGAAATGGTTAGATAAATCAGATTTGTAAATGGCAGCAAATGAGTCTAGGCATTCAAAATAAATAACACACCAAATTATTTACCTAATTTGTATCAATAAATTTTATTTATACTTTACATGAGAAAATACAGGCAATCCTAGGCATAATTTAATTAGTTCTACTAGCTAATTATCAACAAGCATTTTTTTACACTTACACAACTAGGCTAAGAATACGCGAATTTCGATTGATCATCAGGCTATCATCTGTCTGCCAGCCTAACTTTATGCACATTCACATCCACTTTATCCCTTTAGCGGCTGCTAGCTAACTAATCGGGTTAGGATCCTGTGGATCCTGCAGATCCTGCGCCACCTAATTGGGCTGCACTTCGCAGACAAAGTAGGTCTCGAAGCTGCAGGGTGAATCGTTCCACTTGAGTCCCTTGCCGTCGCGATTCCACAGCTCCAAACAGTTCTCCTCCTCACCATTCTCGTACCGGAAGTTGTTCGGCTCGCCGGCGTTCCAGTTGGTGAATGTGATGGGACGACCGGTGGCCATCCAGAAGAAGTTGCCCTCATCGGCCAGGTCGGTGCCGGAAATCCAGAAATGTTCGTGGCCCATTCCTGGAAATTAAATGAAAGCGGAGAGCAGTCGGTTAGAGGGGGTTTTCTCAAAAGCAAAGAAAGGACTAAGGAATATCCTTTCAGAATATATTTTAGGGTATTATTTTTGCAGGGTATTTACATTTGATTTTCTTAAGCTTTATAAAAGTATGGGATTTATTTACCTTAGAAAAACTAACCCAGAAAAACTTTTCAAATTTCAATTAATATTTATATGACTCAGTTATGGTTTTTTGTTTAAATTTTAAATAGAAGTTGGCAACCGAATGAAGCATTTATTTATGTTATTCATTTATTTATTATGTACTTCAAGATTTATTTATTTTAAGAGCTTCTGAGTACTGATTACTGCTTAGTTTATTTACCAAAACTCTACTCTGTTCCCAGTTGATTGCCTTACAATTTACATTTCCCCAGCATTTTCCCCTGACATTTTCCTGTGTGTGAGTGGGCGTGGTTTTTTGCCCATGGCCCTTGCGGCGGTCAGCTTTCAACAAAAATGTGCAACATTCACTTTTTTCCGTCCACCGACAACGACTGTGGGCCCTGTGTTTGTTTCTATGGAGATTTATGCAATGGAAAGTGCACCAGTGGAGTTCGTTACTCCGCCCTCCCCTGCTTCCCACATACAGCTCGGTTTTCGGTTACCAACTTCCGTGTATTATGTTAGAAAGTCCACTCCAGTGACCACCGCACAGTTCAGTTTCCCCGGTCACCAGTTGTCATATTCCCATTCCTAGTTTCCCATTTCCCCCCCATTTGCTTTTGTTTGCTGGCCGGCTCTATTGTCATATTGATCGGCTTTTCAACTGATTTGTGTTGTTGCAATGTGGCAATATGAATGCAGTTCCAGCTGTCCAGGCTGTCAGGGTTTTGTCACAGTTTCTTGGTAAATATGCTTTGATTGGGGCCGTCAGACAATTGGAAGATTTACTTTAATTCAATCTGAAGTGAGGCCTGAACTTAATCAACTTTGGAAAGGTTTTTGTGTTGGTTTTGCTTTGTATTTTTAAAGAATTTAATAAAGAATAGGACTTGTGGTCATAATTGTTTTATATAAATAATGAAATAAACAAATTTACATCCATTTTTGATTATTCTTATGAACCTTTTTGAGTCAAGTATTTCTACTATTGCGATCAAACCTTAAACCTTATTAAATAAACTTTTTGTGTAGGATTTAACCCATAGTTTTTGTTTGTGATTTCCCTGACTAAACAAAAAACTTGTCGATAAATCCTTGGATACCCTCCTTAATCAAGTTAGACCCAGAGGAAGGTCCTCTCTCAGACTTCAACTTACCAAAGTCACGTATGTGCTTCTCCAGTCTATCGTTCTCTTCCTGTGATGAAATGCTGGCCAGATGCATGCCATGGTAGCGGCAGTATTGGGTGGCTTTGAACCAGTTCGCCTGGAATGGAAATGGAGAGAAAAAGCAGACATGAAGTTGAATTGAATTGAATTTAAGATGCATGCCAAGTTAAAGATTATATAATTGTGTTTGCACAATCGCCGGCTGACCCAGTTTCCCCAAACACGGAGACCAGGCTCCCAGTCCAGAGCCAAGTCCCCCAATCCAAGCCAAGTCCCCCAATCCAACTCCCAATCCTTCATTCAATCTTGGTCTTCCCTCCGCTCCTGCTCCTCTCACCTGTGACACCTGTCAATAAAATGCAACGAGGTTTGTTTGCATTTCTGTAACTGTTTTTTTTTTTTGCGCTGCCATGTGTGAAATGTTCACATTTGAATCGAGTTTATCTGCGTGGGCTTGGGCTGCCAATTAGTGTTTGTTTCTGTATCTGATGCGGTTTTGGCCATCTAAATTGTTATCAGAATCTAAATTGGCATCGAAATCTGAATTGGGCTTGGGCTACATGGCCATCAAATATCCTGTGAGCGGCCACGCCACTACATATTCAATTAACTCTAATGGACTTTGGACGGTCATTAGCGAGATTGGGCGAAAAAAACAAGTTGGTTTGCACAGTTGTAAGCTGTGATGTTTAGTTATCCTTTTTTTCAATATCAGCAGATTATTATTTATGTTTTCATATAGATTTTAAATTAATAAAATATTTGGAATTTATAATAAAATTTGTTAGCTTAAAGGAATGATTGAATTAACTTGGATTCTACAAAGAAATATTTTTTTAAATCGCATTAAAAGCATAAATAAATAAAAAGAGATTTAAAATAATTTTTTTTATTGCCTAACTACATTTTAAATTTATTTAAAACCCCACAGATTTCCCTTTTCTATCATTCTAAGCCCTTTTTTGGCTGCACTGTGGCTATATCTCCCGCTGATTGCGGTGGCTGTGAGCTGATGTGCACATAAATCGATTACGCAACTATCCATCCTGCAGCAGAAGGGATCCTGCGGAGCTGCCTCTCCGCTCCGACCTCCCCGCCATTAACTTGGCTTTAATTGTATTAGCCGTAATTGTGCGCGAATAAAGCGGGAACTGCCGGCAGCAGGGCAGACAGCAGGCATTCAGCCAGGACATGCCGCACACGTGTGGTAAGGATGCTGGCTGGCTGCTGCTGCCTGCTGGAAGGTGTTTAATGCCTTCACTTGTCTGCGGCCTGAAAGTGTTTATTGGGACGTAAAAGGTTCATCTTGCTCCGCCAAGAAGTCAATTAGTTTCGCTTGCCAAGAGGTGAAACGTGGTTTCTGGTTCATAACAAAGCCAGGTTCTGGTCCAAGACGAAGTCGGTTAATGCCTTGATTTTAGTTTTGTGCGAAATGGAAAGAGGGAAACCCCATAAAGGAGTTCTTAAAGATGTGGCACAGCTTTGTTGTGGGATTTTTTGATGGGTTTAACTGGCAGTCAAAAGACTTTGTTTGGGAGACATCATGGTTATTGTGTGGTTAAAAAGTTTTAACAAAGTTTTATACGAAAATGTATATTAGAGATTTTCCCCTAAGCTCATATGTTATAAGCTTTAAAATGTTTCAAGGTTTGTAAAAAATTTAATTTTATAATAAACATAAACTCAATTTCTTTACAATTTATGCCTTAATTAAATTGTGGCCCACAAAATTCTGTTAAATCATTTGCTCTAAGCAAAAGTCGACCAATTAAGCGAATGAAGTTTTACACCAAACTCAATTGAGTGGCAACAAAATATTGGCCATGTTGCTAATGTCATTAGCTGAGGTACACCTTTACACCTCTACACCCCTCTTAATATCCAGGTGTCTCTCAATTAGCTTTGATTTGATTTGCGCCTGCTTGGAGACTGCAATGACATTATGCCTCCGATTGCTGCTGTGCGGTTGTCAAGTCTTATTTTTCTTTAAAAAAAGACAAACATTTAATTGCTTCATTTGCATATTTACACACGAAATGTATTTGCATTAAATTGCCCATATTATTGCGTAATATTTGCCAGAAACCGAAAAAAAACTGAATGAATTTCGGTGTATTTATAAATACGAAAGGAGTTCTTAATTAGATAAACCCATAAATAATCGGAAAACACTTTGCGGGGTTAATTAACTCACCAAAAACCAAAAAAAAAGAGAAAGAACGAAAGAAAAGTGAGCAGCAAAATATACAAATTAAATATTTAAGCTTCATTTCATCTGTTCAACGAACTCTATAATGCTCTTCAAAAAAAGTTGTTATGTCTATTAATATTTTAATTTTGGAATTTATTTAAATTCGGAAAGGAGAAAGAAATTACGAAAGAAAACATTTCCCCAATGAGGATTAAATAACTGGTCAAAATCACAGCAGATGTTAAAATTATGCTAATATACAGAAGTCGTAAAGATAATGACAATAACAATGAATATTCAAATTTTGTCTAGAATTGATATAGAAGAACTTTAAGCTTAAAATAAATCCAATACGTTCCGAGGGTGAATTTAGACAAAGGTAATTCCAAATTAAATTCCAATTAATTTAAGCCAAAGTCGTAAAGATAAGAACCATAACAATGAATATTAAAATTTGATTTTGAATTTAAAGAATATTAAAAAATATATGTGGGTTTGATTAACCAACTTTACTAGGATATCTTGAATTGTTTTTTATATTTTTAGCCCGAAATTTCATCAACAAATAATCCATTTATATTATCAAATATTTGTTGTGTTGTTTAAGAACCTTAAGCTGACCATAAAATCCCCACATTCCCTATCTCGATTTAAGAGTACAATCGGATGAATAGCATTAAAAATTAAATTCAAATTAAAATGCCAATGCTGTGAGCTTTTGAGTTGCTTAAAATTTTAATCGCTTTGACAATTGGCTGGGCAATTGTGGGTGTCCCGTTAGTTAAATAAAATTTGGGGAATATTTATGGATTTTATTTTTGTGTTTTGATTTGGCTTTGTTTCGTTTTATTCCCTGCTGGGTGGCTTTCGCTATCTTCTGGCTAATCAGCAGCCGCTGACTGGTCAGAGGAAGGTGCTCTTTAATTAACAATCTAATAATTAATTCAATTCAATTCCAAACTTAATTCGTTGTTGTTTATCGTCGGCATATTCCAAATAGAATTGTTTTATTTACACACGAGAACAAAACGTTCATAAACCAAAATATGCAACGAAAGTTGATTAAATATGTATTTATTTGCATTTCGCCAAAGTCACCGCAATTAACATTAAATTGTCAACGCTGGGAGAGAGTTATAAAAAATAAATGAAAACATTTGTATTATGCAAAGCAATTTCAAATTAAAATGGAAGTTCTTTGCTTGAAGAAGGTGGGTTCGAATGTTAAATTTGGTTTACTGTGAATGGTAATTTATAATAAAAATATTTGAACAAGGTTCTCATTAGTTAGCGGATTTAATAATTAACCAATAAATTACACCCATTTTAACCTCTCTTCCTGAAAAAAACCTAATCCATTCATGACTGACCACCAATAAAAAATGTATTCAATGAATATATGCATCCGATTATAATTATTATTGCCTTTACAAAGGTAAACTTAGCTTCCACTTGATGGCTTCGCCTTTTAAAGTTCAAGGAGACTCCGCTGGGCATTTTATGAATATGAAAATATAATTCAGTCCGACGTGGAACCAGTATATGGCCCCGCCTGAGTAGCTAGCGGTTCACTGGATGCGTTTTTGATGCTTTGACTAATTTGCTTTTAATATGAATAGCGGCTAGCCATTGTTTTGTTACTATATTTTACCATATCTGGCGATGCGTGGCCAAGCACGCGCCTTTTTTTGATACCCTACTTTATTTTTTATTCATGGTCGATACTCGTTGGTACTTTGTTTTTGTCTTGAATTTATTTTTAGTTTTATATTTCTGTTATCTGGCTTTTGTTTCAAACAAACTGACATTGAGAGCGATTCTAAGGCGGGTTTTTCTTGGTGTAATCGATGTGATATTGCGGTTGGCTATAGAGTTTTAACTGGTATTTGTTGTCAACTAAGAATGTATTTTCAAATTACTGCCGATTTAAAACTACATTTTACCTTCTCTATAATTTAAATTAGTATTTAAACTGAGCTCTAATATCTCTATAAAATAGATCAATTAGCCACCAATTTTAATGACCCATAATAACTATATTTAACCCACTGAATTAATTATATATATAACCATATTAAACAATGATGAATAATTTTCAAATTAATATTTGGTTTGACTAATTTTGTCGATATCGTATTGACGAGATAAATCACCAAACAAATGAAACGATGACAGACGAATTAATTTTAAAGCTGTCGCAATTAATTAAGGAAACAGGGAGGAGATTCCCTAAACCCAAAGAATAATAAATATAAAATATATATTTCTTTACCCCCAGAAAAACCAGTAAAGTCAGATCAGTGCCATGTGCAATGTGAGGCTTCTTTAGTCACCCCTTCTTCTTCGGCTGTAATATTCCATATGCAATCTTCTTGAGAAACCGGAGACCCATCAAACCGGACTTGGCGAAACCGTTGGACGTTGGCCGTTGTCCGTTGGGTCAGTTGCATTTTTAGTTTATGGATCGTTTTGTGGGGCGTGGAATGTTGCTTACCTTGAAGAAGATGCCGAGGTAGTAGCGCTTCTCGCCGAGCTTCAGCAGCGGCATTGTCCACTTGTTTGGCGTGTACTGTGACTCGTCCACGCAGTTCGGGCAGTCTAAAAAAAGAAAAGAAGCAGAAGAAGAGGATAATAAATGTTTTACAAAATGAAAAAACCAAAAATATAAAATTAATGCGAAAAACGAGTAAGGAAATATAGGTGGGGGATGAGGATTTCAACAAAAAAGGACTCCCGTTGCTTAATTCTTTGTATAAGGAATATAAAACATATAGAATGTGGATGCTGGATGAAAAGTTTAAAATCTTGAAATATTTTTTAAAGTTGCTTTGTGCTCAATCCCCTTAGATGGTCAATTCTTTAATAAAATTAAGACTATCAAAGTCTCTAACTCATTAAAGTGGTTTATAAGAATCATAAACCAAAAATGATATATCCCCAGAGTTCTTTCATTAAGTCTCCTCTGAGTCAGCCGACTGACTGATTAACTAGCTCATAAAACCCATCTTAATTTCTGCTTTTAAATGCCGTACCCACCTTAAACGGACATCTTAGCTATATTTATTTATCTGTTTTGTTTGTCACAAGACTTTTGAGACTAATTGCGGATGATGTGCGACATGTTTGTTGTACAAATTGAGTTATGAAAGTCTGTCCGTCCGGAAAATAAAAAATAAAATAAAGTTTTGAACTTTAACTGGTTCTGGTTTCTCATAGGAATTCACCCGCCAACCAGTTCAACTCGATTTTAAATCCGAATGACTTCAGCATAATCCGCAATGACGCGAAAGCCACAAAAACTTGAATCCAGATCGAACTAGAACTCATTTTGAGAATGTAAATCAAGGTCGCGGGGTCGCAGCATTGTTTGGCCAAAGCCAGCGCAACTATGTGAAGGTCGTTTGCGGCATATTCTTTCTATTTCCAAAAAATAAAATAGGAAAACGACACTCGTAACGGCGAAACGGCAGTGGTTTCCCTTTTGTTTCGTAACAGACTTTCCGCTAATGTCTGTTAATTAATCATCCGCCGCGTGTGCCCATCCACGAACATTCTGCGAAGGTCTCGCCAAATGCTGACGCTGATGGTGATGACGATGATGCCGATTGTCGAATGCTGCCAAGATATATGACGGGGGCGTATCGAGTGGGCGGTAGACGTACTCTGAAACACAAATAAATTCGCAACGTTGTCCATGTGAAAATACGACCCAAAAGGCAGTTAACATTTCGACTCCGTCTCGTAAACAATGCAAAGAAGCGACTAAAAGCAATGCCTTAAACAATGCGAATATTTGGCAAGACTTTAGCTTAAAGTTGCATTATTTATAAGCCTTTAATGGATTTTTCTAGGAAATTTATAATCGGTAATTAAAGTCTTTAGCTTGCATTAAATTTAACCCCAAAAACTAGGCAACGATTTGAGATAAAATTGGTAATGGATTTAACAAATGACTTTTTCACTTCTGTAAAAGCCTAAAAAAGAAATTAATTAGCATCTTTAGCTTTTATAGTTCCTAATTGATAGTTCAGACTATTATTTTATACTATCTAATTTTTTGGCAAACCTTTATTGCAAATATTGCTAATTTATTTGAAGGGGATTCACTTTATTTTCGCTGCAATCTTCGATTTGCACAAACCATTCGCTCACATTGACTTGTATTGCATGATGAAATTAAGGCTTTGTTGTTAATTAATAACTAAACTAACCAAATACCGGTTGTCCCCTTCCTGTTTCTCGGTTCCTTCATCAATCAAAAAAGGTGCCAAATTGATTAGGAGCCGAGCAAACATTGAAATTTGCATGCACTTCAGCCTGTCTGTCACTTTTTGCCAATCAACTTGAGAGATAACCGTAAATTGAAATACATTTATTTATGCGTTTATTGTTTATTAATTTTTCAAGCAAACACTATGGGATTATATATATCGTGTGTGGAGGCGATTTAACACAAGAGTTAAAAACCAGTTTCGGCTCAAGAGGCGATTAAGCAGAATGCCGAAAAGTCAATGTCAATTTGGTGTTGCCCCCAAGTAATTATGATTATAAAAATGAAAATTAAACAAGATGCCTGAGACCTTCGTTAAATTTGCAGGGAGACATGTGCAATTTATGAGTTAAAAACTTTTATATATATTTTTATTTCGCCGAAATGCTGACATTCAAACAGAAAATCAATCTGTGTCGCTTCCTGCATAATCTAAACATTTTTATTGAAGAATATTTTCTGTGTATGTTAATGCTAATTAGCCAAACAACGTCAGCCGAACAAAAGAATATTTAATATTTAAATGGGTTTCTTCTGTTATTTTCAAGTTTATGATTATGATTTGACTTTTATAAATGACATAAATTATTTTCTATTCCAACAGTTGCAATTTTTTATGGAGTAGCGAAATATTGGCATGTCGAAGATAAGATTAAACCTGGAACTCAGCTGATTTATGATTATCTTGTCGGCGGGAATAATTTAAATTCATTTTCAATATTAATGCCCTGCACAGCCTTTTAGCCCTGACCTTCAGTTCAGAGCTTTATTTTGCTTTTAACCCAATTAAGGCTGATCTCCTTTATTCAGTGATTTATTTTGGCCGTTGTCTTAATTTATTTTGCTGCTCGTGTCAACGAAATGCTTTATTTTATTACAAACATTTCAACATTCATCAGCGGAGGCCATAAAAATGCAGGCAGGTGCAGAAACGGGCGAGACATTTGACTAATTTTGGACCCGAAAAGGCAATACAAATCGAATTGGGCCAAAAACAGAAAGAGAGATAAATTCAAATGGAATGCGGCGGCGGCAAACGGTAGCTGTCCAAACATAGTTTATATATCATCCATTTTTGGCTCTAAAACTCCTCAATTAAGCGTTCCAGCCCCACATACACTCTCATTCATCCCAGCGGAAAGTGAAAGTAGGTTTTTTTATTTCCATTTTTCGTGCATTTCTCTCCAGAGTCTGGACAGGATTCCCTCTCTCATGACATGACGTTATGTAAGAGCTATGTATGTATGGGAAGCTCTCATTTTTCTCTGTTTTTTATTTTCGTAATTTTATGGAGAACATACCAGCCACAGGACCTGCTTTCGGCGGCGAGGCCATCGTCCTGTCCAGACTGCCTAGCAGCTGGACGCAGATTATCACAGACAAAGCGATATACTTTTGCATGATTCCAGTCGTGGCTGTTATTCAGTTATATATTATGCAAATGTATTTATCTTTTTCTACACACTTCCGCACACTTTTACCCTGAAAATTCCGTAAAAATACAATGTTTATTTTGTTGTAAATGTGATTTCGCTTTTTATTTTTTTGTTTATGCGTGGAGAAGATTCAACGCATATTTTTCTCGGTCGTCGGTCGGGTTTTGTTCGAATTATGAATTATTTAAGTTAATTTATTTTTTAAAATATATACAAAAGATGTTTATCGAACGAAATCGAAAGTTGGCAAAATCGAGGGAATAGAAAAAGAGGCAAGTAGCGGCGATATCGGAACGGATCGAATCGAAACGAGGTGCTGGAATCTTGTGCGCAGGCGTGCGCCCAAACTGACCGTCGGCTGTAGAAGAACTAACTCTTTCGGCTAGCCTCGGCTTGAACCAAGGCAGCATTTCTGCCTGAGATTCAGATAGAGGGAAAGACGGCTCAGAGAAGCTGCTTGTCTCTCTCTCTGTCTCTGGAGTTGCTTAACTGGTTCGAGAGAGACCTGAACGGCGTTGGAGACGAACTTGTTTGGCGAAGCGAAACCCCAAAGATTACCATCGGAGATGGAGATCCAAGTATGGAGCATGAAGCATCCACTGGACAGCGGACACTTGCGGCTGTTTGTCAAACACTTGACGCGGGCCCCAGCAGGGGATTCGAATCCGAAACCGAATCTCGAGCTGAGCTGCAGAAGCCTCGCGCCAAGGTGACCATTGCCGGAGCGTGGATTTTGGTTTTGACTTAAAACGAACACCAAAATCTTAATCAGAACGGTTTTCTAAGTTCAGACTCGAATAGGGGTTACCTAAGGAGCTTAGGAAATAGTTTAACAAAGTATTTATATTTAAAAATAAATATTTATTCACATTCTACAATACTTTAAGATTTGCTGAGGAATTCTCAATCATTGCTCACTTCCCGTGAGGTATTCCTCAAAGCTAAAGGAACCGAAAGACTTGTCCCAAACACCTCCTCATGACTCACAAACTCATGATCATAAAACACCCATAAATATTTCAGAGTTCACATAAATCTACACCCATTTAACATACTCTGCAACTACCGGGTACAAGCTGCAAACAAAAAAAAAAAAGAAAACCAAAGTGGAATCATTTTCAAATTCTGGTTTCGCTGCTGCGGCTTCTAGTTCTCATTTCATCTCGAAGCTCATCTCAAATGGATATAAAATATTCTCTTGGATTACGCAATTTCACCTCCGGGGAGTGGATGCATCCGTGAGATATAGACGTGGGCCTGAAAACCCAACAAACTTCTCACTGTTGCCGGCCGAATTTCTTGAATTTCTTGACGCCGACCTTGGGATGATGCAGATGATGAACTAGTTTGCTGGCTTAGATTGTTCGATTTCGGCTGCTGGCGTTTGCCTTTTCAATTTCATTCAGGCCATACACTGCGTATGCGTGATATTTGTCAGAGATCCGCCAAGTGATGGGAAGATAAATGTGGGATGAAATGAGAGACCATGTATTTCAAAAGGTGTCTCTCTTAAATTTTAGACAACATTATTTGCAGTCGAATGAGTTAGGATCTAACATTTAAATCTAAATGTTTAAGGGTAATCATTTGTATTATAAAAAACAGGGGAAGTTAAGATAAATGTGGGATGATTTTAATGGAAAAGTAACATTATTCCGAAGGGAAATAAACAGAAGAATAAGTAATTAATTTCCTAAATTCCATTGGCTAAATTAAATGCTTAAATGTAATTATTTCTCTGCAATTATCTTTTTTATTCGTAGTTATTTATACGATTTCATAAGCTTACTTAAGACTTTTCTTTAACTAGTTTATTAACTCGTGTCCCCTGAATTCCAATAATTCCTCAAAAAACATTACGATTAAGAATAGCATTTATTTCTCTGCTTAAGCTCCTAAAAAACTATGGCTTTCATAAAGCACAGCGTGCCGGCAATTAAGTCTTGGCCGTTAAAATTGATTGTACAAAACTTATTGACCACTTTTTGCGGAAAACATGAAAATCAAATGTCAGCAGCTGCTGGAAAACATATCGAAATGCCGGAGGAGAGCCAAAGAGTCCAAGAGCCAAGAGGAAAACGCATCTGCAATGGCCGCAATTTGTGAAGAAATCCACACTGCAAGTCGACTGCCGCCGCTTTGCATATTTCTTGATTTTTCTTTGCCTTTTTTTTGTCATGAAAAGCCACTTCACCTGGCTGCTTGCTTGGTTTGCCTTTTATGTCTTGTTTTTTTATTTCTGCTGCTGCTTACATGTTTTAAATTAAATTTTTCGGTGCGAGTATCTTGTAAGCGGCATCGTTTCAATTTCTTGGTTCTCCTCCGCTCCCGGAGGCTGGACTAATTCATTAATTGGAAGCAAGAAATCGATGAAACACTAACAGATTCAGAGCAGCAGCTACTGCGACGTATTTATTCGATCTCTTCTGTAGTTTTGAATGCAAATAAAATCAAACGAAACCACATTAGAGAATGAATTTAGGAATATATAGGCGACTTTGGGAGTTCATTGCTATCTACCGAAAGCCAAGGCCAAACGTGATAAACTATAAAATTCTTTAGCTCAATGTTTAGAGAAGACTCTTCAAATCGGAAGTGATTTAAATATATTCTATAAATATCACTTAAATGGGAAATTCAAATTGATAAACTATAAAATTCTTTGGCTTAATGCTTGGAGGGAATCACAGAAGTCTCTTCAAATCGGAAGTGATTTAAATATATCTTTAAATAGCACTTAAGTAGGAAATTAATTGCTGGCTCTTACAATAAATTATATAGCCACTAATTGTTATGTGGATACATTTTAATAATCTTAATTATATAATAAGCCAGTGGCTAATGACCCACCAAAGATTTGCATAAATATTTAGTTTTCGTAAAACCATTCTTGGAATCAAGAGATTCCCCCAAGCTGACCCTCGGTTCGAGCTTGTGTGATTCGATTCGGGTGAATCCCCGGCAAACTACGCAAGCACCGGCCTTTGATGGATCTGCAAACGCAAAGTTTTTACAATTTGTGTGACGCTAATGGCATGAAAATTCAAATCTTATCTTTTGTATGCTAATTTTGAATATAGTTTCAGTAGGTCTAGGCGCTAGAGGCAGCCATTGAAGTGGTTTGCCAAACTAGACTAATTCCAGTTTTGTGTTTGAACCAAGATTAAGGCTAGGTTCTAAAGTATTTAAACAATAATAACGAAGGATTAATAAATTAAGAAAAAATATATAAATCAGCATACAGTTTGTACATCCTATATTCTAAATCATTCTCAATAATTATTGAGTTGCTTCACAGACACCTAAATTAATCCTCCTTTTCTGCTGCCAAAAAACATACTCATATAATTCATTTCCCTTTTATTTTCTACCTAATCTCAAACGACTGTCGCATTGAATTTAAAAGAATTGCTAACAAAGTTTCGCAAATCCTCAACTAGTTCTCAGCTTCGGGCTGTGGCTGTGGTGGGTGCAATGTCTCCTCGAGCTCAGTTTTATGGCAGCTCTTTTGTTTCACAGTCGACTCCTCGGACTCGTGTGTGTGGATAATAAATTTTAATGGTTTGACGTTTAACTTAAATAAAATCCCGTCATCGAACTACTTCTAGACGCGGCTCGATTCGCTGCGATGCGATTCGATTTGATTCGATTCGTGGTCGTAAAAAAGTTCGGAAGATTTTTGCTCAGGGTTAAAATCAAAGTGGTGGAAATGGGGGACAGTGGAGGGGACAACCAGTTTCGACCCTGGGCATCAAGTGAAATAAAAACCTTATAAATTTGCCAATTTTTTCGCCTTTAAGCTGTGCAAATAGCCTGGCCAAAACGAGGCTCGTCTGATTTGTTATGTAAACACCTTCGTACATATGCAGCCCGAGGCCATTCATCATACGCACTGTGGTCCCGCAGGCGACAGAGCGATCGAAAAACCAAACAAAAAGCTGCGAAATGCAAATAAACAATGAGCTGAGCTTAATGCCTGACAAGTGCAGGTAATGAGTTGGAATAGTTCCATACCGATAATGGTCATCAAGGGGTTAAATTGTGTTAAATGGTAAGCCAAGTTAGGGTGTTCAAATGAAATGGTTAAATAAGAAAAGCCACTCTCTTGCGACATAGAATGTGAGCTAATGGTTGATCGTTAAAAAGACACAAAGTGTGAGGAAGTGAATTCCAAAAGAGCCATAAAAAAGCCAATCGGTTGGCAACTAAAACCAAGAGGAAAGAATAGAATTAGGTATCAGCCACAAAAAACATTTAAACTTTTTATTCAGCTCCCAAAAACCCAATGAAATATTTACAAAATTAAACCCTGCACAAAGAAGACAATAAGTAAGACAAATAACTACAATTTAAGGAAGAAAAAATGTGAAAAATAACAAGATAATTGCTTCAACTTCTCAATAAGGGTTTCCAGCGGAATGTCCAATATAATTTTTAAGCTTCTTAAGGAATGTTCACGTACAAAAAATGGAATGAACATAAAAAACAACTCTTCAAGGAACGATATTGAAAGTGACAACAGCTTCAGGCATGAGATAAATCCCAAATATTGCCTTAAAAAACTGAAACATTTTATGGCTCGCGATAATTATGGCAATGAGGTGACTTGGGAGCTGGAACTAAACAAATTAAAGTGGATATTGATGGATGGACAGCGCAGCTAATGGCATAACCTCTGGGTAATGTGTAAGGTGAAGTCTAACAGCGATCTCCCGCCCGATCGCTTTATCAATGAATGGCCAAGTGGGAAATTGATTGATGGCTATTAGAGGAAGTTGGACCAAAATTAGATATATCGATCATAGTTATTTGGATTTTAATAATGGACAAAATAAGCAATTTTAATGGGTTTTACTCCGGATATTAAGGGAAGTATTTTAATTGAATTTTATAGGTTTAACTCTAAAATTAAATTCATTTTCCCATCTCTTACCCGCATCAACTTCATTCTCACTGGGATCCCGATGGAATATGTTGCCATAGTACTGATCATGCTGCTCTGACTCCACGCTCTGCAGCGACTCCTGCACATCGTAGTCAAAGTCCTCCTGATTGGCCTGCGTCTGCTGATCCTGATCCTGATCCTCATCCTCTTCGGGTCGCCTCCGACTGGAGCCCGTTTGCCTTTTCGTGGCTGCCGCTGCCAAGCGATTTCGCTGAGCTCCTCCTCCGCTCCGCTTGAAGTTGCCCGAAGAATCGCTGGCGGCAAAGCCCCGTGGCCTCGGCCTGGGCGAGGGCTTCGGCTTGGGCAGAATGTCGGCTATCGTGGGTATCTTTTGGTTGGCACTCCGATTGGGAAACAGTCGGCGCTCCAGATAGTTGGCAAAGATCTGTTGCGTTATCTGATTCTGGCGGGCCAGCTCGCTCTGGTCCAGTTGGAAGTTTGGACTGGGATTGGCGTTGGTATTGGCGCCTGAAATTATTTACAATTAATCACCGAACACGAGCAAGTCACCTCAGTGGATGGATGTGGATGTGTTGTGCAATCTCTATCTCTCTCTCCCCTTGACTTTAATGGGTAATAATAATTACATAAAGTGCGGGACCCACGTCGATGGAGGTGTCGTAGTCGTGTGAATGAAGAGTAATTAAAACAAAGAAGAAGCTTACGAATTTCGGTTACCCTTGTGCCCTAAAAGCCGAGCTAATGCCAGCCGCAGTTGGCCAAGAGAGTGGTGATTTTTTATATCACGTCGTCACTTGATGAATTTTTGATGGCCCAAAGTGACACGCATCCATCATTCAAGAGTTATGGGAATTGGGGGAAGCCCCTGCCTGATCGTGGCTTCTTGTGAATGAAAGTGAGAAGATCAGGTAATGATTGAAGCCATTTATTGTGTGTGAGGGCTCTCCATATGCGATCACTTGCCATTTCCCCTTAACAAAAATTGAACAAAAAGTATGTCAAGGCCAAAAGACTTTTACTGCCCAGCAGTTAAGCGGATTGCTGTCGTATTATTTTGAGTTCAGGTTCCCCGATGAGACCCGAAATTGCCAAATAATTGATATAAACTTTATGAGAGCGGCCCCCCGATTATGCCATAAGCGATGCTAACTGCCTGATGATGATGCATTAGGGCCACGCCCAGCCCTCAGCTCCTAATTTGAGTGGCAGTTTATGTTGAGTGTATCTCTTTTTTTTTTCTTTTTCTTTTGCCACGGAAAAGAGCAAAGAGAATCAGGCAAAAATTTTAATTAAATTAAATTTATTATGCAATTAAACGTAATATATATATATTTTTAAATATTTCCTTTTGTTAACTGCAACATTACGAGCCGAAAAAATAACTTGAAAATTCCGCCCTGACATCTCTGTGAAGGAGAGGGGATTTTCGGTGGCTTCAAGTACCTGTTGCGATTAAAGCCAGATTACCAAAAACAAGGCCTCTGGCCACCTGAGATAATGCCCGGCTTATCTGATTGCCGCCTTCGGTACATGGAATTGGACTCACCAAATAAGGCCAGAAAATCGGTTAGCAGAGATCTCTTCATTCGAGATCTTCAAATTATTAATGGAAACTTCGTGTCTCGGGTAATGGAGTGAACAATTTTTAATGTAATTTAATGGAAAGTAAAATTGAGAAAGTAAATCGATAAATGAGCTTAGATATTAATTGATTTAAGTTTGTGCTTTTAACTCTGAAAAGCGTTAATTATAACATACAAAATGGGAGTACGCAAACGAGGATTTATTATTATTTGGAATTTTATCTGATAAATAAACTGGAATGCTTGATTGAGAAAACAAAGCTGTAATTAATATGTTTTCAGTTCATTAAACTTTAATTGAGGCCTGAAATGTATTATTAATTGTATTTTGATTGTAGGAACAAATATTTTAACTGGAAATTAATTTAATAAATGTATTCAAAGCTTTTTTGTTACAGAGAAATATTTGTTTTTATGAATTTAAAATTGAAATAGGATCTGTAAATTCTCTTAAATAATTTCCCATGCTACAAAACATCAAAGTTGTAATCCAATTAAACAACAACTTCCAAGACCACTCCAAAACAAATATGTGAAGTAATTTTTTAATCCCAGCCGGCGGATGTGAACATTATCCAACAATCTTCCACAGAATTTGGAGTGCTTCGAGAGCTCAGCCCACTGGGGGAATAGAGCAAGTCATCGAACAAGACCGCCAGTTTGGCATTAATAACCAATCAAGCTGGAATTAGACATTGCCTTTGAGGTCGCTCTAAGCAGAACAAAGGCGGCTCAACGCACTCCAAGAGTCTGGCCTGTGGGGAGTTCCTTGTTCGGCGATTGTTCTCCTGAGTCGCAAATCCTTGGCTTGTTAACCGTCCATTATGCGAGATAATTTACGTGCCATTGTTGGGTCCATTTGCTGTTGACCAACTGAAAGTTGCAGCGAAAATATGACAACAGTCGAAACGTGATGGCCTAAATGCTCTTGAAGTTTATTAGCGAGGCGAAAAGACATGAGGGAGTTCTGATCTCAAATCGTTGATCGGTAATCTTAAAAGTGCACTGAAAATTGTAAAGTTTAAATATGATTTCAATATTATTTGATAGATTTCTTGATACTTTTAAAAACTGTCACAATCTTGAGTTGATTTCATTTCTCACCGTGCAATTGACGATCGCCTGGGCATTCAATAACTTCACGACTCACTGACCCAGTTGTGTCCGATGTATATCTATATCGGGCAACAGCTATATAGCTTTGTAGCTATAACTATAGCAGATACTTGGAACCGGCTAATTGTCGCTGGCCCAGGCCCCATAAATCATGACAACTCGCTGAGGATGTTGGCTGATGTTGCCGTTGCCTTGAGAGAAAAACGAAGCGAGACGAAGTGGCTGGCAGCAAGCAGCAGCAGATATCGGAGGCTGTAAATCATTTTGGCTACATGGCATCTGCGGCTAAGAACCGTGGCAGAATGTATCTGTATCTGCAGCAAGCAGCTGCAATTGTAAGTTGCAACTGCAACTGCAAATGATTCGAGGGCCGTGCAATTGCCGCTTGGCTGAAAAGAGGTCAATTAGCTGCGAGGAGTTGCCCAGAAGACAAAGGATTTCGCAATTCCGCTCGCTAAACGTTTGTTTTTCGTCTTGTATTTAGCTTTTTACCAACTTCCACATTCCATAAAGATACTTTTTCAAACGC
The DNA here is from genome assembly GCA_035045905.1 of Drosophila anomelani. Classification (NCBI taxonomy): domain Eukaryota; kingdom Metazoa; phylum Arthropoda; class Insecta; order Diptera; family Drosophilidae; genus Drosophila; species Drosophila anomelani. The sequence goes on from JAWNOO010000165.1 coordinate 17,656,138, forward strand.
TCACTTGCGCAATCGAAGCTCTGGCTGGTATCTCTTGTTTAGGAGGTAATTACATTAGCAGCCCATGCGGCGTATACGTAACGCAGCTTGCGGTCAAACTTCTTTGATTGACGCACTCAAGGTGCCCAAGAATCTATATATTCCTACGTACATACATATGTACACACAAATTCGATACATTAGATCATAATTAAGTTAGCTTGTCAGTGGTGTTTCAATGTCAAGCTTACGACGAGGCGAAGAAAAAGATTTATTTAATCAATTCTGAAATATGTAATTATATTCATAGGCAGTTGTGGAGGAGTTTTACTCTAACTGGGAAAAGGCATTGTGATTTTTGTGGTTAAGCTGACATCGAATTAAAGGATTTATTATTTAAAAAAAACATATTTAATGTATTATTTCAACTGAAATCCTAAGCTGTAAGTAGAAATTAATTTGACTTTCTATATTCTATAAGAAGAGGAGAAACGCTTTAGTATTTTATTAAAAAATATATAAAAATATATAAGCTTTGAAATAAGTATTTTTCTCAATGAAATTCGTCTTGGAATTATGAACAATACAAATTTAAATTATGCTTTATTAAAAGTTGAAAACTTTGCTTTTTTACATTCCAGTTAAGATAATTCCAATCAAAAACAAAAAAAAAGAACAAGTCCATCTCAAACATAAAGTCGATGGTAACTACCTCTAAAATATCTCATATATTAAATATTATCAGCAGCCAAAGTGACTCTGATTAATAGAGACCAAAGCCAACTGAAAGAGTATTTTAATTCCAAACCTCACAAACACCAAACAAACATATTTCTTATCTTGACAAATTACCCTTTTAAGTCTTAGGCCCAAAGGCCATCACATATATTTATAGTCATTAGCATAGGCAGTTTCTGTATTTAGTTTTTTTCGGACAACTTTCAGTTTATTTCTGGACCTGGACATCACGACTTCAAGTCAATTCAAATCTCCAATGCAAATCGAAAAATTCTTTATTGGCATAATACCCGCGGTAATTATCGATGATGATGATGCCTCATCGAGAGGTGCTTGAACTCTGTATTATTTTGTTTTTCTTTTTTGGTAGTCAAAACTCTCTAGACTCATTCATCTTCGGTGGCCAGATTTTTAAGGGCAAAGGCAGTGGACACGTGCCTTGGTCTTGGCTGCGGCTTTTGGCTTTTGTTCTCGCCCCGAAATGTCACGAGGTGAAAGACTAAATAGTCATATTTCTTGCATCTTTAACTCGCCTCCTATGCATAATATATATTATTTAATGTATTTTCTGCTTTGCGTCAGTGTTTTCTTCTACTCAATATTTCATTTAATATTCTGAGGTCACCGGCATTCCGATACCAATTCAAAATGCAGCCGAAAAAAAACTCCAAATACAGAAGGGGAGTAAAAAATATTATTATAAAAACTCGATTTCTCGTTTTCGTTTTATGGCTGATTATTTATGCAACTAGAAGATGGGCAACGAACGCACCTCTGTTATGAAAACATACACACAATCTATCTAAATCGTATATAGTATATATGTATCCCAAAGATAAAGCCAAAGATGCGAAAGTTTGCCTCCGATTTGATTCGATTGCGTCGAGACTTGGCTTCGCTTGTGTGAAACTTAAATGTTTATAAACAGCAACAAATGCGAAATCCGAACAGCGGGATCCTCAAATGTCAAATGGTGCATGGGAAACACACAATTAGCATTTTAATAATGAGCAGTACGCCTTCGGGTGGATTGCTTTTGTTGTAATACATGAAAATCGAAAATCGATGCTGTGCTAAAATTTCTGGCGCTATTCTTTGAAAATATATATTTATTCAAATAGCTTCTCTTTTCATCTGATATTTATTTCAACTTTCTTGAGTTTGTTATTAATAAAATAAGAGGGATTATTGGCTGGACTTTCAAGTGGTTGTTTTAAATAAATACAAGTTTTAATCAACTTAACTTTATAGATAATAAATTCTATTCTGAATTAGTTTCTTTATTTTCTTTAGAAAATTATTGATTACAAAGGAATTAATATATATTTTTCATCAGCTGAAGATTTGTTATTTTCACATACAAACTGCATACCTAGTTTGTTATTAATTTAATTATATTAATTACTAAATAAAAATTTTCCCTTTTTATCAGTTTTTCCCAATATTTCCTTTTGTAGGAATCCGCCTTTAAATTACTTTCTTAAAGACCTCTTTATGTTTATCATTTGAAGCATAATTGATGGAATATATATCTTTATTTTCAATAAAATTATGTCCAACTAATTTTAATAATTTATTGATTTTATAAAATTAAAATTCCTTTACAGAAATTTAATATATTTGTTAATAGGCATTAAATCGTTTCCAATATTAATATTAAACCCTCAGTTTCGGCCATTAAGCTGAATTGCCACCCCCATTAAATCGTTTAATCCTTGAAGAGCCTAGACCAAAGGAACCCACTCTTTTTGAGCCTCGTTAAGAGGCCATTCCATGAGCCTTGGGGGATAGGGGAGACAAATGGTAACCTACAGCGATTCAAAGCAATCTGGCCAAGAGCAAGAGCAATTGTTAATATTTGCGAACCAATTGACACAGCCTCTTGATCAGCCTCTCGGGTGTCCATCAAAGGTTCGAGATGTCTCTGACCCTGACACGGATTTACCACTTGGATATGGATGTGGATGTGGATGTGGTTGTGGTTGTGGGGACAAGTGCTCACCTCTCTTATCACGGCCACTGGCGATGGGCTGGGGCTCTGCATGAATCTCGGCGGGAATGGGAACACTTGTGATGTTGGTGCTGGTATGGAATCCGTGCGGAAGGTTGGATACTTTCGCGGCATGTGGGGATGTGGGTGCGGGTACTTTGGTGGAGTGTTGGGGTACATTATAGCCGGAATCGACACTGGCCAGCGATATGAGCACTACGAGTAGCGTGGGGCGTAACATTATCACTTTGTTTCTGTTGTTTCTGTTTCTGTTTTCACGCGGACCAACTAGGCACCAAGTGTACTTTATTCGCGCCTCCGGAGAAAGCAGTAACCCCTTCGATCTCGAGCTGTAACTGAAAGCCAACTGACTGACTGGGGCCCGAATGTGTCTCTCCAGATCTTGGTCTCCTAAGACGAGTATTTGGTATGCAGCTCTTCGCTTTCTAAATTATCAATATTTAGATATCGGATCAACGGTCTTTTGTCTTTAATAAATTCAAATACTCGTCGTTTCTCCGCCCAACTATCATCGATAGAGCGACGGGGGCGGGGCGAAGTCAGTTCAGTTCGGGGCCATTAGTTTGCGCCTCCGAAAACAGTTTAAGATCGCGGGCTCCAGGGTTCGATGCCTGAACGAGCGGATTAAGTAATCGTAGCGTCGCGTCGCGGTCGCGATCTCCACAAAAAATTCACTTTCTTTCCGCTTTCGCAGAGAGCGCGGAGATTCAACAGAGATTAGACTGGGAGAACTGGAGCTGGGGGCCTCCTCTTACTTTTATGGTTCGATGTGGACCGATCTCAAAAGTTGCTCGCATTCGTGGCCGATCTCTCAAAGAGTCAGCACCTGGGCTTAGGCTCCGCTTTTTTTTGCTTTTCGTTAGCTCGGACTCGGAATATATTTTTCCTGCGATCGCAGACTTACAGACTAAAGCGTTTGAACGCAACTAAAACGAGTTCCTCGCTTGATTCCTCTCCGAACCTCGCTTGGTTCGCTTGGTCAGCTGCCAGCTGCTGCGATCTCCAATCTCCGATATCTCTTCCCTCTCCGAATATGTCTCTGCAGCAGCTCTACGTGTCTCCCAACTCGTTTGCGGTGACCAGACCCAGACGCATGCCTGACCAGATTACACGCCTCTCCTGTCGAGGGGCCCATCTCATGGCGTTTAATTACAGGTGTGCAATAGATGAAGATGATGGTCGGAACGGAATGGTATTCGTTCTCTGCTGCATGTCAGCCAACGCAAATGGATGTTGAGTTATTTTTAGAGGCAGAAGAGACCTTGAACTGCGGCAGAAATACCTTAAGAAGAGCTACTTAATTAAGTCACTTGGTTAATCCCAAGGGACTCCACAAAAAGCTAAGAAAAAACAGGGTTTAAATAAAGACTGAAACAAAACCAGAACCATCTACAGAAGGCGTCGAAAACTATCAATTTGTCTATTGTGATCTTAGCTTAATTTTAAAGCCCGCCAATTTGATATAAATTTAAGCAAAACAATAAAACTGTCAAATATAATAAATTCTATATGCATTTCAGTTTTCTTAAGGTTTCTAGTCAACGCCATATGGGGTATAAACTGGTTAACTACAGCTTTAAATATTCAGTGACGCTTGAAATTAATGTTTTATTTTTATTAATTTTAAAAATGTGTGCTATAGGGTATTTATAATTTCACAAAGCGAAAGCTGTTTTCCAAGGGCCAGTCGCTGCGTAACTTGATCCCTTCCAGAAGCTTCATCTTGTGACAGATCAACAAATCGTCTCCTGTGGTTTTCACACTCAAAAATCAAGACAAACTTAATTATTCGATATTACAATTTTGTTTGCAATATTTTAATTGATGCCAAATGAAACATTTACTAAACTATTGTCTAAAAATATGCATTATGGGTAACAGAAAGGAGAGGTTGTTATTGCCAAATCCGAATTTCGACTAAAGCTTTAAATTTGAGGAGTTCAGATGCGATCTGTGCAGGCTTAGAGAGCGGGTACAAGTCCGGTTAATTGTTCAGGATCAGATTTTATGGGTTTACTTCTTCTTCTTGCCCTTGCCCTTCTTGCCTTTGCCCTTCTTCTTGCCCTTTTTCTTGCCCACAAGAAGCATGTCCTCCGACACATAGGTCTCCGTGGTGACCTTGCTCACTGGCAGATTCAACGCCTGCTTGGGGGTCCTCAGCTCAATCTCAATGGTGTTCTTCTTGTGCTGCGACTTGGACTTGGTGCCCAGCTTGACCAGAAAGACATCGCTGTCGGTCTCCTCGCAGGTTTTGTAGCAGACCTGAGATTGGAGTAGAAGTTTACATAAAAATTAGCTGGTTTTGTAGGTAACAATATAATAATAAAATATATATAATATTGGCCTAACAAAAACCACCTAATTTGCGGTTGCACCTGTTACGACCACATGCATCTCCCCTGAACGATTACCATTAATAAAAATAAACCTATGGAAAGCTGAAGCAAAGCAGTGGCTGCTCCACACTTGGAGCTTTAGCTGGAGCAGATGTTATGCAACTGCCACACAATTGGGGCAATCGAGAGCCTTCCAAACAACACACCGGGTTTCCGTAGCTGCAGAAGTTGCACCACTTGCCGCAGCATTTAGAGGGGGCCCAGTCACGGATCGAAAACGATCATTCACACACGTAACCAACGATCCCGCTAAGGAATGCGGAGGCGATCTCACCGATTACATTTATCTCAGATTACAAATTCTCAAAAATTATGACAAAAAACCTGGATTACCAATTCTCGAAACATGAGAAAAATCCCGATTTAAGGCAACTTTTTAGTGAAACTAACAATTAAAGATGGGAATTGGATAGCCATTAAAAACTATCAACAAATATTACCGTAGGAAAAGCTAAATAAAGATTTTAAATTGATTTCAAATAGTGAAGACATATAAATATCTGAAGGTGAACTCACCTCTATGCCCTTGCGCCTGGTATCCACATTGACGCCCTTCATGGTATCCAGGATATCCTTTCCATCGGCCTGCATGCAAACAGTGCGTTGATTCCTGCTAGGACGTTGCGCCGGAACCTCACGATCGCATCCACCGGTTAGCCGTTGGCGATAGAGGTCCACCTTTGTTTCCTGCTGGTCAAGGGCCTCCTTAATCTTGGAGAAGGGCACATAATAGTTGTCCGTCTCTCCTCCATCATTGCCAGAGTACTTGATGTTGGCCCGAACTTTCGGGATGTTCGGATGATTGACGATACTGCCACCTGTGCGACGCTTTATGTGATTCCTGGCAATGGAACTGCGCTGCAACATATCGTGCAGACCGCAGGGCTGGCTCGGTATATTGATACCGCCGCAATCATCCTCGTTGCCCAGATCAGCATCCTTGGACCCATCACATACGCTCTCCACTTTGTGGGTGTTCTTAAGGACGCGTATGGTCAGGCCGCTGCCATTTAGACAAGCCTCGAATTCGTCATAGGCCTCCGGTCCTGGGTCAGGCCGAGTGGGTTGTATGAAGCAGGGTGCCAACTCCGGACTGCAGTCACAGTCGCAGCTGCATTGGCAGCACCCCCCGCAGCCATCGTCAGCGGGATCTGGAAATTATATTATTAGAGTATTAGCAATATGCATTGCATAAATCCAGAGATCCAAAGCAAACTTACTGGGCTCGTTCATTGGCTTCAGCATAGCATCGGTGATCTTGAAGTTACAGTTAACCTTGGGCTTCCTGCCCTTCTTACCCTTCTTCTTGGCCATGTTTCTTCACTAAATGCGATTGCAACTGATTACTTGTGTGTCTGGTGTGTGTGCCCCGAAAGACCTCTAATTATCAATTTTGATATTGTACTTCAGCATCAAATGGCGCAGCTGCCGTATAGCTCGTTTTCGCGCTGCAATGACACAAGATTATTTCGCGATTAATTAATTTAAAGAACTATTTCGAGAATTACGCGCACTAATCTGGTTCTGTGTTGTGGGATCAATATGTTCATCCAAAGTTCGCGTTAGGAAGGAACGAAAGAATTTAATTTATGTTTATTTTGAACGGCAAAAACCATTTCCCATTTGAATGTCTGAAACGAACGAAAAAAGGAGCAACGACTGCTCACCCAACGACTACTTGGAGATACTGGGAGCTCTGAGGGTTTTGAAAAAGCAAAGCTAGGAATATAATTTCGGGGCATACTTAGGGTTTTATAAAATTAAAAATACAGGCAGAAATCTGTGTTAAAATAGATTTTTAAAAGATAAAAAAGAATAAACAAAAAATATATAAGAAATAATCAATCCAAAAAGAGTCATAAAAAAAGCATTTAAAAATCGTTTTAAATTGAAAATAAATTGTAGAAATATTTTGAAATTCTCGTAAATGCAGAATTTTTAAATAATTTAATAATTTTTTTCGAATATTTCGTCAAAAGTTAGGATAACTCACCATCTTCGCAAGCCACATTGTAGTCCGCCTGACACAAGTCGCAAGTTCCGCTGTGTTCAGTGCACGGGCACGGACACGGGGACGAGCACGGAGACGGGCACGGGCACGGGCACCGACCCTTTCTCGTTTCAATTCTCTTCTTTTTGCTCGCCTGTAAGACACCCTCACAGATGGGTTCGTCACAGGTTGCGGAGGGACAGCCCAGATCGTCCACAAAAGTGACGGCACCTCCCTTCTGCCGCTTCTTGCCCTTGCCATCCTTGCCCTTGTCATCCTTGCCATCTTTACCCTTTCCATTTTTGGCTTGCTTGTCATCCTCTTTCGTCTTGCCGGCTTCTTCCGCCGCCTTGCGATCCTGGATATATCGGGGATGGGGCTGCATACCGCCGCAGGGACCACACTTTTGGAGCTTCTTCTCGATGGGTGATAGAGGACACCGCTTCGTGGGGACAGTGGGACACTCTGGGAAATAAAGTAGTGGGTTTGGGATTATTTAAACAATTATTTAATAATCTAAATGGATTATTCCTAAGAACCAAATCGGGACTCACCCCTATCGAACTCGTCCTCGCAGTAATCGGCGGGACAGAGCCTGTCCACATTGCAGGCGTAGTAGCGCAGGCACTTGGCTATGGGCTCCGTGCGCGGGGCGCAGGGATCCACCATTCGGCATTTGGCGATCGGTGGCTGGGGACAAGACTTGCAGGGCTTGCACTTGTTCATGGGTCCGCCGGTGGCTGTAGCAGAGGCTGCGCAGGGAGGGCAGGGATCGCTGGGACCGCAAGGATCACACGGGCACGGATCACAGGGTTCACAAGGCGGCGGACAAGGCGGCGCCGGTTTGGGATTTCTCGAGCAGATGCGGCTGAAGGGGAATGAGGAGACAATGGTCGGGCCATTGCAGACCAGGCGCATGATAATCACTATGTTGCCGGTCTGCATCTTGCAGAGATTGAAGAGGGGGAGCAGGCGCTTGGATAGCTCAGAGGTGGGACACCACTGCTCGTGTCGCTCGTTCAGTTTCTCGTAGCAGGAGCAGTTGTCCAGCAGCCCCTTGCTGTTGGGACCCTTCATTTTCGGCAGCTGGGCCACGTGACCCATTATGGCACCCTCCCAATCGGGATTCTCGGCGTTAAAGGACTCCCTCACCCGATCGAACATTGGCTTTATCGCCACCTCCGTGAGCCCGATGAGGAACTTACAGCTCTCCGTTCGCTTCTTATATACGTGCACCTGCAGCTTGTCCTTGTCCGTGATGGGGGACTCCAGGGTGAAGAGGGCACACTTTCCGCACTTGGGCGAGCAGGGATTGACGCACTGGCCCACCTCCCTGTCACAGATGTTTACATACACCGACGACCGGAATGTAATTTCCGTGCAGGTGGGATACTCCTCGGGAGCGCACAGATTCTGCCGCGTTATCAACAGATCGTCCACCACAAACTCCAACATATAGAGGAAGTTTCGGGCTATTTTCCCGGTTTTCTGGTTATCTTGGCTCTCAGACATTTTGTTTTAAGACCAAAGAAGACTTATAGAATTTTATAGAGTAATTTTGATAGAGTAAGTTTTGAAACCTAAAAAGCGGAAACAAGCACAACTCGAAATTTTGAGAATAAAAGTTAATGCCGAAATAGGAAGAGTCCAGGTGGAGACTATGTTGACTGCTTACCTAAGGCCTACTTTAAATCAGATCATTAATTCTTTGTAATCGCTGGAATATATTAGAAATCCAGATCCAAAATGAATCTAATTGCATCTTAATATTAAATATAAAATGCTTTCCACATTCTTTCATTTAAATGAAGTTATTATAAACCTGTACGACATCGAACTAAAAACGAATATTACCATTAATTAACCTTTACAAGATGCGATCATCTTTTATTGGCATTGCATGTAGGCGATGCCTTAAACCCGATTTACTTGTATTATCAGCAAGCAATAACATTCTGCGTTTATACAGAAGTTGACCTCCACAGATAATTAAATTAAAGACGCCGCCAGGGTTGAGGTTTTCTAGCAATGCATAAAATACTTTATTAATGTCATAAATGTTTCTACAAAAGTGATTGATCTACTTCGCAATTAATCGCAGTTAATAAGCGGCGGTGCTGCCTTGGCTAAACCAAAGCCCCACCTCCCCCCAATCGGACGTTCGAGAAAGAAATCCCAGAAAAACAAAGCTTGCCTAAAATAGTAAACAAAATGTGTAGCCAACAACAGGAATGGACTCGGCGGAATTACAACTAAAAAAAAAAGAGAACAGGAATAAAAACAAAACAGAAAGCGGGAAGGGATTTAAATAGTTTACAGAAATCGCATTACAGGATATATTCTTTTTTGAAGCACTCTAATCCTGAGAGGTACATCCTCCTCCGGGACAACTTATCCCTAGATTTAAACGATACTAACGTCATGGGCCTCGAAAGGAGATGGGCGGAAAAAGCCGCGGCCACTGCACAAACTCGATGCCGTAGTGCAGAATGCCTGTGGCACTCACGGCGATCATGGCGCCCCAGAACAGCATAAAGAGCAGATTCTCCGTATTGAACTCCGCCGGATAAGTCATGGTGATCATGAACATGGCTACCGCCATCAGCAGGACCGAGGGGAAGGTGAAGAACCTCCAGCCGCGCTGCGGCTCCAAAGGCGATGGCACTGCGCCACCCTCATTATCGTTGATCATATACTTTCCGAGGAACAGATCAATACCATCCTGCCTCTTTCCATCCGCAAAATTGTTCAAATAGTAGCGCATTAGCGAGTTCTTACCATCCTGCATGGCTCCGGCCTTCGTTCGCTTGCCCGTCCGCGTGAAATCCGTTTTGAGCGCTCCCGTTCCGGAGTATTGCAAAGAAATTAGATCCGCATTATCGGCCCACACACCTTTGAAGCGACTCTCAAAGCTACCGGCAGCCTGCTCCACTTGCTGGCCGACATGCAGCACGCCCAGCTTCTGCAGGACGGCCGTGAGGGATCGCCGGGCCAGCATGCTCTGCACCACATTCGTTCGGTCCAGACAGTCGATGCAGTTCGTCCGGAAGACGCCGGTCTGCGTTGACACCAGCTTGCCGTCGTCGAAGACGTGATAGAAACCAAACTGATTTTGCTCGTAGGCCAGTCGATCGATGAGTATGTTCAGCCTATCCCATCGCATCTTTCGGCACTCGTGATGGAAGTCGAAAGCCTCGTATCGCACTTGCTTGTCGCCCAGTTCCCGGATAAGGCGAGCGTACGTGGCCTCCAGCTCCCCCTCGGCGCCCTTCTGGTCCACCAGATTAATGGCCACATTGTTGCCGTACAAACGGAGTTGATCGTTGAAATGCAGACTGCAGGCGGCCAAATGATCTTTGCCCGGCACTAATTGCGGACGCGGTTTGTACCGTAGATTGGGCAACTGATGCCAGTGAAAGGGCATGCTGCCACGAGTTTGCACAAAGCCCGTAAGCTGTCCGTTAAATTCCACTATCTGCTCCGTCTCCACGAAGTTGGCCACCTGGCCCTGCTCGTTGCTGCCGCGGCAGAAGAGTCGGGTTCCGGCCCGCTCCACTGATCGCCTCGTCACGATGCTCCAGAAGAACGTCTGCCCGTTGATCTGCACCTGGTTGATGGACACAAAGCCCAGGAGCAGCGGCAGCTGGAATTTTTCCATATTGTCGCAATTGAACTGCCGAAGCGCATAGCCATTCCACACGAAGCGCTGATCGGCCCGCTGCAGCAGGCCCTGCTTCTGCTTCGGATTAGCGGTGACCAGCTCGCGCTGACGCTGCAGTGAGTGGGTGAGGTCGTAGCGGTAGGAGAAGTAATAGTACTTGGTGTCCAGCGTCTGGCGCAGCATATTGAGATACATCTCGTTCTCGTTGCGCTGGATGGCGTTGGGAATGTAAGGAATGATGTCATAGCCGGCCAGCCGCCACACAATCGAACCGTTGAGGACGCCGACAAAGATGCGATGCGTGGCCACTATCAAGTAGTCGCAGCACAGCAAATGTATCGTGCCCAGCACACCGCAGATTCGACGCGTGGGCCGCATGTTCTCCAGCTGGCCGCCGCTCGCTGACTGGACTCTGGTGACCTTGTCGTGGCGTCCAATCACCAGCACTTCCTCGCCTCCATTGGGCTCCACGATGAAGCTCTCCGGGGTGATGTACAGGTTCATGTCATCGTACACTTCGTTGGCCTCCTTGTTCTCCATGATTTCCGGGGGCGGTGGCTGGCCCAAATTGAAGTCTGTGCGGGGAGAAGAGCACAAAAAAATCGAATATTAATTTAAGATCTGGGCTGCACCTGTGCTGCTTCCTCTTCTTCTTGTTCCACGGGGCGGCTCACTTTCTGTAATCAGGAAATACCCGTCCTTATCGCTGGTGTTGCACACGCACAGCACCAAACAGAGCAGCCACAGCCAAGGCCTGAGCAGTTTTATTGTCGTTTTTATTGATTTAACACAGTATGCGTTTCATCAAAGTTCTTTTTCGCCAACTATTATTTTTTTTTTTATTCTACGTGTCAGAGTGACCGCCTATTACAGCTGAAAATATACCACGGGAGACAATCACTGTGGATTGGAGCCGGAAACGACAAAAGCGTTGCCACCCAGCTTTGGGAAATTTAAAATTTTCAACTCCGCAGACTTAAAAGCTTAAAATAAATTTTATTAAAAAGCAACATCTTTGCAGAAAATTCTTGGCAAATAAAATAAAAAAGAAAATATAATTAAAACTTTGATGAAACCCAAAAGGGCCAAATTAGGGATTATTATAATATAAGATTACAACGTACCTGAACACATGCATTCTTAATGGAACATGAAAAGAATAGTTAAATCTGTTAACCGTTTCCATTTCAGAGGTACAAAACCTTACCAACATCTGGCGAGTTCCTGAAATGACACCATCTAAACCATCGCTTCATTTCTCCTGCTTTTATCCTGTCATAATTTTGTAAAAAAAAGGAAATTATGACAATTTTTTAAATGAAACTATGTTAAGGCTCAAACCAAAAACACAATCATTTAATTGTAATTATTTTATTGTGGTTTTATTAATATAAAGCTATTTCTGACTGTAGCACTGTCAACGTTCGTTAAGCGTTTACAAAAAGTTCATAAAGTTAAAAATTTCGGTGTCGGACTGAGTGTTGGTGTGTGTGTGTGTGTGCGCGCTTCTTTCGACGTTGTGAGGAGTTTAAGGTTTTTGCTGGATTAAAAGTAGAAAATCTATATCGAAAAATACTTGACTGACATCCGCCGGCAATGTCCTGCCGCCTCCTTTTGGTACGAACTTTGTACATTACAAATTAAGACTTAGGCTAATCTGACGCGAAAGTTAGTGCATTAAGTAGACGAGAATGGCGGCGAGCGCGGTGGCCAGCAGTCCGGGAAGACCGGATCCCAGAGACGGAGCACCGCCCGTCCGGCAGTAGTATTCGCCGCAGTCCGCATCCGCGATGGTCCTGTACTTCTCGAGGACATCAGACCATTTGCACAGGCCAACGCTGCACCAGTCCAGCTGCACTGCATCCTGGTTGAGGAAGAAGACCACCTTCTCTCGGTCCAATTCCGTAGGACAGTCGTACTTCACCGCCACAAAGTTGCCGGCAAAGGGATCGATCAGGCTGCTCTTCCAGCGGCGGCTGCTCAGGCTGTCGGAGTTATCTGCCCGCAGCGGAATGTCATCCTTCCTCATGCCCAGGGCAGTGAGCAGAGTCAGCAGACCCGTGGAGTGGCCAAAGTGGGCCACGACATGCGGCGAAACTGGGTTGCTCAAGTGCGCCAGCAGATCCTGCACCAAACGGCAATTGAGGCGTCCGGTCTCGGGGAACCCATAGCCGGATCCCCAGTAATATTTTAGATCCTCGGCATACTCGAACACGGTCACCTGCTCGGGCAGGAAGGCGGTGCACCAGGCGCTGCTCCTGTCCACCTGCCACGCCTGCTCGTAGCGGCACATGTCGTACATCAGCTTAATGTCCTCCTCCTCCAAAGTGTACTGGAAGCTGTGGACATAAAATTTGTTTAATTTCTTCTAAAAGGTTTAAAGCTACAACCACTGACCCCAATCGCGTAGAGATGTCCTTGAGGGTGTTCGTCCATAGGCTGGACTTGTGATACTTCTCGTACTCGGATCCCTCGCCCTTGTAGTTCAGATCCTTGTACGACTGGCAGTAGTCATAGGGACGCAGGAGCAGATCCTCCTTGGGAATCTCAACGGGATGGGCAGTATTGACGCTACCGAAAAGACCCTCGGTGAAGGCCCTGAAGCTTTCCCTGGTGCGCTGGGTGTCGGTGTGCCGGAACTAGCAAGGATTTCATTAATTAATTAATTGAGATTAGTATACAACTCTGACCCACCTGATAGTAGGTATCGTTGTACTCCTTGGGCAGCACGCCGGGATAGTAGCGCTGGTACAGCTTGGCCGTGCCACGAAGATCATCGTATCCCTGACTGGTTAGGAACTCCTCCTGGTCGGGCGTAATGCTGGAATTCCACCGCCACATCTGGAGGGCTAATAAGTCGGTGGTGCACAGAGCATCCGTATCCGGCTTGGTCTTGGCCACCTTGTAATTGTTCACGATGAGATCACGGAGCTAAGAATGGGATTAAAAGTCAATTATTATTATTTTAGAAATTAGCTTGGCTACAAAATATATTCAAGTTTATTTTAGATCACAAAAAAACACAAAATTGCCTATCATTAATTTATGAAGGCTGTGATGAATACAAACGATGTACTTGTGAAAAATATTACGTCGTAAAAATGAGCAGCTCGATGCTTTATGATGCTTGTAATATATTGCTTCCTAAACTGGCATACAAATGAAATACTATTTTGCAATAAAAATGATTAGTAGATTGAATAGTAATCATTTTTAGTAACTATTAACTGAATAAAACAATTCAAAGACAGAAAATTCTCAAGAAAATGTTGCTACATACATAGATACATGTTGCTAAGCTAATAATTTCCATAAACATGTTGCTAAGCTAATAATTTCCATAAACATGTTGCACCACTCATGCTGTTGCTGAAAAATAATTCCAAACTTCCAGTTTTATTATCCAATTGTACACTATTTTTAGGAAAACATCCACACAAGGATTTAAAAATAAAAAACTACATTAATTAGCACACTCATCGGCACATTTCGCTTAGGTGATCTCATAAATCTTACAACTAAAAATAATTTGCAGCGAATTCCATTAGCATAAGTGCATTCTTCGAAAAGCTTTATCAGAAATTGAGAGCAATTAAAAACCCTCAGCGATTGCCAGTGCTCAACATATATTTATAAAATTATAATTCCATGTATTCCCAACTCACCTCCGCCGCTCGTGCGGCCTTGTTAATCATGCTCTTCTTGGGCAGCCGGGTTCCATGACGGTGAAAGATCCACATCTTCTTGGGCTCACAGCCGGGCACCAGGTACTGCCGATCAATGTCGCTGCCCTTGACGATCTGGTAGGCGGTCTTCGAGGAGAACTGGCGGGTCTGCAGGCGCGAGGTGTCCTGGGCAAAGCAGTAGTCATCGCCTCGGACGAGGGCCACCAGGGGCAAAAGTAAGAGCAGCAGGCGCATGTCTCTGGGGGGGAGGGAAAAAGAAAAAAAAAACAACCAAATAAAAGTCAGGTTGAGGCGGGATAAAGGGTTGCACGAATATTTAAGTGGGGGCCCAGCCTTTCCTTCAGCGCATATATCCTTGAACTGTCGCCCTGTCCAACTGGCGGCTGACTAAAGCTATGCCCTAATGGACAGGAGCAGGACCACGAGTGTCATATGTGGATCGCCGCCACCGCAGCACAGACTACAGACAGCGGAAAGGTGTGGCATTTAAATTGCTTCGCTGGCGTCTGGCCAGGCAGAGAACCAAAGAAAGCCAAGGGCTCCAAGGAACTCGAACTGGGAGGGGCGCCACAGAATCGAATTGAATGGAATGGCGGCAGGGAATGGAAATCCGGAGTTCGGAGCTCGGACCTCGGAGCTCAAAGGAAATGCCAGCACACACGCACCCACAGCTGGCCCTGAAAATTAGGCTAATGATTTTCGCTGACAAATTGCTGCAGTTCGTTCTCCACGTGGCTTTTGGCCATCAGTCCAAAAAGTCCATCAACTGTCCAACGCCGCCGCCTTTCTCCAATTAGGTCAGACCAACAAGTCTGCGATTGCCCATAGATTGCCCATAAAAGATTGTAATGTTTCAATTTAGGGCCCGCATCCAAGCAACTTTGATTAATCAACCTCCTTTTGCCGGGGAACCCCCTTCGATGGGGACACAATGGCTCATTAGAGCGTGTCTTTGACAGCTTGTAACATGAGCTAAATCTAATCTCTAGGCAGGCCTGTCGCTGTACCTCAAACATTCCTATCTAGAGGGTTACTTTCTGGGAGTTTTTCCAAGCACAATTAGTATGAAGAAAAAATTAATGTCGTTGTACTGCCGTCACAGGCCTTCGGCAAGTCTCAAAGCAGCCATTGTTGGATTGTAAGTATCACCTGCTAAGAGCAGCTTAGCCAAGCTTTAGCTTAAATTGCAATTATAATCCGACAGTGCACCCTCCGCTGCTACCTTTGGTGCGGCTGCAGTCATTGGTATCATCTACTTCACCGATTGGAGGGTTGTCACCAACTGGATTCCCCTCTATAATACAAAGTATCCCAAGCCGGAGGAAAAATGATTCTCTTATCCAAACCATATGTATAAGCGAATCCTTGAAAATAGTGCCTTATGTTGAAAATTAACCAAATAAACGTTTTTACCAATAATATTCAATGGAAAATGTGCAGCGATGTTTTCTCTAGGATTTATTTGAAATGCTTTTTGTGCGGTTTAATGTTACCGCTGTGATCTGTGTGTGTGTTTGGGCAATGCATTTGGAGGAACACGCTTCCAAAACAAATAAATGCTCTGCCAGTCAAAACACAAGCCAGAAGAACAACAAATAACAAATTGTTGCCGCAGCACCCGAAATAGATGAACCAAAAAATAACCCCTCCAAAAAGTATTACTATTTTGGTGGGGTTTTTTTTGTTTACAATTTCGCCCCCATCGATCGTGTCGGAACGGATCGGATCGAATCGGATGCTGGCAAATGCAGAGTTGGGCAACCTGTTGCAGAAATGGAATACTGACGTACACAGAAAAAATATAATTTGTATAAAAATATATTTTTTAAGTTTAGATTTCGAGTAGTTGAGATATAATAAACAATTTTGGAATTATGAAAAAAGGGGGTACAATAAAATTATTATTTAAATGAATAAAGCAAAATTAGGAGAGTTTATTTTAATAATGGTTTTATGGCAAGTTATTTTCAGAAGCCTTTTTGAAATAATTTAAAGGATGTTTGTTTATATTATTACTTAATAAAATCTTGATAACCTCTTTTGCTTAGTTTGTTAAATTTAATTCAAATTGAAGCTAAATATTTTTCTTTTCTTTTTCGCTTATGAAATTTTGTAGCCTCTCTTCATTTATTTTTTAAATATTTTCTGTAGCTAATTTTCTTCCTGTTTATCTGTGACGTCATTGCCATAGCATTGACAGCTGCAATTAGCTTGTGAAATTTCCAATTACATTTCCCAGGCGCGGAAGGCCAAAATGCGGAGGAACTGACACACGCATCTAATTCAGCTGTCTCCGCCTCCGCCTCCGCCTGGCATCTTTGCATTTTCAAGTGCAAATAATTGCCTCACATGGCATCCATCGGATCGGTTGCACTTTTCTGTTGCCATACCCTCGATATATATATTACTATTACTCGATCTCCGATCTGCGATCTGCTAGATCCCTCCCCAGGCGGCACTCCCCTAATCAATTGAATGCGCCGCCTTTGTTTGCATTTTCCAGTCATAGAACACACATCGTCATCGTGCCCCCGAACCCCAACCCATTTCTAGTTTTGTGTGTTTTCTCAATGCGAAATTAAAATTCCAATTTGACTGCCATCTTTCGTGTTTACTTGGCGGGCATTTATGAACTCTCGCGCTGCCCCACCACCATTTATTGTAAAACAGATTCGCCACGAGATGGAAAACTAATTTAATCTGCGAAAATAATATTAATTACACTCCATTTGTTTTGTATTTGCGAATGGGAGAAATGTGTGCGTGACATTTGGCTAATTTGCGTATATTTGCAGCTCCCCTTGGCCGCCTCTCCCTTCAACAATTCCCTAGTTTTTATATTTTTAAGAGATCTGCCCTCGTGCTGGTTTCATCGGCTGGTTTTTTGGTTTTTATTTAGAGCAAATGTCCATAAATCAAAACCAGAAATTTATTTTCAGTTGCTGTTTTTCTGCTGTTTTCATTTTAACTAATTTATTTTGGGTTCATTTTTAGGTTTTTCTTGTGATGTTTTCTTTATTTTTTGTTGGTTATTCTGCAGAGACTGAAGTCATTGCCAGCGATTTGATTCGAATTCATCATTTCACCAATTGATTTTTCCAGCCTCAGACATACTGATCGATCTGAGATCATTGAACTTTTTAGGGGGAAATAAATCATTTTCATAACGAAATGATGGCGTAAGATATTTGCCTTAAGTATCTAAAACCTCTAAGTATATACAACCACCTGTTAACTCGTTAATTAAAGCAAAGGCACAACACCCAACATTTAACTAATTATTTCAATTACTTTCCTGATGGAAAGGTTATCACCGAATTCTGATTCCCATTCATCATTTCGTCAATTGATTTTCCAGCATCGATCATTCGATCGCTTGCTCTGCGAGATCGTTGAACTTTCCCGGGGAAATTAAATAATTTCGATTACGAAACGATGCCAAGCGAGAGATGTGGAGCAGAGAGAAATACATACGTCAGATACTTGCATCAATTGCCGGCCAAAGTTAATTGATTACACACGCAAGCAGCTGGCTTTTAGGAGCGTTTTGCAGCTGACTTTTCACAGCTGCCCGCGAAAATTGTCGCGGAAAAGAATCCCGAGAAGAAAAGCGAAATCAAAGCTCCACCAGCAGCAGCTACTGTTCATATTAATTAGCATATCAGCGCGAGCGAATGCCAGGTCGACTGACCAATTATCGTAATGATGCTCAAGCGCAATTCACTTAAAATCCCCGACACGTCGCCGGATAATGGCACATACATCATGCACGCCATATACACCCGGCTATTACACGGCTATACGAATTTATGGAGGGTCTTGGGGTCTGGGGTCTGGGGGAGACCGGAACATCCATGTTCCGCGTAGAAAGCAATAAGGCAAGGCGTAAAAGACAAGGCCACTATCTTGTTAATATGCAGACATCGCAGGAACCCCGGAACCCCTGATAATTCTAAACTGGCGCTCTTCTGGAGAATCTTTAATTATTAACGACGATATACCCGAAAATTGCCTGGGAACATTAAGTATTTAATTTATCACCATGGATCCGGACCCGATGGCGACCTTCTTCTCCATTACAAGTCGGATAAGAGAAAGAGAGATGCCATGGTCTGGTTTGTGTTTGTTTGGAAAATTTCTAAAATATGCCGCCTGCTTGACCTCAGCGATCTCTCACATAGACGCAAGTGTGATGTGCTGTGTGTCTGGTATCTGGGAATTTTGTAAGAGTTTCCAAAAGTATCTCGGAGACGGCGGGGCTCGAAAATAGAATTGCTTCATTTCTAATGATATATTAACTAATGCCCATTAAAATGTGGAAAGCAAAAAGAGTCTATTTTTCGCTGGCAGACAAACAAGGAAGGAAAAGGAGGGAACTGAATAGCAGGGAAAGTGTTTTCGGTTAAGGTTAAGTGAACGAAAGCCAAAATAAAAGCAAAAGGCGGATGCCAAAATCATTTTTGGCAAACTATCAAGATTGAAAAGCTTTTGACAAATTCTGTAATTTATTTGAAGCGAGTGTGGTGGCATTTTCAAGAGCACCTGATCGCCAGAATTTCTCTATATCTCTCTCTCTATATAAGCAAATGGAGGAAATGCTCCAAACATATTTACACAGCACAAAACGCAATCAAAGTAAATTAAAAGTAAATATTTACAAAGTTGTGCAACTTAGTTCGAGCGATTAAAGGGGTGGAGGAGGGTGGAATTCAAACACTAATCGACATTTCAAGAGCAAAAAGTGGCGCAGCTGCAAAAAAAAAAGATAGCACAAAAATAACAAAGAAGAAAAATTAATGAATTCCTGCCAGAAATATACACAAGTATTTAAATACTTTCTAAATCCCCAATAAGCCTGTTTAAAATATAGTTATTTAGTTGGAATTTAATGTTGTTTAGTTTATATAAATAATTAAAAGTTTTTTATTTATTCTATGCTTAATTTGGAAAGGCTTTTAAAGTTGTTTAAGTAATAAAAATAATTCAATACATAACAAAAAATATTCTTATCTTATTTGGTGATAAAAAATATTACTTAAAGCTTTATAATATATCTGTAAAAGTCTGATAAGGTAAATAATATTTTAAAGGGGCAAAAAAAACGTAAAAATTCTGCAATTAATGTAAAGCAATAAAAACCACCAAAGAAAAACTGGAAAACAAATTTTAAATTAATTTAAAATTGAGATAGAAAAACCAACAAGAACCACAAAACGCCTTTGAAAAGTTAGCTCAAGGCCAAGTTTAATTTATAATCCCATAAAGATCAATTAGAAATCGTTATGCAACAAGCCTGTAACGCAAAAAACAAACCACATCAATTTTCTACTCAAACGAAGTAAATAAAATCTCAATAAAAAGTGCAGATTATGTGGGCTAAACAAATAAAATAAAATTGAAGGGAGAAAAAAAGGGCAGGTGGAAAAGCCTTGCTATGGAAACAGCCGAACGAATTTTCCGAGAGAAAACTGATCGCAATTGCGACAGGGAGAGCAAGAAAAACGCTGAGGAAAAACAAGTTAGAGTCAACGGTCTTTGGGTCTTTAACAACCGGTTTTCCCAACCAAAAACATTGTTTGTTGTTTTGTTTTCAAGTCTTTTTGGCCCACATAATGGGCCAAGACCGACTCTACCCTGCACCCTCACCCACGCCCCTCAGGTAGGTAGCTGCTGAGGCAAATACCAAATAGCAAATACCATTTACAGTGGAACTTCCATAACTCTACAATATATAATTACTATTTTACTATTTTAGGCCAAATTTGGGTTATTAAAAAGATCATAAAACCCATTTAAAGAACAAAATAAATACCTAAAAAATATATTATATAAAAAGGTTTCTTTTTTGAGTCTTTTGCAATGTAGAAGTTCCACTGTACCAAATAGCCAAGTGTCAAGACATTGAAGATTGAAGCCGTCAACAAATTTGGGCAGCAAAAACGCGCGGGAATTTCAAATATTTCCAAAGGCTCAACCCGAAATTATGTACCAAGTATGTGTGAAGGGGCAGCGGCTCCGAAAATAAATTAAATATTTAATGTGCCGCCAAGGGAAGGAAGGAATTCTCTTACAGAAAAGAAGGCGTGGAGGAGGAGGAACATGGCGTGTCCAAGTGGGAGTCGCGTGCACCCCAGGGGAGCTGGTCATAAATCTGGTAATCCGGCACAGGACGAGGGGGAATTGGCAGTACGAGACACTTGTGTCAACTATTTGTTTGCGTAATTTGCTTATCTTTGTGCGGCCATCCATTTTAATTGCACGCGCTTGGAGACCTAATTATTTTAAGCGCGTTTTTAAACGCGTGCGAAACGAACTCTCGACGCGGTGAGCTGAGCGGAAGGCAGGTGGGCCTAAGCTAAGGTAAGCCAGGTAAGCCAAATGATTCAAGCAGCTGCCAACGGGCTAATTTGATTGCTTGGCCAACGAAACGCGATTCAGCAACAAATTCTAGCACAAAAAGATTTTATTTTCGCCTCCTAGAACGTTAAACTTCTAGCTGGAGTTTGGCACTTGGGGAAAATAGTATCTACAAACTACAAATTCTATAAAAAAATAAATTATATATATTTTGGCATATGCATACATTTTAAGTATTTTAAAAAAGGGAAATACAAATTTGTCAACAGCTTTTAAATTTCATTTTTCATGTCATGAAAACAATTTATTTGCAAACAATTTAGGTGAGAAGAGAATTTTAGTTTATTTCCTTTAGGATTATATTTAAAAAATAAAGTATGAGAAATATTTATAAAATTAGAGATAGGTTACTGGAATCCTGGAGTTTGCATAATGTTTGTATCAACTTAAACATTTATATATTCCTTTTTTCCTAGTGTATTTTTTCTCCAGGGCAAAAAGACGAACAAAATAAAGTCCCACGCTGCGTGGAAATGGACACCAAGGAAAAAACAAAATAAAAGAAACGTTCCCCAACAACTGATTAATGTAACCACCTCAGGTTTTTCAGCGTTTTTCATTCATATGCAAAATGTCGAATGGTAACAAGTTAAGATTATTTCGCTGAGCTCATCACGAAATCGAAAAACAAAACAAACTAAAGGCAAATACAGAAATACGTTATTTGTGTTAGCGGGATGATGCCCGCGATTGTTATATAATAATTATACTCAAATTATATAGACGTCGAGCGTCGAACAGGTTTCCCAAGTTCCTGCCACCTCTCGACACATTTCTCTGACTTTTCTGACAAAAATAAACGCAAATAAATTGCAAGCTGCAGGTGCAGCTGGGAAATCTAAGTGGTAATAAGGCATCTAGAGAGTATTTTAATTGTTCAATTAAATACGAGATGATCGCGAGAATTTCTTGCCGCAATTTATGGCAAATATATTAACGACATTTTTAGCGCTACATAAATTATGGTAATTTTATTAATTTAACCAAATTTCTTGAAACACACACGAACAACACACACCTATATTTTAAAGCTTAAATGCTTGGCCTAAGTTGAAATCAAGTTTTGGGCTGTTTCTTAACTCGAGCGTTTTAAACCGCACGACGCGACCGCTAGGCGTTCGAAACGGAACTGAAAACCGCCTCGGAATCGCCTTGCCAAGTAGCCTCACTCTCTCTGCCGCCGCACAGTGGGCGAAATGGACAATTATCGAGTACACAATTCAACTTTTACAATGAAAAATATTATTATTTGGTTTAAATAATTCATAAATTAGTGATTATGCCAAAATATATGTTTTTCTTTAATGTATATTTCAACTATACAAATTATTTAACTCTTGTTGTCGATTTTATATCAGCTACCTAAGCAAACGTCACCCACTGCGCACTCTGACACCCTTAGGCTTGCTCCCTGATAGAAGAAAGCGATAAGCGATCTTAGAGGTAGGGGCAGGTGAGAAACATTGTCAACTCAGGATTAATTATATGCATTTTTCGGGCCCTCTAAGTCTGTGAATAAAATTAATAATTTAATTATATTTGGCCAGAGTGTCCTTATTTTCATAATATTTTAATTCGTTTTAGTACTTTATTGCTTGTTTCTTTTCTAAAAATGCAATCCTCCCGTTTTTGTGCTTATCTAAATCTGATTTTCCTAAGTGGGAATTTCTGTAATTACATTACATTAGCGTTTTGTCACAACAATTTGTTTATTTTGCTATCTCTCGCTAGTTTTATCTCCCACGAAACACGAAACTCGCATAAGTTTTAATAAAACGCAATTTTGGTTGAGTAGCGAAATTCCGCAAACAAAGCAAAAATAAAAGTAATATCTATCACTTACCTCTAAATCAGTTATAGAAACTCTTGAGCTTGTTTTCCTAGCTCTACTGTCGCTTCTTCCGATAAGACAAACAATAGATGGTCATCAAAGTCCAACTCTATGGGACAGACGTTCAAGTTTACTACCCTGAAGGCGCTGCGCTAATCACATTTGCCTGATAACAACAACTTCTATAGAGAGTATAAAGATCCTTAATATAGATTTTCGTCGGAATATCATCACATGTTTTCTCTCCGAAGATAAGTAATTGATTGTTGGCGTCAAACCCGTGCAATCTGGTTCCTAAACAATAAGATTATAAAACTAAGTGACATCTTGAAGTGGCAGTGATCCATTTTGAATGTCACAATCGTAAATATGATGACGATTCTCAAGGATTTATTAACGTCATACCGCAAAGGCAGGAGAAGTGGGTATTACGCATAGTTAACCGCCATAATCAGGTAATATAAGAAAGTTATGGGGGTACTTGAGAATTTCCAAGAGTTGATTCAATTTAAACACGTATAAATAAATCAGAATGCTTAATAACAAACTTTTATCAATATAAATATATTTCAAAACCTTTTAACTTATTGAAAATCGCGCCGATTGTTTGCCTCCCTCTTATTCTCGTTATCGAATAAAGACTTTCCCGCCTTCATAAGGGTCACACTTTTAGTAAATAAATACTAGATTTTAAAATGTCGATAAATAATGACCTATCGACCACTTACCACCACTATTTAACGTTGCAGCTGCTCCATTTTACTTACTGGTCACTTTTTAGCTATTTTTAGCATTTTTTAGCTATTTTCGTAGGCCCATCCGATAGCTGGCCACACTGTACCGGACGTGCTTGGCCGTTGATTTTTGAACTTATCCACTTTATCACGGATACGTTATTCGATTCTTATTGTCTAACGTTGCCACTCAATATTCAGGTCGTTGGCGTTGCCAGTTTCTCAGTTGATATAATCTGGCATCGAGAAATAAGAACATCGATAGTTTTACCGGTTGGGAATTCATGCCCGATTATTTTACCGATTGGGAATTCATGCCCGATTATTTTACCGATTGGGAATTCATGCCCGATTATTTTACCGATTGGGAATTCATGCCCGATTATTTTACCGATTGGGAATTCATGCCCGATTGTTTTACCGATTGGGAATTCATGCCCGATTACCGATAGATGACTATCGACAGTGAGAAACGATGTATCGATTTCGAGGAATGCATACACACTAAAATACATACACACTCTTTTTTAAATATCATACGTGCTTGGCCGTTGATTTTTGTAATTCCGACGCGCAGCCGTTGACGCGTGCCCAGACGTAGTCCACTTAAGTTGTTTATCATACGTTCGCTGGACTAAATACACAGGTTCCTCAGGTGCACACGGGCGAAAACTTAACGGTCGCGGCTTAACAAGAAATCCAGGCGACGCCAGCCTGCGTGCGTGTGTGTGTGCGCTTGTTCTTTTGCGCGCCGCTTTTCAATTGAGCAAATCTTTTAAATTGTCCAACCAAAACGATGCCCGGGAAGTGCACAACAGCAACAAACGCCACAGACCAATAAAATAAATGTGAAATAAATAAACAAATCCGGGTACAAACGAATTATTTGTCTCCTTGTGCGTTTGTTTACATGTGCCTGTGTGTGTGTGTGCGTCGCTGTATTTTAATACATGTTCTGCGAATTATTCGCCAAAAACTAAAGATCAATCGAAATGGAGACCATAGAGGAGCAGCAATCCAAGTGCGGTGAGTGTTACTGAGGGGGTTAAGGGCGTGGCAAGTACTTGAAACTGTCCCCGCCCGCAATTCCCCCAAATTTGTCATATTTCAATGTCGTCGAAGGGGTGGTGATGCGCGGAGGGGTGCGGCGAAACCACAGTCGGGGCCAAAAGATCCTCATAAAAAATGTCGCTGGCAGCAAATAAATTCGAGTATAAGTACAATGTTAATATATACATTTGTATATAGGGTGTGTGTGTTTGTACATTTTTAAGCTTTATTTTCTGAATTTATTTCTGTGTAGAAAATATTTATCGCACAAAAATAATGTGTGTGCAAAATGCGTGCCTCTTCTGTCCTCTCGTCCCGTCCCGCTCTCGCTCACCCCGCCGGCACTGTACCGCAGGCAACAACAACAATGGCCAAGGCGCCTTAACTGCAGTGAGAGTAGGAGAAAGAAGGACAGACAGGCAACAACAACAAAATTAGGGAGTTCCTGTTATCGGAGATGCCAACTCGGCGTTTCCCAGCTGATCTAGCTAGCCAGTACAAAAACAAAAAAGACAGTTACATTTAAATAAGAAGCTAGAATTTTATTTAAAATCAAACAAAAATATTTTGAAGAAATTATTCATGTTATTGGGCTTTTATATTAATATTATTAAAGATTAAATGTATCTTTTTATGAAAATATTACTGGTTACTTTCGTTTCGAGTTGTACAAGTCAGAGTTATGGAGTAAATTTCAAAATTCGTATGTCAAAATTCTGATTAAAAATATATTTCTGCTGTATTATAAGGCCCAACCCAAAAGTAGCCATTCCACACATTTCCCTATCTAATATTAAAGGCATTAACCTTTGATAAATACGTGTAAATATGTGTGTGTCTTTGAAGAATTTTTCCGACGTGGCGGCAGAAACAAATAAAATGTTCATTAAATATATTTGTGTTGCGTATTTTTGAGTTTATAATTTCGGTTACGTTCAGTATGAGTTTGTAATCAGGAAAACATTCAATAAAATTATATTTTAACCTTTGATGTTTTTTAGCTTAAAAATGTGGCTATTTTTTGTAACATTTCCATTGTATTTTCGTTAATTTTGTTACTTACCTCAGGTAGGGAGATCTTATCCTTGCTCTTCCTGTTGTTTTCTCACTTCTTTCTGCAGAGAGAGGGAGAGAGAGAAGGATACTTTGCAGACTCCTTGATCCTTAGTCTCTGCTGTTGCCGTGTACCTACCCCGCTGATCGTATACCTCCCATTCCCTTTACACATGTTGACAGGCCGCACATGCCGAAGACTAACAATATAGTCTGCAGTCTGTGTTTTCCGTCGTCCCTCAATGCTAATGGCCATTTTACATGCCCCGCAGACCTTCGGATCCGGTCCTCTCCTACGTCAAGGCTTCCGCGGGATGCGTAATTTTATTACAAGATTTTTCTTTGATGAGTCTGTGCCGTTTGACAAATTTTTTTACACTAAAAGAAATAATTTTGTGCCCTTAATGGTGGGATAATTAAAATTTTAACGATTTTTCTATATTTTATTCGATTTTTTAAAGATGAAATCAAGATTTTAACTCACTTTCATTAAACATTGTTTTGCTTTCTAAGCTATCTTTTCATTTTGAACAAAATGTATGACTTTGTTGAAAAGAATCCTTTGTATGTGGTTTCCCCCTGTGTAGCTGCGACTCACTGCCCACAAATCCCAAACCGCCCTCTTTGCTCCGATGGCTTTTCACGTTTCTGAGTTGCCTCTCAATTAGTTTTTCATCATGTTTCTGGCAGGCCGCCAGCCAGCCAGCCAGCAGCGGGGAAAATACTGAAAAGCAGATGAGAAACAACAGCGAATTTCGCTCAGGCAGAAAGGAAGGAAATTCCCAAAATGCGAAAAATGGTTGCCGCCACCTGTGAGTTTCTGCACTTTTCCCACACTTGGCTGGCCATCGCCCATTTCCATTTCTCCATCCATTTTGGCTGCAGTCCCTTACCTTTCCTTTTGAACCACCTGTGGCTATGCAAAATGTATTTCAGACGTTCCCCTGAGGCCAGACTCGACGTTAGTTATATTTCAGAGCCCGATCCTCGAGGATCTTCAGGGCAAAATGTTGCACTTGCCGGTCGTACACTTCAGCTTCGGAAGCCACTTTGGAAAGAAGAGCAACCAAGTGGTCACGGTTCAAAGGCAATCCGCTTCGTATTTCACATATGCCGCCGCCGAGGAAGTCAAGCAGGCGAAGCTCCGACAGGCTGCCCTCTGTCAGGTGTACGAGGATTTAACAGGTATTTATGGTAAAAGGGAGCCAGACTTAACCCTCCAGGTACTCGTTTCAAGGGTTGAATATTTGCAAAAACCGACAAATAATATCCCAGAGGAAGGGAAACTTAAGCAGGGTACGACAGACTAAAGTGAATCATCCAGAAAAAGAAAAACATTTGGAAAAGGTGCAAAAACAGGAAAATTACCAAGAATAGAACAACTAAATAGATCGGTTTCCTTAATTGTTTAGGTGGAAAACATAATACTTAAATTTCGCGACAGGGAAATGTTTATTCAAATGCTAAACAAGACTTTATGGGGAATGGAAAAGCAATATTAATAAATATCTTTATTGAGGGGCTGTGCTTAATTGTTTCAAATATTAAATGCTTAAAAATCAAATCGAATTTATAAAATTATAAGAAAATATTGTTTTTACTAATTATTTTCTGATGAGTAGAAGCAAATATCAAATACAGTTCGAAAAGAGGTTAATTTTTCTATAAATTTACTGAGACAATTAAATGTTAAAACGGCCTAAGAGTTATGGTTAGATCAACTCTTGGTTCTGATTAAGAATTTATACATTAAAGGATCGAAAATCTGCAATGAAATAAATTTGGGGAAATAAAACAAATGAAACATCTACAAAAAATGCCAATAAAACAAACTCATAACATTAAATGATGGGCACATCTCTTCGTGACTTTTCATTCTCAACAACGAAAGAAATTCCCATAAATTCTGCATTCCCTGGGGGCACATTTCCCTGTCCAAGTTTTCATTAGATTTTCTGGCATTCCAGAGATTTTTCTACCTTGTAAACATTTTGCTAGTCCATAAATCCCACCGATTTACATTAGGTAAATTGCATTGTTTATCGCGCTTGTTTTGGAAATGCATAGCGGGGAATATTTATCTAAAAATTCCGATACGTCAGAGTGCACGACACGAACGGCAGTAATTCTTCTGCCGTTTTCCTGGACTTTGTTCAATTGCACAAGTGGCAAATGTCTCGCCAGATACAGTTATTATAGCGCAGATGCCTGCCACAGATATATACACATATATATAGATGCAATTGGCATCGGTTACAGCTGCACAATTCTGGATAAAATTAATGCAACAAAGCCGCCGTCTTGCATGTGTTGTGTCCATGTCGATTGGGGGTAAATGATTTGCACTTGAAAACATTTCTAGATCCCACCACTGCCTCCGCCTGCCCCCTTTTGGATTCTGCGTTCTTTTCTGTTTTCCTTTTGTGTGTCAAAAACTATGCGAGGCGAATGAAGGAAGGTCGCTTTTCGGGGGGGAAAGAAAAAAAAATCGGCACAATTAAAATTGATGTCAACAGCTCGCAATTTTGGCCGCTTTATGATCGACAGCGCATTGCCGGGGATTCGGCTGAGTATGCCAGAGACCCTGCCCACCATCCCACATCCTCCATCCTCCACACAGCCTCATCTTAAGCAGCACAATGGGGTTCTATTTTGGTTAGTCTCGGTGTTCTGCTGCTGCTCCGCTTTTGTTTGTTTTATTTTGCACAATTTCTGCTTGGGTGCCGTAGGCTCTTCGCCCCTCTCCCCCGACTCGCACACTCAATTGCATAAACAAACAAATCCACAAAATAGCCATAAATCAAACACAAAATTTGTTCCAGTCTCCTCTGTATACAAAACTAAAGTTTTGAGGTGGATTCGTTGCACAAATCGGGAAATAATTTAGGTATTTATTAAAGATGTTTAAACTTAAAATTTAATGGAATTAATAGATATCATTTATGGCTTTAATTTTTAAGTGTAAAGAAAATTTCTTTTCCATGTAAGCTCTTAAAAATCATTTAAAACTTTTAGCATTGAATATATGAACCTAAAAAACCCTTTATTTAATGCAAACAAAATTATATGCTATATAAATATTTTAACAATTAAATTTCATTAAAAAATTATCTCTCAAAAGCACAGGAAACCATAAATTCAACTCTAACTTAATTTATTTGCTTTTACACCTATTTTAAAATTCTCCTTTAAATTTTTAATATTTTCTAATTGATTATTTTATATTTTTCTCCACCAGAAATGTCCATTACAACCACCCTGCCCAGTCGCATCTGCCTGGTGGGAAACGTCAGTCAGGATGCGGACACGCTGCAGGCAGCCGAATCCTTTGGCCTGCCCATCGTCACCTCAGAGACGGGCCTGGACATTGCCGCAGAGTCGGACTGGCGTACCTTCTACGTGCTCGATGACTTCGAGGGTGCCAGCTTCGAGGCGATACACAAGCAAAAGGAATGGTGAGTACTAGTCACTGCCACTATTAATAAACGCGGCGAAAAGCCGTAGAAGAACAAGAAAGCTGCTTAATTTAGACAAAGAGCTGATGATGGTGGTGGACACAAATCCGTCACTAGCTAGCTGTCCGTCCGTTCCCCCCTTTCCTTGGCGACAAAGTCAAGAGCCATTATCATCTTTGCCTCCATCATGCTGGGTTAGCAGCAGCGGGAACGGCAAATTGAGTCTGAAATCGAGACACACGCATTGGGGGGATATGGTATAGTCGCCTCTTCAATTTCCCCGCTGGATCCATTCGTTAACCACCGATACCCAAGATTGACAGCGTCAGCCATGCGCCGAAAATCAGTCGCCCCTCATGAACGTCTTCCTTCCGATTTTATACCCTTACTTGAGATCTTTTGGGAGCTTTTTTTATTAAAAAAAAAAGGGTTTTGAATGCTGGGTAATATTTATAATTCTGTTATCATTTTGTGTTTACAAAAATAGAGGGATGCTGTTTTAAAAGAGGGAAACTAGTCGAAAAAATCGGTCTTAACTTCAATACCTTATATATTTTTTAGACATTTTATTTTTATGCTAACATTAATTATTATTTAATCATTTTTGATATATTTTAATCATGGAAAATTCATTTTAAAAAGACAACCCAAACGGCAACTAAATTGCCTTCATATGTTTCTCTTTTCTGTAAACATTTTCAAGTGGTTAAATAATTTATTGAATTTATTAACAATTCGTATTCTTTTCATAATATTTATTTACGGATTTAAGCCCTTAAGCTTTCTGGAGGGTATTATCCACTTCGACTTCCCGCAAATTGCTCGCCATAATTTTTCTCGTGCTACAAATTGTTGTCAAATTTGAAACTTGCGCAAATGTTTGCTCTTCTGCTCTATATATGTCTGTGCTCGGTCCGGTTCTGTTTGGTTCAGTTCCTATTCTATATTATTTTTTTTGCACGCTTGATTAATTTGCCTGCTGCGTAGTAATAGCCTCAAATAACATGCACGCTTTGGGAAGAACTCCCGAACTCTTCCACTCTTTTATTTTTGTAGATTTCCTTTGCGGAGACCTCTGCCCTGTCTCATTAGTGATTAACAATAATTTTGCGATACCTTGGTTAGCGTTTATTTACGAGCATTTCCATTTTGGAGGTCACCAAATGCGTTTAAGTTGTTATTCTGGCAGGAAGAGGAGGAGGCGGTGGGTGGGCGTCTGTTTTTTCCTTTTCATGTTTTCCCAGCACGCTTCTCGCTTGTAAGGGAAACAGAGCTCGCTTTTAGCCATTAAGAATTATTATTTATTTCATAGATTTTCATTCATGTTTCGGTTCGTTTTGTTATTGCAATTTGTATTTGTTTTTCGCCACTTTTGCCAGCGGAAAATAAAACAAAAGCCAATCGGCGGAGGTGCGTAGAAGTTTGTTTTTTTTTTCTCCGCGCTAATTATATTTCATGTTTCACATATTTTTTATGGTATTTTGCCATCTATAAATTTAATTGATATTCGCATATAGAAAATCATAAACTGGAATTAAATAGAAAATCTGTTTATCAGTTGAAAGAAAACTACGCGGAAAGTTTGCTGCGCGTGAGTTGTTTATTTCTTAAATAAATATATTTATGCACTTTGCCAGTTTGTTTTTGTCATTTCGATATAAATAAATGATGACTGTTTTGTCCACAGGTGAATTTCCTTTTAGCCATAAAAAGAAGGATTTGTTTTTAATAAAATAAATAAATAAACTTGAGGAATTTCTAATAATCTCAAGGGAAAAGAAGCTTAGTTTTAAAATCTCATAAATAGCTTATTGGCATTTCCAAATCTCTCAGCATTTTTCTAAATATTTAAATTAGAGCCTTTTACTACCGGGAAAGAATTCTGATTAAAAGTTTATAGAAAAACCCAATGGGAAAGCGAAGAAATTTTAATGAGATCTTCCCAGAAATGTGCGATAAGTTGAAAGATTGACCGAAAGCACTTTAATGGCCACTTAACCTCGCCGAAAATGATGCCGCAAAGATCTTGTTAATTGTTGTTCCCAGCATGGCCAATATATATATATGTATATTTAATCTGAATCATAGGAATGATCCATCCGCTAAATGGGGGAAGTCTCGCTGCGATTCGTTGCCTATTTTGGGGACGCCGTAGCGAGCTGAGAATGAAAATGTACTTAAAATAAAAATGAAAACAAATAAAATCTTGTGATGACAATTTCGAATAGAATTTATTCAAATGAAAACCTTGCGTAGTTCTACAGAAATCGAAAATGAATCGTTTTCTGGTTTTTTGCGTGAATTTTTGGGGACTTCTCTGGGGAAGCGAAAAAAATAAATGAAAATAAAAGGAAACTCTGGTGTGCCGTTGACCAAGTTTTCAAATTGGAGGAGGAGGAGGAGGTGGCATTGCAGCAATCTCTTGGCGCCAAGATTCTACAAGAATTTCTATATATTTCAGATCGAGCGATGTCGAATAAAGTCGAAAGTGTTGAAAGAAGCGTTTTGGGGAAAAACGGAAATTCTTTCCCATAAAAAAAAACAACCATACACACAAAATATAACAAATTGCAAAAAAAGAAAAACGAGAATCTCGGAAAAATCAGAATTTATACGTTTTTATTGAGGCATTTATATGATGAGCTCTTGCTCTGTTTATTTTTGCTTATATATTTAAAGATATTTATGGTGTTTCTGTGCGGCTGACTATATAATTTATAAGTTTTGATATGATGGTGTATTAATTGAGGCAGAAAAGAGTCCGCGAACGACATGTCATTGACTGTTCTATAGTTTTGACCCTCGCAAAGTTCGAGTGCCCCGTCGAGTCAGTCAAAGATCGCCGCACTTTACAAAAGAGACACACAACGATGGCAGCAGAGATCATCCATTTGTGGAGGCCGAGACCCCGATTCCTTCCCCTCGATCCAATCCGTTCTGAACCGATCATCATCATCATTATTCCATTTTGTTGACGAGCACGCGCTGCGCATTCTTGGGCTTTGACTAACCCAGCAGTCAGGCATCATCATTTTCCTGGGTTTTCCTTGGGAAGCCAAGCAAAATATTTAATTGTTCTTTGGAATTTCATTTCTTTTCTCTGTAGCTGCTGCTGCTGCTGCTCAAATATTTGTTAGTCTCGCCGCACTCTTTGCATTTCACCTGTCTCCGTTTTGGCTTTCTTTATTTACTGTCACCTCGCTCTCAGTCTCATTTCCTTTTGATACACAGAGCGAAAATGTTATTAAATTGAGATAAAATCTTAGATAAAAAATTTATTTAAACTCTTGAATTAAAAGGTTTGTTAAAGTAGACTTTTTCATAGCTGAAATATGGATCAGGGAAGAATGAAAGACTTAAGCTCCTTAGACAGTAGTCTAACAGTCTCAAATAGTTTGAAACTCTACTATATACTTCATTAAATCCATATCATTTTTGGCAGAAGACAATTATCTAATTGAGAAAGTTATTTCAAAACTAAATTAAATAAAGCTTAAAGATTAGCATCCTTTTCCCCTCTCGTTTTCCTCTGTATATCTCACATTGTCCGGGTTCAGAGAGAGATATATGTTTGCTTATAGAGGAATATATCACGCCTGGGTAGCATTTTGCCACTTATGTGCCACAATTAAGTGATGAGGAGAGAACACAACAAGAAAGCAGCGGGGCAGCCAGTGGAAGAAAGCACAGGGGGTGGTGGACCCAACAGCCTGGCATGTCAGGCATTTTCTATTTCCATTTTCCATTCGCTCACTGCCGCCCCATCGCTTATTCAATAATTTTCCCAAGCAACGAGCTCTGCCAGTTGTGTTTGTTTAGTTGCCCGGATAGAATCATAAACTCTTGTCGCTCTAGCGGGCTGTATATATTCTCCATATAGTATACTTGTGCCTCCTCCGAATCGGATGAAATTGTTTCGTGTGCCCGCGACAAATATTTGAGCATATGGAAATATTTCTTTGTTGGTAAAAGAAATTTTTAAACAGCCGCAGGAGTTGACTGCAAACGTACCATAAATGCAGATGTAAAGTGATATTAAGGAGGCGGAGGAGGAGTGAAAGTGAGACAAACAACAGGAAGTCAACGTGAGAAAAGTCTTTGAAAGTGAAAGATCAAGCAAGTGAAAATGTGTGACTAGGGGAGAAAATCCATTAGAGGAAGTTGCTGCCAGTGAGTGTTGTGTTTGGCATCTTGTGAGATAACAAAGAAGACAAATATGGATATAAAAACCACAAAAACCTTTAACTTTAACCTTCTGAAAGACAAAAAACTGGAACAGCTATTAAAACTTTGGTAAATGTTTAATAAATAAATTAATTTCCAGCTTTGATTGGCTTTCCCTGACTTGAAAATTATAAACTCAGTGCGTTTTTCAAGAAGAATTCCTCTCAAATTCCCTTTTAATCACACGGATTTATCTGCTAGAATTTAAGCTCTTCCAAAAATGATGCATCCCATTCATAAAAGATCACTTTTTGAGGGCTGCTGCACCGCAATTTGCTTTTAATTCCGTTCATAATTACGCCTGATGAGGGGCATAAATAAATAAATGTGAACACATTTCAAGTACCATAAATACATGCCCCTACGCGACGACGCCCACAACCCACAGAGTGGATACGAAATGTGGCAAAAACAATGCTCGCGATGTGTCAGGCTGCAGTCAGCTTCCGCTCGATTGATTTGTTTACAGGAGCTTCCGGCTTTCGCCGGGGCTTGGGGTTGGGTTGAGGATGGGCTGCCAGCTGTCGATGTCCGGTGTTGTGTATAAACAAAAGAGCCGCCCTTAGTCAGATGGTTCAAAGTTCAATAAAGCGGAACAATCGGCTGCGGCGGCACTTCAACAATTGAAATGAATCAGTGCATCAGTTGCATTCGGAATGCTGTCGGTTAAAGACACCGACGATGGCCCGCCAGAG
This sequence comes from Drosophila anomelani, assembly GCA_035045905.1. Lineage (NCBI taxonomy): Eukaryota > Metazoa > Arthropoda > Insecta > Diptera > Drosophilidae > Drosophila > Drosophila anomelani. The sequence goes on from JAWNOO010000165.1 coordinate 17,690,058, forward strand.
ATTCGAATTGAATTATTGGCCAGTGCCAGCGCCAGTGCCAGCGCCAGTGCAACAACTGCCAAGGTCAATTGGGGCATAAAAGACCAGATTGCCTTGCATAACTCAAAAGTGTGCCACATAAATATTTAATTGCCTTTCCCGTCTCCTCACTTGCAGCATTCTGGGACCGCCGGCTTTGAAGTACGCGGCGGAGATGAAACAGACACTGGGCCAGAACTCGCGCCCCATTTACAACTATGCGATGCGCGGAGTGGTCACTTGCTTCACCGGCATACGCAAAAAGGATGAGCTGGTGAGTGGATGCAGCGACTCCTCCTAATGGGAGATACTCAATATACTATCTCTCTCTCTTTAGACCAAGCTGGTAAATCTCATTCACTCGATGGGCGGCTGCATCAAGAAGGACCTGAACACGAAGACTACGCATTTAATTTGCAATCACAGTGGCGGCGAAAAGTATCAGTGAGTTTCCATCATAAAAAGCTTCAAGAGTTTCTTTTTTTAATATTAATAATCGATCCTCTTCCCTCTGCAGGTACGCCAAAACCTTTCGGTTAACCGTGGTTCGTCCTGCTTGGGTGTATGCCGCCTGGTCGGATCGCAATTCAGTGGAGTTTGACGCCACGCAGGAGGTTTTTACCAAAACGCATCGACTAAAGGCTTTCGAGGGGCAGAAGATTTGCTTTTTCGGCTTCCCGGCTGAGGAGCACCAGCACATGGTGGATGTTTTACTTGAGAATGGAGGCGTCTGCGCCGAACTGGAGGATCCGGAGTGTTCGCATGTCGTGAGTCCACCCTTTCCTATGCTCTAAATGCCTAAAGATCAGCTTTTTGGATAGTTTGGAGTCTGTAGTTTGCATGCTTTTGTTTTTTTGGACATGCTTTTATTGTTTATCTTAACCCACAACAAAAAACCTAATGCGTGTGTCTTCCAGGTGATGCCCAATACGGGCGCAGTATTCACAAGCACTAGCACTAGCACAGATACTAATAACCCAACTAACACCCCAAGTAACCCATCCAAATCCCAAAACCAAAACCAAACCCAAACCCCAAGCAGCAGTGCGTCGGAGGCGGCCGGAAAAGATCAGCTAAAGGCTGAGATCAAAACGGAGGAGCTGTCTGAGACGGATAGGGGACTGCCAGTGGAGATGGATCACCAGCAAGAGCAGAAGGAGAACCATCAGGCCATCATTGAAGACGAGGATGATATACATTTTGACGAGCGCCTCTTTGTGGAGGCAGCAGACATTGGGAATCCAAACGACGATCAGTTGCCTGATTCGGATGATGAGGAGATAGAGGCTGTGGAGCAAAAGCCGCCAGTGGAGGATCAAAACAATGAGGAGGATGTGCAGGCCAGCACGCCGAAAAGCAGCAAAATCAAAATTACTTTAAATGCTGCCACTCCTCTGAGTTCCCCCGAAATGGATGGCATTGTGCTGGATTTTGAGGGCACCACCCAAAACATTTCACCCATCCTGAAGGCCATTAACGAGTGTGAACTGGAGACAGAGGAGGATGATCTGCCAGTTACGGAGAATGATTTGAAACGCAAGCGCGACAGCTTGGATAATGTGTCGCTAATGTCTGTCGATTCGTTTGCCCTGCCGACAAGCACCAAGAAGCCCAAGCTCATCCGCACGGGCTCCATTTCGAGGACCCTTCGACGATCCGTAAGCTTTGTGGCCGAGCCGCTGATGAAAACCTTGAGACCCCGAAGGAGTTCTGTGGCCGATGCATCCACCTTCTTGGGCAGCGAGGCAGCGGCCGATGACTCCATTTGCTCCCTGGCCTCGTCCATTAATCTAACCCTCAACGAATCCATACGGAAGCCGGTTAAGGAGAAGCTGCGCAGCTTTTGCGGCAGGATTACGAGAAGCAGCAGTCGCAGAATCGAGCGAATAGGTGGCGATGGCACTCCGGAATGTACGGGAATACTTGACAGCGGTTTCAAGACACCCAAGGCACCCAAACCGCGATCCACGGCAACGCCAAAAACTGGAAAGCGACTCTTTGGCCCCGTCTCCGGCGTTGTTTCTGCTTTGACTCTAACTACTAACCCCTCCACACCCACTCCCACACCGATACCCAATCCGAATGCCAGTTTGGATGTCCACGACACCTCTATTTCCACCACCACCACCAATACATTTGCTTTCTGTGCTGCTGCCATACCTCCTCCACCACCATCATCATCATCGTCATCTCCCACATTGTCGATCGCTGTACATAGCTCGGTGCAAGTAATGAAAGCGTCAGGAGAAGAGACGTCGACAGCGGGGCGTAACAATATCGTCCTCGCCAAAGAAGAAACCGTGCAAATGGTACTTTTAGAAGTGTTGCTGCTTAAGGATATGTGTGTGCAGACTTTGAAACGGCAAAGGCAGTCAAGTTTAAGGGTTTCTTTTTAGTAATTATTATGCAGAAATGATTTGATAAATACAGGGAGTCTTTAGGAGCACCAGAACAAAGGATTTTCGATTGCATTTGGCTTAGGAAATCGTTTTTGTTGATATTTATTTGTTTTATTATTTAAAATGAGTGCCTAACCAAGCTCTTTGTGATGCTAAAAATACATTTGGTAAATAATTTATGTAAAATATGGATTAATCCCAACTACATACAGCTCTCTATTTATCATTAAATCTAAATTTGAACATTTTTCATACCATTATCCATTATTAATGTTTACAGAATTTTTAATTAATATTTTATGCATTTTTTAATGCAGAAAAATCATATTTATTTATGTTTCATTGTGTTCTCCATGTCAAACTGTGTTCTCGAGCATTTTTAACATTTTTTCAGTTGCTGTACTGCTACGCGATTTGTGTCATCCATCCAGCCATCCAATCCCTCCTCCCTCCATCCCCAAGGCCCCCAAATTATTGTTGTTAATTGTTATTTAATGGTTATATATGCTATAGCTTAGTTCTAATTTGGTGCGGTGTCTGGAATTTCACGTTCTCTATCCCTAACTTTGGTTTTCTCTACTCACTCTTTTTTTGTTTTTTAACTCTGGCCGAAGCACAAAATTCGTACAAAATCAAACAAAAAGCAGCACAATAAATATTGGAATAACATTTATTTGCAACACCCGAAAAACACACACACACACAGACTTTTCGTTCAGCTTGAATAAATGTTAAAAATGCCAACTCGAAAACAACGTAGATACACGTAAATAAATTGAAACAAAAACAATAACAAATGGAGGAAAATACAGAATCAAACATTGGAATTCCTCTGCATTTTAGGTGAAATATTTATCATGTTTTCGATGGACTAACCAAATATATTTGCACAAATGTTCCTTAGCCACTTTTTTTGCATTCATGTTTCATAGCTTCAGCTCGTCCCGTTTGCCGTTTCAAAGTGCTGTTGTTACCCGAGAAAAATGTGCACTAAAAATGTTTTGTTTGGCCTTCTTTTTTTTTGTTTTGCATTATTTTTGATGAATGATTTTCCAAAAATTTATTGTGCTTGCTGTGCTGGCTTTCCATACCATCTCTCTGGCTATATATATATATCACCTATCTATATAGACGCATGATCGTGTATATAATCTAAAAATTGGGCTGCAAACAAAACATTTTTTGTCCATCCTGCACAAGTTAAACGCTGGAAAGTAGGTGTGTATTAATCGTCTCCGATTTATTGTGCCATTCAGGTGGTGGACGAGCACACGACCGTCACGAAGCCGGAGCCAAAGAACAACCACACGCACATCCTGAAATCAGACTGGTTCTGGTATACCATACAGAATGGGTATGCCAACGAGATGGACTATCTCTTCGGCGATGTAAGTAGCGAAAAAAGTTTACAGCCTGGAAGAGAAATTAAATTTGATGTCTCTCCCTTTCACAGTACCTGGACAGCATCACGAATACCCCCAATACAGATCGCAGGGACTCGTTACCCATTAGCTTTAATAAGCGGAAACGCAAGCGTTTCTCGCAACGCATCCAGCTGGAGGGCACTCCGCTGGGCACCTCGGGCAAGCGACGCTCCTCTGTCTCGGATGCCGGCCTGCTGTCCGTGTCAAATAGCTTCTTTGATTGCACCACCAGTCCGGATAAGCTGGAGGCAGCCGATAAATTGCTGCATGCCGAGCCGGAGGCCAGTGATGTCACCACGCCAGCCAAGAAATCGATGCGTTTTAACCATTTTATGGACTTTTTCACCACCGAGTCCAACTATGTGGGTATTTTGGATACCATCCTGAATGTAAGTTGAAGTTTTCCTTACAGTTTTTACCCTTAACTTGGATTTGAACTCCTCTAATTAATTAATCCTTTACTTTGAACAGCTCTTTAAGAACAAACTGGAGGAATTGGCCGAAACCAATGATCCGCTGCTCAACAAGTCCGAGATTAAGACAATATTTGGCAACTTTTTGCCCATCCATGAGGTGCATCAGAGCATGTTGGAGCACTTGCGCAAGCTGCACGCTAATTGGCGGGAGGATTGCCTGATCGGCGACATCATTATCCAGCATCGCGACGAGCTGATCAAGGCCTATCCGCCCTACGTGAACTTCTTTGAACAAATGAAGGAGCAGCTGCAATACTGCGATCGGGAATATCCCCGCTTCCATGCCTTCCTCAAGATCAACCAAACAAAGCCAGAGTGTGGACGCCAAGGCCTGCAGGATCTAATGATCCGGCCCGTACAGCGATTGCCCAGCATCAGCCTGCTGTTGAACGACATCCTGAAGCACACGAGTGGCGGCAATGCCGATCACGGGCGACTGGAGGAGGCCCTAAAGGCCATCAAGCAGGTGACGCTGCACATTAACGAGGATAAGCGACGCACCGAGTCACGCATGGCCATCTTCGATATATTCAACGATATCGATGGTTGTCCGGCGCACCTGGTGAGCTCCAATCGCAGCTTCATCTCAAAGTGTGAAGTGAACGAGCTCTCCGACTCGCTGAGTGGTCGCGGCGATAGCCTCGTCCTCTATCTCTTCTCCGATTCCATTGAGCTGTGCAAGCGCCGATCGAGAGGATTCAACACAGCAAAGTCACCGAGCACAGCTAAGACGCACAAGCATCTCAAGCTGATATCGCTCAACACGATACGGCTGGTAATCGACATCTCCGACAGTCCGCGTGCCTTTGGCCTGCTGCAGCGTGGCGAAAAGGAAAAGCTTTATACGTTTACCATCAGCGACGAGGAGACGGATAAGTCCGTTTATGTGAAGAAGCTGTGCAACCAGATTGCAGCCCATACATGCCGAACGGATGCGGTAAGTAATTAAGAAGAAATTGAATTCTAATATTTGAAATTAATTTTATAATTCTTTATTTGCATTTTTCTAGGACAAGCTCTTGATTTGCCGCACCTCCCAGGAACTGGAGGTGGACATTAGCGATGTAAATGTCAGTACGCTGAGCAAGGCTTTCAAACTGGCCGCCAAAACGCGCCTCAAGGTGGGATTTCTAATGCTGCATTTAATCTGAAAACCCCAAGCTAATGGCACTATTTATTTCATCCTCAGGTGGGTCGCGCCTTCTCTTTCAACAAGACGCCCAACAAGCTGAAGCGAGCCGTCTCCACGATGATGACCTCGCCATTTGGCAGCACCAATTCGCTGACGCCCGCCTCTCAACTGGCCCAGATGCGCTTGGCCAGCTGCACAAACATAAATGTAAGAGCATTATATTTAATTGGAATAAATATTATAATTAATTGTACAATTTTTGCAGGAGGTGGACGATGAGGATTGTGCCAGCATGCGCAGCAGTTCGCCGTCAACGCAATCCGAGATGCTGGTGGTGCCGCCGCTTTCTGTGCAGCCCACGCGGAAAAACAAGGCCGTTGTTGGCCGCATTTGAAGTTTAGCACTAATGATTCCGTGCAGCCAATTTGTGTATTCCATTTCTGAGGTCGTCGTCGTCCTTCAGAAGCGAGAGACTCGTTTGCAGTGCGATCAATCGGGCCATCGAATTCGTAATCTCACAACAACAACACCAACAATCAGAAACTAAATCTATCACGCGTCCAATATTGTTTAGAATTTTAAAAGTTATTGTTAAGTTGCATCTCCTGTCTGATGTGGAGCTGTCTCGCCCGAATGTTGAAGCGTTCGATGCAAGCGGCCATCGATTGACCATTAATTATGATCTGTAAATAGTTCTCTATATATTGTGTAACTCCCGTGTACCCGCGTCGCGTCGCTAAATGTAACTTAAATCGTAGTAAGTGACCACAGAGATCGCATATTCACGCGCGCAGCGATCGGTCGATCGATCGATCGGTTCGAATGGGTTTCCGTTGATCGCCACACCGCAACAAGCTGTGAATGTTTACTGAGTAAATTTTTTAAAAACCTATCTTACTATATTGATTACACAACTCAACGATTTTGCTTGAGTAGGCCATTTACGGCCCTAAGCCGTAGGGCATTCAAAGCATTATGATGTTTAAGTTAATGTAATGTAATGTATGGATCCACGATTAAAAAGAAACATTTTAAAATCGATGTACTTCTTTTTTTTCTTAGCCCAATAGATACCACTGGAATTTGGATCTTTAATTTAGTTTCAAACAACAATTTTTAGCAGGCGCATCTCCCAGCAATCCGCAAATATTTATAATCTTCCTCACATACGAATCTGGTGTATAAAAAAAACTAGAAAAATAACAACGTAGGGGACCGACCTCCGCATTCACTCCTCATCATCGTTCAAAGCGTGTAAACCGATCGGACGCCCGAGTTTGCCTTGTTCATGGCATCCGAGTGCAGTTGGTACTGCAGGAGGTGCGACTTCAAACGCAAGACGGTCCTTAGCTTATGGCCAATCTCAAGAATGGCAGCCTCGTTGGATCCATCGGCTGTCCACACGGCTACAATTGGGGAATTGATTAGAGAGGTTTATGAATGTGCCGATTGCTGGAACCTACAGATCTTATTGGTCTTGGCGCGTATATTGGTCACAGCGCCACAAATCTCATCGGAATAGTCAAAGGTTTGGCCCACCATCATCAGCAGGATGTCCAGCCAAATGCGATCCAGCTCAGTCTTTGAGCTTTTGCCAAATGTGAGCAGCCAGCGACCACCCTTGATATTCGAATCATCTTCCCACATGGGTCTAAGGGAGGAGGTGAGGGATTAACCATTAAAATTATAGCTTAGATTGCATGGGAAACCCTTCCTACTTAATGCCCGCTTTGAACATGGAGTAGTCGCATCCTGTCTTCAGCTCCGATGGCGTCTTGATGGTATTGTACAAGCTCCAAAAGGTCTTTACGCTGTCGATTTGGGTGATCTCATTCAGCATGTCCTTCCAGTGTTTTGTGCGATCGTTTTCTAGATACCATAAAGTCCACACATGCTCCAAAGGATGTTGGTACTGCACTTCGTAAATGGCCTCTTCGAGAGACTCCTGATTTTCTAGGTTCTCAGGATTCTCGGTATTCTCATGCTCCAGTTCCTTCTCCACCGGCGGAGCCGGCACTTCCACCAACTCATTCAGGTTGGTGGAGATCTCACAGTTTGGTTCTTGTGCACTGGCCATGGTTTAAGGATTTTTTGCTTTTACTTTTTTGCGGTACACAAACAGAATACTTCCAATTTAAATTTTTTGGCAGCTGTGTGGCCTCAACGAATTTGGTCGCGACTCGAGTGGGAATTACTTACAAGAATACCAAAAGATTATACTTTAGCACATTTTTCCAAGAGTGAAAGGGATACGAATCGAAACGGGAGGCAGAAAGTCTAACAATGACGCTACCAGTCCAGGTCCACTGTGAAGGCCTATTCTACGCCGACTAGATATCGTATAGGTTATTTATATTGATTTATAAATACTACTTCGATGAGTTTTAAGCTTCCGAATGTAAAAGGAATCCCCGAATTCAATCAATAGCTTTTATTATATTTTTTATGGACAAATTAAAGTTTAAAATATCATAACTAAAACAAAAATGCTTTAATTTCAATTCTAAGAGCAATTCTGTGTTAGTTTTTAGAACGATAATGAATCTGCTTAAAACTCATCGAAGGAGTCATTTATAACCCTATAAATCATATATATTCTTGATCAAGTATACAGATTCATTATCGTGCTAAGAACTAACACAGAACTGTTTTCAGAATTGAAATTAAAGCATTTTTGTTTTAGTTATGATATTTTAAACTTTAATTTGTCCATAAAAAATATAATAAAAATTATTGATTGAATTCGGGGCATTCTTTGACAGTCGGAAGCTTAAAACTCATCGAAGGAGTCATTTACGACCCTATAAATCATATATATTCTTGACCAGGATGAAAAGGCAAATCAAACTAGGACGCCTTCGGTAGAAAAAACGTTAAAAAAAATGTTGCCAATTTTTGGAAAAAACGGTAAGGGGTACCATCATGATTTTTTTCCAAAAATGGACAAAAAATGAAATCTTAACATTGGCTTTATTGAGTATGCAGATTTATTATCCTTTTAAAAACCAACCTAGAACTGATTACAGAATTGAAATTAAAGCATTTTTGGCGAAGTTATGATATTTCAAACATTAATTTTTCCATAAAAAATATAATAAAAAATTATTGATTTACAGTTTTGCAATTATCATAACTTGGCTAAAAAAGGAAATTTGAAAAGGAAATTTGGTAATTAAAGTATGCAGATTTATTATCCTCCTAAAAACTAACACAGAACTGCTCTCAGAATTCAAATTAAGGCATTTTTGTGTTAGTTACGATATTTTAAACTTTAATTTGTCCAAAAAATATAATAAAAAATTATTGATTTACAGTTTTTCAATTATCATAAATTGGCCAAAAAAGGAAATTTGAAAAGGAAATTGCTTAATTAAAGTATGTAGATTTATTATCATCCTAAGAACTAACACAGAACTGCTTTCAGAATTGAAATTAAAGCATTTTTGTTTTAGTTATGATATTTTCAACTTTAATTTGTCCATAAAAATGTAATACAAAAATATTGATTTAAATATATTAAGCATAATATTAATGCAAACTTTTGAGCTATCACTCAGTTAGCCAATAAGTCCACTCATTGCTCTTGCACCGAAGTTGAGTGATGTTAATGGTGCAAGCAGAGGCAGCCCGAAAGTATGCAATTAAATTTGTGTCCCTCACTCCACTCAGTGCAAGTACTTCCACTCATTGCTTTTACACTCAAGTTGAGTGATGTTAAGTTGAGTGAGCAACTAACTGCAACCTTTACCAATATCATTGATGGCTCGAAACTCCGCTAAAACAATTGCAATTTTTATAACATTTCCATTTCCACCCATCGATTTAAAGCATTGGATATCGTATAAGTTATATTTATTGATTTATAAATACTGAAAAACTTAGAGCAACTGAAATTTACACATACGTATCTTGTTATTAACATAAAAATGCGCATTTTTGATCCTTAAAATAACTAAACGATATATAAACAAATTGAAAATTATACACTGTTTAAGGGTGAAGTTTAAACTAAAACTTTAACTTAGGCGGAGGCACTAGAGAAAAACAAAGGGTAAATCCTACGCGGGTTATACAACTTTTAAATGTTCGTTTTTAGATACAGTTTTCAAATGCATTTCTGGGCGGCTTCCTCGGCTTTCTTCTAAACCCACAAAACGGCAGCTGCATCTTCGTTCGATAGAGTTGAAAATCGCTGATAGCGATTCGCATTTCGATACGTTTTCGACGGCGATTGACTGGCCGTAGTAATCTGCGCCTGAACCTGTACTTGAACTTGAGTCTGCGGCTGAATGGGCAGTCCGAGCATATTTAAGCCCGATTTTAGCGTCGAGTTGCGGCTGTCGGAGCACATGGAAAGGCGTCGCTGGGCGCTGGTGCCATTCATTAGGGTGGAGCTCAATGGCAGGCCAACGTCATGAAAGGAGCTGATGGAACTGAAGCCGCTCTCATCTTCCGTGCTGGAACCGCCGCTCTGCTTGTTGCTGTTACTGGTTTTAATGTTGCTGCTAATGGCGGTGGTGTTGCTGGCGGTGGTTGTGGCATTCATGCTGCCGTTGCCGTTGCCATTGCTCTGGGTCTCCTCATCGGTTTCCACCTTGGAGGATGAGGATGCCGTTGAGGAGATGGTGGAATGCACGGAACTGTCGGTGGAACTGCGCAGCGATAGCCTCGAATCCCTCATATTGTTGGCCCGCAAAAAGATAAGCTCCGCATTGGTCTTAACAGCTGGCGAGTGTGGTGTGCCCTCCAGAGTGGCATTCATGATGCTGGTGGAGTTGTGCAATGGTGGCGTTAGCAGCGTCATCACCGAACTGGTTTTCCCCTTGCACAGGCGATGATGATTTCCCGAAGGCAGCGAGGAGGAGGCAATGGAGGCCAGCGAGTGACGCGGTTGCGTGAGATCCGGCTGTTGTTCCGACGTGTGCAGCAGATTCCTGATGGTCCTGGCCAAACGAAAGGCCTCCTGATTGAGCTTCTCCTCGGCAGCCTCTGGCGATGATAGGCGCGCCTTGCAGCCGCCATTTCCGCCGGATTTCTTGGGTGAGCGACGCCTGTTTTTAAGGGTTTAAAAATATTAATTAATTTTCTGATCGATTTTTTAAAGTACTTCTCACCAAGTAAAATCCTTAAAAGCATTATAGCTTCCAGCTGGCGCAATGGTCTCGTAATTATGCTCCTCATTCATGGCGTGCATTGATTTATTCAACATCAAATTGGTACTGCTTCTGGCCCGCAGATATGAGGCAGAACCAGCACTCGAGGCATCATCATCCCGGGCATCAATCTGCAGCGAGTTATTGTTGCCAACTCCATGGACATGATGCAGACTCTTGGAGCGGGCAATTTGGTCTCCATTGCGATGAATCTGCTGCTGCTGCTGCTGCTGGTAACGTTCAAAGAAGCGGGCCACTTCCTCCATTACAGCGCGGTACATCTCGCAGTTAGTTTCGGTCTGGAATATGGAATAAATTCGGGTTTATTTTTGTGTAGATTTATTAATTTGATTAAGAATATTAAAGATAAAGTATAAATATATATAAATATCTTCTCCTACAAATATACCAATATTTTATTAATTAAATAAACCAAAAACCATATGATTTTTCAATAAAAAAAAGCCACCTTATTGACTCTGTCCCAGTGTGCCTTGGCCAGGTGCCTGGTCATTGCTTTGACACTTTGAAAATGCATTTGAACCCATGACTTTAATTTATTATTTATGTTAATTGTATATGATTTTGCCTGGCGGCCAACAAACATTTGTGGAGCAGCCCCAGCATCACCATTAGCATCGTCAGCCTATAAAAAACTTTCACTTGATTTGTTATCGCGCGCGCCTCTTTCTCCGCGCATTTCTCTGCCGCTTTGTGTGGGTCTCTATGCCATCACATCATCATCATCATCATCATCATCATCATCTCCATCTCTTTGGTTAACTTCTGTTGGCCAAATTGTCTAATTATCAAATGCCATTCGAGCACAGTCTGCGGCGCTTTGCCAAATTGGCAGAGACCTCAAATAGGCGTTAAGATTGCCATCACCTGGCACACGCCCACCACCAAAGCGACATTTGGCCATTTGAAAATTGGCCAAAACGGGTGAGCATATATCTGGTAGTAGTGAGGGGACTTCACACGCTGCCAAAATAGTTGTCTGGCTGATTATGTAAGCTGCAGTTGCCGTTGCAGTTGCAGCGTTTGGAAATTGTTGCTAATTTTTCATTGGACGTTTTCCGTTTACGGAGTTTTTCCTACTGCGTGCTAGCTCGCTGGGTTTTCTTCATTCGAATTACCGAATTGTGTTCGTGTGCCAGAGATTTATTTGAAAATTATGTGGAAATTATATGCCGGCAATGCTGTTGCCGCGCTGCTACTTGTTTTGTATTTGATTTCGATTCCATTTTGTTATGCCTTGTTTAATTTTATTAATGCCTCGCTCATCGAGCAATTGGAGCTGAGAGGATTTCGGATTCGGATTCGGATTCGCATTCAGATTGGGATTTTCTTGTATATTTGAGATACGCTTTTTGGATCCGCTTGGCTGCCTCACTCAGCTTTAGCTTCTCATTCAACGCATTTCCTGGGCTTCGGGCGGAGAGTCTGTCTGCAGTCCGGTTTTCACCCGGCGGCTGTTGGCTTCCTTTCGCTGCATAAATTAAATTCCATCTCCACCCATCGATTTAAGCTCAATCAATCAATCAAATCTGGTGGTCTACCCACGCTCGTCGCATAGTTTTTACAGTTTTTCCGTACAATTTTCCTGCCTTCTAACCCAGTTTTTCCTTTCCATCGAGCGAATCAAGAAACGGACCAAACAACACAGAAATATTATCTTTTCTTATTATATTTCTGGTTGCTGCTTTGTTTTCTTTTTGCGATTTTCCAAGGCAACCGGAGACGGAGACGAAGACTGCGGCGTCGCCCGGCTTGGCTTTCCAAGTCAACTTCATTGGGGCTCATTTAAAGCGCATTAAATCGAAATGAAAGCGTAAATATTTTCGCTCTTTCAGAGCACACACAGAATCTCGCCTCGAATTGAAAGTCTTGCGGGGAGTGAGCACAAAATGCCAAAGGTCACAACCCCCAACCACCATCATCTTTGAGTTCAAAGTTGGTTGCGGTAAATTGGAAGCAGAGTCGACTTTAAAAATGAGCTCGGTCTAGTTTTGTGTTGAATGAAAATGAAAAATGATTAGTAGGTTTAAAATTTAATAGAAAATATTTAGAAAATTATTTGTAATTGCTTTTTAAGTTGTAGGATTTATATAAATCATATTAAATAATATTTTTAATGAAATATATATTCTTTCAAGCCATTTAAATGTGTTTTTAATAAACTAGGAAGTCTTTTATTTAATTTTTAAATATTTCTTTTCCAATATCTTCTCATAATCAAGAAATATTAATTTAAATTGCTGTACTTATTTCTTTCTTTGAATTCCAATAATGCGGAATAAGTATAACTATAATTTGTATCGTAAATTCTTTGGCATCTCATCGCTTCGATCTAAGCCAAAGCCTGCTTGGAATTCCGCTTGTTTAAGAATTTTTCCTCAATGCCCAAGTCATTTTATTGATGCCCAAGTTATTATTACACATCATATAGATGGCAATCGGAATTGTTTGAATCAATCTCAGGCTATACTTTGCTGAAGAAGACTGAAAGGCTGAAACCCGCCAGGTCCATTAGCAACCTTTGGTGAGGAAGTATAAAATTAATGCAGCTGTTGTTGGTTGTTAAAGGAAATGGTCGAAAGACAATGAAAGAGCGCGATGACCAAAGACCAGAACAAAGTAATATATAGTATATGTGTGTGTGGAGTCTATAATTAAGCGTCAAAGAAGAATGCTGCCGCCTAATTGCGATGGGGCAAGACTTCCCCCATTTTGCCCTAACACAAGAGGGGAATTATGTTGAAAGGAAATGGCTACGATTGATGCACGTAAAATAACTAAAATTAAACAATTGCCTAATTATAATGATATTTATTTTGATGTTTCTTATACAACTTAATGTTGAAAGAAATTAATAAAAATAAATTTGATATTTCAACTTAAATAGAAGGCTGTTTTTATTTAAAGAACTATTTAAAACTGGTTAAAGTATATAAAAAAAATATATTTAAATTAAACCTATTAAGCCTTGATCAGATTCTTACTTTATTTAATAATTCTTAACTCAATAAATCAACTTTTAGTTCCCTTTTTTCCCTGTGTACTCGACATAACAAGCAAGCCCCCGTCCCCACATCTCTTACATTTTCATTTCCATTCCGATTTGAGTAAATTAAGCGTGAGAACTATTTAAATAAAACAAAAAGAATGCCAGAGACAGGAAAACAGGTTGATTCAAGGAGGGCAGAAGTCGGTAGTCAAAGCAGATCAAGATGGAGATTGAGATGGAGTTGGGTGTGGGTTGGGGGGATGGCAAGTTGTTTATTTCTTGGATTGTTGGGTTGACTTGGCACTTAACACAGTTTCCTCCCAGCTGAGAATACAAATCCCCGAGTCACGTTCGTGTCTTAAGTCTTTTGTTTTTGTGGCAAACTTCTTGGTTTGCCTTTCCCCAACTCACTCACTCACCTGTTTCAATTGCCAATGCAATGTATCCACCTGATTCTGCAATATGACAGCCTCGACATTTAGTTGATGTTGTTGCTGCTGCTGCTGCTGATGTTGTTGTTGTTGTGGCAAGTCATAGATGTGACTGTGGATATTGTTGTGGTGGTGATGATGGTGGCTGGGTGCGGCCAAGATGCTGGAATCCTGCAAAATAAATACATAAATGGATATGAAGTTAAAGAAAAATGCATGTAAAAAATGCGCGTTAAATTAGCTGAACTAAAACGAAAAATGCAATTTGAAAAATGTTGTCAAAGTGTTTGGACAGCCACCAGGCAGGCACCACCTTGCTGGCTTTTCAATTTGCTTTTCATTTACTTTATAAATAAAAGCCAAGCCAAAAGCGGAAAGGCCCGGAGAGCGCGTCAAGTTGTACAATTAATTAGAGAAAATTATTTATACAATGCCCCGCCCCCCCTGAAGCCTCTGCCTCCTTCGTTATATATTTACTTTTTACACAGTTTGGCTGTAAATTTCTGGTATACTTAACATTTTCCACATTTATTAACAGAGGAGGGTAGAGGAGGGGTTAAAACATATATCTGGTCAAGCATAACCCGTTTGTCTTTGGCCAAAATCATGTTTTCACATAACTTTGTTTTTATTTTTCTTTATTTTTTATGTTCACGGTTTACTTTTTCTTTTATAACATCATTTTTTCAAAGGCTTTGACCCACAACTTGACCAACTAAAGGGGTAAAAATGTAATAACAAAAAAAGTTAATTAAAAAATATATATTTAAAGCAGAAATGTGATAAAAAAAAGACTCTTAATAACTTCACTTATTTGCCGCTTGAAATAAAATCAAGAAAGTAAAGTAAAGAAAACCCCGAAAAAGACAATTACACTTCAAGTTGCCACATTTTGAAGTTTTGACCTCCATTATTTGGACCAAGCTATGATGCAATCTCATTTAGCCCAATTTCCACGCCCACGCCAACGAAAATCAACAAATTACCAAGAAAAATATATGAATTTTCATCAAATTTGATTGCAAATTGTGTGTTTGTGTGTTATTTGCCACAATGTAAATTATCATTTGCGGTTTTCCAATCTGCCACGCCCACAAAACCAGTCGATGGCGCCTTTTTTGTGTCTCCTTTTTGCCGCTGCAGGGAAAACCAAAAATGTGGTCAGCTCAAAACTCAATTTGGCGCAATTTTACGCTTGTTAATTAATGCATTTTGCTTTTTGGATTTTGATTTATTGATTATAGACACACAGTCAACGAGGGGAAATGTAGTTTCGGTAGATGAAAAGGTTTCGTTAAAAAAAAGAGGAAATAAATAATTGTTTATAAACAAGCTTAAAGCGAGAGCTTTGTTAATATATGCAAGCTATTTATTAACAAAATAAAACATATATATAATTAAGGCTTGACTATAACATGGCGGATATATGGCAAAGCATTTTCATCTACATTTTTCCTTAATACCAATTTTTCATTATTATTTCCTTGTAATAAAATCTTGGACCTTTCTTCTTGGGAAATCTTTTATATTCCCAGACTCCTATTGAGCCCTTTTACGATCTGGGAATATTCCCACTTGCTGTCTACCTTTCCAATGCCTGTGCAGAATTACTTATCAATTATTTTTAATGAATTTTCATTAAGTCTGCAATGAAATTATTCTACAGATAACACACAGCGAGCTCATTTCCATGGCAATCTAAACGGGACAGTAATTATTTAAGGGCATATCGGTGTAAATATAATGCACATGGAAATCCAATTCTCAGGAAATCAGCCTCCCTCCCCCCCCTTTTACAAACATAATTGGATTCTTGAGAAGTGTAAATCTACCCACATTCTTCACTCGAACTAATTTGCATGAGAAGAAGGTGGGGGTGGTGGTGGAGTTCTAAGACCTAAGAATCTAATTAAAATGCGCGTTACAATTCACAGGGTGAACAGGTGAGGGAACCAGAGAGATAACGACCTCATTCCTGTCGAGACTTTGGCATCTGAAAAACTTTTCTTCTTTATTCTTGTGTTGGCAACAAACAAAACGAAATGTCAATTGGCATTGCAGTTGCAAGTTTCCAGTTAAGGAATGTTACCCCCTTTAAATGTAAATTCGAATGGGAAGGATGTAAAGCTTGGCAGGCCCAGAACTGGGCTAAAAATATATATAACAACACAGTGCAGGCCACAAATAAACGTTGTATAGAAATCTTGTTCACTTTATAGAAATTTAATTAATCATTTCTATTATATTTACAATGCAAATTAATTCTGTGATTCAACACAACTGTTTGGATAAAGAAATTCTTGAAAAAGGTTTTTTTTTAGGATTTTTTAAGGGATGCAGAAATTGTTACAATTAAGTTTCAACTATTTTAAAACAAAATAATGTAATCAATACAAAATATGGTTCTTATATTTTTTTGTAGTTTTTACGGTATTTTTGCTCAAATAATATAAAAATATAAAATATTCTCTAGTATTTTAACATTATTTTGGTATTCTTAAATATTTTTAACTACAGAAAAAATATTTACAAATACGAAAGGAATATAAGAATACTAGAGAATTTATTATATATTTTTATTTAATTTAAAAGAAAGGTGGCCATGGCTGGAAATCAATTGAAAATATGTCAGGACAATCTAGGCTTTATAGAATGATCTGTGTGTGTTCTTGGTTAGTTTAGATACGAATTATGCATATGGAATTGAGGGGGCAAAGATCTTGAGTTAGCTAAAACCTTTTAAAATGAAAAATCTATGAGTGAAACACAAAGTAAGAATGTTCTCAGCCAGTAAAATACTTTTCCTGACTTCTGGCTTTGAGTATCCTAGATTTAAATTAATATGCAATAAATATAAAAGCATTTTCTATGTCATTTTACTCTAATTCGTATTTCCAGCTAGTTTTTTTTAGATCAACTATTGTTGTTTATTAGCTATTGCATTCCTGAAACGCACTGTACTGTTCTATATGCAGTGAGACGGGGTCACAAGCAGCTCCCTTTGCCCCCGAGCTCATCAATGTGCTATTTATATTTAATGAAATAAAACCGCTGCAGCAGCGAGCAAAAGAAATCTGCATTTCAAATCAACAGCAACAGCAGCAGCAGCAGCAACACACAGCAAACAACAGACAATCGCATGCTCCAGTAATCTCCAATTGGAGAGATGGAAGGAGGCGGAAAAGGGGGCTGGCTGGCATAGCAACAAGTGTGCTAAAGGGTTTCCACATACCACATAGAGAGAGGAGGTGGCCAATTCCCAGGCCTCTATATGAAACTTGGCTCGTCTCCATTACCAACTGGATGTCGTTGTTATTTAAATTGTTATCTTATTTTTTTTTTTTTTTGCTTTAGAACTGATGCAGCAACGGGCAGTGCATGTGTGTGGGCGTGGCTAATGGGGAAAAAAAGGGTCAAATAAAACAGGGTTTATGCTTCGCTGGCGAGATCCCCACAATCTCACAACAAAAATCTGACTCCATTCCATTTCAGTTTAGACGTTTTTCAACTAAAAAAATCTGTTAACAATGAAGCTCTGCCATTTTAATAGTTGCAACAGGAAGTGCAAATAAGAGGGTTTTAAACTTTAAAGGCAAAAGCAAACCAAATAATAATTATGCATTAAGTTTTAATTATATAAATCAAGTTTTTTATATTTTTAGATAGTTGTAAGCAAAGGAAAATTAATAAAAATACGATAATGCATAGATATAGACAGGGAATAATACTATCTCTCATAAGTATATTAATTTAAAGCTTAAAATATATTTAAAATACATTTTATGCCCTGTTAGCTCCATGGATGTTGCTCAATGGCAACAGCAAAGTTGCTAGCAACATTCGGTTCTAATTGAATGTTGCGCAACATTTTTCTAACAACATTCTGGGTTTTAAACTGCCTTCAGCAATGTTTTATTATAGTTTTTATATTTTATATTCTATTTTCTAACCAAATTTTGTGTTTCAACTGTCTTAAAAAATATTTAATTCAAGTTTTCTATATTTTATATTATATTTATTTCAGTTCCCCTTATAAAATGGCATTACTTTATTTATTAAAATCAATTTCTTTAATATTTGTGGCATTTACTAAGCCCTAACCCCTATTTTTGCCTTCTTGATTAATATAAATGTGGGCAGTTTCAGCTTAAATTGCACTCAGTTTCCAGCAAATCTACATTTTTAATTAAATTAATCTTAAGATTGATCCGCAAACTTTTCACAAACTTCCTCAAAGAGTTGCTGCAAGGATTTTCCACAGTTGGCGAGAAAATTCATTCGCAAATTGCACAACCCAAACGAATGGCAAGACAAAAATAATGTTATTCATTGCACAGAAAGCCTGAAACTCTGACTAATTCGATTTGAGGGCTTAAGATTTGTGCATTATTCCACCCTTTTGGCCATGCTTGGCACACTTTAAGCTTGAATTCAAGGCGAAAAAACAAACAAAAACAAAAAGTGCAAAAAGAAAATGCTAAGAAAAATGAGCTTGAAAATGTTATGCCATTATAATGAGACGGAGGAGCTATAGTAATGAGTGGGTGGCAACTGAAGAAGGGAGGTGGCCTGCAAATTGCATAGATTTGTTCAGCAATTTGTGGCTAACTGCAGGCAGCATCCCAATGGAATTTAGCTTTGGTTTTCACTACAACACAAAACGCTGGATAATTGTCATTAGAGTAATGCTTAAAAGATCTGCATTTGGCACAACTTTCTCACATGACAAAACCCAAACACAACACACACACAAAACAATGACAAACTTAAAGTCGCTTTGGCATTCCAAAAGATTCGCTGCTGCTGATTGCTGTTTATTATTACGATGGAATTTCTATGCACATTTCTGTCGCCGGCTTTTTGTTTTCCGTTTTCATTTTCATTTTGTCATTTGCACGGAAATCGGGTTAATTTCAAAACAACATTTTGTATCCGACTTCCTCGCTTTGCCATTTGAATGTTGCGTGACGTCGTGGTGTGCCCTCAGCTGGAACAGTTTTCGATTGCAAACTCAGCCTCGAAGTTGCCAATGATTGGTCCGAAGACGACGTGGATATCTGTCAACATGATTTGACCTTCATTAGGCCCAAGCTTGGATGAGTACCTGCCGTGTGTCAGGTGTCTATCTTGGCTGCCTGCTCTTGCAACTTTAAGCTCTTGTGACTTGAACTTTAATTAAGATTTTAGCTTATCTTTGCTTACAAAAAAGTGTAATATTTATTTTTATATTATATATAATATATTTATATCAAATAATCAACATTTTCTCTGCTTTATAGATAAATTTTCAATTTAAAAAAACTCTTCCGCTGTAAATAAATTTTCTTTTAGTTTAAATATTAATTTTTTTATATTTTTACCCATCACAACAACATTTTTTCCCCTGTTTACAGGTGTAGCCTCTTCCCGGTTTTATAAAATGTTTAAAACTATTCCAACTATTTCCCCGGCAATTGCATTGACAGTGAACCACAACCAACAATCAGCGACAGTCGACGACCGGACAGACTTGGCTTTTGTTTACTTGTTGTGTAAGCCGATTTGGTTTAACCAATATATAGCCGGCGGAAGAGGGGCGGTTAAATGAGTTTTAAATGGCCCCTCATAATGGGGCCCGAACTGAGCCCTTTTAGCCAGCCCTTTGTTGCGTTTCCTCATTGTTCCTCTTTTAGGCCCCCCTTCACTCCCCCTTCTTCGTTTGTGTGTGGGCGTTGGCAGACACGCCCCCTTTTGTGTATTGGCCACTCTTTACTTTACGCATAATCTATTTCAATTGTCTGACCTTTCAATGCTTTGTTTTTTTGAGGCCAGTCAGTGTCAATGTCTTGACAAAAACAAAATTTAATTAAATTTACATTTTCCTTTGAAATTATTTTCAGTTGATTTATGTTTTCAATTGAGTAAAAAGAATATGTTAATGGGCTCATTAAATTGATATTTATATTGTTTATAATTTTGACTACGCTTGATTAATAGGTAAAATGTAAATTGATTTATTGAAAAGAGCAGAAAAATCAGGCTTCAGTAATTTAAGTTTAATTAAACAATTGAAAAAATATAAAGTTTTAAATTTGTTGAAGATTTCCTTCAAATTTTAAATTATTTTCCAAGAACTTGGTAATCCTTTTATATTTATTTTGTTTATTTATAAATAATTTGCTATTTTTTGTAACTTTTATATATAAACAAAGATTATATGAATCACACACAAAACTTTAGCCACCTGTCAGAGGCAGACATTTCTGTTGTGAAGTTTGTCCCTCTGTCAATCTGTCAATCTATAATTCTCACTGTCTGTCAATCTGCAGGTTTCTCATCAACCACCCAGAAACCTTTTTCTCCAAGTTTTCCTCTAACTTTTCCCCAAAGATTATATATTTAGCTTTGCCAGTAATCCCAACCACTGACTGTTTGTCTTTTCACCTGTCCATAGCTGTGTTAACTGAATAAACTTTAAGCTACAAAAAAATATTCAGGTACAAAATTAAAGTGGTTATTAAAGCTGTTACTTTTTACTTTTTTCTATTATCATTTTTATATAATTTTTTAAGCTTATCTAACAATTGCAGTTTTTTTTTTTTTGCTCAATGTTATCCAACATATTTTTGTGAATAAACTGTTTATGTTTATCTTTTCCACCACATTTTTGTCAATTAATTTTTAATTGAATTTCTGGCAGTGTTTTCTTTAAATTGAGGTAATTTTTTTTCCTATTCAAAGATTGTTTCAATTGTGGGACCTGCGGCAGAAAGTTGCACTCGAGTTTGCAGAACTCAAGTGTGGCTGGAAGACTTATTATATTCCCTATTTTTTTTTTTAGCAAATTCGGTTCGCTCCCTAGGGCAAAAAAAAAAAACTACTTGAGAAATGTTTTTCGAGAGTTTCTTTCAGAGTTTCTTTTGGGGGGCTGGGAGAATGTTTCTTGCAAATCACGCAAATGGATTGATTACGCCCCTTCGCAATTCGATTAAATTCGCTGTCCGTGAGCAACTTTCCGTTCTAATGAAGCCAGAAAAACAAAAAATCAGCAACAAAAATATAGCCCCAGAGAACTCAATTGAATTAATTGAGAATTCTCGGTTCCCTCGTGGGTATTTTCGCATCCAAAAGATACTTTCGACTGGCGGCTTCAAAGCGGTTTCTTCACGCCTGAGATTTGGCCGGATTCGAAATGGTTTCTGACGTCCAACGATGGCTTCGTCCGAATTGGGAACACGAAATTTAATTTTCCAACTTGATTGAGTGCGAAAATGCTTTTCCAGGCAAGGAGTTCACCTCTCACCGTGGGCCGAAGACTTGATTTTTTACCTTCTTTGCTTGCTTGTTTTTTTTTTAAATATTATTCCATAAGCCAATGGCCTTCGGTGACCAGCAGCAGAGTGAGGAGTAAGCAGAGGAGGGAGAGGAGGAAGGTGGTGGCAGGGGCAGAACGGAAATGCAAAGCGACAGGCAAAGTGCGCAAAGAGCGGAACTGGAAAATTGTGTTTACCTATTGACGGATGGTTTGGGCCAGGCCCGAACCAAACAGAACCCAGAACTGAGGAGAACCAGTACTGAGTGCCGAGCCAACGAATGACTCTGCCTATAACTTCTACCTGTTTTTTATTGGTAATGAAGGAAAGGTATGGGTAATTGCATTCTCTTCCTTACTTTAGCTTGTCGACAAAATTGCCATAGCTTGGAGTTAACTAATAGAAAACTTAAATGTTTTCCGGATTATAAATGAATGTATTTTAAGGGGAGAAGATAGATCACTTAAATGACAAGGTGAAAAATTGAAATAAATTGTTTACAGATACAAAACAACATTGCCTCACTCTTCTGCCAATTAAATAATTTAAAGGGTTTGTTAGGTAATATTTTAATACCAATAAAACCCTTTCTAAACGAACTTAAAATTTAATAAATATCATAGGAAATAGTAAAATTAATACCTTTAAGCTAAATAAATAAATGATAAAGTTTGTCAAGAAATTTTAAAAAATAAAGCATTGATATTTATCCTACAAATAAAATTGTATCCTTAATTGAAAAGACGGCTTGAAACCCGAAAAATCCCTTGGGAAATAATGTAATTTATATTTTAAGCAAAATTAATACTTGAAAAGGTTTGTTAAGTCTATTTAAATAAATAATATTGTTTATAAAAACGTAACTACCAATTAAATATTCATTTTCTGATACGAAAACTTTAGGATTTTATAAATCAAAGAGAAGTTAATGTCATTGTTTATCTTTAAGCGGAAAAATATATATGAAAAGGTTTGTTAAGTATTATTTATTATAATTAAACCAGTTTCTAAACGCTTCAATATTTATCCTATCAATAAAACTCGAAACTTAATTGATAATCGAGCTAATAACTTAATAAATCGAATGGGAAATAAAGTAATTTATGCCTCGAAATAAAACGTATACATGAAATGGTTTGTTAAGTAATATTTTATAAATAAAACCCTTTTCTAAAAGTGTCAATATTTATCCTATCAATAAAATATTATTCCTATATTGATAAGGGAGCTAAGAACTTAATAAATCAACCCATAAAATTCTTTCTTTGAAAACCTAATAAATCTAATAAAAAATAATGTTTTTTACACCCTCCTCAAACTCTTAATTTATTCTGCATTCTTCAAACCCATTGTTACTGTTCCATTTCGCTCCATTAGCGGTGTGCTTTATATTAGATCCCCTTACCCGATTTTTATAGCTATACTTCGTCGTGGAGCTTTGTGTTGTGTTCTCATCAATTTAATTCACTCAACGGCGAGAATTCACAGTTAAACGCATTTGCACGACCGCTCCTTATGTTGTAGGCCCAAAAACCTTCCTCCCCCACATCCCCCGATCCACGGATATATCGCCGCCACCTCAGCCACTCAGCTGGCACGTTCTTTTTAATTTTCTGATAACTACAAATAGGTTCGACACTCGTGCAGCAAATTTTACCGCTGCTTTCAGGGGTTTTTAGAGGGTTTTCATGGATTGTTGCAGGGGATTTTCAAGGGAGGGGAAAGGGGACTCGACTTGAGTCCGGAGTTCGTACACCCTCTGCATACGTGATGAGGTAGGTGAGTGGTTCGGTTCTGTGGCCAAGATTTCAGCACGATTTTTGTTGTCTTCGATTACGTTTTTTTTTTTTTTTGTTACGTTCTTTGGAGAATGGTTTTATTTATGCCCCGCTTGTGGTTGCCTCATAATTCAGCCTGTTCTGTGTGTGCAGCATGGTTAACATCAATTTTGGGTTCCTTCCTTTCTCTGCTCCTCTGGAAAAATGCAATTTAATTGGGTTCACTCTAGACTCTAGCCACTCATTCATTCTGTTTTTCTAATGTCAAGGATTTCTCTAAGCCGTTTCCCTTCCATGGCCAGGCCACTCCCCTTCAAGGCCATTCGGATGGATGGTGGGTGGGTTGGTTGGTTGTTTGGATTCAGCCGAATGGCTGGTCGATGGCAGGTGAGACACTTTAGTGCCCCAGCACGCCTCAAGTGTCTGCGATTTAATTTTACGATATTTCTCTCCGCCTTTTCCTCACCTTTAGTTGGTGTTTTGTTTTTGTTTTTTTGCATAATTTCCATCTAAAGCTTAAAGTTTCAGTTCACGTAGCCGAACGACCGCAGCCGAACTTCAACATTTTTACATTATTTATCAAGCACGCGATTCCATGTGAAGCGATTCATTACGTATATATTTAATTTATTTTTTATAGGGTTTTTGGCAAACTTATTTAATTTTTTGACGGTATTCACTTTTTATTTGTTGTTTTTGCGGCTTCATTTTAGTTGGTTAAAAAGGTTCAATGAACTGAATACAAAAGTAAATCAAAGTTCGTTGTGAGGTGAGAAAAGCCATAAGAAAAGATAATTCAACGAAGTGGGGATTATGAAATTGGATATTATGTTTCTCAGATTATTAGGTAAGATTTTAGATAATTAGAAAATTTTATTTACAAATTATTTATTCCATTTATTCTGTCAGACTTTTGATACTTTTATGAGCCTTGTATTATTAAAAACTTTAGTTTATTTATGGCAATAAATGAAAATATATTTATTTTATTATTTAAATTAATTTATGGCAGTTATTACACCAAGAAATTCTAGTTCTCGAGCCCTAAAAAAATCTAATTTCTTTTCTAAACTATTTTTTAAGTCTATCAACTGTTCATCTCAATAATTTCTTATTGTAATAATTAGCAAAAATTAACTTAAATGAATATTTTCTTACACTCCCTAAAAAGACTTAGCAGCCAAGTAATTTTTGTGCAATTAAAACCATTTCCCATTAAGGAAACCCCAAGAAAACTTCAACTTTCAAAGTTAATTTCCCTGGAAATTGCTAAAAAATCTAATTAAAATTCAGTAAAAAAAATCCAATCAACCCAGAGATCACCTCAAGATCTAATGTACTTCGAATCTCTCCGCAATTATAGATCAACAGCAAACTGCCAGGAACACACCTTATATAAACGTCCAAACACTCCCTAA
The DNA here is from genome assembly GCA_035045905.1 of Drosophila anomelani. Classification (NCBI taxonomy): domain Eukaryota; kingdom Metazoa; phylum Arthropoda; class Insecta; order Diptera; family Drosophilidae; genus Drosophila; species Drosophila anomelani. The sequence goes on from JAWNOO010000165.1 coordinate 17,714,589, forward strand.
AATCCGCAGCTAAACGTTGATTGTCCAACTTAACAACAACAGAAAAAAAAGATATATAAACAAAATAGCTGAAGAAATCCAAGAAAATATTATGCATAAAAGTGCCGGCAAGAAAAGAGTAAAGCGAAAATTACATAATAATTCTTTTTTTATGTGTCTGTCCATTCGTTTGCCTTTGCGGCGCTTGCAAAATATATTTTTAAATTGTGTTTTTTTTTTTTTTTTAAGTCAACTCCATTGGTCCGTCTCTGCCTAACGCTGTCTGGCCGTCGCTGTCGCTTTTTTTTATGCTTGAAAAATTGGGACAGCAATTTGCACGCTCTCGGCAGCAGCAGCGGCAACAAAACAACATTTGGAATATGTTTTTTGATTCTAACGGAAGTCGGCGCTGCTTTTGGCCATTTTTGTGTGTTGAGGCCTGGGCGCCGCTGATGACCCATGCTAATTGGCTAATTGCGTTTAATTGCCTCTTTAACATATATTCTAGTTGGGAGCCGCCGGGAATTCGTTTGTTAATTATAATATTTTTCAATTTACTTTAATGCGTCCGGAGTGAGTCGGGCCATTAGCTGGCTCTTTATGTTTTTATGCATATTTTTGAATCTAAGTGCGAAGACAGGAAATTAAGTTTAGATGTGTGTGTCTGCGGTGGGATATTCTTAGAGAGAGGGAAATGTTTTTCATTAAAATTCACATAGACACATCCCCGAATATATATTTAAGTTTCTGCTTTGATTGCAAAAATAGCTTATGAAATAAATAATAGCTGACAATTTATAAGATAAAACCTCTATTCCAATTAAAACTCTTATTTCACAATTATAAAACCATAATTTATGATATTCTATAAATTCTTTTGAAATTTATAACCTGAACTAGAACTTTAAATGGACGCAGAGAAAGTCAGGCTGCTTGCAGCTCAATTCATGAGATACTTTTCACAGCCTCTTGGCTTGGGGTAAAAGATACAGATACACAAACATATATACAGATGCTGATACCGAAGCCACCGGAGCACTAGTAGCAATTAAAATATTGTGCATGGCAAACTGTGAACCAGAAGCAACACCACACAACACCAACCAGCAGCGGCAGCAGCAGCCGAGGCAGCTGATTTATGAGCCACCCCAAGAGGACGCTTGAAGGGCAGAGGGATGCAAAACTAAATTTAAAGAGCTTTTCCGTTCCCCTTTCTCCCCCCACAGGTCCGCCCGCCTGAGAGCCTGTTCCCTGTAAGCTGCAAATGCGTGTAATTTATGTCGCAGCCAAAAAAAAAAGATAAATTCCAACCCAAAAAGTGGGGAAATAGAGCTATAAATGTAGCTGGCGAAATGTGATACGGAATGATTAATTTGATAGGCCCTAAAGCAGCCTCCGCAGCTGAGCTCTGTTTTGCTTATTAGTTTGCGTATCTCATGGATACCCGCCGGTCTGTAGTTTACTTCTCTCTGTTTTTCTGTTGCAAGTTACTGGTGTTGCTTGGACTAGTGCAACACGTTGCATGTCAATGGCCATAATTAAGCATGCGAAAACGAAGCAAATGAAAACAATGCGGGCAATGCAGCACAGAAACCCCACCAACAGCTCCTCTTCTACTCTTATTTTGCAGAGAGAAAAACTGGTGGTTAATACAGGTAAAAGTTTCCCCTTTTTTTGAAATAATCTCATTGAGAATCTTATACTAGTTTTTATATAATTATTTTTATATATTTTTAATATAATTTCCCTGATTTCAATGTTCCCTTTTCTGGCCTTCTTTCAGTGCCTCAAGTTTCCATTTTTATTTCTTGCTTTTCCGCACCTCCCCCCCCCCTCGTTTGCCACTTTTCTGTGCATTTTGGTGGCAGCTCTGTTGGCCATTTTCATTAATGGTCCAAATGCTGCCGCTGCTGCATTGTGGGGCGCAGTTACCGCCCCCACTCGCCATTGTCTTGCTGCTTGCATTGTTTTGGCTGCATTTTGATTTGAGCCACAGCATCCACAGATATGCCTCCGCTTTTCTCCCGCTTTCCCCCGGGGGGGCTATCATTATTTCTCTGTTGCCTCTGCATTCTGTTGTTGTGTTTATATGCCGCACAAGAATTTGCAACCTCGAGTCGAGATCTCTTTCCTCTGTCACTGGGGGCGCAACACCGCCCACCGACCATCGCCCACCCAGCTGAATCCGCCGCCCTATTATTGCCCCATGACCTTTATAAGCTTCGCTGTTGACCTTATTTGTTGTAGCTACTCATTGGGCCTGGCTTTAACTGAAGCCGTAACTGAGGAACTTGAGCCCTGAAATTAGTTTCGAGTAAAGGCATAAAAATAAATTTAAATATTTCCACTTGACAGACTTTTTCCTTCTTCCTTTTTTGTTTCAGATAATTTTTCACACGCTGTCTCAGCTGAAGACCCCAGAACTCAACCCTTTTTCGGGCAAAACTTTACACATTTTCCCACAAAAATCTTTCTGACCCTCTTTTTCCCCCCCCTCAACTTTATTTTACTTGTTTTTACTCTTCCCTTGTTTTCTTTTCAGCTTGTTTAAAATGCATTTTAAACTAAACGCTGTTAATTTAGTTGTTACGCTTCAGTCAAAGCCAAACAAAATCTAGATAACAATTAAAAATGATTTTTTGTAAAGAAAAGTTATATGAACGACGCAAAAAAAAAGAAGAAAGAAGAGTTTCTCCAAAAAGAAATGGAAAATTCACTGCGGCGGGGAAAGGGGGAATTCCCGCTTTGATTGCGTCTTTGGCTTTGACATGTGGAGAATACACCAAAAGGTAGACAAAGACCTGAAGGCAACAACAAGACAATTGTTGCTGTTGTCGAGGCTAGAATTTATTATTTCCGCCAGCTTTAAAACTCCCCTTTTTTGCTGCTTTTCGAAAAATGAAAAAAGTTGACAAGCCGCGAGGGATGCGGAAAGGTAAAAAGGGGGCGCCGTGGCAGGGAGACAGTCAACAGGTACGCATGCGCAACGCTATGTGTCACAGTCAACAGTGTGACTTCCAGAGAAAGAAATGACTCAAACTTTTTTTAGGTAAACCAAAAAAATGTACAAAAATTTTATAATAATCTCAGGAATTTGTAGGATTTGTTCCCTTTTAATAAAATATTTATAGTATTTAAAATATTTTGTATATATTTATTTAGAATATAAATATTTATACCTCAAAATAAATTTAAAACAATTTAGTTTTCAACAAAATCAACTTTATTTTAAGCCAAAAAAGTGTTTGCTTTAATAACTGAAATCTAAAAATTCAAATTACAGCAGAACAAACCTATAGAAGCTTCACTGTACTTGCGCTGGATCGCTGAGGGTGGCCGCTGAAGGGGAACGCGGACAAACGCAGCGAAACGCGTTCACTGCGGCTCTGAAATGTGTATATGCTATATATTTACTATATAGCAGACTCTTTTCGTGGATGTTTTACTTTAATTTCGGTTTACCTTTGTTGTTGTTGCCATTTGCCATTGTTATTGTTGCTGCAGGTTTTTGTTATCGGCGCAATTCCGCCTTTTGAAATTTGCTGCTCTGCTGAGCGTTTTTGTTATTGTTTTACACTTGATGAACTCTCGCTGTAAAAGCCACCAATGCAGACAGAGAGAACCTGTATCTGCGTCTCGTATTATATAGTAATATATATACTATATGTAGTCATGGTCTGGCAGATTCACGCTAACACACTTTGTTTATTAACCAGTCTGCTGCTGCCTACTACTAACTATTTTTGGCCAAGAGTTTATAAGAGGTTCTGTGAGTTAACTCACTAAATTCGCAAAGAGGAATCATCAAAGGTTAGAGCTTTTGGTCACTGAAGATTAATTAAGTAATTAATTATTGACTTTATGAGTTATGATCCTTGTAATACTTTTGATATTTTATTTTATTATTGGAACCAAAGGTTAGTATATTCGTTTTTTTAATAAGCTTTATAATATTTAGAAAATTTTCCATTTAACATTTAAAGTCCAAAAACAGAGCTATCTTAAATCTTTTCTATCCACAAAAAAAATGTATTTTTCTTTTGATTTCCTTTCTACGAAATAAACACAATTCGCATACGATAAAAATTCGTATCCAAAAAAATGTTAAACAAATAAATTTAATGACTTTGTTTACATTCCGCTGGAAAGCAAAAATTATGGAAAAATTCACATATATATTAAGAGCGGAAAAATAAATCCAAAGTGCGCAAATATTTTATGTGCGCCGGTTGATTAATTGAGTTAATAAAGAATTAAATGAACTTGTTGTGATGGAAATGTTTTTTCCCTTTAAAATTCAATTTGTGGTTTCCTAGATTTTTTTTCAGACAATTTTTATGGCTACTTTTGGGCCCTGGAATTGGCCTCTTTATATATGAAGTAATTTTTCAATGGCCAAACGCTAATTATACTTTATTTTATATGCACTTTACTTTGGCGGCCTGTCTGTGTGTCTGTTGGTTTTTCTCCTCGCTTTCAATGAATTTAAATGATTGCCTAAACGCAAATAAAAGTTGACCAAAAAAGAAAGAAAAAAGAGTGGAAAAGCAAAGTTTGCTTAAACCAGTAAAAACTATTTCAATGTGTCAAACCAAAAGCGCTGAAAGGAGAGATGACCAAATATTATGGCCAAATAGTTTCCGGCTTGGGAAAATGCCTAATGAGAGACTCTGCTGCCAGCGATGAAAGACGATTTCACGATCAGGCCAAAATGCAAAATGCCCAGCCACCAGCCACAGTCTGTCACTCAATCACTCACTCACTCAGTCAGTCAGTCAGTCAATCAATCTCGCATTTGCTGAGGCTTGCCAAATGGAAAATACTTGGCTAAGTAGAGCTGGGTCCAGGCCAAATTGGAATGCCAATCCCGACACGAAGCTCTTTTTAAAATATTTCTTAAATTGTCTTGACAGTTGCAATATTGTTACGGTTATTCAATCAAAAAATAACAAAAAAAGAAAAAATGAAACAGAAAAGAAATTGTTATGATTTCTTCAGCATCTTCATTCATTGCACTTAGCCCGGTTGTATGAATAAAACATTCAAGCCAAGTTAACCCATTTCTGCATTTATCTTCAGTTCTCTTTCTTTCGCCATGGAAAAGCCATGCAATTTTCGCACGAGTTGGCCGAGGCTATAAATAAATATCACACTTGTCGAGGAAATTCTCTCTCTGTCTGTCTTCTCTCCCACGATTTATGTGGGAGCCATCCTGGGGGATATCACAGGGGGGTGGCCAGTGGGGCAATCAACTCCCCAATGCGTTGTGTGGCCAGCACCAAATGCACAGAATCAACAGAAACATTTATTTTCTTCCCTTTCCCGGTCACCCTTTATTTTATAATGGAGGTCCATCAGTCTCAGCAGAAAGTTGTTACCTGGTTTATTTTTTCATTGCACTCTTTTTTTGGGTTGAAAGAAATCGCTTAAAGCTAAGAGATAACGATTTTTCTTACAGCAACTAAGTGGCTTTAAGAGGTTCGATTTATCCTTGGTGAGTGGTTCTTTTTATTTAGTTCCTATTTAGTATTTTAAAGTACTTGATTGTCTGGCTTTAAAATAGTCTTTTTAATTCTTTTTAAAATTACCAAAGAGCGGAATTTAATTTATTTAAAGGAGTGTTCCTTGGAAAGCACAGAAATTGATATAAAATTCCAGAAAATTTCCGACTTAGACAGCTCTTTAAATAATTTCAAACCCCTAAACAATTTTGAAAAACTTCTTCCTGTTATCATCAATTTTTTACCATTTAAAAATAATTTAAATTAAAGAACTCAGATTGCAAAAAATCATAAAAACCTGAATGAAGATCTAAAGATATAAATTTCTTAAAAAGAGTATTAAAATTTTGCTAAACCCTGTAAATTTTCTTTCCGTTTTTCTTTACATATTTTTACTTTTTTTTTGCTTTCCGCGTAATGCAACCTGGGGCTAAGTGGCGTCTGCACTTCTGCAAAGCACCCTTCACCTCCTCCTCCCCCTCCTTTCACCCTACATTGTGGCATTTGACGATTGACGAGCAGATGGAATGAAATTGTGGCCCAATGGCCGAGAGCACTCTTGCCATATACCCGGTGTATCCATGCCCCAAGATGATGCGGTGATGAGGCCTGGGATTTCCAACGAAGTGCTATACGAAATTTGGTGTTTTTTCTCGGGGAAATGGCTAAAGCTAAAGATTTATATGGACATCATTTGAAATGGGGAACATACGATTGCAAAATTTGCATTAAACTAAGGAGTTTATGGGAAGCCAATGAACTTTCTAACAAATGTATTTCGCTGGGAATATTTTAAAAGGGAATTCTTAAGCAGCTCAACATTACTTATTTGGGCTATGAGGTCGGATCAACTTTTTCTGTAGTCTTAACCAAAGTTTTTTGTATACAAATATTTTTACCTCTCCATTTATTTTCCGCTTCGCCTCAATCTTAACTTGGTGATTTGATACGCGATCCCTTATTACGCTCTGAAATTACCTTCAATTACCCTAAACGGCAATTAGCCAATGACAACAATGAAAAAAAAACTCCCTTTAACCTGGTCATGGTCTTATAACCGGCATAATGAAGACATTTCAGCCATATGACAATCTTTTGGCCTAAACGCACCAAATGACAAGAGATGATGATTATAACATTTCAAGTGGGGGAGCAGCCCAGAAATCAAGGTTAAGGTATATATAAAAACTTAGGAATTTCAATGTATAAAACTCAGAAAATATAGTTTTAATGGTAACTTTAAATCTGCACAAGATTAAAGTCGAAAAATAAGCTGAAAATCTATTATAAAAATATATTTGAGACCCCTTAAAATAATGTTTGAAGGGGTAAACATAACAAGTATATTTTATACATTTTTAACAGGCCTAAAAATAATATAAAAAGAGCTTTAAAATCATTGAATAATATTTAATATTTAAATATAATATTTTGTCTTTAGATTAACTAATAAATAATTAAATAAAACAATTTGTAGAAATCGAATTCATTTCAAGGTTGATATTTTTACAAAATATAAATTTTCTTTTTATGGCTCTTTCCGAAGCAAGTGAACCTTAACTTCTTTACGATAGGTTAATGGCAGTTGGATTGGGTAATATCCCCGTTAAGGTCAACGTAATTTGACTTCTATTCACGCCTGCCAGCGTTCGCTGGTTGCCATTGTTGTTGGCTGTCAACACTGCAAACGAAGACGACGACGACTTCCACTAAAACTTCAAATGCGGTTTGGTGTTTTCTGTTAACCATCCAATCGAAAGTGAAAACCCGATGCAATGAACTCCACTGGAGGGAGGAGGATGGAACTTCAACTCCTACACCACAAGGCTGCTGCAGCAATGGGGAAAGCAGCAGCAACAGCAGCAGCGGCAGCTGCGTTAGAAAAATTCAAATTATGCGACAGAGAGCCAAAGCCATTCAAGTGTGGCCAACAACACAGACAACAATATCAAGTGACAATCATAAGGAAAGAAAAAAGAGAGAGAAAAAAAATTAAATATAAAATAATAATAATAAGCTGCTGCTGTCGCCAGTTTGCCTGCCACTTTTTCTCATTACGTTTTATAGGCAGCTATTAAAGCCGCAAAAATCTTGGCGACATTTCGTAATGAGGCATCTGGAAAATCGGTGGGGGCTTTGGCCATATCCAATTGCCAGGTTTGCATGCCCAAGACAAAAGGCCATAAACTTGTTGATTGTCTGTTGCCATGGCAGAGGCAGTGGCAAAACGAAAATCGGATGTAGCTCCCCTTCCTTTCAATCACAATCACAGGTCTCCCCCCCATTCCCAGTCCAATCATTAAATCACGCCTGACCTTTGCACGCAGTTTGCTTTCCAAACCGCCCTAATGAATGCTTTAGGCCCAAAAGCAACATAAACACACACAAGTAACGACGAAAGCAAAGCGTACAATAATTCTATGGCTAATTACAGTTTGGGCCAAGTTGGGCCGCTTTGTAGACCTTGCTAGCAGTTTTCTTTAAACAGGCACAAACACAACCAAAAAATAAGTTTTGTTTTCCAATGTTTACGGCTGAGTTTATGGCATATTTGTTTGAGAACGAATGGAAATGGATGGAGGAAATATTGTGATTGGCGGGGCTACCTGCTCGATAAGGTCAAAGGTGTGCAGGGTGGTGCTGTGCTGATAGTTGGGGGCCAATGTTGATGGCAGAGACCTTCAGGCCAAAGGAAGTGAAACTTGTGAGGTGCGAAAATAAGATCTTGGTGTATTTAGTAGAGGAAATGTAAAGAATACGGGAATGTGTAAGAAAAGATAGCAATGAAATTTATAATAGATGAACGAAATATAAAACTTGGAGTATTTTATCCATTGATGTCTTATAAAATTATATGTATATATACAAATGCAAATTATGAAAAATATTCATAATATTTCAATAAATAACTTTTGTAAACCTCTAAAAATATCCATATAAATTGTTATAAATATATTTTTTAAATTAATCAAAGAATCTTCATCATTTTTTAAACATATTTCGAAATATTTATCTTTCACCCGACTGAGCCTCTTGCAACTTTCAATTCCACTTGCAGCCCAGCACTGAAACTCGTTGAAACACTTAATAAATGTTACATTTACCCCCCTCCCCTGACATAAAGGCAATCCCTTCCCCCGGGGACCGCTCCTTATCAATGCCAAGTGAAGTTTGCTCTCCAATCCCCAACCCACACACGAATATTTTTCGAACATAAATCACATTGACCTTAAAAAAAAACCACATCGAAACAAAAACGTTGTCATAACATGGCCAAAACCATAACCAAAACCGAAAACCAAAGGAGGCAAAAGTGTCTCCAGGAGGAGAAGGGGGCCAACAAAAGAAGGACAGGAGGACAGGAGGACGCGGTGCTGGAAGGAGGACAGAGGCTGTCAAGGCTACGTGACAAACAACAAGGTGACATAAATATCCAGTTGCTCCAAAAAGGAAACTAAACTTTTTTTCTTTTTAGCCAAGGCAACATAACAAAGTCCCCACAGAAGGGGGAAAGGGGGGGCCAGAGTGAGGGGGCAGACGAAGACGGAGCGTTCCAATGAAAGCATAAAAGTGATACAGACAAACCTCGGAACTTAGAATCATCCAGGAAAATGTCTAAATATTGTTATAAAATATTATAAAATATATATTTCGTTAAAAATGTATAAATATTCATTAAACAATTTATTATATTTATAATTTTTAATTCCACATAATTCTGTCTTGAAAAATATGCCTTCGTTTAATGTCAGAATATTTATTTTAACATTTTAACCGAATTTTATTAACTAAAAAATATAAAATAAATTTGGCGATATATTTTTTTGATATTTTCCCCTTTAATTTTTTAATTTTCTTTAAAGAAAGATCACTGTATCTAACCTGCACATGCTGCTGCTGCTGCTGCTGCTGTTGTTGCTGCTGCTGCAGCAGTGTCTGCGGCTGCTGATGTGGCGGTTGCATTGGCCAGACGAGATTGAGATTCCTCGCAGATTTCGGCGGCTGTGGGGGGTGTGGTGAGGAGAGCTGCTGATTAGCTGTTCCTGCTGTTGTTGTTGTATCAAAATGTATCAAATTGGCGGTGTGACGTCGCGCGGGAAGAGCAGGAGGTGGTGTGGCGCAGGGAGAATCTTCCAGATCGCTATCTCCCTCTAGCGAGTGTGAGAGCGAGAGCGATTGCAAGTTCTGCAACTGTTGTTGTTGTTGTAGTTGCTTTTGCTGCTGCTGTGGTTTGACCTCGTTTGTGTGCGTTTTCTTGGGCAATGTCAAGGAATTGTTGCTGCTCCCATTCCCATTCGCATTGTTGTTGTTGTTGTTTAGCGAAAGCGAACGCGCAAAAGAACTTTTGAAATAGCGACACGGCATCTGGAAATCAAAGTCGAGATCCGCCAACTGCTGCATATTTGTCTTTTGCATAGTTACAATCCCTCAAAAGCGTAATATTTACTTTTTTAGCTTCAATTTAGTTTCTATTTCACTTTTATTCACTGCTTTTGTCTCGCTCTAAATTGGCATTGTTGATGTTTTTCTGTTTGCTTTTGCCCTTTTCCTTTCGCGCCTTTTTTTATGATTGCATTTTTTCACGCACTCACATCCGCAAACGCACTAACACACACACACAGGCTCAAATCAAGTCGTTTTTGACACTTAAATTGAGCTAATTTATTCCAATAATTTAAACTTCAAACTAATTGGAAATCAATTGCAATTTCAGGCGGATCTATAACCGCGCAAGCAACACAAACAAAAATGTGCAAAGGTTTTTCCTTTAACGTCGATCTTCGAATATCTTTAGAATGACTTCTTTTGCACCAACACACACAGTTCTTGCTTATAACTACAATAATTTGCGCGCCATATTCTGCGTTGCACTTTGTTTATTTCATTATTATTATTAACTATTTCAAACGCTTTTTCCAGTTTTGCGCGCTGCCCACAAAGCGTGTGCTTCGGTCGAGTTTTTTTGTTGTTATGAAAAAACTTTGGCAACAACCAGTGGTGCCACCAAGGGGAAAAGATAAAAGGGTGGTAAGTGGCAAGGTTTGATCAGTGCTGCCAACTCTTTGCCTCATAAATAAAGCTAGAAATATTTTGCTTGGCCCGTCCCTATTTGGCCTCAAAACAGTTTTGATCTGAACATAAATCAATTTAAATAATATTTTCAATGAAATAATTTTACTTCTATTCGAATAGCTAACATGTATCTTTATTTGGCAAATAGCTACAATAAATTCACCTAGTGGTTAAATAGCTAAATTGGCCAATGTGTGGGATCCCTCTCTCTTTCCAAACCTCTTTTACGCTATCTGCCGCTCTTCAAATTTCTGTATTTTACATTTTACTTTTCCATGCAGCTCGTGTATCTTTAAGATTTCAGAAAGCAGTGCTGGAAGCAGTGCAATTTGAAGATCGTGTAAAATGTTGTAGAAATACATGACAAATCTACGTAAAATTAATGTAGAACTATGGACAAGGCTCACTTTTCTTGTCTTGAAGTTTATTTTTAATAAATTTTGGGTAAAGAAATATATAATTCCAATTTAATAAAAACTTAAATTAGCACACAAAATATTACATTTTAAAAGAATTAAAAAAATGCATCTTATCCGTTGTATTACCTAAAAAATGATCTATATTTTCAAAATAAAGGGTAGCTTCCTTTTCGTAACTTTCCCAACATTGAAACCCATTACAACACCTTATTTTTAGACCTAATAATGCGACTTTAAGGTATCGAAATTGATTTTTTCCCTTTCCCCGACGGCATTAGCTCTTGTTCCCATCCAAAAAAAGGCCACCCCTCCTGGTTCCTTCGCTTTATAATCCCTAGACTAATTCCTACGCCTTATGTGGTATCTAAATTGGGGGAGACAGCTTGCCAATCAATTTGATTGTGCTGCGCTGATGTGTTTTGGCCCTGTTTATCTAGCTTTGGGGCAAAGATTTTTGGGCTTTTATCAGAAACGTACTGCCTAAAGTCCCTTTGACGCACTGTGCACATAACCCTTCTGTCACATTAACCGAAGAAATAATGCTGGAAACTTATAGAATCTGTAAGATACATTTTTGATTCCACATGATTTGAATTATTTATTTTATAAATTTTTTTAAGTGCTTTCAATGACTTAAACGATTTTAGGAGATTATTAAATCATTATTAAATTTATTTTTATTTAAAAAAATATTTAATAATATATCTGAATTTAAAGATATGTTTACAAGTGTTTTTTGCTTGATATTAATATTAATATTTCGAAATCTATTTTTATTCCCACTGTTGCAATGTGCGCATGCCTCTGCGGCTCTCCATTACATAAGCCTTATATAATGGGTGCGAGCGGGACAAGTGTATAGCTCCCCAGCGCTGCTCTCCCGCTCAACCCCCCCACCACCCCCCTGCTCCAGTGATAGCCACCACGTGATTGCCACCGGCTGCAGCAAAAGAGCGAGCAAGCGACAGAGCGAGCGGGAGCACATGGAGTTGTAAGAGCGGGACGGCCAAAAGGGGGCAGGGGGGGATTTCTCTTGTTTTGATTTTCAATTTGTGTCCCAAGCTCCAGCTCCCCCGCGCCGCCATGAAAATGATTTAATCTTTTCGAAAATACTTTCAGTTACGCATCGTTCTTGCGAGTGTGTGTGTCGGGTGTGTTGGTTATTGGTAATTGCTAATCGGTTCTGCCGGAAAGAGCCCCAAATGTGCGAGCCCAAGGAGAATATTATGGATTTATCGGTTAGAGGTAAGTCGTTCTGCAGATCCAAAGTCCCATTCAAACTCCAAATTCATTCAAGATGCCGCGAAAAACAAAAACAAAACAGCGAAACACGTGAAAAACAGTGCAAATGTGGGTGGGTTTGTTTGCTCTGCCTCTCACTCACACTCCCAGAACTTGAGAATGTTTTGGGGGCCGGGAGAAAGAGAGAGAGAGAGAGAGAGAGAGGGAGTGCTGGGTGGGCGTGTAGCGAAAGTTACTCTCTTTTTGCGTACTCTTTTTGCTGTTTTTGTTGTTTTTGCACGGGCTAAGCCCCCCATGTGACAAATTATTTGATTTGGCCTTCTGATTACTACAAATTGGTTTCCCTACTTTTGCTATTTTTTATTTTTTGCAATTTATTGTGCCATTTTTTTGTTTGCTATGCGGCGGAGTCTTTGGTAAATAGCGGCAAATAACACACGCAAAATATTGGGAAGGAGAGAATGACTTTGGAGAGTGCGTTTGGATCTCAAATAAAACTGCAGTACAGTGAGATCAGGATAAAGAGATCAAAATAAAGTACAAAAATATATATTTTTAATGGAAAAAATAATAAAGTTTAATTTTAGAACCTCAACAACTCGAAATAAGTTGATATTACTTGAAATTACTTGATATTGAAATATTAACAATTAAAATAAATAATAACTTATAAATCTGGATAATTGAAAAAATTATTTGTAAAATTTATAATTTGTAGTTTTTAGAAGTTTTAATTTTTTTAATTATTTACAGACAAATATAAAATAAAAATAATATAATAATTAGTCTTCAGAGTGATCACTGTTCTGCCCAGTTAGCGAATTTACACAGCTTGCTGTCATTAATTAGCCAAGTCCAGATGCCGCCTAATTGATATATTGTAGCTGCCACCAAAAACCCCTTGAAATCCTCCTCCTTCCCACCTGGCCAATCCACCAAACGACTTTCCCAGAGATAAACCTGTATAAAACCCAAAACCCCCTCTCCGATTGATATGACTCCTAAAACCTGACCCCATTGGATCTTGGGTCGGCATTTACTGCCTTTGATATCAGACTAATCAAGTGTCCGGGGGCAGGCAGTAAGCTCGATAAAATTCTAGAGACCCTTGGCTCTTGGCCCGATTCTGGCATAGTTTTCAGTTGGTTGCCATGATGGACTGCTGTCCAGAATTGGTGAAATAGAAGCAACGACGTCGTCGTCGCCACAATCACAATCAATTGCACTGTCATCGTGTCGCCGGCTTCGTTATTTCTTATCAGGAGGAAAGGAAAGACGAGGTTACCAGGCGACTATAAATATTTACCCTCCGCATGATATAGTTGGGACGCATAAAAAAATGAGTTGTGGCTGGTTGGCTGGTGCCTTATGATGATTATTATGATTATGGTGAGGATGGAGCAGAGAGCCAGACATTAGTTTAATTATAAACATTTACGACGAGAGCACAGGGAGGGTGGGAAAGGGAGTCGTAAGTTGACATTCATCGCTCACGTTTAGAAAATAGGGCCTCCTGATAAGAGTCGGTGGTGTTATAAAGACTTTTCTTTATTCAGAATTCATTTCGAGTCCCTAGGGTTTCAGGTATAATTGTTAAATGGCGGGAATGTTTATAAAGCAATAATTCTCTGGACAATTACACAGAAAAAAACTGCTAGGGATAGCTGGTTCTTTCTCTTAAAATGTGTTTCCCATTTTCCTTAACTGTTCCGATTTTAAATTAAATTAAATTAATTAAATAAAATAAGGAATATAATTATATTCATGTGGGGCCAAGAATATAATATTTCTTTTCAGAAAAATAATATAAACTTCAACTAGACATTTTGTTCTAGGTTTCAATTAATATGTTCTGCTTCTTATTTCGAAAATAATTAATATTCAATTATTAACATTATTCACCCTGAAAGTACAATCTCCTACACCCTATAATTTATTAGTATTTTCTAGCAACTTCTCCCAGCCGATCGACAAAGCTTCTCCGATCAAAACTTGAGAGCGTCAGTGCCCCATTCTGAAACGCCTTCTCTACTCAACACCGACTCTCCCCCATCTGTCGCTCGGTTTTTTTTTTTTTAACGATCGGATCTGATCACATGGTCAGGTCGTCGTCGGGGATTTTGCGGCTGTCCCAGAACCTCCTCGATTCTCAGAGTTCCATTCACATCGCTCCGCCAGATAAGATCGCAGCGCACGCTTCGCGGCGTGGAAAATTTGCCAATGCAAAGCGCAAGCGTTTGACCCCAAAACAAAAAACCAAAACAATCCCCCACTCTGCAGCTTTTGGGAGGCTGATTCCACAAATCATTATCTATCCGAAATCGGGTCGCCAAACACGCGACTAACCTGAATGGAGCCTTGGCACGCGCCCCTCAAAAAGACATCAATGAGGCGCGTCTGGGGCAGTTTTGGAAATTTTCTGGACAATCTCAAACTGAGTCAGGCGTTTTATTTGGGGTCACATAGACTGGAAATCGAATTAGGAAGAAGTGGACTTGGACTGCCGGTGGCGTGATGATAAAAACGTATAGTATACCCAATATATTACTATATATATAAAGCATAGAGGCGAGGCCAAGGCATTTGTTATGATTCGGTCTGGTACAGTCCACCATAAATGGGGAATTGCTTCTCTGCTTAGATTAGATTCACCCTGAAAAAGGGTTTATCAAGTCAGTCTTGATATGCATAATGTTTCGTCACCTGCGGTTATTTGTAATTGTGACAAAATTTAGACTATAAAATCTTTGTGAAATGTAAACACCTACTTAAGCTTTTACTGGGCATTAAAAAAAAATACAGTTTGTGGTTATAATTTTGTAGTTAACAAGTTTACGAGAGTGTTTTTTTTATGGATCTTTTAAGTCAAAAGTAATAAGAAATTTTCTAAGCAGCCAAGAAAGTCATTTGCAATTGTCTAAAGTACATTTTTTATTGAGAAACATAAACAGCCAAGTCGATTTAGCCATAAATCTGACTAAAGGCTGGCTAGCTTCTGGGGTTTAATTCAATAACATTTAAGACATAAAACAAAATACAAAGCTTACAAATTCGTAAACCCTTCAAAATTCAGTTTACTAAACCCCATCTCATATTTTAAATAAATAAATAATACATAATAAGAAATACGAGTAGCTGCCATCGAATCATTACCAATTCACAAATAAAACTCTGATTTCAGCTGTTTTATATAAATATTAATATTTCTTAGCTTTGGATTCCTGGGAATCATGGATACCTAAGCTCACAACTACACAAAAAACCATTTGATAAAGTCAGCAGAAAAGTCCCTCCCCCCTCCGCTGGCCATTACGTCAATTTGCAATAACGTAAACCAGAGAAATCTAAACAAAACTGCAGCGCCATCAAGTGCGGTAATAAGCAGTGTATCTCGCTTGCACCGGCTGGAAACTCATTCAAATTGCGAATGCGAATGCGGTGGGGGGGAGAGAGCAGGGGCTGGGGCAGGGTCTAGCGGGGGTGCGGGTCACAGAAAGTGGGTGGCGGTGTGGCAGACAACGGACAGAGGCTTAAAATGAAATGGGGGAGCCGTCGCGTCGCCGCCAACGTCGACTTCTCTGTCGACGACAAAAATTAATATTATGTCATACACATGTATTGCGGTCTGCGGTGTAATCGGTCACTGTATGCGTGTATCTGTCTGCCTGTAGGAGAGTGTGTGTGTGAGTGGGAGTAATTAGCACTACACAGGAAGAAATATTATATTAAGTATATGGTAATTGCATTTTTTAGAGCTTCTTTTTCGTTAAATTTAACCAATTTCTTTGGAAAGTCACATCCCATCACAGCCCTAAAAAGTAGGCAATAAAAAGTTAAACGAAATTAAAGTTTTTTTGAAAGAAAATAGGAGAAATTTAAAGTTTCTCATATTCTTTATAAAATGCACTCATTTAATATTTCCATTTTAAATGCATTATTTGACAAATTTCATTATAATACATTAATTATGGGATTTATTATTATTTTATTTGTTTATTTAAAATAATTATTGGATTTATTTATTATTTTATTTATTTCTATTATTTTATTTCTATTTAAAATATTCTCTTCGAATTAAAATCAAAATTGAACATTTTTGCTTTTGTTTTTCTTGCTGTGTATATTACACAAGTGTAAAAGAGAGCAACTGATAGACACGGGCTTGTTGATAAAGCGATATCAATCTACACGTGTTGAATGGAAATACGGCAGAGAAACAAAAGTAAACCGCGATCGTTCATTGCCACGTAAATAAAAGCGCCAATTTGTATAGACCGTTTCTGCGAGAGCAAAAAAAGTATCTGAGCCGCCACTCAGTAACATAAAGAGAGAGCGAGCCCGGCTTAACACTCACACAATCAAACCGCAAACGTGCAGCCATCCACACACACTCACAGGCGGAGTTCAATTAAAAGGCGCCACATAGATACATCCATAAAAACGGTACTTTTTGTCATCGTTGTTTCGCATACAAATTGCAGGCAATCAATTTGCAAGAGCAGTAACAACCACAAAAACAACAATAAATCCAATAAAAGCCACCGCAAAACTATAATCAAGAAGAACATTTAATGAAAAAAAAGTCCAATAAGGCAGAGAGCTTTTTATTTATTTATTTTATTGCGTGAGCGGTGTATGTGTGTGTGTGCTTTCGAGTGCCAGAATAAAATTTGTAATTTTATTGGCCATAAAATTTCACATTAAATATATAAAATTCAACGAAATTGTATTAGCGAAAAATGCAAACAATTGTTGGGGGAATTTCTAGATGGCCAAAACCCAAATTGACACAAGGCCAAGTTTATAAATTAACAAAAACTGTATAGATATATGTATATATTTATGTACATAGATATATCAAATGATAGAAACAACTTTAATAACTGGTTTTGGCCTAGTGACCAGCTGTAAAACCAATAAAAGGCAGTGGAGCAAATTTTAAAAGTATTCATTGGCAAATGTTGTGGGGAAAAAGCTTAAGCAAATTGTTTGAAACAATAATAATATTAAAAGTAGGATTTTTATTATAAAAATATTTATAAAGTTATAATTAATAATTATTTAATAGTCAGAGAAAAAAAAAAACAAAGTATATTTGTCTTCCCATAACATTAGGAATATTTTAGAATATTAAAAAATGAATTTAAAAAGGTTTTTAATAAAAGACAAATATTTTTGATTCAACTTTAATTATAAAATTAAATATAAATATTAATAAATTTGTGCAAATTTGAAATTTATAAATATTTATATTATTTTTTATATATAAATTTATATCTTGTGCCCATGTTTAAAATGAAATTTATATTTATTAAATAAATTATATGATTTTATAAAATATAAAATCACATAATATTAAAAACTCTTTTTCATTTAATTTACCAACATAAAATTATTATCACAATTCCCAAAATTTCCTTTGCCATTAAAAGTAATTGATATGCGGGTGTCAAAATTATATCTTTTCATCTATTTGTGATGATGAATTTTCTTTTTTTTTTCGAATAAATATATCAATTGAAATTTAACTATCACAACAGAAACACTGAAATATAATTGAGAACACTATTTTCCCCCCTATTAAAAGAAAATGACACACGCAGGCTTAATTAGCGACCACAACAATCAATTATGAGACCCACATACTTGCAGCATCTCATGCCACTGTATCGAATGGATATATAACCAGAGAGACTGAGGGGGGTATAGAGAGGGGAGCTACCGGCAAAATATACATTTATAAAAAAAATAATTGAAAAGCCAACTTAAATAAGCACGTGGTGGAGTTAAGTGGATTGTTAAAGCGGAGCTCTCAGCGGTTTTTCATGCCAGTTTTGTTTTGAATTGCAGTGCAACTCAAGTGCGGCGGGTCACTCGCACACACAGATACACAATACACACACACTCTTATCAATTGTTTTTGTTGCCTTTGCGGTGTGCTGCTGCTGCTGCTGCCCAGCGGCAAAAGTGTCAACAGATGATGAAAAATGCGCCACTTGAGAGCGAGGCAAGATGAAACCGAAACTCAACTCGGCTACAGATACAAAATTTTCTTTGATTTCTTTTGGGGAAATGTATTTAAACAAAAATATTAATAATATTATAGAAATATATATTTAAATATGAATATTACATATCCAAAAGAAGCTTAATTTGTTAAATAAATAAATAAATGTTTCAATTAAAATTTAATTGATTTTTTCAAGTGTCCCAATTTTTTTTTAAACCATTTTTTCCCCTTTATACGATTTGATGTATTGGCAGGAGCAATGACAGCGAAAAGGGCAGCCCAGATTGCTGGAGAGAGTCCCTAAAGAAGGGTATCGGTTTGTTTGTGTGTGTTTGTTTTTGTGGCTGGCAAAAGGAAGGTGAGCTGCGTGTGAAGTTGTGACACTGACAGTTCCATGGATTTGTTATTTTTTCATGTAAAAAAAACTCATTGTAAGTGACACTTGTCAGGGGTAGAAAGTAAAAAGGGGGCTGTGGTCTTCAAACATTTTCGGTTGCTCATTTACGCCCCCAACCAGGAATTTGCCGCACAGATCAATCACAAGACCTAAGCCCATGTCTTACCCCACTCAGCTACCCCTCCCCCCACCCCCGCAAGCCCCACTTCATAGGAAATCCACCCCCCCCAAAACGGTAAAATGCTGCGTTAATTGACAGTTGACGCTGTCGTCAACGCTGCTGGCGTCGCTGTCGGCGTCGTCATCGTTGCCTGACAGTAAATTGAAAAATTGTTGAGATTTCTCAAAATAACGCAAATGTAAAATATCTTAGAAATTACAAACAACGAAAAGCAATCAAGAAAGCAAAAGATACACTTGAAGATTTCGAAAAATTGGATTTGATTAATATTGCTATGGGTTTTTATGAATATTTTTTGAGGAGAATTTGAAAATAACAGATAACATATAATTATGATAATTATATTATTATTATATATTATAATATAATTATTATAATTTAAAAATTATCAATTATTTTCTTTTATTATCCATTATTTTCCATTTTAATATTTTTATTTGTATTGATATAAATGTTTTTTTAACTTACCCATCAAATATTTCGGATTAAATTTAATCAAAATCCATTTGAATGTTAAAGTTGTATCTGAAAAAAATAGAATAAATAATACTCGTTAGTTTTATTATTAAGATACATTCATATTTTGTCTTGAAATAGAAAATATAATTTAATTTTAATCTAGAAAAATATTTCAGAAAATTTATTAAAGCTATAAAAAAGAGTAACTGTATTTTTTCATTTTTAAGTTATAAAATAATATAAAAAATCCTATTTATTCCCTGTGCACCTGTCTCTTGGTCAGCTTCTAATTCTCTATCTCTTTCGGTTTTGTATTTATTTGTTCTTTGGCTCGGGCAAAAATAAATGAAACTTTTACGAAAATGCTCGGTTCAAGGTGAGTCTATATGAGTGTGTAGTATAAATAATTTATGTGGCCATAGTTTCTGTACCCCATCAATGCCCACCTCCCCCCTATCTTTACTTCGTCCCGCCCCCGCCCGCACAGGCGCCTTTTGTCTGCGAACGTCACACGCAAAATTTTAATTGAACTTACATTCCCATCGAAGAAAAAAAAAATGTAAAAGACGCAATGAAAATAAAGAAATATTCCTATCTGTTTGTTAGTTGATAAGAAAGTGGAGAAGGGAGGCGAGAAAAAAATAAACTAATTCAATTAACAGTTGGCCAATAAAAAACGGAAAGCGATTGCCCATTTAACTGGCCAAAGGAGGGGCTGAGGGCGGATAGGGTGCGGGCTGAATTGAAATAGTGTTCAATAAAATAGAATTGCTCAATCAAAATGGTTACCCAGGTAGCATTATATTCTCATTTTTATTTTGGTTTGGTCTCCAAGGCTCCCTTTGCATATCGTTTCTTAACTATTGTTATAAGGAATCAAAGGTATATACCATTTATTAGATGTTTGGAGAGTATAAGGATATATCTTGAGAGGAAAATGGAGAAGAAAATATTTAAATATAAATTAAATCAAATAAAGTATCAATATATAATTATTTGAGTTTACTTTTCCTTTCCCTTTACAAATTTAAAATATTAGAACATTACAAATATTTTTACTAAATAAAATCATTAAACTAACCTTGAAAAACTAACTTCTATTGGTCCTAAAAATAGTTCAAATTAATTTAAAGTTTTATTGTATTTTCCTAAATTTTTTTTCGCATAACCAATTGATTTTCCATAAATAAAACAGACTTTTTATGGAATTACTAAATAGTCTGGAACGCTTGAGCATGTTAATTATAGATTTTCATGGATTTTAGCATGATAAACTTTGATAAATAATGGCAGGGGGTATCTGGGAAGTCCAAGAACTCAACTCAAAGGGTGCCATCAAGTGCGAAGGGAGTCCCAAGGCATCAAGTGCGTGAGCTGCCACTTAGGGCATTTCCTGCCTCAGTGTTTCCCAAGTGTTTCTCCCTTTTTGGACAACAAAAACAAAACTGAAACTCATAGATACACATGGTACATGTGTATTTGTGCACACGAAACCGACAGTTTATAAATGATCATGCGTGGGTGTGTGTGTGTGTGTCTTAAACAGTAGGTCGTTGGGTGGCAGGAGCTTGTGGGTGGTGGCAGTGGGCGGTAGGTGGTGGGTGGCAAAGTCGTGCAGGCTTTGTTTGTTTTGCTTTTGTTGCTACCGTCACGTGCCCCCCCTCTTGCTCATCATCTATTCTTTTTTGATTTTTTTCTATTATATTTTTTTCTTTTTGTATTTTGGCATTGAAGCTTCTGTGAGTTTGTTGATTTTTTTCTTCCTTGTTTGCACTTTTTGTTATTTCAGTGCAGTTGAAATTATCAATATTGTTGTTGCTGTTAGTTGGAAAAATGTTTGACTTCTTTTGAGGAGAGGAGGAAAAATGAAAATTTTCTGTCCGTCTGTTTGTTTGTTTGTCGTGAAGTCGAGGAGTGCTTAAATGGTTCCTCCAAAAAGGGAGGGAAAACCTAAAAAAAACTTGATTCCATGACATTTTAGGTTGCTCTATTAATCATAGGGAAGTTGAGGAAAATTTGAAGTCTTTGAAGTCGTTTCAAGTGTGAGGGGGAGGGTTAAGCAATGGATTGATATTTTTGGGAAAATTATGTTTTTTTGTAGGTATTTGGTATGTTTTAAGAGATTAAGAAAGTACCTTGGATGCTTGAAAGTATATTTTAAGAATTTTTAAATAAGAAAACTTAGGAATAAAGATTTACACTTGAATATTCTTTACAAAATCATATAGTTTTCTATGGAAAGATATAATATCTATTTCATCATTAGAAATTTCCTTTAATCTATTTCATCTACTAGAAATTTCTATGCTTATTTCATTGAATGAAATTCCCCACCTTATCAGCTGTCTTTACTTCAAGTTAAATATATTTATTTAAACATAGATACTTAATCATATATTTTATGCCACCTGCTTCTGTTGACTTCCTCTAATTTTTTTTCTAACAACAATTGGCGGGCAATAGTTAACTCCATCATAATTAATTCTATTCATCTGACTGTGTATCCATGCATCTAGCGATCTATTCAACCGAAGATATATCGAAGTGTGTAAACAAATCGACAATCATTGCATACATTTGAAACCTTTTGTGAAAAAGTGCTAACAAAGGAAAAAACTTGAAAAAATATTCTCGTAGTTTGGTGTTATTAATTCATTTGCGTGCTGCTAATGAATTGCTTCAGCAGATACATGTGGCATCCGAAAAGTAGTGCAGTGTATCTTTGTTTTTCTTTTTTTTTTTGGGAGTGTGCGCTCTGCTTTTTGGAGACATTCCAAGTTTACTCAAAGAACAGGAAAATAGAGAAGGAAAAAAAGGGCTCCCCCATATACAAACTAGAAGCTAGATATATGTATATACCCCATGGCTTCCCCCTTAATCTTCTCGAAAGATCAACAAAGAGCACACGTACTAATTCCGTCATTCATTTGTACGTTAATTTGTACAACTTGTCGTCGTTTGCGCCCCGTCGTCGTTCGGTTTCGTTTCGTTTTGGTTTCGTATAAATGTGCGAGATTTCAAATAGAGCAAAATGTAGTTCAGATCTCTATATACAAACATACAGACATACCTACGTATATGCAGCTAGCCAGCTAGCTGATAATGGGTAATCTCCATCCAAGATGTTAGCGTGTGTTAGGGAAACAAACAGAGGAATAGGTATAGAGGTATTGCCATGCTCAGCTATATATCCCGCAGATCGCTAAACATGATGATCTTCTTCGGCGTAGATGTTTGTATCTATGACAGGTCCCTGCTAATGTCCACTAATTAAACGAATTTCAGTTTGTTGTTTCTTATGGATTTTTGGTGCAACTTTTAATCTCAACTTCTTGTAGTAGTTGATGTTTGCCCAAGGCCGATCACCGATGGATTTTGATAAGGAACGTATGTATGTACGTGAGAACATATGAATTTTTTCGGACCTTGTGTGTTTGCTCGGTGATATGTGCAGCAGCAGTGTCCCCCGATAAGGTGAGCCATACTTGCCAGCAACCCGGCGAAGGAGAACCTAAAAATCCGAAATCCATTTTTCGGCTGCCTGCGACACATTTCAGAAAAATGCCAAAGCAAATAAATTTTCGGTTAGGTACAGAGGCACATGGATATATGGTGCACTGAGAAAATTATTATTATTAGGAATATTTTAAAAATAAGAATTTGGAAATAAAAGAAACGTATTTTAATATGCATTTAAAATAATAATAATTTTTGGAGTATTAGCCTTAACCTTAGCTTCAAATATAATTTCTTAAAAGAGTTTTTAAGATTATTCTTTTGTACCCAAAGAATTTTTTAGGACACGCTTTTAATTCTCAAAAAATAAAATATCTTAAATATATTTAAGCAAACAAATATAATAAAAAAAATACAGCTTATAAATACATCATTAATAAAATATAAATCTTAATCTCTCTGAAATTAAGCATACATATTTCTCCTTTATATATTTTTTCCCCCTGCATATCCAATATAGATATATCTGCAGCGATATATATAGAGGTGTCCGACGTTGGTTCCTTGACAAGCTGACATCTCGTGATGGGCAACATTGTTGGAACTATCTAAAACCAAGGAGATTCATATTTTTGGGTTCGAGAAAATGCGTTCACCCACACACACACTTTCAGATACATTTTGCGCTTTGTCTTTCTTTTGTTGCACTCGGAAATGTGGATGGATAAGACCCTTGGGGTCAGAAAGGGGGGTTTTCCGAAGGCGGTCATCCTCGGTCGCCTCAGCATAATTTATGGCGCTCGAACACGTTTTTCGTAGAGGGACCTCTGAATGGGAATGACGTTTCCGCCTTGAAGCTACAAACTAGAAGACACATCCATCCATCTATCCCAATATATATTTTGTCGGATTCGAATTCCGATTTTCTCCTGCCGCCACCGCTTCCTAGTTTTCTTCTTCGTGTCACATGATGACAGGCGACAGTTTTTCTGTGTTCGTTCGTAGAAATTAAGTTTTTTGGGTTCCTCAACTTTTGAGTATATATCCCCTCGGTTCTGTTCTGTGGCATTTCTGGGCCCTGACTCACCGCCAAAATGGCCAAAATAGTACACGAATCCCCTTTGGCTTAGTGTACAGTCAAATTCGGTTAAACTATTCTGATACGAAGCGCTTTGTAGTTGATCTCATCGAAGGTTGTCCATGATTGGAACACGAAAATATAAGTTCGTTAGCATCAATGAAGGTCAGCGGGAAATTGTTTTTTTTTTTTTTTTGGGCAGATGAAAGGGCAGACAATGTCGTGATGGGGGTTAAAGTAAATAATCTTTTGAAGTTGATTTTGTATAGTATATAATACCTTAGAAGAGGGGAAATTATTTAAACAAATATTTAAGAATTTGTGAGAAAAAGTAACAGTTCAAAAATGTTGAATTTAAATCAGTGGTCGGCACTATCACAATTGCAATCCAAAATTGCATATGTGTGAGTGAATAAACGACTTCAATGTCCAGATATGATAATATAACTATATAATAATATAGCTAGCATTTGGTTTTCTATGCAAAATCAATAGCTCTTACTATAAAAATAGCTATTTTCCGCTAAAAGTGGCTAGATTTAGCCAGAGCAATGTAACTGATGCTTTGAGCGTACTGTCTGTGTGCTGGCAGCGCTGCCGGCAGAGGCTCTTCCAACCACATGTGGTTGCGACGCGCCGACCTCTGATTTAAATAGAAATAATGTTTCCTAGAAATATTTTTGTGTAGCTTTAAAATGGTTTTAGGATTGTTAAGAAGAAATTTATTATTTTAATTAATATTTGAATATATTTTAATTAATGAATTAATAAATCTACTAATTTTTCATTGTATTAAAGTACATTGAATGTATTTATTATTATTATCTTTAAAATTCCTTATTTTCTATAAAATATCCCCAAAGCTCCATAAATTTCTCAAAATACAAACTCTTGTTACTTATTGCAAATAAACTCAATAAAAAACTATTTAAATAGGCTCTCGCTGATCATCACTTTTTCGTATTTTAATTATTTTGTTTACTCGCAGCAATTAATTGAGTGTGAACCTTATCAGCGACAGATACTTTTTGTTTCGTTCTAATCGGGAATAAAACATGAGTTCCATCCAACTGGCACTGGTTGCCACCTGGGATCTGAATTTTTTATTTATTTATTTATTATTATTATTATTTATTTTGTGAATACCAATTTCAAGGCGGTTTGATTGTTGCTGAGCTCAGTTCGCTATTCTAGATTCTACAAATTTGTGTTTATTTATACAAATTACACAAAACGAAAATAAAAGGCAGAACTACAACTACAATAAACTAACAAAAATTTCCACACATTAAAAAAGGTTTTCATAGCTATGAAATCAACTCACGTGAGCGCTGCTGCAGTCGACGTCGCTGTTAGAAATAATAACAAATAGAAAAAAAAAGAAAAATAAGAAAACAAAAAAAAAAGCACAACCGAAATAGTGAAAAATAAAGAAACTGGCAGATAAATCAGAGAGGGAGAGCGAAAAGGCAGAACCTAAAAACATTGAAATGAACGCTATAGTTGCCGCAGTGCCAAACACAGATACAGATACAGGCGCAGGCACACTAGCAGATACATCTACAAGCGTCAGCGTTATGGTTCCATTGACGTAATAGCCAAGCAGAGAGCAGAAAAAAACAAAAATAAAAAAACACCGACTTTTGAATGAGTAAATTGAAATGAAGCAAAATAAATAAAAATTGGCCGGCTAGCGATCTCTCAGATACTCAGATATATTTCTAACCGAGAGATACTTGTTCTGAGAGACAGAGGGAGAGAGAGCATGCGAGAACCATGTGAACTTTGAGACGCAGTGGAAAATGCCAAAACTTTGGCACGAGTGTGAGTGAGAGAGTGGTGATTAGATGGCAATTAGAGGCATTAGAAAGGGAGGGGACCAATCAGAGAGCAAAAGAGAGCAAAGATAGTAAACTTTAGCTTGAATTTAAGCTTAAGTTTTTCAAATTTAATTCTCAGATTAAAACTTTAAGTTGGAAATTCAAAATTGTAACTCGATAGTGGTTTATTGAAGATTTTTTATTACAAATTAATTGTTTAAACAGATTGATTTCTATGAGAGAAAATCATATTTTAACAAATTTTAAATTTCAGATAAAACTTTAAATAAAACAACTAAAAATTAATTGATTTTAGTTGAAATTATTTTTAAAGCTAATATTTCTCAACTAATTTGGGCATTTTTGAATATTAAAACAGCTCCTCAAGCATACAAATTTATTGAAAATTAAAAACTTATATTTAAATTGTAACCCAATAAGGTTTCAATATTTAAATCATTTTATTAATCCCTTTTTTTTTGTATTCTACAATTGTTTTATTTATTATTTTTTTTTTAAGTTGCGCGCGCCGTTAGCCAAAAATAAAAATCCCAACACGCGGGAGAGAAGCCGCCGCGAGAGAGCCAGCGTGCCAGAGCGTTGTATCTCAATCCGAGCACACACCATCTGTATCTGTGTGTGTAAAAGTATCTGTGAGTTCGCCCTTAGCTGTCGCCGCTGTAGCTCGCTCGCTCTCTGCTTCTCTCGCGGGCGGCATGTTTCTACACTTTGAAAGCGTGTGCCAGTCAGAAGTTAGTTGAACATTCAGCGCCACAAAAGCCACGCTAAAAACATAACAAATTAAAAATCTAAATTCACAAAAAAAATTCACATTTTCCTTAAACCCAAAAAATTGGCATAATTATTTGAGCAATTAATAAAACAAAAGCAAACCGAAAAACTATTATAATGAGACCTTTACCGAGAGCTAAAGTTCAAAGAAGACCAACCGAAAAGCACGTGTCACTGCCGAGCAGTTGAAACAACAAATGAAATCCAACCAAAAGTGAAATATAAATGTGAAACTTTCAACTACATAAAAATTAAGAAATTAAAAATCACAAAAATTAGCGCGTGTTTGTAGGTTTGTCTGCGTGGAAACATTGGAATAAATATATATATATCTTGTGGGTGTGTGTGTGTGATGAGGTTGGAGTGTGCGTGAGTGTAATGTTCAAGTTTTGTTCATAGTGCAAAAAGCAGTGTTAAACAAACAGAAACAACAATCAGCTGACTTGCGCGCACTCTCTCTCTCTGTCTCCAAATCTCTCTGCTCGGTTTTTCTCAAGTCTCCACTCCTCCCCTCCTCCTCCCCTTGCTCTAGCGGGAAATGCACCGCCGAGTGCAATGGTGAATAGGAAAGCTTCGCTGTGTAGAGTTGGCCCCACTTCCGCATCCTCCTCGCTGCTTTCGGCGACCTTTCGAACTTCGAATTCGGCATTGGTAGTGGTAGTGGTAGTGGTGCTTGGTATAGGCGCTTGTCACATGCGCGCTACGTCGACAGCGACGCCGGCAGCGTTGGGGCACGAAGGCACAAAGATACAGATACGCCGAGACACCCACACAACGCACTATGGGGCCGCGGACCGGTTTTTGTGGCCATAACTAATAACTCGGTCAGTTTTGGAGATATCGAGATGAAACTTAACATATCGTCATAATTTGTCCCTACACACATATGGTATGAAAATCGTTCGGATCAGGGAACTATATCCTATAGCTCCCATAGGAACGATCGGGTAAAACTAAAGATAAATTAATGAAATTTTGGGAGCTGAAATTTGTTGCTCTTTTAAAACTATGTAGCAATTTTGAGCTAAATCGGATAACGCTTTCCGTAGGAACTATCAGATTAAAATGCCGAATTGCAGTGTTTTTCCATAAGTGCAGCTAAATCGAAAAAGAACAAACTCCATCATAATCAAATAGTTAAAACTTATATTTTATTTAAATTTTTAGTTTAATTATTCATTTATTTCGTTTTTCATTTCGAAAAAAAGCATTTTACAGCCTTTTATTGCTCAAGCCGGCCATTTTTGCTACTCTAAACAAGCATGGTTGCTCGGCGCTGAAAACACTGAGGTTATCTCAGAAAAAATCAAATTTCTCCAAAAGTGCGCAAAAGTGCACCTTGAGACTACACTCATTTGAACAAGAATTAAATGGTTAATAACACAGTATAAATATTATGGTGAAACTAGGTGAAACAATTTTTGTTGCTCTATTTAAAAATTAGGTTTCACTTTAATATTTAAAAAGTGGAAGGGTTATCAAAAACACACAATTACAAAGACACTACGATCAACTCCTACTATCTACACCCACAAACACTTAGTACAAACCCCTCTGATCCGACTGCATTTTGAATCTTGTTTTTAAACCAACTATTTCCTTAGTTTTGTTAACTTTAAGAATGGCCTATATTGCGTGTTCTTATTGCCCCTTAAAACGTCAGTGTTAACAGCGCTGTTTGGCGTCTGATTGCTCAACACTGGACCGTTTTGTTGAAATTTCTGGTATGCAACATTGAAGCTTAATGTTTTCTTAACGTATTAGTATTTTTAAAAAAATTTTTTGACAACTTTTAAAAAATGACTTTTGGCCACCAAAACCGGTCCGCGGCCCCATAGTGCAACGCAGCGCGCACGAACCGACCGAACCGAGCAGCCGAGCGGCGCGCAGTCATGGTTTTTACAGTAAAAACAGCAGCGGCGGTAGCGAGTCACACGTCGAGCGTCGTTCGTTGAGATACAAACGCACGGATACGCGGATACAAGAGCAACGCACCGCATACACCTTCTTCTACTCTCCAGAAAGGATACCAAATAAATTCCGCGGATATTAACAGTAAATCAAATATAAATAAAGATAAAAATCGCATAAAATAAATATATATTCAAATGAGTGTCTTTGTGGGTGTGTTGTTGTTCTGATTCCGATTCCGAATCCGTTTCTGTTGTCAACATTTTTCATCGATTTTCCCTGTCGGGCGCTCGTCGTTTTTTCGCGAACTCTCTCCCTCGCACCTCGCTGTCTAGCTCTCTCTCTCTCTTGCTCGCATCCTGTCGTTCGTTCGTTCGTTCGTGTGTGTGTGTAAGCTACGCGTGTGTGATCGCCACCCACACCGCTCCTCCACCTACACCTGCACCTAAATAGTATCTGTGTATCGCAATTCTCCAAAAGCTACTGCAGCTTCCTCTTCTTCTTCTTCGTCACCGCCAGCTATCTGCCATCTTTGTCGCACGCCGGGCGACGAAACGAAGCAAAAAAAAAACTAATGCAAATGCCATATTAGTGCTTTATACCTGTACAATAAGAGATATATCACCAACAAAATAAGAAAGAAAGATTGAAACACACACACACACACCTACCAAGATATAAATACCAAATATATACATATATGCGTATATATAGCAACGAAAAAGCAAAGGAGAACTTTAACCAAAAAGCAATTGATTTTATTTTTAGTGCCGCCAGAATAGACAAAAAAAAAAAAGCCTAACAACAAAATTTCAGCAGCGTTTCATCGGCAGCAGCGTTAAACGTTTTTCAAACTGAAAACTGTCAACAAAATAAAACACCTCTACATCCCCCCCCCACGCCACGACGAAAACGGAAAGAGGAAAATAGAAAATAGAGAGGAAAATAAATGCAGCAACTAAACTAAACGCATTCGGCATTTGCAGCAAACGGCAGCAGGAAAAGACTCTATAAAAATAGCTTAATTAGCCAATGAAACAACAAATTCAATTACAAATTAAAATCAACTAAAAAGTAACCAAAAAGTCAGCGAAAACCTTTGACAAAAAAACCAGAAAACTTAAACTTACTTTTTTAACTCAACATAAAAAAAAACGGAAGCCCAGCTAACAGATATATGAATTAGTTTTTAATGCAAAACCCTTAAAATAAAATTCTTGTTGTACTCGCAAACGTTGTTGTTAAAACTAAAAAAATACAAAATACAAATAACATAAACATTAAGTTGAAGCAGAAGCGTTTAAGAATTGTTGAATGAATTCGCGGTGCCTTTATTTATAGCAAGCATAACAAAATCCAACAGAAAAGTAATAATATACACACATAAATACAAAATATATCTATATACAGCTCTATATATAAATATCTATGTAAAAGTCTATAGAGAAAGATCGTATATATATATAGACGAAGCAATAAAAACGTAACGGGAACGTGCAATATTTTCAAAGGTTTAATTAAATTAATTTCAATTGTGATTCAAATAAAACAACAACAAAAATACGGCAACAACAAAACAAATAACTAAACTAAGCAACCAAATCAAAATAATCATAAAACAAAAAAAAAGTGAGAATAACACAAAAATTCATTTGTTATAATTAAATAATTGATTAATTATTAATTGTTATTGTTGTGAGATTAACATCATTATTATTACAATTATTAAATAATATTGTTGCCATTGTGAAAACGCACTCAAACAAAATAATATTTAAAAAATAAATTAGAAAGAAAAACAGCAACAAATAAATAGTAAACACAAAAGCAAACTGCAGGCCAATAAAAAACCCGCAACGAGACAATTTTCTGTTCGTGTATAATCACAAAATTTCGGAAATTTTTATGAAAAAATGAGCGACAGGGAGCGATCGTCCCCAACACTGATCGAAACTGGTTTAAAAAACTTAATTGGCGGCCGTGATGGTAACTATCCACTGATCAGCGGCATTAATGGTGAGTTCTACAAAGCACCAAACCGAAACGAAATCAAAGGGGAAAAAGTATAGAAATTATATAGAAATAGTTTTCAAGTTTCGTAATAATAATTGCAGGTCTGCAATTGAATCATTCTCCAAAATAGTGGGTCATAAAAGTATCATTACCCCTCCGAAGTGCCGGCAGCAATCTGTTTCCACTTCAAGCCATCAGGAAAAAAAAGACCCTCAGAAGCTTTTCGAAAAAAAAAAAGAAAACCAGAAGCAAAGTCATAAAATACGAATTATATTTTGATTGGGTCATCGCACGTCCGGAAATGTATGCAAAATAAGCCAGGGAATAGGGGCAAGTTTATGGTAAGGGGCTTAAAAAACATCAACATCGGTCGGGCAGACACGTTTCTGGTACCAGAGACCCAAAATCCAAATTAATGGCAGAATAATGTTTAAAATAAAACCAAACATTTTTCATTTCTACGCCAAACATAAATCAATTCAAGGTGGAGCTGGGGGATGGTGGTTTCTGACCCATTTTGGCTGAACATTTTCC
Source organism: Drosophila anomelani (assembly GCA_035045905.1). Taxonomy (NCBI): domain Eukaryota; kingdom Metazoa; phylum Arthropoda; class Insecta; order Diptera; family Drosophilidae; genus Drosophila; species Drosophila anomelani. The sequence goes on from JAWNOO010000165.1 coordinate 17,745,454, forward strand.
TAGTACTCATCGTTAAAGTAATATAGTTAAAGCTATATAGAAGTATCTATCTATCTAATGCCTCAAATCAAAAATGATAAGCACCCCCAGGGGGGGAGGGGGGTTAACTTGGGCCAAGGGTTGTTGCAAGGTTAAAGTGTATGAGAGCACGGTCAACCGAGTGTCGCAAGTTCTCGTCGTTGTCGTCGTTGTCGTTGTCGTAGTTGCGGGGTCATTGAAGTCCGTTGAACGTGAGCTGGCCCTTCCTGACCCCACAACCGCCTTGATTAACCCTCACCCCCCTTTCCTAGACAGACATCGGACCGTTATCAGTGCCTTAACCCATTGAGCAATCTGGCACAGCAATCGATTTGCTAGAAAAATAATTAGTTTTAAGTGTCTATACGAAGGTTTTTTGGGTTAAACTTAATTATTATTAATGTTTAATGGAATTTTGTTTAGGCTTTTGATAGAATATTCCATTTGGGGGATGAAAGCTTGAAACATATTTAAGATAGGAATATTAAAAGCTTAAAATAATAATAAAAAGAATATTAGATAGAATTTTATAATTAAATGTTGGGTTTATTTATTATTTTCATAATTAATAGCAAGAATTCAAAGATTATACTTATAAAATGTACTACATTTTTACTAGTTGAAATTCTTTAAAAATGGTAAACATATTTAGATTACAATTTTATATACTAAAACGGTGTTAATTATTCTCATAATTTTTATCTTCCTTTTAAATTCTTAATTTTTACTTCCCTATGATAGTTATTTCTCAGGAAAACTCTTTTCATAATCCTTTCATTTTTCTAAATTCTTAATTTTTACTAAATTGTTGTTTCCTAAAAAATATATATTCTCTCCCGAATCTTCATTTATTCTTTTATTTATGCACTCAAGGCTGTCATTTATCTTACTTTCTGCTGCAATTGTTATGCACTTTTCATTGCATTTCAATTCGAATTTCTTTTTCCAAACAATTACACAGCAATTTTACTACGCCATCGTGCTTACGGGCTTTTCCTCAGCTTTTCCTCATTTCCCCCCCAAATCCAACCCCGCAAAATCCCATTTTTTAAATCTGTGGCAAGACATTTGCATAAGAAAGGAATTGGTCTTGACCAGCATATGGCTTCGAAAACCATCTCTCTGTGAGGGGGGATGGAAAAGAATTCAATTCAGAAAGCATTTTAATTCTCTTATTTTCTCTTTTTTGTGCTGTTGCATTTTTTTTTGTTGCTGCTGCTCCGCCCACAGAGGAGAGCACCCACACTTGGCCTGCGGCAACGTAACCAGAAATCAATAGCATAAAAGCAGAACGAGAAAATGCCATTAAAAAGTGTCATAATCGGTCAGCATAATGAAAAGCATTTTCTGCCTAGTATGGGCACAAGTTTTCCCAACCCCCTTTCACCCTCTCAAGTTGTTATTTCCATAAATCAATAAGCGGAAACCAGAGGAAAAACCTTCACCAAAATGTTTTTGCTTCTATTTTTAATTTATTGTAGCATAATTTTTGAGGCCATCTTTTGTTTAAGTTAACTTGTTGTTAATTTCTTTCTTAGTTCTTATCAGCCATGCGGTTCTGTGTGTTAACAAGCCTTTGATTACCGCATTAAAAAAAAAGAAACAACACTTAATAAAACACACTAGTTAAATGCGGCAAAAATAAACATGGCAAAGAGGCAGGAACAGGCTGATGATAAGCTGCAGATAGCCAGGGGCAAGTGTGAAGAGCGCTAGTTACACAGCAACACAAAAAAAATGTAACAATTGTAAAGCATAAAAAATATCTGCTAAAACTAAAATAATTCCCTGAGAAATAAGCACTTTAAAAGCAAATAATTTATCTAAAAGATTTAAAATCTCTTTAAATAAAAATAAATATTACTTTCAGTGTAGTGGAAGAAACGAGGGGAGTAATCAACTCAGTGATAAGCTTAACGAAACTACAAAAATCTTACATGAACCAAATAGCAAAAGGGGCGGAGATAAGATTACTGGACTTTGGGGTGGCAAGGAGTCGTTCGTTCTCGTCTGGCACAAATCACTCGGCTGGCTGCCCACATAAATTCTTCGAGTGTAACACACTAATAAAAATAATAACAGCTGCGTGTGCCGCTGTCGTCGAGGGCAAAGCTCAAAAGTTGGTTTAGTTTCCTTTTGATAAGCAGCAATGCCTTTGATTTGTATCTTTGGCGGGATGAGGCGGCAAACCAATTTAAAGTAGGGGATTTATGTGGCAGATACCAGTTGAAACCAAGACCAAGTCATTTGCTTATTAAGAGTTATACAGAGAGATTTATGGTTTAATTTTTAGAAGAAAATTAGCTTATAGTTTGCTTATAATAAAGAATTTAAAGTTGTTTAAAATACTTGAAACTCTTTTATTGTGAAAGGAAGTGACTTCTAATTTAAACCAAAAATTATACATTTTAAGTCTGTTTATTTTATAAATAATTAAATTATCAATCTGTATGCCTTATTTAAAATTACAAACGAATTGCATTCAGTGAAAAAATAAACCCTAAATGAGAGCCTAATTGCTTGTCATCACCTTTGTTTCGTTTCAATTGAATTATGAAGGAAAATGAATGCATTATTTCAAGTGGAATTTAAAATGTTATCTACAAACGCCATCCATCTATCTATCTCGCTTTGTAACCACGCGCTGTCTCTTTCCAGGCTGATGGCTGATGGCTGATTATATTTTATTCGATTTGCATGTCAATGTTGCATAAAACGAAGCGCCAGTGCCGGCAATTGGCATAAATAAATGACAGCTCGGAATTGTTGTTTGACCGAGTAAACAAGTGGCAGGGATTGACTATCTCTGCGCCCTCCGTGCGCCTTCATTATTGATTGCAAATTAGCAGCAAATCATTAATCTAGCTTTATGTTTTTTTCAATGACATAATACGCAGAGAAAAAAGGTGACAACTGATTGCTAATGTGAATCAATATTTATATAATCTCACAAATGCATTGATAACCTGGCTCAGCACCACCACCATTCAGAGGGAGAGATTAAAAATCAGTCAAGTGCAAACCCCAACTTGGGCTGGAAATCCGGCTTGAAAAGTTAGACCAAAACCCATTGATTCATTGACTTGGCTTTTATGCAATTAAAAGTTTTAATTGAAAAACCTGCCTAGGCAAGAGTTTCCTCAAGACAAAATCACATTCCTTTTTTTTTTTGCATTTTTAATTAAGCGAAATGTGTGAAAAAGCTAGTACTACAAAATATCAAACAAAAGTGGCTACAATGTGTGAAAAATATTTTCATAAAAATATGCAAAGAACAGGGGCGGAAAATGCACCAACAACGGTGGCTAGAGGGGAAAATCTTAAACTGAGCAGAGAAAAATGCTGGCGTGTGAATTTGTCATGCCCGCGAGCAGCTGGTGTGGTAATTTTTTTGTTGTTCACACAAATTGCGGTCAAACAATATGTTTGTTGCCAGTCTATTTTCGACATGATCGCGATGCGTATCAAAAATCTATATAATATCTACATATATATCCTCCTTTTGAGCAAATGGGCCAAGCTTAAAGTGTGAGTCGAGCGTAGGGAGAATGTTTAATCAATTTTCGCTGAGTTTGCCTTTAAAAAAAAAATAAAGAACAAAATATGTGGGAAATTATTTGCTGGCATTTGGCCATGCCAACCTTTATGTATGCCCCATCCACGTATGTGTGTGTGTGTGTGGGTATCATCCGCAGCAAGGACGTTGTCGGCAACGTTTTGTACCTGGCAAAGGCAACAATTCAAAACGAAAAAAAAAAAAAATAACGAAGAAGGAACACGGCAAGAAAAAAAGGAATCAAATTAAGGTTAAATACCACAAAGCGAGCACACACCCACACACACACTAGCTAGCGCACGTTCAAGCATTCGCAGTGACTTAAATCTGAAACTAACACACGGACAACGGGTCGTATACGTTATCCTCCTCATTGGCGGCGCCTGAAAGCAGGCAACACTTTTTGGCATTTGCCTCCCGCCGACTTTGCTTCAATTTTTTCGTCGAGTTCAAATGCACTGGCAGAAAAGCGTTAATAACATAAAAGATATATAATAAATATATCTTTAAATTATTAGAAATATAATGTAATATAATTTTAAGGGATTTTTTAAGCAAATAAATTTTTTTTGCTGTACAAATCATTTGAAAATGTGTAAGGAGAAAGTTTATCAAGTTTTGTTTAATACTTAAAGGTATTATTTTTATATTTAACTATAAATCTAATATGGATTAAATATGGTTTTGACATTCTTGTAGTTGGTAAATAATTTTTAATTAATTAAAAACTTTCTTGTTATAATTTTATCAATATTTTAACTTTTAAATATAACTTTTTAAAAAAGCAAATCACAATACCAGCTTTCTCTTTAAAAAAAATACTTAATAATAGTTTAAATAACTTAGATTTTCATTTTCTTTTTATAAGAAAAGGAAAAAAATAGTATTTCCTTGTTAAAATCTTTTTTAAAAATCCGTTTTATAAATAGGAAAACTCTTGTTTATAAATAAAAATTTATTTATTTTATTATTTCTTTGTTAATCGACCTTTTAAATTCCTATTTTTTTTGTCGTGTCCTTAAAGTTTCTCGTAGGCGTTGCCACCGGAATTTCTGTTGGCAAAATGATGGACAACAACAAGAGCAAGAGTGGCACACAAAACAAACTGGCAGGAAGTTGGAAAACAGTCACGAAACCCAAGCGGCTGAATTGAGCACTAAAAATAACAATAGCAACACACACACAACACACACATAGTGGGGGGCATACTAAAACAGTCACAATTCGTGCAACATTAATAACAAAATCCATAAATGAAATAATGTTGACTTCATTTGTTTGCTGCGATGACGTCAAAAAAAAGAAGGAAAAAGGAAGCGCACAGGAGAACTCGAACGGGAAATAGAAATGGCAACAGAAATAAAAAGGAGGAAACTCAAAGTTCGCAAAGTGCCTAAAAATCGACAAAATACCAAAGGGAGGGGGGAGAAGGCTACATCCGCGGATATATATGAACCCTTATTGTTGTTGTGTTTGTTATTTTCTGGCTAAAAGACACACAGACCCACATCGAGTCGGCCTCAAACCCTCCCGTTTCGTTTGCCGAGATTTTTACTGTGGAATGTCCTGTCGTCCCATGGTCCTGCCTTGAACATGTGTTGGTTGTAAACAGGAAGCAGCAAAGGCAGCAGCAAGCAGAAGCAGCAAGCCGAAGCAGCTGGGGCCTTAAAAACACTCGTATACTCGAGTCCGAAGAATGTTTTGCCACTCGAATATATGTACTACAATCGTTCCACCCTCCCCGGTGGTTCCCTCCTCTTGTTAGCTGCTTGCTTTTAGCCAGGCGTAGCATGTTGCAAATGTCAAAGTGGCAAAACCCGGAAATTCGAAGGACATGTTCGAAATACGACGCCCACACGCTCAGCGGGTGGAAATGGGAGAGCTCTGAGAGAGTAAATTCGGGCTGAAAAAGTCTCCAAAGAGCAAGAAACATGCGCAAAACTCTCTGAGAACAATTTGCTTTTGAATTTCATTTACGGTTTTTTGTTTTCATTATGTATGTAATTGTTATTGTCACTGGTGAGCCGGTAATGCTAGGCTCTCTTTTGCTTTTAGCCTCCATTTTTACCATCCCCCCCCACTCCCTCTTGGTAAATGTAAGCCAAAACTAAAGCATCTTAAGCCAAGTTAGCGTCTCTCAGGTTTCTGCTTGCTATTTTAACTAACACTAAGAAAACAGAGAAAACCAGAAAAGAGCCCCTCAAAATCCCCTCTACTTCCATTTGGCTTTTAGTTTTTTTTTTCGTCGTGCTTTTTGATTAGTTGAACTCCATCACGAGTTTCAGTTTAACAACTAACACCTTAAAAAAATTATGCATAAATAAATAAAAAAAAGAGGTAGTGGTTAAACCATTTAGCGTTTAATAAAAACGAAACACGAGCCAAGATTTTGGTAAAGTGATGAAATTGCAGGGACCACATGGGGCGTATACGTAATATCAGCAAATCAAAAACTGAGCTTATAAAATATGCAACCCCCCCTTTTTTCCTACCATTTCAAGGTCGGTCTGCTCTAAGCACGTAGCACGTAGATCAATCATACGCACTGTTGTCCGCTGGGAGCTGTGAGATTCGCTAATGCGCTTGACATTTGACAAATTACCCTCGAAAAGATCATCTAAGTATATGCATATGCCTGGCACTATCAAAAGCCATTTAAAATATATGTTTTTCCAAGCATTTTCCTAATCAGCCTCCATTGCTGCGGGTCAACAAAAATCACACATTTTACTTCGGCTTTTCCTTTAGCATAATCAGCGTTTTTTTTTGTGTTCACTTTGCTGACGTAGTTCGCTGATCATGTGCTGAATGATGAACACTATAGCAACACAAGAAGAAGAAGAAAGCTTAGGGAAGAATGAAAGCAGAAAGCATGAAAAATGATTTCAAATAAACATTCTGAAGGAAAAATAGTAAACATTTTTTTTTTGCTCATTTTCTGTGGGAGATGAAAATCCCCAAAGAAAAAAACTAAAATTAGCTCAAGAAATAAATGAAAATTTGCTGCAACAAGTAATTGCAATTTGGAGCGTCTTGGCAGCAGCTAACCTCCCTCTCTTCCCCCTCTTGAAAAAAAAACATCCATTAGCTTAATTTACCTTTTAAAATAGTTTTCATTCTCAGCATATTTTTTGTTGTTCGTTTTATTTTTAATTGCACAAACATATTTTTGGAAAATTAGCTGTGCGTTTGCTTTGCTCTTTCAATTAGCATTTCTTTTTTTTTGGGGAGGCGGCTGCTGACGTAATTATCAATTGTTTCCAGATAACTATAATTACGTTTTCTCGTTTGTTTTATTTTCTTAAATATTCTGCATAATTTCTCCTTGGCAACTGTTCATAATTTGTGACAAAATCAAATAAAAGAAATGCCAAAAGAAATGGAGAATTAAACATAGGAAATTGATCGATAGTGAGGTGGCTTTTTCGGTTCATTATAAGAATTATAAGAATTTGTATATTCCAGTGGTTAATAATTCTTATCGCCTTGCTAGAAAATTGCATTTTTATGAACACTTTTATGACACGCTTTGTTGATATGAACCACGAGCCTTCTACGAATTACTTAAGAGCTCTTCATATTTGTATATATTTTGTATTTATAGATATAGCAAATAGCCCTGCTATATCTTAACAGTGAATGCCTTGAAAAATTCTTAGATTGGCATTAACTTGATATGAATGGAACTTCCTCAAAGGTTGAATTCCTGAAAAATTATGATAGATTCAATTATATGATTATTGGTCTGATATATATTTCTGGCTCCATTATGCTTATCGCTCCTCCCCCCTTATTTTCTTTTTAAATACACACACATCGATCTTCATAATCTCTTTTGGCTGAATTGAAATTTTATTTGTTTTATTTGTTTTCTTGGCTCATTTGTCATAGAGACTTCTTTTGTCAGCGGCTTTTGTTGCACAAACAATTGTGTATTCCTTGGGATATTGACAGTCTGTAGATATATGTCTGTGATATATATGTCTTTAGATATATGCCTGACTTATCAGTAAATGTTTACGATAAATCAAATCGCAGGAAGTGCAATTTTTATCGAAGGAAAATTCACAGACAGTTGAGGTTGGCGAGTAGGGGGGGTTTATTATAAATAATTTAGCCTTTAGCTTGCAGTTTATTTTTCAATTTGGGGCGATTTGTATATAATACGATGTCGTAAACAAAGGATTGTGGGATTTTAGACACAACAAAAATTAAAACTGAAGAAAGAGGGAACCTAAAAGGTTTTAAAAAATATTAAACAGCTTCATAATATTCTATGAATGGAATAAATGATCAAATTACTGCTGAAGCTTGTATAAATTTATTTAATTTCCTTCTTATTTTTCTGATAATTATTTATTTTCCTTAATTTTGTTATCTTTTTCGGCAACTGTCAAAAAATATCTCCACCAAAAACCCTTTTTTTCGCTGTCATTTCCCTGAAATCAACACTCATCCCTGACCACAACTTATATATGTACGCTTGAAGGGGTATCCAATCCCAATTATTGCTGAATTGCTCTACTTTAGATCCTTCCATCAAGTTTTCAATAAAAACTGCGGGAGCGGGCATAAAGAATTGATTAGTTTATAACGAAGGCAAATTGAGCTTTAATTTGTTTTGAGTGGCTTCGAGTAACTCTGCCCTCTCTATGTGCGTGACCACAGTTGACAGTGTGGGTGTAAGTTTGAGTTTGTGTGTGTTAGCTTACATTGTATATAAGGTCATATTTCCAGGGTATATATAAAAGGGGTAGTAAATATGGCCAAGACTCAAGACAGAGCAACAATTTCTTGGCCATTAAGCTAAAGACTGCCCACGGGGGGTGTTGCAAGTCGAGACATTCGTTCGGGGACATCGATTAAATATTTAAAATGACACACAGATATGTGGAACACAGGGATACATGTTTCTTGGTTTATTATTTACAGAAGGTATTATCGGAAAAAAAACCAAAAAAGCTTGGTAATATTTTAAAAATTACACAAAATATGTCCAACGTTTGGTTTTAATTAGATTCAGAGCAAAATATTCCCTCAAATGTCGCAAAAATAATATTAGCATATTTTTGTTGCCTAAGTTGTTTCCTAGTTTCATTTATTTCTCAGAAATCTTAATTATTTTTAAACTTTTTAAGCAGTTTGGAGATTATTAAAGCAAAAGAAAGTATTCTTCCTTTAACTAAAGAAAATAATCGATTTTACATTAATTCAAAGTTAAAGATAGTTTTCAGTGCCTTAAAAAATGTATAAATATTTTAATTTTTATTTATTCTAACATTAATTTGATTAATTTTGAAGAAACAATTACTATTTTGTAATGTTTTGAGACAGTTTTACCACTATCGACACAAAAGTTAGTAGCTTAAACTTTATTTCAAAGAAAATGACACCAAATTTGAGTGTTTAAATACATTTTTGGATATATTTTGATCAACCCTTCCACTAATTTAATTTATAACAAAGAAACCATTTTGACATTATCAACCCAAAAGATAGGACTTTTCCCTTTTTGCCTTTTGAGCATTTGCCTAATGGGAATGCTTCTGTTGCTGCTGCAAGTCACTAACGTATATTAGTAGTTTGGCCATCGCTTTGTCTTTCTTTCTCTGTTGGCCTGCTCTGCAATTAGTTTGGCTTGCATTCGGCTGACATTTTGCCTGGCCCCCAGCAACACCTCCCCCCCTGGTGCCCACCCTGCGATCGGCTAAATCTCGTGCATTCGCTTTTGTCAAATGACATTTCTATTTCTTGTAGAGTAACCCACACATAGCCATTAGTGTGTATATATGTATATACTATATAGGGTATAGGTATATGCAGATATAGTCGAGTGTTGCCAGGAGGGATCCATCCTACCCCCCACCTCTGCCCTGCCACTAATGTGGCGTACGTTTTTTGGCCAACACTTTATCAAGATGGCAGACGCCTTGGCTAGCGGCCAGAAGTGCACACAAAACTACAGAATTTTACCTAGAGACAAGGGAGAGTGGTAGTCTGCCGGGGGTGGTGCACCTTCGGGGGAGTTTTGTTATTCTTGAAGAGTCAACTGCTCATTTCCCTAAATTCGAAATTCTCTAAAAATTATCAGAATGAGTTTTCTGCCCATCAAAACATGAGGGAAAATTTATAATAAAATCCATCGTCGTCAACCCCCCCGAGAAAACGGATGAGTCATTCGTACATTTCTATTTGATTTCCTTTTGCCTTTTCGCTTTGCTTTGTTAACAGATTTGTTTTCCTTTTTGGAATTATTTATCTTGGCGCAATTTCTCATACCGTTTGAAGGGGGGAGGAAAACTCTTCAAATTAAAAGGAGGGGGCCAAAATCGGGGCGACAACATGTGCCATTTGTCTTAACCTTCAAGAACATTTAGACGTCACTCATCTCTCATAATTTTTCCTGCGCTTTTCTTTGAATTTTACGCATAGCTTTTAGCCATTTTTGTGTGTTTTTCTTTATATAAAAGGTGGGTATTTTTCCACCCGCCAGCAACTCGAAACGAGTTAAAGACAAGTTGTTAGCCAGTTTCACTGACAATTGTCAAAGTTCTCAGGGCGGTAGACAAATATTTTTCCTACTTAGAGAAGGGAGCGGAAAGCAGGGAGCAAATTTCTGTCAACCCCCCTGAAAGTTTTTTTTGTTGGCCTTTTGCTTTTTTGGGTGGTGGCCATAAAACTTTTTCGACTGCGCCAGTCAAGGACGTTTGATAAGATTGAACGGGCCGAGGAAGTTGAAACATTTTGGCCGAAAAATGAACTTAATTTGTATGCTTTTTTTGTTGTTGACCAAATAAAAAAATAAGAATAAAGTTTTATAGACGGAAATTATAAATGTTTTTTTTGTAGAGGCTGCCTCAAAGTGCAAATTTCGTAAAAGTCATTAAAACTAAGTACATGTTTTTATGTTTGTATATGTAAAAAATATTATATTTCTAATTATAGAAGGGGGGCAAATTTTTGACTAATTGGAATGATGGATAATAACTTTTTTTTTCTTGACAAATTTATAAATTTTTAAGGCATTCCAAAAAGCTAAAGAATTTCTGAATAGAAATTTATTAAAGATTATCCAAGTGAACATAAATTTTCTTAAAATAATAAAGCTTACTGGGAATTTCTTTGGCATATTTTTTAAATATATTAATATTATATTTTTACCTATTTAAAAAAAAGTATTTCTCCTACATATTAAATGTGCGAAATAAAACATGGTAAGAATCATTGAACTAGAACTTTGCTAGCATAATTCATAAATCACCGGGTGACGCAGTTCGAGCGGAAAATGTCCCTGACTAATATCTATATAGCTGGTGTATATCTCAAGTTAATCCGCCATCAAAAATATATGTCAACCGCACCAAATAAATTCCACGAAATACATAAAAAAAAACAACAAAAAGAGCTACGAAATGTTAAGCGAAATAGCAAAAAAATTCTTAAAATTAAATGATAAAAATTCCAAACATACAAAAAATTAGGTAAATAAAATCAAATAAATTTTAAGAAAGAAAAACAAGCAACTGCAATAAAGTGAGAACATTTTTTTTTTTTTTTTGCTATTTGATTGTCTTGATTACAGTCATCAGCGGCAGACACAAGCTGATTACAGCATATACACAACACATTCTATATATATATATATATATACGTGTAGTTATAGATATAGATATAGCGATATGGACATTATACAATAACCAGGAGAATGCCGCCGCCTCCTGGCATGGGGCCAATAAATTAGGCTCAGCAAATGAAAATGAACAATGAAACCCAACAAAAAAATAAAAAAAATAAAATAAAAAGGAAAACCACACTCATAAACGGGATGAGATGAGATGAACAATAAAGGTTGATCTGTGGAGACTAGGTGTTGCACTATATATAGAAAGTATATATCTGCTCCGACACATTTATGGACAATCAATTTGAAAAAAAAAAGATAATCACAACAAATGTTTCGAGTTTGTTTCTAATTTATTGGTTTCGTGTGCCTTTCGTTGTACTGCCACCTTATCCATGGGATATAGCCCCAACCAACGATTCGGTTCGGGGGGATCATAAATAAACCTCGATTCAAGTGGCTATATCAATAGTTGTGGCGTCGCGTCTGGCTTTATCAGCTATCAGTTTTCGATTTTTCAGTTTAACGTTCCCATTAAATGGGATTTTATGGTTCTCTAGATTTTATGTGGGTCATATATAAATTGCAGTGATGGATTGGGATTTTGACATAATCAGAAAACTAATTTATGGAGGTTAATCTGTAAATCTATAAACTATAAAACTTTTTCCTATATAAAAGTTCATTGAATATGAAGCCTGTAATTAACTTAATGCTTCCATTTCATGAGAATTAGTCATATAAATATATATTTTTTTCTTGGCAAGCCCCTTGTAATTCCCACTTGATGATATATTTCCATATCGCTTTGCTAATTTCTTGAAGAAACAACACAAAGCTTTAGATCATCGGAGTGACACTCCGTTTTTTTACATCATCTTTGAGCTTGACTTACATTGTTCTTATAATAGTGGATCTGTCAGTTTTGACACCTCGATATATATAGTATATAGTAATATTTGCCCAGTCAGGTCTGCTGCTTATCTCATTGTGTGCACTCTGCTTTGCCGGGGGGAATTCAGCCCGACTTGATGACTACTTTGTCTATTTACCCTATCCGCCAGATTAAAGTGTCACGAGTCTTCTCCACTATATGCTCCCGCCATCTCCTCTCTTCTCATCTCACCTGCTCCCCCTGGGCTCCTCCAATCTCCAATTTGCGTTTATTAGATGCACACACGACGGAGAGCGAGGCTTGAGCCATGATACCTGGATGGGGGGTCAGGTGGATGAGAGAGAGAGTGGATGAACTTGGAAAAAATATGTTTGGTATAAAAAACTTTTTAAGAGATTTTTTTAAATATTTTAGTAGGTTTTTTTACAAAAGAATTTCTGAAAATTGATTGCAATTGTTTGAAAAAATATATTTTCTTTGATACATTTTAATATTTTATTTACAAAAATCTCTTATCTTTATCTAAAATATCTCAAAAAAGAAATTTCTCAGTATAAAAGTTTAGGGAAAACTATTTTTCTATGATTTACTGACTACAAATATTTTATTAAATGTTTAAGGAAGCCTTTTTAAAATGTTTTTAAATATAAAATCAACTAAAAAGGTTTTTAAATGCATTAAAAATATTAATAAAAATTAAAAAAACATGTTCATCTGGAACAGTCAATAATTATTTGCTTCTAGATGCCTTTTTAAAATGTTTTCAAATGTAATATTCAATAAAAATAATTTTAAATAAATAAAACATTATTAAAATTAATAAAAATATCAAAAACAATACAGAAATATCAGTTAATATTCGTTCTGTGCATAGCTCAGGTGAGACCAAGGTGATATATGGATGTCTTGGGTCACAGCTGGCGGCCTAATCCGTATGTATGGACGCGAACCTTGGCACTTGAGAGCGGCTGGGCGTGCTCAACTATTTTGCTGCCCCAAAAACCCCCCTTTCCAACCCCCTTTCACCCTCTGTGAAGTACTGCTTCTACACCCCTGGCACACACATGCTTTTTATTCAATTAACACGGCGAGAAGAGGCAAGCTGAGAGACATGCATTAATTTAAGCCAACAACAGCAGCAACAAAACGAGCCGAGGCAGCTGCCAAAAAATTGACTTAATTTGTTAGGCAAACAATGGGCGGAGGAGAGGAGAGGAGAAAACACACATCACGAGCAGCACGAAAAAAAAGGGTTTAGGCGGAAGAGGGGGCTGGGAATGAGGGTTCTAATCAAATAGCAATCGACATATTCTGTTAATTAGTCGAGCAAATAAGAAGAAACTTTTACTTTTTTCTATCCTTCCCTGCCAAGCGAAATAATCATGTAAATTTAAAATGCTTTAAAACCTTGGATGTCCGGCACTTGAGAGCGCAAATAAAAAATATAAAATAGAAGAAAGGAAAGCGAAGAAAAACTTGATGGGAAACTTAAAGTACCCTAATAAAAAATCTATATAAAAAGGAACCTTTAAAAATTATATTTATTACAAATAGGATATATTTTCTAACTTGATACTGATAGAATTTTTGATAAAATAGGATTTCTTAAGAATCTTTATTAAAATATACATTTTTCAAAGCAAAACTAAATTAATTTCTTTAAGAAAACCTCAAACTAAAAATTAAAAAAAAAATATAGTTAAATTTCAAGTACCAGAACATTGCCCAAGTATCAATCCTGAGATGACTTTCCAAGGCAAAATTCTGCTACCTCTTGGCCACTGTAGTTGAGAATATCAAAAAGTGAGATGCAAACGCATTCGGCAAGTGGCCACTTAAAAAAAAGGAAGACGAAAATTCCAATTGAAAGAGCTGCACAAAACATAAAAAAAAAACACAAAACAAAAAAATCTGAAAGAAAATTTGCATAAGAGACTGTGAAACGGTTTGCATTTGATGAAAGTCGATTCATGGCTAGCCACAAGGGGAGCGGAAATGGGGCTTTCGGCGAGTGAGTAGTGAGTGTATTTGCCCCACTCAATTCATTGAAAGACAAAAACCATAAAAAAAAAAGGAAACACTGATAGAACAGAGAAGAGAAAACTGCATACAGAAAACACTTAAAGTAGTGGCAACCGAGAACAGCAACAATCTAGAGAAAGAGTATAAAAATTGGGGTGGAAAACCCAAAAAAAGGGAAAAGGAAAAAGAAAGAGTATAAAATGAAATTGCCACCCAGCCAGGCATTTCCCCCCATTTCCATCAGTCTGGTGTCGCTTCATGGTTTGCTTCATTAAAATTTGGTTTTCATTTCAATTAAGTTGCGGTTTGGTTGGCCGGAAAATGCCAGGGAAAATCAAAGAAATTGTTTGGCTTTTTCGCAGGCAAATAAAAGGAAAGCGAATATAAAAATGCATCGCTAGGAAGCCTTTCAAAATTCTGTTTAACAAATTTAATTGATAATTCAGTCAGGAAATAATTTAAGGAAAATAAATGCTTTACCAAATCACAAATTTCAACTAATTTTCCACCCAATTAATTTCTAGTTAGCCAAATTAATTTAAAAGATTTCTCGCCGATTTATGGGCCACCAAGAAAGTGTATGTATTTAAGGAAAAACACATTTCCCGCGGGGCCGCCCACTCAAAGTAAATACAATACACCTGCCTTGGCAGTTGGCGAAAACAAAACTGAACATTAAAAACTTTAAAGGCAAAGGGGGCCACCACCACCATTTTCTATCCCATCTGATGGATGTGAACGACGAATATGTTTTAAAAATTCCTGCCTTGCCTTGAGGGAAATGGAATTGCGGGAAAATTCAATTTCGCCTTTGATCAGAGAGAGGGAGAGAGATGAAAATGCATTTCGTGGCGGAATTATTACTATGAAATGTTGCAGGCGGCGTACGGGTCGTATGAGTTATGTGCATTTTGTCTAATCATCTGCCAAATGGCAAAACGAAATGGAATGTAAAATGCGAAAATAAAATATGTTTGCACACTTAATGAACCAATAAAAGTGCGCTACACCTAAATCAATAAAAATATTATATTATTCAATATATCTTTTTACTTGCCGCTCTCTTAAATGTTTTCTGTTTGATATTTAAGAAAATGAAACGTGTAATAAATTTCAAACAGAAAGTTTATATATCTATAAATTCTCTTGGCATTTTTGGCAGATGCATTTAATATTTCTATTGATTGCCACTTGTGCTCCCATCTGCGACATTTTCCCTTTCGAACACGAACATTTTCGTGTTTTCGTTGATTAGCCCTAAGACCTCGTCTCGTCTCTTTTTCTATTTCAACTTCTGAGTGAAACGATTCAGGGAATTTAATTGTGAATCCAATTGCAAAATGTCTTTAATTATTCTATTCCTTCTTTAAGTTTAATTACCAAAACGTGTACGTAGCCAAAAGCATTTTATTCGGTCTGCAAACTCTTACACATACACATCGAATTGTAATGTTAAATGGATCGTAATTAAAATTATATTTCTTTTTGCTTATTTTCTTTGCAGGTGAGTTAAACCCCAAGACTTTTATGTATACGAAAATATGATAGATTGGTGAGTATATTTAAAGATTTAAAGATTATTTACAGGCAGAGATTGTCCTTGATCTTTTTAAAACCCTTGAATTTTTTCTTTTTAATGATTTTTTAAACGTTTGCTTAAAAGGTCTGGCAAATGCCGCCCATATAAATTCCCTCCCCCTTGTGTCCACTTTCCATTTTATATGCTAAGCGCTCGGCTTAGTTAATTAACACTCGTCGGCAATTACAAAATAACAAAAATAAAAAATAGCAGCAGAGGCAACAATAAAGAGCTCAATTAACGCCACTCACAGCTCAGGGGCTAAAAACGAGCGGCATTCAGGGGTTAAGGGTAGCAGAGGAAATGTGCATGTTACTAGTTTCAAGTAGTTTTGCATGTGAACGACAATTTGAAAACCCGGTTACATCATTTCTGACAACAAAGGGTTAATTTCCATTACCAGCTTATTGAGAGCGAAACGCAGGAAGCTGTCATTGAGTGAGTTTTCGTTACAAAAAAACACAATATTTGACAGCAAAAATCTCCGAAAAAACAAATACCATAATATTTAAATTAGAAAACCATATTTTTAGTTGTTGGGCGTAAATTGAGTAAAGGCGCAACAAGCGTGTAGAATGCCTTTGATTTTATTTTGGTTTAAAGCAAATGCTTTACACATTTAGAACTGTCAGAAGACAAAGTGTCTAGAAATTCTTTTGGATGCCGAAAAAACTACACGAAATGGAAACTGAGTCAAAGTATATACGCGTGGATATGTGGGTGTATCTTTGGACTAAAACTCTTAGTTGCTTGAATTATTGAATCTTGGACATTGCGGCAGCTGTTACATTTTTAGCTGCCGCCGGCAAGCACATTTCCAAATTCCAAAAAAAACGAATTTGTAATTTCCCTTTGGCGCCATCTATTGCCAGCCGGTGGCAACTTTCAACCATTGACATTTTCTGAATGAATCGAGAGTTATAAATAAACAATAAAAAAAGGGGGAAAATGCGGCAACAACAAAAAACATTTTAATTCATGCCTCTCGAAAATTAGTTCTCACTTTAATTTGTGAGGTTTTGTTAGCATTTTATTTTGGGGTTAACTATGTGCCGATGCGATTAATTATGCCTCTTCCAGAACAAATTGATGTAATTATCAAAGTTATTAGAGAATGAAATATAGAAAAATTAGCTTTAATGTCAATTTTTTATGGGTTGGGGAAATACTAGATAAATAATACCCCCTAACTTATGGAGTAATAAGTATTGAAACTTGATTCTGACCCATACGAACGCATTATGAAATGTTGCTAGACAAAGGTTGCTGGAAGCATGTTGTGGCAACACTCATTCGCAACACTTTAAGGTGGCTTAGATACATCATGAGAAACAACTTTGTTTCTTAATAATTCAAAATATAATTTATTCATCAAGCAAATGTATACAATGTTGATTATTTATATTGTTATAATATTTAAATATCTAAATTAATTTTTATTAAAAAATTCAGTAAGTAAAAGCTTATTTTTGTCGACAAAATCGTACTTTTTTCAACCACTGTGTTTGGAAAAAGCTTTTGAATAGACAGCGCCCGCTAGCGGCTGTTTTTGAAAAACTTGCACATGAAGCTCTGTGGGAAAAGCTTATTTTCCTCTCTCTGTTTTTGCAGCCTTCTCTATTTTCTCTCAGACATTCGCTGTTTTTCCGGTTTTGTTGCTGCAGGCAACTTGTCTGGCATACAACAAATCCCACCCCCCAATAACCAACCCTCCCCCTTTAGATATTCAGCTAATCCCAGACAATTCAAACATCTGAACTCATCATCATCATCATCATCATTGTCGTCGTCAGGGGGCTAAAACACGTGAAGCTAAAACCCCCCCCTTTTGACGGCTCCCTGAATATCACTCATACGCAGCGTTGGCAATTAATTAGAATTTTCTGCCGCCTACGAAAACGAATTGAATTGAAATCGAATTCCCCAAGTTTTTCTTCGTTTGTTTTGTTTTTTTCTTCCATTTCTTTGTCTTTTCTTTTTTGCCTTGTTTTTTTTTTGTATATTATTTTCTTTAGGTCGTCACATGTTTGGCCAGGCGACGTCTCAAATTTCCCGTCCAAAGTGCCAGGTGATAAGGCCCTCAAGGGGTTTTCCCCCCTCCACCCCCTGGAATCGCTGCGAATTACGTAAATTAATTTCCGATCGGCGAACCTTAACATCGCCTCTCTTCAATATCGAATTCAAGTTTATTATTTTCGGTTTGTGTGTGGTCAGCGAATGGCCGAAAACCTGTTGGCCAAGTAGGTACTAGTTGGTCGTCTGATAAGCCGCCCGCTATATAAATTTTTATATTTTCCACTAACTTGTTCTATTGGGCCATAAAAAGAGGCAAAGATAGCGCATGTTGGCAGGAATGCGAGGCGGATGAATGAAAGTATTATTTGGAAAGAAATTATCTTTTGCAATTTGTTTGAAAAATTCAAAGATAATTTATGAAGATTATAACAACCTTGGAAGTAGTTATAAGACCTTTGATAGAGGATTATAATATTGTGAGCTAAATTATAATTATAAATTATATATTTTCTGTTATAACTTTTCCTAAATAAAACAATTACCATTACTTCAAACATTAATCACTGAAACAGTTTTATTGCAAGTCATTTTTCAATATTCTCGTTAAATTTTAAAAAGTAATTTTTCACAGACTCTATTAATTACCTTTTCCCCATTTCGCCTTTAATAAATACCTATTAATCGTGACAGCTATTAATTGCCTATAGAAAACCCTTTGTTCCAAAAGCACAAATTCGCCATCACTCACACCCGCTTGGCAGACAATAATTAAAAATGATTGAAAGTAACTAAACGTAGTTAGTATTTCGCTCTGATTTAGTCTTAGCAACCATATCGATGCCTTAATTCCAACAGGTTCTATATTTTAGCTGGTCTATCTAGGTCAGCTGGTTGAGAGAGAGGGCCTTAATAATACGCCAGTTGTAGTGTCGTAAAAAAAATCGTTTAAACATTTCAGTATTTCTAAATAATTATTTAGCAAAATATTAATTTACGACCTGCTGCACTAAACACGTGTATAATGACTCAAATGTCGCCATGCCAGAACCATTTACCCAGACACAGAATTACAGAACTAAAAGTAGTATATATTATATATGATATTGTATATAGTACATATAAGCAAGCAAATCGTATAATGTTTAATTAAGGTTTGATTTGTTGCACTTGTGCTTTGAGTGCTTCAAATTTGCGGCGACATTTCATTGAAATATTGCGGAAAATTTCCACAAAGTTTGCAGTTTTAGGAGAATAGTAATTAAATATAAAAAGAATTCAATAAGAAAGTAGAAATCTTAAATTTACGAAATATAGTTCTACCATATATTTTATAGTTTTAATATATAAAATTTTTAGTTGAAAAAATAAATAAAACTGAATATTATAGATTGTTAGTTTTGAATTAATGATTTTTGTGTGATTATTTTAGATATTAATTTGCTATTAATTACTTTAATTTTCTTTATTTGTAATAATTAATTTATAAATTAGGAGAAATAATTGTCAAAATATATTTTTTCCTTAGTTTTTTGTTCTATTAAATTGAAATATTTTATTTTTAAATGTAGGTTTCTCTTTTTTCTACCTTTTTTTTATCAAAATTAAATTCAACAAATTCTAGATATATTTTAACTTATATTTTCCTTGTTTTATTTTTATTATTATTTTTTTTTTTGCAAATGTTTACCCTTTGCCTTAATTTGTTTACTTTCTGTTTCTGTTTTTTTTTGCCCCTGCTTCCGATATTTACTCTGCACAATTGACTTTATTATTATTTCTATGCAGTTTTGTATCTTTGTATCTTTGAGTTGTTGCTCTGCAGATGCTTGGCGGCATTGTGTGCGAGTGTATCTGTGAGTCATTGATTTGATGTGCGGGTGTGCGGGTGTGAGAGTTACTTTAAATTGCTATTTATAAACCAAGCAACAGCTTCGTCTTTATCGTTCTCGTTCTCAGTCTCAATTGGGTTTGTTTTTAGTGCTCTTTTCCTCTCTCTCCCATTCTTTAACTCTCTCTCTCCCGCTCATTCATCCGTTTGCCGAGTATCTGTGTGTTAAAACACACACACACACCAGTGCACGATAGCCGGCGCACGTGGTAGCGAAACGTGATAACACAAAATACAACAACTGGCAACAAAACAAACAGAAAACCTGACAACGTCAGGCGTCGCTGCTGCCGTCGACTTTGCTGTCGCCAGCGACGCCGGCAGAAAGCCAGCTGAACGCTGCATTTTGTGGATTTTTGCGATTGGTTCCCTAGAATCTCACGGCTCGGCATATAAGCCCGGCCAATAGGGCTTGTCGGCAGCACATCCTTCTGCCATTGGCAGGTGCCGACGAAGATTGAAACGAAGCCGCTGACAAAGTTCGTGCTGTTCCCTCGGCTCACGAAGTTGCGTCCCGCTGACTTGTTGCTTTTTTGGCGCTTCCAGAAATAGCCAACTCACACGACGCCACGGGGCGTATACTTGATATTCGAATGCAGGGCCATTGTCTCTCCGCCTGGGAAAACAGGTGACCGGCCCAGAAGCATGCTTTTACAAATTTTAACCCAAACCCGCACTTGGCAGGGTCTTTGCAGGGGGTGGCAGGGGTTGAGCGGCAAAAAAGGACACGTTTTTTGGGTTGGGAAATCTATAAGGATATTCTTGGGATTTTATTTCAATTTTTATAACAGCAGAAATAAATATTTGAAATTGATTTCTACGTTTTTTTTGGTTTTATAAGTGGAAATATTTGTAGAAAGAAATTTGGAAATTTAAAAAAATATTGACCAAGACAAATATAAATATTATTTATATTTAAATTCAATATTTAATTTATATTCAATTATGAAAATAGTTTTGTCCTTTTTGTCTTTGTTAATTTATATTTTATTGTATTTTATATATGGATTTATTTATTTTTTATTTATTTATTGGTTTATTATTATTATTTTTATTATTATTATTGTTGTTTATTTATTATATAAATATTATATTAAAAAGGTTTCATTTTTAAATAATATAATCAAGTAAAACCGTACATATTGTATCCAAATATATAATTTATATAATAAATAATAATTCAAATATAGTTCATATTTTTTACAAAGCTTTATAAAATTTGTAAATGCATAAGCAAAATGTTTAGAAATTTTTTTTAAAATAAATTGAAAAATAAAATGTATTTCTATATACAATTACTGAATTTATTTATTCTTTAAATTGCAATTTTTAGTTTAGATTTTAAACAAATTATTCAATATTTTTCCAAGAACATTCTATGACCTACATCAATGTTGAATGCTAATTAAGAAATATGTAAAAATGTATCTGAAAGCCTTACAGCAGTGGGAATTCCCTAAAAAAATAATAAGAACCCCAGATAAAGTACCGGACCTAGGTCAACGTGAAATTTATATAAGAATGATGGTTTTATTCCCCACTGAAATCGTTGGAATTATTTTCTAAATATTCTAAGAAATCGTTGCTATTGCTGCTGCTGCTGTGACCTACGCCAATAGTTTAGCAAATATCAAGTATACGCCCCATTGGCAGCTACTACGACTTGGGGTTTTGTCTGGGGGTGAAGTACCCTTCGTCCCGCCAATAGATCCGCTTACTTGCCATGACGCAGCGCTAATTAGTTAGTGGCACAAACAGAGACAGAGAGAGAGAGATGATTCTGGCCATATTACGCATATGTCACGTGTTGCAAACGCATCAGTGCCGAAATATATATGAAATATTTCCACGCACTTGGCTTAAATTGGTTATATATATAAAATATATATTATATATATGATATATATAGACATTTATAGGGACAAATGAGAGGCAGGCAGACAGCGAAGACAGCGAAGCGACTGGAAACCTTTGAGCCGTATCTGTAAATGTATCTGTGGCTATATCAGTATCTGTATCTCTATCTGTATCTGTATCTGTTTTTATTTTTTTGAGTACGCTTGCCTGGCGTTCAACGTGCAAGTCCTCTCCCTCTCTCAATTAATTTTGCCGGGGTGTGTGTGTGTGCGAGTGTGCGCCCGGTGTGTGTCCACAACACGTGCTTAGAACTGCGCTAGACAGTGGGCTTTGGGTCATATTGAAATCCGCGTGACTTTGCCGCCGCAGCGCAGTTGCTGGCGCTGCTGCAGTCCCTTTTTTTTTAAAAAATACACTAGAGCTCAAAATAATGGTTGTACTATGTAAAAAAATAATTAAGAGTAATAATTAGTATATATTATATATATTTTAAATTGAGAAGAAACCGAAGGAAAGGCAAATAATTTATGAGACATAAATTAATGCTTTTAACATAAAATACATTTTAGATGAACATAAATAGTTTCTTTCTCATTAAGTTATTTATTAAATTAACTAAAATATATATATATAAAACAATTCTTTGATTTTGTGAGCAGAAATAATAGTTTTAAAAATCTTTCTTTGATAATAAAATTTTCAAATTATTATATACATTTTTTAAATGCTCCCTAAGCATCCATTTTAGCTTTCCAAGCTCTATTTTTCTGAACTTTGCTGTATGTAAGTGTATATAAATATTTTTTATATACAAATAATATTTTGATAAAAAAAAAAAACAAACCAAAAAACAATCATCAAAAGTGGGAGAGGGAGCGCTGTTTTTGGACCGCCGCCCTTTACGTAAGGCGACTTTACTTGCAGAAAATTGCAATTTTAGCAGGCCGTTGGCGACAGCGACGCCAACGCCAGCAGCGCAGCAACTGCAGGCGGGCAGCGACTGAGGCAGCGGCAGAGGAAAACCAGAGACACTGAGACCGAGGAAATTTTGCTCGCCCGGCATTCTATCGCATCGCGTTCTCATGTGAAAATCGTCGCTGCGCGTTTCGTTACGAGTTCCACACACTCTCGAGCGGGAAAACCCAACCAAATATTTAGCAAAAAACATCAAAATAAAAAACAAATAAATTATTTTTTAAAAATTAATTCAAGTTGAGTTCCCAGAAAAGGCGAACAAAAACGTTCTGGATGAATTTTCACCAGTTTTCAAGTGCAACAAATTGTGAAATCAATTGCAGTGTCAGTGTCAGTGAATTGCATATAAATTAGCAACAATAAAAAGATCAGAGAGTGAAAGAGAGATAGAACCAGCAGAGAGAAAGAGAAAGAGCGAGAGCCGGAGATCTCTCAGAAATTCTCTGTCCAGCGGCGCCAAAGTTACGGATTCAATTTCAAACAGTTTAATTTTATTTTAATTTTACAACTACAAGAAACCAACAAGAAATAAAAAATACAACCGAAAAAACAACAAAAAAACCCAAAGCAAAAAAACGATCTCATTTTCTAAGCAGCAACAAATTCTGAGAATAAGAAAAGGTATTCACACCAAAAAAGGCTGAGAGAAGGAAACGAATTACAATTCAATTGATTTGGCAAATAATAATGTATTTGTTTTGATTTTACAAGTAAAAAGTGTCTATAGAAAAACCTATTCAAAATTTCCATCCAATAATATTCAATCAATTGCTAAAGCCTTTGTCCCCCCGATTATCAAACTATAATAATTTCTATACAAAGAACGTCACAAAAATCTTATTATTAAAATTAATTGAACTAAAAAAAGAAAGCGCACAACTATATACAACTATATAATGCCTTTTCTTATTCCTAATCTTCATGATCATCAATTAAATGGAAACTAAATACTAGAAAATCATACAAAAATAGACGCAAACAAAGTGCATTTCACGATCAAGGAAAAAAACAAGGCGCCGACTAACACACAACCATATCTTTATCATTATCATTATCACTATCAGTCACTATCAATAATCTATAGTTTTGCACTCATCGATCACTTCCCTAAACTGAATCATATTCCCAACATTCCTCCCCCCACAATTGCCATTTCATTAGAAACCACCAATATTATTGGCTATCAATTGGCTAGAAAAATGCACAACAACCACAAGAAAAATAAAATCTAGAACAAATTGGAAACGAAACGAAACGAAAGAGGAGCAACACACTAATCTGGGTTTTCAAATGAAAGCACAATCTTTTCAGATGTGGGCGATTTGAAGGGCACAACGAACAAAAAAAAACCACCCTTTGACAAAGACAAAAAAAAATTTTCCATTTCAAAAACTCGACTCAAGTGACTCAAGTGTTTCTTTTGTAAGACAATGCGCACAACTTTTGGCCGTGGCCCAAAGTTTATTCTGCTAACAAGCAAATTCAACCACGTTCAACACAAGGAAGTGATCACTTAGGCCAAAAATCTAAATAAAAAAAACCAAAACCAAGCCCAGTGAAGGACCCAGTTAATAAACCAGTGAACCATGTCGTCGGATACCAATTCCTGCACCAGCTTCTTCAATCAGGAGCATGCCAATGCCACCCTGTCGCAGTATTTCCAGCATCTCAACTCCCAGGTGGCAGCTGCGGCGGCAACAACCGGAACCGGAAGTAGTGGCAACAACAGCAGCAGCGGCAATAGTGACAGCGGCAATGATGGCAGCATGACGGGCTCAGCATCGGGATCAGGATCAGGATCAGGACCAGGATCCTCTAACATGGACAACCATCGCAGCAGTGTGAGCAGTAATGACTCGGGCAAAAGCTCGGGTGGTGGCTCCGGTGGAGGATCAGGCATGACCAACAACAATGTCAATGCCTGGGCTCTGCAGCAGCAACAACAGACAGCAGCCCTGCAGCAGCAGCAGCAGCAGCATCACCACCAGCAGCAACAGCAGCAGCAACACCAACAGCATTTGCAGCAACAGCATGCACACCAGCAACATGTGGCTGCTGTAATGCAGCAGCAGCAGCAACAACATCAGCAACAACATCAGCAGCACTCTCATCACGCCCAGCACCAGGCCCAACATCATGCTCATTCCATGCATCATCAGCAGCAACAACAACAACAACAGCAGCAACAACACCACCAGCAGCCGCATCAGCAACAACATGCCCAGCAGCAGCAGCAGCAACACCATGCCGCCCAGCTGGCCCACACACTCTCCTCAGCGGCCACTGCTACCAACACACACTCCATCTTTGGCACCGGCAACTTACACTACAAATCCAACAACTCCTGGACATTGCCCACGTTGACGTACCAGAGGATCTATCAAGAGAATCCGCATTACCAGCGCAACTCTTTTATGGATCCGCAGAGCAATGTGGCTGCTGCTGCCGCCGCTGCAGCAGCTGCAGCTGCGGCTGCCTCTGCTGGTAATGTGACAAGTGGCAATCAGGGAACCAATGCGAATACCAGTGGAAATAATAATCCTGTTGTGCCAGGACCCAATCCTGGTCAGAACAGTAATAACAACAATAACAACAGTGGGAGCAACAACAATAATAACAGCAGCAGCAACAGCAACAATAACAACAACAATGTGTCATCCGTGCAACATGTGGCCAATGCCGTGGCAGCCGCTGTCATGGCCAATGAGCATCAGAATCATTTGAACAGCCTCAAGGCGCGGTTTCAGCCATCTAGCTCAGGTGAGGTGTTAAGAAGCTAAGAAGCTAAGAAGGTTGGGGAATGTTTTAGGGAAAACTTTCATTGAAAACTGCCTTCAATTTTTCAATTTTTTTAGGACAATTTCAAGGGAAAACCAAATAAAAATAGAAAGAAAAGGCTTAGAAAAAATTGATTTCAAAGAGCAATAATAAACCATTTAAATCATTAGGTAGGATTTGGTATTAAAAATTAATATAATGATTAATAATAATCAGTATCTTTATAATTTGCTATTTAGAAAAAAAAAATATTTTAAAACCACAAAATACAAATAAATTGTTAAATTGTTTCAGTAGAACCTGAAAATGTGAACTTGGTAAAAAATATTTAATTAAAATCAATTAACGCCAGCTAAAATCATCATTAGTTGTAGTCCTACGAATAAAGCAAAATTAATAGAAACAATCTCTCTCTTAACTCTATTTGTTCATCCCCTTTTGTTGATTAATTTGCAACGTAAAAGTTGCAATCGGGTTTAGGATTTGACGCCACCCTTAAACTTATTTCCCCACAAAGAAAACTTTGTAAACAACTGATAAAAATGTATGACTAGTCTCTGTGATTTCCTCCAAGCCTGTCTTTTGTATTAGAAAATTAGTATTCCAGCGATACGAAGCCCTTAAGTAAAGTGTGTCTGGAAAATGTCGATCTGCTCAGAAGACCAAAAGCGAGCTGATATCATCGCACGTCAGCGGCCGAGAACTTTGCGCTGTTCGAGCTTGAAAAAAGTGCACAAAAGTCTAGGAAAGCTTGTCGCGCACACGTGAGCCGGGGCTATATATTATAGATATATATATGTATACAGATATATATATATATATTTGTATAGGGAGTAGACTATATATGCGGCGGACTGACGTCGATCGCTCGAAATTGTATAGGAAACAGAATTCAAATGTATCTGCCGCTGCTGCTGCCTGTGTAAATGTATCTTTGCACTGCGGATCGTCAGGTCTATATACATTTATTTATATTTATTTGTGATTTGTTTGTTTTTTCTTTCTTTTTTGTAAGCAGTTTACCTACCACAAGGGAACTTTGATTTATTTTTGCAATTTGGTTTTAATTATTTAATGGTTTTTGATAGAAACAAAATGGGAAAACTAAGACAAATTGAATTTAAATTTAAATAAGAACAAAATGCCCTCAAGTTTATATATCTTATTATTTAATGTAGCTTTTTTCAAGTTATTTAAAGAAATTGCATTTTTCAAGGCAATTTGCACTGGAAAATGATTTAATGTTCCTTGAAATTTTCCATTTAATATCAATTATAAGGGCACAAGTGTGTGACATTTAGACCAAAGAGGATTTTCAATGCTGTTGCTGATTTTCAGTTTCATTTTTTTGGCACATCCTTTCACCCTTTTTTTGATGCATTTGGCACAAATCCCTTTTGAAAAGCGCGACTAAGCCGCCATTTCCCTTTTCTTTTCTTTTTTTTTTGTTTGTTTGAATGAAAACTGACCTCAGAGAAAATGCATTTGGCTTGATTAGATTTCAGAATTAGGCTGATGAGATTTTTATGGCAGATGATATAGAAATGCATATGGCAAATGGAATGTGGGTGGTCCTCTCCCCTGTTTTTGCAATTTTTTGCTGGGTGAAATTTTCGCTATTGAATATACAATACTGGAAATGACCTTTTAAAGGCAGAATGAATAATAATTTGTATGAATTTTGTTGTGTTTCTGTGTGTGTGTGGGAAGCGGGGAAAGCTAAAATGGATAAATGTCAGTTGTCGTTGTGGGTGGGCCTCCCCTCCATTCATGGAGAGTTTTCCGCCACCCTTGACAAGCCAAAAAGGTTTCTCAATTAATTCTCACTTGCAGCGGTCTAATTTATTAAAATTGTTATGTTTTTTATAAGGAAATTACTGAATTTATTTTATATTTAATATTTCATAAAAATAATCTAATTTTTATGTTTTTCTTTATTTACAGGTAAGCATCGAATAGCAATGTTTTTGAACTGCTTTGGCAATTTATTGTACATGTTAAATGTTTGTATCTTTGGCTTAACTTTTGACTGGTAAGCTTGTTTTGTGTTTCATTGACTAACATTTATCATTCAAAGGGGTCAACATTTTAATGAGTTTTAAAAAAGAAAACGATACAAAAATGTGAAGTTAAAAAAATAAATATTAAAATATATAAAAATAAATAAATATTAAAATAAATCAAGAAATAAATAAAAAATTAAATCTTTGTTCATTTCATCATTTCTTTTTAAACTTTTTTTTTGTCATAATTTTCTTTGAAAAAATGTTTCGAATTCGAATTCTCGAATTAAGAAATAATATTTATTAATATACATTTCTTGGGGCTTAAAATGTATATTAATTTTAAATCCAAGACCAGTTTATTGAAGTTTTTTTTCCGTTTTTAGTTAAACAAATTTCTATCTCAGGAATTTATTTACATTCGAAACGAAAAAGATACAAAAATCCCCGAACTTCAGCTTGAAAAAAGTATCTCACTCAAAGAGGCGCAAGCCGAAAGCTTTTCTCAATCCACTCAAAACAACGCTGCGCTGCTGCCAGCGTCGACAGCGGAAAATCAGCTTCCGCATTCGAGCGCTGCGGCGACGTAGCAGCGGGGCTCCCACCAAGCGTGGCGGCGGCGGCGGCAGCGCCGAACTTTGGCAAGCTGCGCGAAAGAAAGTAAACAGGCGGAATGCGCAAAAAAAACAAATGCAGAGCGTGAGCGTGAGCGAGACAGAGACAGAGTGGGGGCTTTCTGGCTTTCGGTTTTAAGTTTGGCTTTTAGCCGCTTCTTCTTCTCTTTTCCTCTTCCTCTTCTGCTGGGGGGTTTCTGTGGAGCTGCGGCTGCTGCTGTTGCGCCGCTGCCTCTGGCTCAGCTGCGAAGCTGTGTTGCACGACGCTGGCGACGCGCGCGTTCACTCAGCGTTCGCAGTCCGGCGGCACCGGTTCGATTCCACGGGCTCTCCAAACCCAAAATACGAAAAAAAATTAAACCTAATAAAAACTAAAGGCCGAAAGCACATAAAAAAACATAAAATATCCCCCATACTACACATGCAAGCAAAGGCCATAAAAATAATACGTATACGCCGCGTGTCTTCGTCTTTAGCACCGCGCTTTCGAATCCAAATTTGAATTCGAATTCGAATTCGTGCGAACCTCTGAACTTTCGCGACAAAAGGAAGGAGGATCACCGCCCAGCATTTTCCCAGGATTAAAACTAAAATGTATTGTGAAGTGACCGAAAATAAATTATCTGTAGAGTGAATTTTAAAAGAATTTCTATACAAAAATAACCAGGAAACATCAAAATATATATAATATTTATGCTGCTGAAAGCTAAGAGCATAAATCTGAAGTGTTTATAAGTTTGCTAAACAAAAAGTAGTTAAATAAAAATTAAATAAAGAAAAAATCATATAAAAAATATAAAAGAATTATAAATAAACTTTTCTCTTAGGCTGAATTATTATAAAAAATTATTTTTATTAGTTGGTAAAATATTAGAACTATAAAAAAAAAACTATTAAAAATTATAATGAAATAAATCTAAAAAAAAATGTTTTTTAAATCATTTACTAAATTTTTAAAAGTATTTAATAAATCTTTATTACTTTAAAAATATTGTTGTCAAATTTAAAAGCTAGTATATTTGCTTATTTCAAAAATAATTTATTTATAGTTGCTTAACTCATGTTTTGTTAAAAATTAATTTAAAAAACTATTTAATATTTAAGTTTTAGAAAAAAATTTTATTTGAACCAAAAATCTTAAATTAAAAGTAAAGAATTCTCTTTTGAAATACCAAATATTTTTACCGGCTTTTTAAAATAAATGCAACTAATTTTTCAAATTTTTTAAACGCAAGCCAATCCATTGAATCATTAAACAAAAAAAAAATAAAGAACAAATAATAACGAAAAGAAAAACGCAAAGATAGCAACATTAGCTCGACGATCAGTTTGACAAATAGCAAAAAAAAACAAAAAAAAAACGCACAGCAAAAACATTTCGCTGGGTGCTTTGTTGCTGCTTTGCTGTTGTTGCCGCCTCAAGGTCAAACTTTTCTCATTCAAAAGCGGTGGCAGCGGGCGGCGAGAACCGAACCGAACCCCTTAACAAAACGGCCCAGCCCCACACACAGCGAAAAATAAAAAATAAAACAACGCTCAGTACGCGGTATAGTTGACAACGAAATATAGGCAACGGCAACGGCAGCAAACAGCAACAACAAAACACTAAACAGCAACAACAAAACACTAAACAGCGTAATAATAATAGAAAAAGCAAACAAAACAAACAATAGAAAAATTGCGAATGCGAAAAAAGCGACAAAAACTGTGAAATAAAAACTGAGCCAAAGCCCTCGCCATATTCTGAGTGGTGCCCACACAGTGAGTGTGCGGGCTAAGCGAGAGCTTAATGTTGCTGCCGTGATCGCCACAAGCAATTAGAATCGCACAGCGGCGCGTGCGATAAAAAGCTTTTTTCCCATTTCCAATTCCATTTCCACTTCCAATTTCAATTTCAATTTGTTGTTAATTAAGTTAGCAAGCAGCAGCGGCAGCAGCAACATGCAATAATAAAAAAAAAAACACTACAAGTTGAGCCACGGGGAATCGTAACCAATTGTGATCTCAGCAATGAGAATGGACTATCAAATGCCACCGCCAGCTTTGGCGCTTCAGCAGCAGCAGCAACAGCAGCAACATCTGGGCCTGCAACATCAGCAAAATCAGCTGCAACTGCTGCAAAATGTGCAACAGCAGCAGCAACACCAGCAGCAGCAGCAGCAACAATTGCTGGGCCAACAATTGCCACCTCTTAGCAGCTTGCCACTGCAAGTGGTAAACAATTTGCCGCATTTACTGGGTGGCAACAGCAATAACACCACCAACAATACCAACAATCCGAATCTCAACTGCAACAACAATCTGCTACGCAACTCCATGCAACACCAGCAGCAGCAGCAGCAGCAACAACAACAGCAGCAGCAGCAGCAACTGCTCAACAGCCTAAGCAACAACAATAATGTTGCCAATGGCAACTTGCCACCGCCAACGCAGTTGTTGCAGCATCATCTGCAACATTTGGCGCATGTGAATGTGAATGCAGCAGCAGCAGTAGTTGCAGTGGCAGCCAACAACCTGCAACAGCAGCAGCAACTTGCCACCGGCAACAACAGCAGCAACACCAGTCCCGGCAGCAACAATAATAACAACAACAACATACTCAATCACAACAATCTCAATATCATTATCAATAACCATAATAATAGTAACAACAACAATAATAATAATAATAATAATAACAACAACAATCCAGCAACACCAAATGCAAATCTTGCGGCTAGCAACAATGCCACGCCCACGATTAATACCGCCGTTGCGGTGGCGCAACAGCAGCAGGCGCATGAGAATAGTTTGGTCAATAGTTTAGTGGGTGTCATTAATGGCACCACCAATAGTAATAATAATAATAGCAGCAGCAACAACAATAATAATAACAACAACAACAGCAATACCAACAACAATAATAATACAAGCAACAATAATGGAGTTGGCGATGACAACAATCGATGGACACAGTTTCAGGTGCAACAATTGTGGAAGCAACACGCCAACTACTTGAACGGTATGCAATCTCTGCAATTAATAAACAATAAACCAAAGGGATAAAGTATAATTATCAACAATTGTTTTAGGAACTCGAACTAGTAATTTAAAGTGTATATTTATTGAACTTAATTTTAAAGGAAAAACAAACTTGGAAGGTTCTTTTGATTAATTTTTTGTTGCTAGAGAAATGTTGCTCATGTGTCAACTCTTGACCTTGGCTGGCCAAGTTTATTTCCTTGTCCACAAATTGATTGTATGCCTGGCTAATTTTTGCTCACGCCTCGGACACACACAGGCAGAGAGATCCCCCCCTATGGAAACCCATGACCCTGATGCAGTGTCAAAGTCAGCTTACATCGATTGGCAAGGGGGGCAGGCAGGCAGGCAGCACATGTGGCTGTTGGCTATTTATTTAGGGGTTCCCTCAAATTGAGGGGATTGTAAATTTGCTCTGACATATTTCCGCGTGGGGTAGGTTTAGTCAAAAGTCGAGTGTAAACTCAACTTTCAAACCTTTCGGACTTCGTTTCACAATCACTTTTGCTTTCGACTTTAGGCCATGCTCTCGGCAAGGGCCAAGACACGGCCAACAACTAAAGCAACAACTTGTTGAACGCGACATTTCCAGACAACTTTCGTTTCTGACTTTTTGGGTGCTTTCCATATATATATATAGTTTTTTTGTTTTTGTTTTTATTATTATGTATTTAAAAGCCGCTTGGCCCGGCCTTTTGGCGTTTTTATTTTCTTCTCTTCTCTTTGGCCTTTTGTTGTTATCACCCAAAGTTGATCTGCCAAAAAAAAACCAACAAACAAAAGGGCAATTTTTGTGTGTTTTCTGTTTGACATTGCGCGGCATAATTTATATTTGTCTGCAACAAACAATATTAAATTCATAAGCGGCTGCCGCTGAAAAAATGCGTTTTTACTTTCATTGGGCAAAAGCAGCAACAACAACATCAGCAGCAACAACAACAGCAACATTAAAAGCCGCAACAGCAGCAGCAGCAACATCGCCGTCGTCAGCTGCTCTGCCGGCTTAGCAACATCACCGAAAAATTAACTTTCACTTTTTCGGCAGTTTTTAAATTCATTTCTTTCTTTGCTCTTTTTGGTAGTTTTTTTTTTTCGTTTTTGATATTTTTTTTTTGTGGCTGTTACTGTGGCTTTTTGGATGTTGACTTTGTTGGCTCTTCTTGAAAAATAAAACTGAAAGAAACTGCGGCGTAAAAAAAAACCAAAGTTGAAGGGTTCCAGTTCAGCTTAAAAGAGTGGGAAATAAATATAATTTTATCTTAATCAAAAACCAGAAAAAAATGTACAATTTCGAAAGTTGGCAAAAATAAAAGCTGGGATTTCCTGGGAAATATTTTAAAAAATAATAAATATAATATATGAAATAGAAAAAGGTGTTTAAT
Organism: Drosophila anomelani; assembly: GCA_035045905.1. Taxonomy (NCBI): domain Eukaryota; kingdom Metazoa; phylum Arthropoda; class Insecta; order Diptera; family Drosophilidae; genus Drosophila; species Drosophila anomelani. The sequence continues at coordinate 17,777,679 of JAWNOO010000165.1, forward strand.
CTATGAAGAAAAAGTAGTTTTTATTTATAGAACTTTTTGTATTCTCAAGAATTCTCACATTTAAAACATTTTAAGCACGTTTTCCCATAATTCTTAATACCATTCAGTCACATCTTTTACCAAAGCCTTCAGCTTCAACTATTTCTATCAGAGGAATGGCCAATGAACACCTCAAAAGTCGCCTCGAATTTCCATTGACTTGATCCATTCGTTCGTTTCGTTTGCGTTAATCTGTCGCTTCATGACTTCCTTTTGTTTGGATTATCTTCAAGGGGGGGGAACACATTAATGTGGCTAAAATGTGTGTGGTGAGACATGCCAAAAGGCAAAATTTAAGGGGGGGCCAAAGCTTCAATGGGGGGGACTAGAAAAACCCGCGAGGCGTCGTCCGTCACACACTCACCCAGATAGGCGGCCTGCCAAAATGCAACGTATTACAGTTATTTCAATCAAAACGCCTCGGCAACTCGGCTGGCTACTCGTCTTGGCCACCAAGATTGTTGCCAATTTACGGAATATATTGTTGTATGGCCCACAGTCTTTGAGTTGGCTAAGGCGGCGGCAGCGGCGGCGGCGCATGTTGCGCAATCGAGCGGCGGTATGGCGGTACAACGGTAAAACGTGCGAATTGCTGTGACGCTGCCCCAGGTGAGAAACTTGAATCAGTGAAAGTGGCCGAAAGAGAGCTTTGTCTTTGGCTTCGACTTTTTGGATTTTTAGCTCTGGCGTACCACTAGGCGTATGAGCAATCTGTTCACACACGAAAGAAAAAAGTAACACCAGAAGCACTTTGATTGAATTTACTGTGTTTTGATTACGTTTTTAGCCCAGTCCTCCCTCCTTTCGCCGTGCTCTGCATATTTGAGGCAATTTTATTTGGGTTTCGATGTCTCTGGTTGTTCGTGTTTCAGTTTTTTTTAGCCGCTTTATGGCATGAGTCTATAATTTGATAGAGCCACCAACCAACACGATACGTATGATTATCGGTTTCGCTTCCTTATTTCTGCTAATTAATGTTGCGGCTTTCTTTCTATGAAACCGAAAACTGAAATTGGGCTAATGGGTTGTGAGTGGGGGAAAAACTGCAATCAAGTTGTAATTGTGTCGCTGCTGTCTCGAGGATTTTCACTTTCCCCCCAACGACGAGACGAGACGGGCAATTAAACTATTGCAAAATATTTTTGCGCTCACTCTTTCTTGTCTTTCATAATTTTCTATTAATTTCGTAATCACAAAGAAAGCGGTCTGCCGTTAGGGAAATCGCGTTTATAACCACCGCTATATGTCTGCCTAACTGAGTCTGAAAAATGTAGAGTGAATCAATTGGCAGAGAATTAAATTGCACAGCTGGAAAGGGGAAAGCCTTTCGAGGCTTTTCATGTGGCTTTAGGCTGCTTTTTGATGGTATTTTTTGTCATTATAATTTATTGAAAATTATTTATGGGAAAAGGGGAAGTGATTACTTTTTTTATTATATTTGTAAATATTAAGCGGAGTTTGTAGTATTTTTTTATTTCTTTTATATTGCCTTGAAGTTTAAATTTAAATCCAAAAATCAAATTTTTAAATTCTAATTAATATTTTTGTAACAATTTCAAGATGTTGTAACTTTCCATTTTAAATTATTGACTTTAAATTTCCATAAAATTTAGAATAAAATACATTTTATATTATTTTCCCATATACAAAAATAATAGTAAAATTTTTAATCCTACCCAACAAGATTTCTTAACCAAAAAAGCCTGTACTTTTCATGAAAAACCTAAGCCTAGCCCACAAATATCCGTGCTAACAACCCGGAAATCAAAAGTCCATCACATTTTCCCACACATAATTAATTTCAATAACAAAAAAAAAAGAGCGGTAGAAGGCATAAAACAAACACACACATAAATACTTAAAAACACGTAAAAAAAGATACACAACAAAAAAAAGCAATGCAAATGAGCGCAAATACGGAATGAATGCAGTGCACACAAAAACCTCAAAAGGCAACAACACGCAAACACACAGAGAGACAGCGCAACAATCGAAAGTGTTACACTTTCTGCACTTCACCAACAACAACAACAACAACAACGACAGTAAAGGAAACAACAAACCATAAAAAATAAAAGTGCGATGAACATATAGTTTATACAGCGATGTAATACAACGGGGCACTCATGCGCAGTAACAACAACAAAAAAGGCAGAAACATCAACTGTAACACCAACAACGAGACAGGCAACAAACTTTTAAATAGCCGAATTTTGTATGCCCTTACAAAAAAAATTATAACCCTAAGAAAAAAATCTCAAAATAAATTTTCTAGTAAATTCTGGTAAATTATAAATCTTATAATAAGCATAAAAAATTCTATACATCACCTTTGTTTAAATAAAAATCCCATCATAGTGATTATACCCCCTGAAAGAGTATGAAAACCTGCCACAGTTGCGCCATCGACGCTGACAGCGACGCATGCGCAGAGAATTACCTGAATGAGTGAAAGAGCGAGAGTGGAAGTGAAAAGAGTGAGCGAGAATGGGGGGCAGGGAGACAGGTGAAAGGGGCGGACAGACAGCGCAATCAAATCTTTGTTGTTGTTACTCTTACCGCTGTGATTGTTTTTGTTGTTGTTGGACGTGTCTGCCGGCAACTGAAATGCAAAAAGTTGCATAATTTTGCAACGGCTTCTTTCTGCTTTTTTTTAATATTATTATTATAAAATCTATATTATTTTTATATACCCATTTATTGATCTTTATAATTATTATTATTATGATAATCCAGGGGTGTTAAAGCGTGCAAACTTTCGCGTGGAATTAATTTCCATAAATATTCGTCAATGTCGTCAGCAGCATCTTCAAGTTTGTTCTTCCCGCAGAAGCTGACTAGTTATTTGGTTTGCATTATTTTTGTAAACTGGTTTTTTGTTTTGGGAATAGTTTTTTTTTTCTTTTGGGTTTTCGAGACTTGTTTTTTGGTTGCAAGGCACTCTCACTTTCATTTCGCTTGTCCAGGAAAACTGGGGGAGGGGATGGATTTTGAGACGGATGTGAAATGGAATTAAACATTTAATTGGTTTACTGGCTAAGATATCATTTTCAGCTTAATGAAAAGTGCATCAGATAAGCCAGAAAATCATGAATAAACAATATTGATTTAAGGATAAGAGCAGCAGGTTCGGGGATATAATTTATAAAGATTTAAAAATAAAATGTTAAAAATGAAATTACAAAAGTTTAAACTCACTTTCAATCAAGCATAAAATCTCATTTCAATCACTCTACTTACTTCCTTCCCCTCTTTTAATTACTTCCTCAATTTCCTCTTCAGTTATACATCAAAATCACAGTCACTAAAACCAACAACTTAAAAAATTCACGCTGTTTCATACTAAAAACCCGAAATAAAAAGTGAAAGTTTAATTCCCCAAAAAAAATATATATCCGAAAAAAAACCTACCATGATGGTCCAGTAAAAAACCAACCATTAACACAACAAAGACCACAAAAGTTAACAATTTACAGAAAAAATAATAAGCATAATAATAATATTATTAGGTCCATAAAAAAAAGACAACTGGCAGCTGTGTGAGATCGTTTCCCTTGAGAAACAATATGTTTGTTGTCGTAGGCCCAAAAAAAAGAGAGAACTCTCCATTATCTTCATATCTCTCTGCCTCTGTCTAATGTGTGTCTCTTTCCCTTTCTAATAAAAGTGAAATACAAACCAAAAATGCACGAAAATTATGCAAATTATTTTAATTACCAAAAATGAGAAATTTCGTTTGGAGGGAAAAAAGGCAAGGCACCAAAAAAGGTAAAATAAAATATAAAATAAAAGCAAAAAAACAAAAAAGGTGCGAGGGCTTCCAAAGATGACACAGAAAGAAAAAATGGCTTGACCTACTTAAAATGGCAAGAGAAACTGAAAACTGAAACTGAAACCAAAATTGAGACTGAGACAGAAACGACGAGTGGAGAAGATTAAGTCGAATTCCTGTTTTATTTGGGGTTCGCTTCTAAAAATAAACCAACGGACAAGATTCCTGCAGTTAAGCACACAAATCAACCGATGCCGATGATGATGACAGTGAAAGTGAATTCAGATCGCCAGGCAATAAAATAAAAGTAAAAGTATCTTTTGAACGAGGCAGCAGCAGCATCTCATTTGCATCCTTTTGCAATCTGCTCAGATATTCCCATATATATCCTCTTTCGCTTGCATGCATATCCGTTGTAGCTATATCTTTTTGGCTTTCTTCCTGTATCTGTATCTTTATCTCTGTGCTGTGCTGTTTTTGTATCTTTATTAATGTGTTTTTTGTTTCTGTGAAAGAATCAATATTGTATTTCTTCTCTACTATCTTTCTTTTCCGTTTCTTCTGTTTTACAGGCAGGAAATCTCCATTTTTGGGTTTCATTTGCAAAGCAAACGGTAATTTGGTTTTTTGTTTTAGTTTTTTCTTCTTTTTATGTGTTATTAGTTTTGTTCTATTTTTATTTATTTATTTTGTCTTTTGTGCTCTTTCTTTCTGTTGTTTTTTGTGTGTTTTTATTTATTTAATTACCATGCGAAAGTTTTTTTGAATGAGTTTTGTGCGCTTTTTGTATTCAAAGAGAATATTTTATTGGCTTTGTTTTGCATGATTTAAGGCAAAAAATATTATGGCTTATATTTGTTGGATCATTGAAATTTTTAGAGGTTTCTTTAATTTGCATAATTTTTTTTGGTATAAATATTACCCTAATTGTAGAATAAACTAGTTTTAACCCAACTTGATATATATTTATTTATACAGGTTTTGAATTTTAATTTTTTTCACTTAAGTTTGATGATCAAATTTAATGGCATTTTAATATTTCATTTTGCATACCTACGAAAATATTTAAATTCAGCAAAAAAACTTTCCATTTCTTGAAAAGTTACAGTATTAAAATGTTTTTTATTATTAAAATAATAAAATTTCTTGTCTCAATAATTGACTTTCGTTACCAAAAACTTTCATTATTTCTTGTCTTGCCACCAAATTCATGGCCTAAAATGCAACAACAAAAAAACAGCATTGGTGACAAAGTTCAAAGCCTGTTTTTCCAAATTTCCCAGGCATAAATCCTCCTAAAGAGACAACACAAGTGTCTAATTAACAAAACCAAAAGCAGCAGCAGCGGCAGAGTCCATGAATACTCGCACGTTACCCATACGCCGCGTGGGCCCGATCGCTTGGACAGAGCCACTGCACATTTTCAGATTTGCAAGTCCCAATTTCCACCAGCAACAACGACCAGATATTACTTCACACCCCCAGACATTTCACTTATGCTTTGGTGAGCACATCGAAAAGAAAAGATATTACTTCATTGCACAGACCAGAAATGTGTGTGCAAAGAAGCAGCCGTTGAGGAGGAAAGAAAGAGGCAGGCCGCAAAATGGCATAAAATTTCGCAATAGTCCGTAATGCAAAAAGCGGCAGTAGCTGTAAAAAGTCCAAGAAACACAAAAAAAAAAAAAATAAAAGGAAAAACATTCGCAAATGAAAGTGAGAGTGAATAAGAAAGCGGAAACTATTGCCGAGCCAAAGAAACCAAAGACGGCAACTGGTTTCTGTTACTGTCTGTGGTGGCCAGCCAGCAAGCAAAACTCGTTTTCGTGAAAGAAATCAAAGGAAAGAAGCGAAAAGCAGAGAAAGATCATGCTCAGCTGCGCATGCGCAGCGTTGTCTAAGCCAGAAATCCACTCAATGGAACTCAAATAGGGCTAAAAAGAGCTTTTACCCATCATTTGTTGCTTTTTTGAGTGTTTTTGCTTGAACAAAAAGTTGTTGCTTTTTTTTGTTGATTTTTTTTTTAGTTTTTTGCTTTTTTTTTGGTTGCTTGTTTTTGTTGGTATTCATTGTTGTATTTGCTTGAAGCGATAAAAATCAGTTTGAAAGCTGCAGTAAAAATTTCACTTTCGCTTTTCGTGCTTCCTCTTGCCGTTGTTTGCATTGTCTGTGTGTGTGTGTGTGTGTGTGTGTGTGTGTATATCTATGTGATTTGTTTGTTTGTTGGTTTTCTTTCTTTGTGTTTTTGTCTCTTTTTTATTTTCTTTTTTTTTTTTTTTGTTTGCTTGTAAACCCGTTTTAAGCATGCGGAAATTTGCGGAAATTGTTGCTAGCTTCTCTATGAGTGGGATTCCCATACGATTTCAAAAAGAATTCAAATGGTTTATATAATAGAGAAATGAAGAGCACTTGACCCAGTTTACCGAGCAAATAGCAATCTTATCGGAACCCTTAACTATACATATACACACCCCCTATCTAATCAGTAACTAATTGCACCCTTTTGATGCATTTTTTTTGCAGGCAAATCCACATCGAATAGCAAAGAAATCATCTGCCCCGATGACAAATACAAGGAGGAGGGTGACATTTGGAATGTCGAGGCGCAGACAGCGTTCCTGGGCCCAAATCTGTGGGACAAGACCCTGCCCTACGATGCCGACCTCAAGGTAACACAAGTTAGTATCATTTCTATCATCGCTGCGTAGTGGCTGCGTCTATTTTCTATAAACAATGTTCCGGCGGTACAAATTACACAAAAAAAATAAAGAAAAGCTCAAAATTTCCCACACACACACAAACACAAACGCAGTACAGTCATGACAAAACATACACATACAGTTAACGTGAATGTTATCGATTGCTTTACTTAGTGCGAGAATTGTATTCTCATCATCAGAGCTCAGAATCGTGTAACTAACCCCCAAGGAAATATGTCCTCCTCCTTCATGTCACAAATTTGCATTACATTTTTCATCTTAAACCTTTTTTAGTATGCCGACCTAGACGAGTTCCTTTCGGAGAACAACATACCTGATGGCCTGCCTGGAACGCATCTGGGCCACTCGAGTGGCCTGGGCCACCGGTCCGATTCCCTGGGCCACGCAGCGGGTCTGTCGCTTGGCCTTGGCCACATAACCACAAAGCGGGAGCGGTCGCCCTCGCCGTCCGACTGCATCAGTCCGGACACGCTAAATCCGCCATCGCCGGCCGAGTCAAGTAAGTATCATGATATATGGCGCAAAGCTGCCTATCGGTTTATCGAAAACATGGCAATGAAGATCACAAAAGAAATCGTAATCAAAATTTTAAAAATGAAAATGTCGAAATTGCAACATCTATCTATTAATTTCTGAAAATTTATTGAAATTATTAATTATTTGAAGTTAAAAAAAAACCTATAAAAAAATGAATCAATAAATTAATGATTTAATTCATCGATATATCATTTTGTTATTCGAAAGACAATATAAATGCAAAAAAATGCAGTTTTTGCTTGTGAAAATATTAAATTAAATATTTTAATACTTAAATAATAAATAAATGTCCAATAAATCCAGCTTCAGCCTTATAAATATTTGTAATTTTCTAACTTCGAATGAAAAAAAATTCATTTCGTCAGCCTAAAACTTTGGAAATTGAATAAGAAATTTGTTCTTTAAAAAATCAGTTGCTTTAACAATAATAAAATCGCAATCAAAACAATTTGCAAAGCAACTTAAAGCCCGATTGATATTGCCAGTAAGATCTTAAGTCATTATTACTGATTTCTGTTAACTAAAATATGTAAACAAAAAAACAAAAAAAAAACACAAATGGAATGGACATTGCTTTTAACTTAAATTATAATGGAATTGTATAAATTAATTTAAGTTACCCACAAATGTCTTATCAAATGCTAAATGTTAAAGAGACACAAACGAAAAAGGTCGCAAGGCCTTTTTGACTCAATGATTCCCATTCCAATTTGTGCAAATCCTTAAATTTCAATTTCAATTCAAATTAAATTCAATTTAATTTCTAATGAGTTTCCACCCGTTTCGTTCCGTTTTTTTGAGTTTCCCCATCTTTTGAGGTTGATTTCTATGATTTAAATTTAGCACGAAACAGTCTGTGAAACATTGTTAACATTTAGTATTTGATATTCCAGCATTTTCGTTCGCCTCCTCGGGCCGTGACTTTGATCCGCGGACCCGAGCCTTCTCCGACGAGGAGCTCAAGCCGCAGCCGATGATCAAAAAGTCACGCAAGCAATTCGTTCCAGATGAGCTCAAGGACGACAAGTATTGGGCCCGCCGCCGGAAGAATAACATTGCTGCCAAGCGATCCCGCGATGCCCGGCGCCAGAAGGAGAATCAAATTGCGATGCGGGCACGCTACTTGGAGAAGGAAGTGAGTATTGCAGACTTATAAATCCTCAAAAATAGCCTCAAATTAATTTTTATCGTGTTATCCCTATAGAATGCAACATTACATCAAGAGGTGGAGCAGTTGAAACAGGAGAACATGGACTTGCGTGCACGTCTATCGAAATTCCAAGATGTGTAATGATAAATACAATTTTGTGACTTGGCCTGAGGACACCACAACAATTAAATAATAATAATTATTGATAAACAAAAAAATAACAATAATCATAATTATGATAAAAAAGAAACTACTAATAATGTTTAGTAAAAAGCAGACATGAAAACCTACACTATAAATCTTTATATATATCTAAATATATATATATATATGTGAAAAAAATAATATAATTAGTAAGCAAACACACACACACCTATACACCCCTCACGGCATTGTGCTCCGCTTAAATATTTATTTTATGCTAAACTAAAAGCAAATTAACTAAAAAAAACAAAAACACAAAAGAGGAGAAACCGAATGGAAACTAAAACATTTTTTAGAGTAGCCAAAAACATAAATAATAAAAAGAAAGTAAGCTTTTTGCCTTTAAAAATCGTAGCATACTTCCGAGCGCAATGGGAATCCTAGCCAGGACACACTTAGAGCCCAGATCCTAGAATTGTTATCTTTTAAATTGTTTAATAGTTGTTTAGCTTAGTTTTTACATTTTCTCCCCACAAGCGTCTCCATTATTTTTTTCCCCCTCCTCCCCGAACTTCTTCTTTTACTTACTATTATTATTAATCTAATTTTTTGATTAATTTCTTTGTAATTAGTTCTTCGGTTAAGTTTTGCTTTAGCAATTACACACAACAAAAATCATATTGTAAATAATTTCGTTGCCTTTTTTCCAAATTAAATCGAGAGAGGAATTAACACACACACAAAAAAAAGCATGAGAGAAAATCTTGTATAAAAAATTGCAAAATGAAAACCCACAAAAAAAAAAAGAACGAAGAGAAGAGAAAACTAAAGGAACGCTAAGGAAAAACCATTTAGAAATGAGCAAAGAACTTCCCTCCTCAGTTGCCGGGCACTTGGCAGCTGTTTAGTTTAAGTGAGCTATGATTTTTATATAAACCTAAATGAGAAAAATATATATCAGAAAATCAAAAAAAAAATAAAACAAAAACAAGAAAACACGGACACGGACAGACGGGAAAACAGAGACAGACATAAATGCAAAACTAAAAGTGAAATAGTTTTCGTTGTTGATTTGTTGATACTAAAAATAACCAACCCAAAACTAACCCCAGACATAGTCAGCTGGTTAAAGCGAGATAATTACTTTTCTTACTAAAAACCCATAAGAACCATCCCCCCATCACCCTTCTCCACCTTCACCCACACATACTTTTCACATTTTTCCTTTTTAGTTTGTTAAGAAAACATCTTATTTGTTTACCTTTTATTACAAGAAAAACTATTTCTTTTGGTGTGATTTGCAAGATCTTAAAAACAAATACAAAAAACAAAACAATTTAAAAAGAAAACACTTTTTGCATAATATTACAAATAATTATGTTACTTTAATAGAAAACACTATTTTCGTTAGTTAAGTTTATTAATTATTATTATTATTATTATTTGTTATACAATTGAGTTACATTTACCTGCATACAATTATTTAGACTTTTAAGCAAAATATATGAAACAACAAAAAACAAACTTACAGACCGAAAACCGAAAAATTTATATTTTGTATTCAAACAACAAAAAATGGAAGCTACATAAAACGTAGAGAGTTAAGTTCATTAAGCACTTCTTCTTAACAAATTTCAATAAGTTTTATTTATTCTATGGAAAAATGTGCAAAAACAAAATCAACATAAACAAAAAACACAAAAGCCAAGGAGAAGTAACAGAAAAGTGAGAAAGCAAAAAACAAATAACATCAATTTGTGTGTAATAATAAAAGTCTAAGCGTTGCTTTTAAATACTGAAAATTCGTTTTACATTTGATTTTCTTTTTTACCTCTCAACCTCTCAACCTACCTACCTATCTATCTAAATATCTTTTTATCTTTCCATACAATTCACCCCCCGCAGAGACCCCGCATAGCTCATTGTTTATGAAAATATCTACAAAATATATAAAAAATATACAAGGATCTCAAGACAGAGTTAAAGAAAAAATAAACCGTAAACGCAAACCGAATCGAAACTAACCCTAACGATAGATGCAAGAACTACACAAATTAACAAAGTAATCTATATAGCATTATATAGCAATTTATATACCTAGATATTTAGTCAGTGGGAAAGCTTCTTCTTTGGTTCTTATTTGTTCCCAGTTTTTATTTCGAATTTTTCTTTAACCAAAACCAACTTTCGAGAGCCTTTTGCACTGCTATGAGACCACCTAGAGAAAACAACCACAGGAGAGAATAATGTTAAACCCACTACAAAATAACCTTCCAAAAAATAAAAACTAAAACCTATAAAAAATGCGTTGGGTGTCATTTTGCAAATACAAAAAAAACATGAGAATTTTTGAGCTTCGGTTGTTGAATAAATTCACACTCACACACATACAAACACAAGTATATACGATAATGATAAAGCGTAAAGATTTATTGAAAAAAATAGCGGACTTGAAAAACCCCATTAACTATACAAACTAAGCAAAGATTCAAGCAATTGCTACAACATATTTGTACAACAGACAAAAAAAAATCATGTTATATTTATATAAAAATATTTATATCTAAGACGAAATATGGACAAGTATCATAGATCGCGCGTAGAGGTGAAAAACAAATAAATAAATACGATATTTTGCTTAAATATTTGGCCTGGGCAGTTAGCCTCCTCTCTCACACACACACACACAGTTGGTTAAGCGTAGAATTGTATATTTTTTAAAACTTATTGTTTTCCGTAGTTTGTAGTTAAAATTTTTGTAGACAATTTTTTTGTGTTGATGTAGAGAGAAATTGTTGAATAAAACACAGAATACATTTTTAAACACGAGTTTACAGATTTATCAATTATTTGGCTAACACAAACACACATACACCGCAGCAGCAGCAGCAAAAGAGAGGATGCAATTTTCTGTAGCCTACTTCTAGGCCAGGAATTTCCCAGGCCAATAAGCTAGCCACAGTAAATGCTAAAAAAGAAAAGGAGAAAAGCAGCAAAAACAGGCAAAGCAAGCAAATTGTAAGCAAATATTTTATGCAACGAGTTTGTTGTAGATGCCTTTTAATTTTCACATTCAACAGTTTTAAGTTGGAAAAGAAAAAGGAAAAGTTAAAAGAAAAGCTAGGAAAAGCTAGATTTTTCATATAAGAATGTTCCGTAACAAAATGTAGACTTTGTAGCAACAACAAAAGACGATAAAACTGAAAAGTATGAAACATTTTTTGTCAACATAAGCAAGAAATTAAAAACAAAAAACAAGAAAAAAACGAACGAAATTATGTTTAATATACAATAATAAACATTAAAGTATAAATATATATATATTATATATTTATTATATACAAACAAGGATTAGTTAAATGAATTTCGCATGCAGCAACAAATGAGTAACGAGTAACTTTTGTAGATAAATTCGTAGTTGATGATTTTTATATAAACCTTATACATAAATACATATATATATATTAGTTGTATGCCTACATATAGTACACTCAACTACATAGCAAGCGGAAGGCAAATGGAAGGCGAATCGTTAGGCAGGGTTAAAAATAGTAACTAAAGACACAAATTGTTGCAGTGCAAAGCAGTAAACAAACAAAAAAAAAACGAGAAATTAGCAAAGCGATAAATTAAGTAAGTAAAGAGCGAATGCTGAGTGTTTTTAGTGTTTAAGAGTTGAAAACAAAATGGAGCGAAACGGAAACGGAAGTCAGGCAGGCGGCGCGAACCGATGGCAATGCGAAACATATTAAATGCTATTATATAATTATATACATAATATTATACACATATACATAACTTATATATACATATATATATATATATAAATATATTCTTACATAATATTAAAGACAAAAAAAATGTTGTTGAATTTTAAAATCAATAAAAAAGAAAACCCCCGAGAAAAAATCCTCAAATAAAAATATTTAAATGTAGTAAAGATAAAAAAAGAAGCAAAAAAAAAAACACAAAAAATTGTTAGTTGTTGCAAAAAACTCAAGCTAAATTAATTAAATAAATGAAAACCCAACTAAAAAAAAAGAACTTAAAAAGCGTTTTAGAGCCTTTACTTATATTTTGAGAATTTTGCAAAAACGAAACGAAATGCAAATAATTTTATATATGAAAAAGCAAGCAAAAGCTGAAAGTAAAATTCATAGACAACACAAGGCTACAATATAGTTTAAGTGAAGGCTTAAACGGGGCCTAGATCAAAGCTAAAACTCAAAGCAAAAAATAAACTTCATTTGGTACTCAAAGCTAAAAAAAAAGTAGAGAAAACAAAAAACAAGCTTAAGAAATCCACGAAAAAAACAAACTCAGCCTAATTGTTGTTGCCGGCGGCATGCAAGACACAAAATCTAAATTCAAATTTAAAAACTTAACAATGAAAGCCTAAGCAAGGACACTAACATGTACCTAGATATATATACAAAACCAAAATAAATGTAACTTAAACGACAAATTCAACACAAGTGCTCGATACGCTGCAGATATTAGTTATATATATATTTAATTCATAAACCAAAACTCATTTGTTAATTATTTTACACTTACTTAAGCTTAAGTTCGAACGGCATTCAATCTAAGTTCTTTTGTAGATTTTGTTAATGTTATGTTTATGTTATTAATTCGCGAAGGCAACTTTAAATTAATTCGTAGGAACTTCAAGCGATAAGAAGTGAGATTTAGATGAGAAAACGTAAGGCGAGTAAAATATGTTTTATGAGAAACTGCAAAAAAAAAAGAACAAACAATAAAGGTTTAGATACAAATTTTGAAACGATAAATGCAAAAAAAAGAATAAACTTGAAAAATTGTTTTATTTCAGTTTGGAATGGCATATCTTTGAGGTAAGTTTGGATTTACGTTTTTTTATGGTCTACTTTTAGGCGACTTTTGTAAAAGCAACAAGTTGGCCTTCAAAGCAGCTGGAATATATATTTTTTTAAGGGTCTGGAGGTCAAGTTGATTGCATAATTGGTAAGTGGAAAGAGGACCTTAAAACTGGAAATGGATATGAGCTGTGCAACAATTGCCAGGACCTCAAAGTGTTGCAATTGAAATGCCGGAAGTCCTGGGAGGTTGAAAAATATAAAAAATACTTTAAATAAATACAAATAATTTTATATTTTCTATAAATATATATAACCATCAATATATCAATCTGTCACCCGTCCAACTTCAATTCACATTCATTACCAAGTCAACGACAAAAGTGATCGGAAATAACTTGATTTGTTTGCCAGCTTCGAGCTCAACCCAAACCCAAATCCGTCGAATCTTATGCAAAAAACATAACCAATGAACAAAAAAAAAACAAGCTTTAAAACTAATTTCCTCATATATTGCTTACAAAATAAACATTTCAAACATGAAACTCGCAGCTAATTTCCGTTGATTAACAGCAACAACAGCGACAACTACCTGAAAAATGGGAGCTGCATAACTTTTACACAAAAAGAAATAACTGAAATAATATATATCAAATTTTAAATTTAGTTTTTTGTTAAGTCTGGATTGAAAAATATTTAAGTATATGCAATGATAGAGAAAGGACTTTTCCAATTTAAAATCAAAATCAAAGAAGAATTCCCTGTAAATTATTTATAAGCCAAGTTTTAGATCGTGAATAAGCTCATAATTTTGATTTATTTAAAAAGACTTTTAAACATTTCACTTAAAAAAGAATTCTAATTTGTAAATTGTACCCATAAACGCGTCTGGGTATTTTTTAAATAAAATAATAACCATCACATAAAATATCATCAATATCTGCTCATAGCAAAGACTTTTATAAATTTTAATTGAAAGATAATTCGAATTCGGAAAAAGATAAACATAGCCCATGAATTTCAGGATCTGTTAGTATATAAAGTAACCCAGTTTTTTCTCGCTGTGCACTTTAAACCAGACCCAGACTCGAGGCGAACCATTTCGATTACTTCCCTATGGGGAAATGTTGCAATAAATGCGAGCAATGCTCAAAACATATGCGGGTCCCTCTCGCTCGCCTCGTAAGCCCCAAAGGCTTACGAAAGCGAATAAAGAGTTAACAACAAACCCAGCCGACACTCAAAATGTTAATGCCAAGCCACCGACGACGAGATGGCATGAAAACTGGTAATATGCAGGCAACCAGCAGCGGCTAGGCTTACAGGCAACGTTGAACTTGAGCTTGAAATGCGAGCCAAGCGAAACAAAAACAAAAAAAAAGAGAGGCAGTGAAGGAGAAAGAGAGATAGAGGGGGAGAAAGAGAGACTAGAGGGGGGTTTGTTTAAGCCAAGCTCATCGGCAACTGCATTTGTTGATCGCCCCAAATGAGGTCAACGAGTCGTATACGTAATTTGCGTTAAATGACAAAACCAAATGTAAGAGACGTCGGCCGAACTCTTATGAAACGCAGAAATTCGATTACAGATGAACATTTATAACTTGGAAATCTATTGGTTAATAGCAGAGATAAACAATGATATAATTTAGTTCCTAAAAATTAAGTAAATGGATGATTTTTATATTTTTAACATGATTACGAAGAAAGCCATTTTGTAAACATTTTAGCAGAAAGTCATTAATAAATAAATAAATTGTATTTCTTATATATAAAGTATTTTTTTAAATTGTAAAAATATTTTAGTATTTATTAAAATATTAGAAATATTTATTAAAATATTAGAAATAAAGAAAAAGGATTTTTCTTATTTTAAATGGTCTGAAAAATATGAATTTTAGTTTTCTTGGGAAGTAATATATGTTTATTAAAATAATAATATTATTTAATTAATATACTTTAAATAATATTTTTTTTTCTAATTTTAAATGCTCTTAAAGATATAAATCTTAGTTTTATTGCGAAATAACATACAAATTTCGAAATAAAATCAAAAGTCTTTCCAGACTTAACCCTTTTTAGAGCACAATAAACCCATTTAAATGTCTAAAAAACGCTTAAAAATGTAAAATAGAACTCCTAAGAAACCGAAAAATGTATAAACAATTAGTTTAAATTATTGTAGTTCGACTGTAATTGTTGTTATTATTGATGTTGTGCTCTGCTGCCTATATGGCCGCCTGTTGTCTGTGTTGAGTGGCGCCGGAAATGCGCATCATACGATAAATGACGCCCACTGGCAGCTAGTTTGCCCCCCGCCCACCTCCTACTGCCCTCCCCCCTAGCCCTCAACCTTTGGTTTTCCCCAACACCCACACACACACGCACACACACTCTCTCGCACACCCTCTCATCACCATCACTTTAGTTTTGGCGTCGCCTGTTTTGACAGTTGACGTTTTGCCGGCAAAATTTTTTGTGTGGAGAGCCCCAGCACACACACTGAAAATGCCGCCGAAGAGAACACTGAATTGATGACGCAACAGAGACCTAAGAGCGGCAACATCCCCAACAGTGACATAATATTCGAGCGCCTGAAACGCTCTTGGGGCGCCACAAAAGAGCGGTGGTGCTGATATTTTGCTCTGCCAGCTAGCTGCTAACCGATTTTGCTCCATTCATTCACTGTTGAACATCGGCCCTGGCAAGTTCAGCCGAGAGAGACGTTTAAAGCCCAGGCCGAGACAAAATATAATCAAACAAAAGGCAAAAAAAATATTAATAAATAAAAAAAATAAATTAAACAAAAAATAACAATAAATTAGAGCGCGAAATCAGCGCTTGGAGCCACTAGAAACACGTTGTTGCTGCTGCCACCGCCTCAGCCTTCGTCGTCGTCGTTGTCGTGGTCGTGGCCTCTCTTTTGCCGTCGCGTAACGTAAGCGTATTACAAAACAAACGCCAACGTAATCAAAAAATAATAATAATAAAAAATAGTGCCGTTTAGTGCGTGTTTTTCCCCCCAGTGTAAATAGTAAATAAATTGGTCCCGAATTTACCAGGAATTTCCTTAAACCCCCTTAAAGGGTGCCGCACACCAACCGCCCCCCCATCTCAACGGAGAAAAAAAAAATAGCAAAAAATTTAACCCGTGTGTGCGGCGGGGTTACGTAAAGCCGTTCCAAGTTCTTACAAAACACAAAAAAAAAAGCGAATAACAAAAAATACAACACATAACACGAGAAAAGTTACGCGCACGCCCAACACAAAAATAACAACAAATACGTATACAAATACACGAATACAAGTGCGAGGCAAAAAAAAAAAAAAAGCGGGGCAGGAAAATATATTCCCGAATTTCCCGTTCTTTTCGCACGCGTGTGGCAATAAATTTTTTGGCAAACAAAAAAAATAATAAAATTATAAAAAGCAAATCAGGCAAAAAATATATAAAAAAAAATATTGTTAAGAAATTGCAAGAAGAAGAGGGAGAATTTCGCGTGTGTCCAAGTGTGTGTGTGTGATTCTCGAGAGCAACAGAGCAAGCTAGACCCACCCGCCACCCCCTTTTTTGGGCTAAAAACACAAGGAGGCGCGGTCCAACAGCGACAGGTAAGGCGAAAGAGAAAATTTGGAATCTCTCTCTTCTCTAGTGGCAACGCTCTTCGACCCATTCTCACTCTGCCTCTGTGGCAGCGCTCTCTCTTAGGGTTACGAAATCGTGCTGGCCACATGCTCCCCACACACACACAGTGTGAATGTGAATGAACGCCAACGAACGAACGAGAGCTCAACAAAGTTGCAGTTGCTTTTTTTTTGTATCTCAAAGATACATTTATTGGCAGCACATTCAAGTCTCTCCCTCGCTTGCTCTTAGTTCGCTGTTGCTTCTCTTTTGTGGGGTGAAAAACTGTTTTCCATTTGCTATCTGCTGATTGTGAAAACACAAACTGCAGCTGCATGGTTTAAGCGGGCGGAGGGGCGAGGGTGGGTGGGTGCCTCTTACGTGTTGCCATATTTTTAAAGGCATTACTAAGCGCTTTTTTTGCGCCGTTTGTTGACGTTCTGCTGTGGCCAATTGAATTCGGCCTGCACTCGATAATCATTTTGTATATATATTTAATCTGTGATAAATATTTCCACGGAAAAAACATATAATATTCCAATTTCATGATAAATTTGAAGTGATAACCAAGGGCAGCAGGAAGGGAAATAGGAAACTGAAATTAGTAGAAAGTTCTTAGTAAGTAATAATATTTTGGAAATAACAAAAAAAAATATATATATACATTTTATTCAATAAATTTATAGAAGAAATACATTTTCCTTTGATTTTCCTAGATTTTGTAAAGTAAAATTTGTTAATAAACCTAAAAAAAAAAGCAGCCAAAGTTAAGAGTTTCTCCTAAAAGTTTTACTTTCCTCAATTTTTTTAATAAATCTAAGAACTTTATATCAAAATCAAAGCTCTATAGCTAAAGCTGATACCATTAAGGAAAATAATAAGAAATTGAGAGCCAAACAATACAGAAATGCAAAGGAATTATCCATTGTGTATATATCTTTTGTTTTGGTAATCTAAAGCCCAAAGAATTTATAAAGAATTTAATTTCCTTAGAATTAAGACAGTTGAATGCAGCTGCACATTCAAGTTATACAAGTAAAAATATAAATAAATTCATTTGAATTTTAAAGAAACTAAAAACATGAAAAGTAATTCTACACGTGAATTATTTTAGTTGAATAAATATTAAATTTATTTAAAGAAATTTAAATGTCTAAATAGGCTTTATCAGCTTAAAGTACCCCTAATTTTTGTAAATAAACATTTATTATAATCTCTTCAGAGTTGCAATAGAATTTATACTCATTTTTTTAAATAAATAAATTTATTAGTTTTCTCAGAAAAAATGTTTGAAAACCCTAAATTCTTAGACGCCTTGAGGTAACTCCTTAAATGAAGGCATTTCAAATATTAAAACCATAAAACATTTACAATTATTTAGGCCTCAGATAAACCACTAAACTGTTTTCAAAATTCATCTCAAACTCTTTAAAAGCCTGTTGCCAATATCTTGCGATAATCTGGCAAAGCTCAAAATCCTCAAATTTGTCTGGGGTCAGGCACCCATTATTTGCCAGCTTCCAAAGCTAGTTTTCACAACCTCCCCTCTCCCCCGCTCTGCCTAAGACATTTAACGTTACGACACGCACTGTACGTGTGCGAGTATTACGCGACGCTGGCTGCCAATGAACACAACAACAAGAGCTTCAGCTTCGGGTTAGTCGCTCACTTGGCCCGAAATGGTAAATAAAAATTATAGCCAAGACGAAAAGAGGAAAAACCTATTTGCATACGTCATCGTGTAAAAAAGGTTCGTCATGAGTCAGAGTCGATTGAGCGCTGAGGAAATCAGACTTAAAGCCAGATCGTTGGGTTATTATGCAAACTGCACCGACATTACAGACACTGAATATATATTATGCAAGTCGAAAAAGGGACCCGCCAATTAGTCAGCAAATGAGTGTGGGGGGTTCTTGTATAATCCGAGTGAAATCAAAAAACTGAATACTGAAAAGTCACAAACTAGAAATTTTGTTGCTAATTGGCTTGCCTCAATAAATTCTTCTGGTCTTTTGTTATTGTTAATTTTTGAGCTATTTTTATGAGTGTTTATAGAGTCTGGCCTCGTCATCTACACACAATGTCATAAAAATGGGCAACAAATGGGAAACCAATAAAACAAATATCAAAGAAGAAATCAAAATATACACAAATGTCAACAACAACGAAGGCGGCAATGAAAATGTATGAAATGATTTCATAACTACTCGCATGATTTCATAATTACAGGAAAAATTACCAACATAATCAGTTTTCTACTTGCCTTGTCGTCGTCGATTTGTTATGCAACATAATTGTGCTTATGTGATCGATAAAGGCGGATAGAACTTAAGTTTTGTGTTGATTACAAATCTAGCGTTTATGGGGGAATAATAAAGATATGGAAATGGAAATCGTTCTTGATTTTAAAGCAAATCAAATCAAGTAATAATAATATTAGGTTTATAGATAACATAATTACAGGGAACTGTAATTATATAATAAAAATAAAGTAATTACAGATGCTTATCAAGAATGAATTTTATAATTTCTATCAGTTTCATCATGCCATAATTTTTTCGTTACATGAAATGACTAAGCCAATGACTAATAATCTATTATTTCATCATTATTCTTTGTCTTGTTAAATTCTGAATTTATTATTTTGTCTTTTATATCAGATTTTGGTTATAAATAGCTCTGGGGAATGTTTTTCTTAGGCAATCGAATAGTAATTTATAGAAAACAGATGTCAATTTGAAATAATAATTTATTATAAACCCAAATATAAATAGATTAAAGCAAAAAAGTTGCTGAATTAATCTTTAGATTTCCAACTATAATAATTTCATAATAATAATTATCACTTCCCCTATAACTATCCATTGTTTTTTATTGCCTTCAATCAACATTAGTCTTACTTATCGGATTTAAAAAGCAAACATTCAGGGGACTTAGAACATCGTCCATCTAACAGCTGTTACGACTATCATCAAATCGTGCTGCCATTTTGTCTGACTGACGATGGACGGCGATAAAGCGGCAGGCGACGACGACTGACTACTATATGATTGACATTGCATAATGGCAATATGGTAAAATATATAAAGCAATCTACAAGCTTATGCCCTGCGGGCGTGTTTCCAGGCGACTCCCCCTCCTCACGCCCCTCCCACATATTTGCTGTTCATTTAGGAACGCTTACGTTTATCGGCTTCGGGTTATGCAATCCCCTCGAATACACATATATCCACGATTGCAGCCCCCCCACACACTCACACACGTGCAGTTATATGAGGCATACCACATAATTTTTGACTTACGCAAATGCAAGTCGGTAGGAACAATTAGAATCGAGGGCCGGGAAAGCTGCTTGTTTACCAACTTTTTTCCCCCTTTAACAAAATATATATTTCACAATGCCAACTGCCGCGAACACTATCTTTACATTCCTAGAGAGCTATCTATTTGTGTATTTTATTTTCTACGGTTTCCAAGCCTAGTCATAGCTTGGGCAAAGTTCTGCTTAAAATAATATTGAAGTGGGGTTCTCAAGTGCATGAAGGTCGAGTTCAATTGTATGGTTTTGAAAGGGAAATTTTGAGGGAGTTTATTAAAAAAATCCATAAGTATTTTAAAAATTATATTATCAAAATATACAATCTAGAAACAAATTAAATATTTATAAACTTATTCTTGGGAAAACTCATGCCTTATCAGATGTAGACTTTAAATAAGATTTTCCTAGAATTTAAAGAGCATTATCAGTTCATGTTTTTAAAAGGAAATTTTAAATTTCCAATAGAACTGACCTTTTAATTTCTCAATAAATCTATTTTTTACAATGGAATATATTCCTTCAGCAAATAAAAACCACAAAAATATAAAAAATATTTATATGCTGAGGTTTTAGGGAGTTGCTTTCAATCCAAATAAATCCAAATATCATTTTAAGATAAAGGAAATTATGCCACAATACAAATTTTTAATATATAAATATTATTATTTCTTCCTTATCAATTATACAATCCCAAAATGTATATTTTAACATTTTGTATTTAACGCACAAAAACTTCGCCCGGATCTTATGTAACCTGGCAGCATACCGAAATTCTATTCCAAATATATAAAAATTCGTATTTTCTTGATATACTTTTTTTGTTTTTATACCCGCTACCCATAGGGTAGAAGGGTATTATAACTTTGTGCCGGCAGGAAATGTATGTAACAGGTAGAAGGAAGCATTTCCGACCCTATAAAGTATATATATTCTTGATCAGGATCAACAGCCGAGTCGATTTAGCCATGTCCGTCTGTCTGTCTGTCTGTCTGTCTGTCTGTCTGTCTGTCCGTCTGTCCGTATGAAACACTGGATCTCAGAGACTATAAGAGATAGAGCTCTAATTTTTTTTCGACAGTATTTCTTATGCTTGCACGCAGATCAAGTTTGTTTCAAATTTTTACCACGCCCACTTCCGCCCCCGCAAATCATAAAAAAGCGTATAAAGCGTATAATTTTAAAGCTAGAGTCGCGAATTTCGGTATATATATTAAGAACTATAGTCTGTGTGATTCCTGAAAATTTGGTTGCGATCAGATAAAAATTGTCGAAGTTATTAAAGAAATAATTTTGTATGGTCACAAACGGCTGCTGGCAGCATGCCTTAATTGATTTACCAATTAGACCAACTAAATATTCTTATCCGTTCTTGGTTGTGTTCGGAAAAGAATCTTATAAGATATACGAGAAGCAATTTTAATAAATGGTAATAATTATTAGCCGCTTTAATGCAATAATAACATGTGTATGCATTTTTGTATGCATGTGATTATATTACACTTTCATTTGCATTTGTCCGTTATGTTCAAAATTGTATTAACTTTTTTTTATGGCGTCCTGACGGTTTTCTGGTTTAAGTATGGGTAGCGGGTATCTCACAGTCGAGCTCACTCGACTGTAGCTTTCTTACTTGTTTTTTTTTGTTTTTGGGTCGCCCGTCTCGATCGCAAGTTCTCACGTAAGATCGTATATCTGCGGATGATTGTGGCGTGGCGGCGGCCCCCACATATAACACACGCCCTTGATAGATTCATTTTCTTGGCTAACTACCAACTTATAAGATATTTCAGCATTACTTAACAACGAGATTTATGCAAAAAAAAAAGAAATAAATATATAAATATGCTTGGCCGTGTGAGTGAGTTTATAACCCACACAGGCCCAGGCAGCATAAATGAAATAAAGAAATTGAACATTTTCATTTGCAACCAAATTTTTAAACAATTTTTTTTTCTTTGTTGCTGCTTTTTTGTATTAATTTTTTTATTTATATGATTTTTGGCACACTTTGATTGCCTTTGGAAATGTAAACAAAAATTGATGTTAGGAAGGGAAAACTATAAAGATGTTGATGCCGGGCGGACGACAAGCAAAAATTGTTTACATAACAAAACCAGAATGCGAAGAGAAGGCAAAGGCAAAGGCAAAACCAAACTTGTATCTGTGTGTGTGTGTGCAGCGGTTGTTATGCCGGCATTGTTTATCTTAAAGATACAACGAACGACGTCAAAAGCAAAACGTGCGCACAAACACAATCGAAAGAAGCAAAACAAAAACAACACCCACAAGCAAGACAAAAACAAAACACACACACACACAGAAACACTCATAGAAATTGTTTTTGATACACAAAGCAAAGAGTTCTAGAAGAGAGGGAGAGAGCGAAAGAGCCACGCTGCCTAAGAGAGCCAAAGCCAAGCCGCTCAAAGAGCGAGATAGCTAAGTGTGTGTGCGTGTGTGAAAGTATCTGTGTGTGTTGTCGTCGATGATTTTGATTTCGTGTTACTTGGGGCCAGCAGCAGCAGCAGAAGCAGCGTCTATGTGATTCAGTGTTAATTTTCATAATATTATGTAATAGCATGTGCCACATATTGCGCCCAGCAAAGACCAATATTCTAACTTTATACAAAAAATGTAAATTCTCCACAAATCTCCACAAAACTATGTGTGTAGATTAAAGTTCAATGAACCCGCGCGCTTTTTCCACACTTTTTGTTTTATATAATACATTCTAAAGGCAATTAGCTTTGTGCTAAGGCGACAAAAGTCACGTCATCGCTGCAGTAGCAGCAGCAGTTTGTTGCCGAGATACATTCTCGGGTGTATCTGACATTCTCCAGTTGGTTAAGTAATAGATACAGTTCTTCCTCTTCTCGGCCACCCAGTAATCAAAAGAGAGAGAGCGGGAGAGATATCAAAAGAGCACTCACTCTCGCTGTCAGTGTGTGTGTGTGTGTGTGTGTTTGGGGGGAATTATAAAACAGAATCAAAAGCTGCCTCTGAGAATCAGTCAGTTTTAATTCATTTTCTTGGCCTGCTCTGGCTTTTATTTCTATTTTGTATTCTGTGCTTTTTGGTTTTTTGTTTTTTAGCGTTACGTAAATCCCTCTGTTGGCTATCTTCTTCTTGTTCCGCTTACTTCGCCTTTCTCTCTGTGTATGTGTGTCTCGCTCTTTGCCCGGAATCCAATTGGAAATCAAAATCAAAAAATCACAAAAAAAAATGTACTAATATTCTCTTTCTTTTTGTTTTTTGATTTCTTTCAGATGACTTGCCGCTGCCTCAAAAGAAACTTCTTCTTCAGTGAAAAGCAAAGATTAATTTCGAAATAATTGAAATAAATAAAAGTAAAAGTGTAAAAAGTGAAGTGATGATAGATAGAAATATAACTGAAAGATAGAATATATATATTTTCGAGGCTACGTGTTGCATACGTGACTGCAGGCAGCTCTCAACCCTCCGATAAATCAGAAAAAACAAAACAAAACGGAATCGAAAAAAACTATATAGATATAAAAAAATTTATATATAGTTAGAGGGATGCCGCTGTCGCAGGGCTACTGCGTGAAGCCCTCTTCGCTGGGCGCCAAAAAGCGAGTGCTGAAGGTTCTCCGCAAGGAGCAGCAGCATCATCATCATCATCATCCCCACAATGTTGGAGTACAGTGCTACCTCGCCAGCGAGGACGACAGTCAAAGCTCGCTGCATCTCTCCTATTTGGTGGGCGAATCCTTTGCCAAAATTGGCAGCTTACCGAAAGCCTTCGATGTCTACGAATTAATAGCCAGCCGGCAATGCGATGGCCATGTCCCGCTGGATAAGCTCAATGTCCTGGCCAGCGCCTTGACCTCACACATCCGCCAGTTGGGTGGCATAAACACAAATTCAGCCGCCGGCATGAAGAGTCCTCGACAGGATATGATGCATTGGTCACGTTATCATCATCAGGAGAAACTAAATCAGGCATCAGAGTTCCTGCCCGGAGCAAGGGAATCATCCCCGAATGAATCCTCCTTTGGCGCAGCATCTCCCTTGGATCTGCATTCGCCCACGCGAGAACTAAGAGTGCCCAGTCCTTTGCAGGATCCCGAGGATTATGATCCTCTCCTATGCCCGCTGTGCAATGACATCCCGCGCTGCCCGGTGACCACCAATTGTGGCCACACCTTTTGCCGGCAATGCTGTGAGACGATCACCCAGTGCAATATCTGTCAGGTGCGTTTCCCCAGGATGCAGGATTCCTCGCCGCCTTGCGCCCTGACCACCACCACAACCACAGCGAGCGGCCCGGTGGTGCAGTCCAGCTTTTTTGCGGCGCCCACAACAAACCACCACCAGCAGCAGAATGCGAACCTCGGACTGATGAGCTTCCCGGTGGGTTATGGCGTACAGCTGGCGTCCAGTGTCCATCGATTGGCGGCACCGCCCATGACGGTGACCACCACCACGGTGGCATCTACCACGGCCACGGCCACTACCACCATGGCGTCCACTTCGGCGGCCGCAGCCTTGGGACTGAGTGGTTATAACAATGGCAGTTTGTCTGCCATGAAGTTCATGCCGGATGTTTTGGTTCGACGGCTAGTGGAGAAATGGTGGGGCCCGGACTTGCAGGCCAAGAAGATCAGCGAAAAGGCCAGCAGTTGCATGCATCTCAACCTGCTGGACGATGCTCTCAAGTTTTGCAATGCCAGCTTGGAGAAAGGTGAGTGTGATTTTTTAAGATCTTTATATATATTTTAGGGGGATTTTCTTAGGGGGATTACTTTCGTAGAGAAAGGAAAGAAAGGGGTTGGAAATGGAAATGGGAATATATTTTAGGTCTTATTACGGCCTATCTGGAAACTGATTTATTTTTCATTAGATTTTTTATGCATTATTTTCTTTGATTGTTGGATATATTTTTTTGGAAAAGCTTTTCAGTATTCAAACCCCTTGAAAATGTATTTCAAATTATGCCATAAATCTAAAAAAAAACCCTTAAAAATGTGTCTAGAATTAAGAAACAAATTTCAAAACCCTTGAAGTATTGAATGTATTTTCAAACCCCTTAAAAATATGTATACAAGTATGGAATATATTCTTAAAATCCCCGTAAAGTAAATTTGTTTATTTTACTATACAAAATATTGTTGCTTAATTTTGAATAGTTTTTTCAAGGTTTTAAACCCCCTAATGATTTGTGAAACATTCCAGAATAATCCAGAAACATGTCAGATTTTAGTAGTTGGAAGTTTCAACCTTCTTACATTTTTCTCCCCCTTTTTTATGTGACACTGCCATGACGGCAATCCTTTCTAAATCGACTGCAGTGGGGAAATTGAAAAATCAATATAGGGCAGGGCCAACGATTGACTCTTACTTGCTGACGTCAGGCGAAAGGCGCAACAAGTCCTGAGCTACGCCCTCAAGCAAACCCCTGCGAACCCATGCGTATTTAAGCCATTCCCAGTCGGACTTTGCTTCATGCCCATGAACTGCTCAGGAAGAAATTCTGCAGCAGCGGGGATGTCATTTTAGTTTTATTTCCTGAAAGGGAAATTTTTTTTTTTTCTTTCGGGATTTTTGTTTTACCAAACAGCGCGCTGATAAAAAAGCATTATGCATCTATCTGCATATAAGCGTTGTTAATCAAATCGACTGCGTGGCGCATTGCGTAAGCGGCTGGACTGAGAACCGCAGAGTCCCGGGTTCGAGCCCCAGTCCAGCCGAAACTTTTTATTTTTATTTTTTTGTTTCATTTCCATGTTCCATGTTCCATTTCCCCATGAACGTTGCACATGACTTTCACACGGAAAGGAGCAGCGGCGTGGGGATCATGAACTACCCCGGCCGCCCATGTATAAAAGCGAATGAGGCTTTTCAGAAATGGGGATGGCATCCCCCATGAACGATTCGGTAGGAAAACCATACAGATTTCCTACCTCAAAGTCCGACTGGGAAGTTGAAATAACCCAGTCGGACTTTGAGGTAGGAAATCTATATGTGATGCAACACGTAGCCTCGAAAATATATATATTCTATCTTTCAGTTATATTTCTATCTATCATCACTTCACTTTTTACACTTTTACTTTTATTTATTTCAATTATTTCGAAATTAATCTTTGCTTTTCACTGAAGAAGAAGTTTCTTTTGAGGCAGCGGCAAGTCATCTGAAAGAAATCAAAAAACAAAAAGAAAGAGAATATTAGTACATTTTTTTTTGTGATTTTTTGATTTTGATTTCCAATTGGATTCCGGGCAAAGAGCGAGACACACATACACAGAGAGAAAGGCGAAGTAAGCGGAACAAGAAGAAGATAGCCAACAGAGGGATTTACGTAACGCTAAAAAACAAAAAACCAAAAAGCACAGAATACAAAATAGAAATAAAAGCCAGAGCAGGCCAAGAAAATGAATTAAAACTGACTGATTCTCAGAGGCAGCTTTTGATTCTGTTTTATAATTCCCCCCAAACACACACACACACACACACACTGACAGCGAGAGTGAGTGCTCTTTTGATATCTCTCCCGCTCTCTCTCTTTTGATTACTGGGTGGCCGAGAAGAGGAAGAACTGTATCTATTACTTAACCAACTGGAGAATGTCAGATACACCCGAGAATGTATCTCGGCAACAAACTGCTGCTGCTACTGCAGCGATGACGTGACTTTTGTCGCCTTAGCACAAAGCTAATTGCCTTTAGAATGTATTATATAAAACAAAAAGTGTGGAAAAAGCGCGCGGGTTCATTGAACTTTAATCTACACACATAGTTTTGTGGAGATTTGTGGAGAATGTATAAAAGCGAATGAGGCTTTTCAGAAATGGGGATGGCATCCCCCATGAACGATTCGGTAGGAAAACCATATAGATTTCCTACCTCAAAGTCCGACTGGGTTATTTCAACTTCCCAGTCGGACTTTGAGGTAGGAAATCTGTATGGTTTTCCTACCGAATCGTTCATGGGGGATGCCATCCCCATTTCTGAAAAGCCTCATTCGCTTTTATACATGGGCGGCCGGGGTAGTTCATGATCCCCACGCCGCTGCTCCTTTCCGTGTGAAAGTCATGTGCAACGTTCATGGGGAAATGGAACATGGAACATGGAAATGAAACAAAAAAATAAAAATAAAAAGTTTCGGCTGGACTGGGGCTCGAACCCGGGACTCTGCGGTTCTCAGTCCAGCCGCTTACGCAATGCGCCACGCAGTCGATTTGTTTAACAACGCTTATATGCAGATAGATGCATATTGCTTTTTTATCAGCGCGCTGTTTGGTAAAACAAAAATCCCGAAAGAAAAAAAAAAATTTCCCTTTCGGGAAATAAAACTAAAATGACATCCCCGCTGCTGCAGAATTTCTTCCTGAGCAGTTCATGGGCATGAAGCAAAGTCCGACTGGGTTCCTTGAGCCCCTTCCCCCCTCCTCCCTCTTTCAATCGAATGTCAACTTGTTACTCTAATTGTGTGTGTTCAGTGGCAAATGGCATTGGCACAGGCAACCAGCAACCAGCACCAGTCGGGCCAAGGACCCAATTATCAAATATTTATAGAGCAAATTCAAAGTAAATAAACCTTGACACAGGCAGGGAAAGACACTCACAAAGAGCCTTAAATTGTATCTGATAGATACGTGAAAAGTGGCACGCGTTGTCTGCTCAACTCGACAATATATATTTTCTGTGAAATCTCTTCTTGTTTTTTTTTCTTTAAATGAATTATTGAGGCGCTGAGTCAGTCACTTGAGCTCAAGAGGATTTTCCCCTTCACTTAGAGAACACACAAAAAAAATATTGAAACAAAGAATAGCCACCAAGCAAAGGCTAATTAATCATTTTCCCAGAGAACCCAAAATTGTTCTTGCTTTTTGTGTTAGTTTTTTTCTTAGCCGACGAAAAAAAAATCACAGCGATTTACGCACTTAGAAATCCATCAAACAAAATGCTTTGCCTTTGAGTAGCAGCAGGAAAAAAAATTAACAAAAGACAGAAGGCATCAGACGGGAAACACTTGACTTTAAGAGTGTTTTTTTTTTCTTTTCTTACTTTTTGTGGATGGATGAGAGACTATTTAAACAAAACAATAATGATGGACAGAATTAGGTGGAAACTGTAGGAAATGGAAGGCCAAAAAGAAAACTAAAATTAACCAGATTGGAAATCGGGAAAAAACAGATTGTTGGCTGGCAATTAATAGACAATTTTTGGGGTTTAACAAACTATTTGTGGAATATGAAAAATGTGTGGCGGATTTATTAATATTAAAGAAATGTATTTCTGATTCATAGATTTGTGTTTATATTTAGAATTTGGAATTAGGGAAAAGTGTGCTATTATATAAATATTTTTAGAGGGAAAAATGATCATTGAATTATGTAATATTATTTGTTATGAAATATATTGCATAATTAAAGGTTTGTTTTAGAGACAATTTATTGAGTGATTTAAAGCTTTTTATGGTAAATCAAAGAAAATTATTATATAAATAATCGTATTGTTATGAAATATATTACATAATTAATGGTTTATTTATTGATTGATTTAAAGCTGTTTATAGTATTTCTGTTTATTGTTTTGACTTTCCTAATTATGACCTCATTTTTCTCTAGTATTTTAGCTGATAAATTCACAGCAGAATATATCGATTTGTGATCACAGCATTTATTTTTATCAACATTTCCATTTAATTGACTCGTGTCTGTGTGTGTGTTTGGTCACCATAATTGCACTTATTTCGCTTTTGTGTGTTTAACAATCAATATTTGTTTTTGTTTTGGTGATTTTCCGCTTTTATATATTTCTCTGTTTACCCCTGGCACACACACACACACATTATTCTTGGGCTACCCGTGAGATACAGATATTTTCTCTCCGGTGAATCAAAGTGTTTTCTCGCTCAGCATTAGCTTTCACCTGCATCTTTTGCGTGGGTGGTGGATTTTTCACCTGAGCTGAGCGTGACACACACACATAGCCCGAGCGGTATTACTTTCATAATTGTCATTATCAAAGGTGTACTTTGAGTGTGTGATTAGTCGAAATTATGTGTGTGCTGACGCATCCAAAACCATCGTACGACTTTGTTTACCCTCCCAAAAAACAAAAGCAAATTAATTAAGAGAACGAATGAACGTTCCAGCTGACACGTAAACAAAATATATAATTCCTAGTCCCAGGTCTATTTTTAAGAATCGAATTTATTTCTACTATTTTTCTTTCTTCTTTATTTCTCTCTCTTTATGCCACAATCAGTTATTGACTTTTGCTGATAAAACACAAAATATTTTTTTGGGGGCAAAAGTAAGAAGAAAAAAAGAGACTTTAAGTAAACACTTTTGATAAATAAATGCCAAGTCATGGCTATTAAGTATTTATATAGAAAAATGCAAAACAGTCAACCAAATCCAAATCCAAATCAATTAAGTGAACAAATAAAACCATTTTAGCTGAGATTCCTTGAAGACAAGTCAGCACACATCGCACATCGCACATTACACATACGCCGTGTGTGGTGCCACCTCCCCACTTGACAATGAAGATGTCAGGCTGAAGTGACAGCTTTAGCTTTAGCTCTCTAGCAAAGCTTTTCGCCTTCCCCCAAAGCAATTTAATATCCTGGCAGGACCTCTCTGAGCCAGACATGCACAATTTAATTTGAATATATATATAAAATGTGCCAACACGCGCCAGTTAATATAGTCGTTGACCTCATCAGGCATTTATTTTCACTCTCTCTCTTCATTTCTGCCAAGTACACAGAAAATAATTAACAAAAAAAAAAGGGGAATGATACCAACTAAGTGGAAAGAGTTGTTAAATGAGCCGCAAGGACTCTTGGCCTGAATACATATTTGGTTAGAGTTTCCCTCTTTCCCCCTTTGGCGGCCTTTCATTAGAAATATTGCATTGGAAATGCCTTCATGTCATGCAAGGCTTTTCTGTTTTTTCTCCTTTAATTTAATGCGATATAGTATAATGGCAAACATGTATGAAAGGATCGTATAATTATATGGCATGTATTCCGGACTGACCAGTTGACTGCATTTAATGTTCCCTTTTCGGGCTGCTTGAATGAAAGAATTTAGCACGAAACATGCAATTAATTTGGTTATTGTTTCGCGTGGCTTTTCCACCATCGCATTTTCCCCATTAACTTTTTATGACCCGTTGGATTTCCTTTTTTTTTTTGTTTCAAAATCATTATTTTAGTGGTTCAGGGAACTCGGACTTCGGGGGGCTAACGAGCAGCAAACGGTGACCTTTTTTTGGGGAAGGGGCTGGAAATTATTTCAATTTATGCGCTTAATTAAATTGTAATTTTCTTTGTAATTAGCCAAAAGGTGCCAACTCAAGGCGTTGACTTTTAGGGATTTTTGCGGAATGTTTAATTTAATCAGGAAGCTTAATTAGGCTGTCATTTGTGGCTGATTTCTGGCGAGAACTGATAAAGCATAGGAAATATGCTGACGGAGAGCTTAAAAAGGCTTATAAAGGAATTTATTTGTTTAAAGAATTATTAATTGAAATAGTTTTAGGATTATTTTACTTCTTTATATTTGAAAATATATTTTTTAAAATTATTTAAAAGTCTCTTCTATTTATTCTTTGTTTTTCTTCAATTTCATACATAAAGAAATCTTTATATAATTTTATAATTCAAAAATATATTTTTAATAATGATCGAAAAGTCTCTTCTATCTCTTTTATTTATTTTTTTTTTCCTTGATTTTTCTTTATAAACAAATCATTCTATATCTAAACTTTAATATATCTCTGCCTTGTTGATGATGATAAGAAATAATTGCACTTTCTCATGGGACCCTGAAGTTTTGCCAGACCCTCAACTGCAGATAGCTTTTCCTTTGTTCTAGACTATCAGACGACTCTACACCCATATATATAAGTACACCTTGAGGGACATGTCCGACATGATATGGCGGTGCTGGGTTTTTGACCAGGGAAGAGGGAAGCCTCCCCTCTGGGGTCTGAATAATATATCCATTCATGTGATTAAGACGTGACGCTTATCGCAAGCTGACTCGCTGCTCGACCAATACACCTGATAAAGCCAGGCGCTGCTTCCATTAATAATATATTATATATATTTGTGAATATATATTATGAATATTTATATATGTGTACGATTTGTGGTTATTGTTTGGAGAGTGCCTTGATCTTGTTAGCTTTTTAGCTTTGCCTGAGGTCGAGTACTCGTCGTACCATTGTCGTCATTTCTCTATTTTTAAAAAGGCAAAAACCAAAACGAAACCCCCCCTTTTTCGCCTTTTGCAATCATTCAAAGTGACTGCACTCATTAACATTGGTTTCTGGCTGTTCTTTTGATTTTTCTGGCTTTTTTTTCCTGCGGCAGCTAACATTTTTTTAATTAGTCAAACAAGAGCTGGAAGCAGTGTTTCAACTGTTTTTTTTTTCCTTTTTGGCCAAAGTGCAGGCAGCTAAAATTTATTGCGCATTTTGAGGTCGTTGAGTTCTGGTGCCGTGAAAGTGAACAAAGAAACCTCAACGAAAGCCGGAGAGAGTTTAACGACCACAAAAACCCAATTGGCCTTGAAAACAAAAAGCCAGTTGCCAAAAGCTGTCACAGATACACTGCCAAAAAAGTGACATTTTAATAGATGATTAATTTTAATCTCTTCCTTGTGCCATATAGAATTTGCTAGGGAAATGAAGTATTATATAAATATAGTAAATATATATTTTGGACCTAATAATATGTGGCAGTATGTCAAATACATTTTGGGGCATTTTTCACACCTGCTATAACCTAAGGGAATTTTTTGATATTTAGTAATTTACTTCCCTTTCACACTTGTATACTAAATAAGGGGGAACTTTATTCATGTTTTAGGTTTCCAAGAAGGCCTTTTGATCTCAGAGAATGTGAAATTTCCATAGATTAACATCAATCAATCAATCTTTTTTATGCCAAAATTATCTTATGATTCCAGTGAATAAATATAAGGCTTCGATTTTTAACAAATATATAAAAGTATTTTAAATAAAATACAACATAATATCCCACAATGTATTCAAAGTAATTTTAATAAAGAATTTATCAAAATATTCTTCTCTTTTTGTTTCTGTGTAAAATTCAGTTAGAATTGTGTTAATTTTTAGCACTTCTCCGTCTGCTTTCTTTTTTTGAAATATTATTTAGTATTTGCAAATTTGATTTATTTCTTTTTGCGTGTGCTTACCACACCCCCTGCCTGCCTGCCCCTCCTATTGTTGTGTCCCTCTAGACGCCATGCGTTGCATAGCCGGCATTCCCCGTGTTCACGTATCTGATAGATACTTTTTGGCATGCTCGCCGCTACATATTCCCCCCACCCCCTCGCCGAAAGTCTGGTGCACATTTCTGAAATGCCATTGCACATTTCATTAGATAGTCGAGCAAAAAAAAAGAAAGTAAAAAAAACAGCAAATAAATAGAAGAAAAAAAGTAGCCAGCATTTTACAAGACTTTCAAATGAGAATTTTAAACCGAAAGGAATTGTTTGTGTGTTTGTGTCTCAAATATTCATTCGCTTTGGGCCAGCAAATGCTTGGTTTGGGCCAATGCAAACTTTTCCCATTTTGAAGTCAAGTTTTTTGGTATTTACTTCTGGAATTCAGTTCACTCATCAGAGGCGGCGGCGGCGGCTATGGCAGTGGCTGTGGGTGGCTGTTGTTTGCCTTGTGGGTTTTATGGGCCAAGTCTTTGAAGTCGAACAAGTTTTTATGTGTAGGCGACGGGTTAACCAAGTGGAAATGTGTACATATATTCTTGGTTGTACACAAGTTTAGAATATCTTGGGTTTAAAGTATCTGGCTCAAGAGTGCACTATTTTCTAAGATTTATGGCAGTTAAGAGACTTTACTTGAAAATAACTTAAAATTTTTATGAGGTTTATGTTATTTATACTTGAAAATAACTCCTAATGTGTATAAGCTTTATATTATTTATAGGTAATTTAATGAGTATAAACTTAATGTTGATTTGTTTAACAAATATGTCAGGTATACAAGTTTACTTTTTCGGCAAAAACTCTTCAGTAATAAAAATCAAAGAACATTGATTTACATTAAAAATAAATTTAATTCTAAATAATACCCAGCAAAACAGTTTCATAAATATATAATTATAAACTGATTTCATCACATATTTTTATTTACTAAATTAATTCCACAATTTTCATTAAATGACATAATAAAAACTTATCAAATAAAGTCAGCAAAATGTTGCCTGTTATGAAAGCTTTTCCCTTTAAATGAACGGGACACCTTTTCCAGCCATTCGAAAAAAAATCCCTTGGCATTGATTGAATAACTTTATTAATTATTCATTTGTTTTATAATAATGCCACTTTGTTGTGAACTGAAGTGCACACGTAAGCAAAAGGTTTTTTGGGATTTCCCTCCTGAATTTCCCCTTGATTTTTCCCTTACGAATTCTGTAAAGTCAAGCGGAATGATGTAATAATCAGCTCACAAGGCTTAAATTCCAACAAAAAAAATGAAACAAAAGCCAAAAAACATTGAGACATATTCCTAATTGAGATATTCGCCCGCTCACTCTGCTTGGCATATGCAAAAACAAAAAAAAAACTCCTGTACATTATTTTCTTGTTGCCATTGCATAATGAGGACAACTGCAGTTTGCAACTGAAACTGCAATCGTGAGTCATAAAATACAACAAAAAAAAAAAAACAAAACAAACAAGTAAACAAATGAAAACAAACGTTTATTTTTTTTTTGTCAGATTGTCTATTAAGTAATATTCTATTGTAAAATGTGAATTACGGATCGCTGAAATTCACTTTCAACATTTTGCGAGCAGCAGCAGCAGCAACAAATCAACTGGGAGATTACTCAATTGACTGCAGCAAGCAGCTACGGCTAAAGCTATGGCAAAATCAAAAGTAAGTCGCCCGCTCACTTATACAAGCCATGACTCGGTTAGCCCCCTCTCTTTCTAATGGCCTAATGCCATCTCTTTCGCCTGCCTCTGGTGCTCTCTGACTCGTTTGAATTACAGTTATGTCATAGAACGTAGGCAAAGTTGTTGCTGCTGCCGCCGCTGCTGTTGCTGTTGTCGCTCGTGTTGCGCTTTATCGCATTGCCCAACAACAACAACAACTACAACAACAACAACAATAAGTACACCAACAAGCACACCAACAACAGCTGCTGCCCACAATCAGCAATCAGTAAAAAAGTAAAAAAAAAAACAGTTAACAAGAAAAAATAATGCAACAGCAGCAATAATTTGTTAGACTATTGAGTAATAGACACGAGTCCCCGACAGTAATTCCACAGGTAAATTGCCCTAAAGTAACCACCACCCTCACTCACACCCTTAACCTTTTTATCCCTTAATCAATCTATTGGAAAATTACATCAGCCTGACATTTTCCGCCAAAGCGAATAAAATCCACAAAACGATTTCCATGGGGCGTGACTCCGCCAAAACAAAAAGACAAATCAAAGTACACCCAGATTTTTCGTGATATTTAAGGCCAAAGTGCACTGAGAAGAAAATGTGTGCTTATTGAGATAAATATTTAAATTCATTATAGTAAATGTATTAATGTTTTTAAAGCTTAATAAATGCATTAGAAATATGATTTATATTTTTTTCCTTTGCAAGTTTCCTAATCTTTAATTCATAGATATAAATATTTTAAATAGGTTTAGTTTTAAGGTTTGTTTTAAAACCTTTCAATATAATTTATATACTTTTTTAAAATTGAATCTATCTCTTTCTTAAAATATTTGTATTCAAATCAAGTTCCTCAAGCAAAATAAATAATTTAACAAGTAAACTATGAAATTGAAATATTAAAAAAATCATAATCATATTTTAATAAAATCTAAAAGTATTCATATTCTTTAACATTTTCTTTCTGTGCAATTATGCAACATCATCATCATCATCATCGAGTTACGGGGAGTGTTGCCTAATTGACAGAACGAAGGCAGAATGGAATTGTAAAAGCAAAGTTCACCCTGATGACATAATTGCTTTGAATTTGATTTCCCTGCAAAAAGGATTTCAATTAGCATTTAACCAGGAAAAGCTGTTAACACTAAATGATAAATCGCTAACTTTTTTCTGCCTTCAATTCTTGGTATTTGGGTCAGCGGAGGAGAAGCTCTTGAAACTTGAAACTTTTTTATTAACAAGCCCGGAACCGAAACTAAAATGTTTTCTTTTTTTTTTTTGCTCGCTCTTAACAAACAAAAGTTTTTCCCCCCAAAATAAAAAGTAGAAGTGAAAAGTAGGCAAAACTTTTTGCATTATCGCATGCTTTATGTTTTTTTTTTTTGGCATTCGTTCTAGCCAGGTGCGAGTGGCAATTGCAAACAAATGGCCAAAAGTAGGTGCAAGGACTGTGATGTAAAAGTAATTATGTAACTTGTAATTAGCTGCACCTTTTTATAATATGTATTTTCTTAGAAATTACAAATTACAAATATTTTTACAAATATTTTATGGGTGTCTTTATTACATAAGACACTTGCATAAAGTTGTTGCACAATTTTAAGGGAATTTTAAATTTTTGAAACACAACATTAGTTGGAAATTTATTTATTTATTCCGGTTGGATTTTCTACTGAAAATGCATTTGTGGGAATATATCATTATTTTATTTTTCCAATGAAATATTTTAAGGGTGCCTTCAGAAGACATAAAGACTTAAAAACACCCAAAAAGTGACTTGAAGTGTTGGTTTTAAGGTACCGAATTCGGGTTTAAAATTCTTTAAAAATATTTTCTCAATCTAAAAGTTATTGTTTTATATTCTTCCACTCGATTACCTCTATTTCTTGACTTCTTACTGCTCATAAAGGGCCACTAACATGTTGCCAATTACCCAGAATGGCCCAAATAATGCAAACTACTTTCAAACACACAAAAAAAACCTCCCATTGTAATAGTTGCCACATAGCGTTGATTATTTAATCGCCAAAACGGAGAAGAAGAAAAAGTTATTACAAAATTGCAAAATCCTCTCTGTGGCAACCAAAAACAAAGCAACAACAAAAAAAAAACGAACAGAAAAAAAATTAAAAGCGAGACGAAAATTTGAGAGCATTTACAAATCACGATTTAATTTCCACACGGCAACAACAAACCAAAAAAAAAAGCGTTGAAATTGGCAACAAACAAATGAGCAACAATGGGTTGCCCCCGCTGCTGATGGGGGAGGAGGAGGCGGAGGCCAAGACTGAGCGTGAAAAAGACAAAAGACCGCGACGACCACGACAAACATTGGGGGGGCGATGAGGGGGAAGCTGAGGCAAATCTTGGGCCTCGAGCTTAACGTAACCAACAACAGTTGGCCGCTGGGGCACAACTTACATAACCCAAAAAAAAAAGTCCAACAGAAAATAAATAAAAAAAAAAACGGAGCTCCACTTAACAAACAAACATAATAAAAGTGACGTCGTCGTCGTCGTCGTTGCCGTTGCTGCCGCAGTCAGCTTCGTGCCGCACATTTGACTTTGACATACTTTTCAGACTTTGCAGATTGGTAACCAATATGGCCAAAAAGAGTGGCCCGAAAGAGAGACAAGCCAAGCTTGTATCTCTCGTCACTCTTACTTTCTCTTTGGCCTTTCTCTTGCCTAAAAACTCAAAAACTGTTGCTTTTTAAACCTGCGTACATGGCCATTGCGTAGCTCTTTTAGCCATCTTGCATGCTCTTAACGGATTGCACAAGCCTTGGCTTGGCTCACGCAATGCTTAAGCGTCGGCCACCCCCCTCGCTCAGCTTACATGACTTTAGTCATATTTTTTGGCAGCTTTGCATAAAAAAAAGCCGGTTTCGTTGGATGTTGAATGGTTTTTTGCTTTTTTTTGTTCCTCTGTCTGCTTATCGAACAGCGTTTAGGGGCTGATTGGCGACTCTAACTGATTACATAAGTGAAAAGCGGACCGAAATAGCCCGAAATAGGAGGGGATACGGAAAAAAGGGAATATGTACGAAAATAGATCTGGAGAATCTAATGGAAAGCACTTTGAGAAAATTTAAGAATTTTCCAAAGGGTTCTGGGATTTTAATTTAAAAGTTTTTGTTTAGAAACTACATTTTAAGATTATAAAAACTGGTGAGTATTGGTTAAATTGTTTAACTAAATTTTGAGATTATAGCAACTCTTAAGAATTGGTTTTAATTTGTTTAATAAATTATGAAATATTTAATGTTAGGTTAAGGTTTTTTAAAACCATTAAAAAAGGTGTTTAAAAATATGTCATAAAATTTTTGAGGGAACGTCAAAACTTTGTAAATTTAAAATTAGGTAAGCTATTTTGGACTCCTTTTAGTGGTTTTAAAATATCATAGTTACCACCTTAATTCTCTCTCTTCAAAACATCTTTAAAACTCCATCGGTTTAAGACCCTTAAAAAATATAAATTTTTAAAATATAAAAAAAAAATCAAAAATTTCCTTTAATTTCCCTTCAGTATTTTCCCAATTTTCCTGAGTACTTTTGCTGCCACCCCAAAAAATGATTTTTAAGTGGATTATTGGCGTACGCTGTCACCAGCCCCAACACCCTCTACTTCTCTTCAGCTACCGCATAATGCATTTTGATGGTTTTTGGTTTTTGGTTTCAACCTCCTTCTCCTCCTCTCTGCCTCTGTCTTGCCTTTGCTTTGGGCTTAGTTGTTTGGTAGTTTTTCTGCTTTGGCTCTCAGGTTGTTGGGGGTCATCAGCAGAGGGTCTCTGGTCTCTGCCGACCTGCCCTTCTGTCTGGGAAATCAATTAACTGCGCGTCAGACGAGCGCGTGTGTGGCAACGGATGTGGGAACATGGATGGGGTTCCGGCTGTGGGTGGGGTGGGGGAGGGGGATATATGTGTCCAAACAGAACATTTATCAAGCGACATCGGGGGCGAAGACAACATATGGCGGCGAATGCTTTTCGAGCTCAACATATGGCAAAGACTGGAGGGAGGAAGAGGCAAGAAAAATGGGGCCAGAAAATGAAGGAAAACAAGGGGTATCATTAGATACGGGGTGGAGATATTAAATCACCAAATCCCCACAGTCTTATCATATGGGTAAAAAGCCTTAGATTGGGTCTACTAATTGTGTCCACTTCAAAGGAGGGGGCACCGCCCTTAAAGAACTTTTAGTTTATGAAGAGTTTTGCTAGTTATTTAGCATATAATTTGTTCAAGGGAAAGGGAATTTAAAAGTCTTTTAGTTTGTATTCCACAAAATAAGAGTAAAAAAATTGTGCCTTTTAAATTTCCCAAAAAATATTGATCTTTAAGTGATTTATATTTGTATAAATGAATAATAGACCAATAATAACTTTCATATCTTAAGAAATAATAATAGAAAATAACAGAAAAACCCTAAGACTTCAGTTATTTCTTATATCTTATCTTTGGTTATATCTTCTGTAATAAAATAAATCGTCTTCCTAAGTTTGACTTGTCATAAAAGTAAATCCTCTCTTCATCGCCTAAAAACTACGTAATCAATGAGGGCCATAAAGTTATTTATCATTTATTATTTAAGTAACTTTAAAAACAAAAGCCACTTATGTGCTCTACCAGCTTTGAAGTTGTCGGCATTCCGTTTTGTATTTTTTATATAATTTTTCTCGCCTTCGCCTTGCATAAGCTTAACAGCGAATACAAGACAATCAACAGAACCCACAATAAAAAGACCTTAAAAATATATATTATATATATATTACTTTGTATATGGAAAAACTTCTTTATATCTTACGACCCACATAATGGGGGAAACTTCCGCAGTTGTTGTTTGGCCAGAAATCCCCTCGCCCCTCACCAGTTGACCTTCAGTCCGCTCAACTAGTTGTTGTTTTTATGGGTTGGTTGCTCATTGAAGCGCTTGGAAATTGTTGTTGGTTGGCGTTTCAGTTTAACAAATATTATTATTTGTACGCCTCATGAAATCTGCGAATTGGCATTACAAGAAAACAAAAAGAAAAATATCGAAATATTTTCCGAATCGCAAAATATTGTAGGAATGTTTTTTGTCTTGCCTGAATGAATGAAAAATTTCGCATTTGATTTTATTTGCGTGTTAACATTGTTTTTTTTTGTTTTGGGGGGGTAAATCGGGTTTGTTTTCTTGTTTTGTTCCACTTTGCCCGAAGGTTGCGCTTGGCTGAGCAAAAAAAAAAAAAAAAACAAAGAAAAATAAATACGAAAAAATATATATACACCAAAAAAAAGGGGTTATATAAGACTTGAAAATGAAGTTCACTTCACATTCTCCCTGCTGCTTTACCTTGAATTTTTTTTTGTTTCAAGTGAAGTTTATGTGTGGCTGAGAGACAGTGAATTCAACCCTCTTCAGTTGCCAAAAAAAATAAAGCATACGCCTCGTTGTACGCGTGAATTTTGCGTCGCAATTTGAGAGAAATTTCAGGGTTCAATCACCCTTGAATATATATATATTCTTTCTCTGGCTATACCAAAAATTCTCACTTCATTTTCAATCTGCACAACCTTTTAGCTCGGCTCGCTAAATAATTGTGAGCAGCACCATCATCATCACCATCATCAGCGGCCTTGGTTTTGTCTGAACTTCGACATTTGCTGTTTCTGTGTTTCTGTGTTTGCTGGATTCTTTTTTGTTTTTTCTGGATTTTTTTTTTGCCTCTTGTGCTTTGTCAGTGCCAAAAATTTATGCGACAACGCATAGCGATATTTTCCAGATGTAACCCCACGCAGCGACAGCCACAAAAATCTTTACAGTCGGTTGATTTTCACCAGCAAAAAAAAAAGAGAGGAAAAACAAATGGAAACCCAAAAAAGAGGAAGCAGAAAACCAACTGCAAATAAAATTCCAATGTTCTGGTTGGTTACAATGACATTTAACTCAATTTCCTTTAAATGAACAACAAAAATCATAATCAAAACATGCAAAAATATTTTCCACAAAGTAGCTAAAATAAGAAAATAAATATACACATATTAAGCGTATAATTTATACAACACTTGTGTGTCAAGAAGGTCTCATAAAAATTCACTAAAACATTACAAATAAAAATAAAAACTATAAACCATTCATTACTCGGGACTTGCTGTCACAAATTTAACGCCAAATTGCCAGAAGTAGAATGCAAAAAATAATGTGAATGTGAATGGGAATGCACTTCCTGAAAAGTGAATAATTATTATTATATTTATATTATTTGCTCACAATTTCCGTCAACAGCAAAGTGAGAGCATTCATTCATGAAGACAATTAAAAGGCGCAGATGTAGCAAAGGCAACTCTTTGTGCCATTAATCTGTCTAGAAATTGTGAAATTTCAACAAAATTTGATTTGAAATGAGGAAATCAAAAGATGGGGGACTCCTTTGGGATTCGGATTCATTTAACAAGCAATTCTCTGGCACTTGAGTTCGCACTGACTCGAAACCTTGTTGAAAGACACAAATAATGCCCAAGCTGTGAAAAATGAGAGAAATGAAAATAAATGGCAGGCGAATCAAGTCGGAAATCCTTCAAAGGAAGGAAATATTTGCATTCAACAAAGGATGGGATATTTCCTTTCATATTCCAAATGAATTATGTGTAGAATTCTTTCCGCATTTAAATTCTTGTATTTTATTTGCAGGCAGTAACTTTATGAGGATCGTAAAACTTAACTCCGCACAATTAGCTTCATCTGCATAATGGTCATATTTTATGTACGCTAGAAGGGAGTGTTGACCTCCCTCATCATAGACATAAAAAAAAACGGTCAATTTCCCTAAGGATTTCGGCTTTCAGTGCGATGGATATGAGACTGGGTTCATGGTTGGTCTGGGATCTGGGGGTGTCGCATAAAGTTTGCCATCTTTTTTTTCGCTGCTCTCGTTTATGGCCGCTCATTTCCCGTCTCACTTGGCGCAGTTTTTTTATGGGCATTCATTTAGTATTTAGGTCAGTTTTTTTTTTTCGCCGTCGTCTATTTTCCTTTTACATAATAATTCAGTGGCTTTCTGTGTGTGCCTCAGCAATCAAAGCAGCTTGGGGACATGCGGCGTATACGCAATGTATTTATTTTTAGCAAATTGTTTAATGACTTTTAAGCACAATTGAATTGAAAACATTCCCGAGAGGGGGGCGGCAGCAGCATCAACACATTCTATTTTATTATTCATTTCATTTAAAAATATATAAAAATCACATGATTCATTGGCCTTTGTCTTTATATCTTTCAAGTTGCTTTTATGCGGAAATCAAAAATTCTTAGATTTGCTGATTTTATTATGCAATCCATGCCAATGCCGTGTGTCAACAGCCAAAAGAAAAATTTGCATTTGCATCTCTCTTTCTCGATATTCATTGCAAGTCTTTTTTTTCTTTGGTTTTTGCA
Source organism: Drosophila anomelani (assembly GCA_035045905.1). NCBI lineage: Eukaryota > Metazoa > Arthropoda > Insecta > Diptera > Drosophilidae > Drosophila > Drosophila anomelani. The sequence continues at coordinate 17,819,163 of JAWNOO010000165.1, forward strand.
AACGATTTTTAATGTACGTGACGAAATCTGATTTTGAATGCCCACACACGCCAAAAGTGAGCAGAAAAAAGATGAATACAGAGAGAGAAAAATAAAGTAAAAACTTTTAAAAGTCATATAAATTTTTGAAAAATTTGGGAAATGACTTTAAGTAAAGAAGAACTTTAAGGGAGAAAAATATTTACGTTATAATTTCAAACCAAGCTAATTTCTTTCAGTTTTTTCTCTTAGTGTTTTGCCCAAAAAAAAATATATATACACTTGTGCAGTGTACTTATAAGCAGAGTCATATCTGAAGCCAAATGCAATTTATCAACAGTTGGGCTTAAATTGTCTGCAGCGTAACGGAAACTTGGCCCCGCGTGGAAGATGTTTTATATCTGTGGATATATCTATCTATATATCTATCTCTCGAAACAAAAAGGGGGGCGTTCGCAGAGCGTAAAATTCTCTAATAAGTGCAAATTGGTGCAAACAAAACACAACAGTAGCCATCAGCGTTTGGTTTTGCATTTTAATTGAATTCGAATTCGAATTCATTTTTTATTTTCGCTTACTCGTGTTGTTGCGGTTGTAAGTGGAAGTATATACACGAGTATCTGATGGATATGTATATACACACACGGCCACAGATCGAACGGGAAGTATGGCTGGTCACCGAGAACGTGGTGATGGTGGCCGCCTTCAGGGTGATATAATATAGAAATATATATATATAATTAGTATGCATAGTACATATAGTTGTACAGCTCTGGAGACTTTGGGGGTAACCGAGAACGTATTGCATATTGCATAATGAACAGGGAAACCTCATTTGAATGGGCGGAATAATATGCAACAAAGTGTTCGATATAGTTTTTTAAAGCTCATAAACAGAATATTCAAATATTCAGTTACTATAATTATTTAATACTTTAATGAGATGGAAAATAGAATACAACCTTTACAACTATTGTATTATATAACTAATTAAGCGAATAATAAATTGCTTGCACTTAAAAAACTTATAAAACCTTATTTAATAGAGTCGCAAGACAGCTATTATTTAATAGAGCCCTTTTTTCAAAGCAATAAAAACAGCTTAACTGTTGAGGTATAAGCAAGATGGATATTTTTAGAACAAAAGCTAACTTTGAGATAATTCCCCCGTTTTAGTTAAACCCCCGAATATCTTTAACTTGTTTTTATTTCTGACCAACAATCCTTCACCTATTTCTTAGTCTTTCTCTAAGATATCACCAATCTACCAAGACATAAAAAAGAAAACTTCTTATCTTTCCAAAAAAAAAAGCAAAGACAGTTCTAAAAGCGTTTAAACTATAAACAGTTGAATAACATTTTGCCAGTTATCAGTGTCTTTATGTTTTGGCACCTCCATTCTCTTCATTCACATAACGCAAGTTAGCCACAAATCCAATCCCATAGGCCTTTTCTTATCTGGCAAACAAAGCCCCCCCCTCCAACCATATCAGTGGAATTTTATTTTCGGAACGCAAACTCGACACGCAAAACAAAAACAATAACAAAATATTTAGGCTATAGTCATAGCTAAGTAAACAAAAGGTATTGACAAGCGTTTTACATAATCAAAGTTAATAATTTGATTGTAAACACAATAATGAACATAATTGGGAATAACTTAATTAATAAGAAAAAATAATAATGACGAAATGTCTCGGAAGATATGGCGAAATAAGTGTAAGAATATAGTTGCATAATCAATTAATAAAGCTAATAAAATAATGTATAAGAATTTGGAACATTTTGCAGAATACAACTGATTCCAAAAGTTATAAATAAATAAATACAAATAATACCAATAAAAGAAATAAAACCATTAAATATTACGTTAAACCCTGAGTATTTATAGAACAAAATCAAAGCAAATCTAAATTTATTTTTTTAAATTAAAATTGTTTTGACGGAAATTAATTAAAACCATTTTAAATCATAATTATAAGCTTTGCCTTATCAATAAGATAATTTTTAATAAAATATTTATCCATATAAATCTATTTTGATTAAATGTTTTCTTATCTGAACAAAGTTTGCTAATAATTTACATAATAAACAAATATAAAAACCAATCTGATATTGCAACAAATATGGCAAAATGTAAATTAATATCTCTAAAAAACCAAAACCAAAACAGAGGAGCTTCTTTTTCTGCTTATATTTTTATTTCAGCCTTTTTTTTTGTCCATGTAATCATTTTTTGCAACAATTTGTGTAACAATTACAGCAGCAGCAACAACAGAGCCAAGGCAATTACAACAACAATGGCAATTACAACAACAATACAAACAACAACACTGTTGTAGGGCCTTCATACTGAGTTTGTTGTTGTTGTTGCTGCTGCCACCTATGTCGCCTTGTTGTTGCGCCTTTTTATGTTGCGTAATGTTAGGCTACATAATCTTTGGCCTTAACAGTCTAAGAGTCCGAAGCGTCAGAGAGAAACAAATAATTAAAGAGAATTCCCCTCTGTTCATAACAGTCCTAACCACTGTTAAATACTCTTAAGTCGCGCTCTTAAATTGTTGCAATATCGCATGTTGCTGGGTGGTCGCTTGGCAACATTATCTACAAGTGGCGTACGTGACGTAGTGAGGGTTGTTCGTGGGTGGGTGGCAAAGGGAAATGCATGACCTAGGCACTGCAATGACTTTGTGTTCTGACTTACCATGATTTTTTTTTCACTTTCACCCTGCATTTATCGATGGTCGAAGTTTATTTGCTGGTCGAACATTAGTAAGCACTTTTTTGTAGAATTTTTTTGTACACTTTTAAACTTTTTATAATCACTTTACCGCGAAGTTAACCTGTAAGAATAAGAAAGATATTAATTTTTAGTGATACAAGGAAATAATTGATATTCTGACTTACCACGAATTTTTCACTTTCACTCAGCATTTATCGATGACCGAAATTTATTCGATGTTCGAGCATTAGTTATCAATTTGTTTTTTAATTCCAAAAGAGAATTTTTACACTTTTTATAATCACTTTGCGGGGGAGCCAACCTGTCGAGGAAATAAACAAAAAAGGGGTTATTTTTAGTGAGACAAGAAATTAATTAATATTCAGAGAATGGCAAAAAATAATGCAAACAAAGAGTATTTATAATAAATATTAAAATAAAAGGTTCTTTGAAATTAAATATTTAAATTACTTAAATTTATTTTATTTATTTATTAAAAAATACATTTTTTTAATTATTTCGTGACTCATTCTGTTACTTTTCTTAACGTTAATTAACCTTATCAGTAGCTATGTAGCTGACTCACTGAATTTAATGGAAAATAAATCAGTTTTCTAATCAGTTAACATCGATATATTTTAAAAACTAATTGATTAGTTAAAGTTTCTGTTAAATAAAATAAATACGTATTGAATTATTACCAGTTTACAATCAAAATATAAAAATAAATATAAATTCTTGTTCGGAAATTGTTGCTAATTTAATGAATTTGAGATTTTTTAAGGTTATCTCGAATAAAAATGTTATTTCCTTCCTTTTTACCATTAAAATTGATTTTATTTTTGTTAACATGAAAATTGGCGCCACTGCTAACGATCTCAGCTGTCAAAATATGTGTCCGTCAGTCCTCATTGACGGACAAATAGGCAAAAAAGAAAAGTGTCAGAAGGAGGGAAAAGACATGTAAAAGTCTAATTGTCGAATATTCGCGCGTGCTGAACATTTACCATATATTCCTACATACATTTATATATACTGTTTGCACGTCTAGATCATTACATTTAATATATCTGTATTTGTATCTTTGTATCTCTGAAATCTGCAATATTGGCAGACGTAATTGCTTTGGCGCACGCCGAGAACATTTCCATGTCCCACCGAATTTTGACAATTTAATTGGCCAAAAGCTGACATTCATGGGGGAATTCACTTAATTTACTTGCACAAATTAATTTTTACTATAATGTTGGATTTTCTTTTTAAATATTTTTCAGCCCCTGCAAATTTCAAGAGTCTCTGCCTGCGTGCCGAAGTCTTGCTCAAACTGAACCATTATCAAAGTTCTCTAGCGGATATTGAAAATGCGCTGAGAACGCGCTGCACATCGCCTAAGGTAAGGTTTAATTTTATAACAATTAACTTATAAATTTTAATACATTTTCTATTAACTTTTCAGGCTCACTATTTAAGGGCTTTGGCCTTGAGCGGTTTGGGTCGACTGGAGGAGGCTTTGTACAACGGTTTTTTGGCTATTTGCCTTGATAAGAATACAAATCTCAGCAATTCGGAAATATTTCAACATGATCTCGCCAAGGTATAAGCGAAATATATGCAAATTTACTGCTAGATTTAGGCAATTTGAATGCAATTCAAAATCTGCCGAATTTATGTGGAAGTCTAGACATCATTAAAAATATGTTCAAAGAGAAATAGTTACAATGTGACATTGATAGATCCGTTTTTAAAGGAATAATATTTACAAAACAAAAATTATAACAAACTAAAAAACTTTTAAAAATCAAACCAAGATTCCAAAATATTAAATTCACTTACCATAGTTTTCTTTTTCTTAAATTGAATTAAAGTTGAGCCAACACATCATCCTGAAATTAATAAATATAAATAAATTATTAACTAAAATTATAAAATTTTACCACATTAAACTCACACATGCTTTCCGCTTTTCTTTCCCCAGATTCTCCAACGACTCCTGGCTCAAATGCCCAAGACTCGATGCTCGGTCACCGCCGCACCGCATCCTGGTGTCCAGCAGCAGCAGCACCGTAGCTATGCCAGCTCAAGGCAACCTTATCCCCTTCTGTGGGAGCAGGTGACGAGACGAAGAAAACAGCAGCACCATCATCATCACCACCACCTCCATCATCATCATCATCACGTCCATCTGGACGATGTGGAAGATGAGTTTGGTCATTACGATAACTACATAATGGCCGGCGATGATATGGAGGATGAGGTTGACGTGGAGGTGGATGGCGGTGAGCCAGGTTCCCTGCATCTGGACGGCGATTTCCTGTTCCCCAGCGCTCTGGACTTTATGGATCATCATCGACATCAGCGGCATGTCTTCGAGCAAAAGCAATTCGATTTGCAGCCACGTCGCCATGCAAACCGGAAGCACTGCAAGCGGAAATGGTCGGCGGCCATGGGATCGCTAAGCGGTCGCGTTGCGGAGGAGGAAGAGAATGTGGATCAGACTGAGGTGATTGGAGCAGGAAGCCAAAGGTGCAGCCGCCTGTTCACCGGTGTCCTGGAGCGCACGCAGCAGGAGCTGCAGCGACTGAGAAGTGAGTTTAAACTGAAAATAAAAAGAAATGAGAACCTGCAACTAATGCTTCATTTTCTATACTTACAGAGCTGGAGGAATCGGGTCCATCGCTGGCGGTGAGCGCGGTGGCCGGGCAACTGATCGATGCCAGTGACTTTGATTGCGTGGTGTGCTGCCGAACGCTGTGGAAGCCGGTGGTCACCCCGTGCGGACACACATACTGCCTGGTATGCTTGGATCGTTGCATGGATTACAACTCCCCGTGTCCATTGTGCATGTCACCACTTGTGGAATTCAATGTAAATGCCAGTGCCAGTGCCAGTCAGAATCAGAATCAGATCCACCTGCATCCGGGCTCATCCTCGCCAGTTCCTTTCGCGCTGGCCAAGCGGCCAGTGACGAAGTTCCTAGAAGCCGCAATGAAACGATTCATTCCAGACCACTACGAGGCCCGTTTTCGCCAGGAGATCGACCAGGAGCCCTCCGTTCCCGTATTCATCTGCACCACAGCCTTTCCAGCGGTTCCATGTCCGTTGTTTGTATGCGAACCCCGCTATCGTTTGATGGTGCGTCGTGCCGTTGAGTCCGGTGACAAGACCTTTGGCATTGTGCAGCCAAATAGCAGCAAATCGCGTTACTATGACGTGGGCACCATTCTCGATATTCGCGACTGCGTTCAGTTGGGCGATGGCTGCTCTATTCTCAGCACCATTGGCTGCAAGCGCTTCAAGATATTGGCACGCAACGAGAAGGACGGCTATGAGACGGCCAAGGTGGAGTATATCTGCGACGAGCCCATTGCCGAGGAGCAGGTCAAGATTTTGGCCGGTATGCAGGGAGTGGTCTTGGCCAAGGCCAGCGGCTGGTTCGAGAGCCTGAGTACCTCGCAGAAGCACGAGATCTTGCAGAGCTATGGCAAGATGCCGCCGCTAGAGCCCAACTGGGAGCTGATAAGCGATGGTCCGGCGTGGGCCTGGTGGGTCATTGCCCTGCTGCCATTGTCCCAACAGCTGAAGGTGAGCTAAAATATAGATTATATTAATAGAAATATTTAATTAATTTCTTAAATAAACCTTACCAGGTGGACATCTTGGCCACTACCTCGCTGGAGAAGCGGCTGCGTGCCATTGACAAGACACTGGACTGGATGCATGATCTCAGGCATCCGCAGCAGCCGGCGCATCACCACCAGCAGACACCTCAGTCGCCGCAGCAGGCACACCACCACCTCGATCTCGACTGCGAGGAGCAGGAAACAGCCTCGTCCGGCGCCGATGAGTGCTGCCTGTTTGCGGAGAACGGCTCCGAGCCGCATACGGATGAGGAGCTGCTGCTCTAGGAGATCCTATTTGAGAGATCCTATAAGAGAGATGATAAACATTAATTAGAAATCGGAAAGAACTATTATACATTTTTTGTAAATTCTGTGTCTAAGCCATTTCGTTTGTAATCGAACGTTACATGTTAATCCTAGGGGCCAAAACCGAAAGCGAGCAACTTTAGCAGAACCAAAATTATCACTAGATCAGCAAAAAAAAAAACATATTCTTTAGCTCTAGCCGATAACCCTCTGTGTGTGTATGTGTATGTGTATGATGTATAGTGTAAAGTTAAACCGGAGAATATGAATATTTTAGTGAAACCAGTGAACCCAGTAAAAACAATCAAAAAAAACCATTTGCTTTTGGCTTAACCCCGTCGTCACCATGAAACCAGAATCAAAACTCAAACTAATTTCCCAAAATCAACAACAACAACAACAACCACATTCCACAAAATCTTGAAAATATATATATAAATATATATGTTTGCCATAGCAAAAGAAAGCCAGGGAAAGGAAATAAGCCAGAAAGTAACTTCAACTTTAACAAAACAGAACTCATGGTTTCTACAAAACAAACAAACAAAATACACAAATTTTTGAACATAAAAACAATTTTAAAATTAACTTAAAAAAATACCAATTTAAAGGCCAACAACAAACATACACCTAGTAAAAAAAAAAATAATAATAAAATCGGTTAGGAAAGAGCAAAGGAAACAAACTCTTACAAAACTTTAACTTCTCTTCATTTACTTTGTATAAAGCGGCTGGAACTCTAAGACAATCTGCAATATTTTTTTGATATACTAAAAACAACTCTATATATACAAGAAATAAATAAGTAAAACTGAACTAGCAACTAGTTATGAAATAATAGGAGAAAAAAATGTGTAAAGAATTTTCAAATTGCTTTTCAGTTGATTAACCCCAAAAAACACACACACTTTCACTCTCTATAACCACCCGCTGCTACCTACTCTCTCTCTCTCTTGATTATGCTAAGGCTAACTAATGATATGCTCACCTATATATACCTATATATATATATATACGATTCTATATGCTAAACGCTTGTTTCTGTATTCGTATCTGTATCTTCAGCCCGCATTCCTATTGAAGAGCTATAACATTGATATAACACAACATTTGCCTCGTCTTTGATTTCTACTCTTACCTCTATTTCTAAGCCTCTCATTTCGTTTATTCTTTCCTCCATCCTCGAGCTAGTATCCCTTGTAAAGCAAATCAATTTTAAAAACAACAATTTGCTTTATCAGTCGGCACATCCTTATCTTTGTAAATATCTTTTATCTGATAATCTTAAAGCTCTATATGTATGTATGTATGTATCTTCTACGTTAGCTATAGATCACGAATTTAATTTTTTTCAGCTCAACACAAAATTATGAATTAAATATAATATAAAAATCAAGAGTTTGTCAAATAAATATTTATATAATTTTATACAACTTATATATATATATACACGTACACCTAAATTAAATCATTTTACATTTAAGTTTAGCAATTAAACAAATGAAACACCCCCAAAATCGACATCATTTTTTGTGTCTACTTTATATGGATAAATTATTATGTAAATCCTATATATGAAAACAATATACTTATATATTTCAAAAAACAATTTCTAAAATGCTTACGATAAAATCAGCAAACATCTTTTCTCTGTGTTTTTTGTGCTAAACGATTTTTTTACTGGTACTTCTTAATTTAATAATGATGTAAAATAAAGAGAAAAACAATTGAAATATAAAATAAATACAATTTGTGGTTTTCTTTCTACTTTGAAGATGAAATATTATAAAATGGATGATCGAAAAATCTTAAAATTCTCTTCAAATGATTTTTTCTTAAATTTAATTTTAACTTGATCCAAAAATACTTGCAACTGCACCACTGCATCTCTGAATAAATGCATATATATATACATTGTGCGTTGCATAAACCGATAAAACTTTCAAATCAAATCGAGCAAAACTTGTAAATTGCAAATAGTGCGCTCGATTGTTACGTAAGCATCTGATAAATACCAAATTTCTAGTGCAAGCGGTGGTTTGCGATTTGGCAACTATGGAATAAGAATCGGAATTGATTAGTTGATATGCTATGCCTCAGAGAAGTTATATGCCAGTGCAGGGTTCTGGGTTCTAGTTGGACAGCATATGGCCATATCTCAGATATTTCTGGAGCTGAACTCTTTTTTTTTGTACTTATGAAATATTCATAGCGGAAATTTGCGTAAGCAAAGTATAAATGAATTAGTGGGACCTATGGAACGACTAGCTAATTCCCTGGAAAAAAACTGTGGAAAATATAAGTTTCCTATTAAGAATAGAAAAAGACATTCTTTTTTTCAATTGAAATATTCATTGCCTTACATTTTCTTTAGAAATTAATAGCCTTTAATATGTTTAATTATTACGACTTTAATAAATCACGGATAGCACAGCTGAACAATTTAAATAAATGTAAAATTAATTTTCAGGGTTTATTATGAATATTCTCTGGTTAATAGAGCAATATTAACCTTTTGAACTAAAAAATATATCTATTTTTTTATTACAAACTGAAAATATTTATTTATTTTTCTGAATTTCTATCTATAAATCATTATAAACATTTTTAAAGAACAGTTTAATTCTATTATATCGGTATAAACCAAGTCGGAATGCTAAAGTCTATAAAGACAAAAAGTTACCCGTTTACTCAAAAATTTGTGGGTCTTATAATGCTCGACTTTATGAAAAGCTTTAATTGTTAAAAGGCAAAAGTCAAAGAAAAGTGTTAACAAAGGCAAATGTTGCTAGGAACATGTTGCGCAACACACATGGGTGCTAAAAACACAATGTAAATGTTGCAGAAGGACTAAAAAACACAAACATTATTATTTCGATTTATATCCAAGATTTTATGGTTCAGAGTTAAGGAAATATTAGAAAAAAGGAGATTATTCCAGAAAACTAGTTAATTTATTTTATATATTGTCAAGAATTTAAAATTTTTGTATTTAAAAAACTCGAAGCCATTCTCCCTGCCAAAAACTACACATGACAAGTCCTACCCTTAGGCTAGACCTTGAACTTAAATCGTAGCAAAACAAAGCCCGTTGACTCAGACCGAGACACACCGAGAGACCCTTATATCTGTAATCTCCAGACGAAATACCAGAATTGCACCCAGAGACACCCGGAATATCGGACAACAAACAGAAAGGTGGAAAGGCGGCAGCCAAACTATAGAAAAACATGACACTAGGCTAGGCTAGCCTCAGCTAGGAGAGCGAAAAAAAAAATGAGCAAACGACCCTGTGCTGTGTGTGTTGATAGTTTGATAGAAGCCACCGAGAGAGATAAAGACTCGACTCAGTCAGAGATCCGTCAGATCGGTGCAATTGAGTGGGTTCTGAGTTTGGCAAATGGCGAGTGGAGAACCCCACTCCCGAGTGCAGCGACATATTAAATAATAGCCGAGGGTCCGTTCCGAGCTCAATCAGTCTGTCACAGGTAACGCTCGGAATGTTCACACATATCGCGTATACGCCCCGGCCGGCACAGGCACAGGCAAAGGCATAGGCAGTCTGTCTTGGCAATAGTCTCGCTCTCTCCCGCGTCCCCATCCCCACTCTATATATCGGTGTATCTGTGAGAACGTTTCTGGAGTCCCCGCTCGCAATTTCGTTGCATTTCGACGTTTCCATTTTCGTTTATCCACGGGTCTTTTTTTGCGAGCTTAGAAAATGCACTTCTCGTGCATTTATTCAGTTTGAGTCCAGCACGCGCAGCGTCGACGAGCGGATCTCTCTATATCCCCACCGCAAAATATAGTGTCGCTTTCCGGATCGGGGTTTCGGTTTTATACGTATCTTTCGGCATTCGGATTCCGCAGTAATTCTTTTATATTACTTGTAAAAGTCAAGCCGTCTGTCATCAAATATTGCCTCTCAGTGTGTAACTTGATCACAATTTACACGCTGCTTTCCACTTGGTCCGTGTTTTATCTTTTTTTTGATTCTGTTTCGGTTTTGATTTCGATTTTCTGTTGTCTTTCCCTCCTTTGTGGTTCGCCCGAAATTTTTGAGTTTTTGTGCTGATATTGCCCGAAAACAATGGCAATTTTTTTACCTTTTCTTTGGGCCACAATGAATTAAGACGTTTGCAAAAACCTAAACATATTTTTGTTTTATTTTATTTTTGTTATTGGAGATTTGTTTTAAATAAATATATAAATGTATGTGACCAACTGAGAAGCAGCAAGCCGGCGAGAAAATAAAAATGAGCAAAGCAAAATGGAAAAAAGTTACGTTATGTAACCTTTAAAAGCAATTTGCACACACGAGCAATAATAAAAGGCATAAAATATGAAATAATTCTTATAGAAATAAAGTGAAAAGTTGGTTGCAAACAGAAGTGGATGAGCCGTCGAAGCAAAATATATGAATTAATAATGGGGCGTTCTTTAGAAGCCAATTAATCGAATTTGGTAGTAAATTAAAGTGAGTGATGTTTCACTAAAATGTTAAAAGAAAAGTGAAATAACATAAAATATAATATAAATCCGCCACTAAAAATCAATCATTAAAGTGCCAAACAAGCTAAAGTACAAAATACCTCAATTATATTAACTACAAACTGCCAAAACCTGAGCTCAGCTGTTAACTAAATTGTTAAGTGAAGTGAAAATAAGAAAAATAGAAAAGCCATAAAACAAACAACTGCAGCCACTAAAAAAAATCTATTGAAAATAAACCGCGCCAAAGGAGATAAGGAGGAGATATAAACCAAACGGGGAGAATTCTCGCTAAAAAACTAAAGTGCATTCAACCAAAAATTATCTTTCAGAGAGAGAAAGAGAGACCTTTCCCTTAAATATATTATTATAAAGCCTACATTTCTATATAGAAGAAGACATCAGTCTGTGTTGCCTTTTTTCATTGTCAAAGTCGGCTTTTATACCTTTTATATACTAGAAATGGGTATGTAGTGTTTGAGTTTGATATTACCAGGTTGTAGTGCATGTAAATCTGATCGGATACAGATATACAGGTTGTATATAGTTGAGTTTATTGAGTAATTAACTAATAATTTCTAAAATTTATATAGCAAAGTTGGTGATAATTAGTTTAGAGACTGAAAGATTAATACAAAAAAAAACTTTAGGATTTGTGTACTATTTTCCTAATTTGGGAAAAACTAATCAGGATTTGGAAAACCTTTTAAAATATATATTCTAATAATTGAGTTTATTTAAGTAAATATAAATATTTAAAGTACTTCACGATCTATAAGTTTTTAGATTTCCTTTTGGAACAAAAGAATTCCATTTAAATTTAACCCAATTCCCCTTCTTTATTTACCATTTAAATATTTCCAGTTCACTGTGCTTTCACTCCATGAATCCCAAAAGTAGTTTCCTTGAATTTTCAGGGAAATAACTAGTAGCTAGGTATTTCCCCAGTCGCCAGACTTGACTTTTCTGTTTTGTTTTATTTTAATTTTTATTTGTTGTTGTATTTTTTATTGTTGGCTGACAAGTCTCGGGTCTCGGATCTGGGCGTCTTTTTCAATTTTTTTTTTTTTTTAAACGTCATCGTCAGCGTTTGACTTGCCGAGTATCTGTGTGTGCCTGTTTCGCTTAAGTGTGTGTGTGCGGGAGTGTGCCTAGGTGTGTGTTAGTGCGCGTGTGCATTTCATGCGGTGGTCTGTGTGTGATCATGCAGTGTCCACACACACACACTCGCTCTCGGCAAAAGTTATTTCAATTGACAACCAAACCAACTAAAAAAAAAAAACTATAAACACAGGCAAAATGATTGTAAAAGCATTACCCAGCTAGTGATTCGAACTTCTCAGATACAAATCGGCATAAAATGTGGCACAATTACGAAATGTAATTAAACGACTTGGCATTTTGCTGCACTTTCTAGGCGTTTTCGCTGCGTCTACTTCATTTTCGTTTTGAGCAAATAGCTGCTTGTTGATACGGTGAGATAAGCAACTGATTGACAACCGCCTCATGTCGTCAGGAGTATGCATTTTTGCCATTTTGCTTTAAGTTCTTTTTTTTTACAAAATTTAGTTAGTTGAAAACAAAGAAAGATAATGCTATTGGCGGTAATTAGAAGTGGTTCAGTGACTACGTTTTTCTATATATTTTTAAGCCATTAAATTTATATATTTTTCTCAGTTTTCATAAAAATTTCCTCTGAAAATTAGAATAATTACTCTCAAATTTCAGGGGTTTGAAAAACCCTGTTAAGTTTATACCAATTTTCAAGGCCTTTCTAAGTGATCTTCGCAATTAAGAACTTTGATTTCATTAAATATATAATTATATATGTTTAATAAATTCTAAATTATGATGAAAATGAGGTTTCGAGATGATGCGATGAACAGATGATGATATTTAACAGGCGGACTACTCATGATCAAGTGCTCATCTTAGTGCTTGATTTATTATTAGATGAATTACCCATCAGATCCGTGATCCGCTCCAAACCCTTTCATTAACCCATTTGCAAATCCAACAACAAAATAAGATACAACTCCCCCATTAAAGAACCGGTTAAATCGAGGGGCCTTTAACCCTATAAAATGTCTAAGCTGCTTGAATCTATACTTAGTTTAGGAATTTTAACTAGAAAAGAGAGTGAAAAGAGGGGGGAACGAACGCAAAGAAAATAAATCAATGAACGGCAATTGGCAAAAGATAAAAATAACAACAAAATAACAACAACAGCAAAAAGTGAAAAATAGTGAAAAATTCAATTAAGTCAAGTTTAAAATAACACAAGGGAGAGTGAGAGAAAAAATATTACAAGCTTTGCGGAACCAAAAGGAATAGGAGAAAAAGAAAACTAAAAGCTGTACAACGGGTCGTATGAGTATTTTTTGTATTATCACTCACACACAGACACTATGCTGTAATCGCAATGCAATTAGCATTGGCAAAAGCTCAAGTTCACTGACAAAGAAATCAAGAGACACACAACAGAGAGCGAGCGAGGAAGATGCAACCAAGTGTGTGTGTGTTTACCCACACATTGACAGTATGCGATAATGTTTGTTATTTTTTTTCTTTTTGTAACTGAGCGAAGCTTTACAAATGCAATCAAATGACGTTAGTGTTACCCCCGCCAGAGCGAGCCAGCAGGCATTAGAGAGAGTGCAATAGTTATAGTGGCTATATCTCTCCCCGCTCAATGCTCGTGAGTAGGTCAGTCAACGATCTTCTGGCGGGGTTGAGTAAACTTGCCACCACTCCGCCAACCGGCTTTCCGTGCTTTTCATTTATTTATGTGTATGCTCACATGCATGTTTTTATTTCAACTTATTGGCTTCCGCATTGCAAAAACTTATAAATATATGCCATAAATTCACAGCCAACAATAACAACAAACGTCGTTGTCAATGCCAAATGTTTAATCTGTTTGATACTGAGGGGAGGGGGGTAGGGAGCACTATCTGCAATAAACGATGGGTTGTATTAGAAACTTTAATATTTATTTAATTAGACTTCGATTTCTTGGGGTGAAAACTAGGAAGAAGGAGGGTAATATCCTTAGGAAAACAATATCAACAAATATGCTTGTTATAGGCTTTAGAAATTGAATTTAAAGATGACATTTAAATCTATTAATTATTTAATTTGTTTGTAATTTTTACAAAGCATAGAAACAAGGCTAGTAAATGAATAAATAAATTGAAATATTAATTGTAACATAAATAAATAAAGAAGAACAATGTGAAATTTGCAAAGAAAACAAATTACAATTTTTTTATTAATTGTTTAATCTGAAAATATTTTTGACTGGGAATTACCTATATAAAAGAATGCTGTAAAGTCGTAATAAAATATATAAAAACTAAAAAAAAGAAAGGGAAAAACCAATTTACAGAATTTTTTGATAGCTTTGCTGCGAAATAATCTATAAAAAATATAAACTTAAGATAAAAGAACCTACAGCTTCGCTGCATAGTCGTAAAAAATATATAAAACTAAATAAAAGAAGGACAAAAACCAATTAGCATATATTTTTCGATAGCAGTAACATTCTCCTTTCCAAAACTAGACTTTTAAGCATTAAACATACTTAAAAGCTGTTAATATCAATGATCATTGTTCACCTACTTAAGGGTAAACCATTTACTTTACTCCTTAATTTGCATTCAATTGAGTTAAACAAAGATTTCAAGTGACTTTGTTTTAGAAAGTGATTTATGATTTACTAAACCCATCAAAGCTCTTAACTTGGCTTAATTGAATATATGAAAGTATCTTTTGTTTAAAGATATTATTTGCTTGAATGATAAAGCTGTTTTACTTGATTTAACTTTGTATTTAGTAGCTTCTATTCGATCTGTGACCCAATAATTTCAAAGTTTGTAATTGAGTTGGCAAAATGGCAATTAGTTCGCATTCTCTGGGGGGTAAAACTAAGCGCTTCAATAATAACACCTGACACTGTCGTCTCTACATGTCTCTATTTGAACCCTTTTCCATGCTTCTTTTTTTTGTGAGACAAACCAAACCGACCGCACTAATTGCAACACGAGCCATTAAGCTAGTCATTGGCAATTATCTGGCAACTTTTCAAGTCTGGGGTTCTGGGTTTGGTCCAACCAACAGCTACTTAGGGTTAACCAGCAGCAACACTTGGCCCAGAAAGCTGGTTGGAGCGGGTCTACCTTTGATGTGTATTTAAAATTCGCTTTTATACATGTGGGAAATTATGAGGCTCTCTGGTCAAACGGAGCTAAACGGATTAATTACAAATGGAAGGAAGGAAGGAAAAGCTGCTGTAATTTTAAGCTGCTTTGCACATTTTAATTAAACGCTGATTTTTGCCCAGCTTTAAATTCAACTCCAACGTCATTCATCAAGTTTTCCAAACTCATTCCGTTGGGGGAAAAATGCATTTAACAGGCTTGGCACATCCCCTTTGACATTTACTCAAAAGTTTTCAAGTTTTTGTTAGCCAAGAAATTGCTTTTCGCCGAAGCCCCTAAAATGTTGTCGCCGTCAATTAACAGGGAATAAAATTTTATGGGTGTGAAAGGAAATTAGTAAAGAAAACAGCACAAGCTGAATTGAGTTTTGAGTGAAAATCAGCATTAAAATCCGACATATTCTCTCAGAGTTATGCAATAGGTGAGCGAGCGCGTGTGTGGCAGCTTATTTATAGCCGACAAAGGCCGGCTGCAGCCAGGCAATTGGTTAGCAGCTGCTTCACTCGCTCTCCTGGCCACTCACTCCCTCACACCCTCACCATTACCCCAACCACCACAATCCTTCCCAGCACACCCACCCCGCCCACTCCCACCACCACAACTGGTTGTTATGGCATTCGCCGAACGCATTTTGTAACATGACAAAATAGCGTAGCATACATTTCAGGGGTTGCAAATGTGCAACATTGATTGGCACGGCCACAACTGGCAAATTGGCCATAGGGTATCCATCTGTGAAGCCTGCGCAGGCGCAGCTTACGGAATTACATAACCAAAGGATGCTGCTCGAAGCAGGCAGCAGGCAAAGCCGAAACAGAATCACAACTGCACTTGTTGCTGACAGAACGCGGCGTGAGAACAAAGATTTTCGAGAAACGCGTCGGGAAAAATAATACAATACCAAAAAATATCTTAAGAACCAAATAAAATGAAATAAAAAGTAATTTTTGTTCTCCCAAACCCTTTGCAGGCCTTCAAAATGTGGCATATTGAGCATATGGAAATCAATTGTTGCGTTAACATTACCTGAACTTTAACCAAAAGACCCAAAAAATATATGAACAAAACTATGTGAGCGTGTAAATCAAAAATTTTTCGTGGCAGTTGTGTGAGCAAGAGAGTCTTCAAAAGAAGTTTGAAAGTTTCGAGCTTGTTCTTAATATTTTCTTTGGTGATTTTTTCTGAAAAATTCGTGCGGTTTGTAGTGGATTATCCGACAGATACGAAAATGGACGACGAAAGCGATGACAAGGACGATACGAAAAGGTAAGTTCATTGCATACTAAGCCACCCATACACCCGAAGTCCTTGGCTATTCATAAATAGATAGCACAAATCCGTGGACAGGCTGCGACTGACAGTTGACAAGAAACAAAATCGGAGAGAGGAGAGAATATACGTGTGTATATGGCATTTTGTGAAATTTTCCGCTAAACGAAGGTGGAATGTCCCCATTCTTTGTTTATTATTCTTTCTCATGAATGACTGTGACCAAGACTAAGAAACTGCTCTGCTGCTGCCGTCACAGTCTCTCAGGTGGTAGTAGCCCCCAAACCATTTTGGTAATTTACACCATCCCCCCACGCCCGAATCAATCAATGGAATCCCAGGTAGTTGTAACTCGATTCGTTGATCCGTTTCTCCTTCGGCCAACTTCAATCAGTTGTAATCGGAGTACGGATTTCATTTATGCTTGTGCATTAATTACATTTGCTGCGCATTACACAATACCCAAAGGTGTCAGGCAAATCTATCTTGGAGAGTATCGTTTGTCAATAAATATAACAAATTACTAATTGAGTATTCACACAGAAAAGAGAAAGTTACGATTTAATGAAGGATTTGTCAGCTTTGAATGGGAGATCATTCATCTATGTTTTCAGAAAACAATGTGACTTCAAAGGTATTTAGGGATTTTATAAGGCATTAAAACATATTATAATGCATACTTTGCTTGCGATAAGCGGAAGAGGAATAATAGGAAAGAGGGAAGAGGAAAAAAAACCGCTCTTAAGTTCTCTACTGTAATAATTGCCTAATTTCTATTGCAAAATAAACCTTTTAAATAATTAAAATAAATAAAATATATCTGCATTGCCTTGCTAAGAATACTCCTCTACTTATATTTAATTTCTCTTTAAACAAATATGAAATATGAAATTTCATTGAATAAATGTAGTTTTCAATTAATTTTAAGGTCTTGAGTATTTTCAATGAAAATCAAAGTCTTAAGAAAATCGATAATAAAATTTAAAAATTCAGTCATAAAAATATAAAGTGATTAGATTTGTTTAAAAAATATCATTAGCAATAATCAACTGACTCTCATAACAACAAATAATATAAATCCTTTAAAGCTTTGAAAATTAAATACAAAAAAACCTAAAGAATTTATTCCAAGCCCAAAAAAAATACATGTATCTAGCATTGTTAAGAGTGTATATAAATTCTTTATAATTTAACCCTATTTAAGTGTTCCCTTCACATTGTAAACTAAGCATTAAAAAGAGCAATTTCCCAAAAAAAAATTCATAAAATCATGTTTATAATGAAAGAATTTAATAAACCAAACAAACTTCATAAAAAGAAATTATATTTTATATCAAAAATTCCTCTATTTACCAAAAACAACCCAATGCAATCATTAATTTTCTGTTCTCAAGTAAACTCAGTCTTAACTGAAATTCTCTTCCAACTCATTGCCCCTCAATTAGCTTTAAATATATCCAGTAAACCCATACTGGCCATGAACTAGCTTATGATACTCAAATAAAACTGACAGTAACGATAATCCCGATACTCCTCCAATCATCAGACAGTTTTTCTGACATGCTAATGTCAATGGCAGAGCAGAAAAAGTTAACTCTAGCGCAGCAAATGTAAAGCGACAAAGGGCACACACAACAGCTCAGCCCCTTACCGAGTCTCGGGACAAATCAGGGCGGGTGATAGCATATGGGCATATGTGGCTAATCAACGCCAGACAATGCCTGAATAGGTCGGGCACACGTGGGTCACAAGCGACTCGCCTTATGGGGGTTGCAAAGCTAAAATATTGTAAAGGTACTCACCTTGGCAGGGAATGTAAAATGTTGCTAATCGTAAATGCATCCGATTGATTATTGTTTAACTCGTAGTTTCCTTTGCAGAAAGTCGCGTAATCTGAGCGAAAAGAAGAGGCGGGATCAGTTCAACTCACTGGTCAACGATCTGAGCGCTCTTATATCGACTTCCAGCAGAAAAATGGACAAGTCAACGGTCCTGAAGTCGACAATAGCTTTTCTAAAGAACCATAATGGTGGGTTAAACTCAAATATGTCTATACTTTGGATCATTCTTAAATGCATACTTAAATAGAGGCCACGGACCGTTCCAAGGTTTTTGAGATACAACAAGACTGGAAGCCCACGTTTCTGAGCAATGACGAATTCACCCATCTAATGCTCGAGTCCTTGGATGGTTTTATGATGGTCTTTAGCAGTATGGGCTCCATTTTCTATGCCTCGGAAAGTATTACCTCGCAGCTGGGATATCTGCCGGTAAGATAAAAAGTTAGCCATAAATGTTAAACCTTTACTTAGCCGAAACTTTGAAGAAAGATAACTATTAAGCTTAATTAAAAATATTTTTAAATTATAATATATTAACCTATTTTGCAGCACGATCTGTACAACATGACCATCTACGATCTGGCTTACGAGATGGACCACGAGGCGCTGCTGAATATTTTTATGAATCCCACACCTGTGATCGAGCCCCGGCAGACGGACATTAATTCCAGCAACCAGATCACATTCTACACGCACCTGCGGCGCGGGGGTATGGAGAAGGTGGATGCCAATGCCTATGAGCTGGTCAAATTTGTGGGTTACTTTCGTAGGTAGCCGTGCAGCCAGTCAATGCCAACTCCTCTAATGCCTTCTCCTTTTGATCTCATCCTATGTGTGCACAGGTAACGATGCAAACACATCGGGGGGCTCCAGTTCGGATGGCTCCAATGGCGAAGGCGGGAATGGACTGCCCGCTGTCTTGCCGCGCATCTTCCAGCAGAATCCCAATGCCAAGGTGGACAAGAAGCTGGTTTTTGTGGGCACTGGCCGTGTCCAGAATCCGCAGTTGATCCGCGAAATGAGCATTATTGATCCCACAAGCAACGAATTCACCTCGAAGCACAGCATGGAGTGGAAGTTCTTGTTTCTCGATCACCGCGCGCCGCCAATCATTGGCTATATGCCCTTTGAGGTGCTGGGCACTTCCGGTTACGATTACTACCACTTTGATGATCTGGACAGCATTGTGGCGTGCCACGAGGAGCGTAAGTTGCACAAACGTTTTACACAATTAGATTATTTCACAATGTTTGTCCTGCCAACCTCGCGCGAAATGGCGGGAAAAACTCGATGACAGCGATGAACTGCCGCTCAGGATATTTGTGATATCGGTTTGTTTTTTTTCAGCTTCGGTCACATTTATGTCAGCATACGATATTAGATGGGATTTAATATTTAAAATTAAAACAAGTTGTTATCTAGGGCCAAATTAGTTTAGAATTTGCTTATTAATATTGTTTTTTAATTATTTAGCTAAGTTCTTCTTTAGTTAAGTTTACAAAATGGTGATAATTTTGTAAGGCATTATTTGTGTTTGATAGAAAAACGATCTGGCAACTAGACAAAAAAGCATGAAGTTGGCTGCAGTTAAAGGAAGATTCTCTAATAGTAAAATATTATATTAAATATTAAATATTTATTAATTGTAAAGAATTATGTTGTTAAACATGAGATTAAACACAACTAGTTTGTTAAATAAGTATTTAATAATGCTATAAGCATTGCAGCTGTGAAAAAATAGGTATAATTAGGCATAATAAACTTTAGCAAACTTCACGTAATTCTTATTGTTTCATATTTCTAATTTCCTATATATGTATATAGTTCGACAGACGGGCGAGGGAAAATCCTGCTACTATCGCTTCCTAACCAAGGGCCAACAGTGGATCTGGCTGCAGACGGATTACTATGTGAGCTACCATCAGTTCAACTCCAAGCCGGACTACGTGGTCTGCACCCACAAGGTGGTCAGCTATGCGGAGGTCCTCAAGGACAGCCAAAAGGAGCGTACCAAATCCAGCAACAACCAAAACAATGGAAACTGCAAAGCTGTGGCCTCCACGGCAAACAGCAGCAAATCCGCATCCGCCACCACAACACTCAGGGACTTTGAGCTTGGCAACCAGAACTTGGACAGCGCGTTGCTGGGCAACAGTTTGGCCAATCTGGGCAACGAGACGACGGCCACCTCGCCCACCATAGACTCATCGCCCATGTGGTCAGCATCTGCGGCTCAGGCCTCTGGCTCCTGTCAAGTGAATCCCCTGAAAACATCACGACCTGCCTCAAGTTATGGCAATATCAGTTCCACGGGGATCTCGCCGAAACCGAAGAGAAAGTGTTACTTCTACTCGAACCGGGGAAACGAGTCGGATTCCACATCCATTTCAGCGGACTCTGTCACCAGCAGGCAATCCATGATGACGCACGTTAGTTCGGTGGGTATTTAATGTGAAATTTAATATTTTTGATTTAAAAATATACAACATTTTCATCATTATTTTAGCAAAGCCAACGACAGCGATCACATCACCGTGAGCATCATCACAGTCAGTCCCATCATAACCACCAGCAGCAGAGCCAACAGCAGCAGCAGCAGCAGCAGCAACATCAGCAACAGTTGCAACACCAACAGCTGCACCAGCAACTGCAACAGGGCGTGGGTCCACCCAAAATGGTGCCCATTCTACCGATTGCTCCTGCCCAGCTAATGGCCAACAATGCCTGCCAGTTTCCCCAACCCGCCTATCCGCTTGCTAGCCCCCAGTTGGTGGCACCCACGTTTCTGGAGCCACCGCAATATCTCACCGCCATACCCATGCAACCGGTGATTGCTCCATTTCCGGTGGCACCAGTCCTATCACCGCTTCCAGTACAGGCACAGCAGGACCTGCTGCCCGACACCGTGGTGATGACGCCCACGCAGAGCCAACTTCAAGATCAGCTGCAGCGCAAGCATGACGAACTGCAAAAGCTGATATTGCAGCAGCAGAATGAGCTGAGGATTGTCTCCGAGCAGCTGCTTCTGGCCCGCTACACATACCTGCAGCCAATGATGCCGATGGGATTTGCAGCCACAAATATGGCGGCAACGGCCATGGGAAATATGGGTTCAGGGAGTGGACAACGCGGCTTGAACTTCTCGGGTAGCAATGCAGTGCAGCCTCAGTTCAATCAGTATGGATTCGCCCTGAACTCTGAGCAGATGCTGAACCAACAGGATCAGCAGATGATGATGCAGCAGCAGCAGAATCTGCATACGCAACATCAGCACAATTTGCAGCAGCAACATCAGAGTCAAACTCAACTGCAACAACACCATCAGCAACAGCAGCAACAACAGCAACAGCAGCAGCAGCAACAACAACAGCAGCAGCAGCAAATGTTGCAGCAGCAAAATGATATTTTGTCGCGCGAGGACATCGATGATATATTTCTCAATTTGTCACCCCTGCAATCTCTGGATTCTCAGTCCACACTCAATCAGCTCAATGCTGGCTGCAATAATAACGGCCAGAATTACAATGGTGGCAAAAGCACTCAAAATAATGGCAACCAGAACAACAACAACAACAACAACAACGGTAGTTTGAATCCCCCGCAAAACAACAACGAGGATTCCCTCTTGTCCTATATGCAAATGGCCACCGAATCAAGTCCCTCTCTCAACTTTCACATGGGCATAAGCGACGATGGCTCGGAAACCCAGAGCGAAGACAACAAAATGATGCACAGCTCTGGCAGCAATCAGTTGCAGCAGCAACATCAGCAACAGCAGCAACAACAGCAACAGCAACACCAGCAGCAAATGATGCAGCAGCACCAGCAACAGCAGCAACAACAACAACAGCAGCAGTCAAACAATTTCTTCTCTTCGACGAATCCCTTTCTCAGCAACAGTCAGAATCAGAATCAAAATCAGTTGCCAAACGATCTAGAAATATTACCCTACCAGATGTCCCAAGAGCAATCACAGAATCTATTCAATTCGCCGCACACAGCTCCCGGCAGTAGTCAATAGCCCTCCGTGCAGGTCCTTAATGTATATAACTCTCTTTAGCTGTATAGCCCCGCGTATTATGCTAGATATTAAACAAGTTTTGGCCTCTGGCTCTCTTTATCATCCTCGACCCCCCTTCCCCTGTATTGGTGAACAAGAACTAGTTGTAGATCTCAACAGACTGAGTATTGTCCTAGCCCCGATTTGTGTGTTGAATGTATATATAGTAAAGTTCTCAAAATATTGCGTTGTAAGTAGGGATTAATTTGTTTGTAAGATTGTGTCTGTGTAGCCTTTAGTAAGAGCCCATCGTTTCCGTAGGTTAGCCCTATCCAGTAAGTGCCATCGAGGCACACACAGGGATCTCTGATACGTAATCGAACCTTAAAGCATATTCTAAGTTATTTTAAATTAAAAACAAAACAAAAAAAAAGAGTTAAGCAAAGCTAATCCAATTCCATATTATTTCCAAGACTGGACTGAGGTCAAAAACGATATTTATCATGCGATTTATTGTTTATTCTTGTACATACTTAAGCTATATGTATATTATATGCGTTTATGTTTAATCCAAAACTCAGGTTGAGATTGCAACTGACATTTATTTTGCTGTGAGCATATTCCCATAAGTTCTCTTAAGGCCCGATCTTTTCCAACAGCCGAAATATCTTAGTTCAATCGTCTCCCCGCTTTCCCCCGGTATTAACATTTTGCTGTTGGAAGAGCTCGTTCGAATATGTTTCGATCTTCAGCTGATAAAGAGCCAAATGCTTTAAACTTAGCAAACTGTAAATGAAAACTATTTTACACTCAACTACAACTACCTTAAAAAAAAACTCTAGTTAACTTAGTGTTTAAGCTATGTACATACCTATAGGACAAGTCGGGAGAACTTGCTTAAGAATGTAAATACAATATTTTAGAACTTTTTTTGTACATAACTTGATGTTTTTATGTTTTACGAAACAAGCTCCCCCAAGAAAAAAACATACTGAACAAGCTAATTAAATCAAAAAACATAACCGAACTAAACAGAGTTGTAATAAAGCAAACAAAAAGGTTACACAAGTCGACTAAATCAGGGTATTTATTATTGAAATCATTCTTAATTGTATATGTATATAGACGGGGGGGATTAAGGTAAAGTAAAAGGAGTCTGCTGGCTTAGACGCGCAGCTTGGTGATGGCATTTTGCAGGATCTGAAACTCGGAGTTGATGTTGTCCATCAAATTAGAAATCTGGGGCTTCGAGTCCAGGACCTCAACGCTTTGGGTATAGGCATTGTAGCGCACTCCAAACGGACGCGGAATCGAGTTGGCAAATTTACTGTGAATAAAATAATAAATATTATTGAGATATTATTATATTAAATATTATATATATCTTATTAATGGTACTTATTCTACTATATCCTTACATGGTCTTCTCCTTGGCACTTTCAAAGCTATCGGCCACATAGTACAGGGGCTGGAACTGGGTAATTGGATACTTGGTAACGCCAGTTACCTCCGGCTCAAAGTCCTTCAGCTGCGGCTTCTCCGTCAAGCAGTATTCCAGTTCTCCATAAGATGAAAGCAAGCCAGCTCCGTAGGCCTTCAGCTCACCCTCCTGACGGCACAGGCCATACTCAACTGTGAACCAGAAGATCTGAAAGTAGAAAATAAATATTTTAATACAAATTTTAAATCAGATATTTCTTATTTTCCATCATTTTTACCGTCGACAGCTTCTCAATATAATCATCTGGAGCTCCCAGAGAAGCCAATCCAATCTCCTGACTGAACTGAGCAAAGGCCGGATCGGCAAAGAGTGGGACATGGCCCATCAGCTCATGGCAGACATCTGGCTCTGGGGTGTACATGGGCTTGCTGGGATGACGAATGTACTGAGTGGAGTGGAAAACACGGAAGGCCAAGCCAGCCAGGAAGTCACGAGAGCTAAGAAGACCAGCCACAGGACGAAGGGTGAAGCCAGTGCAATCTGGAAATAAGATTTTATTAAAATAAATAAATTAATTCAAAATCCATTAATGGTATTACCCCTCAAAAAGTTGGAGACATCTTCCAGTTGGGGAATATTATCCTCGCGGAAGCCACAGTTGTCCACCAGCAAGGGGAAAACGTGATTGTATTCGCGACAGGCATGCGTCTTGTACAACTTGGTTAGGTTCCTGAAGATAATGCCCCAGGTCTCCGTCTCCTCCTTGGTATATGCCACATGTGGCAAAGGCTCGCCGTGCTTGTAGTTGTAGGCGATGTCGGCAAAGTACTTGCGACGCTTGCGGTACTCAGGATCAGTGAATCCCGGATGATCGGAATCCAGTTCGGAGCCATAGCTCAAAATCTGATTGGCAAACCGATCCAAATCACGTATACGCCGTGGGAACCAGGGCACTGCAGTGTCATTATCCTTGTAGTCTCGCGAAATGATATTAAAGTAGCTGCACTGCTCCTTCACATCCTCGATAGCTTTGCCCAAAGCTCCCGATTTGCCATCGGCCTCCACGAAAAATTCATAGCCGGGAACACGCAGCGAGGAGCGGGACTCAATGTGCACCAAATTTATGTCATGCTTCTTGAAAATGCCCAAAATATTGGCCAAGGCACCGCTGGACAGCGAAGAGTCCTTGGGCGAAAACAGCAGGCAGGTGTTCCGGGCCTCCTGTATATCCACACCCTCAACTATATAAGCCGAGTCCTCGACGCGCGTTGGCTTTAAAAATAACAAATGTGGGGAAAAACTTAGTAAATATTTATTTGTTTTGGAAAAAACCAAATGGCATCATAGGAAAACCAAGTGAGTGACTTGCTGTGAACCAGTTATCAATCAAAAATTTCTATTATCAAAAAATTTCTATTTATTATCAACAACACTCTTTAACCTGTCTAAAGGTTAACTTTAATAGTAAATTGTTAATAAACGAAGCCATAAATTACTAAACAAACTGTAATTTTAGCACTTGCATAAGATTTACATTATTTGCATTGAGATTAAATGGCCATATTGAAGGTTTAGGCCTGACCGCAAAGGCAATCAGTGCATATGGCCAAGGGCTCACCTTGAACTTGGTGTTATGTTTCTTGAAAGGGTCTTGAAAAGTGTTTGATGAGTGTTTGTTTGAGCATGTTTTTGCCAAGGATTTCATATTAATATTTAATAATAATAATTAAAAAAATATGTGAAGGAATATACTCTTTTATTGTGAATATTTTTTCTTTAAGAATTTGTATTATTTTAAATAAAATCTGCTTTTAGTTTTACCCATTTTAAAGTAATAAAAAAATATTCTAATCGAAATCTGTTCAATCTCTGAAACTAGTCAGATTTTATGCCTTATTTTTCTCAATTTCTAAGTTATGCATCTGTTCCGTTAGCAAAACAAATGTTATAAAAATAGAAATAATGCCGGTTTTCTAATTCAGGTTTTCATTCTAGTTTCTCATAAATTTGCCTATTATTGTTTTATTTTTTAATCCATAAAATAAGAAGAACTATTGTTTTTTTTTTGATGCAGAAATAAATATTCCACTCAACACTTTGTATTTTTATGATTATTCCTTTGTCTGGCGAACTAACCCAATTCCATGGCAAGTCAAATCGATTATAAATCCGCTTTCTCACTTTAATCGTTTTAATAAAATTATATATTTGCCTGATATATATATACTTGTCAAGGTTAGCAAAAGTTCAGGTTGAGTGCACAAATAAATAAATGTGTTATTGTTATTAATTTGATTGCTATTTTACAGTTCGCGGCGAGGACTACTTGCTGAGCCAAAAACAAACAAACCTTATCAAAGGAGACCTGTCGCTGGTACATTCTCACTAGATTCCGTCTTTGTGGTGTCTTCACTGAATTAACGAACGATCCGCTCGCTCGGCACACGATTTAAAACTGATTTAATTTCTGAGTTAATCGCGAGCTTAAATAGACTTTTTGCTAGGCCCCCGACAACCCAGCCCCCCTAGTTTATGGCGGCTCCAAAACGAAAACGAAAACCAAACTCAACTGAAACCAGTAAATAATAATGCGGGCAATCGGGCGAGTGAATGATCTTGGAATGGCATCCACATGCGGTCCAATCTGCGGCTCTAACTCTGCGGCTTCTGGGGTTATCAGTAGTAGTCCGGGCGTCTCGATGGGCCTAAAATCTCATTCCATCTCATTACAGAAGCCGACGTCTAGCCGATTAAATCTAAATATTAATAAAAACATATCGTACAGTCTAGCTTCTTGTAAATCACATGATATCTTGGTAAATTTAAACACTATTTAATACAAAATTTCAATACATAACCTCTTCTAGACTTAAGATTAAGATATTGGGATTGTATTGTGAAAATAAATGAAAAATAATCATAAATAAATTCTTCTTTGACAGTTGTAAAAATAATAGATATATATTGCATATAAATATTGATATTTTCAGACTTAATTTTCATTAATTTTCTTTCTTAAAAAAGCTCTTCCTTCACTCATTAAATTTCATCTTTTTGAAGCTCGACTGTTTGTCACAAAATATTATCAGCAGTCATGTTCATGGCTCTGCTGGGGTCCGTTTTAACAAAACATTATTTCAGCTAGTTTTAGATTCTTTGTTTTTGCAAAACAAATAAAAAAAAAATTAAAACTGAATAATCTTAATAGAGTGATTTTTGTTGTATTTTTTAATGACAGGTTCTTACCAAACGAGTTCAACGGCATTTCAGGGCAATTATTTCAGTAGTGAAATAGCTTTAAATGGTGGGCCTGGCACGCGCTACCTTACGATCCACAATGATTCGATGGGAATTGAAAGCAGTATTAATCTTAAATCAATCAGTTCACTCAACTGCTCATAGCCTGATTTTTGTGTTCGCACAAAAGTTGCTCCAATCGACGACATGTTGGACATAAATCAATCATTTTAATTTAATCAAGACTCAGTCTAGTTTGTAGTTGTTGTGTGGATTGCATTCGTAATGGATCATCTCTGGTGTTTTGTTTGTGGAAAGCAATAATTGTTTTTGTTTATACTGTAAAGTTGAAAGGTTAGTGGTAGTGGCTTATGGCATGCTTACTGATAAAAGAAAATTTTAAGCTGATGTAATATTACACAAATTTACGAGACTCTTTTCCGCGTTTTTTGATAAAGAAGACCATGAAATAAATGTGATAAACATAAGCTTAATTAAGAGTATAAAATTATATATAAAATAATATATATAATAAATAAAAGACTTAAATAAATATAATCTTTTTCTAATAACAATAAATCTCCCTTAAAATTCATTCTTGATTATTTTAATTATATATTTATTTTAAGCATACAAAAGACGTACAAAAATATTTGTATATAAATATGTCGCATCAAATATTCTATTCCATGTGATATTGTTTAAACCGAAAGCACACTTTCGTATATATGTATATATAGTTACAGACTAGAAATTCCCATAGTGATGCCACAGCGAGGTGAGCTTGCCGCGTTTCAGGTGTTTCTGGGGACTCGATTGCGGGCGCACGGTCTTCAGAGTGCAGCCCACGGGCAAGTTGACCTAGATATTCAGATATTCAGATATAGATATTATTATTATTACATATTAAATGTTAGATAAGGCGAAACCTTCGCTCAGTGACTCTTATTACACGCATGGCGCTGGCAGAGTTCGAGGAAAGTCACACTTACGGATTGGTCAGTCACCCGAACGGGCTCTTTATCTGGGCAGACGACATAGACGCCCGACTCCAGGCCATCGAAAACCCGAAGCTGGGCAGGCGCAGAAATGGACTCCGTTTCGGGCTCAAAGCGGAGCTCTGCCTGCGCCGGTGGAGGTGTGGGTTTTGCAGCTTTTAAAAGGAAATATAATTAAATAAACATTTAAAAAATGTTTAACTTGAATACTTACATCTCACATGAATGAAGAAGATGCATCTCAGGACCGCACCATCTGTGGTGGTGGCCTCATATTTAATGGTATGATCTCCAGCCGTGAACAAAGCTCCGGGGAACTGTAAAAATGAAAATTATAAAACATTTTCCATAAATTGAATTGAATTTTGAATATTACTCACATGCGACTTGTAAATCTTACGTAATTTTCCATCGAAACGCGGCTCCTCCCAGACCACAGATCGCAGATTTTGATGCTCCCTCAAATGAACCTCAATCGAAGGTGGACAATAATTGGTTGTATCCGAACCCAAATCTATACGTGAACTTTCCGTAGCAGCAGCCGGAGTAGGAGCAATTAGCTTAGCAGATTTCTGAGAAAATGATTCCAGCCCGGAGAAGGGCGAAGCCTGAGGAACTGACGAACTGAGATTGGGATACTCCGATTTTCCAAGTGAACTTGAGAATGTGGGAAAGGGAGCTGGCTGGGTATTTGAATTAAAGGAACGAATTGAAGGATATCTAGCAGAGCTGCTGGAGTAAAACGTGGGAAATGGAGCCGGCCTGGGTAGCGAGGAATAGCTAGGGATTGCCGCCTTGACTGTGATCACAGTCTCACAGGATGCATGTAACCTAGTCTCCGGATCGGTCACCCTAAAGTAGACTTTGTGCACTCCGGCTGGCAAATGACCCTCAAGCTTTCCTGCCCAGGCAGGTGAAGCCACCAATTGGCTTCGTCTTAGATTCGTTTCTGGCCTCTGCAATTTCACATGAGTTTTCTGCTCGCCGCCATGTAGAAGGATCACCACATTCTCCGGGCACTTAATCTGAGGTCTGATTCTCTGGTCGACTTGGTGAACTCGCACGGGTGCTAGGTTCTGCAGGGATTGCTCTGGAGCCCACGGAATCTGGCTGCCAAATATGCTGCTGCTGTGGACGGGCTTGCAATTGAGATCGGCACCGAAGGCCCAACCTTGCAGGACCATGCAGGAGGTTAGCATGGATCCGGTGGCCACAAAACCGGGATTACACTGCAACTGGCAGATGTCTCCGAATCGAGATGGACCTTGGGTACAGCTGGCCGGAGAGATGACGCCATTGCGAGCAGGTCTCAGTGCGGGACAGATGCCTGGCGACTGCACTGAGGGCTGTTGGAAAGCTGCGAGAAAAAAAAGGGTTAAAATTTCAATTGGAAAACAACCAAAACGAAGGACAACTCACCAACGCACTTGGTCTCGGGACCCTCCCAAACTCCTGTGGGTCCACAGCTTCTGATCTCCGAACCCTGGAGAATGTAACCCGGATTGCAGGTGATTCGGCAGCGACTGTTGTAGAACAGCTTCTTCTTCTGGCGATATCTGTTGCAGCGAGCCTTGCCATTTGGCGGAGCCTGGAATCGAGGACAAAGATCTCTGGGCTGCGACTGGCCAAAGCTGGGCTCGGGTGTGCTTGAATCCAGGAAGCTTGGCAGCTTAGGGAACGAGGAATAGGTCGGTTTGGATATCTCCGGGAAGGAGGGGAACTTGGGACTCTCAGGTATCTCGTTTGACACTTCGTTAAAGTCGGGATATTTGGGCTTCTTGGGTTTTTTCGACTCGGGAAATTCGGGCAGAGCAGAAACAGCTGGAACGTCGGGCAAATCAGGGAATTTGGGGAATTCACAACGGAACCCTCCAACTTCATTCACACACTTGCCAGCAATGCAGCTCTTCTTGTCCTCGGCACACTCGTCAATATCCTGGCAATCCCTTTGCTTAGCATCTAATTTATAGCCCGGCGGGCAGCTGCACTTGAAGGAGCCCTTGCTGTTCTCGCAGCGATGCGAGCAACCGCCATTGTTCACCTGGCACTCGTCAATGTCCACACATTTGCCACCCGATCCCAGGATCCAGCCGAGACCACACTCGATGGGAGAACACCCGTCGGAAGTTCTCTGAGTGCCGGGCGGACAACCAACTAAGGCGGGCCGACAGCTGCGACCATCTTCGTTGAGGATATAACCCAAAGGACAGCCGCACTCAAAGGTGCCCACCTTGTTGATGCACTCGTGGGTGCAGCCGGCGGAGAGCAAACCCGCGCACTCGTCCACATCCTGGCAAGTTTTACCGTCCTTCGCCAACTCGTAGCCCCTCTCGCAGGCACAGGCAACGGAACCTAAAAGATTTATGCAGATGTCGCTACAGTTTCCATAGCTCTGAGAGCACTCATCGATATCCGAGCAGCCGAAGCCATCGGCGGTTAGATCGAAGCCCGATTCACAGGCACAAGCGAAGCCGCCGGGTTGATTCAAGCAGAGCTGCGCGCAGTGGCCATTGTTTTCGCCACACTCGTCGATGTCCCGACAGGTGCGCATATCCTCGGAGAGAGCAAAGCCCATGGGACAGGCGCACTGATAGCCACCGGGCTCATTTTGGCAAAAGTGAGAACAATTCCCATTGGCCAAGGAGCACTCATCGATGTCCAAGCATGAGGGCGTTGATGGTGAAGTTGAGTCATGAGATAATGATGATGATGGTGATGAGGTGTTTAGGGATGTGGGTGTAATGTAGTTATCCAGTCCCAGGGCATAACCCGGCGGACAGAGGCAGGTGTACGAACCATTAAGATTCTCGCAAAGCATTTTCTCGCTGCAGCTATGAGTTCCACGCGAGCATTCGTCGATGTCGAAGCAATAGCCACGGATGCCGTCCAGCTTGAGCAGCTCATAGCCTGCGGCGCAAACACACCCATACGAACCTGGCAGATTGCGGCACACCTGCTGGCAGCCACCGTTCTTCACCTGACACTCGTCCACGTCCTCACAGCTCTTGCCATCCGAGCTCAGCTGAAAGCCCTCGCGACAGGAGCAGATTCCACCGCGGGCAGTTAAACAGATCTGCTCGCAGCCATTGTTGTTCACCTCACAGCGATCCTCTGCCAGACAAGTGAATTCCTCCACCAGATTGAGACCCTCGGGACACAGGCACTCATAGCCTCCGGCGGTATTCTGGCACTGGTGACTGCACAGATGCGACTCCTCCGCACACTCATCGATATCGAGGCATAATTTACCCTCATTCCTGTATCCATTGGGACAAATGCAGCTGAAACTAGTGTTGTCATCGCTGGGCTGGCAGGTACCTGGCGAGCACAACTCGTGACCGTTCTGTGTGGAGCAGGGGGTCTCCAGTACCGAACAGGCGTGTCCATCCTCGGAGAGTTCATAGCCTTCGGGGCATTTGCAACGGTATTTGCCCTCCGGCAGATCCTCGCACTCATAAGCGCAACGAGTGCGATTCAGCTTCGGATTATCCAAGTCCGCGCAGCTATCCAGGGCGCAGGTGTGAAGATCTTCGAGGAGATGGTAGCCTTCGGCACAGTGGCAACGGTATGAACCAATTGTATTCTCGCATTTGTGTTGACAGTACTGCGGGTCCTCCGGAGCAACCACTTCGCACTCGTTAATGTCCTGACATTGACTGCCATCGGCTGACAGCTCAAAGCCGGCATTGCAACTCGGTTTAGCGGGTGCAATCTCTGTGGTTGTCTCCTTGATTAATTCTTCAGTGACCTCATTGGTGGGTTCGTTATTGGTTTCTTCCTCTTTGGTGGCTTCCTCCTTGGCCGCTTCTTCTTTGGTGGCTTCCTCTTTGGTGGCTTCCTCCTTGGCGGCTTCTTCCTTGGTCAGCAAAGGCACCACACAGCGGTAGGAACCTGGAAGGTTCTCGCAGCCATATTGACAGTCGGATGACAATTCGGGATTAACGCATTCATCAATATCTAGAAGGGATAAAGTGTAAGAGAATATATATATAAATGATTCCCTTTATTTCATCATTTTACATACCAACACAAGTCTTTCCAGTTGAGACATCTATTTGGTAGCCCGCCTGACAGGAGCACTGGAATCCTCCTGGCAAATTATTGCAAATCTCCGAGCAGCCACCATTCGACTCCTGACACTCGTCGATATCTGGGAAAATAAATTAGAAATTAAATATTATTTTAAACCAAATCGTAGTTAATTTCACTCACCAATACACCCAGTATAATCGGTGAGATTCAGGGTATATCCCTGCCAACAGTCACACTTGTAGACGGGTTCGTTCTCATCGGGATAAAGCAATCGCTTGCATATTTGCTCACAATTGGGATTATCTTCCCCGCAATCGGTGCCCAAAAGAGTTGGGGCATAAGGGTCCTTTTTGGGTGTAGTTTCGGTAGTCGGATTGGTTGCCTCTGGTTCCGCGGTTGGCTGTACTTCGAGTTCCTGGACAATTGACTTTTCCGTTTCCTGAGAAGTTGTGATCTCGGTCTCCTGGAGAGTCTCGATTTCTTGGGGAACTTCATTGTCGACTTCCGGTTCTATGGGCTCTGCAGATGTACCATCTTCCTGTCCGCTGCTTGGTTGAACTTCAATATTAGATGGTGGTGGCACATTATCTTCATTGATTTGGATTATAATCTGTGGCTCCGGCTTGACATCACCGGTCACTTCCAACTTGGATTCATCTGCATTTACTTCCTTTACCGGCGGTGGAATTGGTGGCAATGGTGGTTCCTGTTCATTATCCAGCTCATCCTGTTCGTCGTCCTCATTGGGGACCGTCTCGTATTCATCATACTCATCGAATTCAGTCTCTTCATTGTCCTCGTCCTCGTCACCGCCATTGGTATACACAGGAAGGCAGGTTGGGATTTCCCCCACCCACTTCCGGTTCGAGCAATACATGGCGGTGGCGTCGGGCAACTCAAAATTGTAGTTTTCGTTGCAGGAGAAATAGGCCACCAGAAAGACCTTCTCGCCCCGCCGGCGACGCTCGAAAAGAGACACTTGACCATGATTAATCTCTGGCGGCACAACCTTGGCCTCCGCGCAGCTCATGTCTAAAATGGCCGCCAGGGTATTGGGTACATTGGGCTCTTCGGGAATTTTCATAATTTTTTCCCTGCGCTCTCGACTCATAGCAGCTTTGAAAAGAAAAGGGAAAGGGAGAATAATATATTTTTGTATCAAAAATCTATTTTCCTGCCTAAAATTATGCCAGTAAATAATGATTAAAAAACTTGCAGTTTTTTTTTAATTTGTAATATATTATTATTAAACAATTAAACCTTTAACACATCTCCTGGTCAAATAAAGATCAAAATTCGTAAAAGAAAGGTTATAAAATTTAAAAAACTTAAATAAAATTAAGGTATCAAAGGTAAAGTGCATTAAATCACGTCAAAAATCAATTAGAAAGTAATCTCTGATAATCTCAACTTCCCTTTTAAAATAAAATCAACTTTCCATAGTCCTCCATTATTTTAATATCTTCTACAGCTGCTCACAGCTCCCCTCCAATATAAAAAACTCAAAACAATCCTTAGACACTCATCTACTTAAGGGGAAACCCATAAAAACCAGCTGAATCAATCAGTTGAATCTGTGCCAAAAGACTTTTCATTGCCATGAAGACTTTTCTCGTGTCTTCTCTAGTTTAATTTTTCATTTTGGGATTTTCTTTGGTTTGATTTACGATCGGTTTTTATGTTTCTTGTCTCACCGAACGCCGGCCGGTAATTTGGTGAACTATATTTTTGTTGAGGTAAAATGGGTGACCCGTGTGTTAGTCATGACTCATTTCTATAGCACAATTTTCTTTTCGAGAGAACGTGTCATAAAAATATACATATATGGTCCATTAGCTGTTAGGACAAATGGTTTTTATGACAGTTTTGTGGATTATATAGATAAAGATTCGAAAGAAGAATGAGTATTTTTTTTATGAATAAGAAAAAGCTAAATTATTTTAATTTATGAATAATTTTATTTTATGAATAAGAACCCGCAGAAATTTAAGCTTTGTAATAAAAATGTAATTGTTTTACCAAAGAAAAAATATATAAGAAACAAATAAATAATATAATGATAATAAATTTAACTGATTCATACTGATTCATACATCAAATCGAATACAATACAAAGTTCTATGAAGATTTTATCGATGTCTAAATTAGAAAAATTAAATAAATCAGTCTGTAGCTATATTTTCACTTCTCTTTACTAAGAAAATCAACGTTTTAAAGAGATTTTTCCATAGATCCATTGGCATAATTTGATGTTATCTTAAACTCCTTCATAAGTACGCCATAAATTTCCCTATTTTCGATATCCCCGAGACATCTTAAAGCTACGCCCACACTTACCTGAAGCAAATGCAACGCATGTCAGCGTCCATAAAACATATTTCGCCGCCCACATTATGCTGCAGCCCTTTTAACGATCCTTTTGGAGCTGCTTTCACCTTTCCACTCTCACTTCACCGTTGACTTCTTCTTTGGATTTTGAATTTTATAAATAAGAAGACATTAATAAAATTTCACGTTTCTCGTTTCGTTTTTTTTTTTTTTTTAGTTGGTTTCCAACATATTTATGGGACAAGAACTATATATGTAAAGATATATAGTGGGGTAGAGCCATTAAGATTAAGGCGGCTTTTATAAATAGCACATGTTCAGCACTTTTTACATATATCTATAAGTATTTTTCGAAAATTAAAAAAGGGGCAGTTTTACACAAAATCAAAGTACTTGCAGTAATTTGAATTCATCAAAAAAGTAATAACTTTATTTAATTTTAACAAAAAAAGGAAAGAGGCATCTTTAATATATATGCATTTCCAAAAATCTTAGAAAAAGAACTCGAATTTTTGGTATTTAGAAAAGAACGCACCGTTTCCGCCGAGAGCCAAGGCAAGACTGAGGAGCCAAAGAGATTCCAACTTTTCTCGAAGGGAACCCACGGATTTTCCGCGCCTCCAAAGATATATTTATATATATATATAGGCTAAGAGGCAGATATATGCTGATATTTCATTGCTATCATAAAGCAAATTAGTGCGAGAGCGCACAAGTGTCACCGTTTCGATCGGGGGGAGAAAGAAACCTATTTTTACCCGGCGGTATTATCATTAGCATTGGGCCTCGAAAAATTGATGAGGGGCTGCCATGAGGGACTGCCTCCTCTGCTTTTGCATTGAACTTGATCGCCATGATCCTTCAGCGGCTTGTCCGGAAAATGATTATTATTAATATTAAATGTAGCTGGGAGATGGCATTCCTATTACATAAATATAAAACGCTCAATCATCTCGAATCAAATGCGCCGCTGCGCTGCAGTCGCTCGCCAAATTGTAAATTGTTTTTAATTAAACAAAATTAAATACACAACACAAAGGCGCGTAGGTGTGTTACACTCGTCGCACTCTTCGACTTATTTGGCCAAACGAACAAACATGTTTTTCTATATATATACACCACCCGATCCATAATATAGCTAAAGTAGCTCACCCGTTGTAGATGCTCGCTCCCAAATGGGCAAAGTTACTGCCCAAACCCCGCGCTTCCGATCCCAGATCCCTCCTGCTGCGGGTTCCCATTGTCCGGCAGACCTCGCTGGATAGCCCACAATTTGATTGACAAATTGTTTTCTGAAAATGTTCTAAGGCTATACACATAATTGATCCATTCGATTGAATTGGGGATTGACAGACAATTGTGCGCGAGTTTAGTCGCTCTGCGTGGGAGTGTTAATTCAAATATTTAAATTCAATGTTTTTCACCAATTAATGGTCTATTGATTGGGCTAATTAACTGGTAAAAAGGCAAACGAAATTCTAATTAAATTCTTTTTTAAAAATATGCCTGATCTCATAAATTATATATTTTTTTATAATTAATTGTAAATGAATGAATAATTTCTAGTCACTTTAAAGCGTTTTTAAACGCCTGGGCCTGGCAACTGCGCGTACGCGTTTAAAATCGCTTTTAAAACGCTCGAGCGTTTTGAAACGCCAGCAAATCGCTTCCACGCTTCACAACATTTTTGTGGGCGTGCGAATTCGTTCAACTTAAGTTACTTTGTATGGTCGGCCGATATATATTTATATCTAGATTAGTTTTTCCAGAGCCATTTCCAGGCGAGTTCTATGCGACACCTTCCTGTGTAGGTTTATGCTCCGAGTTGTTGTCCATTTACATTTTAACTTAACCTTAGATGGCAAATTGCGGAAATTGCTCAAGGGCGTGGCGATATAACAAAGATATATACTCTAGCCTGGTCAGTGGCTGACTTTTGAGTCGATTTATGTTGACATTTTCCTGGGCATTGTTCTTGGCAGCTCGCCTTGGATACATCCGCTGAGGGAAGAGGGAGATTGGGGAAGAGCCAACACCAAATAAGACAGGCGCAGTTAATTAATTATTAATAAATTAAACTTTTATTTTATTTAACTAAACAAATGTTGCCTTGTTAATTACAAAAAAGAGTCCAATTCTAGTCTTAGCATTATGAATCTCGGGAAAGTCTCAGACATATGTATTCATCGCCTGGTCGTGTGTGTGTGCATTAATTTGATGGCTCGATTTTGCTCCAACAGAAGAGAACTAAAAACAAAAACACGTAAAGTGCGATCCCAAGGCGGTGGCGGGGGTGTTAGTTCTTGATGCTTAGATACGAGGGACCCACTTGGCGGACGTACACACTCCGCTCATTGGTCAGGTACGGGGGACAGCGCACGGTAAGGATGCCATCAGAGGAGAGCTCCGATCGCACATCATTGGGATAGTATCCTCGGGGCAGGACAAATCGCTTGACAATGTGGCGACCCACAAAGGTGTCTCCATCGCGGCGCTTCTCATGCTTGGCCTCCACCACCACAGTGTCGCCGGTGGTCTTTACCGTAATCTCGTATGGCTTGAACAGATGCACATCCACATTGGCCTCGAATCCATCCTTGCCAACGATCACACGGCTGAGATCGGGTGCGGAGCCCACACGAGACAGCGATCGCTTCCAGTAGGGTAAATCCCAATCGGCCAGATCCCAGTCGCGCCACAAGCGACGGCGGTAATCCCAGTAATCCCAATCGGTGTTATTTGTAGCCGGAACCAAAGCCATTTCGGTCAGTTTTAATATATGAAAATAATCCTCGTAAATAGGACGAACAGCAACGCAATGTTTAGAATTAACTTTTCACTTATCGCGTTCTCTTGAAGACGTCCACTCGCGGTTTCTGCTCTGAGCAAATTAAACTTGCCACCGACAGTAGTTGCCGCTTTTATAGCCATTAGCTTCCCCCAGTGGGTTCAGCTTAGAGCTCAGCAGAGCTCAGCTCGACACAACAATCTCACATTAACGCAGCTCGGCGAGATTCCAGTCTAGACCCAATGACACATGTGACGTAGTTCTAACACGGCGAAACAAATAAGGTTTTAATATTAACAATAAAGTATCAAAAAATAAATCAAAAATCCTATTCAAATAGTTTATCCGTCCCAGGAAAATATATAATTAAATCCTTCAACCTTTTTGTAAAACAGATTTCCATAAATTAATCGTAGTTTTCTACTTTTTTAACAGAGATAATAAATAATACATAAAAAAAACCTATATCCTGCCCAAAATAATTAAATTAAAGGTTTATCTATCTATTAAGAAATGCATAAATAATTAATAGAATAATATTATTTCGATTTTTCTTTCACTGCAGCAGCAGTTACAGTCCCCGTCGAAGCTGGGCGATGTTTTCGATTGTTTATCTTGGGGCATTTGTTGTGTGTTTTTCTGCCATTTCTGCTGCGAAAGGGGGCTGAGAGCTGCTGTGGGTCGAAAACTGTCTCTTTGGCCGTCAATGGAAATGTTTTGATCCAAGTTTTATTTCCTTGAGGGGCTGCTGTAAGGTCTCTTTAAAGCTGGGTGGGTTGCATCGCGGAAATACTTCCGTAGAGGGGCAGAAATTCATCGAGGTTTCTACCAAGTTAACAGAATAATTTCATCGAAAGACAATTTTCAAGGGATATCATAAAAAATTATATTTTTGTTATTGATAATTAAGTTTAAATATCAGAATTAATCAAATTATTAAATTAAATTATCAAATGTTCCTTGGAAATAATCCCCTAATTATTGACATGTCATATCAAGGAAATATAATATTTATCCCCTCTTTTGATTATGATTATTTTTTTTTTGAATATATTAAATTAATTATCCAAAAAAGAAAACGTTTCTTTTCACTTTCTTTGTAGCTTCCGTAATTTCCAAAACTGACCTTCCTAATTTGGCTTTAAATTCCTCCTCTCCCCTCCTCTTCGAAACCTAAGCAAACCATTCTCCCATATCGCCAACGCCTTAAAAAATCAGCAGCATGCCAAAAAGTCAAGCTGAAAATTCGAAAAGTTCGCGCAGCGTTTCGGTTTCAGCATTTTCAACTTAATTACGCAGCATTTCCGCTCGCCGAGATACAAAATGTATCTGTGGCTAAATTGAAAAAATCAAAACAACAAACACAAATACAAAAGCCAAATAAAAAATAAAAAATACAAAAAACCAGAGACATTTCTTTGGCGGAAATCCGAACGGCGCATAATTCTTTTCACTTTTTGACCAAATTTGGCGCTAAGTTGTTTTCTGTGCTTGTTTAAGCCGCTAAAAGATACAAATCAGCAATACAACCAACAGATATAAAATCTATAAAAGCACAGAGATACAGATAGAGTTCTCCCCATGCGTGGTGGTAGCCATGACAAAAGGGCAATTTGTGACGATTTTTGCAGTGCAGATTAGCCCCTAAAAGCTACAAAAACATGATTTCGTATATGTATTGTCGATGTCGCGACATCTATAGAACATTTATGGGAAGGCCCTGCCTCTGCCCTCCCTCTAAACGTTATAAACCCGTGCCCATAACGAATACGGAATCATCACTGTGGATTGGCTTTGGGGTTGGCCCACCCCGGTTTGTAATTGTAATTTGTTGCTGTTATTGTTGGCATTGCAATGGATTTTGCGTGTATTTTATAATAATTATAACAAGCTTTTCGCAGCAATTTAGATGCCAAGTGAGTTTGTAGTAGTAACTATAAAGTCATTTGCCATCGACTAAGTTCAATGGGTTTGCGATGAAGCTTAGTCAGTCGAACAGACAGTCATTGGAACTCGAATAGTGGCTTAAAGCTATTTGGATTTAATTAAAAAATTAAGAGTAAGCCATTAAGAATTTATTTAAGACAGGTAGGAGTGTTAGGAGCTCTGGAAAATCTTATTTCATTGTCGAATATATTCTTGAGTTCTTCCATAAATTATAGCCTCATCCCTCAACACCCGGAAAATTCAGATTTCATCTGCCAAAAAGCCATCAACGAAATGAACATTGAGCATTATAAATTATAGCACGGATATTTATATGCCTTGACACCTCTTTAAGGCCCTATAGACTGTTGGATCTTTTAAAAAAAATAATCCAAAATATAATTTATATATGTTCCGAGACTAAATTTAACAAGTCACAAAAATAGATAGGTAAAACCTATGATTTTTCTTTTATATTTATGATAAAGAGACGATTTATATTTTATTTTAGAATAAGAAAAAGTCTTAAAAAAGTCATGGATGTAAAGCAAGAGACTTTGAATTATTGTAAATAATTTTTCAATAAGAATTTCCCCTGAAGAAGTCAAAATAATACAAATTTCTTGAAAATATTGACATTTACCCGCACAAAGCATTATTTTCACATAAAAATAAATGGGAATGTGGAAAAAAAAAATAACTATTGTAAATAATATTAATAAATTTCTTTAGGTATTTCCTTTTTCCTTAATATTTACATTAACTTATTTTCGCTTTGTGTAGCAAACTAATTCCAAGTCAAGTTAAGTGTAACGCTAGAGAGCATTTCTCGTTTGGAAATCAATCGAGGTGCCGCACAGCTGGCGCAACGACAATACATTTGCAATTAAAGCTAAACAAAGCAATCAACTAATTTGTTTCATTTTATGGCAAAATCAAATGAAAATCAGAATCAATTCCCCCAAGGGGGGTGGTGTGGGCTGGTGCACAACTTTCTTCAGATTCCCGTGTGCGGGGCATTATCTAATGCGATGGCTTTCTATAATCGTAGATCTCATTAGCATAGCTGTAGCCCCACACACCTTCACCCACACCCACAGCAACAGCCACAGCCACCCAATCCCCAAGGGATACCACCCCCACCTTCGCTGGTAGTTTATGGCCACAAATGTTTCGTTAGGTTGCCACAACACGGAAAAGAAAATTTGTCATTCGCTGGGATGGCAGTCTGCCAGCTTGGAATTCACCTTTAGAAAAAAAAAAAAAAAACAGCCTGGACCATTTGTTTGATTAGCGCAACAGTTTGCTCTGACCAATTTTATTGGTACCGACACCTCCGCAGTAAAACGAACAAGCTCATCTCGATTTTACCTAAATCATAATTTATTTTTTCACAAAAAAAAAAATAGAGGGAAAAAAACATTCTTTTGAAATGCATTACCTGGCCCCAAAGCCCCCTGAAATGTGTGGGCTCTAATGGGTCAAATGTTCTTTAAGAAATATGTTTAGATTCTCCTTAACAAACGTCATAAAAATTAACTAAATATACGAGGGGATTAGCAAAAGCTAAATCGCAACTATTTTCATGCGGGTTCAAAAGTATGCAATAGTATCTGAAGAATTTATTTATCTTTTGGCCTGAAAAATTAAAGTTAAGTGAGTTGTTTTGCTTATAAAAATTACTATGCAACCATGCGTTAATATTTTCTAATAATATCATTTAGGAACTTCACAAACAACTTTAGAAAAATACCAAAAATATTTTAAAAGCCTAAAGTTATTAATTTATCTCATACAAATCCAAAAAAAAATTTTTTTTGTAAAACAAAAAGTAAAATATTTCCCCACTTTCGCCTAAAAGTCTACAAAGAAAACTTTAAACAAAACTCGGCAAACATGACGTATGCGTAATATCAGCACTTAACAATGGCCAACAAAATGGCAAGCCAGCAAATTAAGTCTCAGAAATCAATAAGCCTTACCGCTCACATGGCACATTAAGTCGCCGGTCGGTGAAGTTGAGTGTAACAAATAAATGGCCACCAAGACACTAAACATTCAGCCGCAAAAGGGCAACAAGGTGCCGGGTGCACGAGCCAGGTGCAAGCGACCTGGGCCAACATGCCACTGCAATGCGACGCCTGCCAAAGGGAAAGCGGGGAAAAACCGGGGCCAAATACCAAGACAGAGGCGCAACGAAAGCAAAAGTTCAAGCCGAAGAAAGAAAGACAGGACAACGCGGAGCCAGTAGGAACGTAATTGGCCATGCGAAGTGAACACCACTACGTAGTTCGTAGGTTTCCAGCCAGCAGTTGTCCCAAAGAATGAGCCCCCAAAAGGCAGCCACAATAATAGTTGCCGCAACAGCACCAAACAGACTGGCAAAGTTTTTCCCAAAGAAAACTTCAAGAATAAGCCAGGAAGTCGAAGCTGAGATACTCTTAAAGGATGTAGAATAAATTTAAGGATATATGTACATATATATTATAATTATAAATTTAATTTTAAGGAAGGAAAAGCTTTTTTAATCTTGAAAAAATTAGGTTATTCAATTCAGAAATTAGTTAAAGGTTTGTTAGGTTTATGTTGCTACATTATAAAATATCCTACAAAAATTAAATATCCCTTTAAATAAACGAAAATGTATAATGCACTTACATGTCGCATTCAATTTAATAATTTGCATATTTAACCAAGTTCATTCAGATGGAAAATACGTGTTAACATACGATAAAAAATCGTATCACATTCCATTAAGTTAGTCAAGTGGAAAACCATAAATTCTACACCAGAAAACACACCTGGAAATGCAATAAATCGTAAACAAAATCATACAAAATATTTAAAAGAATTATTAAATAAAATAATATTGTTACCAGGAAAGAATAGTTAACAAAAACCATAAAACTGATATTTAATTTAGTATTTTTAAAGCAATAATCTCAATTTATAATAACCCCAAAAGTTTGTAACTATAAATATGTAAAATATATACTACAAATAACTTAAATACTTATTACCGTGTATAAAATGCTTAATTTAAATAATTTGATTTCTGCGCAAAATAAAAATATATTTTTTTTTAAAACAACCTCCCCCCACAATTCATTCCCTCTGAGATAGTTATCATGCCCCGCGGCAACCTTCAGCGGAATCCAGAACTGCAACTACATTTCCCCAACTTGTCCATTATGCCCGCTAGTCACGCCCTTCGAAGGCGAATGCGAGGAGGGAGCCCGCCCATTCAGTGGTCGCCGCCGTTTGGTGCACTTGTTTGCATACGAATGAAGGATTTATTTATAGCAGGACTTTGAGGATCGGGTACGGTGGAAATGGGGTCGAACAAACAATGCCTGGGCCCGGCCTATTATTCTATTTTTGTTTTGGGTGCTATTGAACCCAATATAGTTGGCGATGTGTGATGGCTAAACAACGCCAAACAACGCCGAAATGGAAAGTGGACATGAGCCCACTGCAGTTAATTTGAAATTCCATGAGGAACCTTATGACGACACATCCTTGGGCGAGATGCGCACAGGCTTAAGGACACTACTTGGCCTTATGAGTCACCAAAAGGTCAGCGTTTAAAAATGTGTACAAAAACTCACATACTTGCACTTGAACATTTGCAAAATGCCTTCGGACAGTTTTGAGTGTCAGCTTTCTAATTTTTTTCTCTATTTGTGCCAAGACAGTAAAATTAATGCTAGTGACAAGTTTTCGTGTGGAGGACGCACAAAAGACCTTGCACGTTGTGTCTGTCAGGGCCCAGGAAGGAGCAAGGAGTTGTCTTCGCTTTGTAAACGGATATTTATGGTGTGTCAGGAGGGAACAGAAAAAGTAGCTAAGAGATTGTTATCAAAGGAGAGTATTCTTCTTGTTAAATTGATTTAAAACTATCAAAGAATAATGTGAACAAATAAATACAATTTCAGTTTAAGCTTTAATCTTTTTCTTTGTAAAAATAAAACACCCTTTGCCTTTATTGTTGATATTTATTTATTTGAATCTCAAGTTGAATACGATTTAGCTGAAATCTATTGTATTGGAATGATATGCGTTGAGTGCTTGTTCGTTGATAAAGTATGTAGTTACGAGAGGTTTCTTGCGCCATGATGGTGTTCTGAGGAACATCTAAATTACCTTGACTATACATATATTTACTATATATATATATCTTGATATTGGATGAG
This sequence comes from Drosophila anomelani, assembly GCA_035045905.1. Taxonomy (NCBI): domain Eukaryota; kingdom Metazoa; phylum Arthropoda; class Insecta; order Diptera; family Drosophilidae; genus Drosophila; species Drosophila anomelani. The sequence goes on from JAWNOO010000165.1 coordinate 17,862,554, forward strand.
TGTGTTAATGTTAAAAATGCATTTCCATCTAGATAAAAGTGGTTCAAGAGCTACTGGCAAAACTCGTTATGTCCAAACTACAGCTAAGTAATTCTTGTTAACAATTTTCTTTGTGGCATATTTGTGGGTGGAGCTCTTAGGTATTACATTTATCCGAGAGATATGAGACGCTGACCTTATCTTTTGTGATAAAGCTATGATTTGGATACATTTTGCGTATTTATTTAATGTTGTTTCTAAACTCTGAAGGGTGCAAACAGTGTGGCTACACATATAGTATACATACATATATATATCTATATAAAATGTTTTCTGTAATGGCTAAACTTGTTCTTGATTAGTTTGTAAATACTTTTGAAATATTTCTGTTGCCTTCGGGTTTGGTTTGTTTTGTGTTTTTTAACATTTAGAATACATTTAGAACACGCAAATATTTTTTTCATCGAGGAGAATATCTGACTACAAAACTATAAATATATATTTATTCTGATATATCTGTGTTCCAGCATTTATCTATACTCAAGCCCCAACAAAGTTTTCCATTTGCTGCAATTCACCTACAAAATCTGTTTTCTGTTTCCGTTTCGGTTTTTTTTTTTTTGCTTCTGTTTCAGTTTTTGGGTTTTTTGCTTTTTCACTAATTTGAAATTGGGACCAAGGTCTTCTGTGTGTTTGTCCTTAGCCGTAGTTCGCTATTGACTTGTTTACAGTCCCCCGAAAAAAGGAAATTGAAAACATGTTTCACTTTTCATAGGGCCCCCAGCCCCACGCCTGCCCCTCTTCTCTGGCCCAAACACTTGCCGACATTGCGGAAAAGTTCCGCCAGCTTTCCTGCTACAATTTTTGTTTTTTGTTCAACATTTTTCAGTTAGCTGGGCTTTTAGTACAGGAAAAATAGGGGAAAATAAAAGTTTCCCGTGTGTTTGTGTGAAAATGAAACATTGCCATTGCACTGGTATTGCTGTGTGTATAGTGTGTGTGTGTGTGTGTGTGTGTCAGAAGACCTATTGAATTAGCCCGCAATTTATTTGGCTTAAAACAGCTAACAGCTTGTATAAAATTGTAAAGAGCTTCCAGCTGAACCAATACCTTAAAGACCAATTTAATGAAATGTATAAAACTGTAAACTCAAAATAGTTTGTCATAAATAATTTCCCTGAAAGATTTGTATATCCTTTTGAAACGGCTTAACAGGAAGGAACATTTTCATAGCAAAATTAAATATTATAATAAATTCTCTGAAATAATATAAAATATAAATGGAATTATAATAGTGCTTCAAAGGTCTCAGTTCAACTCGAATCTCTTATCTTCTTCCTCAATTGGTAACTTGATTTAATCAAACATTCCCAGTATTAATATAATATCCATATATAAGTTATATCTTTTGCTTGGTATCAAAAAATTGTATAAAAAACGTTTGCTTAACAAATTCTTGGTTTCAGTTTTATATATAATTTTTTTGTTGTAGTATAAATCTGGCTTTAAAAATTGTGTGTGTTTGGGTTGCAAAAATTTATCGGTGTTGGCTTAATAGTTGTTTGTTTGTTTTTTACATTATTAATTAATACACGTATTCGTATAGTTCTTGGAAATATTATTCTTTGCTTTAAGCTTCAATTTGCTTTTGGCCTGTAGTTGATGGCAATTTCTGGTTAAGTTTGCACTGGGAAATTGTATTTGGAAATATTTGTTTAGATCCAAAAAGCGAAATTTAAATGTATCAAATTCCAAATTATTATTTAAAAATAATCTTCTAAAAACCTTTCGAATATAAACCTCACAAAGAACTAGGTTCATGCATTTTCTTTTTTAGTGCAAATCAAAATCCTTATCCTACCAAAATACCTTTAATAAATTCCTTCATTTTCCATATTCAAGCCAAAGGATAACCCCAATAATTGGTCACAAAAAACAATTAAGAAAACACCCAAAGCGTATTCCCCCCTGTTCGGTTCTGGACATGATTCGGAGTCGGACGAGTGGGCGCCTAGTAGGCGATACGGCCGAGACGCGTGGCTGGCAGCGACGTGGGCTCCGAACTGGGCAGCTCCCCGCAGCGCTGCAGCCAACTCCAGGCCTGGCCACACACGACGCCGACTCCGGCCAACATTCAGAAGCAGTTGCTGCGCCGCTTCGATGCCGCCGTCTCCGTGTCCATGCTGGCGCTCGTCACGGCCCCGCTGGTGGCCGTGGAGCTGAGCGTGGAAGTCCTGGCGGACATCGCTGCTGCCGGCAGCAGCCGGGCCGTGTTCTATGTCTTCTTCAGCTGCTGGCCCGCTCCGGAGGAGCTCTTCGGGGTGCGCGACTTCTTCACCAGAAAGCAGGTGAGAAACTCTATCGGCGATGGTATCTTCTGCAGACTCTCCTCGGAGCTAGAGCTTGATTTGTGGCTCTCGGAGCGCAAATTGCTGCATTTGACGCGGCCACTGGCCCCCGGTCCGGTCTCCAGGGCATGACGATAGTAATTCTTGCAGCATTTCTTGGACAAATTGTACATGCGAACGGTGCGATCAATGTTCTCGTCATCCTCCTCCTCGCCAGACTTGAGATTCAGGCCCAGACCGCCCACGCCCACGTCATGCGAATGGGAGTTGACCATGCCCAGGCCCTTGCGAGTGGCAGTGGCAGTGGTGGCATTCGAGGACTTCACCTCGGATATCTTTTGGGTCTCCTGTTGTGGCTGACGCAGCTCCTGCGGCAAAACCTGTTCCTGTGGCAGCTGCTGCTGGTGCTGGTGCTGCTCCTCCTCCGCCTGCTCTTCCTCCTCCAGATTGTTCTGGGAGTCATCGTAGAATTTGTAGCTACGGTAGCGTGTATGCCTGCCTGTTGCCTGGGACCAGTCCCGACCCGTCCAGTCTGTGCTGGCGGGCAGGGACAGCTGAATGGTCGGGGTGCGATAGTACTGGCGGTGCGGATGGAAGCCCAGGCCAAAGTCGTCCATGTAGGACTGCGAATGAATGTTGTCCAGCTCGTCGGCGACGCTCAGGAGGAAGGGTAGCGTCGACATGGTTGCTTCTGGCTTGTTGGTTGCTTGTCAAGTCGTCGCAGTGCCTCAGTTTTCCAGGACTCGTCGCTCCCGTTTGTTTGTTTGTTTGTTTTGTCCACCAAAAATGTAGGTATCTATGCTAGGTCTGGGGGATTAATCTTCTCCCTCCTCTCCGGAAAAAAGGACTGCACTTGTTTGCTTATTTACTATTCTCTATTTCTCTACTTTCTCCACTTTTGCAAAAATTTTCTTGGCGAATTTTCACTCCGGCCAACACGACTGCATGGACTCGAAACTGAAACAGAACTGAGGGAAAATGCAATTTCCCAACTGGCACACGACGTTGCCGTTATGCTCATCATGATGGCGATGATGACGATGGGGGGGAAACTCCTTCGTGGGGAAAGCCTCTCTCTCGCTGCGCTCTCTCTCTCTCTCTCTGTCTCATTCTCTCTGTTTTGGTCACGCGCTCAGGAAAACCCCGATGCAGTCACTGGATTTGGGTTTATGTTTTGATTTCGCTGCTGCACGGCGGCGTATGCGTGATATTTTTGTTAGCAACCTCAGGCAACGCGGCGTATGCGTGATATTTCTTGTTTTTTTGTTTTAGCAGCTCGTGTGGAGGGGGTGGAAGAGGGGAGAGGCAGTAGGGATTTTCCCAGTTCGCGCCTTATTGTCATTAGTTGTTCGCCTGATTTCGTTTTGGCCTCCAGCGTCTTTGCAGCGTTTTTATTTCACGTTTTTTTCCCCTTCAAGCGTTGGCCCTCAACTGCATCGGCGAAGGACACCAAAAAGGGGGGGGGCGGAACTGGGCTGGGAGGATGTCCTGCGGAGTAGACGGTGGGTGGTTGTATCCGTACAAAAAAGGGGCGCGGAGGATGGCTAGGTGGCGAAATCTTAGTGCGCAATAATTCATTTGGCGGCATTACTGTCAGCTGTGCGAAGGCTGCGTGCCAGCAAAATCAATTCAATTTTTTGGCTTGTTAAAGCCCGATTAGGGAGAGGAATTTAAAACAAAGTGAGATATATATATAATATATTTTGTTTTGCTTGATATTTCTATTATTACAATGAGCTTAGGTCCTTAAAATGTCCTTATTCTTTTGGCAAAGCTTCAATTTTAATATAAGAATCGTTTGAAAAATGAGAAACTTCAATTTAAGATCCCTCTTAAACAACCTAACCCGGAGAATGACTCCTTGTTCTTTTGGCAAAGCTACAATTTTAACATAAGAATCCTTTAAAATATCAAAAACTTCAATTTAAAATCCCTCCTAAACAACTTAACCCCAAGTATGACTCCATTATCCTTAGTTTTCCATTAAAACCCAAAATTTCGAATCATCTGGCTTTATAGAACATCCCAGAACTGCACTTCATAAGACTACTTTGCCTTATTCATGAGTATAATCAACTAAAAGAAATCGAGAGATGAAATGGTAAACCGGAATTGTGAGCCCAAAATTGGCCTGGGCCGAAAGGACATCAACATCAGGCCAGGAGCTGAAAAACTACACACACAGAGGAGAACCCTAGAGGGCCCATAGGCAAAATATCCAGTTAGATGTCCTGTCTGTCTGGTAGTTAGAGACACTTAAGCCTGCGGTGAGCCCCAGCCGCTTGTCCTTTGTGCCACTTATTGAGAGCAATAGACAGGACGAGCAGGAGAGAGAGATAGACCGAGAAAGAACGAGATGGGAGGCAGAGGGAGAGCGACCCAGCTGGAAAAGGAGGTGCAGGGCATAAATCTTTTAGCACTTTATTTGACACACTTTCAGGCCAGGAAAAGCTGACAGAAAGTCAGATAGACAGACAGACATATAGGCAGAGAGCTCTATATAGACATATAGACGGATGTGCAAGGGTCAGGGCATAAAAGTCACATGCTCATCAATCGGTCGCTCACATTTGCAACAATACACAGAGTGATGTCCATGCACCTTAGAGAGACAGTACACGGCGATAAATGATTAAAAGAATAATTTTATATAATATTTATACATAAATTAAGTAATTATTAAAAAAAAGAAGATTTTACTTAGTAAAACTTTTCTAAAAATTTTGTTAGTTTCCTAAGGCAAAGTTAATTTTTCTCTCAGTGCTTTGGGGTTCAGAGACTGGCAGACGATGACAGTTGACGATAAGCGGTCGAGTGTCTGAATCCTCGTATGTGTCCTAGAACCCCCTCTTCCCTCCCTCTCCTCAACTGTTTTGAGCCTTCGCCCCCCCTGGAATGTTGTGACTGCCTCTGGTTTGTTGTTGGCCAAACAAACACAGACGACGAGTAAACTCGGAGAGAGGAAACAAGGGGGCTAGATTCAGAGGAACCTTCTTCACGTTGGCCTCATCTGACTCTTGCCTCGTCCCTTTCGCTTAATCCATTTAATTGCATTTTTTCGCAGTTCCCGCTGCAGTTAAGCTTCTCTCCCCCTTTTGTTCTTGTGCATTCCAGTGTTTTTTTTTGTTTTTTTTTTTGGGTTCGTATGTGGAACGTGAGAACGAATTACGCATACGCCCCAGTAACCCCCAAAAGCATTCAAATATTCATTTGCAATTTGGTGGCTAATGAAAATTCGTTAGAAATGCATTCCGAAGCCACCACCATTCACCATTCTCACCGCCTCCCCCACCAACTTGTCCTTGTGCCACTTTGGATCCGACTCTTTCGCTGAGCGACTGTCTGACGGCTCGTATCAAATTATCTATAAATTGCGATTGCCTAGGCACGCCATCGATGCACAGGCAAATCCTCGACCGGAAACGGATGAGGAGGTGTAGCAGGGTGGCAGAGAAAATGCATGAATCCCAGTTCGTGTTCGCTGATTGTTCCTTTTTGCCTTACATTGTCGTGTGAAGTTTCTCATATCACTCCATTGAACATATGCACGTATGCCCAGTGATGGGCAGGAAATTGTACCCAGATTAATAGCAATGTACTTTAAGCGATGTGCTTATGGTAGTAGGAAGGCAATTTAAATTAAAGGGTTAAATAAATATGTAATAGAAGAACAACAGGGAGAATATGTAAATATTTATGAAAAAAAAAGTAATTAATGAAGAAATATTTTCTTGATGCAATTCAATTCCAAATATTTTAGAATTCTTTATATAAATTGTATATTAGAAAGAAAATTCAATAGAATATATAAGGATTCCTAAAAAATGTAGAGGTACCCTCTAAATTTCTTGTTCATATTTTCTTATATTTGTTATTAAAAATAAATACAAATGCGATTAAATATTTTTTCAAGGTAAATCGAATTCCAATAAATAAATTTTCCTTTAATAATAAAAAAAGAATAATATTTAGAAATAAATAAATATATTTTCTAGTTTAAAAGGCCATTAAATTTTGTTTTAAAACCAATAGAAATCCAATAATTTTACTTCCATTTAATACAAAAATATTTAGAAATAAATAAATATATTTTCTGCTATATGAAACTAATACGTTTTTCCCACACAAATCTGCAATCAATTTGCCAACGAAAAATAAAGATAAAGATTGATTAAGAATATATATTTACAGAGCAATCTCCCTACTTAAACTATAATCCTCTGCAAGGGTATAAAAAGAACTAAAACAGCCTTCTGCCAAGTCTTGCCATTTGCCCGAGATTTGAATTTAATTTTGAGGTCAGACAAAAGGCAAGAGCTGGGGACCGATGGGGCAGGTTGTTTGTGCCTCAAGTGTTGCCTGCATAAAAAAATGCAATAAATATTTAAATTACTATATCCACATGCTGCACGCAAATGGAGAGCGAGTCCTCTGGGGAGAGGCAGAGGGTTTCCCCAGAGTTGAGCGAGACTTCTTGAAAAAGTAGGCTAAATGTGGATCGCACTACAAAATAATTAAGAGAAATGTTTTGCAAATAAATTGAAATGAGTGTCGGGTCACATGGAAAGCTAAGGAATTGGCAACGGAATCGTTTTAGTTTTGGGAAAAGTGTTACAGGTATTTAAATGAATAATTAAAATACGAAACAAGGAAAACAAATGGAAATATAGAACAAGTACTTAAACCGGGGATTATAACTCTAAAAAAAAAGATATTTTTTTAATGCCTATTTCTGGAATACTCTCAATTCTTCTTTTCTACAATCCCAAATAAATATTTCTTTGTTGTATTTGTTTAACAATTTAAAGCTTTACATTTTTGCACAATATTCGAGACAACAAAAAGCACCCGAAAATATCCGCAACGAAAGGCAATTTATGCGAAGAACAACAGCAACAAAAAACATATCACCGAAAACTGAATGGACAACAATCGTGTCAAGTTCAACAAAAGCTTCACCCGCAGCTCGATCCAATCGCAATTGTTTTTGTTGCCTTACAAGTTTTTACATATAAATTTCACGGCACGCACAGAAGACTCGAAAACCTGTTAATGCGTTTGCCCAAAAAAATAGTGGAAGCCGCAGCAGGGAAGGGAGTTGCACCCACGCGAGCTTCAGCCAAAAATGAAAAAAAAGAGAGGCTTCAAAGAGACACTTGAAGAGTGGTCTTCGGTGGTAAGCAGTGGATGAAAAGAGAAGTTAGTTTCAAAGAGATTTAAGTGGATCAAGGGGTGGAATTATTTAGGGAAAATTATATAGATTAAAATTGGATTTTAGTTTGACTTATTTAGAAATTAAATTAGATATTTTACATATCCTTTACATACATAAAGAATCGACAAGAAACACAATAGAACAGGAACTTAATTAAAGACCTTATTGTTTATGATTATTTATAAATTATAGTAAAATTTAATATTATATGTCTATTAAATAATGAAGAAGATTTTAACATAGGCAAGAGGTGTAAATATTGTTTTATATTTACATAAATTAAATAGATAAATCACAGAGTATTTTAATATATAATCAAAGGCTTGCAAAATAAAATATATAAAACATAAAAAAATGTAAAAAATTTATATCAAATATACAAAAATATATAAAATATACAAAATATGCCAAAAGAAAAAAGCAAGTGTTAAACAAAAGCATACACAAATATTTTGTAATTAAAGATTTTAATTAGAAGTCAAAAGTGTCGTTCATGTTAGCTTTTAAACTTTTATTTATAATAATTAAATATGTAAATATAAGTGATTGCCCTATTTTTCCTTTAGAACACCATCATCCTTGACATTTACATTCCCAATCCGATTCCTATCCCAAAGTTTTATAGATTGAAATATATAGCCATAATGGCATTACCCCTTTGAGACCTCCCCAGGCAATCAAAGGCTTCTCATTTATAATCCTAATGTAAATCTATAACCAAATTCCAGTAATTAAACAAAGTGCATCATTAGCACTATTTCGATGCCCGATAGATAAGGTCAGGCAATTTATTGGAACCCTCTCCAGGGTCAACAGTGCCTGCCACCTTCCCCACTCTGCTAATTTGGCCAAAACAAATATAGCGAAAAAGTGGTCAGACAAAACAAAAACAAAAACTTGCACTAATTTGCTAATGAGTTCATCCATAATTTAAGTGAAATATAAAGATGTAAGGAAATATTACAAAAGCAGAGAAAAAAGTCGAGCAACTAACTAACTGAAAACGCGTTGCTCATCGGCGCTAAAAAAAAAGCCCTCGACAAGCTCAGCGAGCGTTGCGCATGCGCTCTTCGGGGTCCCGCCAGCAGCTCTCAGTGGCGATCGGTGGCTTAGGGCTTTTGACCAAGACAACTACAACCTACATAGTGACTGCCGCCGAAAGCCATAAGTCACAGCATTGTCATCGCAGCTTGGCCTGAACCCCAGCCGCCAGTCGTCAGCGGTTGTTCAGAGCGGTGCGTCGTTGCTCACTGAAAAGATCTCCTCGGTGGTCGCGGAAAAATCCATCAAAAACCAACGAAAAACCTCAATAAAATCGCACTTACTTACACCCAAACAACTCAATTACTCAAGTACGCTGGAAATTCGTGTTTTTTAATTCTGCTGATTCACTTCACCCGCGTTTTGCGCCGGAAGTTTTCCCCCATTTTCCCCCCCCCCCGCCTCTCCCGTTCGCGTGCCACCATTAATTTGAATGTGCACCACCTCTGATTTAATCGCAACGAAAAGCCACCCACTATTGTTTTCCGGCCAAGTTCGCTTACGTTAACCAAGAATCGAATAAATATGCAGCACAATTAACCATCAGGTGTCATTTGGGCGGCGGTGCCTCAATGGAGAAGAGCGAAAAGGCGGCTACTCCTTTTCCCCCGACTGTTTTTTGTGCGCGTGTGAATCTGTGACTCCTCGACCCAATTAAGCAAAAATAAGCAAAATAACAAATTAACAAAAATATTTTAATTATACCCAGCTGATGGCAGAAAAAAGCTTTCACTGCAACACAAGACAGCGCCGCGGCCAAACCCGTTTTCATATTTTTCAACTCGTATAAAGCTGTCGCTCCTACTATAAGGGACATAATAAGATATAGTAAAAGACGGCATCGCATCGCGCATTCGGCAACTTGTTTATTTCAAAATTATATATAACAAACACACAAATATAAAAGCCCCCCCTAAAAACGGGTATCGTATAAATAGTGCGCTTTGTTTCGGCACCCAACAACGAGATCGACACCCAAAAAAAAAAACATAAACCGCCGACGAGCGGCTCTCTTTCTCTTGCTTGGCGTAGGTCAGGCCAAAGCTCCGCTTGATCGAAAATCGTAAAAAGAAAAATACAGACAAATAAATTCAATATATACTTGTTGCCGGCATTTTGGGGCAGCTGATCGAAGCCGCTGGCCAAAAGAGAACCCGATAAATGGGACTCATCTCGTCTAAGTAGTATCTACCATCGATCTCCACGAAGATGCTTCACTGGTCCCTCATTGTCAGCGCCCTGGGCGTCTGTGTGTCCGCCTTGGGCGGCTACTGCGGCTGGGTTCTCTTCCCCAGCATGGTGCACAAGAAGGTGGAACAGGTGAGTGCGTTTGGGTCAAGTGGAATCATACGAAATTGCAAGAGTTTTTCAAATATTATGCACAGCCTTGTTCCGAATACCGTTGGCAGTTTGTAAACGTTTGCAATGTAATTTTGTGGAAGAAGAGTAAATAAACAGATTTCATTTCAAGCAACAGGGATATTTATGCATTTTTTTGAAATATTTTTAAATATTTTATTTAAAAACTAGAAGCATAAAGCGTGTTATCCAAGAAACTTTAAGATATAAACATCAATTAAACCATGATTAAACGAAACATTATTCTGAAGAATATATTTAATCAACAAAAATTTAATAAGCCCAAAAAATAGAGTATTATGAGAGCAAATAAATATATTCTAATGATCTCATCATCATTATTTTGTATAAGTTTTAGTGCTTTATTTATTTAGCAAACTTTTTGAGTACTATGTATTTATTCCTCCAAACTCTTTCATCTTTATGACATTGTTTTAGGCTAACAAAACCCAACCTTTCATTAGAAACTTGTCAAAGTTTCGTGTACTCAAATATTTAGATTCCCAAAGTTCGCACAGATATTTTCTCTCACTGACCAAACAAAGGGCAAAAAATGATTCTATTGTTGACTTTTTGCTAACTGAAAAAAACATAGCAGGTATTGAAAAGGTAAATAGAATTAAAGTTAGCCAGAGTCATGATGAGTCAAAGAAAGTTCAGAGTACAAGGTAATGAATCAGACGTTATAAATGTCGTAGTTCAGCTACCTTAATTAATGAAGAGAACGTAAAACAGGTTTAAGTGAATTTCTTTATAATTTCCTTAATTACTTGATGTTATTCAAGGGTTTACAGAATCGAAATATAATCGGAATATAAACTAGTAGTTCACCGAGGTGTGGGTGTGTCACGACAACCCAACATTATCCACCTTATCCATAATGACATCGCAGCAGGGCAGCTGTCAGCCCCCCAAACCATTGCTTTCCACGCTCCGTAACAAGTTTAATTGCTGTTCAAACAACTGCAATATCTCATTTACCATATTAGATATATATTTAATAACCAAATATGACACGAACTAATCATATAGATGTTGTTGTCCCAAAGGCTCGAGAGCGAAAACCGAATCGATCCCTTGGGTCACGCTTCCAACGAATGCCAAATGCAAATGCAATTGAAATGCCATGAGCAATGCGAATTAATTTGTTAGGCAAAATGCACTTTATTATTATTGGATTTTCCAAGCCATTAGAGCCAAAAGCAAATACTTAATTTACGATGCATGTTCTTGTCCTTCGACGCATTTTATTTACGACCCTGTTGAAATGCGTGACATGGGGCCTGCGACACTGAGGGGACAAAGGTTAAGGAAGAGCATGTCAAGCTTGATTCCATCACCAGATTTAATTAACAACTGTGAGCGGTGTTGTAAACTATATAAATTTTAAATTAAATTTAATTAAATGTTTGTAAAAGGTCTACAGAAATTAGAGTTTATTATAATAATCATATATTTTGGTCTTGAAAGCGTGTGTTAGGTTTAAAGAAGTCAAAATATTATTTTGATTTGCTTTTGGTTTTACAAATAATTTGAATTTATAAAATTTAGAAGATTGTTTTCCACTTAGAGATTTATTTAATATATTTTTTAATATATAATTCCCTTGATTAAAACCATAAAATCACAAAGTTTATTTGAAACTCATTGTCGACTGCAATCCTTGGTTGCAAAATTAAGCCCAAAACTTGATTCTTTTTCGGCACTTAAACTTCGAGGTAATATTTGTGTTTAGCTTTTGGCCAGTTTCCACTAGTCACGCTGCAGCCTAGAGAATAATGCTCCCATCGCTAGGCACACGCTCACTGAATCGGGCGTGACATCTTCGTAGCTCATTGCCAAGGCAACTAGAAGTACTTGGAGTTGACTTTGAGCCGGCCTGTGGTATTTTTTTTTATTGTAATTAGAATGCAAACAGAAACTCTAATCTTTTTAGTGTGTTTGGGTTGGCTCTGTATTTTTTTTTTTTGTTTAATTGTTGTAGCCAAGTTTAGTTAATAGCCCTTTTTTTGTGGCTTTTGGCTTGCTTGCCCCTGGAACTTTGTTTGCCACCCATAACTCAGCGCCGAAACCGAAAACAAGACTCTTTTTTTACGAGCCATTTCAGTTAGCAATGAACTTCCGTGTGTAAAGCGTTTGAGATCGAATCTAGAATGGTCTGCAGACCCGACCCTCGAAATGGTGTAACCTTCAACTTGAAGGTGTCCCGTCCCTTGCACATAAACCATTTCTATTTGGAATTCAAATGCAGGCGCCACAAAAGACAAAAGTCGGAGGAACGAGCGAACGCGCCATGAATTGAAATTGAAATTGAAATTCAAAGCAATTGAAGTTGGTTTTCGATGGTCAACACCAATGTGGCTATGCAATTTGGCCCATAAGCAATGCCAACCAATGGTAATAGACACTCTCTAAGACAGCTATTTTGGGAATTTACCTTTAAAGGTTTCTCAATTACAATTTTGGATGATATTTTCTAAGATTTTTATTATTTATTCCTATTAGAAATATTGTTATTTTGAGGCTTCCTAAAACCCAACAACATTTTAGACCAAAATCTCATCATAATAAATTAAACCTTGTGTTTTATGTTCAATTCCTAAATTAACTTGTAGCTAACATAGCCAACTTTTAATGTTCATCAACCCTTTTCCATTTAGCCTAGATCGTTACGCATACGCCCCTTTGACCCATCACATTCTTGACCAAATTTCATGCCGCAGACACATTTAAATTGTGTACACGTTCAGGCTGTGGCTTCGGGCTTGTGGCTTTGCCAAAAACCGCTCTATTTCGCAACAATTATTCGTATTTCTTTCTGAATGAATATCGGGCCATTGTCAGCCGCCGCCATCGAAGCCTCTCTGTTGGGCTCTTGAGGTTAATCAAACGTTTTGTATGCTCTTCGATATGCTGAACTGAACCGAGCCGCGTGTGCATTGACCTTGAAATCTGCCTTAGTCATACAAAACTATATATATATTTGTACCCAGATTTGTGTGTGTTTATTATTTTTTTTTTTTGACAATTCTTCAATTGTATCAAGTGCGAGGGGCCAGACCGTAAAATTATATTGCTGGTCATGTTTTGAACTTGTTTACTGCTTTTATTTATGTCCCTCGGGTAGGCCTTTTTATGTTTTGCCAATTTATTTATCTCTCTGCGAATCTTACTCGTAAATATTTTGTCTGGCTACTGAATTGTAAAAATTAAAATGGAAGGTTAACTGGAGAATCACAAAATAACACCTTAATTAATATATTTGTTTTGATAAAATTTAAAATCAATGCAAATATGTATTTCACTTGGTCATTGATCTCAGTCAGTTTGCTGATAATTATCAATTATATTTGGTGCCGAAAAAAAAAACAATAAATGCTGCAGTGCCAAGTTAAATATTTTCTTTAAACCAAAAACTGGTTTAGATTCAGCTTTGATTTGATTTTTATTACTTCCACGGCGTCATTAAATGTCATAAATATACGTCTGAGTCGTGTGATAAACAACCTTAAATTATGGTTCGATAAAGATAATAATTTAGCATAAATAAAAGCCCTAAACCTATTGCACTAAAGTAGCTTAATCAAAAATACATAAACAACTTATTAAATCAATAAGTATTCGTCAGGCAGTCGGCTTAAAGGATTATATGAATTAAAAATGTCTTAAGTTGCTGTGTTAAGAGGGTTTAAATACTTTTGTAAAATTAAAAAAATATGTATTCTTAGTAAGAATTTCTTACACATTTTTAATTTTTATTAAAAGTAGTTGCACGGAACACGGTTTAAGCTTCAATTTAAATGCTTGAAGTTAGCATTGATTTAAAGACTTAAGCAGAAGATTTAATATAAATTAAATTTGATTCCATCCAACATCCAAATTATTAAATAATTTAAAAAAAATCCAAATTCATTTTTTGTGAATGAATTGATTTAATTATTTATTTCTCCTCTTATTTTATTCGCAGAGCGTTATCATAGCCGATGGCTCGGAACAATACAAACGTTTTGTGAATCTGCCTCAGCCTTTGAACTTCAAAGTCTATATATTCAATGTGACCAATCCGGATAGGATACAACAAGGTGCCATACCCATAGTCGAGGAAATAGGACCCTATGTTTACAAGTGAGTTTGAATAAAAAATCTATCACATTTAAAAAATATTTAATAATATTTTACACTATCCACAGACAATTTAGGCAGAAGAAAGTGAAGCATTTCTCCAGGGATGGCTCTAAAATCTCCTACGTTCAAAATGTGCACTTTGACTTTGATGCAGATGCCTCGGCTCCCTACACCCAAGACGATCGCATTGTGGCCCTCAACATGCACATGAATGTGAGTTAGAAACTATATCGTAAACATTCCTAGATATTTATATATACCGAAAAAGATTGATCTAAACCATTTTTATAAACAATTTTCAGGCCTTCTTACAAGTATTCGAAAGAGAAATCACAGATATATTTCAGGGTTTTGCCAATCGGCTCAACTCCCGATTGAATCAAACTCCTGGCGTGCGAGTCCTTAAACGATTGATGGAACGTATTCGAGGGAAACGTAAAGTAATTTTATCCACTACTAATTTAATGGAGAATAGCCTAGCCCCCTCCGAATCGGTGATGGTCTCTATTTGCTTAGTATCTGTATCTCTATTGTATCTCTATTGCAACGGCTTTGGCTGTGCAAAGATTTACTTACTGGCGCATGCCTTGGTAGACTTAACTTAATGGTAATGGCTTTTTACGTTGATTTTCCGATGGAACAAACAAAGCTCTGTTTGTCTTTGTTCTGCTTTTGGGCCAGCAATTTCAACCGATTTATTATTCCTTTTATTTCGGCCGGGTAACCCCTCCATTGTTTATTAATTATGATTTTACCCCAGAGGTGCGTCATTGCTTATATGGGTATCTTTTTGATTGACTATTTATAAGCAATTAAGTTGATGAATTTTTTGATTGCTGATTTATTGAGCCGATTCAGGCAGCTCAATTTTTTTTTTGGGATTGAGTTAGGTCAGGAATAGGGAATAAAATCAATTAAATATTCAATTAAATAAAATGTTTTGATACCAAATAAAGTTATCAAACTATGAACTTTAGAGAATTTTTTACTGATATTTATATATTTATTTATATAAATGACAACCACGATTAGTTAAAAAGACCTTCCCATGCAAGACAACCAGACAATATATCAATATGCAAGATAAAACCAAAGCTAATAAATTATATTCCCCCTAAAAAAACTGGCATCTCTTAACACCATCTTAGATTTCGCTTGAATGAGATATTATAACAACTATTCCATGATGATTAATAAAACCTATATTTAACGACCCCCAAACTTATAGCGCCCATCAGCTGGGTGGAGGGCATCATGATCAGCCTTATCGATGGTGTCAAAGTAAGTTTAAATAGCCTCTCTGCTCCGCTGACAGCTTTGCAACCGTTTAATTATAATCATTGATTGCAATTCGGCGCAGCTTCAACTCAAAAGTCAGAACTTAAAACTGAAAACATCAACTTCAAACTGCCAAAGTCAAGATCATCCACATCCAGCGAAGATCCCATAGAACAGCAAAAATTTTGATTGGCATTCACCTTGGGCCTGTGGCTAGGTGAAACTGACTTCTCGCCGTCTATGTAAATATTTTGATAAATTGTCGAGTCGAACTGACAATGGCGAGGAGAGAAATCAATGAAAACGGCAGCTGAAAACCGAACGATTGGAAACATCAATTTTCACACATGCTTCAAACGCAAAAACATAATTAATAATAACAAATTTGAGCTTGCGCTTTACTACTAATTTATGGCTAACTGCTCCGCCTGCTGCTAATGCTTTTAACTATTTAAATGTTAAATACTTCGAATCTAATACTGGCTTTGGACTTAAGTGGCTGTATTTTCCTTAATTAACGTTGTCCGTTTCTCCACAATTTTCCCTTTCTTTCAGTCTGTCCTGCAAATCTCCGAGAACGATCCCGGCTTGGCTTTACTTTTGGTCCACTTGAATGCCAATCTCAAGGCGGTCTTCAATGATCCCCGCTCTATGTTTGTCCAGACTTCTGTGCGGGAATACCTGTTCGATGGAGTGCGCTTCTGCATAAATCCCCAAGGCATTGCCAAGGCCATTTGCAATCAGATCAAGGAGAGTGGTTCCAAGACCATTCGGGAGCAAAGCGATGGCAGCCTGGCCTTCTCCTTCTTCGGGCATGTGAGTAGGATTTTCGTCAATCTTTTAAAATATAAAAATTAATTTAAATCTCAATGTTTTTTCCCCAGAAAAATGGTTCTGGTCACGATGTCTACGAGGTTCACACTGGCAAGGGCGATGCCATGCGAGTGCTGGAAATCCAAAAGCTGGACGATTCGCATAACCTGCAGGTGTGGCTCAATGCCAGCACGGAGGGAGAGACCTCCGTGTGCAATCAGATCAACGGGACAGATGCCTCGGCATATCCACCCTTTCGCCAGCGTGGAGACTCCATGTATATCTTCAGCGCGGATATCTGCAGATCGGTGCAGCTGTTCTATCAGTCGGATATCCAGTATCAGGGAATACCTGGCTATAGGTACTCCATCGGCGAGAACTTTATCAATGACATTGGACCGGAACACGATAATGAGTGCTTCTGCGTGGACAAGCTGGCGAATGTGATCAAACGCAAAAATGGATGTCTATATGCGGGTGCATTGGATTTAACCACATGTTTGGGTGAGTTGAGATATAAAAGTATTTAAAAGAAGGGAGAACAAGGGTGAAGAAACCCTTTAAAGCTACCCTAAATTTGTTTTTAAACTTAAAAACATATTTTAGCCCAATTTCAGGCATTTTTTTTAGAGGTTTTAAAACCCTAGAGACTTCTATTGAACCCTTGAATATTTATTTAGATTTCCTGAATACAATTAGTAATTCCTTCCAAAAAATGCCTCCTAAAAACGTATTAATAGAATTTAATCTTTAATTTTCCCCTATTGTTTTCCCTATTAAAAATGTATCTCTCACATCAAAATATTAAATACTTTACATTTAACCAGCTCAACACCTGACAAAACATTTGGAAAATATATTTCAGTTATGTTATCTTCCGCTTATCTTTAGTTCCTCATGTTATTTCACAGTATTAACCAAATTAGCATTTCAAATGAATTAACATAAATTTAGTAGATCAAAGACTTCTGTGTCGCATATTTATATTAATACTAAAATCAAGAGAAGTATATTAGCTGTGACTCAAAGGCAGAATGAATGATTTCGTATATTAAAGAATCCTCCAATACAATTGAAATTCTTTTGAGATTAACAGAAAAAACAGAATTTCTATTTATTATTTTAAAGTCTGCAAATTTTAAATGAATATTTCAACTCAGAGCTACCCAATTTGATGAGCATGAGTTTTAATTTCTGCAATTTAGGGGGATTCCCTTGGCATAAATAAATTCAACAGAAAAACCATACTTGCTTCCCATAACTCCAATTCTCGAAAATAAATCCCCTGGGCGTTCGTTTTCGTTGAATTTTTTGGTTAGAGTATTGATAATTATATTCGGCGCTGGCCAAACCTTCATCTTTATTTTATTTTTGGCCGGAATAATACTGATTTAATTTAATTAGCATTTTATTTATGTCGATAGTTTAGGTATTTGACAGTTTGTTTGTTATTTTGTGATTTCGTGAACACTTAACTCAAATATTAACGATTGTTTGATCAATTCAATATAAGCTTTATCATTAATTGGGGCAATGCTAGACTATAGCTACCATATGGTCACGACTAAAAATAATACAGCCCGAGACAAACGCAAAACAATGAACTTTCAATATTGTAGAATTTTAGTGATCAAACCGGAAATATTTGGAATAATTTTTGACATTTTTTTTCTCTTCGTATTTTGTTATGCAAATGAGCCTCTTTATGTTGTGTTTGTTTTATGGCGATTAACCGGACACTCATGCGATGAGGCTACGATGGATGAACTACACCAGAAGACAAACATAAAACCCTCGTCTCTGTCATCGGGTCGTGGTCGATTACCGAAGTAATTATAAGGCAGCCACTTATAAATCAAATGGTAATCATGGTGCGAGTTCTAGTTAGGATTTAAATGTGTTTTTCATGCAAATGTTGATAGCTTTGGAGAAGTGCAAACTGAAGGCATCAAAAGTCGCAGCTAATCAACGTTTAATTAAGTGCTGGCAGCCATAAACTAGAACTCGAACTCGATATAAAAATCGACGAATTTCAAATGGAAGATTTCCAGATATCTGACAAATTGCAATCGCTTTTCGCTGGGACTTTGATTAAGAGTCCGATTCAGAGATTCAGATTCAGATTTCGATTGCGAGTCTGTGTGGGCTGTCTTTGATCTTCTTCGATTGTTTAATTTCTTAATTAACACTCGAGTTTTAGGGGAGGGAAACAAAAACGTTTTGCTTCGCATTCTAAGCTGAGTTCCCTCGGGGGCATTGCGCATTTGAAATCAAAAGTGTTGTCTTGGACTCAACTGGGGGATATAATGAGCTGCTCTTCATTATGATGTTCTCGAGTGCTGTGAACGCTCTACAAATTGAAGCATTAACTTGGATTTTTTTTATATTATAATACATTTTTTTTCTACACTTTTTTGCTTGGGTGTTTGCCGATCGCGCGCACGTTTCAATCTTGAGATTCTTTTGGCGATGCCTCCTTTTCGTCATACGTTTTTTTTTTGTTTAATTGTCGAAACGTGAGTTAACAGTTTCAGTAATGAGCATTTGAAATATTTTGTCAGAATCTGATGAGGAAATTCTTACAAATTGGTTCAACCGCCACAAGTAGTTAAGTAAATAAATAAATAAATGTTGTTCGGCGAAAACGTGACGAGGGCCTAAGAAGCTTCCGCAACTTGGCTGACTTTTTGTTTAATATTTTCCAATTAATTTAATTAAATTAAAATGTAAGTAGCCAACAGCCAGCTAAGGTCGCAGAATCCAGTTTTATTTTTTGTTGGTTGTAAACAGAATAATTAAAATGGAATGCAACAGCAATGATACGAAGCTCAAGGAGCTGGTTATGCTAATCAAGGAGCCACTTATTAAATGTATCTTTAATTTAGCTATATGTACATTTATTGTCATCCCAATATAGATGCCCCTGTGATTTTGACATTGCCTCACATGCTGGGCGCCTCGAATGAGTACCGAAAGATGATTCGAGGCCTAAAGCCAGATGCCAAAAAGCATCAGACTTTCGTAGATGTGCAGTCGGTAAGTTATATAGATAGTTATATCCTAAAATAAGCTTATTAATTATTGAATAACCATTAGCTCACGGGCACGCCCTTACAAGGCGGCAAGAGGGTTCAGTTTAATATGTTTCTCAAAAGCATCAATCGTATAACCATCACAGAGAACCTACCCACAGTGCTGATGCCAGCCATTTGGGTGGAGGAGGTTAGTTATATTTTATCCTTACCCAAAATTAAATTTAAAATCTACAATTAATTGCTGTTTTTTACAGGGCATCCAACTCAATAGCGAAATGGTGGCCTTCTTCAAGAAGAAGCTAATCAATTCCTTAAAAACCCTCAATATTGTCCACTGGGGGACCTTGTGCGGTGGCCTGGGCGTGGCAGTGTTAAGTCTGCTGTACTATATCTATCAAAGGGGTCGCGTGGAGGAGCCTCCTGTTAAGTAAGATATTATCATTAGATGTGTATTTGTTATCGAGTGCTTTTGTATAAATGTATTTGTTATATTATTATGATAATTATTATGGATGTAACACACACACACGCGCAGTTTTTGTCTACGAATTTGTATATAATTTATTTTTTAAATGTGATTCTATTGTATTGTGATTTAGCGTTTACTAAAAGAAAGAAAGAAAAAAAAAACAAGAAAAACTACTACATACGAAACAAGTTGTTTTCATTTGGAATTCTGGGAATTTTTTTAAGGGGTTTAATTAAAGAGTTTTTGGAATTTGTTCCGAAATGTTGCTAAAACATTTCCCCAAAATATATTTAATACAATGATTCGGGGGAAAAGAATTTACAAAACAGCGCATGGCTTTAACTAGGAAAGAAGCTCAATATCTAAGCCAAAAAAAATTGCTTTTGCATTTCTTTAAGCCTTCTTTTTCTGCGGACTTCTAAATCACAAATCAATGCTAACCACAAAAAGCACTTTGCATACTTAAAGCCTTGATCCATTCGCTGCCTCCCTTAGTTTTGGCAATGACTCAAGTTCAAGACCAGTTAATGAGGGAACCCGGGAATTAATCAATCAGCAGCAGCAGCAGCAGCTATTTTTCGGCCCAGCAATTTGCACACGAAAAGCGGCAATTAAACCACAGTTTATATTGCAACAAATCGGCTATCCACGAAGCTAAGCTGTATCTCAGGCTTAGGCAACGGTGGCTTAAAAATACAGGCAAAAATAAATCACTATTGGCCAAGTCCCCGAGAGATGCAAACAAAATATTTCACCCGGGCGGCAAACAAAGCCAGAGCCAAGGTGTTTGCATTACAATGTGATTGAGACACTCTGGTGGGGTGGGGCCGCTGCTTCGAATTGATTGACAGCCGCGAATCGCATTTGTCGATTTCTTGATTGAGACTTACGAGGCGATTAAAAACGCGTGAAAACCGCTCCGTTCCAAGAGCTGGGGGTCTGTCCCATAAATATTTCAAATTAATTCCATCAGGCAAATGAGCAGCTAATGGCCCAGCAGCAAATGCAGAACTTTCTAGCCAATTTTTTATGACCGATTCGACATGTTCTTTGGCCAACACATTCGCGCTTCCATTTTTTTGGGTTCTGTGTCGGAGAACCTTTACTATTTTTTTTTCTTATTTGTCCGCCGTAATTATGCAATAGCCACAATAGCCCAGAGACCCCGAGCAACCAGTTTGTCTCGCTCGGCCCAGTCCAGTCGTCGGACGCCGTCGTCGTCGTCATATTCAAATTGACTTTGGGCTGAAGATGCGACCGCCGGAGATTTCAGTCGTCAACGAAACGCGCAAACGCACGCAGTCCAGCTGTAAAACAAAAAAAAAATCACACGAAAATCGGCGAAAATAAATCGCTAAAAGCGACACGCGCTTAAAGTGGCTGCCGGAGAATTTGAATTTTAAATGACCCAAGGATCTTGCTCCAGTTATTCTATATAAGAGTGATAGCTTTCGGCTCGGGAGTGTCAGAACAGAGCAAGATGTGGAGCTGGCAGGTAATCCTCCTACTGCTTCCGCTCCTGGCCTCGGCCAAGATCTTTGATCGCTGCGAGCTGGCCCATTCCCTGCAGCATCGCTTTGGACTTCCCGCCGCCCAGGTGGCCACCTTGGTGTGCATTGCCCAGCACTCGAGTGACCTGAACACGGCCGCCTTTGGCGGTGGCACAGGCCTGGGCGGAGGATCGCATGGTCTCTTTCAGATCAGTGATGTCTACTGGTGCTCGCCTCCTGGTCAGGGCAAGGGTTGTGGTCTGAGTTGTGCGAGTCTAAGGGACGACGACATTGCCGACGATGTCCTGTGCGTGAGGAAGATTTATGCGGAGCATCAGAGAATCAGTGGAGATGGCTTTACTGCTTGGCAAGCCTATGGCGCCTATTGCCGCCAGGATGCGGCCTCCTATGTGGCAGGATGTGCTGGCGTTAACACGGCACTTTCGGTGGCTGCTTCCTACCAGAGACCCCAGCAGGTTCAGGTGAATAGCTACCATCAGGCGCCAGTGAATCACTACCATCAAGTGGGTCATCAGCCAGCTAACAGCTACCATCAAGTGGCCCAGACCCAGGTCCAGGGAAAAATCTACAATCGCTGCGAACTGGCTCAGGAGCTATACTATCAGCACAAGCTGCCGATGCCGCAGATACCCACCTGGGTGTGCATAGCCCAGCATGAGTCCTCCTTTAACACAGCTGCCGTGGGTCGCCTCAATTCCGATGGAAGTGCGGATCATGGACTTTTCCAAATCAGCGATCTCTTTTGGTGTACCCACGACCAGCGGCCAGGAAAAGGATGTCAGGCTACTTGCAACCAATTTCTGGACTCCAACATAGTCGATGATGTGCAGTGCATAAGGAGAATCCATCAGGAGCATACCCAGATCTCTGGGGATGGCTTTAATGCCTGGACAGTGTACAAAAGGAATTGCCTCAATCAGCACTACGAACAGGTGGCGGCCTGCTTCGCCAAGCCACCAGCTCCGCAGCAGCATCATCATCATCCGAATGCCATTGGAGGAGGTCCTGTTAAGCCAAAGGTCAGCTATGCGTATCAGTTTGGACAGGTGCAGGTGCAGCAGAGTCCTGCGCCCGCCGTAAATCAATACTATCGACCAGCCCAGCCAGTTGTGAGCCACCAAAGAGTTGAGGTGGCCAATGTGGCTGCCTATCAGGGGAATCCCTTCCTGCGGCCGCGTCTTCCTGTTGCTTCACCACCGAGGCAGCATCCCAATGCCATTGGTGGCGGCTTCAAGGGTCAGACCCCAGCTAATCCCTTTTATTACAAGCAGCAAACTCAGTATCAGCCACACTATCAGGCACACTATCAGACTCAGTCACACTATCAGCAACAGTATCACACCACAGCAAACACAGTAGCGCGCACGGGTAAAGTTTACAATCGCTGCGAATTAGCCCAAGAGTTGTATTTCTCACACAAGTTTCCCATGCAGGAATTGGCCACCTGGGTGTGCATCGCCGAGCATGAGTCCTCGTTCAATACGGCAGCCGTGGGTCGCCTGAATGCGGACGGGAGTGCGGATCACGGCCTCTTCCAGATCAGCGATCTCTACTGGTGCACGCATGACCAAGGTGCCGGCGGCAAGGGGTGTCACATTGACTGCAATCGGCTGCTGGACTCGGACATCTCGGATGACTTGAGATGTGTGCGAACCATTCACGAGGAGCATACCAGACTTTCGGGCGATGGATTTACTGCCTGGACCGTTTACAATGGACACTGCAGGCAGAAAACTCGTGCCGACATAGCCAGCTGCTTTGAGGGCAAAGACATGACGACGCAGGCCGGGATTAAGCCAGCAACGGGCAACGAGCTGGTTAAGAAGGCACCGCCGAAGCCAAAGGGAAAGATCTACAACCGCTGTGAGCTGGCCAAGGAGCTTTATCATAAACATAAGTTACCCATGAAGGAAATTCCCACTTGGGTCTGCATAGCCCAGCACGAATCCTCCTTTAATACAGCAGCCGTTGGAAGACTAAATTCGGATGGCAGCGAGGATCATGGACTCTTCCAGATCAGCGATATTTACTGGTGCACCCACGACCAGACAAGTGGAAAGGCCTGCCATGTCGAGTGCGATCGCCTGATGGATTCCGATATCTCCGACGATGTCCAGTGTATACGCACAATCCATGAGGAGCACACTCGTCTCTCTGGGGACGGCTTCAATGCCTGGACCGTTTACAATGGACACTGCCGGGGCCAGAGCTTGGCCCAGCTGAGCGACTGCTTCGAGGGAAACGAGATTGCAGAGGCGGATAAGATCAGTCCGTATGGAGAGAAGCCTCAAGTGAAGCCACATCAAATTCAAACAGAGCAACCAGTGCAGAGGATTGCCGCCAGTCCAGGATATTTGGGAAATCCCTTCCTGCAGAATTTACAAGCAGCTAAAGCACCTCAAAATCATGTGCCGCCCACCAAAGTTACCAATAAAATTACAAATTCAACACCCAAACAGCCTCCCAGCCATAAACTTTATGCCACAAATCCCTTTTTAAATAGCCAAAAGATTTCTTCAACAAATTTAGTTAAAAATCCGCCTAATGCCACACCTGCAAGTGTCATTTATTCCACCCAGAAGCCCAACTACGATCACAATCCCTTCCTCAAAGCCCCAGGCTCAATCCCACACTCTGTCATTGCCTCACTCGCCGCACAAGAGGAGATCAAGCCCCATGACAGTTTCTCCTATGCCCAGAATCCATTCCTCAGTCTACTTAGCAAACCAATAGTACCGGCTCAAGCACCTATTAAGCCCCAGCCCAAGCCAAAGCCCTCGAGCGCAAGCCCATCTAAGCCCTCTCAGACGGTCAACAGACCCTATGTCAGCAGCGACAGCTTCCGCAATGAGGTGATTAAGTTTACGGCTACTTCTACGGCAGCACCGACTACGTCAAGTACAAGGCAGCCCATAAGTACAACAAGTATTACAAAGCCATCTGTAACAACAACCACGGGCAGACCCTTGACAGCAGCAGCCACAAAGAAACCAGTCTCAACTACGGCCAAAACAACTAAATTGCCGTTATGGTCATGGCAAACTTCTGTCGGAAAAACAACCACGACGGCAAAGCCCACGATAACGGGAAGTGGTAGCCGCTACACAGCCACAACGAAAGCCTCGGCACATCCCACACCAACTCGATTAGTTACTACTAATAAGCCAACTATTGGTAAGACTACTCGGGGAACTGTTCGCACAACCACACGTCCAACTAGTCGTCCAACTACTCAACTAACAACTCGTCCAAATAATCGTCAAACTACCCATCCGACTATTCAACCAACAACTCGTTCAACTACTCGTCCAACTACTCGTCAGACCACTCAACCAACAACTCGTCCAACTTATCGTCAAACTACCCATCCGACTACTCGTCCTTTAACTACAACTCGCCCAACCGTTGGATTCAGTTCAACAACTCGACAACTATATTCCCCAACAACAATACGCACAACTCTTTCGACTACAACACGATATACTACAGTAAACAAGCCCACAACTCGCCCAATTACAACTACAAGACCAATAACAACCCTCCGCCCAATTACTACATCACGGCCAATTACCACCACTCGCTATATTTCCACTATTACAACAACAAAGAACTCTACTCGTAATTCAGGTGTTTATCTACCCACTTCTCGACCAATTTCCACAACCAAATCCACACCTCGTTATACACCAACAATTCGATATACGACAAAATCTCCATACCATTATATAGAAGTAAATAAATCCAGTAAAAGCCCAACAACTCATCAGCCTGCAATAACAAGAACCACCACACGTTACTCAGCACCGACAACTCGTCAAGGAAGCACTACACCAAGGCCATATCTATTCACTTCGACCCCAACAACGAAGAGGAGCGCCACCACAAAAGATCCCTTTGATCATCCGTTTTTCCAAAAATACAAAGCCAAGTTTGATAAGACCACCATAGCTCCTGCACAAAAAACAAAGAGCGACAGCACAAGACTTTCGAATCCAAGCAGCACAACGACCAGCAGTCCATATTATGCAAAATATCAGGAGAACAAAATAAAATCAGCAGCAAAAACCGTTCTTTCCTACGATTTTGGCCACAATAGAACCACAACGATTAGGCCAAAAAGCGCCTTCGATGTTTACCTGAATTGGAACAAGAATTAAGGGACATCCATTAGGGTGACATTTTCGAGACTTGTAAATACATATATGTGTTATTGATTGATGTAATACTCCTAGTTTATCATAATGGCAAAATACTCATACATTATTAATGTTAAATAGGATTTAGATAATAAAATAAAAATAAACTCATGCGAATGCAAAATGTACGAAAATTAATTCAATTTCAGAGACACAAACTCAACTGGTCGTCGGCGGGCCAAGCTGACAACGCGCCAAACGTCGCCAAGTGCGCTCCGGCCGTGGCTTAAAGCAGGGGCTTTGATTAATTTTCGTTAACCCGTTTTCGATCGAGTCTTGTTAACATAAATGCTGAGCACCGCGACAAAGACAAAGCGGACCAAAGAACTGCAGAAATAACGAGTTCTGAATTCCAATTTGGTTCCCAAAAAGTCTTCTTGTATTTCAGCCACTTAATAATTTTGCATTCCTAATGTAAATGTCTGAGGAGCGTCTGATGTGACGTCACAGAAGGCAAATAACGAAAATATTATTCCTGGAAATTTGATAACTTGTTGGACGTATCAAATTTGTATACTCTGTATAAGAATACAACGAGAAAATAAATACAAATTTTATAGTTATAATTTGTTTAAATTATATTTTAGATGTTATAACTCATTAATTATTTGTATATCAAAATGTAATTAATTAACACATTAATTCATTTTATTTAATAATTTAATTATCTAATTCATCAATTAATATTTTAAATCTGATCAGGGTCGTAAGAAGGAAAACGCCATCAAGCGGCCACAGTTTGAACTACGGCTTGTGGGCGAGAGGAAAGAGAGGGAAAAAGCGCGATGGATGTGCCAGTCACAGAACAAAAAAGATGTAAAACAGGGGAATCGATTCCAGCCTTAAAACAAAAAAACAAATTTGGCTTCTTCAAAACGTAAATTTTTTAAACCACAAATCAAAAACGATTTCGATTCAATGGCGCAATTATCGATAGTCGCCGCCGATGGTTGAATTTGGATCATTATTTACGGATAAAACTGCGGTCACACTGCCCACCGATCGCGCCGCAAAACAATGTTTTTGTGAAATATTTGTTTTATTATTCTGTCCACCGTTTTTGTGTGTCCCGTCTAATGGATGAGCGGCGCTTTCTCAAGCGCAAGGAGAAGGCGCGCAGTGACGGCAACAGGGAGCAGGTGGCGATCAGCTGCAATCAATTGGGCGACTTCTACAACCAGCAGGGGAAGTATAGCGATGCCGTCAAGGAGTACGTCCAGGAGGCACAAATCTATACCAGCATGGGCAAGGAACTGGAGACGGCAAAGGCCAAGAGGATGGTGGGCGAGATGTTTACCTTGCTCTGCGACTATGACGCCGCCAAGGATCATATCAACGACTATCTGAGTGAGTGAGCGAAACACCTAAAAAGGTATCATAAACTGACTCCTTCACTTATTCCTGCAGAGATTGCCAAACGCCTGAAGAACCAAGTGGAGGAGCAGCGAGCGTATGCCACTCTGGGTCGCGTGCATCTGCTGCATGGCCAGAGTCTGGCCGACAGTTCCGCCTCAGGGGCCATGGAACAGCTGAAGCAAGCGGAGAAGAGTTTCCTACGAAGTCTTTTGCTTATCAAGGAGTAAGATGCCTAAAAGAAATATTTTCATTTGAATTTGTTTATATTTATTTTCTACTTTATAGACTCTCGGGACAGATTTCAAAGCTGGAGCAGATCGACATGCAAGCTCGCTGTTACCTAAACATAGGCGTGGTGAAAGAGCACATGGATGCTCTGGAGGAGTCCATCGAGTATATCGACAAAGCCATTAAAATCAGTACAACGCACGAGCTATGGGATCTCACCCATTTATGCTACATTTCAATGAGTTTGCTTTACAATTGCAAAAAGAACGACGCAACTGCGGCACTGCGGTACTGCAACATGGCCTTGCAGGTGGCCAAACGGCTGCCGAACAAGGTGAAAAAGATCTGCGAGACCCTAATAACCAAGGCAGAGATACTGATCAAAGCGGGTGACTTTGCCAGCACCAAGCAAATACTCACAAAGGCCTACAAGAAGAACACACCAGATGAGAACGATCGGGCGAGCATTGAGAAACAGCTGAGGATCGTGGTGAAGATCTGTCAAACCCTGGACGATCTTGTGGTCACCAGCTCCGTTGACTATGCCAAATTGAAGATTTTGTACGAGAAACTGGGCGATGCCTGCTGTCACCTGTTGAACTACGAGAAGGCTTTGATTTATTACCAGAAAATGCTGGAAAATGCGGAATTAAATCAAGAGACTGGCAAGAGTCTCGTGCCCATTTACGTGAGTCTCTACCAGACATATCGGGACAGTGGGCAATACGACAAGGCGCTGGAGTATCTGTGGAAGGAGTTTGAGGTCAACCAGGATGTGCCCGCAGAGGCCTTCACCACTCTCTGCACCATTGCCGAAATTTGCGATCAGCAGTCTCAGCCCTTTTGGACCGTTCATGATGTATACCAGAAGGCTCTCCGGCAGGCTGAGAAGGCCGGCAGCTCCTCTGTCAAGCTGGAGAAGATTGCAATGGTGCGACTAAGACGTCTGGAGATTAAGCATAATATGCAGGTTCTTGTCGAGAACCTTGAGTCGGAGGCCAAGGCCAAGGGCATCGATTTGTCCCATGAAGATAGTTTTGAAGGTGACGACGAGGATTCCGAAGGAGGGGATGCCCCTGTTCAGCAGAATACTCCGGACTGGGACGATGACTTCGACTTGAATACGCTCACCGATTCCGATGCTAGCGATCTGGATGAGACCGAGAAGCCACGCCCGCAGAGGGCCACCCGTGGAAGCAGATCCTATACCATCAAAAAGAACAACAAGGGCGAAACGCAGCTGCACCAGGCGTGTATATCGGGTAACCTGGAGCTGGCCAGACGACTCATTGACCAGGGTCACACGGTCAATGTACGAGATCATGCTGGATGGCTGCCCCTCCACGAGGCCTCGAACCACGGTTACCGGGAGATTGTGGAGCTGCTTCTGGATAAAGGCGCTGCATCGGCCATCAATGACAAAGGTGGAACCAGCTGCGATGGCATAACTCCGCTCTTCGATGCCTGCTCAAACGGATACCTTGACGTGGCTGAACTCCTGCTGGACCGTGGAGCAGATGCCACTGTGCGAACGGATTACAATGAGACGTGCATTGCCGGACTTGATAAGTGGCGCCAGACGGCGCAGCTGGTGGACGGGGAGCAGGCTCAGTATGCCCAACTAAGAGAGCGACTCCTGCGCACTCTCTCCAAGGTGGGCATCTGCAGCGACCGTAATGCTCGTCCCCTAACAAATTCCAATGTACAAAGACCCAGCAGAGACGAGAGGCTGAGCCAATCGGACGCGGAGGAGGACGAAGAAGAAGCTCTTCGTGAGAGCCATAGGAGATCCCTCAGGCACAATCGCTCGGCAAGTGATTATGGAGCTAAAAAAGCGGAGAGCACCTCTCAGCCAAGTGCCAGCAAGGAGTATAAGAGCGTCATGGCCCAGCTAAAGAGACCCAATCGCATCTCCGATGAACAGCCCATTTCCAGCACCAACAGCAAGCAAAAACGAAATGCCTTTCTGGACGAGGAAGAAGTGGATGCGGACAACTGGCTGATTGACGACGTGGGGCCAGAACGTAAGCGTAAGCGGATAAACTCTGGCAGTCTCTCTATTCGTCCCTCAAAGGAGAACCTGCAAGATACAGCCTCGTCGCTGCCTATTGACTGGGAGGAGGATCTGCTCCAGGCTACGCCAGAAACGGACTCTTCCCAACGCCAAAAGCAGTTGCGTAAGCTCACCTTGTCACGCTCTTCCAGTATGAATAGCAATAAAAGCAGCAGCGCCTCTGCTCCGGCTCCCAGCAGGAGAAAACATCAAGCCACCCTCATGGACAGCGGCTTTAGTCGCTTCCGCAGCGAGAGTCCCTGTGGCAGCGAGTCCTCGCTGGATGGCGCCGCCTCAGTGATCAGTCTGCGTACCATTGAACCCGACTCCACCACAAGTATTCAACTGCTCATCTCCCCGTCCAAAACGTCACCCATAAAAGTACAGACCACTCCCGTTCTGGCCACTACTGTGTCCTTCAAAATCAAAGTGCAGGACGAGTTTTTGCTGGTCCCTATTGAGCGTAAGAAGCTGCAGGATATCAACATGCGCTGGCTGGCTGAAGAGGCGGGAAGGCGTTATAACAAGTAAGTGAATTGATTAAGGTCCAAGATCCTATTTCTAATTCTAATTACAATTTTTAGATTGACAGGCCTGACGCCTCTCCTGCGACTTAAGACTGCTGATGGCTTTGCCTACGAGGAAACCGATCCGGTGAGCGTGGCACTGGAGCAAAACATGCTGATGGCCACCATTCTGGACTGGAAAATATCACCACTTTCGCAGCGTTATGAGGAAATGTGCCATCAGGTTCAGAAAAGTGAGTGCTCAACCAATAATTCAAGTTTATTATAAATAATCACCGATATTCCTTCTCCTACAGCTGTGGATAACAAAGTAAAGCTACTGTTGGAACGCTCGCAGAGTACCCAGATGCTGGAACTTTCTGGTCTGTGGATGCGGGCATCGCAAACAGAACCAGTATTTAAGGCACTTCTGCACCAGGCTAGACTGACAGTCTTGGATCTTTCCCGTAACTTCATTGGCAACGAGGGTTGCCAGCAGTTGGGCAAATCCCTGCCCACGCTACTTCAACTCAAGGCTCTGCGACTGGAATGCAATGCGATTGGCTATCAGGGACTGGAGGCTCTTTTGTGCGGTCAGGGAATGGATAAACTAGAGCTCCTAGAGGAACTAAACCTAAGCAAGAATCCTTTGGGCAATGCCAGTTTACGGATGCTGCATAAGTTCTGCACAAGTCCCGCTGGTCGTACGCTAATCTCACTGAATATTGCCCAGTGTGAGTTGACGGAGCTGCAGGACTTTGATCTGGCCTTCCATCAACTCACCCGCTTCGATATAAGCTTCAATCAGCTCACCCACCAGAGCGTGCGTCAGCTGACTGAACAGCTCAACAGTTGCCGTTTGGAGCACTTGAATCTCAGCTATATTCGCTGGCCCCTGGACGAGGCCAGTGCCTTTGCATTAGGTGAACTGTTGGTAACGCTTCTGGAGGGTGGCACCTGCGAACGTTTTACTCGAGTGGAACTTGCCGGCTGTGGACTGAGCGATGGGCATCTTTACAAGATAAGCCAACACCTGGGCAAGGCCAAGCAGCTTCAATGGTTGGATATAAGCGATAATGGCAAGCTGAGTGGCACTGCCTTTGGCTATATTCTAGATGAACTGCCCCAACTACGCACAATACTGGCCACCAATTGTTCAAATCTTCTGGATGATTCTCGTCTCCAGAAACTGGAAGCACAGAAGCAGCTGCCAAGACGCTTGGAACTCACAATTGATGAGCAGGTGTTCTCCACGCCCGGAGCCTTGGGAACCTTGAAATCTCTTTGGGAGCTGCAGTTCGGCGACAAAGCCAAGATGCTGATGACATCGAATAAACGAAAGAGTGGCAGGCGTTTCAAGGGGATTCTAAAGCTTTTGGCTGCCGAGAATGAAGCGGAATAGCGCAACACAAAGTGATGTCTCATCATGTATAAACAATTTTGTTGTTCCCTAGATTAGTTTTCTTTTATGTTTGACAATATATATTTATAAAGCAAAAATCTGCGTAGACGCCTTATCTTTTGGTAAGTGGGACAAACACTCAGCCCCCACTGGCGGCTGGGGCTTATCTTATCGACGGGTGATAGCTGGCGAAATAATTTAACCTGACAAAACCAACACTAGACTATAGACCCTTTGGGGTAAGTGTAATTTCCAATTCAACTTAAGGACTTAATAGATACTTTTGGTAGCAATGTTACAATATACTTTTCATGCCTCAAAAGTGTTTGATTTGCTTTCAACTTAAGGACAATGTTCCCCCCAAAAAGCTGAAATTATTTCTTTTAATTATTACTTATTTTATTTATCGATTTTGTGAATGTGGTCTAAAAATGAGCATGAGGACGATTGAGGTAAATGGCAGCGATGAGGAATCCTTGAACGTTGTGCCTTAGGCACTGCCCTTTGCAGCCTCGTACATGTTTCGCGAGATGATGAGACGCTGGATTTGGGAGGTGCCCTCGTAGATTTGGTAGATCTTGGCATCACGCATCAGCTTCTCCACGGGATATTCGCTGTTGAAACCGTTGCCGCCAAAGATCTGCACCGCATCGGAGGCAATCTTGTTGGCCATATCAGCGGCATGGCACTTGGCGATGGAGGCATAGTAGCTGTTGCGGCGTCCCTGGTCGATTTCCCAGGCGGACAGACGCCACGCCAGACGGGAGGTCTCCACACCGATGGCCATATCCGCCAGCATGAACTGCACAGCCTGATGGTAGGCGATGGGCACTCCAAAGGTCTTGCGCTCCAGCGCGTACTTAAGAGCCTCATCCATACAGCGCTGTGCCAGGCCCACGGCACCGGCGGCCACCGGGGGACGGGTCTTGTCAAAGGTGCCCATGGCAATCTTGAAGCCGGCACCCTCGCCAATCAGCACATTTTCCTTGGGCACGCGCACATCCTCGAAGGTGATGCCACGAGTGTCGGAAGCGCGCTGTCCCATATTCATCTCCTTGCGACCGGGCGTCAGACCAGGAGAATCGCGCTCCACAATGAAGCCGGTGAAGGCCTTGCTGGGCGGGCACTTGGGATCGGGATTGGTGCGGGCCAGCACAAAGTACCAGTTCGCCACGCCACCGTTGGTGATCCACATTTTCTGGCCGTTGATCACCCACTCGTCGCCCTTCTTCTCGGCGCGGGTCTTGATGCCGCTCACATCGGATCCAGCTCCGGGCTCTGTGACACCGTAGGCAGCCACCAGCGGCTCCTCCAGCAGACGACCCAGGTACTTCTTCTTCTGCTCCTTGTTACCGGACAAGATCACAGGTGTTTGCTGCATCCAATGAGAGGATTTAGAACATCTTTTGGTGAGTCTTTTTCAAACCATTTAACTTACGCCCAGACCACTGGCCTCCAAGGCGGTCATAATGCCGGTGCAGCCGTAGGCCAGCTCCTCGGCCGTCAGGCAGGTGGTGAACACATCGAGATCCATGCCACCCAGATCAGCGGGAATGTGATTGTTCATCAGACCCAGCTCCCAGGCCTTCTTGATGATGGGCCACGGGTACTCGCCGCTCTTGTCGTACTGGGCGGCCACTGGGATGATCTCCTCGCGGGTGAACTTGCGGGCCAGCTCCTGCAGCTGCTGCTGCTCCTCGGTGAGGGCAAAGGAGGTGCCATTCGGCGAGACGTGAGAGACGGCGGCATAGGAGCGACTTTGGGCCACCAGCTGGCGCAGAGCGGGCGCAGCTAGCTGTGTTTATTAGAAATATTTATTAGAGTTATGATCTGGCATGAGAGATTGCACGATCTAGCGGATTTTAGACTATAAAATAAGTCTTTTGATGCCTTTTAAAATCAGCGAATGTCTTTTGTATATAATCTTTTGACTTGCTATGCTTTAGGTTATATCAGGACCGATAATAAAGGTTCACATTCCAATTCAAATCGAGTGCAAAACATTCGCCCGTTAGACGCCGCTAATAATAATTGCCGCTGGGGGGGCAAAGTACAGATGATTGCTGGCAGATAAGCAACAACAAATGTGTTTACGAAAAATATAGCACACATATATGTATATATGCATGAATATATAATGCCGTATCGTAGACGATCAACAGTTGCTGTCGTCACTAGACAGAACTTTGAACCCACGCAATTCACATAGTTTTTTTTCACTTTTCCGCTCCGCAATTTAACTGCTATGCTCACCTTGTTGAGGAACGCCATTTGGTTATGGTTTTATTTTAGTGCTTTTTTATTCAGATTTAACTAGGTCGCCGTACTAACTCGTCGGTGGCTAGCAGCGAAATGATCCAAACGAGTTGGCGGTGCACCGGTACAGCGATATTTGTACATGGCGGTACGGCGAGCAGCGACGCTTGGACATTGGACCTTGTTGCCGTTGCCAGCGGAGCAGCAAAGCTACAGACTCTTGGTGGTGACACACGTACCACAAGCATATGTATATTCACATCCCTGGGTACATACATCCAGCTGGTAGAGATATAGGAGGAATGCTCTCGAATGTTGTATGCGCTGTCGTTTCAAATTTTGTGGAAAGGTTATACGCATTGATTAGATTTAAATTTATTTACTTGGGGCTTTAGAAGACATTCTTTCAGAAACAGAGGTATTTTAATAAATTTAAATAGTAAAAAACTATATTTCTATTTTTATCTTCTTATTATATGTTTATGTCATTATAAACTGGAATAACAGAGACACACCCCCTTTTTTGAGAAACAAATGTATCTCGTCAAATACCCTTTAGTAAAAGCACTGAAAAACGTACCTACAATACAACGTAAGCTTGGGAAAATAACGTAAGGGCAAAAGCTCTTAGCTTAAGCAACGTAACGCCAAGTTTATAGGGAAGTCTGGGTAAAAAAAAAGAGTTCAAGGGTATATAAGGCTATAAGATAAATAACTATTGAGGAAGAAATATTTTCATTTGTTGAATGAAAACTTCAAAAGTTTGAATTTCGTCTAAATATCTTCAGTAGAAATATTAAGAATAAATCAATCACTTATTTCACAAAAATATAAAAATGTTGTAAATATAAATAATAAT
Source organism: Drosophila anomelani (assembly GCA_035045905.1). Lineage (NCBI taxonomy): Eukaryota > Metazoa > Arthropoda > Insecta > Diptera > Drosophilidae > Drosophila > Drosophila anomelani. The sequence continues at coordinate 17,896,583 of JAWNOO010000165.1, forward strand.
TTAGCTAAAAATCAAACGATATCAAATACTAGGTAATATAAATTTAACTATAAATGTAAGCACATAAAATTATGTTTCAAATTAAGAAAAATCGTATTAATGATATTATTTTTTTAAGAAATATAAATAGCATTATATCTTTTCTTTCTATACTCCTTCCAAAGACCTCGGATGACTTGTTTATCAACAACTACATAAGCGAACAGCTGAAAGACCGTTTTTGTTTTGGCACTGGCTGAAGTTGTTGATAAACAACTCATCCGAGATCGTTGGCCGCTGCTGCAGCAAAACAGAAGCTTTTTGTGTGAGAAATTGTAAAGGGAGGTCGAGAAGCCAAGAGATGATTAACTGGTTGATAAGCTTAAACTCATTTCGATCGCTTAGTAGTTAAAAAATAAGTAGTTTTTAGGGTTTTTTAAAAAAAAAAACAACTTAATAATTTTGTATATATCAGAAATATAAATAATTATTATTTACTGTCCCCGATATATGTATACACAGCAATCTCCAGCAAAACGAATTGGTAGTCCGTGACACAGTTGACAACCAGTAGATAAAGAGCAGAGCGAGACGTAGTAGGGCAGGAAGGCATCATTAAATCAGCATCCGCAACCAAAATCAGCATCATCAGTGGGAGGCCGTGTAGACAACAAAAAAAAGGAGCAGGAGCGGGGTGTCTCTTATCAGCCAGGCGCATAAAACTGGGTCCGGTTAAAGCTCTTCCGCCAGGCAGGACTCCGAGCAGAGCCCGACTCGGAGCCGAAGTGGTTCGGGTTCGGGTGGTGCCATGGCGGGTGGCTCGATGGCTGGATGGCCGGGGGAGGGGGTGGTGGAAAGTCCCGTGGCATCTAAGGCACAACTGGGATAGCTGCTGGTCCTAGGCTGCTTGCCAGTCAGTCATTTGACATTGCTCTTGCGAGAAGGTTGTCCACGCTCCGAGCCAAAATCCTCCGTTGCCGCCGTCTGCTCCATCGCTTCCACAAGTCCCTGAGAGAAAGTGAGTGCCAGTGCGTGTGTGTGTGTGTGTTCCGTGCTGCCCACTCCCACTTCTGGGATACATATAGAGCCCCCCTCGCAGGGAGCAGTGAAAAGTTAAACAAGTGTTACCTAAGCCTCCTAAAAATATAAATAGTAGCGAACCGCTGTCGAAGGTCTCGTCAAGATGGCCCAGTTTGTGACCCACATACAGCCTACGCTGATGGAGGCGTCGCAAGGTCATGTGCCCCACCACCACGGCCATCAGGTGGGTGTGCAACACTCGTCGCATCTGCCCCATAGCGGACACAATATGCCCTCGCCCCCAACACACAATCACCACCACGGCCATGGGCATGGTCACCACTCTGGCGGCGGTCATCATAGCGGAGCTGCTTCTTCCGCGGCTCATCCTCACAAGCAGACGCACCACACCAATACCACCGCTGGACACGCCTCCAAGACGCAGCATCATAGCCACAGCCCGCCCTCGCAGATCCACTCGCCGCCAGCGGAACACCATCCGGATCATATTGGCCATTACGAGTACTACCAGCACCAGCATGAGCAGGTCTTTCACCATGAGGGCGGAGCTGCCAAGCAGCAGCACCCGCACCACAGTGCCAATAAGCACGAGCACTGCCCCACAGGACACCAGAGTGCGGTGAGTGTAGACCTTCTCGGGATTACATCATAGGGAACTGGGAAGAGCGAGTTGCTCCCTATTTTTTTTTTTAATAAAGATAGATGGTCGTCACGTGATCTGGGAGGGCTCAGAGGGGACAAAATTAGAGGTCACCACCTCTAATGGGTTGAAAAGGATACGATGGAGTCGTAAAATTTGGAATAGCTTTTATAAGCGGGTTCATATTTGTATGTATCCGCCTTTTTATCCTCCAATACTTTTTTATGGACAACACTTTTCACTCGGCTAAAAGGATGAGAAGGACCTAAGCCAATAAAAAGCTACATTTTAAATGTGTGGTGTGCCATTATCTAAGGAATTTTATGGGATCTTGCTTGCATATCTTGTTAAAAGATTAAAGGAGGCGTTTTTCACACATATCCTAGTAACTTTTACGATGTATCAACTTCCAGATGTGGGATAAACGATACAGAAAACCCAGATAACATCATCAACTGGCTGCTGACATGAATCATCCTTGAAAGTTGCACATGAACCACAACTTTTTGCGGTAGTCACACATCTTGAGGAGATACTACTCCTGTCCCCGGTCCCATCCCAGCGATGACGCAATTGTAATCCTTGGACTGACTCCGTTCAATGCCAAATGAGTCATCGGGTCAGGCAATGCGCTTCCGTTGTCCTTGCGGGGGCATTAACAACTCCTGCTGGCGCCCGGATGCCTGGCGTTTCCATAACTCGACACAATCCTGAGGTCGACGCACAGCTAAAAGCTCTTTTTATTCGCAATCTTCTCGGCGGCTTCTGTGTTTGGCCTTTATAAATAGCCAATTTGGCTAAATGTACTGGCTAAAATGCTGCTCTCTTTGCCAGCTCACTCTTTACTTTGGCATAGCCTGCGGCGGTGCGGTCTCTGTGTGCTCGCTCAGGTCTATTCTATTCTATTCCGTTCTGTTTCGGGGGCCTCTCGACCGATGGATGGGGCGCATTCGAAAATAATTCAGAAAACGACTCGAATCGACTCGACTCGTCTCGGTGCGGCTGCCGCGCGTGAGCCCCTCAATAGACAATATCTAGATATATATACGCGCATATATATATTTCAATTTATTGGCCCGCAAGTTGAGGCTCTTCGCTGGACAAGCAGGGAGATCTGGGCAAATGGAGACGCTAAAGAAACGCTTCCCATCGCTGCAGAGTTTGGGCGTAAGTTGACGACACCTTGGACTCAATTTATGTAATTCCACGGCAGAGGCAGAGGCGCATATCCCCCATAAAAAAAATAATATTTAAAAAAAAAAAACAAGAACCTATAGCATCTGTTTTAGGTCGCCCTATAAATACAAATATTCCACCAGCTAAATTGGCCAGCGATGTGTACGAGGAATTTTACATTTTTCATAATTTTGTGCGTGCCTCGGTTTTCCTTTAATCGAATGTGTTGAGTTTTCCCCCCTCAGGTGCAGTGGAGTGAACACGGTGAAAATGTTTCCATTTCCCCCCTGAAATTACCCACGAAATGGCGATTTTGGCGTGCTCAAATTTTGTTGCGTTTTTTGGGGTCGTCAGAATTATGGCCAATCAGCTCATCAAGCTGGTAATTTACTTAAGGCATTGCCCCAAAAACATTTCTGCCACGGTGTTGTTTTTTTTAAGGGGATTCGGGTGGGGCGGGTCGTTGAAATATCATATTGCTGCCGACAGCCCACAACAGCTACAGCGATGCTAACACAAATATTAACTTAAAGGCGGGGAGGATTCAAGAACTTATTTCGGGGCATCGAAGTGTGGATACTCTTTTGGGGAATAAATTGGTTAAATTGGGTGAATTATTAACCATAGAAAGGGTTTAATTCAAAGAAATTAAATAGAAAAATGTGCATACACACAATTCGTATAAAATATATTTATTTTTACTTAATAAAGTTTAATAAAAACTTTATCTTCTCAAATTTAAGAACGAACTATGATACTTGAGCTTTGATATTTTATATATAAACTTTATAAACCACCTATATATTTTTTAAATATATTTCCTTGAAGATAATACACAAATTTTATGATATTTAATTTTAATGTCAAATATTCAACCTGCCATAAATATAACTTTCAAACTATATTTCCCTCGGGGGTTTAGCCAATTTTATTTAACCCAAGGCAAGAAAAGTAATTAAAAATCTATCAATTGCATGGCTGGAAACTAAAGGAAAGCCTTTGAATTATTAATTAAGCAATACACAAATGACAATAGCCAAACAAGGGGAGAGTATATACTATATAAACACTGCTGGAGTACCGGGTGACATGCGAAAGAGCCATTTGGTTTTGGGCCCACCCTATGCAAGCCCAACACTGGGGCTTTTGGCTTTAAAGTGCGAACGGGAAACCCCTTCGCTTGGTCAAAGAAACCAAACAAACAGGGCAGGCGATAAAGGCCAAGTGAATGGACTTAGATATCCGGAAAAAAGGGGAAGCTCTTTAATTAAATTCAAAATGTGGCTGCCACCTTCCGGGGCGAATGCATTTACCCCAGTTAATTACCTGCAACGTGATTCACGCACACCCATTCCTTTGTTTACGCCACAATTTGTCCCAGTCACGATGCAATTTGAAATGCAATTTTATGCAATCTCTCAAAGGGGATGGTTTCCTTCTTTCCCCCCCGGAGAGAGAGAGGGGTGGGTTTCCTGTCTAAGAAACAGAATTAATGGCACTGGCCCTGCTTCGCCTTACTTGGCACAACGTGACTGGGAATGCATACGCATCCGATTGGGATTTTCGACCTCTCGATGCGGAAGCCCTCAAGGGGGTGGGTTTTGGGGTGTGATTTTCGAACTGGGCTCTCCATCATCCGAATCGCCAGTTCGAAACTGGCAAGTAAACAAAGTCCAGGCGAGCGAGGCGCGTCTGCGCCGCAGCTAATCCCCAACTGGAAGGATTCCGGCCATCCAGCCGTCATCCGTCAGCCGTCAACCAACTGTGGATTGTGTGCACTCGCTCGTCCCGGCCCGGCCTTTATTTACTCTCGGTCAACAGTGCTTTCGGGCCGGCAGACTCATCTAGGGGTAGGACCACTCGTTCCGGCCATGTCCATGTGAGTTCGTGTGTACTTGGCTAATTAGTCTAATGTGCTAACTGAAATTGTCGGTGGAACTTAATGCCCCAGATTTTATTGTGCCTGCCATCATGGTGGGTGATTAATGTGGGTCTTGTTAGGATAGTTAAGCCCCGTGAAGGATAACTACATTTCCGTAAATATTTGTTAAAGAAACTGGGGTGTGGTGCACTTTATTCTAGTTGGATTAAACAAACAAATATCTGTAAGAGCTCTAAGCAGAAAAGGAAGTTACATTTTCTGGGGCTGGTTTTATAGGATATATTGCTTTCTACTGAATAAAACCCCCTCTGCTATTTGTTTTATATCTCTGGTAAAAATATAAATAATGTCCTTTTTATTTGCGTAACAAATAAATGTTACAAATTTCAATATAACGACATTAAAACTGGATTATGTTTGGGAAAAGGGGTGGAAAATGGCCTAATGACATTTGAGATTTGAGCTTGAATAATGGAAAATGTTGCTTTTGTATATTACTCTTCCTTGAAAATTGAAATTATAGTAAATTCTTGATTATAAATACTATAGGACAAAATTGTATAAAATTTTACAGTCTATAATATTCATATATCCCTGCAAAAAATTCTTTTAAACTAAGATTTTTATATAGAAAGCAATAAAGAATACATTATAATTTTAACAGATACTTTTGGACTATTTTCAATTAATTATAATTTCAGTAGAGAACAGAAATACACATCATTAAATGATGACTTGTCTGTTTTTAATGATTAATGAACTTTTCTGCCCTTTATCTTACGATCTCAATTTACCCTAAACCGAAACCATCAAAATCCTAGTTCGACATGCATTAAATTTAAAAAAATTCTTAAAAATAATGCAATTTAAGCCGTGACTTCCTTTATAGCACGTGCTCTGGGGACTATAAAAACGTCAACAATAACAAAGGGCACGTGCCGCATGGTGCGGCGGGGGGTGTAGCGACAGAGAGAATCTTTGGTTTTCCTGTCACTTCCATTCGAACACTCCGCTTCCAGCGGTCGAACAACCCTCGAGTTTTTAGGGGGTGGACTTTCCAATTGGATTGGCCAAGTGCGCAGGTCCTTCGAACAGTCCTGGCCACGGCGACAACTGAAGTTACCACCACTCGCGGCAGGACTTGTCGCATCCAGTCTGGAGTTGAACATCGAAGAAAACGGCAGCAACGAAAACTGCTCCTCGAAAACCGTGAATTCAGAAGGGACTGTGTGAGAGCAGCCAGAAAATCCAATCAGACACCCATACACACACCCTGACAAAGGCGCACATCCATACACCCTTACACATACACACTGACACGCACACACTCGACTCGGTCGCCCCGTACGAACACACCCTCCTCGCACACACTCATGCACTCGTGTACATATAGCTTACATAAAGTCTAAGGAAAAATCGATAGGAGTGCATTTAATATTCAAAATCGGAAAAAAACCTGAGAAGGTCTCGAGCAAATCCTCGAGGCAAGTGAGTTTTCCGCAAGATCCTGTGGCTGAGGAAGAGTTTCTGGGGGCCAGTGAAAAAATATGACTAAGCTGCAGTGACGACATACGCCGCCGTCGCCGCTTACACAATTTCTCTACACCGAATTACAATCGCAGACTTAAACGCCAGGCGGACATTTGCCAATTTGCGAAAAAATGGTCACCGAAAATGGAGCTCAGGTAAAGGACAATTTTTCTACTTGGATTTTTGTGGGGAAAAATCAAGCTTTTCAGGCTTAAAGTCTGAGATTCCTGGGGGGCAGCCATGTTGGCGTCCATTTTGCGGATTATCGATTTTTCGTTGTCTGCCTGAAAAAGTGCAGCAATTGGGAAAATCTGTTAAATAGGTCTTTTACAAAGATTTTCTTTATATTCTTTTCAACTAAATAAAGGATATTTGGGTTATTTTAAGGGTTTCTTAGGGGGTTGTTAAGGTCTTTTTCCTCCCCTTCAAGAATGTTTATTGATTTTTCACTCCTTTTAATTTGTGGGCGTTGCAGGCAATATACGATTTTAACCTGAACAATGGTCTAAATATAATTGCTGTACTAACCAACGGCAATTGGGCCCAGTTGGTGGCACCACCACCACTACTTGGTGGTGTCCCTTTAATCGGAACTGGGTGTGGTGCGTGCGTGTGTGTGTTTGTTGGCAGCAGCAGCGTAAGGTAATCGAGATTTAGGTTAAACCTTATGATGACATGCGACATTCGTGCCAAGATGGGGGAAAAATCCATATTATGACTCACTTTTTTTCATCTGCTCTTCGAAGCAGCAGCCAGCGGCATTAAGCGATTATTTGTTGCTCCTGCCAAGGACCTCCACTTGGAGATTGATTGGCCCTAAAGCATGCTTTTCAAGAGGCAACATGGCCACACAAGTTCAAAGCGAATCCACTTCCACACTTCAAGGCGAAACTCCTTTGGACGAGCACTCGATTTGCTTGAGCGGAGCTCCTCGTTATACAATGACGAAAGCGGGGGCGAGGCCGAGCCCAAGCACCTTTGAACTTTTGGCTCATGTCTGTGGGCCACCTCGTCCCAGCACGGTGAAAAAAGAGGAGTAATAGGATAACCTTTTCAGAATTTCAGATTTTGGGAGAGGCAATATTTTTACAGGGGAAAATAATATCAACTTTAAGGGAAATTAATTTTAAAATCCCAGTTTTTAAAATATGAACTATAAAAATGAGTTTGTTGAAATAATTTCTAGAAAATTATTTAAATATAACAATTTGTCTTTTAAAATAGCTTTTAAAAAACTTTTTTTTAACAAGTAACTTGTTTAAAAAATAAGTAAATGATTACTAAACTTGTATTTTTGTATGCAAACCCAAAGAAAATCTTAAGTTTTTTTTAGTAAGAAAGAAACTGTCAGTCAAATTACGTAAATATAGTTTTTAGACTTCAATATCTTGGTCATAAACTAATATAATATCATAGAGCTAATGGTAATTTATTACCCAATTTAGAAGAATATAAAAAACATGGTGTTTCGGTATTTTAACAGTAAATAAAATCAACTATTTCAATTGTTAAAACCAAATATAAAAATATTAAAATCTCCTAATTAAATTGATATAAAATCATGTTATAATATAACATTTTAGTTTGAAAACAAGGCCCAAAATGGTATAAAATCTTTATGTGTAGAATGACTGCTTTAATATTCCCCTGTGCACTCAAGCAAACAGACTTCAGACTTCAGGAAGTATAGCCAGAGCAAACATGCCCTTATTCAATTCGTATGTATGTATGCCCAGGGCATATGAAATGAGTTCTTTTATTGGACCGCTTCTGTATATCCTTCACACACACTTCCTTGTTTGCCAAAAAGGAGGGCGGCGATGGGTGGTCCTAGCGCCCAGGAAGCGAGTCTCTGGCAGTGTCTGGGCTGCGGTCACTCTCCAGCGATGTCGTGTGTGCGAATTTTGCTGTTTGCTGCTTGCCTTCCAGTGCGAAAAGTTCCGATTTGCCGACTTCCAGTTGCAGTTTTCAGACGCGACATGACGTCATTTTCGACATCGAAAATCGAAATCCTGACGAGCACTATTGAGGGGGGAGAAAAACATAAACAAAACATGGCTAACAACCACCCAAAGCTGGAACGATGGCATCGACAGCTGAGCCCGCGACCCAGTGGGTGGAGTGGGTGCCCATTGGGTGGGCGTTGGCCATTAGACCAAAGTTACACCCCGTACACCTGCGCCAAAAGCCGGAAAACGACTGAAAGCGCTGACCCCTCGCCTTGACCGTCGCGAGTTGAACTTGAGGCAACGGGCAGGTGCATAATAACGATATGTAACCATCGCACTTGTAGTTGGGCCACCAAACTTGGAGTTGCGCAACCTAGCAACGATCAATAAAACTCCAAGTGCACCCACCCACAACACCCAGGTGATGAATACGCAGCTGGCACGCAACTGAACTACTTGTACCTACAAAAAAAAAGAGATGGAAAGTTTTTTTGGCAAGCGGAAACTTTGCAAAGATAGATTACTTTGTGGTTGATAAATGCCGACAAGCAATTACTTCTTGATGACCTTTGGCTCCTCAGGATTACTGGTGTGAAAATAAGGCTAATTTTGCAGTCGGAGAGCCATTATTTATTGCCCTTTTCCCAGAATACTATTTATAGAGGAATACTTGTAAAATTAGTACCTATTACGAGGTTAAATTAAAGTTATTGTCTTCGAGAATTAAAATAAATAATAAAAGCTGAGATTTTGGGAGTTTGAAAACGTTCTTCAGTGAAAATTAAAATTTTCTCTAATTATTTACTATAAAAAAAGTCTCTTTTTAGTGTGAATGAACTAAGATATAACATTTTTTTTATAGAATTCTTAACAATAAGCTATAATTGTTTTATTACAGGGCGATGGAAACACTTCCTTCCTGCGTGCCGCTCGCGCTGGCAACCTGGAGCGTGTTCTCGAGCATTTGAAGAATAATATTGACATCAACACCAGCAATGCGGTAAGTTTTACAAAAAAAATCTTAGAAAAAATACAATTCCTAAACAATAACCTTCCAACTTTCCCCATAGAACGGCTTGAATGCCCTGCACCTGGCCTCTAAGGATGGCCATATCCATGTTGTGTCGGAGCTGCTGCGCCGCGGAGCGCTTGTGGACAGTGCCACCAAGAAGGGCAACACGGCACTCCACATCGCCTCGCTGGCCGGACAGGAGGAGGTGGTAAAGCTACTGCTGGAGCACAATGCCTCGGTCAATGTTCAGTCCCAGAATGGATTTACGCCCCTCTACATGGCCGCCCAGGAGAACCACGATGCGGTGGTTCGTCTGTTGCTCTCCAACGGAGCCAACCAGAGCCTGGCCACCGAAGATGGCTTCACCCCGCTGGCGGTGGCCATGCAGCAGGGCCACGACAAGGTAGTCGCTGTGCTTCTCGAGAGCGATACCCGCGGCAAGGTTAGGCTGCCTGCGCTGCACATTGCCGCCAAGAAGGACGACGTCAAGGCCGCCACCCTGCTCCTGGATGTGAGTATTCTTTAATAGAACCAAAACGGTACCAAAGGCTGACTTAAATCCCCTTTTCGACTCTTCCAGAATGACCACAATCCGGATGTGACTTCCAAGTCGGGCTTCACCCCCCTGCACATCGCCTCGCATTATGGCAACCAAAACATTGCCAATCTGCTGATCCAGAAGGGTGCCGATGTCAACTACTCGGCCAAGCATAACATCAGTCCGCTGCACGTGGCCGCCAAGTGGGGCAAGACCAATATGGTCTCCCTGCTGCTGGAGAAGGGCGGAAATATCGAGGCCAAGACCCGGGATGGTCTCACCCCGCTTCATTGCGCCGCTCGCTCGGGACACGAGCAAGTGGTGGACATGTTGCTCGAACGGGGAGCTCCCATCAGCGCCAAGACCAAGAACGGTTTGGCACCTCTTCACATGGCCGCCCAGGGTGAGCATGTGGATGCCGCCCGTATCCTTTTATACCATCGTGCCCCCGTCGATGAGGTGACCGTGGACTATCTGACTGCCTTACATGTGGCTGCTCACTGTGGTCATGTCCGGGTGGCCAAGCTTCTACTGGATCGTAATGCGGATGCGAATGCGAGGGCCTTGAATGGATTCACTCCACTGCACATTGCCTGCAAGAAGAACCGCTTGAAGGTGGTGGAGCTGCTGCTGCGCCATGGCGCCAGCATTAGTGCCACCACGGAGAGTGGACTGACGCCGCTTCATGTGGCTGCCTTCATGGGTTGCATGAACATTGTCATCTATCTGCTGCAGCACGATGCCAGTCCCGATGTGCCCACTGTCCGAGGAGAGACGCCACTTCATCTGGCCGCCAGAGCCAACCAGGTGAGTTGGCAACACAAAGAGTTTTAGGGAAAGTGCTCATCTTATTTCAATCCCGTTTCAGACCGACATCATTCGCATTTTGCTGCGCAATGGCGCCCAGGTTGATGCTCGTGCCCGTGAGCAGCAGACTCCGCTGCACATCGCCTCGCGACTGGGCAATGTGGACATTGTGATGCTCCTGCTGCAGCATGGTGCCCAGGTGGATGCCACCACCAAGGATATGTACACAGCCTTGCACATTGCCGCCAAGGAGGGCCAGGATGAGGTAAAAGAACTGATAGCGAAAAAGATCACCGACCACATCGACACCGTTTACCTGATGCAACTGTTTTGGATACGCCATCAGGAGTTTTTCATTTGATATTTAGTCCTTACTCGACTTTTTTTGATTTTTCCTTGAATTATGAGTATTATGATGAGTTGTCTCTTTTGATCTTGTGTTGTTCTTGCTTTTTTGTTTGTTTTCGAATAAATGTTGCAACTCTTTTTTTTAGTAATTATGGTATTATTTATGGAATTTCATTATTTTCTGATGTTTTTCAGTTTTATTTTCAGCATTTGTAGCATAAAATTATTTGATTTATTGTAAAATATTTAAATATTTTTTGATTTTTCAGTTTAAAATGAAATATTGGATTGAGATTTGGAATTTTTCTTGATTTTGAATACATGTTGTAAGTCCTTTTTCAGTTTTTTGGTATGTATGTATTGTCCTGTTTTTTCACTCTTTTTAAAATAATTTTTAACCGAATTTAAAGGTTTAAATTTTTTAAAATGTTAACTTTAAAACCTTCTCTAGGTGGCCGCTGTGCTAATCGAAAACGGCGCCGCTTTGGATGCTGCCACCAAGAAGGGTTTCACGCCCCTTCACCTGACCGCCAAATATGGACACATCAAGGTAGCTCAGTTGCTGCTCCAAAAGGAAGCTGATGTGGATGCTCAGGGCAAGAACGGTGTCACCCCACTGCATGTGGCCTGCCACTATAACAACCAGCAGGTGGCCTTGCTGCTCTTGGAGAAGGGAGCCAGCCCACATGCCACGGCCAAGAACGGACACACTCCATTGCACATTGCCGCGCGCAAGAACCAAATGGACATTGCCACCACGCTGCTGGAGTACGGAGCTCAGGCCAATGCCGAGAGCAAGGCTGGATTCACCCCGCTCCATTTGAGCAGCCAGGAGGGACACGCCGAGATCTCCAATCTGCTCATTGAGCACAAGGCCGCTGTCAATCACCCGGCCAAGAATGGTCTTACCCCGATGCACCTGTGTGCCCAAGAGGATAACGTGAATGTGGCTGAAATTCTGGAGAAGAACGGCGCCAACATTGACATGGCCACCAAGGCGGGCTACACTCCGCTGCATGTGGCCTCTCACTTCGGACAGGCCAACATGGTGCGTTTCTTGCTCCAGAATGGCGCCAATGTGGATGCGGCCACCTCGATTGGTTATACACCCCTTCACCAGACCGCTCAGCAGGGCCATTGCCATATTGTGAACCTTCTGCTGGAGCACAAGGCCAATGCCAATGCCCAGACTGTCAATGGGCAGACGCCACTGCATATTGCCCGCAAGCTGGGCTACATCAGCGTCCTGGACTCGCTGAAGACCATCACCAAGGAGGACGAGGCAGCCGCTGCTACCACCCAAGCCGAGGAGAAGTACCGTGTGGTGGCTCCAGAGGCCATGCACGAGTCCTTTATGTCCGATTCCGAGGAAGAGGGCGGTAAGTAGTATCCTTTAAGCACCTCAATCAACACCTAACCATAAGCCACAAGCTCACTGCCCAGCTAGTCAGCCAGCACACAGACACCAACTAGCACAAAACCCATAGATTACGATTACGATTACGATTACGATAGTCCTAAGTGAATCCCCATTTTTTTATGCGTGTCCGCCGTCAGGGGACACAAATTTGGAATTGGACGCAGGCTACGAGTACGGCATTGGCCCGGGTCGGTCAGATGCCCACGTCTATCTGCCGTACTACCAGGGCGACAATCTCTATGTCTCCAGTAAGTGTCTCCCAGGGCCACTTGGAAGTCCCCTAACCGTATCCGTATTCGTATCTTAAATCCTGGCCATTATCAAGTGCACCAATTGGCTAATGATTGGATCGTAATTGTCTTTATGAAATGACCACAAAAGTTTTGAATACAAACGGCACTTTATATGGGTCTGAAAATGTATAAAACTATATCTTGACGTTGTAATTGAGTAAAAAAAGGGTATAAAGGAAGTCCAATACTTCTAATTCCTTGTTATTTTCATATATATATGTTTGCTTAAATTTTATAGTGAAATCTAAATCTAAATCGAGAACTTCGTACAGGGAATTATAGTTTTTCATATATAGAATTAAATAGATGTGAAAAATATTATATAGCTTATGAAAGCTAATAGATCCCTTCAGTTTCAAGAAATCAAAGAAGTATATAAGGAATATTCGAACTAAGACAAACTTGATTAGGCTTTTGAAGTCAGTTTTCTGATATTTCCATAAAAAAAACCCTCCCTACCCTATAGATAGGATATCAAATCGCTGTTGACTTAATTGTCAGTGACAAGGTTTCGGATTAATATTCCCAGATTCGCTTATGATCGCGGCATGCCATAATGTATCCCTGTGTGTCTGTATCTATATATCCATGTAATATGCTCCTATTTAATGGTCATGCTTTACATATTATATATCACCCCCTTATATATCAATTATATATCAATCTAAAAAAAAAAGATCAAGCATGTAAAATTTACAAAATTTGTCAACTAAAATCAAACTCATTTGCATTCTTCTATTTTCAATGCACTGCGCTCTCTCTCTCATCTGCAAATCAACAAAATACAACAACTCAACAACTTTCAACAAAATAACAACAACTCCGACACCCAAAAAAATAAAAAACAACTGAAACACGAAACAACAACAACAATTATAATAAATAACAACAACTACAACGCTACTATATGGCCCATTGGACTGTCTTGTGCTTAAACAAAATGCAATTGCTGCGGAATGCCCTCGAAACGCATCGAAATCGATTCAAAACTCTAGGCGAAGACAATATGCTATCAGATCAACCATACCGCTATCTGACCGTTGACGAAATGAAATCCCTAGGCGACGACTCGCTGCCCATCGATGTGACCCGTGATGAGCGCATGGATTCCAACCGGATGACCCAGAGTGCCGAATATGCCTCCGGCGTTCCGCCAACTATCGGCGAGGAGGTGATTAGTCCCCACAAGGCCCAGGTATATGGCAGTTCTCCCAAGGCCACCGTCGATGGTGTGTATATTGCCAATGGATCTGGACACGATGAGCCGCCGCATGTGGGGTGAGTTTCTCAAGGCCAAAGACCTTTTTCTGAGGCAGAGATTTATTTATTTATTTTGTATTTCATATTTATGTCATTTATGTCATTCTTCTCCCATCTTCTTTGATCCTCAATTAATTTTCTTTTACATTGCAGCCGCAAGCTGAGCTGGAAGAGCTTCTTGGTATCCTTCCTGGTCGATGCCCGTGGCGGAGCCATGCGTGGCTGCCGGCACAGTGGCGTGCGCATGATCATACCCTCGCGTTCCACCTGCCAGCCGACGCGGATCACCTGCCGCTATGTGAAGCCGCAGCGCACCATGCATCCCCCCCAGCTGATGGAGGGTGAGGCCTTGGCCAGTCGTGTCCTGGAGCTGGGTCCAAGCTCCACCAAATTTATCGGCCCAGTTGTCATGGAGGTGCCGCATTTCGCCTCGCTGCGCGGCAAGGAGCGTGAGATTATTATCCTGCGCTCGGACAACGGTGAAACCTGGCGGGAGCATACCATTGACAACTCGGAGGAGATTATACACGACGTCATGCAGCAATGCTTCGAGCCGGAGGGTGAGTGCAGGAGTGGGATATTCCTGCCTTTTTTTATAAGCTATAACTGGTTCTCTTTTTATTACAGAAATTGCCCAGTTGGAGGAGCAGGCTGGCAATCATGTCTGCCGTTTCGTCACCTACGATTTCCCCCAGTACTTTGCCGTCGTGTCGCGTATTCGTCAGGAGGTCCATGCCATTGGCCCCGAGGGTGGCATGGTGTCTAGCACCGTGGTGCCGCAGGTGCAGGCCGTCTTCCCGCAGGGAGCACTCACCAAGAAGATCAAAGTTGGCTTACAGGTAAACCTCTTTAAACCGCGCAAGGGCGTAGCGCCAGAGAAACTGCGCAAGATTAGCGTTAATCATGTGCCCAAGAAGAAGCGCTTCTCGCTCATCTGGTAAACTAGACGGGGAAGTTATAATTATTCTTAAAAAAAAAAGCTAAAATCGGATACGATATCAGTCAGCATACATATATACTCGAGCATTTAATCTCCAACTTCCCAAAGAATATCAAAAATAATGAAAAACATGTTTTCCAAAATGAAATTACGAGCATTTATAACCAGTACTCCTATAACGAATAACTAATAACCATCTATGTCAACCCTACCCAAATCCTGTGTAGCAAATTATGGTAGATCATTGGCCCAAAGCTCACTTACAGTGGTCTCGAAATAAATTCAAGATTAAGGCCCACTGTAAGCGAACTTTGGGTGCTGAATTTTCCAAATGTTATTATTACTCGTATGAAATATGTGCACTTTGTTTGATTATATTGAGAGACACACTTAAGAACTTTTTCGGCACTCAGCTTATGGAGCCATTGTGGAATCGGTATCCTCACGCTAAACTAATCAAGCCAATATGCTATGCAAGACAGTGACACACAATAATACTTATATGAACCGCGATTAAATCTGATCATGGATCAAGCGACAGCTGTTAGATCGCAGACTAGAGCAAAAAACATTGTCCAATTTGCTAAGATGACAACAACCGTATATCGAATATTATATGCTAACTCTACTCTTAACTATTCATACATTATTTATGCATAAGATTATACCTACAAGTTCTCTGAAATGCAGTACTATACCCAATAAATTTAGTTCAACAAAAACTTTATGCCAATGAAAATGTTTTAATTACTTTTCATTTAATTACTTTATCATTGAATTGCTTTTTCAAATCTAAAGAACATATATATGTGAGAAGAGGTGAATAAATACTTATAGTTACAATTGGGTCCCCGGTCTGAGGTGCCTAACGAAGTTGTAACGAAGTTTTAGCCATATGCCGTGTAAGCAAAAAACGATTTTATAATGGCCCCACTCATTAGTTCAAATTTTTCGCACGTTTTATTTGCATTTATCTGATATCTGTAAACATTTTCAATATATATTTATTTTGAGTTCTGTATATAAATTTTCTAGTTTGTTTTCTCTAGTTCCTTAGTTGTAGTAAAAGTTTTTTTGATGACTAAATTTATTGGGACATAAATGGGCTCGAACATTGTTATCGTTTGTAGTTAACTTATGATGTATTTTAACCAAAAACATGCAATTGTTCAATACAAAAACCATATAAACGATATATACATAAACATCAAACTAAATAAGCATTGTAAAAAAAAACCCAAAAAGAGCAGAAATTTGTACCAAAAACAAAATGTTATCAAATCGAAAATGTTCACCATTTAGCCCAAAAAGACTCATTTCATATTATTTGTTTAACTTTTTTTTGGTTTCCTTATGGCAGACAAGAGGCGCATATTTCGTATATATTCTTTTGTTTATGGATTTCGGTTGAGTTTCCCTTTAGTTAATCTCATGACTGTGTATTATATAAGCGTGGCCGGGAGGGAAATCGATTTTTGTCTATAGTGTCAATCGAAAAATCCGTTACACTCGTTCTAGGCCCAGCCGGTCGATCCCGATCTCACCGCCAAGCTGCTGGGACGCGGCGTGGCCGTATCGCCGATCGTTACGGTTGAGCCGCGGCGCCGCAAGTTCCACAAGGCCATCACCCTCAGCATGCCTGCCCCCAAGGCGCACAGCCAGGGGATGATCAATCAGTACTCGGGCAATACGCCCACCCTGCGCCTGCTCTGCTCGATCACAGGTAAGTTGAAGCCGCTCCGCTACCGATCCGTCATCCGGCCGGTCTTTTGTGTTGTTTGTACGATGTGATCCAAGCAGTTATTATTACCAATTACCAATTACCATTATGACTATTACGAGTATATCCACTTACATTTCCATTACGTTAGTTGATGTTTTTGAGTATTCAGATCCCTCTCGAACCCCAAAAACTTCCACATCCTCCCCCTCTTTCTATCTGTCTATATATACCTCTGTCTCAGGCCTCATTTCTTCATTCCTATTTATGATTTCTTGAGTGTATACTTATACGTATGCTTTCGTTCAGTTGAGTTCGTACCAGCTTACGTTATTCATTTTGGTTGTCTATAACATTTAGAATACAAGTATCTCTCATGTGCTAATAAGTAGTACTATATATATACCATACATGCCATATATACTATATTCAATCCTGTACAGTGGAAAGTGCCTAGCTAAAAAGAAATACCGAAATAATTGATACCTCTGGGAGCTATTCCCGAACTGAAATTGCAATTGAATCGAGAGGGCTTTCGTTCTCATGTAGGTCCCATCCGATCCGAAGTGAAACATTGTGCTTGTGTCTGTGTAGTAGATGTTCGTACGGAAGGCTCCGGCAGTAGCCAGCATCGTATCGTAATCCTATATCGTATCCCCTTTTGAAACTCTAGCCAGTTGTAGAGCATTCGTCATTCACCTCTGCATTCAGACACGGTTACGCCCATCAATCCATAAACTACACCCCCTACAACACACAGTTTAAGATACAGATACAGAAACAGATACAGACATCACCACCTGTCACGTACACAGCCCGATCATTATCCAGATCAACAATGTCATGTACAGTGTGTCTCCCAAAAGGTGATCGTTCCGTTACCCTTTGTTCGATTTGCGTTCATTATCGCTTTAGTTCGTTCTAATGATTTCCAATGATTTCGATTTCGATTTCTATTTCGTGTTGAGCAAAAACAAAACCCAAACAAAACAAACTTCAATTCAATTCTTAATTGAAAACCTATTTAATTGTTCTATAATTTCGTACTAATGCGTCATTGCATATGTGTGCACGCATTCCGTTCTGTTTTCTCAATCCATTGAAGGTGTGTTTCGGAAAAGGTCTCTAAAAGGTAACTAAAACTGACTCAAATGTCACAAATACTAAAATAAATAATACAAAAAAAAATTCAGAAATTCACAAACATGTATGAAGTTTCAAATTGAAACTGTTTACCAAATAAAATCGTTATTTGTTCATATTTAGTTGTTTCGTTCTATGCCAAACATAAAAAAAAAGAAAAAAAAATACAAACGATAATAATATTAATAAAATACAAATATTATTGTATTGCAAAATGAGGCAAACAACAAAAAAATCCAAGAAGAAAAATTTGACAACAAAAATTTGAAAATTCTGCATATTTTATTTATGATAAATTCTCTTGTTAAGAAACTATTGCAAATATTTCAAACAATTATTTTTCAACTTCTAAGCCTTTAAACATTTTTGGTTTTATTGGATTTCGTTGAGTTCTTTGCTCCTAAGTTGCCCCATTAATTTCCTGAGTTCCGTTCAGTTCGTGTTGCTTAAATTCGGGTTGCGCTGCGTCTTTGGGTTTACTGTGCCACCAGAAAAGCTCAGGATTAACTTTCTGTTCGGGGCCCACTCCAGACCCCACACTCCATTGGCCATGTTCTCCATGCCAAGATATCGCTTTCAGCTCAAAACAGCTTCGTTTTGAAGTAAGCCAACTTTCCAATTTACTTTTTCGAACCTTAAGCTTGTCATGCAAACGTCTTTGCCGCCTACTCTTTCTCTCTGTCTAAACTCTCTAACCCTCTAACATCTTACAAATAATATGATTACCTAAGCGAATTTCTGACTGCACGCGGTTTACTGCCAAATATATACCTAAACTGCACAATTTCATTAAAAACGTTTGTAGGTCTTGTAAGCTAAACTAAACGCTAAATAAAGTTGCTCTTTGGGCCATCGAAACCGTATTTGAAGCAAGGCCAACACAGATTGTGCCAAAGTACTACTTTCATTTGTTCCGTTGTTCAGTTACCAATTCGAGTCTTATTCCATTCCATCATCCTTGTTAAGGCTATCTTAGCTTCAAGTTTAATTTTGATTATTAACTATTATTCTTTTCGGTTGGAATGCCGTGCACCTGATTGTGGTTTGTTTGGTTTTGTTGAATTTTTCAGTTTGTTTGATTTTAATTGTAAATCATCAAGCAGAATATTATTATGTACATAGACTGTTTTCCAAAAATACAAAAAAATGAGAACGTGAATGATCAATTTTGAATTTCTACTGTTTGTGGCACCAAAGAGAACTTTTCTGAAACCAAATAAATGTCAACTATTGAGAAAGAAACTAAAGTCAAGCGAGTGCTATGACAAGCTGACTACAAGCAATGTTTTGTTATACTTAAATACAAATATATATAAATATCTAAGATAAATATCAAGTTGACAATTCCTTTATATTTACATTCCTGAATTCAGTTAAGGTTTTCCATTATTTTTGACTTTGATTTCTTGATATCGTTTTCGTTGGTTCTTTCGTTGTTTTAAACACATTTACTACAACAAGAAACACGTGACACGCTCACTTAATTTCCATTCAAGAGAAACCAAAAAAAAATATGTTTTTCCAAAATATTAAGCATGTTGTTTCGAAACGGCTTCAAAGTAAGCAGCGCAACAAGTACCTTAGTACTCGTACCTCTGTAAATGCTAACAGCCCAACTAAATTAACCAAATATATGCTTGAAATCAAAGTGCCTCATCCCACACACACTTCATAACATCACCACACCCCACACCACACAGCTCTCTTACACTCAAAACATTCATCACATTCATGCCATGCCATTGCCACACAGATAACAAGATACTCAAGATATTTCTAATATTTATCGCTAAATAAGATTTTACTATACCATTAACTCTATATAATATAATACTTTTCGATACTACTCCTAATCCATCTAATTGCTTTGTAATTAACACACACACAATCGTATTCTCTCTGAACAACAACAATTTTTGAGTTGAGATTTTATGGTTTCGTTTGTGAAATTAGTTCAACCATTTTGGAATTCAATTCAATAATTATCTGCTAATGAGACAACAGTAGAGTTTTCAAGAGTTTTAACATACATATATGTAGTCTATGCGTAAACCACCCCAAATCCCCCAACTGAGCCCCGCAATTGAACGTCTCCGTATTTCGTCTCCCATCTAACTCCTCCTTCGCCAGGCGGACCGTCCCGAGCTCAATGGGAAGATGTCACCGGATCCACGCCCCTGACCTTTGTCAACGATTGTGTCTCCTTCACGACCACCGTTTCGGCTCGTTTCTGGCTGATGGACTGCCGCAATATATCGGATGCCACTAAAATGGCCACCGAGTTGTACAAGTCAGTAGTAATCGAGGTTAATATCTAGGAGTTTTATATTTAATTCATTATTCTTTAAACGCAGGGAGGTAATCCATGTACCCTTCATTGCCAAGTTTGTGGTGTTCGCCAAGAAGATCGAACCATTTGAGGCTCGCCTCCGGGTATTCTGTATGACTGACGATCGCGAAGATAAGACGCTTGAGAAGCACGAGCTCTACACGGAGGTGGCCAAGAGCCGTGATGTGGAAGTTCTTGAGGGCAAGCCGCAGTTTATCGAAATGGCTGGCAATCTTGTGCCCGTGACCAAGTCGGGTGACCAGTTGCAGCTGCAGTTCAAGGCCTTCCGCGAGAACCGTCTGCCCTTCACCGTGCGCGTTAAGGATCAACATGCCGATATCGTTGGTCGCACGCTCTTCATGAAGGAACCAAAGGTGGCCAAGGGTGAGCCGCCACAACAGCCCATCTGCATCCTGAACATTGTACTGCCGGAGGCAGTGATTCCGGATTCCACAACGGCCTTTTCGGACCGTGTTACCTCCGCCTACAGAACCTCAATGTTTAGTTTGAGCAAACATCAAAATGACCATTACATTGGCGACATTCGCATTGTGGATTTATCAAACCTATTGGGCAAGGACTGGATTCAGCTGGCCCCAGAGATTGGCATTAATGCGGAGGAGATCGATGAGATTATCAACCAAAATACCGACAGTATAGCCAGGCAGGCCCAGAGCATGATTCGCCTCTACAAGGACAAGCCCAACTACGACATCCTCCTGCTGGAGGGGGCGCTCAAGAACATCGGAAGGGACGACATTATGAAGAAGTGCAAGAGTGGCCGACTTTCGCATTCCCGCGAGTTCGATGACACTGACCTGATGAAGAACTCGGAATCTGTGGAGGAGCTGGTTCGCAGAGAAAGTAAGTACAGAAATTTTGCTTTAATTGGATTTAAATATATCACAAAAATATTTAAATCATTAAACAATAAATTGTTAAATGGCTTGAACATTTTCCAATTCCATGTTGAATAACCCTTTAAGCTCTTCCTGCAGGCAAGCGAATCCAGCAAATCAACGAACGCGAAGAGGTCAAATACTCAGCCGAGGAGAAGGAAGTCGAAGAGTCCGAATCCGACGAGGAGGCCGCCAAACGCACAGTGGCCGAGAGGCGTGAAAAGATTGTCAAGCGTTTGTCCATGGAGCGATCCATTCCTGCCTCCACGCAAAAGAAGGAAATAACCCGCGAAATAACCGAAATTAAGCGAAAGAGTCTGATCGAAGACAAGAAGGCTCACCACGAGTCCGAGATCTTGATGCAGCTGCCGGCAGACAATGTGATCATTAAGACAACTACGGTACCCGAGCAGGTCATTAAGATGAAAATGGGCAAAATGGACTCCACCGAAGTGAGCAAGAGCGAGTTTGACAAGGAACTGACGCACAAATTTAAGACATCCGGACGCAGTTCAGAGGAGGAAGACCAGCCTTCGTCCCCAGACCAGACCGACAAGATTGTCCAAGATATTAGCTCCGCTGAGAAGAAGGAAAAGGATGGAGTAACCTTCAGTCGGGTGACGACTATTACCCGCCAGGAGGCTCGTGACATTACCGAAGATTTTCTTGAGATGGAGAAACGCACCCAACTGCCAGCTACTTCCACCACCGCCGCAACCATTAACGAGAAGTTTGTCGAAGAAGTCAAGGAAAAGACCAGCCCTCTGGATTCAGTGCCACAGGAAACTGTCAATGAGGTGCAGCAAGTCATTCACGAGGTCACCGAAATAGCCAGCAAGAAGGTTGAGAACATAATTAGCTCCTTCGAGACCACCAAGCCACAGGAGGCCACTGTAGTCCTGCCTACTCAGGCGACTTCCGAATCAACAAAGGTCAGCGAGACCATTAAACATCTGGAGGATGTCAAGACGGTTGCCCATGAGCAAAAGAAGACGGTCCAAGTAATTGAAAGCTCTAGTATTGAGGAGACCATTGCGGACTTTGAAGCCAAGAAGGTTAAATATGACTTCCATGGTGGCGAGCCCAAGACCCAGATCCCCAAGTTCACGCGGAAACCTAGCGAGGATTCCATGAAGCCCACAGCAGCTCCACGTGCTGCCGCTGAGCCAGAAATTGAGTCCACAATTGATACCAAATCCGAGAAGCCGATCTCGAAGATTCCAGTTAAGACATCTGCATCAGAAGTCGATGCTCGAAAGATGACCCAAGATTTCCTGCAGGGCGAGAAGTTAGCCGCTGAACCTAAGCCAGCCCCAGCAGCCAGCAAGATTCCGAAGGTGGAACCAAGGAAATCAGTGGAGAAACTGGTCGAGAAGGAGTCGAAGATTTTAGATGATGTGGTGGCCTCTACGGCAACCATCATGACAGCCGGTCTGGGTGGCGAGCAGCTCAAGGAGAAGTCTGACAAGCAGCCGGAAATTGCCGCCAAGGCTGATACTGTTGCCGAAAAGGTTTCCGAACTGGTCGACACATTCCACAAGATCGAGGAGAAGGTGACCAAGTCTGAGAAGCCCTCGGAAATTGCCAGCAAAGTGGAGAACTTGGTAAAGGTTGAGGACAAGCCCCTGTTACAGACTCACTTAAAACAGGATAAAGTGGCGGAAAAGGTGGCCGACGTTGTCGAAACATTCCACAAAATCGAAGAGCAGATTACCACCTCTGAAGCTCGCAAGCTCACCCATGATTTCCTTAGCATGGAACAGCAATCCCAACTGCCGAGCTTGCCCCTTGCCACAGAAAAGCCTCTCGAGTCCAGTCTTACATCCACCTCAGCATCGGAACCGGATTCGGTGGTCTCCGTAAAGCCTTCACCGCCGGCGAGTAAAATACCTGTTGTTGAACCCAGAAAAACTCTGGTCGAGGAAGCTCCTAAGCCGCTGATCGAACCTGAGCCTGTGAAGCCCAGCGAAAAGAAACCACTAAATGAGCGCCAGCTGACCGCTGATTTCCTGAGCATGGAGCAGCAAACTCAACTGGTGTCTGAACCTGCCAAGACACTCGTAGAGGAGGTAACAAAGATTGCAGAGCAGCAACTCGATCTGACAGAAAAGCCAAAACCTTTGAATGAGCGCCAACTTACTGAGGACTTTTTGAACATGGAGCAGCAAACCCAACTGCAATCTCATACCATTAGCAGTAATGCAAAGCCAGCAGATAAACTAATCGATGGCATTGAGTCGGCGGCCCCAATTGGTGATGTTTCACCATTCCAGACTCCCAAGCTGACCACCAGTGTGGTGACCCAAGAGTCTCAACAGCTAGCGACTGAATACGACAGCGACACCTTTGGCAAGCAGGCCACTATTCCACTGAACGAGACAATCAAACAAGAGGCACTCACTGCTCCCGTATCCATGGAGCCACGCAAGTCTCTGACCGACGCCGAGTTCTGCAAGTCGGTGGGCGAAACGATCACCAAGAAAATGAGCGAGGGCGTGATTGAGATAACAGATGAGCTCAAGAAAATGGGTAAGCTATCCTTGAGGCATTCTCTTTCAGTTTTTTCTTAATCCTAACTATTATTTATCAGCGAGCGACATTCCACACTCCATGACTCCACCGCCAACACCCAGTGACACCAAAGCCGAGAAGCAGAGCGAGCAGCCCGAACTGATTAGCTTAGAGCGTGGTAAGTTCTTGATTCAAAGCTGCGTCAAATTTGA
Source organism: Drosophila anomelani (assembly GCA_035045905.1). Classification (NCBI taxonomy): domain Eukaryota; kingdom Metazoa; phylum Arthropoda; class Insecta; order Diptera; family Drosophilidae; genus Drosophila; species Drosophila anomelani. Next base: position 17,920,212 of record JAWNOO010000165.1, read on the forward strand.
GATATTTAATAAATTTTATCAAAGATTATCTGGCCGACACTGTGACCACGCTGCATTCGACCACAGAGTCGACATTTGAACGCGTCTCTGCCATTACCAAAATTGGTAAGTGCAAGTCTTGAAATGAGTGGCTGCCTCTATGCTGAATTTCTATGCAATTTGTAACTGTTATGTAAAATTATTTTATATATTTAAGTTCCTATGTTTGCCTTTTTCGATAACAAAAATTAATCTGTAATTATGATTTAATGTACACCCCTTCCTTTTTAATAAACATTTCCATTTTAATTTCTACCACAATCTGTAGTGTTTTTTTGTTTGTTTTTTTTCCCATTTCGTTACTTCCACCTCTCTGTACATTTCGTCTTGATTTAAGTCCAAAGGCTTTTTGTATGCAAAGTACCATTCAACCATTAAACGATTGCGATCCAAGAACTGTTAGTTAAACGGCAAAACTGCTAACTGCTACTGTGTGTATCTTAATAAAAAAAATTCTGTAAGTGCGGCAGTGAACATGCGCCATAAATCTAAGCTAACAAGGATTTTTCAATCCCCCAGATAACAACCGCCAGACCATAGCGCATTGAATGAACGTGGCCACAAATTCTCGCAGAAACTTACTGGCAAGAAAGCCAGTGCTAAGTTTGCTAAGTTGCCAGCTAATCCAATTACGTTAACACTGACGAAAGGTCGCAGAAAACATCGCTAATTGTCTGGCTGGCGCCGTTCGGCGCTACGTAACATTCGAAGGTGTCAGTGTCAGTGGGGCAGTGAATCGATATATCGATCTGCGAATCGATTGTGCGCCGGTAACTTTACGGTACTGCCGACGACAGGCTCTCCGATCGGTGGAGACATTCCCGTTGACTGGCAAAAGCCTATTAGCCCATTAGCGCTCGAAAGGCATCTACAGTTAATAGCATTTTCCAAGGGTTCCTTATATAATTGACCGCTGTGCCACTGCCACGGTGAGCAATGCGTCGACCGTCGCGCACTTATGTCATAGGGCCAGGCCAGGGGCCAGCCAACTGGCGAGCGAAAGCCGAGCGGTGGCGTATACTTAATTTAATTTGCTTCTGGCATTCTTGCAGTACGGCAATAGTCGCGCCTTCCGAGCAGATTTAGTTTCGAATTTGTATTTCCCAAGTACACGCGATCCAAAAGACAGACAGGAGTGCGTCTCTGAGAATGTCGGTGCTGTAAGAGGCAGCAATAGGAATTATTAAAGAACAAACCAGAACAGAACAGAAAGTAAAGTTTCTCGGCAATTACAATTTGTGTTTATGGTTCATTCAGTGCGCTACGAAATAAACTAATTAAATAAACTTAATCAAACACTAAAGTAACTTTAAGCCTATTGTATCTTAATGGTAAGTTTCCCATGTACAATTACAATCAATTTGAAAAGTTGCCACAGCTGTAAGACTTATGTTTATGCATCTATCTACATATGATGGGTATCGTTTTCAGATAGGGCTCCCTCATTGTTGTCCACTCAAATCTCATGGTGTAACAATTACGTTTGCAATTTTTGACCAACTATTTAAGCAATTGAGTTTATGTTTTGTAATCTACTACTACTACTACTACTACTGCTGCAAGTTACAGTTAAAATACTACTACGATTTTTGTTAACATACGTAATAATCTTGTTTAATATACTCGTAAATAACTATAGCTGAATCTATGGATCTAAGCCATGCCATATAATCTACAAATACTACCTCTATATATATTTACCAATTAATACAAGATTTTTTTCATTAAGATAAACACTTTTGGCATACTTTTGGATTTCCGAAATTGAAAAAAAAAAAAATAAAACCAAATTGAAAAGGTACCCATATGGGGATCAGCTAGCACCTGGCTTCAGTTGCGCTCAGTCCGATCTCCATATGAGGGACTCATCGAAGAACACTCAAAAAAAAACCACCATGGCCTTCAGTTTGCAATGTTTATGTTTGATTTGTTTTCAGCAAATACTTATGTGTTCTGTTGCTTTTCGTAACTTTAGCAATTCCTAACGAAAAAGCCTATATACGTATCAATATATAATATCTAATGGTAACTGAATGTTAAGTCGAGCCACATCCAGTTCTCACAGTAGCAACTCTATATAGTAAATAGCATATCGTACTCCTATACTCGTACTCTTTGTCATTATTTGCGATTTTTAAAGCCAACAACAGCCACAGCCACAACTACATTATATAATTAGCCCCACAATATAACCAGCCTATGTTTGTTTGCACCCAGACCCAGACCACCAACCCAGCGAGCTTCTTTATGTAATTGGTTGTTAATAGATCGCATTGTGTAGCGTACGAGTATGTGACATATGATGTCGTGGTTGTTCTTATTCTTGCAGTACCATAGCCAAATTTGCCCTCTTTTTTGATTTCGTATTCAACATAAACATTGCTTAAATATTTGCAAAACCAAAAATATGCAAACGTAATCAGCTCAGCTCAAAGAATTGTACTCAAAGCATTGAATGAATGTGCAGCAATTAAGCAGAAATGGACCCAATAATCCACGACCTCATATGCAGCAACTGTATGCAGCTCAGTTCCGCTAAGCTAAGCCAAGCTGCGGAACTATATCTTTTGATTTCGCTTCTCGACTAATAAGCGTAAGCATTAATTGCATGTTTGTCCCTGCTGCTGGGTTTTTGGCGTACAGCTTGTAGTAAGAATATATATATATAATATATGCTCGACATAAAACTATATGTCGGCAACTCCGCAATTGCACTGTGTACATAGACTAACTAACCCACCATTAAACCCCATGGTTGACTTGTAATCGGTGTTAACTGTCTTTATATTGCCATGTTCTACTTCTATCCCCTAAACAAAATCATAACCAATTTTGCCACGTCACGGAATGCCTCAAACAGAGCACTTCAGTGTTCATAATGTAAAACCCGAGACCTTTACAAAAACAGATGAAACTGAAAAGCTGCTTCATAGTGTGGTAGCTCCCCCCGATATTCCGAAAATGAACTCACCAGACACTACCTCATTTACAGAAATGAGTACAAGTAGTCAAACACCAAAGATGACAACAACAACGACGACGACCTTAACCGCACAAGTAGATCGAACCACAGTTGACTTGACCATCCCAGAGCAAGATAGGCCAGAGCTTTCGCCAGAGAAGCAAGACAAGTCGCCCAAGGATCGGTCAGCAGTAGATATAGATGCAGAAGCTGAAAAGACTGCCAGTGATAGGGAGTACTTAGAGCAGATTATGGGCTGTGGCGACGTTAGACGCAAGGTAATGCGTTTGGAGAGCAGCGGCAGTACAGAATCATTGGATTCGAGTGTCAAGCAACCAGCTGTGATACCCAAGTATATAGGCGAAAATGTGCCGGTGGTGCGAGAGGTGGTGCAGAGCATCGAGGATAAAATCTGCAGTACAATGGTGTCGGCCATTCCCTTTGCCGTACAAAAACGGCAGCCCCACCAAGATGACAAGGAACCAAATGTGGTGGAGGTGGAGAAGCAAATACTAACGCCAGCAGACTTGGCTCTGGAGAAATTTATTAAATGTGAACTGCCGGCACAGATAGTAAAGATTTCGCCCATTGAGGCAATGGAAGATGTGGCCCTTGGCCTGAAAGAGATTGAAGATGAAGTTTGCGAGAAAGTTTGTGAGAAGCGTAAGGCCTTTGAGGTGGCTGAAGACTTATGTGAAACGGAAAAGACTTTAGCAGAACAGGTAATAGGATTAGGAAGTAGGCAAGTAGAAGTGGTACCTGGCAAGATTTTAACTGAAACTATTGAAGAGCATAAAGACTTAGGGGATAAGGAAGCCATTGATTCATTACCACGGGTGAGGGAAGTAGTGCAGGATATTGAACGAAGATATCCAGTATCGAGCCTAGAGGCCAAGCCCTTTACTCCTCGTAAGAAGTCAGCCGAGGACCGTAAGGTGGATGTTTCGACAATTGAGCAGCAAATTTTAAGCGATGCCGATCTAGTTTTTGATGTATTAAGCTCAAAGCACGTTCCACAACAGAAAGTGCACTCTCCCGTTTCGGCCATGGCCAAGACGAGCGACAGTATTGAAAACCTCGAAGACGTCTGTGAAAAGAAGTGCTCTAAGCGAATCATCTCAGATATGGCAAAGGCCAACGAAGAGCCAGAAAAGGCGGAAAGTATACTAGAAATTGACGACGTTAAATCGGCCACGGCCAAGTTTCTAGACCACGAGTCCACCAAGTTCCACGTAGCTGAAAGTATTCATGACTTTGAGACTAAGAGTATTGTTAGCGAAGGCTTGACAGGGATTGCTGAAAGTCAAATTAGATTATTAACCGAATGTGATAAGCAAGAATTTCCAATAGAATCGAGTAAGGACACTAAACTTGTAGAATTTCCTAAAATTGCACACACCTTGGAACGATTACATTCCATTTCCAAAACAGACATTGAACACACAAAGGAGTTTGTCCACGATGCCAGTGAATTTGAAGTGAAGCTGGATAAACTAGTTGATCATTCCTCAGAACAGAAGGAACAGAAAATCGTAGAAAAGATTATAGCTAGCAAATTTCCAACCCAAGATAATTTAAAGGAGCCTGAGGGCCTCCAGTATTCGATCTCAAAGACCTCTGAACTGGTTTCAACGACTGAAGATGCACAAAATAAGTTTCCATCTGATGGGAAGCCTAATTTAATATTAAAACAAATCGAAAGCGACAGCGACGAAGAGTTGGACAACTTTGGAAAAGTCCAAAAACTAAAACATCTTAAAATTGAGAATATATCCAATATAAAAGTAGTAAAAGATATAGAATCTACTCAACAAATTACAATTTCAAAGTTTCCGACAGGAAAAGTTGACTCGGACAGCCGACCAGGTGAAATGGAAAAACTTTTACATAAAGACACGACTATAGGTCAGAAACAGCCCACTAACCTAGACGACAAAGCAAAATCACCCACTGTTTCAAATATGCCCATTCCAAAACAAATTTTAGACGATGAATGCGACGAAGAGTTTTCAGACAAGACTGTTTGCCAGCAAACTCCAGCTCCCCACATTAGTGCTGGTGATAAATCTCTTCTGAAAGAAGAACTAAACAAAACTCTTTCCAGTTCCAAAGTAGAAGAAAGTTCAATAACAGTTCAATCCATCAAACACTCAGAAATCACAGTTGTAAAATCAGTTAACGTAATTGCTCCAGAAGATCCCTTCTCAACTTTTAAAGATGATAAGGTTGAAGATAAATCTCCTCTTAAGGACGATAAGCCAAAACAAATTGAAAGTACTAAACTAGACGACAAACAAAAGTCGCCTTTCGGTTCAGCAAAGCCTCTGCTACAAGAATACTCAGACGATGAAAGCGATGAAGAGTTTGAAGTTCCCAAACTTCAGGACAAGACTGTTGTTCAGCCAACTCCAACCGCAGTTCCATTCTCTAGCGTTGCTGATAAATCTCCCCTGAAAGAACTTAAAGATTCCGTATTAATTTCAAAAGTAGGAGAAAGCTCAACAATAGTTGAATCTAGCACTCATTCTGTCAAAGCAGTTGAAGTAATTAAACAATCTGATCCCTTCGCAACTTTCAAAGATGATAAGCTTGAAGATAAATCTCCTCTGAAAGACGATAATAAACCAAAGCTGATTGAAAGTAAAGAAGACAAGTCCCCAACTAAACTGGACGACAAACCAAAGTCGCCTTTCGGTTCAGCAAAGCCTCTGCTACAATACTCAGACGATGAAAGCGATGAAGAGTTTGAAGTTCCCAAGCTTCAGGACAAGACTGTTGTTCAGCCAACTCCAACCGCAGTTTCATTCTCTGACGTTGCTGATAAATCTCCCCTGAAAGATCTTAAAGATTCCGTATTAATTTCAAAAGTAGGAGAAAGCTCAACCATAGTTGAATCTAGCACTCATTCTGTCCAAGCAGTTGAAGTAATTAAACAATCTGATCCCTTCGAAACATTCAAAGATGATAAGGTTGAAGATAAATCTCCTCTTAAAGACGATAAGCCAAAACAAATTGAAAGTAAGGAAGAATCCTCTCCTAAACTAGACGACAAACCAAAGTCGCCTTTCGATTCAGCAAAGCCTCTGCAACAATACTCAGACGATGAAAGCGATGAAGAGTTTGAAGTTCCCAAGCTTCAGGACAAGACTGTTGTTCAGCCAACTCCAACCGCAGTTCCATTCTCTAGCGTTGCTGATAAATCTACCCTGAAAGAACTTAAAGATTCCGTATTAGTTTCCAAAGTAGGAGAAGGCTCAACAATAGTTGAGTCTAGCACTCATTCTGTCAAATCAGTTGAAGTAATTAAACAATCTGATCCCTTCGCAACTTTCAAAGATGATAAGCTTGAAGATAAATCTCCTCTGAAAGACGATAATAAACCAAAGCTGATTGAAAGTAAAGAAGACAAGTCCCCAACTAAACTGGACGACAAACCAAAGTCGCCTTTCGGTTCAGCAAAGCCTCTGCTACAATACTCAGACGATGAAAGCGATGAAGAGTTTGAAGTTCCCAAGCTTCAGGACAAGACTGTTGTTCAGCCAACTCCAACCGCAGTTTCATTCTCTGACGTTGCTGATAAATCTCCCCTGAAAGATCTTAAAGATTCCGTATTAATTTCAAAAGTAGGAGAAAGCTCAACAATAGTTGAATCTAGCACTCATTCAGTCAAAGCAGTTGAAGTAATTAAACAATCTGATCCCCTCGCAACTTTCAAAGATGATAAGGTTGAAGATAAATCTCCTCTGAAAGACGATAAGCCAAAACAAATTGAAAGTAAGGAAGAATCCTCTCCTAAACTAGACGACAAACCAAAGTCGCCTTTCGATTCAGCAAAGCCTCTGCAACAATACTCAGACGATGAAAGCGATGAAGAGTTTGAAGCTCCCAAACTTCAGGACAAGACTGTTGTTCAGCCAACTCCAACCGCAGTTCCATTCTCTAGCGTTGCTGATAAATCTCCCCTGAAAGATCTTAAAGATTCCGTATTAATTTCAAAAGTAGGAGAAAGCTCAACCATAGTTGAATCTAGCACTCATTCAGTCAAAGCAGTTGAAGTAATTAAACAATCTGATCCCCTCGCAACTTTCAAAGATGATAAGGTTGAAGATAAATCTCCTCTGAAAGACGATAAGCCAAAACAAATTGAAAGTAAGGAAGAATCCTCTCCTAAACTAGACGACAAACCAAAGTCGCCTTTCGATTCAGCAAAGCCTCTGCAACAATACTCAGACGATGAAAGCGATGAAGAGTTTGAAGTTCCCAAGCTTCAGGACAAGACTGTTGTTCAGCCAACTCCAACCGCAGTTCCATTCTCTAGCGTTGCTGATAAATCTCCTCTGAAAGAACCTAAAGATTCAGTATTAATTTCAAAAGTAGGAGAAAGCTCAACCATAGTTGAATCTATCACTCATTCTGTCAAAGCAGTTGAAGTAATTAAACAATCTGATCCCTTCGCAACTTTCAAAGATGATAAGCTTGAAGATAAATCTCCTCTGAAAGACGATAATAAACCAAAGCTGATTGAAAGTAAAGAAGACAAGTCCCCAACTAAACTGGACGACAAACCAAAGTCGCCTTTCGATTCAGCAAAGCCTCTGCTACAATACTCAGACGATGAAAGCGATGAAGAGTTTGAAGTTCCCAAGCTTCAGGACAAGACTGTTGTTCAGCCAACTCCAACCGCAGTTCCATTCTCTAGCGTTGCTGATAAATCTCCCCTGAAAGATCTTAAAGATTCCGTATTAATTTCAAAAGTAGGAGAAAGCTCAACCATAGTTGAATCTAGCACTCATTCAGTCAAAGCAGTTGAAGTAATTAAACAATCTGATCCCCTCGCAACTTTCAAAGATGATAAGGTTGAAGATAAATCTCCTCTGAAAGACGATAAGCCAAAACAAATTGAAAGTAAGGAAGAATCCTCTCCTAAACTAGACGACAAACCAAAGTCGCCTTTCGATTCAGCAAAGCCTCTGCTACAATACTCAGACGATGAAAGCGATGAAGAGTTTGAAGTTCCCAAGCTTCAGGACAAGACTGTTGTTCAGCCAACTCCAACCGCAGTTCCATTCTCTAGCGTTGCTGATAAATCTCCCCTGAAAGATCTTAAAGATTCCGTATTAATTTCAAAAGTAGGAGAAAGCTCAACCATAGTTGAATCTAGCACTCATTCAGTCAAAGCAGTTGAAGTAATTAAAAAATCTGATCCCTTCGCAACTTTCAAAGATGATAAGCTTGAAGATAAATCTCCTCTTAAAGACGATAAGCCAAAACAAATTGAAAGTAAAGAAGAATCGTCTACTAAACTAGACGACAAACCAAAGTCGCCTTTCGGTTCAGCAAAGCCTTTGCTACAATACTCAGACGATGAAAGCGATGAAGAGTTTGAAGCTCCCAAACTTCAGGACAAGACTGTTGTTCAGTCAACTCCAACCGCAGTTCCATTCTCTAGCGTTGCTGATAAATCTCCTCTGAAAGAACCTAAAGATTCAGTATTAATTTCAAAAGTAGGAGAAAGCTCAACCATAGTTGAATCTATCACTCATTCTGTCAAAGCAGTTGAAGTAATTAAACAATCTGATCCCTTCGCAACTTTCAAAGATGATAAGCTTGAAGATAAATCTCCTCTGAAAGACGATAATAAACCAAAGCTGATTGAAAGTAAAGAAGACAAGTCCCCAACTAAACTGGACGACAAACCAAAGTCGCCTTTCGGTTCAGCAAAGCCTTTGCTAAAAGAATACTCAGACGATGAAAGCGATGAAGAGTTTGAAGTTCCCAAACTACAGGACAAGACTGTATTTCAGCCAACTCCAACCGCAGTTCCATTCTCTAGCGTTGCTGATAAATCTCCCTTGAAAGATCTTAAAGATTCCGTATTAATTTCAAAAGTAGGAGAAAGCTCAACAATAGTTGAATCTAGCACTTATTCTGTCAAAGCAGTTGAAGTAATTAAACAATCTGATCCCTTCGCAACTTTCAAAGTTGATAAGGTTGAAGATAAATCTCCTCTTAAAGACGATAAGCCAAAACAAATTGAAAGTAAAGAAGAATCCTCTACTAAACTAGACGACAAACCAAAGTCGCCTTTCGGTTCAGCAAAGCCTCTGCTACAATACTCAGACGATGAAAGCGATGAAGAGTTTGAAGCTCCCAAACTTCAGGACAAGACTGTTGTTCAGTCAACTCCAACCGCAGTTCCATTCTCTAGCGTTGCTGATAAATCTCCCCTGAAAGAACTTAAAGATTCCGTATTAATTTCAAAAGTAGGAGAAAGCTCAACAATAGTTGAATCTAGCACTCATTCAGTCAAATCAGTTGAAGTAATTAAACAATCTGATCCCTTCGCAACTTTCAAAGATGATAAGCTTGAAGATAAATCTCCTCTGAAAGACGATAATAAACCAAAGCTGATTGAAAGTAAAGAAGACAAGTCCCCAACTAAACTGGACGACAAACCAAAGTCGCCTTTCGGTTCAGCAAAGCCTTTGCTAAAAGAATACTCAGACGATGAAAGCGATGAAGAGTTTGAAGCTCCCAAACTTCAGGACAAGACTGTTGTTCAGTCAACTCCAACCGCAGTTCCATTCTCTAGCGTTGCTGATAAATCTCCCCTGAAAGAACTTAAAGATTCCGTATTAATTTCAAAAGTAGGAGAAAGCTCAACAATAGTTGAATCTAGCACTCATTCAGTCAAATCAGTTGAAGTAATTAAACAATCTGATCCCTTCGCAACTTTCAAAGATGATAAGCTTGAAGATAAATCTCCTCTGAAAGACGATAATAAACCAAAGCTGATTGAAAGTAAAGAAGACAAGTCCCCAACTAAACTGGACGACAAACCAAAGTCGCCTTTCGATTCAGCAAAGCCTCTGCTACAAGAATACTCAAGCGATGAAAGCGATGAAGAGTTTGAAGCTCCCAAACTTCAGGACAAGACTGTTGTTCAGTCAACTCCAACCGCAGTTCCATTCTCTAGCGTTGCTGATAAATCTCCCCTGAAAGATCTTAAAGATTCCGTATTAATTTCAAAAGTAGGAGAAAGCTCAACAATAGTTGAGTCTAGCACTCATTCAGTCAAATCAGTTGAAGTAATTAAACAATCTGATCCCTTCGCAACTTTCAAAGTTGATAAGGTTGAAGATAAATCTCCTCTTAAAGACGATAAGCCAAAACAAATTGAAAGTAAAGAAGAATCCTCTACTAAACTAGACGACAAACCAAAGTCGCCTTTCGGTTCAGCAAAGCCTTTGCAACAATACTCAGACGATGAAAGCGATGAAGAGTTTGAAGCTCCCAAACTTCAGGACAAGACTGTTGTTCAGCCAACTCCAACCGCAGTTTCATTCTCTGACGTTGCTGATAAATCTCGCCTGAAAGATCCTAAAGATTCCGTATTAATTTCCAAAGTAGGAGAAAGCTCAACAATAGTTGAATCTAGCACTCATTCAGTCAAAGCAGTTAAAGTAATTAAACAATCTGATCCCTTCGCAACTTTCAAAGATGATAAGCTTGAAGATAAATCTCCTCTTAAAGACGATAAGCCAAAACAAATTGAAAGTAAAGAAGAATCCTCTACTAAACTAGACGACAAACCAAAGTCGCCTTTCGGTTCAGCAAAGCCTTTGCAACAATACTCAGACGATGAAAGCGATGAAGAGTTTGAAGCTCCCAAACTTCAGGACAAGACTGTTGTTCAGCCAACTCCAACCGCAGTTCCATTCTCTAGCGTTGCTGATAAATCTCCTCTGAAAGAACCTAAAGATTCAGTATTAATTTCAAAAGTAGGAGAAAGCTCAACCATAGTTGAATCTAGCACTCATTCTGTCAAAGCAGTTGAAGTAATTAAACAATCTGATCCCTTCGCAACTTTCAAAGATGATAAGCTTGAAGATAAATCTCCTCTTAAAGACGATAAGCCAAAACAAATTGAAAGTAAGGAAGAATCCTCTACTAAACTAGACGACAAACCAAAGTCGCCTTTCGGTTCAGCAAAGCCTCTGCAACAATACTCAGACGATGAAAGCGATGAAGAGTGTGAAGCTCCCAAACTTCAGGACAAGACTGTTGTTCAGCCAACTCCAACCGCAGTTCCATTCTCTAGCGTTGCTGATAAATCTCCTCTGAAAGAACCTAAAGATTCAGTATTAATTTCAAAAGTAGGAGAAAGCTCAACCATAGTTGAATCTATCACTCATTCTGTCAAAGCAGTTGAAGTAATTAAACAATCTGATCCCCTCGCAACTTTCAAAGATGATAAGGTTGAAGATAAATCTCCTCTGAAAGACGATAAGCCAAAACAAATTGAAAGTAAGGAAGAATCCTCTCCTAAACTAGACGACAAACCAAAGTCGCCTTTCGATTCAGCAAAGCCTCTGCAACAATACTCAGACGATGAAAGCGATGAAGAGTGTGAAGCTCCCAAACTTCAGGACAAGACTGTTGTTCAGCCAACTCCAACCGCAGTTTTATTCTCTGACGTTGCTGATAAATCTCCCCTGAAAGAACTTAAAGATTCCGTATTAATTTCAGAAGTAGGAGAAAGCTCAACCATAGTTGAATCTAGCACTCATTCTGTCAAAGCAGTTGAAGTAATTAAACAATCTGATCCCTTCGCAACTTTCAAAGATGATAAGGTTGAAGATAAATCTCCTCTTAAAGACGATAAGCCAAAACAAATTGAAAGTAAGGAAGAATCCTCTACTAAACTAGACGACAAACCAAAGTCGCCTTTCGACTCAGCAAAGCCTCTGCAACAATACTCAGACGATGAAAGCGATGAAGAGTGTGAAGCTCCCAAACTTCAGGACAAGACTGTTGTTCAGCCAACTCCAACCGCAGTTTTATTCTCTGACGTTGCTGATAAATCTCCCCTGAAAGAACTTAAAGATTCCGTATTAATTTCAGAAGTAGGAGAAAGCTCAACCATAGTTGAATCTAGCACTCATTCTGTCAAAGCAGTTGAAGTAATTAAACAATCTGATCCCTTCGCAACTTTCAAAGATGATAAGGTTGAAGATAAATCTCCTCTTAAAGACGATAAGCCAAAACAAATTGAAAGTAAGGAAGAATCCTCTACTAAACTAGACGACAAACCAAAGTCGCCTTTCGACTCAGCAAAGCCTCTGCAACAATACTCAGACGATGAAAGCGATGAAGAGTGTGAAGCTCCCAAACTTCAGGACAAGACTGTTGTTCAGCCAACTCCAACCGCAGTTCCATTCTCTAGCCTTGCTGATAATTCTCCTCTGAAAGAACTTAAAGATTCCGTATTAATTTCAAAAGTAGGAGAAAGCTCAACAATAGTTGAATCTAGCACTCATTCAGTCAAAGCAGTTGAAGTAATTAAACAATCTGATCCCTTCGCAACTTTCAAAGATGATAAGCTTGAAGATAAATCTCCTCTGAAAGACGATAATAAACCAAAGCTGATTGAAAGTAAAGAAGACAAGTCCCCAACTAAACTGGACGACAAACCAAAGTCGCCTTTCGGTTCAGCAAAGCCTTTGCTACAAGAATACTCAGACGATGAAAGCGATGAAGAGTTTGAAGTTCCCAAACTACAGGACAAGACTGTATTTCAGCCAACTCCAACCGCAGTTCCATTCTCTAGCGTTGCTGATAAATCTCCTCTGAAAGAACCTAAAGATTCAGTATTAATTTCAAAAGTAGGAGAAAGCTCAACCATAGTTGAATCTATCACTCATTCTGTCAAAGCAGTTGAAGTAATTAAACAATCTGATCCCTTCGCAACTTTCAAAGATGATAAGCTTGAAGATAAATCTCCTCTTAAAGACGATAAGCCAAAACAAATTGAAAGTAAAGAAGAATCCTCTACTAAACTAGACGACAAACCAAAGTCACCTTTCGGTTCAGCAAAGCCTTTGCAACAATACTCAGACGATGAAAGCGATGAAGAGTTTGAAGCTCCCAAACTTCAGGACAAGACTGTTGTTCAGCCAACTCCAACCGCAGTTCCATTCTCTAGCGTTGCTGATAAATCTCCTCTGAAAGAACCTAAAGATTCAGTATTAATTTCAAAAGTAGGAGAAAGCTCAACCATAGTTGAATCTATCACTCATTCTGTCAAAGCAGTTGAAGTAATTAAACAATCTGATCCCTTCGCAACTTTCAAAGATGATAAGCTTGAAGATAAATCTCCTCTGAAAGACGATAAGCCAAAACAAATTGAAAGTAAGGAAGAATCCTCTACTAAACTAGACGACAAACCAAAGTCGCCTTTCGACTCAGCAAAGCCTCTGCAACAATACTCAGACGATGAAAGCGATGAAGAGTGTGAAGCTCCCAAACTTCAGGACAAGACTGTTGTTCAGCCAACTCCAACCGCAGTTTTATTCTCTGACGTTGCTGATAAATCTCCCCTGAAAGAACTTAAAGATTCCGTATTAATTTCAGAAGTAGGAGAAAGCTCAACCATAGTTGAATCTAGCACTCATTCTGTCAAAGCAGTTGAAGTAATTAAACAATCTGATCCCTTCGCAACTTTCAAAGATGATAAGCTTGAAGATAAATCTCCTCTTAAAGACGATAAGCCAAAACAAATTGAAAGTAAGGAAGAATCCTCTACTAAACTAGACGACAAACCAAAGTCGCCTTTCGGTTCAGCAAAGCCTCTGCAACAATACTCAGACGATGAAAGCGATGAAGAGTGTGAAGCTCCCAAACTTCAGGACAAGACTGTTGTTCAGCCAACTCCAACCGCAGTTCCATTCTCTAGCCTTGCTGATAATTCTCCTCTGAAAGAACTTAAAGATTCCGTATTAATTTCAAAAGTAGGAGAAAGCTCAACCATAGTTGAATCTAGCACTCATTCAGTCAAAGCAGTTGAAGTAATTAAACAATCTGATCCCTTCGCAACTTTCAAAGATGATAAGCTTGAAGATAAATCTCCTCTGAAAGACGATAATAAACCAAAGCTGATTGAAAGTAAAGAAGACAAGTCCCCAACTAAACTGGACGACAAACCAAAGTCGCCTTTCGGTTCAGCAAAGCCTTTGCTACAAGAATACTCAGACGATGAAAGCGATGAAGAGTTTGAAGTTCCCAAGCTTCAGGACAAGACTGTTGTTCAGCCAACTCCAACCGCAGTTTCATTCTCTGACGTTGCTGATAAATCTCCCCTGAAAGAACTTAAAGATTCCGTATTAATTTCCAAAGTAGGAGAAAGCTCAACAATAGTTGAATCTAGCACTCATTCTGTCAAAGCAGTTGAAATAATTAAACAATCTGATCCCTTCGCCACTTTCAAAGATGATAAGGTTGAAGATAAATCTCCTCTTAAAGACGATAAGCCAAAACAAATTGAAAGTAAAGAAGAATCCTCTACTAAACTAGACGACAAACCAAAGTCGCCTTTCGATTCAGCAAAGCCTCTGCAACAATACTCAGACGATGAAAGCGATGAAGAGTTTGAAGTTCCCAAGCTTCAGGACAAGACTGTTGTTCAGCCAACTCCAACCGCAGTTCCATTCTCTGACGTTGCTGATAAATCTCCCCTGAAAGAACTTAAAGATTCCGTATTAATTTCAAAAGTAGGAGAAAGCTCAACAATAGTTGAATCTAGCACTCATTCAGTCAAATCAGTTGAAGTAATTAAACAATCTGATCCCTTCGCAACTTTCAAAGATGATAAGGTTAAATCTTCTCTTAAAGACGATAAGCCAAAACAAATTGAAAGTAAAGAAAAATCCTCTACTAAACTAGACGACAAACCAAAGTCGCCTTTCGATGACGATGAAAGCGATGAAGAGTGTGAAGCTCCCAAGCTTCAGGACAAGACTGTTGTTCAGCCAACTCCAACCGCACTTCCATTCTCTAGCGTTGCTGATAAATCTCCCCTGAAAGATCCTAAAGATTCCGTATTAATTTCCAAAGTAGGAGAAAGCTCAACAATAGTTGAATCTAGCACTCATTCAGTCAAAGCAGTTGAAGTAATTAAACAATCTGATCCCTTCGCAACTTTCAAAGATGATAAGCTTGAAGATAAATCTCCTCTGAAAGACGATAATAAACCAAAGCTGATTGAAAGTAAAGAAGACAAGTCCCCAACTAAACTGGACGACAAACCAAAGTCGCCTTTCGGTTCAGCAAAGCCTTTGCTAAAAGAATACTCAGACGATGAAAGCGATGAAGAGTTTGAAGTTCCCAAACTACAGGACAAGACTGTATTTCAGCCAACTCCAACCGCAGTTCCATTCTCTAGCGTTGCTGATAAATCTCCCTTGAAAGATCTTAAAGATTCCGTATTAATTTCCAAAGTAGGAGAAAGCTCAACAATAGTTGAATCTAGCACTCATTCTGTCAAAGCAGTTGAAGTAATTAAACAATCTGATCCCTTCGCCACTTTCAAAGATGATAAGGTTGAAGATAAATCTCCTCTTAAAGACGATAATAAACCAAAGCTGATCGAAAGTAAGGAGGACAAGTCCCCAACTAAACTAGACGACAAACCAAAGTCGCCTTTCGATTCAGCAAAGCCTCTGCAACAATACTCAGACGATGAAAGCGATGAAGAGTTTGAAGTTCCCAAGCTTCAGGACAAGACTGTTGTTCAGCCAACTCCAACCGCAGTTCCATTCTCTGACGTTGCTGATAAATCTCCCCTGAAAGAACTTAAAGATTCCGTATTAATTTCAAAAGTAGGAGAAAGCTCAACAATAGTTGAATCTAGCACTCATTCTGTCAAAGCAGTTGAAATAATTAAACAATCTGATCCCTTCGCCACTTTCAAAGATGATAAGGTTGAAGATAAATCTCCTCTTAAAGACGATAATAAACCAAAGCTGATCGAAAGTAAGGAGGACAAGTCCCCAACTAAACTAGACGACAAACCAAAGTCGCCTTTCGATTCAGCAAAGCCTCTGCAACAATACTCAGACGATGAAAGCGATGAAGAGTTTGAAGTTCCCAAGCTTCAGGACAAGACTGTTGTTCAGCCAACTCCAACCGCAGTTCCATTCTCTGACGTTGCTGATAAATCTCCCCTGAAAGAACTTAAAGATTCCGTATTAATTTCAAAAGTAGGAGAAAGCTCAACAATAGTTGAATCTAGCACTCATTCTGTCAAAGCAGTTGAAATAATTAAACAATCTGATCCCTTCGCCACTTTCAAAGATGATAAGGTTGAAGATAAATCTCCTCTTAAAGACGATAAGCCAAAACAAATTGAAAGTAAAGAAGAATCCTCTACTAAACTAGACGACAAACCAAAGTCGCCTTTCGGTTCAGCAAAGCCTCTGCAACAATACTCAGACGATGAAAGCGATGAAGAGTGTGAAGCTCCCAAACTTCAGGACAAGACTGTTGTTCAGCCAACTCCAACCGCAGTTTTATTCTCTGACGTTGCTGATAAATCTCCCCTGAAAGAACTTAAAGATTCCGTATTAATTTCAGAAGTAGGAGAAAGCTCAACCATAGTTGAATCTAGCACTCATTCTGTCAAAGCAGTTGAAGTAATTAAACAATCTGATCCCTTCGCAACTTTCAAAGATGATAAGCTTGAAGATAAATCTCCTCTTAAAGACGATAAGCCAAAACAAATTGAAAGTAAGGAAGAATCCTCTACTAAACTAGACCACAAACCAAAGTCGCCTTTCGGTTCAGCAAAGCCTCTGCAACAATACTCAGACGATGAAAGCGATGAAGAGTGTGAAGCTCCCAAACTTCAGGACAAGACTGTTGTTCAGCCAACTCCAACCGCAGTTCCATTCTCTAGCCTTGCTGATAATTCTCCTCTGAAAGAACTTAAAGATTCCGTATTAATTTCAAAAGTAGGAGAAAGCTCAACAATAGTTGAATCTAGCACTCATTCAGTCAAAGCAGTTGAAGTAATTAAACAATCTGATCCCTTCGCAACTTTCAAAGATGATAAGCTTGAAGATAAATCTCCTCTGAAAGACGATAATAAACCAAAGCTGATTGAAAGTAAAGAAGACAAGTCCCCAACTAAACTGGACGACAAACCAAAGTCGCCTTTCGGTTCAGCAAAGCCTTTGCTACAAGAATACTCAGACGATGAAAGCGATGAAGAGTTTGAAGTTCCCAAGCTTCCGGACAAGACTGTTGTTCAGCCAACTCCAACCGCAGTTTCATTCTCTGACGTTGCTGATAAATCTCCCCTGAAAGAACTTAAAGATTCCGTATTAATTTCAAAAGTAGGAGAAAGCTCAACAATAGTTGAATCTAGCACTCATTCAGTCAAATCAGTTGAAGTAATTAAACAATCTGATCCCTTCGCAACTTTCAAAGATGATAAGGTTGAAGATAAATCTTCTCTTAAAGACGATAAGCCAAAACAAATTGAAAGTAAAGAAAAATCCTCTACTAAACTAGACGACAAACCAAAGTCGCCTTTCGATTCAGCAAAGCCTCTGCTACAATACTCAGACGATGAAAGCGATGAAGAGTTTGAAGTTCCCAAGCTTCAGGACAAGACTGTTGTTCAGCCAACTCCAACCGCACTTCCATTCTCTAGCGTTGCTGATAAATCTCCCCTGAAAGATCCTAAAGATTCCGTATTAATTTCCAAAGTAGGAGAAAGCTCAACAATAGTTGAATCTAGCACTCATTCAGTCAAAGCAGTTGAAGTAATTAAACAATCTGATCCCTTCGCAACTTTCAAAGATGATAAGCTTGAAGATAAATCTCCTCTGAAAGACGATAATAAACCAAAGCTGATTGAAAGTAAAGAAGACAAGTCCCCAACTAAACTGGACGACAAACCAAAGTCGCCTTTCGGTTCAGCAAAGCCTTTGCTAAAAGAATACTCAGACGATGAAAGCGATGAAGAGTTTGAAGTTCCCAAACTACAGGACAAGACTGTATTTCAGCCAACTCCAACCGCAGTTCCATTCTCTAGCGTTGCTGATAAATCTCCCTTGAAAGATCTTAAAGATTCCGTATTAATTTCAAAAGTAGGAGAAAGCTCAGCAATAGTTGAATCTAGCACTCATTCTGTCAAAGCAGTTGAAGTAATTAAACAATCTGATCCCTTCGCAACTTTCAAAGTTGATAAGGTTGAAGATAAATCTCCTCTTAAAGACGATAATAAACCAAAGCTGATCGAAAGTAAGGAGGACAAGTCCCCAACTAAACTAGACGACAAACCAAAGTCGCCTTTCGATTCAGCAAAGCCTCTGCAACAATACTCAGACGATGAAAGCGATGAAGAGTTTGAAGTTCCCAAGCTTCAGGACAAGACTGTTGTTCAGCCAACTCCAACCGCAGTTCCATTCTCTGACGTTGCTGATAAATCTCCCCTGAAAGAACTTAAAGATTCCGTATTAATTTCCAAAGTAGGAGAAAGCTCAACAATAGTTGAATCTAGCACTCATTCTGTCAAAGCAGTTGAAATAATTAAACAATCTGATCCCTTCGCCACTTTCAAAGATGATAAGGTTGAAGATAAATCTCCTCTTAAAGACGATAAGCCAAAACAAATTGAAAGTAAAGAAGAATCCTCTACTAAACTAGACGACAAACCAAAGTCGCCTTTCGATTCAGCAAAGCCTCTGCAACAATACTCAGACGATGAAAGCGATGAAGAGTTTGAAGTTCCCAAGCTTCAGGACAAGACTGTTGTTCAGCTAACTCCAACCGCAGTTTCATTCTCTGACGTTGCTGATAAATCTCCCCTGAAAGAACTTAAAGATTCCGTATTAATTTCAAAAGTAGGAGAAAGCTCAACAATAGTTGAATCTAGCACTCATTCTGTCAAAGCAGTTGAAGTAATTAAACAATCTGATCCCTTCGCAACTTTCAAAGATGATAAGATTGAAGATAAATCTCCTGTTAAAGACGATAATAAAACAAAGCTGATTGAAAGTAAGGAGGACAAGTCCCCAACTAAACTAGACGACAAACCAAAGTCGCCTTTCGGTTCAGCAAAGCCTTTGCAACAATACTCAGACGATGAAAGCGATGAAGAGTTTGAAGTTCCCAAGCTTCAGGACAAGACTGTTGTTCAGCTAACTCCAACCGCAGTTTCATTCTCTGACGTTGCTGATAAATCTCCCCTGAAAGAACTTAAAGATTCCGTATTAATTTCAAAAGTAGGAGAAAGCTCAACCATAGTTGAATCTAGCACTCATTCAGTCAAAGCAGTTGAAGTAATTAAAAAATCTGATCCCTTCGCAACTTTCAAAGATGATAAGCTTGAAGATAAATCTCCTCTTAAAGACGATAAGCCAAAACAAATTGAAAGTAAAGAAGAATCCTCTACTAAACTAGACGACAAACCAAAGTCGCCTTTCGGTTCAGCAAAGCCTTTGCAACAATACTCAGACGATGAAAGCGATGAAGAGTTTGAAGTTCCCAAGCTTCAGGAGAAGACTGTTGTTCAGCCAACTCCAACCGCAGTTCCATTCTCTGACGTTGCTGATAAATCTCCCCTGAAAGAACTTAAAGATTCCGTATTAATTTCCAAAGTAGGAGAAAGCTCAACAGTAGGTGAATCTAGCACTCATTCAGTCAAAGCAGTTGAAGTAATTAAACAATCTGATCCCTTCGCAACTTTCAAAGATGATAAGCTTGAAGATAAATCTCCTCTGAAAGACGATAATAAACCAAAGCTGATTGAAAGTAAAGAAGACAAGTCCCCAACTAAACTGGACGACAAACCAAAGTCGCCTTTCGGTTCAGCAAAGCCTTTGCTACAAGAATACTCAGACGATGAAAGCGATGAAGAGTTTGAAGCTCCCAAGCTTCAGGACAAGACTGTTGTTCAGCCAACTCCAACCGCAGTTCCATTCTCTGACGTTGCTGATAAATCTCCCCTGAAAGAACTTAAAGATTCCGTATTAATTTCAAAAGTAGGAGAAAGCTCAACAATAGTTGAATCTAGCACTCATTCTGTCAAAGCAGTTGAAGTAATTAAACAATCTGATCCCTTCGCAACTTTCAAAGATGATAAGGTTGAAGATAAATCTCCTCTGAAAGACGATAATAAACCACAGCTGATTGAAAGTAAGGAGGACAAGTCCCCAACTAAACTAGACGACAAACCAAAGTCGCCTTTCGGTTCAGCAAAGCCTCTGCAACAATACTCAGACCATGAAAGCGATGAAGAGTTTGAAGTTCCCAAGCTTCAGGACAAGACTGTTGTTCAGCCAACTCCAACCGCAGTTCCATTCTCTGACGTTGCTGATAAATCTCCCCTGAAAGAACTTAAAGATTCCGTATTAATTTCAAAAGTAGGAGAAAGCTCAACAATAGTTGAATCTAGCACTCATTCTGTCAAAGCAGTTGAAGTAATTAAACAATCTGATCCCTTCGCAACTTTCAAAGATGATAAGGTTGAAGATAAATCTCCTCTTAAAGACGATAATAAACCAAAGCTGATTGAAAGTAAAGAAGACAAGTCCCCAACTAAACTGAACGACAAACCAAAGTCGCCTTTCGGTTCACCAAAGCCTTTGCTAAAAGAATACTCAGACGATGAAAGCGATGAAGAGTTTGAAGTTCCCAAACTACAGGACAAGACTGTTTTTCAGCCAACTCCAACCGCAGTTCCATTCTCTAGCGCTGCTGATAAATCTCCCCTGAAAGATCTTAAAGATTCCGTATTAATTTCAAAAGTAGGAGAAAGCTCAACAATAGTTGAATCTAGCACTCATTCTGTCAAAGCAGTTGAAGTAATTAAACAATCTGATCCCTTCGCAACTTTCAAAGATGATAAGGTTGAAGATAAATCTCCTCTTAAAGACGATAAGCCAAAACAAATTGAAAGTAAAGAAGAATCCTCTACTGAACTAGACGACAAACCAAAGTCGCCTTTCGGTTCAGCAAAGCCTTTGCAACAATACTCAGACGATGAAAGCGATGAAGAGTTTGAAGTTCCCAAGCTTCAGGAGAAGACTGTTGTTCAGCCAACTCCAACCGCAGTTCCATTCTCTGACGTTGCTGATAAATCTCCCCTGAAAGAACTTAAAGATTCCGTATTAATTTCAAAAGTAGGAGAAAGCTCAACAATAGTTGAATCTAGGACTCATTCTGTCAAATCAGTTGAAGTAATTAAACAATCTGATCCCTTCGCAACTTTCAAAGATGATAAGGTTGAAGATAAATCTCCTCTTAAAGACGATAAGCCAAAACAAATTGAAAGTAAAGAAGAATCCTCTACTAAACTAGACGACAAACCAAAGTCGCCTTTCGATTCAGCAAAGCCTCTGCAACAATACTCAGACGATGAAAGCGATGAAGAGTTTGAAGTTCCCAAGCTTCAGGAGAAGACTGTTGTTCAGCCAACTCCAACCGCAGTTCCATTCTCTGACGTTGCTGATAAATCTCCCCTGAAAGAACTTAAAGATTCCGTATTAATTTCAAAAGTAGGAGAAAGCTCAACAATAGTTGAATCTAGCACTCATTCAGTCAAAGCAGTTGAAGTAATTAAACAATCTGATCCCTTCGCAACTTTCAAAGATGATAAGCTTGCTGATAAATCTCCCCTGAAAGATCTTAAAGATTCCGTATTAATTTCAAAAGTAGGAGAAAGCTCAACAATAGTTGAATCTAGCACTCATTCTGTCAAAGCAGTTGAAGTAATTAAACAATCTGATCCCTTCGCAACTTTCAAAGATGATAAGCTTGAAGATAAATCTCCTCTGAAAGACGATAATAAACCAAAGCTGATTGAAAGTAAGGAGGACAAGTCCCCAACTAAACTAGACGACAAACCAAAGTCGCCTTTCGGTTCAGCAAAGCCTCTGCAACAATACTCAGACGATGAAAGCGATGAAGAGTTTGAAGTTCCCAAGCTTCAGGACAAGACTGTTGTTCAGCCAACTCCAACCGCAGTTCCATTCTCTGACGTTGCTGATAAATCTCCCCTGAAAGAACTTAAAGATTCCGTATTAATTTCCAAAGTAGGAGAAAGCTCAACAATAGTTGAATCTAGCACTCATTCAGTCAAAGCAGTTGAAGTAATTAAACAATCTGATCCCTTCGAAACATTCAAAGATGATAAGCTTGAAGATAAATTTCCTCTTAAAGACGATAATAAACCAAAGCTGATTGAAAGTAAGGAGGACAAGTCCCCAACTAAACTAGACGACAAACCAAAGTCGCCTTTCGGTTCAGCAAAGCCTCTGCAACAATACTCAGACGATGAAAGCGATGAAGAGTTTGAAGCTCCCAAACTTCAGGACAAGACTGTTGTTCAGCCAACTCCAACCGCAGTTCCATTCTCTGACGTTGCTGATAAATCTCCCCTGAAAGAACTTAAAGATTCCGTATTAATTTCAAAAGTAGGAGAAAGCTCAACAATAGTTGAATCTAGCACTCATTCAGTCAAAGCAGTTGAAGTAATTAAACAATCTGATCCCTTGGCAACTTTCAAAGATGATAAGCTTGAAGATAAATCTCCTCTTAAAGACGATAAGCCAAAACAAATTGAAAGTAAGGAAGAATCCTCTACTAAACTAGACGACAAACCAAAGTCGCCTTTCGGTTCAGCAAAGCCTTTGCAACAATACTCAGACGATGAAAGCGATGAAGAGTTTGAAGTTCCCAAACTACAGGACAAGACTGTTGTTCAGCCAACTCCAACCGCAGTTCCATTCTCTAGCCTTGCTGATAATTCTCCTCTGAAAGAACTTAAAGATTCCGTATTAATTTCAAAAGTAGGAGAAAGCTCAACAATAGTTGAATCTAGCACTCATTCTGTCAAAGCAGTTGAAGTAATTAAACAATCTGATCCCTTCGCAACTTTCAAAGATGATAAGGTTGAAGATAAATCTCCTCTTAAAGACGATAAGCCAAAACAAATTGAAAGTAAGGAAGAATCCTCTACTAAACTAGACGACAAACCAAAGTCGCCTTTCGGTTCAGCAAAGCCTTTGCAACAATACTCAGACGATGAAAGCGATGAAGAGTTTGAAGTTCCCAAGCTTCAGGACAAGACTGTTGTTCAGCCAACTCCAACCGCAGTTTCATTCTCTGACGTTGCTGATAAATCTCCCCTGAAAGATCTTAAAGATTCCGTATTAATTTCCAAAGTAGGCGAAAGCTCAACAGTAGTTGAATCTAGCACTCATTCAGTCAAAGCAGTTGAAGTAATTAAACAATCTGATCCCTTCGCAACTTTCAAAGATGATAAGGTTGAAGATAAATCTCCTGTTAAAGACGATAAGCCAAAACAAATTGAAAGTAAGGAAGAATCCTCTACTAAACTAGACGACAAACCAAAGTCGCCTTTCGGTTCAGCAAAGCCTTTGCAACAATACTCAGACGATGAAAGCGATGAAGAGTTTGAAGTTCCCAAGCTTCAGGACAAGACTGTTGTTCAGCCAACTCCAACCGCAGTTTCATTCTCTGACGTTGCTGATAAATCTCCCCTGAAAGATCTTAAAGATTCCGTATTAATTTCCAAAGTAGGCGAAAGCTCAACAATAGTTGAATCCAGCACTCATTCTGTCAAAGCAGTTGAAGTAATTAAACAATCTGATGCCTTCGAAACATTCAAAGATGATAAAGTTGGAGATAAATCTTCCCTTAAAGGAGATGATAATCCAATGCCGTTTGAAGTAAATAATGAAGCTTTAGGTTCAGATTTGTCTATTCAAACAGAATATTTGGACACATTTCCTGATAGGTCAACCACTTTAGCCCCTCTTATTGAAACTGAAAGCAAATTTAAAATTATTGAAACTGGTTCTGATAAAGATTTGATTACGAGTTCCAAAATAAGTTTACTGTCTAATTTCGAAGAAAATAGGTCTGTTCAACAGATTGTAGAAGATACTATTCGAGCTGGCGATGCTGAGGTTCAAGAAATTGTAGACAAGACACTTAAAAATGCCCAGCATTTTAGAACTCAGATTTTGGACGAAGATGAGCGTTCAGTTGAGCAAATAGTCGAAGAAACACTGCAAAGTGCAAAGCCGAAAGTCGATATTTCTAGGGAAGAGCATAAAAGTCCCAAGGTAGACGAAGCAGAAGCTAAAGAAGTTCGTCCCATTGCATATTTTGTGAATTTAGACAATGAACAGAAGTCGCCAACTGTAAAACAAGTGATTAAAAAAGAGAAGACAGTGGCTAAGGTTGATACAGGAAAAGCAGTTAAGGAAATAAGTACAAAAGCCACGGTCCAGAGTACCCTTAGTAAGAAGGTAAAGCCTAAAGCCGATTTAAAAGCCCCGCCTGTTTCACAAACTAAGACAAAGGCTACAGTTAGCAAGCAAACCATAGTTAAAAAGTCATCAACAGCAACAGAAAAACCAAAAATTTCAACCAAATCAGAGTCAAGACGCTCCGTTACTAGTTCAGCCTCAACCACCACCAGTTCGGCTTCCGCAACAAGCCGTGTGATAAGTGAACTGCATTTCGAGAGGTCTGCTAGCCCAGCATCGAGTTCCATTTTCTACGAAAGCCATCCGCAAGCCGATAGCCGCTCCACAACACCCAGGCCAAGGGTTAAGACTGATGTCACGCGAATACCCTACAATGCTTCCGTTCGTTCATTCAGTCCTCAGCCGAAGACCAACAAGTCAGAGAAAACAACCGTGAAATCAACAAAGACAACTGCCTCTCGATCTACCAAAGAGCTTACAGTGAAAACTTCAAAGAAGAATGATCGATCTGGTATCCAAGAACACGGGGAGACCAAGCGAAATAAGACCCCGACTACGAAAGCTGCCCACAGATACATGCAGCCCACCCTAGCCCATAGTATGCGATACGGATTGAGCGGCGAGGGAGAGAGTGTCTCTCCGGTACCACCGGCACCCCTTAAGTCACCCGCACCACCAAAGTCGCCTGCTCCGGCCCTAACTAGAAGTACTCAACGAACAACACATTTAAAAACAAGTGCCTTGACAAAGTCCTCAACCCTGGAAGCGAAGCAAAAGAAGTCGATCCCTGACAATACCCAAACACAAACACAAACCCGTTCCCTGATCAAGAGAGGGTCGCAGAGTGATAGCAAGGAGTCCCTGAAGAGCACAGACCGCCTTTACAAACGACAGACATCTAAAGAAAATAAACTAGCTATAAACGTGATAGGTTCCAAGAGCCAAACAACAAACAAAAGCATGAAGACACAATCAGCTACAGCTGCAAAGACGACACTTGCATACAGAACTTCCATAGAAACCGACAACAACAAGCAACTTCAAAAGAAGACCACAGCCACTATACAGCGCACCAAAGTTCCGATTAGCGT
This sequence comes from Drosophila anomelani, assembly GCA_035045905.1. Classification (NCBI taxonomy): domain Eukaryota; kingdom Metazoa; phylum Arthropoda; class Insecta; order Diptera; family Drosophilidae; genus Drosophila; species Drosophila anomelani. The sequence continues at coordinate 17,945,387 of JAWNOO010000165.1, forward strand.
GTCTTCCAGTGCAAGGACTGCAGCTAAGCTAAGCAAGAGTGATGATGCCGAAAAGAGACCTCAGATAGATAATAAGAAGACAGTTAGGCGAGTGGCAGCCAAGCGAACAACCACCAGCGAAGTAGCTAGCACCTCCGCCATCAAATCCGTGACGAGCTCCATAGAGCCTAAGATGCAGAAAAAGATGAAAGACACCATGAACGAGTCAAATTCAAACTCTGGCAGTGGAAGCACCAGTGCCAGCGGCTCATCAAACAGTACGCGCCGCAGCGTACGATCCGTTAGCACCGTCAGCCGTAAGACAGACAAGGACCTAACCAACATCCGGAGGGCAGCGGGAGCTGCTGTTGTGTCGACATCAACAGTGCGGGCGCATCGGGAACCGACGGCCACCACCGGCGCTGTTAGCACCGTGCTCGTTGATGACGACTGTGAGGTGATAACCATACGTTCCATTAAATCAAGCGATAGTACAAAAAGTTCTACCTCATCATCCTCCGGTAGCGGCAGCAACAGTCGCAAGGTGCTAACCAGCGAGGTATTCACTAAGACCTTCGGCCCCGACCGGCCCCTCGAGGTGGTCTACCGCCAGCCGGAGTTCGATGTAGAACACCACACCATCATGTCAGTCCGTCCGCCTTCCAACAACAGCGGCGGCGAGCAGCAGCGGTGCATTAACGAGTTCGATGTCAGCTTCATCGACACCACAGACTCTAGTCTCTCGGACTCGGTTGCCCTGCCCATGTTTGGCCCCAGTGATCCGGAGCGCCTGCTAGCCGCCAGCCCCGGATCACCAAAGCCAACCCGCAGTCCCCTGGCCCTCATCGAGGAGACACTGCGGCGGCAGCAACAGCACCACCATCATCATCAACAACAACACCATCATCATAGTAGTATTATTGTGGCCGGTGCTGCTGCCCTTGACCCAACACAAGGGGCTTCAGCAGAGAGTCAAAGGGAGGCGGCGGCGGTGACTGCGGAGGTGGAGAAGAGCACTACTTTAAAAGGTAAATATTTAGATTTATATGTTAGGTATTCTCAGCACACATTGATAATTAAGATTAGCTTAGCTACGATACCCATCATAATTAGGGCATAGTTTTATCGAACGCAACTTTTCTTATTGATATGTCTTCTTTATGTATAAAACTGCTTTTACTTAACCCATTTTTAACTTATTCTCCACAAATAGCAAACACAAATAACTAAAGCCGTCAAACCATAAAATATACATAAACTACTGCAAAAAACCCACCAAGCTAAGTTAACCAAAAAAAATGTCCAAGAAACTCCCAACTATATCCGTAACTGCCGACAACAAGCGTTCTACGCATTCCGATTTATCGTCCTCATCATCATCATCATCCCACGACACCGATAGCAATGACATGGACTATGGGCGCGATGGCGCCGGGGGTGGCGTGACCGACGTTGAAGATTTCGACAGCCAGGCAGAGGCTCTAAAGCCCAGCTCGCGGCGAGGCTCTGCATCCAAATCCGGCCTAAAACCCAAAATCCAACCGAAAACTAATCCCGGCGAACCCGATGTCACCGATGTGGAAGACTACGACACAGAATCGGAGGAGGATGAGAAGAGCACAGCATATCCGGAATTAAAAATGTCGCTGCGCGAGTTCCTCCAACAAGGTCTCCAGAACCAGGAAGCCGTCGATAATGATGCAAAAGAAAGCTGCGAGATAAAGGCCGGTGACTTCTTGCAAGCACAAAACCTGAACGGCATGGCCGACTATCTAACCGATTGCGAGGACTATGACACCGACTCTGAAGTGGGCTATGGCTGCGAGAAATCCGTGTGCGTGGATCTGGATCAGGCGGTGGGGGATCAAGGGCGAGTCGCCATCGCGGATGGCGAGAAGAACCAAGACGATTCGGACCAGTATGAGGATGTGTCAGTGATTAGTGACATCAGCGATTTGGCCTCGGCCATGTCCGATTGCACTGGCATCGGAGTGCGCGGTGCGTCCGAAGACGAGGTCCTAGAGGTATCCGATAGTGGTCGCGAAGAGGTCTGCCAGATTGCCTGCTCAGGCAGTGAGTCAGAGTCAGCGGAGGGCGCAGCAGCATGGAGTCGTAGTGCAAGTGAGACTAGTTTTCCACCCATTGATGTGGCCTTTGTGAGTGCCAGCGGACAGCCTCGGCGAAATTCCAAGTCCAGTATGCCCATCATGCCAGGACAGAAGCATTTTTTACAGGCGGCGGCAGCAAAAAACGAGGAGGTTTTAACTGATGTCGAAGGCATCGATGATTCGGCAGCAGAAGATAGCTTTGACAACGAGGAGGAAGATGAGCAGCCCATACCCCGTGCCATCATTCTGGCCTCTGGCGATGACGGCACTTGTTTGACCGACGTGGAGGATATGTTTTGTGAAGATAATTCACTGGCCAGCACAGTTCCGGAAGCCCGTTCAGTATCCCACGAAGTGCTACCGCTGCCACACCGCGAGGTGGTGGAATTAAAGGAGGACAAGTACGGCGACACCATTACCAATGTGATGCCCATGGACTGCAACTATGAGTTTGGCATTTACAATCATCTAAAGGACACCATTCACACCGATTCGGAGGACTATTCTTGTGCCGATGACTGGAGCCTCCAGCACTCGGTCGCCGAATATTCTGCAGCTGGAGGATCCCATTTAATCGAAAACGAAGTGATCGTATCCAATGAACTTTTGAAGCAACAGCAAAACAAGCGCCTGGAAGTGCAGAGCAACGCCGAGTCGGTCACAGACGTGGAGGAGATATTTGTGGCCGGCACAAATAGGCGTAAAAAGTTGAAGACCCGCACCCTAAGCAAAGGCAAGAACAAGCTGTTGGACGTTGTCAAAGGCAAAGAAGATGGAGTAACCGATGTTGAGGACATGGATCTGAGTGAATGCGGTCTACCGCCAGGAGTAAAGCGAGTGGAACAGCTAAAGCTACAGGCCAAGGGATCGCATGCTGACAAGGTAACTGACGCCGAGGATGTATCCACCGACGATGTGTCCGACATCTCTGACGCCTCAGATATCCCACCGCCATCGACGGTTGACAAGTCGGGAAGCAAGACCAAGCTACAGCCACTCCAGTTGCGTCTACTTAAGGACGATATCGTCAATCAGCAGCTCACCGACGTGGAGGACGTTCAGTTGCCGTCGGAGGCGGAGGATGCAATGGAACCTCCGGCCATTCCAGTGGCAAATAGCAATAGTAAGGAGCTCAACGATATGTTGAACGAGAGCTACACGGTGGTGCATGAGAGGACTGGTCGCAGCTTCAACAGCGAGGCCGAAAAGCTGCATATAAAGGGCATAATCCGAGATGCCCATACAGATGTTGAATATGTTGAATCCGACGAGTCAGCCGCCAGGGGAGGCAACTAACTAGCCTGCTCTCTGCCAAAAGAAATCTCAACAATAGTTATAATAAGTGTTCATAGATACGATAATCCCAACACACACACTCAAGCATTTTGTAAGTAAAGCCAAACAATTACCAAAAAACATTTTCGTTCAAAGTTCTTGCCACAATCAAAAAAAGCAGCAAAAAGCCTAAAATCTACTTGCATCGTTCCCATAACTCTTTAATCCCCGTGCCAGTGTCATACTAACAGATTTCTAACCGTCACCTAGGCGCCGTTCTACTAACATTCACACACTCTATTGTTAATCCTAACCGTTATAAAAATGTTATTTAAAAAAAATCTCATTTTGTTTGTCCTTTGTTCGATTGTCTGTAAATCATTCATTATCATTTCGTTTGTAGAGTATTCTAATGATGTAGCCCTAGGTCACTTTTGTGTTTCTTTCCCACACATCAGTGGAATGTCTCTAATCTTTGGCTTGTTTATTGCAGAAAATCTTCAGGAAAAAAAAGTAGACTTATCCAATCTGGATACCGTAAAGATCTCACAAGAAATTGGTAAGTAAACTCACAGCTTATATAAAAGTCAGCTTTTCATAGTGCTCGTAACTCATAATGCTTCATATTTGTGTGCCAAATTTGTATATATATGTTGTATTAGTTCCGAAATGCAATTAAAGCTCATCGAGAAAATAATTTTAGCAGCTTTAATTTATTTAAAAAAAAAATAATCTCAGCTCACAACGACAGAGAACTCTCGCTCACATCACCACCAACCAAAATCTCACCGCCATCTTCAGCCATCACACATTTTTTGCACATTCTTCTCGCCTCTCGCTCTCATCATCGCTTCTATCTTCATGATTTCTAAGCTTGACCACCTGCTCTCTCCACTCTCTCTGTTTCTATCTGTCCAATTTCTATCTACCATTGAACTGTGCAATTGTCTTCCAGGTGATGTTAAAGTTGGTGGTGGTGATGATGATAATGATGATGATGGCGGCAATGGCAAAGATCTTGTGGCGCGCATTCGCGAGGAAGCCAATATCCTGGTGGATCGCGTGCTCGAAGAGAGTGTCGAGATCATCGAGAGCCATGGCCATCAGGCCAATGGCCACGAGATCGCTAAGCTGGACTATAACTCAGAAAGTGAGAATTATGCCATTACATGCGATGACATTGGCGGCGTCGATGTCATCAAATCGCCCACCATTGAGTCCATGTCGGGCAAGTCGTTTGACGACAATATGAGCTTCACCGACGAGCACATACATTTACCCTTGCATGCCCAGAACACAACCACCACAACGACAACGACAGTAACCACTCAATTTCAACAGCAGCAGCAGTCCCAGGCCATTTCCCAGGCGATTCCCCAGACTGCTGCCACAAGCTCATCGGCGGCAAAAGGTAACATACCACCAACATACCATAGAGAGTCAAGCTACCATAGCTTAGCAGTTAGGATCGTACCCAGATCGAATATATAGTTAACCATAGTGCGTTGTCCGTTTGGCTATATAATCACTCTCCTATATCGTTTGCTTGTTTGCTCCCATTCCCGTTGTCATGCGCTCCATTCAGAGTTTCCCGTTCCCGAACCCGAATCCTCCTCCGTAGCCGTACCACCAGTAGTGTCTAGTCAAGATCAGGCCGAAGACATGAGCGAGACTCGGGCGAGGCGCATCGATCGTAAGATCGAGAAGCTATCAATAGACATGGATGATGTGAGCGCCAAATTCGACGAGGCGTTCGAGGCGGCCGTGCCTGAGGACGAGATCAGTGCCCTGCAGGGTGACTTCTCCAAGCTTAGCTGGGACGACAGCGTCTCGCCCACGACCAACACAATGGCTGATATGGCCCAGAACCAGATAACGCCCGATAATGATATTCAAGATTTGATAGCAGGTACTACCCCCGATAAGCAAAAAAGCGAAGCTCCTTAACTTAAGCTATGATTTCATTACAAAGCCGTCGATAGAGCCTAAAGACTCACTCTAGACTTGTGTGCAGTATTCAGTTTGGCGGCCAATAAAGACTTTTCGTTCAAGTTGAGCTCTAATTGCATTTAATAAACTTATTGATTCAGTTTGTATTCATATCAAATCATATCAAAATATGCATGCCATTCTCTATCTACCTACCTTACTCTATATTACTCTCTCTATTAACATATCTTTCCAATGCTAACCATGTAATCGAATGTATCTGTTGTCACCTATATTTGTACCTAAACTGTTTCCGTTTCCGTTTCTATTTTCATTTCCGTTTCCTATAAAAACGTATGTTTGTGTTTTACTCTTCCTCATCTTCTGTTCTCTCGACTCTTTCACAACACTTTTAAAATTGCTTTCGTTTTCACACCTATTGTTTTGTAGAAACAGGCGGCGATTTACCGATCTCAAGTGAAACCGAAACCGAAACCACTCCCGTACCACCGTCGGCTGCTGTGGTGGCCAGCTTCACAGCGAAACAGATAGAAACAGAAAGCAAAACCGAAACTGAGCCGGCGGTAGAAACCAATACATTCACTACCACCACAACCAGCCTCGACACACCCACACCAAAACCACGAGTACTCAAGCAAGCAAGCTCCCCACTCTCCGAAGGCACCGATAGCACTACCATTCCTGGCCCAGTGTCCAGACCCGAAATACCAATCGATACTAATTTTGAAGCTGCGCCGGTTCCAAAGCCACGGGCTCCCATCAAGCACACGGAGCCGTTCGAGAATCTGGCCGCTCTAGCTGAGCAGCAGTCCGACAGTATTAGTTTGCGAAGTTTTGACTTCACCGAGGAGCTGTCCAAGACGGATGAGCCGTCCACAGAGCTCTCCATTCGCTCCCAATTGCGGGATATAGTCACAACAACAGCTACGACCACTGCCTCTGAGGATCATACCGAAAGCTTTGAGCCGACAAGCGAGATTTCAGTAGATGATGCTGATACCGAAAAATCGGAGGGCGCCGAGAAGACCACTAGCTTCTACATTGGCGAGTCGAGTCGAAATGTTATCATCAAAACGTCGACAAGGTCGGCCAGTGTAACGCCCCAAGAAGAGGAGGCCGCAACGGATATAGGCGGCATCATCGATGCCAAGGATGTTTCATTAATGAAGGAAGTATCCGTGGACTCGGACGAGGCCAATGATGTTTTCAAGGAATATGTGACAATGAAGCCCGACGATGCTGCCGCAGCGAGTAGCAAAATCGAGAGGCAGGGCTCAGAAACAAGGAATGATCTGCTGGAGTTTGAAAATGCCGATAAGGAAAAGGCTGGCGAACCTAAGCTTTCCAAGGTAACCACCGAGGAGAGTTTGACCACATCCACAGGATCCAGTGGCCGAGCTATTTTAGAGGTTGCCCCATCAAGCAGTGAAGATCCCGATGAGTCCAGCAAGGAAATCCCCGAGATTGTGAATACCATTTCCGAGAAAGTCGCATCAACTGATCGATTTGAATTGCCTTTGGAAAAAAGTGAATGGGAAACATCGGAGAAGGAAATACCAACTGAGGGCAAGCCGAAAGTGGTTCACTCACCACAGCAGCCATTGGCCACCGGCGTAAAGAGTGTTATTGATGAGTCCTTAGTAGGAGAAACTCTAGCCGAAGTGCAGGAATCACAGGAAGGGGCCAAGGCGGATGAAAAGCGAGATTCAGTTGAGGAATTGCCAGCGGAATTTGAATTTAATGCAATGCCCTCTGGGCTCAGTCAGGCCCTAGCGGAGGCAGATGATATATCATCGTTTATAGGCATTCCCGATGCTAGCATGCACACCTCCACCTTGGACAGCACACTGCCTCCAGAGGGCCTGTTCGATACCACCATCAAGGAAACTCTGAACAAGCAAGCGGCGATGGCTCACTATGCGCAGGATGTGTTTGGCAGAGCGGAAAGGCGAGACGATCATGGTTCCCTAGGCTTTGTCTCAACAGGAACGGCCGAAGAATTAAGTTCCATGGAAGATCACATGGCCAAGGAGGAGCAGGCCTCGTTGGGTTTTATTTCAACCGAAACGGCAGAGGACTTTAGCTCAATGGAAGATTACTATACGGAAAAATTGGCCTCGGCCAGCGTGGTTGCAGAAGAAATGGCTGCAGACAAATCGATAACCACCAGCACCTTTGAGGAGCTCACCTCGGATCAGTCTATTAAGCCACTCGATGTGGTTGTTCACCGTTTGAAGAACGAATCCTCACCGGACTCGATAAACCGCTGGTCCATTCCAGATGTGGACAACTCCAGCTCTAGCGAGAGCTTCCACAAGAGCTTCGACAAGACCCAAAGCCGACCGCTTTCCTCTGACATGGACAACCTTCTAACTGCCACCGGAACCGGCACAGGCACTTCTAGTGATTACCAGACCGCCCGGGAGTTTACCTCAACCTACCGCACCGATGGCACTGAGTATGTTAGTGCAGTTAGCACCCTGGGCAGTAGTAGCTTGGATTCCCAGTCCGAGACATCAGCCAACTTGGCCAGCATTGATGTATCCGAGCTATCAGAGACTCTGGTGGCCTCCTCCGCTGATGTGGATGTTTTCGAGGTCGAAGAAATGTCACGACTTCGTGATTTACGTGCCGACGACGAGGACAGTGATGAGAGTCTGGACATGCCTGGAGCCGCTTATCCAACTGCCGAACAGCAAAGTCTTATGAAGCGCTCGCAGGAAATGATTTTCAAGCCAAAGACTGAGGGGGAGGAACAGCCGTCTGTGGAGACAATGAAAATCGAGGAATATCCCAAGCCCAAGGAGGCGGAACGAACCTGGGGCCTGGCATATCCCTTGGAGGACAACAAGGCCGATAGCCCGAAAGAAAGCGAAAGGGGAGAAGACATCCTGTTATACCACGGTGACCCGCGACGATCGATTGACGAGTCCAAGTTAGCCTCAAGCTTAGACGAGGGCAGCATCCTTTCCGTGAGCATGTCGAGCACCTCCAACATTGACACCGTTGTGGAGAATTTTGATGATATAATTGGATCGGCGGGATCCTCTTCGCTGACCGGCATAGAAGGTTTCCAGTACGGACATGATGAGCCCATTCCATCTGCATCTGTGCCAGAAGACGCCACATTTATGCTGGAGATGGAAAGCAAAGAGCACTCGCCGCAGGACTCCAATGCCAGTACACCGCCAGGCGGAGAATCAAAACGGCGGGGACATAAGCGCAATGAGAGCATTTCAGGGGATGCCTTGAAGAACCTGGACAAAGAGGTGGCCCTGCTGGGAGAGGGAAAGGAATCGGAGAGCGAGTCGGATACGGATCCCTATGAATCGGAATATGCCCGGCAATTCCGTTCTCCCAAAGAGCGAAAAAATAAGAAGAAAAAGCAAGCGGCAGCCGAAATGGATCACAGCGCTGAGCTGGAGAAGCGTCCGTTCACTCCCTCACAGCTGGTGGCCGAGGTAATCGTCGAGGATGACACAGAGGAGCAGGAGGCGGAGGCTGCCATGATTGAAGAGCGCCGCCCTTCGCAGAATATGCAGGACTACTCCAATATTCCCGACATTATGGTCACCGAGGACATCAAGTCGCCTATTCTTGAAGAGGAGGCCGATGAATTTCCCGAAAAGACTCCCCTGTACAAGGTGCGCACCGAGGAGGAGCTGCACAAGGCCAGCGACGCTTCAGTCTATCAAAAGGAGAAGGCCGAAGAGAAGGAGCAGGATTTCCAGCGACGAGTGCAGGAACAATATCGGCAGAAACTTGAGGAGCTGAAGCGTGCCGAGGTCGGGGCAGAATACGATGATCGCAGGGCGGCCGACTCACCGGACTCCTTTGAAATGGTCGAACAGCCCGATATTTCGGACGAGTTTGTAATCATCGAAGAGGTGGCCAAGGAGGCCAATGAAGTGGATCTCGGCGGAAAGAGCATAAAAATAAAGCCAATAAAATATGAGCAAAAGCACGACGAGGACGTTGAAAAGATCATTATCAAGTCCGCTCCAGCGGATCCTAAGCTTGGCTCACAGCTCTACAAGGACGATCTAAATTTCGAGTTCGAAGAGAGCCCGCCAACGGCAGCCAGCAGCAGTAGCGAGCAGCAGGAGGAGAGCGATTCCAGCGATACTGCCGCAGCCAACAAGCGCTGGGTGGAAATGCAGCTGACGGACAATCAGCTGCGTTATCCGTACGACCTGGCCGGAGCCGTGCTGGAGGACATCAAGGAGGAAGACGGCGAGTTCGAAGTGGGCAGCAGTCGTATCAGCAGCTTCAAGGACTCCTTTTCGAGCACACCTGAGTATGACATGGCAGCGCGTCGCTACCACTCCCGTGGCGAGCACGACGATGTGTCGATGAGTAGCCTGCAGGAATTTGAATCGCTAGAGCAGGCCATTTCTCTGGAGAATCGGAACCGAACCCATCAGGGCTCCACGGACTCTAGCAACGGCAGCTTCACCCGCCGCTACGTGGTTCGCCACAGTGGCAGTGGAACGGCCCCGGGCGATGATGTGTCCGTCTCCAGCCTAAAGGATTTCGAGGGTCTTGAGAACGCCTGCATCGAAGCTCATCTGATTGAAACTAAGGCCAGGGAGGAAGCGGCCTTGCTGTCGCGCTCCGATGAATCAAACAAGTCCAATGGCAGCGACAAGGGAGCCGCCGGCGGTAATGTCGTAGTAACCAAGGTGACCCGCACCATAACCCGTACCGAAGTGGTGCCCTCCAGTCAGGCAGAGAATATCGAAGCCCTGCTCAAGCAGAAATTGGAACGGGAGGCTGCTGGCGAATCAAAACTAGGATCCGCTTCAGTGAAACTCACAGACATAAGCAGCACTGATCTGGAGCCAAAGTCCAAGATCGACAGCCAGGACTCTGAGAAGGATAGCATAGACAGCATGGAGATAAGTAAGAGCCACGACATGATGACCAGCAGCATAGAGAGCTTTGACATCTCCAAGGACGCCACTACGCGATCTGACATCGATTCTCTGGAGATTGACAAGCGGCACTCGCGGCAGGAGAGCATAGAGTCCTTTGGGGACGAGCAACTGGACCTGATGACCAAGTTCGTTAGCAGCGGCGGAGGAGTGACTTTGGGCGATGGTCTGACCACCACCACAACAACCACGACCACCAGCACGGATGCCGATGGTCATGAGCATACGGTAACGCGGGTAATAACCACCACGACGTCAGTGGGCGGTGGAATTCAGGAGCTGCCGCTGGACGAAAGCGGAATGTCAAAGGATGTATCGGTGGATTCGCTAAACTTGTGTGTGGAGCAAACAACCAGCTCGGCTGGCACAACGGCCACGTACCAGACAAGCGCCGGCAACTCACAGATGTCGGGAAGCGTTACAAGCTGTGCCTCGAGCACCCTAATGGAGGATTCGTTCCCTGGTGTGGGTGGCATGTCGTCGTCACAAATGTCGGCCAGTTTCTGGTCGCACGATGAGTCCACGGTGGTCGAGGATGAGGGCCACGACCCCGCCGCCAAAAAGCAGCAGCAGCAGCAGGGCCATTAGACGCCGGATGCGAGTGAGGGAGAAGAAATGATGGGAGAGTCCCGCGAAATCCTATATAAAAATGGGGCTTGAACGGTGGCATAGAAAATTCGGCTAGGTAAGCATCCCACGGCAAGGCTGCTGCGCGGCTTTTCGTTTTACTTTTGTTTTGTGTCTTTACTTGGCCTTCGACTAGAAGCAGAGCTCAACTTTGACAGAGAAAAGTAATACCCGCCGCCCCACCCCCCACTACACTCAAACTAGCCACCTAACGACATTCTTCCAACTCTTTTTGTTCTTTCAGAAAAGGCACTCTTTTAGATGCAGCATCACCTGGCCTTTACGACGGAATCTCTGGACGGGAAACGCAACTTTACCGGCTCTAAACATCACCGATTTCAAATCGAACAGCGAAAGGGATTAATTAATTAGCAAATTTGACATTCTCCATCACATTTTTAAACGATATACTGAAGTGCATAAACATACACGAGTTTTTAAAGGGAAATATATATATTTTATATATTTATAAAAACTATAAAAGGGCAAAACATGAATACGAATATGAATAATATGGCAAGCTTAGCCGTTCAACGCATTTTCTTATTGGCTTTAATGTTTGAAAATTACGTAAAATGATTGTGCTAGAGCGTTGTAATGGAATACACACCCCTTTGCTTTTAATTTGGATGTAGTTATTATATATGTACATGTACGAAGGATACTTATTATTAAATAAATCGCTTATTATTGTAGTTTAATTTAAGCAATTATACAAGTGCATGTGGACAAGGGGACGTAATGAAATAGAAGAAGCCTGGAAAGTGAAATGCTTTTAAAGTCTCATTTTTTTACAAGAACCAAGCAAATTTTATACGCTTGCATATTTTAAAAAGTGGAATATATATACATAAATATACAATCTGAAGAGTAAATGCATAGATCAAATTTAAAAAACATATACAGACAAGATATTAAATTTATTCACATAGAACAACAACAACCAGCCATCAAGTGTATCGCTAATTTTCGTAATGCACACTTTGCGTGAACAAGTGTTCGTCAAAAAACCTACATCTTGAAAGGATTTAAGCGTTTAGTATCACCACTGTAATGGGATATGAATAAATAATATTTGTGTTGAAAACATACAAGAAATAATTAATAACATTATTGTACTGTAAACCACACGCGTATGAATAACCAAATAAAATGCTTAATAAAAAAATTCAGTGTTTTAATTTCATTTCCCCCAGCTAGCTATAAAATATTTTGGGATTCAGGGATCTGCGACACTGCAGAGCCCATTTTTTTTCAGTCTAAAATATACAAAATATTCAAACAAACTTGCCATTATATTCTATATAACTGGCTAGCAGTAGAGCGATGACGAGTGAGTTAATGGGACAACTAAGTCGTATTCAAAAATTTATAATGCCAAAACACAAGATAATATAACAATTTTACTACAATAACCTCTATTTAGGATACCAAACTCACGAAATTTCCGATTGAAAAATGCAACACCAAAAAAAACGTAGCTGCTTCTACTATTTTTACTTTCTGCTGATAAATTCAAAACTTTTCTTCAGGGAAATACTTCCGTTTGTTCGTTTACATTCAATTTTCAAGGAAATTTCAATTCCTGGACAAATTATCCTCCTTGATAAAATTCGTACATATACATACACCGAAAATGCTGGCCAGGGAAATATGCGCTTTAAAACACAAAAATGTCTAGATTTTCCGGCTTTAGGCATTTATGCCCATTGATCGGTTCCAAACCCTTTTGATTGCTAGGTTTCCACAGCAGGAGCAGAATCTGGGACATCAAAAAGCAAAGAAAAAGGAGACAGAAAAAGCAAATGGCTGATCCTGACTCACACTGTTGTTGCCTCTCCTTGAAAAAATTCACACGTATACACAGAAAATGCAGGCCAGAGAAATATGCGTCGATTTCCCAGACTTCAATCCTGATTTTCGCCAGCCATCGCTTGCAAATCCTCCGGACAGCTGGGTTTTCACAGCAGGACGCATATTCTGCGGTTTTTCCAGTTGTTTTCCAGCATTTTCCAAGCTCTTCGTTCGAGCAGATCATTTTTCAACCGATGCAAATGAAACTTGTAAGCGAAATAAACGAACATCGAAAAAAAGCGGGCGAACTTAATGCCGGAAGCGCCGCTTCCAACATTTATCGATATCTCACAGTTGAAAAATATCGAGTTGAAAAATATCGATTATTTGATATATGTATATAAGCTAAAATAAACTTCTAGTAAAGGTGGCCATCGCTGTGCTGCCATCGCGCACACATTCATACAGCACAAAACCAACTAACACATATGCATGCGTGTGTAAGCAGTAAACGAAACCTAATAGAGCGAGCAAATAAATCGCGCTCTCTTTCTCTCCCTCTCCCCTCGTCCACAAGCCGTAGTTCCAAATTTGTCCGCTGGTGGCTTTTTCTGTCTGACGACCCTTTCAAACCATCTTTAAAATACGTTTTAACACAGGAAGGAGTCATATTCGACCACACAAACCTTATATATTCTTGATCAGAATTAATGGGAGAATCGATCTAGCCAGGTTTTGAAAATATAAATGGAAAATTGAAGATTTGAAGTATCATATCTTGGCCAAAAAAAAAACGAAATTAAATTTTGAAAGCATTAATGTGTTGGTTTTTTCCCCTTAAAAAACGTGCAAACCAAAGTTAAGGCTAAAATTTTTTTGGATTTTTAACAATTAAATAAATATTAAAAAAAAATTCCAAAAAAATTTTTTTGCTTAGAACATGGCTAAGAAAACAGAAAGAAAGAGAAAAATGCTTTCCGATTTGAAATTGGTGTATTTTTGGCCAAATTATGATTTGTCAAATCTATAGTTTTCCAATTATAATTTCAAAACATGGCTAGATCGATTCTCCTATTAATTCTGATCAAGAATATATGGGGTTTATTTGGTGGAAAAAGACACCTTCTCGTGTTAAAACGGATTTAAAAGTCATAATTTAAAAATGGTATGGTTTGGCGGGCATTATTACTAGCCTCTCACTTGGTCTAAGCTTCGATTAATATCGCGGTTTTATCAGCTCTAATGATGGCCGCCACACACACATACAACACAAAACCAACTAACACATATGCATGCGTGTGTAAGCAATAATCAAAACAAAACATAATCAAAGCAAACCACACATCGCTGTGCCGCCATCGCGCACCCATACAAAGAGCATGAAACCAACTAACACATATGTATGCGTGTGTAAGCAATAATCAAAACAAAACAGAGAGCGCGATGTTTTGCGTTCCCTCTCTCTCTTTCCCCTCCCCCCCTTCGCCCACAAGCCGTAGTTCCAAATTTGTCCGCTGGTGGCTTTTTCGGTCTGACGACCCTTTCAAACCATTTTTTAAAATACGTTTTAACACAGGAAGGAGTCATATTCGACCACACAAACCTTATATATTCTTGATCAGAATTAATGGGAGAATCGATCTAGCGAGGTTTTGAAAATATTAATGAAAAATTGTAGATTTGAAATATCATATCTTGGCCAAAAATAAACGAAATTAAATTTTGAAAGCATTAATGTGTTGGTTTTTTCCCCCTTAAAAAACGTGCAAACCAAAGTTAAGGCTAAAATTTTTTTTGGATTTTTAACAATTAAATAAATATTAAAAAAAAATTCAAAAAAAATTTTTTTGCTTAGAACATGGCTAAGAAAACAGAAAGAAAGAGAAAAATGCTTTCCGATTTGAAATTGGTGTATTTTTGGCCAAATTATGATTTGTCAAATCTATAATTTTCCAATTATAATTTCAAAACATGGCTAGATCGATTCTCCTATTAATTCTGATCAAGAATATATGGGGTTTATTTGGTGGAAAAAGACACCTTCTCGTGTTAAAACGGATTTAAAAGTCATAATTTAAACATGGTATGGTTTGGCGGGCATTATTACTAGCCTCTCACTTGGTCTAAGCTTCGATTAATATCGCGGTTTTATCAGCTCTAATGATGGCCGCCACACACACATACAACACAAAACCAACTAACACATATACATGCGTGTGTAAGCAATAATCAAAACAAAACATAATCAAAACAAACCACACATTGCTGTGCCGCCATCGCGCACCCATACAAAGAGCATGAAACCAACTAACACATATGTATGCGTGTGTAAGCAATAATCAAAACAAAACAGAGAGCGCGATGTATTGCGTTCCCTCTCTCTCTCTTCCCCCCCCCCCCCCCCCCTTCACCCACAAGCCGTAGTTCCAAATTTGTCCGCTGGTGGCTTTTTCGGTCTGACGACCCTTTCAAACCATTTTTTAAAATACGTTTTAACACAGGAAGAAGTCATATTCGACCACACAAACCTTATATATTCTTGATCAGAATTAATGGGAGAATCGATCTAGCCAGGTTTTGAAAATATAAATGGAACATTGTAGATTTGAAATATCATATCTTGGCCAAAAATAAACGGAATTAAATTTTGAAAGCATTAATGTGTTGGCTTTTTCCCCCTTAAAAAACGTGCAAGCCAAATTTAAGGCTAACATTTTTTTTGGATTTTTAACAATTAAATAAATATTTAAAAAAAATTCCAAAAAAAATTTTTTGCTTAGAACATGGCTAAGAAAACAGAAAGAAAGAGAAAAATGCTTTCCGATTTGAAATTGGTGTATTTTTGGCCAAATTATGATTTGTCAAATCTATAATTTTCCAATTATAATTTCAAAACATGGCTAGATCGATTCTCCTATTAATTCTGATCAAGAAAATATGGGGTTTATTTGGTCGAAAGATACACCTTCTCGTATTAAAACGGATTTGAAAGTCAGTACTTATACAAGTTAAATTAAATTTGGCGCCACAGCGATGTATGGCGGTCATTATTATTAGAGCTGATAAAACCGCGATAGCCTCTTAGCCTGTCACTTGTTCTAAACTTTAGACGATTAATATCGCAGTTTTATCACCTCTAAAACTGTGCCGCCATCGGGCACACATACATACAGCAAGAAAACAACTAACACCTATAAAATTATAATACAAATTATAATACCCGCAAGGGTTTAAATATAATCAAAACTATAAAGAATTCTAGCGGATTTTAGCCACTCTAGTATTTGTTTAGCTTTTTAAAAATGGTGATCTGGCTCATTTCGGGCAAAAAGAAAAACCGACAACACTGGTCACACTGGCTACCTGCTGGGAATCGGGCAACATCACCGTGAAAAAAAAAGAATTTGGGGAAAATGTGGTTTTCGGGCAAGTGATAGCCGCAAAGCAGGTGACGAGGAGCTGGCCGTGGACAAATAAGAATCGAAAGTGGACGGTAGGCAACGGATAGGACAGGACAACTCCATCTCCCCTTGGTTGACTATGAAATTGCTGGCATCGACGTTCTCGTCGTCGTCGTCGTTGTCGTTGTCGTCGTGCATTTGTTGTTGTTGTTGCTGCCGTCGCATTTCGTATTGGCATCGGTTTAGTACAAATGGCAGATGTGGATCGGAGGTGGTGGTGAGGTAAATGTAAATCTACGTGCGAGTCCGAATCCGAACCCAAATCCGATAAACGGAGAAACCGAGCTGAGACAGGCAGAGATATAGGGCCGCTGCAGACAGTTCTAATTATACAACCAGCGCCGTACCGTGTTCCCCCGAAGAGCGAAACTGGTTATACACACATCAGCAGCGACGTCGCAAGGAAAGGAACGGGAGCAGCAGCAGCAGCGGCAGCGCCAGCAGCAGCAGCAGCAGCAGAGGCGCAGCGGAGGGTGAGGGTGAGTAAAAATCGATTTGTTGCACAAAACACACGACTACCGACCACGTCCACGAGACTCTGCACTCGGGGTGTGCTGTTTGCTGTGTGCTGTGCCGTGCTGTGTTGTGCGAGTGGGCGAAAATCGGGGGGGCGGCAGTGCGAGTGGGGTGCGGTTCTAGGTCGACCTGGGCAGCAAACAGATGAGCCGCCCCGCCTCCCCATCTTCCCTGCCGCACATCTCACAATTCGCATCACATCTGATCTCGTCTTGTTTACAGGCCTGATGGACAAAATCAAGTTAAAGGTTATTGGTGTGCTGCGCGAACGTGACGGCAGCACAAATGTCAATCGCAGCGGGGCAGGAGCCGGAGCGGCAGCCGGAACTGGAGCGGGATCGGGAGCAGCTGCCGCCGCCGCCAGCAGCCATCAGGTGGCAGGCGGCGTCGCTGGTGGGGGCGTGGCCATGGCTATTGGGGTCACGCAGGACAGCGCCAATGGCAACGATGGCAACGCCCCAGGAGCAACCGAACGGCAGGGCGATGTCCCGGCAACGGCTGGCACCGGCGTCGGCGCCCCCGCTGCCGGTTTGGGTGGAGCTGCACGCACCTCGGTATTACCGAGGCCGCAGACCTCCAAGATCAGCGCTTTGGACCTGGCCGGCATACTCAATACAAGGAGACGACTCGAGTGGACCAAGGAGTGGCTGCGCAAGAACCAGGCCGAGTTCCTTAGCAAGGAGAATCTGCTGAGCGAACTGCAGTCGCGGAAGGATGAGTGCTACCACTTGAATTACTTCCTAGCCATAACCGAGAGCCAATTCCGCTACCTGGTGCAGAAGCTAGAGCCGATCATTAGCCAGTATGCGCCTCAGCGCAAAAAGAAGTCGTTCAGCGCCGAGGAGCGGCTGGCCATAACGCTCAAGTATTTGGCTACGGGTAAGTGGGATTTATATTAAAAGAAATGCGCCATCAAATGTACTAATCGATCGCTTCTCCTTTGCCTCCTGCAGGTGAAGTGCATTCTTGTCGAAACTACTGCTTCCGTGCCTCGAAATTTGTGATAAACGAAATGATTGCCAATATCTGTCTGGGCTTCTACGAGCACCTCAACGACCAATACGTGACACTACCAAAGACTGACGATCAGTGGCGCAGCGCCGCCGAGGAGATGGAGCGCAAGCACAACCTGCCCCAATGCGTGGGCAACCTGTTCATGCGCAGCATCCAGCTCCAGGGCTCTGGCTCCGGGCCGGCGAGTAGCGGCGGCGCCGCCTGTGGTGATGATCGCAAGCGTGCGACTGTCATCTTCACCGGCATCGTGGATGCCGACAACAATTTCCAGTACGCGACGGTGGAACGGGCGGCGAGCAGTCGACCCAATGATATCTACAACCAGACCACTGCCGTTGAGCTAATTAGGCACAAGATGCACACGCTGGACGAGCAGTCGGAGCAAATGGACCGGCAGGGATATTATTTCGCTGGCGACTCTGTGCTGCCAGCCACCTCATATTTGGTGACCACACGCAACCTGCCCAAGGATCGGGCAGTGCTGGAGGCCCTCGAGCAGGTTAACGCGCACGCCGATCAGACGATGCGTATCCTGTGCAATATGTTCCCCATTCTGGCACAACCCCTGAGAATCAGCGACAAGCACATCCGCGAAGTGGTGCTGGGATGCGTGGCGCTTTACAATTTCCTGCGCAAAACGGATGACTCCTTTCGGCGCACCAGCGACAGCATTGTCCAGCAGCGAGCGGAACAGCAACAGCTGGCGGCGGCGTATAGCGTTGACAGTGACGAAATTGACGACGACTGCATTATGCTGGCCACCGAGGAGGAGTTGCGCGAGCGGGCAGAGTTTACGCCCAGTGTGGGCCTTACCACCTGCTTTCAGCCGCTGTGTACGCAACGCGGTGAAACACCCGAGGGCCTGGCCAAGCGGGACTGGTTGCTCCAGCTGCCCATCGCCCAACAGAGCGGCGGTAGTGCAAGTGGCAGTGGAATAGGGTCCAGCGATGGCGGCAGTAACAGCGGTAACATGAGCGGAAATGGCGGCAGTACGGACAGTGCGAGCGGCAGCTCGAATGGAAGTTTATATTAGTGCAATTTACCTAAGTACTTTACGAATTTTTGTATAGAGTTCCTTGTTTTCATTTTTCTAAATCTATAATCTAATCTGTAATCTAAAAAACAGCAGCAGCATCTGTTGCCACGTTGCTGCCCGACTCTTGTTTACCTCTCGTTTGGCGCATTCTTCTCTGCATACCATTACGACGATTACGATTATGTTTTCGATGATCGTTACACAGTTCCAGTTCCATCTGCGTTCCGTGCTTCACCTAGGGTTCTGTATAGTTAGCTTAGTTTCTTGCGGAAGTTCCGGTTCGATGAATGATGATGAATGATGATGCTATGTGATGTCTCAAATCTCTATTTGTGGCCCCAGTGTGGCCCGCTCCTGGGGAGCTTAGGGCCAAGGCCAGGCGGCGGCAGCTGACAAAAATGTGCGAAATCGACGAAGTACAGCGGAAACAGATCAACAAAATTAAAATTTTAGTATTCGTATTTAAGCAAGCAACAAATTATACATAATTATATTTACAAATAAATGTGTAAGGAAAGTTCTTTACGTGTCGAAAGCTTAGTTAATAATTGCTGGTCTACTGGTCATCACATGGCGGTAGCCCAGTGCGGCCACTGTTGGATGAGTGTATAGAGGGCCAGTCCTGGACTCTCGGTGGGGCTTACTTGACGATGGCCCAGCAGTTTATAGTTCGCTTCCAATTGACCCTGTTGTACAGCGTATTCCAATAGTTTCTTGGCTGCATCAATGGCTTCCTGGGTGGGTGCCTCCTTTACGAAAGTTCCAATAAAAGCGATGCCCAGGGAACCTTTGTTGTTGGGAGCTGCGAAAGCACCGCTTAGGACGGGACTCCTGCCCTCGTAAACCTTTCCATTGCCGCCGATTAAATAATGGTAGCCAATATCCGAGAACTTAAAGCTGGTCATTTGGAAATTTTGAAGGTTGCGCACTTGCAGGGCACAGCTCACATCATCCATACAACCAACGCCAGCCGTGTGGGCAATTATGGCTCGCGGTAGGGGTGTTTCCATTGTGTCCATGGGCCCTTTTGGTGGCTGGGCGTTCCATTCAGCTCTCGTCACTATCTTGAGTTCTTCCCCTTGGACAGCCATTGCCGCGAGGCTAGCAATGAGGATCACACACCACGTTGAGATCATTCCGTTGCCGTGTTCCTCAACTTACTGAACAGAGATCGCAAATTGGTGCGCCTCTTATTCTCGCTGATAAGGGTATGCCCCTAGAACGATGGTTTATGGCCTCCGTATATATGTAAACAACAATGTGGGGTGAGCTAAGGTGATTTTTCTCGATAATTCTTACCAATACTGTCACCGGCACGTGGGCAGTTTATATAATATTTGATTATCAAAATGATATTTCACGAAATTAATACGAATCATTATACATTTTCCAATTATAAGAACATTTTCCCCCAACTAAAAAAAGACATTATCCTAGCCTAATGTGCAATTAGTTGCAACGATTATAATAATTATTTGGGTGATCTAGCAGCAGAATTGACATTAAACGCTTCATTGCTGTTCAAAATGTTCGCCATAAAAAGTCGTTTTGTCCTGCTAATATTTCTTCTATATTTAGTGAACAGAGTAAGAAAATATATTCTATTTAATTCAAGCTATTAACTTTATAAAATTTCATTATAGATTGCAACCAAGGTGGAGTTTACCAATGTTAAATGCATCCCTTTGGATCCTGATTTCGCCAGCTTTGAGTACTGTTTTCTAAAGTCTGTAAATCGAACTTATAAGTACTTGTCGCTGAAAGTCAACTTGCACAAGAGTCCCATTACCAAAGTTAAAGTAAGTATTATTATTAAATAAGACTATTTTGCTTAGTAAATTTTGTTTGTAGGTAAATGTAGGCATTTTTAAGCGTTACAATGGATACAAGCCGTATTTTTACAATGTAACAGTGGACGCCTGTAAATTTCTGCTACGTGAAAAACCAGATCCCATCGCTACGTATCTTTATAGCATGTTTAAAAGTCATTCCAATATGAATCATTCTTGCCCCTTTGAGGTGAGTCTATAATTACTTTTTGATTTGTTTATATGCTAATGATATGTTGACTTTGTTAATTCCTAGAATTATGTGGTGTTGGAAAAATTGCCAATTGGCTTTATAAATCAACAGGTAACCGATGTTCTGCCTGTGCCTCATGGGGATTACCTTTTCCATTCCAATTGGATGGCTTACGACATAAATCGGGCAACAGTAAATGTTTATTTTACCATTTCCTAAAGTAATTTAGAAATATTCTAAACATATTATGGGGAAAAATATATTAAAATCATTACAAAATACATAAAAATTTAATTATTCCAAACTTTAGAATCACCCCCCTGGGCATTTCTCTAACGCTAAACTCATACTGTTGATCAATTGTGTTTGGTGTTGTCATTTCGCAGTCATATTTGAACGGGGATTCACCATTCCCGTTGCTGTTTGCAAGCCCCCTTTAAATGAAATCCCCCGATCTCGATGTGGTTCCATGCATTATGCTAGTTCATACAAGCCTCCGAATAACCTCAACTTGACACAGATGTTCTACGCAGTGATTTAATTAAAAAACTTTCGCAATTAAATGCAAAAATAGCAAAAAACAAAGCAGAGTGCAGGCGGCCATTATGGCTGGATGAGGAAAAGCTGGGAGCAGAGTGAAGTGGCTTGGCTTGAAGGGGAAATCGCAAAGTGACAACGAAAATGCAAGTAAGCGCCCTCAATTAAAAGCCAAAATGAACATAAAATGCCATGGAAAAAAGCCAGGCGGAGGCCAAGCCAAGCCGCAGCAGCAGCCAAAAAGCCAGGCCAAAACCGAAGCTGAAACCAAAAACCGAAGCCAAAACTATGCGCGCCGCTGGGGAACAGGAAAAACTCTTGTCGGGGGGCTGTTAAACCGAATTTAAGTGAGTTTTCCACCAACTATGGCACCCCCAACCCAAGTAACTTGTTGTATGGTTATTCGAATTGTTTGCCCCAGCGATTTCTCTGAGAGAATAAAAACATATTTTATTTTATTTTATTTGATTTTTCTCCCTTAAAATCAATTTAAACTGTCCTGGAAGGGGGAGTGGCTGCCGCCCACAAAACTCGGCGCCATGCCGGCTCATTTGCAAAATTGTCAGATTTATTTCGCTAATTGCTGCTCATCCGTTTAATTAAAATTAAAAGAACTTGCGCCAGTTAGGGCACAAAGTTTTTATGCGAATTCTCTCGAATTTCGCATTGGGCACGTTTAGTTTTTCCCTTTAGCCCGGTAGTCCTTAGTCCTTAGTCTGCATTCCTCAATCCCTTTTTCTGTTTTCCTTACTCCGTGATTTTCTTCACCTTTAGTTTTCCATATTGTTGTTAGCACAAAAGCCATCTATTAAATTGCTGACAAAAAGTTGCTGCAAGAACTCGATGATGATGATGATGATGAAGATGCTGCTGCAAGACGATGGCCAGGTGCAACGCCTCACCCCCAATCCTGGTAGGCTTCCATTCTGGACAGCAAACAAATTAAACTGCAAGTCTTGCAAGGCTTCGTTAAAGCTGTCACCTTTCCCCAAAAAGGTGTCAATCGTGCAGGTCCCGGAAAGTTGTGGCTAACAACACTAGTTGCAGCAGCAGCAGCAACAACAATTTGCCCGCAAAACTGCAGCAGCAGCTGCTGCTGCCCCCGCCAGGCATTCGCCACTAACCGGAAAGAGCAAAAGTTGCCTGCAACCACGGTGTGGATTTGGACTCGGATTTTGGGCAACTTTGCACTGTGGATTGACACCGCCCCACGGCAAAGCACCTCCCAAATGACTCCCAAAATGCCCACCGCCCCTTTACCGAAATCCGTATCGGAAAGGCGTGTCGATGGGGGTGACATTTTTATGACAACTTGCTTAAATTTCATAAGAAGAACTCCCGCAGAAAACGAAAACTTATTTCGTTTACGAGGCGCCCAACTTGTGCGCGCTGAAATTTTTGCAGTAAGCAAAGTCGGGACGCCGCCCGGCTCATTCGCTAATGAATAAAGTTCGTTTATGAATATCCCTGGTTGGAATTCTCACTGGAGGATTCGCACTCGTCCTTAAAGTTCGGGGAAACATAGCTGCAGTTCTAGCCTAGAGCTGTGCGTCTTACTAAAGTCTTAATTTCCATCAAGTGAGCTGGGATAATTTAGAAAATAAAGCATTTAATGACAATTGCCGTAATTGTAAAAGAAAAAACCAACAAAAAATATAAAAATCTGAAAATCTCGTAGGCCGAATTTTATAGTTTTTTCTAGGGTTCTGTTAAAATATTTAACCCATTCTTAACTCTTATTTTCCAAAGTTGTTTTGGTAACATTTTAAACATGAAGTTTTCTATGACTATGACTAAGTTATGTCAGAGGATTAATTAGACAGAGATTAGGAGGAGATAGACATCCACATTTAAAACACGATCAATTCTTTTAACAAATTGATGGCAAACATTTGCCATTAATTATAATAATTAAATGTTTGAGATAAAAGGGAATAAATTGCTGAATAAAAATTGAAATTGTTGTTCGTATATAAATCCATAGACATTTGATATATTTATAATGCAATGAAGAGCTGAAAACTTTAAATTGGATTTGTTGTATATATGTTTATAATCCTAATAATTGCCTAAAAGTTATATTTTTACAATAATGGTTAATCAGTATACAAAATGGAGGAACTCAATTACCCGAAATTCGCATTATTTGTTGATATTTTAAGTTTATTTTGAAGTTTAGTTTAAGGTGCCTGTTTTAGACTTCAAACTTCATTTATTAACCAAATCCGATTTATTACAAATCAGACACAACCAAGCTGATGGCATTATTTATTATCTGCCTTTACGCTGCAAATATTTGGAATATGAAGCGAAAAATATGCGCAACACTATAAATGCTATATTAAAGTCAAAATGATGTGCGTAACAGAAACCTCGATGCCGTCATATCATCCTCATCATCATCATCTTCTTCGTCATCATCTTGGTTGGTCGTTGTTAGCTTTACCGTCCAAAAATTTCGCAGCGTCCTGCAGGTTCTGCTCCTGCTCCTGCTCCTGCTGACATCTTGTCAGAAATTTTCATGCTGCTGTAAGCTGTTTTCATGCACATTTTGGCCACTTGTGCTCAGCACACAAACACTTCAATTTGGCTTCAAGGATGCGTGCATGCGGCCCGGGACCCCAGGATCCCCAGCCGATCCCCAACAGACAAGGCAGACAAAAATCAACCAGACCCAGACCCAGACCTGGACCAGGCTAGACCGGACCGACCGTAGTGAAGCAGCCAAAGCAGTCAAAGTGCCGGAAGGAAGTGTGCCCGGAGGATGGGTGGGGGGGAGGATAGAGAGTGCATCGGCGTAACGGCGGGGGGACGACATACATATTCTGGATCCTGGCGGCAAACAACGGCCAACTCTTTAACTATAACTTTTGATGTATGCTAAGGAAATATTGTGGGAGTGCACTCAATCGTGGTTGCCCTGGCATCGCCATCAACAGTCATCTTTTAAGGGGGAGGAGGAGGGTGGTTTGTGGGTGTTCTTCTGTGGGGGAGTTACGCCATCAACTACTTAGCGTCAAAACGCTTAAAGTTGAATTTGTAACGCTTGAAGTGAGGCGACGGCACAAAGCCAATGGAGTGTGTGTGAGAGAGACAGCTGTTGGGGGGAGGGGGAGAGGGCTAGCGGGCAAAGGGTAAAGGGTAAAGGGTATCGGACAAGGGACGAAGCTCCTGTCTAATGCCAGTTTACTCATCTATTTTTATTAAATCGCCTCGGTTGCACACACTCGCCCATCTTCTGCTGCATCGCATTGCATTACGTATACGCAGCGTGAGCCATGAAAGCACAAAAGGGAGGTCATATAGCATCATAAAAATCCAAAAAACTCAGCAAAATTATTTATAATTTATAGTATATACAATTTTTGAATGCGTAAACTTTAATTTAAAGAATTTTGAGGAAATTTTATTGCAATGCATTACGTGAGCCATAAAAGTACAAAAGGGTTAAGCCAAAGGAGGTCAAAAGGCATCATAAAAATCCAAAAAACTCAGCAAATTATTTATAGTTTATAGTCTTTAAAATTTTTGAAACCTTAAACTTTATTTTAAAGGATTTTTGAGAGTGAGCCATAAAAACACAAAAGGGGTGAAGCAAGGGAGGTCATAGAGCATCATAAAAATCCCAAAAATTCAACAAAATTATTTAGAGTCTGTAGAATTTTATAAACCCTAAACATAAATTTTTAAAAAATTGTAATGCAATTTTTGGAAGAACTTAAGTAAGACCTAGGTCTTAAATTATTTTTAAAAACTCAAAACATTACAGCTTCTCCTTGTTTCCTTACTTCCAAATAATCTCCTTACACAATCTTAAGGTTTCGCTCCTATTTTGAGCAACTATTGAACATCTTCTCGACAAGAACTCTTGCAATTACAGGTGTAGCCCTGCGAAAGAAACTTATCTTATTACCAGCAATATCTTTAGGAACCACTTTCAGAGAATATGGTGAAAACCCTTGAAAATATACTGGCAAAATGGCAGCAGAGTGCGTGGCGATGGCAACATCAAACGAGGGGGTGGCAGTTGACTTTAGAGCCTTGACTCTGTTGCAGTTGCACTGCCAGATGTTCCACACTCTCCCCCGCCCCTCCCAATCACCCAACTAACCTTCACAACTTGCAGCTTATTTTCGGGGGTTTAATTTTGATTTAAACGCTGGCCGACAGCTTGAAGCCCGCTGCCGGAGCGTGCTGAAGCGGAAGCACAGACATGCTCGCTCACTCGGACATGGGGGATAGAGGTTCCATGGGCATCTCCGGACTCTTGAGTATGAAATTGAAATTTAAGTTGCTCCTCTCGAGTGGCAGCACTCGGAACTGGGCTAATGAAAGGACACTTTAAGCAGCCTCTCACAGATCGATGCTTCCTGTCAGTCATTTAATTTTCATTAGATTTAAGGTGAGCAGGTGAGCGGGAGGGAGGGAAGTCAAGGATTAAGGTAGAGTTTAATGCACAGGAAAAAATAATAATTTAGAAAATAAAAACAAACTTGGAAATTTAATATTTAAAATTGAAGTTTAAAAGGGAAAATAAAAAGGTAGCAAAGGAGATTTTAGAAATTTAAGAGAACTTTTAAATTTCTAAAAAATATAATCAATGGGATTATTTCTTTTGATGGCCAAGGAGCTGTTACGAGGGACTTGCCAGACAGCTCCCCTGCCTGGATGTGGCTGCTGTTGCCATTGCTGTTTGCTTTCGTTCTCGTAAATGTAAAAGTTGCAACTTGTAGCCTCAAAATAACCACAAAGTAAACACTGGAGTGGCGCAGTCCCTACGACGCGTCGGGGGTACGAGTATTTGAATAGCTGGCAAAGACATTGCGTGCTCTCCTCGCACACTCCTGCAGGACACGGACAAGGACATTGTACGTGCGAACAGGATACGGCAATGGTTTGTCAATGTCCTTCGAACAAAGTCCAGCCAAAAATAAATAAGTGTGTAATTTAATATTTAAGGCTTTGTCAGTAATTATTTCAACGCAGATGGCTGGCTGTTGGGAGCCCTGAAATTTTGCATGCACCCCGATTGGAGTCCTGCGGCCGCTGCACCGCTCATAACTCAGAGATCACAGCTTGCGCAAAAGGCTCCACTGGAGGCACTCGTTTAAATTTACCCACTTGCCTCACATTTGTCTTTATTAAATGGAAGGAAAATTACGAGTTCCGCCAAGCGTATAAATTATAAACCAATTTAATAACCCAGTCAGCCAGGCACAAAATGTGCTCGAAATGAACTACCAATTTGCTGGAATACAACGGAACGCAACATAATAATGGCTCCGGGTGAGCGTGAACATGAATTACGAGTATTTCGGCTGTTTCGAGGGGAGGGGAAGTCCTTGGCATTAGAATTGAAACCTGTGCAAACTATCAAGTTACCTGAATTCATTTCTATTTTTTTGTTTGAATATCAAAAATGTATACTGCTGCACCCCGTTTTGGCTCTGAATATGCGCATAGTTTATGCTTGTAATTATTCCAGTATTTAGTTTAACATTTAGCCACGCCCCTTCTGCCATGGAAACTGTGTGCGTTCCCTTTCCTTTCAGGAAATCCTCCTGCCGCAGCTCCAGTTGGCTGCATGCGCGCGTTAAAGTGAATTTTAAATGATTTATTGCACATCCACCAGCCAGACCACAGATACTACAAATTCTACAATTACAGGACAAGCATCCAGTGCAGGTCCTTTTTTCTCTCTGACCTTTTTTGCTAGAGTTTTTTTTTTGTTGCTTAGACATTTTTTCCGTGCATTTTCTTCTGGATTCTCGTTAGCATGTTAATTGTAAAGGTAAAGCATGTCGTAATTGCATTTGAGCTGCAGAAATGAGTCTAGGTTTTAAGTTTCAAGGATAAAGAACCTTCAGAGCTTAGAGTTAGTTTTAAGCCTGTCCGAAATACACTCAATTATGGCCCAGGAAAATCGGAAAAATAAAATATAAAATGTTGGTATAAGTTCGAATGCTGAGGGGTTGATCGAACTTCACTCGGCTGTGGTTTGAGCATAAGTTGCAAGTGGAACCCAATAGTTGAGCTTGTGGGCTTTAGGTTGCATTGAACCTTGTATGAAAGCAACTAAAATCAAGTTCGATTAACCTCCTCCAACTGTTAGCTCGAACTTGGGCTTAGGACTCTTCAAACACATCCTGGTTTGACTTGCAACTTTGCAGAAATGAGTGAAAAACTCAAATGAAATGTATAAAACTTGGCTTTATTTCAGTCCATTTTGGTGGAAATTGTATACGATTCACGATAATTATTAATTATGTTTCTTAATTTGATAAATTAATAAAGCCATTAAAGCAAAAAAGCCGCCAGCCGTCGAACAAAAACGAAAAAACGAAAAAAGGTAAACTGCAATCAAAAATCGCATCAATCAGGCAGCAGGACCTCGTATTTATGGCTCAGATAGGGTTTTGGTCGTCACCAAAGCATAAAAATAAATTGATATCACAGCGAATTTGAATGAGCAATATGGCGGTTCTGCCACTTTTTCCTGTCCTTCCTTCATACTATATATCAGCGCTGATTTCTTTTTTCTTGTTTTTCCCATGAATTATTTTTGCCGGCTGCATGTGAAATTTTTGGCCAAACAACAACTAACCCGCGAATCTGGGGGGGGGAAATGAATATGATGCATGAAATAACAATAATGAAATGACAACAAAGGGCAGGGATAACAAAGGACGAAGGACGTGGCGAGGGATCCATGGATCCAGATGGGGCGGCGATGATGGTGGCTCGACCAATTCAAAATCCAAAATCAAATGTGATTTTTGGTCACTTTGAAAATTGTTGATTAGTGACGCCTGAATGCAGCCCAATGAAATCGGATGCCGCTGCATTAAAGCAATTCCAAGATCTCCGCTCGGCTGTCAGTCAATTTCCATTCGACATACGGATGTGGACATGGATATGGCTCCATGAGAGAGAGTTGGTCAAAAAAAGAGACCTAAAGCTCCCCTCTGCCATATAACCCCTTATGTAATTTAAACAATTAAAGCAACATAAATTAAAAATGTGGTTAGCAGCGACAAATTGCATGTACTATGTAGTAGTGGTAACCGTAGAGCCCACATCCAATGCGTAAGCCTGACCACGCCCCCGGACCCATCAATTGCCATTAATTCGAGCATATTAATTCCAATCCACATGCCAGTTTTCTGTGTGTGTTTTTGGTTTTCAGATAACACCGCAAACGGGGCGTGGTCATGCCTCCCCCCTCCCATTCATTGTTAATCAATTACAATCTCCAGTACGCACTCGACCTTTTGCCAAATTATTAGCCCTATTGTTCAGATTCGTTGTGGAATCGTATGTATTTTGTAGGCAAATAACCAAATAACAATTATTCGTCTTATTTTGTATAGCTTCTTATGGAAATTGGGTACATATAGAGGATATTTCCCTAATTTTTTGATTAATTTGAAATGATATCACAAAGATATGGTATTACAGCTTATACCTACCTCAAAATAAATTGGAAATTGGCAGTATGCCTTTTTTAAACCCAAAATTTATTAATTCAATAATTATATAAATGAAAAATTAAATATTATTAATTTAATTTGTAAAACCAAAATGAATTATTATATACTCAAAATTCAATTATTTAAATTTTATAATAATTATAATCTATTAAAAATTGATATTATTTTCTTTTTAATAATTGTTTATTTAAACCATATATGTAAACACATATAAAAACATTATTATTTTATTATGGATTCTTTACATAATTAAAAAAAAGAATAATAAATCAGTAAAAACCTTCAACTTGACTTCGGGAAGCCAGCATTTATATTATTTTATAATTTTCAGCTATAACTACCACAAAAAAGCATTAACTTTAATTCTGAATTGATATGTACATATATTTTTAATATGTTTTTTAAATTTCAATACTGATTATAGCAATTTTTAAACATTTTTAACTTTTTTTTCTATTAAATACACTTTAAAGCTTTTTGAAAGGGCAAAAAATGTTAAATTCTGACAATTCCATTAAACTTGGAACATTTTAGGTTTAGAAATCGGCATATTGAGTTTAAAATTAAAATAGCAAAGATTTTTAGAATTTTTTTTCCAATTTAAAATACAAGAAAAGGCGCGAAAACCTTCGCAACTCAAAGCGCTGTCCCAATGCTGTGGCAGTTTTTCGTACTAGCTTCCAATGCTGCCTATGAATCTCAAGCTGCCCAGTTTTTCAGAGTTGGTCACACTTCAACGCGTGTTATTCAATGGCAAAACAGCTGTAGAATTTCTTAAAATTTTAAAAAGTTTATAATACACAATGTTGATTTTACGTGGGATGCTGCCACGAGGCAAACAGATTGCCGGAGCAATTGGAAAGACAAGCCGGCAGCTACCGATTCCCCTGTCACAAAACTACAGATGCATTGCCGGCTCGAGTTGGACGAAGAAAACGTTGCCGCTGCAAAAACAACACCAGCAGCAATCACAGCAACAGCAACAATTGCAGAGCCGATGGCTTTCGGCCAAAACTGATTCCGAGGAGGTGGCTCTGCAGCGCATCTACTACGGAACACTGGCATCGCGCATGAAGATGGTCAAGTTCTTCTCACTGAGCACCAGCTTGGCAGGAATCGCTGCGCAGCCGATACTCCTCGAACAGGGCATGAAAATCGGAGGCACTGGAATGGCCGTCTTTCTCTGTTCTGTGGGCGGATTCTTCACATTTGTGACCCCTTTGCTGCTGCACTTTATCACTAAGAAATATGTGACGGAGCTGCACTACAATCCCCAGACGGAGGAATACACGGCCACAACGATCTCTCTGCTACTGCAAAAGATCAAGGTGAGTGTGCCGAATAAGGAATTTCAACTCGAATTTAATGTCAACGCTCTTTCAAGACGAAATTCCGGCCCAGCGATGTCGTTGTACCCGAAGTTCCCGGCATGTTCACCTCGTTTATGGTCGGCAAACGTCCTCTGTTCATAGATCCGGCTCTGTTTGATGATCCCGAGCACTATGTGAGGATTATGGGATATGACAAGCCAATTGACTTTAAACTGGATCTAAATCCAGAAGCTGAAAGGAACACAAAGAGCAAAGAGAAGCAATAAATGTTATGAAATGTTTTATTCAAAAGACACTCGCTGAGATGCACGCAATAGTTCTGCAGGGATTGTACAATCTGCATGAGGCTCTAGATGGGCAAAGCAGTGGTCTCTCCACTGCTAAACAGTTGCTGGACGGTTCGTAGGGGGGATAGTTGTAGATTGCTGTAGGCAGGCCAGTTGGAAACCAAGGGAGCCCAAGGGGTAGCACAGGGCATAGCTATAGCACCGGAAACTGCTGTGCTTATAAGCCGGGACAGAAGCTTGGAGCGTTGGAGGCACAGTGAAAGGAATATGGCATTGCTGGTGGCGTCTCTGCCGGCCCGAGAAAAGTTCTCAATTCGCGCAATGATCAGCTGAAGCTCCTAAAACAGGTTAAAATAATAATAAGCTTAATTTGTTGCCCGAATTAAGCTTCCATTCTAAGTTTTCGTACAAAGTCTAAACGTTCACATAAGTTTTTTAAAGTATTTTAATGAAATATTTTTAAAGAAATACATCCAGATGATTTGAAAATATTTGTTTAACATTGATATATTTTTTAAAATATTTAAATATTCAGTTTGCAAAAGGGTTAAACAGTAAAATATTAATTCAAACCAATATATGTATTAATAGTTTTTCTATTATATCAGCTATATGCTTAAAATGTCTTAAACTAAATACTATTTAAAAACTCGATTGAAATTTATTTTTTGTTTGTTTGTTTCACAGCCGATTTCAATACTGACTTATAACTCTAAAAAATTCGCTGTTTAATATAAATTCTTCATTAAATATATTTATGTACAACTACAAATTGGTAAATTTACCTGCAGTAAATTATATACCAAGTTAACTTAACTAAATAAATTTATAGAAACCAGGCAGACACATAAAATTGACCAAATTAAAACGAAAACAAGCCAGGCACTGGATTTAAAGGGACTTTGGAATTGATTTACAACGCCGCTACCCAAGAGCTCAGTACACGTTTTTCTGGCAAAGTAAACCAGGAAAATTGGGATAAGATACTGTATTCCAGTGCCAGCATATGTACCAGTAAAAGCCACTAAACTGGACAGACTTTCGGTGAAATAGGTAATAACAAAGGGCGGAATAATGGCGAATAGGGGAAACATTAGACGGACGAGTAAGCTGTAGGACTCATATTGGGACATGTCCAGAAACAAAGCTTGCAGATTGTTCTTTAGAGTTATGGCCACAATGGGGAAGCTGGTCGACAGGGTAAAAATGGGGAAAAGTGCCAGGAAGTAATCAATGCAAATCAAGAGACCCGACCAAAAGTCTATGTAGGTTATATCGTAGGGCAGAAAGTCCAAAGTGTAAAGATCTTCGATTCGCTCAAAGGCAAATATGCCTGTCATGGCCAGTAGAATGTAAAATGCACAAATGACGATATAATCAATGGACAAAATCTTTGATACCATCGACTTGTGCTTGAGTGGCGCCAGCAGACTGGGCAGGGAATGATGGCACATAAAGGAGTAGACACAAGCCCCGAAAAGCGATGGAATTCCATAGACATTAAAGGTCTTCGGGTGTCCCTTGGCACCCTGAGAGATTAGTAGTTTCAGGGATATACAGATCATCAGGGTAAATGCTGTAAAAACAAAAGTGTAAAGTCTTCTTTTAATCAATCTCTGTTTAAACTTACCCAGCCAACGGAAGGCAGCTGTTAGCATCTGCAAATATTTGGTTTTTTGTACATTGAAAGCGGCAAAGGGACCAAAGATCATGGTGAATCCAATTAAAAACACTCTGTACATGCTGAGACGGGAAATAGTGTGTTCCCTCCAACAGGGCCGAGCTGTGTTATTCTTAAAATCTCCCGGCCATAACATTAAGTTATTCGCATCCGTTCCATTGGTTTGATCACTGATGAAAATAATAATTGTATTTATAAAAACCTAAAAAAGAAGAACATCTTGCAGGTACTTACCATACCACATCCCTTAGACTTCTTGCCACGGCAGCGGAATATATGCTTAGGTCACCGTACAGATATACTATCAGGCAGAGATAAAACATAATGCGTCCCACATCGTTGAAGAAGAGTGTCGCCATTTCGCCGAGCTCAAACTTGTGCGACAGCTGATAGTAATGGAACTCCCTATTCTGTATCGTCAGCGGTACGCGCTCAAAGTCGCCAACCTGATCCGTTCCAGATGCCAGCGAAACCTCATCGGCATTGTCATCGTTCTCGCTGCTCTCCGCCGAACTCCGGCTTTGCCGCAAAGCCTGCAGCGTTTGCCAGTTCCTAATGGCATTCGCACAGGCCATGGCCTCGATGATAAAGGTGACGGTCATGTAACTGACAATGGCCAGCAGGACGATGACAATGAGGCTCAGCATCCATCCTGCCTTGGCGAAAACCCCAGGCAGGGTCAAAGCTCCAGTTCCAACAATGAGATTGAAAATGAATATGAAGCCGACCTATATAAAAAAAAGGTTATATATGCATTACTCATTGAACTGAGGTTAAAATAAGCAACAGATGTTTCGTTTTCGGCAGGTATTTTGCCTACGCAGCAAAAAATTGTGCAATCACTTGTTTTCAATTGCAACTCACATTCACTCTTAGTTTATGAGGGAAATGTAACTTTAATAGATAAGTCTGCTTATGGTCACTGAACCCAACTAATCATGGTATTTGTGGCACAAGAAAGATAGTAAACAAGGCACTAGTTTATGTTTTTGTTTTGTTTTGTTTTTGTGCGCAAACAAGTAACTGATTTTGCTTGCTTTCTTCTCTTACCAAATTCGAGTATGTGGGTGCGGCCTCTCTTCCGTTGACCAAGCGGGGCATCTTGAAAATGCTGGTTTCTTTGTCTCTTTTTTTAAAAGCGGACTTCCTCTATTCAATTCAATGCAATCAATGCGCAAACAAAAAAAACAATAATAGACGAAGAGCTGATGGAGCACTTCGATTAAGTATGACCAGGTTGTCATGCTTAGAACATACCAAATATATGGGACTAACGCTTAAATAACACTTTAAATAATTTAAATTAATTTTACATTTAATTTTATAAAAAGAAAGGCAATGTTTTATTTGATTTGTTTGTATAGAAAAAATTATAATATATTCAAAGTTAACAGCTACTCAAATTTAAACCTTCCCAAGCTTATAAATACCTTTCATTAACAACTATAGTTGATAGCTATCAATAACAATTCGAATTTATTATAAATTTATAACAATTTTTTTTTTGTTTGTAATTATTTATATATACATTGCACAACAAAAGGCAGTTTTGCGACTAAAAAGCAGAACTAAACTTATCCATTTTGTCTATTTAGGCACCTAGAATTTATCAAATCATAAAAAATCAATCAAATCCTAATCCTTGGGCGATGGT
Organism: Drosophila anomelani; assembly: GCA_035045905.1. Classification (NCBI taxonomy): domain Eukaryota; kingdom Metazoa; phylum Arthropoda; class Insecta; order Diptera; family Drosophilidae; genus Drosophila; species Drosophila anomelani. The sequence continues at coordinate 17,979,083 of JAWNOO010000165.1, forward strand.
TTTTGGTTCTTCTTGCGGTTTTCCAATATACTTGTGATAAAGAACTCGCCGGCTTTATAAGAGCTGCGAACCAATGGACCACTGGCCGTGTATAGGAATCCCAGCTCATTGCCGCGATCTTCCCAGTGCTTGAACTTCTCGGGCGTAACGTACTCGATGACTTTGAGATGTCTATTCGTAGGCTGCATGTACTGACCCAAGGTGACACAGTCGACGCCGGCATTCCTCAAGTCCTTCAATGTGGTCTCAATCTCCTCGTCGGTTTCTCCGAGGCCCAGCATAATGGAACTCTTCGTTATGAGATTGGGATTGAAACGCTTGGCTTCGGTGAGAACCTGCAGTGTCTGGCGGTAATGGGCGCGTCTATCTCGCACATAGGGAGTCAGTTTCTCAACCGTCTCAATGTTGTGGGCGTAAACATCAAGACCACAATTGGCAATCGTTTCCACGCACTCGAGATTTCCTCGAAAATCTGGCACCAGGCACTCCACAAAGATGTTGGAGTTTCTGAAAGAAATTATAGGTTTTGAAATGGTTAAAATATAATCAAATTTTAGTTCTTACCGCGCCTTGATTTCCCTTACAGTTTCTGCAATGTGCTTTGATCCACCATCAGCCAAATCTGCAGAGAAATATAAGCTTTTATGTAAAAATTAGTTATTTTAAAGATATAAACAAGTACTGACCATCACGATCCACCGAAGTCAGAACAATGTAATCTAATCCCCAGGATGCAATAGCCGTGGCGGTGTTTACGGGCTCATTTACATCCAGTGGCGGTGGTTTCCTAGCTGTTTTCACCGAACAAAAGCGACAGCCTCGCGTGCATGTGTCGCCCATTAGCTGGAAATAATATTCATAGAAATATTAAATCTCTAGATTTTCATTGAGTGTCCCCAGAGATAAGGAATACTTTCGCTTATCAACATAGGTCAAGTTCAATAGAGGCTTCTCACCATAATTGTGGCTGTTTGTGTGCCATGTTCGCCACCGCCCCAGCACTCGCCAATGTTTGGACACCTTGCCTCCTCGCACACGGTGGAGAGCTTGAGTTCACGCATTTGTTCCTTGATCTTGGCATAGTTCTTGCCCACGGGAATCGTAGTTTTCAGCCAGGGAGGCAGGCGCAGGCGCTGCTCTTCGCCCTTTTCGCGTCGCAACTTTCCTGCGTAGTCCTCCCATTCGCTTTTGGAGTAATCAGGATTTTGGACAAAGTCCTGGAAATTGGGACCCTTGGCCAGGCGTTCGCGAATCTCCTCCAGCTTCTCTGCATTTGTTGATGCCGCACGCTGTGAATTCATTCAATAAATATATTGAACTGATGTAACTTTTGCATGTAATTATTTAAAATAATAAAACTTACGGTAATAACCACTATGGGAGTTTCAACGTGTGATTTTAAGGCTCGCAACATGGTTAAATTTTAATTGTTTTCTTAAATTATGTTGTTTTGTTGGGTCTTATGAAATGATTTGTGTGACCAGCTTTTACTTTGGTATTTTCCCTATTCGATATGTATTTTGATTTATCGATTTATTTAAATACTTGAAAACTTAAATTAATTTTAATGAAATTATGCCAAAAACTAGGAAAAAAATAAGACAAAACTGCATAACATTTTGCCTTAGTTTAACTAAATTCAAAATAAAATTGTTATTAAACATTTATACATTCAAAATCAAATCGATTGCTGAGCCGGGCACCCGTCGTGTCCATCACTAGTCTATGAGTCGCATTCTTGTCAAAACAAAAGAAAGTTTTTGCAAAGTGATATTTACTTTGATTCCACTAATCGTGAGTACTCAAGCCGCTTGCATATTCCTTAAAACTTCCCAAATAACCGATAATGAATGACTTAAAAGCTCTCCACAAAACACAAATACGGCTACGCAGTGGTCGGCGTCCAACGCTACGGAGGCGAACGAACGCACACCACTCATGGCTGCTCATGTCCAGTCTACCAGCTCCTCGGGACCATCAGGCATGGGAGTGGGTGCTGATGACGGCAGCCTGAACGGCGAGTCAGAGCGTTTGGAGCGTCCTCCAAAGCGGCAGCAGCAGCAGCGAACCAATTATGGATCCAATGACCAGGATACACCAGATGCTGTGAGTTAAACTTACTAAATGGAGGAATTGTAATTGATTATTTTTCTGTTTTTGTTGCCCAGGCTATACTTGCAGTCCCCAATGTGGTAATACGAGACTCTGGCGGGCCACATTCTTCAAGACTGAGCGGGGGCGGTGGCGGTGGTCCGCCCACAAATGAAACGGAGGAGGAACAGGGCTTAAAATACGGCGCCCAGCATGTTATTAAGTTATTTGTACCCGTCTCCCTCTGCATGTTGGTAGTGGTGGCCACCATCAACTCCATCAGCTTCTATTCCAGCACGGATGTCTATCTGTGAGTTGAATTTACGCCTCGCATACGTGAAGCCACCTAAATGACTCTTCTTCCACAGCTTGTACACTCCTTTCCATGAGCTTTCGCCCGAACCGAGCGTTAAATTCTGGAATGCGTTGGCCAATTCCCTGATTCTGATGAGCGTGGTGGTGGTGATGACCATTCTATTGATTGTTTTGTATAAAAAACGTTGCTATCGCATAATCCATGGCTGGCTTATACTTTCCTCATTTATGCTTTTGTTTATATTTACGTACTTATATCTGGAGTGAGTATAGATACAGTTTTTGTTTTTAAATTTCTTAATTATATATTTGCCAATTAAAGGGAGCTGCTGCGTGCCTACAACATTCCCATGGACTATCCCACGGCCCTGCTGATCATGTGGAACTTTGGTGTGGTCGGCATGATGTCCATACACTGGCAGGGGCCACTGAGGTTGCAGCAGGGATACCTTATATTTGTGGCAGCCCTGATGGCCTTGGTGTTTATCAAATATCTGCCTGAATGGACTGCCTGGGCTGTGCTGGCTGCCATTTCTATTTGGGGTAAGATTTAGGTTAAATTTATTTAAGAAATTATATTTTAATGTTAAATTTCTGTATCCTGCAGATCTCATAGCTGTCCTCTCACCGAGAGGACCTCTACGCATACTAGTGGAGACGGCACAGGAGCGGAATGAACAGATTTTCCCCGCCTTGATCTATTCATGTATTTAAAAAATCACAAATTATGAATGATTTGGTTTGTAACATGATTTCTATTCCCTTAGCCACCGTCATTTACACATACATGGGCACTCATTATACACCACAGCAAACACAGGCAACAGCCTCATCATCGCCCTCATCCAGTAATTCCACCACCACGACACGGGCCACACAAAATTCGCTGGCATCGCCGGAGGCAGCGGCGGTTAGTAGTGGCGCACGTTCAGGTAACAACACCCGACCCCATCCGCAGCAGAATCAGCGGAATGATGGTGGCAACGCACTGGCGGCTGAAGGTATGCCACTTGTGACTTTTAAAAGCAATTTGCGCGGAAACGGTACATATGCATTATATATTTTTCTTATGATTTATCTTTATATTCTCTCAAATATGTGTAAATATTGCTTATTTGGCGTTTTGTCTGTTTCTTTCATTGTCTTGTTTAGCATTGTTTTTGGGCATATGGTATTAAGCGCTGCTACTTTGTAGAACATCATTCAAGATAAAGCTGCAAGCTCTATAAATCAAGGATTATCTTTAATTTCTCATTTTATTGAATTTTGTTTCAGCTGAGGCAGCGGGTTTTACTCAAGAATGGTCTGCCAATCTCAGCGAGCGTGTGGCACGTCGCCAAATCGAAGTTCAGAGCACACAAAGCGGCAACGCCCAGCGTTCCAATGAGTATCGCACTGTGACGGCGCCAGATCCAAGTCAGCAGGAGGGGCAAGAAGAACGTATGTAAATTTTTACATTTTTAACACAATTTATTTAATATATTTCATTTCCCTCAGGTGGCATTAAACTGGGCCTTGGCGACTTTATCTTCTATTCGGTTTTAGTGGGCAAAGCCTCTAGCTATGGCGACTGGACCACCACAATTGCTTGCTTTGTGGCCATTCTTATTGGACTCTGCCTAACGCTCTTGCTTTTGGCCATTTGGCGCAAGGCCCTGCCCGCTCTGCCCATCTCAATAACATTCGGATTGATATTCTGCTTTGCCACCAGTGCTGTGGTCAAGCCGTTCATGGAGAACCTGTCGGCCAAGCAGGTGTTTATATGAACATAAAAAAAAAGAAAGGAAGAAAGACAAGGACACATAAGAAATGTCGCTCAGTATCATAGTCTAACACAGCTTTTTTTGTAACCATTTCTTTATTTAACAAAATGCATAGTAATGGAACTCGACTAATTACTCCACCTTACGCTTTATGATTGTTTTGTCCACAATATTGATTAGCCAGCCAGGCTCCAGGCCATAGAATATTTGCCTGGGATCCTTGGTGGTCGAAAGCATCTCGTAGGCGGAATCATTTTCAATTTTAGGCAGCTCATAACCGTATTTCTGGGCCAACACCAGGCGGTCTTTGCTTATCTCCTCGGGATTAGCTAAATAGCCGCGATTCTTGGCATTCGTGTAGTAGTCTACAGCATCTTGGGGCGGCAGCATTCGGCTGGGTATGGGTACACCTTTCTGGAACCACTTTTGCGGATTGGCCAGCATGTGCAGGCTGCGCGGATCATAGTAAGCCGTACGGATCACTCCCCCGTTCTTCTCCACAGCTGCTATAACAGCCTCGCTAGCGTGCTGCACCTCAATGTTGATCTTGGCCTTAAAGTTGTCCAAGCCATCATCGGTGAGCTGGAAACCGTACTCAAGCTCCGCTGGCTTAAGCTTCAGCAGTCCTGAGTTGCACAGCGTACTGATATCTATGGGCTGGCTTGTGTCTATCCGATTGGTATCGATGAGCACCTGCAGCTGGAGCAGGGAGATGGGCGGGTATTGGCGCTTCAGATGGTGTCCCTTGTAGTAGGGTTCGTAGGGGAATCTCAAATAGAAAGGCTGATTTCCCGTCTCATAGCCAAGACGCATAAAGTTCTGCCTCTGTCCGGATCCCTTGTTGCCAGCCCCGTGCTTGTCGCCGCCATGCTGAGCCCGGCCACGCTTGTCCTAAAGAATTTACAAAGAAAATTAAATTTATTAACCATTTTTAAGTTGTTATTCAACCGGCTGAACGCACATTTTGTTTGGAGTTGGGATTTGGCCGGAGATTTCCGATCTGAACTCGCGGCAATGTGCGCAGCAGCTTCAGCGCCTTGTCCGAGGTCTCTCGCAGATGTGCCATGGCCAGAAATTATTTAATTTATTTTATAAAATTAAGTTTAAGTGGAGAAAAATAAAAATTATACACGAGTGAGTCGTTATCGACCATCGATAACATTTTCCAACACTACACAAAACGATAAGAGTTAAATCGATAATTGACACATCACTAAAAGAAACGCAGCAAAAACGTAAACATTCCATGAAAATAAATTTAAAAAACTTTATTATCTCAATTATTATAAAATTATTATTATAAAATTACAAGAAAATGGTTTGTGGAACATGTCGAGGGCACAAGGAGCCGAGTGTAAAATGCTTTATTTCCGCTTTGGACATTATCAAGGAGCACGCCTTGAGTAAGTGGCTTAATCGGTTTCATTTTATTAATTCAATTAAATAAAATAATAAATTAATCACAGCCATGCTGCAAACATCCGAGGAGAAAGACAAGATCATTGAGAATTTAAAAAAGCACAATGAAAATCTTGACAGAAACATTGAGAATTTAAAGGCGCACAACGAGAAGCTTCACAAGGCTCTGGATTTGCTAAAGGAGCGGCAGGAGACCATGGTACAGGCGGAAAAGCGAAGAAAACTGTCGCCGAAAAAACCAAAGGATGACATATCACCATTGCCGCAAAGTCAGAACTCCCTGAACATGAACATAGCCCTCAACAGCATCGAGCTCTCCGAAGATGAAGATCAGGAAATGGAGGAGGACGAAAGCATTACGGAGACGGAAACCAACTTTTTGCGAAGTCCGCGAAAGTTGAAGTTGTTACACACAAACAAAAAGCAGGACATTCGAAATTTGGAGAATGTCCAGCCAAACAGTCTGTCCACGGCGAGTCAGAAATGGATTAGCAAAACACCAAAGAACCCCGCCATTCTCACGAAATTGACACTCACCCACAAAGGCAGCGCCATGAACTTGAAGCAAACTCGGTTAAAGTTCGAAGCCAACAAGACGAACACCGGCGAAAAGGATGTAATAGAGGAAAGCCCCAATTCGAGCAGCACCAGCACCAGATCTCGACCACCACGATCTTTAATGCAAAGGTAACCATCTTTATCACATAAATCCGTTTAATATTCAAAGCTAAGTTTGCAGAACCGACACCGTGACCGCTTCAAGCTCTGGCGAGGCCCAGCTAGACGCCACCAGCAGCAGCGACAGTCTCCTTCAGATTCCTAAGCCCACCTTTAAGCTGGAGGATGATGCCGAGTTCACTATGGATAGCTCTGAACTCCCACTGATGCCGCCACCTGCAACGCCGCCATTTCTGAAAATAAACAACACTTCAGACAGCGTGGTCCTTCTTACGCCCGCCACTCAAGACATAATCTTTGTGAACGACTCTCTGGAGGGTTCCGAAAATGTCGACAAATTGGGCACCATGGATGTGTTGGCGGAGATTATGAAGGATGACGATGATGCGTGCTCCAATGCCTTGCGGCAGTACGAAATGAATATGATTGATCGCCAAAAGCAGAATAAATCGAATCCCCCTGCAATACCAATTACTCGCCCGGTAAAAAAAGAGCCCATATCTCAGCCCGACTTGGGTAACGAATCAACTAAGCTGCCCGAGGATATTGAGAAGTATATGATGGACATTAAAGATGAAGATGAAAGCAAGGATTCAGTGGAGGAAGAGGAGGAGTTTCCACGCCCAATTGTGATTAAAAATGAGCCCGAGTTGACGCTCAAAGAGCGTTATAACATTAATTGTGCTGATTGCGAAAAGGTTGGTATGATAATTCACAATTAAGAAAAGTATATAACTTAATTATCGTTTCAGTTTATCAACTTTATGGGCTCAAACCTGACTGATGAGAAAATTAAAGACTATTTAAACAATTGCCGACATGTGGATGCTCGAAGTACGACGCCCCCAGGCTTCTGGAACCCTCACATGGTATCCTTTGCCGAAGACGATCCTCGTAATGAGGTGTTGATAGACAATCGATTTAGGGACCAGCGCTTAAACAAATGACTTCTGGTAGCAATTTTATCTATTCTGTTTGAGTTTTTTTATTGCATTTACTGTTTTACATTGCACATATCATATTTTTATGGTTACAATTCACAAGTTGCCTCGTTTGGCCTGCTCGATTTCGATGGCCGTGAACAGGGACTTGAAGTTGCCGGCACCAAAGCCCTGGAAGATTTTAATTATTAAATAAATAAATTATGTTAAATAAATATATTTTTCTTAACAGCTCTTACGTTATGATTGTGGCGCTGGATAACCTCCAGGAAGAGAGTGGGCCTGTCCTGGCAGTTCTTCGTAAATATCTGCAGCAAGTAGCCATTCTCATCGAAATCAATCAAGATGTTCAGCTTCTTCAAGATCTCCATGTCTTCCTTGACCTTAGTGCGGCTCTGCGAGAGCTGCTGCTCCAGGATCTCGTAGTAGGACGAGGGAATGGTCAAGAACTCGGTGCCCCGAGCCTTCAGGTTGGTCACCGCCTGGATGATGTCGTCAGTGTTGAGGGCAATGTGCTGGACACCGCCTCCTCCGTAGTACTCGACATACTCTTGGATCTGCGACTTCTTCTTTCCATTGGCCGGCTCATTAATGGGCATCTTCACCGTCTCCTCGTAGTTTGCCATCACGATGGACCGCAGAGCGGAGTATTCCGTGTGGATTTGCGAATCATCCACCGACCAGAAGCGGTGGAACTGCAAAATTCTCTCGTACCATGAGGCCACGCTCTCCATTTGCAGATCCGGCTGGTTGCCCACCACATGATCGATGAAATTCAGTTTGGTGGAGGGCAAACCCTTCAGCAAAACATCCTCTGTTCCACGCTGGAATCCCGGCAGAAAATCACCGGCATAGCCATTGCGCTCCACAAAGGTGTGGGTGGTGTCACCGTACGTCTTGATGGTGGCGAATCTCACGAATCCATGATCATCGCTCTCCTCCCAGATGTCGCGCACAACTTCGGCGCCGCGGGACACAGCCAGCGTAAAGATGGCATTCAGATCCTCGACTTCAAAGGCCACATCCTTGACCCCATCACCGTGGCGCATCAAGTGGAGTCCATGCTCTTTGTCATCCGGCGTGTAGGCAGAGACGAACACAAAGACAATCTTATTTTGGCGCACGGCATGCTTGGCGAAACGCCGCTCCCCAGTCTCTAATCCCTGATAGCCAAGTGGTTCGAAGCCCAGACGAGTGGTGTAGTAGCTGGCCGCCTGCTTGGCGTTGCCAACGTAGAATGTCAAGTGATCAAAGCTTAGAAATTTGCCGGCTTCAGGCTGCAGGGAATAGAGATTGTTAAAGGATAATTGTTTCAGGATAATGGAAAGAATTTTCAGTAACTTACTTTGGTTCCTTTGTCAGTATAGCTTGTCTAAAAGTAGATAAAATTATGAAGAAAATATAAATTATAATTTTATTTATGAATTTTAAAACAAATTTTATTAAATATGGTAAATAAATTAAATAGGAAATTTAAATAGTTAAATAGGAAAATTAAATAGTTAAACAGGAAAATTAAAAAGTTAAATCGGAAAACTACGAGAAATTGCCAAACTTTTCAATCATTATTATGTCCTTGTTTTATTTCCATATTTATACACATTTTTTATGGAAAACTATAGAAATTATCAAGTTTTTAAACTATTACAAAATGAATTATGTTACATAAAATTGTCTTAAATAATAATTAATAATAATTTTTTAAGCATGATTTACAAGCCACTATACCGAATCAAACATTGTTTTTATAAAGGTTTTTCACAAGTTTTGAGAAAGAATCATAATTTAACTATGAAAATGTTTTATATTTTTTTATTTTTAAGGACTGATCCTTTCCTTTTCTTAAATATCACTTTAATGCCACTATCTTCATCTTATATAACACTTTTTGGCACATGTCAAAGCCTAGATACATAGATATCTATATCCATACCATTATCACTCAGACTCAATTTATGCAAATCCTCTCCTCACACGCGATATAGATTTCTACGTTCCGTTGGATCTTACACGATCTTCAAGTTGATTATGGACTGAGCTGTGCCAATCGTTGGCTTTATATAGGGCCCCGAGAATCATGTCCAGATCAGGTGAAAATCCTGTACTAATTTAAATAAAAGCCAAACTAGTATTTTGTTTATTTCAACTGCTACTTATATACCGGAATATCTTAGGTAGCTTGCTTGTTTGTTATTCGCATATTTTAACTCAACCTGCAGAAATTTGTTTACTAGAAAAGGTGGATTATTTAATTGAATGCAATCCAGTCCAGTGAAATAATATGTAATCAGAGACGGGCCTTCTTCAATGAGTTTTTACTCCCCTATCAATGCGGTTTTTTTAGAAGTTCTTGTAAACCCAAAAATTTCACTTCCTTCTAGAAGTGTTACACATAAAGCACGATACATATCAGATCATTATGCAAAATGACTGAAAGTTAATGTTAGAATTCCGTTAAATATTCATGAGGAGAGGCAGCGGCCAACAGTCAAGTTTGCTGGTTGCCAAGTCGGTCGTCGTCGCATTGAACTTGATTCAAGTGCGAGCCCCCAAAACGCCTCTAATGTTATCTCGATTGTTATTGTTATTGTTCCAGTACGAAATGTACATACGGCGCCATTGAAATTAAAGTTGTTTTTGCATTAGAATCGAGCCTTTAGAAAATAATATTTCGAAAACTGGTTAGAAATGTGACTTTGTTGTTCTTATTATTATTCAACGCAAGGCACACGCTGGCCATAAATCATGTATTTTGATTATTATTTTTATTTTCATTGACTTTAAGTGATTTGGGTTAATAATAACACTGAAATTATTGGAGATATACTTTTAAAATATTTATTTGAGAGTTTGGGAGCTTAGAAAGCAGTTTTTCTATTAATTATTTAAGAATTCAAACAAGAATTTCAAGGACTTTGTTTATATAATATTATTTCACAAGTAATTTATTGAAAATATCTGGTAAATTATTTACCAAAAATATTATTTGATTATATTTTTGCTTAAAATATTGTTTAGTCTCTTTGTAAATCTCAAAAAATATGTTATTTTATATCTCATCTTATTTTATTTACTTGCTCAATGTTTTCTTTTGGGATAGGGCAGTTCTGTTAATCATTTTGACTGACGATCCGTGTCAGGTGTTTGGCAACCAAGCGACAAGGCCATAAATTAAACGTTTTCCCCCTTAACTCATTGGCCGAACACATGGCGTATGAGCAATCTGGGGTAGCATAAGCATTAATGATTTAGCCCTAAGAACTAAGTCTCGCCCAGCTGCTGGCTACTAGCTAGCCTAGTCGATGACGATGAGCTGACAGTCTGAAAGGGGTGGAGGGGGGGAGGACTGCCTGCGATACGGTCGATTGGCCATTGGCAAGAAGCCAAATCGATGCTTGACATTTATTATGATTGGCTTATTAGGAGCAGCAGAGCAGAGCAGAGGCGATAACCTGCCGGATGGGGAATACAGAAAAACACTTGTCACTTAATTGTTCCAGATGTTATAGTTTGCCATAAAACCATATGGCTTAGAATTTTTAAAAAGGATCAAAAATGCAGTAAAGGTGAATAAATATTAAAGGATAAAAGGGATGCAGATATTTCACTAAATACTAAAATGTTTTATAGCTTTTTTGGATGCTTGAATCATTTAAGAAATATTTGATGGTCTTAAAAATCTTTTCCCAATGATACTTATCCTTGGATTCACACACAATTTTTCACATCATCGTTTATAATTGTCACCTCCATGAATATCCTTGATTTTCATTTGTTTGTTCAATCGACACCTGCTACGACTTCGATTCCATTAGTCAGGGAATCCCAAGGACCTCACCCCATTGGACCTATCCCAATGATATTTGCCAACATCCTCGCCCTTCGGCTCCTTGGCTGACTTGCCATTAGCTGAGCAAACTTTTGTCCTTGGCAAAGAGAACGGTATATTTCGACATTTGGGTTTGTTTTGGGTTTGATGTGGGTAGCCTGTTGCTTGATTATGAGTGCTCTCTGCCGCCACCCTTGGCTTGGATAGTAAAAGTAGAAGTCCTTCTCTTTGCAGGACCTCTGACTCTCTCTTTGGTAGAGACAACGGCATTGCCAGCTGGGAAAAGTTTGCTTGGGGGTTGCTTTCCTAAAAAGAACGATTCTGCCGCCAGACAGAAGGATGTGAGTCTCTATTGTTTTCGTCGTCAGTAACTTCGTCGCCGTTGCACAGGGAAAAATTTTATATTTTATATGCAACATTTAGTGTAAAATTCAATTGAAGCCTGAAGATTATGAAAATGGATGGTAAAATATAAATTATAAAATTTTATAAAGAAAATAATGAAAAAGCAATTTATTTTATAAGAAAATAATACAAAAAAGTACCATAAATTTTTTTTTGTTTTTGTATTATTTTAAACATTATTTATCAAACTAGTTATATAAATTATATTCTTTTTAAAAATGTAAAAAATTTCAAAGATATTTTCCCTTTTAAGAACTTTATCTCAACAAATTGCATTTGAGAAATGAATAAATTCTTGTAAGTTCTCATACTTTACTCCTATTATCCTTATTTATTTTTCTGTCAGTGCAGTGTTATTGTCCTTGTTGTTGTTGCCATAGCCGCAAGCTGTCGCCGGTCTACGTCACGCTTTCCATCCTTCAGTCGCGTTTACTGCGCTTCGAAAACAACAAGCAGACCGAAGTTAGTCGCAGATAAAAAATTAAAACATAAAACCCAAAAAAATCACAAGTGTGTAACTACTCTCAAATTATTGTTAATTAATTGTTATAATTTTATAAAAAACAAACGAATGTACTTGAACTGTCGTCCAAAAAAATCATTTGTCCGGTTTAAGTTTTTTTTTAGTTTGCTGAATGTGAACTTTTTTCCTCCAAATATTGACAAATTGGTGTTTCTCGCAGAGCGATTAAAATCTTTATGTTGAAAAAAGTCGAAAAAAAACAACGTCAAATGGTTGGCCCCCAAAAAAACGGACAATTTTTGAGACCAAAATCCCCCGAAGCAAGGCAAAAAGTTTTAAATGTTACAACATAAATTACTACAAACTCAAACGCGCTCTGAAAGCATTTTTTAGTTAGTGCGATTTAAAAATAGTTCGTAGTATATATGTTATTTTTGCGATTCTGTTGATTGATTGCTCAGTGTGAAAATGATCATAAATTGGGGGACCCACAAAAAAAATAATCATTTCCCTGGGCAGAGTGGCAGTGCTTCTAAAAAGTGTAAAAGTTTTATGAGCGCTCACAGTTTTACAGGCTCTGTGGAAACTAGTTTTTGTTTGAAAATGGGGAGATATCTCTCTTTTTCGCTGACTTTCTCCCTTACAATCTCTTCGCGGGGTGTTTTTATTTTCCTTTACTTCTTCAGGGGTTAAAAAAATATATATAGACCGCAGGCGCGCAGCCATACCTTGGAAAAGGTGAGATTTTGATTAGCATTTTGGTGATAAGCAGATGTTTGTCACTGAGATCTTGAGACTTTGAGGTAGGGTGGATTTTATAAGGAGTCTGAAATTGCTAAAATAAGAAAGAAAACTTTAAAGAAAAACTATTATATCTTCTGACCAGTTTAATCCTCTCACCTCACCCAAAAATCATAAACAGGACAGTAAATATTATTTATAGGATATAAAATTCTTGGAAATCTTCTGTTTCATGGACATTTGTTATAGAAATCTGAAAATAAAACAGTTCTCTCAGCACCACATTAAGTAAATTCCACAAAATCCAAATATTTGCATGCAAATTTTGCAAACTTAATTCGGTTTGCGTGCCAGAACCCAATCGAAACGCTTCGACAGAGTCATTTTTCCACTTACCTGCCAGATAGACGCGCCCTTTGTGACTTTAAGAGAAAGGGGAAGTCCCCATTAAAGTCATAAAGAAGCATTACCTGGGGTAGAGGGTGGCAATGAGGCTCTCGGCATGATTCACTTTCACCTTGACATGCTTTCCCCTGCCTCAATATCCTTTCCAGTGCGTTGATGGTGGTATTAAGTTCTTAAAGCCCCAAGATGCCGTCGACATATAAATGATATTTTTATGCAGTCAAGTTATTTACACGGCGACTTAGGCCCTTACTTAAATGTTGTGGTAGATGAAACCACATCAAGTGAAAAGCATAGGAAAATACAATAAACCGCCCACAGAGACCTAAAGTAATTCTAGAAAGTAAGATCCATAAAATGATGCTTTCAAAATAAAGAATCTTACGTCCAGATTTACATTTTTGGGTGGCGTCAAAGGGGGGGAGCAGAGCAGGTTGCAGTTTTACAAATAAAGAAAAGAGATGAAGGAGGAGGTGGATGAGGAACTTCCTAGCCATCACCTCGCCCATGTGAGTTTTCATTTTTATTTTTAAAACAGCAAAATTATGAAGACTAGAGAAGATCACATATATATGTATCTCTTACATAGGTATACAGATGCAGATATATATATTTTAAAGGGATCGTTCCGGGGCATTTAGGTGGGCATAAATTATAAAAATATTCCAATGTGTGTCAGATATTGTTTGTTCGGTATGCCAAGGTATGTGTTTGGTGTTTATTTTTTTCTTATCTCTGGAAGGGGAAATGGTTCAGCTTCGTTTCTAACAAATTACTGGGGCTTATTAAGTGCCATATTATTAATGGAGCATCACTTTGAGGAAATATTTTGATTAAATGCCTGCTGATGATGGGGTGCCCATTGGAAAGTGTGAATTGAGTTTGACATATTTGTATATCAGGTGAAAAAAATATCTATATATATATAAGTATAGACGTATTATTATATGGATTTCCATTTTAATAATTTTAATTTTAATTTTAATGCGTCAGAAGTAGATTAAAAATTCCCCGACGTAAGAGCTAACATTCTTATTTTCTAAAGAAATAAATAAATAAGGCTTATAAAAACTTTGGACTTTAAAATAATACATTTCTAGGAAATAAAATTTAAACATAAATAATATTGTTATGCACAGGAAAGATGTTGGAGTCACTGGCAGTTATTTTTTAAGAAATTGTTTATGGAGTGAATTTAGATTTTTTAAGTTCTTATTTGAATTTGATAATTGAGTTTGACATATTTGTATATCAGGTGAAATATGATATGCAGGATGTTTATCGATTCTCAATTAAGATGACTGTATCTTTCATGTTCTCATTTTTTAAATATTTATTGTTCTATAATTTTTTTTGTTACTCATCCTACGAGTTAGTCTTATTATTTGTTCATTTATCTTGCATTTAGTTTTTAAAAGATAAGAATTTTGTCAATAAAGAAACGGGGCTGTACCTCCCTACCTTTAAATGCAACCCGCTATCTGAAAATATACTTCATTCAAGTCTGCGGATCGGATCGTGCATTTAGCTTTACGTATCGCACGGATACACCACTTTTGCCAACGGACAGTGTGTCATAAAATATTTTTTTAGACTCAATTTAACAAGTTGGTATCATAATTTAAAGTTATTTTTTTAACTATGGCAGGACAAAGAGTTATATATTAAAGCTAGAGTTTGTTAAACCTGGATTTTAAATAGATTTTATATAATGATTTTTCACAATCTTATAGAAAGGGTTGATATTTAAAGGTTTATAAACTTAAAGTCACCCAAAAATACTACATTTTAAATTATTGAGGGATATAAAAATTACATAATGAACTTAAATACAAAATCTTTGCATTTCTTTTTTTAATTTTTAAGTAAATTTGCGTTGAAAAGCATTAAAAAAAAATAATGCAAATATTCTTATTTTATAGTAAACCTAAAATATATATTCTTTTCGAAAAAATATCCCAAAAAATATATATATCAGAAAACAATATCTAAAAATATATTAAACTCAGATAAAAAGTTACCCTACAAAAATATACAAAAATTTCAAATCATACAGAATATATTCGTGAGATTTAACCACTGTTTAATGTTCGCTACCGAAGCGGAGCAGAAGCCGCCACCGGCGGTGCCGCCGCCGACTTGCTTAGAAGTCAGAACGAATTTGCATAGGCTGGGAATCGGACGTGCGGCCCGTCGATCTTGATGCGAAATCATCGCAGCAGCGGGGACGACAAATATTACGAGTATTTATTTCACTCGATCCGCTCCTCACGTGCCGCGTTGTGATATTTGTAACTTTAATTTATGAGATGTGGAATGCGTTGAGTGAGTCTTCGCCGCTGACTAGCTGCTTCATAAATTATTCCCCAGAATACCAGGCATTTTTTAGTGAACCAAAAACGAAAAAATATCAACGAAATTCTAAAGCCATTTATCAGTAACAAACGAGATGAAAGAACTATATTTTAGGCAACAAATTGTTGTGGATATGTGGAAATTTGTGTATTTCCAGTTGGGAAAATAAAAATAAAGAGCCAATAACTCAATAAATAAAAGAGTTAAGGAATTAAATAATTATAAATGGATATCAAAAGTAACATAAAACTTTAAATAAATAAATAAATTTCAAAATGAGAAAACAAAAAGCTTAAAACATAGGAAAATGAATAAATTCAAACTATATTTATTCTTAAACTCCTTATAAAATATATTTAATATTAAAATATATTCAAACGTTAAATAAATTGTTCTATTTAACCAAAAACAAAAACTAAAAACTGCCTGCCAAATCGGATTATTTCAGAACTATAAAAATTGTTTAACAATATTAGAGAAAATGCCATCAAACCAATCATCTGTAAAGTGAATTGAACGCACATTTAGTTGTTCGTGTGGAAAGCTGGCTATAATGCTGTAGAATCTGAACCATATACAATTTTGCACTGGGCATCTATATTCCGATCACGACCGCAGTTTTACACACTATATAGAATGCCTATCAACACAGAATCTCAATCTCAATCTTGGCATCCGTGCGACTGACTTACAGATCGTCTCCGATTGCTGCGCAACCGCAACGACGACGCATTAGTTAAAAGCCGAAAATAAAACGTCAATAAAAATCCAACTAATTAATGTGATAATTGTGCAAAACAAAAAAAGTAAAATGATCGAAATCGAACGACTCAGCACGATGTGGAGCGATTTGGAATGCATCCAGCTTGCCATAGAGGAGGATTATCGCGAGTGCCCGAGATTACAGCAAACGCCTGCGAGATCTTCAAACGCCGATAAGCCCGCCTCCGCCTGCTCTTCCCCCGTCGCCGGGGTCAGCCTGCGTTATCAGTCGGCAGTTAGCAGCAGCATTCCACCTCCGTTCCTCCTGGCCTGCACTCTGGCGATCCTCTGTTTAGGATCCGTTTTGGCCGCCCCACAAACCTCCTGCATTATGTGCAACAAGGAGGATCTGCGTCCGCGTGCCCCACCCTACAGCGACAGCTACACGGAGTGGACCTTTGACCATCAGGTGTCCCAGCAGTCGGCCATGGAGTCGCTGCAAAAGTTCAATGAGTGTAAGTCTTAACAATAATTCATATAATATTCAAAATTAGAAAAGTTTTTAAGGATTTCATTTGGGAAATAAGTTTATAATTTTAAATATAATATTTTATATATTTTTCTGTGTTTTTTAAAGATTGACTTCATATATTTTTCATTATTAACGTCACGTTTAAATTAATAAATAGTTGTAATAAAAATCGATTTCATGAAAATTAAAGTAAATACAGTTTTATTTTCCCTATAAAAATATACTCAGCTACTTGACATCTTCTTTTTTAATTATTTCTAATTATTATGAATCTTTCCTTTTAATTTTATGTAGAGAATATAAAAACGATTATATTCTTGCAAAAGAATTATTAATTAATAAAGCCCCTTTGTCTTAACAGCACATGCCCAGAATAATGCCTGCAATTCAATTAAATGCCCACCGAATGTAATGAAATATTGCCTAGGAACTCAGGTAAATGTTCACTATATGATGAGTTATAGATGCAATCAGCAGAGAACATTCTTTAAAAAAAATCATATTTAAATAATAAACCATAAAGCCATAGTTGAGAACACATTTAAGGTTATTTCTGCTTTTAGCATCTAATATTTTACAGAAAAAAAACTTTCAATTCAACAAAAAATATGTTTACAGTTCATAAACGACCATTGTTGGTGCGAAATGCAGCATCGAGAAGGTAAGTACACACTGAAACAAAATTTGAATAAAGTAAATAAATTAAAAATTAATTACAAATTTAAGTTGTATAAGCTATTAAATAAGAGAAGCTAAAAGTAAAAAAAAATGTAGGCTTGAAGTTTAAGTAAATATATTTTGAAAGACAAAAAACTAGGCAAATTAAATGTTATTATTTAAACACGATTTTGATAATATAATAATACGGATTATGCAATAATAATTCAAAAAGAAAACTAATCCCTTAGAGAATATCTTACTATAAATTTTGGCCATAACTTTTTCAAGTGCATTGTTTTCAATAAAGTTAATATTTATGACTTGCCACAAGAGTCTCAGCACATGGCGCCAAACAATAACAAACAAGAGTCAACGACGACGACGACGACGACGAATCTGCAACTTCTTCGCATTCTCCCACAGCAGACGTGTCGTGCCACTAACCCACTTGGAAGCCCAGTGGCACTCAGAGTCAACTCTCTAAAGAGCCTCATTAGCCCTTAACAAGCCCCACTCACGCAGATTACCGGGCAGGGAGGAGCGGGTACAGCGATGACGCAACCCTTTCTGGTGGACACAACTTGGCCACAGAACTATCCCATGGTCGGAAGGGTGGTCATGGATTCGGGCTGCTCTCCTCGTTGCCGCGCCACCTTGGCACGTGATGCGGCGCGGAAGTTGTTAAGTCTGGTCCACTGATTGAACCGCATTCTAATGCTCCGACACGCTCCATTGCCCCCACGACTTGCAACAATAACAGTTTGTGAGGTTTCTGGGGGAGAAATATGTGGTTTTTCGGGGTTTTAATATTTGAAATAGAGAGGTTTTTCTTAAGGTAGGTAATTAGTATTAGATATATTTAATTTGGAATTTTAAATAGATTATTTCAATTAAAATTTTACTTTTAAGTTAAGAAATTCAAATACCTTGTTCAATCTTCTATATTCCATATGCTCCTTAGCCAGAACCCACTGTACTTTGGATTACTTCGGCATTCCTAATGTCCAAGCGTCAGTTTATAATTCTTCCAATCTAAGTAGTTGTTTTTTGTTTTCTTTGTTATTTTTTTATAGCCAGAATGCAGTCTGTTTGGGGGAAAATTTTGTGGGCTCGGCACTTAGATTGTCTACAGTTGAATGATTTTCTTCAAGGCGCCCAGTTTTCGCTTTCCAAGCCAACGTAGTTTTCCTTTTTCAATGTAGAATTGCAAATGCACCACCAACCCGCCTTTGAATTGTTCTTTGCAGCTCATTAAATTCAATTTTGTTAATTTCACTTTTCTGTTGTTGTTCTTGTTCTTGATTTATTATGCATTTTCCGTTGGTTATAAGCTCCAATGAAGGTTTCTGGGGCAATAAACATATACCCTGATCAAATATTAAATAAAAAGTTTGTAATTCTGGGAATCGAGACTTGTAAAAGGTGTTAACCGCATGTAATTGAGGTTCTTAAGTGCTTATTGATTGAAGATAAGGGACCCTCTAGCAGTTTTCCTGTTTATCTTTCCCTTGATCTTATCTTGTGTTTTATGAAGTGTGTCTCAATGTTTTCGCAGCACTTGAAAGCTTTTTGAATCAAATACAGTGACTGTTCCTTAAGTCTTGAAATATCAGAAAGGAAGTTGACTTTTCCTTTGGCTTTGGTTGAAGTTGTTTGTTTTTTTGATGATGATAGCTATAAATTATAAAATTTGTAAGAATTAGTAAGTTTCTCTGATTGATAAAAAATATATTTACATGATTTATACGGCTTTCTTCAGTGTATAGAATCCTTCTGATTCAAATTATAATATCCTGTGAGGGGGGGTATAAAGATGTTTAATATATTTTAGTGTTTTTTTTTAAAACGTTTTTTGCTACTTACTCTCGTATTCCTTGAGTATGCAGCAGACAATTCATACTACCGGACAGAAATCCAATCGATAAGGAACGTGCCTGGAATACTAAAGGAAAAACACCTGCCAATCCGCCAACTGGGTGGCATAACCACATAAGTAATATTTATATACAGCTCTCCCGATGACCATTGTTAGGTGCCGCTTATAGCGTCCAAATTAAATATTTCCATAATTTTACTCAATTAAATTTGAGAGCTATTTCTCTGTTTTTCTCTTTTTTTTAGTTTTTAAGCAATTATTATTAAATACAATTATGGAAACGTTGACAGACAAAATGTATGAATCATAGAAAAAAACCTATAAACATAAAAATTTTTATATTAGTTTTCCTTGATAACATTTAATTTCTGTTGCCTCGTGTAATCAATCACACTCGATTCACATTCATATTTTCCGTTTCAACAATCTGTCGATTTATTTATTTCCAAATGCAATTCTCGTCCTCGGCTTGTCTCAAAAGATTAATAACAATTGCCAGAGCAATCGGTAAAATTGACCTAACATATTACACGCCCGGGACCCGTGTCTGTTTGCATTAACTTGTAAATTATTTAATTTTATAAATATCTGTGACACGCAGCAAACAAATGAAAAGCAAAACTACAATATGTGTGTGGGCTTTCAATATTCCTAAAAATTTAGACATGGAACTTTATAAAATTCAACACGTTGTGAGTTTTCTATAAACAAATAAGCAACGCGGCGGCATCCATAAACAGGCCAACTGGAAAATAACTTAGGCAGGCATATGTTACGATCCCCGCGATCGAAAAACAATGCCGTTCATATTTAGTCACTCGTCTCAGTTTATACATATTTTGTGGTCAGAAATTAGTATATTCTTGATATTTTGTGTTCGTGCGCACAGCCAGAAGTCTTTCCAATAAACATATTCTATTTTATCGATTTCCGTTTCTACTCAAAGCGCAAAAGTTCCATAAATTGTGTATTTAAATTAAGTGGTTGCTATTATAAAAAGTTAAGCACTTGATTTCAAATTGGAGCAATGGGGAGGCATATTGGTTTCATTTTAATATTGCAAAATTTTTTAATACCAAAATATTATTTATAGTTTTTGGTGATTGACATGTGCAGCTGTAAAATATAGAATTTTGCTTTGATTTAAATATTTTTGTTTAAGGTAACATATTAATTAAATCATTTAGTATATGAATTTAGATTTATTACTTTTTTTTTATTACTGCCTTTGCTAATTTTGCTAATTTGTTTATTGTTCCTTTAGCTTTATAGATTTATAAATCAATCAAATGTTAAGGCTTTGAGAGTGTTCTGACTTTCACTTTCGCCAGAGTACTCTCTTAATTTTTAATTGTTCCAGAATTAAGGTTTTTTCTTGGGTAATTTATAATTCATTATTTAAGTCAAAGAAGTAAGGAACTTAGTTTTTTTTGTATAAGAACTATAACAATTTATGTTTAAAATAGTTCAATTTAAAGGTACACCTAAGAAAATGTAAAATTAGTAAACTGAAACTCTAAATTTATAATTCCATATTATTATTTCCTTTCCAGAGGGCCTGCCATATGTACCCCATACATGTTTTTTGGACGAAAAGGTGCACACACCATCCGTGGGTTCCTGTTTCGTGTTCGCAGAGGTCAAGGAGTGCTGCTGCGCTGGGACCTGGGTCAAGAAGTGTAAGTATTTAAAAGATAGACACGATGGAAGCTGCACGTAGTCGTTGAAATCGCATCTGGTAGCTGAATAGCTCATGGCACCACTCTCCGAAGCACACATGAGGAGGGATTAACAAAGCGATGCTAATTTAATAATGTAAATATACATTTGTTCGATGATTCTGTTTCCACACGGCGCCTTCGATAAACATACGAGAAATACCAGAAATAACAGCAACAATGGCCCGAGAGATCATATCATGTCAATATTCACATCACTGGCCAGAAAATCGTACCATGTTAATTATATTTAGTTTAAAATGCTAATTGAAATTGCTCACACACACAGACTAACTCAAGACTGAGAGACTTTTAAATCATAAAATATATGTAGAGGAAAATAAAAGCCTTTTGAAAATGGCAAAGCTATAAATTTTCAAAAAGGGCAATTAGCCTTGACTGTTGTATATTATCGCACTGAGTAGTTTAAGTTTATTCCAAGAAGCTTCTCACAATAAACATAACACTTTGGCTAAATCGACAGCTAGCTCATAAATAAATATGAGTAAAGCTGCAAACAGCAAATTGAGAACGAATATTTTACACTATTCACAGATTTTCTCTTACTTTTTTTTCAGGGCGGCACATTTCCGGCAGCTCTCGGAGTCAGCACATACCAAAATTATTAATACCTCTCTTAACTGCATTCAATTTGCTGCGATGGACAAATAGAAAGTGGAGATTCTATTAAAAAAAATAACTAATCGACGGGCAGCCGTGGTGTAAAAGTGTACAACAACATAATAGTCATAGCGAAATAGGATCGTCGTTTAAGTGTACTTAGTTCAAACGAAAAAAATGTCCAAAATGGTAATCAAAAACCTACTTGCTAAGCATATATATATTTAAGCGTTAATAAATACAAGTTTATAAAGCTAACTGACTTGTTCGTTAGCGTGTTTCTTCGCTTAGATCACTAAATAATGAATGAGGCTTTAACTTAACGTGCTCAAGTGCATTCTAAAAAAAGGACAACATATCGAGGAACAATATTAAAAGATAGTTGTAACGTGCTAAATTCGACTTATTTGCTATTTTTTTCGGTCCACTAAACCTCGAGTTCAGCAAGTCTATAGTCTCCTTCCTCAGTGTTTTTTTTTTTTTTTTTTTTTAGAGGCTCGTACGGTTGTTAAGCGTACGCTGCAAGGCATTCACACAGGACAGCACATCCTCGTAGTCCTTGGACCATTCGCGTAAATTGCGCTCCAGACTCTCCAGTCGCGTCTGGCCCAAACGCATGCCGCCATGCTTGATGGCCGCATAGCAGGAGCAGGCGAGCAGCTTGAAGCACTGCCGTCGCACAGCATTGTGCGCATGGCTCTCCCAGTTGGGGGTGCTGGCCACATATTGCCAGGCCATGCTGACATAGTCCACCAGGGCATCCCAGTGGCTGGAGTCGTGTAGTCGCTTGGCCTGCAACTGAAGCACTCGTTTAAATTCGTTAAGATGCATCGATGCCTTTGAGTAGGCCGCCGCATCGGTTTTCTTGCACAGGCGAGAGGTGGGCAGGGACTTGAAGATGAGCCGCTTCACATGGTGCAGCTCCTGCTCCAACGAGCTTTAAGAAGTTAAGGGGTAAAGAGGATGTATCTATAGATGGAAATCAACACTTACCTTATGTCTGGCGTGGGCAGCTGCCTCCTGATCTCCTCCTCATCGCTGGCAGTGTTTAGGTTGTTTGTTATCAAATCGATTAGCTGCTGCTGGGACAGCCCCTGCAGCAGAACGGGCAATGCCACATCGGTGTTTGTCTGTCCAACCGGTCGGTCGTCCATTTTAAGCTTTTTCACTATCGGCGTTCCCGGCCACAGTTGCTTGGTGGTGGCCATTTTGATGGGTGAATATGTCTCCATGGGCATGGGTTCTGGTGGAGTGCTACCCATCGTTAGGCGCTTCCTGGGCGAGCTCCTGAGGATCATGCCGCTGGTCAGCTGCAGGTTCTTGGTGGGCGTACGTTGGAAGGGACTGCGCATGGAAGAGCCGCTAGAACCGCCGCCCCCTCCATTCACCTTATCTGGAGAGAATGTTGTAGTGAAACGTCGCCGTCCGCGCTGTCGGATGACCAACTCATCCGGCGAGGGTAGCGGCGAGAACACAAAGTCCTGGGCCTGCACCACATTCACATCGTTATCCACCCGCAGGCCCAGTCCCCCGTTAGCGTTCGGGGTGTTTATCACCACAGCCGCCGGTGTCGGTTCGTCAGGAGTCCGGCGATTGGCGTTCGTCGGGGTATTAGCCATGCGGAGAGCCTCCAAACGGTCTGGAATTTCGGCCAACGCCATTCGCGTCTGCAACGGTGTCGTCATTGCTGTTGATTGCTGCAAAAACGCATCATGAAATTCTACAAAAACTGTAGGGACACCTGCACTGTACGTACCGCTTGGATGCTTCGCTTGATCTCGCAGCAGAATCACCGATTTATTGCGCTGGCGGGTTCGTATATCTTCCGGGCACTTGGGATCGGTTGCAATTATCTTTTGGCGTCCCTCCAGGCGAATGCAACTGTGATTTTTTACTTGTTTTTGTTTAAATTGCGCCAATTCGCACAAAGTGGCAGCACGCTCTAGTGATGGGCGCTCGGTGGAGAAAGCATCGCAAAAGAATCGATATTGCAAGTAAATATCTTTACAAAGGAGTATTGGGATATGGTTTTAGCTTTATCCGATTTAGGTACGATTTAGTTACGGTGGTCTTCCAGATGTTCTCGCAGCAAATTATTATTATTTAAGGTTTTTTACTGAACTTTAATTGAAACATAAAGTTAAACAAATGTTCTATTCGATTTCGCCGATACTTTTTTTAATTCGATTTTTTTAAACATCTGGTAGCTCTATTATACGGCCACTTTATGCCTTCTTTTCCATCACAAATTTCGTTGCTTGCGGTTGTCGGCAAGCACAAAAAGTTAAATTAAATTTAAAAAAAAAATGGGAAATATCCATAAAACATTCAACACAACTTGTGCCGCAATATCGGGCATTATATTGTGCCTGAAATCTCAGATTCAGCTGGCTGCAATAAGTTGAAATTGTGGAAAATTAATGGAATAACCAAAACGTGAACCAAACACCACGTGTTGCAAGTGAGACACTTGGGGACAGGCTGAAATGATGTTATTTCTGAGAGGTAATTAGTATTCTAAGGCACTACAATCATTATATTTATCTTTAACAACTGTAATGATGACATCTAACATACCCAATGCAGATAAATTATGTTGAAATATACTTAACATGCATCACCATCTGATTCAGTTGTAAAAGATACAAAATTTAATCCTATAACTTGAGAGTTATATTAATTTGTGGCTTTTTTTACAGATGGGAAAAAAGCCTTTCAGCAAATAAGGGTTCCTAACTTTCCTTGGATCCAATTAGCCCCACTTGAAGGTAATTTCTTAATATTTTAATATAAATCTTTTGTATATTCCTGTCTAAATTGATGATAAATTCATACCCAACTCTGAAATATTATGTTGAAATCTATTTAACATGCATCACCATCTGAATTAACTATTTATAGTGTAGTTGTTAATCGCAGTCAAGTATTTATTTACTAATTTTAATTTTTTATATTACTTTTCAGGGTATTCCTTTGGCAAAATGTATTACTTGGGAAATTTAAAGCTGGCAAGAAGGTAATTTATAGGATCTTTTATATTTTATACCATGTTTATTTTTAAAATGATGATAACTTCATACCCAAATCAGAAAAAATAATGTTGAAATCTATTTAACATGCATCACCATCTGAATAAAATGTATATATTAAATTTTGAAAAATTAAATAAGAGTTACTAAGCATAATTTCTTTCTTTTGCAGGCAGACGAAAATGGTTTTTACCTAATAGGAACTATCAATCCCCAAATTGATGACATCTAACCAGAAAACACAGAAATTAAATCAAAATCTATTTAAAATCCATCACCATTTGAATTCAAATTTAATATTAACGAAGCCTACGTTTGAAAACATGAAAACACGAAAAAAACCAATTGCTTTCTTAACTTCCAGATGCGTTGAGGTAATAAAATCTTGATTTATAATATATAAAATAAAGTCTTTATTATTAGAAACAAAGATAATATTTTAAGATCTTACAAAACTGTTTAACACGCTGCTCCCCACAACAATAACAGGCTGAGGAAGAGAATCTCCTTCTTGCTAAATCGATTCCAACTGCACGAACCACCTGCTCCACCTATTCCATCGAAAAACACCTCTTTCTGTGCTGTTTTTCGCACAGCAGCACCGCCATTAAAGTCCCGCTTCTTCTTGAAGCTTTCGTAGTACCAATCCATGCCATCCTTGCGATCCACTCGATCCACCTGTAGGAGCTCCACCTCTGTACGTTTTTGGGCATTGGCTGTAAGCTGTTGCTCGCTGGCCAAGCCCTCGTTGTCAGCACTGGGCGTGGTGCGTTGATACTCCTCTGCCGTGGGTTGAGCCACCACCGGCTGCTGTTGGTGAGGGGTGTACACCTTGGTGATGGTGGAGCGTCCTCCGCCGCGTGGAGGTGGTGCGACAGAGCTTGTAGGACGCGCGGTAGTTGCCTGATAGTTTCTGGGACTCTGAGGCGTTGTTGTTGTGGTGGTCGTGGTCGCCCAGGTTCGGCTCTTTATCTGTGCCACATGCTCTTCAGCGGGTGGAATTAATAGAATTGTTTCGGCTGTGGTTGTATGTACTAAAGGCGGAGGCCTCAGCAAGGTCACGGACTGTGCCTCCAGATCATCGTCATCGTATTGGGATTCCTGCGCCTGTTCACTGCTGGACGATGATCCGTCATATACAGGAGGTGCCTGGGTGATGGTAGTGGATTTTGTAGTTGTGGTAGCTCTGGTTGTACTGGTGGTCATCCTCGTCATCAGAGGCGTTGTGGTGGTAAAGTCTGGAGTGGTTTCCGTAACATCATAGGTAGCTGTCTCCGCGCTTTCCCCATTGCTCACAGTGGGTTTGGGCCGCGCCTGAACTGGAATGGGTATAAAATTGCGAGTTTCTTTGGCTTCCTGTTGCTGTTGCTTTCCCGTAATATTCACCGCCTCCACAGTGCCACGTCGTTGCTGGGGATCATGCACTGGCATAAAGCCACCCACATGGACAGGGACTATGGGACGAAAACCACCACGTTCGATGCTCGATGGCTCCCTAAAGGTGGTGCGAAAGACCCCCACTGTGGTGGCTGCACTTCCGCTCTCATTGCTCTGGGCATCTTCCAGCGAAGCGGTGCTGGAATCTGTCTCCATATAGCGATTCCTGGCCACACTCTGCTTTTCCTGTTTCTCCTGCTGCTGCTGCTGATCCTTCAAATACTTTTCAAACTCTGCACTATTCGGCTGATACATCCTGGTCTTGCTACGCTGCCCGCCACTGGGCAGGCTTATGTGTGCCATGCGATGGGTGGCCGGCATTTCGCCGCTGCCATCTGTTCGCTGCTTGCGTCCACGATCCCCAAAGCCGAAAAATCTACCCAAACTCACACTGGGCAGGGGATAGCCAAAGAAGGTGAAGGGAGATCCGTTGCCAGGTTGTGGCTTTCGATTGAAATACTTTGTGTGCAATATCGTATTGTTCAGATCGAGGTTACTGTTCAGCGTGGGCTTCGGTCGCTGCGAGGTGCTGATCACAGAGTTTGTGGTGTCTGGGGCTTCGGTGGCGTCCACATATTGATCATAAAAGTATTCGCTTTCGCCTACCAAAGGACGATCACCCGGCAATGCCTCGCATTCATCATTGAAATCTTCAGGCAAATCCCGCTGAAAGACATCACCATGCTCGTTGAGCAATGGCAACTGGTTGCCATCGTTGGTTCGTTCGTTACCAAAGATATCTGTGCCCACACACAGACTCCTTTCCATGCGAGCTGCTCTTAGGAGGCGGCCATCCTGGCATTTGGGTCCCGGAAAGGGGAAATTGGTTTCCTGCAGCCAAACAGAGAGCCACTGCATTTCGCAATTGCAATCGATGGGATTTCCTGGTGGGAAAAGTTTTTAATTTAGATTTGGATTTTAAGTTTTGGTTATATCTTACCATCCACATCCAAAATGGCTATATTCCCGCGAAGATTTCTAAAGGTTCTCTCTTTAATGCTTCTCAGTTGGTTATTTCTCATGGATAAAACACGCAAACGTGGCATTGTCTCGAAGGGGGAACCCTTTAATTATACAAAAAATATATTTAAAAAAAATTTTATTATATTTATTACTATATTAATTATTATTTATTTGAATTCCTTTTAAAATCTTAAAAAAAAAAAATAGAACTAAGATAACCCATTTTATAATTCCAGCTCTTCAAATCTCACCTGAATCCGACATATCTGATTGTTATCCATTTTGAGCTCCACCAGCCAATTCAGAGCCTTCAGTGGCATTGTGGACACCAATTTGACGCCATTGGTGGAGAGATCCAAGACCTCCAAATTACGCATACTGCGTAGACCTATATTCTCCATATTCCTGAAATGATTATTCGACAAATTGAGGAACACCAATGAATTGGCATTGTGAAAGCTTTCCGGCGAAATGTAACGCAATTTGTTGTACTGAAAATGTGTGGCCAGGAGGCTTGGTAGCTCCTCAAAGACATGATCCTTGAGCTCTACCAATTTATTGTCGGCCAAAACGAATTCTTGCAGCTCATCCAGACCCTTGAGGGCACCAGGTTCCACATTCTTAATCTCATTGCTGCTTAGATCGAGATACTGAAGCTTTGGCAGATTTCGGAAGGTGCCCTGCTGCAGTTCCACGATGAGATTATTGGACAAACGAATCTCCACGACATTCCGCCAACCGCCTATCACATCGGATTGAATGCGAGAGATCTGATTGTAGCTGAGATCAATGTCCCGCAGACTGTTGAGGTTTCCCAATCCCACGGATATGTCAAGCAGGGCGTTGCCCGACAAATCCAGATACTCCAGAGATCGCTGGGTATCGAAGGCGGTGGGTGAGATGCTGCGTATAAGATTCCTGGACAAATCCAATTGCTCCAGCCTGCTGTTGTTCGAGAAGAAGTTATCCGTGATGGCCTCCAGTTTGTTGGACTGCAGATTCAAGTTCCTTAGCTCCGCCAGGGGAAGCAGAGCTCGCTCATCGGCCTCGCCCAGTTGGTTTTCCTGTAGATGAAGCAATTCCAGGCGTTGGATTCCTATAAAGGAAGTGTCCTCCAGCTGGCGAATCTCATTTTGAGCCAAACTCAAAACCCTCAACTCGGATGCACCCTGGAAACCATGCCTGGGCAGCTGCTCTATACGATTCTGGCTGAGATCAAGCATACGAAGATTGGGCAACTGAAGATCCTTGCTAGCGGCTGCTGGAAGACCAGAAATATGATTACCCTTCAGGGAAATGCGCTCCACAATCCGGGGAAGTCCTCCCATGACCGCCTTTAGCTTATTGTAACTGGCGTCCACTTCGAAAAGTCTTTCCAAATGCAGCAAAGTGGAAGAATGGATTTTTGCCAGCTCATTGGAGGATATGTTAAGGGTTTCCAGGAGCGGATTATGCCGGAAACTATTTGGCGCCAGCTCGCTTAAACCATTCTCACTGAGATCAAGCCTCCGCAGCGATGGCAGACCCGCCAACAGCTGTGAATCCACCCGGGTGAACTGATTTTGTGCCAAATCGAGTCCCTTGAGTCCAGGCAGATTCCAAAAGGGCAGCGGCAAGTCCGAAGACAAACTGTTATTCCTCATCCGCAGTTCCCTCAGAGCAGGCATGGCCATCAGAGCGTCCCGTTCAATGAGCCTCAGTTGATTGTGATTAAGATGAAGCTGCTCCAGAGTGCCATGTCCTCTGAGAGCCCCATAAGGCAGTTCGCTCAACAAATTCCCACTCATGTCCAGATACCGGAGGCTGGGCAAAGCATCAAGTAGTGCCCGCAGGGCCTCCACATGGCCAATTTCATTGTTGTAAATGTGCACAGCCTCCACACCGCTGCCACTGGCCTGAAGCAAGGATTCCGGATGAATTCGACGTATGAGATTATTCTGCAGATAAATCGTCTTCAGTTGTGGCGTTCGCAAAAAAGCGCCATACTGCAGCTCCGTAATCCGATTATCATTCAAATGCATCTCCGAGAGATTGGGCAAATCCACAAATGAACCATCCTCGATGACGCTAATGAGATTATGGTCAAGCCGCAGCTTCTTCAGATGCTCCAGATCCTTGACAATGCGACCCACCATGCCCACATCGCTGATTTGGTTGTGCGAGAGCTTTAAACTCACCAAATTGGGCAGCCTGGACAGGGCACGCAGATGAATCCAGTTGAGGCCATTGTGCGATAGATCCAAGTTCTTCAACGAAATCAAACCATCAAAGAGACCCGCCTCCAGGCGTGTGAGTCCTGTGCCGCCGGTGATATGAATGTGCTGCAGCTTGGGCAGGTGCCGAAAGAGGTGCGACGGCAACTCCTGCAACGCTGCCGTCTGGACACTCAAATAGGTGAGACTCAGCAGTCCCGAGAAGTCAGGCAAATGCTTCAGCTCATCGCTTTGGATGGTAATGGCCAGCATGTTGATCATTCCGTTCAGACTCTCCGCAGGAATGCTGCGCAATTGAGGCTCCACAACAAATATCTCCACCAGGCCATTCTCCAGCTCATTCAGCCAGCCATTGGACACCCGCTCGATGCTATTGTGGCGGAGCATTAGACGCACAATCTGCAGGCTTCCAAAGAAGCGTCCCGGCAAAGCTGGCAACTGATTGTTCTCCAGGACAAGCTCATCAATCCTGCCTTTGATATTTCGTTCCACGGCCTTTAGGCCATCCATAATCTGTGGCAAATTGCTATGAGAGCACCTGTGAGGTAAAGGTTTTGGTGTTTTTATTCAAATTTTTATTAAAAATATTTATAAAACTAACCATATTTGAATTTCCTTTCCCTTTAGGGAACAGCGACATGGCAGAATGGCCTGCGAGGGTGGACAACTTTCGGCTCTTATCAGATTTAGGCCAGCGCAGAGCAGCAGAAAGATGGTAAGCAGCATTCTGGCAAATGAGCTAAACCATAGATTTTGAGGGCAGAGCAGGAGCACCAACTGGGCACATAACTGAGGGAAATAATATTTAAAAGACATTAATATAAAATATTAAGCTAATAATAAGTATACCTTGTGAAATTACGAATTATTAACATTTCCTTTTTTGTTCTACAATTTATTATATTATCAAAATCCATTAACTAGAACCTCTCAATGACTAAAAATAGAATGCAACCGTGAAAAAATCAAAACAAACGTCATATGAACACTTGTGCCGCCATTAGAATTCACAACCCTTCCTGCCATCGTATATTAATGACAAATATTTAAGCAGGCGGAATAGCTTAAATTAAAAATAAATTATGTTTTATTGTGGCGAAAAAGAGAGTTCAATCGAATTGTAGACCAGACCCCCATCGAGGGGATTAACTTGGCCAGCCAGGTGCTCGCCATTCAAGATTGGGGGACATTCCTGCACTTAAAAAATATTGATTTAGATTTGAAACTTAAACAAAGATGCAATAAATTAAATTAAATTACTTGGAACTCTTTGATTATTAAAAATTATCAGACTTTTGATAGCTAACAGTTCTCCAAAATGAAGTAATTTTTTAGGAACATGTTTTTTTTACTATATTTTATTTTATATTAATATAAAAAATATAGTTTATTACAATTGTTCTTGGTAAATGCTCTGAAAATATTATATTTTATATTAAATTCTATTTAAAAACCATTTGAAAACACTTTTTAAACCTTTTTTATGACTCAAAATCAAACAAAATGAAGTTTTCAAGTATTTCCACTTAGTTTAACTTGCATTCTTTGGCTTCAAATCAAATCTATAACAAATTTTATTACTTTAAACCTTCTAAAAAAGTGTTTTTAATATTTTTACAGTGTTTGCGACAAGAGTATCTTCATAAATCAGCGAACCTACAAATCGGCGCCAGATAAGACGAACCACCACCTGACTATATAAAGAAGGCCCCACTGCCAGTTTGATCAGCAATCAAGTAATTCCACCATGGGTCCTATTGCCTACGCCCTACTGTTCAGTTTAGTGGCGGGTCTAGCCCTCGCCGAGAAGTCGGACTACTGTCTGAGTGAGATCGTCAAGTCGGACGAGCGAATCCGCTCGCATGGCTATCCGGCGGAGACCCACCAAGTGGTCACCGAGGACGGTTATGTGCTGAGCCTGTTCCGCATTCCCTACTCGCACAAGTTGCAGAATCAGGACAAGAAACGTCCGCCGGTCCTCCTGCAGCATGGTCTGTTCAGCAATTCGGACTGCTGGCTATCCTCGGGTCCGGACAACTCGTTGGCCTACCTTCTCGCCGATGCCGGTTACGATGTTTGGCTGGGCAATGCCCGCGGCAATATTTACTCGCGGGAGAACAACCTCATCTCGCTGAACAGCCACAAGTTTTGGCATTTTGATTGGCACGAGATTGGCGTCATCGATATTCCCGCCATGATTGATTACATCCTCGGCGAGACTGGATTCTCCAAGTTGCACTATGCCGGACACTCGCAGGGCACCACTGTCTACCTGGTGATGCTCTCAGAGCGCCCAGAATATAATCAAAAGATCAGATCCGGACATTTGCTGGCCCCGTGCGCCTTCTTCGAGCACGGCCGATCCTTCATTTTCAAAGCTTTGGGACCTTTGGTGGGCACACCCGGCGGCATGTGGAACCAGCTGCTGGTGGACACTGAACTGATTCCGCATAATAACCTGGTCAATCGTCTGGTGGACAATGGCTGCCACATGTCCGACACGATTTGCAACAATGCCTTCATTATGTTCGCCAACGGCGGCTACGAGAATGCCAACGCTGTGAGTGGGGAGTATTTAATATTTAAACGAAAGGTTTTTAAAACATTCTCTTTATTTTTTTACAGAGCTCCATGAGCGTCCTAATTGAGACCCATCCCGGTGGCTCTTCCAGCAACCAGGGCATTCACTTCCTGCAGCTGTACAAGTCGCATGAATTCCGTCAGTACGATTGGGGTACCAAGAAGAACAATGAGCTGTATGGCCAGGATCTGCCCCCGGACTATGATCTCAGCAAGATCACCGCTCCCACTCACTCGTACTCTAGCGCTAACGATGCTCTGTGCGGAACCGAGGATGTTAATACCCTGGTCTCCAGGTTCACTTATTTGGTAGAAGATTACCGCGTGTCTGTGCAGAGTTTCAACCATCTGGACTTTATTATTGCTAAGAACATGAAGGAGTTGGTTAACGATCCGATCATCAAGCGCATTAACGCCTACGAAGAACTTTGAGGAGAGTAAAGCCAATAAAAATCTATGAAATGCAGTAATTTAAAGGTATTTTATTCTTTTTATTAAGTAATTCCTTAATTAACCGAAAGGAAATGGAAATTTTTCGAAAGGAAAACCCATTGCAATAACTTTGCCTGAAGTCTTATCTAAAGACAGGCAAATGTGCAAGTATTGATGATTTGGGTAGCTTAAAGAAGCAATATATTTCCCCTATTTATTTGAATTTATTGGTGCGCTTTTAGTTAGATTAGATAATGTTTTCAAACATAAGGTAATGTGGTCAATTATTAATCACTTCTTCAGCTGTCTGGCTTTGTCTTGCCATCAAGTGCTTAGAATTAATAAGAAGTCAAGAATCTTGATTAATGTGAAACCAAATTTTCAACACGATTAATGGCAATTGATTTGCTTTAATCACAATGCCAGATTTTAAGAGAATTTGTTTTAAATCAAATGAGATTAGATGTGTTATATGAGGCCATGTGCCAAGTGAATTGTAGAGATTTGATTTTGTTTTTAGAGATCAAGATAAGAAAGTGGTACTTAAAAATCTAAACGATTGTAGCATAATTATAGGCATTAGTTAAAGGTATTTTAAACCACTAATGATTCCCATTTTGCTTCCCTTATGTTATATATTAATTTCCCCTATATCTCTGTAATACTTTCATCTTCAAATGCATTTCTAACGCCTCATAAACCCTTCTTTTGTTTAAAAAAAGCCTCGACAGTCGTACGACAGGAAGTCGTACGTACGCTGTCTTGTGCAATAGGCCAGAGACTCGTCTCGTCTCGTATCGTCTTCATAACGTATAGACATTATACCTTTTCCGTGGCTTGGCTATAACTATAACCATACCACCCTCTATATCCATGCAACTGCGCAACTCCAAAAAGAAACTCTTTGCGCCGAGAAGCGTAACATGGCTTTTCAACGAAAATTTTGTAATCATTTAACGAAAAAAAAAAAATAACAGAAAAACTGAAAGACAGAAAAACAGCAGCAGCAGAGTAGAAGCAGCTGCAAAACTTTGGAATCGAGTGAAAACGCTAAACCGACGCTTTGGGGGTTCGGTTTATGTAGCTTTTTTCTGTGTGTGTTATCTTCTGGCGCGTCTCTACGCATGCGCAGCGGAGTTTACATCAAACGAACCTTGAAATTATTGTCGTTTTCATCATTGTTCGGCTTTAAGTATCTGCATCTGTGTAGCTGTAGTCTCTATATGTATGTATCTGTAACTGACAGTACCTGGAGCTTAAGCTGTAGCTGTGTGTAATTTTCTTGCATTTTGCACGCCTTGAAGTCACACTAAGTGAAGACCCTCCTGTATTGTGTGTCCCCTTTATATATCTATCTTTATCTTCCACGACAATT
This sequence comes from Drosophila anomelani, assembly GCA_035045905.1. NCBI lineage: Eukaryota > Metazoa > Arthropoda > Insecta > Diptera > Drosophilidae > Drosophila > Drosophila anomelani. The sequence goes on from JAWNOO010000165.1 coordinate 18,012,626, forward strand.
TCACCTGCTCTGATTTCTTTTCTCCTTATAATTAAGTAACTGTTTGGTTCTAGATCAAACGGTTCATTACGAGAGGTAGATTTTGAGTTCAGATGTAGGTGAATTATGGAAAAGTAGGAGAATAAATTGAGAGATTTTTAAAATTGGTGAAATCTGACACCGAGAAAAGATGTTTTGAATTAAAAATATATTCCTGACTAGTTAAAATCACTTTTTAATGCATAAAATAGCACAAGGCCTTAAGTTTTATGTATTTTTCTTAATTCTTAAACTTACTCAATTGCAAATTAATCCAATAAATCCTTTTTCCGACTCCTGTCTTAAACTGGTGTATATTTGGCTATAACTTTTATATTAAATTAATAAAAAAAAACCACAAACAAACTTGCTTAATTGTTTAATTAAGCCTTTTAGGATTCTTTTTTATTCATGTATTTCATTCACTTCCCTTTCACATTCACTCTTGCTTTTGCGATTTAATTATTTATTTGCTTAACGACTCGATTCGATGGGTTTTCCGAGCCTTTGGTTTGAATGAACCGACTCGTTTGGAATTCACGCAGAAACTGTTGCTCGAATAATGTTTTCGCCCAGCGGATTACTCAAGATCTCTGCCAGAAATGTTGGCTTCCTGCCCAGCTGCAGTCGAAGTTGGGTTCCAACGGCAGGCGCCACACTTGGCTGATTCTCTCGCTGGGGAGTGGACTCCATTGTGGAACGCGGGTGAGACGATCTGTGACCACGGATCAGAGGTTAGTTCCTCACCTCCCCCTTTCTTGAGATGGGCCTGGGCCCTGAGTCAGGTCGAGGCGTTTAATTTTGGCACATTAAATAAATTTTAAATAATTAATTAACTACAAAAATTGGATGGAGAGTATAAACACATTTTTCAAGGGCGTAGAAATATTGAAAAGTCAATAAAAAGATTATGTGGAGAGTCTGTATGTAGACTTTGAAGAGTTTATGAAGAAAATTTCTACAGAGATTATAAAAAAATCGATGAGGCATCTATAAAAAAATCTTGGGAGAATATAAAAAATCTATAAGAAACTTGAAAAAAAAAATCTAAATAATTTATACAGAATCACAAAACAATTTTTAAGGAATCTATGCAAATTCTACCTATCTATGAAGATAATCTTAATGAAAGTTATAATCCAGATACCACTGGATTCACATTCAATGCTTTAATTAATATAAAAAATATAAATAAAAGAAACGTTTTATTTTTCCCTCTTTCGCTTTTTCAATGCTTTTATTTCAACCAGCAGCACTTCACATTTCATTTCCCTTTTGGTTTCTACAAATCTCACATTGTGTTTTTTGAATTAACAAACAGTGCCTGGATCCATGATAGTTTTTTTATGTAATTTCCTTAGTTTTTTGGGTCAATTTTTTAAAAGCAAAAAATGGATCTTTCTATTTTATACATTTATTTTTTATTTTATGTAATTGTGGTTTAAGATTTCAGCTTTCTTGTGCAGCAAAAATACAACGATGCAGTCAAAACCACTTTATATATAGGGCCGTAGATGGTGTCAAACCAACAAGTAAAGTGAACTGTAGGATCTATATTTATATGATCACTTCAATTAAAGGTTTGCTTTTCAGAAATGACATTAGTTCTTGATGATTCAATATGTGTATCCAATAATACCCCTCACTTCTGCTTCTTAATTCTATATGTATATGTAAATATATATATATTTATATGTTTAGTCGTATATACGATATATATATCGTACTTGGAGTATATGTATATGTACAAAGTTCACATAGATTTAAACTATAGTTTGGAGTATTTGATACTTTGCAAGGTAATTGAATTACTTTTATTTTTAAGAATTCTCGATCAGGCCCTGTTTCCTCTTATATAACTCAGTCTAGCACCCCAAAAGATCGAAATTTCCTTGTTAATTAATATAAATTTTTAAAGTAGGATGTGTACATTTTCGTAAATATTTATATAATATAAACCCTTTGTTTATATCCGTCCGCCATCTTCAACTGTTTTTCTAAAATCATAAATTAATTAGCATACAAAAGTAATTATTTATAATTTCCTAACTTTCTAACTTTAATTGAAAGCTAAAACAGAATTTTAAATCTATATTAAATAAATCGTATACCCTTGGCCCTGGCGGTTTAATGAAAATTGCTGTTGTTTTTTTTTTTATGTCCATCTAAACTTCTACTGGTTCACTAGGCACTTTTTCTATTTTAGTAGATGTTCGATTTTATCAAAATTTTCCGATAAATCAATTCGGATTTTGGTGAAAACTTATTTTAATACTTGACTGCGCTATACACTAATCAGAAAAAAATAATTTTTGAGTAAAACTAACTGGAAAATGATTATATTTTATTTCGGCTGAATTATCTATTAACTGCTGCAGTCAAAATAATGCAAATAGTTCCTCTTTTTTAAACCTATAAAATCCTTTACTTTACATAGCATAGCTTCAAATAAAAAAATATAATATTATTAATTCTAAATTTCTACAAAAAAAAAATACATATGCACGATAATCCTTGGCATTATTTTGTTGACTGCAACTGTATGTGAATGTGAATTTTAGGTACTGAGGCTTTCTATGTTCTCTAAAATTTGGTAATGGGTTAAGAAGTCGGGGGTCGAGGGTTTAAGGATCCTGGGTCACTGGAGCAGGGGTTGAGATAAAGTGTTTTCTCACCAATTAATCGGTTTGTTTTAGCCAATTTTTGAAACTGAAAGAAAATTGGGAAATAAAAACAAATTTCATGATTTTTTTGTTGTTTTCAAAAATGTTTTTGTATTTTTCTTAAATATTTTGTTGTTGTTGTTGTTGCAATGATACGTTCTATTTTCGCTCGTTCTGTCTGTATTTCTGAACAATTCTTTTATGCATAATAATGTAATATATATATGGTATATATATATATATTTGTATTTTTTCATCTCGCTGTTTTTAATGCTTCGTATTATTTATAATTGTTTTAAATATATATTTTACAGGGGTTTCTCTCACTATAAGTGATTCTTATTTCTTTTTTTTTCAATAAATTGTACGCTTTTCGTTTAATTTAATTAATTGTATACGTATGTAAGTGTTGGTATGAGGGAAGGGAGGGTGTGTGTGTTTTTTTTTGCAAGTTTATAAACTTTGCTTAATATTGAATTTACTTAAAGATTAGCAAAAATAATTTAGTTAAAAGTTACATACACAATTTTAACTTTAAATTTAAATTTAGATTTATATATATATAGACAACTGCCGCTGCCACGCCCCAAAAGGGCGATATGTATGTACATTTATGTATTTTTTGCTTTCTTTCAACGTTCTTTTACGCTTAGTAGGTCTACTTAAGTTAGGTATTAGGTATAAATACAATATATTAAGTTTATAGTATTTATATATATATATAAATATATATAAGACTTGATGTTGGAAATCTGTTTAATCTGCTCTCTAAACTAAATAATAAATAAATCAAATTCGAAATTCGTTCATTTCTTAATTGGGGTTTCGCAATTAGAGTAAGCTCAAGTCTTATACATTTCTTTATAGGGCAATTAGTAACCGAAAAACGAAAACGAAAAGACAAAAAAAAAAGAAAAGAATAATAATAATAACATTGATTTATAATAATGATAATTAGAATTAGAATTAACTAGAAAACTCCCTATTCTCCTCTTACCTCACTCTCAACTTTATTGTTTTATAGGCTCTTTTTTGTTATCATTTTATATAGCTATGGCTAATATATAGCACATAAATCTGGGTTTATAAATAGTTGGGCCTAGAATAGTTACAGTTTTTTTGTTTACAATTTGCACCATATACAGTGGCTCGCAGCTTATTTCATGCAGCAAAAAACAAAAATGTTTATGTTATATTCTAAAATATTGAACAATTTTGATACAGTATTTCAAATCAGTATTTTAAAATTTTAAGTTAGGAAAAAAATTGTTTTCTAATTATACAGATTCTAAGATACAGAAAAATACAAAAATATATTGTAAACATGCGATTATTGATTTTTGATACAACAGATCATTTAACAGATCACAAAACTGATCAGAAAGTCGAAATGCACCAAATACATTTATAATATCCGAAAATTTAAGAAAAATTCTAAACTATTGACTGTGAATTGGTTTTAGAGTTGGTTTTATATTCCACAATTATATAGTCAATGGTTATAAAAGAACAAAAACAAGTGGAATTGTTTAAAATTTTCATAGCAGCTTATAATTTGGCAATTTTCTTTTGGAATGTTTTTTATCTTTACCATGGCGGCCTGTGAAGTGATATGAAGGCAAATATTTTCTTTTCTATGTTAAAAAAACAACTTGATGCATTCTGATGCAAACAAAACAACATCACAGTCACCCAGACGTAAACAAAGTCCACAAAATAAGCTGCCACATGAAAATATAGCTCTTTGATTTGTTTTTGTTAAATTTATACGAATTTAAAATACTGCATTTCAATTTTTCGCATTATCCCTTTAAGCTTAGCCACAGGGACCTCTTTTAATTTTTTCTAGACTGCATGAAATCAGTTGTGAAACCACTGCATATAAACAAACATATATATAATCATACTCCATATAATATATATTACATTTTTCCACACACACACACATTTTTCCTAGTAATTCACAAAAATTAAATACGGCTTAGCTCTCGCATCATTTCTTCAATTTTTTTAATGACAATTAATTTAATTTTAATTTTAAATTGTGACTAACTAAGCACTAGATACGATATATATTTTCTTTTATTTTCTTTATGCTGATAATATAAATATTTAATTTAGTTTTTAAATTGGATTTACTTAACATTAGATTATTTATATATATATATATAGTGTGTGTATATAGGTATATGTATTCTCTGCCCTTAGCACAATTTATTATAAACGATAAACAGAAAATTGGGTTCTAATTAGCACTAGATTTTTCCTCCCTTTATCACCTATACTTATTCCTAGTCATAGTCCTACTTCTACTCCTACATCGTCTTCGCATTTTGAACTAAATTTCAATTAACTTAGGATTTAATTTCACTTTTTTTTTTGCTACAACTAGAGTTACATTCACTTTGACGTCGTCGTTTTGCTCGGCGACGTCCCTGTTCTGCTTCTGCTAATTGGTGAGCTGCCCCGCCCTACCGGCGAACTGCCCGAAGAGGGGGAAGCAGCGGCGGCGGCGACTGCTGCTGCTGCGGCGGATGATGAGGATGAGGAGGAATTCGAGTTGGCGACAGCCAAATTATTGCTGCTGCCTCTCGAGCTCGAGGATGGTGCTGAGATAGCAGAGGAGTTGGTGTTGGGATCACCGTAGGTCAGCTTGCGCATATTTTCAATGGCCTCTGACCAGTGAATGGCATAGCCTTCGGGATCGTCCAGGTAGTAGGTGCGATTTGGCTGTAAAGCAAATAGAAAATTCGTTAGTTTTTTGGCCTTTTGCTTGTTTAGTCATATCCCCCAAACTTACCGTGTGAACAAAGAAGATCTTAAAGTTCTTGTACTCCGCCCTCAGTTCGGGACTCCAGGGGATTTCACCCTTTTTGATCATCTGCACGGGATCGATGTAGATGAGCCGGGGACCGGTGGTCAGCAGAAGCATACGCTTGCGGGCAAATAAACCCTTGCGCTTGTTCACGAACCCCTTCTTGAGAATAACCTCGCCATCGGCAAATACATGCCACTTGTCAGTCTTTTGCTGCTCCAATCGCTGCAGCTTCTCGCTATCGCTCAGATCGAAAGAATCTAAAAAAAAAGGAAGAGATTATTTAATAAAAAACAAATCTCAAATATTAGCCAAGTGAGGAAACTTACTCTTCGCTGTCGATCTCTTGGCTGGCATGGCCACGCTGCTGCCCACGCCCAGTTCGGCGCTAAGCAACCGCGAAATCTGACGCTCATCCAGGCCAGGCTCCAAGTCGCCAGGCACACTGTAGTAGCTGGAGCGAAAGTCTTCATCCTGACTGACGCCCGGCAAATAGGGATAGATGGGTGGCGGGGTCTTTTGGCGCACCGTATCCCAGTCGATGCCGGCAAAGAAGGGATGCGCACGAATACTCTCGTAGTAGCCGAACTCGTCCTGGGCTCCCAAACGATCACGCGGATCAATCTGCAGTAGCTTACGCACCAGATCCTCGGCGTCTTTGTCGAAGCCTTGGGGGAAGTCCACCGCACAGTCGAGAATCTCCTTAAAGATGACATAATCGTTGCTGCCACGGAATGGCGGCAAGCCAGAGATCATCTGGTAGACAATGCAGCCGAGGGCCCAAAGATCAGCTGCCGGTGTGATGGGTCCATTTTGAAGTACCTCCGGTGAGACATACTGAGCGGTGCCGACAAAGCTGTTCTTGCGCCGACGATTGTAACGCCTCTGGCGCTGACGCGGCGAGTCTATCTCATCCTGCTGCTGCTGCTGCTGCAAAACATCCTCATCGCCATCGTCCAGCTCTTCCGAATACCGATCATAGTACTCCTCATCCTCATTATCCAGCCGATCGCTGTCATCCTCCTCGTCATCACCATTCGAGTGAGCGCTGCGCCGCTGATCCGAACAATGCTCGGTGGCCAGCAGGCGTTCCTCGTTGGTCATTACCTTGGCAGAGCCAAAGTCAGCGATCAAAGTGTGCATATCCTCATCCAGCAGGATATTCTCGGGCTTTAGGTCACGATGCACCACATTGCGGCGATGCATTTGCTCGCAGGCCAGCAGAAGCTCGGCGGCATAGTGACGCGTACAGGCTACATCGAAGCTGCCGACGCGATTGATGTAGGGCAGAAGGTCACCCTTGCGGGCGTAGGTCATCACAAAGTAAAGGGATCGCTGGTCTTGGAACGTGCAGGATAGATTGACAAAACCAGGAACATTGGTCATCATGTGCATCACTTCACGTTCCCGCTTAATGTAGTCCTGTTTACGTTCGCGAAGGATTAGCCTCTTTTCGCAAACTTTGACTGCAAAAAAAGTAGAGAAAAAAAGGATAATTAGTAAGGAGAAAAAATTAATATATTTTTTACTTAATTTCTCACAGTATATATTTTCGATAACAGCAGAAAAACAGCTGTTTTGTACCCCTTAAAGGCCGAGAAAACCACATTTGACGGAAACCACTCTTGGCAAACAACAAACAGATAAAAACAAAATCAAATACCAATGCAAGTGAGCATTAAATAAATCTTATTAAAAATGCCACAGCAAAATGTACGCGTGAGAATAATAAAAAACAACACAAACACAGATACAAAAATATATCTAAAGCTTCGATAGAAAAAGTTGAAAGCGCAGGCGACAAGTTTGTCAAATGTGCCACCCCCCCCAAAGGGATTTAGATTTTACTTAAAACTGTTTTGTGGCCTTGAGAGAGGAGCTCAAGACCTTTCGCTTGGTTTTATTTAAATAAAATCCAGGATGAGCAAAAAACAAGATAGTTGTAGTAGCAAAATTAAAGTAGAAATTCTAGAGATACAAAACAAATGAAAGCGAGCGCATTTTGAAAACTTGTTTCTCCCGATTCCCGATTCTCCCGCACCCCCTGAAGCAGGGCGCTTCGTTGAGCGTTGAGAGCGGCGAGTGTGAAGCAAACGTTAAAGAAATTCTAAACTGGTTGTTAAACTGGAACTAAGGGAAGACGGAAAAGCAAGAGGAGAGAAATATGATGAGGCATATGAAACGGTTTTTTCGAGTTTAACCTCTACTACTGGGAGGAGTGAGTTCCTTCCTCTTTTGTGTGGGGGGGTTAACGGTGATTAAGTGGCAGGGAGCCTATGACCGCTTATCAGTTAGTTTTTACAGTGTAATAATTCAAGATTGATTTGTTTTCACGCCTTGTTTTTGTGATGTGTTTATTTATTATCACCTTTTTGTTTTTAGATTGACAATCGCAGCTGAAAATCACAAAAAAAAACAAACTAAAAATAATAAAAATAACTATATCTCCTCTGCCCACATTGTATGTCTGACCACAAATGTATAGTCGAAAAAAAAATTCAAGATAATTTTGCATTTCTAGCTTTTGTTTTTGTTTTTTGCGGGCCCCTCCCTATCAAGATCAAAACAAAACGCTTTGCCAACACAACTATTTTGGTGGAAAAAGTGCGAAGGGGGGACCCCAATCTAATCTGATTCGAGGTGATAGCAAAGAAACTAAACTATGAGATGCCCTGTAAACAGAAAATAAATGAAAATCAAAGAAAACATTTAAAAATTTTAATGTAAAAAAAAAATATATTTGAAAAAGTAACTTAAAAACAAGAAAAAAATAATAGTTCAGGATTTTTCCTAGGTAAAAAAAAGACATTTTAGTGGTTCATAATAACCTTAAAACCCTAGGGTATTCCCTAGTTTAAAAACAAAATCAGAATCTAGTGTAAAAAAACATTTGGGGGCGATAAGTCGCCGGTCGAGTGGCAACAAAATAAAACCCAAAGAGAAAAAAAACTCACACAAAAATACAGAATTTAAAGATTAACCAAAAATCAAGGCAAAATCAAAATAGAGATAAAAAATACAAAAAAAAAAAAAGGAAAACAGATATTTTATGCGTTTTAAATTTCCTATTCCCTACCTTTACTTTGGCTGTTTTTTTTCTTCTGTTTTAATTGAAAGTCACACATTATTTATTCACTCGCACCTCCACAACAACTCTGATATTGTTCGGGTTCTTAATTTTATTTTATTTTTTATTTTTTTCCGCTATACGCTTAGGTTTAATGGCCGGCTGATAAGCGTAGCCTTGAACTTGTTGCCCGCCTTTTTCTGTTTCTGCTTCATTATTTTTGCGCCATGCTGCATGTGCAACAACAAAAACAAAAACAACAACAATATCAACGAAAGTAAACACACATAAATAAACATAAGCACCAACCAGCTGCAGATGAGAAGCCATAAGAGCTAAGCATTAAATATTTACAAATAAAATAGAAATAATAAATAAAAGAAGCATTAAAAATCGCTCTCTGGAGGCTCTGCTATGGTTTTTCCCTTAAAGTTTTCTCTTTTAACTTATTTAATTATTGCTTTATTAACCTTTAAGGAAATGTATAAGCAATATGAAAAATTTCCACTGCCTACGCGGGTTATTTTTTTCATTAACAACGGAAAAACAAAGCTTATCAAAAGGCTAATCAAAGCAAAAGTCGCAAGCGAAAGGCGCCAAAAAAATAAGTAAATAATAATAATAAAAATATAATAACAAACAGCAACCAGTGAGAGAACAACAACAAATGCATTTAGAGTGCAACTTGTTGCTGCAACACGCGGAATGCCATCCAACGGGTTTTTAGAATGGCAAAGCCACTGAGAAGAGAAGCGAGAGAATACGTCTGCAATAATGGATTGTTGTTGTTGCCATAAAAAAAATATATCCAAGTCGATAAAGCAGTGCTCCCCCTCTGCTATAGACAAAGATTGAGCTAGCCATAGCGAGAAAATCTATAAATAAACTTTAAGAAAATGAAGAGGCTGCCTGCCTGCCTGACTGCAAGCCTCTCATTAAAGTTGCAATTGAAGTCTTTTTATACCCGCTACCCATAGGGTAGAAGGGTATTATAACTTTGTGCCGGCAGGAAATGTATGTAACAGGTAGAAGGAAGCATTTCCGACCCTATAAAGTATATATATTCTTGATCAGGATCAACAGCCGAGTCGATCTAGCCATGTCCGTCTGTCTGTCTGTCTGTCTGTCTGTCTGTCTGTCTGTCTGTCTGTCTGTCCGTCTGTCCGTATGAAACACTGGATCTCAGAGTCTATAAGAGATAGAGCTCTAATTTTTTTTCGACAGTATTTCTTATGCTTGCACGCAGATCAAGTTTGTTTCAAATTTTTACCACGTCCACTTCCGCCCCCGCAAATCATAAAAAACCGTATTAAGCGTATAATTTTAAAGCTAGAGTCGCGAATTTCGGTATGTATATTGAGAACTATAGTCTGTGTGATCCCTGAAAATTTGGTTGCGATCAGATAAAAATTGTCGAAGTTATTAAACAAATAATTTTGTATGGCCACAAACGGCTGCTGGCAGCAGGCTTCCTTTGGTTGACCAATTAGACCAGTGGTCGGCACTATCACAATTGCAATCCAAAATTGCATATGTGTGAGTGAATAAACGACTTCTATGTCCAGATATGATAATATAACTATATAATAACATAGCTAGCATTTGGTTTTCTATGCAAAATCAATAGCTCTTAATATAAAAATAGCTATTTTCCGCTAAAAGTGGCTAGTTTAGCCAGAGCAATGTAACTGATGCTTTGATGCTTCTGTCTGTGTGCTGGCAGCGCTGCCGGCAGAGGCTCTTCCAACCACATGTGGTTGCGACGCGCCGACCACTGAATTAGACCAACTAAATATTCTTATCAGTTCTTGGTTGTGTTCGAAAAATAATCTTATAAGATATTCGAGAAGCAATTTTAATAAATGGTAATAATTATATGGTAATAATAATATGACGCGTTTTTACACACATAGATACATGTGTATGTAAATTTGTATGCATGTGATTATTACACTAGCATTTGCATTTGTCCGTTATGTTCAAAATTGTATTAACTGTTTTTTCTGGCGTCCTGACGCTTTTCTGGTTTATGTATGGGTAGCGGGTATCTCACAGTCGAGCTCACTCGACTGTAGCTTTCTTACTTGTTTGTTGTTGTTGTTGAATTTAAGTTTTGTTGTTGTTGAATTGAAGTTTTGTTGTTGAATTGAAGTTTTGTTGTTGAATTGAAGTTTTGTTGTTGTTGAATTGAATTTTTTATATTATTTATTATTTATTATTATATTTTGGCTAATTATTTATTAAATATGGTTAATCCAACACAAGCATAATATAAGAAAAACATTATAGAAATTATAAAAAATCTAAAATCATAAATCCCAAAGTAAATTTAAATTTAAGGTCAATTTCAGTTTCACTATTCTTTCTTTCAATTAAATAAGAGAACCCATGACGTAACACAAGGGCGGAAATTCTCTAGAACTCATTTAAATATAAAAAAAAAAATATATAAATAAAAGGAGAGGGATATATGTAGCAACCTATATAGAAACCAGACTCTATTCTCTGTCAGAAATGTGACCTGGGGGACGGATGCGTCCTCCAATGAAAAATCCATTCAGGTAAAAGCCAAAAGGAGAAAGATGGCAACAATACAGCTTGCAAGTACAGTGATCTCCATGTCAAAGGGATAAGTTTTAGGGATTATTAGGGGATATATTCTTTATATTCTGGTATTCACAGTAATTCTGAGTCATAATCATTTATGTTGGTTATGTGTGTGTGCCTCTGTTTTATTGTTATTATTTTCACTCGGCTAGCAAAAGTTTATTACCCTTTTGGAGCAGCGCTATACTATATCCTATGGACTTGGCTTTGGTGACATATTGGCTGCACGCAAAGGAATTTGAATACAATTGTTGACGCGCGCACAGAGAGAGAGACACAGTTATTGTTTGACATAAAAAAAAAAAACAAAAAAAAAACTACAAACGAGTCCTTGGGACATTCTCTTATTGCTGCTCCTGCTCTCAATTTCTTGCTGCCCGACTTCCTGGCGCTATTTAATTCCGCCTATAAAGCGTCGGGCGACCGCCCAATGTCCTTGGCACAGGCAGGGAACTGCCAAAGCTGGTGCACCCATAAAAAACAAAAACAAAATACGGAAAGCAAAGGTGTAAAAAGCTGGGGAATTAAGGTTTTTAGGGAAAGAAAAGGATTTCGCCATCAGGGTTTTGGGGTTGAATGACCCAAATAATTCCCTAAAGTAAATAAAAAGAAAATAATAACCCTTAAAACCCCTTTGGTCTCAAGCCAGCTGCGACTGCGCAACAGCTGCTGTCCATAAATAAAAGTGTTTAATTAAAAATAACACGAAAAGACGACGAGGGCAAAGACCCAAGGAGCCTAAAAGTTGAAGATGTAAAGAAAATATCAGACAACAACCAACCCCCAAGGAAATAAACATAGAAGAAGCTGAAGCTGTAAACTGGGAAGTTTGGGAAATTTTTTAAAAATATCCCAAAACGATAAAGTCTCCACTCAACAAGTTGCAAGCGAAGAAATGAACTCTGCGTGGGTGCAAAAACAGCACTAATAATATTATTATTTTTGTGTGAGTGTAGGAATTCCAGTAAAAAACAGCTGCTACTATTTTCTCCACATTTCCACTAGAAAAGAAAATTCTCCATTGTTCTGCCATTCTCCAGTTCTCCATTTGCCCAAAATATATCCCCCTAAGCAGTATTCGCAAATGATATTATTGTGAAATATGATGAAATAGCGCGTTTGTACAGGTAAATTAAGGTGAAAAGTCTAAAACCCCTATTTCGTATTTTGTGCTTTGTATGGCGTCAAACAGCCCAAACCCACCGCCGCCCCCCTGGCGCTGTCGTCATTGAATATCAAAAACAAAGTCCAAGTGCGTGAGCAGCGGCTAGGGGCTCTCTTTCTCCCCCTCTCTCTCTCTCTCTCTGTTTTTTTTACGACCTGAGGAGAGATTTGCTTATGGTTTTTGTTTTGTGTGCTTGTGTGTGTTTTTGCGTTGTTGTTTTTGTGCTTCTCTATTTTTATACAACTTGACTTGGCTATTATTGCGATTCGTTTTAAATGCAATTAAAGTGAATAGTGCGGCAATAACAGTGCTTTGCACTGCCTCTGCTCTGCTCTGCTCTGCTCTGTCCTCTGCCCATCCAACTGAGCTTAGGCTGTGCAAAGGCAGCAGCAGCAAGTGCATTCTGATAGCCACGCGCCGTTATTTCTGTCCCCCTTCACCCGCACTGTGTGTGTTTTGCTTTTGTTTTTGCTTTTTGCTTTGACTTTGCTGTGTGCATATTTTGCTGGCGTTTGCATTTATGCGACACGTGCCATTATTTGTTGTTGTTCTGTGACTCTGGCATATTGATTTGCTTTGCTGTTATATATATATATGTAATATATATATATATATATTTTTGCTATTGTATCAAAATCTTTTGCCACCCCCGCACAGCACAGCACAGCACAGCGGAAAGCAATGGAAATCTTTAAGCAAATTGGCTTAGCACACAAAAATAAACAACAAGGTGGAAAAAAAAATAAGGCGTCAACGTCGGCGCCGCAGTTGTATTTAACCTCTAGAGAAACAATGAAACTAGAAATCTGTTCTAGAAAAACAGCTGTTAATGCCTTTTTTTTTTACTTTAATCGATAAACAACAGGCTGAATAATAAAAAAAAAAAAAAAAAACCTTATCACCTTTAATAACAAACTAACAGTTGGCTAGATTCGCCATTAAACGCCGTTTTGCGTTGGCTTTTGCGTTTGTGATGAAATTTTACCAATAACAAAAACAAAAACTACAAAAAAAGGGGGTCACGTGAGCTAAAAGCAAAATGGTCTGTGACACTTTGGTCGCCTGTCAACTGATAAGGATTTTTAAACTAATTTTAATATTTTTTTAAACTAATTCAGTGATTTTTTTAACATCTGGCATATTAATTAATCTTCAAGTGTGTTAATTTCGTACATAAATTGTACATAGGAGCAGGTGACAGGCAACAATAGAAATAAAACACACAAATACACACACACATCTAACAATCGCCGACAAGCGGCGTCTACGTGGCGACCGCATTCTCGCGCTGGCGCCGACCAGAGGCCATACAAATGCCTTGCAAATGTTGTGGGCGCGCAGCACCGACGCCGGCGACACACTGAGCGAAAGTGAATGCCCTCCGATTATCAGTTTTGAGTACTTTACTTACTTGCATATTCCCTGCGCGAATGTATATCCACTGCCAGGTAAACCATGCTAAAGCTGCCTTCGCCAATATAACGGCCAAAAATGAAATCATTTGGTGACCTTCTTGGTGCAGGATTTACTGCCGCCTGTTGCTGCGGTGGCGGCTGCTGTTGTTGCTGTTGCTCCTGTTGCTCCTGTTGCTGCTGCTGGTGGAGTTGTTGTTTTTGCTGCTGATTAAGCTGCTCATTAAACTGCTCCACTTGCTGCTTAAAGGCCTGCATGGTCAATAGTGTAGTCATGCCATATTGAAATTGCTGCAAACAGCACAATTTACTGCATTGCGGCGTCGTGGACAACGATGAACTGTTGCTGGCAACTGCCGCCGCCAAAGGTGAAGTGTGGCCTGGCAAATAAAGAGAAATTAGTTGGTAATTTTCATTAATTTGTAATTATTAAAAATTACTCACCATTTGTTAGATACTTGTTGTTGCTGCTGCTGCCATAGCCACTGTTATTATTATTCTCGGCGGTGGCTGAAATCGCACCACAGCCGCAGGTGGTGTTGTTTCGCTGCTGCTGCTGCTGCTGCTGGGGGTCATGCAAGCGGGCTGTTGCAGCTGCTGTGGAGGCCATAACGAAGTCTTTGATATCCTTAAGATCACGGAAATTTGATTCGTTTAAAGACACTGGCGCTGAGGCTTTATCCTTGGCCATAGCTGGCATTGTTGCCGCCGCCGCTGACTCTGTGGTGGCAGCAATATTGAATTGTTGCTGCTGCTGTTCAATGCTGTTGTGGCAGGTAGTGTGGCTGCTGCTGCTGCTGCTGCTATCGGTGCCTGTGGCGCTGCTGCTGCTCGAGACTGTTGCTCCAACCGAAACTGAGACAACGGCGGCCGCTGCAATGCTGCTGGCGCCACTGGGCGATTGAAGGAGCTGCTGCTGCTGTTGGGTACCGTTAATCTGTAAATAATATAACTATTTATTAATAATTTGATACGATTTAGAAGGCAAGAGGAAGATATTTCGGTTGTGGTTATTTTTTAGAATTTTTTTGGGCAAAATTCTCAATAAATTAGAAAACCATTTTTAATTTTTAACATTTTTTTGCCTAATAATTCCAGTTTATGCTATGAATTTCTGTATAATTTATTTATTTTAGAGTCTTATAATAAATTAATGATAGAATATAATATACTAATCAAGCCCCCAAGCTAAGTTATAAATTCTTTTGAAAAATCCTCTCTTTAAACTGATTAATTTGAAATATTTAGATCTTACGAGGAAGACGGTAGAATTGAACACGCAATCAATTAAATTTTTTTTTGCGCAGCCGCAAAAGCCTACAAAAAAAAATAAAAATAAAGCTGGCAAAGAAGGCCTCGCAAAGCGGAACTCAAGAACAGGTCCCCACAACAGCAAAGGCACAAAAAGTCTGCCCAGTTCGTTGCCGCCATTGACGTCAAGTTCATTGGCTTGTTGTTGTTGTTGTTGTTGTTTTTGTTGTTTTTGTTATTGTTTCGCTTTCAGCCTTATGTTGTGTTGTGTGCGTGTGATTTTAGCGGGTTCAAGGACTTTGAAGCATAAAAATAACATAAAGTTCATTGCCACCTGTTTACATTTCTATTACAAGTTTTGGGACTGTCGGGCCTTCTCTTTCTTGACCAGTTTTTCATTAAGCCAAATTAATGATTTCCTAAAGAATTAAAACTAAAATAAATAAATAAAATTCCAATCAAAGTCCCAGGCCAGGCTTGCAAAAAACCGAAATACTTTTTTGGCGTTCAACGATTATTAATTATGCAACAACACAATCATAAAAAAACTAACCAAACAAATGAACAAAAAAAAAAACAACAAATTTGAATAAAAATCAAAAAGCCATAAAAACAAGGTGAGCGAATGCGTCAATGAAAGTTTCAGCTGCTTGGCGGCTGGCAAAGCTAAATTTAGAGCAACCAAATAGCTAAAAGATTAAGATAAGATGGAATAAATGGAACCAGTCTTAAGATCTCCAGTCTTTTGTGGAGACCTGACCTGGGAACCCAAAGGCAAAGCAAAGCAAAGCAAAGGCAAAGCAAAACCAGACAGCAGTTCGATTCATTTTATTTGTTTTTGGTTTTTGGTTTTTTTTAGGGGGAAGGCCCCAAGGGCCTGGCCCTAAAAACAGGTGTATTATCTGGGAAATAGTCGTTGATTTTTTTGTTGATGTGCGTCACATATATTGGAATGCGGTTGGTTTACTTTTCAGAGACCCAATGGAAATTAAAGAAATATCGGGGGCAACACGGCTGCTAGAGATTTGGCTTTGAAGAGAGAAAAAGAGAGAAAAGAAATCCCTCTCTCTCTCTCTCTCTATGTTAAGACATGACCTCAGAGCTATCCGAAGTGATACACCCACAAAGTCCAATTTTATACAAAATAAACATACCAAATTCCCCAAGATTTTTTTTAACTTTACCGCAAAGCAAAAGTTGACAAACCACTTTTTTGTTTGTTTGTTAAAATCGAAATATTTTATATATATAAATAATATTATTTTCATTTAAAGGGTATACAGCTTCCCTTCTTGTTGTTGTTGTTTTTGGCAAACTGCTAATTAAGCCGACAAACTACGTCAGCGTTTTGGAAACTGGTCAAGAAACCATTGGTGAATGGCACTAAAATAAAACAGGAAATACCCAACAAAAAATTCCAAAATTGTGTCCATTACATGGGGTTAGGTTTTTGATCTAATTTGCATCCAGACGAAATATTATAATAAAAGAGGATCCCATAAAAATGTCGTGGAAAAATTTCTTGATGCTGAAGAATATACATAAATCGAGAAAGTTTCCCCCCTCAGCTAAAGAGTGGGCGTGGAAAAACCAGATGACACCAGGTCTGTCTGATGATACAAATCCTATATACTATATACTGTATATGCAATATGTGGGGGATGATGTTGTGTGTGGGGGATATATGTAACCGATCTATAAACATAGAAACGCCGTGCCCCCTCCGCCCAATATCTTCTCCTTGTCGGTGGTGTCTTAGTCGTTGCCGCCATCGTTGTCGTTGTCGTCTGCGGCGTCTAGACAAAAATGACATTTAAATTAATCTATTTTATTGCCAGGCCAACGCCATTGGACGTTTTCTGTTCTGCTGCCAGCAGCACCAACCGATCCTCGCCCCAAACTAACACCTCTCCTCCTGCCCTCCTCTCTCTCAATTTATATTTATAAATAAAATTTTCGTCTACAGAATGCAGGCAATTGAAAGCAAAAAAAATGCACCCCATTGGGGCACTTGATTAGAAAATAGCAAAAGCGGCGTCTTCTATATCTATTTTTCAATGTATCTCAAGGTGTGTGGTGTTTTATAGCGAAAAGAAAACCAAACGCTGCTAAATATACACAAAATGTTTTAATAATTTGGCACAACATTAAAATTCGAAATTTTTGCTAAGCGAGAGGCCGCCACACAAACACACAGAAGAACCATTAAATTTGAGAGGTAAAAACTATCATTAAAAAGGGGGAAAACGAGCCCCTAAAAATGAATTATTTTAAATTGGAAAAATGAATTATTTTAAATTGGAAAAATGAATTATTTGAAACTGGAAAAATGAATTTTTTGAAACTGGAAGACCTAAATTTTTGTAGGGAATATATACTAATTTATTTCTAGGGTTTTTTTAAATATTTTTCAAGCAGTTCTCTAAATTAAATTTTAAAAAATATATGCAAATAGAATATATAAAATTTTATATATATAAGAAACAGAGATAAATGCAAATCTAAAAGATAAAATATCACCAGACTAGACTTTTGGTCTCTAAGCATAAAACTAATAAAAATTCATGGAAACTTTTTAGTCTTTTGTTATGCCCACATCTCCCCCTGTCTTCTCCTTCTCCCTTTCGTATTTTTTGATTTTATGGGACAGCTCAAATCGGGCAATAATATAAATTTTTTTTTTTTTGCATTTTCTTTGCTTTGTAAAACAAAAACCCACAAGTCACCCCCCAAAACACAATACCTGCTGCATTGGAATCAATGTCGGCATTCCGTCCATATTTTTAGACCCAAAATTATATAAATATGCGCAAGAATTTTGGAACAAACAATTTTGAACTTTGCCGGGGGGGGAAGGGAGAAACTTGATTTTTTTTTTCCTTTGTGTTGTCATCGAAAACAAGGCCTGCTGGTGCTGCTGCTGCCTTTCCAATTTTCTTGCGAGGCAAAAATAATAGTGAAAATGCGCTTATGAATGAAAATGCATACGGACTAGTAGAGGGAGAGAGAAGACAAGAATGCAGCCTACTGCAATTTGCCGCCGCTCTTACAAACTCTCCCACTCCCACTCACACTTACATTGTTGTTTCTGCGCTGTGACATCGACGATTACAAAACTCGGCTCTCCTCTGTGTCTCTCTTTCTCTATCAAAAGTCTACTCTCCTCCTGGGCTGTGTGTAGAATGCGAGCGAGAGAGCGAGATGGATTCCGCCGCCGCTCTCTGTTTGTGTATGTTGTAATTGCGATTCGGGTACAAATTCCAATGGAAGAAGAAGAGGAAGCAGCATACATACATACACCGAAAAGAATATGGTCTCTAATAAAGCGCGCGTATTTTTTTTTTCGGCTCTGCGCGTGTCACTGTAGCAGTGTGTGTGTGTGGGGCTTTTAATTTTATTTATTCTCGCTTTGATTTTTCACACTCTTGTTTCGTTTTTTGTTTTTTGCATAAATAAATTTCGAGTAATAATCTCACGTAGTATGTGTTGTTTGTTGAAACAAAACGCACACAAAATTTGCCAGGAACCAACCAACAACAACAACAACGATAACAATAATAACGACGATAATTCCGACGCAGTAGGAAAATTTTTTATAAAACCCGAGACGAGACGTGCTCTGTTGGTGTCTGTATGTGTGTGTGTGTGTGTGTGTGTGTGGATGTTAGGAACTTTTCTTAATTCGCAAATGGTACTTCTGGCGGCTTACTATATTTTATGTTGTACATTTACTTTTTTGTAATTTTATTTATTTTAACATTAATTTGACTAATGAAAACAATTGGTTGATGTGAACACAACACGGAGGAGGAAGAGAACAACACGACGAACGACTGCACAGCACAAGCTCGTATTTTGATTTTGATTTGGATTTTTTTTTTATGTAATTTGTTTGGCCTTTTGTGGAGTATTATTTAATCGCACACGAACTTGGGGCGTGTATGTGTATATGTATATCAATGCCAGCGCGGCGTGCGTGCGCCTGTGTGCGTGGAATCGAGCGCCGCCGCGTGCACGAAACGAGCGAAAGAAACGTCCGGTTTGAAAGCATACACAACAAATATGTGTGTGTAGGCCTTTTTCCAACACCGCACTGAACAATTTTTCCGCGACACGACCAGGCGCCTTTAGTTTTTGGTTTTTGAATTTATCGGGCGCTTCGACTGGTACTTGTATTTATAGGCAACGCTCTCTCTCTTCCCATCGTCGGCTATTCGTGTCTGCGGCATCGGCTTTTCGCTCTTTTCAAAGAGTAAAGTGCATAATACTCTTAAAAATGGTCAAAGTGGCGCACGAATGGAGCCGAACGCCACACGAGAGAGCTGCGACCTGAGAGCCAAGTTAAATGGGGCCAAAGCAGCGCAGTCACGTCGCTGCTAATTTACAAGGCGAACAAGTTGCGCGCCACTTTTCAAGAGAGAGAGAGCGAGAGTGAGAGAAATTGTTGCATTGCCAGCGACTTTTTATAAATAAACAATATCCAAGGCAAAACAAACAAGTTCCAATCCACAAAATGAACACAAGATCCCAAATGAAGAGCAAAGAGCAATTCACTCACTCTTTCTGTCTGAAAAAAGAGTGAGCGCGACGACCGCATTCCTAACTGTAAACAAGCAAAAAGCAGAGCAAGGAAAAGAGGAAGGGGCCCAAGAATGCGGCGCTGCTGGAAAACACAAAACTCGTTTTTCCCGCTGGAAAATGTGGACAAAAAAGAATTTGAGGAATGTTTTGCGCCCCTAAGAGCGAGCGTTCGTATAAAAATAAACTAGCATCAAGGCGGACGGAGGGAAAAAGGAATACACACAACAAAACGAGGAAGTGGGGGGGAAGGAAAAACTACAGCAAAACAGAGCGAACAAAACAAAATACGTGAAAACGAACGAACGAGGGGCAAAGAAAATCGAATTGGAAAAAACAAAAAGGGGCAAGGCATAAATAAATAAATTGTATTAAATATTATAAAATACATGAGGTGTGCAAGTGTGTGTGTAACAACTGAATAATAATAACAAAACTGAGCAAAACATGCAAGTGAAAGGCATCTGCGTTTATTTTTTCTCCTCCTCTGCTTCTCAGTTTCTTACGTTTTGTTTGCAAAAAGTGGTCAAAACGTAGATGGCAAGAAGTCAGTAAAAGGGAGAAGGAAATAAGGAAAATGTAGGGGAGAAGAGGGAAAAACACAGAAGGGAAACTTTACATTTCGTTGATTTCGTTTTGCGGGCAAAGTAAAGGAAAAATTCAATAAATAAATAAATAATTTTTTTATTTCCAGAAATTCATTAAAAACGTACGTTAAAAAATTACAAAGTTGACATACGCAATTTAATTTAATTTATAACAATAAATAATTTCAAGAAGTTTTTTATTTTTTTCAACGAAAAATAAATATTTTATTTTGATTTACTAACGGCTTAAAATTTTTAAAACAAGCCCTTTATTATTTTTTGTTTTACTAACTTTTAAGAATTATTTAGTGTTTCCTTTTCTTATTTTCATATTACTTCCCAACTGTTTTTATAAATAATATTTACCTTGATGGACTTCAGTCTGCGCACAACAAAGTTGTTGAATTTATTGGACCAACTTTTGCATTTCATGGGTAGGCCGGAAAGTCTCCTCCGAAGAAGATGGAGACGGTGGAGATGGCGAAAGACAACGGTTTGGTTAACACACACACACGGATTGCTTTGCTCCACTCAACATTTTTCATAAGCAATTATCTCTGGTTTGCGTTGTTGATGTTTTTGCTTCACTTGTGGTTTCACTTCAGCGACAATTGTTTTATGTTTTTTTCTTGGAATTTCTGTTGCATACGCACACACGCAAATGCAAAACGTAAACACGGTTAGAATAAAAATACAAATCACGAAACGAAGGTTTCGCTTTTCTCGCTTTTCCTTTTGGCGCGCTGAAATCCAGACGAAGGAAATCTCTGTTTTTGCGATTTCTGTTTTCGACCGAAACGCGGGGCTAAAGCCGGGAACGATATTTCTGTGTATTCCGACCCGGGCGAAGGAAAAGAAGAGAATGAACAGTTAGTTTTGCCCAAGTTGCTCGTTCAATCTGCTTGCCAGGTTCGAGGAAATAATGGAATGAAACGCGGGTACAACATGTTCGATGTGACGTCACGCTTCAAGCAATACGTAGGGCAACATTCTGCGTTTCCACTGTTCCCACAAGTTGGATGCAACTAAAAAGAGTGAGAGAGTAGGTATCAAACAGGTTTGAAGTGGAACGCTGGGAAATGGGTAATGCCAAACGTTCTCTTTTGTATTACGTTCGCGCGCCTTTTTCGCTTGCATGTATGCATGGCTGTGAGTGTATGCGTGCGAGTGAGTGGAAATTCACTTGTCTGTCGCCGACGTCGTCGTCGTCTGCTGCTCTCGTTCTCGTTTTTACGTTTTTACTACGAAGCCAAGCTGCTAGAGCGAGATGCAGCGAAAACAAAACAAAACTGAAGGGATGGGTAGTGAAGGGGAGCGAAGTGAGGAGCGCGCGCGCTGCTGCTTCGCTGCTGTTCTGCCGAATTCGACGCCGTTTCGTCATCGAGTTTTTCTTCTTGTTTTTGTATCCCTCTTTTTTTATGCCGCTGTTGCTGTTGCTTCTTCTTTGATGTTTTGCCTTGCAATTTTCCAAGTTGACTTTTTGTTATTGTTGGGGTTTTTTTTTTTCGTCATTTGGTTCTGGGTTTTTATGCACTTTTTATTAATAATTTAATATTTTTAATGACTTTTATAGTGCATTGCTTGACTAGCATCAAATGTAGGCCGTAAATTTAAATTTAGAATTGAAATTAGAAAACTTTACAAGTTTTAAATAATATAAAATTAATAAAAATATATTAAAAATCAGCGCTGCAAAACACAGCCGAAGATCTGAGCAAAGGAAAAAAAGAAGAGAGCGCAAGTGCAACGTCCTGCAAAAAAAGCCTGATTTTCTTTTGGTCATCATTTTCGCGCCTCTTAAGCCCCCGCCAAGCACCCTTAGTATATCGCCATCTCGCTCATACCTTAGGAATGTATGCATGGCGCCTCCCGGTGCTGCTTCCGCTCCTGCGTCCTCCGTCATTTGTGCATCGAAAATCAACGCGATCGGTTTCTTATTACTTCGCGGTGTCAAAGAGTTATTAAATGTTGTGTAAAAGTTGGTTTTTCGCTTACTTTCAGCTCTAAAAAATGTGTCAAATTGTTAAGTTACAGGATTGGGTAAGATTTAACCAAAAATTTCAATTGGAAAATGTGTAAATTCTAGCTTTAAGCGAAAGTGAAAATTTTGCCAAATGTTCTTCTTTGTGTTGCGTTCGCGCGCCTTTTTTTGTGTTGCAAGTGGCATGTATTGTGCGAGTAGGTGAGAGTGTATGTATGTATGAAAGTGAGTGAGATGGAAATAAACTTGCAGCGAAAACAATTTGATTTAATATTTATTTATTTGTGATTTATGTATTTATTTGTGATTTATATATCTATTTGTGATTTATTTATTTACTATTTATTAATTTGTTATTTCTTTCTTTATTTCTCCCAATTAGATAAATACAATGATTTGTCTGTGGTGTGCAGCAGCAACAACCAATGCAAGGGTGAGTGAGACAAACCTATATGTTTACCTTTTCTTTCTTTTCTTCTTCATTTCTTTTCTTTTTCATTCCTTTTCTTCTTCTTATTCTTTGTACTTACTTTCTTTTAGCAGCAAACTTAATCAAAATAAATCTTTATAATAATAATTTTAATTTTAAGAAATCGTTGGCAACAAACTACAATCAAATATGAATGTTTAGCTTTAAATTTGTAAATACAAAAATTACGTAGACGTAAGGACAAAAATTACATATGTAAGTATACGTTAGTAAAAAATTACGTATATGCAAGGGCAAAATTAAGTATACGTAAGTATTATATTACGTATACGTAAGTACATAATTACGTATGCATAATTTTGTAATTTATTTATTTATTTATTAATATTCTATTGACCCATTTATATTTAGATTTTTAGCATAAAATGTTGGTTATTTTTCCCCTTTTGTTATCGCTGTCTGCTTTCCTGCTTTACCGCTTGCATGCCGGCAGGTGGAGGGGGGATCAAAAACAACAAATAAAGAAATGCAAAAAGCAGATACAAACATGTGACCTTTGCAAGTGCAAGAGTGGGCGGCGAAATGTGGTGCCATATGCCTTTTGCGCTGCGGAATATTCTCGACCTGAACTCTGACCTTTACGCCCAAAATGTAATGACTCACCTTCCTCATGCAGCCTCGGGACCAAAACATAAAAACTCACAGACTTAAATTTAAAAATTTAAATGTTTCAATTTAGAATTTATTCAGTTTTTTTTTGGGTTCAATTGCAAGCGGCCGCTGACCGCTGACTGAGTTGCAAGTGAATCACTGGCACCGCTTAAATAATGCACCAACCGCATTTCCAACTGAAACTGAAACCGAAACAAATCCAGATGAGAAAAAAGCTGGCGGGGATTGAGTGGGAAGCAATGCAGGGAAGCTGGAACTAAATGACAGCTTAGCAGGGGGGAGAGGGGGGTAGGGGTTAACCATATGCCAAACCGCCCACGCCGCTGGGCTAATGGGCTTCAAGCCTCGAGGGTCAGGACGCAAAGGGGCTCCCACGCAAGGAAAACGTTGGAAAATTCTGCGTAGTTTCAGATAGAAAGAAAAACTAGGAGTAGAAAAAATATTTTAACGAGTAGAAAAAAATTTGAAGGAGTAGAACAAAATTTTAACAAGTAGAAAAAATATTTCAACGAGTAGAAAAAAACTTTAACGAGTAGAAGAAATATTTTAAAGAGTAAAAAAAAGATTTTAACGAGTAGAAAAAAATGTTTAACGAGTAAAAAAAAATTTAACGAGTCATTTGCTTTATTTTATAGTTAATTTTTTCTTAAAATTCTTGTTTTTTATAAATTTTTTATTTGAATTAAATATTTTTTAAGTATTATATATCCATATGATCCCAGGAAAAACCATTAAATACTCTAAAAATGTTAGGCAACATCTTGATACTTTTTATTTTTTATAATTATTCACAATATTTGATTATTTTTAATGCCAATGAAATTCATACTTCTGATAACTCCATTCAGTAACCATTTCCTCATGCAATGAGCAGTTGCATCCTTTCACCGAATCGGTTTACGCATTAGCTTGCCATTCCTGGAAAGCTTGAGATATATAACAAAGATATATATAATGTCAAACTGTCAGCCAACGTGGGCATCATCAACACTGTCCTCATCTGCCATTTCTGCTCCCTGACCTCCCACCAGTCTGACCTCTGCACCCACACAGACACACGCCAGTAACACCCACAACACTTTGTGTTACACCAAAGAGAGAGAAAGAGAGAGATAGAGTGAGAGAAAGAGAGCGAGATTGAGGGAGAACGGAGATTCGGGTAAAAGGTGGCCGGTGTTGGCGCTGTCCTGGTAACCCAATTACTCAGATCAAAGGCAAGGCACTTCGACGACCTCGCACTCGTTCTTGTCACCCCGCCACGCCTTTATTTCAACACCAAAAATTGTATTCCTATTAAAATTGCGCCAAAAAGTGTGAAATGAATTGTTACTTTTATACTCCATGATTTTAGGACTCCTGTTGGGGTCTTATTTTGCAACTAGCATCAAAGTAAATCAAATTAGTTATACAATTCATCAAGTTTTCAAGAGTTAATTGAATTGTTACACCAATATTTTCATCATTAGAAACACTTTTTAATGCTATAAAAATAAGTTTTAAAATATGTCTATATTTTAGGATGGTTTTAATGCTGCCAGGAAGTATTATTTATTATTTATAAATATATAGGTAATATTTCCAGGGATATTTGAACAATCTTTCCCAAAAAAATATGTAAAAACCTGTTTTTTAGACTTATTTAAAAAAATACCTTCTAACACAGAAATATCTAGAATATATTATAGCTACCAGACTGTATTGCCCCATATTGGTTATAGTGTCAACTAATGGCAGCAGGCCTATTACCCTACAAACGGCACGTGTTGGCCCAATTGGTAATGCTTTTAGCCGCATCGAATTCGTATTGATGACGCCGGCAAAAAAAAAACGGACACGCTAATTTTCATGATCTCAGTGTCATAGACTCACAGCTGTACATACGTTTTCTGGTCGTAATCTCGTCGTAATGGATAAGCCATTGACGTATACGTAATTTTTATGACGTCATTGCTTAAAGTCAAGTTGTCGAGTTGAGGAAGAGTGAGAAAGAGTATATAAAAATCGCCTCCCTGCAACAGGCGAAGGCAAGGTGGGCGTGTGGGCGTGGGCGTGGGCGAGTACATAGGAGAAGAACAAGAAGAAGAGAAGAGTTCATAGAGAGTAGCGTAGCTTCCTCTTTCAGTAAATAGGTTACTACGCTCACAACCGATGCCCACACGAAGTTGTATGTTTTACGTGGGCGTATTAGTCCCTTCTCCCTTTTCCCCACTATGTATTACGTCACTGGGATTCGTTGTAGTTGCATTTTAACGTAAGCGATGACGGATACATAAAGGATACATAAAGACAGATTCGGGATTCGGCACACTCTGTCGGCTCTGCTGTCGGTATACATAGCTTCGTACTCTTCGTACTCGTTAACGTACTCGTACTCGTACTCGTATATAGAACGCGTAGCGTAACGTAAAACAACGTAAATTAATTTTGCATTGAATGATGCTGAGAGCGGGGGAGGAGTCAGTGAGTGAGTGAGAAAGAGAAGTTGGGGTTCGAAAGCGTTGCTTGTGTGTTGGCCAGTGTATGCAGTTTTTTTTTCAGTGTGGCAACTGCAATAAACTTAAACCTGGGAATTGGGTCGGATGATACATCTTCAGATCCTAGAGCATAATTTAAAAAGTAGGTTAAAGTTGGTTAAGGGTACTTCGCTCCACATTTCTTGATTATTATTAGTTCGACGAGTTGCAGAAATGACAAAAGTTGATGCTTGGGAAATCCATCAAATTTCGCCAAAAACAGCTGCCCACATTTTTGTATGTTTCCCCTCCATTTAAATTGCTTGACATTGATGTATTTTGGTGACAAACTGTTGCGGTTTATTATCATTTGGCAGTTACAGAGGCCTGAGGAGGCCTAAAGTTAGTCACGTAATTTGCCAAATATGTCACAGCTGCTGCACAAGGGGGTTGTTATGGGGTTTTTTGTTTTTGGTTAATGATAAGGACGAGGAGGGATGAGCCTCGTCCTTAATATGCAGAACAGCAGCATTAACATTGCTAGCTAAAGACAATCAATAAATCATTTTAATTGTTTCGATTTTGAGGGATAAATCAGGAACCATATGTGGTTCACGAAATGAAGTATGGTGAAAGAGTAAAGTAAAACCTTTTGTGCTGATTTGTAACCCAAAAGTAATATCTAAATTTTTTTTATCTTAACGACTAAATCTTTCGTTGCTCCAAAATAACTGTGGAACGACCTTGAACCTTTCGCAATCCAAGCCAAAAAGCCAAAAATAAACCCGACTGATGAAATCTCAGAGTTCAGATCGTAAATGAACTCCTTTAAGCACAAACATAGATCATTCAGAACCTCGTTTTTTTTTCTAATTTAATACCAAAAACTGGCGCTCGGTTCGTTCAACCCTTGCCCAGAGAATTAATTGCTTTTGCACGTTGTTATTTTTAGATTTTGGAGCTCGAGTAACCTTTCGGAATGGCAATTAACTTGGTCGTTAGCAAAAATTGATTGGTATTGAAATTGTATCCCTTGAGAAATGTCGCGCACAACATTGAAAACCAAATAAACAAAGGCGATGGCAATTAATTTAATTGAATGTGAGATTTCATTGATAAAAAATCATTGAATTATGTTTATAAATTAAAGTCTTAAAAAAATAAAACAGAATCAAAAGCAAAGCGTATTTTGGCTTAGTTTTAGGCTAATGTTATGGCTGACCCACAATGCCTGGGTTATCTGGTGACTCTTGAAAATACTACAAATATTTTATTAAATAACTATATCTCCCTCTCTTTCCCTCTATTTATTCGCATTATCTCTTTTTACTTAGTGAATGGGTATTCCCCAGACCGCAGAGATATGGTAATCTCGCTTTTCTAAACAATCAAATAAATGCTCTTTGTCTTGAGAGACGCAGACTCAGACTGAGAGATTTGGGGATTTAGATTTTTTAATCTGCCCTCCAATGGGGTCAGCACTTTTGGGGGATGATGATGTGTAAATAAATTTATTATTTTTTTTTTGTATTTATTATTATTTTATATTTTTATTTATTATAATTGTTATTGTTTTATATTATTTATAATTACTAATATTTTTTAGTATTTATTATTATTTATTATTTTGTTGTATTTATTATTATTTATTATTTTGTATTATTTATTATTATATTTTTTTTTTGTATTATTAATTATTATTATTTTTTGTTTAATTTATAATTCATAATTTACCTCAGACTCATCTAAATATACCTCAGACTCATCTAAATATACCTCAGACTCATCTAAATATACATCTTGGATGCCTAGAAATCAAAACAAAAATCACAAAAAATATATATTTATCAATAATAATCCATTTGCGCTGAGCTTTGAACTTTTTCGTTACTCTGGGGAGGCCCCATTATCAAAAAGGTCAGCGCATATCCGGTGGTTCCCTAACCTCTTCCTCTTAATTAGCTGCCACTTAATGGTTAATTTTTCAAATGGATTGGCAAACAAAAACATATTCTCCCTTGTCAGTCAGTCAGTTCGATTAGCATTTGAATAAGTAAACAATTTGTTTGTGTCTCCCCCGAGGCACTTAACGGTTTATCATTTAATTAGTTTTGATATGAAAAGAAAATAATATTTATGGACTTTATTAGCTAAAGAGGACCCTAAGGTGTTTTAAATTTATTGTTAAAAAAATCGAAGTCGTGTTTTTTTTTAAATCTATTAAAAGAAATTGAAAATTTCGACTTTATGAAAACGTATTTCGTACAATTTTTCCAGTTTATTTGTAATAATTACATAGACATAGGGCCTATGGGGCTTATCACTTCAAGTAATGCTGTTTTTGGACCATTTTCTGATTACTGTATTTGTGAAAAATATTTGTTCAGCAATTACGAGAAGAAAGTTGCGTAGTTAAGAAATGCAGTGAATAATTGCGACGCAATTCTAGGGAAAATGGGAAATTGAAAATGTAGGGCAAACCCGAAAATTGATTTTTAAATTGGCGCTGCGCATTTCATTTCTCAGATACAAAGAAGATCTCTTAGATACAAATGCAACTTTTATCTCCTCTGTATCACCCATCTTCCATTTCCCCATCTTCGCATATTTGTTTATGTCTTTACAATGTTGCTGGCAGACGACAACTGAAGAAGAAGGCCACCAAAACAAAGAAGGAGGCAGCAAGAACGGAAAGCAAGAATGAAATTAAAACAAAAACGAAAAAAAAACAAAAACCAACTAAAACTAAAAAGGGAAAGATAGAGAGAGAGAGAGAGGGCCAAAAACCGTATAAATCATCTCCCAGTGCAGGTGCACGAGAAGGGGGGCTTCAACAATTCAATTTAGATACACTCTGTGTGTGTGTGTTTGTGTGTGTGTGTGTATCGCGGCCTAAAAATAGTCGCCATCCGCGATCAGTCACAAGGTGTTGTTGTGTCCCAAAAGGGGGCGGGGGGTGGGTCTGAGTGGGGGGCGTGTTGTTTTCGTTGTCGTTGCACGCTGGGTGATGCAACAACCATGGCCACAATAACAATAACAATTTTAAGGCGGCAAACGACGCAATTGCAATGCGAAAGTCAAAGCAAAACAAAAGCGCAAATTGATGAGCATCTTTGGGGATCGGAAAACGGGGGAAGAAATCTATTTGTACTTTCAACTTGGTTTAATCTAGTTTCCAGTGCTGGGAATTGGAGAATTTAACTAGATTTGCAATTTGTGCAATAATTTTCCTAAGAAAAACTTTATTATTCTCAAGGAAATTTATACATGAATTATGGAAATTATTTAGTCATTGTTTATTATTATTTAAATTAATTTAAGAGATGCTTTTTAACTAGATATGCAATTCGAGCACCTTTTTCTAAAGAAAAACTTTATTTTTCTCAAGGAAATTTATACATAAATTATGGAAATTATTTAGTCATTGTTTATTATTAATATTTAAATGAATTTAAGGATTCTAAGAGATCCTTTTCCTTTTTCCCCTGTTGGGGGATGACTTAAGGTCCAACTTTAATATTTACGATGATTTCCTTTGAAATTCTCTGCAGAAAATAGAAAAAAAAATATTTTAGATTAAGCTAAAAGTATAAATTTATAAAAAAATTTATTAAAATTTTAAAAATGTAAAATAATTTTCTGGATTTGTATGTGGAGTTAAGTGTAAACTGAAGTGGTTGGGTGAATGGCTTTAGCTGGTGGAGGCATCTTACATTTGAATATTATAATTATGGAGCAACGACGACAACGAATGATTCTTGATTCTTGCGCTATTCCCCGGGGTTGAGAGTGCTCCATTTCCTTCGCCCTAAGCTTCTCCCCAACTCGAACTCTAAGGGTGGCTTTAAGCTATTTCCCTCGCCCAGCTTCGCATATACATATATACATATATTTTATGCCGCTAACAATGTCATTAAAATTTTATGCGTATGCGTCTGAAGGCAAGAGTCTGGCTTCTGCCTCTCGCACTCCTTCTCCTCCTTTTAAGGTGATAATGGGGCGGGGGAAAGGAGGCTAAATTGCTACAATTACGTTTAAAATGTGTGCCGATGACGATAATGATGATGATGATGATATGGCATAGTGGCGGCATGGAGAGGGAGTAGCAATAGTAAGAAGAACTAAGATGCAAATAATTGCCTTAATTTATTGCTTTAGGCATAAGTTGTGGCCTTCTATTGATAGACGTCGGTTTTCTGCTAAAATAAAAAATTTAATAAATTAAGGCGGCTACAAAATAACTAAAACAGAGAATAAAATAAATGTTTTTGTAAATAAGGAAACTTGTTCTCTTAATTTCATGAATACTTATTTTTTAATTCCTATAAATATAGCGTATCAATATCGAAAAACATATTTTAAGAGGCTCGTAAAAACAAAATCGCCATCAAGCGGCCGCAGTTGGAACTACAGTTTACTGGCGAGAGGAAAGAGAGGGAAAGAGCGTAGAACGAGCAAATTCGTCGCACTCTTTTCCCTTCTCTTCTCTCGCCCACAAGCTTTAGTTCCAACTGCGGCCGCTTGATGGCGTTTTCGTTCTTATGCAGTTTCGTGGATCCACAGTCAAGTTCGCTTCTCAAGTCTTTTGTTTGGTTTTTTGTTGTTATTTTAATTGATATATTATTTTGGATTTTATTATACATTTTTTTATATTTTTTATTATATAGTTTATTATATATTTTATTTTATACTTTATAATTATCCGTACACTTTTTTTTTAAATTAAAAATTAAGCTTCTTTAAGCTCAACATAGACCATGGACCGGTTCCAACTTGTCAATGACTTTACTGTAAACAGGGAAAGCCATACCCGGGGTCACATCCCATGGCTGGCCCCATGTCAGCACATCCTTCGAAGGAGGAAATGGAATTGCAGTCATGATGTTGACATTGCGTGCAACAAAATAACCCCAGACGCAGGGGCCAGCAAGTTCTCTGCTAGTTCTCTGGATATAATGTAATTCCCCGGAGTAATCCGGAGCAGCATTTTTGGGGGGGGAATGAGAATTGGGAGTGGGTTATGGGCCAAGGATTCTGTGTGGAAGAGGAGTGTGTGTTGCGCGTGTATTGACATAAGATACATTATTGCAAATTGTTTCGATTTCATAAGAAATTTTCCACAACAAATCCTTGAACGACATTTTTGCCATTCGGCGGCGGGTGCCAGGAAGTTAAGGGGAGGAAAAGGAGGAAAAGCTGCGACATGCAATCACACCCCTTTTCCACACCCTACAGCTGCCCCCTGGCATTCTCACACATTTTATTTCATTTGTCGAGCATTTGTTTCGCTTTTTCTTGGTCCTCTCAAGTCCTGCCGAAGGATCACTTTGGTCTTGGCTGCTGCCCAAATCGGGGGAGGAGGTGGAACAAAATATAAGCGAAAAGCATTTTTCCAGCGTGTTTCATTTAGCAAAATGAGCAAAGCAACTCCAGAACAAAAAGAAAATCAATGAGAATTGCGGCCAAAAAGGAAATCATTTGTTATTGAATCCGGCTCAACAGGAGGGGGGGTGGAGGGAAACAAAAAGGGGAAAGGAAAGTCAAGGATATTGAAGTTCAGTTAAGTGTATTAGAAATCCAGCTTAAAAAGTTAGCAATTTAATATTAATAAATGGTTTATAAATATATTAAAATATATTTTCAGAAATCATATAGAAATAAATTATAAAGATTTCAAAGATTTTATAGATTTAATATAAGAATCCTCCTAAGATACTTTTAAAGATACCCCAAAAACTAACCCCAAATCGCAGCATCAAAAAAAAAAAAACCTATTCACTTTCATCTACTTCGGGAGGCTTCTATAGATTGAACAAATTTTACAAATTCTCAAGCGATGGACAAGTTTTTTTGGGGTCCCGACATGGTGTCCTTCCATAATCAGCAAGGATGTCCCAGGACTATGTAGACTATGTATTACATGATTTACATTTTAAGCCCATTGAAAATTCTATTTTATGTGAAACTTTGCCTAACAGCTGAACACATGGGGCGCCGAGGGGTTGTGAGAGTCATAAAAGTGGTAGCCAGGATATTCAGAATAAGAAGATTTTTTTAGGGTAAATATAAAAAACAATCAGCTACGAATTTAAAAGAATTTCAGATTTATTTCTTAAAATTTATTTTCTTGATTTTCATAAAGTTAAATTTATTAAAAGTTTCCTATAAAATTTGCTATGATTTAAATTCCCAACTTCCTAGATAGAGCATTCCCTCTGTCGTTATTGTCCTTCTGAGTCCACTCTCTCCCTTTTGCAGTGGCCCGTCAGTTGCTACAAGGAGATCATTTCCTTGTTAACACGCCATAAAAGCTGTCACAACATGAACATATATGTACATTCACATATCGATAAGTCCCCGGGTTCAAGCTCACCCAAAGTCGAGTGTCAAATGTGGGAACCCTTATTCCTTCCCAGACATTCTCTGTCTGGGCATTGATTCCTAAGAAAGTCCGAAAGGAGGGGGAAAAAAAAGGAAAAACGAAGAAATACTTTTGGTCCTCGCCAAACCAATTGCCAGTTTATTACTTATAATTTATTGGGAAGGACAACTCCCCAGAAAATATAAATAAATACAAATAAAAGTCAAATAAATGGTGAACACAAGAAAAACGTAGTATTCATGCGGCGAGGAAAGCCGAATTGTTTTTTTGGGGTAACTAAAATGCACTGAGAAATATTTGTTTATAAAAGAAATTGAAGGGTACAAAAGGATTACTTTTTTTTTTAAATTTTTCCCCCTATTTTGTACCTTTATTGTAAATTTTTACCTATTTCTACTTTTTGTACCTTTTTTGTACCCTTTTTGTACCCTTTTGGAACCTTTTTTGTAATGTTGTACTTTTTTTGTGCCTATTGTTTGTACCTTCTAATTTAAATATTTCTCTCAAACTATCACATAACTTGCTTTGAACAATAAAACATAAATTCTCATAAATTGAATAATATAAAATTTTTCCAATAAACACAATCTTTTGCCTCAAAGTCGTGGGTGTTACTCACTTTGATTCTCAACCGTTTTCCATCGAACAACTCTCCTTTCTTGCTCGAAATCATTTTGAACGAATTACGATGAATAATGACCCAGAATGCCATATATTCGAGGGGGCTGTGCCAGTGCTGCTGCTGATGCTGCATTATTATTTTTATTTATTTATTTCGTATTTATTTATGCCATTTAAATATTTTAAATGACGCTATTTTTCACATTTTATTACCAATTTATTTTTACTGCGCGACTGCTCTGCATTTATTATGCGAATGTTACCGGCTTGCATACAAGTATTTATATATACAAATACTTTTATATATATATACGTATATATATTCATTTGAGTGTATAATTATTTGTTTATAGTTTGTTTTAATGACCAAAACCTGAGCGAGTGCCAAACATAAACTTTTTCCTTCTTTACAGGGTTTGCATTTGAATTTCATTTATGCTATTTTAGCTGGTTTTTTACTGCCCGACATTTAATTAGTTTTCTCAACATTTCCTTTCCTTACGCTTTTTTTTCTCGGGTATTTTATATTTTTGCATTTTTACTAAATGCACTTTAGATGAGCTCATGCACAGAGGTCAATGCAGGCTTAATTACCCGACTGACGGACTCTGACTTCGGAGACTCGCTGGCAGACAGTCCGGTGCTTTCCGTTAATATTTTCGCCAACTCATTAACATTTTAATACGACTCTCGATGGCGGCAGCGGTGCCAGCGCATAAATTAAGTCGCGTGGACAACGCTGCGTATGCGGAATGAGCGTTGGGGAGTCGCAAATTTCATTATTCAAAGGTCGCATTGCCGCCAATCGCCTCCAAGCCTAATGGTATATATACTTAGGTTTTTGGATTAATATAATCGTGAAATGTAGTAAAACATTGAAATTTGAAATATTGAAATTTGAATTATGGAGAAATATTAATGTTGAAAATATGGAAATTTCTTAAAGTTAAAGCTTTGAAAATATTTTTTTTACCTTCTTTTTTTAAATATTATTTTTTTTTATTAATTTTGATTGTTTTTAACATTTTTTTTTATTTTTCAAATTTTTTCCACATTTTATTTTATTTTCCATATTTAAAATGTTTCCACATTTAAAATTTTAAAATTGATCAATTTTACAAATTTACAAGATTGTTTTCATTTTTCACAATTTTCACAAATTTTTGTTGTTTATATTTTTTTAAATTTAAATATTTCCGTAATTTTTTATATTTTTACCATTTTCAATTATTTCTCTCAAACTATAACACAGCTTGCTTGTTTTCAACAATAAAACATAATTCCACATAAATCGAACAATCTGGACAAAATAAATATTTTCCAATAAACATAATCTTTTGCATTCCTGGAAAATACCGATCGGAGTTCGACGCTCTGCGGATATATCCACTTGACATGCGGTTATGCGGTTATTCCCCGAACCACCAGAGCGCCGTTCAAGGGTGCCAGTTTTTTATATTGTATATAAAGTACTTGGCATATCAGATATCTGGTGCTTACTTATCGGACTGCTGGTGGTGCTGCGGTTCTGGGTAAAAACTATATTTGTTTACACTATTTCGATATGGTAACGGATGCGATAAGTCGGGTCCAATTCCGTTTCGAAATGCATTTCATATTTGCTGATATATATTTCGTATCAATTACGTACCATTGTGTTCTACCATATTGTGGGCTTTACGGATTAGTTTACAAATATTATCACTGGATTTGGGTGGTAATAAGCAATGGTGAGGTATCTGTGGGAAGTTTTTTTAGGGTTAGTAATATTATATTATATGATAGTTTTCATAGATAACATTAAATAATAAATAAATATTGTCTATATTGTTCAATTTTCGATTGAAACTAATGCTGAAATATTATTAAAAATTTTAAATAATTTATAAAAAAGTAATCAAAGTGATCACTGATTATTATATAGATATGTGGTCAACCTTTACTGGAATTTCTCCCGCTCTCAAGTATTTCATTTATTAGAGAACCCTTTTTGCTGACTGCTGCTGCATAGCTTGCACTTTAAACATTATTATCATAATCGATTGACGTCAATTTGTATTTGTTTTTGAAACGAGTATTCAAAGAAAATACAAAAAAAAAAAAACAATGAGGGCAGGGGGAGATCAGCAGGTCGTTTGTTGATCTCCGTTTTAGATGGTTACGTATTTTGTTTTGCTTTTTGTTTGCTTTGAAATTAGATTTTTAGCTATTTATAATTTTTTCTTATTTATAATTTTCTTTTTGCTTTTTGTTTACTTTGAAATTAGCTTTATTTTAGCTTGCAAAAACATTGCAAAATTTTCGCCATTTGTTGGTGGCCTCGAAAGATTCGCAGAATTTATTTATCATCATTGAACATTTGCTATTGTTGCTGCGGCTGCGGCTGCTGCTGCTGCTGCGATTCAATTGTTTCTCGTTGTGCCAAATTATCTATTGGGGTAGAGGAAGTGAGAGTAAAATCGAGCATCGACATATGTTTTGATTATTTTTTATGAAAATTAAAATGCGTTTGCCTTGTAATTAGCCACAGAGGAGAGTCACGGAGCGCGGTTTTCCAGGAAATATTCGGTTTGCTCATTGCCATTTTTGGTAGGAAGATGGATGTGTGCCAATGGCGATGATAATGTTGTTGATGAGGTACTCTTTTTTGGCAGCTCAATTTGATTTTGCAATTAGCAGTTGTGGCTGGGATTCATTCAATATTCTCAGCCCAACCCCAGACCCATTGTGCCTGTGTGCCATTCCAAGATTCTGACTCATTTGCTCAATCTGTGCGGTATTCCATATCGCATATACCATATACATATGAATGTACATATGTTTTCTCAGTACTGTGGCACCTTTCACGTGAGTGCCCCTACTCATCTATCAGGTGCGAGGGCATCTGCACTGAAAAAGCAAAGACAGTTGTTGTGTAGTTACTTTTTGTTAAGAAAATGTGTTTGTTTTAAAGCTGTTTTAATGCCTTTAATAAGTTCGACAAAAATAATGTGCATTTATATATTTTATTTAATTTATTTATATATTTAACGTATTTATTGAATTTATTTTTCGTATTTATTTAATTCATTTAGATATTTAATATATTTATTTAGTTAATTAAAAATATTTAACATATTTCTTGAATTTATTTATATATTTAGCATATTTATTGAATTTATTTTGCATATTTATTTAATATATTTTTCATATTTATTTAAAATATTTTTCATATTTATTTAAAATATTTTTCATATTTATTTCATTCATTTAGATATTTAATATATTTATTTAGTTTATTTCAAATATTTAACATATTTCTTGAATTTATTTATATATTTAACATATTTATTTAAGTAATTAAATTTTTTTTATATAGTTAAGAGATTGCTTTTAACAGATTTCTTTTATTTAAAATATTTATTTAATTTATGGATTTAACATATTTATTTAATTTATTTATATATTTAAAAATTAATATGGCTTTCCCCTAAATTCTAAAATAAAATCTCTACGACCGACTCATGCATAAAACCCTTAAATATATGTTAATTTCACTTTGGCCCAAATAAATAATAAATAATTTAGCATTTTAATCAACCTATTTTCATGTCTGGCATTTATGTATTTATGTCAATCTCCAACACGATACCCATACATACATATATTTTTTATGTGAATATTAATACATTTAATTAAACAACACATTCATCTAGCTTGAATTTTATATAAAACGAGAAAGTTATTTAAAGAGAAAAAGGCAACTTGAGAATGCTGTGGCATAAATCAATTTCTCAGAGTTAATTAAAAACATGTTAATTGCATGAGCTGGCACAATATATGATATATAAAAAATCTGCACAAATTCCATTCACAAAATCGAAGCTGCGCATAAATTAAAGAACGAAAAAAACAATTTGATAAATACGTGTGAGAGGTGGACGTTGATTTTTTAAATAAATAATTTTTAATACCAGATACACCACTTAGACTCGAACGACCTTCATGCTCATTATACATTTTGCAAGATAAATTGCACCCAAAAATCGAAATCCGGCTCCGATTCAAAACACAAAACAAACTTTAAAATCAAAAACAATTCGCGAGTTGCATTTGCTAATGAAGTTAACCATATTGTTGACTGCAATTCGTGCCAAGGTGCAAGCTGCAGTTTCTAACAGATATAGATACTCGGGAAATAATAGTAATAAATCGTAATGAGGCCACCATTATTACTACGTTTACAAGTCTCTAGCTCATCGTGACGTTATGGAAGTGACTCGTAAAACTTTTAACTGGCATCTTGCTAATGAGTTAGTTTTGTACCGAGAAATACGCCGATTGATATGACGCTATGAATATAAAAATAAACCCCAAACAATGGGTGTGTGTTCTCTATAAACGGAAATTCCACAGAGCTCGGAAATTCTAAGAATTAAGGAATTTATTTTTAGGTCAGGCTGATTTTTCTGGTGATTTCTTGCAAATTTTGTTTAAAGCTTTAAATAATATATATAAAAAGCGCATTTATGATAATTATTATTTATTATTATTTTTTATAATTGTTATTATTTATCATATTATTTTAAAATTCCAGTTTTAAGTAACTTTAAAATTTTAAATTCAATTATTTACTTTCTTATGACATTTCCTGACCCAAATTGAATAATTTTCTAGGCTATAACTTTACCTTCTTCGATCACATAACCATAAAATGATTTAATATTGCTTCAAAATATGCAAAAAATGCAAAAAAAAAAAGAAACACAACTGTGACAGTTCTCCGTTCTATTTTGTTATTAATGTTTGCAATTGGGTTAAGAATTTTATTTGAGACTTTTATTTATCACACATTTTAATTTGTAATTTCGCGGTTTTTTTTTTTGTTATTGTTGTCGCCGTACTTGAGTTTTGCCGTTTTCTTTTTGCATTATTTATACAAATTGTTATTGTTGTGGTGCTTTTGCTGACGGTTTTGTTTCTTTGCTTGATTTTTATTCTTTTTTTTTTTTGTATTTTTGTTAGGGCGAAATAATTTGTGTTTGGTTTTTTTGGTTTTTGTTTTGTTTTTGGTCTCTTCATTGTCAGTCCCCGTCGCGCTGATCTTTTTGTGTTTTGATTACGCAAATTAAAAGCGTCTAGACAGGGGCATTCGATGGTCTGCGAGAGGGTTTGGGGGTTGGCGGAGGAAAGGGCTCGATCAAGGGAAATGGAATAGAGAATGTTGGGTGGGGGGATGACCGACTGACCGACGACAATTCCGAGACGATGTCGTTATGCAATTTGTACACCGAACTTATCATGTTTCTGCACCTCATTAATGGACTTAAAATATATTTAATGAAGTTAAGTATTTATTTTATATATTTTATTATTTATTTTCTCAAAAAATTTAACAAAAAGCTAATTCTATCAAATTAGTTATTATAATGTTAATAATTCAATTTAAAATATTTTTTTAATTATAAAAAACAAGTTATAAAATATACTTTGTTATTTTTTTATATATTACGTTTTTAATCATAATTTTTTTGACATTAACATTAAAATTTTATTGCAACTATCATTGCATTATAAATATTATTAAAATGTTTTTGATTTTATTTATTATTGTTTATTGCGAATTGTCTTTGTATATAATCTATATCTGTGGAGTTGTTGTCTTGCAAATTTGCTTTTGTTTTTCCTTTTCCTGTATTGTTTCCCTTTTGGTGTTTTTGTTTGGATTTTGTTTTGTTATTGTTTTCTGCCTTTCGTCTGCTGGCTGCTGCCTTATCGGCGTCGCGGAATATTGCCCATCACTGCGGCCACCCACAACAGATGAGCAAATAACAACAAATAACAATGACAAACAATGTTTATAACATATGTACATATATACGATATAAATTTATATATCAAGGATGCATGAGGTCTATTGTTTTTGGCGGTAATTTTTTTTCGTTCAATGCAATTGCATTTCTCATTTATTTATTCATTTATTTTTGTGCTGAAATTTTAATGATATGAGAATGGCAAATAAACAAATTAACTCTAAAAATCATTATATTTGTTATTCCATATGTGTGTGCGTGTGCATATCTGCCATTGTTTAATATAATTATTTTGTTATTGTTGCATCCATGCACAGTTGCGGCAGTAATAAATCAATTATTTGCATTTCTCCACTGAAACTGCCATCAGAATTTTAATGAATTTTATGTGTTTTTTGGAAATAAATTCCCAGAATATATATTTTTAATTTAGCTTTGCGTTTCCGAGAATATGTTTATTTATAACTATTCCACTGAATAGATTTCAATTTCTAGGCTTTAAATAATCACAGTTTTGTTTTGATTATGAATCTTGGGTTAGAGATAAGCTAGTTTTGTTTATGAATTTAGGAAATATATGTATACGATTTCCTATTCTATATAATTAGGGGGTCAGGCCGATAGAAAAATTTATAAAAATAAGAGTATTGAGCCAGCTTTGACCCTCAGTAATTTTGATATTATAAAATCTAAAACAATAAATTTTATGAGCATTTGGAGCATTGAATTGCTTTTCAAATTTAGTTTCTTTGTTAAAGTTTTCATTTATTAACTTTCTAAAAGCGGTAAAGTTTTTCTCTGAGCAAATATTTTTAAGTTCGCCAATATTTGGCAAATAAAAGTCATTAGTTTATTTATTATTCCACTAATTAACATCCTAATGACTTTAGCATATAGAAAGCGAGAAACGTTAGAAATTACTTTGTGGCTTTGCTGCACGTTTGCCCTGCACATGGGAAATGTAAACAAAAGTATTGGCGGGATTGAAAATTGATTAAAGATATAAGAATCATGAAACCAGCTTAAAATATAGAAAATTTTGAGAACTTTTGAATATTGTCTTTGGCCTGCTAAACCGTTTACTAAATAAGCGCATTAATTTTTATATTTATTGCAAATTTTCCCACTTTTACTAAATCAGTCAATATAGAATTTCACATTCTACAAAATCTATTGATAACATTTTTAAGGCACGTTCTGGGTAACACCATTTTCTGAACAATTTTCTAAACAACACACAGGAGAAGGATCACTGATCGAATATAAAAATTCATGTGTATTTTTTGTGATTGTTTGATTTCGACGCCACTGCTGCATATGCGCCGTTAGAATTACGCATTCGATTTGCTAATTGCCCCGCGAGTAGAACTAAATATAGACAAGCCCAAAACTGCGTATTCGCCTGCTGATTGCTGATTAAGCCACGAATGCATGCGATGTTGTTTCCCCTCTCTCCCCTAAAGTTTTGGGCCATAAACTGCGCAATTGATGGAGTGTAAATGAACGTAAACGCTGCCATCATTACGCCAACGGCCATTCGCCATTTGTATCTGTCAGATACTTTTGCGCCAGCTCTTGATTTATGAACTGCGAAATGCAGCCAGCGACAACAACAAGCATAAGCGACAATTACTGTTACTTGCCATATTTATTGACTATATAAATCTCTGAAATACTGCATAATTAATATAGAAAAAATTAATGTTTCCCTCTGAACCATAAAGATATAAAACCCCCACAAGAAGCGCGCCAATTGAAGTCAAAAGATCTAATTTTATAATGATTTGTCTTTTTTTCTTGAGTCTAGACCGCTGCCAATTAACATTGCAATCCCATCAGATACGATCGGGGCATATCTGTGTATATATATATAGAAACTTCAATGAAGAAACGGATACGCGGCTTTTGGTGTTTTAAAAATAGCCAACTCAATATTTATTTTTGGCCACTTTCGGTGCCTCGCACTCGAACTCTATGTACTTGCGCGCTTCCCCTTTTCGCTTTGATGTTTATTTTTAAATCATCACCAAAATGCTTGAAATCATTTTCAAAGCTAAGTGGTTGTTTTTGTTAATAACAAACAGCGGCAGCAGCAGCAGCGGCATTTCAAACTAAAGAATGAAAATTAGATTTCGATACGGAATAGTGAGAGAGGCAGAGTTAACAACTCTCTGGACAAGTTTTTTTTTGCCAATTGAGTTTATTATTAGATTTGCGAGATTATTTTTAATTTGTCAGACAATATTTGCGCTGAATCAATATGATTTTGCTTTTAAATATTTATGCCGCAGATTTCACTATTCAGATAATGAGTGACTGTTGAATTCTATCAAAAGAGTTTTGCCTGACATATTTATTGTTAAAAAAAGAATTTTAATCATGACTTTTTAAATTGAAAAGTAGGTTATATATATATGTATTAGCAATTATGTAAAATGTATTATAATTTTGAAATTATAAATTGAAAGTTGAGGAAAAAGAGAGAGTGTTAAAACTGCTGCTGCTCTCTTTGTTTATAATTCGCCACCTTATCAACATCGTCGCTCTTATCTATCCGCTGACATTGAAAAGCTCCCCGAGTTTTACTACGTAGCGTCTAAAATCACCAAACTATGGAAAAAAAAACTAATCTAAAATCCGCGCGAGGTGAAAGAACTATTGGCAGGCGTGTGTCATGTGCTAAGCTCTACACTCAGCTCAAGCTTAGTTTCAGACCCTCAGGGGAACTATAAAAAAAAAACTCTCAAAAAAACTTCCTCTTCGCCGCCTGATAAGTTCGTGATTTGGGCGCACGCGTCTTCGTTGGAATTCTTTTCTTTTTATTTTTTTTTTTTGATTTGGGCACGCGTCTTCTTTTCTTATTTTTTTCTTGTTTCGCAATCGCCGACTGAAACTAATGAATCGGAAATTAATACATTTCATCGACTTTGACTTTGGAATGCTTGAAAATTTCCCTCCAGCGGAGCTGTTATTTTTTTTACCTGTTTTTGTCATCTGTTTTTTTGTGTTTAGCAAATCTTTTCCATATGAAAAAGGGGGATAATTATTTGTTTTTTTTCTCATATTTTCTGTTTTATAATTAAAGATCAGCTGAAAGTCCATTTTGATTTTTTTTATTTAATTTTAATATTTTTTCGTTGAGTTTTTAAAGTTTTAATTATTTTATTTTGCTTATTTACTAACTTATTTGATATATAGTTAATTTTTTGTTTATTTTTAATATTCATAAAGTTCGCAATTAAACGTAGATATCACTCATACGCCACATGTGCCTGTGTGTGTTTCAAGGCATTCCCGCCAGCATCACTCATACCTCACGTTGGCCGTACGCACAGAGTCTTTCTCGGCATTCCTTATCGCTGTTCTTAATATTAACTTTTTGACCATTAAATGATTTTAATTAATAAATAATATAAAATAAATACCTAAAAATAGGTTAATTTTTGTATTGTTACAGGTTAACAAATATAAAGAAAAAATATAAAGAAAAATTAATTCGATTTTTAACAGAATGGTTTTTTGCTCAAGAAAAGTGTAATTAAACACTAATATTTTTCTTTATGTTACATTTTATTTATAAACTTATTATAGATAATTCTGTTAACTTATTATTTGTTAAAATATAATTCCAAAATATTTATTTTATTGTATTTTACTTGTGTGATATTTTAGCCATTCCCTCATTGTTATCACTTCTAACAGAAAAAGGCGAAATAATTAGATCGATTTTGGCGAAAAC
This sequence comes from Drosophila anomelani, assembly GCA_035045905.1. NCBI lineage: Eukaryota > Metazoa > Arthropoda > Insecta > Diptera > Drosophilidae > Drosophila > Drosophila anomelani. Next base: position 18,054,859 of record JAWNOO010000165.1, read on the forward strand.
ATTTACTCAACTCATTTGAGGGCTTTCTTCCAATTCAGTGGGTGGCGCCGTCGTCGTCGTCGGCGTTGTTGTTTTCGGGGGGAACTGAGGAGGAATCCGCCTGTCAGCCGGTGACTGGCACATGGAGCGATCACTTGAGCGCACGTGAACGCTATTTGAGGGGCAAACAGCTGACGCAATTGCGGAATGGATTTGATTTTCTATTTTTTTTTGTTTTTTTTTTTAGGGAAATACATCGAACAGCTTAAATCAAAGCTAGGTGCTTTTTCTATTTACATAAATCATTCCCCTCTGCTCGCTCATTAACTGTTTGCTCGTGAATTTGCAATGCTTTTGTATATTATATAGTGTTTTTATTGCATTTTGGTGTTTTCATGCAAATATTCTAATGCAAGGCCGCAATAAAAACAACCAGAAAATAAAATAATGTATGCAATTTCGGTGGATTTTTTTTTTATTTTCTCTCATATTTTTTTTTGTTTTGTTTTGCAAAATTTTAAAATAATTTTTGCTGCATGGGATAAATGATAATTATTTTAGGTAATATAATTGTTGATCTTTTGGTGAGATAAATTTTACGTTTTATTTGTAGATTTTGTGTTTTATGTTTACAAAATTTTTAAAATAATTTTTTGCTGCAAAAGCTAAATGATAACTATTTTAGGTAATATAATCATTGATCTTATGGTGAGATTAATTTTAGGTTTTATTTTTAGATTTTAAAAACATTTTTGTTTAGAAAAATTTTATGTTAAATAATAGCAAGCGATTTTTTACTTTCTGCTTTGTTACTTTGATCTGATCTGATGATAAACTTATTTTTAACAATCGCTTTCATTATAATGTGTTTGCTTTTTAAACATTTTCTTGAAAGAAAAGCTTACGTCGCTTCGATTTACGCACAGCACACGCTTTTGTATTTTTTAATATTCCAAAAAGTACGCAATTGAGACGAAGATTATACGTAAATATCACTCATACGCCCCGTGTGCGAGTGTCAAGGCATTCCTGCTAGCATCACTCATACGTCACGTTGGCCGCACGCACAGACTCATCACCCATCTCTGGTCTGTGAATCCATCTGTTTATATGTGTTCTCATATCATATTTCACTGGCTGATCAATAGAAAAACACCGCCGCCGCTGCCAAAACCACTTGTAAGTGAAGCACCCATGCGATGCTACGCCTCACCTCTCCCCTTGAAAGGCATCTGGCCATCTGTTTTAATGTCGAATGTAAACACAGGCGTATGGACAGGCAGACGGGGAGACAGACCTCCTCAGTCGTTTGGCAAACAAAATAGATGCACACGTCAAGAGAGATGCACGCCCACATAGGAAATGGTATCAAACCGGCAAAGATAATACCCTAAATTATTTACTTTTTCAATGATTTCATGAGAAGTTTATCCACCATTTAAAAATATTATTTGAAAATTCCCTAAAAAAAATATTTGACATATATTTCTCGCAGTGCCTTTTGCTTCCACGTGTTGCTCCACTTTTGTATAACCGCACGCGCAATCATCTTCCTTCGTTGCCATATGCAAGCCATCATCCGAATGAATGGACTGAGCTGGACGTTGGCCATGGGTGGGGTAACCTGAGATGATCTTTGGATCCTCCTGTTCCCTGTCTTTTTGGGGGTCTTTGGGGGTGTCGGAAAATCGCATTTCGCTCCAATTTTAGTCTGCACACAGATCGGCCTGCGTTGCTCTCAACTTGCTCGGCCATTCTCTGTTCTTGTTTTTGTTTTTGTTGTTTACGCGAAATTCCAATGCCACAAAAAAAAAAAAAATACAATGTATAATATTCAAAGTATACAATGTCTAGTGAGCGGAGGCCGTCGCCCCCTTTTTGGCGTACTCTATATAAGATATCGTATTTTGCTTACCCATCATCGGTGCTTTTTTTGTTTTCTTGCAGCGCGCGTGTGCAGGTTATTTGATTTATTTTTGCTGACTTTTATACATTGTTTTTGGGTTAAATTATGTGCACGTTGAACACAGGTATTTTGTGGGTATTACCATAAGTTGGAATTTGATTTCGCAAATTGGTTATAGCCATAGGGAAAAATTGGATTATGATTTATTGGGTTCTTTTGAACTTATTAAATATTTATTATTTATTACTTATTTATTTGTTATTTATTTTTGTTTCTTTTAAAATAATTAATATTTATTATTTATTTGTTATTTATTTTTGTGGTAACCTAGAATTGGTTTCTATTAAATTTATTTGCTATTCATTTATATGTTATTTATTTGCTATTTATTATTTATTGATTATTTTTTTTTTCTATATATAATTTATTTATTTCCTATTTATTTTTTATTATTTATTTATTTGTTAAATGATTATTCAGTTATTTATATTTTAATTATTTATATATTAATAATTTATATATTACTTATTTATATATTATTTACTTATATTCTATTTATTTATATTTAATTTATTTATATATTATTTATTTATATATTATTTATTTATATTTATTAATTATTATTATTTTTATTATTAATTATTATTATTTACTTATAATTATTATTGATTTATTTATAATGTATTGGTTTACTATTTATTTATTTAATATCTTTCTTTTTTGTTGTTTATTTGACAGTTTTTTGGATATGGCCAACTGATGTTAACGACATTAACAGACTCCCTTGCAACCTTCCAATATTGCGAAAAACCTCGCCTCGCAAGAAGATCGTCAAAAACAATTAAAAACGCGTTTAAAACAATCGGAAAAGTGGTGTGAAAAGTGTATTAAAAGTGTGTGAAAAGTGTATTAAAAGTGTGTGAAAAGTGAAATGTGATCTGCAGCAAACAACCTATGAAGGGGTAAGTGAGACTAAACTATTTGCAATTTCATTACCCTTGAATATTAATGTTTTAGAATTTATAAGTTTTTGGTTATAAATTTTGGCACTTGAAAATATGTTGCCCTGTTTACCTTTTTTTTCGTGGCCCTTTTATAAATTTCAAAATCCCAAAACAAAATTGAAATGCTAGCAAAACTTAATGAAACTCAATCCATATAATTATTTACTTACAAAGAAAGAAATTACGTATACGTTATTATGCAAGTAAGAACAAAATTACGTAATGTACGTAGACGTAATTTTTGTACTTGCAAACTAAAAGCTAAACACCCAATTTTGATTTGAGTTTATTGCCACCGATCTCTTTGCCCAATTTATGGTGAGTGCTTAGTGGCTAAGGCCAACCGCCGCCCCTGGAACTTTATCTTCTCCTCAGGTCTTCCACTGTTTTTTTTTTGCCTGGTTTTTTTGAGCGCAAAAAATTTATGACAATCATTTAAATGTTTTTGTGGCTGTTGTGGCGTGTAAACAAACGCGTTGATAGTTTGCCATTTGTTTTTTTTTGTTGTGCTCTTGCCTGCCTCTGCTACCACTTCCCACTTTTGTCATTTATTTATTGTTTAATTTTGTTTGTTTTCATTTCTGCTTTCGTTTCTGTCCGGTCAGACACGTGCCGTCATAAAATAAACCATTGACCCCTTGCAAATATTGGCTAAACCAAAATCAACTGAAAGTGTTTTGGGAGATCTGCCGGAAATTACTTGAAAATGGTTATAAATAATTTCTTTCAATTGAATTCCCTTCTCACCTTGACTTTTGGTCTTTTTCTTATCCGTAATACATGACGTCAGTGAATTATTTTTTGCCACCGATAATTTTGGCATTTTATCAGTGAAAGAACGGTGACTTACCAGAAAAAACGTTTACCAAAATAAACATACTTTTGCTGAAGATAACCGCGCTCGTGGCGAAATGATTGTTTATATTCGCATAGGTATGTGGTATGTGTGGCACATGAAGTTGGCAAAAAATTTCAGATTTTAACACAAGTCACACGAACATTGATCACGAGTTCATGTTATGGGTTGGCTTCGTAATTTCGTCAGAATTGCTGGAAATCTTGCTGCTCTTGGCGGACATTATCGGAAAGTACTGCTAGGGTTAACGTAGCGAACGTGGTTTATCTCAGATCTGGGGTTAAATGGCGAAAACACATATTTTACTACATATTCAGTTATTTAGTTTCATTATTATGGTAAAAATATTCTCACAAAAATTGCATCTCAAAGATTGTCTTCAAAATTTGTCTCATAAAAGTGCTAGAAAATTAGTTCCATTAAATATTTTTATTCAGCTTTGTTTTCTTTTATATTTAATGATCCATACTGAAACCCCCTTTAGAACCTATAGCTTGTGTTGGCCCAAATCTAGTCTGCTTTCTAATCAAATCATTCTTCACCACAAAAGAAATCACGTAAAAATTATCAAAGAACTCGCTTCCTCTCTGGCTTATATCTCACTGTCATGTTATTACGTCAGTGAAAAATATTTCTTGGCCTTCTTTTTTTTCATTTTCATTTTCATTTTATTTATTTTGTTTTTGGGGAAATTTAATAATCGTAAAAACAAAAACGAAAACAGAAACAACTGCAAAATATTAATAATAAAAGGCAAGTCAGAGGAAGGGGCAGAGGCAAAGAGCCAACGCGGCATGACAAATGTGCGATAGCGTTAAATAATTTTTATGATGCGTTCGCCATACGAAAAAGAGGGTTGGGTTGGTTTTGCTTTGGTTTTTTTGGGGGGTGGTGGTAAGGGGGCCTGTGAATAGGGGCCAACCAGAGCACATATCACGAGCACGAAGAAGCAGCAATCTATCTCGCTCGTGTGACCTTCTCACTTAACTAATCAGTGGCACGTGTTCTTTTTGCAACAAAGTAAACATTTTTTTCACTATAAACAGTCGTGTATATTTCAAGAATCGGGCCAGAATTGGAACTCTCGAATTTATACTCTTTCTTTCCGGTATATAATTAGCCATTTTCATCTCAGACTCAATATCGTATAGGGTTATCTGGTAGCTAATGTTTATTGGTAGCAAAAGTATAGTCAAAATTCGATTTTTTTTATAAATATTTAATTAATATTTCTGTTAATATTTAATAAATATTTTTTATTAATATTTAATATATTTTTTGTAAGAAGAAAAATAGGAACATTATTGATTTTCCAAATTAAAAATATTTTTGAGGCATTTGTATCATAATTTAATCTACCTTCAGTAGGGTATTTCTTGCAGTCGATCATGATCTTTATACTTTATAATCTCTATATATTATTTTTCTTTCTTTTCTTCTGTTGATTTAATTTTTTTTATTTTTTTTTTTTATAAAATTTTCTTGTTTTGCTTATTGTTAAATTTGTTTATCGTTTTCGAGAATTGCAACTGTTGCGGATATACGTGCCACCAGGCCCAAAGCGAGACGCACCTCCACAATCTTCTGTGTGTGTTTGTTTGTTTATTGATTTTTAATTCTGCGCATTTTTGCTAAGCCAAATATATATATTCTATGTTTGCAAAAATTATGACAATTAGTTGGCAGTTTTGGCATTACGCGATACATAAAGGTCTTAAAGCGAAAAAAGCTTCTATTTTTGGGCCAGACATCGACGACATGGTTTCTCTTCCGGCAACAAAAGCTAAACCTTTTTGGCCCGAATGCGTATCGGTGTTGCAATTATCTATAAGGCCTTTGCCAAGGGCGAAGTCAACGTAAATGTCTGATATTTATCATATATTGCAATAGCGATATATCAGATTTTAATACGGATATATCCGTGCTACGACGAAAATAAATATATATTTATGTTTGGAGAACGAGAAAATTTTAAAATTTGCCAGTTTTCTGATTGATAATTAAGGGAAATCTGGCTTACTTTATTATGCCAGCTTGAATGCTGGTTAATCCAGAATTTTCCAACTATTTTTAAGGTCCATAATCAGATATTTTCGAAAAAATAGAATAATTTGCGCCACACAAAACAAAAGTCCGCAAATCAAATGTTGCTTTTTTTATTTTATTATTCTCTTGGTATTTATTTCAAATAAATTAAATTGTCATTGAATTAAATATAATTTATTGTTGTTTACTAGTGCTTGCCCTACAAAAAATAGACTATTATTCATTTAATCGAATTAAATTTTTTTTTGTATTTCGGGATTTAATTCAAATGTGATTTAAAAGTTAACAAAAGTGATTTACAGCCATTTTTCGAGTGGCAACAAAAAACAGCAACTGAAACCGTAGAAGCCCTCGAATAACAAAACAGATGTAAAAAAAAAAAACGATTGAAATTATCGACACGCGTTGGTAATTGAAACTATAAATGGTTAGTCATTCTTGTATAAAAAAAAACCATTGGGCGACAGTCACACATACAGCTTGTTTTTGTGGGCCACATTTCAATCATTGAACTCAATTGTCCAGTCAATTTGTTGATGACGATGACGATTATGATGATAATCACCATTATTGTCAACTGTCAGAGCGAGTTGCAAATTTAAAGGGCACTTTAAATGGTGGCACTAAAAGTTAAAGGCCTGCAATAAATATGATATGGAAATTTGAGGGATAAAGGTTGACTTTTAACAGGTTCATAAAATTTTGAAAATGGAATTAAGAAAATTAAAAAAAAACTAAAAATTGGGTTTTTTGTTTTGGGGAATTAACCACAGATTAAATATTACAGGTGACCATTAAATAACTCTACGAATGAAGGTTAACTTCAAAAAGTTAAAATTTTTCTTTCAAAAATTAAGGAAATTAAGAAAATTAATTAAGGAAAAATAAAAAAGGTTTTGGGGGCAGTATCCCCTAATTAAATATTACAAAAAATGTTTACTACAAAGGTAATTCCTCAGCTTAGCATCTCTGAAATGCAAATTCTGTATATTTTCTGTGTTGTGATCCACTGGCAAACAACTTCAGGCTTTACTACGACAAAAACTTGTTGCTGCCGGTAAGCAGCGGAAAAGCTGGCTAACAGGCAATGGGTGGAGCTGTAGGGGCGGAGGTGCTCTCTGGCGACACCCACAAACAACACAACACAACACAACACACATCTCAAAGTCTCGAACGGATGATGAGGGGAAGTCCACAACTTGTTTGCATTGCAACTGCAAAAAACGAGAAAAATCCCCGACCATATCAGTGGCTTGCTCTTTTGGATTTCAAGTGTTTTATTTTTTTTTTTTCCTGCATTTCTGTCGGCGTTGGACCGGTCCGTGTATTCGCATGCGACATTTTGTATGCCACTCACATTCCATGGCGGCTGACTCACAACGCATCCGAGCTGCATCGGTGGCAGCCACTGTGCCACAGTGCCGACGACTCTGTGACTCGCCGCCGCCAACCTCCGGTTTCTCCTTCCTCTCTTTTCATCATTCTCCTCCACGCTATAGTCAACGACTATAGTAGACGCGATTCGTCCATATGCATATATCCGCCACTCACGCGGACAGTGTTTCGCGCCTACTCAAGCTAAAGAGAACAGTGGGAGTTATATATATTTTTCCAAGTCTTTATAAGTTTTAAATTATTGTTAATTGAGATATAGAGATGATTAATTTATATTTTTACATTGTTTTAAATATTTATATGTGGGAGATCATCATATATTGCAGATATATCGAATTTTACCTGAATTATCGCCTTTAAAAGTCTTGAAACGGAAAAAAATTGTATACGAATTTTTGTAGAAAGTAAAAATATTTAAAATAAAATATTTATGAATATTTGATATATTGATTGATATAATTCCGAATAATTTCGAAGAATTTTATAAAAAGTTGCTTAGTGTGATCTTTTGAATAATTTTCAAACAATTTTGTATGAACTTGAGAAGAAAAGTACAAATATTAAAAATTTATTTATGATAATCTTAGAACTGAGAGAAATATTTAAAATTTATTTATGATAATCTGAAAACTGAGAGAAATATTTAAAATGTATTTATAATTATTTGAAAATTATGGATATTAATTACAGATCTTTGAAATATTTTCCGAGTCACTGTGACAGTGTTTGTCGTTTTGGTTTTGGCTGGGTTTTATTGGTTCTGTTTGGATTTTATATATATATACTTATTTTTTTGTTGTATGTTTCTGTGTTGCTGTTTTTTTTTTTTTTTTTGTTGTTTTGCTCTCAACCGGATGTTGTGGGAATTTTTGCATTCTGTTGTCGCTGCTGTTGCAGTTACTGCCTGTTATTAACTGTCATATGCGTTGGGTAAATGCTTATTTTGTAATAATAAAATGTCATGTGTGGTAGCTCCACCTCTGGCACTCCATTCGAACCATTCGCGGTGGTTAAAGTGGGTGGAGACACACACAAGTGACTTAGTTACCAGTTGCAGTGGCGCGAAATTTAATGACAGGCGCGGTACGCCTGCTTTTTCGCACATGCCACATGCTGCTTTTTACCAACCTGCTATGCGTGCCGAAAGTCAATTTGCAGAAAAGTTATACCTTACCTTCCCAGCGTATACTTAATATTTGTAAATTTGTTTTGAGTTTCTTTTAGCCACTTTTAGGCCGCAAAGTTATGGCCCATTTTGGTAGTTGCATTTCCTTTGGACATTTCCTTTTCTTTAGAGTACTTTTTTTGGGGGATTGAATTGTGTCTAAAAAGGTTTGCAAAATTCATAAAAATACTAAAAAATGTTATCAACTTTTTAAGGTTTTGTGTTCTCTACAGGTTGCTTGATAAATAATAAAAACTCTTTGTTTTTAACAAGAAAACACAGAGAAAATTTAAATACAAAATCTAACAAATGTTTTCTATTTAATTTTGACCCACTCCCCCTCCCTGTTTACTTCCTTATCGCTTGACCTTGCTCTTGAAATAAATTTTGTTTATACTTATCGCATATCACAGCCCCTGAAATATCAACAAACAAAAACCAAAACGGAATCAAAACAAAATTCCCATAAATCTAGGCAAATTAGTGATATCATTGAACCATAATTTCCCCTTTCACGAGTCTGTTGGATTCCGCCTGCTGAACTTTTGGAACTTGTAAACATTGAGGCAAAGTTCAAGTTGCGGCTGATAAAATGGCCAGAAACATAAACAAGAAATATATATTGGTAGTAGTAGTAGTGGGGGGTCATTTATAATTCATGAAACTAATAATTTTCCCTGTGATATGGCAGTGATAAGCGAAACTCGAGACGGTCGGTATATAGGGCTACCGTAGTCCCATAGTCCCGTAGGTTTGCCTCTGACATTTTGCAAATTCCCCAAACGCAAATTATTTGGTCACGCGAATAATTTATTATGCGACCTGTCCCGCTTATCCCACCACCCCCCCACACACACACACATCTCTCTCCTCGTATTCCAGACATCTCGTGACGGCGGCGGCGGATGCGGTAAAATGCCCCGTTCCAATTTCCCTGACGTTTGTTTTTCATTCATTTGCGAGATACGCCAGTTTGGATGGTCGTACTATGAGATACAACCAACCAGGCAGTGTGTGTGTGTGAATTCATTATCGGAACCTTCTTCCCTGCCGCCCTGCCCAACACCCACATTTCTTAATGAATGAATTGAAGATAATTAATTCGTTGTAGACTGCAGTTCTCCCTCCAAGTGAAGTCACCCGTCGCTCAGCGGGATGACCTGAGCGCTACGCTGGGAACTGAACGTGAATGGAACCGTGAATGGAATCACATTGGGCGGGTTAAGGGGGGAAGTACGGGGAAGGGGAAGGAAGTTCAGCGTGGGTGAAACTATTTTTGGTGGGCATATATCACACCTACTTGTGTTTTGAGTGTGGATTGCATATGAAACTCTTAGTTCCGGTTTGAAAGTAAACGTTAATTGATAGTTAAACAACTGAAAACTTAATTATATATTGAGAAAATATAATAATAATAATACTATAATGGGAATACTATAATAATTATATTTTAATAATAATACTTTAATAATTATATTTTAATAATAATACTTTAATAATAATACTTAAATAATACTACTATAATAATAATACTTTAATAATAATATTATAATAATAATATTCCACCTGTTAAAGTTTAATATTTTTTGCTAAGGAACCCCTATCCCAAATATTCCTAATGAAATTTATTTTTCATGGTAAATTTGTTGTATTTACAAATTGAAATTAAGGATTCCGGCATAGCCCATCTTTTGGGTGAAAATATAGTGTTTATTGGCTCGAAAAGGGGGTTACTTATGGGGGTGATTTCAAGAAAATGGATGAAAGGATGAGAGGGTTGCGTTTACCCAACTCGACACTCGACTCGAGTTGGTAAGCTAGGGAAGTCGGGTTTTATGTTATCATGCAATCTCCTTTCGCTTTTCATGCAAAAAGCTAAAATTTTTGTTGTGTATTTTTTTTTTGCTTTGCTTTGCTTTTATTCACACAGCAAATTCCGCACTTTTACGACCCGCTCGTGTGGTCAATTAAAATTTGACTCAACAATCTGCATAGTTTCGGTTTGCCTTTCCCCTGCCTCGTGCCTCGTGCCGCTTCCCCAAGTTATCTGTGCCCGAGATCCCCCCTTATCGCCTGGCTGTAGTTTTCTCTAGTGGATCGCATGATTCACTCGCCAATTAATTTCTATGGCTATTAAAATGTTATTATTCAATGTCTGTTTTGTGTTGGTTTGAGGGTGGACTATCCCCTATTTCTATAGCTTACGGAAACATACATATCTCATAATTTCTTATCGAGCTGTTTTTTTTTTTTCAGGCTCTCTAGGGGTTTTGGGGGTTTATGTGATATTGTAATTACATTATTATTTTCACATTTAATTCAATTAAAACTATTATTTTGTTATAGTTTTTTCTAGAAATTTTGTTCGAGATTTTCCAAAAACCAAACTTAATCTGGAATTTTTTTTGTATTTATTTTTTTATCGGAAACCGAAGCCTGTCGCGTCGTCTCGCCTCGCTTATTTGTTTGTTTTTAGGCCTGGCAATCGGCGACTTTTTTCTGTATAAATTATGAGAGTTGCCCTGGAGTGGCGACGACGACGACGTCAATATTTTCAATTCACGTGCCGGGCGGGTGACGGCTGTGTAAAGTCGTTTCAGCTTCTCACTTTAGCCCTCCTCCCTCACTCCGGCAGCAGTATTATAATAATGACGCCATGGAATTACAGCCTTCATTTCGTGGCGAGAAAAAAAAAAGAAAAACAGGCACAGCTGCCTGATAAATTGCGAAAAGAAAAACACACTTGCAACAGAGCCCCTCGAATGCAATTTGTATGGCAAATTAAACGGATGACGAATCGAATTGATGGATAAGTCGAAATGCATCGGAAATGAGGATATTGTAATTGGTATATAAGATTAATATTGAGCAGAGGATTAACACTTTTAATGCGCGAACATTAATCCAAATAAAAAAAAATAAGGGTTCCAGGAAAATAATATATTTCAATAAATTACTGAGAAGAAAAAAAAGGGAAGGAGAGAATTTCTGGAAATTATTATCAGCAAACTTGAATGTTTCAAGAAATTCTTGTTTTTATTATTGGAAATGTTTACTCTATAAAAAACTTAATTTGTATTTGATAATTTCAATATAATAATTTTTTTTTTCTAATGAAAATGTGAAATGAATTTCTAATGAAATCTGGAAATTATTATCAACAAATGTGAATGTTTGTGAATATAATAATAAATTGATAAATTTATTTTTTTATTTTAATGCTTAAATGAATATAAAAATATTTAATGTTTCGAATGAAAATGGGAATAATAAAAAACAGTTTTATTATTATTTAAATGAGTTAAATGTGAAATGGGGAATTTCGGGAAATAATTATTAGCAAATATGAATGTTTATGAATATAAAATAAATTGATAATTAGTTTTATGATTAAATTATTTTCAAATGAAAATCGGTATAATAATAATCAGTTTAATTATTATTTAAATGATTAAATAAATATAATTTATTTTTCCTAATAAAAATGCGGAAATTAATAATCAGTTTTATTATTTTTTTTTTATGATTATAGAAATATAAAAATATATATTTTTTCTAATAAAAATTAGGGAATTTAATAATCATTTAATAGGTTTTCAATTTTGCTCATAAAAATTATGAAATTGATAATCAGTTTTAGACCATTATTCACTTTAGCGTTATTCCAGACCTCATAAACTACCATAAAATGAAGAATGATCTTGAAATAATTAGTTTTTTGGGGCGGTGTGAATCATGCATCGTCATTATCCTTCATCCTCCTCCTTCAATCTGTATCTTTTACCCATAAATGTATCTGCTGTTGCATCCCATTTCGCTTTGGCTTTGGCAATTGGAGTCTGGCCGCGATATCTCCATTTGTTTGTCGCACATTCACAAATTGTTCTTTTCCATTCTTTGTCATTAAATGGTTGTGGCACACACACACTTACACTGAGATCTATCTCTTTCTTGCTCTTCCTCTCGTTGAATGAGAATGACCGCTGGAATTTATGGGTGTCTCTTTGTACCCCTGTCCCCCCGGTTTCCCTGCTTTCCCCGCTTTCCCCAGTTAAGTGTTTGCTTTTTATCTGGGCAAATATTTACGCTGAACTTTCGTGTCTATTGATGTCACATTCCGCCTCCTCCTCCTCCTCCTCCCACCCTGTACGGATGTGTGTGTGTGAAATTGTAAAGAAAAGTGTGGAATTTTACTGCTAACTGACCCGACACTAAATCAGCTGATAATTCTGTGTGTGTGTGTGGGCGCCATGAGGCGATTTTTATTTTATTTATTTTTATTTTTTCCTCTGACCCAACCAAGGCGCACAGATTTCTGTGTAGGTAGGGTCAGTGATTGGTCTCGGTTCAGCTTTGAAATCTTCGCCAGCTTCGGAAGATCTAATGCCAAGCCGAGAAGGCAAAGGACTAGAAGGAAAGCCAAAAGGGGGGCCAGATTAGGCCATTTGAGCGTTGAAAGCTTTTTACCATATTTGTGTGTGTGTGTGTGTGTGTGTGTGTGTGTGTGTGGGAGTATTCATAGTAGATGCAACATATGGAATAGTCAAGAGCATTATTAGGTCAAATGGGATTATCTGGAATGCGTTTGAATGGGGGAATTGGATTGGGGAATTGGTAATGTCTTTATAGGAAAAGCGATAAGGCTCTCTCATGATGAAGCCATTAGAGCTTATTACATAAATATGTTAACAAAATCAGGTTTCCAAGAAGTTTCTGAAATTCGGATTATTTTAATGTATATTTTGTGACATTACCTTGAACCAAAATCAAATCAAAAAGTAAGGTTCGTGGAAAAAATCTATTTCAATAAATTACTGAGAAGAAAACAAAGGAGGGCGAGAATTTCTGGAAATTATTATCAGCAAATATATTTGTTTCGAATTTTCAAGTGCAAAAGTTTCAAGAGATTTTAGTTATTATTATTGGAACTGAATTGATAAATGAATGGAATGAATATTATAATATAAAATTTATTAATACAGAAATATTAAGAACTTACTAACAAAAAAATGAATAAAAATTTATGAAATTAACAAAACACAATTTTTAATTTTATTGTTATTAAGATCTTAATAATATTTAAGAACTTAATAACAATAAAATTAAAAATTTATGAATCTAACAAAACACAATTTAAGTATTTCTGTACTCATCACAATTTTATTTCCTGTTTTTGGGTACCAAATAAGAATTTATTTTCCTAACAAATAATTTTAGGTTTTTCACTAGATATTTAATGTAATAAATAGAACATTGATATGCCTAAAACCCCATAGAATTGTTAGCAATTTTAATTGTGAGGAAAAGTATCCCTCGAAGAGCCTTAAAACGATGACCAGCAGAATATCAAAGCAAAAGTGTTGACAGGCCACATGACAGCCGAATAGCCGCAAATGATGAAATCCATCCATGATAAAGGTCTATTTAAACAATTATTTGTTAAATTAACTGTTAATTTCAATAGGCCAAACAAGCCGAGCGAGTGAGTGACGGCATGTGGGTCCTGGAGGGGTGGCAGAAAACGCATTATTAATGCGATTATTGCCAAAGCCAAAATGAGATTCGATTCGGTTTCATGGCAGTTGGGCTGCTGGAGGCGTGTGTGGACGGATATCCCGCATAAAGTTGGCAACGGCGCCGTCCCACCGTCATCACCATCATTACAAACAAACAACCAACCAACCGCCTAGAATCAATGTATATATACTATATAGTAATTTTTTTGTTGTTGTTGTTGATGTGTTTTTCCTGTGGTGTTTCCGTGGCAAATTGCAGCGGAATACTAATTTACAGATACAAATTGATGCCGTCGCTTTGTCTAACGATAAACGCAGCGGGCATTCCATCTGCCTCCCTGCCAGCCAGCCAGCCAGTGAAATTTTCGGTTGTCTGTTCGGAGTTGTTGTTGTTGTTGAAAATTCGAAAATTACGTGACTGCATTTTGGGAACAGGCGGCAAAGGCAGCAGCGGCGGCATAAGAATTTGTTGGAATGTAGAAATTTTCGGGCCTGTCACTGAGCTGAATGCTAAATGACAGGCGGCGAGCTTCGCTCTAATTCAGTTCACAGGCCACGAGGAGAGAAGGCCCAAATATGTCTTGTGCCTTGACCGATAGATTTTCCCTGCTTTGGGAATACTCTTGGGGTCTCCCTGCAAGTCTGCGTGTGTCTGGCAGGCGACTGAGGGCTCCTCGAGGGCGCAAAGACAAAACACATTTCGGCCATAATGTTGTTCATTTTTTAAGTTGATGATAAGTTCAAGGGGTTGGTTCAGGACAGAGCCTAAAGTGCCACTTTAACAGCCGATATGCCAGGTCTCCTTTTCTCGCCTTGCAATGTTTGTGAAAGACTCCTAAATTTATGTAAATCCTTGACCCTCATTTATTTAGTCTTAAACTAAATCTTAGTATTGCATATTTAATGCGAATTTTTTTTATTTTTAGTAAATTTGAAATGTACACGTAAATGTCTTAATATACTTAAAATTTGTTTAAAAAAATTGTTTCAGTTTGATGATGATTTATTTGATATTAATTTTATTTCATATTTATTTTATTTTATTTCATATTCATTTTCTTTGAAATTCATTTTATTTGAAAATTATTTTATTTTAAATTCATTTTATTTAAATTTCATATTTATTTTATTTCATATTTATTTTATTTCATATTCATTTTATTTGAAATTCATGTTATTTGAAATTCATTTTATTTAAAATTTATTTTATTTCGTATTCATTTTATTTGAAATTCATTTTATTTAAAATTGTTGTTTTTGAAATTCATTTTATTTGAAATTCATTTTATTAGAAATTTATTTTATTTCATATTTAATTTATTTAATATTTATTTTATTTAATTTTATTTTTATTTTGTTTTCCCCCAATTCATTTCCTGCAAACACTTTTGCCATAATGACCTTAATTTGTACACAAAGTTCAATTCCTGTTGACACTTCCCTTGCCTTGGTCAGAAGGTGAAAGGATTGGGGGGGTCCTTGTGCGTGCATCCGCCGTATTCCGTGTAACGTTTTTCCTTGTTTGTTGCTCTATTTGCACAGGTTTGGGCGGGACAGTAAAAAAACAAAGAAAAACAAGAAAAACAATAAAGAAGGAAAGGTGACCAATACCCCAATACCAGAGCTCCCTCTGACCCTTCTAATGGAGTTGTAATGAGTGTGAAAATTAATGTCGTCACATTACTCACGCACCCAAATGCAGGAATTCCTTTTCAAAAAGGGGGAAGGGTTTTCCCTTTACATGGACATGGGCGTGGAGAGGGGAGGTTGAGTTGAGTTGATGGTTGAGTGCTAATATTTGCGCTTAACTGGAACTGGAGGTAAGCGCCGTAATCAATTGCGACTGCAAAAAGGGTTGGCGGGTCGGCGCCTGGGTTGGTTTATGGGGGTTGAGTGTGTGAGTCATGGCATTGATATAGCCATGATAAGATATAGCCATGATACGGCGCATAATGAAACTATTCAGTTAAGCTGATAGTAGATAAATCCACAGAGGGCAAGATTTACCAAGAAATAAAAAAAACATTCAAGTGTTTGTTGAGATGGGTAACAAGCGGTTAAGGAAATGCCATTAACATTGGGAGGGAAGTTCTAAATATAATTTAGAAATTGAAGAATTAAATTAAAAAAATTAAATAAAATACTTGACAAATTAATTCAAAATTTTTCATTATATTTTCTTCCACAACATTTACTTTTAGAGCTTTTTAAATATTTCTTGACTTGTTTTCTGGCTTTTAGTTATTTTATTCTCTCAACAAACAGTGAGTAGTCCTTCTGCGCATCCTTTTTCACTTTCAGATTTTTTGCCTGAATGCAATTCTTTATACCTTGGCCCAGCATCCATCACATTTTGCTTGCTTGCTTGTAGGTCCAAAGGCTTTTTTGATTTATTTACACATTTGCTGAACCCTGAAAGACAAACAGTTAAATATTTATACACTCTTTGCCTTCGTACTTTTTTTTTGGGGGGGATTGTAAATCACCTGAGAACGAGTAAGCAGAGTAGCAGATACAAATGCAAGATACAGAGATACAAATAGGTGAAGCAGAGGGAGATATATTCAGTAACTTTTGCTGCACGTAAATTGTATCTGGCAGATGCGCGACATTCTGAGATTAGCAATCAGCCGGAAAAAACATCGCTGCTGCTGGGTAATTATTATTATTGTTTTTTATTTATATTTGAGGTGGGGGAAATGTATACTTATGATTTCATTCTGATTCATACAGATTTTTCTGCGTAGCAAACTTTCAATTTCAAGGTTTGCTGGTTGATTGTTTTGTTTTTCTTATTTTCGATTTTCTGTCTCTGAAAATTGTTATTGTTGTTTTGTTTTGTTTCTGCCATTGCCTGCCTCTTGGTAATTTTTCATGATTATTTGTCAGTCATTATTGTTTATTTCACTATTGTTGTTGACTGTTCATTTTGTGTGATTTCATTTTGAAGATAATGGAACCCCGAATGCCATTTTTATAAATAAACTGCATGACGATAAAAATAGATTGCAAAAGCACAACTATGCCATTGTCAATTGTTTTTTTTTCGAGTTGTTTATTTTTGTTCTTTTTTTTTCTTTTTAATGAATAGTTTTGTTTTGAGTTTAACCCACACGCAAACCACTACTACGGCAGGGAGTCAACGAAAACCATCAACATTTATCATTAATCGCTTTGAGCTAATTTTCGCATTTAGATTTTCTGCTACGCAAATAGTTTTCGTCACAAATTTCGAAGCGGAACTGGTTGTTGATTCCTATTTTTGAACTTTGTTCAGTGCCGAAAGATTGATGACTTGGCCAGGGGTCCGAGTTTGAGGGTCATCTCAGTGAGATCTTCATAGATCTTTGGTGGGTAAACAAATTTATTTAGCTTTGGCTTTATTATAACTTAATTTTAGAAGCTTTGGAAAGTTAAAAGTTTCAAATTTCTTTTGGAAATCTTTAGTATTTAGCTATATTTCACTTTTCCCCAACTAATATTATTAAATATTATTATATAAATGCTATAAAATATTACTTTAAGCAAGAGACATTCCTTAAATGTCAATTCAAAGCTTTTGTGATATTAAAGAGGCTTTAATTTCAAGATTCTGAGAGGTTTATTATATACTTTACCCACTATATAATATATATATTCCTGCACCAACCCATTAAAGGAATATCTATACAATTCCTCACCACAAAAATAGAAAAAAATAAACAGCGGGCGCCTTGGTATTTATAAAAATTCTTTTGGCTTTTATTGCACTTGCTTGTGGCCCAATTATCGCATCAAAACAAACAAATAAAAAAACTAAAATAACTTTGAATTATTTTGAGCAAAAATGTAAACAATCGCCAGACCCCGAAAAAGCCACAAATAGAAAAAGGGGACTTCCCCCAAAAGGCTGCCTGCCTCCTCTTTCCTTGGGGATATATATTCGTTACGCATATCTTTCCGGCACTTAGTTTCCACATACCAACGCATAGAGGCAACCGCAAACACACACACAGAGCAAATCCAAAACGGAAGTGCCTCTAATTTCAATATGGTTGCCCTGACCCCTGGAACCATCCCCCTGACTTCCGCCCGCCTGCCTGCCTGCCTGCTGAACGATGTGCGTATTTATACTCACGACAGAGAAACATTTTCTGACACAATTTCCGAGATTTATTGCCCGCACCGCCAAAGTCCGCCAAGAGCCACCCAACCACAGAGCCCCTTCGCCCCCCCTCACCCTGCCAGAAGCTTTTTTCGGTGGTTGAACCCACGCAGCGGGTAGGCAGGCGGCGGGAAAAGTGGGGAAAAGCGGGAACGATTAAAGCAAACAAAAAAACGGGGCGAGGAGAAAAACGGCTCCTGGCAAATAAATCAAATAAAATCGATGATTTTCCTATTACCGTTGTGTGTTATGTCATGTTCCTTCCTGATTGCGCCGAGGAGGTGAGCGAAACGGAAAGGACTCGGTCAGGAGCCGGATGAAAATTGCCCGCAGCGATCCTGTTCTCAAAGTGTGGAGTGGGTGGAAGTGCAGTTCTGCATTCAAAAATTTTTATTATTATTTTTCTAATGTTTTATAAAAGTTAAATTAAACAGAAATGTTAAAAGAAAGAAAATATTAAAAATACTCTTTATGGTTTTATATATTGAATTGGTTTTTGTTTGGAATTTTTAGTAGGAAATTATAGTGAAAAATATAAATAGTTAAATTAAAATAAAAATTAAAGAAGAATTTAAGAAGAAAACTGTTAAAAATATAAAAAATAATTATTAAATAATTCATTTTTCATTGATACTTTGTTAAGTTTTAGCTGTTGTTTAGGATTTGAACCCTAGAAAGTCACGTTTTTAAGAAACTTGTAAGGGTTTATGGCCACCTTCAGGGAAAGGGTATATTTATAGAAATAGTTTTTGCAAAAAACCGCTACGCTTATTTGCCTTTGGCTTGGCCATGAAGGAGCTTAACCAACCCCCACAAAAAACAACACACAAAAAAAAGAACTGAAAGTAAAGAAAAGAAAAAAGGCAGCCCCCCCTGCCACCCCCTTTCGATATTGGTTCGCCTGTCACAAAATGACAAATGAATTTTGAAATAAGCGTTTTGAATCCGTTTGATTGTTTGTGTTTGTTTTTTTCCAAGCCACAGTCGGTCGTCTGTCTTGCTTCCACCGATTTGAGCTGCAGCTCCGGAACTGATATAGCCGAGTGAGTGTGTGTTGTGGTG
Organism: Drosophila anomelani; assembly: GCA_035045905.1. Lineage (NCBI taxonomy): Eukaryota > Metazoa > Arthropoda > Insecta > Diptera > Drosophilidae > Drosophila > Drosophila anomelani. Next base: position 18,073,932 of record JAWNOO010000165.1, read on the forward strand.
TGGTGTGTGTGTGGGGTGCCAATGATTGGCATTGAGCAGAAAGTTAAATTGATTTCAATGCAGAGAGAAAAGCAATTGAAAAGCGCAGCGTTTTGTGAATGCGGCGGCGGCTGCCATTTGCATATCGAATGGCAATTTACCGTTGCACTTGACAGCAGCATAGGGTAGGCGATGGATAAATCTCAACTACGTATATAACATATATATATATTTATCAATATATTGAAGCCATCAGTCTGATGGCCTTAAATGTGGGCTTAATGGGAGCAGTTATTCTTTTTAATTTCCACTGCAAACTTAAATTAATATTGATTTATTGTGGAAAAGATATGATAAATCAGAAAGATTTTGTTTTCTTTTTTTAAAATAATTTGTAATGGGTGATTTTAGTATTTAAAGATTTAAGCTTAACTGAGAAATTTTAGATATAATTAGATGCTTAATATATTATTTATAAAGTCACGGAGATTGAGGGAATTCCTTGCTTATTTTATTCCTTTCATTTATAAATTTGGGTATTTGGAGATTAGGGAATTCCTTGCTTTTTTTAGTTCTTCCATTTATAAATTTGGAGATTGGGAAATTACTTGCTTATTTTAGTACTTTTATTTATTAATTTGGGGATTTGGAGATTGAGTGAATTCCTTGCTTATTTAAATCTTTACCATTTATAAATTTGGAGATTGGGAAATTAGGAAACTCCTTGCTTATTTATAAATTTCCTTATTGCTTTCTTGGCATAAATCTCTCCAAATTCAAGAAAATTTGTCCTAAAATTAGTTTGCGCTTTCCTTGGTAAAAATCATAAATGTAAAAGTTTCCTTTAATTTGCAATTTGTTGGCATTTCCCCTTTTTCTGGCCACACGCAGCTCCTGGCGGAACTTCCGGCTCAGGCTACTCCTTGATCATTTCCTGGTAATCCGGTTGAAGCGGTCTTTTGTTTGGAATTCTCCTATAGCAAATTATTGCAATTGAGTTTATTTTCATAATTTTACACAAATAACTTTTTTATGACCCAATTATGGCGGGGGTGGCGGACGAAATAGGAAGCCAAACAAAATAAGGACTTCGGTCCCGTGGCGCCAGGATTTTCCCCGCTCAGCAGGTGGGAGTCCTCACTTTGGTGGTAATTGCAGCCGCCACACAACGATGACGACGTCCAAGGTTTTGTATTTTATTTTCTTCTCACCTGCTGCAACAACAACCAAGGGAAGGACGGAGGGACGAAAGGTGAGGGGGAGACGATGGCGACGACAATTACCTGCGCCCGTAAATTGCAAAATTATTTGTGGCGTGCATTATGGCCAAAAGCCCCTGCCTGCCAGCCATCTGCCCAAAACTTCCCGGACGCTTAACTCCGGCAAAAAGTCGTTGTTTGTTATGGAAAACATGCGAAAACGAAAGGACGAGAAAAGCGATTTTTGAGAATTCAGAGGGTGGTTTGGAGAATACCTTCGCGGAAATGGTTTTCTGCCTGTCAAAGTGGCCTACACTTTTAACGGAAGCTTTGGGAGTACATAGGGGGTTATGAGGAGGCTAAAATGGGATAAAAACAGGTCCAAAAAAAAGTGTTAACTAACGAAATAATGACAACCTTTGAAGTTAGCACCCACTTAACACCAACCTGCACTTAAACTTCCGGTTAACTAACGAAGATTTAAAGTGAAGAAGGCTTTGTAAGGAAGAACCTTGATCTTATTGATGATTTTGGTAATACATATATTCTTATAAGTCATCTCTAACTCACTTATAATGCTGCCTGAGTCTGAAATCCGAATGGCACTTTGAAACCAAGGCGAGTCTTGTTGCAAATTGGAACCCCGACTGGCGCCAGGCGTGAATGTTTTTCATTTGCAATTTTTTCTTTTATTCCGCCACTTGGGCTTCGGGGTCCTACTAGCTTCGCTTCGCCCTGATTTCATGGTTTTTTTTTTAAGTGGCCCGTGTGCGCCGGCAATAACGAGCGCGGCGCACCGGCAGCCACAACAAACAGCAAACACAAACTCGGCGGTAAATGAGAGTAAATGCAATAATTGCAAAGTTTATAACAAACATTAGCATGCGGCGGCAGTTGGAGTGGGTATATACATATATATATTTGCTGTAGGAAAAGGTGCCAGGAAATTGCAGCTACCAACGAGAAGACCAACAACAAACAACGTCTAACGACCAATCGACCGTCAAGCCACTTTTTTTTTTCGCCTGGTGGTGGGTGGGAAATCAAAGCTGTTAGGGGAGGGGAGGGGAAATGAAGAGAGTGAACAAGGTAATTAGAAAATCATCCATCCATTAAAACAAGAAATATATAGGAAATACCATACTGCTGACATAAAAATATATAAAAAATACCATACTGCCGACATGAAAATATATAATTAAAAAATTGTTTGTTAAAATTAAAGATTTTGGGGAACCTTTCTTATAAACCTTATGAACTATTTCTATTTATATTAAATTTAGATAGGAAAGGAATTCGAATTCGAATCGAGTTCCCAAAAAAGAAGAAAAAGTAAGGATTGGATTTGGAAATAGAAATTTAGCATATATTTGCAAATTAATTAGTTTAACAAAATCTTGAAATTACTATAATGTTCGGTTTGTTTTCTTGAATTTCTTGAATTACTTTTTGGTCTTTGAGCTTCTATCTTAAATTTCATGTTGAATGCAACCGAAAGATAACAAATTGAGAAAATATATTTATTTATCTTGAAAAAAAAAAAGATAATTATATGTATATATTGTGAAAAATATATTTATATATCTTGTGAAAAGATATATTTATATATCTTGTGAGAAATATATATTTATTTATCTTGTTATCATTTCTTTGAAATTTATTCCTCTGCCACTGATGCACTGCCGCCTCTGTGCTTGCTTGCGTGCTTAAGTTTACTTTTATTTTTTTCAGCTTTGCGCATGCGTCACTCACTCACCTACTCCTTTTTAGCGTTTCGCATTAAGCCAGCAAAAAATAATAATATAATGGCAAAGAATGACGTTGGCGTTGCCTCTTACCAAAAGTGTCATTGCCAAGAACCGGAAATTCAATTTCCGTCACGTTCAAAACCCAAAAGCCTTGTACAAAACAGGCTTAAATATTCTTTTAAATTGTTCTATAAACACAATTTTTTAATTGAATAAATCAATGTTAGAAATATGACATCGATCTTATATCTCTTACAAAACCAGCTTAAATCTTTTCTAAAATTGTCCCATTTTTCACACATTTTTTAAACTAAATAAATCAAAGTTCAAAATATGATATTAATATTAATAATTTATTAATTTTCCCCCTACAAGTTTCAATTGCATTTATTGAGTGCAAATAATTTGTTTACAAAAGGTTAAAGCCCCAATAGCTTTATGAGGGACGTTCAGCATTATCGTTATTATATCGACGCCAGGCAACTATGGAGCATGGAGCTGCTTCTGTGATTGTCTTGACTGTGTTTCCGGCTCCGTCTCCAGCTCCGCCTTCGCCACCGCCTCCGTCTTCATCTCCACTTCCATTTTCACTGCCTTGCCATCCATCCGTCACCCACTCGAAGTCAGTGCCGCCTGAGCCAAGTGACCAACTTAATTAAGCATGAAAGGGAAATGCTTCCTCCCACGACCAATACAGAGGCGGATTGGTCTGGCGGAGGTATCAGAGTTAAAGCCGCACACACACAAAATGTTTTCTTGCCCCCTCAGAAATTGATTAATCAAAATTATTATGAGTATTTTTGGTAGGAATCCAAAAAGCTAAGGATGAGGTTAGGTAAAATTGAGGGGAGGTTGTCATAAGAAATGCTTTCATTAATTAAGTTACCTTGCGGCCTCAGGCAAATTATTTAATTTTATAGGTCAAAAACACAGAGTTAATTAAGGAAATGATTGAGGATTGCCTGGGATTTAAAGCCAATTCAAATACGTGATATAATTTAAATAATAAATTAATTGTGAAAAAATATATTTTTATGTTTTCATGATCTTTTTTTGTGGAGATCCTTAAAGCCTCGAGGCCTTGGGAAATTCCACTTTTGTGAGTGTCTCTGACTCAGTCTCCCCCCATCTCATTGCCCGAACTCGGCTCTTGGCTAAAATGTTTTTGGCAGAAAGAAACAGGGAAATATGCTACAAACAATTAATTCAAAATTGCTGAGAGGCATAAAAAACAGTTTCAGGTTGTTCAGGGATGAAGAAGAGCTAAAAGTAAGAGAGGCTTTAAAGGAGGCTTTAGGTTTTTAAAGTGGATTTTGCTTTGGTTTGTAAGTTAAATATTTTCCTAAACATGCAACATGTGTACAGAATAAAATTATTTTAGACTCCCCAATATTGAATCATCGAATTCGTAATTTTCGGAATTTGTGGTTCATTTTCTGCAACAACAACTATAAATAATGACTCAAAGAGACTTTAACTATTATTTTGTTAAACAATTCAATATTCTAGAAACAATTCAATATTCTAGAAACAATTCAATATTCTAGAAACAATTCAATATTCTAGAAATTTTCTTTGTTATATTTTTTTTTTGTTTTTTTAAATTTAAAATGTAATCGTTTTTCTGGTGTTGATGCAACCCTGACTTGTGCAACGGCGTTTTTTATTTTATTTTTATTTTGTTTGTTTATTTTGTGGTTTATTTTGTTGTTTATTTTGATGTTTGTTTTGTTTTTTATTTTGTTTATTTTTTGCATTTTTTTTTTGTTTTTTTTTCTTATTATTTTTTAAGTCAATGCAGCTTAAATGGGAATGGAAAGCGTTCGCTTAAAATTTGCACAAGTAAAAACGTTCCATAAACTCCCAAAGAAAAGGCGATAAAATGCAAGAACAACAACGAGAATAATAATAACAAAAACAAAACCCATGGAGCTCAAAAGCTTTTGGCCATATATGAACGTCCGTTTCTCTTAACTCATTTTTGTTGTATTTTATTTTCTGGTTGGTGTTTTAGTTTTTATTTATTTTTATTTTTTTTTTACGTATTATTATTGTTATTGTTATTCTTGCACGTATTGCTGCACGGCGTTTGTCTTGTGTGCAGCACAAACCCCCTCCAAGTCTTTCATCATCATGGCCAGAGGAGGAGCAGAAAGAGGAGGAGGAGCAGCGTAGTAGTAGCTTCACCTTGGCTTGTGGCTCTGCCACTTTCAGTAAAAAAAAAAAAAATTCAAGCCAAAATAACCAAAAGCAAAACCGGCAATGAAGAAGCACCGGCAAAAGTAACAGCAACAACAACCGACGACGTGATGCTTTATGGACTTTAGACTCTCTGGCGTTGTTGCACAGCAAAATACGAAAAAAAAAATAAAATAAATAAAAAACAGCATTCGCCAAAAAGGCAAAAATGAAACCAACGACGACGACGTTGAAGAGAGCGTTGGCTGCATGAAAAATGGAAACAAGAAATGGCAACACCAACAACAATAATAAAAACAATGCAGAATACACAGAGATTAAAATATAAAATAAGCTAATTTCGGTAAAAAAATTAATTAAAAAATTATTACAATTTATAAAATTTATTTAAAAGTTAAAACAATTAAATTAACCATTGAAGAACTTGAACAAAAAAGTATTTAGGAAAACTCCAAAGCACTGAAATATTAATAAAGAATTTTAATGATTTGGGAAAGTTTTCAAATATAATTCAATATAAAAAAATAAAATATTAAAAAATTGTTCTTGGTGCCTCCGAACAATAACAACAACAGACAAGGCAAAAGAAGAAGACAAAGGCATTTGCTTGCAACGCTTTCAACGTTGCAAACGAAACCAAAAACAGAAACCGAAACAGTTCCGTAATGCCGAAAGAAAACAACAACAAATGCAGCAATAAATGTATACACAAAACAAAAACAAAATAAAAAATAAAACAAGAAAAATGTGTGGGCTTTGGGGACGCCCCTCCTCCCCAAATGATGAAAGAGTCAACCACAAAAAACAACCTCAAAGCGATTTAACTTGAAGATAACGGTTACTTGGCAAAAAATAAAAAATAAATATAAAATATATGAGAAATAAGAAAACTGCAAGAAATATCAGAAAATTTAACATTTCGAAACTAGCTGCATAGAAATGGGAAACTTTTCAAATATTTTCTAATCTTTTATGTGACTTTTAATAAGCTTACAAATTTCTAAAGTAAAATCGTGCGGGGGAAACAGCTTTCAAGTGAGTGGAAAAAAATAATATAAGAGATTAACTTTCATGGGAAATCAGTTGGATTAATGCTACACGCTGCTCTTCTTGGAATTTAGCATTTAGAAATTTAAATAAAATTTGAGAGCTTAGAAACGATTTTGAGCAATAAATTCAGGGTTAAAATTAATCTCATTTCAAAGTAATTTATAGATATTGGAGGCTATATGAACATGTGGTTTTTATTTATAAACCAATTTCCATCTAGCTAAAAGTTGTTTTCTTGTTCTACTGAAAACTACCTCAGATTCACTCTAAATAAATCCCTGGTTTTTGGTTGTACTTTAGTCTGACCATCAATTAGCTGCAGTCTAAAGTCCTGTCTGTATTCTCTCTCTCTCTGGCAGCATTTCAAGCCCAATTCCTGTTTAGATGTCAAAGCCAATATTTCACAAGTTAATGTAGATAGAACCAAAAAGGACAAACATACACAGACAGACGGACGAGGAGGACTCTATACGAATCCGTTTCTCGTTTTGAGTCATTATTTATTTACACTAAAAATGCATTTTCTTTGCTCTCCATCCTCTCAGTGCTCAGTCCAAAAATTGAGCAATTTATAACGATCCACTTGACGCTGAAACAAGTCCGGATGGCCAAGAGTTCGGACCATCCAGTGGACAACACCACGTGACAAGAGGGGGTTCCTCCTTCTCGGCCGAGATTCAATGTTGGCCAGACCCCAAAAGTATCTGAGTAACCCGACGACATCAGTATCCCAACAATTTCAATATTTCATCAAAGACATTCAAAGACTTTTCGACCGGGAAATGTGGGGTTGGGGCAATGTTACTGCCACTGTAAGGGGTAAGTGCAGTAGCGCCAAACTGTCGCTGCAATTATTCTCGTTAAATGTGGAACAGATGGAGAAGGAGGGCGACGCCATTGCTGCTGCCATCGATGGGTAGCAAGGAGTGTGTGTGAGCTGCTCCTCCGTCCCGAGATGAATGCCAAGTAATGCACATGTTACTATTTACTTTGCGTGTTATCCCCCCCTCTGAGCTCGTTATGTCTCTGTTTCCATAAAAAAAACGAGAAAAAAATGAAACAAAGAAAGTGAGCAATTCAGTTGGGGAAGTGAAACGAGCTCAGTGACATCCTGTTAAGGAATTTTGTGTAGTTTTTATAATAATATTAATATTAAAATGAGTGTAAAGGTAAAATAAAGCATTTAAAAGCCACTAGGATGAGTATCATCACACGAATTGATTTAGTTTTGTTTATAAATCCACATAAACTTTTAAATATTATAAAGATATCAAGTTAATCTTACGAATATCAATATGACTTCAATGACATAATTTTTCTTACAAAGAATATATTTAAAATAAAATATATAAAAACCCAGATAAATCATAATTTTAATGTTAAAAACCTTCTCTAAAAAAATCGTGCATATACTTTCAAGTAAAAACTTTGCTGGGTAAATAAATGGCGCAGCCGCCAAAAGACAAGGGGCATCAACAACAGAGACCCAATGATGATGATGATGATGAGAAAGATAATAATGAGTATAGTATGATGATAATGATGGTAAATGGTCGATGGCGTTGGCGTTTTGGCGACATTGCATTTACTTCATGACAGCTCCAATCTGCTGCCACATCTTGTCTCAACCCCTTGAACTTTGTTACTGCTGCCACATCTCATCCCCAAACCCCTTGAACTTTGTTACTGCGCTTCCGCCGACTGGCTGCTGGCTCTTCGGTTATTACTCATACGCACTGTGGGCACTGTGGGCAGTAAGTTAAGGCCAAATATGCATTCAAGAGCAGAAATACTAGAAGGAGAACACAGAGATGAAATAATAAAACATGTGACTTACTAAGAAAAGACAAAAAAGGAGGAAGGAGAGGGAAGTGGAAATTGAAGTAATTGTGGGGAAGAAAATTGCTCTCAAAAGTATGGAATCTTAAGCAAATATATTTTTTTTATAGTTAATTTAGATTGTACATCAATTGAAAAAAGAGAGTTTAGCAGGGATGTACCTAGATTTATTTTAAATTTATTTAAAAATATTTTAAAATGAATTACTAATACTTTTAGCGCATAAACTCTTTGTGAATCATTTTACAACTCCATAAAATCATGGAATACCAGGCTTCTCCGAGAGAGATTCCATCCGCAGAAGTCATCGTCTGGCAATGTGGCAGCATCTGAATATTTGCAACCTGCCTCATTGCCATGACTAAGTCTCCCACAAAGAGGTAAAGATAAAATGGTATAGGACAAAGTTCGTAATTGTATTATTCCCGCTAAAATATTTGTGTTGTCCGGTGGACAGCAGAACTCTAAAGGAAAGCTGATTATCCAGGCGGTTTTCTTTGTTTCTCCACCAAAAACTAACCACAAATCAAACACACGGAAAGTCCAAATCGTGGTTAACCGCAAATTGAAATCCATTTCGATTTGTTTCAATTGTGTCAATGACTTTGCGGTTTAACCTGAATTATTGAGGAGGCAAGGCAGGCGCTTATTAAATAAATAAATAGTAGAAAAATATTTTCCAGCTGCTCCTTATTTTCTGAGAATAAACCTATGTTCCTTTTTGATAAATGGCAAAAATCTCAAAAATCAAAAACAAATGACAGAGCCAAAAGCGGGTCATTGCTGAGCGCCAAGGCCGAACCTTGCCTGACACTCGTCGTCGTCGTAGTCGTCGTCGTTGTTGGAAAAGTAGGGCGTCAGGGCGGTCTGTTTGGTCTGGCCAAAAGCGATGGAGGTTAGTTAGGCTTGCCCCAGAAGCAGACACACACAGAGAGAGAGAGAGAGGCTCAGACGGAGGAGAGTGAGGTGCAACTGGTTCCTAGGCACGTTTGTTGCAACCTGCAACGTAAAACGTACAACGTAGTAAGTGTTGTAAGCGTAGGATTAAGGGTCGCTTTGCTAACAAAAATGTTTACAGGAAATGTAAGGGAGATAAAAATGATTTATTTTATATTTTTATAATGTTTCTTTTATTTAAAATCCATAATAATAAGATACCCAATAATATTTCTCATTAATTTTTGGTAATTATTGTTATTATAATGAAAACTACCCAAAAGCAAGCCTAGAAAGTGTTTATATCAAATCCCTTCTAAACATTTTTCTTTATTTTTGGCCTGCTGAATTTTGGTAGTAGATCATGGCCCAAAAGCACCGATTACCGAGCAAGCACCGAGCGCCAACCGAGTGCCGAGCGAAAACTGGAGCACTCTGCTGGGGCACATGCACCTAGCTGGCCTCCGAATGGCAATGGTGAGGGTGGAGAGTAGGTGGCGTCCAGGCAAGGTCCTAACTAGGACCTGACACCATTTGTAATTTATCGTTAACCCAGTTTGCAGCGGCGCCTCAAGGTGTGACAGGTGCAGTTTATGGGTGTTCCTTGAGGATATTGCATAATTAGAATGGGGAATTTACCAAAGATATAGGAATGCGATGACAGGTGAACTTGGCTCTTTAATGATAGAAAAATCAATACTGGAAAAAGTCTTAATTAAAAAGTTATAAGTTATAAGCCAGCTGCCAGTTTTCTCATAACCTTTTCCAGGATTTTCTTAGTGGCTTTCCAAAACTAACAAAATTAAAGGTTCACCTCACAAAAGAGAGTCGGGGAAAAAAGGGTAAATGGTGTGAGAAAACCTTTTTGGAAAATAAAATCTCAACGCCATAACTTCTGTCACTTACTTAACCCCCAGTAAATTTCTTGAAATGTTATAAAGCTTTTGATTCTGACTCCTCCGCCTGAGCTGCTTCCGTATTCGTATTCGTATTCCTATTCAATCTTTTATTGACCACACGTGATTGAATTCAGTCGCGGCGGCGACTGTCTATGATTTAACCCATGTGTTCTCATGCTCCATCGCATCACGTAGCGGGAGTGTCATAAAAACGTAAAATTAGTTGCAACCATGGCTTGGGTGGAATCATCATTCAGGCAGTGGTGGGAGGTAACTACATACATCAGGTTTTTCCCAAGACATCAACAATGTGTCGTCGTCTTCTTGGCTTTGGATTTTTTTTCCACTGCCACCACCTCTCCCTAGCACTGTCATCTTTCTTTTTGGCTCGTAAAATGCACATGTTGATGGCGCGTGTCTGGCATGGCCAATACGGGGAGGCAAAGGTCCAGGGGGGTGCTTAAAGACACAGGGAGAAAAATAGAGTGTAATGATTGTGCCTGTCGTTTATTGCCTGCTGGGAATAAATTTAATATTCTTGATGCCAGTCTACCCAAAGTTCACTGATTTACCTTTGCAATTATACAAATTTGTTCTATTCATTTATTATTCATTTTAACCATAATTCATCTGAGCAGTGTTACCAGTTCTTTGAGTGTTCATTAGTTTGTATTGGAAATGTAGCAAGTTTTGAGCAGATTCATTGGCTTATATCAGAAATGATCATTGCTTGGAGCTGATTCATTGAGGAAATTAAAAATTTAAAGATTTTATAAATATTATATAAAAATCATCTAAATATTATCAAAATATTATACCAAATTTACTTCTTATTTCTGGCTGTGCACCATTTGAATGCACTATTATTTCCTCCTTTCTGACAAGGCCATGGAAAATGCGCTGAGTGCGTGTGAGGCTTGCCTCTGCCACCCAATTTCCCATCAATTCCCCCAATCCCCAACCGAATCCCTTTTCCCAAGGCTACTCCCCAGATATTGTCCAAAAGAACAGGAGAGCCCCACCACCACCAGCGTCTTCATTTCAATCTATTTTTCCACATTTGATTTGAATTAAAATAAGTTACGTGAGCAGAAGGCAGGCTGACATTTTCATTTCGGTTGTATCTGCGAGAGATGCAAGTCCCTACCAGCCCCCCCCCCAACCCCATCCTCCGTCCATGCCAATGCAGTTGCCCCAGGGAGATGGGCGGCAGGGTGAGGGGGCTTCTTGCTGTGACCTAAATTCATTTAAAAATCGATCGATTTTTCCCTTGCTGCATTTCTCTTTTACTCTCGCTCTCTCTCCCTCTCTCTCTCTCCCTGACACGGAAAAAGGCAAGAGTATATAGAGCAAACTATAGACTATACTCTACTACTATATATACTATATACTATATATATATATTTATATTTCCCCCTAGTGTATGTGCAACTGCATTGCAATTATTGTGAAATTCTACTACAACGGATATTCCGACGATGGTAGCTTTCTCCTTACTCTCTCTCTCTCTCTATCTCCCTCTCTCTTGGTTCCGGCCTACGTTTACGTCTACGCCTACGGTTACGTTGCTGCACATCCGTAATACTATATGCTATATGCTACTATATGCTGCATGTGGGTGGCGGAGGCGTGGTTAGGCTCATTGTGTTCAGTGGGTGGGTTTTCTTCTTCTTTTTTATTCTTCTTTGCGGAAAAGTCAAAAACAAAACACTTTTTGATGATGATGGCCAACAGGCAAATTTTGTTCTCGTCTTATTTTTCTCTACTCGTGATATCTCCCTTCATGATATTTCCCTTCTGCTTTCACCAGATATATTTTTTTTTAATTGCTGCGGCTTGCCAAGAAATAATGTGTTTTATCTTTGTTAGGTTTTTTATTTTATTTTATTTTGGAATTAAAGATGAGAAAACGTTGTAACTGAGAGCTGTGGGAAAAAGTTGGTTTTACATATTTATTTTTACATATTATTTTCTATTTTTAAACTTATTTATATGTAATATAATATTTCTATGCTTAAAAATAATAAAAAATTCCTTTGTGACTGTTAAGAATATTTTTTCTAAAGGATTCACCAGTTTTTTCTATAACTTTTCATATATTTACATTCAAAATATTATCTTACCAACATTTAAAATTATTCAAAATATTTAAATTTCTGTATTTTATATGCCAAATGATTTTCTTCACAAAGTTGCTACTTTGGGGGCATGTTTAGGGTTCTATATATATTTTTTCTTGAGCTTTTTTTGAATTTTGTTGCAGCGTTGCTGACATCGCTGGCAAAACTCATTACGATGCCGCATGAGTGACATTTCCACGCTGTCAACATGACACATTTCATAGAAAGATACACACAACACCCGCAGGACACACACACACACACAAAGCACACCACCAGCCTGTGCTCCTGATAAAAAAAAGAATTTGAGGGGGAAAAAGGTCAAATATTCTGTTACACTTTTTTTAAGGTTTTATTAATTAGAAAATGGGAACATGAAATTCAACTCAAATCTTAAATTATTTAATGATGTATTTATTTAATTATTATTTAATCAAGTAAACATTATAGGGTTTATTTCTATGAAATTGCTTAAAAATTTGGCTACACTTTTAGCTTCTCTTTTCAAATCATTACCAAAAATTTCTTTAATTATTTTTTTTTTCTCTGTATAAGTAAAGTCTTGCTCGTGGCACATGCAACCGCATTCCTTGACATGCAACCTAACATACACAACACTGGCTTAATGCCACCCACTTAGGGGAGGGGGGTGATGGGTCTCTCAACCCCTGCAACCCCCAAGCTCATCATGTGGAATTACAACGCATTTCTTCACTTTCGCATCGCTGACTCCTAAGCAGCTTATTATTGTTGTTATTATTGGTTCGTACGTTCTACGTAGGTCTTTGTTTTTTTTCTTTTCGTTTCCTCTTGGCTTGCTTTGTGCGAAAATTGAATTTCCTTTTAACACACACCCCCAACCCCCACCACCAACGATCATCCCTTGTGCGTGTCAGAATGCATCGCTGTGTTACGTCCGTCTAATGGCAACGCATGTCAACATTTGCTGAGCTTTTGTGTTTAAATATTACTAATACGACATGTTGTGTCGTATGCCACATGAAGAGGGCCTCGAGGGGGGTGGTGGTCCCAGAGCGCCAACACACACACACACACACGAACCCCTCTATTAAGACCCTAATTGAATTATGTTCTGTGAATGTTGGATGATTAAAAAGAATAACAAAAAAGGAGAGAAAATAAGGAAGTCAGGCACTTCCCTGGAGTCCTCACCCTTTGGGGTGAGTCATGAAAAATTATGGGAATTAGATGAGAAAATTATCAGATGTATGTCAACATTATGAACCTTAAATTTTAAGGCTCTTTAAAGTCAGGTTTTTAAATTGTAAAATTTAATTTAAATTATTAATAAAATATAATTAATTGATGTTAAATTCAAAGCTTTGTATGTCCTTTTAAGGAGTTTTCTTGACTTTAAATATTTCTACTTAATTTTTTAAAGGCAAAAACTCATATTTAAAAGTTATACGTTTTGGTTTTCCTTTTTTTTTTTTTTGTTAAAGAAAAATCTAAGAAATATCTTACAGAATTTTTACAAAAGTTTAAGGTCTTAAAGGTCTTTCAAGGATTTTAAAGAATTCCTAAATTGGTTTTTTTTCACTACTCAAGGCTTATAGTATTGGCTTATATTGGTAAGAAGGCTGGCATTCATTTCCAATGAATTGAAACGGAAAAGTTTAATTGAAAGTCATCCCAAAATACCAGGAAAAAAAAGGAAGAGAATACAAATCATGGCTCAGAGGGTCGGGGGCCTGAATCCGAATCCTGGCAGCAGATGCTAACTGAAAAGATAGTTGGCCAGCGTGCGCGGAGCAAAAGCAAAGACGAAGTAGAAAAGGCTGCACAAAAGATGTTGTTTGCTGCAGTTAAATTAAATGAAAAAGTTTACAACTTTTTTAATGAAATCATTTTATGCAGTAGAGGCATAAACACCAAAAAAAAACAGCAGAAAACAAAACAAAAGAAAACACAAAAAGAAAACTCTGCTGCTTGCAAGATGCGAAAAGAAAAACTTGCATGCATCTTGCACAGCCTGAAAAGGGATCTTCCTCCTTTGTGAGGAAATAAAACTCGGGGAAAAAAAAATAATCAAAGGATGTGTGCCTATGTTTGTTCTCAACTTTTTTTTTTTTTTTTTGTAAATGAGAAAATTGTGTCCTTTATTTGATTTTGAACAATGGAAGGCGGCGGCCAAAGTCTTTAAGCGTTTAACGTGTCGTATGCGTAATTTCTGGACTTGAAACGTATCGAAACTCATTCGGCTGTGATAAAACCGAATTCGAGTCCAAGCAGAGCAGCCTCAGGCCCCTCAAAGCCACCTCCTCCGCCTCCTCAACCGACAGATTGCGTCCTTGGCCAGGATAACAAGGGTCGGGAATTCGTGTCACGGCTTTGTTTGTGTGTGTGTTTTGTGCGTTTGATTCCTTTGGTTGTGTGTGTGTGTGTGGGTTAGAGCTAATCCAACTGTCATTTTCAGGGACCCGCGAGAGCAAAATGACTGCAGGAATTATACCAAAAATAAACCAAAAACGGAAGGTTAACCAACAAAACACACAAAACAGGCTTCAAACAAGAAGCATTTAAGTTTGGACTATGGATTAAATGTTGAGGGTAAATTTAACTTTGATATTCATATATGAGACATTCATTAAAGACTAGGAAAATGCTATAAACTATGAATTAATAAGATATTAACCTGGTTCCCAAAAAGGTTCTAATAATATTTCAAGATTCAAGATTCTAGTTTTAAATTTTTAAATAAAAAAGGTTTTTATTTCACTTAAAAAATTAAGTGGAAAAATTAAAAGTCCAGAACCTCTCAAGGAGATTAACTAAAATTAAATAATTCATTAAATATTTTAATTTAATCTCCTTTTTACTATTTAATTAAATTTAAAAAAATTCTAAGCTGAATGCTAGTCTATTAATTCAACAAAACTAACCCAGAATATCATTCCAAACTGCAATTAGTTTTAATCACTAAAATATTTTAAATAGATAAAACTTTTATCTATTTCTATTTTTATTAAAAAATAATAGTTTTAATAGTTTTCCCTAAGAAACCTAGAACTTTTCTTACACATTTGAATTTTCCTTGCCTCAACATTGTCGCCAAATAGCGCTTGCATTTTGGTCACTTTTTGCTTACATTTTTATGCAGATCATTCAGCCATTAATACCAACTCCCCGGCATTGCATTGATGATGTTGCCATAAAAATATGATGCCATAAAAAAGCGCAACTTGTGTCGTTGCAACAGCCGCAGCAGCGACAGCAGCAATGGCCCAAGGAGTCATCCAATGCCGCTGACTTGGTTGGCTTACAGGTTGTTATCGGTGATAAACCGCTTAACTACCGATAGAACGATGAACGCGCGACCCTCCCGCGAACTGAACTTCATGGCAAATTAAACTGCATTCTGCGAAAGAAGAGTTTTTTTTTTGCTTTTTTTTGTATGATTAATGCGAGTGGGGGAAGCCGGTGCTTCTTGAAGCGTATTCCGGTGGATTCAGTCACCAGAAATCACAGTGTCAATAAAAGCGTGAATCGGGGTGTTTGTGGGCGTGCCAGAGTAGGGGAGTTGACAGTGCAACAGCTGTAATAAAACATAAAATTCATGATGACAGAGGAACGAAAATAAAAAAGGGAAGCGAAGCGAGCAGGCAGGCGATAGAGGGGAAACGGAAATGCGAGCATTAAGAAGCTAGAGAAAATGGCGCGGATTTTAAAAAATAAAGAGTGTGAAAGAGTGTATATGGGCACTCATTTTTATGTTTTTGATGGTGGTTACATTAAAGCAGATAAATTTCTGCAGATACAAAATTGTTAAATTGATTTTTAGATATGTCGAACATGACCTTCAGGAAGGGTTACTTGAGTTTAACCAATTTTACGGATTAATTTTGAAGTAAACTTAAAATCCACACTTTTTCTTATAAAATCACATTATATTCTTTAACAAAACATAACCCCCAACCCCAATATTCCCAATCAAATGGCCTAGAAATCGTTCCAGCAGGCTGGATTATAATTCTCTGAATCGGAGGATGAATCCGATTCCCAACAGCAGCAGGGGCATCCTTTATTGCAGCATTTCTTCTCCTCACCCACGAATGAGGTGGATGCAAGTCCCTTTAAAAAACAACTTTCCTCATTTTCCGTTACTTCCATTTCTAATTCTTCGTAAAGCCTTCGCGATCCAAAGTTCTGCAATTGTACTGCCCGATTGATCAGCAGCCGCAATTGTATATCCTGCTGCTCTAGACAGATCCTTAGACGCTTGTACTCTTCTCTATCTTTGTGGGTTTGGCATTTTTTTCCCCTCAACTCAGTGGCCATTGCCTTTAGATTTTGAATAACCAAATTTTGGGCATCGATTTCCTTGATCACCGCCAGATACTCCTTGTACATGGCCTGTTCCTGTTCGTCATCTGTATCGCTTTCGTTTAGGAGCTCAAAGAGACCCTCCTCCTCGGACTCCTGCTCCTCTTCTTCGCCGCCTTCAGACTCTTCTTCATTTTCGCCTTCGAGAGTTTCATTCACTTCTTCTTTCTCTTCCCCAAGCTGTTGGTCTTGAGGGGCCTCCTCCTCGGCGGCCTCTGCGTCCGCCATTTGATTGAGTTTAAGGGTTGAAGAGTTAGAGAGTTACGAGTTAAGGTTGTGGTTAATATTTTACATGATTTCTGGAAACCGATTTTGAAAGAAAAATAAAAGTAAACAATTTACTTTTAAGATGGTTTCAAAAATGAAATATTACGATCCCTAATAAAATATTTTTTTATACAAAAAACAGAAAACAAGCAAAAGAATTACTTATTTTGCCTTTAAAGTTGTATCAAAAATGAAATATTAAATGTTTACGATCCCTAAAAAAAATATTTTTTTATCCAAAAACAGAAAACAAGCTAAAGAATCACTTATTTTGCCTTGAATAAAGCCACAACTCGAACTTAACCCCCTCACTATCTGAAGTATCCTGTTGCGGGAACCCACTAAATGTCATCATTTTGGCATTTCCACTATTATTCTCTTCCTCCTTCTTCTACCATCTGCACACACGCCCCATTGCCAATTGGCACTTTGCACTCGAGAAAAGGGCGAGAAATAATAACGAAAAGCTTTGGGGAAAACGTGGAGCAGCTCTCCGCATGGCAATCGCCCATCAATTTGCTGCTCATCATCCAAGCACATCTTCGCCTGGGCAGCAGGGGGAGGGGGAAGCTCATTGAGCAATTCATTCAATCGGCGAATTCAATAAAGTACAACTAATAAAAAGAATAAAGAAACCGACGCAATGGTTGGTAATGGAAATGATGATGGCCAGGATAACAGAGAGAAATACAGAAAGGGGAGCCCAGTGACAGAATTACAATTTTCTCGCCATTTCAGCAAAGGAAAGAAAGCAAAAAAAAAAACAAAAACAAAAGGGGAAAAATTAAAGGGAAATCCCGCGCATTCTGGGCGCGCGCGTGTGGTGTATCTGTGAATGTGCGGTCTTAGTGGTCCATCAAATGCTTGTAAACAAAGCCAACAAACGACAATGGGAATGACGGGAACGGATGGGCCATTACATGGAGCTTGTTGGAACGACGAAGAGGGCAAGGCACACACGGCTGGATTGGCGGGCGAAGTGCAGTGCAATGGCAATGAGAGCAAAAACAAATCGAATGTGTGTGTGTGTGTGCCCCAGACAGAATAAGGGGATCAAAGCAAAACGGGCAAAAGACAAATACCCAAAGGGGAGCCAGGGGAGCGAAATGAACTGAATTGAACCAAAACCAAAGCAAAAAACACCCAGCAGAAACTTCTCTGGATGGATTTCTCTGCTCCTGTTTTCTGTTGCTCCTCGACATTTGACTCTCGATTCTCTCCACTCTCCACTCTCCGCCAAAGTGCCACGCCCACATTGTGGCGCATCATCCATGGCCAAGTGGCTTTTTTGGGGTTCTCTTTTTTGCGCTCTCCCCTTTTTTAGGACTGTCTGGTCAACTTCAAAACAAAGTCAACTCTTTGGGGAAAAAAACTAAAAACTTCAGCCGTCAAAAGGGCAAACGTTTTTGGCGCGCAAAATGGCGAAAGGTTGATACATTGCGTACTCTAAAAATTAGGGGGAAGTTTATGTTAAGAGGGGGGAAATGGCGCTGACTGCGACGTTGACTGCTACTGCGACGCCACCTTGCGTCCATTCACCCCGTTCATTTATTGTTTATGTGCATGTGTTTCTGTGTGTGTGTGTACAAAACAAACCCACATACACACAGTGGGGCATAGAGAGCAAATTTCATTTAACTGCGCTTCGATTCGATTCCATTCCATTTTCCATTTTGGTTTTTGGACCTTCATCGTCTTCTTCTGTCCTCTGTTGTTGTTGTTGTTTGTGCACTGTCTGCGGCTTGGGGATTTTTTTTTTATGCGCCTGTGCGCCTTCCCACGTTCTCAGTCCCCCAGTGCTGCCCCCACGTCTCTGTCGCACATCCAAGCGCCAGCCCGCCAAAACATGTGCAAAAAAAGAAGAAGTAAAGAGAAGTAAAAGCAGAAGCAGTAAAAGAATTCTTTGTGGATCTCTGAAATTTTTTTTTTCTTTTAGTTTATTTTTATTTTTATTTTTTTGTGGACTCTGATCTAGCTAAGGCGTAATTATTGTTGTTCTTTGGCTTGTGTAAAATCCGAGTTCGATGCACCGACGCCGGCAGAAGAATCAGAATTGCAGAGAAGCGACGACAAAGAGCGGGACCTCTCGCGTCTTGTGTTGATGGTTTTTATATCTAACAGATGCCACCTTTATTTTTTTTTATTGCGATTCTGCGATTTAGGATGCGGTCAGAAGATCGTTTGCGGTCTTCTCCTTCTTGTGCGTTCTTCTTGGAATGGTTGAGGGGGACAGGCTATGCCAGACATGGATCACACTGCAAATGCATGGCTAAGAGAAGGTTGTTAACCTATCTGCAAAGAGTCAAAGTCCCTGAGAGAGGAGAGCGAGTGTGTGTGATTTGACCCTTGGTGAACCCTTCACTTGGGGGAGATCCTAATTAGAAAACGATAAATTTTTGAATTTGTTCATCATTCATGGGTATTAAAATTAAATTTAATTTAAATTAATATTAAGGACTCTGAGTGAAGGTTTTTTCGGGCAAACGATTTTTAAAATAAATCCAAACTAAGTTTTAGG
The DNA here is from genome assembly GCA_035045905.1 of Drosophila anomelani. NCBI lineage: Eukaryota > Metazoa > Arthropoda > Insecta > Diptera > Drosophilidae > Drosophila > Drosophila anomelani. Next base: position 18,093,030 of record JAWNOO010000165.1, read on the forward strand.
AAATATGTATCTCTTCTCCAAATAAATCATAAAATAGTTGGTAATTTTCAATTTTCCAAAATTTAAATAAATAAAATTTAAAAAATTTTAATAAATAAAATTTAAAAAATTTTAATAAATAAAATTTAAAAAATATAACCAAATAAAATTTTCATAATAAAAATAAAATACAATTTTTAAGTTTTAATAAATAAAATTTTAATAATGTAAATAAAGTAAAATTTTACAAATTTAATTAAATAAAATTTTAATAATGTAAATAAAATAAAATTTTTACAAATTTAAATAAATAAAAATTTTACAAATTTAATTATTAAAATTTTAATAATGTAAATAAAATAAAATTTTTAAAATTTTATTAAATAAAATTTTAGTAATATAAATAAAAAAAAAAAAAATTTTAAATATAAATAATTTAAATAAATTTTAAAAATATAAATAATTTAGATAAATTTCAAAGTCTTTACATTTTTGCACGCATGAACTTTGACCTTACTGAACCCTTTTTCTCGCAATCCAAAATTAACCCCGCACATTTCGCTAGAAACGTGAATTGCGTATCGTTTGTACATGTTTCAGTTCCCAGAAAAAGTTTTCCAAATTAATTTCGCATAAAAAAAACAACAACAACTGCCAAACAAAGGCAGCAACAAATTTTGCGCCATAAAATTTGACAAGGGGGGCGAACGGGGGGTGGCATGTGGTGGGCGTTGCCAGACTGCCACAAAGGTCACAGTCATAGTCGTCGCACAGCATCGTCTAAGGGTCAAAGTTCAGAGACGCGTAAATTTCTGCAGCCGCCACCACCACCGGGAGTGGCCCTCTTCGTATTTTTTTGTTTGGGTAATTTTTGGGGCTGTCGTCGTCTGGTGAAGACAACAAATCACTTGGAGGTGAAGTGGGTGGCAGTCTGCGATGTCTACGTCTACGTTTACGCACCAAAGGAAGCAATGCGACAGCGAGAAAGCCATCACCAGTCGTCGTCCCGTTCAACGACAGCTGCAGACGTGGGATGACTCCTTCTTCGCCTGGCACAGGACTGTACCCCCAGGATCAGGACCTTAACAGATTCTTAGTAAATTGAGTTGAGTCATGTCAGGAGTCTAGTTTTGATTTGTTTTTTTTTTTCGCATTTAGTTCGTATCAAAACCTAGTAATGTGATCTATTTAGATTTTGGTATTAAAACCTAGTTCTGTGATTTATTTAAATCTTTCAGGCAAAACTATACATTTTTAAAGAACTTTTTTATCATAATGATTTATTTTAACAATATTTTCTTTTATTTTTTAACAAAATTCTTATAATTTTGATTTATTTTAAATATATTTTCATCTAATTTACAAATCAAAATAATCGTTCATCGCTCTCCGTCGTCTGCCATTCTGCTCTGCCGCCGCCCTTCGATAACTTTTCCTTTCTTTACGAAAGATTTTGGCTTTGGCTTTGCTTTTTTTTTTTTCGGTTTTGCGTCTTGTCTGCGTCTTTGTCTTCCTTTGCGTCTTGGCCTCCCCCCTGTGTGCTCATCCCGTCTGTCCTTCGGTCTTTGTTTGTTTTGTCTGCTTCTGATTTGGCGGGCAGACATATGTTGCTCCGAATGCTTCTGGGGATTTATTGGGGATTTTTTTTTGTATTTATCTAAAATAGCTTTCTGTCTGGGAAGGGGATGGATGGATCCTGCTGAATGTCGCTTTGATTTGTGGCAATCGTGCGCTAAACGTTGCAAATTTTTAAAGTGAAATTGCTTGAATTGTTCGTCGTCTGGGCCTGCTCCTCCTCGACAATGACAATATTGCGTCTGGATTTTAGATTTTGGATTCTGGTTTTTCTGGCGGCCGCCCTTCCTTTTATACTTTTCTCACCCTAAACGAGCCTCGTCCTTGTTCTTTTTGTGGGCTGTAAATAAACATGTTTAGCAATATGTCGCTGCCGGAGTGCTGCTCCTGTTGAATTTCACAAATCCTTTGTCCAAATCCCTAGCTTTCTGAAGATCAAGACGAAGTTATAGACAACGTCTGTTGAACGTTTTTAAATTCAAACTTTTTGCCTGCGAAATTCAAATGAATTAAGGCGCCCCGAGGCTGTCTTACTGGTTTTTGGTTAAGAGGCGAAGGACTTGAAGGACTTTTCAATGAGAATTGGAAATTCCAAATCATTATTTTTTCTCTATTTTTAATCAAAATATATTTTTTTTAAATATATCGAAGCAAAGCAGCCTCTCTCCTGGTTACCCCTTTCAAAATGCCTGACTAATCCTTCAATGACCACAAAGGACATTGAACTGTTTCCCTGATACATCACACACACACACACACACATCCCAAAAAATAAATAACCTCACCGCCGGCAAACAAATAAATAAACCCCCCAAACCCTTGAAACTTGCTTTCAACTCCACCGATGCCGCCATGAGGGCCAAAAGCCTGAGCCTGGTGTGGCAGGTGCAAAACTACATCGAAAGCAGGTGCAATTTTGGGCAAGAGATAATAGGGATCGCCTGTCTGGTGGCGCTAACTGGTCCAATAACGGCGATTCAATCAACAACAACAACCAACAGCAGCAGCAGCAGCAGAGTCAGCGTATCAGCCTTTGTTTTTGGCCCTCTTCTGGGGGTTAGCATTTAAACGTTTTGGTTCAACCAAGTTGAGGTCAGGGGAAAAGGCAGAAGAAGTGGTGCTTTATGGGGGTCTACACGGGGCTTGTCGCTAAATATTTAATAACGTAACGCATCCAGCTGCCAGCAGCCGCAGGACAATGACGCCAGTCACAGGCTTACTCCATTTTTGCACGGAGAGAAAAGGATTTTAGAAAACCAATATGACATTTGTGTATTATTTGAATTATTTTTGACTTTAATTTGAATTATTTTGTGCTTCAATTTGAATTTAATTTTGCTTTAATTTGAATTAAATTTTGCTTTCATTTGAATTATTTTTTGCTTTTCTAGCCAGAGCTTTCTTATCCTTAAAGTATTCTCAAAAATCTAGCAAGATCTTTCTTGTTCTTAAAGTAATTTAAATATTTTTTATATCTCTACAAAATATTCTTTAAAATCAAATTTTCAAAAGATTTTTATTAATTTTCGTCCCACAACATAGTGCTATATTATATTTCTTTATTATTTACATAATTACTCCATAAAAAATGATCAAAATTTCGTTGAAATCTATTTAAATCTAAGCATCTGAAAGCATGTTTTATTTTCTTAATTTATCGATAACTGCTTCCCGAGTTACTAAATAAAAACAAATGTTTAAGTTAATAGTTGCTCATTTTTTACTTGGAAATTTAGATTTAATTTTCCTGTGTTGAATTTTCTCCTACCCCCAGTAAGAGTCTCCCCTCTAAAAAACCCCTTGCAAATAGTACTTGAATTGTTCACTTTCGTCTGGCGCTACTTCAGTCCATGTGGTTTTCTGCTGCCACACCGTCGACGTCGGTCTGCAGCATTCCATCTCTCCGTCTAACTAGAGGTTTTTTTTTGTACTGCGGGTGGAGGAGCTATAAAGAGTTTGGGTTAGAGGTTCTTTGGAAGCACGCAAAAATTTTACGATTTGTTTTGTTTTGTCTGTCTGCCACCATCGCCTGTCCTCGTAAAATTTTGCAATGTCAATGACGCCGGCGGGGTGCTTCGTAAAAATATAAAAAAAAAAACCAACCCTTGGCCAAATAAATCGCACACAAAAATAAAAGCGAAACCGAACGGCGGTCGGTAGGCGTGGCACTCGCACTCGCACTGGACCTGCATAAGCTCTCTGAGTCCCCGATAGTCCAATCTGCGAGTCAGAGGCGTAGATCATTGTCCTTGGCTGAGTTCATTCACACGGCCGCTCCTCAGGGGAGAACTCGATTTGGGGATGAAATGGAATAGAAGCAGTGTGAAGGGAATGATGTGAAATTGAAGTTTTGGGGAGAGAGATATAACATAAAAACATTCGATAATCCATTTTATAATGGCTGAAGATATAAAACTTATTATTTAGTATTTAAATATGTATGCCATATGGATATTAAATGATATAATATGATATGATATGATATGATATGATATGATATGATATGATAAAGATATGATATGATATGATATGATATGATATGATACGATATGATATGATAAAGATATGATAAAGATATGATATGGATATGATATAATACGATATGATATTATATGATATGATATGATAGTCGAGATAATTTATGAGAAGTAATGGTTACAATACGGATCGAGAAGAAAATATAACACCGAAAACATAAACATAATACACATAGTATGAAGTGATTAAAGTTCTATTTTTCAAGATAAAAATGGGAGAAAATTGTTGTCTTTTTAAGGGTCTTAAAAACGAAAACTTAATTTAAAATAAGCTCTTTTGCGATTGATTTCGTTTGTCGATTTTTAATATTGAACCAGCGAAACGGCTGAACTACAATGTGACTACAGTATGGTAGCTACCTCAACGCAATTTCGTCCTCATCCACATCCTCGTTTTCGTCCTCATCCTCGTCCTCCTCCTCGTCTGCGGCCCGCATCTGTCTGGGAGCTCTGCCTGCCTTGCTATGCTCTGTGGTCTGGATTCGGTCTCTGCTCCCTGTTCTCCTAGCTCTCTGTTTTGGTTTTGGTTTTGGTCTCTGGTGTGGTGGTGCTGTTGTCGTCGTCGTCGTCGTCGCTTGGTGGTGGCGTCGACGACGAGTAGCAGCCGGGGCCCAGAGCTGTTGATGGTGGTGGTAGTGTAACCGACCTAGGACTTGCCATGTGGTATTGTCTGCTGCACTCGGTTCAGTTCGGTTTGGTTTGTGTTTTGCCCTTTTATTTTTTTGCTCCCCCAATTGAGGCATTTGGCGGGAAAACTCGCTAGCAAAACAGAACGTGAAAGAGCTCTAGCAAAAGGGGCATGGCCTCGCACCCGAGGCACGAATGCAAAAAAAAAAAAAAAAAAAAAAAAACAGAAAGCCAACGAACAGGCAAACAGGAACAGGCCAACAGACTCGACAGAACGTGGAAAGCCAAGTGCCCAGGAGCCGAAGTCAGAGACTAACTCCCCGAAATGGAAACCCGAAGCAACCTTAAGAGTGACACAGAGGGCGAGTGGTTAGCAAAATTTCTTATTGGGCCTAGACAGAGGCTAGCGGTAGGAGCTCATAGTTAAGGTTATAGTTGGGAGATATAATTATATCAAATAAAATTTATAATGCAAAAAAGTAATAAGGAAGAAATAAATATAACTAAAGATCTTGAAATATTTATATTTATTTTTTATTGCTAGACACTCTTCACTTCACCTTAGCTGTAGCTTGTTGTTGTTGTTTCTTTTATGATGAGCAACATGCGAACCGATTCTAAACTGTGGCAACATCATTATGTACCATAAAAGCGGCAAGAGACCAACAATTCTTGGGTTCCAGGGCTCTTTGGGCTTTTTGTTGTTTCTTCGGTGTCTGGCCAGTGCGCAAGGTGAGGACCAGTCTCAGACCCTCAGTATCAGCCGCTGCTTCTCCCTGCTCCTCTCGTGCTACTCCCTGCTCCTCTCGTGCTACTCCCTGCTGCTCCCTACTCCTCTCCTGCTCCTCCCTGCTCCTCTCCTGCTCCTCCCTGCTCCTCTCCTGCTTCTCCCTGCTGCTTCCCCTTTCGCTTTAGGCCTACGCCAAGCTTCTGACTCTGGTCGTAAACTGATATTGGGGTCGACGACTGCTAATTTGTGGACAGCAACAGCAGCAGCAGCAGCAGCAAACAAAAACAACAACAGAAAATGCGTGCCGAGCGACGCATAATGACAGAAGGGGGGAGATGAGGTGGAAGAAGCCACATGTGTGGTGTACAGTTGCGGGGCGTGGCCGCACACACACACAACATGATGATGAAATGGCAGTTGAAAATTTTGAATTTGTTTACATTTTTTGGCGGGATATTCATCTGATGATTAATGCTTTTTGTCCTTAAATTGGAGTGTTTCTTAATGATAAAAAGACATCTAGGATTTGGAGACTATAAAACTATGAAATGGCAGTTGCAACTTTTGAATTTTTCATCAAATTTATGGCGGGATATTTGAAGATTAATGCTTTTTATCCTTAAAAAACTATAAAACTAAGTATAGTTACAAAATTGTACATCAAGTTGGCTATCAAATTAGGCCAACAACCAACAAAAAGCATTAGAAACAAGCTTTTAACTTGTTTAATATTAACAAATCAAATATTTCTCTATAAAATATTTCTCTAATAAATATTTCTCTATTAAATATTTCTCTATGTAATATTTCTTTCTTTATATTTCTTTAAATCAAACATTTTTTTACCAAAAAACTTTCAATTTCTAAAAAATGTATAAAACATATATAAAACCTCCCCCTCTTGCCATACATATATATTTTTTTCTAATTATATTTTAATTAAAATATGTTTGAGAGGCCTGGCAAAAAGTAAACAATAAATACAGGAGAAGTTTTAGGAAAATGCTGATAATTTATGGGCTAAGCATAGGCCAGGCCTCGGGGCCTTGGAAGGATGGATGGCTGGGTGGATGGGTGGAGGCCAAGACAAGCTCAAGTAATTCGAATTGAATGAAGTGCGCGACGACTGCCTCCTTACGCACCAGGAAGTCCAAGGGAGCCCTAGACAGGCTCTACTTCTTCGTGGGCGGAGGGGGGCATCAGGGGGATCGGGGGTTCACGCACACGGACAAAAGGCGAACCCTAGTCTGGTTTTATTTACATTTTTTGTAGGTCTTTGACTGGGTTGTTGTACTCCTCTCCTCTCCACTCCACTCCACTCCACTCGATGCTGATGTTTGTTGGTGGTGGTTTGGTTGCTGCTTCAGGCAGTTTTGTTTTATTCCACGTTCTTTTTTTTTTAACATTTGTGCTGCTGCTGCTGCTGTTGCGCCTCACCGCCAGACGATACCCACAAGCTGGCAGGAGTGACGCACCAAATACAAATGAGGGAAGGAAGGACCGGGACCCAAGGACTTTTCAGAAAGTGCGTCGATATTTTGTGCGTGGCCAGGAAGCAACGCACGAGCGCGCCTCCTCCTACCTCTCGCCATCTGTCTGTCTGTCTCAGAAGCTGAGCGGCGGCTCAGACACGGGAGCAGGAGAACGGTGTAGTCAGGACTCAGGACTCAGGACTCGTTTTGGGTCTTAGCTTGGCGTTGAAAGTTTAACGAACCTTTGGCGTTTCCTGCCCAAGGACCTCGTCTTTCCCCGAACTTGGACCTTTTATTACACTTTTTTTTTTGCTTTCTGTTTACCAAGCGAGAGAAATACAAGAAGAACTCAAAAAAAAGGGGGAGTCTAGCGTCCAGTTTTCGGTTTCATTTCAAATCGTCCGAGTGAGTCTTAACCCATGTTTGACCCTAAGGGGGCTTCTACTTGGTACAAAATTTGGCTTCAGGTTATAAATATGAAAAAAATATTTAAAAAAGTGATTAAAATGATATAATTCTTAAAAAGTTTGTGGGTTGTTTTTGTTTTAAATAATTAATAAAGTTTATTAAATCATTAATAATTGTGCTTTCTTAGGATTTTGAGAAAAATGAGGGATTTCTTGAAAGAAGAATTCAAATTCTTTAAAAATCAAGCTGAAATTTGATAAAAAGTTTATTAAATCATTAAGAATTATGCTTTCTTAGGATTTTGCTGACAAGAATTAGAAATTTCATTAAAAAATAAGCATTTCCCATTAGAATTCTTTAAAATTTAAGCTGAAATTTGATAAATAAAAAGAAAACTAATTCCATAAATCGTTTCCTGTTTAAAATAAAAACTAATCAAATTTTAATTATGATTTCTTTATTATTTTAAATTTATTTTCATATTTTTTGTGATTTTTTATGACATACGTTTTTTATGGCACATCGTTAGGGTTAAAATGAGGGTTAAAAGTTCGATCCAAGATCCAAGTCTCCTCCTAGTACTCAATGGAGTAATCGAAGGTGCCGAAATGCTCGTACTTCTTCTCAAAGTACTTGGCAAAGGTGTCCACATAGTAGACCTTGACATCCTTGAAGTAACCGTTGGGCACAAAGAAGCTGTACTCATCGATCTGTCGGTCGAAGGGATAGCCGAAGGGTTTGCTGTCCACAAACCGAGTGCCAGTGCCAACGCCCGAGGAGTAGGTGTAATCAAAGTTGGAGAACTGCTCGTATTCCTCGGTGTAGGGCGACACAAAGAAGTAGAACTGCATGGGGAAACCGTGCTCCCAGCCCTTAGGCAGGACCAGGCGATCGGGGAAGGCATTGTGGGGCTCGCTAATGTCCAGAGGGAATTCATACTTGCCTTCGTAGGCCAGCATGACATACTTGTAGAGTTCGGTGTAGGTGATCCTGTCCTCGGCGGTCCAGGTGAACTCCTTGGAGCTGCGCTTGATGGTGTTGCTGCCGGCAACGAAGGGATACACAAAGCTGTCGATTTGCACAAAGTTCTTGCGGTTGTATTCCAGCGGGATGACGCGGCCGAACTCGTCGAACTTGGGGCCCAAGAAGACACGGACAACTCCCTTCTGGGCGGCCTTGGACTCAATGGTGAAATCAAACTCAAAAGGCTTGTGGTTAAGACGAGCCTGACGGGCCAACAGAGCCTTATCCCAAACGAACTGTCCATCGACAAAGGTCATCTTATCGTTCAACAAATTCGTGACATCAAAGTCCACAATGTCGTAGTAGGTCACCAGCTTGCTCACAGTCACATCCTTGATGGTGAATTCCTCGTAGAAGAGATCCTTCTGGGTGTATGGCTTCAGGAAGTATTTGAAGTGATAGAAGACATCGGTGAATTTCTTGTAGAAAGTGTAGAAGAAGGGATCACGCAACATGGTCTCAAAGTTGAGGAAAATGTTAGGGAAGACCTCCATGTCGGTGTAGTCAACATCGGCAAAGTACATATGAGCCAGCATATAGTAATAGTTGAAGAAATACTTGTCGAAAGTATCGGCATTGCCCTGCAGGTAGTTGCCAATGAATTTGACAGCCTCCGGCTTGTGCAGATCGATCACCTGACCATCGGCGGTCTTGTAGAAGCCCGTCTCCAGGGTCTTGTAGACGCGGCTAAAGAAGTTCTGCACTTGGTTGTACATCTCAAAGTTGCCGTAGGTATAGAAGTCATAATAGTTCTTGCGGTAACTGTAGCCAATGCCATTGTAGTACACCAGCTGAGGATTATATCCATACTCGATTTGCTTGTACCAGAAGAACTCGGGGATATCGCCATAACCATTGGTCAGTCGCTCCTGGTAGTAACGAGCCAGAATCTGTTGAACATTGTAGATCCAGAATTCGCCGCGACGATCCTTGTCCAAACCGAACTGCTTGCCGTTCAAGAAGAAAGCATAATCCATATTGAGGTAGTACCAGTAGGCGTTCCAGCCCAGATCCTCGGTGAAGTAGCTCATCTTGGTCTCTTGGTTGAAGAAATCAATGTCACGGGTATAGTCAACGGGCATATAGAACTTCTTCAGACCCTTCAGCACATCCACATACTTGGGATCGTTGACAAAAGAGCCGAAATTCTCGCGCAGGAAGAACTTATCCTCGACATACCACTCCTGGTCCAGACCCATCATTTTGTACCACTGCCAGGTCTTCCAGTCCTTGGTGTAGAAGTAAAAGTTGCCAGTGAATTCGCTGTAGTCCTTGTACAGGATATCCTTGTACTCCTTCTCGTACATAATGTACTTGCTGAACACTTCATAATCGAATTTCTCGGCCTCGTACACAAACTTGCCATTGAAGAAGTACTGAGGGAAAATCTCGTAAATCTGGGGCAGGATCAGACCCTCAAACTCGGGCTTGTGGATCACGGCCAGGGTCAGGGCATAGACAAACATGCCCTCGTTGACATGGATGCGAGCCCAGGCCACATTGCGGACGAAAGTCTCCCAGTCCTTGGCGTAGTAGAAGAAGTTGAACAGACCGTAGGCCTGCTTGTGGTGGGTCTTCACCAAAGCGCCGAAGAATTCACCCTTGGGCAGGAGGGCGCCCAGCTTGTAGGATTCCCAGAATTTCTCCATGTAATAGTCGAAGTTCTAAAGGGAGAGAAAGGATTCCATTTCATGAAGGAGAAGTTTCAGGAATAAAACCCGTCCCCCATTGCTTACCTCATAGTGTTGCTTCTCGACAATCAGCTTCTGGCCCAGCTTGATCCATTCCTCGAAATTGAGGGGATCCTCAACACGGTAGACGATCTCGAAAAGGAATTTCTGCTTCTCAAGGAAGTCCTTGTCGGCGATCTTGACCTTCTGCGTGGGCACACTGAATGCGGCCACGCAGCCCACAAGGGCCAATATCACTAGGGTCACCTTCATCCTGGTTGCTGTCCTTTAGTCCTGCTCTTCTTCCTTGATTCCTCAACTGCTCCGGCCTTGGTACGCTGAACGACCAACACCTAAAGTCTGTTGTCTTTCAGTGCAATTCGCTTGGGTTTATATAGCCGCCTTGCATTGGCATCATATCAGCTTTGGACAATTCCAAAAGTCAGCATAGGTCCCACTGAAAATAGACCAGGCTTATCTTTGACTTTGGCCAAATGATGCTGTCATCGGATGATGATCAGAGGTCGTCTGCGCCAGGTGGAGATAAGATAAGAGTTTCCTATGCGTTGGCGGCGGGTTCCTATTTTGGCAACAGAGGCTGCTGCAGTGCGATAATGCTTTTTAGTGCTTTTGATTTGAACTCTCAATGCCAATCTGCTCTCAAGCTGAGTTCAAGATTACTTTTAGGTGACTCTGACTCTGGGTTTTGCATTGCCATCCGGAACTTTGGTACTTTGGAAAATATTCCATAATGGGAGGCAATCTCTGGTGTATTAAGTAATTTGGAACAAATAAGTAAAATATATTTAAATATTTATAGAAATTTATTTTGCGTAGGTTCGCAGGCCAACAGAAAAGTGAAGCTTTACTTAAGGGAATATAAAATTTGTTACCGTAGGAAAATGGAGCAATATTTAATGGGATTTTTAGAAATTTATTATAATTTTATGGTTAAAGTTATTAAAGTATATGAAAGAAATTAAATTGATTAATTTCATTAATTTTATTAATTTCATTAATTTGATCACTTTCATTAATTTTATTAATTTTATGAATTTCATTCATTTTCCATTAGTTTAATTAATTTTATTAAATTCATAAATATTATTAATTTCATTAACTTCATTAATTTCATTAATATCATTAATTTGATCAATTTCATTATTTTATTAATTATATAATTTTATTATTTCAATTAATTATATCAATTTTATTAATTTTATGAATTATATATTTTTTTAATTATATTAATTTCATTCATTTTATTATTTCTGTTAATTAGATTAATTTTATTATTTCTTTTAATTTCATTCATTTAATTAATTAGATTATTTTATTAATTTTATTTTGTTAATTTAATTTATTTATTTAATTAATTTATTTTAATTTTATTATTTTATTTAATTTTTTTGTTTACATTTTTTTTTGCCTTTTATTTAGTTAACCTATTGCAGTCCTTTTCGTGGCCATTTCTATCCTTTATCAGCCTTCGACTTTAACACTTGGCTGCCGCCTTACTTGAGAAGTAACAAGGCAATAGGATGAGGTGGGGGGAAGTGTAAATAAATTGGCAGATAATTTATGCCATCTGCCCTGTGTCTATTATCCCGTGTCCAGTGTCTATTATCCCGTGTCCTGTGTGCGATGCCTGGACCTTCTTCAGGTCCCCTCCCTGCTGCTTAGAAATCAGCGCTCACTGTCTGCGATCAAGGTCAATGTGCGTGTTGTGTCAGTAACCTTTGCCCAGACACGCCGCCACCCCTCCTCCCCTCCACACTCACCGTTTTTGCTCCTGATTTTTATTATATTTGGGTTTGTACTTACTTTTTTTCCTCCTTTTTTTTTTTTGCCCGGCAATGTCTGGCCCGAAAAGAAGCAACAAAAAAAATATAAGATTTGAACAGATGTGCAAAATACTGAAAAGTCGCCCTTCTTGTGTGTTGATTTTGGAGTAGCATTTGATTTGCCATAATCGCATATTAGACGTTTGCCCAGCATTTATGTATTTACTTTATGTGTCTGTGGCCCACAGACTTGCTCTTTCCCCCGAATCTGTATTCTTTGAGCCAAGTTCTTTGGCCTTGAGTGAGGGAAAAATCGCAAATTGAAAGCTGGCTTATCGCTCAAATCAGTTATCAGATCCACTGTTTGACAGTTTCTGTTTCAGGGCTCTGCAACTTATATATAACTTTGATGTTTTGATTCTGGAGGAAGGGACAAGCACAGCAATCAAGTTGTCTTGTGGAAAATTATAGGAAAATTGCTGGTTAAATTGAGTTAACTGTGGCGTAAATAAGCCAAAATAACTTGAAATGACAGCTTAAAAATATTAATAAATTGGTTTATGGTTTAAAATTGATAGAAAGAGGATTTTTATAAAAATAAATTAAGATTTTGAATAACTTTTTATATTTGGATTGGAAATTTCTACAATTAAAACAAAAGATTTTACCCAAAAAATACTGCCATACATTTTTAATTAATTTTTGAAAGAAAGTTTCCATTTGTTGCCTTTTTATTTTTTTATTACCACCTTTCCCTCTTACTGCCATATCTCATTCTGGCTGCTATCAAAGTCAAGTTCTAACTTTTGCCTAATTACCACAAAAATGCCATCCACTTATTGCCTTTGCTTTCCTTTTGTTTTCAGTTTGTGCTGACAAATAGTTTGAATAATTGCCTTAAACTTAAAACCCCCCGTTTTCCCCTTCACCATGCCGACCCAGATTGTTGCAGCCAATATATCATTCATTATCCTTCATGAAAAATTAGCAATCGCATTTTGTCTGTAAAAATAAAATTACAAAAAAAAGAAAGAGCGCCAAGGGAAAACATTATAGAGAGAAACCAGAGAAGAAAAGAGCAAGAAAAGTTTTATCAGTAACGAGACAGTCAAGGGAAATTTTTTTTAGGTTGTAAGTGGGGGGGTTGGGGGTTTGGGGTGTTGAATGTGCAACAAGGTCCTGGACCAAGTTTTAGCAGCAGTTTTCTTTTTGGCATAGCATAAAAATTAGGTAATAATGATGGCCATAAAATATGATTTGCACACAGCGAAAAGATGGCCAAGGAGGAGTGAGAGCAGGAGTGAGGAGGGAGGAGGAAGGAGGACCCATGTCCGTCTCCTTGGCTAAGAAAACTTTTCCAATAAAATCAGACACACTCCGAGAGAGAGAGAGCGAGGTCAAGCCGATGCCGTCATCGATCATCCAGAAAAAAAAAAACAATAAGGAAAAAATAACATTCAACACTTCAGAGTGAGAAAAGTCGGGGAAATACCCTACAAATTATTTTAATTTTATACAAAATTATTTGCTTCTTATAAAGCTTGATATTTAATAACAATTAATCATTAAATAATAATAAAGAGGACCAGTAAAACCTGGAAATACCCTTTTAATCATTTCAGTTTGAAGGCCTTAAATAATATAAATAAGGCCAGTAAGTTCATTTTTCTTTATTTAAAGTTTAAAATAGTAAATAGTAAATAATAATAAATAAGACTAATAACACCAATAAGCTAATAAACTAATAAATAATATTAAATAGGACCATTAAAATCTTTTTTGCTTCATTTAAACTTCTCTTTGGTTTATCATTTTCCTTAACATAATTTTAAAATTAGTGAAATAGTTTGAATAATTATTTGTATACCCTTAAAAAAGGGTACTCAATATTTCCCGATGAAAGGGAAATAAAATGTATGCCAAAGTTTTATTGAAATGAATTAAAAAAGTTGCTACGTTGACGGTAATTAACTCAGATCTCACCCGGAACTCACAGGCAGGATCTCCTCCAGCCATTTCTCTCACCATTTTCTCCCCTACCATTTACATTTCCCTCATTTTCCGCCTTCATATATACATATATATATATATATATAGAAGCCACCACTGAAGCTGTCCGGAAAATGATTCATAATAATTGCAATGCGGCATCGTTTCGCCCCGAAAAGCTCGAAAGTCATACATCGTCCTGTTGGCACCATAAAATTGACAAATGTGTCTGTAAACTTGGCTAATAATGCTGCGTCCGAATGGTGGCCCAAAGTGATGCTCCTCCTTCTCAGTTTCTGTCTCATTGCTGCATTATTTGAAGAGTGATGTCCCCTTTATGATCTCAATGAGAGACTGTGATATGAGGTTTTGCTCAATTTTTACCTCTATTGATTGCAAAAGAATTTAAATTTAAGTTTAATTTACCTTTTTATTATAATATAAAAATACATTTAACCCAAGTGCAATACCCTATTGCTTTTATAATATTTAAAGTAGGGGTCAAGAGTTCGAAAGAAAGATTTATTGTATGCGAAAAACAAGTTAATGGAAATTAGATGATGGCTTTCGATAAACGCAAAATGCTGCCAATATATCAACAACAGCAGCAGCAGTGGCAGTGGCCAGTAGCCTGGTCAAAGTAAACAAACTTGGGGTCATTGTCATTGTCATTGCCAGATGATTAGAAGAAAGCTAAGCCGCTGCGGCGGAGTCCGGAGTGGCATTGAGATTTTAATGGCTTTTCTGTGCGCGCTCCAAGAATTATGACAATGCGACGAGATATTATCGCTAATCGAGAGCCCATTCTGAATGGATGGACAATGTGTGTGGGGTGTGGGGTGGGTCTTGGACTTACTTCAGAGTTCAGTTAACCGAAACCAAGTCGTTGAGATGAGACATAATTTATGGCGCACAGAGGGCACACATCTTTATGGTTATCTATCAAGTGAGCACTAACTCTGGGGATAAATATCATATAATTATTTATGGTGAAGTGTGAAGAAAAAATAAATTCGAATGCATAAAAATAGAATGCGGTAATTCATATTTTTAGTTATATAAAAATTCTTTAAAAATTCGTAAAATTAAGAGAATGAGAATTTATTTATTCTTCATATTTCCCAAAGAACAATCCTGGTTTAATTTTTTTAAAGAAATTTCCTTTTCGGAACCTTCTTTAGGTTTCTACATTTTCCCGAATTTTTATCAATTCATTGACTAAAAATGCCTCACACAATCTCTGCCTCTGATATTGATTAAGAACGACGACAAGGATTGCATTAATTTTGCTCCTTGTTTATTTTTGCTTTTGGTTTTTTTGAAAAGAGATTACGGCACGCTTTTGAAATGACCGACACCAGTTCAGTGGTCAGCAGTTCCAGGAATTCCGACTGCAGTTATGTGTCTCTGGCTTGGAGGAGATTCCCACATCGAGCCAGAGCCAGAGCCCAGAGCCATAAAGAATATAAAGGACACGAAACGATCCCGGGACTCGAAACTCTTGGGGTCTCGGTTCCAGCCAGGGCGTTAATGTGCGAAGTGCGTCTGAATGAGTTTCGCCAGAAGAACGAATCCCCGAATGCCTATCGTTGGTTGGCGGTTGCCTATTGTTAGGTAGGCAGGCCAAGCACAGGACTGGCTCTTCAAGGAGCCGAGAAGCAGGCAGCAGCATCACAAAAGGTAAATCACCTTTGGGTCTTGTTTGCCCTCGAATTTGGTCAACCGGAGAGTTCATTGTCAAGTTCAGCGGGCAGCGTCGTTGTCTGGCATTGAAGTATCTCTGAATCTGTATTTGTATTTGTATTTGTATCTGTGTCTGTCTGCATCTTAGTTGTATCTGTGCGCTGCGCTTGCGTCAAATTTGTTGCTCAGACTTTTGTTTGTTTTTTGTTTTTTTTTTTTTTTGGGCTTTTGTTTTGGTCCACCAAAGGATGCTCCATAAAACAAAAAAGCTATTCGAAAGTGACATTTATGTGTTTTTAATTCCCTTTTCTGTGTGTGTGTGTGTGTGGGGGATCTTTTCTTATGCTTTTCTAAGGAATTTGCTGGTTTTCGGGGGAATTTACCTTGCAGGAGCTCATTGAACTGCAGAAGACTTGAAATGATTAAAAAACAGAACCTAAAAAAGGCATTTTAGGAATTTGTTTGAGAATTAAATTTGTTTTTATTTTAAATATAATATTTTAACATTAAAAAAATACTTAAATATTTATTAGTTATATTCAGAGAAACTAAAAAAGGAATTATTTATTTTATTTACATTTTTCATAAATATTTTTCTATAAATAATTTGAAGTTGTCATAAAATTTAATTTAATTTAATGTTTGTACTAAAAAATCGCCTTATAAAATCTAATTAAATCTGAAAATCCCTCCGAATTTTTGTATTCATTGATAATTTCTTAACTTATTTCAATGCTCCTTTGATTGAGTCCTAAAATGATCCCAAATCGTTGATATTGTACCCGAAAATTAATGAAGGCAATTAAGGGAAGCAACTTTATTTCAAACTGAAAACACAGAAAACAAGATCGAAATCGAAAAGAATCGAGAAGAACAGTTCCAAGGATATTTAAAACGAAAAATCAGGCAAGAAATACCCAAAAGGCCAATCACCTTAGGACCCAGGAGAAGGACTACAAAAAATTATAACAAGCTTTAGGAACCGATTTTTTTCTTTTCTTTTTTTTTGGCTTTAAGGCTCTCCTCCCACCTGGGAAACCGAGACACAGACAGACTCCTCCGACTCCTTTTTGTGAGGAGCCTCCTTTAGCCACGCTAAAGTGGCCATAAAAATCATAATGAAGCGGCGACTAAAACAAAATGCCATAAAATGCCTTAAATGAGAACAACACACACACATAAAAAGGGCCAAGAGGCGAGAGGGACGTTGTCCGATGTCCTTCTTGGAATTTCGACTCGGCGGCAACTCAAAAGCAGAATCCAATTTTCGGGTTCTGAAGCTGAGCGACTTTCACACAGGCAGCGCGGAATTCATTCAACAGTTTTGTAATCGAAGTGAGTAGGAAAAGGTAAAAACCAGGAGAAGATCCGGAGAGAAAGGCATATATGGAGAGGGAGAACTGCATTCAATGACCTGAGACAGGTAACAGAATTTCGCGATTTTTGTTTCGATTTGATTCGTGTTTTTTTTTTGTGTCTTTTTTTTTGGTGGCGTTTAAATGTTGTCAAGGCAAGGGATATAGGGATATATGTAGTTTATGATCTGTTTTGGTGTTGAGGCTTTTTTGATATTTATTTGAGAATTTATTAGTTAATGAATATCAGAGAGTCGTATTTGGTTTAAAAAAAAGATCGTTATTATTAGAATTTATATTAATAATGTTTGGTTTCATTAACAACAAATGTTTCAGGAACAGATTGGAGAAAATTCAAAATAATATAAAAAACTTTTAATTTAATTACAAAATTAGTTTTATTACAAAGAAAACTTTAATAAAAAAAACCACTCGCTCTAGTTTTTCCTCAAAATGAACACTTTCTCAACCAGTTTTTTTTTTGTTTTTATTTTGACAACTGAATTTCTCTCCTTGAGTCAAATTGAGCACAAAAGTTGAGCAATTTTTTAATGTCTAATACTTTGCTTTTACGATCTGGGGCCCAACAGATTTTTAATGGTCAATCGTAAAGTTTAATTTTGGGTGCACTCTCGTAATTGGCATTTACAATGCCAAAACAAAAAATAAAAAAAACCAAACCAAGGCGGCTCATTGAAATGTTTTTGTTGCTGTCGCAGCCCTAAATGGCCTTTGATCCGATCCCCCCCAATGACGGCATCTTCCAAAAAAAAAGCAGATGCATTACACTCAATTAAACAGTTTAATTTAATATCTTTTTTTATGATTACTAATTGTGACAAGTTTTTAATGGTCGTCGTCCCTTTAACAAAAATTAAAGCCAAATAAAATGCCATTTTATAGCCCGCGATCTAAAGTCATTAGTCATTAACTTTTGGGTATCATATTAATATGTTCAGTTTTATCACTAGTACGTTATGCCAGTAATCATGAAACCAATTATTAATAAATATATAAACAATTAAAAACAATAAAAAAAAGTCCACTTTACAATTTCCTACCAATTTTATAATAAAATCATTTCCAACGCCTGCGGCGCCTGGGGCGGAGTTGTTGTTTAAAAGATCATTATTGCCAGGTGATCATGTTTGGGAACCGGGAAGAAGAAGCCCCAAAAAACCGGACAAAAACAAAAACAAAAACAAAATAAAAACGGAGCCAAGCTTTTCTTGGCGCCCAGCAACTCACTCAACTGTTTAACGGAGCCACACGCAAATGCAAATATTACCATAATTATCGCACAAATCCCACAGACCATGACTAAAGCAATCGCGCCGCGTCCATTGCAGACAATCAGAGTTTGTGCTCTGCCCCATTGTGTATCGTATCCCTCCACCTGGCGGCCAGGGCTGGTGGCTACCCACTCCTCTCCATCCTCCTTCCTCCATCTCTCCTTTACGGCTTTACGACAAGGCATGCAATCGAAATCTATTTACCATGCAGCTAACGCTAAGGGGAACCCCCGAGTGAAGAAAGCGGCTCATTACAGGTTGCTCTGTCTTGCTATTGCTTTATTGTTGTGGCTTTCTTACAATGGGTGATACCCTAACTTATTAGCTATGCGAGTTTGGAAAAGAAAGATATGTTTGAGGGGGAAAATCTAAATCGATTGATGGTTACAAAATATATTTTAAAAACTGTTATATAAATAAATTAATATTAAAAAAACTATTATGAATTTTACCTTTGTTTCTTTACAGTTGGCGATCATTTAATATCAAGATCAATGAGATATATCATCAAGGAACCTTATGCTATGATCTACATTGAAATTGGAATAAATTATTTAAAGGGTAAGTGTATATTTTGGTGTTTTGTTATTATTTAAATTACAAACATTAGTAATTGCTTTTGGTATCCTCTAATCTTTGTTTAAGAAATCCTCAATTTTCAATATATCTTCTATAAATATTTTTAATATTTTAATAAATAAATAAAGATTATTTTTGTAATCCTTTGTTTTGTAACTCAAAAGCTTTGATGTCTTATTTATTTTTGTATTATTTTTGTGATCCTTAAAATACGATATTTGTGGCGACGACATGGATGTTTTTTGTAACTCCAAAGCTTTATTATTATTCATTTCTCTGCAAATATTTAATTTATTCTATATTTTCCATAAATAAATTGAAAAAGTCCATCCATCTCCATCCCAATATTCAGGGTAATCCCTATTCGACTTGATTCAATTTTGAACTCAAAAACTTTGGGTATTCTTAGGCTCTTCCCCCGCGGCGGTAGTTAATTTTGTTTTGGTTACATGCCATGGCTATATGGATGGCTATATAGCAATTTATACCCCATATTTGCCGTTCGCCATTCGCCATTCGCCGTGCCCCTAATAAAAGTCACTTGATTGGAACTGCAAGTGGCTGCGGCGGCAGCAGCACCGTTTTATTGGTTTATTATGGCGACGCTGTGCCTCCTGGGGGCCGCCGCCGCCGACGCCACAGTTTCTATAAAACAAAAAGAAAAACAAGATGGACATACAGTCGGGTGTCCCGACAGTAGAATACCATGTACCATTACAAGGCGCGTCCCAAAATTATATAAAAGAAAGAGAATAAGAATAAAAAACTGAGACAAATTTACATATAATGCAAATGTCTTCCCATTCAAGAGCAAAGTCGATAGCTCAGTGGGTAAAGCTACACATACATTTTTGTAAGCAATTGGCCTGGGTTCGAATCAACCGCAGGCATAAGGAATTTTTTCATTTTCAAAACATTAAGTATAGTTCTTTGCTTGCATTTTTTTATTTTTTAGTATTAAATACTGTAATTATTTTAATGTACTGGCAAAAAAAAAAAATTGCTAAAAATAAAAAAGATTTCGCTCGTCGCCGACGGGATTCGAACCCGTGACAACTAACATTTGAAAAAGACTTCAGCTTAGCCAGCTGCGCCACCAACCAATTCAAAATGAGTAATCCTATTTTCATAGTAATATGAACATACGTAAAATGTTTAATGAACGTTTTGATTTATTTGGAGCCCTCTGCCTGGGCTGCCTCTTGTACACGTAATGTGTATAAAGTAAAAAGCCTATATCTCCGCTATTTATGGCACGATCGCAATAAAATTTGGACAGTCTGTGTATTTTGATAAAATGCATTAAGTTTTTTAATATGGTTTACATAACTTTATAAATTTCGGAGATATACGTTTTTTTCAAATAGCTCCTCCAAAAAGGGGAGCAGCAAAAATTTAAAACAAACTTGATCTGCGTGCAGATATAAGAAGTCTAAATCCCATGTTTGGTGTCTCTAGCTCTTATAGTCTCTGAGATCTGGGCGTTCATACAGACAGACGGACAGACGGACAGACGGACGGACGGACGGACGGACAGACGGACATGGCTATATCGACTCCTTTAGTGGTCCTGACCAATATTTAGGTAACTTTTGGGGGTCTGCCACGCCTCCTTCTGCCTGTTACAGAAAATCGCACTCGCACAAAACTATAATACCTTTGTACCTTTGGTACATGGTATAATAAAAAAAAATACTTGTCGATTTGGCTATATGCACCTACCTGAGCCTTGGTCTTTCGGCCCTTCGTCCTACTCTTTTTTTTTTAAGCCAGCGCAGCGCCCTCTCCCTCCCCCTTCTTGGTGGTGGCCATTTTTTTTTTGGCCAGCAAAGCAATCAAATTTTATGGCCTTGTTGGCCTGGCAAAACATAATAGAGAGATCACAGTGCCGCATCTCTTCGTCCTCTCAACACTCAATCAATGCAGCAATGCAGCAAAAGGACACCAAACTGAGAAAGAGATGGACAAAATCAATGCAATTTTTTTAATAAAAAATGTATGAAAATTGGGCTTTAGATTTAGGAAATTTTATTCGATTTTTTTTTTTTAGATTTAAAAATCTATTTTTTTCGGACTTAATAATGTCTAAAATTCAGGTGATTTGTCTTGACTTTTATTTAAATAAATATCGGAAATATTCAATACTTTTTCCCATCGCTTCACGATTCTGAAAATTAGATTTAGGAAATTCTGTTGGTTTTTTTTTAGATCTATAAATCCATATTTTTCTGACTAAATAATCTCCAAAATTCAAATGCTTTATTTTGATCTTTATTTAAATAAATATCTGAAATACTTCGATACTTTTCGCTTCACGTTTCCATCACTTTGGACGACCTCTCATAAGTCAAAGGAAATGCCGTCGCACTGCAATTGGCGGCACTGCTGCTGCTGCAGTCTGCTTAAAAGCCTCATTCAGTCAGCTTCAGTCTCAATATCCTCATCCTTGATCTCGTCCTTCTCCTCCTTCGGAATTGTTCTGAAATGGCCCCGGCCTATCTGAGTGCTCGCATCTAACTGTCGCATGAATTATGAGGCCGAAACTCATATTCATCCTCCGATGTCCTTTGTGCTGCTGCTTTTGCTGCTAATTTTATGGCCTCGTAAAAACATTAAAAATTACAAAATAAAATGAATTTCGTTGCTGATGCAGCTAACTGATAGAAAGGCCGCTGCTCTGGTCAAACTGTCTGTTTTTACAGCCAACATTTTTATTGTTTTTTCTTGATATTTTGTGCAACATTTTGTTTGTGCCAATTTAGCGATATATTCTCCTTATGACATTTACGACGCAGAGATTGCATACTGAAGAGCAGGTGCTTGCCAGTTCTCGGAAAGATCGGTTAGAGTGATGCCCCCCCGTCGTTTTATGGCCCACAAATTGAGTTGAGGACATTTCCTGCTGCCTTAATTGACTCGTTCGGCGAATGAGATGTGTGGTGTTGCCCCGGGAAGAGTATAAAGATTCTGATTAGAATTTAGTTAAACGGGAAATGTGCAGATTAAAATGTCATTAAATTCCCAACTATCTGACTTAGATTGTACATAAAGACTACATAGTTGGGGTTATGATGTTCATTCAACAGAAAGTAATATAAATCTGATGACAGGAAATATATAAGAATTTTTATTAATTTTTTGAAAGAGAGGAATTATTTTTTTATATTCTTTAGACTTATATTTCTTAGAAATTTTGATAGAATAAATATTGAAAAATCATTTATTTTATTAGAAGAACTCTGAGAGTTCAATTCCTAAGAACTTTACTTAAATTTTCCACTTAATTTGGCAAATACTTTATGGCCTTTGCTGCTTTGGAAAAAGAATAAATGAGTCAGATGTCATAAATATAACAAATTTATAAGAAATAAAACTGAAATCAAACTCGTACTCGCATCGAAAACAATAAGAGAAACTTTCAGCTTTTTATGGTCATTTTTAAGGCAAAATATTCATTTAATTTGTGTTTTGTGGGGGAAGCCTTTCATTTACGATTTTCGAGAATATTTGGAAACTTTATGGCTAACTTCATTTTTTGTTTTAGGCTGCAATGAGAACAATGGAGCCAAGACTCTTAAGAAAAAAACTGCCTCCCCCCGTGGAACTCCACACGCAATTGACTATCAAAAATATTTTTTATGTTTTTTTTTTCGTTGTCCCAAAGGCTAATGGCAACTTCAGGAGTGACATAAAATCCAATTTTATAATGCATATAAAGTTTTAATACACCAATCCCCACAGTAAGGCAAAAGTAACCACCTTCCCCCAACAGAAATGTCAAGAGAAAAATTTCATGCATACACTTTGATAGAAATTTTAGTAGACCATCAAATTTAATGCGCCACCCGAACAGTAGCAGGGGCAGCACAACAACAACAACAACAACAACTTGTGCATAAAATTTTACTTCCCCTCAATATATGAAAACCCACCCCAATACCGGAGGTACCTAGCGCCATCCTCACCCGCAACGAAGTTATTTCACGAACCAATTAAATTCAGGGGCACACTCTTCCTCCTTCTCCTTCTTAACCCATTGCTGCCGGAAATTAGCCCAGGGGAACTCTATTTGAAGAGAGCTGAACCAAAAACAAAAGCCAGGCCGAAACAGGATATCTTTACTTTAAATGGATACCAAAAATTGGCTGGCAGGACACACTTTGGGCCCCCATTCCCATTAGATGCTACACCTTCACTTCACCCTCTCGATGGCCATAACACTAAACATAATAACAACAAAAACAATAACAGAGTGAAACATCTGTTTTCGAGTGGAGGAAAGGGTGTGGGTGGGTGGAAAACACACACAACTTCCTGATGCCATTAACATTTGTGAAGTCTATTAGGCAAAAAAACAAAAACGAAAGTCAAACAAACTTCACATCTAATCACTGGGACAGTGGCCAAGGGAATGAGTATTAAGCACAGTGGAATTTTTAATAAACAAAAGAAAAGTGGGTATATAAGCTTAGAAATTTGCTTAAACTAAATAACTTTAAGTAACAAGATGCATAACACGCTTACATTTAAAATAACATTTTTTCTGCGGCAAAAAAAATTTTAAGTTAAAAAATCTAAAGTTCCTGTCAACAGTTTATCCCAGCTTTTAGACACTTTTATCCACAGTTTAATCCAATTTTTAGCCCCATTAGCTCCACTGTCCCATCCGAGCCCAGCTTTTATCCTTGAACAGGAATATGAGCGTTAGCATTAACATTAGCATTGACACTAATGTGGGGGGTATGTGATGTGTTTAGTGTTTTGAGTGTAGAGTGGAGAGTGTGTGCTGCTGCTTTAAATGACGAGTCAGCTGGGTCAAAAACTCAACCCCCCTGAGCCGCATAAGGGTTATTAATAAATTAATTTTTATGGCTTCTCTCGGAGGGGGTTTATATTCTAAAATAGATGCCCAAAGTGCCATGAAATTCAATATATATATTTCATTTCCTCATTTTCCTTTTTAGAATGAAAACACATTGCGTATACGTAATATTTTGAGGGGAAATTTTAATAAACATTTATTGCCCCAAAAAGAGCTAATTTTGCGCAAGCTCTTTTATATTATAAGATTTGTTATTATAAACTTGAAGAAGCCTAGGGATTATTTTTAATGCAAAGTCATCAAAATTGTCTTCTTGGGGTTAAAGAATTACAATTTTGAATGAGGGTTGAAATGAATAAATTTAAAATGAATATTGCAATGACTTAAATGGATATTAAACCAAGAAATATTTACATAAAATATAATAAATATAAAAAGAAGAAATAAATCACTTCTTATGCAGTTTTTTAAATAAATTTAACGTTTGTTTATCAATTTTATGATACAAATTTTCGCCAGGAAACGTGATTTGCCAATCAAAAAAATGGCTAAAATCCTAAGCTTCCGCCACTTTTGCTTTTCTCGTTACCCACAAAATAGCCAGGGAATCCGAAGAGTGAGAAAGAAAATTAGGCCATTGAACCTGTTGGACAATAAACGCATTAAGCTTACACGTGTACGAAGTTTGGCTTAATTAAAATTCGACAATGATAAACACAGAAGATACATTAATAAGGCAAGGCGAGCGATAAAAAATAGTAAATAGCCAACGAAGAGAGGGGGGTAAACGTTTTTTGTTGCTTTTGTTTTTGGGCTTCAACACACTTGACTTGCCCTCGGCCAGGCCCACTTTAATGCCAAAGTCAGAGCTAGAGGCTCCATTCTCTCTACCTTTCCTCTCCTCCTCACCCACCACCATTTCAGTTTCGGTCATTTGAAGTTTATTACCCGCGCACGTGTGAACCAAAAATACCGAAACGTACGAAAATGTTTTTGTCTTTGTTGCTGGCTGTTTTTTTTTTTTTGTTTTACAATGAAACCAGAAACCAAGAAACCGGAAATATTTGCCCAACAGCTCGTACACTCCGGTACGTACGTACCTCCTTCGGGCGAGTAAAGAGTGGACCCCACACGGTTATCCGAGCTGCAAGATGCTTGGTAGATGTGGCGGCTATGAAGACGTCTAAATGTGAAATTAAATATGCCACTTTTAATGAAATTAGATGTCGAGCCACGAAGCGCTTGTGTTTGACACGATTTCCATTTGATTTAATGGCTGCTTCTGCCGGTGGTCGTCTGGTGGGAAGCGGGATGAAAAAGGTGTTGAAATCCTTAGAAGAGTTGTCTGGGTTTCACAGTGTAAGCCTTTTGATATTTGAATAAAGAAATATGAACTAATTTTACACCTTATAAATATCCTTTTAAATACCAAATATATAGTCGTTGGCAAAACGGAATCGGGATGAAAAAGGACTCAAAATCCGTAAAAGAGTTGTCTGGCATCCAATGTAAGTTTTTATACCCGCTACCCATAGGGTAGAAGGGTATTATAACTTTGTGCCGGCAGGAAATGTATGTAACAGGTAGAAGGAAGCATTTCCGACCCTATAAAGTATATATATTCTTGATCAGGATCAACAGCCGAGTCGATCTACCCATGTCCGTCTGTCTGTCTGTCTGTCTGTCTGTCTGTCTGTCTGTCCGTCTGTCCGTATGAAACACTGGATCTCAGAGACTATAAGAGATAGAGCTCTAATTTTTTTTCGACAGTATTTGTTTTGCTTGCACGCAGATCAAGTTTGTTTCAAATTTTTACCACGCCTACTTCCGCCCCCGCAAATCATAAAAAAGCGTATTAAACGTATAATTTTAAAGCTAGAATCGCGAATTTCAATATGTATATTAAGAACTATAGTCCGCGTGATCCCTGAAAATTTGGTTGCGATCAGATAAAAATTGTCGAAGTTATTAAAGAAATAATTTTGTATGGCCACAAACGGCTGCTGGCAGCATGCCTCATTTGGTTGACCAATTAGACCAACTAAATATTCTTATCAGTTCTTGGTTGTGTTCGGAAAAGAATCTTATAAGATATTCGAGAAGCAATTTTAATAAATGGTAAAAATTATTAGCCGCTTGAATGCAATAATGACACGTTTTTACACACATAGATACATGTGTATGTATTCTTGTATGCATGTGATTATATTACACTTGATTTGCATTTGTCCGTTATGTTCAAAATTGTATTAATTGTTTTTTCTGGCGTACTGACGCTTTTCTGGTTTAAGTATGGGTAGCGGGTATCTCACAGTCGAGCTCACTCGACTGTAGCCTTCTTACTTGTTAATATTTGAGTAATGGGAAATGTGAACCAATTCTACCACCTTATAAATATTTTTCTAAATATTTTCTAAATACAAAAATATCTGGTCGTTGGCAAAACGAAATCGGAATGAAGAAGGTGTTGAAATCCATATAAGAGTTGTCTGTCTTT
Organism: Drosophila anomelani; assembly: GCA_035045905.1. Taxonomy (NCBI): domain Eukaryota; kingdom Metazoa; phylum Arthropoda; class Insecta; order Diptera; family Drosophilidae; genus Drosophila; species Drosophila anomelani. Next base: position 18,119,052 of record JAWNOO010000165.1, read on the forward strand.
TTGAGATTTTAAGTAAGGAAATGTAAACCAACTCTACCACCTTCTAAATATAAAAAAAATGTCATTAATTGGTTGGTACTACTTTATACACTAAACATATAAATATTTTGATTTATTTAAAGTCCAGTTTGAATGAAACTTTCTCAGTTTCTCATTGAGCTTCAGTTACCTCCAAAAAAAAAAGATACAGATACATTTACAATTCGAAAACAAAACCCACTTGCGGATGAGAAACTTCTCGACGAGCTCTCTTGAAAACGAAAAGAAAAGAAAACCGAAAAAAAATGAATTTCATTTTATGGTATTGACATTTTTTTTTCGCCTTGGCCCAAGCCAGCTCTTCTCATTCATGAAGTTTTGTTTGTGTTTGTTCGCTGGTTTCTGTAGATTTTAAGTTGGAGATAATTTGGCGAGAAAAAAACAACAACAAGACGGGGGCCAAAAAAACACGCGTGTGTGGGGCTTTTCATTCAAGACACGTACTCTCGAAGAGAGAGAGAAGAGACCCCGAACGAACGAGCGAGCACTTGGCGCTTTTTACATTATCAAGTATCCGACGAGTGTTGCCTGCCCGCCCCGGGGGCAATCGCATTCGAATCGAATTGGATCGGCGGCAAAATCGAACCGAATCGAAAAACGAAAAAAACAAAACAAAACAAAGATATGGCTGCGTTCATTCATGAAATGCTTTTGGTAAACAAAAAAAAATCAACAAGCAAAAAAATAATGTTTTTGACTTTTGCGCAAGCGCAGCCTTTCCACTTTCCTCTCCCTCTTGCTCTTTTTTTATTTTTTTCGTATTATTATTTGTTTATTATTATTTTTTTCTGATTAGTCATCCCCCGAGCAGTACTTGAACTCTTGCTTAAAAATGTTTTTATATATTTATCTCACGTCGTTTTTATCGCTGCAAATTTTTGGCGGCGGGGAAATTCTGTTTTTTTTTTGTTTTTGGCAATGACCAAAAACCAAAACAACAACAGACCCAGAAAAAAACAGAAAAAACAAAATAAAGAGAAGAGTAAACAGCCGCAACTGGTTTCGTGATTAAAAGGTGAATGAATTGGGGATTCGCACAAAAAGCAAAATCAAAAAACAAAACAGAAAAGAAATCATCAAATGAAGGCAGAAAAAATAAACTAATTTCACTTACAGAACTGGGATTATTTTGATTTTTCAGAGACTCTTTAAATAATATTTATATATGGAATTTTGCATTAATTATTTACTTGAAGGATATTCATTAAATAATATTTTTTTAATAATATATTCTGTTAATATTATGTGTTAATATATTTTAGTATAATACGTTTTAGAGGAATGACAACAAATTTAATATTTATTTATATTATAAAACATGGGACTATCAGTCTTTAAATTATTAAATTTGATTCTTTAAATACTTGTATAATCTTTAAATTACAAATTTAAATTTATTTAATTACAAATTTTACAAGAATCTCAAAAAAATCTCTTTCAAAAATCAGCCAGAAAAAAGTGTATTTTCCCTCTTCGATGAGATCTGCTTTTGTTTTTCCAAGCAATCCAAAAGTCCTTCCTCATTCGGATTGTTATTGTTTTTTGATCGTTTTTCGGTTTGATTTATGCATTTCTTTTCTCAACCAAAATGTCAATGGTTGCATCCATCAGATATAGACAGGCGATCGGCGGTCACTTACATATAATCAATATTCGTTCTGACGTCAATGCTATATTGGCTATTGTTTCCCAAATACATTTCAATTTGTTTAAATGCTCGTTTTAAAGTCGCCTTCAAATAATTCAAACCCACTAATGAGCAGAGCAAATAAGTAAGTAAATCCGACTTGACTGTCTGTTGAACTCGGGCTCTAATGGAAATTTACTGAAAGCCACTTGGCACATTGCGAGCAAATGCCTTTCCTTCTTTTTTTTGTATTCTATTTTTTTTACTTTTGTTCAATTGATATGGCTAATGTCACAGTTTTTTGGGTAGTTTTCCCTTCTGCGTTTTGTGGAAAAGTTTATAAAAGTTTCCGTTCCCCATTTGTAAACAATTCAACAAGTCGAGGAGTTTTCCAAGAGGTCATTGCGATGATAGGGGGGAGTCACGAGACTTGGGGGCATGTTGAAGAGCTACGGGGGAGCGTCGTCGTCTGCTGCTGATTATCGGCATTATTGTGCGTTAGGCTTATGCGTATTATGGCCCCGCCTTGCTTTGCATTAAATTGTGAAAAAATCGGAGCCCAACAAGCCTGCTGCAGTGGAGTCTTTGGAAAATAACCAGAGAGATCCGAGAGAGATCAATGTGCGAAGTGTGCAACATTGTTGTTTATGTGATAACATTGATGGATCCCAAAGGTCAGCGTTGATTAAGCTTTGTTTATAGATTTATCTAATGATTAATGGGGGGATTTTAATGAAAACATAAACTATGTAAAGGTTAAAATAATAACCAGATAATTACTAAAATAGATATAACTTATGAAGCAATTAAAGAAAATTACACAAGATTAAGACATAAGTATAAAAAGTTATTTGCAAAAATCTATAATATTATTTTTAATGGTTTTTTGTTTATGTTTGAGGTCATCTCTTTGTCATCTCAGTCAATAAGTCCATTGTAACATCCCTAAATGGGGCTAGGTAATGGCTTGACTCTTCTGGGAAGAGTTAAGATCAAAATTGACAATCCAATATGGCAAGTTGTGTGTAGTGTGATCTTTGTGATTGATCTTATGGAGGCCACCCACAGATATAGATCAGTATCTGATTGCTAATTGCTTAACCATTTTACATTTATTCCCACGTTTCCTCATTGCTGGAACAGCCTTGGGGATATGTCCAAATTTGGTCAAGTGGCGGTCACCAAGATCCCATCCACTCCCCGATTCCATTCAATGTCAGCTTTTCGCATATTGCAGAGTTTACGCACGCGCACTCACAACCCAAATACCAAGGCAAGCAATTTCCTCTAGGCAGTTCCAAGAAAACTTGGATACTAACCTCCCCCCCTGGTCCCCACATGTGGGATGTGATAATTCATGGAATTCTTTGGCGTTGCGAAATATGAAGGAATGCGGTCGTTGCTGTCGTTTGTTGGTGGAGACGAGCCCAAGTCTGATTTCAAGTCTGGAGAAGGCTTTTGCACTTTGTAATCGAACTGAAAAATAAGGATGAAGGGGGAGGAAGGAGGTGAAACATGGGTGTAGCTTAAAGGGGGGTAGGAGGGAGTTACATTTTTGATATTTTTTATAAATTTAAGCAAAACTGTGGACTAAAAGAAAGGAACAGTTTACGATAAAGTTTATAATTAATCATTTAAATTAAATTTAAAATTTAAAATCGATAAAAATCGATTACCTTAAATGTGGAATTGATAAGAAAAAGAAAAAAGTGGCCATAAATCGATAATAAATTTATTTAGTTTCAAGAAAATTGTTTATTTTATTTGGCAGACTTACAAAAGATTTTTTATTGGATTCTTTAATTTTTCCTTGAGAACTTTTTCTCTTAATTCCCTGTTTTTTCTCTTATTCTCTTTAGGCTTCTCTCATGTTCTCTGTTTAGCTTTTTTTATGTTTTTAGTATATATTCCTTTCTTTTTTTTCTGTTTGTGTCTCAAAAATTGTTGTCATTCTCTGGTTCTCTGCACTTGCCCCTTTTTTGGATTGTTGTTTTTGTTTATGGCCTGCTGCATCATCATCCAGTTGTAGCCTCGCCGGAGGAATGATGGCGGGTCCCCGGGACCTGCCTTGTTTTTACGAGTGTTGCGTTTTTAGTGCTTTTTAATGACTTCTTGCGTGCCACATGCAGCCCCAGCAGAGTCCAGAGTCGGCGAATGCAAAGTGGAAATGGAAATGGGTTCAGAACGAAAAAAGGGGGCACACGAAATAGGGAGAGATCCTCCGCTTTTAATGCCGCATGTGGCATGGAGTGGCCCGCATTTCGCTGGAATTCTCGAGGTGTCGTGGACATTTTTGGTTAAATTAAATAATAAAACGAAATTACGGGGAGGAGTAAAATGGGGATGGTCAAAATTAAAACATGAAAATAAATTACCAACCAACCAAAAAATAAAAGAAATTGAGTCAACAATAAACGAAGGCAAACGGTTTTGCTGTTCGGTTCCCCTAATGACGTTGTTCTACAAATTTCCACCATTTTCTGTTTGTTTTCACTATTTTTTTGTATTTTTTTATGGAGGTAAAATGGCGTGACTAAATGGGTAAATGCATTTTTTGGCATTTCTTGCTAAAAAAATGTTGCAAGTACCCAAAAAAAAAAAAAAAATTAAGAGGGAAATAAATGTAGGGAATGTAAAAGCCAAACCACGCAAATTTAATTTTATTTAAACTGATTTAAAATAAAAATACTTTAAGGTTTTATTTTTGTAAAAAGATTTTGAGAGGGTTTTAATGATTTATAAAAAACGGAAAAAATGGATATAGTCTTTGGATTTTTCTAGCTTGAATATCCTTGAATTTCATTTGTAATTTTTAACATGAAAGAAATTCCAAATTCTACCAACTTAATCGCTTCCTTCACCTCTTTCCCCCTCCTGTGTACTTGCCACAAACTATTTTTTGCATTGTTGCAAATAGTTTCAGCCTTGTTTTGCCTGTCAAACTTGGATTCAATTTGTTTCCAATTTTTTTTCCTAAGGAAAAAAGGACAAAGTTGCATCGAGTTCTGGGAATGTCTTCATTTCGATTTCCGTGGCAGCATTGCAGCTTGCAACCTGCGTTGGCATGTGGCTAGCCAACTTCTGTCAAAAACCTGGCAAGTGCCACTTGCAATTGCGGGAATGCCCTCCTCTTCCCCCTCGTTCAGCAACAGTTATGTTGCAGTGCAGCTTAAATCCCTCTTTTTGGGGGGCCACCCACATATGAACCATGATGTCCCCCCTTTTTCTGTCCCTGTCTGTCGGGCATTTTGATTGAAATGTGTTTGTTTGGCTGCGGCGGCTTTGGCGATGCCCTGAGTCCGGGCCAAAAACAATAAATGCGAGAAAACAAGAATTTCAGCACCGAAACCGAACTCTGAAGCGAACGAAACGAAAGGAAATCCCTCCTCCCTGAATCTACGCTGCAGAAAAAGAAATAAGTAAATAAATAAAAAATAAATAAGAAATAAATAAGAAATACATAAGAAATAAATAAGAAATAAATAAGATATAAATAAGATATAAATAAGATATAAATAAGGTATAAATAAGAAATAAATAAGAAATAATAAGAAATAAAAAAGAAATGAATAAGAAATAAATAAGAAATAAATAAGAAATAAATAAGAAATAATAAGAAATAAAAATGAAATGAATAAGAAATAAATAAGAAATAAATAAGAAATAAATATGAAATAAATAAGAAATGAATAAGAAATAAATGAGAAATAAATAAGAAATACATATGAAATAAATAAAAAATAAATAAGAAATAATTTTAGACAGTTTGAAATATAATCTAACAAACTGCAAACAAAAATACTATAATAACAAATGTTAGGATCAAAGAAATATTATAAAAAAATATAAATATAATACAAAAATTATTAACCATAATATGATATTATCATAGAATATCTCTAAAACACACTACTTTTTTGTCAAGTGCATCAACACCATTCATTCCACACACTCGGTTCAGTTGCGTTTCCCTTCCGCAGTTGAGCACAATATGGCCATGGAGGAGAATCGGATGGACATGGACATGGACATGGAATGCTCCTGCTCTGATGTTGTTGCCACCGATGTTATGAGGCATCACACCCCCCATACAAACACATGCGGCAGCCGCAGCAACAACAACAACTTAAACTGTTGCAACATTTGCGGTGACTTTAGTGTCTGTCAGTTGGATGAAAAAAAGAAGGGAAAAAGAGATCGGGAGGAAAGGTGGTGGCCGAGAGTGACGAGAATGATGTTTATACAAGGATGAAAACATGCGAGAGATTAAAGCGCAGATAGGACATAAAAACATATGATTTTTTAATTGGTTTTCTTGTTATTGTTATTTAATTATTTATTTTTATTTTTGTAGGATTCTTTATTACGATTTGTATTTATTTTAAGGAGCTATAACATATAATATTTGATATTAATAGAAGCCTTAAAAAATCTTCTTTTAAAATTATACAAATTTTGTTTATTCTTCTGTCTTCCCTTTCCCCAGAGAATCGTTTAGTTTCCTCAAATTAAAGTATACAATTTGCTTTGCTTTCCTTTTAATTTATTTTATGGCAAACTGCATTTCTCAGTACTTTCTTTGGCCCCAAAAAACCCGATCTGCTGCTGGGGGACCCCCTAAAACTGAACCCAAACTTCGACTTCAACCCGAAACCCAAGACGAAACTGAACCAAAAGTGTCGCCCGCTGGAATGGAAACAAATTTAATTTAAGTGTCAGTGACGCTTTTCGCGTTTTCGCAAAGGGAAACCGCATAGAACTTGCCACCGGAAGAAGTTTATTTTCTTGCATCGCCCCTTAGTGCATTATTTTTGCCAGTTTTGCGCGTTGTTTTCTCTCTCTTATTTCTTGTTGTTATTTTGTTTATTTTTTATCTTCAGTTATCATTATCGTTTTGTGGCAAAAACGACACGCAACACCATTATTTGCCACAAACACACCAACAATTGGCGCTTCCTGTACCGCTCAAGGACCTGCGATTGTTTCCTCGGTTTGTGTCCACACACAAGAAGGGTCCGCTATTTGTCCGCCCCGTTGTCCTTCAAGGGTTACTTGAAACAACTTGAACTCTGAACACTGCGGGGAAAAACTGTGCTGCAAAAACCGTGTGCACTTGCAACTCTCGAACTCAAGCTCAAAACCCTAAACCAATGGCCCGGCCCTTTCGTTTTTAAACTAGATTTTTGGCTGGCTGACAAAACTTTGGCTGGCGTGGAGGGGGCAGGGGGCAGGGGGCAGGACTTTTATTTTTTAAGCGCCACAAGGACACTTGAAAAACAGACTGTTCTGTCCCTGACATTAAAACCGCGTTACGTGCTGTCCTCACGACTTTAATTGGAACCTAAATAAGGGTTAAACGGCTGCTGCTGCTGCTTCTCCTGCGGTGGCTGCTCCTCCTCCTTATGCTGCTCCTCCTCCTTATGCTGCTCCTCCTGCTGCTGCTTCTTATCCTGTGACTGCTCCTCCTCTTGCTGCTCTTCCTCCTCCTGCTTAACCCCCAAAAATAATATTGAAACAAAGGCGAGATAGCTGATAAGCAACACGCATGTGGCAAGAGTGCAAATTATTGGGGAAACCACCACAGCTGAGGGGGGTTTTATCATTTATTTGTATGCATGGAAATATCTGAGTCAGTTTTACATAAAGTCGGGGGTTTTCTTTTTGCGATAAGTTAGAGTTTCGATGGCAAAAAAATATCTTAAAGGTTACACTTTTATATTTCTAGATTTATTTTATATATAACCCAAAATTCAAGATTATTCTCGTGTAAATTTTTAATAGTTTTTATGCTTCTTATATATTTTATTATAATTTTTAAATAATTTGCAATGAAACCTTATTTATTTCCCATGAAACATTGAACTCTTTGAGTTCTTTCTCATTGCATTATTATTTTTGGACAAACTTCTGGAAAATCAGTTACCCAGTTAGTTATTCTCAGACTAATGATCATGATCACTGTGCTAAGTGATCGAGTAAAAACATTTCCTGATTGTTTAATGCGTATCCAAATTGGAGTTAGCCATTAGCAGCTGTTTTTGAGCAAGGTTAAAAAACACACAGCACACAACACCCATTCATAGCACTCTAATGTTTGATGATGAATGACATCATTCAGTGCAGGTTGTCCCCCTTACAGCTGATCTCAGCTTGAACGCATAAACAAGATGACGTATACGCCGTGTTGGTTGCCACAATGACGTCAGTTTTATATGCATTCATCATTGCCGCCGCCGCCAATGTGTCATCGATTGCTGCAGATTGCAACACACACAGATCCCATCATGGCAATGGCGATGGCGATGTTGGTGACTAATGCCAGCCGCCGCCGCCGTCAAATGTGGGTCAGGCATGAATTTGCATTTGGCCAAAATCTATTTTTGGGGGCCGACAGCGGCAGCAGCAGCTAGCTAATGCATAAAAATATAACCAAATATTTCGGTCATAAAATCAGCGACAGAATTGCGAATTATTCATACGGCTTGAGAGTTGAGTGTGCGCGCGGTGCCAGGCGAATAGATGAGTAGGGTAAAGGGTATAATAGACTAGGAGATGCCCTGGAAATTTATTTTTGAATTAATATTAAATTAAAATTAAATGAAATGAAACTTTACATATAGTTTAAACATTTTTTCAAGCTTTAAAATTAAAGAGAAATGCTAAAAAGTGCTCTGCAAAGTGAAAATATAGGGGTTTTAAATAGAGTTCTCTCTAATAGATCCTTAAAAACAATTGTTTAAAATCTCTTAAGACCTTCTCCTTTGAAATTCTTCTCCAGGGTATTTTTTAGCAAACATAAAATTCCCTTTTTTGTTAAGCCAAACTTCAGTTCAATTAGATTTCTGGTGCTCGTCCCTAACTTGTGGCATAATAAACCACAAAAAAATGGGAATAGGAACCTAAGAAAACCTAAACAGAGTACGGTTTTGCCTACCCCAAAATCAATTGACATGATTTCCACATGAATTGCCATAACAACAACAGCAACAGAAATGGTAACCCATATACGAATATACGAAAGGAATACGATCCGGTTCGTGGTACGGATATTGGCCACCCAAATACGCAAATGTTGTATCTCCGCCAAATGGAGGAGCATTGATCAAACTTGGCTAGTTCCTTGGCAACGCCAACATTTCGATTTCGAGGGCCCAGAACCTAACCTAAGCCAAGTCGAAAGGTAAAGCGTTGGCCAGAAATCAGTTTGGCAGCAGCAAGCCAAGGAGCTGGAAGGCAAACCCGGGATAACAACTAAACTCAAAAACTAGGATCCAGGACTAGCAGCAGGATCATCATCTAACCTAACAACATGTGCGATTGCGGCTGCTATTCTTACTGTCTGCACGACAGCTCCTGCTATAGCCACTATCATTCGCACTCGCATTCGCATTCCCATCACTGCTGCGCTGGATACAAGTATCTCAAGTGCCTGTGTCGCTACTATCGCCATGGGCACTGCACCTGCTCTTGCTGGAGGCGGAAATGCTATCTGCTCTAAGCAGGAGGAGAAGTCAGAATTGGAGACGGAATCTAAAGGAGAATGAAGCTGCACACACACACAACAAATCACAAACTCAAACAGCGCAAATCACCAAAGAAATCACACGATAAAGTCCTTTAAGCAGTTGCATAACACTTGGCTGCATCCAAAAATCGACCAAGAGTGAGGGGAAAAATGGAAAAAAAGGTTGCCAGGAGGAGGAGGAGGAGGAGAGTCATGAGAAGAAGGCCAAACAACTAGCGTGCATACGGGTCGTATGTGCAACGTTTTCAGTTGTTGTGTGAGTGTTCAAAGTGTGTGTGCAATGTGCGAGTGCCTGACTGCGAGTGAAAATGAAATGGTTCAAGGATGCGGCCAACACAGTTATCGACTGCGTTATTTTTTGCATTTTGCATTTGCAAAATTTTCCCCCTTTTCCCCCATTCACACGATAAATTCCCACTTAACTCTCAAGTGAAGCAACTCGAATTAGTGTGTAAGTCTTACTCCCCACACCACACCACACACCAAACACACACATCGTTATCGAACTATAATACATCAATGTTTAGTGCATAGTTCAATAGAGACTTTTTGCCATATTTGTAACGTTACCAATTCCAGCAGAAAACAATCCAGAAATAAAGTTTTACTCCAACACCCAAATTACGTAAAAAAAAGGGATTTATGGGAAGGGAAATTTTGAGATTGGGAAATTTGAAATTGGTGGGAAATCTAGAAAAATATGTTTGCAGGAATAGGGGTTTATTATAAAAAGAAAATGAATAAATAATAAATAGAACAAAATGCATAAAATTAATAAATAAGTAATAAGTTTAAGTCCTTACTGAAGTCAAATTTATCCCAAAATATATTTCCCTACTTTACTTGGTTATAACGTTCCCTAAAATGAAATCTCTCCAATTTAAAGTTGCTGAAAACTTATGCCAAAAAAGGCAAACTTGATCTATAATTATTATCCCACCAATTCTGGCATTTATCTGCATAATAATCGCCCTCAGTAATTCCTTTTAATATATTTCCCTAATAACTTCCCCTAATATCCTCTAGTTGCCCTTTTCGTTATTCGTAATCATCTTTTTTGCTGACTTTCGACTTCGATGAGCTTTTTTGGCTCCTCCACCGCCCCCGCCGTCTTCTGTTGACATTGCCCAATTGGCCATATGCAAATACCAACAAAGACCCCTCTAAGCCCAGCTGTTGGCGGTCAGGAAAAGCCCGTGGAGTCCAAAAATGGAAATGTTGTTGTCATTATGTGCATTGAATTACGTTTATTTAATGGCAACGTTCTTTCGTTCTTTTGGTGCCCGGGAAATCCTCCCTTCACAGTTCCTCGTCCTGACAATGATTATCCGCCGTAACGACATCTCCAAAAAAAAACCCCGACCCCGCCATGGAATCTTCTCTCCTGTTGCCATTAAAGGTGTTCCGGCCGAAAACAAGGTGATTATGGCCAGGCGAGTTGCTCTCTGGACTGTGGACTGTGTGGACTCTCCTTGCTAATGGACTCAGTTGGTCAATGAAGGGAAAGGGAAGGTAGAAAAAGCGCGGGAAAAGTGAGAGAAAAGCGTAGGAAATGTGGGGGGAAATGCTTAAAATAAAAAGAGGAAAAATGTGTGGGTGCACAAGGAGAAAATATTAATGTGAAATATTAAAGGGGAATTAATTAATTTTTTAAGTGTCAATTTAGTTGTTATTTTCGCAAGAGTTTGAGAGCTAAAATGCCATGAAAACTAAACTTCAAAATATGTTTTTATTCAATCAAAGTTAATCCTTTAAATTATAAAATCAAACTCACATAATATATAGATATATTCTAGGTGATCTCATCATTTATTTTCGGTGTATTTGTGTTGACTTGAGGGGGACAACGCGAGCATTTATTTAAATTTTGCACTGCAGGTTCACAAGGACGTGACTGCGAGTGTTGAACAAATTCCTAGCCCCCCCACCAGTTCCCCCTCTGCTTTTTTGCTGTTGGAAAATTTTCCGACTTCCTCATGAATATCAAATGATGACGCAGCATTAACGCCAAAAAAGGAGATGGAAGGGAACCCAGAGTTTGGGGGGTGTGTTGTATCAGCGCTGATATTGGTTTTTGATTATCCTGCAATGCAAGGCCTAGTGTCCTGGGTGGTAAAGAGCTGATGGTGGTTGGCATTCCTGTTAACATTTTAATTAACATTTTGTTGGCAGATCGTTAAAACTTATTGGACAGCTTTTCAGAATTTACGAAAAATTTTCGAAGGTGGCCTGTGGTTTTTTTGGTTTTATCAAAAATAAATTATTTAAAATTTAATAAATTTTGCTTTATAAAATTGTTGCTCTTAAACAAAATTTATGTATAAATAAAATACTTTTTTAACATTTCCAAAAATAACTCAAAAAGCCACAAATATTAATTACAATTTTGAAGCCATCGTCATAACCTCTTTAAGTGCTCCTTCAACTAACTAACTAACATCTACTAGTTAGTATCTCTCTCTCCTGATTCACAGTCACGCTAATGAAGCCCCCCGCCCACTATAGGCTTTTCCCCATTTACCACCATCTTCTACCACCCCCTCTCTGGTGTTGCCCCTTGTTTTAGCCCGCTTTTTATGACTTCAGCCTCATAAAATTTTCCAGCTGACTAAATTTAAATTGCGCATGCAGAAAAAAAAAAACACTCACTCACCAAAGAAAAAAAAAAAATACCAGTAAAGCTCTTGCAGAAAAAATTTCGTTGATGATTTTTTGTTTTTGCTTTCTTGAGGGGGCAGTGGTGGGTGGGCGTGGCTGACAACGGAGGCGACGACGGCGGCAGCGGCGGCAGCGGCGGCGCTTGACTGCAACAATGTTGCCGCAACATAATTGTCTGGTGCTTAATGCGCCTGTATGCTCGATTACCGCTCGTCCACGAGCGCCCCGCTTCCTTCCCCCCCTCAGTCTTTCCGGCCACTCAAAATCCGTTTTTTCCCCCCTCTTGTAAAATGCATAAAAAATATTGCAACGCCAGCCCCCAAAAATGAGGAGAAAATGTGAATTGTTTTTCTTGGCTCCGTCAGCCGTGGATAGGATCGGTTTGGTGTAAAGGGGAAGTGTGTTGGGGGTGAGGTCTTTGGTTTGGTGTGGCTTTTGGGGAGTTCCCCGTGTCGTGTGCGAGGCGGAGAGTGTATAAATCTCGAAAAACTTCCCAGTGGAAAAACTCTCAGTGGAAAAACTCTACTTGGGTGGCCACTTGTCGACTGTGTCCGCCTCAAAGAGTTTATCGATAAATAACCATGGTAAAACTCTTTTCCTAGAAAGGATTTTCAGGGACAGAGAGAGATCGGAAAAGTACTACAGCCTAAAGCTTAAATAATCATTTTTTTACAGTAATTTTCAACAATCTAAGAATTTAGCACAAAGGTTGCATATCAAAGAAGCGATATTTACAAAAAGATATGTTAAATTTGGAAAGATTAAAAATTAATTAGGAGTTTAAGTTTGAGAAAAAATCCTTTATCAAACCTTTTTTTTTGATCTACCAATTTCTTGTTTACATCTTTAAACGTAATTAAGAAGAATTAAAAAAAAAAAACAATTTAGCGCAAATGTTGCTCTTGTTGTACATATTAGTTATAAATTTTTATCGATACAGAAGAAGCGATATTAACGATTAAAGATATAATTAAAGTTTAGAAAGAAAGCCTTTATCAAATATTTTTTTTTTTTGTGATTTACCAATTTTTTGTTTGGATCTTTAAAAGTCATTAAGAAGAATTCGAAAATGATAGTTTATGGTCTTTCCCCCCCACCCACTTTCCTCTGTCATCTTCATTGTTTGCCGCTCTGTTAATCATCATCTTTACAAGAACTTCCAACTTTTTAGAGTCATTAAACTGCACGAGAAGACATACGAAATGAGTTTAACAGGAACTCGTCAAAAGGGGGCAAAAGCAACAGCAGCCGGGAGCAGGGTGCTCCTAGGGGCTCGGTTCGGTTCCTTTTCACACTATGTTTGCCAGATCTATTAGCAGCCGCATGACACAAAAATCTCTCTCTCTCTCAGTCTGTCTGTCTTAAACCCCTGCGGCACCTCCAGCTCCAACTCCAACTCTGGCTTCAACTCCAGTTCCAGCTCCTTCATTATGTCTGTCTGCATTTGCAACAATGTTGCAGTTGCAGTTGAATTATGCTCAAGAGGCGGAGACGGGCGAGAGGAACAAACAACTTAAGCGCTCAAACTTGAAGTTTTTATTTATTTTAATTCTGCTTAACCCGCCTTCTGATCCTCCCCTTCCCTTAAGTTACGACTTAATGATGCTACGGCCTCCAGTTTTCCGCTTTCCGTGTTTCGTTTCTGTCTCTGTCGATGTTGCTGTCTCTGTCTTTGTTCCCCAACAAATTGAAGCGGGTTTTGGCAGCCCTCGAGCGAGGCAACAATTGCAAATCATCAAAGTCATTAGCACACCGAATGGCCCATCTCTAGCCATCTTTCTTCCCTGCCCATTTTTTGAATTATATAGTCAATAGTCAAACGGCTGTAACATTGGGTATTAACTTCATGTGATACCCTATCAAACAGATAACCAACATATCATCTAATTTATATTATTAATATTAACATTTTTTACGTTTTTACAAATTATAGATCATATTTTGTTCTTGTTAGTAGAAAAAAGTATATGTAAGATAAAGATACATATATTTCAAAGATTATAAGATCTAGAGCTATCAAAACTAGTATCAGCTTTCTTATAGCTTTTATGCAGGTCATATTTGGTTTATGCTTCCATAAAATCATGAATTTTTCTTAATCTTTTTGTTATTAAAACTGTTTAAATATTCATATTAATTATATAAAAATATCTAAAGTTATGTACATATATAAAAAAACTAAGAATAATTACATGAAATTATCTGAAATTATATACACAATTTAATATTAATTCTATATAATTTTCTGAAGTTATATAGAAAATTTAATATTATTTATTAATTAATGTTCATATATTTCATATATGTTAATTTCTTATATTTCTATTATTATAATTTCTTATAATTTTTTTTATATATTTCATTAAAATCCCAAGTAACCCCTTTTGGCTATGGATATGCTAAAACTATAATAAACATTTTTCCAACTCACTCATCCATTGTGTGATCCATCTTACACCTCGTATGTGTCTTACCGCTGGCCCCTCTGCTGTCTGCAACCTACACCTCCCTCCCTCCCTCCCCCCTTTATCTGTCCTGATTTCTTAGCCTGCAATCGCGATCATCTTTCACTTTCTGCCGCTGGCACAGGCGCAGCATTTTTTAAGCATTTTTCTTTTATTTATTTATTTTTTTTTTTTGCTATTACTGTTTGCGTTTTTGCAGCCATTGTTGGCTTCTCTTTTTTTTGCATTTAACAAATGCAATTCATACATTTCCATTGAGCTGCTGCTGCAACACTGCTGCTGCATGCATTTACCTCCGCTCCCCCTGGGCCCGTCTGTTGGCTGCAACAATGTTGCTAAGTGAAGTGAAGGCTAACAGCAAGAAAATTGCACATTTTGTTTACCGCCTGTGGTTGTTGTTGTTGCTGCACGTTGTTTGTTTTTGCTGTCTTCTGTTTTGTGCTTTTTTTTTGTGTTTTTTGTGTTATTTGCTGACAACATGTCTCCACTTTGAACGCAGCAGATTTCCTTTTTTTGCGTGTCTTTTAGCGGATTTTCCCTCTCCCCCGACGCCACCCCCCTCGTTGATTTGTTTTCTTCTTCTGCTGCCGCTGTCAGTTTCACTATATTTCATATTTTTCATCATGTTTTCGCCGCCGCCGCTGTTAATTAACAACAATTTTGGGAAGCAACGCAATTTAAATTCAATAAACAGACAACAAATTACTCATACGCCACGTAAGCCTTGGAAATCAAAATACAAAAAACAAAACATTATTTGGCTATGACTTTTGGGGTCTTGGCGCAAAAACGAAAGGCCAAAACAATGTTTATTTAGAAATGTTCCTAATTTTTTTATACTCGACCTTCTGTAAATGACACCCATGATAATGATAATGATGGCGATGATCTCTGTCTGATATCGGGGGGCTCGTAATACTTACTAGTATTTCGCAAAGGGAGAGTTGCTGCCAACAGAAAATAACAATAACAATTTTGCAGATAAAAACAGAGAGCAGAAAAACCAAAACAAAAAAAAAGAAAACAACTAAAAAAGAGGAAAAAACGAGAGCTTCGGTTGGGTTCATTTATTTTTTTTTTTTGGTGCGGTTTCTGTGTCAAAGTAAAACGCAATTTATGATATTTATTACGTGAGCCAATTTCGAATTTGCGCAAAAAAAAATCAGAGAATGAGGGAAAGGAGATACTAGATGCTTTAGGCAACAAAAAAAAACAACAAGGAAGGCCATCATAGATACAGATAAAAAGGCACAAAACAAAACACACAAAAACAAACCCACAACAAAGGAAAACAAACTTATTTTAATGAAACTCTTTTTTTTTTTTTGCGGAATCCCGTTTGTTGAATTTTTTTTTTTTATGCTAATTTCAAACAAATAAAAACATCCAGCAAGGCGGAGAGAGAGAAAATTGCTAAAAATGAGGAATTATGGGAAAATCCACGAACCCCAAAGAAAATACAAGGAAAAAAAGAGAAAAAAAACTAAACAAAACTGGTAATAAATGTGAGAAATGTTTGAATGGCAAAGAAGTGGCTGCCAGCTAGCCGCGAGTAGTGAAATTGGAGGTCGGGGAAGCTC
This sequence comes from Drosophila anomelani, assembly GCA_035045905.1. NCBI lineage: Eukaryota > Metazoa > Arthropoda > Insecta > Diptera > Drosophilidae > Drosophila > Drosophila anomelani. The sequence continues at coordinate 18,134,946 of JAWNOO010000165.1, forward strand.
ACTGAGTTATGAGATCATCGCCTCAGTTTCAGGCTTGAGGAAAGGAGATCCGAACAACCAAAGAAAGAGTTATTATACAAAAATCCATTATATATTTTATATATATATATTTTCTACGAAAGTTAATCCTCAGATCATTAAAATTGTTACATTTTTTAGACTTTAAAACTCATTTTAAATAAAATTGTGGTTCAAAAAGAGTCTGAAACTGAAAACAAACAAACAAACTTAAAAAGAAGCAAAGATTTATTTTTTAATTCCTAAAATTTATCTGAAATTCACAACATCATTAACTAAATTACTTTGTTAGCAAATTCGCATTTTCGCATTTATTGTTGTTGCCCCAAAACGCCATTTACACACACATACTATACACATACACATACACTTTGAGCCACCTCTGCCGCAGTCGCTGCCTGCGTTAACAGCGCTGTCGCGTCTTGTTTACAAAACAAAAAACTCTTTTTCCAGGTCAAATTTGTTTACATTCCGCTTTGGAAACTGGGTCATTGTGAGGCGTGTGTGAGCAGGACAGACGCTTGCGAGACAGGGACGGGCATAGGGGGGGCGGCGGGATAGCGCCTAGGTGGCAAGGTGAGGCCAGGTGAGAGGCAGACTGTGAATCATGTTGAGGGGGGGTTTGTAAGGGGGGTTTATAGGGGGGTTTTCAGGGGGGTTGCAGGGGGGTTTATCGGGGGATTTGCAACATTTATGTGTGGCAATTGTGGTTGCCATTAGAGGCTATTATTTCTAGTTTTTTTTTCAGTGTTGTTGAAATTGAAATTTACGACACAATCATAAAAAAATACTTTTGGGGGCGTGCCATCAGTTTTGATATGTTTTTATTTCAATATAAATTAAGTCTCACTTTAAAATGTTGTATAAAATTATTGTTGTATAAAAATGTTTGTTTTTTTCAGTGTATTTGTTGAAATTAAAATTTACGAAACAATCATAAGAAAATGCTTTTGGGGATATTTTTTTATATCAGTTTTGATTTGATTTTTTGATTTTTTTATTTCAATATAAATTTATTCTTACTTTAAAACTTTGTTTATATTTTTTAAAAAGTGTTTAAGGTATGGAAATATTTTTAATTTTCTTATATAAAATATATATTTATATTTTATTATATTTTATATTTTATAAATATAAATCTACATTCTCTTCAAGATCATTTCGTAGATTGCAATTAGTTTGGTTTTTTGGAATTTCCGCTGCTTGCTTTATGTTGTAGCAACAACAATTACACGCCCCAATGCAGTGCTGCCTCTCCCCCCAACCCCCCTTTGCCTCTCATTCAACTCCCCTTCAACGAGTTGTGTGTGTGTGTGTGCCTCAGTGTTTCCCAGTGTGTTTGTCTATGCAATTTGAAAGCTATTTGTGTCAATGACAAATGATTCGAATTTATCGAAAAGTTGCAATTTGTCAAAGTAAAGTTGGCGCTTGTGCAAAAACGAGACGGCGAGAGGGGGCCGACCAGTCAGAGCGAGAGGCCAAATAGCTGAGGCGGATCTGGGTGGCAACCTTGAATGGAATGCGAACACGACAACGCTGCAGCCGCAACAACAACACCACCAACCAGCAGCAGCAGCAGCAGCAAAATGATGAATTACATTTGGTGGCCAGAAAAGCAGCAGGAGTCTGGAGGAAGGGGGTGAGAGGGGCGGAAGGTGGGTCAAGTGGTCGTCAGGTGGGCAAGGCAACCGTCAGCCGTCAGCTTAACTGAAATCGAATCGAATCCCAAACTGACTCTACGAGTTTTCTTAGTCACTGAAATGTCGCCATTTGGACATTCTTGATTGCCAGCTGACAGGTGGATGGTGGGGATAAAGACAGCGATGGGTGAAGGGGGGAAAACATGTCCAGAAAGGGTTGACCAAGGGGGGAGGTGAAAGGAAAGGAATGGGGTTTTTCCTGGTATTTAATGTCTCCGAGGAACTGAATAAAATGGGATTATGAGTGTAAAAACTCTCAGGAAACTCACCTGAAGTTCACTTCGTTAATCTGTGATTAAAATTTACGTTTATTTTAAAGAGAGGCTTTACGGATGTCACTGAAACTAAGAGTTCAGTGGCTTAAGTCCACTTTCTTTAATGGTAAATGTTAAGATTTAACTTTAGATTTACCAAAAATCTATTTTGAATGTTAAAAATTACCCAAAAAAATACAAAACGCTTTTCCAAACCCTTCAGAATTTTTTAAAAATTAATACTTTCAAATTAAAGACTCAATTGAGTCAATTCATAATCTATAAAATTTACTTAAAATGATTTCCTTCACTTTATTTCCATGGCCACTAGTTATGCACTCGAATTGAAACATTAATCAAAAGCCAAGGCTTTTGTGCTCCTCGGTACTCTGCCAAGTTAAAACCTTTTTAGCCCAATCGACGACTACTCCACCCTGCTGCACCTCCTCCACCCTTTTGGTTCCTCCTTCGCCTTGAAGTCTTAGGCCAAGAAATCTATGGACTTGGCTTTCGTTTTGGCTCTTGCCTTGCCATCGTTTTTATTGCCATTTTTTTTTAAACTCCACCTCCTCCGGCGCGACTCCCTCTCTAATTTCCCTCCTCCAGCGTTTCCGTTCCACTCGGTGGCCATAGACACTGCGCTCCGTTGACCATTTCAATTGTGCATCCACTGCTTAGCGGCACATTAAGAGCCGCCGCCAAGTTGGCCTATGTATAACGACGGATAGTCCGTGCGAAGCAGACCAAGAAGCAAAACAGGAATATTAAGTATACGCCGCGTGTGGCATCAATCTTCATCCCCAAGGAATTGACAGGGGCAACTGCAGCAGCACCAAATGGGCGACGACATCGTGCAACAGTTGGACGATTCTATATGCGTACACCCTTTTCTTCCTCTATTTTAAGTTAATTAGCAGACGGATCTGTGAGCCATATAATAACCAAAATAAGTAAAGGAAAATGATGGAAAATGTAGTAGAGGCAAAAAGATTGAATTTCGGATTTTCCTCTCCTTGGATTTCCTGTTCGTCGTCGCCTTTGTTGTGTGCGCGCCTAGAAATTTCATTTGCCAAATTGAATTTCAACCTGCAACCAGCAACAAAAGTTGGCCTAAAACCCAGCCAGGAATGAGGAGCGGGAGCAAGTGAAAGCTTAAGTAACCAAAAAAAAAAGTGCAAAAGTAAACTAGTCCAAGCCGAAGATGAACTGTGAGAAGATGAAGGAGGATGAGGAGGAGGAGGAGGAGGAGGTAAAGGAGGAGGAGGAAAAAGGAGGGTCTCTAGGAAGGTTCGAGTGGAATCACCGAATGAATGCTAGTGATGAGCCGTGAGTTTTGTGAAAGTAATTTATGGCGAGGAGAGGTCCCTTTTGTAAAAAATGTGAAAGTCCCGGAAGTGAAATGAATTTACTTTTTTTTTGGGATGGATTAAAGACAACAACAAAAATATTAGCTAAAATAATACTGAGAATTTGGGAAACCCTGTGAAATTTTAGCCTTTTTTGAATGTTACAAAAATTCTTATCTTTAGCTTTGAGGGATCTCAAGGATTTTTGCTCTGAAAGACCTGAAATATATTATGAATGATATAATAAAATATATTATGAAAAATACCATAAAATATATTATGAATTGTATTATAAAATATATTTTAAAAGATATCATAAAATGTGTATATTATAAATGATATTAACAAATATATTACGAATGATATTATAAACTAGATTATGAATGATATTATCTCAAAATTTCAAGTATAAAAAATTTGCCACTTTTCGCTATAATTATTGATATTATCAGAAAAAAAAAAAAAATAAATTAATTAATTAGTTTTTATAAAAAATTCATTGGCAGATTGGAAAATAACAAAAAGAAAATCGTTTTACTTCTTATATTTTGCAATGTTAAATAATTGAATTATGGATCTTTAAGATCCATTCATCCATCCATCAATCCCAATATTAGTTAAAAAAAAAAAACTCCTAGCATTTTCCTAATTTTGGATAGTTTCTCTATACATATCTTAGTGAAAATTCCTTTTCCCATCTCTAAATGAATGAAAACGAGAAAAGCGAACAAACAAAAGCCGCAGGGCAGCGACTGAGCAACAAACATCTAAGGGAAATCTGCTGCCGCATAATGTGATAATAAAAATCTTTTATTTGTCATTCGTCGTCGTCGTCGTCCTGGTCCTTTGTCTTCCCTCGGATGTGTGTAGTTTGTAGGCTAAGTCCTGGTCCTGTTCTTCAGTCATAAAGCTTCCTTCCCTTCTCTGGTACACACACACTCATAAATCTTATCAGCGGTTGCTGCAGTTGCTCACAAATTTGACATCGGTGCTTCTCCCTGCTGCCTTCAGCCTTCTGCCTTTTCCATTTCCATTTTCACTTCCACATCCACTCAGTCGCAGGCTGCCTAATTCCCGGCTCGTGCGTTGTTTGCCTTCAAATTAATAGCCCAAAGTCGCCCGCTCGCTCATACAAGTAAGTCCAAGTCCAAGTCCAGGGACCCCCTCCGCCTTGAATCCTGGAATTGCGTGCGCCTTACTTTTACTTAACGCAGCTCACGTCCCAACTTATTTTCCCCCCCCATATCCTCTGGATTTTCCTGTTTGCTGTCAACGCTAAAACTTTAACAGCCAACTTCCATTTCCATTTCTTTTTTTTTTTCTCTCCTTTCAGTTTTTTTTTTCCCCGGTTTTCAGGCAAATTGAAGGGTGACTTATTGCAACTCCGAATGAGTTGTCATTTAGGTTTTCTCATTTCATCTTACCCCGTTGTCCGTTGTCCTTTATCCTTGTTTCCGTTTGGAGTTGGGAATCGATATTTCTGAGCTGAAGCTGACCGACCGACCCGTCGTAGCCTCCTCCTGTCATCGCCATTATCCACTCACGTCCAAAGCCAAAACGGCAAAAAGCAATCGAAAGACAAAAGGAGTTTTGGCGGTTGACTGTTTAGAGTTGGGCGTAAGAATAACACCGAGAGGAAGGGGAAGGAGTCGGAAACTAGAAATGGAGCAGCAGCAGCAGGAGGTGGGGAATGGGGCAAATCCGTTCGGAAAGAGCTTAAAACAAAAGGGAAGGAAGTGGTTACGATGGCAGTGAAAATGGCTAACAGCGTCAGAAACGGGAAGGAAGCAGTTAAGATGGCTGAAAAATGACCAATGAAATGGCAAAAAAGGAAACTGTTGAGTTTCCAAATGAAGTTTCGGGAAGGCAACCTAAAAAGTTCAAAGAGATCATGGACTAGGATCATAGCATTGAGTTAGATTTTGTTTTTAATTTAAATTACTTAAATAACAGAAGTGGGAATATAATAATTGAGTTAGATTTTGTTTTAAAATTAAATTAAATTAATTTAAATGCTGAAAATTTCATAAACGATATTCGAGCTTCCTTTCAAAAATAATGTAAAATCTTAGCTTGTTATTTTTATTAACATTTTGTAACAAAATATATTTGAGATAAATCCCTTGTGTTTTCCCTTACATGTCTTTCCAAAAATAGCCCCTCGATAATCCCCTTTTGTATGTTTTTTCCTGTTCACTCAAAAAAAGAACACAAATCGCCCAAAATAATTAGAAAATAATTAGTAAAACTTAATACAAAATAATCCCTAGAAACATGTTCAGGCCAAAACATAGTTCTAATTTTAACCCAAAAGGCACATTAGAGATGAGCTAATTTTGGTGCCTGACTGATCTGCTGTTAAGCCAAATATATATATAAAAAAATATATTTAACATCTAAATTATCTTCAGGGACAGTCTACCCTTCCGTTCATTTACCTCTTTAGCTATTGTTCACAATTAATTTTATTGTTTTATGCTTTTTTAATATACTTTTTTTTAGTGCCTGGGATTATCCGCGTGATTAGCCAAAAATAACCCAAGTTTTGGGGGCTTCTGCTAAACAAGGCCAACCAGAGAGGAGAGCGTTTAGGAACGAAAAAAAAAATATTATAGCCAAAAAGGCTGTCGCATTTCCGGCGCCAGCTAAAAATATTTTGACGTCTTTCGACGCTGTCAGGGGAATGTGTCTTTTTTCTATTTCTATTTATTTTTTTTCTTGTTGGGTTTTTTTTTGCAAATGCGTCTGACGTTGGGGGGCTGATGATTCGCTTTATGCAATCCCAAAAACGTGGCAGTGGCAGCAGTCATAAAAATATCACCACAGCCAAAATAAAGAAACAGTCCGTCATTGGTCTTTGCACTGCCTTGGCTCTGGGTTTCTCTTGCCACTCGGTTTTGGGTCCGTTAGTCCATTGAGGCCTTTACTATATGTGCGTCATTGTTGGCCTACATTGGGCATAAATCTCGTAGGAAAATAAACAAGGAAGAAATTATGGGAAATGGGGAAAGTATATAGAACAGGGAATGCCCTCAAGTGATCAAGGAATAAATATTAAAGGTGCAGTGCAATTTTATTTAAAATTTAAATTTAATTTCTATGTGTAACTGACTTAATAATTAATGAATTTGCTATAAATTAGCATTTATCCATCCCTAATCCTTATTTTAATAAATTTTCAAATTAATTACATTTTGAAAATTCTTGTTAAAAGTATAAAAGTCTTTATAATATTTAAAAAATCCATTGAAATATCCCATATACCTTTTTTTCTGGCAGTAAATTCAGCTTAAAATTATAAAACTTTATGATATTTCACAAACCCATTGAAATCCACCATATATCCTTTTTTCTGGCAGTGTATGCCCTGGGTATGAGCATCACAACTAATTGACTTGATGGGATGAGAGGGAAAACCATGATGACATGTTTCTGGGATAAAGACAAGCGCAGTCGAAACAGAAGGCAGGGGGACGTGGGGTTAGGTTGTCTGCCTCTGGGGGGGGGGGGGGGTGGCACACAGAGACGTAAGCAGGGGGACTCACAAATGAGTGATTGCTGTTGGCAGGCGCGTGAGCGAAATATTCATAAGCATTCACAAGGCATTCGCATAATTCATTCATTCCAACACTATAACGAATGAAGAGGGGGTAGAGGGTAGAGGGAGAGGTGTTGAAGCATAAAATGTTGAAAATCCGGCCCAAAATTATTATTATTATTATTTCCCCATATTTTAAGGCCAAAGTTTTAGAGACCAAACTTAAATCATTTTCAATAACCTATTTTGTATCAGTTTTTTCTGCGGCAATTATCTTTGAATATTTCTTTTTTTTTTGTTTTCTTCTTAAAGTTTTTAGTTTGTTTTTCCCACAGTCACATGATTTTTTAGCAGGTATAAAATTTGTTTGACTTTCCGTGACGTTTGTCGCGAATATTTTGCTTGCCAAAATTGATGAATTGTTTGGATTGTTTTTTTTTTTCTTGTGGGCGGACGGAGAGTGAAACCAGCAGAAAATCACATTGAAATTGTATTCGCATTTAACAAAATCTATATTATATATAAACATATATTCCGTTGAGTCATCTCCGCTGAGGAAGTGAATATAAATTGTTGCAGTTGAAGGTGTGACACATTTCAGAGGAAATTGGAGCGATGGCAATGAACTGCTTAGAGAATGTTCAATGAAATGAAATTTGAGAAGGATATAGAAGGATGGATATATGTGTGAAGGAAGCTAAAAAAGGGTGAAATTTCCGGATCTGAAACGGGACGATTAAGTGACTAACATGATGAAATATCAAGCAAGAAAGTGTAATGCTACACAAAAAGTTTTATCATTTATTTATATATTTATATTTATATTTTAAATATCAATATATCAAACTATACAATATATTTGATATTTTGTATAAAATAATATGACATTTTTGATATATTTTTTATCAGTCTTCAGCCTTTGTCTATGAATTAAAAGTCACTGACTTCCCATCCTCCCTGCTCCCAGATAAAGCCAAAAGATCAACAAAGAAACATCATCATCTTCATAATTTCAACTCTCACTGTCTGCCTTCTTTCTCTGCTCAATTGTTGTTTATTGTTTATTTTTTTCAACTCCAAACTCGAACTCCGAGTGACTTATTAATTGGGAATGCGGAAGCTTTGTGGCTGCATTGCAACTTGCTGCTTGCCACACAGTTGCAACACCATTCAAAAGTGGAAAATACCAGCGGAGCAGCAACCATCCAGCTAGCGAATCAATTATATATCTTTGTGGCTTAACATTTCGCTAATTAGTAGAATTTCAACGGACTTGGGAAACTAGAGCACGTTAAAAATTAACACGAGTCACACGAGTCAGAAACTTGGCAAAAAAAGCAAAAAAAAGATACAACAACAAAGGGACAGGTGCTAAACTCGATCCCCTCTTTTCTGCGTTCAATGATCCTTAATTCTGAATCCTCCATACTCTGTTCTGGATACTCTTTCCTCGATCCTCTGTCTTCGATCGTCTGTCCTGAATCCCCTTTCCTCGATCCTCGCTTCTCGATCCTCTATCCTCGCTCCTCGATCCTCTATCCTCGCTCCTCTGTCCTCGATTTTTGTGGTCCTTGTGCTCGACTTTTGGTAATTGGCAAAGCGCTGGCCCTTTTAGGCAGCTGCCATCGGAGCCAAAGAAACAAAACAAAAAAGGAAAGAAAAGCAAAAGGAATAGAGAAGGTAATACCCTGGAAAATAAAGTTAATTTTTAATGTATTTATAAATTTTATTAGAAGAAGGAAAAAGATCTTTGAAACTAGAAAACTATTCCAGAATTTCATTCAATTCAATTTCAATTCAAGAGAAAAACTTTTCTAAAATTAAAAACACCATAAAACTTTTATAGTTTTTTAATAAAAATAAAAATATTTAGAAGTCAGGAAGAAGGAAGAAGATCTTGGAAACTAGAAAACTATTCCAGAATTTCAATTCAATTCAATTCCAATTCAAGAAAAAAGTCTTTAAATGAATTTTAAAAATTGAAAAACTCTTCTAACAATAAAAACACCTTAAAACTTGTACAGTTTATTAAAATAAATACAAATATTTAGAAGGCATTAACCCAATATCCCTACAAAGTACAGGAACAACCGTCACTGGCAGCTGCTCAACAATAAGACCTCTGCCACCACCTGCCACGTGTTGCTGCCGCTGCTGCTGCTGCTTCTTTTGCTGCATTCAACAATCAAAGGAACAGATGGCAGCTGCTACTCGCTTGGCCCCCTCTTTTGGGCAAATTACATGGATTCGGTGCGAGAAGTCCTGCCGCTGTGCAGTTGAAGAACCTCATTTCGATTTGTTGTCCTCGATTTTGCAACAGCAAAAATATCGCGCACCTGCCGTCGGTTTTTATTTTCTTCCTCGCCGCGGTGGTGGCATCTGTCCTTTTTTACTTACTTATTCCTTATTTCCACTTACCTGGCCAGGATGAATGCATTTTGTGTCTGACTCTGTCTGCCATTAAATGCGTTCGTGTGTGTGTGATGGCTAAGAGGGAGCAAGGGATTTTGGCATTGGGCATTGTTTTGCAGGATAATGAGCTGCTGGGTTGAGATCTTTGCGTAAAGCAGGGATAATAAGGAGCTGCAGGCGAAAAGAAGGACCCTCAGCAGAGCAGAGCACAGGCAGGTGAGGCTTAGATCTCCAACGAGAATCGAGTGTTGACACAGCAGGCGGCTATATAGGGTTTGTCAAAGGGAAATTATATATGCAGGAAGGATAGAGAATCTTAGGGAAAGAACATAGATTTACTTGTAGAAATTCGGGGGATATTTAGAAAATAGAAAAAGAAAAATTGGGAATATATGAAAAGTATTGAGAAATTGAAGAAAAATATATAATATTAAAAGAAATAATCAGAAAAAGTTAAAAATATTTATAAAGAGTCAAGGAGAAATAATAAGAAAATAATAGAAAATATTATAAATATGGTTTTCAAAATAAATCTAATATAAAAAATCAATAAAATCAAGCAAAGATTTAATATATTATAACTATAAAACTGTCCATGAAAATTATCATATAAATAAATATTTTGCGACTAAAATCACAAACTATTTATATTTATATTTATATTTATTTTGCTCAGATTTGTCTTTGACCTCTTAATTTCAAGGAATTTTTGCACAAAATCAAAATAAATATTGAAATACCATCACAACTATTTATATCGCCTCTTTGATGAGTATTTAATCCACAAATAAATATGTTAAATTCTCGAAAATTCCTCACACCACATGAATTTCAATTCTAAAAATGCAAAATATATATTTTGATTTTCTTAAAGTTCAAATACAATATATAAAATTCAAATTCAAATACAATACAAAGTTCAACGAACTTGATGCCGCCAAAATCGATTCAAGTCACAAAAACCAATCCCATAAATACTTGGGAAAGGTCCTCTCACGCCTGCCTTCTGCCTTCGCTGTTGCCTCGCCCAAAAATCGCAAAAAAAAAAAAAAACTGAAGCCAAATTTATTATGGCCAATATATTTTGTAATTAAATCGAGACAACAACAAAAACAACAACAACAACGGAGAAAGGGAATTCCGAACTTGCTCGACGGCAATTTAATTGTTCCTTCTCTCTTTTCTTTTTATTTTTTGTGGTTTTTTTTCGGTTAACATAAACATTTCAAAGTTTGTTGCTGTTGCTTTCTTGCAAATTTCACGCCTCGACTCAACATTTATTTTCAGATTTTTAAGCAAAGAGAAATGGGGGGGAAATACGGTTTTGTGATGAGGTGTCCGTTCACTCTTTTTTTTTTTGTAATATTTTTTTTACTTATTTTTTCTCATGACTCATTGAGGTCGTGTGCGAAATTTTTGGAATTGCTTTCATTTATTTATGCATTTGTTTTTTTCGTGTATTTGAGCTGAATGCAAATTTGCTTATTTATTGCACGAACTGCGGCCACCAAAACAACAATAACAACAATTGAAAAATTCCCAGAAAAAAAGCACTTGGCAAAAGTTCCCCCTTTCCATTGAAAGTGCGAAAAATAACCAAAACAAAATAAATGCGAAAATAAAAACAAAAATAAATACAAAATCATTGAAAATTGTTTTTTACAAGTGACATTTTGTAGTGTGATTTTTTTATTGTTTTGTTATTTTGTATACAATCCTCCAACTTTTCACACCTTTAAGAAATAAAAGCAAAATAAGTACGTAAGCAAGGTTTTTGGAAACGACTAGTAAAATGATTAAATAGTTTAGAACAAACTGTTCAGTTTTTACATCAATATATATACCCTAAAAGTAAACCTAATTTCATACCCTAAATCCAATTCCAAGTGTCATTGTCAACCCCACGGACTTGGCTGGTTAAGTCGGTCTTCAACCCGAAAATGATTTGGCAGTTTTTATGTGCTTTCCTATATATATGCTCGATTTTTTTTTGTTTATTTGTTTTTACCATTCTCCCGGCCCTGTCACGTTAATTACGTGTATAAGAAACAACTTGATTAGAGGCCAAGTGTGAATTGTGAATAAAAACTTACGGCCGGAATACGGCACGCGCTTTGTCCGAACTCCAAGAGTCCGCGGGACTTTCATGAATTCCAAGATTTGGAGGGGCGTGTGAGGCTCCGATCGGTGTTAATCACAAGTCGTAAACAACAAACAGCAATATCCGTTTGTTTATAGTTTTGTTAACTGATTTTTAGCGGTTGCGATTTTTGGTTGATTTCATTTTAACCGGGAAAAACCCAAATAACAACAATTGCTACGAGCGTCATTCCCACGGCTAAAATGACGGAGTTCGCTGCTGAAAATAGGGGGTGAAAATATCGCAGTTGATAATCAAATGGAAAAGATATCTCTACAGCGATACACATATATGTTTGTATCTATTTTTAGGCCCGCACAAATAGAGTTGACCTTTTGAGGAAAATATATATTTTTAGTTGCAGATAAATAATTGTGAAATCGAAATCGATCATGGGATCGACGGGGGAATTTCTTCGTTCGTACGATCGATAGTGGTTTATTTTTGGGCATTTCTGGGGAAACGCTAATCACCGAATTGAGTCACAACATCGTATACCGTGTTTTGCTCATATGACCAAACTAAACGAAACGAAAACCCATGGCCCCTCACATGATCTTGTGGATCGTTTTTTGGATAGGGCCAAAAAGATGTTGCAAATTGAATGCCAGACGAATCAATTTTATATGTGAAAAGTATGGCCAGGGTATTGACTTTAGATATAGTTTATGGAATAGTTAAATGGAGGCTTTAAAGAGTATGTAATCTCACAGAAGATTAGAGATTTCGATGGGGTTTTCTGTTGATTTAATAGATATAGCAATCACTTAAAGGACAAATTAAAAATTGAACCTCAAAGCTTTCATAAATAATTAACTTATACTGAAAGTGCATATTTAGGTATTGCTGTGATTTCATTTATTTTGTTTTATTTTCTAATTATTAAGCATACTGATCACCGATCTTAACTTTCCTAAGTAAAAACTGATCATCAATTAATATCAATTTTACACACTCCGATTTCTGTGAATTTTTCACTTTACACATTATTTTTTAAACGTTATAAATTTTGTATTTATAAACACTTTCAATAAAAACGATCACTTGTAGGCCCTGTGATCCATCCACCTTCCCTTCCTTCTGTCTTGTCTCAAAACACTCAATTCATGAACTCTGCTGAGCTCATAAAAATTCTTGCTAAAATGACGCACACGCCGCAGAGATACAAGCGAGCTTCGCCTTTTTCCAACGAAATTTTCATACGCCCCGTTGACAACATTTCTGTTTATGGACCCCAAAAAGGCCCGCAAAGTCAATGGCCTAATGCTGGCCATATTACGCATACGCCCCATGTGACACCTTGAGGGCGTTTTGAGCCGCGTTTCAATCGTTTTGCCAATTTCTGGCACGTTCTCAGCCATCTCGAAACATTTAGCATATATTTTTTTATAGAGTATATCGAGAATTTTTGGGAATCCGCGGCGGCAGCACTCGAAACTGCGCAGTCTTGGCAGTATTTCATCATTAGCTTGTTGCCGCTTTTCATTACAGAAGAAGCCAAGAAACAAAGAAGAAACCGAGAAGAGAAGACCAAAACAGAAATTTAAATATATTTCGCAATATCAGCGCAAAAGTAAAGTGTGTGTGAGTGTGTGTGTGGCCAGCAAAGTTCAATAAAACTGGAAAAAGTTTTAGCTTCCAACAACATTTTTCTTCCTAGTTTTTTTCAGCTTAAGTCGCAATAGCCCAGTTAAAAGTGGAACATGCGAGAATATTGGAAGGTGGGTTGAGGGGGGTGACAAGCGAGAATTGCCAAAAAAAAAATAGATAATACCATGCCGGGAATAACAACAACAACAACAACCGAAGTGAGCACAAGAAGCAAACGAAATAAAGCGTACTTTGGCCTATGCTGGGGAAATACCCTTTTTCTAGAAGTTGTTCAGCTATAAAGCGATTCTAGAGAATTTCGAAAAACTTTGTGGGGTTTTAAAGGATACAAACCTAGATATTTTGCAATATTTTTATTACTTTAAAATATTTTTTAACATTTTAAAATATTCTTTCTCTTATTTGAAAAGAAAACTATATATAAACCTATAATTAGTGTCCTAAAAAGATTAAATTGTCCTATTAAACTCTTTACTTTTCTTTATCCTTTAAAGGATACTAACCTAGATATTTGTATTATTTTTTCTTTATTTTTAAATATTTTGTTTAATAAGAAAACTAGATAAACCTGAAAATTAATCGCTCAAAAAGGTGAATTATGCCTTTTTAAATTCTTAATTCCTAAGTTATTTCATTTGAATTTTATTCTTTATTATCCAGTTAAGAAATATAAAATACTAAAGATGATATCTTAGCTTTAGGTATCTTAGATTTATTATAAATATTATTATTCGAAAAATAAATATTATGTTCTTCATTTGCCTATGAACAATATCAATTCTGTTCTTCTAGAAGGCCTTCCGACTATTGCTTCTATAGTTTTGCGATTACCTATCGATGGAACAGGTTCTCTAGCACCTCCCTCACCCCTTAAAGGGGGTTGCCTTGTGCCAGACAGAGAAGGCAGAACGCTCGCTCGAAATGTTAATGACATTGCCAAAAAATAAAAAATAAATAAGATTGTGCGAGGGAAATAGTGTAAAGCTAAACAAAGAGATTGAAGAGTGAAAGAGAGAGGAAGCCAGCCAGTGGATTTTGTTTGTAATTCATTGTTGTTGATATTTGGTTTTTTTTTGGATTTGTTTTCATGTGGAAGTTATAGCTGATGTTTTGTAGGTGTCATTAACCCTCCACTTGGCGCGCTGAGAACCTTACTCATGGTTTGTTTTCGTTGTGTGTGTTTTTTTATTTTTTTATTCTAGAGGCAGAGAATTTTCGCTTTTTATTTCGCACGTTTCTCCTCCACGTTTTTTTGGATTTTTTTGTTGGCTTTTGTTTTGGCTTTGGCATTCCGACTCCCCTTTTTTTTGGGGTGCGTTCAACCAAGCGATCTTTGGGTGAGGGAATATTTCCCTCCAAAAAAAATGGGGGCCTGTTCTAGGGTCACTCAACCACCAACAACACCACCGCCCAACCAATTAACCCCTCCCCCCAACAAGCCAAAATCTTGGCAAGTCATTAAACTTGGCCATAACCAAAAATACACAGCACAATTTTTTGACGGCGCCATTCGCAAATGGGATTTGCGAGGAACCAAAAAAAAAATAAAACTAAATGATAAAAAAAGTTTAGAATATATAAAAAGAGTATTTAGCAATAAGTTAATGCATTAACCCATTTGTCATTGATTCAAATTGATTTATTTTGACTTTGCATTTGCATTGAATATTGATTATTTATTTATGTATTGTATTTTGTTATTCAATAACACTTAAGAGCTCACACCTTTGTCGTCGTCTCCCCAATAAATCGTTTCTTAAAAAAAAAAATCAGCAACCTTGCGGTTATCATGGCGTATACGTAATTTATTTATGCGTTGTGCTGTCATATCTATGATTGCATAATTAAAGTCCGCCAATTCGAAAAAAAACAAGATGGACATACAGTCGGGTGTCCCGACAGTAGAATACCATGTACCATTACAAGACGCGTCCCAAAATTATATAAAAGAGAATAAGAATAAAAAACTGAGACAAATTTACATATAATGCAAATGTCTTCCCATTCAATAGCAAAGTCGATAGCTCAGTGGGTAAAGCTACACATACATTTTTGTAAGCAATTGGCCTGGGTTCGAATCAACCGCAGGCATAAGGAATTTTTTCATTTTCAAAACATTAAGTATAGTTCTTTGCTTGCTTTTTTTTATTTTTTAGTATTAAATACTGTAATTATTTTAATGTACTGGAAAAAAAAAAAATATTGCTAAAAATAAAAAAGATTTCGCTCGTCGCCGACGGGATTCGAACCCGTGACAACTAACATTTGAAAAAGACTTCAGCTTAGCCAGCTGCGCCACCAACCAATTCAAAATGAGTAATCCTATTTTCATAGTAATATGAACATAAGTAAAATGTTTAATGAACGTTTTGATTTATTTGGAGCCCTCTGCCTGGGCTGCCTCTTGTAAACGTAATGTGTATAAAGTAAAAAGCCTAAACCTCCGCTATTTATGGCACGATCGCAATAAAATTTGGACAGTCTGTGTATTTTGATAAAATGCATTAAGCTTTTTAATATGGTTTACATAACTTTATAAATTTCGGAGATATACGTTTTTTTTCAAATAGCTCCTCCAAAAAGGGGAGCAGCAAAAATTTAAAACAAACTTGATCTGCGTGCAGATATAAGAAGTCTAAATCCCAAGTTTGATGTCTCTAGCTCTTATAGTCTCTGAGATCTGGGCGTTCATACAGACAGACGGACAGACGGACAGACGGACAGACGGACAGACGGACGGACGGACGGACGGACAGACGGACATGGCTATATCGACTCCTTTAGTGGTCCTGACCAATATTTAGGTAACTTTTGGGGGTCTGTCACGCCTCCTTCTGCCTGTTACAGAAAATCGCACTCGCACAAAACTATAATACCTTTGTACCTTTGGTACATGGTATAAAAACACGAAACTTGTATCAGGAATAGTCCCAAGATTCGGTAATTGCATATCGGGGAGAGTTTTTGTAATTCCAGAACTCAAAGGGATCTTAAATATTTGCTAAGAGTTTGCTAGAATTTAGTTATTTGTTTAATTATTTACATATTTTGTATTTTTAGAGAAACTAAGACTCTTTTTCTAAGGCGGGAGATCAATGTTTTTACTGCGATCTATGTACTTCCTGGTGGATTTTTTTTAGCTATAAATTAATATTTGATATTCATTTTCAACTGATATTTTTTATTTTTTGCTTGCAAGCATTATAGCATCTAATTTACAAAAAATTATATTTATTACAAAATCTTGTAGAGAATTAGAATTAATTTGTGAAGTTTATAATCTTTCTTCTTCCTTCTTTTTTAAAAGAATTTAATTTATTACAAAATCTGTCAGAGAATTAGATTTAGTTTTTGAATTGTATTAAATTTACCTTCCCCAACTATTTATTATTTTATTTATCAATAAACCAATCCTACGATTATTTCATCAGAATATGAAATCTGTTTTTTTTTTTTTTGGGTCCATTAACCTTTTCTTTATTTGTTTGTTTACACAATTTCTCTCTCAGTTTCTTTCAGCCTCCCTTCTTGCCACCCTTTGTTCTTTTAGTTGTTTTGATTTCTTTATTTATTTATTAAATATTAACTGACACTGTGCCCCAATGTGAGTATTTTGTTCATGTTTTCCTGGTTTACATATTTGCCGCCCACCCACCCTCCGCAACTTCTCTTTGCTTTTGCTGGCGTGCCAAGCAACGATTTTTATTTATATTTTTTTTTTTTTTGCTTTTTTTCCTGGCTATTCCGCTGCTGTTTTGTGCTGTTTGTTGTTGTTGTTGTTGTTACTTTATCAAAATGAGGTTAACAAACGTTCCCAAGGCCATTTTACTACGCTCACACACACGCACACACACGTGGGGCACACACATCAACTATCGTCAATTCGCACTTGACATTTACTTTGTAGTAAACGTAAAACTACAAAAACAATCGAGAAATACATACATACATATCATATATAGAGTCTCAATTCGCCCGATACGCGGTTACAGTTGGAGAAATTGAATTTTATAATGAATGGGGATTGGATCGGGGGAATATATGTATAATTTTGGCTTTTGAAAAATGTAAAGAAATATGAAAATAAAATAAAGCAAAGTTGAACAGTGGATATAAGGCTTATCCCTTAGGTAATCCCTTAAGCAAAATATCTTTAATATTAAATATTACATAAAAAACTTCAAAAACTCTAAATTTTATAAAATTTTCATTGAAAGAAGATTGCTATAAATTTGAAATTAATTAAAAACTATAATAACCTTTGTATCTTTACATTAAAAAAAATGTAATTTATGTTTATTCATAAATAAAAGGATAAATATGCTATAAAAATTAAGATCTCTTTATTGTTAATAATTTTTTTTTTACTGTATAAACTCCATTTCCGCTTTTCCCCTCCACTTTCCCTTCCTCCTCCCTAGGCGGCTTCTATTTGCCATTTGCCATTATCGTAATTCTGTTGTTTTTGTTTTTGCAACGTAACTTTTTTCTTTTTTTTATTGTAAGTTTTTGTTTTTTTCAGTTTTTATATATTTGTTTTTTGCTCGTAAATGAAAAGAGAGGCGCGTGTGTAATCAGGTGAGGGTGGAATAGTGGGGGAAATAGTGGAGGAAATGCTTTTGCTTAACAAACAGAAGGACGGGGGAAGGGGGAAGCGTGGCGACAACGTTGGGGTCTAGGCCAAATGTCGGCGCGTGTAGACTTCTCAAGTACCCAAGGCGTCTCGAGTGCATAAGCACACCTACATATAACCAACAGTTAACGACGCAGACGGAGCTATTTACGACACTTGCACATTTTCCGCGTCATTTTTAGCAATCTTTTGCAGCTGCAAATAAAAAAAAAACTTTAAAATCGCGACTGGCGACTGTATGTGATCTAAGAAGCTATAAACTTACTATCCAGGTTGGGGGACTGCATTTGACTCACTGTATTATAGGTCGTAAAGTTGAATAGATTAGGCTCTGAAGCAGATCTGAACTTTGTAACTAAATCTAAGTCCAAAAAAGGTGAAAAATAGTAAAGAATTTTCGATATAATCAGTTAAGTTTTTAAGAACAAATGAGTTAGGATCTATGGATCTATGGGCATTAATTTGATAACTTTTAGTATGCTTGCTTATAGAGAAATTCTCTGAGGGATAATTGAATATTATAACAATAAAAAATAATATAGTAAATATCAATATGAAATGTTTTATAGATATTTATTTAATTATTTGTATTGTTATTTGAAGTTATCTAGGATCTATGGATCTATTGACAATACTTTAAACATTTTTTATGTGTTTTAATGGGTAATTGATAAATTCTCTGACGGATAATTAAATTTTCTAAAAATAAAAAATAATACAATTAATGTCAACCAAAAAATTCATTATCTATGTATGAATATATCACTAAAAAATTTATTATTAATATTTATTTCATTATTTTTATTGTTATTTTAAGTTTTCTAGGAAATCTTGAGTTTGAAATTATTTTATGCTTATTTATGGTTAATAAAAAATTCCCTTAGGGATAATTAAGTATTATAAAAATAATAATAATAGAAAAAATATCTATAAGAAATTTCCCTTAAGGTAACCAGGGATACCCCATGTATTTCTTTCGAAAAATATAGTAATACAACCCTGATCACTTAACCCCTAAAAGAACAAAGGAGCATTTAGTGCAATATCTCTTGCTCCTTGCCACGCCCATTATTCTTCCTCCTCCGCCTCCTCCTTTCTGTGCATGTTTTTTATTTGCGGCTCGTAAACATTCTGCGGTGTGCCGTAATTTTGTTGCACTCCTCCACACCTGCACCTGCTAGTGCAACAGAGATGCAACGATAATAGAGGAGAAGGGAAGCTGCTGATATAATCTCGGGGAAAGCGTGTGTGTTTTCCTTCTTTTTTTTTGCGACAAAGTTTGCACAGAGTTTTGCGATGACGTCGATGCAACAAAGTAATGGTTGTTTACTGTGTTTCGTATTTTTTCCCCCCATTTTGTTTGCTATTTTCCTCCGTTATCTAATCTTCACAGGAAAGGGGAGTAAAGCGGGGGGATAGTGGAGACTGGGGAGTGGAGAGTGCCGTGTAGAGAACTCTGTCCGTATTGCTGTCCGTTTTGACAAGTGTCCGTTAGGTGTCAAACAAAATGTCACAAAAAAAAAAAAAAAAATAGAAAACCAGGCGAAAAATTTGCAGTGAAAAACGTAACGTAAAAAAATCACAAAAAAAAAGATCAACGAAAGAAAAGCGCACCAGGAAATTCGCACAGGCAAACACTTTGAACAAATCACTTATGACAAGGGGGGGAAGAACGGGAAGATGGAAGGACAGCACTCCTCCAACCCCTTCGTGACAGATTGCACTTGCCCCCGAAATTGAATCATCAACGGGAATGGCCCAAAAAAAAAAAACAGACCAAAAATGGAATAAAGACAGCGTAAAAGAGGGCCAAGCCCAGCGGCTGCAACGCATCTGCCATGACCTCCCCCAAACGCTTTTCCAAAGAGAAGAGCCGCACACCACCCCCCTGATCCACTTTACACTTGGCACATCCTTTTGCTTGTCCGCATGTCATGTGACAGCAATTAACACAGAAGCCCCAAAATGGAGGAAGAAATGCCAGCAGAGTGAATGAGTGCAAAGGCACTGAAAGAATTTTTTTATAAAATTAGAGGGGAAAAATGTGTTGCCAAAAAAATGGAATTTATATAAAATTAACAAATAAATTTGACTTCAGGCATTGCAATAGATGTTGTAAATAATTCTTTTCTCTAAAAAATCCTTTTATACTTACACTTTTTCTCCCAGTGTGTTTTGTTGGAAAAATAAGGCTGACAGCGACGTGTTACTTGTGGCTTCGTGCAACAGTTGCAATTGTTCGAGGTTGAGATTTTTGCGGAAATTGAATTTGCGGACCATCTTTAACCAAACAACCCCCCACCCCCACCCTCACCCCCACCTCTGGCTCTGCCCTCCCCCTCCCCCCACTCAAATATTGCAAGTTTGTTGCATTTTCTAAGTAATTTGTCATCGTTTGCGCTTCGACTCAGCCAAATGACAGACGTGACAAGAGTGCCAAGCTGACACTTTGGATGATGGGGAAAATGGGGGAAAACAGCACGGGAGAAAGAGAGGGGGAGAGAGAGGGGAAAGCAGAGCTCTTCAGGAAAGCCTTTAGGAAAATATGCACTTTTAGGCTCTATAATATATATATTTTTAGGTATTTTTGTTTATTGTTTTTATGTGGAAAACACTGCACAGAAGGTATCATCAACACCCCCTCTTGGCATTCTCGATTGTCAACTTTGTGTCAAGTTTTTGGTTTTTGGGGGGAAAATGGTTTTAGAAACCCGGAAGTTTCAATAGATGAGAAAGCCCGCAAGAGAAATATTTGAGGATAATTTGATGTTACAAGTCATGTCTCTTAAATATTTTATTTTCTAAGAAAATTCTTTGTGACTTTTCTTTAAAAAATAAGAAAGCTTATTCAAAATGCAATTTTTGATTTTAAAAATTCTCAATTGGATCATTAAGATCATAATTTTGCTAAAGATGTATTAACTTCAGTTCCATTACCCATTAATTCTTGACTTTTAATCTTAAATACAATTTCTCTATAATTCTTGAATTAAATAATAATTTTAATTAATAATAATAATAATAATAATTAATAATACAGATTGAAATTTAATTAAATCAACAAACAATAACTCTTCAATTCCGATTTCAAGTGCAGCTTCAAGGGTTTTATTATATAATAAAATTATTTATTTTAATTAATTTATTTGCAATTTAAGCGCCAGCTGCTGTTGTGAATTCCTCTTCGAATCCCACCGTACACCCCACCTTCCCCTTCTGGTAATTCCAGTTATTCATTAGCCTTGCAATGTTAGTTTTTTTACTGTGCACTTTTCTGCGAATTTTTCAACGAGTTTTGTATTTGCATCTGCAGCTGGGAAATTTTATTAGCATTTTTCGTATTTATTATTTCATTATTACAACAAAATGACAAAGAATAAAATGAATGTTGGACAATAGGAAATGTATATTTCTTTAACAATCAATAATGAATTCCCTGCTAAAAATAAAGCTAATTAATATAAAACCATTTTTGTTTTGTTAAATCTCTTTGCTCAGCATTCATTAGTTACCTTTTTGCATAATTATTTAAATTAAAGAATTTCTTTAGTGTTCGGCTAAGATTTATATTTCGTTCTCTCAACGATTTGTTTGTTGAGTTTTTCGAAACATTTGCTTAATGAACTAGAAAATCTCAACAAAAGAGCAGCGCGCTGCAAATAAATAAATTATATAAAAAAAGTCGTAAAAAATTTGGCATTGGAAATTTTCGAGCAGTTTCTGTTTCTGTTTTTTTTTTTGGTCGTGCGACGTGCTTTGGCAACTTTTTGTTGTTTTTAATTCTGTTGTTGTTGCCTGCTATTGTTGTTAACGGCCTTCGCTAATGAACAGTTATGCAATGTGCAAAAAAAAAAAAAACAAAAACAAAGACGCCAAAACACAAACAAAAACAAAAAGGCAAAACCAGCGAAATGAACTGAACTGCAAGCCAACTTTTTGAAACTGAAGCTGAAAGATAAATAAACATTGGGAAAGGCTTCAAAATGGCAGACTCTGAGATACTCTTTTTTGAATGAATATCTTTAAGATTGATTGAGGAATTATTTAAATTAAAATTTAATATAAAAGAGCTTCCATTTTAAAATATATTTCTTATATTTTTACAGCAATTTGTTGTGTTTTTTATATTATTTCAAGCTTAAATAATCAATATTAACGAAATATTTAATAAAATCTTTGATAAAAAATATAGTAAAATATGTAATAAATATCGATATATAAAAATCTTTATATTTTGTACTTAAATCTCTAATTAAATCCCCTAAAAATCCCATTAACAACTTTTTTAAAATATCTCTAAAAAAAATCTCAAGCAAAAAAATCTCCAAATACAGAATACCCTCACTCCATCCAAGAGTATCTCACAGATAGAGAGCGGCTATAGTCGGTCCGTTACAAGCGAGTGCTTTAAGCCAAAGTTGGACTTTGCACCGAGCACGCGAACCTGCCATGATGCGGAATTCGCTGTGGATCGGATGTGAATGGGGATTTTTCATGTGGGGATCTCTCGCTTGGCTCTTTGTATCTCTTTTCCACTTGGGAAGCGATGGGGGAAGAGGAGGATGTAAGTAGTAAAACATGGAAAGAGGATCTATGCTGTGCCGTTTGGAGAAACCCAAACAAATTCCATAGCTGCTTTTACTGAATTGTTTGACCCCGTTTTCTGAGCAGGTGGAAACCATAGAAGAGAAACCCCCAAACAACGAACGTTACCACCCGAATTCACCACCCATTTCCCATTCCCCCACCCATCTCTACACGCACATTTGAAGGGGTGGAGACACGCATATTTGGTTTTTGCTTTACGAGCTCATTCGCCCCGCCATAGAGGGGTTGATTGATTTGTTGTTGTCTCCAATAAATATTCGAAGCGATTTTGTTTATAATAAAATAAAAGTTGAAGCCACTGTCGGGGTTAACCTTTTATGACTTATTTTTACTCATTTCCATTTTTATTTATATTTCCATGGTTATGGTTTCGGCGGGAAAACAGTTTTAGTGGATTTTTGGAGATTTATGTACTGTAAGTGGCTTTAACTAAGTGGAGAATTTACCTATGCAGATGTTAAGATACTTTTTAGCTCATTTATTTAAAACTTTAAAAAATAATTGCATTAAAAAATTATTTAGAAAAGTATTTATTGAATTTTCACCTGAAATAGCAAAAAGGGGGATGGAATGGAATAGAGTGGAGAATTAGATGGTGAAGGGAGAGTGGAAGAAATGAAAGAAATTTGTTGTTTTTATTTTGATTTGATAGGCTGATGGTGGAGGGGGAGGGGGCAGAAAAACGTTCTGTTCGTACCTTTGGTTGCTTGTGTATAAATGTGTCACGGTGTGAGTGCCCGTGTGTAAGTGGAGCAAGCAAAGTACAGGAGGAGGAAGAAGGAAGCATACATAAATGCAAACATAAATGGGAAATACACACAGTTGTTGTGATCAATTTACCATTTACAATTTACAGCCAGCACACACACACACAGCCAGCGAGGCAAACAGAGAGGGCGAGACTTTAGCGTACGTACAGTTTACAACAAGAAGAAGCAGTTTGTTACGAACTAGTGTGGGGAGCGACGCAGAGCCAGCAAAAACAGAGCGAGAGCGCAGCAGAGTGCGGGAGAGCGCTCTGCCTTGATGATTATTACGAAAATGAGTGCATAAAAACAAACGCGAAAAAAAACTAAGAGAGTGCTCGCCTTACGGCATAGGAACGCTTTGGAAACGAACCAAAAGAGTGAATGAACTTAAGTTCCACATATTCATTCTGCAGCTCTCGGTCTCTCTTAATCATTCCATTCCGTTCTCTGCGCCCGCGCGTACCAATGCCAAACTGTACCATTTTATTCCATTCCATTTCAGATCACACACACCCCCAACCCCCCTGTGACACAAAAACCCCCGCCGCTGGCTCTCTTGTGTAAAAATCAAAATAAATCGTAAATAATTTTTTTCTCGCTCTAATCTTTGCTCACTACGTCTTCGTTTGTTGCTCTTTTGTCTCTTTCTACTACGTTTTGTTCGGTTGCATGAATGGAATGGTCGGGTGGTGGTGTTGTGCTGGTGTGCGGCCAAGAGACAGAGAGAACGCTATGGCGGTGGCACTAGTAGTAGTAGTATTTGAGTATTTTTTCCACTCCCTCGCTCTTCCTTCCCGCTGGCAGCCACTGCGGCTGCTGCTGTCTCTGAAATCCGATAACCAGTGTGCGAGCGAGACAAAAGAATAACAAACAATTATAAATTGTGCGCAAGTGTGTGTGTGTATCTGTGTGTTGGGAATGGGAATTTCACAATATTTGTAGCGACGTCAACGGCAGCGACGACGATGACGCCGACTGCGACTGCGACGGCAGCGCCGCCTCGTGCCAATTTCACTTGCAACGAAATTTCTCGTTCCTGTAATGCTTGCTTGGTTCGAGCGAGGGGGATGGCACGAGGAGTGGAATGGAATGGAACGCCTACGGTTGCTGTTGTTGTTGTTGTGTGCGCGCGTGGAAAAGGTTTTGTAACGAAGGGCGAAATAAAAACAAAACCCAAAGGCAAGAAGAAGCAGCAGCTATTGTGCAGATAGATTTTTGATGCGTGCATGTGTGTGTGTGTGTGTGTGTATTTCATTGTTTTTGTATTTGGAAGTATTTTTGTAGTGCGTGCCGTGCATCATGTCATTTTGGAGAAATTCCTCATTCGCCTTTTCCATTCTTTCCCCTCACTTTTGTTGGGAAATCAATTTGAAAATATCTCTTGGTTTTCTTAAGTATTTTCTGGAAGAAAACTTGTATTTGTTCAGGCACACACACTTTTTTTCGGTGATAAATAGGCCACGAATTTCCACGGAAATTTCATTCGACATTCTTTAACAGTTTTTGTAGTGTTTTTTTCTAGCTTTAGATACAGTTTTTTGGGGTTTTTTATTTTTTAAGTTTTGTTTTTGTTTGGAAAAGTTTGAAAATATATCATGAAAACTTTAAGTGCAATAATTTTCCTTGTTTAGGTATTTTTTCAGGCAAGAATTGATCCCCGGTTAAGCCGTTAAATATTAAGGAAAACAATTATAATTATTGTTTATTTTATTAATTAAAAAATTTATTTCATGAAATCTTTTTATTTTAAATTTAGATTTTTTTTAACATTTTGGAAATTTTAGTAATCTATTTTTTTTGTTAAAGAACATAATTTTTACCAAAATTTTATGTAAAAAGGGTTCCTAAAAAATTATTATTTACAAAAATCCAATAATTCAGATTAAACTGATTTGAATTAAATGTAATTAAAATTATTTTAAAATACATTTGTATTCGAAATTAAACAGATATTGCATTAAATTTAATTAAAACTAGTAAAGATATATTTTTTTAAATTATGAAAATGCCTTAAGTATTATATTATTAATTAAGGAATTTTTTTTTGAAAATTTGTCCTTTTTTTTATTATCTTCA
Organism: Drosophila anomelani; assembly: GCA_035045905.1. Classification (NCBI taxonomy): domain Eukaryota; kingdom Metazoa; phylum Arthropoda; class Insecta; order Diptera; family Drosophilidae; genus Drosophila; species Drosophila anomelani. Next base: position 18,160,031 of record JAWNOO010000165.1, read on the forward strand.
TCTTAGTAAAATTCTAGGGGTATGGAAAATTTCCAAAGCCAAAAAATGTGAGAACGGAAAATAGAAACAAATAAAAAGAGGGGCAGTTCCCCCATGATTAGAGGCCGCCAGCTGATAAATCAGATCCCCCTCTCCCTCCCACACCGATTTTCCAGTTCTTTCGGAAGTTCTTCGAAGGCGCCTCTTGGTTCCTAAATAAATCCTGGGGTTAATCCCTTTGATGGATGCCCTCAGGTGTTAGCTTCCCCTATTTTGGGGGGGGGGGGTGGAATCTAATTATAGCGACAGTCATAAGAATAGCAGAGTTTTAAGGTTTACATTTTTAGATTGTTCTGTAAAAGGGAATTTATATAATTATTATTTTTAGTTGATTTATTGCTAACTTTCTTAGAAAGCAAAAGCGTAGAAGAGTTCTTAAAATTGTAGATTGTAGTGGCTATTATTATGACCACAATTGTATATATTTCATGCTCAGTCATCATGTCTGCCTTTCGGCCTAATCCCCCCCGATGTGTCGGGGGCAGGTGGTAAAAATTTCCCTCCCATTAAGACATGGGAAGTCACATAGCCCCAAAAAACAAACGACGACGATCACTAAGAAGTCTTTTTTAGATAAAGAATTGTGATCGGTTCGCGATTGAATGCGCTTCCGTAAGGTAAAACTTCAAAGGGCCACCGTTCTATAAGGGGGGGTTATGGAGTGGGGTGGATGGGGGTTCTGGAAAGTCGGAGGTGGCCCTCAAGTGCGTACGTGACGCTCATTGCGTGAGTTTCTAGCTTCACGCGCGGCGGCGTCTCCCGGCTGCATTTTGGTTTTCAGTTTCGGTTTCGGTTTCAGTTTCGTTTTTCGACTTGGGACTTATTTTTATTATACTTTTTTTTTCGGATGCGTGTAAACAAAGCGATAACTCAGCTGTCGACAGGCAGCTTGCCACACTCAGTCACTAACACACACACGCACACGCACACACGCAAAGTACAAGCTAACCGCACAACAAAAAGGCGACTTCCGTGCACTGAAAGAAAGCTCGTCTTTTGATCATAAAAATATTGTTTAATAATATTTAATAAATAATATTAAAAATTATAAGTTTTAAATATATTCTAAGAGCTAAAATAATGAAAATGTTGCCCTTTTCGCTCAGTGCATTTCCCACTCCTTCCCAAAACTCTCCCCCCGATATTTCTGAGTTATTATCTGCGGACGTGTGTGCAGGTTTCGTGTTCCGCGGCAACCGCTAAACGATCGTTTATCGTTTAGTCCCTGTGAATGGATATACATATATATGGAAATAAGTCTGTATATATACAGGTACCTCTACCGGCAGAGGTGGCCCCCGTGTTATGATTGAATTATGGGACTCGACTGATTTATGGGCCATTGACTCTGGGTGCCCGTCTTGGCTGGGATGGCTTACTTGAACCTGACAAGCGGCCGGGACTATGCCACAGGAATAAGCAAATGAGGAAATTAGAGGGAGAGATGGGAAATATCATATCTTGTTTACGGGTTAATTAAGGTGCACGTGATGGTAGGTGCAGGAAGTTAGAAGGGTGATATCTCAGGATCTGTGTTTTGGTTTGATCTGAAATTTGGTATACAGATATGTATACATATAATCTTTTTAATTATACAAAATAATCATTAGAAATATCTTATTTACGATTTAATTAACGTATATATCTCAGGATCTTTGCCTTGATTTGATCTGAAATTTGGTATACAGATATGTACACATATAATATTTAAAATTAGGCAAATAAATTATGAAAGTCTTGGAAATATCTTGTTTACGGATTAATCAAGTTATATATCTCAGGATCTGAGCTTTGGTTTGCTCTGAAATTTGGTATAAAGAATATAAATATAATCCCTAAAATTATGTAAAAAAATCCTTCGGTATAATGTGGTTTTTTGATATTAATCCACTATTTAAATGAATTTTAAAGACAAACCCCTCGGCTAATACTTCCGGTTTCCGCTATTAAATTTCTCCTAACTTTGCTTGCACATAAAATAAATGGAAACTCAATAATTGTGTCACATTTCAATTATGGAGTTTCCCAGGCTTTTCCTTGACTCCCACTGCCAGACGCGCATTTCCTGCCAATGCCTGTGCCTGGGCCCACCTGGATGCATCTACTATATAACTCGGCACACAATATATATCTCTTGACCACCTGGCCAAGGATTTTATCTCGCTGCCGTTACTGCCTAAGACACTCGAACACATTGAACCGAACAGTTTGTCTTAGCCACAGGCGAAAGTGGTTTGCTTGCCAATTGCCCTCACCTCGCCCCCTCCTGATCCACCTTCTTCCCCTCACCGCCACCACCTTTACCTCTGGTTTGTGGCCATCGCCTCAGCTGCAGACACGTCATAGAAACAATTTTATGGAGCAAAATTTATGTGCTCAGCATTTGCATAAAACTAATTTTGCCAAAGCGAAAACTTAGACGACAAATGGCTCGCATTGCACTGCAAAAAAAGGGAGATTTTCATTTGAAATTTAAAATAGAGAAAACAAGAAAATTATTCTTCAAAAAATAGGGAGAGTGCCTTAGAATTGCTATAGAATTTCTTAGAAATTATATTATTATAATTTTTCCCAAAATAAACCTATGGTACCTTTGCTTAAAATCATAAACCAGGCGTTATGTTATAGCAAACTCCAAGAAAACCGAATTTCTTGATAATAATTTGTAGCTAAAATGTAAATTTTAATATTTTGCTTATCCTAAGAGGACAGTTTTTTACCAAAAACATGAGTATACTCATGAGTGTATTCATAAATATTTTCAAAAGGTGATTATATTGTAAGTTATAATAATTTGTAGGTAAGTGCAAATTTTAATTTTTTATTATCCCAAGAGTACTGCTTTCTCTCGAAACATAAGTATATTCATGAGTGTATTCGTGAGTATATTCATGAGATGTATGAGTATACTCATGAATATATTCAAGAATATTTTATAAAAAAAGTAAGGATATTTTGTAGATTTTGTTTATAATCCTTTGTTTTTTTTTTTAAATTTTAAATCCTCCCACTTATGATATTACCCAGTTTCCCATCTCTTGTTGCACCTCTTTTAAGCCCCCCTTAATTTTCTCTCAGTGCATTTCACCGCTCTGCTTACGTAACTGTCGCCGGGCCACACCAGCGGAGTCAGTCAGTCAGTCAGTCAGATAACGCCTGATCTGTTTGCTTTGGACGATGTCTGTTAACCCGCCCTGCATAACCCCCTCCTGCATGCCATTCACCTAAGCCTCTGGGGTAACCCCCCCTTTTTCCCCCTTTCTTTTGTGTATTTTTGCGAAAATGGATTAGCGTGGGTTCACACGAGCCGACCAAATGTTTGGCTTTCATAAAATTGTGACATGGTTCAAGCCCCTTCCCTGTGCACCCAGAGTTCCCTGGATTTTCCCAGCTTTTCCCCTCGACTATTTGTCCACGTTGGCGTGAATAAATATGAAGCCAAAGCCAAAGTCTGGCCTGGCCTGTGGTGGGGCCTGTTTACAAAAGTTCCCGCCAAAAAAAAACGAGACCGAGACGACGACGACGGCGACGACAAGCAACATGAAATCTGCAACGTAGCAATAATGTGTGCGACACTTTTGCCGTTGCACGTGCAACGCTTCAAGCTTCCCCTCAGAGCTCCCCTTTCGTTTGCAACTCCTTCGATGTCAAGTTACAGGGGCGCTGTCGCCGTTGCCACAGGAGAACTCCTCTTTACGGGAGGGAGGAGAGATTCACAGGGAGCTGCTGCCGTTGCTGCTGCTGGCGACAAGTGGCGCTGAAACCCGAAACCGAGACGGAGACCCTCTGTGGATCCCCCTGTTAGCCCCCTTTATTCCGGCGCCTTATCTCTGAAATTTTGCGCGCGCAAAAATTGAAAGAGCGGCAGACAAATGCCGCGTTGCAGCTTTTTCCTGGCCCAGACGACTGAGGCTGGAATTGGATTTGCAACAAGAGATTTTGTTTGTTATTATTTTTTCGGGTTTGGGTTTTTGTTTAGAAAACTTTCCAGCACAAAGTTTGCTGAGCGAAACGGAATTTGTGATCATGAGAAGATTAGCTGAGAAACGTTTGCTGCTGATTCAGGGGAATCCCCGATAGGCGCTAAACGAAATAATATCATATTTCTTATTCATAATTTGAGAATAAATTAAAGCCATTAGTGGGCAAGTTATTACAACCTTCAATAAAGATTAAAAAATTCAAAAGTTTAGTCTTGTTTTTGACGTCACACTTAAAGGGATTTCCCCCTAAAAATAAAGAAAAAGAAGAACAGTTTTATGCTAATCTCGTTTCAGCCCCTCGCAAAATGTCGTTTAGGATATTTATTTATTTTTGATTTGAAGCAGGCGACGTGTTCGAGAGGCCAAAACTATAAATTTTGTGGCCCTTTTTTTTTGTTACTTGACTTTGACTTTGCTCCAAAACGATTTGTTACGCATTTCGTGTCAACTATGAATAAAATATGGCCAAAACCACAAAAGCCACAAGACAAAAAGAACAACGAGGAAAGGAAACCAATAAAGCACATTGAAAAAATAATACACAAACTGAAGCACATTTATCAAACGAGGAAAGAATCATTTACATTTTATTAAAAACTTTTGATATGGGACAGAAGGGAATATAGAAGGGAACGAGATGGTTTTCCAATAAAAAAAGGAGAAGGGAAAAATGCTAACGAGGGGAGAAAGATAATACGAGTATTTAGGATAGGGACTGTGGGGGGATTGCTTGGGGGAGATGGAAAGCTACAAGTAAAATATATAAATAATTATAAAAAAAAAATCTTTAAAAAATAAAAATATATAGGGGAAGAAAAAAAGCTAAAAAAAAAAGTAGAAAAAATATAAAATTATTTATGTTTAATCAAGGAAAAACTAGATAATGGCCTTTAAAAAAATCCCCCCGCTTAAAGAATCTTCTAGTTTTCACTAAAATTATTTTAAAGACTTTCTAAACTAAAAAAAAAATTCCCCAAAATAATCCCTGCTTTGGATTTCCGTTTTTTTTAAGGGGGGTGTTGGGTGTGTGTCTTCACCCTTAAAGCGAACCCTCCTCGTTCTCCTCCCTCTTACTTTCCACTTGTGTGACAGACAGTCCACAAATCACGCAGAAAATAAAAACTCAATCGAAACAAAAGTTTATAAATTTTTCAAAAAAATGTGTAAAAAGCAAGGCGAGCGCAAGGGCGGTTCTGTCACCCGGCCCCTTATGTGGACACAAAAGGTCCACATGTCCGCCCTGCATAACATTCCCAAGCAAAACTAGCGCTAGGAACACTCCCCGTTTTCCCAGGCCCACTTTCTCCTCCTCCTTTTACTCCTCCTCCTCCTTCCACCCCTCCCCCCCCTGCTTTCTCCTCCCCCTTCAACACTGAGAATGAAAACGCATGGGCACAAAATTTCCGTTTCCGCTTCCGCTGTTGCTGTCAAAAAACATGGACAGAGAAGGAAGTGGAAGCCACTCCCTGCCCTGCATCCTTGCCAAAGATGCGTAAAATGTTTCGGACTCGACTGACAACGCTGAAGAATGAAAAGAGAGAAAAGAAAAGAAAGTCACAAAAGAAAGCACGATAAAAACAAGATGAAAATTTATAGTTTTTTTTTGGACTAGGAGATACCTGGTACTGGAAATATTTATACTTAAAAAAATAATTACTTAAATATAATATAAAACAAGAAAGAGTTTCCCAAATTATTCCCAAAAAAGGTAAAAATTTTTTAAATTCCAGGGTATCAAGAAAAGAGAGAAAACCTGGAAAATCGTGCCACCAAAAGCTGGACAAAGGCAGTGGCGCATGCCGCAAACAACAGAACGGAGGTTGGGCTTGGGGTTGGGGGATGGAGGATGGAGGACCAAAGGGACCTCCAGCCATTGTGGCGCACGCCATTCAAGTGCGGAAACGGAAGAAGCAAGCCGGGTGGAGAGGGGAGAGATATGTACTGGAGAGTGGAGAGTGCCAAGAGGTAGCCACAAGCCAAACACAATAAGCGTTTCATAAGCGACATTTTTCACTAGAATGGAAAGCAAACACACTCGCACAGCGAATCACGCACAGGAATTGGGTCAAGTTTGTGCTCTGTGTGTGTGTGTGTGGTGCGTGTTAAACGATTTCGCAGTTTTCCACTTGAGACACGAGACAAGAAGAAGAGGAGAAAGCCGAGGAGGAGCTGCTAAAGGAGAAGACTGTCTTGTTATCCTTGACAAGGCCACAGAGAGGCAGCTTTTTTTCTAAAAAAAAAAAAACGCCTTGGCTTAGCCTCTTTTGTAGTGCCATTGACGCAGGACTAGATTTGTAGGCATACTCCAAGATCCTTCTTTTTTCATACCCCCATTCCTTGGCTTTTTCACCCAAGCGGCCTTCTTCGCAAACCTCATTAATTCAAAGGATCACTGGATTTTCAAAGAATTTTCTAATTTTTATATTTTAATTTATATAAATTATTTCCATAAATGTATATATCTTTATTAAGTATTTAAAGGCACCCATAAAATATATAAAAATATAAATGTATAAGCTCCTTTTTTCTCTCACATATGAAATATAATCTTTTTTGGTTCATTCTACCACCAAAAATAAATTGTTTATTGAAGTGAATTTAAGAGGAAAATTGCTTTATATAAAATACTTGCCTATTTCTTCTCAGCAGAAAAAAATGGAAGCCAAATTCAATTGAATCACAATTCAGTGAAGAGCCTTAAGTGCTCAGTGGTTTGGGGATTTGGAGAATGCGGAGGAGAGGTCCTACCTTCCCTTTTCCCAGTTACCAGCTACCAGTTACCAGTTACCAGTTACCCGCTTTTCTAGCTCGCATTTCCCCTTGGCTTAAGTGCCTCTGTCACTGTCTTGGTCTTCGATTGCCCCTCGGGGTTTATCATTCATCCAACCATCCATCCATCCATTTACTCTCCATTTCTTCATCTCTCATTCACGCTTTTGGAAGCCCTTCCATCATTTGCCTTGTCCAATCGCACTCAAACTAATTGCGGTTGGAGGCTGTGGAAAATGCAGAAAAGTGGAAGGGTGGAAGGGGCTGGTGGGCAGTGTAGCTAGTAATTGATAAATGTTCGAAAGTGTTGCTCAATTAAGTGATTTCAGGTGGCTTTGATTTAAATAAATAAAATTCCAAAAGGATTAAAGGATACTATCCTTTGGATATTTTTCAAAGAATATTTATTCGAGTAATCTCATAATTTTCTGATTGTTATACCATGTACCAAAGGTACAAAGGTATTATAGTTTTGTGCGAGTGCGATTTTCTGTAACAGGCAGAAGGAGGCGTGGCAGACCCCCAAAAGTTACCTAAATATTGGTCAGGACCACTAAAGAAGTCGATATAGCCATGTCCGTCTGTCCGTCTGTCCGTCTGTCCGTCTGTCCGTCTGTCTGTATGAACGCCCAGATCTCAGAGACTATAAGAGCTAGAGACACCAAACTTGGGATTTAGACTTCTTATATCTGCACGCAGATCAAGTTTGTTTTAAATTTTTGCTGCTCCCCTTTTTGGAGGAGCTATTTGAAAAAAACGTATGTCTCCGAAATTTATAAAGTTATGTAAACCATATTAAAAAGCTTAATGCATATTATCAAAATACACAGACTGTCCAAATTTTATTGCGATCGTGCCATAAATAGCGGAGATATAGGCTTTTTACTTTATACACATTACGTGTACAAGAGGCAGCCCAGGCAGAGGGCTCCAAATAAATCAAAACGTTCATTAAACATTTTACTTATGTTCATATTACTATGAAAATAGGATTACTCATTTTGAATTGGTTGGTGGCGCAGCTGGCTAAGCTGAAGTCTTTTTCAAATGTTAGTTGTCACGGGTTCGAATCCCGTCGGCGACGAGCGAAATCTTTTTTATTTTTAGCAATTTTTTTTTTTTTTTCCAGTACATTAAAATAATTACAGTATTTAATACTAAAAAATAAAAAAATGCAAGCAAAGAACTTAATGTTTTGAAAATGAAAAAATTCCTTATGCCTGGCGGTTGATTCGAACCCAGGCCAATTGCTTACAAAAATGTATGTGTAGCTTTACCCACTGAGCTATCGACTTTGCTCTCGAATGGGAAGACATTTGCATTATATCTAAATTAGTCTCCGTTTTTTATTATTATTCACTTTCTTTTATATAATTTTGGGACGCGCCTTGTAATGGTACAGGGTATTCTACTGTCGGGACACCCGACCGTATTTCCATCTTGTTTTTCCATTGAAAAATTGAGCTCACTTCCAGAGGTTCACTTTTTCTTAGAGGTTTCCAGCTTATGATTTCTCTTATCTCAAAATCGTCCGTCTTGACTCTGGCCATATCTTTTCCATCTGGGCATCTTTCTGACGCTGATTTCGTTGTTGTGTAAATATTTTTCAATGCAAATAGAAGATAAACCAAGTAACCTAAACCTCAACTTGTTGAGTTAACCCCGCGCCACTTGGAGCACTCAAAATATCTACAAAGATATAGCCAGCCCCGCATGACGCTGCACTTTTTAGTCGGGTAAAAAAAAAAACGAAGAATGTAAACGTAAATCAAGATAATATAATCGCAGTCGCAGTCGCAGTTACTGGAATTGAGTGGAAATGCTGGCTAAGCAGCCACAGAAACCCCATAAACGTTTTTATGACATGCAACTCGCATTCAATGGAAAGCCCAAGCCAAACAAGAAGTCAACTTTTTTGTAATCTTTATGGCCAGATAATGTCAGATCCATCCGTCTGAGCTGCTGTCCAAGAATGCACCCACTCCTCCTCCTCGCTCCTCTCTTGTGATAACTTATCATTGGCCCATTGGGTTCCCTTTCTCTATTTCTCTGACAAATTGTTTGGGTCATTGAAATTGATTATTGACGTTTTCTGTAATCATTCTTTGTTCACTCTTTGTGTTTCTCAATTGTTTATTTTTTTTCTCAATGAATTTTTCTTGCACTATCGAAATTGTTGTTATTTTTGTGATAAGAAAACCCAAAATGAAAGTGCGGAGGAAAATAAAAGAATAATAGAAATAATAAATAGTTATTTTAGGTTAGTCTTGATGGGGTGGGAAAAGTGTTATTTTAAATAGAAATTAAATTAAAATTAATTTGAAATGTTAATGATTTAATTCTTAATAATTTTCTTCGTATAAAATTATAACATTAAAAAATCAATTCAATTTTTTCAATGATTTAAAATCGAAGATCTTGTTTTGCAAATATTTTATATATTTTCTGCAAGCAATATAAATATCATATTGCTTAAATATTTAATATTTTTTCTGCCAAAATTTATTTCAACTTTTATCCAAATCCAATTTTAACTTTTGCTAATTTTCCTGCTTCTTTTCTGTATTTTCCTAATGAAATGTTGACTATTTTCTTTTTTCTTAATTTTGTTACAAACTCTGTAAAGAAATTAATCTCAAATTAGAGTCAGAAAATCGAATTTTGGAAACTTTTTACCCGTGGAAACCATTTTGGTTTTATATTCCAAGTTTTCGTTTACCAATTTCTTTGTTTCCCAAGGACCTGTACCATTTTTTTGCCGCATTTTCCGAACAGATTTCTTTAAAGTTTTCCCCTGCCATCGGAATCGAAACGAACTTTAAGCCTGCAAACATATTCAACATGTGCACAAAAAGCCGCAGGACACTCCGCAAGCCCTGTCCCATCGGCCAGGATATGTCGAGGAGTGTGCGGGTGTGTGTGTGGTGGGTGTGTGTGGTGGGGGCTGTGTGTGTGCTGGTCTTTGTGTTTGTATAAACTTCGCATTCAATTGAAAGCAGCGAACAGCGGAGCGGAAGAGGGGCAGTCGGAGGTCCACCAATGAATTTTTTAAAGCTCAATTTTAATCAATAGCTTAATGCTTTATTTATAAACAAACAATTTAAGCCCCAGCTCCCCCTCGAAGCAACATTTTCATGGTTCTGCCTGCTGTCATAATCAGCAGCAATGACGGTTAAGTGGGGCTGAGACAAGCTCTAGGGCGGGGCAGGGTTGGGGGTTTGGTGCAAGAGAAAGGGTCCTGCGTTTCCATGTGTAAAACAAAGGCAAGGACATGGCCAGAACAAAGCAGGCCAGGATACCAGAGAGCACACACACACTTTAGAAAAAAGAAAAATAAACACAAAATTTGGTGAGCGAATTTAGGCCACTCAAAATTTTTGGAAAATTTGGGATTTAAGATACAAATATAAATATTTAAAAATTGAAAACAAATAAGAATTCTGAAAATTAACACAGCGTTTAAGACCAAATTAAAAATATTTTAAAACGTATTTTAGGGAAAATATTTAGTTGTAAATGAAATGAATTAATAATGTGAATAAAAATGTGAAAAATTAAATTTAACACCCCATTTTAGAAAACATTAAAAAGTATTTAAGGAGAAATAGTTTCTGTTAATATTTGTGGGCCTTTTTAAACGAAGTAAATTTTTAAAGCAAACCCAAAACTGATTAAAATGATTAATTATGGGATCAAAAATAAAAATTATTAAAATTCTTCTTAAAAATCCTTCTTAAATTTTACAAGATTATAGAAGCTTACAGCTTTATTTGCTTTATTTACACAAGTCATGGTTATAATATATTTTGATGATTTAAATATTTTTAAAACATTTTTCAAATATTTTTTAAATACCAAAAATTTTGTTTTATATTTCTTGAAATGTCCAAAAAGTCTGACATTAAAATCGCTTCAACCTGGTATATAACCCGAACATAATCGTTTGGCAAAAAATCATTTCAATAGAAATTTGCATAACGAGCCTCGAGAGTGACTTCCCTCCCCCCTTTCCCCGCCCCTTCATTGTAGTAGTTGCGAAAATGAAACAGAAACCCAAAAGAAAAATGGGGGGAAAAAACGTGGAAAATCGGCAATATCGAAACTGATTTCGATGCCAGAGAGAGAAAGAGGGGAAAAACCTTTTTGCATTCTGTCAGTTTCTCTGAACGCCGGACAACATTTTCCGACAGTTGAAAGAGCAATGGGGAAGTACGCCACATGCCACACCCGCATACACACCTCGCACAACCAACACCCACACATGAAAGGATGAGAGAAAGGAAGAGAGAGAGAGGGAGAGTAAAAGCAATGGGCATTTTCATTAATCGAAAATTTCGCGCCAAAGTTGGTCCCCTGCAACTTCCTGGGCTTGGGGTGCATTGGAGATGCGAATGTATCATAAATTTGTCAAGGATACTTTTAGAAAAAAGATTTTAATGTTAAGGGAAAATAATTTAGACAAAAATGTATTTATTTTTCAATATTTATAAATATTTTTTTGGGTTTGGAAATTACTTTTATTTGAGAGTCCTTTTTGCCCTTTTAGTAAGACTCATACCAATCGATATTCGCTGTGTTCGGCCACTAGGATTTCCCTTTCTCTGCTCAGCTCCTGTTTCCCTGCTCATCTCCTGGGCTGCTTGCTTCTCTCTCTTTGGCTCTTTGGCTTTTTCCACACAGCAATCCCCCCAAACAAGCTCCCCCAATGTCCTTTATTTGTTTGCGGTAGGCAGGATTGTTATGGCATCGCAGTCGGCGCAGCCTCCCTTTTGTTGTCCTGCTGGCTGCTCGTTGTGGGTTCCTGAGCGCCGCACACAGAAAATCCTGGACGGGGCCATGTAACGCCGTTAACCTCGTAAACCTGGAGAGAGGGAGGAGCAGCAGCCGCGAAATAGGGAGCATCAAAATAAAACAGGGAACTTGGGGTAGGCTCAGGGCCAGAAGAAGGGGTACAGTCTGTGTCAATATAATTAGTCAAACGGTAATTTGTTGTGATTCAAAGCGGATGTTTTTGGCCAACAATTAAGGATGCCTGCCACCCACTCACTTTGAGTTACATAAACCTTGACCAGAATGTGTGTTAACCAAGTTGTAACTTCTGATTTTGATATATAATTTCAATTACTTTATCCTCTCATTTGATCCTGTGATCCCATTCACAGGCTCCTCTCTGTGTTCCTAATATATTTCGACCTTATTTCTTATTTGCTTTATATTTATTACATATTTTAAGAGCTCACCTCCTCATGGTTTCCTATTATTTTCAGAAAATGTTTACAGGCTCTATTCTAACTAGATTTTCGGGAAACCCTTTCAATTCTTTCGATTTCCCAATCGATTTGAACTTATCGATTCCGCAAATATTAACCAGGCTACAAGAAATCGCTGCCAAGATGATTTCGCGGTGGATTCATTCATTCATTCACTTGGCAGAGTTCGCAGTTTCCGAATTTTCGCACATTTTCCCCCAAGTCGAGTTTTCCCGCTGGAAAGCGGGAAGCCATCTTCCCCGTTGTGTAATGTCGCCACCTTTGCGCCGCTGAGCGCCGCTGACTTTGAACGCTTATCTTGTAATTATGTCAAGGGATGGGGATGCAGGATGCAGGATGCTGGGATTCCTCGATGGCTCCAGGTACAGATTTTTTTGGGGGGGGGGCAAAGAGCCAACGCAGAGAGATACACCAAAGACAGAGAGAGAGAGCCATCGAGAGAGCTTTGGCAGGCAGCCGGAATGCCAAATGGAATTCGGATGAGGCAGCCAATGGATGGGATGGGGAATGCTGCTGCGAAGCCTTCAACGGCCGCCGCTGCCGCAGAGTGCAATGCCCTGCTTAAAACCCACACACACAGATACTCACTCACAGGTCCCGTCTGTGCGCCTGTCTTGGTACGAGGACGAGGACATAAGCGAGGACGAGGACGAGGCGACCCGAAATTTCAACCCCCGAAAAAGCCAAGCACACATCCCAAAACAACCGAAAAAAAACAACAAAATTCGCAGCAAAGTGGGAATGCTGCTATAGCGGGAGATGAGGTTTAGAAGCTTTTGATACCCTGGAAAAAATAAATAATTTAAAGTATAAATTAAAACTAATTTTCTAGCATTATTTTTTGTATTTAAAATTTAAAAAGCAAATGATTTCCGTAAGTTATTTATAATTCGAATTAGAATTCACAAACTTAGGGCTTTCAAAATTAGCTTATCTTAATTTTTTACAATTAATTACATAGGAATTATCATTGCAAAAAAAACTATATATTTTTGATTGTTATAAAATTAAGCTACTACTTTTCATGTTTTAATAAATTTTTGTTCTTTATTTTCCAGATAAAACTAACTGGTGAGTCTTTTAAATATTTGTACATTTTATTTCTTGAGGATCTAAAATTGTATTATATTAAAAAAAATTTTTTTTTTTATTTTTTAACATATTTTCCCTTGAAGAAAACCCTTCTGATGCCATTTTTCCTTAAAGAACCCTCTCAGCTGGCATTAAATATTAAATTGAAGCTTTATTTAATCATATTTTAATGTTAGTATTTATGTGGTAAATATAAGGATGGCATATCCCCAATATAGATCCCCTGAACTATAACCCAGGGTAGAGAAAGCACCCAAAAATTCCAGACAACTAAAAGCTTTTCATGAGAAACTAACGAAGGCCAACGGTGGAAAAGGGGGGAAAATGGCTTGTTGAGGGAGGGGGCAGCGGCAGCGGCAGCTGTGGGTGTCAGTGGGAGTTGGCAGATGATTAGGGCAGAGATGTCGCTAGGCTAGGACTCTGGGAAGTCTGATTCGGGAGGGGGTTACCCCTGCGCCAGGCTGCAGCAGACGTCTTTATGGCCGTCGCCGACGCCACCGCCGCCGCCACCATCCACTGCCTTTAGTTGTTTTCCACGCTCGTTGACGACTGTACTTTGGTCGCCTGTTCCTCTGGCACTCGGATCCTGCTCAGGTCCTGTTAGCCGCGTTCCATTTTTGTGGGCCACGCCCTGACTCCACTTCATTCCCCTGCCCCGGCAGCTCCATAACAATTGATTTCCTTATTTATTCATGCGACACCCAAGAACCCCCCGGCTCCTTTTTGAGATCCTTGACTCCGTCTTAACGGAGTTTTATTGCTTTCGGATTGTCGTCAATAGGTGCACTTGTCAATGAGTTGGAGTTGAAGCAGGACCAGGAGAAGGCTCAGGACTGCCTGTTGTCATGGTTGTTAATCCCTCAACCAGACAAGACTCCCCCCCTTCAGGGTCAATAACATTGCCGGGGAATTGTAATTAACAAAAGGAAAACAAGTTATTTCCTCTTCAAATCCAAACTTTGGGTAATTCTTCTTTTGAGTTTTTTGAAGAATTCTTCAGAGTTTCAGAGTAAAAATTTCAAGAGCATAAAATAGTAAAACAACATTTGAATTTCAACAAATGTTTAAGAACTTTTTTAGAACAAAAAAAAAAGGTTTTTCCCTAGGAAATCATATTAACAGCAAACCGCAAAAAGATGAGGAAAACCAGAAAACACCAGAAATTAAGGGGATGCAAAAAAAAAAAAACAAAAAAAAAAAGGAAAAGGGGGGAAAGAGAAAATCCCGTGGCGCCTTTGATGAAAGGGTTTAGGAAAAGCAAACAGCAAAAATAAAGAAAGAGGAGGGGTTTAGGGGGTATGGAATTAGAGAGGGGCGGGAGGTGGCCCAACGGGCTGAGGACTGGTAATAACCCGATCCCCATTCACATCGCCGCCAACCCCCTACAAAAATAGGAAAAATGTCAAATGAAGCGGAGACCGCGCGCATAGCTCGCGTTTTGCATGTCAAAGAGTCGTCCGTCCTGGCAGCAGCATCATAAGAGGTCCTGAAGAGCCTTCGAGGGTGCTCTCACAGCCGCTGCTGTGTGGATCTCCGCGAGACTGTTGGGAGTTTGCATTGACACTTGACTTTAAATTGAGCGAATGTTGTTTTCTCACAAAAATGAAAAAAGGAGCAAAAAAATCCTTGCATATTTTCTAAGGAAAACCGGAAGGGAGGTGTGGTGCTCATAAATGTGAGTTACGTGTAGCGGAAGGAGAACGAAAATTCCCACTAAACTTTAATGCAATTTGTTTTTTTTTCCTTCCATTTTCTTCTTTCTTATTTTTCCCTTGTGTTTCCTTATGGCCACTTTTTTCTCATCTCTTTTTTTCACCTTTGAGACTTGGACAGCTTAGAGGGCGTGGCATGCCGCCTGTGTTGGCCAATATACAAAATGCAGTTTAGGGCTTAAGAACTTAACTTTGATGGGATTTGCACTTCAAAAAAAAAAGAAGAGAGTTCAGAGAGGGAGAAAGGGGAGGAGCAGGGTTCTTGAGGTATTTAATGGGTGGAAAAAGCAGGGTCCTTGAGGTATTTTTGGATGGGTTTTTAGTGTGAATTTAAATGCATTTAAATTATATCGAAATCAGTTAAAGAAAAGCTATTTTTATATAATTAAATTCTTGTAATTTAATTTATTTTATTTTTAAAACTAAAATTAGAACAGTTTTTGTATGCATTTAAATTTAAAAGAATTCCTTTTTATAAAAATTAAATAATATGAAAATAGCTTTTAATTAACTAATTTCTATTTGAAAATTCCGATTTGAAATCAGTTAATTAAAAGCGATTTTTGTAAAATTTAATTCTTATAAAAAGAAATTTTCTAGGCCTTAATTTTGTTGATTTTAAAAACTAAACTTATCCTTAAGTGGATAGCATTTCCCTAAGAATCCATCACAATCCATATCTTAGATGATCCTCTAACACTTTTTATCGAAATTAACTTAACTTAAGCTCTTTTTTTCTGCAAAATCTGATTTCCTACCCTAAATTAGTAACCGTTAAATTTTGAAATTCTTAAGAATTTGACTGCTGCTTGCTGCCTGCTGCATTCTCACCAAGAACAAGACAATTGAGCCGGTCAACGACTTGTGGCTTCCTCCTTGAACCCACTGAACTGATTCACTACCATCACACTCCGTGTCCCGAACCGGAGCCCCCACTGATCACCGACGAAACATTTTTTTTTTTTGTTGTTAATGCGGCAAAAAAGCGGCGAAACTTTTGTCATGATTTTTATTTTATATTTTTATTCTCCCTGCTCTGTGTGTGTCTCCGTGTGTGTGGTGTGTGTGGTGTGCCTTAACTGACTAATTTAGTGGCCCAGAGTTCAATGTATTCCATAAATTTCGACTAAACGTTCAAGGACAATGCTGTTTATCGAGGATCGTCGGCGGCGGCGAAGAGAGACGCCGGCGCGTTGTTTGTTTGCGAATTATGTTTGGCTTTATAAACGAATTGATTGATAGGGAAAGGGAGAGGGGGGAGGATGGGGAAAAGAGTCATCATTTTTTGGGGTGCAAGCAATATTAAACCGAAAGACGGTTTTTGAGGTGCAAATACTTTGAATGCCCTGAAAAAATGATTCTAATTATGATACAGGATTTTATATATAATTCTAAGTTATTAAAGAAGATTCTGTATAAATTTATGCTGCTTAAAGTAGGGTATTTTCTTAGTCTAACCATTTTATACTTTTCATATTTCATAAATCCCAAATATATTTTGGTTTCTTAGGGTATTTTTTATTGCTTGTTGCCTTGGTCTCGTCGCAACCACCACTTTTCCGATCGTTGACTTTTAGGAGGAGAAGGAAGATCGTTAAGCCTTGATCTTGGGCAGCGGAAGTCATAACGGTCAAGTCAACGCTGCAGTTCTGAGATTAGAAAAGGGAAAGGAAAAGGGCAAAGAATTTGCGGGAGCAAGAAAACCGAAGCCCCATCCGGTGAATGATTTATGCTTATTTTGCAGTTTCTTCCCGGGAGTTTTTTTTTCGCTTCGCTTAGCGCCATGTCTGGGGTGTTGTCTGCCTTCCTCTTGGTAGAGTGTCTGAGTGCTCTTCGTTTCATTGAGCTCCTTGAGTATCGGCAATCAGTAATTAATGGCTTTGTCAGTTTGCAGTTCCCCTGTCTCCCGTTCTTCAGTCCCCTTGTCAGTAGTCTCTCTGTTTTCCAGTCCCCACACAACATGTGTATATAATTTTTGATTCTTTGCATTTCGTCTGCAATCTTTTCTCAGTCTTGGCAATCTGCACCCCCCCTCCGGTCGACGATCAAATGCCTGGAATTTCGTTGATAGCGCCGCCAACCGCCAAACATCCTGTTGTTTTTGGGATACCCTTTAAATGCCGCTTTAAGATGGTGGGGTATGTCCCTATGGAAGGTAATCAGAAGATCAGAAGGTTAAAAAATAAGAAAATACTTTATTATTTAATTATAAATTATTATCTCTCTACAAACTCATAGATATCTGCGATGATCTCCTTGATGATCTTCTCGATGATATTCTCGATAATCGTCTTGATGATTTTCTTTATGATCTCCTCGATGATTCCTCCATGATTTTCTCAATGATTTCTCTATGATTCCTCGATAATCTTCTCGATGATCTTCTCGATGATATTCTCGATGATCTTCTCAATGATCTTCTGTAAAATCTCCTTAAAGATCTCCTTAAAGATCTCCTCAAAGATCTCCTCTATGATATCTCTTTATCCTTATAAAGAACCCTTTTAAATCTTAATTCCTGGGTAACTCCTTGTCGATATCCTGCTGATTGGCATTCTTGTTTGCCTTGCTTTGTTTTTTTTTTCTGCTGGCCCGCCGCCGCCGCCGTCGTTGTTGTTGTTGCTGTAGCCTCGATTGTGTCTTTTGGTCTTCGTTTGGCATTTTGCGAACGTCTGCACGTCTGAATATCTGAAGAGCTGCATGGAAAGCGCGGGGGGTTTTAGGGGGGAAAACGGGGGCTTCGTTAGAGCATTTGGCTGCTATTTTTAATGTTGACACGCTTGAAGATCGTTGACTCTCCGCAGACGGTCAATGTCCATTTTAGCATCAGCATCTCAGCAAAGAAGGGGGAAACAGGGAATTCTGCATTTGGAAATGTGAATTATGCGACGTTTCGGTCCATCGATGACAGGAGCTGCTGCTGGCAGAAGCCCGAAAGGAATCGTGGCTTTGGAGAGGCACGATTCTTCTTCAGTGAGAACAATGAGGGAGACTGACTGGAGACCAGGATCGAGACCATGCAGAAGAGACCCCAAAAAGTGCAATAGATCATCAATCGATCACGATCGGCAAATAGATCAGCAAGTGGGGAAAGAGAGCTTCGCTTGGCTTCCAGATCAGTAAATCATTCATGAAGAGCGAGCACTTGAGAAGCCCTCGTTAAGATCCTCACTTGACTTTGGCAGTCCTTTGTTATGAAAACCTCTTCAAAACGATATAAAAAAGGGGATCAATGCTAAATTGAAGAGCTCTCAGAGGCAGAGATTGAATTTTCGTTGAGTACTTTCTTTTCATTGATACAATTTTTTGACAGATTTTTTCAAGATCACTCCTTGTGAGGGATGATCACGATTTTAAAAAACATTCATAAACTTCGATTCGGCAAGAAGAAAGGCGATCATAAAGATCTGCACGATCTTCTTTGGAGTGTGAAGATCACTTTTCTGACGGCTTCCTTTCACTCTGCCCCATTTCGCCTTGTCAGGATCGCTTCTCCGATCAGCTCAATTAGCCCGCAGTGCATGCAAATCATTTGGGATCTCCCAAGGTTCCTGCCAGATCTCTCTCTCTCGCTGACAAGTGACACGTTGATCCATGGCGGCTGTCACAAATCTCACCCACAGCGGCACCAATCTCCTTGAAGGTAGTGCTTGGGATTGGTTCGGTTTGAATTGTTCCTGGAATCGGTCTCTCTCCATGTTGGTGGCCAGAAAGAAGCTGGTGCAAAATGTGCAAATCACTTCATTAATGTTGCAACATTGTTGCCACGGGGCAGCATTTTGGGCGGCTGCCCATCATTTGCCTTAATGGATCCACTGCCACCATCCAGCTTCCCATCCGACCGGTAGAAATTCTCAGTTCCCGCCTTCCAGTTTCGCCATAAAGATGCCAGACTCGGCACCCTGGTTTTCTGTCTCTGCTACAAGCTCCCTCCTCCTTCCAGCTCCCATCTCTCAGCTTCGTTTTATCCTTTTTTTTCCTCAGTTGTTTGACCCGCAAATAAAAAACGGAAAAGTGTATGCCGGGCACTGGAATTCCTTGAACGATCGTCGTCGTCAATGGGTTAAAGATGATCCCAAAAAATAACTCAATTGAGGGATGCCCTGTAATTGGTAAATTAAAAACTTTTTAAGAGTTTTTATAGAAGTAAATAAATATAATTTTGGGAGTTATAAGATAGTATAAATATATATAAAATAATAGGGAAAAAATATATTTTTTTCTTACATTTATTTTGTATTATGTTCTCCGATCTGCCATATCCATTGCTTCCCTGTAAGGGCCTCTTGGGGGCAGGCCACAGAAAAAACGCACACTCATGGCGCGGCAATGTCGTTGTTTGTCTTTGCTTTTGCTGGCTTTTTGTGCAACGCCCGAGATGTCGGCACGATATGGCTCCTCTGCAACATTGTTGCATGGGAATGGGAGTCGAGAGTCGAGAGTCGGTTGGGATCGCCAGAGAGCTGGGAGGTGGTTGTCTGTTGCAGGCCTGGAATGCTGCAACTCATTTTGCCACATCTCTGAACTCAGCGCCGTTAATTGAGCGTGCAGCGAGCGATAACTGCCGCTGATCCCCCGTCTATATAGATACAGAGATCTCTTTGGCTCTTCGATTCTTACGCCTTAAAGGAGGAAGTTTGGAGTTTGGAGTTGGAGGTCAGCAGATCAACATTTCGCCTTGGTTTCTTCTTTGGCCACTTTAATTGCTCTCGTAATTCCCCGCAACGCTTGAAGCGATTATTATGGCGCATTATTATTGTGGCCCATAAGAAAGTCCAAAAACGAAAGCTTCCGACAAAAAAGAAAACTTGAAAATTGTGTTAAGCATTTACACGTGCCGCCATCATAAAAAAGATTTTTTGTCAACATTTTTTTTTGTTTTGTTTTTTTGCTGGGAATTCCCAAAGCGGATGCTCTACAATTGGGGATTTGTGTGTAGGAGGAAGAGGAAGGTGAGCAATGGATGTGGGAAACTTAAAGCAAGTGTATATTATTTTGATAATTATTTATAAAATATTATGGAATTAATCGAAAGATCGAATTAATTAGAATTTTTTACCCTCTGCTCTTTCTTTAACTTCCACTGTCTCCATGCTGAAATTTGTTATAAAAATTCGTAAAACATAATTAATTTCAATTTCAAAACTAACCCAATAAATGGTTATATAAATAATACCAAAACTGATCAATGGGTTCCAATAGCTCCTCGCTTTATCGCTACTCCACTAAAGCTGAAGTGGTGGGGTTGGGGTCTCCACTACAGTTGATTCCAGAGGGGTTTTTGGGTGGCCAAAGATCTCTCCATGTTGTTGTGTAAATTAAAGAAACGAAACGAAACGAAAAGGTGCACAAAATAAATCTCGAGAGCAAACAAACAACAATAACAAGTGACAAGCACAACAACAAAACACAAAATAACAACAATGAGCAAACAAACAGCGAGTGAAAAAGCAAATGAAAAACATAAAAAAAATAACACAAATTTCATGATTCGAATGGGAAAAGGTGTCATTGCAGGTGAGAAACGAGAGCACACGCGCGTATGCCACAAATAAAAAAAAATCAACTCAAAACCGCTTCATAGATTATGAGCTATGAGTTACTGAAAATCGAAGGCCTCGTCGAGTAGGAAATAGGTTTTCGTGCCCGGGTTTTCATCAATGAATTTATGAGGGCACTCCGCCCCCTTTTTTTTTGGTAGCCATTAAATTGCCTTTGACTGCTTCTTTGCCTTTAATTTATCATTTTTCCTCGACTTCTTTATACTTTTTTTTAATTCATAAATTATAAGGGTGGCGAAGGGGGAGGGGGGGTGGGTATATATGTTGGTCAATTGCTTGTCGGTTGGACAGTTATAGGCATAAATTACGCCTCAAGCTGTAAATTTCTTCGAAATGCTAAATTAAAAGTTATTTATTGTATTTGATTTGCTTTACGTGTTTTGTTTGTTAAATAGATTCAAACAGAAAAACTTTTGGGAAGCCTTGGAGGGTTATGACAAGTTATTAGGGGGTCTAAGAATGTGACCGGAAATGGGTTGGGGGAAAGGGTACATCTGTATATTTTTATGGCAAGTGTTGATATGTTAATAAGCCAAGTAATTAACCAGTAAACGATTTCATTAAATTGTAATTTATGTGCAGTAATTATAGGAATTGTTCATCAAAAAAATATACATTTTAAATTCTTAGGAGAAAGAAAAGAAAAGCGATTTCATTAAATTGTAATTTATATAAAATATTAACATTTGCTCATCAAAGTATATAAAATTATTAATTCTTTGGCAAATGAAAAGGAAAACTTTTAGAAGTCTTAAAAACTTAAGAGAAAAATGCATGAAAAACTTAACTATTTTTGATATGAAAATAAATGTTATATTTTTTGTAAATATCTCATAAATTCCCAATTATTAAAAGTTCCTCAAGAACCTTATTCAAATGCTAATTAGTGACTTTTAATATCGATAATATCCAACTCCTTTGCCCGAAATAAAGTTCCATTTGGAACCCACAAACACATGTATTACAATAGGAGGCTTTTTTTGTTTTAGTTTTCCCAGTAGGCCTAGTTTCTAGAGACAGAATTATAAATGAAATTAATTCACAAAAAACTTAAGCCTAAACTATGGACCTATGCATCAGAACTTACAGCAAACTTTGAATCTCAAACAAATCTATTAATAAATAAAAAAAAAGAAAAAGAAAAACCCTAAACTTTTTCCTTTTTTCTCAGGGGCGTGGCCCCTCTGAGTGTGTGTGTGCAGCCGCAAACCAGTTGGCCATTTAATGGCTTGTCTAATATCCTTTAACTGCCATCGGGCCATTAAAAAGCATAAAGTCATTTGATAATTAATTTTCATGTTGGTTCCTCTGTCCCAGCCAGGAGATAGATATGACGATGATGATGATGATGTTGGTGGGGGAGTTAGGGGGAGTCCCCAAAACAGGGCGCGGCCTCGCTGCTTGCTCTTCGCTCCGCACAATCCACGTTGTGTCCTTTTTTGCATATTAACAAAACAAAGCACAACAAACACACACACTTACACACACAGACATATGCAGTGGAAAAACGCGCCAAACATGTCCTACCTCTCGTGGATTTCCAGTGCGCACGACCGACCAAAGCTGCTGCTGGACCTCCTCCAATGACGCTGCCGATGCCGATGCAGTTTGTGCCGGGCTTTTCCCTTCCAGCTTCCATTACTACGAGAATTTTTACTACGTTTTATCGATCCATCCGTGTGTATCCATCCTGCGCGCGCTCTTGCCGGCTTTGTAGTTGTGTGTATCCTGTAGCCCGTAGCCCGTATCCCGAGTCCTGCTGCTGTACGCCCAGCCAAAAGAAAAAAAGAAACGGAAAAGAGCAAAGGCAACGAAAAGAGCCGAAGCTTGAATCGGGTTTTTGGGGTTGGAGGAAGCTGGGAAGCTGGGCGAGGCCACATCAAAAGAGCACACTGAACGCGGCGGGGGGGTTCCCCTCGTTTCACTTTCCACTTGATTCCTTGCGCTTGACAGCCACCCAAAAAGGAGGAGGTGGATGCAAGGATGCAGCTCAACTCAGAGCTCGGTCTCTCTCTCTGGCCGATGCTCCGCTCTCGTCTCTCGGCCATTGACCTCTGATGTCAAACGAAATCGGCGCGCAGTTATTAAGAAGAAAGGGGAGGCAGGAGCAGGGCAGGAGCAGGAGCAGAAGAAGGAGCAGGGCAGGAGCAGGAACAGGGCAGGAGCAAGGCAGGAGCAGGGCAGAAGCAGGGCAGGAGCAGGAGCAGAAGCTAGAGCAGTATCAGGAGCAGGAGCCACAGCAGTTAGGGCAGGAAGCCTGCAAGGGGACACTCGACCACGGTCCAGGGAATTGCAACTTCACAAGGGGTAACCCAGGGCAGGACTTGGACAGGAGATGGGGGATGCAGGAGTGGGTCTTATATGGCATGGGGGAGTACGTTGAGTGGATTGCCATGGATTGGATTCTGTGGTGCACCCGCTCCACCATTCTTCCTCCTCGGCCAGAGTTGCCTTACGGCCAACTTCCGAGTTTGTTTTGTGTTGTGTAAATTACGTTATTTACGTGCATTTTGTTGGCCAGAGTTTCGGCTTCGGTTTGCTTTTGTTGTGTTTTGTGCGGCGGGGGGAAAGCTTAAATTCGATACGCCAGCAAACTCCAAATTGTTGTTCCTCAAAGAAGAAATGGCAAAAAAAAACAGCTCTTATTAAAGATTTTTAACCTCTTAAATAAGTTTAGATAAGCACTAAACTTGTTTCCCTTTAAAAGAAATTTCTATACATTTTTTTAATATTTTTGGAATTTATTTACAAACAACAAAAAACATGAATGAATTATGATTTATTTAAGATCTAAAACTATACTTTTTGGTACAAAAAATATCTACATTTACATAGCATTCGTTAATTTACACAGATTATATTTTGCACATTTATATTTATTACATTTTAAAAGATTTTGTGTTCACCACATTCAACTTAGGTTTGTGCTTGGGCTGACTTATCTTTTGGATTGTTGAATATTGCTCAGGGGGTTGTTGTCACGACTAGTATTGCTTCCAGTTGCTCTAAAACTTTGGGACTTGAAATTTTTAACCAAAACTCGACAAGGGAACTGAGTTTTCGCAGGTATCCTCCTCGCTTTAGAAAGGAAATAGTTTAAAAAATAAATTATTAATTTAATTTTTATATTTGGGATTTGTATTAAAAGAAAGAAAAGGTAGTAGAGAGGTATGACTATTTTGTTAATAAATATAAATAAATGAAGAAAGCCACAGAAATCATCACAAAGTATTTAAGAAAATTTGTTTATGAATTTAAATTTAAGGGTTATTTATGCCAAAGGATTTACTTTAGGTTTGAGATCAATTAACTTTAAATTAATTTAATAATAATTTAATAAATAATAGCATTACAAAGTCATATTTTGGAGAATATTTTTGCCATAAATCTTTGATTGCCTTTAAACAAACATTTATTTCTAAAAAATAGCTTGAAATAAAATATAACAAAATACAAAAATATTTAAATTAAATAAGATTCTGATAAGTTTGCTAATCTAGCTGATAATATATTAAAAAATTGGGTTTATTTTTACTCACTTATCTATGCGTCGCAGGAAATTTTGTATTTGTTGATTTTTTCCAATCAAAGCGTAAAGTGCCGCAAATCCATGAAATGCCATGCAAAAGCTGACGGCATAATTGAGATGCGATCGCTCCTCCCGATAATAATTAAAGGCAAATGAACAGACACAAACAAACCATACAAGGGCTGTGTAACCAAAATATTTCCAAAAGGATCTAAAGCGATTCTTTTCAATGGACTCGAAGCTCTTCTCGGTCTCGATTTCGGGTTGTTCACTTATATAGATCAGGCTGAGGATATAGAAGAAGCCACAAATGGCACAGGCCACAAAAATAGGGGCATACAAATACACCATTATAGACCAATTGCGTGCTGGAAAAGTGATTCGAAAATTAGTGATCGGTGATCGAATAGATTCCCAACTAAGTACTTACGATCAAACCAGCAAGTATCGCCGCCAAAGATCAATCTTGAGCCGTAGTAACTGAAGCCCACGAAGAAGGACCAACCTATGGCTATCAATACGATCGGTGTGAAGATCAGCCAAAACATGAGTTTGGTAAAGACAACGCCATGGAAGCTGAGGTAAAGCTTAAACGCAATGAAGCTCAGTATGTAAAAGGAGAGCACAAGGTACATCAGTGTTAAGCTGGCTAAAGAAAATTAAATAATTAAAGGAGAGATCACAGAATTAGAAAGCTATAACTCACGTATAATCCTACAAGCAGCATTCGAGAGATTCGCCGGATTATGAAGAGTTAAGTATGCCAGCGGGGCATATCCCATTATCATACAAATGGTATAAGCCTTGATAGCCACACCATAGAAACTGTTGCGCATCTCGGAGCACATCAGGTACACCATTAGCACAATAAACATGGATAATATGGCAATCGAAAGACCTGCAAAAGCGAGAGAGATCAGCTGGATATATTTATGAATATCTTATGGCGATCAAACTATCAATCCGCACATCAACAATTACGTTTTGTTATTTTAGCAATTATTTTTATGAGGCGGTTTCTATTTTTACCTCAAAAATCTAAAGAATATTTGTGACTTGTGAAACTCACATATGGCATAGGTCCATTCCCGAACGCCCAAAACAAAATGTAGCTTTTCCGGGGCACAGGCCAAGGGCTGCCACTCCCAGGAAGTGTTGCCATGAAGCAGGAGCAAGGGGGTGAAGCAATAATGCTTGGAGAACAGGTGGCCCCGATGGGTGACTGTTCCATTCTGGGGAAAAAAAAGAGGAAAAATATAAGAATATATATAAAATAACAGATTAAAATCTAACCTCATGCAGGGTCCAGTG
Organism: Drosophila anomelani; assembly: GCA_035045905.1. Taxonomy (NCBI): domain Eukaryota; kingdom Metazoa; phylum Arthropoda; class Insecta; order Diptera; family Drosophilidae; genus Drosophila; species Drosophila anomelani. Next base: position 18,185,297 of record JAWNOO010000165.1, read on the forward strand.
TACATATTCCGATCCTTTGGTCACCACCTTCATGTGCTCACACGGCCTTCCCACATGAATGCTGAACCTTGACCTTAGTTCTATGTCCCTCAGGCTGCCATTGTTTAGCTCCACTTCCATGTGGTTTTCCGAGGGAAAACTAGATAATCCCCGTGTTGGTATCTCGCACTGTCTGCTTACAAGGTCATAGGTCAGCCCCTCGGGACAGCAAATCCTTACACAGGGTCTGGTTTTGCAGACACACGCCCTGAGGTGAACGGGTGCCGGTATGCGGATGCCATTCTCAATGACAAAATCATAGGCAGCCACCAAATGACGTGGAATCACTGTCCAGTTGTGGATATACGAAGCCTCCGAGTTGTAGCTTCCCGAAATGTTGGCGGTGTCAATAAAGGCACAGGGATAATGCGTCTCCTCGTGGTAACCCCAACAAAAGTGCATTGAGCAGAGAAGGAGAAGAAGGATCTTCATGCCCAAAACACACAACTGCGCCATTCGAAGAGACATTCTCGACTGCCAAACGAGAATCTCTGGCTCTGCGCCTTCGCCGGGATGTGTGTTTTTGTTTACTTTGGAGCGTCGAATTTATGCGTGTTTACCTTCAGACGATTGCCAAATCGCATTGAATTGGTATGGAAATGATATCGAAATGGACTGACTGACCGAATTGTAATGCACTGATTGGGGGAGGGGGGTCCACAGGTGCGAGAGCCTCTAATTGAGTGAGCGGCGGATCATCGTCAGCCTGCACCTGACACTCGCTGAACTTCGACTGGGAATCCGAATCCGAATCCGAATCCCGAGGAACTCAATCGAAGGCGGTCAGTGGTGGTGATGTCTGTGTCTGTGGTGAAGTGTGTGTGGTGTGGCAGAGGCGCACACCCACTTTATATTTCGCGTCGTCCCAGGAACGTGCGGCATTTTGTTTACAACAAAAGAACAAAAGGAAAAGAGGGGAGAAACGCAGACTGTTGACTAAACATTTAGATGATTGGGAAAATGCTCTATAAATGCATGGAAAAATGATTGGAAAAATTATGATTAAATGGATTTAGAATGCCAAGAGGTTTTTCCCCAGAGGAAAAGGAACACTTAAGTGTTTAAAAACACACACTTCATTTATTACATGAAGTTATTTTGGGTTCTTCTACTGTCAGTAAACAATTTCTGAGATACCATTTTCTTTTTTTTTATTATACCTTAAAAAAAAATCATAGATAAGTTCACATATCATTGCTAATCACACCTTTATTTGAACTTAAATAAACTTATCAACGTTCAAGCTTTCATAAATATATATTCCTATTTTTAATTATGCCCCAAAAGAAACTCATAAGCTAAGGGTTTATAGTGAATCCACTATTCACTTCACTTAACTTTTTTGAGAGCTATTCGCTTACCGGACATTGGAACAGCGACAGATATAGATACTAGGAAAGATAGAGCGATACGGATAAAGTCAGCTCTCTGTGGCCCATTCTCAATTGCGTCATTAACCGAACATTTGTTGCGTGCCACTTAGCTGGTCTCCGGTAAACCCAAACCCAACCCAGACGAAGGAGAGCCTCTCTTGCGGGGGTCGACATTCAAGGAATAGTTTACGATTGGAAGACCTTTGCCTTGGGATTAAAAATTATTCATAAAGCTAAAAAAAGGAAAAGGAAAATGGTAGACAAGTTGCAAAATCTAAGAAATTAGGTTTAGATTTATGAATGTGGATATTATTTTGGTAGATTTGTTTTTGAAGTAAAAACAATAAGCAAGTAGCTAACAATCTGCTAACAGCAGCCTAATAATTTTTTTATCCCATTTTTGTTTTGTTCTTTTTTTGTAATCCAGATAAATTCTGCAGTTTTTGCTATCTACATCATTTAAGTTTATTTAACAAACTTATATTTAGTATACTGAGGCACTTATAATTTATGGACAATATTTGTGAGCGACGCCTTAAATGAATCATAAGAAAAGTAAGTAAAATACCAAATGGCAACTAAAGTGACGTTACTGTTGGCTTATAGGGCGAGTCTGTAAAGCAAAAAAGGATTAATTTTAATGTTTACTAAAATTAAATACATTTTTAATAACCTGAAGACTTGAGATCTCCTTTCTCATCGAATTTGTAGACGCGAGCATTGATCACACTTAAATCCGTTTGACTTGATTCTCTGTGAAAAAAGTAAGAAATATTTTAAATATTAAAGATTTAAGAATACCCTTTTCCCTGTTAACTTACACATTGATGGCCCACCAGGATTTCACATACAAATTCTTGCCTAGCAATAGAATAAATCCGGCTATGGCCAGGCCCAGAATGCAAATGCCACTCCAGAAATCTATGATGAAAAAGTGCTCTCTGACTCTGGCCATTATATAGACAACAATTTCACGAATCCAAACGGCAAATACGCCCACTATATAGGCACTAAAGGCATAAAAACTAAAAGGAAACTCAATAATTAATAAGAATTAATTAACAGAAATATTTAAAGCTTAAAAGCTTACTGAGTCTTGATGATTCTCAATTGTGTTCCCAAAATATACTGAGTGTCTGGTGGCAGTTCGTAGATGGAAAAGTAGGCTTTGAGGCAACAAACAATGCTAAAGATCAGTAGAATGGCGATCGGGGCGTAATAATAGAGCAAAATTCCCCAAAGGCGAACTATATTTAAAAGTGTAAAATTATAATTAATATAATTATTTGTTATAACCCCTAAAAAACCCACCATCAAACCAGCAGTAATCCTCGCCAATACCTGGCTTGTAGTGCTTGGCCAGCTTAGAGTCCTGGGCAAAGGACACAAGAAACCGTAATCCCACCACAGCCAAAACTGATAAGCCATACCAAAGGCGACGAACCCAATTCCTTATGGCCTTCTGCCTAAATTTGAGCAGAAAATCAAAGCTGCAAATGGCCAGAAAGACGAAGGATAAAAGGATACAAAAGTAGGCCAGAAAGCCTAAAGGGAAGACAAATTACTTTGTTAAGAAAGGTTTTTTGGAACTAGTTTATATTACTCACCTATATTTCTGCAGGAAGTATGCGATAGCTTCAGGGGATTCTTTAAAGCCAAATAAACCAACAGGCTGTAGCCCACAATGAGGGAGAGCAGGTAGTAAATAATCAGTTGGCCATAATGACTCTTCCTGGCATCCCTCACCGAGCCCAGCAGGGACAAGATAAAAATGTTTATAATTATGGCTATAATGCTGCCTGAAAAAAAAAGAGTTTACTTTTTGGTTTTGGTAAGCAAAGTGGGTGAGACTCACAAATGGCGTAAATCCAAACCCGGTAGCCTGTCTGAAAGCGCTCACAATTGAGCGGTGTGAGCTCCCACACCTCTGACTTGTGCTCCAAGGGGGTGAAGCAGTATTCGTCTGTGGTCCACAATCGGTTATCTCTTTGCAGGAAACCATTCTCAAAGAGATCCCATTGCCAGAAGCTCTCGTGCTTCTTGTCCACAAACTTATTCCGACAGCCAAGCTCTGTGCGCACCACAAATCGATCCAAAATGCGCACCTGTTCCACGGACCTATTGTTGCTGTAGGTCAGCTCTACATGCGTGGATTCCCTTATCTGGTGGGGCCTGGAGCAGTTCCAATTCTGGGCATCAAAAACTAAATCCGGTGGGCAGCAAAAGCTAATGCAGGGCTTCAGCAGGCAGACACAGCCGCGTAGATGCTTCTTGGCCCGATATTCCACGCCGTCGATCACCTTGAAGCTGTATTCGGCCATTAAATGTGGAGGAACCACCACTCCGGCGTACGAATAGGAGCCATCCTTTAGCCTTAAACCATCCGTGATATTGACTGTGTCGGCGTAGGCGCAGGGGTGATCAATGCTGGCGATCTGTGATGTTTGCACGCCCACAGCTAAAGCCAAGCCCCAGACTAATGTGATGATCCAAGACGAAGCCATGACGTCACGGGGCTCGATAATGAAATAAACAAATAAGCAAAGCGATGATCGTGCGTCGAAAATTCTCTTTATGCAATCCACGCACACTCGCGGGCTATCCAAATCCGAATCCGAATCCGAATCCGACTTCGACAACAAACAGAATCCAAAAAACTGACGAAGGCAGCGAACGCGCCGTCTAAAAAAGTCTGTGATTGCGACAACGACACCGGGCGACAACGACACAAAAGAACAACCGTGAAACAACGTTGGAGAGACCGCTCTCCCTCTCTCTCAGTGGCAACCGCAGTGCCGCTGCTGCTCCATGCTGGCCAAGAATAAAAAACAGACTAACTGATTAGCCAGCGAGCTCCAAAAAACCAGACGCGACCACAACCGGCAGAGCAAAGCAGCAGCAGAGGAGAAGCGGTGGGGACCAGTCACAGCTCCATGCTCGGGCCCCTTCTCCCTTCTCTGAATGTTGTGGAATCCCAACCGAAATTCATTTTTTGATTAGTAACCGCACCGCGGGAGTAGTGAGTGGTTGTTGAATCAGCTATTTCTAGGCATTTACGAGTAAGCTTAACATGTTTTTAAACCTTTTCAATTAATTAAAGATCATTAAAGAGTTTAATTATGGCAAGCTTGGCATAAATTAAAAGTAATTTCAAAAAATTAGCATTATTGAAACAGATTTCTGAGCTGATTAGCAAACTTCAAGATTGAAACTAAAAAAAGAGATACATTCTTTGAAATTATTAGCAGGTTTTGTTTTTATTTCTCCTGAGTGAGCGAAACGTTGTTATTGATTCAATTTCAATAAGTTTCTTCTATTTTGTTTCATTTTATTTCTCTTCTATTTTTTGTACATGAATATAAATAATAAACTTCTTCTCTTTTGCTATTGATTGATTTAATTTCTTTTAGTTTTTATATAAATTCAAATAATAAATTTCAATAAGTTTCTTCTATTTTGTTATTGATTGATTTAATTTGATCTAATTCCTTATATTTTTTATTGATTTATTTAATTTTAGTTTTATTTGATTAAATGTATTAAATTTGCTTTTATTTCTTCTATTTTTTGTATATAAATTACATTTTTTATACGAATTAAAATTGCTTTGTAAAGGCTCACAGTGATATTAATATTTTTACGATATTAAATGGTGTGTGCATTTGCTAATAATTCCATACGATCAAATGTTTATGGTTTGGAGAGCGTCTCTGCTAAATCTTTTTGGTTGATAAAATTGTATTACTTAAAATTCGTTTATTTACTTTAATTTGTGACAACTTTGCATTATTCCTTGGTAATTATTGCTTAAAATCCATAAATTTACTTCATTTTTTACACACCTTTTATTTAAATATCTAATTAGTAAAGTCCTCCCCCTGAATATGTTAATGATACACTTGAAAATTTGCTTTTGTTTTTTATCTTTGGCTTTATTAAGCTTTGACATACAATTATAATTTCTCATAATTTTTATTTTACCAATAAAGATAGCATATTTATATATATATGTAGATATGGAGAATGGGTACGCATATGCACAGAGAGAGAAAGATATAAAATTTATATATAAATCTAAATGTTTTCAAGGCACATCTATATTACGTACGTACATGTAGGTGGTTTATCTTTAAGACTTGGACTCGATTTGATCCCTCTTTTACTGGTTATAATTTCATGGGCATAAATATATATGTTTATACTAGATAATGGCGCTGCTGCGTAGGGTAAGGGGGTCTTATAGAACTAATCAGGTTGTTCGTGGTGGGCACATGACATTAATCATATCATAAAAGAGAGAGAGAGAGACGTGGATCTTTGAGTCGGATGCATGGATAGGGACTTTCCTTATAATAGTGTCTTTTCGTAAAGTTCTATCCGTAATATGGCTGAATGCTGACGCAGTGGGGGGAGCTGATAGTTTAGAATCTCGACTTCAATCTTCCTTTCCTACTCCCCCAATATGGTTTATTCGATGCTCGTGGCGGCTACTACCAAGGCTGCTACTGATGCTCAGCGAAAAATAGTTGTGCTTCTCTGAGGATCCATTAGCGGCTTCTCCGCCGCCGCCGCCAACGAAGGCTTCTCGTGCAGCGACAAATTGGCCACGCTGCTCGATGTGGTCTTGGTGGAATATTGGCTCTGTCGCTGGTTGCTGCCATCGCGGGCACTCGAGCATCTGAGGATCGTTGAGGATCGTCACGTTGTCCATTGCGTGGGCAGAGTGGAATAGACAATGTTGAAAAATCTGATTAGAATGAATTACCATGATTTTTGTTAGCCATAAAAATAGGAAATACAGAGACCCAACACCAATACAACTTTCTATGATTAAAAGGGGTTAGAGTAGAGCTAGTTTTTAGTGGTTATTATTCACTTTTCCAAATCGAAGGAGGCAGTGGCAACATCTACTCTCGGTTTTACCTGTGGCCTTTGTTTGTTTAGATGGCCGCCTTTGGGCTGGACACTTCCAGGACCTTAGGAGTCTCAACAGCCCTTAGAGGCAGCTTTTTGGGCAGCACATTCGAGTCGGAGGTGATCGAGGTGGAGGTGGTGGTCGAGACATTGGGCGAGTTTGCACCTTTCGAGCGTCTCTTCTCCAGGAGTCTTCGGTGGTGATGACGACGATGATTTCGGATTCGATGAGAAGACACAGCACACACATACATATATGGACACACATTATAGACGCAAAACATAAGTAGGAGTTGGGTTAATGTTCGGATTTGATTCTTATGACTTGAGCCTGCGGTCTAGCTTTGGGCGGCTGGAGATTCGTTTTTATGTTGTTGTTGGCTGTCAGTGTTGTTGTTGTGGTTGTTGTTGTTGGAGTGTCTAGAGTTAGTCTGCTTGAGGTTAAGCAATATCGAAAGCGGTCTGACAATGAAATAAATACAACATAGAAGGAGGATATATATAAACAACAAAAGCTTTTAGGGGTCTTTTTATAATTGTGGAAAAAGTGGAAAAAAGATTTCTAAAATCGGTATTGCATTTTTGATATTTTTTATAGCGCTTCCTAGAAATTTTAGCAGCCATTCTCAGCTATTAAAGGTTAGTCGTAGGCCACAACAATCGAGCAGTACGAAATCTACTGCTTACAGAAAAGAATCGCCTCAAACATTATGGGAATGAATCCCACTGGCACTGGAGCCATTGGCAAAGGCATTACGGATGACTACCAATTTTCGTATCTGGCTGGAGGCTTCCTTGAAGCGCTGTTTCATCGATATTGAGCTCGGCCCCATTGTAACACTTTCAGTCTGCCGCAAACTACGCACCCGTATTGTTCTGGGAATTTTTTGTGGGATTACAGTTATTGGACAGATGGACAGAGGGGGGAACAAGGATCGATGACTGGGACAAGGACAAAACTAAGGCTTTAAAATTAGAACTATAAAACTCACCTGTTTGTTATCAAATGTTTGACCTTCTTCTTCATCACAAACAGCATAAATATGAGGAAACCCTGCATGGCATTGGCCAAATCCGAAATGTAAAAGATCTTTGACCAATTCTGGTCGGCGCCCACAAAGAACGAGATGAGCTCCGATACCCAGGTGACGCCCATGATGAGGAAGAGTCGCAGGAACAGGCCGAATCTAAGGGAAGATAAGATGCGACGGGCTCTCCTTAAGTGGGAGTTGGATAGAAAGTACTTTGATTTCTGCACTCACTTGTCTTTTTCGGTCCTCAAATTCTTGGTGCTATTTTCGCCGGCAATTATTCTGGCCATTTCCCGCTGCACGCTGTGGATTTTGATGGCTGTCATTACAAACATCACAGTATTGGCCACCACAATGACCAAAATGGGGCCATAAAAGTAAATCATGGCCGACCAGTTGGTCATGTCGAGCCAACAGAAGGTGCCATCCCCGATGCCCGGCTTGAGGTATGTTGGCCAGGAAGTAAATTCCTGGGCGGCAAAGGTGAAGGCCAGGAACACCAGGGCCAGACCCCATGAGTATAGGGAATAGATGAGGAAGCGCTTCTTCTCCTGGAATCTATTGATGCCTCGCGTGCCTCGGAAATTGTGCCACAAATCAAAGCTAATTATGTTTAGCCAAAGATAGGCGGACATAAAGGAGAAATATGAAGTATAGCCAAAGGCTTTGCATGAATTGCTGCTGGGATCGATGTCCTTTTGCAGTTGCACAAAAGTCAGCGAGGAGTAACCAACGGAGAGGCCCACTAGATAGCAGACCAGGCTCTTTCCATGCTGATTTCTTAACTCGGGGATTAACAGGTAAACGGCAATGGTTAGCATCATGAAGGGAATGGAGAAGAGCATGGCTGGAAGGATGGGAAAAGATTATTTAAAAGGAGTCTCTAAATTATATATTTAAAGGGAATAATATTGTAATATTTAAAGCTATTTCCCACTCACCATAAGCATTGATTATCTTCACCGTATTTCGCTCATCCAGCATGTCACAATTGGCTGGATTTACGGTGTAATAAACATCCGTATCATTCACAAAGGTCGGCACCAGGCAATACTCATTCTTCTTGATATATTTGTCATCGTCCATTCGCAACATGGAACCATTCTCAAAGATGAGATAACCATCAAAGTAATTAACTTCCGGCTGCAGGGAGAACATTTTGGCGCACGGCCGAAAACTTTGGATGGCAAACTGCTTGAATATATCCACCGATTCCATTGTCCCATTAGCAAATGTCACATTCAGCATGACAGGATCCGGCCAGAGGCGCTTATCGTCGGGATCCACCATACACTCGCCCTTCTCGTTGTTAAAGACCTGCCGCCAGGGACAACAAATATTGAGGCAGGGCTTCAATTTACAGGCACAGCCGCGGACATGGAACGGCACCTCCACCCGCTCCGTGAGGGATCGATGAATGTAGTCATAGTTGCCCACCAAATGCTTGGGTATCAGTGTGCCATAGTACTCATAGCTTCCATTCGGATAGTGCTTGTGACCCGTCAGATTGACAGTGTCATAGAAATTACAAGGAACATTCGGATCATCTATGGTATGGTAGTGATCCTGCTCGGCCATGGCAAACACCCCAAAAGAGAGGCCAGGGATGAGGCGGAATACGATTAGGCAGATGATTCCCAGCAGGGTGACGCCGCAATAGAGGGATCCTCCATGTGATTGGATTTTCTTTGGCATTATGAAAGTCCTGAAATTATTTTAGGGTTATTTTTGTTAGATTTTCATGGCTGTTTCATAGAAATAGATCATAAAATATTATAGTTATTTGTCAGATATCACTTTCTTAAGTATTCACTGAGTGGTAGTTGGATTGGTTAATAAATTATTTTTAGGGTTTATATATATATTTTTTGTTAGATTTTCATTGCTTTTCCATAAAAATATATCATAAAGTATTATAGTTACTTAGATCAGATCCTATTTTCTTAAGTATTCAATGAGTCAGTGAATGGTAATTGAATTAGTTAATAAATTTTATGCAATTCTTGCAATTCCTGCATTATGAAAGTCCTAAAATGAAGGATTACCATAGGGTTTATATATATTTTTTGTTAGATTTTCATTACTGTTTCATAAAAATAGAACATTAAACATTGTAGTAGTTATAATTATAGTTCTTCACTAAACGTCAGTGAACCGTAATTGAATTAGTTAATAAATTCTTGTTAGCGCTTTCTGTTTACCGCTTAGTTAGCTATTCATTTTAGGGCAAGGGGAGTAGCTCATCAGCCGGGCCAATTAGTGAATCATGCATGCGGGGCAACAGGTCGACAAAAAGGACAAAAAAGGAGCAGCATTCAAGGACAACGCGTCACAAGCAATTAGCAGCCAAACGAGTCCAATGGGGACTGTTGTCCCACTGCGAGGAGGAAATGCTAACTCGGTCTCGCCATGGGGCATCAATCATAAGGTCAGGCATGCGGGGGGAGTGCGCCGACCAACATTTATGGATTCGTGTTAAATTGATAATAACTGCCGACGTCTGTCAATAGCGGTAACATCCATCCAACTTCCGATTCTACCTACCTACCTCCCTCTCCCCTCCCAAGTCTAGGATTACCTAGCTCTCTCTGGGGGATGGGCATTTCAAGCGCTGCTAACGAGCCGGCCATAAATTCATTAGCAATGCGAATAGATAAGCCTCACCATCACACACAGTCCGATGGCTATCTTATCGGTTGCATCACACCGAGGATTGGGACAAGGGAGTGGGGCAGGCACCTAATATTCATTGATTCCAGGGAGCAGGAGGAGGAGGAGGAGCGAGGGTTCCCTTCGCACGCGTGGGCCACAAAATTAGCATTGATGGGCATTGATGGGTGGCGAAAGTAAACACATTAAACTCCCATATAGATAGCTAATGGAGTAAATGGATACTAGGTGGGCCATGGAATGGGTATCTCTGGCTATGGAAAATTAGCATAATTAATCGCTGAAAGCAGACATGCATGCACTCTTGAGTTATATATATATTTAGCAAATCGAATATATATTTCGAATTTATTCAGAAAGAGCTTTTTCACAATTCTTTCACGCATGTTTGGAAAATAATCAAAACATGCCAAGCATTAAGACCATGAAACAATTGGCCATAAAATTGAATTATAGGCAGCGATATATCCAATATATGGGTTTCATGATAAAAGCGATATTTCTTTTATATCTTTTCGTGTATATTTTGATCGGCCAAACAATTATTCAAAGTGCGAATGGTTTAATGCAATTTGAAAATAAGTCGTAATAGCACACTGTAAGAAACTAAGGTAATTAAGTAGTCTGATCAGGTGGAAATCAGGGAAGGGCTTATAAATGTATGCAAAATGTGTGCGATTTCTAGAAGTTCTCAAGAAAAATAGTTAATTGTTTACACAGTTCAGGGAATTGGCTTTCGAGAAGCAATATTTTCATATTGTGAAACCTGAAACCAAGAAAATAAAATCAAATAAATGATAACTTGAGTAAACCACATAGATTTGATTTTGAATTTGCACTCAGAATCAATATTTTTAGTGAAAGAAATGGTTGAAAATAGTTTTTTGAGCTTTCAATTTAATTAAACAATCAACAAAAGATATGAAAAATTACTCTTAACAGGTTCTTCCCACACATTATTCCCTGTTAAAATTATAACCAACTTTTGATGTGTGTTTTTTTTCTTGCGGGCCAACTCATAAAATGTCTTATTTGCGGCCGGTTAACCGATAAGATAAAGTCAATTGGCCAACGGCCGCTGCTAATGTCTGACAAAGGAATACGAGTTGCTTATTTATTTGTCTATATATGTCGATGTTTGTGTAGAGTAAAGACTTATCGAGTCCCCAGTCAATTCCAGTGAATTTGTGAATTATTCCGTTGCCTACTCCAAAGTTACTTACAGATGCTCAGCAATGCGACTTCTCAGGTTACTGCTATTCGTCTTGGATTCGTTTATTATTATTTGTATTGGTTTTATTCCTATTATTTGGGGATTGTCCATGGTCAGGTAGGTCCAGAGGATGGTCCTTTGCTAAGTTATTAACTCTGAGTCATCAGAATTCCATTAGACTTTGGCCGTAGCAATGAAGATTTATCGAGGCACACACACGGCGTATGCGCAATTTATTACAATTCAAACAAAACAGCAACTGGGCGATGACAACAACGACACCGTCAACATATTAATATCGAAAATGACCGAACAAAATAAATATTAGCCGGCCAATCCTATTAAACTTGACGCATATATTTTATTACACGGAAGTGAATTTAAAAAAAAACACCCCAAGGCACATAAATTATATGTTTAATATTTCTTTATCCGTTTTCGTTTTTGTCTCTTTGTCTTTTTGGGTTTTTCTGCTGTTGTTCGTTCTCAAGTGTTTTCTTATCACGTCTGCCACCAAAAAAGCCCTGGGCTCTGTCTTATATATCATACACTATATAACCATTATCTTTGCGAGCGCTCTCTGCGGTTTCTGGCTTGCTGTCCGTATCACAAAGTGGAACTAATCGCCTGAAGACAGGAGGAAACGAAACCCTACGCCTGAAGAGGGGTTACAAGTCACCACACCAAAGGTGATGAAGGCTGTGGTGAACTGTGTTGGGTTTTCGGTTCTGATAAGCAACGATTACAACCCTTCACCCCTTCACCCCTATAGAGTTCCATGTTTTCTGTTTTCGCAGCAAACAAACATTTGGCAAAAAGCAATTTTTGAATGGTTCTTGTGTGGTTTTTCGTGAGAAAATTCCAAACTGGAGTATTTTTAGATGCCGATGCTGTCTGCGGCTTGTAAACAAAGGCGGAGGCCCCTCAAAAGAGCGAAAGAGAGTGGGCGGGTGGCAAGTTCGCCAAATATTATTCCACTGACACCCTCCTTATGTGCCCCACGGGGCTCGGAATGGATGAGTGGTGGAACAGTCAACAGATCGCCCATTGGGAAAGTCGAGAACCGGGAAGATAAATGGCCGTCATTGGCAAATGTCTGTTACCGCTCATTAGCCATGATGAAAGGTTCTTTTGGGGTTGAAGGAAAAAGCCTCAAAGTTGGACAATTAGGGAATTATAAAATACCCTTAAAATAATGAAAAGGTATAATGTCTTTATTTTTTAAGAAATTATAATTTATAGATTTGATTTGATGCAAAAAAAAAGAGACTTAGGAAAAGCGGAATAACAAAATTAAATAATTTTTAAAGGCAAAAAATAAGAAAAAGATATCTCTTTTATGGATCCCTTAAAAACTCAAATGATGCAGTATATTTGGCCAAAGAATATCTCAAAGTAAACCTAAAATTAATTGTAGTTCTTTATAATTCTTGTCTTTTTATAATTTCTTAGACTTTTAAAGCACTTTGGTTTTATCATGAATTATTGCATTGCCACAGCTGCCGATAAGAAGTTGTTGAAAGGAACATTAATTAAATGAAAGTTTGTTTTCTAAAAACACCCCCAGGAGCAGAAAACCATTATCTTTATCCAGTCCGAATTTTATGGCCACCATTCAGGTGTTTGGCAATGATCCCTGGCCAGAAGTTGAGTCAAGTTGCCATACAGCTGGCAAACGGAAAAAGCATTTCACAATTAATTGGTAATTGCATTTAGGGCTTATCATGGAAAATGCACAGCGGGAAGTGCCCGATAATATCAATTAAATGGCACGCTAATCGCCGCAGCTTGTAATATTTTCTAGTATTTGGATAATACTTTATTGCGGGGGTGGGCAGTGCAGTGCAGTGCGGAAATGTTTTATATATATTTTTATCCTAATGCCCATGGAAGTAAGAGGAAAATTGTATTGAAATAAACAGACTTTAAAGCAAAATAATAAACAATATTCCCGAGAGATGTGTTTCAACAACAATTCTCTCGCAGCAGCGGCCAAATGTGCGAAAATGTAAACAAAACATTTAACAATTCAAACAGAATTAACAAATTCGGAGGCAAAAGAAACTGAGGAGGCCTTCAGGTGGCCGGCAGCCATTTCTCCACGTAAAATAATTGCAAAATTCGTGCAGTGACTCAATAAAAGGTGCATTAAGAGCAGTTAAGAACAGTTGTTTCTCTCTGGTTTTTAATCAGGGAATACCAGTACACAAACACCGATAAAAACCCCAAACTGAAAATAAAAAACTTGAAATGCGCTCTAGTCTTTAATTAATTCCAATCGTCACAACATTAAGTCGTATGAAATACGACGTAAATAATACTTTAATCTGTTGGAATCCATTAAAATCTATTCGTAGATGGACACAACTCATAAGCCTATTAAAATCAACATCATCTCATTTAGAAACCATTAATTTTATTTTGGTTTCTTGCGTTTGGAATTCTAAAAGTTGCACAATTTTCGAAAGAGGAAATTTTTTTGAAATGCGGAACTATATAATTTATTGGGTAATTCTATTCCCATAGCAAAACTTACCTGAGAGCTATCAGGCGACGGGGGCTATGAATAATGCCAGCAACTTCAGGTTGTTTGCTGTTAATCAACAGAGAGTCTTCCTGCTCACTTCACTCACTCGCCAGTTATAGATTATTGTATTGTGGCAGTTGCATTTCACGAATAACGTTAACTGAGATACAGATACTGGGTTATAGATGGGAGAATAAACAATAAAATCACAGTCTGAGTGCTTTTTGTGTTTTCACGGGTTTATTTTTTTCGCATTCAATATCTATATTATCTCAACGAAACTGGGTATGCGTTTTAAAGTTCCGACGTGTTTTGTTTTTTTGTTCAACAGGTTACTTATGCAAATTGGCTTTTGGAAGAGTCTGTGGTGTGGCTAACCACATAAACGTTTTCTCAAGAAATTAAGAAATCCTCTTTTCGTAATGCCCTCTCTTTCTCAGCCAGGGAATTCCCCGCAAAGTGGGTGGAACACACTCAAACTGGTTTTCACACACGCTAGATTACAGATTAATTAACATTGATATTCAGAGTTTGTAATTCCAATATAATATATATATCAGCGGACCCTCATCCGCTCTCGCCCACTACGTTTTATGTCTCGGAAAGAACTGAGTTTGCTGTGCGAGAAGTGCTCAAGGAAGTACTAGGTTGATAACAGAGCTTCGACTGCGCTGTTGGGGGTCTGTTAGGGTTTCGAATAGCACAAGCTCAAGGAAGCCGCCTGATAAATAAAACAAAAATTCCAAACACTGCGAAATATGATCGAGTGCCAACAGTGGCTCAATTGTGTGTCGGTTGGCAAACAAAACAATTATCGGACAAGTGAATATGGCTGTATGGATTGGTCTTCTTGAGTGGTGAAGTGGTGCCGCGGGGGAAACACAGCAACACAGACAATGGCTGTGAGCGATGACTCAAAAGTGTGTTCAACACGCTCAATTTGTGTGAATTAATTAGCCCAAGCGCCAGTTGTTGTGGTTTTTTCCAATTAGAATAGCTTGAGTTCCTCCCCCAAAATGATTATATTACTTATTTCAATCCCAGAATCAGCTCTAAACTCAAAAACTAAAGTTTAACTTGACTTAACTATAGTCTCAGGGTGTTCAGGTTAAGCCTTAAATTCCAGCAATAAATTATCTCTAAGCTTTTGATATATTTTATTCGTATTAAATTGCTAGTTACAGTTAATTAATGGTTATAGAAATCGCAGCAAAAGTCACAATAATGAGCCATTAAAAGGAAGCCAAATACCACGTTTCAAATTTGGTAAAACCTAAACATTAGCACGTAGAGAGCTCAGTTTGGGGCCTCCAACACTTAATTTTTGTTTAATAGTTCGCGACGTGTCAGCTATATAAGAGACCAGGCCAAGTACAAAAACAATCAATTATAATGTAATCAAAAAATATAGGAAAGGAGCTTCTCTGGTATTCCCTGAATACTATATGCTGTTTTTTTTGCCGAAACTGGTTTTTGGCATTGAGTCGGCGCGACACATGTACGAATCAAGGGTTCACCGAAAAAACTATTTATGAAGAGACAATGCGACGCGACTGTTTGTTGTGGGCGCAGATTCGCAGAGCCGAGGCGATCCGATTCGAGACATTAAAATCGCATTATATATTATATATATATGTATATGTACATGTGTGTTGGCAAACTCCGAGGAGCGGAGGCCCAAGACCTTGAGCGAGATGATCTTGAGATCAGGATTTCTTAATTTATTTTCAGTGCAAATTTACTTTGTTAATTGGTCTCCCGATAGTGAGGAGTGCTTACAAGATGAGGGACCGCGTTTATGGCTAGATAAGCACCGGACTAGTTGTAGTTCAAATATTATAACAATATCCCGCGTTATCGTTTAACGTTTTTGACCCGCGAATGCCGAACAGTGAACTTCTTTGGCCACCGAATTCGCTGCGACTGAGGCCGGCAGGCATCCATCGCATGCTCCATGCTCCGGCTTCTGCTATAGCTTCTGTCGAATGACAGCTGGAATCGAAAAGCTGCGGCGAAAAGCTAACTAAATATGTATATGAAATATAGCCGGGAAGCACACCTCTTTGTGGAGTAGTCACAGTTTGAGATCTCGAAGGTTTATGTGGAATATTATTTGGAAAGCTTTTTGGTTATAAAAAAGAGGAATAAAAAATTACAGTTTTTTCTCAATATGCCTAGGAAAAATATATATTACTTTAGGACCAAGTTAATTTTAATTTTTGCTAATAGAAAACTTTTTTAAACAGGCGGAAAAAAAATATGGAGCTTGTTTTTATTAAAATAATATTTTTATATAGGACATTTTTGAATTCTAAATGTTGTATGGGGTTCCACATTGTATTGTTTTATATTGCCTTTAATATTTACCTTAATATCTGAAAGAAGGTAAAGTTAAAAATAACCTAGAGTGGATTTAAAATAAATTAAATAACTTTTTAGATAAAATTTTTAAAAATGTGTAAAAATACCTAAGCCATATGTACGTTTGACTTTAGTAATATATATTTCTCAGTGCCCAAAATAAATGAAAGGGGCTCTAACTATATAATGATATAATGATAGGTATCCGTTAATGGCAGGTTACATGACAAAAAACAATCACAAAATATTTAAACACATTTCACAGCCAATTATTCAGTGGCTTTTATTTTTCCGGGAAGGTTAAAGGTTTCCTTCCATATCTTTAGCGAGGGATTAGCCCAAAGGTTGGATAAAAAAGGATTTAGAAGTGAATAAAGCTGATAAGCCATCCTTCCCTTTACTGCGACCTGCCGTACATTTGACGAAGCACTGCCACCACCGAATAGGATTTGCTCAGAATGTTGGTGAAGCTCGTTAGGGTCAGACCCATGAATCCGCCAGCGGTGAACAGAAAGGGACGATCCGCATTTATCATGAAGATGACCAGGCACCTCCTGAACCGAACATCGAACTGCAGCCAGTCACAGCGAAAGCCAGAGCTTGACAACGTTTTGCTCTGCCAAATGGTTAATCAAAATCCTGGAGAATCCAGAAAACAACTCAAAACTCACCTGCTCGAAGACCTCATTGCCGAACCAGCAGTAGAGAAATATCTGGCAGAGCACTCCGCTGAGCATAAAGTAGACAAGCATTGAGCTATTGGAGCCATCGCCGACGAGCATTTGGAACACGTTCATGGCCACCACCAGCAGGGAGGACACAAACTGGAACATCATTGCCAGCCGGTAAACCCGCTCCATGCACTGACGCAGCCTGCAAGGGATGTATGACAAGAAGAAGCCAATGGAAGAGTCGCTAAAACCCACTTAATAAGGCTGCAATGGTATTGGACGATTGACTGGAGCCAGCTGTGTGGGTCCACCTGGAGCCGCTCTTCCGGTTTATCCCTTTCCAAGGCATCAAAGGCCATGTTAAGCACCTTGAGATGCAGACAGATTTGGTTCATCAGAAGCACGTTCATGTTGTCGATGGTGGGAATGCCGCAGGAGATCCAAATCACACTTAGGCCCATGTATAGCTGCTGCACCAGCGGATGCATATAGCCGGGCATTTGAACGCGAAACGGAAACCGCCGACCAGCCATTTCATCGGGCACTGTCACCACAGGATATATATATATATAGTAGAGCAGATTTAAATCGATTCACCCACCAGACTTACCAATTAGCATCATGACCATGGCCATGGATGAGGAGAAGACCACCAGGCAAAAGTACATGAGGCACACCAGCTTGTTCTCCACCTCCACCTGGTGGAAGGTGCTCCTCTGGCGGGCAGACAGCACGCAGGTTCTGGTTAGGCAGCTCAGTTTGCGAACAATCTCCTTGATTTCTCCATAATGATAAAAAGTGTTTAGCACCTGTGAAAGCAAACATATTTTAGCAGCGTTGAAGGAGCATCAAAATAGTACCTTACCTTCACCCAGTATCCCACATGGGTGAGTGTCATCAGCACATTCTGGGTCATCACATCCACGTCCGCCCAGTTTAGAACAAGGTCATAGATCTCCAAGCCCACGTAGCAGAAGAGGCAGGGCAAGATGAGGATGCTGCGAGCCAGAATGCTCATCCTTTGGATTCTCGACTCCGGCCTGAGGCCTACCAATGGTATTCCCATGAGCTGAGCCAGCCAAGCGTTCAATTCCAAGGACCCTATCCTCCCCGCGTCCACATCGGAGGCCCATATCTGCTGGGTCACTTCCTGCAGCCTGCTCATTTTGCCACTAGATGAACGCTCCTCTCGGCGGCAGGTTACCTTTTATAGAGCTCCTTCCTCCCAGTTTATACAAATTTAAGGGGGCGTTACTTCAGACGGTAATTGCATTGATTGGATTACATAGTTAGAAACTCGTGTCCCCAATTTTTTTTCATGTTGAAGAGTGTTGGGGTTACAGAAAAAATTTTAATTGGTAATAGCAAGGGACTTAATTTTTACTCCTTTTAATTTTAAAAAATATTTATTATAATAATATCATGGAATATATCCAATTTTTACTCATTTAAGGTTTTAATAATATTTATTATAATAATATAAATATTTTCTTTACTCCTTCTAATTCTTTTTAAATATTTATTATAATAAAATTAAAGAATCTATCTTTATTTCTTTAATCTTTTAATTTTTTTTTTTTTTACAATACATTTATTTTCTTTACTCTTTTTATCTTTTTTAAATATTATGCAAACGAAGGGGATGCAACTGATTTACCTGGAGTAATATTTCCAAAATATTAACCATTTTAGCAACAATTGATATAAATTATATCTTTAAAAACATTTTTTAACTACGTCTGGGTGGGTAATTTTCGATTAGAATACCAAAACGACAAAATTGCTTTAATTTCCATTAGGAAAGCATTTCTTCTCTGCTATTTATTGATGTTACTATAAAGTAATATTATAATTTTATAATAAATAATGTTATATATTTTGTATAGCTTTCGTTTTTATGTTTTAATTGAAGTCCCTATAAGATTTGAATAACCATAGTACCATGCAACCCTCTGATGAAGAAAAATAGTATAATATTGTAGTTAAATATTGTTTACTTAACAACATGCTTAATTTATATAAGGTAAATCATTATCCGTGAGTTTATTTCACTTTGAGCGGGTATCCTTTTACAATACAATTTAATATTTATTATGAATTGTATAAACTCTGTTATAAAACTCGAGTGTTTAAATATAGAGGTATATATTCAAGAGGAATCCATCTTACGGATTCTCCAAAACATTTCCATCTTGGATTATCGATTGTTTACCTTTTGGTTGGGCAACCTGTAAGATTCTTTGGTATCGTAAAAGCAATGCAATTTGGTAGTTGGTAGACGATATACCTGAAGTGAATTCGGATTATGATATAATCTGCCAGACGAACTTCCAATTGTGTTTGATTTTATGCTGTTAGCGCTGCCCTTCTGCTGTTTCACGGGCCTGGAGAGAAATAATAGTTTTAAATAAAGAAAACGTATTTAAGATAATTAAATGGATTTCCCCAAACATGCAAGTTAAAGAAAGAAACATGGCAAAACACAAGGCATAAAGATATGGAATCATTAAACTGGTCACAGAAACTAAGCGCATTCAAACATAAAACCCAATAATTAGTCACAGTGCATAGAGTAACATAGATGCATTTTTTCCATCACCAAATTAGCAGTTAGATGCATTTCAATACGGTTTACCTATTACAGGAGACTCGGAGCTAATTTCGTCTCCTCGAGCGAGATCTCTTCCCCGCTGTCGTCAGCCTCCGATTCCTTGCTCCTACCCCTAAGGCTGCTCAGGCAAGAATTTCACCCGGAAATTACTGATTACTCCAACTTCTGGCTCAAATCTACTCAGACTACTTACCGATCCATGCAAAGTTTCAGGGTGCTGCGCTTCAGGATAAACAGCACAAATATGATGATGCCCTGCGACCAGTTGAAGTAGTCAGGCACCTTGAAGACCTTCGTCCAAAATTCGTTGTTCTGTATCATATAGGAGATTATCTCGAGGCTCCATGACATTCCCATAATGATAAAGAGCCGCAAAAAGAAGCTGTAACTGTGAGGTGGATTAGAATAGGAGAAAAGCGATATACTCTACGATCTAGCCTACGTTTGTTTTTCCGAGTTTAGCTTCTTCTTCCTCTCCTGACGCTGTGTAAAGTTCCTTAGCTCCTTCTTCACCGCTACAATGGGAATGGCGGTCAGAATGAACATGGTCATGTTAAAGGCAATCAGCACCAGCATGGGCCCATAGAAGTATAGCATGGCGGACCAGTCAACACCTACGAGTGGAGAGTAATAAATTGTAATAGATCAGTTCAGTCTTCTATACCACACCCACAATTCATCCAGCAGCTGTAATAGCCAACTCGAGGCATCCAGTCCAGATTCTCAGGTATCCTACGGTCTATAAACTTATCCAGCAGGAAAACTATTACAGTCAGGAGACCCGCCATGCCAAACGCGTATGCGTTGAAGGTCAGGAATTTGAAATTGGGCAGGTTGTGATTGTGGGAACTAGAGCTACCACCACGAAACCCATTCCACAGATGCAGGCTGATCACAGAGAGCCAGAAGAAGGCGGCCATAAAAAAGAAATATCCCAAAAACCCTGACACAAAAAAAAACATAACTTCATCAGAAATTAGTTCGGAGCTAACTTAACTTTAAAAGTACCTGCAGTGAGGCAGAAGTTTTCCGAGAGATTCCAAAAGTCCAGCAGGAGGAAAAGGTAACCCATGAAGAGGCAAACCATATAGCAGATGAAGCTCTTTCCTTGCAGATTTCGGTGAAGTTTCTTAACGCACAGATACACGCCGATAGTTAGGATCATGCATACCAGAGACAACACCATCACTACGGGGAAAGATGGTAAAGATTGGCTTCTAAGCAAAGGCAATGCAAATATCAGGGCAAGGCCAGGTTATGCCAATTTACATAAAATTTCTTTGGTCTCATAGGGTTTCCCATAGCTTACCCACTGTCCGTCCCATTCTTGGCTTCCGTATCATGCAGTTGTGGGGGACGATGCGAATGGGCTCTGAAGCGTTAGCATCGAGCTGGCTTAGCTGGATGCAGTACTCTCGCTTGTTCAGCGTTGCGTTGTCTATATGTCGCACGAAGGTTCCATTCTAGTGGAAAGTACATATAAGTTAATCATTCTGCAATAGGAAAAACGCAAGACTCACCTCATACAGAGTGTACGTGTCGTCGTCCTTCCTATTGTCGAGTGGAAACAGATCTGTACAGGGAATGGGCAAATCCTTCTGGAGAATCAGATGGGTGCGAAAATGTCTTTTCACCACCAAACCGTTGGCGTTGGTCATATTCAAGAAGGGATCGATCTCGGCCAGTTTCTCTTCATCGGCATCGTTGCATTCCCCATTTTCCCATATCTGATTGTGACGGCAACAGAACCGAACACATGTCCTCAACTTGCAGGCACATCCTCTCCAGTGCCTCTCCACCGATTCCTTAGAGTCATCCGGCAGAAGCCTGTAGTTATATTCCGCCGTCAATCGCCCGGGAATGAGGAGTCCCTCGTAGATATACGAACCATTGGGAAGCCTCTGGCTATCCGACAGATCCACAGTATCAAAGTAGTCGCAATCGGGAATATCGGCGAGTGCCTGGTGGAGCACAAGCAACCATATGAGCAATGTGGAGATCCTCATTCTGCCCCCAAAAAAATTCTGCACTTAAAGAAACACATTTAATTAAGCGTTGTTCGATTCTCTGCAGTTAGTCTTGGAAATCGGCATTAAATACGGGAATAAATATATATATATATAAATATATAATATAAATGCATAAAGATTATGCTATAAACATACAGTTCCTATCAACAAGAGTAATAAATCCATTTTTCTTGGAATTTTATAAATTAAATGCGGCCAGATTATTAATAGATGTGATTTTGATCTTACCAAGCCTTAACATAATTTCTGTTAACATACTTTTTTATTTATTTCTCTATACATTTTTATTATCAAAGCAAATAGCAGCCTATAAATTATAATTTAATTAAACTTCATTCTGACAGTTCGTTTAATTTTTGGGGGGATAATAACGATTTCATTAAGTTTCAAGTTGTTTAAACTTTTTGATTTAATTTAAACGGTTCAGAAAAATATATTATACTCGACTTCAATAAGAATATCGCGTTTATTTATATTTATTTTTTAAATATATGTATGTAAATATATATTTTTTTTTATATATTTTTGCCATCAAAATAACATGTTCACAGCATTTAAAAGAACTAGATTAAAATTCTCATAGACCATATGTGCATATGTTTCCACTTGAATAACCGAATATACACATAAAAGTAATGCCAAAAACAGCGGTTCCCTGAACCAAATTGAAATTTTGAACAATTTGGCACTAGCAAATTGCTCAAAATAACAAAAAACAGAACGCCAACAATAAATATGCAAATCCAAAAAATAAAATGTACATACAACACACACAAGTCCAAGGATTATAATGCGCCTTCGTCGACGACTTTAAATATACTGATCCATGCATTCACTTCTGGATCGATGGAGCAGGGAGAACCCGACTGTTTGACTGAGAAAATAATAATGAAACGAGTTTGTGTGTTCAGCGATCGGGACGTTAGCCATTTTTTTCTTTTTTCTCTCTTTCAGTTAATGCCTGCCAGATATAATATAATTATTCATATGGTTGCGTTAATTTTGATAACGATATTGTTTAGCTGCTAGCTCAAGATCTTGATAAACATTTTTTAGTTACGTCTGAGGGTGGGTTATTTTCGATTATAATACCCTGCAAGGGTATTAAAAATCATAAATTGGCCTAAGGGAATTTCCATTAGGAAAGCATTTCTGCTCTGCTATTTATTGAGGCTGATAAAAAGTATTATATTGTTTATAGGTTCATATTTAAGAAATAAGCTTTCGTTCTTGTTATTTAATTAAAATCTGCAAGAGATTAATTGATTAAATCGGATTAAGGAATTAATATTGTTTACTTAATAACAATGTTTTCTGACAAGACAGCTTTTTGGAACCAAAATTGAAATTTATATTAAGATTTGATATGCTTACATGCTTAAATGGTACATGTCCTAACAGTGAGTTTATTTTACTCTGAGCGGGTTTCCTTTTACAATACAATTATAAATAAAACAATTGAAGTATATTTAATATTTATTATGAATTGTATAAACTCTGTTATAATTCTCGAGTGTTCGAATATTGGGGTATATACCATATTTAAGAGAAAGTCCATCGAAGTTCAGAGAGACTCGTTCCGTCTTACTCTTATGGATTCTCCAAAGTAGATCCATCTTGGATTATCGATTGTTTTCCTGTTGATTGTGTATCCTGTAAAATTCTTTGGTGTTTTAATAATAATTATTGGTAGTTGAGAGACAATATACCTGAAGTGAATTCAACTTATGATTAAATCTGCCAGACGAACTTCCCACTGTGTATGTTCGTTTGCTGTTAGCACTCCACATATGTTGCTGGTTCACCGGCCTAGAGAAAAGGAATAGAGTCATAAATAAAGAAGACATATTTAAGATAATTAAAAGGATTTCCCCAAAACATTTGTTAAAGGAAGAAATATGACAAAACACAAGGCAGAAAGACATGAAATCATTAAACTGGTCACAGAAACTAAGCGCATTCAAACATAAAACCCAATAATTAGTCGCAGTGCATAGAGTAACATAGATGAATTTTTTCCATCACCAAATTAGCAGTTAGATGCATTTCAATACGGTTTACCTATTACAGGAGTCTCAGAGCTAATTTAGTCTCCTCGAGCGAGATCTCTTCCCCGCTGTCATCAGCCTCCGATTCCTTGCTCCTACCCCTAAGGCTGCTCAGGCAAGAATTTCACCCGGAAATTACTGATTACTCCAACTTCTGGCTCAAATCTGCTCTGATTACTTACCGTTCCATGCAAAGTTTCAAGGTGCTGCGCTTCAGGATAAACAGCACAAATATAATGATGCCCTGCGACCAGTTGAAGTAGTCAGGCACCTTGAAGACCATCTTCCAAAACTCGTTGTTCTGTACCAAATAGGAGAGTATCTCGAAGCTCCAAGACATTCCCATAATGATAAAGAGACGCAAAAAGAAGCTGTAACTGTGAGGTGGATTAGAATAGGAGAAAAACGATATACTCTACAATCTAGCCTACGTTTGTTTTTCCGAGTTTAGTTTCATTTTCCTCTCCTGACGCTGTGTAAAGTTCCTTAGCTCCTTCTTCACCGCTACAATGCGAATGGCGGTCAGAATGAACATGGTCATGTTAAAGGCAATCAGCACCAGCATGGGCCCATAGAAGTATAGCATGGCGGACCAGTTAAGAGCTGCGAGTGGAGAGTAATAGATTAGTTTAGTTTTTAAAAATCGAAATCGAACCCACTATTTATCCAGCAGCTGTAATAGCCAATCCCTGGCATCCAGTTCACATTCCCAGGTACCTCACGATCTATAAACGTATCCAGCAAGTAAATAATTAAAGTCAGGAGACCCGCCATGCCAAAAGCGTATGCGTTGAAGGTCAGGAATTTCAAATTGGAGAAGAAGTGATTGTGGGAGCTAGAGCCACTACCACGGAACCCGTTCCAAAGATGCAGGCTGATCACAGAGAGCCAGAAGAAGGCCGCCATAATAAAGAAGTAGCCCAAATAACCTGCCAAAAAGACAAAACTTCATCAGATTTCAGTTGGGGGGTCTCGTAACTTAACATAAAGTGTACCTGCCGTGAGGCAGAAGTTTTCCGAGAGATCCCACAAGTCCAGCAGGAGGAAAAGGTAACCCATGAATAGGCAAACCATATAGCAGATGAAGCTCATTCCTTGCAGATTCCGGTGAAGTTTCTTAACGTACAGATATACGCCGATAGTTAGGACCATGCATACCAGAGACAACAGTATCACTACGGGGAAAGATGGTAAAGATTGGCTTCTAAGCACAGGCAATACAAAGATCAGGACAAGGCCAGGATATGCTAATTTAAATCATGTTGCTTTGGTCTCATAGGGTTTTCCCATAGCTTACCCACTGTCTGTGCCGTTACTGACTTCCGTATCGGACAGTTGTGGGGGACGATGCGAATGGGCTCTGAAGCGTTAGCATCGGGCTGGCTTAGCTGGATGCAGTACTCGCGCTTGTTTATCGTTACGTTGTCAAAATGTCGCACGAAGGTTCCATTCTAGTGGAAAGTACATATAAGTTAATCATTCTGCAAATGGAAAAACGCAAGGCTCACCTCATACAGAGTGTACTTGTCGGTGTCCATCCTGTTGTCGAGTGAATACATATTGGTACAGGGCAAGGGCAAATCCTTCTGGAGAATCAAATGGGTGCGAAAGTTTCTTTTCACCACCAATCCGTCGGCGTTGGTCATATTCAAGTAGGGATCGATCTCGGCCAGTTTCTCTTCATCGGCATCGTTGCATTCCCCATTTTTCCATATCTGATTGTGACGGCAACAGAACCGAACACATGTCCTCAACTTGCAGGCACATCCCCTCCAGTGCCTCTCCACCGATTCCTTAGAGTCATCCGGCAGAATCCTGTAGTTATATTCCCCCGTCAATCGGCCGGGAATGAGGAGTTCCTCGTAGATATAGGAACCATTGGGAAGCCTCTGGCGTTCCGACAGAGCCACTGTATCAAAGTAGTCGCAGCCGGGAATATCGGCGAGTGCCTGGTGGAGCACCAGTAACCATATGAGCACTGTGGAGAGCCGCATTCTATCTTTCCAAGAATTCTGCAATTAAGGAAAGTAAAGTAAAGCAGTTAGTCTTGGAAATCGGCATTAAGTGCGGGAATAAAATATATATATATATATATATATATATATATATATATATAATAAATGCATAAAGATTATGCTATAAACATACAGTTCCTATCAACCAGAGTAATAATTCCATTTTTCATGGAATTTTATAAATTAAATGAGGCCAGATTATTAATAAATTAATAAATATTATAAATGTGATTTATATCTTATTAAGCCTTAAGCCTTTCTGTAAACGTACTTTTCTTTTTTAATTCTCTATACATTTTTATTATCATAGCAGAAACTGTAAGCATTTACGCGGAAATTCGGTAAAGTCATATTTCCGGTTAAGGAACCATCGTAAAGACCAGCGTACAGTTCAAGATAAAAGACCTACGCAGACATATCTCCTAAATAAAATGTGTATCTTAAAGGTACTCATAATCGGCACGGCTGCAAATACAAATCAAGGAATCCTTGTGGTCTTTATTAGGGAAACAAACAAAAATGATAAGCTCTTATAAGCTTTCTGTTCTTCGCATACATACAATGTATATACTTCTTGTATTATAGGAAGAGTCGTATTGCAATTTTTTAGCGTTATAAAGGGAGAAATAGATGTTGACTCACCGTTTGATAGCAGCCTATAAATTAAATAATTTAATTAAACTTCATTCGCACAGTTCGATTAATTTTAGGAGGATAATAACGTTTTCATTGGGTTTCAAGTTGTTTAATTCTTTGGTTTTAATTTAAACGGTTCAGAAAAATCTATTATACTCGACTTCAATAAGAATATCGCATTTATTTATATTTTAAATATATGTATGTCAATATATATATTTTTTTATATATTTATGCCATCAAAACAACATGTTCACAAAAAGTTCAAAAAAATCCACTTGAATAACCGAATGGAAAAATGTTCAATTAAATCTACATACAAATTAAATGTACTTACAAATTACACAAGTCCAAGAACTATAATGCGTCTTCGTCGACGACTTTAAATATACTGATCCATGCATTCACTTCTGGATCGATGGAGCAGGGAGAACCCGACTGTTTGACTAAGAAAATTATAGTGAAACGAGTTTGTTTGCTCAGCGATCGGGACGTTATCCGTGTGTCGGACGTTAGGAAAGTATTTCTGCTCTGCTATTTATTGATGCTGATAAACTGTAATAATTTTTTTTAAATTGAAATCTGTAGGATTTGGATTTGAAATGTTTAATTTATATATATATGGTCCATGCCCTACCAGTGAGTTTCTTTTATCCGTTTCGGTTATCCGTTTACAATACAATGATGAACAAAAGAAATGGGGTATATTTTGAATATTTAATATTAAATACATTTCGTAAAGAGAAATCTCTTTGTTTGCATACGTTTACAGAAATATTTTGTATAAAACCCGAGTATGAAAATATAGATATATAATATAAAAGAAACTCCATCGAAGTAAAGAGGGACTTGTGCCTTCTTATTCTTGTGGTTCATCCACAAAAGATCCATCTTGCATTATCGATTGTTTACCTGTTGACTGTACATCCTGTAAGATTCGTTGGTGTCTTAGTAATAATTATTGGTAGTTGAGAGACGATATACCTGATGTGAGTTTAGCTTATGATTAAATCTGCCAGACGAACCTCCAACTGTGTATAATTCTATGCTGTTAGCGTTGCACTTCTGCTGTTTCACCGGCCTGGAGAGAAGTAATAGTTTCAAATAAAAAAGAAATATTTAATATATTTAAGTGAATATTCACAAACTCCTATCCCTAACGCTGCTCAGGCAAGAATTTCAACCCGAAAATTACTGAATACTCCAACTTCTGGCTTAAATCTACTCAGACTACTTACCGTTCCATGCAAAGTTTCAGGGTTCTGCGCTTCAGGACGAACAGCACAAATATAATGATGCCCTGCGACCAGTTGAAGTAGTCAGCCACTTTGAAGACCTTCTTCCAAAATTCATTGTTCTGTACCAAATAGGAGATTATCTCGAGGCTCCACGAAATTCCCGTGATAATAAAGAGACGTAGGAAGCTGACCCTGTGCGGTGGATTAGAATAGGAAGGTAACATACATAGAGAGATATATTCTCCGATTTAGCCTACGTTCGTTTATTCGAGAAGGGTCTTCGCTCCTTCTCCAGCGCTACAATGCGAATGGCAGTCAGAATGAACATGGTCATGTTAAAGGCAATCAGCACCAGCATGGGCCCATAGAAATATAGCATGGCGGACCAGTCAAAAGCTGCGAGTGGAAATTAAAAGATTAGTTTAGTCTTTAAGAATCGAAATCGAACCCACTATTTATCCAGCAGCTGTAATAGCCAACCCCTGGCATCCAGTCCATATTCTCAGGTACCCGACGGTCTATAAACGTATCCAGCAGGAAAATAATTACAGTCAAGAGACCCGCCATGCCAAAAGCGTATGCGTTGAGGGCCAAGAATTTGAAATTGAGCGGGAAATGATTGAAGTAACTGATACTAAATTCACGAAACGTGTTCCACTGATACATGCTAATAACAGAGAGCCAGAAGAAGGCGGCCATAACAAAGAAGTATCCTAGAAAACCTGCCAAAAAAAGACATAACTTCATCATATTTCAGTTCGGGGCTCTCGTAACTTAACTTTAAATGTACCTGCCGTGAGGCAGAAGTTTTCCGAGAGATCCCACAAATCCAGCAGTAGCAAAAGGTAACCCATGAAGAGGCAAACCATATAGCAGATGAAGCTTTTTCCGTGCAGATTCCAGTGAAGCTCCTTGAAGAACAGGTACACACCGATAGTAAGGATCAGGCATACCAGAGATGCCATCATCACTACAGAGAGAGATAGTAAAAATTTGCGTTTCAACAAAGGCCACACAAAGGATTTTGCTATTCCGTCTTTGGTCTCAAAATTTTGTTCCATAGCTTACCCACTGTCCTTCCCATTCTTGAGACGTCCCATTCGGGTGTTCGACAGTTGTGGGGGACGATGCGAATGGGCTCTGAAGCGTTAGCATCGAACTGGCTTAGCTGGATGCAGTACTCGCGCTTGTTCAGCGTTACGTTGTCGCTAAGTCGCACTAAGGTTCCATTCTAGTGGACAACACATATAAGTTAATCATTCTGCAAATGGAAAAACGCAAGGCTCACCTCATACAGTGTGTACTTGTCGGTGTCCATCCTGTTGTCGAGTGGATATATATTGGAACACGGCAAGGGAAAATCCTTCTGGAGAATCAGATGGGTGCGAAAGTGTCTTTTCACCACCAAACCGTCGTCGTTGGTCATATTCAAGTAGGGATCGATGTCGGCCAGTTCCTCTTCATCGGCATCGTTGCATTCCCCATTTTCCCATATCTGATTGTGACGGCAACAGAACCGAACACATGTCCTCAACTTGCAGGCACATCCTCTCCAGTGCCTCTCCACCGATTCCTTAGAGTCATCCGGCAGAAGCCTGTAGTTATATTCCGCCGTCAATCGGCCGGGAATGAGGAGTCCCTCGTAGATATACGAACCATTGGGAAGCCTCTGGCTATCCGACAGATCCACAGTATCAAAGTAGTCACAGTCGGGAATGTCGGCCAATGCCTGGTGGAGCACCAGCAGCCATATAAGCAATGTGGAGATCCTCATTCTGCCCCAAAAAAATTCTGCAATTAAAGAAACACATTTAATTAAGCGTTGTTCGATTCTCCGCAGTTAGTCTTGGAAATCGGCATTAAATACGGGAATAAATATATATATATAAATATAAATATATATATATAAATATAAATATATATATATATAAATGCATAAAGATTATGCTATAAACATATAGTTCCTATCAACAAGAGTAATAAATCCATTTTTCTTGGAATTTTATAAATTAAATGCGGCCAGATTATTAATTAATGTGATTTATTATTTTACCAAGCCTTAATATAATTTCTGTAAACGTACTTTTCTTATTAATTTATCTATATTTTTTCAATTTAAAAAATTTATGTTGACTCACAATTTGATAGCAGCCTTTAATTGAACTTTTCTTACAGTTCGTTTAATTTTTTCAGGATAATAACGATTTCATTCGGCTTTAAGTTGTTCAATTTGTTGTTTAATTGTTTTATTTTAAACGGTTCAGAAGAATCTGTTATACTCGACTTCAATCAGAATTTATTTATATTTATTTTTTAAATATATGTATGTACATGTATTTGTTTAAATATTTTTGTCATCAAAACATCATGTTCACAACATTAAAAAAAAAAACTAGATTAAAATTCTCATAGACCATATGTGCAGATGTTTCCACTTTAATAACCGAATATACACATAAAAGTAATGCCAAAAATGCCCAAGCCAAATTGAAATTTGGAACAATTTGGCACTAGCAAGTTGCTTAAAATAACAAAAAACAGAACTCAACAATAAATCTTACAAATTATAAAGTCCAAGAATTATAATGCGCCTTCGTCCACGACTTTAAATATACTGATCCATGCCTTCACTTCTGGATCGATGGAGAAGGGAGAACCCGACTGTTTGACTAAGAAAATTATAATGAAACGTGTTTGTGTGTTCAGCGATCGGGACGTTATCCGTTTGTCGGACGTTAGGAAAGCATTTCTGCTCTGCTATTTATTGATGCTGGTAAACTGTAATATTTTGTTTTTAGGTTTACAATGTTTTAATTGAAATCTGTAGGAGAGTAATTGAATAAATTAGTATAATCATACCTTGCAATCAAGGTATCGTTATCCCAATCATAATCTAATCACAATTTTCGGTGAAAAGAAAGATTGCAGGTCGCTTTTGCCTTGAAATTGAAATTAGGATTTGAAATGCTTAATTTATATATGGTACATGCCCTACCAGTGAGTTTATTTTACACTGAGCGGTTATCTTTTATTTAATATTTAATATTTCATATTTAATATTAATTAATTCATTTTAAATGTTAAATGCATTTAGTAAAGAGAAATCTCTTCGTTTGCTTACGTTTAGAGAGATTTTATTATAAAACTCGGGTGTGTAAATATAGGTATATTATATATAAGGGAAGCTCCATCGAAGTTATGAGAGATTTCTGCCTTTTATTCCTGTGGTTTCTCCAAAAAGGATCCATATTGCATTATTGATTGTTTACCTGTTGTGTGTGCCACCTGCAAGGTTCTTTGGTATCTTTGGTAAAAGCAATGAACATTGGAAGTTGTTAGACCATATACCTGATGTGAGTTTAGCTTATAATTAAATCTGCCAGACGAACTTCCAACTGTGTATGATTTTATGCTGTTAACGCTGTACTTCTGCTGTTTCACCGGCCTGGAGAGAAATAATAGTTTTAAATAAAGAAAACGTATTTAAGATAATTAAATGGATTTCCCCAAACATGCAAGTTAAAGAAAGAAACATGGCAAAACACAAGGCGTAAAGATAAGCAAATTAAACTGGTCACAGAAACTAAGCGCATTCAAACATAAAACCCAATAATTAGTCACAGTGCATAGAGTAACATAGACATAACATAACATAACATTTCCATCACCAAATTAGCAGTTAGATGCATTTCAATTCGGTTTACCTATTACAGGAGACTCGGAGCTAATTTAGACTCCTCGAGCGAGATCTCTTCTCCGCTGTCGTCAGCCTCCGATTCCTTGCTCCTACCCCTAAGGCTGCTCAGGCAAGAATTTCACCCGGAAATTACTGATTACTCCAACTTCTGGCTCAAATCTACTCAGACTACTTACCGATCCATGCAAAGTTTCAGGGTGCTGCGCTTCAGGACGAACAGCACAAATATGATGATGCCCTGCGACCAGTTGAAGTAGTCAGCCACCTTGAAGACCTTCGTCCAAAATTCGTTATTCTGTATCATATACGAGATTATCTCGAGGCTCCATGACATTCCCATAATGATAAAGAGCCGCAAAAAGAAGCTGTAACTGTGAGGTGGATTAGAATAGGAGAAAAGAGATATACTCTACGATCTAGCCTACGTTTGTTTTTCCGAGTTTAGTTTCTTCTTCCTCTCCTGACGCTGTGTAAAGTTCCTTAGATCCTTCTTCACCGCTACAATCCGAATGGCGGTCAGAATGAACATGGTCATGTTAAAGGCAATCAGCACCAGCATGGGCCCATAGAAGTATAGCATGGCGGACCAGTCAAGAGCTGCGAGTGGAAAGTATAGATTGTTAGATCAGTTCAGTTTTTAAGAATCGAAATCGGACCCACTATTTATCCAGCAGCTGTAATAGCCAACGCGTGGCATCCAGTCCACATTCTCAGGTACCTCACGGTCTATAAACTTATCCAGCAAGTAAATAATTAAAGTCAGGAGACCCGCCATGCCAAAAGCGTATGCGTTGAAGGTCAAGAATTTAAAAATGGGGATGAAGTGATTGTGGGAGCTAGAGCTACTACCACGGAACCCGTTCCAAAGATGCAGGCTGATCACAGAGAGCCAGAAGAAAGCCGCCATAACAAAGAAGTAGCCCAAATAACCTGCCAAAAAGACAAAACTTCATCAGATTTCAGTTCGGGGGTCTCGTAACTTAACTTAAAATGTACCTGCCGTGAGGCAGAAGTTTTCCGAGAGATTCCACAAGTCCAGCAGGAGGAAAAGGTAACCCATGAATAGGCAAACCATATAGCAGATGAAGCTCTTTCCTTGCAGATTCCGGTGAAGTTTTTTAACGCACAAATACACGCCGATAGTTAGGATCATGCATACCAGAGATGACACCATCACTACGGGGAAAGATGGTAAAGATTGGCTTCTAAGCAAAGGCAATACAAAGATCAGGGCAAGGCCAGGATATGCCAATTTAAATGATGGTGCTTTGGTCTCATAGGGTTTCCCATAGCTTACCCACTGTCTGTGCCGTTACTGACTTCCGTATCGGACAGTTGTGGGGGACGATGCGAACGGCCTCTGAAGCGTTAGCATCGAGCTGGCTTAGCTGGATGCAGTACTCGCGCTTGTTCATCATTGCGTTGTCTATATGTCGCACGAAGGTTCCATTCTAGTTGACGATAAATATAAGTTAATCATTCGGCCAATGCAAAAACGCAAGGCTCACCTCATACAGTGTGTACGTGTCGGTGTCCATCCTGTTGTCGAGTGGATATATATTGGTACAGGGCAAGGGAAAATCTTTCTGGAGAATCAGATGGGTGCGAAAGTGTCTTTTCACCACCAAACCGTCGGCGTTGGTCATATTCAAGTAGGGATCGATGTCTGCCAGTTTCTCTTCATCGGCATCGTTGCATTCCCCATTTTCCCATATCTGATCGTGACGGCAACAGAACCGAACACATGTCCTCAACTTGCAGGCACATCCTCTCCAGTGCTTGTCCACCGATTCCTTAGACTCATCCGGCAGAATCCTGTAGTTATATTCCGCCGTCAATCGGCCGGGAATGAGGAGTCCCTCGTAGATATACGAACCGTTGGGAAGCCTATGGCTATCCGACAGATCCACAGTATCAAAGTAGTCGCAATCGGGAATGTCGGACAATGCCTGGTGAAGCACAAGCAACCATATGAGCAATGTGGAGATCCTCATTCTGCCCCCAAAAAAAATTCTGCAATTAAAGAAACACATTTAATTAAGCGTTTTTCGATTCTCCGCAGTAAGTCTGGAAATCGTCATACATATGTACATATATATGTATGTATGCCTAAAGATTCTACTCTAAACATACAGTCCCTATCATCAAGAGCAATAATTCCATATTTCTTGGAATTTAATAAATTGAATGAGGCTAGATTATTAAACAAGTGTTCATTTGGAAAAAAACACAAAAACAACATTAAAGCAAGAAAAAATAAAATTCTTTTATAACCTTTTGGTTATGGTTTTGGTATTTTAAGTTAAACAAACATATTAATTCATTCAAGCAGTAAACATTTGTCTTTAAATTTTGTATAATCAAAGGAAAAACTGCTAAAATTTACGCGGCAAATCCGGTAAAGTCATGTTTCTGGTTAAGGAACCATCGTCTAGATCAGCGTTCAGCACACGATAAAGCACCTACGCAGACATATGCATCTCCAAAATAAAAATTGTATCTTAAAGATGCTCATAACCGGTACGGTTTGAGCACTAAAAACCAAAAATAAGAACACAAACAACATATAACCGAGGAGTTCGCATTGTCTTTGGTAGGGAAACAAACAAAAATTATCATTTCACGTTCTATACTCTCCCTTCTTTCTTATATGCATCGCTTTCTGTTTTTCGCATATACAAATGTATATGTATTTGTAGTTCTTGGAGCACAAGCCTTCCGGAAGAGTTGTATTGCAATTATGTATATAGCGCTTTAAAGAGAGACATTAATGTTGACTCACAGTTTGATAGCAGCCTATCAATGAAAACAATAATAGTACGCCTTTAATTATATATTATATTCATAGTTGATTTCATTTTTGGATGATAATAACGCTTTCATTTGGGTTTTCAAGTGTTTGAGCCTTTTGTTTTAATTTAAACGGTTCACAAAATTGTTTACCATTTGAAGACCGAAGCGGTTCACTGAACCGCCAAAACTTTGGTTCACCGAACCAAATTGAAATTGGCAAAAATTTGCCATTAGCAAAGTGCTCAAAATAATAAAAAACAGAACGAAAACAATAAATACGTGACTTGAACAAATAAAATATACATACAACACACCCAAATCCAAGGATTATAATGCGGCTTCGTCTACGACTCTATATAAACGATCTATGTATTCACTTCTGGATCGCAGGAGCAGGGAGAAGCCTGTCTAGACTGTCTGACTGAAAAGATAATAATGAAACGAGTTTGTTTGTTCAGCTCAGCGATCGGATCATTAGCACTTTTTCCTTGTTCTCTTTGATGCGCAAGATACCAAGACAGAACAACGCTCCCGGTCCAACGTTCCGGTTCCCGGTTCAGCCAAGTTTCCACCCCTTTCTAAGTTTTAAACCTTTGGTGTGGCTACTTTCTAGGGGAAGATCTGCCAATCGATGATTTGATGTTTAAAATTCAAATATTTTTGGAGATCCGTTTTTTAATATGTCACCAAATAATTTATTATATAAAAATATCAAATCAATATGGATTTATGAATTTAAAGTCTACACATAATAGTTGTTAGATATTATCAGGCAGACATTCAGATAATATCACAGATAGTGTTGCCACCCCGTTTCAGGCATCAACGATATTTTGATGTTAGTATAATTTTTAGAAATTCGAATATATACATCGATAGCCCAAGCTAAACGAAAGAATATTTATCTTGAAATTTTTTCCCCACCACTATTTCATTCGTCGTTTCGGTTTCTTTCGGTTTGTTTTCGTTTCTTCAGTTTTTGCGTGTACCCGTGTGATGAGACGGATTAAATTTAAACAAATAACTCGCCTGCATTAAGTTCGAATCTCGACTCAATCCGTGAGTTTCGATTACGTTACTTTTTCCACTTTAAGTTGACTTCCACGAAGCGGCTGTTGTGTAAATGTGTGTATGCGAGTTGTCGCTATCCGTGAGAGCGTTTTTGTGCCTGTGTTCGTTCTATGCTGCCACTTTCCGAGTCGAAAGGAAACCTGCAGTTTGTTAAATTACAAAAAGGAAGCTGATATACGAGCGAGCTTACGAAAAATCTATCTATTTTGTGCAAGTACAGCTGGACAGAGCGGGGAAGAGAGCAATAACCAGAGGTAACCGGAGGTTAAATTTTAGATTAGAACATAATTATTGTTATTCTTCGTCTTGATTCTCCCTTCCGCTCGCTTGCACACCCGCACATGCCGCGCCTGACTACTGTCAGCCCCTCTTCCTTATTTTGCTGCAAGAGAGGGCGAAACATTACTCGCCACAGACTCTCGTGGATGCCTTGCCTGCCTGCATCTTGTAAGCCGCACGGATGGCTGTGCAATGGAGGAAGTTGCAAAGGCTGCAGATAAGCGAAAAGAGGATAGCGAAGATGCTGCCGCTGCAGCACTCGCTCTCGCTCTCACTGCCGTGTTCCCAGCTGTCTCCCTCTGTCGCAATTAATTGTTTATTGTATGTTTGACAGTCGTAAAACTGTTTGTTGGGCCAAACAACAATAACAGCAACAGCAAATTGCTAAAAAGAAAAGGGAAGTGGATTCTAGGGTATGGTAATAAGTGGTAGCCAAGGCAGTAGGGTCATAATGAAAGCCAGCTGAGGGTCAGCACTGCAAGAAGAGGTCAAGATTTTCATTTAACTCATAATTATTTATAGTTTTCCCTTAAAAAGTAAACAAAAATAACAGTTTTGCTTTTGAAATTTTCAGTTGAAGTAAAAAGTTGTCTGGTAAATGCATTTGTTGCTGTTTTTTTTTAAATCGTTTATAAATAAATATTGAACTTGTAATGGATTTCAATATAACATGTTGGCATTACTCATTTTTGTGCGTTGAATGCGTTTTGGTTGTGTGTGTGTACGTGTGTGTATATAAATGTCGCCCGCCCGGGTCTTGAATCTTCCGCCGGGGACTGGGTTGCATGTGGAATATGAACACGAAAATAGCATAGGCGGAATGTTGAGCACTGAACAAACACACACACAAACACACACGGGGTGTGTGCTGTGCCTTCGCTTGCTCCCCTCCCCTCCCCTTCTTCGCAGAAACAATAAAAATTAAAAGGCAAACAACGATAAGCGGACTAAACCCCGCCTTGGCTGCCATA
The DNA here is from genome assembly GCA_035045905.1 of Drosophila anomelani. Taxonomy (NCBI): domain Eukaryota; kingdom Metazoa; phylum Arthropoda; class Insecta; order Diptera; family Drosophilidae; genus Drosophila; species Drosophila anomelani. The sequence goes on from JAWNOO010000165.1 coordinate 18,221,485, forward strand.
CTAAACCCCCCGTCGTGGGCCGCCACCCCTTTCCGCGGACACATTGGCAACCCTGGGCAACAACATAAGCCCCACCAGCAGCAGCAGCAGCGGCAGCAGAAAATGCATACGCCAGCTGATAATTAATGCCAGGCCAACGTAATTGATGCGTCCCCGGCACGAGAGGAAATCAATTGGGGGAGTAACCTGCTTACCAGGCAGAGAAACCAGGTGGACCACAACCCCTGACCCTTGAATCCAGTCTGCGGGCTGGCTAGCTGCCCGCCCTTCGTACACAAGTTTTGGGGTTGCTGACCAAATTTATATAGACAGCCGAGAAAAGCTCCATTAAAAAACCACTTAAAATCAAGCAATGTTTGGGGTAAATTTTACGTATCGAAGACTCCACTGAGGGATATGGAAATTTCATTTAAATTGCATTCTTCAAGAGAAAGATTAAATTATATTTTTTTATTTAAATTATGAAACCTCTTAATAACATTAATTTCAAGTCGATTTACAGTAAATTGCTTAAATTAAGGTTTAGCAAGAAAGACAATCCTCCATTTAGGTAACTTTTGGCCATTAAATTTTGACTTTGATTGGGGTTGCCAGGCTGCGGGTTCGTTCTAAATATGGAAGTTCGCTTTGAAGGATGTGCCGAGTAATTGAAATTGAGTGACATCTGCTTGTCCCCCCCTGCCTACTCTCCGCCCCCACGCCCTCCTCTCTCATGTGAAAGCTTCTTGTCGCCGGCTTTGTTTGGCCTAGGCTTTTGTTGTTGCTGTCTTTCTTGCGGCTGGCAGTTCTCGGGTTACGCTTTCTTAGAAGTTCTTTACGTCTGCGGCTTCCATTACATCACAGTGTTGGCTCATTGTGTTGCTTCGGTTGCCCTTGTCAGGATTGGTATGGTTTTTTGTTCGATTGTGATATGACCCCTCGCCGTCGATCTCAAGTAGTTTCAAAGGTCATGCGGTTAAGATGCCCTAAGAAAGTGGTGCAGATCTCAACTGGTTTTTGCCAGAGCAGCGAACAAAGAAAGATCCGGAGAAAAAGGCGGAAGCTGGCCCCCAGGTCGTCACAGAGAGATAGCGTTAGCATATATGTAAATTATATGCGGCTGCGATTATTGTCCGCAGAAAGTCGGTCAACGAACCGAAAAACATAGGAAGAGAGCAGAGTAATGTATTTCGATTTCGATTTCATATTGAAAAGTCTGTGTAGTATATAGTAAATTCATTGACAAGCTGCCCTGGCCGTAAATGGAATCCGAACTGACCGCCGGCCCTGGCTTCCGCACAAATATGGTGGTCACCGCCTCGATTCTCCCTGCAGGTATTGTCGTAACCCCCATCGTCTTGTGGGCGTCAGAGAATGACGTAAACCGTCCTCCATTTGTTTGTTTTTAATAATAATATTCCCCTGTTGTTGTGCTGTTTTCTTTTGTTTGGTTTTGCCAACCTGTTGATAACCAAAGGAAATACAGTGAAGCCCTGAAGAGCCAGAAAATGTGTAAGATTTATAGTAAAGGAAGGGAGGATCTAAGGGTTATTATTTAGAAATCAAAGCTATAAATTGTTCAAATTATAAAACCCATATATTTAAAAAATTAATTCCCTTTCAGCATAGAATCTCCACTGTAAATAATACTACACATATAGTAATATTATCGAACCATCGCACTCAGCTAGCTTCGTGTTTACGCTAATAATTGCCACCAACTGATAATGAATCAAGGAAAGTTTGGATGACGGAACGAAATGAAACGGAAGGGCCCCAAAATCAGGGTGATCAGCGATCTTAAGCCGCATTTATTTATTACCAGTTTTGTGATGACATAAATTATCTACATGCCATCGATAATGCGAGCATTTCTCTGGCCAAGTGCTAGATCGACGCTCATCTGTCTCTAGCGCCTGACAACAGTCCGGAAATGTATTATTTTTATAGAACATCGAACAATACATATCTCTCCCTTATTCCGAGATATTTTTACTACTTGCGACAATTGCTCGCTCTTTCTATATTTGTCGTCTGTCAAGGAAAGTAAAGAAATAATTCTTGGTATCAGAAGGCGTTATAAAAAAATAACCAATGAATGCCTCATTTCCATTTTAGTTTCGATAAAAGGCTTACGCGCCTTTGGCCTCCGATAACTATTGACCCCTTCGGTTGGCTTTCGTTCGATCATCAGCCTAAAAAAAGCCGGCCCCTGACTCAAGGGAACTTGGCTATAGTTATCCCCAGGCTGATAATTACTGGCAACTGTATGAAAAATACTTTTTCCCCTTCTTTTCAATTGCTGTCCGCATCGAGAAGCTCAACAAAAGCAAAGTTTTAACCCAGTTTTAGAGGAAGAAAACGCCAACGTTTGCGGGAAAATAAGGTTGAAAGGTAAAAAGACTCTGTTTGCTGGTGTGTTGTGTGTTTGTGTGTTTACGTTTACAATTATGCACACACAGATACTTAAAGCTGTGAATGTATTTGTGAAGAGCATTTAAGCCAATTACATGGTACATCAATCATCAGCGAAAGAAGATTTGTGGCGAATGCACTGGCAAAAAACAGAGGCCATTGGAAATGTTATAAAAATAGTTTTTGATTTTTTGATTTTTTATCTCTTAATATATGAACTTTATTGTAACTTAAGGTTTCGATAGCAGTTTTCCTAATCCTCAGATTAGCGTTTAAATCACGTTTAACATTTAGCTTGCATTTCGTGAAATTGAATCTTTTCCCCGAGTGCTAAAATGGACAATAAGCTTGTTTTATAGCTCTGCCTTATCTACTAGTTTGTCCACAGTTATATATTTTGGATTTTCCTAATGATGGGCAAGAAGTGAACTCTGGGGGAACCGAAGAAAGACCTGCAAGACAAACTATTAGTCACCCTGCACTTGTCGATTGTCACCGACGACGACGACTACGCAGTCTGTCTCTAGCCTCGCTTCTTGGTTTGTTTGTCTGCTGTTTGCTCTACGTGAAAATATGCAACCATCTTCTGGCCGGGGGACACATGGAAACACCGGGGGGTGGTAGAGGAATAGAGGTTATTCCCGCTGGTTGGTAGGACGGACATAAAATAACAACTAGTCAAAATAAACATTTGAAACGGAAGAAGTAGAAGGGGCTTACTCATCTTTACTCTCCTTCTCTCTCTCTTTTTTGCAGTCAATCAGCGATCCAATCCATCCACATGAAAGGGAGCCGAAGGAGGCGGCAGCCAAGTTAACTGGAAACAAAAGAAAAGCAAAGCAAAGCCAGCCAGCTGCAAAAAGCAAACAACAATAAACACACACACACAAAATATTCTTGCCAATTTATCGAATAAACAACAGAACAGAAGAAGCCGAGCCAAAGGAGAGTGCCCCATCGGCTCCATTGCCAGGAACTACTCCGTAATCAGAGCGCCCTCCAAAAAAAAGTAACACACGTGAAACACACGTACCGCCGGGAACACCAAGAAACCCAAGAGCGCCCCCGCATCCAAATTCATATCCAGTGAGCAGTCGGCAAGTGCAGCATGGAGTTCGGTCATGTTTGAGCGCTTTCGACTGAGAAACCTGAGCAGAACCTTCCGCCTTCGTGGAGGCGGCACTGAACTGGCGCGCGACAAGAAGAACCCGCAACGGCAGCAATGCGTCACCGTCCTGTTCCTAGATGACATCACGCACACCTTTCGGATCGAGGTAAAAAAAAATCCATTAGGCCTAGAAAAAACGCTCGAATTAATGGCCCTCGAGGGGTGAGTGAAGGCCGAGCCTTCCTCTGCTCAATTGCCAGACTTATTGAATGTGTCAGGAGAGGATTTCCTTGGCTGCTTCATATAGAGTTCCCATTAGCCATGCGCATAATTATTCAATATGCGAATTATAGTCAAAACAAAGAAAGTTTTTCTGCTAATCATTGCTATTCATTTATTCACTTTTATCTGCGCACTTTAGTGCGCTTTCTTCATCTCGGCTAGCATCTCAGACACGCACTTGTCGGCTTTTGCTTCCCAATCTTCACCTCCTCAGAGATTTCGCTTTCTTTTCACCTCAACGACGATATGTGTGCTGCAAAGATGAAAATAATAATCGAGACGGAATCTGTCTACTAAATTAAAGTCATTTAATAGCTGTAATTGCAACGCAGACAAAAGTGGGCCATAAGATTTCGATTTGAATGGATTTTGGAATCAAAATAAACATAAATTATCTTTATTTTTAATTTTTAGAAACGTGCTAAAGGCGCTGAGCTGCTGGATCAGGTCTTTCAGTATCTCGAGCTATCCGAAAGGGACTATTTTGGTTTACTTTTCCCAGAGAAACCAGACGATGTTGTGGTAAGTCTCCCCCCCATTAACCTCTCTCTCAAGATATTTCCTAATTCTGTTTTATATCCCCCAGAGATGGGTCGATGCCCAGAAGCAGTTCAAGAAGCAATGCAGCAGCGTTGGCCTGGACAACAATGCCGTTCCATTAGTACAGTTTAGGGTTAAGGTAAGCTCGCAATGTCCTTCATCTGTACAGATCTTATGTTATCTTAACTTATTCACAGTTCTTTGTAAGCGATCCGAGCCGTTTGCAGGAGGAATTCACTCGCTATCAGTTCTATCTGCAGATCAAGCGCCACATTTTGCTGGGCAAGCTACCATGCTCCAGCAACACCCAGTGCCTGCTTGCCAGCTACACGGTGCAGTGTGAGTGTCACCCTCGATTCCCTTTCGATAAACTGTTTAATCTGTAATTTTAATGTCTCTTTTTCCACAGCCGAGCTGGGGGACTTCAATGCTTCAGAGCATCAGGCGGGCTACCTGAGCGGCCTGCAGCTGCTGTGCGACCAAACGCCCGAGGCGGAGCGCAAGGTGAGCGAGCTGCATAAGCTACATCGCGGCCAGCTGCCGGCGGACGCCGAATACAACTATTTGGAGCACGCAAAGCGGCTGGAGTTGTATGGCATTGACCTGCACAGCGCCACCGATTCCAATCGCAAGGAGCTGCAGCTGGGCGTGTCGGCAATGGGGCTGCTCGTCTTCCAGCACTCGCTGCGGGTCAACACTTTCTCCTGGAGCAAGATGGTGAAGGTGTCGTTCAAGCGCAAGGACTTCTTTATTCAGCTACGCCGCGAGCCCAGCGAGAGCTACGACACCCTGCTGGGCTTTACGATGCTTAGCCACAAACACGCAAAGGCGTTATGGAAGTCTTGCGTGGAGCACCATAGCTTCTTCCGTCTGAAGCGGCCGCATCGCCTATCGCGCTTCCTCAACATCAGTCTGGGCAGCAAATTCTACTATTCCGGCCGCACAGAGCTCCAGGCGGTGCAGGAGTCGAAGCAACGCGGCCGCATCCACAAGGTGTTTGTGCGTTCGCCCAGCAAGCGATTTGTGGCCGGTGGCGGCGGCGGCACATCAGGCTCCTCGGGCGGCACGCCTCTGCAGCAGCACAGTGGTTCCGAAAGCGCTGCTTCCCACAATGGTAAGCCTGCCGGCGCCGCTGGTGGAAACACCATTCTGACCATCACCAAGACGAGCGGCAAGGTCACCTCCAAGGAGGCCGACTCGATGCCGCGGAAAGCCTGGGAGCAGCAGAGCGACGAGTACGACATTCAGCTGTAAGTTATCCTTCTTTTTGTTGACAAAATGTAAGCTAATTAAATGTAAAATCCTTTTAGCGAGGTGGGCTTCAGCGAGCAGTGCACGAGGCGCTTTGAGTCGGCCTCACCTTCCCCAATGCCACCCGCCTACAGCTCCGGCAAGCACAGTCCGCTCCTGCTGCCCACCACCATTGCTGACGCTGTAGGCCAGCCGGACAGTGGCAGCGATCTAATCACCATTAGGCTACTGGCCGACGAGCACGGACGCTATGGATTCAATGTGAAGGGTGGCGTCAACCTTAGCCATCCCGTGCAAGTATCCAAGGTGGTACCGAACACGCCTGCCGACCGATGTACACCTCGTGTCCGCGAGGGTGACGAGGTGCTCATGATTAACGGACGCGAAGTGCATGGTCTGCGCCATGAGCAGGTGGTGGCCCTAATTCGTGATTGCCGCAATACGGCCAGTGGTGAACTCCTGCTGACGGTGCGACCCCAGAGCTCGCTGCCATTGCATCTGGAAGAGGAGCCGATGTACCAGTACGTTCCCGAGAGCGATGAGACCGGATCGCACTCGAATCTGCTCGATGGCGACGCCCTCTTCAACCAGAGCGTGCTCCTGCTCAGCGATGGCCTTGCTTCTGGCGCTCTGCTGGCTCAGTACGAGCTCATGTACCGAAAGAACCCCGATCTTGCCATTACGGAAGCACGCAAGCCGTCCAATGCGCCAAAAAATCGATATCGCGATATCTCGCCATGTAAGTTTGGAAACTTTTTGACTTTTTTAGAGACAAATTATTAAAATTGAGTCGCCATTTCAGATGACTGCACACGTGTGTCGTTGGTCAACTCGCTAACCGGCGACTACATCAACGCGAACTATGTGAACATGGAGATTCCCGGCGGTGTGAACCGTTATATCGCCACTCAGGGCCCACTAGCCAGCACCACAACAGACTTTTGGCGCATGGTACAGCAGGAGAGCAGCCACCTGCTGGTAATGCTCACCACTGTAATGGAGGCCGGCCGCCAGAAGTGCCACCAATATTGGCCGGTGAACGGCGAGGAGCTGCAGTTGGCGGAGGGCTTTTCGGTACGCTGCCTCAGCGAGATGCCGGACGAAACTGGTAGCTTCGTCTTCCGTGAGTTCGTGCTGAACGACAAGCACGAGCAACGACACATTCATCACATGCAGTACCTGGCCTGGCCCGATCACTGCGTGCCTTCCGATCCCAATCTTTTCCTCGAGTTCACGGAGCGAGTGCGAAATGCCCGCAAGCGCACGCTCCTTCAGGAGATTGAAGAGAACCTCAAGCAGATGCGCCTTATGAACGCGGATGCGGAAGATGACGAGAACGGAGGCCTGATGCGGGAGCGCAAGTGTGCGGCCAGCAATGGAGCCACTCCCGAAGACGAAACGCCCGTATCGACAAGTGTGCATCAGTAAGTATTTGTAAAGAAATATTTTCCTGTAACAATAAAAGGATTTAACTCTTTCCAATTGACTTGTAGATGCATCAGTGCCGCCAATCCACCTGTTATCGTCCACTGTTCAGCGGGCATTGGACGAACTGGCGTGCTCATACTGATGGACACCGCCTTGGCTCTTATGGAGGCCCGCGAGCCGGTTTATCCCCTGGACATTGTGCGCACCATGCGCGATCAGCGAGCCTGCATGGTGCAGAATGTGGTTAGTATTTCCCTGCGAGATGTTGGCTTTCGTGTGGTTTAAACTTGATTTTTCTACCCTTTTAGAGCCAGTATCGCTTCGTGTGCGAGTGCATCTATGCGGCCTATACGAAGATCTCGCGTAGCAGTGCGGCCATCGATGACGACGAGGATTAGGACTGATACTACGACAAGGGGCAACGACAAGTCCAACCCAGAAATGCAATCTACAATCTTCCGCTATACAACGCCCCCTAAACAACAAACGATTCGACTTTTTCTTACATCTAATTCTATCTTAACTGTTTAGTACCCGTAGACATATGATTAAAAACAATTGTATATCATTACTATTACCAACTATATATATATATATATATGTATTTTATTATCAACTCCGTTCATAAGTTACTCCTAATTATACAAACACACACACACACACCCACATACATATATCTCTATCAGACGCCGCAAGTGCTGCAAGGAAAAGGATTCTACATTTAACAAAGCCACGAATGGAATCAACTACAAAGTATACAAAGCGAAAAGGAACAAATGGCGATTTATTTACACCAAAACAATGCTACGACGAGAAAAATATGCAAACAGGAACTGCAACACAGGCCGCAAGTGCTGCAAGCACAACAATTCTAAATTTTACAAAGCCACCACAGAGAATGGTTAACGAATTAAACCAACTACCTAATCGAACGAGTATACAAAGCGAAAAGGAACAAATGGCAATTTATTTACACCCAACCAAACGCTGCGTCTAGAACAATATGCATACAGCAAACGATAACATAAATATAATAATATATACACCTTAAAACATTGAGGAAAGGCGAGAGAACTGTTAGTATTTTAGCACCAAATCAATTCATAAATGTATTTATGCTAAACACAATCCAATAAAATGTGTATTAAAAAATAATATATTTGCGTTTACCCTATTAACATGATTTTAAGAGCAGCACTCTTGAAGTTGAGTGATGTTAATGGAGTGAGCTGCGGCCCAAAAGTAGGCAATGAAATTTGCAATTAAACTGAAGTTGAGTTATGTTAATGTTTTAACATTAACATGATTTTAATGGTGCTGCTCCTGAAGTTGAGTGATGTTAATGGTGTGAGCAGATGCGGCCCAAAAGTAGGCAATGAAATTTGCTCTTAAACTGAATTTGAGTTATGTTAATGCTAATGTTAAATAAGTGCAGTTAATGGCCTGACAATTTCATTGCATTCTTTTGGGCTGCATCTACTAATACCATTAACATCACTCAACTTCACTGTAACATCAATGAATGGAAGTAGATTGAGTGGCTTGACAATTCGGCCACAACTTTAATTGCATACTCTCCGGCTGCATTTGCTCACATTAACATTTGAGCGATGTTAAGCTCAACTTCATGAAGAAATTAAAGACAATGCCAGGTTTCCAAAAACCACAACTCAGCCAAAAAAGCCTTAAATTCAATTCGGAAACCTTTGCGTTGTTGGTTTTTAACAGCTAAACAAATCTGCAAACTTTATTTTATCATTAGTTCAAAGGGCATTGATTAAAATAAAAAAATATAAAAATAAGGGACAAATCCATGTTTACAAAAGCCATAACTCAGCCAAAGAAGCCTTAAATTTAATTCGGAAACCTTTGCGTGGTTGGTTTTTAACAGCTAAACAAATCTGCAAACTTTGTTTTATCATTAGTTCAAAGGGCATTGATTAAAATAAAAAATATAAAAATAAGGGACAAATCCATGTTTACAAAAGCCATAACTCAGCCAAAGAAGCCTTAAATTTAATTCAGAAACCTTTGCTATGTTGGTTTTTAACAGCTAAACAAATCTGCAAACTTTATTTTATCATTAGTTCAAAGGGCATTGATTAAAATAAAAAAAATATAAAAAATAAGGGACAAATCCATGTTTACAAAAGCCATAACTCAGCCAAAAAAGTCTCAAATTCAATTTGGAAACCTTTGCTATGTTGGTTTTTAACAGCTAAACAAATCTGCAAACTTTGTTTTATCATTAGTTCAAAGGGCATTGATTAAAATAAAAAATATAAAAATAAGGGACAAATCCATGTTTACAAAAGCCATAACTCAGCCAAAGAAGCCTTAAATTTAATTCAGAAACCTTTGCTATGTTGGTTTTTAACAGCTAAACAAGTCTGCAAACTTTATTTTATCATTAGTTCAAAGGGCATTGATTAAAATAAAAAAATATAAAAAATAAGGGACAAATCCATGTTTACAAAAGCCATAACTCAGCCAAAGAAGCCTTACATTTAATTCGGAAACCTTTGCTATGTTGGTTTTTAACAGCTAAACAAATCTGCAAACTTTATTTTATCATTAGTTCAAAGGGCATTGATTAAAATAAAAAAAATATAAAAAATAAGGGACAAATCCATGTTTACAAAAGCCATAACTCAGCCAAAAAAGTCTCAAATTCAATTTGGAAACCTTTGCTATGTTGGTTTTTAACAGCTAAACAAATCTGCAAACTTTGTTTTATCATTAGTTCAAAGGGCATTGATTAAAATAAAAAATATAAAAATAAGGGACAAATCCATGTTTACAAAAGCCATAACTCAGCCAAAGAAGCCTTAAATTTAATTCAGAAACCTTTGCTATGTTGGTTTTTAACAGCTTAACAAGTCTGCAAACTTTATTTTAACATTAGTTTAAAGGGCATTGATTAAAATAAAAAAATATAAAAAATAAGGGACAAATCCATGTTTACAAAAGCCATAACTCAGCCAAAGAAGCCTTACATTTAATTCGGAAACCTTTGCTATGTTGGTTTTTAACAGCTAAACAAATCTGCAAACTTTATTTTATCATTAGTTCAAAGGGCATTGATTAAAATAAAAAAAATATAAAAAATAAGGGACAAATCCATGTTTACAAAAGCCATAACTCAGCCAAAAAAGTCTCAAATTCAATTTGGAAACCTTTGCTATGTTGGTTTTTAACAGCTAAACAAATCTGCAAACTTTGTTTTATCATTAGTTCAAAGGGCATTGATTAAAATAAAAAATATAAAAATAAGGGACAAATCCATGTTTACAAAAGCCATAACTCAGCCAAAGAAGCCTTAAATTTAATTCAGAAACCTTTGCTATGTTGGTTTTTAACAGCTAAACAAGTCTGCAAACTTTATTTTATCATTAGTTCAAAGGGCATTGATTAAAATAAAAAAATATAAAAAATAAGGGACAAATCCATGTTTACAAAAGCCATAACTCAGCCAAAGAAGCCTTACATTTAATTCGGAAACCTTTGCTATGTTGGTTTTTAACAGCTTAACAAGTCTGCAAACTTTATTTTATCATTAGTTCAAAGGGCATTGATTAAAATAAAAAAATATAAAAAATAAGGGACAAATCCATGTTTACAAAAGCCATAACTCAGACAAAAAAGTCTCAAATTCAATTTGGAAACCTTTGCTATGTTGGTTTTTAACAGCTAAACAAATCTGTAAACTTTATTTTATCATTAGTTCAAAGGGCATTGATTAAAATAAAAAAATATAAAAAATAAGGGACAAATCCATGTTTACAAAAGCCATAACTCAGCCAAAAAAGTCTCAAATTCAATTTGGAAACCTTTGCTATGTTGGTTTTTAACAGCTAAACAAGTCTGCAAACTTTATTTTAACATTAGTTTAAAGGGCATTGATTAAAATAAAAAAATATAAAAAATAAGGGACAAATCCATGTTTACAAAAGCCATAACTCAGACAAAAAAGCCTCAAATTCAATTTGGAAACCTTTGCTATGTTGGTTTTTAACAGCTAAACAAATCTGCAAACTTTATTTTATCATTAGTTCAAAGGGCATTGATTAAAATAAAAAAATATAAAAAATAAGGGACAAATCCATGTTTACAAAAGCCATAACTCAGACAAAAAAGCCTCAAATTCAATTTGGAAACCTTTGCTATGTTGGTTTTTAACAGCTAAACAAATCTGCAAACTTTATTTTATCATTAGTTCAAAGGGCATTGATTAAAATAAAAAATATAAAAATAAGGGACAAATCCATGTTTACAAAAGCCATAACTCAGCCAAAAAAGTCTCAAATTCAATTTGGAATCCTTTGCTATGTTGGTTTTTAACAGCTAAACAAGTCTGCAAACTTTATTTTATCATTAGTTCAAAGGGCATTGATTAAAATAAAAAATATAAAAATAAGGGACAAATCCATGTTTACAAAAGCCATAACTCAGACAAAAAAGTCTCAAATTCAATTTGGAAACCTTTGCTATGTTGGTTTTTAACAGCTAAACAAATCTGTAAACTTTATTTTATCATTAGTTCAAAGGGCATTGATTAAAATAAAAAAATATAAAAAATAAGGGACAAATCCATGTTTACAAAAGCCATAACTCAGACAAAAAAGCCTCAAATTCAATTTGGAAACCTTTGCTATGTTGGTTTTTAACAGCTAAACAAATCTGCAAACTTTATTTTATCATTAGTTCAAAGGGCATTGATTAAAATAAAAAAATATAAAAAATAAGGGACAAATCCATGTTTACAAAAGCCATAACTCAGACAAAAAAGCCTCAAATTCAATTTGGAAACCTTTGCTATGTTGGTTTTTAACAGCTAAACAAGTCTGCAAACTTTATTTTATCATTAGTTCAAAGGGCATTGATTAAAATAAAAAAATATAAAAAATAAGGGACAAATCCATGTTTACAAAAGCCATAACTCAGCCAAAAAAGTCTCAAATTCAATTTGGAAACCTTTGCTATGTTGGTTTTTAACAGCTAAACAAGTCTGCAAACTTTATTTTAACATTAGTTTAAAGGGCATTGATTAAAATAAAAAAATATAAAAAATAAGGGACAAATCCATGTTTACAAAAGCCATAACTCAGACAAAAAAGCCTCAAATTCAATTTGGAAACCTTTGCTATGTTGGTTTTTAACAGCTAAACAAATCTGCAAACTTTATTTTATCATTAGTTCAAAGGGCATTGATTAAAATAAAAAAATATAAAAAATAAGGGACAAATCCATGTTTACAAAAGCCATAACTCAGACAAAAAAGCCTCAAATTCAATTTGGAAACCTTTGCTATGTTGGTTTTTAACAGCTAAACAAATCTGCAAACTTTATTTTATCATTAGTTCAAAGGGCATTGATTAAAATAAAAAATATAAAAATAAGGGACAAATCCATGTTTACAAAAGCCATAACTCAGCCAAAAAAGTCTCAAATTCAATTTGGAATCCTTTGCTATGTTGGTTTTTAACAGCTAAACAAGTCTGCAAACTTTATTTTATCATTAGTTCAAAGGGCATTGATTAAAATAAAAAATATAAAAATAAGGGACAAATCCATGTTTACAAAAGCCATAACTCAGCCAAAAAAGTCTCAAATTCAATTTGGAAACCTTTGCTATGTTGGTTTTTAACAGCTAAACAAATCTGCAAACTTTATTTTATCATTAGTTCAAATGGCATTGATTAAAATAAAAAAATATAAAAAATAAGGGACAAATCCATGTTTACAAAAGCCATAACTCTGCCAAAATAGCCTCAAATTCAATTCGGAAACCTTTGCTATGTTGGTTTTTAACAGCTAAACAAGTCTGCAAACTTTATTTTATCATTAGTTCAAAGGGCATTGATTAAAATAAAAAATATAAAAATAAGGGACAAATCCATGTTTACAAAAGCCATAACTCAGCCAAAAAAGTCTCAAATTCAATTTGGAAACCTTTGCTATGTTGGTTTTTAACAGCTAAACAAGTCTGCAAACTTTATTTTATCATTAGTTTAAAGGGCATTGATTAAAATAAAAAAATATAAAAAATAAGGGACAAATCCATGTTTACAAAAGCCATAACTCAGACAAAAAAGTCTCAAATTCAATTTGGAAACCTTTGCTATGTTGGTTTTTAACAGCTAAACAAGTCTGCAAACTTTATTTTATCATTAGTTCAAAGGGCATTGATTAAAATAAAAAAATATAAAAAATAAGGGACAAATCCATGTTTACAAAAGCCATAACTCAGCCAAAAAAGTCTCAAATTCAATTTGGAAACCTTTGCTATGTTGGTTTTTAACAGCTAAACAAGTCTGCAAACTTTATTTTATCATTAGTTCAAAGGACATTGATTAAAATAAAAAAATATAAAAAATAAGGGACAAATCCATGTTTACAAAAGCCATAACTCTGCCAAAATAGCCTCAAATTCAACTCGGAAACCTTTGCTATGTTGGTTTTTAACAGCTAAACAAATCTGCAAACTTTATTTTATCATTAGTTCAAAGGGCATTGATTAAAATAAAAAAATATAAAAAATAAGGGACAAATCCATGTTTACAAAAGCCATAACTCAGACAAAAAAGTCTCAAATTCAATTTGGAAACCTTTGCTATGTTGGTTTTTAACAGCTAAACAAATCTGCAAACTTTATTTTATCATTAGTTCAAAGGGCATTGATTAAAATAAAAAAATATAAAAAATAAGGGACAAATCCATGTTTACAAAAGCCATAACTCAGACAAAAAAGTCTCAAATTCAATTTGGAAACCTTTGCTATGTTGGTTTTTAACAGCTAAACAAGTCTGCAAACTTTATTTTATCATTAGTTCAAAGGGCATTGATTAAAATAAAAAAATATAAAAAATAAGGGACAAATCCATGTTTACAAAAGCCATAACTCAGCCAAAAAAGTCTCAAATTCAATTTGGAAACCTTTGCTATGTTGGTTTTTAACAGCTAAACAAATCTGCAAACTTTATTTTATCATTAGTTCAAAGGGCATTGATTAAAATAAAAAAATATAAAAAATAAGGGACAAATCCATGTTTACAAAAGCCATAACTCAGACAAAAAAGTCTCAAATTCAATTTGGAAACCTTTGCTATGTTGGTTTTTAACAGCTTAACAAATCTGCAAACTTTATTTTATCATTAGTTCAAAGGGCATTGATTAAAATAAAAAAATATAAAAAATAAGGGACAAATCCATGTTTACAAAAGCCATAACTCAGACAAAAAAGTCTCAAATTCAATTTGGAAACCTTTGCTATGTTGGTTTTTAACAGCTAAACAAGTCTGCAAACTTTATTTTATCATTAGTTCAAAGGGCATTGATTAAAATAAAAAAATATAAAAAATAAGGGACAAATCCATGTTTACAAAAGCCATAACTCAGACAAAAAAGTCTCAAATTCAATTTGGAAACCTTTGCTATGTTGGTTTTTAACAGCTAAACAAGTCTGCAAACTTTATTTTATCATTAGTTCAAAGGACATTGATTAAAATAAAGAAATATAAAAAATAAGGGACAAATCCATGTTTACAAAAGCCATAACTCTGCCAAAATAGCCTCAAATTCAACTCGGAAACCTTTGCTATGTTGGTTTTTAACAGCTAAACAAATCTGCAAACTTTATTTTATCATTAGTTCAAAGGGCATTGATTAAAATAAAAAAATATAAAAAATAAGGGACAAATCCGTGTTTACAAAAGCCATAACTCAGACAAAAAAGTCTCAAATTCAATTTGGAAACCTTTGCTATGTTGGTTTTTAACAGCTAAACAAATCTGCAAACTTTATTTTATCATTAGTTCAAAGGGCATTGATTAAAATAAAAAAATATAAAAAATAAGGGACAAATCCATGTTTACAAAAGCCATAACTCAGACAAAAAAGTCTCAAATTCAATTTGGAAACCTTTGCTATGTTGGTTTTTAACAGCTAAACAAGTCTGCAAACTTTATTTTATCATTAGTTCAAAGGGCATTGATTAAAATAAAAAAATATAAAAAATAAGGGACAAATCCATGTTTACAAAAGCCATAACTCTGCCAAAATAGCCTCAAATTCAACTCGGAAACCTTTGCTATGTTGGTTTTTAACAGCTAAACAAATCTGCAAACTTTATTTTATCATTAGTTCAAAGGGCATTGATTAAAATAAAAAAATATAAAAAATAAGGGACAAATCCGTGTTTACAAAAGCCATAACTCAGACAAAAAAGTCTCAAATTCAATTTGGAAACCTTTGCTATGTTGGTTTTTAACAGCTAAACAAATCTGCAAACTTTATTTTATCATTAGTTCAAAGGGCATTGATTAAAATAAAAAAATATAAAAAATAAGGGACAAATCCATGTTTACAAAAGCCATAACTCAGACAAAAAAGTCTCAAATTCAATTTGGAAACCTTTGCTATGTTGGTTTTTAACAGCTAAACAAGTCTGCAAACTTTATTTTATCATTAGTTCAAAGGGCATTGATTAAAATAAAAAAATATAAAAAATAAGGGACAAATCCATGTTTACAAAAGCCATAACTCAGACAAAAAAGTCTCAAATTCAATTTGGAAACCTTTGCTATGTTGGTTTTTAACAGCTAAACAAATCTGCAAACTTTATTTTATCATTAGTTCAAAGGGCATTGATTAAAATAAAAAAATATAAAAAATAAGGGACAAATCCATGTTTACAAAAGCCATAACTCAGACAAAAAAGTCTCAAATTCAATTTGGAAACCTTTGCTATGTTGGTTTTTAACAGCTAAACAAGTCTGCAAACTTTATTTTATCATTAGTTCAAAGGGCATTGATTAAAATAAAAAAATATAAAAAATAAGGGACAAATCCATGTTTACAAAAGCCATAACTCAGCCAAAAAAGTCTCAAATTCAATTTGGAAACCTTTGCTATGTTGGTTTTTAACAGCTAAACAAATCTGCAAACTTTATTTTATCATTAGTTCAAAGGGCATTGATTAAAATAAAAAAATATAAAAAATAAGGGACAAATCCATGTTTACAAAAGCCATAACTCAGACAAAAAAGTCTCAAATTCAATTTGGAAACCTTTGCTATGTTGGTTTTTAACAGCTAAACAAGTCTGCAAACTTTATTTTATCATTAGTTCAAAGGGCATTGATTAAAATAAAAAAATATAAAAAATAAGGGACAAATCCATGTTTACAAAAGCCATAACTCAGACAAAAAAGTCTCAAATTCAATTTGGAAACCTTTGCTATGTTGGTTTTTAACAGCTAAACAAGTCTGCAAACTTTATTTTATCATTAGTTCAAAGGACATTGATTAAAATAAAGAAATATAAAAAATAAGGGACAAATCCATGTTTACAAAAGCCATAACTCTGCCAAAATAGCCTCAAATTCAACTCGGAAACCTTTGCTATGTTGGTTTTTAACAGCTAAACAAATCTGCAAACTTTATTTTATCATTAGTTCAAAGGGCATTGATTAAAATAAAAAAATATAAAAAATAAGGGACAAATCCGTGTTTACAAAAGCCATAACTCAGACAAAAAAGTCTCAAATTCAATTTGGAAACCTTTGCTATGTTGGTTTTTAACAGCTAAACAAATCTGCAAACTTTATTTTATCATTAGTTCAAAGGGCATTGATTAAAATAAAAAAATATAAAAAATAAGGGACAAATCCATGTTTACAAAAGCCATAACTCAGACAAAAAAGTCTCAAATTCAATTTGGAAACCTTTGCTATGTTGGTTTTTAACAGCTAAACAAGTCTGCAAACTTTATTTTATCATTAGTTCAAAGGGCATTGATTAAAATAAAAAAATATAAAAAATAAGGGACAAATCCATGTTTACAAAAGCCATAACTCAGACAAAAAAGTCTCAAATTCAATTTGGAAACCTTTGCTATGTTGGTTTTTAACAGCTAAACAAATCTGCAAACTTTATTTTATCATTAGTTCAAAGGGCATTGATTAAAATAAAAAAATATAAAAAATAAGGGACAAATCCATGTTTACAAAAGCCATAACTCAGACAAAAAAGTCTCAAATTCAATTTGGAAACCTTTGCTATGTTGGTTTTTAACAGCTAAACAAGTCTGCAAACTTTATTTTATCATTAGTTCAAAGGGCATTGATTAAAATAAAAAAATATAAAAAATAAGGGACAAATCCATGTTTACAAAAGCCATAACTCTGCCAAAATAGCCTCAAATTCAATTCGGAAACCTTTGCTATGTTGGTTTTTAACAGCTTAACAAGTCTGCAAACTTTATTTTATCATTAGTTCAAAGGGCATTGATTAAAATAAAAAAATATAAAAAATAAGGGACAAATCCATGTTTACAAAAGCCATAACTCAGACAAAAAAGTCTCAAATTCAATTTGGAAACCTTTGCTATGTTGGTTTTTAACAGCTAAACAAATCTGCAAACTTTATTTTATCATTAGTTCAAAGGGCATTGATTAAAATAAAAAAATATAAAAAATAAGGGACAAATCCATGTTTACAAAAGCCATAACTCAGACAAAAAAGTCTCAAATTCAATTTGGAAACCTTTGCTATGTTGGTTTTTAACAGCTAAACAAGTCTGCAAACTTTATTTTATCATTAGTTCAAAGAGCATTGATTAAAATAAAAAAAAATAAAAAATAAGGGACAAATCCATGTTTACAAAAGCCATAACTCAGCCAAAAAAGTCTAAAATTCATTTTGGAAACCTTTGCTATGTTGGTTTTTAACAGCTTAACAAGTCTGCAAACTTTATTTTATCATTAGTTCAAAGGGCATTGATTAAAATAAAAAAATATAAAAAATAAGGGACAAATCCATGTTTACAAAAGCCATAACTCAGACAAAAAAGCCTCAAATTCAATTTGGAAACCTTTGCTATGTTGGTTTTTAACAGCTAAACAAGTCTACAAACTTTATTTTATCATTAGTTCAAAGGGCATTGATTAAAATAAAAAAATATAAAAAATAAGGGACAAATCCATGTTTACAAAAGCCATAACTCTGCCAAAATAGCCTCAAATTCAATTCGGAAACCTTTGCTATGTTGGTTTTTAACAGCTAAACAAATCTGCAAACTTTATTTTATCATTAGTTCAAAGGCCATTGATTAAAATAAAAAATATAAAAATAAGGGACAAATCCATGTTTACAAAAGCCATAACTCAGACAAAAAAGCCTCAAATTCAATTTGGAAACCTTTGCTATGTTGGTTTTTAACAGCTAAACAAGTCTGCAAACTTTATTTTATCATTAGTTTAAAGGGCATTGATTAAAATAAAAAAATATAAAAAATAAGGGACAAATCCATGTTTACAAAAGCCATAACTCTGCCAAAATAGCCTCAAATTCAACTCGGAAACCTTTGCTATGTTGGTTTTTAACAGCTAAACAAATCTGCAAACTTTATTTTATCATTAGTTCAAAGGACATTGATTAAAATAAAAAAATATAAAAAATAAGGGACAAATCCATGTTTACAAAAGCCATAACTCTGCCAAAATAGCCTCAAATTCAACTCGGAAACCTTTGCTATGTTGGTTTTTAACAGCTAAACAAATCTGCAAACTTTATTTTATCATTAGTTCAAAGGGCATTGATTAAAATAAAAAAATATAAAAAATAAGGGACAAATCCATGTTTACAAAAGCCATAACTCAGACAAAAAAGTCTCAAATTCAATTTGGAAACCTTTGCTATGTTGGTTTTTAACAGCTAAACAAATCTGCAAACTTTATTTTATCATTAGTTCAAAGGGCATTGATTAAAATAAAAAAATATAAAAAATAAGGGACAAATCCATGTTTACAAAAGCCATAACTCAGACAAAAAAGTCTCAAATTCAATTTGGAAACCTTTGCTATGTTGGTTTTTAACAGCTAAACAAATCTGCAAACTTTATTTTATCATTAGTTCAAAGGGCATTGATTAAAATAAAAAAATATAAAAAATAAGGGACAAATCCATGTTTACAAAAGCCATAACTCAGACAAAAAAGTCTCAAATTCAATTTGGAAACCTTTGCTATGTTGGTTTTTAACAGCTAAACAAGTCTGCAAACTTTATTTTATCATTAGTTTAAAGGGCATTGATTAAAATAAAAAAATATAAAAAATAAGGGACAAATCCATGTTTACAAAAGCCATAACTCTGCCAAAATAGCCTCAAATTCAACTCGGAAACCTTTGCTATGTTGGTTTTTAACAGCTAAACAAATCTGCAAACTTTATTTTATCATTAGTTCAAAGGGCATTGATTAAAATAAAAAAATATAAAAAATAAGGGACAAATCCGTGTTTACAAAAGCCATAACTCAGACAAAAAAGTCTCAAATTCAATTTGGAAACCTTTGCTATGTTGGTTTTTAACAGCTAAACAAATCTGCAAACTTTATTTTATCATTAGTTCAAAGGGCATTGATTAAAATAAAAAAATATAAAAAATAAGGGACAAATCCATGTTTACAAAAGCCATAACTCAGCCAAAAAAGTCTCAAATTCAATTTGGAAACCTTTGCTATGTTGGTTTTTAACAGCTAAACAAATCTGCAAACTTTATTTTATCATTAGTTCAAAGGGCATTGATTAAAATAAAAAAATATAAAAAATAAGGGACAAATCCATGTTTACAAAAGCCATAACTCAGACAAAAAAGTCTCAAATTCAATTTGGAAACCTTTGCTATGTTGGTTTTTAACAGCTAAACAAGTCTGCAAACTTTATTTTATCATTAGTTCAAAGGGCATTGATTAAAATAAAAAAATATAAAAAATAAGGGACAAATCCATGTTTACAAAAGCCATAACTCAGACAAAAAAGTCTCAAATTCAATTTGGAAACCTTTGCTATGTTGGTTTTTAACAGCTAAACAAGTCTGCAAACTTTATTTTATCATTAGTTCAAAGGACATTGATTAAAATAAAGAAATATAAAAAATAAGGGACAAATCCATGTTTACAAAAGCCATAACTCTGCCAAAATAGCCTCAAATTCAACTCGGAAACCTTTGCTATGTTGGTTTTTAACAGCTAAACAAATCTGCAAACTTTATTTTATCATTAGTTCAAAGGGCATTGATTAAAATAAAAAAATATAAAAAATAAGGGACAAATCCGTGTTTACAAAAGCCATAACTCAGACAAAAAAGTCTCAAATTCAATTTGGAAACCTTTGCTATGTTGGTTTTTAACAGCTAAACAAATCTGCAAACTTTATTTTATCATTAGTTCAAAGGGCATTGATTAAAATAAAAAAATATAAAAAATAAGGGACAAATCCATGTTTACAAAAGCCATAACTCAGACAAAAAAGTCTCAAATTCAATTTGGAAACCTTTGCTATGTTGGTTTTTAACAGCTAAACAAGTCTGCAAACTTTATTTTATCATTAGTTCAAAGGGCATTGATTAAAATAAAAAAATATAAAAAATAAGGGACAAATCCATGTTTACAAAAGCCATAACTCAGACAAAAAAGTCTCAAATTCAATTTGGAAACCTTTGCTATGTTGGTTTTTAACAGCTAAACAAATCTGCAAACTTTATTTTATCATTAGTTCAAAGGGCATTGATTAAAATAAAAAAATATAAAAAATAAGGGACAAATCCATGTTTACAAAAGCCATAACTCAGACAAAAAAGTCTCAAATTCAATTTGGAAACCTTTGCTATGTTGGTTTTTAACAGCTAAACAAGTCTGCAAACTTTATTTTATCATTAGTTCAAAGGGCATTGATTAAAATAAAAAAATATAAAAAATAAGGGACAAATCCATGTTTACAAAAGCCATAACTCAGACAAAAAAGTCTCAAATTCAATTTGGAAACCTTTGCTATGTTGGTTTTTAACAGCTAAACAAGTCTGCAAACTTTATTTTATCATTAGTTCAAAGGGCATTGATTAAAATAAAAAAATATAAAAAATAAGGGACAAATCCATGTTTACAAAAGCCATAACTCTGCCAAAATAGCCTCAAATTCAATTCGGAAACCTTTGCTATGTTGGTTTTTAACAGCTTAACAAGTCTGCAAACTTTATTTTATCATTAGTTCAAAGGGCATTGATTAAAATAAAAAAATATAAAAAATAAGGGACAAATCCATGTTTACAAAAGCCATAACTCAGACAAAAAAGTCTCAAATTCAATTTGGAAACCTTTGCTATGTTGGTTTTTAACAGCTAAACAAATCTGCAAACTTTATTTTATCATTAGTTCAAAGGGCATTGATTAAAATAAAAAAATATAAAAAATAAGGGACAAATCCATGTTTACAAAAGCCATAACTCAGACAAAAAAGTCTCAAATTCAATTTGGAAACCTTTGCTATGTTGGTTTTTAACAGCTAAACAAGTCTGCAAACTTTATTTTATCATTAGTTCAAAGAGCATTGATTAAAATAAAAAAAAATAAAAAATAAGGGACAAATCCATGTTTACAAAAGCCATAACTCAGCCAAAAAAGTCTAAAATTCATTTTGGAAACCTTTGCTATGTTGGTTTTTAACAGCTAAACAAGTCTGCAAACTTTATTTTATCATTAGTTTAAAGGGCATTGATTAAAATAAAAAAATATAAAAAATAAGGGACAAATCCATGTTTACAAAAGCCATAACTCTGCCAAAATAGCCTCAAATTCAACTCGGAAACCTTTGCTATGTTGGTTTTTAACAGCTAAACAAATCTGCAAACTTTATTTTATCATTAGTTCAAAGGACATTGATTAAAATAAAAAAATATAAAAAATAAGGGACAAATCCATGTTTACAAAAGCCATAACTCTGCCAAAATAGCCTCAAATTCAACTCGGAAACCTTTGCTATGTTGGTTTTTAACAGCTAAACAAATCTGCAAACTTTATTTTATCATTAGTTCAAAGGGCATTGATTAAAATAAAAAAATATAAAAAATAAGGGACAAATCCATGTTTACAAAAGCCATAACTCAGACAAAAAAGTCTCAAATTCAATTTGGAAACCTTTGCTATGTTGGTTTTTAACAGCTAAACAAATCTGCAAACTTTATTTTATCATTAGTTCAAAGGGCATTGATTAAAATAAAAAAATATAAAAAATAAGGGACAAATCCATGTTTACAAAAGCCATAACTCAGACAAAAAAGTCTCAAATTCAATTTGGAAACCTTTGCTATGTTGGTTTTTAACAGCTAAACAAATCTGCAAACTTTATTTTATCATTAGTTCAAAGGGCATTGATTAAAATAAAAAAATATAAAAAATAAGGGACAAATCCATGTTTACAAAAGCCATAACTCAGACAAAAAAGTCTCAAATTCAATTTGGAAACCTTTGCTATGTTGGTTTTTAACAGCTAAACAAGTCTGCAAACTTTATTTTATCATTAGTTCAAAGGGCATTGATTAAAATAAAAAAATATAAAAAATAAGGGACAAATCCATGTTTACAAAAGCCATAACTCAGACAAAAAAGTCTCAAATTCAATTTGGAAACCTTTGCTATGTTGGTTTTTAACAGCTAAACAAATCTGCAAACTTTATTTTATCATTAGTTCAAAGGACATTGATTAAAATAAAAAAATATAAAAAATAAGGGACAAATCCATGTTTACAAAAGCCATAACTCAGACAAAAAAGTCTCAAATTCAATTTGGAAACCTTTGCTATGTTGGTTTTTAACAGCTTAACAAATCTGCAAACTTTATTTTATCATTAGTTCAAAGGCCATTGATTAAAATAAAAAATATAAAAATAAGGGACAAATCCATGTTTACAAAAGCCATAACTCAGACAAAAAAGCCTCAAATTCAATTTGGAAACCTTTGCTATGTTGGTTTTTAACAGCTAAACAAGTCTGCAAACTTTATTTTATCATTAGTTTAAAGGGCATTGATTAAAATAAAAAAATATAAAAAATAAGGGACAAATCCATG
Organism: Drosophila anomelani; assembly: GCA_035045905.1. Taxonomy (NCBI): domain Eukaryota; kingdom Metazoa; phylum Arthropoda; class Insecta; order Diptera; family Drosophilidae; genus Drosophila; species Drosophila anomelani. The sequence continues at coordinate 18,244,389 of JAWNOO010000165.1, forward strand.
TTTACAAAAGCCATAACTCAGACAAAAAAGTCTCAAATTCAATTTGGAAACCTTTGCTATGTTGGTTTTTAACAGCTAAACAAATCTGCAAACTTTATTTTATCATTAGTTCAAAGGGCATTGATTAAAATAAAAAAATATAAAAAATAAGGGACAAATCCATGTTTACAAAAGCCATAACTCAGACAAAAAAGTCTCAAATTCAATTTGGAAACCTTTGCTATGTTGGTTTTTAACAGCTTAACAAGTCTGCAAACTTTATTTTATCATTAGTTCAAAGGGCATTGATTAAAATAAAAAAATATAAAAAATAAGGGACAAAACCATGTTTACAAAAGCCATAACTCAGACAAAAAAGCCTCAAATTCAATTTGGAAACCTTTGCTATGTTGGTTTTTAACAGCTAAACAAGTCTGCAAACTTTATTTTATCATTAGTTCAAAGGGCATTGATTAAAATAAAAAAATATAAAAAATAAGGGACAAATCCATGTTTACAAAAGCCATAACTCAGCCAAAAAAGTCTCAAATTCAATTTGGAAACCTTTGCTATGTTGGTTTTTAACAGCTAAACAAATCTGCAAACTTTATTTGTAATTTTAAAATAATTTAATTTTTGACAATTTTTGAAAATTTTAATGATGGTACCCCTTTCCATTTTTTCAAAAAATCGAACATTTTTTTTACGTTTTTTTTTTGCTAAAAATAAGTTTAATTGATTCGGCTGTTAATGCTGATCAATAATATATATGATTTATAGGGTCGCAAACGACTCCTTCTCTATCTACAAGCCCCCCAAGCCAAAAAAGTGGACAAAAAATGAAATCTTAAAATTTGTTTTATTTAGTATGCAGTTTTCAGTCGATTGCTTCTGGATTCTGTTCGCCTGTTACCCAACATCGGGAAACGGGCAAAAGGAATAATAAAATAAGGCTAAATATAAATTTTGGTGGAAACCTTTACGATGAACTTGTACTGCAAAAGGATTGAAGCCTTCTTTTTTCTTATCCAACAACAAAACCAAATAGTTAACAACATTTAAATAGTTTGTCAAACTAAATTAGTTTATCGATGTTCAGAAGTTAGTTATGCATCCCTGGCTAATTTCAAGAACCAGTTCCCGAAGCAGCTGTCTAGTCAAAGTACAAACTATTTATTAGTATTTCAAAATTTCGCTTATGTCTACCTCAAGGATCTACAACTAGATTAAACTATAATAATTTTCCATTATTTATACAAATCATGGCGCAAAGCAACTGCATTTTCTGTAATATATCCAGCGGCCAAGACTCGGCAACTGTTTTGGAGACCGAAACGGATGAGTTTGTTATTTTCAAGGATATTAAGCCTGCCTCGCAGCATCACTATTTGGCAGTGACTAAGCAGCACTTGCCGAGCCTTAAAGATTTAGACAACTCCCACCAGCAGATGAGTAAGCGTCATAACACTCCTGCATAGTTCATTGTTAATTCGTAGTATTATTTCACAGTAACACGGCTGGAAGAGGGCCTCAGAGAGTTCTTAAAGGGACAGGGTGTGTCCAGCGAGGACGTCTTATTCGGCTTCCACTTGCCGCCGTTCATCAGCGTGCGCCACCTTCACATGCATGCCATTGCCCCGCGCTCGGAAATGGGCTTTCTATCCAGACTAGTTTTCCGTCCGTCCTCAGTATGGTTCAAAACTGTGCGTAATCCCATTTTCAATTAAAGTCAGGGCCTTTCATTATCTAATCTAAGCTCTTTAATTATAGGCCGACGAGGCGCGATTGTATCTGGCGCAGAAGGAAAGTTCAAAGTCGATTTAAAGGTTCTTCGGAGTTTATTGTCCCTGCAAAGGGAAAATAGTTAAAAAAGTGCCAATGAAAAATAAACTTAAATTAAATATTCGCTTAAACTTTAAAGTATATTTTGCATAGAAAGTGTTCTCGCCTCCCAGGTAGGTTACCTCGATTCTCCAGTATTTTTTATGGGTTGTCCAGGTCACGTTTATAATCGAAGCGATAGCAAAGAGGCTGAGTGTGAGTCCGGATGCCAAACCAAGAGGTGGCTAAAGCTCCCATTTAAGCCTGTGCCTGCTCGGGCAGAAGCTGCTGGGCCGTGGGGCGAACACCTGTAATTGCCTCGATCTGGGAGTAGAGGGAATCGCGCTCCTGCACCAGGCTGGCGTACTTCTGCTGCAGTTCCTTCTCGCGATCCATCTGGCGACGCACATCCTCCTGCAGCGACTCGAGGCGACGCGGCACCGCGATGCCCTCCTGCTCGCCCAGGAACCGGAATGTGGACAGCGAAACGGTGTTCTGTTCGATCTGGCCGTATGTGTCCTGCAGCTGCTTTATCAGTACTTGAGCGCGCGCCTGATAGCCGCCTGTAAGGATTTTAAGCTTTTTCTCAATCTTGCCGCAGCGCTTGGCCTCTTTGGCCATGTGTCGGCGGTTCGTCTCCAGGCGCTTCTCGGCCGACTCCAGGCGATCCTTCTTGCTGGCCAGATTGGCACGCGTATAACGGTGCTGTGAGGGCAGATAGAGCACCTGGCCAAGACACTCTTGCCACACCTGAGCGTAGACGTCCAACGGCAACTCGCCGTGCGACATACGTTCCTTGACTACTTCCATTTCCTCGTTGAGCATCTGTCTGGCCTTGGCCAGCTCCTGCTGCGAGATGTCCTCGTAGGGATTGGCCTTAAAGTAACTCTGCAACTGCTCCAGTTTGTGTTGCGACTGCCCCGGCACAGGATCCTTCACCGAGTCGTACACTGCGGGGAGATTTGTGGCTAGATATTGGGGTTTTATAAAGGATAACAGGATATACTCACACTGCATCGTGATCATCTCGTGTTTTATCAGCTCCTCGGCCTGCTGCTGTTCCGTAAGATTCTGCTTCTCGGACTGCGGACGCAGGATCTTGGTGTTGACCTCGGTGGGCCTGGGAAGGTTGCGCTGGATTACCTGCGAGCGCTTCTCCAGCTCTCGCTTTCGGCGCGCCTCCTGCTCAGCCAGCAAGCGGGCGTCCACATCTGCCTGATCTTCCACTGCGGGTTCCGTACTGACCTCCATCGGCTCGCTGTCCTCCTGCTCGGGCACCACGATTTCGTAGTCGTTGCGCGGAGCGGGCAGCGTCGACAGGCCCTCCCGCAGCGTGGACTTTAGTTGCTTTTGATAGTTTTTGTAAACGGCCGGCGTCTCAGTCACGCCCATGCTCTCCTCGGAATTAATGTTCAGTTTATCACGCACAAAGGCCGGTGTGTTGGCGGCCCCAGGGGCTGCGGCACCTTTTACCGGTACCAGGGCGCCCGACGAGGGCGTAAGGAAGCCACCGGGCGTGGCTGCGCCACCCTCGCGCTGCGTACGGAACGGCGTGGCAATCACTGTGTTCGGCGTGGCAATGGAGGCCGCCTTGGGCAGGACGCCGGAGAAGTCGGACTCATGGAGCGGTGTGTTCAGACCGCCCTTAAGCGGCGTTTCTGTGTGGGTGAGAGCCATCATGTTCTGGGCCTCCTGCATGATGCGGTCGGTGTAGGGAGCCGGCGTACGCGGAGTGGCCGTTACCTGGGGTGTGATGGAGTAGTCCGCCAGCAGGGCATCTGTTGTCTCTATGCCGCTCTCGCCAGCGATCTCCTTGGCCATCTCGCTGGCTCGCCCCAGTTTGACCACCTGCTGCAGCTCCGTGTCGGAGATCTGCGGTGTGGGCAGCACGAGCTTGGATCGCTTGCGTTCCGGCTCCATATTTTGCAACATGGCGGTGGGCACCTCGTTTTCTTTGCGCTGCTTCAACTTTTGCTTGTCGCGCTTGCGCTCGCGCTCCTCCTTCTCGGAGCGCAGCTCTCCATCTAGGTCTTGCTGTCTCATCTTATTGAAGTCCGGCTCCTTCTTCTGCAGGTGCTCCTCTGCGGTGTCGTAGAAGCCGAGGGCAGGTCGCTTCTCGAAGGGAATCTCTGCGTTGTAGTCAATGCCCTTGATGCGCTTGCGATTTCCGCTTCCAATGCCGGCGGCGCGCAATTCACGTCGCTTTTGGAGCGTGGCCAGGCGTCGTGCCTCCTCCAATTGCTTCTCGCGCGCCTTGCGCTTGGCCTTCTTGCCTTGCGTGTTAGCCAGACGGGCTCGCGCCTCGGACAGCATCTCCAGCTCGTCCTCGTCCATGTCTTTCGGATCGGGTCGCGCCGGCTTTGTCTCCGGATTGGGATCAATTTCGCCCGGCTTTAGCTTTCGCGGATCGTCCATGGTATCCTCGCCATCCTCCTTGCGCTGGGCCTGATCTCTGTAATACAGAAATTAGGGATTATTTCATATCTTCGAAATGTGCTAACAAAGGACTTGGGACTCACAGCAAGTACTCGTAGCGTTCCAGGCATTGGGCTGCCGTGCGTCCAATAATTGGGGCAATGGTCCGCCACTGCGTCGGCATCAGCTTGGCCAAATGCAGCAGCTTCTCGTCTTCTTCGCGCGACCATTCGGTCTTTTTGATGCTGGGATCCAGCCACTCGTACCAGCGGGCCTTGCACTGCTTGGCAGATTTCCTGTGCAGCAGCGAGGCAATCCGGCTCCATTGGTTTTTGCCATATTTCATTACCGCCGCCTTGAGAATCTCATCCTGGGGTTTGAGAGATGCGTTAGAGGTGCTGAAAACCCGCAAAATTCATAGCTACTTACCTCCGTGTTGCGCCACACGCCGCCCTTGATCATAATTCGCGGCATTTTGGCTTAATTTACTTAATTACAGTCACAAAAAATAAATATTCGCTTTGCTTTTTTCTTGGTCGTCGTGCTGCTTAGAGATGGTCAATTGTTCGATAGCCGCCGGTTGTAAGTATCTGCGATATAATCGACTACATAATCACGTCTGGTAGCGCCATATTTATCGGTCTCGGGTGGTGGCAATGCCAGATTTCAGCGAAGCGAACAGCTGTTCTGCTATCAGTTGAAGACCAAAAAAGTTTTTTGTCTCTGCGTAATGTAAATTGTAATACGGAATTGACGGCCCCGCCCTCGGAAACCCGAAGACTGGAACCTGGAGCCAGGACCACGGAGCCACTATGAGCGATGCGTCCTATCCGGGCTTCTACGGCGTCAGCAGCAGCAGCAGCATTAGCAGCCAGGTGAGCACTCAGCGAGTTCTTCTGGCCACAAAACCACGCCGTGTGTCTTCCAGCTGCACTTGCTCCCGCTGTCGCACCCCCCGCACCCGTCGCACCAGCTGCCACTCCAACTGCAGCACCCGCACCCGGACATCTCGCTCTCCACGCCGGTTCACGCGCAGGAGCACGACTCTACGACCTTCAATGGATTCTTTGACGACGAGCTGGGCATCGGCGGCAACGCTTCCTCTGTATCCTCTGCGGCACCTGGCACTGCTGTCTGGCTGCCCGATGGAGAGGCAACTGCAGCACCAGCGCCACCACCACCGACGGAGGGCATTCCTTTTGTTCAGATCCACACGACGGATTTGCAGCAGCAACCGGAGAAAAGCTACCGCAACGCCTTTCGCCGGCGCACCGCCGAAATTAAGTCGGAGGCCGAACTGATCAAGTCGGAGCTGGCGGAAGCTGCTGCAAAGGAGCGTCTAAATGCCACACCAACGCCACCCACACGGAATTCCAGCTGCCACAGTGTGGAGGGCAAGGCGGATGGCCCTGGCCCGCCTCAGATTCTCCGCTGCCCCAACTGTCCCTTCCTCAGCCTTTGTCAGGTGCGGTTGCAGCAGCATCTGCACCAGGCCAGCTGCTACGGATCGAGTGAGCAGCGGCGGCGACAGTGTCCAGGTGAGGTCATGCTCTTGTACTTCAGGATTACCTTTTCACAATTTTCGTATACTCCCCGTTAGGCTGCTCCAACGTATTCTACAGCAATGATGCTCTGAGTTTGCACCTTAGCCTGGATCATCAACTGGAGGAAGACGAGATCCTAGCGCTGCTCAGCGAGAAGCCAATCGAAGTGCATGCCAAGAAGCAGGCACAGAGCCAAAGCCAAAGCCAGCCCAAGAGCCGCATCTCCATCAAGAGCGTGGAATGCTTACGGGAGCCGCAGCAGCAACAGGTGAGCGTGAACGTGAACGTAAACTCCCTGCCGGATTTCCCGCCATTGATGACAGACAGCAGCTGTACCGGCAACATACTGGACCTGCTGGAGGGCGTGGCGGTGGGTGCTTCGCCCAACGAACAGGCCATGCCACCGGCACCGGCAAGTGCACCAGCACCGCCGCCGAAGCCCAGCCAGAAAATCTCCATCAAAAGCGTCGACGTGCTTAGGGAGCCGGCGCTGCTGCCCTTTGATTTCCAGCTGCCGAATCATTCACTCATCACAGCCAACAGTCTGCTGGATATTCCCGTTGTGGGTGTGTTGCCCGAAAAGCCTCGACAACCAAAGATATACATCCGCAACGTAGACATTCTTAAGGAGCCAATGGTTTTGCCATCCGCCCTACCGGGAATGGGTTTCAACGGAAGTCTACCGGCTGCCATGGGTCCGGGGGATCCCGGAGCAATTGCAGGCGACGAAGGAGGAGGAGATGACGTCTTCCAAGCAGATCCCCTGCTCACGCCCACTTGCCCGCTGCCGGGATTCGAGCCTAGCCTTGCGCCCTTGGCCCAAATGTGCTCGGAAGTCTTTCCCTTTGACTCGGTTCTGAGTGGAAATGGAGGAGCGGTTTCCGGACTGGACAACACTCGTTTCAGCGCCCTGGATCTTGACTTTGGGGTGGACTTTGTCTCGGACGAAACGCCGCCGCCGCCTCCGCTACCGCCGCCCCTTAATGGGGCATCCATGGAGCCTCCTATGCCTAGCATGGGGCCACAGCCCGTTCAGATGGAGCACTACTTGGCTCCCACGGCTGCTGCTCCGACCGCGACCAAGCAGAAGATCTTTATCAAGAACGTAGATATACTGAAGGCCCCGCAGAGAGGGACTCTGCATCTGCGAACTGTGGACGAGCTGAATCTGATGAACCGCACCGAGGTGGAGCACCTGATAGTGCCCAATCTCGAGCCAATGGCTGCCATGTCCATAATGCAGCTGCCGGCCGTAGATCAGCATCCGCAGCAGCAGCAGCAGCAGCCATTGGAATTGGACCCCCAGTCGCTGGGCGACTTTCAGCCCTCCATCAGTGGAAGTTGGCCCAGTGAGGATGGCTATGACCTGGCCGATGACCTGGAAAACTGGCCCTGGATGGAAGAGGCTGTGTCAGATGCCGGAGTTGCTGCACTTGTCTCTCCCAATGACGTGGCTGGAGGAGAAGACGTTGTAGAAGCGCCACAACTCGAAGGCTTCTCTCACGCTGCCGAGGATCTGCTGGTTAAGGACTTTCCGCAGCTGTATGTCTCGCCTCCGGAGGAGTTTCAAGGCACAGGGGCGGCTGAAGTAGGAGCCGGAGGCGGGGCAGTTGTGCCACCTCTAGTGCCCGTCACAATATCCGGAGGAACGCCTGTAACGACTCAAAGCGCAACTTTAATCAGCTTGCCTGTTCCTCCGCTTGTGCCTTTGGCGGCAGAAGCCACACCAACGCCGACGGAAAAGCCCGCCCGCATATATGTTGCCAGCAATCTTCTGCCCGCTGCCGTAGGGCCACCACTGCCGGGAGGAACTTCCGTCCGCGGGCGTCCCTACGGAGCCAAGCACTCAGGGGGCAGTGCAGCGTCAAAGAGAAGGCCACCGCCAGGCTCAGGTCAGGTGCCCGAGGGCGGCAAGTGCCAGGTGGAAGGCTGTATGTTCCGATTCAAATCGCCTGCCACCTTAGAGTATCACGGAAGGTGCCACAACGGGCTGCCCAACTCTAGCCAACCAATGGTCTGCCCGGAGTGTAAATCAAGCGACTTTAGCAACTGGAACTGCCTGCATACGCACCTGTGGCGCACCCACCAGATTGACATGGAGCTGTACTGTTGCCAGCTGTGCAGCTTCAAGACGCCCATATACTCGCGGCTGGTCAACACGCACGCAAAGATCCACTCGGAGGAGCGTAACTACAAGTGCGAGCAGTGCGGTAAGGGCTTCAAGAACACCAAACAGCTGAAGAACCACCGACGGCTGCATCGCACCCAGGGACTGGGCATGGGCAAACATGGGCAGGCAGAACAGGATCAGCAGCAGCAGGGGGGTTCGGGTTCCCTCTCCGTTAAAGAGGCCGCCGTTTCGATGCATCGGTGCGAGGATTGTGGCGCGACGTTCAAGCATCGAAAGACCCTGAGGGAGCACCTGTGCAAGGAGCGCAACGAGCAGCTTGAGTGTCCAGAGTGCCAGCGGGTGTTTGGCTCGAAGAGCAGCTTACGACTGCACCTGCGGACGCATCAGGAGCGAAAGCGTTTCCGCTGCGACACCTGTGACCACGAGACGAGCGATCACAATGCCTTTCGCCGGCATCTGGGTACGCACAAGGAGCACAAGCGTTACGCCTGTCCCCACTGTGACTTCAAGGCCATCCAAAGCACCGCTTTTCGGGTACGCATCCTCTCAGCTCTCCACAAACTTTTGCTAACTTGTTCTTTATCCTCGATATAGATACACCTACAGAAGCGCCATCCCGATCAAGAGCTGTCCTCGATTATCTACAAATGCGACCAGTGCAGCTTTACGAGCATCAATCAAGGCCTGCTGCAGGTTCATCAGGCCAAGCACGAAGCACCAAAGGCAGCTCCAGCTCAAGTTGCCGTGTCAAACTCCTCCCAGATCAAGGTAGAAAGCCAGGTGGAGCGCCCACATTCCAATACAAAGGTGAACCTGCAGGCTGCTTCCTAAGACGAAGAACAACAAGAGACCTTTTGTAAATATTTTAGGAGAGGTTTTTTTTTTGAGAATTGATAAATACACACAAAGTGCCGCTTAGCTTTTACCGTGAGAGAGTTTTATACCAAAATCGTAGTTAAGATAGCCAGAGAGAGGTCTGTTCGGAGAAGGAAATCCTTCTTGGAGTTTCTGTAGCTCCAAGTTCTTAGGTACCCAAAAGGGAAACAAGTATAAAGTATACAAGTTTGTGAATATTGTCACCTGCCACATCGATTAGCGATATCCTTTCTGTCCGTGTGTCCGCCATGCGTCGTGACCCTAAAAGACGCATTTTTCTTTAAACTTTATGCATTAACTTGACTCTAGCTTTCACATTAATTTTTGTACAAATATTATGTAACATTCAAGTCAGTCTGTGAATTTTTAAAAACAAAGTGAGCTTCCTTTCTTGATCCTCGCAATAGGACCTCTCTCTACGACTTTGGCCCACACCAAAGATACATATATATATATTTTCTTGAAACTTTTTTGTCTGTTTTGTTTCTGTACATATTTACTGTAGATCCATAAGAATCTGTTACTGTACATATGTATGCAATGTATATATATATAAAGGTCATCTATGGATGCGACTTTTGAGAAAAAATACATTTAAAAACCTTTTGAAAATCTCAAAACTCTTTACTTATTTAAAATCATGAGGTTTTTTTTTTTAAGATTTTAAGTAGCAAGCGATGACGGGATTTGCAGAGAAAGAAATATTATGGAATTCTTGGTAGTTTATGAAATAAATTTCTCATTTAGGTATGTTTTTTTTTTGTAAGAAAAAAGAAAACTCGTCTTTTTATATTCATTATTTTATAAGCCTTTAATGGGAGAAACTTTCGTTCTAATAAATTTAATTTTAAAAGTTTACTCTTCATTTCGGTTATCCAAAACTAACGCAGAGTATAGTATACGTACGATAGTTCATTAAAGCTTTCCTTTATTTTATTCAATTTTCGCTCAATATGTTAGTTATATATGTTTTGGTTCAGACTACGCCATTCTATTCGCTTTGAACTAGATCATAAGTGTGTAAGGGAAATATATAGTTAAAATATTCTGTTAGGTTAGGGCTCGCTTCTCGATTAAATTATTTAATAAAAAATGCGGCTGTCAAAAGGTTTCATTATCCTTGTCAGTTTTGAGAGTGAGTTTTGTTGTTTGATTAATTTATCTCTGTTGTATCTCTGTTTTATGGTATATCTGTATCTTGCGCTTCTCTTACTTGCTAAGAATTGACGAAACTACAAAATTAGACTGTTTTTGTTTCCAGTTCGTTCTCTCATATCTGTAGTCTTTGTTATCATCATTGATTTAAAAATTGGTATAGGCATATTTATTTTGAATGAATGCATTCCCCCGATTCTTGAGTTCGATTCGTTGTATATGTATGTATATATTGCTTTAATCCAGATGTTTATACATATCCTCCAGCTGAGGCTTGAAGTAGCTCTTTAATTGCGGTCTCTTGGCTTTGAATGTGGGTGTGAGCAGTCCGTTTTGCACCGAGAAAGGATCAGGATGCAGATAGACATCTTTAACCTAAAATTTAATATGTTATTTAAATAAAATATTGATTTATTTATTAGGTTTTATGTATATTTACCTGTTCGAATGACTTGAGTCCGCTCTGCTTGCCCCAGTTGAGCATGTCGTTCATGATCAGTTCCTTGACATTCTTATTATTGCACAGGACGGAGAGTGTGCCGCGTACATTGTTCTCCGTGGCCCATTGCTTCAGTACATCGACATCAGGTACAACGACAGCGATAATGCAGCTCTAAAAAGGTGTTAAAAACATAATTTTGTATATAATTTTGTTTTTATAAGTTTTTAATATTTTAATAGAAAACCATTATAGATTTAGAGGTTTTGCCTTTAAAAATTGCCCCAGTGCGTGTGAGTAATAAACTTTGAAGCCAATAAACAGAATTTAAACGCATTTATGTTAATAAATAAATCCATACAGAAATTATATTATATTTACCACTCACCTTTAAGCTCTCTCCATAGACATAGACTTGATTTACATATTGACTGAGCGTATAGATATTCTCGATTTTCTCCGGCACTATATACTCGCCCTGGCTGAGCTTGAAGATGTGCTTGCGCCGATCGATAATACGCAGGGTTCCGTTGGGAAGCCACATGCCCACATCGCCAGTGTGATGCCAGCCCTCCGAATCGATGGCTTCTGCTGTCTTCTCGGGATCCTTATAGTAACTAAAATAAAGGAAAATTAATATTAAAATACTTTTTTAAGAGCTGCTTTCAGAATTCAAACTCAAAACTTACCCATGGAACACATTTGATCCTCGCACGCACACCTCCCCCGTATTTTGATTGGCAAAGTACTCCATCTCTGGCACATCCACCAGTTTCACAGCATTGCAGGACACCGGTGGACCCACATGGTTGGGCACATGATCGCCCTGAACTGTTAGGGTGATGGCACCCGTACACTCCGTCTGGCCATAACCCTCCAGGACCAGACAACCCAAGGCACAGCGCATGAAGGTGAGTACATTGCCCGCCAGAGGAGCTGATCCAACCACCATGAGACGCAGGTTGCCGCCAAAGGCCTGATGCACCTTCTTGAAGACCAGCTTATCCCAGCAACCGTTCCTTCGCAGAACACCGCGGGCAATCTCCTTCTCCTTGGCCCGCATGGCCATGTTAAAGAGGCCTCGCTTCAAGCCGGACGCAGATATATCATTTTGGATCTTGTCGTAGACTCGATTCAAGAGTCGAGGCACTGCCGGCATAACCGTGGGCTTCAGCATCTTCAAGTCATTCGTCAGTTCCTTGATGTCGCCCGAATAGAAACCAACACAGCCGCCCACATAGTACATTCCGTTCTCGCAGCATCGTTCGAACATGTGGGCCAATGGCAGGAAGGACACCATCACATCTCCTGCTCGGATGCGATGATCGCCCATCTGCAGGATCACAGAACAGACGCCGGCCACCACGTTCCCGTGGGTGAGCATTACGCCCTTGGGATTGCCTGTTGTGCCCGAGGTATAGCACACTGTGCACAGATCCTCTGCCGTCGGAGGCACCTCGGGATGATTACCCTTAGCGCCCAGCTTCTCCACATCAATGAAAGAGAATATCTGAATGCCCCGACTGCGCGCCCTTTCCAGAGTCGTCTGGCGGATGGGCTTTATGGCCACAATGATCTTCAGGCTACGCGGTGCCTTTTCCAGCAACATGGCCGCCTTGCCGTCATCCTCAACGACCACAATTGACATCTCTGTCTGGCGGATGATGAAGGCACAGGCATCGGGACCCAAAGTATCGTACAGTGGAACCACAACCAAGCAGAAGGAGTAACAGCCCTGCTCGTACAGGATCCACTCTGGCCGGTTCTGCGAATAGATGCCAATCAACTGTTTGGGCCTGGCGCCCAGGGCCAGCATGCCGGCGCCAAAGTTCTTGGCTCGCAGCAGGGCCTCGTCATAGTTGATCCACTGGAAATGGAGGTATATCATTATATATATTTTAAAAAGTAATTTCTGTTTTTCTCACCTGATAAGGCGATGTCAGCGTTTCACGCCAACCCAGACATGGTCCATTATTGGAGGCATAGGCACCCTCACGGAATGTCTGATACAGCGTCCGGACATTCTCTGTGATATAGGAAACGAATTTGCCGTTCTTGGACTCCTTGTAGAACTTGGAGACGTGTATTTGTTCTGGACCCTGCAATGCGAGTGAAGTGACCCCAAAAGAAACAAAGAGAGAGAAAGAGAGAAATCGAGGACATGCAATGAGTGGAGACGTTGATATAGTATAAATATGTACAATCAATGAGCTATAGGTTTTAGTTTCAACTGCCAATAATATTTAAGGGTATTACACATATAGTATGTTTGCTTTTTATGAATTGTTTGTCTTGAGATGTGAAATTAAAAAGGTTTTACAGCTAAACAAGGCTAAGAACCTTGGTAAAATCTCATTAATATTGCCTTTAAATGTTGTAATTCTATTTTAAATGTAGAATATAATCAAGTTCCTTTTTTGATTGTAAAGATCAAAGCTTTGCTTGTGTTTATCCCAGTTAAAAATCATTCCATCAATTTAAACAAATTAAATATATCATTAAATGGCCCATTTCCTTTCCTACCAAACATAAGCCTTTGTTCTGCCATCAATCAAGTTATTTTCACTTAACCTGCATGTTTATTTTGGGCTACTCTAACAATAAATCACACCCAATTCTAGGCTTAAAATCAATAACCTTTTGAATTTATGATATATTGTTTATTTTGGGGCTAGAGACATAAACCTATCACTCGTCGAAATTTCGTTTTTTCAACGCCCCAGAAGTAGATAGCAAGTGGAATTGATTCGATATAGCCATTAGAGCACTTCCTTTATGGTAAACAGCTGCCAAAAGAAATTCCCGCAATGGCCAAAAGTGTTGATGTACGAAAACGAATATCAAAATAGAAAGGAATATATTTTTGTACAGGGTATTTCGGGAAGGGGGGCTAAAATCTTTAAAGTTAGTTTGTTTATTTTCGCTGTCTATAGATTTTAATGAGCAAAATGCAGAAATGTATTTTCATAAATAATTGTTCCGCAGTTTAAAGTGCTTTTTTCCAAATCAATTTTGTTTATATTTTTATGATGACGCAAGTCCAAGGGGGAGCAAGGGCAGGGCAGATGAGAGGGAGGAGGAGGAGGAGGAGGAGTACTAGGCCTACCCTATGGTGGATATCTAGACGATGATCGTATATGATCTATCAACCACCGGCAATGTAAGAGACAGTAAACAAAAAAGAAGAAGAAGCAAAAATAAAGTTTGTATTAGTATTATTGCTTAGTTAAGTCGCGGTTTGGTTAATGGTTTTTCTCTTATTTTAGGATCTTGGTAGGGTTTTCCATCTCTTCGAGAGAGTTACCTTCAGCACATCACTCTGATTGCTTAGCTCGATGGGCACTCGTATACTGGTTATTTGGCCGCAACAGGACATGGTTTCCTTTGGATTCTATTATTTTCTGTTTGATTAACTTTAATGGGCAGATTATTGGACACTCTGTTCACTCTTGGCTTCCTTTATGGATCGTTCAGATTTCATCTGGCATTTAATATGCACATTTTCCAAGCGACTGTAAAAGCAAAAACACAATTTTGATTTTTCGCACATTTCATTTGCCATTTTGCATTTAATGTCGCTGCCGTTGTCGTTGTTTCATACGTTCAATATTCAACTATATATATTTTTTTTTATTTTTATTTTAATTATTCCCATTAGACGCATTTCAAAATCATTTAAATGCCAATTAGCGCTGGTTGAAAATAAATACTTTTCGATTTGTAATTGAAGGGTGTTTGCTTTGCAAACATTCTCATTAATTTAAGAACTTTTTTCTGTTTATAAATATTTAGATAGTGTGCCCATTTAATATTTAAACATTTTCTGGTTCTACATGTATTTTTTTGCTTATTTTTTCGGACTTCAAAAATCGAAATTAAACCCAAACAAAGTAGAATTTTATTTACAAAGAGATCTTTATGTATTTAATTATTTTTATTACCAAAAAATATTTTTCCTTTAATTAAATATTAATAATAGAACTCTTAGAACTTAATAAATGTTTCTTTGTGATATTTTATAAATTTTTTTAAATATATTTTCTTTAGTTTAACATCTCAGACTTAAATAAATGTTTCTAGCTCATATTTTAAAATATTTAAATCAATCACTGTGCATTTTATGAATCCCTAATGAGATTCAAATTAAATTTTCCTAATTTCCCAACAACATTTTCAAAATTCCGCATCAAAGGCCCAGCCGAAAGTCAAAAACCAAAGCATAATTATGACGCCTTACATACTTTTGGCAACTGCAGTCCCATTCAATTTTGTTTATAATTTTTCAATATTGGCAGCTGTTGCCCCAGAATGGGTTAAGAGTTTTTATATATGAATGTTTGAACATATGTAAAAGTTGGTACAAAGAAATGAGAAAAGAGAGAGTATAGCTAACAACAACAACAATGTCATCGACAAGGCGTCTTCGTTGCTTTTGCTTGGCCTGCCCCAAATTAATTTATAAATAGTTCGTTTGGGGGTAAAAACGTTCCACTCTGTTGTTATCTATGAGAAGCCCGTGTGTGGCCGCATAACACGAACAAAAAATCGAGCAAAAAATATAAAACATATTCCCACACACTAGTAGAAATACTCTCGTACAATGAATATTTTTTGCAAATCAAAATATAGGTATATATCGGGGGAATGTATCTTTTTTTTGGGATCGACAACTGAGTCATGGGGAAACGCTTTCCTCGAGGCAATTGGCTAGCGTTTTCCTCAATGAGCAATTCATCTTTGAGTTATGGTAATTGTGGTTGCCATAAAATCGGTCATAAACTATTGGCCAGACCAAAAGGGTGGATAAAAATATAAATGAGTATGAAATTGTTTCAGAATTTCCCTAGGATCTGCATTATATCAATAGTTTGGCAGCATTTCGCTTTTGTTTTTTTTTTTTTTAAATAATAGAAAACCAGGCAAAATATGCGGGAATTTCAGGGTCGTCTGGGCAGGGGATTTTCTTTATTATTTTCCAGGTGGCTTGCACAGTTTTTGACGTTACAATTTAAGTTTTCACTTTTGGAATTCCCCTTCATTTGTCTTGACATTTATTATGATTCTAATTTAATCTGAAAATATAAGCCATCTGATTTGATCAGGAAAATTTGTAGAACGAATAATAATGAATGTAGGTTTAGTTAGAGACAAAAAATATATGTACTATATTTAAGCAGATATTTGCTGCTATAATGGGTTTTCGCTTCCTTGACATTTAGCTTGACTGATTAAGATTGAGAGCTAGCTGGCACTTGGGACTAAGACGATATGTTAAGAATATCACAGAAATTATATAGATATTTTTGTAGGAGCTTTGCAAAGGTATTTAAGTTTTAAATTATATTGTTTAAGCACTGATTTTTAATCAATAAAATAATTCTTTAAAATAACATTAAGCTTCTAAAAGTATATTTACAAAAAGGAATTTATTTTGGAACTAAAATTTAAAATTATTACAAAAATCAATTAGTTTAAGTGAATTTAAAATTTCCAAAAATCCACATGTTTCACAGAAAACAATTCAATCTCTCTAAACACAAAAACCGCTATAAAAAGTTATAGCCTATACACAAAAACATCGTAAAAATCTACTCAAGTTAAGCTGTTTACAATGGGGAAATAAAACCAATTAACCGAATACATCCATCAGACCAAATTAGAAACAAAATCATGTCAAAATGTATTTTATAAGTAGCTCTTTAGATGTTCTTTTTTTATATACATCAAAAAAGTGTGTGAACTTGAACTTGAGGGGCTGAGTTCACAGCGGCGACAACGACGAAGGCAACGGCACTTTGACACTTTGGCAAATCGATTTCCATGGGAAAATGTTTTATTTTAATTTTTCCGAGTTATATTTTTTCCACTTTTTCGAAGCATTTGGGGTGTTCTCTATTTTTTTTTTGGTTTGGTGCTTTACGTAATGAGATTAAACGCTTGTATTTTTGTCAATTTGTTGCAAATTGTCGTGCGTTTTTTTCGCTCTTTATTTTCGCTTTGTTTAGTATATAGACACGAGCTATTATTTATAAAAAATACGTTTGTTTCATAGATATATAGATCTGCGATATGTACATTATGCTGCTGCTGCTGCTGCTACTGTTGTTGGTTTCTTTTTTCGTTATTTGCTTTTTGGGATTGTTCTAATTTGAAATATATTTTTTGGGGGGGATTTGAGCGCGCCGCGATCTTTGCGACACGATGTTTAAATTCGAACTGAATGGCACAAGTAAAATATTGGCCGTGGCTAAAAATGATTCTTCTGGCCGGCCCGAAGAAGAATCTTCGGAGAGAGGAAGAGACTGCTCAGATGAGAGAAGAATTCTTTTGAGGACTTTCGGGGGAGCCACGAGGAAGAATGCAGGCTCGTTTGACTAGGAATTTTATTCGTTTATATTTTCTTATTTTGATATTAAACGGTTTCTCGTCTTTTGCCTGTTCTTCTACAGCTTTGCTCTAGTTTTTGTTGGCCCGATCAAGTTGTCTGCCTGTCGGAATATCCACCTCCCCCGCCCTGTCTTCCTGTAATTACACGCGATCTAAAACGGCATGTGACTATATATATCTATATATTTTTTGGAGGGAATTTCTTGCTTTGGAAGACAGCTAAATTTCAACTCTTTAATAACCAACATGATTTATGATTCATATACAAGAACCGCGCCCACTTTTTGGCGCAATAAAAATAGAAAACATTTGTTTACATTTTGGGATATAACCAACAAATTTTTAGGCAGGTGATGAAATTAAAAAGGAAACCACCAAAGTTATGACTAACCAAAATATGAGGGATAATAAGGCAAGTAAAATATGTGAATAAACAATAGATAATTTGAACTGTAATTAATTAGCTTACAATGTGGCCTACTAAACTTTAATTTAAATTTAAAGCGGCTTAAATTTTATAAACAAAATTGTTAAAGAACTGCTTAATTTATTTTTAACAATTTAATACAACAATTCATTTTTAAATGTATTTAAATCCTTGCAAATTACAATAAATGTTAATAAATTTGTCCTAAAACAACATTTGGAATACAATTTATCCAATTCAATTGAATATTTCATTGCCACCACAGAATTTATACACACTAAATGCATTAAACATTAGCTTAGTTTACCTTCTCACATATTTATCGTGTCATTTGCACCTCCATTTGCACTCATTAGCAAATTTTAGCGTTCATAGTATATAATGTTATATTGGAAAACACTCAATATGCACCGCAGAGTGTGCCAAATACTTGTTGGTGCACTTACAGATGCGTTCGGGGCACCAGACTAAACAAACAAATACACCACAAATTTACCAACATAGAGAGCTGCTGCATAATTACAACTAGTATTTGTTTTACAAGCACACACAAAATATATTATATATAAAATAATATACGTTTAGATGCACATGTACCTGCTTAGAAGCAGACAGGTTGTCCCTGTCATGTCACTAGTTTGACATTTCCTTATTGTTGTGTTGTTGTTCGTTCATTGTTTGTTATTCTTAATGAACATTATTTTCATCTTTTTTTTAGATTATAGAATAATATTTAAAAATTTAATAAAGAAATATGGAAGGGTTGAAAGAACATGTTTTCTAATTCATTTTACTAGAAAAGCGGTTACAGTGTATTTTCATTTGAAAAACTTAATCAACAATAAGAAATATTCATCATCTAACCAAGACTTAGATGATTTATTTTTTTGATATTTTAGTTCAATTAGTTTTTAAATAAATTCATAGATTAAATCAACCACTGTGACAGCACAACCTTCAACCTCATGAAAATGTATACTTGCCATTTTGGCAATGCCAAATATTGGCCGACAAAATATGGTATTGTGTCAATAATATTTGTTTATTTACATGACATCAACACAAAAGGAAAAGTTCGTTACACCAGCCTCCTGGGGGAGAACTCAGCGGAGGAAATGTTAACAAACGCCGAAATGCCGAAAATGCTCCTGACAATTGTGCGGGTGGAAAGGCTTTTTGCATAGATCGAAATTGAGAGAGAGAACAGGGCGACTAATTAGGGGAAAATGCCAATTGAGCCATGACAAGATTTATTATTGTCGTGCCGCTGTCATTTGATAATTTATCAGCCAGAATATGTTGCAGTTTTTGGCAAGTGGGAAAACGTATATTGTGGCCACTCAATTAGAGCATGAGGTTCGTTTCGGTTCTATTTCTGATCATTTCTGCACCACTGTGGCGAAGACGTCATTGCTAAAAGTCAGAGAAAACACAATGGCGAGGAGAATGAAAATCGAAAAATGGTGAAAATGTGTGAAAATCATGTGACGACAACAGCGAAACAGAATTAGTATCTGGGAATCCGAATCGTAATCGCACTCAACGTGATTGTGGACATGTGCACATCAAAGGATTTCTTCACGGGATGCTGTTCAGCATCAAATAGAACAAAACCTGAATAAGTCTGAGAAAAAAAGAGGAAAAATCTAAATGAAAGGCGGAAAGAAAACAAGAAATCTCAAGACAAACAATTCCTCGGTGATGCAATTGATGAAATTGAAATTGAAATTGAATAATTAAGGAAACATACCTCCAGCAGCGGAGACTGGTTTTCCAGAGGCACTAACGGTCGTTCCGGCACGGGTCTCGTTGCAAAATAATAGGCAACGCTTGCTGCCAAACTGCTGAGGGTTAAGGTGCCCAAAGTGCCGCCCAGATAGTACAGATAGCCATCAATCTCGTCCCCTAAGAAAAAAAAGAATGCAAAAAAAGCAATATTATTAAACAATTTTGAGGAAAAAGACGAATTTTAAAAGTATTTTCTATCAAGAAGAGGGTTATCTGAATTATTGGATAATGGATAATTAAATACATAAAAAACTAAATAATAATTACTTAAATTAATATTCCAAAACCTCATTTGCTTCTCTTTCAATAATAAACATTCAATTTAATTAATAATGCAACTTCTACAAACAAAATATGTAAACAATATTTTCACTAATTTAAAAACAAAAGTTCTTGGGTTTTATTTACATGTCAAGAATAGCTGCTGTTTAACTTTATGTAAACAACATTATATTAAAAGCTAATACTTTATAATTATTTAGGAAATATACAAATAGCTTTACATTTTAAGTGAAATTAAAATCATGTAAATATGGCAAAAACATTTGGTATACATGGCGTATGCGTAATAATTTAGTCAAAAATTCAACTGCTTGCAAAATTTTACTGGCTTGTAGTTACGTTTAATTAATTGTAATTGCTAGTGAACTTGGAGAGCTTATTTGTTAATTTGATAAATATTTAATTACTTTTTTTTATACAGAGATTTTATAATTCAAGGAATACTTTAATTATCTTATCGTATACATGGCGTATGCGTAATAATTTAGTGAATTTAAAATTCAATTGTTTGCAAATTTTATTGGATTGCAGTTATTTTTAATTATTTTTATTTGTTAAGGAACTTGAAGACCTCAATTGTTAATTTGATAAATATTTAATTACTTTCTTACATACAGATACAGATATTAAAGGAATACCTTTATAAAAATAAATACTTTTCATTTTAAGTAATTAATTTGATAATTTGATAAATTGCTAAAAAAGTAATCTAAGCTAATTGAGCATAAAATGTTGGCAATTATTTTTAAAACCTTACCAATTAAATTAATATTTTAGCTTTAAATTGGTAAACAAATTAAGCAGGGCAATAGCAACTTCATTTATAGTATTTTTGATATTTTCCAAGTACATTTTAATTATTGCAATTAAATCAATAATATATGTACATTTTAATTGAATTTATATTACCAATCATTTTTATGGCTTTTTGTAAAAATCAAAACATTTTAAATTCAAGGTGAAACATAATACTTACAGAAATATGAAAAATTGCTGACTATCAAATGATTGACGTAGGCCATAACCGATTTCTCCGGCGTCATCGTTTTCTGTTCGTTCTCTTTTAACTAATATTATTGTTGTTGTTATATTGGTGTTGTTTCTGTTGCAGTTGTTGTTGTTTGTAGTTATTCTTTGCTACCTGAGTGAATGTTACGTGTTTAGCTTAATGATTGCCCGCAAAAGATAGCCTGCAAAATAATCAATAAAAGTGTAAAACATTAGTTTTTTGTTTCGTTTCTTTTGTGCAGTATTTTTATTCCACAAGTAAATATAGATTTTATAATTGTAGGTTTTTCTTGAGATCCAATGCACTTGCTTTTGTAAATATTTGCCAGTTCCCATGCTTAGAGAATGCAGTCAAGCTGAACCCTCAATTTACTGCCTAATTAGAGGGGTTATCCATATGGACGTTACCACACATTTGTATATATGATATAATTATCTATATCGATAGATAATTGCCATTGGGCCCCTTGACAAGTCAAGTGACAACAATTAAATTGCCTTCACTATGGAATGATTATATATTTAGGGTAGATTGAGCGGATGAGATATGTATGAGAAGTAATGAATGCAACGAAAATCATTTGTCAAAGTCCACACTGATCAATTTCTATATAGAATTTAGATCTGATGAAATATATTTGTATATATACTACGATTTCGGACAGACAGAGAATATACTTGTCCATCAGTTATTGCGGCTTTATCTGTAAGGTTTTAAAGGCGTCTTATCAGCCACTTGCAAAACAACAAACTGAAAGTTGCAACTGAAAGCCGAGCAACAAAAACAGATTAAGGTTGGCACTCAAGGCGTTTTTATGCGCTCTAATTTTTAATTGTTTGCTTCACTTATTTTTATTAACCATTTTAGTAAATATTTTTGATATTTCTTACTAGCTTTATTAACCAAATAACTTTTTTTTATGCAAGTCAAAGTTTAAAGATGAGCCTTAAGTAACTGAAACATAAATGAAAAGGGTTTATATTTAAAATGCTGGCCTCAAAGTCTACTTTTTACTTCTCATTGACTTGTAAATTATGGATTCAAGTATGTAGCTTCCGTCAGCTGCTTGACTTTGATTTGTAATCCTACTTAACCTCCAGCAAATGCACCTGCACTATAAACTATGTATATTCTTTGGTTAAACAACTGGTTTTCTAACATTGAATATTTAATTTTAGAATTTTCCAAACACTTTGCTTTAGTTTTCGAAGCAGTTCTCAAGCTGGCAGGGAATTTCCCGGAATTTCAAACCGGTTTACATTGCATGTAAATATTCTCATTCCATATATAGGAAATTGTAATGATTGAAATTATCATAAGCGAGTTTTGTTCAATGACAAATAGACAAGTTTGTGTTTTCATTGTTTTTCCAGGTTTCTCCCAGCATAAATAAATTGTTGTTGAAGCTAATATTTTATGCAAATATCTGTTAATTTATGGTTTATATTATGTTTATGTTACCATAGAAACTTTAACTAGCAAATATTTATTTATATTAAACATATGCCTTTTTTTCTGGCTTGTCTGGAGTAAAGAAAATATTATTTACTGAGAGTTCTTAAGCCGATTTGTTTTGCCACTTCTGAGTTTTCCCCGTCTGCATTTGTGGAAAGCCAAACAATGTCCAGCCACCGAGCAGGCCGACCCACTTCAACCACATGCACAAGAGGCCAGTGGAGCGCATCCACCGAGCTTTTGGATGGCTGATAAGACTTGGGCGGCGCAGCCAGAAGAGGCAACAAGAACAGGGAAGCCTTTATCAGTCCGGGAGTGAAACTTTGCACCCAGACATCTGGTCGAGGCCGTCGCCGTCTCCCTAAGCAGATTATTACTCGTTGGACAATGCAGACGAATGACCCGAAAAGTTGGAAGACTTTTAAATACTTGGCTATTTTGTTATTGTTATTGGTAAAATTGTTGCATTCCTAGCAAAGGTTTTTTAGCCGATCTTAACACAGTTTGGGTGATTTATTTATTTGTAATATAAATATCAAATTTTATCTGATAAAAAAACATACAATTAAAATTAGATAAAGCCTGAATAATATTTTTTATTGGGGATTAGCAAATTACAAAATGAACTCCGTTAAGGTTGTACTCTGTAAAATATACATAAGTACTTTTAAAACCAAACAAAGAATTGTTTTCATGATTATCTTTCAACTTTTTCTTTATTATTGTAAACATTTCAAGCCTTCACCTAAATTCTTTCACTTGTGATAGATAAACATTAGCTGTGATAGATAAACGTTATCACATCATTTTTATGCTCAAAACAAACAAAGTTTATATAAATAACAAAAATTCAGCTTTGCAGCATCCGTTAAAGTAATAATATCTTTATTAATTCTTTATTCATTTTAGCATTAATCAGGAAAAGACTATATTTAAAAATAAATGTTTCTTTGGGATTATCCAACTTTATTTCATATATATTTTCTTTCTTATTACTTTATATTATTATTTTATATTATATTATTATTTTCCTGCTGATTTTTAGCCTACTTTTGAGGGTCAGAAAAATCGAAATACAAGTAAATTTAGATCCTTTGTGTGTGTGTTCCCAAAAAAGGAAAGAAACGTGCTTACATTATGCAACAATATATAAGTGAGTTTAGGCCATATATTGATTTTATAGACAGTTTTCTTGTTTGCCGGGTCAAATCAGGTTTGCCCAAAATGAGAAGAGGAAACTGAAGAGAACTAAGTATGTAGGTGACGATAAAGAAGGATAAAAAAAGGAGGAGGATACTGTGGGCGGGGATAGTAAAAGAGCGAGAGAAGCCTACGGAGGTCAAGGCGGGCACACATGCATTCTTTTTGTTTTTTGGCCATTGATTTTTGCTACTCGTAAATGTTTCTTACCACAAAATCTGGACTACTTGTAGATGAAACACATTTGTCGGGTGGCGGCGTGTATTTATATATTTTGTAGGCACTTGGCCATATATCCATACACTTAAATTAGCCTGGGAAAATCAATGAAATGTTTACGTTTCGGCACTCGCGGGTTCCTCTTCTCTTGTTTTTTTTTTTTACCGGGTCGTTTTTGGGAGGCGCGGAGGGGGGCGGCGGCGGACAGACGTGGAGGGGCCGCTAAGAGAGAGAGGAAAAATCTTAGAACCGAGCACACGGAACACCAAAAAATCGAAAACTGAAAAAATTACTCTAAACGTTGCGGCGGCCGAACGTTCAAAACACAACTGAAGACTGCCAGCGGAGGAACTTGGAAACAAAGTTCAGTCCGTTGGCGTTTGAGTCGACGTTTTGAGCATGCGTGCAACAACAACAACAGCCAATATAACAACAACAACAACAATAACAACAAAAGCAGTTGCATGAATGAAGCCCCGAAGAGAGCTAAAGAGAGTCCCAGAGCTTTCTCTAAAGTAAACTTGGAAAAATATATGTTACTTGAAATTGTAAATTTAAGATTTATAATTTACAAAAACTAAATAATATTTCTGCGTATTTAGAAATCTCTAATAATTCTAAAAATATATATATTTATTTTTAAATCAATTTTTTAATATTTTCCTTGAGTGTGGGAGAGCTCCAACGAGAGAGAGCTCCATGTGGCCGAGAGAGCACAGCTCCAGTCATAACAAACAACGGCCAAAATGGCAAACAAACTACACGTGCTATAGAAATCTGTTAGCTGAAGAGGGGGGCGGTGGGCGGTGGGCGGTGGTTTGGCAGAGAGCAAAAGGTGCAAGGTGCTCGGGCCCAGAGCCGGCTGCCAAGAGAGAGAGAGAGAGAGCCAGCAAGCGAGCGTGGGAGCCTGCAATTGTGTCTGGTTGGTTGTTCTTATGGCAGTTCCAGTGGGGGGGAGGCGGCAGGGGGGGGCCAGGAACCTGGGGAAGCGGCAGACAAACGGCTGACTTTTTATGGCCAGGAGCAATGATGGTGAGAGGGACAAGTTGTTTGCCTCGCGTGACGCACTTGCTCCATAAGGTCCTGCAATGCGACATGTTTGGCGAGGGAAGGTCCAGGATATTGAAGAATGTATACATCGCTCTTGAGGTATTTTAACAAATGTAAGGAAAATTCATTATATTCATTATAAATTTTATATAGTTCTATGGAAATAGATTTTTTAATGAAATAAATAAAGAAAACGTAAGAGATTATAATCGAGTGTTTTGAATTTCCTGCAAAATGTAATATTCAACATATGTAAATGTTTTCCAATGACTTTAATTTAATATTTCACAAGCATTTTCAATAAATTTAAAATTCTTTGTAATTTCTTTAGTAAAACCTTTTAAATCAACCCTCGCCCCTTTTGAAGCAGCAAACGACTGCCATATTATTTGTGTCCACAACGACAGCTGTCTCTCAACTGAAAAAGTTTATTGTCGAAGAATCTATAATTACTTGTAAAAGGTTAACTCGATTTAACTGTCAATTTTTCTAAAAAGTCCTTTAAATATAGCATGGGGAAGGAGTAAGGAAAAGTTAACTACCTATAATTAGGTGAATCAGCTAAAAGTGCCTGCAAATTGTGGCTGTGCGTATCTCAAAGATACTTGTGTTTGAGAGTTTGTGTGGGTTCTGTTTATTCAGGTTTTTGGTTGGCTTTTTTATGACTTCCCATAAAGTGGAAAGGGGTTCCAAGGGCATAATCAAACAAAACTGAGTGAAAACTCTTCAAAATTTAATGTATTCAACACTTGGAGAGTATCTTTTAAATTTTTCATCGAGCATACTTCGAGGCGACCTGATTTAGTGGGTATCTCAACCGTCAGATACTTTTGGGGTCAGCTGTTGCCCCAGTTTTTTTCTTTTTTTTTTAAGGGGCTGCCTTGTCGGGAGGGGTCAGTGTCATTCTTTCTTTTTTTTTATCGGATTTTGTGAACCGCAAACCACAAAAGTTTAAATGTTTACTTAAAAACATGAAAAGCTTTTTGCATTCTTCGAAAAAAAGAATACTTTAAGTGCTTATTGTTTGGTTAGCACTCGAACTATGGACAGTCGTGAGGTGAAAATATCTTTAGAGGACTCCCCTAGCTCCGAGGGAAGCTTCGCCAGTACCACTAGTGGACCATGCTGTGGCCTAGGAAGCGATTTGGAAGTGGAGCTGGAGGAGGTTAAGCCACAGGAACTCATACGCCCCAAGGATTTGCAGATATCAAAGAATACAAAGAAGAAATGTTCCAGCCAACTTTCAGGAGGAAATAGTTATGCCACAAATAAAAATGTGGCTGAAGGTGGAAAGAGAATTTTAAATATTTAACTTTAAATAATATAATACTACATTCCTGCAGGCCTTATGGATATAGCCTTACTCTCGGCCAATGCAAATCAATTGCGTTTTTTGATCACCTACAACGACAAGGCCTCCACTTATATATACAGCATGATTATGGTGATACTTTCCCTGGTGCTGCAGCTGCTGGTTGGCATAATGCTGATCTTTAAGGTAAGACATTATATTAATTAAAAATTTTATCAATTCATATATATATATACAAATCTCCCCACCAGAGACGCCTTAAGCGGATCCAAAGTCCAAGTTACGAGAGAACAAATGATCTTCTGGTGATGGGTGTCTTTATGATTACAGTGATCAACATAATGCTGGCTGCCTTCACCACAACCGATGGCAATTCTCATTAACAAGAATCAATAATAATAATATTCGCATAATATTTATATTTAAAATTGTATTTGATACAATATAACAGAAAGAACTATATAGTAAATGCTAAGGTAACACGGAGAGAACCTTCAATGGACGACCGAACGATCGTTCAAATATTTCCAGCGGCTCTCACACATAAATGCACTTGACGTATCTGACGTACGATATCTCAGCTTGTGTGGGGGACTTGGATTTTGGGTTTTTTTGGGGCTTAATAATTCCTAACCCGAGTAATCCTTCTTGATGCACTTGGCAATGGTGCTCAGCTGCATGTTGGTGGTGCCCTCATAGATGGCTCCGATCTTCACGTCACGGTAGTACTTCTCCTGGGGGAAATCACGGGTGAAGCCCACACCGCCCATCCAGTCAACGCACTTAATGGCCGCCCTCTGGGCCACCTCGGAGGCATAGTACTTGGCCATGGCGGCCTCCTTCAGGAAGGGCACACCCTGCTCCTGCAGACGGGCGGCATTGTAGGTCATCAGGCGGGCAGCCTCGATCTCTGTGGCAACGGTGGCAATCTGGTGCTGCATCGACTGGAAGTTGTAGATGGCCTCGCCGAACTGCTTGCGCTCCAGCAGATAGGGAATGGTGGCATCGAACGTGCCCTGGGCCAGGCCCACCATCTGGGCGGCGATGCCAATGCGTCCCTCGTTCAGGAAGCCAGCGGCATACTTGTAGCCATGTCCGAAGGTACCCAGGATATTCTCCTCGGGCACACGGACATTGTCAAAGGTGAGCATGCAGGTGCCAGAGGCACGGATGCCCAGCTTATCCTCGGGCTTGTTGACAATCAGTCCAGGGGTCTCGCGGTCCACAATGAAGGTGGTGATGCCGCGGTATTTCTGTAAGAAAAATTATGGAAAAATTTCTATTATTAGTTATGAAAAGTAATTTTCATTTTTCGAGATTTAAATGCTTTTTTAAAAAACGAACAATCTACAGATTGAACTTTAATCTGATAGCGATAAGATGGCCATTTTTTAAACACACTTAGAGATTAGCTATGGAAAATATTAATAGTCGAAAAGGTTCAATGAAAAAGTAAAAACTAGGCTCCGAAAAATATTAAGATTAAATTATTCTACTTATTTTTTAGTTTTCAGATGACCTTTATGCCATAATTAAATATTAAAAAATCTAAATTACTACTTACATCCTCTGGCTTGGCATTGGCAAAGACCAGAAAGACTCCAGCCACATCCGAGTTGGAGATCCACATCTTGGTGCCATTGATCACATAATGGTTGCCATCCTTCTTGGCCACCGTCTTCAGGGAGAAGGCATCCGAGCCTGCTCCGGGCTCAGTTAGGGCAAAGCTACCAGCATACTCCTGGGCCAACTTGGGCAGATACTTGGCCTTCTGCTCGGCATTGCCAAACTTGATCATCAGCGAGTTGACCAGGGTGTTGTGGATGTCCACAAAGGCGGCCACGGCGGGATCGATCTTGGACAGCTCCTCAACCACAATGATGTTGGTCATGAAGTTGCAACCACTGCCGCCCAGCTCGGTGTCGATCTCAATGCCCATGAGGCCATTCTCGAAGACGGCCTTAACCACAGAGGGATCGAACTTGTGCTCAAAGTCCATTTTCTTGACCAGGGGCTGGATCTGATCTTGAGCCAGTTTGGCAACTGAAATTAAAGAGAGAAAAATGTGTTAAAAAATTAAATTTATGTAGGGAAAAAATTCTTCAGATTATATTTATAAATTTTTAAAAGTGTAAAGCTTTTTAAATGTTTTTTTGGTAAAATTGATGATCATTAAGTAAAAGCTTTTGTTTGTTTTTTAAAGCTTTAAACAACTTTTAACTGCACGTTTTTTATGGAATAGAAATCGGTAAAAAACGAGTCGAAAGCTTTTTTAATTTATTTACTTTTTTATTTATTCTTCTAAGGGGCCTGATGTGTTTGCTGTGGGGGTATGTCTCTATATAAACATGTTCCTATATAGCTTTATATATTGGATACGAAATTCAATGTGTGGGTGCTCGGCGTGTGTCTTTTTATCAGCAGATTCTCCCCCAAGTTATTCTCCGATCGCGTGTGGGGCTCTCTCAGCAGTTTTTTCTTTCCATTTTGTATTATTCTTGCCGAGCGTTTATTATTGATCTTTTTTTAAGCATTTATTTTTCCCTGACTTGGTTTTGTTGTCTTTCTAAAAGGCCAACAACTGGCAGACCCACAAAATTTCTCACACCCTCGTCCTGTTTCCTTTCCTCCTGCTTTTTTGCATTTGTTTTGCATTCATGATGGGAAATATTTAAATAATTTATTTAGTTTGTATATTCATTTAGTTTTCCTCGCCATATGTGCGTTGAATATGGAAATTTTTCCAACAGGTGTGACGTGTCCCAAGGGATGCCTTTGAACCATTTATTTGTCCTAGTTTTTGGCAAAAGGGAAAAATCCTTGCTTTATCTTAAAGGAAATTCAAGCGGATCTTTAAATTTCTTTATTTATTATTATTATTTCTTAAGCTTTTGCAAAGAGAGAAGACTGTACTAGTTTATGGAATATTTTGTAGACAACTGTACCAGTTTCTGGGAGCATTTTTATTTATTTTAATCTAAAAAATTCTGGTAAAATTTAAATAAATAATTTCCTTGTGTACTTGTACTTAAAAGTATTGAGAAAAAAATATATAAAAACCAGTTAAACTCTATGCACTTAGCCACTTTGCATTCAGCTCAGATTACGCAACCATCGGACCATATAGACACACATACTCTAACCTGGCATTATTTCTCTACATATAGAAACCCATATAGATTGAGACCAACTTAATGATTGATAAGGGGGGACAAAGGAATATTTATTTGCCTAAAAAACAATAATATGATAAAATTAGAGTAAAAATGTAACCTTCCCAACTAGGAATTGGCTGGTTGTTTGCGATCAGGAGGTGAGTCCTGTCCGCTCTGCCAATTCAACTCTCTAGGGAAGGGCGCCACCAAGAGTCACGCCCTCGGTTGCCCGGCATGATCACTAGAACAGTGACCACAGGTGGGCGGAGGGCGTGAAACAGTGGCATTTGATTGCTCTATCACAAGTGTAACGCTTTCCGGTTGACGTTTGGAAAACCAAAACCGAACAGCTGACTGACTTGTGAAAAATCTAAGAAGATAATAAATTCTGTTTAATTTTTTTAAGGACTGGAAAATTCATTGAGATACAAGAGCGGCTTCGAACTCGCGCTTTAAGGGGTATTTCTGGTTTTCTTGATTTTACCGGCAGCTCAACGAGGAACGCCAACGCCGGCCAAGCATAGGCAGCGACGAAAATCGTGGTTCAGCGGTGGCGGCAGCGAAGAGTTATTTTTAGACTACGTGTGTGAAGGCTTGCGTCTGTATGTGTGTGTATGCGCCACCCACCCCCTTTTTTTAAGAAATTCTTTTATGGAAAATATTTATTTTTCTATTTTGAAAACTTCCAAATAAAATATAAAATAAATTAAATAGTATAAAAATAAAGGAAAGCAATGGAAAAATTTAAATCTCAAGAAAAAGCTAATGATAAGGTTAGACCTTGAACTTGCCAAGTTGGCAGCATTTATGGCAACACCTATAAAGCTTTTTAAGAACATAAAATGTCCTTAAAACAGCAGCTAGCAAAAAATATATTTTTAGAGAATATTTTTCTTCACAAATTAACACTTTACATATTTAATTTTGAATTTTGTTCACACCTAATAAATTAATAATTAGCAAAGATATTTTCTACATTTTTACAGATTGTGACTTTTATTTTTAATCTGAAAACCAAATATTTTCCATCTCTAAAGGATCAAAAGTATCCTTGAAATAGTTTAATAATTAGTACTAAATTTGTAATATATTTTTATGATTTTGAAAGGATAATATTGCCTTTTTGTTATATGGAAAAATATATAAATATATCATTTTTGCGCACCCATAAGGCAAATTAATTCAATTAACTTTTTGCCTATTAAAAAGTCAAATCAAAGAAAGGAAAAAAATAAAGGAAATCATACAAGGAAAATTCCCACAAAATAATATATAGAATCAATATCAGCATGAAAATCCTCAAAACCTGCTGGGACTGATATTAAATAACATTTTTCTTCTACTATCAAAATAAAAATGTGCTTATCTGGCAAGCAACCGTCCCCCACTCTCTGTCCCCCTAACTAAACACACTTTATCAGCAGAAAAAAAAGAATAAATACTCGAAAAAAATATTTTCACCTACTCTATATTAATGCAGTCCAGCTTATAGGGGAAAATCGAAAATGAATAATAAATAACAACAGGGGCAGCATCAATATGCGATGCTCGGAGTTACGTAACAACCAAGACAAACTAAACATCATAAAAAATATCTAAAAAATTCAGCATAGCCAGTAAAACACGCCTATTAAATTGGGGTTATATCTGGGGATCTATATAGCTCAAAAGGTAACTCACCAGTCTCCTTCATCATCTTCTCGTCGTCGGTGAGGAAGGTGAGCGGGGGAGGAAGACCTGCCGCCGAGGACA
Source organism: Drosophila anomelani (assembly GCA_035045905.1). Classification (NCBI taxonomy): domain Eukaryota; kingdom Metazoa; phylum Arthropoda; class Insecta; order Diptera; family Drosophilidae; genus Drosophila; species Drosophila anomelani. The sequence continues at coordinate 18,274,785 of JAWNOO010000165.1, forward strand.
TGGCTGCATTTTGCTGACGTGCCGCAGCATTAACCAGCTAACACAAAAAAAATAAAATAAAATTAGACCACAAATTAATACAATTAAAGCCAAAGTGTCTCTTTGCGGGGGCGTGGCACACACTTACCATGCGCACAGGCAGTTTCTTCAGGCTGTTCATCATCTTGATTGTCTGGTTGAGAAGAACTAATTTAATTAAGTAGCCAAACTGGACTTTACTAAGGATTTTTGGACCAGATCCACAGCGACAACCAGTTGCTCAAAGACGACTGAAATTTCCATTCTCCAGCAGCAGCGACGATCACCGAAGAGCAACAAGATTTTCAAACAAAGCTTTTCAAAGCTGTTCTGGCTGTTGATCTGGCTTTATTTTTAACGTCAGTATTATTGAAGCCTTTTAAATTATGTATTTTTTTATTTGCTTAATTTTAAGAAAAATAAACAGATGAGTTCAATTCGTATTTCTATATTTCCTTAAAAAAACATATAAATAAATATGACAAAATATTATTTTAAAAGTAAGAAATGAGTGTTAGTATGTAAAATAACGATTGTAAAATTCAAATATTTAGGGTCACACCAATCGGTAATTGAGAGAGGGCGCGAAAATGTTTTCAGCATTTTGTGGCAAGACCGCAAACTGTCAAATTTCTTCCATTAGCAAAACTCTTTAATGTTAGATTCCATAAGCAAAATTTCCAGTTTTGCTTATGGAATTTCCAGAGTTTGGCTTATGGGATTTCCAGAGTTTTGCTTATGAGATTTCCAGAGTTTTGCTTATGGAATTAACAGCGTTTTGCTTATGGAATTAACTGAGTTTTGCTTATGGAATCTAACAGTAACAGAATCTAACTATCAACAGAACATGGCGCCTAAATTTAAAAGCAAAAACGTAAGCGAAGTCACACTGGGTTCGAAACGACATGAGGTGTGGAAATAATGTTTTTAGAAACGCATAATGTATATAAAATATATATTAAATAAATAATAAACAGCGATGCGATCTTCCTTCGTTGTTTTCTACATTCTAGGGAAATTTAATTAAACTCAACGTAATAATTATTTAGGCCCAGTTTTTTTCCTCTGCATGGACGCAACAGCGGAGGAGACAAACAAAAATTGAAGTGTGGCCGAATTCCCAATCGATAACTGGGAACAGATTTTGTATGCAAGTGGGAACGGGCATGAATTCCCAATCGGTAACTGGGAACAGATTTTGTATGCAAGTGGGAATGGGCATGAATTCCCAATCGGTAACTGGGAACAGATTTTGTATGGGGAAAAATGGGAGCAAAATCCCAATCGGTAATCCTAGTGATGCTGAAAACATCGATTTATCGAACATCGATATCAACAAAAACATCGCTAAAAATATCGATGTTTTCAGCGTCTTTACAACACCGCCAACTGTCAAACCTTTCTTTTTTGGGGCTTTTTCGACGGTAAGTGCGTTTTCGTGGTAAATTTCGTTTTTGGCCTGCCATCCCCGCATATTATTCCATATAAACAATGAAAACCGGGAGGCAACGCAGAGCCAGACTCGATAAAGTGAATATTGCGAGTTTTCAGAAACGCAAACTAACGTAGTGCCCACTTTTTGTTTACAGTCCGCAGCACAAGCAAGATGAAACTGAACAAGTTCGTGTCGTCGTCGCGCAGGAAGAACCGCAAGCGCCACTTCCAGGCTCCCTCCCACATCCGTCGCCGGCTCATGTCCGCCCCGCTGTCCAAGGAGCTGCGCCAGAAGTACAACGTGCGCTCGATGCCCATTCGTCGCGACGATGAGGTCCAGGTGATCCGCGGCCACTTCAAGGGTAACCAGGTGGGCAAGGTTGTCCAGTCCTACCGCAAGAAGTTCGTCGTCTACATTGAGAAGATCCAGCGCGAGAACGCCAACGGCACCAACGTCTACGTGGGCATCCATCCCAGCAAGGTGCTGATTGTCAAGCTGAAGCTCGACAAGGACCGCAAGGCCATCCTGGAGCGCCGTGGCAAGGGACGTCTGGCTGCTCTCGGCAAGGACAAGGGCAAGTACACCGAGGAGACTGCCGCTGCCCAGCCCATGGAGACCGCGTAAATTACCGGCAAACAGTCTGGATCGCAATCGCCACTGTGACGTCGCTGTTTACTGTTTTTACCGTAACGATTAGTGTAAAAAACAAAAACAACTAAAAATCGTGTGTGAAAATGCAGCCATTCTTTACAATAAAGAACAGTTGATTTCTCGCAAAAATTGACAATGAATCGTTTGCCTTTAAATGTATCAAATGTTTGTTTTTAAAAGGTGCAATCTTGGATCTGTATGAAATCTCTGGATCGGCGGCCCAAGAGTGGTTTTCTCTGGACTATCTTGGACATTGTTTGTTTTTTCCGGAATATGTTGGACATAGTTTGATGAGCATGTGCAATGTTTACCATAATTATATATCAGTGGAATTGATTTCTTGGCTAACATTTGCTTTCATAAAACATAAAATTGTGATGGAAATTTTAGGATTAATTCATAAAATTCCAAAATATTTACACCGTCGATGTATATATAAAAACAGGTGGTTACAAAATTAGATTTTATCTGATTCCAATCTGGGCTTTCACGCTGGCTTAACTTTTTTATATTCTTACAGCAATGATTTGGTTCTTGGTTAACTATTGTGCTTTTTTTCTAGCTTGGAATAAACATGTTATTAATACAAGGAATTTGTGAATTGGGAAAATTAACTTTATTTGTTTAAATGAATTATTGGTAAATTGACATGTTTTTGTATTTGATTAGTTCATTTTGATTTTTACATGAATATCTATGATATATGAGAAGACACTTTGGTTTGTGTTCTGTGGCATTGGTTAGATCAAGTATTATTCTTAGTAACGGCTACCCCCTTTATTTATTTAAATTAAGTAACATATTTTTGTGTTTGATCAGTCCATTCTGATTTTTATATGAATATCTATGATATATGAGAAGACACTTTGGTTTGTGATCTTACATTTTTTATATTCTTACAGCAATGATTTGGTTCTTGGTTAAATATTGTGTTATTAATACAAGGAATATGTGAATGAGGAAAATTAACTTTATTTGTTTAATTCATTCAAATTAACATGTTTTCGTGTTTGATCAGTTCATTCTGATGCTTAAATGTATATCTTTGATATATGATAAGACACTTTGGCCTGTATTCTGTGGCATTGGTTAGATCAAGTATTCTTATTTTTAGTCATGGTTTAAATTAAATTAACATACTTTTGTATTTCATCAGTTCATTCTGATTTTTACATGAATATCTATGATATATGAGAAGACACTTTGGTTTGTGTTCTGTGGCATTGGTAAGATCGAGTTTCTTATTATTAGTAGCGGCGACCCCCTTGCTGCTTGTTAGAATTATATGGAACGTGACGTTTCTCCTCTCGTTTCTTGCCCTTCGATGGTTTTGGCTCCTCCTCGTAATCTTCGCCAAACTTGCGCTTGATTTCTTCCTTAATAAATGCTTTTCTCTGCGATCGGAACATGCCAGTGGGCTCCCTTACTATGTTGGCGGTGGCACAATAAACCTGCGGATCGTAATCGGGTGCGTCCTCGTCATCCCAGTTCTCGTCGCACTCGATCTTGGCGTGTTTGGTGTCTTCGCTCAAAACGGCAGCAGCACTGGTCTGATACTGGACTATAATCTTGCGATCGTCACAGATTTTAAGGTGCGACTATTAAAATATTGGGTTTTAGAAGCTGTATACTAAATATTTTGGGTATGACTTACATAGTACTCTTGCTCGGGGATCAAATGCAACTTATTAAAGGGGCAGGCCATTAGATTGATCTGGTCTTTGTAGAGCTCACGGCATTTTAAGACGTGCTGCTGGAGTCGCTTGCGGAGCATTTTGTGCTCCTTGTTGTACGGACATAACACCATATCTGATTCATCGCAGTCCATGGCTAATAATTCAATCAATTTTAGAAAAATCTCGGCTTATAAATATTTTGCATATGCTTCCCGGTCCTTTCAGATAGTGTTGATAAGCGTTAGGAAATTTTCAAGCCATTGCTACTGAAATTTCAAGCTGTGCGATAGTTGTCACGTTTGAATCTGATAGTTTGTTTCTGGGAAGCATATTTTCTTAATTTGCTGACTTAAAAACGTTATTTTCGTTCTTAGTGAATAAATTAACATTTTTGTTATTGTAATTAAAGAAATATAAACAAAATAAACAGCATTGCTCACCACATTTAAATCAGCAGGTAAGCCTTCTTAAAATCAGCCTGATTTCGGTTTTATTTTTAGGATAATACCAGGGAACGTAAGTATTATAAGTTTTATTTTAAAAATCACATGATAATAATTACAGATCGATTTATATTTTTTTTATCATTCGTAATGATTAAAATTGAGTAATATTATATTAATCTATAATAATTATTATTTCTTCTCAAAATTCATGAGATCATGATTACATTATCCCAATTTCACAGGGAAGCGGAGGGGGGCGTGTCAATCCCATAGCACACAATTGATCCTTCGGCTGTGCTCTAGAAGTGCATATAATAAAATTTGCAAAAAATATGCATAAACCCCGTTAAATTATCGAACGAGTTTTATTATTGATTTGAAAAATAAAAATCGAAAATAATTATTATTTTTGAGGTTTATTTTATTAAATCAAAAATAATAATAATTATTGATTTTTATTTCTTTGTTTATAAATAATGATTATGTATAGATTTTTATATTTTTGGTCAAAAAAAATAAATATTATAGATTAATATAATATTACTCAATTTTAATCATTATGAATGATATATATAATACAACTCCTAAAATAAATAATAATCCCGGAAATGGATAGATTAGACAACAAGGATTCACAGGAATTTTTATTTTTTTTAAGTGTTCTAAGTGGTTGATTTTTTCATTTTAAAATTTGACCGATAATCATTATTTACGTTCCCTGGATACTACGAATTAAAAATTCATTTCACATTAAGTTGGGCATTTGTCTTGAAATTAATTATTTTTAATTTAATTTTGCATTGAAGAATCGTATACAAAAATTGTGCCATGCCACTTAACTCATTACGTTTCTCGAATTGGTCACTTCACAACACTGCTTTTTATTAATAAACAACGCAGCTGTGGAAAATATTTATAAAATAGTGAAATACATCATTTTTATTCAATTTAGCAGTTTTATAAGCACAGCAGCAAGATGGGCAAGGGCTTCAACAACTACATGTGCAAGAAATTCTTCCATCCCGCCTCCAGGGACAATCTGAAAAGGGTACGTATTAATTCCTCTGACGAAATTAAGATTTTCTGGAAGGAATCTTCATGACACTGAATCCTCTTGCAGGTATGGATGGCAGAGCAGCAGGCCGAGGCGTACAAGAAAAAGCAGGAGGAGCTGCGCAATCAGTATGAAAAGGAGCAGAATCTTCACGAGAACAAGGCGATGCTCAGCAAGGATAGCAAGGATAAGCTGAGTGTCAACTTCATGTACGAGCCGCCGCCAGGAGTGCGAAAAGAACGTGAGAAGGACGACAACGAGCCGGAGTACAAGTTTGAGTGGCAGCGAAAATACAATGCTCCTCGAGAGTCATACTGCAAGGGTGACACAGAGATCCGGGACCAGCCCTTCGGTATCCAAGTGCGCAACGTTCGTTGTTTGAAGTGCCACAAGTGGGGCCACATCAACACAGACAAGGAGTGCAGCATGTACAGCATCTCGATGAGTGAGGCCCGAAAATTGCATGCAGAAAGCGAGGCCACAGACATAATGTCCAAGAACGTCCTCGAGGAGCAGATGAAGGAGGATGGATTCATGATGAAGCGATCCGCCATGGAGTTGCAGAGCATTCACGCCATCCGCCAGCAGCATCAACTGGTGCCCAGCGATGGCGAGGAGGAGGCAGCCAGCTCTCATCCACAAAACCCAGAGCTTCTCTTCCTCAAATCGCTGTCCAAGAAGCAGAAACTGAAGCTCCTGAAAAAGCTCGAGAAGATTGAACGCATGAAGCGAAAGGGCGATCAAACCATCAAGAAATCTTCAAAGAAAAAGGCCAAAAAGCATAAAGATGAAAAGGATGGCAAGAAGAGAAAATCTAAGAGTGAAAAATCTGGGAAAAAGGAGCGAAGATCTTCAGTTGGCGACAGTAGTTCATCCTCGTCGTCCTCCTCATCCTCGGAAAGTGAGGACGATCGCAGAAGGAATCACAAAGATGACAAGAAAAACAGCCAACATAGATCCAGGGATGCTGACAACCATCACCACCGACGAAGGGATGAACAAAGGAATCGCAGGGATCGTTCTCGGTCCAGAGATCGCTCTCGCTCCGTTAGCAGAGATAGAAGGAGGGAGAGAGAGCGCCGAGATCATCATTCAAGGCGATAAGACTTTCATTGTGAAACCAATTAACCACCAATAAAGTTTATGGATCATTTTTTATATCTTCTTCAAAACTGACATTATTTATAAATTCCTTGGTCACGAAATTAGATCCTGGCCAGCTGAGCTGTTGTAGAGGATCCAGCGGAAACGCAGAGTTCGGCGCCATGATTGCTTCCTCCCTCGCGCGAGATGCTCTTCACATGGATGTGGCTCTTGAGCATGGCAGCCCGTAGGATGAGCATCCTGGCGTGACGCTGATACTGCTTGCCCATTATCAGAGCCCGCTCGAAGGTGCTGTTCCTCTGGTCCGCCTCCTTGGCGTACAGGATCTTGTTGTGCGAATCGATGCGCGCCTGGATCTGCCCGTCCAATATCAGCTGCATGACCTCGTTCTCCAGATCGCCAACCGATGAATTGAAGGCCATGGCCATTTTGTGCATGTCTGCGGACATATAGGGACTGAAGTATTGGATCAGCGCCCTATTACGTATCTTGGTGTAGAGAACGTTGACATGGGGCGCTATGTACATGTCCACCAGCAGATTGTCTCGGATTTCGTCCAACAGAGTCAAGCAGGAGGCATACTTGCTTTCGTAGAACTTGAATATAATATCCCGCAGCTGCGGCTCCAGTTCCAAGAAGAGTTTGAACGATGTGGAGGCGATAACCAAGCGCTTTAGCTCTGGGCGATCGAAGGTGGCCAAGGCGCAGAGTCCACCGTAGACTGCCACATTGCTCGTGGAGATCATCTCGGGGAAATCGCAGTGATCAAAGTTGGCGTTGAGGAAGTGCTTGGCCGCCACCTTGTACTTCTTCTGCTGCAACTCCGCCAGCCCGGCGGCGCACTCGAGACGCGTGTGCACCTGGGCGTTGGCCTCCTTGGAGCCCTCGGCGAAATCGGGAGTGCTCTCCGCCTTAGAAATGTAGCTCATAACGTGGGCCCAGTTCTGAAGATAGATGGACACCTTGATGACGTTCAGGCACATGTTAACCACATGCTTGCCACTGGTGCAGTAGTCCCTGGCCCGGGAGTAGCACTTGAGGGCGTTGTTGAGGTCGCCGCAGCTAAGATAATGATCGGCCAGATCATCGTGACCACGACGAATGCTCTCCTTGATCGAATTGGACTTGTAGTTCTTCAGATCGGAGTCCAGTTTCTCCAGCTTTAGGGCTGCCTTCTTCGTCTTAGTGTCCACCCAGACGGCGTCATAGGCGAAAGCATCCTTTTCTCCGGCGGGCTGAGCCTGTCCCTGGGCCTGGGCCACCGGCTGAGCGGCTATATCCGGCAAGGGGGCAGCGGCCGGAGCACCAGCAGCAGCAGCGCCAGCTGGCTGATCTCCAACAGCCGGCGGAGCGGGTGCATTGCCGGCATTCAGATCGGCCAATCGCTTGTGCAGCACCTGGTAGAGATTAACGTTGTAGGTGCTCTGGACATAGGTAATGGCCATCTTCAGGGCCTCCACAGCCAAGACTGGGCAGACGTCCGCCACATAAATCAGACGATGAAGCCTCACGATCCCGGAATATTGATTGGCGTAAACCTCCAGATCTATGCTCGGGTTCTCCACCACAATCTGCTGCTCCTCATTATTCTCGTTATCCTCGTTAGGCGGAGCATCCACTTGCATCGGCTCCACGGCGTTCTTTTGTTTGCAAAAAAAAACAATATTTAGTAAAGAAAAAACGAAGGTATGCCGTAGTTTGACGACTATTCTCACCTGCATAAGAGGCGGAATCGGCAGGACGGGCATCTTGCGGCGATTTGCGGATAAAAATTCTCAATTCAGTTCTTATTTCTTTATTTTTCTTATATTTTTTCCGATTTGCAAATGATTCCAGTTTTTCGCATCGAAACCGGCACGAATTGGAGATGGAACCATCGCAGTCACGAATATATGCATATATTTTCAACTTTCATCAATATTTCATGTTCCATCTTCATTTGATGTACCTCTAAAGCCCCATTCAAAATAGTTTTATATTGAGTTTGAATTAAAACTCAAGAAATTGTATTAAATAAAAAAATAACATAAAAAATCACAGTTTTTGTCACTGTGGCTCCTTTCAGCTCCCCTCTACGTGACTGCATCGATAGCTTCCAAGATTTCCCAACACTGTTTTCCCACAGACAAGAAGAAGAAGAAGTGCACCACGCAGTGATAAACTTTCAATTGTTTGTGAAATAAACAATATAGGAAAGTACAAGTTTAAAATAAAATAAAACCAATATGTCGAACATAACGGCTGCGGTGATAGCAAACCGCAACAAGAAGCATTTCCTGGGCGTTCCCGCCCCCTTGGGCTATGTGGCCGGTGTTGGTCGAGGGTAAGTGTATCGAAAATTGTGCGTTTCCCTCCAAACTATAATTTTAATGATTTCTATGTAATTTCAGAGCCACTGGCTTTACCACCCGATCGGATATTGGTCCAGCCCGTGATGCCAACGATGTGTCCGACGATCGGCACGCTCCACCGGCCACCAAACGTAAGAAAAAAGACGAAGAAGAAGAAGAGGACGAAGACTTGAACGACTCAAACTATGACGAGTTTAGTGGTTACAGCGGCTCCCTGTTCTCCAAGGATCCGTACGACAAGGATGACGAGGAGGCAGATGCCATTTACGACTCGATAGACAAGCGGATGGACGAGAAGCGTAAGGAGTATCGCGACAGAAGGCTGCGTGAGGATCTGGAGCGTTATCGCCAGGAGCGACCGAAGATCCAGCAGCAGTTCAGTGACCTCAAACGCTCTCTGGCCAGTGTCACTTCGGAGGAATGGTCAACCATACCGGAAGTGGGTGACAGTCGCAACAGAAAGCAAAGAAATCCCCGTGCGGAGAAGTTTACTCCTTTGCCGGATAGCGTACTATCGAGGAGTCTGGGCGGCGAGTCATCCTCCACGTTGGATCCCTCGTCTGGCTTAGCGTCTATGGTACCTGGAGTGGCCACACCTGGCATGCTAACACCGACGGGAGATTTGGATTTGCGAAAGATTGGCCAGGCTCGTAATACCCTGATGAATGTGAAGCTATCGCAGGTTTCCGACTCCGTAACCGGCCAAACGGTTGTGGATCCCAAGGGCTACCTCACCGATCTGCAGAGCATGATTCCCACCTATGGCGGCGACATCAATGACATTAAGAAGGCCCGCTTGCTGCTGAAAAGTGTTCGGGAAACGAATCCCAACCATCCGCCAGCTTGGATTGCCTCTGCCCGTTTGGAGGAGGTCACCGGCAAGGTTCAGATGGCCAGAAATCTAATAATGCGCGGCTGCGAAATGAATCCCCAGTCGGAGGATCTTTGGCTGGAGGCAGCACGTCTCCAACCGCCGGATACAGCCAAGGCGGTGATAGCTCAAGCTGCTCGCCATATTCCAACGTCTGTTAGGATTTGGATCAAGGCTGCCGATTTGGAGACCGAAACCAAAGCCAAACGTCGCGTTTTCCGCAAGGCTTTGGAGCACATCCCGAACTCGGTGCGTCTGTGGAAAGCCGCCGTGGAGCTGGAGAATCCAGATGATGCCCGCATCCTGCTTTCCCGAGCTGTGGAATGCTGCAACACCAGTGTGGAACTGTGGTTGGCTCTCGCCCGCTTGGAAACCTACGAAAATGCCCGAAAGGTTTTGAACAAAGCCCGCGAGAATATACCAACGGACCGCCAGATTTGGACTACAGCTGCCAAGCTAGAGGAGGCCAATGGCAACATACACATGGTGGAAAAGATCATTGATCGTTCACTGACCTCGCTGACCGTTAACGGTGTGGAGATCAATCGCGATCACTGGTTCCAGGAGGCCATCGAATCGGAGAAATCAGGAGCCGTCAATTGCTGTCAGGCGATTGTGAAGGCTGTCATTGGAATTGGAGTGGAAGAGGAGGATCGCAAGCAGACCTGGATTGATGATGCAGACTTTGTAAGTATAAATATTTTATATTTTACATCCTATATCCTATATAACAATATTTCTCCCTCTTCTAGTGCGCCAAGGAGAATGCTTTTGAGTGTGCTCGGGCTGTCTTCGCCCATGCCCTCCAGGTGTTTCCCTCAAAGAAGAGTATTTGGCTGCGAGCCGCTTACTTTGAGAAGAACCACGGGACTCGCGAATCCCTGGAGGCCTTGCTGCAACGTGCCGTTGCCCATTGTCCCAAATCGGAGATCCTCTGGCTGATGGGCGCCAAATCCAAGTGGATGGCTGGGGATGTGCCGGCGGCAAGAGGAATTCTCTCGTTGGCCTTCCAGGCCAATCCCAATTCAGAGGACATTTGGTTAGCTGCCGTTAAGCTGGAATCGGAGAATTCGGAGTACGAACGGGCGCGCCGTTTGCTGGCCAAGGCCAGAGGATCGGCTCCTACGCCTCGCGTGATGATGAAGTCAGCCCGTTTGGAATGGGCGTTGGAGCGATTTGACGATGCTTTGCGATTGCTTGAAGAGGCCGTGGAAGTATTTCCCGATTTCCCGAAACTCTGGATGATGAAGGGTCAGATCGAGGAGCAACAGCGGCGAACGGATGATGCGGCTGCCACCTACACACTGGGCCTGAAGAAGTGTCCAACATCCATTCCGCTGTGGATTCTTTCGGCAAATTTGGAGGAGCGCAAAGGAGTGCTGACCAAGGCGCGTTCCATACTCGAGCGAGGGCGTCTGCGTAATCCCAAGGTGGCTGTTCTATGGCTAGAGGCCATCCGAGTGGAGCTGCGTGCAGGTCTCAAGGAGATAGCCAGCACCATGATGGCCCGAGCATTGCAGGAATGCCCCAATGCCGGCGAACTCTGGTCAGAGGCCATCTTTATGGAAACGAAACCTCAGCGCAAGACCAAGTCTGTGGATGCGCTCAAGAAGTGCGAGCACGATCCCCATGTGCTTTTGGCTGTGTCGAAGCTTTTCTGGTCAGAACACAAGTTCTCAAAGTGCAGGGATTGGTTTAATCGAACGGTAAGTATCGATATTTGGTTTCCCATTAAATAGTACGCAAAGTTAACCCCTGATTTATTGCAGGTTAAAATCGATCCGGATCTGGGCGATGCTTGGGCGTATTTCTACAAGTTTGAATTGCTTCACGGCACGGAGCAGCAACAGAAGGAGGTCCTCGATCGCTGTATTGCCGCTGAGCCAACGCATGGCGAGTCCTGGTGTCGCGTCAGCAAGAACATCCAAAACTGGCAGTTTAAAACACCGGAGACGCTGCGCGCTGTTGTCCGGGAACTGTCCATACCCATCTAAGCTAAGTTTCTTTATTATTTTATTAAATACATATTTTCTTGTGCAGTCCTAGCGCTGCATCTCTCGATACCCTTTAACAATGCCGTAGACTAATTTAAAGTGCTTGAAGATGAACTCGCAGAGAAATAGGCCAAAGCTGGCGGCAGCTCCACAGCCAAAGATGCCCAAGGCATAACGGCATTCGGTGATGCCAATGGAGACAAAGCCACCCACTCCGCCTTCGCATTTGGGCTTCTGTGGTATCCATTTGCGTTCCTCCCGATTCACCAAGCTCACCTCCCGTTGCCAACGTAATCTGGGGAAGACAAATGCTTAGCTGCAGCGGCAACTCGGTTTCCGGGAATCCTACTTACTGTCTTCGTATGAGTTCCTTGTAGGGGAAATTCTTCCTGGTGGGAATGGCCAACATGGGCAGTTGAAATGGCTCCAGCTCCATCAATCCGCACTTTTCCGGCTCACTAAATGTATCGCTGACAATCTGATAGCCCGCCTGCAGTTCCACTTGATAAGCAAACAGGCCAGTTCGCATTCTTTCCATACCCAAAACCGGCCGGATGTAGACATTGTCCCCCTTGGAGGCAATTTTTTTGTGGTACAAATTCTTGGTTACAGGATCGGTGGATTCGGTAAAGTATATCTTATTGTATTGCGTATCCTGAACACCAATCTCAAGGGGCGATTGGCCCAGATCAGCCAGCGATCTAATCGCATCCGAGGGACTCTGCAGCAGAGCCACTATATTGGCCGAAAACGAGGTGAACAAAAAGAGAGCCGCCACAAATGTGGTGAAGACTATAATCCTGGCCGATCGATTCCGAACCTCCACATAAAATCCCTGCTGGCACATTGCGCCCCACACAAAGTTCAGGGTGTCCATGTAGGCCATATCGTGGGTGTGCGGAGAAAAGAGTAATTCTACGACCAAGACAACCGTGGTTATGATCAGCAGCATCAGGATCGAGATCCACACATCGTTCTCGAAGGGCATGGCGAATATATTGGCCACAGCCGATAGCGGCGGCTGTCGAAACATAATTCCAGCTCGGACACGATAGGTTTCGGCTACAAAATCGACCAGAGCAATTCGATCCAATCTCATAAAGATCGCCAGCTGGGCAAAGTCCAGTTCGTAGCGCTGGAAGCGACCCATCAAGCCATCGAAGGAGCCATTTGGCTGTCGCCAACCATAGTTGACGGTTTGATAAGTATTATAACTGAAATTAACGCAATTAATGTAAATAATATATATTTTTCTTATGTTCTCCCACCTCATGTTTAACCTGTTGGCCAGTTCCAGCATCAATCGATGATTCACCTTGGATATGGTATCAATATGTCGAAGCGACAAGTCCTCAATGTTGGTGAAAAGATCCGGAAAGGCAATAACTATGGCCGTATTGAAGACAATCCCCTCGAGATTTTGCCTGTAAGTAATCGCCGAACCAAAGTGCTGCAGGGCATGGATTATATGCCTCCGATTTCGTATGTTCCTGCCCACCAATGTTCTCTTCAATGGCTTCCAGGCAGCCACCTTATATAGATCTATCAGGTTTGAGGTAAAGTTACCATCCGACGACTCGTGGTGGAGTACTTTCAATTCGCTGTCCGGCGGAATGAATATCTCTGGATCCTCCAGTAACTCCAAGTCTTCCTCATCCTCAGTTAGGAGCAACCAAAAACGATTGGTGGTGAAGTAATTGTGCTCCGATGCCGCTGACCAACGTAGCAGATTCAAGGCACACTCGCTCCGAAATTCCAGCAAAAGGATACCCAATTTATAGGATGACTTGGGTAGTAAAAACGATGTGGCCCAGTGGGTGGAGTTGTTGGCATGGAAAGTCTGAGGCGGTGGGGCGTCCTCCAGTTCGTTCGGGACATCGATATATCGCAGGTCTCTCAACGTTGCCTCCGTACTGACCTGCACATAGAAATCATTCAGGTTGAAGTGCTGCCACAGCGTCCAAAGGCGAGCATCCGCTGAGAAAGGAAAAACAGGAAAATAGAGAGAAAAAATGTGAGTATTTCTTGATCATTGTGGAAATATACATTTTAAGAATTTATATAAAGCTAAAAGCGTTTCAAAATAGCAAGAAAATGTTCTTATTTTAATACAGAATTTTGTTAAACTCTTTCTAATGAAACATTCCATTTTTTTCAGTGCTTTGTTGGGTCATAAATTGATGCGAAAAGCACATTGCATGCAGAGGGTTAATTCACCAATGTCCGTGTGACAAACGACCAGCATCAGACTGTGAACGCCGTGGTGGCGATAGTAAGCGACTAGCATATCCGGCAACTGATTGCCCCACGGTCTTTTCAAGTTTGGATCCGGATCCTCGGGGGAATATTCGCTCCGCCAGCTGCCAGTGACACGTGGCTCCGCCGCACGGACAGCGACAACGAAAAATAGCAGGGGCAGCCAACGGAGCCAGAGGATAACTTGAACTTTCATCACTCCGAATATTAACGAGTTGCTGTCCCTTCGCTTTTGCATTTTCCCCCCAACACACGGATGGACTCGTATTTTTTGCTCTGCTCTGACTTTTATAGCCAAAAGACATTCCCGCCTGTAATTGCATTCAAGAAATTGCATTAAAATTATGCATTGATTACGGTTCACTGGACACTGTTCGGTGCAGGACCTGCATTTCCCCCCTCCCATCTGCTGTCATTACGTTGGGCAATCTTCGCGAGCAATTTCGCGACAACTGCAATTGGTCATCGATGGCGTTTAATTGGTCCAAGCAAGTGCCGCACAAATTGTCCTCGTGGAAAGTGCGGACAAAGTCAATTACGTGTCAACGACAACCGAGAATGGAGAAAGTTTGCAGAGAGTTTCAGGACTTGGTTTGGCTTTTGGATAATCACCTACTCGTAACTTTCACGGCCGCACAGGTTGGATGTGTCTTGAGTCTAGGAACGGATTTGGAAAGTTTCTGTGTTTTCGATGTGTTTTTAGTTTTATTTTATATTTTATTCAAAGATAGAGTTCACTCAAATAATTTTTTAATTTTACTGTTTAAAATCTAAGAAAGTTTTCAAGAGTTAACACATTTCAGCTCATTTTAAGAATTAATTTTACTTATTGCAGCCAAGGAATTGCTACTTTCATTTAAACTACTTTTAAACAAACTTTTTCTTCTTGTTTAATTGTGCAAACAAAATCTTCTTTTCGACTTAAAAACCAACTTTAAATAAGCAGAAGAAAATCAGTTAAAGAGCAAAGTTTCTGGTTAAAAGCACAAGCATTAAGAAGCAATTAAGAAAATTGAATGGGAAATAAGAGAACAAAAAAAGTAACCAAATTTGACCAAACTTGGGGGAGAACACACAGACATATGTATACTCATGTATAAGGCTCACACATGGTATTAGCCTGATGTCGCAAGGATAATAACAAAAACAATGGCCAGGACACGTATGGCCCACACAGACGACATTAACACAATTACAAGCTGAACATGTGTTAGTCTCCTAAGACATGCGTTGACTATAAAGAAAAATCCAATTAAAAGTGATAAAAGTTATTGAAGCGTAGGAAAAACAGTCGGAGAATAACAACAGGAAAAACAAATGGCCGAAAAGCGGAAATAAGAGGACCGGAGGAAGGCAGACCGGAAAGGAAGGCCTACAAAATGGCCGTACAAAGTGGCTGCCATTAGTGGCATTGGACCCAGACTATATGTAGCGCTGATTGCAACACCAGATTATCGCACACAGATTTCGGTGAGTGGCGAGACATGCCAAGGACGACGAATCAAGATTGAGTCACCTCACCACCGGGTTGGGCTGTTGGCCCATGCCAAGCTCTAATCATTCATCCGCCGAAAACGAGCAGGAACAAGCTAATTTTCCACTCTTAAAACATTTTCCGGATCAATTAAAGTTTGAAAAGGAAAATGGAAGATAATTTAGAAGAGGGTAGCTGAATTGTAAATCATTTTGCTAATTGGGTCGAAGTAATATATATTTTATGTAAGTTATGTAAAAGAAAATAATTGTTTAGGGTCTGAGAAATATATGAGAATATATATTATTGTAAATATAAATTTTATATGATTAGAAAATTAAGTAGAATAATTTTGAAACTATATATAAAACCTTCTTGTTTTGTTTGTAATGATGATGCTATTAATTTAATTGCCGTCGTTTTAAATTGTTCAAAAATATGCTAGAGGTAAAGTAAACAAGTAAAGTAAAACAAGTAATTTATTAGCAATATTTTTTATTTAAAAAGCATTGCAAAATCGTGCCAGTAAATTCATTTCTGGATTTAAAGAGTAATTTGAATGCAAAATCACTCTACTTTTACAATTTATTTATTAAATTCTGTAATTTGTTAGTACGATATCCTTTGGCACTAACTTATACCTAAACTTAAACACAATGCACATTCTTCTTACTTTGCAGTGAGTAATTTGCCATTTGTAGACGATGGCCTGGCCATTAATCATTTTGTTCATGTTTTTTTGGACGTGAACCTGTCATGTTGAACTACTTTTATAATTTTCATGCTGTGTGTTCGCTGGGTCAGTTAATTTTTTATTACTTTACTCGTAGTAGTACTTGCTCGTTACTCAACTCATGTAATCCATATGGGGATAAAAAAGTTTATGATTGCTCCTCTCCTGCAGAGTGAGTTTCGCTTTCATCCTGTACTCGAAAATGCTGTTGGTCGGGTTTATTGAGCGTAAATTAATGCAAATCTGTAGGTAGCTAGAGTGGGCGAGGGTTTTCGGTGACCATTTTTTCCCATTGGATCCCTTTGAAGGCATTGCAATTATCGGAGATCTTTCGCTTGAGTGCACAAGTTTGCGGCGGGCTATATGTGATTTGCATAAGGTACAAGCGAACGACCGAAAAACCTTTGACAATTAGTGTATATATTTATAGAGGCTTTGCTTTGTAACCTTTGCTACCCTTTTTGTCGGCATCCCTTGGGGGGTCGTGTTATTCTTGTGTTGTGTTGTATTTTGTATAGCCTACGGCTAGCTACATAAATTGAAGTATGCTTGATGTTTATTATGCAACCACAATGTGCTACTTTGTGCTACCTTTTGGCTTTCACGCCTTTGAAATACATTTAATCCATCATTGCCACTGACACACGTGCAGAATGGTAAAAAGGATGGACCTTCTAGGGTTAAGATGGGTCATTTGAGAGGGGAAAATAAAGTAAATTACATGAATATTACGTATACGACATGTGAGCTGTGTTAATTATATGTTTATTTCTACAAAATAAAAATGAAATAATTAAAAATAAAAGAAAATATACTTTATTTTTTTTGATAAATATAAAATATATTTCTTTAAATCATTTTAAATAAATAATAAAGTAAATTACATAAATATTACGTATACGACTAATTTTATTTATTTGAAATCATATTTTATGTTATAAAATTGTACAAAATATAACTCATTACCCTTTAAATATTTTATAAAAAAATACGGAACGTGTTGGAAATCCTGTTAGCCACCCTAATGTAACATATATCCCTTCAAAGGATACCGGCCTAGCCCTTGGCCATGTCTGACTGTCTACAGCTTTATTGACTCCCCGTTTTCAATTTGCCTGAACATAAGAGCGCCCCGAGAAACCTGTTGAAAAGGTGCAAAATCGCTCATTCATTCGTTAGCTCGTCCTCGTTTACCTGCCTTAGTCCTGCACCGCCCTGCCCCCTCTTAGCAGAGCAAACACGCTTAGGCAGCCTTATCAATCAAAGGTATCTCAGCGTATGTATATGGACTCGAGAACACACCCACGGAGGATACAAAGATACAGGACACGCCCACACACACACAGACATATGTTATTAATATGGGCGCCATTTATCAAGGGCCAGGACCCTTGAATCCTTGAATGGCGTGAAGCTCCTCAATGCAATGTGTCTGATCAAGTCAAATTCGGATTAAATTGTGCGCCTCCTGTTCATTTTTATTTTTGCACGAATTTCTCTCCCTCTCCCTCACTCTTATTTATTTTTATTTTTATTTAAGTATTTTATGGTCGTTTGTCGTGCTAGACGCAGGTCGTGAGTGTGGTGAAAGCGATTTAAGTTAAATCGTTTCTCCAGGCCTGCCAGGTGGCTAATGAAATGGGCTGCGATATATATCACAGGCAATTAATATTGATTGGCAACTCATAAATTTGGTGGGATAATTTATGGCGTGCGGAAATGAAGATAAATCTTTCGGTATCCTTGGTATCCTTTTGATTTGAGACTGGTGTGTACTTTAGAGTTAATTGGTAAAAGGAATTGCTGGGTGGAATTGATTTAATATTTAATTATAAATAATTTTTTTAAATATTTAAAAGATATATGCGAAACTTCAAGCTCTAAATGTCCATTTAATACCTCAAAAGTAATAATTAAATCCCTGTCGAAAAAAAGGCCACAAAAGACCCAAAAAATACACATTTAAATATATAATCCCCTTGATTTTCAACAACCCATAATACTTACCTTACTTGCCCTAATGCGCCATTAGATTAAACCACAAAATGTCCTTTTTTTTCGAATGTTACGTAAAGCTCAATATGTCAAAGTTCGTCGGCCATTGACATAAATTAATGGAATGTAAAATGAACAGCGGCAGCGAACAGCAGATAGTCGGGCAATTAGGTTGGCAGCTCAAAGGAGAAGGATCTCAGCCGGATACGGATGCGAAGGACACACCAAGGGGGGAGGGGTGGCGATGGCTATCGCGTATAATTTGTGAAAATTGATGATTTGTTTAGATTTACGAATGAGCGAACAAAACGAACCAAATTGGCACGTAGCGAAGGACGCAAAAAGGAAATCCCAACAAAGGTGAAGGAAGCAAGTTGTTTCCGTGCCGTTTTCCCACCCAGTTTCCCAGTTATTTTCCACCAACTCCAAGGCCTCAAGGTGTTCGCTAATTGATTCGATATAGATAAATGACCCCAAAGGGCGAGCGAAACACTGCTAGATAAATGATTAATGAGCCTCTTCCAAGGGTTTTTTTGCGGACAGAAGCAGGGGTGGCCTCGTCCATTTCCGGGCATTCTGTT
Organism: Drosophila anomelani; assembly: GCA_035045905.1. Lineage (NCBI taxonomy): Eukaryota > Metazoa > Arthropoda > Insecta > Diptera > Drosophilidae > Drosophila > Drosophila anomelani. The sequence continues at coordinate 18,293,424 of JAWNOO010000165.1, forward strand.
TCATACTTTCTAATTACTGCCGGTGTCCATGGCAGAGGCCCAGCGAACTCTACTCCAATCGCCCACTAGAAATTTGAATCCTGCTGCGGCCATAAGCCTTAATTACTTGTTGATTATAAATTATAGCCAGCTTCGAGCGGCCACTCGACTAGGCAGCTGATTAAATAACTCAATTAGACGGCAGCCAGGCCTGCTGGCTGTCTGCGCAGCTCATCAACTACTAGTTTGGATGGGAATTATGTATGTAGACAAATGAGTGTTGATTGGAGGAGAAGCAGTGGGTTTGGGTAAATTATGGGTCTATGAATTTAATAACAGATATTTATTTGATGATCAAGGATTCCCTGAATTCAAAGGACTTTAAATAGATTTTTTATTATATTTTTTTTAAGACAAAAATGCTTTAATTTCAATTCTGAAAGTAGTTCTGTGCAAAACATGGCCAAAAAAGGCATAATAATAAAATAAAATATATCCTCTTATAAAATACATTCTTTATTTTCTATTATAAGTCATAAATATTTGAAATTAATATATAAAATCAATCAGTTAATCTTAAAACACGCCTGGTTCTACACAAAAGTGCGCTAAAGATACATTATTTGGATAAACCCTAGCGAACATATTCTATTTTTGTTAAATAGAATTATCGCCTGGCCCGGGCTGGGGCTGGGTTATTCCCTTATATTTCCCACTCGTCCACAAAGTAATCTAAACGAAGTGCCTCGGAACCAATTAAGATCGAATGAATGGAGAACCCACGTAAGACGACATCGAATCCGCACACTTTGTCACTCCACGTAAATATAGATAAGGTGTCCCCTGATATTTAATTGTTGCGACAAAGATAATGGGCCAAATTCTGTTTTTTTATTAACCATTTTTCATTAATTTTTCGCGATATGGCCGGGGGGGACTATTTAAAGATGACTCTGGAGCATTTTGGGTGTTAAAACTGAAATGAAGTGCGTCCGATTGCCATTGCTCCTGCTGATTGGCCTCCTGGCAGCTCCGACTGCCTGGGGCCGTGTGCCCTATCCCATGGATGTGGAGCTACCGCCAATTATCCCTGAGGATGAGATCTATGAGCAGCCCATCATTGTGGCTCCCCAGCCTGTGGGTCGTGCCGGAGGTGAGTTTTCAGGTTGCTGGCAACTGTAAAGATGACATAAATCTTGCTCGTTTTTATAGCTTGCAGTGTGACGATACGCGGTGGTCTTCCCAGTCCCCAGCCCGTGTATCTTAAGACCAATTCGGAGGATTTCTATCCCTTCTCGGATGTCGGTGCCATGGAGTTCGAGTCGGGTGGCTCGCTTCAGCTGTGGTGTCCCTCGGGCTTCAACACTCACTCGGAGAATCTGCTGACGGCCAGCTGTGTGAGTGGCACTACCTTCAGCGTGGATGGATCCCACTTTGAGTTCAAGGATCTGTACTGCAAGTCCTGGCCGGGCTTCAAGGCTGTCAAGACCGGTGGCACCTGCAACGGTGGCATTGTGATCCGCGTTGGCTTCGAGATCACTTCATCCCGCTTCGCCGAACAGATGCAGATTTGCTTCAACGAAGAGGAGGAGGTGACCCGCTACACTCGCCACACGCTGGAGCCTGGCAGCAACTACTATGAGACTGGAGTGGCCAGGATCACCTTCCAGACCGCTGGTTACTTTAATGGCAAGAATGTGGACAAGCTTTACACCCAGGCCACTCAGCTGGAGACCATCAACAATGATCTTGGCGGAGATGCGGAAAAGTATTTCGATAGTGCCACCAATGTGTATCTGGCACGCGGCCATTTGGGCGCCAAGGCTGACTTTGATTATGCGCCCGAGCAGAGGGCCACCTTCCTGTTCATCAATGCCGCCCCGCAGTGGCAGACCTTCAATGCCGGCAACTGGGCTCGCGTCGAGGACGGTCTGAGGGCCTGGGTTTCCAAGAACAAGATCAATGTCAACTGCTATACCGGTGTCTATGGTGTGACCACTCTGCCCAACAAGCAGGGCGTGGAGACTCCCCTGTATTTGGCCAAGGATGGCAACAACAATGGCCTCATCCCCGTGCCCAAGATCTACTTCCGTGTGGTCATCGAGCCGAGCAGCCACAAGGGCATTGTTTTTGTGGGCGTTAATAATCCCCATCTCACCGAGGAGCAAATCAAGCGCGATTATGTTGTCTGCACGGATGTGAGCGACCAGGTTACGTACATCAACTGGAAGAAGACGGATATCAAGGCCGGTTGGTCGTATGCCTGCGAGGTGGCCGACTTCCTGAAGACTGTCAAGCATTTGCCCGCTCTGACCGCCAAGGGAGGTCTCCTCATCTAAATTGGTGATCAAATAAAGTGCAAAATCATTTCAGAATTTTATTTGCAATGAGTAAGCCAATGGTGTTGATCACAAAAGCGTGAATCGGGGATGCCAGCTGATTCCCTTCATTGTTGTCCATAACATTTTTGATCCACTCGCGGTGCATGAAGACATTGGTGAATACTGAGGGCAGGACTTTGGATCCGCAACCGATCCTATAGCTGACCACCCCATAGACGGTCTTGTCGAGAATCAGGGGAGCCCCCGTGTCGCCAGCACATGCATTCTCATCCACACCCTCGTTGCCGGCACATAGCATCTCGTCTATGAAAGTGTTTAGCTTCGTTTTGCAGGCCTCTTGGGTTAGTAGCTCCAATTGAATGCTCATTACTTGGGAGGACATGAAACCCTGCTGTAAGGGGATCTATTATTCAACAAATTTATTTGGAAATTAAGTGCAAGAACTCACCTTAAACATCCGGCCCCAGCCCAGAACCGTGTACTTGAGACCCGGTTGGGGTTCGGCCGTTGGCAGGTCAATAATGCCCACATTTGGATTGTCGAAGGGCAGTCGTTCGGCCAGCTTTATTATGGCAATGTTGTGGGTGTTGTAAGCTATAAACTCACTCGGCACAAAGATCCCATTGACAGAAATATTAATTACGTTCTTTTCGTTGTAATCCAGACGATTCAGGCCTCCAGCTACAACGACCATAAATCGATTGCGATGCTTGATCTTGCGCTGGCTTTATATTGGGAGAGAGTTTGGTTTGAATAAATCCATTTAAAGATTTGATTTAGAGTGCTTTAAGAGTGCTATACCTACTCCATGACGCAGTGGGCGGAGGTCAGGACGAAGATGGGCGAGATAATGACACCGCCGCAGTAATGGTTGTCCCCAAACCAGTGGCTAGGTGTGCGGGATCGAAGGGAGACCACATATTTGGCAAGTTCTTTGGTTTCCTCATTGTGAGATGGACTGGAGAGGCGCTTCAACCGCCGACGGATAGGATTTCCAGCATCGGGGCTCGGCAGGAGGAGTAAAACGAGCAAGAGCAATCTACTAAAGTTTCGAAATACATTATTATTCATTTGTAACATTCTACAGAATTTGAATAATTTGGCAGTTGAGGCTTTTGGGAGGTTTTAGCCATATTTTACTTTTATTTCTATAATTTATACATTTATAATATTCCAAAAACATTTAGAATTCTATTACGAAATCTTCCCCCTAAAAAGGATATAAAATATTACGACACCATAAAATAATAAAAGAGAAATATGGCCAGCATGGCCATCATTCGTTATTATCCTTCGTATCCAGCCAATGCTTTGATATACATCGGTGTACACAGATGGCAAGTTGTAGGCATCACATTCCACCAGGTAACCCACAATCCCAAAGACCATGCTGCCTCTCATTAGCGGAGCACCACGGTCACCGTTGCACGGCTTCTGGGCGGTATCCGCGAGGTCGCCCTTCCCGCATAACATATCCGTCTTATCGATTTCCAGCTTTTCCGTACATACTTTGAGGTCTAATATTTTGATTTCAACATGACGGATGGTTGCGCTCAGCGGTCCGTTCTATGTATAAGCAAAGGCTTACAGATCGTTTTTGGTTCGGAAAGTGGAAAGTGTTTAATTCACTCACCTTGAAAATTCGTCCCCAGCCCAAGACTTTGCACATGGTGCCCACTTGTATGGGACTGTAGGGCAATCTGGCGATAGCTATGTGCTCGCTATGTCGGTTAATGGGAGTCGATAGTAACAGGATACCGATATCCTGCTCATTGCGTAGCGTAAAGTTATCTGGCACAAAAATCTTATCCACCGCCGAGTGGAAGGTGGTGCCCGCCTGGTATTTGAACCTATCGGGTGTCCCGGCCACAACGAGTAGTATATAGCTGGAATATAGAGTTCTTGAGCTCTTACGGACCAGGCAATGGGCGGATGTTAAAACGTAACGTGGCGCTATGATGACTCCGCCACAGAAATGATTTTCTCCATAATAAGAACGGATGGCTCGGCTCCTGATGGACACCACATATTTGGCCAGGCGAAAAGTTTCCTCGTTGATAACGCCTTGGGAAAGGCGCCGGGTTCGGTTGAGATACAAACTGGAGTCATTCTGAGCCAAGCAGGAGGATACTAGCAAAAGGAGTAGCAAGCTGCAGGTCATGTTATATATAAACATGACAAATATATATGAATTTTCGGATAATTTGACATTAATTTCAGTTATTTATTTATTTTCTGTGCTGCAAAAGATACTCAGAATCTCAGACAAGTAGGCCACTGACCGAGAACTGGGGCAGGTGATCGACCTTCTTGCGGAACTCGGCCACCTCGCAGGCATAGGAGTAGCCGGCGGTGATGTCGGTCTTTTTCCAGCTGATCCAGTTGATCTTGTCACTGACATCCGTGCAGAGAATATAGTCACGCTTGATCTCCTCCAGACTCAAATGCGGGTTGTTCACGCCGATCAGAACGATGCCCTTCTTGGTCGAAGGCTCGATCACAACGCGGAAGTAGAGCTTGGGCACGGGGATCAGGCCATTGCCATTGTTATCATGAGACAAATACAGCGCCCTCTGTTCTCCATGCTTGTTGGGCAGCGTGGTCACGCCCCAGACTCCGGTCCAGCACTCCACATGCTTCTTCTCCTTGGCCACCCAGGCACGGACTCCGTCCTCCACACGAGCCCAGTTGCCGGCATTGAAGGTCTGCCACTGCGGGGCGGCATTGATGAACAGGAAGGTGGCCCTCTGCTCCGGGGCGAACACAAAGTCAGCCTTGGCACCCATATGACCGCGGGCCAGGAAGATGTTCTTTGCCGAGTCAAAGTAGCGAGCAGAGTCCATGTCCAGCTCCTTGTCGATGGTCTGCTTCTGCACGGCCTGCGTGTACAGCTTGTCCACATTCTTGCCGGCAAAGTAGCCGCCAGCACCGAACGTAATCCTGTCCACACCGGTGGCATAGTAGTTGTTGCCGGGCTCCAGGCGATGGTACACATACCGGGTCACCTCCTCATCCTCATTGAAGCACACATCGTACTGCTTGGCAAAGCGAGAGCCAGAGAGCTCGAAGCCCACGTTGATCAGAGTGGTGCCGCCATTGCAGCTGGAACCGGATTTCTTGCCCACAAAGGCTGGCCAGGAGGTGCACTTGATGGCCGAAAGATCGTGCTCCTTGCCGTCGATCTTGAAGGTGGTACCGCCCACACACTTGGCAGTCACCGATTTGCCGGACAGGGGAGAGGCCAGGCTGCTGGTGCAGTGGAACTCGAGGTCCTTATCGTGGGCCACATCCACATAGCCGGAGTCGGAGAAGCCAATAATCTCTGAGGTTCCTGTCTTGACCAGCAGGGGCTGGGGATCCTTCAGCTCAGAGCTACGGATCTTAATGGAGCAGCTACCTAAGCAGAGGGGAATGAATCTCGTTAGGAGTCCCAAGAGTTACACCTGAAGTTACTCACTTGCTCGGGGCTCAATCACATTAACTTCCTCTGGGACTTCGGGTAACTGCCAGAGGAGAGCATCCTCATCCTCCTGCGGCACAATCCTAGCCTGGACACTGGCCAATATCAGGCCACTGAAGGCAATCAACACTATAGCCTTCATGTTTTGCAACTGCTTGGCCCCATAAGGAGGGGCAGTGCTTATAAACCCCACCGATTTCTGATTAGATTCCCCCGATTGCGGCCATGTTAGCGGTGGCACTTGTTGTTGATGCTTTGATTGCTTCACGTGTCCCCTCCCAGTTTCGGCATTATCATTTGATTAGTTTTTGGCCAGCCGTGATTAGGCTCTGCTCCCGTTGGAGTCGAGTGGAGTGGAGCGCCAAATTAAATACTCGGGATCCGGATGGAGCACTTCTTCCTCCTTCACGTGCCTGGCACGTTTCGTTATCTTTGAAATGATTGCTTGCTATTATTTTTTTTCTCACAAATATCAATTGTTTATTATTATTTGGTTTTATGGTAAGGTATACATCGAACTCACAATTATTGGTTAGTTTTTAACTGGCTGGTTTTTTTTGGGGTGTTGTTTGTTTTTTGGCGCAACTGTACTTAAGATTACCTACTATATGTACACATACAACATTTATAGATATGGTTATTGTTATTATTTTATTTTTTTCATTTATATTTACGTCACCGATAGCAACTTGCGTTGGCTGGAAGTATTTACAAAGTAATTTCCTAAGCACTTAATAAACATTTTAAACGTTTATTGGTAAGCATTGTGTCAGAATTTTATTGTTGTTATTGTTGGTTAATATGATTCATTTCGATTTATTTCTTTTACTAATTTTAAAGCTTTTTTTTGGGTTTTTTTTTGGAACACAAAATTCTTGCCTCTAAACTCTTTAAGAGCTACTTTTGTATTGATTTTGTTTTGGAAAGAAAAAATTACTATTTTTATGTGTTTTACATTTAGATTTATTGCTATTATTGTTCTTATTGGTACAGAAGGTTTTGGTTTTTATTAGTTTGCTGAAATGAGTTTAGAAAACAAAGAAGAAAACTAAAGAAAATGCTTGAAAGTAAGAAAATAAAAGTAGTTGATTTTTAGACAGCATATTTCATATATATTTTCTTTGATATTTGAGTGGCGATATGAGTTTGCTTAAAGTTATATAAAGAAGTAGTTAAAGCCTTAAAGAATTTATTTATTTTGTTGTATTTATTTCCACCTTGTTTATTATTAATTCCCAGTATTTTATGTACATTTAAAGCTGTATTCTTTTGCTGGCATTTGCGAAGTTGTTGCGGAATTTTTTGATTTTTAAAAAATACTTTGGAAGAACCCCGGTTTCGTGTCAGAGATCTACAGGAATATGGCGATCTGTGCGTATATCTCCACGGCCACAAGTAGGCCCATTATGGACAGATTCACAGCGCAGTAGACGCGTCGCAGTGGACGTCGGCGTTGACGCTGACCACAACACTTCGTCCACTTTGGTTCCAGATGCTGGCTCTCGTCAGGATCGCCGTCGTCATCGTCGTCGTCGTCGTTGGTGTTGCCGTCACTTCCGTTTCCGTTGGCATGACTGCCGCAGTTGCAGTTGCAGCGGCTGCCACCACCACCACCACTGGACTTATCACTTTTTCCGGCAGCCGCAATGGCTGCATTTCCATTTCCGGCCCCCGATTTACATGGCGGCCAATGTCAAACCGACGCTAGCGACGAACTGCTGTCATAGGCCACCAAAAGCGAGTCGTTTTCATCGCTACCGCTCCCCGCACTCCGCTCCGACTCGTTGATGACCTCCAGTTGGGTCTGGGGCCTCGCGATTTTGTATTTATTGTGGCGTTTATTGATCAGCACGCTCCGGATGTTGTTATTATGCCGGCCACTGCGGCCACTGCCACGCTGACCCTTCACCTTGACCACCGCCGATCGGGGCTTTGGCCGGGATCTGGAGCTCTTGGGTGCCCCCAACATGCTGCAATCCGCATCATCTTGCTGTGATCCTTGCTGATGCTGCTGCTCTGTCAGCTCGTCATCATCGTAATAATCATAGTAGTCATCATAATCGTAGCCCACTTCGTCCTCTGTGTCCAAGCCATCGCCAAAGGCAGCCTCATCGTCGTCATCATCATCGTTATCGTCATCGTACTCAAAGTCAAAGTCGAAGATGGCGCAGCATCCGCCGGAAGTGGAATCAATGCTATGGCGGCGCCTTGACCGCTTGCTGTAGGTGTAAGTGTGCGGCTTGTGGGCACTAACACTCTTGTACATGGGCGCAAAAATGGCGGTTTTGGCCTGGAAGTGGGTAGGAGGAGGAGAAGGTATTTAATTAGTACATTTTATTGATATTCCTAATACCCATATTAATGGGAGCGAATTATGTGATTATGTGATTTATCAGTTTTTGGGGGAAAGAAAGCTCCAGAGAGTTGTCACTATAACCTATGAAGAGTTCTGTTGCCTAAAGTTCTTGTAAATTAATAAAAATATTTTGTTATTTGCTGAGTTTTGTTTGGTGTTTTACTATATTTATTTTATTTAAATGCATATTCTAGTACTTGAGTCCATAAATAATTCATAAATAGAAATGATTTTGTGCAATTAAATTTAAAAATAAATAATTTAAATTGTCTGGTATTTATTAAAGAAATTTCAAAGTGTTTCTGGACTTTTGTACTATTTTTATTGTTAAGTAAAAGTTTTTCAGAGTTTCTTCTTCCAAAGTAATTCATAATTTGAAACGAATTTGTGGATTTAAATCGTACATTTATTTGAAAATAAATATTTTAAAATTTTTGAATTATTTTTTATTATTTTATTACTTTTTATAAATTGTATGTTTTTTTCAGGGCATTTTACTATTTTTATTTTTCAGTTAAAGCATATCTGAGTTATTTTTTCGAAAGTGAATTATAAATATGTAGGTAGGAACCAAATGGTGATAAAAAGCTTACGACATTTCTTAAAGTCTTTTTGCCATAAAAATAAATCTAATAAAACTACGGCTTTCCTTGTAAAGTTTTCTATGCATTTTTTAGCCCGGGTCCAAGGAAAATAAATCATAATTTCCATTAGCAGTCCCCATTCGGCCATAAGGTGATGATTAATTGACTTACCTCTGGTCCGCGCCAAGTAATGCCCGAACGAACCAAATTGTAGAAACGGAGGACTCCCCACATGGCTAGCACCTGTTCGAGTACGAAAAGAGAACAAAAAATTGGAGAATCATACATTTCCATTAGATAAAATGCCACTCCACACACACAAACTCCCACTTCCATATATATATTTGCACACATTCGCATTTCTTTTCTATAGAAACACAAGCTAACATTTTTATGCTGCGTAAAGGGACTAATGGACTTAGCTAGTAATTAAATTATTTATTACATGTATCGATTAGGCCCCGGGCGGGATGGGATGTGCGCAAAACCAATTAGCCTCGATTGAGGATAGAAGCTGAACAGGCCCGTAGCTTCCTCAGCTTTGCTTCTTTAATCAAATTGTGACAAATAGGTTTCACGGAATATATTTCTAAAATTCAGAGTATATATTCGACTGTATTTAAATATTCTATATTTCCAAGCGGCTTTTATAATACGTAAATGCAATCATGTTCAAACTGATACCAATTGAGAAACGTCTGTGTGAGCTGGGAAGTTCGTACAAGTTTATAGCCGAAGCTTGTAGGGATGAGGATGAATATTGCACATTTCTGGACTACAGACTGCCACGGAGTAAACTCTGGTGCGGCTATGCCGATGCCTTCGTTTACTTATGGTTTGTCCTGGTTATGGGTGTACTTGGAATGGTAAGTCATACAAATTGGGATATATTAAATATTATAATTTCATTGGGGAAATTCTAGATGTACAATTTGTATCAATTTAAGCTGGCATACTTTTTGAAAGAGATAAATCCACCTTCGCGTTGGAAGAATATTAACTTCTGTACGGTGCCACCGCCAATGGCCAGAAGGTTGGTATTGGTAAAGAGTTTGTTGCTGGCTAATACCTGGGCTCTTTTACTATATGCTGCAATTTATGTAAGTTAATTTAATTTAATTTAGTTAATTAATTTAATTACAAAGATTTAAATACTATTTTTCATTAGGGGTTTTAAAGCACTTAAGTTATGCTTTCTCAAAAATTTAATTTGATATTATAAGACACATTTTTAGGGACTATAAAAATATACATAAATATTTATTGTGCTCAAATTTTTATAGAAATCACCACCTCACATGTACCCCTGGCTTCTGGTTCAAATCTCCGTAATGACTTTAAAAGTGCTCGCTGCCATCAAAAACTACGTTCTGGGATTTTGGGATGGACAACGATTTTGGACCACATTGAACCTGATATTCCATGCTTTTAGCACCTGGATTATTCTCAAGGCTATGGAGGCATTATTTGCAGCTCAAAAAGAGGATATGCAACAATAAACTAGAACTTGGAGATACCAGATATTAAAAGCATAAAATAAAACATCATTTTCATTCACTCAACAAGAAATCTTCCACCATCTTTAACCATTCAAGAAATGTGTGAAAAAGGTATGTAACAATAAGAACTCATTTTGTATGCAATTTATATTTATATTTATTCTTCAACTTACATTAATCAAAGCTCTGGCTATAAAGAATGCCACCTCGGCCTTGCACATGGCGTCAAATTGCTGAAAATAAACAAATTGAAAATGCATAGTTTTTGTTATTATTTAAATATGAATTATCCTTAAATTATTTTCACGAGTTGTTGGCCAAGCAAAGCCAAACAAACAACTACTAATAAAGTTGGTAAATTGTTAGCTGCCTTCTGTTTTGGAAAGCAATTTGCCAGGGCGAAGGGAAAGTTTACCAGCATGAAAATGGAAAGTTTAACTTGGAAGCGAAACAGATTGAATTAATTCAGGCGGTTTACCCAGGGTCACGAATTAAATTAGATTTTCAGGGGAAGCGATAAACCATTCTGAGCCATTTTTAATTGCTAACAAATTAACTTGGCTTACAAAAAAAAACAAATTATCAATTAGTTATTTAAAGGAAAATTTTGTTTAAAAAACTTCAAAACAACGAATTAGTAAAAACCTCCAACCCCAAACTCGTGACAAAAGTTTCTGCAGAAAAATGAATTTTTTTACCTTCTGAATTGCAATAAATTATGCATGAGGTGACAATTTTCCGGGAGAAAAAAAAACAGTCGTTCGTTGTTTCATATCCCCCGGCTAAGGGCGGAAAAACAAAGCATGGAAAAGCAGAAACACGTTCGTAATGGAAAAGCCAAAGCAACAACGACATAGACAAATGTAAAATTCTAGGGGAAAATGGCGCAGAAAAATGCCCAACTCATTGCATATGTGCAGACGAACTAGAATTCCATATCCCCATATCCCCGCCTAAATGTGTGTGAATGTCTGTTCTTTGAGTTTTCCGATTCAGCCCGCTTTTCCGCTTCCTCTTCTTTCCCTGGGCCTCTGCTCTTTGTTCCGCTTTGACTTTGTCGCTTGTTTTTGAGTGCGTGTGTGCAGTGGGCCCTTGTCTGGTCCTGGCTGTCTGTGTGTGTCCTGTGAGCCCCTCGCTGTTTATATCCTTCGTTTTCTATTTTTTTTTTTTTTTTAGCCTGGGCTTTCTGCGCTTCATTTGTTTGAAGAAGGCACTTTGGTTGCGGCAGGATTGGGCTAAAAAAGGAGTTGGCGAGTCAAGAGCCAGGCTCGTCTTAAAGGTAAACAAGGGAGTGGAAAATATATTTTTTTTAGGAGTTTGCTTTGCTTTATTAATTTATTAGAGAAGCTATAACAAAATTTGAAAGGTGAAAGTTGTTAAATATGCAGGAAATTAGGTAAAAAAAATCTAGAAAATCTCTTGAACTTAAAGTTGGTTTAACAAATCATTATTAATTATTGGAAAATTAATTTTAATGTTTAATATTATACAAAACAAATTTAAAGTTAAAAAATCTTTATTTCAATGTTGAAAACACTCCAAAATTTCCACCTTTACATATCCAACTTTTAATCAACGCTTTTTTCTTTTGATTATTCTTCAAATGAAACATCTGTGGTCCGTTGTGTAATCATTTTCCCCCCTCCGGAACCTTAGAACCTATACTTTTCTGCCTTTGTTGTCTCCCCTAGGTTCCCCCCCTTTAATTCCCAGCCTGTTGCACTTCGGTTTGTGTTTACATTTACTTGGCAACTCCATTCATTGTTCCCGCCGGCAGTCATGGCAATGCATCCAACTGTCGCCAACTTCCGACCATGGCAGCCATAGCCCACAACCCACTACTTTTGTTAGATTTTAGCATAAAGGAAGCCATAAAGCAAGACTTTTTACATATGTAACGGATTCAGTTTGATTTGTTGAAGGTTTTTTTTTGTTGTAATTTATTTGTTTGTCTTTGTCGGGGAAGCGCCCATTGATTTATGCCGAGCGGCGGCACAATTGATATTCCGTTGATATTCCCACAAGGACTCACCACCGCCAGAGCCCTTTGTGTGCGATGTTTTTCATTAAACAAATGGTTCGAAGTGAACGAATCTTAAATATGCATTAAAAAAAACACTCTTGGCCCGACACCAGGGATTCCATAGAAGGTTCCTCGAAATGGGAGATACTCACCTTATTAACATGATCTCGCAGAACATTGGAGTAGACCATGGCGACAGCTTCCAGGGCCATAAATGTTATATAGCCAATTATCCAGGGTACAATTAAACCGGGGTTTTCCTGTGGAACAAAATTCCGCCATTAGAGAATCAACAGAAAAAGGGCCGCGACGCCTGGAATTGATGCTATTGATTTCATTGTCGTACTATAAAATATGGGAGGTGTGTGTGTGTGGACAGGTGGAAAGTGTGAGGAGGTGTATGCGGTGTAATTTATCTCGCCATGGTGGTAAAACCTCTGATTGGATTTTTTTTGCTTGCCTCAAAAAAAAAAAAAAAGGGAAAACTGTGTGCTGAGCGCACGTTGGGAATTTGTGATGTGCAGCTGACAGTTTTTGGCCGCAGCGTTTTGCATGACAATTTCCCTGGTGGAGGCCATTGAAAATGTATTTTCCATCGCGGATTACATTCTAATTTGGGCTATGATGCTTGTCTAATTTATGAAAATGTATATAAACCTATAATAAACATAGTATTTCAGGGAAATTAATATTTAATTTCAAGTTTTATATCATTTTGCGTGGGTTACTATTTTAATGATAATTTAAATACTTGTACGAAGAATGTTCTACCAAAATAAGCAGCAATTAATGTGTATACTGATACATAAAATAATTAAATGTGTTTATCTTTTATATATAAGCCATCAGTCTCAATTGCTGCCTCCAACTTTAGCATGTTTTCCCCACAAACACACTCGCACATTTGTTGTCTAAATACTCGTTTAGCCTAATTAAGAACCAATGCTCTATGCATTATTTAATGGACATCAGCTGCCGGCGCTCTCAGCCCGAGAAGTAGTCCAGCCAGCCCAAGTCAAGGATGAGGGGGCGTCGCCTATTAGCGCAACTGCAATTAATTTGGCCAATACACGAGGACTCGGAAACATTTCCATTTAGCCAGAGTACCGGGAAATTGCTAACATTCATTCGCAGGGAAATCGCGTTTCAGTTTTGTGGAAATTAAAAAATTCCACAAGCGCTGGCACAATTGCTCAGCAAAACATACATAAACCCGAATTGTATTTGGGCTTTGTAATCCTTGGCATGTGTCCTGCCAGCTCTCTGGTCCCGCTTAGTCAGTTTAGTCCGCCATACATTGTGTCCTTGCTTTCGCTTTGGGGTTCCCAATTGTGTGACAAATTGTCTACATTTTTATGCCGCTGTCAATAGGGTTGGTGTTTTTTTTTAGAGGGGGCTTAGAGGGGGTTTAGGGGGGGTTCAGGGCATGGTGGCCCGGTTTTTCATATGTTCGAGATATGCTAGAATAATGTACACGCAAAAAGTTTGGCAAGTCGGGGTTTTTATACTCTTTTTTCAGGTGTTTAATTTGTGTATTACAAATTTTTAAATATTTACAAATTCTGAATTAATGAATTTTTACTGAATTGGGTAGCTTTGCATAATTTTGAAGACTTTTTAAAAGGGGTTTTTAAGTTATAGTGATTTTTGGAGCAGAGTAGGAAATTGTATTACATGTATTTTAATTTTATTTATATTAATTTATAAATATTTAAACTTTTAAGGTAATAAAATCAAATAAATATAATATTAAATAAGTGTATTTAAATTCGTTTCATGTTTTCTTAGTACAAAATCTCTACAATCCGCCAGGGGGAAACCTCTTATTTTATGTTTTGCCTAAAAACAACTGTCTGTAGTTCACATTTCTTATCTCAATGTGTCAAATTTCGCACTCAAAAAAAAGAGACGAGAATTTGTATGTATTTTGGAAATTTTCAAAGGGCAAACACGCGGTACGAGCGCTTTGCGGAATTTACATTTCAATGTTCATTGTTTGGCTTTCTCCGTAAACATTTCCGGGGCTCAGAGGCTCAGGCACAATGCCGTATAATTTGCGGATATTTGACTTTGAGTTGTTCAATTCCGGGTATGTCAGTGTGTGAGTGGATGAAGGAGGGGAGGGTATACCTACGCTTAATATTGCTAAATGCGTCGAGTCTTTAAGCAAACAGGAAAACTCACCCGACATATTCCAAATATTAACACAATGCTCAGCAATATCATGGACATTTGTGTGCCAATTATGGCAAAATAGGCTATTTGTACACCTGCAATAAAGTAAAGGGGAATTTAAAATTAAATTTTGGTCATAATAAAGGGAAGATTTGTGAGAATTTGAGAGGTATTTGTTGTATATAATATTTATTTATTGTAAAAAGTAATTTATTTTATCAATTACTTGAAAGAATCTGTATTTATTTATATTTATTGGTTGACATAGATTTTTCAGACTATGCCTTAAATAAACAACTTGCCATTTAATATTAAAATTTATGATATAATCCAGAAATTAAAGTTTCAGTTTAAATTTGATCTCATTAATCAACTATATAAAGTGTTAAGCTTCCGTTGCAGTCAAAATTCAGGCAAACCAAAACTCATACCTTCATATACATAAACGATTCAACTTGATTCCTCTGTGGGTGGCTCCAGCCTCATCCACATTTAATTTATTTATTAAAATGGCTTTATTTATTATGTGGCTGCTTGTCGTTTTGGGTTTCCTGGCTTTCGGGTTTATAGCCGCTTTGGGCTTTGGCCCGTTGTGTGTGAGTGAGTTTAATTAGCAGCCCAAAATTGGCCTGAACTTTGAACTTACCGTAGTAGACATCCTGCAGGTCGGCCGACTTGTGCATATTGACATTGATGCGCCACGAGTATATCAGGACGATTAAAAGCGATATATTCTACGAGTCAGATGGTATTAAAAAAAAGAAAGAAAGATAAAGTAAGCCACCAGAGAGATATGGGAAAAGTATGTACATAACACGCATACGCAGTGTGCACCCGCATATAAATTCGTTGAGGGGTCATCATTCACATCCACTTCCGCCCTCATGTTTCTCCCACGCCACTTCCTTCTCTTTTATGGCCACCAACTCTTTACCCTTTCTGAGTCCCGTTTTTACACGTTTTTACTTTTAAACTCCATTTGATTTTAGGGTCTGAGGTGTTGGCTGGGGGTTTTGGTTGCTAATTAATCCGTGAAAATGTTTTCGTGTCGGTTGTCGTTTCGCAGCTCTGCGGAAATGGGAAATTCGTTTTCCATTTAATGAGTCATTCAAGTCATACAGAAATTTTGCATTTATCTTAAACAAACACACAAAAATTAAGTTATTAAATCTCTGTTAAGATATTTTATAACTTTTCCTTAGGAAAGCTGATACAAGACTGAAAAACCAATATCCAGAAGAGCATTTCCCTTGGGTATTTAGCAAATAAGCAACAAGGACGATAAACAAATGCAAAATGGCGTGCTTTTAAGATACATCCATTATGTGTCGTGGCTGCACTCCCAGGTGTAACTTCCCCCAACCCTATGACCCCTATGTTGGCCAGGTCAGGTCAGGCTTATGCTAAACACGTAAGCTTCAGCTGGCTGAGGGAGATAAAGGTGGTAAATCTCCTTCTCTTACTCCTGCTTCTCTTATACTCGCAGCTGCCATAAAATGTGGCACTAATTGCAGAAGCCAAACACTTAAGTTTTCGTCCTTAAAAAACAAAAACTAATTTACTTGCCGCAAGTGGGTAACGGGACATAATGTGTCTATTGTTTTGCCGCCAAGTTCCATTGCATTATATACTTCTTCAACTCGTAATTGTTCTCAGCCCTGCATTGTCCTCACAAGTAGTGTATAAAATTGTACAAAAAATAAAACCCAGAGCACGATTTTGCCATTAACATAAATTAAAAGCCATAACGAGCATCATGTAATTGCAATTTATACATGCCACAAGTCGAAAGATGAGAGGAACGAGTGCAAGTCCTTCTCGGTTTGTCTATCCATTTGGCAAGGATTCTTGGGGCTGGCGAAATTGTAGAGCCAAGAGGGTTGATTGAGAAATTGCTCATAAAATTATTAAAACAAAAATCAAAGTGGTAATTAGGATGGTTTTTTATGTTTCAATATATTTATTTTGTTAATTTTTTTTTGTAATTAACAATCTCTTGCTTTTTAATCATCAACATCCAAACTTTGCAGCTTTTGAAGTCGATGGCAAGCACATTTCCAACTCGGCTAAAAGGGATTCCTCTTCCATATTTAATCCAGGAAATTCTACTTTATCTTCTGAACTGGAAGGTTCCAATTGATTCTCCTTTCGTTCTTCCCCAGCTTCATCTAGACCCAGAACATCAAAGATTTCATCAAAGGAGACTGGTCCCTGCACCAGGCCCAAAGTGCCAGGCACATCCACACCTTGGAGACGCATACAGATCGCATTGATAGTCCGCGAGCGTTCCTCATCTTTCGGCGCAATCTTTTTAGTATCCACCTTGGTGATCTGCCGCACACTTCTCGTATGCCAAATGGTCTCAGTTTTCTTGCCAGTCCCCTTGGGATTAACCCCTTTGAAGAGTAACCCTTGGCCCAAGGAGGGGAACTTCTGCATACCCTTTGATCCGCTTTGATATGGAGCTTCACCAGGAACCTTTGCTGTTGAACTGGTCAGCAGCTTCTTTTGTTTATGGCTTAAAGATCCAGGTCCCTTTTTTGAGCTATCAATATTGTCCCGCTGGCTAATGGCCAAGGGAACTGCTCGTTTTGGCACAACCGATTGACTTTTTTTTGGGATTTTCTACAAGAATTAAATGGGATAATGACGTTCTTTGATAGCAAGGTTTTTCTTTGCTTCTCGGGGCTTACCATTTCTATGCCGGTATTCACTTTCTATATTATTTTTGGTGATTTCGAAGGAGAAATCACTTTATGTTCAGTGAAAATTATCTGTCAAAATGTTAGTAAAGCTGGTTTGGTTACAAAAAAAATCACAGGATTGCCAACTTTCGAGAAAACTGTTCACTTAAACATAAAGAAGAGTTGTCAACAGTCTGTTATTCATTGCATATTTATTTGTATTTATATAGTATTTATAGGTCTATATTTATTTACTTGCTGTATTTAAACTTTACTTGAAGACTTTAATTAATATATTCTTATTTTTTAACTTTTAAGTGTCTGTATTTCTTCTGAACATTTAAAATGTCTTCATGTCGGTTTGATTATTTTTCTACAAATTCCCAAAAGCTCTCTGAATACACCTCGCTGAAAAGGGGGAATTTTTTTGAGGTTGACTTCCCGCTCTTCGCATCCTTCGTTACAATAATGAGGTTGAGAGGTATGCCATGGCCCATTCAGGACAGACTGCAAAAAAAAAACTCTCTCGCCAACGACACTTGTCTATTAATTATGCCACAATTAACAGGCGAATATAATACCCCGGCACAACTACTGATTTCGTGCTGCTGCTGTTTTTATTCGTGGCATTCTTGTTCTTTTCCCCTTTTCCCCCCTTTCCCCTGTTTTCCCCATTATTTCGAACTAACGAGAACGAAATTATATACTTGTTCACATTGCGTATACGCCCCTTGCGACCGCCGCAAAAACACTTACAATTGTGTAAATTGCACTTGTTATGGCCAAATTTTTGGCATGCAACATGCGACAGCAACGTGTGCCGCCCGTCAGCGGTCCATAAGGATATAGGATGACAGACTTCATTTTACGTTCCCAATTTTATAAAATTTTTTTTGTTTTTCGTTTTTCGGCTGGTTTTCCGCTCAGCAATGGCACGACAACAACTTTTTGGGTCTCGTTTTCATTACGCTGACAACATGGTGGCGATCATGATGATGTCGAGGATGTTGCTGCTCCTGCTGCTGCTCATGGTGCTTCCCCCCGGGCTGGTTATTATTATGGCGGCTCTGGGGGCTTCCATTAAAAAATAGTCCGCCTGAAAAAATAGCCAGATAAATTGAAAATTTTAAAAGTCATTCGGCATAAATTGAGTGGGCAATATTTTCGTATGCAGCAGCCAAGCTTTTATTTATTCTCCGTTTTCCTCCCAAAAAAAAAATGCAATCAATCTTTAAATATTGAGCACTTATTTTTTATATTATTTCATTTTTTGCATTTTATGTATGACAATTTGGTCGACTTGCATGGCTGTGGCAGTGTGTAAATATCTCATGATTGCATGCAAAGAGTACTTTGTGTTCGTTTCAGATTGAATGTGTGGCATGCAAAAAGCGTTAAGCTGGACAAGTTTGTATTTAAGGCGAAAGTTTTAAAGGCAAAAAAGAGTTTTGATAGAAGAAAATTAAATTTAAAAGATACAAAAATTAAATTTTAAAGCATACAAACTTCACACATTGCCCTCACTCAGTATAGAACCATCGATCAAGCTTAGAAATAAAATTTAAGCCCTCCCCCCAGCTATCTAAAATTTCCAGACTATATACTCTGTACCCTGTACTATATATACTTGTGTAGCATAACCACTTTAAAGCAATCTTCTCAATCATCAGACTATTGATTTTTATGCATTTTTCTTCTCCCAATAGCGCCTCGTACAATAGCACTTAAGTTGCTGCCGCTGCTCAATGTGGCAAAGTTTTCAGCATTTCCAGCAAAATGTTTTCGTGTTCGCCAGACTCGCGAGTGATTCGCCATCACTTGTCCAATGAAACTGACAGGTCGAACACGAGGAACTCAAGCCATTCTCCTCAAGCTTTTTGGGGGTAATTAATGATGGAAAAATGGAAGACACGCAAAGGCCGCCACGGAATTGTCAGTTCTTGGACAAATATCACTTGATGGCCTGTCCGAAATCTCACTTAATCAACGCCAAAACAAATCTCTAAGATGTTTTCAATTAGTGGCTGCTTAACTAATTACAACGAAAAGTAAGACAGAAACTATGATTGATAGTTAGATCTGCAAGGTTCCTGCAAAAGGCAGTCAAGCCTCTTTTAATTGACCTCAAAAAATGTAGAGAAAAAATTTTTTGCGCCAACATTTCATTCCGTGTAAACACACATTCCAAGTGCGAGTGCGGGAGAAAAAGGACTTGCAAGGACACAGCCCCATAGAAACATGTAATGCTCTGGTGAGCATATTGAATGGATAACTCACAAGCACACACACAGCCAGCCACTGCTACCAACTAGAACTCATTCCATAGCAGCCGAGTTCGTATTGTAAAATGTTTACAGTGTCATAAAATATCAGTAACAAATGCGAAACCAGTGGCACACACAGAGGTCACGCATAAAAGTCTGACAAAAAAAAAAGAAAGCTAAGAAAACAGGCCAACAAAACGAGAACAATGCAGGGAAAGATGCGTTTTCTTTTTTGCAGTGATGAAAAGATCTTTGCTTTGTTTACATTTTAAACAAAGGCTGTGCAATAAAAATATCTTAAGAAAATATTTAACATTTATTTTGTATATTGTTTTTGGTTAATACAAGTTATTTTTTCTATTTTTATTTTTATTTTGAATATAATTCTATTAGCCATAGGCCTTTAAATTTAAAGATATTTCTTTAAAGATTTTCCAAATATTACAGCAAATTTTTTTTGCTTGGATTAATTTGCAAATTAATTTTCCATAAAAATGTATTAACTTTTTTAATGACCTATTTCCTAATCCTATTTAGACTTGGAATCTTTTTAAAATTATTTTCTTTAAAGGTTTTCCAAAAATTCCCAATGATCTTTGCTTAAAATGATGCACAAAAAATATATTAAAATCGTAATCTCCTCATAAAAATGGGTTTTATCTTAGCTTCTTGGCTTTATGGCCAAATTCAGTTATTACACTTTTTTAAGCCACTTGTTAATGGAACTGGAAGCGCAGGACCTTGCAATTTAAAAGCTTTTATGCATTTTGCATTTGAAAGGCATTGGCTCGGAGTCAAGTGGGCACGCATATTGCCAACATCAAGTGCTTTTCATATCGGCGCCGCAGGGAAACCCCCGCGAAAAACTGCCCCCACCCACAGCCAGTGCCCAAGGGAGACACCCACACACACACACACAATGAAAATCAATAAAAAATATCGCATTACTTTGCCGGTTTTTGTTTTATTTTTTTGTTCTGTTTTTGGTTTTGTTTGCTTGTATTGTTTGTGTCGATTTTGGCGTATGATTGATTTCGGGACACACGCAACGCAACGTCCTTCTAGGCATGAAAATTGTTGCATAACTACACGGCGAACAGCTAGGAAAAAAATGTAACAAAAAATATAAACACACACTCGCATTGCAGTGTGCGACAGCAGCTGTGACAGCGTTGAAGGATATTTTTGTGGTGGGGCGGAGGCGCTCTACGCTCGACGCTAGTCAACAAATTCGATTCAATAAGCGTCTCCACATCATATTTACTTTTTTGCTCCTCCCTTCGAATTCGAAAAACAGTAGTCTCGTTTTTGGCATTTCGATGGAAATGGGAGAAGGAAGGGGGGAGGGTGCAGGACGAGCCATAAGCCTCTCAGTGGAAGCCTATATGCATAGAAATGACTCGACTCTGCCGGTTGTTGGCTTTCCTTTAAGCGCATTACAATCTCCATATGTGTGGTAGATGTTTCGATTTTGATGGGTTTTATGTGGGGTTTTTTTTTGGGGCTTCTTTTTGGGGTTTTAACTGGCAAAGATCTATTGCATTCGGTCCATATGCTGTTCATAAAATGCCCATAAATTAGGAATAATTGAGAGATTCTGTGCGACACACGAAATTGGTTTTGCATTTTTGACATTTTATTGTGTCATTGTGTGTGGTGTTGGTTGGTTGGTTTCATTTGGAATTTAATTGCTATTTGATTGAAGGATTTGACTATTATGTAATTTTGTAGGTAGAATAAATAGGGGAAAAATTCTAATTTAGTTTTGGGTTTTGTAGAAATCCTGTAATATGGGAAAGTTCTGATTTTGATTGTTATTTATTTGAGAGAAATATTTGGTGGCATGTAAAAAGGGATTGGTTACAAACAAAGTACATTAAATACTAAAGAATTTTGTTTAATGTTTGAATTCATTTTATTATTATTATTAAAAGGCAATAAAAATAATATCAATAAAGATTGTCTGGATTTGGAATATATTAGAGAAAGCAAGAGAACGATTAGCCACCAAACTTAATCGTAGTTTTTTTTATTTCAAATAATATGTAAACTCATGTTTCTATTATCATTTTATTTTATATTATTTTATTATATAAATACGTATATTTCTTTAACATTTTCCCCACCCAATTGACCTTTAAACCTCTCAAAAATTTTGACAAAACCGCAGCTAAACTCTTTTAGAAATAGGCGCCATCGTATGAAAGACATTTCCTCGCAGATTCTTCGTCGTAAATCTCTGGCCATATATTTCCGTGTGTGTCATATTCGGGAATGGCCGGAAGCCTAAGGCGGCCGGACCATTGACATCGGGATGGCTCAGTTAATTGCACATTGGTCCTGGGTTATGTTCAGATAATCGTCACATAAAGACGTTTCATTGTTGTTAGGGGCTGGGCAGCAGCAGCACCCAGCCACAGCAGCAAATACGTGTGGAACAATAACCAGAGGGGCTAACTTCTAATAGGATCTCCCCTGCCACGGGGCCAAATATATGCTTAACAAACATTAAAGTTGTTTTGCGCCCCTTTTGTTTCATTTCTGTTTATTTGGCTAATTTATGCTACGCCTTATTGCTTACTCTGCCGTCACGCCATAATGTTACGACTTGGCCGCAGCTTAGCTTTCTTAGCCGACTCTTGTTTGGCTTGGCTTGGCTTTCGCCTCCCTGGGAGTGTTGTACGATTGTATGAATGTTGATTTCTTTGGTGCTGGTGGGGGCCCTTTGTCTTACAGCCTTACAGGGTCGAGCACTCATTATGATTCATTGTCGGTTGCAAAGGAGTCAAAAGGTAGAACGACTCAAAAGATTTATTGCCACCGGGCCCAATAATGAAGTTCTTTAGTTGAGTTAATGTTTCAGCATTTAGACCTGGCTTGTCCGAGCCAAAGGTTTTGACTCTTGGCTTGGATATGAAAAGAGAAAGAGGGGGGAACATAAAGGAACAGATTGACAAGCCTTTGGACTTGTTAACCGGAACAGGCAAAGGAATGCCAAGGCAAAGGATTAACTTAAGGGGAGTGGAGGCATAAGCCTGGTTGTGTAAGGACTTGAAGAAAAGATTTTAAATTACTCAGAAATAATTATTACATCTGAAATAATTGATAAATTTAATTTAATACATTTTATTTCACTTACTTTAAACCCAATTCTGTTATTATTTTCATTCTGTGCTCTCCTTTCCCTTAAATATTATTTTCCCTCGGCCTGAAATGAAAGTTTTCATTTATTGAGATGCCCACATTTTCCCCTTCTTCCCCCCCTTCGTTGTTGCTTTCAATTTTCCAGCCATTTCTGTGCCCTGTAATTGAAGTTTTCTGTTTGTTTTTCTTGAGCTCAGAGCTCTGCCCAAAGAACTGTCATAAGAAACCTTTTCCGCTGCCCTTCCCAAGAACTTGATTATTACTTATGGACTTTGCAGACTCGGCCGGGAATGTAATCACTGGACACTGGACTTTGGAAGCTGACGATGACCCACTGAAAATTACTATTTGAAAGCCAAAGGCGATAGGCAAACACAAGAGAGAGGCAAAAGGCTGGCAGAAGTGGCAGAAGCAAATGTGAGAAAAATCTCATTTGCCGCTCAGCCTTAAAATGGCAAACAAAAATTTCACCCAAATATACAAAACACACACACAAAAACCCAGATAGTCTCTGTCAAATCCCAGACCCCAAAGCCAAATCCCAAATAGCCGCAGATAGTTGGACAAACATTGGCCAAATGCCAGATAAAGTTAGCTATGGCCTTGATTATTTCCTTCTTCTGATGTTATTAGCTTCATTTTGATAGGACTGACGACTGTGTATAGGATAATTCCGTTTAAAATTGAGGAAAAATTAAATAAGACAAGGCGGACGATGTAATGGAAATGAAATAAGCTGCTGGTTTAAGGGAAAAGCATAAAAAGCTTTAGGGCTTAAATAATGAATTGTATAAAAATTAAAAGAGAGAGATTTAATTAAGTGAAGCTGCTTAAGGAAAAGAAGTAAATTTACTTGATAGATTTTAAACTCTAATATTTAATATAGAAAAATAGAAACAAATAGCTAATTAATTAGCTTAAAATTCCCCCTTTATTGCTCACTTAATTTGTATAAAATGTAATTGCCAGAAGCGAGCATGGAAAGTTTTAAAGACCATTAAGTGCCAACCCTGGGCTATAACCTATTATACAGATGAGCCAAAAATACTTTTCATCAAGCTTTAATGCTGATTTATGTCAACCGCAGACGCACGGACCAAAATCCTCAGCCAAAAAAAAAGGGCCAAAAGTTTATCCAAAG
This sequence comes from Drosophila anomelani, assembly GCA_035045905.1. Taxonomy (NCBI): domain Eukaryota; kingdom Metazoa; phylum Arthropoda; class Insecta; order Diptera; family Drosophilidae; genus Drosophila; species Drosophila anomelani. The sequence continues at coordinate 18,317,075 of JAWNOO010000165.1, forward strand.
CAAAACCTCGGATCATCAACAGTCATGGAAGTTTCCTTGCGGTTGCCAGCCAGCCAGTCAGGCAGTTTGCCTGCCGTCATCTTAGATAAACAGGCATAAATCCTAGGATGCGTGCTCCATAAAGGCCCTTTGATTAAATGAAACCATTTATTAGGCAAGGTAAAGACAATGTCATGACACCTCGCTCTGCCACGAGTGGGGGCCCCCAGCCGTGCTGGAGAAGTTAATGTGGCCGCCATCCGCGGGTTTTGCAAGAAAACAATTTCTTTAAAAGTCCTCGCACACGAGTGCCAGCCCGGCTGGCTGCCTAAGTTATGACGGGGCAAAGGAAGGAAGCCTCTCACTCTCCAGAGACAGAGCAGCCGCCGCAGCCCCCAAAACAGGACGCACACTCCCGACAAGGGCAAGTAAACACAAACAAATTTTTAAATTTGTAAACACGGCAAACGAGTGAAAGTTAACAAAATGAAGCCAACAGTCGGTGGAAGCCATAGCTGACGCTGCTCGACGCTGCCCTCCACTGCCGGTTGCCATTTAACATTCGCCGTTTGCCATTCGCCATTCGCCATTTTGCGATTTGCCGTCGCACGCACACTCGATTAGGTGAGTGGCCCAAGGGGGGGTTAAGGAGGGGTGGTGCTGAAAGGCCGGGGTGTGGGTAACAGGAAATCCGGCAATTTTTGAATTTTTTCGCAAACAGCCAAACAAAATAAACAACGTGGGACATGTATACTATCCTTAGACAAGGGGGGAAAAATGCCAAAGGATAATTTGCTGGCACGAAGGAAGCAGATTTTAAAAAGATAAATAAATTAAATTTGCTATGCTAAATGGGAATATGAATGCAAGTGTGAGAACCATTTTAATTTCACAATTAAAGGCTGTTGGGGAAAGGGAAAAAAGGATTGTACACAAAGCAATAAATTTAATTAATAAATTGATTTGTTGAGGGATAGCATTTGCCAAAGCCAACTCGATACAGATTTTATTTATTACAAATGTATATTCCTAATTTAATTATAAACAAATACTTTTCAATGCAAACCCTTTATTTAAGAATAAAAAAAAAATGTGGTGAGTGTTGAATGCTTAAAATAAAATAAAAACAGAGCTCTCAATTGTTTAGGATAAATTTAAGAAACAATTAAAATTGTGGCCATGTAAATTAATAATTAATTAGCATAGTATTATACATAAATGGCTTATAAAAAATATATATATTTATCCTAGCTAGCAGATGACACCCCAAAATATTACAATTAGCTATTTCCATCACTCTTCTTTACCACTGAAATTAAATTGAAGCTCTTAAAAACTCAAGTTGATTGCCAGGGAAATGAAAAAAAGAAAATTCCTCACATCCAAAATGTGTGCAAGTTCTTGTACCATTCTTCAGAGCAATTGCGATTAGGCACGCCTTAACCTGAGTATCCGCCGGGTATCTCTCACCGCTCCTCATGGGCGTTTAATGGCACACTCGGCGTATGCGTAATATTCTTTGCTCATATGCCACGGCGTTCGTAAGACAGCATTTGCATAATTCGCCGGCGAGCCGGGCCACATTGCTATCATTTAGGCCAGCCAGGCTGTCTGAGTTAGTAAATTGCGCATACGCCACATAAGCCGCATGCCTTGTGTGTGTGTTTGGTTGGGAAAATAAGAAAATAAGAAGAAAAAAAAAGAGAAAAGGTAAGAAGGTAAGCGGTATTGTTGACAAATTGAGCTTGGCTGGAATGGGTAAGCTCAGGACTGAAATTGGTAATAGCAACAGGTAGGAGGGGATAATAATTTGATGGGCTTGCAGTTCTCTGAGGAAATTACTTCTTACGAAAGTGAATTTTATTAGATTTTTTTTAGGGGAAAGTGGGGTACGAAAACTTTAAGAAAATTATAAGAATAAATACATTTATTAATTTGTTTTTGGAACAAAGTAACAGCAGTTCCTTAACTATATCATTTTTTAAATAAGCGGTAATTTTTTAAAGGATATTTGGATGGCTTTTTGAAAAAGACTCCTTCATTTTTAAATAGTCCTTAGACCCTCATTTAAACCACTCAGATATTGTATTTTTAGCTAAGGTATTTTAAGTTGCATTTGTTTTTATTTTCTTTAAAGAAAAACCAAGAGGTATTAGGGTAAGTTAACTTTACCATTAAGTTTATACCTTTTTCGGAAACCCAATAAGATAATGGCTCCTTAATCCCCCACAGTCTGACCCTTCAAAATCTAATTAAATTTCTTGAGAGAGTTTTAGACAAGAAGCTGGACAAAAATCACCTGCCTCATCATCTTCAAATCAAATTTAGCCTCAACTTAAGCCACAAATTTATGTACTTGAGCACGGTACGAAAACGGAAAAGGGCAGGAAAAACTAAAAGAAGTAAAAAAAAAACTCTGAGACAACACAAAAAGTTGGGCCTAAGCAGAGCCAAAATAATTTGCCACAAAACTAGAGGATGACAAGGACGCAGCGCCGGCTCATGAAACTGTCAACCGATGTTTTCAGCCCCTGCAGCCTTAACCCTCTGTGTCCCGGCTGTTCTTGCCAACTTTTCCGGGGCCAAATGCAAAGTTGAGCTTAGTCAGTCGAGTTGAGTTGAGTTCTAAGGGAACTTTTCGTTAGCCGCAAAAATGACTTGAAGCGCTTTTTCCCCCAGAACTGAACTGACATATTAAAGTCCACTTAGACTAATTGCAAAAGCATAAAAAAGTGAGCCAAGACCGAGTCTTATTCTGCATAAATTTGGATTATGCTTTAATTTATGCAGCGCCAACAACATCCGAGCATCTGAACATCTGAATCTCTGAGAGCTAAAGGCAATTAAAGTTGCTCGCCGTCAGCTGCTGAGGGAAAATTTGACTGATTAAGTGCGATGGGTGGCGAGTCAAGTGGGTGAGTATTTGATTTCTCTTTCTTTACGATCCCCAGGAACCAGGATATACATATATATATGGTATATGTATGAGTAATTCCCCTGCCTGGCACTGCAGCTGCAGGCAATTGTCGTCTACCCGAAAGTTTTACTCAGCTTTTGGCTCAAAGTTTGTGTTGTTTTTATGTAGGCCACGTGTTGTTCAGTTGCCTGTTTTTAGCCTCGTTGCTTTTATTGTTACTTTTGCTTGATGTTTTGATACCCCCGATACTCTGAAACTAAGACAACTTGGGACTTGTGTTGCCTAAAACTTTTACTCTTCCGTTTTAGTTTTGTGAATTCTAAATGTATTATAATGGCATTATTTTTAATTATGTGACTAACAATCATCTTTACACATTTGCAAATGGAAGGGGTTTTGGATTATTTTTAACGAATTTAAACATTTTCCTTTGAGTCTTAAGATTTATATATTTTATATATTTTTTAAAGCCACATGTAAACCTTCTTTCCCTTTTTTTTATTTAAATCTCAAAAGGAACTTTTATGTTCTGTTTTTAAACCCTAAATTTGGCTACAAAATCTTCCTTAAAGACAAAGGGCATTTTACCCAGCGGTCACCCAAGTTGGCCATCTTTCTTGTTGCCATTTTTGTTGCCATTTCCGTTTCTGTTTCGGCTGCTGAAGACATTTCGGTGTATTTGACGTCTTCTTTTGATGTTGCCGTGAAACAATTGCGGCGTATTTTACTTTGTTTTTTTTTGTTTTTTAGACTTGTTTGTTTGCGGGTCCGCCGTCTGATTTGATGACCTTGTCGGAGAAATGGGTTTGTTTTATGAGCGGCCCGCAGAAAATCCAACAGAATGAGATGCCTGCCTAGATTTGGACGGCTTTTGAAATGGAAATGCTTCGCAGCTGTTTGGTGGAAATTTTTCGGCATGAAAATTGAATTATTTCCGCATACGTAATGGCCGAATGCTCATTGGATTTCCAGCGAAGAGCGATGTCATCAATCCATCAGCGGTTCAATGGGACTTCAGTGGAAATTTCCTTTGATTGGCAGTTGAAAATAAAAAAGAAACGTCCAGGAAAAGGGTGTCGCTTTTTCGAGAAATCTAAATTTGTAGCTATTTCTTGGAATAAGAGACATAGAAAATTGGAAATTATATTAAACAGTTTGAGAGTTTCAAGTGATTGACTTCGTTGGCACTCTCCAACTCCCCCTTTTGAGTTTTGAATATCCCATAATCTTGACCTTTTCTCCTTTCGATCCCTCTCTGTGATTCTTAATTAATCCCAAAACTCTTCAACCGGCACATCCTTCCACATTTGAGACCTTCTCTGAATCCTCTCCAGCTGAAGAGCCACTCAATCGTTGACGGAGGCTCGTCTCGTCTTCCGATTGAGTGCGGCCGAAAAAAAGAGGGGAATTTGCATATTTTATTAAATTCCCGCACAAATATCCAATCAATAATGTAGTATGCCATTCGGCGTATCCGGCTATCCCCGTTTTCGGCTACCTCCCGCTCCTGCCTGAACCCCGCCAGAGCCCTGGCGTCGCCCTTTGAGCCTGGACCAGAGGCAAAGCCGTGGCAAATTAAGTATGCATACGTATTCAAATGGCTCACAAGCCGAAATATACACAGAGATATTGAAAGTCGGGCAGGCGGTATGCCCAAGAGAGAGATTTTTGGTTTTTTTCCACTTCCACACCTCCCGAAGCCGCCGCCGCCGCCGTTGTCCTTAGACGTCTTTGTGGGCAAAGGCAAATCATTAAAGACGTCGATTTCCTCCTTCACATCTCCTCATGGTCTCGTTAGGGCACACAGAAAAATATATTATGGAGTTAATATGTAACGAAAATTATCTGCGCCATCGAAAACATTATCGTCTGTCTACTTATCGTAAATCAGTTTGATCCATGTCGATAAGACTATAATTAGTGTATTCATTAGCCCTGATAAGAGAGTGATGGTGATGGGGTTGAATGGTTGATGGGATTGAAATATATTTTATAATAAAAATCGGGTTTCTAAATACATAAAAATTTTAAATATTATTTGGAATTAGCAAAACTTATTTATATATTTTTCCATTAAAATATCTACATTTTGTTTTTCGTATACCCCTTCTTCCAGTGTACCTTTTGGCCCCTTCGTTTGCCTTTTGTTTTTGTTTCTCTGGTTTGTCGCCACGCAAGAAATTTGGCACACTATCGATGGGGGCGGGGGGAGGGGTGTGTGTGTGGCATACGCAACTCTTGGGGGGGCAGAGAGAGTTGGGTGGAAGATGCAAATGAATACAAACAAAATACCGCAAGCAGAAAAGATTATGCCTGGCATAAAAATAAATTAATGGCCATGGCGTGTGTGTGTGATTGTGAGGAGCACAAGGACAAAGTAATACCTCGCTTCGCCTCGCCTTAGGGGGTGTTGTAATAAGCCACGACCCTTGGACCCCAATTCGCCTTTGGGCAGCGTTTTCCTTTTTGTTTTTCTCTCTCTTTATAATTTACTATGCGTAATTTCCTCGACTGCTTTCATACGTAAATATTTAATTTCCTTAATTTTGGAGGACTCTATTGGCGGGGGAGGGTTCCCCACTTCCTTTGGCTAGCTTTTTATTTCATTATTTATTGTTTTGCATTTCATCGCCAGGGCTTTTATGTTTATTGCTCCTTGTGCCCCCTCTAGTGGGGCACACGCGGCGTATGCGCAATGTTCTTAGCACTACCCGAGTTTTGGGGCAAAGTTAAGTGTGCAAAGTGCTATCAAAAGTTGAGATCCCGACACTTTCGCTTCATAGATTGCTGCTGCAAGCTGCTTTTTTATAGTTCGTTTTTTGCTATTTTATTTTTCAGGAATATAAAGATAAGGAAAGGGTATTGAAAAGCATTGTGGATCAACTTAAGGGGTTTGTTTTTGGTGGAATAACTACATAAACTATTTAAGTAATAAAAATCATATAAATTACTTTAACTATATCTTAATCTTTATATAATTTCAGCTTACTATGCGATTAATACTCGCTAGCCTTTATTTTTTGGCTCAAACTTGTTACCTATTCCCTGCCAAAGATACTCCAATCCCATCACATTGTTTCTGGATGCTGTAAGACCTCCGAATAAGATTTGCACTTCACTGCCAAGCACTGCAGCAGGCGAAACTTTTCCCCACTATTTTTATTAGTGGCCCAAAGTGGGGAAAACTAAAGTTGGAAGTGCGCCGAGCATTTTTCTTGATTTCCATTTTTGTGCAGTCGTTTTTATATATATATTTTTTTTTTTTAACTGAACTGAACTTAAACTTTAACGCATTGGCATCCGTTTCTGGTCGCAAGAGGTTTATGGCAAAAAAAAAAAAATTAAATAAAGTGGAATTACTTGTTTCAGGAGTAAGCCAAGGGAAGGGGTGAGGGTAATGGCAAGGACTTGCCAAGAGTTGACAGTCGAGTCTATTCCAAAGAAGCATTTTGCATATTCATTCAACGCTACTTTGTCGCCACTTGAAAATTGCGATTGACGGGCAAAACTCTTGAGTTGATGGAAAAGTTTTCGGTCCAAGGACCCCCGTGAGCTAACCCTTCTCCGAGGAAAATAGTTTGCAAGCCTCTGAAACTCGCTTTCAATTAATTTCTGCCTTAATATAAGTTCATTGCGGAAGTTGTAGTAATATCTGGCCCCTGAATAATTCAATAAATATTTTCATTTCCAATTATGGAAAATGGCGTAGATTTTCTGGGGATTTTCCTGGCCATTAAAGTTTTCCGCGCCCCCGAGTTAATTGCCCCTAAAAGTTGCTGCAAACGAAAATATTATTTTATGTATTTATTTTTTTGTATTCGTCGGCTGCCAACGTTGATATTAGGAAAAGTTTGCCCAAGAGGGCGTGGCATTCGGTGGGCTGCTTCACTAATGAGCCTATTGTTTGGCAGATAAAACGTGGCCAAGTTCTAGGTGGGGGGTGTGGCCGGAGGAGCAGGAAGTAGCTGTTGTTGCTGGCATTAGGAAAGGGTTCAGCCCTCGGGGGGCTGCAAAAAAGTTTTAGAGGCGTGGAGTGTACGTGGGACGATTGAGAAGTTGCAGGCATTTGAATGAAATTAAGATTAGTTTGGAGCTTGAGCTGTTTCTAGGCTGTAAATAAAAGAACTGGACAATTTTCTAGGAATTATATTCCTTAGTTTTCTTGCTTTCATTCTTCATCGATGGATACCCTTCGCCTATCACCCAGTTTGGATTATTTTGTCTTTAAATTCTTTCTCTTTAAATTCAAACTCTAATATCAATTCAATTTTCAAACATTAAATTTAAAGGTTTACTTTGAGTTTTATATTTTTTCAAATCATAAATGCAGTTAATTGTTTTCGCTTTAAATTAATATTAGTTTTCTATAAAGTTTGCCCAACAGCTGGCAAAACAATTTCCCTCCCTTATTTTCCCACCACACTTTTACTCGTCCTCCTCTTATCCCATTTTGGCCTTCAAACTCTCCTTCTCCGTGTGTCTTTCCTTTAAAATGAAAATGAAACTGAAATTGTAATTAAATTTTTGCCAATTCGTTTAATTGAGTTTTAAGCCGCAACTTTTGAATGCCCAAAATTGAAAGTCAGCTCCAACCACTCGGCCATCTCTTTTTGGCGAGCGAACTGCTTAAAAATTTGTATATAAATATATATTTTCTGCCTGAGGTTAGCTTTGGCTCTTATTATATTTTTTTTTTTTGCATATTTTAGGAGCGCTCCTTGCGACTGTTTGCGCTGTAATTAAGTGCGTCTAATTTGTGTTAAGCGCTGTGCCACTTGAGCATCGCTTTTATTTTTCTTCTTCTGAAATTCTGCTTTCTTTTTCCCTTCCTCTGTTTTTTATATATTTTTTTTTGCAACCCGATGTTGGTCCTGTGTATGCTTAACCTAAGCCCAGACGTTCCACAAACTCAGAGTAGGTGGAAAATTCGAACGACTAATTTTTGGGTGGGCGAAAAGCAGTCTGTAACAGGGCTTTAAAGGTTGTCTGGGTACAAACTGCCGCTAAATGGCCACAGCCCTCGGGAGTTTCGTGAGCTTCTCATGTACATATATATATTGCTTTTTGTTTTCTTTTTTGTCAAGCGACACAGACGAAATAAAACATTTTTAAGTGATTTCAGCGACTGTGTCTGGTGTGCTTCGAAGATTTTTGAAGGTGAATCAAGGGTTGGATTCCATGAAGGCAATAATATTGGCATTTAAATGAAACAGGTATTTGATATAATAAATAAATAAAATAAAAAATGACAAGAAAGCAATGTCCTGGAAATTTAAAAAGGACTGAATTGGATGTTGGTGAAGAATAGAATAATATTTAAAGGCCCTGAATTGCCTTGTAGACTTTCAAACTATTATTTATGCAGCTGAAGAATACATTAAATAAAAAGTGAAATAAAAAGTATTGCAAAGGTAAAAGAGATTTAAAAATATTACCCAAGGGTCGTAATTAAAATTTTATGAAAGAAAAGGGATAGAAATTTTTAACTATAGTATTTTATTTGTGTTTTAAATCATTATTTACCAAGGTTAGAATTCGTATAAAATTATTTGAAGCAAGTTTGCTTACAAAGTTTGTATTTAATTTAAGCTAAACATATTTGGCAAATTTTTTGTTTACTTCTTCAGACCTTTATTGTCACTCATTATCCTTAAAATTATTTAAAAAAAAATTCCCTTAAGCTTAATCCATTTTTATTTTGTTTACCTTTAAAGGCACCATCTGTTTGATTTTATCTCAAAGTGCTGCTGCATTAAAACTTTTTTCTTTGCTGCTGCCTTCATTAAATTAAACCTTTTTGTAATTAGCCTTTTTTTGTAAGCTAATTTTTTATTGTTGTTGCCTTATTCCCTTTAATCCTTGGCTGTCTGTATTAATTACAGTTCTTAAGTACACTTTTGCTCTTACCTTATGCCTTGGCTTTTAATTTATTAATTCATCAATTAAAAAGTTTGTTTGCTTTTCACACTTTTCACTGGAAAAACACCTCTCCGTTTTGCTAAGACCTTTTCTCCTTTCTCTCCTTTTTTCTGGCACACAAATAATTATAATCGCTTCTTTGTTTATTTGCACACTTTGCCGGCAATTTTCGTGTCTTCTCTGGAGTATTATTTTTCTGCGTTTGTTAATGTTGTTGTTGGTATTGTGATTGGATTTTAGCCACGTTAGCAGCTATAGCATTTGGCTGCTATCGTTACGCGTCCGAAACGGTAACTGTTGAGGTTTTATCAGTGCGTTGCGTTTATAAGGAAAACCCGAGCGAAGCTTTTCCCACCAAAGCTTTTCCGCGATGAGCGAAGGAAAATGAGAGCCGATTTCGACCAGTTTCATGTGAGTTTCGACCAAATTGGCAGAGTCCTTTCCCTTTGCTTCTGCCGCCTCTAAGTTTGCTGTCAATTGTTCTAAGTGCAATATATCGAAGCCAACGGCAAACACAAACATTTCACATTCTTGCCAGTTTGAGGTTCTTGTCTCTCGTCCTGCAGGATGCGAAGGGAAGGGAAAGTCTAGGAGGGCAAACGCAAGAAGCAAAGGTGCAAGAAAAACTGCATGCAAATCATTTTCCCGCTCATAAATTATGCAGTGGAGACGAGCAAACGTTGTGAGTGGCAACAACAGCAGCAGGAAAAGCGAGGGAAGAGCTGGAAAAACTGCAGTAGCCAGCAGCAGTCGAGCAAATCAACTTCAATTTATCTCGACGTGAGTTTTGGTTTTTTGGCTGTTCTGGATTGGTAGCTGCGATGGCTGAGCGTTTGAGCCGCGATAGGATTTTTATACCCTTGCAGAAGGGGTCTTAGATTGTTCTACAGGAGGAAAGTAATTTAAAAAGTCATAAAATAAAAGTTATTTTAAAAATAGAATGAGGGAGTTTACTGGAGACATTTTTAAACCAATTATTTTCAATATTTTAGGTTATATAATTTAATTTTTAATGGTAAATGGGAATAATTATTTGCAATTATTTGCTCTTTGCTTTAAGATGACCGCAAATAGGCCTTTAGTATTTAAGAGATTTAGTTTTTGTAGAAACATATCTTAAATATAATAAAATAAATAAAATCAAGAAACAGTTTTGTGTTAACTTGAAAAATTTGTGTAAAATTCTATAGCCATTTTTTTTAACAAATTTAATTTTTAAAAATTCATAACTAAGGCAAAAATGCGTTAATTTTAATTCTGAAAACAGTTTTGTGTTAGTTTTTAATAGAATAAAAAATCTGAATACTTAATAAATCCAAATTTAAGATTTAATTTTTTGTCAATTTTTGCAAAAAATCATGATGTAACCCCTTACAAAATTTGCAAAAAATTGAAAAAATTTTGTAGTTTGTTTTTTCTTCCGGAGGCGTCTAGTTTTACTCGCATTTTCGTCCTGATCAAGAATATATATGATTTATAGGGTCGCAAATGCCTCCTTCAATGAGTTTTAAGCTTCTGAATGGGAAAAAAATTATAAATAGAAGAAATAAACTCTATGAACATTAATCAACAATTTTAGTTTATTTTAATTCCTATCGAATAGTTAAAGTTACAACGGATAATTCAGTTTATATATTACAAATTATTTAAGTGGCAATTTCAGTGTGCCTTCGAAGCGGAAACGGAAATGCCCGGCAGTCGTAATGCCCATTGCAAAAAGAAAACCGACATGATGGAAGAGGTCAGCGTGTTTTGCCACTGGCCATATCGCTTCGTTTCGGCCACGCTACCAATGTTCCTACTTCCCTTCGTCTTGTTTGTCCACTATGCCTGTGTCATATGCAAATTCCAATTCACGGAAAACAAGCAAAAAAAAACAAGAAAAGGTAAAAAACAAGAGGAGCTGGGAATATAAGTATCGATTGGTTAATATCAAACTAGCTGACAGGCTGACAAGGACCTCAAGGCGGCATTGAACTTGTCTAGCCGAGAGGAGGGAAGGGCGAGTGTTTCCGGCCAATTCCTCCTTCTCCTCCTTCTCCTCCCTAAAACCAACACTTGCACAATAACCTTTGCATGATTTAATTATTTGTAGCATACTTCTGTGCGCCGGCCAAGAACTTAACACCTGAATGCACAGCAGAGAGGGAGAGAGGGGGAGGGGTCCTGGCCGCCGCCGAGTGGTGCAAAAACTTTTGCCACTTTTGCATTCAGTGCGGTGCAGAGCCCCAAAAGTTGTTGCTAAAGGGCCAACCGGCAGACCGACCTCTGCGGTTTTTTTGGTGGGGTTACGTGGGGCTATGAATCCACTCGAATCGTGTCTCTCCTATGCCGAGCACTGAATGTCTCAATTCATTTTACGCCACACTGCGCCTCAAGTGGAGAGCGTCATGCAAAAAAAGGGCTGCCAATGCGGGTTTCGGGCCATGGGTTTCTATGGTTGGTATCCTTAAGCTCGAAAGGGTATCATATTTTTGGTAAATTTGAAAGAAACTCTGAAAGAATTCAAATATTTATTCAAATTTTAAGCTTCCTAAAAAATAGTAGTTTTTTTTTATAAATAATTCATGCAAATTATTTCCCAAAATAATCAGCAATTACTGGGTATCTCTTAGTCTAATCTTTCAACCCTATCATCCTTCTTGATCTGAATGGATTTTGGGTCCTTCATTTTGGGACCAAAAACAAAAAAAGAATAAATATATAAAACAAAGCAAAATTTTTGCGCTTTAAGGGATGTAAGGGTGTAAAAGTGCAAGCAGCGCAGAAAAGGACTTTGGCATCATTACAATTTGTTGATTTGCTTCGTTAAACAGCAAACAACGCTGGCGAAAAGCGGCGGGATGGAGGCGCCGACTGGAATTGAAACAACAGCGACAGTTGAATGAATCAGGACAGCATAAAGGACCCAAGAAATGAACGCTAAGTCAGCCCTGGGCCACGTCCTTTTCTCCTTGCTCCTTGCTCATTGCCGCTTGCTGCTGATGCCAGGCTCGTATTCAAATGGCGGCTGCATTGTTGCTTATTTGGAGAGAAGGCGAAAGCGCGAAAAAATGAGCAAAATAAGAAAACATAAAAACACCAAAGGCGGCGAATAAACAGCGGCGAGAAAATAAAAACAGACAGGGGAAAACCACCGGCAAGGCGCTGAATTCGTGACGCTGCCTTCAAAGGCGGCATCACCCTCGGGCAACCGACAACATTTTTTATCTTTTCTTTTTTTTTCTGTCTTGAAAAGACAGGAGAAGGTGGCTTAGCCGCTGGCCCTCGTTTCAAAGAAGCCTGGATTCAGAGGAGACCGGCTTGGAGGAGACTTGGAGGTTGCAGCCGAGCTTGCAGGTAAAAGACAAGTAATCATCACTGTCAAAAGCAAATAAGAGAAGTTTAATATGGGTTTTTCTAAGGGTTTCTTTAGAAACTCATAAAGATTTGGATTATTTGCATATTAAATCTTATTTTGAGGGGTTTTTTTTTGCATTTTAGCTTGGAATTTCTATTAATATAAATGAAATTGAGTAAATAATTTCGAAATATAAATATAAAATGTATTTAAAAACCTGGTTCCTAATTAATATAATATAAAATGAATTTAAAAACCTGGTTCCTAATTAATGATTTAATTAAACTTCTTCACAATTTTCTCCCCTCCAAAAGTTTCTCCCTAAAGTAAATGCAACAATTATAACCCTTTGTTTACTGCCATAACTTTCAATTTGTAACATTAAACCAGTTGGCAAACTTTGTCTTTTTTCAGTTTTTGCTGCCGTTTTCTCATACTTTTTTTCATTCTTTCCCTTGGCCCTTCAATATTCCCCTCTCTAATTGGCCTTATCACTTCTGACCCTCTTTACACAAGTAGATTTATTTGCAAATTTCAAGTTGCAGAGCGGCGGTGGATGGGTAGAAGCCGGCCGTCATAATTTCTTTTTATGACCGCATCGCCACAGCTTATGCAATAAAAACGTACCAACTTGGCAGACATAATTTATTGCATAATTTTTGGGTTGAATAATTAGCATTTAATTTCAAATTGCTTACGAAGAAAGATAGCGAAGCCACCGAAAACACCCCCCAAAAAAAAAAGGTTCATTGAGCCGCTCATTAAATTAGTGAGCGGATGTGCCTTAGATTTACGTATTTTGATATGTAATCGGTGTGGGATAAAATCCACTCGTTGGAATGGTATTTTTAATGAGTTTTAATTTGAATATCAAATTACATACATACATAAACTTGGTGTTTGATTAGCTTAATCGTAATTAAAGTTATGCGCTCGGAGGCGAGTCATTTAAAAGTTGATTGATGAGCACTTGGAAACGCTACACCCTTTGACTTATAGCCATTGGGGATTGTGTTGTATATTGCGAGATATAAATTATACCCTGGTTAGACATGTTAATTGCTTTTTTTTCTAGGGAACTCATAAGTTCTGAACTTTCCAATAAACTGATGGAGGGTTTTCTATACAAATTGGCTTTTAGCCTAAGTGCCAGGGCTAAATGGCGGTGAAATTTGTGTTGGTCAAAGCCGGAAGACAGGATTGTAATTTTCTCAATTGCACTGTGGGGGAAGAAGGTATAAAATGTATACAAATATATATATTTGAGATATATAAGTGCTTCAAAAATTATGTTAAGAGAAAGAAAATTGTGTTTAAGACATTTAAGGGTCATTGTTTAATTTTTTAGGGACTTGAGTAGCAGGCCAAGAAAAGGGAAAGGTATATCCTTCTTAAAAATAATTGAAAAGTATAACATTTATGATTTTTAATGTAAGTAAATATATATTTATTTGAATTTAAGCTGTCACATTCATTCATAATGTTTTCTTGGCCATTTCTGAACTCTTTTACCACTGTGTTAGCAGGCCAGGACCCCCTCCATCACTTCAATTGGCCATAGTAAACATTTTTGATCGGCAAATACGAAGTAACCGACTTCCGCAAAGGCCAAGCGGAATGAAAAACTTTTCCCGGCGTCGGAGCTTGAAATCGACAAATGATGATTAGCACATCGCATCGTCAGCTGGCTATGGCTGTGGCTATTGCTACTGCTATTTTCTGTTTGGGCCAACAAACACACACACAGCCAGACACTTGGATATATGGCACAAACCTATAGCCATATAGCCCGAGATGGGACGCATTCACGTTCGTGATCGGCATGGGCACTACATTATTTTGAGTTTCAGTTTCAGTTGTTGAACGGAGCGCGAACGTATAAGACACTCGCGGCTAAAAAGTGCACAAAATATTGAGAAAAATACACAAAAACCTGAGAAAAATCGAAAAATAGAGAGCAAGAGAGTGTGAAAAGTGTAAGGAAACTAATTAACTCGTGATCGACCCTTTGGGCATTATACAATAAACATTCAATATGTATGAGTGGCAGTGTGAACATCTAATGAATAATTACTTGTATTCATTTGTTGATGGCGAAGCAATCAATAGGAATTAAATAAATGAAATGCATATGACTTTAATTGAAATGCTTACAGACTATTCAGTCAAGTGCAAGGCCAAGGCCAAGGAAATATGTGTTTCTGGTTGCAGTGTTTTGAATATAAATTTGTATTGTTTTTAGACAAATTTAATTAGTGTACTTTTTCGTAATTAAAACCACAATTGAGATCACGCTAAACTGATTGATAAATATTGAACTCTCGACGGGCTTATCTAACTCTCAGCCTGATAGCTTTGTTAACAGTTCATCAGATATTAATTTAACCTTAATGGACTTTAAACTGTCTGTCAAAGGCTTACATTGTTTTGTTTCATTTCATCTCTTAAATATAATGCGATAATTGAGAGTTGAACCCTGATATCGTACTGGTAAATTAATTAAACTTTTATCTAGGTAGCTGGCATTCCAAAATGTCTTCTCTTGTTGACACATTGTCTAATGAATTGCTTGCTATCTTGAGCGTTGAAAATTCTTTGAATCTGCACAGCTCACTTTGGGGGCAAATTCATCTGCCTGGGAATTTAACAGATGGCAAATAATTTCTATGTTCGACCAGAAAAGCAAATTACATTTTGCGGTCTGAGCTTTGAATTTCGATTTTTGCCCAGGCATTGCACTAGAAATTACATTTTGCTTATCGCTCTTATTTTATTTTTGGTTTTGCAAGCATTTTCCGCTTTTGCTCAATATGTTTGCATTGCGTAAGGTCGGGTCTTTTGCCGAAATATATTTAAATTTTGTCAGCCGCAAAAAAAGCTCGGAAATAACTTGACAGACGTTGTATTTATCGAAGAGTTAGGGCCGTTCAAACGATGACTGGGCAGCTGCTGTGACAAAGTCTGCAGAAAAATAAAACCTCAACCAGAAATATGAATGAAAGAAAATACGTAAAAAAAGTGACAACAACATTTAACATTGTTTCCACATAAAAATATTAAAAAATGTGCCAACAGCAAAATGCACAACTTGGTTTTATTTTTTGGCCAATGTTTACATTTCATTTCGACAAGTCTTTGTGGCAAAGGGAGTTGAAGTGAATTATTATTTTTAGCAGGGATATTGTGAGTCAGCAAAAAATAAAGAAATTATAAAATTAAGGGGGAAATAAACTGTCTGGAAAATAAATTAAAATTTTCTTTAGACCTCAAACCTTTCTGTAAATATTTAGTATAACTTTTGTGTTATTTTCATATTCTCACAGCACGTTTCAACTGTTCTTAATAATTTAAAACTACTTCCATTTGCATTGGTTTTTTTTTGTTTAATTTTTTTTATAACGTGCTAAACCCATTTGCAAGCTGTTAAAAAATCCAACCCAACCGCTGGAACATGCTTCATGCTTATTTGTTTATAATATTTATGACGCTTATTTTCGCGGTTTGTTTTACGCACCTTAGAATGTGCTAAATATTAAAAACGAATCCGCGAATTTGCTGCTAATTACTGGAAAGAAATGGTTTCTGGCGGTTCTGTAAATTAATTATGAATGTGCTCCCTTTTATTTTGCGCTGATGAAATCTGATGAAATCGGATCGGTGATCTCTAGTGATCTCTTTCTGGTGATAAGACATGCTCCAGTACGGGTTTTACTTCGGAAGTACTCTAGACTCGGAGACTTAATTGAGGTCAGAGACTCTGCGGGGACTTTGACACGTTTTCGTAGCAGATCTGAAGGTCGCTGTTGGCGCTAAGAGATGTGGAATCATGTTCGTAGTATACACCTTTTACAGGCACTTGCAACATACGACATTACTGTGCAAAAATATATGTATGTATATACGAAACTGGTTTGGGAATAAACAATAACAAAGAGCTTACATAATGCATTGCAATGAGGCAAGCGGCTACCAGTAAAATTTACTTTAGTATGGCCGGTCGGTAGTCGGTTTGTCTGTCTGTTACCTGGCTATGCTTTCGAAAACCTGTTTTATTATTTGGGAGTCCACCTCCTCCGTCGCTTTGCATTTAAAAATACTGAAAACTGGCCAAGCTCTCTTCAGTCGCCTAAGGCCTCAGTCACGTGCTCGTCTCCTCCGACTCGTTGCAAACCCTTAACTTGGTTTGGGTTGGTTTTTTTTGCTTTCAGCCAACGATTTTTCTATGCTCTTTTGTTTGTCTAAATAAAGCTTAATTTGTTGGGCAATTTTATAATGATTTTAGCCATAATTGCAAATAATATGTAGTTAAAATAAGTGGACAGTAACGAAGCGAGGCAGGTGAAGCCAAGCTCAAATAATGGGTTATTGGGAATAATAATAAAAAATGTAATGTAAAGCTGAAAATATAAACTTTATACTGATATAAATTTAAAGCTAAATATAAAGGTATATTATGGAAATAAATTATAAAGTATACAATAAAGTTAACTTGAATTTTCATACAGATTTATTGAAACAACTTTTCATATTGATTTTAAAAATATAAACAATTGGCATGAGTTCTTCTTATCTAGAATTAAAATAACTTCTTTGATTCAGCTAAAAATATAATATTTACTTCCTAATCAGAGCATTCAATCTCCTATATTTTTGGCAAAATAAAAGGCCTCCTTATCTCTTGCTTTGTTTTATTTTTTGTATGAATTATTCATGCCCCGCGGATCGGTGACTGTCTGTGTCAGTGTCCCATAGTTGTTCATTTGAATATTGTCTACGAACTACGAATTATGTGCAGATCATTGGGCATTTTTTTTATTGGTTTGATTGGGTTTGCTGTCACGTGAGTGGTTTGATACTGATATAAAAATCAAGTGAAACGCCTTGCTCTTCTCAGTTAGTTTCAAAGCTTCCAAGGTTGATTATCTCCAGGGTGAAAGATGCCTTGAAAGATGTCTCATCCAAGCCTCCTTTCTCCAGTTTTACCTTAACGGATCTCTGCGATCGTGCTTCAGGGTATTTAACACTTAGTCTAGACTCTTGGTTAGCATAGATTAAATTAAATTAAATTATTTAAAGGAGCATTGGCCAGTACATTGCCTTTAAGAGAAATAAATATAAGTTTCCAACTGAAAAATATATAAAGAAAACATTGCACACTTCTCGCACTTTCTCCTGACTCTGTAAACAAAGTCTCCTCTTATTTTCCTTGACAGCACCCCCTTCCTGTGAAGATACGTACTTTAACAGCTTTGGCAAACTTTAAGATACATTTATGAGTGCTAATAAACTGCAAAGTCTGTTAACTGGCACAGTGTGAAGAATGATAAAGATGTGAAGTGAAAAAATAGCGTGATAGCGGAGGAAACCAGGAAGTATTGCACCAACTTGCCACCAGTTTGAATTTATCACCTTAAGTAAACATAAAGGACGCATCATGAATGCCAACGAGGACTATTTACCCATGGATACGACGGAGGAGATATCAAAGGTCCTGGATCTAAAGAAGAACGACTCCATGAACCTTCGGACACACCCCACTGTGGCCGAGTATTATGAAAGTGAGTTCACTTGAAAAGGTTAAGAACAATTTCTAATAATCTTCAAACATATTTGTAACTATGGGTTAACCCCTTTTAATATTTCACAACGAAAGGTGTACTTACTTATGGCAACAGATGGTGTTACCTAAACTGATTAACACCTTTATATTAACTGGCACACAGCTTACTTTAGAGACTTTAAAAAATGTGTATTATTTCCCATAAGAGATAAATATTATAGTTTCTTTAAAATT
Organism: Drosophila anomelani; assembly: GCA_035045905.1. Lineage (NCBI taxonomy): Eukaryota > Metazoa > Arthropoda > Insecta > Diptera > Drosophilidae > Drosophila > Drosophila anomelani. The sequence goes on from JAWNOO010000165.1 coordinate 18,335,024, forward strand.
TAAATCCCAGCTTCTTCTTTACAAAACTTCCTTTAACTTCCCACACTAATCATATTTTTCGCAAACTCTCTCCCGCAGACATGACTGCCTTCCTTAGCCTGGCCATTTTCATCGCCAGCCTGCTGACTATCCTCAACATTGCCATCTTCTCGACAACAGTTTCGCGGCTGCGACGCCACCTGAACAAGCCACTGCTAGGCCCCTCAATTATAATGGTGTCGCTGTATCCCATTATTTCGGTGGCCGCTCTGGTGACCATTCTGGTGCCCTACTCCTGGTTCATCTGCCACACGGTCATGCACGTGATGTTCATGGTGGGCGGACCTGTGTTCCGCACTTTGCTCTTCCGCTACGTGATCTCCGAGCAGAACTACGTGAAGGAGACGAGCATGGAGGCGGTGCAGCTGAATACGCCGCCCTGCTGCTGCTGCTGCTTGTGCCTGCCGTTGGTGGTGCCCACCAAGGCGAAGCTGTGCATCTCACGGTACATGGTCTGGCAGATGCCCTTCTGGCAGGGTTCCATAATGCTCGTGATGAATATTCTGTATTATCGTGACATTCAGCTTTATCGGCAGGTCATGTATTTCTTTATCCCGTTTATTATTTGTTCGATTGTCTTGGGGGTGTGGTCGCTGCAGATCACCGTAAGGATGATCACCAAGTTGCGAGGGGATTACCAGCTGCGCAAGAAGATGTTCTGCCTCCAGCTGGTGGTGATGCTGTGCAAGTTGCAGTATCTGGTTCTCTACGATCAGCTGGATGGCATCAAGATGGGCGGCGAGTATCCCATCAATCACACTGTTTACAAGCAAAGTGAGTAATCTAAGAAATAATATTTATATTATATTTTAATGGCTGTTTATTTTTTAGCTATTATCAACATCTTGATTCTGGTGGAAATGGTCATGGTTTCCATGATGGTTCAGAGTGCCTACCGCACTCCCATTCAGGTGCAAATCGATGAGGTCAACAAGGAGAAGGAAATCACTCGCATCTGAGGGACCTGTACAAGTAGCAAAGCATTGTGATAAATTTAATAAAGAAAATGTAGTTAAATTTATAAAGTAATAAGTTTTAAGAATTTTAAATTAAATTTGAAAGATTTAAACGAATGTAAGTAATTTCTAATAATTTCATTCAAATAAAACTTAAAGACTTGAAACCTTAGCAAGTAAATCTCACTTGATTTGCTGGCTTAACAAAAAGCGTCCACAAATCATGTGTTTCCACCAAGCCCGGTCAGTTGAGTGGGCTTAGAATACCACCCAGTTTCACCCACTTTTAGCCACTTCCTTTTCCCTTGGCAATGCGTGTCGCGTTTAGCTCATAATTCTCCCTGCGGCCCCTGGCAGAGGGCCGAGATCCGTTTTACATTTTTCAACAGGACAAACAAAACGCTGGGCGGCTTTAGGCCAAATGCCCAAGTGCCATAAAAATACAATAAATATAATGTGAAATATCTATACGACGCATATAAATACATCTTCCTCTCTGTTTAGATAGCCTTTTCTTTTTTTTTTTTTTGGATAACTCAATTGCTGTCACAAGGCGGCCATAGACCCCAACAAAAAAAAGAAAGGAAAACTGGAGAAGGAGGAGAGGTATCTGGAGGGGGCATCTCCTCAACAAGAACAACAACGATTGTGTACTGCAAGGCAGTGCGTTGAAATTTATGATTTATTTGAAACGAAAGTACATTGTGCTCTGCCAAAATAAATCACACTAAAGATGCTGGCAGGCAGCTCGGAAACCAAAGCATGCTGGAGGACGAAGGAGGAGTAGCTGGTGGAGCTGGAAACGGAGCAGGACTTACAGGAGGAGATGATTGGAGGAGGAGGAGTCAGTTGTTGTTTGCTTGGTGCTGGTGGTGGTGGCGGGGCCAAGGCCGTTGGGCAATGAAAATCAAATATAGAGCTGCGTGAAACAGCCTCTAAACTAGAAATACTCTTTTTTGTAAATAGATTAAATTTTACAAATATGAGAAAGAAATTCTAAAATATTCGGAACATTGTTTAGAGTATTAAAACTACTCTTAAGTTCTAATTAATCTCGGTAAGAAAATATAAAGAAAACACATTAAATTTTGTCAAATTTTAAGGCTTTCTAATCATTATACAACTTTAAATTCTGATAGACTTAAATAATCAATAATTAGAACCTAGAAATATAGAGTATCTAAAAGCTGTCTTAGGAGGCAGGCAGGACATCGAGCTCTAAGGGTTTTGGAGCAGTCAAGTGCCACGGTCGCTCGTCGCTGGGTATGGTTATCTTATCGCACTTTTATGATGTACACAACGCCGCAGAACGCCAGCTATGAGAAGTCTGTGGCAGCCATAGTCCTGGGTACTCGCCACCAGCCTTCTCTGCAGCTCCGAAAGCAACTCCTGCTCCTGCTCCCGCTCCAGCTTCGACCCCATCCTCCGCTGGGCCATTCCTTTTGGCCTGGCCGAGATGTCGCCTTTTATGAAGACGCTTGTTTGCTCGGTTTGCCAGGGCTTCAGCTGCCATCCTGTTGGCTCTGACTCGACTCGACTGAGGCAAGTAAATCAGATTAAGTATCCGCTGCTGCTCATTTTGATGAGTCGAGACGACGAACAGCCAACGAACCATAGGGCCATTCATTGCGGACTCTTGATTTCATATTATTCCCTTTTTCGCAGCCAGTAAAATGTGGAAAAATGTGTAATTAAAATGTTCTAGTTAGAGTTTATATTTTACAAAGAAATTTTAAATTGTTTGGGTACTTTAGAAATATTAAAAAAGATTTTAATAAAATCATAGAGAAGTTTAGTGGGCAGAAGCTTTAAAATAAAACATTTATCTTCAAATCAGCAAAGAGAAAGATAGAAAAATTCTAGGTTTTTATTGGATTATTTACCTTTCTTTTATTCATTTTTACAGCTTGTAAAACTGAAATGAAAATCTGTTAAGAAAACTTAAAGCCAAGCTAGCAATTCATCACTCCGTTAGACTTTAGAGTTTTTAGCTTGGGGCAATGGATTGACTGATGATGACAAATAAAATCTTTGGTGACACAAACTATTCTTAGCATTTATTATCACTTAGGTGGCAATCTGATGGCGAATCAATTCCATTTAGGGCTTCAGCCTGGGGTTGGGCCTTGGTTTGTGTCGCCACCACGAACTTTGCCATTTTGATTTCGGCCACAACATCTCCAGTTTCGTGTAGCACACTTTTTGGACGGTATATAAAATTCATAAAGCTTTGCTTTGAGGGGAAAGTGTCGTCGTCGTCGTCGAGCAGCTACAAAATTAAAGAAAACCATTTTTATGTCATGCCACCCACTTGACGCCGCTTTGTGTCGGCCATTGTCTACGCTGCTTGGCGATGTCCAAACACGTTAGACCCATCTTGGCCATCTTGGGCACTGCTGAGGGCAGCATGGCGCTGGTAAGAGGGATTGGGCTGAAAGCTGTCTGAGCCCGGCTGTCAGTCTGTGTCTTATGTCACTGTCCATTAGACGCCGTTGGAGGCCTTTAAGATCTCTCCTGTTTTCTATACTTTTTTTACAGAATTTTTTGTGTGTGTTTAAATTGTAACGAACAGCATGAATTTTATGGCTAGGACACTTAGACAAATTAAATAATGCGCATACGCAATGTGGTGCCGCTGCTTAATTTTCTTAATAGAAATTATAACACAATATTTGTCATTCACAGGCAATTTAACAAATTCCCACAGCAGCTCATCGCCTTGAATCTCATTTCTCATTGGGGGTTTTCCTTTCTCCTATTTAGTACATTTCCTCCTGTTTTTCTTCCACCCGCCACCCGCTCCAGGAATTTTATGATTATTGACAGCCCCATTTTCTTTGACTTGACTTTGGTTTCCTTCGGTTTCTTTTGCTTTTTCTTTACTGGGCTTTATGCAGCTTTCGCTTTATGTCCGCCTTTTGTTTAAGGACGGAGGACTCGACTTCTGCAAGGACCATTTTGCTGGTGCTAAGTAAATAAGTTTTATGACATTCCTTTTGTTGTTATTTTTCCCCGTTGTTTCTGATGCCGTTCCGATGATGCTCGTAAAATCGCAAACGTCTGCTCCCTCATACTTGATTGATTTCAATGGGTGGAAGTTGACGCCTGATTTGCGCCACTTATTGATGGCGGAGTACAGGGATCAACATGGGGAATAATTCATAGGCTGGCTGGGCACAGAAATCCTTAACGCGTAGCAGACTTGAGTTTGAGTAGAAACAGTAAACAATAAAATTATGGTTAGCAAAAATATTAAACCTTGGGAAAATATCTTTCTTTATTCAATAATTTTTTTCTGATTATAATTTCCTCTATTTTAGCTTTTTTTTTTTTGAGATTTCTGTCTTTGCACACAATTATTCCTTATGAAATTAGGCAAATATACTTTGTATAATTTAATTAAAAACTTTATCGTTGACTTTTCCGGTCCCAAGTCAGCAGGCCAAATAAATCCACACACTCTTGAGAGTCCTTCCTAAGCTGAGAATTAATTAATGTGAAGCGGCCATAAGGAAAATATTTGCGCATGTTCTGGCATAATTAAAAGGGTTTTTTTCGGGTCCACAAAAACCCCAAAAAGAAAAGGGAAAAGAAAAAGAAAAATATGCCTAAGCACTTTTGGTCGAATTTTGATTTTTTTTGTTTAATCCAATTTGTCATTTTGAGACTTTTAAGGTTAGACTAGAAAGATATCCTGTGAAAGGTGGTTTATAAATAATTTGTAAATATTTGTATGTCTTATTTGGAAAGACTTTCGTTTAAGAACTAAAGGAAATATAGTTTTTTAGGCTTTATATATTAATTTTTTATAAGGTATCTATATCTCATAAACCCTCCTCAATTCTAATCTCTGTCATCGCCCACCTTTGAGCACACATCCCCAAAGAGCCTCAAAACCAGAGCTGAGCGCAGGCGGAGCTCAGCTTATACAAGTATCCTGCTGGTCCGGCGGTCGTCAGGGAGTCGCTGCCTTATGCTGAGCACTCAGTTTAACAATGGCAAACAAGTAAAACGCTACGAAATCCGCTTAAAGAGCATTTGTATGTAATGGCAAGAAAACGAGCAAAAAAAGAAAAGAAAAACAAATGAAGGAAGCGAAAAGCAGCTACAGCATCCTGGCTGCATTGCCATGCTTGGGCCCAGCTTTTCGTTTTTTGCTGTTTTTCTTACACCTCGGCATGCCTCCATTAGGGGATTTTGCATAAGTGACAAGGCTGGCAAAGGCTACCCGACTTTTCCTGCTTTTCCAGGATGCCCTTCCTGTATAGCTTCTGCTTCTCCTTGGGATATCTCACACTCGCCATCAGCATATGTGGCTCGGGGTGAGTGGCTCGGATAAAGCCAGGCTAATGCAGCAGAGCGACAGGCATAAGGCGCTGGCAACACGACACGCTTGTCAAATGCTCCCCAGTCGAGGTCGATGGACATGGCCAGAGATACGGATGCACTGAGAGAAGAATATTAAGCTTTGATATATTTTTTAGTAGAAATTATAAGGGTTTTCCCTGATAGAAATGAATTAAGAGATTAGACGACTTGAGAAACTATTGAGTGAAAAAGTTATAATAATAATTGTGCATCTATATCTTGTTTTTCTTGATTAAATTCTTAATAATATTTTCCTCCAGTGTTTTAGTTAAACGGACTCAGCTCCAATGTGGCTCAATTGCATTAAGGCCATGAACAAAGTCGCAGCATCAGCAGAAACTACTTTAATTGAATGGGGACGGAAGTCACTGGGAAGTCACTTTCTTCCACCGCCGCAGTATCTTAACAATTGCTTTGGTCTTTGACTGTGATTGGATAAATGATTAAGTAGTTTGCAATTAGGAAGAAAGAAACTAGCAAAGCTAAAGTTTATAAGTTTGTTTTTATATAAATGTTTGAAATAAAAACAAATTGAATTGAAACAAAAGAGTTTTAGGGATTCCTTCTCTTGCCTCATAATAATTAACTACAGATTAGTAAAACCATCGCAAGTCAAGGAATTCTGGGAAATATATTGCTATATCCAAAGTGCCATATATATTCTTTGCCAATTTACTTAATCACAGCTCCAGGGAGTCGACACCTTCCCTGGACTCGTTCCGCTTATGTGATTACTTTTACTATTAGCAAAATGAGCCGATCCGCGTTCATGTCTTCTTGTTTATTCCCTCCTAACCACCTCAAGATATATATATATATATATCGTATAGTATGTAGCATATAGCATATATTGGGAGTAATAAACCATCAGTCAACGGCCCGGCGAGGCGACCGAGCAAACATGGGAATGAATAAATAGATTGGAGGCGCAGGCAACTGACCAACTGGAGGCCACTGCCTTCACTTTCGAGGTGTTTGCCGACTCCTGTCGCTCCTCCCTCCCCCGATGTCCTCTCCTGGAGCGCAGCTGATAAGGACTAATCAATTAAGTTCCACAAAAGCAATTTATTACACTGCCGCCATAGTCAGCGGGGATGGATGCGGCGTAATCGATGGAAAAGGTTGTTGGCCAAGCAAACATATGGCAATAATAAAAACCATACATTGTGTATTTATTTAAACGAATTTTAGAGATGAGAAGGGAGAGGAAATTTAGTAAACAAGATTCAATAAAAAATCAAACAATTGATGAGGAAAACTATTAATAAAATATTTCCTGCTTTCAAAATTTAAATAGGCAGCAGAATTCTATACATACCTCCCATTAATAGTATAAATATTACAAGATAAACACCAGAAAATATCACTTTTCCCATCTCTGCGCACTAAACTTGTCTCTCTAAGATTTAATGTCTATTTGGCCAATTTGGCCAAACCCTTAACCCTTTTGGAACGAAAGCCATTCCAGCTGGCCGCAGTCTGATGAAGACCATTCGGTTTCATGTGACCACAAAACTTTCGCTTTGCCGGCGACCACGAGGAGGACACAATTGCCAGTTGAAGTGCGCAACATGGTCATAAAAATTTAAAACTACAAAAAGAGTCCACGCGAAACAGGGACGGAGGAGGGTAAAGTGGACTGGGTAGTGCCATTAAAGCACTCGAGGATGCGGCGCGTGTGCTCCGAGATCAGCATCATTAACACTATTTTCCCTAGGCGGTGCTTTAAAATGACGATGCCAGGGAGGGGCCTGCGGGCGGAGAAGCTTACTTTGGGGGGCGGGGTGGTCATTGCCCGGAGTTAACCCAACGATGACACTGACAACTGGCTTCCCAGTCAAGTCGAGTCGAGTCGAGTCGAGTTGGGTTGGATTTAGTTTAGTTCAGTTTAGCAAGCTGAACTTGCCACAATCATTACGAACACTTAAGCACCAGGGCCCCGGGATACATACTCCTGGTATACATAGATGCCTGTCGCTGGCACAGGGTCTTTCTGTGGGGAAAAAACACTCGAAAAAATGGGGCACACACTACTACTTACTATATGTCACCGCATTGCACTCTAACCCAACCCCCAGGAAGTGCCGGAAAGTGGTTGAGTGTTTGGCCAGAGAGGCAGACATCAAGTAGTTGGCCATTCGCCCCCTCACAGCGAAGCCAAATAGAAATCCATTTAATTTTCAAATAGTGAAGTGTTTGCCCACGCACACGCATGGTGGGGAATGTCCTGAATGTCCTGGCCCAACCACATTTCGCTCTCCGATGTTAAATTCAACACTAGCCCCTCCACCCCGCCGACCACCTTCTTTATTTATGCAAAGGTGGGTTCGCATTGTTCGCATTGTTTGCCGGACATTACTTGCATTCCCCAGGTGTTCTGGGCAACCCAAACTCAACTGCAGGCCAGTGAGCATTTTTGAATAGAGGAGCCCCAGTCAAGGTCCATAAATGAATAAATGAAAACTCAGGAGACAGGCAGCTGTTGGGGTTGACTTGAGGTTGAGCGCTGTTTTCACCATAATTATTTCATGAACTAAGAGATGGTGTAAGGAGTTATTAATAATAAAATCTTTAAAAGGGAAGCTTCTGCAAAATTATCAGCTAATTATAAGAATTTAAAAAGTGCTCTTTAAAGTCTTTCCCCCAGGCTGCTTACTAATTATAAAAAAAACTTAAGAAAAAGTTACGATTAAGAACCTTGGAACGACTAATCGATTTTCATATTTGCTCCCAGCAGGTTCATTAATTATGGGCGTTAATACAAAGATCAAGCCCCGTCATACCCGCCTGCCCTGTGGGCCAACAACGTTGGCTTTCCAATTGCATTATGGACAAACCAATTTCACAGGAGGTCGATTGGGGGGAAGGCGAAACCCGCTTACAGATTCACGCGGCCACCAGAGCTCAGTAGTAGTTCAGAGAGGTAGTGTTTATATGTGTATTGATGTGCTTATTTTGCATAATTGACTGTAAATGGAGGACCTCGATGGCTGACTGTGTGTGTGTGCGGCAGCTTGCGGTTGTTTAATTACCATTCGGCATATCAGGCCGGTCACGTTGCGTATACGTAATGTTCGCGAGGTTTAAAACATTGCTAATTGCACGCCGAAATGGAGAACGCAATAAAGGCGATTGAAGGCAGCGGCGACGGGGCTCTTTTTGGAGTCCTGTCATATACACACAAGAATGCCAAGCACATTAGCAAACAATTTTTGGGGTAAAAGTACCCACAACAACAATGAAAATGGGAACAACAAGAACCAAGGCAGCAAACCATAAAAATTGTATTAATGGCCTGAGCAAAAAGGCGCCAAAGAGGCACTGAAATGCAGGATATTGAAATGATTTTATACAATACCATTAGATTATTAGATTTATTAAAAAGTTTTTAATAATAAACATCAATCTTAGAGTTTAAAGTATTCTAAAGCCAATCAACTTTGATTAACACTTTTATTTCAGTTGAATCTAAGGTAAAGGTACTTACTTTCTGATTTTCTAAATATTTTAACTTTCTGAATAATTAAACATATTAAATATCAAATATTTTTAATATTTATTTAAATATTTCAAACACCTGCTGTTCAGTGTAATGTGCGTTTGCTAAAATAAACACAAACACATGACAAATGGAATGGTTGTATGTATGCCTAACAATTCCACACACACACGCCCCCTTATCCACCCCTCTCCGCCTACTTCCCCGCCCACCATCTTAGTTGTAAAGGTCAGTCGGGGGCCGATGTTTGTTGTTTTTTGCCGCTGGCATTTTTGGGTTTTTGGTTTTAGTGGCATTCGCTGTTGTTGGCCGCTTCTTTGCGGGTGTCAATGTCGAACAGGACATGGTGGGGCAATAGGCATTAGGCATTGGGCATTGAAGGGCGTTGGAAGGCGTGGCAGGAGCTGGAGCACACTCACGTAGCACATACGTGTCGGGCTGATTGCACATAAATTTCGGGGAGTGTGTGCGCCTTGGCGCCCATAGAAGACGAATCTGTCCCCTTCGATTTTTGCTGGGTAAGTGGGCGCCGTTTCCGTTAATACAACGCATTTTGTTTACAACTTTTCACTTTCAGATTTCAGCTTACACACAGAGAGAGCTGCTTTCGGCTTTCAGCTTTCCTCCTTTTTATTTGCCTTTCAGCTTGCAGCTCCACATGTGTTGCCTGGACTGGGGAAATCTTCTATTTTTACGGGATATTTTCTTTTTACGCCACCCTCGTCGTCCTCTTTGTTTATTTATTTGTTTCTTTATTTGCAGTTCTTGGAATTTATTTGTTAAGCTGTTTGGTTATTCATTTGACATTTGGCGTCAATGGATATTCGCTTTCAGCCAAATGCCAGATGGGGCCAACAAGAGGGAGTGCACAGAAAGGAAAAAGGTTTGGTATAATTAATGATTAAAAATAATTTATTTATGAGTTAGATCTAATGAGAATACTTACGAAAATATATTAAAATTATATTTGTCCTTAAAAATATATCTTTATAATTGTTTAAATTATTTAGAAATTTATTTTAGCTACCACTTGCATTTATTTATTAAGAGAGATGACTTGGCTTTAGTTTAAATAACTTAAAAATATTTCTAAGCCTTTGAAAACTTTATTTGAAAGGATAAAACTATGATTTTGTTATCATTCTTTTGTATAGAATTCTTTAAGAATTATTTTAAATTTATTTTCCATGTAAAACCCCTAAAGAAATAATTTATTTCGGTTTTTAAATTCATAATATTTACATTTATATTAAAATTAAAGTTCTTTTAAAGAAGGAAAAGTAAATTCTCCACTGAAATCAATCTTGTAGATGCAACCCATTAATGTCACCTTAATTGCCATTCACACATTTACACCGCCACGTAGCGAGAGTTAAAGGCTCCGCACATCGCACATCAGATTGATTTACTATTGCAGAATTTTAATTACGTGGCAACGAGGCCTTAATATGTCGCATATATCAAGTGAGCACCGTAGGGGTGCAATTAATTTATGCCAAAACGGCAGCCGAAGGTAATTGCAACGAATTGAAACGACCGCAAAATGGGGCCAGGAGGAGGGGAGTAATGATCTTCCAAGGATTCGAGGAATCGAGAGCCATTATGCATGCCTGAGTCCTGGGTGGGTCACATGCTAAGCAGGCACTGCATCCTTGCACAAGCTGGAAAACAGAGCCAGTCAGCGCCGCCATAGCCATTAGGTTTCTCTGTGCAACGAGGAACCAGAAACCAGTCTAGCTACTCGGTGGCACGTGTTGTTCGCTGACAAGGAGTATGGCAGGGATTGCAAGGATACATTCTGCTCTCACCCACACCCACTGATGCCAAGTGCAAGGCTGCCACTCACACATCAATGTCCCGGCCGAGTTGAATTACAAATGAGACCCTGTCGAGACTCTGCCAATGTCCTCTTCACATCACGAGTGAGCGGCTCCTGAGGTTTATCATTGTTTGGCTATTGCCATGGAGTGCAGGAATCTGGGATCTACACGGGGATAAAACAAGTACACTTTTAATTGTGGCATTTAAAATATATAAGTGGGACTCTGATATACCACTTAAAGTCAGCAACATTTCTGTTTTCTTTTGTATTTAATTTATGACATCTTGTAAATATATTATTATTATTTAGTTATTTATTTCCTGAAGTGTAACACTTCCAAACTGGTAGAGACTTATAGCGAGTGGCACCTTGATGGCAAAGTTCTCGACACAGACACTGACACTGCAACACAAATATCAAGTATACGTAGCAGTTGAAAGCAAAAGTTTCGCAACTCCAACGCTGAGCTTCTCCGCTGAGCTGGTAGCTGCAGTTGGTAGTTGCATTCTTTGCTGCTTTTTATCTCAACCGAAACAGACACTGGAATTCCCATCTCTTCGCCCGGGTCGCATGCATAATTAATAATTTTTGTGCAATATTAATCGCTGGCAGACCTTGCAGACCTCTCCCCTGCAATGCAATTCTTTTGTCGGGGAAATATGTCTTTTGTGTGGCAATCAATGAAAGTGCTGGGCTCAGAGGCTTGGCATGTTCATGCGGTAATTGTTTTTACAGAAGAATTGTTCTTTAAGAGACTCCAGGGAGTAAGGAAGCTTTCCCCAAAATTATCCTTCCCATTAAATGCTCAGCCAATAAATGAAGCCATCTGGTATATTAGATCTTCGTAATTTTATTCCAGGAAAGAGCTCAATATTGATTCCTGGAATTTGCCATGAAATTGCTACGAAAGGTTATATATGCTAAGCTACTCCCTCTAATGCCCAGCACTTACGTAACAATTTTTCAATAAATAATACTCTGGCAAACAGTAAGAAACAAATTTGCATATTTATTCGACTTGTTTTTTGTGTTGCCATTCATCGCCGTTTTGGGCGCGTAACTCAAGACGGAAAAACCAAATTAAAAAGTAATTTGAAAACCTTTAAACGCAAACGAAAGTAAATTATGCAAACATTATGGTTGAGGAGGGTCCTGGGTCCCCCGCAAAACCAAAAAAGAGACACGTCCAGGAAGGACAGCTGGGGCCCCGCAGGGGAAAAAGCTGGCAAAGAGCCGGGGAGCCAAGGGAAAACTTAGCCAAGGTCACATGCGACATGGTTGCCATGGTTCATTCTCTTCGTCCATTTCCTCCCTTTTGGCCTAAATGCCACTTTATGAGAAATTCGGAATTCCCATTTCACTTTCCTTGTGTTTTTTTTTGCGGGGTCTTCTCCCAGGCTACAAATGACACTAATAATTTCCATTTAAATGAAGTCATGAATAAAAATCAAGTGCAAGTATTTGTTTCTTTTTTTTTATGGGTTCGCCACCTCATGCCGAGGGGAGCAAAGAAAAATTTGGCCAGCGAGGGTGACTTTTTGAACTAGCCAGAAAAAAAAGTTATGTACATTCGTGTGGAAAATGCAAAATAAGCAAAATAAATTGATGAAGAAAATGTCATTGTTTAAACGCATTAAAAAGGGATGACCAGAGCAAAGGGAAAATTAATGGAAAAGGGAAGGAATATGATGATGAATTCACAAAATAAAATAAAATTTAACATGTTTTGGTTTGATTTTTATTTAGAATCAAAATCTATGGCTTGTTTTTTGTAAATATTTTTTGAAATAATATTTAAAGGTAAATCTTAATCCATCGTTTAATATTTTGGAAATTTCCTTTTATTATTTACTTTTAATATTTATTCTACATTTCTTAATGAAATATTATTGACTTAGACTCAGTCTTCAGAAAATATATTCCTGCATAGCAGCTAAGATTTCCAATTAGCTAGAATATTTCCGTAATGAAACTTTACCTGAGCAACACTCAAGTCCCCTTCCCCAAAATGTAGTTCCTCACCTGACTTCTGGTCGATCAACAACTCAACGCCGCTGCCGGCCAAGTAAAGAAATTAGAAATGCAAATGCAATGCATATTGAAAGGCGTCTCTGACGATAACTAACGTTTCCCACAAGACGCTCTCAGCTAAATGAAAGCCAGGCAGTGCGAGGTTGTTGTTTCCCAGATATGCAATCAGGGGAAACGGCAGTAGTTAGAGTGTCCTGGGAAAATCAAGCAAAGCTGCTGGAGGAAAGTCACCTGAGGGGAGAGAGAAACAGTTGCCAAGGCAACCCAAAATGTGTCAACATCCAGGTGGGTTGGTGAATGAATGTGATAGAAGGTGACACAGTGCCTTTGTGGACTCCAATGTTCAGGTTCCAACGAGAATTTAAATATGCAACTAAATATTTTCACAAACTTGTCAACGTTGAAAATCTATTAACTCGTTTTGACACTTGCAGGGCTTCAGCCTCAAAGTGCAGAGAGTGTGAGCCAGCACACACATCGACAACTAAATGTCAATTTATTTTACATCAAACAGGAGACACAACGCAAAAGACACAACAAGCTAGGCGAGCCGAGGAGGAGATGCAGACCCACATCCTCCGGCTTGCCAGGCAACTTTTCGCCCAAGTTTTGGCTTTCAATTTTGCAAATGAGGTGACAGGAGACATGTGCGAAGGAAAGAAGTTTGTGTGTGATAGCAGCAGCCAGGTTGTTTTGCTTTGTTTACAAGTTAACTGATTTACGTTCGTGATTTTGGTTCCGGGAAACTTTTCATTTCACACGTAGCATCTACGCAAAACAAAGGAATACCTCGCAACTTTGTCCTGGCCACGAGTAACGAGATGTTTGAAAAGGAGATGCTTAACTCAAATAGTGCTAAGCAAATTGTGGCCTTGTCTGTCTTCTGGAGCTATCAGTTGGTTGGTTGGCAATTGTTGTTGACAAGGCCAATTTCACCGGTCTCTGGCAATTGTTTTGCGGGGAAATAAGATAAATTTTAAATATTCAATGAAAAGGTAGAAGAGTTGCTTTGCGGTTTTAAGGCAGATACAGATAGCAGTACATAAAATACAAAAGTTTATGGAAATTCTAAAGGATTCATCAACGAATTCCAAGTATTTATTAAATGCTCTTTTGCTGTCAATGAATTGGCTTGAACATTTGTAGGAAAGCATGAAAACATTCCATTTAAATACTATTTTATTTAAAGAATTCACAAGAAAAACAAGAAAGGAAGCTATCTTCGGCTCACCGAAGTTTGTATACCCTTGCAGAGTTTAAACAAAAAATTAAAAACGAAATTCTGAAATAATAATTTGTTGCCAAATCTCAAATTTGATGGCAATGGTTTGAAACACGGCTAAGCTATGGTTTTTTTTATTTTCCTGATTGTTCCTATGGAAGCTATAGGATATAGTCAGCCGATTTTCATGAAATTAAAATCAAAATTCAGAAATACTAAAATATGGCTAAATATCAAATTTGGTGAAAATATGTTGAAAACTGACAAAGTTATGGTTTTTTCTATATTTTCTATAGCTATAGGATATAGTCAGCCGATTTTCATGAAATTAAAACCGAAATTCGGAAATAATACTAAATGGGCAAATATCAAATTTGGTGAAAATTGGTTGAAAACTGATATAGTTATAATTTTTTTTCGTAGATTTTTCCGATTGTTCCTATGGCAGCTATATGATATAGTCGTCCGATCCGGACCGTTCCGACATATGTACGAGTGAGAGTATATAGAAGCCTAACTGCAAAGTTTCATTCAGATAGCTTTAAAACTGAGCACCGAGCATAGTCGTCTTTCTAATTAGTTGACAACGGCTGTATGTGTTAGTTAGTTTCATGCTCTATGTATGCGTGCGCCATGGCGGCACAGCGATGTGTGGTTTGTTTTGATTATGTTTTGTTTTGATTATTGCTTACACACGCATACACATGTGTTAGTTGGTTTTGTGTTGTATGTATGTGTGGCGGCCATCATTAGAGCTGATAAAACCGCGATATTAATCGAAGCTTAGAACAAGTGACAGGCTAGTAATAATGCCCGCCAAACCATACCTCTTTTAAATTATGACTTTTAAATCCGTTTTAACACGAGAAGGTGTCTTTTTCCACCAAATAAACCCCATATATTCTTGATCAGAATTAATAGGAGAATCGATCTAGCCATGTTTTGAAATTATAATTGGAAAAATATAGATTTGAAAAATCATAATTTGGCCAAAAATACACCAATTTCAAATCGGAAAGCATTTTTCTCTTTCTTTCTGTGTTCTAAGCCATGTTCTAAACAAAAATATTTTTTTGGATTTTTTTTAAATATTTATTTAATTGTTAAAAATCCAAAAAAAATGTTAGCCTTAAATTAGGTTTGCACGTTTTTTAAGGGGGAAAAAACCAACAAATTAATGCATTCAAAATTTAATTTCGTTTATTTTTGGCCAAGATATGATTTTTAAAATCTACAATTTTCCATTTATATTTTCAAAACCTGGCTAGATCGATTCTCCCATTAATTCTGATCAAGAATATATAAGGTTTATGTGGTCGAATATGACTTCTTCCTGTGTTAAAACGTATTTAAAAAGATGGTTTGAAAGGGTCGTCAGACCGAAAAAGCCACCAGCGGACAAATTTGGAACTACGGCTTGTGGGCAAGGGGGGAGAGAGCGCGCGCAATACATCGCGCTCTCTGTTTTGTTTTGATTATGGCTTACACACGCATACATATGTGTTAGTTGGTTTCATGCTCTATGTGTGTGTGCGCCATGGCGGCACACCTATGTGTGGTTTGTTTTGATTATTGCTTACACACGCATACATATGTGTTAGTTGGTTTTGTGTTGTATGTATGTGTGGCGGCCATCATTAGAGCTGATAAAACCGCGATATTAATCGAAGCTTAGAACAAGTGACAGGCTAGTAATAATGCCCGCCAAACCATAACTATTTTAAATTATGACTTTTAAATCCGTTTTAACACGAAAAGGTGTCTTTTTCCACCAAATAAACCCCATATATTCTTGATCAGAATTAATAGGAGAATCGATCTAGCCATGTTTTGAAATTATAATTGGAAAAATATAGATTTGAAAAATCATAATTTGGCCAAAAATACACCAATTTCAAATCGGAAAGCATTTTTCTCTTTCTTTCTGTGTTCTAAGCCATGTTCTAAACAAAAATAATTTTTTGGATTTTTTTTTAAATATTTATTTAATTGTTAAAAATCAAAAAAAAATGTTAGCCTTAAATTAGGTTTGCACGTTTTTTAAGGGGGAAAAAACCAACAAATTAATGCATTCAAAATTTAATTTCGTTTATTTTTGGCCAAGATATGATTTTTAAAATCTACAATTTTCCATTTATATTTTCAAAACCTGGCTAGATCGATTCTCCCATTAATTCTGATCAAGAATATATAAGGTTTATGTGGTCGAATATGACTTCTTCCTGTGTTAAAACGTATTTAAAAAGATGGTTTGAAAGGGTCGTCAGACCGAAAAAGCCACCAGCGGACAAATTTGGAACTACGGCTTGTGGGCGAGGGGGGAGAGCGCGCGCGCAATACATCGCGCTCTCTGTTTTGTTTTGATTATGGCGTACACACGCATACATATGTGTTAGTTGGTTTCATGCTCTATGTGTGTGTGCGCCATGGCGGCACACCTATGTGTGGTTTGTTTTGATTATGGTTTGTTTTGATTATTGCTTACACACGCATACATATGTGTTAGTTGGTTTTGTGTTGTATGTATGTGTGGCGGCCATCATTAGAGCTGATAAAACCGCGATATTAATCGAAGCTTAGAACAAGTGACAGGCTAGTAATAATGCCCGCCAAACCATAACTTTTTTAAATTATGACTTTTAAATCCGTTTTAACACGAGAAGGTGTCTTTTTCCACCAAATAAACCTTATATATTCTTGATCAGAATTAATAGAAGAATCGATCTAGCTATGTTTTGAAAACTGGTTGAAAACTGACAAAGTTATAATTTTTTTTCGTAGATTTTTCCGATTGTTCCTATGGCAGCTATATGATATAGTCGTCCGATCCGGACCGTTCCGACATATGTACGAGTGAGAGTATATAGAAGCCTAACTGCAAAGTTTCATTCAGATAGCTTTAAAACTGAGGGAGTAGTTTGCGTAGAAACGGACAGACGGACAGACGGACATGGCTACATCGACTCGGCTGTTGATCCTGATCAAGAATATATATACTTTATAGGGTCGGAGATGCCTCCTTCACTGCGTTGCAAACTTTTGACTGAAACTAATATACCCTGCAAGGGTATAATAAAGAGATGATATTTTATTTAAATAATTTACAAGAAAACTACCAAGATTCTATTATTATTAAATATTTTACAAGCAAAATATGAAGTTTATATTTTATAAACTCAATTCTAAAGCATTTTCGCTTAATTTCTTTACATGCTTCCCCGTCACTAGCCATGAATGAGTTTCCTTAGAAACCAATCCTTTCGTTATCCTTCCCAACACGTTAATCCAATTAAAAGCGAATCCAATTAGCATCACAGACAGCCTGCATCCTGGCCCTCATATCCGAGAGGTCCTTTCTAATTCCATTACGGCGCAAAAAGTGCAATCTCCTTCGCCATACCGCGCTGCCTTTTGTTGCTGGTATTATTGCCAACTCGTGGCAATGGAACACCTGGCCAAGGCTGCGGGGTTGCCCAACTACTTTGGCCTAATAACCATCAACAGCCTAATGTGCAGGTGCTTAGCATAAAAAGCAAAGGCAAAGGCGAAGGCGAAGGCATTGGCAGCATCAAAGTGTTGCAGGCGCACTTAGCATAATGGGGAAAGCCAGCATCGGGATTTCTCAGCCGAAAACTTGTCGAAAACCGTGACTCTCTTTAGGCCAGGCTAAGAGAGTGAGCGGTTAACAGAGAGAGAAAGCTTTCGGCCAGGCATATGCAACAGGCCGTCGTGGCTGTCCTGGTGACAAATGTGTTTTGATTTCGGCACCAAAACAAGAAAACTTGCTCCTTTCCTTCCAACTCTGAACTAGTAGAAACAATAGGAAAATAGAAATTAACTTTAATGCGACAACAATTCAGCACAGAAATTTACGATAATTGCGGCAATTACATTTTGCAAATGATGCTGCAAACACGGCCGAGATTGCTGTAAGCATTCCACGGTACACTTTTAGTCTTCCAGCCAAAATAGTTTACGGCCACTCCTCGTAAAACCAAATTGAAGCCATTCACGCGGCAGAATCATCCCGCATTTGGCTGGCTACGTCTCTCTCTGGCTGCTGCCAAGGCTTTGCCTTGTCCTGACGTCTTAGTCATTTTATAAATTTCAATTTCTCAAATGCTTAGCATACTTCGGGGAGCTGTTCCACGCATAGTTCACAGAGGAGGAGAACGTAACGAAGGCGATAAGTCCAACACGGTAATCGCAATCAGTGACATTACCTGAGACTTGTCTCTAACCAGGATTTAGGTGGGGAATAAGCTGGGCTGGGTGTGTCCTCTAGGACTAATTAGGTGCAGGGTAGCTGAGAGTATAAGGCGATGCAAGGAAGATAGAGGGATTAAGGTTAGTTTTGTGTTTTATTTTTAGAAAATCGTTAACAGTTTGGCGAGTAGATTTTATAAATTATAAATAAATTATGGAGAGTAGATTTTATAAATTATAAATAAATGATGTATCTTAATATTTTGTTTAAATATTAATGTCAGTAACTAAAATGTATACAAACACAAAAGAATATCTAATGTTTTACTATTTTCCTAATTATATTTAAATACTTTACTTAATATCAGGCAGAAATATATTCGTATTTATATTCTTTTTAATTATTTCTAATTTTATTTATCATTTTCCCTAGTTTTTCCAGGATATCCGGCTGCTGCTCATCACATTTCTGCGCTATCATTTCTATTTGTTTTGGCTTTTGCTTGTTTATGGCCAACATCATGCTCATTATTATTATCATCGTTAAGCGTTGGCAAATTCAATTAACGTTTTCAACTCATCCTCCCCCCTCGTTCTCTTTCCCTCCCTTTCTATCTCTTGCTCTCTCTCTTTTGCTTCCCTCGAAATATAACTCAACTCGTGCGTGACACTTTTATTGCTCATACGCCACGTTGTGCATGCAAATATTTCCACCAGTATGAATATTCAATTTGGCACATTGACTTTCGCTAATTGTTGACGGTGGCTGGGATGGTGCTCATAACACATTCACAATCATTTCTATTAAATTCGCCTTATCGACAGATCGATTTTAATTCGACGTGCAGAATCCTAGAAATTGCGCATACGTCACGTGGAACCGCCAATTACCGAAATTGCGCTGCAAATGCAGTTTATTTGCACAAAAACAATAATAAAAAGCAAATAAAGTGGCATAAAATGAATGCAATTTGCATTGCAGTAGCAATTGCATAAAATGTTATAATTCGAGTTCTTTACGAAACCCAAATATTGCTGTCAAAAAATTTTTATTTTTTCTCTGGTTTCGATTTTGTTTTAGCTTCTTTTTTTTTGTGTTGCGGTTTTGCTGTGTAAATTGTCAAACCACAGCAATTTATCAGCAATCCCGACAATTGCATTATTAATGGCAGGCGCTTAGAGACCACACATGCTGTGGACAACGCTCCTGGCTCCTGGAATCGGTATACTATGTCCATATCCCAGGCAAACCCCCGTGCGGTTGTGTAGTTTGCCGCTTTAAGGGCTTAGCACCCCGCACTCTCCTCCCTAGCTCTCTCTCTCTCTAAAGGATAATGGGGGCCAGTCGCCAACGCCACAACAATAAACCAATTTAAAGAAACCTTATGTAAACAGTTTTATAATGGATTATATATGTATTCGGATCTCGGCATGTGTGGGTGGTGCCAGCAGTGGCAATCGAAGGACTAGCCTCCAACTGGACAGGAAATGAATGAAACAGTGGGAGCTTCGAGCTTCGTCCAAGGAGTGCTTTGACTTTACACAAAGCTAAGCGCCCTTTTGATGATAAACCAAAGGGCAGAGACGTTGTATTTGGAAAATGTAGAGGATTTTAAGACATATAAGTTGAATTTTCTATGATTTAAAATATAAAATTCTTCGGAAAATAAATAGAATTTTAAGGCTTAATTGTAGTAATATTATTTAAGGCTATTTTCCTTCTAAAAGTTCATAAATATTAATGATACCCTTTTCTTTTAAAGCTCTTTTAATTTAACCAAAAAACCCCTTGACATATCAATTTCTAAATTACAAAAAGATGACTTAGAAGTAAAATCTAAATCCCCAATCCCCCTTTCAAGCCGCACATCCTCAAACATCTCCAATATATCGATGATACCCACACATCTGTGCACACACATTATCCCCAAGTCCCTGGCATTCGCAGCTTATTTAAGAGTGCCTTACAATGAATTTTCATTTGCGAGACTTTGTGGCCGAACATTTTGTTAACCACAGAATCTAATCTGTTACCATGGTAAGTAATGCCAGGATGTAACCGGTCCAGGCAAGGACACACGCGCGCGAGTGGGTGCCGAATGGGAAAATGTTTGCAATGCCATTTGTTTGTCATGCACAATGGCTGCAGAAATGAGCTGAGCACCAATGCACAGGACCCGTACTATTCCGAGGGTGTCTGCCATATATGTATGCATCCGGGGAACCGGTGGCGGCAGAATCAAACACATCATCCTACCAAATGGAACCACAGCCGGCACAAAAGCCCGCATCTAGTAGCCAGCATGCAGCATGCTGGATCCTCCTCCATTCAGAGTCCACCCAGAGTCCAGCATCGCGCAGCATCTCGGGCATCTCTGATGGAATAAACTGCAGCACAATTTGCTCTGTGGTCAGTGGCAGGCACAAGCGACCCGTTACTGCTACTTCCACTTCCACTTGGAAAAATGTATTGAATTTTTCTTAAAAAATCTTAAGGATTCCTTTCAATTTTTAACTACTTTTAGAATTGATTTTGGATTTAGTTTTACCTCAAAATGTTTCTTCCAAAAATAACCTTTTTCTCCTTGTAGAAAGACTTATTATCTTATCTTATTTTTCCCCTAATTTTTGCCCAGTGCATTCACAATTGGCTGGCATTGTCAACGAGGCGCCGCATACCGCACTCACTCACGCTCACGCTCACGTCCAGGACAGTTTGTTCGAAGTTGGGGTCACGGGATTTGCATGCGTTACACGCTCCGAGGATGCGGCCCAATGATGGGGCAGTTAAGACCGGAACGAGGCGAATGGCCCAGTCACAGGTTAGTGCCTCAGTTTAGGGGTCTTTGCAAATATGAGTTTAAACAAATTAATGCCTGACCCCCAACCACCCACTCTCCTCCTGCTGCTGCAATCTAGATTGTGCAACTCCTTGGTGCATGCTTCTGGGCGGCGTCTGGGGAACTGCAGCACTTAAGTTTCTCGGTTGCCTCATGCTGCCAGCAATTGTTATTTCAATTTAAAAGATTTGCCCCAAGTGGAGGCAGCACTGAAGAGAGCAATTTTCAAGGAGAAACTACTAAAGTTTAATCTTTCACAAGCTATGAAATTCTATATTTATATATTTTGCGAGTCTCATTTGAATTGTATTTGTTTGGGCAATAATTTGTAAACATTAATCAAGTACAATAACATAAATTTGAATTTAGATTCTAGAAAAATATAAATACAATTTTATATATAATAAATAAATAATAATTCAACACAAATCCTTCACGTTTTGCTGCACAGCTTTAAAGCCTATTTAATAACCCACCAAGTCGAGTGTCTTTTCTTTGGCTGAATAAAAAATATGAGCTTATATTAAAATTGCGTCTAGCTTTGGCAAGGACATTAACTGTCAGGCTCTCGCGGCGTATAAACACATTCGAATCACGCATACGCCGCGTGTGCATTGCATATTAGGGCGAGCTGTCAACGCGCTGTCACGCCCGTCTGTCTGTCGGTGAGGGTTTTCTTGTTTTTCATTTTTTTGCCTTCTTGGAATACACTCACATAATTATGCAGTCGCTGCAGGCGAATCAATTAAACCGAGTTCTGCGTGGAAATTGATGGTGGCAAACTCCTGCTTCTCCTCCTAAGAATATTTCTCCGCCTAAGCAGATGCTGCTGTCGGGGATAAGCTCGCTACACGCACTTCTTGTTTCCCCAGGAGACTTGTCTGGGTTTTCGAGGATTTTATCTGGGACGGGCGGCTTCGTTAAACGAATCCGTTTTTTCCAATTTCACATTTTTTGCTCCACTTCGCCATTTGTTTGCAGGATATGCAGCAAGGCCTGGCGCCCATTGTGTATGCCAGGTGGGGAAGTGGCAACTGCTGCAGCCGTTTCAAGTGATTTCCGGGCTGAAGAACCAAATCCGTCGCATGCGGCATCTCCTCATCCACATACCAATGAGCCAGAAGGCGAATGGGATTGAGCTCACACGGAATTCACTGCTCACTGGCGAAGGTCCTGTCACTTCGGCTTTCACGCAATGCGAATTTTAAGTAGAATTTAAAGAGAGAGACGATGGCACTGCCAACGGCTGGAAGGAAGATTATGAAAAGCCGCTGAGTGGTTGTCAGTTGGTTTTAAATAAAATATGTGCCAGAGAGAATATTGAGGAGGAAAAACTAATTTAACATATTTTAAAGTTCAACAAATTAAAGCAAACACAAGGTTGTAAAATTATAAGAAAATTTATGGCTTTAAAGTCTCTTGAAATTTGCTAAAAACTTTCTTAAACTTATTATAGACATCGCCCAGAGAGGCCCACAGCGGCACAATCGTAGCAATCAGGCTCAGATTCGCTTCTTCAACGTGATATGTGGCCCAAGAACATCCGACCGCTTTTCCGACCCTTTGCCCAGTCACCCAGCCTAATGGCAAGGAAGAGATATAACAGATTTTCTCTCAGAACAACAAAAAAAAATTACAAAATAAAATAAAAATAAAAGCCAAAAGGAAAGCAACAATTTTCCAATGCGGCCGCCGCTGCTGAGGCTCGACTTTGCCTCAATTAATTTGCGCTTTATGTTTCATATGGGCGTCGTTTTGGCCTTTTTTGGGGCTCCTCTTAAATTTACATAGGAAACCGGGCCTCGTGTGTGTGTGTCCCCGGGTATAAGCAATAAATCATGACCGGGAGGAGCATGTCGCCCGGCGACATACAATATTTTCACTAATGAAGTCATTTCACAGTTCGATGCCATGGCCCTGGGAGAGACGCGAGGCAGGAGATGTATCCTTGGCCGGCTACGTATCTTTATATCTTCATCTTTGCCGGCCACGCGCCTCAAGGAGAACCAACGGCTGGCGGCGGATGGATCCTTTGGCTCCGTGTCTTATTGGCAAATCAGATTTAGTCACGTTTCCGTTGCCTTTATCGTGATTACTTTTTGCCTTCGCCCTGTTCCAGCAACGAAAAAAAAAGGAAAAAATACTTTTCTATAAGGGAAATTTGCTCTATATAGCAGTAGTTGGCATCATCGTGTTGCATGTGTATCCTTGGCTGCCCCCATTATTAATTAAAGCCAGTCAGCTGCAGTCAGCAGCTGGCCAGCTGGGTAACCCGGGGCGTATGCGTAATGCGCACTGGATTTTTGCAACATTCTCTGCAGACACCCCGCAAAACTCTTTATGCATAGGAATAATCGTAAAATGGAAATAAAAAAAAAGAAGGAGGAGGGTAAAAAATGCTGACAACCTGGTTTTTTTTGTTATCCTGCGAGTGAGTTCTTTTTTTTCGGGGAAAGTGGCAAGGTGCGGGAATTTTTTTATGCACATGCAGATGATGAGCACACGATGCTCGCCCACACGATGACGATGCTGTGGCATATTTTAGTTGCTTTGTTGGCTGAACTGGAATAACCTTCCCCTCTCGCTTCCTCATTGGATGAGCCATAAAAGCATGAAGCATATTTTTATAGCGCATAAATGTCATCATGCCATGCAGTATTTCCGCTCTCCTTTTTCCCCTTTGCCTCCTTTTTTTTATTTTATATTTCCTTCTCTTTTTATTTGTGCCGCATTGCTGCTCAACTGTTTTTTTGAAGGAAAAGAATTGGTTCGGTTAATATTTATGGTATATCGAGGGGCACAGCTAAAGCCAAGTAAATTGAGGGATTAGTTAAGTTAAATTGAAAAACTAAGAACTAAGAAACTATTGAAAATTGACATCTGTGTTAAAAGTTAAAGGAGAAGTCCTATATTAATTTTAAATAATAAAAGAACACACCCAAAATCTGATTTTAATTATTTATATTTATCAATATTTGAATACGATAATTTGTTGATCAAATAATATTCTGGTGAGACTTTTGTAGAATCATCTTTAAAACATTAACAAAAAATATATCTACATTAATAATAATTATTTTTCTGTAAAAAAGTAATAACCTTGAAAATCTATATACCTTGTTTAAAGCATTATTTCCCCTGCAGCATTTGCTATTTGCATTTAATTCCGATTTCCCAAGCTAAACAAATATTCATTAATTTTGCAGTACAAACAATATTAACTGGGGAATTGCGTTGCAAAAAGTTAAACCATTATTTCATCTATTAACTACTTTTTGTTCCAATCTTTTTGTATAATAAACTTTGTTCTCCTTGGCAGAAAAGTGTAAATAAATAGAGAGAGTGGGAGAGGGAGAAGCTGGGGGATGTTAAAGGTGGTCAGAGGGCTGAGCGAGTGCAATGGGCGCATGAAAATCGAAACCTAATCAAGCAAATTGGCCATAAAAATAAATCGCATTAGCCGGCGGATATGTGCGGGCATGTGTGTATTTGGCACACCTCTCTAAGCCTTTAAGTTTCCAACTCGTGTGTGCTTTGGCCCCCAGTCAGGCACACACACATCTGCTTATATGTATAAGAGCACTGAAAAAAAACAAAAACTCTCATATTTTATATAACATTTTATTTGGTAAATAAAAGTAAACTGAAAATAAAACACTTAAAAACTGGATCTTCCAACAAATATAATTTTTGTAAGTTTATTGATATTCCCAATGATAGTCCTTGTTCTAAACGTGTTCCTCCTCCATTCCAGTCCATCGAAGCACATGTGGAAAATGCAGGGAAACTGCAGGGGGAAGCAAGGATGAGGCTTCGGGGGAATCCCAGGGTTGCTGCTGCTGCTGCAGAATGCCATTTGGGAACGCACATGCTCAGCCGCTGGTGGCAAATAGCATTTAACTTTGTTTGCTTAGTGTAGCGTGTAGTAGTGTGTAGTGGGCGTGGCCGAGGGTCAGTGAAGTGCATATCAAAGCGAACTAATGAATAAATTCATTGAATCCATAGTTCAGTTCGACGTTTACCCAGCATTCGAAACGAATTCCGGGCCATGGCTTTGCCAACTCGCTTTTCAAGTCAAGTGGGAGTGAAAGTGGGGCTTGGGTTTGGGTTTTGCCAAATTCACAGCAAGACATTTGCGCCGACATTCGGGGGATATGGACAGCTGCTGTTGGTAAAAAAGGATCCGCCGGCTTAAAATTTATGCACCTGCTATGGCGGCCCGACCCTTTGGCTTATTTATGGGCATTACTCAGGCATAACATGAAAGCGAAAGTGTTTTTAATGCTCTTAACCGGCTCCCTCAATGAGCTGCTAATTTGCACAAGGTCCCCATAAAGATGACGACGACGGCGAAAGGGTTAAGGTGAGGGGGAAGTAAGGGGTTAAGGCACGCACCTGTGGCTGCCATTAAAACGGCGGGACCAAAATGGTTTCTTCATTTGTCAATTAATCACAGTCCCCGGCTTCGGTTCAATTAAAATTGAAAAGAGCCTGAAGGCATTCCCTATCAAATTTTAATTGGTTTTTGGCTAAACGAGCTGGTAACAGGTGACTTTAAGGGGTGGAAATATAAATTACATATGCCAGGTAACCTTATTAAATCCAAGGATCCTAAATCCTTAAGAACTGCAATCTCTGTTTCTATCTCTGGGTTCAAGTGACTCCTTAGAATCCATAATCACACTTCAAGGCAAATTTAAATAAAAATATATATCCCTTTGACCCATATCACCGTGTGAAAAGCATATTCTTGGCAACATTATGCACATAAATCTCTTCTATTTGATTACATTAACCCTTTATGGTAGCTCGCTGGCACTGGTGCAGTTAAAAATACCCAAATCAAAAGTGTTAAACGAAAAAGAAACAAAAAGTCAAATTCAATTTAAAAGCGAGTCAGTTTCGCCTCTTTTACACAATGTTACTTTTATTTCAAGGGGCGTAGAATTTGTTTGGGGGGATCTTTGGGAACTAAGAGAATCTTTTTAAGCTAATATTTAATGAATAAAATTTATATAAGTGGGAATCAGTTAATGTTCTCCCAATGCAGAGAATTTATATTTAAATTAAAATATATTAAAAATATTTAGAAGGTTAAATTGTGACCTGGCAGACTTCAATTCTGTTTTTAAATTAAAACCAAGGTTATTTATTGACATTTAATGCAGTTTTTAATATTTTGTAAGTCAAATAAAGAGTCTTGAACTATTTTTAAGCTTGTGGATGCCTTTTCCAATGCTCTTTCAGTCCGTAGAAAGAGGGGTTCCTGTTCCTATTGCCATGTCCATGATTCTACCGCTTCTCTGGCATTTTTTG
Source organism: Drosophila anomelani (assembly GCA_035045905.1). Lineage (NCBI taxonomy): Eukaryota > Metazoa > Arthropoda > Insecta > Diptera > Drosophilidae > Drosophila > Drosophila anomelani. The sequence goes on from JAWNOO010000165.1 coordinate 18,361,323, forward strand.
TACCATTTTTCCCCCTTCTCTGTTTGCATTTGTTTCGACTTTTACGAGCGTTTTCATTGTGCATTGCTTCTGGCCTTGTCTCACTTTAGCTGGCAATTTGTTCTGCTGGGTATTTCGGCTTTTTTTTTGTTTTGGTTTTTTCTAGAATTGCGTGGAGCAGGGCACTGACTCTTTATGGGAAGGTCCCTTTTCGCCAGGACCTCGTTGATTGTTTTCGCTGGCAATGGCGTTGACGGTGGCCATCATCGCTCTGCTCTTCGCATTTTTTTTTTGTGTTTTTTGTTGTTTGTGCCACCAACCAAGTCCAGGAGCTTGCATAGATTTGCGACGTTTTTCATCTGCCCCAGGGGATACAGCAGGATATATATACTACATACTATATATACTACAGCGAAAGAAAGCGAGTTGAATATTTCGTTATGGCATTACTTTTTGCGTCCGCCTTTTTTCTGTGCTCGTTTCATTTATTAAATCACCCTCGTCAATCAAGTTCGTTGACATGGTTCTTTCAGTTTCAGCTTTGCTTATTTTTTCGGGATTTTTTTCCACCATGACACAAGGATTATTGTGTTTAATAAAAAATTAAGTGCTGAGTTCAAAGTTGAAACATGCGCCATAAGCTTTAACCGAATGCGAGGCAAAAGCATAAAATCACTCATACGCAGCGTTGTCCCCCACAGCCATTGCCAATGCGTGTCACGTTTCAATTGTTTCAATAGCAGTGTGTGTGTGTGTGTGTGTCTCTGTTATGGTGTGTGTGCATGCAAGGCTGTGTGTGTGTGCCCCTTGTAGTATTTCACGTCGCGTGTGTGCAAGCAAACATGTAGAAAAATAAATATTAAGATATACCTCGTCCACATAGAACAAAAGAACAATATATGTATATAGTATATATACTTATCAGTATATCGGCAATGGATTAGGGGGCATTGGGTGGCCTGGCATCAAGGGACCGACGGTCACGACAAGGACAAATTCCAACAAGTGTGCGGACATAAATGTCGTTATCATTAGGTTGGCAAACACTTGAGCGGGCAAGGACAATGTCGAGAATGGTGAGGCGATGCCAAAAGTGAGGCAAATTAAATATTGAATGCAGCAATAAATCATCAAGTGCCAAGTCAGCTATTGCAACACGAGGCAAGCCTTTCCGCTTGCAGCTTTAAGAAATTAAATGAAGATTTAATTAGAAATGAATGCGAAATTCAAGTAATTCTAAGAATTGAAGTGTTTTTTTCAGCTTTTGTTTTTAAATTATTAATTTTTTGATAATGTATCCTGTTTTTTGAAACACTTAATCATTTCTAAACCCAAAAACAGAACACTTAACAAGTACTTACACCTGAAGGCGTCGGAAACTATCAGCAGAAACTGCAGTTAGCCATTGAGTTGGCAATAAAAAAAACGCATTGTTGATCCATCTCTCAAGTGGATCTCCCTCAGCCAACCCTTTCCCCCTCGAGGAGTTTACAACTACTCATTGCCTTGATGGGCACCAGAAAAAAAGGCAACTTTTGGAGAGCAGGAAGCAAAGTTGAAGAACCACAAAAAAAATGTAAAAAAAAAGTTCAAGTGTTGAGCAAATAGAAAAACATGCTGGGAAATGAAAAATGTTTTCCCTCCCCCCTAGCCTGGCCACTCTCAGGCCGCCTATCAACTTTCAAATTATCAGAACCCACAAATTTACAAAGTTCGCCGAAGGAGACGAAGGAGGAGCATAAAGTTTTTTGCCTGGCGTCAACTTAATTATTGAATGCCCGTCGCCTTTATTTTTCTTCTTTTTTTTACCCGCATCGCAAGGTTACGGTCGGTTATGGCTGTGGATCTCTGGGAACAGGTGTGCCGAGCCGAGCGTTTTGTATATTAAATATCAGGGACTAAGTCGGCAAATGTTTGAGAAAATTTTAAATTGAAAAACTTTTGACCAGCACACAAATTAAAAAATAAACCGAGCATAAACTTCTTCTTTTATGCGAGTCTCGGGGAAATGAGCAGCAAGAGAGCGTGGGCGTGAGTTTTAAGGGGAGTGGCCAGGGAAGTCATTAAAAAATAAATCCCTCCGTCAGATTTAAGAGGCTTCAAGTGCGATGGCCAATATCTATGGCCTGCCACATGCAGCTGCCACAGCAACAGCCGCACGGCGGCACAAGTTCAAAAGTCACGTGCTGCACAAATTGATTGCAGCGGAAATGCAATCCGTGCGAAAAAAATCGCAGACAACTGGCCTCCAATGAATATAAAAATAAAAACAAATAAAAAACGAGAGAAACCAAAACAAATATTTATGAATTTCCTTATTTTTTGCCTGCTGTGCATTTCAATTGTGGAAACCAAACCCAAACCGCTTGCCATTTTGACTTTTGAAATATAAGAGTGAAAGCTGATAGTAAATCACGCGCAAATATATATTTATTTATATGCAAATGAATTTTAATTTATGCCAAACGATGAAAAGCAAATAAATGAGCTTAATTAATTGGCGGTAAATGTGACAGAGTCCGCAGAAGGGATTTTTTGTTTTTTATTAAAACAAATTTAAAGGAAATTGCCACGATTGAAAACTATAAATGTTTTTATGTAAAAAAATTAACTACTGTAAAAAAACAGTTTTATTTGGATGTGTTTATAGTTAAATTATGCTAATTATGCTTTAAATTTAATAGAAATGGGAATTAACATGTTATAATTATTAATAAACAAAGAAAACATTGCTTTTTGGCATTGCCAATCACAATTATTATATTACAATAACTTAAATTTAATTCTTACATATTTTTCCAATTCATAACTATTAACGAAATATCTTAAATTCATTAAACAATCTATATTTTACATCATTTTATTGAAAATTTAAGGCAAGAACCCTCTTAATATGATATCCATTAAACGGCCAACCCTTTTAGCCTTACCAATTTAAGCCAACCAATTTCTTGACATTTTATAAAGGCTCTCGTTGCTTGTTTAGGATGTCAAACAATTACCATTTTTGCTGGCCCAACGAAAGCCAAAGAATACAGGTCCTGGTTCCATCATTACGAAATTCGCCTCCTTAAATTCCCAGCTTTAAGTTAACCTTTTCCTTAAAGAGGTATAATATTCATCATCTTCTTAACCAACTACACATTTATTTGGCTTTCACTTAACGTCACGTCCACGTCCCAGGGAACTCTAAACTTTAAGTTTATGGCGGCTCCTTTAATTTGGGCAACTGGTCAGTCACTTATTTATATGTCTGGCGCTTGTCCATTTAACTGCTCGGCTTACACCTGTCTTCTGGCATCCGTTTTTACGGGCAGCAAATAAAAATTTCATGGCTACAACTCAATTTTGGTGTTAAGCAAGGGGAAAGTGTGAAGCGTTTAATGGTAGGCAGCGACTTTGATGTAATCAGGCAGCTGAACCGAAGCAGCAGTTACTCCTAGTAATTCAGCACTGAGTTGCCTTGCATTATGCCAAAAAAGGGAAAAGTTGGGCACCATAATTCGGCATATAATTTTCTTTATTTAAATTCAATTAGAGCACAAAGAGAAATATTTTTAAAGGGATTTAAAATCAACTTTAAGAGTTAAGTTCTGTCTAATTTAAGTTAAGAGCTTGTTCTTTCAATAAAAAATAATATTACCAATAAATATTATAAATTCTACAAATTCTTCTAAGTTTGAATAGTTACTAAAATTCTTTTTCTTTGTGTATCCACAGAACTTAAAGCCCATGATTGCAGCAGTCGCGTCTGGAGGCAAGGCCAAGTTGATGGCGCCCAGTGTTCATCGTTGTATGTTCTCTTTTTCCTTCGTTTTTTGGCCAAAAGTATTAAAAAGTTTTATTCTTCGTTCTTTTATTCCTGCTGGCTTGCTTGCTGGGATGCCTTTGATCTGGGAGGCGGCCAACGAGCTGCCAACGATGTGGGCCGGACTCTCATTGCAATGCAGCTCTCCGTCTGTGCTTTCCATTTTCCATTCCCTTCGTTAGTTTCATTTTCCACTTTTCCCAGAGCCCCGCACTGTTGCTTAACTGGCGCGAAAATGGTGGATTTCAGTCGTATTAATTTTTAAATAGTCTTGTGGCAGTGCAATCGCATATCGGACATGGCCATAGATCCGCAATGCCACGACGAGTGCTGCCGGCATGTGCCGTGCCCCATATGTTCCATGCGCCATGTGGCAGCTGCTCATGGCTGCCGGCTTTCGTTGCTTCCCCTCTGCCCTTTTTGGACTGAAACTCTTCGAAATTAAAAGCTTTTTGCAAGTGCACCTCCCTTCCGGCAAAAACAATAGCCATCTGGCATTGGGATAGTGGAAAATATACCCGGATAAAAGGGCAATCTGATCCCTCTTAAATAAAAGTTATAAGGCAAACATTAAGTTTATGAAATGCTTAAACCATACAGAGAGAAAAATAAGTGGTTTCTGGATTTGTCATATATTTTATATATTTTTTTATCTTAAATTAAAAGGTAGATTGGGCTTTTTGGAGGGCTTTTACATGGCGAAGGAGTCATTTGCGACCCTATAAATCATATATATTATTGATCAGCATCAACAGCCGAATCAATTAAGCTTATTTTAAGCAAAAAAGAAAGTAAAAAAAAATTTTCTATTTTTGAAAAAATGGAAAGGGGTACCATCATTAAAATTTTTAAAAATTGACAAATTTTGAGTTTCATTAAAATGATAAATAAAGTATGCAGTTTTGTTAAGCTATTAAAAACTAGGATAACAAAGGTTTCCGAATTGAATTTAAGGCTTTTTTGGCTGAGTTATGGTTTTTGTAAACCTGGATTTGTCATATATTTTATATATTTTTTTATCTTAAATTTAAAGGTATATAGGTCTTTTTGGGGGTCTTGCAGATAGTGAAGGAGTCATTTCCCACCCTATAAATCATATATATTATTGATCAGCATTAACAGCCGAATCAATTAAGCTTATTTTTGCCTAAAAATTGTTCTCGTAACTCGTAATAATAAAATATAATATAAAATTTTAGCTTTTAAGTTAAAGAACAAATACCAAACCCATCTTTTTCGAGCCAAGTTAAACACCTAAAATATAGTTTTATCATAAGACTTTATTATGTCCTTTTTTAAACTCCTGGCCTGAAAGTTTCCCCGCCGATTCCCGGCATTAGCATAAATCATTCATCATCAGATCGGCCGTACTTCATGGCGGCTAAGCCTCATCACACAATTTATGATTCCCGCTGGGCAGACAAAACGGCCCACACGCTAAGCCGACAACTTGTTGGACCCTTAGGCCACATTCCCATTCCAATGCCATTCCCGTGCCTGCCGCCCCCCTTTGATTTGTGGCCAAAAAGCTGGCATTATTAGGGCCTCAAGGTGGGGGTTGGTCCTTGGTGGCTCTGACTATTTGGTGCCCCATTTGTATGCAAGCTCACGGAGCGCGAGAACGAAAAACTTATAACCCAACCGTGTTGTAAGTTTAGTTTAATAGTTGCTCGAGCTGTGCTGAGTTTTGCCAACTCCAGTCGCGTCGCGTTTTAATGCAAATTAAAACGTTGCCGGCGCCAAAAACTTGTCCGTGCTCCATCATTTTTGGGCCGTCAAAGATTAAATTGAGCCAGGAGGTGGGAGGAGACGGAGAACCCCTATCAAAGGGCATGTATATGGACGCATTAAGTCACTGGCGGACAAATGGTTCTTAGCAGGTTACCCTTAAAGGACTTGGAGGGTGCTGGCAGTTTTGTCACCCGGTTTTTGGCACTTTGTAGCACAAAAACAAAAGGCGTCGAGAGGCAGTTAAGGCGGCTTAAAGGGTCGACCATAAACCTGCAGGCCTTTGTCTGGGGAATAAGCCATTAAAGCCAGCTTAATTAGTGGCACTAAAGCGGTCAAATCTAAATCGTGCTAAGCATATATTTGATAATAGTTTAAACTAGCTTTAATTGCCTTTCCATTTAAAAGCTTTATTAATCTCAACCACAAAAATTATTTAAATTTGCTTTATACGTTATAATCCCCTAATTACATTTTAATTAACAATAATGCCTTCATTTATTTACAATAATATTTTTGTGGGCATTATGTAGTTTGTGGCTAATTTAATTTCAATCAATTTTCTTCTCTTTGCATTACATTTTTTCCACATATTTCCACATATGTACACATTTTTTCATTTAGCCTCAATCAACTTTTGATTTAAATGCAATAAAACGCTGCGCAAATTCAATTTCCTATTCAATTTCCTCTCTCGCCCTTTTTAAAATAAAATCAAATGCAATTTCACTCATCAATTGAAAAAGTTGTGGGGAATATTTTCTGGCTTCGAGCGTTTTTATATTTTTATTAAAAGTTGTATATATTTTTTGTTTACTTGCAGTTTTTGCAGTTCCCTTTTTATTTGAAATAATTCCAATATGTATCCTAGTTTGGCATTATTTTTGCTTATCTGCCGCCTCTTTGCCTTTGTCAATATCCACTTGGCATTTCAGCTTTGTGGTTATTTTTCAAAAGGGGTATTTGCATTAGCCGTCTTTAGCTTTGGCTTTGGCTTTTACTTTGAATTTGGCTTTGGCTTTGGCCTCGACACGGTGGTTTTTGTGTGCAAATGCCTTGGCTTCAGTGGCTGCCTGCGGTTTGTCTTCTCACTTTGGCAGCTTCTGTGTTTGTTGTTGTCTGCTGAGCAATTTAATTGAATTATTTGTACTAGCTTGGCTTTCGTCCTGGCATCCGACCCGTCTTCATCTGTGACAGCTGCTCTAATTAGTTGGGCAAAGGCATCGCCATCTCCATCTAAATCTCCATCGGCAGCGGCAAAGGCGTTTAATTAGCTCGCCTTGACTGGGAAATTGAGGTGAACCGCGGTAGGGTTAAGCTGCTTAGCTAGTCGTCGGCCCAAAAAGGACTTCTACCTACAGCCATCTATTACAACCGAATTGAATTGCTAACAAGGTAAAGCGACGGCAGGCGATGGCGACGACAACAAATGTCATTCATCCGCAATCAAAGCATTTAAATTAATTTCACGTGCCGCCTTCGCCCATATTTTTTCCTGTAGCCTAGCCTGGCCTGGCTGCTGCTGTACAATTTAATGATTCAGCGAATCCTGTCGGCATTGTCTAGTCAAGCCTCCGTATCCTTATCCTTAGCTATTCATCCTGCGTGCCGCCTAAGCTGCCTTGCTTGCTCTCCCCGAGGAATGTTTCCATTAGAGATGATCTTCGGCTGTGACGGGAATCCGCGAGGGAAGTAATTGAAAAGCTTTTTAAATGAAATGTGGAAAATAAATGCAGTTTATATTTATTAGATATTCAAATGATTTATTTATTTTACTCAATAAGTATTAAGTTTTTTAGCTACTTACCTTTTTATGCTTTTATATATTTAAAGTCTTTCAGCAATCACGTGACAAAATCACGGCCCATCACTTGGCCTGAGCTGAATTCTCTTCTTTTTTTCACCAACAAAAATTTCTATCTTAGCAGCTTGTTATTGAGTTGGCTTGTTAGGCAGCGGCAGCTGTCATTTATCCGAAAAATCTGCCATAAACACGTCGCACACGTATGCGCCATTTTAAAAATGGCGTCAGCTTCACTTCCGCTAAATGCTGTCGTTGATTCTGTCTGTGTTCTCTGTGTGTGAGTGTGTTTTTTTGTTGTTGTTCCTTTCCTATTTTCCTGCTGCATTTGAATTCAATTGAATGAGATGCTTATGAAGTCGTTAAGACCCCCGGCACCGCTCCTCCTCTTCGAGATTCTGCTATCTGGTCCTCTGAATCCTGACTGCCGGCAATATTGTCACATCGTCGAAAATAATTGCCGGAAATACAAAAGGAAGGCGGCGCCCTGAAACGAAACCATAATGGAATCGACGTAGAGAATGAGAGCAATCGGAATGGGAATAGATTTCCAATTTTCTCGGCACTCCTGCACTCTCAAGGGGGAGGAAGCACCGCAGGGCGTCCTTGTCATTGCGGCTTACGTGGCGTATACTAAACTATAATTAATTATGTCCTTTTGTGACCGCGTGGGAGTGTAGGTGGGGTGCCGTTTGCTGGGATTTCTCCCGATGCCGGATGCTGGATGCTTCCTTCCTCCTTGAGTGGCTTCTTTTCAATTTCAATTGTTGGGTCATTGACTGTCCGCCGGATGCCGCCGGGTCGCTCTATAAAAGCACGCTCCCAAAGCAGGCACAGCCACATTCGTAGACGGTAGCCGGTGCAAGGAAGGAGTCGCTAGCTGGACTCAGTTTTGGTAGAATGGCCCCACTGCATCTGCTGCTCCACTGTGCCACCACTCTGCTGATTGCCAACGCTTTGCTGACTCCCCAGCTGCCGGGCACCGACAGCGATGGCAAATCCAAGGGCGGATTTCCCTTTGCCCTGGACGAGGACGTAGACGTAGGCGTCGAACTGCCCCTGGAGGTGGACCAGGACATGACCGGTGATCAGCCATCGGCCAGGCCCCAGCATTCGATGCCGCCCGCCTGGTTGACCTTTGATCCGGAGCCCGCTCCGCCCACCAAGCACCGGAGCAGCAGCAGCCACAAGCCGCAGACCATTATCAAGCATCCGACTAGCAGTGGATTTCACAAGCTCTCGGCCCATGGACACCGATCCTGCCACGTTGAGGTCGTCAAGGAGGTGCAGGGCATCTGCCAGTCGATGCCCATAGGCAGTGCCTGCGTTACCGACGACTACATGGCCGTCTACACCGATGCCAACTGCTCTGCTCAATAATAAAACAAACAAAAATCGGCTTAACTTCATTCCGCACTGTTTGATTGATTGATTGTTTGACTGTCGCCGTGTATATGTGTGTGTGCTGCGAGTCTATATATATTTTGAGGGATCACAAGGACACGACTACCTACAAAACTTTTATAAATAAATCAGTTTAATATTATTTTACATTTTCTACAATATCTTTATTATGAGATCATCCTTAGGGTTTTACACATAAATTATTTATTAATATTTTAAGTTCCTTTTATAGGATATTGAGGAGTATTTTGTTATGTATTTTTGAAGAGGTTTACAATTTTATAATATTTATATTTCTTTTACAAGAATTTCCTAGTTAGCCATAAAGTTTCATTAAGATTTCTATGTCTATTTTTACAACCAATACAAAGCTTTGACTAGAACCACTTAGAATTTAAATTTCCTTTTACAAGTTTAAGGAAATAAATATTTTTACCCTTGAAAATATTTTTAGTTTGTCTGGAAATTAATTTTAAATATATATTTACATTAAATTACCTATGTAAACTATTTAAAATAAAGGTTATTAATATTCTTCTGATATATTTCTAACGTAAAGGCAACACACATATATTTCGTTGTATTTTTTATATTAAGTTTGAGAAAATAAATATTTTGATCATTGAAAATTTGTTTAGTTTGCCAGGAAATGGATTTAAAATATATATTTACATTAAATTAGCCTTGTAAACTATTCAAAATGAAGGTTTTTTACATTCTTCTGATATATTTCTAACATTAATGCAATAAAAGTTAATGTCATTATTAAATTTTGTTATATTTTTATAAATATTAAAGATATTACGATCATTCAATACTGATCCAAGCTTTTTAGTTAATTTTTCTCATATTTATAACAACCTAACCTTAGCAATTAATTTATTCTCTCTCATTTAAAAATTTTTATAATATTTTTAGCATCCTCCTCATTATTTTTAATATTTTCCTAGTTTTTATAAATTTCTAGTCTTACCCCCAACACTATCTGAGCTTTGGCCATATTGTTGGCTTTGCAGGCTTCACGCCCGGAATTGTGGTTGAGTTTCCACTGGCGACGCACTGGGCTCCAAACAATTCCAGCAGCTGAGGAGCTCGGAAGAAGGCGGATCTCTTCCAGGCGGACGGACCCACGCGATCCATGTGGTCGTAGATGAGCCCGGTTACATCCAGGGCCCGGAACTGCTCAAGCAGATGGACATCCTGCAGATCGTTTCCCCACAGGAAGAGCACTTGTTGCAGGTCCAATCCTAGTTCGACCATTTCCTGTTTATTCCGAAAGTTCTCCACATGCAGGGCTGTGCCCAGGATCTCGGCAGACTGGGCAAAGTTCACAGCCTGCTGGTAGCTCTGCGTCCTGAGATCCATATAAGGATCCCAGATATTTGACTTGCCTATGCTCATCAGGATCACGGGAAAGACGTGCTGCTTAAGCCTGACCATGGTGCATATATCCGCATCGAAGCTGGCAAAGATCAGCGGGCGTCCACAGCCATAATGAATCGTTGTCTGTATAATCTTGTCCACATAAATATTTTTATTCAGACTCTGAGTGGACTCCAGGACGCCCGAGGCCATCAGCTGCGGCCACTTGATCTCCACCAGAAGTCCCAGAGTTTTTGGCAAATCCTCATAGACCTCCGAGAGTTTGGGAAATATCCGCTGCCTCTGACTCCGATCCTTGACATTGAGGTGAGTGTACTCCTTGACGGTCCAACGTTTCAATATAAACACCCGACTGGCCTTGAGTTCGGCGTAGGTGAGCTCCCTGATGAGCACGAATCGCAAGTCAAAGCGATCCCTGATGGCTTCATTCCTCTCGGAGGTGTAGAATCCAAAGCCATGCCACACAATTGGCACATAATCCTTGGTCAGCTGCACATCCAGCTGGACCATGTCGCCTTTGACCTTCTCCACTGCCAGAAAACTTTCGATTGTGTTCTCCGTGAGACTCGTTGAAGATTGGAAATAACTAGCACCCAGTCCCCGATGGCCTACATCCAAAGTGGGCCAATTGTCCGGCCAGTAGTGATGGAAACTCGCTCGTAGATTTCCCGCTTCCACTTTGGGCATCGGCTGGACCACCAAATAGGGCAGCGTCACCTCACCAATGGCCACATTCTGAAGACTCGCAAAGATGGGCAGCTGCAGGATGCCACGACTGCCCTTAATCTGCTCGGGAAATATGTAGGCCTCACCCACAGCCAACTTGATTTCCCTGCTCGCTGCTTGATATATGTTCAGGCGAAAGGCATTGTAGGTGTCCAGCGATTGGTAAATGCGAAAGATCAGTACAGAACCTGGGATGTACTTCGCCCCCGACTGGCTTTGAGCCCGAAAGGCTGAGTGATTGTACGAGTATCTGCAGACCTCGATGCGGGTGTCGTCCATCACATTGAGAGGCGTCAAAGTCAGGCGGTATTTGGCACTGGCCGGCAGGCCAGATATCACAAAGTGATCCTGCCACACGAACTTCAGCTCGATGACATACTCGTGCTGCAGCCAACCTTGTTCCAGGTGAAAGCCACCTCCCACCGATGTGGGATATGCCTCGCCGTAGATATCCAGCCCAGGAGAGCGATACATTTCGTAGGTCTGCAGCATTCGGGCCACTTTCTGACCCTCCCAGCTCCTTAGGATACGCTTTCCCTGGGCATTCTTCGAATAAACCAAATATCGGTAATAGAATCTCTGACTGGCGCATATCCACAACCGTAGATACCACTTGGTGCGAGTCTTATCCTGCTCTTTGAGCGCCATAGCCTTGTCTAGCTGCCAGGAGCCCAGAGACGGATGATCGCCGCTCACCGCCACATACTCATCGGCGGCCAGTTGGATATTGTGGCCCAGCTCCAGGCTAAACACCCGAAACAATGGAACACAGATAAAGCTGCGACCCGAGACCTGTGAGCCACCGGGCTGCTGCTGTTCATCGTCGAAGATCTTGAAGGCCTGCAGCTTCTCGGGCCCAAACACAGACGTTTCATTCACAATCAAGGTCCCGCCGCACAACAGCAGAAGCTGCAGCCAAACATAAAGTATGCTAATTGATTTTAACACATCCAATCGCTCGCGAGACCGATACATTTTTCCTCATTCCAAACAGCCAGCACCAACACCATCTTCGCGCCACCGAAACGAGTTTTCTCTTTCGGCCAAAAAATCGAATCCAGAGATGCCAAGAAAGCGAAAACGAAAATGAAAACGATGAGCAGCTCAGCTCAGCTCAGATCCGGAGGCAACTTGACCCGACGATGACAAACAACCGAATGAAAGAATTTCTTGAAGCTCACCTCCGTTTTGTTTTCGTCGAAATTGGAGTCCGGAATCGGATGCGATCGTAGATCGAAGATATATGTATACCCTCCCTCTGACTTATTGGCCCAACAAACAGCTAATTGAGTTGATAATCCCGCTGGGTTCTAGCGATATGGTTTTGAGCTAATTAAAACATGATCAAAAGATTATTGTGTTATCGTAAAAAACGAGGAATTTTAATTTGGGGGACTACCTTTCACTGCATAAATTATTTCATTCCCTCTGCTCTGCTCACTCATAATTTCTGAGATGCCATCAGTTTTTTTTTTAGGGCATTTCAGGGTCGGTCTGTGGAAACATTCGCATATTTTTACCAAATTTGGCATATGTAAATTTTCGTGGTAAAGAAAGTTGGAGCCAGCTGGGCGAGAGGGAGAGAGAGAAGAAAGAGTGGCTTAGATATTGGGATTCTTGGCCAAGGGCTTGACATAATGCGGATTATATTTAAGGTAATTGTAGCTGGACAAGTGCCAGGTCTGCAGGGGTTCATGTTTCTCATTCTCGCAGCCCTCCGACTTGTTGATGAAGTTAAACTCATCCCTGGAGAGCTGGACACTCTTCAGGTAGGCATCTATCTCTTGAAGAGTCTTGGCCAAGGGCTCCTTGGCCCGCGTATAGATGGCCATCTGGGGACGCATCCAAGGCAAGCTGCAATGGAGTTCCACTGCATATGAAGTGTAGTCTGTCTGGGTGATCCTTGTCCAATAGGGATCCACTAGAAGGGAAAGTAATCTTAAATAAATTTCAAGTAATACTTTATTTTTTACTTACAATTTTCAAAGTAACACATTGGAACCGGCTTGGGAAATGTACCATAAACATACCAGCCACCTTTCATCTGTAAATAAGAAAACAAAATCAAATCCTCTGGCTCTGTGGGAATTCTTACTTAAATTTCTTACCTTCTCAGGGTCCAAGTTGAACTCTTCGTAGAGGCATTTCCAGGCGCAGGTTGTGGCCAGCAGCAGAAACGAAAAAACCAGGAGACATTCGCACTTGGCCATTTCCCAACCAAAATGCAAATGAGTTGCTCTCTAATTGACCATAAAGCCAACGGGCTATAGGCCTGACTTGCAGCCAAACCTTTTTTATGGCCCACTCTCCGCTTTTTTCCGTTTATGGGTTGTGTCGTTGTTGGGCTCAGAAGAGCATTTTCATGGCTGCTTTTTTACATTCGTCACGGGGCCATCAAATGTAAGCGGATCGAATTTTACATACAACTTTGGGCCTGGCAGCCAGAGAATTTCTTTTTTTTCTTCAGAGTAAAACACGTCATTCGATTGGTTTTGCTGTTGTTGAAAATATTATGAAAATATTTTGTGTGATTTTATTTTTATACGTTTTCTTTTCAATCACTTTTGCTTTAGCTTAGTGTGTTTATTGTTGATTGATTTTTTTTAATAGGGATAAAAATATCAAATGGCTGGTTAGTTTCATTTTCTTGGAATTAAATAAGAGCAAGCAGCTTCTTAAATATTGATTCATAAAAGAAAGACATTGAAACACACGATTTAAATCAAGTTTACAACATTTATATATATAGAAAATATTTCTCTAATTTGTATAAACTAATTCCGCTTGCACAAATCGCAGGAGAGCGTGTTACAGAGTTCACATAAAATCATTTAAAATACATATTCCCCCCCAGAGTGTGTTGTAGTTAAGATTGTTATTAGCTTATTAGTTTTTTTTGCTTAATTTTCCTTTGAGGTATAGATAGATTATTAGCAGGTAATGTAGGTGTATGTGTTTTTGTAATTTTCAGCTCTTCGCTTTCTTCCCATTGTCTTTTTTTTTTGTTTTCTGGTGCTACTTAATTTTTTGTGGGGGATTCCTCATACATTTTTACTTTTTGCATTTCTAATTATGCCAAATGACGGCTTTGATGCTTTATTTATGGGTTTCTGTTTCTGTTTCGGTTTCCGTTTGAAACTAGAAATTGTTCAAACAAATCACTTTAAAGCTTCTCACACGTTTCTCTTTCTCCCCAGTTGCTGTGTTTTAAATAAATATACAAACTAACTTTACAATCTTAGATTTACCCGCCCGTTTCACTTATTTCCTTTTTGTATTTTTATAGATTTTTAGATCCGGCATTGCGCCGCAAACTCGGCCATCAGGGCCGGTGACTTGAAGAAGGCATCCTGCTTGGCCGGCGGCATGTAGAGATCGCTGCGATCGTAGCATGTGGCGGTGGCCCCGATCCGTGTGAAGTACTGCACCCGCTCCTTGGAGTTGCAGTCATCGCCCCAGATCACGGCTATCTGTCCCAGATCCTTGGCCTTTTGCAGCATCTCTGGAGCATTGTCGCCGAGGAAATCCTCGGCATGCGGCGCAGTGCCGGCCAACTCGAAGGCCTGGGCATTGTTGACGGCCGCCATGAAGTTGCGCGTTCGCAGATCCAGGAAGGGCTGCCACTTCTTCGTCTCGCCCTGGGTGAGGAACATGACCGGGAAGATGTTCTGCTTGAAGCGCAGCATCGTGCACATGTCGGCATCGAAGCTGGAGAAGATTATGGGCCGGCCACAACCGTTCTGGATCACCTGATGGAGCACTTTGTCGGCAAAGAAGTTCTTGTCGATGGTCTGCTCCGCCTCGGAGCCTCCGCCCTGCCGGCGCTGCGGCCACTTGATCTCCACATCAATGCCCAGGGACTTGGGCAGCTGAACGAGCACCTCGACGAGCGTGGGGAAGATGCGATGCTCGGGCCGGGGCTCGGCGTTGTGAGAGGGATACTCCACCACCTTGCCGGCGATCACCGAGAAGATGCGCAGTCGCTTCAGCAGGCTGTAGTTGATGTCCTTGATCAGCACGTATTCCAGTTGGTCTGGCCGGCTGATCTGCTTGCCGGGCGGAGCTGTGCGCAGACCGAAATCGTGGTAAATAACAGGCACTCCATCGGCGGTCAAGTGCACATCCAACTCGATCATATCAGCGTGATGCTCGTGGGCACTCAAAAAAGAGGCGATGGTGTTCTCCCTCTCGGCAGGGGCATCAGCAATGTAGCTCTTGCCATTGCCACGATGACCCACGTCCAAACTGGGCCAACTCCGGGGCCAGTAGTGGGCATAGGTGGTCTTGAAGTCCAGCGGCGAGTAGCGATAGGGCTGCACCACGACATACGGAAGCCTCAGCCGGGCCAGAGTCTCCTCGGCATCCTTGGCCGACTTGATGGGCACGTGAAGCAGACCCTCGCTGCCCGTCAAATCGGCGCTAAGCAGATTGGCGCTGCCCAAGAGCTCGTTGCTCATGCTGTAGCACTCCAGGCGGAAGTGCTGCTGCATCATTCGCTCCAGCGGCAGGGTGATGTGGAAGATAATGATATCGCCCTTGGTGTACGGCACCCCGAAGGTAGGCTGCTGGTCCAGCTGACTCTTGCCATACTCCTGCTTCGAGTACTCCACCTGCAGGCCGGCAGTCTGCTCCACAGGCACAATTTTCAGCTGCACATGCTGCGGGTCAAAGGTTTCGATGTCGTGCACCTGGAACATCTTCTCGCCGTTGAACTTGAGCTGCAGGATCACCTCGTGATTGAGCCAGCCGCGATGTACTTGTGGCTTTAGATCGGAATTATCGGCGGTGATGCCGAAGACATCCAACTGGCTGCACTGCAGCTCCGTGCAGGGTCCCAGAGACCGGGGCTTGAAGTGCGTCTCCCAGCGACGGATCTGCTTGTAGCCAGAGCGATCCTCCACGTAGACAAAGTAACGATACTCCAGCTGCCGGCATGCCTGCAGCGGCACAGTTGTCTGCCAGTTGAGCTCGTCCAGTGACTCCAGCGGTACGCTCCTCGACAGCTGCCACTCGCCCAGAGCCTTGGCATCGCCGGTCAGGCCCAGACGCTCATCGGAGCCCAGCGGCACCTCCAGACGCACATTGAACTCCCGCAAAGTGGGCTTGCAGGCGGCGGCGGCAGACTCCAGCTCGTTGCCGGTTCCATATCCGATGAGAGCGGCTCCATCCGCGAAGGCGGCACACTGCAAGGACAACAGCAAGGCAACAGCCAGGAATATTAGTACAGTGCGAGACATGGCCCTGGCTTGGTTCTGCAGTTCTGGAGGCCAGACACCGACTGAAAGCGCCGCTGCCGGAGCCGTTCGTTAATAAATAGACTTCCCTGCTGCGCCAGAGCGACTAATCTCGCTGACCCCTTGCGGATTCGTATTCGGTTTCGCCCTGATAAAGTTTCTCTAGGCGTTGCCAGTGGGCACACCCCTCCGCCTCCTCCTCCCACCAGGTCCCCCCTAGAGCTCCCGATTTCTCAAATTAGAATTGAAAACAGGTTCGCGCGATAAGCACGCGTTTAAAGCCGCGTCCGTGCTCGTGAATCTCGGAGGCGCAAACAAGATCACGTGTTGGACGAAGACTCGACTAAAGATCACAGCTGCAATTATCAGCTCCACAGCGGGCCATTAAAAATGAGTTATATATGTACTATATAGGAGGAGCTCTGCCACAAAGTAATCGTTCTATTTGCCCGCTGAGCTGAGTTCAATTGACGTCCAGCAATTTGTTTTATTTTTGAGTAATTTCGCTGAGACGGAGACTTATAGAAACACTATATAGAGTACAAATATGTATATTATTTTGCGTAATATTTGTACTGGAAACACAAACATATTTAACAGCTTCTGACAAGTAGATAACCCCGGAAAGTAAATATAAATTTAGCTTCTGGTTTCTTTATAAAACATGTTAGTTGTTGTGGTTCAAAGCAGAGTCAACAAAGTATTTATAAATTTTGTAAACTAAAAAGAGATGACATTTAGAGATAGTATAAGAGGAAAGAATATTTTTTCTATTATTTGTAATTAAATTTTAAATAGTTTTAAACATTTTTTAAATATTTAAACAATTCAAATTCCTGCACGACCTTTATTTTTAAGAGCTTTTCAAAACTATGCAACTATTAGCACGCGTTTAAAACCGCTAGCTATCGAGCGGTTTACCTTTGAGCGAAACGCTAACAAGTCGCTGGCAGGCGGCTGAAGGTGTAAAGATCGCTGGTACCGCTGCTGCCATTTCAGGTGCTTCCGTTCGATGATGATGATGCAATGACTACTACAGCTGCCGACGAGCCCCTGACAAGCTGCCGCTAAACACTTTCGCAATGGCCAGAGTTTATAATACAAGGAAAGCGAACCCATATAATTTAATAACCGAACAAAAATTAATAACAAAATAATAATTGGCACGTGTCGGCGGAGCTCACTAGATTTATGTGGTGATTCTGGGCGGAGGAGAGCAACAATCTCAGCAGTTTCCTCCTCCATTGCCGGTGCTGCCGCCGCCTTGGCAACATTTCAAATTGCAACTAGGAAAAGTCGCGTGTTGTTGCCATCTTCGCCTACTCAAAACTACTTGCCGATTTCACATTCATTATAGTTTTTCTTGGGTGTGTTTGTAGTATAAGCTTTTCCGCATTTATTTTATTTTCGACTGACTTGCGTCAGCCGGTGCGTTTGTTGTGCGATTTCCTAGCGATTCCACGTTCTTGGCACAATTAGCATAGCCTTGTGATTTTCTGCGGGGGAGGTAACTATCCATTCGAATCGAATCGAATCGAAATAGCGCCTCAACATGGAAAAGCTTTTGGAGTGAATTTTAATGTTTACCGAATTTGGTTTTTAAACTGAATATTTCTCAACTCTATGCTAATTTTTGTGAGCTATTTAGAGAGCTTTGCCTCGATTTCGAAATACCATTTCACGTGTTTTTAACGCAGGCGCTGTGTTTTCTGGCTCTCTCTCGAGGAGCCGCCTCCACCATATGTTTTTTGTTTTGGGAAATTTCAGACTCAAAAAGCTTTGGTTTTTTGTTTTTTGTGGGGCGTTTTTTGGTTACTACTTGGCCTGCGTTTTATTTATAGTAAAAGCTGCAGATATCTGGCTTCGTGGCTGTAGCTAAGGGATTCAGCTCTGAGCTGTTATCAGTCAGAATTAGGTGTAATATCAGGTATCATATATTAGCCAGGTATTGTTTGCTTGTTTATGGCAAACCCTCGAGCTGAAATCTAATCGAAAACATGAGCCACTTGAGCTGGCCAGAGAGAGGTGTACCTCTTGAAAGCTTAACAACCTCAAACCGAAGTGATTGAGTCACGTGAGAGGAGGTAGAGCCCCCCACTATTTGCAACATGTGGCATTTGGGGGAAAACAAATACTTTTGGATACTCAGAAATACCTGCTATAAATTTTCTAGAAAATAACATCATTCAACTATCAGTAAATAAATAGAAACAATACCCAACTTTAGCTGAAATAACTTTTAAATTAATTATTTTAAACTTGGACTTTACTGTGTCTCCAAGCTGGCAATTATTTCTGTACCCAATAGTTAATATAATAATATATCTGTTTTTGAACTCCTTGACTCTTGCCCTCTGTATAGTATTTATCTTTTTGATATACCCACAAAAGTTGCATAAACAAAAACGTCGCAGAAGGAATGCTAATGTCCGATGACCTTCAGACACCCCGAAAATGTCAAAAACCTAGAGACACTTGGCCCATTACAACAGTCATAAAAATATATACAATTCTATACGAATCGATTTTCAAAAGGTAATTACATTTTGCATGTGCTCATCCGGACTCTGGGCCTCCATGGGGGTCAGCAGCATGGGCACCGACATTTTGGCTGATGATAATTCAACGGCTTCTTTGTTTATAGCACAACTGAAGGTTAAGGTTTAAAGGTTAAGAGGTGGTTGTTGCTTTTTGGTTGTTTGAAGAACGAAGAAAATTCAACTTTTTATCACAGTTAATTAAATAGTTTGCACTATGCGGCGTATGCGCAATATTTTAGTCTCTGCGGCTAGGCAAGCATTTTGTACTTGTTTTGGTTTTTTTTTGTTTTTATTTTATTCCGTTTGCTTGATGATATTTTGGTATCCTTGGGGTGGGGGGAGTGCCTGATGAATTCCTTGGGTAACTAGGACACTGTGGACGGTCCGTCGTCACAACTCGACGTTGCAGTCGCAACTGTTTGAGGCGCTTTTGTTGTGCGCGCAATTTAAACGATTTCTTTTTATCGAAATGAGTCGCCCAGCGAGCTTTTTTCGCCACTCAGCGCCCGTTTTCTTTGTGCGAGAGTCAGATACGACGGTGGCGGTGGCGACGTAGGAATAATATATCCGACGACGTTGCTGTTGCCGTTGCCGATTTGTTTTGGTTTTCAGTCCGTTGGCGGTACAGTTGCGGCTTGGGCTTTTATTCGAAATGCTGTTGGCCTCTACCAACGGGCAACGAAACAACACACAAACAAAAATAATAATAAAATAAAAACGGAAAACAGAAAACAGAGAAACACACAGCAGATAATACAGAAAACATGGAGATTAATCGAATTAGCAATGCCCTCGATCGGCAGGAGAGGAAAGCGGACTGCCAACTAATCAGCGGAAAATAATTAGCAAGAACTCCGATCAATTAATATAATTTTCTGGGTTTTAACAGCCTTTAAGGCATAGAACTATGGGGTTTATTAAGAGGAAAATGAATATAAAAGATATCTAGACAGGGCATATAAATTTTAGAATTATCTTTTTTGGATTGTAAAATGTATAGCCTTTTTTTTCGACTTCAAGGAGGCGATAAACAATTCTCACATTAATATATTTTTGTGGTTTTGTTAAAAACATAAAAGTTATAATAAATATTCCAAATATAACCAACTAATACCCACAACTACCTCTATACCAATTCTCACATTTCAATCTCAAAGATTGCCCTAGTTACAGATGATCACTTCGTAGCAATCCTCCTTTTCAGGGTATCCAACTATAAACTCCTCCATCGCTTTGTATAGTTGGCGTGGCTCAAGCGAAACGCAATCGAAAAGCTTCCATTTGATGACAACACGAGAGATTCATGGGAAACGGAGCAAGCCTCAGCCCCAGACCGAGACGAGGCCCATCCCCTGACCCCACGTAGCCCCCCATCGCTGTGGCCACGAGGTTCGCATTTGCTCCGCTGAGAAAACGTGTTGGTCGTGTGCAGCTGTCGGCAGCGGCGATGTGCCGCACGTGAAAAGTTTTTTTCTCAGTCTGCTTGCTGTGGGGCGTTGTCGTAGCCGGGCCCCTCGCCATGCCACGGATGCCTCTGCCCCACCAAGAGGCTGAATGGGTATCCGGTCGAAAAGCTCTCCGCTGTCTCTCTTAATCTAAAACACCTCTCTCTCTCCCGTTGGGGAAAACTGGTTTCCGTCGGTTGGGGATTTAGCTGTTTTCCTCGTCGTTTGTTTACATCATTTGATAAGCGGCAAGAACTATTCAAGCTTTTTGGCTTCCAAAGCAAAGCGCTGCGGTCAAGGTCTTGAGTGGTTCGGGGGGGAGGGTGCCCTATTGTCGATCGTAATCGTATAATTTTGGATGTTGCTAGGCGCAGTTCTTATAAATATATATACAAGAGAGAAAAATACAAAAGTCTTGGCTTTTGTTCGCTTTCGTTTTGCTTTGATTTATAAACAATGGGAGCCGAAGTTCTTTCACATATTATTTGTGTTTTTATAATCATTTTGCTGTATAGACGAAAACCGCCTCATTGGGTCCAAAGTACAATCAAGTTGCTCTAAATGATATTTTGATTTGTTGTGCGAAAGCTTATTTCTTGTTTTTCACTTTAGCCAAAGATATAGATATGTTGATGTTGATGTTGACGCGCCCCTTCTAGGAAGTCAAGTCACATAAATAAATACTCAGAGCGAACCCCAATTTGTTGTTATCCAACATGATTTCGGTCACGTTTGCCTGCTTGTTTTTCTCTTTTACAAAACAATAATATTTTTGTGTATTTTCTAGCTGATATTGCATTCGGTTTAGTGCTTTGTTTACATCACCAAGCAAAAAAGCTTCTAGTGTAGACCTTGCTACCGGAAAACAACAGCAAAACGCGCGATTTGAGTTTAGGTAAACACATTTCATTGAGCCACAAACTGAACAATCAATCGGACCTGGCTTTATCCTATGGAATTCGATCAAACTCCCTTTTAGTTCACATATTTAAACTATCATGTTTACATTTCATTTAATCGCATTCAGATGGTTGATAAATCATATATCAAAAAGACTACATTTTCTACTCTTAAACATAATAAAAGATCGAGCATCTCGTACCTGTTCCGACATAATGATGATCAACGCTCGCTGTCAGGGTCACCCTAGAGGGGGCGTTGGACTTGCACTTGAAGCACCAGCAGCACCTTCCAGTGATTTTGTCACGCGCTTGCTACACCTTCGCCAATAATATAGATTGCGATATCATCAGTGATTCTTATCACACAGAGGCACACAGGCACCGCCTCCGGAGGCCAGCACAAAACTGATGAGGGGATTGAGGATGACGATGACAATTGATGTGTAAAGATGTCGTCGAGTTTAACGGGGCTTCCAACTTAGAGTGTCTACGACTACGGCTAAATAGGAAGTCGCTTTTGTCGCTATTGTCGCTTCCTCCGCGTCGCACAGCGTAAATACAATTAAATCAATTTAAAACAATAAAATCCGAATCCGAACAACGGCCGCCGGCCACAAAGAGAGAGCGGAACAATGATAGACGGCAAGGCAGCAGCAAGGCGGCAGATAAGCGGTAATGAGGCATCTTGGTGTTGGGCGCCGCCGAGTGACCTGAAAGATTACGAGATTATAAAAGTGTGCAAGAGAAAGAGAGAGAGATTGCAGTGGAAACTGTACCCTGCACTCCGGTCCCAAGCACGTCACGTTGCGGATGAAATGTTTTCCTCGATAATTGCTTCTGTAGGTGCCTCTGGGGCTGCCTCCTCTGTGGGGAGTGCCTTCTCTGCCAGCGGTGCCTTCTCATCCGGCTTTGTCTTTTGCTCACGCTCAAACAGAATGACCAGCTCGGTGTGCGTGGTGTGGGGAAACATGTCCACGGCCACAGCGGATTTGGGATAGAAGGGTTCGCCCTTATATGCCTTCGACTCAGGCCGGGCCAGCTCTATAAAGTTCCGCTTGGCACTGTGCGGATTACACGAGACGTAAACCAGACGATTGATGGCGCTGGCGGAACGGATAGCGGCTATCGAGCGATTATCTGTAATGTGGAAAAGGTAATGAATACAAAAATCAGACATTTTTAGGGCAGATTCTCGAACTTACGCAATCCAGCTCGTGGCGGATCCACCACAGCTATGAGATCTACTGGCTTGCCTGGCTCCTGTTCGTAGAGAGCCTCCCGCACCATACTCTTGATGAAATCATCAGCATTTCCGGTGAAAAACTTGCAGTTCTTGATGCCATTCGCTTCCGCATTGAACTCGGCGTCTTTAATGGCATCCGGAACGATTTCCACACCCAAAACTTTCTTGCAATGCTTGGCAAAGGCCAGGGTAATAGTGCCAGTGCCACAGCAAATGTCCAACATTGTGGTGTCCTTCGTGGGAGCGGCCAGGTCAATGGCCTGCTGATACAGGACATTTGCTCCCTCTGTATTGATTTGGAAAAAGGCCAGCGGACTGATTCTGAACTGAAGACCCTGTATGGTGTCTGTGATATGTGTGCTGCCCAGGATGTGATCCACCGGATTGACCATCTGCCCTGCTTCCCGATGCTTGACATCCTGGTAATACAACGAAGTGCATTTGTAGGGGGCAGCTTCTTCTACACTTTCGTAGTACGACTTGAGTTCCTCCTTCAGCTCTTGCTGTTCGGCCGCCGTCAGGTTGGAGGAGTATATGCCCGCCACAAGCATTAGCTCACCAGTGGCGCTTGAACATCGCACCATCAGTTGCCGAAAGTGTCCCACGTTGCCGTCCGGATTAAAGGGTAGGAATTTCGACTTTCTCACAAGCTCTTGAAAACTGCGTGCTGCCCACTTGGCTTGCTCTGGTAAGTGTGGCAAATCCTGGACTTCGGCCACCTCTACGGAACCGTCACTATAGCAGCCCAGCCGAAAGCCTACGACGACTTCGCCCAGCGAGTTCTTGCCCACGGTGAACTCGTTCTTGTTCCTATAGCCCTGAACGGTAGGCGAGGGCAGCACCTCCTGGAACTTGAACTTGTCCAGATGCGGCTTGGCCCGCGGATTGATCTTCCTCAGCTCCTGCGTGTATTTCTTGAGGAGTGTGGACATCTCGTCGGATTTCTGCTTAAGCTGCTGGTCATAGGGCATCTCTGCCAGAGGGCAAGTGGCTTCTACGGCCGTGCGCTGCCGTTTGGGCTTTCCATCGACCCCCTGATCTTCGGCCGCGCGCTTTTTCTGAAGGGGATCAGCGGAAGCCTTGGCCGCCAGGGCCTTGAGTACTCTACCCTTCCATTTATAGCCATTTAGGGTTTCCAGCGCCCTCTGCTGATCCTCCTGAGTGCGAAAGCAGACAAAGGCGAACTCCTTTCGGGTCGGCGACTTAATCTTGGTCATGTCCAGCTTCAGGGTGTTCTTTAACAGCTTCTTAAATTCCTGGAAGGGTTTTGTAATTTGAGTGTTGGGTTTTGAAATGAATAAAAAAGGAGTTAAATTACTTACACCTATACCAAAATACCCCATATTCTTCACTTCGATTTTGTATATTTCCGATGTGAATTCATTGCGCTCCAAATAGGCGAATTCGTCGCCGGCTTTTTCTGTTTCCTCCTTGTTGGTTTCCCCCGCTTCATTCTCCTTTCCCTGCACATTTTCTTTGCTTTCTATGATTTCTGTTGTATCCTTAATAGTTTCTGCTGGTAATTCTGTGCCTTGACACTCCATTTTGAACTAATTTAAGGGAAAAATTA
This sequence comes from Drosophila anomelani, assembly GCA_035045905.1. Lineage (NCBI taxonomy): Eukaryota > Metazoa > Arthropoda > Insecta > Diptera > Drosophilidae > Drosophila > Drosophila anomelani. Next base: position 18,385,086 of record JAWNOO010000165.1, read on the forward strand.
AAAACATAAACAGAAGAAACACGTGAAAGTAAAAGTTAAGAGTGACTGCGCCTTTTTTGCTTTCAAATCCCGAAAATATTCGTTACGTGGCGTTGCCATATTTTAAATTAAAACTAGTATTACATTTTAGCAAATAATAAAATACGTTATGAATTTAAATTTAAAACTAAAATTTATTTTTAACAAACAATATAAAAATTGGTCTTTATTTTTAATCCTTGACTTCTTCAAAGCGTTCTAGGGCCGATTTAAGGATCACTTGACGTTCTACGAGCAGTTGCTGCATTTCCGGTTCGTGTTTCATGATATTTCTGATTTCCCCCAGCAACTCCGCTGCCTGTCTGAGCTTCTCCTCGCTCTCCAAAGGCTCCTCGGAGCGTAGGGCCTGTGCCACCAGAGCCTCCTCCATATCGATGAGTAGATTGCCGCGAAAAATACTCCAGCCACCGTCGAAAATGTCTGCTAGCTTCAAAAGCTCCTCGCAGAGTTGAACTTTTCGGGAGAGCGATTCTTCTGATAAATCTGCAACAAATTTTAATTTAATATATATTATTTATGGTTATATCTTTTCATTATCTTACCCTCCATGGCGTATCCGGGAGCACTGCCATACAGCTGAGTGAGTGCATATTTGGCTTGCAGGATATGCGTGTTTGTCTCATGAAGATCCGCACGATGGCGATAGATAAAGTCCTCGAGAGCTATGGGGGTGCTCTTATCCAGGGATTCCAGTTCCTGTTGGAGTTTGTTATCCACAGTGAGCACCTCCTTGGCGGACCTATTGAGATTGCACAGCTGGCACTTCCAATTGGCAGCGTTTTGTAAAGGATTCAAGGAGACGATCTATAAAATAATCCTTCATAAAAATCACTTGAACTCAGTTACCTAGCAGCTTCTTGCTCACCTTTCCCGCCTTGCACTTGAGACACGTTTGTGCCCCGGCAAAGCTGCCCAGCTCCTCGGGATCCTGACACCTGGCGCAGGAGCAATCGAAGCACTTGGCCTGCCTTAGGTGCACCCTACGCTGAATGGTGCTCCTCAGCGGCTGCGTGTAGGATATGCTCAGGATCTCGCCCTTGGCTATCTGCCTTTTGGCCAGGAACACTATGTTCAGGTCATCGTCGAAGCGATGCCTCATATTGGGCACACAGTCGTGCGAGATCATGGCCGCTCCCGGGAAGAGGGCGCGAATTTTCCTCCTCTCCCTGGGCTGCCGTATCTCGAAGGTGTTGGTATCCAGTATGGCCGCAATCCGAAGGATGTCCAGCTCCGACCAGTCCCTTAAACCCAGCACAGTTTTGATAAACGTAATGAGATTGGCTCGAAGCACTTGATACAGCGGCGTGTCCAGCCGTTCCTTTAGATGATCTTCCAGGGCGGAGAGACGAGCAAAGCCCTCGGGATCCTTGCTCTTGAGTTGCATGCAACGGAGCAGCATAATCACGCAGTAAGCGGACTCCTTGCGCTCCTCCTCTCCGGGTGTGTAGTTAATTTTTGACTGAAAGTTACTGCCCTTCATGAGTTGGCATTCCGGCTGATGATGGGCAGACATCTCGCACTCCTTTCCGCACAGAGGCCAGCTGCAGGAGCTGCATTTGTAGTAGTTGCCTTGCCGATTGCCTGGTGTCAATAGATTCCTGTGACAGCCCAGGCACAGGGCAGTGGAGGCCACTTTGGGACCTAACACCAATGGAGCCTCCTTCAGGATTTGCTCACCAATCTTAATATCTCTGGTGGCTCGCAAATGTCTACCCAAAATCTCATTGGTGGCCACCTCATAGCACTTGCATTCCAACTTGTGACCTCTCTTCCAGTGCTCCTTCTGGTGCTCCCGACTGCAATAGACCACATTGCGGCAGGCGGCGCACAACTGGGAGGCTCTGGCCTGGCACAAGGCGCAGGATGTCAGCGAACTGGAAGATGCCATCGAAAAAAATATCTCCTCCAATGAATCTCCCTCTGTTTGCGTAATGCCCCGCGTTTGAAAATACACTGAAGCAGAGCAGATGGGGAAAACAATTTTCAGTGCTCTGTCTGCGGACTCTACTCGCGGCGATCTGATTGCGAGAACATTTTCTTTTGTGTCTCCGTCTGCGTCTCCGTTGGCTGCCAAAAAATAAACGCTCGAGCGGATTCAGATTCAGATCGCTCTGCATATCCACATCTCTGTCACATGGCGCACGACGATTTAAAATTAGATCTCTGTGTCGTGTTGTCTATAACCCAAGACAATGTCCAATTTGTTGGCTGGCTAAATGTTTATGCAGATATCGAGATATATATTCCAAGATGACAGCATCAGGCACCTTTTAGTTTTAATTTATTTAGAGGGTTTCCTAATTAAATTAATCCTTTCCCTAATATATATTCCCTTTTTAATAAAAACTCTCCATCATAAATTCCATTTTAGCAATTCAATAATTTATTTAGTATTTCTCATAAATTGTCTATATGTATTTATCAATATATTTACTTTTATTCATATGCAATTAATTAATATTTATATATATTGTTTAATTGGAAATCAGTCTTTTTTATTTAAATAAGAGTTAAATGCATTTTGTTTTTGTGCTTGTTTCGCTTGATTTGATTGATTGATTGGATTGATTACTCGATTGGCTTGACGACAGATGACGAACTAAAACAAGTTTTTTTTAAATAATAATTGAACTACGATTTGTGTGTGTGTTTTGGGTTTTAGTATTTAGTTGCATTGTTGCTTGTCTTGTGCTTGGTGTTAGTGTTAAGAACTAAGAGTGGTATTTAAATTAATTGGCTTAGTTATAACATAAATATACACGATAAAAACTTAAAACTGGTTGCTCTCTGTCTCTCTCTCTCTTTTTCCCTCTAAAAAACACTTAAAAAGCGGCGCATAAAATCTTTATATCATAGACAACAATTTCATTTAATAATTTGCACTAAACAATAGTTTTTTTTCCCATTTAGTTTACACACAGACACGCGCACAGCAACACAAAATGCTTGGGGGTGCAACATGTTGCCAGTGCTGCTTGTTGATATGTCTGGCTGCAACATGTTGCTAGTGGATTAGCATAGCGAAGCGGCGATTCGATTGTTGCTAAGGCAAAAGGCGCATAAATTTCTCATTTCTTTTTGTTCTTGCATAAGCTATTGAGGCTATATATCTTGGATCTTACAGTGAGCTTTATCTTCAACGAGTTCAAGGGTTCCATTTGGTTCTGAGCACTTTTTTAAGCAAGGAAGAAGCTATGAATTTGATGATGCAGAAGGTTTTCTAGAGTTTTTGTTTGTATCTGAACTATGCTGAGTCTGAAAATGATATTATTTTAATTATTTTGTAGGCAAATCATAGACTATTAAGGACACCTCTCCTATCATCAAACTCATTGCTCCCTCCTCGCTTCTTGCTGTCCCCTTAACTTCGTTTTCCGATTATAAATCTTGTCTTGTAGTTTTTGCTAAAGACTAACTTTAAGATACAATTGGCGCTACATTAATTAATAGACTGAAAACATAAGCAACATTCAATTAGTTTATAGCCTTAGCCTAGACATCCTGCTGCTCCTTGAAGTGGTGATAGTGATGGTGGATGTGCTCGTGCACATAGCGGTGGATCATCGAGCTGGAGGCACTGGTGTCCAGTTCCACCTCCTGTGCCTGACCCACCTCCTCCCCCTCCAGCTGCGACTGTTTGCCGCCTTCCGTAACAGCTTCCGCCACAGCCTCGCCCACATCGTCGTTCAGATCGATGAGGGTATCGGTGCTGACCACCTTGCTGGGAGTGCTGGTTAGCTGGGGACTGGGTGGCAGGTCCTCCTCCTCGCTGGCCAACAGATGGGCACACTCCAGGGCATCGCCATAGATCTTGGAGCCACCGGAACTGGAATTAGAGGTGGGTGGACGCTGCTCCGCCTGCTCTGGCTCCCTGTGCTTCTCCTGCAACAGTTGGTTTTGTTGCTGCTGCTGCTGCTGCTTGTGACGGTGGCGCCGCTGCTCTCGTTCCTTTTGCTGCAGCTGCTCACTCAGCTTGGCATAGATGAGATTGCCATAGTTCCTGTAATCCTTGCTGCTCCGCTGTTCCTTCTGTTCCTTCTGCTGCTGCTGCTGGTCCAGTCGCTGGTAGCCCTGCAGCAGGTTCTTTTGATTCTTCTTGGGAATGGGCTGAACGGTGGCCACATTGCTGGGCGTGGGCGGTGGCGAGTGGGCGGCTGCTCCGCCACCGCAGATGGTGGCATGCAGGAAGGAATCGTAGCCGCATAGATTCAGCTTGTTGTGGGCCGTATTGTGGGTTTGCTGGGCGGCCAAAACGGCTGGATTAATGGCCAGCTGTTGGTGGTAGATGGGGATGTGCGGTTGGGGATGCTCGTGGTGGCTGTGATGGCCAGCGCTGACCTCGTTGGATGCTGGCGCCACTGGAATGCAGGTGGTGTCCGCCGTGGGTGGACTGCAGCTGAGCGGCGATTGCTGGGCGACCGGGCTGTGGTTGGCAATTAGCGTTGGTATTTTCGAGCCCGTATTGCAGCGTTGGCGTTGCTGTTGCTGTGGTTGTTGTTGTTGTTGTTGTTGTTGTTGTTGTGCTGCCGGTTGCCGTATGGGACTCACATTGGCTTGGGGTTTTCTGGAAAATCGTTAAATAGAAAAGGAAATCAATTAATGTGAAATTTATGCGTTTTAAGGAGAGTTTTCTTAGCTGGAAGGGTTACAGGAATCGCCAAAAGTTTGAAAATCATAAGAAAAGTAAAATAATTGATGGAAAGAATATTAAATTTCATTTAAATAATTTGGAAAATAATTGTTATCTTTAAAAAGTTTAAAATTAATTAGATTTTCGTTACTGATATTTATCTGTTATTAATTTAAAGTCAAAGAGATTAATTATTTAGTTCTAAAACAATTTCCAGACACCATCTAGGGGTGCCTGCTCACTCGACTTAATTCCGCTCGTTATCATTGTGGACTTTTTTGGGGTGGATTTCATCTCAGGATTGGCTTACCCATTCAGCTGAAAACACAGGCGATTCTTCTCCATGCTCTCCCTGATGATGCTAATTAAATCGTTGCGATTTAACGCCGATTTCCAGCACTCGGCCGACTTCCTTTGCTGCTGCTGTTGCTGCTGCTGCTGCTGCTGGTGGTGGGTGAGGGATTGGGGGCGTGGCTGGCGCAGCTGCACACCATCGAGCATTAGGTCACCTGCCCCACCCAGTGGTGGCGATACCGAGACACTCTTGTGGTTCAGCGGCTGGGCGGCTGCCTGTGGTTGCTGTTGCTGCAGATGACGATTCTGCCAGGAGGAATCGTTGCCCACCGAGAGGCTGCGCTGACGCGTTTCAAGGCAGTGATCCTGATACTGATTGATGACGATGAGTTAACCAAAAAAAATGCAATGAAAATAAAATTAAATTATAATCAAAGAAAATAATAAACAATATACAACATGAGCAACAATAAAAAAAATAACAAAAACAAAAGGCGTGGGGAAAGGGGTTGGGATAAGGGTTGGGGAACTGCTGCCAAGGTTAATTTCTGGATTTTAGTTTTATAATTTTATAAGCTGAGATTTAGGCCAAATTAAGCATTAATTGAGGGACTTTTCTTTACTTGTTAAATTCGTATTTAATATTTTATAATTATTTTTAAAGCAGGCAGCAGTTTAGTTTTAGTTTCGTTTAATATTTGATTTGTTTTTGTTATGATTTTGCTCGTTACCTTGTGCCTACCTTTTGTTTGCGCGCCCGCCGCAACATCTTGACCCGCTGGGTGGCCTGCTTCATGTAGATGTCCTGCTGCCGCTGCTGCTGCTGCTGCAGGTGATGCTGGCGCTGTCCTGCGGGGCAATCCACCAGATCCCTGTCCCTGTCACTGCTCTCCGGCTTGCAGCATTTGAGATTCAGCATATTCTCGTAGGTATTGTGACCATTGTCCGGCGTATGCTGCTCCGGACAGCACTGCTCCGGCCGGGCATTGTTCTTCTGATGATACCGCGCCTGATGGTGATGGCCGCCCGTCTTGCCACCCGCCTTTCCACCACCACTGCCACTCGGCTGATGCTGCTGCTCCGTGGATGGCACGGCATCCTTCTCGCTGTTGCTGTCATCGTCCTCGTCATCGGACTTAATCAGTTTGCGTGGTCGATAGCGATGCTGGCGGCGGCTGCCGGCGGATGTCGTTAGCGCAGTGGCCCCGGCTCCTGTTCCTCCTGTGCCCGCTGCCACTGTTTTCGACATGGCCGCCAGACCCGTGGGCAATTTCTTCAGCTTGCTGGCACCGAATCCGGCACCGACACCACCAACACCAACACCAACATTGGGCACTGGCTGCGCTTTCGATTTGCCCTCGGGACTGACGGTGAGCCGCACGTTGATTGTCTTGCTGCCGCAGTGGGGCACCACCACGCTCTTGCCAATGGACTCGTATATGGTGTACACAATGCCCACGATGTCGTCCTTTGTTATCTTGCCATGGTGGCCGTCCAAATCGTAGAATGTGAACGAGAACTGCAGCGGCTGTGATGACTTGCCGCCCTCCACGGACACGTCGCAGGTGAATTCCTGGTTTTTTGAATAGAAAAATATGGAATTAGTGGGAGTTTATATATAAATTTGAAGTACTAGAAGCCTTAATTCACAATTTTACTAATTATTTCCATAAACTTTTTGGCACTTAACAAAATACTATATTTATAATTAAAAAATATATTCTCCTAACACCTCCGCAAACAAATAAAAATCCTTGTATTTTCCTATTTAATTTCTGCAAATATTCCTAGTTTTTCTGCTCCCCTAATAGCTTTCCCCCTTTAATGTTTTTCCAAAAAACTTTCTCCCACACATTTTTAACAACTTTATAAGCCAGATGCAGTGGCAAACTACTGAATTAAAATAACAAAAATAAACAAAAAAGAGGAAAGTAGCAAAAAAATTCAGCTAATAAAGTTTCTGGCATAAAAATTGCTCGGCAACCGAAAGTATGCAACACTTTTTGCAGATGCAACATGTGGGGCGAAGATTTTTGGGATGCTGCTGGGAAAAAGGAGCTGGAAAGAAGCCACAACCAAGCTGCCACTAAAAACAACAATTAAGAGCAACACAAGACCACTAAAACCAGTCGAAAATTGTGGCCATAATTTGACTAAATATTTAATTTGCGCTGCAGAAGCACCCAGAGAGTAGCAGCAGCAGCATCACGGGTGGCAGGAGCAGCACCTAAGGGGGGGCGGAAGGCCATTACCATTGATAAAGTGGCAGTGCCCAGCATCCAACACTCTGGGAGTACCCTGATCTCCTGCCCCTCGTTCGCATATAAATAAATATAATTTCCTTTGCTGATGCTACTGCCTCTGCTGCTGCTGCTCCTCTTGCTAGATTTTTAATTGCCCCTGAGTGCTTTTCGTGTTTGTTGTTTTGCTTTTAATGGTTTTTATTGAATTTTAATGTTTTGATATTTTCTGTTCTTTTTTTTGTTCCTGTTTTGTTTTTGGCACAAGTAGAAACAGCGTCCGAACATGGAATGCTCATCCGCAGTGGGTGGTAATGGAAAATTGCCGGCGCCCTTGTGTTAATGAAATATTTTTTCCCTCTTCTCTCGATTTTATTTTCACGGTTCCGTGGGGCTGGGTGGGTGGGTGTTTCGTTGGATGTTGGAACAACAAATGAAGCTGAAGCCAGGCAGTAGCCAGTGAAATTTTAATTAAAAGCACATTGAAATGTTGAGTTTATGGTCGATGTGCGTTGTGCCCAGTGGGTCATGAATTATGGCCAGAAACGTTGGCCAGATCGGATCTGGGGGGTGGCGGTGGCGGCTAACACGATAATAACAGCCAACACACAGCGGAGTTGATTAAACTTGACCAAACACCTGGCTGGCGGGGGTCAGATGCCGGCAAATGGAAAAGCAAACATCATTTAATTTATCATTCTGTATTTATAAGCCAAGCGATGGGTTGGCTAATTGAAAATAAATCGAAAGAGCGGAATGGGAATGCTCTTTAAGAAATATTTATACAGGGATTAAGGCAAGGAATAATGAGAAAATAAATAAAGTATTAAAAAGTAATTGTTGAAAATATTTTAGAATATTTTTACAAGACTTTTTAAGGGTTACAACTAACGAGAGATATTTTCGTTTCATTAACAAGCTTAAAATAATTTGCTTAATTTGCTTGGCTTAAAATATACTATAAAATATTTAACAATATATTTTATTATTTCTCTGACTTGTCTTTTATATAAATGTATTAATAAAAAATGTAAAAAGCTTCCCTAATCCCCTGCCAAATTTTCTGTTACCCCTTGAAAGGGTACAAACAATTAATGGCTTCATAAATATTTGTGTTATGAAATAATGAAAGCAAGACAAATCCAATCCATAAATTCATTAATAAATGAATGGAAATTGAAATCAAAATGGACTATAAAAAGCAATTGTTTATGGGAAATGTTTTAGCATTAAAATAACTCAAAACTTGACTCACCTCCAATCGGATGCGCTCCTCCTTGTGGTGGTGCAGATGCCGGGAGTGGGTGGTGGTGGTGTGGCCGCCATGCTGCTGCTGCTGCTGCGTCATTGCCGCTGCAGCATCTACCACGTCCTCGTCCTGTGGCTGTTGCCCCTGTTGCATATTCGAGTACTTGCCGTGCCGGCCATTGCTGCCGCTGCTGATGCGCAGGTGTTTGCTATGGCTGCCACCGCCGCTGCTCACATCCTGCGGATGTGGATGCCCCGCCGACTGCGGATGACGGCCGGCATTCGAGTTGGAGTTGGAGTTGTGGTTGTGGTGGTGGGGATGCGTGCTATGATGATGCTGGTTATGATGCTTCGATGCCGAAGCAGAGGCATTGCCCGGCGGCGTTGTGATTATATTCACCACCGGCGATCGCAGTTGTATATTATTGTCACGTTCGCTGACCAGCAGCAGGTCGGGCGGGGCGCTGCAGGAGGAGGAGGCGCGCACCTGGTGGTACATCAGCTCCTCGGAGTCTGTGGTGCATTCCTGGACTGCAAAATGGCAAAGAAGAGAAAGAGGGGATGCTTTTAATTAAAATGCAAAGTGGCATGAAATTGGCGGGGCATCAAAACAGTTTCGAGCCCCCGCTCTTTGGCTATAACTAAATCCAGCGCCGCTTTGTCGGCTTTCCACTGGGACACTGAGAGAAATCGGGGATATATTGCACAGATTATGCTATAAATATATTTTAGAGAAAATATATAAAGGAAAGCTATTAAGAAATAGTTATAAATTGTGTTGTTTTTGCAAACTTTTGGATTAAATTCTGTTTGTATATTGTTTCCTTTATATATTATATTATTTATATATAAAAAACCCAACACAATTTTTCTCCCTGTGTTCCTGTCGTTGGCGTCTTGCAATTTATTTGCAATTTGCACAAAGCGCATTACAACAGCACAAAAGTTTATGCCTCGACGCCAACACAAAGCGATGGCGACCAGGCGGCCAATGCCGCCGACATCGCCGCCGCCGCCGACCCCCTTATTTTCCCGCCAGCCCCGCCGACGGCTCCCTCAAGGCCGATCTCTTTGAATCCCCGCGAGACACTTGAAAGGCGACTGCCTCGGAGAGCATTCCTAATTAATGACGTCGTCGGCGGTACTCAAAAGTTTTCCTTTCTTTTCGGCTCATTTTTTTGTTCGCTTTTGTTGGTCTCGGTTTCGGTTTTGGTTTCTTTCGGTTTTTAATTGAAATGGCTATGGCATTATCCGGGCGATTGTGGCCCCATTGGGTCGACACAGAGAGCGCCGAGAGCCGTAAGCTGAGCCGGGAGATGAGCAGTCCACGGTCTGCGGTCGCTTTTGGCCCATTCATTACTCATTACTCATACGACGCGTGAACCGCACCAAAGCGAAGCGAATGCAGGCTGTTTGATGTTCAGTAAACGTTTGAACTGAGGAATTTTTTCATTTAAATAATTTTAAAGGAAATAAGAAGCTATTTTTAATAGATAATTTATATACTTAAGGGGAAAGACTAGTTAAAAATATTTGTAATTTATATTTCTATTTATTTAAATAATATTTCTAGCCCTTTTCCTTGGTGTCTCATCAGTTTAACTTTTAGTTTTCCCAGCCAAATCTTTTACCTTAGTAAATTTCCCCAAAGAAAGCAGAAAATCTCCCCCAAAGTGCTGCAGCATAAACCCCACTTGACACATAAATCCCATTTTCCACTGGCCCCTTGCCACGCGTCGCCCTTCTCTGCAGTAATTCACTTCACTTGCTCTCCACTCTAAGTCCTGCGGCCGCACTATCCATTGTATCTGCTTCATTTTAATTAATTAGCGCGCTTAAAAAAAAAAAGAGGAGAACAAAAATAAGAAATGAAGGGGGGAAAAACCAAGGAGAATTTCCACTTCTCGCCTGCTGACCCAAATTTGCGGTTTAGCCCGGGTTTTTCCATTTTCCATTTCTCATTTTTCATTTCGCTTTTCATTTTTCATTTGTGTGTGAAGCATTACGCCACGTCCTTGCCAAGGACCCCGCCCAGGACATGGCTTTTAATTGCATGAACATTATGCAAGCAAAGCAGTCCCAAGTCTCCATTTTGTATACTTTGTTCATTGTTTTCCCGCCTGTTTTCGTTGCTTTTGTCGTGTTTTTGCCCCTTCTTCTAGGACTTTTCTCCCTCGCAGGACTCGAGAAGGAGAGGGAGAGAGTGAGAGCGAGGGGAGCTTGAGAAAAGAGTTGCTGAGGTGGCGACAATTGAAGACAATTAGCCAAAGTGCCAGGGAAATGAGCTAGTCGTTGAGTCCTGGCCAAGTACTGACATTGTTTATTTTGCTAAGAGGGAGAGTGAGGGGGTGTGAACAGGAGTTGACCCAGTTAACACTTGAAAATCAAATAAAGAAAATAAATCAGAGAAAGTTATTCATTGAAGAATACAATCTAATTTTGAATATTTTATATTATATTAATTACCATAATTAAAATTATTATTATATTTTTTTATGGAAAACTTGAAGTTCATAATATCATAACTTAGACAAAAATGCTTTAATTTCAATTCTGAAAGCAGTTTTGTGTTAGTTTTTTGTAGGATAATAAATCTGCATTCTTTATAAAACCAATTTTAAGATTTATTTTTTTTTCATTTTTTGCAAAAAAATCATGATGGTACCCCTTACCTTTTTTTCCAAAAATTGGAAAAAATTTTTTCTTTGATTTTTTTACCAGAGGTGTCTAGTTTGATTTGCCTTTTTGTCCTGATCAAGAATATATATGATTTATAGGGTCGGAAATGACTCCTTCAATGAGTTTTTAGCTTCGGAGTGTAAAAGGATGCCCGATTTTTCGAGGGACTTTAAATTGATATTTTTGTAAAATATCATTAAAAAAATGCTTTCCTCACATTCACTTGACAAAAACCTACTCAAAATGCCACCTGCTCTCTATGCTCTTAACATCTGTTTATAAATTTATTCTTTTTTTGTAAATTTGTATGTTTTATTACGAACAATTTATAACATTTTCATAAAATTTATGCGCATTTTTGATTTGCACTATAATGCCCAGTCACAAAGCACACTAATTAATTATGCAAATCTCAGCTGGACAGCAACTTTTATCTACAGCATCTACAGCCAGCGACTTGATAACACAAAAATTACACATATCATAAAATATAGATATAGAGATATATAGAGAGAAAAATGCATATGCTAATGAACTGGGCCTAAAACGATCCAGAGAAGCCGCCACTTTAATTGAGCCCAAAAACGAGAGGCACGCATTACTCATCCGCCACGTAGGCTGCATTCAATTTCGTCTCTCTGCCGGAGCACATGTAGTATTTCGTTCGTATTTCTTTTGATAGATAAGCCGCAGGCCGTGACGTTCCATTTATCATAGAAAATTCATGAGGCTGCGGAGTAGACCATTTCGACACAGCGACCTCACCTCTCAGGTAAGACGAAGCCCTTGGGCACGGCCTCAAGTCTTTATATATATATATATATATCTATATCTGTATATTGCGGTTGTCTGAGAGGGATTGAAGTGGTCCGTGCTGGCCGGGGCTAATCATTTTCATTTCACATTACGCAAATGCATCAATTCGATTCATCATGGCTTAGAGCAACAGCCAAGGCTTGGAGTTTGGGTTTACTGAGGGTTTTCTATTTGGGGCGTTGCCGTCTTGAAATTACCTGGAAAGCAAAGGCACAGGCACAGCTTTCTATTTTTTATTCTATTTACTTAAGGGAATGTTAATTGGTAATTAAAACTGAAACCGTATTTAGAAGTTAACAAAGTTTTGTTCTGAAAACCCTCTATATTTCTCAATTATTATATATTTACTATTCAGTTTCCTTTTTTGCAGCTCATCAGCAAGTCATGTATGCCGCTTGTGGCCCCCCCTGGAGGCATGAGGCATTCGCCTTTCCCCATTCGCCATTCGCCATTCAATTTGCGCCTATATCTGTTTGGAGTGGCTTAGGCCAAAGTTAATTTGCAAGGCGGCATGTTTCATATCAGACGCCAAAATGCTTTCTTGATGACTCAACAACAACCACATTAACAGCAGCGAGTTGATTCCCATTGTGTCGGCCACTTGAGAGCAAAAAACATGTTCTTTTGGTTTTATCTTGGCGCCACGATCGTCGGCAAAAAGGCCGCGGTATTTGCTTAAAAAAAAATAAAGCTGAAAAAGGCCAAAAAAGAAATACAAAGGCGATAATTAAACGCAAAACAAAGCGGCCGAGAACAGAAACAGAAAATATTCAGAGAGTCAGAGATCCCAAGCCCATCAAGTGGTCGACCTTTAATTAGAAAAGGTGTACAAGCCAAGTAACGAAAAATTAAGATACAAAAAGTATCTTAAAGAGATGAAGACTAAAGCCAAAAACTTGGTAAATTTATATACTTTCTTGATTAAAAATGTATCCAAAATACAGCCTAAACTTGAAGCATATTTTATAAATATTTATATTCATTATTTAAACTTGTAAAAAACCTAATCAAAAAAAAAACTCCAAAGTCAAAGTCTAAGAGCCGCCTTCTGCCTGGCAACATAATTTATTAGACAGATGATGTGCCAGCCCAAAGAAACGATATAAACCAAAGATAAAACTTCATAATTGCGTTTGTGTGGCCAAGCAGAAAACTTGGGGGGAAAAGGCAGCCGGAATAAACCGAAAAACAAAAACTTGGCCGAGAGAGAGCACTCCGGCCGGGTAGTTGCTGCTGGCCAGATATCTCGTATCTGGCATGTAAGTGTTAATGAAGTTAAGTGTTTTTGACGCGAACGACCGACCAACAAAAGCAACAAGCAATTAATGAGAAGTCGCATACCATCCAAACTAAGCGAGTGGCGAGAAAACAACAAAAAATGTTTGGAACTCTATGATAAAGATCAACAAATGCCAAAAAAAAAAAACGTATATATGTATATACTGAGAAGCGGGGAAAAACTGTGGGCATCCGGCAATAGAAGGAACATTTATTGAAATAGTTTAAAGATAAATGTTTTAGGAAGGCCAAAGCGTGCTTGAAAAAATTTCTAAGAGTGGAAATTTTACATTAACTCAAGTCCCAGTTAATTTATGTGTGTTTTAAAAAAGTTATAAATAAGTCAGGTACTTCATTCTACTTCAATGAAAATGGGAATCAGTAGAGTATTAATTATAAATATTTTTCAAAGGCTCAAACAGGGTAATAAATTAATGAAAATAGAAAAATATTCAGGGAATAGTTTTAAAATAATATTTTAATTACACCTTAGACTCTTCAATCACTTAAATAAATTTAATTGAAGCTTGAAATTTATTCTTTCTTATTTAAAAATAAATATTCTCTTATAAAAGGTTTTGAGCCTTTGTAATAAATTAAAGAAACTATCAAATAAGCTATAAAATCTTTTCATATAATTCTAATTAGCAAGTTAGCTTGTTCATAGTTCTAAAATAATTTTGTAATAACACTTTCTAGCCTTCTAATTATTCTAAAAATATAAATAAAGTCTCAAACAATATACCTTTATTTTTTTATTAAATATTAATTTAGTAATGCTTTCGCTTAATTTCTTAAAAGCCACTTTATACCACATCTAAAACATTTTTTAAAACCATTTCCTACACTTATAATTTGTTTTTAAATATCAATAAAGTCTTAAACACTTTTCTTTTATTTTTCAAATATTTATAAAGACTTGAAAGCTATCCCTTTTTTCCCAAAAACTCAGTGCTTGCCACCTTCAAGTATAAATAGTTTTTTCAGTTTGAAGTGCCGCCAAGTTAATCATCCGCCTGATCACAATTCGATCAGTGGATCAGACCAACTCAAGTGCTTTCTAATTTGTGCTTTATACAACCCCGTCTTCTCTTTATTTTTTTTATAATATTTTTTTGACACTTGACAATTTACAACCACAATTTGGCATGGCACTTATCGAACCGAGGGCAATATAACCGGCAAAAATCAAACGAGTCCTAAAAAATTATTCACTATCAGCCAAAGAAATCTGCCTCAATTTTTTTGTTACCTACTTTTATTTTGTTTTTTTTTTCCTTGGTTTTTTTGTTTTTTACCGGCACCATTCACCGGGGCGAAATCTTATCAGGGAGGGGAATGAGAATGCTTGCTAAATACCAGTAGCAATTATTTTGAGGGGAAGCCAAGAGAGTGGAGGGTGGGGGAGGGGCATTAAGGGGGTCTGGGTCTTGGGGGAGCCGCCGGTCTGGTAACGTTTAATTAAACGCCGATAATCGATGCGCCAACCCAAACAGTTACACAGTCCATATTCGGACCGGAGTCGGCTTTATCAGTATCTGAAGTTCAGGGCGAAATACTCCAAGAGGTACCGAGAGTTGCACATAGTGAAGGGCTGCTTGCTTGCTATTTGCGGATGGATAATGCATTTTGCCTTGATTTTTTCTAGTTTTTATTTTGTTTTTCTGGCCCCGATCTGTCGGCATTTTAACAACTTTTCTTTAATGTCACAAATCAAGGGGAAACAAATGCCAACAACGATCGAGCGTGCCTTTTGTCCGATATATACATCTACCATATACCATATATATTTGTCCCTTAACCCCTCTTGGCTGTCTACTCTCGTCTGTCGGCTGTCGTCTCTCTTAACCCATGCCATCCTGAGCTGGGGGGCTCAGCGCGTGTCGGTTGAGTTGGAGGCCTTCATCTCCGCCGCTCGGCCAACGTGTTCGGAAAACGGGTTTGCCGGGCATTTGTATCTGTTGGATTTTATATCTCTATAAGCCAGAGATGGGCATACCAAATTACATATCAAGTTGGTAGATATTTTAAATGAAATATTAAATAATTAATAAAACTCTAAGCTGGTTACAAATATTACAAGAAAACTAATGGGAAAGCCTAACTAAGTTTTGTTTTATTCTCTCATAAATTTTGTATATAGAAATCAATTTTCCCCTAAATATATTATATAGAAAATATTTCAAAAATGTCATTACATAAATTTTAATATTAATTTATAGCCCTTAAGAATTTTTACCTCGCTTTTACTGCCTACATAAAGTATAGTCTAGAGCATGAACATATTGTGATATCTTGGCCATAGTTGTAAAGTTCAGAGTGTGTGTGTGTGTTTGTGTGTTGTTAACTTGGCTAACCCCCTACCCCCTCTCCCCTGTGCTCTTTCACTCCCTGTGACTGTATCCTGCTGTGGTTTATTTAAGTTTTGCGCCCAAGTTTGCTGCGGCTACACACAAACGGAAATTAATTACAAACAGCGCGCTTAAACTCGCCGCAACAACAACAAAAATATAACAATAATAAAAAAAATATATATAAAAACAACAATAATGAATGAGCGGCATAATAAAGCGAAGGCTGTTGTTTTTGTTGCTCTTTTTTGAGCCATTAACATTAAAGGCGTTAATTTCCAACATAAGCAAATTATTTGCTGCCTTCTCACTGCCACAGTGTATCTAATTTTCTGTATTTTTCTTTTTTTTTTTGCTGGCGCCAATTTTCTGGAATTTTATCAACAATTTTTCGAATGTGTCGCCAGCAGAGAAACGTTTCCCATTCCCATGGCAGTTAGTTATGCGTGGAGCTCGTATTCCGTTCTAGCTGCTCGTTGACTGTTTTTGTCAATCAAATGTCAATCAAACAATGCTCCAGTTTTCACGCTGTCATTCTCTATGCCTCTCAGTTGTTGTTTCTGTTGTTGTCCTTATTGTTGTTATTGCTGCTGCCCAGTAATTTGATTGCTAAAGCGTAGAAGCTGCAGCGAATTGTGTAAATATGCATGTACTTTGTATCTGAACAAGGCCTGGCGACACTCCAAGCGTTCGTGTGGAGCCCCAGAAAATTTTTCAGACAGATGATAAGATAGGGTAAGTGTCGCTCTTTTTGGGGGGGAATTTCAGGGGGGGGTTTCTAGGAGGGGTTTCGAGGAAGAACATGCTGATGCTGCGAGGGAGGTTTGGAGAGTAATGAGTTCAGGACAGGGTTGGAACTTGTAGAAGTAACAATATGACTTTTAAACATTTTTAGAACATTTTTAAGAATACTAGAAACCATTAAAAAATATTAAATAATAATTATAAATTATATTTTTATGCAAAAACAATTTTCCAATATTTTATTTAAGATTTCTCAATATATTTTCAATGAATCAAAACTTTATTTAAACCTCCAAGTCGTTTCTAGCTTAATTCCATATAAAAAAATTCATCTTAAACATTCTTAAGACCCAAAACTCTAAAGTTTTTCCCCTTAACATGGCCAACATAGTCATCACTCACTGCCCTCGTAGCCCCTCTAGCCACTTCCTCAAAGACTACTCACTCCTCACTGCCAAGAAAAGGCCCTCAAATATCACATATCACATATGCCTAGGCATTTACGTAAATTATTGTGCTGTTTTTTGTTATTTTTTTTAGTGTTTTTTTTTGTTGCTGTATTTGTTTTTTTTGGTATGGTGTTGACTGTTTTTGTATCTGTGGAGCTGTTGACTGGTTGGCCCTTTTTATGGTCATGTAAAAAATTGCGCGACTTGAGACACATCTCAAGTTTTATGCGCTTTTATTATTACAAAAGGCTGCCTCTTTATGGCCACCTGCAATGCCAAAAGGCAAGATAACAGATAAAATTTGTATAAATAATTTAGTAAGAATTTTATGCAGCCGAAAAAAAGGTCATAAAATTGTACAAATTATGAACTTGAGGCGTGTTCGGAAAGGGAAACTGGAGCTGAAAAGTGGAAATGGAAACTCTCGCTTTCTGTCACTGACATACATGCACTCGAGAAGAGAAAACTCGAGAAAATACTTTGAAAATATATATATATCTTATGTATTCTTATTCGTATTCCCACACCCACATGGTGGCATTCATGGAGTGACTTCAAAAGCTTTTCGTAGCATTGTAATAATAAAATATACACATAGAACAGAATTATTATGCTTCTTTCAACTTTTGCGCCTAATTCACACTTTGTCCGCCTTTTCCACAACGTTCTCTCTGGTTCTGGTTGTGTGTGAAAATTTTATGTATTGCCTTTAGCAGCATCATCAAAAAAAAAGAAGAAAAAAAAATAAATACAACGCCTGTTGGAGGAGGGCTGCTGCTTCCCCGTCTACCAAAAGAAGACATCAATATGAAATTTTTGTCACGTTTTCTAATGTGAACAGAGGGGGTAACGGAGGAGGAGGAGGAGGAGGTTGTAGGGGAACCATGATGGGTATCCCCCCACTGAGCCCGCGGCCAGTAGCGCAGCTTAGAAGGGGCTGCTCTCTGGGTTAGCCCCTCCAGCAAATCTGTAACTTTGGTGTGAAAATTGAAAATGATTCTGGGAATTTTTTTCTTTTTTTGGGAGGAGTATTGAGAATACATTTCTAGGCCTTTAGGCATATAAATTTATACAAATTTTGTCTCAAGGAATTTATTATAAAATATTATACGAATTTTTTAAGGAAATATTGGCAAGAAATTTGCAGCAGCAGAGAAATAAATATTTAAATAATAAACAAATCGAATTTTCATAAATATTTTTAGGGGGAATTTTTTAAGAAATTAGATTGCATTTTGTATTATTTCTGAGCCTTTTGCTATTTTTTTAAATTTTTAAGTTAAACCTTGTTACCTAAAGATTTACATAAAAAAACCTCTGAATGCAGCCTTAAAGAAATCATGAAAAATATGTTTATTATATTTCAATAAATTCTAGTTTAATTCCATAACACTGAAACATTTCTCTGTTAATAAATTTAACATATAAACTAATTCAATTTTTGATTAAAAAAATATTCCTTTAATTTTTTTCTTTTTCCCCTTTGCCACTTTTTTTAATATTTCCCTTTTCCCTCAGCACTTCACTTGCACTTCATCTGTCGCCCATCGCTCATCTGGCCCGCATAATATTATATTCTATAATATATCAATAGGAACATCAATCATCGCTTGGCTCCCCCCTCTTACCCGCCGCCCCTGTTCGCAGGGCTCTCTATCATTTGCAGCCATCAATGTTTTTATGTTATGTATATGCCATGTGCTATTACTTTGCCATAGCACACATCCTTCTGAAGTCTGCCACCCCTCCCTTTGGCACCTCCGACAAGCCATTAAACGGACACACTCACAGATACATCTCACAGATACATCTCACCGATACGGATACAAATTCCGAGATACATTCTCATCCCAATCTCACACAGCCACGCATGACTATAAAGTATATTTTAGCATGTCAAGCGTTGCGCATCCGCTTTGATGTTTATTTGACAGTTTTTATAGCGGCTTTTATCTGCCAACTACTTGGCCAAATCCCCTCCTCCTCTTGGCCCTCTTAGCTCCTCCCTACTGCCTTCACCCTTCATTCCGTTTAGCTGATGCTTTAAGTTAGTTGGCTAAAAACAACAATTTCGTTGCTGCTTCTATTTTGTTTTTTTCGCCCGCCAAGCAAAGAATGCTTTTGAAGATTTATATTTTGTTGTTTGTTTGCGTTTGTGTTGTTGTTGTTTCGGCTTTGACTTTGAGAGCCAAGAATGCGTCACACGCATAAATTGTTAATTCATTTTCGGCGCTTTTGGAACAACAACAACTCGATTTGCCCACGCAAATCGTTGGCCAACTCATTCAGTAATTTCTTGGTTGTATCTTCTGGCCGGAAAGTGCATCTCAAGTGCAGGCGGCCTAGATATGAAAGAGCAGAGAATGTATCTTTGTATCTGACAGATACTCTTTTGTGGGAGCTCTTTTTAGAGGTTTATGTTTTGTAAATGATTTCTTAAATATTTTATGCATATTAATTGAATTTCTATATTATTTTTATCAACTTACAAATTAATTACAAAACTCTTACTAAATTATCTTGTATTCCCAAGTAGTTCCCCAATATTTCTGGCACTTGACTAAAGTATTTCACATATTTTCCCACTCTTTATGGCTGCTTTTATGGCTACTGTGCCAAGAACGAATGCGACGCCTTGGCTGCGGCGACAAATTCCGTGTTTCTTGCCCGCCTTCGCATTTGATTCTGCTGGAGTTGTGCTGCTGCTGCTGTTGGCCAAGCTGTGGGCGGTCCCCTTCTGCCACAATTTGTTTGCACAATTACCTCAAAACGCAAACAGACAGACACACACACAAACACCCAAAATGCGAGCAATTTTTGTGCAAACGGCGGCAAATTAAGTTTCTTCGCATAAAGTCGAGAATGGATATTGGATTCCATCTCCACCCCCTTTGGGGGCCAAAAAAAAAAGCACGTTACTGGCGACCATTTGGCTAAATATTTAATGAAAATATGCGCATTTCCCAGGCATACGACTTTGGCTTTGTCTTTCGATTGCAATTACATTACGCCATGGCCATGGCCCTGGCCAGGGCAACAATAACAGAAATTGCGTATACGCAATGTGGCACCAAGGATATCAGGCGCACTTTTGGTCGTTTTGTGGATTATTCATGCAATTTCATTATTTTAAAATCAACCAGGATTTGCATAAGCTGATTGCAACTGACTCTCTTGCTCTTAACCAATTTATTATTAATATTCTTTAAGCAAAGACAAAACTTTTATTAAATCCAGTTTTATTTTTTTTTTTTGGCCAAAACTTTGCCACATAAAATAGTTTTTATTGCTTTGGCTCTTTCGGAATTGTCGCCGCCATTTCCTTTTGTAAGCCACTTGCCAACATAATTAACTATTTTTCGTCAGTGCCACAAAAACCCATCTTGAGCCAGAGGGTCTTAAGTGGGATCCCTTGGGTCCTGGGAAGTTCAGACGTGTGCAACGCTCGCGAGAGTTAATGTGGAGTTTTGTCGAGTGTCGCCAACTATGTGACACAAGTTGAAATGTGACAGGGAAGGCGGAAATAAATTGTGAGAGGGGATTGACTAACTATTTAAAAGGGTTAAATAAATACTGTAAAAAATAATAAATATTAATAATAATATTTAGTTCCCTGAAGTCCAGGATTTCTCCTATCCCTCCTTAGGCTTACGCCTCTGTCTTCTCCTCTTGGCCGCCCATACTTTGCCTCTCACTCAACTTCAAGCCTGGTTGACTTGACTTGGCCTGGCCTGGCCTGTGTGGGCCTGGATTTTTGTTGCCTTTTGCCTGTCGTTTGTTTACTTTTCATATGACAAAGTCAACCGACATCGTTGTCGGCAACTTCTTGGTAACTTTTTGTTTTTCTCTTGTCGCTGCTTTTTTTTTTTATTTCAAACAACAACAAATACTCTGCACGCAGCACGTTCTTCCAGTCGGTTGTCGCTGCACGTAGCATATTTAAAAAATAAAAAAAAATAAAACCAAGGAGAGCGAAAATAAGGAAACAACAAAAAAAACAAAGCCTCCGATTTACGTACTGAAAAACTTGCAACTTGGCAGGCGAGTCTCTGACTGAGATTCGACTTTAAGGGGCAGCAGGAGGAGGGGCAGGGCAGGCTTTGCAGAGTCAGAATCATATGTGGGCTTTGACAAGGGGCTACTGTTTGGACGCTGGAGGTTTTTCTTTGTGTGTGTGTTCTTTTTTTCTTTACAAAAAATAAGAAAAAACCAGTAGCCAAGAGGCAGCAGCCACAGAACAGCCGAAAAACTTGCAGGCCCCCGGCTTCAGGCCACGTTGCACTCGAGTGAATGCCAAAAAGTTGAGGTTTGTTACTCGTTATACTCTGTCACTTGACGGGGTCTATCAATTATGGAAAGGTAGCAAAGGAAAAAGCAAAATATCCTTAACAACTTGGTTGGAATTTCAAAAGGTGAATACAAGAAAGGTTGAAGCTAGAAAAGTTATTAAATTCTTTACTAAAAACCCACTTAAAGGGTATCTAGTTTTCGCTCTATGACTAACTCTTGTCTTTATTTAATTTCGTTATTCTTTTATGTAGCAAATGGGGGGGAAACTCCCTGCTGGAGGCCAAAATTAAACTGGCTTTTGGCCTGGCCGGCAAATATTTGCGGCCCAAACTCAAAGAAATCCCCTCGTGCAGCAGCGGCAGCAGCATTCTCCTTCTGTACAATTTGATTGCATTTTAACAAGGGAGTTCGTTCGTTCGTTGGCCAATTTCCTCATCGTCTTTTGCTGGAAAAACAATAAGCAGCATTTGAAAATTCAATTGTTATTGCGCTGGCTTTTCTTTCATCTCTTCCTTCAGCACACACACACACACACACACCACAGTCTAAATTGTTTTCCATTATTTTTCTGACTCAGCAGCCGAGGAGAGGCTCTTCATCAGCTTTTGATTGCTGTCCAGCTGGCTCTCGTGGTATTTTTTTTTCTGATTTGTCATTATATTTATGAGTTACAACTGCTGTCGCCGGTCGCCATCCCCCAGAGCGTTGGCCATAACATGATTTCCGTTTTAGGACTTGCCCAGACTCTGCGGGCAAGCAATTAAGCGAAGCGAACAACATCTTGAGCGGAAGTCATTTGGCTTCGCTCCTCAAGTAGGGGTTTTGTAATTGATTTTTCTTCTTGTTCGAAACCATTTAATTGCCCCTCGTACACAGGCCGCAAAAACGCGCCAAAGTTCCATGCAAATAGTAACCATTTCCTAGACCCATCTACCTACCCAGCGCTCAAGCCTTATTGGCACATAACTTGACCCACTTTTCTGGGCGTGCCTCGGGTCATTATGAAAAGTAAAATACAAAGAAAATAGAAAAAAAAAGTATGGGAAAAAAAGAAAACTTTAGTCAAGCGGAAGGGGAAACGCAAGTCCGTGATGATTGCGAATTGTTTTCCCAAGAGAAAGAGAGATACTTTACCGACTTTGGCCAGGCCTTTCGAGGTTTTTGCTA
This sequence comes from Drosophila anomelani, assembly GCA_035045905.1. Taxonomy (NCBI): domain Eukaryota; kingdom Metazoa; phylum Arthropoda; class Insecta; order Diptera; family Drosophilidae; genus Drosophila; species Drosophila anomelani. The sequence goes on from JAWNOO010000165.1 coordinate 18,407,311, forward strand.
GCCAGCAGCTGTTGCAGTTTTCAAATAACTCAAATACTTGGCATGACTCCTGGACCAGTTGGAGAAACTGAAAGGAACTCTGTTGACTTCTTGAGGAGAAAAGTTTATAAGCCATTTTCCCTATAATAATTATTAGCTCTTTGAAGTGTTTAAGTGTAGGAAATTGAAGTTTAAAGAAGTTTGTGTGATAATTATTATTATTTAAACAGAGTTTTCTCAATTAATATTATATATAAATTCATTTTCTTTCATTTTAATAAACATTTAAATAAATTTCTTCACTTTAAAAGATATTTATTATAAATTCCCAAGCTCAGTCGTATCTTTAAATTTCCCTTACATTCCACACTTAGTTTTTACCCAATTTAAGTGACTGTTTGCACATTCCCCCTACTAACTTAGCCCCCTCTCTTCCCTTTGAAATCCGAAAAACGTGACAAAAACTCGACAGAAATTTGCACTCACTAAACCACACACTTACTTAAACATTCTGACCAAGGGCCAATCATCTCTGCCCTTCCGGCTAAACTTTGGCTTAAAGAGTGTGTCCTTTGTGCTCTGGGCTTTAAGCTTGATTGAAAATTGAGAGAGGGACATGGCCCCAAAAAACACAACAAAAAAGGAGCAAGTAAATGTGGTTGCCCAGATCTCAGTGATAAAGCACTGCCAAAAAAAAACAGAGAGAGAGAGGAAAACTTTTTTTTTTAAATACGCTTAAGCTATGCTGGAGGAGGAGCGGCGAGTCCTGGTCAAATCGGCCATGACTTTCAGTCAAAAGTCCAGGGCTCCTTTGAACTTACTCCTCCCGAATCCTCGGCCGCCCACTTCCTTTCGCTTTGGCAACAAAGTTAACTTGATTGAACTTTGTTTGGCTTTGCCTTTAGCTGCTTTCCTTGTTCTCGTTTTCCACGACGACCCACCAATGTTTTTCTTCGCTCTTGTTGTATGTTGTTTGCGCTTTATAAAACTAAATGGAAAATAAATTTTGTTTGCACTTTGTATGGCGAATAAAAAAAAAAGAACTAGAAAGAGAGAACATTTTGTGCCAAGAAAGGAAATGGCAACTTGAGAGTGTGAAGGAAAAAGTTTTTCAAATGCCCAGGGACGTTGTTCCATGAGGGTGGATTGTGTGTGTGGGGAAATCCCTGGCTTAATTGTGGCGCATTTCCTGGAACCCTTTTCATTATTTGATGCATTGTATCATCAGCAGACAATAAACTGCAGAATTCGAAAAAGGAACTCCCAAAGTCAGTGAAATCCAGGCCGTTGAGGGCGTACAACTTGGAAGTACACAGAGATTTAATTGGGGATTTTTTTGGGGAATATTTAAAAGTAAGAATTTGGATTTTAAATTATTAATTAGAAATAGGAAAACAATTTTATAATTTATAAGAGAGAATCATTTGAATTTCTTTAAATTTTATATACAATTTTGTGGTACATAAAACTGAACTCTGTTTCCTTTTTGGATTATTAACTTTTAAGATTGTTTAACAGATGGATATTTATCTATTATATTTATCATTAATATTTATGAAAAGAATATTAATATTTATTTATAAAAATTAATATTTGAATCGCTTAAATTCTGCACAATAATTTCTAAAATAAATAACTAAACTTGAGACCAATCTCCTTCTCTTGCTTTTATTATTATCAACTTTTAATGTTATTTTTCTACCTCTAAATAGAGTTTTTGTTGGAAAGGAATATTTCTCCAAGTGCTATTCCATTTCCTGGATTTTTTTGGGGGTGGCTTCCGTTGCAGCAAACGGCCGCCGCCTGCAATCCTGGCGATAGCAATCCCAATCCCTGGGTTCTCTTGTCATATTTCCTGACGCTGACGCTGGCTGTGTGTCTGGGCTGCTTTCGGGCTTTGGCTCTTCTAATTTGGGGGCGTTTAAGCCGGTTTTATTTCACTGGAATCGGAGTGGGGTCTAAGGGTTGCTTTAAAGCAGCAGCAACGAACGTGACTCTGGGTTTTTGGGGTTTTTTTTTTCGAGGGGCTGTCAAAAGTCACCCTTGGTAAGGATTTTTGTTTTTCCAACGGAAACTAAATAGCCAAAACTGCTGACTGCCTATCGATTTTGGTCATTTATCGCTCTAATGCGATTATAATGCTTAAAATATTCTCAAGCCAAGTTCTAACCAACTGAGATTCCGATTCGGCAGCAGTTTGTCAAAGCGTGAAAAGTACAACACACCCCCAAAAATCCAAAAAAAAGGATATATATAGGATAACTCACAACGCCTCTAAGGGTTGACTTCTTTCGGGTTTCGTAGTTGATTTTGGTACACACCTGCAAGAAAAGAGAATAAGGGTTGCATTAGTTAGAGGAAATCATGGGAGGAGGCGGGATAAGAGGACTCGTTGAAGGCATCAATCAGGCATGCCATCAATCAGTTTATTTAATCAACTAGAACGTGAAGGAGTTGACATGTAAACACTGAGCTCTATGCCCCCAGGAGAGTTCGGGTTTTTGATTATGTTTTCTTCTGGTTATTCTGATGGATATATTATGGTTCGATGCATCTAAGAGTTTCCTTTGTGAAATTGAACTAGCTGCGAAATTAGCTTTCTTTCATCTTTTTTTGGGTAGTTTTGTGTGTTTTTCTTTTCTGCCATTTCTTTGTGTATTTCCGCTACGTGATTGAATTTCATTGTATTTTCGGTTTTTCTCTTTAACTGATTTAAGGGGAGGAAATTAGATGTTCTGAGGGGGGTGGTCTTTATTTTTATAGAGAGTTAGAAGAAGTTGAATAAAATAATAAGTATTTAGAAAACTGTATTTAAGTCTAGAAATTTAGCTTAGCAAGATTTTTTTAGATAAAGATAATGTATTTATTTAATAAATGGTAGAGAAACCTTATCAAAATAATAGTTAAAATTATTTGGAAATAATATTTATTGATTTTTTAACCCAAAATAAATGATATCTTTAATATTTTTATGTATTTTCATAGCATGCTTTACTTTTTTCAACTCTCTTGCATAACTCCTGATCATATTTGGTTTCCTTAAACATTTATAACAATTTTCGTATCCCTATAAGGAGTTTCCTCTCCCTCTTCCCTGCTCCTCCTTCCTCTGCCCCAGATCGTATGTTATGCCCATTAGGCCTAATATGCGTTAATGCTATAAATAAAGCCTCGTCGCCATACGATTATGGCATACTAACAAACTTCGTTTTGTTTTCGTTCAGGATCCCTCTTCTTTGCTCCCTCTGCTTTTTTTTTTTGCACATTGTTGGAGGGGCTTTTCCAACTCCCACCCCCTGATTTTCCCCGCTAATATGAAATGTAATTTACAGAGACAACCAACGCCGCCGTGGCGTTGACAACAAGAGGAGCCCCCGAGAGCAGAGTCTTTAACGTCTTTAATCCAATTTCCCAGAGAGACATGAGAGACAGCACAGACCGAGAATGAATACAAATGTGGCCCATGGAGTACGTGTTAAATTTTCCCAATTAAATGGGTTGACAGAGAGTTATTTTCCCCGTCATTTGCAGCTCGTCGTCCCCTAATCGATATTTATATTTTGTTTGGGCCATTGACTTAATTCCTTATTCTCTGCTTTCTGCACAGAAATTATGCAATTCAAATTAATGCTGCCATTATAGGAGAGAGTCTCCTCCCTTTGTTGTCTTTCTTGTGTATATTTTCTTTTCTTTTCTTTTCAGTTTTTTTTTGTTGGGATTTTGGTAAAATGAAATTAATCCAGCTTGGCAAATGCCAGGCACGTATCAATGTGGATGTGGCTGTGGATGAGTCTCCATTTCTGCTGTGTTTGTCTTTTGTCTTCTGTAGGCTGCCTTGCCCCTGCTCCATATATGATTTTTCAATAGCTTTTCCCGCTGGCTAGAACCAATCCAAGAGGCATAGACATAAGAACAAAAGGCCTGCGGAGTTGCCTTAATTCTGTGTGCTTTGAAATCGAATTAGGGTACTACACAGATACGGATATCTGGCTGTAAGTGTGTACGTGTGAGATGACCACTCTACACAGAGGGAAAAATTGAAGATATTTCGATATTTTGTTATATAAAAAAAAAATCATTTTAATAAATTTATTTAATATATATTTAAAATACTTTAAGAGAGCCTGAGATTTCATGCAAATTGAAGCTGGAAAATACTATTTTTTCTCCTGTGTCATCTTGATTGTTGGTGTTTTTCTGTTTTTCGCCATTTTTGGTGAGGTTTCTGGTAAGGGAAAAGAGGGTTTGGGGCCTGAATTTATGCCTACTCCGCCTCCCCTTTGCTACTTTCACACACGTAACCTGGTTGACAGCTGTTGCCCGGAGCAAAATGCGAAGGGAGAGGGGATGCTGCTGCTGCCATGGCAAAGATAACAACAAAAAGGCAAAATAAGCAAAAATATACATAAGTATATATCGTACTACGGGACATTTATATATATATATATATTTAGGGGAGTGGCGCCATTTGTAGGCTTTGCATTGTTAGCAGTTGGCAGTTACCTTTCGTTTAAGTCGCTCCTGGTCGGAGCTGAGACATGGCATAATTGGGCTACATTGGCATTTCACTTTTGGCCCAAACACAAGACAGAAGAAGACTTAGAGGAAGGCAGTCCGGGGGTCATAACAGGAATAAGTTGAGAGGGAATAACACAAATGTAAATGCCACACAAATGGCATTGAATTGACCCAGTTTCTGGGTAAGAAAAAATCTGTAGAGGCGACAAAAGTCACTCAAATGGGTTTAGTTTTGTAAGAAAGTTAAGGAAAATGTTTAATTTGAAGATGATTTAAATTTAAGATAAGGATATTTAATACAAGGACTTGAAATTAAGTTCTTAATTAATGTTTTTAAGTCTGAAATATTTTTATTTCTCTTTTACTTGAAGATAGCTCATAACTCTATTTAAAATACCTAAAAAATCTCTATTTTATTGTTTAAAAAATCACAAAAATAAGAATAAATCTTTGTAGTCCTATCATTTATTATTAAGAAAATTCTACAAATAAAAAATAACACTTTTTGTACCTAAAGCAGACATTTATAAATATTAATATGTCTGTTCTGAACGCCTTATCAATTTCCATTTAATTCCCTGGATCTAAATTGCTTATTGGCTCCGTAAATCTACATCAACTAGACATTTTCCCCATTCCATTATTATCCTGGCATTTATTTTTCCGCTCATGCCTTTTGTTTTCCTCCCGACATCTTTGTCACCTGAACACATCCTTCCTTCCGTTTCCGTTTCTCCGGAGGTATCCTATTCTATTACAGATTACGCAAGGAGCACACACGCACAAGGATCCTATCTCCCTTGCTGGAAAATGGCCTCCATCCCCCTTAAAATTGGTCATGATGTCTGCTGTCTTAACGGAAATCTTTGCCACCGAAAAAAAAGGAAAAACACTTCCTACTACTTTAGACAATCCCCTGGAAATACCTTCATTATAGGGAGACCAGAAATAGGAATTGGAATAGGAATAGGAATCGGAATCGGTTACGGAATCACAAACGCCATCGGAACGTGGCATCAAAATGCCCTCCAGAGCATAAGCGTCTTTTATTTTATTGTTTTGTCAACGCTTAAAAGAAATGTTTTCCATTTAGTTGAACACTTATGAGTATTGTGCTCTCCGGATGCGGATACGTTTTTGGGATTTCAAAAAGCAGAGGGGGGGATGGATGGAAAATATGGAAGAGCTGGAAGCTTACCATATGTAAGTGTTTGTGTGCCATTGACGACTTTTCACACCACATCAAAAGGCGACGAGGCGAGTGCACTCAAGTGTATAAACAATGGCGTTAAGTGTTTAAGTGCACGGAAATATCAGAGCCATGGATTGGCCTCGAACTCGAACTCAACGCGCTCTCAGCACTCCCAGTTTTCAGCTTTAATTTCATTTTATGGCATTAGCAATTTAAGAAAAAAAAAGGGAAAATGGAAAAACGAGAGGAACCCTTAGATAGAAGCAGACACAAAGTTTAATTGCTGGCAACAGCTTGGAAATAGTTACAGATAGACACCGGTGGCAGCATAAAAAACCGCACAGGGACTGGTCCTGGTTATGCTACAAAAAAAAAGGAGGAAAAGAAAAACCCCAGGACCAGCTATAACATAGAAGCAGGGCAGAAGATAGTCCAATAGAGACATTGGTGTATAATTTTATTGGTGCTCTGCGGATGCCAGATGGCGCCCCCCCAACCTTTCAGGTGGCCAAGAAGGGGCTTGGGGGGGGGGGGGCTGAGGCCAGTTGGCTTAATTCAATGAAGCAGCTTAAGGCCAACATCAGCTGTGGCCAGCTTAAGTTAACAGTTTAAGCCGAAGCGTAAGTAACTAGAGCTGGTCTTTGCACCGATTAGCTTAATTAAGAGAACGTGTGTGTGCGAGAAGGTATATATATCTCAGATTATATATACATATGTTTGACCAAACAAAATCCCCCTGGGAAGCCAGTTTGGTAATTAATAACCCAGCGGAGGGGGGAATTAAAAAAACTTGTTGATGGATTGACCAGTTGATCGATGAACTTGGTTCACTTTTAATTCAAATTTTTAGACATTTAATAAAAGGAAAGATGATAAATCACTTGGCAAGCTGAAACTTTACTATAGTTAAGTGATGTAATTGGATAGTGTAAGCAACATAATTATAAATAATAAATAAAATGCAAAAGAAAATGCTTTCTGAAAGAAAAATCCTGCATAAAACTAACATAAAATAATGTCTAACAGAAAAACCACTCAAGTTTAATGGCTTTTCTTTATTTTGCTGACTTCTCGCGGTTTTAATTGGTTGGAAAATGCCAACGTAAGTAACAGTTAATTGCCTTTAAGCAGCCATACCAGAGCAAGTGTACCCAATGGATCCCAGCTTAACCACACCCTTCCTCTTCCTCTCTAGTAAATAGTTTCGACGGTTTATTCCACTTGGCCCTTTTTTTTTGCTGCTCATAATTAGATGCATGACTTGGCAGGGTCTTTTTTTATGTGCGGTTCGCTAGCCATTCTCCTCTAGCCGGTTCCTGGTGCCTGCAGCCCGATGCCGGCTACTCAATTAGCCAGAAAAGACATTAAACTTTCGCCCGGGGGGCAGCTGCAGAAGTTCAAGACTCCCAAGACTGACGTCTCTCCCAATGCCTAATGAAGTTAGTGATGCAGCCAAGAGACCTTAAAAACTTAATGCCCCAAAAAAACAAGAAGAAAAAAAAGCAGCACAAACATTTTTCGGAGCGCCACTGAAATTGAAAATCAACTTGAATTCCCTTTGCCACCTTTTTGACGCTGCTAAACGTCAGCCATAAATAAAAATGCAAAAATTCTTCTTCTATTTTTTGCAAAACAAAATTGGTTTTTGGGGGGCGTGGCTGCAGCCAGCTGTGGGTGTGAAAATTACCCCCAAACTGCAACTTGCCCGTGGCTTTTCCACACTACGTGACTGGTTATCCCAAATAGCAAGTACAGCTCCCTGCTCCCTGCTCCCAGTTCCAGGGGAAAACCCCTTCCTTCTTCTGTTGCTGCAACATATTTTGCGTATCAAATTTTGTGCAAAATACTCGCAGCTCGATGAAATTCTATTGGGAAATATTTTTCAGCAGAGCGAGCGCTCTTACAGGATAACAAAAAAAAGGGTATGGCAAAGGCAGGCCAGGAATGTTGGCTATGTGATGGTGTCTGGTATGCCAAAAGGGATTTGTAAAACAAGGCAGGCAAAGTCTTTGGTAATATAAAATAATATTACTTTAAAGAGAGAATTAAAAACAGTTTTTTTGTAGATTATTTTCATGCTTAAAAAGCTCATTTTATAATTATTTATGAGAGAAATATTTTTCTTTCATCACAAATTTAATTCTCCATCAAAACCAATTATTTATACATTTCTTCTAATGTTTTTTTAGGCACCAAAGCTTAGGTAAATCCCTTTTAAATTTCAATTAAACCTTTGTAAGCCAGCTTAATAAATTCCTTAAAATTAAAATAAATAACCATCATTAAAAAGAGTATTCCCAGAGTTAACTTAACACCCCCAGCCAGCATTTCCGCATCAATTTTTCAACAGCTCTCGCCCTAAATCTCTCCACTTGGTGTGGATTTTGGTATTAGATCTATGTAGGTGGTTGAACTGCATGTTCTCAGTGCTAAACTGCATGGCGGCCAACCATTAAAAATGAATTGGCCGGGCAGGGCGCATATATATTTTATAAAACGTATATAATTTTCAGCAGAAACTGCTGTTGAAATAACAACCAGAGGCGGCATTGGCATCGGCGGCAACTATTAATAACAAAGTGTGGAGAAGCGAGGAGGACCCCGCTCTGCACTCCCCTAATACAATCATATAAATTACACTGCCAGGGCAATCAATCAATGTCAAAGTCAGACTGAGTTGCGCTTATATAGGCCCAGGGTCGTCAAAAAAACAGAAACAGAAACCCTGAGATGGGGTTCGGGGTTCGAGGTAGATTTAAGCTAAGCTGCCACGTACTTGCCCGCTCATCAATTTCAATAAGCCAACAGCGGAGCCGGCGGACCACCAACGGACAAACCATTAGCACCTAGGCCAACTGGCAGCGGCATTTGTCAAAGTGCCATTGGGGGTAAAGGCAGAAGATACAACAGCAGACATCCTCGACTCTGTGCCTGTGTTTTGCATTTTAAATTGTGGCACAAATGAAATTGAAAATGGCTGCTAAATATGTGCAACTATGCGACAACATTGCTCAATTGCCAGCTCTCCCTTTTGTCTTTGCAGCTATCCCTATCTGTATCTGTATCTGTATCTGTTTCTATATATATATATATATATCTGAGCTGTTTCTGTAGCTGCTGCGTGTGTGGTGTCAACAATGGCAGAACACTTTGGGTGGCATTTCATTGACAGCAAGTCATAAATTTTACAAATGACAGCCGGCAAGTGGTGACTGACAGTAGGGACAAAGTTAGAGAAAGAGGAAGATATCCCAGAGATATATAGTTTTTTTTTTTGCAATATGCAAATGACATGAGAATGCAGCTTGACTAGGGTTAAAGGTTAAAACCAAAGGATAACAAAGACAAATTAAAATCAGTCTTGAATATATTTGTTTAAGGGAGAAGAATATGATTTTCCTCGGGCAAAGAATTGAGTTTAAGCTGACTTTAAACACTTCTTTTGAACAATTCTTGTCTTACATTCTTCATCAAAACCCACCGCAAGGCACTTACATGAATTCTTTTATACCCAAACAATAGTTTTACAATCTCTTTATGGTTATACCACCTTTGTCTTTCTCAATGATTTCTTTCTTAATCACTCTCAAACTTCCATTCCAGTTCCAGTCACCATCCATCAATCAATCAATCAAACACACAATGAGCTCTGTTGGAGGAGAAAGATATTCGGGTTCTTCGAAACCTTTCTCTAATGACAGGCGGGTCTCTTAGGGTCGGGAATCGGCTTAATCGGTGCCCTTACACTTCCAATTGAAATATTCAGAGTTCGTTTTTATTGGAACGACCACAAAATTGCAGGCATGACGGCAACACCTGCCTGTCATTTGAGTGTTCGTGTGTGGACCGGAAATGCATAGAAGCAGAGCTAATGGCAGAGGCAGGATCTCCCAGCCAGAGAGGCAGAGGAAAGCGGCAACAAAATCGTCGGCGCCGCATTTTGGGGCAGCTGTGGATGCGGTTTAATGCCCCAGCTGAGGCTGCAGCGGAAGTTTTAACAACCGAGAGACACCGAGAAAAATTTAATATAAAATTAAGACAAATGTTACAAAAGATTTATGAAAAATAAAGTATGAATTCAGATAGTTTTTCCACTTTTACTTATTCGCTTTTAAATCTTGAACATAAATCTCTTGATTCTTGTATAATTTGCATAGTTTTTCTCTCAGTTTATTGGCTGTGGCGACACACATGGAAATTAAAATCAATTGCCAGTGGAGTGAGTTGCCCAGAAGAGGAATCTCTTCTCCCGAAGACACACACGACGCTCCCATCATTAGCTGCAATCCCTGTGTTCCCTGTATTCCCCCTGCATGTGTCATGCTGTTCAGTTTGGCTATGAAAATCCCTACAGAAAATCCCTCTCAGTGCCCGCCATGTGTCCTGTCTGCCCAGCCTATCCGACCATAGTGATATCCTTGACGTTTTTATAGCTGCTAACAATGTGTCAGGTTTTCCAGGAACTCGGTTTAATTTTTTCTTTTTTGGGTTTTGGCTTATCCCTCTCGGTTCGGGGTCTCAGCCTCTGAAGCGGATAATTAGGCAAATGTCTGGCTGCCTGGAAGTTTGAATGACTGAATGAGTAAGCGTCCAAATATTCATGGCAAAATTCACGCTAGATCTGCGATATAAGAGGGTGATGTATGCTATGGACATTATCTTGGGTATTTCACAAAGATCTCTAGAGAGGAAGTTGTGGGTAAGATTGCTTGGAATGCAAATGGTGGCATCTTTAAATAAGACAAAAGAATGTGGTACCTTTGAGATACATTTGTTAGGATACAAAAAAAAAGGTTACAAATGCTTGAAGGGAGATGTGAGAGATGATGATTTTATAAGAAAAGAATTTCTGGTATTTAAAAGAAAGTAAAGGGGAAGAATTTGAATCAGAAATATCAGCTTTTTTGCTTACTTGTTCATAGATTTTTCTTATTTTCTTCTAGATCTTTGCCTATAAATTTCCTGTATATAATTTTCATTAAATCCTCTAGCATCTCCGGGTATAGTTTAAGCCTCTTCAGCTGTTTTCATTCATTACAAGTTGAGAGTTTTGCCCCATCTTCATCTTTTTATAGCACCTCAAGGAGCATCCCAAGCACTAGCATTGCATTTCCTCAGATCCAATCCCCCCTTGGCACTTGCTCTCACTCTCCCTAGATTTTATGCATATTTTTGGCATCCTCGGGTACCCTATTTTTATTATCGAAATGGGGGCCACACAAATTATGCGTAAATATGCGTACCCCAAACCCCATGCCGGCATATTTCTTGTTTATCGCTTTGCGAAAAGTCAATTTTTATAACACACTGAACAGAGCAAACCAGCCCACGATGGGGGCCAGATAAACCGATCCGTATATATATATATATATATATATATATACAGATGTTGTATATAAAACGCACAAAATGATTTGTGGCTGCCTGAAATTGGCGCAGAGCCGCGTTGGAAGGTGGAAATATGTAACAAATTTGTAATTTGAACGCTACAAATCATAATTTTGCATAATGATCAATTCATAAACGTCAAAACCTTGCCCCCTAAGAAGTGAATTATGTGAATTGTGTGGAAAATTTTTCGAAATGCTGTAGCGGAAATGTATATATCCAACTCAGACACATGATACCCACAAACAAACAGGGAAACTTCCTGCGAAAACTAATTAAATAAATTGCATTAAATGCTCAGCGAACATGGCAAGTTGGTGTAGGGCCAAAAGAGATATCGGATTACGAGACGGGCATAGAAAGTTGTTTGTGGCAGTTTTAGATATAATAAGATTGGATAAGGTTAGGTATACATATGAAAAAGTATAAAGGAAAAAGGAAATGGTTTCTTTAAGGCCTCCAAAATAAAGGTTTTTAAACTAAAAACTAAATTTTTTCTTCAAGTAAACCCAAACTCCTTCTCTACATCCTTAAAACCATCCTCTTTAAACTCGTAAATTCCTTGCTTAAATTATTCACTAGCGAAATTCATCAAACGACCCGAAAAAGTAATGCCATCTAGAGCAGCATTTGCCATAACTCCAACTGACAGATGGCTCCTTGCTCGCTGCTCGCATCTCGCTTCCTGTTCCCCAAGTTGCTCCCTATAAACCCTCTCCTCCCCTCCCCCCACTGATACCTTCTTGGCCAGGCCTGCAGCATATCAAATTAACACACAGACACGATGTTGAGGACCCGGGACTGTTTGCTGCCCATTAACTGTAGCACTTTTGGGGCACGACGGCACCCCCTAAGAGTTACTCCCCCCTTTAGCAGCCTCAATTTGTTGGTCAGGTTTTTGCACAGAGCACAGAGAGAAATTATGTTTATAATACAAAAACTTAAATTTAATATAAATCCTGTTTGGGGGATCTTTCGTTTCCCTCAGTGTCTGCCCATGTGGCTTTTTAATGAGCATCGTGGTCGCATCGGGGGAAGCTTTGCGGCTGAATCCCTCGACACTGACTGGGTGACTTGAACGATTCCGAGACCGAGAGTCGTCGCCCTGCTGGCCAGCAGAGCAAATTGCAGGTTCCCTTTGGCCCTGCTCCTCCTCCTCCTGCTTACCCTGCTTACCACAAAGTGTGTTGCGTTGCACTCATATTTTGCCGTGTGCACCTTAATTATATGGCCGCCGACAGAAATTCAAGTGAAAAACGTTTCTCCGGTGATGAAAACGAAGCAGCAGCAGAAGCAGCAGCTGAATCCCCGAGAAGAGGTAGCAGCACCAGCAATAGTGGCCGAAACCTAAGCCTATTTCGTGCCGCTGTTTAAGCCATGAAAATTTAATGCCAGCTTACAGCGAACGAACAATGCCCAATGGAATGCTGACAAAGAGAGATTCGGAGGGATTCGGAGAATTTTTAGGACCGCATTTCCGCCCGCACCAAGTATTAATTATGTACGCATAAAATATCTTTTGAGAGACCCTTTCGGCCTTTCACGTCTTTCACGTCGGGTCCAGGCCAACATCAATGGGATGCAAATTAACTGTACAAACATAAATAACACTTAAAATTCTCAGGAAAAAAAAACAGAGAATATATATAAGAAGAATATATATACCTTTTGTATATCAGCCGAGCTCTGGGCATTTGTCAAAGCAATAAAAATTGTTGGGCTTCTGTTTGATAAGAGTTCTTTTTATCATCTTTGATGCTGCTACGGTCGTTGTCCCTTCATTAATTCACAGGCATGCCGCAGTCCCTTTTTTCTTTATATATATAGAACCCTTTCCCTGACTCATTACCCTAGATACAGATGCTCAAGCGACTTTTCCGCATTTTTATTTTTTTTTTAAACATCTATCTTGAAGCTCAACTTGTTGCTATGTCTCTGGCGGCTTTAATGAATTGGAATTGACAGTTTGTGTACTTTTCATATACTATATATGATGGTATATACATTTATGTGGCTCATTTTTAATGTATCTGCAAGATGCATCATCAATTATTCAATAGCCCTGCACTGCAATGCAGCCAAACGAAAACTTTGCCCTGAACGAGAACGCCTGCCGCCGCTGCCGCTGCTGGAAAAGTGATTAATTGGCGCTACAAATTTATGACGTTGTTCGGCCGATAGCGAGGTTGAATGTATGATAAAGCCCGGAAAATGGATAGGAGCCTCCTCTCTCCTCCTCCTCCGAAGCGATTAAAACTTTTCGTCAGTGGGGCTAAAACTTCAACTTTTGGTAAATATTCTCTGCCGTACATTAAAGTATCCGCATGTGTACGTGTTCGAGTTGTTTGCCTGAGTTTTGTTTGTTTGTTTGTTTGATTGTTGTTATTGTTCCTGGTCCCATCATTATGTTTATTGTTATGGTTTTTCTTCTTTTCTTCCCAATAAATATAATATAAATCATAAATATAATTTATAAAGCAGAACAAAGTTATAACGAGGTTTCCATAGATGCCTTTTTGTGGGTTATTTGCGGTAATGACAGAGTTTGATATATGATCTTAAGTATTCTTTTTATTTCTAGATATTAAGGCTAATTATTTAGGCAATACTTTCTCCCTTTTTTTTGACTTTAAGTACTTGCTTTTGGGCATTTTTCAGGCCATAATTTAACGCTTTTTTATGCCCCTCTGACCACACCCTCAACGGCAATAATAACAACAAAACCCTCTTCTCTTTTCTCAGTTGGTCAGCAGTACCAAAAAAATCTTTCCAGGGCAATGAGGAGGAGGAGGGTCCATTGTTATTATGATTATTTGTAATGTATGTCAGGAAAAGTGTGTGGGGGGAGCTCCAAGCACCAAGCTTTTAGGCTCTCTCTGATTGCTTTCCTAGGGGATTCTGTTAATCATGCTACATTGCAGCCGCCTTTCCACCATAATAATCATAATAATCGAGAGAGAGAGTGGAGAGTACAACAAACAACATCATTATTTTAGATATTTATGATATTTATGTAAGGCAAGGAGGAGGAGGAGTGGGTATATAGATGATTGTTGTTGCCATGGCTCTTGATAAAAATTTAATGTAGCATGTTAACAAGCGACCCGTTATGATTACCCCAAAGCCCCCCACTAACAATACCAAACCAATCCCGACAATAGCCCCAAACTCAGTGGGGAGGAAGAGGGAATACAAAAAAAAACTATTGTACAAAATACAACACAATCCCAGCAATTCCAATACGAAAATTCTGCAGTCCAATTTACCATTTCAGTCATCATGATGATGATGACGATGATGATGATGATGTCGGCTCCACAGACGACTCAACTTAACCCCTGGTAACAGAGAGGGGGAAGAGACGAGTGGGTTAAGCAATCCCAATCCCAATCCCATTCCCAATTCCAACTTGAAATGTAGGTGCGCCCTGAGCCCAAAGTTGGGAACCCAAAGCCTTCGGCCGTTGGCACAGGAAATGAATAATCAATAATCACAATTGAAAATTTTCTATAAATTGGCAAATGCCGGCAACATAACAGTTTAATTTTTTTTCTCGGTCTGCAGACGATTTGCGGAGGGGAAATGATTTTTCTTCTCACAGGAAAATATATAATATAAGTATGTGTGTGTAGGTTTATTTGAAGTTAAAGGAATTATGTGTTTCCTTTGACAAGTTTCCTTTTGAAGCCGCCTTTTGAAGTCGCAAATTATATTAGTCTGGGACTTGTGTATAGCTTAAAAGGGATTTCTGTCGGGAGAGTAACTGAAATATGCTGTTAATATGGAGTTTGAAAATAAATGAACTTTGAATTTGTTGGGATTATTGGGGAAAGGTAAGATTAAAGAAGTTAAATAGTAAATCAACCATGTAAAGCAAAAATTTAACTATTATTAAAGCTCAAAATAATATAGTTTATATTAATAAAACCACTTTAAAAAATGTATTTTCCTTTCTGGCTTAAAATTTGTGAACCATTCCATTTTGATCAACCATTTTCCCCTGACAAAAAATGTTCACCACTCACTTTAGACTTGCTGCAAGCCATCCATTATCTATATTCTCATTCCCAAAAGCACTTAGCTTCTGTTGTTGCCCGGTTTTTGCATTTTTAAGTCTGAACCACCCACATTTTCAGCAACTGCAACACGTTTTTATCATTTAACTAAAGAGGAAAAAGGGGGTTTCAGGGGGTTTCGGATGCAGAGCCCGAAAATAAATAAATCCCAGAGAAAGAGGAGGAGCCACTCTCGCATCAACAGCGTGGGAATTAATATCAATGTCGTTGGAGCTGCTGCTATCAGCTCTCAATTTTCCGGCACAGCCACCAGGGCGTATGTGTAATGCCCATTTTTTGTTGTCGTTGTTGTTGTTTGCCACGGTTTATTCTCTTCTCCTACATTTTTTGTTGTTGCTGTTGCCTTTTTTTTTATCAATTAAAAGCCACTTCAAAAGCGGAAAGTGTCTGTGTGTGCCGTTGACACGCATACACAAAAAGCAGCACAGACACCCAAATACATACACACCCGCTTACAGCCAGATTTTATGTGAATTTAATATATATATATGTATATGTATATATCTTTGTGTGTCTGTGCTGGTATTCATAGTTCGCTTTGTTGCCAGTTGGCTTGGTCTGCTGGTTTTTTGTTTGTTAGCCGCCTTTTGTTTTATCTCCGGCTCTTAGCCCTCCTTCCTCCCCCCCTCGGGCACTTTAGTTAAATACAAAAATGGAAAAGCATTAAATTCTGATCATAGAAATTTGCTGACTAATGTGGATAATTTAAATATTAAGCTGGGGATGTAATAAATTGAAAAATATTTTCTAATAAATTTGTAAATAAATAGTTTTTACTAGGAATTATCTACACAATTCTTTTCAATAAATATTTGTATTTATTTATTGAGGATTTATCTAAGGATTTTATAAGTACTTCCCCCCCTTTGTTACTATTTTCTCGAATACGCATACTCATACTCCTTTTTTACCTTAACAATTCCAATTTTGCTGATTTAAATATTTGTTAAAATTTAATAAGAAATATATTTTATATTTATTTATTCATATTTTTCCTGTAATATATTTTAATTTGTACTAAAAATCATTTCCTTTAATATATATTCCTTTTACATTACAATATTCTCTCCTTATTTTAATATTTAACGCTTGTAACCTAACCAGAAAATCCCCGTTTGCTCTCCAGCCGGGGGTCTACCCCAAAAAAAAACTTTTCCCAGGCCGCTTTCCGCATTCACACTCACTCACACACCCAAAACACTCACTGATAGACTCATATGCGGGCAGCGGCACACATGTTTGGCGGCTTTTTCGCTTTGACATAATCAAAACCAAACCAAACCGAACCGAACCCCGAACCCAAACCCAAACCGAACAAATGACGCGACGATCCCCAAAAAAAAACGAAATATAAATGAAATACTCGAAAGCGGCGGCGTCCACTCAAAGCTAATGACCGACAAAGCGTTTTGTATTATTTTCAATTTCATTTTCACTATACACAGACACACTTACACCTCCCCCCAACACCCTGGCCTTAGCTTATTTCACCCTTTCCCCCTTGGTGACAACACACACATTATTTTTTTTGTTTTCGCCTCCGCGGCCTCGCCACGCTTCGCCTTGCCATGCATTAAATATTATTAAGATAAGGCGCGGGGGTTCGCTTATCAATCAGACGTCAGAGGTACCGACGGGCCGAGTCTCTACTCTATATAGTATATATAATTCGCAAAGAAGAAGAGCCCAACACGGTTTCTCCATCAGGGTTATTGGAACAAACTTCTAGGGAAGTTTTTATAAATATTTATTTTTAGGGACATATTTGCTTTGTTGTTTTTGAGTTGGAAATTGTAAAGAGAAGAGAAGAAAGATACTTGGCAAATTAAAAGTATATTAATTAACAGAAATTTTGGTATTAATTTGCAATAAATTGTATAAAAACAAAACAGGAAATATAAGGAAACTTTTATAAATCATTGAAAGAAATTTTTTCCCTTTTACAAAGCTTAATAATTATTTATATTTTTAAGACTCTTTTTATTAAAATACCTCAAGTATTAAACACTTCATAGATTTCATAATTTATAGATTTAATTATTTACAGATTTCAAATTTTTACACAATTAATTATTTAACAAAACAAATATATAAGGAAATTCTTAGAAATCATTGAAAGAACTGTTTTCCCCTTTAAAGTGCTTAATAATTATTAATATTTTTAAACCTCTATTTAATAAAATACCTCAAGTATTAAACACTTTATAAACTTTATAAATTTCCTAATTTATGGATTTAACTATTTATTTTCTTGATTATTTATGATATTTACTGCCTTAAACAGATTTCCTTATAGCTTTAACCTCGTAACGCTTTTCCCTCTTGAGAAATACCACCAAATTTTTTGTCCCCTTCGAATGGATTCACTTGACTTTACAACGCCCCTTATTTAAGCTTACAATTTTACATAAAGGCTAGAAGTTATGGCCAGGTGGGTGAAAGGAAACAACAACAAAAACAACAAGGGGGACAAGTATTTGCCCATTGAGCTCGTTGCGGCATAATTCCAAGAAGCCGCCTCCTCGTCGAGAGAGCCAATTGCTAAATCAACACACACACAAACAAACAACGATGACCAAAACAAAACCTCAAAAGTCATTACATATATCTCTTGGAGTTGCCCCCCCACCAACCCCCCGGGGAGGCAAGCAGAAATGCAGAAGCTACGAGCTAACAGCTTTTTATCTTTTGGCACAAGGCGGCAGGCACACACAGAGCATTGTTTTGGTCTGAGCCGAAAAACCAAAAAAAGAAAAATAAAGAAAAAGAAAACCAGTTCATCGGGATGGACCAAAAACCGAAACCGAAAACCCATCCAAACCGATCTGATCCGCCAGCAGGCCCACCATATATAGAGAGGGTCGTCGTCGGCATGTCGAAAGGCAGCAACTTCCTGGCTAATATTACGAAAATTGCTTATACACCAGGCTATTGCTCCCTCCAGCTCAGCTCTTTGGGATCCTCTTGGATCAGCCGAAAAGTGCCAAGTCAAAGTTGGTACTACCAGTCCAAGTCGAAGTTGGAGTCTCGCTCTTGCAATGCCTTTGCGATTCGCCTTCTACCGTAATTCACAACAACAACACAAGAGTCTCTCCACACACCGGCCATAATAATAACAGCAACTATGGCCTGGCATCGAGGAAAAGCCAAGGCAAAACTTGTGAAACCCGCACAGAGTTACAGTGGCCACAAAGATATTCCAAAAGGGTCAACATTTTATAAAAGAAAAATCTAACAAGAAAAGGTAATTATATAAAGAATATCTTGTAAAACTCTTTACAAGGAAAACCCATCCCCTGTAATCCCCTTCTAAAATCCATCCGAAAACTCAACGACCTCTCCTCCATTTCAGATACTGTAAGTACCTTCGATAATCCCCATTCAAACAGGCATCATCTTTGAACCACTGTGAACGACGGCCTCTGGTGCCGCGCCTCAAAGCGAAAAGCGCATCTTTTGAAGCGCAGCTTGCCAGCAGTCGCAGTCGCAGTCACAGCATCAGCATCGGCGCGGTGTGTATCTCAAAGATACAAACAACGTACGCTCGCTGGCTGGCTGGCTGGCTGTCTTGATCGCCGTCGTCCGTCCGTCGATCGTCTTTCGGTCTCTAAAACCGCTTTTGTGTAGCCGCTGCCGAGATGTTTGGCATAGTTGGCCTGGCCGCGGAACTGGTTGACTGTGGATGGAGGATGGAGCTGGAGCTGGGATGGAGATGGAGCTCAAACTGAAGCTGGGGGGTTGGGGATGTATCTGCTATGTTGGAGTTGGGGTAGCCTTGCAACGACTCTGCCGCCTGCCGCTCAGTTATTATTATTTTTGCTTGCGGCGGCGGCGGCGACGGCGGCGGCCCCGACGACTTGCTGCCGCTGCTGATGCCCGTTGTTATTGTTGTTGTTTTATCAACGTGAGGGTTTTAAAAGGTTTTTGTGTATGAGTCGGTTGTCGGTATCGGTCTTGGCCTCGTAGCAGCTGCTGCTCAATACAGAGGGAATAATTTGTATAAACAAAAGGAAAACCTTATCAAATAGAAGCAAAAATTGTACAAGTTCTAAAGGAAATCCTTACAAAATCTAAACAAAAATTATACAAATTTAATTATGATTTCATTATAAATTTAATAAATATTTTGCTGATATGAAAACTACCTAAAATAAATCTTAGCTTCTTGTTATTTATTTTTTGTAATATTTAAACTGTATTTTTCTGTGCTGGAAATAATTTATAAACAAAAGAAAAGCCCTTATAAAATCAAAGAAAAAATGATACAAGTTCAATGATGATTTATTTATAAATTTACTAAATATTTTGTTGATATTAAAACTACCTCAAATTTATCTCTCCTTTTTCGTATTTATTTTTGTAATATTTCAACTCTAGTTTTCTGTATGGAAAATATTTTTATAAACAAAAGAAAACCCCTATAAAATCAAAGCCAAAATGAAACAAGTTCAATGATAATTTAATTATAAATTTAATATATATTTCTTAGATATGAAATCAACCTAAATTTATCTTTTCTTCTTGGTATTTATTTTCTCTGCGTGTACTGATCCAACTCCACCTTCAATGCGGCATCGACTTGGCTTTGGTTTTACCTGCAACAGGTAAGAAATGTTCGTACGTTGTTTTTAAACGGCGTCGGCATTTCAATTCGCTTTATTTTCCTCTTATTTTTTGTTGTATTTTTTTTCTTGGTGTGTTTGTGTGGCTCCTTGGGTCTCTCTTCCCCGTTTGTTGTTGTTTAGTGTATTTTTTCTCTGTGGGCTGCTTTCTTTGAAGTTGCATACTTCGGTGTGTGCCTTTGGAGGTTTCCTTTGAATTCCCCTCCTGCATCTGCCAGCAATTAGTGTACGGTGCTTGTTGCTGTTGTTGTTGTTGTTGTCCTGCAGAAAGGGTTCAAAGTGTTGGCCTGGCATTTAATTGGCGCAGACCAATTGCCAGCCCAGCGACGATGATGATGATGATGATGATGAGGAAGAACAAGAAGAAATCTCTCTCCTCCTCGAGTACCCCAGAATATTTCCAATGAATTTGTGGACAGAAGGGCAGCAGCAAAAGAAACAGAGAAACATTGATTGATTGATGTTCCTTCAGCGATTCGGACATCAACGTCGCTCGTTTGGCAGAAAGGTCGTCTGATATTCCTCCATTTCCATTTCCCAAGTCCAATTCCGATTGCTTTACCACTTCGTGGCGGAGGGGGACTGGTAGAGGAGTCCAGGAATCGGTTTCTTGTTTATTTACGTTTATGATATGCTATAGGCCGTGACTAAGGAGGCAGCGGCATCAGGAGCCTCACCGAAACGACCGACGTTCTATTGATCACGATCCCAATTCCAATCCCTTTCGACTCGATCGGTTTCCAAAAAAGTAAAAACAAAAATTCTATTTATTTTCCATGCGTCGTTTTCTTTTGATGTTTTTCTCTCTCTCTCAGTTGCCCGATTTTCTTCGTTCTATTTTTGTGTGTCGTTTTCCTACCACTTCCATTTTTTTTCCCATTTTTCCTCCCATTCCAAAGACCACAAGCGAACGGCTGTGTATCTTCGAGATAAAAATGCAGCCGGACTGGGACTGGGTCTGGGATTGCCTACATTTTATTTTCAATCTATTGTTGTTGGGCGTAATTATTGGAAAAGGATGTGGGAGAAGCCCTTGACTCAATGAATTCTGAATAGCAGATGGACCACGAGAGTGTGTCTGTGTGTTGTGAGGGAGGGGAGAGGCCTTAAAATGTTAGATCTTTGGTCTAGATATGTTCAGAGTTAGTTGCAGGTTAATGGGGAATGGAAAAAATGTTGTTTAGAATAATTTTATATTCGTTTTTTAGCCGTGATAAAATTTTAAGCGCAATGGGGTTAGTAATTCATTAAAAAATTGCTTTAAATATGTTTAAATTCAATAAGAAACTCTTGAAAATAGTTATTTGATACATGTTCCTTATAATTTGTTATAATTTTAACATTTTTCAATCAATTTTAAAAGACTCTAAAGTTCACAGTGTCTTCCTCCCCAATGATCCATATCTCCCCATCGCTTTGTAATTAATACCCCATTTTTAACAGTTTATCTTTAGCTCAACTTCAAGGGAATTCCCTTACCTCTTTGATTTACTCATTCAATTTAATTTACTTTGGACTCTAAAGGGGAAATATCTCACAACAAATTGCTTCCTTGAAATGCTATCGCCTGGCCAATGGCCAAACTTTGGCACTCCCCAAAACAGCATTTAACATCCATCTCGGCCGATATCTGTTGGCAACTATCTGGAAATTCACTAAACAAGTTCGCTTACCTGAGAATTGTTTGTAGCCGCCGAGAATTTTATGCTTCCACCATTTGACAATGTTGCCCGCCATCTCTACGCGAATATATATACACTATATAAATATATATATAAAATATATATATAGCTGGTTAGCTGGAGATGCAGTTACTTGGCGGTGAGTGTCTTGAATTTTTCGGCTGCTTCCTTGTTTTTATTTATTTCGGGAGAAGGTGGCTGCTTGGTTGGGTTGTGAATTTACGAGTCCTGCGAGAAGGAGGCGACCTGCTGCAGCAGCCCAAAATGTTTTACGGCCTTTGGGCGAGTGTGTCTGTGTGTGTTTGTGCTTCTCCCTTGGCGGTGGCTATACATATATCCTTTTGTGTGTAAGGATCTAAGGACTGAGACTAATATACTCGCAAGGCTAGCAGGCAGGTAAAACTCCTGGGCGACCTTAATTTGTATCTGGTATTATTTTCGACTGTGCGGGTGGCAGTCAGTCGTAAAAGTTTTTACAGCTCCGCCGGTGTGCTGCATTTTAGTTTAATTTGCGCATATTGCGCTCTCGGGGTAAGGGTATGTATGTACGAGTATGTGTATCTTGCGGATACTCCTCTCTGCCCGCTGCGCGCGTAATTTTAATTGTAAAACATTTTCGCCGACTTGTATTTGTTGTTGTTGTTGTTGTTGTCTTTGCTATTATTTTTCTTTTATTGTTTGCGACGTAAATAACTTGGCGTATATAAACAACAACAAAACATTCAACCAACGAACTGCAAAAAGGCAAAACACGATTTATTTCCAAAACGATTTGCGCGGCGGCGGCGGCGGCGACGTCAATTTTCGAATGCGGGGGGAAGGTTGGCGGCGGCGACGACGGCGGCGTACCGGTTGTTTTTGTTATTGTTGTGCGGCGGGGGAGGTTTTTTTTTGTTGTTTTTACACTTGTTATTTCTCACTTTCGTATCTCACAGATACAACATTTTCCACTAGCATTTCATAAATATAATTATTCCCATTTAATTTTTGAGGGGTAAAACTTCACTTTAGTCAGCGGTCAGTAGTTGTTGTTGTTTTGACGGGAACACAAAACTACGCGTATCTTTCAGATACTTCTCGATGTATCTCGACGCTGTCGTATCTGCACGTCTGTTCGAAATGGCGGACAAAAACAATCTGAATCTGAAAACCTCGTCGCCGCCGTAAGTGGTTGGCATTTCGAAAATTCTCTCTTTTGCTTACTTTTCTCTCTCTTTTCAGGCTCTTAGTTCGAATTTCGAACTTGTTTGTATGGAAATAATGATTTTAAGGCTAGTTTTCTCCCAGTGTTGCCTTATGTTTTGTGGAAGAGACAGCTGTGAGCATACAATAGTTGCGGTTTTGTTTACTTAAGAGCATTTTCGAAGAGCGATTGACACTCTTTGGGGCTGTGGCAGTGGTTTTTATAGTATTATTTGAGGGTATGATGGAATTAGCAGGCGGTTTGCCACTTTATCATAGAGATATTTCGAATAATAGGTAGGTAGATGTGGGAATTTAGGGAGGAGGGTTCATTTTTTGGCAGGTAAAGATAATTAATTAAAGGATAAAATACTTAAAGATATTGTATCGTGTCTTGTTGGTTTTGTCAGTTAAAAAGGTAATGCAGTATTTTTTAAATATTTTTTTAATGATTTTACAAAACATTAGTTATAAATTTGATAGGTTTAAAGTATAAATTAAGTTTTATAAAGTTTTATAATTTCCTAATCTTAAATACAAAAGCAAAATCTCTGTGAATATTACATTTAAAATACTAACATCTTAAAGATAGCTTAAAAATGTTCCAATCTTGCTCTAAATGTTCTTAAAATTACCCACAAAAGCAATTATACGGACAACATATCTCCGATTGCGGCTAATGCCACGCCCCCAGAGAGGCAAAGCTTTCCTTTCTTTTCGCTTGCCTTTGCACCTTACCTCTGTCCCTGTCCTTACCTGTCCGATTTCCATTCACTGCTCCCCCCTTTTTCGACAATTTTTGATTATACACATGTATGGATAATACCCGGTTTTAATTTGGATCTATGCATAGCGGCAGCAGAAAAAAATTTTGATTGTTTTTAAATTTGAGCTGCCGCTGCCCCCATTCCACCTTTTGCGCTTCGCAGAAGAAGAAGCCGCCTGCTGAGCTCGAACATCGGGGCAATTACCTCCACCAGCCAGCCAGCAACCAAAAAAAAAAACCGAAGTAACCCCAAACTCAAACTCAAAACCCGCCGATAATAACAGAGCAAGGAGAATCCTGAATTACGCTGCAGAGACCAGGCCAGGCCAGGCCAGAGCCCGGCAAGATCGGGGTAAAAATATAAAAAAATTCAAACCAGAAACAAAAAACAAAAAAAAACTGCAAAGCTCTTTTCATTCTCCGGCGATCAAAAGCAAGTGGAAGGAACCCGCGGAGCGAGATCGTTTCGGTTTTAACCCTCTATGGGAAAAGATGTTCTTTCTTAAAAAGAAAGTTTACAACAAAATAAAAAACTAATAATATAATTTCCATAAATAAATTTTTTTAGATTTTTAGTTTCACTTTAACTTAAAGTTCTTTAAATATATCAAATATCTTAAAAGGAAATATGAACATAAACATTATTTTCTTCATTCCTAAAAATATCTTTTTGAATTCAGCTTTAAGTAAATATTTCAAAAAGTAATTTAATAATTTATTATTTTCCCCAAAAAAGTTCTCCCATTGGACACCCAAGAACTAAAATTAAAATTAAAATTAAACTTAATGCTATGTTAATGGGTTAACCCCTGAAGCCCTCGGGGGTCTGCAGGCTTTCGCACCGTAAAACGTTTTCGGCTTTTCGGTATAATGGCGCTGTAATTGAAGAAGAACACGCGATCGAAGCGTAGAAGCTATAGCCGGAGAAAGGGGGGCGGGGGAGGGAATGGAGGGTAGCTACAAAGGCGGCTAAGGGAACCTCCTTCTTCTAACAGAAGGGTTTTCGAGGGTCTTCGTCTTCATCTTCATCTTCGGGGTCTTGTGCATTTTCGGAACCCCTTTTTGTTTTTTGGGCCTTCATCATCATCCATTGATCCATCGTCTTAATTTCAAGGGGCCGTTGTCTTTTGGATTCACTCACTCCTGGCACTCCTCCTCTCCCCTCTCATATCGGATGCGGGCTCCTGATTGATGTCGGGATCTGTCCGCCCTGCGCCCCGCTCTCGATATTGATTTATGTTTTCTCCGGTTTCGCAATGCAACTTCTGCTGCTGCTCCTCTGCTGCTCCTGCTGCTGCTCCTCTTCCTGCTCCTGCTGCTCCTGCTGCTCCTGCTGCTGCTGCTGCTGCTCCTCTTCCTGCTCCTGCTGCTCCTCCTCCTCTTCCTGCTGCTCCTGCACTTTGTTCAGCCGAAATTCGCACAACATTTTGCAGCTTTTCCGTTTGACAAAAGTCGTTGCTGATGCACGCAGGGGCCGACTGCAAATGTAATTACCCAAAAACGAGTGGAACATGTCCACCTCCCTGGGCTATACGGTGGGCGTTGATGGTCAGTATGGCCGCCTGTGTCCATCCGGCTTTATAAAGGGGTTTTTGACATTTGCCCCGAACGATTGACAGACTGACGGAGTGACAGGCCATGGCAACTGTCGGCTGTAATTGACAAGGAAGCCGTTTGCTGGATTCGCTCCGTGTCATTTTGTCCCTATCTTCACACATATTGGCAATGCTGATGAGTTTTTGAAGGGTTAGATGAGTTTAATCGAGCTCCATGGATGCAGGAGAGTGTGTGTGTGTTGTGCTTGTTTACATTAGAAGTTGATTAGGTTAGAGGGGGTCATTTTAGCTAGAGGAGATAAACATAATTGCCTTGTCTCGAGCGTCTATAAATGGGAAAATATTTTGTACACTTTCCCAGCAAGCAAACTAATCGAAAAACTGATAAGATTTTAATTGAATAAGAAAATAAAAAAGGGTATTTAAAAGTGTTAATAAAATCTTTAAGCAATTTAAGTGAATTAAATATTTCTTTAACAAGTTTAAACTATAAAAAATGTATTGTTTTAAAGTAAAAGATTTTAATCATGTATTAATTTATTTACTTTCTTGAGTTTCTTAATTTATCCATTCAAAATTCCAACATAATTCCTCAAAAATAAATAGTTCCTTTAATTACTTATTTATCTTTAAAACAAAGTGAATGCTCTGCCATCTTCATCAGTTCCCAGAATTAACCCAAGAAGTTCTCAATTTAATTCAAGAATAATACAAAACCAATTGATTATTTTTCTTTGCCCAAAAATACCATTAAAAGTTCAACAACAGCAGGGCGTTGAAATGCTTCCCCCCAACAAATATTTTGAGTAAATTATGAGGCCAACATAAATTAGATACGCAGATACTTTTCCAACTTGCGTCACACGGAAAACAGATCGCTGGATCGCTAGTAAAACTCATTAAAAACTAAATATTTCTCGCTGATCAGAGGCTCCATGAAGAGTTTCAAAATCATTTTTTTAAAAGTCATAAACACACATCCGAAAGTCACATAAAAAAATCATATATAGAGGGTCGTGTACATGGTGAATCTATTAAATAAATTAACTTTGTTGTAAGTGCTGGCCATAAATATTTATATTTTATACGTTTCGTCGTAAAATTCAAATGAAGTTGTCCCTTGATGATGATGGTTGCTTGGTCGCCTCGATGTGTGGGTTGATGGCGTTGGACGCGTTTATAAACAAATTTCCAAAGCAATTATGAATTGTAGTTTTTGGCATTCATCAGAGTCGCCCGTCGTCGTTGTCTGACTGACAGGAAATTATATTGTAAGGCCATAAAGCTGACAGGAACGGAGAACCAAATGAGCCCCCAAAGAGATCTTCAGTCCGTCCCTTCGTAACATGTGCAACATGCCGTTTGAAGTCCCCACCTCGCTGCTCGAATGACTTTTACCCAGAAGTCGTTAAAAACAAAAAACACAACAAAAAAAATGAAGGAAAAACGACGAAAATTTCCAATTAATTTTGATAAACGCGGGCCCACAACGAACGAAGAGATGCATATAGGAAAATTCGTTGGCCGGAAATTGTAACTGTGCATTGATTGGAAAAGCAAGAGGGAAAAGCAAGGGTTGTGTGTGCCACCAATTGTTGCTTATTAGGCCGAAATCATTAAAAATCTAGCCACAATATCTTCTCTTCACAATGAAGCCATTTCAATTTCAATCAGCCGTTTTTATGACCGCTTTTAGCTGCTTTTTTGCCCGCCAGTTTACGATTTTACATTTACAAGACTCCAGGCCAGGGCCCAGCCATCGATATGTCCATCAAACGATTAGGCCAGGCATGTTTCTATATATATATATCCATATAGTATAGAGAGAGAAGGAGTGTAGCTGTGGGACTTAATGACCAGATTAATGATGCCAAAAACATGATGGGAAGCGATAGATTAAATGGTGGCCATAAAAACGAATTAAGTGTGGGCTGCCAGTGGGTGGGGTGGAGGTGTTTTTGGGAGTTTTAGTGCTAAAGTTGATCAAAGAACACGTAGAATAGCATCAGGTATAGAAATATCTTAAATATCTCAAGTTAATATCTTAAAAGTTATTTCTAAGAAGTGAACAGAAGGAATGTTTCAAGAAATATATATAGAGTTTATATATCTGGATTTTATTGCTTTCGGAAAAAGATTGCTTTCTGCTTACCAAAAATATTGAATTTTTCTTGATTAGGTAATCAAAATTTGTGATTTATTAAATCAAAAATGTTATATTTACTTTTTCCAAAAATATAATAAGTTCGGTATATCTTTATTTTAAATTTATGACCTCTGAAAACTATAGAAAAATGTCCAAATATATGTCTACCAATAAATAAGATCAGATACATACACATGTATAGAGGTATAAAATCTGAAAAGAAAATCTATAAAAACTTTATAATAAATTGTGCCTATTTTCGATTTGACTTTCAAATTTTTTCAATCGAATTTATACAAATAAAAATATTTAAAATACCTAAAAAAAAACATTAAATGGGGAAAATTATATGGGGGGAAAAATGAAATCAAGAGCAAATAATTACAATAATTTACAATAATTTCTTGAATTAAAAAAAATCCTGGTAAAGATCTGGATTCAAATAAATAAATTTGTTAATATTTCTTAATTCAATAACATATTTTTTTCTATTAAAATAAATTACCAAATATTTTTTAAGCAATCCCATTCGATTGGCCAACACCCCATTGGAATCTTAATTGAAAAATATTTGCTGGAAATATTGAACAAAAAATAAATAAGAAAATAATCAAATCTTGCAACACACAGAATGTGCCTTCAAGTGGAAATATGTATCTTGGTGGCTGCAAAAGAAATAATAATTTATGCGTTTTCATTTATTTTTCCACACACACAGTCATAGTTTTTGTCCAAAATAAAGTTTTCCATTTATTCTGCGCTCCACTCGTAAATTACAGACAGCTGGCAAAGGGGGTGGAGCGGGGGGCCGATTCGTTTTGGGGCCAAGCGAAAAATAAATATAATTTTTTTAAGTGCCGCCCAGCAGAAACAGCATCTATGTATGAAGTATTTTCCCCGCAGCTCGTATCTTGCATTATCTACGCTGCCGTATCTGATAATGATCAACTGCCGGCCGAACGCGACGCCTCAGTTGCCGCCTTTTTTCTTTTAAAATATATATATACATATATATGTATATATATATGTATTTTTTGTTCCTTATTTCGTTTTTTTTTCTCTGCCTCTTTTGTTGCCTTTTAATTAAATGCTCAAGCCGCAAGCGGAGCTCAAGTCGCTGGCGGAGTCGTGCATCGGCATCGACGGCGGCTGCCTCTTTGAGCTGCGAACCCTCTCCGAAATCCCCATAGAGGTTGCCGCCTCATTCAGTCATTCATGCCGCCGTCATTGCTTCATTATCCATGCGCACATCACTCAGCGCACACTCTGCATACACTCCGGGGCACGGGCACTCCATTCCAGGTTCCATTTCCATATGCATACTATATCCATCCATGTTCTCCAGCCGATCTGTAGATAGGTCTATTCTCTGAAGGGAAATCATCTGCTCTCTAAGCTGGCTTTTGTCGTTTTATTTATATTCAAATAACAAATCTAATTTTTTAAGCTTAATGATTGAGTGAAAATTTTAATAATTTCAATAAATAAATTTCTTAGCCAACCTGCGAATGTGAATTAAATAAAATGGTAATGATACCATTGTTGTCAATGATTTTTTGCATATTAAATTATAAGCTATATTTCATTTGTAAATTCAGAAAATGATTATAAGTTATTGCACATTTTTATTTATAATAATTATTGATAAAAACAGCAAGATGTCTAATTCTGTATCTATAAATATATAAATGCTTCCACGATATCTTCCAATCTTCCAATTTATTGGCCTTTTTGTTGGGTAAGTTATCTTTTAAATAATTTATTATTAATACGTACAATTTGTAGTATTTTTTACCATTTAAATTTTTGTATTATATATTGAATATATTATTATAATTATAATATATTATAATTCCTCAAAATCTTTTAGCATCTTCAGCCACCTCTCACATATCACACTTTAACAGGCACTCACTTAAAATCCACATTCAGCCACACAAAGCAGATTTATTATCTCACCAAAAACGACATCTTGCCGAAAGATACTTCTGGGAATTGCATTATTAAAATACTCAGCTCGGCTAGTGTTTGGTTTTAATTAAATTCCCATATTGGTTTGGCTGCTCCAAATGCAATTATGCGCTGCCAGCCAGCTGTAAATCTCAGACACGCACTTCCACCGGCTGAATGGTTTAGATACACAAACTCCACTCACACCCCACCATTCCCCCACAATTCCACCTCCTCCTCCACTCATATTTTAATGGTTTTATGCGTCACTTGCATCCTGGCGCATTGCAAGCCGCCTCCATATTTTCCCAGCTGCGTGGGCGTCTGCTGCTTCGGTGTCTCTGGCTCACGTCTTCCGTCTGCAGACGCAGTTCCTCCATGGACAATATGGTGGCTGCCTTGCGGTTCTCTGATTTATAACATTGTTTACACGGCCTGCCAAAAAGTTTGATTTACTGGCCATTGGGACTGGTGGCCACACGTGTGCCCATTTGATTGCCATAACTCATACGACACGTTGGCCAACGAAAAGGACTCACGCAGGCGCAGTGTGAAATTTGCTAAATTTCCATTCTCCATTGGAATTTCAATGAAAATTTGAGTTAAATATATAAACCAAGGTAATTTTAGGCATCAAAATAAATAAAAATTGACTACTTTCAAATTAAAATTTAACGTTTAATGTTATTAACCTAATAAAATATAGCTTTCCTAATAGAAATTAATGCATTTTTGGTTCAATTATTATAGATTTCTATATTTCTGATCGTTAAAATGATGTTTATAAATTTTTATTATATTCTTACAACATAATATGAAATGATTTTTATAATTTTATAATTATCCTGAAACCTCTACGATATCTACCATAACTTGTGTGATGCCCTTCCACTCCGGATTGCCAGCAATTACTTGAAACATATAAGAACCAGTTGGAAAAGGGGTTTTCTCTATCATTCCATCATTGAGAACCATCTTTGATATAATTATGTCATTCTAAGAACGTTTAAATATATATTTATATTTCAGAATTCTGTTTTAAGTACTCACATTGTAAGGACAACTATGATTTAGGTTACTGAATTTTAACATCGAGTCATGGACTATTTTGAACCAGGGAAATCGTGCCTTGTGGTTAATAAACTCACAAAAATCCACTGTGACATTGTACAAAAAAGGCCTATACCCGCTGAACTTGCGATGTAAACTTAGATTAACCTGAAATATAAATTTCAAGTTTACAAGATTCTTAAGATCAATAAATTCAATGTACACACGCGAACTTTGGTTACAGGTAACTGATGAACTTTCACATACAGAAAAATACCAACTTTTCCCCTTCCTAGCAACTTTAATTCACATTGATTGAAATCACAAAAGGTGTCGTCATAGCATTTGCATTTTATGTTGGTGACTTTAAACAGACTTTCTGAAATTTCAATTAAATAAACAGCAAGTAAAAATAATGCAAGGTTTATGCCCGTCGTTTTATTCATTTTACGATTTGATTTCAACTGAAAATTGAGTTTCACATTACACCTTTTTATTACTTTTAAAGCGTGTCATTAGATTGTTATCTTTTTTGGGTAATATAAATATAATTATGTTGGATTTTTCAGTCATTAGAATATTTATCTCAAACTAATAATTACAATTAAAATGTTATTATTATATTAGTTTTATTATATTTGTTTATACAATAAAATAATAGTTAAACCTCAACGATATCCACCATGACTTGTGTGATTCCCCTCCACTCTGGAGTGCCAGCAATCACTTGCAGCATATAGGATCCAGTTGGAAAAGGAGTTTTCTGCAGCATTCCATCATTGAGAATCATATTCGATACAATTATGTCATGCTGAAAATATATATATTTTATGACGATATATTTTTAATAACTTTATATAAAATACTCACATTATAGGGACAAGTGTGATTCAAGTTGCTGAATTTGGAAAGTGCCTCATGTCCAATTTTAAGCCAGGGAGATCGTTTCTTATGGTAAAAAAAATCACAAAAATCCACAGTGATGTTATACAAAAAGGGTCTATAGCCATTGAACTTTCGATACAAACTAATGTTAACCTAAAATCAAAAATCTATAATAAAAGCAATAACTGTATTATTAAACGTGTAACTTACAAGAACCTTTGTTATTGGCAGTTGATGAACTTTAACATATACAAAAATACCAACTTTTCCCCTACCCATTAACTTTAATTCACATTGGTCAAAGTTACAAAAGGATTTATCATAACATTTGCATTTTATATTGGTGACTTTGAACAGACATTCCGAATATTTAATCCCGTGAATTGCAAGTAGAACTAATGCGAGGTTTATTCCCATTGTTTTATTCATTTTACGATCTGATTTCAACTGAAAATTTGGGTTCCACGTTTCACCTGTTTGTTTCTACTTTTAAACTGTATAATTATTTTTTTCTTTGTGGGGTAATAGATATATAATTATGTTGGATTTTTCAGTCATTAAAATTTAAATCAATAGTATAGATTATAAAATATCAATCTGAGTCTCTTATCAATAAATACTGTGATTATTAAAGAATAAATAAATATTTCAGTTACCTACTCTAACTTCTTTAATGTTAATCTAAAAATAATAATTATATTCTCCTATTATTTTTATTATTTTATAATATTTATTTACAAAATACAATCACTTTTGAGCCTCTACGATATCCACCATAGCTTGTGTGATGCCCCTCCACTCGGGAGTGCCAGCAATTATTTGAAACATATAGGAACCAGTGGGAAAAGGAGTTTTCTTTAGCATCCCATCATTTAGAACCAGCTTCGATACAATTATGTCATGCTAAAAATATTAAATATATATTTTATACTGAAATACATTTATAATTATAAATACTCACATTATAGGGACAAGAGTGATTTAAGTTGGTGAATTTAGAAACTGCATCATAACCTATTTTAAACCAAGGAGATCGTGTCGTGTGGTAAAAAAAATCACAAAAATTCACTGTGATATTGTATAAAAAGGGTCTATAGCCACTAAACTTTCGATGAAGACTTACATTAACCTGAAATATTTTTATAAATACTTTTTCAAGAGCATTTGTTTTATTTTTGATGCTTACTTACACGAACTTTGGTTATAGGCAACTGATGAACTTTAACATATACAAACATCCCAACTTTTCCTCGTCCCAAAACCTTTAATTCACACTGATTAAAATCACAAAAGGATTTATCATAACATTTGCATTTTATATTGGTGACTTTAATGAAACATTCAGAGACTTTGATCCAGTGAACTGCAAAAATAACTAATGCGAAATTTATGCCTGTCGTTTTATTCATATTGCGATCTGATTTCAACTGAAAATTGGGTTCCACGATTTGCACATTTATTTTGACTTTAAAAGCTTGCAATTATTATATTTTTTGGTAATATGTTTTTAATTATATTATGTTTTTGAAAGTCATTAGAAATCTAAATGGATAGTTTTTGCGAATTACAAAATATAAATCTGAGCTTTGATTATTAAAATGAAATTAATATTGTAGTTCGTTTAGCCTGAATATAGCGTAGAATAATTATTTCATAAATCTATTAATGAATATAACCAGAAAATATGTAGTAAATATATAAATATATATTTTAACCTATCCTAAAAAATTATCAAAGGCAATGCCGCTTGATTTTCCTCTGATTAACCATGCATTTCCCATAAAACTAACTGTTCTGGCTGCATCCGCCAGCGAAAGACGATGGTGATGATGATGAAGTTGATGCTTGATTAGCTGGACAGGCTGACCCGATCCACCTCCTCCTCCTCCTCCTGCTGTGGCGAGTGCTCCTCCCTCCGCGGCCATGTGCATGTTCATTTGAGCTTGGCTTGGCCCGCAGGCGGTGCCACACATCGCACACACCTTTTGATGTTGCGCCGACATCTCAGCCCCAAGAGTCGAACCTCTATGGACGGCTCAGCCACGTCGAAAGCCACCCGTGCGAAAAAAAAATGAGATATAAAATCAGCCAAAAGGCCAGCCGGCAAGTCGAGGTGGAAATATACTCTAGAAAGGAAAATTATGATAATTTATTTAATGAATTTTTAATTATTTAGGCTTTAGAATGATTTTACGTTTATATATTTTAATATTTAATATTATATATATTTAAATCTGTTCTTTTTTAGAGGCTCAGGTAGAGTATATAAAAAGATAAAACCTATGGCCAGGCGATGCTGTCGCTTCGCCGCTCTTATCAACTTGTCCAAAAGCTTTTGCGAACGTTCAAATCAATTTGCAGCGGTTGGCATCGGCATCTCGAGGAGCAGCTAAAGCCAGGAAAGCGAGAGGCATCAGCCATCAGCCATCAGGCACCACACACATCGCAGCTGTGAGAGGCTCTGCGCATGCGCAGCAGATTCGATGGTGGGCCGGCCTGACACAAAGAGGGCGCTATGGCTGCCCCTCCCCTTGAGCGGCCTTCAGCTTTATTTTATTTTTTTTCTTTTTTTTTGCTTTTTGGCCAGCTGTTGTCGGCTTTTTGCCGGTCCGCTGATTCGGCTTTGTTCTTTGCCGTCAGCGTTTAATGGTTGATTTTGCTCAGTCAAGTTTTTGCCGCTTTTCGGTTTTTGTAGTTTTTTGCGGTTTGTTGCTTGTTTTTTTTTTGTTCTCTCGGTTTTTTTTATTAAATTATTATTTACTTTTATTACAAAGCGCGACGGCGGCATGGCAAATTGATGCGATATTTCAATTTGTGACGGCAACAAAGCGAATTATTGTGTGTGGAAATAAATATATCAATGGTGCCGCTGCTGCCGCTGCGCCTACACTTGAACTTCAAAGCGCTTTCCCAGCCCCCCAACCCCCAACCCCAACCCTTTGCTAATAAAATTTCTTTGGTACCAAAAATAAAACTCACTCACACCCAGCCAGCCAGCCAGCAAGAGGACCATGAAAAATGCTCGACTTCAAAGCAAATTCAAGGCGAATCGGAGAGGAGAGGAGAGGAGATCTCTCGCATAAACAAAAGGCAATTGAAATGCTTCTAAAAAGAGATTTTGCTTTGCTGTTTTATATATTTGCTGCTACTTAAGTTGGTAGACCTGCCAACCCTAACATTTGCCTTTGACTCTGCCGGCTTCCCTCCTTCGATCCGGCGATTTGTTTTGCCCGTCACTTTTTAATTGTTGTCAACCAACCCACACAGAGCGACCTAAGAGAGATGTACACACAGAAAAAAAATTAATACAGTAAAATTCATAGCAAAATATAATACTTAACTCAAAGTTCATAAGATTTTAAAAAAATTTAGAGAGTCTTATTGTTTAATTTAAATTTTATGTCGAATAATAGCTTTTCTTTTGTTTGAAAAACACAAAAAATAATAATAATCGCAATGAAAAATAATTTTTGATTTAAAATTTTGTAGCTTTCTTTATAACTTCTTTTCAGGTTTCTAAAAAACACCCCCTAGTGATTTTAAAAATATATTTTTTCACCGTGTAAAGATGAAGCATTGGACATGGAGCCAGGCCGCACCCAAGTCGGGCACATGAAAAAGACATCAAAGCAAATCTTGACAAGCGAATATGCCTCTTATCTGCATCTAGCCAAGCGGTGTGAGCGATTCACTTCTCCGGGGGGATGGGGGGATGGGGCCAGGACACTACAGAGAAGCGATGCCAAAGACACACACACACTCACACATGCAGGAAGTGCCTTCCGTTCTGCTTTACTCCTTGTGGGATACATTTCCTGCCGAGCCACAGCCCCTTCCGCACCTAACAACCTGCAGTCCTGCTTGGATGCATTTTAAAGTTGCCAACAACAACACCCATAAAACCATACGACAGCCACAATAAAGTTGTGTCCCGAAAAAGGGACTCAAGTGGAGCTTGGGACCGGGTTTTGTCGGTCAGCAGAATTGGACTTTTGGCACTCAAATAAAGGACATGAGAGGACTTCTTGTTGGCCAAAAGTTTTCAAATTTAACAAACATACGTGTTTCGAGTTGGGCGAGGGAATAATAAATATGAATACCTAAACAAGTGCATCCTTGTCGTCCTTTAATTATGTATTTACCGCACTTGTTTGAGGGCATTTGCATCCTTTAGATTTTTTGGGCTCAAGTTTGTTTCAAATTATTAATAAATATAAGGTTAAATTAGTTTTGAGAGGTATTTGTTTTGAAGTAATTATTTTTTGGGTAATATTAAAATGAATTTAAATATTTTAATAAATGTTTCTTTCAACAATAAGCTTTACAATCTATAAATTAAATAAACAAATAAACTAAAATCTTTAATAAACTTTTGAAACAATTTTATAAATTCAAATCTTTGATATTTTTACCATCTTGTCTTGCATTTTACAGATTTTAATGAACATTGATTCTTTCTATAAAG
This sequence comes from Drosophila anomelani, assembly GCA_035045905.1. Taxonomy (NCBI): domain Eukaryota; kingdom Metazoa; phylum Arthropoda; class Insecta; order Diptera; family Drosophilidae; genus Drosophila; species Drosophila anomelani. The sequence goes on from JAWNOO010000165.1 coordinate 18,442,768, forward strand.
CCCTCTGCCTCTGTCTTGACTTCAATATCGAAACGAGTCTTCTTTCTCCCAATTTATCCTGGCCAATACCTCCCTACTTACATATTCCGATGTTGTTTTTCCTTTCTGCTGCAACAGCTGCCACATTTTGTTTCCTTTTTTTCAGCTGCTGCTGCTTCTGCTTCTGCTGCTGTTGACGTTTATGCAAATTGTGTTGTTATTTTTTGTGTGTCACCCGAAAAAAACAAGAGCAAAAAACAGAGAGAAATCTGAAAAAGCCTCCGCTTGGACCTCCGCTCGACTCTTTTGAATCGATAAATGCAAATTTGTGCAAACGAAACCTGGAACCTGATGTCCCTCTTGTCCCGAGATCTTTGACTACTCCGAATGTATCTTCACATCTAATTTAATTTTTGAATTATGAATTTAAAATTGAAGACTGCAGCAGAGGAGAGGAGTTGTGAGGACATCTAAATCATTCGGCCACTGCTCCATTTACATGGCAGGCAAACTTTGTCCTGTCCCCTGCGTTGCGTAACTCGAAAGTAATTAAATTGAAACAGAGTGCAAAATGCACACAAAAGCCGGAAACTCCATGTAGTGGGGGAGTGGGGAGGAGCTGCTGATGAGGGGCGTGGCATATGTGGAGATCACTGAAAGGAAAAACTAAACATATATTTAAATGAATATATTTATATTTCTATTTTATTAGTAATTTTCTTGGGCAATTATTTTGTGTTTGTTTTCGAATAACATCAAAATATGATTTAATTTTTTCAACTGAGAACTATTTCCACTAAATTTCTTGGGAGTCTTTAAATATTTAAAACATAATAAATAAGTCCTAAATTTTATATATTTTTCATTTTATTCTCTTTGTGTATTGCGTGTGGGATTTGCCATGGCAAAAGTCAAGTGTGTTCCCAACACAAAAGTGTTGAAAATACCGAGGGGGAAAAGGCAGGGAAATGGGGCGAGCAAAGCAACTGGCAGCATGTTGACAGCACACAGCAGCTCCCCCTTTCCCCAACCCGTTGGGCCGGCACAAAGTTATAGTTATGATGATTGTTGATTTAGAGTTTTTAGTTTTTAGGCTGCCAGATGGGCCAAGGAGGGATTTGTGTAGCGTGCAATTAATTTTGTAGCCCCCCAACTTCAAAGGAGCTGAAAAGAGCCGCCGCCGCCGCCGCCCGTGGACAGATGATGACAACAACTCTGGCTGCTCCATCAATGGGGGCCTTTGAAGCGTTGCCATCCCCCAGTGGATCTCCACGGAGATCCCCATGGGCCTCCACACACACACACAGAGAGACTGAGAGAGAGGGAGCCCGTGACAGCAGTGCTAATGGGGGAGATGGCAGAACGGGGAAGCCCCTGTGCCGACCAAATCCAATTCGAACTCTTTCTGTTCCCATGGCCGTAACCGGAGACCTCGGAATGTCACAAATTCTTGTTGGACACTAAGAAAAATTGTTTTTAAAAGAGAAAATTATAAAATTATGTTATTAAAAAAATTGTTTTGTGTTGTTTTAACAGAGAATATTATATGATTTAATAGGTTTTCTCTTTTAAAACTATTTTATTTGTAATTTTGTAATTTATAAAATATATTTTTAAGATATTTTATTTATTTATCTATTATAAACAGGTGTAAATAGGAATTTGTTAGGGCAGGTCGGAAAGCAAAGAGAGAATCAGTTGATTGATTGGATTGTTGTTTACATTTTGTCATTTTACTAATGTTAAAAAAAAAATTTTAGATAATCATATATCTTTAATAATCTTAAAATTAACTTTTCCTCTATTAATTTTGGATTTTTTCCCAGTGCATTCCTACTTCTCTTCCCCTTCCCTATAGCTCCCCTTGTGGTCGCCTGCACTGGCCGCCTGTCAATGCGAGAAGTCTTCACTTGACTCCGCGGCTCTGGCTGCGGTTGACATTCGCCACGATGGCTGTCATGTCTATGGCCTCCGCTGAGGCTGAACTCCAACTTCCCTGGATTTTTTCCCATTGGACACTGGCCGACTCCCCCCAGATATAGCCCGGTGACAAGTGTGGCTTTGATGGGAGACCGAATCGGACTGCCGCTTTGGCCAGAAGATGAACGACATTGATGGGGATGAGAGAGATTGGTATAGAAAGGGGTTGAGGTACATAATTTCGTGGCTCTGGGAATGTGAATTTTAAGAGAAAGATTAATTTTATTTTAAATTTAAAATATATTCTATAAAAAAATCAAACAAAATTAAAGTTTACAAGTCAAAACAAATTATACAAAAAATTCCCCTTAACTTGAATCAAAGTTTAAGCTGATTCTTGATGCAGAACATGCCCAAACTGAATTAGCTACTCCCCTGAGAGCTTCGAAAAGATTGCGGTTACTCAGGGAACCAGCAGCAGCTCCCCCTTGGCTTTGGCAATATGGAAATTCCATTGCGCGTCATGTCACTTGTGGTTTACATATCAAATTTCCAATGTCTAACCAAAGATATGTGAGATTAAAGATAAAAAAAAAGTATATGAGGAAAGTTATATATACTCTTTATTTTACCTTTACCTTTGGCATATGTGCATAATTACACTTTTATTAACAGGCAGCTGGCAAGGCACACGGCACACACGCCACCCACAAGGCACACACTCACCTACCTACCCACCGATTTTCACAATTTTCTCTTTGTCTACGTGTGCGGACTGCTGAATGCAAACAGGTGAGTTGGCTGCAACAACTGGCATCCTTGCATCCTGCAGAGACTCGCATCCACACACACATCCTCATGGCCTTTGGCATCAGCATCCATGGCACATCCTCAGAGACACTTGAGCTGCACTCGGCTTAAATGAAGTGCACACGCCGCCATGCACATCAAAGCCTGCCGCCATTAGCCCGATGCAGTGAACTAATTAGACACGCCCCATGCCCCTGGCCCCCGTACCTGGGACGGCTATTACAAATAGCATTAAATGTTCTTTGAAACTAAAAGAATTTTAAATTCGTCATAATTTGAGGACAGTTCAAATAAGAGATAATGGTGGGAATAATTCCATATTTTGTGTGTAGTAAAAAAGTTAATTTAATTACGAAAGATTTCAGGCAGCAGCACTTTAAATGAAGATATAAAATTAAACTTTAATTTCTGATGCGTTTCTTTAATAACTTGTTTAGATTTTTATACTTAAAACCAATAAAATGTAATAAAACTCCTTTCTTTTGATTATTTAATAATTTTATTCAACATTTCGTACATGGCTTTATAAAATATTTATATCCTAATCTAAGATACTCATCAAAACAAATTAAACCGAATTGAAAACCTCAATTAGCTTTCATTATTGTAAAAAAAGTAACTCCCCCGTCTGCATAAAAACCCATAATTAACATTTATTTGATCAATATTTTTAGATGAATTTTTGAGCTGACACCTTTTGTAGTTGAACCACAGTTATTGTTTATTATTAACTTCAGCTTTGTCTTTTTAGTTGTAATTATACGAAAGTAGTTATTCAGTCTTTGAATTGAAATATTAATGGGGGGACAAAGGATTGTGACAAAGGGCAACCAATTTAATATCATCAGAAACATAAAATCAGATTTATAAAATACAAATATCTCTCCCTGTCTCTTAATTCAAAAATTATGTACAATTCATAAAGTATACAACTTATGCAACTAAAAAAACCACAAAACTTTACACAATTATTCACAATTGTTAACAAAAAAATTCACGCTTAACACTAGAAGATATTTCTGTGGATAGTTTAGGTTCCTTCCTTCCCTTCCCGAATTTATATATATAGTTAATAGGTTTCCTAGGGAAATATATGTGTATATCGTGATGGGAACCTTCGTTCTTTATAACTTTTACTGTGATGTCTTCCGTTCGCTTGAGTATAATCGCTGCTGATTCACATACAGCTGCAGCGGCGGCACCTGGCCGAGTAAAGAGATCGGCGGTGGGGGTGGTGTCAGGTCCAGTGGCGTAGTAGACGCCGATGAAGGACTGGTGGTGGAGCTCATGCTTGAAGTGCTGGAACGATTCGACAAAGATTGTGCCGAACGCGTTCTTCTTAGAGTCTCTGATCCTTTGGGTTGCTTGCAGCTGCCCTGCTCTCCATAGCTATGCACACGGCCCACCACCTTGAGGTTAGTTCTATAGGGTGTATGATCCTGCGCCGCCTGGCTGTAATACGATTTCCTTAAAATGCAACAAATGGCCAAAAAGGGAATCGCTAAAATTCCACAAAAACCCAGAGCTATGATGAGCAGCACATCCACGCCTTCGGCACGCCAAAAGTTCAATGTATTTGCATGAGATTTAAGGAAATCCGCTCCTCCAGAATCCAAAATCAACTGAATCTTTCGCACCGCCTTGTTGGCTGGCCCGGCGGAGTTCCTGCTTATCAAACGCTCCCTCAGCTGAACCATTTTCTCCACATAACTGGTGTTAAGGGTGAGCTGCCTAATCCCATGGAGCATGGCATCATAGGCTATGGCATCATAGTTAACTGTCAGCGAAACACCATGTTGCACCAGTCTCTGGGCCATCACCTCCTGCTCGGCCAGTATGGGTATGGCAAGAATGGGCTTTTGTCCGGCCACAGATTCCCAGACGCTCAACTGGCCGCAGCTACTGATGAACATCTTCACCTGCTGATGCCGCAAAATCGCCTGCTGTGGCCACCAATCCGCAATCATCACGTTCTCGGGCAGCGTAAGCTCTGCTGGAAACTCCTCCGTTTCCCATTTTAAAAGGAAATGAAACTCGGTCAGGTGGCCAAAGACATCTAGCAGAATGGAGAGCTTTTCTGGCGGCAACTGAGCTGTCTGGACATCGGCACCCAGACTAAAGTAGATGACGCCACTGGTAGCAGTTTCCATAAAGGACAGCAAGTGCTGCAAATAATAAAGATTTTAGTTAAAAATTACGATTCAAATTACAACTTACATTTGGCAATTGGAGTCCATTCGAAGGTGATAAATGCAAGCCGCCCACTTCTACCATATTCGGCAGATAGGCCCTGGGATAATGCAAGCCCGGATGGGAGTTGATCAAGGCCAAGCTCAGATTCTTGGTCAGATCTCTGTACAGCGGCAGTTCCTTAACGAGCAGCTCAAAATGATTGGTGTACACCGATTGCTGGGAGATCAGGTGGAAAAAGTTATAGGTGAGCCGCTCGAAGGTGCTCATCAGGGTATTGACAATCCTCTGCTGGGTGTTCATTCTCTCGGTGAAGGGTAAAAAGTTGCTGGGATCCAGCGAAGAGGACTGTGGATTGCCAAACATATTGTTTAGCCAGGAATTGGCGCCGGTGGGACTGATAGCAACGGTGGGTATGCCATAGTAAAAGGCCAAGCTGCAAGTAAAGCTATCAATTATTCTGCTTTAAACTTTATTATCCTCTCAAACTCACCCTAGCAGAGCATCGCTGAGGAACAGGTCCACAATGAGTAAATCGAATCTCTCGCCGCTGGTCAAGAGTTTCCTCACCTGACCATCCGACAGCAAAATGTCCACATTGGTGGTGCCCGCATAGATCAGTCGGGTGAAGCGCTCCATTACGCTCTGCGCTCGCATCTCCTCCGCCTGGAAGCTCATGCCCATGTCCAGCCAATTTTGATGCAGACCCTCGATTCGCAGCTCCCGGATCCGTGGTATTTCCGACTCTTCCACGGCATGTGGACTGATCAGGGTCACGGAGTGATTTCCGGGACGACTCTCAACCAGTTCCTGCAGCAAACTTCGCCCGAAAAGATAGTGCGATTTCCATACACTGGGAAAAACAGCCAGTATATTGGCGCCTAGGGCGAAGCTGCCAAGCAGCGATGCCAGCAACAGCCGCAGGAGATGCATTCTGTAATCCTCACTAACATTGGCATCCGCATCCGCATCTACATTCAATGTATCTGCATTCGGCGTTCGTATCTGTGAGGTTTTTGCTTTTCCGGTTTTGCAAAAACACACAAGCTTACACACACACACACACAACAAACACGCGCACACGCACAGGTAGAGCAGCCCCTGCTGGGCGTCTATTATTATCTGCTTCCTTTACTTGAAGTTATTCCATCGATTTTCATCATTTTGCGGGCCACGAATCGTTGGCAAAATGTCGCAGGTGATAATTAAACACTCAGATTGGTAAATAAAAGCAACGAAAGTGAAAAGAACGGCCAGCAACAACAATGCGGCGCTGTCGGTGTTTGCGGGCGAATGGTTGCAGAGATGCCAACTTGGCTTTTAATATGGCCTTTCACGAGTGTATCTGGAAGATACATCATTTGTATTTATTTATAATTAATAATGAACACAAAAATAGAAAACAGGTAAAAATAGCGCCTAGAAATCTATCAAAAATTAAATTTAAAAATCGTTTCATTGTTTAATTTAGATTTTGTATAACAACAACTATCAAAATTTGAACTAATAACTTGATCTGTGCTGTGCCTCCGTGGTACTTTCAGCATTTTCCGGATATCCCTGAAACGGTCACTCAATCCATCCCATCTCGCTGGTAAACAATTTGAAAATTTGCATTTTGCTTTAGTTGCTAAATCATCCGCGCAAATTGTTCAACAAAACAAGTGCTAAATTGAATAATTGCACAGGCTGCCAGCGGATGAGCCAGAAAAATAAAAAATAAATCACAACATAAGACCAGACGACGACGACAAACAAACCGATTTTGCAATTTGGCACACAGCCAAAAGAGGACATAAAAACAAGAACAAAAGGTTAAATATTTAACCGCAGAAAATACAGAGTGGGAATAGTGAAAAGAACAGCTGGCCCGTCTCAGGTGCGCTGTGTGCCTGCAATTAAATTTGTTTTTTTTATGTTAAGGCGGCCCTAAGTACACAGCAGCAAAGATACTACCAAAACACAACAACAACAACTAGAATCTTTGGATAAACCGGCAACAGCTGAAATTATAGCCAGTAGACGAAACGGGCTTACGTAAGCATAAGCCACTCGCAATTGCAAACGTTTAAACAAAAGCAAGCAAAAGTCCAAAAATGGCGCAAGTATCCAGTAAGTTTTGGGTGTCTCCTTAAATTGCAATTAAAAGAAAAGTTAAAGAATCCAAAATAAATTTAAACTCTTTGCTTTGTTTTTACTGGCTAATTTTGTCTTAATTTTTAAATAATTACTTTGTATTAATAAATTAAAACTATTAATAATACATAAAATTATAAATTAAAAATATTCAATTAAATTTGACATATTTTTGTAACCGCTTTTATGTTAAAATATCAAATTTTTATAGCATACTTCAAGAGAATTTTTCTATTTTTCCTATTTAGACCTTATCTTTAAGGAGACTTTTTCAATAGATTAAAAATTAAAACAATGTTAAAACCTATAAATTTAATCTTTAAATATTCATTTAAAAATATAACTAAATTACCTAATTTGACCCAATTTCATAAATATATTTTTATATCTCAACAAAATATAATAAATTCAAATAAATCATTAAAACTTTGCCCTACTTTCCAGCCCTCATCGATGTGGACAAGCCCCTCTTCGATCTCAGCAGCTTTGCTGGTCGCTTCCAGTACTTCGCCTGGATGACGGATCCTCGCACCGTCGTAGTCTCCAGCGATCGACTGCTGGAAGCCAAGACCATGATTGAAAAGTACCGGAAGGGCGATCAATCGCCGCTGGTAAAGCCGGAGGAAGTTCATTACAACATGAAGCTATATAATTCGGCCTTTCATCCGGATACCGGCGAGCTGCAGAATTTCTGCGGTCGCATGAGCTTTCAGGCAAGTCTCGTGATGGTTTGACGGCACGTGGACTGGTCCCTAAAATAGAAAAAACAGCGTCTGGTGTGTTGACGTTGTGAATGAATGGGTTGCCAAATAAAAAGAAAATAGAAAATAAAAACAAAAAAAGAGAAAAAGAAAAACATAGAGGCAGGTATTTAACACTAGACAGCAAAATATTTCATCAGCATCGGCTGAGAGCTTATCTTATAGAATTGTAAAAAAGTTTATTAGAGTTTAGTTAAGATTAGGAGAGGCTTCCTCAAGGTCACAATCGGTTACAAGGTTTATAAAGGTTATAAAAACTAAACTTGAGATAAAACAATTTTCTTAATGATACTTTGTCATTAATTGTCTTCTATTTTTCAGGTCCCCGGTGGCATGTTGATCACCGGCGGCATGCTGGCCTTCTACAGAACCGTTCCAGCCGTGGTGCTCTGGCAGTTCATCAATCAATCCTTCAATGCGGTGGTCAACTATACAAATCGCAATGCCAATTCACCCACCAGCGTTACGCAGCTGGGCGTGGCCTATGTCTCGGCCACAACGTCTGCTTTAATAGCCGCCATCGGATGCAAGAATTATTGGTCCAAGAAGGCGACTCCATTGTTCCAAAGATTTGTACCCTTTGCTGCTGTGGCGGCGGCCAATTTTGTCAACATTCCGCTGATGCGACAGAATGAGATACTCAATGGTATAGAAGTGAAAAATACAGATGGAGAGATTGTGGGACAGAGCAGATTGGCGGCCATTAAGGGTATAGGTGAGGTGATTGTATCCAGAATTGCAATGGCAGCGCCCGGTATGCTGGTGCTGCCATTGATCATGGAAAGACTGGAGAAACTGCCCGCCTACAGGCGCATCAAATGGATAAATGCACCCTTCCAGACCCTGATGGTTGGCTGCTTGTAAGTAAACGTAGTTAAATATATTTTCTTAAAGTTAATTAATATAAAATCCGTTTCAGCCTTTGCTTTATGGTGCCTACAGCTTGTTCCTTGTTCCCGCAGCAATGCTCTTTGGACACATCCACCATGCGCACCTTTGAACCGGAATTGTATGAGGAAATGGAAAAGAAAACGCGAGGCAATGTGCCCAAGCGGGTATATTTCAACAAGGGTCTATAAGAACTCGGGTTTACGGAGATGGACAATAATCTGTTTAGTCGTCGTCATCGTCGTGTTTGTTTTGTAGAGCATTTATTGTATCCAAATCGCGCAATATTTGGTCAATGTTGTTCCTTTGTCAATTGTCGTAGTTAAACTAAGCTGAAAGGAATCTCAAATCTATGGAAAATGTTAATATTCAAGGCGCGTTCCAGGTTTTACGAAGGGGATTTCTTTGTAAATTTAAACTGGGAATGTTTTTAGCAGAATTAGGAAGCAGAAAAGGTGTTAATTGCCGATTAATTTAAGAAATGATATAACAAAATTGCAGATATTCGGAATTCAGATCCCATTGTTCCTAAGGCAGCTACAAATTATTAATTAAACCTTCAGCTAGCTCTTAAAACTAAAGATTTCCTATTTAAATAATTTTTTAAATAAAAAACAAATGTAAATCCTTTCAAAGTAACACCTGGAACGTAAGCAAATTGTTCAAATAATTAGCCAATTAACTTGTCATGTACTTAATGGGTATTATTTTTGTAAATGTCCTAAAATGTGTTCAAAAATTCGGATATTTCGAAATAGTTTCGGTGAATAGTTTCAGCTAATTAAGTATAAAACTGACTTTTAACTGATTTAATTGAAAATTCGTGTTTATGCCCAAAGATATCATATAGTTTGTAAGCTTCAAAGATCAAGTTTATATGTTTAACAGTAAAAATGCTTATCATAACATCAATTATTTAACTAACTTGCTCATATTTTGTATAGTTTCTAGCACTAGTGTACTCACATGTTGAAAATAAATGTTTTTCAAATAAATAATCAATTGTTTATGGGTTTTAAAAACGGTTTTATTAGTTATGTATGTTCTGGTATCCTGTATAGGTATATATAGTATATATATGTATATATCATTATACATAACGTTTGCGGGGCTTTCGTTTATTTAGATATTCGGTTTTTTTCATTTCATTTCGTGTTGTAAAGTTTACAAAATGTGCAAAACACAACTAGGTAGCTATAGATTATTCCATTTCGTCCATTCTTCATTATTGTTTGGTTGAAGCTGCAAAGGTGCTCAGTGCGCCATTGAATTATATATTTCTTTTGGACTTTTTCTGTTTGTGTTCAAGGTACAATTTCGATTTCCGTTAATTGTTTTTTTTTTTAGTTAGGTATTTTATTTACTCTCTTTTTACTTTGCTTTCTGTTGGCACTGGCGCTTAAAAATTCTTATTATCTCGTGTGCTAAACATTGATGGGGAAAAATTCAACACTCAGATGGTACAATGTATGTAAAAATTGTTGCTTGAGAAAAAAACGAGAAAAACAAATATTTTTTCTCTCCATTTTTTAAAGGAGAAGGCAAAAATTTCGTTGCCATTTTGTAAAAAAATTTGGTTTGTTTCTTGTGTATTGAAATTTGTCACATGGATCAATCAGCAAACATTTATTTTATTTATTTTTTAATACATTTTCTTCTTGTTTTTTTCCTTAATTTATCGAATATTAAGTGGCAAAACTTTCGGTACACAATTATTTACTGCATATTTGTTATTCAATGCCGCATCAAAAGTTAGTAATTTGTAAGTGTGTATTCATATATTTTATTTTTTATACTGACTGAGGCTTTTTCAACATTATTAAATTGGCATTTTGTAACTTGCTTAATGCATAAGTTGTTCTTCTTTATTTTTTTGTTTTTAGTTTGGTTTCTGGCGCTTAGCTGGGAAAGCTCGTTCAAAATCGTAGGGGTTTTCCACTTGCAAAAAATCTTATGGGCTAAACAAGCTTCCTTTTTGAACAGGAACTTCAATCCGTATTTTTGTAGCTGCCTAATCAAAAATTTCATTTCAATTCATTTCAGTTTTCCACAAACGAAAAAAATCAATCCAGCGGAAATTAGGAGATTTCAGGTTCTCCCACACAATCCTCAAGCATTGGACTTATTTCCTGAGCTTTAAAATTTAGAATATTCCGACCACTTACCATTAACTTTTGTCATTATCTTTGCCATTATTTTCCAACTCTTTGCCAAATCGAATCAGTCAATCTTTAGCCAAAGAACTCGTTCTTAGCCTTCCTTAAAAATCCAACTAATCCCTCCCTTTCTCTATTATTTTCTTTATCAAATTCTGTTTCAACTCGGGGTTTTTCCTCTACATTTATATAAATATTATTTTTATATTGCGCACAGCCTTATTTTTTCCAAAAAGTTTCTGGGTTTTATATTAGTTTTTTTTTTGTGTTCTTTATATATAAACCATTTATTTTTTCAGTTTTTTGCATTCATATTCTGTTTATTTTTTTTGTTGTTAAACTTCACCTGATAAATTTTGTACCAACATTGCCCGACTGGAAAACAGCTTTTTCTTTTTTTTATATCCATTAAATAACAAATTATCCTGTTAGCCGTTGCCTTTCGTTCCAATCTCCTGCTCCTGCTCTGTTCCCAGCATCTTTAACATTTTTTTTGTATTTGGTATAAAATATGTTCCATCATAAAATCCTTTTACTTTTACCTCTATATTTTGTGGTCTTTCTTGCCAAGACCATCTCGCCCTTTAAAAACCATAAAAAAGTTCTTGTTGCTCTTGGCAAATTTCAAGGAGTTTAGGTTTCTTTTCATTGTTTTTTCTGTTTTTCTGTTTTTTGTGTTGTGCAAAATATGTTTTGTATTTTATTTTCTCTTTGTTTTAGTTTTTAGTTTTTCATTTTTCAATTTTAAAAATTCTTCGATATTCGGTTTTTAGTTTTTAGTTTCGCTTTTACACTTACATATGACTTGGCATTCAGTAGGTTTTGTATTTATATAAAGGGGATTCCGGGGACTTGCTCCTCTTTCCTAACAAGTTTTACATTTATAAACGATTTTCGAGTTGTTTTTTAGTAAAAATTACAAACTAAAAATAAAACTATATATATATTTATATTTATCTTGTGTGTTATGCCTAAAAAACTGTTTAAAGTTTTCAATTTGTTTTTTATTTCTCTCTTTCGGCTTCCACATATATATTCATATATATTCTCTTGACTTGGCTTACAAACATGTACATTGTGGTGTATATATATATAAATATATTTTATATATTTTGTAGTTTTCTTGCAGTTGCAGTTTGTAGTGTGGATAACATTGGATTTTGTTTGCATTATTAGACCTTAAAATCGTACATAAACATTAATTTATTTATTATGCATTAATTAATATATATATTTCCTTCAAACTCCATGGATCTTTTGTGGGAAATTCCAGCCAAGTTCCTAGTCTGAAGCGGCTCATATGTATGGGTTTTCTGTTGGGAAAAAGCTTTGCTATTTAGACGGCCGCCTCGTCATCATTGTAGCCATTCTCCTCCTCCTCCTCCTGATCCTCCTCAGTCATCTCCTGATCGCGATGCTGCTGCTGCTGCTGTTGCACCACCTCAACCACGGACACCGCCTCCGCTGTCGTCGTCGTAGATGTGGACGAACTTGTGGTGCTGGCCGGTGACATATTATCCGGATTAACGGACAGAGAGATGGGCGGCGGTGATGTGGCCACGGCTGCTGCTACCAGCATTTCTTGACTTGGCGGCAGCACAAAACTCTTTCCGCCCAGCTGATCTCATTTGAGACCCGTGTCCGAGGACGGGGTCCAGCGATCGAACTCGATGCCCGAGTCGGGCGACACACCGGTGGCCTTGGCCAAGTGGGCGGCCATAAAGCCACCGGTTTGCATGCATTTGCAGTCCGGCGCAATGCAATTGCAAGAGAACTTGGAGCCGCGGCCGCAACGCGAGGCCACCACCACACTGGGATTCGCGGTGAGCACATTCGAAACGGAGCTTGCAGGTGATGCCATGCCGCCCAGTCCCAGGCCCTGGCCAATGACATTGGTGCTCATCAGAACGCCGGACTCGTCCATGGCCTGTCCATCGCCTGGACTCAATCGCAGTTGACTCTCGAAGGACTGCAGCTGCTGCATAAAATGGAAGTTGGGCGATACATCGGGCTTTCGGTCGCGGACCATCATGAAGGCGTCGTTGAGACTCAGTCCCCGGGTGTGCATCAAGTAGGCGAGCGTCACGGTAACCGAGCGCGACACCCCGGCCAGGCAGTGGACCAGCACCGCCGAGTTCGCGGACCGCGCTTCCTCTGTGAATAGAAAAGGCATCAAATTAGAGATTTTTTAGATGATAAAATGTCATGATGTCATAAAGCTAATGCATCATATTCGGTGACAAGCGGGAGTCATCGCAAAAAAAATAAAGAAAAACAATATAGAAATGTTTATTCCGGTTGCAAGGTCGGAATTTTCATTAAGGTTTTGTGTTATTTATATTAAATGTATCATTAAAATATGGAAATACTTTAATTAATCCCACTTTTTGGCTTATCAAGAGCCTAAGAGATATATTTCTGGATTTGAAATCATCTAAAAATGTATTTTAAAATGGAAACTGACAAAATCAATTGTAAATTTTAATTTTTTGCATTTTTAAAAACCACAAAAAGTTAGATTTATTGTTAAAATATCAATAATATTGAATACATCTCAGAAAAAATTGTATTTGCTTTATTTCTTATTTTTAAATTATATTTAAAACATATTAAACAATTGAAATTATGATAAGAGTTTAATATATCAAAAAGAATATCAATTTATTGACTTTTCAGCAAGTTTAAACATAGATTTTGCATTAAATATCAATTAATAAGAATAATTTACTAATTAAATGTTGAAAAACTGTATAATTTTAAACAGATTTAAATCTTTTTAGTTATATTTTCAATCCAAAACAATTTCTATGGCATTCCTCTAAGGCTTCCCCCTAAATATTTAATATTCCAAGCAAAATATTAACCCCTTCTTACCTATAAACTGTATGGCATCTGGAAAATGCATGGCCAAATCCTGTGAATAATGATCGGTGATTGGAATTTGCAGATACTTGATAATGCCCAATTTCTCAAATTCATTTGGCAAATCCGGTGTCACATTCAGCACATACTGAAAGAAGCATTCAAAACCCATTTAATATTTATTTATTTATTATAAAATCTCTCTTTAATGACTCACCTTAATGTTGTACCTTTGCAATGCATTCGAGTCGCAGCTGTGCGAGGCATTTCCCAGGAACAAAAGTCCTGGAATTATCTCCACGGGCGCCTCATTGAAATTGTGGTGATGATGGTGATGATGATGATGATGGCCGGTGCTCTCACAGTCCGATGATTCGGCCGAACTGCTGCACGCGGAATCGGAATGCGGTGTGGAAATGCGTAGGGATCTGCGAGGGGGGCACAAAATAATTATAAATAAATATATGCAAGACTTTTGGTTATATAAACAACTTACCTAAGACCCATTAACTGATCGGTCTGTACATTGCGACTAGATTCCATTTCTTTGTTGTGCGCTTGGCTGTCATCCTCGCACCATTCCGGAAATGCCTGGCGAAAACTGGAGAAGCCATCTGAAAAAAAAAAAAGAGTTGGAAACTTTAGAATGCTTTTTGAACTATGCGCATAGCTAAATACACTTTTGGACGCCGCCGCCGTCGTGTCATTTGAGTCTCTGGAATTCGACGTTCGTTATGCTTGGCCAAGTGTAGCCCTTTGGGTCTTTTGCTTTGCGTCTTTGGTAACACGACATGGCTGCTATTAGCCCAAAACCCCAAGCCAAGTATGCGTGAAAATTCTAGCAAGCGAAACTCATTCATAAAAAATAAAAAGAAAAAGAGTTCCAGAGGGGAGAGTTGCCGAGTGATATCTTATTTTCTTCAATTGGAAACGGAAGTGCCAACGGAAATGCTGTTCCTATATTTATAAGCTTGAGAATGGCATGGAAATTGTCATCAAAAAACGCTGCTGCTGCTCATCAGCATAACGCAAAACGGAAGCTTACAATTTTCTACTTGACGCACAAACAAATATAAAATGCAAATAAAATAAATAAAAGCATAAAGCAAATTGAAACAAAAGCAGTAAAGTTCAGTGGTTATCAAACTGAAAACTTATTGGTCAACGGGTGGTATACGCAATAACTATACTTCCATTTTTCCAACTCTCAATCTCTGTGCACTTCCCAGCTGAACTTTATAAATAAACCAAGATAGGGTGGGTAGGAGGTCTTTGCTATTTTTACTGAAGCAGCAGCAGCAACCATGGCCATGGATATCAATCCGCATGGCAAACTGCATTTGATAGCAATTTCCTCCTCAAACAAACTCAGTTCGACTTTGGATTCCATCGAATGGTTCGGAAAAAGAGTGGAAAAAAAGAGGAAATATGAAATCTATATATGAACATTGATGCAAATAAACTTGGGTTGAGGTGGCAGGGCAAATACATAGAAACATAACTCGGAAATGCGGTGGCTAAGCTCTTTTAATGGAAAATATTTTTAGCAAGCAAGGTTTTTGCCAACTATTAGTTTGAGGTTTTAAATGAGAAATTTCACAGTTTTTTTAATAATTATAATATGATAATTTATGAATACTTTTCAATTTTAAATATTTTAATTATTTTTCAATAAGATTCAGAGTAAAATAGAGAGATAATAATACTTTAAATAAAAACTTTATATTGATTTTTTTCGCATATTTATGGGTGGTCTAAAAAATCAACTTTAATAGTCGTATATATTTTTTTTAAATTTAAAATTTAAAAGATTTTAAGTATATAATATTCACCAAAGATTTGTGTAGATACTTTTTACATAAAAAAATATATAAGCCTGTTGATGAGTATTTATATAAAAAAACTCCAAGATAAGTACAATTCTCTGACCTTTTCACCGTTTAAATAAATGTTATATATTCCCCAAAAATTAACTATAAAAATCCTACTATATCTCTCTTCTAATTCAAATGCGTAACCTCCACCCACAAGCTTTTTAGCTACAAATTCAGCGACCTTTCCTACCTCTACAGGTAACTTTCCCCACTATAAACGCCAAGCAATCCTATACATAGTTATTCACAATTTGTATCTGCCCATATGGCCATATCGTTTTGTATTCCCCAACCTAATCACACACAAATATACCTGTGTGCGAGTATGCGAGTATCTATATCTTTATAGTTTTTGTTTTTTTCTTTATTTTTTTTATACTTTTTTGTCACGTTCTGTGTCACACTTGTGAGTGCTTTTGTGTTTAGATTGTTTCATTGATGAGTTCACACAAAACAAAGACGAAAAAAAAAATAACAACAAAAAACCACAAAAGCAAATCGTGAATAACAGTGGAAACGACCTTCAAAACGTTGAAAATGTAAACTTGAAAAAAAAGCGCGTCAACAAATTGCTTATGGAACTATACAAAGCGTAAACTAAATAAAAGCAAATTATAAAAAAAAAATATATAAGTTATATTTGTTAGAAAACCGGATTTTGGCAAAACCTGGGGAGAAATATAAGCCAAAAAAAAAAACACTAAAAACTCACTCAACCCAAACGCCCCCACATACATTTTTGGCAATTATTATTTGTTTTTAATTATTAAAAAAAAAAATAACATAAAAAGTTGTCGAGTTGAACTTTCGAACGATTTGTTATGCTCATTCATGGGTTTTGAATTTTTTTTTGGGTAGATTTAATTTATTATTTTGCCCCCATATTGTTTTTATTAATTATAAACGCTTAATTCAATCATCACAGCTTTTAATTTCTTGATCTTTATCTTTTTATATATCTCAAGTGTTTATTATTATTTTTTATTATTATTTTTAGAACAAATTGCTTTGCTCATTCATTGTTACTTTTTTTATTTTGTTTGTTTTTTTTTTAATTTAACGCTGTTTTTTACTCTTTCTGCTTATCTCTGCCTTTGTTTATCTGCGTGTGTAAATAACAAGAAAACAAAAAAAAACAAACAGACAAAACGTGAGTTAAATATCTCTTAGCTAACTTCGGAGGAGACCCACACCAGGTTTGTCGCAGAGATACGGCCAAGGCACACCCACCAAGGCGAAGCTCTATTCATTCACAGGTACCACTTCACCCTTTATTTTTTATATACTTTTTATTTATTTATTTATTTACCATTTCCCAACGGATATGACGTAGGCAAGTTTTTCTATGATTTTTTGCTCTCTCTTTCTATTTTTGCCGCATAAAAAAACAGTTAGAGAAGTGGGGGAGTTCGGCGGGAGGCTTAACCCTTATATGGTTTGCCATTCTGGGGGCGTACATTGTGTGGTGTGCCTTTGGTTAATTCATTTGCGGTTTCAGATGACGCAGATCCCTTAAGTGGAACGAGCTCTATGCTGTTTGGATGCAGAGAACCCGATATGCCGGATCGCGGGACACGTACATCGGACGTACATCCATTGATGGATTCCATGGAGACCGCCATGGAGAAGCCAAACCGGAAGTGGAACGAACGGAACACATGCATGCAGTGGAACACGACACATTGCGCCCATTTTCTAGTTTCCATTTTCCCCTCCCCCCAGACATACATATATCTATTTATATGATTTTTGTTTACACCGCCAGATTTTGAAAGTTTTCCAAGGAAAATGTGTTTTTTTAATATAAAAAGATTTAGGAATTTTCTAAGGGTTTTGATCAATATACAACATTTTTTAAAAGAGTTTTAAATCTCCTGATTATTAAAAAGGCAGCTTTAGAGAATTTACTAAGGTTTTTTAAAGAGAAAAAGATATGTTTTTAATATTTTTAGAAGGATTAAAAGTTTTCTGGTTTTTTAATATTCAAAAATAAACTTTTAGGTCTTTCCAAGATTTTTAAATAATATTAAATGTTAATTTTTTCGTATTTTTTCGTTCATAAAATTCCCTAAAATTCTAAAACAAAAACTAATAATATTAAATACTATTTATAAATATTTTAAAAGTAATATTTGTAATTGCGCTTTCTAGTTTCTAACGTTATACTTCATAAAATTCCCCATAATTCTATATAATACACATCAGTTAGCCCCAAAAAATTCCCCACATATTTTTTTACAGCTTAAAAAAAATTCCTTTTACTTTTTCCAGTTTTGTTTGGAATTTTCAAGCTATTTGATTTTACATTTTTTGTTCATTATAGCCTTGCCTTAACCGTATCCACACACAGAAAATGCCTTTTTAATCACTCCGTCGCCCATAAATTCTTTAGCC
Organism: Drosophila anomelani; assembly: GCA_035045905.1. Taxonomy (NCBI): domain Eukaryota; kingdom Metazoa; phylum Arthropoda; class Insecta; order Diptera; family Drosophilidae; genus Drosophila; species Drosophila anomelani. The sequence goes on from JAWNOO010000165.1 coordinate 18,460,738, forward strand.
GCATTCCATGCAACCGTAGATATATATATTTTTTCCTGTTTAGAGTTTAGCAGATTTTGTTTGTCGTAGGGATTTTGGAGCCATAAAACGTGGGGGGTGTGTTTAGAGTTTTAAAAGTTGAGGAAATCGATATTACGCATACGCAATGTGCGCCATGTTTACGGGGGCCTCTTTTTTTTGGTCTGGCAAATGCATTCAGCCGGTCGTTGCACAATAACCAGATACTCTTTGAATGTATATATATATATATGAGGTGTGGAGAGTGCCTCTGGCTCTGGGCATGAATGAATGAAAAAACCAGACCACGAGACAACGACATCGCCCGCCCCGCTGCCTGTGCAGTTCAATGCTATTTGTCAATGAGTCAGTAGTCCGTCCGTCCCTCCCTCCATCTTACGAGGAGAACATTGAACGTCGAACCGTCGAACATGGAACGAGGAAGAGTCGTAAAACACATCGACATAATGCGAGTCGCATTTGGGGTCCCCCATCATATCCATTAGTCGTATGCATATAGAGCATTTAGTATCTTTCATCCATTGATGTGGGCGGGTGCGTGTGTTGTGCGTATGAGTGTGTGTTTCTGAGTTTTTTTTTTCGCCCCCCCAACCCAATGTGGCCCCAATTTTGTTTACATTTTTCTCTCCACCCCAAAAAAAAAAGTTTTATTTTTTTATGTGCCTTTCACTGAGCGAAATATTAAAGTTAGGAAATCATGAAAACAATTTTAAAGATTTTAAACTTTAGTTAGGGAAATTTCATAAATCTTAAACACCATTTTTAAGTATTTTTTAATAGTTATTTAAACTTTGTTTTTACTGGATTAAAAAAGTATTTAAATAATTATATTTTTATCAAAGTTTTAACTATATTTTATTGAATATTTTCTGAAATTTATTCCCTCATTGAGAATTTCTTTAAAACATAATCATTAAAAAATAGTTTAACCTATCAAAACCTTTAAAAAATTTTATAAATGTATCTTTTTTTTATTTTTAAATTATGTAACTTAAATGCTTTTTAAATTTCTTAAAAATATATCATAAAAACCTAAATTTTTCCCCTAATATAAGCAATTTTCCTGTTTTTTTCGTGTGCCTCCAGCTTGGCATAAACAAAATGCAGCAGAAAACAGCCAAGAAAAGAGGGAAAACTTGAGGAAAATATTAATGTCTGCCACTTCCGTCTGCGTTTATTTCGAAGAAGGAAATGTGGCTTTTCCGAGCATAGCATTTTCTTTTCGCTGTCGCTGTCGCTGTGAATAATTTCTTAATCAAGTGCTCGGTGCTCGCTGTTCTCTTTGGCCATCATAATGGCCGCATAGCGTTGACATTTTAACTACTTCGTACTCGTCGTGTAAAAGGAACGGAAGTTGATTGATTACAAACTGATTGATTGATGCGATGATGATGATGGGGCGGGCCAAAGAGAGAGACACACGGAAAGAGACCGAAGAACCTGGCGAAATGTCAGACGAACACGAAAGAGATTACTTGGGGGAAGAGAGGAAGAGAGGGTCTGCACTTGGCCTGTCCTTGGGAAACTCCTTTTAGGCGTTGTAGTAAAAACGGAAATTACGGCAGTGTTTGCATATGAGAAAAAAAACTCGACTGGCATTTAAAGGAACTCTTGAATTATTGATTTATGCGATGGTGGAAACAAGTTTAATAAAAATCGATTTTAATCAATCAAAGAGATCTAAAAATCAATCATAAATTGTTTCTTTAAATTTTGAGAGAAAGGTTCTTTAACTGTAAAGTGAAATATATTTTTATTAAAAATACTTATTCTTTCTTAGGTGATTTTTTATATTTAAACATCTTAAAGATTTCTTTTTTTGAGATTTTAAAGATCTTGAAGATTTCTAATTTTGGGGGTTTTAAAGATCTTAAAGATCTCTTATTTTAAGAATTATTTTCAAATCATAAAGATCTTTTATTTTCAAATTTTTAAGATCTTAAATTAGATGATCATCAATTATTATTTTTAGAGTTCCTCAGTTTTCATTACAAATTTCTCCAATGAAACCAAATCCTTACATTTAGAAATTTCTTTAAGAGTATTTCTTTTGCTGCTCAGTTCTCTACAAACAGGCTCTACTGTACCTGGCCAGGGCACTTGACGTAACTGCCAAACGGGCTTCAAAAAAAGGGGCTATACAAAAAATAAAACAAAAATACCCGTAAAAAAATGTATAAAAAAACAAGAGCTCAAGTCACAGTGGCTGCTGCTGCCGTTTTTTTTTTATTATTTGTATTATTTTTTTGCAACTGAGACGGTTGATGTTGCTGCCATGTTTAAGTTCGATGTTTCAGTCGTAGGAGTCCGCCCACACCGGCAACTTTTTAGCCTCTGAAAATCACCCCCGCCCACGGGCAGTAAATCCAAAAATGAACGTAACAACTGCAGCAAAACCAAAATACAAAACACAAAAATTCTAAATAAATGATTAGCGCCCACAAGAAAATATTTGAACATGTGAAAAATTAATACAAATAAAACGAAAAAATATAAATAAAATAAATAAATAAAAAATCTACACCTGATACACTCTTCATCCTCCCTCAGTTATGTGGAAAAGTGAAAGAGTTTTGCCTTAGCCGCCTCTTTCGAGCCAAAATTGCTTTTATGAATGAACTCAGCCATAATAAGGAAAGCAACAAAAAAGAGATGGAAAAAATATAAGAAAATAAAGCCGGGCCAAGCCACGTAGGTAAACTAAGTGGCAACTTTGCACGCAACTATTTGCTCAACCCACAAGATATATATACGTAGATATATATAGATATATGTACATATTTGCATGGAAAATGAGGCAGAGCTTCGGATGTATACATAGCTAAAGTCCATTTTCGTTCCATTTCATTCATTCATTCATGCATTCAATTAAGTTTTACGCTATTTTTTTGTGTTGCTCCTCAACTCAATTTGCTGCAATTGAGGCGAGGATAGTGAGATAGGTTTAAACACTTAAAGAAATAAGGGAATTATTAAAGGGGTTTAGTAATGAAAATAAAATTTAAAAATCAAAGTTTTTAATGGGAAATACTTTTAAAATTTTTGGTGGAATAAAGCGCAGTTTATAGTACATAAATCAGCCTCCAATGTATCTTTAAGATTTCTTTTCTTATCGAGTGCCAATCCTGATCTTAAAGTTTTTATAACATTCAGAAATCCATCGATAACTCTACTTTATATTTTTATAATTTATTATATTTTTTTTAAGACTACTATTTATGAATATAATTTTTTTCAGTGCCCCACTACAGACAATGTGCGACATAATAATTTTTTCCTTTAGCTATTTTATGCCGTCATTGTTGCCACTTCCGCATTATTGCAAGCCCCGGGAGAGAGAGTCTATAGAATGCCACTGGTGATGAGAGACGGTAGCTTAGTCAGCGCTTCAGTTGCTCAGTTAATCAGTTTGTCGGTTCACTCATTCAATAGTTAAATAAGCTAGTTAGTTAGTTAGTTATACTTAGTCGGTCGTTCTACATCGCTGTACAAGCTAATAATGCCTACAAATGAGACATGTGGGAAGCTACGAGGGGTAACGAAAATTAACTATTAGGGATAATGGTTGCTAGGGGAATCGTTATAAAGCAAAAAATAATTTCAAATTCAATTGATAAATATAATTAAATTCCAAAAATACAGAAAACAAAAATTTAAAGTAAATATAAATATTTTTTTTCCTAAGAAACTGACAAAATGTTGCGAATGATTTAATTTATTCAAGACTTTTTAGAATTTTAAATACTTTTGAGTGTGTAATAGAGATTATTCACAAATTAATCAGCTTTATTAAGAAGCTATATTTATTTATTATTTTTAAACCCCAAACAATTTAGAAATATTTAACCCACTTTCCTCAAGTTACCAAAGAGTTCTTCAGTCACTATTTACAAAGTCAGTCATGAGTTATTATTCAACCTGCCATAAAACTCGGACTTATTTTTAAGTACTCCCCAGATAGACATATGAATATTCCCCATTTACATAATTTTCCCAGTTCAGACAGACACACAAATTCAACGATTAGTCAACAATTGAAGCGACTTGTAAGCAACCTAACCTTGTGTGACCAACCAACCAACCCACCCACCATCTAATGACCTCCTCTAATGGTTGCGGGGGGAGATGGTAGCTTGGGGGATTACCTTTGGCATCCATGCTCGGGTCGCTGGCAAAATGTCAAATTGCGTAAGCCAATCAATCAAAATGTAAATAAGCAAAAACCTAATTTTGGTCTAGGGCACGCCCCGAAAATTTCCCAAACCCAAAACATCCTCCCGCCGCCTCCGCCTTTGTCCCTTGGGGAGCTGTGAGCTATAAATAGCAGGAAGCCGCAGCTTTGGCAGCATTACATTTACCCCAGGACACATTTCAGAGTCCCGATTTGACACTTGGAAAAAATGAAGTTCTTTGAATATTTAAATTTATTTAAATTTTTAAAATATTAAATTATCACAACAATATTTTTTGAGCTATTATTATTATTGAAAGAGTTAAGAATATATTCAAAATATTTTTAAGGAAAAACAACTTTTTACCATATTTCAAATATAAAAGAACATTATAACCATTAAAAAAAGTAATTATTTAATTTCAAACTCAATAAATTTCGTAATTTTTCCTTCAGTGCCTCTCGCGACCCGGTCACAGGATCCTTTTTTTGCTGGCATGTGTCTGTGTGTGCGTTTGCCTTGAAGCTTCTCTGGATGCCGCATTATTAATTAATTATATTTCGCTGTATTTGCTTGAAAATGGCAACTGAAGCGACGGTGGGAAAGGTGGGAGCCGAAAGGAAGTTCGGCAACATTGCATAGGGAAAACATGTATTTTCGCATTGGAAAGCGAATCCAATCCAGGATAATTGAAGCTTTATACTGTAAGTGTATGTGTGTGTGTGTATGTAAGGATTGGAGTATGTTTGGGTTTTGGGTTTGTAGCAGGAAGCTTTTTTAAATGGGGTCAAGTTTAATTTGTGCAGCTTGCTTCCTGTTGCCGCTTTTTGCTCTCTGATGCTGGGGGGGGAGCATTGTAATTGCTGGGGGAAACCCTCCCCCTTTTGAGAGAAATGCAACAAGTCGCAGATAAAACAAGGCATTTCATGTTTTCCTATTTTCCTATTGAATATTTTTTAAGAACCAAAGGATTTACATTTTATATTATTTCTTTTTCAAAAATATTCTGCCAAAAAAAGTTCATTTACATTTATCCTGTATTGATTTTTGTCTTACAAAAAACAGCTTCCATAATAAAAGTAAGAAAAATCCATACAAATAATAAAAATAAAAGCATAAACGCAGTTTTATTTAAAACCAAAAGCCTGGGATGCCCAGTTTCCCTTACCCCCAGCTGCGATGTCCAAAGCTTTAGTGCCCCCACTGTGCAGAAAAATAACAAAAGACAGAAACAGCAGAAGCAGCAACAAACAGCAAAAACAACAACAACAATAATAATAGCAACAGTAGCATTTCATGCGACTCCAACAACAAAAACAACAACTACAACGTGCGTTGAATTTCATTTGAAATTGAAATGCTGAAAGCGGCCAAAGAATGGCGGGGGAGGGCAAGAGCTTCAGAGGACCGAAGTCCCAGGGATTTTATAAATATTGCATATGCACCAGATGAACGAATGAAAATACAGTGAAGATTGGTTAATAAACAATTAAAAAAAATAATAATAAAAATATATTTCAAATTTAATTTTTTTATATTTTCAAATTTTCTTTAATAAAAACAAACAAATTATCTATAAAAATTAATTAAATTTCATTCGTTCTTCATATTAGATATTCCCTGTGCTCCCAATTGGATGCCCGTAAAATGGAAAGCATTCCACCGAACACAGTCAGAAATTGTAATTTAGCAAATAACAAACCAAATTCATAAGCTACTAAAGTTACACACAAAGGACCAAGGACATTTTGTGGCTGCACTCCTACCAATAGGAAATGACCATCAAAAGGGAGCAGGAGGAGGAGGAGGAGGAAGAGCAGTAGTTTATATCGCCGCTGCCCCATTCAACCTCCAATTTCAATTCCAACTCGTTGACACAGGCACCGGCGGCCACAGGAAGTCCAATAAGAGGAGATACAAGGAAGAAGCAACTGTCAAGGGAAATGAAAAGGGGGGAAGAGGGAGAGTGTGGAAGAAGAATATTGCAGAGAGGAACCAGAAATAGAATTTAAGAAGGTTAAGGCCACAGCGACTACTTAACACCCTATAAATTATTTTTAGTCCAATTAAAAACGTATTATTTTCCTAACATTTTTATTGAATGTATTAGGCTCCCTATCGAAACTGTTCCTGAAAACAATAAATATATAAAAATTGAAAGGGTATAGGAAAGTCAGCAGAGCATATTTATGGACCCAACTCCCACCCCCCCTTTTTCACTTGGTCCAGTGCATAAGCACAGACACGAACCACACATAAAAAAGTATCTTCTGCAGCCTCTTCTTGGTGTTCTTTTCGTCCACCCTTCCTTGGGGCTGCCGCGTTTTGTGGCGCGTTCTTTGCTTTTGCTGCTGGTCTCCTCTTCGTTTTCTCCCCCCCCTCTTCCCCCTTTGGGAATCTGTTGCTAATTTGCACTTTGATGAAATGCGTTCATGATGCTTGTTGCTGCTGCTGCCGCTGCTTCTCCTCTTCGTTTTTTGTTGTGGCTGCTGCTGATATTACTGTAGATTTATGCATGCAAGCGCATCGACTACAACTTATAGCTCCATTTCATTTTGATGGCACTCTCTGTTTCCTTCTCAGCCTACACCTCCACTCCCCCGCCTTCTTTTTTTTTAGCTATCTTCCTTCCTTTTTTGCGGGAAAGACAAAACGATTGGATGGTGTTGTTGCCACGGCTGCTGTTTGCTAATTCCAAGAATACAACAATTTACGCGTCCTCCCCCGCTAAGAATAAACAAAAAAAAAAACTGAATGAAGGGAAGCGCGTCTCCGCTCTCTATCCTTCCATCTCTTTTCCACTCCCACTCCTCCTCCTCCTCCTCCGCTGCCTTCTTTAACATTCTTTCGCATTTGCAATGCGCCGTTGATTTTCTGTTTTTTATTCCACTTGTGCTGATATGTGTGTGTGTGTGTGTGCGTGTTTATGTTATATGCGCCCTGGATACTTCCGTTGAACGTTGAGGTATGCAAGCGAAATGAGAGTGGAGGGAACAGGGGAGTGGGAGTGGGAGTGGAAGTAGAAGTGGGAGAGAAAGCAAAGACACGCCCGCCCGCACAAAATTTGACCGGAAATCTTTGTTATTGTTATTGTTGTTGTTCATTCAGCTACTGTCAACAATGGAATGTTGCAAATACAGTGGTAGCTCTTCAACTCCGAAAGGGAATTGAAAGTAACGAAAACATGGGCATGGAAATTGAATATGAAATATTTTTGCACAGCCTCCAAGAGCTGTTCTTTGCTGTAACGTTAGTTGAGTTATCCATTTTCAACGCCTGCTTAATTACAATTACAGCCCACGCACACTTTGACCAAAATCTACTACTATTTCGAGTGGCCACAAAAAACAGCAACAAAAACACATTTGAAAACTTTTGGCCGTAGGCCGAAAAGTCACTCTCCTCGTTATAGCCTTCTCCCTTCCACTAACTAACTGTTGTCCAACGCCCCTGTTTGTCAAATGTTGTTGCGCCCTGTCCTCCCACCCTCCTCCTCTTCCTCATCATAGCTCCAAGTTTTGTGCCCCTCCCCCTCCCATGTTGCCTCTCGTTCGCTCCCGCGAACTGTGATTACTTTATAAGATGCTGACGCCAACTCCAATTGGAAAGATGTCCGAATGTCTTTCGGTTCACTTTGCATGTGGGCATGCGACAAAAACAACAACAAAGTATTTTTTGGAGAGTACAGTGGGACAGGTGCAACTTTTAAAAATTAAATAATAATTAACTAAAGCAAGAAAGACAATCCATTTATATCATTTTCTTAAATTTTAGCTAAAATAATTATTTTGTTTTATTGATTCATAAGGAAAGACCCCACTGTACATACAAATTTGGCCCAACGGCTTTTTTTTGCACGTAGGTGGGCAACCGAGCCAACTGTCTCAACCTCTCAGATACTTTACTGTTTTTTCTGTTGCTGGATTTTTTTTTTCGGTGAAGGCAGACCAGTTGCCAGAGTTGCCTCAATGGAGACGAAGAAGAAGAAGATGGGGAGGCTGTGCCAGAGCGGGGAGGGTAGGAAAAATCAGAGGGGCGTGGCTGGAGGGCATGGTGACGGGTGGGAGCCACCACCACCACCACCGTCTTTGTGATGAATTATCATGAAATCGTAATGAGAGACGGTTCATTTGGTTGGCCTTGGGAATGTGCCACGTGTTTTTTTTTTATCACAGTGAAACTTTGATGGAAGGAACTGCAACTAAAGAAAAGGATTTATTTGTTTACAATATTAATTTTTCGATATTTTCACTTTCCTTTATTCTTTTGTATTTTGTGACTATTTTTCGGTATTTGTAAAGTGAAAATGCAGTGGAAACCATTTAAGTAAATCACTGCTGGGGGGGCCCAAAAACAATATCAAAAGCCAACTCTACACGTCCCCAGGCCTAAAACCACTAAAAACTAGACAGCAGCAGCAGCAGCAGCGACAACAACAAAAACCAATTCGTTAAAAACAGCAAATGAGGCAAACCACTCTCCGATTGGGAGAAGCCAGTTGGAGAAAAGCCAGTTGGGAAAAGCCGCCAGTGGAAATGCAAGGCGGCGGCGGCGGCGACAACGAAGCTGTTTTTTATGGCGCATGCGCAGCAGCTCGAGTTCAATCTCTATAAAAGGGTCGGGATGCCAACAGAGCGGAGCTTTGTATCCGCCAAAGCCATAAAAAAACACACACATACGAAATAAAAAAAACAGAAACAGAAGACGGAAAAATATATATATAAAAAAAAAACGCAGACAAGTTCCCGGCCGCTGATCTTTCCAATCAGATACAGTCTCTCTCGCGAGAGAGTCTGCGGCGGTTCGAAACTCTGCTACATCTAATTGAATTAAATTCTGTCAACGGAAATGCTTAGTTTAAGATACATATGTATCTACTAGCTGCACTTTGGAAGCGATGAACCCATGTATGAATGTATCTATGTATATAGATATGTGAATGTACAGCTGGGGTCATAAGAATAGGTTTTAAAATGCATAAAATTCTAAACTTTAAAGAAACTGACTATCTTTGACTTGATTTTTTGTTAATTCATTTTCTGGAATATAAAAATTCATTTAGATTCTAAAAATATTATAAATATTTTTGCTATTATCTTGTTTTTATAGTGTTCTATTTTATTTAGTTTTTTTTTGTGCCCGCGTTGGCCTTTTCTTAATTGTTTTAATTCCCAGAAATGCATACAAAGTGGCATTTAATTAAAATGAATTTCACATTGGCGGCAAAAGCTGGAATCCGCCGCAATGCATTATGCATTTTTTTTTCCTTATGCCCCCCCCAGGGACTTGATAAAGTTTTTATCGTTGTCCTGCCAGAGAATAAAAAGACAACAACAAAGACCGCATAATTGCCCGGTTCTTGATTGAATTTCAAGGTTAATTAGCAGGCAAAGTGGAAGGAAAAACTGGGGGGATTGGTAAACAGTTCTTGGCCAACTTTGTGTCGCGGCGGCAGAAGCTTAAGATGATTACCGACCAGAAAGCAAGAAAAAAAAAGGGATTAAGACAGAGCACACAAAGAGTCCAGAGAGTCCTGGAGGGATTCTACAGAAACTAATTAGAAATCATAACTCAATGATTTCAGGTCAAGTTCTAGCAAAGGATTATATTAGTTGATAAGCGGATTATAATCAAAGATAGAAATGAACATTTATTTGTGGGAAAAAAAAGGAATTTCTATATAAAATAATTCGAAATAAAAAGCTAAAGAAATGTTAGGTTTAAAAACATTTCTTAAATATTTGTTTTTATTATGTAATTATTTGGTTTCCATATCTTCTTAGCTTAACCCCTTTTTTTCTACATTTTCAAGCGTGCCACATTTCCGTTTAAATTGCAATACAAATTTCCTGCATATCTATAGTTCCCCCTAAGAAATATATAGATAAATTTATAGAGTTTGCAGTACGTCATTGATTTCCATGCCCCCATTATATAGAAATAAACCCAACCCCAAAGCCATAAGATAAGATAAACCAGAATTTCAGATTTCTGCAGAGTTGCGCAAAATCGAATTTAATCGAATTTGAAAAATTCCACATGAGTCATGGCACGAAAAATCCTTGAAAACAATTATAGAAATTATATTCGCAATTCTTAAAATCCAAAATTTTATTGAATTCTTGCAAAATAAATGCCATAAAAGTTTAGGTGGTTGCTCTGAAAATGTATATTTCCATTCAAATTGTTTTTAGATCGAGGAATTCATTTACCATTTCGAGATCATTAAGGAAAATCTGGGTAGAAAAACAACAATGGAATCCTTTAAAAGGTGACACTGGATTTTCACGCTTCCCTCACCTACCCACCTTCGTATTTTATATATTTCCATTCCGTTTTTGTTCTTCTGGCAAATGTCAAGAGGTTCCCGAAAAAATTTTTATGGGTGTTTCCCTGGTATTGCGGGTCGTAAAACTATTTTCTAAGGGAACTAATTACCTGTGCACAGGTCAGTCGTCAGGTAGATATCACAGGATGCGCCTCTATGCTGCTGTGTGTCTATGGCTTGACGTCATACCCTAGGGGCAACTTATGTTATGCTAATTTTATTTTTCTTTCAAAACAAAATCAGTAAACAAAGCAAAAAAAAAAGTTTAAACAAAAAAAGACAGAAACAGAGGGAGGGCTGAGGTTGAAAAGCCGGTCCATTTATTGACGCTCCATTGTCAATTTCCGATATTAGCACAGCAGAAAAAAAATCAAATAAAATAAAATAAACTTTGAATGGAGAAGCTAAGAACGTGCTCTTTTTGGGGGGTTTTGGGGGGTTGTAAGCCAACGGAAACTAAAGTGATAAAAATGAAGCCACAGCGTAAGTTAATTATGTAAAAATATATATAGAAGTGACTTTGACTCATGGGATTCTCTGAAATTGTGTGACATTTTAGTGAATGACACAAATCTATGGGAACGTAGGAAATATATGTCTAAAAGCCCAAACAATAGTGGGAAGACCTCAAAGAGCTTCGAGACAAAACTGATGTTTATTTATGACTTCCTTAATCTCCTCCCCTTTCAAAATGACCCAAAATGAGGCTTGGTAACACACATACCAAAATTATTGTGTATTTAAATTGCTTTTTAATTCATATCGGAAGGCATTTGTTGAGGTCTATAAATAAAATGTTATGTACATTCGGTTAGGAATTCAAGGAATATAGCTGCCGATATGGTTTATATTGAGTAATAATTGTGATAAAAGAACAATGAGAAAAGAATTATTTAAAATAAAAATTATTAATTTAATAATCTTTCAATGGTAATTCCTTAAATATTGGCTTATCGTTCAACCAGGAATTTTTTAGTTTCCTAAAGGAAATTAATATTAATTTCTCCGAATAAATATTTCCATCAATCAAAATCCCCGGCAAAAATCGTGTCAGGCGGGGTGAAATCTATTGCAAAGCCCCCAGACGCCATTAGTTCTATTATAAAATGTCAAAAAGAGATCAGACAGAGGCTATATATACACATATATATATATAAATCGTATGTGGCGCTAGTCTTATCAACGGATTACATCTTATTTTTATTTTACTCGCAACAAAAATGAAAAAAGGTAAGAAATAATAACAAATAAATCTACGCAAAATGTTTATTTATGGCCTGGCACTGCTTTCGCTTTGTATTAAAAATATTCTTTCGAATTTGTTTTGTTTTGGTTTTCTCGCATTTCTAAAAATGCCGCAAAATATAAATAAATTATGATTTTGTAAGGCCTAGAGAGAGAGAGGAATGGAATGTGCGGTGTTGATTTATGGGCCGGTGGATGGCGCGAATATCAGGTATTTGCGGAAAGTGATACCTGGTGGGTGGTGTAACCAAAGGGTTAAAGTATTTATCCGTACAGGTACGGAATTGTTGGGTTAAGAAATACCTTTTCAGTTTATTTACTAGTTGGCGATTTCCAAGATTTATACTTTTTTCCATGAATTTGAGTTTAAATATTTAAACATTTTTTGAGTTGGGGAGTCCAGGAATTTAAGAAAAGTATTTTAAATATTTAAAAGATTTTTAGAATAAATATTTTTAGGAAAAATTATAGATTAAATGATTGGTTTTCTAAGAATTGCCATAGTTGACATTATTTATATTTAATTTTTAATTTATTTCGAATTTTTCAGTTCCAATTTTGGTTTACTTTTTGAATATTTCAAATATTGCAGCTGACTTGTAAAAAAAACCTTTAATAAACCCAAAATAATATTCCTAATTATTTTAAAAATTAATCAAAACAAGAATTTATTCATGGCTTCTAAAAGATAAATTTAAAACTTTAAAACTTAACTATTTATCAACTAATTTTTAACATTCTTCAGTATCTCCTCACTACAAATTTATAGGAAAAATCATAAAATCCAAAGTCTTGACGATGACTCACCTTGTAGGGCAACCACTCGGCAGCCGTCCTGCTTGAGCCGACGATGCAAAATGCTGATGATGGAGTCCATGGCCATGGCATAGGCTCCTGCTCCTGCGCCTGCCATTTCCGGATTCGTCTGGCCCGACACACCCTCGCCATTGTACAGGATGAACAGGCAGAGCTTGTAGCCCGTCTGGATGCGCTCCTTCAGCTCCGGCGACTTGATCGTCGAGGCCAGATCAATCTTTCCGTTGGCCAAGCGCCGCAGGACGATGCTGGGAATGCACAAGTTGACGGCGCCGCGAATATGCGACTCGCTGTACTCGTGAGAGCCGCGGCAGTCCAGCAGGATCAGATCCTTGGCGTCCAGGGAACGCAACTGCGACTGGAGCCACTCCTTGTTACAGCTTTCCTGCTCCGTTTCCGGCATGTTGACGATGGAAAATATATCTCTTGGATATTTGCAATATTTCCGAGTTTAACTTTTTTCCCCTTTCTTCTTGGCTCGTCTTCTTCAACGTTTTTTTTTTATTTGTTTTGGGTTACAACAAAGTTTACATCATCTTTCGTCTTCTGCTTCTCGCTTCGTCGTCTTCTTCTTCTTCTCTTCGGTTGCTTTTGCTGCTCCCGCTGCCGTGTGTGTGTGCGTGTTGGTATTTGTGTTTGTTGCTGCACACACACATACACTTTCTTGCGCGCACGAAAAAAATCTTTGAAATCAAAACGAAATTTTCTTGTTTTTCCCTTTCCGACCGACCGATGGAAACTGTAACTGGGCACTGGGCACTGTTTTGGTTTTTACGGTTTTCCGATTTTCTCGTTTGCTGTTTTCTGTTTCTTTGCACTCCGATTTTTTCGTTTTTATTTTGATGTTTTGTATCTACCACACGCACACAAGTGCGCGCCAAATCACAACCGTGTGTATGTATGTTGTATCGCGTTTGTGTGTGCGTCGAGTGCTTTTATAGGTGTGTGCGATGCGACCGCTTCACTAAAACAACAAAAGCGACAACACACCGTTCTGAATCGAATCGAAAAAAACGTGGAAACCTGTCGCACAATAATTAAAACATCCGAAAATCGTTGAACGTTTCCCAAAAAACAAATGGATCAATATGGGGAGCTATAATTCCGCGGCCATATATCAAATGTCCATATTTTGTGTTGACTTTCGTATTTTTTGAGGAAAAAAATTTGAAACTTGTTTCTCAGCTGCTCACGGCTTTTATACTGCTGCCGTTCAGCAGGTCTTTCGTGTGGTGCCCTAAAAACTCAGAGCCGAAGGAATAAGGTACCAAAACGCTAACGCTTCAGCGGCCGACGAGACTTCGTGTTTTTATGTCTCTCTCTCTTTTGGTTCTCTCACATGCACTCACCCACACACAAGTCAACCGAGAGTGAGATAGAGAGGGAGGCAGAGCAACTCTCCAAAAAGGTGAGCACAAGAAACATTGAGAAAGGAAGATACATTTGTATCTTTAGCAAGCCGAAGTTTAGTTATCCTCTCTGTTTACAATCTGTAAAAAACAGTATCTTTTTCTGCTACATTTCAACTGCAACACAAAACAAATAAAATCGAATATAATTTGTTAGATTTTTGGCATGAATTTTGTATTTTCTAAGAACCTAATGCTATTATCAATCAACCTTCATTGATGGGGCGCATAAATTCAAATGTATCTGCACATTCATTCCCCCAAACTGGGATCGCAAAATCTCACCTGCCCCCGGTGCCTCTCCAATCTCCACTCTTATCTCTCTCGCTCTGCGACTATTTCTCCACACGCTCGCATAAGTTTTGTGTAAAGTTCATTGATATTTTTGTGCATTGGTATGCGTGTGGCCCATGTTGATTCATTGAATTCGCCAGCTAAACTAGCTCTCTCTCGCTCTCGCTAGCCAACTCCCTCGCACCTACACCCACCCGTCACCACTCCCACCTACTTTTGGGTGAGAGGCCCCAGTACATACATACATACATATGTATGAATGCAAAAGTTAATGGAGCAAAAGCAAAGCAAGTTGGAGCCAAAAATGTGGAGAGGGGAGGGGCAAAAGGAGTATGGGAGATAAGAAGTTATGGAAGCCAGATGCCAGAGGAAGAAGAAGAAGCAGAATCATCAATGAAGTTCTTGTTGGGCAGCTGCTCTACAAAGGAAAGCTCGTGCCCCAAAAAATTCTCCCCTAAGCTCCAGTTATTTTGGAGACTCGACGAAATGTTTAATTTTATAACCATGACCCTGATATTTACACACGAAATGGAGGAAGGCTCACTTACACTCACACAAATCGCATGGAAGGACAATTTCAAGGATATGCGGCGCGTGCAAAAATTTCTCCACAAACAACAACAAGCCAGTCAAGGCGCCTGCGTCGCATCAGCATCAGCAGCCCCATGTACAAAGTTATATATTCATTTATATATATATAAATATATATATATGTATCGTTAGGTAAAGCCCAGCACAACGTGCTTTTGTATCTACACACCCATAGATACACGTGTGTGTATGTATTACGAATCGGCAACGACTTTCGAGCAAAATTTTCATGAATGAAAGTCCCACGCAGCAGCGAAAGCCGTTGGATAAATAAAGAAAGAAAGAAAGAAAGGCGAAATGGGGGGAGGGAAAGAGTGAGAGAAGCGGCAGCACGGAATCTATGCTTAAACCCACGCACTAAGGCGTTGCTCGCTTTCAGCTCCAACCCAGCAAGGTTGCGACTTGTGGAACCCGAGGAGGACGTGGTGTCCTCGCTGCTGGGGGAATTCAGAGGTGCCGTTCCCCAGGACACTCGTTTTGCGTGGGAGGCCACCAGCTTGTCTGCCAGCCTGCAGAAGAAAGGGCGGAAGAAGAAACTGTGCAGTGAAAGAAATTGGGAAAGACTTTAAAAATGGGTTTCCTTTTTTTTTTTTAATTTTTTTATTTATTATTTAGAGAAAAGAAATACTAAAATCGATCTTAAAACACATAAAAAAAGCTATAAATTTAAATTCTGATTAAAAGTGTGTCTAAAAATCTGCTTTAAAATATTTCAAGGCTATTTTTAAGTAAGCTAAAATTTTTATTCTACATTTTTGTATTATTTTGGTTAACAAATTTTAAACTGATTTTAGTTTATTTCATAATTTATAAATGTTTAATTATTTGTTAGATTTTTCTACCATTTTTAAATAGCGCAAAACTTTAAATTTCCTATCAAAAATATATTTAAATTTTCATTAAAATAATAAACAGATTTTATAAACCCAAATAAATTTTATAAAATTATTTCCAGTGCCGCAGCCAAGCTCATAGGAATTTCAGGTAAGCACCTGGGGATAGCATACTTCAAAAAGCTGCTCAATTGCATATTGCGGGGAATGGCCTTGCGCCTTACTTTCATTTTCTGACACTGTAGCCACCAAGGTCAAACCTTGGGTTTCCGTTTTTTTTATTTTTTTTTTCATTTGAGACCCAAGTTCAAAGTCTAATTCAAGCGCAAAAAGGGAATACCCATTTGGAGGACTCAATGAATCACTCCAACGCATTATCTGTCTTATCGCGGGCAAACTTTAATCTATTAACTAAAAAATTGAATTACGTTTTTTTTTTTTGCGCAGGTAACTTGCGTGATTATCAAAACCAATTGTCTAATCAATATACAGATGATGATGACGTCTATATAGTATTCATTCAGTCATGGCCATTTCCGATATGGATGATGATTCCAAGCAAAAAGGAAAATTCTGGGAATATAGGAAATATACGGAATCATAATGATTTGCAATCGGTTGGCATTTTTATCGAGTTTTCTTATAAGTCATGTTGGGGAATTTTATGCAAGATATCCATATTTGTTTTGTGTTCAATTGTAAATTATTTATCAAAATTCCATTTAGTATGCATGGCAATGATTCACTTAAGAATGATTAAAGATTGGTTTTATATCGAAGGTTAGCGAGAGAAAGAAATGTATTTATACCCGCTACCCATAGGGTAGAAGGGTATTATAACTTTGTGCCGGCAGGAAATGTATGTAACAGGTAGAAGGAAGCATTTCCGACCCTATAAAGTATATATATTCTTGATCAGGATCAACAGCCGAGTCGATCTAGCCATGTCCGTCTGTCTGTCTGTCTGTCTGTCTGTCTGCCTGTCTGTCTGTCTGTCTGTCTGTCTGTCTGTCTGTCCGTCTGTCCGTATGAAACACTGGATCTCAGAGACTATAAGAGATAGAGCTCTAATTTTTTTTCGACAGTATTTCTTATGCTTGCACGCAGATCAAGTTTGTTTTAAATTTTTGCCACGCCCACTTCCGCCCCCGCAAATCATAAAAAAGCGTATTAAGCGTATATTTTTAAAGCTAGAGTCGCGAATTTCGGTATTTATATTAAGAACTATAGTCTGTGTGATCCCTGAAAATTTGGTTGCGATCAGATAAAAATTGTCAAAGTTATTAAAGAAATAATTTTGTATGGCCACAAACGGCTGCTGGCAGCAAGCTTCCTTTGGTTGACCAATTAGACCAACTAAATATTCTTATCAGTTCTTGGTTGTGTTCGAAAAAGAATCTTATAAGATATTCGAGAAGCAATTTTAATAAATGGTAATAATTATTAGCCGCTTAAATTCAATAATAACGCGTTTTTACACACATAAATACATGTGTATGTATTTTTGTATGCATTGGATTATATTACACTTGCATTTGCATTTGTCCGTTATGTTCTAAATTGAATTAACTGTTTTTCTGGCGTCCTGACGCTTTTCTGGTTTAAGTATGGGTAGCGGGTATCTCACAGTCGAGCTCACTCGACTGTAGCTTTCTTACTTGTTTTAATTATCAAAGTAAGAAATATAAAATAAAAAAAAATTTAAATAGAAATATCTGCAAATTTGTAATCTTAAAAATAGTAAACAATAAAATTCTCCCACACTACTTTTTCACTCCGCTTTACTGACCTAAAACAACTGAAATGGGATTAAGAATTGGCGCAACTGATTATCGCATTTCCGTTCCGCCTGATCAGACATACTTTACTTTACTTTACTCTCACACTCATTTTTATTTAGCATCAAATCATCATCCCACAGCCAGTGGCCAGAGTTCCAGCCCCCAGAGTTCCGTTCCGAAAGATTTTCTGTGAATCACTCGCCCATATGAGCCAGCCAGCGGATGTCGGTGGGCGCCACTCGGGGTCTCTCGACAATCGACAATCTGACGATCGACGTGCGTTTGACGTTTGACCAGAGACCAAAGAGGCTGAGATATCTCACAATATATTCTATATATAAATATAGATTCCTCCTTCTTCCCGCTTCCCAGTATTTAAAATTCATGGCACTCTTGATGACGTTGTTCCAGACAAAGTGATGCTCAATTTTATAGCCGAAAGTCTTCTTCAGTTTTAAGAAATAAAATAAAATTTCTAGTTATACTTTAGGCTTTTAAAATGTGTGATATTTTTAATATATTTTTGTTTGATTTTAAACTAAAACAATTTGTAAGAAAACCACATGTCGTATGAGTAATATTGGTCAAATTTTTGACATTAAGTATACGTAATATTAGATTGAAGTTAAAATTCCTAAAAAAGCTTAAAATTTAACCCTTCTAGGCAGCCAAATTTATTAATTACAACAAATTACAGCACTTTTTAGATGAAAATATTATTAAATATTATTAACCCTCCAAAGTAATACAAAAAATCTCTGGAAATCACCATTAAATAGCCAAACTCCAGACCTCTGATTAGAGTAAAAAAAAGATCTGAAACAATCTTTCAACCCACGCGAGCAAATGTTGCCATTGATATGAAACAAACTGCCACCTGACCAAATGACTGAATGACTGAATGACTATTTAACGAATTGAAATTCGAATGACGTTGGTTCAGGATTTGTTGGGCCCTCGGTTTCAGTTCGCCTTTTGACTCACCCTCAGCTCTTGGCCCAGCCTCACGGTGGCTTAAACACACAGCCAGTGTGTGCCACGTGTACCTCTCGAAAAAAAGGGAAAATAATAAAATGAAATAAAAGAAAATACAGGATGGGTGAAAGGGAAAAAGGGAAAATGGAGAACAGGCACCTACGCCAGAATCAAAATCCTTTTGACGTCATTACCGGTGGCTGCTTGGTGAATTTTGTTCAAAGAAATTTAAAAGAAATGCTGGGAATTAATTAAAACATTATTTTATTGAATTTCTTAACTTGAAATATTATATTAATTAAATAGGTAATTATATTTTATAAATATTATCATTAAATATAATTTTTAAAAGTAAAAATGAATAAATTATTGTGAAATGGGAATGGAAAAGAATGAGTTAAGATTGAAAAGGTTCTTTACTCTTTCTAAATGTAGTATTATTCTTTTTTATTATTATTTTATTAACAAAACTTTTCTATATTATCGTTTATTATTATAATATTTTAATATTTCCTTTAAAATTATCTCATACTCCCCTCGTTTTGACCCTGTTTCGGGTGTTGACTTTACAAGCTTTTATTTTTAAACTAAAGCATTCAAGCGCAGAAATTTCTGCCGGCTTTTCCACATTTCTTTTTTTTCATTTCGCCACCATCATCATCATAATCATCATTATTGTCATCATCATTGTCGGCATTGTCATCACCCGTTCATCCTTCTTCAATTGAAGAGGAAACAACTGAAAAAAAACGAGTGTAGGGGCTAACGAAGGTTAATGCGGCACAGTGTTTGACCCAAGGGGTCAAGCTGAAGGCAAATTAATTGCGAGAATTGGGTGAGACAGCAGCTAGAGAAAGCGCGGAGCTACTGTAATTGATACAAAAACAAAAAAAAAACGAAATAAAATATAAAACTGAAAGCGAAATTGCAGCCAATTGATTCAATCAAAAGTCGGAGCTAAAGGGGCGATGCTCTCAAAGTTGGCACTTCCGTTTTAGAAAAGCAATTTCCCCCCTAGTCCCCTCTCTCTCAATGATAATTTGTAGGAATGCTCTTGGTTTTTAATGTTTGTTAATTATATTGACACAAGTAAATTTTTTAATTAAAGATGGGGGAGAAATGGAAATTAAATCTATTGGAAAAGTATGATATGATTTTTTGATAAATATAAAAAGCTCAATATTATGTTGAAAATATCATAAAATATCGAAAAATATCTAATTTACTGATAAAATATCGATTTTTTCAAATTTATTGAAAAAAGAAAACAACGATTATAAATTAAATATTTAATCTTAATGTTAAATCTTTAAAACCCACAGTTTGTAATCTATTATATAAATATTTCCCCAAATTATACCAAATTTCCCTTCGATTTGTGACTAAATTCAATAAATCTAGAATTTTATTTAAAAACAAAATATTCGCCAGACAATTTCAATTGGAAATATTTAATTTTAGCCAAAAGTAAACCGAAATTACTCCCTACTTTCGACCTTGTTGTAATTTTGCCCACCAGAGTGGCGTTTTTTGGGGGTGTCACAGCGCCCACGCAATAACTTGGCACCGAAAAAATAAGTAAAATAAAAACAAACAAGAAAAAAAGGAAATAAAAGGAGAGAAGACACCCACAAAATTCTATATACAGTTATATATTTTTGATAACGCTCCGCAGCGGCGGAAACACTGCACGCCCACGTCCGAGCAGCGCAGTCGGCGCTGCCGTTTTTCCAGACCACCAAGCCGCCATTCATTTTCACCAGCTGCAAAAGGCACAAAAAAAACACAAAAAAAAAACGCAAACAGCGAATAAGCAGTAAAGATACAGATACAAAAACCCACAGATACAGAGTTACACAGGGCGACACACAGATACACACGAACGAACATACACTGCGGCAACATTTTACGCATTCCAATCGGCCATGTGGGCGGGCGTCCGCCTCGGCCTCGGCCGCTGCAAAATTACAAATACTCACAGAAAAATTAACAACTTATGAATGAAAAGCTCCGGAAGAGCGTGGGCGGCGCTTTCTGCGGGCTGGAAGCTCCGCCAAGTCTCAATAGCAATCATATTACGCCCGAGCAGCGTCCGGAGCTTCACAGATACACACCGAATATTGATTTAAATCTCCAAAAATGTGAGCGCAACCTTGAAATGTGGGTGGTGGTGTGAACTGCAGGCCTATGCGTGGGCCGAGCCTACAGGGGGTGTGATGTTTAATTAATGAATTTCTTTTCGTAAAAATCGCCTTTCACAAACTTTGTTTGCAATTGGAATGTACATATGTACATTGCTTTTATGGCTTCCAGGGAAATCCTTGACTCCCTGAGACACTTTGTTTTCTTTTCAAGTTTATTTTATTCATTTTTTTTAAATAAATGTATATTCATTTATTTAAAAACAACAAAGAAAATATACTTTAGCAAGGCTTAACAGTTTAAAGAAAAATAAATAAATATTTCTTTATTTTTTTCCTTTAAGATTCTTTCTTTTTTATTTAATTGATAATTCAAGTTTTATGTCTATTTGAAAACTATATTATTATAAATCGTAAAAATACTTTTAACTTTTATTTTATAAATGTCCTAACATCAAAAATCAGACACAATTACAAATATTTAAAAAAAATGTATAAATATTTATAATCAATACCACAAATTTTAAAAAATTTGTTTAATAATTATTTTAAATTGCATTTTTTAAATAAAAAGCAACGATTAAATTAATTTAACAAGCTTCGAGCATATATTTAGACCGAAATATATAAAAATGTAGAAACTTTTAGCAATGCCATTGATAATTTAGTTCTAAATAAGTATATATTGTTAAACATTTTATTTACTAATTACTTACCACATTTTCCAGCTTCT
The DNA here is from genome assembly GCA_035045905.1 of Drosophila anomelani. Lineage (NCBI taxonomy): Eukaryota > Metazoa > Arthropoda > Insecta > Diptera > Drosophilidae > Drosophila > Drosophila anomelani. Next base: position 18,482,074 of record JAWNOO010000165.1, read on the forward strand.
ATTTGTTTTAAATTATAAACATATTTATGAAATTTAAACATACTTTATTTATTCAAATTATAAAATCAAAATTATCGGCGCCTTTTGAAAATACCAAAATAGATAGCTACTCAACGATAGCTACTCAACGATAGCTCCATCGATAAAACTCATATCGATATGCTTATATTTTGGTACACTTTCCACATCCCTAACAAAGAAATATAAAATACAAAATTAAATGCCAAATAATTAATATCCGAAAATAAGTTCCCAGACGGTTTATATTAACAAATACCCGGGACGAAATGGAGTCGGATACGCTGGACAAGGAGAGTGCGGCGGCGGCTTTGAAAAAGCTAACGCAAAGTGAAAGTCCCGAGAGTTCGATGACACTGTCGTCGTCGGTGAAGGCAACGGCTGCAGCGGCGGACGAGGAGGCGGAGGAGGAGGTGGCGCCGCCGCCAACAAAGAGACAAAAGACTGTTGAGGAAAAGGAGAGTGCGAAGGGGGACGATAGCGAGGAGAGCGAAGATTTGGAGGAAGATGACGAGGATGATGAGGAGATTCCCCAATTGGTTTCCACCCGGGAAATGCCCTCGGTGAGGGTGCAGAGCACCCCAAGTAGTCCAAGAAAATTTCAACGTATCCCCGTCTTTATTGTTGACTATCACAACGATGTACTGGAATTTATCTATCGCTGCCTGGGCACTCGACATCTTCCCCTGGAGAATAATATCCTGGTGCATTTTGACTCGCATCCGGATCTGGTTATACCGCGGCACATAGCCGCCAGTGCGGCCTTTGACAAGGACACAATGCTCAATGAGCTGAGCATTGAGAATTGGATTATGCCCACTCTATATGCGGGTAAGTGGGAAGGATTTTTCACTGGAATTTTAATTATTTTAATCCTTGCCTGCGCAGGTCACTTCAATCGCGTCGTTTGGCTTAAGAACTCCTGGTGCCAACAGCTGCCCACTGGCCGGCATCAGTTCAAAGTCGGTCACAAGGAGGATCGCATAGGCGTCGATTGTCCTTTGGATTACTTTATAGCCGATGGCAATTATTGCACCACCGATGATCTCAAGGAAGCCAAAAGTGTTGAGCTGCAGGTTCATGATGCCGACAACGAGAATCTCGATCCAAAGGAATTCTTAGCGGAAAAGGATGCGCCGGGCTTTGTACTCGACATTGATTTGGATTTCTTTAGCACCTCGAATCCGTTTTTGGAAATCTACAAGGATGCCGATTGCTACAATCAGCTGAAGGAGATCTTTCATTTCGAGAGTGTGGAAAAGATCAAAAATTCGGGCAGCGCCACCATAGCAGACTACATGGCCACGGCGGATCGCAGGCAGACCCAGTTGGATGCTTTAAAGCAAATCTTCTGGCATTTGGAGGAGGAACGCACCTTTGAGGGACTGGAAAAGCCCGATGAGAAGGTAATAACTCCAGAAGTGTATGCCAAGATTGTGAGTCTCGCGGAGCAGCTGCAGGAAAAGTATCCAGACGATGAGATCGATTGGCATTTAATCTTCGATTCGGGCAGCACCACCGACAATAACGGTTTACCGCATCACATTAGCACCGCCGAGGAGCTCGAATCGTATTTTACGAATTTCAAGAGGTTCATTGAACGTCTACCGGTGCCACCGGTAGCCATAACAATGGCCCATTCGGCCCAAGATGATTATTGTCCACAGGATCAGGTGGCGTTCATTGAGGAGCGCGTCCTACGGCTGCTTAAAGAAGTTTTTGGGGAGAAACTGCACGATAAAGCCATTTTACATTATATGGACGATCCCTGGGATGTGATGAAGCTATAAGCGAATTATTTAATATTCAAAAAAAGGCTTCTTGGTTCCGCGAACGAACGATGTAATCAAATCTTAAAGACTCCCTTGGGTTTTGGGTAAAGTAGTGGTGCCCCCGCGAAGCCAAGAAGAAGTAGTGATTATAAACGAAACGAAAACTCAAAGATGGAAAATCCAATTATTCGATTATAAATAATATTTTTTACTTAAAATATACATACGCAACGTATTTATTAAAGACATACAAAAACAAGGCACGAATTTTTATTGAAAGTTGGAAAAATATGAAGATTTCTATATAATTTTTGAGATAAGAAAACCATAAAAAGTTCCAGAGAAACATTGTTGATTTAATGAGTATTTATTATAATGTATAATTGGGAAGTGTTATGCAATCCGTCTTGTACAATATTTTTAAGGCAAACACGTGGCCATTGGAACTGTGGTGGGGGTTCCGAATGAGTGTCAGAGTCCCCAGGGCAGTCAACTTTTAATTGTTGACCCCAATTCGGGGCCGAAATCAATAAGCCCCAGGTATAACTTTCAGTAATGTTTTGTGGCTCATTCGTTGAGGAAGCTTTGGCTTACAGGATATCATTTTGAGAGACATTATTGTGAGTTTTGCTTAAACTTTAGCTTAAAACTAAACATTTTGTTCTAAACTAATTCCATTTCGAAAGAAAAGTTAAAAAAATATACAAATTTTCTTTGAAAACACACAAAAAATTCTATAAAATAGTAAAATTTATATAAAATGTAATTTCTAACGAAATGGAATAATGATTTAGTTTAATATTATTTTTACTCTTTGGCCTCACAGTTCCTCCTTATCACCTTTCGACTTCTTGTTCTTTTTTTCACTCTTTTTGGGTTTCGGTGGTGGCAGTTCCTCCTTGAGGCATTCTCGCTCCTCCTTCCTCTTGAGCACATGATCCTCGCACAGGTGCTTCTTCAGGGACTTTTTATCCTGGAGCTTAAAATACCAATCACTGATCCTTTCCTCGTATTCCTCCAACATATTCTCGCATTGAGTCTTCATTTGGGTGACTTCCACCGGCGGTTTGTCCCACAGTTCGTAGGGTATGCCCAGATCCACCTTGACACCCTTGTCCACCAGACCGTGCAGGGTTTGGAAGGTCTGCGACATGCCCTTGGCAAATCTCGTGCTGTCCGTCCGCTCCTTGTGCAGATTGTACTCGAGTACACGCTCGCAAACGTTCTCCAGGGACTCCAGCAGGCGGAGCTCACTGCGCCGGTATTCGGTGCGCTTTTTCGGCTTCACATCATCCACGGAGTAGCCAATCTCGATCACATCATGGGACTTTCCGGTCTCGCCGAGACGCGCCTCCAGTTCGGCGGCCAAGATTTTGCACGCTTCACAGCGATTGGCATAGCGAACGCCCTGCTCCTCCTCGGGCGATTGCCCACTTGTGACCTGGAGGAGGAGTGGCAGGAGGCCCAGATAAATGGTTAATCCTTTGAAGCGCATTTCCACTGTTTGATTTGCTCCAAAACAATGATTAAATCTGACGTGGAATGCCGCTTAATATTGCGAGATAAGAAATGAGTGTTGGAAAACATCCAGTTCTGAGATGTTATTCAACACTTTAAACAAAGGTTTACTCATTATCGTTATCGATAAGTAATCGCCTTTGAAATTCACTTTTCAACGGCTCCCCTTGGCAACCAAAAGGCTCCAAAACAAAGCTTTCCCCCCAATTCCCGCCCCACCGGCAAACATTAAATACTTTCACTTGCAATTTGGTAAAAAATAATGTCTCACAAGAGATTCTATGTGAGATTGGACCTGCAACTCCATGCGGTTGGTGGAATCATTGTAAAATAATCCATATTTTTAAGATCATATCTTATATATATAATTGCAGCTCACGTGTCCCGGTGTTTGGCTTTGCTCCCACGGCTACTTGGAGGCCACGGTTAAGACTTTGGGCTATTACTTTCGAACGGGAGCCATGGAGCCACGATTTCCTATGCTGTGCCATGACCAATTCACAATGGAGGGTTATTTCAAGAATGTCGAGTGCCTGGAGGATATGCATGACCTCCTGAGATCCGAACAGCTGGAGATTACCATTTGGCAAAATGGTCGAAGGTTGGCCTACTTCATTGGAAACCTCTCGGATGTGATGCAGCCCACGATTCCACGCTTGAGCTGTGCCCACAGTTCCAATGTGCAGCTACTGATGAAGGCCACACCGGCATTTCCTGGGATTTTGGCTCCCAAAGTAGAGCTCTCTGCCCAATTGACGACGCAGGACAGGAAAAAGGGTTGCAGTTGTTCGGATTTCAGGGAAGAACAGCCGATGGCCAATCGGCATGTGGAGAGCCGTTGTTTAACTCGATTGGAGCAGCCACGAAAACAGCAGCAAACTGTGTGTCATGGTCGTCAATCCAATTGTTGTCCGAGTTGGCGAGGAGGAGGTTCCCCCCAGCAGCAGGAGCGACGCCTGTCCTCCTGTTCCAGCACAACTCAGTTGAGCAGTCTTAGCCAGAGTTCCTCGTTGACGCCAAGCAGCAGCAGCCATTTGTCCACACTGCTGGATGATCATCATCAAAGCAGCTGTGATATTTGCCAAGCATACAGACGCATGTTTCCACAATATTAAATACAAGGAAACAATTATGATGAACACCTTAAATATATTCCTTAAAATCAGTCTGTGCAAAGACATCCAAAATAAGAGTTAGTATTAAATTATAGGGCGCTGCTCGTGGCCCTTCCTCAGCCTTCAATTGATTCCTGAGATGGATGCAGGAGCGGGCGATGTAACGCAAGGTGCTAAAGACATATGGTTCCAGTGGCAGATGCAGGCACACCAAGGTGGCATATAGCCAGCGGGCAAGCCAGACATCCTGTAGAAGATCCACCCCCTCCTCCGCTTGTAGCCACTTGCTTAGCATTTCAAGGAGTTGCTCCAAATCGTTTTGCGTCAAATGCAGTATTATGCTGAGCAGTGGCTGCTCTTTCCGGCAGAATTCCTGCCACTTGTCCTGATCGGTGGTTAGAGGCGGCTCGGCTGATTGATCATAGTTATTCTGGGCCAGCTCCTTGCGCACGATGAGCACCTGGGAGCGGGCAGCTTGAAAGGATTTTACCTGTTGCTCCCGCCATTCCGGTGTGGGCAGCAGGCATCTAAAAGGCGGCAGAGCGGGCTGAAAAATAGAACAAGGAATGAATTTAAGAGTTGATAGGCGCCTCAGTCTCTTCTATTTACATTCTCCATCATTTGCAAGATATTGTTGGCCACAGAATCCTTGATTTTCGAAGATCTTTTGGTCACCACAGCCGGGCAGCGTTTCCTTTCGTAGGCCATGTGCATGAGGTACTCCTCCCCGGATTCTGGCGGCTTCTCTGGATCGAAATTGGCATCTGGCTCGCGTATTTCCAGGGCCTGCAGTTGAAACGATTGTTCTTCGGGGTCTTGGTGCATTTTTGTGGTTAATTAATATTGTTTATTTATGTTTCCCCCAAACAAAATTTTTGAAGCCAAAAAGTAGAGTGGCAGTTTGTGGAAAGTACAAAAAATACTAAAACAAAATCTATCGATATACCAAATATCGGCTGCAGGCAGAAGTTTGTAAGTTTTGAAAGTATGAAAACCGTTAATTTGAAAATTTTACAGATTTTATAAGAAATATTTGGACATGTTTTTATAAGTTGTCTATTAATTAATACAGCTTTTGGTTATCAATTTAAAAAATAATATAAATCATTTAAAGACATATTTTCTATTTACCAAGGCAAATAAATCAAAATAAATAACATTCTGCTTTAAGTAAAATTAAAGCAATAATTTATTTTGGTTAAAAGAGCTTCTTATCTTATTTTATTTAAATAATGTTTAATAAAAAACAAAAAAAAAGTGAATTCCTAAAATAGATTATTGGCAGAAATCTTTAAAATGTTAATTTACAAAGATTTTGGTTTAAATAAAATTATTTCTTAAGTATAGATTTAGGATCTTTTTAATTTCATTAATTAGAGGTTATAAAATATAGCACCCTCCCAGCTAAATATACCAAGAAAAAGTAACTCGATTTTATTAAATTCCAAAACAAAAGGTTTCCCAGAAAATATGCCGCTAAGCAGCTTAACTAAAATTTCATTTTATGGGCGAATTTTATGTTCACTTTTTTTTGTTGTTCTTAAATCTTAAATGTAATGTAATCAAGGCAATCAGCGGAAAAATGGTGGCTTTCCCTTGAAGCCAAAAAGGACATTGTTATACAAGCGTCCGGTGTATGCACGTATCCGTATATTTTTAATCAACGCCAGCAAAACGGCCAAGACAAAGCGATCTTGGCCATATAACAAAGCCCGATTGTATGATGTCCCCTGCTTCGTCCAGGATGCCGGGGACTACGGCAATAATAGGACTATAAAAAACGCATTTCATAATTGTCTTATGAGAGTGGGGAGCGGGCGGGCAGGTGGCCAGTCAGGACCTCGACTCAGGCTCAAACTCAGTTTCAGTTACACAGTCACAGGTCTCAGGTGTGTGCGTGGGGCTTTTGTGCGAGTTCCTTGGGGCCGTAAAATAGTCCGCAAGGATATAGAAAGGAAGAGGGAGCGAGAGAGAGGGCCTGGGCTCAATTAGCTGTCAGGTGCAGGACGATGTTGTTGCCCGGAAAATCTGCCTTTTATTTGTTCCGCTTCAAGCATTGAATTTGCAAATAGTTATGTTTATTAAATTTATCCATTTTAAGTGCTTTGGTATTAAATTTAAAATTCATTAAAAGCAAAAGTCCGAGAGACGAAGAGGGGGAAAACACATTAGCCGGAGGGAAAAAAAGAAAATAAGAGACGGAAAAATGGGAAAAGGGAAAGGGAAGCGGAGACATATGTTGGCGAATTGAAATTGCAGACATTTCGGCTCTGCCACTGTTTGTATTTCCTTGTGCACTGTTAAAAAAGGTTGTAATATAATAGGAAATATTATTTATTAATTATTTGATAGTTTTTCAAAGATATATATTCGTTAAATCATTTTTAAATTATATAAAATTTATACAAATGATAGGAAAACTCATTTGATGTTATTTATATGCCTAATTAGTAAAATTACTTTAAATGTTTTACAAAAATTAGGTATAATGTATTTATAAATACTTGAAAAAGTATTTTTTCTACTTCCTAAGCAAATATATTAGAGAAATTATCTATGTAAATGTAAGAAAAACCCTTATATATTTTTTTCCTATGCAAAATTATCAGTAAAATATCTTTACTTACTTTTTAATCCATTTAAAATAACAAAAAAACCTTCCAAAAAAATATAATAAAATACAAAAACTTCTTAAGAAATATTTTTTCACAAACTTTTACAAGTAAAAAATGTTTTCTTAAATATTTTTATCAAAAACTACAAATATACTTAAGAGTTTCCTTAAGAAAGGTGCAAGAAAAATATTTAGTTACATGTAAAACCTATAAAATGTATATAAACATTTTGTACTATAATTACTACCCAGCTAAAAAATGTGTAAATATATTTTAATAAAGCAAAATAAAAGTATAAGCCTAATATAAGACATAACCTTTATGGTTTCCTAAATTCTAGTAAAGATATTTTAGAAAAATCATTGATTTAAACATTTTCCTTATAAAAAACCTAATAAAATTTGTTCCATGTGCGTTTGTTAAGGATATCATAAAAGAATTGTTAAAAGGCAACAAAAAGCAAAAGGAAAAAGGATGTAAAGAGCGGCAGCAACATGCGTCTAGAACCAGACATCATGTCGCTGCTTTCCTCTTCATTTTCCACGCTTTTCCCCATTTTGTTTTCTTTTTTTTTTTTGCTGGCAAAAAGAAAACCTAGTGCACGCGCATTTCCTTGGCGTATCCTGTTCCTTGTTCCTTTTCAGTTTCTGCTGCACTGAAGTTTCAAGTTTCCTCGTAAAAAGAAATGTATCCGCATTTGTTTTTGTCAGCAAAACTAATTTCCATGGCTGCAGGTCGGCCTACGTTTGCATAAAAAAAATATATATACATATATCTTTAGGGTTTATCTGTTTGTTTTTGACAGTTTTCCCAGTTGCTGTGCTTTTTCTACTTTTCCTGTTGCTTGTTTTTCTTTATTTTCCCCCGCCTCTTGAAAGTTATTTGCCCGCAACAAATTTTGTGCTGCATGCGCGCCTTTTAACCTTTTTCTTGTGTATCTTTAATCATTTTTAATTGAAATGCAAAAGGTCTTCCAGTACCAAAAGGGTCTTATCTTGTTACATGGCACTCTGTGACCCCCCTTGGTAAACTCTCTTATGACCCTCTGCCCCCCATCCAATTTGGCGGATCATCATTTGTGAAATTTTAAGGTAAATTACTTTCATCGTGTGCGTAATTTAAAATTCAAATCAAATTTAGTTTTGACCTTTTGGCGAAGGCTAAGGCAGCAGCTTACTTTTCATAAAAAATTACAGCCTTCGATTGAGAGCACATATATTTCAGTTTGAACAGTGTTTTGTTTTATAATTTTAAGGGCTTTAAGTTTAATTTATGAAATTATTTGTTATTTACTTATTTATTTCTAGGCAAACCCCCTAAAAAGCCTAAAAATATATTACTCCTGAGCAGAGCTTAGCAGCCCCACAAATTTCAATTTTCAATTTCTGCCCAAGGTCCTTCCTCCTCTGCCTCCTCCCCACCCACCAGCAAGGACATACACAGAGTCAGAGTCAAGGCCTCGACAGATGCGGCAGCTCGTATTTGCAACAAGTTTTAAACACAAAAAAAAAAAAACTGGGTAAAAAAAGAAATAAAATAAAGCAGGCGCATTTGCGGTGGCTCTCAAGGCGGCGGCGGCGGCGGCTCGTGTGTGTGTATGCTTAACCCTTTTCCCTGCACCACCAACCAACCACTCACCCACCCACAAACTGTTGCCTACACCACTTTTCAAATCATTCCACATCCGCATGAGCATCCGTAGCTTTGGCAGCCTTGAGTGCTAAAAATATATACAGCTAAAGCATATCAAAAGGTATAAAATACAGGACAAGAGGCGGCCAGCAGCAAGGACTCGCACGTTAAGGAAAAATATTTAGGGAATATTTTGAAATTAATTTGGAAAAAATTTAATTCTGAGCATTTATGGTGTTTTTGAAGAGTTTAGAAAATGTCTTTGGGTTTGTAAATATTTTTATTAAACGAAGAATTTAAGGTGTATTGGGTTTAACCTTAAATTTAATAGAATATTTAATAAGACTTTAAAAATAATAAAAAAAAAGTTTTAATTTAAGTCTGCAAAGCGTTTGGCGTCTTGAAAGCGCTTAAAATATTTTTGAGCTTGTAATTATTTTTATTAATAATGGAATTCAATTTAATCGAAAGGAAATTGGATTAACCTTAAATTATATAGAATAAATATTGCTTATACATTGGGAACATTTATAAAATAAGAACTAATCATAAATAAATATAATTAAAATATATTAAATCTTTGACATGGCAGAGAAACCAGAAACTATTAATTAATCATTAAAAAATTGCATTTAGAAATGCTTTAAAAATGAAAGGAACATCCTTGAATGAATCCTAGAATTAAATTAAATTAAATATTTCTAAAAGTAATCTCTCTATTTTATTTATTATAAAACAATAATTAGATTTTTTTGTACTGTACAAACCTAAACATAGAATTGTGGAAATATTTTTAATGCCATCAAAAAGTGGGGACTTGAAATTAAAAGTCACCGAGCTGTGTTGTTCCCAATGCAGTGAATCGTTTAAAATTGTATTTCAATTATTGTTTTTTTTTTCGAGGAAATGGGTTGATTTTTTCCCCTTCCAACTCCCCCAAAATTCGATAGCCAAACTGGTCACCGTACCACACTGCGTATACACAATATCCGGCCCTGAGAATTGTGTGTGTGCTACTGATTCATTCTTTTTTTTTTTCGGTGGCATTTATTTTACTTTTTGTATTTCTCTGCGGTTTGCGTGCTTAATTATGCACCAGACCGAAGCCCCTCCACCCGATTCTGACCATATCCTGAACACCATATGTATATATACGAACTCTTCCTTTAGCTTGGGGGCCAGCTTTCGTCAAATATTCTGGCCCAGTTCTGGCAGCAATCTGTGCCAAATGTCTTTTTTTGCCAGGCGTTTTGTCAGTGTCTTCATTCCATTTCCAGTTTGCTGTTGCCCTTTTATGGATAAATTAGTTGCCAACGCACACAGACTGTGTGTTTATATATATATATATATTGTATATGGTATATGTTCACATATTTGCCCGGGCAAATCTAATTGAGTTTGCTTAATTATTTAGATTAGCAACTCACCCGAAAGACAACCACCGACAGCCCGATTTATCACCCAAAAGCCCCCCCGAAGGAAGTTTTCCGAAAGCCAGCGCAGTGATTGCTTCAGCCAAATGTTCAACTGGGAAAATTCGAGGGAAACTAAAACTGATTTTCCGCAATTTGTTAAGTTCTTGCCAGCAGTAGATTATGGATATATATATATACATATATATTTATATATTTGGCAATTTAATTATTAGTGAATTGATTTATAATTTATGTAAACTTGAATGTTTGGTAAATATTTTAACAATAGTATCTGTGCTTTTTTTAATGACTGCTGAAATAATAATGCTGGCTAATTGTTGTTCAGCTTTTGTTTATAATTACGCAGGGGGAAAATATTTACCATCGACATAAATTTTTAATTATGTCGTGCAGTTAATAGAAAGTCGTTTTTATACCCTTGCAGGGTATATTAGTTTCAGTCAAAAGTTTTTTTTAATATTTATTTAATTGTTAAACATCCAAAAAAAATGTTAGCCTTAAATTTGGTTTGCACGTTTTTTAAGGGAAAAACAACCAACACATTAATGCTTTCAGAATTTAATTTCGTTTATTTTTGGCCAAGATATGATTTTTTAAATCTCCAATTTTACATTTATATTTTCAAAACCTTTCTAGATCAATTCTCCCATTAATTCTGATCAAGAATGTATAAGGTTTATGTGGTCGAATATGACTCCTTCCTGTGTTAAAACGTATTTAAAAAGATGGTTTGAAAGGGTCGTCAGACCGAAAAAGCCACCAGCGGACAAATTTGGAACTACGGCTTGTGGGCAAGGGGGAGAGCTCTCTGTTTTGTTTTGATTATTGCTTACACACGCATACATATGTGTTAGTTGGTTTCATGCTCTATGTATGTGTGCGCCATGGCGGCACAGCGATGTGTGGTTTGTTTTGATTATGTTTTGTTTTGATTATTGCTTACACACGCATACATATGTGTTAGTTGGTTTTGTTTTGCATGTATGTGTGGCGGCCATCATTAGAGCTGATAAAACCGCGATATTATTCGAAGCTTAGAACAAGTGACAGGCTAGTAATAATGCCCGCCAAACCATACCTTTTTTAAATGATGACTTTTAAATCCGTTTTAACACGAGAAGGTGTCTTTTGCCACCAAATAAACCCCATATATTCTTGATCAGAATTAATAGGAGAATCGATCTAGCCATGTTTTGGAATTAAAATTGGAAAATTATAGATTTGAAAAATCGTAATTTGGCCAAAAATACACCAATTTCAAATCGGAAAGCATTTTTCTCTTTCTTTCTGTATTCTTAGCCATGTTCTAAACAAAAAAAATTTTTTGGATTTTTTTTAATATTTATTTAATTGTTTAAAATCCAAAAAAAATGTTAGCCTTAAATTTGGTTTGCACGTTTTTTAAGGGAAAAACAACCAACACATTAATGCTTTCAGAATTTAATTTCGTTTATTTTTGGCCAAGATATGATTTTTTAAATCTCCAATTTTACATTTATATTTTCAAAACCTGGCTAGATCGATTCTCCCATTAATTTTGATCAACAATATATAAGGTTTATGTGGTCGAATATGACTCCTTCCTGTGTTAAAACGTATTTAAAAATATGGTTTGAAAGGGTCTTCAGACCGAAAAACCCACCAGCGGACAAATTTGGAACTACGGCTTGTGGGCAAGGGGGAGAGCTCTCTGTTTTGTTTTGATTATTGCTTACACACGCATACATATGTGTTAGTTGGTTTCATGCTCTATGTATGTGTGCGCCATGGCGGCACAGCGATGTGTGGTTTGTTTTGATTACGTTTTGTTTTGATTATGTTTTGTTTTGATTATTGCTTACGCATGCATACATATGTGTTAGTTGGTTTCATGCTCTTTGTATGTGTGCGCGATGGCCGCACAGCGAAGTGTGGCGGCCATTATTAGAGCTGATAAAACCGCGATATTAATCGAAGCTTAGAACAAGTGACAGGCTAGTAATAATGACCGCTAAACAAAACCTTTTTTAAATTATGACTTTTAAATCCGTTTTAACACGAGAAGGTGTCTTTTTCCACCAAATAAACCCCATATATTCTTGATCAGAATTAATAGGAGAATCGATCTAGCCCTGTTTTTATACCCCTGCAGGGTATATTAGTTTCAGTCAAAAGTTTGCAACGCAGTGAAGGAGGCATCTCCGACCCTATAAAGTATATATATTCTTGATCAGGATCAACAGCCGAGTAGATCTAGCCATGTCCGTCTGTCCGTGTGTCCGTTTCTACGCAAACTAGTCCCTCAGTTTTCAAGCTATCTTAATGAAACTTTGCAGTTAGGCTTCTATATACTCTCACTCGTACATATGTTGGAACGGGCCGGATCGGACGACTATATCATATAGCTGCCATAGGAACAATCGGAAAAATCTACGAACAAAAATTATAACTTTGTCAGTTTTCAACCAATTTTTACCAAATTTGATATTTGCCCATTTAGTATTATTTCCGAATTTCGGTTTTAATTTCATGAAAATCGGCTGACTATATCCTATAGCTTCCATAGGAACAATCAGGAAAATAAAAGAAAAAACCATAACTTTGTCAGTTTTCAACATGTTTTCACCAAATTTGATATTTAGCCATATTTTAGTATTTCTGAATTTCGTTTTTAATTTTTTGTTTAAACTCTGCAAGGGTATACAAACTTCGGTGAGCCGAAGTTAGCTTCCTTTCTTGTTTTAATTATTATTGTAGGTATTTGATTTTGTGTGGTTGATAATTAAATATTAATTAAAAGAATTAGGCTGGGGTGCTCCAAAAATTACTGAGGGGGTCTTTAAAGGTCTTTGAAATGTAGAGGAAATGTTTCTGTTAAATTTCGTAGCATACTTTTTTGAGCCTTTGAAGGATTTTAGTACTTTCTGAAATATTTTATTTTATGGCTTTCTCTTAAAAACAATTAAAAAACCACATTAAAGGTTTCCTTTTAATAAATGAAAGTATTTTTTACAAGAATTTCCCCTTTTAATTCAATTCCATTAACAGCATTTATGATATGTTCCATCCCCCCCTTGAGATACTTTTCCACTTCTCCATCGAAGCTCTTCCATAAATCATCATCATCTTCATTAGCTTCGTTGCCTCAGCAGCCACGTCACTCTCAATTAGTTACTTTTGCAATTCCCGGAAGCCAAGGGAAAAATCAAGACTTAAATGCGATAGTAAAAATATTTCATTTTCAATTCAATTTTTGCCCTCGAAGAAAAGCTCGCTGGAAAAATCCCTCCCACACAAATGGCAAAATGTTTATTTGAAAATGTTTTCCTTTCGTTTTATTGTTGCACGTTTCAACTTACTTCAGTTACGATTTACAGTTTGCTTTTTCATTTTCTTCTCATTTCTGTTTGTGTGACATTTAATATGTATTTCTTTTTCAGTTTTTGTTGAGTGTTTTTTTGTTTTTTTATATTTAAACATAGTTGGCTGCACACCAATCGTAACGTAAAAAAGAGAAGGATATAAAACTATGCATAAATATTGATGATGAATACCAACGACAAAATGTACAAATTATTGATGCCGACAAAAAAGTAACTTAAACTTATGCAACATAAAAATGTTTATACTTTAGCCAGCGCTTTATATTAATATATGAATTATTTAACATTACATTTAATATATATATATATATTTGTTTAATCTATATAAAATGTTTTTTCTTTTGCATATTTTCTTTTTTAGGCCAAGCTCATAGAGGAAATAGGAAAAAAGCTCTGAGAGATAAAGAGGTTTGTTTTCTTTTTTTGGGGATTTTTTTCTTTGTTTTTATTTAGGAAAGTAAGGCAGCAATTTATGAAGAATTTTGTTTTGTAAGTCGGGACTTGTTGTTCTTTTGCTTTTGCTTTGGTTTTTGTTTCAACTATTTTTCACTAGAGGAAAGTAAGGCAGCAAGTTAAGAGTAGAGAGTTTTGTATTGGTAGTTCAGCAAGTGCTTTGTCACATTTAAGCCGCTTAAGTACACATTTATAAACACCCATATACATACATATACATATATATATATATATATATTTGCTTGTATAACTAATATATATATAACTACCATAAATATGTTATTTTAATATGCCTGGATTTCCATTTATATATATATTTCATTCTGCCATCGATTAGCCATCTAACAACTCAGTACAAAGTTTTACTTGTATGTAGGTCCTACACTCCTTGATCCTTAAAACTAATGCCAATTATTCAACACTAAAAGGAGGCTTTGGGAATTTTAAAGGGAAATATAGATAAAGGATTCTTAAAGAGAAATAAATTTAGATTTAACAGACAGCAAAATAAATACAAAATAATAAATAGCCGCTTTTAATTATTTTCTATTTCGTCATATTTAATGCTTAAAAAATATATAAAATGAAACATCCTTCCACCAATTTCCCTCATTTATCCCTTCACCATTTTCGCTTTAATTTTTACCACCAAACTATGTCTACTTGGACATTATTTTTTATTTTTTGGACTACTTGCAGCATATAAACAGTTTTTTCATCATCAAAAGCAGCTGCCAAAAAATTCTAAATTCGTTTTTATTTTGAAGAAAAGGAGAACCAAAAGGAAAAGCTGAATATTTAATGTAATTTGTTGTAATTTTGTTTTAAAAATTAGTTAGGCACTTCCAACTGCAAACAATGAAACTGGATTCTAGTTTTTATCAAAAAATCTCTTTGCTAAATAGGAGTCTAGGAAATGCGAGCATCGATTTGATTTCTTTTTTTTTTTTTGTTATTTTTTGCATATTTTAGTTTTTATATTTATAAAAAAATATTATTATTCATATAGTTTTAATATAAATTTGATGAAACTCTGGCAAGCCTCTTGAAGCTGTGTGTGTGTGTTTTTTTTTTCTAATTGTTTAAGCCTTTAATTTTTTGTTTTCTTTTATGGTTTTTTTGGTTTATTTATTTTATTTTCTTTTTGTTTTTGTGGAAAAGTTGCTTGTCATTGATAGTTTATCACAAAAATTTCACTGGTCAAGTAAGTTTGGTTAGAGAGGAAAT
Organism: Drosophila anomelani; assembly: GCA_035045905.1. Lineage (NCBI taxonomy): Eukaryota > Metazoa > Arthropoda > Insecta > Diptera > Drosophilidae > Drosophila > Drosophila anomelani. Next base: position 18,497,222 of record JAWNOO010000165.1, read on the forward strand.
GTTTTAGGAAAATCATTTAGAAATTAGCTAAAATTTTGAAATATTGATTTTTTAATTATTAAAATATATTAATAAATATAAAGAAAAAATGTCGAGCTGAAAATCATATCAAAATTATTGTAAATTTTAAAGTATTAAATTTTTGTATATTGAATTCAAGGTAACAATTATATTTTTATTTATAATAAATATAAATCTTCTGCAAAATAACATCAATTAATTTATCGCACGATTCATGTCGGATTCCTGTCGGATTCTTGTCGGATTCCTGTCGGATTTTTGTTGGATTCCTGTCGGATTTCCATTACATTTCTTTAAGGAAAAGTCATAAATAATGTAATCTATTAAATTGGGAATCAGCAATAATGGCTTAAAAATGTGTTTTATAATTTTAAAGTATTTTATTAATTAATAAAATATAGAAATAATTATTGAACAAAATCTGCTGTGTTTTTAAAAGAGGTTTACGAATTCATTTTAATTGTTTTTAAGGGTTTATTGCTTGCAAATGTATCTTTAAAAATATGAAATAATTTTGTTCCTCATGATTAACCTTTTCTTACCACAAAATCCTTTTCACATGACCGTAACTAACCAAATTATGTTGACCAGTGTTTTCTCAATGCCTTAACTAACGTTCCTCGAACGTTAACAATCACTCAAAGTCGGCCTGACGCTGGCCCAATTTGCTCCTGAACCCCGACATGTGCTTCCCCAGACTGCGGCCCGCTGACGAGATAATCGAGGAGGAGGACGACGACGACGACGATGACGATGACGACGCCTCCTCAACTCCATAGTTGGCCTGATATGTGACTGGCAGCTCTGGCGACGGGGCCAGGAGCAAACCTCACGTCCTCACAAACTTGTAGACAATGAGGAATACCATAAAGGATAAAGCCACCAGGACCACGGCTGTGACCACCTTGGCGCAGGTATTCAGTCCCGATTCATGGGGATTCAAGGGTCTGGAGCTTGTGTGAGTGGCCGATCTTCTCCGTTTGGTGGCCAGGCCACGGGCCAGAGCCGGAAATGCCAGCGACTGGGTGAAGGTGAGCTTGTGTATGGACTCGCTGAGGCTATACGGACCCACCGAGCCCCGGGCGGCGGCCCTCAGGAGGACATACTCCAGATCCAAGGCATCGAACAGGGAGTAACGGGCAGTCATGGTGGAGGACCTACGCCGGCCATCGTGCCTGGAGTCTCGCTCTCGATCGGATTGCGGCTGCAGCCAGGGATCGGAGACGCGCTGCTGGACGCCCGCCGCTCCCACAGCGTAGGCGGAGCCGGAGGATGAGCCGCAGGTGGTATTAGCACCTGCACCGGAGCTACCACCACCACCACCACCACCACCGGCGCCGCCCAGGCTGACCGCGGCCACGGAAGTCAGCGACGACGTCGTCGAAGACGAGGCCGAGCACAAACGCAGATTGGTGGCCAGTCCGTTGTCATGGAACTCGTTGGCATCCTCGATGGAGGTCTGATCCGGCGAGGTCTGCGCCCGTTCCAACGCGGCCGCATGTTTCATTCGCAAGGCGAACAGCCTGGCATGATCCGGATGCAGTAAAGCACTCGATTTCCTTCGCCCATTGCCGCTGGGCACCACACAAATGCTATTCCTCATGCCCCGCCGGCCCAGCGACAGATTGGGTGATCCCTGCGTCGGTGTGCTTGTGGGTGACACATGACAGGAGCCGCCGCCCGTCTGACCCAGCGGCAGATTATGGATGCCGGGCGGTGCTATGAAGGCATTGGGCGAGGGTGAGGCCTGCACCGAGTCGATGCCCGAATCCCCGGCATGCAGGGTATCACAGTAAAGCGAACTCCTTCGGTCCGTGGACAGGCTCAAATGATTGGTGCTCCGCCGGGCATTCAGACTCAGGTTGGTGCTCCCGATACTGCCGCTGCCGCTGGGCCCCCCGGCCACCGGACTGCAGACACTTGTCTCCACAATGGCGGGGAATACAAAGGACTGGCCATCCGCCTCGCCGCGCGGAGAGTCCTGCAAGAGTCCAGATCATAAGATATAAGATAGGTAATATCAAGGCATACATATATCTGGGGGGTATTTATAAGGGGGATTCGGAGGAATCTGATAAAGCTGGTTCTCGAGTGCAGTGTGTGGGGGGAATTGCTGCTTTTTTTGAGAGGGCGCTTAAGGTGGCAGTGGTTAAATCTCAGTGGTGAAGACGGTTAGTTTAGGTGGCTTAAAAAATCGTTCTTTCTTTCGGGTTTTATATACAGGGTGTGGCTGGTGACTTGGCAGTGTTTACTTACACTTACACAAGGTGATAATCAGGTGTCTGGGAGCAAGGAATGATCGATAAATTAAGGAAATTTCGAATGTAAAACTACTTTAAATGGCTTAAAATGTATTTAAAAAAATAGCGGCAAATATTGAGCAAAATGTACATTAAATTTGTATTTTCTAAAACATTTTTGTCATAAATATTTATTATCTAACAATTTGTGTGACACTTAGTTATTTTGTAATGAAAAAAAGTTATATTGTTTATTAAAAAACAGCTGCTTAATTTTGAATCTCATTTTTTTTTAAATTTTTTAAAACATATTTTTCCAAGAAAAAAGTGGTTTGAAATAAATATTTATAATTCTTTGAAATATTTAGAAATATTTCAATATATTTATTATCCTTTAAAATATAATGAAATATTTTAAAATATTTATTATTCTTTAAAATATAATGAAATATTCTAAAATATTTATAATTCTTTCAACGATTTAAATACAATTTTGCTTGCTATATGAAAACAGGCTGGACAGGCTTTTTATTAAATGCAATATTTCTGCCATATTTACTCTAATAATATCTACATTTTATGTTCAAAAATATTTTATATAAATTATTTTATCAATAGAATTTTATTTATTTCAAAAAATTTTCAATTAGAATTATCACCTCAAATTAAAACCAAAAATTCCTTATAAATTCATCGACCAACCCCCACCCACATTTGTGCAGGGGAAAAAAACCATATTTTTTAGCGAAAAAAATGCCCAATAAAAGTACATAAATAACAACGAATTCTAGTTTAAAAAAAACTTGTGTAGATTACACAAAATAACCTCAAAAAGTTGGGTACTGTGGTCAGATTTGTACAAGTTAGTAGTCAAAAATTAGTTACAGAGCTAGCGCACTCGTTGAGGGCTTTTTAGTTTCAACTTGAAATCGAGGCATGCAAAAAAAGTCTAGTTTAGTTAGGGATATATACTAGATATATACTAGATGTTTAGATATATAGAGAGAGAGAGAGTGAGAAGACTAGAGAGAGAGAGAGAGAGAGGCTGGATAAAGAGATGAGGAACTGGATGGAACCATACCCGCTGGCCCTCGGGGCCGCTGTTACGACGCAACTGTACGAAGCCCTCCTGTCGCAGGAGCGGCTATCAAAACCAGACCAAGAACCAGACCAAAAAACCAGCAACAGTACCAGAAAACAGTACCAGAATCAGAACCAAATCCAAAACCATAACCATAACCATAACCATAACCAAAACCGAACCAAACACGCAACGCACACACAATGGGGATATGTATGTTTTTTGAGGCGGGTGGTGTTTTGGTGGTGTTGGTGATGGTGTGGCAGTGGGTGGTGTTGTTTTTGGTTTTATGGTATTCAGTGGTGTCGGTGTAGTGGGAAGAAATAGAGAGTCGAAGAATCAAATTAACGCAAAAACGCACAACGCAACTGGGCCCCAAAAAAACTAACAAAGTAAATTAATATTTATAAAATAATTACTTTAAAAAAAACTACAAGTCTTTGGAAATCTCCCAGAAGTTGAAATAAAATATCAGAAACTTTAATTGTCAAAAATGTACAGGAATGTACAACTGCAAAAACATTTCACAAAATAAACAAAAAATAAAATATAAAACGAAAATGTCTCAACTTTCGAAACTGTTGTGATTCTTATTATTTATCTCCCCAAAATTATCACATTTTTGTTGTCTACAATTTAATAATTTTCTTGTTTTTAAACGGCACACAAAAAAATAAAGGAAAAAGTACACGTTCTAAAAAGGAGATTTTAAAAATGATTAAAATTACATTTTCCTTTTATTTGTCGTTTTTTGAAAAGATTTCTAAACCATTTGAAAGTATACAAAAATTTTCTTCTTTTCTGCATTTTAATAAATATTCTAGATATTTTTCCAATTTAAAAATGCCCCTAAATAAGCTTAGAACTTTCATTTAATTTCAATTCAATTTTCCATCACACATTTTGCCCTTTAAAAATGGCTTCACCCAATTTTAGAACGTGATTTTCCCCGACGCAACTTAATATTGGGGAAAAACGTAACAAAAAATGGATTGCCTACCTGGCTGGGCCACACCTGCAACAGTGGCAGCGAGCAGGAGGGCTTGTTGTTGCCGGACGGCCCAGCTCCTGTTCCTGGCCCCGCCCCGACTCCGCCCGCCGAGGACGAGGTGGCCGATCCCTGCGATAGGCTGGTATAGTGCAGGTGATTAAAGCGCTGGGCATCGCTGCTGCCACCGGCGCTGGCCGCCTTCGTTCGCGTCGGACTCTCATAGCCGGTGGAGTCCTCCGAGGATGTGGTCTTCGGGGAGCGCCAGAATCGCTTCAGGCGCAGCTCGCGCCTTTTTTCTTGTTTCTGCAAAGAAAAAAAAATCAGAAAAAATGCAACCGCCAACTGATTAATTGGGATTTTCCATGTTATGTTCTAGAGGTTCATTAGTGCTATTTGGAGAAGGGGAAAATCGGTGAATGTTTACAACAAAAAAATGTATACAAGTGTTCCTTTGCTTGGGATTTTTTACAAACATTTTTATTTCTCTTGGTTATGGGCTTTAAAAGTTTGTTTTTTGTTGAATGCACTGCTAATTGGGTAATAAATAATTGAAAATATAATAATAACACAAAAAGTATTAAATAAAATATTAAAAATATAAAGAAGACTGCAATTTGTTTAGTTATATTTAATTTTTAAGTATTTTAATACAGAGACTTTTGATTGATGAGCATAATATTTTCCCAGGAGAATAAAATGGCTTCTCCAATTTAAGAAACTCTTTTATGTTGGGAGTATTTTATAAAAGAAAATGTATTTGTAAAACAATTAATATATGTAATAAACAAAAGAAAAAATTCTAATTGGTTTTGTTTAAGAAAAAACTGTACATAAACAAGCAGGTTAATTAGTGTTGCTTAAATGGTTATAAACAGTGAAAAAACCTATAAAATGTTTGGCAAAAATCCTTGAATATATATGGATCTTATTTTGGATTATTTATATTCCTAAAAATTTAATAAAAATCTCAGACAAATATCAAAATATATTCCATCAAAATAAAAGACCTATAAAAAACTTTAAAGACAAATTAAAATAAATATATAAAATATTTCTTATATTTTTATCTCTATTAAAATTTCCACCTTTATGGTTTTTCAAAATTAATTATTTCCCCCATAATTACGCTTCGTTCAAAAGTGTAATTCAATTTATTCCCTGGCGTGGGTCCTTTGTGCATGATTGTGTGTGGGGGGAGTGCGTGGAAATCAATTGATTTTGATATTTTCATGCGGCGCCAAATAAATATTTGCATTCGGAATGGCCAGATGCAACATCGCCTGTCGAATTTTTCGCGCATTATTTTTTTCCAATTTAAAGTGTGGCATTTGCTGTTGTTTTTTTTTTTTTTTTTTGCACCCACAATTTGTATGCATGTCAGCGGAACGAGAGGAGTGTGTGCCGTGTCTCTTCGCTGTATTATAAAAGGCTTTTGTGTGTGGCGTAGTTTTTCGTTAACAAATGGCAACTACATAACAACAATGACTCGGAGGCGGCGGCAGAGACGTGACTTGGCCAACGCCATGTTGCATTTGCCGATAAGCCGCAGTTGGTGGATGGCAAAGGGTGGGAGGGAGGCCATTGTTTGCCACGTTGTCGGCGGTGTTTTCAGTTTTCAGTTCGATATTTGGTGTTCGTGGCTTCCTTGCAGCATATTGCCAGCATTGCTGTGTGTGTGGGAGTGTGTGTTTTGTTGTGCCTTCGCGGTGTGCTTGCTAGGGTGGTCCTTTGATGGGAATTCAATTGAAAATGGCAAGGAAAAGTGTCTTAGGAAGTGTTTTAAGGGTGCTTTTCTTTCATATTTAAATTTTATTTTATTAAATAAAATTTATAAAATTCGAAAATTTAATTTTGGGCCTCTGTTCTATACTAATTTTAGTATTAAAAATTCCTTTTACATTAAATTCGATATAAAACGTTCCTTTTGACGTATTTTTAAGTGTTTAAAACAAATTATTTTGTGGTATTAAAAACAGCAAGTAAAATAATTCTATTAATAAATTACAAATAAGCTTTAAGTATATATAAAATAATTATTTTATAGTAGTTAACACAATTATTAAATTAATTGTAATATATATTTCTGAAGATAAATCATTAATAAAGCTCAAATATATATTTTAATGTGGGAAACGCAGTAATAAAATAAATTATAGTCTATAAATTGTACCACAAGTATATTAAATTATTAATTATACTAAATATATATCCTATAAGTCCACCCTTTAATCCGTTTTATATATATATTTTTTTTTACCTGCATATTTTTTTAATATCAAATCCGTTTTATGTGTTTGGTATTTCATCCCCAGTCCGTTGTGGCGCAAGACGAAAATCGATGGAAAACTGCACAGGCATAAATTCTGCAAGAAAAAATAAAAACGAGAATAAAGAAAATGAAGAGGAAAGGATATAAATCAAGGAGTTGCAAGGAAATGCAGCAGAAGAGTTCACTTGACCCCCGGAGACCTCATGCGAGTGCCGCAGATGTCCTGCCTTTCAATTCAAAAAGGAAAGAAAGACGGAAGGAAACATATTTCAATTGCTTTCACCTTGTAAAAAAATACGTATAAACAAACACGATTTTTTTTTGGTTTTTTAAATGCTTCTTTTCAATTCGATTTTAGCTTGGCAGGAAACTGTCGCACATTAACACGCAGGCAAGGACAATGGCAATGGCAACGACGCCATTAGTGTTTGACAAGGACATTTTACACACACCCAGGAATACACACACACCCATAGATTGTACAAAAACCGCAATATGAAGAACAGACCTTCCTTCCCACATTCATGGTGGTCAAGTTGAAGGATATATATACTCGTGTGCTCGTCCTGCCAGGCTTGGATGAATGCTTTTGCGACGCCTGCGAGCATAAATCAGTCCCCCAGACACGGACACGAGCAAGGATCCGGAGTTACCCCCTCTGGTTCCCCTTTGTTTAGTCCCATAATTAGTTTGAGCAATTCAATTCCTTAGTTTGAATTAAGTTTGCCTCGGCTAATGGATGTTGTTGACAATCTTAAGTGCTGGTAAGTGTCCCCGGTGGCCGATAATTTAGTGTTTACTGTTTAATTTCATTGGTAATAAATATATTTAATTTATAATATAAAGCTCTGATTTATTAAAAGCTTATAAATTCTCACCAGCTTTGATTTTATGCTGGATTTCATTTATATTTTTTTTGCACATATTTGTGCAAGAGGTTTAAGCTTGTTAAACGTGGTCGGTTTCGGGATTAACCTTTAATGATATTTAATTGTAATTAATTCGATGCGATTAACAGGGCAATGGTGAGTAGAAATAAAATAAATGGCATTAAAGTTTAGCCTATAAATTTACAGAGAAAATTGAATTTTTCCTTTCGGTGAGCTTTTTTTTTTACAGAATTCAAAGGTAATAATATTTTATGCAATAATATTTTAAAGGGTATCTATTGATTTTAAAAGAAATTATTTAAAATAATTATCAGGGGCATCCCAAATAATTTCTATAATTTTTAAAACATTAAAAATGGTGTTTAAGAGTAAGCAATTAATTTTGAAGGATTTCCATTAAATTCAAATTAAATATTTTAATCAAAATAAATATCTTTGGACGTTCAAAAAATAATTATAATTTTTGAAACACTTTAAATGATGTTTAAGGATAAGCGATATATTTTTAATTTAAGTAAATTGAATTGAAATATAACATTTTACCCAAAAAAGTAGGCTATAAAAATCGAGAAGGAAACACTTCAAAATGTGTCAAAAATTGTAAACCATTTATTTTAAATTTAATAAATTATATTTTAAAAGGTGCTATAAAATTCTACAAAAAAAACTTGTATGTACTTTATAATTTCTTCACCAATTTCTTTGATTGCCTCAAGAAAACCAAAAACTTTGACCACTTTGAAGCGTTCTTCAAGTTTCCCAGCCACAACAAACTGGCCACATATTCACATACTATAGTATATATAGTAAATACTACCGATTCTTTTACTACTGTGTACATATATCACACACCTGGGTCGATTCCCAGACCCACACCTGCCTGATTGCTTGTTGCACATATCCATCCCAACGTTCGAGCGAAGGACAACACGTGGGTTACCTCAACTTAACGACATTCACGTTTTATTTGTTGTTGCTGTGCTTTTTTTTGTGTGTTTCGCCCAGACTTGAACTCGGACGTCGCCTGGAAAAAGTTTTTGCTTTTTGCTATTGCGGTGGCCTTCGTTTGGCACACACCACACACACTCACACCTTGTCAATCGATGTCAACACGAGTCCAGTCCGGAGTCCGGACTCTCTCATTGCCATTGTCAAGGCTTCGGACAGTCGGGGTTCTGGTAAGGTATAGTCCGATATACTATATAGTACAGCCTTGTCGCCACTCAACTCAGCCGTCTGCGATTTCGAATCGAAAATGCATATCAACTAATTCCCAGACATAAATCCTCGGAGTGGTTGGTTGGTTGGTGGGTTTTCTTTTCTGCATAAATATTCCAAGAGGAGATGGTCACGTGAGGCAATCGTTTTGGGTTCAAAAAAAAAATATAATCACGAAAACGGATATATGAAAATAAGGCAAGCGAGATTTATGTGTGATTATGGGGTTTTTTTAGATTTATTCGAAAGATTGTTTCTCTTATTTTATTAGGTTTTGGGAGAAGCATTCAAAAGAAGGTTGCTTTTGCTATTTTTTATATATTTTCAAGTTGTTAATTTAATTTCCCATTCAAAATTATTGCCAGAAACTGAATTCTTGCTTTCAATAATATATATTTCACCCTTCTATAAATCCATATCCATGCCGACCTTCCTAACTGCCAATGCCCATCTCAATTTTCAATAACATCCTAGCCTCCGGTTAGCCTCGCTCTGGCTAGTTTTCCATATATATATATTTTTTTATGAATTTTTTTCTTCCTCCCCGCCCTGTCCACAGATGATAATGTCCTTATCCATTTGCTGTCAAGCGTCCTTGGAGCGTGTCATGGCATAAGCTGTTCGTCTTCGAGGGGGCAGAGACAGGACTTGAGCGGAGCAGTGTTTCTGCTCCTCCATCACGACAGCAATTATACAAATGGCAGAGTTGCCCCCGAGTTCTTCCGAAAATTGTCGCCAGCACTAACACGGTGGCCATCACCCCACCCACCGTCCACCGCCCACTCGCTTAACTCGCTTTTTTTTCTCTGTTGAGCGTGACCAAAATTTTTAAATTGAAATAAATTTGCCTGCTTGTGTTTCGGTTGGTGTCCTTGTTGTCCTTGCTCCTAACTCCCTTCTCATCATATCTATATAGTATCGTTATCGTGTTTGCTTAACGTGTTTTCTTTGCCTCGTCTATTTTTTTTTACAATTTCTGCTGTTGCATAGTTCGACAATGTTTTTTATTTTTCTGTTCTTTTTCTGGTATTTGAATTATAAACAAATTTTGTGGCCCGAGGCCAGTTTCATGTACGAGTCTAATGTCAGGGGTCAGGGCCAGGACCAAAGAGAGAGAGAGAGAGAGAGAGAGTAAGGACACGGCCGCTTTAACGCCCGCTTCCTGACAAATATTGACAGCTCAGCCAAGGAGAGAGACGTTACGTTTGCATTGGCCCAGCTAAATCATATTTAATTAGCGGCTATTTGTTCAATTGTTATAAATGATGAAGTTAGTGTGGTGTTAAGAGGGTGGTTCGATCAATCACAGGAATTTAATTGAGGAATTTAGTAGAAAATTTACTCTGCAAAGAAAGTTTATGAACGGTTTTATTTTATTTTATTTTGTATTTACCTAAAATGTCAGATTTTATTAGTTTTAATAGTATTAGAAACTTAATTATATTTATATTTAATATTCTGAATATTATTTAAAACTTTTCCATCAAAGAATCTAAATAAATTATATTTTATTTCAGTTATTAATTATTATTTTACTTGTTAATATTTAAAAGTCGTGTGAATAAGATCTTGAAAATAATATCTTAAAAAACCCACTGACCCACCCTATTTTCCCCCATTGTCCCACTGAGTTAAGGAAATTCCTCTACCAAAGAGGCAACTTTAATGGCAATACTAAGGAAAAATCCAGACAAAAGCAATTTAAATTTTATTACACACCATTTAGTCAAAGTGCCAGGGAACTGGGCGTGTGAGTAAGTGTGTGGTGGACATTATTTATGTACAATGTGTTTTTTGTCCAGGACCTTTTGCCTGCTTTCTTTTTTGGGAGGAGAGCTGAACTTTCATGTGTAAAATATGGTTGCAGAGGCATTTACCTCTGGGTTTTCTGGTGTTTTTCCCGCAGTCGTTCAACTCTCATTGAAGTCGGCCCCAGGATCCTTTGACTTAAGGCCTCCTGGCTGACCCTAATGGATGAGGGGATTGAAAGGGGGTTGGGTCCCGGGAATCAGGTCCAGTGTTTATCAACTTTTGTACATTGACCTAGGCGCCATGAAAATGCTGTGGTATGGGATTAAGAAACTTGTTTGAGGTACTTATTACCTACTAAGGAGAACCCTCAACTCTCATTTGTTAAGCTTCTTTATGGAGGTTAACCTGGCAGCCTCAAACCCAGAATTTATTCAGCTTACGCTCAGCTTTTTACAGGGTTTTTTGACAAATGAAATGGGTTAAAGGTATAAGCTGGACTTAACTTGATCAGGATTTCACGGGGATAAGACTAAACGGTTTGGCTTTTTTCTGGGTTTATATTATTGATATTTAAAGTGTTTTGTATTTAATTTGATTGATTTTGGGTTGGTATTTTATCAAATGGTTCTTCCATATTTTAAATATTTAATTCTTATAAAACACACTCAAAAATTCACTCAATTTCCTCTTAATTAAATTTCCTTGCTACCTTTTTGTACCTTCCTTTCATTGAACCTGCATTTCTCCAAAAAATGAAATTGTGAGCTGTTCATTGATTCGTTCCACTCTTTTACATTTCAGCTGCAGATGGGGGAACAACAAATTTAAACAATTTTCCAAAGTTGATCTGCCTTGAATTTTCCCAGAGACTCTCTCCACAAAATGGAAGCCAATGGATGAAAAATTTTTCCACTCAATTGAGCAGCAACTCAACTGAGCTTCATTTCTTCTTTCCCGCCATCATGGAAACTTTCTTTTCCTTTCGACTTTTCTGCCTCTTGGCGTCTGCTTTATGCAAAAGCAATTAACTTAACTTTTATTTTTCCACCTTTTCAGGTATTCCCTTTTTTTCCTGGTACAAGGGGCTCAATATATGAAATTTGCATAAAAAAGAGTGCCCGTGAAATGAAAGAGAGATGGCCAATACCCCCAAACTCCTTCCCTCCTTCCTTCCGGCCTTTTGTTGGCATTTGATTTTGGTTATAGTTTGTTTGTCGTATTAACGGTTTAGCACATTTTACGGTCGAAACGTGACATTTTGCTGCCAAACGTAGAGAAAGTCGGATGTCAGGGGATTGTGTCTGCATTTGAAAAGCTTTGCTAGTTTCGGGGCTTCGTCCTAGTCGAGGGTTCGCCTTGCTTTTGTTTTCAATTCGTGTCCAACTACCCAGAATTTGTAGGGTTTTTTTTTTGTTAGCAGCAGGATAACAGCTGTTTTTCAGTTGTTTTTTTGTTGTACTTGCTGGGGGTATCTGCAAAGTCCTGGGAAGTTGGTCAAGTGGCAAAAAAGAAAGGCCCTCAAAGCAGCTCAGTTTTGTGAGAGAAACAGTGGAGATGGTTTCCCTTGATGATCTTCTCGAAGTTGTCACTGATTCCTTTTTTTCGATGGATTCAACAAATAAACTTAATTTACCTTAAGTTTATTTTATTGATTTATATATTTTTTAGTTGATTTAACACTTAGCTTGTTAAATATATTTACCACAAGTAAAAATATCGCTTAAATGTAATCAAAATATATCTTAAGAAGCCTCATAAAATCCTTAAATATTTTTGTGGTTTACCTCCTTTTCACCTTTTCATCTTTCCCCTAAGACTTCTTAGTGCTTAACACAATCTAGATAATTAAGTTTAAATCACAAATAAACTACTAAGACTGTATAAACTTTCAGAGCATCAAAAGTTCGTCTTGCGGTGACCTGAAGCTGAACAATTTGGATTTAACAACCAGGTGCCAGTACTCTTGGCTGCCTGTCTTTTGTATTTTGTACTTTTGCACTGAGAAAAGTTGTTTAAAAAATATGAGAAATAATTTTTCAATATAATATACGATCTGAAAAATATACAGAATTAAAATTTGGATTAAAAAAAAATAAATAAAGTTCAGGACAACTCTTCAAATGTAAATGCCTTTATAATTAACTGATAAAAGGCTTTGAAAGACTTTATTAATTTGTATTTTATAAGCACAAACATATAAAAATTATTTATTTATTTTATACTCCAGCAAAAATTAAATTTATCTTTTAATATTTTATTACACAGTTTAAATTATTTAAAGAAATAATAATTTAGATTGTGAAAATTTAAATTAAATTTCCATGATCTATTTTCAAAGGGAATAACAATCATTTAGACAAGAAAATAAATGATATTATATTAAAAAATATTTATAAAATATTATAATTTAATTCTTTTTTAGCCAAAATTTTCCTCTCTCTGCTTGTACTTGTCCCTGTCACCGTATTGGTGGTATTGTCTACGTGGCAAAACTTCCGCTCCGCAGCGGTTGGGCTGCTGCGGTGGCATCGGCGGCGGCTGCGGCAACCGGAAGCGCCAAACACTTTCCGGTCACGCAGTCATGAGGTTCGCCCTTTTCCCCTCCCCTCTCCCTCCTCTGGTTCAACACAAAAAGAAAAAAAAACTAAAGTCTCGAGTAGTCACTTAAGCTTAAGTGTTGTTGTGCGCCAACCATTTTGTGGCCACAACAATAACAACGGGGAAACAATAAGGGCAACTCAATTTCTATGCGTAGCGCACAACGCGACTTTTTTGCAGGGGCAGCAGCCGGGAAAACTTTTGCCAAAAGAGCACCGCAAATTGTCGAGCAAAGGGAGAAAGTTTGGGAAAAACCCACAGACCTCAGCTAGTTTTGCATTTGAAATGTGCCAAAAGAAGTTTTTTAATTGAAGGCAAAACAAGGCAGGCCAAGTCAATGGCCGTAAAATATGAAAATGGAAAATGCATGAAGCAAATGTGAAGGGAAGATGGGTTTTTATGGGGATTAAGTGGGGAAAATTCTTAATTTTTTAAATTTTTATTAAATTTTTAGCTGCAAAAATAAGGTTTATGAATTTCATAAGCCTATCTTAGCTTTTTTGTTATTATTTCTTATTCTTAAAGAGACTTTTTCAAGCATTTAAAGTATATTGATTTATAATAATTTTAATAATATTAATAATAATAATATTCCTGACTCTTTTTTCTTAATCTTTCCTTTATAAATTTCCAATTTCAGGCCAAAAATTAATGGATAATTTGCTTCTTGTCTTATTTCCTATTTTTTATTATTTAGATAAATAAATAAAATTCTATAAATAAATGTAAATAAAATTCTTTAAGTTTCTAACTAACAAATTTAAAATTTTCAATATTTTTCCGCCCAAGTCAATGGCCGTGAAATCGTGAGTTATCCCTCATAACACACGCATTAAGTATACGCCGTGTGGCACGCAAGAGAAACTTCACCCCTCAATTTACGCACACAAATCATTATCGATTATTATCGAAGTCATGTGTATAACGAGCGGATTCGATTTAATGCTCAGTCCATTAGTTAAACAGCCTTGGTCTCGCTCAGCCAGCCTGTCCCCGTTGTGTTAATAAGCCAAATGTCAATGTGTTAAATGAGCTGTGCGGAAAAGCGGGCAGTTGAGGGGGTCTGTGAACTAGACGATGGCTCGGTCTCGTGTAAAAATTCAATAAAAAGAAAGCAGAGAGCTGAACAAAGGACACAAATCCAGGTGAGAGTCAACAGTTGAACGAGGGCTGATTGGTAAGTTAAAGTGTTAAATATTTAAAGCTTAAATATACGAGTATAAAATATGTGCTATCTAGGGCCATAATATAAAATTAAGGAAAGCCAGAGCTTAAATTAATTTAATGCTAATGCGTAGATAAAGGTTTTCACGAGGGTTGCTTGATCCCCTTTCGAACGTTTGCCATTTTCTTATGCGTTTCTTCGGTTATCGTTTTTATGCCCTTTTCTGACATGTCTCTACAAACAAACAATGGGTCTAGAAATGTGATTTTGGTTTATGTCATTTTGACACGCAAATACCACTTTTTATACTCTACCTACGAGTAATACTTTTACCCTTAGAGAGAGTGCCAAATGCAGGCAGATTGTTACTTGAAATCCATTTGCCATATTGCCAAATAGAAGAAGAGATGCCTGAATAACTTGCACTCGAGTGCACTTTGCATCACCATCATCATCGTGATGATGATTATCATTCACATCGATGTTTGGCATTCAATTCAATTAAGTGAGTTTAACTTTTGTATAAAGGGGGGGAGGAGGGTAAGAAATAAACCCAAGGATAAAGTTGAAGTACGAACGAACAAAGCGAACAATTCTGGCACGAGTATCCGCTGTCTGCCTTGTAATTGTTTCCATTTATTCCCATCAAACTTTTGTTGATTCCGTTGGGTTATTTGACTTTTCTCACAAAACTTTTATTTCTTTCCCTTTGTAGTCGCCATCCATGGACAATCGTTTAGTGTGAAGCCCTCTCTCGTCACGGTTAAATCTTTGCTTTTATATTTTTGCGGTAAGAATTAGTGAGTAAAAATTTAATGATTTCCCAGGGAAACTCTTCTACTTTTGTATCTCTAATTAAATTTTAGGTGTTCTAGATTCAACTTAATAAATTTTAAGCTTATATACCCCTTAAAATTCCCTTCTTAAAGCAAATGAATAATTTTTCATTAAAAAAAATCTCTTAAACCTTGTTTCTTGTCAGCATTCTGACCCCCTTTAGCTTGAGCAAATTTCATTTCAAAATTCCTAGAGTGGCGACACTGCATTTTTTAACCCTCCATCTTACTCCTTAAATTCCCAGGGAAACCCCCTTCCTGGGTAGGCGCCATCCGTTTTTATTATAACCAATAAAACCAGCAGCTCCCTGGCATATAATGCAAGTTTGTTGTGATTGTGGGGCCAACGGAGCGTATGAGCAATGCATGTTGTTCCACAACTTACAAGTGGCGTGAATGCATGGCATTATATCTAGGTTAATTGCTCTCCACAGAGTTTTAGAATGTTAAATAGTGCCATTTAATAATTTATTGATGCCCATGGTAATAGCAATTTGCTGTATTTTGACTTGATAAATTAAAAGCACTCAATGTTTTTTTGGGAGCGGGGGGGACAATTAATTATTTAGACGGCAAAATGAAGGAGAATATTTAACTAAAATTAGAAATTGGAATAAGGAGAAAGTAATAGTTTAAAGTAATATTATTTTATTTAAATTTGTAGTATTTTATTTTGAATTTAAGACATTATTTTAAATAATATTTTGTATTGTGTGGAATTTTTATTATGTAAACAATAAACAAAATTTTTTTGAAGATTTCTTTAAAGACTTTGAGACTTTAAAAAATGATATTGAAGCCTTGTTAGTTCTTTAATATTTTATGTATTTAAAAGAAAATAGAATGTCAGGTTAGTACTTAAATATTTAATTATATAAACGAGTGCTTTATTTTGTTGTCTCCCTGTAAATAACCCCATTTGTCATTCCAGGTCAATTTGTTAGCCATCTCCTTATGCCAAGTCTCGGCTGATTAACTACGAAACTTAATAATTTATGGCCAGCACTCGAATAGTTGCATTTATTCTACCTTGAAATTTCGTGGCAGTCAGACGAAAATCACAGTACTGCAGCTCAGGAGACTTCCTGCTGCTTGCAGGACTGCCTTTGGTATCCTACTGAGAGAAGCCGGCACTTAAAAGGACTCACAGCTGACGTCGATGCGCTGCGGGTTCTGTGGGAAATCAGCGCCGGCTTTCCTTTATAATTTATGCAACTGCAAAGGACAAGAGGGAGCAGGAGAAGGCTGGCCTGAGGTGAGGGTCGCTTTTGCCATGATGCAAATGTCAGCATTTGGCTTCGTTGGCACCGCAAATTGCGAGTAATTGTGGGGCCCACCAAACACACAGGACAAAAAAAAAATTATAAAGAAGGGAATGCGTTGGGGAATGAGCTGCAAAACCGCGGTGATGATGCTGCTGCTGCTGCTGATGTTTTGTGGCCTCAATTTGCTTAAACAGGCAATTAATATGCGCGGCAACGTTGTAAACAATGCCATCGGCGATTTTTGTTCACCGCCTTTGCCGTCATCACACACACAGATGGCCGGGATAAACAAAAACTTGTTTTTTGGCTTCATTTAAGTTAATTTAATTTACAATTCATTTAAAACATGGATGGTATGGTAGTGCCCTTCAAAGTATCCACACGCCCGGCCATGTAAATGGTCCTGGAATCCTTGATAACAAACACAAATGGTTGATCGACTATGATAACTTTATTGTCGTCGTCGTCGGGATATTCAGCTTCCCCTAAAAATGAATTTAATTTGTATTAAGTTTGCACTGAGAATTCAGTTCAAATTTCCAAATTCCTTCGGTTTTTATAGAAGACTTACATTGATACGGAAGTGGCTTCACTTTTAAAGCACAAAGCTGCTTAAAAATGGGAGACGTTGCATTTTCTTTTGCCGGAATTTTTCCACCAAAAACTTTCTTTAAGCCAAAACTTTCGAGGGAATTGCTTAAGTCCAATGTATTATCGATCATTAAGATGGGAATATATAGATGAGCTTTTTTATTTTCCTTTGTTTTTATTCTTAGATATTTATTTAAATTTTCCAGAATGTGCTGATTATTATTATTTTTGCTATCAATGTGCATGAAAATGGTCATACTTATGTCGCCTTTGGAAAATGGTATCGTCACACCACGCACATCATCTTCCAAAAAGGATGCAAAAGGCCCCGTACCGTACATCATTTTGGTACTATGAAAAGTTGGCCTCTTTCCGGCTCTTTGAATGGTAAAATTCTTCCACATTAACCAATCAAAGGGATACTTCCACTTGGGCTCAACGAGAAGTCCTTGTACAGCCACAAATTTTGTTTTAATCGTTGGCGTATTTTTGTCCCATAGTTTGGGAGAGATTTCTGTTATTGATTTGGTCAGCCATTTGGTGATTTCTTCACCCGCTTTTTGGTCATTGGAAAAACGTATATTCGCCACATCCACACGAAGGTCGGTGCTCAGTTTCTTTATGTGACCCGGCATTTTGAAACTATCTGGATAATATATTTGATTCGCCATTTTAAACTCTTGATTTATGGCATTCTTATGCGTCCTGCCGATGTAGGATAGAACCTTGTCGGTAGGCTTGCCAGTAATACGCAGGACCTTGGCCAGTTGATAGTCCCTGTTTTTATCCTTTTCAAAGTAGAGCATTGTTAGGGCCTGATGTATGGCAAAAGGGGATATCACAAAGTTTTTCGTATCTGCATTCTCTGCGCTTAGCTTTCTGATTATATCCGTTTCGAATTTATGCACCGACCATCCACGAGTCACCAGCAGCGACAGAAAAATAAATGCAACAATTAGCTTAGCCATGGCTAAGGTATTACTGCAACTGGCCAAGTTATGGGGGATTTTATGGGGTAGCCAGAGGAATTGTAATCTCATTAGACACACATTACGGGGGAGAGAGAGCTCTTCAATTTTTATTAAATTTTAAAAGTTGCGGCTAGATGATACTTTTTAAAATGTATATCAAAATTTCTTTACTTAATTATTAAGCTTCTAAAATACTTAATATTTTATATGAAGATTTCGTATAGATAAAAAATGAGACTAATTTGCTTTTATATATTGATTGTTGTTAAAATATTCTTTGACTTAATATTAAGAAAAGTTTTTATAGATTTTTCCTAAACATGAACACATCACTAGTAAGTACTAAGGAACGAATTAGATTTAATTCGGATTATACTATATTTTATTTAAAAATCTTTTCAGTATTTTAAGCATTTTACATACATATATTCTCAAATAAAATATACCAAATATTATTACAAAAATAGCAGGCTCATTTAAATATTTTGTAAAATATTTGTTATCGCAATAAAGCCACCATGTCTGCCTTTGCCGAACCAATTAATTGAGGTTAAAAGCAGACAAGTTTCATAATTATGCTAATATCATCTCTATGGCAACGCCTCGGCACTTCCTTTTCAATTCCATCTCGGCGGGTAAACCGACTGCAATTCCAAATCCGGGCTCAGCTCAGTTCAGCTCGTGGCATAAAACGTTTTTGTGCGCTCATTGCATTTTAATGGGTTCTCCTTTTCTTGTTTTTTTTTTTAAACGCTGATGTTCCAGGACACCGAACAGCCAAGGAGCAGCGCAGGAGCCGATTTAGATATGCTGCCATACAACGCCCACGTGCAAACTCAGAAACACTGCTAAAAATGCTTAAGGATAATAATTTAATCAGAGAAAGTAGGAAAGAAGGTTATTATTTATAACTTTTATTAAATATTTTAAATATTTAATAGGTTGTTTTACGAGGAAATATATTTCAGGGATTTAAATTTCTCTAAATTTGCATTGTCTTCTTTTTTATGCATGTTAATTATATTTTATTTTTTTTTTAATGAAAATTTGGCATTACCTATTAAGTATTATTATTAAGTCTCTCTATATTTTATATTTTTATTTTATTTATATATTTTTTTCTCTGCCTTCAACCATTTTGTTAAGCGTTTGCCACTTTATTCTGCCATCGTCTGTTTATCTCTGGCACTGCCATTGGCTCTGGGGTTTCCTTGGGCTGCCTGGGTTTCCGTGGATGCCAGCCGGTTTCCAGCAGCGAGGTGCAAGGATCATGAAGCTAAGGAGCCAGGCAGCCAGGAGCTCTGTTAGTGGCTTTGCCGCTCTGTGTGTGTGTGTGTGTGTGTGGCATGTCAGTGAGCACTTACACTAATTTCCAGTTATTTGCATGCAAAATTACCCGGCACTGGGCGGCAATGGCACCTAAGGAGCAAAGGCAGAGGCAGGAGCAGGAGCAAGGATAGGAGCAGCAGCAGGAACAGTGGCAGGAGCAGGGGAAGTAGCAGGAGCAGAGGGAGGAGCAGGACCAGCCAACACCAACGCAAATAAGCCTAGCCAACACCACCGTTCCTTGCTCTTTTTGCACCGCGAAAAAATGAGTTATTAAACTAACAGTTCCACAGTGCGTATGAGTAATATCATTTAAAGACTTGAAAGGAAAGATTAAAGTTAAAATAAGGCCCACAGTGCGTATGAGTAATATAATTTAAATATTTTATAAAAGCTAAAGTAAGACCCACAGTACGTATGAGTAATATAAATCAAATATTTGAAAGAAAATCTATCTTTTCAAAGCAAGCTCCCTTATTTTTTGCCAGTGCCTTCTTCGGACGTGGGGCAATTAAAAGGAGAAAATTATGATAATTTTGAGAGGCCTCGCACTGCACTGTCATTTATCATTTGGCCCCGATTTCCAGTTATGGCTTCTGACCCACTCTCCCTCTCTCCGCCTCATTATGCCAAGTGGCGCGAGCACCTCCTCAAAATCCACCTCCGCCGATCCTTTTACGTCCAACTTAATGCCCGTGATTGGCATTTGCCACAACGCCTACACGCCAACCAAACACACGCCTGACAACAATTTTTATTCATTTCTCGGAAAATATTGTGAGGGCGTTGAGCACTTATACACACACTTCTTACACACACACAGTACACATCAATAATTTATATGCGAGTTTGATAAATTATTTCGTATGACGGTCCGCTGCTGCTGCTGCGGGAACTAAATAAGTTAATTTGTCATAGGCAAAGTCGCCTACATAGAAAAAATTGTTCAGACATGTAAATGGTCTCAATGGGGTTCAGGGTTTAGCAATTGAGTTCGGAGCCCTGATAGGGAATACATAATAAATTGGATATTAATGGTCTAGACATGTGTACATAGGATACAACTATTTGCGTGTCAAGTTAACAATTGATGAAGGTTTATGGTGTTGGATAATATAAATTGAACATCAAATTTTTTATTTTTTATATATTAAATTCCAAAATATCATGTATATCTATAAATTTCAGTTTATTTCATCTTCCAGCTCTCTAAAATCCTTTTTTTCTTTTGCCAAACTTTGAACTTTAAGGACTTTTACCACTTAATCTCTTGATCCCGGTTCAATTGCAAGTTAAACAACTCAATTTGCCCCGGAGTAGCTATCGAATATGGACAGGCAATTGCACAATCTATACCAAACCAATCTCCAAACAAAGGCTATAAGGCCACACCCACCCACACACACACGAATGGGGACAATCAATGCGTTTTCCTGTGACTAGATAGAGCTCGGCAAAACAACAACAGCAAAAACAACGGCGACAAACTAGAAAACAACAATTTAATTAAAAATTTATAAGCGTGTCGTTGTCTTGGCAAACAAGCAGTCAAACAAAGCAACAAACTGTTGCTGCAAATAGCAGATGTAGTGACTCGACTGTGAGGTACCCTGTAATGCTTTGAGCTTTATTAAATATAAAATTATTAATTATGAAAATATTTTAAAAAAATATATAAATATATCCACTACTAGGTAGTGTCATTTGCTTATTACTTTCCCCTAAAGACAACATACCCTTTCCATCCACCAAAATACCCTTCCTTCCTTCGGGGAGTGAGGAAAGCAACGAAAGGAAATGAGAGACACTCGAGCGCCCCCTGGCGCTGGGAACGACAGCACACATGGCGGCACCGGAAATGGCCTGCTGCCATTGTTCGTAACCACCGCCATCGCCGCCATTCGGGGCGACAAGGCACCCCTGCCACCTTTGGTTTTCCTTGGCTCATTTGTTTTCAAGTTTCTGGGCTTTGTTTAGACTTTTGCCGGCTAATTACTGGAGTCTTCTCCCCACTCAGAGCCAGCCATTGAGCTTAATTAGCACAGAGCAAAAAAGTTTTGCCGCAGCAGCGACATAATTGAAATGTTAACGTTTTGTTTTAGTTAGTTTGTCAGTTTGTTTGTTTGTTTTTCGCCCCGGTTTTTACATTTGTGCTTCCCATTCATTTCAATTAATTTGCAATTTTGTTTTAGATCATAATATTATGCGTAGTCTGTAAGCTGTTTGCCGAGCTCCTCCTTAATAGCTCCTTTTGTTGCGGTTTATCCTTTATGCTCATTATAAAGGCAAGGGAATTATCCAAAGCCAGTCGTGTGCGGGGAGTATTGTTCTTGGGTGCGTAATTTATGGCCACAATCCTGGCTAGATCCTTGAAAGAGGCTATTTATAAAAGAACGTTGCGTCCTTCATAAATCGTTTGGATAATAGATGAGGAGAAGGTAGGATGAGGTGCAGGTGGTGTGGCTGTGATTGATGGTAAAGGCATATTTAAGGATTTGCCAGTTTATTACCTTATTTAATATATTATATAATGACTTTAATTCGATTTAATTTAAGGGAAAATCCCCTATTCAATGATCCTTAAACGCTTAAAAAAAAAACATTTTTTGATATGAAACCATAAACGAATTCCTTTCTTCCTTCTGGCTTCTTCGCCTCCAGTTTGCTTTTTACTCAACCTGCTCCACTTATTCTTGTCTCCGCCCCCTTTTTTATATCACTTTTCCCTCCCCGCCATTGCCATTTTCCTTCTCCGACATTATGGGTAGCATATTTTTTGGGAAAAGGAAAATTGCGAGGTTTACATTTCAATAACACGGGGGGGGTGGCGTCTGCAGGACTCTTAAAAGCTTTGCCAATTGTTGAATATTTTACAGTTTTTTATTAGCTTTGTGTGTTTACCGATTGTCGCAGAAGGTTGCTCCCCCTATACGGGTTTATATATATGTAAATATATATATGCAGGCAGGGTTATATTCAAGGGGGATTAAGGGGCGCCTTTTTTTCGCTGTTGTTCAACATTTGCCATGTTTCCTTCTTTTATTTTTTGTGTTTGTGATTATTTCTCATTAACAGAAACGCAGAGAGTTGGCGCTTTTAGCCCCGACTTGTATTTATTTTTGTTGTTGTGCTTTCTGGCCCCGTTTTAATGGACACGGACCGTTGATTTTAACGTCTCGTGCCAGTTGGCGTTGTTGTTTTTGCTTGCTTCCTTTATTTTTTTTTTTTTTTGGTTTTTCTCACAAATTAGTCGCACGAACATTTTGCCGCTTTTCGCTTCCCTGGAAAATTGTTTGCAACATGCAAAGCATTGGCCACAAAATAGGCCGCCACACAGAAACCAGAAACCAGAGCCACATCCCAAGCCCACAGCCCAATCCCAGGCCCTTAGCCCAGACTCATGGTAGACCCATGTCAGACCTCGATGCTTTCGAGTGAAGGAGAAAAATGCAAGCGGTTAGCAGTGAAGGAAGGATGTCAAGGAATACACTATGATTAAAATATTTTGAGTATAAAAATAATAATAATTAAAATAATAAAATTATACAAACAAATTATAAACAAAAAGGAACACTGTTTGGATCCTTAAAATGAAATTTAATTCAAAAGATTAAGGAGCTTTAAAGAACTGGGAGATGGTCCTTTTGAGGACTCAAGGTTCAGTTCAAAATAAATTAATGCCACCAAAGGTATATCAAATATCAGTCATTTATTTCCCAACGTAAAATAATAAAATAATAATATAAATATTAATTATTCCTTTAATATTAAAATATACAACATTTGGGCATTTAAATTTCCATATTATTTGTATTTATATAGTTCATTGATTTATATATTTTATTTATATATTTTTCCCCCCAAAAACTGCACTGAAATTCTGTGGAAGGATTTCCGAATCACGTCGCCATCTCACGCCTGGCAGAAGGACCCAAAAGCAGGACACCGAGGAATGCTCCTGTCAGCATTCCTCGGTGTCGTTCCAGCCAGACTGACAAATACACAAAGAGACATGCCACACACTTGGGGGGCCTCCGCCATGCTCTCCACCATTTTTACCATTTTTCCTCGTCCTTCGTCCTGCGCCGTGCATGCCACTCTTTGGCATTCTTTATTTTCTCCTTCTTCTTTCCTTGCTCACACGAAATGAATATGGATTTCCTTTTAATTACAACTCCATGGAGGGGCCCACAAAAGAAAGCCTTTCCACATTCCTTGTTGCGGCTGCGGCTGTGCTGCCATTTAGCCTATTTATGCCTTCAGCTATTTTTGGCCCAAAACTTTGAGGTAACTGAGGTAGCTACGGTGGCTGCATAAATTCGACATGTTTTTGGCATCAGATTTCTCAAACAACAATGGAATGAATACCACTTCAAGTCTGCTTAAAGTCCTGAATGCCACAAAGGCAGCGGATTTATGGGTGGCAGAACTCGAATGTGTTTACAAATGAAATCTGTTGAATGCAAATATTTATATTTATTTTTTTTTCAAGGGGGAGGAAAGTGGGCATACATATTTATGCAAATCATGGAATCATGCTTCATGGAAAAACGATTAAATTGTTGGAACAACATTGTTTGCATTTCACAATTTATTAAATATTTTGTTGGCTTAGCAACCAGGCTGTTTATGTGTGTAAAAAAGGAGAGCTTTCAGAGATAATCAATAACATTTAGTATATAAATTTAGCATTTTAATAATAATAATATTAATAAATTTATAACATATATGAAGCTTTTAAAAAGACGATGAATAAAAGCCTATTAATTATTAATAATTGTAAGCAATCCAATTTTTATGTTAAAATTTTTACATTATAAGTTCATTTGTTAATTTAATTCTTAGTAAAATGTACCTAGTTTTATCATAGTAAAATTGTTTATAATTTAGGAACAAATTTTAGTGCAATAAATAGCACCTTTAATTAACATTTTTATATAAATCTCACACGATTCCAAGAGTAGTCCCTTATATTGTTAATATTTTTAGGATTTTAAAGCTTCTTTAATTATTTTTCTTTGGTTTATTCTTAGTTTTCTAAAAAGTCTTTAAACATAAATACAATCAAGCTTAAAGTGTCCCCCCACAAGTTGGTAATTAATGCCTTGATAATTACAAAAGTTTCATTTAGTTTATTTTCTCAAGTTCAAAGCAAAATAATAAACAACAAAATGTGTGCCTGTCAAAACTTTGTGCACCTGGCCACAAAACCAGCTTACCTGTTAGACAGAAACTTTAATGTTTAAAATTTAAATACTGAAGATATAATATATAGAAAGAATTCTATAGTTATGCTTTTCCTCTCTTCTAAAAATCACACATTTATGGGAGCATTTAAACCCATTTTTGCTCCTTTATGAGACTACTCATACCCCTTTGTTCTCCCCTAAAAACCCCTTCAAATATATCCTTTCATTCCTCCCTCTATTCCCCAACTGACAACCATTTAGATCTCCTCCTTAAATCGCTTCTTAAAATGTCAAATAGCAAAATACTTAAACGTTAAGCGCCCATTGACATCACTTCAAAGCCTTAAAACGTCCAATTTTCAGTTTATTCACTTCATCCACAACTCCATTAAGCTCATCAAAGAGCATTCTGCTGGCTAATCCTCCATTTAGTTAATGGTTGTTTACCGGTGATACAGATTATTATTTCATTATCAGGGGAATGGAGCACAGAGAACATAGTTATATAAAGAGCGGATGGAATCTTTTAGCAAGCACATAATTTTATATAGAAAGATATATATACTATATATATCCGGTGTATTTCGCGCACAAGGATACCTGGACGACACGTGTGTGGGTCTTTGTACAGGTAAAAAACAAAAGCAATGGCCGTTGGCTTCGATATGTTCATCTTTTCGGCTCGGATGAGCGCCTCCGCCTTCGTCTCTCCGAACTGTTCAAATATGTATTGCTTTGCATATTTTATAAACTCCACGTTCCTTTTTCAGACAACACTCACTCTTGCACACACACACACACCCATACACACTCGCACACTTTCGCACACACTTGCAATTCGCGTTTGCTAACTCGATAATATTGATTGGTTAAGTAGAGCCGAGGATGTGCACGCAGAGATGCCTGAATAACTATGCGAAAATCTGATTAAATTGAGGAACATATTGCATTTATATTTTCCACTTTTAATTTATTATTAAATTGGCTTTAAAAATCTTAAAAATTTTATTAAAATTGTTACGCTTAAAGTCAAAATATAGAAAGTTTGAGATATGTTTTGTATTCAAGGGGTTTTAAGAGTTAATTTTTATATTTAATGAAGAAAGGATAGTCTAAAAATTATTGGAAAATTGTAATAGTTAACAGAAGAACTGAATTTAAATTTATATACTCTTTACTTTGATTTTTTTAAATTTTTAATGAGATACTTGTGTTGTGAAATTCAATGTGAATGTAAATCCAGGATGCCTCATTTACATGGCCTATCTTTCGGCTCCAAAAATCTCTTAAAATGTATTTATAAAATTCCAGAGTTATGTTCAACTTTTTCTAGAAAAACCTTGGTTATATATTATCGCGAAAAAAACATCAATTTAACACATTTGATTTACAGGATCCTTCTGCCAGATAGAATATCTTGCATCACAGCCAGTGTCCTGGGGTCAGGATTGTTAATGTGAGCCATCAACTTACCATTTCGCAGGCTCCAGAGCCGCCAGCTTCAGTTCCTTGTTCGTGGTCCTTGCCATCGCGATAATCCTTTGTTGGCAGCTGAGGGGCGTTTAAAAACCAGCGAGTTTTTTGGCGAGTTTTTGCCTTCCTTTTTTTGTATTCCAATTTTCACCTGTTTTGTGTGTGTGTTTGTGCACTTGACAAATTGTTATTGCTGTTGTTAGCTTGTTAGTTGCTGGCTTGTTGGTTGGTTGCTTGTTTACTTTTTACACTTGCCGCAGCACACTTTGGGGATGCTGATAAATTGCCCTTCGGTTGATCATTTCACATATGCATTAGACGGGGGCTGCTCCACTCTTTGTTGTTGTACAATATAATGACCGCGACACATTGCCATTGGATTATGTGATTTCTTACTTGCACTAAATGAATATTTAATATTTCAATTTCCGAGCGCAGCGAATAATAAAGGTTAAACCTGGAGCCCTGGCTGTGTGGAAAAACGAGGTTTTCCCTGCGTTGGCCACCGCAGATCCGTTCGCATTATCAGCTTTTTGCCTAACCCTATCACCGCCCTCGCCTCCCCCCTGCCTGACCACGCCCCTTTGGCCGGGCAGTGTCTCAAGTGCGCCATTAGGCGTTTGTTAATGGCCTTTTACCGTTTTGCTGCTCACCTCTAAACGCCATGCAATGTAAAGGACACTTGGAAAAAAAATAAGAAGAGCCCTCGAAATGTAGGTTGGATTTAATGAAAAAATAAGCGAATCCTTAGATAATCCCTAAAGCAGACTTAGAGTAAGAAGAGAGAGATTTCATTTGGTTTAATCTTAAAATTATGATTGGTATTTTTGAGAGGGAGTTAATTATTTTAATGGTTTTGGGGAGTACTTTCCTTGGCCAAAAAATTATCTCTTTAAATATCATTTTCTCTGATATAAAGCTAAGCTTCAAGGATATTTTCTAGCTCTTTTATGTATAGATTTTTAAATTTATTCATAAGGACTTGTAGCATACTTATAGGTCAAAATGCTTTACCAGTTTTTAGCTTCGTAACAACTTTAACTTTTCTTTTAATATAATGTATTTGTTTACTTTATTATAAGTTAATTATTATTTATTTAAAAGGAAATATACTTTTTATACAATTTATAAGAAATGCCTTTTCTTAAGTAAACGTTTGAATTTATTAAGGAAAACCTTCGAAAAATAAATTCTGTTACAAAAGAAAGATATAGGAAATTTAATTTAAATACTCTCTAAAATATAAAGATCTTGAAATAATGGTATTTAAAAAACAAAACCGCAAAATATATTTTGTTTTATGAAAAAATTTACCAAATAGAATTTAAATATTGTTTAAAACAAAGTGCACATTTAAAAATTAAAATTTTAGAAATTGCCTTAAAATATTTTCAAATATTTTCTGATTTTACCAAAGATTTTCTCTTGAAAATAGTTTCCTAAATTCAACCCTATATTCCTTTTACAGTGCAGCAACAAACGCGCTTTAGACTCATTTAATATGCTTAATGACGTCATGTGTGCGCTGTTTTTAAGTAGCCTCCCACTTTTTGGTAGTGTGTGTGTGTGTGTGTGTGTGTGTGTTAGCCCCTCTGTTTTGGCTGTGTGTGTGCGTGTGTAAGCCCCACCCTGCATGCGACAATTCTCAGTTGGCTCTTCTCGGTTATTGTCACTGCCGCTGCTGCTGCTGCTGTTGCCTTTAGGTTTTTTTTGCCATTTTGCCGAGTTTTTTTTCTTGGTTTTTGCTGTTGTTTTTTGTTTTAGGGGCACTCCTCTTTTGTTGATTTCCAGCCTTCATTGTTGCGTTGGTCATTTGAAATGCAGATAGCCTTGGCCGGCCTCCTGCCTCCTGGCTCCGCCCGAAAATAGACTCGCTAAACTCTTAACAAAACTGCGAATAATAGTTGCTTGAATGGCGTTAGAGCCTTGGGAGAAATCTCACTAACTTGGCTGAGTGCGAAAGAGCCCTGTTCATAAAGTCAAATGGTCTTTATTGTTTCTTTTCAACTTTCTTGGCATATATGTACTATATATGACCTCGAAACGAAGCTGATTTGGCAGTTCTTTATGGGTTCCTTTTTTTTGTTTCCTTTTGTTCATATATTTTTTTACAAGTTAATAAAACAAAATGGTGCGGAAGTCTTTAACTAAGCACTAGAATTTTTGTGGAGTCTTTGCTGAGCGGTAAAGTTATATAAATCTTTATCTTTTTGTATGCAACTCTTTAAGTTAATATTTTTATTAAAATTTAGGAAGTAAAATCAAACTGAATAGTTAAAAAACTTGATAACTCTTAAAAGTTAAAGTTTATTAGGTTTAAAAGTTAATAATATTATTCAGAATATCTTGTAGAATATTTGGAATATTTTAAACAACTTTGTGAATAGTATTTTTCCTTTACAGTTGTTTATATAATTGTTAAAATTGTCATTAAGCTTTTCTTATTAAAGATTTATAACTGCATTTACTTATTTTTGTCTGAAAATTAATTCAAAGTTTTTAGCATCATTTTAAACATTTTTATTAAGCTTTACTTTATGAAAATTTACAGATGCATTTAATTTGAATGCTTTTGAAGATTTTTTAGAGTAAAACTTTATTTATTTCTGCCTTTTATTTGCAGTTAAAAATGTTTTAAAGTTACTTGAAGTATATATTAAAACAAAGACTTATTAAAAGCAAATTGTATTTGCATTTAATATTAAATTAAATCATTAATTACTATATAATAAAATATCCTTCGCTTCATACAAACTTTAAATTAAAATCTGTTGATAACTAAAGCGTACTAAAATTTATTCACTAATCATAATTCCACTTCCTACTAACTGATTAAGCCTTTTTAACTTTAATTTAAATTGCGATAACAACTGAAGCATATTAAACTCAATTCATTATTTAAATTTCAGTCCAAAACTCCGCCCCAGACTAACTTTTATGATTAACCCATTCCAGAGAAAGGGGTTCTACTTAAGAATTCCTTTTAAATGAACTTGTTAGCCAACTATTTTAACTTTTTACTACCAAGAACCTCTTGACCAGCACACAATAAAGGATGGCCGACTTAATGTCCTGTGTTAATTAAATGCCCCCCGGACCCAGACGCTCCTTGGGGAAGTGCATACTGGCCAGGTTAGATACTGACCTAAGACCTTTAAGCGGCTAAGCTAATCTGCTGGTCATGTAGCCGTCTTGGCCTGCCATTTAAAGTCACTTGGCTGACACAATCTAATGTTGGCTTTGCATGTTCCATAGAGCTAGTGCTAACATGTCCTGAGTTGGCAGCTGATTTGGCCCAAAGACTTTATATATACTGCATATATGATATATGGTGTTTTCTTTTTTGTTTAATTTAGCTTCGTTGTGTTATTTAAATATTTAGACACTCACACTCGCACACTCTTAAACTATTTCCACACACCACTCCTTTTTTTTTTTTAGTTGGGAAGCAACTCCACTCCCCAGCCAGGTTTTTGGTTCTTTTTGTTTGTATTTTTTGTTTCTTTTTTTATTATATTTGTTTTTTTCTTTTTTTGTTATAGAGGAAGTTCTGGCCGAAACCGAAACGAAGTCCGAAGCGAAGTCACACAACTGTTTGGTCAAAGGAGGGAAACAATTCTGGAGGAGGACGTCCGTTCGGGAACAGCTTGAGCAACAAACTGTTGGCCAAAAGGATTTTTTGGTTTTTGGAGTCGGCCAAAGCTCGTGGCGGAGCTCGTGTTTGGGGCACGCTGTTGCTATTGGCAGTGAAAGCTTTTCCCTACCCCCCCCCCCAGCCGCCACCCCCACAATTTTCCCCTGTTTAGGGTTTTCCATGTGCGGCACAGGACACGTGCGGAGCTTTTTAGCACGTGAGCCGTGTGTGTTTTTGAGGCCTGGACCTGGTCCTAAAAACTGGCCATGTGGCATGGCATTTTCAAAAAAAAAAAACGAAAAAAAAAACTTTCTCAACAAGTGGAAAGCTTTCAATTTGCTATTAATTAGCGCCTGGGTCTACTAATTGAATTTCCATGGCCAAGACAGCTTTGCCACTGCCACTAATGCTTGCGATTTTTACTCTCCTTGTAGTTTTTTTTTTGTGCCGCAGCCAAGTTTTGAAAAGTTTTAAATGCGCTCATTTTCAACCTGTTGACCAGTTTTGATGGAAGAGTGGGTGGGTGTGGGTGCGGGTGTCTGAGCTTCGTCCTTACACAGCAGCAGCGGAGACCTTGCCTTGCTCTTGAAAATGGCAACAAGCACAGCAGAAGTCGGTTGAAATATTTATGCATGTAAGGTCAGCAGAGCTATTTGGCTGCACTCCGCACTCAGCTGGCACTAAAAATAAGTCCGTAAGTAGATATAAGTATAATTCGTATAATTCACACACACACACACACAGACACCATATTTCCCAAGTTTTGTCTGGCAAGGCGAACGAAAATTCGTGCCTTAATACTTTGGCAAGGACATCATGGCAGTAAGGCCTTTGTGGAGTGTCCTGCAACAATGGAATGTCGGTAATTGAAAAATAATTGCAATAATTGCATTGTGGTCATATTTTGGCAAGTTTCGCAAGAGCCAAAACTTATGATGAATGGCCTAAATGAAAATTCTATAAAATTAGGGAAGCAGTTGAGTTTGTAGTTATTTTTATATAGAAAGTAATTATTTAATCACTTTTTTTAATAAAGCTACTAAAAACATAGACATTATTAAACTGTTCTGTCTATTATTTATTTTTATTTATTATTTTATTATTATGAGTTTGATTAGCCATGTTTTGGGCCAAAAATGTTATTTTTTAATTGTTTTTTTTAATTTTTAAAAATTAAAAGAAATTGTAAATTTGTAATTTGGTTTGCTGATTTGTTAAGCCAAAAAAAATTAACACAGACAATCTTTTCAAATTAAAATTCTTTTATTTTTGGCCAAAATATGATTTTTCATTTTTGCAATTTGTCATTTAAAATTTTAGAACACGGCTAGATCGAGTCTCCTGTTTATGCTGATCAAGAATATATAGGGTTTATGGGGTCGAAAATGATTCATTCCCGTCTTAAAACATAATTTAAAATATCGTTTAAAAGGGTCGTCTGAACGAAAACGCCATCAAGCGGCCATAATTTGAACTACAGCTTGTGGGCGAGGGGAAAAAGAGGGAAAGAAAGCGAGGGATTTGCTTGTTCTGCGCTCTCTCTTTCTCATCGCCCAAAAGGTATAGTTCAAACTATGGCCGCTAGGTGGCATTTTCGCTCTTACGACCCTCAGAAAATATGTTTTAATAGTAATTTGCTTTTTTTTAATTTTAATTTTATTCTAAGAAATACTTGTGGGCATATTTATCCTTATCTTTATTTTGAATTTATTTATGAGCCTGGCACAGCTCTGGAATCTCTATGGATTCCAGCCCCTTCCAGTAAATTGTAAATTATTTCAATTTTGACAACTCTCAAATCAAACTTTATTAATGTCTTTTGCTTATTTATTGGTTTTTAGTGTCTGTCTCTTAATGTGTATATATATAGCTACATATAATTAGCTGCACAAACACTTTTGGCTGAGTAATGTGTTAGGTGAAAATAAAGCTTGAACATGTACACACACCCTTTGGATTAATCTCTCCAAGAACTTTACTTTATTCTAATAATAAAATATATACGCGATAATAAAAAAACAAAGATTCTTTGGTAAGTAATGGAAAACAAATTAAGAAGCCACAATTGAAGTTTGAACAAAAACTCGGGGGAATTGACTGGAGAGGACGTTATTTAAAGGGATCTTATTATCTACTGGCGGCTACCCCTGGCCTTTCGCACATTTCTATATATATATATATTTGGATTTTTGAACAACACGAAAGAATTCTTTCTTTGTAGTAGTAAACGCGTCTCCCTAATTGCACAGTAAATGTCTTTTAAAATTCGATTGCAAGGAATTCTCATCTTCAACTTTGGCTTCGATTGGGCGGCCCTAACCCCTTTTATCATAAACGTTACGGCAGCGTCTTCTCTTGGCAAGCTGTCGGATCCGAATGGCAAGTGGTGGCTAGGATTAGAGTTGGGTGCAGGTGCAGGAGGGTGGCCTGACCTGTTCTTAAATAAAGCTAACAACGAATTCGAGTTTTCCGAGATTCCTCAAGAGCATATGTATGTATGGGTGTGAGTATTCTCTAGGTCACTGGTTGCAAAATGTCCGTGTGGGATGATGATGAGTATTGTGGGCGAGAAGAGCTAGCACTGGGATGGTATGCGAATGCCCTGCGTGATCGAGTTCTCCAGCACTATGTGGCAGTCGTCCAGCGGCTCCAGAATCTGGATGAGAAAGGTAAGCAGGTTGCGGCGCCGCAGAAAGCTCTCCTCTTCGTACATCTCGTGGGTGATCTTGGTCAGGGCCATTGGCTTGATAAGGCGCGTCAGCAAATGTTCCCGCAGGCTCAGGCAGATCAGCAGCTGAAATTTGCCATCCTTGCCGAGCGCCGTCCCGTTGATCTCGTCCATCAGCTGCACATAAAGCCGCCAGATGCCGGAGATCTCACGGCGTTGCAGGGTGCTACCGCCGCTGCTGCCGCTAAATGAAGAGTCCATGCTCGAGGCCGAGTCCTCAAGTTCCAGCTGTAGATTCTGTTCGAACAGCTCCTTGATTTTGCTGAAATAATCCCATAGATACAAATTGCGTCCGAAGAATCGCGCTGACCGGAAGCCGCAGAGGAAGACCTGCTCCAGACACTTGACCAGCCCGTCGTCCCCGCAAAGCAGGGTGGTCAGTGTGCCCACGTCCCGGTCGCGGCTGGGCTTGTAGTGCCACTTGACCAGCACGTTGACACAGTTGCCCAGCTGATGCTGGATCTCCGACGGCGACAGCGACTCCTGGCGCTGCACGCTGGGACTTCGTGTACGCGGCGGTGTGCGTGTATCAGATCCCGGGACCAGTTCGGCATTCTTGACGCTCGTCGAAACCCGCTGGCCCACCAGCAGTCGCTCCGTGGAATCGTCATCGACGCCGCGGCCCAGCCAACGGCCACACGGGAATCTTTGGGTAAAAGCGAAATAGGTTACAATAGTTAAAGGGGAATACGAATGCGTTGCTATTTGCTTACTTGTAGGTGTGGCCGGTGACCTCATTGCGCATCACCATTTGCTCCACGAGCCACTTGTGGCTGGGCCCTGAGTTGTCGTGTCCAATGCGCATGGTTGTCAGCAGGCCCAGGTTTTTGTACTGCAAAAAGCAAAGGGGGGAAAAGGGTTTGGAATTGGGATGTCAGCTACTCCAGTTGAACTACAACTT
Source organism: Drosophila anomelani (assembly GCA_035045905.1). NCBI lineage: Eukaryota > Metazoa > Arthropoda > Insecta > Diptera > Drosophilidae > Drosophila > Drosophila anomelani. The sequence continues at coordinate 18,530,361 of JAWNOO010000165.1, forward strand.
ACGTGGAAGATAAACTCCAGGGATCCCTTGGGGACTGGTACACGCTGCGTTTCGTTCATGGTGCCCGAGACCATGATCCAGACATTGCTGGAGGTGTGATAGGAGCCGTACTTGCGGGAGGGGAAGATCACAACGCGGTAAGGCAGCTCTGCGGTTGAGGAGGGCGATTCGAAAGAGGGAGAAAGGAGGAGCATGAGCACAAGCACAAGAAAGGCAAAGTAGTAGCGGGGCAGCTAGCGGGACCTACTCGTCGTGGGGTAGATGTTCGTGAAGCTGAAGTAGTCGACCGTGTTGAGAGTCAACAGGTGGTAAAGGAACTGCTCCTTTTCCTCCTCGCAGCGCAGAAAGGCCGAGCGTTTGTACAGCGAGCGCAGCAGACCCTCGTCGGACAGCAGCGTACGGAAGTGGCGGGACAACAGCTTCTTTTCCAGCGACAGACGCACCCAGGCGCGGGTATAACCAATATGCGTCTTAATATCCGCCATGGCCAGCACGTTTCTAGAGGGAAACACAGCTTTGCGTTAGTTGGGGAAATAAAAAATGATTCAAAATGCGTCTCTTACTTCACATCGAACTCCAGGGATTCGGGCAGGGGACACAGCTGCTCCAAGCCAACAAACTTGTTGCGATCCCGCGACCGGCTGCGATTGGGACTCGGCGGAGTGTCAAAATCCGTTTGGAATGTTGAGAGATCTGGCGGGAAAATTAGAGTTTAGTTTACAGCTTTTACCATCCTTTTTTTCCCCACTTACAATCCATCCGCTTGCGCATTGCATTCCATGCCAGGGCCGGCGAAGCTGTGGCTATGGCCATCTTGCTGCCAGGACTGCTGCTAGACACTGGCAGCGTTTGCTCTGCTCCCGTTCCGGCTGTCCCTGAACCCGTGTCGCCAGCACCGCGGGCCTCCTGCGTTTCGAGGTAGGCCTGCAGATGGGCCCACAGAGCGGACTTGCCCTGCTTATTTTGCAAGCCGTGAGACCAAATCTTCTCCAGCAAATCACACATGCTGGCTATCAAAGTGTTCTCCTCGATACCGTCACCCTTGAGGCCCAGAGCCACTGCCTCGTTGCCCATCTTTTCGAGCAGCATGCGCTTGGTCTTCGACTTGATGTCCTGTCAATTATTTTTGTTAGTTTTTATGATGAAGCTACATCCCCAAAAGAATTCAATTCACCTTCAGCAGACGCTCCACAAATGTCCAATTCGCCTGGGCAATCAAGGCCGGACTCACATCCGCCGTGGTCAAGTTAGCCGAGAGCCGATTGATGGCATTGGAGGAGCCACCTGTTGGCTTCTGGTCCAGCGATATCTCCCTGGCCCGCCACTTGTTGCCGTTCTTCACCCGCCGCAGACTGTTGCCTCTGTTCGGGATGGCGGATGCAGATGTTGCGGTTGCGGATTTAAAGGCGTAGGAAGGTTGTTTTTAGATGATTCGGAGGTTAGCGCGGATGAGTTTTTTGAAGTTTTCGGTTTGAGTTTTAGTTTGATTTTGATTTTGAGAATTTCGAACGAGAGAATAAAGAGACAGCGGATTAGTGGGGACTCCGAATGGTGGGAGGAGGGTTAGCGGATTTGGCAGGAGGAGCAGAGGAAACTGGAGGAGTAGCAGGCGGTGAGCTGTGGGCGGGTGCATGCGGTGCGGGATAAAAAACGAAACCAAAACGAAAACGAAAACGAAGAAGTCTCGGTTAACAGTTTGGAGAATGCTGAATTTATTATGGTAAATTCTCCCTAAACGGATCAAACAATATGAATAGAAAATAAAAACGGAAAGCATCGACGCGATGTTTAACCCTCGGAGGATGCGGATATGTCCGAGCACGGAGGAGGAGGAGGAGGAGAAGGACAGGAGGTACACATACAATACGGAGCTAAATACGGCTAGGTGTCTATGTGGTAATGGTGTGTCTCTATAACTAACACTTAGATAATATCGAAGGAGGTACACGGTACAAGGTACATTTATATTCCTATTTTTTTGTGTTATTGGATGAGTGCGGGGGTTAGCTGGGGGAAAGGAATTGGAAGGATAACAGGGCGTGCTGGTGGTGGCGATCAATTTTCTAACTAGCTAACTAGGGAGCTGTTGTGTGTGGAAGCATCTAAAGCAACTACCTCGAGGCGCACTCCTGGTTGAGTACGCCCTTCTCCAGCAGCGGAAAGCTGCGGAAGTAGGCCGCCCGATTGGACAGGATCTCGCTGGGTGGCGTCACCTCAATGTCGATGCAGTTGAGCCGCTTTTCGAAGCCCTGCTGCGAATCCTGGCTGAGTACGCAGGGCTCATAGCTGGTGGCGGCGATCATATTCTCCCCGTGACGTCGCCTGCAAACAATGAAGAAATGTAAGAAAAATTAAATAAAATACTATTTGTGGACAGGGCGAGTCACTTCTCCAGACGACTTACCTCAAAAGCTTAACGCGGTGATCAAAGAGCTGCAGCTGCTCATCGGGCTGCGGCTCCCACATGGCCAGGATCTTGTTGTCGATCAGCGTGGCGAACATTTGAGATTCGAGAAAGCGCGACAGGAAGGCCCTATGATGCTCCGGCTGGTCGGACAGGAACGAGGACTTGTCAAAGTTCTGCAGCGTCTCGCGATTGGAGAGCCACTCGTCGCGGGCCTGATTCGGATAGATCACAAAGTACTCGTAGGCATGGAACATGTGGACGAACCGATTGAGGAAGATCTCCCGCACCGAGTTGTTTATGCGCAAATCCTGGTAGTACTGATCCACGGCACTCAATTTCGGTTTATCGCCACGACGCGCGCTCGCTGGTGGCATGGTGGCATCCACAGCGTCAACATCGTGGTAGATGCCAACCGGCGAGGAGGAAAGCGAGACGGTAGGACTGCCCACTGGAGAGCCAGCTCCCTGGCCGCTGCCTCTGATGCCGCCCTTTCGGCGTAGGAAGTCAGCGATGCGCGGCACATGATCAATTCGCGACGGATGCGCTATCAGCGGCTGGTAATCCACTATGCCGCCGCCCCCGCCGGGCGATCCTGACAACGTGTAGACCGTCTCCTGCAACTGGTGAAAGCGCTCTTTGCTTCGTCGCGCAGCCTGCAAGCCCGTGGGCAGCGTGCAGCTAGAGATCATTGCATCCGCGCCGCATGCTCCACTACCGCTACCGCCCACCGGGCCAACGCCAACGCCTCCTCCAGCTCCGCGACATCCATAGCCATTCCTTAAACCAGTTTCCTGGTCGCGGGCTCCTTCAATCTCGAACTTATCCAGCACCGAGCCAATTTCGGCCATAAAATCCATTTTGTGGGGGAAAACTGGCAGCTCCTCGGGCAGCTGGATGTGCTTTTTATCGATGTCCACAAAGCATAAAGCAGCTTCGCTACCAATCTTGTGCGCCGCCTCGCACTCGGCATGGAGGCCCATTACAAAGGGCACCGGCGCGTCGAGGAAGTGATGCAGGGCGGCCGGCAAGATGGGGGCGTAGACGTGAGGCCACACGAACGGGAACAACAGTGACGTAATGCACTCACCAACGATCATGAGTCTTTGGTAGTCTGTGGACCGGAGCAGCACCTGGTTTTCCAGAAGAACGCACGTCAGCAGCTGAATGACGCACTCCACGCCCAAATACTTGAAGAGCAGACGCAGTGGAAAGTCTAGCAGCGGCAGTTCGGTAGCAAGCAGAGGACGCTGAAGAATAAGCGCAATGGCGGGCAGATGCGGCTCCGTGGGCGGTAGATAAACTCGTATGGATTTGCCCGGCTGCGGCAGCATCACCTCGTAGAGTATATTATACACATACGACTCCAGGCTGATCCCAGCACCAGGCTGTCGGGGAAGACATCGGTAGAGGTTCTTGAGAAACATCTGGGCGGCGAAAGCGTAGGGCGCCTGGCAGATAAGCGATATGCTCTTCGCCACATACAGCTTGTCCTTGTTGATGTCGTAGTAGCTCTGCGCAGACTGCGGCGCCTGGCCGGCCACCTTAAAGTGTCTGGGCAGTGAACGACTGACCGGCCCATCCTGCTTCACCCGGCTAAGCGAGTGAGTCTGCTGGCCATTGGAAAGCTCCGTGATAAACATGCTCTGCAGCGTGTGAATGGCCCCACAGATGTTCCTATTGCGTATCTCCTCGTAGAACACCAAGCTAAAGCCATAACAGCGCTTGCCATCCTCACGTGTGGTGGCGAACGAGTGGAATCTCGGCTCGATGTTGTGTTTCTGGGTGCGGAAGCGAAGACCCTGAGGCAGGGAGAGCTGTGGGGAGATAAACAAAGTTTGGTAAATGAGACGATCTCAACTGGCGGGGCATAAACAGAGATCATTCATTCATACGAGCGACGAGCAGAGGGCACAAGCACTACCACTATCACGAACAGATGTGTTTTTGTGATAAGGCGGCTTAGCGTTAGCGTATGGCTGACGCGGCCGTCGTCGTCGTGGCATCAATTGAATCAGTTACCGCTCCTCCGCTCGCTCGCCACTCGTATCAATGAAGCGGCCAGCCAGGCATGAATTTCCACCAAAAGGGCAGCCAATTGAGCTCAATTAAATATGAATATGGGTTTAGGGTGAGTCGGTAGGGAAAGAAGAACAAAGATTCGAAATATTTAGAGAATTATCAGTTAATAAACTTCAAAAATTATCATCAATATTAAAACTTTCTCTTATTTTTTAGCATAAATATTAATATTAAATTGATGAATCACTAAAAACTATTTATTCAGCGACTTCATTCAGTTGGAAACGTGTGATAAAGCAGTTAAACTAGAAATCCGAAAGATATTTAAATATTCTAAAGATTCTGGCGAATAATAAAATCCTCGTAATATCAGCACGAACCACCCTAATTCAACGTAGATCATTCAAAGTAGAAATTGGCCTCCAGACTCTGATACTCACCATGCAAATGCCGTGCGCATCGAAGGGGTTCCAGGACACATTCTCGGGATAGTGGGCCAGGGGCTTGCTTTTGTAGGCTCTATCCAAGGGAGAGCAATGCAAATTGTCGCCTTTAACAAATAAAATGCAAGTTGATTGAGGGCTCTCCTAAATCTTCCTTAGATTTCACCCACCTGCAAAGCGATCCGGCTCCAGGCCCGTGTCCAGATCCAAACCGCATATCACAAAGTAGTCGGCAAAGCGGGAGAACTGCGGATCCGCATCCCGCTTCAGCTGATTCAGCTCCGACTGGGCCAGCGACTGTTCTCCGGGTGAAAGAGGCGACTGCAGCACCTCGTTGCCAGTGCCAGTGCTGCTCCCGCTTTGGCCATTGCTGAGCATCAGCTTGGACAGACGGCTGGCGACTACATTCTCCCTAGCGGTCATCGCTCCTGCTCCTTGGCTCGCTCGCTCGCTCTTTGTTTTCTTTGCTCCAAGCGGGACGCATTAACCAAGTGCTGCCTCCATGTGTGTCATGTGTGCGTGTGTGCGCCGTTTGCTGCTGAGTGTGTATACACACCGTTATACCGTTATGCGCTCGCGATTTTTGTGCACTTTCCAATTTACACAACCAATCAATTTCCGTCTGCAAAATAAATGTATGTTTGTTTGTTGTTGTTTTGAAGGCGTAAAGAAAACTAATTTTAAGGTTTTATTTTTACTTTCTACGTGAGTGGTGCGAGAGAGAGAGAGAGTATGCAAAATTTTCTATGCCAATGTCGTTGCTTTCGTCCACCACCACCAATCGCAACAACAACAAAAAAATACACACACACACACCCGCTGCGCGCTCCTTTCCCCACACACTAGTGCGACGCGCTTGTTGTTGGTCGCCGCGGAGCTGCTTTCATTGCCGAGCTGCTCGGAGCTCGAAACTGGGTTAAAAACTGGCAGCAGCAGCGCGTCTTTGTTTGGAGCCAGGCAACAACAACAAAAATAACAACACCACACACAGCTGGGCAAACACTAGTGCGTGCAGAGTTTTTTTTTTTGGCGAAAAACAAACTACTTTTGGCCGAGTCTGACCAGGCCCAGTTGGGCGAGCCACGTCAAAAAGTGTGTGGGATGTTTTAGAAAATAAATGGTATTAAAATATTTATATACGCAATGTTATAAAAATTAAAAAAGAGTTTAAAATGTTATTTCATGTTGATTGATTTCAGAGTTAAAACTTCGCAAATTCATTTATATTTAGGAGTTTAAATAAAATAAATGTATTTTATAATAAAACTGGTATAAGTACATACTGCAATGTCTGCAGCACCCTGTATATATATAAACTTTATATACTAAAAAACAATGAAATATATTAAACGTATGAAAAATATGTAAACTTAATTTTAGCTGCTTGACTGCCCTTCAAATAAGCAGATGATAAATAAATTATCTATAATTAAAATCTATAAATAGCACGGAAATAGCACCATAAATAATACCAAAATCACTCATAAAAAATATATTAAAAACACGAGTGGGAACCAGTTCCCCTGAGCAGTTTCCCTGCCAGTTCAGTTCAGCTGGGAACCAGTTCGCGACCTGACGTGAAAAAGTGTATCACATAACATTTATTAAATTGGAACGTAAATTATCGCCTCCGTCGAGACAGGAGATTTGGCTTGAAATTTGCAAGTGCAGGAGTCACGGGACCGCACACCCCAAACGTATACGACTCGAAAGCCAGGCGTGGCGACACCTGGATGGGATTGATTGACGACTCCACTTAATTGTCTTTAGAGAGAGCACGCGACCACGAGTTCTGGGGCGATGCACTCGTCGCTTAACTGGACCTCGCGCATGATCTCGCGCGCCCTGCGCAGCAGCTTCTCCACACTCCTGGAGACGGCGACAGGCGGCGGCGGTGCTGCGGCCACCAAAGGGGCCGCCAAGTCCGGATCGAGTTCCGCTGGAGAAGCAGCAGCGGGCAGCAGCCAGCAGCGACCCCGATTCGTGTCGGTGGTATGCGGATTCGCCAAGGACAACCTGCGGCACAAGTACAAGCCGGGCAAATACGGCGAGGACTCGTGGTTCAAGGCCTCCACGGAACAGGCGGATGTGATGGGCGTGGCCGATGGCGTGGGCGGCTGGCGGAGCTACGGCATTGACCCCGGCGAGTTTTCCTCGTTCCTAATGCGCACCTGTGAACGGCTAGTCCAATGCAGCCATTTTAACCCCCAGCGGCCCGTCAATCTGCTGGCCTACAGCTACTGCGAGCTTATGGAGCAGAAAAAACCCATTTTGGGCAGCAGCACTGCTTGCGTGCTGATCTTAAATCGAGAAACAAGCACGGTGCACACGGCCAACATTGGCGATAGCGGCTTCATTGTGGTGCGAGAGGGCCAAGTGGTGCACAAGTCGGAGGAGCAGCAGCACTACTTCAACACACCCTTCCAGCTATCGCTGCCGCCACCGGGACACGGGCCGAATGTGCTCAGCGACAGTCCCGAGTCTGCAGACACCATGAGCTTTCCGGTGCGGAATGGCGATGTCATTCTCATCGCCACAGACGGCGTGTTCGATAACGTGCCCGAGGATCTGATGCTGCAGGTGCTTAGCGAGGTGGAGGGCGAGCAGGATCCCATTAAGCTGCAAATGACGGCCAACAGCCTGGCGCTGATGGCGCGCACCCTCTCCATGAACAGCGAATTCCTCTCGCCGTTCGCCCTTAGCGCCCGACGAAACAATATACAGGCTCGAGGCGGCAAGCCCGACGACATCACCGTCGTCCTAGCCACCGTGGCGATGTGAGAGTGGTGTTCCCTGCCATGCATCCATCCTCACCACCCCTAGTGATTAACGTTTACTTGTAGTCCGTACGTGTTTAGTTAGCTTTAGGAGCCCGTTTCGTGGTTCTGTCTACCGTTTAAGCTGCATGTTGAGATTGACGACTTTGAACTTTAAATTGTTAGTTACATATATACCGACGAACGACGAACGACAAACCATTCGACGCATCCTGGTGAGCATTGTGTGTACACATAACCCCCTCGCTATAAGTAGAACAATGCGAATTATCAGCGCCGGCGATCTCTGTCGTCAGTGGCGATTCTAATCAAGTCCCAAAAACAAAACAAAACAAAACAAATATAATAACCTATTGCGAAACACAAACCCCGATGGCGATGCCGATGCCCGATGCGAAATACGAGCCGGATCCGGAGGAGGTGGGACCGAGGTGCAGCTATCTGACTGAGAACTGATGAGAGGAGGATTAGCTAGCCATTAGAGCTGTCTTAAAAAACGATTTTTGTCGAAATGTACTCACTGATATTTGCGACCCAATAAAATTATTCATTGAACAAACACAACGAAAGCGCACTTGTAATCATTTCGAGATAAATTCAATAAAACAAATGTGTATAGAAACCCCAGTGGACGTCGCACTCTCTAATTGCTTAGATTAGCTTCATGGCCAGAAAGATGTAAATTAATAGATACAGCGGCGGGCCAATTAATAGAGCTAGAACAGCCTCTCAACCTGGATGTGGTTTTATTTTCAGTTCGGTTGCATTTTAAATATAGGAAAAAATAAAGATTAATTAGCGCCATGCTAAGAAATACGTTCATAGGTATGTAAATGCGTCAATATAAAAACACAGGCAGTGACCGATTAATAGGTAACATTAATTTTTAATTAAATGGTGTCTATATATAAAAATTATTAAAATTATGTTCCTGCCTTTAAAATTATAAATTTTAATTATTATTCTTAATAATGCTTTCCAAATTTTAGCTTATGCTTAAAATATTTCCTATATTTTCTTTGGGGAAAATCGAATTATAGCACCACCAATTCCAGGACATTATAGTTAATTAATTCAAAGCTATTAAAATGTGTTACACCTGGCCATTAAGGGTAAACCAGATCACTATTGATCACTATCACTCCTCTTCAAAAATTAAATTTAAACAATTAAATGTTCTCAACACATATTTGTAAACATTTAGGTATTTTTTTCCATAGCCATTTTATTCATTTGGTATAATACATCAGTTTGATGGATTGATTGATAATATATAATTTTTAGGAAAAATATAAAATTGACAAAAATAATAATCACCGAAAAATGTTAAGTAATATTTTTGGAATTAAAATGTAACCCCCAAAAATAGATTTTGTTTTAGTTTTATTTATTTTTTCCTATTTATAGAGAATATTTTCTTCAAGATTCTCCTCAGATTTGTATCTTTAAGTTACATAAACAAACATAACGCTATTATTACATATCACATGGTTTTTGTTTATTTACGTTTTGATTGTTTTTTTATTAAAAATATCGTTACAAAAATATCATCGATATATCGATATATTGATATTTTTATTTATTATCAACAACTCTGCGGATGGTATCAAAACAAAACACGAAAAATATAATAATTCTTCAACAAATACAATGCGAAAAAGGCAAATGTTTCGCAAATGTTAAACAATTAATTGGGCGTTCGTTGTGCAACCAAATACACAATAATGAAGCAGTACAAGCTTCACACGCACACGCGGGGCTGCAACAAATCCTACGGTAAATATTGCGCAAAACATTTGGATTTAACCTTATGGCACTTTATCGGAGACAGATGCGGACCTGCTGATGAACCCCAAGGACCATCCCAACGCCAATGTGGGCGATGTGGTGGAGATCTACGCCCCGGACGAGGAGAACGGCACTCACCTGCTGCTCCAGATCACGGAATTTAACAACAGCTGCGGCCGGGATGTGATCAGCATCGAGTCCGGCATTGCCACCGCCTTCAAGATGCGCTGCTATAGGGACGTGGTTATGCGCATAGTGGATCCGGCAGACGTGGCCCTGGACTCCATAGAAATAACCTTTAAGGATCAGTATATGGGCCGCTCTGAGATGTGGCGGCTAAAAACCTATTTGGTAAGGAAAAAGTGACATTACTAACCTCTAAGATTACGAATTCATTCACAATTTCCCTTTAGACGGGCACCTGCGTGTATGTTAACAAGAAGATTGACTACAACGACATGCAGATCCGCTGCCAGGTGTACGAGATGTGGTCGCAAGGCGACCGCGTGGCCAGCGGCGTCATTACGGAGGACACCAAGATAGTGTTTCGCAGCAGCACCTCAATGGTGTACCTATTCCTGCAGATGTCCTCGGAAATGTGGGACTTTGACATCCATGGCGATCTGTACTTCGAGAAGGCAGTGAATGGCTTTCTCACAGAGCTCTTCCAGAAGTGGCGCAAGCTGAGCTGCAATCACGAGGTGACCATTGTGCTCTTCTCGCGCACCTTTTACGCGGCAAAGAGCCTGGACGAGTTCCCAGAGCACATGCGGGACTGCCTGCAGCTGGACTACAAGGGTCGGTTCTACGAGGACTTTTACCGCGTGGCCATTCAGAACGAACGCTGCGACGACTGGTGCACGGTGCTGGGTCAGCTGCGCAAGCTATTCACAGCCTACCAGGCCACCGTGTTGCGCTATCACGAGCGGGAGCACATGAAAATACCGCCTGCCACCAATTCCTCGGCCACCCAGGGCAATTTCCTGGAGGTCTTGAACATTTCCCTGAACACCTTCGAGAAGCATTACCTGGACAGGACTTTCGATCGCACCGGACAGCTCTCGGTGGTGATAACGCCGGGCGTGGGCGTCTTTTCGGTGGATCGAGAGCTTACCAATATCACCAAGCAACGGATTATCGACAATGGCGTGGGCAGCGATCTGGTTTGTGTGGGGGAGCAGCCTCTGCACGCGGTACCGCTGCTCAAGTTTCACAACAAGGACACGACTCTAACTTCCGCGGATGACTACTCCCTGCCGCACTGGATAAACCTGAGCTTTTACTCCACGAACAAGAAGATCGCCTACTCCAGTTTTATACCGCGAATAAAGCTACCGCTATTTGGTTCCCAGCAGACGCTGCACGACGGCGACGGCGGTGGCGATGAAGGCGAGGAGAACGAGCGCCACTTTCTCAGCTGCAATCAGTCGGAGTACAAGCACAACTCGCTCTTCGACTACGATGCGTACGACGAGCAGATCTTTCAGCCTTTGCCAGCTCAAAGCACTTGGTGGGCATTTGAGGTTTTTCTTCTGTGTCTTGAATTCTAATGACAACTCTTTCACAGCTCTCTGCAGCGCGTGGTGCGGGCCAAGAAGACCTCGGTGCCTAGTCTGGAGACACATGCCTATCGGAACAACGACTGGGAGAATCTCACGCCCATCCAGATACCGGCCATGCGACGAAAAATGTCTGATCCGGACATTCATCACGGCACCTCTGCCATGCTGGCGGCCTTGGTAAGTGTTTATTCTTTGCAGTGACCTCTAGTCGAATCTAATCTCCTACCAGCAGCAGCCGGACACCACCAATCTCTCCGAGTCCCTGGCATCGGAGAAAAACTCAAGGCGTACAATCGTTAGCATTGCCCCCATAGTGCGTCCCGGTCGCGCCCTAATCAATCCCTTTGACCCGTCGCAAGTGACCATAAAGTTGACCTCGAATCGCCGCCGATGGACGCACATTTTTCCCAAGGGTCCAACGGGCGTGCTCATCCAGCAGCATCATTACCAAGCTGTGCCGGCAAAGATTACGCCGGCAGCGGGTCAGCCGAGGCCGCTGCAGCAGATTTACAACAATTGCCAGAGTGGCGGAGGTGGAAGCAATAACAACAACGAGCAGGAGGATTATGGATGCGAGAGCGCGGAGCAGTACGACCGAGTGTCCAGTCACTCGCTACTAAGCAAGTCTGCCTCCACGCACAGCTTTGTCATAGGCGAAGAGAAAATTGACCGTGAGTTTTATTTATTTATAAAAGCGACTCCAGAATGCACCTCTGTTTACATCGACAGTCTTCAAGCGGCGACAAAACTCTCTGATGAACGCCCTGCCCGCCAATGTGCCCAATCTGACGGCCACCCAGGCAAAGTCGTATCTCTGGGGAGCCACCGGTGAGCAGGAGTGGACGCCAGCAATTACCACGGGTAAGATATGGGGTAAAATATGGGGTTTTATATATTTAAGAGATGCTATCGTGCCCTGAACACAATTCACGGCGAAGCCCCTGAAAAGACTCAATCAGAGTCGGAGTCAGTTTGACTTTGCTTGTCGGCCCGAAAATGTTCCTTCGGTTCCTTTTTCTGCTGCTCCTTTTGGGAGTTACAACCTCATACGCCAAGGAGAACTTTCAGCAGCCATCAGACTTGGCTTATTTCCTGGACAGGATCGGGCGAGTGCATCGCCTGCATGCCATCACCATTGTAAACAGTTTGGAGTCGGTCAGCCACAGTTATCTCAATGAATTGCATCACCAGCTAAGGAACAACAACAGCAACCACTTCTACTTGCTGCCGCAGATGACGGCCACGGATAAGGAGACGACCCAAATATGGTTCAGTCGGCTGCAGGACGAGCAAACGCTGTATGTGGTCTTTGCGAGGGACACCAGCGATGCGGTAATTGAGTTGCAGGCACGTCGCGCACGAGGCAGACGTTACTCTAAGACCCTGATCCTGCTGAAGCGCCGCGAGTCGCCCTCCAGGGTGGCTCACTTCTTCGAACTGCTTTGGAAACTGCAGTTCCGCTCCGCCCTGGTGGTGGTGGCCCAGCGAAAGTTCTACCAAATGGATCCGTATCCCAATATTCGTGTGATTCGTATGCGCCGGCTGTCCACCTATGATCCGCATCATCTGTTCCCCCTGCCCAATCGGCGCGACTTCAGGGGCTACCGTCTGCGCCTGCCTGTGCAGCAGGATGTGCCATACACGTTCTGGTACAAGGATCGCCAGCTGGACGGAGTGGGTGGGATTTTGATTAACCAGCTGATGGCGCACCTAAATGTGTCGATGGAACTATTCTCCTTCGTGGTGAACGGCTCCAACCTGTTGAACATGGCCGCGCTCACGGATCTCATTATACACGGCACGGTGGAGATGAGCCCGCATCTGTACGACACACTGCATCCGAACAGTATGGTGGATTACTCCTATCCCGCCCAGGTGGCGCCGCGCTGCTTCATGATCCCCCTGGACAACGACATTTCCCGGAGTCTGTATATTTTCCTGCCCTTCACCCTGACGCTGTGGCTGTGCCTGCTCCTCACGCTGCTTCTGGTTCACTTTTTTTTTGTGCGTCGCTTGATGCCGGACTCGCATCTTTGGAAGATACTCGGTGTGCCGGGAGTGGGGAAGATGAAATCCCAAAAGCGCAAGCCGGGGCGTTGCCTTTGCGGCCTAATGATTCTCTTCGGGATCTTTATCCTTTGGCAGTCGTACAGCACCAAGCTCACCTCCTTTCTGGCCGTAACTCTTACCCGCCCGAATGCCGCCACCTTGGAGGAACTTTTCCGGCTGCCCTACCGCATCCTGGTGATACCCAACGAAGTGGACACCATCGTCAGCTCTCTGGGACATGGCGAGCAGTTCGCAGCCAAGTTTAGCTTCACGAATCCTCAGAACTTTAATGCGAAGCGCATCTCTCTGGATCCGGAATATATATATCCCATAAGCCGCATTCGCTGGGATTTCTTCAATCTTCAGCAGCGCTTTCTCCGCAAGAAGCGCTTCTTCTTCTCGAAGCTGTGCCACGGCACATTTCCCTTTCAGTACCAGCTCCGAGTGGATTCTCACTTTAAGGACGCTCTGCATCGCTTCCTGCTGCACGTGGAACAGGGCGGACTGGCGGAACGCTGGCTGGAGACCTCCTACCGGCGTGTCCATCGCATGGGCTACTTAAAGGACTTTTCTACGCTAGCCGAGATGGAGGAGAAATTAAGGCTTCGACCGTTGGCCCTCAATATGCTGGCGCCTGCCTTTAGTCTGTTTCTGTGCGGATTGTTGGGCAGCAGCATTGCCTTTGCGTTGGAGATCAATCAGAGCTTCGGGTGCAAAAAAAGGCCACCTAACCGCCACACTAACCGCCCGCCTGCAAACCCGGGAATAAGGGGATTTTAATGTTAATGCATCCCAAGTAGCTCATTCCTCCGAATATCAAATCTAATCTAACTTTCGTATGATCCACATTGTTATTCCCTCTCCTCCCCTCACAATCCACAAACGAATGAACCCAATCTCGGACCCGCCACCTAACCGAACGAATCGAAATTTGCAACCACCACTCATTCAACCAACCATCATCGAATCCCATCGATCGTTTAGTTCAGCATCTGAGGCCAATCGTCGAGGGCGAGCACCATCATCACCTTCTGGGTGGCCTGGATCCGACCGCCGATCCGGAGGCGGGTGTCGGTGGCGTCGGCGGCGGAAGAGGAAAGATCATCATAGGTTTGGACAAAATACAAATTCCACCACTCTTTCTCTTGACACACTTTTTGTACAAAACGCATTAGCGATGCATCCGAAGCACACGAAACACACACGAAACACGATTTGAAGGCTTTAAATATTTGTATCATTTGATCTTTGTAGTTAGTAATTTATTTAGATTAATTTTGGATGGATAATGTAGATGTAGGCTGGCGTTTTTACGTATTTAATGCTTTTATTCAAAAAATATGATAGGATATAAAAGGAGTTTTTCATATTCAGTTTAAGAAATAAATTATAAAATATTTTTTTTTACCTTGAAATTATAACTTTGTTTATAGTGAAATTAACTGCATGAATATTTATTGTTTATTCATCAAAATGAACTCTTTTGTAAGCACAGGAATAAATTAGTATCATACTTTTGTTCGTTTAATAAAATAAACACTTTGTCCGTTCTCTAAAAAAATATATCTTTGTTCACAGAAATTAAATCTTGTCCGCTTCTTAATTTTCGGAATATTTTATATTTTTATTGTAAACTTTAAAGAAAAATTTTTACATGAAGGAAATTGTTTTAAAGCCCCCTATGATTCAGATAAGGAAATAGTGGAGGAACTATACTTATTTATAGGAAAATAAATCTATTCCAAATAGTTATTACCTTAAAACCATCGGGTATTCCAGTAGCATTGCCGTATTTGCTTATGGGATGTAACCATTATCCCTTTGTGTAGATTATCCTGGCTTGGCATTCACTCACCACCCACCACCAACACCACGCTTAATCCCCTGATGAACCCTGTGAAACCCTGCCTGCACCCAATGCATGTAGTTTACCCATTAATTATAGCAAGTAAAAAAGTAGATTAATCCCGTAGTCGGCACAGACAACACACCCAACACACCCATCCATCGGGAGGTGGTAGTCCTTATGGAGATAATTGGTAATGGAGCATGTCGCCCACTAGAGAGCATGTGCAGCATGTTGTTGCCGTTGTGTAATTCCTTAGCGCTAAGCCAGCATGCTTCGCCCACACGCCCCACTTGTATTCCGTTTATTGCGCACGAATCCTCCTCCCACCACACCACACGCTAACCCCATCCGTTGGTGACAGCTCTCGTTCCCGAAACGGACCGGAGTCCGTCTTGCTCCCCCCCTTGGTTATGATTTTCTTAGTAGTCTTTCTGAGCTGCTTGTACGATTTTAATTTATACACACCTGTACCACCGGCGTTGGCTTTCTCTCTCTGCTGATCTGATCCTCGCGATCCTGCCGCGAATATCTCGTGCTAATGTCCCAATGGCTGCGTTTGCAGGCGTCGACTGGAAGTCGCTGACCATTCCCGCTTGCCTGCCCATTACCACGGACTATTTTCCCGATAAGCGCTCGCTGAACAACGACTATGTGATCTCGGACTATACGCTCCTGCCGGACGATGTGAACCATGAGTATGCCCAGAGCAGAGCCGTCTATCGGAAGCCTCTGTCCACGGAGGAGGTGTGCAAGGAGATTGTGTCGCAGCGCCTGGCCCAAGGCTTTCAGCTTATTGTGGTCGATGAGAAGCCTTTGTCAGTGCTTGGCGGCTGCTCCTCAGGATCTGCTGTGCTGCCGGTAAAGCCGCCCTGCGAGTCCAAAAAGGAGTATCTCCTCTCCATTGGCCGCATCTTTCACAAGATCTCGCTGAGCGGCTCGGTGATCACGGTCACCGGCTACAGGCCAAGGTGAGTGTGGCTTTAGTTTCCCTGTATGGCAATTAATTTCTCGAAAATTATCCCTTTTTCAGACATCCGTATCCTCCGATAAATGTGGACTACCGTTACCGCTTCCATGCCCCGCAGCACGAGACCTATGAGATTTCCGGCGTGAACTTTACCACCGAGAAGCTAGAGAACTTCAACTGGAATCACATGGATTTGTATATCTGCACACGTGGCGATGTGGATTATCCTTTAATGGAGGTAGGGAAGCACTGCCTGTATCCTTATAAATTTATCAGTAACCTTTGCCTTTTTGCAGAGCCTTAAATACTGGCGCTATCGCATGTACCTGCTGCCCAAGGAGAGCATTGTGAATAAGATTGCCAGCTGCCAGCATTGTGATGTCTTCCCAGATGTGACGGCGGCGGATAACACGCGAGAACAAGTGGAGGACTTTGTCCGCCTGATCGAGGCGGTCAGCAAGCTGAAGCGCCAATTTGCGCGCAAGGCGAGAGTAAGATTGAAGCGAATCCTCCTTGCCTTGGCTTTTGTGCATTCGTGATCCGTTGCGTTGATTCTGTAACCGCTGCGTTCTGTCTCCTAATTGACTAATTGTCCTGCAAGCGAAATCGGCGGTAGATCAACCTAGAGGCTTTTTTTACGATCGTTAAATTTATTTTTCTTTAATCAGAAATTTAATTTAGGAAGCAAAGAAAGTTTATAGTTGAAGTTATAAAGTTTTTGCATATTTCGAATAATATTAATATATAAAATAGGTGCTTTTATTATTTTAAATGTGCAAATTAAATGTTAAATTTAAATTATGAATTAGTTTGTCTTTTAGGGAACTTGAAGGTAATATTTAACTTATTATTGAGGCCCATAAAAGAAGGGATTTTATTACAGAAAGTTCAGGCTTTGATAACTTGCATAATTTCCTAATATTTCCTTCGTTTAAACATTTCTTTTGTTAGATAAAAGTTTTTAAAAATATTCTTTTTTAAGATTATAAAGAAAATTAGGAGGAAAAATACAATAGTAACTAGTAGTTTGAGACCTAATTAACCCACAACCGCATAGCTCGCTTTTAGTGCCCACCGCCTTGCCTGCCCCCCTGATGTATCGAGTATTTCACGCCTCCTTTTGCAGGACAGCCCCATCGCCCACAGCATAACCAAGCGACGACACAGTACCAGCATTATATCCAGGCCTCAGCCTAACCAGGTTATCTACTCTACTTTTACTCCAGACCTAACGTTAAAGCCATTACTTTGGTTCAGTTTTATGCGCACTTTTTTTATATTTTTTTTTTCGATTTAAAATTAACTTTCAACCTTGCGCACGTTTGAGTTATATAATTTATTTGTTTGTTGATCTCATCGCGATTCGATTCAGAACATTTTTTATCTAATACTTTTTTTGTATCTCTGTCTTCCTGCCATCCTCTCTTTCGACCTGAACCCAATCCGTATCCGAAACCAACTCCTCAGGGACTCACGAACTCTCCGTTTCGGGAGCGAGTCGGCAGCAATCGACTGCCGGAAAAGCCCAGGTTTTTATATCGATTCCAACATAGATCTAAGGACCCCTCAAACCCTATCTCTATGTCCTTTTTGTATACAAAAATCGCACACACAAACGCACACTACACACACTCACACACAGTACTGCATTTGAATAAACCAGGAACCGTAATAATTATTAGCATTGAGTTGTATTAACAATTGATTTTTAGTTTAGATTTAATGGCTTTGGTTTTATTATTAAATTTGACAGTTAAAAATGTATTTTGCCATCTTAATTTTAATTTTTCTTTCTTTCAAATTAATATTTAATACCTTAAATTACATTTCTTTAAGCCAGAACTGTCAAGAAATTATGGTTTTACCAAATATTCACTGTAGAACTCAGATTTTATTTTAATGTTACGTTCCCTGGTATAAAAAAAACCGCACGATTCGCTGGGGATTTGGTTGGCTGCTGCTCCTGGCTGGTTTTTTGCTGCCAGGACTCTTGGGAGCCGTGGGCCCTAGGTTAATATTGTATATTTTGTTGCCGGCTTGTTGGTTATTATCCTCTTCGTATTTGTACTTGTAGTCCTGTTGTTGTTTCTTGTGCATCCCGTTTTTCAGATATTGTTGTTGGTTTGCTGATTGGTTTGCTGTTTCATTTCCTCGGTTTCGTTACGTATTTTTTGATATAATTTTATTTGGTATTTGGCTTTCAGCAGCATGACACACCTAGACTCACTGAAAAGCATCATAACCCAATAAACTCACCGCAGCAAAGGTTTGTGCCACCCGAAGGGGGCCTCCTGGCCTCCTCCGTTTATCTATCATCATGATTCCGACTAATCCCAATCGAAAACTCATACCCCAAATCCCTAACACTCACTCGCCCACACACACTCTCTTGAGATTGGCCTGCTGAACCCCTTACCTCACACACACATCGATCCCACCATGGAGGAGGACCCCGCTGCCGCTAAATGTGGCCACCTCATCGACCTATCTAATCCATTTCTCTTCGGCAGCATTAATGTACGTCCCAAGCTGGAGAATGGCCGCATTTCGCGCATATTCCCAGCCACCGATGCAGTGGCTGCAGCTGGAATCGCCGCCAGAGATGACCAGGATGATGGGTAAGTTGACTTCCTCAAGAGCTAAACTCCATTTATGATTGACTCTCGTCCCTTTTAGCTTTCCCGTTGACATCAAGTTCAGTCCGAATGCCACGCTGGTCGAGATCTTTGAGGCCATGAAGCATCCAGTGACGGGAGTGGGTTACTTCTCCCAAACACAGTCGCTGCCCTCCTGCACTTTCCTCTCCTACGACGCCTTGATGTGGCTGAAGACCCGCCTGAACAATGGACGGCATCCCCTGGAGTTGCTGGAGGCCATGCGCAAGTAAGCTGAAAAACTTGTGCAAATAATTTAATAAAAATTTAATAATTAAAATAATTTCTTTACAGGGAACGCATGATCTGTCATGCCTCGGGCGACTGGAAGCGGGCCGTGGTGCCAGGCTTTGTCTTTTACTATGTGGTGCAGCAGGACAAGAATGCCAAAGGTGGTTTCATTACCCTGATTACCATTTAAGGATTGATTTAAAGATTTCTTTATTATTTAGATTACGCTCCGCCTCTGGGTGACTATAGTGCCTTCGTCAACGAGTGGCTAGAGATAGAGTTCCAAGGCTGCAGCTTCCTCTGGCATGATGAAGTGGTGACCACACCAGTGCCCAACTTCCTGAGGGACAAGCCGGCTCCCCAGTCCTGGACGGAATCTTGCAGTAATAATAATTTTCATAATAATTAGTTTTTTTCCACTAATTTTATCTCAATTTGCAGAGCGCGTTTATCGACAGTCTCATTTGGAGATCGATGTCAACCAGAAGAGCGATCGCATGGAGTGGGGTCATGTAAAACATCACACAGTACTGCAGCCTGGCTTTGCCTTTGAAATTGTGGTGGAGTGGGTGACCTCATCGGGTCCCATAGTGGCGGATTTGGTAAGCAAAAGACTTAGCAATTCATGTTCACTTTTTACTTAAAGACTTGATACTTGTTTCCAGATCGGTGGCTGGATGCGCAAGGCAAATCAATTCAATTTCCTGGTCTCCGTGCCTGCAGATCCCATGGCAGAGCCATTCACCAAGAAATCTGATCCTCTGAGGGGACCCATTTTCATTCCCCTGTGCACGACATTCCTGCCCAATGGCGCAGCCCTTTTCGATGGTATTTTGTTATTTGTCTTTAAGTTTATTTTTAGCTTCTCAATTAATGATTTTTTTCGCAGAGTTCCCCGAGGAGAGCCGATCGGATCGAATGCTGTTCTTGCAGGAGGCCATCCTGACCAAGTTTGGATTTTTGCCCTGTGTTTTAGAGAAGAAATTTAGCATTGGCAAGGATGTGAGTGCATATTTTTCTTTAGCTCGAAACTCACTTTAAAATAATCTTTGGAAATACTTTTTTCTTTAGCTTCCCAAGGAATATCAGTATGTCCACTGCACTGGCAACATGTTCGCCTTGATACGGTAAGAGTTTTTTGTTTGTAAACATTTCCATGTTTCACCATTGTCCTCCTCCTGCAGCTGCGCTTCCAACAACTACCAAATGGAATCACCCATCCTGCTGGAGGCGGCTAATGTCACGCGCTGCGTCTATGGCCACACCAATAACACAAATGTGCCCAAGAAGGTGGGCTTCCTGTGGGCCTGGAACCACATGATACCCAACAAGAAGTGGAAGGCCCAGACCATTAACAACTCCGCAGATGGTGAGCTGTTTCAGCTCAAGATGCTCAAGGATTTCCGAGAATTCTGCTCGAACAGTGATCAGCGCTTGTCTGCCTTTTGGACACAGTCCCAGGAGCTGAGGCGTAAGGCCCAGAAATTTGAGTTTAACAACAACAACAATACGGATGACATCAAGATCAAGTAGATTGGCGAGTCGAGGTTCGTTGCGTTCTTTTAATTGTAAATATAAAATGCAAAGTATATTTCTGTTGAATATATTTAAAGAAAACTAAAAAAGTATCCCTTGATTCTTACTAGGAAATTTCATTTATTTACCATAAAATAAACTCAACACGTACATAATTTTTAAGAATGCGGGAATATACAATCGATAAGCTGAGGGGTCAATCCCGATCGTCTTCGGAGGAGGAGGTGATTCCTTGGCTAAATCTAAATCTATTTGGGATCTTCTTCGCATTGCATTTTACTTAATTTGTGACTGTGCTTTGGTCGTGGTGTTGTAATGACGGTGACATTGATGGCCTGGCTACTACTGGGTTACTGCTGGTGGCTGGTGCTGGTTTCTTATTTTTCGCTTTTGTTAAATGCTTTGGTATGCTGACGTAGGTAATGCCTTTTATGCATGCTTCAGGAAGCTGGATAGCGCCACCCGATCTCGCTGCAGCCAGGCGGCATTCAGGCGGATTGTCTCTACGGCCTGGGAGACGGTACGTTCGCAGCCGGGTATCTGGTTCGTTTTGAAGAACTCCTCCACCTCCCTGGCCCGTTCCTCGGTGGCAAAGTTCTCGATGAGATACTTGATCAGTCGGGAAAGTAGGAAGCCGCCCTACAAAAAGCGCCAAGCAAGGAATTAAAGTAAATCCAAAAAAAGACTGAGAGAGCAGCGAGAAGAACTCACCTGGTATCGCTCCAGCAGCTGCTTGCTGTTCTCCTTAAAGAACTCCCAGGCCAGGTTACGTCCCTTGGGATTAATGGCCACGGCAACAATGACAAACACCGAGTCCTGGGCCCTTACCTCACCCTGGAAAAGGGAAAAAAAAGATAGAATCCCAGACTTAACTCTGGTCTCAAGTTTATATACTCACCGACATGGCAAAGTCAATGACACGGCGCAACAGCTTGACATCACTGCAGCAGCCGAGAGCCCGCGAAATGCGATCCTGCTCCTCGTGCAGATCGGTGCTCCTGTACAGGGAGAGCATCTCCTCAAATATCTTCTCATCGCCATCCTGCAGCACGGCCTTGTAGCAGGTGGTGCGCAGATCGGCGGGCAGCGGATTCGTGCCAGTCACATGGCTGCGGAAGCGTTCGCGGGCCGTCTCGATGATATCCTCACTGCGGAACGAAACGAGTCGTGTGAGAACCAGACTCCGGAGCAGCGTGTCCAAGTGATTCTCGCCGTCCCGCGGCTCCCAACCCAAGCGATAGGCCACCGGCTCGTACAGATTCCGGCCGAAGCGATGGAAGTCATCCATGAGATCCGTGTGCGAGATGAGAATATGCAGATTGGTCAGCGAGTTGGTAATCGCCGTCCACACGGTATAGTTGGTCTCGTTCCTGTACGAATCGACCAGAGCCAGGACCTCGGCGGTGCTCGCATGGCCGGCCTGCACCATGGCAAACATGTCATCAATCAGGCCCAGACGATCCAGCGGCGGCAGCTCCATCCTTGCCACCGCGGGCATCAGCTGCTCCAGCATCTGCGATGAGTAGCGGGTGCGATAGTAGCCCACGGTTCCCGGATTGATCTTGATCCAATCGTTTGCGTCCACATTCTCCAGGATCACCTCCATCGAGGGTTTGTCCAGCAGGAAGGTCTTGGCAATGCCCGTGGGATTCTTTGAGGTCGACACCGATATGGGCACCGTCCACAGGCAGTCCTCCTGATCCTCGGAACCGTCCGCCGTGAATTTGCACTGCTTCAGGCGCAGCACACGCTGTGAGTCGCCCTTCTGCTCGGACTCCACACTGATCACCGGAAAGCCCTTGTGCTGGGTCCACGATGACATAACATCGGCCACTTTCTTGGAGCTGGCCTCCTGCAGTGCGGTCCACAAATCCTCCGTGCAGGTGTTTCCATATTGATGGCGTGTCAGATACAAGTTCATTCCCTTCCTGAAATCATCCTCGCCGATGTAATCGTGCAGCATGCGAATTACCGAAGCGCCTTTATTGTAGCTAAT
This sequence comes from Drosophila anomelani, assembly GCA_035045905.1. Lineage (NCBI taxonomy): Eukaryota > Metazoa > Arthropoda > Insecta > Diptera > Drosophilidae > Drosophila > Drosophila anomelani. Next base: position 18,552,639 of record JAWNOO010000165.1, read on the forward strand.
TTCATCAAAGATTTCATCAATTTCGGACGGATGGCCCACAGGCACCTCGATGGGATGAGAGTTCTTCAGGGAGTCCAGCTCAAGGGCGCGCGTATACATATCGGTGACGAACTGCGTCCAAATATCGTACTCCGGGAAGAGATGGTGCACGCAAAGGAACTCCACGAACGAAGCATAGCCCTCGTTCAGCCAGAGATGGGTCCACCATTCCATGGTCACCAGATTGCCTGCGTATTTAAGGGGTTTAAAATAGTTTTTTATTAATCTTCCCTCATTAATCTCGGAAATATGGTTAAATTATGGCGGAATTTGTCGGGGATTTCCCCCAAAGAAATGAATATAAAATTCAGAAACATCAAAGTCAAGACATTGACACCAAAAACGTTAAAAAGATACAATTCCCAAGGAATCTGCATACCAAATGCGTGAATTTCAGGTGATCTTTACCTCAAAAAAGGCAAATATCTACATAAAGTTATACTCACCGAACCACTGATGGGCAATCTCGTGTCCCACTGTTAAAGCAATCGATTGCTTGCGCATCAGCGACGTATTCTTGGGATCCACCAGCACAAAGGTCTCACGGTAGGTAACCAGGCCCCAGTTCTCCATGGCCCCGGCCGAGAAATCAGAGATGGCAATGAGATCCATCTTGGGCAGCGGATAGGCAATGTTGAAGTAGTCCTTGTAGTAGGGCAGCACCTTGGTGGCCACCTCCAGGGCAAAGGTGCCCTGCTCACGCTTGCCCACGGGCGTAAAGACCCTCACAATGACGCCATCATCGGACTTGCCCTCCACATAGTCATATTCGCCAACAACGACGGCCACCAGATAGGTGGACATGATGGGCGTGCGATCGAAGCGTACACGTCGCAGGCCATCCGGCAAGGAATCCTCCTTGATGACGGGCATATTGGACAGGGCCACCCGATCCTTGGGCACCACCAGGGTGATATCAAACGTGGCCTTGATGGCCGGCTCATCCCAGCAGGGGAAACACCTTCGGGCATCCGTAGCCTCGAACTGAGTTACGCCTGCGTAGCGCTCCTCACCGTTGGGTCCGAAATATTTGCTGCGATAGAAGCCCTTCATCTTGTCGTTCAGCTCACCCGTAAAGGACATGCGCAGGACGCCCGCCGTCTCCTTTGGGATCAACGTGGCGAACTCCAGCGTTGCCGTCTCATTCTCCACCGAATAAACGATCTTCTCCGGCTTCAGTTTGGTGCACTCATAGTCCAGTTCCACGGAATCTATTGTGATGTCCAGGGCATTCAGTGTGATCAGCTTGGTGGGCTCCTTGACCTGCAAAAATCAGGGATCATCATCATCAATCAGGGGGGTCAGCGTCAGTAACCGTTAGGTGAGAGCACCAAAAAAAAATTCGAAACATGAAACCCGAAACCAGATATCAGAAAGCAGAAACAGTTAACGGAGCTGCCCAAAGGAGAAGGAGAAGGAGATGGAGGAGCATAATGGAATATCAGTTACTTCAAGGTCGTAGAAATGCGGCTTTCTTAGCTTTGGCTTTGTTGTCAGTTTCCGGCTTAGGCCACAGGCCATCAAAGCAATTAATATGGTCGAAAACCAGTTTTGTATATTTTTTGTTTTTGGCAAATTTAATACCCTTTCCTTCATCACATGTATACCCTCCACAGACACCAAGAAGAGCTTTATATAATCTGTAGATACCCATCTTTAGCTTGGCAAATTAACAAAATGCTTTTATAAAATTAATAATTCAAATCTGGTGACATTAATATGAGAAATATCTTTGGGGTTTCATTATAACACTCATAATTTTCTACAAAATTTGGAATATTAATATCTTTTGAACTTAAATAATACAAGAAATATATAAATATAGAAAAATATATAATTAAAACAATTGTTTTTATGAATAGAAAACTATCCTGATTATGTTTGAAAATTAAACTCAAGAAAACCAATAAATAATTTTATGATTTCAGTTTTTTTTAAGATAAAACTTATTTTGAAAATATATTCTGCAAGCTGAATTAAGAAAGATTATATTCCAGCCAACAAATTTCGAAGAAATCATCATTATAATCAAATAAACATTTGTCATAAGGCAGTTAATCTGTTGGTAATTATATTCTGGCCTTCCTGTGGCTTTCCTACACATTGCAGGGTATCTCCATAGACGACTCTGGCAAAGACAATTATTTCCTCTGTTTGACGCACAGAAAACGTAAACAAAATGCACCGTTATAAGCGGCGGTCGCCACAGAAAATATAAAAAAAAAGAAAGAGATTGCCTTTGCGTCGAATATAATAATAATAAATTTAATGCGCGGTACCCGCAAGTGCCAAAGCCGACAAACGGAATGCCATCGCCAAATCGCCAGTCATCATCATCATCATGGTTCCTTGTGCGCCGACAAAAGCAGCAATTGTGCATGGTACTTCCTCGTGGGCGTACTACTCCACACCCGCATCCATATCTCATATCTATCCATCTGCGCCGCCTTGAGTCGCGCGGCGTGCATGCAAATTTTTGTAGCATAAAGAGAAATGTTAACAAGGAGAATGTCCGAAATTGAAGAAATATGTTTTGTTTTTGCAAACGTCAGAGGAAAAAGTTCACACAACGACGACGACAATGCGGGGCGAAAGTGAAAGTGCCCGCAGAGCGAAGAGAAATGTAAAGATATGGGATGCGAGCAGGAGATACAGCCCCAACTTTGCAAAAGATACAAACAACAACATTTTGAGATACACTTGTTGAATGCACTCGATTATTAATCCTTCAGATACAAAGTATCTCGAAGGATTCCCATTAAATTCACTCACCAGAACTTGCACGATGGTCTTGCCCTTGAAGGTGAACTCCTCAAGATTGGGCTGCAGCAATAGCTCGTAGTGTCTGGGCACCACATTTGTGGGCAGTCGCTCGAACTCTGCCTTCTGGGCCATCTTTCGCTGCTCCTGCTGCTCCTCCCGGCTCTGGATGTGCTGATGCAAACGCCGCTTCTGCTGGTAATTACACTGCGCTTGTTGTCGATCTTCAACTGGCACCACGTCCGCCGAGGTATGGGCTAGGATGGCACGATACTGGCTGCACAAATCGCCTAACAGGGGGGCGTCGCTGCTCTTGAGATTGGAGCCAAGTGATACGGACGAGAAGTCGCGATAGAACTGCTTCTGCACCTTGACGAACTGCTTCGACGAGATGAGGGCGTTGAGGTGGCCGCTTTCTGCTCGGAATACAGGCTTTACTCTCTTATCTGTCACACTCCGCGGGATAATTGCCGTCCGATAATGGTTAGCAACGGTACTGCAGGCGGTGTGGGAGGAGGAGCTCTTGCTGTTATCGCCGTGTTTTTTTAGTAGCAACAAAGGTCTGTGGGTGAAGTTGGCGGGGGGAGCACAGCTCTGGATAATTCTGGCAGCTGGAAAAAAAAACGGGAACACAACAGGCGAGAGAGTAGGGTGTTAGCACTTTTCGGTTAGCGACGGATCGGATCCAAGCGTGAGTTGCAACTGATAAGCGTTTGTTATTTGATTAGCAACACAAGAAGAAGATGCACGGGAAAGGACGGAGGAGCCGAGGGAGAACGCTCTCTCACCTTCGCACAGATGCTGCTCAAAGTCCGAATTGGCCTTGGCTAGTTCCAAGTTAAGTTTGCCGAGTTCTGCAAGTGGGGGGGAAACGCAAATATAAACCGAAGCCTCAAACTCGCGGTGAAAAAGTAACAATATGCCCAACAACACGCTTCGTACTGTCGCGCGGAACGCTGGGAGTGGAATGGCTGCCGACGGCAGTCAGCTGTTTGGGGCCGCCCACGCAACCCGATAAATGCCAAATGCCCAAGTTAAACCATTGTGTAATCACCGTTTTTTAGCTTCCAAGCCTGCTTGGCCGTGCGAATTCCTCCTTTTAGTGCATTCTTGTACATGGCTTTTGGCCGCAAGCAAAGCAAATTAAAATAAAAACAAACGCACTCTACCGGCAGATTGCAAATAAGAACGCCTATCGATATTCCGATATTTTTGTTTTTGTATTGCAAAATGCGATACTTTTGCCATAAAAGGATTGTATTTACCTGTGCCGTTTTCAGCCGTTACTTTTGATCGGGAAACTGGGATTAAACCTCCTATGAAATAGTATTATACATAGAATCAAGAGTTGTAGGTCAAGGCTTTGGTTGTTGAGTCCTAAAGCCAAAATAAAGTAACTATTAATGTATTTAAAAACATATTCCATTTATACTCATCGACCAATGCTGCCAGACAGCTTTTCTTGCGATATTTCGATATCGATTTCGATATGACCCGCAAGAGTTGGCAGGACTGCCTCGGAGATCTGCTCTTTTTAAACGGAATAATTTTGTAAACCATTGAAAAGAAATTGTCGGGTCGAACGGTGGTTCCCGGTTCCGTGGCGCGCGCTCTTTCAAACCCTTCTGAAAGCCCGTAAGAACAGCGCGCTGTTTCTCCGCTTCCTTCCCCTTGACATCTTCGCTTCCAGTTCACGTTCGCGAAACGGCAGCCTGGCCGCCAGACACCTGCAACATAACCATAAAGCCTCGCGATTGTGCAATCGAGGACGGTGCATATAGCTCCTAGCCCTTACTTTAAATAACCCAAATATGATCCGGTGTCCCAGGATGCTGGTACTGCCAGCCTTAATAGTCGCAGCCGCCGCCTGCCTGCTGGTCCCCTGCCACGGAACGCCTCTGGAGTGGGGTAAGAAGGGGGGAACAGAGACACACCATCCCTTTGACAGTTACGGATGCTCACGCGCCTCTGGCAACCCTGACGGCTAACCTTCATTTTCGTTGGGCGGACATAAATTTAAAAATCAATTCGACATAAACAATGCAGTGGCTCTTATGTAATCGCTTGACATTAACCGAAGCATATTCCCCCGTGCGGCGGTGTGTGTGCGTGCGTGTGCTATCACCACCTATCACCACAGCTATCAGCTGACTATCAGGCCTGCCTCCTACCAAACAACCGATTCTTTTATCTGCTTATCAGTGGCAACAATGCACACGTCGCCTGATAACTAATAACATCGAATTCAAGCCGCGCTGAAACTCACTATTAATTGCCGATTTGTTGTTGTCTTTGACTTTCTCTTCGAGGGGTTAACTGCACGCTCATTCTCCATTCTCTCTTTCTCTTTTTTTGAGTTTAACGTGGCCGGCCGAATACAGTTAAATCCCTTCAGCTCCAACTTTGAAAACTGGAAAAGCAACCTGCAGTGATTTATTCAGCAGTGGAACTAATTGGAAATTTAAATCTTTAAATTTGAAAGGCAACATTCTGTTGAAATTTTTGAAGTACGCTTGCCACACGGGAATTCCGCTCAGTTTGGGGTGCACTGTACTCGACGCAACCACCTCTGGGACCGCCATGTGGCTCAGTTAGTTTGTCACGTATGCCACAACATCGCATTGCCGGTTTTTGTTTAGATTCGGCGATTATGTCGTAGCCATTTCTGGTGATATCCTCTTTCCATTCCCTAGAATTGCTTTGCTAGCTGTTTTTTCCCTAGAGTCTCTGGTGGAATTCATGAGTCGCATTTCCAGTCGATCCATTACGTTCCCTTCCAATTGTGAGTTAACCCAGAATGACAGAGAAACCAGATCTGAAGATATATCATATGGCACACGTGCGACAAGTGAGCATTTCCCGGGCATTCCATTAGCACTGCCTCGCTGTATTATCAGAAAATGCTAATGGGTTAGAAGTCGCGGTAATTTGTGACGCATTGGAAAGAGCTCGGGCGAAAATCAATATCGAAGTGCTGGCGTTCCGGCGGAGATACCACAAATTTCGCGATTTGTATTGGACAAGCCGTAATATTCCTGACCAGGCGGCTTATCAGGCCCCCTTAAGTGGCCCTTAAAATAAATGTCAATCACTTTGGTATTGGTATTGGCGGAAGGAAAGATCCAGAGGCTGCAAATTCCGATATGGGACTGCACTTTTCTTTTTATAAAATATAACAGCGATTATAAATTCATAAATAAATCATCAATTTTCCATAATACTTCTCATGAATTATATATGTATTTTATCAAGGAAGTATTTTAATTGCAAAAATGTAAATTTAATTCTTTAAAACCTTCAAGTTGTTCCCAAGAAAATTGCATTTCAACTTCTTAATGTTATTTAAATCCGAATACAACTTAGTTGTAAATAAAATTAGTTCTAAAATAAAACTTTTAAAGGTTTTTTAATAACTAAATTCCCATCAAAAGTACCACAAATCGGCATTAGTTGTAGTATTGCCCATTTAGCATTTTTTCTGCATCGATAAAAACGTTGACCTCAAACCAGAATCGTGGAGGTCAGCTGTCGAGGCGGTGGAAAGGTTCGTCGTTCGCGTGGTAAATGCCGCTTAACTAAGCCAAGCTCTGTTTTTGCAGCTCTTTTTTCTTTTATTTTTGTTTTTAACCATCAATAATTGGCCAGCACACAGATACATATGCATGAATCATGAATAACCAATAGGTGCGAGGTCTTACCAATAAATATAAAGTGAAGCCAATAATATAACTTTTAAATTTCAAGTCTTTAAGGCCTATTATCTTATGATATCAAACTATGGACATTATAAATCTTTTTTTTTACATAAATAATTAATCATTAATGAAGCTGTTAATATACCCAAAAGATCCTTAAATCTTGTTCTTAACGATTACTTTTAATATTTCGAAAAAAGAGCTCTTTGGGTTCAACTGTTTCTTAATCAAAATTTTCGCAATTGGGTTTTGGGTACTGAAACTCAAATATCAATTAAGTTGTCGTTTTGTGTGTCTTCATAATGAAGTTAAACAAGTTCGCATGTATCTTGTATCTATTGGATACCAGTTGTTTTGGTCTTTCAGGTGACCTACAAAGGTTTCCGACCGAACACAGCCATTGGGCCATTGACCAGGTCGCTAAATGGATGGATAATCGTTTTTGATCGATTGGTTATGGGGTTAAGGCTTGGGCACTGTGAAAGTCAAGCCTTGATACGATTCCGGAACTGCTGCTGCTATTTCAGTTTCTGTTCCGCCAGCTGCTGCACTGCTGCACTGCACGTTCTCCATTGCCATTTCCTTTTCCGTGCGAAGAGCACGAGTCAGGATTTTGTTTGCTTTTTACCTGTTTGTTTGCATGTAAACACACGGGCAGCAGCAACAGGTGTCGCAGCTGCGCTTAATCATCGCCATTAACTCGCCAGCCTTCTTTCCTAATTAAATAAATGACACGCCCCCAGCAGGAGAGGAGGCAGAGCGTTGGTAACAGGTTGTTCGATCGATCTCGTTTTTGGTCGTGAAGGGGGGAGGGAATCCAGAATTGGATTCGGAATCGCCGCCGCCATTTGTTTCTTATCATATTATTTTTTTTGCACACCGAATTTGGTGCCCGCCATGTTTATGTACAAATTTCAAGGTCTGCCTATTGATTAGAGGATAAGCATTCTTTTAATACAATTTAATGATTTCTAGAATATATTTATAGATAGTTGAAGTCACTAACTAGAAAATAAAATTAAATAGAAAGACCACCAACCAAAGCATATATAGATTTCTGATTACAAACCTAGTTTCACATGTTAATTCCTATTGACATTACGTATTAAGGGATTTCCCGCGGACTTTTCCGGGTTGACGTCTTCAGATTCTTGACTAATTTACAATGCCTTATCATTGGGTCTAGACCTTAGGCACATTTAAAGTGTTTTTCGTTGATTTCCAACTATCTGTCAACATATATATTTTCCTTGGCGCCGAATTAAATAATCAATTAATAAAAATAAAACGCAGTTCAGGCGAGAATTTATTGCTGAATATTGGTTGCAAAATTCAATACGAGTCGCAATTTCCACAAATGGCAAACGACAAAAAGCTTGATTGGAATTTTGAGACTCTTTTGGCAAGTTTTATGATGACCGAAGCGAGGGGCTTGACATTTTATGGCAGAGGAGGAGGGTCTGTGCCTTTGATTGAGCTTAATTTTTAGAAATTTATTATATTTTATATAAATTATATCAGAAAACTTTTGGGGGTGAAGGATCTCACTCAATTGCTATAGAAATTCCTACTAATTCCCATATAAATCCTCTCCCCTCTCTTACAGAATATGCCGTCACGTTGCGAACGAAGATTCAGTTCATGGACAGCTCCTGGCAGACAATAGCCACTGCTGCCCACGAGTTCGACGAGCTGTCCGCCCTCACCTTTGACGAAACCGAGGAGCTGATCTACTTTAATGACCTCAAACACCAAAACGGCAGCATATTCTCGCTCAGGAGAGATGCCCTAGCCGCCACTCATATAGCTGAGCAGGCAATAAAACGGACGGGCAACGAGTCTGTGGGTGGATTGGCCTACGATCCGCTGAACAGGAACCTCTTCTGGTCAGACACCGAGCAGAGGAAGATCTTCTTCGCCTCCATTGACAGTGCGGCGAGTGAGGCGCCCAAGGTTCTGGTGGATCTCAGCCAGGAGGGAGGCCGACCTGATGGCGTGGCTGTGGATGTGTGCCGCCGAAAGCTCTACTGGACCAACTCGAACATAACGCATCCTTCCGTGGAGAGAATTGATTTGGATGGCAGCAACAGGACTGTGATTATAAGCACCGACATTGACATGCCCAAGGGTATTGTGGTGGACCAGCTCTCCGATCGTCTTTTCTGGATCGACGACCTCAAAGGGGTCTTCTTTGCAGTGGAGAGCTCGCGAATGGACGGTTCCGATCGGCAGGTGGTGCTGAAGGACAAGCATCACGAACCCCTCAATCTGGCCGTTACCAACGATGCCATCTACTGGACGGACCGCACCACAAAGGCAGTGTGGAGTCACCCAAAGGTGCCGACAATTAAGGTCACAACAACTGCCAGGCCGGTGGAGACGGAGGATACCACGGATCCCATTGAATCCAAGCCCGAGAGCGATCCAGAGCCTGTGCCGGAAGAGTGCCCACTAGTGCGCGTGGCCAATCTCAGTGAGGAGGCCAGGGGCATCGTGGCCCGCACTGGCTTCTACCAGAGACTTCAGAAGGACACCCACTGTGCCAGCATTGTGCGCAAGGTGAAGCAGCGCTTGGACGAGAAGAGTAAGATAGAAAGCCGGAGTCTGCTGAACGAAAAGATGGCCCAGCTGCAGCGCGATCATTGCATGAACGGTGGCAGCTATATCCCGAACCGCGACCTCTGCATTTGCCCGCCCGGTTTCAAGGGATCTCGGTGCGAGATCCGCGAGTGCCACAACTACTGCGTCCACGGCACCTGCCAGATGTCCGAACAGGCGTATCCCAAGTGCTACTGCCAACCGGGTTTCAGCGGCGAGCGCTGCGAAGTTAGCAAATGCACCGGATTGTGTCTCAACGGAGGCCATTGTCGGCTGAGCGAAAACGAGGAGCCCAGCTGCGACTGCCCTGCCAAGTTCGGAGGAGCCCGTTGCGAGCAAAACTCTACGGAGATCTGCTCCCTCTTCTGCCGTCTGCTGAAGCACGAGCCGACGATCTATGTGCCCTTTGGCTGCCACAGCATGTGAGTTGATTGTGGGTGCTATTATCTTAGGAAATTAAACTAAATACGGCTACTCTTCCGCCTTTCAGTTGCGAGGAACTGGCCCAGGACAACAGCACCAATATCGCCATTCCCCAGTACCAGCACCTGGATGTCTGCCTCACGCCCAACGTTTGGACCAGCAGTGTGATCATCATCATGGTTGTGGGCATCGTGCTCAGCCTGCTTCTGGTGGCCATCATTGTGCACGGCGTTCGTCGCCTGTACAAGCCGAAGAGGCCGCGCATTAAGAAGACCTTTGTGGTGCGCAAGCAGGCCAGGACGAACTCCGACGGAGATACGCCGCTGACCAACCGCCCGCTGGCCACCGAGCAGTGCGAAATCACGATAGAGAACTGCTGTAATATGAACATTTGCGAAACGGTAAGAATAACTCGATATTTGGAGTAGAATTTTAGATAATATCTAACTTATATGGCAGCCCTGCTTCGATCCCAAGCTGGTGGAGCAAACGCTGTCCAAGTCCAGCTGCAAGGAAGACAAGAAGATACTCATCCACAACATGGAGGATGACCTGTACTAGGGGACGCCGGTCAGAGAACGACCTTCTGCTGCTGCTGCCTCAACCAAAACAAACAAACAAATCAAACAAACTGAACCTTGTGATAGTCGTCGTCGTCGAGTGCGGATTGGTATTCGAGCTTGAAACAAGCTGCTGCCCGCCCGGCCCTCGACCCCGTTTAGCCGCCAAGGTGCTCGTCCAGGCAACCGGTGACCAGAGCCTGCCTGGGACACACTTAACACTCGCCAAAACCATTTACTTAAGCAACCGAAGCAACATACACATGTGTACTTAGCGAATCCTGGGGTCCGTAACCTGCTTCGGACTCTCGTTAATTTATTCGTATCATCCCAGGATTAGGATCTGATTTTTGTTTAGCTCAAAGCTCAACATTTTACATCATTTTTTAAATGTTTTAATTTGGTTTTTTTTAATTTGAAAATGTAGCTATTTGAAAATGAAATGAAGCAAGTCGCGCGACTGACACCTAGCTTTAATGATAATGGAATACGCACGGGATACCCAAGAACCTGTAGATCATAAGCAAAACATAGACCATTGTGATTGTGATGAATGATTAGAAGAACGACTTCTAAGCTGCTGTAATTGGTTAGCCCTTTCAAAATGAGTCACTTTCAGAATGCACGCCCCTCTACACCTCTCACAAGTTATAGATAATGTCACCATATATATGTAAATTTGCAGTCTCTTGCCCTTATCCCACTTTCCTCACCCAAGACACGTCTGAAAAAGAAAACCCAAAAGAAATATTAAAAAAAAAAACAAGAGCGGCAAAAGAAAACTCTCCCGGAATGATCGAGAGTTGTAAATATTAATGCATAGTTTAATTTTAGTCGTAGTCCTTAAGAAAAGGGTTGAATAAAGAAAAACTAAATGCAGTTGTAAATGGATGATGCACTTACTTTATCAAGTTTCTGGGGTGAATCACGTTCATTGTTACCGACGATGAAGTTTATCCATGACTTTAAATTTATTTATTTGGAGGACCTATTGTTAATTCTTTGATTTTTGTGGCATTCACATTTTAAACAGGTATATGTTTTCGATATAACTGCTTGTAACTTGTATTACTTTAATATATGACGAGTCAGGGGATTTTGAAAATTTCACAAGAGGTAGTGTTACCAAATTCTAAAAATTTATGTAATTAAATATAATTTATCTTTGAAATGAACAATTTAGCTTATTTCAGACTAGATTTAGCATATTAAAAAAGCTGACAAAAATAAGAACTAGAATCTAGCTGGAACTTCCAACAACCCAGCAGATAATTTACACGATTTTCTAATTATATAAAAATTACTTCGGTATTGCGCCATAATATTCCGTGTAAAAAAATATATATATAATAAGTAGGTATACATTATTATTTTTTATCTGTTTTTCCACTAATTTTTTAAAATATAAGTTTAATTATTTAATAATTCGTAACACTTGAATACATTCACTGGCAGGTGTTGAGTATGCCAATTTAACCGATACACAGATTAAAAACTTTCACTAAAACAATATTTTAAGAAATAATTTAAGAATTGTTAAAAATTGCGCCGATTATTTTTTATACCCAATATTTATCTCTCTTCCTCTTTCTTCTTGCCATTCGCTTATAGAGTGACCAACAAAGATGTATTTATTTTATAATAAAATATCGATAGAACGATATTTTGGACATACCAACAACCCTGTCGTATACCATCCGTCTTGACAAATTTTTGCAAAGCATAAAATTAACAAATAAACAGCGTTGCGGATAACAAATTGCCAATAAAATACCCGGAAAACACCGATCATGGTTAGTATTAGCAAAGGCAAATGGAATTGCAGCGGCGGCCAGTGTTTGTGAGCCATTTTCATCATATTTTGTGTGCCACAAAGCGTATGAAATTTGCGCATTTTTTCGGTGCCTCCGAGTGACGTTGTTGTAATGTGCGGCAGCGGCAGCGGCGTCGGCAGCTGCAGGGGAAAAGTGCGCGAAAGGTTGAGAAGGGGGGGAGCAGGCGGTGGCGCTGGGAGCACCCCATTGTGACCTTGCCGCCGCTTTGAGCGCCGACGTCTATGTTGCAGGCGCCCCAGCGGAGTGTGTGTATCTATCCCGCAGTTTTAACACTACGCGCTCGCACCTCGGCCGCTGCGTTTATCTGTGAATGGAAAAGTCGGCGTAAAAATGGATGTAACCATATGGTGATGGCTTTACATGGCCATTATCTATTATAAACCTCAATCCGAGCTATCTCGCTTACGGGGCGGCGGAAAAAAACTGAAGTTGCATGCAAACGTCAACCATGAAGACATCATAAATCAATTTTCAAACCTTTCTAGTATTAATTTTATGACATTTTATATATAATTGATTTTTCTCGAGAAGATTCCCTAGCCTCTGCTTGCCATCTGCTGGAAAATTTCGAACATTTCTCTTTGAAATACAAATTTAAAGCAATAAAAAGTATACAACCATTCGGGGATATGAAAAAAGCGAGAAATACTTAAGAATTTTTTAAAGAAAATCCGTTTATTTATTTCCCATGACACACATAAATTATAAATATTATAAATATTAACCCTATGTTTTCTCATTTCACAGGGCAGCAACGACAGAGCATCAAGATCGCCGCGTTCGGATGATCAGCGTGAAATCAGCGACATGCCGGCCACCAAGAGATCGCGCTCCGACTCGGGTGAGTTTCCCATCTGTCCGTCTATAAATAACTAAGTATGATGGAATGATAACCGATGAGGCGGTCCCGTAAAAACATCTTCAGTGTGTGGTTAATAGGTTAATAACAATCAACAACAACAACAACAACATGTCCCCAAGGAGCCGAGAGGAGCCGTCAATATAATATATTTGTATTTTTGGTTGTCTCTTTTTGAGCATTAAACATAAGCACATCTTTTATATTTTCTCTCCTACTTGTACTTGTACTCTACTACTACTACTCTACTCTACTCCGTTGCATCTTAAGGGCAGCACCTGACGCCACTAAATAATCGGTTTTTCTTTTTGTTCTGCTTAAGTAATTGCAGACTTCATAAACGCACGATGAACTCTATAACTCAGACTGTGTGAGGTGTGAGGTGAGGTGAGAGTCAAACAAATCGAAACGAATCGATATCGCTATCGAGTTGAGAGTCAGTCTATCGCCGAAATCGAAAAAGGCGCGATACCCCAGTCGATAAGAAACAAGAAACAAACGAAAATATATGCAAATGAGACGCGTAAAAGTCAACGAATCGCCATAAACTAATCAAAAATGCATATATAACTATTATCTCTCTCTTTCTCTTTCTTCTATATCTCTCTTTTTTAGTTCTCGTAAGCGTTTTTTTCTCCTTTTAAGTTTGTTCCGCCTAAGACTAAGTTTTGTCAAGACTCGAAGTCGAAGTCGAGGTCGAGGTCGGTTATTGAGATCGAGAGAGAGATGATGCCCAATTAGATAACTCCACTACTACTCTACTACTACTACTACCAACTACCAACAAAACAGCCCAACCAACCAAGAACATCGACATTAATCCGCTTCTAACCACCTCGCCAGCACGTCGTCGTTCGTGTGCCGCCAGCTAGCTGCTGTTGGGGACTGATCCGGGCTCCAGATTCTGATTCCGGTCCTGTCCTGTGTGGTTGCGCGCGCATTTACATTAAGTACCAATGAATTTATGTGTTTTGTCATAGCCTAGCCTAGCTTAGCTAGTTAGTTGTTCCGATTAACCAAGCCAAACTGTCCGATGTCGCCTTATCTGTCATATAGTAAAAAAAAAAGGGGAACGAACCAACTCACTTCATTAGTCGCAGCACGATCTAAACGATCCCCAAGATCCGCACTAGAAATTGCACTGATTTCTCCTTCGGCTGAAGCTCAGCCCGGGTGACAAGCCCCCCAATCCATAAAGCAGAGATTAACTAAGAGAATAGCGAACAGATCAGATCAGACCAGAAGAGAGAACAGCCTTTATCTGCATAGGTAGGGCGGAGGAGAACCTAACCAATTTAAACATATTGTTGCTCTTATTATCGTTTCAGCGTCTTGTTTTCTTTTTTTTATTTTTCTCTTTTTTATCACTCTGAGCAATGTAAAATGTGTGTGACCCTTCTTCAAGTCAATTACCACGCCCCCAACTCATGGAAATCGAATCGAAAACCGAATACGAATACGAAAACCGCACCTAAGGTCGCTTATAATTTCTAATTTTTATGAAAACTATACACAATACGCCAGAGCTGAGCACACAGGCACGGACGGAGGGGAATCCACAATGGCTCGATCCCCATACGGGGGACGCTCCTGCTCCATCCTGCTGTGTGCCCAGTTCGATAACCAAGCGCCGACGCCCAACAATCGGATGTATCGGTGGATGTCCTATTTGTCCTATTTACGTATTATATTATCTACACTGCATCACATTCTACACACTATGTCTTCCAATAATTGCCTATCGATAAGCGTATATGTTTTAATTTGACGGGAGCTTTCTCTTTTTTTATTCTTGCATTTTCCAGCCTCTCTTGATAAAAAGCCAAAAACACTGACAAAAACTCAAGACCTAAGACCTCCTGCCTAGGCGATAAAATCATAGCAACTATCTGACCCTCCTCATCCAAGAAATGTAATGTCTAGCTACTTAAGTATAACGAATGTACATATATCGGGGCTAAGCCGATGACAGTCATCGAGAGAAACGAGCGCGCTCCGACATCCATCCGATCCCCCCGTCTGATCCGCTAGATAAATGGAGCCTACACATGCGCCCGCCCGCCCCGCCTCGACTCTCTATATTGATTAAAAAAAAAATTTGTTTTCTTATTTTTGTTCTTTTTTGTCTTCATCTTTCTTGCAGGCAGCAGGCAGTTTTTGTCTTTTAAGCGATTAAGATTTCAAAACCCTTTCTTGGACTCACATTTGTCCCACAGTTTTTGGAAAAAAATCTAACAAAAAATGAAAGCAAAGAAAAGTCAAACTCGAAATAAACCCCCAAAAACAGAAAACAATTGCATAGAGCTGATGAACTCAAGCGAACTACTCCGCCGCCCCCTTTCCCAGTATGAGATGCACTAATCCCTCTTCCCAATTCTAGGCAAGTCCACGGATTCGAAAATTCCATACCTTTCGCAGCCCCTGTACGACCTCAAGCAGACGGGCGATGTCAAGTTCGGGCCGGGCACACGCTCCGCCCTGCTGGGCCTCCTCGGCGGCGCCCTGCCCAAGCTCTCGTCGGAGCAGCACGACCTCGTCAGCAAGGCCAAGAAGTATGCCATGGAGCAGAGCATTAAGATGGTGCTGATGAAGCAGACCCTCGCCCACCAGCAACAGCAGCTGGCCACCCAGCGCACTCAGGTGCAGCGCCAGCAGGCACTCGCTTTAATGTGCAGGTAAGAGACTGTTTCCGTCGAACCTTGGAGCTTAAAACTGGAGATTCTGATGTAAAACTCTTGAAATGTCTAGCGAAGATTGGGTCCCGCGACTGTAGCTCCGCGTTACTGGAGGCAGACGAAGAGGATCCAGTCACTGTGCACATTTAGCTGATAAGATCTGACTCCAACTTTCCTTATTCTCCATGTTTAATGCCGAAAAAGAGTGTAAGCCCAACTAATAACTCGCTCTTTACTCTCCCTTCCAGAGTCTACGTGGGCAGTATTTCGTTTGAGCTCAAAGAGGACACAATCCGGGTGGCCTTCACCCCCTTTGGACCCATCAAGTCCATAAATATGTCGTGGGATCCCATCACGCAAAAGCACAAAGGCTTTGCCTTCGTGGAGTACGAAATACCAGAGGGCGCTCAGTTGGCGCTGGAGCAGATGAATGGCGCCCTAATGGGCGGCAGGAATATCAAGGTGGGACGGCCCAGCAATATGCCACAAGCGCAGCAAGTCATTGATGAGGTTCAGGAGGAGGCCAAGAGCTTTAACCGCATTTACGTGGCGTCGATTCATCCGGATTTGTCCGAAGAGGATATCAAGAGCGTTTTTGAGGCCTTCGGGCCGATTCTTTACTGCAAGCTCGCACAGGGCACGTCCCTGCACACGCACAAGGGCTATGGCTTCATCGAGTATGCCAACAAACAGGCCATGGACGAGGCCATAGCCAGCATGAATCTCTTTGATTTGGGCGGACAGCTACTGCGGTGAGTTTGTTGATTAAACTATCTGAGATATTTCCTTAATTTCTAATTATTCTTTCAGAGTTGGTCGCTCCATTACGCCGCCAAATGCCTTGGCCTGCCCCACAACGAACTCCACAATGCCCACAGCCGCTGCAGTGGCTGCCGCAGCGGCGACGGCCAAGATCCAGGCCTTGGATGCGGTGGCCAGCAATGCGGTGCTGGGTCTCTCGCAGAACACACCCGCCCTGGCAGCCGGAGCAGTGGTCACCAAGGTGGGAGCCATGCCCGTAGTTTCGGCCGCCACATCAGCAGCTGCGCTGCATCCCGCTCTCGCTGTGCAGGCGGCTCCAGCAGCGGCGCTTCTGCCACCGGGCATTTTCCAGGCACCTTCGGCCGTGGCACCTAGCTTGCTGGGAGTGCCTGCCGGCCTGCAACCTCTACAGGCAGTGGCACCCACTCTTCCGCCACCCGCTCTGCTTGCCACGCCCACGCTGCCCATGACTGGAGTTGCTGGCGTTGCCGGCGTTGGAGCTGTGGGCATACTACCCACAACGGTGGCCACTTTGACTGCCACCACGGAGGCAAGCAATGGTGTAGCAGCCGCAGCTTTATCGGCAGCTGCCAACAATGCCGCAGTAACAGCGGCCAATCTCTCGGAGAACATCAAAAAGGCGCACGAGAAGCAGCAGGAGGAGCTGCAGAAGAAGCTGATGGACGAGGGCGATGTGCAGACATTGCAGCAGCAAGAAACCATGTCCATCAAGGGTCAGAGTGCCAGGCAGCTGGTGATGCAGCGGCTGATGCGGCCACAGGACTCGCGGGTGATCATACTGCGGAACATGGTCGGTCCCGAGGATGTGGACGAAACTCTGCAGGAGGAGATCCAAGAGGAGTGCAGCAAATTCGGCACCGTCAGCCGAGTGATTATCTTCAACGAGAAGCAAACGGAGAATGAAGACGATGACGAGGCGGAGATCATTGTGAAGATATTCGTTGAGTTCTCGGCCGGCGCCGAAGCTTTGCGTGGCAAGGAGGCGCTCCATGGCCGATTCTTTGGCGGCCGAAGGGTGGTGGCCGAGCTCTACGACCAGGCCATCTTCGATCAGGGCGATCTGTCCGGCTAGATGGAAGGAGGAGGAGGAGAAAGGAGTCCCGACCTTGGTTCTGTCCTTTTTTACTTAGCACCTAAAACGATGATGAATAGATACACGTTTATTTATTAACGCGCCAGTCCGCAAACGAGAAACGAACGTTGGCAGCCAGACTACGATAAAGATTATGTTTACGATGAGATAATGATGATTATTCTGCAACGCAGTGATTTAGATTTAAAGTGAGAGAAGATCCCTGGCCCGTGAAGCGGGCTTATTTCGATTTTGTATTATTTCATGCCCAGAGACAACACAAAACTAATAATACGCAAAGAAAACAAACAAAAAACACCCAAGCAATGGAAAACTAATTTTACATTTGATTAATTTCAGCGCTTAACTTACACAATAAAAAATATAGTTTCCCGGTTAAGAAATTTTGTTGTAAATTATTTAGGGAATTAAGTGGGAATACTGATTAACTTAAAATTAAATTCTCTTGTTTTTTTTTAAATTCCCGCCCAACACTTTCAAATCGATTTGTTTTGTCTACAGAGATCGAGAAAAAATAAATAAAAAAGTATGGCAACTTCATAATTCCCTGTGAATTACAAAAAAAATCCGATATGTGATACTTTTCATACCAAAGAATCGATGAAAGTTAGTTCGTCTGCTAGGAACATCGGCTATCGCAGTCGTACAAAGAAAATAGAAATCAAAATAATAATGAAGTGATTTCCTCCACGAAAAAACGCGACAAATTGTATTTGTGGGCGCGTATCGAGTGCCGGGGGCCAAAACGGGACAACACGCCGCGCACAGTGCAATTTGCCGCAGCTCGAAACGCGGATGCTTGCAGGCAAAGACAACACAAAGACAACAGGCAGCGCAAAAGCAAAGTAAAGGCAGCAGCAAACACACAGCAAAGCAATCATATCAAGCAAACACATAAAGCAGCAAGGGACTTCTTTTGGAGGCTGCTGCCACTGCCGTTTTTTTTGGGGCGACATTAAGCAATAAAAGGTACAGAACGCGTGGAGATCGCGGAATGGGATTGATAAAAATACTCGGGACAGCTGTTCATCCGCCTCGCCTCGCTTCGATTTGTTCAGGCTTTCTCGATATTCATTCATTCTCCTTGATAAGCCACAGACATAGTGACGCTTTTCGCTTTTTATTGTGTTTTTTCGTGCTTTTTTTTTTTTAATAACTACGACGCACCCACACACACACACACTGCCTTGCACAGAAGCTTGTTTGTTTGTTGGCATTCTCCCTCCGTTGTGTTTGTGTGTCTGATCCGTGGAACTTGAATAACTTTACCATTAGCCAGCGCATTCCGTATTCGAATGTACATACACACGACTTCCTCGGTTTTGTTTTGGTTCTCCTCCATTGGGACCCCTTCCGTCGTCCGTATAATCCGGAGTCCCTATCTCGGATGCCATTATGTAAGGTTTGGCTATCAGAGACCTCAAGAACATGAATCAGATTAAGCCCAACGACACGTGCCCAGTGTGGTGGGTAGACGAAGTCTGGCCAAGATTGACCAGTCATCCCGGGGAAATTCGCGTTCGAAAAGGCGTGTTGAGCTGATTTCAATTAGAGGTCAAGCCACCTCTAGCTCTTAAAATGACTTGCACTCCTTAAAAGTTGATTGTTCAAAGTTTTGGAGTAAACAATAAAAGTTTTAAGATTTACAGGTATAATTATATCTTGGAACATAGCTTTTCTTCCAAGAGAACTTACAAATTAAAGAATTACTATATTTGTACTTGAGAACTTGATCACTTTCTCAAGGTCCGGTTTCATTCATCTAAAAAGTGACAGTTTTACAACTTTCAAGTTTTATTTAGTTTAGAAAGTATTACAAAATTTTCTGTTGGATCTAATTTATGCGACTATAAATACTTGACATTTTAGCTTTTAATTAAATTCATGCTTATTGAGGCACATTTATCATTAAAATCCAGCTATTAAAACTAGTTTTTATATGTTAAAATCATGTTCATAAGCTGGGTTTTAGTTTTGATTATTTCTTTAAGCTGATAAAGAAAAGTTTACTCACAAAAATGAGTAAGAAATCAAACATCAATTAATTTCGCAATCATTTGAAACAATTACTAAATGGAAAACTTTGTCAAATCGAAGCCAAGGCTAAAATTGACGTATTAATAATTAATAACCGTGGAAAAACTAAACACTTCAAGCATTTTCTTCGCTCTATTTTCAGACACCACCATTGAGCACAAAATCTGTGGCCCCAAGATGAGCTGCAAGGTGCGGCTGATGGAGGATGGGTCACTGGACGAAGAGCCGCTGACCCTCAAGGAGATTGCCTACCAGAAGCTATGCAACAACCTGGACATCATCAGTGGCCTCCGTCCCGATGGCCAGCGCTGCCTCAATGCGGGCATTGTCCTGCCCAATGAGATTTGTGACGGCTTCCTGGAGAACTATCAGCGCTTCAACCGACCGCTGGACGACAGCGTCATCTGTCTCTTCGAGGACACACAGCGCACATCGCTCAAGATTGTTAATCTGCGAAATAGCACCCTGAGCAGCATTGGTGAGAGGTTTTTTCCTTTTATCATTGAATTGTAATGAGAAACGAAGCCTAACTTCTGTATATTCAGATTTCTAAAGTTCTAAATTCTTCGCCTTATATCTAAAATGTCCCTAATCTTTGCAGGCCTGGAAACATTGATGCGCCACAAGCTATTTGCGCTGTCCATGTGGTATTGCGACACGATTACAGTGCGATCTCACCACCTGCTGGCCCACTACGGCGACAGTTTGCGCTCCTTAGAGCTTGGAATCAGCTCCCATTTGCTTCAATATGCTGAGCCCAACGAGAAGGAGCCAGTGGACTTTCAGCTGACATGCCCCCATTTGCGTCGTTTGGTTCTCAACGGCGTGGTAATGCACCACCGACTGCAGTTTGCCCATTTACACGATCTGGGCCACTTGGACCTCACGTCCTGTGTGCTGGCCAACTTCAGTTTGGAGGCATTGGGTTCCCTGCCCAACCTGCACACGCTCATCCTGTTCAATGTGTGGCCCATTGCCAATCAGCTGCATGCCATCTGCTGCCTGCGGCGCCTGTGCACACTCGACATATCCATCTCCAGTTCCGGCAGCGGGCAGGGCACCTACGACCTGCCCGATCAAACGCTGGAGATGCTAATGGACAACCTGAGGCACCTGACGCATCTGGACATCTCGGGAACGAATTTGGCGGGCAATGGCGTGGCCACCAAGGAGTCGACGAGTGCCAGTGCCGCCATACAGTCGTCGAGCAGCAGCACAAAGATGGAGCAGCACTTTGCCCTCACCGACATCCCGGGCTTGGCATCGCGCACACAGCGTCCATTACAGTTCCTCGGACTCTATCACACAGCCCATTGGGCCTGCAAAAGACACGATATCCCGGCTCTGGAGGTGGCCGGCGATGCAAACGAGCAGCAGATTCTCACGGCAGCGCGGTATTATCACGATAGACCAGTGCTTTTGACAAGGGTGAGTGCGGGGACCACCTGCCTGGATTTGGTGCGTATGTAATGAGTGGATGTTTTTCTTTTTTAGGTTCTGAACGATTTGTATCATCTATTTCGCTTCGAGAACTGCAAGGACATACACACGGCTCTGGATGTGGTACTATCCGCCATGGATCGGCACCTTAAGTTTAAGCATATGCAAATCTCTGGAAGGTGAGTGGAGAAAGCTGTGTTTAACAATGAGCATACTTAGCTTTTTCAAATGATTTATTATCCATGATATGCTTTATCTATTAATACACCCAAAAATCCTCTTTTAGTGCCACATTATTCTACATTGTCAAGGGCAGAGACCGGTCCAAGTTTGGCACTTTGCTGCGGAACCACATCATTCGCACACTGCTCAACGGCATGGAGATGCATCTCACAGACGACACCATGTTAAGGAATGGTTACCTCACTCTCACACAGTTCCACATGCCCGCCGATGTGGTAAGATGCCGATTCACAATAAACCCATCAAAGATAACTTTAAAAAACTCTTTTTCCAGCTCTTCGAGTACGAGCGCCTCATCAAGATCCTGCTGCACGGCGTCTCTAAAACGGAACAGGAGGGATTTGTTCAGCGCATTGCCATCTATTTGCTGAACACACTGGCATGCCAGGTGGACGGACGCCAGAAGCTTTTCCTGGGCGAATTGGGAGTTGTTAGCGTGAGTTGAGCGCGTCTATTTTGTGTCCCAAGCCAAATATATAATTAATTAAATATTATTATTCAATTTAAAAGACCATGCTGACCCTGATCAAGGATCGCCTGACGCGCTCTGTCTTCGACGATGTGATGGAGGTGGCCTGGTCCACCATGTGGAATGTAACTGATGAGACTGCTATTAATTGTAAGAGATTCCTTGATGGGCGCGGCATGGAGTATTTCCTCAAGTGTTTACATGTGAGTTTTATTCT
Source organism: Drosophila anomelani (assembly GCA_035045905.1). NCBI lineage: Eukaryota > Metazoa > Arthropoda > Insecta > Diptera > Drosophilidae > Drosophila > Drosophila anomelani. The sequence goes on from JAWNOO010000165.1 coordinate 18,574,365, forward strand.
AATGCGATTCTTCAAAGCTTACAGCAGGTCGAGGAACGAATGGTTTCCCCTCTGAATCGAGACCAACTTTTTGGTTTCACAAACAAAACAAATATAATCCTTTTCTTTTTTTGCCAAACCGCAGACCTTCCCGGACCGCGACGAGCTGCTGCGCAATATGATGGGCCTGTTGGGCAACGTGGCCGAGGTGAAGTGGCTCCGGCCCAAACTGATGACCCAGGAGTTCATTGAGGTGTTCGCCCGCCTGCTGGACTCCCTGAGTGACGGCATCGAGGTGGGTGGATCTGATGCTAGTGCGAGTTTGCTGGCGAGAGTGCGGGAGAGGGAGATGGGCAGTGCTAACCATGCTAACCTGCGCTTCCAGGTCAGCTACAATGCGGCTGGAGTGCTGGCGCACATCGCCTCTGACGGAGCCGATGCCTGGACCATTAAGACGCCCAGTCGGGAACATGTTCTGGAGCGTATGGTGGCCGCCATTCAGCGCTGGAACATCAAGAGCGAGCGCAACATCAACTATCGCAGCTTCGAGCCGATCCTGAGCCTGGTGCGATGCTATGAGACGCCCCAATGCCAGCACTGGGCAGTTTGGGCTCTGGCCAACCTAACGCAAGTGAGTTACTGGCCTCTAGGAGAAACATATGCTTTCACTAACATGTTTTCACTTCCCATTAGGTTTATCCCGAGAAATATTGCCAACTGGTGGAGCAGGAGAATGGCATCCAGATCCTAAATGAACTCATCGATCACGAGACGCCCTACAGCGAGATCAAGCGCATCGCCCGCCTGGTCATTGAGCAGTGTGACGCCGGAACGGATCGCATGGTCGAGGGCTAAGCTCAAGGAGTGGATATAGGATAACCTAGCTGTAGACTTCAAGTTTGTTGTAATGTTTTTTTTTTTCGTTAGCTTCCTCTGTTTTCCATTTTGAAAGGCAAATTTCAGTGTTATAATATCGTTGGAAAAATTTTATCGCGACTTTTATGTTTTCAGTTCGAGAACAGCTAAGCAAAAATAGGGAGATTATTCTGAAATGCCGTCAGCAGAAGAAGGAAAAATATTCGATTATATATATATTTAAAAATTATAGAATATACATGTATATGATGTATCCTTACCTTGTTGTAAGCCAGCGCTCTAATACGATCGCCAGAAGTGTAAATATTGTTAAAAACCGGAACCAGAAAGAGAGGAATAAGCAGCGGAAATATTAGAAGGCTAGCAAGGTAGCTGGAGAGATTAAAGAAGAAACCCTAAGAATTCAATTCGACCCGCGGATCGAGTGTTTATTCTCTAGATATACGGACATATATATACATATTTAGATGAGTGTAAATGAATTTAATTGTTCGATCTGTTCCTAGATTTGTGTTCATTCTTCAAAGACCGCCACCTAGTTTTTCGCCTTCGTTCGCACCATCCACCTTTGCTCCATGGAGAATCGTCGTTCTATATAATCTAGCTCCATAAAACTAGAACCTAGAACTAGAACCCTAGACTAGACCGTAAGCAACTGTAAATAATTGCGTTCTCCGCTTGGCAGTAATAATATTTATATAACACTGTATGTTATCCATTAGTGTTACCTTACATTACGTATGTATATTTAATTTGATTCATAAGCGACATCACGCCTGTGTCTTACACAATAATCCTTACCACCTTAACCAGCAACAACATCACCCGCTCTTAATCTCTAAGAACCTCTCTTCCCTCTGTTTGGAGTAATTGCCGTTGAAGTTAAAGATTTTGGTTTGAATTTAAAAAAAGGAATATAAGTTTGTAAAAGCTTAACTTCAATCTGAAACCTTTTTTGTTTTATAGACATTAATCTTTAGTTAATATCTAATTATGTGATTAAAATTAATAGCTATATTTGTAAATTTTAAAATTAGAAGAAATCGATTTTGTATTAAGTTAACAAACTTTTGGTTAAACAAAGAAATATCATCAGAGTGCAATCGGCAAACCCTGTAGCAGAGTGTTGAGTGGGTCGCAGAGAAGGGGCATTCTCTTCTTCCTTCGTCTTCATATGTATGTGGTATGTGTAAATTTCAATAAAGCTGCATATATGTAACCGTTCTAAATTGCGGTAGTCGAAGTTCAAGTGGTTGCGCGGGGGTGAACGAGAAAGAGCAAATGCCAACGGGTTGGAAATGCCTGCCAGCCACGGCGCATGTGCAATGGGTAGCGAGTCCTTGCGGCAACCCTTGCTCGCTTTCACTTGGTTTCGCTCTCTTTTTTCCCGTCGTTGTCACTTTGCCGGCAGAAAGTTTGCTTGTTTGTTGTGTTGCGTGGACGTAAATGTGCAATTTATAAATAAATATAAATTATTTGTGGGTGGAAAATAATTTAAAAAAGGTAAATTTGTGGAAAATTTAAGGATAAGTTATAGGAAACCTAAGGCGGGAGTGAAATCAACAAAGAAGTAAAAAGCAACCCCAAAGTAAAGCAATTTATTTTGCTTTTAACTGAAAAGAAAAGAAAAGAAAGTGAATTTCATTCATTAAATGAATGCCAATTGCAAAGTTTTTAATTCAACAAAATCGAAAACAAATATTTCCGGCAATTGACGAGGCGTAAACAAAATGCAAAACAATTGTTTGCCAGACTCTGGATTCTGCGCAGTTTCTTTAACCCCCTCAATGGCCGGTATAACGTCAACAAGGAAACTAGCCTGGATCAATAACCTTCTTATCAGCGAGCGGAGGGCAGGATGGAAGGGCAACTCAGTTGCCTTGGCAATCAAAACAAAGGATAAAAAAAAGAAGGAAATCTGTATGCCGGGCATGAAATAGACTAAGGTATTGATTACCGGCTTTAGCCTATGATTATCCGGAATATATTCTGGGCCCGCGGAGCAGTGCGGCAATCTCAAAAACGACAAATTGCAACAACTAATTTCCACAGGCCACAAGCAATGATAGAAGAAATTTATAAATAAAAGTTTGTTTGCCACGAGTGGGACTCGAACCCGTTGACAACAAAATTTGGACGGCAACGGCGGCATCTCAACGCACTCGACCAAGCCGGTAGCAAGAAAAGCTGCTTCCAATGTTTAGCTTAACAGAAGAGCTTTTGTAAAAGCTTTTTCACTCACTGTTCAGAGTGCTCCGCACAGTGGCAACAATTGGGCAATGCCTGAGCAAAAATTATTGATATTTAAAATGAGAAATATTTAAAATTAAAAACTTTTGTTTGTTTCAGCTCCTTATCACTGCCAGAGTAGCTTGGATCCCACAAACCAAACCTGGAGGATAGCCGGAATCAACATCATGTGGCCCGGCTCCGAGCGTGGAAGCTCGCGGGCACTAGAATTCCCAACGAGCCAGCAGAATGCCGGCGGTAGTAGCCAGCAGGAAACCCTGGCCGACATCGAACACATATCCACCATAGCCGGATCCTTGGCCTCCATTGGCTCCATTTCACACACCCAAATGCGTTATGTAAGTTATTTCCTAGATAAAATAATTATTAAAAATTAAATTTTAAATTGGATTTTTCCTTCTAGCAATGCACCAATGATGCCGGCTATGACACGGAACACACTTCCCTCAATTCGGATTTTGATGAAGTCGAGCTTCGCAGGGAGTTGCTAAGAGATGTGAGTACAAAAAAATAAAGAAAAACAAATAATAATTACTAAATTTTAACTTCTTTTCTTCCCCCTCAAGAAATGGAAACTTCTTTTTGATATGGTGAGTAACCTGCTTAACCCAAAGATCTCCAGCAGAATCTCTAAAAAGTCCTCCTTAAATTTAAAATTTCAGTTCGATCCGGAGGGTTTCGGTGAAATATCCTTTGAGGAATTTATTCTGGCATTAAGATCTCCAGAGTTCCTATCCCAAGTGCCTATGAACAAGCGGGAGCTGCTGCTGGAGCGGGCCAAGAAGGCGCAACTGCCCACAGGACCGGGTTACGTGACGTTTCAGGACTTTGTGAATGTGGTGAGTGCAATTACAATGACCAAACTGGCCAAGTTAACCGGGCAGCCATACAGCCCCCAGAGTATATAGGTTTGTCTCGGGCTGCTGCTCATCAACAGCAAACTCGATTTAAGTGCAAACACAGGTGCAAAGTACTCGGTCCCCGGCCACGACCACGACCACCACCATGGCCAGAGTGTGTGTGTGTAGGTAGGCTCGTGTTCAAACACTCGCAGGACAAGGCTTCTCTCCTCGTTCGTCCTGGCCGTTCGTCTGCCTTGTTTGGCAAATGCAAAAAGTGCGCTCGGCAAATAAATGCTACGCTTACAGCTCTGCAGAGAGAGAAATTCAAGATTGCATAAGAAATTTATAGAATTTTGAGGTGGGAGAGGGATTTAGGATTTTTCTTAAATGATTAAATGTTTACAAATATTTTTCGTTATATTAAAATGGATTTAAGAGCGATAGGATCGTTCTGCCTAAGAAAACTATGAGGTGAAATTACATATTTATAAAATGAATCATGTTCTTCATCAAATAACGTAAAATATGATATGTTTTTTTACAATTATATATCTATCTATATATCTTTATACCATCTCAGACATCTTAACAATCCCTCTGAACATTTTAACTTTAATTTAATTTGATTTAAATATTAATCCCAATTAGGTCCCAGTTTTTTCTCAGTGCTCGACAACTACAGCTCCTTCGGGCCATTCCGTAACGCTTCGCTTCGCCGGACATTTGATTGTTTGTCCTGGTTACCTCAAGCTTTGGCTATTTGTCCTGATGTGGTCCGAAAAAAAGAGTGTCCTGGCCACCTAGGGTCTAAGCTTCGCTGCAGCTGCTCCTCCCACGGCTCTGGGTGCTGCTGCTGCTGCTGCTGCTGGACAGAAGTGACTTCTTCGGAGGGAAAATAAAGCCCTTTTTCTCGGCTTTGCCTTTGATTGGCAATCCTATTGCATTTTGATTGATTCTCCCCAGTTGATTGGCACACGCACGCACACACAGGGACAAGCGGACACTCATGCATAATCAATTTGAGAGTGAATATTCCTACGCCTTCGCCTCCTTTGGTTGCTCCTTCGATTGTTTGCCAAAGTGTCCTTAAAGTCATGAATTAGCCAGGTCCTTGCTGCGTTTCTGTTTGCCTTGTCCTTTGTGCCTAACGGTAATTGTGTGTATGAGGCCAAGCCCATTCTTTGCACAATGGATTTCCAATTTCCCAATGACATTCCCATCCGCCGGGACATTATTAGGTCCTTGTTTGGCCTGCTAATGCATTTGTTACTTCGAATTGTGGGCTCCGTTTCCCCCTCTCCACTTTCGCTCGCGGAATTCATATCTCTGGCAGCAATCTGGGATCCTTGTTGCCCATCGTAGACAACATATTTCCACTTAATTATAAATTTCAATGATCTGCTGGTCGGGCCAGGGAAGGGAAGGGAAGGGATCGGCTTGCGCTGCTGCTGCGGAATGCTACGAACGATGTCGGTGCTGGCCATGTGCCATGCATTATGCAGAGCCGCCGCCATGAAGATCCCGCTGCCCGACTCTGCGGATCCTCGGAGCCAGCTGCCAATGATTGTTGCCTCTTGCCAACAAAAGCTCGCACGTGACAAATCCTTTTATGGCAGCGCACAGAGCCCGGGGAGGACCTGGTCAAGACCAAGACAATGTCGACGACGACGCCATCGAGGGGCAGGGGCGAAAAGGCGCTACGTGTTGAACGTTATGACAACTGCAGGCACGAGGCTTGCTGGCGACTGTCGTTTCCCTCTTCCTCCTCCGTCGACGATCTGGCCAGGCTCAGGCTCAGATTCAGGTTCGGGTTCGGGCACAGCAGGCGACGGCAGCCGGTCAAGAATCAATCTGTGTGGGTCTTGGACCAAAAACGAACTGGGAATACTCTTTTGCAGTTGGAGAAAATATCATAAATATCTTTTAGATTGCATCTTACTCATTCGAAAGGAATACTCTGTCTTTTGGGCCTTTGATTCATCCTTTTCCAGACTTTTTATTTCCTGCATTGTCCTGACTTTCCTTCAAGCTTCAGTTACTCTGCCTTTGAGGGTAGCCACTTTTAATTGCAGTCGGTGGTGGTGGTGGTGGTGGTGGGATCTGCACAAAAAGGTGGAACGCCGCCAAGGAGCATTCTTGCATTAATCAGAAAGTCAACGGAGCTGCCAGGCATTCGATCATTCGAAAGCAATTGCGCACAACTGGCGGTGTGGTGGTATCCAGTCCGGCTGCCATTATCATAATCAGGAGACGCAGCTGGCAGACGCCGAAGCTCCAGGTTGCGAGACCAGGAACCAAGGCAACCAACCAGCTGAACCTGTGCCTGTGCCGAGCACGCACCAAGAAATTCCAGCGGCTTGTCTTGAATGGGCCAGCTGCTGCTCTGGCTCTGTGGCTGTGGCTATGCCTCCTGCTCCTCCTCCTTCTGCTACTGCATCTTAGATCGAGTTTATTGAATAAACATTGGAGCGGTGCATTCTGAAAAAAAATAAGAGTCGCATTAAAAGCCATCGGAATTCTGACCAAATTCATGCACACAAAAAAAATTAAAGGGAATATTTCATTTACATTTTTTAATTAATATTAAAAAAAGGTTAAAGATCTACCTTCTTCACTAAGGAATATCCCTAATTCTAAACGTCAAATTTTTATGCTTTTCATAAAACACAACGATTTTTCCTTTACTGTATCCGTCCTCCGCGGTGGCGTCTGCTGCCGCTGATCTTCAGCTTCGATAGGCGGCGGGAATCAGATCAGATTCGGACTTTGGAGCGGCAACTTCGACTTGGGGCCCTGAAGTAGGTGCAAAATGCCTTGCGCCTTGGACTCGGGGGACGCCTGGCAGGCAGTCCAGGCACAACAAAACCTGGAGGCGATTCGCGGCGACTCGGTATTAAATCAATGCCAATCCATAAATGGCCTACGCGGCGCGTAGATTGAATTGGAATCTCTTGGCGATTTCATTATTTTGCAATAATATCGCGTAAATCGCGTGGGGAACGAAAGAGCGAGATGAGCAAACATTTTTGGTTAATTATGAGGCAGACAGTTGCTAACTCTTAAAGCTGATATAAAATTTATAAGATGCATAACTCATTCCTCGATTGATATCCTAATTCATTCGGTTTTCCTTAAAAACAAGAGCAAGATGGTTTCAGAGTTGTGCCTCGAATTAAAGGTGACATTGTCAAAGATGATGTGGCTAGGCTACTCTTTACCTTTACTGCCCGCTGATGGTGCTGGTGTGGCCTGGCTCCTCGTCTGCTCCACCTGCTCCACCTCTTCGTTTTGCTTGCTGACGATGTTTGGTCAATGGTCAATTTGGCAGCCGTTTATTTTGATTGTTGTGCATCCGGGGCAAGGATAACGATGTGCACACGAAATGTACCAGGGCCAGGACCAAGTCGTGTTCCCGTTTCCATTCCTATTCCCTTCTTTTTTTTGGTTGCGTTGCTATATTTTTGCCATCGTCACGGAATTCCCCGATAAACGAGTCGGGGCATGGTGCAGCTCTCCATCCTCTGTTTGGCATCCTGCGGCGTCATGTCCCGTTCACATATCTCGCAATGATCATTTTTGCATGTTTTTCCACCTGCAGGTGGTGTTGTGTGTGTGCTCCCATTTATATATTGTATGTATATGTCCCATAATCCGCGCCACAAAATGTATCTGAAAACGAGGAAATCGAATTTTGGGTTCGTAGCTGGCGGAAGAACTGCAGCGTAATCCGGGGGTGGACACCCACCAGAGGCACCACTGACTTCCCCTTAACACTTGTAGTTTGGCACTCGAATTCGATCCGTGGGCACTGTGTCCACCACGCACATTACAGAGAGAACTAATTACTTGAATAAATTTAAATGAACACACCTGACATTTACGACGACACCATAAAACCTGAGTCCGAACCCTAGCCCCTGTCCCGGGGTCAATGAATCTCCACAAACTGTCAACTGCTTCTGCTTGTACTTGGCCTGCAATCCTCCTGTTAGAACTCCTCCTCTTCTTCAAGCTCAAGTGCGTCGCATAATTGCGAGCGGAGGCGGAAGCGCAGGCACGGGGGTGCGCATCATTAACCTGCGACCCTCGGTGCGCTAATGAGACGGCGGCCCAGTGTCCAATTTTGATCATTTGCGTACAGAAGAGGGACACGCGTGGCTCGGGTTGGCACCTCCTCAAACCATCGCTCTAGCCTAGCATAGTTCTTGCCAGCAGCTGATTCCGGATTGCGGCTGCTCAGTGGGTTGGAAAACTCGCTGCGCTGCGCTATTTGATTGTTCTCGAGCGATCCTATATCCGATTTCCATTCAGCACGCCCCTTCTTCGGCTGCTCGAGAAGAGCAAACAATGCGTGCGGCTCAAGTGGAAGTTGCTTTCGGCGGCGGGTCCGCGGGTCCTTGGCTGTTTGGCTCCTCAATGCCTTGTTTTTTTTTTTTTTTTGTTTTTTTGTCGAAAGCCAAAATGGAGGCACAATTTTTGCCAAATCCTCAAACAAAGTGAGTCTCGCTGCCGAGTGAGTTCCTCGCGTGTCATTCCATTTCCGCCTTGCCTTGAATCGCAAATCAAATAGCAGCGTGCAGACGGAAGGAGCAGCTGCCGGCATATCCTTGCTACTCGCTTCTCCTTGCTTTTGCATACACGGAAAGAACAAATAAAAATCTTAAATAGCCATTGTAAAAAATATATTTTATTGTAAAGAATAAACTCTTAAAGGTAGGAAGCAGGCATTAAGAATTACAAATCTCTAAGGAATTGTAGTTAAATTATTAAAATACTTAAGCTATTAGATAAGAATTTCATCGAAAAATGCCTTGAGCTTCTACTCTCAATTTTTTTCCCGCGGTGCTTACGCATATCCCTAATCTGTGCCCATATATCCAATCCCATATAGCTTTTGATTCGCAGCTCAAATACAAAAGGCAACGGGCGGGCGGTGGCGGCGGTAACTTTGGCTTCGACTCCGACTGACTGAAGCTGACTGAATTCCATTGGTACAAAAGACGGCGTCAAAGGCCAAGACAAGTCAAGGTACTTTATAGAACACTCACTCGGCAGCAGCAATTCTGATTGCGATTGTGGCTGGGCTGGCGGCCCTCGCCATATGTGTGTTTATTGTTCTGACAGCGCGACGGCGACGGGACAAATACAGGAAACTGCAGAAAGGTGCAAACGAACTTCCGCTCCAAATCAGTTTTCGATTTGCTTTTTCCCTTTGCGCGCATCGTCGTTGTTCTGACTGCCTGCTTTCCATATCCATTTCAGCTGCTATTTGCACTTTCTTCGCCGCGCCTCGCCTCGCCTCCTTTTGTTTTGGCACGCGCATCTTATGCTCCTGGGGGCAGCTGTGTCACCTGGAATGCAGATGGAATAAGTGTAAGAAAAAAGGACTCCAAGATTTAGTGGAAACACTCTACCTTATTCACTTTGGTGGCCCTAATCAATCATCATCATTCGCGCCGGTCAACGGTAGCCGAAAGGGCGGCTGAAAGCCTGATTACCCCTTAATTAGGCAACAGGATCGACGCAGGTCCTGCCAAAAAGGGAAAAGGCAAATGTGAATTTAATGAGTAAAAATGTGATAATTAGCCGAGGACCCCCGAGGAGGAGGCCGACAAAGGCCAAGCCGCCACCATCCCGCATCCTTTCTTTCATTCTCGGGACTAATTACACAGAGACCAAGTCATTTTGGGCCAGACAAGTGCATCCGTTTTGCCTGTAATTGCCGTGTTTGTTTAAGATTCAACCAATATACCGGGACTCTGACAGCAGCAGCAGCTCCACCTGCAGCTCTTCCCAAGCAATGCAAATTGAATTAGGCCTTGGCATAATATTGTCATTCAATTAGAGGATCCTGTGACTGGGCCTGGGCCAGGGCCTTGGCTGGACAGGCTCCAAGGTGTTTCTCTCCACAAGCAAACATCAACAAATCCAGACTTTGCCATCGCCTTCGCCTCCTCGCCTCTGGGCCCGCAAAATATGACCTTTAATAAGCTGCCAAAGAAAAACAAAAGCAATTGAGTGGCGACCAAGGTAAATTGTACATTTGTGGTTAATTGAGTAATGTTAGAATGACAGTTGTTGGCCTTTAGTTAATGTTATTTGATATGGGAGAGGCCGGCATATATCCTACTTTTAGTAATTGAAACTATTTGTTTAGATAAACATAATGAAATTCCAGAAGTTACAGTTTTTAGAGCTCCTACAGAATTACAGAAGAAGCTTCCTAAGGATTTTGGCGAGTTTAAAGAAGGATTAATGGTCATTAGCAGACGATATAACTTGCAAATTGATCTTTTTTGACCCTGTTTTGCGGAGGATTTATTTTTTCGTGTTCGCAGGCCAAGTATCCCCAGCATTCCTGACAATAAATGTAAATAATAAGCAATTAACTAAATATTTACATGTTAAAAACCTTAATTATGCCTAAAAAAATTCTAAATTATTCGCTTGAATTCCTTCCTTTCTTTTCCTAATTGTCCGGATGTCTTGCCATGTCTAAAATACGCCTTGGTCCTTCCATTAGTTGTGGAAGCATAGAACAATGTTAATCAAATAGCACATTTAATAGGCTGCAAACCACGAGGATGCTTTACACGCTGCCACAGCCACGAAATAAAGCCATTGGCCATGCACTCCGCCTCCTCCTCCGCCTCCTCGTTTGGCAGGCAGTCTATAAATATTGCTCAACTGTTTGGAATAAAAATGTCAACACGACGGGTAGAGGCTGTACGCAATGCATAATAGAGAAGGGCGCACACACAATACTGCCACACCTCCGAGCCGAGCCGAACTGGGTGGCGACTGGTCAGTTGTCGTAGCCCCGTTATCCTGCCACCGGAGCCACACCGCCGGAGGAGATGTCCTTTTTTGCGCATAGCCACAGGCCGCCATGGAAACACACACACTACTGTGTGTATTTCTGCTGCAACGGACGCAATTCAAAGGAATTTTTTGTAGGCTGCTCTTGGAGAGTGCCGCCAACAAAGTCGTCCGGCGGTCCCTTCCCCCCTCTCTTGCCGGTCATGACTGACCCTGTCCGCTGACCCAATCCCGAGCGTTAAATGTTTTGCGACAATTTGTCGGCCTGCAGAAAAGATGAATGAAGTGAATGGAGCGGCGGCAGTTGAGGTCAGAATAATAGTATCGTCATTTCACAGGCAGAACCATTCTTCCTAAAAAATAATGTGTATTTTTGTAAATTTTTGTATAGACAAATTTTATTAGAATTATTACCAACTTGACCTCTGCTGTAGCGTATGCTTTTAACACTGTTCCGTTCTTCCATGGCCTACCTGGTGACGTCCTGTGGTGCCGGGGCAGGATTCCCTTTGCCCTGCCACCAGGAAAATGACATTATCAGCCGCAGCGGCAGCAGCAGCAGCCTTTCCTGGGCAGTTGGCAAACAAAAAAACGATAAGCAATTATTTATTGTTGTTGTTGTTATTATATTGGCTCTGTTGGCACTTTGTTGTGATCGCTTGATCTCGCCGAAAAGCCGGCCACAATGCGTGTGGGTGTCCTCATTGTTGACAACACAAATTTCCTTCGCTCTTTGTTGCAAAATGTAACAATTTAATACCCAGAAATTGTCCCAAATCGGAAGTAAATCGGATTGTTTACTGGTGATCGCAGGAAAACGAATTGGAACTGCGGACTTGGCGGCGTTAATAAACACTAAATTCCCAGCGTAGCAAGTGGTTAGCTCCAAAAGTGGAAGCAGTGGGAAAACGCAGAGCAAAAAAGCAAAGAAACTTCGGCGGCACGCGCTGGCGGGAAGTTAGAAAAATCAATCGTTGTTCTCAATGTTCAGTGTTAATTGTGATTAAATTAAAACAATTATGGCGTATTAATAAGGAGCATTTAAAATAGAGCCTTATCAACACGTAAGTTTTTAATTGATTAAATTTATTCCAATGAGATCAATGAGCTAGTAGGGCGTGTGCGTGGGAACGGGACGGAACTAAAATGCTTCCAGTCTCCGAGGCAAATTTTATCAATTAAATGAATTTGATAATTGCCGGCATTAAAACAAGCGACTAACGCTGATTAACCCGGGACTGGCGGAAGTAACTATTTTGTGTGCCCTCCTGGGGTCGTGTCAAGCTTAATTTGTGGCCGTTTTCTTTCGCAATCGTAATCGTGCATTTTAATTGCGTGTAGGCTTCATTTGGATGCCGCCTCCGTCCCCCCCTTTTCCCTTCCCAGCCCCCAGCTCTTAATTAAACACAATACACATTTTCCGCAGTTTGCGATTTTAAGTCTGCTTTACTAATGTTGTTGTTGTTGTTCCGTTGGCATCTCTGCTAACATCTTAATTACATAATAAACATAATTTAGTTTCGCCAGTCACACGCATAAAGATTCTGGTCATAATTTTATGGTTCGTTTAGTTTTGGGCTTTTTTGGAGATTTATGTCCACCGATTTTCCCGATCTCGTCGCCAGCAGCAACAACAACCACTCCGGCCACGAGGAAAAGGGATAGCAACATTCGCAGCGTGTGGTTACGTCTGTATTTATGTGTGTGTGTGTGTGTGTCTTCCATTTACTCCTTCCTTCAAACGCAGCAACAGCAGCTTTTCATAAATATTAACCCGTTAATGGTCACAGGGGTCAAAACTGTACGGTCACGGTAAACGCCTGCTCCGGACTAACGAGAAACTCATGTTTGCGGGTCTTGATGCGCATAAAGCATAGGCGGTCGGAGGGATCCAGGTCACGAACACAACTCTGGGCCAGCCTCAGCAGGCTGGAGTTCAGGTGCTTAATTAAACCCTGGGCGGTTGTCAAATCAAAAGAAGTATGGAGCAGGCTGTCCGTCGCATTCTCAGACACCACATATCCTTGGGCCTGCTCCATAATCCGATTGGTATTGTCCGCGTTACGGGTTACCACCTCCTCCATCGCCTTGTGAAAGTCCTTCGACATGTTTTTGGAGTAAATTTGGAAAAATTAATAGAAAAAAAATATGTACAACAATTTTACAAATATTTATGTATATTTTATAAAGTATTTTTTGAAAATTGAGAGTAGCTCGAGTTCCGTATTCAGACAAGGTTAAAGTAGGACTAATGTTTTCCAGTTTTCCTATTTGACAAGATGGAGAATTTGGTACAGGAGCCTACTGGGATCTTTGGTTTAAAATAAACAATCTTTTACTTTCTTTCTTTTCCAGATGAGCGGCAAGCGTACCCGAAGCTTCAAATGCGCCGTACACCATCGAGATCGTGAGGTTTGCTCAGAGAACGACTTTCAGCTGGTGCTTAACGAACCGCCACTCTTTCGGAAAATGGTGCATGCAGTTGCCATGGAGATCCTGCCGGAGGAGCGGGATCGCAAGTATTATGCTGATCGCTATACCTGCTGCCCGCCCCCATTCTTCATTATCCTGGTCACTGTGGTGGAGGTAAAGTCTTGAGATTGTCTTCTTGCCTAAGTAATCCTTACCAACTTTTGTAAACAGCTCGGCTTCTTTGTGTATCACGCAATGGTCACGGGTGAAGCGGCGGCGCGGGGACCCATTCCCTCGGACTCCATGTTTATTTACCGTCCGGACAAGCGACACGAGATCTGGCGCTTTCTTTTCTACATGGTACTCCATGCGGGATGGCTGCACCTTGGATTCAATGTGGCTGTGCAGCTGGTCTTCGGTCTGCCTTTGGAGATGGTACACGGTTCCACAAGGATCGCCTGCATTTACTTCTCGGGAGTGCTGGCAGGAAGCTTGGGCACCAGCATCTTTGATCCGGAGGTGTTTCTTGTGGGCGCCAGTGGTGGAGTTTACGCTTTGCTAGCCGCCCATCTGGCAAACGTACTGCTCAACTATCATCAGATGCGCTATGGAGTGATTCGATTGCTTCACATTCTTATTTTCGGTGAGAATTTTGAATTAACTTTGGCCTTAAGTTTAACCCACTTTTTTCTTGCAGTTTCCTTTGATTTTGGCTTTGCCATCTATGCCCGCTATGCAGGCGAGGAGTTACAGCTGGGATCATCGAGTGAATTCCAGTCCATAGATCAGAATGAAACGGTGGTGGCTGTTTCGTTTGTGGCCCATTTGGCAGGAGCCATTGCCGGCTTAACCATCGGTTTGCTGGTCCTCAAGAGCTTCGAGCAGAAGCTGCACGAGCAGCTGCTCTGGTGGATCGCCCTGGGAACTTATTCGGCACTGGTGGTTTTTGCCATTGCCTTTAATATACTGAATGGATTCGCCATGTTTAATGTTCGAGTGGAGAAAATACGCGTTACAGAAACGTATTTCAATGACTTTCAAGTGTAGGAGGATCCCAGGAGGATTTCGATGATGAGAACAAGAATATCCATTATCTCATTTTGCTTAAATTTTTGTTTATTGCGTTCCGTTGAAGTTTTTAATGTTTTCGGACGTCAATTAAGTTATCCCGTTTCCCGTTTATTGTTTTGTTATTATCACGCTGTATCTGTAGAATAGGATATGGCCTCGCGCGCAGCCTCTTTATAACTATGTATGCTTACGTGTATTTTCTGCGTTAATTATTTTGTTTTGAATCAAAACTTTTGATTACTAGTTAAGTGCAAACAATATTGAATTGTAAGAGAATATTTACAACAAATCGAACTGATTAGGTGTGTAACATAATGCTCAAGGAATTCAACATTTATAGATATATATATACACATATATTTAACTGCAAAATCAGAAGACTTTATATAGAAGATAAGAAAAAAAAAACAAAACTCCACGAGAAGCTATAAAAACAAATAAAAATAAATGTGCTTGAGGGGCTATATGGAAACCGATATTGGCAATAAGACGTATTTCTTTTAAATTCACAGGCCTTACAACAAATTGAGATAACTACCTCGATAACTGATAACTGAACGATAAATAATATTTAAATGCAGTCGCTAAATTTTATAAATTGGTTTCAATTTGATATAGCCGAGCGTAAACAAGCACTGCCAGCTTCAGGGGATCAATTAAGCACCAAGCAAAGCATAAATTTACATATTTCGTATTTACAGTTTGTTTTTAACTTGTAAATAAATAAAAAATACATTGCTGAATCGAAATTTGAATTTTAAAGGTTCTGCCAACTTGATTTGGGCTTCTGCATCTTGGGTGTGGGTCACACTGATGTCGATCGATTGCCATTTTCATCGAAGGATCCACGCAACGTCGAGTCGCGTGTGTAAAAGTTCCGTGTTAAAATCGCCATAAATGGGTTCGACCGCGAAAGAAATGTGTTTTAACCGATTCCCGTGCTGAAGGATAACCCACGGCCATCCATCCTTATCATTGCCATGAGTTATGACACAATCCGGGAGCAAAAAACTACAATTTCGCTCGACACGCTCACCTGAGACTCCGTGTATGTGTGTCTGTGCAACATTTTCTTATTTGACATCGTGGCTTTGCGTTGCGTGTTTTTGGCCAGGACATTGGGAAAACATCGGGACATGTTCAGGCCATGGCAGTGGTGCAGTCAACAAATCCCAATCCCGGCGGACAAGGAATTTATGTTTGTTTGAGCACATTTCCACCGGCAAGTCATTCGTCAGTCTTGCCACATCACACAGACACATACTTCAGCACAATTGTATGAGTATTTGTGTCTGGAGGGCGGGAGCGCGCCAATGAAGAAGCAGAGCGTTGGCAACACAAAAAATGATGTGAAAAAAATGAGGAAGAAAAAGGAAAAAAAGAGCGGGAAAAACAAATGCAAAAATTGTGACAGGAACGCAACTGCGTCCCTTTTCGGGTGATCCGGTGGACAGGAGCTCCTCCTCCCGGCTGCCCAATTGACGCTGATTAATGTTGGATTTTACTAATTTGATGCCAGCTGGAGGGAAATGTCTACATATTTATGGCCAGTGACTTGCAGGAGTATCCGGTGGCCAGGAGGAGTGCCCAGAAATATGAGGTTTGAATTTATGAAAATAGTGAAAATCATAATAATCTTTAATAATTTAATTTAATTACCCCTGCAATTTGTAATTCAAGACGATCCAAAATGCATAAAATATATTTTGTAATACCAAAAAATGCCTCAATAACCAAATTTTCTTGTCTTGTTTCAGCCAATTGAGTAGCCATCTGGACTCTGCTCACGGGTTATTTCCCAGAAATCCAGTCACAAGTCGTCGCAAGTGCATAAATCATATCAATCGAATACCTTTGATTCGCCTGGAATGCAACTTCTCCTCGAGATTGGCAAAGCTTCTCCCCACTCAGAAGGCAAGCTTCAGTTTTTTCATGTTTATAAAAAAGTACAAGTTAATATTTATGTAATTCTACAGACAGAACCAGACGGCGGCGGAGGAGATCATTACATTGTCAACCTGCGCCCGTGCCTTTGTCTTGGAAGGAAGGCAAACCTCACACATCTCTCGCAAATCGCACATCGTCCAGTTGTCGTCGCTTTTATGCTCTGGACACTGGACAGCGGCCTCCGATCGGAATGCTTATCAGGGGAGCGCACTTGTAGCTGTCATAAGGCCAACTGAAATATTGGCATCCCAAAGAGAGAGAGACCGAAACAGCAATCGTGGGGAGCGCAAAACCCACCGACAACGACGGCTCTTAACTCTTTTTAATAAACTGGACAAAAGAGACCCACTTCAGGTGGAGCCGAGCCAAGGCAAAGGCACTAACAAAAGTGCCCCGGGACTTGTCCTCCATCCATTTATCTCACTCGACACCGGCGACGGCAGCCGACAAACGGCAAATATGGAAATTTGTTGGCCTGGCCGCCCTTTTTTGTGTGTGTGTGTGTGTGTGTCAGACCAACCGCCACTTAAGGCCGCTTCATTAAACCCTCACCGAACTCCCTGTCCTGGGCCAAGTGTCCTTATGTCCTGGGTGTAATTAATTTCTGCCACAGTCGAGTCGAGTATTTGAAAAAGCTTAGAAATGCGACCGCAGAGTGGAGCGGGGAATGAGAACGGGAAACGTTTTCCGTCGTGCCACCAGGAGTAATTATAAAAAGGAGTCGAGTGGCCGGGATAATAGCGCAAGGAGTTGCAGAAAAAAGGAATCTAAAGATTTAGCTTTTGAATGTTTAAAGAATGAAACTGCATAAAAAAAAGCTGTTAATAATGCAGGGAATTGCAAAATGAGAACAAAAATAACTAAAATGTGTCAACAACTATAAAGCTAAGGTAAAGTGAGACCCAACTAAAGTTAAACCTACGAAAAATCAATATTAAACCACCGATTTTGTGCATCAATTAACTTTCGGAACTAATTAATTAAATCAATGGATTGTGAGCACCCTATAAACACAACAAACAAAACCCAGGAACTCTGCTCAGCCAGGGAATGGCCTCCAATCAAAGTGCGGGTAAGTGAGCAAGCAAGCAAGCTAATCTGATTTACATTTATTAAGACTTGCCTTAAACCTGTCCTGTATTGAGTTACCCCAAAAATAGGGCGGCCAGCAGAGGGCCCCAAAAAGCTGGGCTGTCCTTTATGGGCCTTTTAGGTTAATTGCTTCTGTTGCATTCCCTCCATTAACCATTGGTCACATGAGGTCATTGCGGCTTCATTCGGGGCGGCAACACTTCCTTATCCGCTGGAAGTCCGGAAGGAAACGGGGGGAACGAACGTAATACACGAAATTAGTTTTCATATATGCAAAGCCATGGGTGAAGCCTCGGCTCAGAGCTGTCACCACCACCCCAGCTGGAAGCTCCCAGGCATCCACCTGGCAGCGGACACCTGTGCGTGCTTGCCGGCAATTCCTTGTCCTGGTAGAGACAACAAAGGATTCGCGTTCAGTCAGCCAAAGGAGTAGAGGAGGCGGAACTGTCAAAGTAGAAGTCGTAGCAGACATTTTCATAATTTTCACATGCTCAGCCAGGACGGGGGAGTTCTTCCCACTCTCTCTCTCCCTCAATTCTGTCTCTGGCGTGCCTCTTAATTGCCCCGACTGGGAGCTGAGAGCAGGGTGAACTGGTAATGCTATTTAGAGCCTGCCACGACGACTGTCACCTGCTGGGATTTGTGTGCCGAGTGCCGGAGTGACAGTGTGCCTTGTCTCCAAGGTCGCTAGAGGAATTTTCACAACATTTTCACTCTTTTTTACAGGGGGTTTTCTTGCAAGTGTTTAGTTTTGAACTTTCATGTTTAAAAATGAGTTGGGAAAAACCTTTGATTTCTTTGTCAAAATATTTTCCTTAAAAAGTGACAATTTTTTCTTAGTTGCCTTTCGAAATTGAGTTTACTTTTTGTAAGAAATAAAACACAATCGCCGCCAGCAATGAGTGTCGAAGAGAAGCTTAAAGATGTCTCTGCAGAGCAGATTAAGGTCTCCTCCAGTGAGGTGGATTCGATAATTGGAGTAGAGAGTACCGCCTCTGAGCCGTATACCTTCTGTGTCTTCAAGGAGGAGTCCCAGCTGAATGTTATCAAGAGTCTCATCGAGAAGGAGCTATCCGAACCGTATACCATTTACACATATCGCTACTTCGCCTACAACTGGCCAGATCTTTGTGTTTTTGCTCTGGAGAAAGATCGCTATGTGGGCGTGATTGTGTGCAAGCTGGAAATGATGTTGCCGGGAGTTCAGCAGGGATACATAGCAATGCTGGCAGTGGATGTGGCGTACAGGAAACGGGGAATCGGAAAGGCTCTCGCCACAACGGCCATCGAGATGATGGCCGTCAAGGATGCGGCCATAATTGTTCTGGAAACGGAGATAACCAACAAGGCGGCACTGGCTCTCTACGAAAGTCTGGGTTTCATCCGTGAGCGACGAATGATGAACTATTATATGAACGGCATGGATGCCTTTCGTCTGAAGCTGGAGCTTCACGGGACCCTGAACTTGCGCTCCAGTGAAGATTAGCATTGTTTCCGTTTTGTTGTTAATGAATGAATCGATCTCACACTGTTCTCTGTAAATCTAAACTCTGTTCTGCTCTCCCTATTTCAATTAGCCGCCCAGTGCGCTGCTACTCGAGTAGCTCCGGAGGCCCCTGCAGGACTCCTTAGTATCAGGTAGATGAAACTCCGCCTGCCGCTTAATTGAGCCGCAAAACAGAGGCGACCGGGCAAAGGGATAATGGCTTCTCAGGGTCAAAAGTCTCGACACATTAGGGTGCACTCCTCTCGTCGCCTCGATAAAGGTTATGCTTTGATAGGTGGTCCCGCATGCGGCATTCTGTTTAGATTCGTTTTAACTGATTGAGGAAATGCTAAAAATTCTAAAAGGATCTTTGCAGAAGGTCGGTTGATAGGAAAATGGGGTTCCGGGTGGCCCTCAGCTTGCTTATTTATATTACAAATTTTATTCGTTGACATCAGTTTATTTTGAATTAAAGTTACACTTTTCCAAAAGAGTTTCAAGTGTCCCTGACCTCAAATCTCATTTAAATTCATTGAAAGTCTTATTAAATATCTAAAAGCTTTGTTTTCTAAGCATAATTTTCTTATGGAATAATAAAAATAGTTACTTGAGGTAAACAAACCTCCTTTAGGTCATTGCTTCCCTCTTTTTAATGGAACATTGAACCCTCTTTGCCAGTTCTCGTCGGAGGTCTCTCTGCCGTTGAGATCGTTGATCTGTGTGTGATATCCACTCGAAACTTGCTACCAGCTTCCTCAGTTAGTTCTGTTCTGGACTCTGAATCGGATGCTTCATTCCATACACACTTCACCTTTCCGCCAAATGTAAACAAAAACGTTCCAAAGTCAACTTTTGGGCAGGTGGCTATCCCAGTCGCCGTTCCGGCGGAGACCCCGAACAGATGAGACATGCAACGTTGTGGCAACATTGCAAATGGGAGCAGCAGGTGGAGCGTGTGGAGCGAAGCGCTGATTGAGTTGCACCTGCCATTCGCAGAAACAAGCTGGCAGAGGATGGAACAACGGCGGGGCAGTTGGAGCGATGCTCGCGTTATTTATGTGGATTTTTCGGCTTGAACAGCAGCAGCAGCTCTGGATTCAGAGTCGCCGTCTGAGCCTGTCTCTGACCTCGTCCCCGATTGCTGTTGACATTGTGCCTGAATTTCAATTTGATGTCCACGCTTCTGTCTCCCATAAATCTTGCTCCACCACAACCTGCCTAGACCGAATCGCCGCCTGGCATTTGGGATTGCTCTGGAAGCGTGCCTGTCTGCAGCACTCCACCCCCAAAGTTGGAGACCTTATCTGGGGATATCTGGGCACTTCCTTGTCCCCGGATAATTGTATAACTTAACTCGAAATTAATTGGCAGGTGCAATCAGGCATCTTTGATTGGGCTGTTGCTGCTGCTGCTCCTCTCTGCTTTCTCGATTATGCACAATTATTAATTGCGATTTTGGGTATCCTTGGGTTCCTGTTGTTGAATTATTTGGTTACCTTATATCTCCAAGCAATTTTAATGCTTAAAGATTAGCACAATTGTTTAAATAAATAATATTTTGTAGGGCATCATTTATTTTTCAAATTCAAATCAGGGATTTTTGATTTAGTAACGCTTCTATGACTTCACATCATTAATAATTTGGATTTTAGGACCCACGAAAATTGTCATTAATACCCTGGAATTGTGAGAAAGAGAGTTTATTCGAGGGAGATATATCAGAAAAGGGAAATACAATGAAATATGATTTAGAATTTGGATTTATAAAGGATTTTATGAACTCTGTTAATATATTCTTTTAATTCCACTGTTAAGACTCAACGGAGTGAATCTTAAAAGAGAGTTCTCCCTCTTGTTTGCTGCTAAATAAAACCAGTACCCTGTCATTGCTGCAATGTACAAGCAAAGCTTGAAAAATTGCTGAATTTTAAAGCCTAATATAGGGTATTTTTAAGTCGTATAATTACTTGCTGTATATCTAATGATTTTAGATGCGACGAAAAGTCCATCAAGTGGAAAGCTTATTTCAAAATTCATGGACTTTATTAGTCCTGCTAATCCGGGCAGGATTGTTGCTGAGCATTGATGGGGGCACAAACGCAATGACAATATAAATTATTACGAAATTCTTCTTCTCCTTCAGCTAGGCCTTGTTAATATTTCAGGCCGGTGTTTTCGAACAAATATTGTATGTATATACATATATAGAGGAAATATCGATTTTGGAGCCCCCAAAGAAACCACCCAATCAGCCGAACGGAGTACTCCAAGGGAGTGTGGGTGGGTATTAATTAAGAGAATTTCCTCAAGTTTTAGTTGCAGTTCTTTCCCTGTTAACTCTCCTCCAGTTGGCTCACACACACACATATGTATATGGTGTGTATGTATATATATTTATGTGGAGCAAATATTGATTGAGGGGAGTTGCCGGCCCCCTTGAGTTATTTATGAAGAAAACGAGAGAATTTCATTTATAATTTAGACATTTATTTTTGTTTTCATTTCTTTTTTTCTCGGTTTATTTATTTATCTATAATTTCTTTGCTATTTCTTGTGTGTGTGCTGAACGTTTCCGTTTCCTATTTTGGGGGGATGGTGAGTCTGTGGTTTTATAACATCGAGAATCAAATATGCCATCATCTTTGGAACTCTGGTTGATGGTTGCCGCTGCCCACAAGGATTCTATTTTGGCTTACGCTTAGCTGGCTTTTATGCCAGATTAGCTATTTTCATTCTGCGATTGCGATTTAGTTTAAATATTTCACTATTTGCATATCTATATATATATTTATGTACGTTTTGTGTGCCAATATGTCAAGTATCTTGGTAATCTTTTTGGCCTTAAAAACTGAAAAGGAAAACGAGGGGAAAACTGAAATGAAAAGTCTGTTGTTGGGTTTTGTGTTTTAATATATATATATTTCTTGTATTTCTTTTATTTCTTGAAATGTTTTTGATTTTATTCATTCTTTGGCTTTTCGTGTGTGTGTTTTTTTTTCATTCATGGGATTTATATATTTTTATTTTTACAAATGAATTAGTTTGCGGTTGCTGTTTTTTTCGTGCTTCTGTTTTTGTGTGAATTTCACTAAATTATTAAATAAATAAATAAATAAATAGTTGGTTTTCGCTTGACAAAAATTAATAAACCCTCTCGCGCGCTGCCCTACAATAAATAAATATAATTAGTAATACTTTCGAGTGTGTGTGTTGTTTTTTACAGGGATTACCATAAATATTTGCTCGATTTAAGTGACTTTCGTTTAATTTAATTCGATTTGCTTAATTGTTGTGAAATGAATGGTTCTTTGCTGCGGTTTGCTTTTTGTTTTCTTTTCTGACTAGTGTGTGTGTGTGTGCGACTTAATAGTATTTACAATTTGAAAAACAATTTGTTAGGGGCCTAAGTTAATGGTGTACCTACACAGATTATGCTTATTATTATTATGCTGAGTTTTATACAAACAAAATGTTGATACAGTTCCTCTCCGATTCAGCAGATTCAGATTCAGAGTTAATTGCGGCCAATAAATAAATACATAATTTAAGAAGAAACAAACAGACACGGGCGATGGATAATCGGTTAATTTAAATCATAGCGAGGGGCAGGAATTTTCCTTCGCCTCTCCCTCCCCTCGGATCTCTTGAGTTTTTACTTGGTTTTTTACACGCGAAATAAATTCAGTCTTTGGTTCTATCACAACATTTGTTTACACGTTTCGGCGCTTCGGTTCTTGTTCTTTCTCTTTTCTTATTATTTTTTTTCTCAGTGTTTTCAGTATGTTTTGTGAGTTGCTTGTTGTTTTTTTTTTTTCGAACTGAAAAACTGTAACAATAAACGGTAATGCTAACCGAAAAGCAAAAGCCAAACGAATCTCGAATTTAGTTTTGAACTAAAATCGTTGAATGAACTTTTCTTTTCCACAAACTCCTCCTCCTCGATCTCTCCCGAAGCGAAGATCCCAAAGATATTTAGGATACGCCCAGATCGTGCAGCAGATGCTGGGTTATCACCTCGCCCTGCTCCTCCATCAGTTGGGCGGTCACCGTATTGATCAGATTGAACACAATGGCGAAGACGGTGAAGGCGCAGTAGACTCCCAATGCCAGCCACCAGATGAGCTGCTCGTACTCGCGGTGCCCGAAATTCTTTAGGACCAGAAAGCCAATCGTGAGTCCGGCCAGAGCTCCCGTCAAATGGGCAATGTACGACACCTGGGGACCCTTGACAAAGGCTCCGCCATCAAAGTATTGGGTGTACAGAGCATAGCCCAGATCGCAGGATACTGTAAATATAAAGACAAATATTTTCCAGTTAGTTAGGTTATTTAAAAAGAGTCCTTAAAGGTTCAAGGGATTCCAAGTAAACTCGGAAAGGGTTTTCTTAATCAAATTTAAAGCGAAACTCACCAAAGATAACCACTGATCCCAGCTGCGTTGACGCGCTTTTCATGTGCGCATAGTTCAGCGTAATGTTGGCCAAATGGGCAGCCAAAAGGGCGTAAACCCCACCACTGGCGCCCACCAGGAACACCTCCGAGTCGACGACACTGGTGCCCAGGGAACCAGCAAAGACGCCGGCCATATAGATGACACCAATTCTGGCTGTGCCGTGCATCACCTCCAGGGGAATGCCAAAGAACAGCTGGATGACGATATTGAAGCCCAAATGGAACCAATTGGCGTGCAGGAACATATAGCTAAAGAAGCGCCACACCTGCAGCCGGCGGTCTGGACGGTAGACCAGCACCGAATCCGAGGGAATCGGAACGGGTAGCCCGAAATTCTGGGCGGGCATTGTGTAGCGGTCGTAGGCGAAGATGGCAATCTAAAATGGGGAATAGAGAAAAGGGATTTGGGGTTAGTTACATTGATTTATGTTGTTGCTGTCTGGCACGCGACCGACTTGCCGGCGTTCTCGCGTTCCAAATAAAGTCTTATGAAAATAATGCTTAGGGCGAGTCCTGCCAACTTGGCAAGACTTCAAAAAACTAAACTCATACGCCCCGTGGGCAAGAACATTTTCTGCGTTCGACTTTATTGTCGTCGTGCTACATTTTCTACTCAGGATATATAATATTTCCAATTGCAAGTGCAGTGTTTACTTGGGAATACAGGAAAATGGGAAGTTATTTAAATTTTCTTCTATCTAAAATTCTTATTTTTCTTTCGTTGAGAAAAACTGTTTTAGTTTTGACATTTTCTAGTTATTTCTTTTGGCATCTTCTGTTGTCAAAAAAGTGTTGCCCTTATGCGAGTTTCCCCCTTTACATTTTCCCTACATTTTCCTTAGCCGTGTTTGTTGTTCAACTTGTTTACAATCGATTTTCGGGGGCGCCAGCGAGTCAGACGTGGCAGAAAACGAAACAGAAACAGACACAAAAACTGAAACAGGCACAGCAGACTGGCCTGAGACTGAAACTGATGGAGGAGGGGGGAAAACTCTGGGAAAACTTCCGCTCTTGGTATCATTTTTATGGCTCTTTTTGGATTAAAAGTTTTCGCGGCTTCTTTGATTTAACGCAGGGGAAAAGGGAAAGAGTGTTGTTGTGTGCTCACCTCAATGATGGAGATCACCAGGATGAACCAGGGCCAGTGCTTGCGGTGCTCGTACTTGAGCAGCCCCAGATCCTCCGCCTCCGGTAGATGCTGGTGGTGATGGTGGTGTGTGGTGTCTGGAACGGGATCCCTTTGCATGTAGATGTGCTCGCCCTGCCGCGTGCAGCACGTGCTGCTGGCCGTGCTGCAGTCTGTGTCGTAGGACGACGACGACGAATGGGAGTTGGAGTTGCAGGGAATGTCAATGATGGTCTCCTTGGAATGCTCCTCAGCGGTGTCTGTGGCTACCTTCTCCACCGCCGCCTCCTCCTTCTCGGTCTCCATCGCCACCTTGGTCTCGTTTACATTCTGTGTTGTTGTTGGATGCTCCATTCTGACTTTGCTTTTGCTTGGCGGCGCCGTCGGAAAGAAATTCTGGAATGACAGCGCAACAGCAGCACGCATAAAGTGTGTAATTAATTAACTTGAACCGAACAATAAACAAAAATCAATTAAGTGCATAAATTATTCATAAACTGCAGAGGGGCAGGGAAAACACGAGGGGAGGGAAAACAATAAAAGAAAAGCACAGAATTTTTGTTTATGGCCTGTGGCACACGGACTCTGATTCCTTTCCCTTCATCTTGCTGTTGCTGCTTGGAGCAACTTCCTGGCCAAAAACTGGGTCATAAAATTTGTAATGGGCCAAAGTTTTTCTTTTCTTCTAAAATTAGATACAAAAAAAGATACAACAAAAGTATCTCTCATTACATAAACTGCACTTTCAGCCCTGAAATCATCTTCGCTAATGGCCAACTAATCGGCTAATGGCTGTGTTTTGGGGCGGCATTATTGTAATTGGCAGCAGCACAAATAGCTGGAAAGACATTTCCTCACAAATTATGTTAATCGCATTCGATTCAATTACAGTCACCGCCGCCGCACACACAAATCTTCTTAAATTCCTCAAACAATTGTTGAGGAGGCGGCGAAAAAATAAAGCCAAGTTTTTTTTTTTTTTGATTTTCATTGCCTTGCACAACAAAAAACAGAAAAATCAAAAAAAGCAAGAAACCAAAAACGCGTTTCTCTCACTCCCACTTGTATTTACAAGGCAGAGGCAGAGGCGGACTTGGGCGGGGGGAGCTTATAAAAATGAGTATTAAATAATGAAAATTTTATTAAAAATCTGCCTAAAAGTATTTGATTTTATTTATTTTTAAAAAACTCCCTTTTCCTGAGCTGCCCCCGAAGTCTTTCCTTTTGTAAATCGCTTTGCTTTGCCTCTCTAAATTTTTCTTCTTTATTAATTAATTAATTTATTAATTTTAATTGCATAGACTGCACTGAATGTTTAGGCAAGCATGAAAATTACACACACACTCATTGCATGTGTCGAAAGTGGGTCCAAAAACACAAAAAACAACTTTGATCATAATGAATTAATTTGCGGTCTTCTTTCTTTCTGTCCATCGCAAGAATAGTTTCACATGACCTGACCCTCGGGGTAATTTGCATGATTTCTGTTTTTTGTTGCACTCGCCACCCTTAAAAACCCCACCAGAGGGGGGAGCTCAAGTTGAACAAACTCATTAAGTGCACTTTGTTTTTTTTTTTTTTTTGTGTTTTGCTGCCTGTGACAATTTCTATTGCAATTTGCAATCTGTAAATGCCTTTTGCTGCCATTTCTTTTTGCACTCATTAAGGCCGTGGCCCTTGGCTTACCTCTCTTGGCTGTGTTTCCTCTGCTTGTCTGGGGATATATTATGGTATCCCCCCAACGGTATCCAAAAAATGCCTTTGTTTAATCCAAATTCAGTTTCAGTTTTGGGCTCTTTTGGCTCAGTTTATTGCCATTTCACTTGGCCACTTTGCTCACAATTTGGTTGACTTGCTGTCGCAAAATTCATTTTCACAACACAACACACACCCACACAATTTGGGAATCTTTTCTTGATTTAATATTTTTCTTCAAGAGATATATATGTACGTATATCTCTTTATACACAACGCGAATATTTCTTGGTTCCGTGACACCACTAAGTTACTGCTCGTGTTGGTTCGGTTTGAATTTTTTGAATTTCTTGTTTCGAACTCTCGGGTCTCGGACTAGGTGGTTGTTGTGCATTGAACAACGGTTTTCCAGAGTGATTGTTAATAACTAATAGGTAACATCACAACATTCTGCCTTTTATACTGGCGAGCCATTGGGTTCGTGTTGCAGGGATGTTCGAGCGCTCTTATATTTTATACGAAAACACAACGTGTTTGAGGTTCGAGTTGCATCCCACTCTTATACGGCCATGAACACAACGTGTTTGAGTTGCCCAAAAGGTCTCTCTGAGTCCTAATCTTAATCTTGGATCACAGCAAGATCCTCGCTGCTGTTTGATTTCAAGATCAAAATAATGTTAACTACTATATTAAATAAAATACAATAAATAAAATAATATATAAAAAATACTCTAAATGAGACTTTACAACCTTGATCCACTCAATGAGTCACTCATATTCTCCGGGTTATTACCAATCCACTGACTAACCCAAGCGTTGCGTCTTTAGCGATCTTCAACGATCGTTGGTTTGTCACCTAAGCTAAGGAATGTGGCGAAATTCCAGCAAGGTCATTACCAGAGGGGGGTGTTTAGGTTATTTATAGACACAAATCTTATTTATATAATTCAGATTCGTCGGGTGAAACTGATTTCAGTTATGACTTGCACAATGTGGTGAAATTCAATTATATTAATATGAAATTTATTGTATTTTTTAATCATTTCTTTTGAATTCTTGGTTAGAAATTGATTTTATGGCTTGTAAAATATTGTAAAATTAATATTTCATGGAAATTTTGATAGAATGAATGAAAATAATAAGTAAAACAAAGTAATTCATACCCGAAGATAAAAACTACTACAAAATAATGATGAAATTCCTAATTATAAAAACAATTTTAAAAGATTTATTTAAATATTTAAATACTGAAGCTTAGTCGCCAATGTTTTGTTTAATGAAACAAAAGCCAAATATTTCAAGAAAGGCTTAAACTTGAAAGAGAATTGCTAAAGTCGAGCGTTTTTTTGGGCTTAATTGCTGGTATAATATGTAATTGGCTTTAATACCAACAGCTGTTTTTTTGGTTCCATTCTTTTAATTTGTAAACCTTTTTCCTTAGAAATCCTACTTTGCTGACTGATTTAATTACATAATTATTTAGGCAGCCCCACAAATTAAACAGAAAAGTATTTTTCCCTTTTTGGTGACTCAAACAATTAAGAGATTTATTTCTTTATTTAAACATTAAATTCATTCATTTTATTCAAAGTGTTTTGGGAGTTTCTGGAACGTGCCGTAGTGGCAGCTGAATTCAAATGCAAATCGATAATGCAGAACATGTCCCCGGGACACTCGAATTCGATACCAAAACCCAAACGAACGAACGGATTCCCCTCTGATTCTCCATAATTCCTGGTAAGGGAATCAGTAGAGATCACGGTCAGAAGAAGGTTTTGAATTTCACACCTTTCCACAGAGATTGAAATCGGTAGCAAAAATAAATATTTATACAAATTATTAGGCGGAGAGCCGTAAGCCGCAGCCAGAGGGAGGAGTTCGCGGGAAAGGTCACGACCATGGCATGTTGCACAAAAGGAGTAGCATGATGATGATGCTTCCTTTGGCCAAAGGATCAGGCTTGCGTTACGTGTTTTGCATGATAAGCTGGGAATTTACACAGATCCGATAGATAGCATAACACACATAGACATAACACTGTCCTCGCTGCCAGTCATCCTCGTCGCTCCTCCTCGAGGTGGGAAGTGTTCTCAGAGAGCGAACTCCCGCATGAAAAGTGAAAAGGAAAAGTCCGTCCTCCTTCTTGGCCGAGATTTATGATGACTTTTTAACATGTGCGTGCAACAGGTAAGCAGGCACAGATACAGATACAGATACAGAGCTATAGCTACAGATATACGGATATACGGATGCGGGGACGCACAGAAACAGCTAACAGCAAACAGCACAGTTACATGGCCATGACCAGGCACGTCATCAACTTCATCTTTGTCGTAAATCCTTTTTTCCCACGTTCCCTCAGGTGTGTGTGGTGTCTGTTCTCCAGCCATCCATCGGTGGCTTTCCATTGTGCCAGACACGCATCGCATTGCATCTCTCCAAGGGGACCCTCGGGCCTCCTTCTCATATCCCTCTCCTTTCTGTCTCTCTTTCTCTTGGCCCGGGCAAGGTCAGCCGCTTAAACACAGGTAACACGCTGTGGGCCGAGAGGGCGTGGGCGCGGGCACGGGCTTTTCCCACGCAGGACGTTGATTCCTGGTCCGCGGGCCGGGGAATTTCCTCCAACATGTGCTCAACATATGCGGAGTTGCTGCTGGGAATCAGGAATTTCCGCGCACTTGCTTCCCACACAGCAAGGTGTCCTTTCCCAGGATTTTGTTTCGCGACTTGTTTCCGCAAGTTCCGCCAAATGTTTCGCGATGCGAGTGTGTGTGTCGGCGTATTTCCCTTGTCTGGGTGGTTTTTCTGGATCCTGTCCAAGGATCCCGCCGACTAATAATCGGCCAGGGGCGCGTCTTTCAAGCAGCTTCCTAGAAGGCAGCCAGCAGATGCAGAGGAGGAATCTGCTTAAACGTTTTTAGGGTACTTCACACAAGGACTCACTCCCGAAAGTCCACATATTTCTGGGTTCTCAATTTTTATTTGCCTTTAAAATTTAAGGAAACAATGGGAACTGTGTATGGAAAATATTAAGAATTAAACATAAAAACTAAGACAATAAATCAAATATAAAAGCCAAGCGTTTCCTTAAACAAAATAAAACATTTTCTTAAAGCAAACAACAAGAGAACTGCCAGAAGGACTCAAAAGTGTGACAAGATAGCTCCAAGGGAATGCAAATTTGTTATAGAATAGAAAATAAAGAAAAGAGAGAAACAGAAGTTGATGGGGCGGCAATGGGAATGAAATTGAAAAATTGATTGAGAACGAAGCGAAGGCCAATAATAATGGACGAGTAATGAGACTGTCCGCCACAGCCGCCACAGTGGCGTGGGACTTGAACCAAGGCTTGGCCATGCTCGAAATTTATCTATTGGATTAAGGTCTCCCTCTCTCTCTGTCTTTTGTGGACGTCTCATTATGGCCAAAGCCAAAGACAAATTGGAAATTTATTGTTATTGTTGGCCCAGAAATGGTCAGAGAACGGAAGGAAGGAAGGAAGCGGACCAGCAGCAGCAGCGAATATGCATAATAAAAATGTCAATCAATGGACTGCAACGAACCCAAAAGGGACTCCCACTACTGCATATAAGGTCCAGTGCTGCTGGGAGCGATAATTGAACATAAACATTGCATTCAAGTAGTAATTGTTGAAATTATTGTGCATCCTAATCCCGAACGAGGCCAGGACAACGCAGGACCAGGCTTTGGGTCTGCGGTCAATGCAGCAGCAGCAGGAAGAGCACTAAAACCCAATGCGGGTTAAAAAGGACATTTGTATGTATGGCAAGGCATTTTTGGAACGGTTCCCAGGAGATGTCGACACTGCCATTTCTGGCAGCCAAAAAAAAGGAGCAGTGCAAACAGAGTTGCCGCTGAGACAAAAGAAGGCTAAAAATAAAGAACCAAATTGGCTCTGACTCGGCGGAGTAAGTCATTGGAATGAATAAATAAATAAATAGAGAAACGGAGCTCTTTGGTTAAGAGATAAGAAAACCAGATTACAAAGCCTGGGAAAGTGGTCTTGAGTCAATAGCAAAATTTGATGGAAACAAAAGCAAAATCACTTGAAAATTTATGAGAAGAAATTAAGACTTTAGTTTGGGGAATTCGTAAAATAAAAGGGGGTTTTATTGGGGAGAAGTTTTATTATAAGGAGTAAGAAATTTGCAATCTCAACATCTTATTATTATTATTTTTGGATCCAATGGTCACCTGGTTTCTACAGTCGTAACTTCATATAATGTGTGTGAAAGATAACTTTATTTCTGATCTATTAAAAGTAATTGGGGAGGAACCTAAAAAGTTGTTAGCAAAAAGTTATCCCATTTAAACTCTTCATATGAATCACACTATGTCCACACTTGAGCTGCATCCCATTTGGATTTAATTTGAGTACTCAGCAGCATCAGCAGCTGCCTCCACTCGCATCATGGGAAATTGGCAAGTGCCGCAACGCAGCAAAAGAGTGAAAATAAAACCGCATTTTGGGGTTGGAACCCTCGACTTCTTTTTGCTTCCGCCGCAATCCTGGAACCCTTGACCACTCGCGAAACTCGCGGCGCTAATCAGTTTAAAGGGCGCTTGTCCACTTTGGCAATGCTTTGGTTTTAATTACGCGGCAAAAGTTGGACCACAGTCGCAGCCCAAACTCTCAGAGAGCTCATCCTCCAAAAACTTTATTATATTTTTTTTTTTGCTGCAGCAGAAGTAGGGAGCCGCAACTGCAACTCAGATTCCCAGTTAGTTAAAGTGCTGGCAACACATTAAAACTGCAATTCATCGGCAGTCGCCGCAGAGGCAGCGTCCGCACACACATGGCAGAGGCGGAGGCGGAGGAGGAGGAGGAGATGATGGCTCGGCATTAGGACTCCGGGCTACAACTCAGCGGGAGCTGCTTCCAGCACTAATGAACATTTTATTACAAAAGTTTTCGCTCTGAATGAGGAGCGAACGAACTTGCACATCTCTTTTTTATTGCATTTCAGTTGGAGAGGAGAGCTGCTGCTGTTTCTGGCCAGAACTTGGCCCAATTTGAAATATTATTAAGCGGAAGCCAAAGCCCTGAGCTCCTGGGCTTCTGAGCTCCGGAACTCCAGAGCTTCTTAGCCCGCCCCGGGGAATGGTATGCACTTGTGCGGCCTCCACCCTTTTTTGAGGTGTCGTCTGGCGGGTGTCTGCGACCCGTCTGCACTCGTGTCACCGCTGAAATCCAATCCTCCAGCTTGGATATATTTGTCCAGCGGAACTCCAGTCAGCTCTGTAATTCCGTTTTAATTTGCACGGCCGGCGTGAAGTGACTTCCAGTGACCAGAGTGGAGGAAATGGATACTCAGACGAGACGACGCCAACCCCTGACGAAGCCAGGGGGCTTCCCTCGGTGACCGCTGACCTTGTTTGCCCACCAAGTGCAGGGCTCTCCCACTCTCACTGCCAGTGCTTTAATTACGGATTTGAACAAACATTGCATTCGAAAATATTTGATCGAAAAAAGAAGAAAAGAAAGGGAGGAAAGGAAGTGTCTCACTCGAGTGGAGATTTGCTTAGGAGAAAGGGTTGCTGGTGCAGGGGTCTAGGGTCAGGGTTTAATGGGTTTCAGTTTCTAATTATTATTATTTGGATTGTTCTGACTTTAGAAAAGGGTTGAATGTGTGTTTGTTTAAAAAAATATGTAGAATTTCATTAGAAAAGAAAGGATTTTTGAACCCCTAAAAGGGGATATCAACTTGAAAAAGTCAACATTAGTAAATATTCTGGGGAAATTTTAGATAGGATGACATTTTAATAAGAGTTTACTTAACATTTAGCTTTAAAATTTTATTTGTGCTGCATGTTTGTAATCCCTTCAATTACTCCATCAATTGCCTTGGCATATTCCCCCCAAAATAAAAGCACCTGTTGGTCTGTGCCAGCTTTTTGGGGGGCTTAACAACAACACACACACAGAGTTGCGAGAACCACTTCGCTCCCTTGGCTGGGGGGCACTGCCATTGATGGATTATGCTGTCAATCTCTGGTAAATTGCTCCTGCAGCTTAAGCCTCCCCTTTTGCCGCTTGTGGCACGTGCCCCGCTCAGCCTCTCTCTCGACAAGTCGTCACTTTGGCTGGGGGGGGCAGGGAGGTGGCAGACGGAGAAGGTGGACGCCTTTAGGGCCGCCGCTCTGTCGGCATTCATTACAAGGAGCAGGCGGTTAATTGAAAGCTGCACTCGACCCCAGCCAAGCTCCGAAAAACGCTCCGGGAGGAAGCCGAAACCGAAAACGAAACTGAACCTGAACCTGAGTTTCGGGGCAGCTGCGAAGTTATGTAAAAGGGGGTCGCCTCACCGCGCCCCACAATAAAAAAAAAAAGGTAAAGACCGATGGATATTGAAGCGAGGCAGCTGTCGATTATTGACACTGCGGTTATGAGGTACACGAAGTCCAAGGAGGAAATATGTATCAAGTGGATGGGGGAAATTTAAGATAAACACAGCTAAAAATCTGAGAAATATAATTTATAAATACAAAAAAAATATTGTTAACTTTACAAAGTATTTCCAGAGATGTATATATATTTTTCTAAGACTTAATCCGCCTTTTCTTGACTTTGAAAAGCAGTAAATAAATTTTATAAAAGTCTGAAAAGACTATAAAAATATTTAAAAATTATTTTGTGCTAATGAACATAAATTTAAATATTTATAGTCATAAAAGTCAAGTTAATAGTCAAGCCAGACCATTCTTATATTCAGAGTTTTTATTTAAAAAGAAAGCCACTTATTTTTTCAACTGTATTCAGGGACAAGGGGAGCATCGACCATCGATAAATGGCCCCAAAAACAGATGCTGGCAGACGGCGTCCGCAATTACAACACGCGAACGAACGCAGGCCAGACAACAGGTTGGTCCTTTGGCGCAGCTCCACTTCCAGCTACATCTCCTGCTCCATCATCATCTGCACTTCCAGCTCCATCTCCGGCTTTGCAGGCGAAACCGAAACCGAAACTGAAACCCAAAAAAAGTTCGACGAAAGACAATAATAACAACAACAAAAACAACAACAAAGTCTGAAAAATATCCTTGGTTTTTCGACGTGGTTTTTGCGCTTTTGTTTTCGGCCTGGTTTTTGTGTTTAACTTTATTTGTTGTTTTTGTTTTTGTGGTTAATGATGAGCCCTGTCCCTCCCGGAGCTCAGAGTCTCCTCTACTCTCCGGTCCGAGCAGCGCGATAATTGCCGGTAAAACGCCTCGCTTGGCCTTTTAAATGCTGCCTCGCGTTCTTGTTGCCAACATTTATATGCGCCTCGCTTTTGTTTTTTTCATGGAAATCGCTTAAAAAGTTTAAGGATCGAAGGGTATGTGGACTTTGATAAAAGGATTAATAAAGGGAGTTATAAAGTTTTATGAAGAAGATGAAGAGAAGGGAAGTTTATGTATTTAGAATGTTGAATTTTCATTTCAATGAGTTTTATGGAGATCCTTTAAAGTTTTCATGGGTATAAAATCAAAAAGGTTTCTAAAACGATGAAAAATGTTTCGAAAATTGCGTTTAAGTTCCAAAAATCTTCGTTTCCCCTCAAATGTTAGGGCATATCTCATTCGTGTTGGAGATCCATTCAATTATCCACGCTCACCGTTCCGGGGCAGGCCCTTATTTTGTTGTTGTTTTTGTTTTTTGTAGCCTGGCTGCAATGAGCCACAAATTGCAGCTGGCGCACGGAAGCGACGCTCACGAATCCCGAAATGTCCGAAAAAAAAAATCCATAACCCAGGCGGCGACGCGAGGCCAAGTTGAAAGTAAAAAGTAAAGCACGCGCCGCATCGCTCGCGACCGTCGATCTTCCCCAGCGAGAGCCATTGGCCGCTTTGCTCCTCCCTGACCCCTCCTCCTCCTCCTGCTACTTCGTTCCGATCTGCTGCGACTCAATCAACTCCAGATGCAGTTGCAGTGGTTGCACCTGCCCTGCAATTGCATTTGCCGAGGAGTAATTAGTGACAGATCGCTGGCGCAATCGCGTGCTGATAATGTTAATGCCGCCGCTGCTTTCCAATTCAACGCTTCAACGTCGGAATTTAAACGCTTTTCGGATCAAAAAATCCAAATAAAAGGAGAATAAACTGTACATAAAGAGAGGGCAAAGCCTTGGGTTAAGCCAAAGTCCAATTGTCAAAACTCTATTTTGCGTAATAATTCCTCAATCGGTTTATACGAGAGAAAAAAAAAAGAAAACCCCTAAACCTTCTAAAGCGGAAAATCTGAGGCCTCACGCTGTGTCATTGTATTCAGGTTTTGAGCCAAAAACCAGAAACCAGAATCCAGGATCGGTCTGTCATTCTTCTGCTCACGCGCCCTGCAATTTGTCACGGCCTGACCATGACACACATTTTGCCATCATTTCACGACCCAGTCACGTTTATGGAAATGCAATGAGTAGAAAACTGTTACAAACATTTATTCGCATTGAATTCGGGTGGTTCCTGCTCCCTTGAATGGCCAGGGAATTAGCGATGCTGGCAAAGGGCACGTTTGTGCATTTTAGGATTTTAGGTTTTTTTTTGGTTATTAAGTCTCGTGCATTCAGTGTCCTGCGGTGATGATCGGTTGGTTGTGCGTGCAAAGATTTTGCAAGTAACTCACACGGAGATGATGGAATAAGGCTATAAAAAATATATAGAAATGGGGAATTCAATGAAAATAAGTGTAGTAAAGATATTTGTTGCTAAGTATTTGGTAAAAGCTAAAGAAGAGGGAAAAATCCAACAATTCACAAGACAATCAGAATCTTCATCTATCACAAGGATACTTATTTTGCATAAAATATTCAAGGATACTCAAAAATAATATTCCCCATTAAAGAATCAGGCCGGAAGGCCTATAATATTCCCCAAAACGGAACTCTCTTTCTTTCTCTGGCATAATACCCAGGGATGTGAAGATCACTCCTCCAGCTGTCGCTCTTCCATGCTGCCGCACTTTGCTTCATCTCGAATGAGTCGCCGGTTTTGCTTGCCTACCATAAACATTCGTGTTTATTGCAAATTATGGAATCAAACGAGTCGAGAGCCTGCGACGACTACTTGTCACATGTTCTGTTTCAAGGCATATGCGCCATATGGCTGGGATGTTCTGGGATCTGCGCGACCTGTGTGCTTGGTCTAGTCTTTGCGGTCCACAGCTGGCACGCGACTAAGGAGTCAGGGAAAGTGGATGGAAAGTAGCGAAAGGAGGACGCCCCAAGGAGCAGAGTTCTGCTTATCACGAGACACACCTGATGAGCCTCGTGTCGGTTGTCAGTCAGTCCGTCGAGGAGGAGCTGCGCGGGAGCTCTCCTAATGATGATGCTGTCAGATTTGGCCCGGGGACAACAGTTGGCTGATGTGGCACAGGCACAGCAAAGGCAGTTTTCACTTTTTCCGTAAATGAAAAGTGTTTCTCCAATAATTTGTAAATTTAATTTGGTTGCGGCAACAGATGCGTTGCCTCTAGAACCCCAGTCTGTCCTGCTGCTGCTGCTCCTTGCTTCTTTTGTTTTCATTATTATCGAAAATGAAAATTAGTTTTGATGCTGTTATGACGGCTGTTGGTTGATGCCGTTTGGCCAAAGGAGCTCGGCCTTGATTGAGGTCCTTGTTTTTGAGTGTCTTTTGTTTAATTCCCTGACCAGCAACTGACCCCAGGTTCGGCCATATGGTTGCAAGATCCTATGGAACGCGTGCCCAGCACACGTTTTCCTGGAAAGAACCTAGGCAAAGCCAAGACTAATCAGCATATATTTAGGAGAACCAAAACGGAGGCAGATCCCATTAAAAGGAATCGTTTCGGGGGGTCTTGCTTGTCTATTTATCATTTGTTGTTAATTTTTTTAAAGTAGATGAAAATTAAGCTTTGTTATTTATAAGAAAAGTTTATAATTATCACTGAAACTATATAATTTTTTGGGTAGATTTTGTATTTTTGCTTAAAGGTGTTTTATCGATTTGATAAAATACATTGACAAAGGTTTATATATAGGGATTCATATTTGTAAAATATATATAAATTTTTAGTTATTATGATTCCCATTTAGTTTTGTGAAAGAAGTTGACTTATAAATTTATCCATCAATTCTTTCCATATTTATTTTTTATTATTTATTTTCTTTTGATCCATTAGTCAGTTATGTATAATCTTAATTACTTTTGCCATATCAACGTTTCATTAACGGCTTTAAATTCACAATCAGTACCAGCTTGGACTTCATTTCAATAATATCCTGCTGCTGTTGCTGCTGTCAGGACAACGCCCCCACAAATCCTGCCCCGCCATTCATTATAATAGTGCGATTAGTGCCTCCATAATCCGCAACTCAGACTGAAACACAGAGCTCTTGGAGGGATATACATATATATATCAATTAGCTATATGCCCGGCTTCCGTTTGGCCATTTAATTGGCATTTAATGCCGCATGGTCAACGGATCGTTGGCTATAACTGTGCAATGATTATGGTAATGTAATCCCTCGCCAACGGATTTCGCCAATTTCGGTGGCATTTGGTCGGAGGCTAAAATTGAATTTTCGGCTATTTGGTTGTTTGTGTGTGTGTGTTTGTGTGTGGATTCATTCAAAACTAATTTAATTAGCAAGTTGGGGGTAAAGGGAATTTATACCCACTCTGTTGATATTGTGGCCACAGGACATGGGCTTATGGATGCTTGGAAATGCAGTAAAAAATTTGCCAATTGATTTAAACTGTTAAATTGGATGGACAGAGCAGCAGTGCAACGATATTTTGTTAAAGAAAGAGCCCGTTGAAATATATTGCAAGCCTGTATTTACGCTCCAGGACTCCATTATCCTTTGGTCAACACTTTTCCGCACTTGCAGCACATAAATCCGCAATTACATCTCATGTACCACGCTCCTTCCCGCCCCCTCTTAATGCCTTATGGCCCATCGAGAATCCAACTCTCCGGTCCGCATCCTGGCCACAAATTCTGAATGCGCTTAATGAGAAAATCCTCGATTATTAAAAATGAAATTTCGCACTTTAAAATACGCCTCGGCCCAGACCGGACTGGCTCTTCACTCAACCAATTTCCACTTGCGCTAATGGAGTCGAATGGCTTGCGTATTTATGTGTTCATCTCTCTGGCTTAATCCTCTCCTGCTATCCGGTTGGCTGGCTCTTGGCTCTTCATCACGATGCACGATATACGATGTACGCCCCATTTCGATTCCCGCCCCGGATCGCACTAATAAACTTATTTGCACAACTAACTTGGGCACAAAACAAACATTTCGGGGGAACAGCCCATCAAGTACCTACTCCTACCCAGGATCCGGCCAGGAGAGGGCGTCTGCGACGACTCATTAGGAAACACCTACCGCGGACTATCCCCCTGGACACGCGAATGAAACTAATTAATGCCGAAACACTGGAGCCACCAAAAAGCGCGAAATAAACAAATGAAAACAAGGAGGAAAAATTGTTTAGGTTCCAAGATACCGAATCAGGGATACTCTTGCAAGGGCAAAGGATCAAAGTAGTCTAACTATTACAGGTTTTTAATAGTTCACTTAAATAAACAGGGATTAAATATCAAGGAGATTACTTTAGAGCAAGGGTCAAAGATCGATAATAATTAGACTTTTACAATATTGTTTTTGGATGTGTTGAAAAAGTCTTTGCTTATCTTAACTTTGCCACTATAACATTAGCAATTCATCGATTATATCAATATTTTCATTAAATGAAATACGAAATTTAAGATAATCCCTGAATTTCCTACCATTTGCTTTAGTAAATTCCCTACAATCCTCATCCTTGTTGAGAGAACCCTTCTTGCTAATTGAAAGAGCATTTTCTTTTTGCGTAATGAAACAACAGATGGACTTTTGGCTCTTAGCTGGGTGTTGAGTTGGGGCCTTGCCTTGCCCAGTTACAGCCTCCAAGGAGAGACGCTTTTAATTAATAAACGGCCAAAGAAATAGGGGCGGCCGCCTCTCGTCTGGGTCTTCTGTTTTCGGGACTGACTGTGTGCTAATCGCTGGGATTATTAATTAGTTAAGGCCGTGTCGCGTCGCGACTTTGGAATGATAATTGCGCCTGTCGTTTTGCTCTGATTCCGAGGCTCTACAAGTTGCCGTAAGTCTGGCAAATGATTTGATTAGCCAATCAATAATGGGCGCCCCACGCCCCTGGGGGCCCCCTGACTTTGGGGTTTTTGGATGGAGCTGAAACCTTCGGCGGCGGCAAAATGATTTTGTTGTCTCGCCGCAGGCCACAAAGGTGCCAAAGGAACGTGGTATGGGATTTCAGGCGGGGATTTGGGCTGCTGCTGCTCCTGCTCCTGATTCTGCTCTGGTCTGGTCCTTCTTCTACTCTACCTTCTGCGGTGGCTGGCAAAAAACACATAACATTTATTTATGCCCGAGACGCGTCGTTCAGCCACAGCCGTTTTGTTTTTTTGCTCGAAACCAGATCCAGATCACTTATTATTAATTTTAGTGGTTAAGAAAATGGGCAGCCCGAGCCCCCAACTCCCTGAACTCTCCGATCGGCAGCGCCCCGGGCAACCAGCAAAGGCATGCAGATGGGCAAAAGGTTCCTGGGCCATGAATGTGTCCAATGTCCCGAGTCTTGGCTCGAGTCGAGTCAACTCCTTGCTGTGGTTTTGTTTGGTTTGCCCAAACTGGGATGCTCTCACCCAGAAAGGGGTGCTTTCCATATGAAAAGAGAAGCTTTAAGGATCTAAAATTGAGAGATTTTAGGTTTAAAATTGATAATATTTAACTAATTTACCCTAAAATGTATTGAAAGGGAAAGAACTATAAGAGAAGCTAAAGCCAGGAGGCAGTTCATAACCCATTTTCACTTGATTTCTATGAAAATAAGCAGTTTGACTTTAAAATTTAAAAATTTCCCAAACAAAAGCAAATAATGAATCAATATTCCTTGCCATAAATTGCGGCAAGGGTATTCCGAATTGTGGTTCCGCTTAGGCTAATCCTGTCTGTGTGCCCTGGCCGCGTTTTGTTTTGTTTTCGGGGCACTTTTAATTAGTTTTGCTTTGAGGGCTCCAGGGCTGCTCCAGCTCCCGGTGGTGGAATCCAAGGCAAAGGCAAAGCCAAAGGTGGTGCAGCATATGCGCTACTTGGAATGCGACGTCGTCATCTCTGCAATCCTCACAAATTCACAAAACTCCCGGGCTCAGAACTCACTCATTTTCCCATTCAGTTTGGGGCAACGCCCACTTTTGGGTACGCTCCAAGTTGGCCTCAGTCTCATTTTCGGCTCTGGGTTGGCTGCTTTCAGTCTTTTTTTTTTTTTTCTTTTAATAGTCCTCCATTCGCCATATACGCAAATCGATTAAAATTGCGGACTGCAGCGGTCTGGAATGGAATGGACACTGGGCCTGGGCTTGGGTTTGGGTTTGGGACCTGGACTCGAACGCGAACCTGGAGCCTGGACAACACACACTCGTATTTAAATGCCAAGTGAAAAACTATAGCCAATTACTTTAAATTAGTGTAATTCCCATGGCCAGGCATCGCCGGGATTGGATCGGATCGGATCGGAGCGGTTTGGGGCTTGTGCTTGGTTTTAAGCTCTGCTGCAGCATCGTTTTGAATTGTTGTATTTATAATTTTAGAAGCGCAACATCCATGGTATTGGCTGGCCCGCGGGTGTAATTTTAATTTCTGCTCCTCCTGCTCCTGTCCCAGGGAACCGACTCTGCAGTGCCATTCCGATTGGTCCACCGTTGGCTCAGCTGTTTAGAGAAACGTAATTGCCGTGCGTCTGTCTGCGTCTAAGCCCCCCACCTTCACCCCCTGAGAGATCCATGATCCATGCCTCCACTGTCCATTCTCCGCACGCCACCATGCTCCACTTCATGTCACAGGTGGTGACTGCCACACAGGGCTCCCACTCCTGGCCACCACCTCCAACTCCACCGGCTGGCTGCATTTAATAACTTTTTATTCGTATAAACCTCGTTTCAGAATGGCAGTCAAATGGGGCATAATGAGCTGGTTGTTAAGTTAACTAAAAGTACATTTATTTAGCTTCCTTGCAACATCCTTACAATTTTGTTGAATATAGTTTAAAGGATATTTTCGCTTAAAACTTTAATCATTTTAAGAGGTACTCTTCTGTTCGAATCCTGCCTTAGAAGCAGGTCCAAGTTTCTTTCACTTTTCGATCAGTTTGCACTGTGGGAAAATATGCAGAAGCTGGCAATCAATGTCCAAAACTTTGCCCCACGGCCATGACAACTTGGCTCGATTTATGAGCCTGCGCCACACACTCCTCCGGAATCCCCTTTCGAAACCGAGAGCCAAGCCCACTCCAGCGGGCTAAGGAAACTGGCCAAGAGCTTCGATGGCTGCAGTTGTTGTGGTGCAGTTTCTCATGGCTTAGATCTCTGTGGGGCAATAATTGATTTTAATTTATATAGCTGAAAGAATTGGCGTGTCTGGGTTTAAAAGGGAGTAATATATTTGTAACAATTTAAATCCTTTGTGTTTTTGACAAACTTCTGATAGGTTTTGTTTAATTTTAACCACAAACAAATGGAAAAGTATTGTGGCTATGGGAAAATTTAATTATTGAATGTATTTATTATTGTGTGAGTTTGCAAATAATTAACTTGCATTAATTGATTATAATTATTTGTTGATATATTTTTGGTTTATTGATAGTAATTAAAATTAATTTATTAAAACCTAAAATAATTTCTAGCTAATCCTCTTAAGTTTTATGTAATTCTTGTCGTATTTTCTATTTCAAAATGTGGTTGCGGCAAAAGTGACTTGCTCAAGTTGGGGTCACCCTAGCGTATAATTGTCGGGGTCACCAATTTTGACGGCTTTTCCTGCCTCAAAGATAAGCCAGCCAAGTGGCCAGATAGAGAGAGAATCCCCCCTCAAAGTCGGCCGCGTTACTGGAGTGTAACTTTGCCTAATGAAATTATGAGGCATTTTTGGTCTTGTTTTTTGCCTCATACTTTTTGGCAAGATGTTAAGGCTGGGAAAGAGGTTAAAATACCAACTATAACAGTTGGATTCCCATTCCGATTCCCATTCCAACGAAGAAGAACCAACTCCCAGTTGGGGCAGCTCTCTGCTCCCAGGCCGGCGTACAGAAGCAATTAAAACGCGTTTTCGCAATTAAATGACTTTGCTATTTTTTATTTCCCTCCTCTTGGCCTCTGTTTTTTTTCCCGTTTTTCTGTTGTTGGCTTTTTAGTTGAACAAAAGTTTATGTCAAAAATGTAAATCAGTGAGAAGGGAAGGGCAAGGGGGAAGCCGCCGGGCTGGCAAACGGAATGACTTTTGGTAATTAGACTTCTTGACTTGGGCCGCGCCTCGCCGCCTTTTCGAGTTTCCGAGATCCGAAAGGGTGTCTTTTGGGAAACTGTTTCCAATTAAAAGCGGGTGGAAGTTGTTGGTAAGAAAAATAAATACAGAACACCGCCGAGTATGAAGTACGGAATTGTATGTAATAACTTTATATCGCGTTCGCTGTTTGTTTTCTGGAGCACAACTGTTGTCAACTCAACTGTTTCGCTGCTGGCGGCGGTGGCGGCAAAGCGATGACGGTGCACTCCTCTGGGAGGAAAGCTCATCTGTGCCATCATTATCATTATCATTTCTGGAACGCGACATTAACATTAACTTGGATCCAAAGCCGATGTTGGTTGATGCAACACACTGCCAAGCGTAACGAACACGCTTACAAAGCACAACCTACAACTAACAGCGAAACAAACAACGAACACAATCATCATTAGTGGTGTTAGTACAGCTAGTATAGAGTTTTATGTGCTTACAATCGGTAAACATAAAGAAAAAATGTAGGAAAAGGTATTAAATTAATAACAGAAAAATTAGTAAAAGAGCTAAAAGTTTGGAAAACATTTAAAAGGCAAGCAACAAGTTCCTAATTTTCGATCAAACCATTACATTTCCGAAATAAAACCATTTTGCTCTAAACTAAATTCAGTTTTAGGTTCTCCAATGGAATCATTGGCATCCATTAGCTCCTTTTTTTAATTCTAAATTTTAACCTCCCCATTTCTTTCAGCGTGTTTTTTCTGTGTTCGATTATAACATAGTCGGCGCCATACTATATAATCATCTAGAGCAGCCGAGGCGTTCGGAAAGAGTTTTCTTTTTAGTACGACATCTTGGCCCGTGGTCACACCTCGCTTCTTCCCAATCCCTTCATCATCATCATGTCCCGAGTTAATTGGGTTTTCTTTAAACAATTCTATCAATGCGCAAGCTTACTGCTCACCGGGTTTACATAATGTGTGTTCTTTGCAGAATAGTCCAAGTCCAAGTCCAAGTGCAAGTCCAGGTGCATGTATAAGACACCTATTAGAGGCACGCTTCAATGCCTAGGAATTGCATGCTCCTCGCAGGGGTCTAGGCTTTTCCTAGGAACTAAGAACTTTTCGCATGTTTGCAACGGCAACGGGCAGCCCTCATTATGTTTTCAGCATTTATAGGGTTTTGAAGTCCATTAACACCGAGCGAGTGCTTGGCAGAAGTTTAATTAATTTTCTTTTGAAAAATTCATTGCATGTTATTCAACGTAAAGTTCAACAACATTGCTTTTGAATGTTAAGAAAATTCTTGTACTTAAGTTTTCCTAAAGAAAGTTTAAAATAATAAGCAAAAGGGGGACATTAAATCATAAAGTTTTAAGTTTTATATAGATTAAAGATCATGTCCTGAAAAAGT
Organism: Drosophila anomelani; assembly: GCA_035045905.1. Taxonomy (NCBI): domain Eukaryota; kingdom Metazoa; phylum Arthropoda; class Insecta; order Diptera; family Drosophilidae; genus Drosophila; species Drosophila anomelani. The sequence continues at coordinate 18,617,124 of JAWNOO010000165.1, forward strand.
AAACATTCATATCATTTTCTCTGAATCAGAATCCATAACCTGTAAGAGTTTTTAAGCCTCTAATTATGCATTAAACCCTTTGTAATCCTCACACCATCTCGCATTGCTTCCTTTCCGGAGCCCAGGAATTTCCGTATAAAACCCATCACTGACATAACTGTTAATGCACTTCCTCCGATTTATTATTATTGGGCTACTTCTACGTGCTACCGATGTAGCCGTAATTCGTGGAAGTAAATTGAGATGTCAACTCGGTGGCAATGATGTTTGAATCGCGCTGAGGCGGGAGAGAGAGCAAGCGAGGATTTGATGAGCAAACACCGATAAGGGGTCTTTACCCAAAGATACACCGATACTCCCCGGTTTTGGGTGATGCAAAACGTGGCCACCAACCTACCGAGATTTACGATGGAAAGTGTGAGAACTCGAGAAGAGGCGACAAATGACACACGGAGCTGGAAACAGTTAGGAGTCTCCCTGAGATGGGCAATGACTAGATTATTATCTCCGGGCCTCTCGGATACCCCCACTTTTTTGGGTCATCAGTGAGCCGTGAAATATGATCAAAATATTTATGCCCTGCCGCATTTATGAGCAGAGACAGAGAAACCAAAACAGAAGAGACAGGCATAAAAAGTCGAGGAATCTCGGCTCTTGCCCTCAGGTTGGGATTTTGTTACCTGCAGTGGTGGTGCCGCAGGTATTCGTTTTATGACTCTATTTTTTGTTGTTGAAAATTGTTTTTTACGAGCCGAAGAGTTCGGAAGTGCATCGAAATTGCAATAAACATTTCGGTTTGATTTGCCCTGATTGAGAGCTGGAATTCTCAAAAAACTATCTTCCCGCGCTTAAGTGCAATTAAGATGGGGGAGGGGTCAGAAGTGGAGACAAAGGGAATTAGATTCAAAGACAAATTGTCGACAGAACTCTAAGCAGCAGCGACACTGCAATTAATTATTTTGTCAGGCCAGCAGCACTGCAACTGAGCGAAGTTTCCCGCTTTTTATTTTCTTCTTTTCACCTTTAGCGGGTGCCAAGAGAGACAAGTGAGAAATTAAAACTTTTCCGCGGCCGCTGGAGGAGGGAGTAGAGACTGCACTTCCGACAGGTCAAAAATGAATCGCACAATTAAACAGTTCCCCCGGGTTTTTGGGACAGGGCTTCGGGGTCTTCAGCTGCAGAAGGTGTGAAAACTTAATTAAGCAAAAGGAGAGATGAAGAGAGAGTGTGAAATGGAAATTCAAGTTATTCCCGGCTGATAAAATCCAACGATCTTAAAGCTTAAAGACTGGAATCTGAATTCCCAACCTCAAACCACCCAACAAACGGTTGGCAATCCCGAGCCAAACTTGCCAAATAGATTTCTGCGGTTGCCTTTTGCGGTTGCTTTGACAGCACAGCGACGACAGCGACAGTGACAGCAACGACTTGTTTGCTCCCAAAGTGGCCTTAAATAAATTGAAATAGAAATTCGTAGATGGAATCTTGATGTTTAAGCCAAATATTTATGTTTTTATGCAATTTAAAATTCCTTAACATTCATTCATGATTTCATATATAGAATTCTCCAGAATTCCTAGTAATCCTACCTGACCTTGCCTTGCACTTAGCACTGACTGCCTACCTAGCCGAAAAATTCCTGTCCATCGATAAGGAAGGAGAGCATTCCCCGTGTATGCGTCACAAAGTCATGATAACTATTTTCATTGGCTCTCACATAATGATAAGAGGAAGCCAATATCGAAGGCCCAAAATGTGTAGCCATCCTGGAACAAAGGACTCGCCTTCGGTTGGGACGCGGTGTGGGCGTCGAGTCAAATCGAAAAAGACCACCATCGGGCCTCTGACTGTTGACTGCGACTGATTTATGCGTGCTGGGGAATTTCATGGCTGCTTAATTAGTGATTAACCCAACCCAAAACACTCCCACGAGTCCGCAGAGCAAAGAAAACCAAACCTCACACAGCGACGACTCTGGCGGAGATGGATGAATGAAGCGAAACAATCGCCTCGAATTAAACAATTAATGTGTAATTATCACAGCGATTCCTTTTTTTTTTTGCCTCGGGCCAAGCGCCAAGAAAGGAACTGCAATCGCGGTGACTTGGATTTAAAGAAGGGAGAAAAAAAGCGAAGAGAGTCGTCAAAACGCCCACTAGAGAGGTGCGGGCGTCGCCGATTTCTTGGCCAGGGCGTGCCGACAAACGATCCTCGAGGGCCACGGCCAAAGCAATACATCATCATCAGAGTCACATACTGGGGGAGGGGAGAGAAAGAGGGACGACAGGAGTGAAATCGGAAGGGATCATCAGGATCCTGGGAGTGCTGAGTAGTTGAAAACTGAATCATGTAATTTGCTCAGATAGATTGTTTCAAGAACACTTGGAAAAATAAGCAAAGATTTTCTAGAATTTCAACTCTTTTTTAGTAAAGATCATTCGTAAATTAAATTACAAACTCCTTTTTTGAAATACAATTTCTTTAAATCTTATTGTAATTGTTAAATATTTTTTTATTATTCTGCAAATTGTATTATTTTTCTTTGAGTGCCTTTATAGCAGGGGATGATCATCGTTAGTGGGGGCACAAAACAATTAGCTTTGGGTCAGCGTCGTCTTGGGTTCGTTCGGGAATCGCCACTTGATCAACGATCACTGAAGGCGCCGCCGTCTGTCAGTCAGAGTCAGGAGCTTCAATTATGTTGTTAGGCTGGATCAAAGCGATCACCGATCACCAAACTCTCAAACGAGCTGAGCCGATCCGATCACCGAAAATGGTTTCGGACATTGAAAGGGCAATTAGAGGAGGCCCAAAACGAGCACATGGCCAGAACCGAGATCTTGGCCTTTAAATTATGCAAATCTGTTTAGGACTAAGCCCCCGGAAGGACCAATTCAAACAATTGCATTAATGGCGCTGCTGCAAGATCTGTCCTTTAAGAAGAGTTCCCAAGGATTCCTTTCCATCTGCTGGAAGAAAGAATAAGTTTTTGTTCAAAAAAGCGTTTCTAGGCGTGATCCCTGGAATCGGTGATCATCCTTTTGGGGGGGATAATCCCGCAGCGGCGGCAAAGCGGCACAAACAAACAAAGGACAATTAACTGTTTCGTGCTCTAATTCAGGTGCGTGAGCTGGCCCAGAAATTGATGGCAATTATTCGGAGAGCTGCTGAGCCCGCTTTAACCACAAAATTGTCCCTGATCTCGTTTCGGTTCCTTCTCCTGCTCCTGTGCGTGTCGTCTCCTAAGCCGCATTGTCTCCGTTTGATCTGAACCGAAGGAGAAACGCTTGTATTTGAGGCAAAGTTAAACTCTGATGCCGCTGCCTGAGAGAGCGATGAAAGACCGCTTAAGGCGCCGCAGATCTGCAAAAGCATATAAAGTGCTTAGCATAATTAGTAGATCTCGTGCGTATCTTTCTCTTTGGGCCATTGTCTGAGCTGGAAATCTGCTTTGCCCTCATGATCTCTAGTTTAAGCAACTTAGTAGGCAGTCCCCTATCTTTGCCGCTTCCCATGCACAATTCAGAAAGAAATTTCGAACAAATTGCTGCTGCTCAGCTTTTCTTGATCCTCCATAAATTCGTATGAAACTCCCATAAATGTCCAAATATTTACCCAAAAAGCGAGCATTTCTCTTTATATATTTTCTTGATCGAACCAAACAGAATCCCAGCTTCTGTTGTTATGGAAAGTGCAGCGTAGCAGAAGCGTTTTCCCACAGAGCTTTCCTTTTCTTTTTTTTGGGGTGGGATTCTTTGATCGCGCTTTTGAAAACGAAACGGATTTTCATTCTGGCTTTTCTTTTCTTTCCCTTGGACCAATGACACCTGAAAGAGCGCCCACACGAAATTGAGACATCCACTTGGGAGCCCCAGGTCCGATCCCGATTCCGATTCCCATAGCTTTTCGAGTGGAGGAATGCCGTGACGGGTGTTGCATCGGGGGGATTAGTGGCACTCCGGACACTCGCCGGGCAAGTGATCGTAATGACTTTTGGATTTGATTCCGTGGGAACACTGATCACCGAACCGAACCAACCAACCAACTGCAGTGACACCGACACGGCAAAAGTGCTGCTGGGTCTCTGGATGTGGAGTGGATCTTTCGGATGACAGCTGCTGCTGGTGTGGTGGATCATTTGCATAAATTCCGATTTGTACCTGCGTTCGTGCATTAAATTGTCTGTCGACCGCAAGTGACCACCTTTGGCCTCACCAACTGCTGCGGTTGGCGGAGCTTTCATCCGCTTCGGCTCCATCAAAGTTCAGGTGCAACAATGTTGACATCTTCTGACCGCCCGCCCCGCCCCGCCCTGCCTCGCTTCTGTCTCGCTCTGTTTTGGAAATATTATGCAGGGTAATCCCTTAATCGCCCAAGGTCCGGCCTCCTATTGTTTGGGTCACATTTTTCCACTAATTTCCTACCGGGCATTCTTTTGCTGCACCACAAAAGGATGCGAAATTTCTAATAATCCCTAAGTGGACTAATCCCCTTTTGTAAGGCCTTCCGTCTTCCCGTTTTGGTCTTTGCGAATTTTTCCTACAATTTTTTAATAACTCTTTTGGGAAATGTATTATCCCAGCGATTGTCCTGTGGGCGGATATGGATATTTAATACTTTTATTCATGTTTGTGTTGAAAGGCAGGGTCAAATGTGAGTTAAATTTGTGAACGGCGGCAAAGTTTTTAAGGATTTTCCCAAAAATCTATCGAGACAATTGATCTGCTGGCCAGAAACGGGTTTCCCGTTGGACAAGTCTTATCTGTGCTGTGCTGCGACACCATATGCTTGTGTGTTTATCACCCCCCCAAAACTCTGACCCCTCGGAGAGGCTCTGGCACAGCGAGCTTCACACATCTGTTGTTCGCTCGGAGGCCGTCGGAGTCTGCCGTCGTTCGACGAAGGTGGTCCAGGTCTGTCTCCGCTTAATAACCGAATAAAAAATGATAACCCGAAAATAAGAAGACATCAAAGAAGCCCAGCCACAGCCACAGACTGCAGGCCAAATTAAGAGAACTCTCTGTGGCAAGGCAGAGCCCCTAACAAGCTACGTGAAAAAAAATGAAAAAACAGATAAAAAGAAATGAAGGAAGGTCGAAATATAGGTAGTTCGGTTATGGGATACCTTTTACCTTATAAAAATCTTAAATCTTATTCATAATAAGAGGCGTTCGCATATACCCCACGCATACCCTCGAATAAAGAGCGAGGGAAGCGAAGCCATAATGCACAAAGGGTCATAATGATCGGCAAAGATCGCAGCGCAGTTTGGAGACCGAAGACCACCGCCGTCTAATTTATTCACAACGAGATGTGGGGGACCGTTGGATTCTGTTTTGAGGTCTGTGCCTGCGCTGAGCCGCTCTTTAAACTCTTATTAATGAGCCGCGCAAGTGTCGCACGCAACGCGCCGATTAAGGCCCAGTTAACAGGGCTCGAAGGTGGCGACCGACCGTGTCCATATCGGTTGTCCAAATCCAAGTCTGCATCCCAGATCCATGCACTTAAAACAAATTGGGAATTAACTTTAAAAACTATAATATAAAATATAGGTAAAATGTAAGGGTTTTTAGCTAACAGAAAAACATATTTGCAGATTTCTTATAAAAACTTTTTTCTTTAAAATTATATAAAATTTTCCAAGTGTATCTGCGGATTAAAGTGCAGTCAGGCCAATGCTTTTATCGGCCTAATGGTCCCCGATCCATGGACCGCCTCCGTGTGACAACTCGGGGAACTTGCTGTTTCAATTAAGGCTGCCCATAAACTTTCCCGGCGAGATTCCCTTTCTCCGCGGCTGCATCTTTATCTGTGTTATCTCCACGGCTTGTCACTCGCCCCGATTTTGTTTTCCACTAAATAAAGACATTAAAAGGGCCGGTCGGTTGGTCGGTCAGTCAGGCAGGTTCTGTTTCGTGTTTCGGTCTTAGCTGGGATTTATTAGGGACCACCTTTTGGACTGTGACTGTGACTGTGGCTTAACACTTTTTTAATTTCACTTGCCACACGGGGCAATCAATCTTGGTCCCTGGATCGGGATCGGGATCGTTACCGTGGAGTTATGGGCCTGAGAAATGGTCAACGGGGACGACGAGGAGTAGTCATAAACCATCATTAACAAGGCAGCTGCCTCTCCGGCGCTACAGAGCGGTCATAACCATGGATATCTGACATGGACCTGGACATTGGATGCACTTTTTAAAGGCAGCAGCGATCATGAACAGCGCAAGTTCCATAGAATCCCAGCTGCCGTGCGGTAAAAGTGTTGACATCTCGCCTTCTTGTGGGGTCTGGAATATCTGGCGGTGGTGGTGTGTGTTTTTGGGAATTATGTTGGGTTTATTGCAAGTCTCGTTCTGGGTTTGGAGTCGAAGATTCGAGGGAATTCGTTACGCAGTGCAGGCAGAGCTTTCTGCTCCAGTTTTTCTATTCTTTTTCTATGAGATTTAAGCCGATTAGAGAACCACCAAGAGTTTCTTCTTCCTCCCCTTTTTCTATATCCAGAAATAAATTGAAGATAATAAATAATATAATAATATTTTTATATTAATACTTATAAATTCCCCTTTGGTATTTATATAATCGTTACATGGAGGTATCTCTATAAGCTCTCTAAAAATTCTTGGAGCTTCACAACCTTCGTCTCTAATATCCCAATTAACGTTTCAAACATTTAACCAGAAACCCATCTTATCGACGTGTTGAAATGCATTCTAGCTTCTCGTTTCTATATCTACCTTTTCCATTGCTGTCTGGGTTTCTTAACCCCCGGTATCATATCGTAATCCCGGTAATCCAACTCGCCAAACGACCGAATCAAGCACATTTTCATGAATGAATAAGCTGAGTGAATGAAATTTCGATTTCCACAACTCCTACACCACAATAGAGAGAGAGATATATGTGTTTGTATATATCTATATATTGAGAGGGCAACTCAACCTACTCGCGCATGCAAAACACGATTTACTATTAAGGCAAAACTCGCAGACGGAAAAGATCGCGGAGTGGCGAGGAAGCCAGACAACAAACCACTTTTGACGTCGTCGTCGCATAGAAGCAATTGAATCGAGTTGGAGTTGAATGGAGGAGTATCCAGTCGCACAAGTCCGAAGCCCGGAGGAGTTTAGAGTTTTTAGACCCGGCCTGGCTCCCCATTCATAAATGGCCATGGCAAGCGGGTTTTGGCAACGTGCTCTTCAGCTCCGCAGCGGATGAGTCATCTCTCCTCGGTTTGGCTGGCAATGGGGCACGTGATGCCATCGTCGAGGTGTGTCAATTAGCAGTTAGTTGTTGGAGTTGAAGAGGCGGCGGTTACAGGAGAAGGAAGGTAGGAGCTGGATGAGGATGAAGAGTAGGTAATCGCTGGTTACTTAGGTCCAAAGAGTGAGTCATCTCCAAGGAGTTGTTCTGCAGAGCTTAGTTGGGGTTAAAAAGGTTCACAAAGGCTGATTTCGACACAAAATTAAGCTTGAAAAATTGGTTGAATAGAAAATATAAATATTTGTCAGGTAATTTTTAAGATTTAGTTGAGAAAATATACTTTTTTTCTGTTAATTTCTTATTAATATAATTTTTTTGTTCAGAAAACTCAGGGAAAATACATCTTGAATCAGGGGTCCAAACGCCTTTGCCAATTTATGAATGAAGCAATTGCCAACTGGTTTTCCTGTGCCGCAAAAATAGACTCTGTCTGGAGCTGTGACCGAAAGCCAGACGTGGATGCAGACAGAGACTGGCGGCAACCGGCAACCGACGACTGGCGACTGGAAGTGGGCAACCCACATGATCCGCGTGGCCCGACGATTGTGCGGGTGTCCACATCCACTTTAATACTGTGTATCCACATCCGCTGGCTTCTCTATTAAATGCGGAAGAGGGCGGCGTTCATTTGTATGCCGGCACCTCCTCATCCGAGACCCTTGGTCCGACCACATCCCGCTCACGTGCTGGGCGGGATTCTCTCTCGGAGCTCTCTGGTTTGGTTTTGGTGGGGTCGGGGCTTTGGTTTCGGCTTCGGGCTTCGGATCAGAGTTCTGGGTTTGGCATTGTCGGCGGCTTACTTTGTGGCGCCCACAGCCGCGTGCCGCTTTGATTAATTATGCGGTGCAATGTGGGGCCACCTCCTCTGCCTCCTGCTCCTGCTTCAGCTGTTGCTCCCCTTCCCTTTGAATGGTTAGCTGTCATTGTTCTGGCATATTTGTGTGGTTCATTCGACCGTGGCTGCCACACACACACACACAACAAGTGACCCAATTATGAGGACATCGATGAGGTGTATCTGGACATGGCGAGATGATTTTCTGATAACAGGGTCAGGGCTATTATTATCTCTGGTAAAGCATCTTTTGTGTAACCACACAATTCGGTACATGGTTAATTAATATTTAACTTATTGATTAGGGAAAAGGTTTATCAAAATAGGAATTCTCCCAAAAATATCTCATAACTAACAAACTAGCTTCCAACTTCTGGTAAAGCCAACCTCAACATTTTCTATTAAATCCTTCGTCTTGGCTAAACTTTATCCTTGACTTGATTTCTCGGCTGCTTGCCTACTTGTTCTTATTTTGTTACAATATTCCTTGGCGGTCGGCAAAATTTCCCACGAAAGTTGCAACAAAGTGGCGGAAACAGCCGCCAGCAAAAGGCTTCGCGAAATTTTACAGTCAATTAGACGACGGCCACAAGCGAGGAGTCAGTTTATAGCAGAAGTACCTTTAAAATCTAAGGATGCGAAGGCGTCAATCCTCTCTACATAAGGATTTATGGGCAGAGGGGCAATACAACAAATTGTATAAAATATTTTATTTTATTCTCCACTCTTGAATTATAAAATTTCAATTTAAGAAACAACTTTCCCTAGTAGTTCTCTTACAAAGGGCAGGTGTCTTTGTCAATGCCGCCGTAGAGAAGCGGGAATCAGTGTCAGGAGCAAGGGAGCCAGGCACGAGCGCCACAGCAGCTGCTGTTGCCGTCTAAATCCGAAATCAGAATGGACAACGGACGACGGCTAATTCCCCGCCTCGCCTGGCAAAAGGCAACAATGAACGTACAGGGTGAAGGTCAGATTTCGGGCAATCAAACACAATGGACAATGGCCGGCAAAAGAGGCATCGTTTTGAATATGAAATGAGATTGGTAGCCGAATGGCCTGGCCTGGCTGGCCGTAGGTGGACTCCAATTACCCTACGGCAGCTGGAATCGCCACGGATTCAGAATCGGATTCGCAATCTCCTCGATCTCGATTGATCTTTCAATCAATGGCAGCTGCTGCCTCGTCTTGCTCTGAAGTGCGCCAATTTTCAATCCCAAACGTCAATATTTGCCTGGACTCCCAGACAGAGATTCGGGGAGATTCCAGGAATGCCCTCTGCTTTCGAGGGAATAACAAGTTGGATTAAGGAGAAGTAGTAGTAGGCTAAGAGGTGCCCTGTACTTAATCTTCTGATACCTTCAGCTATTTAGGATTTAAATTAGGTTTCAATTAGGGTTGGGATTTTTTCTTTAACAACATTTAAAATTATTTAAAAACCACCTCAAATTGACAAAGGAAAATCTTATAACTGCTTGCCCTTTTGAACTTTAACGCTCCTCAATCTTGATGGCCAATCATTGCCAGATATTCCCCACTTAATCCACTGGAAATCACACAGGTTATCGCCAGCTTTTTATCGTGCCTCCGACGAGGACGACGGACGCCGCCGCCCAAAAGGAGCCGCGTCATCAGCGCAGATTAAAATAATTCAAAGTTGCCAACTTGCCAAGTCATCACCGCCGAATGTCCGAATTGGCCAGCGGGCGCAGCCTGTGATCTTTGCGAGAGAAAAGGAGCGAGCGAGCGGAGATCGCGTGCGATAGGCAACGTCAATATTTGTGTTTATTTCTGGCCGTTCCGGCGGGATGATGATTATGAGGTCCTTGTTAGTCCGCTTGGATTGGCGGCGCTTTCGCTTTGAGGTCGCTCACAAGTGGCTGCCCAATTTGCTCTCTGTTTGTGTATCATTTTGTGGGCCTGGCTAATTGTTTTGTGCCCTCGAAGATCGGCTACCTGACCCGATTCCGATCTCGATCTCGTTCGGCGGCATTATTTGCCCTGATTTCTCTTTAGTTTTAGTGGTTGAGATGTGGGAAACCAGCAACCAGGCTAGAAATTCAGCAAGTACACAAGGTTTTTCGTTACATTTTATGTTTACTGAGCAGTTTTTTTTGGGATTTATTAAAAACTGACACAGATTTGTACACCTATTGTCGAAGAATATGGTTTATGGTTTTCAAAGGAGCACGAAAGCCCCATGGAACGATGTTTCACGCATTTAGTAACTATTTAACCTGAGTTAGCTGACTATTTTGGCCTTTTTGGAACTTTGTTCGATTAAACCTGAAAGTCTATAAAACACATATAATTAAAATCGTTATAAACTTGATAAAAATGAATACGGAAATAGAAATATAATTAAGTTCCATCTCAAAAGCAAGTGCAACTCTGCTTCACGCTTGCATTTTGTCACTTTTTAACCGAATTGGCAGCCTCTTTTGGCCATTTTCAAACGTCATGTGCTTTTACCCGGTTGTGCGATTCCTTTTACTTGTGAAAAAAAATCAATTATCCCTAAAAAAAAGTTTATAAAATGGATGTAGATGAAATAAATGTGATCGAGGAGTCATCCGGGTAAATAAATAATCCTTTACATTTATCAATTAGTTGCATTAAAAGCTCTTTATTTAGTTCTGAGAATAGCGTAGTGCTCATGGAAATTTCAGAGGCAATGGCGGATCAGTCTAAGAAAGCCGAGAAGTCACTGCTTCAATCTGTGCTGGACAATAAGCAAAAGCATGAGGTAAGTTAAGTAAAACCATTACGACTAGTCTAAATATTATATTTTGTATTTTATTTCTCCATCAGGACCTGGCACGCCAGTGGCTTCAGCAATATATGGAGAATCCGAATGCTGCTCTGGTCGAAATACTGCAATTAGTTGTGGAGGGCAGTGGCAGTCAGTACAAGATTCCTGAAGGCACCACCCGACCCTTCGTCTACAGGGACATCTTGAAGGAAAGCACCGAACAATTTCGCAGTGTAAGTTCTAGCTGGGACTAGCTTTAGATCTCCAAATCTAATTTTGCATTACCTCTTTTAGGTGAGCAATTATTATCCATTGATAATGAAGAACAGTGCCCAGAACTTTGAGCGTAAGGTCGGAGACTTTGTCCAGTGTCTGCTCAAAATGGCCAATGATACACACATTATTTCCGATCACATTTTTATCCATGAGGTGTCGGGATTTGTGCTTGCCTGCTCCGAGTCCAATGTGCGTCCAATTCGCCACACCAGCACCATGATGGGTGAGTTTTTCTTCCCAAAAAAAATAATATTTATAAAATCCTAACCCAAACTTTAATTTATAATTGAACTTTTGGCTCTCTCTGCAGGTCTTAAAATGCTGACTGCCTTGAATGAACTTCCCCCTGTGGCGGAGGAAGATGGCGAACTGAAAAGGCTTTGGCAGCGCATGTTCAATTGCCTCTTTGTGGAGCGTCGCTTGGATGTGGTGACCGGAATAAGGTTGCTGTGCGTCACCGAGCTTGGTCACTGGATGAGGAAATATCCCGAGGGCAATATGCAGCCCAAAAACGCTCGCTACTTCTATGAGGGCCTAAAGGATAACAATCCTGATGTGAGAAAGTCCTGTTTGGAGAGCCTCACAGCTATGGCTGCTGGCGACGAAGAGCTTCGCGCAATGTGCCTGGAATTAGCCATGGAATACCGCAACCTGATCATGTTCACCTGCGTGGAGCGGGAGAGTGAACTGGGGGAGGATGCTTTGGGCTTATTGACTGATTTCTATCGGACTTCGCCGACAATCTTGAGTAACGTAGACTGCCGGCTGCTCGATCAACTGATGTTTGCCGCTAATCGCAGCTTGGCGCATGCGGCCGCTAGACTCTTTACGCTGCGCTGGATGTTTCCTCAGCAGGGAGCCTCTCCGTCCCAGGTTATCCATCGCCTGCTGGATTTTTTTGTTCGATATGTTAATCATGAGCATGCTGCCTATTTGGTGGATGCACTGATTGATAGCTGTGACCTGATTCTGGACTGGAAGACCATGGCCGACATGCTAATGAAGGACGCGGCAGCGTCGATGCTGGAGTCAGATGAGAGATCAGCTCTTATTGAGATCCTTTGCCGGGGCGTTAAGCAGGCCATTACCGGAGAAATCCCCCAGGGCAGATATACGAAGGATTTGGTTAGAACGCCAAAACCAGAAGCCAAACTAAGAGCCACTCAGATTCTGGCCCCCATACTGTCACAGCTTCTGCTGAAGCATTTGTCGAATCCTCAGGAATTGGAGAATCTCCTGGAGCTGCCGCAGCACTTTGACTTGAACTACTACTACCAGGGAGAGAACGTTGGGCAGCTGGAACTGCTGGTCAAGCAGATAAAGGCTATTATGGAAAAACAAGGCAACGATTTTGTACTGCGGATGGGAGCCTTCACCCTGGTGCATCTCAACCGCATATCGCGCACCAAGCCTCATATCCAGGAGCTACTTCACACTGCGGTGTTTAACTACAAGCTGGCCTATCGCACATGGCAGCAGATGTACGGAACTGCAAGCTCATCTTCTGCTAGCTTGTCTTCGCAGGACGACACTTCGTCACAGGCTTCGTCTACGGGTCGGAGGCGCCCCAGCAGGCGATCACGATACCTGCTGCGCTCGCTGCGCTTGATCTCGGCTCTGTACAGATACTTTAATCTCAGTGGCTTTCATCTGACGGAATCGGTTTTGTCCAGCTTGAAGCGTGTGCATAGGGATCAGGATCAGAGTCCAAGGAGAGACGATCTGCCGGCAGTGGCCACGGTGCAGTATTTGGAGGTGTGCTATTATAGTCTCAACTGGGATTTGCTGAACGTCAAAAAGGGAGATAATAACCGCAACGATCTGGAGTTGGAGGAGTCCTGTGCTGCCCTAAAAAAGCATCTAGAAGACTACCTGTCTGTTGCCTTACACCTGGTTGACAAGGGAGATGCAGTCCTGGCCATAGATGTAAGTAAAACCACCCATAGAAGTCTGACCGAATTTTCTCTTTATAAATGTTTCCTTTCAGAGCTTTGGCACCATTTGCGATTTGTATGTTCTATTCGGTGACCCACTGATTCAGCATCCAAGGTCCTTTGTACGCTCTGTCCGATACGAGCCTTCAATTAGAGAGTTTGAGTTGCTGGAGAAATTTGTCCTAAAACATCTTTTCACTGGCAAGCAGCCCCAAGACTTGGTCAAGGATACCTCTTTCAAAGAGCTGCAGCGACGACGTTACATCCTCTCGGGCTACAGCAAGCTGTTGGCTTATAATATAATTCCCACAATGCGAGCCTGCAAAATTTTGCAGTATTACGACAAGGTTAGTAATGTCGCAAAATATGTTTTCATCATCTATTAATGTTCTCTGTATCTTGCAGTATTATGCCGCCTTTGGCGACCTCATGCGTTCTGCCATGGAGCAAGCAATGGACATCAATCCGGTCAACTATGGGATGACCATGCTGCACACCTGCCTGCTGCCATTTGAGCAAATCATGACCGATGTCAATCATGACGGTGTCAGGGCCAAGAGCACTCTGGAGTTCCGTCAGCTCCTAAACTTGGCTCGCCGTCTGGCGGAGAATTATAACAAAGATCTCCTGAAGAATCGTCATAGTGTCAATGCCCTTCACAGAGCCGGCATCTTGTATGTTATGGAATCGATGTCCGATGATGCGGCAACTGCGGCTCCTAAGAATTTACTTTTTCTCAGTGTCCTCAAGGAGTTTGTACCGCAACTTCTGTATCAGGACAGGGTCACGGTGGCCAAGTTCCTGCAGCGCATCGAGCAGCCTTCACTGCCGTCGGTCAACAGGGAGGAGTGGCAGCCACTGGAGGATTATCGTGGCGCTTTGGTTACCAAGAATTAGTATTTCTTGGTTGCGGTTGCTGAGGAACTTAATTAATATTAATTATAATTATAATTATAACCATCCAAACGATTGAATAAAGCATAAATACGTGTAGGATTGGGGCTTCAATGGCAAGTCCTTATATTATTTTCTTCCACTTTATTTGCGATTTCTACTTTTTCAATTTAAAATATTTTTGTTCGAATTCTATTTATACTTTCCAAATGGGTTTCCCCTGGCACAGAGAGAGACGGAGCTTTTCCCTGTCACTCAAATGGCCACAAAAGATTGCGTAATAACGCCCCAGTCCCAGTCCCAATATCTTGTATCTTGTATATTGTATCCTGTATCTGGTATTTGCAGGCTGCAATTCAGACACTCAGTCAGCTGCCGGTTGTATCGAGTTTCCAAGTCCCATTCATATCGCAGGCTGCTCGGCAATTTTCAATTCCAATGCCCGTTCGCTGACAAATTGACTCGCACAACCTTGTGGGTTCAGTTCACGCGGAAGGACATGGGATGGGTCTTGGTTTCCTTTTTTGGCTGCACGAGCCAAGGACACGGCCTTTGACACCCTCGGAAACGAAATGGATTGAATGGACAGAGGGGTGGGTGTGGAGGGGGAGAGTCCAAGGTGTGCGCTGCATTTTGGAAACGAAACTAAATGAAATTCAAGTGGCTATTGGGTCACTTCTGGTTTTGGTTTTCAAGTGCTTGTCGCTCCGCCTGTCCATTTCCTTGGCACAAGCCAAGTGGTGGGGTATCCGATTACGAAATTTGGGATTGGTGGGGGGAAACCTAAAAACTTCCACTTTCGCAGATTCCATTCGGCAGCGGCGGCGGCAGGACTCGCAGCTGTGGGAGATGCTAAGCGGAACATTCCTGTGTCCATCAAGCACACGGTGGATCGGTGGTACCGAATAGGTCGATTGGGGCAACAACATCTGGGCATACTGATCTTAATTGGAACATCTCCTTAAAGGGAGCACAATTGTGCACTGAGGGAAATAGGAAACAAAGAAAATTTATGTAAAAATTTGAACTTAAAGAAAGTAAACTTAGTTTTAAACAGTTTTCATATATTTCTAGTCCCTTGAGATAGTTATAAATTTTAAATAGAAGATCTTAAGGATCAAATTGCATTATTTTCTCCAGTGTAATTGGACAGGTAGCAACGAACCGAGGAGAACCGAGGGCTTTCCTGGTTCCATCAATTTCGCGTAACGGGCTGCAAGAACCGCTAGGCCATGGCAATTGCATTTCACGCTCTCTTTCGATCTCCTGCGATCTGCGATCAGCGATCCCGCAACGGAACCTGATCACAGATGTCCTGACGGCCAGATCCGAATCGTCCCTCGGTTGCGGTTTAACGAGATGTGGGCCCGCCTCCTCGACACACGCCTCCACACAGAGGGAGCAGGAATCTCCCCTTTGGACGATTTGTTGGTCCTGATAAACCCGACGGGTCGCGAGGCGAAAGTGTAGCACACAATTCCGAGACACGCGCATCTGTCGCTTGGCTTGGGTTTCGGACAAACAGTTGTGGCAGCCGAAAACCTAAGGAAGAAGAACTGTCTTCGCAAAAAAAAATTCCAAAAAGGAGTTTAAACACCAAAGAGGGGTCGACACGTGGCACTTGATTCGTATCACATTTCTGGACTATTTCGGGAGTTTACATTTCGGCAAGGAAGGGTTCCTCCTCTCTTTATATATTTACTTTTTTTTTGGTAACTCCTCCCTGCCAACTGTCAACCCATTTGGCCGATATTTATGGCCAGTTGCCGGTGGGCATTCGGGTACTTTTTGCTGTTGCAACTGTTATTAACATGAATTTATAGCTTGTTTCGGTGTTTTTTTGTTTTTTCGGCTGAAAATTTGAATTTTAAGCGTACAAAGTGTGACCACGCCGGGAATTTTAGCGCTTTTAAGGCTTAAAAGGGTTAAGAGCGTTGCTAGCCCAGAGGAAATATGGCTAATGGGAATGGAATACTTGAAAGGTCGCCACTTTGGGAATGTTTATATTCAGGATTTTATATCTAATTAACAAAATTAATGAAATATCTTCAAGAAAATATTTCTAAAATGCTAACAGGCTTGGGAAACTTGGAGTTGTTAATAAAATTTAAGCATATTTCTCAATGATTTTATTTATTTCTACTTATATTCATTTGTATTAATTCTACAAATTTTATATATCCTTTTCTGTATACAGGAATATATGTATGCCGCCTTTTAATTAAGTGCTTTGCCCTCAACCTAATTTCCTATCATTTATCAAACTCTTTCAGGACCCTTCCCAGTTCTCATACACATTTTTGTTGTTTTGAAAAATCTCTTTCTAATCGCCTGGAGTGCAGGCAACATAAACAACATTAACAATATTAACTTAACCAAATCCCCGTGTTGGCCCCGTCAAGTTGCGTGTAAAAACATGAATTCCTCGATTCATCATCGCGACAGGAGGTCGGTCGAAAGGACAGAGCCTTGCCGGTCCTCAACGCGGTTCCATTGATAAATGCCAAAAGAAATTTGTCGATTGTCAATCAGAGGATCTTGAGTTTGAGTTTGAGTTCGAGGTGATCCTTCGGCTGACAGCAAACACGCGGTGTGTTGTCCTGGCTGGTGTTTTTGTTATTGTCGCTCCTTCTGCTGCTGCTGCTGCCGTTCCTGCCGTTCCTGCCTAATGTCTTGGCAAACAAGGAGAGCGCCGCGCCTGGCGACGACTTCTGCCCCGGTAGTCCCGTGTCACCGTCCCCTTGCCCTTCCCCCGGACATGTCCTGTAAATCGGGCTGCCTGTTTACAAATGTGTCGCCATCGCGTAATTCAATCCTTGCCGCGCGGCTAGCACAGGATGCGCTCGACAGCCGTCGCCGGCTTGGCAACCAATAAATACCATTTAGATGTTGCCTTAAGAAGGACTCTTGCCTCCGCTCCTTTGAGGCTTACGTTTCCTACTACACTGGGGGAAAATAAAAGTACTTAGAGGTGTTTAAAAAAATTAACTAATTATGAAAAGATGATATAAAATATTTAATTAAGTTAGATAAATATTTTCTCTAATTTTTAAGAGATTAGGAGAACAGATTCACGTAAGTTTCACCTTCAAAATATTTTTTAAAATAATTAAAACCCACACAAAGTTTTAGGCATTTGGCTTAATCTCTTATTTATTTATTATTAAATTTGGGAAATTATTTTCGGTGCTTCTTGTGTGTCAACATAGTCATGTGTGTGTTGGCATGTCGCCGTCCTTAACACATGTCCTTTGACACAGACGCAGCAAGCAGCACGCAGCACAGTGTCTGCAAAGGACAAAGGTTCCAAGGTGCAGCTGAACTCGCGCAGGACACGCATAAATTAACGAATCCGTTGCGCTGATTGCAGCTCTAATCCCCAATACTGATCCCGGTGCTGATCCTGCACCTTTTGGCCCCATTAGCACGCGTCCTCCACTTGAAGGGCTAAACGAATTTCGACTCCATTCCAGCGGGATCGATTCTGGAGACCTCCTTGGCTCAAGTGCCAAGGGTTAAAATTAGTCGTGCGCTGTCAGCAAATCTGATTTACGCGCCAGCTGCTGCTCCTCCAGCAGAGGTCCTTTTTCTTCTTTCCCCCTCCTCTGCTGGGTTTAGATTTTCGGAACTGCCGCCTCTCTTTTTCTCAAATTATAATTTTAGTGGCAATCTAATTAAGCAATTACAAGCGTGTTCTTCTGTGGAGTCGCTGATTTATATGTTGATGGACTTGAAAAGGGGGGAAAGTTGTAAGGGGAAGCAGAGGGACAGATGTTGTGTCTTGGAGTCTCTGGAGAATTGAAACAGATTTTGTTTATTTAAAACATTTCTTGTGGGTTTCTATGGATATTTGAAGAAGATTCTAGAATTTAAACATTTTTAAACTAAAATAAAGTTTCTTTTTTGACATTTTCCACTTCATTAGCTTTACAAAATATGAAGGTCTTCTGACCTCCCCTGGACACTTGACACACACGAGGGCGACAGTTCAATTAAATGCAATATTTACAACACCTGACACGGACCACAAACTGGACAAATTAGTTGACAGCCCGCCAGACAGACCTATGACCACAGATGGTCAAGGGTCAAGTGCTGCTCCTTCAATGCCACAGATGCACTGTCCTTCTTCTTCTTCTTCTGTGGCCAGTGAAAAGGAAAAGTGTGTGGAAATTAATTACCATATCCATCGATATGGTTTTCCCTTTTTTCCTTCCTTCCCCCGAATACATATCCCCCACGATTAATCATCCGCGGAGACATAACTTTCGGTGAGATTTTTAATGACTGCGCCTGCTGTCATCATCGCTGTGATCGTAAAAACTCCCTGTCCTCCGGAGGCCATCAAATAGATTTATTATTGAAAATATTTTGGCTGTCCCCTGGATTGTTTTGGGTCCTGTGACAAAAGATGGGCAGGATGAGGCTGCGTTTTTGTGGATGCCCAAAGCAAATGTTGTGTTAAATTTATTTTTATTGCACTTTTGGCCTTTTATGAAGAGTCGCCGCCCTCGGGTTGCTCTCTCTTCCATATTATTGTTTAGACATTTTCCGGGGGCATTCGATTTCGATTTCGATGCGGCGCAAGACGAGGCTCGTAAAATGGCAAAATGGTCAAACATTAGGAATTTCTTAGGGGAACTTGGGAGAAGCAGCAGATGTTCTCTTTCCCGTGTCTCTGGAAAATCAATAACTTGCAATCAGCATGTTACAAGAACAGAAGCTCATCCACAGTAGCCGCCAGCTCTCCATATCGATTGATGTCCGTTTGTGGCTGCCGACAATCCTGCACAACTAATTAACCCTTGTAGTTCCGAGAGATAGATGATGACAAAAAAACAGAGAAAGGGAGAGGGGAGGAGATGGGGCAGGGGGAACAGCATACAACACCTTTACACATAATTAGGGGCCTGTTGACTGCACCCGGCATTCGATATGTGTGTCTATATGGAAGGTAAACACATGTCTCCCCCAGAAGGCACTGAGGAAAATGTGTTGGAAATTGAATTTAAAAATGATTTTTAAACTTTAAAATAAGAAATTCATAAAATTGATTATTCAGGGGATACTTAAACATTTCATTTGAGTTTTGTGTTTGAACTCTTTGAATTTCAAACCATTCTAGATTCCTCTCAGTGTTCGCCTCACCTTCTACTTATCCCCAGGCACCTCTAGCTGTAGCTTCACTGAAGCTGTTACTGCTGCCATTCATTAATCCACATAGAAATGCCAATGCCTGAGAGTACGAGAGAGAGAAAGAGATGTTGATGGAGATGGTGATGGTGATGCTGGAGCACTGGCTGCCGTGCCGCCTGGTGGTGGTGACCAAAGGCGGCGGCACAACAACAAAGCGGCCAAGAGGCCTATTAGCCACAATAAAGAGGCAACTCCACCTCGTCTCCCCCTCGCTGGATGGAGGAGATTCTATTATGCAGATGAATGGATGTGGGACTGTCTGACTGGCTGACAGACTTGACTAGATGTTTGTATATTTGCCCCGCCAGATGCCATTACAATGTAAACCCGACAAAAAGTTCACTCGGCAAACTGGATGCGGGCTCGGAGACGTCTTCATCGCAGAGAGGCAGCACTTCCAGCCACCGCAGCGGAACAATTGATCAAATATCATAATTTATCAAATGACAATGCAACAGGCGGCGGCGGCGGCCTCTGAACGTTTCCATTCCCATATTTACTTGCCCCAATCCCCACACCAATGCGCCCATCACCGATCTTGGATCGTTCTCCGTTCTCCATTCTCCATTCGAAAGCTACAACTTAATTTATTTGAACAATTTAAGTCTGTCGCCTGTCGTTTGTTTGGGATTCTCTTATTTATTTCGATGGTCAGTCCCATTGGCCCCAATCTATTTAGCATAATTGCAGAGAGGCCGACCAGGTGATAGTTCCATATGCCCGGGGAAGGCATTCTTGTGACCCCACAGGCTAGCGTGTAATCCTAGATAGACCCATTGGCTCAAATAACCGAATTAAAAGACCAGAGAAAATATTGGGACAAACCGATTATTGTTCTATTATGGTAAACCTGATCATCGCATTAGTTCTTATCTTACTTTTTAGGGGATTTTTTTTTCGGTTTATGGGAGATGGAAAATTTGGAAACTGTGTCATGTTTGCTCACAAATTGATCGGTTAAATGGGCAAAGGGATTGATTTCAGCGACCTGGTTGGTCTGAGAGATTATGGGGGGTATATATTTTTGTATATATAATTTTTTAAAAAATAATTAAAAGAAAGCAACCTCCGACTTTACTCTCCATCATAAATGATTGTGTTTAGATTGTCATTTATTATTTTTGGTATAGAACAGCAAGTGCTAAATTCGATTGTATATATTTTTCGCATATTTTTTTTTGGGTTTTCCTTTTATCATGGAAAATTTCGAGAAGGCCAGAAAGCTGCACCAGCTGGCCGGAGTTCCTTCGCCGGCCATCACCCGCTGCTGTTGCAACTGCAAGCGGAAGCTGGATCCCTATCAGCTGTTCGACGACAATGTGGAGGACATTGCCAAGAGCCTGGCTCAGGTAATGGTGATCTGCGGCATTGGCACAAAAAAGGCCCGCATGGCCAGGGGTATTATCAAGCGAGCCTTTGTTTATCACGAGCGCCTGCGCACCACTTGCCCCCCAAAGCCAGCACCGGGAACGCATTTGAATCGCGAGGATCTGCTCCAGGCGCTGCGATTAAAATGCGAAATGGAGCCCGTAGAGGCGATGCTCTCGTATTCGATCATCAAGCGTGCCTTCAAGGCCTTCTATCATGGCAAGCCGCCAGTTACTATCAGTAATCCCATCGTGGACGCAATGGCGGTGCACACCCAGCGCTCGGCCTGGATGCATGCCGCCCACAAGACCGCCCGCATTTTCGACAACTACAAGGCGTCATTTTTTTGGGCCCACCAGCATTACGAGCGTCAGATTAACCTGGTCTACACTGCCCTGTACCAGCGCATGACGACCAGGTCGGATCCGCTCATGGTGCCCGGCTGCCCCTGCAAGGGTTGCTCCAAGCAGGAGGTGCCCGGTCATCCCAAGGCGGGCCAGCGGCCGATGCAGAAGCTAACCATGTCGGAGGGGGCTGATCTGCCGGAACCCTGCATTATGTGCGGCCTGCAGATACCCCGAATGACCATCCAGGATGTCAAGATGAAGAGGAAGCTGCCGCGACCCATCATCAATCATGAGGTGAACCTGCCGCGGTGCCTGCAGTGCAATTCGCCGTTCCTGATCTGTGAGTGCAACATCGATCAGCTGACCGGCGAGCAGTTTGGCGAATGTGGCCAGGATTCATACAAGGTGAAGTGGTATCGCGTCGAAGAGCCTGTCCATGCCACCTCCGAAGGTGCCGGCGAAACGGAGGACGAGCAGGCGAAGGGCAGCAGCTATGGAGAGGCCTTGGAACCGCCAGAGGACTGGGATAACCACCACTGTCCCATCGACTGCAAGCACGACTCCTGCAGCGAGGCAACAAATGTGTGCCAAGGCACCTCTGCCTCCACCTCCGAGGGGGAGAGCGGCTCGGCCTTTGCCAGCTGCTCGCAGGGCGAAGAGGATGTGGTGGCCAAGCTGGAGGATTACCTCAACCAGCTGTGGAACGAGGAGGTGGCCCAGAAGAAGGATCCTTCGTATGTGCCCAAGACCATCGAGCCGCCGGGTCCACGTTGTGAAAAGTGCCAAGAGTGATCTGGATATGTGGCTTTGCTTTCTCTGTTACGAAAATTTTTGGCTAAGAGTCCTTAAAAAGGAACCTGAATAATATTATGGAACTGCTTTTTAGCGTTGTCTTTCGGTCTCATCTTTGGCTCCTTCAGTGCTCACACCTCCCACACCTTGGGGAATCGATCGCCCACACGGCAGGGAGCTGGCGCTTATCACGCGCCCACAGATCGCGCCTTGACAATGGCCACTTAAAATGCCATTGCCGGTTGTAATCGTCTCTAAATTGCCGGCACATTCTCTGCTCCGGATGGATGCTACTGTTGTCATCGCGGGCTGCTCCTTGCGGCACTTCTCTCTGCTTTTTCAGCGCGCTCCCTGAAGCTTCCACATAAATCGCTGGCCTTATCTAGGCTTTTGTATCTCTGCTGAACGCTGGAACAGAGCCACAGAGCTCGAGGCGAATCCATGCTCTCTTCCTTGTGGCTTATCAATCTCAACTCATCTGCACGCAGAACAGAACAGAACGGACTCGGTTTTGGAATCAGAATCGCAGTTGCAGTCAGAGTTGGAGTTGGAGAACATCTTCTGCGAAAAATAATTCCGCAACTTGTCACATTTTGTTAAGATTCAAAGTCGCTGCTGAGACAGACACTAAACTGCAGACGCCTCTGCGCCAGGGATTTGGGATTCTGTGATATTGCGAGAAGTCCTTGACTGTTGTTGGGATTCAACTATTTGTATAGGGTATTGAATACTCAACGAATCTATAACCATTTATATATATAACACCATTTTTCTAAAAGATTTTTATTATTTTAAATGATTATTTAAATTAGTTTATATTTTAATTATTTCAGAAATTCCTAGTACTTTGCAAAAAAGTCTAGAAATAATTTTAAAACATTTTTAGAGGTGAGAGAACTAAAGATCTAATAAGTATTCCCTTTGGAGATCCAGATAATAACCATAACAAATTTTTTAAAAATACTTCCAAATGAAACAGCCTGAAAAATCTATTGAAATTATTTCTTAAAGTTTTTTTTGTACCTCATAATGTTCCCCTGATAAAAATGTGATTTTTAAAGGGTAATTTACATTCGAAATATTTGGAATTACCTTCACTATTTTTGGCTAGGCTCAAGCTCACCCTCTCCGACGCTGTGGCATGTTAAGCTGAAGTCACATTTGCATATAGATTTATTTTTATGGCCATTGCCATGAACTATTTATGTGTGACGATCGGATCGGAGTGAGGATCGGGGATTTTTGGCCCTCCTGAAGTTCTGGTTGTTGCCCAACGTTTTTTTTCTCCATTAAATATTTGGAAATATGCATTGGAAAATCTTTAGATTATTGCTTGCCGCCGTCTTGCCAAATTCTTAATTGTGATATGCTCACATTAGGTTTCTCTATTACCCCAGATATTTCCAGATTTCAGATTTCTGATGTGTCTCCCATTCCCTCGGCCACTTTCATGGGTAAACAAAGACTCACACTCCATTCAGAGAGGGCCACTTTTCGGATTTCGGCGGGGATGGAGTAAGACTCTTGGAGATACTGGAAACCATTGAACTTTTCAAATAGCCATCAAATTTGCGTCTAATGCGAACTGAGAGACTCGGAAAGTTCCCTTCATCGTTGAACATTTTTATGTTATGTGCATTCGATGGGCGGCAGCCACTGCAGCCACTCGAAGTTCACTTTGATTCTTTGCTTCGGGATGCACTTTAAGAAAAGAAAATTAAATTAATTCAACTTAAAACTAATCTTACAATAAGGTAGATTATTCTTTGACTAACCATTTATTTTATAAGTTTAATCAAGTTTAAAATTGTAATCCTTAAGGATTTATTCCAAACTGATTAAAAATTTTAGAAATATTCATTTAAGCTTTTTTTTCCAAGTGTTCTCTATTTTCTTCCGATCTGTTCCATTGTTGTGGGCCTGGAACTTAATAGTCTTTTTATAGCTGCACTTTTTCAACTTCAATTAATGAAGTGTCGAGTTGTTAACACCAAAAACACACGCGGTACTCCCAATGGAGCAGCAGCAGCTCCACCATCCCCCCGTGGACCAAGCCTCCCGTTTCGTCTATTTCCAAACATTTGCGAGCTGGGAACAAACTTTGCCGCCGCCACTGCCGCTGCTGCTGCTGCAGGTTGCAGGTGGGGCAGCGAAATGTAAACAAACAAATTAAAACGAGCATCGACAGCAGCAGCCGCCGCCGACTCCGCCGCCACAGGTGAGAAAATGGGCACACACACACACTCAGAGAGAATTTTGAATTGGGAAAAAAGGGGCCGAAGGGAAAATGCATTTTCACGGCAGCGCCAAAAGCAAACAAGCCCAGAACCCAGGCAGAAGTCTTTCGTCCAGAAGCTCTTTTTTTTAATCCGAAAAACTTGGCTGCCACTTAGTGGTTTACGAGGCTGGGGATAGGGCCAGGAATAGAAGGCCTCTTAAAGTATTTATATAGAGATAGAGATACTTCTATCTGCCGCTTCTTTTGGCGACACTTTGTCGTGATTGAGTTGTTAAAGTTTGATGTGTGATTGAAATGAGGCTGCGGGGAAATTGGCTTGCACAGTGGTGAAAAATAAAAGATTGGACTTCCCTAAGATATATTTATTTTTCATTATTTAATAATCCAAAAAAAGGTCAAGAAATACTAAAAATTTTCCACCAAGCTTTGCAATTTCCAATAGAATTTTCCCGAAGTCGTCACACATTCCCCTTGTAACGTAAAGGTTACTCTTGTTTATTGACCATTTAGTACACTTCTCACATCATCCCATTGTAGTTCAGTTTGCTCTGCTGCTTCACGGTGTCCAGAAATATCAGAAATCAGTGTGGGAAAACAGTTGGAGCGTCAACTGAAGCGCCGCTGCTTCCCCCACACTCCAGAAAATGTTTTCCCGAAAAAAAAAAAACCAAGAAACTCCCGAGAAGTGGAGAAGGCAGCCGCCGCCAACGCATCCGAAAGGAGCTGGAATGGGAGTTGTGAGTGAGAAAAATGTTAATGATAAACCTGTTTGTCAATTAAACAAAAATATTGTAATAGTTGATAACAGAATGGGCAAACACGAAGCGAGAGAGAGAGTGAGATGATGAGAACTTCCCAGAACCGAAATGGGAATCCAGGAGAGCAGAGGGCACCCACCATGCTGGTGGGGAGTCATCCGGGGGAGCGGGCGGGCTGGCAACAAGGGAGACAACCTGTCAACTCGAAGGGTCCAAGGCCCTGGACCTGGTCCGATGTGCTTGTCTTTGGTTTCATTATCGCCTCGCCTTCAACTTGTATTTTCTTCTTTTTTTTTACCATGTCCCCAGTTTCAGTTCGAAAAATGCAGAGCAAGAAAAATTTAGTGGGAAAATGCTACAAATAGTAGGCAGGGAAAATACATTTTAAAATTTAAATATCTCAAAGGAAATCTCTCAAAAATTCTTTCAAATATAAGCTTTATTCAGGTGTCAGTCTGATTTCTCGCTGTGCATTGGCCATCACAACTCTCAGCCAGTTGTCCGCTGTGGCTTATTGTTTAGTGAAGCATTTAACTTATAAATATTGTGTGTGTTGTGTGTGTGGCGGAGAAGAAAAGTGTTTTGTGCCCGTGATGATACCGTTTTGAAAGGCATTCCGAGCGAGCGAGGAGAGATGTGAGATTGGAGGGGCAAATGGGGAGCAGCAGCACATCTTGGGCACTTCACTCGCCCAGAAACGCTGGCAACGCCGCCATAAAATATTTCCCATGACAATTCTGTTTGTTTTTCGTGCATTGTGTGTGAGCCCGAGCCCGAGCCCGAGCCCGAGTCCGCCTGGCACCTCACCTGGACCCACCACTATTCCCACCTTATCCCACATTTTCTGGCCGGCACCGCCGCCTTGTCTTGTCTTGTCGCCCACTCGTTCACGTCCGGAGCTGCCCACTCCACTCTCCACTTGCATCTCGCATCTCCATCTGGAAATGGTCCACAATGGGGAACAAGTTCTACATATTTGCTTTATCTATGCCCAGTGCCAGTGCCAGTGCCGTTGACGGCTGTCCCTGCGTTTTTCCCACCAGCACAAGGCTCCACTTGAGCGACAATAGCCGGCTGCACCATCCACCTCCTCCATCCTTCCATTTCGTCTCATCTCCTGTATGGTGGAATACCGGGCTAACTGGCACGAGTTGGCATGCGAGGCATCCTGCCATCCTTTTGCGAAAATAACCCCAAATTTTGAAAGGAAATTATGTTAGTATTTTTGGTGTAAATTCGAATTTTGGGTGCTCTAAATAGCAGCGATTTAAATTGTTGAATTCATGTTTTTGAAAATTCCATAAAAATAATTTTAGAAAACATAAAAATTATGCAAAAAATTTGTGAACACTTTCCACCTTTATCTCCACCTTCACATTATTTAAAACCAACTCTGCCGATAGAGTATAACTTATTAAGGCTCCCCTGCAGCCCAGCATTGGCGGCGAGGTCAATGGAGTGCCGCCGAAATTCCGCGGAATTAAAACCTGCAAAAAAACCTGCCGACCCAAAAAAAATGAAGCCAAGTCAACATCAACTGAACGGAACCAATTTGCGATCGTTGGTAATTATAATTGTGAACTGTGGGGGTAATCGGGGAATGGGTTTCGCTTGGGGCAGCAGATCACAGGAAGGTGGTGATTCGTTTGGGGCATTGGTATTTGCTCCACCAGTCGGCAAAGTCCATCGAAGGGGAGATCTCCATTTGGCGCTCCTCCTGCGGCAGCTTGAGGTGCAGGCAGAGCTGACAGTAGGGCAGGGAGTTGCGTCGCAGCTTGTAGAGCGAGTGCCACCAGAAATAGCGTTGATACTCCTCCGTTGCGTTCACTAAGCGCTTTAGATGTGCCACCAGATCCTTGGGCTTTGGGAAGTCGCGGTTGCTGATGTACGACTGCGGCGGCACCAGGTGGGATACATTCCCGCCTCCGATCAGGACGGGCACTACGAAATTATTCATGGCCGTGAACACCTCGTTTGGCACGTAATCCGGACAGGCGGTTGAATCGAAGATCAGCATAAAGTGGTAGTGACTGCAGCTGTGTAAGGAGACAATTTAGGGATATTCCCAGGATAAGACATCATTTAACTTACTCGTTGGGACTCACACAACTCTCGTGGGCATCGAGATCGACGTATTTACGAAGCTTTGCCAAATAATGGCTCTCAGGCATGCTCGCATCATCCACCTCGTAGATGAGGTACATGGCCAAGCGGTCCTTCTTTTTTATTTGATTCTCCAGGAGCTGAATTTTATTGCCCGGCATCTCGTCGGCGTAGTTCTCATTGGGGGCACGGAACGATTGTAACCTTCGGGCCTTGTAAAGGTGCGAGAAGTAGTATTCCGACCAGACCAGCTGCGAGTCCAGGCGATAGGTCATGGTCAGGTTGAAGGGAGGCCAATCGTCGCTGGGCCAGGGTCCTGGTCCCTGGGCCAGACTCAAAGCATTCCGGGCAGCAAACACAGAAAGATAGTTATCAGTCCGGTTGATATCGCTGAAACCTTCGAGGGAGTAGGGCAGATCTGCATTGAAGACGACGGCATCGAATGGCTTGTCGAAATGATTCCTGCGAGTGGTGATCACACAGCCACACTCCGTGTGCGTTGGTCTCCTCGGCATCCTGGTTATGTCTCCGTTCCACAACAGGATCAGGACCTTTGGGCTGTTCTCCCCTTCCCCATCCTGGTCGAGGCGACTAAAGAGAATCATGCTTAACAATGAGCAGGCCGCGATCACGCCCACCACTGTCTTTAAAATGGTGAGGTATTGGTTGGAGGAGTAAAGCTCACGCTGGCGATTTGCCTGCGACATGGGAGATCTTAGTGGAGGCGGCAGTTCCACTGCACTTGCCGACCTCCAGCGTCCCTTTGGCGGGGGCCTCTGCTCGGTGTCTGCGTTGAGTTGACGCGGCAGGAAGCTGGGCACATACTCCATGCTCTCCGGATTAGGAATGCGCCGTAAGTTCAGGATCTTGTCCACTGGAATTGGTTTATTTTTGTCCATGGGCACTACGTTTGTTTTTTGTGTGTGAAAGTATTTGGTTGATATATTCGAATTTTGTACTTGATTCCTGGGGCAACTTGGAATAATTGGAATTTAAAACTTTAACCGAAAAATGTTTGTACAAAACACAAGAAAAAGGCATTTCCAACCCAGGCAACTCGATAAGTAAATTTTGTAAGATTTTTTAGTTCTCAGAAACTATAAAAGCTAGAGCTTATCCCCCTTGAAAACCTGAGCTGACTCCTCCTTAACTTTTACTTCTTTAACTAAAATTAAACCCATTCCACAGATACATTGTTTATTGCTTGAGCACTTTACACTTTTGCTTTTTAGATTTTGATTGAATTCATGTAATGCCATACAAATGGCCCATCATGAAAGTGTCGGGGGGATTGATGGGCGCATTGATCGTGAGGTTTTTCACGCTACATCGGAAAACCCCTTTTCAATCAATCCATCGTTTTCCCTCCTGCACTCCAATTTTTGCATTTCCGATTTGGCACTTTCATCATCGCTCTTTGCCATATCTCCACCACCACTTTCAGCCCATTCGTTCACTCTTTCCGGGCAACAGGAACAAAGTAATCAATCATTTTGCCAAACCATCAGAAACATGACAATCTGCCAGAAAATTTGCGTAACGTTTCACGATTCACCGTTGCGGGACTTGGGCAGAGGGAGGGGAGAATATATGGTATATGGCCGGAGCACTGAACAATCCATCGATGATATATCACTGCAATTTCGAATATTCATTTCGTAGTTGTTGTTTTTTCGACGCCCGCTCCTCCTCCACTGAGCTCATTTCAAATGCGTTCCGCATTCGCGACGAGGATGTGGATGTGGGCATGGAGTGGGGGGAGGCGTCGTTTCCAGTGGAACACAGTGGACACCAATGGAAACGCCACTTTGCGGACGTGCCAGGCGCTGGAATGGACGGATGATGCCGGTGTCATTGTTTCCTCGCCCATCTTCCGCCAGGCACGTTGTCTCTCAATTATGGGAGAGTGCCATTGAGAAAGAGAAAGCGAATACTAAGTGCACTGCAAGAAATATATATTTTGAAGAGAAAAATATTAACATTTTATTAAAAAACATTCAGATTTATTCTTACTTTTTAGCTAAAAAGAAATTCTGAAATCTTTAAACTTTATCTCAAGACTTTGGCTGTACACAGATCCTTGAAAATATTTCCTAAATATATTTCCCAGTACTTCTGTGATTATAAAATTAAATGAATTTTTTTTTTTATGGTGTAGAGATTTTTGTAATTTGCCAATTGACAACCATTTAAATGTTACGCATTCTCATGTTAACTTCCACAACGTGACTTTGTTGTCAGGCGAGCGAGCAGCGAGCAGATGCGCTGAAAATGATGGCGAAAAAAGGATTCCAGTTTCCGGACTTCGGGACAGGGAAGAGCGGTGACAGCCGGCAATGTAAATTGCCTGGATCCGGATGAGTTATGAAAGTGAAATGGATTTGTGATTGCCCGCCGCCAGACGAGGAGCGAAATCGTTGAAACGAACGAATTAGAAGACAAAAAGAACGAAATCCAAGACCCAGCCAAACCGAACCCAAAACATATATAAATTTTAATTATTCCTGCGAATCGGCGAGGCGGTAGAGAATCGAATGTGCACTCTCTGGGATGGATCCAGTCCGAGGCTTATCCTCCCAAGTCCAAGTTGGCGGCGAATGGAATTGAAATTCCATTGTGAATATTTCTTCATTTTTTTTGGGGGCGTTGCCGGCGCGTCGAGAAAAAATGCAATAAATATGCATATGAGAGAGCTCACCTTCTCCCGAGAAGGTGCTTCAAAGGAGCAGCTCTCGGCCCAAAAGCGCCCAAGGAGCCGAGTTAATGGCGATTTGAATAATTCGGTTCCCACACTTTTTCTGGTCTCGAGAGCCCCGTTTTTAATTAAAGTTATTAATATGGCTCCACCGACACTGGGTGATTTACCTAAACCACAAGGTCGGTCATTTCTGCGTCTGACTTTTGACTTTTCTAACTTCTCTGCCTCAAGACTCATGACGCAACCACGACGACGGCGACGGCGACGGCTACTTATCGGAACTGCCGCTGTCCTTTAGAGACCTCGATCTCTCGATCACCAATTAAATGCCGCACACATTGTTGGCAACTGCTTAATTATCCATTTCGATCCCATTCGATTCGATACGAAAGGAGCCGCCTTTGCCCGGCTTCGACTCGATTGCGTTGTCTCTCGGCTTAAGGAAAGGAGCTAACGAATTAACATGTAATTATCTCAGCTTGGGCCAGTGTGCTGGCCAAAGGAAACGCATCGAATTGCCGGCGACACCCTGACCAAAAACAAGCATGGCCAGCAGAGATGAGATTTTAGCCGTTTTCTAAAAATATTTTAGGATTTTCTTTTGAAATATTTGATGGTATTTTGAAATTGGATTGATTTTATTTAATTAAAAATTATATTAAAACTTTGTTTTATATTTTTTATTAGCTTCTTAAAGTATAACTTCTAAATTTAAACCCTTGAATCACTTTTTTCATAAACATTTCCCACAATTATTTCAGAGTTTCAATGGGGTTAATCCCTGAAAAAATCATCTGTTTTTGAGAAAACATTATTTTAAATTCAAATATCAAATAAAAAGGAAAATTTATATATTTCTTTATGATTTAAAAATTAAAACTCCACTGTAATAATCCCTTACGGGTCAGCACTGATGGCCAGAAGCGATTCTATACAGCCTAGACCCTGTTTAAAGATACACAGATGCCTAAGACTCGCAGGAGAGTGGCCAAGAAATGTTTGATTCCACAGGCTGAGGTAGCAGCTGCCGCAGGTTGCGTGCGTGCCGCTTCCTCCTTTTGCCCAACTCTCGGGGGCGTGGCCCTTCTTAGGCGGATTCCCAAATCGATCTCGTCGGACCCTCGACCACCCGCACTAATAAGCATCATCCACCGAGCAGAGTCGAAGAAGTCGGAGAAGTGGCGCTAAAGTTGTCAGTCGCCTTGTCCGCAGGCGACGATCCTCTACACCCTAATTAGGTGTTATCTACGACCCTTTTTAGGCCTCGGCGCTCCTTTAATGTCAGCCGACAAAGTGAGAACGATTGGTCCACCAATTTATATATAGTTGAGGTCGAGATAAACCTTAAAGACCACCAAGTCAAAAGGGATATTATTTTAAACTAAATTTAGGGATTAATTCTGAGGCCTCTATTTTTTAATAACTAACTAAAAAGCTTGTTGAATGTTAAATCATAAAAATCTTTGACATAATTTCGGCAACTGCATTAGTGATGACTCTGTTGTTGACTCATCTTCGTACGCACTTTTAGCGCCACTTGCTGGGAAAATGTGGGTAATCCATCACTGACACACTTGCCGCAACGTTGTGCTTATCACTGCCCGGCACTGCTCATTGTCCGTTGTCCATTGTCCGAATCCAAATTCATCCCGTGTCTGGTGTTTCGCGCAATTGATGATAATCAACGGGAAGGGCAATTGGCGCAGACTCCTCCTGCCTCATTGCATCATGGGGATGACACATCGAGTCTCTCCGGTAGCCCGAGCCCGGAAGCTGGCAATCAGTGAACCAGACCGAAGCAGTTACCGCTCATTGAAGCGGCGGGGAAATGTCAGCTAATTGTGACCCACTCTCGCTGATTTCCCTATGAATGCAATTGGAAAAGTTCACAGCGAATTGTTGTGTGGGGTAAACTATCAAATCAAAAAAGGAAATTCTTCAGAGACTTTTGTGTGGGTTTAAAACAAGATTTTCTAAGCGGAATCTATTTAATTTTGAATTTTATGTGCCTGGTAAAGGATTAAATTATTTATTATTTTAATTAAATAAACTTTCTTGGACTGTAACTGTAATGAAATTCAACTTCTCTCATAACTCTCGCTCGCTTACATTTATTTTAAAT
Organism: Drosophila anomelani; assembly: GCA_035045905.1. Classification (NCBI taxonomy): domain Eukaryota; kingdom Metazoa; phylum Arthropoda; class Insecta; order Diptera; family Drosophilidae; genus Drosophila; species Drosophila anomelani. The sequence continues at coordinate 18,648,698 of JAWNOO010000165.1, forward strand.
GTATATTTATTCCTTTGAAACTTTAAACACATTTCAAATTGATGGGATTTTAAAGGACTTTCTCCATAAACAAACACACAAATCAAGCTGACTGACTATCTGGAACTCCTGTGCAGACTATATATATTTCGGGCCATGTTTATGGCATTATGGCGTGAGAGATACTCTGAGACATGGGCAATTATGTAAATATGCGGCGGCGCCTGCAAAAGCAGCGAAGGACGAAGGAGCGACGCGGAACGAAGGACACACAATGGGACAACCGCAAATTATTGCCGGCCATTTGGCGAATGAATGCGTGACAAAACACAGAGGACGACGGCACTCCTTCGAGGGCAGTATTCACAGGAGACATTCGCGCACAAGGACAATGGCCAGAGGACACGGGACATGGGCGACAGGACAATTGGCGGGCGCAGCGGGAGTGGCAGCGAGGTCAAAGGTCAGCCGCGCTAATGTTGTGCTAATTGCTAATGGCGATTGGAACCCGAAAAACGGGACAGCGGAACGCCAGGAGCTGCTGCTGTTGCTGCCGAAGCGGCGCTTGGTCCTAATTGAAGTGTCCTTGCGAACGGTTCTTGTTTCAAGCGATGATTTATAGCAGAGACTGCGATTTCGATTGCCAAGGGGGTAGCCAGCGATTTTCCATTGCCAACGAAAGCGAACGAAAGCAACTTCATCATTATCAACAACCTGAGGACAACAGCATCCTCCGAGTGGACCACCCAGGGAGATGACCAAAAACTGCTGCTGTCCTGGCAGGAGGTCCTTGGCCCCAAAAACCCGCTCTCTCTCTTTCGCTTTGTTTGGTAACTCGATCTGGCGCACGCGTGGGCCAAGAGCAGGATCAGGATCAGGCTCCTCTGATCTCCTGGCCTCTGATCTTTTTCGGCAGTCGCCAACAGTTGGAGCAGACGCGAGGCCAGGTGTCAAGCTCGTGAAACTGGATACACTCGCAGCTCATCTTTGGCCGTTTTGGCATATGCAAAGTGGACCACACCAAAAGGATTGCGGCCACCGTCTGCTGTCCACTTGAACTTTATATTATTCCCCCCAAAGATCCTTCTTTTTTTTTGGGACATTTGTCATTTTTTTTTTTTTTTTTTTTGGCCACCAAAGTCGAGTGAGGACTTCAAGCAGCTGGAGGCAGCAGACTGCAAGCAGCTGCTTTAAGTTGGCCGTTAACGTTAACGTTAGCGCTTAACGCTTTACGTTTAATGTTTTAACGCCAACTTGGCCCACTTCATCGTCGGCGAAGCGTTAAACTGCACACGTTGACAGGTTTTCATGGGTTAACTGAAGCGGCGGCAGTTGCAGTTTGACTTTTGCATTTCGTATTTTCGCATTTTCGTTGCTTAATGTGCGATTTCTATCTGCAAATATAAATTGTAATTATTGCATTGTTGCGTTGGAGTTATCGCCGCCAGGCATCAAGCTGAAACTCGGGAGAAAAAAATTAACAAAAAATTGCAAATGAGCGTCGAAAAGTTTAGTTCACCTGGCATTGTTCTCCCCTTTCCGCAAGACACACAAAGCGAAACAAATTGCCCAACTTCTGCCGCTGCCTTTCGCGCTTTAACACTCTTTTTTATTTTTTGGAGGGGTTTTTGTAAAATTGATGATGGTGTCTGGGTGACGACAGCTGCCGTCGTGGCTAGAGGGGAGCATCAACGCATAGATGACCACCCAGCTCTGTGTTTGGCTCTTGGCAAATGATTGAAGAAAATACATTTTAATTACGGCGCTCAACGAAATGTGATGAAAATTGCCCCAGCAAGAGGCTGAGAGAGGAGAAAACAAAACGCGTTAATCAATAAATTTCCGCTCTGGGCTAGCTCTGTCAGGGAAATGCATCCAACGGTGCGTATGAAATTGAAAATCAAGCAACACAGCGGCATAGGGAGCTTGCCTCCACTTGGAGATGGAGCAGAGACCACACCAATGGCGCCCCCATAGGGTGAGGGCGAGGGAACCTCTCCTTTCGGACTGTAGCTTTGATTTATCACTCACTGGGTAACTTGGAGTCGAGTCGAGTCGATATGTCTGCCCCTTTCGGTGAGTGCATCACTCACTTGTTGCCACAAATTACACTGGGAATAATGTTTAAAATATAAACGAGAATAAATTCATTTCTTTATAAAGAGATGAAATATTGAAATGGCATTTATTTGAGTGGCAAACTTTTCCTTCAATTTCCTTTTCCTTACCTTTAACAAGCTTATTTTCTCTGTGTATTAACTGCGGCTTTGATTGATGCCCCCCACACACACACACATGAAGAGAAAGAGACCTCGACCCCCCTCACTGAGACACACCCAGGCAGGCCAAGAGCAAGACGCCGTGCCGGCCTTCGGGATCACCTTCGCCTTGTGCCTTGGACTTGAAGCTGGCTTTGTGGGGACTCTTGGGTTCGTGGCTCTTTGCTGCGGTCATGGCCCGTTAATTGAAATATGTTTTTGGTCGAGATCAAAGGGATCGAGAGTGGCGTTCGGCGATGATGATGATGATTTGATTAATTCGAATGGGAATGCAACTAACCATCGATGATCTGTTCGATTTGGAACTAATTAAAACATTTAAAAAATATATTCGAACTCGGCACAAACTGCTTTCAAAGCTAGTTTCTTGGAGGGGGCCAAAGAAAATACGTGGAAAATAAAACATTAAACAATCATAAAAATAAATACATTTTCCCACACACACTGACGGTGAGTTGTTGTTGTTGCTGTTGTTGGGACAGGCAAAATAATAATAAAAACGAGAAGCAGTCGAGAAACTTTTGTACTACATGGAAATGTCATTCGCATAACAACAAAAGACAACGACAACGACAACGATGACTATGACGATGATGATGATGATGGTGATGGCGAACAACCAACAACGAAACAAGGCACAAAGTTTCAATTCTCCCCCCAATACTTCCCTTAACCCCTTGATGGCCCAGTTTTGGCTGGCCAAAAGTTGGTGGCACCTTTGTGTTGGGGCCTGCGTTGAGATAACAGCCAACAAAATGTTTGATGTACTTGAAAGTTAATGTTTTGTGGTGTCAACTTTTGTCGGGGAGTGAGGGGGGCTTTGGGCTCTGTGGGCTTTGGTTTTGCAATGAAGAGCGAGAGTCGGCTTTTAATGGTCGGGGATTTTCTCTAATTTGGCTTCACAAAATTAGCCTTTAATCGCCTTTGTCGCTGTTGAGACAAAACTTTGACCTTTCACACGCTCCCAGTTGGAGGAGACCTACCCACTCTTCACCCCCTTCCCTCAATTACACACTTTTGCTTTCAAGGAATTCTGGTTAACAAGAGGGTACCTATGTTTGTTATCAAAAGAACTTTTAGCCGCCTCACTTTTTGGGGCCAAGAAACTGAATGCCTGAATAACTGAACTACAAAATTGTTTTCCCACGCAAATTAACACTTGACTTTGTTGGCATATTTGCACAAGATGACTTCATTTTCTTCGGGGCTTTTTCCACCCTCCCCCCACTTTCCTAAATATTTTATTATTGTTGACTTTCTGCCGCCACCAACCCGACTTCTCACCTCGCCCTCAGAGGGACACAGAAATTTGTGTCTCATCCAAGTCTCTGTGTTATAGATATAGCACTTGTTTCAGTTTCAGTTGTGGGTGCCGCCGCCACGTTCGGTGTCTGCGTCATTGTTTCCAATTTTTATGCGTTATTGGGTAATACTTACCATTTTACAGCTACAATTTTACAGTCAGTGTCCATTGTCAAGAGGGTCTTTTATATCTTGGGGAATATTTTAGAGAGCACCAAAAGCTAGAAATTCAGGGGAAATGTATTTAATTAAATTTTTATTCTTTTGGAAACATATTTTAAACATTTAAACTAGCATTTTAAGTATCTTTTTCGAATAAATTTACGATGAATGCACCTTAAAATAGTTATAATTATTAACAAAGTATGTTTCTAATTTAATTTTTAATAATAAAGCGGCGTAAACAAACTGAATTACAAGTTGCTTGCCTAGTTTTGAAGAGTAAATCTAATAAAACCCCATATTTGTCTATATTTTAAACGTCAAAACTTTTCAAGAACTCTCGAAAGTGAAACCAAAGCCCCAAAACCATAACCCCCAAAAGCATCAACATAAAGCTGAAAAGTAATTTTTCACCTCCCAAAAGTCCTGTCCTCCTTCCTGCCCAGCTCTTTTCTGTTCTGTCTGTCCTTTTCAATATTCCAGCATAATCCGCATGTCCAGCTGAGCTTATTGTCGGTGCTGCTGCTTCTGCTGCTACCAAATAGACAAAGGACATCATCGTCCAGGGGAAATGGCAAATGGGGCGAGGCCAATACAGATGGCAGCAAACTTTCGCTGTGCGCCGCCCAATCAGGACAAAATGAAAGCTGGAAAAAGTGACCTGCACTCACTTGCAATTGCAGGGAAAGGCACTCGAACAAAATAAATTCAAACTCCTTGAGCTGAGCTGGGGACTCCTTTTGGATGTGTGTGCAAGTCCAAGGACCCAGAGCGGAGACAATAAACTTGCTGCCACTGCAATTTCTCAGTTATTTGCTGGGGGAAAAGAGAAGAAATGAGAAGAAAGGGGATTGAGATATGATAGGAGTGGATGACACTCGTGTCAGCCATAAGCAGCCGGGATCAACTTTTCCCTCACTCTGCCTTTGTTCCTTGTGATTTCTCTATTTGCTTTCGGAAAATGGGATTTGAAGGAGCAGAGCGGAGCTCGAGATTGAGCTTGGAGCCAGGATTTGTGCAGCAAATTAGCTTCATTAATGGATGACTTACTCCCTCGCACTAAACTCAACTATTTTTGCATTCTCGCTGCTGCATTTTCGCATTTCGCTCAATCAGCGCTGGAAATTTATTATGTTCCATAATCATTTGTCATCTTTCTTTTCATTTTTACCCATTTTCCTGGCTCTCGCCACCCGCTACTCCCCATGTCACCATCCATTTCCATTCCCATTTGGCGCCCGCAGCCCTCTTTCGAGCGCATTAAAATTTTTCGCAACATTTTTCACGCATATTCAGCAGCAGCAGCAGCGGCAGCTGAACTGGAGCACGGGACACGCTCCATTTCAGAGGCCAGTAGTGGTAGCAGTGCCATGGGATACCGATCCACTGGCGGGGGTCATAAATATTCGGAATATGGTTAAGAATATAAGAATTCTCCCCGAACGATGCACTAATGTTAGCTGCCACTTTCCTCTATCTTCGCTTCTGATCCTGCTTTATGAGTAGGAGTCGCCTTCAATGTTTTATGGTTGTCCAAAGAGGTCAATATGGAGACACCCTCTGGCTAAAGATGGGATGAGAGACTCTTGAGGGTTATGTTTTATGGTTGTGTTTAAGTTCTCTCTAAAATTTAGCATATGCTGGAAAAATCAGACTCTTGAAGGGATTTTTGTCATAGTTTTTTGTGATTTTTCCACAAATAACTTGCATAAATATTTCAATAATCAAAAATAATATGAAATATCCATCAATTACTACAATATTTTAGCTATTTGAAGGACCTGTCTTGTGCCAATTTAGATATTTTATTGTAATTCACATAGAGTTTTGCTTGAAATTGTTTGAAAAATATAAAGAAAACTTTTCCCTGTTGGCGTTTCCGAAACCCATCCATTTTATAGTGAACAGCGCATACTTTACTATAAAACTCCCCCCTCCCAGTTCCGTAATGGCCTTGAATTATTCAATAAATTTGCAAAGAATATATTTCAACAATGAAAACAAATTTCTCTCTTGCATTCTTTGGGCAAACGCTGCCATAAGGGGAAAATCCATAATTCATACGTTCGCCAAATAAGAAAAGCGCCGGGAAAAAAAGGGAAAAAATAGGAACGAGCAATGAAAACATTAACAAGCAGCAATAAAATATGAGCGAGCGAATGTAAATCGCTTTCCATAATTCATTGCGTTGACTCCGACGACGACGACAAGGACGAGGAGCTGATGGTTCTGGTTCTTCGTCGTAGATTTCCCGGGAAGCATAAACTCATCGAAGGTTGGGTTGGCTCGTAAAACTAATGAAATTTCAATTCGAATGACGCGACAACCTCGTCCTGAACCTGAACATGAGCCTGAAAATTCCACGAAATTTTCGCGCACTCGCCACTCCAACGAAATTCATAAATTTCTCGGACGACGCCCTCGCCTTATTCCACATTTTTATTTTTCCCACCTCGAAGGGACAACGGAAGCGCAGGTCCGGCTCCGCTACTCGATGGACTCTGGCCGACAACGACAGGTGAATTTATGATGAAGTGAGTCGTCAGCATTCTTGCTCCCTTGGAGTCGGAGGCACCTCTCCTCTTCCTGATTTCCTAGGCAGGTCGCGTGTAAATTATGAAAACCGGCGATAAAAACGAAAGTAATTCAAAATCTTCGACGTGTGCGAGGGTTTATCACCTTCGCCTACCGAAAGTCTTACATTATATATCCTCCTATATCGCTTCATCTCTCACTCCTCTGGCTCAGATTTATATCGCTGGATTTATGATCCTGTTAGCGCCACTGCACTGGCTTATCTCGTGTGTAGCCATCGCGGAGCACAACTTGTTTACGACCTGCGAATAGAATGAGTAAATGCGAAGGTCTTACCTGCCTTGGCTTCACTTTCTTTGTGACTCTGAACCCTTAATCTGCTTTGATATTTGTAGGAAATATTTATAAAATTAAGTTTTGAATTATTATTCAATCCAGTTGGCACAGAACTTGAGATCAACATTGTATTTTTGTTCGGACATCATAACCATAAACATATCATACGCATACACATGATTCTTTTTAAAGATCTCTTTATGAAAAATGCCGATTTACAATATAAAAGCAATGCCGCTGGTGGCTAAAGTTCTTAGTTTACGGAGGACTAGCACCAATTCACGGCAGCAGCAACAAAATCAGACACTTACACAGGAGGAAAAGTCGAAGAATGAACCCAGTGGGGCTACACCTGATCCCAAAGAGGTGATTCCCCCGCCCAAGGATGGCCACTGGGAGCCCTATGCCCCGTACATAAACACTGTGAAGATGATCCTGGCCGTACTTGTGATCTGCGCCATATTTGGCATGATTCCTCTGTATCGTCGTCGCTGGCAGAAGAAGACGCAGGATACCAGCGTGAAAGTGATTATGTTGTGGAACGAAGACCAGCGCCGGTTAGCCAAGGGAACGCACATGGAGTGCGGCTGCGTGGTAACCAGACGTAGGAAGGACTACGAAAGGGCCGTCAATGCTTTCGTCTTCATAGCCGATAGGCCGTACTCCACGCAATATATATCCAAAGTCAATCGCACCCGTGACTTTCTAGCGGTCTTTGCTGCCAGGAGTCCCCTGACACGGGATAAGGATCCACCAAAACTAGCCGCCGGCGAACGGTCGCCCTTCAACCTGACCATGACCTATCGCTTGGACTCACAGGTCGTTTGGTCGGAGTACTACTTCTCGCACCGCAACCAGGCCAAAAGGGTAAACTCCTTCCGTGTCCCCAGTGCACACTATGCTGACCATATGCCGGGCTATGAGATGCAGCTGCTGGAGAACACGACAAGAACGAAGGATCGCCTGGCATTGTACCTATTCTACGAGGTGGTTGAGGCGAGTTTTCCTCAGGGTCGGTACTTGCAAAAGCTGCGTAAATATGCCAGCCTCGATGCGTACACAAGCTGTTTGAGTTATAGGTAGTAAGTAAAGATATAGTATCTATCCCTAGTATACTTTTTAATCTATTTTTAATCTTCCCGCACAGCTGCAGTCGCTATTACTTTTTGCTGATCTTCGACTCGGACTGCTGTCCCGACTACGTGCCAACCCAGATGTATGAGGCCATGTACAAATACGTGGTGCCCGTCCTGATTGGAGGCGGCAACCTAAAGAAACTATTGCCGCCGCACTCCTACATCAGCAGTCGCGACTTTCCGGATCCCAAGGATCTGGCGGCACATATGAAGTACCTGGTAAAAGCACCGGATGAGTACAAGCGCTACTTCTGGTGGCACGCGTTCTACAAGCTGCGCCGCAACTTGACGCCCTACTGTCAGCTCTGCACCGTGCTTCAGCAGCCGCAGGAGGATCGCCGTATCGAGACCTCCTTCACTAACTGGTGGACCAAATACCAGTGTAAGCAAATCGGCACCTTTCTGTGATTTGCCGTGAGAGGGATCTCAACTTTACACATTTACCGAGTCCCACATTTACAATCGACAATTGCGCCTGAATAGTGTGGTTTTGTTTACCTTGACTTTTTGAGTTCTGGGCTTTCTTCCTCTAGAGCTCCTCCCTCCTCAGCTCCTCTGCAATCCAACTGTCTCAAAATAACTCTTTTTACATTTCTGTCGCTCCAATAAACAACCAGCTTCCCCTTTAAGCTTTTGCTTAGCTTATTTTCCCTGCTTTTCTAATGGTTATTAAAGCCATTTTGGTGTGACACGGCGACGCCATATTAATTGAAACGGTCTAAAAACGGCAAATAAAAATGTTGCATTTAATTCGCGTTTGGCGTTTGTGCTTCTCTATGCATTTCGCTCAATTAAATTGCACTTGAAACTATTAGAAGTGGAAATGCCATCGTTGGCAGGCGGATATGGCTGTGACACGCGATTCGCTAATCAAAAATGGCCCTCCACCTCCCCTTTAAAGTCCAGAGGAACCAGAACCCCCTTGCTGACCACATTAATTAGACTCCGTGTGAGTTTTCTGGTTGCCTTTAAAGTTGTAATTAGGAATAGTATCACGGGCCCACCCCACCTTCCTGCCATTTGAAAAGTGTTTGCTCATTGAGTGGGCGTGGCCCCGTCGCTGTCCGTAGAGCTGCAATTAGGACCTCCACCGAACCTCCTCGTCCTGCCGCGTTTCTTGTTGGCATTTGCGGAACGCGGAATGAAAAGATTCGCCAGCGTTTCAGGGTTTGTTGCACTGTGGTTTTCCTTTGCGGGATCTCTCTTTTGTTGGCGGTAAACTGCCGTAGAGATATCACTTTTAAATGCAACAGTGGGTCAAGAGTCTTGGCAGTTTGTGATTAAATTTAAGATGATTAATTATTATTTTAAAGGAAAGAAATCCTTTGGTTGCATAATATTTGCTTTATTGAATTTTGTTAAGCTCGGAAAAATATCCTTTATATTTCCTTCCTAAAATCATTCAATCAGAGAGTGAAAAGTGATGAAAAGACGTACCTAATCAGAGCACGTTCCTCTTATCCGGAAAAATGAATTTTCGCCACTCCTCTGCTGTATTTTCGTTGCCACTTTTCTTATTTCCGCCATTGTAAACCACAGTTTCCTACCTCTGCTTGCTCCTTCTCTATGCAAATGCAAATGCCAAACCCATTCTCGCTTTGCTCGCTGTTTTTGTGGTTGGGAAACGCTTTGTTCTCACCTCGCAGCTCACACACACACGCACATCATCTCATTGTTCCGTATCGGCGCTTTGTATCTTTAACAAAATTGCCAAACCGCAGGAAAAGCTGGGAAAAGCCAACCGCCTGTAATGCGATGCGAGGCGCCTGATTAAGCAACCGCAAAGGGCTGCGAATGGAAGGTGGGGGAAACCCCTAATCTAAATCAACAATCGAGGCAGAAAATACTACTCAATCGCTTATATATATTTATGGGGGACTGGCATTTGCATTTAGCGAATTATTTTCTTACAATTTTCCACACAATTAGACAGGCAGACAGAAAGCCTGCAAGGGGGGGAATCCTTTAGGACCCAAACGCCATCTCACATGCAGGCCTTGGCAGTGGCTTACAATGCAGAACAGGCAGAGATACATTTGTATCTCGGGCTTAAGTAGCTTGACAGTTTCCAACTTCCACTTGAGAGTCGAGGAAAACCTCTTTCATTTGCCGGGAAAAGCACTACTCTGGATGAAATAGTTTAACTATACATATTATCCCTGATTTTTTTTATACAAAAACAATATATTTAACCCGACATTAGTGAATTTTTCGATTTATAGTTCCTTAATTTATCGAATTTCCCAATTTTAGTTGCTTTTTTCTATGCGTGTACTTGACGGAAATAACTGGAAAACGCCGGCAGACGTGTGGAAAACTTTTCGCCGAATTTTATATTTATCTGTTCCACTTCCGAAAAGGGGCGGCGATTGAGGCGTGGCCTGGGACGCGCCCCTCTTTTCAAAAAAAATAGGCGTTCTCATCGAGCAGGCAGTCGTCGTCGTCGTCGTCATCATCATAAAAAAACAAGACGATGGCAAAAGTTTTTCAATTTTTGCTACAACTTTACCAGGCTGAGTGAGTCCTTGGGTGTGCGTGTGTGGGTGTAGGTGCAGCCCTCGAGTTGTGTAAACATTTGTAGTTTACTTTCAGTTGGCAGGCGGCTCGTAAAATCTGTCCGTTTCGCTTGAACTAGAACCGTTTTTGAAACTGTCTCGTAACTCAGACCCGCAGGTTATCCCCCATCTTCCTCCACCCCCCACAAAAACATGGAACTTTTTGGGTTTGTTTTGCCAAAAAAAAAGGACCACCGATTGAATTAGAAAATTATGCTGAAAGTTATTTGGATTAAAGGAAGAAGGGACTCACCGGCTGCCCATTGAGAGAGCGAGGAAATTAGGTAATGGGATAGAAAATTACCCGGGCAGGGCGCCTAGGATAAATGGGGATTTGAGGGAGTTTAGTAGGGAGAGAATAATAATAATAAGAAAACACAATTTATACCTTGGCAAATGAAAAGAAAACCCTGGGTCCGGTCGTCGGTCAGGGCATTGACAAGCTCCCATTGGAATTCGATTAGTTGTGGAAAAACAAATAAATACAAGGATTCAAGTTAGGTTTAAGGGACAACTTTTATTTCACAGAAACTTGTTATTGAAGTTTAACGTTAATGGGAAATAAGAATTGACTATTCAAGGCTATTTAACATAAAAATTAAAGAAGAATATAAAATGGAAAAAGAAACTTTCACGGGTTGTCCATTTGGCATATATGGATTTCCTTATTATCAGGACTGCATTTATTATACTCCCAATTATCCGATGAGTCGCTGTAAGGAAAATTCTATATAATTTCTATACATTTCTCTATAAATTTGTTTATAAACTTTACCCAATCTCTGAGGAAGCACATTCCGATTGGGAGCCACACAATATACAATTATTATTAAACTCGTTAAAGCACATGTTACAATAGACTCCTGAGCAGTTGGCCAAGTCGCAGAAAACATGGTCCGATCTGGAGAGGAAAAAATACATTAAAGTTTTAATTTAATTTAATAATTTTAAGTAAAACCTTACCTGGTCAGCGGCTTACTGCAAATAGTGCAGGATCTGCCTATAAAGGCTCCCCGGCAGCCATTAAAGAACCTAGAAAATGTTATTTAAATAAATATTTCAGCTGGGAAAGGATATTTACCAGTCGGTTAGCGAACTAAGACAAGAAATGCAGGAAACTATTTTGTTCTCATAAAGATAGCAATTCAAGAAACGAGCTCTTTGGTTTCTCAGCTGAAGCAAAGATTCTATGAAAAGGAAGTTTATTATTAATAATATAAAATAAAGAAAAGATTCTAGGGAATATATTTTATTATAGTTAATATATAATAAAGTAAAGATTCCTGGGAACAGATTTTAAGAGATATTATTCCTCGATTTGACTTACTTCTCTCTTTAATTATCCTATAATGCAGATACTGAACTCTGCGACAGGAGTCCTCTGGATAAAAGTAGGCCATTATACGATGTCGCTGACGGAGACCATAAGGCTCCCAGAAGACCATAATCCAGGCCACAAAATAAAGCACTGAGATCCAAAAATATCGAAGATACATTGGCTTTGCCGGTACTGGCAGACAATTGTAAGAATCAACTTGAAATACTTTGGGTTCGAAAGCGTAAATAAAATTCCGTAAAAAATAACCAACTTGACCACCACCGTTGATTACAATTTGCCTATAGTAAGAAGCTACAAAAATTAATTAAAATATATATACACGATGCTATTTAACTATTACGTTGAACATTAGCCGTCATGTTGCCATGATGGCGCATTAGGGCCAACATGCTGTAAAGACTGTAGTCCACAAAGCAGAGGCAATAAAGCTGTATGCCAGTGATTAACAGAAATATTCCCGAGCGATACATTGCTTTACGCTCGCCGGGCAGAAGCTCCAGGGATGCTATCTGAACAACTAACATAAAATAGGTGAAAAATGTAAATGTAATACATTATCTACCTTGACATATTTATTATTTTCACAAGTGTTGAGGGGCAACACCCGAACTCCCATTATCTGCGATTGTTGTTCTTCGTAAGCCACAAATTCTTCTGTTATATAAACATTGTCAAAGTGCTCAGATATCAAGTAACGAAATCGAAAGTCTATAGATTGAAGGATCACAGTCAACAGAAAAATGAAAACCAACAAGTAAAGCCAAAAGGATATATAGTTAAACTTGTTTCTGGTTGTCTCCTGATTGTAATTGAGATCTTTGTCGCTTAAAAGTATTCTTGCGTTTGGCTTTTCGCTGTGCTCAAAACTAATGGTAGCTACGAACATCAAGCGGATCTTGAGAAAAGATATTTGCAAACCTTTAACAACATTTAGGCTTAGTGAGTTTTATAAGTATTACTTTTACTTACGTTGAAATATATCCTTAATGATCATTTGCGGCAATTGCTGATTATTGTGGAAAAAGCCCTTCTCTTCTTTTAGACTTTCGCAGAACCAAGTGAATAGTTCGTGGTTACAAGAATCTTGTTCCAGTTGCCCGATATCCTTTTGGTATTGGGAAACACTCAACCTTCCCGCTCTCAAACAGCGAGTATATGGCGTACCTATCCTTTGGTCAAAGTGTTCGTTCTGTAAGGCCAACCAGTTGCCGCATAACCCATAGGTGGCACCTTCACAGGGAAACGGGTTTTTTAGTAAAATTTAAAAATATTGTAAATGTTAAATAGTCACAAATATCTGCAATTGGTTTCTCTAGCCTCTCAAAAATCTCATCCAATTTCGCCCTTATGACAAGCACTTGATCAAAAGTTCTTTTGAATAATTCCTCCATTAAATGCAAAGGATTACTTATAAGGCGATGCATAGACCCAAGAGCATCTACAAGTTGATATTGCTGACACCAGAGACTGCAAGCCATAATGTCTATATTTCGTAGGATGTTCTTCACAGGACCGGAAAAGGCAATCAAAAAGGCCAACGACACAATAACAGCTCGAGATTGGTAATGGGCTAAAGTTGGTAGACATAAAAATGCAATGCATCTACACGATGGGGTTAGTTTGTTTTTAGTAAAATAATCTTTTCTTTGACTACCCACCTTGCTGGTCGACTTTTAGCTAATATAATCAGTAAAAGAAAGAACAAAATAATAATAAACCACGTTCCACCAAGATCACAGCGTGCCCTTTGGGGATTCCAATAATACCAGAGGAGTACCAGCAAGATACCCAATATATATCCTCCGACTAGGTAGACTAGAATCTGGTCTTTACACTCGCCTGGTGAGGTTTTGTCATATTTCGTGGGCTTGCATTCTGGTTCAGGATCATTGGGATTCAGGGGATAAATAGGAGCATCTCCATCGGGACTGGAATCTCGATTTTTACTCGATTTTGAGGGGTCAACTTTATGATGGGTTTCTTGATATTTTGGACTCCTTTTACATATCCGAAAGGAGCTTCTTACTCCCTTTGCTGTCTGTAGAGAGGAATGACTTTCATCTGATTCCATTTTTCTTAAAATTACTAAAACTAAAGGACAGGAAAGTCAGGGAAAGCTGAGTAAAATGTAAGGAAATATCAAAAATTAAATAATTCGGCTTCTCTAGGATATCGCGGCTGTTCCGTCAGCACTCAGTAACCTCCTTGCTGTGGGGACTCACGCAGCTCTTCAGATTTACTGTAATGAGGGGTCAACTTCAAATAACCTCTTTTTTTGGAATTAATTAAAAACCATTCAACAACCAACGCTGGCAGTTGCATTGGACTCCAGCGACTGGGAATGGGGCGCATAATCATCAATTATTCGCACAATTACCGCAAACAAATAAATATTCTTAATTTATTGTGTTTTCGAATCGCGGGCCTCGCCGCCCACAATGGCAACAGGCGGCAGTGGCGGCGGCGAATGCAGACGAAAAATCGCTACGGAAAAAAAATATTAAAAATAAATTCTCAACCCGAAACAACAAACACACAAATTTCGGGTCGGATCGGACGAGATCAGGGGCGGCAGGGCAGCAGAGGGACTTGTTGGATACTGCGGTATTGAGATTGATGTCCATAAATTAAATCCTCGCCACTCCGTCTCGTTGCGCTTGTCGGTTCATTGTATTTTTCAGTCTGGATGTCGTGCGATAAATTTCATAGATGCATTTGGTAATTTCAATTTGTTTTAATGTGTCGCCTCTATTCTATTTTATTCTCTCTCCGCACGGCACATACTCGTATAGCACATATCATTTGAGGTTTATTGGCCGTACCGTGTTGTGCCGTGCCGTGGCTTTGCTCTGCTATTTTTAGCTGTCCTCGTGGGATGTTCACTCTCTATGGCTGAGGCCCCCCGATTTCCCAGCCACAACAATTGTCGCTGCTTATCAGGGATTGGGTTTAAGGGGGGAGGTGCAACATTTGGGGGCGGTGAAGCTTTTATTTTGAAATTGAAGCCCAAGGCCGGAAATGTATTGCTTGCATCTCTTCAACGATCAGTGCATCGACATGCACTCGGGGAAAAAGGTGTGATAAACTTTAAATTTAATGAAATATTTTGGTATGAAATCTTATAAGTTCCTTTAGCTTTCAGATACTAATGGTTAACCAGAATCAAGTAAAAAGCCTTTCCTATCTCTTAACCTTTTTTAAAGAAGTGTAGAAATGTTTTTAAAAATTATACATAAGAAACCATTTGAAGGATCTTCCTTCTTTTTCTTACCTTTGATAATAAAAATGTCCTAAAAACATTATAATTTCCAACAAATATTTTTTGTTTAGTGTCTTGAATATGAATTTTTGTTTCTTTTAGCCAAAATTATCATAAATCAATTTCAGTTTTGTGGGCTCATTTTCGATGTGATGCCAACATTTTGTAGCGTTTCCTGAAAAGAGATTTCGGAAGCTTAGGCCTGATGGCGCCACCATTCGTTACTGGAGAGGATTAGGGCATAGGATTTTCCCGGCAGCAGCTCCATCATAATTAATAAACTGTCACCAGTTCTGTGTGTGTGTGCATTGTCGTTAGGCCATATTTATTTCTATATGTCCCGCAGTGTCTTATTTTATTTCCACATAATCTGCTGCGGGGCTTCCTACCGTGTGTAGCAGTCGTAAAATAATGTTATTTCGGTTCTTTTTTTTTTTTGCCCTCTAACGATGTCATCGGTGTGGCAGCTCTCACCTGAACAAACTCACCGGTAATAGCCGTTTAGAAGCCGCCGGCTTCCTCCCCACAACTACTACTTGGGTGTCCGAAATTTGTCGCGCGATGGGGGAAATTTCGTTTGAATGGTTTCCGCAATGAAGCGACAAAAGTGACAGCCATCGCGGAGTTATTGCTGCTGCTGCTGCAGCGTTTCCCCGAAAAATTCGAAGGCCCATAAAGTGCGAGGGAAAATCATCATCCAGCCGTTGCTCAATCTCTTCACGTTTTGAGAACTTCCTCCTCTGTCTGGTCACTGCAACTGTGCTGGTCTTCTTCGGACTTCATTTCTTTTCATTAGCCGCCCGCGCTGCCATCTACGGACGGAGCAGCAAGCAGGGTCATAAAACGTAACTGGTTACTCCGCGCAAATGTTCTCGTAACTCTCTTGGGCGTACACAGAACGAAAAACCATAGCAATATCTTAGAAACTTTGAAGTATAATATTGAGATTGATGATTGTTATGTTTGTTCTATAGATTTTGATATCCTTTCCTCTGATATGTCTCCTATTCCTTCCTCTTGACTGTTGGTTAGTCCATCCTTTAATCTCTCTTCCTACTTTCAAAACTTTCAATTATTCTTTTATAAATTTCTCCCTGTGTTGGCATACAACTCACTTGATTACTGGCCTCGCCGCTGACCGGCTCTTTTACTATGTAATATATATGTTACTGGCACAGACGGACAGCAGCGGCACTTTATTAATGAAAAGCGCAGAAGCCCGTTCTCTACTGCTTCTTCTACTACTACTTCTACTACTATTTTTTGTTTTTTTGTTCCCATCCCTTGCTACGTGCGGAGCGTGTGTGTGGCCTGCATTGAGGTCAGGGCAGTGGCAGTGGCGGCAACGGAGATTTGTTAACTGAAAGTGAGCGGTTTCTGCAATCGTTGCGGCCAAATGAAATGGCCAAAAAGACTGGACACGACCATCGCGCATTCGGTTATGAGGAAAGTTTGTCTGCCAAAAAGGTTAGCAATTAGAGAGAGTTTTTTTTTTTTTTTTACTAAACTGTGTTTTTAAGCTGGTCTAGAAGGGGAAAGCCAGCCGGTAATAAAGTGATGCTTCTAGTTAGCATGGGAAAGAATCTCATTTGGTTGTGGGTTAAAGCTGATGGGATTATTTCGAAGAATTCAACTAGGTTTACGGAGAAATGTCAAACTTTTATTGTGGATGGAGTATTATTTTAAATTAAGTGGGTAAAGGTTTTAATTTTATTTATTTTATTTAAATAGTGTGTCTCTCCAGCCTTTCCTGAAAATATTTCTCCACTAGAACTTATTACAGAAATCTGGGGGGCCAAGAATACTAAAGGCTCAGCAAAAATTCTATCATTGGTGGCGATTTTTGCAGTCCACCAAAAGGGGAACTTTTTTTGTGGCCTTTGTTTTGCTGGGATTGTGGATTTACTTGCGTATTCTTCGCTCTTGGCCACGACTGACAAGTCGTTGGCATCTCTGGCGCATGTTAATTATGCCAGCGGACGGGACTACCTATGCTGCTGTCACTGCTCCCCTCCCTCCAGAGATGTGGGCCGCGGCCATGCCATGAAGACCTTGACTCTTGCCAAGATCTTGATACGATTTATACAATTTTTGATTCATGGCGTCTCCGCTGTCTCGCTGTCGCTGGGCGTCGCTATCTTTGGCCGAAAACCGAATTAATTTCGTAGGCAACTGGCGTGTTGCCGTATTTGTCAAGGCGAGAATTTCGAGTTCGAAATTTTGAATTCAATCAGCAATTTGCATAAATTTGCAGGCGCGCAAAAAGAAGCTGCTTAGGCCGAATAAGGCGGGATTAGCCATCTGGATGGGACGCCCACAGAAAAAATACCTCCTGCAAACTCGAGACCCCCCCTCTCTTCAAAAGAGGAACATAAGACTCCGTTATGGGCCGCTGACCCAAAGTGTGGCTACTAATGGGACAGCCAAGTGACAAACTGGCCGAGGGAATCGAGTGCGTGTGTGTGGGCCGCTGATTGACTGACTGACTGACTGATTGACTGATTGACACTCTTTGGGGGCAGACTAAATAGGGTTCCCACTCGATCTAGCCCCCGTTTGGCTCTTTCTATCAGACTGCCGATGGTCCAAACATTTGCAAATTGCTTCGCTTTTGGCTTTTGTCGCGCGGTCCCCGAAAATAGATTGGCCAAAATGGTTGGGGGAGGGAGGAGGTGGGCAGAAGATCGCATCTGTCTGCGATATCGTACGATTTTGTATATATAAAAAGCGAGCTATATATTGTTGCTCTTCAAGAGGTGAGAATGTTTGAATGCTCTGCTGAAGAATCTTTTATTTAATACAAAATATCAAATTTGTGCTAACGATTACCAAGTTGCTCTTTTAAAATATAGAAAATAAAAAATTAAGCTTTACTTAATACCAAGTTTTGTTTTGGCAAAGATTTTCTGAAGCAAAATATATATATTTTTAATTTCCAAGTTGATCTCCGAAATAAATTTATATTTTCAAGCTGTTTTTTAGGATATACCCCCGTTGATAAGAGTATCCCTATAAATATCGCTCTGCTGCCACTGTTGCTGCTTTATTTCTGTTTCTATTTCGAGCTGATTCACTCTCGTCTCGTTCAGTGGGCTGATCGTGGTCGCCTCGTCGTGGTGGTTGCTAAATTTAAATGCCCAAACATCCATAACGACATTCATGAGGATCGGATGGATGGGTGCACCTCCGCCCGTCCGGCTGCCCCCCGTTCCTGATTTACACAATTCTCAGAATTTATTTGTATTAATTTTTGCGGCATTAAAAACTAATGCGTCGACGCTAGAATTAAAGCCGTCGTAAAGCTGACAAATATTTTAAGGCGACGACCGCCGCCGCCTGCGAGTGTGAATAAAAAGCGCGACAAATTAATGAATTTATGAGACACTTTAGTAGGGGGTCTATGTTAACAAACACACACACACCACAGGCAGTCACCTCTCCCGTCCTCCTGGAATGGCCACCTGTCTCTCCCCTTGTGTTTAGTGTCACCAGGCGCCAATTGGTCGTCACCCCATTCCACCCAGTTCCCCCACTTGTCAGTCGTGGGCGTGGGCGATTTTCAATATGTTTTCCTAGCCAAAAGAAAGAGCTCTGCTCTGTGTCGTGCGTTTTTCCCAAAAAAAAAAAAATCAAAAACAAAAGAACGAACGTAATGTGAATGTTTCTTGGAATTTGGTTTTATTTTTGAACCCGATGAAGGCGATTCGCAAACTGTTTGTTTGTTGTCACACCTCGGCTGCATGATCGGGGGGAAACCCAGAGGAATCCCAGTGGGCGGTGTCCCTAGACTGGCGCATTCCTCGACTCCAGCGAAGAAGACGATATCCTGGGAAACTGTGTGGGCGATCCTCAGAGGTGTGTGTGCTAGGTCTGCTGAGCCCTGGTCTGGGGGCAGTCAGTCGCCAAAATCAACTAAATCAAATCGAGAACCGGCCCGACTAGTTCCTCTGCCGGGGCGCCAATTTCGCTGAGGATGCATCACATTATTCCTTGGCCTGTCGCCGTCTGCCTGCTTTATTGGCCAGCAAATGGACAGATTAACTGAATTACCATTTAAATGGTTTACAAAAAAATATGCAAAAACTAAAGAAGGGATTTATTTACGAATTTGTTAACAGAAAATATTTTCTTGGCGGCGCTCAGTCTCTTAGTTAATGCTTAGTTCTATTCCCCGATTCTGGACAGATTTCCATGTGTTAGTTTTCCACAGTCTCTCCCCATTGCTATTGCTATTGTTGACCGCCGCACGCGTTTTCATAAACAAAACACCGAAAACTTGAGGGAAACCAAACCAAAAACCAAACAAACAAACTGCAGTACACAACGCGTGGCAGTCGCAAGTTTATAAAATATAAGGAGCGGGATAGAGTAATAAAGAGTTAATTTATTGAATATATCATAAATATAGGATTTGAGGTTTTCTGAAATGTTTAAAAAACTTTCAAATAATTTAAATCTTATAAAGTATACTTGAACAACAGTTTTCTTTATTTCCTGTTGAGCCAAAACGAAAGACTTGTCCCTGAATATATTTCCCAAGAAAGTTAATCAAAGTTAAAGCCGATTTATACCCTATTATCTATCGATCCGCTCCTGTTGGTGGCAGCATCTCTTCGGTGCCACGAAGTTCGTCTATTTGTTTTCCAAACAAGCCTCTTCTTTCGCAGACAGGCAGGCGGGCCACAGATGCAGCTACAGCCTCAGAGCTCCTCTAGTTCCACCTCCTGCTCCTCCTCTCCTCTCCAGTTCAAGTGCGTTCAATTTTCAATAAATCCATAAAATTCAGCTTCGCTCCCCGCAACCAGAAAAGCCACACAGCTCCTTCTGCTCAACCTCCTCCTCCTTGCTCTCTCGGATAGATGTCTGGGCCAGAGTCAGTCAGTCCCTGGCTGCATTTTTGTTTTGGTCTGGGCGGAGTAAACAATGCACTAAAAGCAGTCAGAGGAGAAGGAGGAGCAGGAACTGGGGGCCAGAGGAGTTGGCTCTATAGCACATGCTGGCAGATGAGTCACAGGACTGTGGAATCGACCATAATTTCTGTGATTATTTTGAACCAATTCTAAAATCTTTAAAGTTGTATTTTTTGAAATCAATTTTATGCAAAGTCTGCTTACTTTTCTGGTGCATTTATTTATGCACATTAAGCACATTGTAATCTCTGGTAAATATTGTTTCAAGCCAAAGTTTTATGTTAACTTTTGTTTACTTGCTGATGGACATACAAATAAAATAAATTACCAAGAGCACATAGCGTGATATTCAAACAAAATAATGAACAAATCAAATCAAGGGTAAAGTACATTAAAGAAATCTTAATATGGATTAAGTATTTAAGCAGATTTATTAATTTAAACCCCATACTTCCACTGTGCAGCCGTTGGAGTTGTGAAGTTTTCCCTTTCTAAAGATACAAACTTGTGCAGTCTGTTGATGCTCTACGGTCCCTGGGCCAGCGTCATCTGTAACTCATCATTTCAAGAAATATTGCTCTTTTGCATACCTGCTGCAGCAGTCTCTGAGTTCATTTCATCAGCAATTGATTCTGTGTTTTCTGCTCTTTCTGTCGGGTTAACAGAACTTAATTCCGACCGATCGGCGGGGTGGTGGGATTTCAATCAACCCTGGCGGACGACGACGACGCCACCGCAGACATAATTTATTGCCACTTTTCGCAACGATTTCCATCTCCATTGCATTGATGTTTTTCCTCTCCACGAGAGTTACCGTTCCCGTTCCTCTGGTTGTTCCTCGGCGTAACTAATTGATTGGAGGATGCTCCAGGAGCTGCTCACTTGGGCGAAAGTTAATTGGCCTGGCCCAGACAGGCCAACACAGGTACTTGTGGCCACTTAAGTGCGTTTAATTAATGCCAGCCGCCGCGTCGACCACGGATTCACCTCCCCAGGAGAGAGAGAGAGGAGAATGTTTGGGCATTAGATACGCATCCGGAGGTAACAAGCGCGTCGCCTGTTCTTGGTTAGAACCTCGACGGAATTGGCCAACGGAATCACTTAATCCAATGCAAGCGAACCAGAACTTGTGCAATTTTCCCCGCCTTGTTGTTGTTTTTACTGCCTCTGCGGGGTGTATCTGTGCATCTAGAGAGTCGAGGACGTTACCTTTGCTTAAAGTTTTAGTTAGTCTTTTATGACTTTTAAAAGGAATAATGTGAGAGTTTGTTTAGGGAATGTTCCAATAATTCCAATTCTTTAAATATTAATAATAATATTATTATTCCACCTAAATGTCAGGGCATTTAATTGTCGGTTTAACCCCCTGACTCCTGCGTGGGTTGATTTCCTCCTCTCTGCTAAATGTTTAGCGGCGGCTGTCAACTGACACCACCGCCAGTAGTGACTTTTGGTTGCCAAAAAGTGGGTGCAGCCCAGGGAAGAGGGAGTCCGAGTCTCACCTGGCTGCCGTTGCTGCTGTGGATTATCCTTTGTTGGCCATCGACAACAAGCACAGCAGCAGCCAGCAGCTAGCAGCGAGGATGCGAACCCAAAAACATGAAACCGCTTCGTGCTGGCTTTCTTGTTTTTACTCCACCCGCACTCGGAGCCACCTCGACGCACTTTTCGCGGGGAGCTTAATTGTGAGGTGTTCAAGTGAACTCTGATTGCCGCTGTCCTGGTTCCAGCTCCTCGCCGGCGTTAATTGGGCAGCAGCAGCAGGCGAAACATTTGGCTGCCACTTTGATGCCCTGCCGATGATACTGCTGCTGCTCCGACTTCAACAAGCTGCAGTCGCCGCAGTCCCGAAAATTTGCATTTCAAGCAGCCCGCGATTTATGGCCGTTGAGGATCCTGGGGGAGATGATGGTGCTTCGGGGGAAGCTGTGACGAATCCAATTATGAGACGCGCCAGCTGGGAGGGACACAGAGAGGAGAGAGTCCAAGGCCTGAGCCGGAGTCTGACGGGTGCCATGTGCCTGATGCGATAATGCGCCATCAAATGGCCATAAATAAGGCGCACAAAGCGGATTAAGCGTTTTGTTAACAGATTTATATTGAGCTGAATTATGAGCCAGGGGGCGAGTTGAGATTTAATGAGTCTCCGTTGAGATCGGGATCAATGAAATTAACGCGAGCTCTGGGATAGGGAATCTTATCAAGGGGAAAGTCTTTAGTTTTGATTTTAAAGTGTAATAAAATGTAATACTTTCAATTTTAAGATTAAATTCTGATAGATTCTAATTGATATATATTCACTTTCCACTCGGCATAGAATCCAAAATTGAGGCATAACCTAACCAAATGTTGTACTCCATTGATTGGCCCCGAATTATAATATTTATGCATTTGGTAGTTGGCCTCCAGCTGACATTTCACAAGCTGCAAATACGAAATCCCTGCTTCAGTTGCTGTCACTTCCACTTTGGCTCTAGTTGTGTTTCCATTGCCAGGGAACAGAATATGAATTAGAATTGATGGGGAAATGCCAAAACAAGAATTTATGTAGATATTTTCCTGATAAATTCATGGAGAGTTTGCAACTTGCAACTTGCAGAGAGAATGTTGCTGCTGTTGCCGTTGTTATCGATTGAAAGGACATGCATATGATATTTGTTTCTCCTTTTCTGGCCATTTATTTATCGAATTTAAGTGCTCCCCAAAGGGGAAGGGGGTAGAAAAAAACTGTGACACTCCTGGATGAGAGTGCATCCATCCAGGGTGAACAGTCACTTAATGTCCAGTCCGAAAAAAAATTACAGTCACCCGAAAACAAAAAAAGAGCCTGCAAAAATGGTTGGAACGAACTTTTTTAAAAAAGACTATAAAAACTCAGCTCCAAATTGCCCCCGAGGGCAGCCGGGGCACTTGGCAAATTGAGGCTGCCGCTGAAGAAGCCGACGCCGCCGCCTGAACGGAATCAGGCGGGGATTGGCACTGTCGTTGGCCCCGCCGGGTAGGAGGATCATCCTCGTCATCAGTCGATCGACGAGTGGCAGCCTCGTGCTGGGGCCCGGACTGACTGTGCAGCTGAGCGTCGAATTAAGCAAATTACGGTGGGCTCCCAATGATCGATCCGAATTGCTGCCCCCTTCTTCGGTTGCCGCCCTACCCCGATCCATCCCCCCAAGTGCCGCTGCTGGAGCAGATGCCGCAATTTGCCTTAATGCCCAGGATTATGTCCGGGGCTCGGCTGCGAAAGCTGCAAACTGTTGACTCTTTTTTTGTGCCGTGTCCCCTCGAAATTGGCGCATGTAAATTTCTGCGTCTGCACTTGGACAGTAAAAAGTCGCTGAACTGTAAGGATCAGGCATGTGGATTGACAGGATAAGTTGGTTAAATAATACAAATTTTGAATGTATTTTTATTTTTTATAATTTTTATAAAGATAATATTTGCAAGTACTTTATGTTTATTTTAGGTTTGAGTTTGATATATTTGGGCTTCTAAATCTTGAGGTTTTATTATATTTTTATATACTATTTGTATTTATTTATTATTATAATATTTATTTTCAGATTATAATCGAGTGAAAGCGGCTAAATTAAATATAAGAATCCAAGTGCTAATTGATATTAAAAGGAAAACGATAACAAAAAGTGAAAAAAGCAAGACGATTCGGTGAGTGCAATTCCTTATTATTTGTTTATATTTTAAAATGATATAAATTTATATAATTCCCTTAAAAACATTTTGGGGTAGAAAGTTTGTTCTATGATTTTTCATATTATAGGGAATTAATGCAATCACCTTCTTCTCTAAGCTTTCCCTGCTCTGAACTTCGATTCGCAGGCTATCCTGCCTGCTCCTGGAATTTTGTTCCCTCCTCCTCGTGCCTCGCTGACATTTGTGTGTGCGCTGAAATATTTTTTGAATGCAGATTTTTCACTTAAAATTATTTCAATTACGCCAAGTGCAGGGAAAGAAGGAAGCCAAGGATTGGGACCTGGCGTTTTTTTGTCGTTTCTCGTCCTCTTGCTCTGAAAGGCAGCTGCTGCTGCAGTTTGGCTTTCAGTTCTCAGTTCTTCGCTCTCAGTTGTCGCTTTTGAAGCCGGCAACTTCAGCTGCAAGTAGATTAAATGCCACAACCGCAAACAGACAAACTTGGTCAATTATTTTCAACGGCGGACACAAATTATTGATGCAGGTCCTCCCCTTTCGGAGTCTGGAGTTTAAAAAGCCGCCCGGACCCAACCGCAGCCTGCAGCCGAAGCTCATCAATCTGCCGGAGACTTTGGTCCTCTGCTCGAGTGAGAGAATCGCAGAGACAATGGACCTGTCCCCCTTCGCCTCCGCCTTTCTCACAGAAAGAAGGTCTTCATTAAATTAGTGAAATGAGCAAGTCGACTGCCGAGGATTCAGCTGCTGCCTCAACTGGAACACTTGAAGAAATTAATTGAACTATATCTGGGCAAAGTTTTGATGGGCTTAAATGCGACTTTTAATGGGGTTTCTCCCAACGTTTGGTTGTGGAAAAAAATTGCTTCAAAGTATAGTTAAAATACACTTTATCTTGACGTATTTACTTACTTGGTCAAACTATTAATTAATACTTAAAAATCTTTCTCCGCTCAACTACAATTTTAAGATTTTGGCTCATATTTATGATATGCTTATTCTTCCAAGTGCAGAGTCTTTCATTGACTACTTCTGAGGGCTCGAAGATGCCATTCAGCCGCATTTAACGTCAGAAATATTTGTTGTCAACTGTCAGTGGACGACTTCGCCTAAACTGGATCCAATGCTCGATCTCCAACGAATCCAGGTGACGACTTAACGAGAAGGTGATCCTCTGCGATCGGAGATCACTCTTCGTTCCCGGCTGTGATCGCAAATGGCTGCTAAATTGGCTCAGCCGTCTGGGTGGGTTTGGCTGTTCGATTGAACCATCAATGTCTCATCAAAATGCGCTCTGTTTTGGGTGGCGGCTCAGTGCAGAGCTTGCTGCCGGCTATTGAATTACCAGAGCCGAGCTGGTAGCCAAGTTTACAATTTCATTTTTCGGCCACGTGAAATCTAAAACCATGAGGCTAATGAGGCCAACACCACCAACCACCACCACTCGATGGGGTAATGCCACTGCCAGAGAACGCAGAACAATGTCCAAAAGCCGGTGGCTAATTTCAGTTTTTGTTTGCTATTAATTTCTGGCGCTGTCCAATTTCGCGATGCCCCTCAAAATGTTGGCCTATTGATTGCGGCAGTTGCATCAAATTGCTGGCTAATAACCAGGGATTTTTGGCCCAAGCTGGAGGGGTTTCGGTTTTGGAACAATGTGATGTTAAAGCATTGTGATGTTTTCCTTTGAAAATGTAGAGTTTTAACGAGTTGATTAGGTCGGAAAAAGGACCAGAAACCGTCTAAATAAAACCTTACTTTACCTCTGATTCGCTTGTCAGGAGAATTTAAATATTAAAACACACAACTATTCTTTAGTTTGATATTTTATTGAGCAAGAAATCTCTTTAGTTTATTTTTTGTTATACTGCATATATTATATATAAAGATATTTTTATGTCTTTAAGCTCTGGTTTGGCATTATAACTAAGTAGGCTGACCTGATGGACGGGTGTCCATCGTCGGTCAGTTAGCGACACAAACCCGATCCTAAGTCTTTGATGTGAGCCAGGCTCAGTTCTTGAAAGGCCTTTGAGCAACTCTCCTTCTTCTCCTCGCACTCCTTTGGCATTGGCATAAGATACAAGTTGAAACTTACGGGCTAAGAGTATTTTGAGCGTTCCCCCTCTTCAAGCGGGAGCCAGGGATTTAAGGGATATCCGATATGTTATTTGAGCACACTGTCCTTCCTGGGGATGATGGGTCTTACCGACTAGTGACTAGACTAAAGCCTAGGGGCAGAGAGCGTATGCAGTCTTTTAGGCTCCCTCTCACCCCATTCCGAGGTCATGCATCAGGTGCTGCCGGATCACCTGACCCTCCTCCTCTGCCAGCAGCTGGGCTGTGACCGTGTTGACCAGATTGAAGGCTATACCAAAGGCACTGAACAGGCACCAAACGCCCAGGGCCAGCCAGCGGAGGGGACGTGGACGTAGGCCTCCATCCAACTGCCGGAGGAGCAGCAGGCCCACACTGATTCCGGCCAAAGCTCCCGTCATGTGAGCAATATACGAGACTGAGGGCCGTGTCTGCAGATGCTGCACTTCCAGTTCGCGTGTGTAAAAGGAATAGCCCAGATCGCAGACAACTAGGAATGATAAGAAGGATATTTTACTGGATTATTTTACTCCCAATTTGAATACTCACCGAACACAATCACCGCCATCAGCTGGACAACTCCGTGTCGCATCTGACCAAAGTTAAGCAAGAGGCTGGCCAATTGGGCGGCCAGTAGGGCATAGACTCCGCCACTGGCACCCACCAAAAACACCTCCGAATCCACCACCGAAGTGCCCAGGGAACCAGCCAGGACTCCCGCCATATAGATGATCCCAGTGCGCAGCGATCCGTGTACCAGCTCCAGGGGCAGACCAAAGAGCAGCTGGGTGAGGACATTAAATCCAAGATGCCGCCAGCTGGCATGGAGCAGGGCGTAGCTGAAGAACCGCCACAATTGGAGGCGCTGGTCAGGGCGATACACCAGCAGGGAATCCTCCGGTGGCTCACAGCCCACGCACACAAAGACAACGATCTTTTGGGGAATAAATCAGAGGAAGATGGCAGATATTATTTCGGGTTTCATTTTGTAATTAAAGGCTGTGTGGCCCAGGCAATCTTCTCAGTAAACCAGCAAAGCGGGAACCCCCATTCCCAGCCCCAGAGTTGAGCAAGCAAGAGGAAAGGCAGCAATAAAATCATCAAACCCACAGAAAGCCGAGACAGTTGAGTGTTGCTTTTGGGGGGAAAGGGTCGGCAAAAGCAACCCCCAAAGGCGCAGACTGCCAGCAGACAGCGACGAGACGTCGCCATCAATTTTTCCCCCAGAACCCTTGGGCTTCTCCTCCTTCTCTTCCTTATTTGCTTCCCCCAATCCTGGTTCTCCCCCTTTCTCCTTCTGGCGGCGTCCAGTCTGTGCAAAAAAGCCAGACGCGGAAAACAAATCGTAGACGTGTTGGATTTTTCGCACGCACTCTGTGTGTCCGGCTTCTCGTATATCCTTTAACCGGAAGCCAACTTCCATTTACAAATGCATTGGAATGGTGGGCCCTGGGATATAAGTATTCAGTGTGCGTCTGTGTGTGGCCCTGTCGGCAATTTGTTTGCCTTAAAAGTCAATTGCTGGACCAGATCGACCAGAGAAGCGATACTCTTAGTTCTTTTGGGGGGAGAGTGTGAGATGCTGGCAGGAATGGGGCTGAAATATGATACAGCATCTTTGTTATAGCCGGGCAAACAACCCTCTTCGAAGGCCATCTCGTTTAGCTCGAGACAAGGCCCCAGGCAGACGTGACTGCAAGACAAAGTGCTATATGTTAGGGAGAGTAATGGAAATTGAACTGAAACTGCCCAAAAAAAAAATAAAAAAAAAGAATTTTTAGTCGGGTTTTAGATGCAAGAAGCTATAATTAAATTTGTGAAAGTTTTATTTAGAATAATATTCCTTAAAAACCCAAAGAAAAAGCCCTAAAAAGTCAATTATAAAGATTAGAAAATAAGAAAAGGCATCCCAGACAACATCCCTCCTTTGACAATAATAATATAATAGGTAAACCCCCATAATCTTCAAGACTTATCGTCTTATAAGTAATTGCTTAAAGATCAGGGGTTAGCCGTCAGCAGCGTCTCCACAATCCCCACAAGGGTTGGCACTGGCGGAACTTCGATTTGGCGGCAATTAAACCGCACCAAAATGTGGCCAGAATGTTGTGCTTTCCAGCGATGTCATGGCAACCTTCTGCCCCCAACCCTTGGTTCACCCCAAAATGTAGCTTTTTACGACCCTCAATCAACCCTCTCGGGTGTGTGTAATCGCATTAAAAAGCGGTCACATTTGGGGGAGCCCCCAAAAACTCACTCACCTCCAGGAGCGAGGCCAGGACAATGAAAACGGGCGGTGGCATCCACTTGGTGGAAGACTTGGCGGCCGCCACCCCCTCGACCAGATGCTTTTCCTTGTGACTTCCGCTGCTCCCCCATTTGGAGACCGCTGCTGCTCCGGATATTCGCTGCAACGGGTGCGCCGTCGCCGCCATCAGCTGGTCACAGCAGACGCCCAGCACCAGGCCGGTTTGTGATGACGACGACGATGCTGATGATGATGACGGAGCTGGCGGCATTTGCAAGACAGTGCTGGGCGGCATCTCTCTCTCTCTGTGCTCCTTTCCCTCCTCCTGCTGGCTATGGGGATTTCTATTTTTGGGGCGTCTGCCTTGTGACGGTGCCCCACTTAGCAGGAGCAGTTGAACCGGCGGCGGAGGCGACGACGGAGATGGCTTCTGTCATGGTGAGATGAGCGGAATGCTGCTGTCTGGCCCCGGTGACGGCCTCCTGGAAGGAAACAGTCAGGAAATGATCACTTGAAGAAATTGTTTTCTTTATTGATTAATATTTCAAACAGGAGTTGTTACAATTTCTAAAACTATTTATTAAATCTATCAAAATAGTTACGAAAAATTTGTCAAAATTTGATATTATACTGAGAATTTTATTTTGTATTCCCAAGTTTTTTTTTACTGCATTCTGGAGGGGATTACGTGGTGCTGGCTATGGCCAAATTAGCTCAAGGTTGTCTCGTCTTCAGCGCCTCCTGTCTCCTGTCTTCTGTCTCACTGCGACATGACGACAACTGCAGCGCAATTTCTGGCAGAAAACGGCGACGACTATATTCAACATTCGACATAGCCAGAGGCGCCATCATTCAGGTCTTTATCCCCGGCCTCTCCCATCTCCCACCCGGCTGATTCCCCCCTTTTTAATGGCCCTAGACGGCCATAAAAGAGTCGAGAGAATTTATTTCTTTTTTTGCAAATTTATTTCCGCTGCGGCGTAGCAAAGAAAGAGGCCAAAATGCAACCCCAAAAAGTGTTCAAAGACTAAGACGAAATTCCGAATTCTTATTCGAAGTGTAAGGCAGCGTCAGGGCCAAGTCAAAAGAATGGCCAAGTGGCATTTTGCAATAAGCCATGGCTTTTCGGGAAGGATATAAAGCCCGTCAAGCCTATGATCGTAAATCTTGAAATTAAATTTCAAGAAAGAACATAAAAATTGAGGCCGAATCAAATATTTAGTTTATTGAAATGCAAACTGCAGGAAATGTTGCTGCCTCATTTATTGTAGGAAACACTTTTTTTTCGGACTAATAGCGACTCGCTACTTTATGTTCATGTTTTGGTTTTGCCTAGTTTATATTTTTGGTTTAGTCCGGACTCCTTTTACTTCTGGTTTCCCATGGCGTGTCCTGTTCCTTTCTGGCAGGCTGCCCACCACCTCCGTTCTCCTCGGTTCTCCTCGGTTCTGTTGTGGTGCTGTGCAGTTGCTCTTGGTAATGAGTTTTAATGGTGATTACCTTTGGCCCAAAACAACAGAAATAGTGGTGGTGGAGGTAAAGGTCCTGTGTCGTGTTGTCCTCTTGTATACCTCCTGGTTGCTTTTCTGTGTCTGTGTTGTGTGTTGTGTGGAGTTTTGTTGCCCAAAAACGAGTTTCGCAGACGGAAGTGTTGCTCTCGGTCTTCCCCTTAATGATCCTGGCAAGCACACAACTGGCAAACTGGTTAATGGAACCCAAACCGAAGGGGCAGGCGCATGCCAAAAACTGTAAAAATATCGACAGGTGTATCCTTAATGTCCTTAAACATCGATTCCTGGTAGCTTCGGTCTGCTTTTTCAACTTGCTGCTCTGCTGCTTTTTGTGTGTGTGCTTTTCAGCTTTGCCGTGTTGTCCTTGGCACGCAACTTGTGTTCGTTCGTTTGCAGGACACTGAAACGCACAATATCCTTGAAACAAACATCGAACTTCCTCTGTGTGCCGGTCGGTGCTCCTTCTCGGCTCCCCATCTCCCGGCCCTCAGTGTTTGCCTTCCTGCTTGGCTCATTTGGCAAAGGCAAAAATCGAAGTTCAACTCGCAGTTGAGGTTGATTATGCAAGCAAAACAAGCAACCAACCAACCAACCTCCTTGGAAGCTTTACCAATAATTTTACTACTTTTCATGATATACGAAGAAAAACTCAAAGAGTTTGTATTGTAGGCAGACTCTCAAAAAACTATTTAATAGTGGAAAAATTTCTGGAAAAAATTAAAGGTAGAAATATAATTTCCTATTAAAAAATACAACAATTTTGTATTTAGAATTTACTATTCAAATTTAAGTGAAGGCCATAGGAGCAAATTTTATATCTTTTTTATTGGGATTCCGATTCCAATTCATTAGTAATTTGGTCTTTCTGCGTGAGCAAGATTCATTGGCTAAATATAGCCGCCAAGCAAAGTGAATCTCCAAAGAAACAAAAGCAAAGCCAAAGAAGCAAAAACAAATACAAAGAAACAAAAGCAATAGAAAATACAAACAAGCAAAAGCAAATGCAAAGACGTAAGCATAGCAACGATCTTGTTCGGCGCCCAACTTATGTTTGATTCTCGCTCGCCACGTAGACAACTCCCATATTGTCTAGTGGTTAGGATATCCGGCTCTCACCCGGAAGGCCCGGGTTCAATTCCCGGTATGGGAAACAATTGTGGAATTTGTTTCTTTTTGTTTTTTTTTTGTTTTTATTGGAATTGTATTATTTATTTTTAATTTCAAATGACTAATATTTTATTATTATTTTATATCTAAGTATAAAGAAAAGTTAAATATAGATCATTGGAATAGAAAACCGCATTGAACAATTTTTGGGACCTTATCAAGTCCCATATTGTCTAGTGGTTAGGATATCCGGCTCTCACCCGGAAGGCCCGGGTTCAATTCCCGGTATGGGAAGTTAAAAGGACGATTAATTTTTTTCATTATCCTTTTCAAGCGTTAAAACCAAAAACACAATTCCTTGCCAAAGGAAAATAAATCAAAATAATAATTTCCTAAGGAATCAGCAATATATATAAATAATAGATTCGAAATTATTTTTATACATTTATTATTAATTTATTTTGAGAGCTATGAATCCTGCGAATTTGTTAAAGACTAATTTATCCTTCAAGTTGTAAACAAACCCCAAAAACTCAATCCTTTCCAAAGGAAAATTCAATAAAAATTATAATTTCCAAAGGAATTAACAATATATATAAATAATAGATTCTAACTTATTTTTGTAGGTTTATTATTAAATTATTTTAAGAGCCATGAATCCTGCAAAATTGTTAAAGACTAAGTTATCATCCTTTTCAAGTTTTAAACAAACCCAGACACACAATTGCTTTCCAATGAAAAATTAAATCAACAATATCTATAAATAATGGATTTGTTTTTATTTTTATAGATTTATTATTAAATTATTTTGAGATTCAAAAATCCTTCATAATTGAATTTTGCCTTTTTGCCCCCCACTAGACAACTCCCATATTGTCTAGTGGTTAGGATATCCGGCTCTCACCCGGAAGGCCCGGGTTCAATTCCCGGTATGGGAAGCCAGAGTATAAAGGTTTCTTTTTTTAACATTCATATTAAAAATTGTTTTTTAGATTTTATTTTAAAGCAGTTTTTGCATAAACAGATCTGTATTAAAACTAATTTTGTTATTATATTCATTTATATTTAGAAATTAAACAGAATACAACTCTTCAAGTTCATTGCCATGATCCTTCAGAAAAATAATCAATGCTGCCATGGGAAACTTTTTGCTCTAGTTTATTTTCCGGCTGTTATTTTAAGCCCATTTTTTGGACCACCTACGAATTGGGCAGCCCAAAGAAATTCCGTTCCGTTTGCTGTTCTAAATCTCCGAAATCTCGTCTCGACATCAAGAGCAGCTTCTTCTCCATTCTTCTGTTGAAATTGCGCAAGCCCAACAATGGCTATCTCTCTTGTGGTTTAAATTTTATGTTGAGCGTTTTATGGTCCAAAGGGGGGGCCAGTCTGCCGTCCAGATCCGGGGTCCGGGTAAGGGCAAGTGTTTCACACAGTAAACACAAGTTAATGAAATTAAAACGTAAGCAGCAGCAGCAGCAGCAGACACACACAAAAACGCAATAAACACAAAAGAAATTACAATTAAATTGAAAGCCCAAAGAGAAAGACCAACCAGCCGCCCCCCACTCCCCCTGCCACTGCAGCTTGACATGCAATCCGAATGGAAATGAACTTTGAAGCCCTTGCGGCCTGCGTGGGTCGACTCGGTGGGCTGTGTTCCCCAGCCCCCAGCTCTTCGGCTGCTTCCCAGTTTCCCAGTTTCTCAGCTTGAGAATTTGAAGTTGCCGGCTATCACGATGCTCCACTTGCCCCTCTCGCGCATTTTCCTCTGGCTGATGGCGTGCGCGACTTTTAATCGCATTCGTTTCAATTGTTGGAATTTTATTGTGAAACCCGGCTAAGACTTTGGGCGTTAAAGCCTGCCTTCCAGCCACCCCATTCGCCGGGCTTTCCACGTACAACACACATATCTTTCATAACGCTTCATTATCGGTCTCCTCACATAACTAAAATGCGAAAAGAAACCTTTGAAGAAATTAAGAAAACAAAAAAAGTGAAAACCTTTCCCAGAGATGATGATGGGTCACAGTGAAAGGCTTTCATGGGTGAAGACTGTATGACAGAAAAATATTACAAATATTGATTGTGACATATGATATTTATTGTATTAAAATTAATAAGAATTTTTAAGAAAGAGTGGTCCAAAAATATCCTCGAACCCATAAAGCTTGGCTTGGCTCCTAGCTGAAAAATAATCCTTTGCATTTCCTTATTTATTTATTTATCAAGTAATTTATTTATAAAAGTATACACAACACTTTCCCCGGTGTATAGATTGCACATAATTTTTTTTCTTTGATCCCATCGTAACCCTGCGTAAGAGCCACCCACCCACCTGGTAAACATTTTTCAATTATAGTTTTATAATAATTTTTCCGTCATTGTTGGTGTACGAGTGGTAGTAGTTGCTCACTGTCTGTTTATTTGTTGCTGCTGCTGCTGCTGCGTTTTGTTAATGTAACTTTCTTCGTTATTCTTTCACTTTTCGACCCGCCCACTTGCGAGCTGGCAACTTGTTTTCCATAACTTTTGCTCTCGACCCAAGGCATTTAAGCCGCGCTGTAATTATATATTTTTTTTTAGTACATTTCTCTTGCTATTTTTTGCTTGCCACTTCTTTGGGTGGTGGGCCCTGCGGCTCCAGTAATTAAATTTGTTTTTTTTGGTCTCTGTCCCTGCTGCCCCTTTCGATTGCTTCAAAAACTCTGGAAATGCAACTCTAACCGTTGAATCCTTTTTCCCTTCAATTTCCCAGGAATTGCATAATAATTTTGAATGTGTTTCAGCCAATTTAGTTCGCCCATTGAACTGCATAAATCAATAAAGACAAGTACCTCAAAAAATGGCAAGGAGACGTTCTCACACACACACACACCATATGAATGCCCATATATATATATATATATTTGATAAACTAAAGAAAGTTGAGGGAGCGAGCAAATAACGCAAACACAAATAGTCGTCAGCATTATGTAAATGAAATGTTTGCCCAATGCAAACACAAAATGCGGTCGGTCGACTAAGGAAATCTAGAACAGCAGCTCAAGGAGCTCTTGGGGGTAGGGAGGGGGGTGGGAGCTCACTGCAAAAATATATATTGGATAAAGCAATTACCATCCAAGGTTGGGCAAATAAAAGCGATATGTTTGGCAAGGTAAAATATATGTAAATAGCTGCTAACAAAAATAGTAATTGGAAAATATGTATAAATGTTCCTAGATGCTGCCTGATAATTGTAGGCTGGCAATTTCTTTACAATCCAATTGGAAAACCTCTTTAAATGGGATCTGTGGAAAACCGCAATTCTTCGTGAGGTTCGTATCTTCTCTCTGCCCAAGTATTTATAGCTTTTCGTATATTTCTACGACTTCGCGTCAATGCACAAATCAGTTAACGTCTGGCAGACGTTCCACGGCGGACGACAGACAGACTTAATCACCTGCAAGCTGCAGCGACAAAAAGACACCACCACTGAGTGACCCGAGTGCCACCTGACCACTGCTGCTGTTGTTGTTGTTGTTGCTGCCTAAACAAGTGCACCGGGTATCCATGTTTATTTTACGGTTCAACGATTATTACCAGTTATTGTCTAATGCCGCCGTAAAAGGGGCCACTCCGCCGGCTCAGGGGGGAAGCTAGCGGTGGGAGAGGTCACACGCCCCACCACAACACTGTAAACCAGCCCTGCACAACCCTAGCCTGCCACTCTGTCCGCCCAAAGCAGACAACGAACAGCAACCACAAAGCGGAAGAAAGGAGGAGGCAGAGCCGGGGCAGACCAGCGGCAGACAGCAACTGGGAAACGGAGGGAACTGAGTGCGGGAAAGGGGCTGCGTTTGGACAACTTTGGACTGCGACGGCAACTGCCGCCACTGCCACTGCAGTAGGTGTTGCCTGCAACCACCGATGGTGCAAGGTCCAAGTGGGTGAGGAATGCACTAAGGGAAAAACTTCAGTTTGAATATAAGCAAAGCTGAAAGTTTAAAGAGATTGTTTATAATTTTAAAATAATCAAAAATCATTTGTAATTTGAAGAATAATTTTTTTTTATTGTGCCAATATTTTTCTAAAAGCGTTAAGAAAATTTCTAAAATATTATTACATTTTTCCATGTGCATTTCGGATTCATATCTGAGTCTGAGTGTAGGTTGGTCCCTGCTCATTTCGCTATCAATATTTCAAACACGTTCCAAAACTTTTGCCTTTTTCGGAAGGGAGTCCAAGCTGCTGAAAGAGAGGGAAAAACGGAAGTTCACACGGAAATATAGGAAAATACAAGAATAATAATAAAGCGAAAAAAAAAAATGAAAGACGACAGACAAACCAGACAAACATAATGCTCGTTCGTTGGTATATATAATCAAGGAAAAAAAACACAAAAAACGGAACAACCAAAAAATATGAAAGAATGAATCACGCAATCGTATCGAATCGAATCGGGATGGCTAAAGTTTCAGTTAGTTTGGAAATTAAACATTCCCGGACAAAGCCCAAAAGGGGGGAGGCCAATTTCGTAATATGGCAACTAAAATCGAAATCAAAATCGAAAACGAAACGAAAACTACAACTGAAATCCAAAGACGAAGAGCCAAGTATTTGTGGAATGCCAGGGAGGAAATGACAAGCGCTTTGGCACGAGGCCGCCACAATGGAGATTGTCAAGGAGAATCTAAATAAATAGAAGGGGAGGGAGGAGGAGACCAGACCATGATGATGGCCAGGGGAAATGGAAGTGGATGTGGTTTTGGTTGCTGGGCTGCCAGACGATGACATATCAATAAATTAAGCACGCAGCCGATTAAAGTGCGTGGCCCAGCGAGGAGACAGAGTCTAGACGAAGGAGAATCCCATAAACCACCCACAAAACACATACAGAGAAAAATTTTTAATTTAAATATATATTTCTAGGTATTTCCTCAAGCTAAGCCGTCATAAATTTTGAGCAAATTAATGAATAACCCCAATATTCATTTTAAATGAATTTTCTATGTAATTGTCATAATTATCCAATATTTGTGCGCCGTGCAGATATATCCCAGCCGCTATATACATACACGTATGGTCAGCAGATGGCACTGTGAGATCACTCGATTGAGAGCTTGATTTATGGCTTAAGAATTTCGAACCACTCCGATCTAATAAATATCTATGGAAATTGCAGCACGAACTCTCTGCGAGACATTGTGATAATTAACTTCCATGCAAAGATACAAAGATACCAACGGGTCAATTGCCCTCTTTCTCCACTGCCCCCCTGCCCCCTGCCTTGGCTGATTGTGTCGAGTGAGGCAATTTAATGCAAAAGCCATCAATTAACCCGCTTTTACCGCCAGATACACAGATACAAAAGTATCTTTCGCCGCTGCTCTCTCGAACGGTCTTCGGTCGGAGATGCAACGATTTGCACGTAGTTCCGTTAGCTAATTGGATGCTGATGGCTCACGGCCTCCGATTCCAATTCCGATTTCGATTTGGAAGGAAGGAAACTCTGCGGAAATTACCCCTTGGCCTGCATGGCAGGACGGCGCGGAACATTGACCCAGGGCAGGAATTCACTTGCGGCTCCTCTCTTTTCTTGTTTGCTTGTCCCCATGAATAATTAATTTATGATTTTTCTCATTGTAAATCATAACAATTAATGTAGCTTTAACTGGTCCAAGGAGGCGGAGTTGAGTGGCCAGCAGCATGACCAACATCAAAAGGCAATTATGCTCGCGCGGAGTGGGTGAGGCGAGAGCAGTACTGGAAAATGTTAATAAGAAAAAAAAAACAAGAGCGAGGGAGGGGAAATTCGCACGGTAATGGAAATGAAAATGGAAATGGCCTGACAAGCCTTTTGTTCTTGCGTTCTTTTTTTCTTCTTTTCTCTGAAAGCCAAGGGACAAATAAAAATAAAGAAGGAAACGAGGAAGGAACAACTTAGGAAGAAGTCGCTGTGGAATGCTAGACAATTTTTATTAGGCCAGGAAATTTGTAAAAACAGAACAACAATAAATAAAAGAGATATTTAAAGTGTTCCCTAATAATAATATTTACAATTTTTCCTATTTAACTAATTAATGTTCTCTTCTTAATACTTTCTGTTAAAAACTTATTTTACCAGTAAGTTTAATGATCAACAAAAAGAGTTCAAAGTTGCACCTGAATTAGGGATTTTCCAATAAATATTAGCCTTAATTTTTCTCTCATGATTTCCCCAGTTTTTCCAAGCTTTGCGATCCATTTTTCGTGCGACTTTCCACAAGCAAAGCCAAGAAAATTGCCAACTTTGAGCCAAAGCGGTGGGCCATTAATGAGTTCAATAGCTGCGAGCTGGGAAGAAGAAGAAGAAGTCGGGTGCAAATGCGGTTCACACCCCGTTTCCCTCCCGCCCCTCCTCTAACCTTTGGGGAGCTCAATGAACCGGACTTTGCCCCGCCCCGATTATCACATTTCGATTAGCGACGTCTACGGGTCTGAACTTCCAAGAGAACTGCCAAGTCTTGACCCGCCAACTGGCGTTCATAACCACATTAGCACCGCTGGCGCTGCCCTCGGATCCACCGATGACCCCGGTTCCCTCTAGATCACAGGTGCACAGGGAAAAATCAATGAAGTTTTCTTATTTTACTTTTACTTAATTTTGGCCTTGAAGTTTAACATTTCCCTTGACCATTTGATGGCTTCATATATAAGTTTTGTTTTAGTGTAAATTCATATATATATTTATATATCCCCCTTGAGCGATCTACATTCGCTTCCTCGTCGAGACATTCACTGGCGCAACATTGGCCAACATTGTTGCCGCAGAGAGTCAGTGGGTCCGTTCCGCCCCTGGACCGCCTCTACTCTTCTTTGGACGAAAGCGGCGGCGCCTACCTGTCCCCGGTTCCCTATCCCCCCGCCACCTGCCTATCCCCACACACCACTGCCTCTCTCCGCGCCTCGCCCCCTTTCTTGGCGTGGTAATTATTCGCGCTCAGGTGAGTACGCGAGTCTGCAAAGCGTAACTTGTAGCTTGTAGATACACTCACGTATCTCTTCGCACGCATCTACATATGGAAAGCCATGGGCATGGGCCCGAAGCTGGCAACTGGCTAGAGATGAGCAGGTGTAGAGCTTGAGATTAAGGGATTATCCTTGGGGATTATTAAACTCTGAGAAATCTTTTAATAAATTCAACAATTTGTTGAAAATTTATAATTATCATCGGCTTTCAAGTTAATTTATTGGAATATTCAACCTTAGATTGGTGTTACTTGTATTTGTATAAATGACTTTTGCACCTAAAATATATTTCAAAGAACATTTATCTATGCTTTTCTAGAGATGGCAAGAACCTTGAATTCTGTGAAAAAAGTATCACGATTATAGTGTTAAATAGTTATAAAAAATATCTTATTTGCCTTCGTGAGTCACTTTGCCATCGCTGACGCAGATATAGATGGACAAAAGTTAATCACCGTTGCCGTTTAACTCACTGAGCTTGTTGTTGGATCTCTCGATTCGGCTGGGAGCCGAGTCCGCGTCTGAGGCGCATAGTTTACATTTTATAAGTTAATTGAGTTAACTGTGCAACGCTCTCACTTTGCGCCCCCCTCTGCTTTCTTCGCCTTTCTCCGCGGTCATTTGCAGATGCAGATTGCTTGGGCATCCGCTGGCAGAGTATCTGTCGGATGCAGATCGCGGGAATCGATCATCGGTGGCAACTAGCCATGGGTGGCCCTGTGCCTGCGACGAGGAGTACTGTTTTAATTATAAACATTTTGCACCGCCGCCGCTGCTGTTTGTAAATCCGCATAATTCCGTGTTGCGGTTGAAAACATTAAAATTAAACAAGAACCAAAAGGAACACAATATATATATATATATATATATATATATAAATATGTATGCTGAAAAAAAAAAGAAATAAACAGACGCGGGCGTCGACCAGCACAATTTCTGCCGTTTGTTGTTTAATTGCCAGAATATTTCATTTCGCATCTGAGAGTATTCAATGTATTTTTTTGTGTGCCATTTTTTGTGCATTTCTGTGTGATTTCCCGCTCGCTTTTGGTTTTTCAACTTTGCTGTTTTCTTTTTTTTCACATTTTCACATTCTGTCAAAGTGCAATAATAACCCAAATAGCTGTGATAACTCTTTGTAAGCGATTTGCGTTTGGTTTGTCCGTGATTTTGGCTTAATTCCATCATAAATACTGGATGAGGACACTGATTTCAATTTCATATCCATTGCTGTCACCAATTAAAGGCCACTAATGCGGGGTTTTAGCAGGAGTTTTGGTTTTTTTGGGGTTGAATTATTGATTTTTAAAAGGATTTAAACTGATTTAGTGGGAGCTTTATGGATACCATAAAACTAAATTTCACCTAAAATTTTATCTTAAATATTGAATAAGAAATGAATCATAATAACGTGCTTATAAAAATTTATCAAAAATAAATACAAACGATTAGTGATCTCCCCAAGTTCAATCACTAAATCTATTATTTCGATCGTCTTGAAAAATAAAGAATTTTATTCATAAAATTAATCAAATTTAAACTTATTCATAAGTAAATTTTACAGATGATGTCTAAACATATATTGAATTATGCAATTAAAAAGTAAGTAAAATGCTGTTCAGATTCAGATTAATTTAATTAAATGCCTCAAAAAACTCTTCCGCTGGCAAATATTTGCTAATAAGCGTATCTTTTCTGTGGTAATAGGAAATACCCGTGTTATATACAAATTGTGTCAATAGCTCGGCTCTGATATCTGTGAGTTGTCAACTGCAAAGACCAACTTCAATTGCTGACGTCAAAGCCGCGGGGCCCACGCTTTGCGAGAAACCCGTTTTGGGACCCCTCCGGAATCTGAATCCCCCCTTCGCCCAAGTCTCTTATCGTTTGGCGGATTTCAGGTGTTCGTTCGTTCGCATTGCGTGGGCCTGACTCACCTTTGGCTCGGTTCGGTTCTCTAATACATAGAATGCGGCGACCCTGGCGGGGTTCCGTTTCACTTTTCGCCAGATTTATGCGCTTTGATTTTTTCTCTTTCTTTTTTTTTTTGTAGTTTTTGGCTGCAGTATCAACAGAATTTGTTGAGACGGTTTAGTGTCGTTTCACACGTAAGTGTGGCAGCCGGTAGGCACACAGTGGCCATTCCATTGAGTGAGACACACTCTTATTTATTTATTTTACACATTTTTAGTCGATAAGTAGCGCAGCGGAAATGATTAATCTCCGAGTGATGAAAGTTAACTTAAGTTAAAGTCTTGTAAGGGGTTATATCTGATTTTTAAAATTTTTCTGGGCGCGTGAATATCTCAGATTTGGCAGAAGATATTCTTCCAGTAAACCAATTTCCTTAAATCTTTAACTGATGAAGAACTGGGAACCGGAACTTGATTTTGTTATGAATTTTTATCTAATTTAAAAGGGATTTTTCAAAAGGATATTACATATTTTTGATTACAAAATACTCCCCAAAATTAGAACTCGCACAAAAAGGATCCAAAAGATATTCGGGGCGGCACACACTGTAAGTATCTGAAAATGTATCTGTAACTGTGGGATGCATTCTTCTCCCCTGCTTGTTTGTTTGCAGTTTGCATTGCAATACTTCTTTTGCACTTTTTTTGTTGCTGTTGTTGTAAATGTATTTGTTGTTGTTGGCAATTTGTTTTGTTTTTGTTTATCGCCAGCTCGCGAATCTTTGTTGTCTTATCTTGGCCCGCTCTTCTTTCATTTCTTACCTTTTTGTTCTGCCTTTTCTCTCGTTTTATTTTCCGGCGTTTCGCGGGTGCGCGCGCTCGAAATTTTCACCTCAGTCGAACTGAGCATTGATGAATGAATGTGCTGAGACAGGTGGACGGGGGCTGGGGGGCTGGGCAGGTGAGCCCAGAGGCGGGGGAAATCACCCCGATAAGCGATGAGTGTGCGGAGTTCCCTTGGCTGTTGGCTGTGGCTTTGGCTTTGGCTGTGTGCTTTTCGCCGCTGATTCTTGTGATTCATATTTCGGATTTGCATTTGCATTTGTTTATTGCGCTGGTTAGGCATTTTTAGCCCCCCCTTTGGGAGGGTTCCACCTTCTAAAATTTCGGTGTGAAACATATTTACGTGCAGACAACACGTTGTTCTCGCAATCTGCAAGAAGCCAAAAGAACGAAGAAGAAGTCGCCAACTCACTGCTGCAGCGCACACATTTTTCCTTGGCATTTTTACCCACATTTATTTTCGGTGCATTTCCGGCTGCCATTTGCCAGAGCGCACCTTATCCTACCTTTACCTTTGCCATTTCCCCTTTTAGTTTAGTTAAGCAAAAAGAAAACTATATGTTTTTAAGGAAAAAAGGTTAGCACTAAGAATGGATACCCTGGGAAATGGTAACGAGAGTTGGGTTTTATGTTTCGTTGAATATAAAATTATATTTTATACGAAAAACAATTGAAGTTTATTTTAAATACTTTTTATCTACGTTTTAAAATAATTTAAAAATGTAATTAAATATTTAAAATGTTGATATGTAACTTTAAACTCTGAGAAATTAAATGAATCTTGTTTTAGAAAGCCAACACGCCTTGAAAAGTTCAATTTAAAAGCAAACCAAACTTTAATTAAATATTATTGGCTTTAAATATTATTTATATTAATAAATTCAATATTATTATACCGAAAACAGGTTTTATAAACATCATTTCACTTGCAGTTTCTTCGATATTCTCAAACTGCTCAAGTTTTTGACTCTGGAAACCCATTTTTCTTTAGTTTTTTCGAATGCCATCATAGCCAGGGCAACTTCTTTTTGGGTATTCTTTGGCGGAAAAAGTGAAGCTTCCTTCGCTCTATTCATCTGCGCCCTTACTTTTGGCATAAACATTTCCTAAACTTTTATCTAATTCAACAAACTGCAGCAGCGGTGGCCAAGGCAGCAGCAAAGCAGCAGCAAAGAAGCAAAGCAACAAAGCAGCGACAGCTTCGCTTCATCCATTTTGCAAGGTTCCCAAGACATTTCCACATTTTCCAAGTCATTGTTCTTGTTATTATTGTTGTTGGGTGCTCCATCTTTGGGCTTTTGTTTTTCTTTTATTTATTTGTTGTGCGACGGCTTGTTGTTGTTGTTATATACATAAATATTTTTTTCTTCGCATTTTCAGTGTGTTTCAACTTGTTAGGCATTCAACTTTTCACATCGTTGCTCTGCTTCTTTTTTTTTTGTTTTATTTTTCCGCCGCGAAGGTTTTTCCTTTAGTTTTCCGTTGTTTTTTTTTCGGACTTTTCGCTTTGGTTTTGTGCAACAACACACACGCCACTTGAAGTCTTTTGTGTGTTGTTTGTGTCGCCCTGAGACTCTGAGGCGCCTCCGAAAAGGAGGGGGCGTGGCAGTTGCTTGGACTGAGGGTGGGTGAAGTGTAACTTCTGGCGGCATTTCAACCTCAAATGGTTACACAATCCGTCAGCTTTAGTGGAATTTATTAAGTTTCATCAGCATATAAACTGCACTTAATTTATTGGCTTTAATTCGTGTGAGCGGAGGCATGTTATGGATGTGCATCTATAAAATTTAGAAGGGATCTCACTGAGAGATATATATCATATATAATTCCAGTCACCCAGATTCATAAGCTTCTCTGATTCGGGTGCGATTTGCCAAAGTTTCTATATTTCTATCTGTATCTGCATCCAAGTCTGTGCTGCGTGTGTGCACCTTGAACCAGAAGACAAACTACAAACTCGACTGGGCCATTGTCTTGGCAGCTCAGCCCGGACTGTCTGCTTAGATTAATGCGAATGCTAGAGGGTCTGACACTAATGAAGGTCAAAGGTGGTCCGAAGGGCAAAAGGGGGGGGTCTTAAGAATGATTAAATACTATAAACTCTTGACTTTACGCTGAAATCTCTCGCCTTGAAAGTTCACATTTGAGAGAAATACAAATCGGTTGATGGATTTAATGCCAAAAGTCAGTCAGAAGTTCCGAGAGAGGAAGGAAGTGGCGGGTATAAATAGTAATTAAAGTTTTGCAAGTTTGATATTATTCTCAATTCTGAGCTTAGAAACCTTTTACTTGTATCGCTTCTTTCATAAGTTTTCCACTTCTGCACACAAAAACAAAGGAAAAGTAACCCAAAAATCGGTAAACAAAACTAAGCCATTAAGAAACCAGGTCTTTGGGTCTTTCTCTGCCACCATCTCTCTTTGGGCGTTGTAAAAAAGCAAACTTGACACAATTAAAAAAAAAAGTATATTTACAAACAAAAAACGAACGAGAGCCGTCAGAAAAATTAAAATGCATTGCGTATGATTTTTTTAAAAATAGCCAACGCATTAATTTTTTCGTATTTTCCATTGCACTCGACAATAAACAATGTAGAAAAAGCGAAAAACCTCAAAAAAAAAAGGCGACACAAAAAACGCAGCCAAAGAGACTAAAGCCCAAGGCAATGTCATTGAGTGCGTCTATGATTTGTGAGGCCAAAAACATATCTTCTGGACTTGATTTGAGAAAAGTTTTCAATGTGAAAAGTGAATAAAATTCGCATCGTTTCGATTGAATGGCAACACTTGTGGGGGAAGACTGCGTAAATAAATCATGGCAAGAGTGTAAACAAAAGTGAGCCAAACTTGGTTGGTGTCCAAACTGGGACTTGTGCTGGGTCCCGTCCCGTCCCGTCCCTCCCACGTGAAGCAGTAGCTCCAACGGCGGCGGCGGCGGCTCTACTTTTTTAGACAGCTAACCTCTCCATCGATCGTTGGCCACTCCTCTGCCTACACACGCACTCACGTCCCATGTTTCTTTGATTTGTGCTTCTTATTTTTTACTCACAAGACAAAAGACTATCTGCGCCAGTCAGTGGCCAAGAAGTTGGCCAGCAGAAGTAGCACTTGTCCAAGATCCCCACAAAAGATATCGAAAAATATGGAGCAGGGCAGCCCACAGCCATACTCTATATGTTCTATATATATGATAGATATGTATATCTTTCGAGGGGGGAAAAGTGGCGCTGACAGCTCGATGTATGTAATTCGCGTTTTACTCGCTACAAATCAAGGCAAACACTGCGTATACGCAATGTGTAAGATGCGGTGGGTGGCAAAAGGAAATGCAGTTGGCCAGAGAGCCACACAGTCACAGTCATAGTTAAAGCCACAAATACGGATGCCGAACGACAAGCGCAGATGTTTTTACAACCCAAAAGATACAAAGCAGACACAGATACCAATGCTGAAGCTGCTACTGCTGCTGCAGCACTGACAAATGCAGATTTGCATGCACTGGGATATAAAAAGAGGTCCTTAGAGCAGAAGGATAATATACATTTTTATTTCAATAGTTTCTTAGATAAAATAGAATAAAATTTCTTATAAAATTAACAAAAGTTTGGCTTAGTCTTCAGCTTCAACTTTTTATAAATCTTTGTCAGGATGAGATAATGATCCCTGAAACAGTTATAAATTCAGGAAGGACAAATCTTCAGTTTTAAAAACTCTAAAATCAATTTATAATCTTCTAAACTTAAGTAGTATTTTTTTTTCTAGTGCATTGACTCCAGTCAAATACGTTCAGCTTTTTGGCGTTGAGCTTCGCAACTTTTAAGCCGATGGATTTATTTATTTTTTCCTTTTTTTGTGTTGAGGTTTTCATTGGGATTTTTCGGAGACTGAGCTCTAGAAGTGATGGGGTGGCAAAGTGTTATGACTTACCGATCTGGGGGATGGGGGGGAGGTGGAGCTGTAATAGATGTGTTGGCTTTTTCAGGACATTCGAGGGGCCGCTCACAAGTTGTAGGGGTTGCGAATAGTAGAGATGCAGCTTCGCCTGGTAAATCCTAGTAATACATTTTCTATGCTTTTTGTCTTTTTGGCAATACGAAATAGAAAGTGTTGCGACTTTCTATAGTTTTCCCTTGAGTTTTCCTCGGCTATTTTCCTCTATAGGTTTTTCCGAACTGTTAGTGGCGCGCGTGATCCGCCGGCAGCCGTTACAAAGTACCGTTCACAACTGAGCTCGTTTTTTATGCGGCCCGATACTTTTATAGATTCGCAAAGTGCCGGGCCGGGCCGGGCCAGGAGGGGGTTCCTCGCGAGGGTTAACCTGTGTGTAGTGTGTGCAGTGTGTGCCAGTGTTAGTTGTGTTTTATTAC
Organism: Drosophila anomelani; assembly: GCA_035045905.1. Classification (NCBI taxonomy): domain Eukaryota; kingdom Metazoa; phylum Arthropoda; class Insecta; order Diptera; family Drosophilidae; genus Drosophila; species Drosophila anomelani. The sequence goes on from JAWNOO010000165.1 coordinate 18,693,222, forward strand.
ATTTTCACCCCTTTCGAAAAGCCGGCTCCGGCTGGCCAAGGTAACACCAACACAGAAACCGAAGCGGCGGAAAAAAGAAAGAAAGAAAAAAAACTTAAACAAACCCCTTGACTCTAACCCCCTGGTTTTGGCCAGGTGCAGCAAACATGTTCGAGGTTCGAACGTGTTGCCAAGTTTTCCTTTGTAGTGGCTTTTGGCTTATTTCTTCCTTTTCTTCCCTTTTTTGGTTTTTGGTTCCTTCGTGAAACGGTAAACACGAAAAGGAGTCCATCGACATTTAGCGGCAGCTGCAGGTGTGACGGAGATGCGGCCGCCGGGGGTAACAGTTATTAACAAGTTAGTCATTAAGTTAACATAACCCCCGCCAGGTCCCCATCAACAAGCATCTCATCTTCGTCTCTGTTTCCTGCTGCAAAACAGTATTTTCACTTTTTTGCAGTTAGCTTTAATTAATATGTTAACGAAGAAAGGAAAATAAACAAAGGAAAATCAATGGGGGTAACTTCAAAAATTTTATTTTATTACATTTTTATTATTAAAATTTACATTTAATATAGGAGAAACCCCAATAATGTTATTAAAATCAAATCACATAAGAAAGTAACTACTTTCCCTCTCGCTTGCCTTTTCCCAAAGTAAAAATAAAAACAAAAAACAATCATTGAAACCGAATCACTTGGAACTCAGCTGCTGTTTTTCGCCTTGTTTATTGGGTGTCAAAAGGTGCATCCATCAGATGCGCGATACAAGATACCACCAGACACGAGAGATACACTCACTTATGTGGGCTATCTCTGGGATCTCCGTAGGACGTAGACTCTCGACTCACGACTCTCTATTGTTCAGCGACTTGTTAACATATCGAATACAATTTTGAGACGAAATAACAACTAAACAATTGCAGAAATATCTTCATCAAAAAATGTCTGACAGCTGATGAGGGGCGCTCCAAAAATCTGCGTAGATTTCAAGCGGAATTAAGTGGCAGTTGAAAGGGAATCGGGATCCTGAACCCGACCATATGTGGGTGCTCAATCAATCCCTTAATTCCCCTGCTAATATAGGGTTATATATCTAAGTTGATTTTACTTTAATAACAATTATTTCCCTCGAGCCAAATCAACTCTTTTTTTTCAATTATTCAACGGCACTAAACGAGCTTCTAATTAATTTCTTGTATGTTTTTCCAACGCCGCCAAAGAAAACACTTTCAAACCAATCCAATTTTGTGTCGAGTCGTAAAAAAACAAAAAACAGAAGAAAATAAAGAAAACACAAGAAAAACATTTGCTCATAAAAATTGCATTGTCGAAAAAAGACACTTTTTTTAAGTTGTTATTATTTCTCGTGTTTTGTATATTTTTCTTTTCGCTGCTCATTTCCACTCTCGCCCATTAATTTATATATTTTTTTTTTGGTTTAATTTCCGTCCCTCGGAGGAGCAAAAAAAAAAAAATGTATAAAAAGAAAATTAAACGAAAACAAAGAAAAAAAGACATAAAACCAAAAATACTACATACAAAAACAAGGTGAAAATATTGCGCAAAAACAACAACCGAAATAAAACGCGGCGAAAATAACAAAAACAACAATGAGGCTGAGCCTCAAAATCAAACAAATTCAAACAGCAGGCGAGAAAGCAAAGGCAAAAAGCGATTTATGCAAAATGCGGATAAGCCGAAAAAAGTACGTTGACGAGGGGGAGGGAGCGTGGAGGGTGTAAAGGACGATTAGGCGATTTAATGCACGCAAAATAAAATCCCATAAAATGCGATTAAAGCGGGCAAGCGACAGATACAGAGGCAGAATCACAAAACAGATGTTCAACATGGGCAGTGGAAATAACAGTAATAAAGGACATGGAGAACAGTTGGAGGAGTTTGGACAGGACGACCTCGATACAGCTTATGAATACAAATTAATTTAGGAAGCAAGTTATACGATTTTTCTTAAGAATAAAGATTGTTTTTAGGGTCAGAATTCGCATCTCTAGACAGTTCATTGTTCATCAAGTCCACTCCATAGAGCCTTCACTGCACCTGGTATGTTGTTTACTTTCCCAACTGCTCGTGCTAAGGAATAAGGATGCAAAAAATGCTAAGACAAGGACGCACAGAGATAAGATATCCTTTGACAGGAAGAGAGTGAGGAAATCAAGGATTTTGAGTCAACTATAATTTTTTTTGCTGGTCCTCACCTGCCGCTGCCACATGCCGCTGCTCGAGTTTCGCTGCAGCAACATCTTGCACCACCTTTCTTCGCAACTTCTCCTTTTTCGTACTGCTTCCCTTTGCAATATCCTTGTGCCTGTTATAATAATTATTATGATGTCCTCAGAACCCCCATTGGAAATAATACTAATACCTTTCCTTGAGTTGGCAGGGAACCAGGCAGGAAAAAAGATATAGTATTTGCAACACGGTACGAGAAATATAATAATTATAGGTGGAAATATAGAGAAAATAATATTAATTGAGCTAATACTTTGTGATATAGAATATTTAATCTTTTACCACAAAATACCTATAGAAGAAAGTTAAATATAATTAAAATAGGAACCTAAAGTCAATAAATCCTAATTAAATATCCATCTTTTGGTATTTAACTTAAATTAATTCCTTAATATAAAAACCAAATCAGAAAAGATCTAAAATAATGGAAAATAATAACAACATCAGCTTATTGCCCACAATTAGCACTTCTTTGCGTTAGCAAATCGTCATCAGCAAACAAAAATAGGCTTCTTCTCAGCTATTGCCCAAAAATATATATTAATGTTCTATATTTTTCTATAAATATGCATAAACAAATAGCCGAATGTTTGTATTCGAGTTTTCATCGACACTACTTGTTGTTTTTTCCCAAAGGAGAAACAAAAAACAATTCAAGCAATAAAAGGCAGAAGTAAATAAATATTTTAACTCTTCTGGCGACTAGTTCCGCTCTGGACTTGGACTTGGATCACAGCCGTGGCCAAGAGGAGTTAATTCCTGCCGGTAGAGTGACTCTGTAAAGCATTCCTAGACTTTGGACCTACCTACCATCCTTACCGTCCCCCCCTTAACCCTTACAAAATACACTCTTCGCATACGAAATAAGCGAGGAACGTCGAGGGAAGCGGAAAACGGAAAGTGGCTCCATGTAGTTGTAATTTTATTGAGAAATCCGAAAGGAAGCAGAGGGGCAGGGAGGCACAAGCCAAGAGTTAGAAGCAAAAGGGGGGCGCCAGAGGGATACAGAGGGAAAATATTTGTATTCATTTATTTGTGATTTACCTTAAGGTGGCTTTAGGATATATAGATGGTTACACCTTTTTTTAATTAAAATAATGCTTTTCGGCTTAGTTTTTATTTTTTAAAGCTTTGATTTTCCCCACAAAAATAATGTCAATAAATATAGGTTTGGGAAATGATCAAATTTTAGGTTTAGGAAATGCTCAAATTTCAGGTATTCCAATTTACCATTCAATTCCCAACAAATTTACAGTGAAATATGGCAAAATATAGAAAAATCACAAATACTCAAAACGAAACAAAATCTTTTCAAATCCCCCTATTTTTTATAAATTTTTGTAAGTGCATTAGGAACATTGCACATTCGGAGGGCGACGTCTGCCGCATAATAACAAAACGACAGTCGCAGTATCTCTGCGTTCGAGAGTATCTTAGGGTCCGCGTATCCAAGTATCTGCCAGATGTATCTGCACGTTGGACACAACAATGTTGTTGCCATAAAGCGAAGGAAAACCAAAGCAAACCAATTCAAACAACAACAAAGCAAAGAGAGAGAGACAAATACAGCAGCGAACAAGGCAACTCTTATATCGGCGGCCAACATGTTGGGGCTCTCGAAGGTTGCACACCGAACCGAACAGCTGTTCGAGCATGTTGCGTATAAGAGAGCCCCCAAACATGTTGGGTAGAAGTATGGCATGCCAAGAGGAAGTGGCAGACAAAGGTGGATGGGTTGGGGGAGGTGAGAGGGGGGAAACAGATGTATGAATGAGTGGGTGATCGTTTTGTGCAATGATGAAATTGTATCGGGGGAAATTGTGTAAAGTTTTGCGATTTCCAGTTAGGAAACTCTTCAGGAGATTGGAAAATTGCCAAGAACACTCAATCCTGGTGCCCTTATCTTTGTCATTATCAAAAAAACAATGAATTCATTCACCAAAAAAACAAAGTTTGATTTTCCAGCCAATCAGAATGTGGAAAAGTACTATTGCTTCCGAAAAGTTTATTAGGGCAATTAATTGGCAAGTTTAAATAAACATTTTGTGGGTTTCCTTCCTAAAAACACACGAATTCAAAATAAACAATTACGAATGCCTTGCTTTTTTTTTTTTTTGCCATTTTTCTTTTTCCATGTGAAAGTAGAGAAGGTTTCCCCCAAACTTCCTTGAAAATTTCCATCCATCACCTGCTCAAAGCCAACTATCACTATTCAAGGCTCCTCCTCCTCGATGCGTATCCGCCTGCAGTTTCTTTGGGAAAACTGAAAACTGAAAACTTCAGAGGAGCCAACTCCCTGGGCCTTGTCCATTAATTCAATGTAAACCATTCAAATGAAATCCATTAGAGTTTATATTTCAGCCATAAAACGTAAGGGGGCTTCCCCTGCGTTTCAGAGTTCTAACTGCCAGAGATGCTTTTCTGGCTTCATTTATTTCCACAAAATTTGCTTTATTCAGCTTTGGGGGGGGAAAAAAAAACATTATCTAAATTTTAATAGGAAAACCAAGAGCACAAAATTTGTGCTGAAAAATTTTCAAACAGGGAAAAAAATCAGTATTCCTAAACCGACTGTGACTTGGGTTTCTGCTTTGCAAAAGCCACCTGAATTACTGCCTTCAGGTCAACCCTCTCTTGATGAATTCCTAGATACAAATTAAGATACTTAAAAAAATAAAACCAAATAAAAATAGATAAAGCAACATACAAATCACAGAAATTGCAGAAACCGCAAAACCGGAGCTACCAAGCAAACCGAACTTTGAAACCTGACAATGAAACTTAATGCTTATAGAAGATTAAGATCAAAAATAAATATATTAAAAAATTATTAATATGAAGTAATATGAATGAACTAAAATAACAGCCGAACTTGGTTCCATACAAAACGAAGATAGTAAGATTAAAATTAAAACATTAAAAAATGTAAACAAGAAACAAGAAAACACATGCACCGAAAATTTTGGATATTACTAAGCTACCACGTAAACTCGGTGTTGCTAAAAATCTAATAGAAAAACTAAATGAAGAAAAAATTAAAATAATAATAATAATAATAATAAAATTAAAAACCAAATCGAAAATAATGAAATTTAAAACAAGAAAGCCAAATAAAAAATTAAAAAGGAGAACCGAAGCCAAGGAATGCCTAGGCAGGAATGAATAAAATAATGAATATATTTTCTGAGCTGGAGACGGGCACCAAACAATCGATATATTGCGATACTATATCAATTAAGTTATAGCGTTGCTATTTATCAATGTTCGATATATCGAACTTATGTTTCTGTCAAAATTTATAAAGAATATATCTCGATATATATTCCAAGGTTACTCTTACGATTTAGGACATTTTTCCCGCCCATTTGGGGAAGGATTTATTTGCTCAGCACTGCTATACCCGAAATGCCCACTTGGAATGGCCCACACACATGGGTAACGAAGCCCACAAGGCTCAATTTAAAACCATCCAATGCCGCCCACCCACACACACACAATGGTCTCCATTTCGCCTCCTTTTGCCATTTTGGAAAAGCTTAGCCAAAAAATATTTGCATAAGATTCAAACTGCAGGCAAGAAACGTTTTAGAAGCCATCAGGACCGGCGCCCTGCTCCTGCTGCTGGCCTCCTTGCAGGCCAAAATAAAATGCAATTTACCCGAAATGAAACAAAATAACTGAAAGAGCCCGAAAGAACCCAACCCAACCCAACCCTCCCCTCTGTCTCTGAGTGGCCTGGCCAAAAGTTCTGCCCAAGTTTTGTCGGCAGTCAAATATGGAGTTCATATTTGCGTTCAGGGAGAGTCCCCACTCTGCAGCTGTGCCTAATTGTATGAAAATACTTGGATCCTTTAGTTTCCCTGCTCGGGTCCCCGGCCAAATGGGAATTTAAGCCAAGCGCCAGCCACCGCCAAAAACTAAATGAAAATGAGAAACGAAATCGAAATTGTGGAGCGAAAGGAAGTCAAGGTGTCGCAGCCGCTCGATTTCTTGACTTTTAACAAAGCACTGAGAAAGTCCTTGTGTTTAAATGGTTTAAAATAAACTAGGGATTTCCTTGGAAAACTAAATTAGTTTGCAGTTAAAATGTGACCAAAAATATTGCAAAAAATAATGGAAAAAATTTGAGATTTTTTAATCAAATCAGAAATAAATTCCCTTTTAGTTAATGTACCAAAATTTATTCAAGTGCAGCACCTGTGTGGAGAAACAGCAAAACGGAAGAAAAGAGTATTTCAGGGATTAGGAAAATGTCACTCTTTGTGGCCGAAATCAGAATCATGGTCTGTGACGTTAGCCAAGTGTATTGACGGGGCCAAAAGCCCCCCTTTTCGTGCAAGGAAATTGGCTGGCTGAGCAGAGATGAGAGAATAGGAGTTGAGGAGGAGGTGGCATTCCTGCTCCAAGTGCAGCCAAGCATTTGACAGAACTGGCATATGCAAAATTTACATTTGAATTAAATATTTGACACCACTCTCTGTCTGCTCTTGGACTACTACCACTTCCACTGCCACTATTGCCACTCCTGGCCGAAACCGCACACTGTCTGACATCCTCCCCCCACCCGTTGGCCAGCAATTTCGGTAGATTAACTTTATTCCTTTTTTCAGGGGGCTTTGGAGTTACCCTTTTAGTTTCTGGATTTCTCTGGAATACAAAAAATCGTAATCCTTATAGATGCAGGGAACTCTGGAGGAGAAATAATTCTTTTAAATAAATTATTTAAATAAAAATAAACTACTTTCCTTTATGGGGTATCCCTTTGGCTCAGTCGAGGCGACTCCCTCACTTCTGACTTTCTCCTAATTCTGTAATCAAATTTTCCCTTTTCCTCTTGGTTTTTTTTTTTCCTAGTTTTTAATTAAATCAAATATGTTGCACTCGAAGCAAAGGGTCAGAGCTATAAAGCAAGAGAAGGAGTGGGCGTGGTCAGTCCGATCGTAGCAATGGCGATTGCCAGCTTGGGTCCAGCAGGGACAGCAGGCCGCCGTCAGGGGCTTCGGGCCAGAAAGAGGCAGGCCGACAGGCAGGCAGAAGATGACCAGACCAAGGCAAGGCCTTGTGGGTCAGGTTACGAAACTGGTTTCCCGCTGGCCTCTGATTGGAGGAGTCCGAAATAAAGCCAAGAGAAGAGAGAGCAAAGCCAGAAGGGAGAGATGCCAGCAGCCTCCGCTACCTGCGAAGTTACAGAGGCTCTGGGAGAGTCATCAAGCCACAACATCATTAATAAGCCAAGAAAGGGGTAGAAACTATTGTCCTAATGGTTAACAAGTTGTGGCTAATGAGGCGCAGCCACACAGGCAGGTTTTAGGGAAGCCAAGAAGTCGGATTAATTTGTGGGAATATGTCTTTTCAGGGGAAAGTCGCTGGAATGACCAAATAGAATTATAATTGAAGACAGAAGAAGGGTGAAAATATACTCACAAATTCGGTTATATTTTCAGACAATTATTTAATTAATTGCTAAATTTTATATAAACTTATTAGCTGAAAATACACATAGCAGTTGGATATATAAATATCTAAAAATACTCTCAAAGTTCATTAAAATTTAGAGCTAAATCATCTATAAAAAGTTTCCAGCTTAACCTTTGTTTGCCTTCAGTTTTCCTGGCTAAGCACCTGCCCTGGAAAATCTCCACTCAACTCTCTATGCCCAGCAGCTGTTTTCCAAAGGCAATCACCAGTTCAGGGTTCACTCTCCATACACACTCAGCGTAATCGCCTTTGAGACAATTTCCCGGGACTTGAGACACTTGTCGACAGAGATTCTTCCATCTAAGAGAGGGGCAGGAGGCGATGCAAACAGAGAGAAGTCAAAGAAGTCGCTGGCGAAGCGGCAACAACAATTAAACTACACTCGGGGGAGAGCTCTCGAAATAGAAAAGCAATAATAGGGAACTTATGCTAATAGCGCGTACCAAAGGAGCCAAAAGAAAACAAACAACCGACAGACAATTCATAAAAAAATGCACTGCACTTGGGGGAAAAGCAAGGAAAAGTCGGAAAAGAGCAGGGGCAGGGACAGGGGCACGACCTCGGGGTGCAATAAAAATTAGAGTGCGCAGGCGCAGCCGGAAGATGAGGAAATATGGAAATTAAGAGGAAGCTGCCGGGGTCGGGGTAACCTTTTAGGAAGCATCATCAGTCAGGGGAAAAGGTGGCAATAGTTCTTCCACTCCCTTTCCCTCTCTCTTTATTTATTCTGTGGTTTTTGGGGGCGGACTTCATAAATCATTTCGTAATTGACTAGATATTTTAGCAGTGTATGGCCACAATGAGCTCCTTAAGGCTCCCCACTAAATGATGATCTATTGCGGGCCAGCAGCCACTCGGATAAGGCAAAATAATGGGCATTAGTTGGGATCAAATGCTAAGTATGTGGTGGGAAAAGTGAACTCGTAATACTAAAGTAAGAGGAAAGGGAAAGTATATTTACTGTAGATTAATTAAAAACTATATTTAGAATGTTTAAAATTCTAACAGAGGTTGCTTACCCACAAGTTCATTCTCCTTTAGAATTAATCAATCTGTCTTCGATTTGTTGCTAGCCCCAAGATGACCTCTAACCCAGTTTTCCTGGAAAGTGAGTGCAGAATATCTCCTGGGGGTGGAGTGGATTTTGTGGGATGCATAAACAAAAAATTCCATTGTCCAGCAACCAAAATTCGAGCAGCTGCGAATGATGCAGACGCAGAGAGGATTTTCCATCTTCTAAATCATCTTAAAATTCTTTTTCCACTCTTTTTTTCCCCGCTTTTCCCCCTGGAAAGTCCAGTGGCTGCTCCGTAGGGAGCACCGGGCAATTTATTACCTGCCATTTACCGTTCCTCATTATTAATTGCACGGCAATTAATCAGTTTTACTTGCGTTCAACGAGGCGTATACGCAACCCGTTACCCCCCATCTGCCGCTCCTCCCTCCCTCGGCTGGCCACTAAAATTTGAATGAATTTAAATGCAAATTGCTTGCAAGTAAATAAATACACATTTCGCTTTCCTGGGGAAAATTTTGGATGACTTTAAGCGGTAGAAAAAAAACTCAGTGTGAAATCGGAAATGTTTGTCGCTGTCACGCGTCCCTTTTCCCATTTTCCCAAGCTTTTCCCAGGAGGAGGATGTGGCAATAAAATGCACCGACAGTTGCCTCAGTGTTCCAGTTCCGTTTTTCTCTCTTGTACTATTATAACGAAATATTTCTATTCGATTTTCAAGTTTCAGCTGCATAAGTACAAGGCGGGCACCCAGTCCAAAATTCGACAGCCCCAAGGCTGTCCCTTCCCCCATCCCCCCAAATCTGTCTTTTAGTCAATAAAACTTTTTGATTTCCGCTCGAATAGACGAAACTTTTTAATGCGGATGTTCTGCCAGCAGCAGAAAAGCGGGAAAGCGGGAAAGCTTGAAAAGCAGAAAAGGGCGAAAAGTGAAAAACGAAAAGCGAAACGAAATCGAAATAGAAATCAAATCAAATCAAATTGAATCGAATCCAAGGCAAAACAAAGGGCGAGATAGAGAGAGAAGAAGAGAGCTGTGAAAAACAGAAATTTAAATGTAGAATCAGAATCAGAATCAATGCCGGCAGAGAAGACTAAACACACCTGCCAAATCGCCGTCAGTTCCATTTTAATTCAATTGGATTACCTTTCATTGCAACACTCGCCAGCAGGGACAGGGGCGGATACGGGGACGGGGACCCTCTCTGGCTGAGGGGATTTCCCCCCCAAATGCATGGGGCTTCTTGATTGTTTTGTTGTAAATACGCGATTAATGCACTTTCGTGCGTACAGTTTTTATGGCCTTTTTTCTCAATCACTCAAAAAATGGCACAAGAATTGAAATTGAAAACAAACTGAAAACAAAAGTTAATGAAAACAACCAAAAATGAATGAAATAGGAAAGGGGATTTTGTACCATTGTTTTTATTAAAAATAGAGAACTTGGTACCTGCCTTAAATCTCTACAAAAATTCCTCGTAATTACGAATTTAGTTTGCAAGTAACTCCACTACCTTCAAAGCCCTTCCTTCCACGTAAGCCTTCGATTAACCCCTGAAGCTTGAAGCTAAATAAGCACCGAAAGCGAGCCATTAACAACCTCAACTGCACTTAAGACCCAAGAAACACGAGATGCCAACCAAGTGGGGGACATTCCAGCATCATTGGAGGAATAATGGAGAAGCTCGTGCCAACTTCTCCAGGGTTTTTCTATGGCCAGAAAAGGAGGAGGAGGAGCAGCAGATGAAACCGAAACCCAAACCCAAAACCAAAAACGGAGACAAAGCCAAACAGCAGCATGGAGAAGGACACCGACACACAACGCTCACCGGAAGAAAAAGCGGAGCAGCAGCTGGAATCTGATAGGAACATCATCTCAAGCATATCCGGCAAGTGCAAGTGCAAGTGAAGGAGGGGATGGGGATGGAGGTGGCTGCCACACGGGGATGAAGGCGAGTGTTGACGCTTCCAGCTGCGGGGTTAATAAGCGATATAAGCGACGCGATAACGAGTTGTGGAGTGCACGAAGTGCTCTTCTTTTTCGAGTTTTCCCCCAGCGATACGAGCTCTCTTCAGCCTCAATGGGGATTAAGCTGACACTGAGAGAAATATTGTAAATAAAAAGGATGCTTTTAAGAGCTTGTTTTAACAGCTATTTGCTTCTTTCCCAAAAAGTTTAAATCAAATTCCTGCTCTTCAGCCTTTCTCCCTGTGCAGCTCGCCTGGTGATACCATTGGATTTCGCTTTTGTGTTCGCCTGCTAATGGATGTGACAAGGCATGTCCTGGCTGATCCTGCCCGGTTCCTGATTAAGTGCAACTTTGATGTCGAAACAGTTGAATAGCCGGAACACCCAGGCTGCAGTCCCTGCCTGCTCCTTCACCTTGTCGTGTTTTTCTTTCCATTAATGAGCTATAAATTTTGGCATTCATCCCTCGCAGGAGTAGAGAAATCCTTTGACTCGGGCCAGATTCGATCTCCATCCGATCTGTGTGCAAATTTGATCATTTCAATCTGCTTTCCATGTCCCAGGAACTCGCATCTCTCACATCTGCCGTCGAGCAGCACGCGCATCCTTTTTGCAGACAAAGGCCTAGCCGGGATCCCCTCCCTCTCCTGCACACACACACATGTTGTCCCGACAGGAAGCGCACTGATTGAGGGGCAAATCCCGGCCAGGACAGATGTTTTTATTGAGAACAAGGACGAGGATGAGGACAGAGACGCGTGTGCCTCGGAAGTGAAGGCCCCCCTGCTCCTCCTCTTTGATCTTCTGTGGCATTTAACCTACGAAATAGTTTTGGTTTTTCGGTGCCGCAAGATTTATTATTATTATTCTTCACGGCGGTGTTCCTTATCTTCCCCTGAATTCAATTGTTTTGCATTCCAATTATAGCTAAAGGACAAGTGAGGAATTTGAGTTGGCAGGATAAGGCACATTTCCCTTTGAAATATTTTATAAATTGAAAGGGAAATTAGAAGGGAGACAATTAAGGACACAGAAATCTCATTATTTTGTATCCTTTTCTGTATTAATTTTATATTTTAAATGTAGAATTTTTATTAATTTTGGTAAGCAAGTTAAATTTTCGTTTCTATTTCCACTAAAAGCAAAATGCCAGCTAATAATTTTTGCCTGACCATGGCGTATCCTTTTGCTCGCTGACCTGTTACGGCGCTGATAAGTTCTCCCTCTCCTGGATCCTGGCACCCATATCCAAGTAATTAGATTTTAGAGCCAACCCATGCACTTTTGGCGCTCAGGTAAACAGCTTTTTTTTCGGAGGGGCCTGGCAGCAGTACTTTCTAATTAGTGCACCGCAAACTATGAACCTGACCACCATCGGGATAACATCGCAGGATGCCCTGCGTCTGGCCTCATAAATCCCACAGAGCTGGCTCGAAGCTGGCCGGAGGTTCAATTAAATTTCGACTTGCGAATCAATAAACCAGCAACATTTTCAACACAATTCATTTAGCGTTGCGGTGGGAGGGGAGCAGAGGGAGGAGCGAGGAGCGGTGTGCAGAAGCAGATGTGTGCACCTGGAGGAAACCAAAACCAAAGCCAAAGTATCGAAGAAGCCGAGAAGGGAGCAGCCGCAGGAGCAGGAGGCAGGAGCGCGTGTGCAACTCGACACCGGAACAAGTGGCAGCCAGAGGGACGATGTGGATGTTAAAAGAAAGGTGCAGGTAGGATAGCCAGCAGGACAGTGTGACTTGTAAAGGAAAACTAAGAAGACATTGGAAATATTAGAAAGAATTTATTAAAAATATTTAAGAAAGAGGCATTTCATTTAATTAATTAATTATTTAACTTTTATGCTCGCAAGACCCAAGTGCTCTTCTTTAGTCAGTGTTTACTGTGTGCTTAATGCGCAGCGAGGAAAACATTTGGCCAGAGCAAAGAGCCAGTAGTTTGATGGCCTCAAGAGAAAGGAGAAAGCAGCCAGGAGCCGAAGGGGGGGAAAGGAAACAAGAGCCAGGAGGCACGCGCAACTGCCACAGAGGCCAACATCCAAAGGAGCTGGAGTTGGAGATAACACACAGGTGAGGGAGCAGGGACAATGGGCCAGGACAATGAGCTCGACAACATCCTGTCGGTGGCCGAAGAGCGCACTGCATTAATTGGTTCAGTGATTTTTTTATGGCCAACTGGCGTAGTGTGTTTCCACAACAAAAAGAAAACTGGAGCAGGAACTACTCGAACCTCGAACCTGTCGACCGCAGGCGCAGGATAATCGAAGTGTTGCCGTTCCCTGGCTGACTGGGGGTGACGAGGTCCTCTGATGGGATAAGGGGACGCAGAGCAAAGGAAAGAAACCAGGCGGCTGTCACATGTTTGTAGCAAAGATGCTGCAAAGCTGATAAAAAGGCCAACCCAGGCCGAGGATGCAGCTTGTGGGATATGCACTGCGAAAAAATAAAGAAAATATACCAAAAATCCCATAAATTTCTTCATTTAACTAAAGTAAACTTTAGCTGTATGCCAGGAATATTCCATATTTTAGATAGAATTTCCATTTCAAAGCATTACTTTTCTCTCAGTGCCCTTATCCTTGGCCCAAACAAGTCCTCAGCTGCGGTAGGCAACCGGGCCAGATAAGCAGGCGAAGGCGAAAGAAGCTGGAACCGGGCTAACGAGCGGAAAACACGATATTACAAGCCCATAACTCGTGCCCCCGAGAACTAAAGGAGCCAGTGCCAGGACCTCTGGCACGCTCCTCATCCCCGCCGGCAGCAGCAGCTGAGGAGCCGGCGACAAATCTCATTAAAACTGAATCGAAATGGTAATTCGAGTTGTTCACAAACAGATCCCGATGCAACTGCGATTCCGTTTGCGATTGAGTTGATAGCGCGTCCTGTAACCCATGTGTGTCTGAGTGTGTGTGTTTATCCTGTGCATCCTATCGTCCCTATCGAAGACTTTGTTTGCCAAGACATTGGCCTGGGGAGGGTTCGTTCGGCAAGGCAAGGTGTGATTTGGCTGCATTGTCTGCAGGATGTGCAGGAGGCAGGTGGTTCTGGAGCCAAGAAGACGGTCCTAAACAGGGGGCAGGGCACGAGGCTGCTGCGATTGCAATAGACTGAAGTCTCTGTGTCTACTTGAGCCTAATTGCAATGTAAGTCCTGGGCAAAGAGAGTCCTTTTGGCGGTAAATGGAAGTCAGACAAAGCTTTGTGGGTTGGTGATACTTGAAGAGGATTTTTTAATTATTTAAAAAGCCAAAATAATAATATGAAAGAGTTCTTTAAATAATTAAGGCTTTAAGTTTAAGGATTTAAGTTTATTAGCCCAGTTTATTGGTTTCTCTTTAAGTTTGAGCTGGAAATACTGCTTCTATATAAACAAGCCAAGCCTTAGGCCCCATCATTCATAAATATCCAAAGCAAGCTAATTAAATTTCGATATTTGTCTCCACCGAATACCAAACTCAACCCGACAAATACGAGTTAAATCACAGATAATCCTAATCTCTGGCCAACAGCAAATGTCTCGTTAATGAAACCAAACAACCAGAGGCCATAAATAGCAATGCAAATAAACTGAAACTGAAACTGTGAGAACCAAACATTTGCCACTGGCTTTGAATATTTTCCAGCATTTCCTTGGCATTTCCCGCACTCATCTCGTTGATTTTCATGTATTTCAATTAAAACCCAACCGATATGACATGCGGATTAGGCGTGTGATTATGAAAAATTACATTTCAATTAGCCGGCAAAGTGAAATTTATTCAAAAATCACTGACAAAAGGGACCCGCATAAAGGTTTTGATTTTCATGTCGGAGGCAACCCCAATGATTGACCCGTGATTGATGGATGGCACAGTGGCAGCAATTAAAGTCAATGCAACAGAGTGTCGCTTGTAATTAGCCACTAGCCTCAGGGATTAGTTAGTCCTTGTCCACCTTCGAAAAATGTTTTGAAACTTGGATCAGCATTTCCAAGCTCTCAACTTCCCCCGTTTTCCCCCCTTTTTTACAACTTTTCGCGATTGTTTTCCATTAAGCTGAATAATTAGCATTTCTTCGCGTAAAGGCAAGGCTACGTGCAAAGTTTTCCCTTGAGTTTTCCACCCAGAGTTTCCCTGCTTATTCGGTTTTTTTATCGCAGCTCCGAAATTGATTTTGACACCTGAAAACTGCAGAAACTTTTCGGGGGGCGCAAAGAACTTTCCGGCAGAAAGAAAGTTTTTTCTAAGTGTGCAGCGAAATGGATGAGGCGCATAACAAAAACAGAATTAAGCATAAAAAAAAGGGTAGAGCAGCGACCGACCAGGTGACTCGGAATGGGGCCAGATACAGATACTACTGCTACCTACATAGAGACAATGGGAAGTAAAGGAAATTGCAGTCAGTTGCACTCACAGTTGGCAAGTAAGTTCTTGGCTCAAAGATTACACGGGCATTACAAGAAAATTCTTCCGACCAAAGTCGAAATTGCAGTTGCAGCGCCTGATGGGGAATTATGAGAGCCAAGTGGGAGTTGAACTTTTGTTGGGTGTTAAGGAAGAGGTGCTGTAGAGGTGCATGTATGGTTCGTTTTCTTGTATAAATGGTATTACATGGAGCGAAAAATAAATAGAGTTTGGAAAGCACAATTTTTAATTGTAATTTCCATACGACATTCAAGGGATTTCGTTCTTTGTAAGGCTATAATTTGCAATTGGTTTGATCTTTAAATTTATAAAGTTAAACGTACGTTTTTCTAATTATTCGTTAATAAATAATCGATTTTGTAAAGTAGAATTTTTATTGTCATTTCCACAGCAGACTTAAAAGATTTCCATCTTTGTGAAGCTATAATTTGTCATTGATTTAGTCTATAAATAAATTAAATTAAACCTACATTCTTCTAATTATTCAATAATAAATAAATGGAGTTTGGAAAGTACAATTTTTTAATGTCATTTCCATAGTACATTCAAGGAATTTTGTTAAGCTATAATTTGTAATTGGTTTGATCTTGAAATTTATTAAATTAAACGTTCGTTATTCTAATTATTAAATAATAAATAAACTTAGTTTGGAAAGTACAATTTTAGGTGTCATTTCCACAGTAAATTCAAAGAATTTCCATCTCTTTGAAGCTATAATTTGGAATTGGTTTGGTCTTAAAATTTAATTTAAAAATTTCCATTACTTTCTTCTAATTATTTATAAATAATATGTAACTAAAAGTGGTTCACATTTATAACCACAATTCGGGTACTAAAATACTCTAATAAAATCTAATAAAACTTAAAATTCTGTTAAATCTAATAAATAATAAAGCTAAGAATATAATTTCCAACTGCCTTTAGATTTCTTCAAAGACATTAATGCCTTTATTACCATACAACCCCTTTATTTCTAAATAAATACAATTAAAATGAACCTTAATTAATACTTTACATTAGCTCACTCCTTCCACATTTTTATGTGCTGTGTATGCACTTTGAAATTGATGTTCGTGTGGGGACGAGAGGGCTAAGGGCAGGCGGCAGCAGCATATGTATGTGTGGTTAAGTGGGCGGGGCTGTAGCCGCAATTGATGTGGCAATATTTGCTGCACCTTGTTGGCTTCCGCCCTCGGCAGCCCCCTCTTCCCTTCCCCTTCCCCCTGCCAGTTTCGTCTTGAGGGAACACGCGTCGTATGCGCAACTTGTGCAGTTTATTGAAAAACTTGCCTAATTTATGGGGCAAAGTGCAGCAAGCGGCAGGGCAGGGCAGGGGACAAGCCGCTCAGGTCTTCCATCTTGTACTTTGACTTTTCTAAGCAACCCTCTGTCTCTGTCTGTATGTCGACTGACAGGCAATCAAATTATGCAAAGAATGCGCAGTGAAAAGCCGTAAACAACAATTCCGGGGAAAACGAACTCGAACCGTAAACGCAATTGAGTTAAAAGTGCGGCGAAACAATTTAATTGGGGGGAAATTTACATGCTTTGAATTGGAACTGCGATTGGAATTGAATGCAAAACGAATTACCAAAGTGATTTGCCCTGCCCTGGCCTGCCCCCTGCATGGGGTCGAGGCATTTCCATGGGTGATCCATTTAACGAGGAGTTCCTGCAGCAGCAAGGCAGGCCGGCAGGGTCATGGCCATCGTTGGACAAGGAGAAATCAAACAGATGTGCGCGAGCAGCAGGACTCAAGAGAACGCTTAATGGCGCAGTAATCAAAAGTCATTATGTGTGGCAGGAGCAGCAGCAGCCAAGGACATCAAGCATATGAGCCTTCGAGGCTTCAAGGGGTGGACACGCACACATCCTCCATTTGCGAGGACGAAAACTTCTCTTTAGCCGCTTACAAAAGGGAAAATTACGCGTATTATGACCACAAGCAGAGCGGAGCAGAGCACGAAAATGATCGAGGAGGGGGGTCTACACTGAGGAAAAAAAAGTGTGTTAAAAAACAGATCAAAAGTAAACATTTTCAGGAGTATTAAGTGAAAATTTCAGGTCATTTCCAGGTAAACTAAAGGAGATGTGAATTTGTAAACTTGCCGTTTCTGGATATAAACTTCCCATTTTGATATATTTCCTAAATATTTTTTTTCCAAATTAAATAACAGTTTTTGGTGTCATTTTCTCTCTGTGCAGAAGCTCCCCTCTTGCAGCAGAATCACAGGAAAAAGGGGCACGTCTCAGAGGCCCAGCCCTCCTCATCGTTTTCGCCTCTATTAATTTGTTTGTCGAGCACAAAAACTCAAAATTCGCCACATCATGGTGACCCAGCCCCAGACCAAAGAGCAGGAGCAAAAGCAGGATTCGCCGAGCAACAGGGGTGGCCTTTCAGGTCAGCCAGCCACTCACTAACCCGCGGATTAGGCTCAACTGCACGCACGCTGCCCGGAAAAGCGGAAAATCGAGGGGAGCGGTCCGTTTCGGTCTATTCAGAGAGACCAAAGCCAAGTGCAGGGAACGGGACACAAGCGTGTGGATGCCGGATATCCTGGAACGAGATGCCAGGACACGTGCTGCGGGCCAAGAAACGAGATTAGTGGCGACAGGGCCAAGGAATGGCATTGGAGAGTAACTAAAACAAGAAGTTATGGCACTCCAAAAGGATATTAAGGCAGGGAGAGGCATACAATTTGAGGTAGCAAAAAAATCTCCTTATCTTCGCTGGAAAATTGATTTCATAAGCAAAAGAAAAGTAGAGCGGAATCCAGCCAAAGATCCCCACTAACCCCAATTGAAGACAATTCCTAGAATCCGAATCAAACACTGGACTTAATCATAATTTACCTGATCGCAGCCATTAATTAACTGAAAGCAAATGAGTTCAAGGAACTTAACATCATCGTGTGTAAAAAGCCCCCATATCTTCCAGGGAAAATTGATTTGAAATATTGTTTCAACAGAAAGTTCTAAATTGTTTTGTAATAAATTGCCAATCACTCATTGGCCATTTACCGGGAGAGGAAACCACCACATTCTCCTCCGCCCACTGGAAGATTACACTCCATAGAAGAGTCTTCGTCATGGAATCAAGTATAGAACATTATTAAGGGAACATCCCGGCTGTGTTTCTGTGTGATTTTAATTTCGATTTTCGACTCAGCGCTTGTTTTGTGTTGTTTGTTTACCTGCCTGCCTGGCACGGCGATTGAAATAAACTCTCGTGCAATCCTCCCAAAATAGACTGTTGCCTGGCTGGGGAAATTGGGGGAAATTTGGCGGTGGGGAGGGCCCCCGAAAAGTGCAAATATAATCAAATTTCTCGCGGGGCACACGACGCAGCGTAGGCGTGCGCCCGGTAAGTGGCGTCAACGTCATCGATTCCGCTATATTTATTATTCTTGGATGGGTTCGGCGGTGGCTGCGTCATTGATTTGCGGCTACCGTGACGTCACACGGATCGCTCAACTGATCGTTGTCCGCCTCCGCTCCTTAGCAGCTTCACTGCCCTCCCCTTAGGGTGGTCAGTGTTTTCCACGAAGAAGAATCTCTCGCGCAGAAGAAACTCTCGTCGATGATAGACTGGCGGGAGTGCCAGCGTCTTTTGTCTGCTCCTCCCTTGGAGGCTGCTTTATTTATTTGTATTTAACGGGAACTGCGAACTGCGCCTTGTTTTTATGCCAAAAAACACCCACAGACGGCGAAAAAGATAGCGAAGTCTGGAAAAGTTATAGTCCGGTGCTTCCCTGTGCAAGTGGTGGACTTTGATGTTTGGGTTCCAATTTCCAGTTTATGGATTACGATCAAATGTATGCTGGGCATTGATGGATAAACATTAAAAGGTAGTTTAAATAAACATTAAACAAGTGTTTCTTTTGGCTAAGATTCAATTTTAAAGGGTAATTTATTCAAGGTTATTTGGGATGACAATGGAGGGATCCTGTAGAAGCAAAGAAAAGGTCTAAATAAACCCTCTAATCCGATTTCCCATTCCCATTAATATCATTAATAACCAACTTATTAGATACATTTTTCCTAGACTTTTTTCAGCTGTAAATCCACAGCCTTATTATGTATCCCAAGTGTTGAGGGCAGCCCTCAACAACTGCTGACCTCGGCTAGACCAATTAAAGCATATTTAATCGATTCCCAAATCCCTGGAAAACGATGTGTTGAGCTGTGAACTCAGCGCTTCCTCTTGCTCACCTCTGACCCATCAGGAAGGGGATTTGTTTTTCAATCCATCGGAGATTATGGATGCGCAGAATTTCCACCATATTATCACATGTTAAAGTGGAAGCCCACTGCCCCGCACACTGCTTGCTGCTCCTGATTGACGTCGACAAATTGTATTAAAATCACGTTAATTGGCATCTCGGGATCTCACGGACTATCAACAATTTCATTTTCATTTTCATAAAATTTTATGCCTATCATGTGTCTGCACGGCGGAGAGATCCGTCTGGTGTTGCCTCTGTCTGGTTTGTTCGGCCATTGTTTGTTTTCATAAACAGATACATTTATACTATAACTTATTTTCGAGCACGTCTCTTTTTGAATTATTAAGTTTTCGATATCTCTCGCCTGTGACGCAAAGTAGTAAATTCCAATGCCCATTATATGATGGCCTGCGAATGAACGATTCCCATATGGACCTGGACCTGGACCTGGTCCAAACCCTATCAACCATAATTGGGGGGCGGGAATCGAAGGCGGTGCCGAGGAATATCCCCAAGTTCATTCAGCATTCAGCCGGTGCAAACCCACAAATCAATTGGGGGCAAACAGTAAACTTCACACCTCCTCCAATGACTATAAAAACACACAATTAACCATATTGGGTGTGGGAATTTTTGGGCCAAACGCACACACACAGTCAGTCGTTAAGTAGCGCCGCAGGATATATATTTGAGCTGAATTATAGATGAATTCAATTGCTGCGTTTCTTTAATTACAACTCATTTTGGGGGGAAAATTTATTGGGATTGTAATTTCTAATTATTATAAATATTTCAGATTAGCAGATAAGTATCTGGAAGAATAATCTCTTACTTACTTATTTGTATTATTAAAATCCAATCCAAATCATTAACAAAATCTTTAGTAAAATAAAAACACAGATTTTCGTTATTGAAACTTAGTATAAATAACATTCTATATTTATTTTAATATAATATAATATATTTCTTCTAAATTTAAATATTTTTTGACTAGTACTTTGTAATATTTTCTTAAATTTTAATTAAACACAAAACAGCTTGCTTTATATTTTGTTTTATTTGTTGCAGGTGGCGCCATTATTGAAGCAACGGCAGATTTCGGTACTCGAAGCCAAGACAACAACCGCTGACTGGAAAATTCAAATTGCTGTAAAAACGATGTAAAATTGTCAGCATATCGAGTAAGTAGAAATATGTTTTAAATAAAAATAACAATATACTTTCTTGATCTAGTGTTGGAAGGCAATCAGTTTATTATCTTATCAAAAGTTAAAGTTAAAGAAAGTTGAGTATTATACAAATTTAGCAAAGAATTTAAATGTAAAAGTAGCTAAGCAGAAACTCAAGTCAACATGTTTTAACTATCTGAATTTGTTTTATATTTATTAAAATCCAAGTAATTTAATTCAAAATAAAATTAAAAGAGTCGCGTAAGCTCGTAGCTCTTAGGTTTCCAAGCACTTGGCCGTAGTATCTTATCAGGACAAACAAAACAGATGTTTGCAAAAATACATACGGTTATCAGTTGATAAGTAAATACTTCAGTTGATTGCAAATGCCACAATTAGACCAGGTCATAAAGCTAGCAGCCCCTCTCATGATAATCCATTGCTGCAGATTAGTGCAAAACAAATACAATTGCAGATATTGAAAAGATAAGGAAAACAAAGGATTTTTTTCAAGTGGCGATTGCTTTGTTCAATAAACAAATAGAAATGCACTCTTCGTATTTATGAAAACGATTTAAACAATTCTCTAACGAAATTATAGATGTGTGTTTCATGGAAATAAAACTATAAATCCTATTTTACCTATTTAACAAAATGTTTTATTAAATAACTTTCCCTTTTTTTCAGTATATACAGCACCGAGAGAGTATTCAAAAATGTATCTTTGTATCTACAATCCGCTTCTGTACATCGCTCTTGGCTCTCATTTATCGTCATCGAATTGCTCACCAACCACCCACGAAACGAAACGGAAATTGAAACGGCAGAGAGCGCCGGCAGTGCAGCCAGAACTCTGAGGAAAACGTAGCTGGATTTAAAATATTAAGACAGTTTTTTATTAATTATGTTAACTAATGTTATTGCTTAGTATTTATTATTTGTAAAATTATTTCCTAGAAGAAGGAAAGAGACAAGACTTAGATACTTCCTTCCCTGGTTAAGTTTTAAAATGCTAAGATATTTATCTATTTTTTTATTTCCATTAACAAATACTTTACAAAAAACTAAAACTCCGACAAGTAACGTGCCACAAAGTGGCCAAAGCGGCATCGCTGCTCACCGGTTCGACGCTTTTATCAATGCGAAAACAAAAACATTCTAAAATCGAACGCGACGCGAGGCAAACGTATCTGTCAGATACACTTCGCTCAGTCGCCGAGTTTCGTTTGTTGTTTTGTATATTTTTCCTCCGACAAACCATTTGCGTGCGACGTTCGCCTTGGGGGCCCAGTTAGTTGCGTTGCGTTGAGTTATTTCCAAGTTTGCATTATTGTAATTAGCCTGGCCAGGCAGCTGCCTCGAGTGTCCGCGCGAACGAAATAAATAAAACCCAGAAAACCCAGCAAAGATAAAAAAAAAGTAAACCTAAAACGCAGAATAATTGCGCTGGAAATGGAAATGGAAATGTGCGCGGCGGCTAAATGGTGTTAACATATAACGTAACGGCTAAATAATAGTAGAAAGTTTTTATTGTTATCTCTGCGAAGCGCAGCTGCCAAAAACCAAATAACCAAAGCAAAAGACGTAGCTGGAAATTTTGCGTGTGAACGAAAAAGAAATCCATTTCTCGGTCTCATCTCTCGAGAGAGTTGTGTGTGTTTTTTGTTTAACAAATTGGCAAAGGCGGGATAAAGAAGCTACGCATTAAAAATAATAATAAAGCAACAAAGATGTCCGGCCCCATGCCTGAAATTAGCGGAGAGCAGCGTGCGATTCTGGAGCAGGTATGAGGCCAGGGCGAGGGGTATTTACCTGCCGGGGAGGCATACAGATAAAGCTCCATAATTGAGCAATTATTTGCTTGCAGCGATGTCCCCCAATGCTTAGGAATTTTATCTGTAGGAAATAATTAAATGTTTCTCGGGGGCAAAATCAATATTTCCAAACAGATTCCAAGTTTCCCACACACAACTATTTCAAGCCAAGAAAAGTGGCTCCATTGGGAGTAATTTATAGAAATAATGAAGGGGTTTAGCTGGGAATAAGTATTTTCTTTATAATTCTTTAAATTTATTCTATTCTCTATATAAAATGTTACCCCTGGGAGCAACTTGGAGAATTAATTACACTTGTTAACTATAAAAAACACTTTAAACTGGAACCTTGCTAAGTGATTTAAATTCCTAGGTTTAGCTTAGCATTAAAAGTGTGTCGTTTAGGTTAAAAATAAACTATTTTGTACTTGAATCTGGCTTTAATTTGTAAACAAGTGAGATTTATGCTAAGAGTGTTCTTGAAATTTGAATTGTATGAATAAATCTAACTTAAATTCTTGACTTTGAATTGATTTTTTGAAAGCAGAGAAAGGAAAAGGAAAGAAGACTAGAGGGTTCATTGAAAAGTGAAAGGAATTATCAGATTGCATTTAAATTAGTAAATTAAATTTCACCAGCTAGCAAAAGAGATTAAATAAATATACAAATTTAACAAGTTAAGTATTTGCTTCTCATTTTGAATCACTTTTTCGCTAATTTCCCCATGACTGGCGCAATGTGTAGATCGATTCAATATTCTAAACCAAAACAGAACAGTCATTCTGTGTGATCAACGGAGCATTGACTCCGCTGGTTATGGAAATCAGCAATTGCTCGCTTGGCTTCCTCTTCGATTATTATTAGCAATTCGGCCAGCCAACATCATCGACGGTTTCAACACGGTTTCAGGCGGCTAGAACAGCTGCTGGTTGGCCTGCTTATGTGGCCATAAGTACAACTTTTATGTGCTGTCAGGGGCGCAGAGGTAGACCAGAGACATAAAAATATTTACCATATGCAGCTGGTGTGTTGTCTTAACCCCCGAAAACCCCTTCCTTCTGAGACAAACCTCTTCTGCAGTTGCGCAGCATTTGTTGACGACTTCTCGTGAGTTCTCTCTGGCTTGCAAAATCGCAAAACAAAGCTAAAAAGTCGTTGATAAAAACCCACAAAGACCAGTTTGATAATAATTATAATAAAAATGCATTTAAATAAGCAAATGCGGAACCATCTAGGGGGAGTGTTAATCATTGTCTATAAATTGCGATATTAAAACCAGACCCTTGCCCTGTTTTAATTGCCGCAACAAATCGCTAAGTGCATTTGTCATTTCATGGCACAATGACTGCGATTACGATTATAAATAAAACATGAAGTTATCGAGAACGGATCCCACCGCCCCAGCCCCGGCGAGAGTGGACCTTAGACCCCGTAGAAATCTTGTTGTATTTTTGCATAAATCACGAGAGCAACAGGTTTCTGGTTTTCTGGTCTTGGAAATGCCGAAAAAGAAGGAATTCCGGAGAAACTCTAAAGAGTTGACCAAGTTAAAGGCAAGCTGTGTGCCACTAGTAAATATTAGTTGGCTTCCAGCATTAAATATCAAGTACCTTGGCCAAATATAGACTCAATTTTCAATGGCCCATTACCGAGTATTAAACGTTTTTGTGTCTCAGTCAAAGCCGGGCCCAAGAGACGGAGGCAAAACGAGGAAGTGCGCTCGCTAATGGTGCCCACAATCACATAGCCATCACCTGGGGGCCAGTCAGTCAGTCGAGGCAACCTTCTTCTCGAACACAATAAAAGCCAGCCGGCCAAGCGGCCAAGTTTGTTGCCAAACGGCGAAAAGCGAAAACTGAAAAACCGAAACACAACATAGGAAAAATAAATAAAAGAGGCGGTTTGGGTTAGTAAGCCAGCGGAGGAGCGGCCTCGTAATTGAATTTCGAGTGGTTTTGGCTTTAAGCCAGAGCCGAGTTTAAGCTCGATCGCTGCTGGGTGACTCAGCACCTGGTCGCGAGTCAATTTGAGCGATTCAAAATGGCATTAAATGCGCACTTGAACGAATGCAAATCGAAGTACGTGCAACTTGGCCAATAATCGCGTTAACAACAAGTTAATAAAAGGCCAGCAAACAATGGCAGCAGATAAGGTGAAGAAAGGAGAGAGGCTTCTGCTATCAGCTGGCTGATCTGATTGCCAATTCAACTTTCGTTCGTGTTAGCAACATCCGATTTTGGCAATCGGACAAGGCCAAGACGAATTAGCAGCAATTAAGACTGTAAGCTTTATCGCCTGAGTTGGAAAAAATAAACAAGAAATGAATACAAAGACCAGTTGCAGTGGCCTTCAATAAAAATAAATCAACGAAACGAATTGGATTATATTTCAGATAACACATACAGCGCCTTCAACTGGGCTGAGCTGTGGAGTGCGATTAGCTTTCCAATCTCTAAAAAAACTCCCTAAAATTCTTGAAAAACATTTATTTAAAAATATTGTGAAGATATATTAATTTAATAATAAATAAATAACAAATATTATATTTTTTATGGAAAAATCAATGTTTGAAATATCATAACTTCGCCAAAAATGCTTTAATTTCAATTCTGAAATCAGTTCTATGTTACTTTTTAATAGGATAATAGATCTGCATACTCAATAAAGCCAATTTTAAGATTTCATTTTTTGTCAGTTTTTGAAAAAAAATCATGATGGTACCCCTAATCGTTTTTTAAAAAAATTAAAAAAAAAATTTTTAACGTTTTTTCTACCGAAGGCTTCCTATTTTGATTCTCCTTTTCGTCCTGATCAAGAATATATATGATTTATAGGGCCGCAAATGACTCCTTCGATGAGTTTTAAGCTTCCAACTGTCAAAAATTGCCCCGAATTCAATCAATAATTTGTATTATATTTTTATGGACAAATTGAAGTTCAAAATATCATAACTTAGACAAAAATGCTTTAATTTTAATTTTAAGAGCAGTTCTGTGTTAGTTTTTAGCACGATTATAAATCTGCATACTTAATTAGCTAAGTTTCTCCTTTTTGGCCAAATTATGATAGTTGAAAAACTTTAAATCAATCATTTTTTATTATATTTTTTGGACAAATTAAAGTTTAAAATATCATAACTAACACAAAAATGCTTTAATTTTAATTCTGAAAGCAGTTCTGTGTTAGTTTTTAGCAGGATAATGAGTATTTCAGTGATTTTTGGGCTTCGGACTGAAGTTGAATGCCCTGCAAGGTTCAAAAATGTCCTCTGTTTTGTTGTAAATATTAAAAAGATAATAGAAGAATATTAGTTTAATAATCAAGACTGCTTTCATTAAAATTCTTATTTTAATTCCATTATTTATTCCATAAACGACTATATCATATAGCTATCATAGAAACAATCAGGAAAATAATACAACAAAACAAAACTTTACTGTTTTCAACATATTTTTATCAAATATTTTATTATTTCAGACTTTAGTTTTTAATTTTATTGTTTAATTGCAAGCAGCATGTACATAAATGTGATATTTATATTTATTAAATTTATATTTATTATATTTTATATGTTTATTTCTTTAAAATCTTTTGACAGTTCCGCAAGCAGATGGACGATGCTCTGATCGGAACGCATGATGACTACTTCCTGGTGCGCTGGCTGCGAGGTGAGTTGTCCCCGTAAAAGGTCACAGATAAGATAACGTTTTAATCGTAATTCGTCTTCGAAACAGCTCGTAAATGGAACTTGGATGCGGCAGAGAAAATGCTGAGAGCTGTAAGTAGCGCAATTGCAATTGATTCCGAATTCCATATAATACCAGAAATAATCATTGCAGAGCTTGAAGACCCGCGCCATGTGGAATGTGGACAACATCGAGAAGTGGGATCCTCCCAGGGCTCTGCAGGAATACCTGCCCTACGGGCTCATGGGCTACGACAAGGAGGGATCGCCAGGTGGGTTACTGGCTTTCTCTGGCTTTGATCTGTTCTCAAACCTTCTCCATTTTCAGTGCTGGTCTGTCCCTTTGCCAACTTCGACATCTGGGGCATGATGCACTGCGTCACACGCTTCGAGTTCCAAAAGTACTTGGTTCTGCTGCTCGAGCGCTTCATGAAGATCGCCTACGACCAGAGCCAGAAGCATGGGTGGCGGGCCCGCCAGCTGGTTGTGTTCTTTGACATGCAAGACGTTAACCTGAAGCAGTACGCCTGGCGACCGGCTGCCGAGTGCGTCATCTCTACGGTAAAGCAGTACGAGGCGAACTTCCCGGAGCTGCTCAAGATGTGCTACATCATCAACGCGCCAAAGCTCTTCTCGGTGGCCTTTAATATTGTGAAGAAGTTCCTCGACGAGAACACCACCAGCAAGATTGTCATCTACAAGTCCGGCGTGGACCGCTGGCAGCAGCAGCTCTTCTCTCACGTGGACCGCAAGGCGTTCCCCAAGGCCTGGGGCGGCGAGATGGTGGACAGGAACGGAGATCCCCAGTGCAAGGCCCTGATGACCTGGGGCGGCAAGCTGCCGGAGGAGCTGTACATTGACCAGAGCAGCCAGCAGAGCGACAGGGACTTTGTGGAGACACAGGTTCCCAAGGGCGACAAGCTCAAGCTGCACTTTAAGGTGAACCAGGAGGAGCAGAGGATCCTCTCGTGGGAATTCCGCACCATTGACTACGACATCAAGTTCGGCATCTACAGCGTGGACGAGCAGACGGGCGAGAAGCGCAGCGAAGTGGCTCTGGGCACAGTTTACTCCAACGAGATGGACGAAGTCGGCTACATTTCCACGCGTCCCAACACCACCTGTAAGTATCCTGAGCTGTCCTTTAAAGTCATTCATTAATGAATACTTTTTAATCCCCTACAGACACGGTGGTCTTTGACAACTCCGCCAGCTACCTGCGCAGCAAGAAACTTCGCTACTGGGTGGATCTCATCTCCGAGGAGGAGGAGGGCATCGCCGAGCTGACCAACCAAATGGACAGCACTCAGATAGCGGCCCAGCAGTGAGTGGAAGCTCCACCAGCAACTATGCCAAATACCAGAGGGAGTAGATAGGTTAAATAGCTAGCAAAACACGAACCAACCTCGGTGCAATATAGTCACAACGCATTTGCTGCGTCCATCTGGAGCTCATCCGGAGCACGGGGCAGCTGCAATCGAACCATGTGATAGAAACAAATTAGTATGATTCACATTTACTGTAAAGTTACCTCTAAAGTTAGTCTCTTTATTACATACTTAGCCGCGCACTGTTTACTTAACAAACTCTTATTAATGGATGTATAATTATTTCAGGGAATACGGCACTGTAGAATGTATAAACGTAGCACCTGAACTTTGAATAAAAACTGCATTTTCACAAAATCCCATTCAGAAATTTATTATTTACTTAAATCGGTTGTTTTTTTCGTAATATTTTCTTTTGTTAAACTCTAGCTCTTTAACGATTGTTTGAGTATCCTAGATTGATTGGCTTTGTGTAATAAAGAGTTTAAAAAATTCGCTTTCAAAGCAAGCTCCACATTCTATAGAGCAGTGCTGGCTTCTTTTCGCACAAAAATCGACTCATTTCAACTTTCTTACAAACTTTGAATAATTATTAAATCGTCCGCCGTTCCGGGTTGCCTCTGCTCAGCTTACGGCTGCTGCGAGGAGGCGCGGCGCTTGCGCCTTCATCACTGTGGACCTCCTGGATTGGGGCCCATCTGCGGGTAGACGCCGGGGCCCACTGGTCCCTGGGGGCCCACTTGCTGAGGCTGGAGCTGTTGCATGGGCATCATGGGGTTTGGGCTTGATCCCACGACGCCAACGCCCACTCCTACTCCGACGCCCACGCCCACACCGACTGGTGGACCGATGGATTGGTTGGGCGGTGGCTGCGGCATCTCGGTGGCCAGCTGGAGGTTCGTAAGCAGATCCGAGATGGCCGGGAAAAGCGTGCACTGATTCTGCTGGGCATTAAACTCGGCGAAGCGACGTAGCAAAGTGCTGGCAGCGGTCATGGTGGGCGAATTCACCTGCCCGTTGCGTTCCGCCATCTGGGTGACGTTCGTCTGTATGTCGTAGACGATGGGCAGCACCAGCGAGGGACTGTCCTTCCAGTCCTTGACCCCGCCCACTCCGGTGCCGTAGGGAATCCGTGTGATTTGCAGGAAAAACAGGATCTTCATGCGTCCCAGCACCACGCAGGCATTGCCGCAGGGCACTATGGGCACGGCCGAAGGCGGCATGCGCATGCACATCTGCACGGTCCACTTGAGCTGGTCGCCGCCCAGCTCGGGTTTAAGCTCCAGCCGCATGATCTGCACAAAGTCCTTGAGTACCTGGGCGGGCAGGTTCAGCAGCCGGCAGATGCTGTGCAGCGAGTTGGGTCTGTATGGCGGTGCGGCCACCCGGGTATCGAAATACTGCTCGATCACCAGCAGGTCGTCTGGGCTGAGCTGGAAAGGCGGCGGCAGCTTGTCCGGCATCGGAGGCAGCTGCGAAATCTTCAGGTGCAGCGTCTGCATATGCATCTGGTTCAGCACCACCTGGCACTGCAGTCCGTCGACCTTGAACAGCACCACGCCCGGCTCCGTGCTGTTAAGCGCCGTCAGGGTCTCCTCGCTCTGGATATTCCGGTGCAGCTGCCTCCGCATGTAAACGCATCCCAGGAAACGCTCCAGCGGACTCATGTCCGGCACGTTAATGTCCTTGTTGGGATGCGGACTGGGTCGACACAGTGTCTCCAGAGCCTCGTGGGTCAATAGAGTGGGTACAGCACCGGCCCAGGGACGATTAAGGGTGCCCCTAGCAACTCCTCTGTCCACTACGCCGACTGCTCCTCCAGCTCCGCCACCGCTGCCAGTGCTCTTGTGCTCTGGACTCTGTCCGGGGCGAGGAGAGGGGCGCGGCATGCTTGGAGAGCCGGGCCAGTTGTTATTTGCCGGCGACATGGCCGTGAAGGGCGAGTCCTGATGGCTCTGCATGTAAAGTGTGTTCGGTCCCGGACTATGCACCATGTGGGGGCTGGGCTGGGGATTCAGCGGCGACGAGGGCATCAGGCCGCTCGGTGACGGATGCGGCATATGCGGCGCTGGCGGAGACGTCAGGTTGAAGTTGCCATGGCCCTGGGCTCCGCTGCCACCGCCGGCACCTCCTGCGCTGGGATGCGGACTGGCCGGTGTGTGCGGATTGGAGCTGGACGGCGGAGTGTGCGGCGCGGGGAATCTTAGGCCACTGTCTCGCGGCGATTGCGGTCCACGCATTCCGGTGCCCAGAAACGGAGATGAGCCGCCGGCACTGACGCCTGCCACACTGCTTGGACCGCCGAAGGTATCCTCCAGGCCCATCGGCGACAGTGGGTTGTCGTCCTCGTGAGGAGCACGTCCTCTGTACGCCGCCGACTCATCCACATACTTGGAGAGAAAGGCCTTGAGGCCCTGGATGGGAGTAAATTCCTCCACAACGTTGCGTTCGAAGCGACTGCTTGCTCCGTCGCGGATAGAAACGAGTCTGTTGGCCCGGAAGCGCAGCTCCAGGCAGTAGACGGCCTGGTAGGTGAGCCTCATCAGGCAGGGAGATTGGGCAAGCATGCAAAAGGATAGCACGGGCACCTGGGGGCGCTAAAAAAAGAAATTCATCATCAAAATGAGCTCTCTCCGTAGCTTTACAAGTTTTACTTACAGGAATACCCAAAAACGGAAGCACTGGCAGCTTGGCAATGGAGCTCATCGGGCTGTAGGTTTCGTGCAGAATCTGCGCTATCTGCGTGAGGCTGTGCTGCTGGTTAAGGTGCTGCGCCAGCTGGTCCCGCATCATCGAGTGGGCATTCACGGCCGACATGCCACCCACGAAGGTCAGACGGAAGCCATGCGACTGCACCGACCAATATATATTGCAGCTGACCTCCTTCTTGGGCCCGTAGCCCAGCAGCAGGTTCATGTAGCTGTAGGATTTGATCACCAGCATGTCGCACAGCGAGAGGCGCTCTTAAAGAAAAGAAAATTAAGTTAATAAAATTCTTTTGTTATTAAAATTAAACTCACTGTTTCGCAGCTGCTCGGCAAAGTCGTACACCAGCGTGTATAGATACACAATCTTAGACCAGTCGTTCAGCAGATCCTCGACCGTCTTGGAGAAGTCGTGGTTGGCCTGCTCGTAGGTTAGGTAAACGGTGCGCCGGCTGCCTTGCTCCTTCTGGTGGCTGCTCTGCAGCGGTGTGCTGTAAAACACAAACTCCACCACCCAGATGCGCACTTGGCTGTTCTTGTTGGTCTGCGAGCGCACCGAGATGGAGAGAACGCGGCGCATAAGATCATCCCAGACATGCGGCTCAATCACGGGCAATCCCGAGCAGCCGCTTGCCTTCGTTTCCGCTTGTGCAGCTGCTCCGCCTTGCTGTTGCTGTGCCTGGCTGGTGGCAAATACCGTCTTTCCTGGCTGCGGCAAGGCTAGAATTTTGAGGACCAGCGATGTAGCATTGGCCTCGACCTGCAGGCCGCTATGGGGGATGTTGTGCTTGGACAGCGTCTGCGCGAGATTCATGAAAGGAATCTTCTCGTCGCACATGGCCACCACGTGAGCCAGTTCCGGAATGAAGTAGGCGGGAAAGATGGTTTTCTGCTGCTTTGCGGGCGGCGCCAGCAGATCCCCGTTGGATTTGCGTTTGTGGGGGGAAACTTCCGCTGCAACGAGAAGGTTTTTTGGTTATTTTAGAACCAATTCATTGCGCAGACTTTAATTTACCATCAACTTCGGTGCCAGGTCCATGCGTGGCCACGAAAGTATCAAACTCAATGAGCCGCATTAGCTTGGTGTAGCACTTGGGAATGTCAGAGGGCGGCTGGGCCACCACCGAAACAAGCTGCTTGGCGGAGTCGTCAATTACGTCCGCCTCATCCTTTTGGTAGGCCACAAAGCCCAGATGGAATGTGTACTCCATTTCGTTGGGCATTGTTGCCTTTTCCTTGAGCTGAACCACCTGAAGGAGACAAAAATTGATTAGTTTGCAAGGCACACATCCATATTTATGTTATATTTAGTTACCAGCACGATATTGGGATGCCTGTGCAGCTTGACGTAGATCTTGTGCCTGCCCTGCTGCAAAAGTTCCTGCTCCGGCTGAGCGAGGAAGGGCAGTGTCTCGGTGGCCGTTGCCGGCAGGTGCTGCAGTGTCTTTTCGCACCGTCGATGGGTAATCCAGAAGCGCAGTTCCGACAGCAGAGCAGGTAACTTGCCCCGATCGCCGTTGAGGCAGTCCTGCATTTCCTCGGTAATCGGGCAGTCCAGATGTTTGGGCACATGGCAACGGAACATGCCCGTGTGCGTGTCTATGGTTATGTGTATCTGCTCCGCCCGCAGGCAGGGCGAGAGCACGGGAACGGTCAGAATGGCGGGGGTTCCTTGGAGATTAACTGCAGGAAAAAAGCAATTAACAAGATCAGTGGTTACCTCTGCCGGAGGAGAGACTTTAAACATTTACACTCACAGTCAACGTCCTTGAGGAAGGCCTGAAACTCCAGTTTGAGGTCGCTCAATCGCGACACAGATCGGATGTACACTGTGTGCACAATTAGACGCTCCATTGACAGATGCTCGGAGCGCACGGCCCGATCAGCCACTTCGGCGGACTCCTTGGCACCCAGCGAGGGTACATGAACCACCGCCAATGGGCGCCCAATCTCGCTGGGATCGGACTGCACCGTAAGGCGGTAGCCCAGCTCCGATTTGAGATCCCGCCAATAGGAGACGGTGAGTTTTACGCCCGGTATATACTCCTCCGGGGTGATGTTGTTGTCATCCAATCGCTCGTAATTAAGGCGCAGTGTCTGCGTATACAAAACCTCCAGCTGCAGGGACTGGCAGAAGTAGTGCAGACAATTGTACACCTCGCTGAGCGCATTGGGGTTCTCCACAAGCCGGGCCTGAATCAGCTGATGGATATAGTTCACCTGCAACGGATGCACCAGAGATTTTCCATCTGCAGAAAGGAATTAAATAAGTTTTACATAAAGTAAACAACTTGAAAATGGGTACTCACCGCCAGTCTCCTTGTCCTCAACGAGCACATCGATGTCCAACAGCCGCCAGGGAACAGTCGGGCTGTCGCCCATCACCGTGAGGGCCACGCTGAACTCGTGCTTCACCTCAAATGTGACGCGTCCGTTCTTAATGCGAAACTCTCGCATTTGGGGCAAAAGTTTGCCCGTTACCAGTCGATGCTGGATCACCTGGTTCAGGCGCAGCAGCGTCTGCCGTTTCTCAGCGGGTGTAATGGCATCCGCCGGCACAATACGCTCGCGGATGCAAGTTGGCAGCCGATTGTAGGTGCCGGTGGTCAACACCTCCACAGCAGCCGGGATATGGAAGTTCGGTAAACGGGCACGAACCAAAGTTTCTCGCGACATGCGTGCCAGCATATCAGCCGTCTCCACAAACAGCATGTTCTGCTTGTCCAGAAAGCTCATAATTTGCGACGATTTGTCCACCTTGGACACCGAGTTGCCCCACTTGACCAGGGCGTTCAAGCGTGTGAACAGGTGGCGGGTGCGAGCTGCGTAATTGTAGATTTCCACCTTGCGCTCCATATCCGTTTTGCGGGGTAAACTGAGAGGGGGAAAAACGCAAGTGAGACAGGGGAGTCACCATTGTCAGACTTAGATTACTTACAGCTCGGCCAGCACAGTGAGTTCGTGGTACGTGCGCTGGATGATGAAATCGATGAGCACCGACAAAGACATCGTGTTGATCCGCGGGCCGCCCTCCTGCAAAAAAAGGTGTATTCATGGAATTACATGGAATATGCTGCGTGGGTATTCAGCTATATTTACCTGTCCTGCGGGCAAATAGCCGCCTCCGCCGCCGCCGACGCCGGGCATCTGCTCCAGGGGCAGGGGCAAAGGCAAGGGGGTGGGCGCCATGTTTAATCGCTGGGGCGGTGCTGCTCCTTGCAATAACCGCAATTTTCCAGAACGCTGCTTGTGTGTGTTTGGTGCCCACACTAGTGGCGCATGTTTTGGTAAAGTTTTCCTCCGATTCCTTACGTTTTTCGGCGTTTATTTCGCAAAAATTTTAGCAGCGAAATTTCATTTTTCCTTTTAGCTTGGTGGACAACTGTCGATAAGCTATCGTTACTAACGATGCTTTCAAATTATCGAATATCGATTTAACATTTCTTACTATCGATAGTTATCACTGCAACCGGAAGTTGAGAGCGGGCATGAATTTCCAATCGGTAATTGAGAGGCGCCAAATTCAAATGTATCTTCAAAGATACATGTCGTTATTTTCCCGAAGCAGTTGCTTTTTGTTAAGCAGATTTATTATCCTGCTAAAAGGTAACACAGAACTGCTTTCAGAATTGAAATTAAAGCATTTTTGTGTTAGTTATGATATTTTAAACATTAATTTGTCCAAAAAATATAATAAAGTTTTTCAACTATCATAATTTGGCCAAAAAGGACAAACTTGGCTAATTAAGTACGCAGATTTATTGTCGTGCTAAAAACTAACATAGAACTCCTCTCATAATTAAAATAAAAGCATTTTTGGCTAAGTTATGATATTTTGAACTTTAATTTGTCCATAAAAATATAATAAAAATTATTGATTGAATTCGGGGCAATTTTTGACAGTCGGAAGCTTAAAACTCATCGAAGGAGTCATTTGCGGCCCTATAAATCATATATATTCTTGATCAGGACGAACAGGAGAATCAAACTAGGAAGCCTTCGGTAGAAAAAACGCAAAAAATTTTTTTTTCAATTTTTTTAAAAAACGATAAGGGGTACCATCATGATTTTTTTTCAAAAACTGACAAAAAATGAAATCTTAAAATTGGCTTTATTGAGTAAGCAGATCTATTATCCTATTAAAAAGTAACATAGAACTGATTTCAGAATTGAAATTAAAGCATTTTTGGCGAAGTTATGATATTTCAAATATTGATTTTTCCATAAAAATTGTCAAAAAAATAGAATAAAAAATTATTTATTTAAAGTTTTTCAAATATCATAACTTGGGAAACAATAAAAAATTGGGTAATTTAAGTATGCAGATTTATTATCCTGCTAAAAACCATCATAGGACTGCTTTCAGAATTAAAATTAAAGCATTTTTGTGTTAGTTATGATATTTTAAACTTTAATTTGTCCAAAAAATATAATAAAAAATGATTGATTTAAAGTTTTTCAACTATCATAATTTGGCCAAAAAGGACAAACTTGGCTTAAGTATGCAGATTTATAATCGTGCTAAAAACTAACACAGAACTGCTTTCAGAATTGAAATTAAAGCATTTTTGCATAAGTTCTGATATTTTAAACATTAATTTGTCCATAAAAATAAAGAAAAGCCTTAGAGAGGATATCCAATTAAGGGTTTTTATTATTATTATGTTTCCTAAGAACCTCTGATATTAAGAAATAAAAAATAAATGAATTTAAAATGGAAGCATTGATGTTGTTTTAATTTTCGATTAATATAAAAATGAAAAGGTAATTAGTATTTAATGCAGACACTTGTGTACATTTAATTGCAGCCAAGAATCCTCCAGGTTAATAATTTTATTGAGCTCCGCGGCCTCAGCCAATTATAGACGGAGGGGAAAATGGGAAAAGTTCATTGACCAAATCAGCTTTCCATTACCATTCTCCTCGGACTGTTTTAGTTCTCCCCATGGGAGGCGGCGGTGGCCGCTGTTGAAAATGAGGAAAACAAAAACATTTCCGCTTTTGTTTCTTTGAATTTTGACACGGTTGATGTTTCGCTGCCATTGCACAGTGCTGGCTGGGGCTCCTCTCCCCTTCCAGCCCAGCTTCACCCTGCTCCCGTCAATAAACAGCCACTGATTCAAGTGGCGGCACATGCCAAGCCCCAGCACCACCTCCTCCTGCCACCTCCGTGGTGAACGAGATTCTCCCTTTTTGGGCCTTGCAAAGTGGCAGCCACCTACAAAATCGCTCTCGCTCGCTGCTGCACTTGGCATCGACGAGGTTTGGGATCTGGAGTTTGAACTTCCCGTAGCTAGAGAGCTCCCCCAATCAGACCACCGGTATAAATAGAACTTTATGATCTCGACACGGAACGGCACGGTCCAAACTTCGGCGGCAGTTGTGATTCTTATGACTCCTCGCACAGGAATTACTCACATATCCGGCCTGATATCCCCCCCTTCCCAGAGCCGCTAAAGTCAGGTGCCCCTCCATCCATCCGCTTGAACCCTTGATTTGCCCGAGAAATTCCTGTAAACAGGATGCGATCAGGGATGCTGAATTGGGTGCTGAAGTTGCCCTGAATAAATTATGGTTACTCGAGTTTCGAGAAGATCTCGGATCGATTGATCTGATTTTCACTTTCAAGCTTCTATAATTTACTCAGCAAATAGGGGGAGAAATCAGTGCTTGCCAGAACTTTCTTTGTTTTCCTGTTGAAATTCGCATTAAATTGGATTCCTCTAGAATAATTGGACACTTTTGAAAGTCATCGTCTGGAATTCACTCGGAGATTCAGCAGATTCAGATGAGGCGGTGGCCACATTACATACTTCATTTTACCTACGCAGAGAATACGATCTCAAGAACCACCCGATGTTGACGGGAGCAGTTAAAAATAAAGATCCAGGGGCACTTAATAAGCTGTCATGCACTGGGGGAAAGATTTGGTTATGATAATTGTATGACAAATGATGGCCAATTTATCACTAAATATATTAAATTGAAAATTCAAAATAAATACTTAACATTCCGCCTTGCACTAAATTCGTTTTACTTCTTAAATTTTATATAAAAGATTCTTGAAATAAAAGCCAATTAATTTTGCTCAGGAAGCTTGAGTTTCGAGACCTGATTGATGCCCATTTTCTGTCAGTGTCGAGGTGGGGCAGGACCGCTGTATGGGAGATTGCAGATCGGCGATTGGACCACGCAATTGCGCAGCAAGTGAGCAAGAGTACATCGCAGCAGGAGCAGGAGGGGCAGACTCCGGCTGGAACCAGGACGAAAATAGATTTATGGCCGCCAGTCGCGACGACTCTCGCTCCGGGTGAGGCCGGGTGGAGCCTGCTTCTTGGAGGGGGGTGGAAGACTGGCACTGCTCTGAAGACTGGCACCCAATGATCTCTGAGCTGATCCGCTGCGCTTTTCCGTGACACTTCCTTTGTGGCTTTTCGCTCCTTTCTTCTTCTCTTATTAATTACCGTGATTAAAGTCGCGGCTGCTGCTGCTGCCTGCCACAGAGATGTCTTTAGCACATGTCACCCGCTGGTCCAAAGCTCTCTGCCGTGATGCCGTGATGCATGGCCATGTCCGTCCTGACCTTACCATTCGAATTGCATTTCCATGTTGGCGCCAGACAAAGCCCAACGATTTTCCTTTGTCTTTCGAGGCTGCTGCTGCTGCTGCGTGGGCTGTGGGAAAGAGTGTGAAAATGTGTCCGAGAAGTGCGAAAAGCCGAAGAGGCATAAAGGAAGGCACTAAAAAACCGATTAGTCGGAAAAGGGCTGAGGGGTAGGGCTGCCTTATAAATAAACCCATTACAATCCCCGCCCCGAGCTGTGTGAAGATCTTTTGTAAGACATCAAAAACCAATTCGAACCAGAACCAACAGAACCAACGGCGCTCGGCATAAATCATATCGAATATATAGAAAATACGTTAGCACCCCAAAGGGGGCGACATTAAGTTCATTACGCCTGAAAAGCCAACAAAATAAAATGCCAAAAGAAAAGTGGAAACGCAGAAGCGACGACAACACCTGTGAGGAATCAGATTTTTTTTTTTCGGGGGGCCTTTCAAAGGCCAAACGAGAGAGAGACGAGAGGGCGATAGAGATGGAAAGTGGATGCTCTGCGGAGGAGGAGCAGGTCGGCGGCACAGGTGAGCGAGGAGTCTATTTTGGATGCCCACAACAAGTACTTGGGCCAAGCGAGCGAAATGCCAAATTGCAAGCGACTGCGTCACTCTCGAGGAACGAGCCACAGCCAACGGGCGGAAAAGTCGGAGGAAAAACCGAGAAGAATCCCAAAAAGACCAAGGAGAAGGGATGGAGCTGGGCCACAAGGCGAAGAGGAAACTGCCCAACCACGAGGCAGGAGAATTTGGCTCTCCCGCTCTCATCATCACATTTTCTAGGCAAAATCAGCATGGGGCAACGGGCGAAACTCAGTCCCACATGGGGGCAGAAAATGTACAATTGCGGTCATCCAGCTAGCAGTTAGTAAACAAAGTCTCAGAGATTTTATATCACATTAAATAATTCAAGGAACCACTTTGCATTCTTATTGAATTCCTTGTAATCTGATGGCTACTTTATGCTTTTGTAATTTATAAAATATAAAAGGATAATAAATCATATGAATAAATCCTATAAAAAGAGTCTTAAAAAAACAAACTTTGGAAATATTTCTTAACCAGTCTCCCTGTTTTTTAATATTCCTAATAAATACTGCATCTATTTTCTTAAACTTAGCTGTCTGTGCACCCAGTGTGTGAGGTTTTTGACACTGACTGCTGATCGTTAGAGGAATTCTGCGCAGTGGTCCTGCCAGCCAGCAGCGGAGGATCATCATCACAAATCCGGCACCACCATTAGCATTAGCATCTCGCACACCGAACAGTTTTCCCTTTCGGGATATGCAGCCCCGAGCTGCGCTGAGAGGGGGCAGCAGCAGCAGCAGCAGCATAATGAAAACATTATTTTCGATTTATTTTTAAACCGCACACACTTGTTCCAATCGCCGACACACCGTCGCTGCCGGTGTCGCTGCCGCTGCCGCAGTCAGCGTCAGCGTCGTGATTCGTTCTTGGAGTTGGGTTCGATGCGATCTCCCGTACGATCCACGGCGATCCTAGAGGGAAGAGCGGCCAACAACAGCTGCTGGCTGTCGTCCACGTCGTTCCGCTGTTTCGTGTCTGCGCAGAGGAGCTTCGTCACCTCCTCGACGTGAATGCGGAGGTACACAGAGAGAAAGGGATGGGAATTTGCTAGAAATTTTTAATTCGAATATCCAATTTGTATTATAATTTTTATTAGAAATTTTCTAGGAAGGGAATCATTACTACACTTAAAACTAGGATTAACTTTGGCTTCCCTAAGCTAGTTTCCTATCTTCTTATTAAGTGTATTTTTTAATATATTAAAAAAATATAAAAAAAAACATGGAATGCTTTTTATATTATATAGATTTCTAGATTATTTTTAATCCTATTAAAATCCATAAAAAAATCCTTTCTTTGTTTCATTTGAATAAACATTTCATAACTCCCAAAACCTCCTTGAAAGCCAATTCCAATTTCTTCGCCATGTCTCATTATTGAAATATACTTTTCGTAAACTTCATTATATTTTCTCGCAGTGTTCAAAGTGGCAGCAAAGACGTAGACGCAGCCGGAGACGTACCCCAAGAAGCGGACGGAGACAGCGGCAGCGCAAGAGGTGGCCGCCGCCGCGCAAGATGTAAAAACTGTAAGTGGTCCGGCGAAGAACGCTCAGTTCTTCCTGGGATCTCGCTGCGTGCGCTCGCCCAGCCTTCTTAGCGCTCGGAATCCGTCCGTGCGACTACTGTTCTCATCGGTCTGACAATTAATGAGGATCATTGCGGATTCCAAAACATCGCCACATATCCCTCTTCGTTTGGGTGATGAAATTCCGTGTGTGTCTCTGTGTGTGTGTGTAATATATATATTATTGATCCCCATCGGCGACTGAATCATCCATAGAGAGCGAGCACAAATCGGATTGGATCTGTTCCCCTCAAAATAATAATAATAAAAAAAAAAACAACAAAAAACTATTCGAATTGCGTGGGGTGAGTTGGCAAAAATCACAGAATGAAATGGAAACGGGTTTTCCGGAAAAGTGAGGGAATTTCCCTGGTTCACCTGGCTGCGATTACACAATAAACACACCTTGGGGCATGCATAACTATCCCTGGGTCTTAGATTGGGCCGCCAGATTCGCGTGAATGCAGAGCAAAAGTCAAAACGTTTTCCCATTTTCCGATTTTTCGACCGCCGCCGAGCACTTGTTAAATTAATATTATTATTTCTTTTGATATTTTGACATTTACGTGAGCAATGTTTGCATTGGCAATGAGCTGCTGCTGCTGCGGGAAATAGTTGCCGGGCTTCCTATATGACTATATCTTTACCTATATAGGCCTGGTCATTGTCTAGATGCGAGGCTGCTAGAACTGCGTAGATATTACCCTCTGGGAAGACGAAACATTCGAAGAATCGATCTTTCGATTCCGATTGATAATTAGCTGCATTGATTTACACAGGTGAATAGCTCCACCGCTGCTCCTTTGTGTCCTTTCCCGTCCAAATGTTTATCCTCAGCGGTAAACAAGCCTTCGGTAACTGCAGTTGAGGCAACGATTGATGAGGGCCCCTGCTCGCCCGGGATAAACAAAAATACGGATTGCTGCCGAATCCAAACAATTCGAAAAAAACACGCAGTGGGGGTTGCTCTTTAGCGGTTCTTACACAGAGAAAAAAAGGGAAATGTAACCATGTATTCAGGCTGAAAATGTTGTATAAAAAATTGTAAACTCTTATGTTGTTTGCAGTGTAAGAAAAAAATAAAGGGGAATGGCATTGACTCTTCTTGGAGCAAAGGTTGAGGCTGGCGCCGGATTTGTTTATTGTTCATTTTCCCGTTTTCAAGTTTGAACTAAAATGTAAACTATATGCCTAGGCTCCTCCTTCCTCCTTGGAAGCCATACCATATACCTATGGCTATATATAGATGTCCCACAAGAAAGAAAGACGCATGTTAAGGCCACCGAAGCCACCTCCGGATGCCTCTGCTGGCCATCATTGCTCTCTTCCCCTCCACCTCCTCCTCTTGGCTTTGTGTACATTAACAGGACTTTGAACTCGATATGTACCCAGAAATGTGGATCCGTAAACGCACCCGGACACGGATGATGAAGATGGTCTCCGCCGTACCAAGCAGCATTTGCGCAGAAAATGAAAATGGAAAATGGCAAGCGAAATGCCATTGTTCGTCCGAAAGCTGAATGAATCATCTTCAGAGCTCTTTAGAGGGTTTAACTAAGCAGATTAGTTTCAGTAAAGATAAAAGTTTATATTAAAATTTATTTTAAATGAGAAATTTAGTAAGAAATTAACTAAGATTTTGCCAAGTTTTATATTTAAACTTCCCCTTGATATTCTCTTAATTGAAATTGCATTAAAATGGTATCTTTATTCCCCCTTAAAGACTTCAATCAGCTAAAGCTATAAAGATTTATTCACCAATTATTCGCTCTTTGGCCCTGCAAGTGTTTTTCATTAGACTTTAAGGCACAGATCGGCTCTCCCTGCTCCCTGCTTCACCACATCCACCCTCTCCGTCGATCCTGTCAACTGCGATTACCGATCTGCAATCGCACGGGGCCGGCGGAATAATTAATTAACGGCCTGTCACAGAAACATGCGACATTTCGAACGGATTCTGACATCGGAAATATGGCAGAGGATCGCCTGAGCGAGGGGCAGTTTAATGTTAAGAGGATGGAGGAGAAGCTCGGTCCATCTGTCAGCTGTTTCCCCCGCCGGCAAATTCCCAGACGCACATTGTTCTCTCTGAAAGCGAACCTGGGGGGAACTTTCGGTATTTCGCTTTCGAAGGAAATTGAAATTGTTGAAACTGAAATGACGTGATTAGGTGGAAGAGCGCTATAACCACCTGGGAACAGTGCTTCAGGTGGTATATATTCCTCTCTATATATATATATATATATATAAACGAATAAATGGGCCGCAAATTGCCAAGACACAAATTATGGACGTCTGGCGGTGGCATTAGCTCACACCCACTCGCACCTCGCCAGCGATTCCTTCATGGAAAAGCACTCTTGAGCACCTTCAAACACCTTGGCAGCGAGAAATTGAAAGATATTCTGTTTAATTGCTGTTAAATTTTGATGTACTGCTGAGCACGAGCTGAACACACGAGAATTGGCAGCCAGAAGAATGCGCAACAGGTTGCCGAGTTCTCAGGGCGGAGGAGGCGCTGCCCACTAACACCACCCACACCCAATCACGCGGCTGGCCTCAGGCAAAAGTCCGCGAGAGTCTTAGAGAAACAAATAAAAATGGAAACCAAAACAGCAGCCGCATTATTGCACATGACCTCCTCAAGAGTGGAGAGGAGCCTGAAATTCGTGAATGAGTTTTGCTTCTTCGATTATTTAGACAATCTTTTTGGGGGCAGCCAAACAAAGGAGAAAACTTTCCCAAGATAAACAAACGTTCCGAAATATTTATATACAGGGAGAATGTGTATAAGCATTTCAGTTTCATTTCTCCAAAATAGAGTGAGTCATCAGGACAAAAATGATAAATAATTTATAAATAAAGCTTAGAAAAAACATGATTTCTTGACAGTCCTAAGAACAAGTAAAGACAGTAGCCACTGGCATAGAACACACCCAAAACAGCAACCCACCTGACTAAGGCTGCGCCAATTACGTGCGAGATTAATCAATGCCATGACAACACACACAAATTAAGCGCACTCATTTCGACATCAATTTATATGACCACGCAAAGAGCCACCAGAGGAGCATCATCGGATCACTAGATCACCATCACCATCACCGAACCGAGGCGGAGGAGCCAACAAGTGCCAGAATGCCAGAATGCAATGCTGACGTTAATCATACGCCCCGTGGGCCTCGCGGCACAAGGCATTCGGCCTCTGGTCATCCTCTCAAATCCAACCCCTTGGCAATGATGATGACGACGATGCAGACGACTTTGTGGCCTCTCGACTCTCTGTCCTTAATTATAAATTGATGCATTTTCAAATAAACAAACGAGAATTATGAGAAAACAGGAGGAGGCGAGGAGATCTATGATACACATTTTTATATAGGTGGCAAGATGGATGGCGAATGCGTTTCGAAAAGGGGTTCTGTTTTATG
This sequence comes from Drosophila anomelani, assembly GCA_035045905.1. NCBI lineage: Eukaryota > Metazoa > Arthropoda > Insecta > Diptera > Drosophilidae > Drosophila > Drosophila anomelani. The sequence goes on from JAWNOO010000165.1 coordinate 18,735,452, forward strand.
GATTTTCAAAGCCATAACGAATGCGGCTATATCATCAAATAATTGGGAAATCATTTAATTAAAGGCTTCGTGCTAATGAGGATGCACTTTGTTCACACTCAAAGTCAGGGGGAAATCGCCGAAGGAGCTGAGATATTTTTACACTTTACGTTTCTGTCGAACTTTTTAAAGCGTAAATATTTTTCTAGAAAATCTTTGCGGGGGTTACATGGGCGTTCGGCCATATTTATGTATATATCCATAGGTTTTAATATTAAACACATTGACGATGTGGTGGCTTATTTTAGCCAGGTGATGACGCACTTAGCAGGTTGCCGTGGCCACTCATTAATATTTTTTGGGAATCATCACGGAATTTCCCTCGACTCTTGCAGGCACCAAACCACCGGCCACCAAGATGACAAAGGACCAACAGGCCACGCCCATACCCGAGGAGCTGTACAATCTCACCCAGCTGGCGGTGGTCACTGTGGCGGCAGGTCCGCTGATCACCATCGAGGCAAAGCCCGCCGGTCAGGGGGAGCAGCCGGTCACCATTTATGCCTCGTCGGACGATGAATCGAATTACTACAGCCACAAGGTGTTTGATCGCAGGAAACTGCGTCGCTGCACCTTCTCCGACTCGAACTCCTGCACCAGCAGCAGCAGTAGCAGCAGCAGCTCCAGCTGCCTGCAGGCCCCTGAGGATCAGCCGGGAGCCGAAAGGGAGCCTTTGGAACAGGGCGATGCCCTCAGCTCCTCCTCTCTGCTGGAGGACGATCACATCTGCCCCGAGTGCGGCAAGAAGTATTCCACATCCTCCAATCTAGCGCGCCATAGACAAACCCACAGGTGAGTGCCAAAGGATTAACACAAATCCCGATATTAAACCTTTCTCCATTTCGCCCACAGGTCAATCATGGACAAGAAGGCGCGCCATTGTCCCTACTGCGAGAAGGTGTACGTCTCCATGCCAGCGTTCTCTATGCATGTGCGAACCCACAATCAGGGCTGCGAGTGCCACTTTTGCCACAAGCGCTTCTCGCGGCCATGGCTCCTCCAGGGCCACATCCGTACCCACACCGGCGAGAAGCCCTTCAAGTGCAGCGTCTGCGAGAAGGCCTTTGCCGACAAGAGCAACCTGCGCGCCCACATCCAGACGCACTCCAACACCAAGCCCCACACCTGCGCCCGCTGCGGCAAGGCCTTCGCCCTCAAGTCCTACCTCTACAAGCATGAGGAGTCCTCCTGCATGAAGAATCGTCCTGGAACCACCTCAGGCGAAAGTCCACGATCCCCCAAGTCGCCCAAGCGCCAGCAGTCGGAGATTGGAGCCGTTTCTGGCTCGGATTTAGCACCAAGATCTATGGTAAGTGAAGGAAAATTTAAATATTTTAATTATTTCTTCCTCATTTGTAAATATTCGTGTTTTTTTTAGTGTCCCGCTCCCGATTCGGCCAAATCCACGCTGGCCAACAAGCTGCTGCAGAAGGAAAAGGATCGCCGACAGGCGGAACTAGCCTATCAAGGCTATCCGCCGCCGGACATGGCACCCGCCTTTAGTGTCATTCACTCCTCTTCGGTGCTGCCCCATCATGTCCATGGCCTCTATCAGGAGCTGCATCCCAGCCCCCATCCGTTGGCCCTGCCCCTGGCCATGCCCTATCATCACTATCATCATCAATCGCAGGCCCCGCCCACCAATGAAAGCGTTCCCCGAGTTCTGGGCGACTCTGGCCAGGATCAGCCGGTGGATTTTTCGCCCAAAAACAATTTTACGCACTCGGCCAAGACGAGCCCCTTTGAGCTGACGGGAAACTATGCCATGGTGGCATAAATAGATGGCAAAATAGATGCCAGGCAAAAGACACCAAAAGAGGAGAGAACAAGGAGGAGATGGAGCAGAAGGAGCAGAAGGGGGAGACCCAATAATCCAAGCCAAACCCACCCAAAACCCAGGCCACTTTCTTACTGTAGTCAACGAATATGTGATAAAAATGCAAAAGAGCTAAAGTACCATTTTAGAGAGTAGATGATTCCAGAGCGACAACGAGGAGGAGGAGCTGACCCAGAAAGAGGAAAACGAATACTCCAAAAATAAAGAGAAAGATGAAGTTATACACCGTAGATATGTAGAGAGACAAGGTTGGATCGATTGATCGTTTGATCTTCACTTAGTTGTAATGAGAATTCTTAGAGACTTGCCAAGAACAGCGACAAAAAACCAATGTAACCAGTATTTTTTTATAGCACATAAACAAAACACAACACTCACCCTTGATGCTGATCAGGATCGATATAAAGATCGAGAGCCCAACATTAGCATTACGAACTAGACTCACCTCCCCCACACTAACCCCCCCAACCCTCATCATTAATCATTTCGCATTAAGGCACTGAGGACTGACTGCTTCCTGCTTCCTGCTTAGCCAGTCGGTCCAGAACGAGAGAATTTCTAGTCTTTATCTTTTAAATTCAGCGCACACTTGGCGGTGGTGGGATTCGGAGATCCCCGAGAGATCCTCGGATCCCAAAATATCCGCACATGTTTGCGCTACGTTATTTTAAGCACTTACGGCCGCATGTGGTGCAATAATTGACATAACTGTAACACTAATTAGCATGTACATCACACATTTACGTACATATATACATCATATATAGAATTTTGTATATTCAATGCCCATTCTTTGTATGTAGTTATCGGGAGACAGCATTTTGCACTCACTCTCAACCCCAAAAACTTCGTACGAATGGATCCTACAGCTAAATAAACCAAAGATATATATCTATATAGATACCTTTATATACCATATATACACCAAATGATTTATACACATAAACGTAGCCTTAAAAACTGTATTATAGATTTGCACATTTATTCGAATTAAACGAGAGATCCACCGATCCCCCAAAAGAAAATATATAAAAGAAATGTTTTATTATTTTTGTTATATTTGGAGTCCCTTTTCGTCCTGGGTAATCAATTAATTGGTGATAATTTGGTGATAATTTGGTGAGGAGCGGTGGAGGAGAGGAGGAGGAACCACACAAAATATTAACTGAGAATTTAAGCTGAAATCTGTGTGTGTGAGGACGAAGACTCTGGAATCTGAACCCCAAACAGGGAGTGCAACAAAAACAAGTTAATAATGGAAATGCGTTATAGCTTGAACCTTAATTAGGAACTCTCCCGGCGCGTATCGCTCTTCTGGAGGCCCAGACCCAAGCCCATGCTTGTCCTGGAGCTAGAGGTGCTCTGAGGATACGATGAGGGCGTGACCACCTTCAGAGTCGGCTGCTCAGTGATGCTGCTCATCGCCTTGGGTGCCTCCACGGGCGGGGCCTTTCGCTTGCCACCGCAGCGAACCACCAGATCCTCGTAGCTCTTATTGTGGAGCAGGCAAACCAAAATCACAGTCATATTGTCACCGCCCAAGCCCACTTCCTGGAGACGCGGGGCCAGGCAGTTGCTCATCAGCTCCTCGCAGATCACCTCCGGCTGCAGGCCCTCGGAAATGCGGCTGCGCACAAATTGGCCCACCTCCGAGCTGGTCATCACATCCCAAATGCCATCGCAGGCCAGCAGCACAAACTCCCAGTCCTCGGTGATATCACGGACCTCCACATCCGGATCGGCGGTGACTATCTGCTCCTCGGGCTGCTTCTGCCGGTTCTTCTTGTACATAAAGTCGCCAAGGGCGCGGGACAGCGCAAGGCTGCCGTTGACCCGATTGAACTCCACCCAGCCGCCACCGGCCTTGATGCGCTTAATCTCGGTCTCGTCATTCGGTTTATGGTCCACGGACAGGGCCTGCACCACCCCGCCCACGCAGGCAATGGCCCGCGAATCGCCGGCATTGGCACAGTAAAGGCGTCGCTCGCGGATGAGCACCACCACGGCGGTGGAGCCGGCCATTTGATCACCCCACGAGCCATTGTGCTCCATCTCGCGGTCAAAATCGAGGAAAGCTCGCTTCAGGGCCAACTCAAAGGCGTTATCTCGATACTCCGGCCGTTTGGTCACAAACTTGTGCAGATGCTTGCCCGCCAAGTTGGCCACCGTGGCACCGCCATGGCCATCGTAAACGGCAAAAAAGGCAGCCTGCGGATCATCGGGCAGCGCCAGGATATGGGTATGGGCATCCTCCATGTGCGAGCGCCAGCCCTGCATGCAGCTGGAGCCGACCCGGTAGGCATTATTGGAGCAGCACTCCGAGTTCTTGGTGGTCACCGGCTCAGACAGCGTCTGCCCCATGATTAACTTATGGCGAAAGGAGCAAGTCATGACGGGCCTTCTCCCAAACGGTTACTCACTTTGATTGTTCCACTCCTTCCAGGAGAATCGGAGGTACCCTTCGAGGGCGTGGGCTCACGAATGTCAGTCAGCACTTTTGGTTAACTGCTAGCTTCTAAAGGCTTGGGAGTTATTCCGGTCTATCTGGGATTTCCCGAATGGGGTTTTTCGAATTTCGATTTTTGTTCGTCTTCAACTGTCAAGCTCGGTGGCATTCTATTGTTTAAAAAAAAATATTCTAAAAATGCTAAATATTGTCGAATATTGTAAATAATAATAAAGGGAATATTCTACAAATTTTAAATAAATTAAATAATAAAATAAAAAAAGGAATATTCTAAAAATTATAAATATTGTTTAAACTGAGAATTCCTTTAAGGTTCTTTAAAATATTTAAGCTTTTTTTATGGAAAATTTGTAAATTTCAATCTTGGTGCCTTTAAAATCTAAAAAATAATAATAAAAAAATATATACATAAATTATTAAAAAGTATTAAAATTGAAATATTATTTTATTTTCAGAATCAATAACAAATTTGTTAATTAAGACACCCTCCATTACGATCTGCAAAAGAAATTGATTTAAATTAAAAGCCGGGTTTCCATTTTTATACCCTTGCAGGGTATATTAGTTTCAGTCAAACGCAGTGAAGGAAGCATCTCTGACCCTATAAAGTATATATATTCTAGATCAGGATCAACAGCCGAGTCGATCTAGCCATGTCCGTCTGTCCGTCTGTCCGTTTCTACGCAAACTAGTCCCTCAGTTTTAAAGCTATCTGAATGAAACTTTGCAGTTAGGCTTCTATATACTCTCACTCGTACATATGTCGGAACGGGCCGGATCGGACGACTATATCATATAGCTGCCAGAGGAACGATCCGAAAAATTTTCAAAAAAAAATTATAACTTTGTCAGTTTTCAACCAATTTTCACCAAATTTAATATTTGCCCATTTAGTATTATTTCCGAATTTCGGTTTTAATTTCATGAAAATCGGCTGACTATATCCTATAGCTTCCATAGGAACAATCAGGAAAATAAAAAACCATAGCTTAGCCGTGTTTCAAACCATTGCCATCAAATTTGAGATTTGGCAACAAATTATTATTTCAGAATTTCGTTTTTAATTTTTTGTTTAAACTCTGCAAGGGTATACAAACTTCGGTGAGCCGAAGTTAGCTTCCTTTCTTGTTTGGAATTAAAATTGGAAAATTATAGATTTGAAAAATCGTAATTTGGCCAAAAATACACCAATTTCAAATCGGAAAGCATTTTTCTCTTTCTTTCTGTATTCTTAGCCATGTTTTAAACAAAAAATTTTTTTTTGATTTTTTTTTTAATATTTATTTAATTGTTAAAAATCCAAAAAAAAAGTTAGCCTTAAATTTGGTTTGCACGTTTTTTAAGGGAAAAACAACCAACACATTAATGCTTTCAGAATTTAATTTCGTTTATTTTTGGCCAAGATATGATTTTTTAAACCTCCAATTTTACATTTATATTTTCAAAACCTGGCTAGATTGATTCTCCCATTAATTCTGATCAAGAATATATAAGGTTTATGTGGTCGAATATGACTCCTTCCTGTGTTAAAACGTATTTAAAAAGATGGTTTGAAAGGGTCTTCAGACCGAAAAAGCCACCAGCGGACAAATTTGGAACTACGGCTTGTGGGCGAGGGGGGGGGGAGAAAGCGAGAGTGAGAGCGCGCGCAATACATCGGGCTCTCTGTTTTGTTTTGATTATTGCTTACACACGCATACATATCTGTTAGTTGGTTTCATGCTCTATGTATGTGTGCGCCATGGCTGCACAGCAATCTTTGGTTTGTTTTGATTATGTTTTGTTTTGACTATTGCTTACACACGCATACATATGTGTTAGTTGGTTTTGTGTTGTATGTATGTGTGGCGGCCATCATTAGAGCTGATAAAACCGCGATATTAATCGAAGCTTAGAACAAGTGACAGGCTAGTAATAATGCCCGCCAAACCATACCTTTTTTAAATTATGACTTTTAAATCCGTTTTAACACCTTAAGGTGTCTTTTTCCACCAAATAAACCCCATATATTCTTGATCAGAATTAATAGGAGAATCGATCTAGCCATGTTTTGGAATTAAAATTGGAAAATTATAGATTTAAAAAATCGTAATTTGGCCAAAAATACACTAATTTCAAATCGGAAAGCATTTTTCTCTTTCTTTCTGTATTCTTAGCCATGTTCTAAACAAAAAAAATTGTTTGGATTTTTTTTTGAATATTTATTTAATTGTTAAAAATCCAAAAAAAATGTTAGCCTTAAATTTGGTTTGCACGTTTTTTAAGATAAAAACAACCAACACATTAATGCTTTCAGAATTTAATTTCGTTTATTTTTGGCCAAGATATGATTTTTTAAACCTCCAATTTTACATTTATATTTTCAAAACCTGGCTAGATCGATTCTCCCATTAATTCTGATCAAGAATATATAAGGTTTATGTGGTCGAATATGACTCCTTCCTGTGTTAAAACGTATTTAAAAAGATGGTTTGAAAGGGTCTTCAGACCGAAAAAGCCACCAGCGGACAAATTTGGAACTACGGCTTGTGCGCGAGGGGGGAGAGAGCGCGCGCAATACATCGGGCTCTCTGTTTTGTTTTGATTATTGCTTACACACGCATACATATGTGTTAGTTGGTTTCATGCTCTATGCATGTGTGCGCCATGGCGGCACAGCAATCTGTGGTTTGTTTTGATTATGTTTTGTTTTGATTATTGCTTACACACGCATACATATGTGTTAGTTGGTTTTGTTTTGCATGGATGTGTGGCGGCCATCATTAGAGCTGATAAAACCGCTATATTAATCGAAGCTTAGAACAAGTGACAGGCTAGTAATAATGCCCGCCAAACCATACCTTTTTTAAATTATGACTTTTAAATCCGTTTTAACACGAGAAGGTGTCTTTTTCCACCAAATAAACCCCATATATTCTTGATCAGAATTAATAGGAGAATCGATCTAGCCATGTTTTGGAATTAAAATTGGAAAATTATAGATTTGAAAAATCGTAATTTGGCCAAAAATACACCAATTTCAAATCGGAAAGCATTTTTCTCTTTCTTTCTGTATTCTTAGCCATGTTCTAAACCAAAAAAATTTTTTGGATTTTTTTTTTAATATTTATTTAATTGTTAAAAATCCAAAAAAAATGTTAGCCTTAAATTTGGTTTGCACGTTTTTTAAGGGAAAAACAACCAACACATTAATGCTTTCAGAATTTAATTTTATTTCATTCATTCATTCATTCATTATTTTCAATAGTTTCAAATTGAAATATATTATTTTTAAAATCAACAAAAATTTATTAATCCCCCAAATTCGATCTGCAAAAGAAATTGATTTAAATTAAAAACCACTTTTCCATTTTCTTTTGATAATTTTGTGTTTTGTATTTGTTATTTGTTATTGTTGTTGTTTTTTTTTCGTTTTAGTTTTTTTTTTATTTTCTTCTGTTGTTTTTTTTTTGTATTTGTTTTTTTATAATTTTGTTTACTTTGATAGCGCTTGTTTCCATATACACAAATTACATTGAAGTATATAATGACGTACATCTATCGCGCGTACATAATGTTTTTCGATCCATACCCTTAAGTATGCTTTATATAGACATTTATTTGTAATTGTTTTGTGGTGGCTGTAGATTACTACACGTTATCCTTTTAGGCATATGTACGAGAGTATGTTTTAGATTTACCATTTATCATAATTTGTGTGTGTGTGGTGTGTGTGGAGTGTGTCTGAGTGATGCTTAGCTATAGGCGTTCTACATTCACAATTCTTACTTAATCCGCATTTTGTATATATTTTCTCTTTAAAGTGTAAAGACACTAAATTTCACAATGTTCGATTTTTTGTTGTTTTCTCTCTGTTCGCCAACCCCCTACGATGGGGAGGGGGGTGTACTTGCGCCAAGGATCAAGCCAGAATTAGTCGAAAATCAGCAGGGAATCGTGATTATCCTCCCTCTGGGACAAAGTGTCGTCGTGTGTCTTCGAGTTATGTAAATAATTTACGAAAATGTTCGGGCTTATGTATCTCATATATGTATATATATATATATAGTTCTATATCGATATATAGACGTATTATAAAATCTCTAAACAGCCATAAAAGTCAAAAGTTCTTATCATATCTATATCAATTATCTAGATGCGTTTACACACTGCCCACTAAGTTGGCTCCAACTTGATCATTATCTTAGCCTAATTGCTGCCTAACTCTCTGGTGAAATCGGAACTCGATTGTTATAGGTTTTATCTGTTTGGTTAGGGAGGGAACTCTATACATAAATACAAACGTTGCGGCTCATTGTTTCAATTACATCGATTGGTTTTTGTTTTGGTCTCGAGACAATTCAGTTTTATGCTATGGCTACGATTAATTAATTGTATTTGATAAATTAGCTGGCCTCCCAATTGTCTGCTGGGGCCCCTCAAAAAGGTACGCATATCCGTTCAAGACATGGAGGAGATATACCATATATTCAATATTTTGATTCGCATATGACTAAACGCTAGTATCCTTTAGCTCTTATCAAGTACAATGCTAAATGTATCGGTGTGCTTGGTTTTTGATATAAGTTTGAATTTCATTTCCGCTTCACAATTTCTATATATATAGCGACTTTGATTTCGATATCCGGATATCCTTACGACTAAATAAGAGAGAGGACACCATGTAAAAACACATTCAGTACACATTCATAGAGATACGAGTAGAATACAAAAAAAAGTCCATTAATTACGATCAAAGACTGGGTGATAGAGAATAAAATGTTGTATGCTTTTAATGATAGAATTGTGTAGGATAATGCTGGTAATGTGTTGATGAATAGCTTTCAAATTGTGTGTTTGTATGGCTGGTGAGCTGACATTGACGGGTCAAATGGTCAAATCTCTTCGTTGGCGATCGAAAACATTTATTTTTGCTGCGGGTTGCATTCTTGGGACAGGAGTCTCTCTGGTTCCACTTGCCCGGCAATTCGTTGTTGTCTAACCCAGGGATCCCTTGAGGTCGGGAATCGTAATCGTTATCTTAGGTAGGTAAGTATGTAGGTAAGGTAGGTAGGTGTCTAGGGCTCGTACCCATGCAAAAACAAATCCTATATTCTAGCGGTGTTAATGGGATCCAATTTAAATTCTTTAATCTGAAACTGCATACCCCCATATATCATATATCTTATTATATGTCGTATATAAAAAGCAAATCCCTTAAAAAGTGCTCTGTTTTTGCTCTGCCATCTATTAAAACATATATTGTTTCGATTACGTTTGCATCACCCAATAATGACTACAAGAAATATCTATCTGAATCGCTGCTCTCTGGCTTTCTTAATTTCTTAATTAATTTCTCCATTTTTCTCGCTTGTTTCCAAATCAGCAAAGAGGTACAATCTTTTTTAAATTCAATATCTTTTCCATTAGATAGAGCTTAATATGCCTATATGTCTATGAGTACAAGATCTCAGCTCTAGCTGCTATGTATTTATCATATTTCGTGTATATATAATATAACGTATATTATTTTGTTTTGTTTATTTTTTTTTTAGGTAGGAAATATGCTAGTCTTATAAATTTCACACATCAACATTTCGGTTATCGTTTCTTCGCTTATTTCTTAATTCTTTCTCTAGGAAATAATTTTGTATTTAATAAAATATATCCGCATATACATATATATATATATATATAGATTTATCTGTGTGTGTGTGTGGGTGTGTGTGTGTATTAAAAACATCTAATTTTTCAATCCGAACCACAATTTTAGTTAAGAAAGTTTTGTTTTTAGGGAGAGAGTTTGAGAGTGAAGAAGAAACACGAAGATTATATCAATATCGTAAGTAATAATTACTGGTACTACTATAAAGATCCCGTTATCTATCCGATATCATTATGCTAAGTTTGAGTGTTGTCAAGTTGCCAGCACAAACGAAAGAAATCTAATTATGGACGGGTTCTTATCAATCTTGTTGTGTCAACACCTCTATAATAATATTCCCACTATCCGATCTGGGTTCCACTTTCGGTTCGGTTCGGGCTCTAACTCTGAGTTTATGACGACGACACGGCATTCACTGGCTCGCTGTTTTGGTAAATGCAAAACAAAATATCATTACTTTTCCGGTAAAAGCTCATCAATTTGTTGGTCGTCTTCGTGGGGAGGGTGTTCGAGGTTGGAGGTTTGTGGTGGCAATATAAGAACTAACTGCCTTATGTTGCCCTTGTTTTTAAGAAGTGGCTGGGGGTATTTGCGAAATCATTTTATAATCTGCAGAAACCTGGTTGGTCTTTAACTAAGTCTAAATTAGTCGAAGCTAGCCTCATTTTGCACACTAAACTTAAACTTAAACTGTTGACTGGCTGCTGCTAAGTATCGCCAGCTAAATCCATAATGATTATTATTTATGTTCATTCACTAATTGTATTTAAACATTAAAATTATTTACTCTTTTGTAATTTGGTGGGATATATGTTGTATTTGTTGTTGTTCATCTTCTCTTTTGTCTTTTGATTAGCTTTCTTTACTAAAATAAATAATAAAAGAAATAAAAACAAACGAAAAATTGCGTTATGATATATCTGTTTATAATATATATTTGTTGTTGTAGGACATAAGTAAGTATAAGCATATATGTATTTATATAAATCTTGGTAATAGTAAGCAATATGTATATGATTTATGTGTTGCATTCCGTTATACATTATCGGTTTGTATAATTAAAAAAAAGATAAACACGAAGGTAAATAAAGAGTAAAACTTAGGGTGTTACAAATAGTAAAGTAAAGGCAATTCATCCGAAAGTACACAGAAATGATATATATATATGGTATATATGGTAGCAAACACCGATCTGCATCAGCATTAGCTGTGGCTCTACTTATTCTTAACGTAATTACACGTGACAATCTTATGCTTTGTTTTGTTTTTGTTTTTGGAAATCGATAGGACGACGAGTACAAATATTAAGGCTACACAGTTAAAACGTTTTGTCTCCTTTAAATATATACGTATATTTGAGTGTTTTGTGTGGATTTCTAGCGCTCCCTCCGACATACATATTGAGTGCGAGTTGGTTTTGTTTTTTTTAATATAAGTTGTAATTTGTTTTTCTTTAAATATATTAATGTAATTTGTTTAATATAAATTTAATTTGTTTGTTTGTTTGTTGTTTGTCATAAGTCTATTAACGTTTCGTTTTTGTTACATTTAAAGCGTTCTTGATTTGTTTTTTCTTAATTTTTTTTTATGTTTCCTTTCGTTTATTTTGGTTTGCTTTCTCGCTTCGTTAGAAAGTGAAGTAAAGTTTAGCATTAAGACATTTATTTTATATGTTTAATTGAAAGAATTTGCAAGAAAACAAATCGGAAACACAGATTGAAGAACTCATTTCCGCTGACAATTGGTTTTTATTCAAAATATCCATGCTTATTTTTAGTATATATATACTTTAGTTGAATGGTCCATAAAATTTCTATAAAAAAACGAACATCTACGACTATTTTCTATTATCTAGACCGAGTTTAAACAAGAGTCCTTAAATCTGGCGTTTGTTAATCTGCTGTTACATAATTGTTGCTGGTTGCCGTTTTTATTGTTTATACACAAAAAATATATATATATATCCATAATATATAAATGTACTCGAACCACACCTAGCTCTAGCTCTAGCCCTATGTTGATTTGCTTGTTTTTACTCGTATATATTCACAACACTAACGTTTTCTTAATTACGCCTAATGCATTCCCTTCTTTTTCTTTTTTTCTTGGTTTTCCCACTACAAAAATTGGGTATTTCCCTTCTCCATCCTTTTGTTAAAAAGTTATGTTTATGTTGATGTTAAAAAAACTGTTTTTTTAGTTAACGTATTTAGATGCCAGTATCGCAATTGGTTAGCTTTATGTATATATTAATTTATTTATAGGTTTAGGTAATTTCTAATCTGACAAAAAACGCATTCCCTTCGCTTGTTAAAACTACATCACAATAATTATATGCTATGATCCTCTCCCGTCCATATAGAACTCCTCTGCCGTATCAGTTATCGGTATCAGTATCTGGTTCTTGTTTTTTCGTTTTTGTTTTGTTTTTGTTTAGTTTAGGAAGTGCCACCCTCTAAGGGAACGAAAGAAATTAGTTGCTGCGACAAGTTTAAGTTTAAGACTAACTACGAAATACTTTAGGAAACCTATTTAACAAGATTTAGTTTATATATATAGTGTACTTTATAAATATATATTGGGTATAGGATGTATTGGGCGTGTGTGTTTGTAAAGTAAGCCAGGTTTGTACATATCAAATTTGCATTCTATATTTACACAAAAAGCAACGGCCGCCAAAGGGTATTTTAATTAATTAAATCGTTTTTTTGTTTTTCTTGTGATCGAAAAGGGGAAATCTATAAAAGTTTAAAAGGTTTAATCTTGCCGTGTTACTGCTAGATTGCTTTCAATATTTTTGTTGTTTGGTTTTTTGTACTTTAGTAAACTTTCTCAAGCGCTGCCCTCTCTACGCGAAAGCATAACTAAAAGGCAAAAGAAAAATAGATATATGTGTGTGTGGGGATCTAAAAACTACAACTGCCGAACTAACCAAGCAGAGTGTTTGCTGCAGTTGGCCATTAGTTGGGGAAACTCTCTTCCTTTCTAGTATCAATATTTATGCAATATTTATGCATATATGTACAAGTTTTGTTCCTATAATTATTTGTTTGTTGCTCGTTAACATAATTTAGAATCGTTATTTGTTAATTGTAGTTTGTATTCCGTACTTTATATTTTGTATTTGCTTTCGCGGTTATTTCTATGAGTGGTGTGTGGTGTGTGTTACGAGTGTGTAAAAAACGCTGACGCTTGATGCTTCTCTGGGATCTTCTTCCCCTCTAAATATATATATTTATGTATATCTATGAGCTATGATCTATTAATGGTTAGGTTTAGCTTTACTTTGTTGATATCTCCTAGGGTGTTGTGTTTGTCACCTATTATTATTTGCTTTTTGTTTGCTAGTAAGGTTTTTGCGGTATTCAATTTGTTTTTTTGTGGTTTTCTACGACTTATTTCTGCATCTTTCTCTTTATCTTCCTACATTCCTATCTTCAAATCTTAATTTCATCGTCTTACATTCATCTCGTTTATCTCATTTTGTTTTGTGTAAAAGGCAAATTGCATAACATTCTTCTTTATTTCTTGTTGCGACTGTTTTGCTGTTTAAATTTTTGATTTTTTACCAATTTCGTATTGAATATTTCGATTTTCCATCGATTTTCTATCAATTATTATGATTTCCCATCGATTTCTTATCAATTATTTTGCTTCTTTATCGATTTTAACGATTTTCTTTCAATTTCTCTGAGGTACTTGCCAAGTGTCTTAGGAATTTCTAAGCTTTCTCTTACTTGCTCGCTAGTTTTGCTCTTCTCTTGATACATATTATTTAATAATAGTAAGTATTACATATATATGCATGTATATAATATAATATATATGTGTGTGTGTGTGGTATATAGAGAATATTATGTAGAAGTTATCAATAAAAGTATACACAACACACATTTTAAGATGAAACGCTTGAAAAAAATACAACTTGAATATTTTATGCCTCTAGGTTAGCACATACAATATATAGAAAGTGAAGCTATAGCTCTCAGTAGGTGTGTGTTTCTGGTTGTGCCTGGTTAGCAAGCAACTCACAAAATGTTTAAGCTGAGCACTTTACACCCAGCTGCGTGTAAGAGCGCTGTACATTTATTAATATTATTTGTATAAAAAAAAAATAATAATAAAATTAATAGTCGTGAAGAAAGAGTGAGTACTTAATAAACAAATCCCTGAGAAATCCAACGAAACAGGATTCCTCGGCAAACAAAAAAATAAACTAAACTGAGAACTGGCGGGACGAGTGCAGTCTATGTGGGGATTTAGGGTTTTGGGTTTGCTGGAACATCTGCTCAATGTGGGCGGCGTGTCCTAGTGTTGCTTCCGGCGGAGGAGGAGGAGGAGGGGGATTTTGCTGCTGTGGCTGCGTGTGTTGCTGCTATTGTTGCAGAGTCGTTGCTCAGCATACTGGTGTTGTGGATGATGGTCTGCTGCATGAGCAGCATAAACCACCAGCACTGGGTCAGTTGGAGCTGCTGCAGTTCTTGGCTTTGCTCTGGTGGTTGGTCAACTCCCTCGGCCGAGGCCACAAACGATCTGTGAAGTCAGGATAAAGAGAAGAAAAGCCATTCGTTAGCACAAAACAAATTGATGGACACACAGAGAAGCTACAATTTCGGCTCGGCATCCCGGCATTTTCGACTCACTCGAGCGTTGAATCAGTCACCCGGGCTCTCTAGCTCTAGCTCAAGATCAAGAACAACTTGGGTGGGTGATGGTGGTGGTGTGGTGCGTGTGTTGCTTGGGTGGTTCTGGTTCTGGTTCTTGGTTCTCCTCTCGTCCCGTCGCCCCTTCTCTCTCCCATTTCGGTCACAGCCTACTCAGCCCCATACCATATGTTGGTGGGCGCAAAGTGCGCCGCGTGCTTGCTGGCAGCTACCTGGGCTGGACTGAGCGGTCCAAACTGGCTGTACTGGGTGGGTATCTGGATGTGCGCCGGCAGCGGATGCGATGGTATCACCTAGAGTTGGATATATATTCATATTAGGAATGTATTTTCGGAGGAAAAGTTGGATTTTTCTTTTTGTAATTCAAACAAAATCCCTTTTAATGGGTATCCATTGCTCACCTGACGACTGGAGCTGTTGTGAGCCGGCGGTGGGGCCACCACTGCCCGATTGGCGTACGCATAGCTGGGCGCCGCCTGCGACACAAAGACCGTGGGCCGGCGATAAATGTCGCCCTGGCCATAGATATCCGGCTGCAGCAAGGCGGCCGCCGCTGTCGAAGACGGCGATCCACCCAACGGTGTGCCCGCCTGGTGATGATGATGGCCGCTGTGACTGTGCGGATGGTGCGGATGTGGAGCCACTGGCGGCGGCTGGGCTCCCACACTGAGCGCAACGCTGCCCGGGGGCGGTTGCGATGGCTGCCGATAGACCTGCGGAGCTCCCCACGAGGGGGGACCCACGCTGGCCGCCGCTGCCGCAGCTGCAGCAGCCGCTGCTGCCGCCGCCGCACTGATCGACGACGACGATGAGGCGGAGCTGCTTTTGGAGTGGGCCAGCGGTGGGGCCACCGAGGGGGCCACATAGCTGATGGGAGCCGCCGATGGGGCCTCTCTTTTCGGATGTGCCAGAGGAGGAGCGGCCACGCCGGCCGTCGATGAGGTGGGCGCCCAAGAGGAGCGCTTCGTGTCCAGCTGCTGTTGCTGTGTCGGCGGCGGAGCAGCTGCTGCGTACTCTGGATAAAACTCGGCCGGCTCCTGCTTCGTGGGAATGTGCGGCAGACTGGCGGATGATGGCGGCTGGCTGGGCACCTGCGGCTGATAGCCACACTCGCTCTGGGCCATGGCCAGGATTCGCTTTTTCTGCGACTGTCCGGGCTCGTACTTGATGCTGGGCTGCACCTGCTGCGGTGGAGGCTGCTGCTGTGGCTGGTATTGGTGCTGTTGCTGTTGCGGCGGAGGAGCAGGTTGCTGCGGGGCCGGCTGCTGCTGCTGCTGGTGCTGGTGATGCGGATGATGGTGCTTTGGACTTCCCACGGCGGCTGCGGCGGCGGCATGATGGCGACGGCGGGCATCCTCCGGATCGTGGTCACCTACGGTTACGCATGGAATTACTAGCTGGACGTGCTGCGGTTGCTTATGGCGACTGAGATGCGACTGAGATTGGGAGGAGAGACTGGGGCAGATGGCAGAGGGGACGGAGACGGGGACAGGGACTGGGGCACCGAACTGAGTGGATGAGGACATGGAGGAGGAGGAGGATGAGGAAGCGGTTGGGTGATGGGAATGATGCTGATGATGCTGATGGTGATGGTTGGAAGTGGAAGCAGAAGTGGATGTGGTGGAGGAGGAGGACGTGGACGTGGCATGGTAATGAGGATGCGTCGCCGGCTGTGTATGAGACTGAGGCTGCGGCTGCGGATGTGGCTGAAGCTGTTGCTGAAGCTGAAGCGTTCCCGATCCCGCTGCCGATCCCGTGCCAGTTCCCGCTCCCGTTCCCAATCCTATTCCACTTCCACTCGCTGGCTGATGAGGCGGATTCAGATGATGAGACGGATTCAGATGATGAGGGTGGTGGTGGTTGTGGTTGTGGTGGTGGTGACTACTGCTACTGTGGCTACTGTTACTGCTATGGCTACTGCTATGCTGGCTACCCTTGCTGCTGGTTCCCAAGTGGTGGCTCTGATGGCTCTGGGTCTGGGCATTACCATAAGTTATCTGCTGCTGCTGGTGTTGCGGATGCGGCGGCGGCTGCTGCTGGTGGGCGCTGCTCCTGCTACACGAGGAGCTGGAGCTGGGCGCGTGCTGCTGCTGCTGGAGCAGGCTGCTGCTCGTCTGCGACTGGGCATGCGCCCTCTGCTTGACCACCGGCACCTGGCCCACTCCTCCGACTCCCAGGCCATCACCGCCCTCGTCCTCGCTGTCGGAGATCGTAATCACCGCCGTGGGCGAGGGCGTATCGTGAATGGTGATCGTCGGCTGCTTCACATGCTGCGGCAACGGCTGCTGCAGCTGCTGCGGATGCTGGCTGCTGGGATTCTGCTGGGGATGGGGCTGAGCTGCATGCGGATGCTGCTGGTGGGCATGTGCCGGCGGCTGTGGATAGCCTCCACCTCCGTTCGCATTGCAATTGCTCACAATATGATGAGCCGACGAGGAGGAGCTGCTGTAGCTGGGCTGGGCATGGGCCACAGGGGCATGGTGATGGTGTGAGCTCGACGAACCGACGTTCACAATGTCTGCGAGAGGAAAAAGAAAAGTAATATGAATGAATATAGGCTGGAAAACAAGGGAAATGTTTTGATATTCCATTTTTAGTGCACTCACTGCTGGCGGAGGCGGACGAGGAGGCCACCACCGATCCTGCGCTGGCGCTATAGCCACCACCACCACTTCCTCCGTTGCCATAGCTGCAGTTGTGGTGCGCATGATACTGCGGCGAGACGTGAGCGGTGCGCTGGTAGCGTTGCTGATGCGGGGGCGAGCTCTCCTTTACCCGCTTCTTCACCGGCGACAACTGCTGGTGCTCCTTCTTCTCGTGCCGCGGCGCGCGATAAGAGTTGCCTTTGCTGGAG
This sequence comes from Drosophila anomelani, assembly GCA_035045905.1. Taxonomy (NCBI): domain Eukaryota; kingdom Metazoa; phylum Arthropoda; class Insecta; order Diptera; family Drosophilidae; genus Drosophila; species Drosophila anomelani. The sequence continues at coordinate 18,752,957 of JAWNOO010000165.1, forward strand.
GTGAGAGAGAAAACGGAAGGATATTAAATTGGTTGCTCGACGGCACAATTCCTTGTGAAAAACTCACGCTAGATGGTGAGCCGGCGACTCCTTCTTGAGATCGTTGCGTGGCAAGTTGAGGTGGTGCTTCGGGTAAATCTCCTCCACGTTAAACAACGGCGTTGAGTCCACAATGAGCGAGTGGGCGGGCGCCTGCTGTGGCCATGACGGCACCAAGGCCATCTGTCTGCCGGTCTGCGGCCAGGCAACACCGCTCGCCTGCACCCTGTTCGTCAGCAACATTCTCTGCCCCGAAGTGGGCTCCACCATGGACACTGGGACCGGCACATTTACATACTGCTGTGGCGGCACCTGCAACGGGGGCTGCATGGTGGCACTGCCCACCACCACATGCTTGGTGGGACTGGGCATGGCCTGGTAGGAGGGCGGGCACAAAATATTAGACACAAGCTGATGCTGGAAGCTATCCGTCCGCGCCTGCGGGTATTGCCTGGCCACGCTGCGTCCGTTGTAGATCTGGTACAAGCCCTCGTAGGCCAAGGGACGGCCGTCGCGCACCAAACGCTGCACCTGGCTGGTCAGCTGGTTGTTGATCGTGAACGTCATGTTCTCGGTGCTCGAGGGCACAAAATTGGTCACCAGCGTCGAAGCTGGTTGCACTCTGCAAAGGAAATGGAACAATTATGAGCTTAGAATCATCTTTAAAGATAAAAATAAGGAAACTTACGTATGAAAATCACCTCGACGGCACACTTCCATCATCTGAACCGAGGCCTTGACATTATTGCAGTAAACATAGTCCACCAAATGGGTCAAACGCGTAAACGAGTGATTCAGCGCCTCGGCGGGCGTCAGGCGACGCTCCTGGTCAATGGTCAGCATGCGCTTCAGCAGATCAATAAACTCACGGCGATCCGTCTTCTCTGCAAGCAGCTGGCCGCCCTCCAGATCCGTGGGCACATTCACCTGGCCAATGTCGTCCAGACAATTGAAAATGTATTTTCGCGCCTCCTTGCTCTTTGTGTTCGTCTCCGCCTCGTGCTCTTCGGTGGTCTTTAGCCGCCAGAAGGGATACGTAGAGTCGACGTCGCGGTAAAAGAACTTTGACGTCTTGGAGGCGCTGTTCAGCATGTGCTCTGTGGGCAGACCCTGCGTCTGCGAAATGTAGCGAATTTGATCGAACTCCGAGCTGCCCGGATACAGGGGCCAGCCAAGGAATAGCTCCGCCACCACACAGCCCAGCGACCACATGTCGATGGCCTCGCAAAAGGGCAGTCCCAGGATGATCTCGGGGGCGCGATAATAGCGCGACTGCAGGTACGTATTGCACACCGTCTTGCTGACATGGGAGGCGCTGCCAAAGTCAATCACTTTGACGCGATACGGTTGACGCACTGGATCCACCAGCATAATGTTTTCCGGCTTCAAATCGGCATGGATCAAACCCAGTTGCTTCAGCTTCAACAGGGCCGTCAATACCTGTGGGATTAAAAAGATATTTATTAGAGTTTTAATGTGGAAAGAGATCAATTTAGGGCGACTCACCTGCTCCAGGATGGGCCTTATGTACTTGAGGGGCAGCGGCGAGAACTTGTTTTGCTTGAGAAAATCGTACAGGTTCTGCTCGAGCATCTCAAACACCAGACAAGTGTGGTTCTTGTGCTGGAAGCATTCAAAGGCCCGCACAAAGTTGAACTCGTCGGCATTCTCCTGGCTGAGACGCGACAGGATCGAGACCTCAATCTGGCCCTGGCGCGCATACGAGGGATGGTTCTTTAGGATCTTGATGGCCACAATTTCAGAGGTGCCGCGCTTCCAGCACTTGACCACCTGGCCAAAGGTGCCGCGTCCCAAGAATTCCAAAACCTAAATAAAACAAAGAATATAGATTTAGCTTTGCATATTTGAAGCCTAAAAACAAATCAAACTCACCTCATACTCCGCCGAGAGGGAGTAAAGGACCTCGTGCTGCACCAGCTGATAGTCGCCATCCGCTCCACTGCTGGACCTCTTGCTGGGGGGCTGCGTATTGGCATGGCCCCCCGAGGTGGCGACCTTTGTGTGCGCCGTCTTGAAGCCGATAGCGTCTGGTCCTGATCCCGCTCCCGCTCCCACTCCAGCTCTCGATCCTCCAGATCCTGCTCCCGCTCCCGCTGCTGCTGCTGCTGCTGAAGTGTCCTGCGGCGGATCGTGGCTGGAATTGTAAGAGTCCACACAGCCGCAATCGCAATCTAAAAAGAGTCACAATTGGGAAACAGAAATTAGTCAAGGATCGGGATTAATTTTGTATAAAACTTGAGATATTTTCCACCTTTTCTAAGTATTTTTCTTATCACCAAGGAGATCATTGTTTTCCCTGTGTCTCTGACTTTCTTTTCCGCTTCTTTGTGGCGAGTAAAATTTCCTGTTTTCACCTTTCTCAGGCAATTCCCGCCACTTGGCTCGTTGAAATGCAACTGAACGCAGTTCCCTGTTTTCATTTCGCCCCCAAACACAGTCACATATGCACATATATATAGCTAATATATAGAATCTTTATCTGTCTCTGCACGCTCATCATCGGCGGCGGCATTTGCGTCTTGTCAACGCCCCCAACAAAGCGTTGGCGAAGAAAGCGCCCAAAAGAAGCAAATATTATGAGGGGAAATTGGCCAACAAAATAATGGACTGATGACTAAGTAAACGGGTGACAGGCAGGAGGAGGTGCAGCAGGCGGAGGAGACACCGGGCCAGACAATGAGGAAGGTATGGCAGCTCAAGGAGCTCATTAACTTAATAAGATCTTTTAAAATAATGAGGAAGTTTCCTTATAAATGGGAAAGCATTACAGAAATCGTCAGGGATTTGAAATCGATTTAAAAAATAAACAAATTTAGGGAAAGAAATTATTATTATTACTTTAATTGTGATAAAAGAAAGAAATTATTATTTTAATTGTGATAAAAGAAAGAAATTATTATTATTATTATTATTTCAATTGTGATAAAATAAGAATAATAGTTTCTTTGCCTAAATTTGAGTATTTATAGAAAATGACTTATATTTCTTTTAAATATTTAAACATATAATTTATTAATACCAAAATTTACATTAAATAATTTAACAAAACCTAATTAAGGCCCGAAATATTTCCCCTTGAGCAGCTAAAGAAATCCAACAACATCTCCATGGCAATAACACATGGCGAGTTCCCCTATAAGCCATCTGGCGACCCATTCATCCTCTTCTACTTGGACTTGCACTGACTTTCCCACTAAAAATAGAAGCAGTTAAGTAGCCGCCACCCGCCTGGTGGCCAGCTCAATAACATAACAACCTCCGCCTGCCTCGTGCCACATATACATTCACATAACTTAATTAATTTACGTCAAAGGACATTCGATATGAATGGAAGGAAGCAGAAGAGGGGGCCAAAAATAGCGCTCCAAGCCCACGCATTCTGTGGCCAATTACACATATACCAAGAAGGTGGCTTCCTGGAGCCGGATGGTTCGCGTGGGCGTGGCCGGGGCCTGGGAAAAAAACAAAACTGGTCATCCGCGTGGCAATCAAAGAGCTGAAATTAGGGACACACGCGATGGAGGAACAGGAGCAGGACGTGGACCGAGAGGTGGACAAATTTATGGCACAAACTTTAGCCAGCGGCAGCAGTAAATGAAATGAAAACTAAATGCAATAAATTATGCAAAATGGAGCAAAAAAAAAAAGCGAGCTTGAAAAAAACGAAATTGAAATTGAAATGGAAATGGAAAGGCGGCGAGCAGCCAATGGAGGTCACCTCGAAGGCAAAAGTCAGAGGCAGAGAAGGTCAAATCGAAGGTTGCCCAGTACCCTACACTGCGGCTCCTTCTTTCTGACTCTGGCAAGGATTTCTCTCTTGCACAAGACTCACGTGGCCACAGCGGCAGTCGCCAGCTTATCAAAGCTTTCAGCAGCAACAGGTTTCGAGGAAAAGGGTTCTTTAATTGGAAAATTCTATGCCAAGTATAGATTTTATATGAAACACATTTTATTTATTTCTATAAATAGTTTATTGATTCAACTTAAGAACCGTGTTTAATTAACAACAAATTCTGCAAGCTAAAAACTTTGCCATTGCTTTGACATCACTTGTCCCTCGTTGTTCTCCTCTCAAACCAGCGGGGGGCTTACACAACGCTAGAAAGGGGGTTAAAGTGGGGGGGGAGGGGAAAACAAAACCAATTTGTTTACGCAAATCTCAGCAGGCAGCAGTTGAAAAGCAGAAAATCAGAAAAGCTGAAGAGCAGGGAGAGGGGCAACAGCTTCAAAGTTGCAACGTGATGCAGTTTTAGCAAACAAAACGAATGCGAATGCTGCCTGCGGTTGCTATTCGCATTTGTGTTTCATTTTCTTTTTGCTTTTTGTTTTGTTGTTGCAATTTCTGTGTCTGTTGCATAAAAGATTCAGATTCAGCCAACTGTAAATGAAAAGCTGGGGGAGGAGTTCCACGAACCCAAAAAGCAGGCATCATCGTCGTCGTATCGAATGATGGATTCGATCAACGCTCAAAGAGGGAGCTCTGAAATTGATTTGGTTTCACAAATTTGCTTTGGAAATATATATTTTAGAGTGCATTATTAGCATAAACAATTGTCTGTAAGCTGAGAAGCTTTGTCTTTGCCTTTTAAATTGATATTCAACATCAGCTTTTGCTTATCAAACTAAAGTCAAATTTATATATTCTGCTTGTTCCTATTCCTATTTTTTCGTGGGAAATATAATCCTTAATGTTCCTAGCGTTCTGGTGACCTGCGATACCCAAGTGTTATCGGTTAATGGTTGGCCAAACAACAAGTTCATTGTGGTTTTTAAGGCAGCAAACTGATAAACCCCTCCACCAGTTGACGGAAATTGAGGTTGGGCTCTCGAATTTCCCGGCCCCACCAACAAAGGGTTTATTCTCAGTTCGATGGGTTGTTTTTTTTTTTTTTTTTTTTTGCGTAATTGCAGTAATCACATTGCACAACCCCCTCCTCGGCCAGTCAGCAATTATAGAGGCTAATCCATGGATCCCACGTGCTGTAATTGCTAAATTTTCTAAATTTTCGCTTACGACATTTGAAAGGAGATTGTGTTAAAATAATTGAAATAAAAAAAATATATATAGAGGCAGTAATTAAATAAATCATCACGATCATCAGGCGTATAAAATTATGCAAATTAGTTGCTTAATAGTTTTGCTTAAAATCGTATTTAAAGTGAGGAGAAAGTTTTTCAGAACGAGGCCTGTAGTAAGTTTTAACCCCTTTTTTAAACTAAATGCAAATTGTTATATTTTTTTTTTTTGTAAATGCAGCCTTGCAACGGAAGTATAACAAAGCGAAATACGAAAAATGATTATGTATCAGCGAGAAATTCAAAATAAATTATTTACAAAACGGAAGCGGAAAGGCGCTAAACGAAAAAAAAAAAAAAAGAGGAAAAACCAGGGGAGGAGGTTTGAAAAACAAAAACGGGCTGAGAGAAACAATAATCACCATTATCGTCGAGGCAGAGAGCAGAGCAACAGGTTAGTTGGCCTGAACTCCAACTCCAGCTTTTGGCTTTGGGGGGGTCCGGGGGTCTACACCTTCCCTGGGTTTTTTTTTTCTTTTTTCCCTGTTTTTGTTTTGTTGTTTTTTTTTGCCTTTACTGTGATGGCTGCAGTGCGTTTGCCGCATATTAAATGCGCTGATTAATCGACGCAAACAATAAACAAGGGACGGGGGAGGGATGGAGGCCTCCAAGAAAAACGGGGACAAGACACGGAAAGGGGCTTACACTGACAACAAAAGTACAGAGAGTAAACAAAGTCAGTAGGAAATATCAGTGGATCTTTTGTATGGAAAAACAAATAAGTAAATATATAATTTTAAAATAAGGTTCTAGCAACAAACATTGCCAGAATTATAAAAGACAAAAAAATATACATTTAATGATACCATAAATAGTTTTAACTTTGTAATCCCTTTATATTTAAAGTTATTTTTAGTGACTGAAATAACTATATTTTATTTTATTTATTTTGCTGTGCATATCGCTGGAAATGAGACTGAAGTAGAGGGGTTTGCAGGTAGGCAGGCCATATAAATATTTGTCGCCGCAATGAGAGCAATGTACGGGCAAGCATTTCCACTTGTCAACGCACCTGACGATGCCCCACCACCAACAACATCAACAGTGGCAACAGCAAAACCAAAAGCAAAAACAGCAAAAAAGAAAATTAACACCCACAAGAAATCGCTGACTAAGTTAGTTTTAAAATTATTATTAAGTCTTACATTACAATAATTTAAATTCTTTAATTAACTGATAGTTCTTCTTCCTTTTATAACCATAATATATTTTTCTTAATATTAACTAATATTTTTTTTATTGTGTTTCAGTGCACACAAAACCTGCCTACAAAAACAAGTTCCAAAAGCAACAACAAGAAGCGACAATTGCCACTGCCAACAATGTTGCCGGCGACCTCGCCGCCTCCCCCTTGCGGCATCACCTGTGCTGCAATCACCTGCATGAAATGGGAGCGTTGAAAAAAGAATATAAAAAAAAGAAGGAAAGAACGTGCAAGAACAAAGGAGAAAGTTGGCGTTGAAATTCAAGAAGAAAGAGAGCGGGAAGATGGTGGCTGAGCAATTACCAGAAGAAGCTTTCGTGATTCTTCGAAAAAAAAGAAGAAACATAGTTTTTTTGCTGATCTTTTTACACCGATTTTTTAGCTCTCATGTTTCTGTATATATTTTTTATGCAACTTAATTTTTTAAAGGCTTTGGCATGGCTTTTGTTGTTTTTAATAAATAAATAATGTGTACTTTCCTCAGGTTTTCTTTAGTTTTTTTTTAGTTGTTGCTGATTTTCTTGTAAAAGGCTATGCCTTCTTCGGAGGCTGCCAAAGTGGCTTTTGTTGCTACTGCTCTTGCTTTTATTGCTTTTACTGCTTTATTACTCTTACTACTTTATTTTGTGGCAAATGGTGATGTGGCTTATATGGTTGCTTCCTGGCTGCCACTTCCCTTGTTGCATATTTCATGGCTCATGTTGCATATTTAACACACTCGCGCGGCCAACGTGTTTTGCATTTGCATACACAACCCACCAGCACTCCACATTTAATGGCATTCCCCTTCATAAACTGGAGATCATGAGGAAAGGAAAGATCTTTAGAAAATTACGATAGTGTCAAAAATGGCACTCTTTTTGAAAAATATCCCTGAAAAGCGGATAAGCTCTTGCCTTTCTATAAAAAAAGGAAGCAACGAAAATCACCCATTAAATTACTTTCACAGAAATGTGAATGCATTGAGATCAACTTCAAACCCAATCACAAAATCTTACAGCGACAGAACGTCCATTAATCTGAAATCAACTTGATTGCTGAGACTCTCTTCTCTGCTCTCCAAGTTTCAGGTTCTTCCACTTAGTCAATGTGTTGCCTCCAAGTTGGATGACGGGTTCTCCTCGAAATGGATCGTAGTGTGATATCTCGTTGCTTAATGATGATGATGGGGATTAAGCCGGTGAGTAAGCACACAATTTACATACATATATATATATTTTTCCTATCCAAATGGCAATCGGAAGTTCGCATTTTCACATTTTCCACGCTTAGCCAAATGGAAAATGCAATAAATCAAAATGCAACAGCAACAACAACGCTTGAGTGCTTCCCTTGTTTAGAGTTGCAAACACGAAATAAAAGTTGCTGCTCTTAAACAACAAAAACAACAACAATAACAAAATATATATAAAAACCCCTCCCCCTCTTCATGCTTCATTTTGATTTGTATGTGTGTTTGCAACTTGGCAACAAAATATGGCAAAGAGCTGCAGCAAAAGCGCTTAAAGACAAGCCACATATCTCAGTTAATGCCGAAGCTTTAAATACCCTTAAATTGGGTTTAATTTTTATCGGGTTTTAGGGTATTATAGAGTCGCCGCTTAGCACTTGTTGTTGCTTTAATTGTTTCTTTGCTGGCCGACTCTTTGTTGTTGTTCTCGCAATTGTTATTGCTGCAGCTTGCTGTTTTTGTTGCTGTTTTCATTTGTGTAATTGCATTGCACACTTGATTGCATTCAACAGAGGCAGCGGGCTGCAGGCAGCGACTGCGGCAGAGAGAAGTCGATTGCAGTGACGCCAATAAAAGCCACCGCCCAGCAACAAATACAAAAAAAAATGCAACTACGCCCCCCCTGAAGATCACTCTCCCTTGTTTGATGCACTGACACCAATTATGATCATTAATAAATATGATGAAAATAAATTATTAACCAAAATAAAATCTATTTATCATTGAATTTTGTTATAAAAAATACAAACACGTTTTTTCTTTAAGTGTATTGTAATTGTTTTTGGTTAATGCTCGACTCGAGTTTCCTTCTGATATTGCCATTATTGCAATACTGCTGTATTTTTGTTATTATTTTCTTTTTTTTTTTGCTGAGCCTCAACAATGCAGCAAACAAGATTCAATTACAGAAAATGCAAAACAAAAAAAATGGCCTTTAAAGAGTTTGCTACCAAAGCGAATAATAAAAGGGGCAGAGAAATTTCCAATGCAATTTAAATTTAAATTGTGCGGATCTACGGCCGCATGGTTTTTGAGAGTTTTGCCAAGCAAAAATTAGGCGCAGCTAGAGCGGCACAATCCCATCCAAACCAACCCACCCACAACCCCATAAACGAAGCCAACAGCTGCGGTAAAGAAAATAAGGCCAACAAAAACTAGAGTCTAAATAAATAATTTCAAAAGGGGGATTCAAGAGACTCCCAGTTAATGTTAGTTTAGTTTGGAGATCCTTAAATAGTAGACAAGCTCCGATGCTATTTCATTAACCTCGACTGTAGAAAAGACAAACAAAACAAAACAAAGCCAAACAAACACACCCACAGGTGGTGGCATCTCTTTCCCACTGCCACTGTGTGGATCGTGTGTGTGTGTGTGTGCAGCGAACTACTTGGCGCTGTGAAAGCTGATGTGGATGCTGCTTTCGGGTGGCGTTTACCTCCACCCACATAGCCCACCCCACCAACGATCCACATTTTGATCTCTTTTTTTCGGTGGCTCATTTTCGACCGCCATTTGGCTTTCGGCTTTGGGTAAAAATGTAAAATGTTGCATGCAGTTGACAAGACGACAGACGGCAACAGAAATCACCTCAAATTAAACGTAATTCATGGCAAAGAGACCGACCGACCGAAAATAAAAAGCCGAAACGAGCAAAACGAAAATAATACACAAAAATTAAAGGGAAATTTGTACGCCGTCAACTTTTCATTCGGTGAAAGTTTTTTGCTCTCCGCAAACACACACAAACAGAGATTAAGATCAGCCGTTTGAAATGAGGCGAATTGAAATTGGCAAATTGCAGACAGAAAAACCTGAAATCGGACGATGAATGATTTGCCTTGGAATTGTGAAAGAAATTTTTAAAAATATTCACTTAAATAGGATTTAAAAGCTAAGAATTTGAAGAGCCCAAACGGATATACAGAATAATCTGAAAACTTTTAATAACAATTAAAATAAAATAAGAACTATCTACATGTGCTGCATCTTCTTGCTCTAGATCTCGAAATATATTTCTAAAATATGTTGGAATTTGCTATTCATTCTTTCAGCTTATGCATTCTCCTCAGATATTCATTATTCCGATCCGTGAAATTCTATTAGCTTCTATTATCATTCCGTGTACTCGCGCAGCATTCCTCTCGGGTTTTGTTTATCGAAGATACCGAGAGAACCCCCATTGTAATTAAGAATTCTTGCATTTTTTTTTCAGTTGTGTTTGCATTTTTCCATGCGGCCAGACTAGCGAAACGACTTTGTGTTGAAGTAAACAAAATGTTGACGACCGCTTAGAGGTCGCTTAGTTTTTTTTTTTATTGTTTTTTTCTAGTCTGGCCATAGAATAACGACAACAACTACAGCTGCAAATACAACAAAAGCATAAAACATCAGCACACATAACTCTCGCAGTCGCAGTCGCTGTTGACGTCGACGTCCTTCAAGCGAGAATTAGAAGCGTAACGATGCCGGTGGACAGTAGGCGTATCTCATGGATTTTCGGGTTTAAGATTATTTTAAACTAAATTAAATTATTCCTTTTTTCAACTCTTTATAAGCTTTAAATATCATTCCAAAATATTTATTTTATTTCTTCTAATTTTTTTTGTAATTTTATATTTATCCAACATTTTTAAAATAAACCCCACTGTGCTGCGCTGTCGCCAGCAGCGACAACGTCAACTGCAATGACCTAAAGTAACCCAATGGAGAATAGAAGAGCTGAGAACTGGCGAAGAGCGTGGAGGTGACTAAAGAGTATTGCACAATGCAGAGAGGGGGGAGCGGGCAGAGTATAGGGGGCGGTACAGCCGACGGAAGTGGGCGCTTAAAGTGGGCGTGACCCCACACACAACAACTCTTCAGGTGGGTGTTGTGCATGGTACTTGTAAAGATGTGGGTGGTGCGCTTTTTTCGGTTGAAAAACAACTTTTGCAAGGAAAGGTAAGAAACAAGAAAAGAGAATTTTCAAATTAAAAAATATCTTCTTAAACAAGAGATCCTTTTTCAAGTAACCTTCATTATTTGACCCTTCAAATCGAAAGATCTGAGCAGTCTAGACTCTTAAAGCGATCTATTTACAGTGAATGTTGTCTATTTTTTCTCCTTTTTTTTTTCATATTTGCCACCACACTCCATATGCTTCAATGGTATTTTTATAACTGACAGTTTCGAGTTGCGCCCAGCGAAGCGGAGTTAACTTCAATTGAGGTCAAACACTCGGCAGAGTGGAAAGTGGAAAACGGAGACGAGATTGCGAGGGAATGGGGCACGTAGAGTCCATGCCAGATGATACAGATACAGTGGCAAGAACTGCAAAAACAACAGATAGCCGGCTAGCTGCACATAAATAGCATCGGCTAACCAACCGGCCGAGCCTCTGTCTGTCTCTATCATTTGCTTTGTATCCCTCTCTCTCTCTCCATGGTGCGTCAAGTCTAACAAGTCAACAGCTTAATGATCATTGGCAGTGCATCATCATCATTATCATGGACAGAACTGGAACAACGACACTATATATATTTGTATATATAGTCAACAACTGGAAAATATTTGACGCATGCAATGGAAAATAACAACATAAATTGTAAACGAATATCCAAGAGGGGATTCACTTATTATTTAATTTTTGCCTTCTTATGATTATTATTTTTATTAATATTTATTTATTGCCCTGCCTTCACTTTTTGCAAGTTTTAAATTTCATTTTACCCTATCGATTTCCAATTTCTTTCTTTATTTATCTTTTATTTTTTCTTTGGGATCATTAATGCAAAGTATCGTATTTTTCATCGTTTCGCCTGCGCAAAAGTTCAGCCAATCCCACAGTCCCACAAATTCCCAGCAGACCCAAAAAAATTCCAAATCCAAAATCCAAATGTAATTTAAATGCAAATGCAAAAGAGCCTCGAAGAAAGGGTATAAAGGAAATGAGGCGAAAAGGGAAAGCGTGTCAATTTGATTGAAAATACAACATGAACGCAAGGAAAAGTCACAAGCAGAAAATCAAAAGCAAAAATGCTGAAATCAAAACAAACAAAAAAATAACTGCAATGCACTCAATGCAAAAACAAGAAAAAGAAACAAAAGCAAATACCAACTACAATTTTATGATTATTGCTTTGCATTCAACAGATTTTTCGTTTTGAAAAATAAAATTTAAGCAAAGAATTTCAAAGCAAAATTTATATTAATAAATAAATATTTTTCAGTTTATGATTTTGTTTATTATAAGGCTGAGTTCCCCTCATGACATCTATTAAATTTAATATTTAATACACAATGATGAAATGATGCAACTTTTTATGAGTTTTCGTAATTTCTAAAATAAATATTCAAAATATTTCCTATTTATTTGCTGGATTTCTCATATGTTAAGGGGAGGGGCACAAGTGCAATGACATTTTAATGACATCAACCCTTGTTTTTTTATGTTGCACAAACAATACAGTTGCATATGAATATACTAGAAGCGTTTTTGTAGTATTGCAATCAAGCCTATAAATGGGAGATAACAAAATGCATTTGATTCTATTTGCTGTTTGATAAGAAAAGTTCATATTGCGGCGGCAAGTGTTTTCTTTTTTTATTTCTATTGCAGCTGTGAATGATTTTCTGCCAGTCAAAGGAGAGATAAGAAATGACGCGAGCCCCCAGAGCTTGATAGGGGGAAAATTTTTGAAAAATTTCCCCACTTATTCGCGCTCTGAAGTGGACATGAGTTATGAGTGTAGGACACAGGAGTGAGCGACACTTGAGTGATGAATTATTTACCCCGCCGACCCGCTGGCCTAGCCTCGTTTTTAGCCGGGCAAAATAATCCGATTCCAATTGTGCTAGTGGTCTCTCGTCTCTCTCTGCTGTTTGTGTTGGGTCTCTGGTATTATAAAATATGGATCAATCGATGCAATATGAATTATGGCCGCAACGACATGGTACGGGGGAGGGAGGGGAGGGAGAGCCTGTGGCCGCTCGATTGGTTGTGGCGTGTGTTCTAGTTAATGTAATTGGCACGCCTCCTTTGCATTTTTCAAATAGCAGAATTTTGTAGAAATATTGGTCCGAGAATTTTAAATTTCCATTTTATTTTCAAATTGCAACCCTAAAATTGTATTCCTCCTTTAATTGCCCTTAATTACGTACATGATTGTATAATTTTGAATGAATTTTTAGGTGTATGAGAAAAGATTTCAATAACAAGCGACAGACCCCATGCCGTATACGCAATAAAATCACAAAATATTACTCATACGCCATGGTGAACGCATAAAACGCACGAAATGTGTTTCATTTCAGGCAAAAGCCATAAACTCAAGCCCCAAAGACGACGACGAATAAGAACAACAAAAGCCAACATTTAGTGTTATGCGTTGCAAAAACGCAAAGAAAAAACAAGTTCAAAGACCCGAAACGAAGCCAATATACTGAAGATCTCCCCCCTTACCCCTTACCATGGAAAATCCAAACTTGAACCCCACCAAAACCTATAAAAGTGGGCGTGAAAGTTTACCCCCGAAAAATAGTTCAACGGAAATGGAAACTTCAAGTCGAGAACTAGAAAATTCAAATGGAATTATAAGCATATGGCATGACAGGAAGGAACTTAAGGAAATGAGAGCGAAGAAGCGAGTCTCAAGGAGTGGGGAAACGGAAAAAATAACAGGTCAATGGAGACCATCCCCCATCCCCCCATCAGGGGGATGAAAAATTGAGTGGCCAGCTAATAATAAAGGTCCACAAAAAGGGGCAAAATTGTTCATAAATTAACATAAAGAAAAACACAGTAAAAATTCAAAAGACCCAACAGCAACTTGCAAAACTTTATGAAATTTCATAGCTGAAGAGGAAAAGAGAAAAGTGGCACCCGCAATTCTCATAATAATCAAGCAGACAATTCCCCGAAAAGACCAGACAAAACAGAGAACTCGAAACAAAACCCAAACAAAAAACATTTGTTTTTGCTCCAAGGGAAACGAAGAACGCTCAATGACATTGGGCTAGGTTAAGGGTGAGGGTAGGGCAGGGTGGCTGATGCCCGCATGATAAGGGGGGTGGCGGCTGACATCATTGGTCGTTCCACAAAACCATTTCGGGGTGGCTTTGGCGGAGTGAGTTTTATGTTGCAACATTTCACCAAACGAATGGCCAATGACTAATAGAAGAAGGTGGCAAGAAGCAGCCCCAAGGAAAGAAACAGCCAACAAAAACAGAAAACCCATAAACAAGGCAGAGAAATCCTATTTCAGTCGAAGATATGGTTGTAGGGTATACAAAATTTATAATAAACAAAAATATTATTAAAACAAAAAGAGTGTACATCAAATTTCACTTGAACTGTTGCCTTTAAAGGCTTTAGAAAACGGCATCCATATATAGGAGGTACCTGCACACACATTTGCATATTAATTTAGATTTATTTTCATATTTATTTAAAAAATAAACGTCCCCCAAAGATGAGTCACTGTTTGGGGGCGACCCTTGTTGGGGCAGAGTATGCCAACTCTGCTTCCCGGGGCAAACAAACTCAATTGGAACTATGACTCAGAGACGCAGTCAAGTACATTGCCCAGGGGCGGGGACGAAGGGGGGCGTACAGCAGCCACAGGGACAGCGCAGAGGGGCAAACGACAAGTTTCACTTGTCGCAGCAGCGAGTGGGCTGCCATAGAAGTTTGGCGCCGTTGAATGTGAATGTGGGTTGTGTATGACAGTTGTAGTTGTAACCTCCATTACGCCCCCCTCAAACCACCCCCATTGCCAATGCACACACACACAAACAGAGAAAGAGAGAGAGAGACAAGGCCATTAACATAATTCATCACACAACAAATAGGCATTCATTTTAATTAATTATACAAAAATGTAAAACATTAAATTCATAAATTATAAACAAAATGCATAATAAATGTGCTGTTTGTTGTTGTTTTTGCAAATATTAATCAAAGCAAAGAAAAACAAAGTGAATTCCTGCTTAGACTTTGGAATGCCACAACACAGAAGCAAGTTTAATGCGTTTAGTGCCGCAGGAATTATGTTAGTTAAAAGGACACATTCCAGGGTTTAGAGGAAATGTAACTGGAATTTTGTTTACATCGAAAAAGAAAATCCTTGGAAATGTAACTAGAAAAAACCCTTAAATATAAACAATATCTTGACTTATCAATCTTGACTTTCAGCCTTTATTAGTAGTCAACATCGTAAACAATATATGGCGAGATAAGTGTACCCTCGTCCACCATATATTACTGTTTGCATTGCAATCATTTTGGTTCCAAAATAGATTTCCAACTAATGGAAAAGCAAAGCAATATAAAATCTTGGAAAATAAACTCTAAGCGCCACAAAAAGCTGAGGAGAAACAGCTGCAGGGAAAGGATGGAAAATAGAGTTCAGCATTTGCAATTAAATATGCAAAAAATTAGATGGAAATTTAAAGGAAAATGCTACAAAATCATAGCATAATTATAATTAAGACAATTGCCCTACTCAGCGGTCAACTGTAGCAAAGTAAAAAATTAAAAATAACAAAAAGAAATCAACAACAAAAAAGAAAAAATAATAATAAACCTTAAAACGTGAAATGTAAATTGCAAAGAATATTTTCAACTTAATTGCGCACCAGCAGCCACCTTTCCCTCTCTCCCCTCTGTCTCCCCTCCACCGAAAATTTCATTTTAAATATTTAAATTTGTGTAATAAGACAAGAATAAATATACGAGTGTGTACGTGTTTGCCTTAAAGGCAAAACATGTTCACAAAAAAAAAAAACGAAAAATAAAATAAAAAAGAGCAGCCACAAGAGCAAATAAAACAACAACAATGTTGCTCAACTGCACTTTTGCTGCAATTTTTTCTCTTCCTTTTTTTTATGCTTATCTGCATTTTATGGACGAGTTTTATAAGAGAATGTTTGCCCCTCGTTCGCCTGGCTTCTTGCTGCTTGCCCCACCTTCTTTTTCTTAAACATAAATTTGCAGAAGGGGGAGGAAAAGGGGGGATTTCTGTCGCATAACTCTGCCCCGTGTAGTTTTTGCTTTTCTTATTATAAAAGCCCAAAAAATAAAAAACATTGAAAATGTTGTTGGCATATTCAATATTTTGTATTTTGCTTGGTTTTCTCGGGGCTTTCAAGTTGAAACGCTTGAAATGCACAATTTAAAATGGAAATAATGGGGCGTGGTGGATAATTTAAAAAAGGGGCCAGACTAGCAGGAAAATTAACGACAAATAAGCAAAACTAAATAAAATACAAAAGTAAAAACTAAATAAATTTACGTTGTATTTATTTTTTGGGATGCTTGTTTTTAAAAGCTTAAACTTAACATTTCCCTGTTGTCAAAACCTTGAGAAAACCCAATCCGATTTTACATGGAAACAAAATCGATAAACTTTAAAGGCAACATTATAAAATATAAAGGTGTTTTTTGTGTTCCACAAGCAACCTTCGAGGCTAAACAAATTTGTCTAATCTAAAATGTATCTCCATTAATATCTATCTCCATATCCGGACATAAGGCAAAGAATAGATTTTTTTTATTTGTTTCGCACAGATAAATAGACCCCCAAAAAAAATTTCATTTGCTTTTTTGTTGTATATTTAATTTTGTATTATTTTGCGTGTATGTGGAACGCAAATAACAACAATATAATAGCGAGTAAAAAACAGTTGAAAACTTGTTTTGCCTTTAAAACGTAGCAGAAGGCAAAAGGTATAAAAATAGCGAATAGCTGAAAAGGCAAAACAAAAACAGGCAACAGCGGCAAAATCTCCCATTAGTCATCCAATTTGGCCAACAACTACGCGACACTACACACCTGTAGAAAGCGAAATGACAATAATAATAATAATAAAATGACAAACAACAACACACTCTCCGAGCTGATATATAGTTCGATAAGCGAAATAAAAGCTTTGGGGGGGGAAAAACCAAGGAAAGGAGGGTTAAATTACGGAAAATCCAGTTGCTAAGCCGTCAGAGATTTTCGAATTAAGCTCTGGAAAAACCCCAAACACAGTAAGCACTCTGTGGTGAGCTATAGATCTGTTTTCTCAGCAAGAATTATAATTTTTAATACAATTTTTAGGTGAACGAGAAAGGATTTGATTAAAGGTAAAAAATATTACTCATACGCCATGGTGAACGCAGCCAGAGTTTTCCAGCATCTCTAATTTCCTATGTCCTCTCTCCTGTTTATCTATTCCCGCAGCGAGGAAAGGATTTTAATAGAAACTTCTCAGCAGGGTGTCCCCAGCATGCAAAATGGAATTAGCAAAAAGCAGACAGACGGGGGAGGAGCGGGGGGGGAAGGTTGTATACACCAAAAGAAAATATAGCCACCTTTTTATAAAATAAATTGAAATAAAATATAATTTTCAGACTCTCCAATTAAATTATTTAAGTCTTACATTTTTATTCATTTTCAGATCAATGAAAATTTGTAAATCTCATCATAATTTGTATATTTTTCTCCTGTGTAATTGGGGAAAAAAGGACCCGGCAAATAGAGGCACGTGTTGCGATGGTTTTTCCTCTCTCCTGTCAACGCAGCTGGAAAATGTATTCATGTGAGTGTGAGTGGGCGGGTGGAAGCTTTCCTCTTTTTTCTTCTTTTTAGGTACGTAACCCAAGCCGATTTTCACGTTGATGTCGGCTTTTTTTTCCACAGTTCTTCTGCTGCTTCTCAATTGACTTTCTATAATTGCGTTTAATGTGTTGTGACGTTGCGAAGCGAAGGTATCTGCTGCCTAAAGGCGACACAGCAATTACCTGGCACCACCCAATACCCAAAGCCCCCACCACCCATCATCACCTCCCCCTCTCGTGGCGTTGTGTAAGTCCGAGAATTCTATTTCTGTGCGGGTCTCCTACATTTATTTCTGTTTTTTCTTTACACTTATCACACTTTGTTGCATGGCCCTCTGCGGCCCCACCCCCCTCTATCCTTGGCTTAATCAGCTTTGATATTATTTAATTTGTTGTTGCAGTGGCCACTCGAAAATTAATGGGGAATTGTTTTGTTTTTTTAAGAAAGCAAAAGCAACGTGATTTTCTTTGTGATTTTTTTAAATATTTTACCTGGTAAAAGTTTTTTATAAATTTGGTTTGATTATTCCATCAACTAGTTTTTACTGTACTTAATTTTCCTGCTACTTTTATTCTTCTTTTCAAAATCCCTTCTAATCTTTTTTTCTTGTTACTTTCGAAATCCCTCTTTGGGAGGTTGCTGGTACTAAAATATAAAAAGGTGGCGGCGCTCACAAAAAAAGTTCTGAGAAATTTCATTAAAATTGATTGATCGAAATAGAAATTGAAAGCGAAAATGCAAAGGGAGAGCGAAATTGATACTTGGAAAGCGGATACCGGGAGAAACTTTTAAATAATTTTAAATTTAATTTAATGCTTCACAAGGCATAACCTTCTTTTTAGAACGTTTTATAAAAATTATAATGGTTGTTTTTTTCTCCGTTTCCCACAAAATCTTCCTCCCTTTTATTTCGAATGTGAATGCAGTTCTTTTTGTTATAAAGAAAAGGGACAGACAAGGGGGAGATCTCTATCCATTAACACTTGTTAACCCAATTTAGACTCAATTTCCATAGACGATGTCGCACGTATCCGTATCTGTAACTGTAAATGTGACTGTATCTGTGGCTGAGCTGTCTCTGTAACTGTCACTGTCGCTGCTGTATCTTTGTATCTCTCTCGCTCGGCGTTCGAGTATCTGCTGGAACGTTGTGGGATACAATTCAAGTAAAAGGCCCTGCATTGTCACACGCACACACTTGAGCAATAAAACAAGTGACGCAGACATTGACAGCCGCTCAACAACAACAGCAGAAACAACAACCACAACAACCTCAAGGTTTACCGCTCTACAGTTTAAACATTATAGAGGGAATGATATAAAGATATATATGTATATCTATATAGAGGGTAAAAGAGAACGGCTGTTAAACCAAACTCGTGTTGGCGAATTTTCTTTTGGCCGCTTCTTAACGCGTTTCTTGTTTACTTTTTGTGTTTACTTTTGTGTTTTTTTTATGTATTTTTTTATGATTATAAATTTTAAGTTGACCTCCATTTGTGGCCATTCCTCAAAAAACTACAAAAGCGAACAGCGATAAAGTGAAGGATTTTGGGGATTTTTAATGGCAAATTGAAGTCGTTGTTAAATTATGGGTCCCCTTGGGTTAATTCTATATTGAAAAGAACTTTTGACTATAAAAGAAAAGCTGGTTTACATGTAAAGTTTTCATTATAATCAGCAGAATGAATACAATATATCTAAATTTCTGATTATAAAGAATAATAGAGTCTAGCAGTTAAATTAATCTTAGTACCAGGTAACTCTGCCCTCCCTCCTCCGTTCTCACTTGTTTTTGTTGTTGTTTTTCGGGGACTACAAACTCAATTAAAGCTGCCAACTTTGTATGCGCAATAAACGAACGAACGAACGAACGTCTCTCCACACAGAAACAGAAAAACAGCGAAACAAGTTCTCAGGCGAAACTGGTCCGATTTCTCAAAGTTGCTGCTGCCTGCCTGCTGCGGCTGCTGCTGCTCTCCTCCGGCGATCATTCAATTTCCAAACAACTGAACAACCAAAAACCAAAAAAACAACAACCGAAATTCAACGTATACGTACTGTATCCATAAGGAGAAAGAGACTCGACTTTTTGAAAGCAATCCAAGCGTAAACGAGAAAAAGCCTCGGCAATGCCAGACACAACAGCAAAACACAAAAAAAAAAACTAAGTTCAGATCTCCCCGGGAATTATCATATTTGAAACTCACTTAAAGCAATTCGTGGGGATCATCAAATAATTGTACTTTTTTGGCGACTTACCTGTAACGAAAAAAAGAGAATAAAATTCAAATTAGAATACAGCAAAAAAAAATATAAATGATTAATTGGAATTAATCAGTTAATTAAGTCAGTAATGATGGGATTCTATAGACTCGTTGAGCACTGGCTCTGGCCTCGAATTAGGGGCTGACCCTATCCGTCATATATCTACGAATACAACTGACAACACCAGAAGTCAAATTTTTTGGTGGCATGTCAAAAATAATTGAGGGAAAAGCTAAGCAGAATAAATAAATATATACACAAAATAAAGATAATTTTTTTCCGCCTGACTATCCTAACTTTGCCTTCTGCTGTCTCGTTTTATCGCTGTTTGCCTGCGTTTCGGTTAATTGAAATGTTTGCTGACTTGCTGCTGACTTGTATCTCAATCCTCACGGACATCTGCCATTTTCACAAGTTTTTCCCTCGAGTGCCCTTCAGATACAAAACTCAATTTCAGTTAGATATCCCTTTAAGACCCAAAATTTATATACTATTATTCGCGAGATATCAAAACTGAAAATAAACCCGAACCCAAATCGAAATCTGAATTTTTGTATGTTTTTACCAGTTTCTGTTTCTCGTCGTCGCGGTCTCTGTGCACTTTGAGTCTACGTGATGTCTTGCATGGAAATTCCATTTACATTTCTCGTCGTTTCGTCGCTTCTCTCTCGCCTTGTCAAGCGAACTGCCAAATACGATATATATATATCTTTTTATATATTTTTGGGCTGGGCCAACACACAAATCAACACGAACAGCAAATTCAACCACAGAATAATATTGAAAAAATATTTCTAGAACAGAAAATATACATTTTACAATGTTTTTGTAATACGTTAATAAACAGCCAACTTTGATGGGAAAATAAATATAGAAATAACAATTCTGTTCAATTTAAATTTCTTAAATTGATTCTTTTCAATTCTTAGTCTTTGATATCTGCGCTAATTCCTTTCGCCTGCTGATGCCTAGTAACCATCATTCTTCGTTTACCCTATAAATAAATATCTGCAAATAAATAACTCTATTTTTTTTTTTTTCAATAAAAACGCTGCCCTTAATTTGTTAAATAACCAAAACAAGAGCCTCAAAGTCAAAAAACTAGCACAAGTTGCAACAAAAGAAAGGGACAGGGGAAATTGGATGCCATAAAAAAGAGAGGGGAAAATAGGGAGACGCCCGTCTGAGGGTTAATGAGAGATGCACGCGTGTACCAAATTTTCGTTTTGGGATTCTGAGAGTTCTGGAAGTCTGTGAAGGTCTGTGGAACCTGATTTTTCGGGAAACCAGACACAGACGCCGCCGCCTCTGTGAGTGGAACCTGTTCGAAGATTATGCTCCACAATGATATCTAGGTAGAGCCTCAAGAACCGGGTTACCGACTACTGGTTTTTCCCTAATATTACCTGCCATCTGTATCTGTAAATGTATATTTGTATCTGTATCT
Organism: Drosophila anomelani; assembly: GCA_035045905.1. Lineage (NCBI taxonomy): Eukaryota > Metazoa > Arthropoda > Insecta > Diptera > Drosophilidae > Drosophila > Drosophila anomelani. Next base: position 18,773,824 of record JAWNOO010000165.1, read on the forward strand.
GTAGCACCCAAAAAAATCACACCTTTAATAAGCAAACGCCTCACGTTGCCATCTCTGCCGTACAGAATAACGGTCTCACATTGCAAAGCAGCAGCAGAGAAAGGGAAGCACCAAAGTGAAAGATTTTTGTTATTAAAGAGCAAAAAGGAGAAGCTCAACAAATTAGACTGGTCTTAAATAACCTATGGCTTACTTCGAAAGAGTTTCTTTAATTTATTTACATCTCTGCATCCGTTTGGGGCAAGCTTTAAGGAGACTGGTTATGGTCTTGTGTTGGAAAAGAGAAGGAAGAAGAACGCCCACGCAGACAGACAGACAGACGGAGGCAGAAGAGAGAAGAAAGATAGGAGACCGGCCGGTTTGGATAGCGCGCAGCTGCACACTAAGCTCCTTTCCTTCCAATCCTTCCCACTTCCCACTCAATTCTCTGGAGAGAAAGAAATCTTCTACGAGGTTTGGAGATTTATGGGCGAAAGTACAACAAAGTAAGCAAAAACTTTTGAAGTCTCCGATCGCCGGAAAGTAGAGAAAGACTGAAAAAAGGCAGACAGAACAACCGCAGAGGAAGTTGAGAATGCTGACAGAGAAATTATCGAGGGCAGAATGGGAGGGCGTGGAGGGAGGTGAGAAAAATGCAGGGCGGAGAGAAGAAAGCTGAGCTCTATAGTGGAGCGATTTTTCACAAATATTTACTTATTTTATAGTTTTTGTAAAAAATAAATAACTAGATCTCCAAACTATTCCAAATCTTCAAATATTCTTCATAAATTCCATTAGGTTTTGAGCTGTTTTCCAATTTTCATTACATTTCTTGTTGGAATTAATAATAAAATAAATCCTCCTCCTAAACTATATTAATCCAAATGCCTTAACATTTTTGTCTCCCCTATCTTTGCCATGAAATTAATTTCCAACTTTTCCGTCCGATAAGATAACGAAAATAAAAATAAACAAATAGAAATAGGAAAATCCATATATGGCCATATGGAAACCCCTATCTCTGGAGACCAGCAAACCAAAATTAAAAGAATCTCATTAAAAAATATGGCTTATCAAAAAAAAAATAAATAAATATAAAAGTATTATCTCGTTTTGTGTCAAGCCAAACACGACCAAACCAGAACCAGAGATAAACAAAATTCGCAGAGGGGAAAAACAAAAAAATTAGGGGAATATTATTATCAAAAGACAGAAATAAAATATAAAAAAAGAAAACAATAAAAAATATTCCAGAACTGTGATGACGAGAGACAAGCGAATGGAAAACGCAAACAACAACAGAAATATTTTTATAAGTCGCAATAAGCGAAAAATAAATAAAACCGAACGAACGAAGGAGAAGCACCGAAAAGCAGGAGAATAATAGGAGGAGGAGGAGGAGGAGGAGGAGGAGAAGGAGGAGGCTAAAGGAGGAGCTCGATTGGGAGACAATTGGGGTGGTAATTGCGTCCGATGGAATTTTCAATTGGCTTGGGAAATACGGGGCGGCGGCAGCGGCCTTGTGTGTGTGTATGTGTGATATCAGGCAATAACTTATAATAGTAATAAAAATCCAAAAGAAAGCGAATAACCTAAAGAAGAGCAAATATCAACACGAATTTAGAGGGATTTTTCCTTGAGACAGACGACATATTTTAAGTTTTAGCAAAGCAAAACGCAAACGCAATCGGATCCAGCACGAAACACAGTCTGGGAATGTCCACGCCAAACCCAAAAAAGTACAAAATACAAAATACAAAAAGTTGCCATGGCGTCTATTGCGGGTTGGGAGGAAAGCCGATAGAGGGCAGGGCAAACAGGGCGATAAGGTTCCGTCCGACAAGGAGAAGGCAGCAGCATTATGGCACGGCAACCAATAATAATAAATATTGCGCCTGGTATATGTATTAATAACAACAATTTATTTGCCACAGCGCGTGTGTGATAACGATAACTCAACTCAAGCAAATCAACCGATTGTCACAATAATCAATGAAAGTCCGTCCAAGCAGCAGCAAAGTGCAATCAAAAATCAAGGGAAATTGGAAACAAAAATTCCAAAATGATTCATCTGCTTCCTAGTTAAAGTTTAATCAAACAAAAGAAAGAAATTCCAATTTGGGAAGTCAGAAAACCGATAAGATTATCGAGAAAAATTCGAGTATTACCCATAAATCGGTATTTAAAATTTTATTATAATTTTCTAGTTAATTTCCTATAAATTTTCTTGATAATAAAATATTTTCAAAACTCACCTGTTTGACGTTTTCGCTTGCTTGTCGCTGATGCTGTTGCTGCCGATGCTGCTGCAGGTTGCCGCTGCTGCAGTTGACGCGTTCCGTCCGCGGTTGCCGTTACCGTTAGATCACAGCCGTAGAAGGACACCGCTCTGGCTCCCAATATCGCACCGAAACCCGATACCGATCGCGTTACCGATCCTGCTGCTGATGCTCCAACTCCAACTCCTCCTCCTCCGGCAACGGCGGCGTAGTCAACGAAATCGGACGCTCTCGTCGTCTGTTGGGACGTTTTCATTGGGCGCACGCTATACCGCTCCTTGCTCTCGTCCTTGCTTTCAGTTGGCTGTCATTTGAGTTTTTCTTTCGTTTCCGTTCCGCTCCGGTTTTTTTATTTTTTACAAATTACGTTTTTGTACAAGGAAATGCTATGGATTCCAATTGATCACTTGCAAAATTTCTATTTAACTTATTTTTTATGTGTAGATTTTCATTATTTTCCACTTTTCGCGTAAAATATTTATATATATTTACAGTAATATTAATAATTATTATATTTCAAGACAAATACAATTTATACCAAATTAAAAGAGAATCTGGAAAGAAAATGAGAAAAAGAAATGTGATTAGTTTCAGGAAAATCAAAATTAAGCCAAAACACACAACTCTCACACCTTTGCACACACATTTTTAGTTTAATTAGTTTTGGGAAAATTTCCATTTAAAAATATGTTGTTGTTCAAAAAACAGACAACAGAGGGCCTTCGCTGTGAAGACTTGAATATTATTTCAAGCGGCAGCCAGACCACAACTCCTGAGCTCACTGTAATTTAATTTAGCATTAAAACTACGCAAAAAGCTGAGAGCCGCAAACTATAAAAACAAGAATAGCAAGCGGAGGGCAAAAACAAAAATTCGGGTGTCGAAAAGAACAAGAAAAAATAATAATAATAATAATAAAGAGAAGCACAAAAGCGAGCGAACAAAATAAACAACAATAAAAAAAACACATTTTTGAGATTACGCACTTGGCCCACGAAAACAGCGACCCAACCACGTACACACGAACTTCTGGCCCACACAGATACTCACACACACACAGGCAAACTCTTTTCTACGCACTTTGCTAAAAAAAATATTCTACAAAGCCCTCGAAATTGAACCTAATTGGCAACTTTCGTTAACCAACAAAACCCGAAAAAAAACATTTAAAAAAAAATGAGAAACGACCAAATTAAAGCAAACAAAAAGCCGGTTCCAAAAGCTATTAATGGAGAGTGAGCAGGATGAATGGATTGAATGGATTTTTGAATTGCAGCTGCTGCTGGGACCCAAATAGGGCCTAAAAACAGATACCCCTCAAAAGGGAATACTTTTAGGTTTATTATTAGATAACTTTGTATCTTTTTTAATTGAAAACCTAATACGAAATATATTCTCAAAGCATTAATAACACCACAAAAACTAGAAAATACTTCTGGGGGTTTTATAAAAAATATTTAGAAATATAAATAATAAAAAACACAATTTTTTGAAATATTTTATAAAGTTTCTTATACAGAAAAGAAGACTAGCTATCACAATTTCGTTCTTAAAACTTTTATAGGACTTTTTTTCACCAGGTTCTTTTCTTTTCTTTATTTTTTTTTGGCAAAACTCTTGGTTAAGTACCAGGTATACCCCTAAGGCATACAAAACTCTTTAGGCTCTTGACTAATACGACGACATTTAGTTAACAGCGTCGCCGTCCCGGCGCAGACGTCAAAACAAGGCAGAAGAAGAAGAAGAAGGTGAAACCGGGCATAAAACAAGTTTCCACAGCTTCTTGTTGCTGTTGTTGTTGTTATTATTGTCCATCATCATCATCATCCCATTTTTGGGTGTAACCGAAATTAATATTTATGTTTGGTTCGTAGGAAAATTGCAAAACATAAAAAGGTTTTCTTTCGTAATATTTCAACACACACACAAACACGAAAGCAAAAACACCTGCCAGGTGTTTATTTATGCATTTTAATTTCTTTTGCACCTCTTTTCGCAGCTTCCACACATATGTAGATATATACCCAAAGTGTATATATATCTTTTCGCGGTGTACTTTCTTCTTCGGTGGCTATAGCTTCTGTGCCTGTGCTAAGCTATCATGGAGCTCGCTTGCCATTTGGGGCATGCAACGTCTGCTCGCGAAGCCTTTTGTGGAAACTCTGAAAGCCAAGACCCGAAACTTTGTTGCCACAGTGAGCCGGAAAACCAGAAGAAGAGAGCCACAGCCACTCTTTGGCCGGCTTCTGCGCAAGCCCCAAGCCCCAAGCTCTCGCTCTCTTTCTCTCTCTTTTTCTTTCTCCCTCTATCACACTTCCTTGCTCCCCTCTTGGCCATGTTTGGCGTTCAATCTGCGACTTTTTTTAAAGCTCTGCCCGGGGGACAAATCGCGAAATTATTTTTTGCTTTCTTTCGCCTTGGTTGTTGTTATGGTTTTTCCTTCATTTGCTACCTAAAAGGATATCAGAGGTATGCAGGGGTTCTAGTAGAGCTCAAAACTGGGTTTTAAGCCTAAATTTTTACTTATTTTCTTATTTTTCCTTCATTTGCTACCTAAAAGGATATCAGAGGTATGCAGGGGTTCTAGTAGAGCTCAAAACTGGGTTTTAAGTCTAAATTTTAACTTATTTTGCTGGTGAAACTCTTTCGTTTGCTACTAAATGCAAATTAGTTTAAGAGATTTACTCGTACATTGCGGGCAAAGCATGGAAAAAGCTATAAAAGTCAATCAAGTGCAATCATTCCCTAGAATTTCAGAAGAAAAAAACTTCCCTAGGGTATTCCCTTCGTCGAAAGACTCCCTCTTGGCTTGATTGCTTACGTGGATGTCGCCACCTCGAGCGCCACCCGACCCACAGTGTGAAAGAGAGGGGGGATCCCCATTTGACACGTAAGGATTTGCGTCGGCAGCAGAAACCCAAAAGCGGCAGGGGGGCAGCGGGGGCAGCGGGGGGCGGTTTCTAGATGAGAACCGGCAAAAAAGGGGCACCTTGCGAAATAGTTTATTGTGCTGCGGAAGGGTTGGGGAGGTGTGTGCGAATGGGCCAAAGTGGTTGGATAGCCGGCGGGGCAAAAAAAAAAAGAGAGACTCAAAGGCAAAACTTGCGTCGTGGGCAGACTTAATTACACACACACACACCTACATTTAGAACGCAAGATGAGCCTGTGTGTGTGTGTGTGTGTGCATATTTTTATCTTAACCAAGAAACCGTTATAGTTTCATCCTTCCACAATTTGGAAGGAGCGGGAAAAGGGTCCAAGGGGGTGCCACCCGGTGCAAAACTTTGGTTTCCCTGTAAGGGATCAAAGAAAAACATATGGTTTCCGCCGCAGAAATGAATATTTTTTTTGATCGAATTTGGGTTAACAAAAGGAAAGTGTTATTTGGTGAGTAAAGAGAGGGGAAATCCCAAAGATGGCAAAGGTAATAATTCATTGGAAACTTTAACAATTGAAAGGGAAGCCAAGGAAAAACCTGGAAAGGAGTGGATTGGTTATACAAATAATTTTCTTCTTTAAATTAAATTTAAAATATGATTGGGATTTAGTTCTAAATAAATAAAATGCTTTAATAAATGTGTTAAAATCTTGATTATTTTTTTAGGATTTTTCCCCAAACTGGTTTAGTGCCAACGTCAGCAGGCAGCCTCCATTTTACCCCCGATTTTCCACATCTGCCCCCGAAGCGTCATTGCCGCAATTCAATCAGCAATATGGTTGGCAGCCTGGGCATCAATTACAGGCCAATAAAGCTACCGCCCCCTTTCCTGCTCCATTTCACCCACCCCACACTCCAGTAATCTCGTTTGGTAAACTTTCCAAACAGCTGTTGGGTTGAGTGGAAGCGTGGAAGGAGTCGCGGGGAGCGGGAAGCAGGAAGCATGGAAGATCGTGGGAGGAGCGCGCACCTAACATATGGAAGCGTCAATGGGTTTTGTTTTTTGTTTTCTTTTTCTTGTAAGCTCTAATTGACAGCTGCCAAAGTGGGGGAAAGAGAAAGAGAGAGAGAGCTGGGAAAACCCACAAGCAGTTATACACCCTTTATCCCCCCCTGCCTCCTTTAAGTTGTGCAACAATTTCCCTTTAAATGATTTACATAAAAAAAAACCCCTCTGTATCTCTCTATCTCTTTCTTTCGGTATCCTTTGCATGAATGAGCAAACATGGCTTGAGCTCTCCCTCTCGCTCTCTATTTGTCCTGAGAGAGAGAGAGAGCCAAAGCAGCCGGCGGCGGTTTCTTTGATGATGATGACGCAGCGGCACAGCAGGAGAGAGCTGCCAGGTGATGACCCTCCGTACAAGCTAGATTCTTACTTAAAATAATAATATATAAGCTTAATTATTTAAAAAAAATGTATATTTTATATTTATATTTGCTAGTCGGCCAGCACTGCAGCAGGACAAGCAGAGGGCTAAAGAGAGAGCAGAAAGGCAGAAAGAAAGAAGAGAGAAAGCGGGGGAAGGAGTATAAAGAGTGACTTCCGCTTGCGAGCTGTTGTTGTTTTCATTTTGTTTTGATAAATGCAAAAAACTGGAAAGGAAGAAAAAGAGTTGGCGATAAATCCCAAACAATAAAGAAACCCCCAAGTGGATAAAGAAAATTCCCCAAGCGTAGAGATTTTAAAATGTTTAATTTAATTGCTAATGCGGGTGGTTTTTTTAAACTATATAAATATATTTGGTTATATTATAATATAATTGTTTTATTATTATTATTTATTATTATTATTATAGTCTTAAATAATAATTTCTAACAGAATAAAGTTGAGTTATAAAAATCCTGCAAATAAGAAAATATTTATTAGCTTCTTACTTATTTAGTTACTGTTTAAGTAACAAATTTTGTATCTTCATATCCCTAAGAAACACAGTAAAACGTAGATATAGGGGTTCTCTTGTTAAAGGATCCCTTTGGCTGGGGGAATTTCATCACAAACATCCTTCATGAGGATTACAAAAAGGGACACCTTAGACCGGGGAAGGGGAATGAACACGCACCCGCATGCAGGGAAAACACTGGGAAAATGTTTCTGCTTTCCCAAAACACACACACAAAAAGGAAACACCCCCAGCAAAGGCAGTTCCCATTTTCGACCGAGGCACCCTGTGCTGCACTACATGGTTAATAACAAAAAAAAGGCAGCCTAAAAACACAAGTTCCATTGGAAAAAAAGTATCTTAAAGATACAATTGAAAATTGTTTCTCTCTGTCTATCTCGTTTGCTTTTCTGTTTTCTCACTCACACTCGCACACGCACACAAAGAAACACACTCACACACACACACACACACTACGTGCGCTACTTTGAGTTCATCGTTTTTAATTCATTTTCGAGAGTTTCTCTTCTCTTCTCTCTGCTTCTTCTCCTTTCTCGCTCAGGCAAGCACAACAAAAAACACACGCTACACACACACACTCTTACACGAAGTCGTAATTGAATATTGCTTTTCGCATTTAGCTTACTTCTTAGCTTCATTGACGATTTGGGTGTCGCGGAAAGTCTTGATTATAAAAAAACACTCGCCATGGTTATATTTTCTGTCGCGTTTTCTCATTCCCGACCACGCAGAACACAAATATTTCTTCCGCTATTACGACGGGGTGTATCTTTTTTTGTCCGCGCGATATAACAGTGTGAACGAACCGCGCGATGCTAGAAAAACGGAATGAGAAATACTTGACAATACAAAAAGTATGTAGAAAACAGTATTAAATAAGAAGTATATATTAATATATCGATAGTTTATAAAAAAAATAAATATTCACGACATTTTTGTGACTAGCATATCATTATAATTTATATATCAAAGAACTGAAATGTGATCAATAATAATCGTCAGACTTGTGTAAAGAAATATAAATTACAAATAAAAATCATTTTTGATTAACTATCTGATCGAATATTTTTTTTTTGCTCTGATCAAAACATAAACAACTTCCCATCAAAACAAAAATAGCCGATCAGCTGTTCGCTTTTTTTCTCTCTCTCTTTTGCTTGCATTGCCTTTGTTTTTGTTTTGGAGTTTTATTTTGAGCAAATCAAATAGAAATAATGTGAAATCATTAAATTTGAATTTAATGTTTTATTTAAAACATAATTTTTATTTGTAATTTATATTTTTTTCACTTGAGTCTGGTGATTATTTTTGATAGCAACAGAAAAAATTTAAAACTTTCCAGATTTTTATACATCAAAAATAAAAATAATAATTATTTACAGTCGCTGATCAAAATATAAATATCTTGCTATTATTATAACAACATTTTCTGAGACATTTATAAATTTAGCAATATATCGGCTGGTATTTTATCAATAAAATATTTTTCCAAAAAAAAATACCTTTTAGTGTGACCCAATTGATTTGTTTTTACTTTTCTCCCAAGTTTGGGCACACCACCAGCACCGCTTGTAAACATTAAAAAAATTGCATTTTTCGCTAAAATTAAAATTTAAACAAAATGCTGTCTCTTGCTGATGCCGGTAACTCTGCGGGCATTCCCGACAAAGCCTGGCAGCCGCACTTTGTGACTTTGGAAACGAGGTAAGGCTGTGTTTTCGCCACTTTTTGTCACAAAATTAAACGAAAATCTTTGTTAACTGCGAAGCATGGGCGAAATCACGGTGGAGTTGTACTGGAAACATGCGCCCAACTCGTGCCGGAACTTTGCCGAATTGTCGCGGCGAGGCTACTACAACAATGTGGTCTTTCACAGGATCATCAGGGACTTTATGATTCAGGGCGGCGATCCCACGGGCACGGGCAGGGGAGGTGCCTCCATTTATGGCGCCGAATTTGGCGACGAGCTGCACGGTGACCTGAAGCACACAGGCGCTGGAATCCTTTCAATGGCCAACTCAGGGCCGGACACGAATGGCTCGCAGTTCTTCATTACGCTGGCGCCCACGCAATGGCTGGACGGAAAGCATACGATCTTTGGGCGCGTGTACACCGGCATGGAGGTGGTGAAGCGGATAGGAATGGTGGAAACGGACAAAAACGATCGTCCCGTGGATCCGCTGAGGATAATTAAGGCAAAGGTGGACAAGTTGTGAGTGATTAAAGCGATTTTAAATTAGAAATAAACATTTATTTAGCGGAATGAATGACTAGAAACGAGGAAATCCTTTCGGGGAGAGCTTTATACCAACTACATGGTGCTGTCCAGCATGTCCACCAGTCGCTTGATCTCCCTGCTGCAGGGGGAATAAGTCGTTAGAACAGTTTTTCTCTCTTATTAACTAAAAACCAACTCACATTCGCTGTCCCAGCTGCTCGGTGGGCTTCATCGACTTGGTTATCTCCTCGGCCTTGGCCAGCAGCTGGTACTGGCACTTGATGTTGGCATCCAGCGTGTCCGTCAGCTTGTTCACCGCACTTCGGTGCACCTCCACATTGTCGGCTGTGATGGAGGAGATGGAGTGCAGCAGATTGCCCAGATTCTCTAGGAGATTGTCCACCGAACTGGCCAAATATTGGGCCTCCAGCTCAATGTCGCTCAGCACGCTGCCATCGACCTCGGGCACGTTGCGCGACTGCAGGAAGCGGCGTGTCAGCAGCCCGCCGCTGCCGGGAGCCACCGAGGTGGAGGGTGTGGTGTGCTCCGAGGAGTAACCCTCGCGCAGCTTGGCCTCCAGATCGCGGGCCACAAAATGCCGCATGCCATCCGAATCGCTGGCGCCCTCCAGTTCGTAGGGAAGATCTGTGAAAGGGCGAACAAAAAAAAGAGTCAGAATCAAAGTTGAGTGGCTCCTCGGGCATCCTTACTGCTCTCTGCCCTTAGCCTGTCCGCCGAACTGTCCTTGGAGTTGCTGTTCGTGTTGCTGTTGTCCTCCTCCCCCTCCTCCTCATCCTCCTCGGCATCCAGCTCCTCGTCCTCCTCGCCATCCTCTGCGCCAGAGTCCAGGTTCACGTAGCTGTCGCCAGTTGTTGTTGTGGTTCCCAGGGGCAGGGGATTAACCGGGGCCGCCGTTGGCGTGAGATCCTGGAGGACGTTCTCTGGCACTGCGCCGGGATATTGGGCAAGAAAGGGAATCTCTGTGTAGGAGGATGCGGGCGTGGTTTGTCCTCCTGACCGCTGCCGACTGTCCGGGGCACTGTCCTCGTCCACGTAACCATAGCGCGGGCGGATGGGAATGTCCTGGTGGCGGTGGGACATGGATAATGCTTTCTTTGGGCCTCGTTTAATGATTATGCAGAAAATATCGACGATTTGTTTGGGTTTTTCGTTGTTTTTGTTTATTTTATCATAAGGCAGTGTGTACACACTGGAAAGAAGGTTGCCATATAATCTCTTATACTGCCTTTGAAATGTTTTCTTCTTATATTCTTTTTTACTTTTACTTATACTCAAACATTTTACATACAAACTCTTATACTCTTTTGTTGTCATTTTCAGCGACGACAGACCAGGTTTTGCAAACAAAAAAATATTTATTGTATTTATTATTATTCATGCATTATTTCTCTCCCTTTTTTCAAACATCGTTGTGCAGTCACACTGTTATATCGCGCCGAAAAAAAAAGTTGCGCTCGGTTAACAGCGGAAGAAATACTTGTGTTTTTCGTGGTCGTGAACGCTAAAAAGCGACAAATATAGCACGATATAGCAACCGACGAAACCCAAATCGGTTAAACACTAAAACCACACCGCATATACTCCGTTGTTGCAACTTCCGAGGGCTAAAAAAATGTCCGGAAGACACTGGCAAATGGCAAATTGAAATGAACGCGAAAATCCGCTCTGCTCGAAGCTGAATTTGCCGCGTGTTTAAATGTTTATGTTCGTCAAGTGAGTTGCAAACAGTTGCTCGAAAAAGTGACAAAAGGCGAGCACAGCGAGAAATAATTAAAAAACCGCCATTAAAGGGAGAATATTTGCAAAAAGGAAGCAGACGCAACTTGTGTCGGTGTTTTTGTCTCTCCCTGTCTCGCTTGCACTCCCTTCAGCCGCATCTGGCCTGTGTTTTGTGTGTGTGTGTGTGAGGTGTCTGTGTGCTGGCGTCGCTAAAAGTGCATGTGAAAAATATTTAAGAATCAAAGCGGCGACCAAGATTTTAACAGAAATAAAGGCTAAAAAGTGTGAAAATCCCTGTAAAAGCGGCAGCCGAATACGGCCAAGTCGAAAAAAACGCAGCCGCCTGCAGTGCGTGCACTTGTATATGTGTGTGTGCGTGTGCGCAATTAAGTGTGGATGTGTGGCAGCAAAGCAAAAGCAAGGAAAACAACAAAAACTGTTTTTGCAGCCGGGGTACAAACTCCAATTGGAATAGGAGCTGGCAAAATATCCATTCAGCGCATGCGTGCCTGCAAAAATCAAAGTATGTAAGTGGAGGACTATCCCACTAGGAAAATTGCATGAGAACAAAAATGTATTTTTAAAGTTTGTTGCGCAAAAAGAACAACTTCTAAAGGAGAATCGTCTGTGCTCCCTTTCCTCCAATTCAGATTCTGTGTGTGTGAGTGTTGTGTTTTTTCTTCTTCCTCTTCTATTTTCTTTGGCTGGCGGGCAACTTTTGTTCTTGACTTCTGCTTCGTGTTCTTCGTTCGCTTTGCCAGTTACACTTTGTCTTTCTTATTTGTGCTTCTTCTTTCTCTTTTAACTGCAAGTTGTGCAGTCAGCAAGTGTGAGAGCGAGCGCGCCAGATCGTTGAGTTTCTTCTGCCTCACTCCCACTTGCCAGTACCCACCCTCTGTCCGTCGCACTCCATTTCAATTTTATTATTGTAGTGGTGGTGCTTTCCTATCTACCGTTATGTTTCGATTGCGATTTCGTAATAACTGCGATAATATTTTGCTTGAGCTATGCTCTCTTTCCCTTGCTCCTCTGTTTTCTCTCCCATTCTACCCCACACTCTCTTTACTTAAGATTGTGTGTATGTGACGACTCTGCATCCTAATTGTTGTTGTTTTTGGTGATGTGCGTGGGTTGCTTTTTATTTGTGTTTATCAATAGCTTTTGATATCTGTATCTGTGTTTGATATCTGTGCAGAACGCTGGGAAGTGTTATTAATGGAAGTATGGAAACAGAAAAACATGTGATGAGTGCAGCGGTATAATGAGTAAAGGGACTTTTTTATTTTCAAACGATTTTATTTCGCCGAAAGCTGAAAATATCTTCTTTTCGGACAATAATTAATTTTAATAAAAATATTTAAAACTTACGGAAATGGGCTACGAAATCCGTTATGTTTTGATTTAATATTTGCTTGGGCTATGCTCTGTCTCTCTTGCTCCTTCTTTCTCTCTGCCATTCTAGCCTTTACTTGAGATTGTGTGTGTAACTCTGCATCCCAATTGTTGTGGTTTTTGCTGATGTGCGTGGGTTGCATTTTATTTGTGTTTTATCAATTTTACTTCGCTGAAAGCTTTCCTTTTCGGACAGTAATTAATTTTAATATAAATATTTGTTATTTCCGAATGTATGCCATGAAATACACACTTTATTTTGTATTTATTATCCCATTTCTTAAGAATGTTGATTGCATGTTGCCCTTCTCCTTCACACTTCGGTTCTCAATTGCAGTTCCTGTAAATAAAACTTCCACTCGAGGAAAAGTGGTGGGAAGAGGAGAGATAATTTTCCCATATTCCCAAACAGACGACACTTGAACAGGCTCTTCTTTCCTCTCATTTCCTCGCTCTCTTCGGCTTCAATGAAATTTGTAGTTTTTATTTATTGATTTCCATATTCCATTCATCTTTTTCGCTTTCCCGATTTTCCGATGTACCGATTTGGCCGCTCTCCCACTCGCTGACCCGCTGAACCAACAAAAAAAAAAAAGAAAGAAAAATCATTTAAGGCTGCACAGTTTATGCTCTTCCTTCCACATTTCCCACCCCATTTTGGCCATTTCCCAGCATTTTCCTCGGGCGGGGTTAAGGCGATGCCTTGCAGCAGATTAAATGCGCGTCTTAATGCGATTTGCATTCGTTTCCCTCCTCCGATTTTCCCCATTCGATTTCGTGCCTAGTTCGGGGTCAGAGAGACTGGGAAATCTAATTGAGGAAATTCATATTATTTTCCACTCGTCTCGCTCGCCTCTTTCATTTTCATTTTGACCCCAAAGTGATTTGGCTTTTAGCGCCGATCCTCACGTGCCGAGCCAAGTCAGCGGGTCTCCTCTTTGGGCCAACAAAATCCCAAAAAACTCATCTTATGTGCGTGGCCAATTTTGGCGGGGTCTTTCGGTCATCATGGGTCTTGTATTTTAGCCAGGTTTCCTCCTCTTTCGGCACTCTGTGAGATAAGCGTGTTAATGGCTCATTAGTAGTGGGATGGTTTAGGTCAGTTAAGAGCCAAATTGCCTAACTTACCAATACCTCTCCCACACATCTTGAGGCTCAAATGAGTTTATGAAAACTTTGTTAAAGGAAGTTGGAAATTATTACTATCTAACAGAATGATTGTTAATATTTGAATTCTATTAACGGAATTGAGTTCATCTATCGGTTCTTCTTTTTGATTTCATTTTTTAGGTCAAATAAATAAGCTGGGAAAATGAAGATTGGGCTTAAAATTAGATATTTTTTGCCAGATCATCTTGATTATAGTTTTTCTCATTTAGAAACAAATTTCAGAATGAATAACCGAAAATGCAGCATAATATAATTGTTGATTGAGTTTACTTGGTATAAGGAAATTCTTGGAATTATAAAGAACATGACAAAGGATTGTACATGGATTTTAGATATAGTTTCCTATGGAATATTTAATTTTCCCTGATTTTGGCCTCATGAAACTGATTAACTTTCATCCCCCTATTTTCAGGGATATTTAAACAATATTTTCCGTTACTTTGCCAAGTATTTTCTATATTTTTCCACCAAGTTAAGAGTTTTTTCTTTCTCAGTTTTAATTACAACATTCTCGATCGTTGATTCACTTGCTTCGCTGAACAAGCACCTCCCCCATTGGAATGATCTCATCTGGAAATGTGGATTCTCCTGTAATTTTTAATGAACAGTTTTATAAATGGCTGAATTCATTCCATTCCAGCTAGTCAGACTATAGAATTTATTGGGTAGATATATTTTCCATTTGTTTTGTCTTTCACTAAGTGATTCCACTTTGCATTTTGCTATTTTGCAATCATCAAGCCAAGTTGCAGGTTCTGTAAACATTTCATCTGTTGTTTGTTCCACTTAATTCTGCCAATATGGATTGACCTCCTTTTGATTTGTTTACAATCAGCGGAAAATGGAAAATGGAAAGGGAGCCCTCCCTCCGAAGGGTAAAGGGGAGAGGTTGTGTCTGTCTGCTGCCTGCCTTCCAACTTATTGTTGTTGTTGTGTGTTTTGTGGAAGGTGTAAAATGAAAAGCGAAACGTTTACCTGATAATTTGTGTTTTTTGTTGCCGTTGCCGAGAGAGGAGCTCTCGGGTGTTATGTTGTTGCCTTGGTTTAGTTTTTATACCATGTACCAAAGGTACAAAGGTATTATAGTTTTGTGCGAGTGCGATTTTCTGTAACAGGCAGAAGGAGGCGTGGCAGACCCCCAAAAGTTACCTAAATATTGGTCAGGACCACTAAAGGAGTCGATATAGCCATGTCCGTCTGTCCGTCCGTCCGTCCGTCCGTCTGTCCGTCTGTCTGTATGAACGCCCAGATCTCAGAGACTATAAGAGCTAGAGACACCAAACTTTGGATTTAGACTTCTTATATCTGCACGCAGATCAAGTTTGTTTAAAATTTTTGCTGCTCCCCTTTTTGGAGGAGCTATTTGAAAAAAACGTATAGCTCCGAAATTTATAAAGTTATGTAAACCATATTAAAAAGCCTAAAGCATTTAATCAAAATACACAGACTGTCCAAATTTTATTGCGATCATGCCATAAATAGCGGAGATATAGGCTTTTTACTTTATACACATTACGTGTACAAGAGGCAGCCCAGGCAGAGGGCTCCAAATAAATCAAAACGTTCATTAAACATTTTACTTATGTTCATATTACTATGAAAATAAGGTTACTCATTTTGAATTGGTTGGTGGTGCAGCTGGCTAAGCTGAAGTCTTTTTCAAATGTTAGTTGTCACGGGTTCGAATCCCGTCGGCGACGAGTGAAAACTTTTTTATTTTTAGCAATTTTTTTTTTTTTTTATTTTTTCCAGTACATCAAAATAATTACAGTATTTAATACTAAGAAATAAAAAAATGCAAGCAAAGAACTATACTTAATGTTTTGAAAATGAAAAAAATCCTTATGCCTGCGGTTGATTCGAACCCAGGCCAATTGCTTACAAAAATGTATGTGTAGCTTTACCCACTGAGCTATCGACTTTGCTCTTGAATGGGAAGACATTTGCATTATATGTAAATTTGTCTCAGTTTTTTATTCTTATTCTCTTTCTTTTATATAATTTTTGAACGCGTCTTGTAATGGTACATGGTATTCTACTGTCGGGACACCCGACTGCATGTCCATCTTGTTCCATTTGGCGCGTTGTGTTGGGAAATAGTTTTTTCTATATTTTACCTAGTTTTTCTCTCAGTTGCAAAAGTATCTTTCATGATTTAAGTCAATGAAATGGGATCAAAGTGAAGTAAATAAAAGTCTAAATAAATATACAAATTTTTAGTACAAAGAAATGGTTTTTTTACCATATAAAAGTAAGAATTGAAGGTCTATTTATGGAGAAATATAAAGGGATTTAAATAAAATATTTTCTCCTTTGGTTTACCATTAAATTTTCTTGTTTTCGCTTTGTTTTGATTGCCTTTGATAAATGAATGAATAAATATTTTTAAATATTTTGACCTCCCGCATTCTACCCTCTCCTTTTTTTTGTTTAATTTGTTTTCTTCAATAATGAAGAAAGAAAAATGTTTTTCTCCTTTAACAATGTCCGCATTGCTTGCAGCTCATTAATTTTCCAAAGGTTTTCCTCTCAATTTTCCACCCGTCTCTTTGATTTTTTATCTGCATTTCCGCATCAAGTTTTGTGTGTGAGTGTGACGCACACGGAACATGCAACTGTTTGTTGCATGTTTGTCTGCCTGGGAGAAGGGGACTGAAGAAGCAAACACGCCTACAAATTATGTCAAAAAATAATCTGTTAACGAAATTCTCATTTGGCCACTGTGCCAGCAGCAGCAGCAGCAAAACAGCTGCCGAAAGTCAATCAAATAATTAATTTAAAACTTCTCCACCAAAGTGGTGCTTTGCTTTGCTTTGTCCGAAACGAAACTACATAATTTGTAAGTTTTTAGCTTTGTTTATGTCGCCTTTAAATCTAACCTTGAAGTCTGTTGACAAAAGCACGAAATATATGCGGCAAATTTACTGGGAAAACCGGTTCTCGCTTATCGTTCAAATAGTTTCGCATTCTTTAACGTCTCCAGCAAAGAGATTGAATATAAGGTGGAGCAGCTACATAGATGATGTCCGGCGTATTGACTAAGCGCTTTGGGATTTACTCATTAAGCTCAAAAAGAGATTATTAAATGGAATTTGAGATTGATGAATATTTTGGATTTTACTTAATTAGGGGAATTAAAACCAAACCAATTTTTAGGCTTTAGATTTTAGGTATTTCTAAAATAGTTCCATAGTGAATTCGATAGTTTTGTTAGATTTTTTATATCTGAGATATCTTCGGGTATTTTTATTAAACATTTATTAGAATAAATTATTAATTAGTTAATTTTTTTTTTGAAGAAAAGACAAATTTTAGGCATTGCCAAAAAATCACAAATTTAAAAATCTCTTTAAAAGATAATACCTTTCGAAAACTATTCGACAACAGCAATTAATAGTTAACAAGCGTTCGTTAGACTGTAATTTATCGGTAAATAAATAATAAAATCGGTAAATAATAATAAATATCGGTAAATAATAATAAAATCGGTAAATAATAATAAATATCGGTGAATATTGGGGTAATATGAAACTATTCACACAAATTTATTTCAAATGAAGGAATATCTTACCTTTATTTATTTTGTTTATAATTATTATCTTATTTATTTATTTATTATCTCATTTATATGTATATTTATTAGCTTTTTTATTATTATTATCTAATTTATGTATTTATTTTTATACAGATTAATGAGCCCTATGAGCTCTTCTGCGGCCTGAGGTGGCTATAAACCGATTAGCTAGCTGCCTGTATCAACTTTAACCCCCGAAAAACGACGGGTATGTATAGGTTATAACAACTGTTTTCTTATTTTATATATTAAATACTTAATTTTATATATAAAATCTATTGATTATGGTATTTTTACACTACTTTGTTCTCATTTCATTGCAGGTTTGATTAAATAAATTTAAAAATAGCCTTGCTTTTGATCCAGATTAATGAGCCCGATGAGCTCTTCTACATTAAACCCAGAAACTGTTTGGAATTAATCAGCCTAAGGTGGCTATAAAGCGACTCAACTTTAAACCTAAAAAACGACGGGTAAGCAGAAAGAAGCCTTTTAATGTTTAAAGTTTAATTTGCCAGGCATTCAAGATTTATTTAATACGTCCCAAAGTCCAATTGTTCATTTCGCTGGCTAAGCTTTGATTTTTAGTATTTAAAGTTGGGAAATTGGGACACAGCTTTGGAAGACTGACATTTCTTTGGGAACTTTGCCTGTATTAAATGTTAAATGGTTATAATGTAAATTTGTGTCTTGAATACTGTACTCCTCCTAGCCAACAGATGTCTCTTTGACCTTGAAATTCGTATAACAAAAATGTGAAAAAAGGCAGGCATCCTTTGAGATGCAAACAATATTTCTTTGTCTTCCAACAAAGTTTTTTTTTTTTTTACAATTAAAACTTTGTTAGTCACAGTCGTTGCAGTCACCTTATAATTAAGGTGATTAACTCTTAAGGAATGTGGCGACGCAGCATCTTTGGGATTCGCTGGGAAAATGCATTCTGAATTGGTGCCAAGTCCAGAGTTATTTTTGGTATTTCAGCTGACTTTTGCTGCTTATCTATCTATCTTGCATTGGGGAAACACTCGCAGGAATCTTTGTTTTAGTTGGACCGCCACTCCGGCCGCCAAGATGCAGCCGCCAGATACATTTCAAAGGCTGCTGCTGCGTATCTAAAAATACAAAACCGAAGCCATTCCATCATGCCTAGAAAACAACTCTATGAATAGACGCGAAATGAAGAGCGAAAAGAATTTTTATTATCAACTCTGGAGAGGGGAGGCACAAGTTTTACGCTTCTCCTTCGACTTTTATCCAGATTTAATTGTGCATCTTTTGGCCTGCTCTTTGCCTCTCGATCTTCGGATTTAAATGAACCACAGAGCGATGATTCTAGGGGGGAATTCTTTGGGGAAAAGGGGGAAAATCAGCTTTATAAATAAAACCACCAACAACCAACATGTGTGTGCCATGAAAGCGAATTGTGGAGGGTCGAGAACAAAGATTCCAAGACACTCGTCTTTGCCTTTTTGCCATTCTAAAAGTCAAGGATATAATTTACTGCAATTTCGCTTTTGACAGCTTGGAATCTGGCCTTAAAGGGAGGGAGAAGATCTCAGCTGGAATGCAACTCTGATGGGCTTTCAAATTAACGTAAATTGTGTGTCGATGGATAGGAATTACACGCTTTTGAGGGGGTTAAGAGCCTCATTGAGGATCAAAGGGCATTGAAAGCGGGTGATTAATGGTTAGTTTTCATTAAATTGAATTGAATTAAAGGCAGTTTCATAAAGAAAAACATTTTAAGGAGATTAAAAAAATAAATAAAACTAATCTCAACCTTTAGTGCCTTATTTTCGCTCGTAATATATGGTTATTATCAATAAAAATTGCTTTTAAAAGTGATGGACTGACCAAATGTTTACATCTAAAAGCACTTTCCGGCGAGTGGCGGCGACTCGTAATTACCCAAAACGAACAATTAATAACAGAAAAAAAACCTGTGAACCAAAAACCGCCGCCTTGGGCAAATGAACAGAGAAAATCCAAGGAAAAGCCGCCACCGCAGCCGAGAAAAGTAAAAGTCCCACACACACTGACCTTTGCAGGAGGAGGAAGAAAATGTGGTTGGAAAAATAACCGAAATTCCCACACACCACCCGAAGATCTCTTTGATTTTTCTTTGTTTTTTTTTTTTACAGGCTGTCAACTGAAGAATTTTCGTTTATTTTTCGGCTTGATTTTGGCTCAAGCGAAAGTCGCCAGTCAACAGTCGGTTTTCCTTGCTACCATTTTCAGTTTTTCAGTTGTGATTTAATGCGCGCGCGCGCGGCTTTTCCACGTAGTTTTTCCTTTGGACCCAACAGCAGCAGCCGGAGATCCCGATTTGCATATCGCAATGCCTGGATCGGCCATGGCAAATAAAAATTTATGCAATTAAGCAAATCGGATGGCGGATAACAAAACCGATCCTTCCTTCAAACGGTTGCCAGCAGCAGCAGCGGGTTGGCCTCCTTGGCGTTGGGAGGAGCAACTCCCCTTCATGTGGAGTGTGTGTGCTTATCGCTAAATCGCGCTAGTTGAGCATACGATAAATGGGCTATAGTTAGGGATATGCACGTGACACGATACGAGGAAATGCGCCAGGATATGTGCGAGGTTTTACTTATTATTTTTTTATTTTTTGATAATTTTGTGTGGCTTTTTAATGGCTCAGATGCACTCCCCACTCTGGCTATAATCGCATTAGTCTGGCCCTCTTTACCCCCTCTTGGACCGCCGCCGGCTGCCGGGAGGGCGTTACGCTTTGTCGGGCGATAGTCATCGCCTAGATTGCTAGGCTCATAAATTAAATTGGCCAAAGTCTAGCGGCTTTAAGCTTCCAACTCTCGTCTCCTAGCTCCTTGCCTGGCTCTGAGCCTTGCATTTCGAGCATTTGTCATCCGAAGAGTGGAATAGCGCCCCGCCCACACACCCACCACAAACGAGTATATACGTTTGGGAAAGGTAACACGGTGTCCATCAATTCTTCACTTTACTTTCATTTGCATTTTCGCAGGAGACTTAATTTTTAGTGGGTGTTACTTTTTTCTTTTTGCGTGAATTTATTTTTATTTTTTTTTATTTTTGGGGGCTAGTTAATTTGCCATGTGAAAGTTTTGCTGCATGCCACAAATTGCACAGACGTGCGAATAGCTTTTGGCCAGAGCTCTGCCTTGGTCACCTGTCCCTCGGTTCCACATTCATATTTCATGGCGCTCAAAAAGCTCAAGGAGAGCACCCCGAAGGCAGGACAATGAGTCTCCACTCCATTCGCAGTCCATAAATCCGGCAAATGAGGCAGTTCATCTTGTTTTCGAGGAGCTGCTAGCCTGGTCTAGTGCTGTGGATAGTGCTAAGCCAAGATAATGGCCGGCTTTCAGTGGTTGTCTGGTTCGATTTAGTTGAAAAGTAAATTGAAAATTGCTGTTAGCTGTTGGGGCAGACAGAAAACCAGAAAATTGGCCGTCGAGTGGGAGAGCTTAAGGGCCTCTAAAGTCTATTTCAGAGACCTTAGAATTAAGTACATGAGTTCATTGACTGACATCTATCGATCTTTAAATCGCTTAATTCTAAAAGCAACGCAAAACTATAGTAATTTTAGGGGTAATTTGTTACAGTTTTATCATTATTTTACATCTTTAAGCCACATTTATCGAGGTTTTTATTAAACAATTTTTTTATTTACCGATTTAATGATATTTTTTAATGCTGTTATTGGGAAATTTTATGAAAATAACTTGGATAAGTGCATTGAACTCCCATAACTGCTTATAAATATCAAAAAAATGATTGCAAACATTGGAAAATATTTACCCAACTCACTAGCAGCAGCTTCCATAATTTCCCAGGTTACCCAAGGCGATCATAAATCTCCCCATGGGTCCAAAGGCCCAACCCAAAAACCCCAGCAAAGCAGTAAACCTCCACTTAACCTCCATTTCCCATTCCCATTCCCATTCCCAGACCCCACAGAAACATGAGCATAAATTGAGATTTTGCTAAGCATTTGCAAAACTTATTAAGACTGACAAATGTTGACAATTGACGAATTGGCAATAAGGAGGGGAAGGTGGCAGCCAGGAGGTAAATCTGTCAGTGGTTCAACAAGCGGTTTTGGCCCGGTCTTGTCTCTGGCTTTCTGCGGTTTTTTCCCCCCCCACTCCCCAGTCCCAAATTGGTTTCTGTTGCCATTTCGGTGACATTAATTTACAGTTTGCCAATTGTTATGAAAAAAAAAGAAGGAGAACAACAACGGCAAAACTCATTAAGAAAATGGAGAACTTGCAGGTAAACAATTTATGGCAGCAGAAAATAAATGAGTTAAGGGAAATTTTTAGCATGTAATACGATCTGCTGAAGAGATCAATTGGCATAATCAGATGGGATCGTAAATTAGCAGGGAAATAAGAGGTCCAAGAAAAGAAAAGAAAGTTGCAGGTTATGACAGAGGAGGATATAAATACGAAATAATCGAAACCGATTGTCAGGATACACTTTTAATATTTATGAAATAAAGTTTATTAAAAAATTTTATTATATATCTTAATATTTAATATCTTATATCTTAATATTTATCGTATTTAGGATGGTTTTTAATCACATTTTGGAACTTAAACTTAGAGCACATTGTTTTAATCTCTTTTTCGTTTAAGTTTTTTGATTCTGAATAGAAATATTTTGACCTAAGAGTATGAAAATTCCAAAAGACTTGATCATTCATTCACTGGAATCTTTTTCCACATTAAAAAAAGGAAAGAGACGATCAGCAAGCATTATGCAATGATCCTCTGACCATTCCTCCATCCTCTGGCACTCTTGTGTTGGCCACTGAAGGAAATGAGGTGAATGCCTTCTTAGCAGGCGACAAACAAAACAAAAACCAAAACAAACAGAAAGAGAGGAAGAGAAAAAGTAGGAGAAGAGGAAGAGAAAGAGCAGAAGAAGAGGAAGCGACAGCCCAAAGTCCAAAAGCCAAGCGAAATCGATATTTTTCAGGGACGCCTCCTCCCAAACTAAAAAAAAAACCCCCTTCTTGCCACCAATTTCCAAGCATTTTTTCGCTTTTTTCTCTTACTTTTCTACTTCTTTGAGTGCACAGAAAAAAAAAATTTTTTTCTGAAAAAATTTGTATAAAATATTTATGCTAGATTTTGATATCGAATTTTGGTATCGCATTTTGTTATCGAATTTTGGTATCGAATTTTGGTATCAAATTTTGGTATCAAATTAAAATTTTTTGAGAATAAATTCAAGTATTCTCTGGATTCTCTTGGTTTAATTTGTTTATTTGCTTACTTTTTGAATCTAAGAGAAGTTAAAGAAAATCAGAGGCAATTTTCTTATGTTAATAATATTTTTTCAGTGCACTTGTGGCTGTTTTCAATGCGGTTTCCACAATTTTTTTGTTGTGCTCATTCACAGAGGGGTGACGCTCGATGAAGAAGGGGCAACGGCTGGCAAATCCAGGGTATGACTAGTTTCCAACCGGGGGACCGGTGGTGACTCACCCACAGAACATTTGCTGCCAACTTTTGCAGTTCTCTTGCATTGCCACTTCGTCGCACTCGTATCTGTAGTTGGAGCAACCCAAGTTTTATTTCGTATCTGCGGTTTCTTTTCAGTTGGTTCTGACACACGTGAAGCCACATCAATCCATCAGCCGACTTGGCTGGTCCCATTCCCATTTTCTGCTCAAATAATTGGTGATAAAGTGGTGGCTATAGTGTTTAATTAGGAGTTTATTTTTGCCAGACTTTTATTTAAGTTCCTAAAATGTAAAAATAACCAATTTGTTTTCTTGTTTACAAGCTAGAACCAGATTTACTTTCACATTTACACTCTGTCTTGAGTCCCCTTTTGGCTGGCTAGAAACCTGCTTGAGGTTATCTCCACATCTCAACCTCCGTTCCCAGAGTCATGAATGTGGCTCCTCCCCGGAGGCACTACTCAATTACCTGCACTTGTCACAGAGAATCTCCAGGTAGCTAAGACGGGATAATGACGATCACTTAGCACATGATCCACCATACCATAGTTAGCTACTCGTAGAAGTTAGTTGGGCCTGCTGAAAAAATCTAGAGTCATAGCCGACCAACCGATGATTAGCAGCAGCAGCAGACAGGCATAAATTCTAAGTTTTATCTTTGGGATTGCGTAACGGTCTTCTTCTCCTCCAGTCTTTCCCCGTAAATGGCAAACACTAATTGCTGCCTGGCCTGGCCGCTCATAAAAAAAAGTGGGAATGTTTTGCAAGGAGTCGTTATCGTTAAAACAAATGTTTGGTTTTTTAGTCTCGCGGGCAATTGCAAATATAAATATTCCCCAAAAAGAGGGGGAAAGCCAGTCGATCGAATGATTGGTCGTTCATCGAAATCATCGGTCCAAGGCAGTCCGATCCGGTCCGACCCTTAGCCCCGGGCTACACACTTGCTTTTTGGGAAAGCATCTCGAATATTGCATAAGTAGGACAACAGCAGGGCGGGGTCCTCGAATTTTTTGGGGAATTTGGGTTACCAGAAAAAACAGAGAAAGGAAACTTTGGTGAGCATAATTTATGCAGAGAACTTTAGGTAAAGACACTGCTGACCCATTTAACAGCCAAATAGCTGATCACATGTGGGTGGAAATAACAAATTCTCCATTTAAAATGTCACAAAATGTCACATGGATCCGAAGTTTGGGGCGAGTTACAGCCGAAATGTGTGAACAAATGTGTGTTTAATGCCACGCCCCTCGATCTCAACCAGAAAATGCAGCAATTAATTCTTTAAGAGCTGCCTGCTGCCTTGTTTTAGGTGTGGAATTGAGTCATTTATGTTAAAGGGAATTTGAGATATGGCGAATTCCTTGAATTTCAGTTTATTTATAGGGTTTAAGTGTGGGAGGAATATCTATATATAATATTAAATATTATTTTCTCTTTGGTTAGTTAACCATTTCCTAAACGATCTTCGTCACGGATTTTCCCACAGCCCAGAGAAATGTTTTCCCCTTTTGAGATTTCCCAACTTGGCATGTGGATAAAGCGCAGGCGGATTAAAGAGTGGCTAATTATGCACACGTAGGCCGGATATATCCGATATATATAGACAAAGTAATCCGTATGCTAATCGTGGTCAGTCTATGGAGCGTAGGAAGCATTACTTAAACTAAATTGCTTAAAGAGATGAGGATGCATACGAAATTAGTTTGGAAAAGCCTCAGGAAATTGATTTATTTTAAACAATTTTCAACTTGTGTTGTGGCTGGGATTATTTTGTTGAATTATTAAAGATATTTGCATTTATAAAAATGCATTTCTTCTTTAATAATCCATCAAAATAACTGGGCATATTTTTTATTTCAAACTTTGGTTTTTACAAAACGATTTGGTTAAAGTTATATTTTGCTAACAATCCATTTGGGTTTTTAAACGCTGAAATGTTATGCCAGATCTCTGATTGTACGGCGATATTTTGTAGGGATCCGGTGGCAGGCGTTGCTTTTTTCGAAGAGCTGCCTCTTTGGCCAGCTGCTTGTACCTTTGCTTACACTCCTCGCTCATCTTTCGCCATATGTCCCTGGCCACGACTTGCAGCTGGACGAGATCCTTGATGGGCAACCGTCGACTGCCGAGAGGGTGATTGGATGGCAAACCGTATTTTTGCCGCTCTTCATCTAATTTCAGTTCGTAATAACCGGAGACCATCTCCCGCACAAAATTCTGGAAGGCCGAAGGCACCGCATGCGACAAATTCCTTCGGTATTCCTGATGGTCCAAGGTGCTGGGCGTAAAATTCACATGGCGGCTGGCAGAGAGCTTCTTGGGTTTAACTTCTGTATTTTGGATATTGCTATTTTTTGTGACCTGAGATGGACGAGTGGGTGAACCCAAGTTTCGACTCAGATTCCGCCTGAAAATTTCAGGCATTTTGAAGTTCAGATTTTGAAGAGAGAACAGGCATGGCCAGCTGCTTCTCACTTGGTTTGTTTTCTATTTTAAAAGTCATTCAAATAGTCTTATTTCCGGCGGAAAAATATATTTGATTTCATAAAAAAAAGAGCGGATAAACTTGCGATAATAAAAATGAATTTTTAATGAAATGAATTGTTCAAAAATGAATGCAAATTCATATTTTTTTAAGCAATTACATTTTTATGCTCCTCGCCCTGCTATCAATTTTTAAATAATAAAAATATGAAAACAATTTTTGCATTTCAAGCTGGGGTTTTAAATTATTCGTAATATTTTTGACGGTTTACATAGCAAGTGGATCGTTTCATAAATTTTAAGTGAGTGATTTTTTGTGGGAAATCAATTATTCCCCCAAAATCACCGAAAATCACCCATTATTCGCCTTCATGGCAATAACGCTCTCCTCTCCACAGGCCGCTAGAACAGTGCAGAGAAGATCCTTGCCATCGTCAAACTCAGAGCGCAGTGATCCTCCGAGATCTCCCTCTGGAATTTTGAGATCCTCGCGTATCTCTCCATTGTCTGCCATCAGGGTGACATAACCATCGTCACTGATATCCGTCAATTGATAATCCTCGCGCTTTACATGCGGCACATCCATGTTGTGGGTCGAAGGGCAAATGTCCTCGTACTTTTTCTGGGTGAAAATGTCAACGCCCACAAGATGAACCTTGGCATGGCCATGCTTCCCAGTCTTTGAGGTGGACATCTCCACGATTTTGCAGGGGCGTCCCTTGAGCATCACAAAGCCGTTCTTTCGCAGAGCCGAGCACTGCATGGGGAAGGTCTTTGAGGCACCAGAGTCCACGGTATCGAACTGAGTGTCGCCATCGTCTTCCATGGCTAAGTTAATATTTGGTTAAAAGAAATTCAATAGAAAATTCATATATTTCCTACTTATTTTTGATCTTGAATCACCTCTGTGTGAGATCTATTTTTTTTCCTCTTTGTGTATGATATTAATTATTTTTGTCAACTCCTTTATCCAAAAAGTGAGAACGTATAAAATAATAGAACTTTCCTGCCTGTTTAATGAATTTAAACTGTGCCAAGGTATAGTTTTGGGCCTTAACAACCAAAATGGGAAAGGCGACAGAAAGAAAATGGAATACTAGATGTCAAGGGGAATACAATTTTTTATACTTTTAAGTGTTTAATTTGAGATATATAATTTTTGAACCTGCATCTTTAAAGACCTACAATCGATCTTGCCTAATGATATGCGCTGCTATAAACCCAGCCTCATTTTCAGACAACAGATGATCTCGATCAATTTATCAAAAAAAGATAAATCCCCATACTTTGCTTGAATCAAATTAATTGGAGATCATTAAGCGATGGCTTAGCTCTTTTTCCTTGGGGCGTGTCAGGGTCAGTTATGAAATCGCCTCGAATCGTTTATCAAAGTCGTCGGTCGGTCGGCGGGGCCCTAAAAATGAGGTGTGGTTGTGGTTCGTGGCTGGTTCATTGACCCACTAAGCCAGAAGCTGAGCCTGGAGCTGTGCGAGAGAGCCAACAATTCCAACACTATTTGCGAATTTGAAGAGTTTTGCCGGTTTTCCTCGACTGCAGCTTGCCATTTGCATTTTCATTAGTTTTTCTTGTGGTTGTCTTTGCTTTTTAGATACTCTTTCCAAGGAAAATGAGGAAATTTATTATTGCACTCACTTTGGGTATAAAGATTGTGGGATTTTTTATTTTAAATGCAAATAAATTTATTAATTTGAATTTATAAATTTAACTTTAGGGCATCAACACATAGTCTTTTTTATATTCATTTTTTTATGGCGTCTATCAGCCGGTTGAGGATTCTCCTCAGCCTTCTCAGCCTCCCCCTCACTTCTCTTTTTTTTCTCTCTATTTTTTAGCTGTCTGTGCGAATCATTTTGAATTGACAGCAGCTCGTTTTGCTTCCTTGTTTGCCAATTGCATTGGCAAACGACTTGAAAGCATTTGCATTTGCACCGAGAGGAGGCAGAGGAGACAGACCCTCACTCACTCAGTCACTCACTCAATCATGCATTCATTCACTCATTCGCTCATTTAATCATTCGCCCGCCATTCAAATTTTGTAACTGTTTTTGTCTGCCAATTTGACATCTCAGCCAGCTATTTGTTTCTAAGGTTTTTTTTCTAACTCCCCCCGGAAAATCCCCCTTAAGGTGTGTTTCCAGCTCGAGATCGTGGCCTGTGCGTGGTTTTTGAGTTCGGGATTTGTTGTCATGTCTTTTGGGTTAACTGCAATAAATCTGCTAAATACAATTTAATATGATTTTCTTGAGCGGAGTTCGTTTTCGTTTTCGGGAAGCGGGTTTGTGGGCACTCCCTGAATTTAATTGGAACCCTGGGAACCCATGTGCCAGCACCGCGAGTGATGTCAGAACATGGAGTTTGTTTATGGGGTTCAGTACAAAGAGAAGCCCGAAACAAATTGAAAATTGAGCAAATAAAATAAATAAAAAAAATAAACATTTGTGTTGTGTTGACAGCTTAGAATTCTGCTGATGAGGGCGGGTCGCGTAATTGAGGCAAAACTGTGGCAGGGAGGGGTTATTAAAGGAAGGAGTTCGGGGAGTAAAAACTATATCGAGAACTCGCATGTGTCACATGTTTTTTTGCTGGATAAGAAACGAATGTTTTTTATTTATAGGAATTGCCCAAGAGATTAATGTGGAAGGCAAAGAAATTTCAGAGAACTGGTTTCTTAAGTTCTGATTTCATTTCAGCATTAATTTATTTCAATTTATTCACTGATAAAATGAAAATAAAATATAATAAATTTCTGAGATCATTAAGGCTATATAAATCAAGTAATTAAAAACATTTTTTATATCATAATCAATTTTTATAGCGATGTGAATAATAAATAAATAGAATTAATTTTTAGTTAGTTCCTGAACTCATTTCAAGTAAAGCAAATATTTTCTCACATTTGCAAACAATATAGAAAATGTTTAATATGTTTATTATGTGTGTGTAGTCTCATTCCCATAAAAACACACCCTCGCGCTTTTCCCCTGCTTTTCCTTGGTTATAATATAATGCGTGCTCAAGGAAGAAACTGCAAACCAATTCAGAGGCCACTCCCTGTGTTTTTTTCCCCCCTCTTAGCCAACTTAGCCAACTGACATAATTCCCAGGGAAAATGTTAAATGCATTGGAAACCACGGTTATGTCTCAATTAGGCATAAAAACCAGTTTACAACAACAACACCAGCTGCAAGCAAAAAAACCATATCAACAACTCAAATTAAACTTTAAGAAGCGGCAAAACCAATTCATTATAAAAACAAAACACGAGCCCAGGTTTGCCAGCAACAAAAAAAAAACAATTTTGCAAACAATGTGCATTCAGGAGAAAATTGGCAAAGAAAAACTCCACGCAATGCCGCTTTTCCTGCTTCCCATGGCCCCAAAAAAAAAAAACATAAAAAAAAGAAAATAGTTTTTTATAAATTAATTTCCTTTTCTTAGTTATGGGAAAAATCCAAGGATGCAAATGTAAAGGAGAAAAAGGGGAAAAGCCTTTAACCTTAGGCTGCAGGGTTTTTTACTGTCGGTTTTTTTTCGGGAAACTTTGAAGACCCTCTGTTGTTGTTGGGGAAAACCCACGCAGCGTTTGCTATTTTAATGGAGACATCAAGCGCTGGTTTCCCTCTCCCGTTGTGTATTTTTTTGTGGCGCCTCAATTGCTTTTAATGGTCACTTGTGGCACAGCTCCTCCACCATGGAGTACGCCTCATATCTCTCTGTGTTCACCCCGGTATTTCCACACTTTTGTCAATGGCCACTGCACTTTCCGTTTGTTTAATGTCGCAACATTGTTGAACTTTTTATTTATGTTTGGTCTAACCAAGAGGAGGAGGGTCTCCCTCTCTCATTGCACTCCACTAAGCACGCCCCCACTTTTCCGCCTCATCTCGCCCACATCTTCTCCCCTCTGCTCACAGCACGCAATTAAATGCTGCACTCAAATATTGCCCCTTGAGTAGTGTCAGCGAAGCGTTGACTGGCATTCACACAGCTTTGAATCTATGTCTTTTTTTTATAGATATATAAATGTGTCTATATATGGCTTAATTATTGTAATGCTTGTATATAAAGGGACCGATTTTTATTGACTATTTTATGAGATGTCAAGAAGAGAATAATTCCTTTAACTAAAGAAATATATTTACAGAATTATATAATCCTTACGAAAAAGTTGTACCTGAAAAGTAGTTTATTTATAAATAAAATTCATAACTTCTCCCGCCTCTCGATTGGTATTTTTGATATTCGATATGAATTCCATGGGCCTCCCCCCTTCAGGGTCGTTCCGCTTTGGCTGTCTGTCTGTCCGTCCAATGCTCTTGGCACGCAATTAGCATTAAAAATTGAATTTGCTTTTCCTATGCTGTGATGAGGTATTGCCCAACTCTCGGCTCGGTTTGGTTGTCATTTGAATATTTCATTACCAAAGTCAAGCTGCTGCATAATATCGCAGTACGGTTTTAATGGGTTTGGCTTTGAGCCAAGCGAAACGTAAATGAAAAAAAAAGATTATTTAAGGTGCTCTTTTTTTATAGAAAAATCATTGAGTGAAGACACCTGGTGGGGGGGTAAAATTACTTTTAGGATCCCCAAGATCTTTGAAAAAACCTATAAACACTTTAGCATTTTCTGTTCCCTTAAATTTAAGTAAACCCTTTAAAGAACGTGCCTTGTTTTCTTATGGTTTCCAAAGAACTTTATTAAGAAACCTCACCCAAAAATTTATACAAGACTTCGTGTGAAAGTCTGGTTAAAACTGCATTTTGGGTTTTCTTTTTCGTTCCCAAACTTTTCAAAGAACTTTCGCGTTTTGAGTACTGCGTATAATTCAATTTTATGGCACTCTCTGTGCACACCCAGAACGAAATCGGCTTTCCTTCGATGCGGGCAACCTGTTCCCCAAGTAAACCACCAAGTCCATTCATCAACCTGGCCAACACCCCACCCCCCCTGCCGCGGTTACCTGTACCTGTCTCTCTGCCTGCCCACAAGTTCCGACACTTCAGTTGACTTGACTTGGCGGCACGCACTTCCCCATCGGAGATAAGAGCAAAAAACCAAACCGAAAACTGAAAAACCGAGAGCGCCAGCGCGAGATAATATAGCCGACTTTCCAATTGACCCAGTTAACACGCATACAGGCACAACACAGGCTTGCTTAATCCGCAAAGGGTTCGTTGGGTTATAAATAATCTCGGTTGGACGGAAACAAAGTTTTGCGGCTTACAATTAATTAGAGAAACACGCAAGACAAATGAATTTTGATAAGTTTTATCGCCGAAAGAGATCGTAGGGAAGTATCGGGTGAAAAAGATTTAATGCCTTATTAGCGCTTTTAGATTTCTTTAAGGGGGAACCTGGGCTTATATCTATGGATCAAATGGGGGTTACCAAAGTTTCTTTTTTAGTAAACCAAAGTTTACTTGCCTTAAAAATATATAAGAATTCGGGAAGTTAAACATTTTCTACTTCTTAAATATCATACAATTTCCACAAATATTTTCACAACCCAGAAATCAGAAATCAAGTAATTAAAGCTTTTTTTTCCCATTATGGCAGCACACCTCAAAATTGATTTCTCAAATTGAGTAATTAAAGTTCTGCCGCGGTCGCACCTCCACTTTGACGTGTGTGTGTGTGTTTATCAATCAAAAATCGAGTTCTAATTGAATGTTGAGGGCGTTTCCCATTTTCCGGCCTGCTCTATATGCCAAAGACCGTTAGGAAAACATATTTATGATGATGGTGATGATGATAAGTGCATTTGCAGTGCATTTTTTTTATAGGAAAAAACGTATCCATGACTGCATTTACCCGCTCAAAACAGCTGACTAATGGTGCACAGAAAAAAGTGAGGGGGGGAAATGAGGTGGAAAAGCACACACGCCCCCGACCCACCGCCCATATTAAGGCGTGTAATTAGTTTTGAATAGATATTCCAGACGAGAAGGAGATAGGCTGAGTGACTGACAGACTATCATGAGTGGGGGGAGGGTCAAGTTCATGGCGTTCCTAGACCGGTTCTATCCATTGCCATGGCAAGAGCTCTTTCATGTTTATCTGGAAAATGGGGAAAGGGAAAATCCTGCATTTATTATTCAAGTTGAAGTTGCGCGAAACAAGTGCCCTGCGCAAAGCCAAAATCAATAAAAATTAGTCGACACTCACTGACAATGCATTTTCAAAAAGAGGGAAAAACTTTGCCAGCTGTCAGCTCGTGACATTGATATAAAAAGGAGGAAGAAAGGAAGGACCCATGACTTTGACTTTGCTTTAATGCATTTTCCAGGGAGTAACACTCAGGAGTGTGTGTAAGCCTGCGTCATTTGAAACCATTCAAGTTAATGTGGGAAAACTTACAAACACAGTTTGGGGAGAGGAGGAGGGTGCTCAAGCTCAAGCTTTGTTTGCTCACAGGTGAAATGTTATCATAAATGTTAGAAATCGGATTTAAATGTGAGTTACTTCATAGTAAACAGTTTCCCCACCTGACTTATCCTGCCCATTAAAGACATTGATCGATTGTCGATCATTAGCAATCATCAGTGGCCATGTTAAACATTTGTCATCAGTCTCTGAGGGCCCTGTCTGTCTTGCTACTCCTAGCAACAAAAAAAATCAGTTAAATGAATTAAAACTGCCTAACAGAAGCTGTGTGGCGGCAATCAACTTGTAACTAGCAAGCAGCAGTGGCCGCCGCATCACGTCATGTCGCTTAAAAACATCATTAACATTAACATTAACCTAACCTCCTCAAACAACCGGCGGACTTTTCACCTTGGAGCGGCCCGGCCGGAGACTGCAATTTTCCAAACGAGACAGAAATCAACTCATTAAAGCCCGCCTGCCACAGTGAGAGTCCAATGAAATGGAAATGAAAATGGAAAATGCCAGACTGAAGGAAGAAAGCAAAGCAGGTGGGAATCGGGGGAGTTGAGTTCAAGTTGATGAGGAGGCCGAAAATCAATGCGGGTGTCTGCCAAGCGTCTCCTTAAAGCCAACATTCACTTGTCGCCGGCGTTGAAACAGAAGCAACATGCAATGGGAAAGGATGGATGGAAAGGAGGAAGAGGAGGTGCAGGCGGAGGATCAAGACAGGAGGCCGTAAAAGATGCAGTGGGCGTCCTGGCCATGGCTACTGTCACTGGTCAGCATCTCGGCTTGGCCAGGCGAATGTGAAATGTACAAAATGAAATTTATATCATGTAATTTTCCAGCCAAGTGTACACCCACACACAAATGAAAACTCTGGCGCCTGCAAACAGTGGGAAAAACATATATTTTTCTATGGGGATAATACAAGAATTTTTAAAGTTCATAAGCTTAAGATTAGTAATACAGGAAAACTAATTTAAATAAATAACCAAAAGCGATTAAGGCTTATAGGAAAAAGTTAGAAAGCCAAGTGAAAATCAAGTTGAAGTTTTTCCTTTTGGCTACGCACAATTTGACTTACTTTTCTTGTCCAACATTTTCTTGTCGCCAGCCTTGTATTTTCGCCCAAAAAACTTATTTTTCTTGTCTTAAATTCTCTTATTTTCCAACTGCTGCTTGCTCGCTTCCTCTCTGAGTCCACAAATTTCACCCATCAGCCCAAAAAAAAAGTCTTGACAAATTAATAAAACAACTTGTCAGGTGGCTTTCCGCAGAGGAACCTGCGGCTACTCATTCGGTTTTTGAAGGTGGTGGCTCC
Organism: Drosophila anomelani; assembly: GCA_035045905.1. Classification (NCBI taxonomy): domain Eukaryota; kingdom Metazoa; phylum Arthropoda; class Insecta; order Diptera; family Drosophilidae; genus Drosophila; species Drosophila anomelani. The sequence continues at coordinate 18,806,677 of JAWNOO010000165.1, forward strand.
GGCGGTGGTGCTGATCTTTTGCAAATTGCATTCTTAATGGAGACTGTCGAGCTGCAGGCGAAAATAAAAAAGTTAGTGCCAATTGCCAGTCTAGGAAAGGGGGAAGCCATTTGGAGAGTTGTTTTCAAGACTCACGCGGAATGTTGTTGATTTTTTTTTGGGAGTGCGAATCAGGCTCAAAGAGTTTGCAAAACTTCAAAGGAAAGTGTTACACATTTGCATATTCAAGCAAAATCTTAAATGTTTCTTGAAAAAGATTTTATATTTCAAAGTTATCCATTTAATGCTTTACTAAAGTCTTAGTTGATTAATTAAGATTTAATATAAATATCTTTAAAATAATCCCCATTTCCACCGATTTGCCAGCTTAAAGTTCACATTTTGATTTGAATTTTCCGATTAAAAACTCCAAAAACTTTCCACCGGCGGCCTCATAAATTTCACTTTGGAAACAAGTGTCATTAAATGCATTTCATTTGAAATACTTTCAATCGAATGCCGCCCTCGCATGCCAAACGGTTTGCTGATTTATGACTATTTAATTACCGTTCAGTTAAAGCAATAAAAACATATAAAAAAAATGCTAATTTAACAATGCAAATTGCATGGAAAAATGGGAGAAGAGAAGAGAGTGTCTGGAGGCGGCGCCCAGGTCATTGATCGGAAAATGTAAAATGTGCAATAAAGGAGGTACATATAATTTTTTCAGTAATTATAAAAGGTCTGTCGTGCCTTTGCCGTTTTTGCCTATTAGAAATGTGTTAAATTTTCGCTTAACCGTTCAACGGGAGAGACACACACAACTGCCGCTAATTAAAATTCAACGTTTGCCTCTCCTCGCCACCTTTAACCGGCTAATTTTGGGGGGCAACAAACAGCAGTCACAACAGAAAACACAAAAAACCAACCCAACTAACATTATGTTTTTTCGTTTTGTAAACTTGGCCTAAACACGCGATGGCCGCGAATTTTTACAGCAAATAAAATTGAATGAAATTTTGAAAGGGGGAGATGGCAGTTCTATTTTTGTAATACCCTTAACCAAGTTTAAATAAGTTTATGAAATAAATTATCCAGAGATCCCACTTTATCTTTAAAGAGAGGTATTTTCGTATCAGAACCTAGAATCATTTTCGATCTTACATAATATAAATATTTTTAATATTCTTTATAAGATTTTTACCTAAAAAAACCGTATTAATAAAATGTTACAAACTCTCCAAAAAGGTAAACACTGCCCTTAGGCTAGTGATAAAGTTCACATAGTTTGCATGTTAAAGATCCATAAAAAGCAGACTTCACAAACGGAACTTGGTGACTCTGAAGAGTGTGGGGGTCTGACATTCAGGAAGGACACACACATGGTGGGTGTTAATTCCTAGAAAGGGAAGTGGACTATGTATTTGACCAGCTGTCGTTCCTGTGGTGCGGGGGAGGGATGATAAATAGCCACCTGACCCAAATAGGCTTCAAAATGAACGAAATCCGAATATCTCAAGTTCAGGCCAAAAGAGGTAACCTTAACCCCCATGATTAACCGCCGATGGGGTTTCACTCAATGTGAAAGTGCCGCGTGCCTGGTGCCCGGTACACACAATGCGAGCGAGTGTCTAGTATCTGCTAGATGCATTTATGAAATGAACTTTTCCAAAAATATTTTATTTTATTTTTTTTGGTGGGCACGTATTGCGTTTGCTTTTCCCAGCCTTGAGATCAAACAATGAGATCTACTTGGCTGGGATTGGAGTCGGTAACAGGAATGGGGAGTATTTTGTAAGACACCTGAGGCAGCGAGGCAACGTCGGCGGCCGTTGCATGTCATTTTCTGACGCTATCTCAATAATTCATACGCAATTGTATTGAACAATAAATTAATCACACGAACAAGCCGAAACAAACCGTGGTAAACTCTGGCTCAAGCCAGGCCGAAACCAGCCACACACACATGACTCCCCAAACTCTGGGATCCCGGACTGCCATGATAAACGTCATAAACAATGAGCCAAGTGCGTGAGATGGCATCGTGTCACGATAAATAAATAATATAAAAAATTAGAAAGTCATAAGTTATATGAGAAATATTGTTGAATTTTTCTATAATTAATTTCAAAAGCATAATAATAAAATATGTTTTCTTTACTCACGTTGCCATCTTTAAGTCGTAAAGCGGCTGCACAGATGCACATTTGGCAAAATGCATAAATATTTATACTAAACACGATCCGGGCAGAAATGTCGGTGGAAATTAAAAGAGCAATTTTCCAATTGAACAAAGAGGAGATGACGGGGCTGGTGAGGCAGTTACCAAAGGAAGCAAAGATCAAACAAAGATCGAACGTGTTTCGGGTGCAAAAGTCAATTAATCATTAGCAAAAAAATAAACTAAAAACAAACTGAAACTGAAAACCGAAAAACAACAAAAGCCGATTCCATGTTGCATGTCTCCTTTGGCTTTGATGGAGCCACAGGAAGTGCTGCTGCAAAGTAAAAGTCCCAAACTGTGCTACAATGGCCAATGGTTGCATTTTCCACAATTAACGAACATTTTCCAGATGCCAGGGACACGCTTTGGATCCCCGAAAAAAAAATTCCAGCAAGTATCTCAATTTCAATTTCATGTCACTCAAAAGTAAACGAGTTTTGCTCTCTCTCTGAATTTTTTTTTTTTAGTGCGTTGATGCCTTTTTAATTGCTTTTTGTATTAAATCAAAAAATTTGCTTTGTTTTTATTTCTGCAACTCGAATCATTGAAAAAATATGAGTCAGTTAGTCTGGTTTTTTTTTCACATGAGAGGAGGACTTTTACATAATCAAAACCAGGCGGCGACCTAAATATTAAAGGAAAAACTTGATATTGAGCAATTTGGGTTGGCCAATTAAAAGCCAATTGGGACCAAGAGATCAGACACCGCGGCGGCTGAGCTGATGAGAGAGGCCAGCTTAGGTTTTGAGATTTTTATCAAGCCCGAAGATCTTCAAAGCTAAGAGCTTTAGCCTCTAATTACTGATTATTAACAAGGCAACTTATTGATTTCTGATGATTCTCTCAATTAATCTAGCAAATAAAAGGTTTAAATAAAGTTTAAGACTTTATTTCTCAGACACAATCAAGATCAAGTTATATTAAATTGTATTTAAAAGTCAGCAAGCCATGAAAATCACTTATAAATCCTCTGATCTTGACATTATCTCTGTCTCAAGCTTAACTGTCAATTAATTGTCACCACCAATCCACCGTTGGTGATCTCTTTAGCCCAATTGATGGTATCTCAATGCGAAAAGTCACTTCAAGTTGTCGCCAGCTGAAATGAGATCTCGTATCTCATAGTTAAAGATCACTTTGGTTCCATTAGTCGATAAAAAAATGTTAATAAAGACCACCTGAAGATCACCAATCTCTGATCACCTGAGGACCTTTCTTTCACACTTTTGAGGCGAAATGGAAAACGAAAGTAAACAAAACCAAAACTGAAAACAAATCGAGACTCTAATTGTTGGATTGTGTCTTCCTCGGTTTATGGCTTGTCACAGCTTGACGCGGCTTTAATTGAGTTGCGAATAAAATGGAGCTGTAAACATATCAATTACCTGCCACTGCCAGGCAGGCCCCCTCCTCCTCCCCCCCCATCATTCGTTTTGGCCCAATTATTGGATCTGCCTCTTACGCATAGAGCCCCCCTCCCAACCTCTAACTAACGTCTACTCTCGTTTCCTCTGTTTATTATTTCTCTGCAATTGCCTGCATTGGCAAAAGTTGGCTAGCAAGATTTATCACCTGGCGGGTTCGCGCCTGCGCCGCCATCTCTCTTCCCTCATTAGCCCCCCTCGTCTTGCCCCCGATTCTCACTTTTTCTTTCTTTGGATCCCCCCAACTTGTTGCCTGGCATTTTATCAAAAACGAATCTGTGGCATTTCATTCGAGTCTTTGGTGCCTCTGAATACTCGAATACTGGATGCCGCCGAATACCAGCCCACACATATGTATCCCCAACAAGTTGATTATCATTTTTAATACTCTCACTGAAAGTTTAAAAATTTTTCTTGACATTTTATAATATTAACTTAATTAAAGGATATTAATTTTAAGACTTAATGCCAAGCCTCAAACATGGATTAAGAATTCTTTTATTGCCTTAAAAATTAGCCAAGGAAATCTCCCAAAAAGTGTATAAACTATTCGGCTTTAATCTCTGATTTTTATTTTCTGATTCCACCAATGTGCGGTGGCTTTCCTTGTGTGTCTCCACTTTCCACGTTGCCAGTAGCCGTGGCAATGGAAGAGTTTGTCATTGTTTTTTCGTATAACCCATTGAGAAGAGGCCGTCGTCGTCGTCGTCGCAGTTGGAAGTCGCGTCATAGTTAAAGAAAAGCATTTTATCTATGAGTTGTCAATGTGCTGTGCGCGCGGAGGCATTGTTTTTGTTTGGTTGCCGCTGGATTTTTAGCTGCCTTTTGCCGGCTCCGAAAGTGAATCTCAAATATTTCTTGATGGCAATCGGCTGGAAAAGAGCCAAGGATGGCGTGGCATGGCAAGGCCTGGGATGATGGTGGCACCCATGTTCGATGTACGTCAACAGAATTTGCGAACAAGGTCATGAGTGGAGCTGGTGAGGGGGGTAGCACATATCGCCAGCATCTTGCAGCTCATTTGGTATTATATGGTATTGCTATAGCCTTTGGTGGCAGAGATTTTCCGTTGTTGGTTTTGTTTTGCCAACGCATTTCACTTTCTATTGCATTTCGAATGCATTTCATTTCATTTCACTTCACTTCACCTCGCCGCAGCTCTTCTTCTTTCACTTTCCGTCGGGGGGGACGGGACTTCTTTAATGAACCCAAGTGGGGATTATTTTCAAGTTTGTTCTTTTTCACACGAAACACTTCAATTGATATCTCTCTCTTCTTTGAAAAAGCTCTTGAATTTGCTTTTTGTTTTCATTATTAATTTCCTTTGTTTGTGCCAAGGCAGCCGAAAATGTTGCGTTTTACTTGACTCTCTGTCTCACCTGACAGAATTTCTGTTTGTTGTTCCGCATCTGGTTTTTTCACTTTCGTATTAAATTTCAGTTTGGCGCAAAAAATAACCAGGAAAAAAAGACCAAAACAAAAGAGTTATGAGAGCGTTGGATAAGCGAATAAGAGAATGTGTCAAGTATTGGGTGCTTGGCATAAAAGGGTTCTAGAATTACGCTTAGAAATTTGTATATTTAAAACTAAATGAAAGAATAAGTTGAGTAAGAGTACAGTTGCAGCTTTAGTTGAGTTCCTAATCCTGCTTTTATATAATTAAATTATATACTATAATTTTAATAATAAAAAAACTAGTCAAATTTAATAATATAATTCGTAATGGATGTAAGTTTTCTATTTTACATATTAAAATAAATTTTGTATTCTTAAAATTTACTTGAAAAACTATACTCATTGGTTTACATTTAATTTAAGATTTATTTTTTTGAAAATTTATCATAAATAATTCCAATATTATTTTATAATGCATTTTAATTCCCCAAATAAATCATATTCAGATATAATTTAAAGCCAAGCCACCTTTACAAGTTCCTCTATGTTGGCACCTATCAAAAGGCAAGGCAAATTTCCCACTCGACCGAAAATGAAGTATATTGAATTTCTAGCACTCTCGCCTCCTCTGAGCCGAACCTCTTCCCGCTTGGCCCCTTGACTCCGTAACTCTGTAACTCCGCGACCGACTTGGAAAGGGATCCAATTATCGCCTGGAGACGTTGTCGTCCGCCGCTGCTGTTGCTGTTGTCGACCGCTGACGATCGACGTTTGTGCCCATTTCCGACTTTAACAACTTGACCACAGCAGCAGATACCCTCCGCCCGCTGGTGTCCTCCTTTTTAAAGTTTCTGCTTTTTTTTTTTTTAGGTTTTTGTTGTTTAAAGTAAAACGCCGTTCATTTGTTTTTTTGTTTTTTGATTTTTATTTTTTTCTGTTTTTTTGTTCGTGCAAATTTCGCAGAGTTTGCAGTTTGGCTGTGGCTGCTGCTGCCGTTGGTTGTTGCTTTTCACAAATTGCCTGTAAATGATATTTTCACAACTCGCATCGATTGAGCCTCCCCTGGAGAAACCCCCTTGTAACCCCTGGGCGGCCCAGAAAAGTGAGAGAGTTCGTGGAGGTTAATGCGACCAATAAATTGTTGTTGTCCGATGTTGATGTTGCTGCGATGCTTTATGAGCCATATTTTTTTTTGGGGTTCGGGAATGCGCTGGCCCAAAGTTGGATTTGCTGTTAGCCTAACGGCAAATGACGGGAAATATTGAAATTTTCCAGCGTAAAATTGTTTTCAATTTAATCGACATTGTTCAATTTTTCATGCTCGGGGAGTCCGGAGTTGTCGCTGTTTGAGTTTTTCCGAATTTTCCTCGTTTTTGAGTGCAAATATAATTAATGATAATGAATTGTTATGCGAGACGCCCCCGGTCAGAAATTCAAGCGAATTGCAGCGAAAAAATGTCGTGCAACTCTTAAAGTTTGTGGGAGTTGTTTGTTGGGAATCATTTGGCTTATTTTTGCTTTTGGGGGTTTTCCAGAGCTCCGGTGCTGATTTATCACTGGAGACAGCTTCGAGGTTGTCTGGCGGAGAGTGTCTGGCGAAAGGTTACCATCAAAATGAGGCAGGGGAAAAGGGGTGGAAGAACGACTTAGGAAATACCTTGGTTTAGGGAGTGGAATTCCAGTTTTGAAAGAACTTATAAAAATATATATAATAAAATGCAGAACTTATAGAAATATTTACTTTGTTTTCTTTTTGTATGTTTTCTTTCTTTAATTTGACATCAATTGAAGTCATAAATCTTATAAAGAAGGAACCTAGTTTCTTAAGTCCCATCAAACTGATGATGTTACCCCCCTTTCCCAGGGTATCAAGGCAAATGATGTTGGCGGGTAAAAGTTGATGGTTTATGCCTCAGTTTCTGCGGTCGGCTTGCTCTCTCTCCTCCGCTGGTGTATTATGCAATTTTTTTTTTATGCCAAGTGCTAATCTCGAACATTGGTAAACAATTTTCCACATTTTCCACTCCGCTGTGCGCTGCCTGCCGTTGTTGTTGTCATTTGTCAAACTTTGCTTCCGCTCCATTCAAATTCAAATTCAAAACATTTTCACATCACTTTGCTTATTTGTTTTAACACGCATTTATTTATCCGCATCTTTAATTTTTTCTTCCTATCTCGTTTCAGCTCTGAAAGTGAATTGAATGGATACGAACTCACTGATTGTCCAATGAATTTCGACTTTCGCAAAATTTTGCGCGCTTTTCACACTCGATTATGTGAGTAATTTTCAGATAATTAACTTTGGGTAAAAGCAAAATGCTACAGATGGGTTTATTAGCAGCTTCCATTTGTATCACCGAATCGGTGGCTGTCATGTGAGTGGCATAATGGGTTAATTAAGAGATTAAAAGTGCATGAATTAGAGTCTGGACTTGAGTTAAGTTGGTTTTAATTGAAGAAAACTGCCTTGAAATGGCGGGGAACTGTATTATCATCAAAAGTGGGTCAATGTCAGAGTCAAGGGGTTTTTTTTATGGAGTTTCATATTAAATAGGTTGTTTTATTTATATATTTCCTGAGTCCCCTTTAAATTTATTAACTATGCCTTGAGTTGTATACTTTAGACCTCACTCCCAAAGCATTAAATCAGAATACATAATTTTCATAAATATTTAGGCCTTCCTGCTGCTAATTGCATTCCTTGAATTTATGCTTTTCTGGCACCACTTAAACCCCTAATTTGCTATACAACACTGCATACAGATCGCCGCTGATCAGCCACTTTGAGGGGGTGTGACTCTTTGGGTTATTTACAGCCTCGCCACCTGTCACCGCCCGAAAGAGTTACCACCGCCTCTGTTCAGTTTGTTAACTTGGTCCATTTGGTTTATTTTCGGTGGGTCTGAAAAGGCGTGGCAAATCGGGACTAGTTTTTCCTTAATCTTTTCTTTTCGTTAATTTTATTTTCTATGCCTGATGGCCTTTCCTGTCCGAGTGTGCGCCATATGTAATGTGTGTTTGTGGTGGCAAAGGTGGGGATCGCAGAACATGGGGAAAACGTGTTCCAACCGCAAAAACACGAAACATTTATCATATGCCCAGGAATGTCGCCGATGGGGTAGGGGAAGGGGTCTATGTAGTGTGTTGTGGGGAGTGGATTGAAGTCAAAAATGTTTATAAGTTGTAGACAAATTTCTTTGGCGACAACTCAACAAATGCAGCCGAAAAGAAATACTGTAGAGCTAGTATTGAAAATATTTAACATTTTAAAAAAATAATTGATAAGAAATATCTATATAATATTTAAATATTTGAATAAGTCTTTAAAATAAAACATTTCTGAATAATAATTATAGAGAATAAAACGTTCTTGAATGTGAATATTATTCAGAAATTCAGTTAAACTTTCCTTAATCTGAAATTTATTCAAAAATTGAGTCAAATGAGGAAAGACTGTCTTTAAAACCAGGTGACAGATCGGTAGAGAGGGCAATGTTGGGTGGTTTCAGTGGGTGGGGAGGTGGCAACATAATGTTTGCATGTTTCTCAAAATTTGTCCCCACTTTGGGAGCCACAATAACTTTCGTTTATTTTCGTTTGTTTCCCCTTACTCCTTTTAATGGTGAACGAACCACTTCTCTAATTGCTTTTGCACCAAAAATCAACCGAAATAAAACCAAAACAAAGGTGGTTCCTGGACCTCCGTGTCCACCGCCTTTATTTCGTGTCCATGTTCCATGTCCGCCATCTGTCGCACTCTGCCTTTGCAGTTGCCTTTTTCTTTGTATTTTCTGTATTTGTTTTTTTAGTTTTTATTTTCGTTCCCCCTTTCCCTTGGCGGTGAAGAGAAGGTGACAAAGTCAGAGGAGGAGGTTCATGGCAAAGGCGAAGGAACTTGCTATGTTTTCATTTTTCAGTGCGACATTCAGACAAATGTTTTCCAAGTGAGTGGATGTGTGTGGATACCCTGGAATTGTGGTGGTTTTTTGGGGTGGCATAATAGATGAAGAATTGAAAAAAATGTGAAGATACCCAAAGGGTTTAATGATCCTAAATGTTCTATGAATAATGGATCTTGGCAAAAGATAAATTTATAATAATTATAAATAGTACAGTTTATTATAATAAAATAAAATAATATTACGGCCAAGTCATAATCACTAACAAAGCCAAAAATTAAGATATAATATCTTGATCATTGTCTATCGGATATCTCCTGCTATCCCTCTCCGAGACATATCTTTTCTGCCGACCGATAAAAGTTTGTCAAAGCCCGACACGACCACAACAAATTAAACAATTCATTGTCTCGGTGTGCGCAAGGGGGGACCCCCTTTTTCCCCTTAAATTAAATTGGGTTGCACTGGACCACATATTGTGATTGTTTTTTTGTGTTTTTGCGGTTTGAGTGCTGCGGTTTGTTTCAAATACCTTGGCCCCTCAGCTTTTCCGATTTCCCCTCCGATCGATATATTGTGAAAATATTTCTGCCGTTGGTTACAAGTCAATATCGTTATTGTTATTGTCGCCAGATTTGGAGGCGATTATTTGGCCACTTGGCCAACATTCACGTGTGCCAAAAGTGACGCTGTCTTGTCCGCTCTTTCTATATCAAAAAGCAGAGTACACAGAAAAAAAATTAACTATTAATATGTTAATTTATTTGCTTAACGAAACCGATCATTTTTGTTAAATTTTTAAGGTTTTTTTCTATAATTTTTATTCAAATTAAATTTAAAAAAATTACCTAAAATATTTTTCTGATTTTGTTTTCGATTTTGTATTAAATGTAATTTGAATTTTAAATTTTGTTGTAATAAATTTCATGTTTCCACCCTCCTTTTTCTCTGTGTGCACTCCCGCTCTTTAATGGTTTGCAAGCAGTTAACAATTCATTAGGTGTTGCTGCTGCAACAGCAGCTGCTGCAGTTGTCTTTGGCAATTGTCAATTTATGGCAAGTTGCCTGCCTTTGGGGGTCTCTCCCCGTGGATCCAATCATGGCTCTTAGCCTGGTCAACTGGGCCTGAATGGCCAAATGTGTGGCAAATACTGGTCATGCCAATGTGATTCTTGGAAGAATTCAGCTCGAAGTAGTTGGTGTCTGGCGAGAATATGAGTTTGCAGCTGATGCTTGGTGAGATATAAACCATATTTTAATTACGCTTTGGTCTGTGGAATGTCGATTGTCTAGGTCCGAGTCTCAGAGTTGCCGTTTCTGGTGGCCGACTCATTGTCTGCAAGGGGTTCAAGCTCTTGTTCTTAGAGAGGGAAACTATTAAACTTACAAACTAAGTATATATTGGGTATAACGAGTTTGTTTCTACACTTTACCACCTCCAAAAGCGATCTTATCTTGATTCTTACTCATGACTTCACGCCCAAACCCAGCTGATGACTAAATTATGGTCCTAGACTATACGAACTAGCGGGTCTTATCTCCACCTTGGCCCCCAGATAATGCAGTATTTATATATACTCTTATAATTGATTTCATTTCGAGGCACTCGAGTGTCCGCGTATCGCTTTTATCTAATCTTGGCCCCCGACTAGAGTTCATCGGAAGAAGCCAAAACAAAGTAATTGGACGCCCAATTGTTTGCACTTGATTTGCCTTAATTGGTGGCTGAGTTTTCCAGCGTGAGAATATTCTGTGATTTTCAGTGATTTCTCACTTCCGGTGGGTTTTTTGGGAGTTTTGTTCTTGTTTTCAGCGGAAAGTAGAGTACATAAAGCGGGTGAACGGAAGTGAGTGAAGATCAAAAAGGGAAAGAGAATTAAATGAAATGATAATTAAGGTCTGTTTTTTTCTGCTGTGAATCGGAATAATGAAAGTTTTGTTTTCGATTTTTAAGAAAGCTAAAGGGAAATTGGAAGGAAATTTACGAGTCTTTTTTGTTAAGAAGCTTTAAGAAAGGAAACTGATAATTGATAGTTATTAAAGGTTTTACTATAGTTTAAACATTTCTTTTATTAATTCTTATAAATATTATTATTATTTATCAAAGTTTTCAATTAACATTTTCCCTCGAAATACTAATATTTGTATTTATATAACTCTTCATTTAAGGTATTTATCAGTAATACTAATATTTATATTAAATCACACACAACCTTGATTAAAAGATAATGGCATTAAAGCTCAATGAAAATCGAAAGTTTGCTTAACCAAAACAGGCAATTGTTGTGACGTTTCCAGAAATAGATTCTTTTGTATTTTATAGCTATGAATAACAACGCAGACCGACTAGATTTACGAGCTTCTCGAAAACTTCGTGCCTGGCATAGACAATGTGAAACCCGCGATGATCTCGAGACCCCTTTATAGGATCCACTCCCCCCACAGCCCAAAAACCACTTGGTCTACGCAAATATTTGTATATTTTTAGCTCCCCTTTTTTTTTTAGACCTCTCCCTTCGTCTTCATATCCATCTTCATCTGGGTGTCTCTTCTGTGCCTTGTCTTTGTGCCTATTAATGGCCTTTTGCTGTGGCTTCTTCTTTTGCTTTGGGGGTCTGCGGTACGGTTTGTGGTTAAAAGTTTGGGGCCAAAACTATGTGCGACACATGTGGACCATGGTTTGGCGGGGGTCTCGACTTTGGTTTCGGCTTTGAAGCAGCTTTTCTTTGGAACCTTTCAGGGGGGAGGGGCCGGGTCTTTGGCTTTATTACCGAATGTTTACAGGTGTCTTACGCAACAGAGTTCAACAGGTGGACAAATAAAAGCCAAAAAAAGATTGAAAAGAAAACCGTTGAGGCCCAAAAGAGTGAGATATTATCAGGGCAGCATCATAGTTGAAAGTGTTAAATATTTGGTTAATGCATAATGGGGAAAATTAATTTGCATATCTTTTTTTATGACGATTTTCATAGCTTAATATTGAGAGCTTTTAATATTTAAGCATTGATTGTTTAATTAGGTTTATTTTCAAACATGATTCTCTTTTAAAATATATACCAGAAACACCTGAAATCTCGCCATTTCAAGGCGGAAATCTAAGTTGTTACTGCCGAAAACCTATAAACCTGAATGTTAAAGCCAACGCAAACCAGTGGAAATTCGCCATTTCCCCAAATGAATTGGTTTTAAGAGGCGACCGGGGTCTGCCCAGTGCCAGTCCGTGTGTCTTCCTTTACATTTGTTTTTTTTAGCGCCTTTTTTTTACTGCCTTTCAGTGCAGCCCCGAGTCCCATTTTCCATGCGGATCGTGTGCGAAAATTTGCATAAAAGGGGAAACAGCCAAGCCGTGAGTCATAAAGCAAATGTACATTGGATTTAATGGTCAGCACATAAAAGCCTTGCGACCTCTCTACGTCCATTCATTACTTAATTATGCAAGTAATGTCTCTTCTAAGCCATAAAAATATATCTTGAGAGTGAAAAATAGAGAAATAAGCTGGCAAAATCTGATTTAAATTATAAATATTAGGAGACTTTAAATAATGTTGATTTAAATAAATAAATAAAATAAAATTTGCGGTTACAAGTAATTTATTTATTCATTTCCATACTTTTAGAATTAATTAAATGCAAAATATGCTTTATTATATATATTTCTGAATAGTTTATATCTCAAGTTTTCCATTTCCACCTCCTCCCACCTGGTGTTCTCCATTTTATTATTCATAATCCCCCCACCAACCCCGGATCTCTCTTGGATCTCTTGCTAAATGAACGCTTGCAGGCCAATTTAGGAGTTGGACAAGTCAAGTCCCACCGCCTTCATGGCTGTGGACTCCACTAGGCACTCTCCACACTCCACCGAGGTGAGCCTAGGTGCCCGGTAAATTTGCATACGAATTTGGCCCACAAGTGTTTTTCGCGACTAATTTCGTATGAAAATTTGATTGGGCCGCGATTAGAATCGTGTGTACATTGTTTATAAAAATGCTGCTGCTGCTGTCTGGGAGTCGTTGACCAGAGCTATGAAATTAAGTAATATTTGCATTGATAATTATTGTAATTTCCCCTCTCACCCCTCTAAAAGCCTCTGCCATTATGTAGTTAGCTGTCTGTCTGCCGGTTACGGTTGCTTTTAATTGTCGTTTACAGTTTGCAGTTTAGAGTCTCGCTTTGTTTACTTGTTTGCTTGGTTACCTGGTTGCTTGTAGGTGGCAGTGGGTGGGTGGTGATATGAGATTCTAGGGTCTGATATGCACTCCACTTGGGTTCTTTAGGAGACTTAATTATGCTAATGCTGTGAGGGGGGAAGACTGCGTTAGAGGGGGTTCTCTTTCATCACCACAAGTGTGTGTTGCAACGTCTGACAAGTAACAGGGTGAGATGGTGGGCGAAAATGTATGGGAATAATAAATAAAATTGTAGAGTGCCTTGAGATAAAGCGAGTAAGTCAAAGAAATTAATTGAAAGAAATCTGAGGGATATTATATACACAAGACTTGGAGTTTTTCCAGTAGGAAAGATAGAAAACTTACACAAATTAATTGAAAACTAAGAAGCTTGTATAAAAGATATAAGTAGAATTTAAAAATTAAACAGTAAGCCTTAAATTGAGCTTAAGATATCATCTAGAAATCACTATAGTGGAATTGGAATTGCAACATCACAGCTTTAAAAACACTGTCCAGATACATAAATATGATGTACAGTTCTTCATTTAATGCACCTGCCAATCCATCAAGATGGGTCAAAGAAATGTTGGTAGGAAATGAATCCATATTAGAGGCGATCGCCGTGCAATTCGCTTTCATCTTCTTAATGGCTTTTGCCTTTAGTAATAATACCCATCATTAGTGGAAAGAAAATGAGAAACGAATAAATGCAGCCGGGCTAATTATGCTGCAGTCGCCCCATGAGGTAGTCATAATAATAATAATCATAATTTCAACTCGGCCCACCTATTTTTCCTCCTAATTTGTTTGATTTCCTTTCCAACTAATTTGTGCAAATTTCTCTCCTTTATTTCGTTTCAGTGGAATTAATTTAGATATGTAAAACGAAGCGCCCATTTTTTTTCTTTTATCAAAATAACGAAAAAAGTATTTTGCATAAAAACGAACGGAAATCGAAAGGGACCCCGACTGAAGGTCATTGTCAAAGAGCGGAACGCCGGCAACGAAACGGAAACAATGCATATGGAAATGAGAGGAAACCCCGCAGACATGCAAATTTCGGGATTGTGGGCTTCTCCACCCCAAAATTAACATAAAAAAAACTTGGCTCTCCAAATAAGCGTGTTTGCATGCACCTGAAAATAGCCACCAAAAAATAAAGTTGGAGAAGAACACACACAATGGATGTCCAAGAGGAAAACGAAAGGGGATTCCCAGAATCAGAGAAGAGAGCTGAAGAAACAATGACAACAACAAGCAACCAAGAGACTGAAAAAGCGGCCATGAAACCAGGTGGAAATGAAGGATCGAGGATGGAATCGACCCAAGCCACAACTATCACAACGAAACCCTTGAAATTTGACGGCATCTTTGCCGTACCAGCCACGCCCCCAAACAGGGCGGCTGGAGGGCTAACCACTAAATCGGCCAGCAATAGCCGAAGTAGTTCCCTTAAGAAAAAGCGGCGTGGATCGCGAGGAGGAAATGCAAATGCAAACGGAACAGGAGAAACAGGAACTGAAAACGGAAATGGACCTCCTACAGTAGCTGGAGCCAATATTGGCAACGATTCCATAAAGCAGTCGCAGTCCATGACATCACTGCAGGCCTCAAACGAGGAGCAGCAGGAGCGACGGGACGTCATCCAGGCCAAGCTACATTTGGAGCGTCCCTACAACAGCCTCAAGGTGAGTTGGATCTTAAAAAATAAAAAAAATGGAATGAGAGAATATATAGTTAGGGGTATATATCTTTTATTATTATAATTATTGATCATTTATTTTAAAAACGAGCTAAGAGTGTTCATCAAATACCTGTTCTTCTCTTGCCTGCGTTCCACACGCTAACTAACGAGTTTTTGGTCTCTTAAAATGACAAGCAGCCGTTAGAATTTACTCTTCATTTATTTCTTGTGTCAACGGAAATTGCTTTAATAAATTATTAATAAATTGCCAATCAGCATGTGGCTAGTAACGGTTATGACGGTTACATAGGCGCCATTGGCAGCGAACGCAAATTGCTAATTTATGCCAAAAACTGGAAGAATGCATAATATACTCAAAGTTTCCTTCTTGCAAGCGGAAAATGACCACATTCCGACTTGAAAGTATAGTGTATTTGTGAACACTAAACACCGGCTAATAGTTTCATTAATAAATTCATCACTTTTAGTGCCAAATCAATGATAATTTACACATTTACCTCGTCAGAAAGAGGGTGTGTCCCAATTTCCAACAAATAAATCTTATCAGCGGGGGCTGGAAACACAAGATTTAAATACCAAAAATTGTTGTTTGTGGCCTCGTTCTCACAGCCATCGAGATATATATTTTCTGACTCTGGTCCCCCCGATAAAAATCGATTGAAATTTACAAGACCGCACATTGATTTTCAAGGCTGGCTGCATATTTTTACAGCTTACTTTGGCGCAGACTTTTCTTAGTCACTCTGTGGGCAGGGTTTGGTTTTTTTATTTGTTATAGTTTTTTGGCCTGAAACCCCCCTCCTCTCGCAGCTTGTTCACTTAATCAATTACTCAAATCAGCAGAAAGAGCAGCAGCAGCAAGCTCTGAATCATTTCATCAATACTTTTGGGGCTTCGATTTCAGTTTTCAATTTACAATTTTGTTTGCTTTTTGGAATTACTCTGTGTAAATGAGGAATTTCCTTGCTTAGTGGCCACTTTCTTGATCAAACTACAAAATGCATTAATTAATTGCGCGCGCTTGGCAATTTGGAGCGATGGAAACCAGTTTCGGAATCGGATTTGGATTCGGAGGCACTGAGAGGCAACTCCCAAGATGGCCAAGCATATTGTTCCGACCGTATTTGGCCCGCCTCAAATTACTTATTTATTAACAACTTTTAGCGGCTTTACTCCCCCCGTCTCCTGCTCTTGAGCTTGTTTGCCATTTTTTCCTTTTTGAATTTCGTTATTTGTCACTTTGGTAGCTTTATTTTGATTTGTGAATTGGTTAATGCCATATTTAAATAATTACTTAATCAGCTTGATAAGGAAATACATTTCTAGTGACTTCCTGAATTTGTTGAGAAACTGAAAATATAGTTATCATTTTATTTATTAATGTTTTATTCTAAAAGTTTTATCTATTGTTTTTTTGTGCGATTTTATGAACATTTAATGCTAGAATTATATTTAAATTAATATTTTTATCATATTCATATTCATCATATCATATTTTATTAAAAAAAAGATGGAATATATCTGATCCGATAATTTAATAATTAATACTATTTATTTATTTTGGAACAAACTATTTTTTAATTTATTTATTTTATACATTTTTTTGTTTTATACATTTTTTTATTTACACGGCCTTGCCATTTCTACTTGATGTCAACCCGTGTAGACATTTTACACCAAATATAAGACTGGTGGAAAATCAGGGGGGCGCCACAAAACTGATGCCCTGTAAAAAACAAAAAAATAATAACAAATGTTTGTCTTAAATTTAAATTTAAAACTAATATGAAAAAATTAATAGATTTTCTTAAACGTTACCGTTTCCTTTATTTTTCAGAAAAACTCGCAGAGTAGCAACAAAATGCACCGGTATTCTTGGGGCAGCGGCCACAGTCAGTGCAGTTCCACCAGTCTCCACAGCAGTGCCACCTTGGGCCTAGGATCCTCCGGCAAGGACGATCTCTGGGCGGCCATTCAAACGAACTATAATTACATTATGGACACGAACCTCTTGGATACCTGCAAGGAGGCACGCTGTGAAATAGAAGGCGCTGCAACGGTTTTAGAAAAATCCAGCGAGTGTTGCATGAAGGTGAGTGTGGCGACATCTGGCTTTTTATTTGGAAATTTAAACTAAAATGTATTAATAATTATTTATTTTATATTTTTTATAGATGCTCGATGAAACCCAACGACCCGAGGGTCTGTGTGAGGATCCTAAGGAGCTGCGGCGCTGGTTGCGCGACATGGAAAATAAATTGGAAAGTTCGCCGACCATAACGGAGCTAACTTTGTTTGGCAACGTGGAGCTGCAGCGTCATCTAGCAGTGCACTCGGTGAGTTAAAGATCTTTTATTTTTTGGGACAAAAAGGGAACTGCAGCGCCATCTAATAGGATAACCGATAGGTAGCATTGTTTGGGATGCATTTCAATATTTATTGCCTGCTTTTCAGCGTTGATATTTTTGGGACAATTTTTCAAATAAACGGAGCTGCAACATGTTGCAAGATACTTTCAGTTACAAAGATATTTTCGATTTTTGTGGCATACTTTGAGGGGCAAAGTTTTTGCATTGCCTGATTTTAGGCGTTTTGCTGGAAACTAAGATTTTTTGTTTGTTATTAAAAATCATTTATTTATCTATAAAAAAATTTTTTACTCCGTAAAACTGTAACAAAACAAACTCACAAAAAATGCAATTTTACGCATTTTATTTCTTATTTTCCGCCCTTTTTTATTTTGGAGCACCAAATGACTTGTGTTTTTCGTCCCGTTTTCTTGTGTTTAAGTTTTCCCCCGGCCGCCAATGACTTCCGTTGCTGCGTGCGGCGGTGGATTGTGCAACCGCTGGTCGTTTGGGGATCTCAAAAAAAAAAAAGAAAACCAAAAAAAGAGCAAATCCGTCAGTCATTCTCGCAGCCACTAAACTGACTGACTTCCCTCCTCGAAAATCAAGACAACACAACAAAAAATTCCCTTGTTTCCGCGCGCTTTGCTTTTCTTTATTTTCTCGTTTTTTTTTTTTTTTTTTACGAAAATTTATTGAGCTGAAAGTGAAAATTGCTTGCAAGTCGGGGAATTGAGATAACCTCCTCTCTTGGCTGCTGATAATTGGCATTTCGGACGTCTGCAACACCTTCGAACGGGAGTGAATTTGACGTCTTCGAATTGCCCACAGATTTGTTTTTAGCCTTTTTCTGTTTTTCTGTTTTACTGCGCTTTTCTTTGATTTAGGGGGATTTTTATCGAAATAATATTGTCTGAAAAGCTAGGCTCTTGGGGCTGCCACATATTATGTAATTGTGTGTGAGAGCAAGCTCTTTTACGTCTATAAAGTTGGGAGGTAGATCTAAGACGGAAGAGAGTCCAAGAGTCCCGCCTTTGGCTGTGATTTGTGTCGGTTTCAATTGAGCTTTGACCATGACAGAAGTTAATCTCGTTGAATTTGAAGTGAGTTGCATAAGAATTGGGGGTAGATTGGAAAATTTGAAGGTGTTAATTGTGAAAATTAAGGCAAAAAAATGCAGTTAGTAACAAGGAAATTCTCTAATATCTAATAGAAAATTATACCATATTTTTATTAAAAGAAAATTAAATACAAATGAATTTAATTGCCATTTTCCTTTGCTTCTGTTACATAAAAAATTTTTGCCCCACAAAAACCAATAACTTTTCTTTTTCATTTTCTTGAACCATCCGGATATAGTTTCTTTGTTTTTAGTTTTTTGTTTTTGGCTAATTGAAAATTCCTTTTTGGATATTTACAATGGAATTCCGGCAACAAATTCGCTCTTAAAAACAAAAAAACGCAGTCTGCCACGAGTCAAATGAAAGTAAACAAAACTGAATTGCAAAAAACCAATAGACTTGGGTTTTGCATTGTGGGCAGTTAGCATTTTTTTTGGCCAAAGAGTTGGCTAAGACTTGGCTAAGCTCCTCCAAAACTCCAGCTTCCAATTGGCTGCCCCTGATTTACGACAATTGTTTTGTCACGTTGTCGATTGGCTGGAGAAGAGCGAAGGAGAGCAGCGACTCTGCATAAAATGTCAATTGCCCAAAATGGTTAAACATATTTCCAATAAGTTGTTAGGCGTTTGTCTCTGTCAATTGTTTTGTGGCCAAGCTTGCTGCTGCTCCTTCTCCAAAGGCGGAGACACGCATCCAGTCCAAGCTGTTAACTAGACCAGGTTCCACTTCCAATCAAGCCCCATGGCTACGCAAAAGGAAAGGCGGCAGCAGCACCAGCACAAGCAGCCGGGGAAGATGGAGATCCCAGATTGCGATTGCGATTGAGAGATGATCGCCGTGAAGCAAAAAGCCAAAATTTGTCAGCTGCCGGACAATGTCGTCCGAGTCCCCAAGGTGCTGACTGCAATCTCCTTTTTTAATTGAACCTCAAAAGATAGCAAAGTCCAGAGAGAATAGATCGATGGATTGAGCTGAAACTTGGCATATATTTGTATTTCGAAATATTAAGGCTGTGGGAAAATAATTTGCGAATAAAATTGGTTAAAGATATATTAAAGGAGGCTTAGGGTTTTAGCTAAGAGAATCTTTATAGAAACCAAGGAAATATGAGGATAGTTTCTTTCGGAAAATGCTTTCCTGATAAAAATCATGGACTATTTGGGTTTTTTTTTTGGGTTTTTCTGCACCTGCCTGGGGCCACATGGGTTAAGCATTCGCTGTTCTGGTCAAGTGAAGCGTAAACAATCATGTTGCCTGTCGCCACTATGCCGAAAGGATGTCTTTGTTTTCAAACTCGAGCCTGTAACAGAAGGAGGAGGCGGAGCAGGAGGCCACCAAATATGGTCAAGACAAGCAGCAGCACCAGCAAAGCGCGACAAAGCGAGAAAATAAGTTTGTTTTTTGTTTTTTTGCTGCGGAAAAGTGAAGGTGGCGCAATTTAGAGTCTTTCGATTAGCTAAGAGACAGTCGCGACCATAATCGCAATGACAATTCCCCTTTCGTGTTGTTGTTGTTGTTGTGCGGGAGCCATCGAATCGAGGAAGTGCTCCACTTTATGGCAGTCATAATTCCATGTTTTCGCCCAATGGGATTTCGATTCGATTCGCTCCGGGATTTGCGTCCCGTGTTGTCCGATTCTATCGAACGGAGTGTCCATTGTGTTGCCTTCGCCGCCAGATTTGCATAACAATTGCTGTAACCTTTCGCCCAGCAAGACTGGACGTGGACGTGGACAGGACAGGACAGGGACTTGGTACCACCATATGGCCAGTTGCCAGATGCTGGTCTTGTGCTGGGCGGCAATAAAACATCGGAACCACCGAATTAGCCAGGGAGTAGTTAGCCCCCACTTGAAATTCAGTTGCAATCCGCAGCCTGTGGCTCAGTTATAGTTCAACTTTCGTTGAGCGTTAAGTGAACCTTAAAATAAACTTTCCATTTTATTTGGCCATCTGAATGGTAATTGCATTCAAGTGCCGTCCGTGGGCAGTTGGGAACTGAATTTATTGAAAAGTCATATTTAAATTAAATAATTTTTCATAGAAATGGGATTTAGATGAAGTATTTTAGCATAAACCAGCTGGGTTTGGGGTGAATTATATTTGAAATAATGTTCTTATTAAAACAAGGTTAATATTGGGGCTGAAGTTGATTTAGAAAAATATTTTTTGTTTAGCAAAATGCTTAAAAATATATGCTCAAAAAAACATACCAAGTGAATTTCCCATATTCACTTTTCCCTTGTTCACTTTGGTATTCACTTTTTCAAATTCTTTTTGAATTTCCCTCGAATTCCTTAACATTTTCAATTTGTTGTTACAAAATCCTTGAATATGACAATATAATTGATAGACAAACTACTGTTCAATATGACTTCCTACTTTTTCTTGTAATATTTTCCAAGTAATCCAAGTTTTTAAGGAGGATTACAAAATATAGTTCGGATTACCAGCTCTTACAGCTTAATCCCCACTCCACTTCAATCAAACATAACACAACCAAAGGCAGTCCAACAATCATTATCGCCAACAATCGGATCACAAGACCTTTCTCTACCTCTCTTTAAGCCCCAAACAAAAACACGCCCAATTTCATAAGGGAACACGAGGGGGGGCAAAAAGAGATCTCAAGTTCAATTGAGTTTCACTTTCCTTTGCGATGATAAAATGTTCGTGATTTAAATTAACAATTAAAGCGGATAATTAACAAAAAAACGAAAACAAAAGCAGCCCTGGAAAAACATTATTACAAGCGAGCGGAGTGGATAATTTATCAAACGAGCTGCCAGCCAGGGATCCAATGTGGCCATTGGATGAAGTCATTACCACAGACAACAACACAAAAGAGAGGCAAGCCCCCCCAAAAAAAAAGCCAAAGAAAATCAGAGCAAAACCACAGAGTACGTCACATGTGAAGCGGATCAAATGATTTCGTCATAATCGAGCGGCAAATTACTATTTCTTTCCTCTCTCGAATTGAGGAATAAAATGGTATTTTAAAGTCGATTTCATAGATTCAGAAAGGAAATAGTTGGGAAATCCCAACGAAGCTGAAAACCCAAATTAAATGTGGGCAACATTAACAACAAAAGAGTTGACAATAAATCGTTTTTTTTTTTTTTGTGCCATAAGAAAGGCAATACAGAAAATATCGCAAAAAAAAAGTCCCAAAAAGCATGATCACAAAATGTACTTTCCAACACAATTTATTTTTATATTTTCTCAACTTATTTGAGAGTTTTTCTAGTTGGAAAAAACAATGTTCATTCAGGTTCATCATTAACACGAAGATCGAACGCCGAGCAGGGAAAAAAAGGGGAAAGGCTGACACAGTCTCGCCGGCTTTCGGCGGGATTCGGAGGAGGCTTTGTCGCCGCTTTAATTGGCTCAAATTAAAGACGAGCCGGGATTGCGCAGCAGCTGCTGCTGCGGTGGAGCAGGCGTTGCAGCAAATTTCGCTGATTAATGAAGAAATTTTTCACTCGTTTTAACGACTTTTCGCTAGGTGAAAATTAAATTTAACAAAATGCGCCATAAAACGATCAATAAACGACCCCGGGAAGCATCAAATGTGTGGAAAATGGAAAGTGTCGGGGGTAATAAAAGGGAGTTAGTCCATTGTTGACACGAAAAACGTGTTAAATATAATTGTTAAGCTAAATTTATTTATACAGTCGGCGGAGTTGGTATTTATTTTGACAAGATAATCCTAAGGGGAAACTGCTTTAAACTTTATATATGTTTTTTTAATGGGTTTTAAAAAACCTCGTGACCTACTCATTGCTAAGAAAAGTATTTATGACACATAAAAACATCATAAATATTTATTTTTTAATATTTAGTTTTTCATTTATTTAGTTTCAAACATCAACATTTTAGGTAAATTTCCCATCTAACCGTGGTAGACATGGTGACCATAGGTGGGCACAGCGTAGGACTTTAGCACAGGGACACTGTGGACCACGGGCACATGCTTCACAACCGGAACTTGGCTGACCACCGGGACATGCTTGACCACGGGAACCTGGTGAACCACTGGGACATGCTTGACCACGGGGACGTCGTGCACCACCGGGACATGCTTCACCACAGACACTGACGAAGCCACTGGAACTACGCTGTAGTGGGCGGGCTCAATGTAGCTGGGAGCAGCAAAAGTCATGGCCACCAGGGCGAGGAACACGGCGATCTAAAGGGATATATTAACCAATAGAGAACCAAACTTCCAAGAAAGGGCTTCTTCTATACTTACAAAACGGAACATCTTGAGGATTTCTTGGGGTTTTTGTAAGAATTTCAAACGAAAACTTGAGCTGGTTGTGACACTTGTGTGCTGGTCGAATGACTGTTGATGTTTGACCCGGCGCAGCATCATTATATATAGTTAACACTTCAACCGAAAATAGACTCGAAGTGACTTCTGTTCAAGCGCCACGCGACAAACCAGTTTAATTATACTTAATTTTGGGCATCTGCTTCGGCATAATGCGCATTCTAATTCGCCTCCACTCGAAACTTCCCGTTATCGGCCGATTGTCTAACCTTTGGACATAATCCCCATTCAATAACTCTCCAATTGTGCCGCTGCCATCTTTGTTGCTTTGCTGCCCAAAAAGACCTTTGTCATTATATCGATCGGCTTCACGCGCTATTGATGATGCTCGGCGAGAACCAAGGTCAAGTACACACAAAAAGACCTATATGAAGACCCGAGCCACCTCTGGGTCACCGGATAAGACCATTCTCCAATTAAAATAAAGAATTATACGCAATAATCGTATGGCTAAACTTGTTTGCTCGGTCAGCCGATCGAACGGTCATTATTGACGTGCCTTTTTGGCTATATAAAGTAACCCATCCGTTGGTCAAACATCAACAGTCACTCGACCAGCACACAAGTGTCACAACCAGCTCAAGTTTTCCTTTGAAATTCTTACATAAAAAACCAAGAAATCCTCAAGATGTTCCGTTTTGTAAGTATAGAACGAGCCCTTCCTTGGAAGTTTGGTTCTCTATTGGTTAATATATCCCTTTAGATCGCCGTGTTCCTCGCCCTGGTGGCCATGACTTTTGCTGCTCCCAGCTACATTGAGCCCGCCCACTACAGCGTGGTGCCAGTGGCTTCGACGGTGTCTGTGGTAAAGCATGTCCCGGTGGTGCACGACGTCCCTGTGGTCAAGCATGTCCCAGTGGTGCACCAGGTCCCCGTGGTCAAGCATGTCCCAGTGGTCAGCCAAGTTCCGGTTGTGAAGCATGTGCCCGTGGTCCACAGTGTCCCCGTGCTGAAGTCTTACGCTGTGCCCACCTATGGTCACCATGTCTACCATGGTTAGATGGAGAATTTACTGAAAATGTTGATGTGTGGAACTAAATAAATGATAAATAAAATATTAAATGAAATATCTCTGCATATTTACTCTTCAGAAATTGAGATCCTGTTCTCTCTCTCATAAAATCCAACTACAAAGGGGTTCCTATATTTACAGCTGCTAACTCTGCACATCTTTTGAAGTTTTGCCAAGCCATAAGGCAATATTTTCGCATGTTTCCCCCAAAAAAGCCATTAGGTTCTCTCCCATTGAATTGGTTCTCGTGGCTTTCAATTGAAAATTCTTCACGCCGAAAAATCTGGCACACAAATAAATGTGTGTGTTTTCCACAGCTCTTTTGCTGCTTTTCCTGCAGTTCAAATCGAGTGATAAAAGCCAAATGCAAGCGGGAGATATAGAGATGCAGCCGTGGAACACATTTGGCAGGCTGTTCGGGATTGACGGAAGGTGATTAATGATGGTCCCTGAGAAGTGGTGGCGAGTTGCGATCCATGAGATACTCTCCGAACGGTAGTTAAAATCTGACCAACACGCGAGCCAAAGAGTGAAATGTTAGCCGCTGGCATTGAAAGCTTCTAAGATGCTAAAATAGAAGGCGTCCCCCTCCTCGAACCCCCTCCGGTTGACCCACATCTGGCCGACAGCGGAAATTTATTTGCCAAGAATTGTTAACTGCAATTTATCCAAAATCCGCCAAGTGTATTTTATTGTTTGCCAATTGCCGTGGCTGCTGCTGCTGCTGCTGCTGTTGTTGTCTTGTTAACGCTTTTTATAGCCGCTTTTTGCTTCTCGACGAACTCTATTTGTCGAGTCTTTCTCTGGGCTCTATGCAGATGTATCTTTCAGATACATTCATTAACTTGTTTGCAGTGGGCTCCCCCCTCTTGCAGGTGATTTATGCTTTTGTCCAGCTTTTGTTTGTATATTTAGACATTTCCTATGTGTTGTCACCTGCGCATTTGCTCAACTTTTCTTAGCTTTTTATTATTTTTTATTTCCCACTTTTCTCTCTCTCAGTCTTTTTGGCTAATTAAAATAACTAGGTAATTATGCAGTTATGAGGAGTGGTGGCTCGAATCTGGAACCAGCTCGTTATGACCGACTATGAATATGCATATTTCGCTTGATGAGATCCGATCTGCTTCTAGTTTTTCTCCTATGAAAGTTGCAGGCGTGCCCAGGCAATTAGTTTGCTGGCCAAGGCCCTTCGATAGATGGATGGAGGCAAGCCTTTAGGGCTATTTTAGCACGTTGTCGGCTGAGAGTATGGAGAGAGGAGGGGAATCTGGTGGGTGGAGGCAGGGACCAGGAGTCAGTCTCAATCAGGCCAAACACGTTCTCCACACCCAGTTAAAGAATGGAATGGAGTTGGAGGACGGACCCTGTTCTATCATAAATAGAATAACTTACGGGCAGTTTGTGATTTTAATAGTTCGCACTTTAATCGAAGGAAATCATCTGGGAAATCATGTCTTAATAGTTACGGAGTCGCTGATAACTAGGATTACCTTATTCACTCTCCAACTTGATTGCGTCAAAAAACACATTTAAAATAAACCCTATGACGGCATAACTACTACTTTTGACAATTAACAAGTTCATAGTTAAGCAAACGGGTAATTAAAGCCATGAAACTACTCTCTTTGCTTATTTAATCTGCAGTAATTCAGGACGCATACCAAATCACTTCTCCTTTAGCTCCAAATCGTGATTGTTTTTAACAATCTTTCTCTGTGCTCATAGAGCTTGCTCTCGAGTGGCCTGCTGGATGTCATCCGTTCGGTGTTTGGTGAACAAATAAGGGAAAAACTTGCACACACGTTTCCCCCACTCATTTTCTTAGAAAAGCGGGGCCGCCGCCGGCACAAGAATCTCTTCTATTTCCTTGGGAAATATTTGTGGCATTTGAGAGTGCCTTGTGCGTTGTCTTTGATTCCGATATCGAGATTCTTCCTGCTCTCGTTTTGATCTGCTGAGATCTCTTGAAAAGGCAGTCGTTGTGGCTCTGTGATCTACTTTATACTTGGCTTTGTAGTGTCTTGAGTGCTTGAGTCTGAGTTTGAGTTCAACTTGGACTTGCAGTTTGGTTTGGCGACGCGTGCGAAGACCACAAATCGATGCAGGAAATCCGATTTGTGGTAAAAGTTTTTCTCCGCTGGTTTGCTTTTCCTCATCTCGGAGGCTTTTGTAAGTTGGCCGTTTAAAGTAAGCTGAAATATGTGCAAAACGCTCGTTTGGTTGTTGTGGGGCTTCTGGGAAATCAAAGCCGGTGGTCTAGAGAAGCGGTGAAAAACGAAAAGGTGGGCGATGGGAGATTGGTAGCCAGGTGTTAAGGGTTGTCGGAGGTTAATAGTCGTTAAGTGTCAGCGGGGGTCAGTGGCTTACCAGAGTCTAAGGATATATGAGATGGAGGCCAGCAGAGGGAAATAATTAGATTAAAAACTATAAGGATTTATATGTATAATTTTTATTATTTTTTATGATTTTATTATTATTATTTAGATTTATTTTTGATGATTAAATGCACAGGGGTTTGTTGGCCCTTTAAACATATACACGAAAATCCCTTTAAATAGTTTTTCTTAACTCAAAATAGGAAACAGAAAGCCAAATGCTATCACTTAGACCCAAAAGAAAACTCTTTTTTAAATTTCCTTTGGTTTTTATAGCCTGATTGAGCAAATAAAAACTTATTGCAGATCATTCAATACCTGCTTTTAATTAAATAAAACTCTTTACTTTTGACTAACGAAGAAGAAAGTCAAAAAGGTGCTTGAGTCAGTGTCTTCTTTAAGACACTTGCAATTGAGACCTCTTCGCCTTGCTCACTCCTCCTCCTGAATAAAGAAATCTCCTGCAGATCGGATCTGGCCTTTCTTCTGTGCCTATCATCGTCATTAAGGCAAAATCCACAAGAAACCCCCAAAGACAATCTGATCGATTTATGCAAATGATCCTCTAATCTCGAAGCGAGCTCCTCTGCCATCGGAGAGAATAACAATTCGTCATTATGGCAAACAAAGATCCAAGAAGACGACGACTGAGACGGAGTTTTCACCTCCATCCGATGCTCTGAGCATCTAATGATGTTTACCTCATTTATCCTGATCCGTTGTGATCCGCTTGTAATCAATCCCCCGATCCCAGCCAAGGGGCAAGTTCAAGCTGCCTCGATAGTCGAGTCTCATCCTTTCCACTCCACCATCCAGGAGGAGGCCCGGCTTGAGTGGGTGGCTCATCACATCCCATCACGTCAGATCGCGAGGATCTTTATGATCTTTATGGGGGGGAATCTGCCGTTATTCCAGGCGCAGCTGCAAATGTAAAACGAGTAAAAATAAGAGGCGACTTCAACACTCGATGTCGGCCTTAATGCAAAGTGCCGGTGAAGAGAGTGCGTGGGTGGGCCCACATGGCAAAGGCAAAGGCAACAGCCACTCCGGGACTTGAGCTACATTTTGAGCTCTACACTTGCAAAAATAGGATAATAAAATTTAAATGCAATGGGGAAAATCATAAAATCATAAGATATCTCCTAAGAAAATGCATTATTTCGCTAGGAAATTTAAAGTTTTTTTTTAGAAAACTATAAAATTAATTAATTTTCACAGTGAGAGTTTTGTACTTCATTAACACTTCGCTCGTTTGCCAGAGTCTCTCTTTTTGTTTGCCGCAGTTTTTGACACCAAACTTGGCGTCACTTCAAAGCCCTGACGATTAATCTTGAGAGGGGGAATGGGGAGCTGAAAGCTGGAGGAGCCTAGGAGGGAGTTGGGTAGATATATATACCAGATCCGGTCGTGTCTGCAATTTGCAGGCATTTTGTTTTGCATTATCCCAGATTCTGTGCTCTGACACAGCGCGAACAACAAGCAACTCATTTGCCACTTTCCACCACATTTCACACCCTGGGAGCGGGAAGCATATTTCCCCTCTGCAAGCGGTGAGCTATAGCCACAAATGGAGGAGCCGCCTCATAAATCATTGCCCAGGCCAGGTGGGCGGCGTCCTCCGACGTCCATTATTATGTGGCAAGAAGTGTGCGCAGGCGCAGGAGCAGCTCCAGCTCTGGCTGACTTTTTCCCCCAACTCATTGTCAGTTGCAAAAGTGCCAACGAAATTGAACAAACTTCATGGGTGATTATCGGCCAGGCTTTACTCTGCATTGTCCGCAACAGATTTCCCGATTTGCCTGATTGTGGAGCAGTGGGTCAAGTCATTCAGTCATTCAGGCAAGTCAGCCATTCGGTCGGTCAGTGAATTGAAGTGTGAAATTCTATGGAAATTGCTTCATTGTTCGCTGATTGAAATCAATTTGACGTGCGAAAGAGATCCAGAGAGAGAGATTTCCAGTCTAGCGGATAATCTCGTTAAACACTGGAGTTCAAGAGATCAGCAGGCGGACTCCTTAGGAATTGTGCCTCGGACAATTTGTATATGATTAGGATTGGGTAATAATTGGGAGGAGGGAGAAGCAGTCCCCTCCTCGAAGGTGAGTGGGGATCAGAGATTTGGATTTTTATGGCGGTGGCAAAATGTTAGTCGGCTAACCGATTGGGTAACCTCTCGCGTAGCTCTGGCTGGCTGTCATAAAATGTAAGGGCTTCGTAGGGGTCAAGTTAGGTAGTCTTCGAAATGGGTTCAGGGATCACTGGAGAGTTTGCTTAGAAGTTGCCTTGAAAATGGCTCAATCTGGGCTAGGGTATAATTTATGATAGTTTTGAGGAGAGAAGAGCTTAAGATATAAAATGTGTTATTTTTGGGTAAAAATATATAGAGTTTTTGTTTGAAATGGGATTCTTTATTGAAAGAATTTGAAATAAAAAAGATTTTAAATGTAAATTCAATCAAAATATATTTAAAAATATAAATAACTTGGCTAAGTAATGCTAATTCCGATGTTAAATTAATTTTCTCACCTTAAATCCAACTTAATTAAAGAAAATTGGTCCATTTTCCTCGATTTCCTGGCTTTTTCCAGGCTTATTTCGCTTGAAATGGGCTTCTTTATTTAAAGAGTTTCAAATAAAATGATTTGAAATGAAAATTCCAGCGTCAAATTAGAGGCAAACTATTTAAAAAGATTAAATTTAAATTTTAAATTAATTTTCTCACCTTAAATCCAACTCAATTAAAGAAAATTGTCCTATTTTCCTCGATTTCCTGGCTTTTTCCAGGCTTATTGTCTACATTAGTTTTGGATCATCTTGCATCTATTTAAGAGATCTCAATTCACACCATTCGATAGGCATCTATCTCTGTGCCTTATGCAACACTCGAGCAGAAAGCGTTGCCAATTATCAAATTACCATCGTGTTCGGCCAGCCAAAGGCAGTTTTCTTTCTTCCAAAGACGAAGACCAAGACAGACTCCTCTTCAAAGTCTTTCCCTGTTTGACTTTGATTTCTTCTGCTGCTGCTCACCTTTATGGTCCAATCGATCAGAGCCAATGGGCAATAACTTTGCGGCCAACGCAATGCGGCTGCAGTTCTCTGCACTTTGATTATTATTTTCATTGCCTTGGCTGACTTTGGGATCCCAGGGCCTATCTATATATATTTTATGATGGAAGCATCCCCTCTGCTGGCCATATCTTTTCACCGCCTCTTTGCTGTTTGTTTGCTGCTGTTTTGGGCTCCTTCTTTGCTTTGCTTTTACCATTCTTTCACCGCAGAGAGCTGGGAACACGCAAAAGGCCGCTGAAATTGGCCGGGAAAATGCGAAAAATGGTTTCGGCCTCGCTGCAAATGCCTGAAAAATGGAAAACGCATTTTCTCTTATCATTTGCCGCTCATCTTCAGAGAACATGAAAGTTGTTGAAGAACTCAAGAGCTCCCAAGATTTTTTTCGATGCTCGAAAAGAAGTTTTGGCTGTAGCAGCACTCGAAGGGGGAAAGTGAGTTTGTAATTTGGCGGAATTATTGCACTTTGAAAGACAATTGATGATAATAACTTCAGATTTTAGAGAAAACTTTCACAATAATCATAAAATTTTAAGGATCAGAAAAGAACTCTGGCTCTGGCTCATTTTATCTCTTAGTTTCTCCTGTAAAAAATTAGGTTTTATTTTTTTATTTCTACTTTAGAGTATTTATTGCTTTGCAGTGTAAAACATTTTCTATATCCTTGTTACCGTCGCCTGGCTCACAGCAACCGCCGCCAAGTGGGCCAGCAGCAGCCAAAGCAATTCACTTTTTTTCTGTTTATCATGAGTGGAAATTTAAGTTATATTCTCTGTCAGAGAATGGGGAAAAGTGGAGGCCCGGGAAGACTCTTCCGTGGCTCCCCACTGCAATGGCCAAAACTTTCGCATGGTTCATAAAAATCGGAGCATAAAATCTTAACAATTATGCATCAAACTGGGCGGCTGCTGCTGCCAGTTTCCTGCTTCTTTCTGGTCCACTGTGTGTGTGGGTGGAGAAAGCAACTGTTTTGTGGTTTGAACTTCAAGAAAATAGTAAAATACAGTCAAACAGAGGAGACAAAAGCAGCCAAAACTGTAAATGCTGCCATCAATTAGGCTTGCAACCTCAATGGGGGTTGCAACGGGTGCAACGGGAAGCGAACTCAAGCACGGGACCTTGCGCTTCAAACTTCAATTAAATGCTGAAAGTCGTGCATAGACAATATTTATCAATCACCATTATTCTAACTGTATCTTTCGCTTTGCCAAGACGAACGACGAACTCTAGTGAAGCAAACTAAAGTGAACTGAAGTGAACCGAACTGACAACGCTGTGAGGCTTCGTTAGGTATTTAAAAAGGCATCTCAATTTCGAGATGACACTTTGATTTGGCAAATAAAAAATTCGAGAATAAAAAATATTAATAATTAACAACAAAAACAAAGGAGGGATAGCTTTAGCTTTTGGGTTTCCTTGTGCTCGTCCTGAGCAACTCTGTAATTTCGATTAATCTATGAAATGCAGCTTAATTTGTATATGATTTTAATTAAAATATTAAGCTTTGATCTATAAAGGATTTTATATAAGTCAATGTTTCATTAAATTTTTAAATTTTCCCTGAACGTGTCACGTACCCATCTCTCTCCGCTGCCACACTGCCGAGTTGCAATATAAAATATTAAGCTTTGATCTATAAAGGATTTTATATAAGTCAATGTTTCATTAAATTTTTAAATTTTCCCTGAACGTGTCACGTACCCATCTCTCTCCGCTGCCACACTGCCGAGTTGCAATATAAAATATTAAGCTTTGATCTATAAAGGATTTTATATAAGTCAATGTTTCATTAAATTTTTAAATTTTCCCTGAACGTGTCACGTACCCATCTCTCTCCGCTGCCACACTGCCGAGTTGCAATATAAAATATTAAGCTTTGATCTATAAAGGATTTTATATAAGTCAATGTTTCATTAAATTTTTAAATTTTCCCTGAACGTGTCACGTACCCATCTCTCTCCGCTGCCACACTGCCGAGTTGCAATATAAAATATTAAGCTTTGATCTATAAAGGATTTTATATAAGTCAATGTTTCATTAAATTTTTAAATTTTCCCTGAACGTGTCACGTACCCATCTCTCTCCGCTGCCACACTGCCGAGTTGCAACTCATAACGAACGCAGGGTTCACGCGCAGTTCAGTAGAACGAGCGGTGTCAGATGAGCTGAAGCTGAAGCTATAGCTGAAGCTGGAGGAGGTGATTGGTGATTGGCGATCGAGAGTGGGATCCCGGCTGGAAGACTGTGGACTGCAGAACCGAGGTGGCTGAGTGGGTAAACGGTGGCTGCGGCGGCTCCTTGTGTTGCACTGTGGCACTCGCAGCAAGTTACAAGTTGCCTCTGCATTGGGTCCGGTGCATGCAACAATGAACTCGCAACTTTTTAACTGTTTTCATCGTCGACATCGTCGTCGTCGTCTGTTTGCGATTTGTGAAAGCTTCTGGCTTCTACTTCTGTTTCTGTTAGCCGACTTGCAGAATGAGTCTAGTGGAGTGGTCGGAATTGGTAGTGGTCTTTGGTCTCGGGTCTGGGTTTGTGGTCGTTACGGCTCAGTGGCTGTTGGCCTGGCCAACAAACAGACGCAAACAGAACGCAAACACGGCGGCGTTGGCAATGCATAAATTGTGCTTTCAGCGCAAAGGCCACGAAAGAGGCGACATTTCGGCTAGACCAAAAAGCAGGCATAAAAGTAGTCCAGATTCGCACATTCAAAGCCAGAGAGATGCAGATATGCTGATTTTATGCTAAACTCAAAAGTTTGGGGCATAGCACTTCTCCTCACTCCCAGCTAATTATGCCTTCGAGTTTATCTCGGCAAAATGCATCTAAATAAATGGCCTTCCAGTGACCTAGTTAGATTATCGCGATCTCAAAGATCTCTTGGATGCAAGAGTGGAGCATCCGGAACGCATATCCATTTGAAGCCAACTCCCCATTTTTATTTTGCGCATCATTTTGTTAAACAAATCTTTTTAAACACGCTTGCCCCTCGCCAACTTTTACCCACAGCTGATCAGTCTTAAACCGCCGCTTTATATTTATATATATATATATATATATATATAGCATAGTTTATATTGCCACGTAAGTAGCACAGCCATAAATCAGGCAAACATCTGGGGACTGTGAGGCAGGCGAGGTCTGGAGCGTAGACCCCGAGGCCAGCTCTGATGATGTCAATATTATTATTATGCAAAATCCCTTTTTATGTCTGGACAGCAGCATATACGATGCTATAGTGTGCGGGGGAGATCTGGCCATAAAACTATTGAAAGTCTGGGATAAATTAATAGCGGAAGTCGATATATAAATGTCATAAGCTTAAGATCTTATGATGACGTATTACGAATATATTAACTAGAATAATTAGATCTAAAAATATTTACAGATCTGGCTAATGGATATCATTAATCTGTCTTCGATTTTAAACAGTTTCCCCTTCAAATCTTTAGTTTTATTACATTAATTTTTCTTTCGACGCGATAGTTGCCTTCGCAAACTGGTCCACCTTCGCCATGCCGATAGCTCTCCGGCTCGAATTTCCGCTCATCTCAGGGCCATGTAATTGACCGATCTTGGGCCAATTTTCGGCTTGCATCTGAAAGACAGGGCTTTGACAAATGACCGAAAATGCATCAAAGTTTTATTGAGATTTTCCCTTTCGGTAAGGTAAGAGTTTCAAGCTTTTACGGTTTGCCCTTTTTCGTGGCTCGAAACGAATTTTACGCATTATTTTTTATTCACCGCTGATCGAGGGGGGAAATTAATGTGCGCCATAACCAGGAAATGTTTTTGTGCAATGTTTTACAGGGCATTATAAATAATTGGTCTTGTTATGAAATTTACATAAATTTGATTACGGTTTCTGTTTGGGCCCTCTGTGAGCTCTGCTCGGGGAGATTCTTCGTCGTCGTCTTCTCGATTTTGCTTCTGCTTCTGCTGGCATCCATCATTTGTCAAATCAAATTATGCCTTATTTTTCGTGTGTTTTCCCTTTTGTTTTTTTATCTCAACATTTTCGCATTTTGTGCTGTCACCGCCCGCGGCTAAAGATGCCGAAATACCGAAATTTCGTTGGCCCTTCTCCGAGAGAGTCTTAAAAAAAAAAAAAATTACCGCCCAGTCGGGGGAGATTAATCTGTTTGCGGGCGAAATATCTATAGAGATATATATTTGTACAGTTTTTCAGTTGGTTATGCGTGGACTTGATTAATTTGCTACGATCATAGACGAGTTGATAGTTGAGGATCATTAATAAGTTCGAGGGAAGGGTTCAAGGTGTGGTGATTATGTAAAAAATGCTTAGGTTTTATATGGGATTTCAGTGTCTGAGATGACACTAAGCCATTGTCTCCATTGTTGGATCAGTTATAGCCTTTAGATATTTCCAAATAATTGCCTAATCTCTGTCACTGTGGAGAGTCAACAAACTTTAAAACCAAATTGATGAATTCATAAATCGCAATCATTAGATTTTATGTTGCAGTATTATCAAGTACTAAGGAAATTAAAGATGTAAGAAGTCGTCTTACAACCCATCCAGCTTCCTGGTTTCTGTTAGGATTCCCTCTGTGAGCCAATAAACTCGCATCTTGCTTTATAACCATGTTAAAAAAAAACACTATTTTCCCAACATTCTAATTGCCTTTAACACCTCGCTATTAATTCCAAGTCAGTGACCTCTTGGCCTGTCCTCTGTCCTGGGAACGCGGCGTTCGATATTTCTCTCTTTTTATTTTCCTTTATACGAATTTTCCTGCTGTTGTGTTTTTCCGGCTTTGTTAATTTGCGAAATTCTTGCCGTGCCAACCACTGAGTTAGCACCCACATATGAAAAAACAAAGACAGAAGCCGTGTTGCTGCTGGCAATTATCGAAACTGTTTCCTTGATTTCGCGGGGCAAGAGGTAACTGGTACCAAAAACCAGCCCTTCATGGCCCATAAATGTGGTATTGAACATTGCAGGCATTGGCAGCGAAATTCTTTAAATTGTTTAGAGAACATATATTTCTTATAAAATAATAATAAATCATTTAATCAAAAAAGAAAACCCAAATAAATCCTAGCAACATTTCAAGTAAACAAAAGTAAATGTTGCTCGCTTCCCTGCATGTTGCTGCAACATGTTGCCATCGCCTTTGAATTCGCCTCAAACCGGCGCGAAGCGAGTGCGGCGAATGTATCTGCACGCGGCGGCAGCAAAGCAACGGCGGAGAGTCGTGGCAGCAAAAGTATCTGCGCAGCGAGCGTTCGCCTCAGTAACTCGCGAGCGGTCCACGCAACTCAAACAGGCATTGCCACCGCATCGCAGGCCATTTTCTGCCGGCGATTCGGATCGGAACTGAACCGAAAATCGCGCGCCAAGCGTCGCTCAGATAAAAATATGATCAATGATTAGTGAAAATGCAGAGGGAAATCAATCAGACAAAGTGAGGTGGAGTTAGTGAAGTTGCTTATGGAGAATTTGGAAATATAATCAAAATTTGAAACCCGGCATTTTAAAGTGGCCCTCGGAAATGTGTCCAGAGACTGTCAAAACTCCTTCACACAGATACTTTTGCTGACTGAACGCATGCAATACATATAAACGGGCACAGAACAAACATGAAAATATACAAACATATAGTCGAGATATATCACAAGCCAAGTGCCGCCTGCCGCCGCCTGCATTTTTGAACAGAGAAGCCCGCGTTCCGTTGCGTCGTCCCGTCCCCTTCACAGAGAGTTCCCCTTCGCTTGTTCTCGCTCCCTCGCGTCAGAGTTTATATTTTTATTTGTGTTGGTTTCCTACCCTCCCCAACTCCGGCGTATTTGTATCTGTGTGAGAGCTGCAGCTGTGTAGCTGTGTGTATCTGTGAGTGCGCAAAACACTGGGACGACCAAAAGGTAAACTACCTACTTTGCCTGCTTGTTGTTGGGCCTCCGAAGTCCGAAAAAGCAGCCGCAAAAGTGTACGAAAAACATACCGAAAAAGCAAAGAGTTCGTTCGGCAACAACAACAACAACAGAAGACAGAGACAGAACAGAGAGGAACCTCCGACATATGGAAGATATTGTACAAACACATTAACGAATCTCGGATCTTGGGACGAGTGTGCTCTGATTTACGGCCTCCGAGGTACTTCCTCTTTATCATCATCTGTGCCTGTTTGCCTGCATCTTCTTCTTCTGGATATTATTCCTTCTTCAGTTCTTGCAACGAATTGGATTTAACCCAACCCAAAACACTCGGGTATGTGTCTTATATAGGATATATTCTTGATATTATTGAACTTGCCAAAAGGAACTATTTTAGATGATTGGAAAATATGAAATATTGTAGGTCCTGTTTTCCTTTTTGCAATGATATGAGGGATCTTTAACTATAAATCATGTGGCTATTATATCAAATTATTATCATTAAATAGAGCCTTAAAGAAAGATAATTCATGAAAACTATAACTTTATAGAGATTCTGTTTAATAAGAGCCAACTTCCCCTCTGTTTGTTCTCTGGCTTTTCTGAATATTTAGCAGTTTTTTATTTATTATGTCAGTTCATTTTCCACAAGTGTAATAAATTAACAAAAAAGAAGAGGAAATATTTGCTCTCAACTCTCAGTTCTGCTGGGTTAGTTTTGCCGCCACTGTTAATGACTGCCCCGACGACGACGAGTCGTGAGTTGTTTTATTTTCTGCCTTTTGCCTCGCTCTTTTTTTTTTGCTCTTCTCTATATAGTACATATATAAAATCATGTGTGAGCAATTTTAATTATAAAAGTGACAAAAAGCAAGCCAAGAGATATATCTGCGAGTGTGTATATATATTTTGTAAGGGGGGGGGTCTCAAGCTATCTAGCTAGCCGGCAATTTAGGCAACATTTTTGCTGACTGCAGGAAAAGCGAGGGGGGAAATATATACATTATATATGTATAAGAGAGAACCAGAAGAAAAGGCCAATTTATAGTTTTTATGTGTATTCATGGTGGGGTATTCTTGAGTTGCTTAATTATGTGGGAAACATGCTAAAAAGCCCAATGAGAATATAGGTTACGATCGCGAGAAGGCAGTAAACTTGCATAAAAAATCCAAATAAAATTGTAGATTTGTTAATTTCAACCCAAATCGAGCACACATTGAGGTGGATCACAGTAAATAAACAATTGGATAACTCCCACAAAATGAGAGCAGATTTTATTGGATCAATTCGTAGAAAGAGATCGTATTGTGTATTTATTTTCTTGATTTTATTATAAGCAAACTTAACCTATATTAAACCAAAATTCAAACAGTTGTTTCATAAAAAAAAAAAACACAATAGCCTTGATTAAAGCTTTGATTTTCATCCAATTTTTTATACCATATGCTGGCAATTGAATCTCCGCGGTAATTCGATAAACGTTTCGGTAATTTTTGAGTCCCAGCTTAACCCTTAACACCTAACCATTTGGCTGCAGAGTGCAACCCCAAAACCCAAAACCCCTGTAGTATTTCTAGGGCCAAAGGGGCTTTAAGCATCTGTGGTTGAGTTGGCACTAAAATTCGCCACATCCTGTTGCATTCCTTGCAAAGTCCTTGCAAAAATCACCCTGGAAAAGCAGCAGCAGCAGCTTGGGATAGTTGGAGAGAAGTTGTGCAGCTGCTCGAAATGACGATTCTCCGGGAAGAGTCCCAGTCCTTCCTGATGACTATTGCGTGTTTTGGTTTCCGGCGAGGGTTGGCCTCGTTCCATTGTTGTTATTGGTACAACAAACCGAATCAATTTAATTTGATGGTCGGTCGTCGGTCCCCCCTCAACCTGCAAGTATGGAGGAAATATAATTTAGAGGGAGAGACATGGCCTGAAGGTGTCTGGTGGTTGGTTTTTCTAGGCCAAGATCCATCAGCGAACGAAGCAAATCCATCGATTATTTTATTACCACTCCCCAATTGTTATTGTTTTGATGGAAAATTCGATCTAGAACTTGTCATCGTGCCACAAGTTGTTGCCCTTTCCCTCGACACTCTTTAAGCTCTCTTTCTCCCTGTCTGTTCACTAATTTTCGTGGTCTACCTTTTTGTCTTTATCAGCTGCTGTTTATCGGCGTCTTCTTATTGAATTCTTTGTGGCCAGAAGACGACAACTCGTGCCTCGAATTCGTCTTCTCAGAGTTCTCAAGTCGCAGGCAGCTCTCAGTTTTTGGATCTCTGTTTTTCAGTCCCCAGAATTGATTTCGTTCAGTTGGGCAAAAACGTGTTTCGGCTTTTTGGCCGAAAACAAACTCGTTTTAAGGACGTTCTGAGAGGCTTGAGATGCTTTTTTTTTGGCTTCAGTGTATATCTGCATCTTTTCTCGTGGTTTGTGTTTAAATTTTATGACTCACTTTGCAAATGTTTTTTGGTGGAAAAAGGGATCTCTGGGATTTGGCGGTAATTGTCAACAGCTGCTGCCGGATTTTGATTGAAATTGCTGCAGGTGCTATTCAAGGATTGAATTGCTGTGGCCTCGTGTCAAAAGCAGCGTCAGGTGTTGTGAACTGATCATTGAATCATAATAAAAAGATTTTTTCTTTAAGAAAATTATACAATATGTGCTGTTACTCGATAAAGAATAATCTTTCATTGACAATATAAAAATCTATCTGTACATTCAATCTTAAATTGAAGTGTTTACCGCTATTAAAATCATAAATTGGCGTTTTGTGATTACGAGATGGTCTTTAGCTATGCGTAAATGATAACTAAAGGGGTTTAATAATGTCTACAGGTGGTTTACCTCTACAAGTACCAATTATAATGACTAAAACTATGGAATATAATCCATTTTATGTACTATTTCCTTTCATTACAAGGTTTTTGGCTTACCAACGGCTACCAGAATAAAAATATTTATTATTTTCTAGCCAATTTAAGGCTATAAAGAAGTTATCATGCCAAGACAGCTCTATCTCTTGTGCAACCTCATACTTCTCTTTAATGGCTTCCTCTCCTCAGAATTTTCTTTTAGAGTTTTCCCCCAAAGCTAAAGTCCAGGTCTCAGTTTCAATTATCATCATGCGTGACTCTCCGCACTCCACCCTTTGCCCTAACCTGCGTCTTAATTGCGTACTTCACTTGCCCTAACCCCTCACAAAAAAAAAAAAAAGTGTAATGACAACCTCATCCTAGACTCTAGCCATCCCCAGGTTTATCCTCCTCCTTCTCCTCTTCAATCCCATTGCTAAACCTAAAACCATGTGCCCAACACGTGTCCATCTCAAAGAAGTTTTCCGTCATTTGCAGAAATGAAAAACATTTCCAGTTTTTCTTCAAAAGAAAAGAGTAGAGAGAATGAATGCTTTTTTCCCTCGAAGAATCGCATAAAGAATCTCTACGAGTTTTATGACCAAACCAAGGCAAACCAGTCGCCGCCGTCAGTTGAGAAAGAAGAACGAGGACTCGACTCGGCTTCCCGCGTTCTCCAGCAGGAGATTTATGAAATTTGTGCAAGGCTGACAAGTTACAGCTTTCGTACCTTGTTGAGCCCTAATGAGATTTAGTTTATGGCATTTGCTTTCATTCCCCGGATTATTCCTACACATAAATACCATAAAAACACCGTTTCTCACTGCTTGGATCCACAGAGATTTCCATTTCCTCGAATCAAAGAAATAGGAGGAGTCCGGCCAACCCACACTTTGACATTGAAATCTTTTTGAAAACTCATTCGGGCAAATTGCTTCCAAATTCCGGATTAAATTACAGATCCACCTCCCCCTAAAAAAAAACCACTAAAACTAAAAAAAAAACCAACATAAAATGCAGAGAAAAACAAAAGAAAAGTGAAATCTACCGCGGAGCGCCAAAAGAAAAACTCTTTTGGGGCATTTTTTGTTCGAAGGAAAGTGAAGGAAATTGCGCAAAAAAAGCTACAAATCAAATTAATAATCATATGTCTGCGGCACAAGGGAGGTGGTAAATCTCTCCAGATCAAGCTCGTGCTTTCAATTCAAATTGACGCCCCCACAGATCGCTTTCCACAGCACACCCCCTCCCTCCTCCTGGGACTAATTTTGATGTTCGATCGCCGCCCCGCACGTAATTCCATTTTGTTGTTGGTATCTAGGCTTTAGTTTTTTGCGGTCAGCAATTTGGTATAGTCTCATTATTTTGGTAATGATCTCTTCTATATACACAAAATATATTTGGGGAAACCTCTCGAAACCTTTGTGGGTTTTGCTGATTGTTTTGGTTTCTGCAGCGGTACGACGTGAAAGGTTAGAAAAAGGTTAATTTGAATTGAGAATTTGTGCGTCCATTATCTAGGTAAATTACTGGATTTAAGTTGGGCTGTTAAAAGTGGGTTACACCACAGCTTTAATTAAAAATTTATACCACTTAGAGTTACTAAGCTTTTGAGTTGGTATTCTGGCAATTTTCTCTATGCAAATTTTCACCAATAAAGAGCACAACTTACACCTCGGGTTATCTACTCTTTTCAGTCAATTAATAATCCCTTAATAGAAAAATTTGTATCTACTCATCTCGTCGAGTTTGTTTGCTTAGATCTTGGCCCACAGAGTTCTTGTCTTCCACAAGCTTCTCCATTAATCTTGCCATGAATGATTAATCGTTGGCTTGGTTTGGCTTTGGGTTATCTCGTAAACGCTTTTCCAGTTGGTTAATCCCTAATGATCGCAGCAGCAGCCTGACATCTACTTTAGGCCATGTCCGGTCCTGGGCCTATGTTGCATCATTAACAATCGATTAATCGACTCGTGCTGATGCTGTTGCTTCTGCTGCTGCTGCCCCAAAGCACACTCGATATCTGTAATCGATTTTCGCCTCGCCTCGAGTTTTTCTCGGGCTCTAATTAGTGACTTCTAAGGGGGGAAAAACTAGTTTTGGCCAGTGGCTAAGTTGCAACACCGCGATTCGATTGCCACACAAAATATGCTGGCCAAGAACTCTGTGTGTGTGCGGCAACATGTTGCAATGTTGCTCGTTCGACGACAATTTCCAGGGAAACAGCTGAAACGTGCTGAATGCAGCTGGCTCCTGCTTTGGCTTTGGCTCTCCAAGCCCTCCCCCTTCGCCGCCCATGGCCAAGGCAAAAGTGCCGGTCAGCAGCAGCAGCACCAGCAGCTCCCTCCTCACAGTTCTGGGCGATGTGTGCTCTGGATTTATTGCCACAGCAGGAGGCAGCATAATAGGGGCGATGGCCAAAAAGAAGCTTATTATCTGGCTTTCCCAGGAATTCAAGGGCACATAAATTATGCGTAAGCTTGACAGCAAAAATTGATACACATAATTTCTATATCCAGCAAGATCTTGTTATTTATGCGGGATTCCTGGGTAATTTAGTCTATAATTGAATAATTGAGGCTTCGCCAGGGAGAATAATATATGGTTTTTTTTATTCATCTTCAGAATATAGGAAGCATAATGCTGGTTAAATTGTTTATTGCTTTTTTCAAAGCCTCACAGGATTATGAAATAAAAGAACAATTGTTGGGATTAATATGTGTAAATATAGTCTGGTCATGATAATCCTTAAAAATAAAGAATGAAATACCACAAATGTAACCCAATCTGTACGTCGCCAGGTTGTCGTCCAGCGCAGACTGGGATCGGTAAGGAACTCGGGGACTCGGCACTGGGACTTTAGCCTGGCCATCTCCCAACCTCGAGGTCAATGGCTCCTTCAATGGTCGACGCTTCGTTCTGCGCACTGGTTGCTTGGTGTGTTTGTAAAAAATGAAGCGCGAATTATTATTTTAGCGAGGCGAAATGGAAAATGTTGTAATAATAAAGTGACTTCCACTCCATTACGGAGGCGAGACGCGCGACCAAGCCCCTTCTTCTTCTGCTGGGGCCCAGCCCCGTTCTTCTTACATCATTCGGCGGAGTGGAAATCGGTGGAAAGCCAAAGGGGAAATCGGGGAGGTATAGACAAACATTTCCGTTAGATTGCGTCTGACAAAACACGCAAAGCCTGAGCCCCGAAGACCGAACCACTCCGAAAATGAAGTTAGGAACTTGAGCGGAGCTTAGCCTTCGTTTTATAGAATAATCGCTTTGCTCGCTTCTCGGAATTGGAGTTGAGTATTATGGTATATAATTCAATTAATTGTGAATTGCGAGTGGCAGTTCTAGAAGGGTGAACACATAGACGGCACTTGGGAATGGGGAATGATGATGATTGAGCTGCAGATTGAAAGATTGAGTTGGTGATGAAGAGGTGATGGGAATATCAAGTTATTGACCTTCTAGCTTTTGTTTTCATTTATTTTAATATTTATTTATAATTGGTGGCCACTCCCTAGTATCTTTTTTTCTGCTTCATTATTTATTCGTTTAATAACCATTTCAAATGATATACAATTTTATCTAATCGGTTACGCCTCTTCTTGTTTGCTCTTAATGACTCAATTAATGTTTATCTAGCTTTGTTTGTGTCGCCACTTGGACTTGATTGATTGAGATCTGCAAACAGAATGATATTCACTTTGAGAACTGGAGTCTTTCAACCTCAGACAGAAGCTGAACATTAAGCCAAAGTGTGCCATATGACAGATGATGGCTAAAAAGTAGAAATAATAATATTTCTCTGCTGTCACCTTTCGAAATTGTTACGTTAGATTCCCAAAATACATTATTTATCCCAAAGAACTCAAGACATTCGACATCTGACTGACATCTCTTTATGGCAACTGTCCAAACAAACTAAAAATTGAGACGGAAAGGCATCAAAACACACAGTCTTTATATAGTGATCTCTTGACCCCTGCCTGATGCCGAAAATTTCACTTTTTCGTTTATATTTCAAAAATTTTTTTTCGGTAATTCTCTGGACTGCAGTTAATTGGTTTATCACGCATACGAGAGGAGGCTCTGCACTTGCCTTGCCAGCCGAAAACACTTTCGTTTTCGAGTAGAAAAAACTGAAAAACAAGACAGAAAGTCAGCGACGTTGGGAGATAACAAATCGTACAAGTCCGGGAAACAAGGGTTGTGCATAATATTTTTTGTTTTATATAAATTTCTGCAGCTTCGAGGGTTTTTTTCGCTGAAAAACTGCGCTGTAATTGATACCTTTTACTCCCTTGATTATACACATCGGTTGGGGCAACCATTTAACCGCATAGACAGTGCGTTTCATAACTGTGACTGACCTGCAATTTAAGGTTTTACGTTTTGGCTTCAAAAATATATTCAAGTTGGCGGCCTAATTATCGAATTATCGAATTAAAAAGCAAGGAGGCTTAAGGAAGAAAGTGAGAGAGTTGTAAAGGGAAGAATTTAAGCAAAGAAATTATTTAATTTTTATTTTTCACAAACTCAAGTTGTTTTATTATATATTTAATTGCATAAATTAATATATTTAAAATAATTTTGCTTTATTTCTGCATTTTTAGTTATAAAAGGTATTTGTTTTCTAAACTTTTCGATCAATTTACGCTGTTTAGAAATGATGTCTTATAATTTTATAATTATTTTCTTCTGCTAATATAA
The DNA here is from genome assembly GCA_035045905.1 of Drosophila anomelani. NCBI lineage: Eukaryota > Metazoa > Arthropoda > Insecta > Diptera > Drosophilidae > Drosophila > Drosophila anomelani. The sequence continues at coordinate 18,849,187 of JAWNOO010000165.1, forward strand.
CAATTATGCCACGTAGCTTACTCATGACTTCAGAAACTACATATAAATACATATAGTTGTACGATCCACGTATAAAGATATCTTTTCTTTCTGTCACAAGTTTTTTTTCGCTTGTTTTTATTTTTTATTTCATTTCGCACTCCTCCATAACATATTTCCCCCGCCTTTTTTTGAAACCACAAAAATCTGCAGCTTGCGATCTCCTCGAGTCGCTTTTCTTGGCTTTAACCATGCTCTGCTCTGGCCCCTGCTGTGAGCCAAGTTTTGCATAATTTCTCTGGGCTGGTAAATGAAACAAAGACATCATCGATATCAAATGCCAACTGCGGACAGGGAAGGCAACAAGTTAGTTGTCTGGGGGCTCTTGTCCGGCTTCGGCCTCAGCTTCGCCTTTTCAGAGACTCTGGGAATGAGGAATGAGAGGAATATGGGGTTCAGGAGGACTTATTTTTTAATTGCTCATAAAAGCCGAAAATAAATTGTGTTTTTTTTGTGTGTGTGTTGTTACCTAAGATACCAAATTGTTGAGCATTTTTAGAGCACAACAATTCGAGCTAGTTACTCGGCTATCGTTGCATTCAAATCGCTAGCAATTTTCGGTTGAAATTGAAATTTTAATAAACATTTTGTAGAGACAGTCTCCTCCAGTGTGATAATATTTACTTTTACAACTATTTAATGGAGAAAACTGCATTGTGCGCTTGGCCGAAACAGTTGGCTAGTTGTGGCTGCCATAAAGGCGTCAATCAATGCTACTGTTGTTGTGCCCAGAGAGGTGTGAGGCCAGTGTGTGTTTGCGGCACTTTTGATGGTGTTTTTGGGGGGAAAATGAATGGAAACGAAAGTGAAAAGTGTGAGGCAACTACTGACTTTTTCCTGAGCCCCCCCCCCCCCCCTGTGGCTGTTTAAGATAAATTAACACTCTGTTTGACCTTTTTAGTGTCCACTTTGGTAAGTGGAAAATGGCAAATACCCAGTGATTCATAGGCTAGACTTGAAAGGGTTTTAATCGCTCTTCTATCAGATTTAGAACAATGATTTGGGTCATTAGGGAGGGAAGGTACTTGAGTGATCACTGGTGGGCGTTTCCCTCTCAATATCTCTTTTATCAAATTAGTTCCCCCAACTTGCCTTAATTTGTAATTAAATTAATATAAAACTAGGATCGTAAAATTTCACTCAACTTTGTCGCCGACTGCATGAGTCTTGGGGAAAACTTTGGCCCCTTTCGGCCTTTCAGCTTTTGGTTCTCCGCCAACTAATTTGAAGTTTATGACTTTTGATCTGTGGCAAAGTTCAAAAGCATTTTACGACCTTTAAAAACTGAAACAAAAAGAAAACTGAACTAATAAAATTCTTAAAATTTTCTCTCTCGTTGCAGGTAAGCCAAAGTCCAAAGCTATTTACGTACAACTTTGCGTAGACTCGTAAGTTTTTCCTATTTTCGGCTTTCAGCTTTAATTGTCTTGGCCTGGCCAAGCCTAGCTTAGCCAAACCACAAAAATGCCAAGTTAAAAAATTCCATGAAAATCATTTTGTTTTTCCAGCAATAGAGTTGCTGCTGTGGCTTTCAGTTTTTGAGGGGAAAAATCGATACAATTTTGGCCGACAAAGAGCGATCGGGGCATGGACAAAGATATATGAATGTAAATCTGTCATAACTGTAAGTTTGAACCGATTTGCGAGGCGATTTGCGTGCCTTTCGAAATCTAATTAGACAAACAATGGCCGCCGCATTATGGCCATAAGAACAGAGAACCGTTTTTCCTTGCTTTTTTTTAGTTTTTTTGGGTGGAAAGTTTCGAGTTCCGCTTTGCAAAACAGGCAAGAATAAAAGCCAAGCCGAGTGAGTTAGGGTCTGTGCCACAAAACGCGATCGTTTGCTCTTGGCGGCTGGCTGCCTGCTGTTTCTGTAGACCAACAAAAGCCGTAAATGGCTGATGAGGCCAACTTAATTATACCGTTGCGGAGAGCCTCTTTGTTTTTCCCCTCGATTTCCCTTTGCTTTTTTGTCTTTTACTTCATTTGCAAATTGCGGCCTGAGTTCAAAAGGCAGGGAGGCAGGCAGCAAGCAGGGCGGAAGGGAAGTCAAAGCCCTCGAAGGAGAGATTGTTCCACTTTTGCCCGCAAGCCGAAGTCAACTTTTTGAGGCATTAATTGTCGGGGAGTGAGTTTTAAGGTAGCCCGTGTCAGTCATGGGATTCCCGGAGATCGCTGTCAGGTAGGCGGAGCAGCAGCAGCTGCTCAGATGGAGCACTTAATTGTGAGAGTCTGTAAATGGCACACTTAACTATGATATCACTGCCACTGTTTGTGTCAAAGGGAAGCCTCTAAACATAGAACTTTTTATGTAATTATGTTCCCAAAATTAAAACAAACTAAGGTCAGGGCCTTACTTTACAGATTTGATTGAAATGATGATGTCAATTAGTGATGTCATTACATTTTTTAAAGGGTTTTATTTTAAATCAAACAACAATGAGCCAATTTAATACTTTAAATATCATTAAATGATATCATAAATCCATCTTGTCTTTATATTTGCCGCCTTTAATGACAAATACTTTATCAGTTTCATTTGTTTTTATCAAAAAATCAATAGAAATAATGTCATATCAAAGGGAGAAATCAAATCTAATTAAGTGGCTCATTAAAATTTGTGGCACCTGCAGTTGGTCGCATAGGCCAGAGGATTGATATACCCTTAAATATATATAACCTGGCTCATTATAATGATGAAATATGGCGTGTTTCCATGTCGGAAGTAGATCGAGGGTTGCAAATGCCCCTGATAAGGTTATGGCCAGGCTTTTCAGCACAACATTTTCCAAGCACTTAGAGCTCAGCCTACATGTGGGTCTCCCTTCTCACTCCCAACTAATTCAAATTAAAGTTCCAGCTTACAAAATAATACCTCTGATAGTAATAATAATAAAAACCACAAAAAATGCCACCGGAAACCCTGCAACTCTGAAGCGGAACAATCCGAAGAGCAAACGGGTTTAAATTCGGAGCACTATGTGAATACCATCTGGTTGTAGGGTTTAGTACTTGCTGTGAGGCAACATTAATTAACCCAGTTTCGGTGGTCACACTTACCGAAGCATTTTAATGACGCTCATAAACCGCTGGATCTCCATTAGATGCCGCCCCCGAGCATGAAATGCATCCCGTAATTCAAGTCGGTGATGCCTTGATTTGTTGCCGAATAATAAATTTGTATACTGACAGTTATTTAATCGGGGGAATGGTGTGGTATATATGTTAGGGAGATTGTGGGATACTGATCAAGCAGCTGTTTGTTAGAGGGAGGATACAAACAGATGGTCCCGAGGGTGAAACTATCAATGCGAAGGGAACTGTTCAGGGAAAATGGAATGCTTTCATTAGAGAGAAATGTTGAGGAGAATGTAGGAAGAACAAGTTGTAAAAAAATAGGTGCAAATGATCTTTCTGAAATAATTGATACAATAGATTGCCCTTTGTAGGTGTAGCTCTACCCCCTCTGGTGAAGTGCGGCTATAACTTACATTAATTATTAATTAAGGAAGGGAATATCCTAAATATAATTGATGTGTGGATACTTACACCTCATGGCAAGGGGACAATTCATGCCAGAGTTCTTGGATACACAAGTTACAATAAGAATTTGTAGTTTCCGCTCTCAATTCTCCGGCTCAAATCCAACCAAAAAAAAAAACACAAAGTAATATATAAACCCAGAGCCAGCACATGCTATACTCATTATCATACTTAAACCCGCTGCAATTACCAGTTCCATTCCCATTTCCACTGCTCATTTTCAGTTTTTCAACCACGGACCACAGACCGCCTTCGTTTCGCCTTCGTGAAAAATGCTTTCGTTCCAATTCACCGAGTTTCTCCCGGGGTTTCTGCGTACTCCGCACACCCTCCCCCTCCCTGTCCAGCCACCTGCCTCCACTTTGCACCACCGCCAGCAATAACAACATAGTTTTTCCATCCATAAACACAGAAAACAATTTCCTTTTATGCGTTTTTCTATTGTTTAGCTTGTTTGTTCTGGAATTGAAGTTTTCCCCATTCGCATTTCGAGAGGCGGAGGAGAGGGAGTCACCCCAGTAAAAGTTTGAGTAACGAACAATTTGGTTAGGGAAAATGCACTAAAGGAAAATATTTAGTTTTAAATTTAGGGAAATATTAATTTGAAATAATTTCTGAAATATATTGTTGTCTGTGTAACTAAGATGCACCTTTTCCTTCCCCTCCAAATGATGCAACTAACTTATCGATAATGCATTTTGCTGTCAAAAGTTCATTGCCGCCTTTGGCGTGTTGACCAAATGTTTGGCTCTCTCGCTTAATTACCCCACCTGACCATAAAAAAGTCACGTGCCCCCGGGGATCCCCTTCACCTCACCTCGGGCAACGCCTGCATAAAAAACGCACTTGACGTTCGTGACCTTCGCCGCTGGCCAAAGCCAAAGCTAAAGCTATTTTCCCGCAGCTGAGTTGCAGTTGCCGAGAGACCTCCCCAAGTTCAACGGAAGCCATTAAGGAAAAGTCAACACACACACACACACTGAAAGGTGTATGCGCCCGGTTCCGCCCCCGCAAGCATAACATTACTTTTGCATTTTTTTCGGAAGATGTCGGGGCTTTGATAACCCCGCCGCATCACCGAATCGAGCCAAAGACAAACCAGAAATCGTACTCAGCCAACGGAATGTGAGTTTTAGAGATTTGCAAATTTGAATACTCTAAAAGTGAGATGTTATTTGTAAATTTAAATTAATATATAGATGGGAAACCTTTGGCAGTTTATAATATCTAAAAGGATATTAAATACATTCCTTTTTTGACAGAAAAAAACTATAAAATTTAAGTTTATTTGTAAATTATAGTCATACCCCTTTTGGTAGTAGGGTATTACCATAAGTTTGCGTTTTTTTGGGGGCCAAGTAAAAGTCAGGCCAGAGTTTTTCCTTCACTTTGCTGCAGTCTCCTGGGTTTTTCTTATCCGCTTGGGGCCATCTCTCTCTCCCTCTCCCCCTGAGCGGCAACTGAATGGGAAATTAATTCGGTTAACCCCTGTCGACACCTCCCACTTTGGTGGAGGTCTTCTCCGCCTACTCTTAGCCATCTGTCATTGAAGAAGACACTTGGCAATTGGCTTTCACCATTTTTTCGCCGGCTAATTCTCGTATCAATTTCGCAGAGCCTTCGTATGCAAATATAGCTGTGAACCGAGCGCGAGAGACCTTTGAGACCCTCCGAGCCTCCTCCTATAAGACCTCCGTCAGAGGTCAGCTAATTATGCAAAGAAGGGACTTTGTCTTGATGGAAGCCCGAAAAATGCTCAGGGAATCAAGCTAAATGATGACTTGGCCCCCTCCGTCTTAATTCCCTGCTATTTTCCATCCATATTACTGGAAAATTCGTTTGCATAATTAAGGGGTGGTGGTGGTCGTCGATCAAAGAAAAGCCCAGAAACCCGGAAAACTATGCCAAATAGAGTTTACACGAGCAACAAAAAAAACAAAAAGTGAACAATTCACGCGCAACTCACGCCCCTCTCCACTTGGAATATTTTTGCTGTGCGGAAAAGTGTGCACGCGGAAATGCAAAAATAAAAAGCATTTTCATTTAGCCAGAGTGTGAAAACTATGTTTGGGAAAACTTCAAGCCCAAAGAATGTGATGTGCGGGCGGGAAATTTGTGGTATTTAACTCGAGAAAGGAAAGAAAAATGGAAGGAGGAAATGGCACGGGAAAATGTTTTGAGAATTTCAAGTAGGAAAATTACTGACACTTGAATTTTATTTGAGATAAAATTATGAATAAATTGTCTGTGATTAACGCCTTTTCTTTTAGGGAAGCTCCAGGAAAATGAAGGGGTTTCTCGAAAGGAAACCCTGAAGAAATTGCAGGTCTGACATTTGATTAGAGGTGTTAACTCGCCTGTTTCTCGTCATTCTGGAGACCAGCAAACAAGAACGATTTCCTCAGCGTCTCTCAGCAGCTGCTCCTCCATTTGCGATAATGATTGCTCTCTCCCCGCTGAATCCAATTTCCAGCTCCCAACTCCATGGCAAGGTGTAAATTAGCGTGGAGTTGGTGCTACTTGCTACTGGGTTTTGGCACGAGTGCCGAAAGCACCTTGGGGTAATTTTCCATAATGAGGAAATTCGAGAAATGGATCGCGCCGAGTCCAATCTCTTCCGGCTCTGCCTCTCCATGGGTGTCATTTTCCAGGCAGAATCCAGCAGCAAACGTGACCAGATCAGAGCTCAGCGAGCCCAATTATCGTGGAAAACAATCGCAATAAAATTTTCACGCGCCATTGTAAATGTGTGGGCGTGGCTGTACAAGGGGCGAGAGTCGATGGAAATTGCTATCCTGTCCGCTGAGGAGTTGTAAACCACCTGTTCTCCTCAGCTAGTCAGCCGTGTATTTCGGTAATTGAAACTCTGGTTTTATTTCGAGTATAATTATTATCAAGGAGTTTTTTCTCTTAAAAAATTATTAATTAAATGGGGGAAAACCACAAGCAGCCAGTCAGCAGAAACTAAAATCAATTCGGACAACCAACACAGTTTTTAATAATTAAAAAATGTATTTTTCAGTGAATAGAAGTAGTTGGAAAGTGGTTAAGGATGGGGAAAGTTTGCAGCTAGACATTAAGTGGGTGGCAACTCATCATCATCATCAGGGAGCTCCTCTCCAATTTCCACTTTGACATTGTGGGCGGCATCCGCTGTTTTGGCTATCCACTCCTTGGTTCTAGTTCCTGACTTTCTCCTGTACCTTTTGGCTGCCTTTTGGATCACCATAAAACAAGGTTCGGGGCCTTTCCATTTTCCAATTACAAAATACAATTGCAATTACAGTTTGCAGTTTTTCTTTGTTTTTTTCTGTAATTTTTTTATGGGCTTATCGCGATGCTCTTGAATTGCCAAATCGACAGAGTCAGAGTCAGAGTCCCATCCTCAGCTTCATTATCTCGTCGGCAATATCTGTTTTTCCGGCAAGCCCCGAAAATGCGCGAGCGTCTCAAGTTGAAGGCGCAAATAAAAATTGATCGACGGGTGCGGTTCAGGCGCAACTTTAATTTATGAGAAATAAAATCCACAATAATTTGTAGAAAAGGTTTTAGAGGAAAGTTCAGAGGTTGGACCAAGTCCTTGGCTTGCGTAACACAATGTAAAATCTCTTCAAAATCAATGAAGACTTCTCCCCAACATTTCCTTTTGGCGGTTTAACGTTTTCTCCCAAACATTATAAACCCATCAAACTCATCAATTCAAGTACGAGGAGCACCAGCATCGAAGATTCAATTCAATTTTCAGCTACGAGAAATGCGCAATCGTCACGCAATCCCAAAATGACAACGTCATGGAGTGGAATTGCTTGGCTGGGATTAGGATTTTGGTATCGGAATGGTATCCCATCCCCAAATGTTGCATGTTGTACTCACATCTGTGGGCAGACTGTTCCCCCTGATCCTCCACAACGGAGTGTTGAAAACTTTATTATGCCGTGTTATCACTTGGCTTCAACTGGAAGATATTAATTTGTGCCTTCGACAACGCGGGTAACCACTTCCCATTCATTCTGTGTGGGCGCTCAAAACTTCCCAAAACAATGGTTTTGAGGGCTTGGTCTTGGGTCTCCTCGGCTCACATGTACTCCCTTGGGTTCGTATGTATGTATGTGGGTTGGAAAACCCAAAAAAAGAGTACCAAAGCACACCAAAATGTTGGGAAATCATTTTAAAAATAATTAAGCCCATGTCACTGAACACGAAGAACCACAAGAAAACACATAAAAAAACTAGAAACAAGAAGCTCAACCCACATGGTTTTTTTTTCTTGAATAAAGTTAATTGTTTTGTTTGGAGTTACAGCTGACACATGTAAGCTTTGTTTTTCCGATTTAGGGGAGAACATGATAAGCACAGGGATTGAAATGGTTTTTACAAAATTGAAAATTAAGATACGATTTGATTTGGGAATTGTACAGAAATGTTTATTATATTTAATGAAAAGAAATATATAATAATTTCTACTTATAAACCCATTAACTTTCTGGCAAATTCACCCAAAATCCTTTGCCATAAATGGCTATAAATTCCTCCAGGGAAACACGCTCCCAAACTTGGGGGTAATTTCAATTAAAAAGTCGTTAGCCACCCACTGGGCCCAGCAGCTCTCTGGCATGGTTGTCATCCGCTGTCAGCTCTTTTGGTAAACTTTGACTCTATTTACGGATCGGCGTAATTAAAGTGGCCAAAAATTGAATTTTTGCACAGCGGGTAAAAGGGGATCCGCCGGCTGCATTGAAAGTTGCAACTTGCAATTGCAATTGCTGTTGCAGCAGTTAAAAGTGGCCGAATGGGAATGGGAATTGCGGTTTTTTTTGGCTTCTATCATAATTTATGACTTTTAATTTTTGCCACTTGTGCAAGATTTATGGGCAATGTGGCCAGAAATTGAAATGCAATCAAAAAAATATTATGCTAACCTTTGAACCAGGGTCGCAATGGCCACAAAAGCCACAAAAATATGATCACAGAATGTGGAAAACTCTTTGCAATTTTCAATTGCTGCCACATAAATCTTTGTCTGCAACTGCAACTGGGAATGCAACTTCCCTTTTTTTTCTCAGGACTTTTCTTTCCTCGAATTGATTGACAGGCCATGAAATTGCCTTCAGATTTGCTGACAATTTGCTGCCATATTTTATGTGTTTTATTATTTTCCTGTTAACCTTTTGATCGCCACAAGAAAGAAATCCTTTGTGCGGCTAGTTATTTCCTTGTGAAAATGAACCCTTAACCCCCGAGGGTCAGAGACCTCCTCATGTCGATGCCACCCATGCTTTATTCCGGCCATTTCCTATTTGCGGCCTTGGCTGGTAGCTTCCTCTGTTTACATAAACAATTTGCATATTTTCCACTTGCCATTTTCTCTCCTCGTTGCCATTCATGTGTCTCAGTCGAAGTCGCAGTCTCGGCATGCGGGAATGTCTCACTCAACTTGTCCAAGTCTATTTTTCTTTTTCTGTCTCTCTGCTGGTGCAACAATAAATCCATAATATTTTTTAGGAGTTTGCCAATCCATTGAAGCGCATCAAAGCGTGGAAAAACGTGTGTGTGGGGGAAAGGGGCTTATTGGGAGTTTTATGTAAACAAAACTGTCTGGTTTTTAGAGGGGGTCATAAGCTAACTTCAACCTAGTTTAGATCTCTATAAATTTAACTCTATATTATTCCCCCGATTAATTACTCTCAATTCCCATGCTCTCATATACAAAACTGACTCCGATGACCTCTTCTTGTTATCGCAAACTATGATGATTTATGCCTCCAATTAATAAAATGTCAGCCAAAACAATGAAAGTATAGTAAGCTTAGCTCGACTCGGATCCAAACAGAAACTCGTTATCTTATCGATTCCGTCGTCTCTGGGGCTATTATGTGGGGCAAAGTTTGTTGTTTGTCTCCGGCATTCGCTGGCTGCCTTTTTATCGATTTTTTCCGCCACTCACATTATTTGTAGGAACTTTCTATCTATCGTCTGGTGGTAAATGCATTCCGTATGAAATCAGGCCAGGAGAGCCAAGGAGGGGAGACCCCAGGCCAATAGTCGAAATTCGTCGCGTGCCCAAGCCCCGATTGCTCCTCGTCAACTCCCACTATTTTCCACACCCACGCGAATGTCACGAGCCAGAAAATTGGGTGAAAAGTCTTTGTTGTTGTGACTTTGTGTATGTTGTTGATACATAAATTTCCCAGTTGAGTGAAAAGCTTTTCTCGTTCGCTTTTCAATTAGCATAGCAAACTAGCCTTGTCCCCCTGCTCCCAGTTGCATTCTGGAGTTCTCCACTTGAGCTGGAGAGTTGGAGTTGTTCCCATGGAGGTGGAGGGGCTGTCAGTTGGAGGGGGATGAGAGGGAGGGAGACCGCATCTCAATCCCTAGTCACAAACTTGCTAAGCTATCTAAGCCAAACAAATCATTTGGTGTTTTGGTGGGCCCTATTTAGTCATAAATAATATATTTATAGATCATTCTGGAAGTGGTTTTCCCCCGCCTAATGCTGGCCATAAATTTCCCCTAGTTTGTCCCCTTTCAAGTCGCTTTCAATTGTGTCAACACTAACTCACTTTCTCCTTTTGTTTTCTTCTCTTTCTAGGTAAGAATCCCACACGAAATGCCTCGTCGTATCCTATATCTAAAGTCGTAAATCCAAGAAAGGTTACGTAAGTTTTCCTAAAAAAGGAGCAAAATTTCCATCGATTTTCCGTTGATTTGTTTCCGCAATTAAAGTTGCCATTTCTCATGTCCGAAACTATCAACAATATTTCTCATACTCCGCGAAGTCCGCTCATATTTGCCATTATTTTTCCTACCGTTTTGGCATTGCGTGCAATTTTTAATTTTTCATGGCAATTTAAAAACGAAACCAAAGACCGAAAGCAGAAAACCAAAAAAGAAAAAATAAATATGCAGGCAGACAGACACTCGTTCATTTGCCAATTGGCCATTTTTTTCGGTGATGATGGACCCGAGATTAAGGATTTATTTCGGACTGTTGAAATATTTGAGATTTTCATTTCATAATTAACATTCATTCGTGTGTGCCTTGGTTCATTGGCTTTCTCTGTGCCTTGTGGCCTCTTTTTTTTGTGGTTTGCAATTTTTTAATTGCTGTCATTTGGGGCTCGATCGGTTTTTGGTTTATCGATCGATGGGAACTGGTGCTGTTATGAAAGGAAAAAGAGGGGATATTTTTTATAACATTTTCTCACATACTGAAGGGGTTGGGGGTTGGATCCCTAAGGTCACTCCTTTTACTCATAGAATTCCACACGACTTACCAACTTTATTCCCAACTCCTCCTGCTCATGTTTATATTAGAAAGTTCACTTGTCGTTGACTCGATCACGTGGCGATTTTTATGATAATGACCCCGCCACCATTGTCACGTAAGGATCGTACAAATATGAGGGTTAGGTGCCGAAGCAGCGGGATCTCACGGAGAAGATATTCCCGATTTGCAGCCTGGGAGCCAGGTGCGAAAAAATGCAAATGGCAAGCGCGAGGAAGCAAGGTGCCAAGAGTCGTGATGTGACTCAATCGCTGCCGCTGCTGGCGGAAATAGAAAAGAAAATAAGAAAAGGCTGGTGAGCTGGAGGGAAAAACCTTTTGGCATATCAACTGCAAATCGCCGAGACAAAATCTCTTTGACAGCCTTCAACGAAAAGGAAAAACAAAACAACAACGACGAGAAAAACTGATGCCACAAAAAAAAAAACAAAAAAGCTGAAAAACAAAATACAAAATAAAAGAAAAACATTGTGCACTGCCGGAAGAGAGTACACACAAAGCGAAGGGGAAAAAGTTCAGCATTAACAGAGTTCGAATTGTTTCCAATATCGAAATGCACTTTTTGCCTTTGACAGACAGCAACAACAAGAGTCAGAGATATACAATCTGACAGCGGTCCGAATCGGACTCCAAAGTCGACAGATGGGGAACTCTCGATAGATGTTCGGGGGGGTAAATTAGGGACAGAGGGGGGAGATCTCTACATATATATACAGAGGGGCAGGCACACTCCGATCGAGGCTTCTTGGCAAATCGAAGAAGATGCGGTGAGGCACTTGGGATGAGTGCCACGAACTCTTGAATTTGCTGCTGTGTTTTTTGTTTTTATCAGCGACATGTCGATCGAGGGATCATTAAAGGGATCAAGCTAATTTTATATATTTTTTTTAGTTAGTGGTCAATGCAAACGTTGCTTGTTTGTTAACCAATCTATTCATTGATCTTGTTTAGGATTTTCAGCTAGAATAAACTGCAATTACAGAGATTTGATGATATTGCTGCCAAATCAAATATATATTTAATTTGATTTTGCTTATAAGTTAAATTAAAGTTGCTTACTACTCATATTCAATTAGGAAAACACATGAAAGTGAGGTGTGTACCACCTTTGGATACTCCTCCACTGCACCTATTTTATTCCCTACCTTCTCGTGCTCTATGGCAGGCTGGCCTCCGTTTCGTTTCATTTCGTTTTTATTCAAATTGGCAAATTGCTAATAAAGTTTTTCGCCAATTGCTGAATTGGCAATAAATATTGGCTTTATTTTTACAGCCAAGCCAAGTTTTATGAACTTGGTTTGTCGGGAGCATGGGAGCTTGGGCAGCCAGCCTAAGGAGGTGTTGATGTGTGAACACGAAGGCGGTCGGTTATTGCGTGAAATCAATTGAGTTGAATAAGTTCGATTATGCCTGTGGTGGCGGTGGCACTGAAAACCCCAAAGGAAGATCAATGGAACTTTCACTCCCGGGAAAACGTTGACAAATTAACAAAGCTCGGGATTACAATTCAAAAAAAAAATAAACAAATCTGTAGAAGAGAAAGTTGCTTTGAGGAATAAAAAAATTAGGCTTTATGCGGTTATATATATTTACCTATAGTTCTGAATTTTCCCTTTTTTCTTTAAGTTTTCCTCCTAAAAAGCCATTGAACCCCCAGCATCACCTTACAGACGATTATTAACGCCCCGTGAAAATTATTCATGTTTTGCGGTTAAATGAGCAGCCAAATAATGTCGCCGAGGTTAACCGCTGCCGTTGTTGTGGTAGCAAATCACGTTCGCCAAAAGATAATCATCCGGATCGAAGCAACGATCGATTGATCGGCCCGGGAAAGTGTTTCCCTGGCCGAAAAATAACGTCAAAGCTTATGAAGAGGCGGTCGGGAGGTCAGGTCTTGGCTGAACTTTTACTTTGGTCTCCACCCTTGGCAGCACCAGCAGCAGGCGAGGATGAGGAAGGTTCCCACTCTGCTGAGCTGAGCTGAGTCTCTATAGGAGGCTTTTAAAAATCAATTTGGGATCGTGCTGGCGCAGGTGCCTCCGCTCACATGTCCAAACCACATCGTCATCATGGCTGCAGCTTCGTTTACTTTTCGGTGTAACCCTGTGCCGCCACCTCCTTCAAAGTTATGAACTTGTTTGGGGCCTAATAAGTCAGGGGATTCAGTCCCTGTATCTCCAACAAAAAAGGGGGAGGAGCTGATGGCTCAGTGTGGTTTTTTCCGTTAAGATTTTCATGGCTTCTGGGCATGGGAAGCCAAAGCCGCTGCATCGCAAATTGAGGTGTCGTAATGGCGGGAAAACTCGATGGGATCTGGGATCGAAACGGATCGGATGGGGTCCGATGGGAGGCGGCATGTTCCATCTGCCAGCCAGCCAAGCCGAGCTGAGATAGTGAAAGTGAAGTGTGGCGAGGCTTTCATTGTTCCGCAGCAGTCGCGGATCTTCAAAAGGCCTGCTCCAGGCCTGAGGATATCCCTCCCCGAAACAAAATAAATACTAAGCGAATCCCTGGACCACACTCTCATTTGCAATGTTAACGAAATAACCAACGAAAATTTGTTTGCCATTTTTCTTCATCCGTTTGTTTTTTAATTTCTTTTCTTTTTTTGCCCCTCGGGATGTCATTTTTCAGTTATTTTTATTGCTGCGCGTTTATCTTCAGCTGGAAGATCTTTCTGCGGCAGCTGCTGCATTGCCGGCTCATAATTATGGGTATGAAAATTTGTCTTTTATGGCCACTCAATATGGTTAAATGTCAAGCTGGGAGTTGGTAAGCTTATTCTCCGGAGAGTGGGGTTTCACTAAACCCCGAAAATCGTAAAAGTAATTGTTATTAATTAAATGAATGCAGTTTTAAAATTGATAAGGTGGCCGGCCATTGATTGGGTTTAATAATTAAAAGGGATTTAAAACCAGACATTAGGATCTCCAAATGCATATTTTACACATTTCTCAGTATCAAATTTCAATTATTACCACACTGCTGCATCTCTCTTTCCCTTTATTGCGGCTCAGTTTTGGGTTGCATTACCGCGCTTTCAGCTTTCTATTTATTACACAATTAACAAGTCGTTAGGAGGGGCTTAGTTCGAGGGGGTTTCTTGTTTCGGTTTTGGATAGCCTTTTGGGCTAGCCAGTAAGTGATTTTCCAGCAGCTGTAATAGTACATTGACCAGAGCTAAAAAAAAACCTCCGAAGAAAAGCCGGCAAAACCACCGTTGGTAATAATCTTATTTTAATTGCCGCTGGCCCAAAAAAAAAGAAGAAAAACCCTGAAAAAAAAGAGAAGACAAGCCTCGAAAACCGCTGCTGGAAAATCAAATGAAAGTCGCATATAAAACGATTCATTGTCCAAGATTTAGTTGCTCAATTTGGGCAGCCAAAGCCAGGGGTTAATCGGCACCATAGCCTTGGGCCTCCCACTGCCACTCCCCCCGTAAGGTAATTGACGCCACCTGGTAACTATAGTTGTGACCTTGTCTGCCGGTCTCTCTTTGGCTTCAGCTTGAGCTTTTTTGTGTCAGCCAGCATCTTAATTGCACTCCAAAAAAGAAGTCCGAAAAGTGTTGATGAGGCGATGGCCAGGTCCGAGTTTGGTAATCAGAGTAGCTGGAGTGCAGACCACACGAAAGCCGAAACTTGAGTGGTGTCAAATTCACGCCTAAATGCCTGAATATATTCGAATATTCGAATCTGGGTGAACGAGGGAGAGAACGTATTGGATATGAAGACAAAACTGGATTGGATCGACTGGCCGGCCACTCCACACACCGATCCGAGGCGGCATCGGGCCAAAACAAAACCCCAATAAAACTTGTCAAATGCGGCACGAGGCGAAAGTAAATCAAATATTTTGAATTATTGAGGAAAAATCAACAACAAATTGCCATTTGTTTGGCGCAAACATGAACACATGTTGGATGTACACAACGACGAATCCAAATCCGAATCCGATTTCAAATCCAATTGTTAATGGCCAGCATATTTTTCATGATTGATTTTTCCATGGCCGAAAATGGAAAACGAGACATGGACACTGCAGTGGAGGAAATGCATTTGCCAATGGCATTTTCCATACATTTTCCATACATTTTCACAATTTTTGACAGTTCAGCCGGGTCAGCGACATGACCAAATGGGATTCCGCGACAATGTCCAGGTGGTGGCCTCCATAGTTTTGTGTGTATTTCTTGATTTTAGTTTCGCTTTAAGCCTGATTAGCTTAGCGTTTATATCTAATTATGTGCAATTAATCGAATCGAACGATTTCGCTTTCTGAATCACTCTTCCCCTCGGAGAGGCAAGGCACTTTTCTGGGTGAGTCGTGCCCCACAGGCAGAGTGCTGCCTCATTTGCTTTGGAAAATTATCTTTAATTGTTCAGTTGCAGTTCTATTCAAAAGCGATTGAAGGTCTCATGAAATTCTACAGATAAGTTCTGGCAGGAAGGTCAAATTGTTGATTGGGGGGGCTGAATCTAGTGGCACAGATAAGGCTGTCATCAGCTATCAGTTCAAGGTTTAAAGGATTAATTGGGGTTAAGTTTTTTCAGTGATAGATTTACGAGGAAGTTTTCAGTTTCAGTTTTTATTGCCTTTAGAGATTGAAGTAACATATAATAAATAACCAAAGACACTTAATAAAATGTCTCACAACTTTTCTTTGCCCCAAAAGAAACTCAGAACGTGAGAGGGTCTCAAGAACTAATCACTCTTCAGTTGTCTAGAAAGTTCAAATTTGAAAAAGAGAGAGCTTAACGTTTTTTTTCTACTTCTCCAAAGTCACACTTCGTTCACACCAAATCAAAAAGAGTTTTTCCTAATTTCATTGAAATTAATTACGAGAAACAGTTAAAGAGAGTTGAGCAATTTCATAATCAGTTTCCATGTAACATGTTTCTAATGAGACCACAATG
The DNA here is from genome assembly GCA_035045905.1 of Drosophila anomelani. NCBI lineage: Eukaryota > Metazoa > Arthropoda > Insecta > Diptera > Drosophilidae > Drosophila > Drosophila anomelani. The sequence continues at coordinate 18,864,969 of JAWNOO010000165.1, forward strand.
AAAACACCAGCAGAGAACACAGATTTTCACGACAAACTTGTTCTGCGGTGCGGCATGGCTTCAGACTGAACGTGATGGCAACAAAAGCCAAAGACCGAGACGAGACGGGATTCCGGCGGCCATCATCTGTGAACGTGACACTCGGACGTGATTATGTCAACGAAGGAGGAGGAGATTCTGTAGGAGGAGGCTAAACCACAACTCCTGTGCATGTTACTCAATAGGCCAAGTCGGGCTCTAACTGCAGACTCTCTTCTTCACACATTCTCAGAGTCGGATCCCCGACTTCAAAGCGGTTTACCCTGTCCGAGTTAATTCCCGGTGCATTTGGTCTCCCAGCACGTCGACGACATCAATTCCTCTGGCTAAGAGAGCTGTGTTGAGTGGCTTTCTGGGTCAGCTGATTAATTGCCCCTCCGGGTTCGTCTTTCAGTTGGAGAAAATCATCATCATCTCACCTTACAGTGAGTTCTTCCCTTCCGCTTCCCATTTGTCTCGCCTTGGCCTCTCCCCAGCTTCCAGCAGTTTTCTTCCTTTGGGTAATTAGAGTCGCCGCCGCCTCTGTCTAATTTCTAATTTCGTTGAACTCTATTTTTGGTGCGATTTGGAAGTGTTCCAAATGTCGTGACTACTTCACATAAAAATGTTTTTGCAAAATAGAAAAAAAATGAGAAGCAACGAAATTTATTTGCTGTTCGTGCGTTCCCAATTTATTTGACATCTTGGATGGAAATATGTGTTTTCTAAGAGACACATTTTTTTGGGTGGAATTTTTCTGGGTTGTTGACTTTATCCCTGGTTGTGAAAGAAATTTGCAATAAATTTGGCAACTTTTGAGAAGAGATTTATGGTGATTTGATAGTATTTCAAAGGTGTTTCGCTTGATTAATGGAATAACAATTAGCACAGTGTCTTTCTTTTCTATTCTGAATAGAGTCTAATTATTATTAAGGTTATGACCCAAAGACCAAACCTACCCACGTTTTGGGTGCGACTTTTTAAGCATTTTTAATCGCCACAGTTGCGGACATTTATCAAAGTCTATGCTTAATTTTCAACAGTTTTGTAAAGTTCTATTCAAAATATCAACAATGGGCAGGGGGGAGGGAGGCTGAATCAGACAATAATAACTGAAGGCGTTGCCTGGGACCGAAAGACCAAAGACCGATAAAATGTAAAGAAACGAAAATTGTAAAATTCTAAAAACGCGGTCGAGGTCACGCACTGACATTTCCGATAATGAATGTACGAGATCCGTGGGCATTATATTGTTGCCGTTTCTCTGTGGTCTATAGTTTCGGTGTAGCCAATTCGGATTCCGATTGCCCAACTCTTTGGTCATTCTCAACCGAAAAAAAACCGCTGGCGGAATTACATACAACAAAGCCTCTGCCTCTGAGTCAACGAACCTCGCCGCAGACACCAGACATTGGGCATTCGAGAGAGAGATATAGAGATATAGATACGCGACGTGCCCAGCAGCAGCGGCGGCGGCTGGTAAAAATAGTAAAAATAGCCACACGCATTAGAGGAACTTATTCCGATGATTTCGAGGGGCGATGAACATTTCGCATGAATAGGCAGCATGAGGAAATGCGAGGAAAACGAGGCGGAAAACTCGCATTTGGTAGGCAAAAACTTTTGGAAGATAGTGTAAATCGTTTCAGTGCCCAGAAATGTGTTGCAATTCCTCTGACTAAGTCGATAAAAATGAGGCAGCAGAGGTGGAGAAAGGCAAATTAGCCGAAAGAAAATAAAACGTTTAAAAGAAAAATGAATGAAAAATTTTCAAAAATTTCTGTAATTATGAGCCGAGTAAATATAAGTATTAATCACAATTTTTAAATATGTAAACATATTATTTCTATAAAAAAGAAATGTTAAAAGAAGCCTCAAATGCTACAAATAATTTTTATACTTGTCTAGTATTTGTATAAAAATAAATAATTTAGAAAGAAGGATTGGAAATTAAATGGAATACAAAAAACACAAAACAAAAACTTTTTGGCAAGCCTCTACAAAAACCTCTTTAATAACCAAACTTTTCTTAACATTTATTGATCTTTGACTGTACCATGGGTAATCGCATTAAATCAATAACCTTTTTGGGGCTTCATCTTCAAGTTCTGGGAACACTTCTTTGGCATCTCCTCAATCAGTTCAACAATTTCTGCCAAATCACGCCAAGATATTGAGGTTCTTCTTATTCCGACACTTTCACACCACTGTGGAAAAAAGGCCACACAACACATTCACTTTTCTTGCCATTCTCTCGAGTTCGCTTTTTTTTTTGTATTTTCTGCATCAGATTTCAATCTGAAGGAGAACTCTCGTCGCACTGACTCCAATTTGTTTTCCCTGATTTCTTTTATTATTTCCTACGCTCACCAATAATCTTGAGACCTCTCAAGCGGAGGGGGGAAAATAATAAAAAATAAATCAAATATGAACATAGGCTGCTCCTCAAGTTCAGGCGGCGCGCGCAGATTAGTCACGAATTTTGCATAAAGTTCTGCATCTGCATTCTAAATTCTCATATTTCCAGCGCTCCTCGATTCAGTGGGTGGCGGCGGCGAATGGCCCGAGTGGGGCTAGACCTGGGCCCGGAGTCGTGCCAAGATTGGGAGTGGTTCAGCCTCAGTTGGATCGAGACGGAAAACAAAGAGAAAGGCGTTCCTCCAAAAAACTGAACAAAAAATAGACATACAATGTTGTGGCTTAGACTGGCTCTTGGCCAGAGGTTGAGTCTTGGCTGGGTTGGGTTCGGATGCGGATTCAGATTCGGGTGGGGGTCTTCTGGGTTCTCTCTCTCTCTGGTCTTTCAATTCTGGTAATGAGCCCCAAGTATCGCAAATAAGCAAACCCACACCTGCCTCTCCGGCTCCTCCTCCGCGGTTCTTCTGTTTCCACTCCCACTCCCACTCCATGTTGCCTTTGAGGTCTTACTCACAGTGTCTTCGCCCAAGAGTTTCCAAAGTTTCTGGTTCTTGCCAGCGGCGGCGCACAGAGTCTTCTTCAATGACTTCAACTGCGAGTTGGTTAAGTTTGGGGCTCACTTATCTATCTACTTACCTAACCAAGCAGGCCAAGCCCATGTCTCTGCTGCTTCCCCAAAGAATTCTATTGTGTCTGCTGTCTTATAATTAGATTTAATGATAAAAATCATAATGCAAAACAATTTGCAAGTTGTCGTAACGATGCAGAAAATTGGCTGACTTTTCAAAGAGTATAAAAATACCTTTTAAAAAATTTGAAAAAAATAAATGTGGGGACAAATTTTGTCTGGAAAATCCTTCAATTTCAAATCATTCATTGAGACTAAATAAAATTATTTGAAAAAGAAAAGGCAGCCCGTCAAAACTTTCCCGCCACTCGAAGAGCAGAGAAAGGGGGAAGATTTTCCGATTTTTCCTAAGCTTCCCCATAAATCTTATTCGCAGCGGCGCTTTCTCGGATAATTCTTCAAACTGAAAATGCCAAAGTGGAGTTGTTATTTTTTTTGGTAGCTGCCTTTGAGTGTCAATTTGGCCATTAACAGAAGTAAATCAAGGAGGGGAGCTGGCTTTACGTCAAAGAAGCTTAGCTGTCCAAGGAAATCATTTCCATAAATTTGCAGGCTTCGAAAAGCGGGGACCAATCTCTGCGACATTTCAATTTGCTGGCAGCTTGGAAAGGGAGTCAATGAAGACATCAAGCAGGTGAAAATTAAAATTTATGCTTGACTTGGGCTCCGTTTTCTTCGCTTTTGGAGCTGAGCTGGGGAAGGATGTGTGTCTGGGGCCATAAATAAACGCTTAAGGTGAAGAGGTTGTCTCTAAGAGTCTCTCTCTCTGCGACGGGTATTTATCGATTTCTAATTTTCCAAAAGGAAAACGTTACTTTTTTCTGTTGATTTTTTTGTAATATTTTGTCAGTTTGCAAGTGACGCAAGAGTTCGCTGGGGTTAAACTGTTTGTATGGAGATCAATGTCCAAGATTGTGGAAGCCAGCCAGTCAGCCGGCTTGGGAGTTTCCTTCGATTCGCCTTTTGCCTGGGACCATGTGTGGGTGTCACTTTCCGCCTATTTCCACCTCTGAACCCTCGGCGTCAATTGTCTTGTAATTATTTTTTTGATGTTTGATAAATTGAATATCGCTCTCCCTCCGGACTTGTGATTAATCGCTAAACAATGGCACTGAAGCTGAAGAGCTTATGCAATGCGTGGGATTTTCCAGCTTGACCTTTGGAGATGAAGGTGGAGATGGAGATGGAGCTGGGGTTGGGAGGATAACCCGGAGGCAGCTGTTAAAGTGACAAATGAGCGATGGCATATCGGGGCAGATGGGCGTTTAATGTTAAGACAGGAATTGGAAAAATTTCGATTGCGTGATTTGCAGAGGATAGGAAAAGGCTACCTTCCAGATTTGGAAGTAATTTGTGGTCTTAAAGATACAAAAAGTAATTTAAGAATCGATTAATTTAGCCTAGAAAATAGGAAATGTATGTTTATGAGTCTGCAGAGTTTATTCTCCACATTTTATAGGTTTTGCTTTTATAATACGTTTTATTCATAAAATAATCTCATAAATATGTCCCTCATGACTTGAAAAACTTGCAAAATTCCACTGTAACAATATATCCTTTTAAGTCAAGCCTTTCTCTAACCTTTTGCTCCTTTCCCTTCCCTCCCTTCCCTGAGTTGGCCCAATCAATTAGCCGCCTGGGCATATCAAGTATACGTCATGTTAGCCGCCACATAAGCTCGGCCCACAACAGACACCTTTTTAATCTCCCCTTTCATTCCAGGTGTTGTACCATGAAATTGTATCACACGCTCGAGTGGTGAGCTCTTGCATTCGAGCCGCGGAAAAGGAGCAACAGTTGCAGCAGCAGCAACATTTGTCGAGTCAACAGCAACCCGCCTCATTGACCAGTAACTGCTCCAGTGAGTCAACCAGCGAGTCGGCGGCCACCAAGTCGAGCAGCCTGAGCAGTGGCTTTGCCTCCGATCCGGCGGTGACCACACCCCAAGCAGCAGCAGCAGCAACAGCGACAGCTCCCAGTAACCACATCAACAATCCCACCTCCAAGAAGGGCGAGGGCAACTTGGAGCGACTGAGGGATCGCTATCATCTGCTTTATCTAAAGGCATTTGAACTGCAATTGTGCCTGGACAATCTGCTGAGGAAACGCAGTTCGGCAGCGGTAAGTCTCATGAATTTATTGAACCAATTTATAGATCACAGATATATCTTCCTTCGCTGAATTTATGGCTCATCTACATGAACTTGAATCGATTAGGGATTTTCCCTAAAAATAACCTCCGACAGGGCGAGGTGTGCCCTTGTCACTCTGAAGATTATCTTCTAGGAAATAAAACGTAAAAAAAGAAAACTGTCTGCTGCGGGTAAGGGAAAAGCACTCAGATATGCCGGGGATTCTTGGAATGAACGAAAGAAATAAAGAAAATGCATTTGGCGCCGCTTTCCTTGCACGTTCACGTTGCTTCGCATTGCCAATTGTGGAAATTTCTAATTACGTTTTTGTGATTTAATTAATTCATTTAGTGAAAATGTCGGCAATGCGACAAGAAATGTATTGGGAAAGCGGCGCGGCGGCACTGAATGCAATTCAATTCCGAACTTGGGAGAAAGATTGAAAGAGTTTCGCTTTGACGAAGAGGCGTGTCTTTAGCTCTCGGTTCCTGTTCGATGGGAAGAAGATGATGGAATGTCTAGGATAATGAATAAATAAATAGAAAAGTTATGGATTGAATCTAAATATTTGTTTTCAATTAGGTTTGAGTGAGTTAATCCCCACTTCCTTTCTGATTCACCTCTTCGAGGCAATCTCATTTACTGATCGTTCTGTTCCCCTTCTGGCATCCGCTTCGTGTCTAGATATAAAGTGAAAGTCAATTCTGCATCATAGGCGCACACACACAATGAATGACCCAGTTTCCTGCGGGGCTGTGGATCCTCTTCGGAGCTCTAAATGCTTCCTGGTTAAAGTTCTCCGCGTTCACTCCCCTCACCTGGTAATTGGAAAGCGTTTTCCATATTCTCCCCTCTTAATTGCAGGTAATTTGCAGTAGAAGTGGGGCCGAGTGGTAAGAAGTAATTCACTCGAGGCACGCACTGGCTGAGAAGTCTGCTCCTGATCGGAGAGTCACTCTTCCTCGCCTCTCCCTCCCATTAGGAGGACCGCCGGCTGTGGGGCAAGCTAACCTTTTTTTTTTGTGCTGTGAATTGATTCGCCTCGGGCAGGCTTTTATCCACCTTTACCCGCCACGGCGTCCTCTTTAAGATTTTCCGATTTTCCTTGTTGCAGTTGAAACAATTTCATTTTCCAGCGCCGCCGCTTGCAGCTCGCTGCTGATGCAATAATTTGCATCCCCCGCGGGATCGCTTCATGGTTAATCTGTGTATGTGGGCCGATCCAGTTGGCAATTTTCAACACTTTCCTGGCCACATTTAGCCATCATCTGGGGGGGTCTGTGCGGGGGTAGCTGCAGGCGGCATTCGCTGCTCCACATTTTGGCCATGCATTCAATTTCTGGCCAAGCTGAGATTAGCTGCTGCTCCGAGATCAGGCCAAGACTTCAAACGAAGGCGGCGACTATAAAAAAACAAAATAGCGAATCGGACGAGGGCCAGACGGATATGTCACAAGTGTATGCACTGGGAGAAATGAGAGGAAGCTTGGGAAAACAACGATTGCATAAAAACATAATTATTTCTTGCTATTTCTTATTATTTTTATTGTTTTTTTTGTTAAAGGGCAACTAAAGAATTTACAGATATTCACAAGTATTTAGAAATTTTCAGAGATTTAACCACAGATACATTTTAAAATTTAAATTAAATTTATTTCCCCAACTGCACTTTGCTATTTACCAAAATTTCGTAATAAACTCACGGCTTTGCTCAATGGAGTTTTCCCCTCCGTGAAAATACACCCCTTCCTCCGCTTTTTTATAAGTAGCAATTGGGGTTAAGCTTTAAGTAGCTGCCATAAAGAAATGTATTTATATCTAAAGCAATATAAAAATCAAAACTGCGAAAAGTAAAAGTGAAATTTATGCGCCCTCAACGGTGGTGGAGGAGGAGAAATCATGAAGGAGCTCCGCGAGTTCACAAAAGTCAACGGCAAGACGGTAAACTTTGAAATCAGCTACGGAATCAGCACCGAAACCAAATGAAAGTGACCGAAATGTGCAGAGAGCAGGGCCAAATGAAAATAAACCAAATCAAATTTACGACGTGCCTGTTGGTAATAATCATGGCAACACCAGGAGAAAAGAGGATGGGTTAGGATGCTTATTGAGTTGAATGCCCAAATTTAATATTATTTTTATTCCAACTAAAGAACGTTGTTTGTTGGGGAAGTTATTCCTTAGAGTTTGCAGAATTTATTGTAATTTTTTTTGGGATAACTGAAGAACAGGAAAGAAAGGGATTACTTTTCTTATTTATTGATATTTATTTCTTAGTTTCAGTTTCCGAAAGAGTATATCCAAGATCTTTAGCTATTTTTACCCAGATTTTTCCCAGGTGCTTTCTGTTTTATTCTCCTTTTTTTTTGTATCTTTATCTCTAAGCTTCACAGCAATGTTTCTTTCCCACACACATAAAAAACAAAGGGCAGCAGGCACAACATGTTGCAAGTGGCAACCGCAACAAGTTCGATAAACAAATGCAGTTGAATTGCATTGAATTATGCCCCATTATGGCGATGATTATTGTTATTATATCGCGAGACTCGACCTCCTCTCGCCTTGGAATTACGTTGTTTATTCTTGGGAAATTTTGTTTGTTTAGCAGACCAGAAACCAGAAACCAGAGAGACCTTTGCTCGTCATCGGGTTGAAGGTTGAACTTTGTTGGAGGCTGGGAAACATCTGTGTCGACTGAAAGGGAAACGTCTCGCGGATCTCTGAATTTTCTGGAAATATAATCAAAGAAGGAAATCGAATGCTGCTGGGGCCTTGAGTGAGGAGCTGTCATCATTTTTCTAATATTACTAATTGGCAATGCCGCCAATTAGCGTCCATCAAAGTTTGGGATATTGTTAACAAATATTTATGAATTTAATTGGCCGACCGCTCATCATCGACATCAATCAGAGAGACCCGACATAAATCAATCTGCAGACTTGCTACCAGTCTGCAGGTCCACCACACCCAAGAAACCGATCAATCGAAATGCAAATTTCATTTTTTTGAATTTTTTTCCTCTTGTTTTTCTTTTTTACTTGAAATACGAAAACGAGGCTTTCAAATCGCATAATAATAATGGGGGGCGGGCGGTGGTGAGGGGGAGTGGCTTTGGGCCATTTAGCTGGCAGTCACGTCGGAATCGAATCGGAACTGCAATTTAATATGCATACCGAATGTTGATGGCTTACACATGTTGCAAGTTGCTAGTTGCAGGTTGCACACGTTGCATGTCCCGGAAAGCAACGCAAAATTAAATCACAATAATTATGTAAAATATAAGCCTTGACACACCCACGAAAATAGAAAAAAAAACAACAACAAATACGGAAGAAAACAATGGGATTTTGATGGTAAAAAAAAACAAGTAAGAAAGCTACAGTCGAGTGAGCTCGACTGTGAGATACCCGCTACCCATACTTAAACCAGAAAAGCGTCAGGACGCCAGAAAAAACAGTTGATACAATTTTGAACATAACAGACAAATGCAAATGCAAGTGTAATATAATCACATGCATACAAAAATACATACATATGTATCTATGTGTGTAAAACCGCGATATTATTGCATTCAAGCGGCTAATAATTATTACCATTTATTAAAATTGCTTCTCGAATATCTTATAAGATTCTTTTCCGAACACAACCATGAACTGATAAGAATATTTAGTTGGTCTAATTGGTCAACCAAATGAGGCATGCTGCCCGCAGCCGTTTCTGGCCATACAAAATTATTTCTTTAATAACTTCGACAATTTTTATCTGATCGCAACCAAATTTTCAGGGATTACACCGACTATAGTTTTTAATATACATATCGAAATTCGCGACTCTAGCTTTAAAATTATACGCTTAATACGCTTTTTTATGATTTGCGGGGGCGGAAGTGGGCGTGGCAAAAATTTGAAACAAACTTGATCTGCGTGCAAGCATAAGAAATACTGTCGAAAAAAAATTAGAGCTCTATCTCTTATAGTCTCTGAGATCCAGTGTTTCATACGGACAGACGGACAGACAGACAGACAGACAGACAGACAGACAGACAGACAGACGGACATGGCTAGATCGACTCGGCTGTTGATCCTGATCAAGAATATATATACTTTATAGGGTCGGAAATGCTTCCTTCTACCTGTTACATAAATTTCCTGCCGGCACAAAGTTATAATACCCTTCTACCCTATGGGTAGCGGGTATAAAAACAAAGTCTGTCTCACTTTCGTTGGCTAAAATGTAATTAGCTGCTTGATCTTGGCAAAAACTTGTTGTTGGCAAGAGTTGGTAGCGAAAACCAAAAACCGAAATTGGGTGCCTCAGAGAGAAATGGTTTTATAATACGTGTGCAACGCCAACCGTTAGCTGGTCTAGTTTCTGGCTCAAATAATGATTGCCTCAAATTGGCCGGCTTCTCCATATTCCTTGGGGTTTGTTTCTTGGCAGCTCGCTTTTCCCCGGGTTTTTCAATTACCCCGTCTAATGATCGAACAGCCACTTGAATGGTTCATTATTTTATGCCAGCTATGAGTCTTTCGATCTAGGAGGTGTATCGTATTATCACGGCCAAAAGATTGGAACTGCGATCATCGTCCGCCTTGCTGCCTTGATTTCTGGGCTGGATTCGGGCCATTGATTTATGGGTCGGAAAAGCCATAAAGAAAAGCCAAAGATAACACACAATGTAGCAGAAACAAAGGCAAATTGCCAGCAGCTGTTGGTTAAACGCTAGCCAGATCTCTGATTGAACTATGAGAAATTTTCTCGCCAAAGTGTGGAATAGGGAAAGAATCCAAAAGGGGGAATTCCCCAAAATCAAAACAAACGAGAGCAAACTCCATCGGTTCCTCCTGCTCCAGTGTCGGTGTCGTGTGGCGCATTTGCGACATCTTCAAATGCTATTTATTGTGCTGTCTGTCTGCCTGTCTGTCGGCAGCTGCAAATGCAAACTGCAACTGACATTTGCCAAATGTCAACTTGCGACTTTTGTTTAACTGCCTTTTGTTTTTGTCTTTCCCGCCAGCCTTTTATTCGTCTTTGATTCGCCTTCAATTGTCAATATTTCATTTGCATTATGAGGCAGGCAACACCTTGGCTTATGTTTTATGTCGAAATGTAAACTTTATTGGTAAAATTTTTCCTTTGAGTGTACCCCTATCTACTGGCAAGCCAGCAACCTGCAAATTATGAGCAATTGCGTGGCCCAAGAATCGGGCATTAGCATCTCAGCTTTGCGTGGGGACTGGCTGGCAGCGCGTGGGTAACAGCAACACCCACTCCCACGCCATGCTTGAGAGATATTGGGTAAATAGGAGCCCCGGAGTGGAGTCCGTCCACCGATTAGGGTCAGAACTGAGCAACAGCCCGGGTATCGGCAGATGTCCAAAGGTGGCCTGCTGCAGTTGCAATTTCAGTTGCAATGTCTGCACTTTTTGTGCTCTCTCTCTGTCTCTCTTGCTAAATTTAGCATCTAATGCGATTTGTAATAGTTGAGCTAAATTGTGGACGTCGTCGTCGTCGTCGTCGCTGTACCAGGAAATGTTTGCCGTACGGCCAGCAGCAACCAGCCACCGCCAACTGGCAACACCACCAACAACACAACAACAATGAAAGTAATAATATTGTCGCTGTTGTGGATTTTTGTTTTTGTTTTTGTTTGAGGGGGAGGGAAAATCTGTGGTATGGAAAACTCTCGGGATGCATGTTTGCTCGTTTTCCATATGACTTGGAGGTTTTTTTCATGCTGCTCAGCTCGCTCGTTGTTGTGGCTGTTGCTCCTATGTGCGGGTTGTCAACGCTCTCATGTTGTTGCCTAATGTTGTTGTTAATGCTATGCATTTGTTGTTGTTAATGTTGTTGTGTTTGCAATTTTTGTCGCGCCATTGGATAGTTTGTGTTTATCCAGTTTTTAGCTTTGTTTTATTGAGGATATTGCCTGGTGCTGTGGATTAAAATTCATTAAATGTTTTGTGGCGAATTGAGTAATTTTTGAGAAATTATAGCTTAAAGAAAATTGGGGGAAGAGATATTCTTAAGTTCTTGCATCACCGCGATTGCCTTTATTACCTTGCATTACCTGTTTTGTGTTCCAAAATTTATATATTTCCAATATAAATTCATAAAAAATTCAAAATTGCCCAAGAAACCACTCTTAAAAAAAATTCTCATAGACGAAACTATCCGCTTTATGGTCTGCCTTTAAATTTCATGAGTTGCCTCACCCATCATCACCCATCGATCAACTTGCAGAGCAACCTCATAAAGAGTTACTTCTTTGCGTGCACCGCCTCTACTACCCTCTCTTTAAGTTTTGATATCTCTGACGAAAAGTCTGGCATAAATAGAAAATAAATAGAAGTTGGTTGCCGACGAATGCAACTCACGTTTTTATTGCACGATAATTACAGTCATACAATCACATGCTAATGAAGACTCTGCACCTCTCCCCTCATCCAAAAAACCTGATATTGACGATATGCCAGCCAGTGTTTACGATAATTAATAGCCGGCGTGTGAGAAATTCATAATTTTAAACACAATTCAAACACAGTGGCAATTGTTTAAGAAAATTTCCCACACAATTTAGTCAAAAAAAGATATAGTATATCGATTCTTATCGCTCCAGTTTATAGTCGCCGCAGTGACAACAAAATTGTGACATGGCTGGGGATTGCGTGTTGAGATCAGTATCATTGGAGTGGGAATACGAAAAGAAATACTAGTTCCTGGAGAATCCACTTTCTGGTGTAAATGAGGTGCTAAGCGACTGGCACGACACGTTCTTCCCTTGAACTTAATTTCCAGGTAAAATGGAGACACTCTGAGGAGGGAGAGAAAAAGATCTACAAAATCTTGACTTTCCCGTTTCCTTTTACCTAACAAAAATCCAACATTGTGACTGTGACTTCTTTAAACCGAAAAGCAAAACAAGATTATTTGGGGATTTCATTAATAAGTTTATTCTTGTCTATTCCCTCTACCGTTTTATCAACGGAGTTTTCCACTTAATTTGTTTTCCATTTAGTTTAGTTGAGCGCTTAAACAGATTGAGATGAAAGCGTAGAGATTTGGATAAGAGATTGCATCACTGAATGCGGGTGTTATGCTAATTGAGAGAAAGCTCAGAAACCAGATCAGGCGGAGAAAAGGGAAAACTATCAGAGATCCAATGAATTTGATTTGAAAAGATACAAATTAGTAAATAATCAAAAGATTCTTTGATCCGAAACACAGATACAATTTGTTTCGAAACAAATTATAATGCTTTTCCATTTTGTTATGAAAGATCTGCCAGTCAGGGGAAGAGACCCTCCAACACCTTTTCGCCAGTCCAGCTCTTTGTTTGTAGTTGTTTACCTGCCATCACTTTTGATGAGTGACTCGTCCCCCTTTTACTTCCCTGTTTATTTACAACACTTGGTCCATTTACACAGATTTTTCCCTTGAAAGCTCAGGAGCTGGGGGCTGCCTCCTCTCTTTACCATAAACACAAACAATTCAAAGGCGCCATTTAAGAGGTGAGAGCACCATCCTCGTCCATAAATCATCTGGACAATTACCTCTACGCGTAATCTGGTGTACATCTTTGAAGAATAAGCTACTTCGGATGTTTAAAGCGACCTTCGGCGAGTAGTGGCCTCCAATGGAATGTGTTCAGATCCAGCGGAATGAACAAAATTAACAAAATTAACAAAATTACGCAAATCCGAGAAGGCGAAAAGCGAAAACAAGCACTAAATTGCCCAGCTAAAGCATCTGATGGCCATAAAAGCCATTCCCATTCCCCGGCTGATTGCCGATCGTCAAAGAGGGGTGAGGTCTTGCGGGTTAATTGTGGAATTTCGTTAGTTTTATTTTATAGAGTGCTAAGAAAACACTGGCCGCTGGTCGAGTGTAATTCAGAGCCATGGATAGATCAAGGTCACTTGAGGTTAGCCCAGGGGGGGGCGAATTTTTCCTTAACAGTTCTTGTAAAGAGGGAAAACATTTTATGGAAAGCCGCCAAGGCCTTCTTTTCAGACGCCCAACGAACGCCTCTCACTTCTGTGTGCGTGTGTGGGCGGAGACAAGAAAAAGTAAAGGAAAAATGTATTAAGAAGGAAAAGTTAGGAAAATTATGAAGCTTTAAATACTCTTACAAGCAGAGGGCATGGGAAATTAATTAATAATTAAATTGACTTAATTTTAAGCAGGAAAAAGTCTTTAGAAATGATTATTTTTTGTACTTTTTATTTATAAATTTAATCTTGAAAATCAATTAATATTTGATTAATTATATTGCCTAGAGACCCCTTAAAAATCTTAAATCTCGGTTAGAGTATGAGGCACAAACGTTTTTCTCGCCTCTTGGCGTATCTGACATCTGTCTGGCCAAGTGTTTGTCCATTTGTCTCCCCGTCTGTCTGTCTGTTTGCCTGTCTGTGTCCATGTCCAAATCCACCCGCTGATCGGAGGCGAGAGCTTCGTGTGTCGACAATTGAAAGCAATTATAATTTTAGAGGAAGAGAAGGAAATGTTACGTGATGGAAGCAGGAAGAGTAAATGAAAAGGAGACCGGATTTTCCCAGGCCAACATTAAAGATCACACAAGTGATACACACAGTGTTGGCCAATTAAAAATCATATTCACAGCTTTATTGAACTGAAAATGGCCTCAACTAAGATGAATTTTCCAACTTTGTTTCCTTTGCAGAACGGCTTGGATGACGACGACGACGAAGAGGAGGAGGATACCGAAGACGATTCCTTTGGCTACGAGGGCGAAGCTACCGAGGACGATCTGAACGAGGTCAACTCGGATCTAGATCTTGAGAATAGCCTACCGGTCGGCGGTGAATCCACGTCGGAACTGATCCTGCAGCGCTGCCAGATAGCAGCCACTCAAATAGTCTGTGGAGAGGACGAATCCCAGAACAAATCCCAAGCTGAGTCAGAGTCTCTGTCAGCGGATCAGCCACGCGATTGTCTTGCACCTCAAAAGGTAAGTCTGGCCTCTGAATTTGAATTCGAAGCAAAATTCAAGAGATTTGCATATTCCTTCGTATGTTGTATGTAGTTGCTGTTTGTTTGTTTGTCTTTTTGTTTGTTTGACTTGTCGTTGTTTGCGATGTTAGCTTAGTTGCATGCCTCCTCCCACAGTATTGTCAACTTTTTGGCCTGACCCCACCTAACCCCCAGCTCCAGCTAACCCCGATTAGCAGAAGAAAACCTAAAAAGAAACGTTAACCCAGCAAGCAAACCATAAATGGCAGAACAGAATACTTAGCAAATGATGTTGCAGACGTTTTTGGTCATCATTTTGAGGCAGAAAAGCAGAAACCAAAATAACAAGTTTTAAGCAAAGAATGAAGAAGTTTTTTGAAAAAGAGAATATACAAAAGAATATGTTTAAAAATGTAAAAAAGAATTATAAAAAATTGGAATATAAGAATAAGAAACATTCGGCTACTCAAAAAACGTTTTAAAAATGAAGAATACAAAATAGAAGACTAGATTAGATGAAAACTTGTATCCTGAAGAGTCCCTTTTATAGCCCAAAAATCAGGGAACCCCCAAAATTATCCTCACTCTTTTTGGCACTGTCCTTTTGCACTCCTTTCCAAGGCAAAAATCACAAAAGCCCATAAAAGTTGGCATCACTCGAAGGGCAAAGCATTAACTGTTCAAAATTTGCGTGTGTGCGTGTGTTGAATCCTTGAACCCTTGAACCCCAAGTTCTGACCCAATAACCAATCAAACAAACTCCTTCACTCCCTTCACTTGACTTGCATTCAGCCCGGCGATGAGGCCGACGAGGAGCTAGAAGAGGAGGACGAAGAGGACGATCTGCTGGGCACCGATGTGGTGGATTTCCTGATCGCAAAGCGATCGTGGAGACAGGTGAATCATCATTTTCACCAGGCCAGTCCCAGTGCAGCGGCCACACTGACCGATTTCGAGGCGGACTCGGAGAGTAGTGACTTTGAGCAGGTGCAGCAGCTGAGCAGGCGGGGATTGCCGCTGATAGCGACCAGTGCCCGAAGGGTCCTGAATCTAAATCTTGCCGAGATGCCACAGAACGGCAATATCATCAAAGGCGACTGCAGCAGCAGCAGTGCATTGCTGCAGCAGCGCCATCACCACAATCTGGGCAATAAGATGCACAACAAGAACATTGCCGTGGCCGTAATCACGCCCAATTCGCACACCAGCGGGAACAGCAGTCATGCTCATGGCCATGGCCATGGCTATGGAGGACTCGGCGGCGTCCACGAGCTGAACAAGTCGCCGCTGGGACTGAGGAAGACACAGCGTCATCTTCACAACGACACCTCAAAGTTCAATCGGTCCAATCGCAAGTCCAAGAATTGCGCCATTTTCTACTTCAAGCACTTGGACACGGACAATGAGCAGGGCAATGCGGCGGGCAGTGACCTCCAGAGCGAGGAGGATCCCTGCCTGATCCGTCGTCGAGGAACTGGCGGCGACGTAAGTACCGATCTTTCTCTCTCTCTGTCTCGGTTACGGGTCGTCGGCGAATCATCATCATTGGGAAACGATTCGTTCCACGTTCGAAACCATTGGAACCTCAAAAAAGGTGTCGGGGTCACGTTCATCAATGCAAAGTTTGGAATCGGTCTTCACTCTCTTCTCCCCCCAGTGTATTTTCTGGCCAACTAATTAGCATGATAGCTTGCTATTTCGCTGTCTTGTAACCTAACCGAATATACTTACAAATATAATAACTTATATATATATATATATATAGTTTCTTGGCATGCCTAACCACTTCTTAATTAACTTTTGTATTCCATTATTCGGTAGTCTTCATCATCAACTAAAACAACACCATCAGCAACTAGATCATTAATCATTTATCATAAAATGGAACTATATTTAAAAAAATACTTTAAAGAAGTGAAGATAAATTATAAGAAAAAGTAGAGCTAAAAATTATTTCAGGGCAAAATTTATATGTAAAAAAGAGTATTTGAGTATTTGAAGAATATTTAAACAAAATATGAATGTTTATATATCAAGAGAATCTTTGACATAATTTACCAAACAATATTGGCAGCGTATCCAAAATGTTATAAAGTAAAAAAGTAAAGTCATCAATTTCAAGAACTGACTTTGAATTAAGAATCCCTTGGAGATGTCATTCTCCCTCCTTCTTTTTAACTCGACAACATTCAGACTTAATTTGTTTGTTTGCCTGTCTCTCTGACTTCTTTTGCATCTCCAACGCGAAGACAAACTCCAACTCCAACTTCTGTGAAGAATTCTGTGCTCCTCCTCCAGCAGCAATTCTTTTACTCTTCCTCCCACATTTGACAACTGCTGAGGTCGTCACCATTCGAAATGGAAATAAATTGCCAGCAGAAAGACAAAGACCAGTCCAAGGGGAATGGAAAAGACAAGTCGAAGTCATGGAGAAGGCGTTGCTGCTGTCGGCAAGCAAAGCGGGGCTTCAAAGATGTTGCCCATGAGCAGCAGCCGAAGCCGCAGCAACTTGGAGTTGCAGGCGCAACAATTTGCCATTTTGCGCAAGTAACGCTAATTAAACTTCATTTTCTACCACTTCATCTTCATCGGAGTTTCCTCCGCCGTTGGGTTTTCCTCTTAGCGAATTTTGTTACCACTGATTTTAATGTTACATTGCGTTTTTCTCTTTCCCCCCTCTCTGTGCTTTCCCACTTTCCTGCCATATTAGATACTGAAATCGGCTGATGCCTCAACGGATGACGACGACGAGGGTTGGCTTTACACGGCGACTGCGACAGCTACAACAACAGAAACATTGGAAGTTGCAACTGCAACTACATTGGCAACAGGAACAGCATCTGGCATATCCATTGTAGATGGTCTACAGTCGACGGCCGTTTCCTCGACCACAGTTACCACGGGTGGAAAACTGCCGCCCAGCGACGACTCGGATAAGGAGAACAAGGAGTCGGGCGGAGTCACCACCACGACCATTACAGCAACTGCAGCAGCGGCAACAGCCACAACGAGCAGCAACTACGACAGCAGCAGCGCCTGCTCCTCCTCAAACTCCAATTCCAACTCCAACGGCAGGCACACCGAGACCTCGGCCACCTCGCGAGTCACTCAGCTGCAGATGCAGATACACTCACAGATGGAAACCGCCGCCGAGATGGAGTTCCAAATCAATGGCAATGGCACTGCCAGCGATGGCACCAACAACAGCACCAGACACATCATTAGCAACAACAATTGCTACAGCAACAAGCAGCAGCAACAACAGCAAAATAACAACGAGGGCGAGGCTGGAGAGGATTTGGGCGTCGATGAGACAACTGTTGATATGGCAAATGGAAATCTTGGCAAATTGCAGCAGGTGAGTGTACAATTGCAGTAAATAGGAATGAAATTATAGGGTTTAGATATTAGCAAACAAGAAAAGGTTAAATGTTCTTCCAACATAAAAACACAGAAATTAATAGAATCTCTAAAGAGTCCTCTACTGAGAACCATCCCTTGGCTGGCTGGCAGCTCTCAGAGGAAGCAACGCGGTCAGATCCACTTCAGATCGAAGTTGCCGTCGCCGTTTGTGGAGCACAAGCTGAAGTCCGTTCCCCGTTCAACTATTGGACAAGTTCCCACAGTCAGTCAAGTGCCAAAGTGCTCAAGTCTAGTGGCCATGTCTGTGACTTGTGTCAATAAAAGCGTTTTGTTTGCCGTAACTCCGCCGCCAAGGAGTTGGTCGAGAGCCGGTCGATCGAGGGATTGGCAGAGGGAGGGGAGGCATTTTCAATAAATGGAAAACCTTGCCGGATGATTAAGCAGTTGGGTTAATGAAAGCGAATCATGCACCTAGTATACTGCTCCTGTCGCTCGCAACGGGACTGACTACCAGGTGAGCCTCGAGATTGAGACCACGGATTCGGGACCGAAGACTTGGGGCTGGCTGGAACACTGAGCCCGAGCCTGAGCCTGAGCCTTAGTCTTAGCCCCTCGATCGATGACTACCGCAAGAGACATGGCATGATGTCGTGGTCCAGGAAAAACGATCGCCGCGGAGCACGTCAAAAATGGGAAAGTACGAAATTAACTTGGGAAACGTGTGATTTATTTCTTCATTGAAGGCAAATGAAAAGAAGCCCAGGCCGAGCGCTCAACGTGACACAAATAAAACGAAACAATTGAAAGGGACAACGGGGAAAAATGTTGTTGAATTTTGGGGATTAATGAGTAGAGAAATTTTACTTTAATTTATATTTATTCTACATAAAAATCTCATTTTTAACCTTTCTTTTTTTTCCCCCAGATGAACAACAGCTTCTATAGCCGTGCGGACATTTGCAATATCAGCGTTTGGCCAGCAGAAACTGTAACCAGTTGCCACTTGCCTCCTAGATCCCCAGCCAAGTCCTCAAAATCCCAGGCCAGCAGCAGCAATGCTACGATGTCCGCTTCACCCGCCAAGGTAAGTTGTAACATTCAGATTATTTGTAGAAAAGAAGAAGGAAGTTTTACTTCCTTTGAGACAGAGAGAGCCTGAAACATTAACACAGGAAGTTTTAGTGGGGGGAAGTTTGAGTTTCTTGGTCCATAAGAATGATTGATTAATGGCTGGCTTTATTTTATTTGACTTGCAAATTTCCAGTTACCGGCAAAGCAAGAAAAAAGGGGAAGCCATAGATTTAATTTCAGTTTTCTAGGGGAAAGGCATTCAAGTTTTTTTTTCTCTCAATAAACTTTCACTTCAAAGGGTGATAATAATCACTGAGTTCTTGACCAATTATTTCCCTTCATTGTTCGATTTATAGTCTAGGAGATCGATCTTTGCTGGTGGTCCACTCCCAGTTCCACTTCCAATCCACTCGCTTTTGATTTAGCTGTTTGCGTGCATCGCATCGAATTTCTCCCAACTGGGATTTTTGTGGTCGCCTTTTTGTGCGTGTAAAAGCGGTGGTAAAACATGCAACTCTGACAACTTGCTGAGCGTAATCGAGTGTAATGCGAGCTCTGGATGTGGAGGTGTGGGAAACCTGCAGCCTGCATGAGGAGTGCGTATCAGTGGTATTGGGCTCCGCGGTGCTCCCATCATTTGTCGCCGCCTATCAACGTCTCCCCTGGGCAGAGTCTGCCTGGTGGCACTCACTCTCACTTTCGTTGGTCAGCGAGCAACGAGCAACGGAACATGTTTGTGCATTTTCGCAGTTTCATTTGCATTTTCGCAGCAGCAACAGCTGTCGCATGCAATTTTCACTATCATTTTCCTCCAGGCCGAGGGCAGGCCGCGGTTTCCCTAACTTCCAGCGCTGCTACGCATGCGCGCGTTCGTTGATTTATTGAGAGTGAAATCCCGCGGAGCTTTGATTAATTTTGACAAATTTTACATTTTCGCAACTCTCAAAGCCAAACTCGTACCAGAACCCGATCCTGAGACACTGAACCTCTCTCAAAAATATATATATAAAAACAAAAGCAAAGCCATTTATCAAGTCGACGCAACCAAAAACTGATTTCAACGATAACGAAAAGCGGCATGACGTCGCTCAAAATAAATCTTACATTAAAATCGTACTGTGAGTTAAATTATATATATCTTATCGGCGGACACGCATGCTTTTTGTTTTGAATCGCAAATTAAAAGTCTTCCAAATAGTGATAGGTGTCCGTGGAAACGAACGACATTCAAAAGCCAAAGGAGTGACGCTCGAGAAAGCCCCAATAAATAAATCGCAGACATTAAAAACTGATAGACAAGTGCATTTATCTTTTATCGATAAGATAATCAAACATGAGTTTTATGAATTGCCATTTAAGGAAAAGAAATGATACCAATAAATCCAAAAAGTAACTAAAAGTTAGGAAAACTTTAATAACTAACAATAATTGCTCAATATTTTTTGGACCAATAATTTTGGTGTAATAAAATATAATCTATAATGTCACTTAACTTATCTTATCGATGAATACAAATGATTTTTATTTAGTTTGCAAATTAAAGTGTTAAGCAAAGAAAGATACGAGTAGCAATGAACCAAAAAAAAGTAAATATCATGAATGGAAAATGGAAAGGAAAATAATGAAATAGAAATCAATTCGCTCCTCTCGCTGACTCCGATTTCAAATCGATTTGCGGAGTATATTATCTTATCAGCCTGTCCGCCCCATCCCCCATCCCATTTAATTCCCCCCTCGCCGGCGTTCCAAAAGCTATTATCAAACGCATTGCGATTCGACAGTTTATTTTAATTCGCTTTATGGCCACCGTTGTGCCTCTAAGCAATCTGACAACCCGACGACTGACGACTACTACTATATAGCCAAAGCCGGCAGAGTGTTGGTGCACTCCAGAGCGTTAGCCCCGCCACCGCCACTACTCAGTGTGATTCGCAACGCTGAGGCCGACGGACGGACCAAAAATCGGGGAGCGGACTTGCCAAGATAATGGCAAAAGGCAAAGGCAGTGAATAAAATAACTAGCCAACCGACAAACAATTGCTAAAACAACAATGGCGGGAGAGGGAAATGTGTTTATAGTGCTTGCGATATTTGCATTAAATAAATAGAGAATACAAAAAGTATAAAAGCACCTGCAAACACGGCTGAAAATCTCATTAAAAACAGTAAAATGCAATAAATAAATTAGCCAAAGTGAAGTGAAACAATAATGCCAAACTGGTTGCAATCACATTAAAACTGCGATTTAAGCCAAATTAATTATCTGTAATGGCCACCGTTAACAAAAACCTGTGAGCATTTAAATCAATTGAATGGCATAGACAAAGCGATAAAAGTAAGGGTAAAATAATAGAATTAAAACCATATCACCAGTTGTGTTGACCTGAATTTCCCTGCCGATTAGATTTTGGCAAAACAAAAAACAAACTTTGCGTGCGAGTAAAAAACTTAAAATTAAACCCCGAAAGCCAAGTTAGAGAGTCAAGTAGCGTTGACAGTTTGCGAGGCACTGCCACTGTTGTATCTTAGTCTGCATGCGTGTGTATCTGTATCTGAAGGCTGCACTTTCCAGTTTTGGGCCTTAATTGGCATCCCGGCGCGTCCGCACTCGCATTAATAATTGCCTTTAATTATCGCTAACGCCCAATCGCAACTGTAAACAGCAAGAGCTGCAATCTTTGCAACTGCAAACTGCGAGCGAACAAAGTAAAAGCATTAGAAAATTGTTTCCGTTTTTTGTCAGTGACTGTGGCTACCAGTGGCTGCCAAACCTGGCCTCGCCTCCGATCGCGTGCCTCCGCCGTTGCCGCAGGAAGTTGTTAATTAAATTAAGCCAAAGATTAACCATCCAGTGACGGCCAGAGCGCGTTTTTGGAGTGATAAAAACAGACACACACACAGCACAGAAAGTCAGTGAAAGATGCAAAGATACGCGGCGGACAGTGCGCGACATCTGTCACAGCGCTCAGCTACCCGACAAGTAAAGCCTTCAAATTGTTCAATTGACCAAAGTAAGCCCCGAAAAAGACAATGAAATTTCGTAATTGTAATGGAATAATTAGCCACGCTTCAGTGATTGATTGGCAGTCAGGAGGAGGAGGCAGCCAGAAATCATGTTTACCCAAAGATCTGATTTTGTCGAATTATCATTTCAAGTGGGGGGAGTCTCTCCAAACCACCAAAGCGAATAGTTTCTATGTAAGGTTTTAAAACTACATAAGGAAGCCCATTTTTGGTAGAATAATATGTAATTTATAGAAGCGTAATCCGTTTAGTTTTGTTTACAACTTAAAATTCCGCCTAAAATAATAAGTAATTCTTTCCGAAAATAATTTCTTTTGTCATCATTTCTCCTCGTGAGCAACCCACTTACTTGATTGATGAGTGTGAACAAGTTTTGCAAAAATAATAGCAGGTAGAGTGAGTGGGCGAGCAAAACAAACAGAAGTGCACAAGATAAGAGCTCTATGTACTCTATATATACTATATTTACTCCACTTTACTGCCCCTTCCCTGGGCACTTTACTCCTCTTGATCGCCCTCCCGTCAAACCATTCAAATCCACTCGACAGTAATGACGTTGAAGTGCACTGGAAATGGGTGACAAATTGCGATAAGCGGCAGCGGCAGAGCTGGGAAAATGAGAGTTTCCAACGATAAGGGAAAACATACGAACTGCCATGGCACCCCTCTCACTGATAAGAACAAAGCAAGCTTCCTCCCGCAATGCATTTCCTATTCAGTCGACAGTGGAACTTGCCTAAATCGAGAGGTTTTTTGGGAGAACCTAAATTAGAGATTAAATTTAAATTTAATATAAAAACACGTTATCAAAAGTAACCTGGAAAATTAAGGAGAAACTCTACTATTTAATATTTATCAAATAAAATAAGTTTGAACCAGGCAAGTTGGACTGTAGGGTTAGTCACAACTTTATGGCTTTAGCAAAGTCTGAGACTCTGTGACTATGGCTCCGATTCCGATTCGGCACGCTCATTAAGTTCCGCGCTCTCACTCTGCAAACAGTTTCTCTGTTTCTCACTTTATATTTTCTCAGTTTTCTCAATTTTCTTTTTTTACACTCTCTACTCCCTCTCCGTCCAGGGCAAGGTCTCGCATGATTCAATCAAGCAGTTGGTACTGGAGGCAGAGCATTTGGTGCGCGACGCCCAAGAAGCGGCTCTGAAGACGCCAACGAAGCAGAAACATTCCATCATTAAGATCTCGTCGACGGTGAAGAAGCGCGAGGTCACCATGCCGCATCCTATCAAGCAGCGTGTAGAGGTGAGTGTCCTTTGTCTTTAATATCCTTTTAATCCCAAGAACCTTTGGCAAAAATCTACATAACAAAGACTATCGGATGACTAAGAGCAAACATGAGCGCTGTAATCCAATATTTTGGCCAGCAAAATAGGGTCTTGTGGATATTTTCAAAAGAAAAAGGATATAAAGATCTTTAATTAATCTGTTTCTCTCTCTGCATTTTCCAGGAATGGCTGGAGCACCAGCCTTCGACGCCGCAGCTGCTGACCCGCAGCCACACGCACGAACTCTTGCCGCGCAGCAAGCCCGACGATTGCGAGGCATCCGGCGAGGCATCCGAAACCGACTCTGTGCCTCAGGCCAGCGGCGGAGGAGCTGGCGGAGGACCGGCGGGAGGAGCTGCCGGGTCGGACACCTCGGAGGGATTCACCGATTCCATTGCCACCTGTATGCAAACGAGCACGAATTCCTATGGGAATTCGACGGAGAGAATTGGCGGATCCGCCGAGCCCATTGGCCAGCCAGTGACGCCTCTGGGCTTTGGCAGCAGCAATCAAAGCCTGAACATGAAGATTGTGAAACGGCCGCAGTCGCGGCGCAAGTCGGAGAGACCCTGGTCTGTCTCGTGCCTTTCCCAGTTGACCACGGATGCGGCTCAGATGACCACAGCCCGGATTGTGGAGAACTCGCCGCCGGGACTGGCCAGCCACTCGATCAGTGAGAGCGCCTTGGATTCGCTTTCGCCGGGTCCCAGACCCCGAGCTGCTTCTTCGTCGGGAACGGGAAGCAACGCAGCTAGGAAAGCGGACAGCAAGGGCTCTCTGAGGCGGCGGAAGGCCCGGAAGAAGCGCATTTCGGCGGCCTCGGCTGGCAGGAAGTCGGATTCGGGTTCCGAGCTGGGTGGCGATCTCACCCAGACCCTGATGAAGTCCTGCGAGTCCATGTCGTCGCAGCAACTGCAAGAGTTCACCAATGCCTTGCTGAGCATCCAGAAGGGAGCAGCCATTGCTCCCTTGAGTCCCAAGGGAGGAGAGCATTCGGTTGTAACTATTTTGGCAGAGGGCGAGGTGGGCGAATCCCAGCTAATGCTGCCCAAGTTCCGAGTGGGATCCTTTACCACTGCCGGCCTGTTGGCCAGCGAGACGCGTCTCGGTGCTTTGGCTGCCCTTTCCAACTACATGAACGAGGACGAACAGCAAGCAGGTGAGTCTGGATTCCTCAAAAGGGATCTCAAATAGGCTTAGGACTTCTCGATTTCTATCTCTATCTGATTTTCTCACACACAAGCACCCAAGCCGGCACAGATCAGGCTCAAAGGTATTGCGTATGCACCACAAAACTCCTTTAATAGAAATTAAATCAAAGAATATTTCAAAATTGAAACCCTTCCTGAAATCTAAGCATTGCCAAACCCCTAATAATTCCTAATAACAATCCCGCACAGAACTCAGCACTGAGGACCATCACAGCAGCATCTCGGAGACGGCCTGGGACAACTACCAAGAGAAATACAACTCGGAGAACTATTCCGAGGGCTTTGATTCGGATGCCGCCCGTCGTCTCTTGGAATTTGGCGATGACTATCGGTGAGTATCGTGCGTCTCTTCATTATTATAATGACGAGACCTTTGAATCCGTGCCAAGAGCTATTTATAACTGCTCAATGCAACCCATCCATCCATCCCACAGAAATTTCATCGACTCGCAGTCGGATTGCTGCAGTTCCCTGTCGGCGGCCAACAATTTGGACTCGTTCTCGCCACCGCGCATGGACTCACTGCAAAAGCACGAGGTGAAAACGCTGCACATTAACCAGGACACGATCACCAGTAGTGTTGACCACGCCCGACGCCAACGTGCCCTTGAATTGCAGTACGAGCGTCGTCGCAAGACCCTAGAGGTCAGGCGAAAGTCGTGTCAAGGTGGGTAGCCCAAGTTTTACATGGGAATAACATATTCTAAAAATGTATTTTTCCCTCCTGCAGACATGGATGAATGTACTATGGCCAATGCGGCT
This sequence comes from Drosophila anomelani, assembly GCA_035045905.1. NCBI lineage: Eukaryota > Metazoa > Arthropoda > Insecta > Diptera > Drosophilidae > Drosophila > Drosophila anomelani. The sequence continues at coordinate 18,889,854 of JAWNOO010000165.1, forward strand.
CAAAAGGAGCAGCAGCAGTCGCAACAATTGCAGACGCAGCCCTCGCTCTCTGCCTCCGCCACGGCTCTTATGACCACCACGCCCAAAACACAGTCCATCCAGCTCCTTGGCCAGCGGACAGAGTCCGTGGGTCGTAAGCTGGAATTTGGCGGCATGAGCCACTCGGCTCAGTCCCTGCTGCGTCGCACATCCGAGAGCGACACCTCGACCCGCAGGCGACGCACTGTGACGGCCGACGAGCGAAGACGCTCCTCGCGTAACCTGGAGAAGTGCATTAAGCTGATACCGGCCACTACATCGTCGTCGAGTGGCTCTGACTCCGAGGACGGAGAGCAGGAGATGCGCTCACTGCTGCAGCAGAGTCGCGACCGTCTTGACGACACCAGGGCCCTGAAGATCCGATGCCATCTGCTCAGGCCAGAGGATTATGTAAGTGCCCTGTCCCTGTGCTTATGCCAACTTTATGCTCATTTCCAATCCCCCAACCAGAACGAGATCATCAACACTTGCCGCGACAACATCCGCTGCCTGGAGGCCGTGCTTCGCGGTCCGCCCGGCACCGTACTGTCCAATCACTGCGCTGGCCAGACTAAAGGTGAGTTCCAGCCTCCACCTCTACCACGCAAGCCATCAGCATCGTCGGTGGCCAGCGGTCTCCGCCGACGGCGTCGGCCTCGGCCCGAGTTCGAGCTGCACCTGGCCACCAATGCTCCTGTGGAGGCGGTTAGTCCCCCGCTTGAGATGCACTTGCAGATGGCCAGGGCCGAGTGCCAGTGTGCACCCATTACGCGCTTTTTGGCGCGGGTAATCGAGTTCGTGCTGGACGTGGGCAATATGCTGGAGCACTTTGCGCTCTACAGGTTCCTGGCGGGCACGCTGAGATCCCTCTACGAGCTTGTGAACCGGCCCGTGGGCGGACGCCTTGAGCGGTTCTTTGGCGGCCTCCGCGGGCTGTTGTGAGCCCAAAAAAAAAAAACAGAACGCAGAGAACAGAATGAAAGCTTTAAGCACGTATTATTACTACCGGATGCCTTTGATCGCTGTATAAATATTAGATCTTTAAACGCATATAATGTATGACCTTTAAAGGATTTTGTTTTTGCATTTGACAAAACGCATTTCGCATCGAATTTACACTCATATCATCATGATCCAATCCATCCTCCGTTTATATATACGCTGTCTGTTCGATTCGGTTTTGTATTTATTATTATTTTATTTTAAATAATCTTATTTTACTCTATTTCTGTTCTTTTTCCATTATTTTTTTCTCTTGCGCATATATTTGTTTCTCTTTATTCTTATTCATTTTTTGCAAAATAAAATTTTGAAAACACCAAAAGCAAAACTAAAATTGTTATAATTATCAGCGATTGCGTTTGTCTGTTGTTGTCCCATAATTAGTTTTATTTTGGTGTTTTGTTTCGTTGTCATTCTGTCATGATTATTTAACTATGTAACTACATGTAATGCTCTGCTAATGCTAATGTGTGTACATTTGTCAAATGTATTAACAAAATTAATTTAATTAATCTCGGTCATCCTTTAACTGTGTCTCTTGTTTTAGATTGCTTTTTAGTTTCTGTTGAGCTCTCATTCTAGTCTAGCACTAATATCGATCCCGATCCAGAAGCGGTAATGGTTTGCACACGACTCGATCGAACTGAACGAGGATTTAATATTTTAATTTAATTTAGTTTTAAGCATTTTATTTACAAATTTACAGCAGTAACTGCTTTATAAATATTTAATTCCCATATAACTGGCACAAAGAGAAAGGCATTTGGGTTAACAGCCAATTTATTAATTTTTGTATTAAGGAAAAAGATTTCAAAGGGGCATATATTTATTTTCTATATAATTTAAAGCTGAAAAAGAAAAACTTCAAACTATAATTTTACACCATTTGGAGGTTTGAGTCCGTGATAAAGTTTATTAAGCATTGTGCTTTGTGCTTTTTATCCACTCTGCACTAAACAATAGCCTCTCTTATTTATTATAGTTCCGATATATAAACATTAACATTTTATTAACAATTTTCCACATTCTTTGAAGTCTTTTTCCGAAATTACCAATAAATCAGCTTAATACGCTTTTAGGGATATAGGTATATAAGACCACTTTAGCCAGATGCTAAGATTCTCTGACCCCGACCAAGAGCAAATTTATTTTCGCTCGCTGACGTCACACTCGCCTGTGGGTAATATTTATAAACAAATGTGATGACTTGCTGGGAAATTAATTTATACAAGCGAGGGTGGTTTTTGCAATACCGAAGAAATGTTTTGAATTAAATTTTTTAATGAAGCTAGTCACAGTGGTTGTAAAACTGCAGCATTGCAGAGTTACTTTAAAACTTCACTAGGTGTCGCATTGGTAGTGCTTACAAAACTGTGGCTTCAACTTTTGGGGGAGTTTTTTGTGTCTGTGTCGTCATATTTTTAGCTTTTTCATTGTTGTCTGGTCTGGTTTTTGGTTTAGTTTTTTTTTCGTTGTTTGAAATGACGTCGTCTTTTGAAATAAAAGCGCTGTTCCATTGTTTTTGTTGTTGCTACCGCGGCTTGGCCTTGTGCTTGCCGCCGAATCTAATGAGCGGGCCCTCAAAAGCCCTCATACATATATTTATATATTTGTTATATATATATTGTATAGTTGTTTGTTTTTTTTTAGAGATTAGGAGTGACGAAGCCAAGTTCAAATGTTCTGTCATTAAGAGTTCTCTCATTCGGATGTTTTCGTGTTAACTTCTCTCGATTTTTGCGATATATTTTTATACATGCAGCAAAATTCGTCTATTTAAATTATTTTATAAACATTTTTCATTGTTTATAGAATTCTTTTTGATTTAAAAAATTCTTTGGAGATAGGTATTTTATGTTGATTATATTTGAAATACTATTCGGTTCTTCTACAATATTATTTAAATCATTTTTCTTTTTACTTAACAAGTTCGTTTAGTCAATTTTTTAAAGGCTCTGTAAAGGGTACCATTTAGGTGATGGAAATTAATTAAATAGATTAATTTTTAAATAAATTTTTAAGCTTTTGGAGCTATTTAAAACTTAGTTGTTTTAAAACGTTGCACGTTACTGTTGCCCTCTGGCACCCTGCTTCTGTGCTTCTCCCTACCTCTGTGCTACTCGGCGTTTGCCTCCCAGTTTCATCGCTTTTTCGCCTGTAGCTCTCGACTCTCGGTTCTCAGCTGTCTCCGATGTGGCAGTCACCGCTCCGCACATCTCTCAGTTCACTTTCTGCGCGCGTTCCAAGCGGTCGTTCTCCGACTATAGTTCCTCCTCCTCCTCCGCCGTCTGTCTGCTGCCGCATAATTAACTTTTAACGTGCTTCCGCGAAATTGTGTGAAATAAGTCAGCAAAAATTCCCCCAAAAAATAACTGTGATAAAATTCATAACTTAAACATTTAACCTAAAACTCTTTCTTCGAAGGCTTAAAACATCTGCCATTCATAAACACAAAGTCGCGTGCTTTCTGTATAAGAGAGTTTAAGAGTTTCCCTATATAAGAGAGAGTTTTTCCTGAACTTTTCGAGGTCGCCAAATCACATTTCAATGCAGCATTGCTCAAATCACGGGGAAAATTCCCATAATCTAGCCGCGCTGTGTTGTTTGTGTGTGTGGAAATGGAAAATCTTTCAAAACACAAAAAATTGATTACAAAAATTGATTTCAAGTGGCGCTTGTGATTCAAAAAAAAAGTGGGTCACCCTAAAGGAGAGCGAGAGTGAGAGCAAAAAAGCCAGAGCTTTTCCTCCCCGCCTCCCGCATTTTTCCGAATTTTCCTGAGGGCCAAGGGTAGAAAATTCCGCCGACCATCATGGGGAAAGTCAGCGTGGCCGTTCAAACGGATATTTCCGAAATGCTTTCGGCCAACTCTTCCACCAACACATCGCGCTCGTCATCGGAACAAGGTAAACACAAACACTTTAAGCCATTAAACCATCCATCCAAGCAGCCAAGCAGCCAACAAAGGCAAAGGCAAGCACTCTCCAGTACTCACTCTTCGGAAGAGATATGTGCCTAGTAGATAGACGATGTGCTGGCCTGGTAAACATAATTGGGAAACAGGTGTAACGCGTGTGTGTGGCGGGGGGCCAGGTGATGCGGAGATGCGAAGGCCCTGACTAGATCGCACAATGCGATAAGAGTGAAAACGAGCAGAGCAAATTGAGTCGCAAAGGGGCTATAGTTGGTAGTAGAAAAGAGAAGGGTTTGGGGGAGAGGTGTGTGTCAGTGTGACTAAGCTGGCAATTAGCGGAATGCGGGAGATAATACCTAGAAATTGGATGGGTCTATTTTAGGAGAAATTTAGATGCTATCTTAGCTGTAATAGAAACCGTTTTAAAAGGGGTAATAAGTTTCGAAGCAAAAAAATAATAATACATCCTATACAGATCTTAATAACTTCAAAGAGCAGCTCCAAGTGTTAAGATATATATCCCTTTATACAGAATAGAATCTCTTCAGATCATTAAGCTTTTTATAAGGGTCTTACGGTACTTGATACTCTACTTTAACCCAGAAAAACATTGCCACATTCGGAAAAAACTAACAAAGTGCTTGAAGATCCACGATGTATGCTCCACTCTTAGATGATCCGCTAGCAATGTAATCAAAAAAACCCCAATAAAGAATCTCAAGTTGATGGCCAAGAATCTGGCTTCCTGATTTGCGATTCCCAACGATTCTTCGGCCGACAGTTGTTGATTCCGGCAGACAGACACAGTGACCGACTTTTAACCAATTGCTAGGCTGCCACATCGGGCTTGCTTGGCCAACTAATTAGGGTTAGCCGGAGCTTACTGTACCGTCAAGCCTCGCTGCCGCTTGTCTTGCCTCTAATTAACGGTAAACAGTGAGAACTGCCAATGGTTAACTCTTTATGGCATATATATACAGTGGCCATCGCCTTTGAAGTTTTCCTTTTTGGAGCGAACGCAGAGAGAAATGGCGAAACCGGTTGCTCAATTACCTCATATAACTTGGCTAAGTTCAAGTTCTCAGTTGTCAGTTGGGCGACAGAAAGCATTAATTATAAATCTATCGATCGGCGGCTGCTGCCTCTGCTCCATTTGTGGTTGACCTTCGCTTGATTGGAGCTGTGTGGAGTTGGAGTCTAAATGGGATCAAATCGATTGGATGATTGGAGCGACTCAGGTTGCTCCTAGTTGCGGTTGGCTTTCCACCGCGAGGCGAGGGCATTGAACCTACACTTTGGCCGGAACCGCTGAGGGGGAACCTCCTCCTCCTTTGAGTTAACATTACCATTTTCATTCCCATTTACATTTGCCAGGCAATTTCCGTTTGTGGATTTACCGCTGCAAGCGGCAGATTTATTACCTCATTCATGCAGAAAGCTAAAAGCCAGCCGATTTCCATTTACATTTTCAACATTTTCAGCATTTTAGCATCTTGGTGATAATTTCGCTTGTTTGGTGTTCTCCTCTCTCTCTAATCAGCATTTAAAAATATCCAGCAACGTTGTCGTTTCTATATATATTTTTTTTTGCTAATTGTCTATAATTATTTGCTTCTCTCACACAGACACAAGCTTCTGGCATTTTTTTTTGTTGGTCTAAAATTATTCAAGATTAATTTGGCAAATATTTTGAGCTGTGCCTTAGGTCAGCCACTGACTTTGTTTGTTTATTTTTATCTAATTTTGGTGGTTGCTTACCTCACCTGCTGGCTTGCTTTATCTATAGAAGGGAATATTATAGTTATTCCATTTAGGGTATAGGTATTTTTGCTTGTAACCTATCTAGGACACACCTTCTTCTGGCATCTTATGGCTCCTTGTCACGCGATTCCCTTTTTGCCAATTGCAAGGAGGGTCGTCGAATAAGAAATTAAATCGGGGAAGGCAGAGTTTTCTATTTATGTGAGTAAGTAATTACTATAAAAAATAAAAGCTTAATGGGGGTAGCAAGAAATATTGAGCTACAGCCTTGAAGATTGCTATATATGCCTGAAAGTGTATAAAATAGAGGAAACTTTTGTTTAGTTTATAAAGTAAAAGTTCCTAAAAGTCCTGGCTTTAAATTTGCAAGTATTTATGCCACTCCTCCTCCATAGCCATCTGTTTATTTTATTTTCTACTTTTCGCATTGAGTTTAGTGCCGTAAAAAACAACACAATAATTTGTGTAAATTGCAGTGTTTTTATTGTCTGCCAATTCTGTTCTCCCACACACACTTTCGAGTAATATAAATATTCTCTCATGGCTGCAGCCGACGTCAACGACCTTGGCCCGAACCCCTCCCACTCTCCACGTTGCGGTCTCTGCACTTTTCGTCAGCTATTTGCCTTCGTGACGAAATGAATAGCAAAATAGCGTAAATAAAGCAAACCTGCACAACATTTGCATGTCAGCGGAGAAGAAGCTCCCAGCTGGCTGGCTGGCCAAGTGGAGAAAATAAAAATATTTGCAGCTGAAATTAAAATAATGCAGTTGAGGTTTCCCCCGCTGGCAGCTTAATTAATTTTCAAAACACCGCGATATGAGCTATGTTCATGCTGCTAGATTATCGCGAAGAGAAAGTCTTGCCAATAATCTCCTTCCTCACTTAGCCAAGTTAATGGCTAATCAATTTTATGTGCACTTTTTGCGGCTGTCGACCCATTATCTAGCGAAGATTATTCAATAACTGCCGGGAAGCAGGTGGAGTCGGGTCCGCACCCTGATCTCTGCCTCCCCCCGATTCCAATCCAAAATCCGATCCCATTTGACTTGAGCAACTTCAACTTTTGGCTCGTACTTGCAACGACTTCGAACCAGATCACACAACCCAACGCAACCAAGTGCGTATGATTACACTGAGATAAATCTAGATATTGAAGGAAAATATAGAAGGAATTCTTAAAGAATTCTTAGAAGCTTTGAGGGAAGAGTTGAATGATTTTTGTGAGATTTTTTCAAAGAGTTTAAATTTAAATTTATTAAAAAATACAATCCTAATTTAGCAGTCCTCAAAATATCATAATTTACATCATTTTATTTTATTTTTTCAAAGCATCTATAATATTGAGTCTAAGAAATATTTCAATAATAAATTTCACATTTGTTTTCGGATGTTTTCCCAGTTGGAAAACCCTCGAACCCTCTTCAAAGCAGCACCCCCCTTTGTGTTCATTCATTTCGATCGCTTTGGTTGCGCTCCACTTGGTCTGTGGGCTGCAGCTACTCCGATCCAAGCCGCTCTTGGCACCCAAAGCCAAGCCAAATCCCCGATCCGAGTCGCGCTTCGAGCTGCGTTGCAGCTGCCACTCTGAAGTTCACTCAACCAGTTTCGGTTTGGCTGCCAACAAGTTCGGTTCGGTTAGGTTTTTGATTTTTTATATCCAAGTGCGTTAAATCCTCTGCGAATTTTGATTGCAAAAATATAAAAAAAAGACAAGAAAAAGCTGAGGAAAACACCATTTTTGGCCAGTTGCCAGGAGAAAGTAATTTGTGTTAAACTTGCATTACGCATTGCATTTCAATTACCCAACCTTGCCGCACGCACTTGTCGCAAAACTCAGACAAAGAAGAAGTTCGGTGGAAACTCGGAAAAAGCTTAAACTTCTACTCAACGAGGGTGAGTTATTTTTTGTCAGAAACTTACCTAAAAAAGTAGGGAATTGTATATAGAAGTTTATATAGTAAAAGAGTTTGAGGTGTGGCTATCTTTTAATTACATAAAAGATCATCTTTTCTGAGATTTTTCTACAGAACTCATTAAATGGTATTTTTTATTCTTTTTTTATTCATCACATTGGCTCTTTTTTTCCGCTTGTTGAGCTTTTCTTTTGTTCGGTTCTGGTTCTGATTCCAGTCCGCCCAACGTTCGATGCAGAATCAGAATCCAAAGCCGATCCCAGCCCACAAAAAGAGCACTCAATGTGGTGGGACAGAGCGGAAACAGATGTAGGAAAAGGTGTGGGTGTGGCAGTGGGGGGGATTCTCCACTAAATGCAGTCCAAGCAAACAATTTCAATTAGAAAACTTTTAAGTTGGCGGCTTGGTGGTGGTGGCTTCCACATGGAAAACCGCAAACGGGCGATGGCAAACTTTTAAACTGTTGTTGTTTTTGTTGATTTTCCGCCAGAGTTTCACTTTCCTCTTGCGATTTTTCCGGCGCTTAGAGAAAGGTATTCATTACGAAGGGCTCGCACCAAACGGGCATGGGGAATGGGTCTCTAAATGGGAATGGGATGAAGACGTAAATGGAAATGAGACCGAGGCTGAGATACCCAATTAAATTGCCTTTCTCTCAACACGAGCAGCACTTAAGCCATGGGCTAACTCCACCGAAAGTCATCTTGTTGTGCACCTAACCAACCTCATCCTGAATCCCCCAATTGCTGTTTTTCTTTTGCAGATCTGCTCGCCGCCTGGGAGGATCTGTTGGGCTGGAGCGAGAATGCCTCAGCTGCCCGTAAACTGCAGCAGGAGATGAGCGCTCTGAAGCATTCACTGCAGCGACTGGGGGACAAGCCCACGCCAGAGCTGCTCGACACAGAGCCGGCCATCCAGATAGCCGTGGAGGCCCTTAAGGTGAGTTTGAAACGGTTCTTTTCCATCAACTCCAACTAATTTTTTTGTGTATATCCCATAGTTGGAGCAATCACAGCTGTCTAGCTACAGAACCAACATGCTACGCCTCAACGCCTCCGTCCACAGCTGGCTGACCAGGCAGGAGCGGCGCCTGCAGAGTGCCATGGAGGAGCAGGAGCAGCATCATCAAGAGTCCGAACCAAAACTGAATCAAGAAAATCCCCTGGACGAGAAAATCGAAAGTGAGAAGGAGAAGGAGAAGCAGGCGGTGGCCATCACGGTCACAGACAGCAATGGCAACCAGGTGGAGGCCACAATGGCCACAGGAGAAGCCTCTACTGCGACATCAGCCACCTCCACACCGGGAGCCTGGGATGTCCATTCGCTAATGTCTGCAGAACAGGAGTTCCACAAGCATCTGAAGAACGAAGTGAGCGATATGTACAGCGCTTGGGATGAGGCAGATGCCAGGTGAGTTTTTGCTTATTAAATACAACTGAGAATCCTTTCTAATCCGTACCCATTTCCTGCTACAGAATCAACACACAACTGGAGATGCTCACCAACTCGCTGATTGCCTGGAGGCAGCTGGAATCGGGGCTAAGCGAGTTCCACTTGGCCTTGGGCCAAGATCGGGGCACTCTTAAGGGCCTGGAAGGAGCTCTGGACAATGGACAGGCCACGCCCGTAGAACTGGCCCAGAATGTGAAGCTTGTGGCCAAACTGCTCTCCGAGAAGGTGCACGTCAGCCAGGAGCAACTGCTAGCCGTGCAGCAGCACCTCGATCCCAATCATATTTACCACATTGCCAAGTTTACGGCCTCTAATGGTTCGCTGTCGGACTCTGGCATTTCCGATGGCGGTGCCACTTCCGATGGCGGCTTGTCGGAGAGGGAGCGTCGATTGGGTGTGCTGCGGCGTCTGGCCAAGCAGCTGGAACTCGCCCTGGCCCCCGGCAGCGAGGCTATGCGCTCGATTGCCGCCAGAATGGAGAGCGCCGAGGCGGAACTGAAGCACCTGCAGAATACCTGCCGGGATCTGATTGTGCGCACGGCAGCCAGCCACCAGCAGAAGCAGCAGCTCCAGCAGACCCAGCAGGAGCACCAGCAGAGCCGCCAGCGATCAGATTCCGTACCCACGGCCAATGGACAGGTTAAGCACAAGCAGGCGTCGATCAAGGGCCACGCTCAACCCCATTCGCCAGGTAAACGTGGCAAAAATTCCCGCAAATCGCGTCAGGCCAAGAACGGTGTCGCGGATAAGGCAAATGAGGAACATAAATTGACCCCCGAGCAGGAAAAGTTGGTGCTTAGCCAGCTCAAGACACTGACCAGTGGTGATGGCGGCGATGATCCCTCAGACGATCCCTCGTTGATCTTCAGCCTGGAGAGCGCCGAGGAGGATGGCGCCGAGGAGGATGCCGATTCTGCCAAGGGATCACGTCGCGGCTGGGCCTGGCGCATCGCCCGGGCGGCGGTGCCCATGCAAGTGGCCCTTTTCACCATCTTCTGCGCCGCCTGCCTGATGCAGCCCAACTGCTGCGACAACCTGAACAACCTGTCCATGAGCTTTACGCCCCAGCTGCGCTACATTCGCGGACCGCCTCCGATCTGAGGGCTTTTGTGGGCAAACCTTTAGAACAGGATTAATCGTTGTAGGTTACCGTTACGTTATGTTGTAACTAGAGTTAACCCGCGCAACTAGCCGCCCCGTCAGGCGGAGCTACTAAGCAATCGCGCCAGCGTTAAGTGCGCCTCCTTTTAGCAACCTTCACACAGGGTCAGAGGTTTTATAAGGAACAATGAACAGAGTGCGCCCTCCTCCGAAAAAAGGATAAAATGCCGAGGCAGCCACAATTTTACGTCTAATTTATTAATGCATAAAACGGAATGCAGTTTAAAGTAAGGATATTTTTGTTATTTCGGTTAATTCCTATGACGAGTTTGGAGCGTTCAGCCAACTCTGTTAAGATGTACTTAGGCAAGGAGCACCAGATGCCCGCCACTTAGATACTGCCGCCTTAACGAGCCAGAACCAGCAGGAGGAGTTGTCAAAAACCCCACCCAGTAAATATTTATAGGAGGAAAGCGACAGACAGGTGTGTAGAGAGGTCGATTTGGTTACTTTTTTGTTTGAGAAACACTAAAGTGCCTACAAATACGAACTGTGAGAACGGAGTTAAAGGGTAAAGAGTAAAGAGTATCAGAGATAGAGAGATTAGAGGTATCCACAGATGACATCCCATCGTGAGAGGAGCATCAATCCATGGCATCGAAGCAATCAGAAGCTAACGCCAACCAACTAGAGGAGCTAGAACCGCGATTGAGGACAACACAGAGTTTCTATATATTTTTATATGCAACGCAACTTATACAAAACAATCAGAGTGCGAGGATAGCGACTCCTCCTCGCCTTCATCATATATACACAACTGTATGTCTATTATATTAATAGGATAATGAGGCCTCAGCAAGAGTGGGGAATTCATTTCTTCGATTCGTGTCGTGTTTGGAATGCCTAGACTTAGCTTATGATTTATACAATTTTGGCAGCAGATGATTGATTGATCAGATGGTCACTGTACTCTACTTATAAGATTAAATACTTATATACTTTGTGCGTTTTCAAAACTTTCACTTGGCAGTAAAAAGAATAAAAACTGAAACAAAAACATCATCATTTATAGAAATATGTGTAAAAACAAACAAAAAAATAAATAAAATAATGATAAAAAGTATTTAAAGTGTTTCTTGTTTGAAGTTAATGGGAAAATGGTGTTGGAATTTTGAATCAGGTATTACAAACTTATGAAATTTGCAATTCAATCATTATAAAAAATTAAAATCGATTTGAGAGTTCACTAAATATCCCTTAAAACCGGTTTTATTCAATTTTACAAATAAAATTCAATATAATTCCAGAGCAAAACATTTACAAAGATAATGTAAACTTATACAATTTTCCTGGCACCTCTTTGCTTTCCGATAAAAAAAGTTAATACCCTCAGACCGATATGCTATATCCTTTTTCCTGTTGTTCCCTGAAATATCCGCTGACGTTGATGGATCTGCGCCGAGTGAGCAGCGAGCTGTGGAGCTACTGCTAACCTGAACGGGGGAAACGAACACCTAAGTGAAGCCAAAGTGAAACCCCAAAGTCTGTGCAAACCAGGTCTGCGCTTATATAAAGCCATCAGCCAATAGAGGGAAAAACAAAGTAAATAAATACAATTTCCCCTTCTTTGTGAGGCTTTGGTTGTCTCTTTTCCACGCACGGGCATTGAAATCTTCCCTCAGCATGCTGTTAAGTGTATAGTTGGGACACGAACCACTGTTAGCCTGCTGTTAGGACTTAAGAGCAAAGGTAATAAAAACAAAAAAAGGTATTGAAATTATTCTTCATTCTCCAAGGTGGTAAATGAAGTCTAGACTTGCTATTTTATTACTGATTTATGTAATTTTAATACATAAAGTATACAAAAATAGAAAAGAAAACCTTGGAAAGGTTAAACAAAGATTATTTTAAGGCCATACAAAACATCAACTCTTGTTAAGAATATAAATATATATTCATTTCTTTCAAAATCTGAACCTCATTGCCATACTCAACCACCGCAAAATGATCAAGAAAGCGAAGTGCGAACAATGAAAACATAATTTTATTTACGCCTGAGGCGGGGTTAATCCCTCACAGATTCAGATGCAAAAAGTCACCACCAGCAGACAGAGTACCAGGAAGGAGAGGACGAGGACTCAACAATTATAATAATATGCTTACTTAGAGGCTAGAAGAGTCAAGGGGCGTGGCTGGGTCCTCCATTCGCGTGTCAGAAAATTGAATTTGCATAATTTTTAGCCGCGTTGAACAAATAAGAGGCTGATGATGATGGCTGAGCGGGTTACGGGGACAAGTGGGAGAATATTGCCTTTTTTTATGCTGGAACTGGAGCAGCACTATTAAGCGATGCTACGGCTACTGCTGCCGCGGCCAGCTTGATCTGCGGGGGAGGGCAGTCGTCTCCGACCTTGGTCCCTAGCTTAAAGCTGACCATCTCGGCGGTGGGTTTGCCTGCCAAAAGTTGTTGCTGCCGCTGGAATTGCTGGTGCTTCTGCAGCTGAACGGAGTACCTGACTGATTTGGAGATTTTCAATAAGCTGCAGCGGAAAAGTTGACCGAAGGCGAGCGGCCAGCCTCAACCCTTAAGCCATTCATTAAACTTTGTGATTAAAGTGACCACGAAGGGGAGAGTAATGTCCACCCACCCCGTCGCACATCCCTTGGCCCGATTCCGATTTCATGAAGTGAAGTGAAGTGAAATGAAGGGCGTAAGCTGGTGGCGTTGACTGCCGACAGCCTTAAATGCCGCATTCAGTTGTCCTGCTGGCCACAGGCCAGAGTCAACACATCGAATTAAGTCTCTCTCTCTATGAATACAGCTAATTTCCCAAGCTCAGCCTTTAAATTCGAATTTTCCTCAGCAGAAAAAGAGGAAGGAAGAGGGAAAGACCAGCAGACAGCTGAAACCACATAAATAATACCGGGAAAATTGTAGAAAATTGCCGTAAAAATTTATGTTGACATTATCTCAAGAGACATTTTTTCTATTTGGTTCTGTCTGCCTTCTTGTTTTTCTTTTTTTGTATGTGTTTTTTTTTGCGCTTTTCTACTTTTCTGGATGATTAATTTCCGGCAGCAGAGAAATATTTGAATATGAAAAACGATGCTCAAGATAAGCACGGGGAAGGCGGGTAACTTTTCCTTATTGCTCCCCAGTCGCCGATAAACTGCGAGGACTTCTAATGAACTAAGCATTTCATCATCTTCCTGGAGGAAACAAGATTTAGGGAAGTAAATATCGCAGGGGAATCCGAGTCAGGTGAACAATTTATTAGGCAGATTATTTAAATTAAATCTGAGGCACTTCTTTTTTAGCATTTCTCGTTTGGAATTTAATTGTGAAAGGCACCATCTATGCTTTCTTCAGAACTCTAATTCTGAGCTCTTTAAAGGGATGTCGTTTGCTTTCTTTTTTCTCTTAAAGGTGTCCCATTAACAAACGGACTTTCCCTTTGTGGTCCATTTATTTTCAACGCTTTCCCAAAATGACACGAGTCCTTACAATGCCAGGATTCACCTTTTCTTAGGCCTGCCAATAAAATTCGATTTCTGTTGGGTGCCTGAAGACGAAACGAGAGGCCAAGAAAAGGTCCTGCCATTAAATGTAACTGCGCTGTAATTTGCATAATTTTCTATTCATTACATAATTCTGTCAATTTCCAATACATTATAATTTGTTGGGAACACATAGCGAAGGGGAAGCCGAAACAAAAAACAGGGACAGGAAAAATATGCAAAGCAGCGGCGGCCAGGGAAAAAATGGAACAAATTATATAGAGGGCGGTCCCTGGTCCCCTCCCTTTGTTGTCGTTCCTCTTATTTGTAATTTGTTTTCGGCTTAAAAAGATTATTTTATGGTGAAAACAACCCGAGGCCAAGTTCTTCCAATTTTTATGCGCAATCTGCTGGCATCGAGAGGAAAGAACCTGCTGCCATATTTGGGTTTGGAAATTAACACATTTGGCAGGAGAGATGGCCGAGATAGGACCAAGAAAGCGCAACTGGCGGCTTGCTTAAAAGGAAAAAATATGAAAGATAAAAATACATGAAAAGGAACAAATGGCAATTTATTTGCACCCAACCAAACGCTACGTCTAGCACAATATGGAAACAGCAAAAGATAACAAGAACGTAAAATAAAGACCTTAAAACTTAAATTTTATATACAAATTAAAGTCCAAAATATCATAGCTTAGACAAAAATGCTTTAATTTTAATTTTAAGAGCAGTTCTGTGGTAGTTTTTAGCACGATTATAAATCTGCGTACTTAATTAGCCAAGTTTGTCCTTTTTGGCCAAATTATGATAGTTGAAAAACTTTAAATCAATCATTTTTTATTACATGTTTTGGACAAATTAAAGTTTAAAATATCATAACTAACACAAAAATGCTTTAATTTTAATTATTAGAGCAGTTCTTTGTTAGTTTTTAGCACGACAATAAATCTGCATACTTAAATTACCCAATTTTTAATTTTTTCCCAAGTTATGATATTTGAAAAACTTTAAATAAATAATTTTTTATTATATTTTTTTGACATTTTTTATGGAAAAATCAATGTTTGAAATATCATAACTTCGCCAAAAATGCTTTAATTTCAATTCTGAAATCAGTTCTATGTTACTTTTTAACAGGATAATAAATCTGCATACTCAATAAAGCCAATTATAAGATTTAATTTTTTGTCAGTTTTTGAAAAAAAATCATGATGGTACCCCTTATCGTTTTTTAAAAAAATTGAAAAAAAAATTTTTAACGTTTTTTCTACCGAAGGCTTCCTATTTTGATTCTCCTTTTCGTCCTGATCAAGAATATATATGATTTATAGGGCCGCAAATGACTCCTTCGATGAGTTTTAAGCTTCAGACTGTCAAAAATTGCCCCGAATTCAATCAATAATTTGTATTATATTTTTATGGACAAATTAAAGTTCAAAATATCATACCTTAGACAAAAATGCTTTAATTTTAATTTTAAGAGCAGTTCTGTGTTAGTTTTTAGCACGATTATAAATCTGCGTACTTATTTAGCCAAGTTTGTCCTTTTTGGCCAAATTATGATAGTTGAAAAACTTTAAATCAATCATTTTTTATTATATTTTTTGGACAAATTAAAGTTTAAAATATCATAAATTACACAAAAATGCCTTAATTTTAATTCTGAGAGCAGTTCTGTTAGGTTTGAGTAGGAAAATAAATCTGCTTACTTAATAAAACAAATATTTTTAAATTTCATTTATTTATTTTATTTAGAAAGCGTCGTAATAACGAAAAAGCGATCAAGCGGCCATAGTTTGAACTACAGCTTATTGGCGAGGGGAAGGAAATGGAAAGAATGAGTGAAGCGAACAGAAACACCTCTAACATCACTCAATTTCAGTGAAATGTTATTAGCAGAAGCATCCCGAAAGAATGCAATGAATTGTGAGGCCGCTCAATCCACTCAGTTCCAGTAGTTCCACTCATTGCTCTTACAGTGAAGTTGAGTGATGTTAATGGTGTGAGCAGATGCATCCCGAAAGTATGCAATTAATTTTTGGCAGAATTGTGAGGCCACCATTCCACTCATTCTCTCATGTTCTCACTCATGCTCAAGTTGCGCTAGTCTTAGCAATGAGTGGAAGTATTGGCTAAATGAGTGAAATTTTATTGACAAATTAATGTTTAAAATATCATAACTAAGAAATTACTGAAATTAAATCCGAAATTCAGGAAATATAAAATATGGATAAATATCTAAATAAACTGACATAGTTATAATTGTCTTTTTCGAATATTATTCCGATCAGTCCTATGGCAGCTAGATTATATAGTCGTTCGATCCGGTTCGTTCCTTCTCACTGAAACTATGTTACCCTGCAAGGGTATAAAAAGAAAACCGCAAGCCACGAACGTATCTAATCCGCAACCGGAACCAAGACGGCCTAGGAAGAATCACGTAGCCATTATAAATGCAAATCAAGTGTCAATATTGCACATTTGAATATATTCGCCACAAGGATTTTCATTTGCCAAACGAATGCGAATTTCTTTCCATTTCTACTTTTGGCTCTGCTTCGGTGAAAATCAGCAAAACAAACAACTGAGGAAGGCCAAGTGCGAAATCAATTGGAATCCCAAATGTCAACTGAGTGAATTCATCGGGAGTTTCCAGGACATTTGCCAAACCTCTGGCCGGGCATACTGATGAGGAGCGGGCATAATGAAGGGTCTTCCTGTTTGGAAAATCTGTGCGAATTAGAGCGCTTTAATCTGTGGAAATAAGGCACTGACGAATTTATATTTTTATACAATTTTATTACTCATTCTTTTTGAGGGGAAAACCCTACGAAAATTGGTATAAATACTCGCCAACTTTCTTGGCAACTACTTAAATCCTTGGAAAAGTGTGAGCTTGGCAATCCTACGTGCCAAGTGGCTGTCAACTTTTGCTGCCTGATGGGGTTTCCCCTTGCCCGGGAAACTTTTGGAAAATCCACCGAAAATCCCCCTCTTAAAACCCTCCCTTTCGGCTAATTAGCATTTTGAGCTGCGGCAAACTTGCAACTTGTCGCCGACTGAAAGTTTTCCCCTGCAGGCAGGTCGAGGCAGAGGCCAAGTCATGGATACTGATTCCCCAAGTCCGCTCCTCTTAAATAAGTTGTCATGATGAGAGGCGCACAGGGCGCCGCCTTTGCAGAAATTATAAATATTGTGAAGGCTTGTAACATGAGATTCCATATTTCCCAGACCCAGGGATCGAGAGATCTGCATTCGTGACTCAAAACAATGCAAAAAAAAGACAGAACAGAGAGGGAGAAGTAAAGACAGAGAGTCACGCAAACGGATCCCAAAATATTTGAAGAGAAGGCTTTCCCCGGCAGCTCATAATGATGTCATATATGTCTGGTGATGGGTTTTATTGGGGAGCCTACATTAGCTGACACGAGCTGCTGCTGTGAGTCAAGGCATGAGGAAGAGCATCTTGGCTTAATGGAAGACAAACATTTTATGCGTTGCCCCTGACCCCTGACCCCCGTGACCCTCTGAAAGACATACACAGACACGCTTACATATTCTCGCTCATTCAATTACATTTTTGCGCAAACTCAGCACTAAAGGGACCGCTCATAAAGCGTCAAAATTCGGCCAAATGAGCTGGCTCTATCCATCTCCCAACTTCTGACTCCCGCTCCTTGTTGTCCTTCATTAGAAACTGCTCCCCGGGGCATTCGATTCGTCCTCTGGCCACACACATGCGTCCTAGTCGGACCTTCGAAGGACATGCCGTGTCAACGCCATCAAAGTGTTCGCTCGGCCTCTATTAAAACTGACAGCCAGGAAGAAGTCCTCCCGAACTGCTGGCCAGACATCCCCTCGTCATGGCACTCGTCATCAGCTGAACCGCAGCGTAAACATTGCGGCTGCCTGAATGGTCCTTGGACTTCGCTACCGTTGACCGTTGCATTTCCCTCGGGGCGTCAGGATACAAATACAAATGCTACACTCAGCAGTCTCTGTATGAGTTTCTTCGCCGTTTCTCTTCACAGAAGTCAGCAGAGAAATTCCATTTGATTGCCAGGCCATTCGAGAGAAAATAAACTCAATTCAGAGACAAGTTATCCTTCAAGTCCTATTCCATTCCTGGTCTTAGTAAATGCTTTAATTTTCATAGATCTTGTATCTATGAAAGTCGATTCTTGAAAGCAGTAGTTTAGCATTCAGTTTTCATTCATTATTATTTGTATTTTATTTACAAACCTTTCTTTTGTTTATGTTCATAATAAAAGGAATTAGTTAATCTTTTATATAAATGGCAAATAAAAGATTAACTTATTTCTTTTATTATCTTACCAACCTTCTGGAAACAAAGTGCAACTCTAACTTTACCTCAACCCTAAACCAGGTCACCATTTCCATTAATTTCCACCCAATTCCTGGTTCCATTCGTCACGCCCGAATTGCAGTTTGTAACAGAAAGAAAAAACAACAAAAACAGAATTTTTTTATGATTTTTCTATGCAAATATCAGCAACCCCTTTTCTCTCACTTTTCCAAATTTTACGATATTTTGTGTACCATTTTTTTCGACTGCCTCACAGGTGGCTGATTGCACTTTATGGACTGAGAAAGGTTTTACTGTACAAAAACAAAAAAAAGGACAACAATTGAAAGGATATAAATTACAGAGAAATATAATTAAAATTGGCCACGCACAATATTAAATAAATAAATGAAAAGCTAAGCAAAGTATTTATTTTCTAAGGCTCTTGAGTTCAAAGTACTTCCTTTGACTTATATCCTTTCTTTTTATATTTTATTTAAACAAAACGAAACACTTCGTTGAACCCTTTACTTTCCTTAAATTTCTAAACTATGCAAATTCAGTTTTAGATAAGCTCCCAGCGAGTAATAAAATATGTCATATTCTGGGCTAAATTACAATAAACCCATTAGGGCGTGGCACTCACCCTTATGTGGTTTAGCTTTCGGGGTGCTTGTGTTGTAATTAACCCATTTGGTTAAACGATAAACTGGGGATTCACCAGGAATCTGATGTGAAAGCATTTAGCGCACCCTTGCGGCTTGACACATGTGTAATTAAGCGGCGCAAGAGGCGGGCGTTTATAGCCAAGTTTTCCAATTGAGCTCACTGAGATTTTTGTTTTAATTTTTCTGTGAAAAGAGAGCTGGGAAATTCTTTAAATTTCCTATATAATAAAGCAATAAATAAAGCATTTGCAAAGCAATACATTTGTACTAACATCTTAGCTTTCATATGAATTATAAAATCCAGAAACATATAAATATTTCTCTAGTTAAAATATAGATATTTTTCTTCACTATTTATCTTAATCGAAAATATCTTTCTTTTATTTCCAAACGGCAGAAGAAACCCCTTCCCCTTCAAGGACTCACACCTCCCGTAATGCCTCGCAAATTGACACTTGCTTAGTTCCCAACTCCAAGCTCCCAGCACTCATCCCGGAGGACTCGGACTCGGATGCGGATGCGGACTTGGGTCCATCAGAAAAGTGATGAATGTGCAAGTTCCTGGACGCGGGCCAGCGTCCTGATCCCATTTACACCGAGCTGGGTTGGCATCCGGCGGTAAATTGGATTGCATATCATTACTTTGCACTTGTCTGCCAGCAAATTTTCGCACTTTTCCGAGCAACGCGAAGAAAAAAAGGATAATTTATGCGTCTTATAGGAAGTCTCTTTGATGGACATTCCTTACAACTGCTTGGGAGAGGGAGAGGGGTTGGTGAATCCTCCTTAGCCAGACACAATTGCCGGGCAAATCCAATAAAACAAACTTTTCTTCCTCGTCGTGTGTGTAAGAAAATATTTGTCCGACTTACATACATCGACAGCGATGATGTCCTTTGCGAACAATAAAAATCAGCATGGAAAGGCAATTTATTGCCTAACAATGATTAATGTATGTTGGTGAAGCGAAAAAGTACAGGGGCAAGCAATTGAGGCAACAACAAACTATAAATAATAGAAAAGGGTCCTTAAAAATAAATGTACTTTAACAAAAACAAACTAGAGAATAAATAAATAAATAACTAATTTTTAAGACACGAAGTTACCTCAGTTTATTTCTGGCACTTTAAATTAACTTTGTCAAATGGTTTTCATATCCTTCAGCTCCTAAATAAACCGCTGACAGCTGACAGCTAAACAGGGAATCTTAACCACAACAGGACGTGGTCCCTTTTTTATTTTGGAACACATTCCAACTGTCAAAATGGAAATTCTCCGAAATTGCGTGTAAATCAAGCTGAGCTCTGCTCTGTCGGCTTATAAACCAAACCGAATACTTCCCATTTTTGGGGTTTATTCCAACTCCCCCCTCATTACGCAATTCGCCGACACAATTTCTGGCTTAATTCGAAATTAAATTTATCATCAATGCAATTAGTGGCCATAAATTACGGATCTGAATGCGAATACGAAGCCGCAGCCATCTCCCAGCTCCAACTCCACTGTGTGTGGTGGTCACAAGTGTGAATTATGGCCGCATATCCTTTTCTGCATGTCCTTGTGTGTTTGTGTGTCTGTCCCTTTGCGGTCAAATTAAATTAAATTGTCCTTTTTCATTTCGATACACTTTCGAATCCCCCAGAGGGTGCCGCATCCTCGTCAGCTCCATTAGGCCAATAAAGCATTCGTTTCATTGGATTACGTATGCTGATGTCAGTGGAAGCGCCATTCCTACATATATGATTGAGGTGGTTTTTATTATATATTTTTATGGACAAATTGAAGATTAAAACATCATAACTAGTCTAGTTTTATTCGCCTTTTTGTCCTGTTAAAGAATATATATGCTTTATAGGGTCGGCAATGACTTCTTTGATGAGTTTTAAGCTTCGGAGTGTAAAAGGATTCCATGATTGTTCAGGAGGATGGGGCTTGGGATGGCCATGGACACACATGGACATAGGGACAGTCAGTGGGGAGCAGTCCTCCTCCTTTATTTGTGCTCTCATGAATGGTGGGCCAAAGCAGTCTGATTTTTTAGACTAAAACTAAGCAAATACAACTCTTAACTACTCAGTTATGTATTCCAATCAATCCATCCTCCCCTGCATCCCGACATGGGTAAGGGTAATTGCTCATCTCCATCTCCATCCCCCATTCGGCTGGTCAAGTTCGGTTGATTAAATGCCCAAGATAATCATTTAATCCTTGAGAGCAAGGCGCTGGGCATTGAAGTTGTTCATGTATTATTCATCATTTGGCTTTCATTACTTTCTCCGCTTTAATTCCTATAGCCTGGCGTCCTGCCGAAATCTAGATTTAATAAGAGAAGTGCAGCGAACCTAATGAACATCCTGTTTGTCCTGTTTTGGTTTCCTCTCTTGCTTTCCCTTTCGAATAGCCTTCATTTTGGCCTCTAGCCAAGCAGAAGAGATTTTCCCCCGCCCAGTAAGCGCTTTTCCGCTTTCACTCTGCTGCTGCTGATTGTGATGGATAAACTATTGGGGAAAATTGCCTCGGAAAATGGCAGAATGACAGAATTTTGTTCAATTGAATGCGTTTCAATTGAAGTTTACTTCTCCTGCTGGTGGCACTGAGTTTTCCAGCAACGCCCCCTCTCGAAAAACAAGACAGTTGCCAATGGCAGGCATTTCCATATTCCAAACATGGCAGGAAAATCATAAATTTCGAGGATCTAGGGGATTTCTTAAATTGCAAAGTCTTAATATATATTTTTTCTTTGGGGTCAGACAACTGGCGACATTTTAATGGCGACTCCACCCTTTTTTTCTAGCAGAAATTACAGAATAATACATGCTTTGTCATACAAACGACTTCATTAAGAGCAACTCACAACTTTCGCTGCTCCAAATATTTCCTAATGAAAGCGCCAAAAAGTCTGCAGTTATGAACTCAAACATTCCACGCTTCCTGACATCATCTTCTTGGCCCAGAATATATTATATATAATCCTTAGAGAACACTTTCATTATTTCTTGCTGAACATTCACCTGCTGCTGGCATGCAAAGGGCAAGTGCCATTCAATGGAAATCGTCTTTGAATTCCATGAATTATTAACCGGAAACAGATTTTTGCAAAAAGAATCCTCAGACACGTTCCATTCCAATTTGAATGGCAATAATCGATCCCTGGGCCTTTCTATTCCAGAGAGACGACGACACACTTCCATCCCCTCAGATTCCGAGTACCAAAGTTTAAAGCTGGTGTCATCTGAGATGTGTGTGTTTGCCTTTGACTTTCTATCCTTTTGTTGCCGGAGGATTAAAAAGAAATCCACTCGAAATTGAATGCGATTAAATTCGAAATTGACCTCCGCTGACCATATGCAAATGCCCCGAATAATAATCCAGGAACATCCCACAACCAAATTGCTCATCCCCAGGCGAGCTGTGAAAAAGTCAGCGACACCCGTTCTGTCCTTGTCCTTGTCCTTTTCCTTTTCCCTGCTTTAAATCGAATTTTCAGCCGCAACAAAAAAAGGGTGGAACAATGCCAGTAAGGAAGAGGGTAGCTCACAGGGCGCATAGGGGTCGCCGGCACTCATAGGGGTTGTGGCTCTCAAAACATAATTACGTGCATGTAAACAATAATTTAATTTCGCACCAAAGGCAGCAAATTTGTGGGCTGATTGCGGGCTAACGAACAAATTCGCAGAGGGAGGAGGGATTTTTTAAATTCCAAAACAAAAAGCTGCATCACTTCTACATAAGTTGTAAAATATATATTTCCTTAATATTTATACCCTTGTTTTTCTTAGCTTCGAGCAGCAAAAAACTCACCCCTTGACACATTTTTCTTTCAGCAAACTTTTGTCGAGTGACAAATTTTGATTTCTTTTCGTTTTGAAAGATTTATGAGGCGAAACCCTTTTCCTGCCAGCAAATAAAATAAATTATGGCCTGTACAATAAGTCTTGTTTTTGGGACACAAATGGCATTGCCTAAAATCAGTTTAAAGTTAAATTGAAACATATTCTAGTTGATCCTTAGATCTCCTCTAGTAATTAACATATAGGCGAAAGGAGAGGAGTTATTTCTTTAGTAGGAAAAGCGGAAATCCCATTGAGTTTCGGCTTCGGTGAGCAAACATTGTTCCGACTCTTAAATTTGCATAATCAAAATCAAAAACATCATTTCCATTGCCTCTCTCTCCCCTGCTGGCTGTCAATATGCCACTTGGAAGCCGCAGTTGAGCTTTTAAAATTATGCAAATTCAATTTCGAGACACTTTCCACCCCCCAACTCTCGACTTCCCCCGACTCCCCTTGACTTCCTTAAAATTTGAGACATAAATTCGAGTAACTGTATTAAAATAATTGGCCCGGGGGGTTGCTCTTAAAATTAGATTTAGATTTCAACTTTCCCTTTTCGGTGGAGCGGCTGCACATCCCTTTGATTACCTTCTGCCGTCTTGGCCAGGACGAGAGCTCCTTTGAGCTCCATTTAACCTGCAGTTCGGGGCCATAATTTAAAGCCGGTATCTCCTTGGCCATAATTTCTGGGAGTTCTGGGCATGAATCATGTTTAGATTTCGGACCTGCAAATCGTTTTATTATTCAGACCCAATTGCGCCCCGACTATAAATAATTAATTTAGATGGCTTCTCGGGCAGAGAGGGGTCCTTTATTTATGTGTGGTCTGCAGGCTGCAGGATTCCAGGCTTAACTGTTGCTTCCCGGCTAGAGATTTGTGGTCAACCAGAGAGAGAGTTAGAGAACTACGGTCATTTAGATGTTGAGATTACCTTTTATGGCTCGGAAGAGCAATTGTTATGCTTTGTAAAAATATCTGAAAGACCCTGAAAAGGCTCAAAGTTTGTGGCCCAACTAAAATTGAACAAATTATCGTGGGAATTGCAGAAGGAAATTTGAGTTATTACAAAATTGGGGGTATATTTCTTAAGGATATTTTAAAGCTTAAAGTCTTTGACTTTTATTTCATTTGTAATCGACCCAACTTCTTGTCTTAAACTTTAGTTAATTTCCCATTTAAATAATCGAATTGACATTGATTTTATTTATTTCATTCAACTTCCTCTCAAGTCCTGACTAAGGCCGCAATGGCATTCGATTCTACTTCCCATTCAGCTTTGGCTTTTTCCACACCTTCTCTCTGTGGCATTTATTTCGGGATTCCAGCAATGTCCTGACACTAGGATAATGCGTTTATGGCAGCTGCAGCCGTTAACTGTCCATAAAAGTGCACATTATTGTAATGTTGCACTGTCCTGGAACGGCAGTTTGAGCCTGGCTAACGGCAGGGCATCTGCCAAGGAACATCTTCAAGGAGCTTTTCCTTTGCGATAATCTCGACTCAGCAGAGTTGGCACTTTGCCCGGCAGGACATCGCCCTGTAAAGGGGCCGTGGTGTAAATGTTTTAGTGGATTATCGCTTGGCACGATTTTTATCATCGAACGGCATTCGATTGGAATGTCCTTTGGCCACCTTAAGCCAGCACATTGCAGTCCGAATCGGAAACGGAATCGAAGTGAATTGTACTTTGACCCCAGCCTTAGTTAAGGCCAAGAAGCATCCATTAGAGCAAAGCCGAAACCATTTCAAATCTCGTTAACCGAGCCCGCTGCCGTTTTAAGGACATTCCTATGCCTCTCGAGGGGTGGAAGTGGAGTTCATATAGAGAGAGGGACCCCGCAAATGTCAGCAATAAAAAGATAATCATGATTTACAGCCGCCTTCAATATGTGGCCTGGAATTTCTGAAGGTTCATGGGGAGCCAGAGAGTCAGAGAGTGAGAGACAGGCCTTAGTCCTTGTTCAACTGTCATTTGGAATTTTATTAGCATATTAATTATAGCTCTTCCCGGCTTCCGGGGGCTCCGCAATTAAATGTAGAAGCTGGAAAACCATTTAAACTTTGACACCTGAACTGGCAGCGAACTTTTATTGGCTCTGAGAGACCCGGGAAATCTCATTAATCTTCCGTCGAGGCGTTGGCAGAGGTGTAAAACGTAAACAAATCTCCTTTTTATGGTAATTGAACTTTTTTATTGTCTCTCTGCCTACGTTTCGTCTGGATTACTTATCGATTTCATTTAATTAGTCCTCCTACTTGCCACTTTGCATATAGATTTGGGCAAGTCGGGGCTTACCCCCACGAAGCCAGCTCGGGGACTCCCATTTCCCAGACCGGCGGTAAACTAATTTGTATAAACTAATTGAGAGATTTGGACAAGCGCTGGACAAGCGCACTTTATGACGTGTTCTCTCATTAGCAATAAAAGCCAAAATGGAAATGCCCTGATTAGCCCCTCTGAATGGCATTGCAATTGTGTCCAGTGCTTCCGGGGGGGCAATTATCCCCGGGGAATCCCGGGGAATTACGAGCATCAGCAGAGGAGGGTCGGGTCGGTCGATGGTGTAACTAATTGCATAGTTTTTGGCACCGAAGAAGAGTGGGACTTGCATTGTATTCAAACTAGACATATGAATAGATACAGAATTGGATTATATAGTCAACCGAAATGGCAATAAAATAATTATAAAACAAAGAATATTATTTATAAATACTATTTAGGCAGGTTTTAAATATAATTGGACAGATATTATCATTTAAACTTCTGTCTGGAATATAATTAATGTAGTTAAATGCCTGAAAAACTTAACTAGAGTTCCATTTTGTAATTTATTTAAATAGAAATCTACTTTTCAAGCTTCAACCTTTAATAATAACACCACTAGAATATCCTTTTCCTTTCAAATTAATATGCAAATTATTTGTAGCTTTCCCAAATTCCATTTTCTCACTGGCAACCTTCGCTATCTGCATTTATGGACTAATAGATAATGGCAGCCAAGTTTTGAAATTGTTTCCCTGGGCCCAGGACAATGCTCCTTTCTGCCAAGGACTCATTACGATGCGTCGTTATCTGTCCCATATGAGAATCCTGAGAACGGGAAAGGATGCGGGGCATGGCGAATGGCTTTATTGTAATTGTGCTGCAACATTTTGTTAAAATATGACATATTTTATGACTCACAGAGTGTGTGGGTGGGTTACTTCTCGGGGCTTTTATCCTGCGAATGTGTGTAATTTGCATTTTGGCCCAGGATCCCGGGATCCTGGTGCGCCAAATGAATTCGAATTGGTCCCATTTGTACTTTATTAGGGTTAAGTTTTTGGTTATTATCGCAGATAATGAGACTTGGAGAGTGGGTGCAGGGAGCAAGAACAAAGGAATCCTCGGCAGAAACTCAGGTACAAAGCTGAGCTGCGGTTTGTTCATGATGAATACACTGGGGAAAACACCAGAGAATAACTAAGTTTATAGCTAGAATTTTTCCAGAATTTATTTATAATGTTATCTCAGTATAGAAAAGATCTTTCTGGCCAGTTTTTGTCTCTCTGTTTCTCAAATTGCAAAATATGCCTGGAATTTCTTGTACTCGTGGTCGTGTCCGAAAGGTTCGCTTCCCGCAGAAAAAACTGAAATATATTTCGGTCTCCTTGGGGTTTTTGTCAACGCCCGCCGATGATGTCTGGACCTCAGAACCAAGCTATAGCTGCGAGTATATCGATGGATATCAAACCGCAAAAGACTTTCGATAAATTAAATCAAATTTTTCACATTTTTTGGGCTCGTTCAGCGCGTGGTAGACTGAAGGACACAAATGTAAGGAATAATTGGCCGCCAGGCGAAGGAAAAATCTAAGCTCCCCCCTCTCTGGCCCTGGTAAATTCAATAAAAATGCCACAAAAATGTCATAAGTAAATTATTCACAATAGATTTCCAATTGATTGACGTCCACACGCGTCGCCTTCATTTCGACTCGCTTCCCCGGGGCAGAAATCGGGGCAGAAATCGCCCCAAAATTATATAGAGAAGGAAATTGCCGGGACACGTGTCGTAGGATAACCTGGCAAATGAAGGAATCAGCCATCAGGATCAGGATTAGTTGAACTGCCATATCCTAGGCTATATTTTAATAACTTAACAAGACAAGTGTCCACGACAACAACAACATCCAGGTGACAAATGTCTTAATAGAAGCGTCTCGAGACGAATTATATCCCCGAGGAGGAGCGCTTCTCCGAAGGCTGGCAAATCAAAGAATTCATCATCGCTGCGGAGATAAGGGGTAGGGGATGACGGATTCTGGTCTCCGCCTCTCTTGGCCGATGCGACCAAGTGTAAGACTATGAATAATAAAAAGGGTTAAATTAGCATTTTCACATTTATTTGAGCGATGACATGGCAAGATATGCCGGAAGGGGCGGGGCTTCTCGTCTCGTCTCGGACGGAACGGGTTATCTTGGGGTGGCTTAAGGCCAAGACCGCGTTTACTATATAGACTTTTCTCGGGTAGTATCAAGGGTTTATTAGCGAACGCGTGCAGCGGCAATCATGAGGCGTGTTAGCGATTGGAGACTATATAGTAGCGACTTCCGATGACATACATGAAAAGAGTTGGCCCCTTCGGGATAATTCTTAATGATGCCATTTCCAAGGATATTTCGGAAAGGCGTTTAAGCGTGGTGTCAAGAGATTATGGCAGTTCCTGTTAAAAGGATTGCCAACAGCGATGACAAAGGGGGATAAGAAATGATTTGAATAGATTAATAAAAGGAAGAGTTAAGAGAATCTACAAAGAAAAATATGGCTATGGAGTTGTGATTATATATAAAATATTTTAGAAAATATAAAAAATATTTTTAGATCTTCAAAATAACCTGCCAACTTAGTTCTAAAAATTCCTAGATAACTTTTCCTCCCATTTATCTTCATCAGTCCAACTTTTCCAGTTCTCCTGCGGTTAATTGCAGTGTAAATCAAATCTAGCCTCCGTCAAAACACGGATCCATTTCATTTTCGCGCTCAATTCGAGGCTTTACTGCCGCTGCCTACAAGGATTGCCCATTAAAAATGTTAATTAGTTGCACAAACAGTGAGCATCGTTGGCAGGCTGGGGAGAAGGAGATATCCAGAATCCACATGCAGGAGAATCCCAGAGTCCAGACCTGAGAAGCGTGTATGCAAATTGAATCTGCCGCTGCCTCTCGACGTCCTCGATTGAATGGCAATTAAGATAAATGTTCGCGGCATGTCCGCACTTAAGCCTAACATGCCGCCGAGTTACACTTTTTCTGTAGAGGCAGAAGAAGCCGCAGACTGGCGGGATTACTTAAAGCCAAGTCATTAATAACTAATTTCTTTTGGGTCTTTAAAGCTGGCAAGCCACAGTTCAAAATAAGGGGGTTTCTTAGAAGTTTTTATTCCATAAATAAAGCATATATCAAAGAAGGTAACACCCAAAGCCTAAATATAACTCATACACACCTTTCCTTCAGAGATTACCCATATCTCCCTATACTTTCTGCTCTTTAAAAAGAAAATTTTTATATATTTTCGCAGGTCACTCTTATCAGATTAGCGATTCGCGTCACGTTTGTGGCGTCTGGCAAAAATCGATACGCGGACAAAGGAAAGGCCAAGGCGAAAACTGGACCCTGGACTCTCCCCGGAACGGTAGCGTAGCAATCATCAAGCTATATAGTATTCCACCGGAAAGAAGCAAGTGCAACGAACCGACTTAAACTCAAAGGAAAACGGCTCTCCATTAATCCTCCATAGAACACAGATATTAGCTGCGAGACTGAACCAAAATATTTTTATAATTTCGACTTTTTGATAAATCACAAGCGGAGTGGCATCATTTGTCAAGCGGCATCCCTGGACGAACTATGTATAAGGTCCTTCCAATTCCACACATGTCACTGGGGTCAAAATTGCGACACTTTCGTCATGGAACGGAATGCATCGAAGGGGGCGGTTGAGGGGGCGCCGAGAACATAACATAACAAATGACCTCCTGCCGCCCGAGGGCCACCGGATGAGTTATGGTCCTTTTGGCACTAATAATATGCCAGGACATGTCTGCCTCTTGAACCCTTTCCCAAAGCAAACTCTCTATGTGATGAGCAGAAATTAAGTTTCTTAGTTCATTTCCTTTGGGGACTTGGGAAAAACAATTGTCTTCAGAAGGTAATTATTCATCTCTTTGGAACTCTGCTAATTGTCCTTTCAATTCCTTGGCAGGACCTTCTGAAATATGGGAATATTATGCGGATTTAATGTCGGCAGCTCCATCTGCCACCAGCTTTTATCACAAAAAATTAGAGCGTGAAATAAAGCCAGGGAATGTGTGTGTTGGGTGTGGGTTGGAGGACAAGCAGCTCGATTTATTGGGAATCATAAATCATAAGCCGAAAGCAGGGGCTGAATTGGGATTGGAAGTTGCAAGGAGTTGCTCACTCCCATTGATGGCAGAACTAACATATTTAAAGAGTCGAGTCTCATCTCCCTTGTTTCCAGTGCGTTTGTTTCATTCATAAAATCCGAAAATTAGTTGAAAATTTCAATCACGTTCTGGTGAGGAGCGCCACGATAGCATCTCCCGAATAAGGCAGAATTTTTGATAGAATAGAATTTAGGATCGCCGATGAAGATACCTGGAGATACCTGTGTGTTAATTGTGAGGGTGTAGTCTCTCTATTGAAAGAATGAATGAAAAGTTCTTAAATTCCGAGCGCGTGCTAGCGTGGATCACCTGAGATATCATCTGAGTTTTATGGTTGAAATGATGGTTTCATTCATGGGAAAGTCAACAGGTAAGAGCGGAAATGGAAACTCTTATCTAGGGGCCTATATCTCCTCCTGTTTCGGGGGCGGAGGAGACACAGATACTGGCTCCAGATCGCAGCCATAATGAAATTTAACCAAATCCGGCTTAAATTGCGAGCTGTCTGCGCGCACCGCCATAAATCGAAATCGAATTCCGCGTACGATCGCCTCGGCATCCTTATAGGCCTTGCGGGCTCCAATAGAGCGTGGCGTTGCCTTCTAGGGAGGATCGGTCAGATCGGTTGGAGCTAAATCTGGCCAGCGGCAGATGGACACGTGCCCAAAGCCTAGATCGCTGGCTCCTCTTCTGGCCTCTGGCGGCTTTGTAATTTAAATTTTGATTTCCTTTTTAATTACATTCAATTAGTGGCTGCCTCCGCCCCTCCCGCCGCTTCAATGTCAATCATTCTGATGGACTGTGAGTGGTTGGAGTTTGTTTGAAGATGGAATTAATTTATTATTGAGAAAATACAATTTTAATAATTATTTTCTTAGTTTCATCTTAAAAGATTTGCTAGTTCTATCCCAAAATCCAAAAAAATACTTAACATTCAAGCTTCAGCTTCATTTAATTTGTATTTAAAACTGTATTTTTAATTAATTTAATTTTAATTTTGAATAAATATTCCTGAATTTCATGGACTTCAATCTTGTCTTGTGCAACTCTCAATTAACTCCTCGCGACTTCAATCTGAATCTGAATCCTTCTTGGTTACCCAAGAAGTGGGCCCAAGTTTTAAGGCCATTTATGGCTCAAGACTTGTTTTTGTCTCAGTCGCGTAATGTGACTAATTGGAAGAGCAGACTCGCTGGCATAATTAGTTCCCAATCAGAAGTGGATGAACCCACCTTATCGGTGATGACTCAGGTAGATATTTGGCAGGTGTGGAACTGGCCGGGTAACTGAGAAACTGATAGAGAGAGTGTGTGACATCTTATGAAATTTATGACATTATTTTCCACCCTTGACCTTTCCCTGGAAAGTGCTCCTAACTGTTTCCGAGGCGAGAAAAACAATAGGGATCAGCAGGGGTTCCTTTTTTCAGGTTACTCTGGCGCTGTCCTCGTCATAAATGTCACAATATCCACACACAGAACACACAGAGCAACTTGATTATTATTATTATCATTGTTGGTTGGATCTGATACAGAGGGTTCCATTATGGAGAAAGTGCAAAAACATATTGGTATTCCACAGATTGTCCTTGCCCAAATTTTGTTCCCTCTCAGCCAGCATGGGTTTAATCTAATTTTTCCATCTTTCAAAGCAAACCCTTTGCCTGAATTCTTTCGAAATTTGTTTGCAAATTAACCATTTAAATAATTTTCCACTCTCCTAGGATATTTATGAGCTGGCATTCCCATTTCCAACTTGGGCTCAGCTGTGGCAGAGTTACGAGCAAATTGCGTGCGACATCGAAACTTTCTCGCAGTTCCCAAAATGAACTCGTATATGAGTCCTGAAAGGGGGGGTTCGGGCCCAAGTCCTTTGTCAACATTTTAAATGCATTTTTATTGAGATTCATATCGCGAGTTCGCACAAAGAATCGAAAGCGACTTTGGATTGACTTCAAATTCCTTAAATTATTGCCTATCCTCCACCGCCTTGCAGAACGAGGACTCAGGACTCAGGACTCCTTCGAGTCTGATTTAAAATCGTTCCGGCCAACTCGCACGTTTTATGCGAATTTGAACGGTAATAATCGATCCCTGCGGCATTTTAAAAAATAAATCCGTTTCGCAAATGGAAATGAAAGTGGAAACTGGGGAGGAAAACCTACACACAGGGCCAGGATACAGATTCCCTTGAATTATGGCAGTTGCTAAGCCTCACATATGGAACAATGGAAACACATGGTAGCCTGTGTGCCCCGGCTTTTTATGCGTTTCTTATCTGACTTTGATTCGGCATCCGAATTGCAGTAAATTAAAAAGTGCAAACAAAACACTTTGATAAAGAAGTCTTTGGCTTTATGGGCCCAGACGTTGCCAGGAGAGGAAAGCAGGGAGTGGGGATTAATTATGGAGGAGGCCGGAAAAAATGTCTGGATTAAATGACATTAAATAGATTTTCGATTAAAGTAAAGACTGTAAAGATTGTGAGCTGCCAGCGTTTGGCTATATAGCTTTTTAACTTAGCTTAGAGATAATCTAGACTTTCAAATGAAACTATATTCCCATTGGAATGTTTTAAAACATAAAAACCAGAAATATTTGCACAAGAAAAACCTCCACAATTCAAGAATATAACAACCAAGTCAAGGCTAATTAATGTTTTCCTTTGTAAACACATTTTCCCTTTGTATTCCTTGAACTATGCAAATTTTCTTTGTTCGCATATTGACACCCATGAAACTCAACCCCTTTTTTTTATGAGACAACCCCTTTTCCATCAGTACAAATTAAGCGCATTAGGTTTACCCTTTCCTCGCAAAAAATGCAAAAAAGGGGAATTGCGTGTGTAAACAATAATTTAATTTCAAGACTAACTCTACAAATTAGTGGTTTCAGCTTTCCCTTGGTTCCCCTGGTTTAATATTAATAAAATCATAAGACTGTCGACTGCTGGTTGTAAATTAAACCTGGCTGTCATTAATGTCCTTTCCATTCAGCAATTATGCAGGAATTATGAATATTTCGCATTGGAAAAACTATAGAATTGATCACGTTCTTTGGTCTTCTTTTCCGAGGCTTAACTGTGCCGTGAAGAAGCTTCTCTGTCGATGTAAATCATGATTATCATTTTATTGCCGACACATGTTTTCATTAACATTTGCTTCCCTTATTCAGCAAGAACCACCACCACCACCGGGAGACCCCATAGTTTCCCTGCCAGAAATATGATGACAAATGACGCCGGACGACCGCTGCCCATTTTCCATAATTTCACAATTCTGCACACTTGCCGTCGTCCATCCCAGAGGTCAGCGGGATTTACATAATCGGGCAGTTCCGTCCAGCTTCAGCCTTCCAGCTGACTGTCATCAATCAAGTATTGCAAACAAGATGGGTAAATAATCTAGCTGGATAACCTTGTTGGTTAAGAAATAAAACCTAAGATTGCTTGCTTCATCTTTATGGATAAAGAATATTAGTCGCATTACTTAAAATAAATAATAATAAAGCTATTCTTAACTTACTTTTAATTAAAATCAAGTTGTAGTACCTGTAAAATCTGCCAAAAAACATTAAAAATCTTAATAAAATTTATACTTTTATTATATTTATTCCACGAACTTCTGGCCTTGGCAATTTGAATGCTAAAAAGCCTTTGACAGCAGCTGCCAGCGCCCCAAGATGGTGTCCCCTCATTAAAAAAGCGCTGAGATTCGCTAATTAAACGGGGAAAAGCCGGCAACCAGTAGATGGGAACTCCCCGTGATTTCCAAAAGGCAAAAGCTCAAATGTTAAATGGTTTGTGACCAACAAAGAGTTGAGAGTCGCCTTGGAACCTTGTTGAAATTAGCATTAATTGGCGATAGCAACTGGCCGTGGCCAGGAAGTGTCCTCCGGGGAGCTCTTTCGTAGATTAAATAACACCAACCGTAGAGGCCCACGAAGAAATCGAACAATAAAAAATGAGAAATGGTCGGAAAAGCGGGGAAAATGGGAAAACAAAAAGCTTTAAGATGAGACACAAGTACAACATAATTTGACAAGTCATAATATTGATGGCATCGGCCAGGATTTATGGGCCACATCATCTGCTGATGTCGAGGCCGGGGATTCGAGTTTTCGATTATATGGCCTTGTAATCGAAACAGATCGACAATGGGGCCATAAATCTCATTCCCGGACAACGGACGACCCCTGCCTGCTACACTTTAAATCGAAATGGAAGATTTATTTGCCAGCCACAAGTGCTAACCCCTTTCACTCCTCGATTTTTCAAGTGGCTCGAATGCAGCATATGTGCGGGTCCGACTCGGAGGCAAAGGGTTGTTGTGATCGGGGGTTCTGCCCGCTCCCTTATTCCTTTTTTTTTGTTGGTTAATATAACCCCTAGTTGAACTAATTTCCCAGCCTCTTTACAGACGATAAATTTAACGCAATTTTTCCTCGTTTTAATTTCTCGCAAAACGCCTTGGAATTTTCCAAGGGTTCCGAGGGTTCAACAAAGGTACAAAATATGCAAATGCCCATGAAATCGTCCTGGAATTGGTAGGAAAAATGCTTAAAAATAAAAGAAATTAACAAACATAAAATTAATGTTGGCACCCAACAAATTTTTTGTACTTTTGGTTCTGCTCTAAATGCAACCCCGAAGTGAAGTTTTCTCTACAAAAAAAAAAATAGAGTGTAAGGGGAGGTGTTGGTGGGTTTGGTGGGTGGGGGGTTGGCTAAAAGGTAGCGGCAGAGCTGTGTGTCCTGCACGTGTTTCCATTTGCGACATCATTCGACACTTGGCTGGCTTTTCTTGCGCTTTGTTGCGAAAATTGTTTTTCCTTCGCTCTGCCTGGCTCTTTCATTCCTTCTTTACTTTTCTTTTTACCCCGTCAGCGATGATAGAAATCGCATCGAAAAGCGAGTCAGGAGTCAGCAAGGACATCAGAATGCAGAAAATGTGGCCAAGTGCCAATAAGAATCATTGTAAATGGCCGAAAAGAGTGTGGAAAACTTGAAAAGAGAACTGCACTTGTGTCTGGCTGGAATTTTTCTTACACCTGTAAATATTTTAATGGAACTTTTCTATGGTATTTATCTTGTCTGAGCAATAGTACGCCTGCAATGCTATTATGGCCCTTAAAAATACTCCCTTAATAGGTTTTGTTTTGCCTTTTCGTAGTAAACATCAAATGCCTTAAGTTAATTCCTTCAAAGACTCATAAAAATATAATTCTAAAGTTCAAATTTGATTATAATATATTGCAAAATTAGTGCAGAAGTATTTTTAGAAATTTTGTCAAATGACAGAAACTTTGAATGCTTTCAAAAAACCCCCAAAAGAAATCCCATGATTATTTGCTAGCATAAAATTGATTGATAAACTTATGATTCTTCCTTCGAAATGATCCCCCTAACAATGGCCTCCTAAACTTCCTTTGAAAAGCATTTAATTGCTTTCAGAAATTGGTATATAAATTTGGTGAGTTAAGCCTACCGTTGCCACCTCCCTCACTTTCATCCTTTATCGCTTCTGCTTCTTTCACCATTTAAGAACCGGAAGTTCGTTAGTCAGAAGAAAATTTCTCTTTATTAAATTTTCACTTTGCTGAACGGCGTTTTTCGGAGGAGAGAAAAACAACAACAGGAAAATGAGGAAAAATGCGTGAGGCCGTGCAATGAATAATGCATGAATTTGTCTCTCTTTTAAATGGTGACTGGCAAGGGGTTGGGCGGGGGAGGGGGCGGTAGTGATTATCTGAGCGCGTGTGTGGGTGTGTGTGGGTCATTAAGACCCTCGCATGTGTGCGGGTGTTTGTCCTTTGAATGGTTACAATTACCCAAACCAAAATCCAAACCAAAATCCAAAGCCAAAAGCAAGCACAACAAGGACAATCGTCAGCAAAATGCGACGAAAAATATAGGGAATATTTGTGGCCAATGTTAGGCAGGGGTTTAATAATAATAATAATAATAATGCTGAGTTCACACATAATTTATATATATACATATGAAATATATACCTAAATGGTGGGTGTGCAAGTCAATTAAGGTTGTCTTGTATTTTAAGGCGTATTTTTTAAATATTTATCAAGCCCATTTTTATGTAAATTATTCCAGAAATCAATGGAGTTTCTTTAAATATTATAATTAACGTTTTTTTATATCTAAATCCTAGTTTTAAGTAATTTCTGTTGAGCCTCTGTATAACTTTCTAACTAACCTCCTTTTCTAAATCTTCTAAACTGCAAAAACAATTATATAAATAAGTAAAAAATCATACTCCTCTTACTTCTGCACAAAATAATTAATCTCTCATTTAAAAAAACCTGCTGGATGTTCCACTAATTCAGGCTTATCCTCCTGTTGCTCTCACAATTAGCGTGGGGTTTGTGCAGGTCCTTATTTAATCCTGCTCATCATTCGGCGCTCCTTGCTGTTTGCTCAAATTGATTGACACTGATGTTTCCTCTTCTCCAAGCTTGCTCCCCCTGGAAATGACAGCCAACTGACACCAGTCGAACTTCACGCGCACGCATCCTGCATCCGCTGCTCCTTCTGTGTGGACCCGAAGCACACATGATGTAACATTCCGCCCTTCCTGCACAATGTCCTGTCCATATGCTTTATTAGTTTATTCGTTCCGGGGGTGGTTGCTGCTCCTTCCGAGGTCCAACAACACTCACGCTAATATTAATTTATTGTCGCCGCCTCCACACACTCACACACACACACTCACACACCCTCACATCAAAATGAAAAAGGACAATTTAATTTCATTTACCGCAGAGGATAAGTCAGGAAAGGAGCTTGGGGACTGCGGATCAAATGCCATTATTAACACTTGCGACCACAGAAATTCGGTCAAAAAGTCCGCAACTTCTGCCTGGTCATGTGCTCCTCCACATGGATGGGGATTCGAGCAGATTGGAGTCTAATTATGAAATGATGAATCTTCTTCAGAGGATGGGGAAGGGCGGCCGTGGTGTCCTGACCGTTCGTTCCGGTTAAATAATTCATTTTGAATATTTTTCGCTTATCGCTGAGGGAGAGATTTATGTCCTGGGCCTCGTAACCCGATACTCGACCCAGGCTCCTGGCCGCACCACAGTTTCTTATCCGTGTTGGCCATGATTTAATGCTCACTTACAGCTCACGGCTCCTGGACTTGTCCCAATGGCGCCATTAAATCTCATTAAAAAGTTCCACTTCTCTCGGGGAGCAGCTCTTTCCTGCAATGCAAATTACAAATGTTTTCACATTTCTCTTGCTCCCTGTTGGCAGTGTGAGAAATGCAAATATAGAGTGACTTTCCAGAGGGAAAACTAAATGAAAAGTTGGCTGCAAATGTCTCAAAGTTGAAGAAACCCATTCAAGTCAAGGTATAATAAGTTATTTCAATATATGTTGGCCGTGATTTCTCATTAGGTATGCATGAAATTGAAATTGTAAGAAGGCGGCTTGATCGATTTCTGTTTATAAATGTCAATAGTATCAATCTTAAAACCTGCTATTTGCGAGTAAAAATTATATTGGGTGGAATATTAAAGAAATCACTTTAATTACGCTTTTATTGATCTACATCACATCTCAATTAGATTATCATTTGTGGCAAATGAATGTTGATTATTATAATATCACCAATTATCACCAGCTAAACGTGATGGAGATTAGATTTGTCTTTAAACAAGTAATTTTCTAAATGTGTTTATGGAATCTGTTAATGCGTCACTGCAACTTTTCTTTATTTTATTTCTGAGTCACATCGAATGACGTCGAATTTTTTATTAATCATTAATAAATATTTCTGGTTTTTATTTTTCATTCTTTCTTATTAAAAGCGACAACAAATAAAATCAGCATAATAAATCCACACATCCTCCTATACATATCTTTCTCTCTCTATCTCTTTCGAAGAAGGGGCGAGGGGCAAACGAAAAATTTGTGGGCATTAAAATTTCAGTCACATTTCGAAGCGAGGAAAAAATCCAAAACACACAAACAGACGGAGACGGTCGCCGAGTGCCAAGACAAAAGTAAATAAGTAAACAGGCAGCTAGACGAAGAGGCAGGATACTGCGGAGTTGGAGCCATGCTTTACATAAGCAAATAGAATACAAATGCAGAAAGGGACAAGCTCGACCCCTCTCCCTCTATATATATGGTATATAATATATATAAGCCATTATGTACTGGTGGGATATATATGTACTGAGCTCTGCTGGAAGCTCAGTCACGTCCCGCCCATTCACTTGGAAAGTCGATGCTCGATGTGACTGATTACTGCGTCCATGTTGCCGCCGTCGATGTTGCTGCTGCGACTGCTGCGACTCCTGCTGCTGCTGCTGTTCATGTTGCTGTTAATGACAAACAACGTCTGCCATTTTGAACAAAAGATATCGACACTGTTAACAAAAAGAAAAGTTCAGAGAAATATAAAAAGAACAAAATTCCCTACTTCTCATTTTCATAATTAAATTTTAATTATAATTATTTGAAGTTACAAAGAAATTATTTATTAATTTTTTCTACAGTTATAAACACATTATCCTATAAATTTAATTATTTATAGACAATATTTTCTTAGTTTATCCCTTCTAAACCTCAATTTTATATTATAGTTTTATTAATATTGAGAACTTTATAGCTTTCTTACCTTTTTTATTTATATAAAAGAAAAGCGGCTATAAAACTGATTTAAAATATTAATAAGCGATGCTGTGGAATATTTTTTTATTTTAAATATTACTAAGATATGCTTTAGAATATTTTTTGATTTAAAATATTAAATTATTGTAGTTTCTTTATATTTTTATTTACAATATATTGCGTATACGCCATGTATACAACATTAAAATGGCCAAAAGGTTGCCTTTACCTAAATTGAAATCTTGAATATATGCATTATCTTATCTCGATCTGGAGTTGTGAAAGTTCTCTTTCAATTTAACCCATTTTCTCCCAAACCCAACTAAAAAGCTTACAATGCTCAGCGTTCCCCTAGCCCATTCCCACTCCCAATCCCATTCACATTTATATTTATTTCTTTTGAAGAACACAACTCCCAAAGATTTTGGTTATTTTCAGTACTTGTTAATATGTAGACAGCGTCGTAGCCGGGTCTCGATTTGAATATTTGGCTGTTTACCCCGTATTGAGGTTGATTTTCCCCTTTTTTTCAGTCAGTTTTTTCCTCTTTTTTTATTTTTAGGTCTCAGTACTTTGACGGTAATTTGTCTGCGGATCAAACAGAGGCCGAGGAAAAAGGTTTATGCTAATGCCGCGATTGAAGGAAAAACCCTGCCATGACTTACACTCGCCTTAAAGTCGCCGGAGTGATAATATTGTTAGTTACTTATTCATCAGCCACTCGACACTAATCAGGCAAAGTGACTACACCGAGAGTCCTGGCCGCAGGAATTATGCACTCGAAGCCACAGATCCTGGGGACGCACACACACACACATAAAACATTCCGCTGCATAATTGAGGAGGATGGAGCACCGAATTTATGGCAGTCCTGCCTCATATGTCTTTAGAGACTTATTTGTTTGCCGAAGAGGTGGGACCTGCGACTGCCGCAGCTCCAAACAATTGTCATTTTGTGGGGGGAAGGAGAAGGGGACTCAGGCTCGGATGATTCCACGACAATTCCTTTTGCATTAAATATTTTTATGGCCTCTAGCTGCTTCAACTTTTATTGTTTTATGGCCCGGGGCCGCCGTGTTGGGTTCATGAATATTTCACAGGAAAAGAGAGAAGGAAAAGCCAAGGCAACAACTCTCTGCCAACTATGATGGGCATTTCCATAGAGCCTAGAAGTTAATCTCTTTAAGTAAAATCGGGTGATGGAATTAAAGTCCGGGGAGGCGGTGTGGCGGAGGAGGAGGAGAAAAAGTGCTCCTCCTCATACGGATGCCGCTGCAGCGAGAAGTCAACGACGTCGTCGGCAGCTCCTTCGCCGGAGAGACTAACGCTCCACGCACGTGACGCGCATTTCCAATGGGATTTATGATTTTAATACTTCGTATTTTTTCATAAAGCCTCCCCCCGTCTGCTCCGATGTCTTCTGAAGTAGCTCCAGCTCGCAGGCAGCTTGCAAGTTATGGCACTGCAACCAGCAGTGGCGGCTCGACTCCAAAGTTCTCCGGGGAGGCGGCTGGCGGGGATATGCCGGGAGATACGATCAACCAGGAATTGATTCGCGGCTGATATGCAGATGAGCATTAGACTTCAAAGTGCGGATTGCTTTATGGTCGAAGAGGGGCTCTAAATCAAGCGAGAATAGCCATATGATATAATAAGGGGAAGTTGAAATATTAGTTATTATTATTTATTATTTTCAGATATATTATATAATATTTAAAAGTTTAATTATAATTTTTTGATATATTTGTTTAAAAATTTGAGTGTCAAAAAAAGTAAACCATTATTTTCCATTTAAAAGTTTAGAAAAAATTTAAAGTAATCACTGAAGCCTCCTGTAAATACTTTATTTACTACATTTTCCCTTACGGATTTTCCCACCGGTTGCCGGAGCTTAAAAAAAACCCCGCCAGCTATCATCGTTTGCCCTCAGATGATGACTCCATTAACCCCTTAAAGTACGCTTATATTTGCACATTCCGCCGCACGATATATATGTTGTTAGTATCTCCGATCTGTTCCCAAACCCAATTTGCCTTGCTCGTCACATCGAATGGGCTATAAAATTTGTTAATTCTCCGCAGCGGAGAAACAGAAACTGAAACAAAATCGGGCCAGATCTAAAAACGAAACGGAGGCTCTCGAGCCGATCGTAGCCAGTTTGGGTTAAGGGTTTAATGGCGCACAGAAGCACCGCCGAAGAGGGGGTGGTGTGGTCAGGGGGGGGAGGTTACCTGATGCCTCAACTTATCTCAAATGGGAAATCATTACTTCGCTGTCTCTCTCTCTCTTTCGCTGCCTTTTTTATGGCTTTCTGGGA
This sequence comes from Drosophila anomelani, assembly GCA_035045905.1. Lineage (NCBI taxonomy): Eukaryota > Metazoa > Arthropoda > Insecta > Diptera > Drosophilidae > Drosophila > Drosophila anomelani. The sequence continues at coordinate 18,929,724 of JAWNOO010000165.1, forward strand.
CAGAGACAAATCAGAGATTTCGCTTCTCGACACATTTTATGTCCCAACTTTTGCTGTAAAAATATTTTTAACAACATTTCACGTAATTCCAACGACTACAGGCGGAGTAATTACAAATTTTTTAGTGCACTTACATAGGTATTTCTCACATTTTTTTCGTTTAGATAAAAAGAATTCAAAAGAAAAGTCAAAGAATAAAAAAGATTTGAGGGAGGATAAAAACAAAACTATTTAAATAAGGAATTGGCATAATAAATAATGGTATTTGCATTTAAATTACAAGCAAAGTCAAGTAACATTTATAAGTAGATTCGAATAACTAATTACCAGGAAGATTACTATTTAAATCTCTGAATAGTCTATTTAATGTTGATAATAATAAAAGACAATTCAAGAAAAAATAAATGTAGTCTATAATTAGGTAATTTAAGTTTATATTCCAAATTAGAAAACCCATCTTCCCTCCTTGACAGATACCGAATTAATCTACTTAGTTGGGTAAATACTAATAATCGCATAACATCAAATTAACATGGCCCAAGGGGGGCCTTAGACAAATTGCAGTTTTATTTAAATGAATTCTCGCAATGCTGGCAAATTGCGAAAACCGGAAAACTTGAATAATTCACCGTGAAATTGTTGCCGCGAGAAAAGGCCTGTGATAAGGCGCTAGGGAAGCGGCGGCAGTTCAATTCGCGATTTGATAAATCTCCAACAATTTCGCACACTCGCGTGTATTTTTTTTAGCACTCGCTTACGCTTATTGTCAAAACACCAAACAAAAAGTGTAAAAATCGGGGAAGAACAGAAGAACAGCCAGCAGGAAATTGGTGACAGTTGTTGTTTATTGACATTCGCCCGAAGCCACCGTGAAAACATTTTAAAATTTTTGTAAAACATAAAAACAAATCACGAGAAGGGGAGGAGTGCCAGTGGGTGGCTGAGAGGGTATGCCGGAAGCCGCAACAACAAATTCGCATAATATTTCACACCAACTTTGGGATTTTTTTCTTGTTGTTGTGTCTGATTTGGTTTTTAAGAGTTTGCTGTTTCGGTTAATATAATCGGCTTGTTCCACTGCGGCTGCGGGTAACGGCTGCTTTCGTTTTATAAATTATGGGACACAGATCTGATATATAGATATAGTTTGCAACATATGCCGATAATGGAGAGTAAAGAGACAAATGGCAAAGGAAATTTAATCATATTGTTTTAAATCAATTTCAGAATTCAAGTTTTTGATATGTAAATGTCATCAAAAGATGGTTATGTTGTATATTTATTTACAAACTACAATTTATATATATAAATATAAAGTTTATAATGTATTTTCTTCTGCGCCATTAAAAAATCATTACTACATCTTATTTTCCCCTAATTTTCTTTGGATAACCAAATCCCCTGACTTTACTTTAGTAGCCATTAAAAACTTTTAAGCTAATGGAAGTCAAACTACTCTTCTTTAGCTTTATATTTTCCTTTAAAAAGATCTTACATATATTTCCACCCTGAAATTAGTTCACATGTCAGTTCCTTGGCTGCAGCTTTCAATTAGAAAATTCGCGCTGGCTCAGCAAAAAGCACTAAAGGGACACGCAAGGACATCATAAAGTGACATCAAACTTTCGGCACTCTGTCGCCCAAATGCGTGACTCCTTGGAAAAGGGAAAGAAATTAAGCCAAGGAGTACGCCCCAGAGATATGCATGCAAAAAAAGGACAACCCAAAGACTACTAAGACAAAGGAGCTGGAAATAATCCAGGCATTAGCATACATAATACATAACTGGCTGATAAATCGGCCACAGCAGCCACTCGAATAATTTTCCAGCTAGCTAAATAATTAATTTAAATGTCCGCAATCTTTGTCAAAAACCCAATCGCAAATCTTTGGCCAAGATTTCTGCTTCAGCTTCTGTATTTATTTGCGGTTTCGTTTGGCCAGCGGATGGTCCGAAGCCACTCGACCATGTCATGGAGATGGCTCATTTAGATGGAAGATTAACTTTATTGCCCCGCAAACTTCTTGCAAATTGTTTGCGTAATAGAGAAATCGTGCTGGAGACTCAAAAATCGGAAGCTGAATAAAAATAGGAGTACCACTCGATTTACCACTCAAAAATTATTCTCTTAGTTTACATTTTATAAATAAATCAAAAGTTGAGAAACCTCTCTAGAGACCTCTCAGGGCTGCCCTAAAAAATGAGCTACGATTTTTGGTATTATTATTGAAGATTAGCCAGATTATCCCCTTTAAGGCTTGGCTTGTATTTTCCATCTCTCAAATTCGATTTCCATTTCATTGGACAATCCGACTGGCTTGACCCTTGAACCCCCCGGGGGCCCAGTCCTGCGTGCAGACAAGCGAAGGTAATTCGTTTCCTGCATTCCACATCCTTTGGCCCCGAGGCTATATATCCAAACCAAATGAAGGATTGGGCCCTGAATGGGGCAGGTCCTGATATCTACCGAAAGGGGTAGTTAGTTGGGAGGCTAAAGTTATAGAGTTTTCTTCTTTAATAATATTATTCCAACACAATACTTGATTGATTAACTTAAAATACAGGAAAAACAAAAGAGTCAACTTAAAGGTGAGGAATAAATTGAATAAATTGAAATCGTAAGCCTTTTGAAACTGTGACAAGCCCAGTCAGTGACTGCTCCCACTTCGCTCCTTCTGACTTTGTGTAAATTTTTGACAAATTGAGTTATGTTCCAACCAGCAGCGGCAGCAGCAAATATATAAACAGAAAACCGAGAACACTGAGCTACACAGATTATTTCATTAGTATTCGTAACGCTGATTGCATTTTAATTAACAGGCGCCACTCCTCCTCCCCCTTCCGCGCTTCCGCCGCTTAACCCCTTCTAGAGAGAACACTGAACAAAACCCGTTTGACACGAAAAACTGCAAGAATCTCGAATGATTTCATTTTCGTAATAACTCAATTTGGCTTGGCGGCGCACAGCTCGTTTCCTTAAATTGTTTTTAGAATTCCAAAGGCGATTGCAAATCCACTTGAAGCCCGCCGATATACACATATAATTAAAGCTGCATATAATTTAGGCAAAAGGAATTGCAGGAAGACGAAAAAAATGCTTACATATGGTGGTCGTAGGACAGGGATGAAGACTGCGCTTTTTGAGGGTTTATTTTATGGACAATCCACATCCACTCCCTGAGCTGAGCCGAGCTGATGGCCAAGTGATGATGACGAACCGAAACCGAATCGAACTGAAACTGCTGGTCAGCCGGGGAAGTTGGGAATGTTCGAACTGGGAATTTCGATTGATCGTAAAACGAAAATGGCAATTGCCGGCCAGTGATAAAAATTTTCATGAATTATTAACAGGTATCAGTGAGAAGGAGTCCGAGTGGGAGGTGTGTTCTGAGGTGGAGTTGGGTTATTGAACCCTTTCCCGGAGATGGTCAATCGATAGTAATCAAGATTTTGTACAAAAAATAAATATATTGCTTTACGGATATTATTAAAAAATATTATTTGCCTAAAAATAATACCAATGGCTACCTTTTCTGAAACCCATTTAATAACCTGACTTTCCTTTCCTTGAACCTTTCACCTTCTACCCTACCTTTTGCCTTGTTCTCACAGTTGTGATTACACAAGGCGATAAAACATAGCAAACGCCCCTATATCACCACCAAGGACACTATAGTTTCTTGTTGGAGGGTCCCAAACAGGTCCTTGAGGTACATTCAGGTGTTCCTTTTGACACTTTATGAAATTTATGACATTATTGGACTCACTGCTCCTTTCTGTAGAAAGTGAGTCTAACGGTAAAGGCCAAGGACAGCCGAAGGATAAGAGATAACCACACAGGCGCAGGCACAGGCACAGGTTCAGGCACATTGCAACCCAGCGATAAGTCAAGAGCTGTCCAAACACTACCCTTGGACAGGGGGAGTGATGATATATTTCTCTATTACAAACCAGATCCCGATACCCGAGATTCTTGCGATTAAAAAATCTGTAGAGAAAGAGGAAAAGACTAGCGACATCCTTGAATCAAAAGCGCCGGCAAAAAGCGTGTCTCCCTCAGGCTGCTTGGCAAAAGCTCAGCTCCGGCGGCATAAATTATCTGCGCTGTGGATCTAAATTAAACAAAAACATTTGACATTGCGCACAGCTTCTGCTCAGGCAAATCCTTTAAAGACAAACACAGGCAAGAGGCAGCCGCTGCTTCTCCTGTTGTATTACAAGGATTCGCCATTAAAAATGTTAATTAGTTGTGCAAACAGTGCCATTGAGCTTCAACTGTGGCATCTCTCTCTCTGTTACCATGGGGATAAAATGTAAAAAATATAGTAAATATAAAATATATATAAATTGTGGCTTTAATCTTTACAAAACCCATATTTTAGTAACTAAAAAACCCACTCAGTACTTTTGTTTAAATCACAGACCGATCCCACTGTGCTTTAATAGCTGCTCTAAATGGGAATGCGAGAACGTGGCTACCGGAGTTCCACTTCCAACTCGTCTTGGAGTTGCAGTCGGAGGCCAGAGTCCAGAGTCTGAGCTGGGGAAGCTCGACTTTGGCTGCGGACATCGCGTGTGCATGCAAATCGAAGGCAGCCGGAGATTGAACGCCAATTAGGATGAATGTTTTGGGGCATGCCGCTCTGCATTCCCCATTCTCTGCAGCCGAGAGCTTTGTCCTCCTCCATTCCTTGGAGCCGCTCCAGACTGCATGACGCCGCGTGCCATAAGATGAGAGGAGGAGCAGCAGCACAGCAGCATCCTCCTCTTGGCCAGTTTGGCCATCGTCAGTTGTCAGTTAATTGCTAAAAACTGTTCACACGTTCCAGGTGCGACTTTTGCATACTCAGTCGGGACATAAGGGAAGGGGAACTGACCACCAATTCCAGTCACGTTCCGCGCCGCTCCAAGGAGCGGGAACTCTCGGGTAAATCAATATCAAAGACACCCAATCTTTTGGCTTCCGGACTTCATCCCCTAAAAGCTGTGGCCAAGATGGTACAACTTCCTCCTCTCCCTCCGCTCCCTCACCCTTTCTCTGAAATCGGGGGCGTCGAAAGTCTTTTCTATTTTGCGGCCATCTTTTATTTGGAGAAATTAAGCATGTAGGGGCCGTGCCGAGAGAGACCCAGTTATGCAAATCCAAGAAATCAAAGGCAGGCAACCACAGCAACAGCAGAAACTCATAAATATCGACAAATTCTATGGAATTGGTGGGGTCGTCGCCAGGGTCTTCTTTGGCAGGTGTGCTCTTTAAATGCACGGCGGCAACTGCCAAAAAATAAAATGAAAAACAAACCGGCGTCCAAAACAAACAAATTGTAGGCCCCAACTAGGGTTTTACGTGCACTTGGAGAAAAGTTATTGAGACATATTTAAAAATGTGAGAAGCGCATTAATAATTTCTTATAAATCCTTTAAAACGATAAGTTATATTTTAAGCAGAAGGAGTAAAAATGCAATCAAAGAATTCATTTATTTATTTTTTTTTTTTTTGTATAATTATTTCCCAGTCTCTCTATTTCTTTCTAGTGTAATCTCAATGCCCAACCCTCACTCTAAAGGGGACTCTTTATATGGCAAACACGTACCCCTTAAAACCGTTCGGATCGGTGGATCACAAGTACGTACGGATCGCCTCGATTTATACGTTTGTTTTGGCTTGGCTTTTCGTAATTTCCATTCGTCGCACTTTCAGCGAATCAATCAAACCGATCCGATCCGATCCGTTCCAGAGCCGAGAAGGTCTTTGCCACATTCCCCGATGGCGCACAGATAAACCTGTCCGTCCGGCCAAGGGCATAAATCAACAAGCGAGGCATAGTTTCGCCTTCGTCTTTAAAAAACTTTATAAATTAGAATAGCCCGGCAAACTTTCGCCCGGCAAAAAAAATCAATACTCATTCCCGGGGCCAAAGTAAGAATTGTAATCCCCGAGCAAAGTTTCGCATCGCATCCTGCATTCTATTTCCTGCTCTCTTATGCTCGTCACGTGCCGCAGGACGAAAAATACTCCCCATCTCCAGCTCTCCTCCGGCTCAAGTTCTGTGTACATTTTAGCACATATTCCGGCATAGCGAAGCCTCCACTCGATATCCTGACAGGTACATAGGTTGGCTGCATGTGCATATAGAGTATAGAGTATGTAACAGGGATCTTGGGAAGGGCAATTACATGGCCAACTCGTGACTGGAACATTTTTTGATGCTTCTCCTTGGATGGGTAATTCATCTTGATATGCGTTTAGTCTTCCACTTGAGATGATGCCAAAGAGCTTAGTTTTGATTACTTTTTAGTGCTTTTAAATCAAACTTTGGTTATTTTTGGAAACTTGGTTAAGTAAAGACATGTTTAAGTTGCCTGTTTTTTATTTCCTTTCCTTATTATTATTATCACACTCCACCTTTAAGCCCCACTGCATACAGTCCTTACTCAGATATCATTCTCATTACTGCCAAAGGTCAGCTAAAGGGGGGGGCAAGACCTCATTTCATTTTATTTTCCAACTCGAAGCAAAGTAGCAAAGCAGCAGCAGCAGCACAGGCAGCACGCTCCAAGCACATTTGCCATGTTTAGAATTAAGACTTCAGAGATGCCCGAGATGCTCCAAAAGAGCCCAAAACAGCCGCAGAAAATGGCAACGGACAGACAGACAGACAGAACCAATTCCGAAGGCAGGCAGGCCGGCAGCCTCAGGCCTCCGAGTCTCGATTCTTGAGTCTCGAGTCTTGAGTATCTCTCTCTCTGCAGTCTCGTCGAGTCTCGGGTCCAACTCATGTTACTCACGTTCCAAACGAGCTTTTGTCAACTTGTCTAAATGATTTTTGCACACTGTAAACAAGCCAAGACACTGCGACAACGGACGGACAATAGACAGACGGACAGTTGGAACGGCGACAACATTCAGTATTGACGTTGACCCAGCACGATTGCGATTCAGAAGTTGGGACGACTCCTCCGACTGCCTGGAGCTGTGTGTGTGTGCTAAGGATTCCCAACCTGAAGCTCAAGTCGTGTGTGATGATGGGCCAGGAAAATAGGCGGGGAAGGGGGCAGGGGCAGCGGCAGGGACAGAGGCAGAGACCAAGAGCATTCCCCGTGGGAGTCTTTTGTTATTGTTGCGCTGATCTTTGGAGGATTTTTCGTTTTCGATATTGTCGTGTAATCACGAATTTATTTTATTGAAAATCACTTGACAGGTGGCGCCTTATTTAACTAAGTTGTCAGGCCTTTAAGCTCGGAGGTTCAGGGAAATGGTTATGGTTATGGGAAATGCAAATATTGTTAGTCGTAAATGTTTTCTTTTTTTGTGGGAACACAGGTCCGTTTTGGCCAGCCAGACAATATTTGGTGGGGAAAATACGAGGCTTAGAATTGTGCAGACGGTTTTATGGTTGGTAAACTATTAGGAATAGTTAATGGAAGTTGATTTGTTTAAAGGTGAATTCATAAATTGTTCATTTGAATTGATGGAAAATATGAGTAGATAATTATAGGGAGTCTGTGTAATCTATTAAATGTCTTAAATTATATAGAAGTGGCTGGTAGAAATAGGATCATTCGATGGATTGAAAATCCATGATAAATATGCCAAAATTAAATGAATTTCATTCAGAAAGCTTGTCTCGATTTAACATTTTTAAATATATATAACATTTATGTGCAATTATTGACAATTTTAATTATGTAAATGTATTAAAAAATGAAGTAAATTATAATGTAATTGTTTTCAATAAAGTATTATTGATTAATTCTTTTGAATTCTCATTTAGAAAAATTAAATGAATTTACCCCCGAGGATGATCTGAAATATTCTTATTTTAGGGACTTTAAATCAATATTAATTAATACAATTTTTGTGGAAAAAACATTGCTTCAAAAATTTTATAACTAGCCAAGAAAGCATTAATTAAATGTATAATTTTGATGCAGTTTCTTTGGGATTATTAAACTTATATATTCCATTTGAAATGTAGTCAAAATCAGACCACCATATCCCAGAAAATATTATAAGAAAATTATTGATAATTTAGGTATTCATTATGAGTATCCCAAATATCAGAAAATATATTTATTTTTACGATTATGTATGTCTCTCATTTATCCCCATCGCTTGCTGACCTATCCTTATGCCACATACTTACACTTCCCACTAAGCACCTGGATCTTGAACTGCCTCAGCCTAAATCGATTCCGAATCGAATCTTCATCTCCAACTCCTTGCCATCTCCCATAATGGGAACAAATGACTCCCCCAGTAGGCCTCCTTATCGCGCCCTCAACAACATCTCGCACTCCATCGGAGGACAGAACAGAACAACATCGTTGCCGAATTCTCCAGAGAATCTGGAAGCGAGCTGGACAGAGAGAGAGAGAGAGTGAGAGGGACTCTCTAGAGAAGGCCTTGCACAATATAGTATATGATGTGTGGATGCTGGAGAGCCAAAGCCAGAACCTTGTCCCTGTGTGCGTGTGCTCTCTGATGCGAAAATACAAAAAAAAAAAAATCAGCAAAACCTGCTCCACCACCATTTGCAGCCTGCAGTGCGCCGCTCCAAGCTCGGCTCCACTCTCCATGCCACGCCACGCCACTCCACTTCACTCCGAGAGCCGCAGATGCAGCGCCGCCGAGATGAGATGACGACGACGGCGATGATGATGATGATGATGATGATGACGACGCTCTGGAGAGGAGTCGCCTCGCCGCCGAGAGTCGGACCAACAACATGCAACCAGCAGCAGCCAGCAGCAGGCAGCAACCTCCATCCAACCAGACCGACGACCAGACCAGGCCAACCGACCAGCGACCGAGGCGACCGACCATGTTTCCTGATGCGAGGCGATGCGAGGCGATAGTTTATCGCCAATTTTCGTGCCGTGCAGAGGTGAACGCGGACCAAAAACGTGCGAAAGGAAAGCTCAGCTCTGCTCAGCTTCCGCTGCCGCTGCCCAAAGGCGAGAGAGTTCCGTAGCCTCCGAGGCATCCGTATCGCAGCATCCGTAACGTAACCGTGTAACCGTGTGCACCCGTACATCCTACGGGTTCTGGTCTCACCTCCCTTCCCTCCGCCCCCCACAAGGCTGACTTTTTGAGACTTGCGATTGCCTCCCCTTTCTTCTTTTTTTTTGGCTGCCGTCGGAGATATCTCGTCTTGTAGTATAGGGACAGGGGATGAGCTGTGCTCAGCCAAAGGACTCCGACGACTCAGACTCCTCCCGACGAGACTCCCCCGAAAAACGGCCATGCGCGTTAACGGTAAATAATGGCCGCCATCTTGGCCCGAAACGGAATGTGCAAATATGTCTATATAATCCCCACCAAGTGCTCTGTGTGTGAGAGAGTGTGTGTTCGTGTGACGACACCAAATCAAAGATAAATAGCTAAAAAAGCTATTGCCGAAAACAAAATAAATAAATACTTAACAGGGTGGGTCGAGTGGATCAAATATATATATATATAAAGAGATATATCTAGGGGGCAGAAATAAGCAATGAAAATCTGTATAATATTGAATGATAAATTTCCTTTTATATTTAAATTTGAATTACAAATAAACTTCCAGAAATATTTCCAAATGTACATTCTGAAATATAAGCTTTAAAATTATATATTTTTTTGTTAAATAATATGATTAAATTTAAAAACAAAATGCTTTTTTAAACAGAATTTAAAAACTATCTTCTTCTTTTTAAAATCTCTTATTTTATTAAAAAAAATTCATGAGATTAAAAGCTTCCCTTCTACCTCCTTTAATATATTTTCTGCCCAAAAAAAACAATTAAATCGACCCACCCTAATGTACCCTAACCATATTCCAACATATATATATATAGCTCCCAGATAAGCATATATATAGTATAGAGGAGAACCCTAGTATGGAGCACCATGGCAGTGGGTTCGTGGCCTCGCCCTGGGCCGCCGTTTTGGGCCACCACTCGATGGCCTCCGATGCAGGATTCGCCGCCGCCGCCGCTGCGGCGCATGTCCAGAACCACTCGATGCACCACCCCATCCACTCGCATCACCACCATCATTCGCACTCGCATCCACATCCGCATCCACACTCGCATCCGCACCACCATCCGCATTTGGGTGCCGCCGGTGGGATGCCAATGGATCTGCATGTGCCGCAGGGATTCCCGTACTACAGGTAAATAAGCTACAGAGGAACCACCGCCAGGTGCACCTGGTGCACCTCTCTCTCTTTCGCTCTACCTATCTACCTAGCTCGCTCACTCTCTCGCTCTGGTTTTTGGTATGCAAATTTTTTGGGGGCGTTGCCATAGTCGGGAAAGCGGCATCCAATGGGCTAGAGAACATGGATGATGGAACTGCCCCTAACTAGAGGAAATTAATCCACTTAAGTACTTCCGTTTCTGGGGTGGTTGCAGAGTAATTATAATGAAGGAGGGTTTATTTATAAAAAAGGAGAACTTGAGGAAATTTGAGGTGAAAATGTACAAGGAAATTCTTAAGGAAAGATATTCTTCATGGTACAAACAAAGGTTTGAAATGTAATTCCCAAGTTTGCCATCTTCACAAAGTATGGGTAAGATCTCCAAAGGATTATCTTGCCAACATATTAATTTCCTTAAGTCCCTCCTTAATAATGAGAATCCTGCCCGCCACTTTTTCGCCAAACGAAGTCACTTTTGACCCTCACATGCCACACACCTTGCCACCTTTGGCATGGCCAAAAAAAACGTTGGCTTTCGCCACTCAAAAAACAGCGATAAAAATCCGGAAAAAATTTAATTTACCAACGAAATAAAGAGCAAAGCAGTCGGCGGTGGTTGAGGGCAGAAGAGGTCCCTGCAGAGGTGCCAACATCGATGAAACTCATTATTAAACTAATTGAATTTACGTGACAATAACACTTTCGACACTCACTCAGCGGCGGCCGATGAACGTTACACGAAGTCGGGCGATTGTCACGAGATAAGTACCCCTCCACCTCCCGCCCCTCCCCAGCCTTGGCCACTTATTCACTTTCCCCACTCCCAAAATCTTGGGGTTTCCTCACGCCAGAGACTCCTCCATAATGCATGGTTATTTTCAATATCGAAAAATGAAATCGGCATCAAAGAACATTTCGCCGCGGAATAGCCATGGAAGCCCAAGCTCAATCCTGGGCTCCACCGAGAGACCTCTTTTAGACATTCCCACAACAATATTGCAATGGCGATGTAATTCATGAACTCTGATTGGCGGTGGCCCGTGAATATGCCAAGGAGAGGCTGTAGTTAAGACCGGGACGGATATCGCGATATATTCGGAGAGTCCATGATGATCCTTTGACTACTACCAGTTGCTTTTTTTTGGGTTTAGCTGAGCTAGAGATGGGCAGGATATTGGTTTTGAGTTTAAAGCTGGAAACTAAAGGATAAACATGAAGTTTTAGTGATCTTTTTACAATAAAAACTAACTTCAATAATCAAAAAAGAACTATAAACAGCAGTTAGATATATATAATTTTAATAAAGAAATATATTTTATATAAATATATTATATATATTAATATTTCATACCGATATTTACGCTCAGCTTTAGCGCCTTTCCCGACCTTAGCTTTCCACTGCAACCCCACCGAACCCTGGCCACTATCCCGCCCGACTTCTTCTGCGCTCACACAATCAGCGTCTATCAGCATTTTTCAATTATATCGGAATAGCGTTATCCGTGGCTGGATCGCGTCAGAACGCATAATTACTATAATCACCTGAGTTATTACCTTGGCGAATATTGGCCAAGACGCGGACGCGGACGCGGACGGGGAAGTAATATTAAAAGCAACAACAACATCAAGCGAGGGGAGAGGCAGCCAAAAGGGCGGAATACAGAAATCTAAACTGTGATTGTTGTTGTCCCCCCTGCCTTGCCCCTCATCCTTTGATGGGCTGCCTCTTCTGATGATGTTGCTGCCTCAATTTCATTTTGGTCTTTTTCCCATTATTTTCATTTTATTTTTTCGCTTTTTTTTGTATTTTTATATTTTTGCTCATGCCTCAATTCGTTAAAGTTACATTACACTGAGAGAAGAGGCAGATTTTAGAGGGGGTCTGGAGATGGAAAAGAGTTTTGACCTAACTGGAAAATTGCAGGGACGTTTGTTTTTCATTACAGCCGACAACTTTGTTGCTGTTTCTTTTGGGGGGAAACACCAGAGGGGGGAGGTGGGTACGCGCCAGGAGCACGAACCGCATTTTCATTGCTCAAAGCGATCTCCACACACAATTTTCCACGGTCAGCCAAGGGGGATTCCAAGCTCTTTGCGGTTTTCGAGGCCAAGTCGGTCCCCCTTAAGCTTCCCCGCCCCTGGATGGGGGGGGGCTCTTAAGACCCCATCGCAGACAACGGTAACACCGCAGAAATGTGCAGTGAAAAACCATCATTTCAACAATTTATATTTCGAACGTGATTGGTGGACCTCAAGTATATCCCAGAGACAGATGAGCTCAGTCAGGGGGGAGGGAAAGGGGGGTCAGGAGGGGTACCAGGGTTAGTAGCACTGCAAGACAGCCATTAAGAAATTGCTGTAAAGCATAAAGAGCAAAATGAAACCGAACAAAGAGCACACACACAGAAAGCAGCAGAGCTCCTCAGCGCGAGAAAATGAAATAAAATGCAGCAGATTATGATTGCGATTATGCTGGGGCCCCACCGATGGGATATATATGGCGGGGATAATGGCGGGTATATGGCAAGTAAGTATGACGGGCATCTGGCGGGGGACAGACACAAACATATAAACTTGATGATGGGAATGAGCATATGAGAAACAGCGAATGGACATCAAAAGCGCCAATGGATATGGAAAATAAAAATGGGAAAACAAAATAAATTTAGAAGGAGGTAGAGAAAGAAAGATCATGAAATCCTCTAATTATTACTTCAAAAAGGGGGAATTAGATTAAAAATCTTAATAAATTCAGGACTCCAGGCTCCAGACTCCATTCACAAGCCACATCAGTCTTATCCCCGAATCTCAATCTGGTAACAAAAGAAAAGCCGCTGTTCAATCAGTAGTTTCCATCAGAAGCCAATAAGAAGAGAGGGAAGGCCCGGTGAAGGTGTTGCCCAGGCCCCACCCAAAATGCATTACGGCCTACACTTGTTCGGGGGCTCCTCTCCCCGCCACCGATCAAGAGATCCTCACTGGCTCTGCAGTGGTTCCCAGGCGGCATCCTGCAATCTCCGCCTCCTGCGGCCAACGTCACATTCAATTAAATTATGCAAATCAGGCGCAACACCATGCAGCTTGAGCAGGACGAAGCTCTTTGAACAGAAATTAACTTTCTGCCGGCAGCCCCCTTCGATTTCTCTCAACACTCCACCCACTCGCCGCCGCGCCTGAAGTTGCAACATCAACAGCAGCAGGAGCAGGAGCGGCGGCATCAAGTTGCAGGTTGAGGCAAATTACAACGTTGCCTCGGGCTCCTCAATTGGCTAAAGATGCAGCCTAAGGTGCACTTGGAGAAACGAGAGGGAGCAGCAGAAGGGAATCAATAAAATGAGGTTCCCAGAGAACCTTACTTAAAAGTTGAATAAAGCTGGACTTGTATTTAATATAATATAAATACAAAAACTAAAGCTTTAATTGAAGCTAAAAATTGCCCTCCCTTGCCTTTAACTTTGTAATCTTTTCAGAACTCAGGAAAACTTTTAAACATTACTTTCTATTGCCAAAACTTTAGGCCCTTTTATTTTTCCTCCCAGTGCACTCAAGTATTATCTGGTGTGGATGGCTTTTTCCAACGTATAGCAACGTTGATGAGCTTGATGTTCACACAGCCGGCAGGCATAAAGCTATTACACGGATACCAAACCACTCGCCAGTCGCCGGCGTGGAGGATGTCCTTGCTGCCGGCGAATCTCAAAGTGAGCCAACAATTTCATCAACGCCAAGACAAGTCGCCGGCAAGAAGCTCCTCCTTTTGGACTTGGGGTTCGGTTGCGGGTTCTTCTTCTGGTAGCGCGCAAAAATTAATTGAAATTCATGCCGTGTTACAATAACAATCATTAAACGGCACACACTCACACACACACACTCACTTTGTACACACACACTGGCACACCCAAGGGCCAACCCTACACAGCCTGCACACCCAGAGTGCAAAAGTACAAATCCCTGAGTGGAATATCAAATGTTGGATTAGCGCAATGATTAGCCAGCGATTCATAAATCGATGGATTGCACATTGGACCAGTGAGTCTATATAGCGACTAACAAGTTATGACTTTTGACTATGCGTAGAGATACTGAGATACATTCAGGGAGTATCGGGTTTTGGGTATCGCCTCCTCGGCAAGGAAAGGGCCCTGTTGCCGGTCTGATCATATAATTGAGATAAAAGTTCCAAGGGACCAACCCGAAAGTTCTTCAATAACCATCGACAAAAATCAAGTTAAAGATACAGGTTTCAAAACAAGATCGAAGTTTATATACTCTAAAATATATACTTTAATAAATTGAGGTGTTTAATAATTAAATAAAAATTTTTAAAGGAAGTTTCTATCAAAAGTTTTCTTTGCTGAATTATTAAAGTTATCAAAATTGATTGAGATTGCGAATTAAACTTATAGCCAAGTTCTCAAGCAGCTGCATTAAAAGATATATCTTATGTATTAGTTTCCTGCACAATAAATCGGTAAGGTCTTCTCCCCAAGTAAGTGTATTATTAAAAAAGTTGTAGGCTGAGCTTTACGCTTCCTTTTTCTTTTCCTTATATTTTTTGTTGTTGTTTTTCTTTTGCAAAAAAAAAACTTTACCAAACTTATAAATATGTATGAGAAGTTTTCGAAATTGTTGGAATCCCTGCCGACAACAATAACTGCAGCGGGAGCAGCGTCCGCAAGGTCGGTAGGGAGACAAGCTGGGATCGACGACGACGATGATGATGATCAGCAGAGTCAGCAAGTCGATCACTCGAACAGCAGTTCGTCAGGCAGTCAGTCAGCGGCCTGTGACTTCAAAAAGGGAGCCAGCGAGGATTCGTAAGGAGGTGGAGTCAGGGTTCGGGCTCAGCAACAGGCAATCATTGATCAGCGGAATTTAGAGCGAAAATTTGATATTAAGGCCAAGCGGAGGAAGGGCAGAAAACAACCGAAACAGAAATTACGTTAAAGGCAAAGCCAAAAAAAAAAAATTGTTAAAATAAAATTAAGCAGAAATAAACGCCCCACAAAAATATTGTTAAAGAAGAGGAAAGGCATTTTTTTGCAGGAGGTCAGAGATCGGAAATTGTCGGGAAACTACAAGTTAAAAACCTAATGAAAATCAATAAAAATCTATACAATAGAAATATCGGTTAAATGTATTTTTCAAGTGCACAGTTTGCTTTTAATATAAATAATTGTCCACAGCTACCGCAAAGCCGCGTCTCTTTTGGGCACAATCAATAATGATAGATAGGCCACCGAGGGGAGGGTGCTGGGAAGGATTGGGCGAATGGCTGCTGGGGGGGATCGCGTGTGTGATCAGTGTCCAACCACAAATCGCTTTGGGGCCTTTGACAGCATCATTCAAAAAGTAAATACGATCTGTCGTTGCCTCGGAGTGGAGCATGGAGCAGATCGATCCGCAATCGACGGACAGGGTTTTGCAATGATCGTGATGAAATTCGCCAATCGAACAGCAGGAAACTTTTTGGAGGCGATTCCATGGTGACGGTGGGAAAAATCTACTACATATGGGTTTTGTTTCTCGGGGCGGAGGCGGAAAAAGCTTTTAAATATTTGAATTAATGAATTAAATATGCCACAAGTATGAATTTATAAATAAAATGTGCTTAAAATGAGCGTAAATATATTTTGAAAAATTCTAAAAACCTTTCAAATATTTTTTTAATAAATTAAATATTTTTTGAGATACAACAAATTTATAATTCATATTTTACATTTATTTTTAAATTAAAGAAATAAAAATTAAATTGACATAAAATGTCAGAAAATAATCTTTAGATAAACCAAATAATTTTTAAAGTGTCCTAAAAATTTGAACGATTTTAGTTAATAAATTAAAAATTTTTCCTAGGTGCTAGATCTCTTTTTAAAATAATTATTTAATAATTTAATTTTGGTTCTGCAATCAAGTTCGTTTCCTAAGTCTTTTGTTTGAGTTGTTTACCTGTTGTTAGCCTTAGATTAAAACGTTTTGTGGTTAAATAAAGTAACATTAAAATTAATAAATAATTATTTTAAAATATTTTAATAATAAAAAAATACATTTGCAATTCATTTTCATTCTTCTTTTTGCTTATTTGACTTTGTTTTGTATTGTTTTGTCGCAGGGGAAAAATTAAGTATTAGACAAGGACTTGGCACTTCTTTGAATACCAAAACCTTTACCTATGAACATCCTGCAGTAAATATATATTCTTAATTAAGAACCCTTTAAAGATATGCCATCTCCCCGCCTGTTGACAACCTTACTTATCGTTTTTTAAGTATGTACAAACATCGTAACCCCTATCGAAGGGCGACTGCGCAGGGGCTAGTTAAATGTGCAGATTACACACCTTATTATTATGAAATATGTTCCATAATTATGGCCACTCCGGGTGAGCCAAGAGACAGCCTCTTAATAGCCGGCTTTGGCCAGGCCCTTATGTAATTTCCACTGCTCAGTTTAAGTTCGGAGCAGACCCTAGACCGACCTACCTGCCTTCCTATATTGAAAGTCCTGGCGACAACACAATGTCTCGAATGCCGAAGGGGGAGGGGAACCGAGACTCCGGCCACTGCTGGCTCCTGTCTTCCTCCTCTCATGCCAATTTATTTATGGTGCGGTACAAGTTTTTACGCACTCAAGTGCTCTGAGACTAATTGGGCACGAAACGCAATCAAAGTGACGACGACAACGATGTATTGGGCCGATCCAGCTCCCGATCCCGGGTGACACTCACTGAAATCGATGGCTGGCTGGCTGGCTCGCTCGATCGATCGGCTGGATGGATGGATGCCAGCCAGGCCAGACGAGGTGCACAGAAAAACCAAACGATGGGCAAGCACTCAGACAAAAATATATTTTTCCAATAAAATTAAATGAAGTTGAAAGGTTTTTAGAGGGAAAATGAATAATTCTGTTTTTCTAAAAGGCTTTGTAACTGTTTCATTGTAAAATTCGTTGTCATTGGGACTTAACTCAAGAGGTTTTTCAAATTATTATTTACTTATTGTATTAAATAAATATATTTTAATTATGGCTTCTTATTTTACAATTATCTCGAGTTTTTCATATATTTTTCCAAGTGATTTTACTTCAGAGGGCGACCAGAGAATACATCGATCGATGATTCCGATCGCTTGAACTTTATATCTCGGCTTTGATTTGTGGCCCTCAACCCGAGCTCTTGGCCAGAACCGGAGAACCGGAGTCGTTCGTCCAAATAGTTGGCCTATGTTCTACACAATTATCTGTTATTATCGAGCTTTATTTTAGTCCTTTTTCATTGCGCAGCAATGTTGACATCTCATTGCTGCAGGAGGAGCCTTTTATGCCAACACTTAAAAATAGCAGCCACAGGAGATGTTCGCCTGCCCTCCCCCCTTGCTGACGCTCTTTCTCCGATCTTGGAGAATTCCTCGTCATTCCCCAGCGATCGTTGAGGGAGAACACGTGTCTCCCAGTGGGTTGGGAACAATGGGAGATGGGTGGTGGGTGGGTGAGTTGGAACTTTGGAGAAGCAAGAGAAGGTATCAACTGGCATTTCATATTTTTATACAATAAATTATCTACCACTGTAGCCTATGAACTCGATTATAAATATAAAATTTATTGACTTCCTTGGTAAAACCCCAGCCAAAGCATTAGTTGAAAATCTCCGCCTTTGAAAGTTTCTCAAAATCAAATCTCATTCCACCATAATTGAACACTTTCTTTCCCTGACTCCTCCCTCGAGGAGACGCTTGACCTGCGACTACCGATGATGAACTCAATCAAATCGAAATTAAAGGAAGCCAAGAGAAAAAATCCGCGAAGCAAATTACAATTTTGATAATTGCCCCTGAATGCTCTCGACTCGAATCACTTCCTTTCCCCCTGGAACGGCATCAATCGATCGATCGACGGGCCACAAAACTGCCGAAAAAGGGTCAGCGAATTTTCGGGGATGGAAAGAGTGAAAGACCGCGAAATAGGGTTTCCTGGGTTATACCTTTTCGGGGGGGCAATGATTTACGACTCCAGGAGGAGAGCGAAGAGCGCGAGCCGAGGAACAAATCAATAAATTTTAGATCGGTGCTTGCACTTGATTATAAAGTGGAACTCGGCATATATTTTGTCCAGTTGTTGTATAATTTTAACAGATTGCCGGTTTCATATGCGCCGCACTTCCTGTTGACCTTGTGGTTTCATGGATATTGATTTTCTTGGCTAATATAAGGATGTTAAATTTGATATTAGCTTAGAATTCCTTGCACTTCCTGTTGACCTTGTATGTATATATCTTTCTGTTAAAACCCTGCTAATACCTCGATCCCATCTCCATTACAGATACCGCGAGGATGCTCTGTGCTGGGGCGACAGGTGAGCGAAGCCAACAAGTGAGCCGAGACATTTATCGGCTAATTTAATTTATTTAGAAAATGCCACAGCTTTTTCCCGCCGTAACAGCTTCACGCTAATCGAATTCAACAGCCCGACTTAAATGCGATCTTTTTTTTTCTTGCTGTGGCTTTCTTCTGCTCTCCCCTCGTTACCCTTCTTCTCAACTTCTCAACCATTTCTTCTTGCAGAAAGTCCATGGAGGAGATCGGCGCGGCCCAGTCCTCGGTGAATGCGCGGTAAGTGTTAATGTTACCGTAAATGATTCAGTTCCCCCGATCCAATCCCGATTCAGCCTCGATGGCAGCCCCTTTCTCAGCGCCACCTGACTTGGCGGCGACTGCGCATCGCATTTGTTAGCATAAAATTATTGAATGCCAGAGAAGTCGTCGTCGCCGCTGGCTCCGAGTCCCAGTCCCCATCCCCATCCCCATCCATTGCCGTGTTCACCAGTCGGCGCGACAGACGTCAAAGGCGCATCTATGAGATACCTGGTATCCGCGGCTAAGACCAGAAACCGTTGCTGCCAGCTTTCAGGGTATCCTAATGCCAGGCTAGGTTAGGTTAGCTAAGAGTTTTATTAGATTTTTAATTGAAATCAACAGTATATTTAACAAATAAATTAATTTAAACCCTCTAAGCACTTTATAAAAGCAACTTTGAGTCAAAGAAAGGACTTTATGTGTCTCAAAGGTACTTGTAAAAACTCTAAAACAATCTGCGAAACAAATGAGAGAAGGATTCGACTAACTTTAATTATCTTTCAGTAAAATATCCCAGATTAACCCTTAATATTCCTGAGCTAATCTAGTGTAGAGCCAAGTTCGACTCGATGCCCAGGCTCTGGCACTTGATGTGCGCTGTCTGGCCGTTTGCTGACTTGTTGTCTTGTTCTCGTTTTGTTATGACATTTTACATTTTTAATGGGAATTCTCACATAAAAAGTACAAATATCGGACTAATTGGATTTATCTCGAGGCTGTCGCGCGTTGTCACACTCTTTTTCTTGACTCGATGCCGGAAGATCTGAAGAAGACGCGGTAAGCAGAGGGGGAGGAGGAGGAGGAGGAGTGGAATCCTAGACAAGTTCTCCTTCTGGTTCTCAGAGACTATGATGGACTCCTCTGGTAGGCGAGTCTTGTAGCAATTAGCTGTAACCCAGCAGTGACCAGCAGCAGAGCAGAGCAGAGTCCCAATTCCTTCCCGAATCCGAATCCGTTTCCAATGAATCGATCATGTGAAGATCACAGAGCGTAGAGAGCAATAACAAGCAATGCAGCAATGAGGTAAAGTTGCATTGCTCAAATTGATTTCTGCAATTAATTGAACAACGCAAATGACAAACTGACAAAAACAAAGCGAGGCAAAAACAAAGCAAAAGTGAAGAGCAACAAAAAAACCTGGAGCAAATTCCAGTCTTTCAACTGCTCTTCAGGGCCCCCGCCCTCTCTCCATCGATTTAAACCAACCTCGAGCCATGCCAAGAATGCACTTTGGCTCCCGAACACGCTTCCAGCTCGCGAGCAGTCACCGCGAGGGACAAGTCCTGGCGCATCTTCAGAGGGTATAATTGGAGGGTGTATCAGGCTGATGAATAACTTGTATTTAATATTGATTGAAAATAATACATATTTAGCTAAATTTATTTTATTTTATCCTTTCCAGCATGTCCCCTTTATTTTTATTATACTTTAACTTGGTCATAAAGTAGTTGTCATTTTCTTGCTTTTACTTTACTCATTTTTTATGATCTGCCACATTGGAGAGGCAGCCAGTGGCAACACAGTTTCGGAAGGTGCAAGAATATTAATTAATAATTCCAATCACAACTGAACACTTTTGTGCTGCCGCAGGAATCTGAATTATTTAACTAAATACCAGAAAAGTGAGCGACAAGCTAACCGGAGTTGAAAGGAGAAAAAGAGATTTTAAAAGGGGGTCAGAAGAGATTTTTTTATTATATTTTATTTATATATATATTTATTTATTTTTTTGCTTTGTTTCGATAATTTACCAAAAGTTAACGAAAACTTTATAACCATGAAAAGTCTGCATTTGACTGGAAATTGTTTACTATAGAAAACCCATTAAATGAAATTGACTTGGGCTAAATATTTAATATAATATAAAAACAAATATCTTTGAATTTGTACTTTCTTTTACTTGTCATAAAATCGAATAATATCATATCTTCATTTATTTCAAGTAAACTATCTTTTAGCTACATTCAAATCCTTTTAGAAAACCATTTCTTGCAAGAAGAAAGCCACAAAAAGTTAATTCCAACCAACCATTCAACCATATTCATCATTTTGGCCCGAAAATGTTATTACCCAAGCTCAGAGATCTCAAGATCTGGAGACCTGGAGACCAGAAGAAAGCATCCCAAAGAGAACGTTTCATCGGAAGCACGCACAGCGGCGATAATGATCACGCTCCCGAACTGCACTACTCCGATTTCATGGCTTCTTTCGTTTTGTTGTTTTATTGCTTAATTGTTGATCTCTGTTGTGGTTTTGAATTATGAACATCCCCCCTCCCCCCATGTCTGTTGACACTGCTTTCGTTTTGTTTTTATTTTGTTTTGCGTTGTGTAGCACAATCGAGGTCCAGTTAGGTCATAAAAAGAATCTCCTCCGATGTGGCAAGCAGATAATGCATTTCTCTTGGCTACTCTTTTCGGGCGGGTTGCAGCCACAGGCACTGGGAACAATATTGTTTTAAAAAGGAAATCTAAGGAGAGGAAATCTATATTATATAAAAAAGTATACATTTTTGAATATAACATTTTTCATTTCAATTCGGAGCTAAGAAAAACTATAAATAAAATATTTATTTACCTTTAAATAAATGAGTTACATAATTAATTCAACAGACCTCAGATCTTTCTTATTCCCAACTTTCTGTTTACATATTTTATGTTTTAATTATTATTTTATATTTTATAATTAAATTTGTAAAATTTTCTCTTCATATATTTTAGAATTTTTACACTTATTCTCCCAATTTCTTTAAGTGCAGCAATGATTATTCTGGAAATCATTTTGTTTAGCTATTTTATCACCTTGCGTCAGTTTTATGGTGTCTCGGCCTCGCCTCCTGGCCAGTAAAGTCCGGGGAAAGAGAGTGAAGAAAGGAGAAATTGTGACAGATCGGCGATCGTGGTTAGTTTATTGCTTCCTCCTGTGACTCCTTCACTGAGAATCCTCTCGCTTATCTTATCGTGGCGATCGCGTGTTCATCGATCGTTTGTGAGGCGCCCTTAAATGTTGTCTCTTCTCTGATTTGGTTTCTGTTTTTTTTGTTTCTGGTTTTTCGCATTTATTATTGTTTCATTTGGAACCTGACCTGGCAAACAACACGTTCAAGTTTCTATTTGAAATGGACGCCTCGTGTGTCCGAGTAAGCGTGATGGATGCATCAACAGACAACTTTACGGACTCTTTAGCCCGAAACCCTCAAGGCCCCAAACTTAATTCCTTAACAGGTTCCCTGACCAATCCACTTCCTTTGGCTTTTTTGGACTTTACTGCAGTACAGTAAATATTTTATGATGACTTTATCTACCTTAATTTTTACACAAGGATCTAAAGGGACTTCAGCAGGCTAAGCAGCCTAATTTGGATTAATATTCTTTTCATAATTTAACATTTATTTAAAATATATAATTAATATGGACACTTCTGAGCTTTTGGTCACCTCCGATGACTACTGTGGCGTCTCCGTGAGAGACGTGATGTGCTGTGATGTGGAGGAGGCCGGCGCAGACGTGCGCCAGACACTTGAGCTTTAGTTCTATCCGCTCGCTCTCGCTTTTTCATTCATAAAAGTCATGCAGCAGCGGATTCCGAGGCTCCTGACTGGAATACTACAAGTGGTTTTTTCGAAAAACCAAAGCAGAAAGCGCTACTGAAACCGAAACCGAAATGAAAATTCATGTCCATGTTCCCAGCGTTGCCCGCAGCACGCACACGCACCTCAAATTGGCGAGGGGGTTGGTTACCCGGGTAGGTAAGTGGCTTCTAAAGGGGAGGAGGGGGGTTGTGGAGTAGGATATGCGGTTGAGGCGCCCCCACACGCATCGTTGCACGTTCGTGGCCATTGTCCTCGGGCAATCCAGTTACCGTCCACAATCGCCATCCACATTCGCTTTCCACACTTGCAGTCCACACACTCTGAAAAAGTCTAAAGTTTTTTAAGAACCCGCCAGAAAAATACTAGAAAAGGGCAACGTTTTTATAAAGCATATATTTTCGCTCAGTGTACACGCATTGGCCAATTGCCGACCTACAGAAGAGAGTTCTTTCACGCGCCCCCGGACAATTTCAATGGCGGCGGCCTGCCGATGACGATGATGACCACGATGTCTGCTCGGTGTCTGGACGTGAACGTGAACATGGACGTGAACGTGGATGTGGATGTGAACGTGGACATGGCCAACAGCCCTCGTTTTGCCTTCACCCCCAGCCCCCAGAAACCCCTCGCATCCTCGCATTTATTCCGGAAGCGCGAACACTTTCCACGTTCGATTTTTATGGCGAGCGCGCTGGATTCGAGTTCCTCATTCATTGTCTACTCGGCCGACCAACCAACCTCTTCTTCCTTGCAGCTCTAGCTCTTCTTCTCGTTGGACACTGCCCCCCCTGTAGCCCCCCTCTGCGCCTGACCCAAGCACTTGGCACGTTTCCTTTTTAAAATTCACAATTGCCGCCGCCGCCGCTGCCGTTGCCGCTGCCGTAATTGTGGGAGAATTCGCAACGCCAACTTGTCTCCTCTACGCCATCTCACTCACTCTCTCCTGAGAAATCGATCACGTTTCGGTTTCTACACATGTTCCAGTTACGATACGCTTACGTAATGTCTATACCACAGCTCCTCCTCCTCCCTGGGACCAGGACTGGGCTTGGGGTTGGGGTTGGGGTTTCCGAAAGGGGGCAAGCTTTAAATTGGCCGTGGTTAAGGCCAAGACACAACGACTTTGCTCTAGTTTGCTGCGAAAACAACGGAAATTGGCAGTTGAATTAGGGAAAAGGATGGCAGGATTGAAAATGTTTGATTAAATGAATTGGTTTGTTTATGGTATTTATTGTTGAAATATACTATTTAGTTCCGTGATTTGTTTACTATTTCAGATAATTTGCTTTGCTTGATATCCTTGCTTTGTATCCTTGAAATCTACTTGAAAATAATTGGATAACCGATTTTTTTTAATTTTTATTTGCAAAAAAATTACAAATAAATTTGGACTTAAGCCCAGGAATGAGCCTAAAGGAGATATTCAGGGAAAGTTATAAATATTCAGATTCGCTTTTAAAATCTACAAAAAATATACAATGAAAAATTCAGAAAAATAACACAAACAATTTTAAAGAATTTTGTATTTTTAAGTTTCAAAAAAATCCAAATGTTATCCTTTTTAATCCTTGTTTTCCTACATTTCAATCACTATCCCTTTGGACACTTTCCCCCATTTCCCCCATTAAGTTTTCAATGTTTCAAGCCAGCGAAATGGTGACCCACACCTTGATTACAGCGGGGTCCTTGCTTCCTTCCTTGGAAATTAAAAGGATGTTGCTCCCACCCGCTCCTGCTGGAGCACATAAAAGAGACAGCTTCTGTCTGTGCGAGCCTGGAATAACAAAACGTTGCCTCGTAACAGCTACCTGTCCTTCCTCTCGCCCGCCTATGTGCTGCTGCCAGGGTTCAGGTTCATTCCGCAGGACATCCATCCGCAGGCTTTACTTCTTCGCTTCTCATTGGCATTTCGGTCACATACACAAACACACATAAAAAGGCGCGGCAACGGCCACAACACCCACGCAGTGCGAGCGAGCCAGCAAGCGAGCGAGAGAGAGAGGCAAACTCCCAAATGTGTAAAGAAGTAAACTAATTGCTGCGCGTGCAGCAGCGCCAAACAAAAGCCCCAACATCTGCTCTCTCTTTCAGTTTTTCTAGTTGCCTCTCTGTCTTTTTTTGGAGTATATAAACGCGAATGAGATGGCGCTAGGGCAAACCAGTTTGCCAACAGGCACGTCTCACCAACCATCCCTTTCTGTCAGCTCGAGCCGTCCCGGTCGCTCGTCCGCCTCAGATGCGACTCATTTTGTATGCGCACAATGTCGATTCCGATTCGACGCCGCGTCACGTCCCGCCCATTTGCACGCACACACGCTCCCGCCCCTCACAGGGTGTGTGTGTGTGTTGGACTGCTTAAAATGCTACTGGCGCTCCTCGCACATGACTCTGGTGGCGGTCAGGTGCTGCTCACCCACACAGGCACAGTCAGCGGAAGAGTACTAAGGTGGCTCAATTTTTGTTATAAAAAAAAACAAAGGATTTTTAGATATTTTATTTTAAGGATCATGGATTAAGGATACTGAATTTTTGATAGATTTTTTAATGAAATATTTGATTTTGAAAGGAACCCAGAATGACTTAAAGGATACGAAAATTTTTTGTTATCAACAAAACAAGAGATTTTTAGATATTATTTTAAGGATCCTGAGTTTTTGATACATTTTACTATAAAATATTTGATAATTAAAGGATGGGTTCCTGATCAAATATTTTATAGGTAAATGTATCCAAAAAATACAGAATATTTTATATTATCATGCCTTAAAGGATACGATATTTTGTTACGAAAGAGTCCTCTGAGAAACGAGTCACCCTGATTCACTTGGAGTCGTTGCCTCGGCTGCTCCATCAGCCTTCGTGCCACGTTTCTTTCTGCCTCGGCTGCGGCTGTGTCACCCCCGAATTTCAGCAGCGTTTTCTCGCTCGCTCATACAACCGCCTCTGCCTCGGCTGCCTCGCTGCCGCTCTTTTCCTTTTTGCCCTGCTTTGGTTTTGTTCGGCTCGGGGACTCGAACGTGACTCTGGGATTATTCTGCACGTAATCTTCGCCAGAGACGGACGTATCGTAGCTCTCCGTGTACTCCGTATACCGTATACACCATACACCCGTATTCCGTATTCCGGTGGAGCGTTCGCCGTGCCATCGTCAGCGTCATCAGCTGCAGTTTCACGTACGCAACCCGGCCGTGCAAGTGCCTCCCATATCCGTCTCTTTCGCTCCGGCACCAGCTCTCCGACTTTCCCAGTGCGTACCCGTAATTGGCAGCAGGTCTCCGTCTCCGAATACCCAAACCCAAACCCGAGCAGAAGCCCGGAGACGTGCCAAGTGCCCGGAGATAAATGAACTGGACGCGGCGCGCCTCATTTGAATGCCAATCGATTGACGGCTAGTTTCCCGATCCGGATCCACATCCGTATCCGTGCAGTGCGTGACCCTTAGAGTCGGTCGCTGGGTAATTGGGGACACGTACCACACGCGCGTCTGGTGTCACGGACACAAAAGGATGCGGCGGCGTCCCTGAATCCTACCTAGCCCAAGGCAGCCAAAACCAACCAAACCAAGTGCAATATTTACTAGTGAAAATGTGTCAAGTGTTGAAATTATAAAACTGCGAATTAACTTGGAAGATACTCAAAAAAAAAACCAAATAGTCCAAAGATAGTCCTTCGATAAGCCACCAGAGCGACATGTTGCCTTATCAGGCAGCCGTGGCCATGGACTACGCTGGCTACCAGCGACAGCCAACACCGGGGCATCCCGGCTCCCACATGGCCACCATGAGCTCGCTAGCCATGCCGGCGGTGCCATTTAGCCACAGTTGGATGGTGCCCACTCAGGATCTGTGCGCCATGCCGCCATACAACAAGATGCCGGGACATCAGCAGCCGCCAGGACCCGGCATGCATGCCCAGCAACAGCCCATCGAACCGGGGTTAGTAGTCAGCGAAAAAAGATTTCTTAAGAAACTATCATTATACATTCAAAGAGATCAGAAGCAAAGGATATAGTGATCATTGTAGGGCATCCAAGAAGTCCAAGCTGGCCTAAGCCGAAATAGTCATCTTCATGTTAACATTTTGTGGGCTCTTAAATTTATTTTAATGCGCTCATCACCGGCTTGAAGCTTCGTTTTGCTTGGCTTTATCTGAAGCCGCCTCGGCTTCTGGCTCTCAACTCGAGTTGTCTTCAGTTTGTAGCCTCGGTTTGGATTACTGCGTCTTTGACTCGGGCTCCGCAGCCACGAAGCTGGAGATCCGTATCGCAGCCGAGAAACCGTCATAAAAATATTTTTGATAATTAAAAAGAAACCCCGACTTGGGGCTTTGCCACGGGCCAAGCCAGTTTTCCCTTTGCCACTTGCTTTTTGTTTAAAACAAAAAAAGAACTGGGCATCAACAACAACAGAAATTTTAATTAGTTGTGTTGAAATTACGTTTAGTGAGATGTCAGTGGACTTGGCGGTATGTTACAAGCCCTGTAAATGATTTCCTAATAAAACTTCGAGGGAAACGTTATTTTTTGGGTTTAGAAAAACATTAATCGTGGCCTCGTCAATATCGAAATGCCATTCAAATCCAGGCAGGCAGGGTGAGTGAGATATGTCCGCATCGGAGGTGTTGCCTTGACAAATGATGTTCGGCCTCGATTTTAATTTCGCATGAAATTCGCCACTGTCTAACAGAGGAACAAATTGCCTGTCATTAGCGTAAATTGCCTAAAAATTTGGCACAAAATTGCAAGTTACAGGCATTCCTTTTGGTTATTTGTTTCTCAACAAAAAAAAAGATGATTAGGAACCAATTTAGGGAATAAATATATATCAGTTTTTTAGGTAACTCCTTTTATGAGTCTTTCTATCTCTCTATCTTCATCTCCCTTGAGCAACTCCTTTTACACTTGATTGGCTTTAAGTTTGCAAATATTTTTATAGTCGGAAAACCCTGATAGGAATTCGATTAGCGGCTTAATGCAGGAATTACAGGATCCCTAGGCTGGTTAAGCGGCTTACTGCGGTCAGAGAAGGAGAGCGAAAGTCACCCAATCTTACTTTTATTTTCCCTTTGTTTAAGCCTGGGTTCTCACAGCACAAGGATAAAGGCTAGGGAATAAAGGATATAAAGAGTGTGGCCTCAGGGGCCTTTTGTCAAGGTAAAAACAGCACTGAGTACCGTTATTGCTTTATCAGTAGTGCGTCTTCTTTTCTCCTGCTGCTCCTTTTTCAGACATGGCAAAGGACTCAGCGGGTCAGCTGTCCTCATAAAATGGCAATTCGAAGAAAACTAGAAAAGAATTATTACACAAATTTGTTCTAATAAGATAAAGAAAGAAGTCTGTGTGGGTTCATTTCATTAAATAAATTATTAAATATAAATATTATTAAATAGAAATTATATTAAATCGCCATACCCTCTGAAGTTCATGTAGCGCACAAAACTGATTTCACTGCAGGTCAAAACAGCAACCACAAAGAGTTGTCAACAAACTTAAATTATGAAGGCTTGAAGCCAAGTTTTTTTTTCCGTTTCCAACGAAGATGCTCACAGAGAGATGGCCGCCAGCAGATAGCGGAACCGCAGAAGGCAAAGCAGATCCATATCCATGGCTACATTCACATTCACAATAACTGTCTTGGGGATCGGCGGCGGCGGTGAATGAAAAGTTTTCTGGGCATTTAGGGAAAATAACATAACAAAACTGGAAGTTGAGGTGGAGATGAGATCGTTTTTGGTAGGCGGCAATTTCACAGGCATTCAGGGGGGGATATGTGTGCTGGGAAAACGTAATGAAAACATCAGCAAACGACGAGAAGCTCGCACTGGGAAAGAGAGTTCTCTCACTTACGACAAATGAGCTGCCATTTGTCCAGGGACAAACTGTTGTCTGTTGCCAGGCTATTGTGCCCGAGAGACCCTAGAAACCCTTCACTCCACCCTCGCCGAGAGCGCTGAAAGGCTGACAAATGCCTGGCAATTAGTTAGGGTTTCGGTTTGACACCATTCCATCACAAAAGCCGTCGGGTTTGGCCAAACAAATGGCCAAAGATGCGGCTCTGACAGGTGCGAAGAGGAGTCTCCTCTTCCCATCGATCGGCCATTCGTCAGTGTCTACTTATGTAAACTGATTTATTTTGTCCCTTAAATATTGTATTTATAATAATTTCAACTTATTTATTGACAGCATCCTGGAGCTGCGCAAGGAAAAGTCAAGGGATGCGGCGAGATCACGTCGCGGCAAGGAGAACTACGAGTTCTACGAGCTGGCCAAGATGCTGCCCCTGCCGGCAGCCATCACCAGTCAGCTGGACAAGGCCTCCATCATAAGACTGACCATTAGCTATTTGAAGCTGAGGGACTTTTCCGGTCACGGTGACCCGCCATGGACAAGGGAGGCCTCCAGCAGCAGTAAGCTTAAAAGTAAGTAAAAGCCAGCTTCAACTTTGTGGCTTTCTAAGTGATTTAATAAGCAAATAATCTCATTAATTTTATAAAAAAGAAATTTAAGTTTAAAAATTATATTAAAGCTTAGTTTTTTTTCGATTTAAAGGAAACCTCTTCCCCCAGCAAACAGTCTTGAAACTAAATCTATTTGAAGCCCGGAAACTATAGATACTTTTTTAGTAAATACCATTAAACCCTTCCAAAAAAAGTGTGTGTGTGTTTTTAAAGAGAAATTTCCGTTGGCTCATTTGCATATGTGCGCTAAGACGACCGCCATATTGACTGGCAGCCATGGCCGATAGGTTTTCGTAGGGGCCAAAGAGAGAGAGGCGGAAGGGTTCAAATGAGCGGCCATAAAAACCGAAAGCGGAGACATGGAGAGACCTGGCTTAAGTGAAATCAAAACTATACTTAATTTTTTGCGCAAAATTATGCTCATAACGCGCACCTTAGCCAGCTCAAAGTTGTTGTTTGTACTTCGTTTTGGGATTTAGCCAAATTTGCATAAAATATCGTTATTAAGCGCAATTTATTTTTATTTGCTGCGCATGCGCGGCCATTTTCGGTGCCAGTCTTGCGGGTGACAGTTTGTGGAATTTCAGAAGGCCCCCATTAAAGTGATCGATCGATTGGCTGCCAGAAGCCAGGCATTGATTACTGTACTTGAAAAGTACTTGGAATAAACTGAGGATGATGATTCATTATAATAAAACCAAGACACTTAGGAATATTATGCGTAAAGCTGGCTTCTTTTAAAAGATTAAATATTTAACTAAAAAAATATATTTCCATTTTAAAGAAGAACCCCTCACAGTTAGCCATCTTTGTTGGGGCAAAGTACAGAGATATTCATGGGGTTTGAGTTGGCCAACACACAGCAACATTATCCAAGCAATTCCTCAGCCACGTCATGCTCCGGCGACGTTGACAATGCATTGTCACGTCAAGTGAAAAAGGCATTCCACGACGACAGCCCACGACTTGGCCAGGTCTCAGACAGTATTCAAAGGCTGCCAACTGGCAGCTAAACTGGCGAGAAGTGCACTTACAGAAAAATCTCTAAACCAAAAAGCGAGCTAAAAACCAATATAATAATTAATGATTCAATGTTTTCTAAACAGGATTATAATTTATAAAAATATTTAAACACATTTCTAGGATAAAACCATGAAGAATTAGCCATTGAATAATATTTATTTTTTGTGGCCGTGCGTCAACTGTCAAAGTGGCCAAAAGGCAGTGGCGTGAGTCGGCAGAGGGCCATCAAAAAGCCAAAAAGGTAGTCAAGGCACTAAAAAATAATCCAAAATCAATGGGGCGTTATGTGTGGAGGGGAGGGCTGTGGAAGGCAACGCCTTCATCCATTCAATTGGATTATTATGCGAAACTAAACCCAATATAGCACAAGGAGCTGTAGCTGGCGCTGGAGTTGGAGCAACAAGCTGCGGGGCAATAAAAAGCACTTCAATTTGACCCAAAAAAAGAGGCAGAAAGTGGGTGCTGCTGGGTGGGTGGGTGTAAGGTCATTAAGGCAGGCACACAGCCACATATGGCAAAGTCCGAGCGGAAGCGGAAACTGTTTGCCAACTTAGCGCGTCGACCGCTGCAATTCACTGGGGAATCGCTCTCTCGAATTCGAGATGGGGAAATGGCGGGGGAGAAATATTTGAAATGGTCTGAAGGGCCCTTCGATTTGCACTTGTGCGAATTATGACTCGCCCCGGTCGGTCGGTCAGTCAGTCAGCCGTCGTCCATAATCGTAAAATTCTATAATTGAATTAAATAAATATACGCCTCCTCCGCAGGATATGGGGTTGGGCATCAGCTGAGGAAATATTGAATGTCCGTTTTGATATTTACGATGCCCTGCGGTTATCCTCCTAGTTCCTGTTGTCTTTTCCTGGGTTTAGGAGTTTTTGGGGGTCTGGAAGGAGGCCATAACTCAAGGGGCGCACCGCAACACATGCTTCCAGGAAGGAAAAAATATTTATTTATTTATTTTTGCCTGGCCTAAACAAGTACTACTCAAAATTGATCAAATTAGGAAGGTTTTCTCTATAAAGGATGGGTTTCTGAAAGGATTTTTTGGGTTCTATTTAAATATTAGTATTTGATTTATAAATTAAAGTTAATTTTAAATGGAATAACCACTTGATTTGTTTTAATTTTAATAAAATCAATTATAAAATTCCCTCTTTAAAAGTCCATAACTTTTCCCTGTGCATACTTTTCCAACCCTAAACTAAACCCCGCCTCAACTTTCTCTCTCCAGGTGCCGCCATCCGTCGCAGTCCCGCCGTTGATTTGTTCGAGCAACATCAGGGCACCCACATACTGCAGGTAAACACACATCGCTTGGCTTGCCATCATCACGAGCGATATGCTAATCCAGAAACCCCTCCCATTTTCTAGTCGCTGGATGGCTTCGCCCTGGCTGTGGCGGCCGACGGACGCTTCCTGTACATTTCGGAAACGGTGTCCATTTACCTGGGCCTGTCGCAGGTTGAGATGACGGGCAGCAGCATATTTGATTATATCCACCAGGCGGATCACTCGGAAATAGCTGAGCAACTGGGTCTGAGCCTCACGAGCGGCGGTGGCAGCAGTGGCGGAGGTGGTAGCTCCGGTGGAGGCGGCGGCGGTTCGGGAACGGGCATGGCCTCGCCCACATCCGGAGCCTCAGACGATGGCAGCGGCACACACGGTACGAATAATCCCGACGGTGAGTCAAGTCCGAGTTGTCCAAAGACCAGGAGCGGGGAGAAGTCCTGGGGTGGGTTCAGGAGACTAGTTTCTCGGAGAGGAAGATTCAGAGTTCCCTCAAAGGGGATTTGCTTAAATGAGGAAGCAGTAGAGGGACCTTTCACCTGGCAAGAATTCAAACTAATCCTCAAATTTCCCTCCCAATTCCATTCCAGTTGCCGCCTCCATGACCCAAGCCTCGACAAGTGGCTACAAGGGCTACGACCGCAGCTTTTGTGTGCGAATGAAGTCGACGCTGACCAAGCGAGGATGCCACTTCAAGTCCTCTGGCTATAGGGTGAGTCTCCAGTTTCAGAAGTCATTCTGCTATCCCCCCGAAGAAGCTATACCCTTCCGTTATTGTTTTTGGTTGCCCTTTGTTTTTTTTTGGTTTGTTTTTGTTTTTATTATTATTATTTTTTCGTAGCCATTTTGCTAACTGAATAGTTGTTGTTGTTTTTTTCTCGGGGATGATACATTTTCCTTTTACCTTTGACCGTAGAGTGTAAGGGAGTTGTAGCAAGAGAGACTAACCCATAGAAGCCATAAAAAAGTTGTGTTTGTGTAACCTGCATTTCTGTGCATTTCTGTATTACGTATTACCATCCCATCCACTGCTTATCTACAGGCCAGCGATGCAACGAGCAATTGCAACCACGCTAATAACAATGCAAACGCTAATTCAGCGAGCAATGCTAAAAACGTTAAGAATCCGGGCTCAAACTATTCGGTACGTATCAATTGAAATCAGTACGTTTGTATGCTAAACTGCTCTAATAGCAAAATCAAAATCAAATTACCAAAATTTATTACTGAGCAAATTCGTTTTTTAAGTTTTTTATCAAACTATTTCGGCCATTATTTTTGTGTTTGCCAAGAGAAAAAAAAAAGAATAATTAGAATGGCAGAGCCACCACAGACTGATTTTAGATTGATCAGTATCGAATAACTAGTGCGGAAGCTGCTTCAATCATCCAACAATCAATCAATCAAACCATCAACCATCAGCACGATCATCACAACTTTACAACTTTGTGTTTGTTGAAGAAGAAACATTTTACACGAGGCTAAAGTATTCCCGAAATTCCATTTAAATATTATTTCATATTTTTCAAAGATAAAAATATAACAAAAAAGCTTTAGATTATCAATAAAAATCCCATAAAGATGTCACCAAAATCCTTTTTAAAATGAATTTCTAACTTTGCATATTTTCCTTGCACACTTTAGGGTATTTTATTTTTTAAATTAAACTGTAAATAATTTATAAAAGATGTATCAAAAGCTTGCCTGAGTGTAAATGTGTTTCTTGGCCCAAAAAAACCCTCAGATTTCCATCTTCTTCGCTCAGCACACCACGTAAAGTTCGTAGGCTTCCCTGAGAGGAGCCGAGAATCAGGATGCTCGAACTAACCATATCTTTGCCTCCTTTTTGGTACCTTTGCAGGTGGTCCTTTTGCTGTGCAAACTGCGTCCGCAGTACACCTTCTCCCACAGCCGCAAATCGCAGCCGCCGCTGCTTGGTATGGTGGCCTTGGCCATTGCCCTGCCGCCGCCTTCGGTGCACGAGATTCGGCTGGAGTGCGATATGTTTGTGACCCGGGTGAACTTTGACCTTCGAGTGGCACACTGTGAGCCAAGGTAAGCTAACATTAACTTTACTTTTAACTCGTCTTCAATTAATTAATGGTTCCTTTAGGGTTTCCGATCTGCTGGACTACACGCCTGAGGATTTGGTCAACAAGAGCCTGTACTCGCTGTGTCACGCAGAGGACGCCAATCGCCTGCGGAAGAGCCACACGGATTGTAAGTGGATTTAATATGAAATTAAACCTAAAAAGAAATTATGAAATTAAGAATTAATCAATTTGATGGAATAAAAAATTAATAGAATTTATATAAAACAGAAATTACAAATATAAAAGAAATCATAGAGTAAAATAAAGGCTTTTGACCTTTTGTTATATGAAATAATTTTGTAAACCGGCAGCTATAATTTTTGATTTAAACATTTTTAGTTCCATTTTCTGCAAGGGTAAAAAAAGAGTAAAAAAAATAATTATCCATCAATTTTTAATTTTAATTAATTAAATAAACAAAAAAAATCCAAAACAAAAGACTTAAGCAACAAACTTGATGGTACCGATTTTCTTCTATAATTTTTTCTTAATTTAATTAGATTTATTGATTCCGTCAAGCTCTAAGTTATTAGTTCCTCAGTCAAGTTTGTTGCCTAAGTCTTTTGTTTTGCATTTTTTTATTTGTTAAAAAATGAAATAAAAAGAACTTAATTTATAATAAAACAATCTTAAATCTCTCCCTCCCTTGACAGTGATCGAGAAGGGGCAGGTGCTGACTGGCTACTACCGACTGATGAACAAGAGTGGAGGCTACACCTGGCTCCAGACCTGCGCCACCGTTGTCTGCAGCACCAAGAATGCCGATGAGCAGAACATCATTTGCGTAAACTATGTGATCAGGTAGATTTCTCCCTACAAATAACCCAAAAATTAATCCAACTAATGGCACATCCATCCATCCAGCAATCGGGAGAACGAGAACCTGATCCTGGACTGCTGCCAGCTGGAGCCCAGCGTGGACAGCATCAAGCACGAGGAGAGCTTGGGCAACGACAAGAGCAGCGGCTCCCCGGGCGGCGATGCTCCCGGCGAGGGCAACTCGCACTTAAGTGCCGGCGACATGAAGCTCAATTCGCCAAAGACCGATCCCGATGGCCATTCGCATCGCGGCCGCGGACGCAGTGCAGCGGCCTCGCACGGCAGCAGTCTGAATAGCCTCAGCCTGATCAAGGATAGCCCCACGCCACTTGGCGTGGAGATCGATGCCGGTGTGGGCGTGCTGCCCACTACGGTGGCCACGCCGGTGCCGGCGGCAGCCACGCCCAACGGCAGCACCTCGAACACCAGTGGAGCGACCACCAAACGGAAGCGCAAAACCAAGGCGGCACAGCAAGCGGAGGATCAGGAACGTCAGGACCAGGCGATGCCAGAGCAGCCACTGCCCAAGCTGCCGGCCATGGAGCAGCGCGACCAACAGCAGCCACGCAGCAGGCTGCCTTCGATCGTGGACGAGCAGCAAACCTCTTCTGCGGCGGCGGACTCGGCGGTCAAGGACCTGGAGCACGCCATGTCCAAGCACCTGCCCTCGCCGGTGGCTGTGTCCGTGGCCCCGCCCCCCAGCACCGACTTTAGCGCGGACTCGCTGCTCAAACAGCAGCAGCAGCAACAGCAGCTGGATCCCAACGAGAAGAGCAGCACAATCCAATGGATAGGCACGCCCTACCAGCAGCCGCCGGCGCCCATGCCCGCCACGGCGCTCCTCCGGCAGCTTTACGCGAACCGGGAGAGCGTGATCCGGGCTACGGCCCGCCAGACACCGACTGGCGTTGGCCCGGGTGTTTTCTACGGCGACCAGCAGACGGGACCCTTGCCCACGCCGCCGGGCAGTGAGTCCTCGTACGAGAACCAATACCTGCAGCTGCACTCGGCCGCATCGGCTGGCGGACACCCCGGCAGCGGCCAGAAGACCTCCGCCGACGCCTTCACCAATCTGGTGTCCACCTACGGGGGCTATCACAGTTCCATTGACTACCACAACGCCATGACCCCGCCTAGCTCAGTGTCGCCACGGGACTCCAATCAGCCCGGCAAGTCGGCCGCCGTGCTCACCGCCAATGGCGGTGGCTATGACTACGCCCCCGATCCGCTGCGTGGCCAGTATGCGACGACATCTGGTGACGGAGGAGTGCTGCCCGCGACGTTGCCCCTGAAGCCGCAGGCTTACACGGCCGCCATGCACCCGTCGACCACCACCACCGAGGGCGGCGTCACCTACAGCAACCTGGACCAGCCGCAGTACTTTGCGCCGCACTCGAGCTTCCATCTGTACCACAAGGGCAGCCCCACGAGCGGCTGGTACTCCACACCCTCCTAGGTGCTAGACGATCAGGGCCAGACCCACTCCTATCAGGAGCACCACCAGCATTTCCAGCACCACCAGCAGCAGCAGCGGTACCAGGATGGCAGGCAGAGCCAGGCGTCGGGGGGCGATAGGTGGGACTTTGTGGGGGCGCTGGGCAAGGTGGCCAGGATGTTCTTCAGCGCCAGAAAGGGGAATCCGGGATAGAGCTAGAGCACCACGAGATATTCTGCCCTATTTTCTAGCTTTGCTCGATTTGGTTTCTTTGGAGGTCCCCCCGAGGATGAGCTAGACCTAGGCATAGAGCGTTAAATGAAACATTAAATGTTGTTAAATAATTTTAAGTCTGTAAATTATGAAACACACACTGAGACACCCAATGAAATTATACGCAAGAATACTCAAAAAAAAAAAACTCAAAACGCAATTGAATTAAACACTCCAACTAACTAACGAGTATTGAATAAAGAGTAACTTGTAAGGCTAAACTTAATTAAAATTAAATTAAAAATAAACTAAGACTTGCATAGAGTGCCAAGGAACACAAAAAAAAACACATGAAACCCCAGCTATGAGGAGAGCGATTCGAACGGCTTGAACCCAACCCTCTCTCTTGTTATTAATTATTTAAATAAATTGTAATTTTAGCGATACATAGAAATGCGCGTACATAAGATTAACTCATTATAATACTATATATATACCTAACATACATATATATAAATATATTTAAAGACATTTTTACAACATATCAAATGCTTCCTCCTGTAGGTCTTAGGATTTATCTGTAAACGAGAACCGACTCGGTTATATAGTATCTCTAAGAGTTCTGCTAATGTTCGTCTTACTCCGTTTCCTCCCTATTGTATATTTAAAAAAAATCTAATAGCTAAAAACAAAAGAAAATATTGCAAAACAAAAAAAGAAACAGAATGCCAAGACAGAGCAAAAAAACTGTAATTAAATTTTGTATTGTACGCTAAAATAAATTAATGGGAACGCAATTCGCTGAGGAAATACATTAAAAATAATAATAATGAGAAAGAAGATCAAAACTTAAAAATAAATATGATAAAAGATGCACTTCTGTGGCCTAATTTGTGATTTATGGGAAAAACCTTGAATACCATTTTGTATTTTCTATTTACAAGAGTAAAAAATACTTGCATCCCCCCAGAAATATTTCCAATATTAAATTTTAATTACTATTTACTCCACAGCTTTTAATACATTTCAATGAACTTTTAACTTAAAGGCGCATTCTGCTTTATGACATTCTACATATTTTCAGCTTAATTCAATTAGTGGCCATAGAGCTCTTGGAATGCAAGACAAGAAAATGAAATAAAGTTTCAAATAGACAATTTTCAGACTTCTTTAGTGAGAGTCGTTATTTGTGTGTAGATTTCTAATTAAAATGTACAAATATGTGTCGGGGTATGAGGGGGGTCTTAGCTAATGTAGTAGTAATCAAGTTGTTGTGTTGATATCCAGGCTTAAATTCACTAAAACTCGTTTGATTTACCTACACGCATGGATCACAGCTCGCCGTGTTTGGGCTCATGGTCTGGCCTTACCGTGGTGACCTCCAGCGGATCTTGAACTATTGTTTCATCATCATCATCGTGGGTGTCTCTGCTGCTGCTGCTGCTGGCATGCGAATTCTCATGGTCCTCGATGCGAGCCATTAGGGTCTTCAGCTCGCCATCGTAGTCCTTCCACTCGGGCACAATCCTCTGGGCGGCCGTCAGCTTGGCCTCCTTGGTCTGCGGATTATTGCACAGATCGATCACCTTGGCCGTCTTGAAGGAGGTGTCGCTGCACCACGTTTGACACCAGAGCCAATCGTCGGGCAGTGACTTGATGGCCACCTGATGGATCATATTGTTGGGCAAATCCTGATCCAGATTGGACAAGCTGTTGGGATCCTGACTAAGAGCCTGGTATTGTCCTCTCAGCCGGTCGCCAGCTGCAATTTTACGGAACCTCCTCAAGTCCACCACATACAAGGCGGAAATGTGATAGCGCCGGCCCATTAGATGACTCCGCCAGTATCCCTGCTTCCAGAATCGGAAGCCCTCCATCTCCTTTCGTGAATCACAGAATGGCGTATAGGCATAGGGCGCTCCTCCGAGATCCAGGTCATACAGTTCCTTGATGTCAGTTCGCACAATGGCATCGGCATCCACGAAAATGATTTTTCGCACATTCAGTGGGAAGAGCACGTCCAAGAAGAGGATTTTGTAGCCCCAAATGGTCCGCTGCTTCTCTGTCTGCTGGTGGAGCCAACGTGGCCACTTGTACTGGACCAATTCGTACTGGAAATTATACTCGCTGGCCATGTGGGGCAGAAAATCTGTGAACTGAGGCGAAAGGTAATTCTTTAGGAACCAAAACTTAACCGGGGACTTGGTGTGCTTCAGCAGCGACACCATCATGATGCGAAGCAGGCGTTCGTACAGATGCCCCGAAGCCACAGAAAAGATATTAATGGTTTCCGTATCCTCATCCGTTGCCGCCTGATTGCCATTGCTGCCGCCAAAACTGCTGGCGATGCTGTTCCAAATGCCCGACTGTGCCGCCTGTTCGTTGTCATCGGCCAGAAGTTCCGCTTGCTGCATGCCCGGCTTCTTGGCGACCCTCAGCTTGATGACATGCGACTGGAGGGATGTGATAAGAACCTGAACTTCCGATGAACCAGCCGTGTGATGGGTATTGGTGCCCTCAATGTGACTAATTCCGTAGATATCCGATGATTTTCCGTCACGCAGACGCAGGGACCAAGCTCCGGGATTGGCCTTCAGCTGGAAATAGCCCAAATTCGCCATCACTATGGTGTCCACCAGAGTCGGTTGGCTTTGAGTGCCCAAAACCAACTGCAATCCTCTTGGCGGGGCACCACTAGCGGCGTCGAAGCAGTGTCCCTCCAACAGCAAGTACTCCAAATCGAACTCGCTGTGCACCGGTCCACCGATATCGGTCAGCTTGATGTTATCCAAATCGTAGACAGCTCTTACAGCCTCCACCAGCCAGTTTTCGGGAACCTGCAGCTGTTGGGTGAGCAAAGGATTGGCAGGCAATCCGCTGAACTTGGCCAAAGGTCCCTCCGATCGGCTGCCAGTTGATTCGAACTGAATTTCAGGCTCCACCACATATCTGTAGAAGTTCTTCACGGGCATATCGCTGTGCTGGGGCACCGGAATCAGATAGAGATTCAGTTGACAGTTCAAAACCTGGCGGAGAAGTATGAGAATAGGTGTTAGCTTTTGGGCTGCTCGCGAGGCGGGATCCAGGACAGCGGCTATATCGAAGTGCGGAAGCTTCTCCTGCTTGGGTGGCAGCTTCACAACCGAGTGATCCGATCGCAGATCCGTGGGCAACTTGAAACGCGTCTTAGTCTGGCGAGGAAGCAGGCTGGCGTACAGCTTGAGCAGGGTGTCGCTGGTGAACTCTTCACGGACATCTTGGGCCGATTCCTTCAGCACCTGTCGCACTTTATCGCCATATTGCAGGGAACTGAATCGGGCCAGCAAGGCAAAGTCGGCGCTATCGAAGGTCTCCTCGGCGGCCAGAGGTCCGTAGAGGCGTCCATTGCCAATGACCAAACGCTGGGACTTGGTCAGGCCCAAAACACGCTGCGAGTACACCCTCAACATTTTCAGATGAAGCTCTGTGGAACCGAGTATGTCTTCTAGCTGTGCGGGTATCTCAATCTTCTCCTTGGGCTTCTTCAGCCACTTGAGAACCAATTCGGTGGCTTGACTAGGCTCTGGCAGGCTCTGCACGGCGGCCCAGGCCAAACGATTGAGGTTCTTCTTGTCGGACTTCGCGGAGACGCTTTCGGTATTAGGAATAAAAGCCAGGCGGACGCTTTCGCTGCTTTGAACATATTCCAGGGCGTGAGTGAGCAGAGAACGGCCCTCCTCCGTGTCCAAGTCGGCGAATACCCAAATCGTGAGGAACTGCAGCGATGAGCGACCAATTAGCTCCGTAGACTTCTTGCCGCCAAAGTACTTGAGATTCTCCATCAACGTGGCGGTCATATCGCGATTGGAGAGACGATTCAAGGCACCAACATTGCCAAGATTTTTGTAGGCGACGCCATTAATATCCAAATATCTCACATCCTCCTGGCTGAGAATCCTTTGATTCAATCTGGGCATAACATGCGGCTGATTCATTAGGTAATCAATGGCTACATCGCTGTCCGTCATTTCTCCCTTGTATACGGCCTTTTGCAAGCTGGTGGTATGACTCATAATCTCGGTGAAAATTGCCTCTTCAAAGTCACTGTCGGCGGTCACAATGTTGCTGGGCATGGGGACGCCATTGAGCAGGGCTTGCGGCTGTCCCTTGTTGTCGGAGAAGCCCAAACGTTGAATGAACTCGGCGGCCAACTCGCGGCCATAATCGTAGGTGCCATCCTCCTCTAGGAACTCCTCTGCCCTGCTGGCACTGAGAGTGGTGAACTCCTTGGCCAGCTGCTTCACAATATCCTTTTTCGTTACCACCTTTGTCTCGCCAACGGACGCATAGATGTCCGTAAGGAAACTCAAGGCAGCTCGGGCATCCTTCTTCTGACTTACATAATTAAAGGCACAACTGATGGCAATATAATCCTCTCGATTATCCTCACTGGCATCCCTCGCATCAAAGACCAGACCCAAGCGAATGGGAGCCTGATGAATGACAAACGATTCGGATAGCTTAATCACGCTCCTAGCTGTGGGCTGCAGGGCATCGACCACCAACACCAAGTTGAACACATTCTTTCGGATATTCCTCAGCATGCCAGGGAATGTGGGCCGCAGGAGATCCATCACAGACGATGGCCATCGTCGGTACTGAGCATCGTTTTCGATATCGTTGACCCACTGCACTGCCGTGTCGCGGATGTCGATGGCAAACTCCTTTTTGCTGGATGCGGTCAGATCCAAGGCCAGCAAAGAGCTCGCCAGCTTGCCTCTCACATTATTGCTGTGCAGGCTCTCGAGAACGCGCATTTCCGAGCGCAGCGTCTCGATAAGAGAGTACAGATCCATGGTGTCCGCGTCGAAGAAGAGCCCATTGATAAACAGAGCACCATCTGGAGGCGCCACATTCAAGCTTCGGCCAAAGGCTTCGGTGTTGTGCTTGACCTCCGCTCGCAGCGCATCCGTAACTTTGTGGGCCAACAAAGTCCTTGCCAACATGGGGAAATTGTGGGCAGTGTATTGAAGAATTTGCAAGGTCTCATCCCCCTGAATCTCGGCTACAGCAGCGGCTGCCTGAAGGCCAAGATCCTGGAATTCCCAGGCTTTAAGCTGGGCAATCTCGTCGTTGCCTTGCAGAAGTCTTTGACGCAGCTGATCGAGCGCCCTCTTCAGCGTGGGGTGCTTCTGCTTTAGCACTTTGAAATCGAAACCTTGGACATCCGATTCATTGGCCAAATCGTCGTCAGAAGATGCACCCGCCTCGGGCTTGGGGGCATCGTCTTGGCTCTTGTATTCCGTGGACTTTAGGTGGAGTTCCACGCCGTAACCAGAAAGACGCACCGGTCTAGTTTCTTTTTTAGCCAACTGATGACGCAGAATATATCGAATCTTGCCATTGTTTGCCTCCTTCTCGAGCAGCTTGTGATAGGTGCGGAACTGGGAGCTGCCCAGGTCACCATACAAGACCACGGTCCGTGTATTGTTCTCACTGCCCGGAAAGATGTGATCGAAGCTGTAGGTTATCACCGGAGCATCCAAACTGTCCTTGGCCAGCGGCAAATCCAATTTTTTCTGCAACTCATTGAAACTGCAGGCCAATTCGGTGCCCACCTGAACAAAGGTGTAGCCCTGGCAGGAGCCACCGCTGCGCAGTTCCTCGGCCAGTTGGAAATGCGTCTGAATCCGAGGCGTCAGGCTGTGCATGGACACGACCAGCTTGAGCAGCGGCAACTGGGGCGAACTCACATGGCTCTTGACCAGCTCCAAGGCGGCATTATACTGCTGCGATTCGGTATCTGTAAAGGGAAACTATATATGTAGAGAGTATTTATATTAAAGAAGTGGAAACACGAACCGTATTCATTCAATGCCGTGTCCAATTTGGTCACTCCCTGGACGTAGTCCCAGAACAGGCCAGCCTGTTCATCGGCCAGATATTCGGCCACCTCCAGATATAGCGGTGTCTGTGTCCATTTGGCATTGATCAGTGTGGTGATTGGATAGCTCTGACTCGATTCCGCGGAAGATGACGGAGCCGCTAGGAGTCCCAGGAGCCCCAACACAGACACACACAAAGCCGCGGCACGTAACATTGTTGTTTGGCACTCTACGTTCTCCTACGAGATTCTGGCCACGCACATAACGGTTGCGGCAACACAAAGAAGAACCTCCGGGGGGCGCTATGCACTTTTCCAGCAGTGTTTTAGCTGGTTTTACCCCAGTTTTATTGTTAATTAAGTTTAGAACTGATGTGGCGTTCTACCGGCCTGCGTGTACAAGGTGACCAGGCACCCAGGAAAACTATCGATATATTTTCTGCGAAAATACCAAAATACGGACTAGCTTGTGAGCGATATATCCCGCGTTGGTCACTTTAATCGGTTTGTTTACAAATTTAGCGCGAATTCTTGTTGCCGACACATTTTGTGAATAATTTGCCAATGAAATATACCTTAGAAGGCAGCCATGCAAGAGGTAACCTATAGTACAACTTATAGTATATAACTTTAGTATATAACTTCAACTTGCAGTCATCGCCAAAGCCGTACAATCCCTGTCCAAGGTGGGCAAGGAAATGTTCATTGAAATCGATCATGAAGGATTGCAAATGAGGGCCATAAATCCCACTCAATCGGCTGTGGGCAGCATATTCTTTAAACGTTCCATGTTCGAGGTCTTCGATACGCCATCCAGCTCTGATTTCTATTGCAAAATCTCCATGAAGGGCTGCTTGGCTGTTTTCAGAAACATGACCGAGGTAAGGTTGTGGCAGCTTCTGTCCTATATTCAAAATTTATTAATTGGGCAATCCTTGTTTCAGGTGGAGTACTGTGAGCTCAAAATAGTGGACGATCAAACCAATTTGCAGGTGAATCTGCGCTGCAAGCTGGAGACGACCAAGGAGGCCTCCATTTCCATAATAGACGATCAAAACATCAATACAAATATTGACACCGAACAGATGCCAAATGTGTAAGTTAATGAATTTAGGTTTTAGAAGATATAATCATATGATATTCTTCCAGAATCCGCGGTGATCACAAACTATTTACGGACATATCCAACAATTTTAACACCACGGAGGAGGAGCTTACCCTGGAGGCAAACTCCGGCAGCTTGGTGGCCAAGAACTATATAGAAGGAGCCCGAGTCAATGATAAGTTCATGCGAACACAACTAAAACTCAAGCCCAATGAATTCGACCAGTACCAGGTGACCAAGGAAACAGTCATTACCTTTTGCATCAAGGAGTTTCGGGCCTTTCTCCTCTTCGCCGAGTGTCTGAATGCTTCGCTAAACCTGGAGTTCGATGAGGCCGGTAGTCCATTTGTTCTGAAGGTTAAGAAACACGGTGAGATTGAGTGCTTGCTGATTATGTCCACGCTGTCGCCAGATGACGTGAGCTTCTCCGAAGATTACTGTCAACGGGAATTGACTGACCATCATGAAGATGTGGAATGTGCCGCTGCGGAGACGGCTGCGAGCTCAAAGCGAAAGAGCAGCACTCCCGGTCCAAGTGTGGCCAGCAAACGCAAGAGCAACCAATCAGAACCAGCTGCAGTGCAGCGAAAGCGGAGAGTCCAAGAG
Source organism: Drosophila anomelani (assembly GCA_035045905.1). NCBI lineage: Eukaryota > Metazoa > Arthropoda > Insecta > Diptera > Drosophilidae > Drosophila > Drosophila anomelani. The sequence continues at coordinate 18,973,028 of JAWNOO010000165.1, forward strand.
GAGAGTCAGCAGCAGCAGGAGAGTAGTTTGGAGACGCCTCTATTCCAGTTCCGAAACTCTGAGGCACAGCAGGCTTCTGTGCAGCAGCCGCGTAACCTAGCGGAAGTGCACACTGTGGTTTTGATTGAGGACGAGGCCGATGAGGAAGCTCTAATGCTGGCAGCTGCAGATGCTGCCTTAGAAGCCACTGTAGCCCCGGCGCCGCCCAGCACCGAGGTGTGCTTCTACAACTCTGAAGATACGCCGGTCCCAGCGATGCCCTCCGATGAGGATGAAACCATACCGCCGTCGCCGGAACGACCCACTAGGATGAGAACTATATTTTCCCGGTGCTTTCAAAACACCTACGTTCCTCGTGAGCCTTCGCCCAACAGCCAGGCCTATGCACCTAATTCCGATACCGAAGATTAGCATATATTTTTTTGATCGTTTACCTTGGCAAATACAAACATAAGGATAAAATACTCAACTAGCTTTCTCGACGTTGTTAATGTGTGGCAGAAAGCTGCTCGTCATCACAGCACCCATCCTGGCCTGTAGTTCCTGGACATTCCTCTGAGCCTGCTGTAGGGAGGTGTGCGCCGACTGGAGGTTGAGCTGAGATTTGATGAGCATCTGGTCCGTGGTCACCAGCTGCTTGGAGGCATTCGTCACGAAGCTGCGGGTGAAAGCAGTGAGAGATCTCCAAATGGCAATGTTGTTCTCAACTGGAAAAATTGTTTAATACAATTATTTATGGCGGATAGAAAGATGCTGGATTGCTTTACTCAGTTTCCGCTGGAGCAAGTTGTTCCGGTAGATGGAGGCTGTGGTTTTGTTCACCTGGTTGCCCCTACGCTGTTCATAGATATCTTCGTCATCGTCCTCATCCTCTGAAGCTTCTCCAGGAACTTCAGCGGCAAAAATCTGCCATGAAAACCTTATTAGCGTTATGGAAATCTTTTAAATTGTATTTTAGCTTTACCTTGTGCTTGTCCTGCAGTTCTTCATCGGATTCAGAGGCTTCTCCGCTTACTAAAACCGACATTTCAGGAATGGTTTAATTTACTTAGGGAATTTGCTTGCTATTTTGGATACAAAATAAACAAATGAATTTGTAAACAACACAAAAAAATGTAAAGAAAAAAAAGTAAGAGGTCAACTCTGGCCAACAGCTGTTTTCGCAGCTCTTTGGAATAATAAACTTTTAAAAACGATTTACTTACATAAATTCTGGTCTTGCTTTAAATTTAAATTAATAAACGTATTTTTATGAATTTGAATCCTGAATTTTAAACCCCATAAAACTAGTTTACTACTTCCTTTTGGCTTCCTTGGTACTACTATTTACATTTACCCTCGATGTTCCTACAAACAAACTCTATTGTACACATTAAAAGAATTAATTTATTTAGGACTTTGAACATTTAACTAGAAAAAATGTGCTCAAACTTTTTTGGTACATAAAAAGGAGCTGCATGCAGGCCATGCTTAATGAGTGCTACATTTCACTGAAAGTACTTTTGCAAGTCTCCCGTTTCAAACATTCGCTTGATGTCTGTGCCGCCGCCAATGAATTTGCCATCGATGAACACCCGGGGAACCGTCCTGGCACCCGTGATCTCGCCCAGAATCGCCTGGATCTCATTTCCATCCGGATTGCCGTCCAGCTCTATGATTGTCGCCTCCACGTTGAGCTTTCGGAAAGGCTGCAACCATAAACAGTAGAGATTAGATTAAAGACGTTAAGCGACCTTTGAAGGTCTAGCTCCGCATGCTCACCTCCTTGGCCATGGTGCAGTAGGGACAATAGGTTTTGCTAAAGATAACCACTTTATTGCTGGCCAAAGTGTTCTCAACGAATTTCGCTTGCTTGGAGGACATGTCGACGATTTTCGGTCTAAGCGCTGATCCAACTGCTCCCATAAGCTTGAGCTCGCCAAGGAAGGGGTACGGAAACTTGGAGGGTAGAGCGGGATTAAACGAAAGCTGCGACAGGTGTAAGCTGCGTGGAATTAAGATTTTTTTTTATGTTTATTAATCACCGCAGTTGTTCTTGTGGTAGCAGAGTTGTCATCATGCGCGAACTTACCGTCGCGTAATCGAAATCATGGCGGAATATATATTTTGATAATTTTAATATATATTCATAAAAAATATGTAGGTACAGGTCATCTAATTTGTAAATTTGTATACAATAAAAACGAGTAAGGCTATAAGTTAATAAAAATGTATAAAACGTAGGAGGCTGTCAGCAGCAGCGCTGCCACATCGATGGCGTTGCCAGACCGTTTTAAACGTTTTAAATTGCACTTAAAGGCACAAATATGAGTCTTTTTTGACTTAAAAAGCCTTAAGAAGCCATCAACCGTTTAGGAACTGCTCCAGAGCATCTTTGGCGTCCACCTCGTTGGGTTCCAGAACCACTTCCTCCAGGGCTAACTTGTTGCCGCCCGTTTGAATTTCTGCAAACAAGGAAATAGCTTTAAAGATTGGGTTTTGAGGATTCAATTTTGAAATTACTTGTAAGCTGGCCGTGCTGCTTGTACTCCTCCATATCGTTGCGGAAGGCATCGTCGAAGACAGCCTGTCGTTCCCTTTGCAGCTGTAGGAGTCGCTGCTCCTGATCCTGGATCTTGGATTGATGCTGGGAGGCCACTTTCTGGCGGTACTGCTCCAGTTCGTTGAGCTTCTTTTGCTTGTGCCGGGATAGCTGGAACTGCTGCTCCAGCATGAACTCCTGCAGCTCACACTCCTCGCACAGATCCTCCAGCTTCTCTAGTTCCTCTTCCAGCTGCTTGCCCATTTCCTCCAGGGATTGCAGAACCTTCGAGCTGGCCTGCAGTTGGGCAACTAGCGTGGGAATACCCGCCAGACTGGCGTTCAGCTCACTAACGACCCTTCGCTGGTTGCTGGCCTTCTGTTGGACTCCGGCGATTTGTGTGGCAATGCCGGCTGCCTGCTGGGCATTCTCCTCGTTGGCCACATGGATCTGCTGCCAGTCATCTTCGTATTTGGCCAGCAGACTGCAGCCCGCCGCCACATTCAGATGCGTTGGTATTCCGTCCGTTAGCTGCAAGGCAGGGCTCAGGGAGAGGCTGCTGCTCCTGCTGGAGGATAGGCTCTCGTTGAGGCTCAGCGTTGGTAGTCCAGTCGTGGATGTGGGGGTCGTAACACTACTGGCCTGGCTGCTTCCCGCGTTCCCGGAACTGACACGTTGGCGATATTGCTGCTGCAGATTCTCCGAGATAACCAGTCCCTCCTGGAGGGCACTGCTCAGTTTCTTCTTCAGACTCCCGAACATTCTGTTTCTGTGGACTAATTATAATTGTTTCCTAATTGACGTCTTTTTCCTGGCGTTTTCCATCGAAAATGAAATAAATAAAGAATCAGCTGTTTTTGCAGGTGGCAAGAGAGAGCGAGAGTGGGAGAAATCGGTCAGAGAGAGCAACAGTTTGACGTGATACCCTGCAAAAGCGGTATTTAAGGTTTTACAGGAGTTTTGTAAGTAATTATTTAGTTTTCCTATTTTTGTAAATACTTTTAATTCAATTAAGCGAAACTCTTATATTTCTTTACAGTTTTCTTGTATTACAAATTTACAAGCTTTTTAATCAAAACTTTGTGATGTTCGTCAACAATAATTATACTAATTAAATCTGTTTAATCTTCAATCAGGTCCACAGAGTCCAGCGTGGAAATTTCCTTCACCTGTTGCCCCTTCATTATTGGCCTTTGGTAACTTTTTTCTTATCATCAGGACATTCGATTATCTCTATATCACTATTATTATTATACTTATACTTAAAGATATTAATAAGATGACTTTGCATACATCAAAGTATAGCAAAAACTGTGTGATGTTCGCCAATGATTATTATTCTAATTAAATCTGTTTAATCTTCAGTCAGGTCCACAGAGTCCAGCGTGGAAATTTTCTTCACCTGTTGCTTTTCATTATCTGCCTCAGGTACCTTTTTCTTCTTATCGTCAGGACATTCGATTATCTCTATATCACTGTTATTGTTATCCGTTTCATCCAGAGCTAAGCAGCTGGCGGCTTCGGACTCTGCATCCGAACTTTCGCTTGAAGAATCGCTTTCGGACTCGGAGCTCGAGCTTACATCGATGGTAAGCACATTATCTGCTATTTCGTTCGATGAAATCGAAAGAACGTCCACTTTGTCTGGGTTCTCCTCCTCTTCATCGGACATAAGTTCCTTTACTATATCGCTCAATGGCGAAGATTCACGTCCTGCAGACGCACGCTTTAGACTATTGGCCTTTAGAACCTGGCCATAGGCCATGGCCACAGCCAAAGCCATTTTCTTGGAATGCTCCAAGTACAATTCCGTGGGTGGAGGAACGACGGTGGGTATAGCAACTCTTGGTGGAGAGTTCCGATCGCTGCTGCTGCTGCGGCGTCTGCTCCTGTGATGCGATTTTCTATGTTTTTTGGCCTTCTTTTTGTTTTTCCTTTGATGGGAACGACTACGACTATGACTTCTGCTGCTCCCGCTGCTGCTTCTTTTCCTGCTGCGTCGCTTTTTGGACTTTTTGGCGCGATGCCGACTGCGTTTTCTACTGGAACTGCGTCTTCTACTGGAACTGCGGCTTCTACTGGAACTGCGGCTCCTACTAGAACTTCGGCTTCGGCTTCTGCGAGAGTTTCCGCTGTAAAAGTAGTTGGCCTTTCTTCTCTCGTGTATGTCATCCAGGTCCTTCAGCCTTTTTCGGCAATTTTCCTGTGTACGCTTGACCTCACGCCTATTATGACAAATAACTGTGTTAATGGTGCGTCTTAAAAAGCGTTTGTTGGCTTTGCCCAGAGGATTCACTTTGCGTTCGCTTTGTTTGTGGCTGCTGGATATGGAGTTTGGGCCCTCGATCTCGAGCATTAGCTCGGCAATGGCCTGGCTGTTGGTTAAATATGATTTATTTAAGTTGTTTAATGGTTTTTATTAAATATATTTACTTTGTAAGGGCGGATTCGTCCATTTATGGTTTTTGCGATTTCTTGTTAGGAACATTTGTGTGACCAGGTGTGACTTTTAGAAAATAACCACAATATGTACAAGTATCTTATTTCTATTGAATTCAGTTCTAAAAATGTTTTATGTTTGCATATATTCTATATAATAGTATTAATTACTCAATAAACCTTTAATTTGCGAATATTTTTAATAATTTAAAAATAAAATAAATTCTTCGAATTCTTTAATACTTATCCAATACCAAAAATGAATCGCCATAGAATCGATTGTCATACCAATCGATAACTTTGGAAATGGCGGTTGTGCAGGACAAGCGAAGTTTTTATAGTAAACTTTTATTAACAAAATCACAGATTAAAACAACTAATTATCACAGTTGAATCACATAAATTGATTACTCCGCTGCCGAGCAACTATTTCCTGCTCTCTATCACATGCTGCATCCAGGAAACGTATTTACTGACACGGGTATAGATTCCCGGCAATCCTGGCCGCGCACAACCAATTCCAGTAGACACGACGCCAACCAAATGATGCTCCTTGGACATAAGCGGACCACCGGAATCCGCCTGTAAAAGCAAGTATACCAAAAACATAACATTTGTGCTTTGTCCTCTTGGTGTATACTCACCCAACACGAATCTATTTGACCGTTTTCATAGCCCGCACACAATTGGGTGTCTCCAATTGTGTTGCTTTTGCCCAGCGCTCTGTAGGATCTTTCGCAGGCCTCGTTGTTCCAGATCTTGACGGTTGCCTTGCGCAGAATATCGGAACGATCGTTTTCCGCTTGGTTCTCGTGCGTCCAGCCCCAACCGGACACGGTGCCATATTCCTCCTCAAGGCTGCGGTGTCCCTTGTCGGAACCCACGCAACTGGGCTGAATATGGGCGGTAAATTGGATTGGCTGCACCAGTTCCAATAGGGCTAATCGAATATAGAAAAGGTTTGATTAGATTAAGAGATCCCCACTCTTGATCAATGTATCTAATTATCAATGAAGTTATAATCTATGTAAATATTAAACAATACCTATATCATGTTTAACATCATTGCAGTCATATTTCGGATGGGCCACGATATTCTTAAAGTCCACTCTCAGTGCATCCGGACCGTTGCCAATCCCATTGAGATACTCTTTGATGCTGTGCAGACCCACAACTCCCTGGATTTGAGAGGGCTTCATGAACTGCTGCAGGCCATTGCAAATACAGTGGCCCGCCGTAAGGATCCATCGCTCCGAGATAATTGTACCGCCACAAAAGTGACCACCGCGACGCATTAGACTAACCATAAAGGGCATTTCGTTGCGTTCCGCCTCACTACCGCCCACGATTTTGGGATTTCTCACCGTGCAAGGCTGATTGGTAACTAAGGAAATATGGCAGTGAATGGTATAATTACTCAGGTGAGTTTGTAAGAGGTTTTATAAAAGGGTTTTCAATTTATATTATATATTTCTTCAACTGAAACTTTATGATATGATTTCGTAGTTATTGAGGAGAAAGGTTTAAGTAACAAGTTCATTTGTTTAGGTAGATCCAATCACAATAGTAAAACACTTCTGGATTTTGATCACAATTCCTTCCTATTAACTCACAAGCTATTTGGGCCCGACCGCATCTCATTAACCACAGCAGTAGGACGACGAATATGAGTTTAGACATTTTCTTAGCACACAAACTATAGCTTGTTCTGAAAGCACCAACAAAACCCGTTAAGCACGGAACTATTTAACGGACTGTCGCAAATATTCTGTGCGCCAATTAATTTATATATAGGTGTCTCTAAGCGGCGCCTCAGTTCCCATTGACATATTTTTTGTTTTCGTCCGCTGTTCTATGCGGGGATTAGCCGGAAAGCTCAATACCTTTACTCTCTGCCTTTTGTTGGCTCTCTTGGCCTGATAACAGACGGAAGTCAGGCATAATGGCACCTGTTGCCTCAAGCTGTGAGCTTTTTTTGAGCGTTGCAATGCCTGTCTCATCGCTTCCCTGTGTGTGGGTGTCATGTGCACACGTTTTGGCATTTCAATTGGCGGTGTGGTTCGTCTGTAGAATTAAGGAGCTGCAAAAACAAAACGAAAACGAAAACCCGAAAGGTAAACAAATAGCCGAAAATAAAGTTGTATATGTTTTAGCGTTTTATGACCCAACACGAAGTTCATGACATTGAATATAGAGTACGGCAAAAGGTGTGACAATATTTATGCTGAATTGTGTGTGATAGCAGTCCAGTTTATTGCCCCATTATTCGAATTTTGAGTATCTTATTTATGCAATTAATAAACACGTACTTAAAGCGTTATTGAGATTGTTGTAAGATGAATGAATTTACTGTGAAGTTTGTTGACTCACACGGGGATATAATATTGTTTCTATAAACTGTGTATCGTAATATTTCTTGCTTAATATCTGGCATGCAATAATTGCATAAGGATTTCAACTTCAATGTAAAACTGGATTCTTATTTTAAGCTCTGTTAGTGTATTTTAAAATGTATTGTGATAAATCTTTTGGTTCTAGGCCATAGCCAAGTTTTTAGTTAGTTTTTTCTCTCATTTTTGTTGAAAATCCAAACTTATTAACTACCCTGAAATCTTCCCTACTTCATGTTATCTTTATACTTTTGTCATTGCCTGCATTTGTGCATAATTAGGTTCTCACATTGTAAAATAACCTTAAGCGTCATATTTCCATCAGCGGTTTGGACTTGGTCTTATCATTGGGCTGGCTTTTATTATGCAAATGAGGATGTCCGCGAAGCATATGAATTGCGATTGGAACCAAACTAATAATTGAAATTCAATGTCGCGACAATCAATGTAATGTCGGCGGCCACTTTGACATTAACATTGCCCTTAAAATTACGACAAACGTGGCTAACACATACACCCAGACACACCACTCAATGCAATTGCTGAGGTCGTATTTAAATTTTCCATTTACTGGGTTGCAGGTGGAAGTGCAACCAGCTGGCTTTTATTTAAATAATTATTGAGGGGCCAAAATAAGGAATTGAAACTGAAAGTTAGACTCTATAAATTATTCATAGTCATAGTTCGCATTCGAGGCAGACAAATCAGTTCAGTAGATCACCCAAAAACACGCTTAAAGAATCGTTAATAGTTCTTGACTTTGGTTCCTTAAAAACGAAAACCCGATCCCATCTCCGTCCGAGTTCACTGATCGCGGCAGTTTCGCACTAAAAATGCTAATTCACAAAGCAAATTGGCTATAAAAACCTATCGCTTGTGGCCATTGTCTGTCGTTGACAGGCGAATATACCGAATCGGAATATAAATAATAATAACAAAACACGAAACTTGTTCGCCTGTCAAGTGCATTGACACTCGTCGACTCTTAGACGCATTCAATGTGAAGGTCGCTTCGATTTGTGGGTACTTTTTGTAGGTACTTTTTGTGCGTTTGACAATTGTTTTTAGTTGAGCAAAGTTCAACGGCGCTCTGGTTTCTGGTGACTAATTGCAAGGGGGAAGTCGTCTTTGCTTGTTGTCAATGCGGGCGAGTTCAGAGCAATAGGAAATGTTTTTTATTTCGGGGCACAATGAACCAAGCGAAGAAACTCTTTTTGTTTGGATTGTGATATCTTTTAGATATTGTGGCAATGCTTTATTTATAAACTACATAGTGGAAACTTCCCTTTTTTATATTTATAAATATTTAAGGTGGTAGATATTTTTTAAAATAAGATAATATAATAATTTTAATCTTTAAGGAAAATAAATTCAAGTTTATTGATGAGGAAAAGTATTGTGGTAATTATGTCTTAAAAATAAATAAAGATTCAGTTCTTTATTAAATAATAAATAAAAATATTAAATTAACTTTGGTAATTACATAAAATTAGACACCTTTTGGTTGGCAAGGAGAGAGCGAGCGATGAATTCACTCGCTCTATTAGGTTTAGTTTATTGTTTACACAATGCATACATATGTATTTTGCTCTATGTTTGTGTGCACGAATGCGATCGCACACACACATGCAGCTCTAAACCCACTAGCACATATGTATGCGTGTGTAAGCAATAAACGAAACCTAAGAGAGCGAGCAAATACATCGCGCTCTCTCTCTCTCTCTCTCCCCTCGCCCACAAGCCGTAGTTCAAAATTTGTCCGCTTGGTGGCTTTTTGGGTCTGACGACCCTTTCAAACTATGTTTTAAAATACGTTTTAACACAGGAAGGAGTCATATTCGACCCCATAAACCTTATATATTGTTGATCACAATTAATGGGAGAATCGATCTAGACAGGTTTTGATTATTTAAATGGCAAATTGCAAATTTGAAAAATCATATTTTGGTCAAAAATAAACGAAATTAAATTCTGAAACCATTAATGTGTAAGTTTTTTTCCCCTTAACAAACGTGCAAACCAAATTTATGGTTAAACTTTTTTTTTGTATTTTTAACAACTTGGCATAAATTTCAAACCTGGCAAGATGGATTCTCCTACTAATTGTGATCAATATTTTTATTTTTTAATATGAATTTAACTTTTTTTTTAACAAGTTTCTTTAAGTTAAATATGACTTCAAGTTTACGACTCAAGAAAAGAGAGAACTATTTTATTCTAATAATTACTTTTAAACCAACAAGACTTTTCTGAAACTTACATCAGTCATATTTTGGTTATAATTCTAACAATATCTTGCTAATAACTAACTAACTTAAGATTATTTTAGAATTGCACTTACCATTTAACAACTAGATTACACTTTAAACGATGTAAGGATCACTTATTTGGTTTCAATTATTGCTCGAAAGCCAGCTGTTATATAAAAGGGCTTTCTGAGCAACAATCAAAATTATATAAGTGTCCGTTTCCAGGAACTCTTATATAAAACCAAAAATTCAGCCAAAGGATTGTTAAACTTTTGAGATTTTCACACAAGTTGATGGGGATTTACTTATTATTATTTTATTAGGCAGGCCAACACGTCTGCACGGTGTGAGAGCCGCACCGGAACTGCAATACGGTTGTCCAGCCGCTGACGTTGTATCCTTGTGATCCTGGCAAAAAGCCTGGCCAAGCCATGCCACACGAACTCACGAGTTCCGGACGTGCAACGAAGTCTTGTCGCGAGTCGAGCGAAAGCCAAACAAGGAAGTAACATCCCTCGTTGACGGCTGCTTTTATCCTTTAAGCCTATGTGGCGTATGCGTGTTATGCAAACGACAGCGGCTCGGCTTTTGTTCGGCTGCCAGTCAGCCGGCGACCAATGAGCGCGTCCTAGAGCCGATTATAGTGGCCTCGGAACATTACATTTTGATTTTGCGCAGGCGTAAATTATGTAGAAATTTGGAATTTTCATTTATAGTTGTTTTCTTTTTATTTATTATAAATAGTTGGAACGCCCCTAAAGGCAGAAAAGCTGGTGTAAATGGTATTTTTCATTATAGCCTTATTAAATCAGTTTTTAATTGTTTAAAAGGTTTTTTTTTAATGAAGTGTATTTTAATAAGCTAGCTGGCCGATATATATGCATATTTATGAGGCTGATAGGGAAACTTTAATGATTTAAAGTTGAAAGAATTTACTATTTTATTATGATAATTTTATATTTGATATGTTCAAAGTCAACTTTTCTAGACAGACCTTAAAAAAGTTAATAAATTAATTATTAGCTTTAGGAAATGTGTCTCAAAAGGTTGATTTAAGGAAATTTAACTCAAGAAATGTTATTAAAATATTTTCATGATATTTCCAATAGATGAAAATGATTTTAGTAGACTTTAAAAACAACACAAAATCAGATTTAATTATAGAAAGCCCGCAATTGGTATGGTTTTATTTCGGTAATCAATGTAAGGCTAGCAATTTCCTTGATAAAACTATGTATATAATATTTCTTTTCCTTTCTCAACTCTTACATTATATTCGTAGTTTTTTTTCTCAAACTTCAATCGATTAGATTGGGCCTTCCCCCAGGAGAATATCCCACATCAATCTAAGCAAACCCACAACCGCTCTTCAATTATTCGCGACCACTAACTTAAAACACAATCAGCACATTTGCCAAACTAAATTTCCATGAGCTTTGTGTGACATTTACATTTTATTTAGCAAATTGTGATTGACAAGATGTTGACACGCTTTTAAGTGGAGTCGAAGAGGAGGCACAGATACAGATAGCCGCCCCATCTAACCTTTTATTGGCTGGCGCCACCAATAGATTTTTCGCCATTAAATATTTAATGGAACATGCAACACACGCAACATGGCAAAGAAGTGGGGAAAATGCAGCGATTGCAAGTGCATCAAATATGCTGTCTAAATTATTCAGTGAGATGTTTCGATAGGAGGCAACCTCTCCGCTCTTTGCCTTCACAAACATTTCAATATGCTAATTACTTTTTGACTTTTGCCCGGGGAGATGCAAGTGGTGGGTGCCCAGAAAAAGGAAACGTTGGCGGAAAGGCAGGTCGGTGGTGCTAATCATTGCAAGATGCCTGCCACGATTTCCCAGGTGAATGCTAGTTGTTCGGTGTAACAAATGCCAAAATCTATCGAAGGCGACACTTCCTTCCCAACCAAGAAAGAAAAATAACACAACAACAGGGAAAATGTGTCTACAATTTGGGGAAAAGGAAACTTAACAGACGACCGTCCTGACATCATCTCCTCGGCGCAGGTATATATTTGCCCAAAAACCCTTATCCATCTATTTTCCGCGGCATTGTTTTTGCGTGACAATTGGGCCAATTTATTATTCATTAGGTTAAAAAGTCACAGAACAGAACAGAAACAGCGAACAGCAAACAGCAAAACAACAAACTGGGAACTGAAACTCAAACTGACAGCCAGCCAAGACTCTGAGCCATTTGTAATTCCGTGCCAAGTGGTTGGGCCTCCTGCATTGATGGATCTCGGGGAAAACGGCTAAAATTTTCAACAATTTAACCTGCAAGTTTTCAGGGTAAATTTCCACTTAATTGATTTGCTAGGAAAAATCTTGTTTACCTTTCTTTTTCCAACTCCAACTTTTTGGTTCAAGTTTAATTCAGACACTTGGCTGTTTGAAATTTGTTATTTTGGCTAATTGGAATTGTGTGAGAAAAATACGCGGATAAGATTTCGGGAAAGTCAAAACAATGGGATAAGGGTTTAAGTATAATTTAAGGATTAATGGTAAAGTTAAAGTCATCTTTTAAAAGTTCTTGAATATTAAGGGTTGAGAACGCATTAAGATGTGGATTTGATTAGTGTTCTAGGGATTTTTTGTGAGAGAATTTAGTTAAGGAAACTGTCATTAGTTAGTTTAAATATAAAATTCTCAAGTTTCAGTGTTCTTTGCTAATTTATTGAAATATTTATGCAAAAACATTTTATTTGAAATATTATTTCTTGGAAATAGATCATTTGTAGTACATAAATAGTTAGTTCTTTGAATTTATAAACTTTTTTAAGAAAGATATTGGTTAAATATGTTTTTCTATTGCTTATAAATAATGTGAATGTTAATTTCAGATTGATTTTGATGTTAGTTATAGATTTACAAGTTATTTGCAGTTCATTTCCTCAATAAATGATATGTCAGAGAGCTCATTATTGACATTTTCCCCCTATAATCATTTAAGCCATTTAAGCCCAACCTCTATTTACCTTTATATTAATTATGTCAGCCTTAATTTAATGTAAATTGAAAACCATCAATCCCCCTAGAAAATTGCAATGCCATAATTTATTTTTTTCTACTCGGCCGAGTGAGTACCAAGGACTAATGGACATAAATGGAAATTCTATTAAGGTTATTCCTTGGCTCTTTTTGCACTTGACACATCCTGCCCAGCAGCACTCGTCAATTAAATCGGGCTACAAAAAAAAAGCCAGAGAAAAAAATGTGAGAGAAAATCCAGAATCCATTTGAATATGGGAATGGGCATACCTATGGACTTGTGGCTTTTTGACTGCCTGCCTGATTTCGACTTTCAACCTTTTCGTGGATTGTTACGCAAAAGAAGGGATATATACATGTAAATGCTGATGTGCTTGCTGAGTGTGTGTGCGGCAACTCAGGTGTCACTTTGACACCTGAACGGGGGGAGAGGAGGTGTATATCCAGGGGGTTGTCGGTAAAAACTGTCAAGCGAAATAATGTCTGTTGATACGAAATATTTCCACACTTGCCACAGAGCAATTTGGTCAGCATGGGAAGAACTTTCCCCATTTTCCCACCTTCCCGCTTTCCCTGTTTGCCGGTTCGGGATAATATTTTCCGCTCTTTTTGCCTACTTTTCTGCATATTTAATGCCGCAATTAAGCAATTTGAATAGCAGCTAACATGGAAAATGCATTTTCATGCCTTCCAATTTGATCGCTGGCACTAGAGGCGAGGAAAAAGGGCCAGGAGTTGTCAACAATTAGGGAATGGAATGGGCAATTTATGGGGGGACAGCTTTTCGTGGCAAAGTTCAGGTGTACGCAGGTGTGACGGACACTCGCTCTTAATTGCTGGAAAGTATGGAAAACAATGCATTTCCTCTATTTATAGATTTGTTTGATCCGAAATCGGAGCCAAAGTTCGAATCAGTGGGTGGAATTTTTGTGAATTTTAAATGGAGGATTTTGTTAAAAAGTTTTTGTGGCCAAGTCTATTATTAATCAGTTATTTTTGTGTAGGTTAAATATGAAAGGAATAAATTAAATGATATGTCTTGATTTTATGTGTGCCTTTAAGGAAAAGTATTAATTATTTTATAGGAGGTAATGGTAATGGTTAACAATTAAGTTTGAAACATATTTCATTAACATTTGTTATTTTAATTTGTATATAGGAAACTATTTGCAAAAGATCCCATACAAATGTTTATAATTTTTATGTTTCTTGTTTATTTATTTGAAGTGATCTTGTTTAAAAGTGAGATAATTTTATGCAGCATGGATCATTATTCTTTTTGTTATGTTTTAGTTAGGATATAAGGAGTACATATTCATTTTAAAGAAATATATAATTTTCTTACGATTTATAAAGGCAAAATATTAATTTATTCTATATCTTGTTTCTATGAATTAGCGATTGTTCTATAATTTCTAGCCTTTCTACATTTAATACACAGACTTTAGTTGTTGGTCTAGGATATGTATAGGAGGATCTTTCAGGTTCTTTGAATATCAAAAAAATTTGTAAAACTATAAATGTATTTGAATCACCAAATGTGAAAATTTGTATATCAATTTTAATTCATATTTCAAATTTGTGGGAAAAGCAACATTTTGGGAGCTAACTCATTGCTGATAAGACAATTCATTTGTTGTTTTAAGACATTTTTAAATATACAAATTTATTTTGAATTTGAAAAACAGTATTAACGCTTGTTAAAACGTTTCTTTAAACCATTTTTCTCAATAGTATCGCAGTTCCCCATTGCTATTCAATATCAAGATCATAATATAATCAAAGTTAATTAAAATCTTATTTATAGACCATTTCTCATACCCATTAAAACATTATATATTCAAATAGTTTTCCCAGGAATTATTCTGCACTTAACTGCATAATGTTTGCTGTTTGCGATGATGTCTCAACTTTGTCATTTTGTTCCCATACCCGTTGGCCATTGGCCAGTTTAGTTTTCTACCTTTACTGACCAGCACAAGGTCTTTCAACACACACACTCGCACAAGGCACAACACAACACAGCAATTACCCTCCTTTTTTCCCTGACTGACTACCACTAAAGTGTTATTGTTGCTTCTCGGCATAATTCATTCCGGTTGACCATTCCATTCGATTATTGTTGAGTTCTGGTAGCGATGTGTGGTGGTGGCTATATGCTATATACATATATCCCAGGGGTTGTTCCCATCACACACTCAGTGTGTGTGGCATTCTGTGGCTTGGCATGGTCAGTCAGTGAGTCGACAGGCTGTCCTGTCCGGCCTATTCCGCCGCCGATCTACTTGCTGCTATTGTCAGGGGAGGGTTCTAGTTTTGTTCATTGTTTTCATTTTTTGGTTGCTTAAAATGGCGTCTGTTAATCCGAACAGTACAAGTTAAAGAAATATTTGAGTATATTAAATTTTCTAAAATATTTTTTGTATATTTAAATTAATGCATATGAGAAACTAGATTTTGTAATCGTATTTTAGAAGAAAGTTTGAAGAAATGCTGTTTAGTTATTGTGTCTTAATTTAAGCTTGATGTTCCTTATTGTTTGTTATGGTTTAGCTTTGTTATTTTATTTAAAATATTTATAAAGTGTAAGGGGATATATTACAAATGAGTATGATTTTGATTTTACTAAAAAAAATTATATTTCAAGCGCCGTAAACGAAGAATATTAAACGTTTTGGTTTGACATGTATCCAAAAATAAGAATATTCTATATACAATTTTAATCTGTTAATTTAATCACCGAACAATCAAAGATAAATTTTAAATAATTCACAAGCTACCAACAAAAATATGATCTTTCATCCTTTTAATTTATTTACATGATGATGATCTTGGAATATCTCAGAATTGATTTTATTTGAATGTTAAAAACAATTCGTAAATAAACCTACATAAATGGAATTAAATTTACTTTAAAGTTATTATATCTTTCTTTCTAAATGTTACCAAATTCAGTGGAAATGTTTACTTATTTTATTATTTTTTTTATTTGGGAATAGCAAAAAAGTTAGGTCCAAGTTAATTGGGTTAATAAAATATGTTGTACCATTTCAGCTAGTTAATTACATTTTGTTTCCCTTTTTAGTATAAATAAATATGTTAATTTTTAATGTCTAAAAGTATTTCAATCAAAAATGTTGTTATTTCTGTAAACCTTTTCAATTTTGACTTTGTTATCTTTTTTGGAAGAGTGAAAATTCTATGAATAATGCGATTTACTGATGGTATTTCAAAATTAAAATAATAATATAATGTAGAATATTTCTTGACATAATTTTCATTAATTTGAAACCTATAACAATCTCTGCCGCAATTTTTTTCTTTTGGATTTATTTAAATGGATTAATTGTTATAAAACAATAATGATTTGCATAATGACTTGCGGTTTACAATTAGTTAAACAAATCTGCATTTTTGAATGTTTGCAATGTTGAATGATGTAACCTCTTATAAAGTTAAACAAATTCAGTAAATATTTTTCCAACTGCCATACCTTGAGCCACTCGACTGCTAAATATAATTAAAATACCTGCCAGGTGGATTTTTACAACTAAAAAAAATATATATTGTTTTGTATTTTTTGCAACTAGAAAAGCTGATTTGAAGTTATGTTGTTAAATTTTCAAATATTTTGCGGAAACAAAGCAATTTATTTACATAAAAAAACGAGAAAACTAGCATCTTTTAAAAATAGTAAACAATTCCATTTAATTAGGTTTATTTCGCAATAAAAAAAATGAGCAACAGCCCTAAGCACCCCCCTCTGCCCACACCCGGCGGGCAGAACCACCCCCCGCCACCGCCACCGCTTCTCTCTCACTCCCAGCGGCCATCTTTGAAAAAGCGTCTGCTTTCTCTACACGCACACATATAGCAAAAAAGCGTTAATTTCGATTCGAATGTAGGAACAATTTCCACTTGCATAGTTTCAATTTGTTTAAACAATTTCACATAGTTTTTTCTTTTTTAATCCAATGGGTTGAGCCAATTTTTGTATACATTTTTCAAACGAAAAAGCTTACCAAAAAATGAATTGAGACACCAATTTTGCTTTAAGTTAATTTTTGTTTTAGTTTTTGGTAAACTTATCTTCTTTTTCTGTTTAATTTTGGTTTTGAACAATTTTGTTGAATTTTTAGTGCAACGTTTTGTTTTAAACAATTGATTTGTGGTGCTCAGAATTAAATGCGAGCTCGATTTTCATGAGTTTCCTTTTGCTATTTTATTTTGTCGGCATTTTTCACACTTTCCACGCGGCGTCTGCTTTGGGTTTTTGATTTGCTTTCGCTCTCTCCCATTTCTCTCTTTTCACATTTTAAAGTTTCAAATGCGCAAAATCGAAAATATTCACCAGGGCCACGTGCCTTGCATCAATTTTTAGTCGTTTTTTATTTTGTGTTAAATTTTGCCGCGCACTTTTTGAAATTTATTTGATTTTTTATGAAGATGAAATGGTTTTTGGAGGATATTTTGAATTTTTTCCTGTTTAATTTTAATTTAGTTAATGAATTTAATTTAAGTTCCTTTGGGGTTTTATTTTCTTTGATTATAATTTTTAAGAAAGCAATATTTAAATTTGAAAATATATAAATTTAAAGCAAAATATCTTCATTTATTTTATTTTAATTTTTTATTTTCAAAGGAAGTTTTTAGAAAATGTTAAGAAACTTTAAATTAATTATTGAACTGTGTGTTAAGTTTAAAAACTATTTATAATATTTTGAAAATATAAAACAAAACATTTAAATTTTTAATTTGACTTTAAAGAAAGGATATTTTTGAGTAAAATATTTGCTCATTAAAGAAAGTCTTGTAGAATTTTAAAGAAATTTAAAAAACGATTTACCAAATCTTATTCTTTATCTTGTTAAAAAAAGAAACCTAAGGAATTCTTTATTTTTGTCCAGGTTTTCAAAGAAACTGAAGGATCTTAAGGAACTTTGAGAACTTTTTGAAGAATTTTGTTCTCGGAGCGATGCTGCTTATCCGGCCACGCACTTTCCACGACTAATTCCCCGTCCAAATGCGCCGAAAATAAATTTTTAAAATTTCCGTGGTCGACAGCGGCTGCTGCGAAAAAAGCGAAAAAGCAAAGCGATCGCTCTCGCCTCTTTTTTTATATTAGTTTTTTTTTTTAGAGTTTTACAAAGGGGTGAAACGTAATTTGGCTTGGCAGAAGGGCAAGGCAGTAGAGGATGAGGCTGATGTTCATCCCCTTGGCGGGTTGTTTTGTTGGTTTGGGAACCCTTAAAAAACGGGTTGCCTTTGCCTTCAGCCTCTCTCCCTATTGTTCCGATTGTCGTATTGGTGTGTGTGTGCGACAGTATGGGCCTGCAAATTGTGCAAACACACAGACTCGGCATTATCATTATCCCAATCGTCATGATCTACGCTCTTGCATCATCATGAAGTTGGCCTTGCCCAATAATCCCAGACAGCTCGGAACAACTCGGATTTCTGAGCCGCGATCCTGCGATATCCTGCGTCTCGTTCTGTCCTTTGTTTCGCATGTTTTTCTTTTTATATATATATATATATATATATATATATATATATATATATATATATCTGTATATAGTATATATAAAGAAATCTGCGTTTGGCGCGCTTTTTTATGTTTGTTTCCCGGATTCCTTGCTGTTTCCTTTGCTCTCTTAAAGGACATTTGGTTTGCAGACTTTTTGTTTGAGCCTCTGCCTGTCTGTCATAGGTTTTTTTTAAAATTGTTATTTAAAAAGCGTTTGAATTGTGAGAGAGATAGGTTGGAATATGGAATAAATTTAAATAAAATTAGTGTTGAAAGGAAAGGATTAGGAAATTATAACGATCATTTGCTGAAATGTGATACATATACAGCCAATTTGCAGTGATTAAAAACTAGCTTTCAATGGGGTTTTATATAAAGTTTCATTAATTTTAATTTCCTGGCTCCTTAGAATAAAAGAATAATTTATATTTGATATTGATATTTTATATTCATTAATTTAAATTGAATAAAATCCAATAAGACAAAGAAAAAAGGGGAAAAAACCGTACTATTACCTATTTGCATTAAAATAAAATCAGTTACGAATAAAATGGATGTTTTTAATTGATATTTATTTACACTTTATTATTTTTAAAGGCATTAACAACTCTTTAATTAACAGAGAGTTCTACTAACATATTTCTAAACAGAACAAATGTAAAAGAAATTATACTCTTGCAAAAATCATAAAGGAATTTAATTATTATTATGTGAAAGTTTTTAGTTGTTTTGATTTTTATATAGTTCATATTTTCATCTAAATATATGTAGATCATATAGTTTGTGTAAACTCGTTTCAATCGGTTACTAAATTCGATCTCGTCACAGGGCCTTTTATTACAATTTAAATAATATATTAGAAACTGCCAATAATAAAATGTAATATTCAAGTAACAGGCATTTGTATTCCTTCGTGTTACAAAATATATAAAATGTTATCTATAATATTGTGATGGTAGTGAATAAATGCTTTAAAATAATGATTTTGTGCATTTTAGGAAGTATATTTAAAAGTATAATTGGTATACAAGCCTTAAAGAAAATATACAAGCCTTAAACAAGATATTATGGTTTATAAAACTTTTTCTGAATTGAGGAAACGCATGCATATACTTTTTTCTCATACTCAAAGTATTACTCTCTCATTATTCCAAAACGAATTAATTCAGCAACTGTCCCATGGACAATCCATTTTAACAGCTTAGATCCCCTAACCCTTTCTATAATATTTTAAGAACACACATTATTTCCTCACTGATCCGACAGACTGAACCTAATCTTCGTTGCTGATGCAACGCCCAAGCCATCGTCAAGGTGAATGAACTGTAAGAAATACTGTAGATATATTTATGGGAAAATATCAGGGGCCAGGTAACAAAAAACAGATCTTCCTTCCCTCCTTTGCCAAAAAGGCGCCTCGTTAAGAACCCTAGATTTTTTACAGGATTTTGTTGTCCCTTTTTCCCTTTGTCAACCTTAAAAAATAATAGGTAAAAAGACAAGGCAGGGAACCCGGACAAAAAGTACGCAAGATGCGCAACTAATTTGAGACTTTGAAGGAGGGACAAATGAATTGGGAGCAGGAAGATCAACCCCTAATTTGCATGGACGCCTTAAGATCTGTCTAGGATCCAGGATCGATTTTAAATCCAAATGCTGCTCCACACTCAATCAAACAATTTGCGAAAAGGCGGAGAGAGATTGCCATTAAAGTTCAGATTTCGTTTCCCGATCATTGCACAATCACGCTCCTCATCTGGCCTGAACCCAAGGACCTTCTCTCTTTTCTATTCCTCTTTTTTTGTGTTGCTTTTTTAATTACAAACGAGGGGAGGGTTAGCTATAATTTTTTTTTGCAGCAAAAAACTGTAGGGTTTTTTAGGGCAAAAATAGAAAATATTTGCACGGATATCCCGGCAATTACTTACGGTTTTCTGAACACCACTTCCCCGGGGAAAAAAATAAAATATAAAAAAAGGGGATGAGGAGTGATAGATGGAAGTAGTAACTCCACAATCCAGGCTTTCCTGCAACCAAAGTAAGCTAATTTCTGTGTCCCCCAATTGATCTCCAACACCTACGCTTCTCTCTCTCTTCGGTAAGAAAAAGTCGAATCTGGAGTGGTTTTCCCACATCAAGTGGCGATCAACTTACACGGCAATTCACCAAAAAAAAAAAACCGTAAAACCCCGAAAGCAGCTGCGCTAAAAAAACCATTCAACCCGCTGCTAAAAAATCTCCGCCGAGGACAAAACAAAAACAAATGCGAGACGACGGCCTACAAAAAAAGGGGAAATTCAATGCTGTGAAAAGGGTAGACGGACTGAGTGAGTGAGTGAGGGTTTTCGATCCCCGGGACTCGCAGAGTTCGTTATCCTTGCCGGGAATCGAAGTCGCAGTCGGAGGGGCTCACACAATGCAGCATCATCATCATCATTGCCATTGCAATCATCGTCTGACAGCAGCATGAGTTCTAGTGGAGTTTATATATATTTTTATATAGGGTTGCGATTTTTTGGGGTTTACGCGGGGAGTTTCTACTTCTAACTCAACTCTCTCCCTTTCTGTAAAAAAAGGAAGGAAGTCTGGCATGGGTGTTAACGGTCGGCTGCTGCGGCTGCGCCTGATCCCTATGCCAGCTTGCTCATCATCATCATCATCCTGAGAACGAGGATGACTGGGCGAAAGATTGATCTCGTTGCAAATCAAAATAATGAAATTTACTTCCGTTTCGTCGGGTTCTCCCTTCTCGAAATTTAATATGGCCTGTTAATGAACATATTTTTTCACAATTTTTAAGGATCTACAGTTGATTAAAAGAGGAAAAATGTGTAATCATTTAGTTGAAGTGTTTTTTCAAATGCCTAGGTTCAGTTTTATTATGGAAAATGTTAACATATGCAATTAACTTTAGATTTGGTTTCCTTTTTTTACTATTTTCATGATTGTTGAATCTATTTTCGATACTAACTGTATAAATAATATATGAATATCTCAAGTTGATTTCCAAACAGTACTAAAAAATATTTATTTATATTTTTTTAAGTCAGCTAAGTTATCTAGTTTGTTGTTCATCAATTAGTGCTGGCCCACTCCACATAAATAAATAAAATAAACAATATATAAATACAATAAACAGTAAAAAAAATACATCACATAATAAGTACAATAAATAAAATACATTAAATAATAAATACAATAAATATATTCAAATAAATAAGCCTAACAAACAGCTTAAATAATAAATACAATAAATATATTCAAATAAATAAGCCTAACAAACAGCTTGCTTACAATTTTGGCAATTTCTTATTTTTTGTTGATTACATAAATGAAATTAAATAATATTTATATACTGTATATAATCTTTGCAGGATTATTCTAATTTTTCAAAATTAACTGATATTTTAGAAAATCGTAAATAGAGTCATTTATAATTTGTATTTATTTTCATGAAAATGTTTTGTTTTACATTACATTTACATTAACAGCTGAAACATTTTTTCTTTTAATAATTTTTAAATTTTAAATAAATATTAATATAAACATATATGGGAATAATTTAATTTAAATTTATAAAATCAATTTCTTTCAATTTCAATTGTATTGACACAGGGTGTTTCAGGTACTTTGATGAACGAAAGAACGAAACGCTACGTTTTGATGTCACTAGAGGGCGTCACAATCATGTAGATTATGCGTCTGAAATGTAAAAAGATGTATTTGTATCTTTTTTAGGGTTTTTATGAAATGCCAACAGATATGAAACACAAGATGTATAGGAAGTAAGGCTCGCAGCTGTAAATCTTACTTAATTTGTTCGTTGAAATTGAAAATTGGAGTTATTGAACCAGACATTTCTTATTAGAATCAACAGACAAGCCTTCTTCAATGCCCTAAAATTTATTAACTTTAAAAAAATATAACTTTCCTGCAATATTAGTTATAAATAGGAATAAGGTGACGAGATACAAAAGAAAATCTTAAACGCGGAAGTCATAAAAAGCTTAAGATTCCAGCATCTGCTTCTATAGAAATCCAGAAATTTATTTTAATCTAACTTCTCCGAATATCATTTCACCAAATTTATTTACCTTTGCGTCTAATCTCTTTACCTTTCCTGAGATTCGAGAGTCAAGCCGCAAAGCGCGAGATAAAGTTTCCCCGGGAAAAACTTTCATCATTTAGCGGCTAATGACAACAAGTCGTAAAAGCCACACAAATTGCATGACGCCAGGTGACGTCACACATTTCGTTTTCCATGAATGGACTTTCATCAGCGGTGGGGGGGAAAATGGGGAGGGGAAAAACTACTATGAAACGAGTATATTGCATGCCAGGCGGCGAGTGGTTTAAGGTCAATACGAGAGTTGTGAGAGGGAAGGTCAGGTCACGACTAGTGGTTGTTGGTTGCAGGCAACCCCAACAACACGAATGACCATAATTTCGAACAGCTCCTACAGTGGAGCTTCTGTAAACTTAAAATTGATATGATAGTTTGAGAGTATTAAAAAATGGGTTAATGAATTTTTAGAAGGCAAATCTTACCCTAAAGAGTACAAAAAAATCTTCGATCTCGTTAAGCTTTGCTTCTATCTTCTATATAATTTTTATTATTGAGTTCTGAGCTTGATATTTGGAGCTCAACCTTGTTGTACAGGTTAGACAGGTGGCCAAAATTAAAATACATACTAATTAAAGCCAACTCTCATTAAGAATGAAATAAAAAAGGGGCTTAAAAAAATGCTAAAAGATAATTAATTTCTTATGGAATGCAATAAAAAGGTCTTTAATGAAATGAAAAAAAACTTTTTCACATCATTTTAACATTTCTTTAAAGAACTTTTCACTTTATTCTTTAAACTTCGAATTTAGTGACCATTTCTTCTTTAGAGAAGTTCAAAAGATCGTTAAACCTTCCTGCAGAATGCCTTACAAATCTAAGAATTTAAGGTGCCACCTTTACTAATGAATACTCCCCTTCGTCCACCTCTCTAGGCTCTACTGTAGGCACTCCATTCCCGCTCATTCGATGAGTAACCGTCGTTAGTATTTGCACTCTCACACTTGCCTCGCCTCGCCGGGTCTCTGGTCTCGAGTCTCCGGTCTCTGGTCTCCGGTCTCTATCTCTCGCGCTCGGCAAAAACAAACACTTATCATATATTTTCTTTTGTCCAGGGCTTAATAGAGAGAGGACAGCGGAGAACGCTAAAGAAAATCGGATTGGTAGCATTCGCAAATTAGTCGTCGAACGCAAAGCAACATATTCATAAAAAACGTTGTCTACAAAAAATTTAGACGTTTTAGTCGTCGCCGCGAGTTGAAAATTATGAAATAATCGTTTCGCGGCAAAAGAGACACCGAGCGATACGAGCAATTCTTTAGATATCCAAAGACTATATAGTATATATTGAGACATGGCTACCGAAACCACAAAGATGGTGAGTTTTTGATATCAGATTTTTGGTAATTACCAGTGATTAGAAAGGTGATTAGCATTTCCCGTTCAAAAGTATTGAAAACGTGGCAAAGTTCGGTTTGATTTTTTAAGGTTTAATTGTTGACGTGTTGACCTTGAACCTGGTTTAATGACGGGCCAAGCCCCTAGGGATTTTAAGGGGTTTTTTCGTAACGAACGTTCATTAGGCGACAAGGCACAGGTTTGACTCCCAAAGAGCGCGTGGCACTCGAGTTAGGTAAGAGCGAGCACCACCAGCAGCAGCAGCACCGGCAGTGTGTTATGTAAACAATATAATATATACACCTGTATTATTAAATAAATATCAAGTGTATTCAGCGATAATGCAGCAAGGGGTGTTCGTTGTAATTTATAGATTTTAAAACGATAATTGTCACTACTGCTGACACCATAGAATTTATAAATATTTTCCACTTGTGAGGGATCGTTTTTAATATATATTTTTGTACTTGTATCTATAACAATTTCCCCCTTGATTGAGTGTTCAAGTATCAATCACTCTGTTTACACAAATACTTAACAACCCATGACCAATGTTCAGGGGAAATCTGCGTATCTCTATCTCTCCTTGTTATCTAACCCTAAAGATATACATTTTTGTGCAAAATCTTCGGAAGTGACGTCGGATTATATATACTATATATTTGTATCTCTCTCTCGTGTCTGGCCAACCACCTGACCGAGGGACAAAAAATTTAAGTGACGACACCGCCAGATAACAATATGTACGAAATTATTTGGGTTCAGCAAAAATAATTACCATATCGCAGGTTTCTCAAGGCAATTAACAAAAGGCTTTAAAAGGCTTAAAATTTTATTTTTTTGGCGAACTTTTATTGAAACGCAAATTTAAACACGTGCGATAAGGTTGAGTCGGAGATTTTCTGAAGCGCAAGGATTGTAAATGGGGTTTTATGGTGACAGGAAATTCCAGTTAAATATTTGTTTTCGAGATTTTCAAGATCTTTGGATTTTAAGTAACTAAATTAGTCGGGTTTTCCTTTGAAATGTTTACGTGGTTTGATATTATTCTTTGTATTTTCTTAATTTTCTCAGTAAAAATTTTAAACGTCTTTAAGAAAAATTTAATTTAAAGTAAATAACTAATTTTCTTTGAAATATTTTCTTGATTTTATTTTATTTCCAGTATTTTCTTTGTATAAAAATTGTAAATTTATTTTTAAAATATTTATATTCAATTTAATAAGCATTTTTTTGCTATGTTTTATAAAATTTCAAGTATTTTCCTCTGTAAGAATTGTAAATATATCAAACAAATATTTAAATTAAATATAGTAAATCATTTTCTTTGAATTATTTACTTTAGTAAATATTTTTTCAATATATAAAGTTGTTAATAAATTAAATAAATATTTTCTAGGCATCTAGATCACGATATTTTTGTGTATTTGCCCCATAAATCAATTTTCTGTGACCTTCTATGTTACCGAGAAATTTGATTAGTCTGCTATTTGCTTTATCTCATTCTCTGATAGCTACTATCTCATACGATATGTAAACAATGTTTTATTGAATGAACAGAAAATAATATCTATTAAAGAAAGATATTTTTACCGCCCAAAAAAACGGGGTCCAAAGATCTGTCAATTACTATATATTAAAATATATAATATAGAGAGTTCAAAATCCAAAACATGTCCTAAAATCCTAATAGATATGCGGATACTGAGTACATTTCTTGATATTTTTAGATACAAGAAGCTCAAGCACTTTGTTTATTCACATTTTGGCGTATAATCTCCATGTTACCTTGAAGAAAAATATTCTTTTTTTTCTTTTTTGGATGGGGGGCCCGCCCCCACACGTGACATGGAATGACGCAAAAGGGTAAAAACAATTGCAGACGTAGATCTGAAAAGTTTATTTCAATATATAATATATGCACATTATTTTGGTTTGAACTTTGTATTGGTTCTGAATCGTTTTTGTGTTACCTAATGAGACACATAAAAATGAATTTTATTCTCCATATTTAATATCTTTTTTTTTATGATTTATTTACCTGTTCGTTTATAGAGTGATTAAATGTGGGTCAACGTAATCGCCGACGCCTTGATATTCGCTTTGTTTTGTTTTAAGCAGCAACAAAAAATAAAAAAACAAAGCAAAACAAGTTGCAAAAAAAATCTTGAAACCAAAATTTATTGGCCAAAAAGATAAACTGGTTTCTCGGAGGGGGGTTTCCTAAGTGTTAGTCGTTCGTTTAAACTTCAACTTCAACTTAAACTTGCACGTTGTCAGATCAATTAATAACCAAATATCGTGTACGGATTCCAGACTGAAATGGGCTTCGATTCCTCTTACAGATTTTGTGTTGTTTGTGATTTAAAAAGGTACATAAGAAGGGTGCTATTTTAATTGTTAAACAGGTAACTAAGCTAATTAACAACTGTTAGTTAGTTTTACACAACAAGAATGAATAAGCGGCTGAACTAAGTAGTTTTATATAAGTTTTACTTAACTTTTAGCTTATATTCTGAATTTATAAATATTTCCTGCTTGACTTGATTATGTTTTACATGAATTCTCTTTAAATTTCATTATCGCCTCAAGTAAATTATATGTATTAGAGGCATGCATTAATATGATCTCACTCTTGGCAGGCTTTTCTGCTATATAAAAAAGTACACAGATATATATATATGCCTCTCAATTTGTGATTCATGTTGTATATAGTATTACTATGGCATTTATACAGCAAAAGATCAAAGAATTGTGCTGATCTGCTGTCAACTGTGGTGTGGCGCCTTGCCTTTGATGCAATTATCTCGCTTTCCTGGCGTAATTCAATAGGTATTCTTTATAAAACTTGTTATATTTTCTGTCAGTTTAACGTTTCTTTTATTGATTCTCACGGAAAACTCAATACATATTAAATGTCTGAGCGAAACGTTGTCCTTGTTCTCAATTGCGTTGATCTAATCAAAAATTTATGGTTAGTTTCTAGCTCGACTTTGAAATTTTGTGGGGGTATTGATTTTTTTTCGAAACGTGTGGGCTTGATGTGAAGTGAGGGAGAGTTGATATTATATTTTATATTGATTTTATTTAAAGATATTACTCTTTATATTATTTCATATTTTGAGAAACTCTTTGCTGTTGTCAAGTAGAAGAGTTCCTAAAAATATGAAATAATTTCACCACCCCACTCGATGATTCAGGCATCTCAAAGTATCTAAAATCAAGTGTTTACCTATCTTAGCAGGTCACTTATTTTATTGTTTATCAGCTGCAGGAAAACCCCGAAAAGTGGAGCATGCCACGCGCAGATGATAGAACATTTACACAATGCATGAACAGCAGGAAAACTTCGAGTTCAAGCACTTGTCATCACAATCATATCTTTTGGGGGGCTTTATGTAAGCGAATACAGCAAATTTCTACGTGCAAACAAGTTTCAGGTTGAGTTGTTGTCAAGTGCTTCCAGTGAATTCTGGACCTGTTGACGACTTTCTCCCGGAAAGTGGTTGGGATGTTCCACCTCCCCAATCGAGAAAGTTGCAACGCAATTACAACGATATCTTGGGGCATAAATAGTGATTATTGATGTGTAATTGCTTAAAATGTGGTTTTTAAATGGAAATATTTTTATGTATTTTTGTTGTTTGTAAAAATTATTGATAAAAATATCAACTGGTGTGAAGATAATTACTTATATTTATTAATCATTATTTTCATATTAAATAATAAAGTTCGTTTGCATTTTCTTTGTAATTTATGGCCTTGAGTATTATTTAAAATATCTAAATTAGTACGTTTTCTCTTAAAATATAATTATTTATTACTTGTACATTACATAACTTTAATACTCTTGACTTTGCCATAAAATATTATAAAATATAATAACTTTGATACAATTTATTACCTTTCTCTCTTTTAGTAATTCTAGAAATTTTAAAATTCATCACAAAAATAAGTATTAAACTATTTGTATCTTAATTTTTACTCTAAAAGTAGAATCAAAACTAAAGTCCTATATTTTACAAGATGTTTTTGGCAGAAAAGCTTCATTCAAAATTCCAGAGTTTTCCAACAATCTCGACTTGATTTCAAAGGGTACCGAAAGAAAACACTTTACATAAAAGCTGCTGGCAGCGGGGGGTGGCTGGTGGACTTCCCTGCCATGCAACAGGTGTTGCTCATGCAATGTGTTTCCCTGCTGCTGGTGTGTCACGAGGCCAATTAGCCGGGGGAGGCGGGGATTTGTTGCAATGC
Source organism: Drosophila anomelani (assembly GCA_035045905.1). Taxonomy (NCBI): domain Eukaryota; kingdom Metazoa; phylum Arthropoda; class Insecta; order Diptera; family Drosophilidae; genus Drosophila; species Drosophila anomelani. Next base: position 19,000,883 of record JAWNOO010000165.1, read on the forward strand.
AGCCAGTCAAGTCTGGCTTCAACATTTCCCGTTTGAACGCTCTAATGCTCGTTGTTTCCATTTCTGTTTGTGCTTCTGCCTCATTTATGTTTCTGTTTCTGGTAACTTGCTCGAATTTGTTTTGCTTCAACTGCACATGGCAATGTGTTTCTCCTCCTCCGATTCCTGCCACTCATGTGTCAGGCTCATGTGTCTGCTCTCACGTCGTCGTCTCGTCGTCGTCGTCTTTGGTATTTCTAATCGGTTTTCCCCTTGACTGTTGTTTTGGTTCATGTTGCCTCTCGCCTTTTCCTGGTTTTGTTTTGGTATCATCTTCGTTTGTGTGCAGACTTCTTGGTGGATAAAAGAGGAAAGAGATTCTATCTCAAAAAATACTTGTTGAACCCATCTATGACCGCTTGGTAATTGCACTTGAAGGCTGTCAGTTCCGAATCGATCGTAAGATCTTCTCAGCAGAAAGATTTCTAAGGATCTTCGTGACTCTCTAGTTGGGATCGTAATAATCGGAAGATTTTCATAGAAGCTCGAAGAACGAAGCTCCTCGATATGCTACACCATTTAAGCCTTCTTAATGAACCTCCAGATGTAACCATCAAACTCTAGCCTAATCCAGCCAGCTCTCACAGCTAAGCTACCCCATTTTCCCACTTCACTTAGTTCTTAATTACTTTCAAACCCCCAAAGAAAAGGTAACTTGTAAATCTCACAATCTATAAATCAATGAATAACACAAATATGTTCTTTAGTATTCACATACATCCCTTTTTGATGAGCACTAGACTCACGATGGCATCACTGGCCGCCAGCTCTGGGTCTCTCCACATCGCTCTCGGCTGGCTGCGCCGCTTGCTCAGGCCAGCGTGTACACACACTCGGGCAGAGGGCCCTACACCTACGTAGCAGCTAACCAACACATGGGAATATCGGACCGACTGGGTTGCCGCCGTGTGAATTCAGTTTCAGTCGTTTCTTTATACTTTTCCGAATCGGACGAACCGTCGTGCTTCTCCTCCTCTCTATCCTGCTTTCGGAAACCGAGTCCTCCGATAAGGATAATACCCCAATCCGGCCAAAAGGCTCCTGCCGCTAGTTTTAAAAAGTAAATAACTGAGTGATATCATTAAGAACTGTAGACACAGAAATGGGATAAGGTTCCCCGTAGAACTTATCAGGAAACGGACATCGAACGAATTGCCATGTGCGTCGTGGTCGTGGTCCTCTCTCTCTCTACCCTCTCTCTCTCTCTTAAATTATTTCTCTAAGCGATAAAAATACCGCGTTGCTTATTTTGTGTTTATTTTCAAAATAAAAAAACTAAAAAAACATTTTGTTGGTTAGGAAGTGAACTCGAATTCGTGACGTTTGCATTTTCTTACAGGGAGAGAAATGTAAAATGAAGAAAAACCCATTCGAAACCGTTGACCGAGTGACAAAGTGAAGGTCTGGTGTGGCACAAAGAACCTCACTTCTCAAAGAATAACAACAAAAACAGAAAAGAACACCGCCCTCAATGGTCACTAGGAATGCATTTCTTTCCAATATTTACTTGTCCAACGCCTTGCTTTAACATCGGTTCGGTTCGGTTCTTTGTTCGATACAGAAATTCTTTTTCCGTTTTTATATTCCTCGTTCCATGGGTCTGTTTTCTTCACTTCTGCCCCTATCCTATCCAGAATGCACCTGGACAGGAGGAAGAATGTGTGTGAATGTACGGTTCAACTTCGATAGGTGGAACTTTTCTGAAAGAATCAAGTTTTTAGGGCTTTTTTTTTTAGATTTTTAAAGAAATTTTGCTTAAGAAGAATAATTATTGAAGATTTCAAAGCCTTGGATTAATTTTTTCTGTATTTTTAATTTATTATAGAATTTCTTGAGGTTCCTCTGTATCTTTACTCATTTGGAAAATTGTGGGAATGCATTGACGTTTCCTGCTCTATTTTTGTTGACCCTCTGACTGTTTGTAATTAAAGTTTTCCCCAAAATTTGTTTATCATTTTGCTCAGATATTTGTTTGCCTTAAAAAGTGTAGAATTTTTCAGCTGCGTGGGTGAGAAAATTCTCCTTAATTTCTGCAGGCTCTCTTTTATTTTCTAAGAAGCAGTAAGAATCGATTTTCAAGAAATTGAAATTGAAATTCAGATAAGCATTTTGCTTTAATTATATGAAAGTTATTTTATAATATTGTTTTAAAGAAACTTAAAGTGTGCTTGTTAAATATTAAATTTACTTTTGGCCCAATCAATTTGTAATATTTTCTCATTCATGTAATTAAAGGCAACAGACAGCTTTAATTGATCTCGAAATTTAGCTAAAAATACAAACTTTTAATTGCAGTTCAATAACAATAATCATTTATTTCGGTTATTTTCCTATTGTCTGTCTTTATTGAGCTGGTCTAGTGATCATGCGATTGCATAATGTATCATGATTCACGATCAGATCATTTCTTATCAATAGAATAGTAGAACACGCATCCCCTAATCAATAAAATTATGGACACGCGCTGAGACTAGCTAAGAAAGTGAAACCTATATCAGGTGACACAAAATAAAAACAATTAAACTTAAATATAATTAAAAAAATGTTTCACTTGCTTTAACAGATTTATTTACTTATGTAATTGAGTTAGTTTTGTTGAAAAAGCTGTTTCATTTTGTTTAATAATTAATTCTTATTCAATATGAAAAACTTTTAAAAATCAAGTCTCCTTCTTATCTTACACTGCAATTCCAAGGGCAATAACAACACCTGATAAGGAAATGAAATCAACTAAACATTGTTGAAGGTGCTGGGTAAAAACTAGAGAAATAAATAAATAGAGAAAAAAAGTCATTTAATTATTGGAATTATTGAAAAAACCAGTTAGGCACGTTTATAGAATGCAGTCAGCCAGTAAAATCGAACAAAACATTGCACTGATTTACCTGTTGCATACTTTTTCCTTATTACTGAGGTAAAACAGATGTAAAAACTAATTTAAATCTTTATATATTAAATATGTTTCCTATTTGCTAATCGATCCCTAAATGAGGCATCCAAAAGTTACTAATTTCTTGCTTAAATATTTATCTGCAAAGTTCACACCTTTACTTTTTATTGGCCGAGAGATAACGTGATTTTTGTTGTCTTTTCTGTTTATTAATTCACACCTAATAAGCAGCGTAATCAAATACCCAAACTAATATATCAAAAATATCATAGAAGCTGACGTAGAAATAAAGGGGTTTTTGTATATAGCCAAAGATAAAGCCATATCAGTGGGGAAAGAGATGTGTTTTTATGTGGTCATTGAACGTTTGTTTTTGACAAAAACTAGAGCAAAAGATAAATATTACTTTGGGGAATCCATATAGGCATTTGCGGCTTTAATTATTTTATTTATTAATAAGCTAAATGATTGTATAGATTTGTTGACACATTTATAGGATTTGCTCTCCCCTTTTGTTTACATTTATTTTGCACAACTGTTTTGTTTTCTTTCTAAACTATTCTGCCTTTGGGTTTTTTTTTTTTAATAACTCTTACTCTCCACAATTATTTATGCAAATTTTTCTATCGCCTTTGTTTGGCTTTGTTCTCATTTTGTCAACAATGCCCAATGTCAAGTTCAAAGTTCTATCGCACAACTGACATATTTAATTGTTGAAATTGTTGAATAATTATATTATGTACAACAACTGGAACAGCAGCAGCTTGTCAAACCTTATTTGGTTAGCTTACAATGAATCTGGCTAATAAAATAGAAAAAAATAAACTAAAAACGAGGGTTATTTGTAATTGATATGCCAAACATTTGTGGGGGAAGTGGAACTGGAAGTTCAAGTCTCGTGAAGGTGAATGAATCTCCAAAGATTCACTTGGTGAATTTCAATTACGTATTTTGCTGTACTGAAATCACGGAGTACAATAAACCCGGGATCAGTGTTAGTGAGTCAAGAACCCATTGATAATTATTAATATGTTCGGACAGCAGTTTCCGCCTGATTTCAAACCGCAAATTATTTCTCAATTTGTGGCGATAAAAATAACCGCAGAACCTGAAATGTGCATATAATTAACGAGTGCAGTTTGTAACAAAAAAAAAAACATATATATTTCACTGACAATTTCTCAAGTTCTCTAGCGATAACCCTGCCGTTTAACCTCATCCGAAATTCGAGAACAAAAACCTACTTGTTGCCAAGAGCCAAGGCTTGTGTTACTGAACTGAAAAAAAGAGGAAAACAAAAAGGAAAAGTGGAATAAAATCAATGCAATTTCCATATTCAATTTATGCTAAAGTCGTAAGGTGATTTAAGGAATTATTTTAATGAGTAATTGTGGTGTTATATACACCCATAAGTAGCATAAGTACAGTCTTGCTAACCGTATAGTTCCTAGCTTTTGTTAACCCAATTACTAAAGTGTTAACAGCTTAAAGTGTTTAATTTTAGCCTATATTGTTGTACTTTGGATCAACTTAATCAGCCTGCCCAGCTACCCGCCTCCGATTAGAGTCTAAAGTACTCATCTCTCACTATGTATATTATAGACGAACACTTGAACTAGAAACTGAAATTCCTTATCAAAAGTTTGACTTGGTTGCTCTATGTATTTCTATAAATAATCATGGAATGCTTACAAGTGCGTAATTCTTATAGTTTTTTATTATATAATAATAAATTTCATGTTAAAATTCATTAATTTTGATGCCCTAACTTATTTCTTATAGTGCAATTCACTTGGTAGTATATTGTTTATGGTTTTATGTCTTTATGGCAGCTAAATGGCCAACTGGATTTCTTTTTTTTAATGGACTGGTTTTTCTTATCAACAAACTGTAAAAATGGTTTAAAAAAATTATGCCAAATGTGGCTTTTGTTTTTTTTCTAATGAAATAGCAACGGGCGGAAATTATTTAAATATAAAACATGTGTGTGGCGGCATGAATAATTCGGAAGTTTAAATTTAACAATAATAATATTTTCTGCGAAGTTGGAATAATTTTTCTGGGCTGTGATATCTGTATAAAGATATATTAATTAATGAAATAATTAACTATCCTTTATGCTGCATAATATTTAATAACAAATCAAGTTCTTCTTTCTCCATTATTTACCTTTATTTCTCCTTAACATTTAAGCTTTATTTATTACTTTAATTTCACTAAAAACATCATAATTTTCCTGTTTGATTTATTACACAAGCAATTCCTCAATTAATTTGCTTACATTTTTCATTGATGTTAATTTTTTTCAAATTAAACTCTTTAACGCTTTCTCGGCCAAGTCAGCCATGTTACTCATCATCCGTAAATGGTAATTTCGTAACATAAATTTGCACTTAACTTCCGCATTAAAGCATTTTTAAAGTGCACTCAGGCTGAAACTGTTTATAAGTAAATAAATATATATGAAAAGACTCCCATATATAGCCTGTTTATTGATACGCTAATTTACGCAAATACGTGAGCATTTGAGGGTTAATAAATAAAGTTTTTTTTTTTTCGTATGCCTCAGTTTGTTGTTTGGAATGTGTGTGTGCCTTTGTGCCTCTCTCCATGACCCATTATTTCAATTAACTTGTAAACACTTTACTCCACTTATCGAGAACGCCCTGAGAAGACAACTCGACATCTCATGGGGGGCTATATCTATTTGCAATTAAAGTGCAGCTCTCTCTATCTTTGAATCTGTCGAGTCTGTCTGTGTGTGTGGCACCCAAACAAAAGGCATTTGGTAAATTGTTTGTAAACGGGGCCATTAATTTATTTACTGCGAAAACAATGACAATTGAACAGAAACTACATACATTTCTTTTTGATGGTCTTAAGATAGTTTCCCTGATTGTTTTGACTGTTCAAAGGGGGGATAGGGGAATCCCCTTCTGCTCTATAAGCAAAAAATAAAGCAAGAACTTTAGGTGTTTCGTGTGTGGGAAGAACTAATAATACTTAACTATTATTAGTTGATTCCCCACATCATTGTTTATAAGCTGTCAGAAGTTGGGCTTGTACCTGGCCATTATAGGTAATTGAGGTTTAGGCGGGCTATAATTCAATTTGGGGATTGCTAGTTAATAAAGATTCAATCAAGCATAAAGTATTTGCGGGATAGGTAATAGCTTTCTTTATTAATTAAAGTTGCTCGTACATTAAATACTATTTGTTATGATAAATTATTCTTTGAATTATTATTTTTAAACTGAAATATCTCTTAAAATATTGCTTGATATTTTTTCCATAACTCTTCTTGATATATTTTTCTCTATAAAAATTCTTAAGACTCCTCCAGCCTTTCTTTGCTCACTTCACTCACTCACTTTAGAAAAAATTCCACTCTCCAGATATTCTCGTATATATGTATTCTGATTACAGTATAAAGATGTAATAATATATAGTATATATACCCCATATATGTACCTTTTTGAAAGCGCGTCGGTATATGTTTTCCAATTTTGATTGATATTCAGGGCGTCCGCTGACGTCGACAATGGGCAATTCTCAATTGATAGCCCAATGGCTCGTCGTGGATCGTAAATATATATACAAGTTTATTATAATATTGGTTCCACTTTATCAATTTTCCATTGGCATCCCTATCTCTATCTCTGTTCTGGCTATCTGTCATCTCATTCTCGCTATCGCCTTGGAGTAATCAATCAGGGGGACAGCACAGCAACAGGAGATAGAATTTCCATGTTCCAATTATTTAGTATAGAAACCATAAAGGGGGCGTGGAACTATAGTTTATATTCCCAGTGCTCGTGCTGGAATTTGTGAATAACAAAAAAAATACATTTAATTGTCGTGAGGAAATATTCTTCAATTAATGAGTGACTTTTGACTCTACGATCAGAGTGAGATCACAATTTACATTTATTTACACGATTGCTTGTAACTTTAGGGAATTTTTATTATTTTTAATGAGTAAATATATTATTTTTACTATTCTTGATAAATAAATATGACATTTTTACTATTTTTAATGAGTAAAAATGATTTAGTTACTATTTAAAATGAGAAAAAATATACTTCTATTATTATTAATATGTAATAAATATATTTATATTATTTTTAATGAATTAAAATGCATTTTTTCTTATATTAAATCACTCAAAAACTTCATATCTAAATACAACCTCCAGAACCATTCATAAATAATTAAAATAAACTTTAATAACACACTTTAATGACGGCTAATATAGATGTTGTGGGCGTAGATTATCTATCTTTCGATCTCGTGCCATTGCAAAAAAAAATTGCAGTGTGAAATTAAATGCCATCGTTCGTCGCCTATAAACAAAAGCAGATCTCCAATTACGTCTGACTGAGGCACACGAACATCCCAGCCGCCGCCGCCGGCTGTCCATCGACAACAAAAGCGGTGTAAACAATATATAAACAAAATAATAATAGCAAACGAAATAAACAACTGCGGTAAAATAAATAATGAGCGCAGATAAGCGCAGTAAAACGCTACACAAAAGGCGACAACTTGTTAAATAAGCTAATTAATTTTATTTATTTTAACATACTTGTGATACTAATTTTTCGGATAAATATGACAGTTGATAATGTGGGAAAAACAGGAAAAAAATGGCAGAGAAATTGAAAAATAAATTAGGAATAAATTTTAAGAAAAATGAAAAAGGAAAAAGAAAGTTAAATAAAATTTTAGATGCAAAAACTTTATAATAGACCTATGAAATTTGTAGGATTTAACATAAATAACTTAATTTTATAGTTAATACAATTTAATTTTGTAAAAATTATACAATTTCTTTATAAATTCAAATAAGTTTTCCATCATAAAAAAACTTTCATTTGGTCTTTAGTATTTATGTAATGGAACCTCAGGGACTCGCCATATTTTACAAAGAATAAAAAAAATAACAAAAATAATGCTTTACGATGACATTTCACTTGCCACTGTTGTCAGTCAATGGCCTCTTTAGAGGTTTGCATGTGGCACGCCACAGATCCATTTCAACAGTTCTTTGTTGCTCCATCAGTCGTCGAGGGCTTAGGCCAGGGAAAGCTCTTACATATTTTCTATGCTCATATCATTGGCATTGACATTGCTGCGGGGGCCTTTAGTCCTACAGAAATCTATAATTAGTGGGTGCCTTCAGTCAGATGGAGAGCCCTGAAATACGTAGAAAACACTGAAGAATGAGAGTGAATGGCGGGCCCTGTTATTATATTTGTCTGGAGCTTAATGGCTTGATTGATTGTTAGTTTTATGCCGATAAGAGGGACGTTTTGCCGGAATCAGTGATTAGGCCGTGCCTCCTCCTAACCCATACATATGTGGGTTTTATTTATGTTTGAACAACTTACGCATAGATTACCTAACAGCCAACAGGAGGAGGAGTGTCAGGAGGTTATGACGCTCGTGATATAGATATATACTATATATATATATAGAGGCCAACTGTCGTCATGAATATGCGAGCCTAGAATATTCACACCCAGACAAGCGACCAATTTTCTGGCACACCACTCGTTCGTTTCCATTCTATTTCATTTCCATTTTACTGCAAGACTTGATTTTAGTTTTTTTGCAAAAAAGAAATTATATCACGCGCCTGATTTCCATATTTATTTTTTGTTTTGGGTGTGCGCTGGTGTGTGGTTTGTGCCCGTTTCAAATGATTTTCAATTGGTTATATATTGATGGATGGCATTTTAATGAAGCGTGAAGCGATGACAACCGATTTCTGGGTTCGGTTCGGGGTTCACTTTACCCACAACGACATGGCAACAAGTGCTTTGGGGGGCTCGTTCTTGATTCTTCAACACTTTTAATTGATTTATTTATTTATTTTTTTTTTGCTTTATTTGTTTATAGATCCTAAGGCCACCGCTGGACATCAAAATGGAAGTGTAAGTATATTATGAAATATGATAATTGCTTGATGTCTTTGATGGATGATTTCTTTTGATTTCTTGAATGAAAATAAATATTAAAAAATGGGGAAAGTTTATAGTTTCAATTATGGCTTAGAGTGATGGTTGATTTCTATAGATTTTCTTAGATTTTTATGTTATAATTAATATAATAATAATAAATATAATGAAAATGTGTAAGAGAATTCGCTTTGATTTTAAAAACCTTTGAAAATCTATCGAAAAAGTTTAAAGATATTATTTTGTGTCCAAATATTAAGGCTGAAATTTATTTAGCTTCTTTTTAGACCCACTTTTAATTTATTTTTATAATACCAGAACCTGTAACTCAATTATTACTATTTAAAAATTCATTTTTTTAATTGTAATTTGCTTAAAAAATATATGAAGCCAACACTAATTCATATGATATTATATTATTTATTATGATATTTTACTTATCTTGTATTTTTTGTATTAATTTTTATCCCCAGTGAAATCGGAGATCCGCCGCAACCTCCAGTGAAGTGTTCCAACTTTTTTTCGAATCATTGGAAAGGCCTGGTGGTCTTCCTAGTGCCCCTGCTATGCCTGCCCGTCATGCTCCTAAACAACACACCCGTAAGTTTTGAATTTCTTAAACAAAATATAATTATATTAATTCTATATTAATTAATAATGTATTTAATTTTTTTAGGAATATCGTTGCATGTACCTGCTTTTGGTTATGGCCGTGTTTTGGGTCACAGAAGCCTTGCCGCTGTATGTGACCTCCATGATACCCATTGTGGCATTCCCCATAATGGGAATAATGGTGAGTTTTTAATAAAAAAATTAGAAAATATTTATACTAATAATTTCTGAAATTCTAGAGCTCCAATCAAACCTGCCAGCTGTACTTCAAAGATACTTTGGTCATGTTCATGGGCGGCATTATGGTGGCCCTGGCCGTGGAATACTGTAATCTGCACAAGCGTCTTGCCTTGCGTGTAATCCAAATCGTGGGCTGCAGTCCCCGAAGGTAAAATAGATTTTCTTTTAAACATTTTAAGTTGATTTTAATATTTTCCTTATTTCCCGTTTAGATTACACTTTGGCCTGATTATGGTCACCATGTTTTTGTCCATGTGGATTTCGAATGCCGCCTGCACGGCCATGATGTGTCCCATTATCCAAGCCGTGCTTGAGGAGCTGCAAGCCCAGGGCGTGTGCAAGATTAACCATGAGCCCGAGTACCAAATTGTGGGCAACAACAAGAAGAACAATGAGGATGAGTGAGTCTATAAGTTTTTATATTTTAAATTATATAAATAATTAAATAATTCATTTCATTTTAGACCACCTTATCCCACGAAAATCACGCTTTGCTATTATTTGGGTATCGCCTATGCCTCGTCATTGGGCGGCTGTGGCACCATTATTGGTACTGCCACCAATTTGACTTTTAAGGGTATCTACGATGCTCGTTTCGTCAACTCCACCGAGCAGATGGATTTCCCCACCTTTATGTTCTACTCGGTGCCCTCGATGCTGGTGTATACGCTTCTGACCTTCCTTTTCCTGCAATGGCACTTTATGGGTCTGTGGCGTCCCAACAGCAAGGAGGCCCAGGAAGTGCAGCGCGGCAAGGAGGGTGCTCATGTGGCCAAGAAGGTTATTGATCAGCGCTACAAGGAGCTGGGACCCATGTCCATTCACGAGATTCAAGTGATGATTCTGTTTATATTCATGGTGATCATGTACTTTACCCGCAAGCCAGGCATCTTTTTGGGCTGGGCCGATTGGCTGGATACCAAGTGAGTGGAATTGTTGGTTGGTTTTGATAAGCGAATCTCTATTAATTATTTAATCTTTGTTTCTAGGGATATTCGCAACTCCATGCCCACCATTTTCGTGGTCATCATGTGCTTCATTCTGCCCGCCAACTATGCCTTCTTGCGCTACTGCTCGCGTAACGGTGGCCCCGTGCCCACTGGACCAACTCCCTCGCTGATTACCTGGAAGTTCATCCAGACGAAGGTGCCATGGGGTCTGGTTTTCCTGCTGGGCGGTGGCTTTGCTCTGGCCGAGGGCAGCAAGGTGAGCGGCATGGCCACGCTGATTGGTAATGCCTTGATTGGCTTGAAGGTTTTGCCCAACGCTGTCCTCCTGTTGGTGGTCATTTTGGTGGCCGTTTTCCTGACGGCTTTCAGCTCTAATGTGGCCATTGCCAACATTATTGTGCCCGTGCTGGCAGAAATGTCGCTGGCCATTGAGATTCATCCATTGTACCTGATCCTGCCCGCCGGCCTGGCCTGCAGCATGGCCTTCCACTTGCCCGTGAGCACTCCGCCCAACGCTTTGGTTGCCGGCTATGCCAATATTAGGACCAAGGACATGGCCATCGCTGGCATTGGACCGACAATTATTACCATTGTTGTCCTGTTTGTGTTCTGTCAGACCTGGGGCCTGGTCGTGTATCCCAACCTCAACACGTTCCCCGCTTGGGCGAAAGTCTATGCTCAAGAGGCGTTGATGAGTGCGAATCGGACGATTTAGGTGGTAAAATTAGGAAATCCTTTAGGGTAAAAATCAATCACAAACGAAAACACAGACAGCAATGGAAATCAATATTAGGAAAAACAAACACTGTACAAGATGAAGTGCCTTTGTGTGGAAACATGTTTAATGATATAAAGAGATGCATTTGCAGAAACCTTTTTTATAAAACAAACAACATTAATTATCGAAGAACGAGCCCAGCTAAGCAATTAAACCACAATTAATGTTACTTAAGCATTGCATTTAGCATACAAAAATATTAAAGAAAAAAAAACAAACAAACACGGGGTAAAGATCGTTCAATTATATTTTTAATAACTAGACTGAGAGAACGTACATACATATAAATATATATTCGTGAAAGGAAATTGAAATGAACAACCTACTCAACTTACTTGCAATTGCGAAACGAGAGCACACACACAAAAATAGCCTTTAGTGTAAGCTTAAATGATAATGTGTACATTTGCAAATGATTTATGTTTTATATAGTTTGTAAAAGAAAATATCAAATAAACAAATAAAAAGCTCAAAACAAACAATTTGAAATTATATGTTTTTAATCACTTGTATCGATAGCTATATTTTAAAAGGGTTTCCCATTACTTTAACAATCGAAATCGAAACCGTTTTAAGCTGTGGTTAGGGCAAACTGTTGCTTAAATAATAAAAATTGTTTAAAAAATAAAAAACCAAGGTGAGTGTTTGCTCCAATAAGCTTAAATTATATCGATATCGTTATATGCTTTACTGCTGAAACCCGATTACTTTAACAATCGATAGGTTTTTAAAGTTTTAAGGGTATTGCTTAGGGAGACCTGTTGCTTATTTTTTAAAACTTCGTTTATTAATTTATTTAAATATTCCTAAAACTGAAAGTTGTAATGAGAAATTATATATATACACACATGTTATTTTAAATTTTAATTTAACAATCAACCAATAAAAAATAATTAACCTCTTCCGATGAAGAAATTACCAAATATTAAAAAATCTCCATTTTAGTATCAAAATATATAGAGTTTATTGCATATGTATGTGCATCCATTTGCATATAATTGTATTTCGTGTATAAACTACGACAATTTTGAATATCAAAACAAGATACAAGATACAATAATTAATTAATTAATTTGATTTTAGCCCGCAACCAAGGTAGCCGAAAAGCAAATATGCTTTTTGTTGTTAAGAGTCGTCGGAGTTGGGTGTTGTTTGCTGTTTGTTGTTGGAATTGTTGAGTTCCAAATAGGTTTAAACCGTAATTAAGGCCAAGAGAAACCACATCTGGTGTTTATGTATTTCCATGCTTAGAACTTGGAAGATTTGGCCAGATTGAGAGCTTCGGTCAACATGCGTCCGAAATCGGCATGAACCAGGGTAAAGTTCTTCACCGCACGCTCCTGCAGGAACTGGCTGGCGTTGTTCAGATGATCGGCAATATTCTGCACGAGACGCTTCTTGGCGCACTTATCCAGGACGTGCACCCAGAAATCGGTGACCTGACCGTAGTTATCCTCAGTGTCGCCGCTGCTATAGCGATAGACATCGCCAGTGACGGGGCAGCAGGTGGATAGGGCCCTGGCCCTGGGGCATTCCTGCGGTCCGTTGAAGGAATTGGGGAAATAGTTGGGGGCACCGTCCTGGTTGTCGGTGACATTCATAGCGCCATCACGCTGGAAGTTGCTAATCTTCACCTTGTAGGGACAATTGACGGGAATCTGCAGATAATTCGGTCCCAAACGATGGCGATGGGTGTCCGAGTAGGAGAACAGGCGACCCTGAAGCATCTTATCGGGAGATGGCTCGATTCCGGGCACCAAATGAGCCGGACTGAAGGCGATTTGCTCCACCTAAAAATAATAAATAATGAAATTATTATCAAAATAAGCAAAACATTTATTAATGGTGAACATACCTCGGCAAAGTAATTCTTGGGATTGCGATCCAGCACCAACTTGCCAACGGGAATCAAGGGGTACTCCTTGTGCGGCCAGATCTTGGTCACATCGAATGGATTGTACTTGAACTTCTTGGCCTCATCGAAGGTCATCACCTGAATGGACATCGTCCAGCTGGGGAACTTGCAGGTCTTGATCCTATTGTACAAATCGCGAATGCTATAGTCCGGATCGCTGCTGGCCAACTGATCGGCCGCCTTTACATCCAGATTCTTGATGCCCTGATCCGTCTTCATGTGGAACTTGGCATAGACGGGCTCACCCTTGGCATTGACCAGCTTAAAGGTGTGCGAGCCATAGCCGTTCATGTGGCAATAGCCATCGGGAGTGCCGCGATCGCTGAACAGGAAGCTAACCTGATGCGTCGACTCCGGACGCAGGGTGAGGAAATCCCAGAACATATCAGGATCCTTCAGATGCGTGGTGGGATTACGCTTCTGGGTGTGAATGAAGCTGGGGAACAGAATGGGATCACGAATGAAGAAAATCGGGGTGTTGTTGCCCACCAAATCCCAGACACCATCCTCCGTGTAGAACTTGACGGCGAATCCACGAGGATCACGAGCAGTATCGGCCGAACCGCTTTCACCGCCCACCGTGGAGAATCGGATGGCCAGGGGAGTGCGCTTCTTCACCTTGTCAAACATCTTGGCGGCACAGTACTTGGTGATATCGTGGGTAACCTCAAAGTAACCAAAGGCACCGGCTCCCTTGGCATGGACCACACGCTCGGGAATCCTCTCGCGATCGAAATGGGACATCTCATCCAGGAAGTTCACATCCTGCAGGAGCACAGGTCCACGGGGGCCCACCGTCTGTGTGGCATCCTTAATGCCAATGGGTGCGCCATGGCCAGTGGTGATGGCTCCAGGGGAGACCTAAAAAAGGAATAATAAAAAGCAATTTAAGTAAAGATTTCTTAAGGGAAATTAAAATACTTTTGAACCCCCAAAATTCATAAAACTATTTTTAATTATTCTCAATTTTTTACCTGCTACGTTGCACATTTTCTCTTAGATTTGTTGTTATATAATATTTACCAGTTCAAAGTGTCGCCTAATCTTATCGAAGCTTTAAGCGATAATTCTTTTTTTGGGGCAAGCGGACTTTCATATTTCTTATTTATAATCTATGGACGCTGTCACTAACAAAAACATAAACATAAAGATTATAGAGCTTTATCACTTTGCAGGGGGTCACTTTGAAAATATTTGCAATAAATTTTAGTGAGTTGCAAAATAATTGCAGGAATTTTTAAACAAACAAACACAAACTTCAGACATTTTAACAATTAATTAAAATATTAATTGATTAAGGGGGGTCACTCTGAAAGGTATTCTCGAGGCACAAAAAATGCTTGCAAGGTATTTTAGTTAAGTGGAAAATAATTCCAAGGGTATTAAGGTATTTTCAGGATTTTTTTTAACAAACAATAATAAAGTTCAGACATTTATACAATTAATTAAAATATTAATTGATTAAAGGGTCACTTTGAAAATTGTTTTCGAGGCACAAAAAATATTTGAAAGGAATTTTAGTAAAGTGGAATTTAATTCCAAGGGTTTTAAGGTATTTTCAGGAATTTGTAAATAAACAATAATTAAATTCAGCCTTTATAACAATAATTGATTGATAATTAAAATTTTTGAAGGTAACCCCTTTACATTCCTTGGGTTCTGTATGTTAATTAATAACACCTTCTTATAAAATAATAACAATAAATTATTAATTCTTAACAAAGCCAAAAAAAAAACCTGAAATATCAATTAGCTTTGCTAAATGTCCCTCATTTGTCAAGCGGAGATATATATATATTTTTTTGTATTATATCAAGTGTCACTGTTATCTTCCTGTGTTTTCAATTAATTTCCCTGGAGACTCGCCACTCCCTCGTTTATTTTGCATGCAAGCCAGCTACTCATTATAGAATTAACTCAACTCAACTCAAGTCAAGTCAAGTCAGTCAAGTCAATTTTGCAAAACTGTCACAAAATGCACACTGTTTTAGATAATGCTATGGCGAAATTCTAATTTGAAAGCATTTCTAGAACTCTAGAATACATTAAAGAGTTGGTATATAGAGGTATATGGAGGTGTTATCTATTATATCAAACGGAAGCCCCCTGTTGAGGTGTCAAACATTTATACTAAGCTGCTGTTTATATTTCACAACAAAGTCGTTTGGGTGAAGTGAATTACTTAGGGATTTGTTTACTTTTAAGTTGAGTATTAAGAGCTCTCATGGGGTTATCTAATTTATATGATCTTAATTCTTAGAAGTGGAATGAGTCAAGGTAAATGAAATGATATTTGAAAAGAGATTTTACTTGGAAGTATAAGACAAAAATTATTAAATAATAATTCCTAGAAGGGTATTAAAATTTTAAAGATTACTGAAGCTAAAATAAATATTTACTTCAATGAACATTACTTGCTTTTTTGCTTGAATTTCTAAGTAAGTTCTTCAGTAAAATGGATACTAAAGATGTATTTCGAGTATATATTGATAATACTTCAGATTAAAAGATATTTATAAAATATATATACATTCTGTTATTTAATTTCAAGACACTCCTCAATAATTGCGTGGCAATCAGTGGCTAATTTGACATTCAAAGCAGCTTTTAAGCTTAGAATTATATCATTTCTTTGTGTGAACTCTCCTTATAAATTGTTAATTTTATTTTTATATATTTTCAAGACATTTCTATATAAGTATTTTAATGTCTTGTCTGTCTACATTTCTTCTCATTTTTTTCTGCCTCGATTTAATCAGTATTGTTTGCACTTTGAGACAACAATGTGGAGCCACTTTCAGGGGGCACCGAGAGAGATTCAGATGGGGGGGAGTGGGCAGACGAATGGGAATGGAACTCGATTCACGCCCCAACAAGTCAATCTGGTTCGTATCGGGCCCCCTATATGCGTTCCCAGTGAAGAGCAACTTGAGATAAGAGAACCTCATGCGATCTCGGTAAAAATAAAAGAATGCAAAAAAACATGGACTACTGAAAAAGTATATTTTTTAATTGCAGCTTGTCATCGGTGAAGCGAACAAACAAAATGTTAATGAGGGCAGGCTTAAAAAAGAGATCCCTGTGCATCTGATAAATATTCTAGAAGTGACAACATTGTCTACTAGATATCATTTATTACCAGAAACTGAGTCATTTGAAGGGCAGAAAAATATGAGAGATGATTAATTTTGATATTACAAAAGAGATTTCAAGGAAGAAGTTGTGAAATTATAGTTGAGATTACAGAAAAATGCAAAACTGACTCTATATTTTTAAGAAGTATTGTAAATGAATTGTTTAAAATTATTTATTAAAGAAATTTAACCAAAGAATTTGATTTTTATGTCTAAATATCTATAGATTCATACATATAATATTTAATTTCAAAAGTTTACCAAGACTCTTAAGCAATTTAAATATTTTATTCACATTAAAAGTATTTTTTTCAAGAACTAAAAACGATTTTTTCAATATTTTTTCTATTTTAAAAGACCTTTTCCAATTTTTTTGATTAAAAAAAATATTTATTCTAGAATAGTTACCATAACTCTATATTTTTACGATTTCTGAAAACAAAGAACCCCTCAACATGATTATTTAGCGAAACAAAGGCAAACAATTAATTGCCTGATAGAATGCAGTTTTCACAGTTTCGTCATAGAAGGTCTGAAAATCGTCTAAAACAACACGAACCAAAAGCAATCCAACCAAGTAAACTCAGCTACAAATCGCCTCTCATTTTCTGGGTCATTTTGAAAAATATTTCCACATACTCGGGGGTATTGCATAATCGAAATTGGAGAAAGAAAATGTTTGCAAAACGCATTTTCCCTGCAAGTCTGGAAAGGTTCAAACCCAAAACGGGTTTTCCTTTTAGCCGGGTTCGTTGTCTCGTTGGCAGCATTGCAACCAGTTTATGCAACATTGAGCCGGTCGCCAGCACAGAGTCCATTGACTTCCCACAGTGATTTTCCAACCTCAAACAAGTCGTCTATATGCATTTATATATCTATATAGAAATAATTGTTATTGTTTGCTTTGTGGTATAATAAAGTAGGGGCGTAACTTGGTAACTTTTTAAATGATTTCTTTGACTCATACAACTTTATGCGGTCATAATTTTGTTTACGTGAGATATATAATGTATAATTATATTGTTTTTAAGACCTTAACAAAGAAATAATGAGTGTTATTGAGTAGAACCCTTTTTTAATTGAAGAACTAAAGTATTTCCCTTCAATTAGTTAATTGCATTTCCTGGCCACAAATTAATAAAGATAATTACATTTTCTTTCCACTAATTAATTAAGTTAATTGCTTCTTTGTTTATAATAACTTTAATAATATTTTTGAAAAGTTTTTCCAAGGTTAATTCCAATTAAAGTTATAAAAAGAGTTATAAATGATGACTCTCAATTGTTGCTATACCAATTTCTCAACCAAAAAGGTATTTGTTAACTGATAAATATAATCTATTTGGGCCAATTACTTAGCAGGTTTTTTGATGCTTATCAAACTGAATGACATATAACCTCAGTTCTGAATATTTGAGTTTCATTTATCGATTTATGGGGGGAGGGCATGCAAAAAGCTAGAAAAAAATGGGGAAAAACCAATAGAATAAGCAATAAAATAATGGGTTCTATAAATAAAATGTATCTAAATTATTTTAACAAATTTTTATATATTTTAATTTTAAATATTTTCAACATTTTTGGGCATTAAAATATCAAAAATATGTTTTTCTTAAAACCATTAAATTTCGAATTATTTTGCTTTAATTTTTCTATAATACATCCTTTAATTTTAAACAAAATTATCAATTTTATATAAATTTCCCTGCATTCTTTTACAATTATTCCATTAATACGTTAAAAAATACTCCTAAAAAAAAAAACATTTGCTGTGTACTTTGTGCATCTTGCAAGTGTCACGATTTTTCAATTTAAAATCATTAAATACCCAGCTACAAAATGTAGTCGAAAAACGAAAGCGAACACTTAGCACGAAAGTGCAAAACAAATTCGAATATATAAAATATACAATAAACATGCAGGTAGTGCCAAGTGAAATAGAAAATTGCAAAGTAAATTGCAAAACAGGCGAAGCCAAAGGTGGGAGCTGCAAAAAAAGGGCCAAAGCTAAAACCAAAAGTTAACTTTGGATTAGGCCATCCAAATCCAACGGGAAAAACTGATAAGTCTTATCAGACTCCATTCAGTTCTGATAAGATGCGTATAAATAAACAGAAAGAGAGCCGAAAAGAGGGAATAACAGAAGCAGAGAACAGCGAACGCGATAGCGACCGCTCTTGAACTTTGAACTGTTCGCTTTCGAAATGCACGATCTTTATACCTAGCAATTTTTTAATTATTAACCATTATTTTTGATACAGAAAAGTACAGCATTATATAGCCATCGCCCGTCTTTATTGTCTTGTTTTTTGTTTATTTTATTTTTAACAACGCTTCGTTGTTTTTCCGCCTCCCTCCTACTCTTTGCCTTTCTCTTTTTCTCCTACTTTCGGGCCGGCACACAGCCACTAACACACAATCACTCACAGATTCGCACACCGACAAACACCAACACACTCACCGTTTGGGAGTTTTTGTAGTCAATCAACTGATTCGATGCGGCATCGCGTTCAGCCATTTTAGCCAAAAATTTTGCGTTTATATCTCCTGTTAAATAAAACCAGAATTTTGTGTTCCGAGCCGATTTTGTTCAGTTCAGTTTGCTTGCGCCGAGAATTCTGTCAACTAAAGTCGCAGTTCGATTTGTTTATATATCCCAGCGCCTATAGCTGGCCGAAATAGAGCTGCGAAGAAATCGATTACAACATCGATACTATCGATTCATTTGTTTCGGTCGATCATCGATTTGGTTTTTGGAAGAATCGAAAGAAAGTCCATCTTAATTATTTCATATAAATTAATATTTAAATATTAATATATCCCTGCTTGCTCGACGGAGCTCCATCAGGGCTGGAAATATTATAGCTGATAAACCAATGTTTTCAGCAATTTTATAATTATTAATTGTTTACTCTGCTCGATAAAATAAGTATAACATTTTATCAGCATTTTTTAGCAAAACGAATAGATTAATATTATAATAAACTATTTTTAACAGGGACCATAATTATTATATTTATATTTAAAAAACTGAAGTTGTAATAATTATCTTTCGATATTTTCTCTAGTCTATAATAATTTTTAATCAAAAAAACATAAAGGAGCTGTCAACGACCTTGGATGAGCGAATAGCTGTTATTATATTTCTTGTATATATTTAAACAACATAAAATATATAAATATTTAAATATTCTTTTATATTTTCGTTGCATTTCTTATTCAATCAAATTAATTCATGATATTTCCCATTCATTTTTTATTCAATCAAATTAATTAATTTATTTTTCATTCATTTTTTCTTTGTTTAGAATGTTAGACTATTTAAACCCATTCTTTTACATGTTCTTCTTCAGTCTTTTTATAACTTCATGTTATTATTAAAATGTCTTAGTTTATTATTTATCTTCAAATAAATTAAAAGTTAAAAATATAAATTTAAGTATTTTCAGGTAAATAAATCTTTCTTCTTAAAGGACTGACTTTAACACAAAATGTTTGGTATTAGCTTCTGAGGCTTACAAATTATTTCTTTCTTCTTGTAACTTCCTAATTATATTCTTATATTTCATGTTTTCTTTTTTCGGTAATTAAAATTATTTTCGTAAAACTAAATTAAATCTTCTTTCTTGTTCCACATTATTTAAATTGTATTTTTATGTTATTATTATTATTATTATTTTTATTTTTAAAAGGCTGATATAGATCGTATCTTATCACTAAACATAATGCATTATTTCTTTTTTTAAATTATGATAATGTAGCTGGCATATAGAAATACTTTGTCGAAAATTAACTTAAGTATGATTATTCATTTGACATTCTTTGACTCGATTCTTTTTTTTTAATATTTTACCAGTTGTATTCTGGATCATCAATAAACTTAAACGACTTCCAGCGGATCATTCCAGATAAATCCGTTTTTGCAAAGACAATAACAGTTGGACGTTGCTTGACGTGACGCTTGATTACCCTCCTGTGGTTCCGGCCAAATAGATATCCATAGCCGTCTTGTTGAGTTGGACAAACTCACGCCTCTTTGGAATGGGCTGAATATGAGGCAAGCGAGTGCCATTCACAGCATTCAGGCTTAAGTTGGAGTTGGGATCGTCATCGTCGCTTATGTACGAAGTGCTCGGTGCCGTTGGCGGGGCGCCTCCGTTTGGCCGCATCCTCTTGGCGGCTGCTGCAGCACTAGTAGTGGGCCTGTCGTCGCTCGAGGTGCTGGAGGACATGGATTGCGACGATACTTCTCTCGCATTTGATGTAATCTCCTGCCGCTGGCTGCTGCTTACATCCGAAACGCTGTTGGCCGATTCCTCACGCCTCTTCTGGTGCGCCCGGGCATTGTCCATCTTCACGCGGTATAAATTCTTCAACCCCTGATAGCAACTCCTACACAAGAAGCATCCCAGTCGCATATCAGGGTTTATGAGTTTTGCAAACTTTAACAAATAGGGATCTTTTATGGCTCGGCTTGGCTGCCTCAGCGGATGTGGCGCTAGGGCGCAGAACTTCTGCGTAGGCGCTGGCGTTGGCGTTGGCGGGTCTTTTGATGTTAACGGCGGCATCTTTGCAACTATTTCTTGTTAATTTATGGCTTATTTTTAAAGAATTTCACAGCTTACCTTGAAGTTTTCGGCTTCGTTCACAAAATTTCCCGCTTGTGCCAGAGATGGGATAACACTGATGAGTGCGAAAATCGAAAACAGTGCAGAAATATCGATAATCAGGCAAAAAGGTGAAAAACATGAAGATTTGGAACATTGCTATTGTTATACTGCTGGAAGGAACAATTTAAAAATTGGAATATTAGTTGAATAGAAACGCATTTTTAGACACTTTATATAATGTATTTTTGGATAAAT
This sequence comes from Drosophila anomelani, assembly GCA_035045905.1. NCBI lineage: Eukaryota > Metazoa > Arthropoda > Insecta > Diptera > Drosophilidae > Drosophila > Drosophila anomelani. The sequence goes on from JAWNOO010000165.1 coordinate 19,022,267, forward strand.
AGATCAAAGTAGAGCTTGTCGACTCAACTAAATATAGACAAAGATATAACAGCCTAGACAGCAGCTGATTTCAGGACGAGTTAGCAGCCCCATATATTAAATTCGTAAAATTAAAATATATAAACACCGATTTAAACTCAATTTATTAACAGGAAAAGTTGAAATATTTTTATAATAGTTGTCTATTCGAAAAAGAAAGAGCAATAAAAACAAATTGGGAAAAGAAAACGCTATATATATTTCATTCGATACAACTTTTTCTGTCGATAGCACTTTTATCTTTGAATGGTACCTGTTTCTTGCGATACCTATATCGATAGTATCAGTATCCCATCACTAGCAAAACAAAGACCATTTCATTGTTCATACGTCTCGTCTGATTTTCTTTTTATACAAAAATAAAATTAAAATTTCAAACATATACACATAATGTTTATAAATATAATGTAGTGCAACACATATATATAGATATATATTCGTAGCTAAATACCAAGTGCAATCCCTAAATAAACCGAAATAACTTCAAATGGCAATCTAATTTACGTAAAAAAGAGACTACAACAAAAAAAGAAACGGCGCGTGTGAAATTTTTTCGAAGCTAAGAGAAGTTGAAGCAACAAAAAATAAAACCTCGAGAGAAAAAGCAATTACAACAACAACTACACATACACAAAGTAGGCCAACAACAAAAACAACGATAAAGTGAAGAAGCAAGCAAGCGGCAACAACAACAGACGCAAGAAGCAGAAACCTTGTAATTGTGTCAATAAAAATGTTTTAAATTATATTTCCTTTGGGGAAATGTGCGAGGCTCGGTGTGTATGAGAGTGTGAGGGTGAATGTGTGTGCGAGACAAGTGAAATTTTCTTTGTTTCCCTTTGCGGGGGAGGAAAAAAGAGTCAAGAAATGAAGTTGCCTTGAAACAAAAAGAAAAAAAACCGCCCCCCTTAGCCCCAAAAAAAATGGTATCTGTATGCGTGTGTGTCTGACTCGTTGTCTGCTCGTCGATGTATTTGTGTGTGTGTGTGTGTGTGGCAATGAACGTTGAGCAACAACAATAATTGTATATTTTGTTGGAATTTTTGCCTTATTTATTATACATATATGTACACACGCTGTTTGCTTGCTTTTTCACCTATAAAAAAGAAACAAAATACAAAAATGATTAAATATAAAAATGTGTAAAGTGTTTTCTCTAGAGCAAAGCTATGAAAATGTGCGGCCGAAAAATGAAAAGCAACAAAAACAGCGGCTTTAAGGCTGCTGGACAGGTTTCCCACGGCTAAGAGAAAAAAAAAGGAGCAACAAGACGAAGCCGAAGAAGAAGAAGTAGCAGCAATGCGTGAAACGCGAAAGCAAAGTGAAATTCATGACAACAACAACAACAACAACAGTGACAAGAGCGTAGCGGCTAACAGAAACCGTTATTCAACAATTTCTTGAATAAAAAAATCATACAAGTGAAAGAAGGCACAAAAATACTGGTTTACACAAAAAATATATATAAAAAGAAAGAAAGAAAGCAAAGAAAAGAAAAGAGAGAAAAAGTTGCAGCACGAGAAATTTTGTACGTGTATCTCTCGCTCTCTACATATGTGTCTCTGTGTGCGTGTGTGTGAGTGAAGTAAAGTGAAAAGCAATGCTGAAAGGAATTACAACAAAAACATCAACATCAGCAGCAGCACCGAGTTTACAATAAATATAACAGTAAACAAATTTAAGGGCCACGCGTGGGAGGCAACCACAAAGAAAGGAAACATTTAATATTGGAATATCTCAAGGTGAGTTTTTTTTTATATATTTTTTGTTTATAAAGCTTAAAAATCAGGGCTTTAATTAAGCTGTTGCCATGTTGTGGTAACAAAAAACTTTAAGAAAAAGAGAGAGGGCGAGAGGAGGTCAACTGTGCTGTGTTTGTTTCCCTTTTTTTTTGTGAGCATGCCAAATGGCTACAGGTGGCTTATTAACAGTTACTTTCTTGATAACAGCTGCTGCTGCTGCTGCTCTTTCTTCTTGTTGTCTTCACGCTTGTTCTTTTTAAGCTCTTTTTCTTAAACTTCTCACGCTTTATAAAGAATTTCGGGTTTTTTATTTGGAATCTCCATCAAATTAACGGTAAAAGCCCATCGATAATGGATGAAACTGGAACTGCTTTTTATTTTCATTCATTATACGAATTAGACTGTCTTTGGGAAATAATGATTTATCATTATAGAGATTATAAAACTTGATTAAAAAACAGTGAATAATAAAATGATATTTAAACATTTCGAAGGTTTGTTGATATTTATGAATTCTTAGGTTTTTTTTTAAATGTTTTGATTTATTTTCTGATTAAAATTGACTTAAAAAAAAAAAAAACAATAAAAAATAAATACAAATGAGTAACAAAAAATTTATTTTTAATAATATACACGTTTTTCTCAATAAACTTAGTTGTTCGTTTTATAAATAACATCATAGCCTTAATTTAAAACAACACAACCCATAAATATCTGACTAAGAAATACATATTTATAAAATATACATTTTGTGCCTTCGAGCTAAGTATGTAGTTATTATTATTTACGATTTTTGCTTTGGTAAATATTTATTTTTGATTTAGAAGACTATCTTAGTGCTCACTTGAGGCCCGTCATGGATGCATCAACAAATTAATTGAATGTTTAATGACCTTAACATTCTACGGAATTTATATTTTTAGCAACTCATATGCACTCGTGCATTCCCAAATGCCAATGTTTGCATTGCATTGATCAAATAGTTGGAATACTCACTTCTCTGGATTTTGCTGACCGCTTCCAAGTCACGTTTCTCTGTTCGAATTTTCGTTATCAGCTTGTAAAGCGATATTTATGCTTATGTACTATATATATATAGTGTTTATATGCAGTGTTTATTTATTTCTCTGCCAGGAAATAGTCCAACCGATTCATAAATTACTCAAGGCAAACCAAACAGAACCATGGAAAAGCTAAAGGAAAATGAGCAAACATGTAATGAGTACATAAAAGTAATACAGTAAAATATCTATAAATAAAACTCTCTAGGGAATTTTTTATTTAAAAAAATATATATAATATTTGAAGGATTATTATTATTTAACAAAAAAATTTGACTGTATTTGCTTTAGGGTTTCCTCCATTACGTCCTAATCTGTAAATCGAAATCGGCCAAAGAATTTACCCAAAAACTGATAACAATTTCTGCTACGTAATGTTTACAATGTTACCAAACCCACCAAACGTTTGATTTGTTGATAAATCGTTATGGTTTTTGGGGGAGCGATTTGAAACGATTTCAACTGCGCTTGTTTGCCCTGTACAGCTGTGCGCGATTCGTTGAGGTTGATAATTAGTTGTAGTCAGCCCCCCTCCCCGTTACTTCCCCTCTGTACTTTAACCCAACTACGCCCATTGTACGCTTAAACGGTTTCTGTGTGTTCTTTCTTGCTGCTGCCTTTTCGCTGAAAGCTAAAAAGCTAAAAAGCGTTTAACCGGTTTGTTTCGAAACAAACAGAGAAAACCGAAAACAGAACAAGCCAAGAGTCTTAGCTTGGCTATGTGTGTGTTGGCCAAGTTGGCCTCTGATGAATAACGTTAACTTTGAGGGGATATCTGGTTGTTGGAAGTTGAGCGGAATCGATGGGGGAGCATTAGTTATGAGCGGATGACACTCGCTAGAAAAGTTCTGACACATTTTTATGGGCCATAAAAAATGGGGAAATACTTTGGGGTTTATTTTTTGCTTTGAGTTTTTTATTAGGTTTTTACTTGGTTTATTTTTGTTAAGGTTTTTTTTTTTGAGGTTAAGCTAAGGCTTATACATAATTAGCCAATTAGTAAATCAAATTGATGATGAAATATTTTATAATTAAAGCTTGAAAATATTTATTAAAGATATTTTATAGAATTTATTTCACATTTTGGATTAAATATATTTCAAGGAATTCAAGGGAATATTTGTGTTAAAGTCTGAGATGTTCTTTAAATAATAATAATAAATAATATAAATTTAAAGTACAAATTAGCATAAATATTAAAAATAAAATTATAAATAATTCAAGCAGAAACTAGCATTTATTTCCCTTAAATTCCTTTAAGAAAAATTAAGGGAAACTAACCACTTCCCTTGACCCCATTTTATGCTTTCTAATTTCCTTGCAAACATATTTTTATCTCTGAAAACTCGTCATTTAGCAATATAATAATAATATATTTTAATCCCAATATTAAGCTCACTTCTCTGTCACTCAAAGATATACAAAACAAAGAAGAAAGTTAACTATCTTAAGTACTTTTTAAACCCTTATCTATCAGATAAGCGCATATCAAGAAATTTCACTATGGCATGAAATTAAGAAAGGTATCAAATTTCACTCAGATTATCTGGTACTTGATCAAATTTCGTATACAATATATAATATTAATCCGTGCTATAAATAAAGTTTATACAAAAGAAGATGAGCTGCAAAGCAAAAGCCAGTTTAAAACGTGTTTGGCATATAAATCCATTACTGTCGCCTTGGCCAATAATAAAAATCTCACCAAGACCCTGAATTGTGGCTTCGGGCTTCCAACTACAAAATTTACTGAGAGATAAGAACTTGGCCCGTTAAAAAAATAAACTCCCATCAATTTGAACTTTGGTCTGGGAAGTTTCTGCGTGGATATAGAAGTACTCATAAATTCAAGTTGGAAACCCCTTCTATTTGCCGCTTCATTTCACTTCTATCACATGGCTAAGCTCCCCAACACCTACACTCCACCTCCTGTAATGTTTTCCCTTTGCTATGACTATAAATTTACTTTGTCTGCCCTTTTTGCCAACTTTTGTTTACTTGGTTTATTTTTAGTGAGTGTATACACACATGCTGAGAAATCTAACAATTTACCAACTCATTTGCTGACTAGACAAGATTGGAAAAATAAATACAAATCCTAAACTTAAACTTCCTCACATTTCGCTGTCATATTCAATTTTTTATTATTATTTGTGCATTGTAAACAATTCTATGAGTCAAGCATTAAGTATTTCTGATTATTTCTGATTTTATTTACAAGTTTTGTTTTAATTATTCTCTTGTCAAACTTGTTTTTTTTTTATAATTTTATTTCTGTTCAATTTGACACCTGTTGAAGTGTGAAATGTATTTTTTTAAGTTACAAAACTCGTGTTACAAAAGTTGAATGAATGGAATATAAACAAAACAAAAAGGTAAATGAACTTTGATAACGAATTTTAAAGGTTTCACTGCTTATTTAATTAATTAAAAACAATAATGAATTTAAATCTATTTAATATATTGAAATTTAACTTATTTATACATAAATAAATGAAATATAAACAAAACATAAAGGTAAATGAACTTTGATAAAGAATTTTAAATTGGAATTTTAAAGATTTCACTGCTTATATAAATTAAAAACAAGTCAAGGCTGTAAAAGGAATTTAAATATATTTTAATTCATAATTTATTGAAATTCAACTTATTTATACATAAAGCGAAAAATGTTCTTTAAGGAGAACTTTACAGTTTAAAATATATTTAAAATATCTAACTTTAAATATCTAACTTTAATAAAATGCTAACTTAAATATAGAATTTCTCAACTTGTTTCCCAATCGGTTTTTACATAAAGAAAACGCCCATAAAACTGTCCTCCTTTTTCACAATTCATGTGTCTGTCACTCAACAAAAGCCATCTCAATGCCTCATTTATCATATTATTTTCCATTTTTCCTCTCCACTATCTCCTCTCTCTCCCCCATGTTTTTCCTCTACAATTTCATAATTTTCCTTGATTAGTTGTTAAGTAGAAAGCAGAACGGAACTGAAGTAATACCAAATGACAATAATCAGAACACCACAACATGCCATGCAAATGGTATTTGTGTCACTCATTTGCCGTGATCTAATTTCATATAATAATGGCATTTTTGTTACCTTATAAATTGAATCGAATGGGAGAGATGGTGTGAAATTTAGGTTAAATTATTACGAATCATTTGAATTAATATGGGAAGTTTCATGGTTGTTATTGCGCTCAACGGTGCATGCAGTATAAATATTTTTTTTTTTCGTGATTTCTACAATATTTACCAAACAAAATAAAATTAAATAAATTAATTTAAATAAGATACAGCTTATAATATACATTTCAAAAGCGATGAATCACAGATGAATTCTTATGTGTGTGATTTATTAGTCATAAAGGAAAATATAGTATATTTTTATGCCAAGATTTGTATTTGTTTTTGCTGCCAAATTGAAATCATAAAGTTTAATGTTAATTCAAATCTATTTTGAAAACTTTAATAATAAACAATTACTAAGCATATTATTTAAACAAATTCTTTTCCAAGTTTATATTTAAATATATTACACAATTTTTTATGACTCAATGTTAGGGAATTAAAATCTGTAAACATAAATAATAATTATTAAAAAAAAACAAAGGTAATTAGTGAAATTATTTCAGGGAAATTCCATTGAATTTATGAATTTTTAATGATTTAATAATACCTAATTACGAGCTTATTAAATATTATTTAAAGGCGTTGCAGTTTTATTTTTTGTTTGAAGATAATTAAATATACATGTTAATTATTTCCAGGAGTTTTTTTTGTACAAGAAACTTTTATATTTAATGTACATATTACGTAACAAATTCATTTCCTTTGTCGCAAAAGTTGGCTATCTCTTTTTTTAAATCTTTTTCTTCACCTAAACTTTCCTTAATTATTTGAAGTTTTTTTCCATCTGCTTTAAGCCTTTTTTCCGTGGTTTCCTATGCTGTCTTTTTTCCTTTACCTCTTTCTTTTGCTTATACATATGTATGTATGTACAAACATACATACACATTTCATAAACTCATAATTTCGAGCAATTAAATCATTGTTCATGAGATGACAAATTGACTTCAAAAAGCAATGAAAAAGTAACACCACCAACAAATACACAAAACACATCATTTACAACAAAAACAAAAAACGAAACTTTTTGCGGCAATGAAAATAACAACAATTGCAAATAAAATGCTAATAAATTGAAATTAACAAAAACAACAAAAGGGAAGCACGACAACTGCCGCATTTGTTGTTATTGCTGATTTTTATTGCTTTTGCTTTGATATTGAATGGGAAATGAGAAATGAGAGAAAGAAGACAAGGCAAGACTAGACGGAGAAAGAGGTAGAGAGGAGAGCAAAAACGTGTGCACATCGCATTAGAAGGAGAAAGAAGCGCGGTGAGGCGATGTGCGAAAGAGAAGGGGGCGGCCAGTCGTTGACATTGTTGTTATCTTAAATTGTCCCGCTTACTTGCTGTTTTCTTATGGTTGTTGTTGTTTTTGTTGTTCCTTTTAGCTTCTGTTTATTTGATTTTGTCATCATCTCCACAAATGCTGAAAGCAGCCAGTGCCAGAGGGAGATGGCAAATCGCAAACGAATGGAGCATCGCGCCGTCTTTGTCATCGCGCCTTGCTTGTTTCATGTGTATTACAACATTTTTTTTTCGTTCTGTTTTGTTTTTGCTTTTGCGGCGGCGGCCGACGACGACATAAATTCTAAAGATACAGATACAAGCAAGCAGCACACATTTCGAGATACAGATGCAACGAGTAAGTGTGTTGTTGGCCCCCAAAGGCGCAACAACAACGACAACATAAAGTTCTCAATGATCTTTCTCGTATCTCTGTCATCATTATCTCCATTTAAACGGATGATCATCATCTTTTGCTCGCATTTTGGCGCTTTATTTTCATTCTCTCACAAAAGTATCTCATCATCTTTAGCTTTTCCTCTCAATATATGCAAATTAATGTACAATTTCCGAACAAAACAAAAATAATAACAAAAACAAAACCAAGTGATTTTCTGTATTTATTAAACATGAATCAGTCTCAATGATCGATCTCGTTCAGGTTTTTATTGTTATTTAATTGATAATCGAGGAATTTGTAAGCAATTCTGGGTTTTGAGTTTTTTCTATAAAATTAAATTGTTGCATTTTAATAGAGGGAAAATTTGTAAATACTTGGATTTGGTAATAAATCAATATTTTATTATTATTCTGTTGCCTTCTGGTTTTGATTTTCTTGGGAATTACTTTTAGTTGTGGATTTTTATGGGATTCCCATAAATTCAATTGAAAAGGGGGAAATACCAGAAGCTGAGAATTATTTTTAATGCAATTTCAGAAGCTATTATTTATATTTTATAATTACACCAAATTCCAGAAGATGAGAAGTATTTAAAACGAGATTTCAGAAGCTATTATTTATACATATTTTATAATTACACCAAATTCCTATTTATTTGAATATTTACTTTGGTAAATCAACTGAAATGTTTCAATTAAGTTTCTGGCATGCAAAAAACCACAAAAAATACAAGGAAAAAATAAAAAGAGAACATTTTTATACACATTGTGTAGATTGTAGGGGTCAAGGCTATAAATGCTATAAATGCTTTTGGCTTTTTCTCTCTCTCCGACAGCAAAAGTGCAAATAAATTTGTGACGCATTTTTATTTTGTTATTGCAAATGATATAAATAAAAACACATGCACACACAGAGTTAAGGGGGAATGAATTAAGAAAAGCGAAAAATAATAATAAAAAAAAAACAAAAAGCAAAAACAAAAGCGAAATGTGAGCGGCGTCGTAAGAGCACAACGAACTTTTGTGAAATGTGAAATTATAAAACAAAGCAAGCGGCGTGCACAAAACAACTACAACAACACCAACACCCATTACAACAATAACAACAACACCAACACCCATTACAATAACAACAACAACAACAACACCAATAGCTGCTTTTAGCAGGCTCAACAAATGCCAAATTAAAATGCTAAATAAACCGCTAAAAACAAAACAAGCGGCAATGTTTGCTATTTGCACTTGTCCACCTCTCTCTCTCTTTTCTCTTCTTTTTCTCTTTTATTTTTCACTGAATTCAAATTGTTGTTTTTATGATTAACATTTTTGTTGCCATTTTTTTGTTGGTTTTAAGCCAAGGCCAAACTCAGGGAATTTTTTTCAACGTTTCATTTTCAATAACCACCATTGGCAGCTGTAAAAATTAACATTTTGAATTGCAAATACTGAACAAAAGATAAAAGAAACAAAAAGAAAACATCAGGGGAAATAAAAGATAAGGAAAAACCTACTTATATATAAAATATTTGCTTTAACACGAAGGGGAGAAAGCTTTTTATGGTTGATTAGGATAGATTGCGAAGGCTTTAATGAGATACAAAGTTCATTCACATAAGGAAATCGAAAGGAATTATTTTCGGAACCTTTTTTATAGGTGAACTTGATTATTAAATTGCAGTGAATAATTATAGAAATAAATTAAAGAAGAGTTTATTTGCTAAATATAATTTTTTGAGGGAATTTCTTTATAACCGAAAATGTACCCACAAAATAATAAATAAAACTAATAATTTAATACTTTGAATTATTAAAAAAAATATATAAAACAAAATACAGATAATAACACAGATTTAATTATTATTAATTTATTTAAAGAGTGCCTTAAAATTATGATATAATTTTCTGAAGATAAGTGCACACTAATTAATGTACAAAAATAATGATAATAATAATAAAACTCAATAAAAGATTTATAAATAAATAAAACATTAAAATATTATAAAACCCAAAAGCTTGCTTTTATTTTGCTATTTTATTCACTTCAATACTTTTATTTGAAACTCACCTGACATTCACTTGTCTAACAAATATTATTTATAACCCAAACATTAATTAAAACAAAATAAAACTGACAAGATTTTTACTCATTTTCTACATCATTTGGTTAAATCGTTTAAAATCTGCCATTAGTTTATTTATAGTTTTCAGTTTATGCTCTGCTTTTAAACAAATTAACAGGTCTGCCAATGCTTTGAACAGATACAGAAAAATACATATAGAAAATGACAATTAACAATGTCGAACACGCCCACAACAGCACTGATGAGCATCAACCAAAAAAAAAATAGCAACAATAGAAGTGAATTTTGTTGAATAACTTTTTGACGGGGGAGCTCCGTCAGCAATTTGTGCGCAAATCGAAAAAAGATTTCTTATTTATTTGTTTTCCTTTATTTTTAGTATTTGTTTTTGTTTATAATAGATATGATGATTGTCGAAGGCCTTTTGCCTTGAGCCGTATTCCCCGCTAATGTTTTTATCTCTCTGGCATAATATTTTTGTGATAAATGTGTTGTTTCTTTATTTATTTTTTATACTATTTGCTTGCCAGCTAATCGCTAGACACGTGAGTAAAGTGTTCACTTGGGGTCTGTCATTCGGTTTGATTATAATCCCCAAGCGATTTGATAACAACGATTAAGAGCAGTTTAAAAAGTATTAAGTGCACTTGCTGGGGGACTGTATTTTTGTACAAAAATAATAAAAAGAAAAAAAAAGAATAATGAACTCGGGGTCTTATCTCCATATGGCACATATAGCATATGGTTGAAAATCGAAAAATCCGACACTGAACACGAGCCCAGAGAACTTGAGATCGTCTTATCTGTATTATTTTCTGCTTAATTTTTAAGCTTAAGGCCAAAATAAAGTTTTTAAATTATAAATATATAATTTTTAGGTAGAATTAATTGAAGGAAAATAAAAAAAAACTGATAATTGAAGGAAAATGTTAGAAAACTTATAGTTGGTAATCAGTTATAGATATTTTTACTTTAAAAAGACAATTTCTTGTTTGAAATGTGGAAATTTTCAGGAGTTGTGGATTTATTAAACGTTTTTAATTAATTAATAAAAATTAGTACATGTTTTATAAAGAGAATTGAAGTATATTTACCTAAAAACAAATCATTTTATATAATAATTATGGTAATATTTACATTTTATTTATTTAAAATTGAAATACTTTAATTTATCTCCAATTTCCTCGCTCATTTCTTAGCCAATTTCCTTGAGTTTAATTTTAAGGTTATAGCCATATGATTCTCGTGTCCAATTTCTCTCTCATTTTGGCCATAAATGAATCAGTTTTTGTTTTGGGGCATTTTTTTGTTCGTTGCCTCGGTTTTCGGTTCATTGGAAAGTCAGTTTATTTTTGTGCACGTTCTTTAGAAAGTCGTTGAACTGTTTGCATTTCCCTCTCGCCCACTCGGAGTGCCTTTGGTTATCTCTCTCTCTCTTTACGTTTTCCTACGAACATGAATATATATCTATATATATACAAAAATATATTGTAAAAGGCAAAAAACAATTTTTAAGTTTATTTGTTTTTGGCAATTTCATCATCGCGCTTAGGAATTTCTAGATATTTGCATGAATCTTTGAAAATAATCCGAAAATAAGCTTAAACTTGGTTTTATTTTTATAAAACTTATTTTATTGCCCTCATCAAAGGGTTAAGTCTTTTTTTTATTGCTTTAACAGTTTCATGGTTTGATTTGTTGAAATTGTTTTATAAATAAACCCAGAGTGCGGGGACTATCTTTGAGATACATTCACTTGGGGGAAGTCGTCGTGACTTGTTGCTTTATCTAATTGCTGTGATTGAAATGGAATTTCTGTCTCCAAACGAAACCATTTCAATTAGTTTAATTGTTTTGGAATCATTAACTGTTTACAGAGAGTTCTTAATTTTATAATTTAATGAAAAGGAATTTTTTAAGAGATTTTAAATGTAAATTTTTGATCTAGTTAGCTAAAAAAAAGTTGCATAAATTAAACATAAATAAAAATAATTAAAAAAAGTTGCATAAATTTAACATAAATAAAAAGAATTAATTTTCATTTTTGTTAAATTTATGCAACTTTTTTAAAAAGAATTAATTTGTATTTATGTTAAATTTATACAACTTTTTTAGATAACTAGATTTAAGTTTTATTTGGGTTTTATTTTTTAAATAGTTGTTAATTAATTGCAAAATTAAGACAATTACTAAAATTATATATAATGTAAAGATTTATATTTTGTTTCCTTTTTTTTATATTTTTAAATATTATTTTTAAATATAATCTGGCCAGTTGGAATTTCTAATTTCTTTCTAGTTGATTTTTATTATTTTTTTAATATTTAAAAAACGAATTATTAATAATTAAAATAGACTTTTTATCTCGATTAAAACAAATTAACGGAAATTATACCTTTGGGCAGTTTAATTTTATGTTTATGACTTTTTAATTATAATTTATTCAAACTTCTTAAAGTCTTTTTGATAATTTATAATTTAAATATATTTAATTTAATTCAATTTATAATTTAATTGATCATTGAAAGCTATATTAATGATATTTTATTGTTAAGTTGTTAATGAAAATTTAATTAATTGAAATTTTTCCTTCCTTTTTGTTGCAGACCAACCACCATGGAACCCAACAGACATCACGAATATCAGACGCATCATCAGCCGCTTCATCCGTCGATGCAGCCGCATCATCCAACGCATCCACATCACTCGCAAGCAACGCACCACCAGCAGCCGCCGATCCACCAACACCACCCGCCGCCACCGCCACAGCAGCAGCAGCCGCCCATCCACCAGCAGCATCCACATCACTACCAACAGCAGCAGCAGCTCCACCATCATCCCACCAGCTCCACATCGGTGGGAAGTTCCTCTGCCGCCGCCGCTGCACCCGCCGTTAGCTATGGCAATCATCACCATGCCGAGGATCAGCGTTCCCGAACGGCAATGTACATGAACAGGAGCACTCAGCCGGGTGGCAGTGATCCCCACCTGCAGTACTACACCTCAAACCAGAATTTGACGGTAAAAAAGCTGCCCGATCCGCATCCCAACTGGAGTTACAAGAGCCAGGCGGTGCCAGCTCCTGCGCCGGCGCCTGGTTTGCGACATCATGGGAATCCTGCCATTTATACCACGGGGGGCAGCTCAGCCTATTGGCCGCCAGCCGATGAGCAGCAGCAGCTGCATCATCACCAGCAGCAACCGGCTAGATATACCTATGGGAAGCCACCTGCTGGGGGAGGAGGATCAAGAGGATCAATGCCGGGACCCAGCAGCCAGCGATATTACAGCGAGGACATCAAGTACTCCACGGTACCTGCCGCCACCAAGGTGCTAAGCTATGCACCACCCGCCGCTAGCTCCTCCACCGCCAGTTCGGCCTCCGCCAGCGCCAATTCCTCCTCATCCGTCCGCCACTATGAACTGGAGCATGTTGTGAATCCTAGTAATCCCAGCAGCAATGAGCACCAGCAACCGAGTCCGAATTATGCGAGGAAATGTCCGCCTCACTACGAGACACCGCCAGAGCAGAGGAGTGCCGGGGCGACGCCCACATCGACAGGAACGCCGCCCACAGCCGCAGCAACCACGTCCACATCCGCCGCACCACCACAACCACAACCACCGCCGCCGCAACCAACGCATCACCACCAGAGCCTGTATATGCCGATGCCGACATTTAGTACGGAAAAATTCCAAACCACCGTGCACAATGCCATCGAAAAGTATGTGAGGGAGGCGCCAGGACCCAGTTTGGAGTATCCCAGAGGAGGAGGAGGAGGAGCTGCTACCTATGGACGGCCATCGGGTTCCTACTACAGCCAGCAGCCGGTGAAGAGCTCCAAGGCGGTGACGGCACCGCCATTGCCACCTGTGGCCACCTCGAGTTATGTGAAACTGGAACCAGAACATGCTTCCCTGGCCGGCAGCAGTTTGCCGCAGCCCACCAGATCCTCGCTCTATCACAATCCCTACAATGTGGAGAGCCGGGAAAGGGATGCATCGCCGGCCATGCTGGCCACAGTTCCTGCCTCGGCGCCCCATGGTTATCCCACAAAATACGGCAAGCTGATACAGCAGCAGCAGCATGGAACTGGAGTGGGAACGAGTAGCAGCAGCAGCAGCTCAACGCCTTATACAAGTTACTATCATCAAGGGACGCCGTCGCCAGCTGCAGGAGCGGTGGCCTCACCCACGCCAGCGCCACCGCCAGCAACCAACAGTCACCAGCAACAACAGCCCGCGCCTTCAAACTCCTCAAGCAGTGCAAACTTCTCCACTCTGCAGGTGTATCCACATGGACCGGATATATGCTATCATCAGCCTGGGAGTCAATCCCAAAGCCAGAGTCAGCCTCCTGCCAAGAAGACACCAGCTGCTGCCGCCAAGCCCAACTATCGAGCGCTGATCAACGATATGCTTAAGCGCAGCACTGCCAGCGAGCAGGAATTGAATTTGCAAATCATTAAAAAGACGCTAAATATGGAGGCGCCGCCAAGGAATCCCCCAGCAACGAGTAGAGTTATCCAACAGGCGGCTCCGGCTGCTCCTCCGCCTCCCTCTGTCATAGCCCAGCCAGTTACCTCAGCTCCAGCGCCACCATCAGCTCTGCACTCTCCCCTAGATTTATCCATGCGAACGGTTAAGCAGACGGCGGACTCCACGGCCACTGAGTACACCTACCACCATCAGAGGCCCAGCGCGACAGAACACAAAATGCCGCTTGGCGGCGGCGGCGGTGGCCTAGGATTGCCCCGATTTGATATCACCCCGAATTTCACGGCAGCCACTAGGCCAGGAGGAGGAGCAGCGGTAATACGACAAGCGCCAGCTGCAGCTGCTCTTCCATCAGTTCCTCAGCCGCCGCCACCGGCTGCGCCAGCTTTGGTGATCAAAACATTGCAACAAATGCGTCCCAGTGTTTTGGAAACGAATCCCTATGCCAAGCGACAGCCACCGGAGACGAGTATTGTGCAAGTGAAGAAGCCACCACCAGCGGAAGTGATATTGCCCACACCCTCGCCGAGTCCGCACCACAACAGCAGTAATCCCAATTATTTGGGCCGGAAGAGGCATCTGCAGGAGTACAATCAAGCGGCGGCCAAGCAGGCCAGACTGGAGGCAGAATCTGCAGCTGCTGCCTCGTCGGCACCCACCCACCCAGTGGTTGTGGTGGCCCCGGTGCCTGTGATTGCTGTCAACGAACAGGCGCTGGCCGCCAAGCGGGAAAGGGAAAAGCAACCACCAGAATCATCTTTGGTCAATCCAATGCCCAAAATGGAGCCAAGAATACGCACCAAGGCGGAGCTCAAGGGTTTCACATTTACGCCGCCGCCAGTACTGGTGACATCCAGCACCAGGAGTGCATCGCCGCCACCCAGGACGCCGCCCAATCACCAGATCACGAATCACATTCAAATCAAATTGGAACCAGCGCCGGCTCTCATGCCAAAGGCAGCCGACTTGGGCCTGGATGAAGATGAAGTGGGCGGAAATTTGGGTTCTCTACTAGACTGGGGCAGTACCTGCAATAATCTGGTGGAGCAGCTGCTCAGCAAAGTGGTGGCGCCGCCGCCAGCCACCAGCATTAAATTGGAGATTAGCGAAGATGATTTGCCGGTGGCACGCATACTCAAACGTCAGCCAGAAGCTGTGATTCCAGATGCCGAGATGTCAGCCACCACCCAACTGACCACCACAACGAATGGCGTCTCCTCATCCTTGGGCAATGGCAGCGCCCAGAAGAAGCTCAGCAAGGTGGAGCGGGAGAAGAAGCGTTTGCAGCAGGAGCAGAGAATAGCAGCAAGATTGGCACCCAAACAGGGGCAGAGCAGCTCCTCGGAAAGCGATACCACGGAGCTGCATAAGAGGAACACGGCCAGGCAGAAGAAACCAATGCTGAGGAAGGGCAGAACCCGCCAGAGATCACCCGAGGCAGAGGCAGCCAGCAGCGATGACGATGACGAGGAGCAGCAGCAGCAGCAGCAGCAGAAGAAGAAGGCAAATCAACGTCTAAGTCGCAGCCAGACTTCCGGCGAGGAGAATAAAACCAAAGCAGCCGGCTCTGCGGCCAAAAAAGAAGTCAAAAAGGAGGTCAAGGCAGCCAGCAACAAGGTCAACAATAGCAACAATAGCAACTCCTTGGTTAAGACCAACAAGAAGCACACAGAGGCCAGCGCAGTTCAAGCAAAAGTGAGCAGTTCCTCCGAGAGTCCCGAAGAAGATGAAGAAGACGACGAAGACGATGAGGAGGAGGAAGAGGACGCGGAAGACGAGGAGCCCGAAGAAGACGAGGAGGACCCCGAAGAAGACAAAAAGAAGGAAAAGCCACGCGTAGGCCGTCGTCCTGGTCACACGCTCAACAAGCGCATTGCCCACAAACTCAACACAATGACACGCTCCAAGCATCGCAAAGAACTGGAACTCCAGTTGGCCAACAGCAAAGTGCTTCGCAACGACAAAATCATTCGCAATTCCACCACAAAAATCAAGAGGAAATATGTCCGCAAAGTGGTGGACAGCAAAAAGGATTTGATGATGGTCACACGTTTGAGGAACAAACGTGGCCTAAACGCTGACCACCTAAACGGTCGAAATGTTAAAGTGAAAGCCAAGGGGAATCCGGGGAAGCCACCAGCCACCAAAACCTCTCCCCAACAGCAATTGTACCTGGAGGAATATCGCTATAAATTGGCTCTCAAGATTCCCCATCGCCTGATCTCCATAAATAAACTCAACAAAGTGGCTGCCTCGCTGCCTGATTTGGAGCCGCGTGACCTGGGCCAGGAGCTGGCCTGCTTCAAGCGAAATAAACCCAAGACAAAGGCGGCCAGCAAGCAGCAGCAGCAGTTAGAATCCACCAGCCAGCCCAAGTCCATCATCGATGTGCTCCATTTGAGGGTCACGAATGGCAGCAGCAGCAGCAATGCTCCCCGCAAGACCTCAGTTTCGGCGCCAGCTTCCACGAATTTGCAAATTCACAGCGAAACATCACAAACCTCCGCCTCAACCTCACTCTATGAGCATCCCCAGCCGCAGCCACAGCAGCAGGAAACTGGAGCAGGGGATAACCCATCCCTGGATGATCCCAGCCGCCGACATTTTAGTATTTTCGACACAAAAGTCCTGCAGAGTAAAACCCGCACCGAATCCAAGATGCAGCAGCGCCGTGAAATTATACGCGAGATCTTTGTGGGTCCCGAACGGCCGGCCTCAGCGCCGCCGGAATGCGCCCAAAACGAGGCAGCTGGGGACGATGATGCCATTAGCTATCAGAAATATGAAGAGTTTTTGCAGCAAATGAACAGCATTGTGAGTGGCAGTGACAATAAGCTGGCCCGCCGAACCCTAATGGAGGATCATCCATCTGTCATGGCACCGCAATGTCCGCACAAAAGGAAATATATGCGAAGGAAGGGCAGTTCCGGCTTTGATTATATACGAAAAAAGAAGCGACCCACTCAGCAGAGCAGCAGCCACCACAATCAAAGCCACCAGCAGCAGAATCACAACAGCCAAGCTCAAAGCCAATCCGACGTCGTCCTCCTGGAGCACAATCAAAGTGCTGCGGATGAGCGGCTGGATGATACGGACAGCACCATTGCCGGCAGCAGTTTCCATTTGCCGCTGAAGATCAAAACCGAGATGGATGTGTGCCGGGAAATTCAGAAATGGGTACTCAACAAGGGTGTGGGCCAGAGCACCATGCATAAGGCAGCGCGTCAGGGTTTAATCGATGTGGTTGTCTATTGTCTGGATCGCATGAATATGAATCCGGATCAAAAGGATAATGCTGGCTATACACCGCTACATGAGGCCTGCACACAGGGATGGCTGGAAATTGCACGGATCCTGCTGCAGTTTGGTGCCAATCATTCGGAGGCTGCCCAGTCGGGCATAAGGCCCTTGCACGGGGCCATTGAAAATGATCACGAGGAGGTGGTGCGTCTATTGCTGTCCTATGGAGCCGATCCGTTGCTGGCAACGTACTCAGGTGGGTTTTTTGTTGATAAAAAAGGAGTTTTAATTAATTTTTTTTTTTTTTTTTGCAGGTCAAACCCCGCTAATGTTAGCTTCAAGCAAGTTAATGCGAGGCATTCTGCGTGCTCATCTCAGCGATGCACAAAGTGCTGCCGCTGACATCAAGCCCATGCGATTCCATGGCCCCTGGGAGATCTTTGGTGAGTCGGGAAATCCTCAAAACCTTTTAAAAATCTGTTAATAACTTTTTAAAAACCTTTTTTTTGCAGATGCCAAGGAGTATGGTTATGATATATTCGGTAATGTACCGAACACAGCTTGTGATATGAGCAGAGCTCTACGTAGAGAAAGGAAGGAAAAGGCCAAAAAGCAGCAGGAGCAATCCCAGAGGATGAGCACCAGTCATAATAATGGCTTATTACCAACCAAAAAGGAGGAGCAAGACCAGGAGCCAGCGATCAAGCAGAATGGCGAGACCACAAAGACCACAACGACAACGACAATGCTGGTTAAATTGGAGCCAGGCATCGAGGAAGATAGCAATAACAATAAGAACAACGATGGAAATGTGGAAAATAATTTAGTAACAAGCGTTGTGAATGTCAAGAATGAAGTGAAAAAGGAGTTGGATGCTGAAATTGAAGCGGAAGCGGCAGAAATTGAAGCAAATAGAAGTAAAAGTAAAAGTAATAGGCTAGACGACGATCAGATGATGACGGACAACGAGACAATGGATAATGAATTGAATGGTGATATTTTTGAATTTGAAGAGGCCGATGTGCCATTGCCACCACTGTACTTGCTCAAAGACGAGGGCAGTGATAAATGGGTATTACTCAATGATTTGTGCAATTTACTTAAAGTTAAATCCAGGGATACGCTGCTCAACAAGGTGAATGTGAAAGAATTAATGTTAAATTTTGAGATCGTAAAGTTAAAGAAAACTCTAAATCGAAAATTATGTTTAAAATGAGATTTCTTTAACAAATTCTTTTAAAATATGTTATTAACTCCCCTCTTTTTCTCCCCCTTAGCTCTGTCCCAATAACAACAACAATGCACTGGCAGTCAGCAGTCAAAAGCATCTGCTTCGGGAGTTCAAAATCGATGATTTCCTGGAGAAGGCCACCTGCCTGCAGCTTCTGTGTGCTGGCGAAAAGCTAAACATGTTTAGCTCCTCGAAGGTTGTGCTCATCAAATATAACGACAGCGTGCGGAACTTGTTGGGCGTCAAGTCCATTTTAATGCAATTTTAAACGGAAAAACTTAGACAAATGCGAAGAAACAGATGAAAAATAGATTGTAAAGTGCAAAGAAATGAAAGGAGAAAACTATTAGTACGAATATAATTATAGATTTATATATAACTATACATACAATCTATGTATATTTTAGCTAGTAACTAGTTTTTACTCGCCCCTAAAACACCCTCCCTACGGTCTTTGTCTTTGGAAGATAAAGTCGTTTTTTAAAAAACAAAAAAAGGAAAATTCAATTTAGAGCTAAGTGAGCAAAGTGATACAAAGGTGCTATACACACTCAAAACGAAGAAAAACGAAGTAACGGAAACGGAAACGGAAATATAAATGGGGAAATTTTAAAGAGAGAGAGAGAATTTTGAGAAAATCTGGAATTAAATGCAATTAAAAAGTAGATCAAACGGAAGCGGAACAGAGAGAATGTATGCCAGCCAAGCAGCTAAATAAATCGATAAATATATATATATATATACTTTTAGATATATCTCTAGGGATAAAGTGTAATCTATGGTTTTTAAAAACAGCAAAAAGCAAAAACAAATAGCAAAAAGTATAAACTAAATAATAATGATTATCGTAATAATATTAAAAAAAGGCGTATTTATGTATTATGTATTTTTAAATGAAATTATTAAAATAATAATATATTTAAAAAATATATATTAAATATATATATATATATATGTATACACACAATATATGATCCAACTATAAAATGTAAATCAATTTTCAGATAGGTTTGTAATTTTCTATGTAACTGTACGTATGTAAGTAAGTTTTGTGCAACTATAAAAAGAAAAACACAAAAAAAAAACAAAAACAAATGAAATTAAACAAAAAACTAAAAAAGGATGAGAAACTAAAAATAAATGCAATGTGAAATTTTGGCAATTTAAAAAGGTGTCTCTGTTGATTTTTATTTGGAATTGGAATAATTCCCAGCGGTTATTTATTTATTTAAAAACTACAAAATATTCTTTTAAGAATTTCAAATTTCTTTCCCCACTAAAAAACACTGGCCGCCAGTGTTGCCACAAAAGCTTTACCAGCCACAAGTGTGCGTGCGTGTGTGTGAGCGAGTGCTTTCAGCTGAAAGCTTCCCTGTTTTCATATGATTGCCGTCCTTGTTCTTCAAACGTTAAAGGCCAAGAATGCTGCCTCTGTCCTTGGCCCCGCGCTCCCCGGAGAGCAAAATGTGTGCATGTGTGAAACGGTAATTGAGAGCAGACTCCCAATCGGAAATTGAGTGTGGACATGAACTTTAAGCTCTTTTTGCGATTCCTTCTTGTTCCCGCTTGCGTTGGCCTACAGACAGATCTATGTGTGCGAGCCGAGGGCTTTCCGTCTTCTTCTACCTACGCCAACAACTTTTTACTGTGTTCCCGTTTGCGTTGGCCTACAGACCTAATTTTTATTTTTTGCGTTGGAATTGTTGGTTGGTGCGCGGAATAGTTTATCCCGAAAAACAAATCCCACAGGAAATAAACAAATAGCAAAGAAAGCGAAAGTGCGAAGCAAAAGAAAGTAAACAAGCGCAAAAACAAGAACTCTCAGAAACTGCTATCCGGTGTACGTCGTCGTGTGTGTTTGTTCGTGTGTATTTAATATTTCCAATGCGTCCATAACGGGAGTCTGTTTGCCGTTCTGCTCCCCCCAGCCCCCCGCCACCACCGCCGCAGTCGTTCGCTAATTCCAATGTGCACTATTTCGATGAAATTAACACACAAAAAGTGGGAAGCGTTGTGTCATAGAATTGGAGCAATGGCAGAAAAGCAACACGAAAATTAGTGAAAGAGCAAAATTTCAAAAAACAACAACAATCCCAAGTAGAACGAAGCACAGCCGTATATGTATATACGTGGTGCGCGCGCCCATGTGTGTGTGTAGTAGGAATTGCAATTTATGGTTGTTGTTGCCTTTCGCTTGTTGCGCGCGTATGACGATTGTGCAAGAAGTTTTTTCGCGTAAAAATCGGGATAAGGAAATCGAAAGAATTGCGAGAATAACATAAGCAGAAATACAAAAAAAAAAAAAGCATACATATACGAATGTACATACGCCAAATGCGTTCGGCGTCGCGTGTGTGTTCCTGTGTGTGTGTGAGGAGGAAACTGTTGCTGAGAGCCAGAGAGAGAGAGCACAACAGTGGAGCGAGAGAGGAAGCAGCAACAACAACGATCGGCGAAATGAATCACACGCTAGCTTTGTTTTGCGAATTATAAATTCGCGTTCTCCACATATGCGAATTCCCACCGAACGACAGAGAGCGATCGAGAGTGAAAAACCAACAACAACAAGACTAAGACATAATAATAGAACTTTTGCTTTCGGTTCCAACTGGTTTTTGTATACATAAAACCCGCCAGCGAGAGAGACAGAGAGTGGTGGCAACAAAGAGGCGGCAGCTTCCAGCTCTTCTGCTTCCTCCTTTCCAGCGATCTTCGTCTTCATGGAATTCATGGAAACCGGGCGCATGCGCAAAACAACAAGAACTACAAAAAGTAAATACAACGATGTCAGCTGCATGAAAGGTAAACTTTTCGATTCCCTTAGCTCCCCTTACCGTTCCGCTTCCTCTTTATTCCACTTTCCCTATTCCCCCAAATCCCCTTTTGCATAAATTTTATCCAATAGTTTCCCTTTTACATGGAAAATAGCATGCACTGTAAAGAATCGGGAGGAGAGAGGATCTTTAAGATATTTAAAAATTTAAAAAGTTATTAGGAATTCGCGAAATACAATTTTGTTGCTAATTTTTTTTCTTTAGAACATAATTTTTAATGTTTTTAATATAAATTTTTGGCTATGTCCTGTAAGAATCTTTTTTAAATTAATATCTCAAGCTTTCAAGTCATCTTTGCCCTTATTTAAATGTTTATTAAAAAAAAAAAAAAAAAAAAATGCATTTTTTATTTTAAATAAAATATTTGATTTAAAAACAATCTTAAACTAGAATTTTAACACGATTTTTGCCAGTGAACCCCACGGGGGTTGATGAGTGAGATTCTACAACACAAAAAGAAGAAAATATAAAAAACTTGGAGTTGAGTGAAGTTAATTAAAGTCTCGACAAAAAGGGGGATATGAAACAGGAGTGGGGGCACATTTCCAGTTTTTAGTTTTAGCAAAAATGATTCTGTTGTTTTTTTTTTAATGATATTTAATTGATTTACATTGGTAAACTGGTTACAAAAAAGGGTTATTTCTGAGTAGAAAACATAAAACTTATTGGAAAAATGTTTAAAAAAATTGTACGGACCTTTTAAATAAAAAAAAACTACCTTTCATAAACATAAACAAGCTTAAATAAAGTCGAAAGCAAGCTCAGAATATTTGTTTTTAGCCAAATAAAATGAAAAAATTAATATACAATTCCCAAAATCAATAACTTTGTGGTTTCAATTGTTATCGAGAGAGCTTTTCAAGCTTTTCCTACCCTGAATCTGTTAAGGGTTGACCTTGGCCCGCTTTGGTTTGCCATTAGACGTGTCCCTGGCCCACATTCTCAGTGAGCTGACCTTCAACCTGACCTTGCCTCGTTGACCTGCACTTGTAATATCCTTGTTCCACTTTCCCAACCCCTTTTAAATATCAAAGTTTAAAACTAATGATTCTTTTCTTATTTTACAGGTCTTTAAAAAAACAGGAAAGCAATCCCAAAAAAATCTACGAATTACTATCGTTACCTGCCATCGCCACCACCCACACACACACACATCACAACGAAACGTACAAAAAATTAAGGATTAAAAAGGATTAAAAACTAGTTGTTACAAACCAAAATAGCAATAAAAAATGGATACCTTCAATGTACCTTCAATGCTGGCCGAGAGCAGCAGCACCAATTATGCAACAGAAGCTACCACCAACCATCACCACCTGCAACAGCAGCAGCAGCAGCATCAGTCCCTGTTGCTGCCCCATCATCACAAGGATCAAATGCTAGCCGCTGGCAGTACACCAATGCTGCCCTTTTACTCCCACCTGCAAATGCAGCAAAAGGATGCAACTGTGACACCAACTGCAGCAGCAGCAGCAGCTGCAACTTCAGCTGCAGCAGATAATTTCAGCACACTGCAGGCCATCGATGCCAGTCAATTGGACGGCGGCATATCCTTGAGTGGCCTCTGCGAACGATTCTTTGTGGCCAGTCCCAATCCTCATAGCAACAGCAACAATATGACTCTAATGGGCACGGCAGCAGCAGCGGCAGCATCAACCACCACCACGGCTACAACTACTACCAATAATAATACTACTAACAATAATAACAACAACATCACCAGTAATAACAACAACAATGTGGAGGCTAAGGCAGTGAGATCATCGAATTCGGTGATAATTGAATCCGTAACGATGCCATCGTTTGCCAACATTCTATTCCCCAATCATCGCACCACCAGCAACGAGTGCATCGATCCAGCTTTGCTGCAAAAGAATCCTCAGAATAATAATAATATTGTATCGCAGCCGCCGTCAACCGTGGAGTATCATCAATTGAAGCCACTCGAGGTGGTTAATTCCTCTTCTAATGCCGCCGGCTCTGTGTCCACCAGCAACTTCCTCACCTCCACCACAGCCCAGTTGCTGGACTTTGAGGTGCAAGTGGGCAAGGATGATAGTCATATTATTAGTACCACCACCACAACGGCTTCGGGATCGGGCTCAGGATCAGGTGCAACGTCCACAACGACCACCACTGCCAATCCGACGAGGAGCTCGTTGCACAGTATTGAGGAATTGGCAGCCAGTTCATGTGTCCCAAAAGTCACATCGCCGGAAAATGGGAATAATAGCAGCAGTGCCAGCACAACGCCACAACAACATCTTCAGCAGCAGCAGCAACAACTTCACATGCAACAAAGTGGCAACAATAGTGGCTCTAATCTCAGCACCGATGATGAGTCCATGTCAGAGGATGAATTTGGCCTGGAAATTGATGATAATGGGGGTAAGTTTGGACCTTGTATAATTTATAATATTATTTCACGCAGAATCCTTTGTGAATTCGCTTGGCAAGTTGGCTATATTCTTGTTGTTGCTGGAAAAGTGCCAACAATTAATGAAAATCGAAATCAAAAAGAAGAAAATTAAAACGCTAAGGATATATAATGATAAATAAATAAATTATAAAACTACTTGAAAACAACAAACAAAAACCTAAGTGAATTCATAGGAAATTATAATAAGAAACGGAAAAACCACAATAAACAAATGGAAAATGATAATAAAACAAATATTCGATTATATTTAAACCTTAAAAGTAAAAATACAATAACAAAATAAAATTATTTAGAAAATAAATATAACAAAGAAAAACCTAACAAAAACTTAAAATCCCTCAAGAACTCAAAAATTGTATGGGTTTTATGGATCTGATAGAAAGTATAAACAATCAAACTATTAAAATACTGAATTTTCTTTCAAATTGTATCATATTTGCCATAAATTTAGATGGATGATATAATAAATCATTAATCTTTTCTTCACAAACCTCCCTCTATCCTTGAAAAAAATAGGCTTTCTTATAAAACAAACCTAAAACTTAATTGCAAATTAAAATGCAATATTTCTTGCACGTATTTCATGCTAAAAATTTTATCTACAAACCTGCATTACATTTATTACATTTTTTTTTCCAATATAAATCGAATAAAACCTTGATTTATTCACGAAACTTGTCATTAGTTTGCGCCCCACCAACAAAATCCAGTTCGTCGGTTGGTAGGTCGCTCGTCTGTCTTAAATCTTTGTATGCCAAGTGCAATGCTAAGTTTAAATATGCACAGAGTATACATATACCCTGGATGCCCCCCCCTGTTCCCCAGTTAGCCTCGCACAAGTCAGCTCCATGCCGGCGTCGGATGCAGCCATAAAAATCCATTTGAAATGTCTATAAAAATGCAACTAACCCACTTTTGGAGGTTGTGTTTTTATTTTTTTTTTTTTTTTTTTTTTTTTGCGAGAAAGACGAAATTTAAATGCTCTTTTGTTTGAAGAACTTTTTTATGACAGTAATAATTTGGATGAAAAATGCAGGGGCATACGTCTTTGGAATAGAATTTATTTATTTAACACATTTTATTTGCTTTTAGAAATAATATTGAGAACTTTAAAGCCTAGGGATAGGGTGTAACTTTTTTCAATTTTTAAATTTTCTAATATTTGTAATTTATTTTGATTTTTAAGTACAAAATGTTTTAAATATTGCAGGACTTTTAATACCTTAATTAAGAAATTTGTAGTGGTATTTAAACTGGGTTTTTATCTCAAAATCTAATGAATTTTTAAATATAATTTTTTTCTGTTTAAATTTGAATTTGATTAAATCACAATCTTAACCCCAAAGAGTATGGAAACATTTAAATGGGGGGAAAATTCGCTTGATAAGTTTGTCGATGCGTGAATAGCAATTAAATGAAGCAAACTGACTCTGCGAGACAGCGGCCTGTCGACTAAATGTCGATGATGTATGATCAAACATTACAAAATTCATTTTTGTTTTAAGTTGCATTTGTTTTATTTCCAATTTTTCTAAATCAGTGTCAAAAATTCGTATTCTTCGATGTCAAAACTCTTTAATTTGCTTACTAGAAAGCCACACGGCAGCTGCGGAGAAAGCCCACAAAGTGCAGCTTACTTTTCCCCCTTTTTATTGCATGATTCGTCCCCAGAGAAAGAGAAAGAGGGAGAGGCAAAATGGAGCAAGGTCGCCGGCAGCGGCATTAGAATTTGGGTCAAGCGCAAACGAATCGCTGTTGCGCTCGCTCGCTTTGCGTTTTCTAATATTGGAGATTGGGCCCAAGGATGCGAGACAAAAACAAAAAAACAAAAACAAATGCAAAAAGCGAAATTGCATAGAAATTTGAAGGTCATTGTGTGCATCAGCCGCAGCGTAGCGCTGCCCCGGCGTCGTAGTCGCTGCTGCTGCTGCTGCTGCTCGTCGCTTAGCTTGTTTTCGCCCCCTCTCTTTCGCTCCTTATGGCAAACTCTCCCCGACTGCACGCAGAGAAAAATTAGAAGAATTCTTTGTTTAATTATTGGGAAATTTTATTAAATCATATATTTTATGGGAAATATGGTTAAAATATTTACAAATGTTTTAAACATAAAATTAATTAGAAGAATGGGTTTTCTTTGTATTTAAAATTATTTAAAAATGTAAAAATATGGTTAATTTTCCAACTAAACATGATTTTAACAAGTACAAATATTTACAAAAATTGTAAACTAAAAATCAATAAGATAAATGGGTATTCTTTAGGTTTACAATTTTTCGAAAATTTCTAAATATGATAAATTGATTTGATTACATGATTTTAACAAGTACAAGTATTTACAAAAATTTTAAACTAAAAATCAATAAGATAAATGGGTATTCTTTAGGTTTAAAATTATTTTAAAACTTCAAGATATTTCTAACATGATTTTTACAAGTAAAAATATGTACATATGTCTAAAATTAGAGCTATTAATAACGCTTTACCGTTAAATTATTTTTGAATTGCCACTGAAAAATGAACTTTTCTTTTAATTTTGTGCACAATATTTTGAATACTTCACTTTATGTTCCTCTGTAGCTCTCTTACTTCTTTTATTTATATAAAATGAATATAAAATATTTCTTACAATATTTCAAGTTTTTTCAATGAAATTTATAATTAAAAATTAATTTTTAAAAGGAAACTAAAAGCTCCATGAATCTGAAAATCCTTAAAAGCTAAGAAACTGCTGCTTACATCATTATACTTTATTTTTCTCTGTGCATCTGTTGTGGCGGCTACTTTTTTTTTTGCTGCTGCTGTTCTGCCTCAGTTGGTTTTATTTGCCGCCGCCGCCGCAACCGCCCGCAATGCCGGCTGACATTGACACAGATTGCATCGCAGTCGCTGCCTCAGTCGCCGCCTCAGTCGCACTCGTCGTGCGTCTATGCTCACCTCAAAGGATTTAAATGGGTCAAAGTCAGCTAGCAGCTTGTTGCATTTTCAAAAAGTGCGCAAAAAGACGGCACGAAATAGCAGCGACGAATTGGGGCATGACATTGACTGTGCATATTGCATATACCCGTAACTCTCGGCATATATATAACATATGCTATATGCTTTGATTCTAGCGACGACTGCCTTTCAAGGACTTTCAATTGGACCTCGAAGGCTGCCACCCGCTGAGTCCTTGGTTGGTACTCAAGGTTATTCTATATGCAAATTATGTCTGCCACATCGTCTGACTTAAGCTGCAACCTTCCTATTTTTTGTGGTTGCGGAATGGGAGTGACTTTGAAAAAGGATTTGTGTGGTATTCCTTTTGGTTTGGCATTGAAAAATGCTTAAAGATTTAAAGAGGGCAACAGAAAAATATAGATTGACCTGGTTTTAGCTGGTTTGAAAGGGTCTTTAAGCCCTTAAAGAGGTCAGAGATGAAGAAGGGTTTTAAATTTAATTAAAAATGGAACAATTTTAAATTAAATTAAAGAAAAAAGATAGAAAAACATATATATTTATATATTATAATATTTTTATAATATATTTTTAAGGGTTACTGCAGTATAACTTTGAAATTTCTTTAGGAAAATATTTAAATTAAGTAAAAACTAATATTTTATATATTTGTATTAAAATATATATATTTTTTTATTTATTTCTCTCTCCTCAAATTAATTAAATTAATCAAGAACTCAATTTAGAATTAAATATTAAGCAATTCCCTTTAATTTATTCGTGGTCTTTGAAATAATACTTATAGCAATTAGTTAACAATTAATTGAAGCAAATGGCAAATAAAAAATCCCTCACATTCTATCCTCCACATTGGTCGTTCACACCACCTGCATTAATTTCGATGTCTTTCTCACGATTTTTCCATTGGCAAAAACCGCAAATTGGTAATTGAACCCAACTAAACACACATTGAATAGGGTTTAGTCAAGCGATCAGAAAAACAGAAATCTTGTAAATGCAATCAAGGATGGAACATTGAAAAAACTCTACCAACGAATGTATAAAATATCAAGTTTAATTTGGTCACCCTGAAATATAAAGAGTTAATAGCTAAATTCAAGCCAAAGGCATTCAATTGTAGCAACTAAAACAATAGTAATTAGAACCCCATTTGTTTTGTTTGCAAATTGTTTCAAGTTAAATAAGCATTGTAATTGGTTTATTAAAGGAATGTTTACTTTTCACTGCATCTTGGGTGCATTGTTGAGTGAATTAATTAAGGTTTTTGTTTTTAGTTTCAAATGGATCGTTGAACCCTTCAGGGTTTCACATTGAAAACAGGGAATAATATTGAGGGGTCTATAGTTTTTCATATTCTATATTTTTCAAGGTGTATAAATTTATTATTATATATTTCATTAATTATATGCAGAATTTTCTGGGTGTGAAAAATGTTTATTTAAACAAATAGCTTGAATTGAGGTGTTCTTTGTAGACTTTAAAGGTTTTGAAATGTAAATTCATGCTCAAGGTTTATACCTTTTATTTTGTAATATTTAAAATATAAAAAAATATAAATATTAAAAAAATACTGAATAAGAATTTAAAATAAATAAATTAAGTTATTTAAAAATATTTTGGCATTCCGAAAAATACAAAATATTTATAAAATAATTCATTTATTTATTTTAAGTTCTGTAAGCCTTTTAAAATGATTTTTTTTCATTTTATTGCATTCATTTATTTGTATTTATTTATTTGTACTTCTATTCATTCATTTATTTTTATTTGTATTCATTTATTTGTATTTGTATTCATTTATTTATATTCATTTATTTGTATTTCTATTCATTTATTTGTTTTTGTATTCATTCATTTTAATGTATTCATTTTTTTCGATGATGCAAATGGTAAAATGTTTTCTATTTGTAATTGTTTTTCATATAATTTATTCTCTTTCTCTCTCCCCCTCTAATGTTATTATTGCCATTGCATTTTCGTTGACCATTTTATTGTTGTTAACCTTAAGCTCAAAAAAAAAGGCCATTTGGCATTGAGAAGTGACTCTCTGTCTGTCTAGCAATGTCTGGGGCTCTTTTCTGTCTCCTATGGAGAAATATACTCTATTTCTGCTATATATAGTATATTACATAGTATCTTGGATGCAAGTGACTCCTCTTAACCCGCCAAACGCCCCAACGGGGTTGGAAAAGTGTGCTAATGGGTCGCCATGTTGACCCTGTGCCACATTCAACGCCGGCAGCGCTGCTTGCACTAATTTTGCAATGCCAAATGGTGTGTTTGGGGGGTGGAGAGAGAGGGGGTTGGGTGGGATTTTTGTGCAGCAGATGGGAGAGTGAGAAAGAGAGAATGCTCATTGATTTTTCCTTTTTGCGCTGCAAAATTCTCAATTTTCTCTGTCCATCTTTTTGTTGCTCATTGCGAGTGCCTCATCTTGCTCTCACCTCTGAATTGCACCCTGACCTACTTACATTGCATTTTGCATTCTATTTGTTCTTATTTATTTGTTTGTTTATTTATTTAAATGCCTGTGTTTTCTGGTCTTAATTTAATTGCTTTAATTGATTTTTTATCTAATTAATTCCAGTTTTCTTTGAGAGTTATCTTGGGAAATTTAAAAAATATAATTTTAAGTACTGGAGAAACATTTTTAAGCAATTTTAAATATTTTTTACATTTCTAGACATTATCTTCTAAAAGTTCTTATGTTTTTTCCTTATTTTGTTTGCAAAATATTTATTATTTTTACATTTTTTATTACTTTTGAAACCCTCTTCCACCTTTTTTCCTAAAAATCTCCTTTCAATGAGTTTTTTTTTTGTATTTGTTCTTTATGTAAGTGGATTTTTTTTTTATTGTCATCATTCGGTTATTTATTGCTTTATTTGCTGACAACGTAACTGGTTCGATTTGCTTCGATTTCTTATTGTTGTTTATTTTTTTCTATCAGTTCTACCTTCTTTTTTTTTGCGGGAAATTGCGCTTTTACATTTACCAGGAGTGTGTGGGCATTGCATAGTACCTCCTACAGCCCGTTTTCTTATCTTTGCTTATCGCTGCTGCGTATACGTAATGTCGACGTCTTTTCATTTTGAATTACGTATACGTCATGTGCGAGTTTCAGTGATTATCAATAAATAATTAGGCGTCGGTAAAGTGTAAAGCGATACTTAACCCAAATTTCAACAATTTACAGTTCCTTCTTAGCCTTGAGGGAATTATTTGTTAAACAATTCAATCAACGATAAATGTTTATAAATGAAAATTGATGACATGGAAATGTTTGCTGGGAATATAAATTTTAAATTAAAATAATGGTTAAGGAGGTAAAAAGATAAATTATTCAAAAATTTAGTAATAAACTTCTACAAATTAATCCTATTCCCTTTTGGTTCCCTACTTTCTCTTCATTTTTCTTTTTCTCTCTTCCGTTGCCTTGACAGAGCGCATTCAGCAATCGTCAAAGTTGAACCATTTTTGTTTTTAATCTTCCAGTCACACAAATACATGAGCAAATACATAGTAAAGAAAATACAAGTAAAGAAAACAAAACAAGCAAAAAAGAAAACTTAAAATTGCTTTGCAGCGGACGCGCTCACACACAGATACAAATTCGCACTCGCACTTCTCTTGGAGCTCACGCACACAGAAGCCGCCGTAGATAAAGAACCTCCATACTAGTGCGAAATTCAAAGCTTTGGCTGCCGGCTGCCGGGGAAGCTTTTGCAGTTTGTGCACATGTGTGTGGGTGTGCATAGTTGAGTGGCGCCAACTGCAAATACACAAAAACAAGAAGCACAACAAGATAGAGAGCAAAAACGGAAACCTAAAAGATCCTCAAAATACAGAAACAAAGATACAAATGTACAGATGCAGAAGTAGAAGTAGAAGGAGAAAAGGAAATAAAAAAGAAACTCACGCGCCATAAAGAAACTTTAAGCTTTTGAGGAACAGCATGCAAAGCGCAATGAAAACTAAATAAAAAAAAATAAATAAAAACCAAAATTATAAAAAACACATGTGAGCTTTTTGGCTACAAAGCTTAAATGAATAAAAAACACAAAAAAAGGGAAAAATAAAAAACAAAAAAAGAATATTTTTTAATTGTAGGTTATCTATATTATTAGCACTTGTTTTATTTTAAACTTTGAATAATTAAATTGATATTTACAATTATATAATTAAAATTATGAAATAAATATATTTTTATATTTAAAAATATACGTTTTGCAACAGTCATAATTAAGAAATTATTTACTCAATTTAAACTTAAAAACTGATAGAATATTTGCTTAAAAATTAAAATTTTAACTCTGAAAATCGTTGTAATATTTTTTTTGTAATTAAATGGGCCAACAAAACGCACTTTTAGTGATAAGATTTGCTTGCAAAAAACACTGCCGTTTCTTATCAATCTTTTGCCTTATCGCAAAATTGCATTTTTTGTTATTTTATTTTCCTTGATTATTTTCTTGAAATAAAAAAAATATATATATTCCACCTTTCTGCAATTTCTGTTGACACTTCCCTCTTTTGCGTTTTTGCATATATTTTTTTGTTTGCATTTTTATTTATTGTCTGTACGTTTTATATTTTTTGTTCAGTTTTGACTTTTGAAATTGTTGCGGCAGGTCTTGGTTTTTATTT
The DNA here is from genome assembly GCA_035045905.1 of Drosophila anomelani. Taxonomy (NCBI): domain Eukaryota; kingdom Metazoa; phylum Arthropoda; class Insecta; order Diptera; family Drosophilidae; genus Drosophila; species Drosophila anomelani. Next base: position 19,053,854 of record JAWNOO010000165.1, read on the forward strand.
TATTTTTTGGGTTTTGCATTTGCTTGGTTTTTTTGGCTTTTACTTCCTTGAGTTCATTTTTAGAAACAGACAATGCAGTTATTTATGCGGCAATTATGTTTATTTATGATTTTTGTCTTTGTAAATTTTAAATGCTTTCAAATGCTAAAATTGCTTTGAGTGCTTATTACTTAAGAGTTTTAGGGTTTTGGTATTTCCTCTTAAAAAAAGCAATTAAGGCCTGTACTTAAGATATTTTATTTACACGTTTAAAGCTACTTTCAATTCAATTTTAATTTTGTAATTGAAATATTTCAATTCAATTTAAATTTTTTACTTGAAATATTTTTTTCATTAAAAGTTTTGAATAATAAATAATGATTTAATATTCAAAACTAATATAAATATTATCCATAACATATAATTTATCAATATAATATATGAATTTATAAATAAATCTCATTCTTCTTACAAAAAATCGAATCCATAATTTTCCTAAATTTCCAAAACTTTAATCTTAAATCACGTGATTCAATAAATATAATACAATCAGTCCATCTCCATCCAAGGTCTTTAAAAATATTATAAAATATTTAAATCACACATCCAGCCCTCAGCCAAAAAATTACCCTACAACATTTCGTAACCAAAGACCTTTAAACAAATATAAAAATACACAAAATTGTTACAGCAAATAATATGAAATAATTTACACCTTGGTGGCTATAAAGCTATAGCTTGGCATATGATGTAACCATCATTGTTGTTGTCTTCTCATATTTAAATAAACAAGAAATATGTTTTTGGGAGGTGTTGCTGGTGTCTGTCTGTGTGTGTGTTGCGTCTTATTTATTTTTATAATTTGCTTACAATTCGTGTTTTGGGGCTTATCTGATACGAACAAAAAAAATAAAACAGAAATAAAGAAAAACCCGAAGAAGGAACGAGGCAAGCCGAAGATTTTCGGCAACTGTGCTTCAGTGTGAGTCGTTGTAGTCGCAGCCGATGTGTTGATATAGCTTTAGCTCTTGATAGCTGCTGACCCACTTTGACTATTTGCATGGCCTACTGCACTTGGCCAAGTTTTTGTCTCGCTTTCACGCTCACACATCGCCGAAAATGCGAACGTGTGCCAGAGTGAGAGGGGAGGAGGGCCTTAGATTTTGGAAAAATATTAAAAGGTGGCAGCAGCGATATGAATACCAATAGTTGCGGTCAAATATTTAGATCTACCTGGAATATACTTTTCATATTTATATATTAATATATATTTTTTTTATACACTACTGGCCAAAATAATAAGTACATTCGTATGTGCTGTGTTTCAAGCCTCGTAAAACTTTTTTAAGAAGGCTTATGAAAAAAACCAAATTATTTTCAGTTTTAGGACAGTTTTAGGATAATAAAAATAGATAACAAAAGATTTTAACATTTAAGATAAAAAAACTACGACCGATTTTATCAAATAACCCCACAAATGGGTTGGTCAAAATAATAAGTACACTAGTGATTAAAATTTGTTTTTAAGGATTATATCACTAATGTCGCATTGGGTTGTCATTTTATATTGAGTTCTAAGTCCTTTAAGTTCATTAGTGTAAAAAAAAATTTTTTTAGAAGGGTCGAAAAACGAAGTTTAGTCCTGACGAAAGGAAAGCGGTTATGAAGCTTCTAAAAGATAGGAAAAAGTCCTTGCGAAAATGCAAAACGCCTAGGATCCTTACTCTGTTTTATGCAAAATGCCTTATAGACAACTGGGGTTATAAAAAAAATAAATCTGTGGAAGAAATCTTCCAAAGCTACCGGAAATTGGATCGTCTTTTTGCCCGAAAAGGACTCATTCATGTCTTGCAAGGCCATTTCCGCCGAAAGTGGCAATGTAATTTCCTCCCGCCCGGTTCATGGTAGACTGAAAATGTCAGGACTATCAGGATATATAGCCCAAAAGGTCCCATTATATCGAGAAAATTTTTTTTCAGATGATGCAAAAGTTTAAAAAAAATTATTCGATATTGTTTTGACCCGAGGGTTCAGAAAAGTGGAAAATTACACTTTTAAGTAATGAAACAAAAGTAAATCTTTTTGGAAACAATTAAGGACAATTCATATGACAACCCAAAAGCCAAGAATTCGGCCCCTGGTGAAGGGGAAGCAAGTTATGGACGGAGGCGGATACGTAATATTCTATGATTGTTTTTCTTTGCATGTCGTTAAGTTGTAACATCGCATAAATAGTATTAGGACCCAAGTCGAATATAAAACTATTTTGTCTAAACTCATGCAACCATATACTGTGGAAAACATGTCCTTGCGATGGGTTTTTCAAAAGGATAACGACTCAAAACTTACCTCAGAGCCAGTCAACACCAGGTTCAATGACAACAATGTAACGTTTATGAGTAAGCCCAGTCAGTCTGCGGACATAAACCTAATTGAAAATTTGTGGGAAGACTCTAAATGTCGCATTGAAAACAAAAAAAAAATCTGATGGTAAAGATTGGTGGAGATTTTTTGAAAAAACTTCGTAAGAGAGACTGGCTGCAAACTTATGACTAGTATGTCAAAAATATTCGCAAAAGTGGTTCAAAATAGGGAGAGTTATACCGCATACTAGTATAAGTTTACTAATCAAAAGAAAAAAGTGAAAAATATTTGATACGTTTCGAGTTTTAGGCTTAGAAGAATTGGTGTACTTATTATTTTGACCAACCCATTTGTGGGGTTATTTGATAAAATCGGTCGTAGTATTTTTATCTTAAATGATAAAATCTTTTGTTATCTATTTTTATTATCCTAAAACTGTCCTAAAACTGAAAATAATTTGGTTTTTTTCATAAGCCTTCTTAAAAAAGTTTTACGAGGCTTGAAACACAGCACATACGAATGTACTTATTATTTTGGCCAGTAGTGTAACTATAAATGGGATTTTTAAATTTTAAATATAAGATAATTATGACTTTTCTACTTTAAAAAATTGAATAATTGAAAATATTACGTATACGCAATATGATCCTTTTTAATAATTTCTTCTAGCAAAAATTATGTATTTATTTTATGTAAATAAATAAAGCTAGACAAATTATATTTATAAAGAGAAAATAAAGAGTTTTATACATTAAACAAATAGAATAATTGAAAATATTACGTATACGCAATGTAATCCTGTTTAATAATTTCGTATGGTTAAAATCAAGTAATCTTTCTACGTAAATAAATACAATGAACTAAATTATTTACAAAAAAAGAGAAATTCTTATTTATTTCATAATAATTGATCATATTACGTATACGCCCTAAGAAATCGTTTCCCAATTTTTTTAAATTAAATATTAAACAAAATAATTATAATATTTCTACTAATTTTTCCCCCGCAACTGTAATGTAATATACATATATTTATGTACATATATACAATATAAATTTTAATAAATTACTCATACGCATTTTGCATATCGTCGTCGACCGTCTGACATTTTGTCGCAATAATTAGTTGGGAAATTTAGATCATGGCAGCCATATAACATTGTAATAATAATTGCAGCTAGGCAAACACAGTGGAAACCATAACAATAAGGCAGACATTGAAACCGTTTTTCCAACCCCCTCCCCCTCTTTCTATATTTTTGCTTTTCACGTGAACTTACATAATACCCTGCCATCCATTTAGTGTGCGTTTGTGAGCGATGACTACTGTACAGGCATTAAGTCAAAACAATTGCGTAAAGTTTCATTTTTATTATTTTTCGGCTTCTTGTGCGTTTATTTTCGAAATACATTTTAATTTCGTTTTTGGGTTTTGTAAATTGATTTTTGTTTGAGTTTTTTTTTTTGCAATCAATTTGTATATTGTGTAAAGTGTGTTAATTGTTTATAGAAAAAGGGAAAATGGAAACAAATTGAAATGTGGATAAGTCTTGAGTTTTTATTTATTAATATTTAAAAATTTTTAAATGTTAGAGAAAGAATAAAATTGAGTTTTTTGAAGGATTATTTATAGTTTATGTTTTACCCCTTAAATAAATTCCTTATCTTTACTTACAAAATTTATAAAATCTAACAATTACAGGGCAGAATTCGTCTTCAGTTCTTGGCCTAATCGTAGGCAGCAAACCCTTCACTTGGCCAAATAAATTAATTAGTTTCGACACCGTTTAACTTCAAGCCAAAGAGCTGTTGACACCATCCCATCCATCCGATCCATCCATCCATCTATTCATCCATCTTAAAGTCATTCGTCATTCCATTCCATTGGCAACTTGCATATTTATTTGTCCTTCACTTGAATTAACATTGCAATGCACAAAAAAAACATGAAAATAAGAAAGAAGCAATTTAATGGTTGTTGGTTTTATGATTTACAACAAAAAAAAAGCGCAGAAAAAATATAAACAAATTGCAAATGAAAAAGAAAACTCAGAAAACTCGATCTCAAAGGACACCTTTTCGTTGCATTTTGGGTTTTGTGTTTATGGTTTCGGATGGCCGTTATTTTTTTTTTTTTTTTTACCCCCCTTACTTGTAAACTGGGTCAATGCAATTTGGGTCACCTAGATTTGATTACCAAACCAGCCAAGAGTCGTCGGCGTCATCGGTTCAAGCCGAGTGCCTCACTCTCTCTCGCTCGCGCCGGTTTCTATATCTCTCTTTTCCTACTTGTACATAAAAAAAAAATATATATATATATAAGGTATATAAAAATCTAGTACATGGCTACAGCTGCGTGTGACTGATGGGTGGCAAAATGGGGTTCTCGGTGGGTGGTGTACATAACATTATAGCCATACCCTTTATACATATGTTTTTATATTCCTTGGAATCAGATTCCATTCCTCTGAATAGCTGGGACTTAAGGGGAAATGGATAATGCAGGGTTTAAGGGGAAAAGATGTGAAGATGAATCGACAAATGGCGGAAAAGTGTCAGGAAAAAGATAACACTTCGATTAAAAAATAGAGAAGGTAGGGTGAGGTGCCCAGAAAGGTTTCAAAAGGGTCAATAAAATGGTCGAATAATTCAATTAAATGCTGAGGAAACATATAAAAAGGTTAATAAAAAAGAAGAAGTATATAAAATGTTAATAAAATAAAGTAAAAAAGAATAAAACTACTGAAGAAGCTTTATATTTTTACTGGTAATAAAACCCTTAAGAAAATTACACAGAAATAAGGATTTCCCATTTAGAAAACCCCCAAAAATGTGTAAAACCCTTAGTTGCCTTCATAAATTCCATAAAAATAAGAATTTTCAATGTAGAAACCCCTAAATATATCTAAAAATTTAACAAAAAATGTGAAAAAGTGTAAAATTTAAGGCTAAACTCAACAATATGTTTACATTTAAATATTCAAATTATCATAAACATATTACTTTCCATGCTACAAACCAAAAATGAGGTAAAAAATTACCCTAAATTAGAACAATCTTTAACCAACTCGAACCTATCCCAATTTGAGCAATAAAACCCACTCCACTGAACTCAAAAAAATAGGCCACATTTCAGTATTCACATCCCAGCACATGCCAAAAAAAAAATCCAAGTCCAAAAATCCAACCATATGGCGGACGGATACAATGGGACTTTCCCTTACAAATACAAAAGAAAAAACAAAAAAAACGAAACACCAAAAGGAAAACGAACGAATGACGAACAGAATCGATGAAAAAACTTAACGTAAATTGATGAAATTGATTGGAAAAACGTATACACAGTCACCAACAACAAACAACAACAATGGCCACAAAATATACCCAAAATATATTTCAAAATACAAAACGAAACAAAAACCGAAAAAAAAAACGAAAGTGCGTGCGATGAATGAGCAAAATTGCGCAAACGATCGTGAATGCTTCACACTGATGATTGTTTCAGTTTGTTTTATACTCTTTAGGAAGGGTATTTCAGAAGTTTATAAGCTCCGATTTTTTTTAATTTCGTAAAATTAAGTATCTGCAAACTAAAGGGTATTTTATAACAAAATTTCAAAATTTTTCTTGAATTTAAATCTTAATAAAATATTCTTGGAAATATTTATTAAAGTGTATTAAGAGATTCCCCATTATGAGCCCTCCCTGCTAGTTCCTTTTATTGTCTCCCCCCCCCCCCCCCCCCCTTTACGCACAAAACAATAACAAAAAAAAGCTGCCAAAAATATCAGCAGTTGCCTAGGAAAGAGACGGGAGCTCTTTGAGATAGAAAGAGAGCGAGTGGGGGAACTGGGGGATAGCATAATAACAAAGTGCGTGAGCTTTTTTTTTGGGTTTCGTTTTTGTGGCATTTTCAGCATTTTTTGTTGGGTTAGGTTCAATATTGAATAGTTTTTGTTGTATTTTTTTTTGGGTGGAAGCTTCAGTGCGTGTGAGGCGTGAATTGTTATTGCGTGTGCTTCTTTTGTGTGTGTGTGTGAGGCAGTGAAGCGTTTTTTCTGGTTGTGTGGGAATCTCGTGGTTTTGGGGTTTTTTTTTGCTTTAGTTTTTGTTTTTTTTTGTGTGTAGTAAAAACTAAAGCGCCATGAGACGTCTCTCTCGCTCCCTCGCTCTGTGTTTCCTCACGCACACACACACTCTACGCGTTTTCATTTTCATTATTTCTGTTTTTTTTTTTGTTTCTGTGTCGATTGCGTTGTTGAATATTTCCACTTTGTTTATATAATTTTAATCAAAAAAAAGGAAGAAAATAACAAGATAACGAAGAATTATTACTCTTAAAGAAAATTAGCTAAGAATTTTAAATAAATTAATATTAAAAACTGAAATTTAAACAGTTGAAATTATTAGTATAAAAAATTATTAATCCAAAATTATATAAATGTCTTTAAATGACAGATTTATAATAATTAATTATATTAATTATAAATATTTTATATAAATATCTTTAAAGGAAAGTCAAAAAATTCCATTCAGAAGATAAAAACACAGAATTTAATTTGTAAAAATATTTAAGAAATATAGAGAAGTCTTGAAAATATTTTAATTATTAAAGTAAAGTATTTAGAAATTTTTATTTAAATATATTTCGAAATAACAGAAATTATTACACAAAAAAAGCGAATGCAAAAATGGTCAAAAATGTTTAAAAAATATATTAAAAATTTCTAAATTTTAATAGCAAACAATTTAAATATTTTTTTATCACATTTATTTCGATTTATCGATAATCATATTGCCTGAACACACTCCTTGAACCTATACTACCCTCAGAAAGGGTATACAAATACGTGCGGGTGTCTGTGTGCGTATGTTTGCACGTAAAGAGCTTGAACGTTTTCAGAAAAAGTAGGTCAGTAGGTCACCATATCTAACAACGAGGCGACGCCGACAGCGCTGCAGCTGCGCGACGCCAGCAACGTTTTGATGTCGAAGTCGATGCCGACGTCTTTTTGACAGCAGCCAGACGAAGCACAAAAAATTTTTTATTTTATAAACACACAAATATACAAATTTATATATAATTCTTCAGCTTCTTCATCTGATTTTCCTTTTTTTTTTGTATCTTTGTTGTGTCTGCTGTTGGTTTCGCCTTTCCTTTTGGTTTTTTGTTTTGTTTAGTTAAAAACTTGTCTCTGTTATTTTTTCCAAAAACGCCATTAAAAATAGTTTTGGCATTTTAATCGCCGTCATTTCGCATTTGGCGGCTGGTTTTTGGGATGCTTTTTAAGTAAATATTTATTTGTTTACTATTTAGATTGGCAAGATGAAACGGATTTTGGGCTTTTAAATCGGAAAAATGTAACAGAAAATGAGGTTTTGTGGGGTTTTTGATGGTTTTTAAATATTTTGAGATTTTTAAACAAAGTTTTAGCTTTAAAAAAATATATAAATAGCTTTGTAAATTTCTTGTTTTATTTTTTAAACATTTTTAAACCCAAAGAAAAATATATTCAATATTATTTTCTTCATTTATTATAATTATTTTCAATTTTAAAAAGTAGATTAGCTCTCGTAACTGAAAAATAAATCATAAATTATAGTTTAGCATAAGGTAGGTTATGCATATTAGCAATTTTTGCGATTCATAAATCTGTTTTCGGCTTGGTCAGCATTTGGAATCTCAACGATTTTTTGGTGTGCCAAAAACCCAAAAAACCGCAGAGAAACAGCAGCGCAGCAACAATGTTTATGAAAAACCGCAGCAGCAGCAATAAAGAAAAAGCAAATCAGAGACACACACACAAACACACACACTACCAGCAATGCTATTCAAATGTGAATTAAAAACGTAAAATTGTTGGTTTGTTAATTATTGTTGTTTAAGGCTCAAGGTGGCCGCAGTCCAAATTCAACAACAATAATCAGAGAAAAATCCAACTCATGTCTGCCTAATTGGGCAGATTTTCCTTTTTTTGCCGCTGTGTCAAACAATTAACATTAAACATATACATACATATATGAATAATGTACAGCTTGTCCATCGCCTTATGCCATTTATTAACATTTTTTGTTTTGTATAATAAATGCAAAAAAAATATTCAGACACAAGACATAAATAAAATATACACTCAAATGTTCGATTCAAAGATAAAAGACCCAGCATGATGGTCTTATGTTTAGCTTTTATTTTGTTTACCTTTTTTTATATATTTATTGATTTTTGTATTGAAATAAGCGGGCTGCTTAAAGTGGTCATAACTTGTAAGATAAATGGGTTGATATATATACATATATTTATTTGATCTGATATTTTAATTTTGTAATGCTTATGCATGAGTTAAAGATTTGGTGAACATAATAAAATATTTTAATCGCATTAAATAAAATATAACAAAAGATACATCTTACCAAGAAACACCTTGAAATGCATTTAATGAAAATATTATCAAATATTTTACATTTCAAATAAATAATAATAATAATATTTAACTTTAAAATTTAAAGCAACTTTTTGTTTTCTTTTTTTTTTTTGGGTTCATAATTTTCTTTCTTATAGAAAAATTTTTTAAAAAATATTAATTTAATACAAATTCAACATTATTTGCTTGAAATTTAAGTCAAATATTAAATTTATTACTTCTCATTAAATAATATATTATTACGATGACTTCTTAAACCAAAAGATAAAATATTTAAATGCAAAAAGTGATGGAAATAAACAGAAAATGTTACTGAATATGTTAAAAATTTAATATTTGTTAAACTACTTAATTTAATTAAAGAAAACCGAAATGCCTGTCACAAAAATTAAAGCTAAAATGCCATTTATTTATTTTTTTTCAATTAGTCAAGTTCCTTTTTGGTTGACCTAAATTGCAGGCATCTAGAAACGAGTCCTGTCCCACAGCGGCAGCCACCCCCCTTTTTTCTAGGAGGGTGTCCTCCACCCATCACCCCCTCTGCAACCCCCCCCCCCCCCCCCCCCCCTCTTGGCAACCGCCACCCACCTTGCCTCATTTGAGTTGCAGGCAAATGCAACTCATTTGTTTTCTACGCATCGGGCGGAGGCTTGAAGGACCCGAAACACGCCCAGAAAAGCGTCGTCTACACACACACACACACACACACCCGCGCAGTGCATTTCAAGCTGAGAAGGAGGAGCAGAAAAAAACGCAAAACCGCCCTGTTTTTTTTTTTTTTCTGGCAGAATTGTTTTTGTGGCCTCGTGACCTAGTTTCGAGCTTCGTCAACTGCAACGACAGCAAGCAGAGGCGTCGCGGCTGGGAGGGGGCGGCCGGGCGGCGGGCGTCGTTTTTAAATGAATTGCAGTCTCTGTTTCTTTTTCGCTTTAGTTTTTTTTTTGTTTCTTTCTGTTATTGTACTTTTCTTCTTCTGTTTTTTGCACAAACAACCCAAAGAAGAAGAACCACCAAAAATCGAGCAAATCAACAACCAACCACACACAATGCGAATTGCATTGAGAAATGTTGAAAAAAGGAAAATAAAAATGCAATTTTTACAACCATCCAATTTTTCAGTTAATTGCAATTGAAATTCCAGTCGGGGATTAGTCAGCAATTAGCACGTGGTCAAGTCGGAGAAATAAAATACATAAACGAATGACAAGTCGAGGGGAACGTGATGAATAAAACAAAGGGTATTTTATGCAATAAAGAAAAGGATGAAGGGAAATTTACTTGAAAAGGGAAAGTAATTGGTAAAGGAAAAGATTTTAAAAATTAAGTTTCAAAAAAGTTATTCAAAAGTTAATATTCCTTTTATTTACCAAGGATTAAATATTTAATATTTTAAAAATTATTTTTCTGCTATAAAATTTTGATATTTCAAATTTTTCTAATAAAAATTATGAATAAGATAAGGAATATGCCCTATTTTTTAGATAAGTTTTCACCCATTTGACTTCCAAGAAATATAAATAGAGTTTTATTAGTAAAAATAAATTCCATAACAAAAACCATATTAAAATTTGTATGAACCCTCCTAATCCATAATCTTAACCCCCATTTCCAAGTTAACCCCAATTCTACCCAAAAATAATGCCTTGCCAAATAAACTTCTTTTCATATTAACCTACTAAAATGATTGATTATAATAAATAAATAAATAAAGCATGGCAATTGAAAACCACAACGGGCCACACCTGTTCCACCGCACTTTTTGTGCGATTTGTGATGATATTCATTCCACATGACAGACACAAGACTATAGACAGACGCGGCGGCAGAGACGCCGACACCGACGTCGATCTACAAAAATAACAAAAAAGAAACAACATTCAGTTGACCTCATTACAAATATGCTATATAATATATAATAATAAATAAATAGCTAATGGAATAAACAAAGCGAATTAAAAAAAGGAAGAAGCAAATAAAGTATTAAATATTGTATAATTTAAATGCGTTAATTAATTTAATTTGCCCAAAGGGTTGAAGAGGGGGAGAGAGACAGGGAGAGCGAATGGGCGCGGGTGTACAACGTGTGGTATGCGTAATTTATTGCGCATTGAACAAGTGCACTCTGACTAAATGTATATTACGTGTTTTATTTCTTTATTTTTGTAATAAAATCACTGAAAAATATTAAGTATACGTAGAAAAAGTATTACGTAGAGAAATATTAAGTATACGTAAAAATATTAAGTATCCGCAGAGTATACGCAAGTAAATTATATAAAAAAACAACAAATTACAACAAAATATAATTTACAAATTACAAAAAATATAATTTACAACAACAAAATATATTTTTATTTAAAAAGTATTTAAATTTAAATTTAATTTAATTTTTGTTTTCCTTTTTCAATCATTTTAAATGCCTTTTTCCCAGTGTACTGAATACACTTTATATATAGAAATACACAATTATACAAATCTACATTAAGCTGACCTCCTCCTCAAGCGGCAAGCTTCGTCGACTGCGCTAGCGTTGGCTGAGGCAGCGGCGTCGCAGCAGCGACGAATTGCGGTCGAAACCGTCCCTGGGCGAATCTATCTGTATCTGTGTATCTGTGCCTCTGCTGTGTGAGTGCGCTAGTGCTCGTGTGGCTCGTGCGCTTGTGTCTGTGTGCGGCATATGAAAAGTGTGTCAAGGTTTTTTGAATAATATTTTGTGCAGCGTTAACGCGACGTCAGCGTCGGAGCAGAGAAAACGACGTCGCCGCCACCTCCCCACCCTTTCCCACCTCTGGGTTTTTATATTTTTGCTTCTCGTATTATTTTGATACCCTTTATAAGGAGGGAATTTACCATTTATATGCGACGTTTACATTGCGATAAGATATCTCTGTGACGTAATCGCAAATAAACATATTTTTGTTAGCTTTTCACCCTATGGTAGTCTTTACAGGATGAAGCATAATGAATTGTTGTATTTATTTATATTATTTCAATTTAAATAATTTCTTTTACCTATAATTATGTTTACATATGAAATACTAACCAATTTCTGTAGCCTACATTACAGAGCAAAAAGAAAAATGTAAATAAAACTTTCCCAGGATAAACGATAATCAAAAGAGAAAGGGTATATAGGCTACGGCTTTCTTTTGCCTTCGCTCTCTCTATCTCCTTCTTTATTGTTGCTGCTCTCGATTGTTGTTGTTGCCTTTGTGGCTGGCATTTTGTTGTAATCGCCGTTGTTGCTATGTTTGCTCTTTCCATTGTCTGTCTCTGTCTCGCTCTGTCCACCCATTCCCACTCGCCGCCGCCGCCTCCCACCCCCTTTTTGTTGTTTGCTCATTTTTCGCTGTCATCGTTTTCATCGTTCTTCTTCTTTTTCTTGAGGCGATTTATTTTTATTTAATTGTTGCTTTGTCAACTTTATATATGTAAGTTACTATTTAAGTTATTATTTATTGTTTACTTTTAAGTGGTGACTTCTTTATATTCAATTTAATTGAGCTTCGCTCCTTTTTGCATTTAATTGGGTTTATTTGTCAATCAGCGGATTTCTTTTTGTGTTTTCTTGTGAATCAGAAAAAGGGAGCGTCTGATAAGAAAAGTAAAGTGGGAAAAGTGACTGTCTACTTGGAATGTGCATGCATATATTTTCCGGGTATTTTCCCTCCTATTTTCCAAGCTTAATTCATTGGAAACTTCCTTGGGGTTGACATAACCCACATAACCATTACTTTTTTCCCACCTCTCCCCAATTAGCGTTTTGAAGGAAAGTGTAGGCCAAAAAACAACCGCAAACAGATGTTTGACTAAGCCGTTTATTTATGGCAACAAAGTTGCCTAAAGTTACCACCGCTTGGCAACTAAGCCGGTAAATAAATGAATAGGTTTTACATAAGAAAGGGTTTTAGGTGAACATTTCAGAGGCTTTTAAATGAGAATAATAATAATTTATTGATATATATATATTTTCAATGTGGAAACCAAAAAACTTCATTAATAATTTTTTGGCATTAATTTAATAATTTTTATTATTTATTTTTATTTTGTATTTCTTCCAAAACTGAAAAGAATAAAAAGGAACCCCCTAAGATTTCTCCTTTTCGAGGACTCACTGTGCTCAAATATAGGCCCGATTTCCGCACTTTTGCGATCCCAACAACACCAATACCAACACACAAACACGCCCCACAAAATTTCCCATTGACCCATTAACATGGAGACCAGGCCAAAGAAGAAGCAGAATAAGTAAAAGAAACTGAAAGCGAAACAGAAGCATAAAAAGATACAGACACAGATACACACACACACGCACACTTTCATAACAAAAATAGAGTTTGGAACCTATCCTAAGGCATTTGTTGTTATTTTGTCCCCAAGCAGCAACAACAAAAACAACATTAATAGCAACCTACACCAACATGGCAACAGTTTTCCATTACAGCGAACAGCGAGTGCAAGAGGGAGAGAGTGCGAGCTCCAACCCCCAAAGGCATTGGGCCCTCTCCCTCTAGCATTCAGGCGTTAAAGGGAACTAGCCAGGGGGGGAGTGGCGGAGGGTGGTAGAGATGTAGGCCTGAAAACGAAATCGAAATTAATCTCTCTAACATAGACCTGAATCTGTACAACAAAAAAGTAGGTCAACTGCGGCAGCGACGCGTCGTCGTCGTCGTCGTCGCGCACTCACACAGCCATGCATGGCGACACACACTTTCACTTATTACATTATTCAGGCCCCAAAAGCTGAGCGAGAGAGAGAGAGCGTTGGAGCTGTGAGTGGCAGTGGGGCAGCAGAGAGCCAGAGCTTGTGGGCGAAACTTGTTCATATGCTGTTGACGCCGACAGCGGCAGCGCTGCCTAGCCTCTGCCTCTGTCGATTATTTCATATTGAAAGCAAAAGTGATCTGAGGCAACCGACAAAGAGAGAGAGCGCCGGAGAGAGCGGCAGAAAGAGCCTCTCTCAAGCGCACTAAAACCCCCCCATAGCCCCCCACTTTGTAGCCGGCTTGTGGGGGAAAAATGTTACAAGGTTTCGTTTCAGGTTAAGACGAGTTTTTTGTTTCTTTTTTTTCACATTTTGTTTTAATTTGTTGTTGTTGTTTTTTTTATAAGATTTATAATTTTTTTTGTCAGCATTTGTATGAACAAATTTTGTATTTTCTAAATTTAGCTGCTGTTGCGTGTGTGTGTGTGTGTCAGTGTTTACTTGCGATGACGACAGCAGAAAAAAAATCACAAGAGAAAGAGAAGAGGCGGCGGCGGTGGAGCGGTGGGTGGAAGTGGGCCAAGGGGGGGAAGCACTGTTGCTGTTGCTTTTTATTTTATTTTTTTTTTCCCAGTGCGTCGTCGAAATAAGTGACCTGCCTCATTTGAAATTTGTTTGCGGCATTTCGTTTTTTTTCCTCCTTTCCTCTCTTCTCTTCTTTTTTGTCCATTCGTGTGTTTTGGGATGCAATTGAAAAGGTCGGAGGTTAAGCGAGGCAAGGGGTGGGGGTGGGCGGAAAAAGGGGGTGGCGATCGCGGATTGGGAAATTCTGGAAATGTTTAGGAGGGGATTGTGCGTGGGATTGTGGAAATTATTAAAATATTGTTAATATTTATATGGATTCTCTCACGATCTTATTTCTTAACTGCCAGTTAAAGTGCGAGTTAATTTTGAAATTATTTTAACTGCCAGTTAAGCAGAGGGTTAAAACATTTCAAGATCTCGATTGTAGAATTAAAGGAATAATATTATGAAATTGTGAAATAGTTTATTTGTCTGTTAAATATTAACTGCCAGTTTAATTATGGGATGAATATTACAAGTTAATTGTAATTTAATAAAGTTTTTCAGGTGATTAATAAACTTCTATGGGTTTTTTTGTTTACCTTTTCTGCTGCTGCTTTATTATTATATTTTTAATGTCGAGGCATTTTCTTAAGCTTCTTAAAATATTTTAAAAATATTTTACAATAAAACAAACATTTTGTTAATGTTTGAAACCCTGCCTCACCCCTCTGACCTGTCCAAATCTTGCCACATCAATAGGCTGCCAGTACAGTACAGCCCAAAAGTCAGCCAACACTGACCCCCCGACTATATGATAAAAAAAAGTGCTTACAAAACACAAGCTTTGTGCACAAAAAAACCCAAAACATTTGGCAATCGACACATAAATTAAAATGTCCAACAACCGCCCCCGCTGATCCTCCCGATTTTTGTTTTTTTTTTTGTCAGAATTAAGTCGCGGACAAGAAATAAATGAAAATTAACTATAGATTGCGTAAAGACAAGACCCGTGAAACGGCCGAAAAAAAAAAACAAAAAAGTAAACAAAACCTTCGAGTCCGAATCCGAATCGGATTCCAAATCTGATTCAGTGACCAAAATAACAACACTAACAACAATGGCCTCAAATAAAGAAAATGCAGCTGGAAACAAACAACAATTGAAGACAATTTTTGGTGACTTTTCGTATGCGGTGCACGTTTCGAGTACATTTTATACGTTTAATGTTTTATTATGAAATTAAACGAAGGCAGCCAGCCGTCAGTCAGGCGGTCAGTCAGTCAATCCCTCTGCCATTCCGTCAGTCAATCAGCCGGTGTCCAGTCATCGCAAAAAGCGAAATAAAAACAACAAATGAAACCCCCAAAAATAACACAACACAGAATACAGTTGAAGTCGACAGTTAAAACAGTTGAAAAATTTGCTGTGCTTCGTTTTTTTTTTTTGGCATAATTTTTTTTTGGTTGTTCCTACCACACGACATTAACATTTGTGCCACCAGCGCAGGCGACAAATCTTCAGAGTTTGGGGAATTTTTGGGGGGTTTTAGCTGTTATAAGGCTTTGTTTTCTTGTATTTTGGCAGTCAGTCGCGAACTTTGAGCACACTTTTTGGATATTTTTAAAATACCCGCAAAAATTCATTTAGTGATTTGGAAATTTCAATTTATAATAAGGAAAAATATATTTAATATATTTTATATTTAATAAATGGAAGCTATAGTTAAATAAATATTTTAGAATTTTATGTTGCATTCGATTCCGTGTCAAAAATAATTGAAATTAATAAAGCAAATTTTTCTTCAAACCTTACTTCAAATTTTAGTTCAAATTTTAGTTTAATTTTTGTAATTATTCTAAATTATTGAATAAATTATGAAGTAAATAAAATGTTAACTAAATTTTGAACCAAAACTTGCACTAAAATTTGATCTAAAAATTAAATTAAAATTTTATCTAAAAATTAAACTAAAATTTGAATCAAACTTTGAAGTTGTCATTTCTTTGCTACTTTGACAGTTTCGCCGCCTGTGCCCACTGTATGGTACAGTGGGGCACTTTGTGCAGCCAATTGGTGTTGCCGTTGATGTTTTTCCGTTTGCCGTTTTCTGTGGCCAAAAGTCTAAAAAAAAACTCAGTCAGCCAACCGATTGACAAACAACTGTCGAAAAAGTCATTGCGCATGCGCACAAGTCAAAAAGGCAACGTAAATGCAGACGCAGAAGCGAAGCAAAACGAGAACCGCCGCCAAAAAAAAAATACCCAAAACAGTTAACAGATCTTTTTTAGTGCATAAATACATATATAAATTTATATATATATGTGTGTATAGAGGGGCATATTTGGGCAACGGTTACACGGAGCAGCCATTTAAATGGAGTAGCGAAGTGGAAGCTGAGGTGCTGTTGCTTTTTCTCTTTTTTTAATTTTGTTTTAGTTTCTGCCGCTGATGCAGAAGTAGGTCTCTCCTCTCGCATTCGTATCTCCACTTTGCTATCAGCCGAAATTCAAGACCCAAAACTCAAACCTGTTTGCTGCCCGCTTGGCATGAATCAAACAAAAATCGAGAGTGAGAGTGAAACGGTGCCACAGAGATGGTTGAAATAATAGGAGTTAAAATATACAATTTTTTAAATTATAATAAATATAAAAAATAGATATATAAGAAAACCTCTCTACGATTTCTCTTAAAATTCATATTTTAAATGGGAGAAGTTTGGTAAATTTTTTTTTTTAATATTAAATGTTTAATAAATTTAGGTGCATATTTATTTATATAAATTTTGTTTTAATGATTGGTTAATATTATAAACCACAAGAACCTGAAAAATAACTAAAGATATACAATTATTTCTCAATTTTCAAAAAGCCTCAAAAAGTATGCTACAAAAAATGAGGTATTTCGAATACTAAACTTTCCATCTGTGCATCCTTTTTTTTTAGTAGGTGCTCAGTTTATTATAATTAAAAATTCATTTCAATGTAAATAAATTATATAATAATAAAGAATATTAATTTGATATGGATTTTATATTAATATTTGTTAAATTTATTAAAAGTTATTTTTAGACCTATTATTTTAACCCCAACTGTATATGTGTGTGTATATTTTGTCATTACCTGCTGTCCATATGATCAGAGATCCAAAGTCTTGTTGGCTACGGTCACGAACATTTTTCCGTTTTTTTTTTATTTGTATATTTTTTCTTTTTTTTTTTTTTGAGAAGGAAATGAAAATTTGCCTTAGCCTTTGTTTTCTGTTTCTGTACTTTTTTCTTGGGTAAACTTTTGAGTGCGTTTTTTTGGGGGTATTTCGTAAGATCAGCATACACACACACACACACATGTGAATGTAGAAGAAGAAGAAGCAACAGCAGAAGACAGAGCCGAGTCTCTGAAGACTCCAAAGTTGCGTCTTCTTTCATCTTTGGTAATTGAGCGTTGAAATGTTGTAATCTCCCCGCAACCTACATGAAGGTGGCAAACGTGTTTAACTCTTTTTTTTTTTTTGTTGTTGTTTTACCTTTGCGTCATACGCAAACAGAAAAGATCGGTTGGGAGAGGGAGGGGGTGGGGTGTTGGGGAGTGAAAGAGAGGGCCACAGACGTTTTCACGTGCATCACGTTGAAAGTTCCCTCTTAACTGCATTTTATGCGGTTTGCATCTCGTTTTTTGGGGGTTTCGGGTTTTCCCTTTGAGGTTTTTGAGGTTCCTCCTTTTATGGTCTCTTTTTTTATGCATTTTTTAAGTCTTTTTAGGATTTATTTTAAAGATTTTTGTAATTGGTATATTAAATATTAAATACAGTATTTTTTTGATATTAAAGAATTTTATTTATATTATTATAACCTTTAAAATATTCTTGTATTGCTAAAACTTTAATTTTTTGTTTCTTTTTAATGTAACACATGGTTTAAAAATAAATTGTGTTTAAAATATTTTTTAAATCAACTTTCCTTATATTTTTATTTTGAAAAATCACTTTTATATTTCCTTCTTAAACATTTTCTACTAAAAAACAAAATAAAATATTTGCGATAGCAGTAATTCCTTTTAAAAATATCACCTTCATTTGTGAGTCTGTTAATATTTATAATTAGTAGTTATTTTCTTTAATATTTCTTGCACTTTTGTTGTTTATTAACCCTCCTAAAAAATCAACTCTGTTTTTAAACGGATGACGAAGGGGAGCCCTGTTTTTGTTTCTCCGCTTTTTAGTTCCGTTTTTGGTTAGTTAAGGAATTGGACTTGGTGCCTCTCAGGCTTGGGACTTGGGCTCCGACTCGGACTCTGGGGAGTGAAAGTTTATTTTGTGACCACGTTTTGTTTTTTTTTATTATATGGCATATACACATGTATTTTTTATGCTCCTTTCGGAGGTATCTTATGCAATCGGTTGGGTTTTCTGTTGGGCTTTTTAATGGCCCTGCCATCGGCAGGCAGGGCTTTGGCATCCTTATTTGGGTTACAAACTCCGTGAAGTTGTGGTTAATATTTTGTCTTTCTTAATGAGTGATTTAGTTGCTTCTTTTGGAGACGAACTTCCAATTTTTTTTTTGTGGGCATGCTAATTGCCCGTAAAATATTACGTATACGCAACGCTAATTGATTTTTTTTTGGGAGCTGAGAAAGGGAGGAAAATTTGTAAAGGAAAAAATATAAAAATTAGTTTGAAGAAGCCATTAAAAAACTATTAAAATTAACTGTAAACTAACTGAAAAAATAATAAAATAATCATTAAAAAAAATGGTTTATAAATACAATTAAAAAATATAACAAAGTAAAAATATTTTAGATATTTTTTAAACTATTAACCATCAAATTAAAAGAATAATAATACAAAATAACCATAAATATATCCATAAAAAATCCTTTAAAAAAATCTACTTTAAAAACCTTTCAACTAAATCAACTTTTAACTATTTAATAAAATATAAAACTAAACGAACTACAAAATTATGAAATACCAAAAGGTAAAACTCCTTCAAAAGAATGACAAATAAGCTTAACAAAATTCCCCAACAGCTTAATAACTGTATTTTAATAACCAAAATACCCCCAAGAAATCCAACAGACACAATAACTTTATATTAAACTAGCAAAAAGCCCAAACAAAACAATAACAAAAAACATAGAAATAGGAAACGAAAACGCGCCATATGAAAACCGTGTCATGAACAAATGCAACAAAACCAGCAAAAACAGCAATGAGAAACCCACAAACTAATTGAGACCAAAAAAACACAGACACAAAACGGAAAGAAAAACGAAGAAACTAAACCAAGCAGCAGCAGCAGCAGCTGCAGTGGCAGCAACAAAACCCAAATAAAATCAAAGAAAAAGAAATATAATAATAAAAAAAAAACGAAAATGCTGAAGAAGAGTCGAAAAATTCCCAGTTTATTTGAGTGAGTAAGAAATTACAAAATAGCCACTTGAAAAGTTAAGGCTTAAAGGCTTTCATAATGCCGTTGCTTTTGGCCATCATCCCCAAACAGTTGAGGAAGAAAGTTTAGAAATGCAGCTTGAATTTGGCACATTTTAAGTTAAATTTATTAATTAAATTTATTATTTTAATAAAATATTTATTAGAAAAGCAGTAACTTTTTATTTAAAAATTGTTACGATTTTTAAATGATTTTTTAATATATTAAAATACCTTTTTGGATTTTATTTTTTAAATTTGTTGCTTGTTTTCTTAACATTTTTGGAGAACTTTAAATATTATTTTTATTTATTTGATATAAAGATTTCTAAAAATTGAAATTAAAATGAATGAAAATGAATGAATTGAAAATTCCTGTGATTTTAATTGTCTAAAGTAAAATAATTAATAAATAATATTTAATATTTATGTGTTCTTTAGGAAATAATATCCCTCTTTAAATTTGTTCAATTTTAATTTTGAAATTTCAAAAAAGAAATAAAGAAGCAACATTAAAAATATAATTTCCATCCTTAATATCAATTTAATTTCTTTGTCCTTATTTTCTTGCCCTGCCCTGTATTTCCGAAAGAATGACTTATTTGTTGTTGCCCTGCACAGTGGTGGTGTACAGTGGGCCCAAAGTTATGCCAAAAGGTTTCACTTTCGCTTTCCGTTTTGCCTTTTGAGTTGGCGCTTGTTGTATTTGCGCTTGTGTTTGTGTTTCGAGTCAGAGTTTGAATTTCAACAGCAAAGCAACAAAAACAAAGGCCCCAAAAAAAAGGGGGGCACTAAGTCAAGCCAGGCAGCGCTGCGCCAGCGAGAGAGACAGCGGGAGAGAGACCGTGCGCCAGCGAGAGAGCAGCCAGCCCAGCACCATCGAAAGTGAAACGAACGAGTGAGCAAATAAACGAACGACCCACCGAGCGTATACGTAATACCCGAAACTGTCGTCGAGTGAGAGCGAGAGTGCAACGCCAACGGCGACTGAGGCAGCGCTGCCTGCCCCACCAGCGACACCGCAGACTGCGACTGAGGCAGCACACTATAGTGTATTGCGGTATCCTCGCCGTTTACTTGGGTTTAGTCAATCGAGATACGTGGTTGATGTTGGTCGTGTTTTTCGCACAGCACACAGTCTATATAATTTACACACACACACATACAAATAAGCAACCAACAAATATATACACACACACAAAGGCAACGCAAAAGTTACAGCCAACGAAATATTATTAACAAGAAAAATGTGCGCGTGTGAGCGGTGACCCGAATATCGTCGATATCGAAACAACAACAGCAACAAAAAATACAACAAAATAAACAAAAGCAGCAGCCACTAGAGTTGCGAAATACCATAGATAAAAAGTATAACCGATGCAAAGTTGCATTTTGCAAAATATCTGCGAATATCTGCGAATATCCAGCGTGTAATTAAAGCTGCACACACACACCTGACACACACACAGCAGAAAACAGCCCCAGGATTATGTTCTCTTGCTGCGTGGTGGCGTGAGTGTATGTGTAAAGTTTAAAGTTTAAACAACAACAACAGCAAATGTTTTGTGTCGAAAATTCAATAAAATATATATAATATGTGCACAAAGTGTATATAAAGTGCAATTAGATCCGTGACCCACTTTCAATCAATCAACAAAAAAATAATCAAAATAAAAGAAGCAAAAGTAAAAGTGAATATCGAGTGTTTTGCCAATCGTTTCAATTCAACAACAACGCACACAATCAATAAATATAAATAGTTTATAAACAAAAAAAAATCATCCTTTTTTGCTGTCAACTCTACATATAAATATATATCTCACTCACCTCGTCAAAGTACCTGCAAAAAATTAAACACTTAAACAATTTAAAAAAATAATACATACAAATATCTAAATACATTTCTTATAAAGAATAATTCACAACAAAAAATTGTATATAATACATTTTTTCCCATAAAAATTCCAAAAAAACACACATTTCTTGCAAAGAAATTAAAAAGTAAAATAAAATTATAAAATAAACTGTGTTAAAGTTATTAAATTAAATTATGTCAAGATATTATGATACATTTTAATAATAAAAAGCACACACACAACACGCACTCTTTAAAATGTTGCAAATATACAAAAATAATGTTCAAATATTGAGTGCAAAAACCAGACCACCGTACAAGGATTACAAGGATCTATTTTACTAAGAAATTTAAATGAGAAACTAAAATTAAAACTCAAAAAAATTAAAAAAATAAACATATATAAAATAAACAAAATTTAAGCTTCCGTCCAGGAAATAAAAATAAAGGAAAATAAATTAAATTTGCCTTTTTCAAAAATTTAAAAGGATATAAAAACGTACATGAAATGTTATTAGAAATGGATCAGCAACAGGCGACCGTACAGTTTATATCGTCGCTGAATATATCGCCGTTCAGCATGCAGCTGGAGCAGCAGCAGCCCTCCAGTCCAGCTTTGGCCACGGGTCCCAGCGGTGGCGGCGGCGGCGGTGGTGGTAATAGTAATAACAATAACAACAATAGCAACACCACCAGCAGCAGCAACAATAATAATAACAACAACAACAACAACAATGATAATGTCTTGACCAAATTTGAGCATGAATATAATGCTTATACCCTGCAATTGGCGGGAAGTAACAGTGGTGGCAATCAGCAGCAGCAGCAACATCACAATGCACACCATCAACAACAACAACAACAACAGCAGCAGCAGCAACACCAACAGCAACAGCAACAACAACAGGAGCACTACCAACAACAACAACAACAGAATATAGCCAACAATGCCAATCAATTCAATGCGTCATCCTACTCGTATATATACAATTTCGATTCACAGTATATATTTCCGACAGGCTATCAGGACACCACCTCCTCGCATTCCCAACAAAGCGCTGGCGGTGGTGGCGGCGGCGGCGGTGGAAATGGCGGCGGCAACCTCCTAAACGGCAGCTCCGGCGGCTCATCCGTTGGCGGTGGCTATATGCTCCTCCCCCAAGCGGCCAGCTCCAGTGGCAATAATAATAATAACAACACTGGTGGTCACATGTCCTCCGGTTCTGTGGGCAATGGCGGCGGAGGAGGCGGTGGCGGCAGCGGTGGAGCTGGTGGCGGTCCTGGCAATTCCATGGGCGGCACTAGTGCCACGCCAGGACATGGCGGCGGCGAAGTGATCGACTTTAAGCATTTGTTCGAGGAACTGTGCCCCGTTTGCGGCGACAAGGTCAGTGGGTATCATTACGGCCTGCTCACCTGCGAGTCCTGCAAGGGCTTCTTCAAGCGAACGGTGCAGAACAAGAAGGTGTACACCTGTGTGGCGGAACGATCCTGCCACATTGACAAGACGCAGCGGAAGAGGTGTCCCTACTGCCGATTCCAGAAGTGCCTAGAAGTCGGCATGAAATTGGAGGGTGAGTGCGGAGATTTGTTTTATTATTTATTAAGTATTAAATATTAAAAAGTTTTAGGAAGGGTTTTAGGTGTTTAAATGATGTTTAAATATCTCAATGTGAAATTATTATACACTTCTTGATATTCTTTTATTTATTTCATTTATTAAAATTGTGAAAAATATTAATAAATTCAGGTTATTTGTTATCCAAGCTCTTTTTTAAATTATCTTTTCAAATTTAAATCTTCACATTAATTTTAAACATTTATATTCTTCATTTAATTCTTCTTTACTTCAAATATCTCTTAGATATATCCTTTAAACCACCTGAAACTTAGTCACATATTTTCCACTGACCCTCAAATCGAAATTCAATTCAAAACAACATTACGTATGAGTGATATTCCTTCAACAACCTTGTAGAAGCCATCAAAAAAAAGCCTTGGCAACTTCTGGGTATCATATATTTATTCAGTTATTTAGCTATTTGATTTCTTAATCACGAACCTGGGTTTGGTTTTAAATGCAAAACAATCAAATGAATCAAGGGAGGTATTTTTTTTTAATAGTTTGAAACAAGAGTAATGAGTAATGTAAGATTTTGTATTTAATGAATAGGAATTCAAAAGAATCAAATTCCAATAGGAAAATAAAGACTTGCCTTGGATTTCTTTGGTTATTTAAAATCTTGAAAATATTTTAAATTAGTCAGGTTTGTTTTGTAATAAAAGAACCATTAGTATTCTCTCACCAGAACTGAAAAGTAGCCTTTAAAAATGTGGGAAATATTAAGTATACGCAGGGTACTTAAACAAGTAGCCTTAAAAAAATTAAAAAAATATTAAGTATACGCAATAATCCTTAAAAAACTGCACAAAAATATTAAATATACGCAAGAAGTATTTCTAATTCTATATTTCACAAATTTATAGATGACTTGCGTATATGTAATATTTATAATTTTATAGTTTTATTTTACAAATTTATATTTACCTTACGTATACGTAACATTTTTATTTCTCAAATTAATAGCTGACTTGCGAATACGTAATATTTATATTTATATTTTAAAAATTTATACTTGCCCTACGTATACGTAATATATTGTTATTTCTATATTTTTATTTCTCAAATTTGTAGCTGACTTGCGTATACGTAATATTGCTTCGGTTTTTCTTAAACAATTTTTCTTTAAATACTAAATATATTGTTGGGAACGCCTTGTTTAGTTTATAAAATTAACAATCGAATTTATATTCATCTTGCGTATACGTAATATTTTTTCCAGTTTACAAAATACTTTTTTTTTATTGTTAGAAATGTCTTATTTATTTTATAATAATTCCCTTGTATTTCGTATACATATTTTCATAGTTTCTGTGTGGCTTTTCCTGTTTCTTACACTTCCTTTGCTTTTCTGTTGCCCCGAAAAATGGCATTTGACAAGACGAGAGAGCCGAGCCGCAAAATTCCAAACAATATTGGCAGCCAGCCTCAACCATGACCCCTTTTTGCCCCAAAACAAAATTCGCCAGGGAGTGCCATCTCGTCATGGAGGGGTGCAGCGGGAGCCTCGTCTCTGGCTTTGCAGTTTTTGGGCTTTCCTGCAGTCGTCGTCGTCGTCGAAATGAAATTAAATCGATATTTCTTATTATTTATAAATGCGCAGCAAAAACACAGGCAGCAGCAGTGGCGGTGGCTAACATTGAAATTCTTTGGGGAATCGCTGGGGCTCGAAATCTGAAATTTGAAACTGGAAATGGGTTCCCAAAGGAATTTCTCTGACGAGTTATTTTAGAAGCGCTTGCCAACGGCATCATCGACATGAGTAATTAAACGCCAGATTATGTAAATGTGGCCCCATTTCGGTTGGGAGACGGCATTAAAAATGTATTAATAAATGTATTTCCGTTGCCGTGTATCCCAGACCTATCCCAATTATTTATTTCGCTTCCCCTGCTTGTTATTATTATTGTTATTTTCGTTGTCTTTTTTTTTGGTTGTCTGTTGTCGTCGTCGTCGGGTAGGTCGGTCAGTCTGCGGTTTTTCGTTGTTGTTGTTGTTGTTCTTGGCTCTGTCACGTCTTAATGACGCCAGCTTTTTGTTGTCATTGTTGTCACTGCGTCAACATTTTATTTATATTTTGTTTTTTATTTATTACAGAAACTGCTGTTGTTCTCTTTTACCTTGTTCTCATTTACCTTTTTCTCTTTGGCGGTTGTTTTTCTTTTTTTTTTTTTAGGTTTGTGGTTTATTTTGTTATTTTAACCCTTTTTGTTGAGTAAATATTTTTGAATCACATTTTTTTTAATAATTAATATAATTTAATTATAGTTTAACATTGGTTTCTTTGAGTAAATATTCTTAAATTACCTTTTTTTATTATTTAATTAATTTAAATTATTGTTAAACAAGTGTTAAATGGTTAAATGGTATTTTAAAAGCGTTCAAAAGAGTTTAAGATTTTTATTCGAATTCTAATCACCTAAACCTTTGATTTATTTATTTATTTTTAAAGCTATAAACACTAAAAAATTTTTACTTAAATTCCGATTGCAATATAAGGGTTTTCTTAAAAGGTTTTTATATTTATTCCAAGTCTTTAGAACCTTCACAAATATCATACCTATTTACAAATATATTATATATTATTATTATATTATATTATTATATATTTTATATGGTAAATCTTCAGAAATGTTCAGCAATAATAGTACCAATTTCAAATTTCTTATTAATTCATTTTCAATAATTAAATTGACCTTTAAACTTAGCTCTACACAAAGCTGATATTAATTTGAGCTTAGCGAGTTGAGTTTTTCCTTCTTTTCTTTTTGAAATGTAATCTCTCCTCCCTGTTATTATTTTTGGCTTTGCCTTATTACTTGCATAATTACTTTTCAGCTAGCAAAAAAAAAATGTACCTCATTTTCCTGCCCTTTTTTATATATTTTTTTATATATAGTTGTTTTTTTTTGCGTAAGTCAAAGGGAAAAATAATAATAAAAAACTTTTCCTTTTTCGCTGCTGCTGGCACACAAGTTGAGAGGGCGCCCTACAAAAACAAGCATCGGCTGTGGAATATAGTACACAGACATGTATAGCTTTATGTACACTGAGGGAAATTGGAGGGAGATTGTTTTTAAAAAGATTTAATTATATATATTTTCAAAAAATATATTATTCAAGCTTAAAATGTGAGGGAAAATATAATAAATTTGTAGAATCTCAAGTCTCTTTGACTTTTAACCCTTAAATCTCAAATCTCAAGTAAATATATTAAAAACATCCCTAAAAAAATGGTTTTAAATTAGGAAATATGATTAAATAAATTAAATTAAATTAAAGAAGCTGAAAAGAAAGATTTAAACTTATTTTATTTAAATATTAGAGATGTTAACTATGGATTACAAATCGTAAAATTTGATTTTTTTAAATTCAGGCAAAAGTAAACATTAATTTACCTACAAATTTCGTCCTTTTTTGGTTTTTTATCTTTCTGTACTTGTATTATATACAGTTTTCTATATAAAATCCACATATATACACCCTGTGTTGTGTATATAATGCAAAAATACATACTATATGTACATATATTCAGTCAGTGCAGCATGCACCGGCGGCCCCAAAAGAATTCCACGCCCTCGCCCCCGCCATACACTCGTCGCTGTCGACGTCTCTCGGTCGCGAGAGAAGCCGGAGAGCTCCACCAAAAAAAAGGGGGTCGTGCTGAGAGCCAAAACAAACTCAAAAAGCGGCAAGAGAGACTTGCTTTCGCTCTCATTTGAAAATGTTTTGAATTTTGTAATAGTTTTTTTTTTCTTCTTCGTCTTTGGTTTTTCCTGACTGACTGCTTTTGTGAACTGGATTGAATCTAGCGCGCGCAATTTTTGTTTTTTTTTATCTTTTCTATTTTGTATTTGTTGTGTTTTTCTGTTTGTTTTTGTTTGTCTTTTATCATTTGCAACGCTCACTTGCTGCTTGCTTGCCACATGCTTGTGTTTCCCCCTAACAAACTTTACAAATTATTAGGCAAAGTGTGAAAATTGTGATTGCCCAGAGAAACATTTTTACATTTATTTTTTTGTGTTTAGTTATGTTTTGGCTTAAGTTTTTGACACCTAAATAAATTGTCATTTGTTGAAAAAAAAAGTGTGAATTTATGGCAGTTTTGATTGCAACTAAATTTTCAGTTGTGTAATGGGAAATACGATTAAAATTTTCAAATTTTTGTTAGGGAATTTTCTTAAAATTTTGTTTATCTTTAATTTGTAATCTTTTTTAATATTTATTTTTTAATGTATATTATTTTTAAACAACATTTTGATTTTAATACATTGTATTCTCTTATAAAATATTGAATAATTTTGCTTAACATCTCTTAGAAATGAGAAAATTACTTGAAAATTAATTTTCTCAAGATAAATTTTTAAAAATGTTTTGTATTATTTTACAAAAATTTATTTCTTTGTTTTTCCTGTGTTTTAAGTGCCAAAAACTATTTCATTCCTAGATTTCCCCTTGGATTTTTATACTTCCCATTTTTAAGTCAGATTTAATATTTATTATTTATTTATTTTCGCCTTTTTATTTTGGTTTTGTTTTAAAATACAAAATACAAGAAATTCGAATAAAAATCGTTTTTCATTTGTTGGCTTTGGCGGATCGCTCTCCCACTCAACTGACACACAGATACACACCAACACACACACTTGAGTCAGCCGGGGCAGCGAAGCCGACAGCGTCGCCGGCAGCGAGGAGAGCAAAAACAAAGTGTATGCAATATAACTCAGGCGTACGTACATATATCAATGTATTGCCATCTCAGTTCCGCTTTTGTGTACTTGGCCCATAGTGCCATCTCTTGCGCTCATGACCTAGATTCCAAAGTGTGTTGGTGTGAGTGCACGTGATATGGCAAAATGTTTGCCTCTCTCTGGGTGGATTGTGTGTGTGTGTGTAATCAATGCAACATGTAGCATGAGTGTGTGCGTGTATTTTATTTTTAATACTCACTGAATTATTACGAACATTTTCTCGTTTCTGGCTTTTCGTTCCGTTCCGTCTCGTTCCGTCCTTCCGTTGTTGTTGTTGTTGGCTCTGTTGAAATCTCTTTCGTCAGTATGGCTCCCCTTTCCCTCCCCCTCTTGAACAGGGGGATATATATATCTCTCTCTCTCGTTCAGTCAGGCTTTATAATTGCGGCAATTTTTAGCCGCTTTTGGATTTTGTGACTTTAGTTTTTTATATTTTTTCCTCTTTTTTTTGGGAGACTTTCGGCTAAGCTGCTGGATTTTAAGCAGTGTGACTCACACGGCTCACATGCCATATGTTTTACGGTTTCAGAGGTCGGAACAATAGGGATTTGAGCCCTTTTTGTATCCCACTTTTTGGCAATCGTTTGGTTTAACTAGACAACAGGTAACAAATTGAGATTTGCTGGGGATTAGCGAGGTTTTTTTATTAACTACAAAAGAGCCTTGCGTTTCTCAATATTCAGCATCATTAGGTTAACGGTTAAATAACCGATTTCTTAACCGCTAAAGAGTGTCTCCCATTTTTATTCTATATTTTTAGCATTTTGGAAACTAATTTTTTCAAGATTTTATTTATTTCATGTTGCCCACTGCGTATACGTAATATTTGTCGATAATTTTTTTAAATTTGATTTATTTTCTAAATATTTAAGCCAAGAGTCTTATATATTTCTCTAAAATATGGCTTTATTTTTCAATTTTCCCATCAAAACTCACACTGCGTATACGAAATATTTGTCAATCATTTTAAAAAATTGTATATATTTTCCAAATAATTAAGCAACACCAAGAATCTTATATATTTCCTTAAAAATATACCTTTATTTTTCAATTTTCCCATATAAACCCACACTTCGTATACGTAATATTATGCCCAATTGATTTTTTTGAAAATCAATACGCTATTTTTAAGTCGCAGCATATTGTGCAAGGCATGAGCACATACGAAACTAGTTAAAGAATTGTTGGCCATTTAAATCGTTGACAACATCCGCTACGGGAAACTAAGCTTGAAACTTTGCCCAAAAAAAAATCACTCATACGCACCAGT
Source organism: Drosophila anomelani (assembly GCA_035045905.1). Taxonomy (NCBI): domain Eukaryota; kingdom Metazoa; phylum Arthropoda; class Insecta; order Diptera; family Drosophilidae; genus Drosophila; species Drosophila anomelani. Next base: position 19,082,812 of record JAWNOO010000165.1, read on the forward strand.
GACCCAAATTAACAGCAGCAAACAAATTGTAAATGACTGAAAAAAAATCAGTTTCAAATGGCTTAAACAGAAAAAAAAATAACGCCTACGATAAAAAGGCAACTGACAGGGCCGCATTTATTGATTTCCCGGCTGACTTTGTGAGAAAATCCAAAAAAAAAGGGGAAAGGGCCAAAGGGAATAACTTTCAACAAACATTTTTTTGTGTGGCTTACAAATTGAACCACTTTTACCCCCTCACACAAAAAACGCAGTCGAAAAAGGTGAAAATCTAAATAAAAACTCAGGTTGAAAGTGAAAAAAATGTCGCTAGGAAATTATGTAAGGCATGTACACTTTGAGAAAATTCGAGGGTTTATTAAGAAAAATGTTAAAAATTAAATAAATCAAATTTTGAATATATAGAAAACTATATTTATTTTTAAACATTTTTTAAGATCTTTTTAAGTTTAAAATATTTAAAAAATAAATCATTTTGGATGTGCCAAGATCAACTTTAATAGAAATATTATGATATATTATATTAAGAAGTTGAAATTCAAAACTAAATTTAAATATTTCTTAGATTTTATTTTTTTAAACATCAATATTAAAATTTTCAAAAAATATTTCTTATAAAGCGTTAAAGTATATAAAGAAAAAAATTAAATCATGCAAAATTCAGACAAAACATTAGGAAAGGGAGTGATTACATGATCTCCATAAATCCAAAATCGATGGTATTTATTGTATTTATTGAATTTTACCTTGCCCAACATAAATAGTCTTGATGCAAAGCCGGAAAAAGCCATAAAAAAAAGGAAATAAAAACGGCGCCCACAAAAACTCAAACAACTTTCCCAAGAGAGTGTGGAGCATGGAGCGCGGAGAGAGAGAGTGAGAGTGTGTTAGAGAGAGCGAGTGAGTTTTTCTTTATTTTGGGAGAGTTGTTGGCAGGCAACAACAATGGCCATGTTGTCCCAGTTTTCACACACACTGTCCTTGACCTACTCCACTCAACAAAGTTGTCTAATGCGGAAAGCCTCTCTGTCTAATGGCGCTCCCTCTCGCTTCCTCTCGCTCGAAATGTCGTAATAGAAAGCTCTTTCGTTGCCAAGCCAAAAAAAAGAAAGAAGAAAAAAACATAATCGAAGGAGAGCCCCAACAGTGGGAGCGAAAGCAGCGTGAGAGTAGATAGAGAGAGAGAGAGCGCAACGTGTTAGCGTTTGAGAGCGCCAAAGCACCAACACTTTGCCACCACCTGCATGTGTACGTATGTATGTATCTATGTTGATTATTTGTAAACAATACGCTTGACCTAAATTACAGTTACTTGTTCAGCGCACTAAAATTGCATATATCAAGAAGCTGCGGTGTGTGTGTGTGTGCGAGCGAGTGTGTTTTTGCATCTGTTTGTATCTTAACTTTTCTCCGTTTTGCCTTTTGCATTTGAAATGCATATTTTTTTATGGTGGGCCACCTGCCGCCCATTGCCACCCAATGCCAGTCCCTTGCATTCTTGCTCTTCGCATTTGTATCTTCTCTTCTCTTCCCTTTTCCTTTTATTGCGCGAAAACAACCCCCGAGAATTGCATCTTTTAAATGAACACGGCGCTAGCTGCAATTGCAATCTGTTTTTGGACTCAAGCCACCCTCGCAATTCTCACTCTTACAGAGAAAAAAATTACACAATAAAACAAACCATTTATTATATATTTATTTTTATTTATTTAGTAATTTTGAACTCTTGAACTATAAATATATAAAGTGAAATTTATAAATTATGAATAGTTGCACAGGATATTGTTTTATTAATCAAAAGTTCGAAACATTTATATTCAGTATTTTTCATATTATTATTTCTTGTTCTTTATCTTTATTCAAATTATCATAATTTTCTTTCCGTGCACCCTTTACGCTCTTTTTCCTTGCTGCGCCATAAGAAGCGCATTTTATTGCGTTTCATTTAGCGTGTTCCCACATACATATGTATGTATGAGACATACAAACGCACAATCGCACTGCCTTACATACATATGTATGTATGTGTGTTGTATAGTTTTTGTTTTGATGCCGCTGTACAATGTGGCGTATGCGCAATATATTTCCATGTGCGTGCTCTTGTGTTGTTGTGCGCCTTTGCCAGCGCTTTGTTTTTGTCAAGCGCCGTTATGAGTTGGCTTTTTAATGAGAAATATGAGAAATATATAAAAAAGGAATAGGATTTTCCACAGGGTGTTTCCTCTAAGAGGGTGGGGGGGTGTATTTTGGGAGAAGGGAGATCTAAAATAAACTTTAAAATAATTAAATAAGAACTTTAAATTCAGGTTATTGAAGATATTTAAAAGGATACTAATAAATATATCGATATTCTAGAAGTTTTAATATGATCTTTTTTATTTAAAATAGTTATAGTTATTTTTCAACCATCTAGCGAGTAAATTATAACTAGAAAAAATTTTAATTAATGGATTTTCCCATATTTTCCCTTGCAGCTGTTCGAGCGGATCGGATGCGGGGAGGACGAAACAAATTTGGACCGATGTACAAGCGAGATCGGGCGCGGAAACTGCAAGTAATGAGGCAGCGGCAGTTGGCACTGCAGGCGCTTCGCAACTCGATGGGTCCGGACATAAAGCCAACGCCGATCTCGCCGGGCTACCAGCAAGCATATCCAAATATGAACATTAAGCAGGAAATTCAAATACCTCAGGTGAGATGAAGGAAGCTATATCCTAAAATATAAATTTAATCTATAATTTTTCCCTCTCGTAAACAGGTATCCTCACTTACCCAATCGCCGGACTCGTCGCCCAGCCCCATTGCCATTGCGCTGGGACAGGTGAATGCCAGCACGGGCGGTGTGATAACCACGCCCATGAATGCCGGCAACGGTGGCAGTGGCAGCGGCAATGGCGGGGGTCTGAATGGTCCCAGTTCCGTGGGCAATGGCAATAGCAGCAACGGCAGCAGCAGCAGTACCGGCGGCGGCGGCAATAACAATGGCAGCAGCACGGGCAATGGAGCGTCCGGTGGCGGCGGCGGCGGCGGTGGAGGAGGAGGAGGTGGCAACAATGCGGGCGGCGGCGGAGGCGGAGGTGGCAATAACTCCGGAGATGGCCTGCATCGTAATGGTGGCCACGAGGCTGGAATAGGATCTCTGCAGAACACGGCCGACTCGAAATTGTGGTATTTAGCCAAGAAAAGAAAAATCCAGCGAGAACCGAACCCTAAAGTTGTATTCAAAACTTCGACAAACGAACTAACAACCAAAAAATTTAAAATTCTCGTTAAATTTATATTTAATTTCATGGAAAAGATTCAATGTGATTGCAGCAAATATAGGCAGGCTGTTATTTTGTTTAAAAATGATTTTTATATATCATTTTATAGATATTTTTTGATTAATTGTTGATTTTTTTAAAGATCTTTTTATATAGAGATCATTTTATAGATATTTGTATATTAAATGTTGATTTTTTAAAGGAACTTTCGATTTATTCAACCTTTATAAAGCTTAAAGATTTTCTCAATGATTTTTTTAATCAATCGCATTAATTTTTCACATAAAATCAGTCTTAAAATAAGGATATTCTTCTGCCTTCTTTTATTTTGCTGCATTTATCACTTGATGAGCGCTCCTTCAACTTGAAAATGTTCAAACATTTATAAACCTAAAATTCTTTTCAATTCTTTTCTCTAAAAAAACAAAAACAAAGCTTTGATTCCGGCACACATCCATCGAGCACAGCCGATTCGCTTATCGAGCCATTAAGGTGAGTTTTAAGAAAGTTTTATTGGTTTGCCAAGCTTAAACATAAATTCTCTTTAATTATTTACCCTCAGAGTCTCACCAATGATTCGTGAATTTGTGCAATCAATCGACGATCGGGAATGGCAGACGCAGCTATTTGCTCTGCTGCAAAAGCAGACCTACAACCAGGTGGAGGTGGATCTCTTCGAGCTAATGTGCAAAGTGCTCGACCAGAACTTGTTCTCGCAAGTGGACTGGGCACGGAACACGGTCTTCTTCAAGGACCTCAAGGTATGGCCAGCGTACACAAAATCAGAGTAAATCAGTGAGATCAGAAATCAGCGCAGACAACACACACAGACACAGCAGCAGCAGCAGACAGGCGGCCGCAATACATGATGGTTCAAAGCCAGAAACCAGTTTTCAAAGCTATAGGGGCCAAGTCTGCGGCATGTTATGTAAACCAGCGACGACGACTGAGGCAGCGACGCAGGCAGAATCTCTGCATTGAATTTCGATTTCATTTGGCGTCTGACCTACTTAGCCAGCAAAGCCGAACCAACCAGTCAGTCAGTCAGTCAGCCCAGCGACCGCGTCTCGCTCGCTCAGTGACGCAACTGATGTGCTCACCCATACCAGCAGCTTACCAAAAGAGCCACAGAGAAACTGAGTCAGGGGAGAAACTGAGCGCTACCTAGAGCGAAAAAGAGAGGGCGTGTCGTAATACCAGAGCATCCAAAAGCTAGGCCTTAACATATGTATATCTCCATACCACAAATCATCATACAAAAACGTATCTATTGAACCCAATGCGTATGCGGTTGCCACCTGAAAACGGGATGGCATTCTTTTGTTTACTTAAATTAGACAAAATTTTATGTTATTTCATTATATTTTGTATATAATATATTTTATTTATAAAATATTAATGATAAATGAATGATAAAGCATAGATTTGTGATTAGACTTTTCTAAAAATTGTTAAATTTAATAAATTATCCCTTTTCTAGTGGCAATCCCTCCGCCTTTCTTCTATATTTCCTTAAAACTTGTACATTTCTTCATTTATTAATAAATTATTATTATTTTATAATTTCTAAAAACCAGGTCGACGATCAAATGAAGCTGCTGCAGCATTCGTGGTCGGACATGCTGGTCCTGGATCACCTGCACCATCGCATCCACAACGGCCTGCCCGATGAGACGCAGCTGAATAATGGCCAAGTCTTCAATCTGCTGAGTCTGGGCCTGTTGGGTGTACCACAGTTGGGTGACTACTTCAACGAGCTGCAGAACAAGCTGCAAGATTTGAAATTCGATATGGGCGACTATGTCTGCATGAAATTCCTAATCCTCTTGAATCCAAGTAAGGCCACATAGGATTCCCCTCAGCAAATAGCCAACCTTCTAAGCGTTTTTGTTTTTTTATTATTGGTGTTTCAGATGTGCGGGGTATTGTCAACCGGAAGACCGTCTCCGAGGGACATGATAATGTGCAAGCCGCTTTGCTGGACTACACCCTCACCTGTTATCCGTCAGTTAATGTAAGCAAAAAAAAAAAGGTTTATAAATATTTATAAAATATTTAATTAATCATTTCTTTTACTTCCATTTTGCAGGACAAATTCAGTAGGCTAGTGAACATCTTACCGGAAATCCATGCCATGGCCGCACGCGGCGAGGAGCATCTGTACTCCAAGCACTGTGCCGGCAGTGCGCCAACCCAAACGTTGCTCATGGAGATGCTACATGCCAAGCGCAAGGTGTAGAATATTGGGGAGACCTCAGCAGATGACACGGAATACTTAATCATTTATGAAATGTAAATAACGAGCGGCGAGCGGAGAGGAGCGGAGGGAATCCCCGAGGCAACCAGAGCGAAACCGAGAAGGATACAGAATTCCATATTTGATATGGAGAATGCATCATCACTACCACCAATCAACCAACCAACCAACCAACCACCAACAACTATCACACACATACACCACACACACACACACACACACATTTGTTGATTCAATGTTTAATTATTATTACGTTTACGGTTAGGTCTAGTTTAAAGTTAAACTAATTAATTAATATTCGTCTTAAATTAATGCGTGTTTTTAATTTGTGTGGAGTCGCGTACCCCGATAAAGCAATTTTTGAAAAAGCGAGAGAATATATTGTAGATTTTATGGTTAGAAATTTAAAAGGGATCCCCCCAACCCCAAAAAACTTTCAAAAGAGAAGCATAAGAAATTTTATTTTTATATATATTGTACCTCTACACATATACGATACTTATGGATAAAATCTATATATATATGCATATATTTTTATGTAAATTGGCGTTACTTTTTAAGCGTCCTGCAGCAACAACACTTTTAACACTAGTATTTTCGGTTTTACTCTAAAGTTGTTTTATTTTCCAATTAATTGTCGTTTCTTTTTTGTGTGTAACTTTTCGCGCGCGCCAAGTGTCTTGCATAGTATTTGCGTCTAATCTAAATATTAAAAAAAATGAAAGGAAAATCCAAACAAAGCAAAAAATTATAGGTGTTCATAAAATGGTATGAATGTAGCATGTGTATATTATTAAATGTAATTTCAATTTAAGTGTGTAAAAGAAAACAATGCAAACAACTACCTACAACAACAAAACAAGAGAATGAAGAAGAAGATGGCAAGAAATTATATATATATACATTATATATTAATAAAGATCATGTTTAAAACTGCATACATATATAGTAAAGATATATATAAAGATATATATTTAAATTTAGCTGCAACTGTTTCAACTGTTTGTAAATTTCAACCAAAAACGCGTAATTGTTTCAGCAGCATCCCAGCTATTATCTAAAACAAAAAATAATACATTTATTTTGTGCAAAGCAGCAAAATGATGAATAATATAAACCATTCAAAAAAAAAAGGAACACAGATGCTTAGTCAGTAATTTGGGCAATGAGAGCGGAACAGAAATCGAATTAAACACAAAAAGAAGAATATATATTGTAAAAAAATAAAAAAATATCGAAATAAACAAACCAAATAAATTGTATTTAATAAAATGAACACATTTTCAATTCGAATACTAAGTTAATTCACATTCTTGGAAAGCGTTTCGTTTCTGCTTCATTGCCTTCATTTTTGCCTGGGCATTTTGCGCTTAAACAAAACGTACCTTATAAACTTAAACAAAAAAAATATTTGAAAAAAAGATTCAGTAAAAAAAAACGAACACACACATTTCAAATTTAATGATGTTTCACGAATATTACATTAGAAAATATATGCTGGCGGCAGACGCAAGATTATTGTTATGGGGACAAAATGGCAAAAGGAAAATACAAAACGAAAAGCACGACGACATCTACTATATAGGTTTGCCCTAGGTATACACCGTATATATATATATATATATTTAGGTCTCTGTATGTATTATAAAAATGTAAAAAAAAAACCTAAACAAAAATTATTATGGGTAAATAACGTGTACAAGTTGGCAATGCGGAGAGTTAGTGTTGAGGTTTAGGATCAGTTAAATATATTTAAAAAAAAAAAGATGTGTAAGTAAAGTAAAGGCAAGGCAAATTGTTGACGTCTAACGTTATAGGGAACGATCGATAGATATATACACTTGCAACATATTTAAATGTATATTCTTCAGGCGTGTGTGAATGGATGGCGTTTAGGTATTTGTTTATTGTGTAAAATTGATTACGATGTGAACCTGTTATTGCAAATGAAAAGTGATTTTAACTATTAAGAAAAATCTATATATACATATTATATAAACCCATAAAAAAATACAAAAAAAAAAGGATCTAACAGTTATATATATATAATATACATTAAATGATTAATTATAAATGCAAGCAACACACACCAACACACACAACACACACACTTTAAGTTTGAAAAACTGTTAAAAAAAGAAGGAAATCATTTAACTAGAAACAAAACTACCTAAAAAACAAAAACTACAATGCATATTTAAATCAATTTGATTTAAAATATGCTTTATTATTAATTATGTTAACATACAATTTTCATCTCAGAGATGTTTCAAACATGCAACCAACAAAAGCAAAGTGAAATAAAAAGTAATTATAAAAACGAAAACGCAAAACCAAGATTTCTTCTTAGCGAGAAGCACTTTATTTTATTCAGAGACACACAAGCACAATTTTCGTTTACATTTTTTAAATTAAGACATATTAAAATTCTGCGTAAAGTCGTATTCGATGGTCGGTATGACGGTCTGAACGAATTTCAGGAATATTATCAAATATAAATGCACGCCCAGCTGGCCGCCGCCCTCCTCCACCGTCTGTATGATCTTCTTCATGATGTCAGCATGACGACACGGATGCACCGAGGCCATATTGGGGCCCGGCAGATGCGGATGCGACTCCATGGTCACTGTCTTCTTGGCATGATCTTGCGATACATCCTCGTACATCTGTTCGACGGTCAGGGGCTTGCGCTGCTCATCGTAGCCCACCACCCAGAGGCGTGGCGTCTGATAGTATTTGTCGTAGCTGATGTGCAGGTCGTAGGTGCGCGTATGGAGCACGGCTGAGTCACCACCACCACCGCTGGCTTCGCCACCCGCCGCTGCTGCTGCTGCCGATGTGCCAGCGGCTTTTGTTGTTTCCGTTTCGGGCTTTCGTGTGGTAGTAGCCACCGCAGGATCGACTAGCTCCAGCATGCCGCTCTCTTCGAAATCATCCATGTCAATGGCCTCGTCATCATCCTCATCCTCGTCCTCGGCTCCAGGGGCAGTGCCTGGAGCGGATTTGTCGCTATCTGGAGTGTGCATTTCATCCTGCGAAAGGATATTTGATTTAGTTTTGATTTAAGATAAGAAATTTGAGCTATTTCTTCACCTTCGTCTCCTCCATTGTCAGTTCACAGATCTTGTCCTCCAGCTGAGTGGTTCCATCATCATTGAGCTGATGGGTCTCAACCCAACCGCCGTCACCAGACTCCTCCTCCACCAGCGTCTCCTCGCCGACATATTCCATCTGCTTGCAGCGTCGATAGCATGGCACATTGCGCGTTATCAGGAATTGCTTATCTGAATGCGGGGGGGAATTGATGATGAAAAAATGATTTTAATGGCTTTCAATTGAGTAATTAAGCCTTTAATAATACCAATTTTATACTAACCCTTTGGTAAGTAGGGTTTCGTCTTGGTCTCATCTCCGGCAGCCCATTGCCAGGTGGGGCAATGGTGAACCAAATGATCGCCGGCGGCCACAAACTCCTCGGGGGTCAGGACGCCTGTTTCACGGAATTTGGATTCCTGCAAGAGAAAGGGGAAATTTTTAGTGATGTCGAAAGAAATTTAATACGGCGACAGTCTGGCGACGAATCCGGTTTTATGGCCATTAAGGGAATGGGGGAAAATCTCGCTGGTGGAAAATGGGCGTAGAGCCCCTTATCTTGGCTGCCTTGCCTTTGTGCTGATGCTGCTTTGTAGCAGCTCTGTTTTTGTTTTTTTATAATCACAGCGATAATAACAAAGTTTTTCTTTTTAGTTTTTTTGTTGTTGCATTTCTATTCATTACCTTCAGCACGGGCGTTAGATATTCGGCCACATTAAGTGCAGTGCCTTTTACGGTGTTGAGTACGCTTTGCATTTCGTCGTCCCGTTGAGTATTGCTCTCTAGTCTAAACGCTTAAAACTTAATAAAAACAATTAACGTTTGACTCTCAATTGACTTGCAATTCCCCAGCAAAATTGTTTTTGTTGCAAGCGACAACAACAGTGCAAGGCGGTCACACTAGGTCAATCGGTTATCGATAATTATTATTATGAAACTGATAGTTAACAAAAAAATTATTAAAATGTAGTTTTAAGCTATTAAACTATTTAAAACCATTTTGTAAATTTTTAAAAAGAATTTGTAAAAGCCTTTCAAGAATTTGCTGATATTTACAAATTATATAAAAACGATCATTTGCTCTTTTGGTATTTTTGTTTACTTTGGCAACCCTGTCCCAATACGCGCACATTGTTTTCGTTTTTCAACGTTTTTTCAGCGGCATCTAAAATGGGTGAAAAGATTCAGCCTAAGTTTGTACTGCCGCCGCCCAAGTTTGACAAGCCTAATGCCCGGACCACCGCCTCGCATCACTACCTGACCCCCAGCGGAATGACGCTGCTGCCAAGGGCCAAGCAACCGCCGCCCATGTACGGGGCACGAGGATCCACAGTGCCAGCAAAGTACTTGGCCAGGGAAAAGGTTGGTGTCCCTAAACCCCCTTAGATTCACTCTTTTCATTGAGTTTATTTATGTCACAGGATAACCACAGCAGTATGCCGGCAACTCCCCCCATTTACAAATCTCCACAGCGGCCCGAGTATTGTCACACCTGCGGCATGGAGTTGGCCAATTCACAGGACATGAAGCTGCACCTGGACAAGCACGAGGCTTGTCCCGCCGACAACTGCGACTTTGCTGCCCTTCACAATATCCTTGAACGGCATATAGAAGCTAATCACATAACGGGAGACTATAAAAGGGTGAAGAAGGTGTGGACGGAGGAGGAACTGGCTACTTGGAGGGCAGAACGGAGGAAAAGGTGAGTTAACAATTGTATTTTTATGCCTTATTAAGCTTTTTTGTTTGTAGATTCCCAACTGTAGCTAATGTAGAGCAAGCCAGGCTAGCCAAGGAGCAGCGAATGAAACGAGGTGAACGCTTGGAGGCCTCCAAGGCACGTTTTGGAAACCGTGAAGATCGTCAAAGAACGCAACCCCACAACAATCACAAGGAACGTTCCAAACCCAACAAAAATAAGAAAAGAAGAGGACAGAAAAAACCAAATGAAGGGCAAAAGAAAGCAGGAACAGCCAAGAAAGGAAACCAAACATCGACTTCTGAAAAGAAAGAGGTTGGAGAGAGACCAAAGGAGGAGGAGGAAACGAATCTGTGGCCCAAATTTAAGGGTACCGGACAAATGGCGAATTACAAGCACTTTAAGGATAAAATTCCCAAAAAGGAGAACGCTTTGACAGGCTTGCTGGGAATGTATGGCTCAGACAGCGAAGAGGAAACTGGGACAGAGAGTGAGGAAATGGAAGAAGATTTAGAGGAAACCGAAGCTGTGGCAGGAGATGCTAAAATTCACATGGAAAGCGAACATAATGAAAGTCTTAAAACCGCAGAGAGAGATCCAAGCGAAGATATAATTAAGAAGATGGAACTTTCCACAGAAAACTCAATCTTCCAACCGACGGAAAACGCTGCTAATAATTGTGATATTCCCACACCTTCAGCTGTGGAATCACCTGCCAAGGAAAATCATTCCTCTTCCGATGAAGCACCCGATGAAGAGCCTTTCCAACGCATCACGGAAACCATAGCACAAACGGAACCTCCCAAGCCGCCACCCAAAGAGGAGCCTAGACCACAAATAGCCCCCAAACGAGCTGCTCCGAAGCGTGTTTATGGCTTAAACTTCAAGAAAGCTCGCAAAACAACGACACAGAATACCTTGTTGTCCAAACTATTGGAGACAGATATACGGCATGAACGGAATGTCCTTCTGCAGTGTGTGCGTCATGTTTGCGAAAGGAATTTCTTTGGCATTGGACAAAGTAGAGAACCTACCAAAAGCTGTGATGCTGAGAGAGAAATGGTTCCAGTTAGTAATGACGAACCAACAGAGCTAGTTCCTTGTGATAAACCAGAAGATAAAACCTCCGATTTGTGACCATTTTTAGTTTAGATAATTTTAAGTCATTAAAAGTACAAATTCAAGTTGCAAAAAGATTTGTTATTCTTTCAACTTGGCATTATTTTGAGTACAAACTTACATATGTGTTTCTTAAAATTAATTGGTGGACATGGAAGGGTCACTGCTGCCCATGGGATGATCACCACCGCCGGCGGCTCCACCTCCACCTCCAGCGCCAGCTTGCTGTTGTTGTTGCTGCTGCTGAGCGGCCTGCTGTTGCTGTTGTTGTTGCTGCTGCTGCTGCTGGGCGGCGGCGGCGTGCTCCTGCTGACGTTTCTGCTGCTGACGGGCAGCATGAGAATGCTTTGCCTTGGTCTCCTCCAGTTCACGGACTCGGGACCGGGCATGCTGAATGCGGTGCCAGGCCATTTGGAGCACCTTGGCAGACGCATAGCCGGATCCTTCGTGCGGCTGACCCGTGGACACTTGAGTTAAATAGTTGATTTGCTCCGATAGCTTCGATTCCACGCAGTTCAAGCTCTTGAGGAACTGCTGGGACTGGGTTTCGGCATTTTTCTGGGACGACTTCTCCTTGCCCAGTTCCTGCAGCGCTTGGCCTGTGATTGTTGAATGTAAATAAATGTTTCTAAGGGTTTTCGTATGGCTCAACTCACCTGCACTCTGCATGCACAGGATTATCTCCTTCTCAATCTCGTCCAGAGCATGTATCTTGTCCAGCGGATTCATTGTTTTGGTACAATTTGCAAATTTCGCAAAATGTTTATTTGACTTTTGTTAAATATTATCGCTATTTCTATCGATACACGATAGATGATGACTGGTCATACTTAAAGATATCGAACATTTTTACAGTGGCGTTGCCATACCTTGTGGTTTTCCCTCCCAAATCTGAATTACAAAAATGAACATATTTTAATTTACAATTAAAACTTTAATTAATTAAAAATAAAATACTGGAAAAATATATGTGACTATTTTGGCTTGCTGGCCAGGCCAATCCATTCGTATTTGAAGTACTCCTTCGGCAAGGGTATACAGTTTTCGTGCAACTCGATGGCGTCCTTGTCCATATTCCACACCATAAAATTCCGTCCGCAGTCTATCTGCTTGTGAAGGGCGAAGTGAACTCGATCCATGAAATGCGAGTGACACTGCCGACACTCGAAGACATGATCCTGGCTATCCGTTCGCAGGAATTTCTTTATATTCCGGATTTCAAGAAGGCCCCCAAAGCCACCCACCACATTCGTTTGGAGGACGAAAGTGGGCGTGTTTTCCACATCCTCTCCATGGAGGAGATAGGGAACCGTATACAATTCCTTGGTGGTGCTGCAAACTCGAAAGCAGTAAATATTTACATTCAAAGAAGCTGGAATAGGTCGTCCTTTGTCCCCATGCTTGAGGTAATTCTCAGCAACCAAGGCCAGGTCACTGGAGGATTCTTTAGCTCCACGTTCGAGGCATCCAGATGCGTTCTTCAGCCGATATTGTAGGGGAAGCTTGGAAACACAGGCAGCGGCATTGGGTGGATAACAGTGCCGCTTGGCAGTCACCTTCATCCTTTTAATCACACAGGCCTCCAGGGGAACCCTTTGATGGAGCAGCACATAGTTGCTGATCTTCTCCAGCAGCATGGAAAATATCATGTCCACCGCCTCGCCAATATCCAAATGGTGTTCGATATTCAAAGGACTGCTTTCGAAGTACATTCGCTCTGTCTTGACATCCACGTAGAATCCCACACTTACTTCCAGTTTTTCGGTGCCAAAAATAAGAAATCTCAAAAGTTCAGGCACTGCATCCATGCCCGCGTCCAGCAGAAAGTCATTCGTCCTGGCCGTGATGCTGCCATCGCACAGCATAAACACTTCGATGTCCTGATTCTCGATTATTTTCAGGATATGTTGCTTCTCGGAACCGATTTTTATGTGGTGACTTTGGTTATTTGCGGCATCGTTGTGCCAGTGATGACTGTACGGTTCGTTGACTGGTGTGCGACTCTCGCAGGTGGGACAATCCGCCCTCCGGGAACCATTTACAAACCGCTGATGACGGAAAATTCGCACATCCTCTGCGGTCTCGAAGATATAGCGAGATTGTGTACGCCTGGCCATGTTTGGGGAGTTACTGGTCGTCGATGGAAAGCCAAGGGGTGATTTATATAAGGGGCAGTAGGATAACAGGTAGGAATTAACAAGGGGTTACCTAGTCAGGTATATGTGTTAGGTGAAGCCTCTCCCTAAGTAACCAGCTGGTCTTCATGGAACCTGCCACCCAACAGGTAGGAATTTACTCCTCCCAATCAACATATGGCTAAGCTTCACTGTACTCAAAAAGTGCAATTGGGTAAAGACCACAGATTTTAACTTTTATGATCCCAAAGGATAAGCAATAAGGATACACCTGGGTCGGACGACTATATCATATAGCTGCCATAGGAACAATCGGAAAAATCTACGAAAAAAATTATGACTTTGTCGGTTTTCAACCAATTTTCAAAACATGGCTAGATCGATTCTCCTATTAATTCTGATCAAGAATATATGGGGTTTATTTGGTGGAAAAAGACACCTTCTCGTGTTAAAACGGATTTAAAAGTCATAATTTAAAAAAGTTATGGTTTGGCGGGCATTATTACTAGCCTGTCACTTGTTCTAAGCTTCGATTAATATCGCGGTTGTATCAGCTCTAATGATGGCCGCCACACATACATACAACATAAAACCAACTCACACATATGTATGCGTGTGTAAGCAATAATCAAAACAAACCATAATCAAAACAAACCACACATAGGTGTGCCGCCATGGCGCACACACACATAGAGCATGAAACCAACTAACACATATGTATGCGTGTGTAAGCAATAATCAAAACAAAACAGAGAGCGCGATGTATTGCGCGCGCTCTCTCCCCCCTCGCCCACAAGCCGTAGTTCCAAATTTGTCCGCTGGTGGCTTTTTCGGTCTGACGACCCTTTCAAACCATCTTTTTAAATACGTTTTAACACAGGAAGAAGTCATATTCGACCACATAAACCTTATATATTCTGGATCAGAATTAATGGGAGAATCGATCTAGCCAGGTTTTGAAAATATAAATGGAAAATTGTAGATTTGAAAAATCATATCTTGGCCAAAAATAAACGAAATTAAATTCTGAAAGCATTTATGTGTTGGTATTCTTTCCCTTAAAAAACGTGCAAACCTAATTTAAGGCTAACATTTTTTTTTTGATTTTTTACAATTAAATAAATATTTAAAACAAAATCCAAAAAAATATTTTTGTTTAGAACATGGCTTAGAATACAGAAAGAAAGAGAAAAATGCTTTCCGATTTGAAATTGGTGTATTTTTGGCCAAATTATAATTTTTCAAATCTATAATTTTCCAATTATAATTTCAAAACATGGCTAGATCGATTCTCCTATGAATTCTGATCAAGAATATATGGGGTTTATTTGGTGGAAAAAGACACCTTCTCGTGTTAAAACGGATTTAAAAGTCATAATTTCAAAAAGGTATGGTTTGGCGGGCATTATTACTAGCCTGTCACTTGTTCTAAGCTTCGATTAATATCGCGGTTTTATCAGCTCTAATGATGGCCGCCACACATACATACAACGCAAACCAACTAACACATATGTATGCGTGTGTAAGCAATAATCAAAACAAACCACACATCGCTGTGCCGCCATGGCGCACGCATACATAGAACATGAAACCAACTAACACATACAGCCAAAAATGCTTTAATTTTAATTCTAAGAGCAGTTCTGTGTTAGTTTTTAGCACGATTATAAATCTGCATACTTAATTAGCCAAGTTTGTCCTTTTTGGCCAAATTATGATAGTTGAAAAACTTTAAATCAATCATTTTTTATTATATTTTTTGGACAAATTAAAGTTTAAAATATTATAACTAACACAAAAATGCTTTAATTTTAATTCTGAAAGCACTTCTGTTAGGTTTTAGTAGGAAAATAAATCTGCTTACTTAATTAAACAAATATTTTTAGATTTCATTGATTTATTTTATTTAGAAAGAGCGAAAACGCGATCAAGCGGCCATAGTTTGAACTACAGCTTGTTGGCGAGGGGAAGGAAATGGAAAGAATGAGTGAAGCGAACAGAAACACCACTAACATCACTCAATTTCTGTGTAATGTTATTAGCAGATGCATCCCGAACGTATGCAATGAAATTTTTGGGTGAATTGTGAGGCTACTCAGTTCCAGTTCTTCCACTCATTGCTCTTACAGTGAAGTTGAGTGATGTTAATGGTGTGAGCAGATGCATGCCGAAAGTATGCAATGAAATTTTAGACCGAATTGCTCTGCATTGCCCTTCAGGTGAAGTTGAGTGATTGTTAACCGAATTGTAAGGCCACTCACACGGGTAGAATAAATCAAAAGATGGCGCTGAGGACGAATATATCCTATAAAGGATATACATTTATTGTCCAAAATAGTTCCTTTATGGTAATTTTTATATAATTTATATTTGTCTCTTTATCGTAAAATTCAAGACACGCCATAAAATAACTACCCTTAAAGAACGATTTATGGCTAAGGAATGAAACTTGACTAAACCTTTTCCTAGGTAAATAATTCCCATTAACATTTTTTGATGACGAGGAAAGAAACTAATTTATTGAACGGAAAATTAAAAATAATTAATGAATTTTTTTATTTTAAACATTGTATTATATTTTAACATTGTTTTCTGAGTTAATTTTTTGTATTTTAAATTGTGTATTATATTTTTACATGGCTTTGCAGGTTTTTGTTTTAATTTTACAACATAAATATAAACATTATTTTAACAAAAGTCACAAAAAGGCTGCTAAAAAGATACTTCTAATGAATCCTTACAGTGAATGTTAAATGGAGATCTTAGTATCAAGGAAAATAATGTTTAAAAAATGTGAAAAACAGATATCCTGAAAAGATATCCCTGTTATGAATACTACTTTACTTAACATGAAGCAAATCAACACTTTTACATAACGGAGAACGCACAGGATATCCTTTTAACATTCCTCTGCTAAAAAGGACCTGCTTTTTAACACTTCCTGTTGCTAAACCGGCATTTCCCCTGCAACTCAAACACCCAACCTCGTCTGAAGTCCAACTCGGAGTTGGACTTTTCCGGGAAGATGTGTTCCCAGGCCGTTCGACTTCGGTTGGATGCCATGGCAAAAGGCAAAGTGAGCGATGAAGTGGCGGCGGCGGCAACGGAGCGTCGCTGGCTTATTCCTGCGGTGGCCTGCTTTGCCTGTTTGGCCGTTTGGCTGATGGCTGATGGCTGTTGGCTGTTGCTTTATGGCTTCTTTAGTAGTTGGAGCATATTTAAGGCGTTTCGTGCGTCCTTCACACGCACAGGGACTACATATGCACACACACACACTCACCGAGTTTGTGTTTTCGTCGCTGAGAAACCTCACGTGTCCCTCGCAGCTTATGTGGGTGAACTACAAAAAAAAAACAAGAAATAAGGAAAATAAAAATAGAGTAAAATATATACATATGAAAATAGAAACAAACAAAAAAGCCGACAGTAAAAGTGAGGGGAGGAAAACTGCTGGCTGGCATCTTTTTACGTTTTTCGGTTGTTGATTTTCCTATTTTACTCCTTGCCGCTGCCGCTGCTGTTGGAATTATGAGAGCTCGTCTCTTCCCATTTTCTGTTACTTTTCGCCTTTGCTTCTTCTGCTTCTTCTTTTTCTAGGTCCTTTGGCGTGTCTTTGTCCTTTGGTGTCTTAACATCCTGACGCCTGTTTCCCTGTTATTTTGTTTGCATTTTTATTATTTTCGCTCGTTTTGTTTTGGTCTGATTAAAAGTAAAGTTTTTGCGCGGGTTTTTCTTTTTATTTTTTTGGTAGCGAAAATGTTATTTTAATTTGGCAACCAGAGGGGCAAAAAGGGGTCTAAAAACTGGAATCTTTAGCTATATATTTTGGTTTTTATTGAGTCCTGAAGGGGGATGGCTTAAGGTATATATAAATTGTCTGTTTTGGAACCCTTATTTAATGGTTAAAGAGTTTTACCTTTAATTTAAGTTAATTAAAGCTTATAAATAGCTCAAATTAATCACTTGTTCTCCTTGCACATAACAACTACACTTTAAATCTTTGTGTAAATTGTTTTAAATTACCCTTAAATCAATCACAATTTATTTTTCACTTCAATCAATTAAAGTATTTAATTATGCAACTACTTTTTCATTAGTTCCATTCAAACCCTCTTCGTTTTTTATTAATTTTTGACCCATTTACATGCAGGCCTCGAGTAGCAACTATCAATTACTAAATTATTAATGAATATTAATGGCTCTTGAATAAGCTACATTTATGCTTTCAATTTCAATTTTATTTTTCTATTTTAAGCCAAAAAAAATCCCTAGCTTTAATCGAGTAAACAAGAGGGTTAAAGTCTAGGGGTCAAGTTGGTGGAGAAGCTTTACCCCGGCTTATTCCCTATTGTTGTGCCAGGACTTTTACTTATTTTTTTTTGGGCCCCATCTTTCTCTTTGTCACCCGCACCTCACCTTGCTCTTACCTGGTAATTAACACTTTGTCAAGCTCATAAATCTTTAAACATTGATTTTTAATGGTGGCATTTTAACGCTTCGCCGAGCAGTGGGGAATCAGTGGGGGTTCTCACAGCTCCCAAGCAGCCACCCAAGGATACGTGCAAACTGCCGGATGGCAGGACATCCGAAGGGGCTCAATACCCGTGGGAAAATTAATAAATTATTGGGCTCCTTGAGGGTGGGGGGTGGGTAAGCACGTGATTGTTTGTCTTTTTCCCTTAGATCTTCCCTGTCGGTGACTGCATAAATTTGGTTACCGAAAAAATGGCTGTGTTAAGCCTGTGTAAATCTTGGATAAGAACTTGTCACTCAATTTTTTCTACAAGGTTTTATTTTTTTCAATATTTAAGATTTTAAATTAAATTTCTCTTATTTGAGGCATTTTTTGTTTGCTTTTTCGGGGGAATTTCTAGCATTTTTCTCTGCAAAAAAATGGAATTAAACAAGTGTTCGAATTCAAGCTACAAACAATATTCTTTCTATATCGAAAATTGAATTTTATATTTATTTAAAAAATATCTATAATCTATATATTTATAAATATGTATGCATTTCTCTTTGAAGCTTTTTTGGTATAAAATGCAACACCCAGAAAATGTTAAAGAAAAAAAGGAAGCCTGGAATTTATATATAAAGACAACAAGCGCACAAATAAATGTTGTTGTATTTGTGTGTGTGTGAACGGGGGGCTGTGTGTCAACGAATTATGTCCCCCAGATGTCAGTGCAATACAAGCGAGAAACATGACAATCCCCGCCTGCAACCGCCCACCAGAAAATCCAGGCAGAAGCACTAGCTTCTGATGCACTGGGAGAACTATAGCCATAAGTATTCATGCATTTGTGCAGGGCGGGTCAGAAGGCCACCTCCTCATCGCCCATCAGCCACCCATCAGCCACCCATCAGCCACCCATCAGCCACCTATCAGCCACCCACCCACTAGCCACCACAGTCGCCTTTCGCCTGAGCAGCGCGACTCATGTGCGTCTGTTTCTTTTCTTGTATAAATCTGAAATGCTGTCAGAGTTGGCGATTTGTAGGTTTTTTTTTAATGAAAAAAAGGTTCCATGATTTATGATAGATTAAAAAATATATCTTAAGAATTTAAGAGTTGCTTAATTGCTATAGAAACTTGAGATTTTCTAGCGTTAAATTTAAATAATAATAATTTCTTGTTTAGGGGAATCCCTTTATTTCAATCTTTGTTCAATCTTTGGTTAATTTTCTGTACATTTATTGATTTGCTGCCAAAGTTGTATATATTGTTTAAAGCTTTTATTGATAATATTTTTTCCTTAAAAAACTTGTTTATATTTCTGGATATTTTTCACGAAAACTTCCTCACATTTATGGTTATTTTCTAATGAAACGTATTCATATTTTTGTATACTTTTCACTGGCATCACTGTGGCCACTTTTCCTTATATTTTCCCAGGGAAATGTGGGGGCGATTTGAGGTGGGGGTGTGGCCAAATATGTACACATTTGTCAACAGCAGCTGGAAGCAGAGGAAGGGGAAACGATGCACCCACCATTGGGGACCCGCTGGACGTGGCAGCCAAAAGGCCAGCAAAGGAATGAGGCTTCTGTGCAGATCCTGCTCCTGATTCTGGCACATCAGCAGCTTTATTATTATGCAAATACATACAAAATATGAATTATGTTAATGCCCAGCTTGGTCCAGAGTGCAGCTTCTTGGCTAAAACGGCCTGCAAAGCCGTCAAGTTTTGTCGCTAAAGTCATGGGGGGAATCCCCCCTCAGAGCTCGTGTGAAAGTTTTTTGTTTTTCCGGTTTAACCAATTTTATTGAACGTGCTAACGGAGAGCTCAAAGCAGGCTTAAGCCTTTGGCTAGAGGAGGAGCCTGACAATCTCTCAGATAAAGTTGCTTGCTGGTTGGATATGTTTCTGTGTTAGTTTAAGGAGGCTGCAGTTGCAAAAAAAACTTTTTAAAATATGCTTAATTTATGCTAAATTTATGTTACATTTATGTTTTATGCATTCTTAATTTAGAGGCATCGCTGGTCTTTTAGATTTAATTTTCTCATTAAAAATAGGCATTGAAACCCATACGTTTTATGATGTTAAAAATCTTAATTAAATTCCATTAAATATATATTCAACAAATTATGTTATTAATATATTGTTAATCTCTCTTTTTTTTGTAAATAATTCCATTTCAATGGCAGCACAAAGCCTTTGCTTTTAATTAAAGCTTTCAGCCTATTGACGTTCTTATTATTGAATAGCAATTCCTCGAATTCCAATTTCATTTCAGCAGCAATAATGATTTGCTATTATAATTGCTTATCTGTGCATTAAGATTTGCATTTCCATTACATTAATTACATAATTGGGACAGTAAACAAAACCCATCATCATCCCTACACCCATTCCCTTAAAGGTTTCATCGATTCTCCGATAATGCTGAAGCGGCTGTTCAATCAAAGAGATTGAGAAACATTGCGGCTTTTCTGGGGCATAATATGTATTCCGCCTTTTGTCATGTGAGCCACCAAGTGCAATTGCTTCCCATAGGTGGTATCTCCCTTCGATATTGGAACACTTGGCAAATGCAATCAATCTTCGACGATAAAGGCCATACAGCGAAAGGTGAAATGTAATAATTTAAGCATATCTAAATGCAATATCAAGGGTTTGCCGGTTGCTATCACTGAGCACTGAGGGAAATTGTTTAAGTTTATTAATTGTTAAATTATTAATAAGCTTGGGTAAATAATTATTTAAGGGGTTTAAAGGTTGATAACTATTTGGTTTAATAAACTAAATTAAATGAAGAAATCATGAGGAATTTTAGGTAATAAATTCTTAAAGAAATTTTAGTTAATTAACCATCTAATGAAGAGGATTTTTAGTGAAATAATTCTTAAGGAAATATTAATAAGTAAACCATTAAATAAGAAGAGATTTTAGATTAACAATTCATGAGGATTTTAAGGTAAAACCTTCTTAAAGAAGTATTTATTAATAAACCATCCAACAAGAAAGAGTTTTATTTTTTCCCTGGCCTTAAACTCAAACTTTCCCAACCCTTTTCCCTCATTTTCACTTCACAAAAATGTTAAACACACCAAAATACAAATAATTAAATTAATAAAAATTATTATACCAACTTTTTCGTTAAAGTTTCCACCGTGTATATCCATTTCGTTGCCATTTTCCATCTTTAAGGTCTACAAAATGGCATCGCATAAGGCGATAAGTGCAGCTGCGGCAGGAATAGAGAGGCTGCAACCCAAAGCCCAAAGAGGAAACAATACTTTTATGGGCGGGGGCTTAGGATCTCTGGGTTGTCTGCGTAATAAATTGTTTTTGCATAAAATTTCTAAGAATAATGGCTGACAGGTGAGGCCAAGGCTAGAAAGACGGAGACTGAGACGGAGACGGGGACGGGGAAATGCATATAAAAATTGTTCACCTTTGCCTCGATTGCATATTTATCATTTCCAGCTGCCAGCTGAAGGGCTGCTGGCTGATGGTGGGCTTAAGGATATATCTTCCAGTAGAAAGCAGGACACGTTGGGAAAATGCACGCATGGATTGTCAACACTTTGAACTGGCTCCCCATCTCACCAAGGAGCCATAGAAATAGCTAATGCATTCAACAGTCG
This sequence comes from Drosophila anomelani, assembly GCA_035045905.1. Classification (NCBI taxonomy): domain Eukaryota; kingdom Metazoa; phylum Arthropoda; class Insecta; order Diptera; family Drosophilidae; genus Drosophila; species Drosophila anomelani. Next base: position 19,104,470 of record JAWNOO010000165.1, read on the forward strand.
CATCCTTTATAGCTTCATATATCGGTCTGTGAAATACCTCAGCTGCTTGTGTGTGAAATATATGTATATATCTATGGCAAAATCAATGCTCTCCATATAAATATGCTGCGTTTGCTGTAACAATTTTACACAATTTCCCATTTGCCACTCGTTATGGCCTAATGCGCTTATGAAAGTGGTCTATTACGATAATGCCAAAGCGTTTGGCATTACTATATATACATATATATAGTATATACATATATAATCTGATTCCACTTGTTAGTGGATTTCATTACGAATTTGATTTAGGGGGAAAACCGAAAGGGGAATTTGGAAATAAAGCCAAAGGTAAATGTGGTTTACAATAATGAGGAATATAAGGTGTTTTTTTTTAATATAAAATATTATATTTATGTTTAAGAACTGAATATGATATAGAAAAATAAATTTAACAATTATTTTTATATAAACAAAATTAAATATTAAAATTTAAGCAATGAAAATTACTATCTATCAATAGAAAGATATTTATTAAAGACATTTAAATAAGTTTCAAAGCCATTTTCCTTTCCCTTTTTACTTTTTAAGTTTTTCTGTTTTATCTTATATATTTATGTAAAATTTCTCTATTATTTTAACCCTTAAAATATATTTTATTTCATACATAAAGAGCATCCATTAGCCATGATCAAATCATATATAAAATATATATTTCCTCCCCTCCCCTCCGTTGTCATGGCAAAGGACAAAAGACATGCTTGATAAAACAATTGCAATTTGTTTACACATGCACCGGGCTCCCCTCCTCCTCTCCGCTCTGGCCCGTATTTGCTGAGTTAATAGTTTATTATGTGATATTATTATTATTATTTTGCCAGGCGGATAGAAGCATAAGGATGGGAGAAGCATTATCGATGAGAATATCAATGCTGCCAAAAGGGTTTTTGTTGCCACTATTGTTTTGCTGCCATTTTGTGTGCCCTTTAATTATAATTGCGATTGTGATGATTTAACAATGAGAATAGACAATGCCCATTACTTGCCACCGGAGAGGAGAGTCTTTGAGTGGCAATTCGAGCTGAATCATTTGAGTTATTAAATGCTTAAAATGTGCATTGTATTAGCAAATACATAGCTCAAGGCTTAAATATCTGTCAATGTTGCAAAATAAATTGTAATTGGCGAGGGTCAGTGGCTTGGCTGAGAGCTTATTTGCTTAACAATGTGTCATTATAAATGCCTTTTCAGTGGATTTCAAAAAGGATTAATTTGTTTTTCGTTGGGCAAAAATATTAAATGAGCCAATAATATTTGTTTAAAACTTATAGAAATTTATTTAGGCTAAGCAAAGTTTGAGGTCTTTAATTAAAAGGTATTTACCTTTCGTGTTTGAGTTAAGTAAACACTAAAACAATGCCCGAAAGAGACTTAGAAATTTAATATTTACAAAGCTAAAAGTTAAAAAATATTCGAAATCATTTAGTTTAATTTTCTGGCAATCGAAGAACCTTAAGAAATCCCTTCAAAGTTCAAATTGCCCCACAAAGTGTGCTATAGAAAATTGTATAAATTGAATTCAATTGAAATAACCACCTTGAACATTTCTTCACCCCCAATCACAGACACACACACCCACGTGTGGCACCCTCATAAGCTAACTAGCCAGATTTTCCCCCTTATCTTTAGGGGGGAATTTTCCACCTGTTGATCCCACTTTCCCAGCTGCATCTACTCCCGCTGCAATGCCCCAATTTTGCGGCACGTTCAGAGGGTGCTCCCTCTTCCTCCCCTCACCGGAAATGTACCTTTCAATGGCTCCCTAATATGCGCCACAATTCGCAATACACAAGGCTCTGCACCTTCCCCTTTGCCATGGCGCAGTTTTTCCTTTTTGGGTTCGTAATGTTTGTGCTGCTTTTCCGCATGCAATTTTACGGGCATCTAAGCAGCGGCAACAAATTTCCGCCGTTCGTTCGCATCGATCCCCGAAAATCCTCCTGTAAAACACATTTTCATTTTGCATTTTGTGAAATTGATTTGGTCAGCAGTTTGTTGCAATTTCAATGGAAATGGAAAATGCATACACATACATATATATTTTCTATACAACTATAAAAAAGGATCAAGGATAAAAGGGAAATTGGGCAAGTTGCAAGCTTTGGTTGCGGCTTATCTCCGGCCAGGAGTTTAATTACAATATGGGGGGATTTTCTGGAGGCTTTTCTAGGTGAATTTTTATGTGGATTTTTATACTTTTGCTTTTTTATTTGTAGAATAATATTAATATTTTTAAAAATATTTGTAAAGGGACTAGGAACTTTATAATAAATAAAACCTTTGAGAACACTTAATTAGTTATGAAAAACATAATTTAGTGCCACATTTTTCTTTATTGAATTTGTTAAATTTAAAACAAATTGAGTTTCCAATTTCTCTGTTCCATTTAAGACCAATTTATACAATTTATTTTTGCTTTCTAATGCATTTCACCTGCACAGCATATGTTTGGCCTTTAGTTTGGTTTTCTAATTTTTATTTTCACCAAAAATAACAAAAAAAACAAACCCACTTTCGTGTGTGTTGCTGGGCAATCGATCGCTATAAATGGAGATATATTCGTGTGTGTATATCTATCATCTGAACAATTTCCATGTCGCGCTTTTAGGACCCGTCATAGCAGTTTTGTTTTCACTTTTTATTTGTGCATCCATCGACGACAGTTTTGTTATCCTTACAGTGCGCTAGTTTCCTAGTTTCCTAGTTTACCTATCGGCCATATCCATCGATAACAGGCCAAAAGGGCGATACCTGCAACCCGCAATCAATAAACAAATAAATCTGCGCCCTCCTAGTGGCAAAAATAAATTCTAGAAAAATTACACAAGCAATTCAAGGGGGTAACAAGGGAATATTTATAAAATATAATTATGTTTTAATAGGAGAATAAAATTAAATTGTACAATAAATATTCTTCAAAAGAGTATTTAGTAAAAGTCGAATTTAATAATATTTATATTCGTATTTATAGCTGTAGATAAATATTAATTAAATAAATAAATAAAATAAATATTAATAATTAAATATTCAAATTTATTTCATTAGAAATATATTAAATTTTATTCAATTACAAAAATATTTAATTAAAATCACTTCAAAAAACAATTAAACCATTTTCCTTGCAATTTAAATTCAATGTTCCATAAATTCCATTGAGTTATTTGCCTAATATTCAAATGCTTTACTGTATTTTATCGGTAAAAAAAACACACCTCCCCCACCAACCACCCAAACTTGTTTGCATTTTTACCTGGCTATTAGATAAACAAAAAAAAAGAGAACTGGCATAAAATTTGTTTGCCAGGTTAGTGCCAGTGCACTATATTTTTTTTTGTGCCACGATTTTGTTTATTTTCAGTTGCATTGCATAAAATCCCAAGCGCTTGCATATTTGTTGCTCTGTTTTTTTTGTATTTTTTATTTTCTATTTTCTATTTTATATTTTTGTGTTGTTTTTCGGCTCTGCAAGAATCCGTAGCTTTCGGCAGTTGGTCACTTTTTTGGTCCTGTTCCCCCTATTTGCTTGGGGTTCTCATTTTGCTGGGTCGTTCGAGAAAAAAAAGTTTTTTGCCAATTTGTTGCATTTTGTTGACAATCCATGTGACATGGCTGCGACCTCCACAGCACAGTACTCGAAACCCTTCCTTGGCTTTCGTGAGGGTCGGTTCCAGCCCCGCAGTTGTTGTTGTTGACTTTGAGTAGCCTGGACAAAGTTCGGTTCCCAAAGTTGGTTAAACAGTGGGGCGTGTAGGTGAGTCGAGTCAGTCTCTGGATCTGTGGATCCCGGGCGTGGCATGTCAGCAGCTTGGTTTTTGTTTTCCAAACCAGAACGACCAGCACCAAAGCTTCAATGTAGTCCTTTTCGCCCTCCAACATTTGCTGACTAATTTTACGGTGCAGGTTGGTCGAGTCAGTGGGTCGTCGGAAAAAGTATATTTTGTAGCTGCTGACTTTTGGCTTTAAGGTATGTTTTTTTTGAGGGGGAAGATATATTTCCCAAGGGTTTGCTTAAAGTTGGTTTAAAATTTTGCCTTTGAAGGGGGTTGTAATTTTAGTTAAAAGTTTTCCAAGAAAGTTAAGCTATAAATTAGAGGAATTTAAACTGAAATATAATTGATTTTAACTATTTTAAAATATTTTAAAATTAAATAGCTTTTATAAGAGCAATTTCTCTAGGAAAACCTGGAACAGTTTGGTGTTTTTTACCTTTAAATAATTTTTCTTGACAAACTGTGAGGAAAGCCAAGCTTTAAAATTCTAAATTTTGCTTTCTTTCATTAATTTATTTTCTTTAAAAATAAAATGCGGGTTAAATTATGAAATAAAATATTGTCTAAAATAAATAAATATTTATATATTAACCTTTCTTAAAAAAATCTCTACAAATTCATTCTCCTTTTAAATTTCACAGCTAAAACCTCCTCAACTCAACTTCAACTTTAACCAAAATCCGTCTAGTTTCCAGTTCATTCGCTAATTTACTACCGACATCCCCTAATTAATCACCAATCTGGCGACCATAAAGGCCTATGCAAATATCACGCATACGCCGTGGGCTCTCAGCCAGGCAGCGCCATCTGTCGTCCATTTCTGGGCAGGCATTGAGGCGTGAAGCCAGAACTACCCACGTCACATTCCCATTCACATTCAGAGCCACATTCACGTCCACATGGACTAATGCCGCAGCAGCAGCAGCCGGCGGCATGAGAGTGAGAGAAAGAGAGATTTTCCGATTTGTGGGAATGACTTATGGAGCACTTTTGGGTGCCACGAAGGGCGGAGGAGGTGTTTGGAGGTATATCCCTTTTTAAGGCACCTTAATCATGGCAAGGAACTTTTTGCCCCGGCCACCGAGTAGGTAGTAGGAGGATCTGGGAGCCTTTTAGCTTTTTGTTTGTAATGAAAATTGACATGTCCTTCGTCGAATTGTTGCACTGACAGACGTGCCATAGTCCTGGCTCCTCCTCCTGGCCTCTTAGGGCTCTTCCTTGGTTGCTTTAGTTTGCTTTTGTTTGGTCCCGACGCTTTGTCTTCGCGCTGTTCATTTACCGTGGGCCATTCACAAAAGGCCGAGGGCAGGATTCTACCCTCGCCGTGTTGGCATATCCCTCTCAATGCAGCCCCGAGCAGGACCTCCCTACCCTTGGGGGGGGGGGGGGAGGCACCACCTTTTGTGACGAAGATGTATCGGCCTGAGCATACAAGTCTCCCTCCCTCGTCTCTATTCCCAACTTGTTGATGAATTAAAAATCAGCAAACACCGGGAGGAAATGCGCTTTCCCGGAGCCCTGAAAGTGGGGGCTTTAATGGATCATGCCAGTAATTGTGGGATTAATTTTAATGTTTCACTTCAAGCGAGTGAGTTGAGGATATTTTAGGGTAAACTAAAGGACTTGGTTAGAGGAAAAGGATGTACAAATAGCTTTTCCTTTAGTTTAATAAATTAAGGCATAAATTCAATCAAGAAAACATATATTTAAACAACTAATTGTTAAGCCAAAGTTAAAAGCTTCCATTAAAATCTCTCTGCGAGATCAGTTTTTCTTTTGAAATTCTTTTAATATTTGCTAATTCCTTGGTCCTGGCTTTTATTTGCACCTAATGAAGCCCAAGTGGAGGGCTCATTAACCCATGCTTGGACCTCTGCCGTTGTCCTTTATGTCCTTTCAGCTCCCAACACTATTATCTGCGTGTTATAAAGTTATCTGGCCGTCGCAATCTCTTTGCATTCTCTTTGCTCGCTCTTCGGCCGCCACCGTCTGTGCCGCGGACAGTTCTCTTAATTGCTTGCCGCGTAATTAATTTAATTTTGGAAAACTTAAAACTGGCTCCAGCTCCGGCTCCTCGCCTTGTCTCCTGTCTCCTGTCGGCTGCATAATTAAAACAAAGCATCGGCTTGCCCCGGCTTCTAATGAACTTTATTAAAGCAAAGCCTTCAAGAAAGACAAACTTTTAAATAAAGTTTAAGGAAGAAAGGAAAAAAATTAATATGCCAATTTGTGTTACTCTTTTTTTTTCTTTGTTGTTTTTGTTTTGTTGGCACAACGGACAAAAATTTTATTACACGGTTCAGTTAACAAAGTCTGCTATTGATTTCCTCTCCGCCGGATAGGTGAAAAGAATCCCCGACACAGCGGCAGCAGCAACAAAGCTGGGAAAAAAAGGAAAAGGTTTTTGGTTTTTAATAAAAATTAATTGAAAAGGAAATGGTTTAAAAAAAAAGTTCGCTGAGGGGGTGGGGGAGAATGTCTGAAAAGTTTGATTTTTGCTCAGAATGATGGAACGGTAACCCCCACTCCAAGCTGTGGAATTGAGCGTGCTATTAAATTGATTAATTGGTTCGAATATATATATTTAAACCTCTCCGATTTAAGGTGGATTTTATGGCAATTCGAAAAGGGGAAAGGTGGAAAAAAATTAAGAAGATTTTATCATAAAAATATTAATACATTTCAACTGCAACTCCCGCAGGACTTAATCTGGCCAATCCCAGATTTAACCTCAAAGCATAAACCAGCTTTAACATAATTACATGGCAGGACTTACAGGATACCTTTTGATGACACCTTTTGATGTGATTCCCCCGACGATGCAGCGGCAGCAACTTCATAATTTCAGACAGGCTTCACTCCATCCAGGCTTTGCCATCCATTTTGCCGTCTGTCAATCCTGTCAAATCCTTTGCCACCGTTTGTCGCAGCACTTACATTGGATTGCAGACATTCGCCCCCCTCTGGCAGGTCCTTGCTTTTATCAAAAATTAATATGACGAACTACTCAGACAAGGCTCCCTCCGCGTCTGGGGAATATTTCCACAAAGGACATAAAGATTTGCTGGCGCCTTTCGCATTCAATTTTGCAAGGATATTCAGGGGGGTCCTGTATTTTCAGGCATGTAAAAGCTAGAAAGAGAGAGAGACAGAGACAGAGTTTGGAAGAGAGATAGACAATGCCTTCTGTGTGCAACGTTCTCATTAAGTCGGAGGACTCAGGCGCCTTGTCAAGTCAGCGTAATGAAGCGATAAGCTGCTGACATATTGCCAAGTGCAACCTCAATCCATACATAGTCTCTGTCGGTGTGGTTCCCACATCCTTCCATATCCTTCCACCTCCTGCCAGCACCTCCTCTCTCCTTCTACTGGGTGCAGCAATTACCAGACAAACAACAATAACAGTTTGCCATGCAAAAATCAACGTTGAAAGTTCAACTGTTTGCAAATAATTTGCAAAAATCGTTTGAGCTTTGACTTGGATGTTTCAGTTTCCCCCCGCAGTTTGCCTCCGTTCTCCCTCAACCCCCTACTGCCGGATAGTTCATCTGCAGCTACATTGTTTGACACACATACCTATGAATATCTATGTGTAGTCATGCACTCAGGGAAAAATCTGTACTTAAATCAAAACAAGACTTTAACTAAGATTAAAAAACTTGGTTTCAGACCTGGCATTAAAAATTAAATATAAATAATAATAAATATAAATTAATATAACAATTTAAATTACTTGATTTTATCAGTTAAATAATGTTCTTTATGAATTAGATTATCCTTTTTTAATGCCTTTCCTTTATAAATATAATAAAAGGATTAATTTCTACTTTCTTTTAGGTACCTTTTTGTTCCTTTCTTTTTCCACAAGTTTTAAACCTTCTTTATTTTAGATTTCCCTAATAATACCCCATTTTTTCTCAGTGTCTAAGCCATATCCACACAAATACCAAAAAGCAGAGAGGCAGGAGTCTTATCGGCAGCTGAAAATACCGTTCGCGCTTTGCCTTCTTGTCCGACCTCGCCACGCAACGCTAAGCATTTTGACTATGCCATATTTCACAATTGTACCAACAAATATAACCAGAGACATATGGATGCATTCACATCATCGGCATAGATATATCTCCATACAGATGTACGAATATATATACGAAATTTCAAGCACAATGTGCATATCCAAAGGCACATAGCCAATGCGGGATAGCAAGGCATTGTAAGGTAATGATGAATAAATCATTTAAAAGGGAAGAAAAATATCTAAACTAATTTTTTTATATTAATATTAATAAAAATAATAGTTATTATTATTTTTTTTATATTTTTTTTTTGTTTATTTATTGCTTCTTGCTTTTTGTTTGAAGAACTTCTTAAAATTATCAAGAAAATCTTTTTTAATAATTTTTCCCGCTTGAAATTAGCATTACTTATAAATTATTTAAAACCCTAACACCTATAGAAGTCTCTTAAAAATCTATAAAAAATATATAAAAGCTCAAAATCATTTCAAAAATATATTAATTAATCATTTAACTATCTGCCTTGTTAAGGCAACCTCCTCTTCCTGCCTGCGGCTGACTAAGAGGTATGAATAGTGGAAGTTTTCCGGTTTTAAACGTCATGCCCTCGCATAGACTTGGCATTTTTGCATCAAAAAAGGATGCCTAAGGACCTCCCGCATCTCCAGTTCCCAGTTTCAGTTTCAGGTCCAAGTCGAGTTCGAGTTGCAGGCTGCAGCCGTTTCTCGGCTTGTTTATGGCAGCGGCATGTCTGTAGGTACACATGACAGTTGCTTTCAATCAATATGCAGGCAGACGCATCCCCAGCCCACTTGTGCCTGATTCTGAGGGTCGGAAAAAGGATGTCTCTGGGTGGTGGGAGGATGACAGAGCCAGGGCCTTCCTTCTATGCATTTCGAGCTGCATACTTTTGCGATGGCAGCAGCGACTCAGCCTCGGATTGGCATTCGCAATCGCATTCATATTCACGTTTCGCATTGAGCATTGCATATTGATCTTGGTAGGGATGGGAATTTAGCATCTTTTTTGGCAAGGTAAAAGCTTGGAAAGTTAAAGGAAAAGATAGGATTGAGGAAAAGGATCAACCCATGAAGGGATTTCTGGGATTATTATAACATAAAATCTAAAAAATTGAATTTTAACTTTTATATTTTCCTTTTCCTTTTTTATGATTTCTTTTATTTTTTCATCTAAAAATATATTCTTTAGGTATTTAGCATCACTGTCGTCATTCTCTGCATTGTTGTACCAGTATCAGGGGCTTCCTTTTAGCTCCTTTATTTACCATTGTCCTGGAATTTATCAATATGCATTCCCTTCAGTGCGACGATTTTGCATACTTTCAAGCCACCTTACAGGCTGGCGTTATTATTAATTTCCCGGCGTCCTCTTTCAAGGATCCCTTTCGATGCCATCCCCTTTCGTGTTGTGTGGAGCGTGTTCGTGCTTAATGTTTGTCCAGTGCCACATGCTTGTAATGTCTCCTTTTGGCTGATATCCTTGTTTCTTCGATATTTTTCTTCTTTATTTTTTTTGCGTATTTTTTGCTCCTTTTTGAGCTGCTTTTTTCCTACCCTCTGGCCACTTGACATTGTGTCTCGCATTACCCCGCCCCTCCGACACTTGTCACCTCTGGAATACAATAAAAGTAACACTTCAAATGCCAAGACACACTCTCGGGGTCAAGGTGAAGTACAAGGAGTGCTTGGAGAGGAGTGTTTGGACATCGAAGGGGGGGAGTGGCATTCCTTGGGATTGTGGCAATATTTGAGGTTGTGAAATAATTTTCAAGGGAATTTTGAGATTTAATTGGAACTGGGAATTCCCGGAGGCGAAATCAAGGATTGTTTTCTTTGAAACCAGGCAGAAATAAACAAAAAAAAGTGCTAGGGATTATTTCAATAAAAAGCTAAATTCCCAAGAACAATTTGTGGAGATAAAATATGGAAAATAAAAAGAGCTTAAAGGCTTTTAAGAGTTAATGTTTCTTTATATATTTAAAGTATTTAATTGGTGGTTTGAGACAAGTGAATATATGAAATTATTTGGTTAATATATAAATGAATTTATTTAAAGTGTTTCCACAGAAAAACTTCATGAATAAATGTAGAAAAAAATATATAAGTAATAAGTTTAAAATAACAAACCACTTATTAAAAATATAGTTTTTATTTGGAGCTATTGCCTTCCTTCAATCACTTTATCCTTCCCAAAATCTTTCATATATTTGAGCCCCCCCTTCTTTCTCTCCAATTTACACCTCATTTAGATAGCCATCAATCTATATACCTTTCAAATTTCATTAACTTAACGGCTATGGACTGACTTAACCCTTAACCCGATCCTACTTACCCTTTGAAAAAGCCTTGCCATTTCTCATCTCTGGCTTTTCTTTTATTTGGTTGCGTTAAAAGCTTTTTTAAGCCGCTTTTATCAGGTCTTTTATGAGGAGACCCACCTCATTTCTCGGGTTACATATAGTACAACTCTTTTGTTTACTTGGGCATCCTTTCCCCTATACCACCCTACCCCCCGCCCCCCGTCACAACACACATACATGTCATTACAAACAAATGCCACATCCTCGGGCTGAGGCCATTTGAGGTCTATAAATAAAACCCAACAATGGGTCTCCGTCTAACAGATTTCCTACGCACCACCCCAAAACGCCTGAAAAGCCACCTATTTCCCTGCAGCACGCGTTAACGTAAAAGATTAAATTTGTTACACAAGAACGAGAAGTTAAAAAAATAAAAATAAACACAGGAAGAAAGGTACTACTAGAGGATGTCCTTTAAATTTTAGGGAATTTAAATAGTGCTTTAACTAGTTATTTAAATATTAAATCATTATAAATTCAATCTTAGTGTTAAGGTTATTTTTAGTCAGAGAATATAGCATACTTTCCAGCGTTGGTTAATCTTCTTCCCGAAAACTCTATATATCCTTTTTTTGCCTTACAAGTATTGAGCCTGAAAACTGGTAAACATGAAGTGCCACGCCCCCCTTGTGGGCTGAGATTCTTGGGAATTCTTTTGTGTGTTGGGAAAACTTGCCTCATTCTCTCATATTTTTTTCCTCTTCATATTGTTTCTTCTTCTTATTGTTTTTCCGCGTCAATTTCCTATTTGTATTTGTGACAATTTCTTTTCGCTTTGCGCCGTTTCCTTGGCTTTATTGCTTTTCTTTTACTTTCTATTACACTTGATTCCTGCTCACAGTTTTTCTTTATTTTTCTTTATTTATTTTTTGTTTTCCTCATTTTCAATGAACTTTTGTTTGACTTTCCGACTTGTTTTTGTTGTTGCCTTTTATATTTATAAGTAGAAGTATTTTTCGTATTTTTTTGGTTAAACAAAAGGTGAAAGTTTGAGATGCTATTTGCTCTGGAATTTTCTTTGCTACATTTTCTCGTTTTTCTCATTCTGTTTCGTTTGCCTATTTTGGGGTTTGTGCTGAGACTTTGATTGGCATTAAAAGTGTTATATGAGCTACGCATAAGTTTTAATAGCCTTGCGGGAGACAGACAGACAGACAGACTGCGCTCAGTGGCGTATAATTTTGGCTTTTCTTGTGCCGATTTTCCATTTCCATTGCGCTGTCGTCTCGTTCTGGTAATTGCGCTCGCTTTCCCTTTCACTTCCCTCCCCCCTCCGCAGGCTGCAGCCTCTCCTGGGTGTGAGTTGTGTGTGTGTGACAAAGTTTCGGTTTGATGCTTGGACTTTAGTGTCGGACATAAAATACTTAGTCTCTGCGGGTGTGTGTAAGAGGGCACTGAGAGAAAAATATATATAAATAAATAATTATTAATTAAAGCAAGTTTCAGCAATGATAAAATGATAAAACAAAGCTTAAAATCTTAAAAAATATTTTTAAAAATATTTCCATTCCTAGAAACTTTTTGTCTTATAGCTCCCCCTTTTTCTCTCACTGCAGTAGTTGAGTTTGGAATGAAAACGCTTGTTTTTACACTCTTTTCTTGATGTTTATTGTTATGCCATCGCCATCAAGCATCGTAGTCGTAGCTTCATCATCATCAGCGGAATTGTCATTGTCCTTGGCGGTATTCAATCAAAGCTCAAATAGCCAGGATTAGTAGGAGAATTCTGTTTTGTGTACTTTGTGTACGATTTTCATGTGCTTTTAATTGCTTCAGAATAGCCGATTTGATGTTGAGGGTTTTGCAGTTAAAGCCAAGTGATAAAATCAGACGTAAATAAAATTCGTTACTATTAATTGATTAATCCCCCAATGATGGAATCGAAAGGGGAATTGAATTGGGTTAAGTAATAATTCAGGGTAATGTAAGGTAATGAAGGAGGGATAGTAGGGTTTATATATATGGGTTTATTCATGAAATTTTGCATATTACGAAGGGGAAATGGGAACTTCTATTATGCCTTAACTTATTTATTTATTGTTATACTTATAAAGTGCTTATAAATCAATGAGTTTTTTAGTTTAAGAATATTTTTTATTTAAAGAAAATCATACTTTTACTTTTATTGACTTTTTACTTAAACCCAACCCCTTCTTCAAGTCAATTGCAAAGTAATTAACAAAAACCAATCACTTAAGAAACAATTATAGTCTTTTTTCCAATTCTCCTATATTTGCTTTTAAATTTAAAACCCCTGGAAAGGTAACCCCCACAAAATCTTTCGGGAAAAACCAAATGAAAAGCCCCCGAAATACACGAGTAAACTTTTCATATGACTTCAGCATTTCACACAATCAACAAATTTAGATTTCATTGCTTTCTGCCAGGTACAATTTATCAGAAGTTTCATTTCAATTTCCCCCAGGATCCTTCGTCCATCTCAACTATCCCTTACAGGCCGTAACCCAACTAAACAAGGAAAAACTTAAACGAGCAACAGCTTCGCATTAAGCAAACAATTTGCTTCTCATCGTTCTGGTTTGCTTTTGTGGTTCGAAAAAAAGGGTATGAAAATATAGGAGATACTCTTTTTATATTTAAGGATAAAAATATTTATTAGTAAGAATATATAGTATTTGTATAAAAATTTCCATTAATCTTTAAATATGGTTTTTTAATGGAAAGGAATAAAGCTTTTTAGGAAATTTATAGAAACATTTTTAATTGTATGTTTTGAGTATGCAAATAAACACAGTTTTAATATAGTTTTTTTTAGAGAAGTTTCTCTTAATTTTCATTAAATCTTTTCATATTTCAAGGTACTTATTATCTATAAATATCTACTAAAATATTCATATAACTCAAAAAGCATTATCCTCTTCGGTGTTGGCAAACATTTTTCCAGTTGTGTTGCCTTGTTTGAAAATTTAACCACAGCAGAACGAAAGTAACGGCAAATCTCACTTTGAATATTTCATGAGTTAAGTTTCCATTTCATTGTTTCCACAAAATTGTCTTCACTGCTCTTTTCCCTGCCCTCTCAATGCGTATCTTCAAATTGTTTTCGCTGTCTTGTTGTTATTTTTATTTTTTTTTTAGCAAAGGGAAGGGAAAATATTACTGCGAATTTCAAATGCAATTTGCTGCACTTTAAAGTTGTCTTTGCCTTTGCCCCCGAAAAACATCTTACTCCTCCTTCTCGCAAAGGATCTCTGTGCAGTTTTTTATTGTTTGTTTTGCCACTGCAGACACGTACGACGAGGCCAAAGGAGCACTCGAATGAAGTTGAGACACATGGCTGGTGGCTGGCGAAAAAGTTTTGCCATTTCTGCATTTCCCTCCCTGCTGCTGCCTGTTTTTCCTTTTGGATATTTTTCTTTTATTATATGATTGCCATAAGTTTTTGTCGCGCTTGCTTTGCTTTGTGATGATGTGATTGCAAATATATAAACACGTTTAATGGCTTGAAATCTAATGGCTGTTCTTGGCTCAGAGTTCTTTTGAGCATTTGGATGATGAAAGGGAGATTGGGGGATTGTGAGATACATTTATTTAGCTTTATATTTCCGGAATCATCTCTCTTTTAAATATACATTTCTAGTGAGAGAAGTTAGTTATAAATCCAGAAATTTATCAAAATCCAGTAGGCCTGGTTTTTGCTGGAACTCTTTTGAATATTATTTAGACCAAATTTAATTTCTGAGAAGTAAGCACACTCTCATTTAATTTTTTTAAGAATAATACAAATTTTGTATATATTTCTCGTGGATTTTTAAAGATTTTAGATTAGTGATAAAGGTTTGTTTTGTTTTAATTTCAAATTAAGAAAGTCAAATGAAATTATAATATCCCCCCTTTAGATGTTGAAATCTTACTATTATGGACTGGCGGACAATGTGTGTTTTACGAAGCACCACCAGGGTCAGTGGTCACGCTTCCAGCTTTTGGCCTGGATGAGCTCCGAGCTAAACGCACATCTGTACAAAGTTGAGGATCTCGGCACAGGTGCAGCTTATTGCTGTCTTATGGAGAGGCTATTCCCTGGCACCATAGATATGCTTCGGGTAAAATGTCAAGCTAACCAGGAGTACGAGTTTTTGGCCAACTTTCGACTTGTACAGAATGCCTTTGACGAGGTCCAGGTGGTAACACAGATACCAATGGCCGAACTGGTAAAGAGAAGATTGAGCGACAATTTGGAATTTGGCTGCTGGTTTAGACGGCTTTACGAAAGAAATTATAAGAAGCTTGTGCGACACGGCTATGATCCTTTGGCTGCCAGGGGTAATCAGCAGATTGGTGTGGCTGCTTACCAACCACCCATAAGGAGTGCAGTTCAGGCCATGAGATTCCATCGTCGATCTGTCAGAGTGTTCCTTAGCTCGGATAAAAGTCAGCAAAAGCAGCAGCCGTATAATGTTGGATCCAAGATCGGCGAAGGTGATCAGCTGCATGTTTAGGCTAAATAAATTGTGTAATAAAAATTGACAGATGTATTTCCAGAAAAATAAATAAATAAATATCTTTTTATTTATGCATTAATTTTATTAAAAACTCTTGGATCTTTTTTATATTATCTAAATTTCAATATTCTTTAGAAGAATCTTTAGATTGACAACAAACTTTGAAGTTTAAATCGCAACAAAAGACTTAATTAAATATTAAATTTAAATTTCCCTTAAATAGCTTATATTCTTCGTCTGAAATTTCCCAATTCTTCACGGCGGTCGTCCCATCATCAAGATATCAAGAGAACCCCCACAATCACTCACAAATCCAAACGGAAAATTGCAATCAGGACAGCCGAGGAGGAGGGGGTGATGAGTTGCGGACTGAAAATGCATTTCCTATAGACGCATCCTTCCATTAAGTGGAGAGCCGGAGTGAGAGCCGGAGCCGCCTTCGTTAGCTTTGACCGCAACAGGCAACAAATCAACTTAATTGTGTGTAGAGAAACGTCTGAGGCCAAACCATGTGACACTTCCTCTTCGGCTTTTGAAAGTTTTTGGCCCGAATTTGCATACTGGGCTAAGGAGATGGGTTGATGGCTTCTCAGATATTTTCCATCATTTAAAGGCAACTCAAATGGCAATATTCTGGCGCTTCTTCTGCTGGCTTCCAAGCAAATAAACATCCGCATCCATGGGCATTTAATTAGTGTCACTTCTCCTTCGGGCTTCTTCCGATTGCTTTAGTTTGATGGGTCTGACTGAGGGCTGAGAGGGGGAAGGGAAGGGAAGTCAGAAGGTTGGCTGCCAGCAACAAGTAAATTTAATTACACACACGAAAGTTGATGTCTTTTTCTGCGCTCGCTTCCCTTCTTCCAGCGAAACTTCTCTAACTCGGGGGGAGTCAACTTTTTATTTTTATATTTCTCTTTTTTTGGTGCTGGGTAAAAATTTTATTTGCCAATTTGCTGTGCTCTTGATTCTGTAGAAGCACTGAGTTTCCTTCCCCCACTCCCTGTTTTTCTCATTTT
This sequence comes from Drosophila anomelani, assembly GCA_035045905.1. Classification (NCBI taxonomy): domain Eukaryota; kingdom Metazoa; phylum Arthropoda; class Insecta; order Diptera; family Drosophilidae; genus Drosophila; species Drosophila anomelani. The sequence continues at coordinate 19,120,154 of JAWNOO010000165.1, forward strand.
CCCTTTTCCTTTCGCCTTTCCCCTTTATTCTCTAAACTCGCTTGGCACTGTCAGAATACAAACTTGTTTAATAATTAAATTAAATTGTAATTAGAGAGGTTAAAACGAAAAAAAGTACTGAAATTTTCACTAATAACTTAATAAATAATTGTGCTTAATTAATAATTATATATTTCATTATTTATATATTTAAATTCAAGCCATAATAATCACCTTTTTGTCAGTTTTAAACTTTATTTTCTGAAAGTAAATATTCTAAACCTAAAAATTTTTTAATTACCAATTTGTAAACCTTGACTTTTTCTCTCTGTTTACAATTTAGCATACGAAATATAGCACTCGCATGACCCAGGGCAAATTTAATTTAAATGAAGCTTCACCAACGGCAGCAGCAGCACTGAGCAGTGAGCACATTACGCATACGCCGCGTTGTACGGTGTCTTGCAGCAGCAGCTGCTGGCAGCTGTTACCCCGCAACAGTGAAAACTCGCTGGCATTTTAGCCAAACACAAGCGAATAATAATAACAATATTATGCTTTGTCTGAGTCGTGTGTGCCTCTTGAAATTTTAATGACTAAATGTCACATTAACAGCCGAAATGGATTTTCACGATACAACAGTGTGGCGCTGAGAAATGTTGCTCCCGCGGGAGGAAAAACAATGGGGCAGAGAGAGAGTTCCTTAAAGAAAATTTACCTGGGTATACACAGAGGGAAATTATGTAGATGTGATAATATTTTAAGTATATTTCAATGCAGACTAAAAATTGCTTTGGGATTATGTTAAATTTTTAAACTCTAAATATAAGTTCTGAAAATGTAAAAGAAAAACTACAGAAATTGAATCCAAGAAGCTTACATTATTTTTAATTAAATAAATTAAATATAAAGCCTAATTTACAGGAATTATTTAGTAATTATAAATTTATTAAAAGAGATTTAAATATATTTTAAACTCAAAATTAATCTCCCCTTTCTTCGCATTTCTTTGGCTTTTTTAGCTAATTTTTCGCCCTGTTTTTTGAGTCATCAATCTGTGGCTGTTATTGCTGGCTGGTGTTGTTACCGCTGGCTGCTCTTCCTCCGCCTCCGCCTCCGCCTGTCATGTGGCATCATCTCCACCTGGCGGAGCCGGTGGCTCTGCTCCGCCGTTCACTTACCTCAGTCCATCAGACAAAGCTTATTTCGCGCTCGACTGCTTGACTCGGCTTGGCCCGGCGAACTGACTGACTGACTGAATGACTGACTGAGTGAATGACTGGCGGCAGTGGGTGGTGGAGTTCACCTCACCTCACCTGCTATCACCTGGGCCTTTATTATTCTTTCTCCGCCATCGCCTTTGCCTCACACACACATGCGGAGCAATCAAATTGGCGTTGCACGTAGCAAGTTAAATCTGGAACATAACTGCGGGTAAGGAATCGTGGGAGGATTTGGTGTAAGGATGCGCAGGAGGAGCGGAGGGTAAGGGAAGCAGTATTTGATTTCATTTTGATTGATATTGTTTGCCTCGCTGATATTTTAAGCTGATTATATGCAGAGCATACTTTTTGCGATTCCACTTGTTAGCCGAGCGGCGACAGGACATTTAATTGTAATGCTTCCACAGGATTATGGATAAAATATGTTGGGAATATGTTTCAGGGCTTAAAATAAAAAGTTTAAAAGAAATATTAAACAAAATTAACATTAAAAGGATTGAAAGCAGAGCAAAAGAGAGTTTAAGTACAATTTATCTTTAAATATTTCCGTGATTTTTCGAATTGCGTTTTTATTTAAATTTAATTCGAAATTTACATTACCTTTTCCTCATCCTTAATTCCACCTTTTCAGATATTCTTTTTATATCTTCCAGTAAACTGAAAAGCTTAGCTTGATTCCTTGGTAAACAATTTGATAAACAATTGCCTTAAGCTGGGCTTAAATATGTTCCACAGGTCTGTTTTCTGTTTGTTAACTCCATCCTGAGCTCATTATCCTTAGGTGAGTTGCTGGCAACCACAGGACATGTCTGATACCCCTTCCTCATGCCGAGAGCCATTAGCTATCGTTATCTTCAGAGACGGCCAAGCGAATTCCCATTAACTGCATTTCAGCGAAATGTCAACTGGATTTTGCTTTTGGCCTGTTTTCCACTTGGCTCGCTGCTGACGGCGACTACTGTTTGTTTTTGTGTGTGTTTTGTATCCTTTTTGGCTGAAAGGATTACCCGAGTCCCTGCTACTGCTGCTGCTGCTGACGATGTCCTTCGCCATCAGCATCGCCAGCGCATAAGTTGTGCAAATATATACACATGCAATGACTTACAACTGATTTAATATGATAATTGGAAAGTGAGTCAAAAGATAAGAGGGTCCTTCGCCACGCACTCGACTTTAGCTTTAAATGCTTTGACAGGATCCTGAATGAATCACACTCGCTGCCATTTGCCATTCATGTGAAAGAACTTGAAAGGTTTCACGGTTAACATATACTTCCCCTTGTGTGTGCTGCTGCTTTTTATATATATTCGTATTTTTTTTTTCAACTGCCTCAATTAGGCGGCTTCCCGGCACACAAACATTTAGAGGCAAAGTCAAACTCAAATTTAACCCCAGCAACTTAACATAACCAACCAACAGGCTGCTGCTGGCGGCGTCTAGGCAGAAACGTGCAAAAGAAGCAAAAAGTTTATATAAATGCTTGTTATAAAATTTAATGAAACCGCACACGATGCGGGGAGTGGTTATATATACTTTTTTTTTAAATGCTAACCAGGTTAGGGTGTAGCTAGGGATATGCCTTATTTTGCAGAAGATTTTTGTATTTTATTGGGTGCTAAAAATATTTAAAAATTGGTTAAATCTACAGGCATGTTTTAAAGTCTTCAAAAAAATATATTTCATACTTCTTTAACTAGAGATTCATTGTCTAAAATACCTTTAAAATCTTCTAAATATATATTTATATATTAAAATATTTATTTATTTAACTTTTGGTATTTCTTTATTGATTGCAGATAGCTTTAACTTTTTTGTGAAATTAAATTTTTATTAACGAATATATTTTCCTTACCTTTTCCTTCTCTGTGAGGGTATTCCTTGCCTTTTGCATTGAAATTTCTTGAAAGCCCCTTCCTGTTGGCCCTTTTCCGCTGACGTTAGCTCACTTTCTGCTCCTTTTATATACCATACATTTTTTTGGTAAGGCAGCAGCGCAACCGTCTTAATGGTTTATGAATTTGCTTATCACGTATTTTTCCAGCGGGCCATATACGCGGTCGCTTTTCGCCAAATTAAATGGGTCGTACGTGTTTGCATAAAAGAGCTGAAATTTCCCTGAAAAACCCGGAAAACCCCCTCTCTGTGCCTTGGAGGCTTCATTAGCCAATCGGTCAGGAGGCAAGATGTAGCCAGGCAAAAGGAGCTGCAGAAAAAATATATATTCCTTGGCTGGTTCCATTTGGTTTTAATATTCTTCGGATGTTTTCTTTGGTCGCCATGTAAAATTTATTCGCTGAAAATCCTGCTGCTACACCCACACGCACAGAAAAGTACATAAAAAGTTGAAGTTTGGAGCCAAAGTTTTCCATTTAACGCTTGCTTGACCATCAAATTCACTTTCATCCCTGGGATGTCGCCGCCATTTCGCTTTGATGACTCGGGATGCGGGTGTGAACAGAACTAAGGGATCTCCACAGTCCAGTGCTTCTATTATATGTTTGGGTTTTCCCAGGGATTATTACCACTATTTAAAGTCAAGTTTAAACCTTCTCCCAATCAAAGAAATTATAAAATCTTTCTAAAGTAAATTGTTTTTTTATTTGCTTCAACTTTTTGGCGGGCGGTTGCTTAGGTCCCCGAAGAATTGCCATCGTTTCTAATCAGCTTGATGCAACCCAGGGAAAAAGATGGCAAGGAGCAGCAGGACCTGGCTCATTAGTAAGTCAACCAGACCGCCAACAAATCGTCTACTTTACTCGGTCTCTTGACGTCTTCTGCGGGGACTTCTGGGGTTGGACGTGCCCGGAAAAGCGAGTGAAAAATTCCCAAATAGTAGTCCAGCACTTGTCCTTATTGAGGCGATCCTCTCCCGTTTTCCAGCTTTGTGGTTCCTGTGTCAAGCTGTCAGCCAGTCCATCTGTCAGTGGGTCAGTTGGCCCCCGTCTGCCAGTGGTTGGCTAATAATCAGATTGACTGACCGGTTGAAATGTTTCACATCCTAAGTCAACACAACACAAAAACACAACCATTTTTGGCAATTTCATTTATAAAACCCAAAGAGAGCGAGACAAAGAGGGGGCTCCCCTTTTCCTAAGTGATTTTCCGGCAGGGGGCACCTAGCTAAAAGTATTATGATATATACATAAATACATCTCCTCTCTGCTAACTCGTTTTGCAGCTTTTACTTTTCCATTAGTGCAGAAATTTTTGTTGAATGCATCCCCAAGGTAACCTTTGACTCACATTTCCTGTGCCCCTCCACTCTGGTTGGGATTTTAAAATCCATTTGAAGATATTTGCTCAATAGCTGCAGTATGGGAACGGGAACACCAGCTTTGGGGCAACACAAAAAAAAAAAAAAAAATGAAAGATATATATACATAGAGAGAACCCAGAGCGTCGCATTATGAGACGACAAAAATTGAAAACTAAAGTGCACTTGTGCGTCCTCCTCGGGGAGTGGAGTGAGCCGGCAGCAGGCGAGGCTGGGGTTCAGTTTCGGGAATGGTCGACCGAAATCCAACCAGAAAAGGCAAGCTCGTTAGCATTCACTTGACTTGGCCGGGACTTCTTGGCTGCGCTTTCCTTGAGGTCCTGCCAATGTTTTGCTTGCGCATTCCTTGAATTTGTAGTTCATTATACGCGCGAGTATTTTTTTTTTTTGAAGGGAGGGTTTCCTCCTTTACGCGCAGTTTTGGGATTGACAAAGTGCTCGGGGAGTATGCGAAATATTTCTAGGGATATGGGATGTGTGATTCATGAGGAAATCTAAAGGAAGTTTTTAAAGAAATTAACTTAGCTCTACATTTTAGGAAAGGTTTTTTTTTATAGTTTGATTACAGATTTTACCTGGTGATTTTTCACATTTTACTTTAATTTTATAATATTCTAAATATATTTCCAAATAAATGTATTACAATAATTAAAAACAAATCCCCAAAAATAAATATCTAAAAAAATGAAGACAATGTAATCATTTTTCAATTACCAAATCTTTATATTTATTTTATACTTTTATATTTTCTACTAAAAAAACTCTAAATAATTCAAAACAAATCTGCAAACTTTATTTATCTTTATCATTAAAGAGAATTGATTAAAATAAAAAAAAAAATATAAAATATAAAGGACAAATCCAGGTTTACAAAAGGCATAACTCAGCCAAAAATGCCATAAATTCAATTCGGAAACCTTTGATATGCTGGTATAAATATTTGTTACCCCACAAAGTGTAGAAATTTATTTCAAATGGTCACTAAATTACTTTGAATTTATTTTACAAATACAAAAAATGTATACATTCCACAAACAAGGAATACCATGTGTGTGGTAGAGAGGTAAACAAATTTTCTAGTTGCTATATTTTCTTTCTTGTTTTTCCCCCTTTTTTGGTGACACTCGAGTGGCCCTTGAAGCACGCGCGCCATTTTTCAGCACAAATAACGAGGCAAATTTGGGTAAACGATAGGCTGCCTGCAGAAAAAACGAGGGAAATGAAGGGAAAATGAAGGGAAAATGCGATGGGTGAGCACACTTTTGTGCCTGTGGGGCACAAAGAATCGTGGCAACCGTGGCAGTGCTGGAAATCCATCTCAATGGAAGGATTTTTCAGAACCAAAAATGTTCACATATCCGCATATTTTTTTTATACATTTTGGAATCGAAAGCGGTATCAATGCTGGCTGATTGATTGACAATAAGCGTAAACTGCCGGCTTAGACAAATGCGATGAATGGCTGAGTGGTTGGCTGTGTGCACTGCTGCTGACAAATATGATTAAATCGTGCCGCAGAAATGCTTCCTCTGATTTGGAAATAGTACAAATTGATTAATTGGACGCAATGGCACAATGACTCTTGTGCCTAATTCCATTGTGGTTGTCCTTTTGCACATTGTTTTGCCCGGAATCGATGATAAATGAAGTGAAACGTGCCGAGACTTCTTCTGTTATGCAAAAGTTCTTTTGGGGGCAAAATGACGCGTGAGCAATTTCCTCAAAAAGTTGAATTAAATGTGGAAAATGCCATCTCGTCATTGGCATTTTCCTTGTGGTTTTTGGGCTTGGCCTTTGTCTTTAGAATTAAATCGAACAATGCCAATCGAAGCGTGTTGCATCAATTTTGATTACGTAAACAATTTGAGGGAAATTCAGGAAAGGAAATTTATTTCTGATATAATTTTCTTGTATTTAAATATATAAAGTTTATAGTTTCTGTTTGTCAGTGTAATTTATTTATTTTGATGAGCAAAAATATTAATTCTTATGCAAACATCTCAAAGCTTTCTCCTGAACTCCTTTCATAATCTCTCTTTGAGGATTTCTTTGAGTGCTACGGGGCGTATGCGTAATGCACTGTTGGCAGCGGCTAAACTCCGTTGCTGCTTCCCGCACTAATTGCTTTAAGCACATAATTATACAGTCATCCAGGACACACACACAAACGTAAACACACAAACAACACACCCGAACATACACGGCGTATGCGTAATATGCTAATTTATCATACTTTTTATGCCACTCCCCCCGCCTTTGGCCCACTCTTACAACTTTATGGCAGGGCAAAACATGAAAAATGCAAAAATGTAAAACAGTCGCCGACCCCGGCACCTATGCGTGGCTATAAATTTGCCAGTTTGGGCCCAAGTCGAGTCGAGAGTCCTCCGTGTTTTTTCTGTTTTTTTTTTTTTTGGGACCCGCTCCTCGTTCGTCTCACTTTGCTACACTGGAACAAAAGGCACCCACCATTTGGGGGGGCAGAGAGAGAGAGAGAGAGTTGCAGACGAAAATTGCTGAAACGAATCCTCGCTTTGGACTCTTGAGTTGAAAATTTGAAAATTAAATGAACTCAGTGACTGTGTCAGTGACGGAAATGAGTTTGTCTCCTCGCCAAGGACCTCGCTGTCTCACATAGCAGTACCTCTCCGCCTCACCCACCATTGAAAATACACACAAAACAGTTAACGTTGCATGAAGTCGGCACTGGGAGTATTTATGACTTTCCAAGTTGAATGTTGTATGTTGAATGTTGAATGAATTCATTAGCATTTGGCATTTGCATCGCCAGACGCAGACGGTGGCCAAGGAGGAGCAGGAGGAGGAGCGGCAGTAGGAAGCTGCCATCAATCATCTAACCAAAATGCCGGACGATAAATTCATCGAGTTCAATAGGCACCCAGACGGTCAGTCAGAAGGTTCCACTATATGGTACTATATGTACGAGTATGTCTGTGCCCGGCAGTAAACTAACTGCTCAAGTGTTGCAGTTGATTGACCAAATTGAATTATGCTTTGTGGCTCAAACTGGGGGATTGAACTCTCTTTGCGTTTCTGATGGCTTCGATTGGAATAGTTTGGCGTTTTCAGCCAACTGGAACAATCCGTCTGGAGAGTGCAGAAGTTCGTTGTTAAATTCCACTTTAAGTTATGATTTGGTCCTTGAAGATGGCATGATGAAGGGGTTAGCAAAGGGTTTTTTTATTATTAAAAAAATTAATTTAAATGAACTATAAATGTCAGAGAATATAGATTTATTGGTACTCAATAATTTCAAGTCAAAATTCTTTAAAAAAAACTGTAAACCAAATATTAATTTCATCTGCTTAGACATCCTTAAATAATTGCCAAAGTAAAGGTCGCGCTCAATTTCAACTTTTAATTGTTTAAGCGGGGAAATCAATTTGCTTGGCATTAAGCCAGTAATAATTAACTTACAAGTCTCCCCTTTGTTGTTATCCTTTGGGAATTGAATTAAAAACTTGTACAAGGAAAATGTCTTTCGAAATTAGACTCTAAAGGCAGCCACAAGAGCAGCCACGATAGCGTTGAGCTTCCCAGAACTGTTGCCAAAAAAAGCAACTGAAACAGAAATCATTACGCCTCAATGCCCGGCTAATAAACAAACAGAATTTTCCGCAATTTTTGTCAGTTGAAAATTCGAACAAAATGTACAAATTGTTTGATGCTATTTGCCTTTTGAATCCGATGCTGTGCAGCCCGCTCTCTTTGCCAGGACCAGAACTCTGTTTAATGGCGACTTTCTGCTCTGTGTTTACTTGCGCACAAACAAACGCAATTTGCTTTTATTGAGTGCAAATATTTGTTTAATATTTTGCAATTTAATTTACAGCCATTCACATTTTGCAGGACGAAGTCAGTTGGACTCCAATCACTTTGCTTAAATGGTATATCACTTTATTCCGTTTTATTCCAGTTCGTTTGGCCATTGCCTGCTTCATTGCGGACGAGTTTTTTTTATATATATATCTGTACAATTTATATATATATTTTTTTTATGCATCATCCAAACGAACAACATAATTTGATGAATTTGCTTTATTTGCTTAAAAAGCTTGAATGGCTTTGATGCATTTTTAATCAGGAGCATCGATTTGAGGCTGTAGTTGTGTCGTAATTTTGGGTAGTGTTTCATTAAGGACTTCTTTTAAGTAAAAATTGTTTTATTTTTAATACAAATGAGAACTTTTTAAAGTATTGTCCAAACAGAAGTAGTAAAATAGTTCGACTAAAGATGGAAATTAAATTTAAAGAAAAGAAAGTGAGGCTTGTGATTTTGGCAGTTTATTTTTCACTAAATAAATTTAAAATAAATATTAAAATATTATTTCCTACTAAATAGAACTCCAGAAGTCCTTAATTTGGATGATTCTTCAATATATAATCTTCTCCGCCAGTTTTCCTAGCGATTGCCAGGGTATTGCCTTGTTTTATTAATAAAAAAAAAGCGGCTGGCTTACATTTTCATTACCAAAAATGCTTTTTAAAACCAAGTACATGCTAATATCCTGCGTAGTATGCACTTGGTAGTTTGGGGCAGGCTCTTCTTGCATCTTTGAAAACTTCATCTGAATAATGCGAACGGCAAAAAGTCTTGCGCCGACTTATTTTTCGGGGGGAAATTAGTTAAGTACCTTTCGCGCATAATTAACCTCTTGAAATTGAAAGTTTCATTATGTGAGGCACTTGCCTGAGTTATCAACACTCTTCAGGAGTGGCCTTCGCCACACTGCTTAGCTGCTTTGCTATTCAAGAGCAACTTTCAGCCGCTGAAGCAGCACGAAAAGCAACAGCAGCAGCGGCTCTTATAATAAAACATTTCCGCCTCCGCGGCAACCGAGCGAGTTGCTAAGCTGACTCAACCGCAGCTGCTGCTCCAGCTCTCTAGCTACGCAGTACTCCAGCTTCTCCTGCCAGGAGGGGAGCGGGGAGGGGAGCGGATCCTTCCCGCCTGCTTAAACTAAGCCCGAACTCGGCTCGGGTTGCTCAACAGCCGCGTCACATTTTGCTAATTGCCAAGCGGCAGCAGCAGCAGCAGCAGCGGCACAAACTTCGACAAGGACACGACAACTTTGCACCCTCTCCTCCTTCGACTTGTGTCTACACACAGAGCGGGAAAAGGTCCTCCTAAAATTGGGAAATAGGTACTGAATTTTCTTCTGAATTTTTCTGAATTTATATGAAAGAAGTTTAAAAACGTTTTCATAAACAAAGAGTATGATAAACTTTAGTTTTTCAAAAGCTAAATTGCTGAATTTCTTTCACCTATTTTATAAAATTTTATAAGGTTAAATATATATTTTAAATAAAGGATTTAATGTATTTATTTTTGCTTAAACTATAAACCATTTTTTAATAGACAAAACTACCCTACTTTTAACTCATTATATTTTCTAGGAATTTCTTTAATAAATTTTGTCCAAACTAAACAATAAATCTATAAAATTATCCCCTGTGTAATACCTTTAAATTAATGAAATCATAACGCAGCCAGGACCCTCTCTTGGGCTGGGGTTAAAAACTGTTTTCAGGTTACCTTTACAATTTAATTGCTAATTTTTTCTATTTTCGCCTTGGCTCCCCAGCACCTCACCTTGGAGCCCTGCTTGATTGCTGTTTTTGTGTAAGGACTCTGAATGGCTGAAGAGGGGCAAGAGAGGAGTTGGAGCATATTTTTAAATTCCATTAGCTGGGGGAAAACGCTGCTCGCGTCGGCTAAATTCAATTTGCATTAGCTTGGAGCACCCTGAGCAATACTGAGCGGAGGTCCTGAAGGCCGATATTCAGCTGGAAGTTTGATAGCCTCGAAGGAAGGACATACTGCATGTGTTGTTTAGCCTGTTGCAGGTGCTGCAGCTTCGGTGGCACTCGATTAGGCTCGACTGAGAACAGATAGAGCTAATTGCCAGGCCTTGTCGGGGCGCAATAATTGCTTATTACACGGCAAACTAACTCACAAATCCCAGGGAGTAGCTCCTCCAGCTCAGGACCTTCCCGCATGCGACACCGACACCCCTTTGTGTCATTGTCAATTTGTCCGGGTGGCCTGGCACAGAGAGAGAAAAGTCTAACAAATATTGTAATAATATTTTGGGTTTTAATAATTAAAATAAATTAAAGGAGAATGAAAGTAGTTGAATAGGAATTTATAACGTTTAAGGCTTATTTAATTATATTTATAATAATTTATTTATTACATTTATTTCTCAAATTGTATAATATTTATATTTTCTTAATATTAACATTGCTTTTAGCTTATTATTTCTTCCATTATTTAACAATTATAGCTTCCTGCGTTAACTAAAATGCTTTTAAATAATGCAGCATGTTTTTTGTACTTTTTAAATTAAAATAATATTATTCTATTATTCTAAAACTTTCCCTCAGTGTTGTGTAGGCAACATCAGTTCATGTTGCAGTTGTAGCAATCGCCATTCCTGCACTCCATCCACTGGCATTTTGATTGCATTAAGCGGGTGCCTGGATAAAGGCTGAAAAAAATACTGCCCCGTAAAGGGGAAAGGAAAGGCAAACTACAGTCCTGGGCACAGCTTGCTTATCGGCTAGAAAAGTCCTTTAGAAGAACTGAACAGAGTGGCTTAGTTAAGGTCCTTGCAGAGCATTAACTTGATTCTTTTTAATCATTTGCAGGAAGGTAAAGGAGGCAGTTGGATTAATTCGTATCTTATTAGAGGATCCTTGTAGAAGAAATATAATTATTATGGCTTAGTTAAATGTAAAATTTAAAAGAAAATGGTATAAACTTTAAGTTTATGTGAAATACATAAAAGAATTTCTTAAAAATCTTTCCTAAATTTGTAAATTGCCTCATCATACTCTCCATACGTCCTTGTTCTTTTTTTATAAATATTTTCCACGACCCACCGAAAACACGAAAATGGAAAAAATCAGTTAATTAATTAAGTATATTTACACACAACCCACACAACAACAAACAAGAAAAGAGAGAAGGAAGCTGGCAAAATGGGAAGTGAAGGGCAGAGCCATTGGCATTGCCTTTTACACTTTTCCCTTTACGCTTTTCCCTTGTCGTTTTGGTTGTTGTTAAGCTCTCATCCTTTTTTTTGTTGTATTTTTTGTATTTTTTATTCAGAAGCAACAATTGAGGTTAAGTGATTGTTGAGCGTGTAAGTGGCGCTCGTTAGCCGCTGACAAGACGTGTTCATCAGCATGTGGCCCACACAGACAGCCACTCACACACACACACACACACACACTATAGCACAGACGCATTCGTCAGTCGAAAAGAGAGCCAAAAAGGACTAAAGGATATTCCTGAAGTCGACAAACGACTGGCAGTTAGAGTTGCAGGAAAAAAAAAAACGAATGAATGCAAAAGAGCGAAAGCGACCGCCATTTTAAATCGGTAATTTTTCATTTGACATCCCGAAAAGCTGAAAAGTTTTTTACCTCAACTCCTACTATCTCCTGCTTTTTGCCCACAGGTGCTGCTTTTTCCCAACCACCTGACCATTCGCTTGAAATGCTGTGCAATTAATTAGCTGCTGGGGCGGCCTTTTTGCTGACCATTTCCTCATCCCTTTGGGCTGCCGGGAAATTAATTTACAAACCTCGCACGCACTTTAAAATCGCTTCATCAGTCATGTGGCAGCATTAAAGATATTGCAGGGGGAAATGGTATATGAGTAACTTTAATTTAAACTATAAAAATGTTCTGTAAGTTGCATAAATTAACTATGAAGGGTTCTAAAGATTATTAGGAATTTTATTGAAGGGTAAAAGAGTATTAGGAATTGCAGGAACTCTATCTAAATGCTTCTATAATTTTATATTTAATAAAAACATCTCCTTTAAAGTTCAGCTCTTTATTTATCGTAGAATTTCTTCATGCTTCGTTTTACTTTTATCTTCTGGATGTGCTTCAGTTGTAGATAATTCATCATATGAATTACTCAACCCATTTCGCAAACTGTCAATCTCGGCAGCACGAACGCCTTCACCCACACCTACTCCTGCGGCACCCTTCGGCTCCTGTAGCTCCTTTGGCTCCTTGCCTTTTTTTCTCTTCAATGACCACGCCCACAATCAAGGCTACACGTACATATGTCAGTGTTTATGAGGGGTATTTGTAGAGTTAAGGGGGTATAAGGGGAGTCCTTAGTGTTGAAAGCAGCAATGATTATACAGAACACTCTCACAGCAGTTCTACCTTTTTTCCTTTGTAATTTTCTAATTTCCAAATTTTTGTATTATCCTAAAAATTATATATTTAATATTCCCATCTACCAGGTATTTTCCTAGCCGGTTTACATTTTTCTTAACCAACTTCTTTTGCCAACGAGCTGTGCTCATTTTTATGGCTCGACATGTTTCGTTGTTCTTGTTGCCACTGGCAGCCACATTGCTCACCCCTTTTGGCCATTTCCCGCCATTTTTCTCTCTGGTTACCTACACAACGCCATGTGTCTTCACTGCTGCTACTCCCCCTGCTTCCGCTTCGTTTCTTTTATTATTTTTTTATACATTTTCAACTGTAATCACATCATTTTACATCATATTTCATACTTCATCTTGTTTCGGGTGAATGCAAAAAAAAGGAAAACCAAACCCGTCAGCTTGGGCTCCTCCTTGCCCCCTATCCTATCCTGTGCATTCCTGTGTTGTGTTCCTTCTGGATGAGTGGAAGGGGGATGTGGCTGCCAGGATGGAGGATGGGGGTTGAGAATGTAATCACAAATACTTGTTCCAGGGGCCACGCAGGAAATTACTTTAATCAGAGGCAACCAGAGGAGCACAACATGGCATTAGGGTTACGTGGAAACGCCAATAGGCCCCGCCGAATGACAATATTTGATTGCCAAATTTGCATAATTTAAGGGTTTACAAAATCAAACAGAAAATAACGAATTTTAGCTGGAATCAAATATAATTTTGATAGAATAATAAAAGTTCAGCCTTTTCAAACCCTTCAACGAATTAAACAAAATATTAAAAGTCACAAAACCAATCGAAAAAACGTTTCGCTTAGCTCCCCATTTTATTAACAACAATTGAGCAAAGTTTGGGACTTGAAGTTTTGCATAATTTCCAGTTGAATGAAACCCAAAGAGTGGAGTAGGACGGCCAATCATTTAACGAGGCATAAAATTTATAAATATCCGGTGGGTTCCTCCGCATAATTAATGCAAATTGCAATTTTTTTAGGTATTTGTATTGGCCGAATCCTTGGGACTTTTTCTCTCTTGCTGAGCCCCCTTAAATCTGGCCAAGGACATCAATTGGAAATTACAATGTAAATTAACTGAATGTAAAAGTTTTCCTGCAGCTCAAGCTGTTTGCTGCATACTTAAGCAGATGAATTAGGACTCGGTTTGCCCGAGTTGCGTTGCGTTGAGTTCACTTCAGTGGAGACCAAGTTGGAAATTGATTTGAGGCTGGGGATTATGCACAGAAAAAATACTATACAATTCTTAATCATTTTCTTTGTTAAATTTAAGGAAATTTTATTACATTTCCCTGACTTTTTAATAGTAAAAAAAGCTATTAATATTTTATTTAATTAAATTCAAATTCCTTTTTCTCTCTGTGCTTAGATAAAAATTGATTTGAGGGCACACCCCACCGCCCCCCCACCCTGTAGAGTTTTCCAACGGAAACTGGCAAGGGGGCGGCCGGAAACATTCGCGTCAACATAACATACGCTCCTCCTGCACATTGGCAACAGTTTGGCACGCGTTTCGGATGCGGATGCGAGTCGGGAAAAGTCGGGGAAAGTGTAGCAAGTTTTGAAATTGGGCCGACAGCCTGACAGCCGGGAAAGCTGCGTGCCAGTCGCCTAAACACGACAGGCGGACAAAAAACAAAGCAGCATTAAAAACTCATCATCCGGCGAAAGAAAAAAAAATGCCATGCCATCACAAGGGTGGTGGAGTCCTGCTGCCTATCGCTGCACTGCTTTTTCCCTGCTGCTCCTGGCAATCGCAGGTTGACTGACATTTCGAATGCAACGGTGCTTCGTTTCGTTTTCCTTGTCCTGCCGCCGCGGGGCCCACTTAAGTGGTAAGGATTACAGCCAACTGTTGTTGGCAGCTGATGCCCAGGACAATGAACTCCTCGCCACCCAGCGACTTGAACTCAGGTAAACTGATCTACCTAGGTCACTTTGTCGATAGCCTCTGGCATTTAATTGGAAGTTAAAGTAAAGTTTAAATAAAATGTGGATTTTGTTAGCAACATTTTGGTTAATTTTTCCTTTATAATTCGCTGGCTTTTACATATATTTTAAGTCGTTATAGTATATGGTGATAGTTGATTGTATATATTCCCCTTTAATCATTGTAGTTTGTGCCACTCTTCAGTTTCCATTCGAGTGCATATAGAAAATTAATTGCTTTCCCACTCGAGGCTCCAACTTTTGGTGCTCCTTCGGACTGTGTCTCCCTCTCTCTGACATTAATCAATGACAATTTGGCATGGCCGAGCGCGTCTTCAAGTAGGCAACAGCAGAAAACCCGGTCAAGAGCTACTCGAAAGTGTCAATATCAAATGAATTGCAATTAAGCACTATTCATCAGGCCATGTGGGGAGTGCAGGCAGATCGAGATCGAGAGGTGTGGAAAAGAGTTTGTCGCCCTCGGTAATGCCAATTAATGATTGCCCAGCTGCAATCGCATTCCCGAGCCACTTAAGCACTGCCAGGCGTTGACAATTAAAATGTTTCCCCTTTCGCCAACTCCTTGTTTGCCACCCCTTCCATTATAAAGAGCACAGTTGGGCGGGGGAAGAGTCGTGTGGAAAGTGAAAGGATATGGAGACACGACCAATAAATACCCAGCTTTTTGCTTAACATTCTTTTAAGGGTTAAAAGTTTATCCTTTGCTATAAAATTCCTGTTTTGTTTTTAATTCATTCAAGTGAAATTGAAGCCTTCATTATTTATTTAAAATGTTAAACTATTTAATACATTATTTGTCATTTATTTTATTACAATTTTTCAGCTTAAATTGACATCTTCTTTTTCAAAAGTAAGCCACTTTCCATGTTCCATTTAGCTCCTAAAACTCCGGGAACTCTGCTGGCATCCTGTTAAAAAAAAGAGACAACGGACGTTGTCATGTGGCTGCCCCACTCTGCCCTGCCGGAAACGGAAATGATAAGCGAGTGTCAACTTGCCAACTGCTTTTTGCTGCTTCCTCCCGCAAAGCAAAGTACGTGTGTGTGTGTGTTTTGTGGGTTTTTACTTTTTATAGAATTTAATTAGAAAAGTTAACTGGGCCTGGTCAGGTGCAATGCCGCCCTTTGCTGCCCTCGCTGAAGACGCCTCATTTACTCTTTCAGCACAAAAGTCGAAGCCACTTTTGATAAGTGCGTGTTGCTAAAAAGTTGCACGAATTTCCAACGCCACCGAAAACGTGACAAAAACTTGTCAATTCCTCTTGTAACATTGCAAAGGGCGGGGCGGGGCTTGGGTGAGCGGGAAAATGCCGGAAATCGAGGGGAGGTCGGACAGCAGCAGCAGAGGTCCAACAGAGCGTGTCGAGTATGCAAAATAGGATGGGTTGCAAGGACAGCGACAAATGTCCGACATTAGCTGGAGAGTCAGCACAGAAAAAAGGTACAAAAAGATGGGTAATAAAAGCTAAGCAAATACTCTGATTTTGTTTTTATAATTTGGAGTTGAAGAAGAGATAGTTTTCAGTCATAAAATTCATAAAAATCTCTTTGCAAAACTTCAATTAATATTATTAAAAATAATTTTAAGTTTTAATTATAATTTTAAAGTAAAACAACTCCTAAAATAGTCCTTTTTAACCCTCAGAAAGAGTATTTCCTGGAAAGGGAAGCTAGAACTTTGGACAGGACAAAGTAGAGGAGCAAGTTCGCTGCTGGTAACCTCGTTTATTATGTCATCGTCATTGGGACAGCGAGCGAGCGTTGAAACCTTTGCGGGAGACCAGCGGCGGGAAGAAATGGTGCATCTTTCCACCTCCCACACACACACTCACTCACAGAAGATTGGACAGGTGTGGTGTAGGTGTAGGTGTAGGTGGGCAGCCAAGTTCAGTACGTGCCCCAGGCAGAGGCGTAAAAAGTGTGCGCACGACCAAACCGCGCGGGCGAAAAGTTTCACAAGAGGAATGCAGTTTGGAGACGACTCGCTGGAATGCAGCGGGTCGCATGGAGGTCTCCACCTGGTGAGGAGTCCTGGCCAGGACTGTAACTGTAAACTTATGCAACTGGGCAAAACTGAGCTTGTTTAGATTTATAAGCTGCCACAGTGTCCTTCGAGTGGGCGTCGGTGTGAGAGTGGAGTCCTATCAGTGGGCAGCAGTTATTGAAGTTTAGCTCCTGCTAAAGACGTGCGATAGGAAGACAGTACAATAAGGTCCTTGATTTGGGGCCTAAATAGGGGGCTTACAGAAAGTTAAGCCAAGTTTTAAGAACTATTTTCTTTCTACTTTTAATTAAGTTTATTAAACTAACCAGTTTTTAGGTATCCAGGAAGTACATTCCTATTCTTCTTTTATCATTCACCAACGTTCGTTGACCCGCTGAAGGTCTGAAGGGGAAAACATCAACCGCAACTGGTCGCATTATAAATTGATTACAACTCGCAACGTGACTAATGAACATTAATTTGTCCAACTCCTTGACAAGGCGGAGGACAGGACGCAGTTGTTGCCAGCAAAGTTGCGGGGGCTAAATGCCAGCACGTGCTGTGTGTATAGTTCTAGTTTAGATGCCGGCACATGATGACAACTAGGCGTATGAGCAACAATGCCCCGAGACAGCGATGGCGGAATCCGCCATAACGTACCCACTAACATCCATCCAAGCGCCATTTCTCTGTGTGTGTGTGTGTGGTGGGTGTCGTGTCACGTAAACGACGGTAAATGTTGCACGTATGACCGGCATTGTCGTTTGGCTTTGAGTGGGAACCATATGGAGGACACTCCTCCAGTCCTCGGCTACCCTTTAATCGTGATTGCAATCATTGTGGAAATTGAATTTGTAAGTAGGCAATTTTAGCAGGACGCCAACGCGAAAAATAAGAATAATGCGACGCAATGAAACTGAATTAGGAGCCCTAAGGTTGCCCCAAACCCCATGGAAGATTTAAATCGCAGTTATAGATAGTCTACAGAGAGGGAAAAGGGTGGAAAATTGAGTAATTCTGAACTGGAAGTAATCAAGCTTTTACTTTTATTAAAGAATTTCATTTTATTGAGTAAAAAAATCGAACAAAGGTTTAAACAAAAAGCTATAAAAGGTTTTCGGGCTGCTTTTTTATATATATTTAAATTTTATAATATCCAATAAAATATATATTATTTTTCATACAATAAAAAAAAAACACTTGATTTTATAGAATCCCATTTAATGGTGTGAAGTGTAGCCACGCCAGGACTCTCTCTCTCTCTTGCCAAACACTGGGTTGTGGCTCTCACGATTTGCATAAATGCTTAGGGCCAAGTTTATGACTGACTTGCGATTGCATCGACGATGAGTTCGGCGTCCCTGGCTGGCTGGCTGGCTGGTTGGAAGACATGGCGAGGTGGTGAGGTGGTTAGAGGTCCTCCTGCGTTGCGTTGTTTTCTATGTCGCTCGACTGGTTATTAGTCGCTTGGCTAGCACACTTTGTTTGCCATTAAAACCATTTGCATAACTTGAATATATGCAGTCGTTTTTGGTTGTGGTCGCCGTCGTTGTCGTCGTCGTGGTGGCTAGCTCGCCAAGTTTTGCATTATTAAATATAACGCATACGCACCGTTGGCCCGTTTTCGGTGTGGCTTCTGCGTGCGGTTCGTGTGTGTTGCGTGTGCAATCAATGTGGAATTGAATGCTTTATGAAGGCAATACACACATGCAGCGTTTATTTGAGGACAAGCCTGGCCGAGATTGTTTCACAAATATAAACTAGAGTCAGCAGTCAGGAGCCAGGAAGTGACCAATTATTTGAACACTGGACACTGGCTGGCACATTGAGGTCACAGGTGAAGCCAAAGGGGTGGCAATGAAAGTGTTTGTTTAGTTAAAACCTTGACTAGCCTTTAGCTTAGGGTTTTACTAGGCTTAAACCTAAATCTCTTCTAAAAAACAAACATAAATGGGATAATACAGAAAATAATATATATATTATATTGACACTTTTTTTAGGGGGGATATTTTTTTGACAATATTCAACTATTTCCTTCGAGAGCAATTACTATAGAAATTTTTGATAAATAGCTTTCAAATTTTAAACACACACACAAACGCCTTTAATTTAATTTCAGACCGCAGGCGCGGCCGGTCGGCGCATAATATCCAAAGTTAACCCGTAACTTCTCGTAGAGCAAAAGTGTGATAATCGTGTTGGGCCCCAGACGCAGCATTGAGGGCACCATTCCACGGAACGGCCCGAGTGGCCCCATGCTCATTAAATAGGTTATGGAATCCTTTAGACTAAGATTATTCACCATCTTGATGGTCCTTATGTTCTCCAAGGGCTGCATCACGGGGCCAAAGAGACAGACAGCCGTCGCCGAACTAATCAAATGCAAAAAGCTGCTGTCATCCTTGACTTCAAACCACTGTATATATTGCTCCTTCACCTGATCGTAGATCGCACCCTGACCAATGGTGGTAAGGACCGATCTCACGCACGTCACCATGAAGCTGCTGTAGAGTACCCTGAAGCCCTCATCGCTGGCCACGCGATACAGTCCCTGGAAGACATTGCGGTAATTCCGGCGCTGTTCACGGGGCAGAGCCCGGTCCACCTGCATCCGGGTATTGACCACCTCCATGGGTATGCCCACCGTTCCTGCCAAACAACCCGCCACACTGGCAAGGCCTAACTTTACCGGGAAAGTGCAGGCCTCCACCTGCATTTTGCCCAATTCGTAGAGGTGAAACCGCAGCGTTGTGTAGGTGAGTTGCCTCAACACCTGGGCGTCCAAGCCGTCGTATAGGGATAAAAACCCTTAAAAATTGGTTAAGGTTTTACTTTTCGGTTGATGGAGTAGAAAATATAGTTACCATGTTTCCGAATAGCAAGCCGCAAACTGCGCATCAGACCCATATCCTTTTTAATGGTCACCATACGCGACTCGAGCAGATCCAATGGAGCTGTTGCCGTCTGCGATATGGCGCCCGCCACTCCACCGCTCCACCAGCGGGGATGTAACCTGGAAAGGGAAATCTTTGCCATTTAAATAGCAAATAGGACATTCGATGAGACCCACTTTTGTTCGCTGCGTTGGCCATTGGAATCTGCCAATTGTTTCGCCAGCTTGCCGTTCGCTCTGTCCGTGTGTCCATCAATCTTAATTGTAGTTTGTTTTGGTTTGATAAGTAAACAAATGCGAATTTGGCCTAAAGGGAAACGGTCTTTAACTACAGGCCAATGATGGAAATTTGAGCTCACTCCATTATTTTTAATATTTTTTTTACAAAAAATTGATTGTTTTGTAATTTGACTAAAAACTCACAGAAGGCACTTGCAGTTGTTCTTTTCTTCAGGCATTCCTTCATCTTTAGGGAACTGAATCCCTTTGGGGCTTGCCTTCTCCTTAGTTTCCGGCCATTTACATTGGCCACTTCACGTCCTCTAATTGCTGGCCAGAAGTTCGAACTAATTGAGCCAGCTCCTCCCTCAGCTTGCAGGTGTTGTAACCTCGTTCACTAATTTGACATAGTTTCGTGGCTTCAACTGCAGAACTTTTTGGGTGTGAGGGCTTCGTCGATGCTCGCACAGTTGTCATGGCATTATCACGGCCATTAGGCATTGGGGCCCCTGGATGCAAGTGTGCGTCTACCTTGCTGCAGCTTCCAGAATTGGATGTAACTTTTGGGCCATATTAGAGGGCAAACTGCGGGAAAGTTAGCTTTTTGGGAAGATGTGGAAACTAAGTGGAAGATTCAAGGGTAACCATACGGGGAAGAAGTTGAAGGACAATAAACAAAAGTCCCAGAAATATATAACAAAAATGATGGAATGGTTTCCTTAATTACAATCTTTTATTATAAATATTTAATTAAATATTTCATTCATTTATAAAGTGTTTCAAGAAACAAATCAGCAATCACTTTGCTTTTGGATCATGTTATGACCTCCAGAATACCTGAAATATTGGCACTCTTTAAATATATATTTATTAATATTTGAATATTTTTATACAACAAATTAAAGCGTATTGATATTGAAATCACAGCTTTCAGTCTCTAAAATACAGAGCAAAACTCTCTTCATTTCAGCTCCTTACATTTTAATCCTTCTCTGTTACTCCATTTAACCTAGGATTATTTTAATGCAATGCAACAAAAAATATATATTCCATAAATTGAATGTTAAATCTATATAAAACAAAATAAAACGAAACCAAAAACGCGAATGTTTAATTCCCGAAATGCCACTAAAAGATTAACCAGCTGCCTGCGTATTTATGGCATACTTTTCAGGGCAGCAAATGGTTTCCTCATTAGGCGTCGACAGCCCCAGCGCCATCAATCAAGCGCTCAATCAATCAATTCGCCATTTATTTAACTGCCTGCAATTTCATTGCATATCGGAATAAATTGCAATTGTGAAAAAAATGGCAGTGGAAAAAAAAACAACACTTTTTTCCGCGGCAATTTATTTATTTGAATTTTTATGGGCAAGCACTAAAAAATGGATTCATAAATTTTCTACTGCACAAATAGACTAACACAATAGGGACGCCGCTGCTGCTCATTTTACATTTTACAGTTTGTCGTAACTACGGCGGAGTGGCAGTTAAACTCAAGTTGCCTTAGCACTAGCGGAATATGATATTTCAGGACATAGGGGGAGTGAGTGCTGTGCCTGCAATTGTCCTTTTTGCTTATTCCTCATTTTATCGAGCTTTTCAATTTGCGCGTAATGTGGAGTAATATATCACGTATGCACTCTCTCTCCCGACAGCGAGTTTACTTTTGCAAATTTAATGCAGAGTTTTCTTGAAAGTTTTTCTTTTCTGAAATAACACGTCAATTTGATATGCGCCTCAACATCGATGCTCAGCTTTTTGCCCTATGTTTTGGCCCTGTAATTTTCTTCTTTTTCGTTGTTTTTTTGGTAGCACATATTGTTGGTCTCCCAATATAGAAGCATCCTTAGCCCCTGTCTGCGTGTCTGTTTGCAAGTATCTTAGGTTATTAGAAAAGTTTGCGGACTTGGGCTGGGCTCTGAGAGAGGCTGCAAGAAGTTGTTTGGCACTCGGAGAAAATTGCATATTCGAGTTGTTTAGGCAATTCTGGACAACCGATGAAAGGGAAGTCGGATCTTGGCCGGATGTATTTGCATTTTGGCTTGAATTTGAAGCAAAGGTAGGTGGCTTTTTAAGGTATTTTAGGAGAAGTTTCAGTTAATATCGGAAAATAGTCAATGTGATTTATTTTTGCATATAAAATTAACATTTCATGATAAAAATATATAATAAAAAATCATTTCTATGCTGTTTTATAATAAAAATCACTCGGAAAATATTTAACTTATCAAACTAAAGTTTATTCGTGGCTATCTTTCCTCTTAAACTTGGAAAAACTCTTGTTTATTCGTTGTTTTTTTAGTTTTTAAAGACTCAAATCAATTTGCTTAAAGTTTAATTACTTGAAATAATATTTAAAGTAAAAAAATATAAGAACACCCCAGAAAATCCATTTAAAGATATTCTGAATTGTGCTTTTTGCTGGGGCAGCGCATGCAACAGTCTGCGAAGACACTGCCAGGATATTCTTGCCGCAAGACCCTGCTAAGCCCCTTCAGCTCTCTCCTCCCCACCCTCCGATTTCGTCCGATGGAAAAACTTTCGCCAAGCACAACAAACAAGGGCTTGCAACGGCTGTCGATGCCGCTCCACGCCAACCACATGTAATGCAGCTGCAAGCCGACAAACTTGGCAAACTCTGTCTAGAGGCAAAGAGGTGGCGGGGGGGTTAGGGTTCCAAGGAAAGTGTGACAAAGGCAGCGGGGAAGATTCTATCATGTTTTTCCTGCATACTTTTCACTCTGTACTTTTTTTTGTGGCTTGTCTGGTTGGGTGGTCGTTGGTTTCCCCCTTTTTGGCCAATTTTCGTGTTGAACTCTTTTGAGAAATGTTTTTGGCCAAATATCAACAACGGACAACTGCCGACAGGGATCACCAGGTGGTGGTGACCCAGCAACCAGTACAACGTCGTTTCCTGTTGCCACAATCGAAGTCATTGCCGGGAGTCACTCAAAGGCCATTGCCCAACATATTCAGTCACGAATCGAAGCGGCCAGAGGTGCCGCTACCAAGTGCTACAAAAATTCCAAATTCCATTTTACGATAATGCAACATGGCAGGATGCCAGCAAATAGAAAAAACAAAAACGAAAACTAAAAGTAATGAAAAACATGGCAAAAGATTGATAGTGCCGGCAAAGCCAAGTTGGCCTTTGGCCTGAGCGGCCATCTGGGCAACATGTGCGGTAATAATAATAACAATACCAACACCCAATCCAAACAGCTGCGAATTCACTGCAGTTGCAGTTGGCCAAGTAAACTCTTTTCACAAAACAAAAACACAGTTAACACTTTGGGGGAATGCTCTCTTGAGGTGGCAATAGGGAATCGTTTAGCTTTTTTGGAAATATGAATATTTAAAGACAGTTTAAGTTATATTTTGACTTTATTTAAACTTGTAATATAATTTTATATAATTTTATAATATAAAAACCTAAAAATATATTCCTTATAACCCTTTGTATCTGCATTAAAATCCTCTTTTTACAGAAATAATTTGAAAACTCTTGCCGTTTCCTTAAAATCCAAGTCCCACTCGTAAATATCAACAATTAACCAATCAAAAGCGATCAGGATATCCTTAGCCCCCAAAGGATACACACTATGCCGAGCACGGCCCGCAGAATTTGCGAATATTCAGAAAATGCCCAGCCAAACGCTCGAGCTTCGTGGCAGGGCCGCCAACATGGCGTATGCGCAATTATCAGGCAACCGCAGCGAGGCCCTGCAGGACCTGCAGGATACAGAGAAGGTTGCAGTTGACTTCGGCCTGGACGGCGGCCTGCCTTAAGTTCTGGCGGGTTATTTAAAGTTCGCGTTATTAATAAATGCCTCAGTGGGGCAGTCGCCCGGCCTTTGCCGTGGCGCTGGTATGTAGCGCTTGATTAGTGCCGGGGCCTAACTTATGGCCAGGCGGAGGGAGTGCGAGGACGAGTGCTCCGACTTCCTGCAAATTACTGAGAGTTTCGCCGGGCGCAAAGTTTGGCGCGTTATCGTCGAAAGTTTAATGGAACTATTTCGTGCCGTGCAGGATGACTCCTCTGTGCCTCCCCGTCTAAAACCAAGTGAAGCAAGTCCGGAGACCTGGCGAATGTGGGTAGTTTGGCAGCCGTGTTTAAGCCTAGATTGCTCCCAGCAGGAGCTCTCAGCTAATTGCCGAGGACACCCACACATTTGACAGATTTGTTAGCACAAAAATTAGTAAGAAAATTGGTAAGTTAACAACTAAATGAATTAATTATGGTGGAAAGGGAATAAAGGATTTTAAATTCCTATAAATATATAAAAACAAGAAAATATAAAGCAAAGAGGTATATAAAAGCCATGAGGATTAAGCTACTATTAATTGATCTCTTAAGATATTTTATATTAACCTTTAGCTTCCTCTTCTGGAACTAAACCCAATCAAGGGGAAACGCATGTCCTTTGTTTAATAACCAAACAGTGGGTTTCAAGTCAAACATTTGATTAACCGCTGCGCAGTAAATACGCGTGGTTTATGCCAGTAATGGTGATTCTGCTGCTCCTCCGATTGTTGACTGTCATCCGGAGGGGGGCAAGAGGCCCAAGAATCCATGAGAGCTCCATGTCGCATCAACCCAATTTGACCCACAATCGATGGTTTATGGTTAGCCAGAGGGCGTTGCCCAAGGGCGGCAGCCATGTCATCGAGAGATGGAGAGGCCGATTGATGTCTGTGACAGGACGAGAGAGAGGCGGTTTGGCGGTATCCTATTGACTCGCCTCCACCACCACTGTCTGTTTGTAATTATCAGTGGAATATCGGAAATGGTTTCCTGTTGCCCTGCAGTTAATGCGCCTTAAATTGTTGCCCCAAGCTCAGGCTGAGTCAACTTCCTTGCAAGCGTTTAAAATGCTGGGAAAAAATCACAGGATGCAAAGGAGCGGCATCCTCATTTCCTGTTTACATTTCACAAAGTTTTCTCTGATATGCAACTTAATTACTCTGTGTTTTCCACATTTGTTTGCCTTTAGTTCCGCACAAACTGCGATGCATACATAGCAGATATATGCAAATAGAAAAACTGCAATAATTAATGTTTGCCTCGCGTTCTTCATGTTGATTTTTTCCCAGTTGTTGTCTTAATTAGTAACTTAAATACGAGGTGGTCGGTGTGATGGGGCTTTCAGGAGTGTAAAGTAATCCTCTTTGGCTTTATTATACTTAACGAACGGTTAGAACTTGGGGCTTGGGGAGGTAAGCTGGTTGTAAAAGGTTTATAAAAAGGTAGTAAGAGAAGGTATGAAGATAATTTTAGTAAACGAAATGTAGTGCAAAAAGATTAACTAATTTTGTATACACTACTAAAGATTACTTTAAAATAAATTAAATTTAAATTTAAATTATCAAAGACAGCTACATTTTGTTTCTGCAATTCAATTGTCTCAATTCCTCTATTCAATTTTAAGTTCACATGAAATCGTAGCCATCACTGAAAAGGAATCCTATTCAATCCCAAGAAACTCCTCTTTACGGCCACCAAAGGGACTTGAGGCACTAATTTATGACCAAGCCAAGAAAGAACTCCTTTCCTTTGGCAGGAAACAGACTTTGGCTCCACCTGCTCCACTATCGCTGCATATCGCATAGCCAGTTAATTTGATTGACATTTATCCGTTTTATTTTGTGAGTGTGTCGGATCGGATTCGGGTTTGGGTTCCTTTCCGCCAACAAGCAATGGTCCTATCGATGGCCCAACGGTGGCGTGTGTCTTTGGGCCGGGTCCTGGCGCTTGGTCTACACTTGACACAGTGTTTGCACTTTGCGCTGATTTAATCTTTCGTTGCCTTTGGCTGCAAAGTGGGTTGGGCTGGGGCTGTCTGGGCTACGATTGTGGGGGATCTGGATAGCTCAGTCGAGTTGGGCGCGTGATAAAGAGCAAGAAAAGAGGGAGCTGAAAGTCTGAAAAATAAAATGAAAAAAAATAATAGAGGATGACGAAAGAAATCCGGCTGTTTGCCTTTGGTCTCTAGGTGTCTTCATGGCAGAGTGCTAGCGAAGGCAAAGGGAGGGAAAAATTATTGAACATCTGATGCAGTTATGATAATGTCAAAGCATTTCCACTCAAGTGACAGTTTGGCTAGATTTCGATTATGACAGGCAAATGGAAGAGTTATTGCAAATTAATGCAAACCCCTCGAATGGGCGGACATCGATTTGGGTCTTTAAAGAGCCAAGATTAAAGATTGAATATTACTAGCCAAGTAATAAGTTTTATTTCCAACTATATTTTGCTGTTAAGGATAATACCTTTCTATTGTCACTGGGCAACACGGCCATAATCCTTGGCTTATAGGTATATATAGGCCAATAAATATGTAGATTTTATTTTTGGACTGACCACCACATTTTGCGTGGTCCAAACAATATTTATAATATTTTACAACAATTTATGTGGAAACTTTTTTATGTGTTTCGGCGGGCCCTACAGTCGCAGTTAATTTGGCAAAAGTTTTGCGGCTTGTTTGGCGGTCGATTGTGTAATTTGTGTACAATTTATATCAACATGCTTAGAGGGTGGTTACTTTGCTTTACTCTGGGCTTATAATTTGCATTTTTTACACCTGTATACAACTTTATATTAAAGCGGCATTAAAGGTAATTCGTTGAAGTACAAATAAAGCAAAGTTCAGGCTTCAATCTTACCTAAAAGTGCTTCTAATAAATAAAACCTGAAAACATACTTTAAAACATTTAATTTAATGCCTGATAAAATGTCTAATTTAATGTAATTCAATTTAACAAAACATAAACCGCCGAAAAGAGATAAATTCCCCGCTGAAACATAGTGCTACCTTGGATATGTGCCAGTCCAGGCAAATTGCAGTTTCGGCTTTCAGTTTCCAGCTCACCCTGCCCCCTTTTCCAGTGGGCGTGGCTGTGGCCATAACGGGCCTCGGCTATAATTTAAGCCGGCAACGTGTTATCAGACTTAATATGTAATACATTCTGGTGGTCAGTTGGGTTTGGTTTTGGGAGCAAGGGGAGTTGGGACTCCGCAAAGTTGGTCAAAACAATGGGCCGGCCAGCTCCCGCACCCCATTGTTTCCTGACTTAACCCACCGTGTGTGGAGTGTGTGTGCTCGACCGATTTGGCCCTTTTGTTTTGGTTTATTGTTTTTGAAATGCACATAAAATGCGTTTTGCTTTTGTCCTTTGTGCTCCAATGCAAGCGTTTGAGGCCCATATATTATTGATAGCCGGCGGGGCACAGTGGCGTCGAGTGCTTAATTCCCGTCCAGCGAAGTTGGTAAACCCCCCCACCCCATCCTGCTACGGGGAAACATAATTTAGGCCACTTTAATTCGCTATTTGGAGGACCAAAGCAATTTCTATTTGCCAGTTTTGGTTATTTTGCTAACTTCGAACATAATCTTGGGCGATTTTATCAATTTTCAATTTCAATTGATTTTATTTTGTAAAAGTTTAGTTTAATCAAAGTTATTTGGAAATAAATATAGACAGGAATTATTGCAAATTGTTAAAAATATATATTTTATAAGTAATAAAGGGTAATCTTTATAATTTTGATATTTTAGAAGGAAGTAAGCAGTTTTGTTTGTTGTATTATGTCTAATATTGTATCTCAAACTGAGGTTTTAAAATTAAAGAAATGCATGTAATTATTAGTTAATTATTATAAATAAGAAAATCATTCATAAAGCCATTATTTTGAAATACAATCTGAAATGTTTCTATGATCTGTGTAAATATAGTATTTTCAGAAAAAAAATGTCAGGGCAGAAAAAGATGTCTTAAAACCCAAATCTTCTCTCAAATAAACCGAAACTTTTATATTACAAATAATAATACATAATGAAAACCTTTACAATTTCCAATTCAATTTTCTAGGTCAACTGATTATAAATAAATGAATAAACAAAATGACAACATCAAAAAGCTGTCTACAAAATTAAAAACAAACCAATCGCTATCTCTTAAACAAATTATTTACTTTAGAAAAGCTGCAAAGATAAGGCCGTAAAAGCTCTACAAGTTGTTGCCCGACCTTGTGTAATTAATTAAAAGCTAAAAAATAGGTATAAAAAGTTGTCTTGCTGTTGGTGTCTGGAAATCATTCCGCTGAGTGACCTCCGCGATGATACGTTACGTCACTTCAGCGATCCTTAAGGTATTGTCTAACTTATAAAAAGCTTGATACAAAAAACACCGGAGAATGTTCCATAACTTGTTGCCGAACCTTGTGCAATTAGTAAAAAGCTAAGAAATACGTATAAAAAAGTTTTCCTGCTCGCGATGCTCACCTTTCTGAAAAACATTCTATCGAATGAGCTCCGCGATGCTACTACGTCGCACAGTGCAGACCGGTCTGAGGACAAGCTCCCAGTTGGCAGTTAACCGAAATCCGCAGGAACAGGTCCAAAAACTGGACCCGGAATGGCAGACGGCGAAACCTTTTACTGATCTCCCCGGTCCAACCAAATGGCAACTGTTTCGTGGCTACCAAAAGGGCGGCCAGTACTACCAGATGGGATTGGATGAGCTGATGGGCCGGTACAGGAAACAGTATGGCGATATCTGCATGATCCCCGGACTCTTCGGCATGCCCTCCTTGGTAATGGCCTACAATATGGAGACTTTTGAAAAGGTCTTTCGGACCGAGGGTCAGTGGCCCATAAGAGACGGCGCCGACCCCGTTCTCCATTATCGCGAGAATCGCCCGGATGGTTTTTTCAAAGACTGCGTTGGATTGTTTAGCAAGTAATTGTCAATAATTTAATCATTTTTACAAAATAGTTTATAAAAATCTATGCAATTTTGCAGTGGCGCCGAATGGGCTAAGATGAGGAGCGCCGCCAATCCCGTCCTCATGCAGCACCGCAATGTGGCTGTCTACTTGGAGCCGATGCAGCGCGTCAATCGCCAGTTTATCCAACGCATTCGGGAAATGCGCGATAGGGATTCCTCGGAGGTGCCGGACAACTTTGTCAGCACTATCAATATGCTGGCCTTCGAGTCGGTGGCCACGGTGGCCCTGGACAAGGAACTGGGACTCCTTAGGGAAACTAATACGCCGCCTAAGGCAGCAAAATTCTTTGAGAACATTAATATTGTTATGGATTCGTTTTACGAACTTGGCATCAGGCCCTCGGTGTACAAGTATATTTCGACGCCCACTTACAGGAAGTTTAGCCAGGCCTTCGACGAGATCTTCGACACCTGTTCGCTGTACGTGAACGAAGCTATCGAACGTATTAAAAGTACCCCCAAGGAGCACAAGAGTATCCTGGAGCAGTTGCTGCAGGTGGACAGGAAGTTCGCCATTGTCATGGCCATGGATCTGCTGATGGGCGGCGTGGATACCACAACTACGGCATTGTCTGGACTATTTCTGAATCTGGCCAAGAATCCGGAGAAGCAACAGAAGCTCAGGGAGGAACTGTTAACCAAGCTGCCATCGCCAGATAGGGAATTCACACTGGAGGACATGAAATCTTTACCATACCTGAGGGCCTGCATCAAGGAATCCATGCGGGTGTACCCGGTTACCTTCGGAAACTTGCGTTCCGCCGGAGCGGATGTGGTGCTGAACGGATATCGCATTCCCAAGGGCACGTCCCTCATGATGAGCAACGTTTTTCTCCTGAAGGATGAGAGCTTGTTTCCACGGCCTTATGAGTTCCTGCCGGAGCGATGGCTGCGTCGTAAGGATGCGGATAGTTCGGAGACTCTCATAAGCAAAAATCCGTTTGTTTACCTGCCCTTTGGCTTTGGCCCTCGAATGTGCGTGGGAAAGCGGATAGTGGATCTCGAACTGGAACTGTCCGCGGCCAATGTGGTGCGAAATTTCCACATAGAATATAATTACCCCACCGAGAAGGCCTTTAAGTGCAAGTTTCTTTATATGCCCAATATTCCACTTAAATTTAAGTTCACCGATGTAAAATATTAAATAAAATGTAATGCAAGAACATCATTAATAAACCACGATGTATTTTGTATAAAATGTTGTATAAAATTCAATTTATTAAAACGAAAACTGCAAATTTTTAATTTTAACGGAAGCAAATATTAAGAAGTCTGGCAACACCTCTTTAAGAAGGCAAATCCGCTTTCGAAATATTAAATCGTTTGTGTAGCCAATAATATACATATCGGTATATCGATAATAGTATCGATGACAGCTCTAGAAGTGATTCATTCGTGTAAAAAAAAAAACAACGTAAATTGATAAAAATCCCCAGTTGAAGTTACAAGCCAACTGCCAGACACTTTTATTCTTCATTCGCTAAAGGAAATTCATCAAGCTGGGTAACGACATGTCTACGAGTTCAATGGAAAGTAAGTGGGGCTGAGAGCGATGACGCCAGACTTCCCAACAATAAAAACAACCAACACCTACTTTTCCCCTATTCCAGAACACCTTTTCAATCTAAAATTTGCGGTGAAGGAGCTAGAGCGCAACTCGAAGAAATGCGAGAAAGAGGAGAAGCTGGAGAAGGCCAAGGCCAAGAAGGCCATCCAAAAGGGCAACATGGATGTGGCCCGCATTCATGCAGAGAACGCTATTCGCCAGAAGAACCAAGCGGTCAACTATCTCAGGATGAGTGCGCGCGTTGATGCAGTGGCCAGTAGGGTTCAATCAGCGCTGACTACCCGCAAGGTTACCGGCTCTATGGCCGGCGTAGTCAAGGCCATGGACGCAGCAATGAAGGGCATGAATCTGGAGAAGATCTCCTCGCTAATGGAGAAATTCGAGTCACAGTTCGAGGATTTGGACGTCCAGAGCTCCGTGATGGAGGGCACCATGTCGGACACGGTGACTACCTCGGTGCCCCAAGGCGATGTAGATAATCTGCTCCAACAAGTGGCCGACGAGGCTGGGCTGGAGCTTAATATGGAATTGCCCAGCGGTGTCCAGAGCCAGACCATCGGCGCATCGACGGCTGTGTCCCAGGAGCAAGACGAACTCACCCAGCGCCTGGCGCGCCTCCGTCAAGCTGAGTAAAAGCCGCGAATGCCCATCTACCCGTTGAATTTCTATGTTCTAGTATTTAAGTAAACTCAAAAAAAATATAAATAAGTTAAAACAGCCAGCGATTGAGAATCCGTTACGCTTTTTAAGAACTACATGTAATGTTGGGAAACTTGAGGCCCATCTAGAGGGCTGAGCTTGCGCCGAATCTCCGCAGGTCTTGAATTTTTGCTTAAACCACATTGTTAAAGAGTTTTTGGTTTATATTTTGCCTTAATAAAATGGTAAATGTACTATTAGCCTTGTAAATCTTAAAAATATTCCAGTGCGAATGTCTAAATATCAGGTCCCAATTTGGTTTTGGGGTGGCTGTGGAGGCGGAATAGTCGTATTGAGATTTGTCGCGGGCGGCAGTAGTTTCGCCCGCTGCTTCCGGGGCTTGCGAACAGCCGGAGAATTGGTCCCTTGTCCAGATCCCGTTGTGGCTGCTCCTACTCCTCCGTCCGTGGCCGGTTTGTTTTTGGGTTTGGGCCCGCGGCGTTTCTGTTCCGTTTTGCCCTTGGGATGCGGCGCCACCATCGGGACAGTACGCCAATTGTCGCCGTGCTTGTCCAGTCGCTTTTTTAGTAGCTCCACATCGTGATTGCGACGCTTCACGATCTTTTTTATGCCATTAACCCTGGGGACAAGTTGTCACACATGTTGGCTTAGCTTTGAAAGAATCACTGCGATTGCTGCTGCTCACCTCATTACACAGCGCTCATTTTCCGCCTGTATTCTCTGGCATTTGTCGTATAGTTTCTCCACCAGCTGTTTGTACATGAGAGTCTTCTTGTTAAGCAACATTTCGTATATATTAATGGCTATTTTTGCCAATGTTTGTTTACGAATTGAAAGGTAGAGTGACCAGGCCCGAGCATTTCCATTATCTCGATGGTTATAAGCCAGAGTTGGGGAAGTAAAAACATCGATGTATAATCGACAGAGTTATCGCTGTTTTCCCAGATCTAGGTACCGGCATAGTAAACAAATTATCTTTTAAAGTTAATAATTCCATTGTTTGGCCTGTCTAGTATGTCAGGAAGTGCACCCAACATGCCGACAACGCCGGGTGCTCAAGGATCGGGAAACCAAAATCCCACAACCACCAGTACCGCCATAGTGAACAACTTCCGGGAGCTTATTAAGGAGCCGAAGAACCTGGACGAGGCGGTGAATTACTTATATCAAACGCTGATCGACGACGCCGTTGCCGGGATCTTCATTGAGACACATCATCTGCGTAAAACTGGGAATCTAGCGGCCCTGGACGGAGTGCCGGAGGACTCCACGTACCGCATCTGCGAGATGCCCAATCTAGACATATTTGGCATTTCGACTGCCAAGAAACCGATGGACTGCACCTGCCCCAACTGTGATCGTCCGGTGGCCGCTGCCCGCTTCGCTCCTCACCTCGAAAAGTGCATGGGCATGGGCCGCATTTCGTCTCGGATTGCGTCCCGTCGCCTGGCCACCAAGGAGGGTGCCACCACAGCCCACCTGCACTCTGGGGGCAATGCCGGTGGCACGGATGACGAGGACGATGTGGACTGGTCGTCGGACAAGCGCAAAAAGAAGTCCACGCAAAACTCGCGGAACAATGGTTCCAAAAAGAACAACGGCAAGACCTTCTAGTACTTATGCATTTGGTTAAGAATCTACTCCGAATGGGCGATCTGCCCTAAACGAAGACTTCAGTAATAAATCGAGATTTCCAGGTTCCAAAACAGTTCTTAAAGTGAGTTATCCTTCCTGCGTAAATACCATTTATTAATCAATATTTTATTATTTTTTAACAGTCGTTAAGTTCGTAAACACGAATATTATCCACAATTAGTGGCGTTGTCTTTCCTTTATCAAATCGCTCGATAAATATGTGTTCTGCTTTGGGATTTGTGTTGACATAGGTTTTGTGATGTTCGTTCAGAACGTTATCATCAAAATTATGTTTACCTCCAGCGGTTAAGCCCAGGACTAAGTGACACTAGAGGGTAAAGATTTTGCGCTTTATAAATATTTTTAGGGTTAATCGGATATAAGAAAACTCACCTCATGTTTGTAGAATCGCTCAAGAATGGCCGGTTCGGTAATATCACCGACGTGGACGCCATCAACCTTGAAGGAGATTATCTTCTCTTGCCATATTATGGTGTAGTTGTGCAGATCTTGCGAATAATGTACATCTTCGTATTTACCTTCCCTGAGGGTCCAATATTCAGAGGGATTCCAAATATTATTCTTTTTATTCCAAAGCAAAACACTTCCGAACAGAGATCTTCCGTCGAAATATAATCCGTTTTTGTCCTGCAGCAAATCATTTCCCCTCGAGTACAGACGAATCTGATCCTTGGGATTTTTCTTGTCTTTAATTTTGGGTTCAAGAAGAATATCTGCCAAAATAATGAGGCTTTAGTAAAATTGTCATGAAATTAATTATTAACTTACTTGGGAATAGCCAATCGCCTCTTGGCATTTGGGCTCTGATCTCTATGCGCCCGTATTTAAAGGAAAACTTGCTGTATAAATTGGCTGATCTTTTAATAAAAGGATCAATGGGGTGCTTGGTTTTGTTATGCCCACATTGGAGTTTCGTCCCAACGCAATCACTGAGTGCAATTCTACCAGGACGTATTCCATCCGTCATAGTTATGTGCAGCTTATTATTCGTTATTTTGGAGTTAATTGGATCCGAAACGAAGGCAACGTACTCAAAGTGAGGGTACGAATTTCGATAAATGACCTGATGAGCCCATTTATTTTTCAGAATTTGGTCGTCGTTAAAGTCGTCTTCAAAGATTAACTTATCGCAAGTCGAGCGCGCACTCTCGGTTGGAGTTACCCTACGATGTGGCACGGACTTACATGTTGCGTTCGGTGTCAGATCAATTCCGTTGTATGTGTACTCTATGTTCTTCGTTTGGATGCGGTCTTTGCCCTCCGCCAACATCGTAATTCTCAGTTTGTCACCTGGTTTTGGTTTCCGCTTAAACTTTAAATGTTTCTCTATGGAATAATCTCTCGGGTTGTAGCGGTCATAGGCATAGTTGACTTCACACTCATCGCTGATTAGCTCCGATTGAACGAATATCGAGTCGATGCCATCCATTTTCGGATTATTAATAAAAACTTCAAAATGATCTACTAATGGATTCGTTATCTCCCAGCCATCTAGGATATAGATAATATTGGCCAGAAAAACCAAAACGCAACCTCTCCGCATGGCTGATAATCTAAGACTAATGTTCGCGCTTTGTGAGCTGCCCAAATTTTCTAGATTGAGCACGAAACAGATAATCCGTGGGTTATGACCTCCTCATACGTAGAAAAAAAGAGAGAGAACTGTTTATTTAATTTATATTTTTATTTTGGATATTTTTCTGAGTCATTGAGATGCTGGGGAATGAAAGTGTGCAAATTTATTATAAACATTATAAATAACTCTGTAAGACCTACCTTCTTTCCACTAAGCACTTGGGGGACTTTTCCGGTAACCGTGGCAATTGTGCGCCCATCTATTTTGTAAACTATTTTCTTTTCGTGCCAAATCACCGAGTTTCAATCTTTACGAATTTCAATCTTTTATTATTTATTATTTATTTTGTTATTTACTATTTATTATTTAACAGTCATTAAGTTCGTAAACACGAATATTATCTACAATTAGTGGCTTAGTCTTTGCTTTATCAAATCCCTTGATAAATATTTGTTCAGCTTGAGGATGGCTGTTAATATAGGATTTGTGATGCTCGTTCAGAACGTTATCATCAAAATTATGTTTACCTCCGGCGGTTAGGCCCAGGACTAAATGACACTAAATAGATAAATATAATAGAATAAAGATTTTGCGCTTTATAAATATTTGTGGGGTAAATCGGCTATAAGTCAACTCACCTCATGTTCAAAGAATCGCTCAAGAATGTCCTTATTGGTAATATCTCCGATGTGGACGCCATCAACCTTGAAGGTGATTATATTCTCTTGCCATATGATGGTGTAGTCGTGCAGATCTTGCGAATAATGTAAATCTTCGTATTTGCCTTCCCTGAGGGTCCAATACTCAGAGGGATTCCAAATATTATTCTTTTTATTCCAAAGCAACACACTTCCGAACAGAGATCTTCCGTCGAAATATAATCCGTTTTTGTCCTGCAGCAAATCATTGCCCCTCGAGTACAGACGAATCTGATCCTTGGGATTTTTCTTGTCATTAATTTTGGGTATAAGACCAATATCTGCAAAAATAATTAGGCTTTAATAAAATTTTCTTGATATTCAAATGAAATTATTTATTAACTTACTTGGGAATAGCCAATCGCCTCTTGGCATTTGGGCCCTGATCTCTATGCGCCCGTATTTAAAGGTAAACTTGCTGTATAGATTGGCTGATCTTTTAGTAATAGGGTCAAGGTGATCGGTATAGTTAAATCCACATTGAAGTTTCGTCCCAACGCAATCATTGAGTTTAATTCTACCAGGACCTATTCCATCTGTCATAGTTATGTGCAGCTTATTATTGGTTATGTTGGAGTTAATGGGATCCGAAACGAAGGCAACATACTCATGGTGAGGGTAAAAATTTTGATAATTGACCTGGTGAGTCCATTTTTCCGACAGAATTTGGTCGTCATTAAAGTCGTCTTCAAAGATTAACTTTTCACAAGTAGAGGGCGGACTCTCGGCTGGGGATTTACATGTTGCGTTCGGTCTCAGATCAATTAAACTCTGTCCGTTGACTTCCATTGTGTATTCTGTCTGCTTCGTTTCGATGTAGTCTTTGCCCTCCGCCAATACCGCAACTCTCACTTTGTCGCCTGGTTTTAGATTCTGCTTAAATTTGAAAAGTTCCTCCATGGAATGATCTCGCGGGCTGTAGCGGTCTAAGAAGGCGTAGTTGACTTCACACTCATCGCTGATTAGTGCCGCTTGAAGGAATATCGAGTCGATGCCGTGCATTTTCGCATTATCAATAACAAACACAAAACGATGTGCTAGTCTATTCGTCGTCGTTCCCCAGCCATCTAGGAGACAGAGAATATTTGCCAATAAAACCAAAACGCAACCTAATCGCATGGCTGATAATCTAAGACTAATGCTTGCGATTTTAGAGCTTTCAATTTACGAAATCTACAATCCAGGCTTATGTACAAGTAAAGTGAGCTGTTTATTTTATTTATATTTTCATTTAAGATAGCGTTTTTATTATGTTATTTTTTGCAAACAAAATTCACATTTATATACAATACTTATTCTTTAGTTTTCAGACTCGTCAGTGGAATAAACTTTAATGCTGTTAATCACCATTTCAGGTTGCTGCCATTTCGGTGCCATTTCCACTGCTGTCTTTACGTTGGTGAACAAACTTGTATTCGCATTTCGGTAATTTTTCTGAGACATTGGAATGCGGAAATCTGGGAAATTGTACTCGCCTCCGACCGTTACGAAGAGCTCAATATGGCGCTGGGGAATGAAAGTATGCAAATTTACTATAAACATTATAAATGAATAACTCTGTAAGCAGACTTGCCTTCCTGCCACTAAGCGCTTGGGGGACTTCTCCGGTAACCGTGGCAATTGTGCGCCCATCTATTTTATAAACTATTTTCTTTTCTTGCCAAATAACCGAGTAGGTGTGAAAGCTTTTCCCAAAGTGATAGTCGGTTTCTATATATTTGATCTCTTCGTGGATTTCCGTCCTTCCATTTCGTTTATAAATGGCACCGGAAAAGACTCTGGATCCTCCGATTTCGGTGCCAGCATTATCGCTCAATTTCTTGTTGCCCCTAACAATGGCAATGCGAATGGCATCCTCACCATCTTGATCACCGTTCCCATCGTCATAGACCAGATTAAGTCCTATAAAAAATATGTATTTTATTTTCTATAACAATTAGTTGGTTTCATGAAATGAAATTACCTGGAAAAAGGAGATCTCCGATGGGCATTTTGGCAACTATTTCAATTCTGCAGTAGGAGAAAGCCTGAATCGATCGCAGTTTTGCCGAGAGAAAGGGCGGCCTAGATCGGAAACCCAAGGGGCTGAATATTTTTTTACCGCATCGGTTTACTATTTTCTTGGCCGTGCACTTTTTTAGGTGGAAAGGATTCGTGTCAGAGTAGTTGGATTCAGTGACCAATATGTGCAACTTATTGTTTTGGACGAACGAGTTAGCGCGCTCCCACACGAAGGCCACTCCCTCGTAGTGCGGAGCCGGAAGCTGTGATTGGACCACATGGCGCCACTTTTTTAGGTTCTTATCCTTAAAGGACTCTGAGAATATGAGGTTTCCACCACGAGATCCTCCGGCATCTGGCAAGTAGTGGCATTTCTGGATCACCCTCTCTGTATTTATGCCGTTTCCCAAGGACTTTAGGCTAAAAGTTTCGGCAAAGATTTCATTCTGTTTCGTCTGAACAATCGCCGAGATTTTTGAATTTTTATTTATGTACTGTGTAAAGGCCCAGGGATGACTCATCTTAGGATCAGATCTATAGTCATAGGCCGGGCAACTATCTTTGCCGTTATTGGTGGAAAATAAAACCGAGCTGATGCGTTCATCCTCTGCATAAAAGAAATAAATAAATATAATTATTGGAATTAATGTGACGAGTGTTTTGGGTAAAGTTTCCAAAGTTTTTTTTTGCTATAAGGCTGGCCTTTGACTTCACTGTCATTGAGGCTATCAATGACTGTCGGCTATTTGGGTCATTCCAAACCTCAGACTCAAGCTAACAACATTCAAAATTATATTTTTTCGGCTCCCAATAAGCTGCTGCCTTTGCGTGTCGCTTTTTTTTAAGTAGTTCGAATCGAAGAAGGTATTCAAAATGCATTTTTTCGCCGCTGTTACCAACTTGGTGCTCATTGCGGCCTGCATCTATGCATTGGTTATCCTGGCACCCGCCGATAATCCATATGGCTATCTGGCGGCATCCTTTAGCCTGGTCCACGGCGTGCTTGGCCTGGTGCGAGCCTGTTACGAAGAGGAGGACGAATGCGGACGGACGTTTGTGATCTCGGCGAGCATCCTGGAAGTAATACCCCTGCCGCTGGCCAACATCGAGTTCTATCTATTGTCGGATCTATCCTCCGTGGCGATGGTGCATGCCCTATCGCTGATACCGCTCTTCTACGACATGCTGGGGAAGATGGGCGACGAATGGGACAGCACCACGGAGACTCTGAAGGATTTGGCACTGCTTGCCAATATTGCTTCCACGTCGTATCTGGGCTTCGAAGATGATAATATGATTTATTACGGCGTTGCGGGCCTGGCGTTTATGGCCAGAATCGGTGCGTTTTTGATTGAGCACTTAATCTGCGGTACAGGCGCATATGTGGCCACATTGGGGAATGCTGGAGTCGTGGCCCTAATGGCCTACACACTTACAAACTGATTGCAACAATAAAATACTGCAGCTTTTATACAAATTCACAAAAAATTTGCATATTTCACTCACCTGGCAGGTAAAACCAGGCGTAATGCTTGCCCTCCGTCACATTTGCCATCAGCTGGGGCACCTGAGATGACGCGATGCCCGCCACCAGACTTATAATTAAACCCAAATATAAATACATCTTTGTTATTCGAAATGTGAGAGCAGACTGGGCGAAATTTGAGCATCCGAATTCCCCCTCACAGCTTTATTGCGATAAGAAGACACTCGATTATCAGTTGGCGTAGACACGGACAGAGTCCACTCTCATAGACGGCTGTTTCCAAGTGGGAAGCCAATCATGACTCTGATAGAACTGAAGTTTTGCCTGCGGATGGTAGTTCATCCAAGGCTTCTCGTAACTGGCCGTTCGCAGATTGTCCACAAAGTCACCAAAGCCGCCAACGGAAAGGCCCAAGCTGATGTAAAACTGTGGGATATTTTTTATAAATTAATAAAAATAATATTTAAAATATATTTTTAGCTAAACATACCATTCTATCAAAGGGAGCCATTGTGGCACCCTGTTTCCATCTTGGATTCAGGTCCAATTCCGCAAAGCCACTCGGCATCTCGCCGTAAACCTGGCCATCCACCGAGAACAGCAGCCTGCTGCTGCTCCAGTCCAAGCTGTAGGTGTGAAAGTCGTCGCCAAAGTGAGAGTTTCTTCGCTGGCTCACCCACATATCCTCCCGTTGACGGGCATCCGTGGAGATCACTGGTCCAGCATACAAAGTTCGACCATCCACAAGCTTTCCGTGCGGCATCCTCAGCTTGGTGTTGCCCCTGGCCATGGCCACGCGCAGCTGACCGGACTCGTAGCCCGTCTGGCCGTACCATTCCGTCAAAGGCTCCAGCAGGAGGAGCGGGACTATCCAATCGCCCTTCGGCAGGCGGGCGCGTATCTCAATCCGTCCGTATTGAAAGGCAAAGGATTCCTTGGTGCTGACACGCGGCGTCACTATAGGTGGCATTATTCCCTTGGGTCCACTCCTGGTTGTGTGCAGCACACACTCCTTGAGTCGATCGTGAGTGCCTGTACACCGCTCCGCCAGATCGAGCCGGGCATTGTTTATGGAGAGATCCGGACGGTAACTGGACCACAGCAGCGGTTCCATAACCAGGTGACCCTCATCAGCTTTAGCCTTGCCATCGTATAGCACAAACTCAGCATCCTTGGTGTCCAAAGGCAGACGCACTTCGTGCAGCCAAAGGGTCTCGTTCAGCTCATCAAAGTTCTCCTCAAACAGGAGCTGCCCCTTGCAGATGGGACCACCGATTGGTGGGGAAACCGTCGATATAGAAGGCGCACACACCGCGGGAGATGGGGGTTCTGAGGTGGCTTCCTCAGTATTTAGCTGGTTATCATCCGTAAGATCCTCATCGCTTGAACAACCTTTGGGTAAGTAAGCTCCCCCCAGGCTGCACGCCTTCAGGGGCTGAACCAAATCCTGGTACAAAGCCTTTTCGTGCTGAACACTCGTCCAGAGATAGAGCACATCCTGGGCTCTCAGGGAGCCGGAATTGAATTCGCTGGACCAGCTGCCATTCTGGGGTTCGGTTAATCTCACATGGAATTGTCCCTGATTGAACGAAGTAAAGTTTCGGTTGCGATTCACATTGAAGGCCACCACCTTGACGCCCACTTCATCTAGACGCACAAACAAACATGCAAAAGTAGAAGAAATAGAGATTATTTCTTAGAAATAAAAGAAGACCTTCAATTCATATGAAATCTAACTCAATCACAAATGTTTCCTAGAATCAAATTCATATAAAACCTATCTCAACGAATCACAATCACAAAAAGTTCTTAGAATCAAAACAATCTTTTAAATTCACATGAAACCTATTTCAACGAATCGCAATCTTTATATTTTAATCAGTAATGTTTTGATAGGCAACATAGAAAATATATATGTATATACATAATCAAAAAGAAAAGCACGAATCTAAGGCTAAAGAACTAGAGATCACAGCTTACCTGGTATGGAGACGCGAAAACTATTCTCCAGCAGCTCCACCGTGGGCGTGGGTATCTTATACCCTAGGCTATGCCCAAAACCAATCAGCAGAAGTAACCCAATGCACAATCCTGACATTCTGAATCCTCGATTTCCGTACTTTTCTCTCCGAAGCACATCCGAAGCCTCTGTCTGACTCAGGCTGGGCTGTGTCTCTATCTCAGTGGCAACCGGTTTCTGCTGTCGCGTCGCTGCTGGGCGATTTTTTATTATTTGTTTACTTTAAGTTTGGCCCCGGCAATCGCGGTTTGGCTTGTGTGAATCCCTGCTCATATCAGCTACCGCTGCGACCTGGCTTCTCTGAGAACTAAACATTTTATAATCAACAAATACAGCGCGAAATCGTAGTTCCAGCGGCTCTGACACTCTTCCCAGTGATCAGCCTTTGGCAAAAAAAGCTTGAAACAGCTGGCACCTGGTTTTACACTAGAAATAAAATCACAAATAAATTAATAATTAATTGTTAATAAATATTTATATTAATACAAGTTTTTGAAGGGAATCTTAACCTTATTAAAGTGCAATGGTTTGCTATAATAATTCAAAAAATAAATGAGAAAATCCTAGACTTCCTTGAAAAGAAGAACGTTTTATTTGTGTTTCAAAAATGCACTTAAATATCGGATTTTGTCATGTAATAAAATATTATTAGAAGAGCTCTTGAACTTTAAAACTAAAGACTAACAATTAAAGTGTAGTAAACACTAATAAATATTATTAAAAATTATAAAATGCGGTTTAATTAAGTTCAATTCATTACCTATTAATTTATTTATCATTTTTTTAGTTTTTTCATGTGCGTAATGTAATTAAATTTGCATTCAAGTAAAGCTTTAATCGCGGGCTTTAGCTTTTCAGATCAAGATTTGTTATCTGATGCAGTAGTTGCATCTTAGAGCTTCTCGGAATAGAACTTACTTGCACTTTAATCGGATTCTAGTTAGTACATATATTAAAAGTAATTAAAACTGCGTCATGCGCTGGAAAACCCTATCCACCTTATTGTTGATGATCTCAAATTATGCTGTTTTGGGTTTCAAGATACCCAGCATTGAATTTGAAATGTTCAATGAACTGGGCTTTGAGGTGTCCATACCAGGCAAGTTTTCAATATTTATTGGAATTAAATTCAGAATTTATTATTGATTTGATGACCTCTTTACTCCAGATGAACCTGGCATTCAACGAGTATTCTATATGCTTCAAATAGACGACAGCTGTCCGCCCCTTATGGATTATATTACGGAATCGGTGAACGGCAGTTGGGTCTCCAAGCAAAAGACGATTCTGCAGAACAACGACAAGCTTCAGATATCTATGCTGGTGCAGTACAACGAGGAGATATTCGAGAAGAGCGAGACCAGGGTGATCATTAACAAGCGGCTGCTGACCACCAGGAACACCAGCTCGCGGACCCTTGACTTCCCTACGGGCGAGGGCCAGTGTGAGGCCCTGCTGGCCCCGCAACAGCAAGCCAAGCGATGCAAGACCGCCCAGACCATAGTCAACAGTGGCCGGCGCACCTGCCAGGGTGAATTGATTTTCGAGGACAACTTCACGGAGGCGCAGCTAAATAAGAGCACCTGGAAGCACGACATCCGACAGCGCTTGTACCATGTCGAGGAGGAGCTGGTGGCCTTTGACGATTCTCCTCGAAACTGTTTTGTAAAGGAAGGCAACCTATACATCGTTCCCACGGTGGCCAGTGAGGTGAAGCAAGGCAGCTTCAAGCTGGGAGACCGGTGCACGGCGGTCGAGAATCCGGATCAGGAGTGCAATATCGCCCAAAATACCTTTTACACCATCAAACCGCCAGTTTTCTCTGCCCAAATCCACACCAGGGACTCGTTTAGCTTCAAATTCGGAAAGGTTGTAGTGCGGGCCAAGTTGCCAAAGGGTGACTGGCTTTTTCCCTGTAAGTGGCCAACTGAAAAATATTGATTTAATGCATTTCATTATATTTTATTCTATTAAATTATAGATCTGATGCTTCAGCCCGTCTCCACCTATGCGGAATCACACTATGCCAAGCAGTTGCGTAAGTTTTACAGGCGAATTAATATAATTTAGGATAATTTAAGATTATAATATCTTTCCAGGCATTGCCTATGCCCGTGGTAACGCCAATTTGAGAACTAAACAGGGTGAAGATATATCCGGCAATCATCTTTATGGCGGCATGGTGGTTTGGCACCACGGCCGAGCCGTTCAGTTTATTAAGGATCAAGTTAGTAAAGCCCACTATGGCGATGATTTCCACAACTACACCATGATCTGGCAGAGGGATAAAATAACGCTTATGGTGGACGAGGAAATCTATGGAGAGCTTTACGATGGTTTGCCCTATTTCAACGAGAAATGCTTCATCATTTTTGGCGTTACTGTTGGAGGGTTCCTTAATTTCGATGACAGTGTACTGGACAAGGATGTAAAACCGTACAAAAACCGAGAGCCTCGAGCGGCGCTCTCCTTTTGGAAGCAGCGGGAAACCTGGGCTCCCACATGGGGCAGGCAAAGCGCCATGGTTATTGATTATGTCAGGGTTTATGCCGAGTAATTATTTCTTTCATATTATTATATTTACAAAGTGGCTATAAATAAACTCCTATCAAGTAAAGCGTATCAAAAATATATATTTAAAATTTATTTTGTCGATTACCTATCGACTTTAAATTTGTTTATTTGATGTTTATTTTGATTCTGCTTGCCTCTCGGCTATCGATAATTCACAGGCTTTTGCAACACTAGAGTATAAGCTGGCCATACTGCGAATAAATAAGCTAACTGGTCACACTAGAAATTTGACATCCGAACAATTTTTTTGCAAATTTTTTTCCCGAGCGGAGCAGACAAGCGAACTGGACTGGGAAACAGCAACCGTTCGAACATCATTCCCCATTTCGAGCTAAATCGTAGTTGAGCAAGGAAAAGAACACAGCGGCACACCATGCCTTCGGCTGCAACCACCACAATCGCCAACGCCACCGCCAGCAACAACAACAATAGCAAGGATAAACGCGCCTCGGTCAGCTCGATTGGTGGGGGCAGCGGTGGCGGTGCAGCTGCTTCTTCTGCCGACGGAGCCACCATTAATGGCCAGCATGCCGGCAGCCGCGGCAACTTGGCCACCGGAGCCGCCCAGCCGGCGGCGGATGGCAGTCAGTCGGATTTGGCCAACAACAATGCGAGCAACGGAAGCACGAAGGCGCTAAAGTCGGCCGCTGGTGCCGCTGCTACCCCTGCCGGCGTCGCCGTGACCGCGGAGCCGTACAATCCGCTGAAGCAGATGCTGGTAACCATTGAGCACAAGATCCGGAACCTGGAGAAGCGCAAGGTGAGTCCGCAGGGTCGTAGAGGTGGCACCTGTACGGGGCAGAGGGGACAAAGGATCGGCAGCATGGCCCACCATTTTTATTTTCATTCTCTCGGTGTTGCTTTGTTTCGTTTTGCGCGCACCCCGCACACCCCTCGTTTCTCGTGCTTTCTCGGGGCGACGCCATGTTTTCTACAGCGCACAGCGCTGCCAGATCTAGCGCAGCGGCCGGCATGCCGAATAGAACAATTCCGCGAAATTGAGTCACCTAGCAGTTTTGTGTTTTATAATATATTTAACAAGCTTAGAGCAGATACCAATGGCATTTAACTTGGCTAACAATCTTGTCTTATTGCCAGTTGTGGACAGAAAATCAACATATTTAACAGACAGCTGTGCGTGTAAGACATCTGGCCACGCCAATGTCTGCAAATAATTTAGCAAATTTTTTGTTTTTATAGAATTGTTTACCGCAAAATTGTTTCTTTTGTTGCAAATAATATTTTTAAATTGGGAAATGTATGTTTGATTTATTTTTCGTGTCTTTTTTATAAACAGACAAAGCTGGAATCATACCGCGCCATCCAGAGCAGCGGCAAGGAATTGAGCGGCGACCAGGCCTCGGCAGTGGCCAAATACGATGCAGTTCTGGCCAATCTGGAGTTTGCCCGCGAGCTGGCCAAGCAGATGCAGCAGCAGTCCAAGGAGGCCGAAAAGGAGCAGAAAAAGCAGGCTCGAAAGGTAAGCCAGTGCTGGTGGCCCACATTTAAGACAAACAATGTAATTTCTTGTGTGTGTTTTGTTTTGCAGGACAACCAGGCAAAGACGCTGGCTGAGACGGCCAAGATCCGCGAGGTTCTGATCATTCAGAACGTGCTTAACTGCTTCAACGATGAACAAGTCCGCAACGATTTTCTGGCCGGCGAGAATGGAGCGAAAAAGCTGGAAAGCAGTGAATTGGAAGTTCTGGAGAAATTGTAAGTTTAGTTTTTGGTTAAATAAATATAGTATAAACGCCCTAGAGGCCATAGTTCAAAGTTTCAGTGGCCTGTAAAGCTGCTAAGCGATCTGTCGACACGCCAAATTAGATTTCTCACAGTTTTAACGGCATAACTAATACGTAACTTAAAGTAAAAACTAGGTTTTTTCTTTAAAATGGCAGATAAAGTGTGAAAATATCAGTGAGTCTTTCAAAGATGACTTTTCACTTGCTAAAAAAATAAAATAAAACTCACTTACAGGGCATTTTCCGTTATTAAATGCTCCTATGCCTTTTCTAATTTAATTTAATTCTTTTTCCAGCTGCCTGGAGACGCAAACTCGTCGCCCCGAGAC
This sequence comes from Drosophila anomelani, assembly GCA_035045905.1. Lineage (NCBI taxonomy): Eukaryota > Metazoa > Arthropoda > Insecta > Diptera > Drosophilidae > Drosophila > Drosophila anomelani. The sequence continues at coordinate 19,165,007 of JAWNOO010000165.1, forward strand.
TGCTGACGATGTCAGTTTCATTGCCACTGCCCAGAAGTCAGCGGAACTTTTTGCTTCGACCATCAATGCCCGACCCAAGAACTTCGGGGATATAACGTTCGAGAAGTTGCGCAGTCTGTTCCAGCAAATCCAGGACAGTGGCTACTTGGACAAGTACTATCAGGTGGAGAATGCGGTGGCCAATAGCACGGACAGTGGCACTGGAAGCGGCGAAGGGGATGGCGGCGTTGACTTGCTGAACGATGGCTCTGGCGGCGATCTGGATACTGAGCTGCCATCGGAGCCATCGGCCCGCAATTCTCTAGAGGAAGGTCTGGACAAATTACATCTTGGAGGACCACCGGAACTAGAGCAGCATCATCCACCACAGCATCAGCAGCAACCAGAGCGTCCGGGGGGGCATCTTTTGTTGGAGCAGCAACAGCAGCACCAGCAAGCTCGTCTACTTGAGCAACAGCAGAGCTTGGTGGTCCAGCAGCAGCAGCAGCTGCCTCAGGTTTACCAAGCTGCCCCTCCGGCTGGGGGAACCACCACCCCAGTGCATGTCCTGTATGCACCAGCACCGCCTCCACAGCAACAGCAGCAGCAGCAGCCGCCGCACCCTCACCAGCTGCTGAGCAGCCCCGTGAATCTCCAGGCATTGCAGACGGGAGGTGCTGGAGCAGCTCCTCAGCCGCCACAACAGCAACAGCAGCAGGCGCATCCGCCTCCGCCCCATTTTGCTCCGAATGTGCGGGCCGTGGAACAGAACTACTTCAAGCCGGCGCCACCACATCCGCAGGCTGGTGGATTGCAGGCACCAGCACCGACACCACAGCAGCAGCAGCAGCAACAGCAATTCATGCAACAGCTGCGTCCCTTGGCGGAGGTTTTGGGCGGCACAGGAAGCTTCCTTTTTCTGCAGGACAGTGAACTGGACAATCCTGAAGGCCTAGCACCCCCGCCGCCTCCCAACAATCAGGGATTGGTGTTTGATAACCAGCAGCAGAACCATGTCGACGAACCACCGCAAGCCATACAAACGCTGACCTTCACCAATCAGTCGTTTCCCTCGCAGCAGCAGCAGCAACAGCCGAAGCCCCAGCAGCAGGCTCCTCCACCGCAGCAGCAGCAGCAACTCTTCTCGCCTGTCCTGATCCACGAGCAGCGCCAGCAACAGCAGCAGCCCCAGCCCATGTTGATTATGCCGCGTCTGCCCAACCAGCAGCCAGCTCCACAGGGAATTGGCATGCAGCCGGGCGATGTGACCTCCGTCTTTCCATATGACGGCCCAGTGGTTACCTACGACCAGCGCATCCAGCAGCAGCTCAAACAACAGCAACAACAACAGCAGATTCAGCAGCAGCAGCAACAGCAGCTGGATGAGCCGTCGCCTGGGAACAACGCTTCCAATGCGAGTGGAACTGGCAGCGATGTAGTGCTGGAGAGCAATGAATGGCGCAGCAATGACACAAACACCGCCGCCACAGTTGCACTCACCAATGTCCTCAAGGGTGGTGAGCCCACGCCACCGGCACCGCCCACCAAGTGGAGCTCGGAGATGAATGCCATGAGCAGCGCGGCATCAAACGGCAGCAGCAGCAACACCAGCCACAAGCAGGAGTGGGCCGCGCCCAGGGACAACAGTGCGGGCCGTGGTGGCAACGGAGGAGGCGGCGGCGGAGGCGGTTATGCGGACAACGAGGGAGGAAACAATCATTGGAACTCGCAGGGCGATGGCCGTCGTAACTCTGGCAATTACCAGCGTCGCAGCGGCGGAGACCGGGATCGGGATCGTGATCAGGGCACGCGTGGCGATGATCGGCGCAACGGTGGCGTTGACAGAGGAAACTATCGTTCGCGTCAATACGGCAACTCCTCCAACCAGAACGGACGCAATTCCGGCGGTGGCGGCGGCGTTTACTTCCGCAACAATGATACCGGCAATGGAGGCGGTGGCGGTAACAACTACTACCAGAACGGAGGAGGCGGGGGCAATGGTCCCTACAACAAGGAGTCCCGCTACGAGTCCTCCGGCGGAAGCTATCGGGGACAGCGCGGCGTCAACCAGCAGCGGAATGGCAACGGTTCTTACGGCGGCGGTAGGCCCATGGGTGACCGTGGCGGACGCGGCGGAGGAGCGGGCAACCAGGGCGGTGGCTACATAAGCCGCCAGAATCAGTCCCAGCAGCGCATGCCCCTCGGCTTGGAGAATAAAAACTGAACAGCAAACAATACGTATTAACAGAAAAAAGAAAAACAACAACAAAACATAAAGAAACGTCAACTTCATTCGAGATCCATACACAAAAACACAACGGAAACCAATCATCAACATACAACAAACACAAGTAATGGCCACGTAGACGTACAATTATCGTTACGTTGAATAGGGAAACAACTCTCAACCAGAATATTAATGGGATTCTACAATAAAATAATACGAATCCCTTAGAACGCGAAGGGAAAGCAAAAGAAATCGAAGGAGAGGCAGAAAACAAATTTGCACGTATTTTTTAATATAACTTACACTTATATTTCCCTTAATTATGGTTTATTTAAATAATGTATTAATAATAAAACAAAATAGTTGTTAGAAACACACACACACACACACACACAAGGACTACAACAAACATCCTTATACAGGAAGGCAAGCGCTCGCTCTACGGGTTTCTAAAACTCCCAAGAAAACACAGAACCGGAGGATGGCAAGAACGAAAAAGATGAGCAGAAAGTACATAACTCCTCCTCGCCCGACTTCACTCTTTAATACTTATCCCAGTTTCTAGCTGCGTTGAAGCTGACAAGCGATAATTACCAGATGTGTCGAGAGAGAAATGAGAAACATAAAAAGTATTTATACGTCTAGCAATTAAATTAAACGATTCTGAAACAAAAATACAAAATAATTACTATTACCTATATATATAAACGATGGATAAATATATATATTTATATAGTTTGTGCTCCACACTGTCATGCTCTATCCAATATACTTCAACACCTATTTGTTTTTTGCCAAACTTTTACACGAAACACAAACAACAAAAAAAAAAGAAAATACAATACAAAAACCACGTATGAAAAATAATAGATGTAATTATAATACTATGTGGAATGAAGAAGAAGAAGTGGGAGTGCGAGAGCATTATAAATGAAATGAAAATTATGTATTTGCAAAATAGTACATACAACATTAAACAAAATGATAAAAGAGACGATCGTTTTATTTACAAGGTATTCAAAATAGTGGGGGTATTTTTTAATAAGTATCACTGGCGAGGGAAAGAGCGTAGAACGAGCAAATTTATCGCGTTCTTTCCCCTCGCCCACAAGCTGTAGTTCAAGCTACGGCCGCTTGGTGGCGTTTTCGTTTTTCCAATTTTGGGTAACAGCAAAAGGCGGCAGCAAGCGATTGAAAACTGACGTTAATTTGAATTGGAGATTCATTTGAATTCAAATTTGGCTATATTGCATATTAATAAACATATATTTAATTTATTCCTCCTTTTCTGCTTTCGTTTTACTTCCTTGCACAGCACCGGCATCGCAAAGGAACCAAAGACCGGACAATATAAGCGATATACCAAGGCCAGATACAGACGTTAATGGCTCTCTATATACAAGAGCACCTAAAACAAACTATTATTAAAGTATGAATAATAACAATCTATAAACAGAAGGGGGAAGACCCACCGATAAGACATAATTGGAGGCGGCGGTGAGGACAACGCAAGTTAATGTTTGTTCAGTCATTTGTAGGGCTTTTAGAAAACAGCGCAAATTGCTGACATTGCAAAGCAGCATTAAAGCCAATGGTAGGGCACGCAATAATATAATTTCTAAAAATAAATAAATAAATTAATGAATTATTATTTCTTCAGCTTACGGAGACAACATACTTACCCAAGTACGAGGTTTCAGAAGCATTTAGAAGCTTCTGAGCACTAAGGTGGCTTGGTAACTTCCCAAAGAAGCTGCCACCGGCAGCAAAAGCTCCTGCTACCAAACTATAACGAAATTTTGCCAATGATTCCATTAAATTAAATTAAATAAAAACAAAATAAATGTAAACAAAGTCAGGTTGACAGCGTGACCCCATTCCAGCAGATAAAAATATATTAAAACTGCCTTACGGCTAGAATATACCGAAATATACCGAAACAATAACCGGGAAAATCGTTTGAATTTGAAAATAAACCACCAAATATTGCCTTTATTTTTTTTGATCCCATCTTTTAAATAAAACAATCATATTTCGTGTAGGAATTTTCTCTTATTTCATTCGTTTATTTTTACAAAACGTTCAGCTAATGCCTTGACATTTATTAAATCGAAAAAAGTCTCATTTGCTAATTGCGCGTTGTGTTTTTCTTTTTCATTTTTAATCATTTGGAATTGTGTTGTATATATACAGACATAGTTGCTACATAAATAATACAAATTTGTTGTTGTATCCATACTTAAGAAAACAAGGCAGAGCACAGGTAAATCGCGCTCCAAAAATATAAATCCAGATCGGTTTCAGAGCAAGATATCCTTTCAATTCAAAAAACATTTTAGTGGGGAATTGCTTCAAGTGCGCTTCGCATTTCGTTACATTGCTTTGCTTTGCTTTCGCCTGTCACATTGTTTTAACTACAATTTCGCTATCGTAAATATATATATTTTTTAGTTAAATATTTCATACTTGTTTTGCATAATACTTTGCCTGTTTTGGTTTTCACACACTCTCTCTCGCAAGCGAATCAATCAATAAACAAAGTTCTTTTGTTGTCTTATTCATAATTTTGATAGTTTTCTATGTTGTGTGTGTTTGTTTTTTGATTTTGCCTTTACATTATACATAAACTAAGGTTAACTGCTCACATTTATTTTGTTGATAAACTTTAGAGTGTATACATATGGTACTTTGTATATTTCTATATAAATTTGTATCGTATAATCTGTTGTGTTGTGTGGTGTGGTGTGTGTTTGTATGTTTTGCTAGGAAACAACGACTGGAAACGACTTTGAGCCGTTCTTTCAGGGGGCTCAGAAGAATTGAACCCCCGTTTTTTTTTTGTTAAATAACATGCAATTCATCTCTGTCTCTCTCTCTTGTTTGTAACATTTAACGTTTTCTTAATGAATTCGGCTAATTACTAAAAAAAAGACACTGTTTTCTTGCTTAGACAATCCCATGTATATAATGCTCTATATATATATATCTCTCTCTGACAAATCTGCCTCGATTTCTACATCAGGACGCAGCATTTGCGACTGGAACTGGTGCTGTCGCTGACCACATCCCCGGTGATGCCGCTGAACTTGTTCACCGAACTGCTTGCCGGCGAGGATACCTCAAAGTCCGAGATTAGGCTACCACCCATTCCCAATGGCTGTGTGGATATGGGTGCTGATCCGTTGCTGTTGTTGCCATTGTTGTTGTTATTGTTGTTGCTGGTGTTAAGATTGTTGTTATTGTTGTTGTTGCCACTGCTACCGCCGGCTCCTAAAACAGAACCATTAATTGGAGCAGTTGAAGCTAGAATTGGATTGGTGGCATTGCTTGTTGCTTGTTGTTGGGATGACAATTCGAAATTATTGAGTACGTTGCGGGAAAGCGAGCGCTGCTTTTTCAAATTCGCTAAGGTGGCGCCATAGCCATCGAGGGCAACATGTTGCTGCTGCTGCTGCTGCTGCAGATGTTGCTGTTGTTGCTGCAACATGAGCGCATGTTGCTGGAGCTGCTGCTGTTGCTGCTGCTGCTGGAGATGTTGCTGATGATGATGCGTGCTGTTGGTGTCTGGATGTTTTGATGATGATGATGATGATGATGATGCGAAGCGGGCAGGCAGACGACACAAAACGGGCGAAACGAGGCACAACAACGATAACAAGGAACAAAAAAAAATATATATATTTTATATATATTGAAACAGAAACAAGCAAATGTTATTTAACTTTTTTTCCTTTCCTTTTTTCCCAGAGAGTTAAGTTTTACGAATACCCCTTGACCAAGGAAAATGTAGTGTGGTTAGTTTCATGAGATGAATGTTATATGCGGGTTTGTTAATCTTTTATTTAAAGCCATACATTTATATTTTGTAATGGGTTTTTTTAATATTAGAATTACTCGGGGAATTCGGGGAATCTTTTTACAGTCAGAAGCCTAAAACTCATTGATGGAGTCGTTTCCCACCCTATAAAGTATATATATTCTTGATCAGAACTTAAAGCTGAATCAAACTAAGCACCTTTGGTTAAAAAACAAAGATTTAAAATTTTTTTAATTTTTTGAAAAAATGGTAAGGGGTACCAACATGATTTTTTTCAAAAATTGACAAAAAATGAAATCTTAAAATTGGCTTTATTGAGTATGCAGATTTAATTTCATATTAAAAACGAACATAAAACTGATTTCAGAATTGAAATTAAAGCATTTTTGGCGAAGTTATGATATTTCAAACATTAATTTGTCCATAAAAAATGTAATAAAAAATTATTGATTTGCAGTTTTTCAATGATCATAACTTGGCCAAAAAAGGAAATTTGAAAAGAAAATTGGACAATTAAAGTATGTAGATTTATTATCCTCCTAAAAACTAACACAGAACTGCTCTCAGAATTAAAATAAAGGCATTTTTGTGTTAGTTATGATATTTTTAAACTTTAATTTGTCCAAAAAATATAATAAAAAATGATTAATTTAAAGTTTTTCAACTATCATAACTTGGCCAAAAAGGACAAACTTGGTTAATTAAGTATGCAGATTTATTATCGTTCTAAAAACTAACTCTGAACTGCTCTCAGAATTAAAATTAAAGCATTTTTGTTTTAGTTATGATATTTTAAACTTTAATTTGTCCATAAAAATATAATAAAAATTATTGATTGAATTCGGGGCAATTTTTGACAGTCGGAAGCTTAAAACTCATCGAAGGAGTCATTTACGACCCTATAAATCATATATATTCTTGATCAGGACGAAAAGGAGAATCAAACTAGTAAGCCTTTGGTAGAAAAAACGTTTTTAATAATTTTTCCAATTTTTGTAAAAAATGTTAAGGGGTACCATCATGATTTTTTTGCAAAAATTGGAAAAAAATTAAATCTTAAAATTGGCTTAATTGAGAATGCAGATTTATTATCCTAATGAAAACTAACGCAAATTTGCTTTCAGAATTGAAATTAATGATTTTTTAACTTAGTTATGAATTTTTAAAGTTTAATTTGTCGATCAAATTTATTATATAAAAATAATGATTTAAGAAGAATTCGTGGTTTTTTTACTTAAAGTCAGAAAACGAAAACTCATCCAAGAAATCGTTTCTGACCCCAGCTTCGTCTTCCTTTTAATTCTCCCATTTTATTTCTATAAAATCCTAATTTAACAGCATTTAAAAGATTCAAATATTAAATTGTGAAGTTTTTTTTTAAGTAAAAAAGCAATAAAAGAAAAAAGCTATGTATGTTTGCAAGTTAAAATATAACATAAAGTGTTTGTTATCTTTTAAATAGGTTTGCTTGTATAAATATAATAATTAAATAAAACAAAATAACAATACGAATTCTCAATTTTTAAGAATTTTCCTTTCCTGTTTGCTTTCCTCTTACGAAAAACTTGCACATATTTTCTAGAAACTTTTCCTTATTCCCTACAGCACACTCTCTAGTCGATCTTTCTACTCGGGCTGTGTTGGCGGTGTGTTTGCTTGTTGGAAGTATTTTCATTTCCATTTTAGTAGAGTCGTTAAATAAACATTAAACATTGACATTGACACGGGGACAGAATGGCGCTTAAGCAGGACTCTTTCCGTGATACGTTGACGCTCCTTGGGAGCCAAAATGGGGCGGCGGATGACTGAATGAATAGGTGGCGGGCTGGGTGGGTGATTGTAGTGGCGGTGGGATAGGGAAAAGCGGAAGCAAGCCTGACACGTGGCCACGTGGTTGTTGACTTACCCACAAGGACGGTGACCTGAACGTTAATCTTTCCATTGGCAGCTTCCTTGGACGACTGGATTTGTACGGCCTCGGCACTAGCCGCTGTACCCTTTTCGGTGAGTATAACAGCCGCCGCCGATGTGGCCCGCTGCATATCGGAAACGGCACCACCGGCGGCCTTTAGGCGGAGCAGCTCATCGTTTTCCCGGCCGTCTGGCGGACGTCGCGGTTGATAGGAATGTGTGGCGGTGGCCGTCAATGCGGCGGATGATGTTATCATGGCATTATCCAGCGTATCGGCGGACTTGGAGTGCGGCAGTATTAGTTGGCCATTCGAACTGCCGGTCGAGGTACGCTTTTCGCCATTGTTGTTGCCATTGTAACCATTGTAGCCATTGGTCAGCGGATCTCCGATGGCGGCGCAGGAGGGGGGAGCCTCCGAAGAAGCCGTCGCCTCCTGGGCCTGCAGGCGAAGGCGCGTCTCCTCGACGGCATCCTTTTTGGTTGTCAGCGTTTTGTCACGCAAGCTAGTACGACGCACCGATTGGGCTCTGTTTGAAAGGGAAAATAATGATAAAATATATATTTTTTGATCATTTTTAATATCAAAAGTAACCTGGTGTTGTTGCTCTGTGAGCGTCGCACACGCCGTCGCTGCGCTTCGGCCAGTCGTTTGCTCTCCTGCTCCGTTTTCAGCTGCTCAATGCGTTCCCTGATCTCGGGATCTTCACAAATATCTAAAAAAATATGGAAAACCAATAAATGTTAATAAAAAATATATTAAATGAATTTATGGCCTTTGAGGGAAGCGCTTTACATCATTTCCATTATCAAATTAATGATAATTTATGGCTCAATTTCATATGCATGTTCATTTCTTTTACCAAGGCTTTGGCCTGCGTCTGACTTTATTCCCATAACCTTTTCACATATATATATATTCTCACCTGAGGGCGTCTCATCGTCCTTGTTGCGAACATTTAAATCAGCACCGCATTGGGCCAGCATCTCCAGCACCTCCAGCTGGAAATAAATAAATGGGAAAATGCATTTTAAATGATTCCATTGTTCGCAGATCATTTCACTTACATGTCCCCAGCAGGCGGCCGCATGCACCGGCGTCCACAGATCCTTGTCCATGGCATCCACATTGACATGCTGTTCCAGCAAAAACTCCACCACCCGGACATATCCATTGGCGGCGGCTATGTGCAGCTGAAGGAATAATAGAGATAAATCAAATGTTATTTACTGCAGAGTCTGGGTTAAACTCAGGACGCCTTCCACTCCACTTACTGGTGTGGCACACTGGTAGTCTGGCTCCTCCAGATCCCCACCGGTGCGGGCCAGCTCCATGAGGTCACGCAGCATAATCCGTTCCGTGGAGGAGCGCGTCTCATCGATCAGCTCCTGGGTAACGCCCCGCTGCGCCATCTCGCCCTCGATAAAGTCCAACGTATTCTCATCGTCGCACAGGTCGTAGGGCATATTGCCATCGGTGTTAACGGCCAGCAGATTGGCTCCGTGCCGGATGAGAATGCGCACCAGCTCCAGGTGGCCGCAGGTGGCTGCCGCATGCAGCGGCGTCCACTTATCACTGTCCTGCGCATCCACATTTGCCCCATACTCGAGCAGAAGCTGCAGCATCTCCACGTTGTTATCAATGCACGCCTGATGCATTGCCGTCAGTCCGTCCTCGTTGGCCGCATCCGGCGTGATGCCGTGCTGCAGCAATGCCGCCACCTCGGGCATATCGTTCCTGGAGGCTGCCTCCAGCAGCACCACACTGTTCTCGAAGGATATGTGCCGTCTTCCGCTTAGCGTACCCGAACCGTTGGCATGCCGGAAATGATGCGTGGTATCCCCATGGTTCCCATTTAGCAGACTGTTGCCGAGGGATCCGCTTCCGGTTCCGCTGCCGCCGCTACCTGTGTTGCCCTTCGCCCGCTGCAGCTTGGCCCACTCCTTCTCCTTTTGACGAGCCAACTTAAGCTGCTGGCCACGGCGTCTAATTGGGTTTTTGAAAAGAGATTGAGATTTTGGTTATTAGTTATGGATATTTAATACGTTTAACAAAATAAAGGAAGGAGTCAGAGGAAGTTCATAGACGCTAACTAAGGATTTTCTTTGGATCCTTTAAATTTGATTAAAATGAATACTGTTTATATATGATTTTTCAAAGGAATTCAGTTATTAAATGGAAAAAATGTAAAACTACTTTTAAAACATAAAAAAAAGCGAAAGATTTCCAATGAAATAATTAACAATTAAAGCAAGAGTAAGCAAGGCTTTGAATTAGATTAAAAATTTAATTAAAAAACCTAGAATTTAATTAATTTATGGAAAGCTTAAACCATTTTTTATAGCTTTTAACTTACAATCTGGCCAACTGGAGTCGCTCATGGGTGGGCAGACTCTCCACAGTCTGCATCTCGGCCACCAGGTCGGCATGCTCCATTTTGAGCTGCTTGGTGTAGCTGGCATCCTCCTGGCTCTTGCGCTGTATTAAAATGCCCTTGATCATGTTGGGGATTTGGAGGATGCTGGGGGTTGGGATGGGATGGGATGGGATATGTCTTTCAAAAGAGTGCTCGTCGCTCTCGGGCTCTCTACAATTATTCTGTACAATTTTATAGCATTTGATAGCAACAATTTGTGGGGCTTGTGTTTGTGCTGATGTCGCTCGTCGTTGTGTCCGCATGCATTTGTATGCAAATTGTAATTTGCATCTTTGAATTTGATTTGATTGCGAGTGCTGTTGTTGCTGTCTGTGGCGGTTCTTATTGTTGCCCTCCGTCGATGTTGCTTGTTGCTCGTTGCTCAGTGTTTGGATAGCTGGTGCTCCTGGTGCTGCTGCTGCAGCAGCTGTTGCTGCTCCCTTACTCCTGGTCAACACCCGAGGCTGCTCTCATGGCAACTACCACACATTTATCCTTGGGTCTTGTGCTGGCTGTCCTGTCCTGTCCGGATCCTTTGTGTTTACTTATGATTTGCTTCACCCAGCTGTTGATATTTGCCAAAGCTCGCCGCTCGCTTTTCACCGAACTTTTCGTTGTAAACTCTGCAAAAATCAGAATAAAATACGTACATATATAATATTTCATAAAGTTGCATATAGTTTATATATTTTCCTTGAAGCTCAACTCTTAAATCTAGCTGCCTGATAAATTGTGGCATGATAAATGATTCCACAGAGAGGCGAGTGGAGGGTCAGAGCAATCGTGTTAATGGATCTCCCGTTTTCATGAAGCCCCAAACTATCATTCTCTACTTTTTTTTTATTTTCTTCGCCTTTCTTTTATTTTATTTTATGACTTGAACACGCTTTCTTTACTCTTCTAGCCAAGGTGAATTCACCTTTTGGTGTGTGATTTATTATCACATTGGGATTAATGGTAAATCTGGGAAATATAACAGCTTTTTGAGTAAAGAAAAGTATATAGTTTTCAGGGCCTTAAAATAGTTTAGAAATTTGTTTAGAGAATTAATATACATTTTAGGTTTTTAGGGTATAATTTTATAAGAAATTGGCAAGCTTAAGAAACCTCTGCAATTGTTTTAGATTTTCTAAAATAAAAACAACTAATTAAAATACATTTTTAATGTAAAGAACTTGTACTTTGTTTTTTATTTTGTTTACAAAAATAAATTGAATTTCTTTTAAACTTTCCTTGGAGTTTTCCCTTAGAGTATTCAAACTTTCTGATATCCTAAAACCAGACTGACCCTTGGTAATGGCTCTTTTATTTTTTTGGGTGCGTTCAAGTATAAGTATGTAATGCTGATGACGCATGTGTCCTTGCTCCCTTAACCCTCTGATGCCACCGGATTTGCCCCTATACTCTCGACCTGTCATCGATAGCCGGGCCAATGTCTTGAATAAGTTTTAGCCGGGGCTTCGTGGAAATTGCATGCCAAGGAGCCATCATCGAGTTAAGTTTACTTAGCTCGGTTCAGGCCACAAGCCCAATCTCATGTGCAGCCAGTTTGATCCTGCGAATAAATGTGTCTTATCCTAGATGGGCCAACAAAGGGAATTGCTAAGTGGACTTGCAGCAAGTGGAGCGCCAAGCTTTTTAAAGACTTACTGCCGTACAAAAAAGGACGAAGGCATTAAGTCGCTAATTTACTATGCCCTCAGTGCAAAAAAGGGAGCTTAAAAGGCAGTTAAAAAGTGAGGAGAAAATAATTTAAAACCTCCGAGTTTCCAGGTGAGTTTCCAGCCAAAGTTATTAATCCTAAAGGTGGTTTCTTTGAGGTTTTATTAAGAAAACAAACACATATTTATGCCATCCATCAAATATTTCCTCCCTAAGCCATTAAACAATTTCCATATGAACAATCTCAAGCTCAATTTCACGGCGAAGGTAACAACAAAGCAAAGAAACATTTACTAAACTAACAATCAATCATCATCCTTCGTAAAACTTTCTACCTTGCTGCTCTTAATCTTCATCTTTTATTGGAAGTATATATATATCCGTATCTGTATCTGTATCAATTTCTATTTGATGCGCAAAATAAAGTTCATTATCATAAATTGCAATTATTTTTTGCCTTTTGGAATATGCCATAAATGCATATATGCAGTCATTAAATGAACAATTTAAATCGAATATCGATTATCCTGAGCTGCTTGCTGGCTGGCATATATAGAACACACCCTTTTGGGCATCCTGTTACATGAATATCCTTGAAGTGGATAGATGGGAAATTGCAGCCATTAAGGAAATGTTCATTTATGAATTTTGTCAGTTGCAACATTCGCTTTTCTCTTGCCACAAAAGACTTCTACTATGTAAATGTGAGTGTGTTCGATTATGGGATATGCAAAAACAACTACTGCCATCGACTGCTGAAATAACAATGAGTTTTTTTTGGGGGGGAGGAATCCCTCTCCCTACGCACACCATGGCGTATGCGTGTTATCTCTGCGGTCCGTCAGGCTCTCCCTCTGCTGCTGCTGTTGTTGTGCGTGCTTGGAACTTTATGTTATTAATTTTGCACGCCTCGTTTTAAGCTGAATATTTATGCAACTATTTAATGGCAATAGCGCCAATAAGTTACGCGTTAAAGGCAGACATTCGAGATACCTATTTAAAGATAGGGGAAAGCAAGGCATAAACAACATTTCGAATAAATAAAAGCCAAGCAGTTTCAGCTGGATATTTATGAAACTGTTTAGTGTTAATAATTTACCAGTTAAAATGGGCAATAAGGAAAGCAATTTATATGGATTTTTTATATTAAAAAGTTTAAATTGTTACCTTTTAATGCATTCTATAAAATATAATCAAAATTAACTATTAAATCTCAGATATTTTAATGAACAACTTAAAGGCAGATCACAAAATATATGATTTTATGAAATACAAAAATATATTTCTATATTTGATTATATTCAGATTTAATTAACCCATTATTTAGTTAGCAAAACCAAGTATTGAATGCCCAAGTCTGTAATTTATGACTTAAATACAAAAATCTATATTTATATTTGATAATATTCAGCCTTAATTTATACATTTACACATTACTTGGCTCAAAGAAATTTAAGACTTAAAAGCAGACATTAACCCATAAAATAGCGAAAGCTCAGCACAAAAAACCCAACGTTAAATACACTTAAAGTAATTTATATTCCCCTCTTTTTCCTTCCATCTGTATTCCTCTCTTTCCTTTGCTCTATCTCTCTCTTTTTTTTTTAGCCAAGTGCCCCCAAACATCAAGGCAAGTGACGAAAGCCACGATGACCTCAAGGAGGTGGCAGAAGGGGCAGGGCAGCTGCAAATGAATGGCACTCGACAGGCGCAATGTGCAACATGAGACAACAACAACAACATAGACCCGCTTAAGGGGGTGGGGGGATGCTAGAAAACACCTTCGGGGCAGCATTCTCATCCCTCAAGTTGGTGACGAAATCAGCCAAAGGCCAGCGGCCAAGGAATCCCTTTCTTCCTCTCTAATGAATGCCAGCAAAAGCAACAGCAAGGCACCAGATGGGTACAGTTTAACCTCTCTTAGGAAGATGAATCGGATTTCTATATCTTATATCTAACATTTATAAACTAAATCAGTTTCTAAATATTTAAGGTCTTCTGTAAGGTCCTAAAATAAATGATAATAGTTTAGTGATTCAAAAAATATTAAAACAAAGTCGGTAAACGAATTTTTTAAGAACTTTGTTGGTGCTTTTTAACTTTTTAAATAAGTTAATAAATATTATCCTTATTATAATATATAAAATTATATAAATACTTCCTAAATATACTCTTAAACCCTTAATAAGTAATTGAATTAATTAACAAATTATAATTATAAACCTGCAACCGGCAATTAAAAATCTCTTCTGCTCTTCGTATAGATTTTTTCTCTTAAATTTTGTGTTAATAAAACCCCTCGAGTGCGGTTTTATATTATCCTCTTACACTTTCTCACATAATTATTTTCATTTTTTGCCATTAATAAAAATTTCCAATTAAAAATATTCCATTCAGCCCCCGCAGCCGTCACGCGTTGCTCATTATTGGCCCTTATAGTTTATGGCCAGTGAAGCGTTAGGGTTCCGCTTAATTAGCAGCCACTGTAAGCCGGAAAAGGTGAGAGGAGCCAGCAGGAAGGAGGGAGCGGGGTGCTGGGAAAGCGAGGGTGGCCTTTCCGAGTGGGTGTTGGGTCGTACTGTACTTGTGGCGGCTCTCGAGTGTCGGCCGCTCTTGCATGTGTGCTCGAGGGCAGCGAATTATGTGCTTGCACCGAGTGCAAGTGCATTAGCACCCACCAAAGGGGGGAAGCCAGGAGGGAAGTGCAGTGGCGAGAGTGCCACAGGACTGGCAGGATGTTTGCCTTAACTGCCGCCGCCCAAGTGCTTCCCTGCGAGGCCATTGCAATGTCTGCCACTGACTGGGGCCCGGCTTGGGCTTTGGCTTCCACCAAAAAACCAAAAAGTGTGCCACGAAAAACAGAGCCAACATAGGCATAGGCCACACACCCACATGGAAAAGGTAATGGAAATTATAGTTACTACATCTCGTGGCTTGCTCTTTTTAGAAGGTTTGTTCAGTTTTATAGCCCACTTTTTATTTGCTTAATAAAAGCTTATAATATTCTTTATTTGCACAGCTGACTGGGGCCTGGTTTAAGCTTGTTATGTAAATATTTTGAAATTAAACCAAAATTGAATTATTTTAATAAAGAAAAGATTTTGAAAGTGAAGTAGATTTTGAGTTTAAACCTTGAGGTATTGAAATATTTACTTTTGAGTGAGTTTAATGTAATAATTTAATAAATTAAAGCTATTTGCAAAACAGATTTTTGTCAAGGTAATCAAAACATTTCAGACTTATAATATAAGTACAAAAATGTATAAATATTCTATATAAAATCTGAAATAAATAAAGTTTATATTCTTATTTGTGTATTAAATCAAGGTTGATTTTAAACATCAATCAAACAAAGATATTCTCTTATTCTTTTAATTTAAAAACATCTTCAGCCAGTTTGCGTTTTAAGTGTTGTTCATAAATTCTCATAATCTTCACAAGCTGACCCTAAATCACTTAAGCAACATAAAAAGGATCTTATGGGAATATTATATGCCATTTTATAACCTTCTTTTAAATAAATCAAGAAATCATCACTTGATTTAGTTTTGGGTCTCTTTTCTAAACTTTTGATAAATGTGAATGAGTTTAAAAATACAAATCTAAATATATTTATAAAGGAAACATATTAGGAAATTATTCAACATAACAATCTGTGTTTTAATAGCACTTATTTATTTTTGGGCTTAGAAAACCTTCCCTCAAGATTTTCTTAGAAATAAATTTCAAGAGAAAGTAAAACATATTAAATAAATTTCAAGAGGGTATTTTTTTTAAGGAGACTTTCCCTAGAAACCCCTTTTAAATTTTCGCTACCTTTGGCATTGCCAGTGCCACTGTTGTGTGTGGCACGTTGCTTCTGTTGCCGTTGTGTTTGGCCCCAAAAATGAAAATCAAATAAAGCGATTGCACGTGAGCCAAGTCTCGAGTCAGGTCGAGTGGAGTGGCTAGGAGGAGGAGTCGAGAGCCGGACTGAGCCGAACTGCAGGCCGGGTTGACGGGTGCCCTGAGCCTCCGCCGAGACTGGGGGAAAAATGCGAATTGGGTTTCCAACTTTGTTGTTTCCGCTTTGTTGACTCTTGCCCCGGCTCGGCCGGTCCGACGCCCATTCTGGCCGAAAAGTGGAAGAGGGTGAAGGGAACGTGGCTCATGCAAATTAAATTTCAGTGCTGATTTGTCTGCATTGCTGCGTCGTAGCCGTCGTCGTCTCGCAACGGGGTCACAGGTGTATTTTGTGCCAGTTAAAGTTCGTTTCATTTCGTTTCTTTGTTAGGTTTTTGCCGCCGTTTTTTTTTAGGGACAGGTCCCCAAGGATCCCGACAGAGAGGGACTAAAACTCCCAGTGACTGGGCCAAAATGGACAGGGCCATGTCACTTTTGGGGCCACTGAGCAAAAGCTTAGCCAGCTTACCCATAAGCGACAGCAAAATAATGCTTACGAGCACAAACACAAAATAATGAGGGGACTTCACATGAGATTTGAACGAGTTGAAATGAATTGCTGCTCTCAGGGAGGTGAGGTTTTATATATTTCGGCAGACACAGAGAAACTCTAAAACCTTTTGCTGAATTTTGTGGAATTTTCTGCAAGGACAACTCAGTTTCTGGAGGTGTGGCTAGAGCTGCACGAAATAGTAAAATAATTAAATGCCCCCCAAGCTTCTGCTTTCCTAAACTTTACTACTTGTCTAGAGAACTTTTGTTTTTAATTGTTTTCATATAATTTTCACTCGAAGTTGAGGAAATTTGAATACAAGTCTTAAAGTTATTTAACCTTTGTTGAGTGGAAATATCTTTAGTTTAGCATCTGCAAGAAGAACAATTAACTACATATATAAAATAACATATTTAACAATGAATTATATTATAATAAATGCTTTATATTGTTTTTTCTTATATATTAATTTTTATATTATTTTTTTTTAGCAATTTTTCAATTATTTTGTAGTTCTAAAAGCAACCCTTTTAAATCTCTAATCACTTGGAAGTTGGCTACAAATTTAATTTACTAAGCTCACAGCTCCTAATCGTATTCAACAGCTACACCCCACAAAAAATGTGTGTGTGATGCTTTTCCAACTGTAACTTCCTGTTGGGGGCCAGATAATTTCCAACAGAATATGCATAAGCAGTGAGTAAATATCACCGCCTGCAAAACTGCCGGACCAACTTCTATCTCATCGGCTATATGTATGCCTCCTCCTACTCCTTCTCCTCCTCCTGCATTCCTCATCCTCTGGACTAGCTCTCATTTCAAGTTCAGCACCACACTCTCCCACACACATTCGTTCGTTTGGAGGGAAAGTGTCCACAACTGATTATCATGGAGTGCTGTATATCCCATTTGGCCCGGCTGTGATGTGTTCATTTCGCTCGCACTGTCCATTTTCCCCCGAAGCCCCCGCCCCCAGTCCACACACAAATTCACGGCATGACATCCTTCTCTTTCGATCACTGGGAGAAATTGAGCTATCAGGTTTTGGGTGTTAAATTTTTGGAAAAACGTTTATATAATTTCTATAGAAAAATATCTATTTAAAGAGTATTAACCTTGAAATGTAGGTTTGCTAGGAGATCATATACCAAGTATAGTCTTGCTCTCCTCCTCTCCTTGTAGAGTTAATACTTTATGGGTTCGAAAGACACTAGCTTATAAAATTTCAATACCCTTTGGTTTATAATTTCCTCAATTTTCTCTCAGTGCCCTTCGTTGTGAAGCAGTCAACTGGCCAACTGGCGTGCACAATTTAACAGAAGCCTCGGTCATCTCTCAAAATTTAGCACGTCGTCGTGCTAAGACCCAGGACCCGGGCACTCCACCCCTACTACAACACCCCCCTCTCTCTCTCTCTGTACTCAATCAAGTTTACTGATGACACATGTATATATATACATATATATATATATATATACAGAGGAGAAAAACCCCAACGCATACCACCCACTGACAGCATGACGTGGCATGTCCTTGCTCTGATCCCACTTCCTCCTTTTTTTGACCCTCTGACGGCTCCTGGCGTGTCCTGCTGTCCTGCCTTTACTCTCATTTCATTCATTTCATTTTTGTTTAAGCTTCGCCCGCCATCATTTCTGTAATTTTTCTTCACCAGCTTAACGATGTGTCGTCCATATGAATACAAGGTACTTGTGCGAGTTAAAGGATATACATATATACATATGTATAAGGTATGAATAATTGCCAATAAAATGCGCACATTACTAACTGCAGTCTCTTTAAATTATTGGAATTATGGAACTCTGGTTGGGAAAATAAACAAAGTCGTTTACGTCAGGCTTATTTCCGTCACGACAACTTGCGTCTTTTGTGTATCGATTGAAGTTGAGTTTAATAATAGTTGAGGAGGTTTAAAA
Organism: Drosophila anomelani; assembly: GCA_035045905.1. Taxonomy (NCBI): domain Eukaryota; kingdom Metazoa; phylum Arthropoda; class Insecta; order Diptera; family Drosophilidae; genus Drosophila; species Drosophila anomelani. The sequence continues at coordinate 19,183,390 of JAWNOO010000165.1, forward strand.
ATTAATCACTTGGGATTTGCTGGAAATACAGTCATTATATTTCTAAAAATAAATGATTTGAGATTATAACCGAGGGAAGATGCATTAAATTTATACTTTTTATTAAGTTGTTGAGGAGTTTATTTAATTTATTCAATGAGTAATAATCAAATATTAAATAAAACTGCTTTATTTCATATAAATTAATTATTGTTTTTAAGTAAATTATATACTTTATGAAAACTCATACCTCATTTTAATTTAAAAAAAATATTTAGAGCCATTTTAAGACGCCTTTACTTCATATAAAATAATTATTTATATTATCTTTTTTTATATATTTTATAAAACTGTTATTTTCATTTCAATTTAAATATTAAAAATAGCATTTTTATTGCCGTCAGGATGATAAAACTTCCAAGCTGATTAATATTCCGACTTGCTCTTTAAAACTCATTCTGTCCACCTGACGCCGCACACCTTGTTCTTGCCATCTCTCATTTGCCTCACCTCTTCCCTGACCTTTTTGCCTTTTTGTTTACCGCTGTCATTGCGGTCTCGATGACCTTAAAGCGCCACCTACAGTTCAATTGTTTGCGAATCGGTTTAATTATTGCCTCTCGCTCCTCTTCATTTATCGCTTCGCTCGTCCCTTTCGCTCCTGCGGCCGCAGGCTCTCCCTTTTGCCGCCTGTCATTTATTTATATTTACGCCCGCGGCTTATTTTCATTTCGCTGACCCACTGTGTCCCGCCCCCATTTCTCCAACGGGTTTTCCCCTTGCTCAAAGCCCTCCCCATGACACTTTTCCTTATTTCACCCGCCGCCAGCGCCGTCACTGCCGTCGCCTTTGCCCTCCCGCTTGCCCATTTGGCACGTGTCTTTGTTGTTAAATTGCTCTTTATGTTGTTGTTGTTTTTGTTGTTTTGTACTCGGTGTTGTTTTAGTTGTTGCTGCACAGCAAGAAATTATGTTTATCGAACGTATTGATAATGTAATAAATAAATTTAAGGCTAACAACAACAAACCACCCTGGCGTATACGTGATTTTTAACATTAAAGAGTAAAGGGTCGGTCTCTAATGTTAAAAATATTATTGATAACATTGAAATTGATTTTTGAACTAGAAATAAAAAAATAACACTGCGTATACGTAATTTTTGACATAAAATACACAAAAAATCGCGTATACGAAACCGTTTTCTAGCAGTTTTAATAAATTAATTATGAAGTTGAACTAAATAAAATCGAAAATATATTTTTTAACAAATACATTTTTCTCTGTGTGTTCTTAATAATGTTGTTGTTGCGGGTGGCGTCTTTTGTTGCTGTTATTTGTTGTTATTTTGTTGTTGATGTCGTTGTTCTTGTGCGTGGTTGCATTTATTTATGCGAGCGCAAAGAGGAAAATTGTGTCGACGCTTTTCGCTTTTTTTTTACCTTCCCCCCTCCCCCGGTCATCACTTTTTTTTCCTGTACTTTGCAGGTGAAATATTTTTAATTAAAAAATATTTTATTTAAGCGAGTGTCAAGCCCTCACGTCGTCATCATCACCACTTAGTTCCCTTCGTCGCGACTTTTCACTCTTTTCAGTTTTCACTTTCCCCTTTTTTTATTTTAAGCATATCTGCAAGCAGAATTCTTGTCAACTCTTTTTGCCATTAACCTGGCGTTGCCTATTAACCAAGTTAATTGGTTATTTACAAAAAGAGTGTGTGGAAATTGCGAAAGGGTTAAGCAGTATTAAAGAACATTACACATTATGGAGAGGGGAAAGATGTTTAAGTTATTTACTTAAACGGAATAAATGGTGTCTGTGTTTCTCTGATTAAATAAATAAAAAATATAGAAAATATAATTATATATAGCCCTAGAAATTATTTAATTAATGGTGTTCTTTTTGATAAATAAATGTTTACCTTTTCACTGTTAAAACATTGCCCTATTTTATGCATTAATGGTAAGAAATATTTTCACTTTAGCATTGCCAAATGGTCTTACCTAAAAAGAGAAAAATATATAAATTAGAAATTAATACACAATATTTATTTAAATTTAAAATAACAATAAATAAATAATAAATAATAACATTAAATTACCTTAAGTTATCTAAATACTTTGTATTACATTTTCTTTTTCTTTATCACCCACAAAACTTTTTAATCATGATTAGACTTTCCATAACTTTTTCTAGTCAAAGTCCCAACAAGGCATCCCCCCAATGATGGCTCCTGTGTTACAGATTATGACAGACAACGGAGTTTCCCTTCAGTTTTGAGTAAACGGAGCCAATGCAGCCCCCCTTTTACATCCCCTGTTTTATTACCTCCCATATTTGCCTGCATTTTGTTTTACATTGTGATTTTTACTTCTTTTTTTTTGTTGTTCAGGAAGCCTTAATGCAGTTTTCTTGTTGTTCTTGAAAACCACAGCAAAATCCCTTTGAGTGCAGTGTATATATCCCTTGGGCCAAGCAGCAAGCACCATATGCCAACTACACAGTGAAGAAATAAATAATAATAATAATAATATAATATAAAATATATTAAAATTATTAAGAAACTTGTCATTTGCGATTGAATGTTTAAAGAAGTTTTAATTGTTCATAAAAAACTTTCTTTGTTTTCTTTTCCTCTTGTATTTTTAAACATTTTTAAAATAATATAAATATATAATCAATATAAATTTAATTTAAATTCATATTTTAGAGTTTTCTAGACATTCTTAATATTTTAGACATTTTAAAATATTTTTCTTCTGTGTTTGGTTTGGTTGCCGAAAAGTTGTTATCGTTGTCCTTATTGTTGTTACTGTCTTCGATGGCTTCGCCTGTTACCTCCTCTATATATGTACATATATCTATGCGTCCCAGATTTTAAACAAGGTTAGCATACACACACACACACACACACACACCGTCACAACAACACATGACCAAAAGTTTTCCCATTTTCCATTTCCCCCATGCGCTCTACCAAATTCGCTTTTGCCTATTTTTCTTTTTCGGTCATTTGCAATGTGTACGCCATTTTGTAGGGCCCACCGTTAGTCACCTCCATTAGGGCCCCAAAACTCCTGGCAATATACAACAGCCCCCCACCTCACCCCCCTCCCTGTGGCCATACTATACTATTCCCTTTCAAGGGAGGTAACTCCAAAGTGCACCAGCGGGTTGAGGGTTGAGGGTGAGGGTGAGGTAGGAGCCTTTGGGAAACGGTGTCAAACGGATATGCATGTTGATTTAATTTGCACCTTCGTTTAAACGCTCCCCATGCCCATTGTCAGCCCCTCCTGCGTTCGGTGAGTAAATTATTTTTGCGCCCCGCTCGTAAATTAGACCTACATAGGATCGCAGAGCGGGCACTGTTCTAGTTCTACCTATATGTATATATATAGAGTGTACATATAGGAGCAACACACCAGCAGAGGCTCTGCGTCGCTCTGCGTCCTGTGCAAAAATCAACGCCGGCTAATTGCGCGATTTTTATCACCTTCTCCCCCCCCAATATAAATGAGGTCGCAACACCTTGGGGGGAATAAATTATGGCAGAAAAAAAAAGTATAAAGCCAGGACAGGTTATATTATAAGGCAATTGAATTGAATGCCAGATAAAGGTATTATTAATGGAATTCAAATTCTGAGAGTCAAGGGAAAGCTTTATATTTTTGGTAAAAAAAGAGAATGGGAATTGAAGTACTAAGACATTAGTTTTAAGTCACTAATAAAGGCAAGGAAACCTGCAACTTATTAAATAAAATAATTAAAACCAAAGCTTTCTTATAACGTAGCAAAATTATTAATTTATCACGATCATAAAAAATGGAAAACTTTTATTCTGAAGAAGAAGAAAAAATCAGTTTAAAAGTCTCACAACTTAAAACTAATTAAATAAAATAAATAAAACCAAACATCCCTTGTAAAGTCACCAAATTATAAACCCACGACTTATTAAAACCCAAAGACTCCCCATAAAGTGCCTAAAAATTATTAATTTAAACATCCTTCCGGACAGTTTATGTTAATGAACCCATAAGCCTAAATGAACTATTAAAGTTTCCCCTTAATAATCTACTTCTTTGTCCATTACATCAGGTTATTAGCTATCCTTGTGATTAATTAAACTGCAGAAGCCACAAAACGTAGCCGTCGTCATTGAGGCAACCCGCCAACGCTGCGTATGAGTAATGGGCCCATGAATGAAATTCTTTTTATATATTTACTGTGTTTGTGTGTTGTGTGTGGAGAAAAGTTTATTATGCGAACGGACCCCGGCATAACTGTCAGGGAATGTGCCAGCTTGGAGGATGGAGGGTGTGAAGCCCGATTTCGGTAGATGCGGCACGTGTCAGTGGTCCGGCTATTTATTTATTTAGTGGCTTAATAATTGAGCACGTGATCTTATAAATGTTACGACCAGTTTTAGCTCCTATTTCCTGGCCTTTTTTCTTGCTCTCCCCCTGCCCGGTGTGCTTAGACTTCATTTGAGGCACGTAATTGGCTTTTGAGAGTACACACACAGCCGGGCAAATTTGTATTAAAAGCGACTACGGCCACTGGAAGGGTTTAAGAGCAGCTTATATGGGCTTATTATGGACAGGAGGCCGGTGGACGGACTTCAGAGACAGCCGCCGCCGCCATAGCAGACGAAGGCACGTAGCAATAGCAAGGTGGTTACTTAATTGGGTGGGTCAGCAGTGGCAGGTGGGTCCACTTCCTAGGCAGCCCCGCCCTGTGGTCGGCTCTCTACTTCCTGTTATGATTTCAAACTGATGTTTGCCCCATGATGATGATGATGGGGCCATGACAATGCCCACAATTGAGGGCTTAAATGAAAGTTTGCAGGATCAAGACAGGCAGGCGGAGGAAGCTTGCTTATGTCTTTTGAGGATTAAATGAAAAATCAACATCAAATTTGGGTTGCCTTAACTGCGTTCTACTTAAGAAATTGTAGATAAATTTAAGTTAATTAACAAAATTTAATTTTAAACAAAAAATAATAGAAACTCAGTCCCTAAGCTGAGATAAATGTGTTGACCAACGTTTAAATTCAGTTTAAAAGCCAAAAATAACTCTAATCAATTATTTACTTTATTCCAAAAGGTTATGAATTCTCTCCTTGTGAATAATTTATAAATAAATATACATTTTATATAATTTACTTGCCCCATATTTACTAACTTATTCAAGCATATTTTGCGCAGTTCCATAATTTAATAACTTCGGCCCTTCCTTTTGCATAATTTATGCAAATTACTAGGCTGCTTTTCATCTCCACCAAAACTGTCAATTGTTGCGGAAAATTCTGCCACCCAATCAATCAGCTCAAAATAAATTTGGAAAATATTTTCACGCCCTCACAAAAAAAGTAATAGACGAACATAAAATATAGCTCAGGGTCCATTATAAGCTTTTAAATTGGAAAGTTCATTAAAATAATCGCCAATTTGGCATTTAATATGTTTACAAATATAAATGATTGGTAAATCCATGGAAAACCATTTGTTGTTGGCTGTGAAATATCGCGATTGCAGAGCTATGGAAATTTTGGTTGCGGTCGAAGGGAGGTGAAAATGTTCAGAAATAAAATTATTGAGTTTGCACATTTACGCATTTAATGCAGTTTGATATTGCGGATTTATTTATATTTATTTATTTATATTTTACTGAAAGGAATATATCTTTGACCCTTTGAGTTTTTTAAAGGTCAACTTAAAGGTTAATCAATCACATTATCTAAATTTGCTGCTCATTTAAATTGCTATCTATAGCCAGGCACTTATCATGACCATTATCTAGCCACGATATCAGCAGTGGCCTGCCTCTATTTTTATCTACATTCTCAATACGTAAGTTATCTAATGTTATACTAGCAGTAAAAAATTCCATTCGATTATCTCGTTCGTTTGGCTTAACGAGCTTTTCATTGTCTAGTTGGATGGAAAAACTATAAATATACTTCCTTATTTTTTGCCTTTGTGGCAATACCTTAATGAGTGTAAATGCTGCTTAGATACAACTCAATAAATACAATTTCTTAGCTTGGCTTAGAGTAACTCAAAGTTCGGACTTAATACCACAAAATAAAAACTAAGAAAAAGCCGGCTTCAAGCCAAATTGCTGTGAAGCACATGGCACCCAGAAATCAATGCCAGGAGGAGCATAAGGATTCTCTGCTCTTCGAGAAGAAGGAGCCATCTGTGTGGACTGCTTCTTTCGGTTTGCCTTTTTTTCTGTGCAATCGAATCAGGTTTGCCAGTGCCTTCTTCGCTTCTTATCCCATTACTACCGATTTTTCCTTATTTTCCTCTCCACACTTATTTCACTTTGACATTTTCCTTGGCATCTTTTACTGAGATTTCCTTTTTTTTTATTGTTGTTGTTGTTGTTTTTGCCGAATATTTCTTTCCTTTGAACTGGGGAAAATTTACCTTGAATGATATGTGGTGCCTGCACATAGCACATATTGCTATATGCAAAAAGCTCCTTGTGCTAAAGGAAAATGTGTGATCACGGAGAAAAATATTGGAAATATATTACAAGTAATTAATATGAAATAATATATGTTAACAAAAAACCTAAAGATACTTTTTTATAATGTCGAATTATTGCCTTATGAAAGTGCAAAGGAATTTGATGTGAATTCAATTTAATTACAAAAATGTTTTAAAGTATTTTATAATTTAAGTTTGAATCCTTAAATATTTTTGACAAATTTTTAATTCGTCCTTGAGTTTCTAAAATACATAAAAAACTAAACATTTTTCTTCTCAGTTTAAATGTGTGCGTTTATATCCTTTTTTTTAAACACGCTCTGGATCCGATCCCTGCTACTTCCTTCATTTCCACTTCCGACGGCCGCACAATGCACTAAAATAACTGTAAATAACAAATTTGCAAGAGTATGTGTGAAAGACCGCAAATACACACGCAGGACCAACACACATACACCATTACATGCGAGTTCATTGTATAGGCGTACCAGACAGAGACGGGTGAGGGGGAAAACTACGGAAGCGGGCTGCAGGGGGAGGGGGGAAATTGTGGGTCGATGGCATGTGTTCGGAAGGGTCCATAAAAACTGCAAGGATGCAGCAATAAAATGTTGGCACTATAAACGGTTAAGCCACAACAAAAAAGAGAATAAAATCGGAAGAATAAAATCTGGCACAAAATATGTTAAATCGGAACTTTAAAAGAAGGAATACCTTTTGAATTTAAGAAAACTGATGATATTATGCACCAAATTCAGTGAAATATTTTTTATATAAAATATACAATTTTTTGACAACATTTTTAGGTACAATCCCTGATTAATTTAAATAACTTTAAATAAATAAATCACAGAACTCAGTTAAATATTCAAAGCACAAATTTTCAATCTGTTTAATAGCTTTAAAACCTCTCACAGCGATTTACCCTTGGATTCCTTGACAAGAGTCATAGAAATCAGAAACAACCGAAAAAACCCCGCTGGGAGGATAACGTCGCTTTTAAAGTCCTGCCAGTGACCAGCCACAGCAACCCCGCCAGTGACAGGGTTTACCACCTCCAACCAAAGCGAGGTCCAGCATATGCAGGACTCGATTGTTTTTTGTTGTTTTTTTTATTGCCGCTTCTGTTGCCGGCGCCTTGGCCAAAAGCGGGTCGGCTTGGGGTCGTCCGTTACGTTGACAACCTTCCTCACGGGCCCCCTGTTTTTTGCCCCCACTCGAAAAACAACAACAAAAGTGTGTGGCTGTGTGTGTGTGCCAGTTTGACCCACATTTGGAGGCGTGCCGCCGCCCACGATTGTCCTTAGCCGCCATAGCATGCCGCCAGGGTTTATATTGAAATTGCGAAATATTTTTTTCCTACGGCTTCCTTTTTCAATATGTCGCCCACTTATTTGTGGGCGAAAAAGAAAAATACCCTTTAGGGGGCATAAATCGAATCTCTCCTGGTTTGTAACCGGAAATGTAATAGATTATGTTTTATGGGCAAATATCCTTTAGAAATTTAAATCATGATCCTATCACAAAAATAAGGAAATGGAATTGCCTTGCCTGAAAATTATTTTTAATATCACAAAGCCATGAATTTTCTTTTAACTAAAGTTTGTTTCCTTTTTTTATGTGCCATTAAATGTATTGACTTTTTAAAAATAGTCTGCTTACTCACATCCAAAATGAGAGTAATAATATAGCTTGAGTTATATTTTTTTTATAGCATAATTATTTGCATATTTAATATCATGAATTTTCAATTTTTAAAGGCTTCATTAATATTTATTTATTTGCTGATGATGTTTTTCACTTAATTAAAATTGATTTCTATATAAAATGGACATCATTAACCATAAGTTTTTAATTAAGGACCCTTAAATGTACAATTACCAATGACAAAAGGATTCATTCACCTTAATTTCCACTTCATTATGTGGAAATACAAATATCGTTGCCACTGTGAATCACCTTTAAAGTGGACAACCAACCCACTTCGGTCAACATGGCCATTGAATATTTTCACATTTTCCCGATTACTGCTGCAGCTTTCCTTTGGCATTCATTTCATGTCGGACAAAAAGGTACCCAACTCCAAACGACTCCCAACGTTTGACATTTTACACTCATCCACAGGATAAATCCAACATGAACAGGGATATATGAATATATATATATAGAGAGAATGTGCGCCTGTGGGTGGCAGCCTGGGAATTATATAGCATACATTTTGGGGCCCCTAGAATCGAGGATTTAAGTGGCCTTAAGTGGATTAATTTAAATCATTTGTTTCTTGTTATTGTTGCTTGTTTGGCGTCAAATTGTGCGATGCGTTTGCGGTTTTCTTTGGCCGTCATTTTTGATAAATGGATTTTCCATGCGACGAACCATCTCCCTCCCCATTTTTCCATTTTTCCACAGCCTTTTCTTGTTTTTTTTTTTTTTTTTGTCGGTAAGGACGAAATCCATTAAGCCAATGTCTCTACTTGCTTGCCATTTTTACACACGAATGATTTTGAAAATCATTTTCATCTTTCTTCTTTTGTTTGCGGCATAAACAGGAGTGATAAAAAAATTGTTCTTCTCCTTAAAGATATGCAAGAAAGCGAAACGGGAATAAAGAAAAAAATACAACGAGGTCGCCTGGAAGACCTGTCAATTGGCTGCTAGGGATTGACTTTATTGATCATCTCCTGAAAGATACCAAGGGAATGAGCTGTCAATTTAATGCCAAGCCCGTAAATCCCCCCATGAAAGTTAAAGAAGCCTCCTCCGACAATGGGGCTGGCTTAACTTTAATAACCCGGCCAGCCGGCCGAAGAGAAATATTAGCACTTAAGTGGCTTCGCCGTCAGCCAATCGGCAATCAACAAGCACAGCTTTATGAGGCCACCCAAACAAAGGCAGATATATATTTTTATGATAAATATGTTTTAATAAAAAATATTATATTCTGCGAGGAGGCCAGACTAAGCATTATTTTAAGGCATATTTTAGCAGAAAGATATTCCCAAAGAATTCATTTAAATAAATTCCGAAGGCTGCCTCTAAAAACTTTCCTTTAATTCAACTTTTATTTGTTTTTAGGGAATGCATAACATTCATTTAAAATTGTTATGAATATTTTAGTTGGAAACTGAGCTGCTACATATTACATTTCATGTTGCTTTGCTTACTTTTCTTGAATTGTTAATGAGAAAAACTTTGCATATGGGAGCAAGGAATAAAGTAAGCATTAAAGGCGATATATATGTATATATAGCTGCACCCACTCACATCCACTCTACTTGATTTTATTCATTTTTATCAATATCCCAATCTCAGCTTATGAGAGGGAAAAAACGAAAAAAGAACCCCAAAGCGATTGAGCTTAAGTTACCCCACAGGCAATCCCAAAATTTAAGCGGATTTCCCAAAATAAGTGGCAGAAGCAGCAAAATAAAAATGAATTTCTTGCTTACAGGAAGAAAATAAAACAAAATAAAATGTTAGAAAAGTACAATTAAACCCAAGGAACCTAAAATAATGCTTGCCACTTACCTTTCCTTATACATAGAAAACTTGCTTCCTTGAATTATGCTTCAATTTTCCTTTTGTTCCACTTGCTGCTTATTTGCTTGAGATCCTTGAGTTTATCTGCATAAATTTCGGCGAAAGGCCATTGAGGCACGCTTCTAATTAGCAAAAACCAACATCAAATGAGTGATGAACGCAAATCTGTATGAAAACAAAAATACAAAATAAAAAAATAAGTACTATATATATACACACACAAAATCTCCCTTTGAATAAATTCTAAAAGCAGGCTCTGGCGCCTACAATTAGCATAATTTCGCTCTAAAGCAAAGTGCAGCCAAAAGAAAATATGCAAATACCATTTCCACAGGCTGCCAGAAAAAACCTTCAAACCAAAAATATAAAAAAAAAATTTAGGAAAAACCACTTAAAGCCTTTGCATACCGGCAAACCCACAAAATTGGCGGTCAAAAAAGGCAACAAATTTGGCAACAGATTAGCCCCCGAAAAACAGTTGGCCATTTTGTGGTGGCAACTAAATTGCAAACAATTGCAACAAAACTGCCCTCACCTGCCCCCGCACTTTTCACCCCCCCAAAAAGTGGAGAAAAAAAATGTCCCCGAAAATTTTGCTCAGCCAGCGGAAAACGGAAACGGCTGGAAGCTGCTGCTGTTGCCAGAGCGAGGCAGCCATCGCTAAACGCAGCACTCGTTTCCGCTTGGCCAGCAGTCCGAGCCAAAATACAGTCCATCTTCAATAACCCGAAAATTGAGAGGTATTTTATTGGGAATAATGGAAAATATATATCTGATAAAGTTATTTAAAAATTAATTTCCAGGCAAATGGTAATGTGTAAACAGTTTTTAATTAAACAGATCTATTTGAAGATCATAAAATTATATTATTCATGAAAAACCCAAGGAAAACAATGCAACTATTTATAATATTTTAAAATATTTCAAAAAGTTAGAGCAAATATTTTTATTTAAACAATTAATGTCACTTCATTGCTGTGAATTTCTAGATTTATTGTATAACAGAATATAATTTATTTATTAGGAACAAATTCCCATATTTATTTATGACTTCCTTGCAAATATTATAACCATCTTTTCGTTATTTAAACCATCTTTTTAATAGACTTTCCACTGTTTCATTTCCCGAAACGCGGGCTGACTGGACAAATTATAACCGCATTTGCGGAAAAGCAGTTAAACTGCACGGGAGAGGGGGAAAAGCGGCGAGGAAAAAGCTCACCAAATCTATTGCCCGTTTTTGATAAGAATCTCAAAAGTCAAAAACGATTTCTACCTGGAAGCGAGTTCGGCGTAATCAATAAGTGGATGGTCTGCCATAAATTATTGGGAGCTGTCAGCACAAATTGCGGGCGTAAATAAAAAAAACGAAGGCAAGGAAAACTTCAGGGGAATGCCAAAGGAAACTCACTTAAGGGCACACACCCTCAATGATCACATGTGAATGAATGATGCCATCTAATCCCACACACACTCACATATCTGTGTATATGGATAAATCTTGTAAGAGCGGAAGCCAATTGAAAAAGTTATTCCTTCAAGCTTGTTATTGTTTTTCTTATTTTCCTCCTTTTTTTTGATGGCCTTCCCAAAGGGTATGATAAAGTTGGCATGAAGCCTGTCATTTGTAACGGAAATAAATAAATATTTGCTTTTTTTTAGATATGAAAATCTATGAAAATATGAATAAAAAATATTAGTTTAGCTCGCAATATTCTTTAAACTTTTTCTTTAGACACATTGCGTATACGTAATATAATTTATGTTTAGGGTATTACAACTTTCATATGCTTCACGCACTTGGGACTGCCTCCATCTGTTTCCTCCTACATTTTTGCCAAAACTCAACTTTCATTGGGCCAATTTGGTGGCTAAGGACAAGTTGTTATTGGCACTCGATTTCTGTATGGTTTTGGCATTCATTCCCAAAAGTTTCCTCCGCCATCAAATTAAAGTATTTAAAGTTATGTGGTAAAGCTATGAAACTATAAAAGAACTTGGTCAAATTCTGGTCGAAGCAATAAATAAACATTTTAATTAAAAGTTTAATCAAAAGGGAAACTTGTCTAAAATGTCTGAAGCAGCTGAAGCATAAAAATACAAATTGATAAAGACAACTAATGGTGATTTAATGGGATAATTGCTATTTGAATTTATATATAAAATGGAGGCTCAAATGGCTTGGCATTTAAAAAAGAATTTTATACTAAAGGCAGCTGAAAGCTAAGTTTCTAGATTTTAATTTATTTCCAAATAGCTCAATTTATAAAAGGATCTCATTCACTTTTCAGACATATTTATTTTTCTGAAATATAAAGCCAAAATTCATATTTATTTTGGCAGCAGCTTTAAGCTGTCATCGACAGCCATCGTCAATTGGCCAACATATAGACAAATAATTGGCCAGAAAACGGCAAAAAAAAATATAATAAAATAAGAGAGATGTGAAGCTCGCGAAAGGGGGAATGAATTGAATATTCCCAGAATTGTCTGTTGACAAATATGAAAAAATGTTGAGGCTTGTGGGGGGTGAAATTTGAAATGCTAAATGGAATTTTGTGCAGAATTTTAATTGGGTTTCATGTTATTTCGAAATTATTTGTAGCTGAACCTCGTTTTGTTTTTGAATTCGCTGTAAAACGGTTGACTGCATAAATCTTCATAATCTTGTACACATGTGTTCCGAAATGGTTTTTGGCCAAAAAGAAAAATGTGTTTTCAATTTATTGTTGTTTACATTAAGAGTCCTATATATGTATATTTATTTCTTATTTCTGGTTCTCTAATTAGTTTATAACAACATTAAAGTCTTCATTCTCTCACAAATAAAATATGTTTCAGGATATTTATTCAACATTTTAGTATGTTTATTGAATTTGAAACTAATTCAACCATAAATGATTAGCATTTTGCTATTGTTTTCTGTCAAACCCAATTAGTTTGCTTTTATTAATTACCTTTTGTTTGTTTGTTCCCGTTTTCGCTTTAGTATTTCCACTATCACAAGATTGCAATTAATACGTTTCGGGGTTTATTGTTTTATGGCTTTGCTAATATTTGTGTTGCACTTTCCGTTGGGATGAAAGAGAGATCGTATCGAAACGGAACGGAATCAAAAGGGACACCAGTCTATTGTGCTTGATTTGTTTATCTGTTTGTATTTGCCTTCCTGCTCGGTTACATTGAATCAAAATCGAAAATGAGGAATATTCCCATTCCCCGCCTCTTAACAATCCCACTATCTATCGTCTTTTTACCATTTTCTTATCACCTGAATGGGCAAATAACGAAAAAAATATTCAACAGATCATTTACTTTATTATTTTTGGTTTTTACTTTTTTGATTAGAAAATTTTTGGTTTTGTTTATACATAGATTTATGTTTTCGAATATATTGTTATACGATTTTTTATATATTTGGTATACGATGGTTCAGTTATTTTTATTATTTTAAATTGTTTGCGTTATTTATCTGTAATTTTAGAATTTACAATTGGTTTTCTCTTTCCTTTTTGGTTTGTGTTTGCTTTTGCTTTGTATTTTTGGTTTGTTATTGATATTTCAAAGGGACTTGTGTTTGGTGTTTGTCATTGTTTTTTGCCAAATTTAATATTTATAGAATTTATATATATTGTTTTCTATTTTACTGGATTTTGATGGGCATATTCTTTTTTGCCAAACTGTCTTTTTTTTGCCGCCTTATCGTCATCGATTTCGCTTAACTACGGCTGGTGTTTGCCTTGTTGTTATCTTTTTGTTGTTCATTTTGTTTTTGCCTGTGCCTGCTCATTTTCATTTACATTTTGATTTCATATTTGCCGTCTGCGCCTTCTTGCTTCACTCGTGGAAAATAATAAAAACTCGCCAAGCGGCGGCACGCGGTGCGTATACGTAATAAACCGCTTGCCAGTACGTATCCGCAGCGTATCCCGTGTATCCGTAACCGTACGTGTTCGTATTTCACGGCTGTGACGAAGCCAAGTTGTGAGTTCGTTCCGGGGCTTTGTTGCTGTTGTCGCAGCAGCAGCAGAACGGCGACTGAGAAGTCCAAGCCGTTCGAAACATTTCAGACGGCCACCAACGTGGCAAGCACCAAAATGCCGCAGCGTCGTTTTGCAGTCGTCGGCGTTGCTCCTCGCTCTCTCTTTATCGGTCCTCGGATGGTGTTAAGTGTGTATGTGTGTGTGTTGTTGCACAGTTGAGGTGCAAATATTAGCACAAAGTTTGGGGGAGAGGGGAGCTGATCCTGACTAAATATAGTTATATTTTTATATTTTACTATTGAAATAGAATTTAGATTTGATTCTTATATTCACTTATTTCTAATAACTTTAGGTTATATTAATGTTTTTTAATAATAATATTATGTTTCAACTATTTTAAATTCAAAATATGGCCGGTATTGCTATTAAATTAACCTTCACTGTTTGCAACATGCCAATAGGCGCAGCAGACATGTCAGGATAGATGAGAGGGAGCGGGAGAGGGCTAGGCAGTCTGGCCATGAATGAGTGAGTGCCGTATGATAAGTGGGCGGTGAGCAAAGTGCACTTGAGGAGCAACAGAGAGGGACTGAGAAAAAAGCAGAGCAAGAGAGAAAGCAAGCTAGTGGGAGTGGGTGCTGCTACAATAGTGTCCAGAATATGGTGAATGCTATGATTATATCTTGTAAATGCAGAATTAAAGTTAAATCAGGTTTGAAAATTGATTAATAATTAAATTCAATAATAAAGGTTCAAGTAAATTTTAATAATTAAATTATTGGGAATATAAATATACCAAAAATAATCAGCCAACGTTGTTATTTCCCTTTTTCCCAGTAATCCCTGTAGCCGGCAGAGAGTCGTATTGAGAGCATTTTATTGTCTATTGTTGTTAATGGTATTTTGAGCATTCTCTTGCTCTCTTTGCATTTGCAAAATATTCCTCTCAGTCACTCTCTCTCTGTAGCTTTCTTTCTCCGGCGGCGCCAAAAACAGCTGCTTGATGTTTATTTGTTTGTTTTTGTCGACATCGTTTGCCACGCTTTCCACCCGCCGGAGTTTTCGTATTCAGTATTTGCCGCATCTGCCGCATCTTGAGTGCCGTCGCAGTTTTCACCTAACTTCTGGAAAATCGGGGCACGGCAGCAGCGGCGGCGGCGGCGTTGGCGATGGGGTGGAATCTGTGCCTGGTGTCGCCTCCTTTATGACAGCCGCCACATCAAGTTTTATGGCCTTCAAATTGTTTCCGAAACGTTGCGCTATTGCCAATGTCTGTCCCGGTTGGAAAATGGGCGGGAAATAGATGGGTGGATGGAAATGGTGCTAGTGTGTGCTTCCCTTTTCCCTTTACCAACCCCTAGAACCCTCCTCCCTCCTTTCGATGGGTCCTCTATTTGGCGCAGTTTATCAATTGCCGCCCACTCGGCATTTGCTTAAAGATTTGCTCCTTTTCACCAGTTTTCTTTTTTGCTTTTCTTGATTTCCTAATTTTGTTAAATCTTCTGTTGATTTTGTTTGCAAAAGTTTTTTAAATTAAACTTGGGTAGAGCCACAGGTCGTATACGCAATGTGCACAAAAATATGAACGAAATTACCTATAAATACTTGGGAAACTTGGAAACTTTTTTAAAAGAGTTTTCCCATTTTTAAATTCAAATAAAAATTGGATATTGAGAAAAAACACATTGCGTATACGCAATATTTAGAAAAATATCACTGAAATTACGTATACGTATTTAGCACACACTTTTCTATTTCCCTTTGGCCAAGTTTTTTAAATTTAAACTTGGATAATAAAGAAAATAAGTCAACAAGGCGTATACGCAATATGCACAAAAATATGAACGATATATTACGTATACGTATCTTGAGACCATTTTTTGTTTATTTTCCCTTTTTTAAATGCTTATCTATTCTAAGGCATGCACTTTAGTCGTAAATATTAGCTAAAAATGGTTTTTTTCTAAGTAATCGTTAACGAAATAAAGATTTTGCGGTTTTGTATTCACATTAGTAAACAATTTAAGAACTAATTTGCTAAAAAGCTCATAAAATAAACTAAATAAATAGGTGAGTTTTTTAACCTTTAAAAATAACAACAAGCATTTAATATTAAGGAACATTTTACTCAAGTAGGAAAAGAGTTATATTTATTTCTTGAGGCAAATCTCTAGGAATTTCATATTTTGATAAATTGAAGAAGGCCAAGGATCTCAAGCTCTAGCTAACCCCAATCAGTTAAGCCATTCTCTCCACTTTGTTTATTCCGTCATCATTTTCCCCAGTTTTCTTTTCTTCTCCTTGTCCCCTCCTTCGCTTAGCTCATTCATTAAGACAGAATGTTGTTATTTTTCTCCTCTTTTCCACTTCATTTTCCAACTGTCTGCCACTTGGTCTGCCTCTTCTTGAGTGCAATTTTAGCATAGCGCAAAAATAAAGACGAAAAAAAATCCCTGCGAGGAAAATTCAACTTGAACCGGCTTCGGTTGCTATTTTGTGCTTTTTGGCATTTTTCTCGTTTTATCTTTTCAACTGCTGCTATGTCTTCTTCTCCTTGTTCGTTTGTCTGCTGTGCATCTTTTGCCTGCATTGTTTACATTTCTCTCAAAAGATATTTATTTGCCTTTTACTTTTACGTGCGGAAACCAGGGGAAATTTGCTTGGCTTTGTGATTTTTTCTTTGTTTCCGTTTTTGGGTTTGCCTTCGCCTTGTGCTGTATTTTTCTGTAGCTTTTTGCCAATGTTTTTTATGGGGTGTTGAAAACCACTTTGTTAAACAAACTTGTAGCTATTCTGTTTTTGAGCCAAACTCTTTCTATCTCTGTTACCCTAGAATTTCCTTTTGGAGAGAGCAGGATTTTCTCATGAACGAAGGACGATTTAGGTTCTCTCGATTTGCTATAGCTCTCACGAAGCTATTTTATATTTATAAAATATATATTTTGTCATAATTTCAGTACTTTTATGGTTTAAATATCAGAGAAATATATATCCGTAGCACTTCTTGTATCCCTTCACGCATTCACCCCTACTAACTATTTATCTTAGTCCCTACCCCTTTTTCCTATTGTTATAAAGCAGCCACAAAGACCCTGAAAGGGCAAGCTCCATAATTTGTATTGGCATTGTGGGGATTCGCCTTGTTTTCGCCCATGTTTCTCTCTGTTTTGCCTTGTTTCACCTGCTTCACCTTTTCTAATTATTTGATTGCCGATAAGCGGGCTAAATTGCGTAATATAAATAACAATAAATGGATGACGTTGAACGTTAATGGGTATAGGATGGTGTGGGTTTCAGGCTTTCAGGTTTTGCTTACAATTTTCCCAATTGCAAATGTGCC
The DNA here is from genome assembly GCA_035045905.1 of Drosophila anomelani. Lineage (NCBI taxonomy): Eukaryota > Metazoa > Arthropoda > Insecta > Diptera > Drosophilidae > Drosophila > Drosophila anomelani. The sequence goes on from JAWNOO010000165.1 coordinate 19,200,723, forward strand.
CCAAATTCGAATTGGTTTGCCCTGCCTAATCTTATCACAATGTTTGTTCTGTTTTTTTTTTTGTTATATATTGAGAGTGTTTTATAAAACAAACAGCTGCTGGGGATTAGCCAGGGAAATTGAAAAAAAGGCAGAATTAAAATGTTAAAAATTCATGAGACACTGAGTGACTAACAATGCGACAGTAAAGATATTTTATTTGTATTTTATTTATTTAGTTCAGAAGAAAATCTTTATCTAAACGGACTTTCCAAATTTCGTATTTGTTCTTTCATATAAAGATATAACCATTTACGTTTAATTTTATGTGTTTACTTGAGCCAGACAGCTATCTTATCAAACTATATCTGTATTAGCTATTTTTATCTCTCTTGGAATGCTAATGAACTTTTCAAGGTCAGGTTATCTATTAATAAATATGAGTTTAAAATTTAGAGATATATTTTATATGATATTAAGATGAATTGGAGTTTATTCTGTTTTAATTAAATTCTGGAAATTACAAAGAAATACAATTTTCCTTTCCCAACTTATTTTCCTTTATTGTATTCCCCTAATCCTAATGAATTTAAACATTCTGTTATTTCTATTATTTTGCCACCGCTGTCAAGTTGTATTGAACCAAACAAATCCCATTTAAGCCAACTCCTAACTAACTTTAACCAATCACGGGGCCGGCCTTCACGCAAACGAACTCAGTCAGACTGCAGAAATTCCGAAATAAACAAGAATATACATTTATCTTTTGAGCCAACTCTGAATTCCGGGTGCAGACAACCGCGTCCAGGCATCACACCTCCCCCCTCAAACTGGGATATATCTAGTCTCTAGGATTGGTTATCAACTCCGACACTGTGGGCCAACATTGAAGGTCAACCGCTTGAGTCTGTGTGTGAGCGTGGGTGGTGGGGGAGGGGGATTCCCCCATTCAAGGATCCTTTCAAGCGCAACATGTCGCTTTGTTTCCACTTTGCTCGCTATTCTCCCTCAAATGTTATTTTGCTTTTTCTTTCTGAGCGAAACCTGGCCATGTCCTCCATCTCACGGAGAGAATAAAAATTGCCATTTTAATATTAAAATAAACATCCATTTTTTTGGGGCAAAAAAAAAATCTAAGAAAATCTGAGACATGAAATCTTGTTTTAAAAGAAATATATTTTTTAATAAAATATAAGGAGTGCAGAGAAAGAAAGTGTCTTTGTATAAAATATATATATTCATTTTAAATCTTTAAACTTTTTGTTAAAATATTAACTTTATGCCTTCATTTATTATTTTAAACTTTTAGTTGAAAACAGAATGGAATTTAAATTCAAAACAAAAACTTGTCTAAAAAATATAATTCATAAAAAATAAACTCAACACAGTAGTAGTCTATAAAACCCATTAAAAAAAACCATAAAAAAAATCAACAATTTCAATATTACTTTTTTCCTAGTGCTATTACAGCATCCCCCCCCCTTCCCTCCCTTCCCTAAACCCCCCCTTATTCCTGACGCCTGTGGTCTGCCACGACTTTGTTGTTGCTTTTGCCGTGCGTGGTCGCTGCTGCTGGCATTACATTGTTTGCTTTTTGTTTAGCGGCGGTTAGGTGTGGACCCACCATCACCCAACCACCCACAGCAACTCCCCAATCATTCCCTTTATCTCGCGGCCTTTGTCTCCGACTCTTTCTCTTTCTCTGGCAACTGCAGCTGCGGAGGAAAAGTTTTTTAACCAAATTGCCCTTTGGGGGAATCCGGGCACTGCAGTTAAACAATAAAGCAAAACAGTTCCCTTAGCTATTGTTGCAATGGAAATAAAATGATTAATATGGGATCAGCACAAGGTATAATTCACAGGAACTTTGACCTTAAAAATATAACAAAATTATGTAAGTGATTTAATTTCACAAAGAAGTGAATTGAATTCTAAAAACAATTACAAAATTTCGTTTTGAAAAATTCTAAGAAGTTCAGAAATATTTTCCAGTTTAAATATTTATAAAGAAAATTATATAAATTGAAATATAAACTGTAAAATGTATTCATTTCATAACGATTTAACAATTAAATATCAACAAAACAAAACAAAACATTGAAATATAAACTGGGTTTGTTTTAAATAAAATGATTTTATCAAAAGCTTGCTCAACGTTTTTTTTTATTAAATCCATAACCCTTTAAATTTTGTTTTTAAAGAATTATCCTTTTAATAATCATTTTCCCCAAGATTTATATTTTTATACCATTAATTTTCCCAAATTTCAGCTTATTTCCCCTAGGATTTCTTTGACAAATAAGCGTATTCATCGTTCTTGCAAAAGAAAACTGGCAGTTTGTCTTGCCCAAAAATGTTCGACTTTCTGTTTATTTTTGGCCAGAAAGTTAGCTGGCAACAGTGTTGCGCCCGGAATGCTGTTGTTGTTGACGTTGTTACCATTACGGTTACTGTTAGGAAAAGTGGAATCCACGTAGGAAAAGCTCCGGGGAAGCTGTTACATGGGAAATATTTGTACGACAGGAAATGCGCAAATATTGCAACACCGAGATGGTGGAGATGAATTCGCTGCTGATGGGTATTTCCATTTTGCAGAAGTTGTATCTTTGTCTGTTTGTGGATGTGTGTGTGTGGGAGATGGCAGAGATAGTTGAAAAATTGTTTTCCCGGCACGCGTTTGTGCTAGGGGAAATGGTTTTAGTTTTAGTTTTAGTTTTAGTTTCAGTTCTGGCTTTTGTTTTTGGGTTTACCTTATGGTTTTTCGCTTTTATATGTTGCCGTGTTCTTTTTTTTATATATTTTTCTTTCTTTTGTATATCTGTTTTTTTTTAGTTTTGTTTTTCAAGTAGCAGACGCGTCAAGGTAGAGTAGTTAACTGGGTTAAATGTTGGCTTAGTTGGCGTGTGTTAGCTGGCCCCAAATTCGGTCGAGTGTTTTTAATTGCATCTATGGAGCTCCATATGCTCCATATGGAGCACATGGCACCTGGCAAAAGGAGCAGGCAGACACCAGGGATATGACACTCCACTCGACCACTAATTAATATAAAATTCTGCGGCTATCTCTGCGGGGAGCTCTGCTCGGTTTATTTAGCGGCCGGCGGCCGGGTTCATTAAAATGGCCAAACTGAGTAAATAAACCCGCCCCGGTTTGCAAAATAGAATAAAAAGCTATCCGGTAGCTTTACAATATTGACACTGTGTTTTTTGCTTTTGGCTGTGTTTTTTTTTTTTTTTTTATTATTTGCTTTGGTTTGCGTTTTGCTTTCGCTTTTCGTGGTGGCACACAAAAATTTTGTTTTAATTGAATTTTTCTCGCCGCCGCCTTTATTGAAATTACATTTTTAATGGCATTAATATTTCAGCAGATTTTTTGTTGCTGTTGTTCTGGCTTGCTGTTTTTGTTGTCTTGTCAAGTGTCGCTCGGCAAATTGTTAATTGTACATAAATATTTGATTGGGAGTGAAAGAGATTTTTCGGTGTGAAAACGAGTGGAAATATGAAAAGGAAACCCCGAAACCGATTTCATGCCACGCTTTTCATAACTCTTTCCCGTCTTTCAATTTGTTGGTTTCCATTATTCACTTTAATTTAATGTTCATATAGTTGACATATTTATTTATTCGTATTTACTCAACCGTCTTCCCCCATTGAAATTTTTTTTTAATAAAATTCAATTGATGTATTGTCCGTATAAATAATTATTTTTTACCTTTCTACATTTATGATTTATTGCGAGCAATTACAGTTGCGGGGAATTGAATTATCAGCACGCGGTCAGCGTTTTATATCAGCTTTTTGAGCTTATCAAAAAGAGTTCCGAGACAAGAAAATAATAAGTCGGAAGAAGGGTGGAGTGATAGAGTACCCTGTAATTTTTTAGATATTTTTTTGGTAATTTTTTTGCATACCTAAACGAATCTTACAACTTCTACACCTAGAAAATTATGATATTCAAAGTACAAAAATGTTTTAAAATAGTTAAACATAATAAAAATATTTTTATCTGTCAGAAAAAATAAAAAAAAACATTTAAATAAAACATATTTCACAGCTTTAAGCCCTTAATATGTTGGTGAAAATTTGGTAAGTAGAAAAATGCTAATACAACTATGAGAAAAAAATTAATAAAAATATAATTTAAATATAAAAACAGTTTATTTGTAAATATTTATTATTTTTATTAATTATTTGTACTATTTTTTATTAATTATTATTTACTTATATTATTTTATAAAGATATATTTCCCTTACTAACACATAAATCCACCCTTTTTCCCCCCCAAACTAAATAGGTACCAAAAGTATTGACCGCATCAAATTTTAGGTGACTAATTGGCCACAAAAGTGGGAAAAACCGCCGCCTGAAATTCATACAATTTTATGGCCAATTAGTGGTATCGCATAAACTGTTTCTCCTGGCCCAAAAAATGCGGCCTAGGACAGGCTGGACTGGCTATCTCTCTTTCACACACCAACGCACCCAAAAAACATAAATAAAAACCACAGAAAAATATTCTGTGCAAAAATTCACAAAGAAAAATTCATGGAAAATAAAATGAACATCGGAAGAACTCGCTTTGAAATGCATTTCAATTTCAAATTGAAACCAATTACAGGCTTAAATAAAAATAGAAAGAAAAAAACCAGTTGGGGAATAAGAAAATAATTCTCAAAGCAAGTTGAGTTGAGCGAAATTGCTTTTTGTTAAATGACCAACTTTTTTATTTCTTTGGCAAGGAATTTTTTCCTTTGGCAGCCGCCGAGATTTTTCTAGGTCTGTTTTTCTCTCGTTTAATGCCATTAACAGCTTGTCAAAGCCATGGCCAACCCAAGTCGTGAGTTATTAAAAAAATCAGTGAATGGTGGTAAGCACCTGGTCTACGACGACTCACCTGGTAAGATGGTAAAAGAGCTGCCAACGGGGTGAAACTTTGAAGGCTGTAAGAAATAAATACAGAGAGTTGTTAAAGTTTAGAAATATTTAATTTAATCATTTTAAGTTAAATATATGAGCTTACAAAATTGAATAATAGTTAAAAATATATATTTTATTATAACTTATTATATTATATTGATAATAACAGGTCCAAAAATTATAGGAACTATTTTCTTTGTGTGGCCAAAAAAAGTTTCAATCTCTGCCCTTTGACACAACTTCCTTGTTAGTTTTTCTTTATTTTTTCCTTTTATTTTTCCTTTATAGCTTTTCAGTGGTGTACTTCTCCTCTTGACAATTTTTAACTAGCCCACTTTTGAAAGTCTTGCCATGAAATGTAATTGCAACTCAAGTGCTTAAGAGGATACGTACATACATAGAGAGATAGATATATAGGTAGATAAATAGATAGATAGATTGAGAGATAGATAGATAAATATATAGATAGAGAGAAAGATAGATAGAGAGATAGATAAATATATATATTAATAAATATATAGATAGTTAGATACATTAATTTAAGAGATAGTGCACTTTTATAAATTTATGCAAACAATTTCTGGCTTTTTATTTGATTTCTTTGGGCTTCTCAAATAAATTCTGATCTTGTTGCAAACATATATTTAAATAAAATAAAACTAAATTTAACTCTAGTATCTTTAAACCCCTCTAATCACTATCTAATACCTTAAACACACTTTCCTATAGCCTTGTCCATATAGTATATACTTTTATGTATAGCTTTTGTAGAATGTCTTGTGGCTGGCTGGCTGACTGACAGTCACGGGTCTATTTCAGTTAATTATCGCACACGAGCAGCAGGTTAAACTGCGAGGGGAGGCGAGTGTAACACCCCCCCTTGGCCACCCCACTTCATTGACTGACATTTCGCCTCGCGAATGATCTAATCAAAAACAAGTTGAATTTGAATTGTTGTTGGCGGCATTTGCTATTGTTATTGTTATTGTTATTGTTGGCTTGTCACTGGAACAGAACCGCTTTATAAGGTGGAATAATGTGTGCAGATAGAGGGGTGGGGGCGGGGGGAGGTGTGTGTTCTCGGGGACACTGTTATGACAGTCGTCGCCGACTATATATAGATATAGTATACAACCCAAATCCGATCGTGAGCGCCTCTGTGGATATTGCATTTTTTTTTTATTTCGGTCGCTCTGCTCACGGACAATAAATTTTTATAATAATATTTTTTTTTTCGGTTGACATCAAATTGCTTGAGATATTTTTGGATGAAATAAATTATTTAAATTACTTTCAAAGGTGTTCCGGAATAAGCAGATGTAGGTGAATTTTATTTAAGTGAAAAGTGTGTTATTTAAAATTATATACAATTTACATTTTGGGTAATAAAAGCTGTGGGAATATTTTGATAAATTTATTTATCAAAGTTAAATATAAAAATATAAAGTTCTATATACGAATTTTTAACAATTTCTATTTTAAGCAACCATTTGTCCCTCATATTCTATTTATTTTTATTCTATTCAATATATTTTAAACAAATATCTTTTATTATTATTTTCCCAGCTTTTTTCTAAACCCAAAAATCTTTATTTTTGATATTGTTTATTTTTTACCTTGATAACCCCACCAAAAGCAAGCTTTAGAGTCCCACTTCCTCGTGTGGAATTTAATGTTATAACGCTTTTTAATTGACCAATAAAAAAAATGGTGCTGATAACCTGGCATTCACATATCAATATCAGTTAACTAAAAGTGAACAATCAAAGCCCCATGACCAAATAAATATATATAAAAATACACATGTGTGACGGCGAATGGCAGTTGAAAGAATTTTCTATTTTTTTGCCTTTTGTTTGCTCATTTTTTTTTCTGCTCTCTAATCATATCTAGAACATATGACCCAAAGTTGAGTGACAAGCCTTTGTTTTAGCATGCCACAACAGCAACCAAAAAAAAGAGAACAGTAAAAAATAATAATAATAAAAACAATAACAAATTCTATACAATTTTTTTATTATCTGATGTTGTTTCTCTATCGCAAATCAGCTGGAAAGGCCACAAAAAAAAATAACCAAAAACTATAACAAAAGTCGGTTGGTTGGCAATTAGAAAAAGCGCAAGGAACAGAGATGGAAACAATTTTAAAAAGAGAGGGAAAATCGCGTGCGGGGTCATCAACTCACTGAGACCCCCAGGGCAATATTCCCCTTTACAGCAAGTTAAAAAAAAAAAAAAAACTTTAGGCCCGCAACAATAATAAATAACAACAATAATAAGCCCCTAAGAAAACAAGAAAAAGAAGCAGGCAGAAAACAGAAAAAATTATAGAGAATCATAAAATAGAAGAGATTGAACAAAGACCAGAAGTTTGATTAATGGCTGTAACCAAGGGGGGGCCGGGGGACAGCAGGCAACAATTTAGCGCTCCGGCAAAACTTGGTCGAAAGCAAAAATATGAAAAAAAAAAGAAATGGAAAATGGAAAAGTTTTCCTCAAAACAAGGAAATTGCTCAGAAGCACTAGAAGGGCAAGAGGAACTGCCAACAGGCTAATTGCCGGACTTGGCTGATAAAAATGGCCAACAAGAAGTAAAGAGAAGAGAATCTTGTTCCAGCAAATTGAAGTTGAGAGAGCTCTGGGCCAGATGAAAGGCTCCCAGGGGAGCCAGAAGCAACAGGTCAAAGGTCGGAATAGAATGGGGAGAAAGTATTGGTTTATAATTACTTTTTTCTTATTTTTAAATTTTTGTATTAAATTTTGATCAAGCCAATAAAGTATTGTTTATAATTATGAATGATATAAAACTGCTTATATTTATTTATAATTGAATTATTTGAAATTAAAAGCATTCCTCTAAAAATGCTAAAAATTGTTTCTTCTAAAAATTTTTCTAATTATAAAAACACAAATCCAAAATTTGTTATACAATTTTCTAATTGTTCATATTTTAAAATGTGACTAATCGCTCAACGATTCTCGAACATAAAAATGCCTTAGCTTCACTTTAAACTAAAATAAACCCGATAAGGCTAACCTCGACCCCAAATAAACTGTTGCCTAATGATAACACTTTAATCCACTACTCAAAAAATTGCCACAAAAAGCACACATCTGGACAAACAACAAAACAAATGTCAAAATAATTCAAATTCAGTACCTTTACTTTGATCTCTTGGCTTCACTCTCACTCTCTCCCAGTATCATCGCCCATTTTATCATCTGCCTTTTGGTTGCCCGCATAACTTTTGCCATTCACCCAAAAAAAAAAAAAAAAGAGTTGGCCAAAATAAAAGGCAAAAGACCCTAAAAACAAAACAAAACAAAAACAAACAAAAAAGGTAATAAAACGAAAAGAGGAGTAACTTTCGGACTATTAGCTGGCAATTAAAACGGCAAATGAACTTTCAACTCGACGGAGAATAAGCAAATACTCAAATAGCCAAAAACTAAACCAAGCCAAAGAAAGTAAACAAAGCCAAGCGATAAAGTCAGAGCCAAAAAAAGCACACAGCCAAAACACAGACAAGGCCACAAATTAGTAAACAAAAGCACAATTGTTTGCCATGTTTAAGGGAGGGGCGGTGGGCGTGGGAATTTTACAAACAAAACAAGACCCAAAACAACGATGACACCCACTAGAAAAGTTTTGTTAAGGTTGGTTTTTTTTCAGCAGTTCTTGTTGGGCAATTTTCGGGGCATCCAAAACTCTGAGCTCTGGGATAATAAAAGAATAGAGACTAAAATGGAGAAGAGGCTGGCAAAAACAATGCCAAAATAAAACTGGTACCAAAGTAATCGGCTCTCCACTTCTCTCATGTGTTAATAATAAGCCAGAAGCCAGAAGCCTGGTGGCAAAACCAGGCCAAAACAACTCTTATTCGCATAGAAATCCAAGCTGGTTAAATTAAAGGCCACAAAACACAGATGGGCAGAAACTTGTAACGGGGTCAACACAGATTCTGAATTCTGATAACGATAATTTTGGTGCCCAGTTACGCTTCTTGCAAAACTCAAACAAAACTTCTGCCAAGTCGAAGTTGGTATTTACTTGACTTTCTCTGAAGGCGTCTTTCTCTTGGTTTAATAAGTTTTATTGGATAATGAAAGAGTAGGTTGATAAAACTTGTATAAAATATCAATAATTCCATAAAGTCAAACATAAATAAATGAAGTTTAAATGATTTAAAAGATTTAACACGGAGTTGGTTGATTTTTTGTTGAACTTTTATTGTGTGGGGATTTAGTTGCAAACTTTTTGTGTTCATTTGATACATTTTATGAAATATTATTTATAATTTTTGGAGACATTATTTTACATTTTAAATTAGCCACATTACTGTTAATTTTATTTATTCTTTAAGTAGTTTAAAACAAATATTATTTGTTATTTTTGGTGGCAGTTTTTTATATTTTAAACTAGCAAAATGACTGTTCTGTTTGTTTATAAGGTTAAAATTCTTAAGAATTAAATAGAAAATAAATATAAATAATTAAAATAAAATATAAAACAATGCTTACCTTTACTTTTAGTTGATTGATGCCAAGGAAACAGACGAAAATCCAATCTTTATGTGATCTGGCATAAGTCTGGACCCTAGACTCTATTGATGTGGCTTAAATCATGCCCAAGTAGACCTAGAAAATAAAAGCATAATAAAGAATAAAATCATAATAAATAATAAATAATTTAATTAATCAGAATATTTTATTTTTATTTCTTAAAACGTATAAAAAAATCTAGGAAAAATTATCTATAAATATATCTCTTGGTAGAAGGCTTCCTAGAGACGTCCACCTCTGGAAAAGTTGCCTTTCCCTGCACGTGTCTATCCAAAATTCCCCTCTCCCCTGCTCCACCCCCCCTAAGTAATCATCTCAGTAGCAGCACAATGGGGCAGGGATAACAAAAGTTTTGTCTTGTCTCTGTCCAGTTTATTCCTTTCCCATTCACCTCGCGCTCCCCTTTGGCTGCCCCAACTTTTCGGACGGGCAATTCACGTGGCACTAATTGAATTAGTTAACTGACTTTTGAGTCAGTTTCGCCTTTATCCCTTCTACTTGGAAATTATACCGTTAAACATGATGAACTTGCAATAGAATGCAAAGTGCGCAATTAACAAGTTGCTCTCACATCCAGAAAGGGGCTTAAAAATACAAGTAATAAGTAAACTCAGACTGTTGAAAGGGTCGTCTGGTGTGTTTGTGCGTGTTTTACGGTTTTGGTTTTCGGAAAATTTCAGAGATCTGTCTCAGGTCAACCAGCTGCAGCTCCAGCTGCTGCCTTAAACACTAATTAAACAGATGTGAGCAAACACACAGAGGGCAAGGGCAAGGGAGAGGAGTTGGAGGGGGTAGACTTCCTCAATGTCAAATTTCAATTCAAGGCATCGAATTTCAAACAACATTTGGGACAACACCACACACAAGGATTGCGGGAGAGTGAGGCTGCAAGAAGATATTTTAGGTACTTAAGGAAGAGATGTAGATATTTTTATTTGAAATTTAAACATTTAAAATAAATTTTTTCGTATGGTATTTGCAACATCAAAACGAATGTGCAAACAAAATTAACTGATTTAATATTGCAAAGCCTTTTTTGTCGCCTTTCTGAACCCAAATTTCAATTATTATAATATTGAATACTGAATATGTTCATCTAGTGATTAGTTTTTCGTAATTATTTAAGTACTCCCAAAATTTACACTCAATCTGTAGGTAATAAGCAACATAAAAATATTCCTAATTATTTCCTATACAAAACTACAAAATAATTATACATTCGATTAAATATTATAGTAATTACATAATGACAGAAAATTAGTGGGGCTTTCAAGTGGAAATAAATCTAATTGTCAGCTTAAAAAAGTTATTCAACTATTTGGAATAGAAAATTGGAATAGAAATGTGGTCCTACATAAATTTCGTTCTTTTTGTAACTCTTTTAGCTGTGAACTTTGTATTAAATGTGTGTATCTAAGAGATAACATAATTTGTAATTTGTGATTAAAAATATTAACCATTTTACAGGATGGAGTTGTCTTTAAGTTTACGAATTTCGAATGCAAAAGTTACAACGAATCGTGGTTCGTTTTTCACAATTATCGCCTGAAGGCAGTGGCTCGGGACAGGGTTTTACTTAATGTCAATGGAAGTATTCTTCATCCAGCCTATGATATTAGTGTTCATCTGCAGATGTTTAAGAAGGCCAGCGGTTTTAAGCCTTGGCTAATGAACGCCACCATCGATGCCTGCCGATTTGTGAAAAAACGTAACGATCCCTTCGCTGTGATTGTTTATAATATTTTTAAAGAATATTCAAACATCAATCACACCTGTCCTTATGAGGTAAGTCGTTAAAGCTTAGTTAAAGTCATAATAAAATAATTTAAATTTAATTATAATGATTAACTTATTGCAGGGCCTACAAGTTGTCAACGATTTTTTTTTAAAACAGGAACTATTACCCCTTCCTTTACCCACTGGAGACTACAAGCTGGCCATGGGTTGGTATTTTGACAAGAGGCTTCAATTCGATACAAATGTAACCTTTACCTATAGAGAAGATCTTTTAAGAAGCACTTAAAATTATATTACCTCTAATAAATCAAGTAATATTAATTAACCTGCAAAAAATAATACACAAATTGAGAGGAAGAAATAGAAGGCGAGTCCTTGGGGGTTAAGTCCCTCAAAATAAACCACCGGCAATAAATTAAAGTCGACTAAAGTCGGCGCTGATTAGTTAGCTATCGATGTCAGCCAGGTAAATAACAAAGTTTAACAAATTACGTCAGGCTCGACTCGAAACGGCCAATAAAAAAATTTGCAAATCAATGCAAATGACTGGGCAAACAATGGGCGAATGGGGAGCCAAGGGGAGCAGCGGGAAACACACAAAACCGAGAGCAGAATTAATTAGTAAATTGCGGGACGCACGGGGAGGGCTCGAACGCGAACCCGAGATTAGCAAAAGATGTCAGTGTGTCACAAGGATGCCGATAAACGAGTTTTTCCCCTCTCTCTTACGATTTTGAATATTAGACAAATTGGATTCGATTTTTTGTGTGTTTTGCCAGCTAAACAGGAATTACGGGAAAGTTAAACCAAATGCTAATGTTGAACTCAAAATGCTCTACAAAATAAATACTGGCTTTGATTTTATCACAAAGAAGTAGTTACCCTTTTTAACTAATAAAATAAGAGTCATATTTTATATTTATAAATAATTATAAACATGAAATGTGACTCACATTTTATTAGTTCAAAGGGTGTACAACTCTTTTGTGATAAAAACATGCAGGAATTATTTATGGTTATGATTCATTTTGTTATTAAAGTTATTAAAAAATAAAATAAGTTTTTATATTACTTAACGAAGGTTAGTCAACACATTTATCTTAATTGTAATTTTAAAAAATTAAAGAAAACAATTTCGAGGCTAACTTTAAGTTTATTCATTTAAAATGAAGATACAAATATTATAGTTATGGATTATATTGACTCTGTAAACAATTTACTTTACTTATTTATAGAGTTAATCATTTAAAAAACTACTTATTTAAAAATATATCTTTATCTATTAATATTTTAAAGTAAACTTAATGAAATTCATATGTTTTCTAGTTCAAACCTATAGAGTTATTTCTTGTTTCTCTGCAAACTTTCAATCCTCGGCCATACCTGTTTTCTAAGCACTTTCTTTCAATTTAGAATTCAACTGAAATCGGCCTATTCCGTCCACTTTTAATGAAAGTGCAGCTGCAGCGGCAACATCTCAGCCTCATGGCAGCAACAGTTGCAGCAACAAGTTGCACTTGCATGCGGCCACTGTGCACTGAGCCATGCAGGAGGGGCAGCCAAAAGGGAGATAGCAATAGAGATGCCGGGGCACCGGGTGTTTCGTTTTAGAATTTTTAGTTTAATGATTTGTAACCGGTTTTCGAGGTGGCAATTCCCATGCAACGACAACTGCTGGCTGCTGCAGGGCTGCATGTACACAACACACAAAGTTACCTATGGAGTTTGTGCCACTGTTTAATTACACTTCTTCCTACGAACAGCTTAAAAATAATAACAATAGCGGAAGTTATACAAAAGCCGCAAAAAACCGGCCGCATAACAAAAGCGTGAAATAAAGTATGAAGGAATGAGAGATAAAAACAACAAACAAGGGGGTTGCGGGCGATAAGAGGGAAAAGAACTCGCTGACGAAAGCAGTCAGCTGGATACGAGTTTAACAACATTTAACTGTTGTTTACACCCGTGATTGCCCCTATTCCGTTTCTAACTAGTGCAGAAAAAGCGCTTACACACATGTATCTGCCAGATACAATATCTCTGCCATTTATGGCTTGCGTAACACCAAAGCAAAATGAGTCTAGGAAGGGATGTTACAAGTCTTTTGGATATCTTTTAATTATTACAGGAAAGCATTTAGCAAAGACCAAAATATTTAAAGAAATTAATCAAATCTTCAATCAACACCTGAAAATAATCACTTTTTAAAGTATTATTTGGGAAAAAATTTGATTTAATTAGGAAATCTTTTAATTATTACAGGAAAACATTTTGCAAAGACCAAAATATTTAAAGAAAATAATCAAATCTTCAATGTACACCTGAAATAATCACTTTTTAAACTATTAATTGGGGAAAAAATTCGATTTAATTTGGATTTCTTTTAATTATTACAGGAAAACATTTAGCAAATACCAAAATATTTAAAGAAAATAATAAAGTCTTCAATTAACACCTGAAATAATCACTTTTTAAAGTATTAATTGGGGAAAAATTTAATTTTTCGATTTAATTCGAGTTTTTGTCAGCTTTTTGCCTGCAATTCCCAAATGACTGTTTTAAGCCGTCAATTGTCCCTCGTTTAAAAATAGTCCAAAACAGGCTTACCTCCAAAAGTGTGCAAAAAGCGGCCGCCAGCCATTCAAGTCCAATTGCAAGGCGAGACTTTCCGCTTTTGTAGGTCTCGTTTGGTGCGTTTGTTTAATTTATTTTTCATTTATTTTTCACCACTTGCTTTCAGTTCAGTTGCTTTCAGTCAAATTGTTTGAAATGACGCAAAAAGCACAATCTGCAAATTGTAAAAAATTGTATTTATTATAGAGACACACACACTTTCCCGGCACACAATTAATTGGTTAGATTTTTCTCTCCATCTCGTGCCGCTGCTGCTCCTCCTCCTCCGCGGTCTCCTCCGTGGTCAGCTTCCTCTTTGGCGCAAACAGCTGGCCAAGTTGTTTGCCCACATTTCGCACAGTGGACAACTTTCGCTCGAAACGGATGCAGCGATGCAGGCAGTCAGCGGCGGCGGTCAAGGAGCAGCGGGAAGGGGGAGACGTGCGGCGGCGTGGCAAGGAACTGGTTTTCGTTGCAACAGGAATTCTTTTTTGTTGCTCTTTGGCAACTTTTTTCTTTGCTTTGCTAAATTTTCTTTAATTTTTCTTCGTTTTTTTTTCATTCAACTGGCGCCCCAATTTATTTACGATTGTTGTTCTAATTTATTTCGCTGGCCCACAAAACAAACAAATATTTTTATTTATCTCGCGCTCCGCACTTTCTTTCGGCCGTTTTTTTATGGCCCGAAAAACGCGATCTGCTTTTTTTTCTCTCGTCTCTTTTGCTATTTTTAACAAAACTCACACACACGCACGCGCACACACACCTGGGGCCCACACTCAGGTGGAAATTGATGCAAAATTCTTTGCCCGATCACAACAAATTGTTTTTGTTTAATGAAATAACTCTGCTAGGGCAGAATAATTGAATTGTTCAACAAGTTGTTCCCCGGACAAGCGCACGTTTTTATTTCCCTTTTGAAATGCACACAAATTCAACCGCAAATTGTAAAGAACATTTATTAAAACATTACCACCGCACCGATATGCATTTATCACAGCAAACAATCTACATTTCAGTTGATCTTTATACACAAAACACGATTTTTAAAACACCACAAACTAAGAGCAACAATCTTTGTTTATGTTTCTTCCGCCGAGCTGCTCACCAGTAATGCCGATTCAGCCTAGTTCCTGGCAATTTGCCTTTTTAAAGCCAGATGGCGGGAAGAAGAATTGAAAACAGCGGGAAAACCGTTAAAGGACTTTTTCGATCCCTGCTGAATTTTTACGAAGAAAAACTTTAATAAATTCTTTTTTAAAGAATCTTTTTTTGTCCGCGGCACAACCGCCCTCTTCGAGTGAAATTTTTAAACTGAAATTTTGTGATCTTAAGCGCGTTTGAATTAGGATCCACAAAGGCCACCATCCACCAGGATAAACATAGCCAAACAACTAGCTAAGAATCATAATTGTTAAAAGTTAATAAAGTCAAGTTTTAAAAACATTATGTTTGTTAAATTGTTAAACAATTGTGAAGAAAGACTCTTGTTTATAGGGAAGAGAGCAACCTAAGAGTTACGATCAGTTTGTAAACAATTAAAGAGTATTCGAATTCTGCCGCTCTCTCTCTCTACCAATGATGCCACTATATCTGATCTGAAATATAGCTAAATTTAAAAAATTAACAAAAAGTAAAACTCATTCCACTCATTTAATTAAATATAAATTTTTATTTCAAACTAAATATGGCATCGAAACTAAACTAGTTTCTGACTCTTAAATCAGACAATTAAAATGAACGAGAATTACACAACTAGTTTGGCAAATAATTAACTAAGAACACACAAATGACAATTACCAATAAAAAATAAAATAATCGTTGGGATACATTGCAGTTAAATCTAGAGTCTTCCTCTCATTAGCATGAAGATATACGAGTTATTGCGTTTAAATAGCCTAGAACGACATACGAACTATATAGGAGAATTGCCGGGGTCAGGAGCGGGTGGAAGGAGTGGAGCAGCAGGCCATGGATACATCCAGAGGCAAGTCCTGAGAGCAAGCAAAGGTCGAGGTGCTGCTGGTCTCGTTAAAGCCGCTGTCAACCCGGTAAAGGGGCACCCGTGGTCCCTGCTGTGGTGCCACTGCTAAGGGCGGCTCTACTTGCTGGATATTTATATCCGGATTGCGATTTCGATCCTCTTCCTCCTCTAAATTGGCACTGAAAGATTGCGAGAGATTTTTGCGCTGAGCAGAACGACGTCTTCGGTGTCCCCGTGGAGTGTCCGAATTGGAGGAGCTGCAATTGAAGCTGAGAGTGGATAACTGCATGGCCTCGGCTTCGTCACCTTCATCGTCTTCCTCTGTGGTGTCCGCCTCCTCCTCGTCATTGTCTTCCTCTTCGGTCTCCTCGAACAACGGCTTGTCCCCAGCCTCGATTAGCACCTGCTGCCGCGTGCTGTTCACCCTCAATCGACTAACTCTCTGATTGATGCTGCAATCCGAATATTCCAACTCTCGGCCCATCGGCGACGAACTTCTGTCGGGCGTGAATTTTAAGGCAGTTCGCTCCGATAGAGTCTCGTGCTGCTCGGTCACGCTCATCTCCACCTTGGAGTACGCTGATCGCCGGCTTAGGTGCTCGGAATGAGCTATTGGCGACGGCAGTTCCAGCTCCTGCATGAGCAGCTTCCTCTTTCCAGAGCAGTTGCCATCGTCGGGTGTGCCTGGCGGCAGGCCACAGAGGTTCCTGATGGGCGAAAGACTGCCGAAGCTGTTCTCGCCGCCGGCCGAATCGGACAGTCGACCTGCAAATAGGGTTTGCTTGGCCTGCGGACTGGAGCCCGCCATGGGCGAAGAGTGCTCGGCGGGATCTTGCTGGTCTTCCAAAACGATGACATTGTGCAGATCAAAGAGCTTCCTTCGCATCGAACTGTTGAAGATGTCGTGACCGCCGCTTGATTTGCTCCTTCCCGACAAGCGACCTGCCAGGTGGGGCTGCATGTACGGGCGCAGGGCGTCCTCAAGGGCCTTGGGTAGAATCGGTGGAAGAGTCAGTTCCGTTTGCACCTCGCAGTCACGCTGCCGCTTTGATTTGTTGGATATGGGAGTGTTATCCTCGAGAATAATACGATGCTTGCGAAGAGGACAGTCCACGGGACTTGGCACATTGTGGGACTCCTTGAAGAAGGCACTTATTGCTAGCTGAGCCTTGGACTCTACCTCCGGATCGGGGGAGTCGTGGAACTGAGTCTCGTGGGGCTCCACGTCCGCGGGCTTCAGTTGCGACACCTCGTCAATGTTCCACTCGAACTGGGTGGAGCAGAGCTGTGGAGTCCGCGATCGGAAAAGCGAGGGACTGAAAGCAAAGAAAATTCAGGAAAAAAAGGGCAGACAACCTTCTGCTAAACTCACCTGGCTATCAACGGCAGGTGCAAGCGGTCCGCCATGGCCACCTCGAAGGGATTCCGCACCTTTTGGAGCCGCTTTGGCGGAGGAGTGCACACACCAGCCGACATCTGGGGGCTGTATTTTCCATTTTCCTTGCCGCCATTCTTTGGCGTTGTCGCCGACGCCGTTGAAGTGTGCCCTTTTGTGTAGCTGTTCCGGCGCACCCTGCCCTTCAGGCCGCTTAGATTGGTAAAATATCTACTCTTGAGGGCCTGGGGCGTTCTCGCTTCGCCGTTGTACATTATAATTACAGCTGTTGTTTAATTTAACTATAATTTAATCAAAGAAAACAAAATGCGCCTACTGCGTCTGGCAGGCAGATGTCGGTATTTCAAATGCAGCCAATGTGACCGTGGAGTTTTTGAATAAAAATCCAATTTGGCGCAACTATAAAAAACAATATTTAGAAACATTTGAATTTTTTAAACATTATTTATAGGTTCATAATGAACTCTACCTCTAAGTACTCCGATTCACCTGATCTATTAACGAATTTATGCTTTTACTAAAATATAAAAAAAATACTACGCCTACACCTGATTTCAGAACACCTTCCAGCACTGCACCGACTTTAACGATAGCACCAACCTATCGACCTATCGATTTAGCGATGTTAATTAATCACTTTTACTGTTTACTTTTTTAATTAAACTGTGTTAATTAAATTAACAATAACGGCAGCTATTAGTCCACTACGACGCATAAACGAAGCTGCTCCAGTCGTTGCTACGGCCCTATTACCCAAATAGCCGTAGGAAAAAGCCACCAGGAAATTCCATTCCCACAATCACAACAACAGAAACCTCAAGCAGTTATAACTGTAACAAGTGTGTGTGTGCGCGAGGAGAGTGCATATGTTCCAAGTTTGTGGAAACACGGTGAATAATTTACAGCTTGGCCTTCCCCCTGTACAAGCGACAAAAATAAAAAAACAACAAAGTCGCCTGTTCACTCACTCACTCCCACACACACACCAGCGTACGCACCTCGCACGCATACAAGCGCAACCCAGCCGATAACCTGCCCGAGTGTGTGTGTGTGTGAGGCAATCGCCTCGCAATCAAATCAGTGAAAACGAAAACAAGATCGACAACAACAACAACAACAAAGGGGGAGCCGCCGTCATCAGCTGCAGCGCCAAAATTGAATAGAAACTCGGCGGAAAGATGGGCCTGCTATTATCCCGACTGTGGCGGATGTTTGGAAACGAAGAGCACAAGCTGGTCATGGTGGGACTGGACAATGCGGGCAAAACGACAATCCTATATCAGTTTCTCATGAACGAAGTGGTCCACACCAGCCCCACGATTGGCTCCAACGTCGAGGAAGTCGTCTGGCGGAATATCCACTTCCTGGTGTGGGATCTCGGCGGTCAGCAGAGCCTGCGCGCCGCCTGGAGCACTTATTATACGAACACAGAGCTGGTGATCATGGTCATAGACTCAACGGACAGGGAACGGCTGGCGGTGACGCGGGAGGAGCTTTACCGGATGCTCCAGCACGAGGATTTAAGCAAGGCCAGCCTACTGGTGTACGCCAACAAGCAGGACCTCAAGGGATCGATGTCGGCGGCGGAGATATCGCGACAATTGGACCTCACCTCGATCAAGAAGCACCAGTGGCACATCCAGGCGTGCTGCGCGCTGACGGGCGAGGGCCTGTACCAGGGGCTGGAGTGGATTGTGCAGCGCATCAAAAACAAATGACACGCCACGCCAGATTAGTAGCTAATCAATTTATCAACATAGCTAAGCCTGTCTAGAAAAGTAAACCAATTTTGATATAAAGACATTTTTAAGCGTTTCCAAATTGTGTTGAGATGATTATTGAAGAGTTGTTGCCAAGCCAATTTTATTTAGTGTAAAATAACGACGACGATCCCCTCAATGAGATGATAATGATACGAAGATTGTACGTGTATATGGATAATGTCTAGGAGCTAAGCCAATTAATTAACTATTAACTAACGATACTTCCAATAAAATTACAAAATAAACGTGTTTATTTCGCGTACCATCGTTTTTGAAATACAAATACAGCAAATTGGACGTATTTTCTCTCCTCTGTGTGAGCATTGCCTTGGTAATTGACACGGTTGGCTCGATGATTCGCTGATGTGTGAGATTGTTTTGTACTCTTCTATCGCCTAAAATAAATACATACGGTTGTTGTGTAAAAGTTAGTGTATAAATTAAAGGCCTTTGACGCCTTGAACGGTCTAGGATTAGGTAAAAACGTTAGCATACTAAAAAATATATAAATATAGCCACAAGAACAATTTGATCACAACGAAAATAAAAGCAAAATAAGAGGCACTGCGGGCAGGAAGTCTAGGTGAGATTGCAGGAGCTGCTGCAGCTCTTCAGGGGCTTGCCCTGGCCCAGTGTAATAGTATTCTCGGGCACCTCCTCCACAGTGTTGGCATCATGTTGGCGCTGTTTACACAAAAAAAATACGATTAGGATTAGCTTCGGCTTGAAGAAATCTGTCTGAATTTGACACACCTTAAGTTCCGTGGCCAGGCAGCGGAAAGCATCCTCCACATTCATGTTCTCCTTGGCCGAGGTCTCCATCACAAACAGGATCTCAGGTATATATTGACACATTTGACGCGCCTCCTCAAAGTCCACCTCACGCTGCTCCTCCAAGTCGCATTTGTTGCCCACCAGAATGATCAGCACATTGGAGGCCGTGTACCTGCGCACCTCTTCGATCCACTTTTGCAGGTTAGAGAAGGAAGACCGCTTTGTGATGTCATAAACTGCAATAAATGTACGATGGGTAGTATCAGTAAACAGTAAACACCCTGCGCGGCACCTGGCTATTGATAAGGAGCTATTAAAATCAGTGCCAGGCGCTAATCACTTTAAAGCATGCAGCCCTTATCGGCGGGACCGACCAGGAGCCCCGCTGATAGCGCCGCCGCTAGGCATTGACCGTGACAAATGGATGGGCGTATGCCCCGCAAAGATACGGACGCGACTCACCAATTAAGACCCCGTTGGCCGACCGATAGTAGCTCTGCGTAATGGTGCGAAATCTTTCCTGGCCAGCAGTATCCCAGATTTGCAGCTACGGAAAGGCAAAGAAAGTGAAATATGAATCATTGACGAGGAGACAAGGAATCGCCATCAAACCTTGATTTGTTTGGCCTCCACGGCAATGGTCTTCATGGAGAAGTCCACTCCAATGGTGTTCCCGTGGCGTTCGATGTAGTTGCCCGTCTTGAATCTGTCCACGATGCAGGTCTTCCCCGTCCCGCAGTCGCCAATCAGGACGATCTTGAAGAGAAAGTCAAAGTGCTCCTCGCTGGGCAGCGCCATCAGGGTTTGTGGGTTGCGGGCCGTCATCTTTTTATGGTGGCCGCCGTTATGGCTCTCTTAACTTGTCTGCTTCGCCCTTGGCCGTTCTTAATGCACAATCCACAATAAACAACAAAGAGCAAATCAGATGTTAGAGTGCTCGCCAGCTTTTTAGTTTATAATAAATTTTTTGGTGTGACCACACAGCTAGTGTGGAACTTGTAGTGTTGGTAAATGACACACAGTTGGCGGGTGATTTTTAAAAATAAACAAAAGTTGGTGATTTTATTTAGAACTTGACTAAAATCTCATTTAAATGCTTCCGCTCCAAATCCGGCACTTGGCAGCCCTCTGACGCATAGCCCACGGGCAGTAGGATTAGCAGTTTTTCATTTACAGGACGATTTAGCAAAGTTCTAAGCGCGGGACCACAGTTCAAAGGAGTTGTGACCAAAGAGGACAGTCCTGCCGCCTGTAAGGCGCACAGAAGGATGCCCGCCGCAATCGAGGTGGATATCTCATTGTAATAGTGCCTCTTCCTGCGTCCCTCGTCCATTAAGCCGTACGTCTGCTTGAAGATCAGTATGAGATAAGGGGCATCTGTAAGGTATTCCTTTACATGATTGGTTTGCAGCGGTCGCAGATCTGTGACCCATTGCGGATGCATTCGCTGGCTATAGTTGATCAGCTCCTCCTGTTCCACGATCTCTCGAATGGATTGCTTGAGATCTTGGCTCGCCACCACGCAGAATGTCCAGGGCTCGGTGTGAGCACCACTGGGCGCCGTTCCCGCCGCCCGAATGCAGTCCTCTATGATGCTGAGGTCTGGTTTTCGTTGGCTGCTAAAGGAACGAATGCTGCGACGTCCGCGGATCAGATTGTAGAAGATTTCAGCTCCATTCGGATTGAGATTCTGGCCGGGAACGAAGGGAATGTGAGGCTTTTCCTCTAAAGCAGGCTGCAGTTCATTGGAGTCCTCGGAATCTTCAACTAAAAATGATCAAAAAATGTTTTCCAAAGTTGCATTTGCATCAAATTTTATTGTAATATACGGGAGAAACCGAATAGTTTGAAAAACACAGTAAAGCCTATTTTTATTACTTTAAATTCCGAATAGTTTGTGGACTCTCATACCCTCTACATCCTCCTCGTTGTCCAAAGTGTATCTATGGGAGCTTCCTTTACGCCTGGCCAGCACATATTTGAGGATACCCAAAAGAACCAAGCCAATGAGGCAGCTGGGCCAATGTTTAATCAACTTGGAGCTGCCGAACAACGCCTCCATCTCCATGCTGCTCTAAACCAAAACTGTTTGGGGAGAAAGTGGAGCGCAGTGTGTCGCTCGCGCTGGCTTATCTGCCTTCCAAGTGGGTCAATGTCGTTGCTGATACGGATTCCAGTTCCACAGAGAGAGAGTGTGTGAGATAGTGATCCCCTCATTTGTTGTGGCAGCAGTAGGGACAGTGGCTGCCCTTTATGTGGTCACAAATCTTCGCGGGTCCTGGCTTCGCCGGCGGAGTTGGTGAATTTGTGGGCGGGCTGTATGTTTGCTGCATCTTGAGCTGATTGAGCTGCTCCTGCACTGAATTTGTAGGCGAGCTGTATGGTTGCTGCATTTTAAGCTGATTGAGCTGCTCCTGCACTGCATTCTTCTGTGGTCCCGCCTTCATGTGAACCAACTGCCTCTTGTGCACCTCCCTCAGGATTTCGATGATCCGCCACTTGGCATCGAAGTATATAAAATCCGGCGCAGAGGTTAGCTCCGTGCGGATCATATCGCACAGCATTTGCACTTGCTTAAAATTTTGATTCTTCGCCAAGGGATTATCTTTCTTATCTTCTGCAGCAGTTTCTTTGCGATTCTCCGGGCCACTAGCACACACTGGACATCCCGAAGGAGCTTTGGGAGCAGTGCTCACTTGACATCTCGAAGGAGCTTTGTAAGTAGCTTCCACTTGAAATCCCGAAGGAGTTTTGTAACTAGCCTCCACTTGCCATACCGAAGGAGCCTTGATACTCGATTTAAGGGGTTTTTCTGGTCCGCTAGAGGCGTTGTATAGAGGATGGGCAATCATGAATTTTTCTTGCTCCTGAGCAGCAAGGAATTCGTTAGCGACTTCCTGTTGTTTATACGTTTTATCCTGCTCTCCACAGTAACAATTCGTCTTTTGAGACGATGCCGATGGAGGCTCGCAACAGCATTTCGTGGGTACTTGTTGCACCGCAGGTGTAATAGGTTCGGCAACTGGTTTCACGATTTCCTGTGGCCTCGGGGCTGTAGGTGGCTTGGAACACGGACAGCCTAAGAGCCGACACTCCGATACACAGGGCGAGTTATCCAATCGAAAGGGGCAGGTCAAATCGGTGATTTTCAAATCCTGCTCGTCTCCGTAGTGCGAGGATGTGAGGGACATCTTCGACGATTTGGCAGCGGAATATGGCTCCGTCGTGGCCGTCGTGACTTCTTGTACTTGCTTCTCCTGATCGCTGATCTGCTTATTCCCTTTCAAGTTTTTTTTGCCGTCCTTCTTGAAGGTGCGCTTTAGCATTTCTTTGGGAGAGCAGCACAAGTAGCCGGGAAAAGCGGCCAGGGGGAAGCCCGTAAAATTGTTCAGCCCATTGGCCGGCGAATCGGGAGGAGGTGGTGCTCTATACTGTGGGTTCTGCGAACTGGTACCCCTCTCTGCAGGGTAATTATTAAAATCCGTGCACAGATATGGCACCAGAAAGAGGAACTCGTTGAAGTATCGAATCGAGGGTACAGGCACCTCCCCTTTGCTCCGGCGGGCGGCCTCAATGATCCTGAACTCCTCCTCGAACTGTTGGCGCAAATCCTCGATGCAGCATCTCAGCTCGAAGCCGGTCTTGCCGGGAATAGCTCTGGCCATGTCATTGTAGCAATCCTCAGCGAACTCCTTGTTGCCATAGTACGAGTGCATCGGATTGTAGAGGTTTTCGTGTTTGTAGTATAGCCGGATTAGCTTCCTCACATCAAAGTCGTCCAGGGGCGCACCCTCTTGGCTTGGGCTCCTCATTTTCTTCATTCTTTTACCAATTAAATAGTAGAGAAAACCCTTGATCTTCCGTGTTATGTATTGAGAAGGGGGCCTAGCGACGTCTACTCTCGGGGTGCCGCTGGAATTGGGTGTCCGTGAGTGGCTCCGGAAGTTCATAGTTGAAGGCCTGTAAAAGGAGTGCCTGTGTTTTGGCAATCCTTCCATCTTCAGCAAGCTGGCGCTTTGGCGGCGTCGTCTTCGCGGCGTCCTCTTCTGTCGAGCGAATCAAGTTCATCAAGGGCAGCAGCATTATTTTTATTGTTTGGCGAAATTTTGTGGCATTATTTAGGATATAATAAAATGAATGAGTTACCTGAGAGAGAGTACCATGAAATGACGTATTACGCAAAGCCAAAGGGCGACATAGTCACAGATCCTTTTCATTTTCTTTCCAACATTTTGGGAAATATTTTCAATTTGAAGCGGCAGACCGCCTCGCAAAGTGCGGTATATGGTCATACTTTTCCCGCGCCATCAGCTGCTCCGCCAACGCATTCCAACACTGGCCCAGTGGCCTTACAGCAAAAGAGCGCGCGAGAGAGAGAAAGAGAGACACTAAACAAAAATAAGTTCCGTAACAAAAATTATAAATAAAAAATAAGGAAGTAAGCGTTTAACCGTCGGCCAGCCAAAAACAACAAGGCAGCGCTCCAAAAACTGTCCGCATTTTCGGGTTACGGTCTCAGCATAATATTTGAAATCAGATCGGAGCAATCAGAGTCAGAATCGTGCAATTGGAATAGCAGCAGCAGCGGTGTGTGTGCGGGGGTGTTAATTAGCGGAAGACGGCAATTTATTGAACGCGAAAAAAAGAGACAGCCGGACAGACAATCAAAACTCCCATTGGACACGAAAGCGAAATTAAAGTGCCGCTGAATGGTGTGCACCCGAATGATAGTGCGAAAATTGCAATAAATCAATGTGGCAGAAGAGGAAGAGGCAGAGCGACGGAAGCAGTGAGCACAACAAAGAGAGGAAGACTTAACGGGAAACCCGTAACAAAGAAGCGGCGCTACGGCGGGATTCTACTTCGCGTATCACTAATTTTCTAGTTTAATTGCTCGCAAAATGGATGAGGTCTTCAGCCTGCACATGGAGAAACTGGATGTCTACGATGGCAAGTATTTCGGAAAATTCCGCTTGTTAATCCGTTAAAATATAGAGTAAACATTGGGTCTTAGGTGGCATGAAACTCTGATTAGAAAAGTATGTATGTATGTAGGTGGAGTTTTTGGGTAATTTCAAGGTGCGATAAAAATGATTCGATTTTAAAATTCATTTTATTTTATCGATAGAAATATAAATCTTTGGGAAAATGTGGTTCATTAAATTTAAAATTAACTAAAAAAGTATTAATATAGTTAATTCGCTGCTAATCTGGGCGTTTGAATTACGCTGACTTAGGATAAAAATAAAACAAACAAGTTCACATTTATGTGGGTGAGACATAGGTTTATTAACATTATTTGTTGTTATGGTGCAATCAGAAACTTAATATTAAACTTATTGCTAGTCCCTTTATCAGGGTTAAGACTAAACATATTCGCATTATCCTCGGGGATTCCCCTTAAAACTTGCATGTTAAAACCGACTTAAAAACAGGTGAATAGTATAAAGTAGATCAGCAGCAGCTCCTCATTAGTCATTGTCATCGGGATCCGGTCCGGCGAGTATCTCCTCTATAATGCGGTGGGCGTCCTCCGTTTTCTCGCCTTGGATGATTAAATCCCGGAGTGTTGATATGTGCTGCTCGCTCGTCTCGATTTTGACCTTTAGGGTGTCGTTCTCGCGGCGCAGGTCGTCTATGCGCTTCTTTCGCTCCTCGGCCGATTTCTTTGTCTTCTCGCGTGTGCGTTGCACGGCCTGTTTTGAAATTAATAATAAATCAATACAGTGTGTGGCTATTTTCGGGGTACTTCTGGGGGCCCAGCAACATGTTGAAACATATTCTTTCATCTGTTTCTTAATCTCTCTTCTGTTTCGCTCTGGCAACCAAAATAACTTACAAACATACCTCATTGTTTTTCTGTCTTTTCCGTTGGTACTCTGGATCGTTGACGGCTGGACTCATTGGGGCATCGCTATCTCGCCTGCTGCTGGACGCTCCGTTGGCATTGGCAGTTCTCTTCTTGGCCGGCATCCTGTCCGTGATAATCCTGATTTGTATTTAAGAGTTTTTCTTTTTATTTGATAAATAACTAGCAGAAAGATGCAGCGACGGACGAGCTGTTGTGAAATTACACGCCAAACAGCTGTTCGACCGCCGGGCAGTGTTGGTAGGCGACCCACACGAACCCCAGCAAACAATAACAATGCGGTATTATAAATTAAACAATAACTAGGAAATGATTTGCAACCCGATCAATAGCTCTGGAATAATATTATTAAACACCTGTCAACACAAATTTTTCGTTTGCTCAGAATATTGTAGCAATACTTTATTTTTATTATTTATCAACTGTTTATAAAATTTGTTTGTAAAGACTGATTTCCTGTATGTAGCTGTAGTTGCAATCTGAAATTAAATTAAATGAAATGTAATACGTAATAGTCAATAAAAGTTCTGAATAAGCAAGAGAGTTAAATTTTTCATACCAAATTTATCAAGAAGAAGAAGAGACTCGTCAGAGCTTCACAACACTGGTTCTGTGATTTATTTGCAACCGGCTTAATTTTTGCGATTGAATCCGTGCAAAATGTCTTCGCCTGCGCCAAAATCACCGGAGCTGTCGGATAAGAGCAAGAAATACGACAGACAAATCAGGTAATGTTGGGCTTTCGGCTAAGGAAAGTGACATTTCGCTAATGTGTACCATTTAGGCTGTGGGGCGAACATGGACAGACGCTTCTGGAGGCGGCCACCGTTTGCTTGGTGAATGTCACTGCCGTGGGCTGTGAAACAGCCAAAGGATTGGTACTTCCCGGAATTGGTGGCTTCACGGTGGCCGACGGTAGCACCGTCAAGGAGGAGGACCTGGGCAACAAGTGGGTGACTCCATAAAAACACACAGAAAACACCCATGTTATGCTTCTTTTTTTTGTGCAGTTTCTTCCTGGATCAAACCTTTTTGGGCAAATCCAAGGCCCTGGCCTGTATGCAGCTCCTCCAGGAGCTCAATCCCGACGTGAACGGCGACTATGTGGAAGAGAGCGCCGACTTTATACTGGCCAATCGCCCCAACTTCTTCGACAGCTTCGATTTGGTCATTGCATCCAATCTGAATGAGCAGACTTTGCTCCTCCTGGCCGACCGACTGTGGGAGGCGAATGTTCCGCTCCTCTACTGCCGCTCGCTGGGCATGCTGGGCACCATACGCCTGCAGATACGTGAACACTGCATCGTAGAGGCGCATCCGGATAACAGACAGTTTGATTTGCGTCTGGAGCATCCATTCGATGCTCTGCGAGATCATCTTGCTGGCACAGAGGTGACCGGCAAGGTGCCCTGGCTGCTGGTGCTGCACAAATACCTGACTGCCTGGCAAAAGCAGCAAGCGAATGGGACGCAAACGCCGCGCACATACAAGGAAAAGAACCAGCTGCGCGACACCATCAGGGGCGAGATGAAGGCGGATGAGGAGAACTATGAGGAGGCCATCAAGGCGGTGAATACGGCTTTCGGGGCAGGACAGATTCCCACAGGCCTGAAAGCGATTTTTGAGGATGATGCTTGCGAGCAGCTGAACAAGAAGGTTGTCTTTACCTGCACCCCATTTTTTGCGCACAAATCTTACTAATTCGGTTTTCCTCTCAGAGCAACACCTTCTGGATCATGGCCAAGGCCCTGAAGCACTTTGTGGTGCACGAAAACCAGGGCTATCTGCCTCTGCCTGGCGTTCTTCCGGATATGACCGCCAACACGGACTCGTACATTGCCCTGCAGCACATTTACCGCCAGCAGGCGCTGCAGGATGCCGACCAGGTGTACCACAAGTGCCAGGACTACCTCAAGCAGCTGTCCTTGCCAGCCGACAGCATTGATGAGCGTAGTGTGCGTCTGCTTTGCCGTGAGGCTGCCGGCTTGGCAGTCGTACGAGGCACCCGAATTGCGGAGGAGTACGAGAAAAGCTGTCGCCTACTGCCACTGGGTGAGTGTCTTTCGCAAAGCCTTGTAACCATTGCAAGACATTCATTTCCCTTTCACTTTCCCTTCAGTTGAGGACAACGAGCTGCAGGGCAACCTCACGGCCTACAACTTTGCACTGCGCGCATATGAGCGTTTTCTCAGCGAGTGCGGTAACATTCCTGGCGAGTGCACCGTGGAGCAGGATATCGGGCGCCTAAAGACTATCGCCGCCAAGATGCTGGGCGACCTGGGCATGCATGCGACCATCAGTGACGACGTCCTACACGAGATCTGTCGCTACGGCGGTGCCGAGTTACATGCAGTGTCCGCCTTTATAGGTAATGTTGGTGGAATTTACATTTGGTTCGTAGTTAACTTTGCATTAATCCTTTCCAGGTGGCTGTGCTGCCCAGGAGGTGATCAAGGTTATTACCAAACAATACAAGCCCATTGATAATACCTTTATATACAATGCCATTACCACTGAAAGTGTTACATTGAAGCTATAAATGAATCGTGTTTACATATTATTTCTATTATATTTTATTTAACTTTCTTGCTTTCGGCTGGTGTCCCGTAATTCTTTCGGTAGAACCTTCCAAATAGGATGACAAAGGGCACCATATAGACGAAATCCACAAAGATAAAACCAGTGCCGTATTCGCAGCCCCTCAAAAAAGCCTGTCCTGCCCACAGCAGGCCAATGGCGAACTGTAGAAGCTGGAGGCCAGTCAAGTAGCGTTTCCACCACAGGAACTTCTGGAAGCGCGGGCCCAGCGCACTCATCGCATAATAGCTGTACATAATGATGTGCACGAAGGAGTTTATGGTGCCCACCACATATGCTGTGCGGAAATAAAGGCGGATAAAGACATTTAAAGGAAGTGGACCTCTTTAAAGGCGGAGAGAAACTCACACGAGCCCGATGGCAACCACTTGACGGCAATCCAGCACATGATGAACATGGAGCTATGATGGTACACATGCAGGAAGCTCAGTTGCCTCCATTTGTGCCGCAAAATGAAGAAGGCCGTGTCGACGAATTCGAGTATTTTCGAGATGTAGAACCACCAAAGGGCCGCGGCAATCTGTTTTACAAAGGGGGATACAACCCTCTCAATTTGATTCTGTCAGCCGGCCTGCGGGCCATGAATAGTTCTCTCTTTTTTTACAGCCAAAATACCCTTGCAGAGAGCATCATAGATCCGAGATTGACTTAAATTATTATTTAACTGCAAGGTCAGACCTTAAAACTAAATAATTTGTAAGTTAACTAAATAAATTTGGATAAGGAATGGTTATGGCGGTCTGCCAACATTCTTAATCCTCCTTTGTTTTATGCCATTCAAGAATCACTTCTCTGCAAGGGTATTTCAGGCTTCGGTTTCAAGAGTTTCTTCAACTATATCACCTCTCCCTCATTTTTTCAGTTCGCCCCACCAACTTACACGCATTTCATGTGGGCTATAGCTCACCCGGCATGGCTGACAGGCGAAGCTATAGTCGAGGGCCCGCGATGCCGTGAGGAGCTCCAGCCAGATGTGGGCATTGAGCAGGACCATGGCCAAACTGTGGCAGAACAATGGCGCTCGCAGCTGCAGCGGCTTGTACCTGTGTGTGGGTGTCCAGCAGTGTGGGCGTTTTGTAATGGCTGACGGATGGATGGTTTGACCTCACCTGGCAGCCCATTTGGGGCCAAGGCGGGCCATCAGCAGGTAGAGGGCGAGTATGGCGGCGACATTCCAAGGCGATTGCACCAATGGCCACGTGCGCGTCCGTTCGTCGGCCAGCTCCTCGAACGGATACCGATAGCTGCCAATTGTGGTTTCGTTGTCATGGTGCGCCATTGAAGAATCTCCGGATAAGACTGACTAAGGCGGCACACGGACTGGCGACTCATATATACGCTTCTTGGCCCTGATAGCTCCGCTGATGCGTTGATGGCTTTTTCCCCCTTCATTTAATTAAATGTCGCCGGTGGAGCATGAACGTTGATGCAGGTCGGGGTTTGGCCTCTTAAGTTTTCAGTTTTTCAGAGACCCTGTGAATGATTGTGTTCAAAGTCAAGGTTTTATTTGTTGTTGTTTAAGCCGAGTTTTAATGGCATTTTGAATGGAACAGTCGATTATTGTTAATTCTAATATTTAAAGTATTTATGAAACTAATTTTTTTATTATTTTTTATGCTAGTCAAACCCATGCTTACATTTCTGTATTTTTTGTAACATTTTAAAGAAACATTTGCTTAAAGAGGTGACAGCTAAAAATATTTTAAGTTAAATTAAGATATATTTAAGAGTGTCGGTACAGCAGGGATTTTATAATAATTTATAGGGAATCATTTCTACTTCCTTATTTCGTTTTCTTGTTCGATATTTCAACTTTAACCAATTCGCTGGCATTTCAAATGCAGGCATCAATATCCTTTGTTGTCGATTTCGCATTTATTTCAACTCCATTGGAATCTTGATTAAGCAGATGCATTCATTTTTCGATTGCCTCTTAATCAATGAAGCATTAAATATAGTTACACACGTATATATCTTTTGTGGCATCGTATCATCAATATTGAAAAGTGCAATTGCCATTGGAGAAGCAGGAGCAGGAGCAGGAGCAGGAGGTGCAGCAGGAATAACAAGGAAAACAATTGGAAAGCACAATAAAGTGTGCAACGTGAGAGAGGTCTGCCAATGGTGATGGTGATGGGCATGCCTGAAGGAGGGGGCGTGGAGAAAGCCAAACCTGAAAGCCAAAAACGAAAAGTAAACTTTTCACTAAGACGTTGCTAGAGAGAGTGTAGCCATTCCCCAAAATAAATACTCTACAAAAATAGGATGTTAAGCTTGTTTGCTTGTTAAAATATTTGGAAATTAAGGAGAAAGGTTACAAGTTTATTTAACAATAAAATCGTATTAAATGTATGTTTTATTATATTCAAAAAATCAGATCATAAACTTGTATGAACAAAGCACGCTTCTTTTTATAGTTTTCCCTTTTGAGTCATTAATATTTACTTTAATAAAATGGAATTGTGTGCCAGAAAAAATATAAAAAATTAAAAGAAAGCTTAAAAAATGTGATATTTCATAATAGAAGGTTAAAAGTGAATAATTTCATGCTATGTAGAAGCTTATCTATAAAGAGATAGTTATGGTTAAATACTATTTCAGCTTCTGATAACTCTTTGTGTCAAGTTTTACTACCTATTTTTTTGCTTTAAATAATTATTTACTTTACCATATTTTATTCCCTACAAATAAAGTGTATTACCATTTCGATTTTAACTTAAAACTACGACATCAGTTGTTCGCCCTCGGCGCTGTTAGATGTTTGCGCTTTTCGCTGGCTTTTGGCCCTTTCATGTCTCCGGCTTCGGCTCCATTTTCTATTATTGTTTTCTTTATTTGTATTACAGTACGTGTTTGCACCTAGGGCACTTTGTGCTGCTGCTGTTTACATTTCGGATGCCATAGGAGCAGCTGCGTCCAAAGGGTTGAACATCGGGGCAGACTTCTCCACTTCCGCCATTGGATGTTTGCATTATTATTATTTTGTAAGCCTTGTTCCGGGCACCCGTAAAGCGCAATTGTATTGCCCAGTTGACCGCAGAAGTTGGACCCCTTTTTGATGGGCTCAATCATGGGGTTTTCGGAAGTGCTTTTACCCCACTTTCCATTTCGAATCAAGCGTCAATTTTCATTAAAATAATGTCACAATTTAGCCTCGAAATGGGTTCTGTGCCGGCCTCCGGTCCCCTCTGTGTGGTTAACCGCCTGGCTTTGCCCCATCATCAGAGAACGCAGCACATATCCTGCGGCTACGCATGTCCTGTGTGCCAGCTTCCTCCACTTCCCATTTACTCCTTCAATCCGCGTGCTTACGTATGCGTATAATTAAGTTAGTGTGATTGTCATAATCAGCCCTTGCACAATATATATTTGTATTTTCGATCTAGGGATGGGAATTATATTTTAAATTTATGGGGAAATGGTTAAAGAAATTGTAGAGATCGTAAAAAATTTAAACTTTTATCCATAAGTTGGCAAGAAAATAGTTTTGATTCAAAATAAAATTTATATTTATTTGCTAATTATTTTTAGCTCTATTTTAATTTGATTTAAGTTTATTATATTCTTGCTTTTGTTAAAATAATCCTATCACAATTTAATTAATATAAAACCTATCGAAATAATAGCTTTTTTCGATTCCATCCATCTCAATAACCTATACCTTTACCACTGCAGTTTTTGGTGCCCGGGCGTATTGTAAACGAAGCTGTTGGCCAATGGCAAATATATTTGATAGATGGATGTCCGGATGCCTAACTGATGTTATTTCGTCGTGGTCCCTACATTTGGCATTTCTGAATACCGATGCATTCAACCGTTCACAGGGCACTGAATAATTTGGTTTACTGAAGGAGGGCAGAATGTGGGGTTTTAGGGGGGGAGAAAGTGTGTTTGATGGGGTTTGAGGGGGAGTCCAGTTCAGTTTGAGTTCAGAGGGGCTTTGTTGGGCAGAGGGCGGTGTTGGTTCATCGTGCTAACATTGTCGCCCCGAGTGGATCACGTGGTTTATTAAATAGATTACGGTTTTGTGCCGCACAACTTCATGCTGCACATTGTACTAGACAAATGTTGAAAGTCCCTCTGCAACACTCAGAGAAAAAATAGAGAAACTTTTCTTTTGAAATTTAATTGAAATCGAAAAAGGAAATAAATTATTAAAAATTAATAAAGTAAGCTTAATTCGAGAAGCGAAAGTTGGAATTAATTAATTAATTATTAATGTTATTAAGAACACCAAAAATTTGCCTCTGCCTCTTACTTTTAGAGGGTTTCCTAAATGATTTACTTATGTTTACAAGTTTCCAAATGCTAAAATTTAATTTTTAAAAATTGTTTTTAAATTATTTAATATAGTTTAATACATTTTCTTCGTTTTCAGTGCCCTATGTCAACGCTGGACAACTGTCAGCGTGCTCTATTGTCACCAGCAGTCGCATGCATGACGAATTCATGGCGGTTCATTGCCGTTTTATCATCTTTGACCCCTCCCCGGACCCTGGCATGCATGCACATATGTACACAACTGTGGTCAAGGGGGCAAAGTTGAAGGGTTGAATACAAAAACATACATACAATATGCAAAACTTTGTTCAGCGGGCGATAAGAATTGCATTGACAATTTGATGGGACTAAAAAAATGTGCGGGGAAATAAACCAAAGATGGAAAATTGGTATCTTTTTGTATATATTTGTAAAAAGCTTTAAATTTCTTGTTTAACATTAAAATATATTATTTAAAGCTTTTCATAGCTCTTTTTTATACCCTTGCAGGGTATATTAGTTTCAGTCAAAAGTTTGCAACGCAGTGAAGGAGGCATCTCCGACCCTATAAAGTATATATATTCTAGATCAGGATCAACAGCCGAGTCGATCTCGCCATGTCCGTCTGTCCGTCTGTCCGTTTCTACGCAAACTAGTCCCTCAGTTTTAGTTTCTGAATGAAACTTTGCAGTTAGGCTTCTATATACTCTCACTCGTACTTATGTCGGAACGGGCCGGATCGGACGACTATATCATATAGCTGCCATAGGAACAATCGGAAAAATCTACGAAAAAAATTATAACTTTGTCAGTTTTCAACCAATTTTCAAAACATGGCTAGATCGATTCTCCAATTAATTCTGATCGTGTTAAAACGGATTTAAAAGTCATAATTTAAAAAAGGTATGGTTTGGCGGGCATTATTTCTAGCCTGTCACTTGTTCTAAGCTTCGATTAATATCGCGGTTTTATCAGCTCTAATGATGGCCGCCACACACACATACAACACAAAACCAACTAACACATATGTATGCGTGTGTAAGCAATAATCAAAACAAACCACACATAGGTGTACCGCCATGGCGCACACACACATAGAGCATGAAACCAACTAACACATATGTATGCGTGTGTAAGCAATAATCAAAACAAAAAAGAGAGCGCGATGTATTGCGCGCGCTCTCTCTCTCGCTCTCTCTCCCCCCTCGCCCACAAGCCGTAGTTCCAAATTTGTCCGCTGGTGGCTTTTTCGGTCTGACGACCCTTTCAAACCATCTTTTAAAATACGTTTTAACAGAGGAAGGAGTCATATTCGACCACATAAACCTTATATATTCTTGATCAGAATTAATGGGAGAATCGATCTAGCTAGGTTTTGAAAATATAAATGTAAAATTGTAGATTTGAAATATCATATCTTAGCCAAAAATAAACGAAATTAAATTTTGAAAGCATTAATGTGTTGGTTTTTTCCCCCTTAAAAAACGTGTAAGCCAAATTTAAGGCTAAGATTTTTTTTTGGATTTTTAACAATTAAATATATATTTAAAAAAAATCCAAAAAAAATATTTTTGTTTAGAATATGGCTTAGAATACAGAAAGAAAGAGAAAAATGCTTTCCGATTTGAAATTGGTGTATTTTTGGCCAAATTATGATTTTTCAAATCTATAATTTTCCAATTATAATTTCAAAACATGGCTAGATCGATTCTCCTATTAATTCTGATCAAGAATTTATGCGGTTTATTTGGTAGAAACAGATACCTTCTCGTGTTAAAACGGATTTAAAAGTCATAATTTAAAAAAGTTATGGTTTGGCGGGCATTATTACTAGCCTGTCACTTGTTCTAAGCTTCGATTAATATCGCGGTTTTATCAGCTCTAATGATGGCCGCCACACATACATACAACACAAAACCAACAACACATATGTATGCGTGTGTAAGCAATAATCAAAACAAAAAATAATCAAAACAAACCACACATTGCTGTGCCGCCATGGCGCACGCATACATAGAGCATGAAACCAACTAACACATACAGCCGTTGTCAACTAATTAGAAAGACGACTATGCTCGGTGCATTTACCACAAACCATAGCTTAGCCGTGTTTCAAGCCATTGCCATCAAATTTGAGATTTGGCAACAAATTATTATTTCAGAATTTCGTTTTTAATTTTTTGTTTAAACTCTGCAAGGCTATACAAACTTCCGTGAGCCGAAGTTAGCTTCCTTTCTTGTTATTTAGTAAAATAAGTATTTATTTGCCTTTCAAACAGGAATAAAAGCAAATAAACAAATGACAGCCTCTCAATAACCACAATTTTGATTTGCAATGAAATTGCTAGCTTTTCGACATTTATGAAATAAACATTTATAATGCAGCTCCATAACTGGGCAGACAAATGGATAGCTGGACTGGAATACAAAAATAAATATCATTCTCCTTGCAGGAATTGGCTGTACCCAAAGGAATGGACACATTGCACTGCCGGTTCGCCGCCGCATCATTATATCAATATTCTGGTGTATTGACAGCGGCGAGCAATTGATGTCAGTGACAAAGGGGAAATATCATCAAGCAAGTCAAGCTGCCATCGAAAATGGTGCTTTCTTTCTACCAGTTTTTCCAGGCATTTCTTTCAAAGTTTTACACAGAGAAAGAAAATTTATAGTTTGATATTCTGTAAATAAATAGTTAATAAAAATATTTTTTTTTAAATATTATACTAGAAATTTATGATACAAATTTCTATAAATAATTTGTATTTTAAATATTTCATTATATTAATTTATTCTATAATTTTTTCTTCAAGTTTTTTGACTCCTGTTATTGTGATTTTCTTGTTGCTATTTTGCGGGGGATTATTGAATGCGAATGACCTGACCCAATGGCATCTCCTTTGGCTTCCTCCTCCTCCTCCGACAAGCCATTGATGCTGTTGTCCTGTCGATGTCCATCCACTGTCGACTTGAATCGCTTTTTGTGTTTACTCGCATTTCCTGCACATTTCCGGCTCAATGGGAATGTGGCAAACTGTGTCCTGCCCCTCCGAAGCTTGCCGAGGCATGAGGAATTGTGGCCATGATTGGTAGAATACCTTGGGCTTCGTTTATGGCATCCCCAGCTACAGGTTTAATTTAAATTGAGGTACACAATTGCTTTTGTTAGATTTCTTATTTTGTGAAGAGTTTTTTACTAAGAAGTCATAAAAGGTATTTAAATATTCGAATTTATATTATCAGCGAGATAAATACCTTAAACATAGAATGCATCCAAAGAAAGCCATCACTTCTCTTATGTGAATCATTTGTCTCTTTGCGTCTTCCTTTTTCCCTGTTGGCAGGTGCAACATACTTTTCCTGTCCCACCTTTACCTTGGCTGCCATCACCCATACGCCACGTTGTCACATTGCCTGGCTACGCGTTATTTACAAAACATTTGTCATGGCTTTGGCTCGCTTAGATCGGAAGTGGAATCTGGAGGAGGGAAGGAGGATGTGATGGGGATGAGGATGAGGATAATGCCATCTGCTTGGCTGAACGAGTATCGAATGCATTTGGGCGGGGAGACAACCTCAGGGCAAACAGGGGAAGAGAGTGAAATTAATGGTTTGCCACTTTGTCATCACGGTTTGAAAGTCAATTTGGCATTAGATTGGTTGGTTTTTTGGGAGGTGAGTTAGTTTCCGAGAAGATCGGAATATATTTGTCTCCATGACAGAAGAAAATAAAGGAAGGAAGATGCAGTTAAGAGTTATCTGATATGGAATACTGGGTAATTGAAGGTTTGTGAAGTAAATTCAAAGAAAGATTAATAACTCAAATTGTTTAATGTTAATAATATTAAGCAATATATAATAATAAATAAATAATTAAAAATCAGGCGGAATGCCTTCATAAAAATGTTTCTAAGCAAATGTTGCCAGAAACATGTTTAGCAACATTCTTTGCTGCTGTCAACAAAACCATGTTGCTTAGTATCATCATAAATAGCAACTTGGAGTTTATTTTATTATTAAATAAATACTTAAAAATATAATTTTAAATTAAGAATACAATAAATTATTACAAAATCTTTTAAATTTAAATTCCTCTAACCAATTTACAGATACACTTGCATAATTAAAGTTGATTAACTGCATGCCATTTGAACTCCAGTTCCACCCATCCAGAATTAATTCTCTTTCTAGCTGAAATAAATGTTTATCCAATAAACAATTAGTTTAATTTCTCAAACCCCCTAGAACTTTACCATCTTGTCTTGAAGCTTTTCATTACTTTAAGCCAAACAAAGTTAGTACAACAGCAAAGAGCCTGGATTCTTCCGCCCCCTCTCTAGTTCTTGGCTTTATCCTCCTGCGTCAAATTAATTAAATTGAGCCAAGAAAATGTACAAACACGTCGTACATGTATTAGTGGGGATGAAACACAAGGCAGCTTTGGCCGCAATTTTTAATTGCATTTTAATGACTTTATTCCGCTGAAATATGCCGGCACACAGAGAGCCCATTAAACTGATTAATCTCAGCCATTGACACCTCGAGGCTCTAATTAAAGTGGTTCGAGCCAAAAGGGATATGTTTCAAATCATAACTCGACAGGGAACGATATAAGCCCCAGAAAAAAAGGAGGAATGCAACTTTCTATTGAGCAGGCTGTCTGTCAAACGAGGAAATACTATATATATATTTCTATATAGTGAAAAAAGCAATGGCCAGAGAAGCATGTGGCATGTGGCATGAACAAAAAGTAAGTCCGACAATTGGCAGTTTCACAAAATAACTTTGTTGCTGCCGCTGCTGTTGCTTTTGCTGCTGCTGCCAGTAGTGGCCCAAAATAGCCGACACAGCATATATAACTAATACTCCCAGTTGGCAGCCTGACCACAGACCAGCCATCCGGCCAAATATCTAACCGAAAAACCACCCCAAAGAGCCACCCAATATCCGTATCCCCTCACCCCCCACAAAAACCCCAACAGAACCAACCGATGGACAATAAAACAAATCGAATAGAACTTCATTTTCTCCAACAATTTTTTTCCGTTCACTCGCTTTTCTTCTCGTTTTTCACGGATTTTCCGGGCCAAAGGGAGCTGGCGAGACGTGTTCGGTTTTATGTTGTCGCTTGTGCTGTGTGAAAATGGCCATAAAATGTGCGGGGGAGAGGAAATCAGTGTTTAATTAAGTTATAAAAATGTTTTGGTCATTTAAGACCGCGACCAACAGAATTTGCGGCTTCGACTCAATGAGAACAAATGAAATGGAAACTAAGCTGGGGATTAGGCTAAATAATCAGGCTTTTCTTGATTTTTCTTAAGAAGAGAATTCGGAGGAAATTAATGTAAGGAAAAGGTAGGTAAAATAGAGTTGAAGGAATTTTAAATTGTAGAAGAAACTGTGGCTTAAATGCGGAATCCTTTTAAAGCTGAAAACATATCTTTAAAGAGAAGGTTTCTCTTTGTTTTAATTCCTTCAAAAGGTCTTTAAAAATATGATGAAAAAAGTTTATAAATTTCTAATACTCTTTCCTAGCCTTGCCTTGTTTTTTTTATAATTTTTGCAGAACCTTAGCCTAGTGTTGAATGACTCAACTAAAGCTTGGAGACATATTTTCAAGACGCCTTCCAGGTCATAAAGAAAAACGTGCAGAAAAAAGTGTTGCATTTTTTCAAGGCGGCACTCAAAAATTGCTTACCACCAGCAGCAGGCATCCTGCATTCCTTTTTCCTTTCTTTTTTATTTTCTTGCCAGTTTTCTTTATTATTATGGAAAGGAATATTTATGAGCGTTTATGTATGCCCTGGATTTTTACTAAATGATAGTGGAGGGTATATTTGTTAATAGGGAATATAAAAAAGTATTATTCGATATGGTTTTATAACAAATCAATAAATAAAGAAAGAGAGATGTGTTTTATTTAACCGTAAAAATCTATATTACCTTAAGAGCAACATTGCTTAAATTATAACTTTAAAAATTTATAAAAATATAACATTTTCTTATAGTTATATAATTTATACTGGGTATTAAAATTGTCTTTTAAGCATTTCCCCATTGTTTTCTATATACGAAACTCGTATGAGATGCAGCAGCTTACTTATTCTGCAACTTCTTCATCCGTTTCCTTATGCGAATGTGCATGCTTAAGCTGCTTTTCCACGCACACACACACTCACATGCAGAGGAAAAGCGATGGGGGGTGCGGGGGAAAACTAAGGAAAAAAGTGGGGAAAACAACACATTGAGCTGAGCTTAACGGCTGGCGCATAAGTTTCAAAGTCAGCATGGAAGGTCCGAGTCTCAGTTCGACTGTCTTGCAACTTTTGCCGAGTCGTCGTCTTTTGGCTTAAAATAGTTGTAGGCACTGAAATAAAATAAAGTAGAATTTAAAATGTAGTAATATACAAAAGAAAAAAGAGTATTTTTTAAAGAAAACAACACTTAAATAATGTTAAAAGTTAGCTTATAATTTTTATGAATATTTTTAGCAAAGGATAACAGTTGAGCATGTTTTTCCTCTGGTTTAATTTTTATTAAAGTTACATAACATTTGAAAAGGTTTAAAATAAATTTCTAATCGATATATTCATTACATTTTCTATTAAAAATATCATAATATCCTTTAACTTAATATAATTTATTCTCTGTGTAGAACTTGGGAATAGGATTTAGGAGGGGAGTTTGGGGGAAAATTTATCTGGGCACGTCGTCTGTGTATTTCAAATGCAATTCATTGTGCTCCTTTGTGTATGTGTGTGTCTGTTGCTTTATGTCCAGTCTGTTGTGTTTGTGTTACCAAAATCCCAGTGCGAGTGGCTGAGAAATACCCAGCTTTGGGGCGCTGCGTTTGCACTTTGGGAAACTCTTTTAAACGCCTCTCGAACACACGCATGTTATGCTGCAATTTTCAACAAGGCCATTGTCCTGGCTGGGTGCTCGTAAATCTTTTGCTTTATCCTTATAGCTCACAATATTCACCATCTGCATTCTTGAATATATTTCAAGAATTTAGAGATGCGTTTGCTTAATATATTTGCAGGGGAAACTGGGAGAAAAGATAGAAATAATATTGGATTTTCATAAGCTAAATATTTCCCCAAAATATTAGTGAGTTTATATGATAAATTATATAGTTGGGGGAGTCTTGAGCTGCAAATGGTTGATTAGGTTAATTTATATAAGTTTAAGGGGGGTTAAATTACTCATTTTTAAAGCCTTAAATATTATCTTATTTGTTTTGTGAAGCTTCAACTTGACTTCAACAACCGCCAAGATGCTGGGGTAAAGGCAATTTCAACTTTGTTTTTACCCACTTAAACTTTTGCATTCACTGGATTTACTGGCTTAACTTTTTCATAAATTTAATTTCAAGCCCCAAACTTCGGGTTAAGGCCTTGCGCCTCGTCAAGGATGCGATGCAAATGAGTTGCAAGGCTCAATCGCGGGATGCGTAATTACGATGGGCATGCGAAGTGTTTGATTGAGCGAAATTGGCCCCGGATGATGGTAATCGAATTTCAATGGAATTATACTGCAACGATGATTATGGTGTGCGGTTGAGGACATCCTTGTCATCTTCTTGGCCAATTGAGAGCGGTCAGAGGTGTGCGGCTAATTGGTTTGCTGTTTGAAAATTAATTCAAGCCTAATTATTGGCTAACAGGCACACAATAAACGCAATTATAATTACGCAACGGCAGCTGCGGCAGCAACAAAAGCAGCAATTAGGCATGCATAATGCATATATTTGCATTTTGCAGCTTCCTCACTGTCATAAACAACATTTGCCATGTTTATATTTGTTGTTTATTGCTTTTTTTGTTGTTGATTTGTTGTTTGTTGATGATGGTGTTTGTTTTTTGGGGTTTTTGGCTTAATTAATCTGTCAACAGTTTTTTCTAGCGGGGTGGCTAGGCGTACAATATGAGTTCGTTTTCGCAATTTAGTTGTGTCATCAATGCATTTGGCTTGAATTGCAAGATTAACTAGTTAAATATGAATGGAAATTATTTAATTACAATTACTAGTGGAGATAGTTATAAATATTTGTAATTATTGAGGCGGAAACATGAGCTTCTTTTAAGGGAGGCTTAGAGATCCTTAAAGCCTGTTGAGCCTTGTCAAATAGTATTATTATTTTTTTATTTTTCAACAGTAAAATTCATTATTTGTCTTAAGAAAATATATATTCTGTAACATTTCACAGAATTATAAACTAAAATTAAATATTAAGATAACTGCCGGTCCATTAAACGAGTTTTAAAATTGTTATAAGCCAAACAAAGCCTCAAAAAATACACAAAATAATAAAAAACAAATTAAATTAAATATTTCTGTAATTAAAATATTTATTTAACAATTTTCTACCTTCAATTTAATGCACTTCTTGACCATAAATCTTATTTAAATAAACAAATCACACTTCCTGTTTGAGGAATTTGCATAAATTACAACTATTCCTCACACAACTTTAAGCTAGTTGAAAATGCCGGTTGCCCTAAAGCTGCTCAGCATATTTAAGCTAATAAACATCAAAGTTTATGCAACAATTCTTTTGAGTTTCACCTGTCAGGCGCACCTGCCCACGCACACACAGAGACAAACATATTTGCGCAGACACAAATGCATAACTTTTGGTTTTCGGTTTGACATTTTGTGGTTAGATTTTAATATGTGGCAAAGTGAATGAAAAGTTACGCAGAAACCGGAACCGGCAAGATGGCTAAATGCATTATGCCACAGTGGAAACTTTGGCCAAAAGACCCGCCCCTCCCCCACAACGCCATTGTATACAGTACACCCCCTACTTTATGGCATCCCCTAAATGCTATCAGTGGCAGATGCTGTGTGTGTGTGTGCAAGGGTGCAAGTGTGTGTGTGTGTGTGGTTGTTGGGCAAATTAGCATTCTTGCCACCAGAAATTTTGGATGCGTGTGTGTTGTTGTTTGCGTTGCACGCTTCACTGTCCCCACTGTCTGGCATTGTTTGGTGTTTGTCTCTGCGGAGGAGATGCAGTGCACTGAGAAAATACTTGAGTAAGTAAATTAGTTAATAGGTTTTCTAATTACAGACCAAATTTCAACTTGATTGAATGAGAAATACGACTTCTAGAAGAGTTTAAACTTTTTCGCTGGCATTCAATTTGCTTGCAGCCCCAAAAAATAGGCTATAATTTTTGAGACATTTTATTTATTTAAAAAATATATAAAAATTAGATTTCTTTCAGTGTTTTTAAGGCAAGGCTTAGGCTGTCAGCGAGCTGCAGCTTAAAGCCTTACACCGAAGCCACTGGTGCGACCACATGGCGGATGCGTGACATTGCATAACTCACTTTGTCGAAGCAGAAGGAGGGCGGGTTTGGTGGGGTTTCCAGGGGTCCTGAGTGGGTAAATTACAACTTGGGAAAGCATCACCTCCCCCCAGCCTCTGCCCCCTCAGGCCTTCAACTGGGAAACTTTGTCTTGAGAGTTGAAGTTGACGTTGCAAACCCCAAAAAACTCCGCCTACCTTCCTCCTTCTCCTCCTCCAAGTAGTGCAACAAGCAAATGCATAGCAACTTTATTAAAAAGTCGTAAAAGTTATAAAAACTACTAAAAGCAATGGGTAATAAGTTATTGTTGTTTTTGTTAATAATACCGCTGTTATAACTGCTGCAAAGGTGGAAACTTTTTCCCACCGTGTTGACAATGTGCAATGTCGAAATACGCCAAGTGCAAATGGAAAATGCTAAAAGAAAAAGAGATGGGGTAAAAAACTGGGAAAAGTCTTCTGTGTAATTTGATAAGTGCGATACGCACAGCAAGTAAACTTTATTGTTCGCCGTTTTCCCTGACATTTTCCCTACAATTTTCCCTTAAATTTTCCCTCCACTTTCCCTGCATTTGCCTTACCTTGTCATGATTTTGGCCCCGGGAGCGTGTTTACCAAGCGCATTATTATCGAGGTACAGTTGCGATTGCGTTTGCCAGCGTTGCCTTTTGCATTTGTGTGGCGGAAACGGAAGCTGGCCTGTGAAATGGTACAGGAAATGCACTGAGAAAATGTAAAGAAGAAGATTTAAGAAAGAATTAATTACTAGCAGCTTGTTACTTTTTTACTTTTTTTCTATATTTATTTAGTTCTTATTTTTTTTTACCAAAACATAAATAAATTACTAGAAATATTTAAGGCAATTTCCTTGCTAATTTTTCCTTGTGTGCATCCAATTTGCTGAGCTGCTTTTGTGTGGGCATTGTGACTGCTGTGGGTTTCCTTTGGAAATGTCATTGTTAGCCGGCTGGTCAAACGTTTGCCGTGACTCTGGAATCGCAATACCACGGCAAGGATTGCCTGTATTGCTAGGATCATGTGGATGGCTGAGCGGCTTGGCGGCTGCTGTTGGCATAACAATGCACCGGCACCGACCAACCGGCTATGGAAAATGTTTATGATATGTAAGCATCTTCATTACATGTTTCCTGCTGCTGTCAGGGCCACAAATCCTTGCTTTCAACGGGCTGCAGCCATTAAGGGATTCTTGAAAGTTTGCCCAAGCAGCTGCCGTTTGCTGCAAGTTGCAAGTAATAATTGCACTCGCGGTAAAGCACACACACACACAGAGAATACACACAAGCCGAAGCAGGCACACACCCCCAGACTCAGACTCACCAATATGGAGATGGAGATAAGATGCAATGCTATGAGTTACGTTTCTTTGCAAGCACTTAAAAATCGTAAACACTTGGAAAAAAGGTCTGTGTAGAGAGTTTATAATTTAATATTGAATTTAAATTATTAAAAAATATCATTAAAATTGAGGAATGATTGCCTGCTCGAAGCTGATCAAAAAAATGTATTTTTTAAATAGTAACAAGTGACTTTTAAGGCCTTAAAAATGTCCAAATAAATTTAGAAAACTTTAAGCCTTGACTTAACATTTATATTAAATTTTTATACATAGTTTTTCCCATTTAATTTCCCTCAGTGCACCTGCCACTGCCACATGCTCATCGCCTAAGGCCGCGAGCATGCCAGAAAGAACCGCAGAGCGGGGGGGTTAATGCCTTCCCCCCCGATGCTGAGGAACTCGGGAAAAGCAGCAGC
This sequence comes from Drosophila anomelani, assembly GCA_035045905.1. Taxonomy (NCBI): domain Eukaryota; kingdom Metazoa; phylum Arthropoda; class Insecta; order Diptera; family Drosophilidae; genus Drosophila; species Drosophila anomelani. The sequence goes on from JAWNOO010000165.1 coordinate 19,244,264, forward strand.
ATCACCAGCTGTAATAAGACAGCTCGTCGGCAACGGCTCTGTCTTGTTAACTTTTGCTCATTTGTGCCGTGCCCCAAACTGCTGCATCAGTCGAAGCAAGGGGCATGCATCTTGCAGGATCCCAAGAAGGAGGAGGTGTTGAAGTTTAGCTGCTAAACTTGACATATTAACGCTTACGCCGCTTAGAGGAGCGTTTTAATGAGCAGCAGAGACAACCTGCCCACACAGCTACATTTCTATCAATTTATCGGGTAAATATTTAAGTGTTGCAACTGCCATTTTCACTTTGCAAGGGCACAACTTTGGCAATTAAAAACTTTGTGGAACGAGCGAACCGAATGGCCTCGATACCTTCAATTAAGCATTGCTTTAACACAAAAGGGCTTTTAATGAGCATTAAGATAATGTCATGACTGATACGGAACCGATATATATACCCACTTTTAATGGTCTGTAATGTATATAGTATATATGTATGTAAATGGGATATCTGGTTTCCGGCGCGAAACGATTGACTTGTTAACTGTCACCGATAATCGTTGGCAATTTTTAAAGTCACTTTCGAGGGCTGACAGGAAGAATTCGATATATAGGAATGTTCTGAAAGAAGTAAATACCTTTTAAATTGTATATTTATAACATTTATTAAATAATAAGATAAGAAAAGAGTTTTTTTAGTTTAAAAATAAATATTATTCTATAATTTCTTTTGTGTTTATTTTATTGATGAATAAGAAAGACAAAATAAAATCATAAAACATTTATTAAAATAATTCAAAAGCTTTTACTATTTTATCCTTAAATTATTAGTATTATTTATACCCAGAATTTTATTTAAATAATAATTAAATCAACATTTATCCCGCCTCGCGAAAATACTTTGTGAAATACCTTCAAACAATGAGAATTGATTGGTTTTTAATACATATCAGTTTCGTATGTATTTCACACACCCAGAACCCAGGACACACAGGACATGCCAGGACATACGTACAGACACAGCACACATATTTACAGGAGACCGCAAGTGGCAAAATGACACTCGACGAGCGTGTAAAAGTGCATGTCAATCGTGTTTGCCAGGCGTCAATAAAAAGTCATTTCATTTCACATTAAAAATGAGCGGATGCTGCAGATGAGTCCTTAAAGCGGGTCCCTTAAAGTGCCGTTAAAAACGGGGTTAATTATGCATTGGCAATTGCCACCAGGTTTATGGTTATGTACCAGGACCTCACCTATCGCATTCGAAATGAGCAAACTAATTGTGTATTGTGTATTGTGCAGGATACGCCAGGATGTGCACAAATACAGGTACAACGTGTAAAGGCATATCCTCGGGGCCAGTAGAATATTCAATGCAACAAAGGACATAATAAACTGCATTTCATGTAATGTCCTTGGGCTAGAAAAGAATTTCCAGGAAGTAAACTTGGTGAAAATTAATTCTTTGGGGCTTAATGGAAATTGTTTCCTTCGATACTTGACTTTAAAAATATTGTAGCTTTTAGAAATTAAAAGAAAATATTGGTATTAAATGTTAAATTTATCTCTAAGGTTATTGAAATGTTTGAAATAGCTTCTAGGCTTTCTAAAAATGTTTTAAAATTAAATCAAAAAGGTAAACTTTATTTATACAAGTGAATAATATTTAAGCATACATTTTAAAGAATGAAAATGTATTTCCAAAACTTTAAAATATTTTTATTTAATAAGAAATGTTTAAATTGTAATAGTAAATGACTGAAAGGTGATTTAAATGTTCCTATAATATATTTATTCCTTGGATTTGCTTTCCTAATTTAACTTGTCCATTTTCATTGAATTTCCAATAGTTCCCTGGGCTTCGGCTTTAAATTTCCTGCTCACCATTTTCACATTTTCCGCATGTCAGTTGAAATCTATTCGACCGGCATTTCCCCCCATCAGTTGGTTAATTAAATGCTGCCTTCGCTGTGTGATTTCTTTTACCCCAAAGGCAAGGTCCTTGGCATTTTCCGATCAGAAAAAAAAGGAAAAGCAAGTGCGTTTGGTTCGCTAATGTTGTTTGTGGGCCACAAAACTCTCTTGGCAACATGTGCTTCACTCCGATGCACTGCAAACCAGCTAGAAAATAAGTTTTAGATTTTAAATAAGGTAATATTTTATTTATTAATATAAACTGTATATAAAATATGTTTGAAAGAGTTTCTCGGCGTCCTTATTCCAAGTTCTTCTCCGCATTTCGTTGCCCTTTTTCTTGTATTTTCTTCTTCCCAAAAAATATAAAAATTAATTAATTTATTAAAAGATAAAATATTTCTCCCTCTGTATTCCTTATGCAGAACGCCTAGTGTCTGTGTCTGTGTGTGTGTTACTGGCATCAAAGCCGTTTCATTTGCTTTTCCACGGTGCCACCGACTTTTCCTCCATTTCCCGACTGCCTCAATCAATTTCAATTTATCAATTTTTACAATCAACTGATTTTATCAATTTTATGGCGCATTTTAAGACCACGCACAGGCCAGGCCAAGCCAAAAAGAAAAGGGAGCGCGCGGAAGATGGGCTAGAAATGCCGCTGGGCAGGAATAAAAAGGACATGCAAAGGAGGAAATTTGACTGCCAGTCACAGCGGTGGAAAAAAAGACCCACGAAGAGAAAACCCGACTTGCAAGCCAGCGAAACATGTCAATAAAATCAACAAATGTCGTTGCCGGTTTATTGGTATCCTCTTCTTGGCCCGGCTCGGTCCTGTGTCCTTGCTTCCTGCCCAGACTTTTCTCCGCATGTAAATAAGCATTTGCCAAGGGCTTCCCCTTCGACTGTTATTTCAACTTTTGGCCTTTAAATCGAGCCAAAAAAAAAAAAACAGTTGGCTGGCTGCCATGACTGCTGACTCGACTAATAATAATAATCCACAGGTACGTCTACATAAGTCGCTTAAGATCTTGGCAACATCTTAGCCGAAGTTATCATGTTGGCTAAGGTCCTTTTGTCTCCGTTTGCTAATGCCAAAGATATTTATTTGGTTATCTTTTGTGCGCATAATCTGCATAAATGAAATTGAAAAGAAAAGAGATGAGAGATATGATTTAAATATATAAATTCCTACAAAAAAGGACATATTGATGTTTCTCATTTCGTTTGTATTTTAATAATTAAACAATAATAAAGCCATAAATAAAAGAAGAACAAATCAAAAACGAACTTAAAGTTATATATAAATTATAAATACATTTTTTCACTTTTTTAATATTGCACCTATGCGTATACTTAATTTTTTTTGAGACTCTGCTATAAATTCCAGCAATAAAATATTAAACAAATATTTTTTTTCATTCGAAAGTCCAAATGCAGCGTATTCCTTGGCCGTTAAACAAACTTCCTTTGATTATTCTAATTTTCTCTAATTTGTTTCTCTCTTTTCTCAGCTGATATTGATTACCAACCTGAATACTTTGCCCATTGGCCATAATTAACGGATAATTTGTGGCCCAAATGGCAGCAGCAGCGTCACATGGCCCCCTAAAATGGCTGGCATTCAAAGGCAGCGGCCGAGTGGGTCTCAAAAACTCACTAATTAAAGTCAACACTCGTGACTATGACCTCATTACGGACAAATCTGCCGGCGAGGAGCAGGAGGAGGGCCGTGGTGGTGGTCACCTGGTGATTGTCTTCGAGTTTTGCCTTTGAGTCGGCGACGCGCCGTACACCCGATACTTTTTTCAAGTTCATTAGGGTAATGAAGCAGCCACAGGCACAGACACACACACAGGCTGAGGCCCGGGCACAGACCTAGACCTGGGCGAACCTGTGGACAAAATGGCCGAGGATAAAGTGGCGTGCGCTTTACTTTATGGTCCTCATAACCAACTTCTCCGTAGAGTCCTTCGTCTGCAAGTACACAGTGGTAAAAAGAGCTAATAGTTAACATTAAAATTAAATAATAAAGAAGGAAGGCTATGAATTCAAGGATTTTTAAGGATATATTGAAGGGAGATATATTTTTATTTAATTTTCAATAAAATTTAAATTTCGGACAATTTTTATAGGCTCCTCAAATTATTTAAATATATTTTCTTTACTTTTTAATATATTTTTATACATTTCTAGCTATCTTTTCATTTCTACCTTTCTAAAATATATATCTAAACCTTTAATATATAATTTAATTTTAAGTTTACCTAATTTACAACTTATTTTGTTAACCACTGTGCTCTTTCCTGCTCCAGTTGTTGGCTTTTTGCATAATGAATGGACATAAACATGGAACGGCCAACAACAGCCGACAGTCAAAGTTTTTTCCACACAGTTTTTCCGTAGTCCTTGCTTTGTCTATGCTTTGGAGCACATGACTGCCCTCCATTCCGTTGCTGGTTATTACCGAGATATAATTTTAAATACATATTATATTTACTTAACGCCATTTCCTTAATTAATAAGAAACTTTTCAGGGGGGAGCGGAAAGAAGAGCCTGGAGTCTGGAATTTGAAAGTTTTCTCAAGAGTTCGACAATGATTTGGCCAAAGGGAAATTAGTTTTTACCAATCTAACTTTGGAAGAGGTAGCTTTAAGTGGAAATTAAAGAGTACTAGTGAAAAATAATAAACTTTTGAGTTTTTAATTCAATTACTTTGAATTTTATTTAGCTGGGAAATATTCAATATAAATTTCTAAACCTTAACTTAAGTTCCTGCAACAAATAAACTGTGCTTACTGGGATTTCAAATCTTTTAAGCTCAAATCAGTTAACAAAGTTCCCTAAAATCGAACTAAATTCAAATTCAAAATCATATTTCGTGGATTAATATTTCCCGGGAAATCATTCGCTTTTATTCACTCTTTTAAGCCGCATTTTCATTCAGAAATTGAGCTGAGACAAGCACTTAGTTCGAATTTCTATGGCCATGAACGGCAAACAGCAAAGCAGATGTTGAAATCCATCATTCCATTTGACATTCCTTCGTTCATTTATCAATATCCTGACTCATTTGGCAATTGCTTAGTCAGGAATCGGAATTTATATAAATTATGGCAGAGCCAAAGCCCGCACACATGCCTTTCACATGCAGTTCAATTGACTTTTTCAATCGGGAGCCCAGCTGGGGATCTCGGAAAATGATATTTTGCCAATATGACTTGTCTGCTGGTTTATGCATTTTTGTGCCATCACCCTCTCTCCTCTTTTCTCTCTCATAAATATGCACATTTGCAAATGAAATGCGGCCATCAATCCGGAAAATGGCCATCAATCGGTCCAACAAGTGGCAAGCTGCCGGATTCCCATGGTGTAGTTGTTCATACACGGCGTATACGTAATTTCCATGACTATTTAATGCCATTTAAAAGCTGGAATTATAATTGAAAAAACTTGTTTCTCGATTATTTTGGAAATTCCCATCTCCCTGGGACTTGCGTGTTCTATAATTGAACAAGGTCAGTGAGCGGTTTGTCCATCAAATTTGTCATTGACATTGAGGCCACATGTCCCCAGTCGAGCAGCCACGCCAGTGACCTCCATGAATAGCCGAGAGCCTTGCCGGACAACTATCATTATAATGCTTCTATTTTAGCCTCCAGACCGGGAACAAAGAGCCTTGTTGTATAATTAAACTATGAATAATTTTGTGAGCCAGCTCTAGGCCAAAGTGGAGACCAATTAGAGTCCTTGAAAAAAAACATTGATAGTTGCAGGGGAAATTGTTAATTGGCCTGAAATTCCCAGCGAATGCATTTTCCATGTTTCAAGCTGAATAATTTGCAGGAAACTAAAGAATTTTAAATGCATTTTCTACACTTTTAATTGGGTTAATATTTTAAAGCTTCTTAAAGGAAAAAATAATTTTAAAAACCAAAATCTAAACCCAACTATGTCCAAGCTATAATTGCCCAAAGCCAAGCTAAAAATCTAATTAAACGAAACGTTGTTAAATCTTGTCTTGTAACTCAATATAGATTAAAGTTAAGCAATTTTTCCAATCTAGTTTGTATGTCTTGGCAGTCGAGGTTGAAGTGTGTCCTGGCTGGCAAGAAGGACTCTGGGAGCTTGAATTAAATATAAATAACAACACATTGACCCGTCTGGCACCTACGACTACACAGAACAAATTAGAAAATATATAAAATAAAAATAAACAAGTTAAACAAGCTTTAAACTTTTATATTTTGATATGAATTTCTCAAAATAACAAAATTAAATCCATCAAAAATATTATTTTATCCCCTAACTATTCCCAATTCTATATTATTTCATTTATAATATCCTTTTATCTCCGTGTAGCAAAATCCTGGTGCCTTCGAAGCATTAAATATGAATTAGGGCAGGTCGAAGGGGGGGTCGTTGGAGAGCGAGGCTCGTCCTGACTGAAGGCTGTAGGTCAAAGGCAAGGCGAGAACAAAAGCCAAGTACGATATCCTTGCATGCAAATGTTGCCTTTGACAGGCAAAGGATAACAATATTGATTGTGGGCTTGCCGCTCGGATATATACGTAGTAGTATGTAGGTGAGCTCTGTTTACAGTTTGTTTGTCCTGCCCCCTATCCTTTTCTGCGTTTCCCAGGACAACGACGACAATCGACATTGAGGCCTCTGTGTCTGTGTCTTTGTCCTTTTAGCCTTTCTCGGTGTGTTCTCTGTGCCGTTTCTAATGGCTTTTTAATTGAAGTACAGAATTCAATGAATAAATAAGAGATAGTTGCCAAAGCCCTGGTTACCGGAAGCATTTCGAAAAAATATCGTTTTTGTAGGTTGAAAGTTTGAATGTCAGGAAAAAGGAAATTTTCTAATTGAGTTAAACTTTTGCCCCATTATGAATATGGCGAAAGGCGAAAGTTTTCCCCGTTTCCCATGTGTGTGTGTGTCTGCCGCAGAAAGTGCTTCCAATCCAATGAATTTCCATGAGACGTTCAGAAAGTTGAGAAAGCTCTTTCTCGGCCAATAAAAATCATGTGTGTCATATAAATTTCTTCTTGGGTGAAATTCCTTTGTGCAATGTTCTTATTAAACTGTTTCTGAGAGCTTATTTTGTTTGGGCAATCACCTAATAGTCTTAAATAGTTGCAAAGTTTTTATTATGTTGTTACCTGGAAATTTTGAAATTTGAAAATGTTTAAAAAATTTGATGTGCCAACAATTTCCACAAGAGCTACAGAGGTATGTAGGTGCTCTGCTCTGCTCATGGTCGTAACATAACATTAACATAGCATTAACATAGCATCCAAGATAACATAATCGACGATTAAGCTGTAAGCCACTGAATTTTTAATTGCTCCTCCTACGCTCTTTTCCTCTCTTTCCCCTCGTCCACAAACTATAGTTCAAATAGTGGCCGCTAGATGTCGATTTCTTTCTTACGACCTTTTTTGGTTCTGCAGTCAAGATCGTTGCCTTTTACTTGTTATTTGTTAAAATAAACAAAAATTAAGTCAGTTGACAATGTATTTTATTAAATTGAAAGAGCTAATGAATTATTTTACAAATAAATAGTAATTATATTATAAATACAAACGATTTTTATCAATATTTTTATATGCAAAATTTTAGGACAAATTAAATTTAAAATAATTCATAACTTGGCCAAAAATGCATTAATTTCAATTTGGCAAGCAGTTTTGTGTAAGTTTTTTATAGGTTATAAAATCGGCATACCAAATTTTAGAATGTAACAACTTTAATTTTTTGTCGATTTTTGACAATTTTGATGATGTTACCCCTTATAAAATTTTGGAAAAATTTGTAATTTTTTTTTCTTCCAAATCATGGCTAGGTTAATTCAGCGTTTCATGCTGATCAAAAATATATATGATTTATAGGGTCGGAAATGACTCCTTCACTGCTTAGAAAGCTACTGATTATAATTTTAATACCAGATATGGCTTTAATTAATTATATTTTTTGTAGTAAAAAACCAACATATTTATATAAAATAATTATTATATAAAAGGTAGTTTAATTCTTATATCAATAAATGTATAAACAATACTTTAGCTCATATTTTCCTCTTATTAAAATTCAGTTTTACAGCTCATAACTTTCTTTGTGTAAATCACACGTAAAACTGCTACATTTATGAGACCACAAAAAGTAACAAAGGACACATATTAAAAACGCCTTCTGTCTGTATAATAACTGAACAATGCCGAAACATTAATATATACAAGAATATATATTTATTTGTCAAACAATTCGCTGTCTGTCTAATTAAAACGAGTCACGTACATTGGAAATTAAAAGCGAGCTACATTTCACTGACCACAAAACTTCGTAGTTTGGGGTGGAAATTGTTGAGCTTTTCCCACTTTTCCTGCCGCTCCCTCCCACAACTCCAGTTCAATTTCATTTCACGCAGCTGTGCCTCGATTACCAATCAAAGTGGAAACGCATAGAAAATCGTAATTAAATGGGTCAAAGTGGCATAATAATTGTTGCCAGCGGAGATGATGGCCGGATGAGATGATGCCACTTGACACTTGGCATGAATGTTATGTCCAGGACAAAGGCAAAATTCTCATCCAATTTGTTATCCGATATCCAGAGATGTGGCCATGGGGTTCACCGCTTCCTTGGCGGTTGGCCGCAAGGATAATGAGGTGGCGCGACTGCCAGTTGCAAGCTATCGAGCCGTGTATGATGTAATTACCGCTCAGCTTCGGATTTAAATTTCATTCGTGTCTCTGTATATCCCCAGAGAGGGTTTCTTGCACTGGAAAATAATAAAAATATAAAATTATATTTAATTTTTGGAATTAAATAATAACAAAATCAATTTAAAAATTGTGGAAATTAATTTGATTAAACAAAAACTAACTCTTGAAGATTTTATTTCATTTTAAAGTTTGTTAAACTTAAAAATTCATTTTCTAAATATCTAAAATACATTTTATAATTTTGTAAAACTCATAAAAAAGTATATTAATCCCTTTTATTATTAAAACCCTTTCTGCAGACATTTTCTGGCCGTGTTAGTCACATAATGACTTGCTCATTTGGGGCCTGTCTTGTTGGCCAAGGCAAGTAACTGCCAAAAGTCACCACTTTCCAGGTTGCGTGTCTGTCTGTTGGCCTGCTTCGATTCGGTTTGGCTTGGCAACCACAGAGAGCCTTAGTTTTGGCAGGAAACCGCACCAACACGTGCCCGTCTAGCGTAGCATTCTGGCCAACAGTCTGGCCGAGTCCTTGGGCCTTATGTTTGCTGGCCAACCGAGCTGCTTTGTCTATTTCGATTTGGTTAATTATGTATCATCAGTGGACAACATTACGTTTTAGGGGGCAACAACAACAGCTTGAGGTTTAAGTGGTGTTTAATTTTCAGTTTGTCTGAGAAACGTGTAACAAATAATGGTTTCAGGTGTTTTGGCAGGTAAAATTACAGCTTTCAGTGGTGTTAATTGCTGTCGAGAGAAGAAGAGATTATGGGAATGGTTTAAACAGTTTTTGTAGGGAAAATTGATTATTTTTCAACATATTTAAAAGAAGATGCATTGAGATTGGGTTGCCTTTTATAAAGGATATTAGGAAACTCTTTAATACTCTCTTTAGTTTACTAAAATATCACAAGTTTGTCTTGTTTTTAAACTATTTATAATGCCTTCGAAATTTTCCACCGCTTGGCCATAAGTTTTCGAATAAAACGGTATAACATTGCACAAACAGACGGACCACAAAAAAACATTACCAACAACAACTGAGCGAAGAAGCCTTGTGCAACTTTCACTTTGGCGAGCTGTCGATAAAGATGTAGATCCTTGCCGCCATCGTCCTGCAGCCAGTTCAAAACTAGGCGAAACTTGTTAAATAAGACTTCTAAATTCATTTGCTCCATACGCAACTTAACACCGAGAAAAACGGAAAGCGCCATCAAAAGTTTTTGGCTCCCGCAAGAAAAAGGATTGCGATTTTAAGAACTGTACAAGGACTTTGCATCGAATGGGGAAATGCTCTGTAAAAGGAATAATTTGTGATTTAATACCTCTTTAATAATAAATCTGTTTAAATATATTTTAGATGCTAACCTTTTGTAAAATTGTAGTTTTAATTTAAGGATTGAAATAATTTAAAGGTTGCAGAAGGAAATCCAATGGAAAATATTGCTCAAGGACATTAGAAAATATTATAGAACTAAGATCAACGTTTTGGCTTTCATTTATTCAAGGGAATTACAACAACAATAAACAATTATAAAGTGCGTAAAAACTTCAAGATAAAAATACTTTGAGCTTAATTTATAATTATATTTCTAACCTGCTGTATGCACAGAATATACCTAAAAGATCTTAGAAAAAGACATGAGAAAAGAAAGGAATTTAATGATAATTTTTAATTATATTTCTACAATAATATTTCCTTTTTAGATTTCCTTTTTTTCCTGAAAGATCTCCGCAAAAATACATCAGAAATGGAAACACTACTATTAGCTTTACTATCCAGAATAAATTAGCCCCGACTATCCATTTTGATTAGCTGACATAAAGGAAAATGAACTTCTGGCTAACAAACTTGTCGTATATATTTTACTACCCCGTGTTTTTAGGGTCCGAAGAATGAGCGAAACACAATAAACAACTTCATCAAATGCTTGTGGCTGCAATTCGCCGTTGTTGTAAGGGTCCTGTGCAAATATTTTTGGCAATCCTGAAAGCGCAAAGAAAATAGAGGGAAAAAGTTCAGCAGCAGCTTAAATAAATAGAGGAAGGCGGGGGGGGAGTGTGGGTGTGCAAAATTTGGAGAAAGCATCACAATGGTCGCCATTGCTGCTTGGCCACCTCAAAGTATGCAACACTTTCTCAAGTTCCTTGCAAGGACCACAGTGTTTCGTTGCCTCCTCGTACCGCCTTGCTGCCTGATCCTTTACAAGTTTTGTTTTCTCGTGCATTTTCATTAAATAGTGTTGTTCGCCATTGTTGCCGGCGCTGTACTTTGCATATTTTAACTGCTTATGGCTCGTCCTGAAACGCCTCCGTCGTAGAATCCTGCAGGACAAGGCGGGGGATGGGGTAGCAGAACATTGTAATAAAACTCAAACTTTCTTTTCTCCTGCAAAAAGAACTACTTTTGTCTTTTCTTATTATGATGACGTTGTGGGGATGCTTGTCATTTCTTTATTGTTTTGGGGAATATGCATAATGTAGGGATTATATTTTACTGAAAAAGGAAGAAGGGGGTTTTTATATTTAAATAAATAATATAAAACAATATTTTGGGAATTATTTTATAAGAGTTTGTTATAGTTTTATTACCTGTATTTAATTAAGAAATTTAAGAAAAGAGAAGAAGGAGAAAAGGTTTTGATATTTAAATAATATTTAATTAATAAGTTATTTCAAATACTGATTACCCTTAACCCTACCTTTCAGCAGAATTATATTTCTTAAATTTCTTAACCATTATTCTCTCAGTGTAATTGCATTAAAACCGTGACATCACATTGAAACTATCATTGCAAAATTTAACAGCCAGCAAGAAACACGAAATGTTTCTCCATTTAGTTGCGCCAAGGACAATCTGCCGAGGAAAGTGCATTTGTTCGCAATGTAATTTGTTTCATTGCCAATTGTCTTGTCGTGTCCTGTCTCCTGTCGCCTGACTGGCTTTTTATGACTCTTGCCAACTGCGGCGGCTTTTATGGCCCAGACGCGACCACGCCCAAAAAAAAAATTAAAGCAAGTAGAACGCGGCTAACATCAGTTGGCGTGGCGGGAGTCCGACTGTCTGCAACGCGACTCTTGACGGCTGTCGAGGGGCTTCCACCTTGAGTTGGCCAACTTAATTTGCAACAACCGAGACCGGGCGCACCTTCCTTTTGGCTCTGGCCACCTGGCTTAATTGCCTTATGAAGCAGTGCTGGCCAAAGCCAACTGAGCTTAGAAAACAAGAAACTGAATAACAAAAAACTTCTGAGATACAAAGATTTTTTAAGAATTATTTTAAGGTATATTTTGGGGATTTAAATATATATTTTTTAACTTGTAAAAAGAAGTATAAACAAGAACTATAACTGGTCATCTCTGGTCATGAAGTTTGGCTTCCCCCAGGCTATTGAAATAATTATTACAAATAACTATTCGGCGGCGCGTTCAAGTGTTGCACAATTAAGTGTCATTAGCAGGAAATGCAGAAAAGCCCTCCTCTTTATATGGAGAGTGCCTAATCCCCGAGGGATCTCTATTGCTATGAGCTTTTAATTAGCATCAAATTACTTTTATTCACACTCCAATGCTCCTGGGCAAACATATGTTGCACCCTTATATTCCCACACTTGGTTTTATTATTTTTTTGCTCACCTGGAAAGACGGAAATGGTTTCGCGTAGCTCATTTATGGTTAATTAATCCAAGCGATTACATGGCCTAATTGAAGATATTAACTGACATATTGGATTATTAATGCTACATTTTGAGGAGAAAATGAAGAAAATTAACCCCAAATTCCCTGTGAACTTAAAGCGTTACAAATCCCCCTATTTAGCAGAAGGCAACATGGCGTATACGCAACTTTTAAGCGGAAAATGCAAATTAATTTAAAGGAAACTAACTGCTGACAAGCAATTGCATATGTCAAAAACTAACCAACTTATGTTGAAAGCGGGGAAAATGGGGTTGACGACATAACCCAGCAGCAGCAGCGGGGGCGACCGGGTTTTTAATTAACGATGTAGGGAAAATAAATTGAAAAATTTGATTAAAAAGTTTACATCGCTGCGGCGGCGGCGGCGGCAAGAAAGTGGATTTTCAAGTACGAATGCACTGGGTTGCATTTTTCAAAGGGGAAAGGGAAACGAAATTCTAGTTAGTTTGGCTTTACAAATGTTTTAACATCATTTTATTTGCAGAAAGCTAAAAACTGTGCGACGCACTTCAACCAAAACTTGACATACACTGGGGTTTATTTATAATAAATAAATGAGACATTGAAATTAGATTTATGAGAGAATATTAATTGAAGAGATTCTTAATTGATTTAATATTATTTGGGCATTTAAGCACTGGCCATTCTATAGAATTATTTCAAGTCTTGAATTTATTTATTTTAAATAGAAATTTAGTTTTTGCTGTAACTAAAGTCTTAGAAAAAGCTTGCAAATACTTTTTAAAATGAAATATATAGCTAACTTCGCACATTTTTAAACTTTGTTTAAAATGGCAGACTTTTTAGAAAGCCTTTTGAATTTCTATCATTTTTTTAACTTCTCTTCCTTCCTCGATGTGTGGGTGTGTCTCTGCGAGTGGTTATGGAGGGCGGCTGGGCGTGGCTGGCATTAACACTTGTAGTGTCAGTGTCGCATGTCGTCGTGCACGCGGAGCTGTTAAACTAAACTAAATACACGCTGTCTGGATACCCGCATCAGCTCACTTTCGAGTATTTCCCACACTCTATCTGTGTGCCAGTGTGTGTGACGTAGTTCCGGTTCGTTGCATTTACCAACACTTGCAAGCATCCCATTTCCGTTTTAGATATGGCAGAAATGAGGAAAGGTGGAAAGGAAAGGTGCAACCAGCACGCAATTAGAAGTTGCTCAGTTTATATATATTATTTTTTTTTGTGCCACTCAACCACTTGCTGGAAAATGGTGTTTTCTGCAGTCAGATATTCATACCCTTGGAAAATTTAGTCAGGAACCTAAGGGGCGGAAAATAATAAACCTGTTTGAAATACTTTAGGGGGAATTATTTTGGGGATCTGGTAACAGAAAAAGGAAATTATTTTTCCTGAAAAAAAAAAAAACTGTAAACCTTTTGACTTCAAGTTGAATCCACTTCCTTCTGAGAGAAATCAATCTGAAATTTATGGGCTTCCGATTTGCCGTGGCAGAGAACCTGAGCCAAGCAATAGTCCGTAAGGAGCCATACTTAGCATACTTATTGGGGCATTTTGCGGTGATGCATTTGCATCGCTGCCAGCTGCACTCGCAGGACACACTCACACACACACACGCATGCATTAAACATGATGCAAATGAAAAGCGGAAGTGCCAACCAGGCGGCGAGCGATTTTCGCGATGCCACAAGTCAGCGCTAGGAAAATGAAGGAGAACTCAACGCCAACCGCCATTTGTGGCTTGCATTCGGTCCCCCCTTCTGCGCATTTATTACGCATGCAAAGAATGCACTAAGGAGCGCCTGTTGGCATCGGGAGCGGCATTGGGATCGGCATCCCCGGCGTCTGTTTGAAATTCATGACTTGTTTAGTGCACATGCCGCATAATGTTGCATATATTTTTGGCGGTGGCGGTGACGGGGGTGTGGCTGCCGCGAGTATATTGCAGCTGCCACTATTTGCTGCTTTTCGTGTTGGTCTTAGTGTTGTTACCGCTTCTGTTACTGTTGTTTATGGTGTTGTTGTTGTTGTTGTTGCTATTGTTTCTAAATGAGAAGCAAGGCAGAAATATGCAAGCATACATATTTGAAAGTTGCAGGACATCATTAAAAGGCTTTGGGGAATTTAACAAAGAAATATTATAGTTCTATAAACAGAGAACCTTGTTAAGGATTTTCTGTAATTTTTTAAATGTTATATTTATATTGAAATGTTTATTTTGTGTTGTGCTATAAAAGTATATATTATTATTTACCAATATTTTTTTTTATATATTTTTTAGAGGAATAAGACCTTGGTTTCTTCCAAATGTTATTTTATAAACATTTATATACATTCCCCTCTTTCTAGAAATTCAATAAGCTTGTTTGCTATATTAATTATAAATAAAGGTAACATTTAATTAAAATTTCATTACCTCCCTTCGACTTCCTGACCTGAAACGCACTGTATTTCCGCTGCTACACATTTAATGCCACATTTAGTACTACTGTTTTTGGGGGCAATATTTATGCCATGCATTTTCACATAAATGCCAAGTAGGCAGGGATGTGTGTGGTGTACATTCATAGCTTCGACTTGTTTTGCATGCTAATTGCCTTTGCCGACCAAAAGAAAGAGACAGAGTGGCAAGCGGAGACAGAGAGGGGAGACAATTGTGTGTCCCTATCCTTGGTTGCACTCGTAAATTGGTTGCAGGCACTTGATTATGTGCGAAAATGGGTTGCCCCTTAAATAATTCTATTTAAAATTGTTTAACATTTCATGAGGCCAGTGAAAATTGATTTTATGAATTCAGTTATGTTGTGTAAATATAGATATTTCTTTTTATGATTTCGGTTGAAACGAAAATAAATTCCTTTTTGCTGAACAGATTTTCCAGCTGCGCTTGAAAGTATGCAGCTCGAAAATAGTTTTAACCTTTTGCAAAATAAAAAGAAAATGCAATTTTCATTTGGAAATCAAATGCCTTTGCTTACATTGGATTCGTTGAGGGAATCTTGTTGCATAATTTACTGCAGGCAGGCAGGCAGGCAGTGAGTGTGCGTGTGTGTGGTTGTAATCCCGAATTTCCCCCCAATTTTCCTACCACCCACTTTCCCAGTTTGGGGACTAATGGCACTCTGCATATTTCATCATATTAAGTGCCAAAACAACGCATAATCAACTTCCACGGTCCCCCCAATGGCCTATTGTTGGATTATTTGGACTCGATGAAGGGGTTTCGGGGGGTAAGAAGCACTCTGCGTATAACTGCATTAGGCCCCCGTCTCTCCCTCCATTTTGTCCACAATACACAAAATCCAGCAAACTGAAATTTCACCCAATCATCAATGCAACTGTGCTGGTTAAGTTGTTGTCGGTTTTCCATCGGTTACCCATCCACCGTCCCTGCAGCTTCCCTTCTCATTCCACACCACCCATCGAGTGCACTAATTATACTGCTAAACAATTTTGTATTTTGTATTTCGGCGAGGCTTTTGTTTATGCGACTAAGCGAACTTTGGGGCCTGGCAGCCCTGAATGCCTCAAATTGGTTGCGTAAATATTTGCCTTGCTGGTTAGATCAAACATCGCGGCTTTTCCGAAATACTGTTGCCGGGTTTCAAATAGATTTTAATTCGTCATTTAATTGGGTGAGGATTTAGTAAGGTGTTAAGTTAAAATAAAAAAAATTAAGAGAATAAATGCTATATTTAATGAACCTGTAAATATTTTTTATTTCAAAATAATTGAAGTTCCAAGTAGTTTTTAACCAAAAGAAATAAATTGGTTCTTTGTTTACTTATTAAAAAAATGTTATGCAACTCTTTTAAGCTGAATTAAATTACTAGAAAAAATGTAACAAAGTGTAAATCCTTATAAAATAATGTTTACATTGATCTTAAGTTCTGCGAATTTTCAGTATCAAATATTAAATATATTTTCAAGATTTTCTTAGGCATCCTTTAGTCGAATTAATTAGTTTTTGTATTTTCTAAACAATTTGGGCCGTGTGCATTTAGGTGTTTTTTCTCACAGTAATTCTTCATTTTATATATAGTATTTTATCAAGCTGTTTAATAGCTTACAATATATAATAATATAATAAAAAGCTATCAGAGCTAATACTTAGTCACAGAAGAAATGGTAAAAATTATTAATATAATTTTTATATATTATAATTTTATTTGCAGAGTGAAATTTTCTCAATTGCCGCAATCATCAAGCTCTAAGAATTCTATCATCACCAGTCAGAGAGTGTTAATAAATGGCTAACTTGTTGACTGAAAAGCCTTCATCATTTGATGAATGGCTTGCTTGGAAAAAATAATTAGTAATAGACATTTTCGCTGAAGGGGTGTAAAGGTTTAGCCGGGTTGGGTAAGCCCTTAAGATTAGCACAAGCCATAAATTCATTTAAGTCCGCATAATCCCGAGCCATAGAGACACACACAGTCATAACCATAAAGGCATCCATACATTAGCCTAGACATTGCTTGGCATCTGAATTTGCATGGGATGCAGTTATGAATTTATTTATGACTCTCATTCTACGGATGCTGCTTGCCTGCCATGTGTGTGTGTTTGTCCCCTTACCTTAGTCCTCCTTAGTTTTGTAATCCTTTCGGAGTTTTATTTGCTCTCCTTAGACATATTTTAACACCTGCACCAAAAAAAGTAAAGCTAAAAATAAGGATTCTGCAACAGTTTTATGGCAAAACCATTAATTTTTCTAAACAATGCAGAACACATAACTTGTGTTATTTACAAAACGATGAGTAAAAGTGCAATTTATAAGGTTGCAATTTGGCAAAGGGAAAATTAAACAGATCTAAAAGAGTGCTTATAGATTCTTCAATATTTTCGAAAATATTTCCAAAATGTTCCACTCATAAATGATATTAATTTGGGAATGCTCTCATATTTGTTGTTTATTTGTTTTGTTTTAGGAATTTCTCCCATTAGTTAGCACACATATTTCTCCATGACAAAATATCACTAAAATTTTATTTCCATTTCTACATTGTTAGGTGCTTCCTTCTGCCGTTGCTGAATGTTTAATTATTTTTTCTGGCCTTATGGGTGGTCCAAACTTTTTGAATCTTTTCGCTCATACCTCAATCGGATGCGATTTGTTTATAAAAAACAAGAAAAATAAGTTGAATAAATAAGTACATAACAATTTGTGATTGAGTAATTGATATTTTTGGCAGAGATTTTGGCAAAAAAAAATTAAATAAAGAACATTTGAAATACAGAGAAAAATATCAAGGAATTCTTAAGACAATGCCATTTTAGAACTGCTTCTTTTTTTTATTATAAGAAAAGCTAAGACTAAAACCATTTCTGAAGTATATAAAAAACTGTCTTATAATTATAATTATCAATTAAATAATAATTTCAAATACTTTAAAATCATTTTGTTGCTTAAAATCCATTTACCTCGCCAAGTCACCATATGGAAAACATTAAAAATGACTCTCGCTGTTTGTCATTATCTCATTGCATTTGAAAGAGAGAATATCGGAGGCGTCAAGTGACCGACTGAGGAGCATTATCTAAAGTTTAAGGCCTTTGCTTTTGTTATATTTTTTTTCTTTTTGCACTGATAAAAAATGTAGAAAGAAAAAAGAGATACAAAGCTATTTACCAAAGGCACAATTTATTGAAGTCCCGCGAAGTCGACGCCGACAGCGACGCTGCTATATATACATATATATCATGATCATTGAGGGAGGGTTCTCGGGTTCGAGTTCGGGATCGTTGGGATCAGTCTTTGGGACGCTCGTTGCCAGTGAAGATCGCGGCGAGGAAGTGTCCGAAAATTGAAAACCGAAAATCGAAATCCTCAAATTACTTGTTGTGCACCTCCACTTGAGGTAAAGTTTTGTTTAATTTATTAAATCACAAAATGAATGAAATGTAAATAGTTATATATTCCTGTTTCCTTAATTTCTTGTGCAATCAACTGGTTAAACAAAATAAATACAATTAAGCCATGCTGATTAAGTGCAGCTTAAAAACAAATTGATTCACCGCATTAAATGATATTCAATACAAACAGAAAATGAAAAGGGAAAAGAGAAAGAAACAAAAAATGTGAGAGTTTAAGTCGCATAATTAATTCGTTTATGCAGACTCGACAAAAAATGTTTATGCATATTCACCAGCAACAACTATAACTTCGAACTTTGAAATCACTGCGCATTCAAATTAATAGGCCATTTAATATTTATTTATATATAATATATGCTGAACTGAACTCTTTGTTGTGTCTTTTTTAAGAGAGATACCAGCTGATTTTTTATTTATAACTTGGGTTTGTTGTATTTTTCTAACTTTGTCTCTCTTAAAAAACGCTTTGTTGGACTCTTAAAATACTATTTATATGCGGGAGTATGGCATATATTATGTATATATTATTATCTCTGATTAATATGCTTAGAGAGCCCGCAGATTTGTCTCTTTTGTTGTCCTAGTTCTACAGATTGATTAGGAAATTATCAAGACTTTGCTTATTATTATTTATGAGCGGTTTTTTAAGAATAAATTGATTTATTATTAAAACTATAATTTTCTCCCCCACTGATCTATCCCTGAACTTGAAAATAATTTAGTTTGTTTATTTATAACCACACAAGTTCTATTTCCAGTCACTCCCTCTCCCCTAAGACCAGATGTTTGGGTAAATATTTACACCCCGCAGACATTATAAATTCTAGGCAATAATTGATCGTAGATCTGCTTGGAATATTACATTAATGGCTTTGCATTCCGTAAATAGGCGGTAATTAAATTATTTCTGACGCAACGCCAAGAGAGGCAGAGGTCTGGCACGATGATTCCATAAAGATTAAACGCATATAGATTGCATATTTTCGAGTCATTCATTGATTAAGTCTAACCGATTATCGCTGAGGGGTGTGTATAGATCGCATAAGGTGATTCGATACCAGGTAAAGTGGTTTGAACTAACTGGAAGTGCCTTGAGGGTTTTATGGAAGTCACTTCCCCTCGATTGCACGGGTGCTTTTTTGAAGTTTTATTATATAGGATTATTATATAGCCTTATGAATGGTTTGCTGATTATATACAAGTGAATGAATAATGCTGGAAACTTATTAATGTTAGCTTTTTATTCTTGTATTTCCTGGTTAGTTATTTTTAATTTAAGGCTAACAACAACTTAGCGGTGACTCAGATCGAATACCTCCTGACCAGGCTTCGTTGTGGCCGAGTAGACATTCAGCTTAATGCTTTCGTCAAACATGTTGGTATCCAAGCCATTTATTTGGGCATCAAAGGTGTCCTGAGAAGGGAAAAAAGATTTATAATAAACTCCCTTTAAATCACCTTTTTATATATAAACCACTCACCGGTTCCTTATTGACTTGATATTGGCTTTCGGCTTTCAGAAAGGCAGCCACTGCCTCATTGACTTCGGTCTTGTTCTTGTCAAAAAAATGCGTATCAATATTCTCCGTGGCAATCGGTCTGTATATTCTGCGAATCTCCTCACGTTCGTGGTCAATCCTCAACTTGATCGCCTCCACCAAGGTAATGGGATCTACGGGAAATGGCTTGGCCGGAATGGGTCCAGGAAAGGCAATGTCGAAGGCGAACTCATTGAAGTTCTCATTGCCATTAAGTGTGGACTGGATAAAACCAGGACAGCCACGATCTTTGACCAAAGCTTCCATAAATTCTACATGTGTGCGCTCAGCCAGATAATCCTCAGCTATTAAATGAGTTTTTTCTACTAAAATTCTCCTTGAAATTAAATAAATAACTTACGAGTTTTAGTATACGTTCTTGCAGATCGCCCAGCCCAACATTTATTGGTTTTATCCAAGCTGGTTTCCTAAATAAATAGTCTTTATTAATTATAAAAACTAATATAAATATTTATAAAGCTTACATTCAGACAAGATCTTTGTAGCATTGCCCGAGACACGGTCGAATGACATTTGCCACAATTTGTATCTTCAGGATAAAAGTCACTATCGTCCATGTTTGTATTATTTTCACCGTAACTTTTATACTTTGAACAATTATAGGGCGATAAAGATCGCGATCTCTGGCTTTTTGACAAGCCCTGAGTCTGAATCTGAGACATGTATTTGTTTGATAATTATTTAAACATGTAATTTATACTTTTACTTACATTTCGACAACGATTTTTATTCATATTTGATCTTAAATCTTCTGGCAGTTCCAAATAGCTCGTCTCATTTATTATTGTTTCGTATTGCTTTTAATGAGGGAAAGATTATTTAATTTTGGTTCGAATATATTTAAGAAATTAAATATTTTACCTGCGGTGGTTTCCTTACCGGCATTGTCTGGGATTCACACTATTTTTAAAGCATAAATATTAAGTCTATATATTTCTTTATAAGTAGTTTTACAACAGCTTACCTGAGTGTGTCGGCTTTGCATTTGTGAATAACCATACTAATTGGTAAAAGGGAAGTTTAAGGGAAATGGGAATTCAATATAAATTTTTAAATATAAAATATAGTTACCTGAGGTGCTCGCCGTGGCATTTGCGGGGTTTCATACTAGTTTTAAAATTAAAGAAATATAATAAATAAATCAATTTAAACTTTATATAAATATAAACCTAATTAAGCAATGAATTCGTTAAACAAAATACAAAAATAACAGCTTCTACACATTATTTGTGAAGGCTGCTTTTTTATAACATAAATATAAACATGGGCATAAATAAAAATCGATCAAATGATTTTATAATAATATTATATAACTTACACTTTGCGAACTGTTACATTTGTTGGAAGCTGCATATTGCCTTGGCATTGTCGATTGAGTACGATTTTGTGTTGATTTATGGCAGCGTTTCTTTTCGGGCATCATTGTGCTATTTAAATCGGGTTCCTATAAAGTTTATTTATAAAATAAATATAAATTCCACAAATAATTAACTTTCTGTTAGAAAATACTTACAAATCCCGAGATTTCGCCATCCTCCAAAGCAGAGCCTTCAGTAGATTGTTGCTGGCGGAAAGGACAATCCTTTGGCCCACAACACTTTTGCTGCTGGCGTGACTGCTGCTGCTGACGCATCTGCCAGAATATAATAATATTATAATATATAATAATAAAAATATAATAATAACCTACACTTTGTAAATTGCTACACTTGTTGCAAGCATATTGCCTTGACATTGTCGATTGAGTACGATTTTGTGTTGATTTATTATTTAAATCTGGTTCCTAAAGGGATCATTTATTAAATAAATATACGTTTTATAAAATTATTGAGCTTTGGTAATTTTTTTCCTATAAAATACTTACAAATCCCGAGATTTCGCCATCTTCCAAAGCAGAGCCTTCGCTAGATTGCTGGCGGAAAGGACATTCCGGTTGGCGACAATTTTGCTGCTGCTGGCGTGGCTGCTGCTGCTGTTGACGCCTCTGCCATTCGCCATAAGTAGTGCCAACCTGAGAGCTATTGTTCCAATTTCCATTGGCATAACTTCTGGAGTTCTTATCTGCAATATAGTTGCTGGTATTTACATCACCTTCGATCTTTTGGGAAAGAAAAAGTCAAGAAATTAAATAGGAAATGAGAGACAAAGATTTCCTCACCGTATTACGAGCTCCACAGCAGCCGCGCGGTGGGTTTGTATTTTCCTGCCCCTGTAAAGTCATACTTGTGCATTCTTTTATTTAAAAACAAAGAGAACCACTTACAGCATACAGGCCCCTAGGCCCCTGGTCATCGTATCTATCCGAGGCATTGTATCTTTCGGTGGTGCACTTGGGTACACTTTGTGACCTACAAGATTTCTGCTGGAACTGCTGAGATCGGTTTGGCGGGGCTTGGAGCCGCTTTATTTCTTGGCCAGGTCCTTGAGCTTGGCATGGATATACCGGACGCTTTTCTTGGTGATGCGATGGATTGTTTGGGCATTTTGACGAGTTGCAGCCACTCTTTGAGGGGTGGAGATTAAGGAGAGGAGATTAACTAAAAAAAACTAGACTACTTACAAAGTCCTTATTTTTGCTACAGTTTGGCGTAAGCTGGATAGCAGTAATTATCATAAATATATATTAAAAAATTCTATAAAATAAATTCCCACCTTTCCCTGGACTCCTGATTGACTACTCTGTCTGTTGGCGGGGCCATTGTTTGAGGATCTACAGCCTGGTTCTTCCTGTTTCTTTGCATTCCGCTGCATCGAGAACCGCGAGTCCTTGGATTTGGATCTACGCTTGGGGCTTTCTATAGATCTGGGATAGTCGCTGTCGTTGTCGATGGGATAGTACATCCGTGCGGATTCTTTCTCGCAAATGTCAGGGGTTGAGTTGGCGGTTTCTGTGATGTTATAATGCAGAAAGTGGCTTAGTGCAACCAAGACCTCATCGGGCAGCGAGAGACCGGCTCTAAAGCAGTCCATTCACCCGAGAAAAAGATAGTACATGAACCGCCTGCATATATATATTCAAATCTTCTGAATTCTTAAGCTTTTCTACTTACAGAAACTCAGCTACAGCCTTAAGTCAGGAGATGCAATCAATTTTGTGTGCTAATTACTTTGGCAGAAGGTTTAATGCAAACTACGAATTGCACTAACCACTATAAAAGTTGTACTAACATATTATCGAAAATAGGAAAGAAAATAAAGGCAGTTTATTTTTGGAAATTTGTTTGAAAAATGTAGGTAAACATAAACAGACAGATAAATCGAAGGAGAATATTTTTTTTGGATATATTTATTTTACTTAAAATATGAATTTATATATTAGACTTCGAGGAAATGGCAAATATCCTTTCATTTTAATATTAAATCCCATTTTAAACTATTGTATTGCCCTTGAAATATACAAAACTACACAAAATATAAATACTTTTTATGCATCATATATTTTTTTATTATTTTAAAAATAAACTTTTATACATTTTCTATATTTTCTTGGTAAAAATTGTATGTCTAAAGCCTTGGGAAATTAATTTAATTTGCTATTCAGTGCCCACTATCGTCAGCAATCTCTCCGCCATCCATTATCGCCATCGTCCCTCGCCGGGATGGTAATCCCTCATCGCCATCGTCATCTCTCCGGTGCCCACTTCCACTTCCGTTTGTTCATTAGGCAAATGC
The DNA here is from genome assembly GCA_035045905.1 of Drosophila anomelani. Classification (NCBI taxonomy): domain Eukaryota; kingdom Metazoa; phylum Arthropoda; class Insecta; order Diptera; family Drosophilidae; genus Drosophila; species Drosophila anomelani. Next base: position 19,267,660 of record JAWNOO010000165.1, read on the forward strand.
AGCAATTCCAGCTCGACAAACGCCAAATCGTTTGTCTCAGCCGTATCCGTATCCGTCATTTTGGGGCAATGGGAATGGGAACTGAAATGGGAAAGAGCGTGGGAGTGGGTGTGGGACTGGGTGGAGGCGTCATGCCAAACGGAAACGCTGTGGCATCCGTTGGATCGCCTCAAGTGGGCGCTTAGCTGGGCAAGGAATGTGGGCGTGGCATGTGCGTTACGCGTGAAATCCAATTCCCGCAGACTCTGCCCCTGTGAGGCAATGAAGGGCAGAAGGGAGAGCACCGCCTGCGGTCGCTGTGGCCGCCACCTGATGCTGCCATCCGCGACATCATAGTGCACCGTCAGCTGCGAGTGCCAGGCAAAGTGACGCAGCCGGAGCACATCCGTGAAGGCAGATGTAAATGGCAGGCTGTCATCCAGGCGACACTGCAAGCGAAGACCGACAATGTGAAAGTGGGGAGCGGGAGCGGTGACAAGTTCCCTTAGGCAAGCATTCAAAGTTGCTGTGCCGGAGTTCCTGGCATTTGCTTTGTCACCATCACCAGGATCATCATCATTATCATCATCGTCCTCTAAATGTACCGAACTTTGACACAGAAAACCTGTCAATAGCCGGAGGCGCGATAATTGAAAGATCTTGGCAACTGAGGAGTTTAGCAGGCAGGCGGGCAGCTTAAGGATCTCCAGTTTAGGGGGAAGCTGTGATAAGAAAAGTATTTTTCATTAAGATCATGAGGCTATAGTTTAGGAGGAAAAGTATAGCTTACATTTCTTAGAGAGTTATCCTTGTGGATCTCGCAATTTTCCCTAGACTTCAGCTCAAAGACTCTCAGATTGGGCAGCTCCCCCAATAACACATCTAAATCCTTGCTAGCTAAATGCTCTCCATCACCCAGCCTCAACTCCACCAGATTCTGGCTTATCTTAGGTACTTTCTGTATCACCAAGTTATCACTTTTACAGAAGCTTAGCCTTTGGAGCTGGGAGAGGTGGCTCTGCCTTTGTTGAAGCCACTTCCGGCAGCCCTTGTCCCTGGCACCCGACAGATTGAGCAAAGCTCTTGTACGGCTGCCCAGAAGATCCAAAAGTTGACTTAGCTCATCGGCAGTCAGCAACTTCAACTGCCGTTTGTGCCGGCTCCAATCGAATTCCTTGGCATACTTGCCGCTCCACAGGCGGAGCACCAAATGGCAGAGATGCTGCTCCTCGTGCAGCTGCAGCAGCCGCAGCTGGTCGCCCAGGGATAACTGTTCGCAAATCAGCAGCAGGCAGTCATCGTTCAGGGCTGTCAATCGGGGTTCGAGTTCGAGTTCGAGATTCCTTTGTGGCTCTGGCTTTGGATGGCCAATGGTTACCGCCGTCCTGAAGCGCATCCCACTCGATCTGCGGCAACGTTGCGACTGAGCAGGAAACGCGTGCCAAGTGACAGTGGCGGTGGCGGCGGTGGGTGATGTCTCTGGTCTGCATACTGAACCCCCGGAATCGGAATCGGAATCAGTGTCGGCTTCGGCGGTTGCAAGCAATCCCAGCTGGCGGTGCGTACAACGACAACAAACAGGCAGCAGTGCAACGCACACACAAGGCGGTGTGTCACTTCATTGATTAACGCAGAAGGCACAGTGGAATGGAAATGGGATTTAAATGGTTTACAAAATATTAATCTCTTAGAAGGGAATTTCTTTAATATCTTTCTTTGATTTTATGTCTAAAATATAATCCCTTTAACCACTGTGCAACCCCACATACCTCCCCCTGGGCCACAACGCTCCTGGTGGTGGTCCGTATTCCGCTCTGAAAATAAGTGCAACCCCTAGTTGACAGACAGAAAAAAGGGAAGAGAGTTCTCCCATCGTTCCAGGGTGCGGGAGTTCAACATTCTCTTTGGCGATAATGCATTACTATATCTCATTCTGTACAAGTTGTATTCGTATTATCGCTGAAAGTGTGGCAGACAAAGAATAAGAGCGAAGGAGAGAGAGAGTTGGTCTATTTTTATAAAAACTCCCCAACACATGTGGCCAAGGCCAAGGCGAAGGCGAAGCCGAAGATATTGTTTCTATATACGAAATATATTCCAAATTCAAAGATTGGAAGGGAAGGCGGAGAGGGCAAACTTCAAGTGGTTTTGAGAAATAAAAGAAATCTGGTTGGAAACAAATCACTATTTGTTTGGTCAACGATTATCTGAACATCGTAAACAATGAGCTGTCGTTATGATACGACGATCTTTGTACCCTTAGAAATAAATAATACTCATGATTGGGTTATTTTTTCCTCTTATATGAGTCTTAAGAATTAAATAATGAAAAATATAGACTGAAACATTATTTATTCATAGATTTTTTAACCTTAAAATTCTATAAAAAGGTTTAAGGCAGATTCACAACTTCAACTTAATTTATTTTATAATTTTTTCTTCACTTAAACTCCGATTTTCAAGTCAAATTTGATCCATTGTTGCCCTGCCTTATTATTTTTTTGAAAGTATGTTTTCTACTTAAGCAAAAATTTAATAAAAATTTAAATAAAATCCCCTTTCGATTGCAAAATTTGTGGTTGCCATGGCAAGTGAGGGCGAGTCACCACAGGATGCACCTCCGTCATCTCCTTCTCCGCCTCCTCCGGCGCCGATCAGGATCATCAATCTGCAGACACAGCCCAGTGAGGAGGAGAATCGCCAGCAATCACTTTATGGCAGAATATGGTTTCATCTGGGATTTGCTTTGATGCTGTGCATCATCTTTGTGCTGCTCTTCTGCTCGGCCACACTCATTATCAAGGATATGGCGGGACCAGATTCCCTGGAGAATATCACCAAACTGCGGGAATTGTACATAGAAAGAGAGCGTCAGCGGCGTTTGGGCGCACGAATCCAGCTGAGTCCCCTGGAGGAGGTGGCCAATGCCCGCCTAATGGCCATCAAACAGGTGGACGAGGAGGAGCATCGGCTATGGCAGAGTTATCACAACAGGCCACCGCCATTTCTTGGGCACTACAATATTAGTGACACAGATCTTTATGCCTTGCTTAGGAGCATGCCCAAGGGCGGTCTCCTCCATGTCCACGACTCGGGAATGCTGCGTCCCGATGTCTTCATGCAAATGACCCAAAGGGAACATCTGTGGGCGTGCATGAACCTCGAGCAGGGCTTCGAGGATTTACGCTTCTCTTTAGTATTTCCGGAAATGCCGCCATCGGACGATTATCAGTGCTCGTGGATGCCAATGAAGAACTTTCGTGATTACGAACATTCCGGCAAATATGTGGCCAGGCTGGAGGAGTCTCTTCGAGTGCCAAAAAAGGGTTTCCAGACATCTGGGGAGCTGGCAAAGTACTTGAAGCGCTCCCAGCGGCTCATCCATGGCCTGATTACATACCAGCCGCTGTGGAATGACTTTCTATATAGCATGCTGCAGGATCTATATCTCGATGGGGTGCAATATGTGGAGATGCGATCCTCGCTGCCAATTGTGAGTGGAAAAATTAGGCATAGAAACTGTTTGTCGACCTTAAACCCTCACTCCCCCTGTAGCTGTACGATCTGGAGGGCAATGATTATACCATTTTGGATTCGGCAGCGGCTATAGTGAGTGTGTCGAACCTTTTCCAATCCACCTATGCGGATTTCATTGGCATCAAACTGATTTATGCCCCTGCCCGTGATTTCAATGAAAGTCGTATGAATTCCTATATGGACAATGCTCTCCTTTTGAAGGTAATCCTGGCTAAAATAAGATCATATTTATTAAAGATTACACATCCTGTAACCCAAATATTAGACCCACTTTCCCAAACTCTTGGCTGGCTTCGATCCCCTGACCCATGGCAATGAGTGCGAGCTGCCTTTGCTGAGTGGCCTTTCCCAGCTTTCAAAGTTGAACAAAAAAAATGTGGATTTCTATTTCCATGCGGGTGACTCAAGGTGCCCGGATAACACTCGTCCGGATGCAAATCTCATAGATGCCCTGCTGCTGGGCAGCAAGAGAATTGGCAACTCCCTCAATCTTCCCCTGCATCCGGAGATAATGCAAAGCATGCAATTTCTCAACAGGGCTGTTGAGGTGTGCCCTCTGTCCAATCACTATCTGGAGTATGTCAACGATTTCCGGCATCATCCGGCAGTTTATTTAATTGCTGCTGGTTTTCCCATTGTCATCGGTTCGGATTATCCATATTTGTGGAACGCTGCCCCTTTGACTGATGATTTCTATGTGACCTTTGTGGGCATGGTTGGGGGTGAGGGAAATCTTCGTCTGCTCAAGCAGCTGTCCAAGAATTCGCTTTTATTTAGCGCTCTCAACGGTGTGGAGAGGGCAAAGGCCATGGCCAAGTGGCGATGCAACTGGAATCGCTGGATTAAAAACTTTATAAATAATACCCAATATCTAGGATGACAGTCTGGAGAAGAGGAATGGATTTATCTTGTGTGGAAGTGTAGCAAAAATTTAGTAAAAAGAAAAAATAAACTTTGGGCGTAGATAAACTTATGTCTTTAAATAATTTTTGGGTTTTCACAGATTAGATACTTGGCTTTCACTATCTTTTGCTGAAATCTTGAGGGATATAAGATGGCAAATCTCTCCGTTTTTTAAGAAATAATTTAATATTTAATACTGGAATTTAGAAGCTAATTTTTCAATGGGATTACACACTCACAAAGTGCTTTTCAACTGTTTTCCGGTTATTAAGAATGCACTCTTAAGTGTTTCGCCACTCGAATGGTTCTGACCATGCTCATGGCCAGGGTTTGGGTAATCTAATCTCAGAGAGCAGGCAACTCGTAAATCAAGATGCCAGATTGCCCAGCGATTGACGGCGATTAGCCTGAGGCCTGAGGCGAAGCTCGGCTGGCAACTCAACCCCATGGGTCATCCACGCGCAATTATCGGCTCGGGAACACGCGTTAAATCAAAGATAATGTCCAACGAATCCCACACAATCGTTTCAGATAATATTCGAATAGCGACTGGAAAGCCCAAATCGGAGCTCCTCAATCGCCGCAGACGTCAGTCGCCGTGCGAACCTTGTAGCGATCGGACGGACCTGTGTGAGCGGAATCGTCGTCGTCGTCGTCATCATCATTGCCATGCTGCTGGTTCCTAATCTTATCGCCGTGGGCCTGTGTGTCTGCCTCTGCCTTGGACCGAGTCTGGTGGAATCACGCACGCGTCCCAAGAACCTGGTGGATAAGAAGCTGGTCACAATCTATGGCAGCACACCGCATGTGGAGGCCCTACTGGGCCCTGGACGCCCCACGCCGGACACCTACAAGACGCTGCGAAGCGCCTTCTTCCGGTACGAGGATTCACGCTCTTTGGGCCACGACCTAGAGCTGACCTCGCGGGAAATTAAGGCCAATGAGACCATTATGAAGGCCAAGATTTTTGAGTACACAGAGGGTTTGATCACGCCGCATCTCTTTAATCCCGCCCAGCACATCTTTGATGTTTTGGAGGGCATTGAAAAGACCGAATTGTTTCAGCTGCTGAAGAAAATGCCCAAGGGAGCTGTGCTCCATGCCCATGACACGGCCTTGTGCAGCACCAAGGCCATCCTGAAGCTGACCTACTACGATGATCTTTATGCCTGCCAGCAGAATGGAGATTTGGCCATTTCGGCTTTGAGGTTTTCCAAGGACACGCCAGAGGCTCGCCAGGATTGCCAGTGGGGTTTGCTCTCGGAATTGCGTTCCAAGTACACGGCCGACAAGGTCGATGAGTATCTGGAGGAGCGTCTCACCCTGTATCCCACCAAGAAGTTTGAGGATAACAATGCCGCCTGGTCAACATTTATGAACATTTTCGATCTGCTCGATGGCCTGGTGATGTATGCTCCTGTGTGGGCGGATTATTACTACAACGCCTTGGAGGAGTTTTACGAGGATGGCGTGCTGTACTTGGAGTTCCGTTCCCTAGTGCCCATAGTAAGTGTTTTTATTTAAAGAATTTTTATGGATTTTATTTTTATATTTAATTTTTTTCACAGCTCTACGACATGGAGGGCACTCAGTACACTCCCTTGGACACCGTTCGCATTTATGTGGAGACCCTGGAAAAGTTCAAGAATGCTCATCCCGATTTCATTGGCTCCCGGATGATCTATGCTCCTCTTCGCAATACTAATTCCCAGGGAATGACCACGTACATTGAAACCCTAAAGGACATGCAGGTGAGAGTTTACTTAAACAACTTTTAAAATAAAATATTTAAAGTATTTTCCTCCTCCTACAAAAGGCTAAATATCCCGACTTTGTGGCCGGCTTCGATTTGGTGGGCCAGGAGGAGCTCGGACGCCCGCTCAAGGATTACATTGATGAGCTGCTGGCTGTGCCGGAGGACATTGATTTCTATTTCCATGCTGGGGAGACCAACTGGTTTGGTTCCACTGTCGATGAGAATCTGATTGATGCCATTTTGCTGGGAACCAAGCGAATTGGCCATGGTTTTGGCCTGGTCAAGCATCCGGTGGTGCTGGATATGCTGAAGAAGCTGAATGTGGCCATCGAGGTGAGCCCCATTTCGAACCAGGTGCTCCAGCTGGTCACAGACTTCAGGAATCATCCCTGCTCGCACTTCTTCGCCGATGGCTACCCGGTGGTCATCTCCTCGGATGATCCATCTTTCTGGAAGGCCACTCCCCTGACGCATGACTTTTATATTGCCTTCCTGGGCATTGCCTCGCAGCACGCGGACTTGAGGCTTCTCAAGAAGCTGGCCCTGAACTCTATTCAGTACAGTTCGCTGTCGGGAGATGATCAGTTCGAGGCTCTGGAGAAGTGGCAGGTGAAATGGGATCAGTTCATTGCCGATATCAACGCTGAGGCATACAATGGAGGAAACTCATTGCAGCAGTTGGATTGACTAGCACGGGTGGTGGCGGCGCTCCTGGTCGTGATGATCTCTGTCCTCAGGCGCTAGTCGGTTCGGCATCCGTTTTGCATCCTCATTATCCCATCCCATCACCCCAGCCAGTATCTATCCCATATCGTATCGCCCTCTAATATCGTTGTAAGCTAATTGTTATGGATTAGTTAATAGTTAGGAACTAAGAACCCACATTTGATGAGATTCAGTCTGTGTCACGACCTCAAAACTGGTTAAAGAATGCCGCTGAAAGGCTCTCCTGAATAAAGAACCCGTTTTGGTCGTAGCCGCAAATAAAAGTGAATGCAATTTATGGTTTGAAAGGAGGCCTGCTGTCTGTTAAGAACTCCCTAAATCTCACAGACTCTTTCCCACAGATCCCAATTCTCGTTTACCATAATCCTTAATTTGCAGCCATCTCTAAATCAGGACGCTGGAGTGCACTCCAAGGCTTCTTCTTCTGCGCCCGCATAAATCTCTCATTGCCTTTGGCTGTGCCCCGTCGAGTGGATGCGAAATTTTAATGAATATGCGCTATATGGTCGTTGAGGCACCTCTAAAACCACCAACCGTCCGTCACTTTGCCTCCTTTGAGCTCGAAACTGTTGCAAATGTTTCAATTTTACGTGCCACTGTTTAGTGCTGCTGGATTCGTTCGATTTTGATTCGGTTGCCAGCCGTAATGAGCTGGCTGAAGTTTTATGGGGCCAACGCGGTGGATGCAGCCAGGTTTCGGCGGCCCCAGCTGACATGTATGGGCGACCATAAAATTGATGGCATGGCTGCGAGCCAGGACATGTGCGAGGACAATAGTGTTGCCAACGGAAAACTAAAAGAAAATTGAACAGAAAATAAAAAGAATAAATAATAAATAAAGTCTAAAAAACATGCAAAATGAAAGATATTGATTTGGAGTTTTAATTTCTAGATTTTCTTAAACAGAAATTAAATTTTCATAAGCTCTTGTTTTATTAAAGAATTTAAAACATTTTCTAAAGCTTTTAAACTATTTTAAAAATCAAAAAATTTATTTAGTTTTGCAGTAAAGTTATTTTTTAAAGCCTTTTGTATCTAAGCCCCTTCTGAACATAGCTAATCACTCATCACTGTGTCCATATATCTGGCCATTGCCTCTGGCAGCCTCATCAATTTGATGTCGTGCACATTTAATGTGGTGTTGAGGGCGCGCGCGGATGCATAAAAAACCGAAACGAAACCGAAGCGAACCAAAAGAACGGGCCACGTTAGCGAATCCAACGCTATCCAACGAGGCCCATAAATTACTAATAAAAGCCGCCAGAATATGCGTCGGTATGTGCGTATGTAGTTCACGCGGGTTCGCGGCTTTTTAGTGTGTTAAAGCGGAAATGCGTTGGCCGCCATTTTGTGGGGTTGGAAGTGGATGAGTGGCAGAGAGGCGCTAACAAATGTGCGGCCTTATTGACACATCCGGCGAGGCCGAGTGACACATTTTCAGGGGGGAGGTAAATAAATTGTGTAAATCACATGAAAACCCCAGCAAATTCAGGATGAAAGAAAGGGAATTCTTTTAAAAGAAATAACAGCAAAGCAAATAAGTTTCTTATACATCTTACCTTAACGAAATTCTAATAATTTTATAGAACTTTGTATTACCCAATTTTCTCCTTAATATTTCCCAAATTTTCACAAATAAACAACTCTGTAATTTCTCTTAAATATTCGCATTTTATTTACTTGAACTTTGCCTGCTCACACGAATAACTCTGACGCTAGCTAAGAGTTGACTTACATCGATATACAATTGATATGGGTGGTGGCGGTGGCTAAGCTTCGCTCGTTATATGGCCTAAAATCAGAGAACTTGTTCGGGATATTTTTCAGGGGGATATGTCTGGGATTGTGGTTTGGTTCAACGAAACTATTATTACGGCGTTCTGGCCTTGTTAGCAAGCTTAGCTTAAGTCCTCAAGCAGAGTCCTATCTGAATACAAGTGAGTATATAGCACAGTTATAACTTGAATGCACACGAATTTTTTAGCATTTTTTAAGCCGGTTTACATCTAAGTTATTTTAAAATTAAGCCAGCCAATAACCAAAAAATATACTGCAAGGGAAATATATATTTCTTTAGAGAGTTTTGTTTGAGAAGATTAAGAATCTACTAAGAAAACATTTATTAAGAAATAGTTAGAAGGACATTATTCTATAAAATATAAAGCTAAAGAAAGCAATAATTTATTTGAATATTTTTCATTAATGAAGGCAATGAAATATCATAATTATATAAAGAAAACTTCTGAACTATTCAAAACCTCTTAAAAACATATATTGCCCTTGCTTTATATTTCCGAAGCTCGTATTTAATTGGCCAGTTTTTATTTTTACCTCATTTATACTTTATTATTGGGCAGCAATTTTTCATTGAAATGTTTTTCTGAAAGTTCTTTCATTGCATTTTATTTTTTATTTTTTTTTTTTTGCGTTTTGGTGTATAGATGCTTGCAAAAATATTTGTAATATTCGGCTTGTGTTCCACTCGCAGTTTTCCGTCTTTTGTTCCTTACGCCCTTTGGTTTAATTCCTAACCCCTTAATATATCGTTCACATACCTAAACTTACTGCCTCGATATGTTCAAATCCTAAACCAATTTTTATTTATTTATTTTTCCTTTACAATCCTAAACCATCCATGGGAACCAATGGCGGGGGAGGGGCCTTAAGTATCGCTATGCTGTACAAATCTTAGAGTCTACGCCTGCCTAGATATCCAATCTGGTTCAGATCGGAGCCAGTATATATATTGTATTATTGGGCGATGTTGGTGCCTTTGGTGCGCTATGTGAGTTGCTGCCAGCGGTGTTGATGTTGCTCCTGCTGATAGTGCTGCTGCTCCCGAAGCTTTTCGGCCTGCCAACTGGACTCGCCCACACCCAAAGGATATGGTATAATATCCGGTTGTTGTTCCGAGGACGAGTTGTCGTCCACCTCGTTGCGGTCGTTGTTGCTGTCCATGTTGTTGTTATTATTATTATTGTTGCTGTCTGCCACATCCGCTTCGTTGTTTTTTGGCTCATTTGGTTCGCCATTAATTTCGCGGTTCCGACCGCCATTGTGAGTGTTTTCGAAATTGTAATAACCATATTTATTTGTGTTAGACATGTTGTCGTTGGTATTCGGTTGGCTGTTGTTGGCCTTGTCCTGGTTGCAATGCTGTAAAGCCAAAAAGAAAATTGTAAAAACCATATGAAAATTTTAATATAAACTCGGCAATAAAAATATTTTGTTTTGGCAAATATTTAATTAAATTCTTGTTGTTGGTCTAAGAGCTACAGCTATTAGAGAGGTTGAAAATAATATTTAATATGAATAATAAAATGTTTAAAAAATAGTTTAGGGCTGAAATTAAGCTACCAAATAAAGTAACAACTGAAGAATATTTAAGTAAGAGCAATATCAGTTAGCTTTGTTCCAGTTTTGTTTAGTTAAAATAAGCAAAATATTATTTAAAAATATTTTACTAATATTTATTATTTTCTTTGTTATTTTTATAAGTAAAAAAAAAAAGATTTCCTAGAATTTTAAGGCAATAATTACTGTATTGATAACCCGCTATCGCCATAGTTTATAGATTATTTGTTTCGGTCGATTTACTCAAGTGTTTGTTGTTCTTTTTTTTTTTGCTTGTCAACTAGATAAGGTTAAAGCACCACAAGAACCTCAAGATGCACTTGAAAACCTTGTAACGAGTGCAAAATAAAATATAAACAAAAAAAGGAAAAGTAGATAGCGGAAACCCATTACATATGTTGCATTTTTATAATATTTTTAAAGAAAAATGCTTGGAATTAATAGAAGTCTTTATCCACATATCAGCTTAGTGAAAATATTTGCATAAACCAGAAATCCAGGTCAAAAATAGATAATATAAACCACAAAGAGACCTTTCCTACTTTGATATGCCACTAAATTTGCAATATAAAAGACAGCTGTTCCTTGACTTCCAACACAATTTGCATTTCTGCAATTTAAAGCTCAAGTTCCCTTTACAAAAATTCTAAATAAAATAATAATGACTTCCTGTGCAGTGGGAAATGTGTTTCCAAAAACCAAGGAGACAACCAGGATTGTGATTATAGGCGCAGGTCCCTCTGGCATTGCGGCTGCCACAAAACTCCTTGAGCAAGGATTCCGGAATGTCCAGCTCTTCGAGGCAGAGGATCGCATTGGTGGCAGGATCAAGACAGTGCCCTTTGCGGATAGCTTCATCGATCTGGGCGCCCAGTGGTGTCATGGCGAAGAGGGCAATGTGGTCTTTGAGCGAGTCAAGGATCTGGATGTGCTGGACAGGACGGCCGCGCAGTCCTTGCACTTTGTGCGCTCCAACAAGGAGATTCTGGCCGAGGAACAGACCAAGCCTCTCAAGGAATTCGTGGATAACTTTGAGGTGAATGCCGATTGGGCGGGATCCGTGGGCGATAGCTTCACCAATAATTATTGGAACACGGTGGGCAAGGACTTGGACCGAACCATTGCCAAGGAGGCGCTGAGTGCTATGATGAAGCACGTCTGCAGCTCGGATGCCTGCGATCATCTGTTTGAGCTTTCGCCCAGGAACTATACGAACTTTCACCTTGCCGGCGGCGATCAAAACCTCAGCTGGCGACGCAAGGGCTACTGGTACTTCCTGAGTCTCCTGCTTGGGGCCAAAGAGGATCAGCCGGGAGATCTGGGCTCCCTCGAGGGTCGTGTGAAACTCAACAGGAGAATTGCCGAGATTAATTGGAAGGGCAATGGTGAGCTGATCCTTCGCTGCTGGAATGGGGAGATTATCACCGCCGATCATGTCATCTGCACCGTTTCCCTGGGTGTCCTCAAGGAGAAGCACGAGAAGCTATTTGTTCCTGCTCTTCCCTTGGCCAAAAGGCGAGCCATTGAGGGCCTCAAGCTGGGCACCGTCAACAAGTTCATAATGGAGTTCGAGAAGCATCCGTTTCCGGAGAATCTGAATAACGTGGCCATACTCTGGCTGGAGGCAGATCTCGTCGAGCTGCGTGGCACGGAGTTCTTTTGGCTGGAGAGCGTCTGTAGCTTCCATCGCGTGGACAGGCAGCCCACCCTGCTGGAGGGTTGGATCATCGGGGCCCATGCCCGGCACATGGAGACTTTGAGCGAGGAGAAGGTCCTAGAGGGACTCCTCTGGCTCTTCCGCAAGTTCTTCACCTTCGATGTGCCCCGGCCAAAGCACTTCATTCGCACGCAATGGCACTCCAATCCGAACTTCCGTGGCAGCTACAGTTTCTATCCCACTTATGCCGATGACTTGAGGACAGGACGCACGGATCTGGCTTCCCCGCTGGTGGATGTGACCAATGGCAGGCCAAGAGTGCAGTTTGCCGGTGAGGCTTCTAGCGGAAATCACTGGTCCACGGTTCATGGAGCCACCGAGTCGGGATGGCGGGAGGCAGAGCGCCTTATTAATTTCTACAAAGCCAAAGCTGAAAATTGAGTTCCAGAAACTTTACTAATTCGAAGTTAAACTAAAGAATTTCATTGAAAAAATATTATAAATCTTAAAGCACTTGAAATGCACTTAAAATTCTATCTAAAAATACCAAAGAAAAATATTTGGAGACATTTGCATAATGAAAATTAAATATTTAACCCTGTAATAACTTTTCTAACATTTCCTTTCTTTGTTTTATAAATTTTTAAATAAATTTCTTCGAAAACCTGCCCACTAAACTTAATCTTTTATTTGAAAAAGGAATTATTTCAGCTTAAAATCAAAAGAAATGCAAATATGCAATTTAAACCTGGCTTTCCTTTGCTATAACTAACCAATTTAGCACCCACTTTCCACATTCCCCAGGTAAATAAAACACCTGAGAATACAAAACTACAATTTCACGGAATTTAATCTACTCAAAAGGCGAAGGATGCCAGCGTGGCTTTGCATAAAGGAAGCCGCCCTCAACTAAACCCATTTAATCCCGGCACCAGTGAGTTAGTTGTACAATTAAGCCGAATGCTCCTCCACCTTCAACTCTCTGGGCCATGTCAGCAGGAGTGCCGACTCCAACTGTCAGCCACTCAGCATCCCCCCGATCCCCACCACGATTGCCATGGCGTGCAATCAGCAAACACAGAGAAATACTTTGCCAGTCATAACAACCATTACCTGGGCCATAACATAAGTCCTGGCAAAGACGGAACAGGAACAGGAACACGAACAGGACGACAGGACATTGGCTAGGCAAATGTGTGTGTCCTTTGGTCAAACAAAGACTTGTTTAACATTGTCACTCGAGGAGTCACACGAGCACTTGGATGGGAATAGCTCCACTGAGGGGAAAGTTTATTACAAATTTTTAGTTTTTAGTTTTAGTTTTTTACTGATTTAAAACTTCCAAAAAGTTTTCTCAAAATACGAACTCTTGTTAATTGCCCTTAAATATAATATTTTAAGCCGCATTTATTTATTTATGCTATTAAATTTATAATATTTTATTAAACACATTTTTCCCACATGCATTGGGATGCCATAAACCACACATCCGGCTGGCTAGACACCGATGCCAACGATGGGTCTAACGACTGTCGCTCCTGCAGCGCATTAACCAAGGGATTGGTTGGGGGAATTGGTAGGGGGATTGGTGGGGGGATTGGTTGGGGGATTGGCAAGGATATTGGTATGGAGCTAGGTACAGGGATATGGGAACACTGGTATGTGGACACGTTCAGCTGCAGAGCTACAACAGATGTGGCCAACTTGTAGTCGGGACCAGCCCGCCTTCGACTGGAAGGGCGACAAAGTCGCATATGTAATTGGGAGCTGGTGGTCGGGGACGAAGAGGATGAGCCAGGAGCAGATGAACTAGGAGCAGATACGACTACGACCACCAGGGCGACATGCAAACAAACAAACAAATGCAAACACACAAAAGCAGATAGCAAAACACTGAGGGGAAAAATATAAACTAAACTAAAAACGGAGATATAGAAATTAGGAATTAAATTTCTGGATTATAAGAAAACATTCCAACATTCCAATGCTTTATTATTTAAAAGACGTTAAAGTATTAGTATTATTTCTTAGCAAATCAAACAGAAAGTTCAGGAAAATCATTAAAAATCGTTATGTAATTTATTAAATTTGTTTTCAATTTTTAAAGGATAATTTTCCACTAAGATTTGTAAGTTTTTCTTATTAAAGAATTCCTGAATTTGTAAGTTCTCGTTTCTATAATAAAAACATAAGGTAGGTCTTAAAATTGCATCTTAAATTCTTAATAAAAATTTCTAGAATAATCCTGATGAGTTCTTTAAAGGATTTCAATTACAAAAACTCTTGCCAGACCTCTAATTTTTCCTGCAGTGCATGGGAATGCACCAGAAGGATAAAACAGGAGCTCGCATTGGAGCCAAAGGAAAATTTTGAATGTCCTGGCCCCGGCTTGGCATAAATTTGAATTTTCAACATGGCCAGGCAAAGTGCCGTCTCTGTGCCGCCGCCGCCGCCCCGGCAATTGTAGGGGAATCACATGACCAGTGCTTCCTCCAATGAACCCCAGCTCCTGTTCCTAGTGCTCCTGCTCCTGTTGTCCCGCTGTGGTTTTTGTGGCCATCCTTGGTCTGGTTGGCCTTTGGCCTGGCCTGCGTTTTCCGCAGCACCAAAGATAGTAGTCGCAATGTGCTAAACTGATTTCTGCCTCTCCGCATATATATCCATTCTGCACGTAATCTGCAAACTTTTGCATGTGTGAGACCTCACTGACCACGCCCCCTTCTCATTCCTGCCCCCTTTTTTCCGAATTTCGAGTGTGTTTGCCGAAAATGTTGGCCCGAAAAACAAGCGCAATTACAATGTTGTTTGCCCGGCTCGCTGCAAATGAGTTGGTCAACATGTTTGGGATTTATTTGGCTTAGCCTACTCTTTACATATATTCTAATCTATTTTTTTGTAGCAAGGCTTGAAAATTAAAGATCTTTATGTATGAGGTTTTACTGCCATTCAGTGGCTTTGAAAAAACAAAAAAAAAAAAGACGTGAATGCGGAAACTGATATGTTGTGTCTGGGTAAAGGCATTAAAATTGGCCATAAAATATAAACAAACTTGCTGGGAAAAAAGGCAATATAAATCATTTTTCATTGCCAGTCGAAGTTGTTTTCGTTTTTTACGATTTACAAGTTTATTTTCCTGAGAGATCGAAATACGAATGTATTGCTTATTTGGAGTATTAAATAAAGTAGTTTTCGATAATTATATCCCACTAATGTCACGATCTTTTGTGTATATCTTATCTTGGACATAAATATAGCCTATGTTAGGTAGTAAAAAAAGTTATAAATCGTTGATTAGATTATAGATTTTATTCTAAGAATATTGAAACCTGAGATGGTGGGTTTTATGTATCCCTCAGCCTCTGTCCGCTGATTAGTTATCTAAATAAAACCAAGATAAAGTGCTAAAAAAAGAACTATTCTATGGGAAAATTTGTAAATAAATAATAACTTGGACAAATAAAGGAAAAGGAAATACCAGGCTAACAGAAATGAGAGTAGAGTGTGAAACAAAGCGTTCACTCAATGAGCCAATAATTCCACTCATTGCTAAGCCTAGAGCAACTTGAGCATGAGTGAGAACATGAGAGAATGAGTGGAATTCCGCCAAATATTTAATTGCATACTTTCGGGGTCCACCTGCACACACCATTAACATAACTCAACTGCGCTGTAGGAGCAATGAGTGGAAGTACTGTAACTGATCGAATTGAGTGGAAATACTGGAACTGAGTGGATTCGGCCAACAATTTCATTGCATACTTTCGGGATGCAGCTGCTCACACCATTAACATCACTCAACTGCGCTGTAACAGCAAAGAGTTAAGGTAATGGAACTGAGTGGATTGAGTGGTCATACATTTCATTGCATACTTTCGGGATGCATCTGCTAATAACATTACACAGAAATTGAGTGATGTTAGTGGTGTTTCTGTTCGCTTCACTCATTCTTTCCATTTTACTCCCCTCGCCAACAAGCTGTAGTTTAAACTATGGCCGCTTGATCGCTTTTTCGTTCTTACGACGCTTTCTAAATAAAATAAATAAATGAAATTTAACAAAGTTTGTTTAATAAAGTATGCAAAAAATTATTTATTTAAAGTTTTCCAACTATCATAACTTGGCCAAAAGGGAGAAATTGGGTAAATTAAGTATGTAGATTTATTTTCCTGCTAAAAACTAACACAGAACTGCTCTTAGAATTAAAATTAAAGCATTTTTGTATATATGATATTTTAAACTTTAATTTGTCCATAAAAAATATAATACAAATTATTGATTGAATTCGGCGCAATTTTTAACAATCGGAAGCTTAAAACTCATTGAAGGAGTCACTTTCGACCCTACAAATCATATATATTCTTGATCAGGACAAAAAGGCGAATCAAACTAGACGCCTCCGGTAGGAAAAACATTCAAAAAAATTTTTCCAATTTTTTGAAAAAACGGTAAGGGGTACCATCATGATTTTTTTGCAAAAATTGGCAAAAAAGTGAAATCTTAAAATTGGCTTTATTGAGTATGCAGATTTATTATCCTAATAAAAACTAACACAGAATTGCTTTCCGATTCGTAATTAATCCTTTTTTGGCCAAGTTATGATGATGGAAGAACTTTGAATTGCCCAAAAAATTAGCAAAGAAAATTGTGACATTTTTTGATTCTTGATTCTGACTGAAATTATAATTATAATTTTAATAATAAATATACAAATAAGAAATCGTAGTTATTTCTTTCTTTCTTTTCATCATTATTATTTATTTTTCTGTAAATGCATTTAAAGCTTAACTTTAACACAATAAAACATAGGTTTTCCGCCTACTTTAGGCCTTCTAAAGGATTCTCTAAAGGCTAACTCCTCCTCAGGAGGCCCAAGCGAGGCTTTCCTGCTCACAGCTGAGCTGTCCTTGATTTGTAGTAGGTGTTAAGGCGATCCGCCTCGCGGAAGCCCGTCTCCACGGCCCCATGAACCGTGGAATAATAATGCTTGTGGGAGGACTCGCCGGCAAACTGGAGTCTCGGCCTGCCGCCCACATCTAGCAGTGGGGCCTCCAGGTCCCAAGCACCCGTGTGCAGTTCGTCCGTGTACGTGGAGCGGAAGGTGTAGCTGCCCCGGAAGCTTTGATTCGCATTCCATTGAGTCCGCAACATCCGCTTGGGAGGCGGCATCTCGAAGGGCAGGAACTTGCGGAAGAGCCAGAGCAAACCCTCCAGCACCTGCTCCTCGGTGAGCGTCTCCATGTGCCGGGCATGTGGACCGATTATCCAGCCCTGCAGAATCCTTGGCTGCTTGGACACGGGATAGAAGCCAAAGACACTCTCCAACCAAAAGAGTTCCGAGGCGCGCAGCTCGGCCAGATCCTCCTTCAGCCAAAGGCAGTTAAAGGCAGGCCAGTCACTGGGCAGCGGGGGATGCTCGAACTCCAGGAAGAACTTGTCCACGGTGCCCAGTTTAAGTCCCTCAATGGCTCGCACTTTGGCCAAGGGGAGTCCTGGCATAAATAGCTCCTTGTGCTCAGCCTTGAGAACTCCCAGGGAGACGGTGCAGATGACATGATCGGCGGTGATGACCTGCCCGTTGCAGCAGCTGATGATTACCTCCTCGTCTCCCGACCAATTGATCTGGGAAACCCTTCTGTTAAGCAACACTCGGCCATTGAGGACACCCAAATCCTCCGGTTGATCCTGTCGAGCCTTCATCAGCAATCGCAGGAAGCTCTTGTAGCCCTTGTCCCGCCAGTTGAGCAGCAGTTCACCCTCGCAGAGCCAATAATCCAGGTGACCTTTCGCAGATACCTCGTACAGGTGATCCGCCGCCTCCACGGAGGCCTCGAATTTGTGAAAGATCTCCAGAAACTCCTTGGCAATGGTGAGATCAATAGGCGGCAGCTTCGCCAGTTCCTTCCAGAATTTCTGGTTACAATAATCACCCAGAGTGCCGGTGAAATCCAAGAGCTCCGTTTGCCTGTCCGGTATGGATTTGAAGGCTATAGTTTTCAGCTGATCGGCTATATCATCGGGCAGCACCTCCTTGTTGGAACGCACGCACTTGAAGGACTCGTAGTGATCTTCTGTGGCCTCCAGAAGATCCAAATCTTTGACGGTTTGGTAGACAATGTTATCCTTTTCCCCATGACACCACTGACCGCCCAGATCGACGACATTATCCGCAAAGGGAATGGTGTGAATACGACCACCAATGCGATCCTCGGCCTCTAGGAGCAGGACATTCTTGAAGCCTTGTTCAAGGAGTCGCGTGCCAGCTGCTATGCCCGCGGATCCTGCTCCAATGATCACAATCCGAGCATTTTGTTTGGTTTTACTAAGCAGGCGCAGAGATGAGGCACTCATGTTGAAATTATTTACTTAGCAAAATTTAATAAAAAATATAAATAAATTTACTGGGAAATAAACAGGCCGCCGTCGTCTGAACGTTTCAACGTTTGAAAGTCAACTAATTGAGCTCTTCTGTGGCTCATGGTTTGACTTTTCGCTCTCTCTCTTTATAGTATTTCTTTTGTTTATCGGTCTCACCCTCAATGTTTTTAGTTCTTTATGATAAGAAATAATATTCTGATAACAAATTGTTGTTTTTGGCAATATTATATTTACTTTTTCAGTATTATGTCAATGCAGTTAAGCAGAGAATATTGCATGTGGCAATTATTGTCACAATTGTTATCAGCTGGCAAATAGCAACAAATGGGAGAGCGAACTATAAACTAATAAAGAAAAGAGCGAGTAAACTTTCTCTTATAATGTTTCTCTTAACACATAAACTAGAAAAAGTAAAACTCTTAAATTGGTTTGCTTATTTAGCATAAATGCTACATAAAATAATAAATAAAGGGATTGAATAATAAATAAAATATGAGCCAAATCAAATTGTTATTTTTCAAATATTGTAGAATTTAATTGTATTTGAAATATTATTAAATATATTTTGCCTATTTTCCTAATTTCAATTTAAATAATATTAAATATTTGCTGTATATTTAAATTGAATATATTTTCTATAAGTTTAATATTTTTAAAACATTTTCAAAGCCGTTTTTCTTTAAATTAAAATCTCTTTTAGCAACACAAAACGTTTTAAGCCTAATTAAGATTTAATTTCATATTTTAAACCCATGTTCCTTTAAGAGATTTATTTGTTTTTATTAATAAAAATGTTTTAATTGTTAGAAATTGTTAATTAAATATATTTTGCAATAAACTTTTATCAAGAAGTTACCATAAAGTTCATTTAACAAATACCAAAGAAAACCTCGATCGCTTAGGCCCATTTAGGCCATCAAATTTCAGTTACAACGTTGGCAAACTCTTTGGCAATCGATTGTCATTGTAGCCAACTCCATTTGGCAAAACCATTCAGAGAGTCCCCGATAAAGGACACAAACCAAAACAAAAGGTATCACTTTGGGTCCCCAACACACACACCATACACACAGACGCAGGACAAAATGTTTTCATTCGGTTTGCCGTTGGCGCAGTGGCACAGCCCAACCAACGCTCCTTTGATGAATGTATTCATAAAAATCCAATCATTGCAATTGCACAGCGAAGGCAGAGAGGCATTCAAGATGAATTCGCCAAAATAATGGGAAAAACACAACAGACAGCTGGGCGCAGCAGCGAACCAACCATTTCTCGCAACAAAAAAAAATTGCAGCAATAATTTTTTTGCTTTCGTTTCTTTTTTTTTCAGTAAACAAAAAACACACATTTAGTGCATAGACTGGAGGGAAAATAACCAGAGTTGTAGAAAATAAATTGCCAAAAGAAAAGGCTAGGTGGTACTTAGTTTTAGGAATAAGAAAAGTAATTCATAAAGAAACAATTTATAATATTTTCTTGCTAAAGTTCTTACTTGAAGATTATTTTTAAGAGATTTTTAAAGTGTTTAGAAACCTCAAGAAATTTCTGTGTACCAATTTATGGAATAATTCAACGGAAACTTATTTTAAAATTAAAATAAAATATTTTAGATATGTAAAAACCATTTTTTATTACAAACTTTAACTTCTCCCCTCTAAAAATATTTCATAAGCAACTGAAAACCCCAATATACCCACACTGTATTCCCCATAAGAGGTATCCCTTCCTCTCCAGCACATTTACAACAACAAAAGATGCGATTAAAATGACAAGTGAAAGCAATTTTCGAGGATGCTACGAGGTGGGCATGGGAAGTGAGGGGGAAAATCTGGAAAATCCTGAGGAGAAATTGATTGTGAGGTAAGGACACGACCGAATGATTGCCTGAAATGGCATGCGAATACGGTTGGCCAGTGTAATATGACAACGTTTAAGGCTGCAAGGACAAAAGCCAAGGAACAAGGACGAACCCAGAATCCAAAAACCTGGCTGGCTACTCACATTCGTGCTGCATTCACATTTCAGTATCCATTCGACGGCAATGAATTTATTCTCGATTTGTATCTGATGTGATTGCAGGAATTCCTGATCGATTGGCTCCAAGGCGACCGTATCCCATAACTGTGCATTCTCTGGCAGGTCCTCTGGCTTCGCCTGCTGCTCCTCCGCCTCCGCCTCCTCCTCTTTCTCTTCCTCCCCATCGTCGTAGTAGTCCTCCGCCTCATCCTTGGACCTCAGCTGCTCCTTCAGTTGCCTTTTTCTGACCTTTTCCCGCTGTTGTACGTAGTTAATTGGATCGACAGCGTTTAAAGGACACAACAGCTCGACCTGAAGCGGCAAGGAAAAAAATAAGGGAAAATTGTAAAGAGATTGAAGATGTAAGGAGTTGAAATCTCAGCCGAGAAAGAGGATTTCTTTTTTTCCTGAAAAGAAATTCAATTGGCAGGACCGGAGGTGTTGAATTGATTTTGACATCTGGCCAACATTTGACTTTTAATTTGGCTGCCATTTGGGTATTGCTGTTTCCCGCTCTCTCTCTTTGCAAATTGACGTTTTAATGCAATTTACTTTTTAATTAAAACTAAAAGGCAGAAGGCAAGAGCCAATAAACTAAGCTAAAACGCTATTGGCATGTTCTGTTGCCTTCGGGCTAAGGCCGACATGGGTATATCCTGTCAATTATTTGTATAACATTTATTTAGGCCTTGTGAATAATTTAATTGGGAATTTTTTATATAGCGGTCAGCCGCAGCTTAAATTTTTTGAATAAATAAATAATAAAGAGTGCATAATGTGAATTGGTTATGGCAGAAATTAAATTTAGAGAATATATTTTCAAATGGGGAAGGTATTTTAGTTATTTGTTTGCTTTGCATTTTATTTTTTTAAGAAGGTATCTTAATTAATTATGCGACTTTGACTTTTTAAAGCGTATAATTAATTATTTAATGGCTTAAGGTTTTATTACATTTTTTAAAGCTTTACTAAAGAATTTCTTCACTGAACAAAAGCTTAAAAACATTTCTAAAAGAAGAGAAAGTTTAAATAGAATTAAACCACTTTTTTATACGTTAAAAAATTGTTTTAAAATATTTAAAAATAAGAATAAATTGAATCTCTTTTAAATTAAAAGTTGAAATAGAGTTTAGACACATTTTTATAAGCAATAAAGTTGTCTAAAAATATATAAGAATTGGAATAAAATTAGCAAAGTATCAGAGCTACAAAAATATTTATTTTTCTTAAAGAAAATGAACTCAAAACTCTTTTTAAAGTATGAAATTCGCTAAGATTAAGAAAAGTAAGCTAATTATTTTAAAGTCTCCTTATTCCTGCTACTTCTCCTTTGTAAACTTTCGATATTTCCAGGGTATCCATGGCCTTTGAACCTATAGTTGCCGCACAAAGGCAGCATCCTTTTAATGCCTTTTCGATGGGATTGCATTCAAATTAACGGTAATTTAATTGCAACAGACAAATAGCAAACAAACAAAACAGCAAGGATGCTGGCAATTTACATTCCAGCCGCTGCGAAAGAGCAGCAATGAAAAAAAAGGGAAACTCAATCCACGGATAGTTTCCCTCTCCTCCTTAGGCGGCGGACTTAAGGCTCAGACG
The DNA here is from genome assembly GCA_035045905.1 of Drosophila anomelani. Taxonomy (NCBI): domain Eukaryota; kingdom Metazoa; phylum Arthropoda; class Insecta; order Diptera; family Drosophilidae; genus Drosophila; species Drosophila anomelani. The sequence continues at coordinate 19,289,565 of JAWNOO010000165.1, forward strand.
GTCTTAGCCCCGTTCGCCACTTGGTAGGTGGCGCAGGGATATCCCCTCTCTGATGCTTACCTGAATCGTGGTGGAGACCGCCGGGGCACAGCACTTGACCCCGCGATGGCAGCGCCCGCAGAGCTTCGGTCGATACAGCTTACGGGAGATGCACTCGCCCAGCCGGATCCTTGCGGGACCCAGGCGCTGGATGCTTCGGCACTCGTGGCCCTTCTACAAAGGATAAGTCAAGGTGGGAAGTGAAAACAAAATGGGGGGATTAGTGGGGATAATTTATATTTGCTGTAAAGTATTTTAAATATTATTTTAAATATTGAAATAAAAGCTTTTGTAATCAATTTTTTGAAATTAATTTGAAAAAGATTAAAAAATGATTTAAAAAATATTTAAAAATTATTTAAACATTATTTAAAAATGATATACAAATTATTTATTTAACCCCCTAAACTGGACATAAGAATACTCACTCGTATCCTGTGGGCAGGCTCCGTTTGCTGATGATGATGATGATGATGATGATGGGAGTTGGTCTTGGAGTGATGAGACTTTCGCTTGGGCGTTAACTGGTGGTGACTCCAACTCCTACTATGGCTCCTGCTCCCAATTTCCCTCCTCTTATTGTCCACAAAGTCATCCTTGTCGCACCTGCGATTCTCGCAGAGCCGCAAATTGCTCAGTTGATGGCAGCCCGCGTGCGTGGAGGTGTGCCTGGTGGCGGTGCCAAGGCCGCAGCTCCTGCTGCAATCCGTCCAGTTGCCGCTGGTGGTGCTGTTGTGGCAGGTGGCATAAACTGCAACGGAACAGAGAGGATTTTGCTTATTCATCGAGGGAAAATTACATAATAATTATTATTGAGGAATTTCAAATCAGTTTTGAAACCTTTTTTAAATATATTTTTTGATTGTTTATATTTTATTTACTCCACAATTTATTAGCTCTCAATTTGTCATCTTTTGATTTATTCTCAAAGCCTTCACTATCCTTGAAATTTAAGTCAAGTTTCCCGCAAAAAAACAACAGCATACAAAATATTTATGCACAAAACATGAGCTCCAATAGAAAATCCATCGATGGTGAGGTATATGCCGTGGGAGATTGGAGGAAACTGAAGCTACTCCTGTGGAAGAATTGGGTTCTTCAGAAGAATCAAAAATGCCAGATTGCGGTGGCCCTGATCATCCCCGCTCTGGTCATACTTGTATTCCTGGTCCTGCGCATCTACGTTAAGCCCCGCAGCCATCCAGAAGAACGTTACACGGACGTGCCCATCGAGGATTTGTCGTTGTTAATGAAATGGGGGCAGGTGTGGAATAATACACCCAAGGCATATCTTTGCTTTACGCCGAATACGCCGGCAAATGCTGATATATCGAGGACTGCCGCCAGTTTGCTGTCCCTAGATGAATCGCTGCCCTATACGAGTGCCAAGAAAATGGAGAAAGATCTGCTGGAAAAGGACTATCTGGTGGGCGTTGAGTTTGGCCGGAACGATGATGGAGATAGGGACATACGCACATTCCCCATGAACTTCACCTACAGCCTGCGTTTTCCCAGTGAGCTGCGAACGATGCCGCCTAGGATGTTGGAAACCTGGCATACGGCTCATCGATTCGTGAGGCTCGACACGGTGGGGCCACGCAATCAGTATGAACCCGATGGTGGCATTCCGCCGGGATATCTCCGGGAGGGATTCCTACCAGTCCAGCATGCCCTCACCCTATCCTGGCTGAGCCATGCCACGGATCAAAGTGAGTTCAAGTTCCCGGGCGTCCGACTGCAGCGTTTTCCCTTCAGAGCTTACATTTCCGATGAACTGATTGGATCGCTGCGTTCCCTGCTACCCTTTATGGTCATGCTGAGCTTCATGTACCCCTGCTCGGTGATCACGGGGAGTGTGACCACCGAGAAGGAGCTGCAGCTGAAGGAGATCATGAAGATGATCGGCGTGGAGAACTGGCTGCACTGGATCGCCTGGTTCATAAAGAGCTACCTGATGCTGATGATAATCGTGCTCCTCTACGTGTTCGTGTTCAAGGTAAATGTCCATAAAAACGTTTCCATTCTCAGCTACTCGGAGGTGATACCGATTCTGCTGTTCCTGCACACATATATCGTGGCCAGCATTTGCTTCTGCTTCATGCTGGCCGTGTTCTTCTCCAAGGCCAGCACGGCGTCGGTGGTTGCCTGTATTTTGTGGTACCTGACTTATGTTCCCTACTCGTTTCTCAACTACTACTACGATGGCATGAGTCTCATGGCGAAACTGATGATAGCTGTGTTCTTTTCGAACTCGGCAATGGGCCTGGGCTTTAGGGTTATCATGGACATGGAGGGCACTGGCATGGGCACCACTATGACCAGCCTTTTCCATGCGGTCTCTGAGGACAATGACATCACCTTGTTCTATGTAATCATGACGCTCACCGTGTCGGCGGTTTTGTACCTCGGGATTTGTTTGTATGTGGAACAGGTGTTCCCCGGCAATTATGGCATCGCTCGCCAGTGGAACTTCCCTTTCCGCCGCCACTTTTGGTGCGAAGATACGGCCACAGAGACTGACATGTTCATGGAGACTGGCAGAGTTGGCCAGAGAAATAGCCGGGTGGGCGTCCAGTTGTTCAATCTGCAGAAAACTTATGGCAATTTCAGAGCAGTCAAGGGTCTGTACCTGAAGATGTATCGCGATGAAATCACAGTATTACTGGGACATAATGGAGCTGGGAAGACCACCACTTTGCACATGTTAACGGGCATAATTCCCCCCACAGCCGGCACGGCCTTGATCAATGGCTATGACATTAGAACCCAGCTGGACAAGGCCCGCCAGTCGCTGGGAATTTGTCCGCAAAACAATATTCTTTTCATGAAGATGAGTGTCCGGGATCATATCATATTCTTTAGCAAACTGAAAGGAGTTCGCGGCTCCGAGGCCGTAAACCAGGAAGTAAGCAAATACGTGGGCATCCTAGGCCTGGGGCCCAAGTCAAATGTAAATGCCGAGAATCTCTCCGGCGGCATGAAGCGAAAGCTGTCCCTCTGCTGTGCCATGTGCGGCAGTGCCCGGGTGGTGCTTTGCGATGAGCCCAGTTCCGGCATCGATGCCGCCGGCCGAAAGAGTTTGTGGGAGCTGCTGCAGGCAGAGAAGCAGGGCAGGACTGTGCTCCTCACCACCCACTACATGGACGAAGCCGAGGTCCTGGGCGATCGCATTGCCATCCTCTCCGATGGCAGACTGCAGTGTCATGGCACTTCCTTCCACCTGAAGAAGCGTTATGGAACGGGCTACCAATTGGTTTGCATCATGCTGAGTGGCTGCGATGTTAGAGCAGTGACTGAGTTGATAAATCGCCATTTGCCGGATCAGAAACCGGAAAGGGTGATGGGCACCGAACTCACCTACCGATTGCCCCACCATGAGTCTACGAAATTCGCCGACTTGCTGGCTGATCTCGATGGGAATCGTGACAGCTTAAAACTCAGTGGCTATGGCCTGAGTGTGGCCACCTTGGAGGACGTTTTCATGGAGGTCAACTACGTTAAGCGGCTCTCAGCGGGTCAGGAGAGGAACAACTCATCGCCCAACTTCCAGAAATTGGTGTTTGACACCAACAAGCGGGAGAAACGCCCTTTGATTCGTTGGCTTATGAGCTTTGAGGCTCTGATGCTGAAAAAAATACTAATAAGCCGTCGCCACTACTTTCTAGTGATTATACAGCTCCTGCTGCCGGTGCTCTTGATGGTCCTGATCACACTGGACGCCATGGCCAGTCACATTTACTACGAACAACCGCCAATGCAGATTTCACCTTTTCAGTACAAATCGAGTTATGTGATCGTGGAGAATAATTCGAACAACGTTCCCCTGGCAACGGCCTATGCCGATCAGATGGAACGTTATGGAAAACGAAGCCATTTGCTGCTGACAGACGGCCGCAGCGTTGAGGATTACATTTTGGGTCTGGACGAGAGCTGGAATCACCGCTTGGACTATGCTTTCCTGGCGGGCATGTCGGTGGGCCGAGAGAATATCACCGTTTGGCTGAATAATAAGCCGCTGCACACGGCTCCCCTGACCCTGAATCTGTTGCACAATGCCATGGCCCGGCAGTATCTGGGTGACGAGGCCGGCACCTATGTGACCAACAAGCCGTTGCCGAACAAAAACGATACCAGCAGGCGACCCCCCAGGGGTGAGAAGCTGGGCGAGGAAGTGGCCATTGGTTTGACTTTGTGCATGTGCTTTGTGACGGCCTTTTTCGCGATATCCGTTATTAAGGAGCGGGAGACGGGAGCGAAGCTTCTGCAGTTCCTGTCTGGCGTGGATGCAGTGGGTTATTGGCTTTCAATGTTTCTGTGGGATTATCTGATACTCATAGTCTCAGCCCTAATGGCCATTTTGACTCTGGCCGCCTTCCGACAGTCGGGTTATTCATCAGGCACAGATCTTGGAAGATATTATGCCATGTTAATGATATTTGGCTTGGCTGCTTTGCCTTTAAGCTATGTCTTGGCGGCTTTTTTCTCTCATGCCGCCACGGCTTATGTTCGCGTTGCCATTTTTAATCTGATAACTGGCTTTGCCCTTTACATGATCAGTACTTTGTTGATTGCATTTGATCTGGAATATATTATGTGGATCTTTCGGATATTTCCCCATTTTTGCCTTGCCTCTGCCACTCGTAAATTGTATGAGAATTATAAGCTTCGAAAAGTCTGTAAAGGCTTGGGTTTCAAGAGACCTTCCGAAACGGAATGCTTATGTTGTGATATACCAGAATATTTTGCTTGGAAAAAACCCGGAGTTTTGTCAGAAATCGTGTACCTCATTGTGGTGGCCATATGTCTGTTTCTATATCTCATCATGAGCGACAGCCAGCTGTTTCTGGCTCTCAGGAAGCTATGCAAGTCCTCGGGGAAGCGCAAAACCGGAGGAGCTGCTACGGAAAATGCAGATGTAGTGGAAGAACGTCGGCTGGTCAGAGAACTGATAAAATCCCGAAGAAAAGAGATACCTCTGCTGGTGAACAACATCAGGAAGCAATATAAAAGGAAGCTGGCGGTGAAGGGCGTTTCATTTCAAGTGGCAAGTGCCGAGTGCTTTGGTCTTCTCGGAATTAATGGAGCGGGCAAGACGAGCGTCTTCAAGATGTTGACAGGGGACTCGGATATCACCTCTGGAGAAGCCTACGTAGATGGCATTAATGTGTCCACTCAGATGAGAAAGGCTCGCCATAGGATCGGCTATTGTCCGCAATTCGATGCCATCTTCGAGGATCTCACAGGACGACAAAATCTGCGCATTTATTGTCTACTGAGAGGCATCCAGCAACGCTATGTGGCCGAAATAATTTTGACCCTGGCCCGAGCCTTTGGCTTTGAATATCAGTTGGATAAGCGGAGCAAAAACTACAGCGGAGGAAACAAACGAAAGCTGAGCACCGCCATAGCCATTTTGGGCAACCCATCGGTGGTTTTCCTGGACGAGCCCACCAGTGGCATGGATCCTGGTGCCCGGCGAAAGCTCTTGGTGATAATGGGTATCATTCGTTCGGCGGGAAAGGCCGTGGTTCTCACCACGCACAGCATGGACGAGTGCGAGGCGCTGTGCAACCGCCTGACCATCATGGTGGACGGTGAGTTCCAGTGCATTGGCTCGGCGCAGAGTCTCAAGAATCAGTTCTCAAAGAGAGTCGTCTTGAAGGTGAAAGTAGATCGCGTAAATTGCAGATTCGAACGGAGGTCAACAGTGTCAACGGCGTCAACGTCGTCCTCGGAGATCGAAGCCCAGGACACAGGATTGGATGACTACTTGGTCAGAAGCGACGTAATCCGTAAAGTGTCCGACGAGACATTTGAGTATCGAATTAAAATCGTTCATTTGTATATAAAGAAGTACATACCCGAGGCTAAACTTTACGATAACTATAATGGACTTCTCACCTACTATATGCCACAGACGCAGTCGTTGGCTGAGGTTTTTCGGCTGATCGAGAGCAGCCAGAAGGTTTTATATATTGAGGATTATCTGATAACGCAAACGAGGCTAGAGGAAATTTTCCTAGATTTTGCTCTGAATTGTGATAATCGTGAGCCAGATGTAAGAGAGAAGTAAGTTTTTAATTGACATTCTTTAATGATTTATAAATATTTTTTATTTTAGGAAATTTTGCTGTTTTTAGAAAGTTATTTTTATGATAGTTCTTTTGAAAATATTTTTTAAATTTTATGTACTGACAAATTTTTCATTTCCAGTTGAAATTTTAAATGAAAATAATTAAATTTAAATGTTTTTATTGATTGAAACCTTTATCTATTATATTTTTGTATTAGAAAACTGATAATTATGCATCCAAATTCACTTTAATTATAATAATTATATTAATTAGTTTTAAAAATGTCTTAAAAATCAATTTGAAAGCCTATATTTTATTCCCAAAAACCCTGAAATTTAAGTCAACAAAGAAAATCAAACGAAATATTTGTTAAATAAAAAAATATGAGCACCGGCAGACCTTCCTTCGAAGCTGAAATATATTCCGTGGGCGATTGGCAGAAGCTGAAGGTTCTCCTATGGAAGAACTGGATCCTTCAGAGGAATCAAATAATCCAAGTTGTGGTGGCTCTGGTCTTTCCCCTGATATTCATATCCCTTATCGTGCTCCTGCGTTTGTTGGTGCTGCCCGAAAGGATGCCGCAGAGTCGCTATCCACACGTGAACATCGAGAGCCTGCTGCTGTTCGTGCAATGGGTGAAGGCTGGCAATAGGATAATGCATGCCAATGGCTCGCTTAATTTACCCAAAGGATATCTGTGCTATACACCGAATACCCCAACAAATGCTGCCATAGCGGAGGGAGCCGCCAAAATCCTCTTCCTCAACGGTTCGCGTCCCTATAAAACTGCCGGGCAAATGGAGAAGGATCTGGTGGATCATAATTATCTGGCGGGCGTGGAGTTTGGCAAGAACGATGGTGGTGGAGCTAAGAATCCAGAATTTCCCCTTAACTTGACCTACAGCCTGCGTTTTCCCAGTGAGCTGCGAACACAGACGGGCCCTCTGATAGAAACCTGGCACACGGCTGATTTATTTGTAAAATACGACATGACGGGGCCACGCAACCCAACGGAACCCGATGGCGGCGTTCCAGAGGGCTATGCCCGTGAGGGATTCCTACCCATCCAGCATGCCCTTACCCTATCCTGGCTATCGCAGGCCTCGGGTGAGGATATCTTCAAGTTTCCGCGCGTCCGGCTGCAGCGTTTTCCCTTTCGTGCCTACACCTACGATCCCCTGTTGCTGGGACTGCGTCAACTGCTGCCCTTCATGGTTGTCCTGAGCTTCATGTACCCCTGCTCGGTGGTGGCCAAGGGTGTGACGAGCGAGAAGGAGCTGCAGCTGAAGGAGATCATGAAGCTGATCGGCGTGGGGAACTGGCTGCACTGGATTGGCTGGTTCATAAAGAGCTACCTGATGCTGATAGCCGTGGTGCTGCTCATCCTGTTTCTGTTCAAGGTAAATTTTTATGCCTCCGTCGCCATCCTCACCTATTCCGAGTGGATACCGATTCTGCTGTTCCTGCACACCTACGTCATTGCCAGCATTTGCTTCTGCTTCATGCTGGCCGTGTTCTTCTCCAAGGCCAGCACGGCGTCGGCTGTTACCTGCATTGTGTGGTTCCTCACCTATATTCCCTACACGTTTGCCTTCAACTTCTACCAACGCCTCAGTCTTATAGGGAAACTGATGATAGCCGTCGTCTTTTCAAACTCGGCCGTGGGCCTTGGCTTTAACATTATCATGGACATGGAGGGCACTGGATTGGGCATCACAATGACCACCATGTTCCACACGGTCTCGGCCGACGACAATCTCACTTTGTTCTATATAATCATTTCGCTTACCATGTCGGCGGTGTTGTACCTCGGGATTTGTTTGTATGTGGAACAGGTATTCCCCGGCAATTATGGCATCGCTCGCAAATGGAACTTTCTGCTCTGCCGACAGTTTTGGCGTAGAAATGAGCCCACAAGCCCCATAAGGAAGAAACATAGAGTTGGCCAAAAGAAACGGCACTGTGGCATCCAGTTAATTAATCTGCAGAAAACCTATGGGAAATTCAAAGCAGTCAAGGGTCTCAACCTCAAGATGTATCGCGATGAAATCACAGTATTACTCGGACATAATGGAGCTGGGAAGACCACCACGTTGCACATGTTAACGGGCATAATTCCCCCCACAGCCGGCACGGCCTTGATCAATGGCTATGACATTAGAACCCAGCTGGACAAGGCCCGCCAGTCGCTGGGAATTTGTCCGCAAAACAATATTCTTTTCATGAAGATGAGTGTCCGGGATCATATCATATTCTTTAGCAAACTGAAGGGAGTCCGCGGCTCCGAGGCCGTAAACCAGGAAGTTAGGAAGTACGTGGGCATCCTGGGCCTGGGGCCCAAGTCAAATGTAAATGCCGAGAATCTCTCCGGCGGCATGAAGCGAAAGCTGTCCCTCTGCTGTGCCATGTGCGGCAGTGCCCGAGTGGTGCTTTGCGATGAGCCAAGTTCCGGCATCGATGCCGCCGGCCGAAAGAGTCTCTGGGAGCTGCTGCAGGCAGAGAAGCAGGGCAGGACTGTGCTCCTCACCACCCACTACATGGACGAAGCCGATGTTCTGGGCGATCGCATTGCCATTTTGTCGGGTGGCCGGCTCCAGTGCCATGGCACTTCGTTCTACCTGAAGAAGCGTTATGGAACGGGCTACCAGTTGGTCTGCATCATGCTGAGTGGCTGCGATATAAAAGCGGTGACTGAGTTGATAAATCGCCATTTGCCGGATCAAAAACCGGAGAGGGTGATGGGCACCGAACTCACCTACCGATTGCCCCACCATGAGTCTACGAAATTCGCCGACTTGCTGGCCGATCTCGATAGGAATCGTGACAACCTAAAACTCAGTGGCTATGGCCTGAGTGTGGCCAATTTGGAGGACGTTTTCATGGAGGTTAACAGGGAAAAGAGTCTGAAAAGTACACCCGTTGACTTCCAGACTCTGCTGTTTGACACCAACACGCGGGAGACTCGACCAGTGCTCCGCTGCCTAATGACCATCCACGCTTTGCTGTTGAAAAAAGTCCTGGTATCTGCCCGCAATCACTGGCTAATGCTACTGCAGATCCTGCTGCCTTTGGTCATACTGGTCCTGACCATTTTGAATGCCCAGGGCGGAACCATTTACCACGATCTGCCGGCTATGCAGATATCTCCTTTTCAGTACAAATCAAGTTACGTGGTTTTGGAGGACAAGACGACCACCACCGGCAAGCAGAGTGCCCTGGCCAAGGCCTATGAGGGTCATATGATACGTTATGGAAAACGTACGAACTTGTTGAAAACCGGCGATGTCGGCGTTGAGGATTATATATTGAGTCTGGGCAAAAGCTGGTACCACCGCTTGGACTATGCATTTGTGGCGGGCGTGACGATAGATGGCATCAACATAACCGTTTGGCTGAATAATAAGCCGCTGCACACGGCTCCCCTGACCCTGAATCTGTTGCATAATGCCATGGCGCGGCATTATCTGGGCAGAGATGCCGGCACCTATGTGACCAACAAGCCGTTGCCCTACAGCGATGATACCCGAGCCCAGCGACTGAGCAAGAGTCAAAGATTGGGCTTTGAATTTGCCGTGAATTTAACATTATGCATGTGCTTTGTGACGGCCTTCTTCGCCATCCCAATTATCAAGGAGCGGGAGACGCGAGCGAAGCTCCTGCAGTTCCTGTCTGGCGTCGATGCCTTCGGCTATTGGTCAACAATGTTTCTGTGGGATTATCTGATATTCACTTTATCTGCTTTGACGGCCATTTTGACTCTGGCCGCCTTCCAGGAGCCGGGCTACGCCACCTTTATGGATCTCGGACGATATTATGCCATGTTAATGATCTTTGGCTTGGCTGCTTTGCCTGTAAGTTATATTATTGCTGGTTGCTTCACCGATGCCGCCACAGGTTTCGTTCGCATTGCCATCTTTAATCTGGCAACCGGCTGTGCTTTATATACGCTCTATACGACCCTCTCGGTGGAGGCCTTTCAGCTGCGGCATGTGGCCAGGAAACTTGCCTGGTATTTTCGTGTATTTCCGCATTACTGCCTGGCCAGTGCGGCTTGTGACTTGAACGTGGCCTACAATATTCGCCGAGGATGTGATTCGCCCATTTTGAAAAGACTTTCCCACGAGGTGAGGTGTAAGAAAGTGCCAATTTGTTGTGAAATTTCAGACTACTTTGCCTGGCAACATCCGGGAGTTCTGCCAGAGATCGTGTACATCCTAACGACGGCCTTGTGTGTTTTTCTATTTCTCATCATAAACGATGCCAGACTGCTGGAGGCCATTACCACGGCATTTAGGAAATTAAAAACCTCTTCGAGGAAGCGAAGAAGCGGCGGAAGATCTTCTACAGAAAATGAGGAAGTAATAAAGGAACGTATGCTGGTCAGAGAACTGATAAAATCCCGAAGAAAAGAGATACCTCTGCTGGTGAACAACATCAGGAAGCAATATAAAAAGAAGCTGGCCGTGAAGGGCGTTTCATTTCAAGTGGCAAGTGCCGAATGCTTTGGTCTTCTTGGAATTAATGGAGCCGGCAAGACGAGCGTCTTTAAAATGCTGACTGGAGACTCGGATATCACCTCCGGAGATGCCTATGTCGATGGCATTAATGTGTCCACTCAGATGAGAAAGGCTCGCCATAAGATCGGCTATTGTCCGCAGTTCGATGCTCTTTTCGAGGACCTCACAGGACGAGAAAATCTGCGCATTTATTGTCTACTGAGAGGCATCCAGCGACACTATGTGGTCCAGATAAGCTGGACTCTGGCCCGGGCCTTTGGCTTTGAAAATCACCTGGATAAGCGGACCAAAAACTACAGCGGAGGAAACAAACGGAAGCTGAGCACCGCCATAGCCATTTTGGGCAACCCATCGGTGGTTTTCCTGGACGAACCCACCAGTGGCATGGATCCCGGTGCCCGGCGCAGCCTCTGGGGGATAATAGGTGCCATTCGAACGGCGGGGAAGGCTCTGGTCCTCACCTCGCACAGCATGGACGAGTGCGAGGCGCTGTGCACCCGCCTGACCATCATGGTGGACGGTGAGTTCCAGTGCATTGGCTCAACGCAGAGTCTCAAGAATCAGTTCTCAAAGGGACTCATCTTGAAAGTGAAAGTAAAGACCAAAAAGAAAACCTTCCAGCGAATCATACAAAGATCATCGTCATCCTCAGGCGACCTGGAAATAGGACGAGTATTGGATGAGCACTCGCGAAGAGTCACCGAAGAAATTAAACTAATACACAACGAGGCGTTTTCGCATCGAGTTTTAGCCGTAAATACTTTTATACTGCATCACATCGAGGAGGCTGAACTGAGGGATATATACAATGGACTTCTCACCTACTATATGCCGCAGAGGCAGTCGTTGTCTGAAGTTTTTCGGCTGATTGAAAGCAACCAGAAGAAACTATATATTGAGGATTATCTGATAACGCAAACGAGGCTAGAGGAAATTTTCCTGGATTTTGCATTGGATTGTAAATATCGGGAGGCAGATGTAAAAAGGAAGTAAGTTGTTAAATCATATTATTTTTCAATGATTTTTTAATGATTTATAAATATTTTTTATTTCAGAAGATATTCGTGTTGTTAATGCTTTATAATTTGAATGCCTCTTTAAAAGGTTTTAAACCAGATTTCTTATGTGAATAATATAAGTTATAATAATCAGTGGAAATGTTATAATTGCTGATTTATATATATACATTTTTATATCTTCCTAAAACCTATTGAAAATAAATAAAAATAACTAAAAATGCAAAATAATTTCACCCAATTGATCCTTGAGAAAATATTACTTTATTGAATGGCCTTCAGTCTCAACTCCTCACATCCGGTGAGCTCCTCTCCTCATCAAGCTCTCTCTCTCTGATGGCTTCGTGGGACAAGGCTGAAGCGCTTAATATCTTGTTTATTTATTGCATTCTGCGCGTTTAATTAACACTTAATCCCTGTGTAAGTAATTACGCTGCCGCCGGCTAGCTGTGCCCCTGTTCCAGCTCCTGCTCCTGCTTCTGCTTCTTGTCCTGCTTCCAGCAAATGCCCCTGCTGGTCTCGTGATGGAATAATTCATCTTCATAAATATGCGCTGCACTTTGGACTTGGTTTTGTTGCGGGGGAAGAAGGGGGTCTCTGGGTCCGGGATGTGGGTTTTGTGGGGAGGCGCTTAAAAAGCATTAAGTTGCGCATTGGACCCAGCACGACACGCCCCTGAGCGTCATTAACTCGGACCACTGGACAGAAACGGGAGCTCAAAGCAGGAACAGGAGGAGGTGGACACAATGGGATGGCCACAGCCATAAACACAGTTATAAAACAATAACAAAACGAGGGCCACAGTGTGCACTGGGAAATAAGGAATATAACTAAGCATATTTTTTCTTTTAAAAAAATATTTTAAAAATCCTTTTCCTTCGCACATTTATTTATTATAATTTTTATTAATTGTTTTTATTTATATTCCCAGTTTGTTAATATATTTTCTTTCAGTAAAACTTACCATCAGCTGTTGGATTCTCACAGAGCCACATCTTGCAACAGTGGCCGGGCACTTCGACGAGGCGCGGCGATCGGCAGGAAATCGTATCCTCCGGCGCCGGCAGCTGCTCGTTGGGGCAGAGCGTCGAGCAGGCGTGGCGGCCATTCTGCAAATGCCACATTAAAATACATTAAATATATTTGTGGGCCCCCACCATTGTTGTTTATTTAGCTTTGGCCGGGCAGCCGAAAATAAAGTCATAATGTAAAGAAAATATTGGGCCAATCGCACGAAGGGGAACTAACTTGGCCAGAGAACCCGCAAGGTCCTCAAGTTGGCCACGAACATTGGTCGCAGGGGGGTTTTGGCGGTGGGTGTGGGTGTGCTGGTGTATGGGGAAAAGTGTTGTCTTTTTTTGGTTAGATATTTTCCTCTTTGAGCCAAAAATATTTATTAAATATTTATACCATTAAATATTTGAGTTTTATTCTAAGGAAATCCCCATCTTTGCAGATTGAAATTAAAGGATAATTTATCTCTAAATAAATTTAATTATTATTGTCTGAAATAAATAAACTAAATTGTATATTTTTATTAAAATTTTTATGTTTACAAATATATATCTCTTTTATTAAGGAAATTATACTTTTAAAATATTGAAAATTATATAAATAATAAATGAAAATGTTCTTCAAAATCTAAGGGGGTGCCCAGATTTCTCTTCTAAATATTTTTAGTTATAAATATATTTTTAAATAATTATTTCTCATTTTTATTAACCAAAACACTCCGACATCACTGATGTGGAAATTAACATTTTCGGACAGACCCAAACTGCTTTGTTTGTAATCCACTTTTCCGCCCTCTAAGCGGTCAGAGAGAACGATGATGCTTTTTTCCGCCGCTCCTTGTCTTTGGCATCGTCACGAAATTGCATTGCATAAATTTTGCGGGGGAGGCACTCCGAGTAGTATTTGTGTTGGTTTTATGCCACATGATAAACTACCAAAAGGAAATAAGGTGCAGAAACGCAGACCAGAAGTGGGGAAAAACTGGGAAGGGTTACAAGGCGAAGATCTGGGCCATAAAGCAATGTCAGGGATTAAGTTTTTGTTACGTTTCGAAAGTTGTTTATAATATGAACTTTAAAAGGATTTAACTTAGCCTTATTTTCTAAATATTTTAAGCTTTTTATAGTGTCAGCAATAGTTTAATTTCTATTTTATTTCCGACTCTTACTAATGCTTATATTTAAAATAAGTTTAAGCCCTATTTAACTCTCATTAGCTGGCACATTTTACCCCATTATGTTAGCTATCAAAAAACTACTAAAACTACTACTGGGCCAAGCTCCAAAATTGTAATTTCAAGCGTTTCACACTTTATTTAAATTTTAATTAAAATCGCTACAGAGCGAAAGCAATTCACATTTAAGTGGCGCAAGTGTTGGCGCTAATCCCACCGAAAAATATATATTTATATGTAAAAAGCCAAAAATGAAAAACTGAAAGCCAGCCAAAAAGGGGGAAATGGAAAACGGAATGCAGGACTAAGCACAGGTTAAACAACAGCGATCCCAAAACGGGAATCGTTTCACTGAACTGCAGTTGGCTTTTGGCCGGAATGCGGCTTTGTATTTGTGAAAGTGCTTTGCTGTGTCCCTGTGTTTGTGGTAAACACAGAAAAAAAAATTTTAGGAAAATATATCATTAAACAAGGAATGGGAAATTGATTTTTTAATAATATATTTACAAATATTGAGACGTTGGGAATTTGAAAATAATGTGATATCATTTTCATTAACTCTTTATTAATAAAAAATATTAAAGGTATTAATAATTAATTCATTTCAATTAAAAACAATAAATTATTATCATTGTTTAACATATTAAAGGTATTTTATAAAGATCTGGTATCTTATTATATTAATTTGTATTTTTCTTTTGATATTTTTAATAAAATTCAGTTCATTAAGGGATGGCTTTAGAAATGCTATTTTTAACTAATTTTTAAAGAATTTTTTAAGCAGCTAAGTAAGTGAATTTAAATCTCCTCATAAATTTGGTATTTCTTAAATTAAGTAACAATTTTATATCATCCACATTTTGATATTAAAATATTCCCAAAATATACTTTAAAGAAATTATAAAAATATGTTCCAAAATCCAATTTCTTTTTAGTTTTTTTCTGTGCACAAGTATCCGTATCTGTGCTTTTTTTTGCTTCTGTGGCTGAGGATGTCTGTGGTTTGTGGCCAACTCTTGTGCGGATGGCCCTCGGCCCTCCTTTTAGCCCCCCAGCGACTCACCTCGCAAACGCATTGAGTTTTACAATCCAATTTAAATGTGACTCCATGTGCGAATGTTGTGTTGCCCACGCTGCAATTGGCTGCAGGCGCAATAGGAATCCAAGGATCCAAGAGAGAGACCATTTCCAGAATCCAGGAAAGCAGGCGGGGGTTCCCATTGTTGTCACCCAAAAAAGCGTTGGTGGCATGCATCGAAGGGGGAGAAAAGTAGGAAAAATAGAAAATACAAAAGTTAAATGAGCATAAAAACTCTCTGAAGGTTGGTGTGTGTGAAAGGAACTTCCTGCCATTGGAGTCCTTTTTGGCAATCAGTGCTCTCTGTCTTTGTGTGCCTCTCGACTTGTTTATTATTTCATTTCATTTCGTTTCATTTCCCAGCTAATTTATGTCATCAAATGCGTAATACATGTCGTATGTGGGATGTGGCATGTGCAATGCCAATGAATGGGAACCCAATTAATGTCAGTGTGCTGTGTGTTTGTTATAAATTTCGCTGGAATCGCATATTTACAACGCAAACAATAGACCTGCGTTTGCGTTCGTGTCTCATCAAAATTGATATTGACAAATGCCGCTGCTTTATGGCATGCCATTAGGTCGCCAAAGTTTGCTTTTGCCAAAAAAGATTTTTCCTTTTATTTACAGAGAAGAAAATTTGCGGGGTGAGAAAATCAAGGAGATATAAATTTAAAATTAATATTATTTAAATTAAATTGTGACAGGATTTTAAGGGATTTTAAATGTCTGAAATAATGTTTTTAAATCTCAACATTATTTTGAAAACATCTTTTACTTTACATAAGCATTCATAATTTTGTTAGGCATTTAAATAAATATTTTCAAGTACCCTAAAAAATCTCTGTTTTACTCAAATATTCCCCTATTTTCCTAGAATTTTCCCCCAGTGTCCTTTCACTTGTTTCCTTTACTGTTCCTATCTCCCGAGGTCCTTTGTGCTCGTTCCTTGTTTTGGCTTGGCCGAAAAAACTCGTGTGTGTAGCCGCCAATCACAATTACTCGGGCTTGTGGCAAGGCATTTGCAATCGCACTGTAAAAGCTGTTAGCTCACAGGACTCCAGGCCCTCCTCCTCCTCCTGCCACTTGTGCGTTTCTGTGGGTGATCGGGTACGTGCCCTGTACTTTTCCACTTTGAATTGATTTCACTGGCGACGTGACTGCCACTGTAGGAACCTCCTCTTCTGCTACACTGGCATCATCATTCATTTGGCATCAATGGTTAATGTGAAAATTGGCATTGCGCGCTGGCTGATTGTAATGAATATGGGCACATTGTCGCATCTTTATGACATTAGCAATTTACGTTTATTATTGAAAAGTCGCCATTCGAGCCGGAAGTTCAAGTATCTAAGGGTATTGCAACCATCCACAAAGACTCGGTGTCATTTTCAAGAGTGCAATTTTCTTAATGTATTTCTCGGTAGTCTGCACACACTCAGGGGTGTGTGTGGGGGAGTGTAAGGAATCCTTTTATATATATGTATACCTAGACTGGGACATTTTTCGAAGATGCACCTGTGAGGATGTTCTGTGTGGGGGGAGTTCGTTACAACGAATCGCTTATCCTTAACAAATCGAGCTGAGCAAAAACAAGGCAAAGCAGTAAGGGGAAGTTTTTCAATGAATATTAAATACTCTTAAATTGGATATAGGAAAAATCTACACTAGGAACTTAAAGAAGAAATATAAATCTTGTTTTAAGTAACTAAAAGCTTCGTTTTTCTACTATTAAGAGAAAGAACTTTGCTCTGAATGATAGAAAGAAATCAAGGAGAATATTCTCTTATTCAGAACTTAATCATTTCTACATTCCTTTACTTATATTTAATTTTTTAAGAAACTTCTTTACATTTTTCCATGTTTTTTATACCCTTTCTTAGATCCCTTAACCAATATACCCCCTCGGATACAAAGTGTAGGCGGAAGTGAACGCTGGAATGTGCAATGCGAGCGCTTTTATCTGCCGCTCGTTGACAACATTAAAGGCCCCTCGGATGCTCGGCAAAGCGCACTCAAGGGGTCGTTGGATATGTCTCTCTGCCTGGCTACACCATATACTTAATATATATATATAAATATATATACATATACCTAAGCTCGCAAATGAACTCTACCCTTTAGCCGATGATGGTGCACCCAGCAAAGTGTCCTCTCTCCCCCCCATTTTTGGGGTCACGTGTCCGCAGTTTATTTGTTTTATGCGGCCTCTGCAAGGCCCTACTGCCTTCGGACCCGATGGAGTGTTTGTTTTACTTAGAGTTTTAGATTTACTTAAGTCGTTGATGACCATGACCAAATAAAGTTTCATTTTGTGCTGCTAAGATTTACAGCACTCGAGCGTGTGCGACAAGTTTTGAGTGCCCTCTCCGCCTGGCTGGGGCCTGGATCATGAAAAAAAAAAGTAGTTCTTACCCCAAACAAAAGTTAGCAAAAAGAACCCTGCTGGCCCATGCTGCGTATGCGCAATTTTTGTATCTCAAGTGTTTGCTTGGGATGTTCGCATGTGATTGAGGGCTACAAAATTCTTGCCAATTCTACTTCAAAAACTAAAATCTGTTGTAGAGATTGTGACCTACGGCCAGTAGGATATATGTTTGGCCAAAAGGAAAAATCAAAGTTCAACTACTATTAGCTAAATGAGAAATTGAAGTAGTTGTAAGCCAGGAAGCGTATGAATTTGTTAGTGAATATTATTTATAATTTAAAGAATATTTTATGAATACATAAAATCTCAACTTGCATGATTGAAAGGGATTTGTAAAATCGCAAAAGTATCTGCAAATTTTATGGCCCTAAACATTCCTTGGCATCACCTGCAAATGATATGTTCAGGACTAATCTTTGCAGCTCATTCGAAGGGAACTTTCTCTGAGGAAAAAGAGGAGATCTCTTCATTGCTTCACGTATTCGCAAATATGTTTGGGCCAAGTTCACAAAGTCTCGGCATTTTTCGTGTTTCTGGTAAAACTTTCTAAGGAATATAAAGAGCAAGTTCTACAGTTTAAATAAACTTGTTCCACAGGCGCCTGGACAATGCAACTGAGGTCCTAGGGTGTGCGGGGAGCAAAATACTGAGGAAAATATTACTTTAATTGTAAGAAATTATATAAACATTTGTTTTCTCAATGAAAAAAGTATGAAATCTATCACTTTTAAGGGAAATACAAGTTTTGCTGTTATTTCTTTAGCTAAAAATGTATTTAAAAACCATTTTAAGCCACTTTAAAAATGATTTTCTCTATATTTTTCCCTCTGCAGAGCATAGCAGCCAATGCTGACGTGTGGGGCATTGATATGTCCTGGGGCAGGACCACTCGTTGGACTACGTGCAAGGGCCGCCAGGAGCTCTGAGCTCAGTTTGGCCGGCAAAACTTTTATTTTTGGTCCTGGCACACACACACAAGCTGTATTGGCATTTGACTCAAAACTTTTGACTCGAACGGGGTAGGGGCCAAAAAAATATATAAAAAAACATATATATAATATAGAGGAAGCACAATATTGGTTGGATTTTTGTTGTTGCTGTTGGAACACCCTCAAAACGAAAAGTTTCTGGCACAGTTCGGACTACAACTGCTGCTGTTTAATTTCGAACAGCTTTCTACGACAACATCATGTGTGTGTTGTGTTTGTGTGTGTTTGAAAGCATTGAAAGAGCATGGAAAATGGCACATGTCGGGGGGAATTGGTAAAAAAAAAGCAAAATTCCAACAAGGAGTGGGAGGACGAAGAAAACGAATCGAACATAAAACCATTAAAATCACTTTACTCGTTAGTTAGCTGCTCTGCGCGTATGTGTTTGTGTGGATATATCCCTGGAGATGGTATATCTAAGCTAAGCTAAGCTAGGATTTGGTATACGAAATCCAGGATACTGCTGGTTATATAGGTGCACACAATCAATATTAGAAAAGGAGCGTGGAGTCCTCCTCCACACACACAACTTTTTGGCAAAAGCAACAAGCAATTGGAATTGGGAACAACGGAAAAACATTTCCTTGCTGCAAGTTTTAATGAAATTTCTGGGCTCATCTATTGTGCCTGTCAAATTTTATATTCCCTTTATTTTGGCTTCTTTCGGGGAATTTTTTCTGTTAATTTAGGAGGGATTTTTATTTTTAACAAAAGGCAATCCTTGACAGAAAAATGTGAAGCTAAAG
This sequence comes from Drosophila anomelani, assembly GCA_035045905.1. Lineage (NCBI taxonomy): Eukaryota > Metazoa > Arthropoda > Insecta > Diptera > Drosophilidae > Drosophila > Drosophila anomelani. Next base: position 19,308,640 of record JAWNOO010000165.1, read on the forward strand.
AATTGGATTTAAGAAGTTTTTGGGGGAATTAAATTATTTTAGTTGAAGTTAACATCATTAACAAATATTAATCTGTAATTATAAATATTTTAATATAATTTTTTTTTTTTAATATAAATTTTTAAAGCCTTTTAAGTTAACTACAAGCACTAATAATATATATTTAATTGCTTATTAATTGTTATTTTTATACTTTAGTGTCACACCTTCTATCCTTAATCCAGTATTTTCATTTATTATTATTTAAACACCTAGTAAAAATATATTTTTAAAAGCAATTGAGATTTTTTCCAACCTTTTCTACCTCAAAACATTTATATAAATATTTATTCAACCAACTGGTATCGCCAAAAAGAGAAACCAAATCAATGGCTTGGTCTTAGCCACAAGAAAACTTGACTATAACAGCTTTTTGCCTTCCAACTTTTTGTTAGACTTAAAAAATATACTTTTTTAATGATGATGATGATGGTGCCAAGACAGGCCTTTGATTAATGAAGCCCCTACACACACACACACACAGTAAATTCAGTAATTCCAACTCAACTTCCAAATTGCAAAATACGCATCGTTGCTGTGCAATTTCAATTGAAAACGAAATCGAAATCCTGATGGAACTTACCCGGATTGGGATGCCTGGGCAACTGATCCGGTGAAAGAAACCAATGGGCATGGGATTGCATAATTAGGAAAAGAGAGCATTAAAAGCATTCATAAAAGATTTTCATGGCTTGGCTGCCATCGCCTGCGTTCACACTCACTTTGATGGCCTTAAAGCCCAGACTCAGACTGGCCTCGACTTCAGCAACGAGAGCATTACCAAAAATCCCCAGCAGCGGCAGCAGTATCAGCATTTTCTGAAACGAGAGAGAAACTCGAATTATTTACAAGCAGCAACACAGAATATATATAAAAATAAAAATAAAAATAAAAATAAAAACAAGTACAAAAAAAAACGGCCCAGGCAAGTCGACTTTATTAAGGTCAATTCAATGTCTGGCTCGGTTTTTGGTTACGGCAAATGGTTACGACAACGGCCATGGTTACGGCTGTGTTTTGCATTTCAGTTTGGGCCAAAGCTCCTCCACCTCCTCCTGCCACTGCTCCTTGTTTTCCTTTTTCTTCTACATTTTCCAGAGATTTTCACACCACCAAAGCCCACCTTTAATATTACAAGTATTTTTTGCAGACAGCAAAAGTTTTTTATGCAAAAGATATAATTAATCCAAGGCAGGTACTTGTAAAAGTTTATTTTTGTGTGTGCCTAGTAATTTTTATTAATATTTATACAGCTTTTTATTTCTTGTTAATTTGAGATAGAAAGAATATATACAAAAACGCAGAGAGAGAGCTGACCTTGTTGAATTTATGTAGCAATTAAAATGGAATTTATTTAATTACCTTCATATGCTTGTCAAGTTTACAAATCATATTTATTTCCATTATTAAAGCACTCAAGTTGCCATTTAAATGATTTGATTAAGTGATTCTCTGCTAATTGGTCATTTATTTCATAATGAAAAGTCAATATGGATCAAATTTCACTCCAAACAAAACAAAACTGAATTGCTATCAATTGTTGCCACTTCAAAGGGCTTTTGTTTAAAGAGAGAAATAATAATAATAATAATGAACTAAATTCTAGAAAAATGCCTCTCGTTGAATAATAAAGCTAATTGATTTTATTTCCAGACCGAATGATGAAAGTTAATATTTGTTTTTCTTTTCTCTCTGTACAATTAATGCGGATGATAACATTTAATAATTTCCATCTGCAAATACCTTTGGGTCTCGTCCTCCCTTGGGCTTAAGTCATCAGCATTTTAACACTTTCGGTGGAAATATATATTTTTCTCTCTCTTTTTTTCAATGAAAACTGATATATTTATGGTTGCAACTTTTACGCCTGGGAGTGTTAATTATTTCCGAGGTGTTTGTATATGCTTTTTATCCGCTTTGTTTGCAATCAATTTACGCGCTTTTTAATGGCTAAGAACAACACGCATACGCCGTGTTGGCCACCTTGCCACCATGGCAATGGCGTATTTTTCATTTTTCACACACACACAAAAGGCGCAAAAGCTCATTAAAAAATATTTTCCACTCATGCGTGAGCGTTTTTAAAAAGGTATTTAATTAAACTTTAATAACAAAAAACAATAAGCGGAAATGCCCGGCTACCGGGCAGGGGAACAAAGAGGAAACACAAAAGCGAAGAATGAAGGACGCTGGAGGAGTCCTGCGGCTTAATGCGAAAGATTTCAATTAACGACACGAGGTCCGTGAGCTGCTAAGTGGATAAACAGGACGACAAGGAGAACGAGGACATTGAAATTGGACGGTAGCCGACAGCCGGGGAGTGACGGATGAGTGGCCATCGCTCATGTGGAATACCCATTCGGTTGCAGAGGGACTGCATCAGTGGACTGCATTGAATGCGGCTTCATTAAGATGCTGCTCCAAGGAGTCCAAGGAGTTCACCCCCTCCCTAGTCCTTGTCGTAATTATCGTAATTACAATGAGCGATGATGGGGAGGAGAAATGTAAATGTGAATGTAAATCGACAGAGACATTCACATGGACAAGGATATGGCACAGAGGTGCCAGGAAACTAGCATAAAATTATTTTAAACTTAAGAAAATCTTAAAAAAAATTAAGAAAGACAGGAAAAATAAATTTAAAACTTTGAAATATAAAATAAAGCTTCTGAAATGTAGTAATTTTGTGTTTAAAAAATTGTAAATTTTATTCTTTGGAATAAAAATAATATCTAACTTTAAAAACGTAGAAAATTACCTTAATTTTTCTCTGTTAATTAAAGAAAATCCTCTCGTAAGATAATACTAATTTTCCCAATTAAGTTTTCTCAGTTAAAAGTAAATAAAACCCTGCCAGCTGCCAACTCTGGCCAACGATAATAATAAAAGCCAACGAGGCGCTTGAGACCGGTTAACAAAGGCTTGGCACAGGAATCACAGGTCCTGGAAGAGAACACCCCTGGAACCCCTTTTAATGGATGGCCCGCCGCCGTCATCGTGTCTGGAGATGAATCGCTCTGATCTGTTAATTGCGAGAGGCGAATGTGGGCCACGTACAGAGGCTGCCACATGTTGCTCTGCCTCGACTTGAATGGCAAATGGTAAATGCAAAAGTGCAAGGAGGTAGCGAACAGAAGATGTATGTAGTATATACAGTGAAAACCCATCCATTTACCCATCCATCCTGCTGTCTGTTTTGTGTTTATAATTATGATGAAAGGGGGCAGCCATATATGGTACGTACACACCCATTCAGCCCGAGGCGAACTCGGGCACAAATTGTGTGTGTCACTTCGGAAATGAGCAGGGAAAAAGCTAAAGCCAAAGCAAAAGGTTAGGCAAAAGGAAAACGGAAAAGTCTGTGCCAGCTGAAAGCGTTTAAAAATGTTTGCCGCAGGATTCTTCTTCACAAGTAAAGTTGATGATTTCAAAACAGAGAACAGGATGGGACACCTCTGGGGAGCTATATCATTAAATTTAATGAATAGATAACAACAAAACAGGAACTAGCTCAGTGGATGGTTTTTGCAGAGCCCCCAAAAAAAATGTGCAAAAAAAGTTTGACCTACATACATGCCAAAAAAATAGGGTTTCTTTCAATTAAATTATATATTTTCTTTAGTTTATAAAATAAAAACTATACTGCTTTAGAACTCTATAAAAAATGTATGAAAATACAAGCTTCTTAGCTCCTTTATGGCCTAATTTTAATGTCTTTTTTTAATAACAAATATCCCAAAAATTAAGTTAAATATTTCCCTCAAAATATATAGCAAATCAAAATTTAAAAACAAGTTTCTATTACACTTTTCCCTTTATAAAATTGCAAAAAATCCTGACTTGAATTTGGGTCTCTGCTAACAGGATTTTATGACCTTTTTAAATGGCCATTTACCCCGCAAATTGATTAATGATCCAACTGACAGACAGGCAGAGAGACAGACAAACCCCCCTCATAATTCGATGGCTTTAAAGCGTTTTTAAGCCATGTTTGTCCGCCTGAATATGTTTACCCTGGTTTTTGGTTTCCGGTTTCCTTGGAAATTAATGATATTGTTAAGCCATTTTAAATGAGCCAACAAATTAATCTTGTTTAATTTTTGAAGTTGAGCATAATGGGCAGGGCATTAGCTTTCGGGTCTCTCTCCATTTTCTGCCTATTTTTATGTGTAAATCAGTATAAATCCTGATTCCTTGCGGGGGCCAAAGCTGATTGTTTGACTGCTCATCATTCATAAGCCGCAGTGGATAGGGGTGGGGGGCAGAGCGTGTGTAAGCGGATGTATTGCAACGTTAGCATCTTATTATTCAAAACACACACAAAATACAACATGACACACAGCACAGCACACACACTTTCTGGAGGAGTATGCCAACGACCGCTGTCAGCAATGACAATATAATAATGATGATGAACGCCATCATCGCGAGCTGTTGAGGCCTCTCATCGGGATGATAACAACGCGTGACAACAATGCTGACACATCGAAAGACTGTCATTCCATCAATTATTCAAGAACCTGCAAATCATCAACAAAACGCTCAGGATTCCCAGGGATGTAGGGAACCGAAACTCATTCCTATATAGTATTCCTATAACTGCAAATGGATCAAAACCAGGCAACGTCAACATGCAACAATGGGAACAAAAATGAACTGGGAAAAATATTAATAAAATAATAATAATTAAATAGATTTTAAATCTTTTAGGAGTAAGCTATGGTTGCTTAAAGTATCTCGAACTTTCTGTTGCTATTTTATAACTTTTTTGCATGGTTTTAATAATACTTTTGTGGGTTCTAAATGGTATTTAAGGACATTTTTAAACCTATGCCTAAAGTTTATAGCTACTACATAAAAAATACTTTAAAATCTGTATAATCTAAGCTGAGATTTTTAGAATTATATCCCTAAATTTATCGCTTAATTCAATTTCTTGTTGTGTAACAAAAAAAGGGAACTGGGTAGCTGTATATAGCCTACAAATACTAAGTGATACAATTTGTGTGTGTGGTAGGAGGACTTTTTGCCGCAGGCTTTCCTCAATGAACAACAACACACAACAGACACAAAAAAATACAAGGAATCATTGGCATGAATATCTGAGTGTTTTTATTTATGACTGCGCGTCAATATACTGTCAGCCTAGCGAGGGGTGGTTGGGGCTTAGACAGGTCCTAGAACAGAAATCAATCAACTCTTGGGGGGGGCCAAAAACAGGAAAACTAACATCGCAGCCATACAACTAACAAGCTGGGCTCCAAGGTATTCCATTTGAAGGATGTGTAGAGTGAGGTCAGGGAGCTCTATAAATCCCAACTCGACACGGTTAAGTGTTGGTGCTTAACAAAGGCTCAAATGGAAAAGCGGGGAAACTGGCCTAAGTAAATCCCTGTCTGCCCTCCTCAGATAGAAATCATAATCAATCTCCAAGCTCCAAGAAGAAAGTAAAATTTCCCTCCAATTTAAGTTGTCACCCGGCCAAAGGGGGGAGGGGCAAACTAGCTGGAAAAAGCCTTTTATCTTGCTACGAATCACTTAACGTAGCGTAAATTTCATTTGCAGCTAATTGAAATTCATTCGGGTGAAATCAAATTAAGTCAAAAGTATATCCTGTCGCCAGAGGTACGTGTCCTTCCCAGAAAAGTCGAGTCTAACGCAAAGTGATTCATTCATAACGATAAATTAAGACGCTGAGTATTTCCTACATCCTGATGCCGCTGCTGCCCTCCCAGAGGAGACATTTCCCTTGAAAGTTGAACTCACACGCACAGGCTCTCAGTCCAAGTCCCTGGTATAAATATATCCTGGCCTGTGAACGTGTCCTGTCCAATGAATATCAACAGTTTGCCTTTCCAGTTTTTCTTTGTTTTTTATTCTTTTCCAACTCTCTCAACATTTGTCATTTTTTCTGTACCCTCATCAGCGCTAAAGAAAAAAAACAGAAAGAGGAAAAACTCAATTACAAAATATCTGGGAAATCGCAAACAAATAAATTAAGGATACAAATCTGGCTAAGGACTGCGGCAAACTCGGCTCAAATCGAAATGAAATAGTGACACAGGCGCTGCCATAAAACCAAAGGCAAATACAAAGCGGACGAAGCAAAGCCAAAGCCGCACAAAAGGAAAAAGGTTAAACCAAATATTTATCCAGCAGCCCCAAGGATCAGGGAGGTAAAGGAGCTAGGGACAAGGACAAAGTGCGGATTGGCAGGACTCCTGGCCCCCGTAGTCTGTATGTAATTACCAAGCACGGACTGCAAGTACAGCTGTGCCTAAGTACATAGCTCCAAAGCTCACACACTAAAGAACAGTATGTGTACACTGGGAAAAAAGGATTTAAATTGTACTTTTTAAAGCAATTTTAATTTCAGAATATTAATATACATTTTTAAGAAGCCTAAAAAATTTGCTGGAATTTTTAACACCATTAAAAAGGTGTTTAAAATTGTTCTCTCAAATTGAAAAGCTTTAAGCTTTGCTACAAAATGTTTTCTTTTAATTTATTTCTAACTTTTAAATATCATTTTAATTTTTTTTAAATGTTTAGCTATTTTTAAAGATATTTCTTTATAAAAAATATATATTTCAAGAGTTAAAAAATTAAATTAAATTCCATTAAACTTCTTTGGAAATTCTACAACTTTTCCTCTTAAAACCAGACTTTTTCCGCAGTGCCTCACATGCCGTGTGTGTGTGCTGGGGCGTACGTGGCTTTATGCTTAAATAAACATTTGTCCGGGCCGCTCCTCCTGCTCCTTGGCCGCCATTGCCATAGCGTCTTTGGTCCTAGTTTACATAGCACCCGACGGCGGCGGCCAACTCAGACTCCGTCGCAGTCTCAGTAAGTTTTGCCCCGGTCAAAGCCAAATCGTTGATTGCATAAGTTGATGGCCGACACATGTCCGAGATATATAGTGTCGATATAGTCTGTGTTTGTCCGTGGGCGCCAAAGGCCCCAAGTTACTCACGTGTGGTTGCTATTCACGTCTAATGATGTCTGCTGTGCAGGTTGCATTGGCTGCTCCTGCTCCTGGATCCTTGCTGACTGCCTGCAAGGAAAATGAAATGAAATGGAATTTATATTACACAAACACTTTTCAGTGGCACTGATTGCTTTATTGAGATACTGGCCAGAGAGATATAGATCTCCGGGATTCTGGGACTTAAGGCCAATGGACTTTGTGCAAATAAATTGCTCAAGAGCACTATTTAGCTGAAGATTTCTTTGATGACGCTTTTAATTGACTTTTTGCGGCTCAATCGATTGACTGATTTGACTGCAAGTTGAAGGACAATTAAGAATTTTTTTGCCAAGACGTGCTTAAGTGCAAAGACTTTAAATTAAATTCAAACTGAGAGATACTCAAATTGAAGAGATTTAATATTTATCAAAAAACTTAAAGAAAATAAAGCAAAAAGTATTTGGAAATTGAGTTTCTTCAAGGATTTTTAATTGGCTTTTTGTGGCTAAGTGAATTGTTGAAGCTAAAACCACAAAATAGTTTAAATAAACTTTTCAAAGGCTGAACAACTGGGGTTTAAATGTAAAGAAAAATAAAGAGAGATATTTATTTGTGTATTAAATAATTTAAATAAATATTAAATAGTTTAAATAAATCCAATAAAATTTATTAAATTGCAGTTTAAATGTAAACAAATTTAACGTAAAATATTTATTTGAAAAAATATGTTTCAGAGGTAATTTTAAAGTATGTATAATTTTTCATAAAGAAAAGCGGAACTCAAAAATACATTTTTATTTACAGAAAATATTTTTAAAGCTTACAATTTTCCATAAAATATTCAACTTTTATAAATGAACTCTAGTTATTAAATATTTTTATCATTAAACAATTTTCCCAATTGATTTCTTAGAGAAAGAAACTTATAATCATATCTTCCAAAGCCAAAAAAATATCTAAAGCATTATTAACATTTGGCATAAACAAATGACAGACCATAAAGCTGATTTCAACAAATCGAAATCGTTGAAACATTTTTATTAAATTGATTTCCATTTTTTTTTTATACATTTCCTGCATTTCCCGAACCACCTTTACTTTCATATTTCCCTCATTGTCATTTCCTTGTTGCTGGCTGTTTGTGTTTTGTGGCTGCGGCAAGGTGTTTGTTATCGTTTGTTATATTGCTTGTTATGTAATGTAATTTATACACCACCCACACACACCCAGAGATGAGATTCGAATACAATGTCATAAACGGCAAGGACACAAAGGCAATTCCGCATGGCATTAGAGAGCAGACAAAACAAATGGCAGAAGGCAGCCAGCAGCCGGCAGAAGGAGCCAAGGAGCTGCGACTAAAAGCCAAAAAGTACGCGTTTGGCATAAATGATAAGCTGGTAACGCAGCAGGACCTGTTCGGCCATGTTCGGGATGGGGAGCAATGTCCTGGCCATGGCCCAGACATGTCCTTCCCCTTCCCAGTTCCATTCCCGTTTCTGTCTCTGTTCTTGTCCTGCGTTTGTGTCCCTCTTCATCTCCTCGTGGTGCCCGGTGCCTGGGCTTGCTTGACTTTTGAATACTTAACAGGATAATGAAATGTCAAAAGTGCGCAGGCGGCCCAGAAAAGCGTATCCTGCTGGCCCGCTGCCCTTGTCCCCGGCTCATATTGATATTCCTCTGGCTGTTGTGGAGTTTTATTGTGTTGTCCATGCCTAAGTGAACGTCACGGCGTGCCGCGCGCATTAAATCATAAAGAGGGGAAAACAGGAGAAGGAGCCAACAGGATAACCATGAAGGAGGGATTTTTTCTGGGTTTTTGGTTAGGGATTTTTGGATGCCCTTTATACATGTTCTTGGTATTAAAAATATATAAAATTTGTTTGTTTTTTGTTAAAGAATTAATTATTTAATCTTATTTGTTCGGGGATATTTTTATATTTAACTCTTAAGAAGTTATTATTAACTTACAGCCTTAATATCTTTATAACTCCCTAGTTACTCATCCTTAAAAAGTTATTAGTAATTAGTAGAATTCTACCCATAATTCCTAGTTAATTTCCCTAAAATAAACTCTCTTAATATTTTATAAAATTATTTTAAAAATACCTATAACTTCCCCAACAAATAAACCCTCATTACCTCACAAAAAAAGAGTACCATCACCGAATGAAAAATGTGATATCCAAGTAAAAGGACCACATCTCTCACACAGGACGACTTCCTTTTCCTTTTCATTTTTTTTCTTCTTATTTTTTTGGTTGGCCATTTTATGTTTACATAAATTTAAATTGACACAAATGCGTTTTTGGTGCCCCCTCCTGACAAATAAATAAAATTTATAAAAACACAAGCCAGCAACCAAATGATAAACTTCATAAATTATGACAGTTTTATGCTGCTCTCGGTGCCTCTGATCTCGGTTTACGCTTTATTTATTTGTAGTGATTGCCCAGACATGCAAGTGAATTGAAAATTTATTTATGCATTTCCCGGCATTACGAAAAAACAAAAACAAAACATAACAAAAGGCAGACCAGGTCGATACAGTGCCTTTTATCCCTCAGCCGGAATAAAGCGGCTTTAATCAAGGCTACTTTTGTGGCAAGTTTTTGTGTGAGGATAGCATATCCATACCCTCCCTTTCGCCTGGCCTCATCTGGTGGGAATATCCTGGCAGTTATGTTGGGATATATCCTTGGCTGCTGCCGCCACGCTTAACTCAAATTGCTGTTGTTTTCGCTTCGCTTTTCTTATTTTTTTCCTGTATTTTCTGTATTTGCTATGGGAAACAAGAGAAAGTTGTAATCAATAAAGTAAATGACCCAGGCACTTCAGGACGACCATAGAACATATCCTGGCAAATGGGTGGGCAGTCCTTGTGGAATGTGGAAATGAATGGCCAAGTGTGGCGGCTATGATTGATTTCTTTGAGTGGCCAAAAGCGATTTGGAGTGTTTTCCAAGAGATATGCTACTTATGGGTAACTGGATATATTTACAGATATTTACCAAAATATTTTGTTAATCAACTTGGCTTGTATTTTGGTAATAGATCATTTTGGGGAGAGAGAATATAAGGTTACTAGGTTACTGAATAATATTAAGGAAATAGAAAGACCTTTGACAAAACATTTCCCCAAAATTCTTTCCCTTATTGTCAAGCCCACATTTATTGTTAACATTTTTCCTAATTAACCAAATTGCCAGGCGGCAACCAGCAACCCAGCAAGCCACACACTTGCGCATTCACATAATTGATTAATTTGCTCAACACCCCAAGGCCCAAGTCCTACTTTCATTTTATTAATGAACTTGAAAAAGTCTCTGGAGAGCTTATTTTCGCCTCGACTCTCTAATTGAAATGAAATCAAATCAAGCCAAAATTTAACGCAGTCACAAATGCAAACACACACCAGCAATGAGTTGTAAAATATTCAAGGGGGAAATTTATGTGCCGCCTATTGACTGGTCCAATTATGGCCTTCTCCAGGGCCTCCCCTCCCCCAAAAAAAACTACGAACAATGGCGAAGCAGAAATAACCAGAGGAGATGGGGAAAACTTTGGCCACAATCTTAACAAGAAAATCTGTAAATTACACGCCGCAATTCCGGCGGGAACAAGCCCAGTGAGGGGGTGGAACCGGAAAATGCCCAAATATTTATACACCTAAATAGATTTGATGGCATAATTGAAATTTGTTGTTATTGGCCGCCCTTCCACTCAATATTTCTGTGTGTGTGTGTGTGTGTATTTGCAATTTGCATAAATGCCAAATGGCAAATGCCAAGTAAAAGTTTATTAAAAGCATAGAGCTCCAAGAGAGAATGAGAGAAACTTTGCCTGGTTTTTGGCTGCTAATAACGATGGAGTATCCGTCCCGGAAAATTGTGACACATAGCCGCAGGGGGGGGCGAGTGGAGGGAAATGGGCTTTTGGTCTATAGCACATCCTGACATTGTCCTTGGCGGATGCTCTCACCTCCCCTTTTTCGGCAGACAACCAACTTTTCGCCCAAGCTACAATTTATTTTTCTTCTTTTGATAATTTAACTTTTTTTTCTCTGCCGAAAATTGGATTTGTTGCGACCGACTTTCAGACTTTTAACGCTTGTAACGAATGTTGAACAGCACAAAAAAAAAGTTGTTTTTCTAATTGCAGATGTAGCCTTTGGGTTGAGAATTTTCCGAGGTCTGGCTGCGGGCAATAATTTGGAACACAACTTTATCAGGTTATTTAATATTCATTTGTTAAGGCTGGGAGATTCGGCCTTTGTGCCAAGGATAAAAAAGAAATTAACAGAAAAAGCACAGGGGAAAGTCTACTTATAATCCACACACACACAAAAGGAAGCCACAACAAATGGCATTTTGGCCTAATAGCCCAGATAAGCGGCCTTAAACTTTTCTAAAAAAAATCGAAAACTTTTTGGACATCTAAAAGCCAAAACTTGTCATGCGATTTAGAGATATTTATCGCTTAAGATAAGCCTATTCAATTTGTGGAATTTACAAAGTTAATTAATTTTATTTTATTGACAAGGGAAAATAATTTTCTTTAAGCCATTAAATAAATTAAATAAACACTTGACCTGTAGGTATTTATTTAATTTGATTTACTACAATTTCCTGTCTAAATTTTAATAAAAACTTATTTGTTGTTTTTACTACGAAATTTCAATTAAACCTTACTAAAGTTTCTTAGACTCTTCTTCAGCATTTTCATGGTTTATTTAATTTGTGTTTTACATCTTGCCTGAATCCTTAGGGTCCTGCTTGGCTTCTGGCATTCCACATTTTTTTTTTTTTTTTCACCCAAAATGGTTTGTAAATTAAGCAAAATGATAAGAGCAACTTGTCTTGTTCTTAACCGCCCAACAAATCGCTCTCCAATTAAATCCTTTTTTGTTTTCTCCATAAACTAACTTTGCATTTGGAAACTTTTTCATTTTCCGCTGCCGCCACCCTTCACAAGGCAAACAAGGCAACTCCCTTCTATCCCTTCCCCCCTCTGCTGCCTTCTCCCTTAATTTCCTCAGCCCCTGAGGGTAAAATCTTTTCTAGTCCTTGGCTACGAAGAACCTTTAATAGAAGCTCGTCCCAGACCCTAGTCCAAGCCATTTAATGTGCTTACATTCATTTCGTTTTAAATCTGTGATAAAGTGGAGGCCGCTTAAAGCTTAGTCCTTCGTCCTTTTCATACCATTCATACCCTCCCTTTTGGTTCAGGCCACGTCGCGGTGGCAAAAGTTGTCGCCGTGTCGCGACAAACGCAATTCTTTACACGACGAACGACAACGACAGCGGCGACGAGGACGAGTTTTGTGCGCTTTTTGTTTCCTTTTTTTTTTTTTTTTGTTGCCTCGCTCCTTTTTCCGTTTTTAGGTTTCTCCTTTCCCCTTGGCCCCCTTGGATTTTTCCTGTATTTCCCGCGCCTTTTCGTGCTTCCGGTTGCGTACGCGCTTTCTAGATTACTTTTATAAGTGAATTTGTTGCGGTTTTCCGCAAAATTTACAAGTACGTGAGAAAATTAGAGCTTAGCCTCTGAGTCGCTTGTTGCTTGCGTTCGCCGCTCGCCAAGGTTGTGCCTGCCACTTGGCCAACGGTTCAAGATGCTTTAACGCGCTTAAGATGTGCAACGCAGCGTATGCGTAATTTATGCCCGCACATCGCTCATACGCCATGTTGCACGCAGAAGCGGAAGAAGCGAAACATTGTGGCATGGCAAATTAGCAAGTTCATTATTTGCTTAGCCATCGCCTTTTTGCCAATTTAACGCCAATCCTAAATGCGACTAGCTTAAAAGAGGAGGAACTGGTGTTTTCAAGCAGTGATGCCAAGGGAGATAGGGATGAAAAATTAGGAAATTAAGTCATTTTAAGGATTTAAAAGTATCAATTTAGAGAATAAAATATTAAAGAAGCTAAAATAATAATTTTTAAATATTTAAAATCATTTTCTTTTTGTATTTTTTAACTTTTAGAAGTGTTTTTAAGTTCAAAACAATACCAATTTCATTAATTTCAGCAATCGTAACTATTTTGTTTGATATTATTACACATTTAATGATTCTTTTGTTAAATTTTAATATTATTTTAAATAAAATGCGTGTCCTATTAAATAAATTTAACAAAATATATAAAATTTAGTGTGAAAACATATAAAATCAAAAGGAAAATCTTTAAATATGAACTTTTATAAACAAGAAAAATCAAAGAAAAATGTCTGAAAGTTAAAATAAACATTTTAAACCTTTACTTTTGTTACCTTTAATTTTATTTTAAATCTTTATCTTATTTTTACTAATTTTTAATCTTATAAATAAACTAATTCCAAGGCATCGCTGCCTCCAAGCTCTGACATGAAAATAAATTCGATGGCCGTAGCTCTCTGCCACACGCTGAAATAAAGTTTCATCTTGGTGCCGCGAATGAGCAAGACAAAGTTTTCCATTGGCCCCCCATGCTCCCGCGGCCCCTGATTACCAACGCCCTGCACCAGACACCTCCCCCAGACACCTCCACCAGCCAGCCAGACTCCCCCACCAATCTCCCCCATCGCCTGGCTTTGTGTGCGGTTTTGTCTGTATTTGCAGAATTGTTAGTTTCACGCTTTGTTTGTTGAGATTAGCTGGCAGCACCCGAAGCGTCCCGAATTTCCCACCCTTCGAGGAATGTCTCCCCTCTCTCTCCTGCTGACAGTTTCCCTGAACGCACGAAATAAAATTGTGCAGCTTTTCTTTACTTTATTTGCACCAACTTATGCCACATCGCATTGCTACACTTGTCGTGCCATTAAGTATAGATCCTTAAGGTTTCCTAATTTAAAAATAAATAATAAATTGAAGAGACAGAAATAAAAATTAAATTGTAATCCTTGAGAATTCCTCATAAATTCTACATTTAAATATAAAAAAAGTTCTCTTAACCAAGGAAGTTACCACTTGTTAATTCCTTGATCAATTCATTTAAATTAATGGCCATTTGTTATAATAAATATCCTTGAAAGCCAAAAAAAACGATTTTCCCATATCTCACACTACTTTTACCTAGTTTTGTATCCCCTGAGAGTGTATCCCAAGTTCGGATAAATCAATTGCCTCCCACACACTCTGACACACATCTCACTTGGTTTATTTGCTTCGTTTGTTTGTTGCCTTTTGGAAGAGCAAAGTTTGCACGTGAAAATTGCGTTCACATGTCTTCCTCGATTGTGTGTGCGTGTGTGCCAGATTGGTGGGGCAAAAATTCGCTGGCGTGTGGAAAATTGATGCTGTTGGTGAAGTTTTTGGCTTTTTGAACTGACAGCTGCGATTTTTATGCGTCGCAGCCACCAATGTTGGCCAGTCGGGCGAGAACTACGAAAAATAATTGTAATTGTTAGGAGTATGATCGGCTAAAGCCACCCAAGGAAATCTTTGTATAGATGTTCTAGTGGCACTGGAAGAAAAGGTAGAATTTTTATACCATTTAAGACAAAAAAGAAACCAGAAAACTCTTTAAAAGAGAAATGCTAAGTAAACCTTTTAATACAACATTTTCTATTATTATTTCTTTATTAAATATATAAATCTTCTTTTCTAGTGTAACCCCCCAATAAGCATAGCTCTTCAGTTTTGGCCACTTGTCCTAATGTTTGTGGCGTGTGAAGTGCCTGAAATTATATTCGCTTTGCCGCCTTGGCCTGAGCGATGGCTTTTCATCTACAACTGCTGCCGGGTTTCTGGTTATTCCACCTCCTCGCTGGTCCTTTATTTATGGAAGTACTTTTGGACTAATGAGAATTTATGGCTAATTGATGCTGTGTTATGCGGTTCTCGTCGAAATGGAAAGCAAATGATGGCCCAAATTAAATAAACTTCGGCTGGCGGCTAAATTAACTGCAATTCTGTGGCACTGATTTTATACACATAAATTAAGGCAATGCAGCAAAAATATCCGCATTTTCATATGGGAAATTTTATGCCTGTTTGTGTGTGTGTGTGTGCATTTAATTAAGTTGAATTACAATTTATAATTCATAAGTTACCAGCAGCTGACGTCACGTAGCAGCAACTAGGCAACAGCTGGGTCCCAGCTGCTGGTCATGGTTAATTCACGGTATAAGCTTTTGGCCTCCTCAGTGAAAATCCTTCTATTATTGTGCACTTGGAACAATTTTTATTTAAATATTTAACTCTTATTAAGTTAAGTTTCCGTTGAATATGGAATTTACAAAGGTTGAAATCATTTTGAAATACCTTATAAAATTTTTCCTAATAAAATTCACACAAAAGAATATTTTAAAAAATGTTTTCTGCATTTTTAATATATGTTTTAAATATAAAAAAATATATAAAATTCTTGAAACCATTTTATATTCTTTTCTGTGTCCTTCTACCCCTTTAACCCCCTATTTTTTTTGTGTGCATCGATTGCCATTTCACTCGAATGGTCTCTGCAATGAGGCAATGTTCTCACAGGATACGATCCTACTCACACACATACACACACTCAGGACACGTGTGCTATGTAAATTACAAAAGTATAATGCAAATGGAGGGGGCCAAGAGGAGTTGGGGAAGGCCAAAACAGGGGAGGGAGGAAGTCCCTCCTCACTTAATTAGCCAACGGGCTTATTTATTATTCACCGGCAATGCCTGACTGCCTTCCTGGCCCCCCTCCAACCTGGCCTGCCCTGACTGCTCCAGCCTAATGAATCACAGTTTTTGTAGTGGAAATTTTAATTTTTCATTAGCATGCAAAGCAACAAAAGCGACACGAAAATATATGACCTTGTACGAGTAGTTTTGTTGCCACTGCCACTGTTCCTGCCTTTGTTACCTCCCAAACTGCCTCCCAACCAATGCCGCTTTTAGGCCACCTGCCGAGAGAACATTTGTCACAGGTGCCGAGGAGCTGAGTGATGGTGCCTCACACAGCTCACACAGAGCTACAGCAGCAGCAAACTGAACCGAAAAAATAGCAACACGAAAGAAAAATGTGAAAAGCATGTTGAAGGGATTAATGCACACATCATTTAACCGGAGAGGGGAGCGGAAGGCGAAAAGCACCCGGCAGATAGGTAAAAGTCCTTAGCCCCATTTCCATCATCCTCCTTTTTCCCCATTTCCCAGCACGGCCCATTGAGGACTCTCGTCCCGAAATGACAGTTTTTCCGCAGACACTGTCCATCCTTTTGGGCCAAGGTTATGAGGTGGGAGAAGACTTTTCATGTGGCATTTTGCGGCTTGCCTAAATTATACTTGTTTTTTGTGGTAGTTTCTTTGAGTGTAAACCGTTCAAGTTGGCTGCGTTTAGTTATTTTTATGCACGATTTAATTTTTGTTGAGTTATTTACATGTTGGTTAAGGTTAAGGTAATAGTGGTTGATTTTTAAAAGGGTTGCGAGAGTGTCTGGGATTTAATTTAATGGGAAAGTTAGGAAAAGAGATGATATTAAGGGGTAAAAGGGTGGAAAATATGGGAAAATGTTTGATAATTGGTTACAAAAAATTATAAAGAATTCATAAATGTATTTAGCTTAATATTTATTTAAGAAGAACTGACTATTTAAACGAAGGAGTGGAATATAGTTCAAATAAATACTATTTTTAAAGATATTTAATTCTCATCATGTCTTAAAGAAAATTTAAGACATTTTAAACTTTAATTTCTATTAAATAAAAAATATATTTGCCTAAAAATAATAAAAACACTACCAACTTCTCATTACAATTCTGCCAAATGCATTCTTAACTAAGCTCAATATTACTCATACGCCCTGTGTACACATATTAATATAATTTTCCCCCCATTAACCCCCAATTCGGATCAATATGAAGCCTGTCCAAGGCCAGAAGAAAAAACAAAGCAAAAAAACAACCAAAAACCCAACACAAATCCCAAACCAGAAACCGCAGACATTTCATTGAGTGACCGCTGCGTCCGCTGGTCACGTTTGCTCTTTCGAGCTCAGCGTTTCAGGATTCGCGGTTTCGGCCGCCATTTGCGGCTCATAATTCAGGGGCCGGGTCTCTCCGAGCTCTCTGGGGTTCGGGGGAAATTGCATTACCAAAATAATAAATCAATAACAATTTGATGGAGCTAAATGGGATTATTGGCAGCCAACGGAGAGGCCTGATTCCGGCCGCCTTCCTGTCTGCGCACATTTATGACATAATTCGATTCATTTCATTTCATTTCTTTAAATTCATTTTCCAGCGAAATTCAACCAAAAATAAGCAGATAAATAAATACACTTGTATTGCTGAACAAAATTGATTTTTATGAAGAGCCGCCGCCGTCGACGCCTGCATGAAATATTCAACTGGATTTTATCATTCCAAAGCTAACAAAGAAAATGCCAGAATGCTTGCGCCAGCGGATGCAGGTGCCAAAGGAAAATTAAAAGGGAAAAATTCAAAGCGAGAAGAGAAAAAGGACAAAGGCAGTGAGGGAAAATATGCCAGCAATTGCCATATCCAAGGCAGACGGCGCACAGCAGACACACACACATGTCCCTAGAGTCAATCCAGGACTTGAATTCTTTTTCATTTCCATATATTTTTTTTAAGTATTTAAATCTGAAAATAACCCATTTAATTTTCAAATAAAAACCATTTAGCTAAACATTCAAATCATTCTTAATTTATTACCTGCACTTCAAGCAAAAACTTTCTTTTATTTTAGCTGCAGGAAACTTCAATTCTCGACTTGTTTCACCAACTTTGAGTCAAACAGATTTCCAGAACACCTTTTCAAAAGTTTGAACAACTTGTCGAACGAATAAAATAAAATGAAATGAAATGAAATGAAGGAAAGCCAAGCAGCAGCGAGGGGGTCCTTGCAGGAAATGCCGCTCGTAGCTTGTATTTTGTTTCTGTTAATTTTATTTGCATGCTTTTATGCCTTATTTTTATTCATTTCTTTAGATATATGTAGCAATGCTTGTCTGTGGATATGGTTTTATTTTTTTTCGACGGCTGGCTGCTATAAATTTTTGACAACATTGAATGACGGCCGAGGCTTGCAGCACGTGATTCAAAGCAGCTAAGGCAAGCTCATATCATGGAAAAACACTTTTAAAAAAATATAAATAAAATATTTACAAATTTAAAAAGGTGTAAGATAAGTTCCTTTAGTTAAATATTATTTAAAAAATATTTAAAAGCAATTATAAATCAATTATAACAGAACTTAAAACTTTTTAAAGCTCATAACTTAAAAAAAGGTACTTTTTATATTAAATAAATCTAAAATTAGGCATAAATAAAATCAAATTTAATTATTAGCTAATCATTTCTATATTTATTTTGTAATATATATTTTTTCTTGGTGTTTAACATATACACAGTTGGCTAAAAAAAATTATTGTAAAATATATACAGACATCTGTGTATATTTGCAGGTTATCAGGCGGCAACTGAAGGCAGAAACGATTCGGTAGAAATACCCAGACAGCAGGGACAGGACAGACAGGAGCCATACGTGTGCATAAACTCCAAATAAATTTGCCTTCAGACACACACACACAGCCTGAGTGTTGCTTTGAAAAATAGGCAATGTGCGGAAATTTTGATTTTTCGCCCGACTTGGCAAAGGCGTCGCGTTTGGGTTCTGAGTTTTTATTTTCTTGTATTTTTTTTTTTGGGAATTTAGTTTTGTGTGTCTGACTTACAGTGAAATCAAATTAACTTTTGCACACTTTTAGGCTGTGGCAGAAGGACGAAGACCGGAGAGCAAAACGCTGCGACGTGACTTTTCCTTCAACAAATGCAAATGGCAACCGGAAGTTGTATGCCGCCATCACTTTTCTGTATGTGTGTGAGTGTGTAAATTTATTCACTGTCTTCTCCCTTTTATAACCCTGGCAATTTCCAACATTTTGTCATTAACTCGACAAATTTTTAGAACGATGTCGCATTCGGCGCTGAGGTAATTACCAAATGAAGTGCACGTGAGGCAGGAAACACGAAAAGAAAAGCCAAATAAAAAGTGAGCTATAAAAAGGAAGGAAGTAAATGTGGCTGAGACAGACGTCAAATGAATTTGTTTTTGCCTCTCCAAATATGTTTTTGAATTGCTTGATATTTTTTAATTGCCTGCAACGGTAGATAGCCTGCCTGATGAGCTGTGGTTTTGTATTGTTAAGTGAGTATTTTGAGAGATAATTTCAAAGAAATAAAAAGGGTTTTACTTATTTCAATCTCTAAATGAATTTCAGATTTTATTTGTATTATTTAATATGAAAAAATAAAAAGAAAAGGTAGCTAGAAAATCCTAAAGAATTGTTGGAATAATATAATCTTGATTCTAGAACTTCTTTAAGCAAGTTTTATGGAAATATACATCATAAAAATCACAAATCAACTAAAAAACTTATTTTTGATGAATTTATTTATGGAAAAATATAATAAGAGACAACCATGAATAGAAAAACAATATATTTCTCAGTGCAAAGTCCTTTTAAAATACTTGAAAATTAAATAAATATTTATTACACCTCCTTTGACATGTAATAATTCAAAAAACAATTATTTTTAGTTGTTCTTTTTTATATATTTTTAATTACACCCCTTCGAAATTTATGAGCACTCGAAATAAATACAGAAAAAAAGGACAAAGGACAAAGCATTAGGCAAACAGCACGAAACTATTAACACCTAAACGCCTGCCATAACCAGACATAAATCAAAAGCTGGCTTCATAAAATATTTATGCCCAAACACACACTGCCATTAACCCCCAACCACCCTTCGGCATTTCTAGTGTTAAATAAAAATGAGAAACCATTTTGTGGGCCACCGAAACCGGAAATGCCCAACAATTGAGACCAAGGAAAAAAGGGAAGCGGGGAAAATGTGTGGAAAAACTACGCAACTGGTAGACCATTTAAAGAAGGATGAAAAAAATAAGGCTTAACAAATGCCCAATCCGCACTGACAGGCGGCGATAAAGGAAACCGACTGCTCACCCCATAACCCCGGAGATGTGTGTAAACAAATTAAAAATTGGCCATAAAAAAATAATCATATTGCGGGCGGTTTTTTTCTGCGCCAAAACAAACAAGCGACATTAAATTGATAAAAGCCATGGCCAAAAACGGAGCAACGGCCAATAAAGAATGCGCCATGCGAGGCCCAGATCAGCAATAAAGACGCCAGCCAGGACGAGGAGCTGGAAAACACTTGAGTGCTACCACAAAGAATTGGTGAGCTCTTCTTTCTTTATTTTTTTTTGGTCTGTGTGCGTGTATTAAAAGCAACTTCCAAGTCATTAACCCGTTTATGACGCTTAACTTGGCCAAAAGGCCTCGCCACTGGCCCACAATAAAGCGGCAATAAAATGGCAACCACACAAACAGACGCACACACACATGTATCCCAGCCCGGGCCAACTTAAAGCATTTAACGGCTCATTTATTGCCAAACATAGCCTCGACTCGGCTTGTGAATCCAGAACCCGAGGAGCGAGGAGCGGCATAAAATGTTATTAAAAACGCGGCCATAGAATCGCCAGAGCACGCGCCCATTATGTGTTTAATCTTTGACCGAACAGGCCCGAATCCTGCATCCTTCTAACCCACACATAACCCTCACACAATGGCACACAGGCAGGACAACAGCAAATTTGACAATAACATTGATAGAGGCAAGGACGAACGAACAAACAGGCCGTGCAGCAGGCTCGCAGGCAGCGAAATGGAACAAATGCCGAGCGGAAACGGATGCACCAAACTCGTTTCGCAATTTTCCGCCAAATCGCCAGGAAGGACACACATCAAAAATCCTAGAAATGCATGTGAACCTCGGAAATGGTAGATGGTAGCAAGATGTCCCAGGGTTGAGGTTGAGGTTGAGGCACTAATAAAACCATACACAAGGCTAGGACGAGAGGGGGAGTAAGTCTTATTTGTTATAATGGAAATAATATGCTTGAAGAATACATCTTCGAGGAGATAAATATAAAAGGGATGAGATTGTTGTATGAAAATGCCCTGAATAAAATTTACTTTATTATAGAAAAAGATTAGAAATTTAATGTGTTAAATAAATAACTATAAATTCGAAATATTATTAACAATTTACCAAAACTTCAGTCTACATTTTCATACTTTTCCATACCTTCAAAAATGAATAAAAAATTCCCAGGAATAAAATGATTGAATTAACAAACTTTTAATCTAAATTTTCGCATTTTTACATACCTCTAAAAATCTATACAAAATCCTTATATATAAAATGAATAATTTAACAAACTTTCACTTTAAAATATCCTTAATTCCCACTTTAATTCACTTTCCATCGAAAGAGTATACAAAGAGCTTTACGGTCGATGTGCCTCGATGTCTGTTTATGGCAACAGCAGGGCGTGGGATGTCGTGTGTGTGTTGGCCAAACTGCAGGACCAAAGTGTGTGTTTGTGTGCGACAGGGAATCCAGAATGGCTCACGCACATTATGCTAATATTACCCCCGCTAGTGTTAGTGGGTTAAGGACATTTTTATGTGCCTGTGTGGGACTGTGTTGGCCATCTGCTGCGTGTGTGCGTGCATGTTAAATGAGCGTAATGCCACTATTATTGGACACATTACAAACAAAATGAAAGTGCTGCCACACACAGAGAGAGCATTGTTTGTCCTTAAAGTTCTTCCTCTTCCTCTTGGCCAAAGAGATTACGGAATATTGCAGTTGGCATTATTAAACATGCATTAGGATGCAGTTACCCTCCACATACCAGGCTCCTCAATAATTGACCAAATCGATTTAGCTGGCAAAGTGAGAGCAGTCGCCTGTGGTCATCATTCTACACAAACGACTGAAAACAGGTGTCTGGAAACTGACGCAATTGATGGCAAATTTCATATTCCATTATCCTGGCTTCTAGGTGCTCAATAATGGAGCCTGGCAAGCTACCCACCCACCTCCTGTGGTTATAACTAGCTGATTGACCCACATTGGGTGCCCAGTTTTCCATATCAGTTAACAACCTTTTGCACTTTAAGAAACATTTTTAAATTATTATCTTGCTTCTTAAAAATATAATATAAATTTCAATAGATTCAGATTCAGATTCAGATTTATTTTATGCTTTGTTTTAAATTTGTTAATGCTTATTTTCTGTTTCTTTTTTCTGTGTACTTATTGTTATTGTCTTTTTTGCTTCCATTACCTATATCTAACATCGATTTTTATGCCAAAAGTAATTTCCACAAATGCTTGGCAAATACACCAAGGCAAGGCCAAAGCCATTGACATCCTCTTAACATCATCGCAATCACCATCATCATCATCATCATCTTGGCCACATTTGGCCCATGACAACAAGTTAAAACTTTTCCACAACAAAAAGAAGACTCTTAAGCAGCGAATAGTTATACCAAAAAGTATATTACACACTCTTATTTTCGGCTATATAATTTGAAGGTGTATTTTTATCGATTTGCCCGAGAAAAAGAGAAACACAAGATAAATGTGGCCTCTATATGGTTCGAACCTTTTCGCTTGACAGCTTTATCCTTGAGACTGGGGGGGGGGGGGGGGCAGGAAACACCACTGGATCCACTTTGCGTCACATTATGGCTATATCAAGAGCACAAACGGGACTCGTATATCGTAGCTACATCGGCGATTAAATGCAAAAAAATACTGCCTTGGGGGCAAGACCATGACGGCGCTCACGAATTTCCCAAACTTAAAATCCAAGACTCGCCGTGGCAGTGTAACTACACGAAGAGATGGCAGAAAAAATTATAATATATATATTATAAAAGTATAAATCATAATTTTAAGGCAGAATCCTCTAGAGATGAGCTTTCAGCGTTCGTCCTGACTGGGATTGGGATGTGGGTATTGGGTTTGGCTTAAGGATTTCCCCTCGTTTTTCCAGCAGGTATAATCCCTCAAAGCAGCAACACACAACTCAAGCACTTTGGACGTTGCCGCCTCCTTCAAACTTCATTCGCTTTATATGTATGACCGGCAGTGTATCCCTATGTGTGTGTGTGTATGTTTGTGTGTGCCAACAATTTATGCGCTTCGTCGCTTTTCGTCTACTCCAAATGATTTGCCTTTGCCCAAGTCCTGATCCCTGGGCCCCCGAAATCCATCCCCTCCTCCCCCCCAAACGTCCATCCATCCATCTACTTCGCCTCAAGTTCAATTTATTTTGCGCATAAAAAATATCTAAGCATTTTTGCCTCCCAGCTAGCTATGTGTGTGTGTCTGGGAAAGTCTAGAAATTTGCCTATTCAAGCAAAGCCAACGATAGAGATGAGCATGCCATCTGCTACATGGAATTTTTAGGGGGATTCACCTTAAAGTTAGGCGAAGTTGATGTTGAAAATTTGTATTTAATAAGCATTTATATTGGATCAATTTAAATATATAAAAACTGAGCAGAAAACTTAATATTTATTTAAATGAGATGATGGTTTGATTTATTTTTGAATAACATTTCGACTTTTGTTTGAATTTTCAACAGTTTAATCAAATTTCCTGTTATTTATTTAGTTTTAGTTATAAAATCTAAACGGGAAATAGTTTTAATAATTTAATTGAACCAAATATATAAAATAGAAGACACATATGTGTCATACCTGTAATAATTCATCTAATAATACCCAACATATATCTCAAAAAATTAATTTATAATATTTCAAGCACTTAATACCTATAATTTTCTCTTATAACATAACTAATTATCCTTTTTTACAATTTATATTTAACCAAAATCAGCTCAAACTCATCACTAATTCAACCAATACATCTTGCAACTCAAGTATTTTCGTGCAACATGAGAAATTGCTTATAAATCACAAGAAAACTCCACCTCCTGCAGGCTTCCGTTTCAACACTCATACGCAATGCATGTATTTTGATTTACCGCTTTGGGTTTGTTGCCTTCGAAATCTACATATTATACACATGCCCGCAAAAATAAACCCATAAATATTACTACACACACACAGTGCACACACCCACAAAACACACCCCTAGCAGCACACACCCAGCACACCCTTGCAGTTCAAGTCACAGTCTCAAGCCAAATGGTTTATTAAACAAAATACTACCTGCTGCGAGGTGGGGGGGCAAAAGTAAAACTATTTTGGCTGTGAAAATTTGTCATCAACGTCAATTGACATGCCAAGTAATTTGCTGCTAAGCAACACACCGAAATACAAAGGACGAAATACAAACCCCAACAGCAACAGTCCTGCCAATCCAAGGACCACTCACCCACCCGTCGAGTTGAGGATATTTTTTTTACTATTTTTGTCGTTGAATTGTATAGAGTGATTGGAGTGAAGTGCCAGGGGCTGTTGTTTTTACCAGAATTTATTTTTTGTTGCTCTTCAAAGAGTGCAATTTGCAACATTGAGAAGGTTTCGTTTTTTCTCACAATAAAAATTGTTGAAAACTAATTTATAAATATGAAAAATCGATTTCGAGTTTTTTTAGTTTTGGTTAAAAGCAAAACCTTTGAATTTTTTCCACAGTTTGTATTATAAAATAAAAAAAATAGTTTAAAAAAAATATTGAATGTCATTAACAATAAAATGCTTTTATTTAAAATGAAATGAAAGAGTTTGGCTTTAGGCTTAAAAATAAATCAAATTTCTTAACTTTCTCTTTTAATAATAAACCCAAATTTTCATCAAATGAATTAACAAATTAAAACAGCATAAAAATGTAAAAAACCTTTATTAAGACTCAGGCAAAAATCGTCTAAAAACACCAAACCATAAACTTGGTAGCAGCCGTGTTTCATTTATAAACCAATATAAAATATGCGAAATTTCAGCTTAAAATAAAAGCATTTAATATCTCCCTGTATCAGCTTTTCAATATAAAAATCGCATTACCTTTTACTAAGCGATAAACCACACAAAAAAAGGAAGGCAAATTATATCCTTGAAACTTTAAACAAAGTTTTTCCTGGCCAAGCTCTCAGCTTTCACTTAATCTGCAAGAGTATTTGTAGTTTGAGTTTACCTACACATCTTAATTTTTTTATAAGTTTCAGCTTTTTCGGTGAACACATGTCAAGGCATTTAAGATTTATATTTTTTGTTGATTTTTTTTTTTTTGTGAGCTGGACCTTGTCCGCAGGCGGAATTGTTGAGCTCCACTCGGAGCTGTGCTCCATACTCCATGCTTCGTGCCTTCTGTGCGGCGTTTTACATGCATATTTGATGGCAAAGTGGGGTTTTTGGACTCGGATTTTGGTCTGGAACTGGTAGAGGGGCTACAAAACGTCCATGTGCATGCAATGCTTTTTTAACGCGCTTTCATGGTTAGCTGCATTCAAGTGGGGTTTGTGCTGTGACCCGCCTTGTTTGGCATTTTTCCTCCTTTTTTTTTTGGGGATTTTTAATTGTCAGACACTATTCGGGGATTCGCTGGCAATTGAAAAGGATTTGGCTTTGTCCCAAAAAAAAAGAAGGATTTAAGAATATTCAAGAGGATTAGCTGACCGTACTCACACTGGCTTTAAATTGTAGTAAATAAATTGAGCTTAAAAAGAGTTTAAGAAGTGAAAACTTTAATGATAAGTCTTGGCTGATATTTATGTGAGAGTTTTATATATTTCTAGATTTTTTGTTACTATAAATAAAGCTTTAAAAACACACTAACCTGATAACCCTACTTAAGTTGAGGTAAAAACTTTTATAGAGATTCTTTGGTAACAATTCCCTCAGGAATTTATTTTTTTCTGTAATTTTGTATCTATAATTTAAACTAGAAAAATACCTAAACTAAACTAAAGAAGTTTCTCAATTTGTTTCCCATAATTAAAGTGGGATTCCCCTTCTTTTTAGCAACTAATAATCCGCTTCATAATTCGCAATGAAACCAAATCATAACTTTCCCCAAAAAAATTTGACATAAATTCCCACACGAATCCATAAAGCTAAGCTAGCGTATACAAAAAAGAGTTTAAAACAAACAAAGGCTAAACTATAAAATGGGGAATAAAAAATAACCAAAAAGCACACAAAACCAGAAGACAAACTCCGACTACGTTGAAAATGCGACATTTCCATTGTTGTTACCTTGGCCGCCTGGCACGAAATATCACGGCAACAAGGAGCGTGCAACGCTGCGTATGAATGATGCGGGCATTTTTAAATTATGCAAGAGTATGTTCCCTCGCACACAGCTCCTGTGAGCAAGCAAATTTTCCACACAATAAAATTCTTCACACTTTTTATGCACAAAAAAAAAACACACACACAGCAAAAGGGGGAAAATGAAAGGTGAGGAGACACTCGACCTCTTTTGTCTATATAAAATTAATTTTCAATGCTTGAAAATTGGAAATTCAAGCCTTTAATTAAGGCTCCTTTGCCTCCTCTTGGGGGCAGCCTTGCTATACTATATCATACATTATGAAAATGCAGCTAACGAAGCATGTGGAACCTTGACATTTTGGCCGGAACCAAAACCAAACATTCTGTGCTCGGTTGCCCCCATCTGTCAGTGGCACTTTGATAAGCGAAATATGTCAGGACACATCATCGGCAGCAACGACACAAAGGAGACCGAATTTAAATGCATATTGGTGATGTTTATATATATTTTAAATAATTTTATATATTATTTATATATTTAATTATAATTAATTATCAAATATTTTCAAATATTAAAATTTTAATATATTTTTAGCAATTAAAAGAACCCTTCACTAAAGAATATTAACCATTTCCCCTCTTGGCTAAAATATCACAAACCAAACTTAACTTTAACAAGAAAGGAAGCTAACTTCGGCTCACCGAAGTTTGTATACCCTTGCAGAATTTAAACAAAAAATTCAAACCGAAACTCTGAAATAATAATTAGTTGCCAAATCTTAAATTTGATGGCAATGGTTTGAAACACGGCTAAGCTATGGTTTTTTTTATTTTCCTGATTGTTCCTATGGAAGCTATAGGATATAGTCAGCCGATTTTCATGAAATTAAAACCGAAATTCGGAAATAATACTAAATGGGCAAATATCAAATTTGGTGAAAATTGGTTGAAAACTGACAAAGTTATAATTTTTTTTCGTACATTTTTCCGATTGTTCCTATGGCAGCTATATGATATAGTCGTCCGATCCGGCCCGTTCCGACATATGTACGAGTGAGAGTATATAGAAGCCTAACTGCAAAGTTTCATTCAGATAGCTTTAAAACTGAGGGACTAGTTTGCGTAGAAACGAACAGACGGACAGACGGACATGGCTAGATCGACTCGGCTGTTGATCCTGATCAAGAATATATGTATATACTTTATAGGGTCGGGGATGTCTCCTTCCCTGCGTTGCAAACTTCTGACTGAAACTATAATACCCTGCAAGGGTATAAAAACATGGCTAGATCGATTCTCCTATCTATTCTGATCAAGAATATATGGGGTTTATTTGGTCGTTTTCTCGTGTTAAAACGGATTTAAAAGTCAGTATTTAAAAAAGTTAAATTAAATTTGGCGGCACAGCGATGTATGGCGGCCATTATTCCTAGAGCTGATAAAGCCGCGATAGCCTCTTAGCCTGTCACTTGTTCTAAGCTTCGATTAATATCGCGGTTTTATCAGCTCTAATGATGGCCGCCACACTTCGGCCATCGCGCACACATACATAGAGTATGAAACCGACTAACACATATGTATGCGTGTGTAAGCAATAATCAAAACAAACCACACATCGCTGTGCCGCCATGGCGCACACACACATAGAGCATGAAACCAACTAACACATATGTATGCATGCGTAAGCAATAATCAAAACAAAACAGAGAGCGCGATGTATTGCGCGCGCTCTCTCCCCCCTCGCCCACAAGCCGTAGTTTCAAATTTGTCCGCTGGTGGCTTTTTCGGTCTGACGACCCTTTCAAATCATCTTTTAAAATACGTTTTAACACAGGAAGGAGTCATATTCGACCACATAAACGTTATATATTCTTGATTAGAATGAATGGGAGAATCGATCTAGCCAGGTTTTGAAAATATAAATGGAAAATTGTAGATTTGAAAAATCATATCTTGGCCAAAAATGAACAAAATTAAATTCTGAAAGCATTTATGTGTTGGTTTTTTCGCCCTTCAAAAATGTGCAAGCCAAATTTAAGGCCAACATTTTTTTTTTAATTTTTAACAGCTTAGAAAATTTAAAAAAAAAGCTCAAAAAAAATTTGTTTGTTTAAAACATGGCTAAGAAAACAGAAAGAAACAGAAAAATGATTTCCGATTTGAAATTGGTGTTTTTTTGGCCAAATTATGATTTTTTAAATCTACAATTTTCCAATTATAATTTCAAAACATGGCTAGATCGATTCTCCTATTAATTCTGATCAAGAATATATATACTTTATAGGGTCGGAGATGCCTCCTTCACTGCGTTGCAAACTTTTGACTGAAACTAATATACCCTGCAAGGGTATAACAAAACCCAAGTCAACTTTAAGTTTAAGCTGCTAGCCTGTGATAGTCTGTGTTCGCTTTAAGCCAACATTCTCACGGCCCTGTTGGAACTGGCAACAAAGATCCCGGAAAGTAGGCAACGATAAATGACAAAGCTAATGCGCTTTCAGTGCTCCGGCAAACGCACCACGGAAATGTCATGGAAATGGCGGCCCAGCTGCCATTGCAATGCCACTCAAGGCATTTCCACCTGCAGCAACTGCCGACGGCATCTGGTGCCATAAATGTCTGCACATTGTTGCAGCTGTGTGCAAGGTGCAGGTGAGGAGAAAAGCTTGGCAAAATCCGGAGAAAATCAAAAGTTAAAACGGGGGGAGAGGAGCAAAGACCCAAACGAGACGTGAGACTAGCTGAGCATCGCATCCCCAGAAGCTTGAGCTTGACATTTGCCTGACAATCATCAGGCGACACATTCGCCCCCTCCCCGACATGCTGGATTTTTCCGCTGCTTTGATTTTGAATAGCTCACTTACTTAATAAATGCTCTCAGCTCTGGGTTTCTTTTCCCCTGGTTTTCCCCTGGTTTTCCCCTG
Source organism: Drosophila anomelani (assembly GCA_035045905.1). NCBI lineage: Eukaryota > Metazoa > Arthropoda > Insecta > Diptera > Drosophilidae > Drosophila > Drosophila anomelani. Next base: position 19,337,622 of record JAWNOO010000165.1, read on the forward strand.
CTTTTCCTATTTTTCGGTTGCCCTCGTGCTAATGCTGTGCAAATTCAGGTTCGCATTCCAGGGAATTCTGTTTTATGACCCTCACTTAGATTAGATCATAACGTAGAGTATAAATCGTGGTTTTAAAGAGGGTTCAGGTAAGGGAAGTGAAAATTAGGGGAGTTAAATAATTATTTATATTTCGGATTATTTAATAAATTAAAATATTGATCTTAGAGCCAGTAAAGATATTTCATTAAATACTGAAGCACATCCTAAATCAAAAATTTATTAAATATTTCATTAAATTCGGAGAGAATCATAAAGAAATTACTTTATAGACTAAAAATTAGGCAAAGACTGAAGTTGTAACATTTTTAACAAATTTTGTATTGAAATTTGTAACTTAAAAATCTAGAAAAAATTTAAATAAAACTACTTTACTAATTTTTCAATTAAAAAAAATTTACTTGAGACGATGACGAAAATTTTCCAATATTTTATAACATATATTTTCCAAGTTCTACTTACTCAACCAATCATTTCTATATTTTCAAACATAAAACAAAATAAAAAGAAAACATAACCACGAATAAATCTTTTATATATTCCATTATGAAGTCTTTGGTATTCCCAGAATAAATGGCTCCGTTTATTCTCATTTATCTAGTTAAATTCTTGAAATATTTATATATATTCCGGTTGGCCCAGCAAAAAGTACACTTAACTTTGTGCCCCCTGTTCCTGTCCCCGATCAAGTGTTGTTTATTACAGCTCCAAAAGTATCCTCAGATCTTTTGGCAGAGTACTTGGCTGGGGTCCTGGGCCTGTGCCTGTGCCTGTGCCTGGGACACAAATCTACCTTGAGGAAGCAACAATCAGTCCCCCAAGGCCACAACACCAGCAGTGCAGAGCAGCAACGCAGCAAAAGTTGGCAAGTAAATTTATTTATTGAGTCACTTACTTGGCAAAGAATCTCTCACCCGGCAGAGCCAGAAGCAGGCAAGTGTGTGGATGTTTTGAATTTATGTGTGTTTTTTGGTGCTGACTTTCACTTGGCTTTCCACACATTCGCCTTGGTAATTGTATTAAATTTCAATTAATGAAATATGTGGTTGCGATGTAGGAAGTGAATTTTGGGGAAGCGACTTCTGGTTTCTTTCTTATTTTCGGTTTTATTACAGGGATTTAGATTGGGAATGAGGGTTGATGAGTAAGTCAAATATTTGCTTAAAGGCTTAGACATAATTTTAGTAAAAAATAATATTAAATATTATGTTTTATTATCAAGTTTCATTATAAAACCTTTTTATATAAACCTCAGTGAAATATTTTCTGGATAAAAACATTTGTTAAAGTTCAATAAAATATCAATACAAATTTTTCCCTTACCATCCCCAAGCTAGCACTTCTTTTTTTTAGGAAACAAAAATCCCTATGATCTTTTTTTATTTATTTATTTTTTATGGCAATCGAAGTAAACTTTGTGCTGTGTCTTTATTATTGTTGCTGTTGTTTCGGGGCATATTCCAATTTTGTTGGTCATAAATTTTAGCGAGACGGGCAAATGAAAAGCAGAGCGTAAAAGAAAATATTTAAATTTCCTCGGTTGCTCTTTTATTTTGACAGCAGCCCTTTTTTTTGCGAGCGAGTCCTGTGGAAAAAAATCTGCTTAAATGTACTTCCGTCATAAAATAACGGTAATGCAGAGCAATGTGCTTGGTGTGGGTGTGTGGGTGTGTGTTTGCTTGGCTCACGTAGCCAGGCGAGCAAGAAAAACCTTTTTATAAATGTTGGTTCGCAGCTTCCGCAAAATAATAAAACAAAGGCAACGAAAGGCACACGCACACGGACCCGCAGCTGCCAGGACATTGCCCGTTCAAAGGAATGCTTTTAAATTTTGACACACCCCCAACCAACACACACACACACACACATAGCCACAACTTGGAGATGAAAAAAAGAATTAATAAATTTGTGCAACAAAGTTGCCTTTAAGGCAACGAAACGCAACCACTTCCACGAAACCCCTTTGCTCACTTTGTTTATTTTAATTTTTGTTGCTTTATTTTTTGTTTCCCATTTTTTGTGTGTGCTTTGGGTGTGCGGGGACATTTGTTTGAAGTTTATTTTGCACATGTTTTGTTTCTGGTTATGCAATAAAATTCCCTTTGGCATTATATATATTTATTTTTTCATGTTTCCTGCTGCTGCAGTGTCAATGCGACAATAGACGAAAATTTTAGATGGATTATGTGGCTAATTATGAGATAGTTTTGTCAGGCAAATTTTGCAATTAAAATCAAATGTTTAAATTGAGGGATTTTCCACTAATAACAATAATTGAATTATATTTTTGTTGTTAAAAAGATGGGTACTTCAAAGGGTTTTCGGGAATAAATTATATAAAAGGATGTGCAATGGAAATTTTAAAATTAGAGAAAGAGAAAAATAATTGAAATGACTAACATTAATTTAACAAATAATATAATAATCACTCATTAAAAATTATATAAAAATACCACACAATTTAAAGAGATATTTAATAAAAATTCCTTTTTAATTTCTATAAATTTAAACCTTTTTATTTTTAGTTAAACCAAAATTGTTTAATGTTTCACAGCTTTCCAATGCTTCAGATAAATTTAACTTTATTTTTATGGCCATAGAACAATTTTAATCGATGCCCATAATTGACAGTTCATTGATTCCCACATTTTCCATGGCCTTTTCATATCAGAAACTAATTAAAATTGGCCAAAAGGAAAATAAATAATCGCTGCCTAGACTCATTCAGCTAACAACAATAGATATTTTGCAAATGCATTGTGCTACCATTGTTGATAAATTATGGAAATTTATGGCTGGCAAATGCAATGCTCCCGAAAAAATTCGAAACGAGTTATTTAAAAGGCCATTAACAAAGTGGTGGATAGCAATTATATTTTTGATGATTATAATAATTAAGGAGAGTAAGTGGAAAAGTCCTTTTATTTATTTTAAATAATCAGCAGTTCACTTTGATATTTTAGCTTTTTAATTACATTGTTTAAATAAATATATACCATCTTTTTTTAAGCGTTTTTTAAATATATTTTCAAATATATTTTCAGCATATTTTCAGTCTTATTTTCAGTTTAATTTAAGTTTATTTCCCTTTAAGCTCAACCCCTTTCCGCACAACCTTTTCGCACACTTTTCCTAAAATTTCCTTTGCCTGTTCTTATTAAGTCCCATCATCTTATGCCTGCATTAATTACTTTTTCCTTTCTTTCCAAGTCTTCTTAATATAATTTACATTTTTCGTGATAAGACCAGACTTCTTTACATACCTTTAATAAGCTCGGGCCAAGGCTCACACCCTTTTAATACACCAAAAAGATGGGTTCAGGGGCCTCTGGCTGGGGCAATTGACCACTTCACCGAGTCTCTTATTTGTTTTTCCGTACGTATATATTTTTATTATTTCCCCCCGGTAGATACACGCCCACAACACACGTCAATTAACCTACTTTTCGCGCTGGCAGGGGGCCTGGGCAGAAACCAAACAAAATATATAACCACTAAGAACAATACTCGCAATATAACGAATGGGCCAAGTTAATTTTCTAAGACTTTTTCTTTCGGTTTTGTTTTTTCCACCTTTCCCTCTACTATATATTTTTTTTGCTTTTTTGCTTTCGAGTGCTCAAAGTATTTCCGTCAACACACAAACACACACGAGGAGCGACACTTTAGCCGGCTTTTTGTGTGCTTACTTGCGCCAAAATCCAATAAAACGACTTTGACTTCGACTTCGCCTTCGACTGTGGGAAATATCAACTAATATCACTCATACGCCGCGTGTGACCAACACGCACGAGTGACAAGAACGAACTGAAACTGAAGACGAAGGATTGGCCTTAAATCGGAGTTAATGTCTGCGCCTGCGTCACTTTTAGTCAATGAAAAGCTTCGTGCAACCGAACATTTGCCGCCAACGGGAGTCCGAATGTTGCCAAGAAGTTGTTGCCACCTCAAGTTGCTAACACTTTTCGGAGTCTTGACTGTTGCTGGTTTGCTGTGGGTGTTTGCTGTTGCTTCTTGGGTTTCTTGATGTTGAAAATAATGTTGATGATGCACTGAAAATTAAATTTAAAAGTCATAAGTTTTTTGGCGAAATTGTAGACAAGTTTTTTGATTTTTTGGGAAATAACAAAATAAAGGTGTCTGAAAAATTTGGGATATATTGGATGAGGGGAAAAAAGAACTCAATTTAAGGGCAAATTTAACCATTTAAATAATTATTTTAAATTGACAGTTTCTGGGGCATTATATGAATTTTTTGTTAAATTTTTTTCAAGGGAATTAATTACAATGACTCAATTTTTTCTCCTGTGTATGCTGCTGTTCTTCAGGCTCTTGTAGCTGTGGTTGTTGCTTCATTGTTGATGTTGCTCCCGCTGTTGCTGCTGCTCCTGCTTCCACTGTTGCTCCTGCTTTTACTGCTGCTGCTGCTGCCTGCTCCTGCTGTTGTTGTCATTGTCAGCGGCAACATAATCATTGGCGCGTGTTGCTCACTTGGTGGTAGGCAGACGACAGACGACAGACGATGGGCAGAAGGCAGAAGCAAACCGAAAAACACAGAATACTGAATACAAAACAAGGAGCAGACAATCCTGGCGCACAATTCGCGCAACGTCATGTCAACGAGACAGTCGAGACAAATGCCGCAGATCCCCAAACCAGAAAGGAAAGCCCCTTTTTAACCATTTCCCCCCACCACCCCCAACCAGCCAACAATTTCCACCCGTTGCCAATTGTCTTGCGGGCTTAACTTTCTTTTATTTCTGTGTTTTTTGTATCTTGTTTTTTTTTTTGTGTGTGTGTTTAATTTCTTTTATCAACAAGCGGGCTTGTGGCAAGGACTGTGTTGTCTGTGCTGTCTGTCCGCCTTGTTATCCTTTCAATTGTCATTTGCTTGTTGCGTCGCCTACACTCGATTGGTTATCGCATGGGCTGTATATATATATTTTCATATATATTCCGGCCTGTCCGTGTCGAAAGCCCTTTGTAATCGCCAGTTAATTTGATGCATTGGTCAAGGAGTAAGGGCTATCGACAGTGGCTATACTTTATGGTGTTATCTTTAAGTTGGAAGCTTTTTAAAGGCTAAAAATATTTTTAAGAAAGTAATTAAATGTTGGAAAATATATTTAATAACATTAAAAATTCTGCCAACTTAAAATTAATTAAAAATTAAATCCAGTAAATATTTTATGAAATAAAATAACCCTCTAGAGGCCAGGGAAATGCGGTCTTGACCCGCCTTGACCTTTCTGGCAAAAGCCTTTCAGCCACGTTCACATATCCTGGTCAGGTAAAGCCCTTGTAATCGCCTGTTAACTTGACATGACGATGCTTAACTGATTTATCTGTCTCGGGGCCTAAGACCCAGCAATTGATGGACATGATGGATGGGCAAATCGATGAAAGGGAAGCATAGATGAGAGACAAGAGCAGGATGAGTAATATATAGATAGATATCCCTTTTTTTTTTGGCACTTTGCAAATTAAATTGCTTGGTGAAGCGTTTCAATTTAATGCAGATTGCAGTTAAGCGGATTTTTTTTTTGCTCTATTTGCACACCGGATTGCACTATCTATCTATATGCATCTTTACTTAGCCAAATTAGTTCTGACGAATAAATTGCGGTCTTTTGTGTACAAAATTTCCTGGATTTAACAAGCAAACAAGATAAATTATGCAAAAATCCACACCAAATCGGTGGAGAGGGTGGAATTGCCACTTGTTGAGGGCATCCCCTCCCCGAGTCAATACAATATACTCACTCGTATTTGATGTTACACAATGGCATTATGCTTGATTATGCTCGTGTAATGCCTTCGTTATTTATTATGAAAATCTGCCAGCTCAGAATTTCATTTAAAAGTTTTTGCTTGCTTCCTTTCCTCACTGGCTCTCTTTGGCAAATACAATTTGCAATTTCACAAATTTTATACAAGGGAACAAATCTTAAATACGCCGCAAAGTATACCGCATTTTGACCATGGCCCACAGCCTGGAGGAGTAACTGGCTGGCTGGTTGGAGTAGCGCCGCCGCCGCTTAAGCCTCAGGGCCGGGACCGGGACGAGGCCATTTTAATCCCTTTTAAATTGATATTGTAATTGGTTTCTGTATGTAGTTATGAATTTCAATATGTCGGCCGGGCTTTGCCGCTAGTTTCTCCATTTGTTTTCTGTTTGTCTTTCACGTGGCAGAAATATGGAGAGTGTAGAGTGTGTGTGTTGTGTGTGTATGAATTATGTGATTTTGGTGGCCTTAAAGCTGTTGTTGCTATTGTAGATTATATAAGGCAATTTGTATTTGCTTTGTGGTGAGTTATAGTTGATATTTGACTAGTTGGGAGAGGGTATAGCCGGGATTTATGGTCATAAGGGGGAGTTTTAAGGGGTAGTTGAAGGGGAATGTATACAACATTATATACAATTTCAATTTTATATTTATGTAAGTTTTTTTGTATATTTTGTAAACTTATAAATCATTTCAAAGAATTTTTAAGGTTTAGCAGAATTGTTTGAATTTTTTAAAGATCAGGTACAAATATTTCCTTGAAATAGAATTTAATAGATTAAAATAGTGGGCCTTTGGCAAGATTTATGTAATATGTTAATATTGGGTTAGCTTAGCTCATTGAAATTGCAAGTTAAAGGAGCTCAGAAAACTCTTAAAAAAGTTATAAAATATTTCAATAATTTACTCTCTATTTTTTTTAAGTATAAACCTTATTTCCAAGCCTTATAATTTCTGCTAAAGTACAAACAAGAAAATGTTCTTTACTAAAACAAAATTAATTAAAATAAAATCTCCATGTAAGCCACAGTTAAAGTGTCATAACTTCTGCATTTTAATTCCCCTTGACAAAAGCAACCTGTAAAATCTAATCACATTTGTGCAATTATAAACTTTAAATCGTCATTTAATTTATAAAGTTCAACACACTCAGCCAAGATAATGCCCACTTAAAACCCGCTTGCCTCACAACTGCAAGAAAACTATCAAAAACTTTGGACTTTAATAACCCATAAGAACTTCTTGGGCGGAATTCAGAAATCTAAGCCAACGCATTATCCTCAAAATGATGGGAAAAGTATTTTAAAAGTTCGCGGCATACCAAAAACGGACACTTAATAAATATTTCACGAGCCACTAAAGATGTCGAGCTAGACTTGGCTTAAGTAATTATGAATAAGATGGCAACAATATCAGCGCGACAAGTTCACGTCTTCACCTTTCCGGGAAAACTAAACAAAAGTGACTGACAAGGATCTTTTGATTGCGCTTTGGGGACACATTAAAAGGTGAAAATTTTACAGCCTCCTTGGCATCCCTTTTTTGCTGGTCGCCCTTTGTGCTAAGGAGGAGTAAAGGGATTCGCTTCTAGTTTCTTTGCTCGATGGGGCTTCAGCCACGCACAGGTTGCCCATTACGTGGTATTTGTCCTTATTTACCGTTAGAGGCCGGCCCACCTGGATGCTTGGTTTATAAAGCACCTGCTTAACCCTAAATGCGGAACCCACAATAATAATAACAACAACAACAGCAGCAGCAACAATAACAAAAAGTAGCAAAGAAAAGAAGACTTGCAGAGAGAGAAAATGTGAGAGTTTAACCGGGGGTTTGGCTTATGAAAATAAAACAAAAATATTATTAAAAATATTATTTAAAATCTAAATCATCGTTATACCTCATTAATCACCTTTTGCAAATTATTTTCCTTTCTTTAAACTTTCATTTTCTTATTTTCTTCCAGTGCCTTAAGAAGTGGGCAACGTAAAGCTGTGGCAATAAAAGTAAATCCGTATTCAAGGTGCACAAGAGCCGGCTAAAATCTTTTGGGAACCAGAAAGCTGCAACGTCGACGGGTTCACTTCGGGGCAAGTCTCGCCAGCCTCCCAGCCAGCAGATTATGTATTTACAGTCAGATAACTCCCGTTATGGCCAAGTTTTAGCCTCACCCTTAGCGCAGCATCCTGGCCCACTTTCTCTCTCTTTTGTTGTTGTAATAAGGTAACTGCCTAGATGATTGCCGGCAATTGTTGACCAAGGCCCCAAGGCTTTTTGGCCAAAGAGCCAGCCATGTGTGTATGTTGGTCCAAACTTAATGCTGAGTCGGCAAAAATCGAGGTAGGCACCCCATTTTGTTTATCTGCATAATAAACTCACCTCAAATTATTGAGGCCCGCATTTTGGACACGTTCGTGTCGTCAGCAGGTGAAATTCCCCCAGGGGGAAAATGGGAAATGGGAAAGGAGACAGGGCAAAAGTTCTCAAATTTCATATCTAAGTGCTTTCCATTGGCAATGCATTCCTTATAAATTTAGTCAACTATCAAATTGCTGATGGGAATACCGACCTCGGGGTGTCACCTTGATGTCAGGGGTTTGGAGAATTTAAGAAAATTGAGGGGAACATTTAAGAGGTTTTTCTTTAACAAGAAAACGAAAGAAAACAAGTTAATGCTTATATAAACCTCTAAGAAAACTACCATAAATTTTAATATTAAACAAAAGCCAAGACGGAAAATTCTAAAGCAAAAATGTAACATTTATTACTCCACTTCAAGTCGCGTTTTTTTCCCAACAAAATCAAATAACCCGAAACTAGGTCTAGGCTGCCATTAGATGCCAGCGAATCCTTTGAAGAGCCCTGCCTGACGAGCCCCACTAAGTATGCAACCATTTATGCACATTTTCCATGCTGAATGTGAAGGCGGATGGAAAGGCTGCCAGAACTTTAGTTTGCTTAAAAAATTAAATGCTCTGCCCCTCCTGCCCCCCTGCCTCCTGCTTATGTTACATAATTCTGCACATGACATATATGTCCCTCTGTCTGCCTGTCTGTCTGTCTGTCCCTTCTGTGGAGTTGCCATGTTGCGGCTTTTTTGGGATTCCCTGGCAGCCTGCAGTCAGAAATGTCACAGGCCCTGATGATGCCAACGATGATGATGATGATGATGATGATGACTCCCCATCGCCTCTCACACAGTCGTAAAATATTATTTAATGCCCTCCGACAGTTGAGTGAAGCAATATCGTTTACATGCATTACCTATATAGAACTATATGGCATAGGAGCGGATATAAATATATGTACACTACTGATCAAAATAATAGGTACACGAGGTAAAGGTTTGTTGCAAGCTTCGTAAATCTTTTTAAATAAACTTAATGAAAAAATTAAAAATAAATTAAATTAAAGAACGTAGAACAAGCAAATCCACAATCTGTAGTTCACACTTTGGCCGCTTGATGGCGTTTTCCCTCTTACGACCCTTTCAAAATATGCTTTACCAGTAAATAAGAAATTTCATTGGTATAGAAAACTAAAACTAAACTGATTTCTTTCATTAAGCTTATTTGCTTGAAACTAATTTTTACCTCGTGTACTTAATATTTTGCCCCGTTATGTATGAATGTATATGTGGGTGAGGCACTCAGACAGATTGACGGGGGCGAAAAATGAGGGCCAAAAGCAGTGCTTTTAAGCCAACATTTTGCCAGCTGCAGCACCCTGTGCTAAGTTCGGAAAAGCAAGGGCAGCCGGAAAATCGCTGGCATTTATGCTCGCGAATATTTTCGGCACTCGTGTCTGTCTGCCTGTCTGACTGCCTGTTTGTTCATTTATTTATATATATTTCATTTTGGATCGGCGAGGCTCTTTAATTAAATTGCAACAGAGTTTAAATAAAGAGACGAGAAAGTGATGGGCAATGGTGGCGCTTAACTAAAGGGTGGCTTGAATAAACGATAAAGGTTGTAAATAATATTTAGAAATATTTAAATACAATTTTTTAAACCCCGAAAATCAAAGAAAAGCATGTAAAATAGTCTTATTTAAGTTATAAAATAAATTATAAATAAATTCAATAAATAAAAACCTTATTAATCACTTTTCTTTGAAATATATTTAATATAAAATTATAGATTTAATATATTCTTTAAAAAAGGATATCAAAAAGTCCTCTTCTCTCTGATTTTTATTTAATACATTTTTTTATTATTTATTTTTCCATGAGCAGCAATTAAGAGCGTGTTTTTTTATAATCCATGCTGTTATTTTTTAATGCATCGTTACCGAATGTTTCAGACATTGGTTTTGGTCCTTTAGTGTACTTTTTTTACAACCCACAAAAAACACTTGTATGTACATAAGTAATTATTTATTTATTTTTCAACATATACATACAGTATATTATTTTATTTGCAATTTTATTAAGGAATTTAATGCCTCATGCAGATGACATTGATGGTAATAATTAAAATAAGCAAATGGTTCAATAAATGCAATAATAAAGCAAATGTCAATACCAAATGGTAACAAACAAAAGAAATTAATATTATTTGTTAATTACAAATTGTAATTAATTAAGTAAATGTCTTGACAAAAACTTAAAATGCCAATTAAAATAGTAAAAGGGGTTTGATTGTTATAAAAACATTCAGCAATTAAAAATATAAAACAGAAAAACAATTAAAATTCAAATCACATTTAGTTAATTGATATTTTGTTGTCAATAAAAACTTCAATCATTTTTCCACATTTTTAATGAAACAATCAAAAACAAATAAATAAATGTAATGCAAGCTAAATTGAAATTTAAAATAAATACATGAAACCCATCAAGCGAAACACTAACAAACAAATATATGCATGAACGTATGAATGCCTTATATTTAAACAATTTGATCAATTAAAAGCAATTTTTCCACAGAAAAAGACCCAAAATCCTCTCAGACAATATACAAAACAATTCGCTCACTAAAAAATGCAAAATGGAGATATTAAAAAATACTACAAAAATTGTGTGAGTTTTTTTGTCTTATTTTTTAACAGGGAAAACCTCTCGACATATTTTTTTCGATTGCACACACACGCCGCTTTTGAGCACACAAATTGCCCACCAATGGCCATTGCATGAGTTGGTAACAGAGGGATGGTGGGTGGTGGGTGGTTATAGCCATGGCCTCTTACCCATGGCCATTGAATGAAATTTCACGCTGAAAATCACATTGTTTACCAGCGAAACAATTGAGAGATGCAGCACAGTGGATCATTTTTTACAGAGATTTATTTATTTGTTTATTAATTTACAAGCTTTGAAAATTATATAAAAAATAGTTATATATTATATGTAAATACACATAAATAATTATAAATGTGGGCTTCAATATCCTTTGATTTAAAGGCTCTTTCTCCTTCTTAAAGCGAATTTCCTTGAATAAAAGCCGCAAAGAATTATAATTTCCTGAAAATTATGATACATATTTTGAGAAATATTTCCTTTACAATGTCCTAGCTATGAATCAATGTATGATTTCTGAAAAAACAACAACAACAAACAAATTCCCCCCCACACAAACAGCATGCAAAAATAAAGAATAAGTAAAAAAATGGTGGCGAAGGCAAGAGCAGCATGACAATAACAGACATTTGTTGCTGCCATTTTTCGCTGTTGCATGTTGATTTTCCCCCCCGAATGCAGTTGTTTTTGGTGTTGTTATTGTTATAGTTGTTGTTGGCAGCGCTTTTCCGGTTTTTGTTGTGAACGATTCTCCCATTTTTTTTCCTTTTGTTTTGGCACGCGTTCCGTACATGGAAACATTCGTTGTCGCTGATTGCAGACACGCATAAAGAGCACAAAGCCCCCGAGGGACTTTTGTTTGGAGATTTTCAGGAGTATAGTAGAGCATTGTAATACCCTGTATTTTATTTAGAAATTTAATGGGTATTTTAAATGAATTATATTACATTTTTTGAGTGTCTTAAAATGGGTTAAACAAGTTTTATTATTTGATCATTAATATGAAGAGTTTTATAGAAACTTATTGAAGGCCTTGAAGAGTTTCTAAGAGAGGTTTTTAGTTAATAATTATATAGATAATTTTCTTTAATTTTAGGAAGTTCCAGAGTCCCTAGAAAATTCCTGGATACTTTCTCTCTCTCAATAAATTGATTAAAAAAAGATTTTTTTATAAATATAAAAAGCAAGCTCCTTACCAATATCCATATTCATATAAAAATACCATTATTAAATATTAATCCTTTACCTTTACCCAAATCGAAGACCCACAACAAAAAAAACTTGGTATAATGAACCCGGAAAATCTCGGTTAGTTAACTGAAGCACCGCAAAAAGAGGAGAAAATATATGCTGACCGAACACAGGACCCAACGCATCAGCAGTCAATGCTCTTGGCAGCTTCCGCTTTCGATTACAACCCCCCCGGAATCCCCCATTCCCAAATCCCCCCCAAAACTGACCAACAGATGGACCTCCAGAGCGACGGTATTTAATGGTCTCATTGCGGACAATGCCGGAACTTCGTGCCAATCGATTGGATTGTGAACTGTGTCCTCTGTCCTGTGCCCTGTCTCCTGTGAGTCCTGCGGCCACAAATTTATGATTTCCCTTCAATTGTTTTCAATGTTTCAATGCATTTATTGAGTGTGCTCAGAATGGACAGCAGGCGGTGACAACTTTGTTGACCTCATAGCACTGTCCATCGGCTGTGCAGATCAGCTGACTCTTCCGGGGACCTCCTCTTGTCATGCTGCCGCTGCTCCTTCCGCCGAATCCTGCCCAGCTGTGGAAGACATCCGTGGCACTGATGCCATAGCTATCCATCAGCCAGTGCTGCAAGTCTTCCGGAAAAGTCTCATATACAGGAACATTCTGATAGGAAAGGAAAGGAAAGGATTATTATTGGAGAATTTCAAAGGCAAGTACTGGTGCAGAGAGGCAAAATGTTTAATAAAAATTATAAGAAAATAATAGAATTTTTACAAAAATGAAGGAAATGAGAATGAATTTTTTAATAAAATTAAATAAAACCAAATCAGGGAAAGGAGAATGTATTTTTTAATTCTGATGAAATTTTTCATCCAAAGAGTCACTTAAATTCCACATAAAATATAAAATATTCAAAGGAAATATCAAGTAAATTAAAATTATTACAAATATTAAATTTTTTTGTTTTAAAAAACTGAATAAATTTCCATTTTGCATCTACAAAATATGAATAATAAATAATTATTTATATTTCAGAACTAACTTTTATTTTTCCCACTGTTTCCTTATCCTATCTCCCAGTTTAGGTCCCTGCTGCTCCTGACATTGTTAAGGAAATAACCCTTCACCCCTATTTTCTTTTTTATTTTTTATATTACTGTCAAAGCGCAGCGGAAATTAATTTCCGGTGCAACGCGGCGTATGAGCGATGCGTTGCGATATATACTGGCAATTACAAGTGCAAAATGAAATTAATAAGAGAACCAGGGACCAGAGCAACCAGGGACAGCTAAGGGATTGGACAAACAGGAGCACAAGTTGGCAAAGGTACAAACAAGCGAACAAGCGGCGATAAAAATGTGCAAGTTTGTCAACTAATTAAAAAGGGAAGCAGCAGCAGCAACAGCAGCAGCAGCAGAACCAAGCAACCTGGTCGAGTTTGAGTTTTGAGGGACACGGAAATTGCCAGGCAGAAGGGGGCATTGGCAACTTAATTGAAAACTGCAGTAAACAGCGCCAAAGCAGTTTAGCCATGTTATATATTTTATGTTGAAACGAGGGCAGAAGGAAGAGTATATGGTTTTATTTTTTTAAATGAAAAATTAATAGAATAAAAAGTTAGAATGTAACTCTTTATAGATGTAGTTTTTTATCAAGTAAAAACCACTATTTTTTGTATTAAAATAATTTAAAATATATTATCTATTTTTAAGGCATTTTCTTAAGCCTTAGATGCAGTTTTTTATTAACTAAAAAACACTACTTTTTGTTTTAAAATAATTCCTATATATTATTTATTTTTAAGGAATTTCTTAAGCCTCTTGAGATATGTTTATGTCCATCTAATAAATTTAAAATCTAAAGTAAATAAAATACATTGTTTATATTTATTTTTTCAAAGCTTTCCACAATTATATTTTCATTAAATTAATTTTTTAAAACATTTATTCCTTTTATGCTTCCTAACCCTAAAGAACTGTAAAGGCCCACCCCTTGGCATGGCCTCAGTTGACTGACTGGAGGGCGGAAATCAAGGCGTGGCACACACCGCCCGAGAGTGTTGCATTTCCGTTAACGTCAGAGTTAAAGCAAAAGGTAAACTAAAGTTACGAGCAAAGTCTATAAATTTTAGCCAGACTCCCCAAACAGCTAGCCCCGAAATCTAGAAGTGTGCTTATTAAATTTGAGCAGAAAATTGGAATTTCACACAGCCAGGAGAGCAGAGAGAGAGGAGGAAAAACAAACCCAAAAACCAGGTGACCGTTGGCCAGTGGCTAATTAAATTTACCAATTAGACAGGCAGACACTTGAGACACAAAGGATCAACTGCAGGACTACAGGACTACAGAGAGCTCCACTCCAGACACAAAGCTCTGAGTGTTGCTTTTGATTAGGTTAATTTGGCAGAGGCAGAGGCCCGAATCTGCCGAATCAACATTTAGAGTTAATTAAAAATACATAAAATACACATAAACGTGGAGCAGGAGCGACGTCATTAAGGCACCATGTCGACTTAATTACTGAAACTGTCACCAATTTTTAGCCGAGAGTCGTTGAAAAATGTCGCCGTTGAAAAATGTGCGATAATTATTGCCACAATTTATCGCGACTCAACGCGAGGCGCCCCAAGCAAAGCAAAAAAAAAAGAGAGGGAATCTAAAATAACATAATTATTTATGACGAAGGATAGGAAGGACGAGGCAACGACACGAGGAGCCGGCGATATGCGAAAGAGGAAGCAATAAAAAGTGGCACAAGTGATAAATATGCGGCAAGGACTCCTTTTGGGACTCCCCGTCCTGTGCGTAATCACAGAAGCCATGGCAAAGTCCTGCGAGAAAAGAAAGCGGAAGTCCTTTGTTGCTCCTTTTTAGCCGGGTTTAAAGCACGCGCATAAATAAGCAGCAAATTATTGAACGTAAAAGTTGCCAAATCAGCAGTTGGGGCCAAGATCTTGGAAGGCTAGAAGTGAGGCTAAGAAAAAATGCTTTTTAAATTTACAAGAAATTTAGAAATAATTTTTTTCTACGGATAAAAGCGGGAATTTTTACCTAACCAAAGAAATATTTATTTCTAACTAATACCTCTTTTAAATCTAAGTTTATTTATGATTTTTTGAGATAAATTTTAATAGCTTTACATTTTATTTTCAGTGCAGAAACCCAGCCTGGCCTGAGGCATGCCAAACAAAACACTTTTCAATTAAGCAACTTGTCAGGCTGAGCGGCCATTCTGTTGGTCCACGCCCACGGCCCAGAAACTTCCCGAAAGGCAAAAGGTTTAACACGGACACACACCCAAAATAACACACAACAAGGCACACTCACAGCCACACACACAGAGGCTATAGGAAAGGGAAGTCGCCTGCAAGGAATATGGAAAACAAATTGATGGTGAAGGATTTTCCTTAAATTCTAAGTCAAAAAGGATACCCTTTAGGGAAAATGAAATTATTATTAGAAAATATTTAAAAATAAATAAGAAATTATGATATAAATTAAATAATAGATGTAAATATTATAAATTAGATAAATAAAAAAATTACTTAGATAAATTAAACTTCAAATAATCATTTTCTAAAAGTACCCTAATTTTTATATAATTAAAATTTATTTAAATGATAAAATTCCATGACTTGTATAATTTTTATTTAAAAGGTTGGAGGACTTCAGAAAATATGCCAAAAAATAAGGTTATTAATTTTAAATGATCTCAATTATTATTTACGACAATATTTGATGAACCAGAGAAAATAAATACATATTTTTATAGAAAATAAATACAAAACTCTAAGTAAAATATAAAAAAAATAATCAAAGATTATAACTGCTTTAAAAAATAGTGGAAAAAAATTCTAAACGCATATAAATTAGTAAGCTAATTAGAAATAAACTTATAAATATATAAACTCAAACATATTCACTCAAATAAAATAACAAATCAAAATTTTCCCTATTTTCTAAAAACAAAAAACTACATTTAATTTCACTTGGAAAAAGCCCATTCCTCATCGCACTTCCTATAATCCTTGACACCCAAAAAAAATCAATTAACTTCCAATATCAAACTGGCTGTCACAACGGCAGTGCTCGATTCTGGCAGTCCCTTCGCTGCCTCGGGGCACTGCCTCCAGGGTAGGGTCCTTAAAAACGTGGCAAGGACGAAAAGAAATGCCTGGCATACTTTTCGGCGCAAGCATATTTACGCTGCATGTATTGCTAACGAGCTGAAGAATTATGACTCCATTAGGTGAGAGAGCCCAGGGAGGCGGTTTTTCGGTAGATCCTTCGGATGCTTAGGGGGCATCCTTTGCCTTTGCCGGCATAGTTAGCCTTAAAGTTGCCCGACTGCCTCCTTGGACTGCTTGACTGCTTGTTTTTTTTTTCCACCTCGCCCTCGAAAGGAAGTGACGCCATTTTGTGCAGATTACGCTTTGATGAACTGAACACTGGCAATGGCTGCGAGCAGGCGGAGAGGGAGAGAGCAAGAGAAGTCCTGGATTGAAAACACAGAGCCCTGAGTCTGAGAAAGAGCCTTAGTCTGAGCCTTCGCCTTCGCCTGAGCCAGACATCGGCGTAATGACAACGTCAACAAGACACCAAGAGATTGAATTTACAGAACAAACAATTTTCATTTGCAGTTGAATTAAGCAAAGTAATCCCCAGTGGACATTTCCCTTGTCTTGTTGGTTTTTTTTTTTGCTTTCTTTGCTGCGATGATGCTGTGCTGGCAACAGCCTAATGAACAGCGGTTTTGATTCTCTGAAAAATGTAGCCAAGGATAATGGAATCTGGGAGTTTTGGAATACATCGAAGGCTTTGGTTTTTCCAGAAGATTTTCAGGCTTTGGTTGGAAGTCATGTAAAGGAGAATTTTCTTATTTTTTGAAGACAGAAAAAGGCAGGGGATTTGTTGAAAAACAGGGTATATATTTGAGAATATAAAATCTAATTTTTCTCTTGTTTAAAATTCTTCAAATTTCTTTTAAAAACATAAAGGAAAAACCTTTAAAAATAGCAGAAAACTCTGCTTTATCAATATGAAATATTAAAAAAAAAAACCCCAACCCCAAACCCAAACAAGACTCTTATCAATGCAAACAGCGGAAAAGCAAACCAAGGGAGAGCTTTTCCCTATTCTCCAGCTGGAATACCATATATCTTCCACTATCTCAGTGTCGTTTGTTTTGCATAAAATTTGCATTTATTTGTGCGAGACAATCTGTGAAATTGAAAGCAGATGTCTCCAAAGCCAACCAAGCTGCAAACATTGCAAAATGCAATAGGGAAAAAATTGGGAAAAACTCTACAAATACAAGTATATATTTAAGGGAATATATAGAGCTAAACTATATAGCCAATCTATGTTCCAAGTGCTATGCAAGTGCTAATGAGAACCTTTCGATGCATGTCATAATCCCAGCTCCTTTTATCTTCTGGGCCCTCAGCCTCTGTTTCAGGTTTTCCAGCTTCAATCTCGGACCCTGAAATTGGTTTGGCTTTGAGGCAATTTCTGGCAAAGTGGGCCTGCATCATGAATCTGTATGATGTGATTATTACGGGCGAAACTATGAATTTTCAATCAAAACTGCCAGCAATGAAAGCCAAGGGAAGGCCAGCTGTTCGACAGGAAAAATCAACAGGGTTTGGTTGCAGTTGTAAAGAAACATAATTGGAATTGGCTGCAAGGAAGATTATTGTTTTGGGAATATGTACTTTTGTGAGCAGAAAGTAAAAGGTATTTAATATAAATTAAATTAAATACACAGTTACTTTTGGTTGGTTAAGAGAGGTATGGAAATTGGAATTGATTCTTTTCTTTAAGAAATTATAATTAAATTCGAGTGAATAGAATCTAAATTGATTAACAGCATAGGTCATGGGCTTAATGATTATATTATTATTATTATATTTAAGTACACCATAAACCTGCGCTCAGTTGCTATAAATTATTTAGATTTTTAAACTCCATAAACTTTTATGATTTCAGGGCTTATGATCCTTCTGCCATTTTTAATGAAACCATAAGCTTTTAGCAGATCTTAATCCGTTGAAGTCTTTAAAACATTTGTCAATAAAATCATGATTCTTAATACACCATCTTAAAGTTAAATTAAATTTTTTAAATACCTATTATGATTTATGACCTTCAGATAATTATAATTATTTGGAATGCATTAAATACACAGCGAAAAGATAATTGAGTTAGGAGTTGAATGGGTTAAGTTTTCAGGTAAAATCATAATAAAATTATAAATAAAATGAATAAAATTATAAAAAAAATTAATGATAGCTAGTGACTCATCTCCTTAACAATCTTGATTATTGTTTATATATTTTTCAACATAAAATTCGACACTCAAACCGATTTTAAACCCCCCTTAAGATTTATAAACCCTCCAGCTTATCTTGATATATACACAACCCCAATTTTTAATGCTCTCAACATAAAAACCCTGTAGAAATTGAAATTTTAAAGCCTGTTAGGATTTATAATCCCCCCGCGCCGAAATTATTTGGCCAGAAGCTGTGTAATCGCTGGAGCAGTGATAAAGTTGGTTCAGGACTTAATCGGTTATTGCCCTTCGATGGCACTCACACATCGAAGACACTGATAAATCTTTGGTGGCGCCGCCTGATTGTTTTCAATCCCAGGGAAGCGACGTGGCGTGCCTGCTGGCTGTAAATGAAATCCGGCGGCACTGGAGCGTGACCACCGTGCGGTCACGTGCCCGTAGGAGATGCTACTCCAAAAATGTCTACCCAACCTCCCGCACCACCCTGACAGATATCCAGGACGAAAGTTAAAAAAAAAAAAAAAGAATCGAAAGGAAACGAACACGATGCCAAAAGTTAAGCAGCAACAACACAGCGTGATTTATGTTGGCAGGAGTTATCTTTGGGTGAGAGAGAGGGAGCTCTCCTCCTTACCTGAAACTCATTGGTCATGGCGGCCAGCCAGTTGGGATCCGGATTGCCGGCCAGGAACTGCTCCCGATCCTCCAGCACTTCCACATCCACTTGTTCCTGTACCGTCTGTGGCGGCATCAGGCCGTCGGCGGCTGAATTTATGGCCGAGGCTAATTGGTAAAGCAAAAAACTGACGCGTCCTGTGAGGGGCGAAAAAAAAAACAACAAGGAAAAGGTGTTGAAATTGTACTGAAAAAATGGCAATAAAATTGGGATTTTTAAAGAGGTTTTAAATGCGTTTTTAGGTGAATAAAAATATGCTGAATTTGAACAAAAATATCCTATTTATTTAAAGGTCTTAAGAAATAGCAGCCTAAACCCGAAGATTTCTATACAAACTTTTAGTAAAAGTACCTAAACTTAATATTTAATATTTGTATTATTTAAAAAATTAACCCAAAACTTCAAACTCCTTTCTCCCAGTGTCTCATTCTCGCTCTCCTTATTTTTTTTCTGTCTGGTCTTAGCAAGAAATTTAATTTTAAAACACTCCAAAAGCTGTCCTCCATCTAAAACCCCAAAGCACTCGAGTTCTTTTTTGAAGCCTCCTTGAGCTCTGTTTTGTTCTCGGATTGTGCGCTAAGCATTTTGTTTGAGTTCAACTAGCTACTTACTGTCAGTTAAGTGCAATTGCCACAGGAAATGGCGAAAAGTGGCTAAGGAAAAACTTGGGGGGAAAATGGCAGAAATGCGATCCGCTCGTCAAGGTGATTGGCAAATGTGCACATGAATCTTTGATAACTCGACTCGAGTTGCAGTCATTAGACAATTTCGGAAAAGAGGGCTCTCAAATCGTTGGCATTATGTCGATGGCAGCTGGCAATCAATTGAACATTTAAGGCCATCTTCAAGGCGAGGGAAAGAAATCAAATTGCTGGGTAATCTCACCTGGAGAAAAACAGGAAGAAGAAAGGGAAAAAAAAGGGTTTTTCTTCTTTTTATGGAGGGTAATGCCATTCAGCTTGAAATGACTTTCTAATTTCCGTTTCAATGAAGAAATGTAAATAAAATAAAGATAAAAATAAGGCTTATCAAAGATTAATGATGTATCTTAGCCAAGGTTATATAAAAAGTTTAATTCATTTATATTAATGTTAACTGATTTTTATATTTATAAGTTTTAGCATGAAATTCAAAACAAAAATTTAAGGAGCTTGAAATACATCTTCAACCTTAGATAATTATAAAGAAACTTAGTTTAAATTGTTATTAACAAACTTATTTAGAAGTTCTAATTAGAACTTCAATTTGAACTCTTTTACAAGAATTTCTTAAATGTTTTTTTACTGTCTCATCAAATTAATAAATTTCCCCCAAAGCCAAATCAAAAATCATTGAACTGTTTACTAATTTTCAGTTTGTGCCATAAACTTATTGACATCTTTTATATTTTTGAGTTTAATTTCGCAATCATTTCCCCCAAGTCCGTTGCGCCAAAGTTATTTAATTAACTTGTTTTGCGATTTGTGCGCTTGTCGCTCGAAACTAATTTCCAACTGCAGTTCAGAAACGCTTTGGCGATATAACTTTTCTCTTCGTTTCGTTTTGCTTTTGCTTTTGTGCCGCAGCAGCTTTGAGCGTCTGTCGCTAAGTGCTGCCTGGCAGGAGTGCGCGTTACGCATACGCCGCGTTGACGTTAATCATACGCCATGTTTAACGCACCGCAAAAAGTTGTCGCTGCATCGTGGCAATAAATCACGCATTTTAAAGTTGGAAATTACCCGAGAAAAAAAAATAAAAGAAAGCCAGCGGTTGGAAAACAAATGAGACAACTGACCCAAAATGTCAGGCGGCCAAAAAATGGAAAGCGAAAGAGAAAAGCGGAAAAGGCCAAAACAAAGTGAGAACATTTTTTTTTTTTTTTTTTGTAAAAGAGAAAGTCAGCGCAATGATGCAGTGCCTGGTGTTGAGTTAGTGTCAGTTGTTTTGGCTGCTCTTGGCCGCTCTGTTTGTTTATGTGGGCCAAGCGTGCAGCATCATCACGTGACCACTAGAAATTTGCATTTTAATGGCTTCCCCGGCATTTTGGCACTACTTATCCTCAATTGTGTGGAGTGGGCAGCGGAAGAAGGAAAAAGGATGAGAACATGAGGCGCTACGGAGACGGTGTCAAGGAGGAGCAGCAGCGGCCAGTGGATGGCAACAATATGTGTTAAGTGTTGTCGTCGGCGCTTAATGATGCCAAGAATAAACTTGGCCCACACACAGGGACAAGAAAAATATAAAACAACAAAAAAATGTGCACAAAGAAAAATTTATAATAAAAAGTTAAGAAATTAGGGGAGTAATTAAGGGATATTTATAAACAAAATATTCAAAGATTAAAGAATTAAGGAAAAAATCAAAGAAAAACTTTTTAAATTAACTTTTTTAATGGGATTTCAGTGTCAAAATCTTTCCTAACTCAAATCTGTTCTCAAAATAAATTAAACTTTGACAAATTTAAGTTAATTTTCGAGAAATAGATACTAGACTTCATCAGCTTACCCATTTTCCTTTGCTTTTTCCAGGTGTACGTCTCACTATCTGCGTTGACAACGCGAGACGAGCAACTACAGCAACATTAGCAACACCATTCACCCACCAGAAGCACCACCACCCACCCACCAACAACAACAACAGCAAGAAGGAGCAACGCATCGGTAAACAAACAAACAACGGCAGCGACAACGCGTGACAAATGACACCAGGCGACATCAAATGCCGCTTGCAACGCTCGTTGCAACGGAAGCGTTGCAGGCGGTTGAGAATCAAGGATAAAGAGGATGCGGGCAAGGCATGGAATCAGGATTGGGCCTGGGGGCTACACAAGGACTAAAAAGCAACTGGCACAGGCAACAAGCGGATATAGCGATTGTCGTCGTCGACTACCAGCAGGAGCAGCAGCAGCACGAGTGGAGCTCAAAATTGAAGACTGACGAGAAATGGGGAGAAGAAGCAGTGGGGATAATAGTGTCACACAAAACGCTCAGTAAGTGATAAAAGTTACAGTGTTGACTAACTAAAAGTGAAGGGGATATCAAAAAAATATGTACTATACTTTTATTTAAATAAAAAATTTCATTTAAATACTTTTCAACCTTAAATAAATATTAAATAAATCAAAACAAATTCACTTTCAATGAACCCTCAGTTGCTGCTGTGACCTTTAGCTGCTTTTGACTGTTTTACCTTTTAGTTAACCCCTTCTCTGCCTTCTTTTAAACCCCTTCTCTGCCTTCTTCTTAACCCCTTCTCTGCCTTCTTCTTAACCCCTTCTCTGCCTTCTTCTTAACCCCTTCTCTGCCTTCTTCTTAACCCCTTCTCACCGGTTTCTAGGTGCCCCCTCCAGGTCGCTTAGTTCACAGCTTCTTGAAGTGTTGCCGTGGCGAACTTAGAGCCCGAGCAAGCGCCCACTGACACTTGAGTTATTTTCGGGCTCTCAACGGCCTGGCAAGGGAATACGAATGGAAATAGAACTAGGAAAAAGCGCTGATTGCGAGCTAGAGCAGGTAAATGTAGGTGGAAAACGAAATACCAATTAAGAATACGTTGACATTCCCGTTCCCACGCCACGGTGACACTCCAGCAGGGACCACAGTGCGTATGCGTGATAAACAAAGCTAATTGGAAAACCAAGAGGAGAATATATAGAGTCACCAAGGCAGATGTTAGGGATGAGAATTAAGGGAAAACAAAATAAATTTAAATAAGAAATATTTTATCTAATAGAAAATAAATATATTTAAGGACAAGAAAGTATTCTATGATACTCAAAAGTGCATTATTTTTTATACATCAAAATAGAAATATTTTATTAACCACAAACTAAACTATATATTTCTTAAAACCTTTTATTAGGCGTCTCCTAGTAACCCAAATAACCCATCACTGCTGACAAAAACAATGCTTACCCGATGCTGGCACTGCAGCCAGGACTCTCTGGCCTGGCGATAGTCCTAGAACATCCATCCTTGATTTACCTCCTGCTGTTGCTCCTTCAAGTTCTGCTGGTAATGAAGCAAACACCGAGGCCAGCAGGACCAGGAGTATATATAGCTGCAGATGCAGATGCCTCCGGTGAGAGCTCCTTTGGTATCCTTCCATCCTGCCAAGCTGCAACGAAGGATTAGAAAATTTGCTTTCAATTCAAGCGGCGTCAAGTTATTAATACAATGAAGAGAAGAGGCCACCTCAAGGAGTATTGCCGCCATTGTGCCAAGGAGTAAAGATGCAATTGTCTAGGCACATAAACAAGGAAACAAAAGGATCTCCTTTCTGTTCCTGGCCTCTGGCCACTGGCTGGCTGGCCTTTATTCACTGAATTTATTTAATGTTAGGAGAAGCTAACAAAGTTCTTGGGTTACCCTGAAATTTTTTAGCTATATATTTCTTTGAGTAACTAACTAAGAAGTTATTTAATTTTATAGATATTGTTTAGGTTAGAAATTCTTTGTTTAATTTAAAGAAAATATTTATACCTTTTTATTGACGTTCAATCAATTGAATAAATCATTGTTTGTTATTATTTAATTTGCATTTAATTAACACCTTTCAGTTTGCGTCACTTCACATAATTAATAAACAGGTTTGAGGTTTAACCATTAATTAGCACTTTGTTAGGAGAAAAAAGAAGAATTTTCAGCTAACAAAATGTCACAAATATTGAATTTATTACAAAACTTATTAAATTTCATTCATAAACTAATATAAAATCTGGGTTTTGCTTCATTAATTATTATTTTCAGGTTGTCAAATCAATCAGCTTTTGTTTAATATGAAAATATCCTCAAAAATACATTAAATTGAACTCTTTGTATCTCCAGACTTGCAGCACATTTCAAGAGGCATATGGTTTCAGATCTCCCTGCCAATCTCCTTTCATCGTTGACCCCCAAGTTCCTGTTTCCTGGGAGACTGACAACCAGCATAGATTGCATGCCACATTGTGTGTGTGTGTGTGAGTTTTTTGCAAGGCTTATTAACGCTTCAGCGCCCCCAACTTCCTTGCCTACGAATCCTGATGCTTCTGCTGCGCCGCTAAACAGACAGCTGCACAATGCGAGGAAAATCCATTGGCCTCGGCCATCAAAAGCCCGGGCATCGCCATCGCATTGGCAGCCATTGTTCAGTGCCATCAATTGAGCAATTTGAATGGCGGCGGCTGAAGATTTATGAGCCGGCAGCATCCTTAAGTTGCCGAAGAGTTAAAGACTGCAGAGGAAAATTTGTGTTAGAAAAAGCTGATTCAGGGAAATGAAATGGAAAGTCCTTAAAATGGAAATTGAAAAAAATTCAGAAGCGGTTTTAAAAGGTTTTTTTAGATATCAAGAAATTAGTATATCAAGCATTTAAGAGTTTTACAAAATTTAAATCAAATTCGTTTAAGGTTAAGCTTTAAACCTTAAAAATGTATTAAATATTTTATGCTTCAGAATTTCCAAATATTTATCAAGAATTTACGATAAATTTATTATGATTTTGACCGCTTTTTCCAAATACAAGGTTATCCTTTTCGAATAGTTTATTTTTACATTAAAAAAAATATAAATTTCTCAGTGTTTTTGGGTGAAAATTCCCGTAGTATTTGGCAACAATTAAGCAGCTTAAAGAGTGCATTACCAACAATTCACTTTTGCTCTCTTTTCCCGCTTAACGCTTAACGCGCCATTTAATGGCCGAGAAGAGCAGAGCTGAAAAAGAGCTGCTCCTGTGAAAAGGATATGTGGAATGTGGAAAACGAGCGTAAATGCACAGACAAAACAAGGAAAACATTTCCTGCTTTTGAACCCACACACTCGATTGTCTCTATCTGCAACTGCTATTTGGTCTTTGTGGCAAAAGAAAGAAAAGCCAAAAGAGTTTCGGAAAAGAACGAAAAGCTCAGGAAACCCAGAGGAGTGGCAACATCAGCAAACAGGACGAAGGAGATAATGAGCACAAATGGGCGGACAAGTGCATATGCTAGCAACTGCAATTAGTTTGTAATTTGGAATTTAAATTAAAAAAAAATAGAGGAAAGGATATAATTATATGAATTTAATTTAAAATTTATTTCGAAGGTTTAAAGGAAATTTTAAAACTTAAAATCCATTAATATTCCTTTATTGCTTTGTCTACAAGGCCATAAATGACTTCAACTACTTGAAATCGCTTGAAATTATATTGATTACTTGCATTTAGATTTATTTTCTAATCAATCACTTGACAAAAGCACTCAAAGGTTCTTGGGTAAATCCCAAATCTGCCAAAATCTAAAAAAACTAATCCCCTAAAAGCTTATCAATCAACACACACAAAAACACACAGCAAATAAATACAAGACAAATAAATTCAAATTGCTTTTCATGCAACACTAATAAAAATGTACATAAAATAGCGAATGTGTATATTTACCTTCTCGACTATTCTGGCCAAAATTTAAATTGAGTGCTAAATATTTTCAGCAATTAAATTGCCATTCGGCAGAGGCAATTGTATTTCTCTGTTAACTCCCACCCCCTCGCCTCGCCTGTCAGTGGCAGATCTCTGTTTTTGTGTTTCCAATTCCGCCCATTAATATCTGTTGTGTGTTGTTATGTGAAAGTGTTTTTGAAATAAAATTTAATTTCACAGCTCTGGCTATCTTTTTTACTACACATTCAGCTCAGGATACCGGGTTATATACCATTAAATGGTGCCTTCAATCGCTCGTTGGTTTTAATTGTTACTGCCGCTGCCTTCGACTGAACCACGGACTTACTTGAGAAGTACTACCTGAAAAAAGTACTGCCAAAAAAAAAAAGAGACTAGAACTCTGAGAAATCAATGCCTGGAGAATATGGCCAATAGAAAGTCAAGTACTTTGATTTCACAGCTGCGGGGGCGTCACAAGTAACAACATTGATATCAAATGATAAGAAAATGTGTAGCGAAATGATGATAATTTTGCTGGAGGCAAAGTTCGGTAATAATATAGCGTAGTTGAAAATTAATATGCGTTAAATGTGAAGAGCTGTTTGTCTAATTAAACAGTGCGCCCACTCGTGGAGATTGTTGCTTCGCTTGGTTTCGATTGCTCATCAGACGAAAATAAAATTGATAATGGTACTTCGGTCGGAGGAGGAGCAGGAGAATAATGAAAAATAAGTAATAAAAGCTGTACAACTAAAGGCAGTCATTAACAAATTGGGAAAATGTGTAATTGGAGAGGTTTTGTAAGGGAAAGATTTACATTGAACTTGGGCTCTGGGTTAATGGTGAATAAATTAATTAACTTTTGATAAACTTATGTAAAAGTTAGAGTTTGCTTAGAGGTAAGCATACTTTAAATAAAATAAAATGTATATAAAATAAAAAATAAAAACAGTTTATTAGTTTTCAGTTTATATTTAAGCCTGGAAAACAAAGCTATGACAATCAAAGTCTTTTAACGTCTAATTAAATGCTAAAAATATAAAGAAATTTAATTTTAAAGACATTTTGAGGAACTTATTAGCATGGTAAAAAATTAAGCAAATTTCTTAATAACACAAACTATTTAAACCATTAGGAATGTATAAATATAACTAAATTTGTTTTATTGATTATATTTATACCTATAAATTGAAGCTATAATTATTAAAACCTTATAATATTTAATTAGAAACTTTAAATTCCAAATAAATTAGCATTAAATAATTTTTCAATAATTTTTAAAGCAAAATAAATATTTGTTTAATATTATTGCAGAAAATTAAGAGTGTTTCCTTAAAAGAAAAAATATTTAAGACAAATATTCAATCATATTAAAAATTTGAAATCAAAGCAATATAAATCAAAGGTAAATCAAAGCTAAATTAAAAGAAAATAAAAGGTAATTTTAAATGTTTATATAATTGCGATTGTAAATCATATTTAATAAGCAAAATTATTAGTTTAAAAATGAGTTCATATTTTGATTTGTTTTTATTGGTATTTGTTTTTTAAATTTCTTAGTTCTTGCTGCAAACTTGGACTGAATATTTCCATCTTGTTCACTTAACATTTATTATATAAATATTATTTCACAAAAAAATTATTAAAAATCATAAATAAACTCTAATAAACCAAATAAAATTTCTCAAATCCCATCAGCGGCTAAAATGATTCCAGTTGAAAATATATTTCTTTATGACTTTTAAGTGGCATTTAAATTGCATCAACTAACACATTCAAAATGCCACTTGGTGGGCGTGTGTGCGTTCTCATGCCCCTGTGTGTGTGTGTGTGTGCGTGTGTAAACGTCTGTTTCCCTTTCCGTTAACATTTTGTGTCTGGTTTCCGGCATTTTGTGTGCGCCATTTAAAATTGTTTTCCACGATACGAATCTGGCTAGCTTCGCGCTCTTCCCTCTCTCTTACTTTTCCCTTATTTTCGAACCTTGTCTTTCCTGCAAAAATTTTCGTATTTCGCAGACATTTGAAGCAAGGAATTGGAAGCAAATTGGCGGCCTCAGGGTTACGAAGACATTTAAGGGGGCCAACAAGGCGAAATAGGGAAAAAGTGGAAGCCAGACCCAAGGAAGGCCAAGAAGAAGGCCAAGAAGTTGGAAAAGAAACGTGGCTAAATTGTGTGCAAGCGATAGAAATCGCTCTGAATATTTCCTTTTTCTTTACCCCTACATTTCCTTTTGGCCAGTTTTCCGTGTTTTCTTGTCCACTTTAAGGTTTTATTGCACTGAAAAAGAAATTATTTAAATGTTTTGATTACGAAAAGCTGTCTTTAGTGTTTTATAAATTATTTTCAGAATTTTAAACAAATTATTTGTGGAAAAGTGATGCCAAAAGTTGTTTTTTTCTCATTTTAGGCACTCAAAATTTACTTAATATAAATAATAATAATAATAATAAAAATTAGTCACGTTCCTTTAATAAATATTCTTTAATTTCCACAGTGTACCTTTATTACTTCACTTTCTTTCATAATTTTCCCTCTCGCATTTTATCCATTTCTTTCATAAATATTTGTGCCCCTTTGTGTACATAATTCATTCGTCAAACTGTCAAATGAATGTCAGAACTAATAGAGCCCTTTCCCCCTCCATTCCTGTCCGCCTTCTACCACGTTTTTCCGCCATGTAAAAGCGACCAGTCGAAAGGCAGTCGAAAAGGTGCTCAATTATTGAAATGAATTAGCGGGTGGCGCGTGGGGGAGGCCTTAATCGGATTTTTCGCTCACCCCTTTTGAGTTCTATGTACAAACAAATTTTCCTAGGAAAAACGGCAGGTCAATAAACGTTGTATAATTCTTTTAATTGAATCTAGACAGAGTGTTTGGGAGGTCAAGAATTTAATTATATTTAAAAAGAATCATTAAAAGTTTTATTATAAAACACTATAAATTACTTTCCATAATATTTATACTCTTGCAGGATATTATAATTTAAGAAATGCAAGGGGAATCCGAATGGAACTTCAATACAAACCCCCCCGGAAATCTCCATGTAACAGACGGCTGCAGCCAGGAATTTGGATATCCCGGGAAGTTATCCTAGAATCCACCCAGAATCCTGACAGGAATTTGTCTTTTTGTAAAATTCAAAATTTCAAAACATGATTTCCAAGTTAATATTTAAATAGATCAGCGAGGAATTCGGATATCCCAGGAAGTTGTTTAGTTGAGAGGGAGCGAACAGCTGATCGACTATTTATGTTTTGAAGGGAAGTTATTTATGTTTAGTTCAGAGGAAAACAAAAACAATTGATCAGCTGTTCGCTCATCCAAGGTCGTTGACCGCTGCTTCAACAATAGAGCAATCATTATTTACCGTACCTCAAATCTCCAAAATTTACTTTTTAAAAATAACGTTTAATCTTTACTTTTATTAAACTTCCGCTAGAGGAATTTTTTAAATTTGCCGCCATCTTGCGTCTGAATAGCTGGTAGCGCTTTTAAACACTGAAAGTAGTCGTGAGCAATCGATAATTCTGAATAATCTGAAATTTATACAGCAAAATGCATTTTATTTAATATATTTATTTCGATAGTTAGTAAATAATACTTAAACTAAAAAGAACAAAATATATACAATTATTTTTATAACAAATTTTTGAAATCTATCAAATATTGCTTACAAATAATATTTATTTATTTAATTGGAAATGATTGGTAATTATTGTTGTTTACAACAAAGATTTATACATTTCCAAAAGCCTTCTCTTAAAAATTTTGTAAATTGTAGGTTACAAACTATCGCCAACGGATTTGGCAAGACTGTCGTTAGCCACTCGATTTTTTGATTCGATATCGCAATAAATTAAGTTATAATCGCTTACGGCTCGCCGTATCGAGTAGTCGATAGTAGTGTCTCCTGAAATCGAGTATTATTATTATTTATCATTTCTGTGTGCAAAAGTGAAAAAATAACAAAACAAACGTGCAATAATCGGTGGAAAACGCAAAGCGCAATTCCCGGACGAATTACGGCGACAAAGGCAGCTTGCGATAAACGCGGGCAACGTAACAGAAACGTGAAAAGAAAAACGCCAGCAGCAGCTACGACGAAGATGTGCGAAGAAGAAGAAGGACGGCAGCAGCAGAAGCAGAAGCAATAATAGAAGAGAGTGCAACGGAATATCGGGGGCATTAAAAAACGCGAAAACGAAAATAAGAATAAGAGATTGCTGCGAAGTGAGTGTGCACAACTATAAAATCTGCCCCATCTCTGTTGCTCCCCCCGCACGACCGCCCGCGTGCCCCATTCGTGTGCCCCTGTGTGTGTGTGTCCGTATAAGAATTCTGCTGCCTCTCTGCGGCTGTGTGCCTGCGTTTGTGTTTGTGAGTGTGAAAAACAAAAGCCAAAAAATCGGAGCAAAGAATATATAGAAATCAAGGAAATGCAATATAGAAACGGCCGCCTCTGCCGCCGCCGCCGCGACCGCTGCTGTTGCTGCTGCTGCGTGCTGTAATCCCAATTGGAGGGGAGCCCGTGTGCGTGTGTGTTTGTCTTTGCGACTGTGTGTGTGCGTGTGAAAAAGAGGTCAAAGGCGCAACAAAAGTTTTTCACTTCATGCGGTAACCACACAAAAAAAAAGTTCAAAATAAAAAATAAAAAACAACGTCGCAGTTCTGCGTTAAAACAATAAACCTGCCCTAGTGTGCGTGCGCGTGTGCAGGTGTGTGTGTGTGTTTGTGTCGGTGTATAAGAGCGAGCAAACAACAACAGAAAGGAAAGAACAAAAAAAAAACAATCAGTTGTTAAAATAATTTCGGATTTAATCACACAACTGCCGCCGACTCAAAATCAAAATCTGGTTTTATCAGGCGACGCAAAAAACGCAAAAGGCAAACAGCAACCAACAACAGCAACAAAAAAAAAAAGCGCCAAAAAATTAAATTCTTCTATACGAGATTTTAATCAAGCAAGCGAGAGCGAGGGAGCAACATTCACAGAGAGAGCAGCAGCAGCAGCCGCAGCTCAAAATCCAATTGGAGTTTGCCGCGCGCAATAGAGAGAGCGTGTTAGAGTGAGAGAGCAAAGGAATTTTTGTTGTAAGTAAACCCTTTCCCTGTCCCTTTTTGTCCCCACCCACAGCTGGTTCGTTTTGTTTTTGCCGCCTCTTTGCTTTGCACGCAATTCTGCCAATGTGTTTACCCCCCTTGGTCCCCCCTTTTCGCCTTTCTTTCGTTATTTTCTTTGCAACTGTTGCGATAAATAAACAAACATCGGAAATTATTCAAAAATTCCAAAAAGTCAAGCTGATAAGCGATTCCCAGGAGCAGAAAAGAGTTGCCGATAAAAGAAAGAAGAAGCAGAGTAGTGAGAGATGCAGGGACGTAAGGAGGTTTTTCTTTTAGAGGGGGATTTAGTTTTTGTGAAATATTATTTTTTTATAATAGTTAAAATAGTATTTAAAAATTTTAAATATTACAGGGCACGTACATTTTAATGGCAGATCATTATTTAGGATAAGTTTTGAATAATTAGTTAAGAATTATAACAGCACACGTTTTTTTTTTTAATTTAATATCATTTTCCAATTGTTTAATAATTTTATTAAACATAAAAAATAATAAATCATTTTTTATTCCTGAGAACATGAACCCATTTTAAATATTTATAAAAATTTCATTATCGATTCGTGGGAATATTTCCGCTCGGGCCCAAAGCCAACCCACCCCCCAAAAGATTATACCCCACACTCCTCAGTAAAAAAAAAAATTATTATTAATAATACCTACCTTTGTTTAGTTTTTTGAGGCGTGCTCCGCCTTTTTATGGCCACAATTGCCGGCAGTGTGAGCCGCATTCCAAATCCCCGCCAGATTCTACCATCATTTTTCACCTGCTGCATTGCCTTTAAGCCATAATGGGCCTTACACTTCCGATATCAGGTGGGGGAATTACTCATCGAATAGAGTGGAGCTTGCCAGGGAGATGGCTGCGATGCGTGACTGGGTAGAGACTCATTTGAATGTGAATTAAGGAACCCATTTAGGTAATTGACAAAGAATACAAAACTGTCTCTAAAAGGAGACAATTATTGGAACTATAGCTTAATGTGGGGTTTATAAATTGAGCTAGTAATGGAGGAGATATTACAAATATTAAGATATTTATTTAAAATATAATTTATTATGAATAATATTTCATCAAAAATGTTTAACTTACAAGCTTGTAAAGTTAGGAACCTTTATATAAAAAATAAATTTATTCCAAAGCTTATCAAGTGCACAATATTTTCACACTCAATATCAACTAAGGTAAAGATTCCCATATCCCCATATCTGAGATGTGTCAGCATTTAGCTAGAATTAACACATTCACAACAATTTACAAACAACTTAGTTTATTTTTTGCTTTTAACCAACACTTTAGGTCGAGTATGAGTTCCAAGAAAGTCTCAAGTAAATAATTGAATTGATAAAATTGTAATAGAACCGGAATCAGAGGAGGGGAAAATTATGCGTTGTAAACAGCTGAGAAATTGAGGCTACAACTTAATCGATTTAATTGAGCTATTCTTTCTGTGTTATTTTTTATCGTTGACAAAGAAATCAATAAGGTTAACTTGGCTAATGGTTGAGATATAATGAGATTGAATTAGGGGTTGTGGGAAATAGAGGTGAGTGTGAGAACTGGGGAAAATCATCTACTTAAGTGGTTGGGAATTTCTTGGCTATAAAATTCCCAACATTTTTAATACTTTGTCATTATTCAAAATGAATGATTAAGTTTAATAAATGTGGTCTTAATGACTAAAGGCTAAAAGGCCTTATCAAGCCAAACACAATCGCCAAAAATACTTAAAAATGCTAAACCATAAAACTCTAAAAATATAGCAGGAACTTTATCAATGACTAAATAAACTTAGACTTTGGGTAGTTAAGTTTAAAATAAATATTATTAAAAAGATATGAGATTTTTATAGAAAAGTTTTTACACTTTTTCCATTTATTTTTTTTTTTTTTTAATTTTCTATCAAAGCTCTTTAAATAATTTCCACTTTCAAATGGCTTTTTAAATTCAAAATTTTACCCCTAAAATTTCTCTAACTGTATGTACATATTCCTTATATTTGATAAGAACTATAACCCATACAGCAACCCATAATTCTTATGTCTTTGCTAAAGATAAACACCGATTTCTGATTTGTTTTTAAACTTGCGTGTTAAATTGCTGTTTTGCCCACCTTTATTTTTTTTGGGGTCTTTGTCAAGGCATCATCATACGAGTATCTTGTATCTCATCATCATCGTCATCATCTTTGTCAGCCGATCAGCGTTCCAAACTGATCGAAAAGTTGTCGCCAAGCTGCTGAACTGGTTTATGGTTTTTAGTCTAGCAGCCAAGCCCAAGTCGATGATTCGAATATTTAGAGCATAATCCGCACAGGGCGAATCTTTAATATTTTTTACTGAGAGCGTGACCAAAAGTGGTTTTTAGATTGTTTTAGTTTTTACAAAAAAAAAAATGCCCTTCACGTGTAAGCAAAATAAAAACAAGCCTGAAAGCTTCAACTTTGCACTGCCGCGGAACCGGAATAAATTAATGCAAGGCAAAAACAAAACAAAACAAAAAAAAAGATTATTTCGTTTGCTACGCAATTCGCGACATTTGCATAATGCAGCTGCAGGTGGCAAAAAAAAAAACGCCCCAAGAAAACCCCCTACTCAAGAACCTATTGACTGAACCCTAAATCCAAATAGAACCCCAGGAAACACCTAGAGAAAAAAGTGAACTATTAAAAGTAAATCTTTTTAAATAAATATTAACAAAAATTATATTTTAAAGTGTGATTAATTTTAAACAAAAACTGATACAAAATATACAAGAAAAACTCTTATAAAAAATATTACTTTATATAAATAATTTTACATTTTTTAATCATTTATCATTATAAACCCCCGAAAATCTGTTTGAAAACAAACTCTATGAGTCTTAATTTTTATAAATTTATTAAGTTCTTTAGTTTTATGGGGCACACCGTAGGATAACAAGGGATAATGCTATATAAATCATAAAAAATGTTTATAAAAAATATAAAATTATAAAACTAATATCCAATATCCTAAAATATTGATTTTAGGAAGCTTTGACATTCATTTCCAAACTGAAAATCCATTAAAAACATGTAGAAAAATTAAATACAATAACAAAATATAATTTAATGAAAACTTTTTAAACTATATAATAAAAAAAAATATAAAAAATATATAAAACCCTTAGCTTAGATTTTTTTTGTGTTTCTGAACCCAAACACAAACCCAAACCCAGAGTCAAAGTCTTACTACTCAGAGAGTAACTTTGCAAAGAACCATAAAAACTTGTTGTTTGCCCTGGTCGCCGTGGCTATATATTTTTTCCCGCCCTTTTCGAACAGTCGGCGAGATATATATCGCTTAAAATGTACACATGTTCGTACATATGACACTCGGTTATGCAATGGCATTGAAAGCGAAAAAAAAATAGAGACACCGGGACAACCAACCGGGCAAACATTACTACGCATGGCGTATCTAGATCCGAACCCAAATCGGAATCCCCATGGGGTAAGGGAACGCGAATGGGAATGGGAAACTGGGAATCCGAATGCGACTGCGAATGCGAATTCTCCGACTCGGACAGGCAACGGCGACTGTTTTGTATCTGTATCTCTGGCTTATCAGCAGCAAGCCGCTCGCTCGCTCAACTGACAAATTGATAAAACAAGAAGGCAACACACACAGAAATGGGGAAGGTAACCCGAGGCTGGGGCTGGCAAAACATTTCCATGCCCTTCTGCTGCCACAGATAATGGTGGTGGTGGTCGGGGGAGGGGGATATATAAAGGTGTGCGACGGACAGGGAGCGGAAATGCCTTGAGAGACGGCAACAGATTGGCGACTTCAATTTGTCAAGGGATGTGGGAGCCTAGAGTGAGAAATATTTATGTTTGTGACATATTCAGGGGTTTTCCAGGTATTTTCTTTTTTAAGAAATTGAAAAAGAAATGTTAGATATTACGTATTTATGGGGATACATGTTTGGTTACATTTTATATCAATTAAATATTAGTATTTTTCAGGTTTTCCTAATTCATTTATAATTTTTAAGACATTACTAAGGATTTTATTCGTCTCATAACTAATTTAATATAAATAAAGGTTCGCTTTTTACCTAATTTTATAAATATTTATGCTTTACTCTAAAGCCTAGATATTTTATAATATATTTTTAATATTTAACAAGCTATATATTTCTACTTTTATTTAATAAAATAAATATAAACAACTTGCCGCCTAGTAACTAATAATTATAAATATAAAGCAACAAAGAAAAGTCTCAGCAACTCGCTAATTAAATTAGAAACTCGCCGTATGGATTTTCCAATCTCCACTATTTTCACTATTCTTTTCACCTAAAAAAAACAAACCTCCCAGCAAAAGCAAAACGAACGCCCCACATCCCGTGCTACCACTCACTTTATTTAGCAAATATTAATAATATTTTCAACTATATTTAAACAGCTTCCTCCACCATGGCCAATCCGCGGAAATTCAGTGAAAAGATTGCGCTGCAAAAGCAGAAGCAGGCGGAGGGCACGGCGGAATTTGAGAGGATAATGAAGGAAGTCTATGCCACAAAAAGAGACGAACCGCCGGCCAATCAAAAGATCCTAGAGTGTCTGGGTGGCGGTCAGGAGGTAAGCCAAGCTTCGCCGGGCGCAGGCAATGGCTCAGGCGGTGGTGGTGGTAGTGGGTCCGGCAGCGGAGCCAGCGGCGGCGGTGCCTCGCCAGATGGTTTGGCAGGCGGCGGCGGCGGTTCACCAACCGCCTATCGCGAGTCCCGAGGACGCAGCGTGGGCGTGGGACCCATGAGAAGACCCTCAGAGCGCAAACAGGATCGTTCGCCGTACGGCAGCAGCAGCACGCAGCAGACTCTGGACAATGGCCAACCCAATCCGCATCTTCTCGGCCCGCCCACAGCGGATAGCTTGTGGCGTCGCTCCAGCTCGGACTCGGCCCTCCATCAGAGCGTGGCGGAGGCGGGCTTCAACACGGACTACTACCAGCAGCAACAGCAGCAGCTTCAGCAGCAGCCTGTCCAGCAACGATCTCACTCGCCGCACCATGCGATAGGCAGGAGTTTTAGTCCCCAAGCGCAGCGCAGGAAGTCACCGCTGCTACAGCCGCACCAGTTGCAGTTGCAACAGCTCCAGCAACAACAGCAACAGATGCAGCAGCAGCATCAGCTGCACCAGCAACTTCAGATGCAGCAGGCGCAACAGCAGCAGCAGCAGATGCAACAGCACCAGCAGCAACAGCAACAACAGCAGCAGCAGCAGCACACAACGCCATATAATAACGCCAAATTCCCGAACTCGCTGTTCCGGCCGCTGCAGGATCAGGCCAACTATGCCAATACCGGCTCCCTGCCCGATCTCACAGCGCTGCAAAACTATGCGCCACAGCAGCAGCAGCAACAGCAGCCCCAGCCGCAGCAGCAGCAACAACTGCAACAAACTCTATCGCCCGTCATGTCACCGCACAATCACCGTCGCGAAAGGGATCAATCGCCCAGTCCCTTCAGTCCGGCGGGGGGAGGAGGAGGAGCCGGTCCCGGGTCACCTTATCACCAGCAGCAGCACTCGCCCACCAGCAACACACAGCAACAGCAGCCGCCGCAGCAACCCAGCAGCTCGCCGCACCTGTCCTTCACCAATCTGGCCACCACACAGGCGGCGGGCTCCACATTTAACCCGCTGCCAACACTGGGACCGCACAATGCCACCGATTACCGCCAGCCACCGAATCCGCCTAGTCCGCGCTCCTCGCCCGGCCTGCTAAGCAGTGTCTCGGCCACGGATCTGCATTCGAGTGCCCCAGCCAGTCCCATACGCCAGCAGCAGCAGCAGCAGCACCAACAACAGCAACAGGCACAGCAGCAGCAGCAACAAGCACAACAGCAGCAGCAGCAGCAACAGACGCACCAGTTTGATGCCTCCTACAACAGTCTGAATACCTCGTTTCACAATCAGTTTGAGATCTTCTCGCTGGGCGATAGCAATTCCTCGCCAGAGCAACAGGGCTTTGCCAATAACTTTGTGGCCCTGGACTTTGATGAGCTGAGTGGCGGCGGCGGCGATGGAGGCGGCGGCAACGGTGGCTCTGGCAGCAATGGCGGTGGCCTGACCAACGGTTACAACAACAAGCAGCAGGAGCTGCTGGACTTTGGTGAGCTAAGCGGCAGTCCGGAAGCGAGTGGGAACAACAATAATATGCGACGCGGCCAGGTGAGCAACCTGAACAACAACGGCCTGAGCAACGGCGTGGTGGGATCGACGCACAATGGCAGCACAAATCTGAATGGAGCGGGGAACAATAATAGTAGTAGTAGTGGTGGTGGTGGCGCTGCAGCCTCTTCGGGTGGAGATCCTTTGGGTATCACCTCGTCGCCTGTTCCCTCGCCATTAGGATGTCCCAGTTCACCGCTGCCCATACCCATGTCGGCACAGGGATCGCCGCAGCAGCAACATCACCATCACCAGCAGCACCACCATCATCACCATCAACAGCAGCAGCAGCAGCTTCATCAGCAGCAACAATTATCGTTATCACTGCACCATTCGCCGCATCATTCACCGATGCATTCGCCGCATCATGGGAACTCTCCGCTTTCGAGCAGCTCGCCAGTGAGTCACAATGCGTGCTCCAACTCCAACAATGTGGTCATGAATCACCATCAGCAGCAGCAGCAGCCGCAACTCCACCATCATCATCAGGGATCCTCGCAGAGTCATACGCCAACGACAGCGAATATACCCTCGATTATCTTCAGTGATTACTCCTCCAATGCGGACTTTTCGCGTGAAATCTTCGATAACCTGGACCTGGATCTGGGACAAATGGATGTGGCCGGCCTGCAGATGCTCTCCGATCAGAATCCCATCATGATCGCTGATCCCAATATCGAGGATAGTTTTCGACGCGACCTCAACTGATACTATGAGGAGGCTGTTGCGGCCATTGAGAGCGGAGTGCTGCTGGAGGATACCTACCAGGAGCTGCTAGGATCGGATGACCAGACGGCAACAGTTGAGGCACAGGCAGCAGCAGCAGCGGCAGCAGTGGAAGCAACAGCGGCGGCAACAACAGTTAGCGACAAGGACAAGAAAGAGCTAGAGGTGGTGGAGCTGCTGGTGTCTGGGGTAATGGATGACCTGGTCGACTCCAGTGATCTAGACGAGGAGGTGCGCAACTTCTTCTTTTAGGTGGCTGCTGTTTTTGTTTCCCCGGCACTGTTGAGATTTCCATTTTAAGTTAGCGGAAGCCAAAAGTTATTTATGATTCATTCAAAAATTAAAATCGAAAGCTAAATTCACTTCCGCAAAATCATGCTAAAAATGAAAGTTAAAACACAGGCCCTCCCGTGTATATTGTTATCTCGTTATCGTCCGTGCTTTTGTAGCTACAAAAAATTAAAAAAAAAAAAAAGAAAAAACAATTGTTAACCCCCTAAGTGTACTTGAGTGTCTTTTTACACCCTCTTTCCTCCTTAAAAAACACACACATAAAATCCCTAAAGCACCCCCTGAACGAAAGCGAAAACCTTTTTACAGCGAGTCTCAGATTTTACTTAACTACGCACATAAGTCACATATTTAAGATCTAATTTCTGTATATAAAAAAAATATATCTAAAGGGGAAGAAGAGAGCAGAGAACAGAAAGGATTGAAACCAAAAAGTGTCTTAGACCAACGACCAAAATTATATTCTCTATGAAAAAAACCTAAAAAAAAAAAGAAATAGAGAAACGCCATTGAGCCATAGAATCCCTGGGAAATAGAGAAACGCCATTGAGCCATAGAATCCCTGGGAAATATTGCCATCTATCTCTAGGTCACAGACCCCTCCAATTTCGGTTCGTTTTTGTTTATATTCTTTTTTTTTGATCCCGAAAAATATAGCTAGCTAATTATTAAAAACAAAACCCCTCTACTTCTAAATATTATATTATAATCCCAATGTGCCGTCGAAGCAATTACTAGTTATTAAGATTAAGCCGATATCGAAACCGATCCCCTGTAAAGTCTTCAGAGTTCCCTTCAGGTGAACCCCACAGATACATTTCGAATACAAAAAAGCGTTAGTTAGTTGATGTACAGATTCGAGACAACACACACATCCTTGTTCTTCTTCTTCATAAATGCAGTATCACAAATTAAACGAGTATATAACCCCCATATATATATAGCTAAATATATATAGATATATACTGATATATAGTGGATAGTCCAGGCACAAGTGCAGCTCTACTGCTGCTCCGACAAATTTTACGAAACAAGAATCAAAATCGAACTCAAAAGCAAAACAAAACTAAAGGAATTTTTCTACAAAATCTTTAACAAAATAGTAGATAGGTTTTTTTGTCCAAACAAATCGAAATCGAACTCCTTTTCCGATCACCTAACTATTTGAACCACACCATAAATACCCCAAAAATGAACTTAAATCTTTATTTTTTATTTCCAAATTCTTTTTTTTTAATAAAATACAAATAAGAGAGTCAAATCAAAGAAAGCTTTATGGCCAGCAACCAACAATAAAGAGAATGGATATATAGCTAGGATAAGGCAATCCTGAGAACCTGAAATCGAACCCTTGATATAATACTTATTGTTTATAAATAATACGAAAACCACACACACAAATCATTGAGTCTAAAATCTACTTAATAAATGTAACAGAAACTTCAAACAAAAAATGGGAAGAGAAAATAAACTAAAACATAAATTTAAATTACAAAAAAAATGCTTCAAAAGTGAAAATCAAGTTTTATTTAAATTCAAGTACCAGAACTTATACATATTTACAATTACAATACAAGATAAATGGTTAATATTAGTAACGAAGCATGTTTTTTCAGCCTCCCTCCTACTCCCCTCCCAACAAAAAGATTTCCTTTTTTTAATTATCGATGTAACTCTAGTTATAAACTAAACTTAAAGTGAGAGACGAGGTAAAAACAAAGCGACACAAAAAATATATAAAAGCGACGAAAAAAAAAAATTATATATAATATATAAATGTAATTTAAAGATGTAATTTATGTGGGAAAAACGCGCAAAAAATATATATATATACGATAACATTTGTCTCTGCTGTTTTGTGTTAAAATCTACACGTAAATAAAACAAACAAAAACAAGAACTTGAAGAATTATAATAATACTAGATAAGTGAGAGAGAAATGCTAATTATAAATTATACTATTATTATTATATACGATATATGAAGTAAGTAATTGTGTATGTAATATATAATTACATTTATATATATAAAAAAAAAACCAGATACCGGTTACCGTCAACAACAGCAACAAAAAACCGCGAAAACCCGATGAGAAAATAAGCCATAAGATTATATTCAATGTAATAACACAGTTATTTGTTTCAAATAAATCTTAAATTTGATTTTAAAGTCCAGAAAATAATATGAGTTTTTATTTTGGAAGTTTGTATAATAAAATTAACAATGTATTCCAGATATTAAAGAGCTAAGAGGATATTATAACCCCAGAGAGAGGCATCTGCAGGGATCTTTAAGGCCGGGTGAGTTTTGTAAGTCAATTCGTTTTTTTATTCATAATATATTAATATTTTTCATTATTTTCTAGGTTATTTTGCCGTGTTAAATAAATGTTATGTTAATTAATTATAAAGAAAAGTATTGTTAAAGGTTTTAAGTATGTTTTTATATGAAAGTTTAAGTCCTTTTTAATGGTTTGTCTATGTATTTATATGGAAATTAAATGAAGTAATATTTTCTAAGGATTTTTGTACAAAACTCAATTTATTAAATAATTTAATTTACTTCTTAAATAAGCTTATTCATCAAGTATTCCCATGATAACATTTTCCTCAGTGCAACAGCAACCACCTGTTGTTCCAAAATTTCATTTACGTGGGCGACTGCATTTCTGCAGTGCGAATAATTGCACGTAAAATTATGTAAATTTATAAAACAAAAAATGAAAAATAGTAATCAAAAGCACATTTGTTAATTGCTCGCCGACTTGACACTCTCTCTCACTCCGAGAAATGGTAGTGTGAGTGCGAGTAGTTTCTGTCTTTGTTAATAAGCGCGACGCAGTTTGTGTTTTGTGTTTAGTGCTAATTTTAGTAGTCAAAGTTCAAAGCGGAATATTGAATAACTGGAGGAAGGTATAGCCAGTATTGCTGTTCGCCACTCCTCTTTCGAATTCTACTACTATTCCCGGCAGCTTGGTACATATTTGCACATGTGCCGCTCGAAGGAGAGAGGGAGACCTGGTGGTTGGCAAACAATTAATAATAATAAAATATTCACATAAATGCGTAAGACGTCAGTTGGGTTTAATAAATAAAACAAGCAGGAAAATAAAACAAACGATTCGTAATTCCAAAATCAAGTTTTCGATCTTTACAGCCCAGAAAAGAGCTAATGTGCGGGAGAGATTTAAAAAACAATAAAGAGCACAGGAAAAAATTAAATGCAAATAGTTTTTAAATTGGATTTTTATTAAGAAATAAATAGAAAAGTGTTCTAAAATTTAAATATTTGTATTGAATTAATTTTGTAAAAGGATTTTGTCTTAGATTTTAAATGAACAAAGTTATTTTTTTTAATATAAAGCTGAAAACATAACAATTATAATAAATGTTTTAGCCTTAAGGTAACAATTTATTAGTTTAAAATTAATCAATTAAATCAACCTGCATATATAATTAAAAAACTAAAAATATAAATCTTTAAAACCTTAAAAATATATTAATATGCTTAATATTATTGGATTATTTTATACATAAACCAAATGATCTGAATTTTATGCACAGATTATATTATGAATTTTAAAATCTATAAAATCCATATTCCTTTTAAAAAAACAATCTTATGGTAACAAATTTTAAAGATACTTTTTTTGCTCTCCCCATTAACACAGCTTCGATCGCTTGAAGAGAGTATCCCCAAACAGAGAGAGCGCGTTGGAGAGCTAGCTTAAATTATCAGCTAACGGTAAAGGGCAAGTCCCACACACGTAGCTAAGCAAAAAAAAAAAACTAAACAAAAACAAAGCCACCCAACAGTCAAGCCTCTTCTTTAACATCCAATTTACATATATTATATAGCGGAAACTTAGCATTTTAATTGAAATGTTTTCGCATGCTTTTATTGCTGTTTATGTTTACTTTTCGCACTCTTGTGTTTAATTGTTAATGTTAACAGAGGTCGAGGCGGCGTTTACCAAACATCTTTCGGGGGGTTCGACTGTACTGTACCCGAAAGCGAGAGACCTGGGCGGGGAATTGTTGTTGTTTATTATTATTATTTTCTTCTTTTTTTGTTGTGTTCATGTTATACCTTAATTAAGTGTTAAAATGGCATGAAATTAAATCTGAGCGAGTGTGTCTGCGTGTGTGTTTTGCGAGTTAGCTGGAACAGCTATGACGCTGTGACGATAACGTCATTATCGTTATCAGGCCCCCAAAGCCACTCGAAAGGCACAAATGTTATCAGCGAAAACAACAACAAGTCAGATTCCCGATTTCCAATACATATACCGAGAATCGGCCGACATTATTCCGAAGTCTCAAAGCTATGCTGCTCCGCCTCTCCCTCCTCCGCCACTCCTGCAACCTTCGAACCGCTCCACTCCCCAGGGGTGCCCATAGCCTTAGGGACATTGCCATTGCTATTTTGGATGGATGGCCCCATAGCTACATATTGCCTTTGCCAGCTGGCTTTCTTCACCGGACGTCACAGATGAGGTCGGGAATATAATTTCGATTTTAAGAATTTGGATTCTGCATAAAAAATATAGCTTAAGCCAGAATTAGGCTTTGAATTTCAAAACCAAAGCTTAAAAGAAGACACCCTAAAGGATTAAGGGATAAAGGGAACAATTTTAATTATATTTTTCCTATTTTAATACTTTCAGTAACCTAAACCCTAAGCCTAAAGTTGATTAATTGTTTTCTTTTTTACCTAAAATATACATTTATATCTCAAAATTAATTAATTTTATTTATACTACTTTTCTGATTGCAGTTGTATAAGCTTTATATTTTGTATATAGTTTTTGCAACACAGGCCAGTTGAATGCACCCCAAGTTGCTTATATGGCACACAATTGATAAGAACTCGGCGGAGATTCTCGGATTCCGATTGTGTGGGTGTGTGTGCGTGCTTGTTGTGCGTGTGGGGCAGGAGTAATCATAATAGCAAATAATTAGTATTGATTACAGTCCTCCCACCATTGATTGGTAAATATGCAAAGCAGAAAGTTGGGTTAAATGCACTATAACTTAGGTATTAAAGGGTTTCAAGAATAAACAATAATGAAACAAAAATATATTTAAAACTTTTATGTTAATTTTAGGTATGTTTAATACATTTTGTTATTTGTTTTTAATATATGCAAATATTTAAAAGATTTTATAAACGAAATTGCAAGGCACTAAAATCTTAGAATTATATAAATTTTGCAAAAATTTATATTTATAACTTTAATAAATTTATTATTTAATATTATTTATAAATTTTATAATAATAATAATATATGTATAATATATAATAATAACTCTTCAAATAAAAAACTTCAAAAATTCTGAAAAATATCAAGCAAATATTTAAGATAAAGCCTTAAAGTATCTGATATGATATAAAAAATAACTTAATATTTATATTAAAAATACATTTTCCAAAGTTAAATTCCTAAAACTTTCTTATCAACAAAACCATATAAATAATTACAACTCCGTATCCTTTCTCATGAAATGCCAGATATATTTGTTGCACAGTCAAGTGGGACTGGGTGGGGCACGTGCCTTTTAGTCCCATATATTGTCCCTAAACACACACACCATCGATATGGTACATATCTCTGGACGATGGGGTCTGCGTGTGATAGCAGCCGCTAAAAATAGTCCACAGCATTGACGTTATAGGGAGAGATTGGATTGAATTGTATTGGCACATGTATTTATGCTTCGCTGCATTCCAAGGGCACTGGCACTGTCGTCGATAAAGGGTCCACACACACGTCAGACAGTGGGATGGAGCCGGTGGAATTGGGTCACCAAACAATATTTGCACCACTGTGCCCAACTTTGATTGCAACAATAAACAAACGCAGCAGCGGCGGCGGCAGCAGCAGTAAAAAGAAGCTAAATCAAGAACGGCAAATAAGAAAAACTAATAGAAAATATGCATTGTAACGAAACGTAAACAGGCGATAGTGCAAAGAGTTTATAAACAATTTTATTTGCTCTCTTTTTCCATCTCCCTCTCACTCTCAGCCCTGTAATCAGTTGCAGGCATTTTTTTTTAATCAAAAGAGAGAAATTCCTTGACTTCTCTAATGATCAGATTGTGATCTTAAATAAAAAATGGGAAAAATAACAAATAAATAAATATTATAGATAATTAAACTAAATTGAAGTCCTACCCCTATCACCAATCGTTGGTTTATCAATAATTTTAATATAACAAATAGTCTCAA
Organism: Drosophila anomelani; assembly: GCA_035045905.1. Classification (NCBI taxonomy): domain Eukaryota; kingdom Metazoa; phylum Arthropoda; class Insecta; order Diptera; family Drosophilidae; genus Drosophila; species Drosophila anomelani. The sequence goes on from JAWNOO010000165.1 coordinate 19,381,582, forward strand.
ACTCTAATAACCTCCTAAGAAATCAGAGATATGTGTATTTCTTATTTTAAAAACACCTTTCTTTCACAAATACCAATTATATTATTTTCTATCCATTTTCAACTTTGTAAAAAATCTTTATAAATAGAATTTGTACAGATAAAATCAAGAGAAGCTACTTATAAACTTAAAAACATTTTCAAAAAGGTTTATTACAAACTTTAAGAACGTCCTAGTCCTAGCATCCTAGCATACAATTCCCTATTTCATTTTACCTTTAAACCCCTTTAAAAAAACATAAAAAATTTAAATCCCCCCTGAGAAACTATTTGCTCATGCGCAATATCCGGATAAAGATAAGAACCCAAAGATATGTACATTGGGTGAGAGAGGAAGCGATGTCAAGGCTGCGTCACACATCGGAAATAGACATCAGCCACGATTTTGGCGGGCATAAATATGCTATTTGCTCTTTCAGTTACCACAATTACTCCAACAGGCTGATCAAATATTGATAGACTTGAGGACCCCGCCATGTGAGCTCACTACGTCACGGCTGACGACGTTTCCCGTTCCCGGTGGGGGAGTTATTTCAGAGGGGAAGAACCTCCCCAGCAAAAGACCTCACGTAAGCCTCCATGATGTAGGCATGATAAGGTATGCGGCGTGGCCGACCACAAAGCCCAGACATTGTTGATGGTGCTGGGAACTTTCCTTTCACATCGATAACAAGATAACAAATAAATTGTATTAATTATTATATTTATGAATCAAGAACCTCCACGACTCACTCACTCACCTGAGGCGTCGCAATGCAGTAGAAGTCGAAACGGGATACCAAACTGTTAAGCTTTTTCCGGTGGCGCGCCAAAAAAAAAGCTTAAGTCGAGTGGTTTTCAAACTGCAAACTTGTTGAACAAATTCCCAGGTAACTGGTTTCTTTCAGTCAAAATATGAGACAATTTAGGAGAAGACTTTTCAGTACCCCTTAGATAAATGTATAGCAACATGTTCTGAATATCTAATTTCTAAGAGAAATAAATAATAAACTTATCTGTTTACAGGAATTGAAAAAGTATAATTAATCCTTTGTAAATACTGACCAGGACAGACTTATCCTTCTTAAACTTCGTATTCCATTAAACTTGAATTTTAAAGTCTACAATTAATGGTTCGGGTTTTATTAATCTACTGTTCATTTTGGGAATGATAATTTCAGATCCTATTCGTACGCAGATAATCCTCATCGTCATCGCCGTCGGCATCTTCCACCACGCTATACGAACTCTTGCCAACGCCATCCTTGGCCAGATGAGTCTCGAAGAACTCCTCGACGGTGTCTGTATTCCACTTGGTGATGGACAGCGTCTCCTGGACCTTACCGCTGGCATCCAGCAGCTTGACCACCGGATCCAAGCCCCTCACATATTTAATCTGCAGATTGGGGAACTTGGCGGGCCGGCCGCTTTGGATAAAGGCCTGAATTTGGGGATAGGCACGGAATTTGCAGGTGCACACCTCCAAGATGGCCTTGGCATAAGTTCGCTGGGCTGCCGGCTGCTGATCCAAAGTACAGCATTGTTTGCAATGGGGTCTATATATAGCGAAATTCCAGAGAATCAGTATATAACCATAATCAGCAGTATTACTAAACCCACTTGATTGTTTCCAAGCCGAAATCATCCAATTTATCGCAACTGGAGCACATTAATTGGGTTTTGATGAAACCCAGTTCCCGGCAATCGGCGGCCGTCATCTCTGCATGAATTTGCTGGCACTACGTAAGGGGAAAATTAGTAAGTTGTACATGATTAAGATCTTTATTAACTCACACTTAAGGCCAGCATAAGAAAGCCCACAAATCTCAGCATCTTTGGGGCTAAATTCTAATTAAATTTACTACGTCCACGTCGTGTTTACAATTTTTCCTAAACTAGCGATGGCCGCTTTTGCTTATCGAATATGCTATCGACTGCAAGCGCTTGCTATCGGTACGAGCAGAGATCGTGGCGCGCTTGAATGCTTACTCGTATTAAATGAAGAAACTCATTAAACTAGCTACGTTTTAATAAGAACTTGGTGCACCTCTTTTAATTAAATTTAAATTAAATTCTCAAACATTCGTGTCGTGCTGATAGTTCGTGCTGCCACGGTCACGCACATCCCCGCCATCGCTAGCGATTCCCTTCAGTTTGCCATCGCCAGCCAGAAAACGAAAATTTATTTGCTGGTGCAATTGTTTTTTCGCTTCGCTCGCGAAGTTGGCAACCAGTTTTAATTAATCTTAATTCCATTCAGTATAACCAACCCGGATCAACTACAGCAGTATTACCTGTGCGATTGTTTTGGCCACAACAAATACACAAATTGAATAAATCAATAAAACGGAAACTGAAACGTGAGAGAAGAGAGCGCTGCGCAGAAGAGAAAAGCAAACGCAAACGACCAACGCATAGAAGAAAACAAGGTGAATAAATAGAACATGGCACGGAAAAGGCAAAATAGAATATCAATTCGAATCAAAATCGAAACAGAAATAGAAAAAAGGGCCAAAAACGAAAGGGGGAGGAGGAAACTCTAACGTTAACAGGAGGAGTTGCTTCAGGCGAAGAGTCCTGGCTTTCCATCTCTTTCACCCTCTCTCCCAGTGCGTGCGTGTGTGTGTGTACATGTGTTTATGTTTTGTTTAGCAAATTAATAAACTTAATTCTGCTGGGGTTTCGCCACTCAGGTGCTAAAAAAAAAGTGAACACTCTGATAAGTTGGGGGCTGTTTGTGTGCACTTGTTTATTTAATTCATATTTACACAAGTAAATTAATTCATTTGCCCTTGTACAATAACAACAAGCTGGCTGCTGTTGCCGTTTGTTGGAAACTTGTTCTAAGTTGCAGTAGCTTTTTGTCGTCTCGCTCTCTCTGTCTTTCCTCCTTCACGTTCTCTATCCCCACAATACCAATGCAGTTTTTTCATTCAATGCCTGAGAATCCAGGAAATCGACCCTTGAGACCTTCATTCATCCATTCCGTTCCGTTCTGTCTCTCCCCCCATCTTGCCTGTCCACCTCCCCTCCATCCCTCCCTCCCTCCCTCAAAGTCTGCATCTTTCGGATGCATCTTCATCTGTATCTTTTGTGGTCCCGGTCCCGTTTGACTGGTTTCCTTCTTATTTTTACCCTCCGTCATTCGTGTGTCTCCCGTCTCCCTCTGGCACACCTGCTGCACGGCAGCTGGTCCACGCGCTCGAATTTCTTATCAACGAACTCGGCACTGAAATTTTAAACCAAAAACGAAAACCTGGCCTAAACCAACCAACTGCGTTGTTATTTTTTTTCCTCGGCAATTTGCTAATTTTCAACGCCTTTTGTTGCGACGGCCCTGTTGCTTTCTCCCTCTCAACTTCATCCTACTCCCTCTCCCACACAAACACACATGGGCACATGCAGTGGAGCCTCGCTATGATCCCTTGATTTTAAACGCTGAAATGTTTGTTTTTAAATAAAACTACCTGTGGGTATTGCAACAAAAATTAATCATTTTAAATTTAGTAATTTTTGTTTAAATTTAATATTTTAGTGTCCAATAAATAACTCCCTATTGATGGCTTTACTGTAAAACCGTACGATCTTATGGTGTCGTGTAATTTTGCAATATTTCAAATACCCCAACATCTGACTCACTCGCGCGCTGTTAGCTATAATTACTTGATGGCTCCACTTGTGTTCCACACTTGTGGATGGCATTCGTCACCTTTATCAATTGGTTTTTCACTTTTTTATATTATTTTCTCTTGTTGTTGTTTTCAGCACTAATCATCATTCGGTTCGGTTTCCCTTTCGCCTAGGGCACTCTTTGATAAGCCCCCAGGTGCCCATTGAGCTCGTTTGGCGTCTATTAGCTCATTATTCAAGCTTACGTCCGCTCGCCCACACGAAAACTAGAAAAAAAAAAAGAAATAGTAGAGCAAACGCACTTACACTTAAAGAAATTGGGCACAATCCAAGCACTCTTCTTGATTGGCCGCAATTCTCGTTCCTTTTCTTCTCAGTTTCCATTTCAATTGACCGAAAGGTCAACTTAATTGCATTTGTGCGTTGCTTCTGTCTGTCTTTAGCTGTCTTCTGTCTTCTCACTCTCGTGCCATTTCAGCTGTCAACTTTCACTCGTGCGTATTGTTGTTGTTTTTGTTATTTTTAGGCGAATGTTTAAAGGTGTGTGTTTTGTGTTTGTTTTGGGGATGTGGGGGGTAGAAAGACTCTTGTGACTTTGAGTTCTGAAAGTTGAATTGTAAAGGTAATGTTTAGGAATTCACACTAGTGACGAAGACAACAGGATGTTATTTGAATAAAAAATATTCTAATGGACTCACTAAACGTGTAATTTCTTAGTAAAAATTTCTTTCATCAACACAAAAGCGTAAGAAGCACTTACTTTTTGTATCTGTGTGTAAATCATCGTTATCTTATCACAAAAAGAAGTTCATTGTATAGAAATCAAACCAAAGAAAAGTTTCCTTTGTTTTGATATCGATATTAAATATCTATAAAAATTATTTGCTTTAAAAAGATAACATTTTCTGAAATCAAAACTATTTTTTCAAGCCTTTTATAAAATATCTAAGGAATAAAAGCCTTTAAAATGTATTACCTTTTTTTATTTACACTAACTATAAATTTCTCAAATTCTACGCTTACCATTCCCATCTAAATTTAAAGCTAGACAGTTTATTGTTAGCTTGGTTAACATCGATTATACATTTTTTTTCTAATTTATTTAATCGTTTAGGATTGCTTAGCAAGAACTCGATAATGGTCACGACAAGCTGTTTTTAATTAAATATTTAATCAAGTAAAAGCAATGCGAAATGGAAAATTTCTGATGCTCCTTAACAATAAAAATTGTTAAACTTACTGAAATATATATAACAAATAATTATTAATCAGCGGCCTCCATAGAAAACGTCTACTTAGGCTGATTAACGCACAGATTTTATTATGGGTTTTTTAACGATCAAAGCTAACATCACCGCCAAGACGGAAATCCATTTGTTTACTCATATGCCCACTCAGATTGCAGCTTTTTTTTAACTAGAAAACAATGAAATTGTTTGTTTCCATTGAAAAATTGAAAGCCAAAGCGTTTAGTTTAAAGATTTGTTGATTTAGGTGAAACCATCTATTCGATACTTATGGCTTTTCAAATAAACGAAAGGGAAAAACAAATGCATGATTTACTATTTAAATATATTTATAGTAATCTTTTAGTCACTCTTTTCTTATAACATACATATGTAAACTACATCGAGTATATATAAATTCTGATTTTGTACGATTACTTTGACACTTTTTTCGAACCTCTTTCTTATTAGCACCTTTTAGATTAAGTTGATAATTTGTCGTCTAAACTTAATCAAGTATTGTAAACAACGAATTTTTGTGAATTTAAGTGTCTGATGAAGTGAACATTTTGTCAAGTGAGTGTGTAAACCAGACAACAACCAATATATAAATATACTCGATAAAAATATATAAGCAAACTGTGCAAACACAACAGCCGCTTGAGTTCCGCTCGCGATTCTGGCCAGGTAAATAAACGATGACATTTACTGTTCAAAAATTTATGAAATTCGATTTTTTTCAACTGTTTTCTGTTTCTGTTTCTCTCGTTCTCACTTAGGTCGAAGCATAGGTGTTTTGGTTGGTGGGAAGGCGGCGGCTGGCGCGGTGCTTAGGCAGGCAATTAACCCACACACAAACCATTTTTGAGTTGAAATTTAATTGCACTTCGTTTTTGTTTTGCAGCAGCACACCAGCCAGCCAGCTAGTCCGCCTGCCAGCCAAGAATTCCACAGTTTACACTCCTCCTCCATACACCACAACACAACACTACAGTATCATCAGCTCACATTCCAAGTAAAGACTGCCATGAGTTAAAAATCAAGATGCAAGTAGTCAAGGATCTGCTGCTTGTTATCGCTTTAATCGGCGCTTGTTCGCTGCCGCTAACCGCCGCCTGCTCTTCGCGTGCCATTGCCAAGCCGCGGCCAACAGCTGCTCCGATCCTGCCGCCGCCGGATAATGTAGAGCTGACCACAACAACAACACCGAGACCGAATGTAACCTTTCCGATCTTCGCCTGTCCGCCAACATTTGATGCCTGGTATTGCCTAAACGATGCCACCTGCTTCACGGTGGAGATACACAACGAAGTCCTGTATAATTGCGAGTGCGCCTTGGGTTTTATGGGACCCAGGTGCGAGTACAAGGAGATTGATGGTTCCTACCTGCCAACGCGGAATCGTGTAATGCTGGAGAAGGCCAGCATTGTGAGCGGAGCAACATTGGCGCTTCTATTCATGGCCATGTGCTGTGTGGTCCTGTACCTGCGGCACGAAAAGCTGCGAAAGCAAAAGCACGACAGCAATGCTACAACGACCACAGATGGAGTCTGCGGCTGCCAGAACGAGGGAATGGACGAGGTGGATGGTTTGAAACCGTTGCGACCTGTGCGACGTCCCTTTGGCCCCTGCCGCATCCTAACGCTAGAGGAGGCCCACCAGCAGCACGCGGTGGCCCAATCCAATCGCCCCAACAGGCACTGCAATTAACGAACTGCACTGCCACCTAACGAACAATTTATTGTTTTTCTTTTTCTTTGAATGTCTAACATGTCCAACTGTTTTTTTACTTTTAACCTTTTAACGCAACCATTCTGAGATGACGAATGGAGATTGTAGTTTTAAGAGTCCCACTCACTGACGTGCCTTTACAAAAAATAATTACTTTTGACCAAGAGTATTAACGAACGATTGCTCAGAGAGAGAGAAAGAAAGAAAAACTAAACAACGAAAACCTAGAGTTAATGCAATGCAATTTTGGCAGCTAGCCGACCATTTATTTATTATACACCTAACTTTAATAAACACCGCGTGAACTATTAACGTTAATAAAATCGAAAAACTAAAAAGCAAACAAATTACCTGTTTTATGACATATTTTAAATATATTTTAGAGGCTTTGCATCGGTTTCCGCTGCGTGCTTGCCAATGATACATGCCCGAAGCCATGACTACGATCAGATCTTGACCCAAAAATTGCCAAAAGCCAAGTTTTATTTATATAAAATAAGTAATTCTTGAATTAAAAACGTGTCACAGGTGTAAGAAAGAAAATAAACCATAAGTTCCAACAAAACATAAACAAATTCACTCAAAAAACCGTTTCTCTTCTTTCCTTTTCCAGCCATGCCGCACAACAACCAGCCATCGCCCGGGGACGATCAATTGGGTCCCCCCAAGGCGGACTTCAGCGCACCTCCGCCGTACGAGGCTAATGCGGTCAACGGCCAGCAGGTGGTACTGCCGGCTCAGATGCCCTCACTGGCCTTGGCCACGCCCGAACCCGGCCAGATGCAGATTCCGTTGCAGATGCAAGTGCAGCTGCCGGGCCAGCCGGAGATGATCAACGGACAATTGCCGCAGGAGCTGCATGGAAAGCTGCCCACATACGAGGAGGTCCAAATGGAGAAGTCACTGAACGGAGAGCTGCCGCCCGCCTTTCTGACATTGCCCTCGTCACAGCAGTTGCCGCCGCCGCCGAATCCTCTGCTGCCGCCGAATCCGCTGCGCGACGGTGCCGCAGCCGTGCGATCCGCTCAGCCGGCGCTAACATTTATAGCCATCGATGCCAGCGATCCGGAGAACAGTCTCTCCACCACGGACAACTTGCTGGGAACGGACATTATGTTCATAACGGCATTCATTGTGGCGTTCCTGTTCAACTGGATCGGCTTCCTGATGCTCACCTGTTTCTGTCACACAATCGCCGCCCGGTATGGAGCCCTCTCCGGCTTCGGATTATCGCTGGCCAAGTGGACGCTAATTGTGAAGCATTCAACGGACTTGGCATCGCACGAGAACTCCTGGCTATGGTGGCTAATCTGTGCTTTTGGCTTCCTAATCAGCATACGCGCCCTCATCCAGTATGTGAGCATCAAGCGATCGTGGCGCCTGCTCTCCGCCTCGGCCCAGGAGCGTCTGCTATTCTTTTATTAGGTGCTGCGGCTTTCCAGAGCGGCTGCCATATGTAAATAAGTCGAGGGCGGCTCTAGGAAGCTCCGAATCTAAACCGATCCCAAAAAGGTCCCTAGAAATCCCTAGAAACGGCACACACACACGTAAAAACCAAACCTAAATCAATGCGAGCTATAAAATTTGAGAAGAAATCATTAGGTGTGTAGAGGAATGTGATTAAATGTATTAAGAAGAAAAGATTTGTTTTCAAATTCACAATTTTAGCAATTGTTTTCCATTAGAATTTATGAAATGATAGGTCAAAGGGCCTCAAGGAAGTCAGTGTATTAGAATTCTTTTGGCACATTTCTCTCAGTCTTTTAGTAATCCTTTCCTTTAGACATCTAAGCAATGGCTTTGAGAGTTTTCCCAAGCATGTCGTATTTTTGGGTTAGTGTTTTTACTCTAGTTACTATTGTTTAATAGCGCAACTTAGTCCACAAATCCGGCAAAACTGTAGCATAAATAACGTTAACTAATGTGTGTTGAATGGTGTAGAGGAGGTTTTCTTCGCCAGCACCGCCCCAAAATCTATTCTAATTGTAAATGTATGTGAATGTGTATGGTTAAATCTATCACTTTTAGTAGATGCCCCCCATCCCCACGTCACACCCCCCTTGCACTTGAAACAAAGACACAAAACAAACACCAAAAAAAAAAACATAAAATAAACATGTATTGAGAAATAATGAAAGGTCGTAGGAGAAAGATATGCCACACACATATTTTTATTGTTGAGCCTACCCTTACGCTGTGGTACTTAATTAATTAACTACACAAAAGCCAGCAGTAATACACAAAAAGGAAATAAAAAAAACACAACTATTGCTAGTACATATGATTATTGCCTATTATAACGTTTATAATTAATATGTTTAATCCCTTTGTATGTAAATCAAATCGATGCATAATTGCATTACAAAAGGGCGCAGAGATCTGCGTCAGTTTTACGCAAATTAAATAAAATCGAATGATGCCATTCAACAAATGTATTGTTTTTATTTTTTAATTAAAATGGGAGTATATTAAAACAGGAAGATCATAAAAGCATTTCTAATTAACTTATAAATAATATATAATCCTAATAAGAAAAGTGGAGTGTAGTTTCAGTTAAAACTGTATTTATAATAAATTAATTTTAGATATTATTTAATGTTTATAGTGTTTTTAACGTATTATTATATCATGTAACTAATGTATATAATGTTTAATTAATTTATATAAGTTTTTATTTTTTAATTTTGCCAAAATGAAAAACGATCAAATTTTGAGCTGAAAAGATATATAAAATGCGGCGTGCCGAGGCCATTTCATTTCTTATTTTTTTATTTATTTTCTTAATAAACAACCATGTGTAGAGTAGCTTTATGGGCATTAACTAATGTTTAATTTTGTGATTCTTTAAATTTCTGTAAATGAAACAAATCCTTTAATATCTTAAGAAATATGTAGGACTTGCCCAGCCATGGCTCAAATTGAGATTTTCCGTTTAGAAAACAGGTTGAATTACAGCTGAAAGATTTAAGTTTACAGTTTGGTGTAAATACATTGTTTTTAAACACATATTCATTTAAACAGAGCTCTTTTTCATGCCAAATAAAAAATAATTCATAAAATTCATCGCATCTTTACGAATTGCCATCTCTAAGCATTCGATAACTTCGTCTGTGCCCACTCGTATACTGTCACCACTTGCCACTCGATTAATCTTGCCATTCGATTTCTCTCTCTCGTTCGGATCGTTGGTGCACGTAAAATATTGCTAAAATATTTTCAACAAAGCGAAGGAGCCCTTGGAAAAGTTGATTAACAATTGTAGCAGCAGCCCAGTAACGCAGTAATTGACAAACCGGCGTTGCTTCACGTAAGTTTCCAGCGAAATAAAACGCTTTTCTGTAGTTCCTTTGTGCAATGGTGATGGCTGTGAAAAAACCTTTGTGTGTGTATCTGTTGGCGAACATTTTTTTTTTTGAACGCTTGCCCTGGGCGCTTAAAATAGTAATTATTGATTTTCACCGGGCCTCTTGAGCGGTACAGTAACGAGATAATAGCTTAATTGTTCATTTACGAGCCTTTGATTGCCTATTTTCGTGATATGCCTTGATTAACGGAGGGGGTCTGAAATTCCAAGGAGCTAGTACAGCCTTGACATTTGCATATTTATGAAGGCATATTGTGTAATTAAGTGGGCCCCCCACATGAGGTTGTACTATTTTTATGGCTGGATAATGTGATTTTCGTAGTTTTTTCCGCTATGCCCCCCCTCTCCCACTCGAGCATGGTGCCCCGGCCGGCTTTCTGACTCAATCAATTGCATATACACACGCACACAGGCACACGCTCTACGTCTGGCCGCCATCTTGTATTTGTTCCGCTTTGCGTCCAAATTCTATATACATACATATTTTGTGAGGTTGTTGTTCTTGTATTCGGTAAATAATAACATTTAATGCAAATGTCCTCCTCCGGCAACCAGTTTTATATTGTAAATTCAGCTGACTAAGCGCCAAAAATGTTCCCATTTATTTCTTGTTTTTTTTTTTTGTTACCCCTATCTATCACTCTCTTCGCGTGTGCTTGAGTGTGTATGTGTTTGTAGCGGTGTGTATACGCACGCTGTTTTTGTAAAAGGTTTTTTTTTCGGGGTTAAAATGCTCAAGTAAAACATTCATAAATCATCACAACTAACCCATAAAATAATTACTAACAACAAATTATTAAACATATTGTTTGGCTGCTTGCATTTCAAAATTTGTTTCGTCTTGTTTTGTGCCGTTTTTTTATTTTCAGCTTGTTTTTAAGTAATTTGCTCGCTTTCAAACAAAATCCTTCACCTTAAAAAAAGCATCCCACTCTCCTAAAAACCCATCAAAATTATGGTCAGGTATGCACAATCACCATCCCCCCAAATCCTGAATTTTCCCAAAAATAAAATCCAATTGCAACATTAAGTTATTGATTAATTTGTAATCCTTTTCCTTTTACAGCGTCAAGATCATCAAAAATCCTCAACAGAATCGTCCAGCTAACGTCAACGGCAATAGTATGGCATTCCGTGGTAACCAGAACCGTAACCGCAACTTTGGCGGCGGAAATAACAGCTATGGAGGACCTATGGGCAACAATCGCATGGGCGGCATGAACATGTCCCCGTGGGAGTCCCAGAATCCCGGTGGCGGCGGCCAATTTGGCAACAATATGCGCCAGGGCGGTGGCCAGATGAATGCCCAGGCCATCAATTTGGCCAACAATTTGCTGAACAATCTGTTCCGCAACCAGAATCCACCATCGCTCCTCGATTTGCCTCGCGGCGGCGGTGGCGGCATGGGAAATCGTAATCAGCGCGGTGGCCCGGTATGTAAAAATCTTTAAAATAATTTCTTATATTAAGTTGATAATGCCAACAGATATTTATAATTCCTATTTATTTTAATTATTAGTATTTTCTTGGGATTCGTGTGAGTGACGAATCGGTTTTCTGGAGTGGAGTTGCAAGGGGAAGAGAGATTTGGAAGTGTAGCATATAAAATATTATATTTTTCTGAAGTATTAATGATTTTGTGATATCTAAGGGTAAATGTCTGATCAAAAACTGTCCGTTTTATTCTTTTTAAAAGGCTTTCTACATTTTGTTAATATTTTTATATAAAAATCGAGTCGAAGAAGCATGCCGGAGCCACGCAGAGTCACATAAACCGTGTTTTCCCTTGAATTTGAATTTTGTATAATAAATAGGCTAATATTTCAAGAAAAGATTACATTTCCACAAAGTTTATTGTAGAAACCCCCTGAACTCCACTAAAGAACCACCTACTCTTTTGTTTATTACATTTTAACATTGATTAGTTTTGTTATATTGCCAAACTTGTAGCTAATGCTTTTCCTTTGAGAGATAAAAACCAAAACAGAACCAAATTCTAAACCGTAGCTTGTAGTTTATTTACTAAAAATAAAACCAACAAATAGAGAAGCGAAAATTTAACCAAATTAGCCAAACGTTTTTTGTTTGTTTGTTTGAAAGAAAAGAAGTAATTGAGAATTGTGCAGTATTTGTGTCTAAGGTTAAATAGGTTGTAAAGGTTTTCCATATAAAAACGCATTTATTCCATTTAAAATGCAAACAACTTTTGTTTTTAGTTCTGTAGAAACTGCACAAACAAAGCGAAAAAAAGAACGAAAGATTTTGTATATATATAAATACACGAAACAAAGCATTGATAACGATAAAATGTACCTATTAAAACATGTACCGCCAACACTTGTTCCACTTAACGATGAAAAGAGTATGATGATTGATTGATTGATTGATGATGACGATAATGATGATTGATCTCTTTATATCAAGATTGAATCATAAGTAATTTATTTACTAGATGTACTTAAGCATTTAATAATTACCAAACATTTTTACTATACCACGAAATTCCACCAAAACCTTCTCTTGGCTGGACCTCGTACTTTCACAGCGCTTTTCTAATTTATCCATTATCTATTTTTATTCTCTCTTCCAAAACCGAAACGCAAAACTCGAAAATTCGATGCTTTTCAATACGAATATAATGTGCATCGTCTCTCGCATATTTCGAATGCAATAATTCCATATTGTTGTACATAAATTGCTGTTGTTGCTGTTACTGTTGCTGTTGCGTGTTGTTGTTGCGACCGTTGATGTCCCGCCTCTCTCCTCAACGAATACATATATAAAATCCCACAAAAATATAATAAATTCAATTTCAACGGCCAACAATATATGCACATTTTCGAAAATCCAAATAAAATTGAAAAATGCAACGCACACACACACACACACAACATGCGATTCACAAAACAATATGCCAAACTATATACATATATATATGCGAAATGTCGACCTAAAACGATGCGATGATCTATGATGATTGATTCCCGTGCGACGCCACTGATTGATTGCTCGATTGATATTGATTGCACTCGTTTGTGGCAATTGTCAAATCTGCTCTGCTCTGAAAACCGAAAAACTGAATCCGATCTGGTACTGGTACACTGCTTAATGATGGTGCAACATGTATAAAAAAAAAACAAAAAATATTTACAAAATAATATCCAATTTAATATTGTCTTTAATGCAAAAAATTACATCGCCAATTTCTTCTTCGACGTTCCGTTCCTGCCTCTGATTTCCATTTTCAAATGAACCAAAAATCACCAATATATATATATATATATATTTATATATATATGTAATACACAAAATATATAAAATATGCCACGCGCCGCCACAATGCCAACGACTTGAACCGCATGAAATATATATATGCTACCGATATATATATCATCCAACTATTCCCCGTCGACTGATTGGCCGTCGTTACTGCCCCGCCGAATTGACCATATGAAAACCCCATAAAACTGTGCTATAAATGCCGTATTTTTTTTGTTATACATTTTTATAATATTTACCATTGTGTAATGATTTCCTTTTATCAAAACCGTTTTATAATCTCTGTTCAATTTGATATTTCGTCTCTCACAAAACATTGTAAATGGCCCCCAAAATGTGTGTGCCATATTTCGAAAAATATTGTTCTATGAAATTTTGTTTGTTAAACTCGAACTTTGAACTCAAAAACCAAAATCAAATATTCATACGTTGATGGCAACGTATAACTATATATGTAAACTATAAACATAAAAAATATTAGATGGTCAGTCGCGGCGGCGGTGCCGGCAATCGTCTCAATAACCGTCGTGGCCAGGGAGGCTTCCAAAATCGTGGCGCCACTGGTGGTGCTGGTGGTCCCAAGCCCCCGCAAAAGCAGGGCGGCGGCGGTATTCGCAAGCAAAATGCTTTTGATCGTGCCAAGAAACTTTTGGCTAAAAATGCCAACCAAAATAAAAAGAAGGAACCTACTCCTGGCGAAAAGAAAATCGAGAGGTAAGAGACTTACTACAACAATTTTTCCGAAACCAAAAAGAAAATACATTTTTTGCTGCTGCTGCTGCCCCCCAAACAACAACAAATCGAAAGATTAATTTCTTTCACCGAAAAAAAAAGAAAAACATACAAAAATTTAACCAATCTCAGCAGCAATAATATATATATTTAACTTTTAAATCGTTTTACTTAAGTACTTAGGAATTGGAATTTCTCTAATTGCGTCTCCTCATATATTTACTTAGCATTAGTTATTCTTTAGGGATATTTACTACTTTTTTCCCCTGATGCAGCTTATGTTAGTGTGTGTTTTTGGGCGTTGAATCCAGAGGGGGAGGAATATATTTAAACATAAATTAATGTGTGTTTCCAACTGATTAATTTTTTTTTAATTTAAAATGCATTATTTTAATTAAAAGCCATTTAGCAAATCACATTGTAAATTAAAGAGTGGGCTTCACTTTTGCGTTTTGTGTGCCTTTTAAAATTATTTTTTAAGTCTTTAAAGCTGAAAAGGGGAGATTAAATTGATAATTAACCTAGAAAACATATAAACATAAATTTTTACAATTTGTCTTTAAATTTTAGAGCTTAAAATTGTAAAAAAAAAATTTATTTTATTAAAAACAATATTTCGAAAGACTAAGACTGGTATCTCCCCTTTTTAATTGAAATATCATTCCATTCATGTTAAAGTCGAAATCATTTATTGATAATATTTTAATCATACATATTTAAGTGTAATTCAAAACCAGAAATATGCTGTAAATATTTAATTAATTATAATTTTTATTAATAATAATATTTTAAAGGCTTTTTAAGCCTCCTTTGGGATGGCTGATCACAAATCAAAATTCAGAATTTATCTATTTACAGCATATTTCTCTCTCTCTCGCAAATCATTCACATTCAACATAACGCATCATCATAGCTAATAAATAATAATAATTAAAATATATACTCACTTGTAACTGTACGTATCATAAGTATAAATCGCCTCGCGAACAACTCTCTCTTTTTCCCTCTAATCTTGTATTATTTTCCATAGAGCCAGAGCGCAGACGCATCTCCTTTCCCGCTGCCATTTTTAAGATCTCTCACTAATTTCCTTTTATTTTTTATTCCTTTTCCACATAAAAATGATTGAAATTAATAGCCCCACCAAGGAGTCGCCGTACGCTAGTGTGCCGAACGACATGTTCTATTGTCATCTGTGCAAGAAGCATATGTGGGACGCCAACTCGTTCGAGAACCACATCAAGGGCCGCACTCATCTGATGATGCGCGAGGGTATCGAGGAGAGCTACCGCCTCAAGGCCAACATGATCCGTCAGGAGGCCAAGATCGCCGAGCAGCTCAAGTCCATTGAGTTTGATCGCCTCAAGCGTATGGGAAAGAGCAAGCAGCGCCAGCTGGACTACTGCACCATGTGCGATCTCAACTTCCATGGCCACATCTCGACGCATCGCAAATCGGAGGGTCACTTGCAGCTGAAGAAGTTCCTGCACCCCAAGTGCATTGAGTGCAACAAGGAGTTCGCCACCCGTATCGACTACGACACCCATTTGCTGTCCGCCGAGCATCTGAAGAAGGCCGCCGAGAGCAACACCAAGGTGGGAGAGCGCAAGCGCCAGACTCTGCCCATCAGCACCGAGGAGGAGGAGACCCGTGATCTCCGCCTGCCCCAGAAGCGCAAGAAGAAGCCGGTGAAGAAGGAGGGCGAGGCTGGTGCCGATGGCACCGAGGCTGGCGCTAAGAAGGAAGGCGGCGCCGATGGTGAAGCCGCCGAGGGCGAGGAAGGTGACGGCGATGAGACCAAGGAGGGTGAAGAGAACGCCGACGAGACCAAGGAAGGCGATGAGGACGGCCTGGAGGAAGAGGAGGTGGCCCTGCCCGTGGATCCCGAGGATTGTATCCTTGACTTTGCCGATGGCGATGAGATCCCCAGCGAGGTGGACACCCGTCTTCCCAAATACAATTGGCAGCGGGCCGTTGGCCCCGGCCTGGTCTCCAAGCTGGAGTGCTACGAGTGCTCGGTGTGCAGCAAGTTCTTCGACACCGAGGTCACCGCCGAGATTCATACTCGCACGGCCACTCATCACCGCAACTTCTTGAAGTTCATCAACGAGAAGTCGAGCGACACGAAGATTGCCCAGAAGCGTGCCGCCGCCGCCATCGAGGAGAATGAGCGCAAGAAGCGTAAGATCGAGGAGACTGAGACTCCGGCCGCCGAAAGCACTACGGCCGAGGAGGAGACCGCCGAGGGAGCCGAGGGTGAGTTGTACGATCCCTCCGAGGCCACTGGCGACGATGATGATGTCGAGATGGCCGAGGACAATGCCGATGGCGAGGCCGCCGGTGAAGAGGAGGCCGAAGGTGAGGGTGAGGAGGATGCCGGCCAGGACAATGGCGAAGAAGAAATGGAGGCCCAGGAAGAGGAGGAACAGGAGGCCGAAGCTGAAGCCGAACCGGAGCCAGAACCAGAGCCAACTCCCGTCGTCGCTGCCGCCAAGCCAGCTGCAGTGCCCAAGACCCCAACCAAGGCTGCAGCTGCTGCTACCGCCGCAGCTGCCACAACTCCAGCAGCGACGCCCGCTGCCGATGCTTCCCCCTCGCCGGCCAAGAAGGCAACGCCCGCCCGAGCTGCCGCCGGGCCAAAGGCCACGCCGCAGCGACAACGTGCCCGCGGTCGCTACAATCGCTACTAATTTAGAGTCGGAGCAAGAAACGGCGTCGTAACAACGTAATTTAAACATAAAATAAAACCAATTCTACGCAAGATTTAAACAAAAAAATATACATACACATACACAACATGCCCAGGAAGGAGGGAGATTGTGGATCAATCCAATCTCTTTCTGTCCACGATGATCTGACATTTGCATACCGATTTGCATGGAAACTTTACGCAATCCTCGTCCAGCGATGAGACAGATGAATACATTGTAATCCAAGACGATTCTCTTGATACTGTGACAAGGGAGGAGGAGGGGACAACACACAACACAATACAACAACAAAAAACTTGATTGAATAAGATTTCCATACCAACTAAACTGAGCACAAGCCACAATTCTAAAACCAATTCCAAGTTCTCCTCCCAGCACTGAATCCCACTTTAAAACACAAACACACCAAGCCAACCATTCAACTTATGTAATCATATAAATTTAAACAAAATAAACAATGAAACAAAACGTAGTTGTAAAACAAATGCGAAGAGATGTGTTCTCATTTGGGTAAAAAGGCTGAAAAAATTAAAGGTAACTAAGAAAACACAAATAAACTTTCCATTAAAACTTTATTTTACATACACAAATATGCAGATATATAATTTATATATATTTAATGCTAAAAATCGCCATTTGGATTCTGAGATTATGTGAGCTGAGCATATGTGGTGGGGAAAGCTTGATATGGTAATACAAGATGGGTTATATTATATACAGCTTACGGGACTAGGAGACGCTTGTAATCCTCTCTCTCTCTTCCTTGAGACAGGATCCGCCCTGCGGTTAAGTACTTGGGTGCTGCTGTAGCTTGAGGATCGAGCGGAACGGGGACTCACTCAGTTAAAGTCCAGAGTATTGGCCTCCGTCATGGTGGTGCGCATGCGGCTCTGATCGCTCTGAGAGCGACGGAGTCCACCTGGTCGCCAGCCACTGCGCCAACGCTTGATGCAGCCCAGCAGGGACCAATTGATGGACTTGGAGCGACTCAAGACATAGACATAAGGATCCGAGGTGAAATGCAAGGCCGTCAGGACATCGGCAATGAGGAAGAAACGATTCGAAGAGGGCACCCGATTCGGGGCAATTGCCAGGGGGATGGCGATCTAAGTAAAATATTTAAAACTCATATAAAAATGATGGAAAATTATAAAATCTATTTTATTTTCTAGCTCACCATCTGAGGCATCCAGCAGATGACAAAGGAAATGCTGAGGAAGGCCATCAACTTGGCAAACTTAATCTCCACCGGTGAGGATTCGGTGGCTGCCATGGTCACGCTAACGCTTTGCCGATAATGTCTACTAGGTTGACCGCCGCGATGGCTACCACTTCCTCCACTGCCAGAGCTGAGCTGCGTCTGATAGAGAGTGGTGGCGCTACTGCTTTCCGGATCGATTTGAACGCTGGATTTATCCCTGGACACCAGATCGTAGGTCATATGTCGCTTGGCCGTGCGACTTTTGCCAATGACACAAAGCAAGGTATGGGCCACGAAGAGATTGCAGGCCACAATCACAATGCAGAGGAGGGTGCCTATAGGAAAATCATGAGAGAGCTTATAAGATCAGCTAGAAATGGAGGCAGTATTTTAGGGGTTACCAAAGATCATAAACAGCACTGCATAGGACTTGTTCCATGTGCCCTGAGCATCGCGATAACGTATGCATTTCAGCTGCTCCGGATTAGATTCGTCGATGTAGGCCCCAAAGCCCACAAATGGCAGAAACGTGATGATTACGGCTGCAATTAGTATGCTATTGATGCTTTTGCGTATCAGCTCGTAGGTGATGTGCTGCGGGTGAAATAGAAAACAAGCTTTGTTTAGAAATTTGATTAGAAAATATATATAAAAAAAATATATTTATAAAATAAATTAAAATTCCTAGGGTTAAAATCATGTTAAACATATAAAAAAGCTACATTATTATATTAATTTTATAGTTTTTCTTACATATTTTATATGTTTATTTATTATATATTAATAAAAACTCTAATTGTACAAAAACCAATTAAGGAAGCTCTTCGGGTAGACCAAGTTCTTATCCCCTAAAATTGGATCAAAGGATCAACATTAAATTTCTTATAATTAAGCCAAAAATGACTTAATTTTCAAATGGCAAACTGTTCTGTGCTAGTTTTTATTAGATTAAAAAATCTGCTTACTTAAATATGCATTTTTTCAACATTAAATTTTTTGTCAATTTTTGACAATTTTGATGATGTTACCCCTTATGAAATTTTCAAAAATTGAGTAAAATTTTTTCTTCTTTTTTTTCGTTCTAATACGGCTAGATCAATTCGGCTGTTCATGCAGATCAAGAATATATATGATTTATAGGGTCTAATATGAGTTTTTCACTGAGTTTTGAATAAAATTCTGAATGCTGACCCTTTGCAACATCATTGTGTTGCCAGCAACAAAAAAGTTGCGCAACATGTTGCTAGCCACATTTTCTTGCGCATTTGTTAATGTTGTATTTATTTTATTATTTTTATATAAAAAACATAATGAAACTGTGGTTTTAAACCATTTAAAGACAATCCCAATTGCCCACTTACTTATTTTTAAGCGTTAACATTTTATAGCATACATTTAAAAGCCATTTAAATTGATTTCAAATTCATTCAGAAATTTCCTTTTCATCCCCAATTGTAAGGGTTGTGTTAAGCGATCTCCCCCCTCACAAGGTTTTCCATTTTCATGAGGGTTTAATGGGTCATTGCTATAAACATACCTTGTGGTAAATAAAGGGCCTTGCCAGGGCCATCCACCTTTCGGCAGCCATCACAGCCGCTATACAGCCAGAACTGAGGCCAAAGAACCGCCATACCACATGACCCACACAGTCCAGACGCATAAAGGACTGATGGACCTCCTCGGAAAGGTTGTACTTCAGCACCGATGTGGTCAGCATACCCAGCAGTGCTAACAGATTATTGGTGGCCAGGCATCTAGAAAAAAAAACAAAGAAGAGTGGGTGGAAATTAGACAGGCACGAAGTACCATACCCATAAATTCAGGATGGCTTAAGCTTTATTTCATTTCGGGGCCTCGTAAATGGGATAATAAAAATCTTACACTCCATTAACGCCCAGCCAACACATTCTCGGGCTCTTTAATAAATAAAAGTATAGGAAAGTTTTGTAATAACATTTTCGGTTTGCAATTAATTGGCACTTTGATAAGGCGGAACTTTTAATTATACGCGAGAATAGCTCAAAAAGCTGTCCCCATATGGCCGAAACAACTAACCGTTTTGGGCCACTCGAGACGTGATCGGAACATTAAGCAATTTCAGATAAGTAAAATGTATAATTCAGATAATAAATAAAAAAGACATTATAAATAAATGGATATCTTTTGTGTAAAAAAAAATGGGTATTGAGCTATGCCTTAAAAATAAACTTAATAATTACTTTATTTTAATGAGTTTATATGCAAAGCGAGTGGAGAATAAATAATTTAAAAATTATGTTTAATGTAAAGTATTTTTATGGGGAATATTATTAATAGGTCTTTTTTAAAGATAACCAAGATTTTATTTATGTTTATTATTTATTAATCAAAGCTGTCTGTTCCTGGCTTTCTTTGAATTTAATTTAGTATAAAAACCATTTTATTTTATAAGAAATTGTGTTAAATTTAGCTAATAACTAGACTATCTAATAATTACTTTATTTTTACACCCACTTAAATTATATTTCCCCCAAATTAAGCTATAATAAACCTGAAAATACCCAAAAACTAAGACGCCATTTCCCCCTCCTGACACCCTGAGATATATATGCGTCTGTCAATAGTGAGTTTGATTAAGTATTTCCCTTTTATTGGGCTCCATAAAAAATTCCATTTGTGGGTGAAATGTTTGTGTATATTCTAGCTTTGATTGTTTTTTTTTTTTTTATTCAGTTGACACAGGAAACTCATTTGTCTCGCCCAGCACAGAGATGATGAGAATATCATGTATATAAGTAAGTTTTTGTCGTAATGAAATAAAATAGAAATGCGCCGCCTGCCTGGAATAAAAATAAAATGGGGGATAGGCGGTTCTTTTGGGTGTGTGGGATAATCTCTGGTGGATGGGGGTTTCCCCCTATGCACTTGTTGCTGATGCAAAAACTATTAAAATTTCAGTTTATGGTGCAGTTTTGTAAACGAAAAGCTAAACCGAAAACTGTTCATTATACACCATGAATTGACTTTTCTGAGAGAGAGGGGCCCCCTGTTTGTTGTTGACCTGTTGTGCTCTCATGTACTTTCAATAGCAAAACTCATTGTTTGCTTTTTTTTGGTTGATGTGAGCAGGGAAATTCATATATTGGCATTTCTATGCCAGTTCCTGGAAAGTGGGTGTGGTGATGTCATTGGGTTGCTTTGCCCCGATTTATTGAGTGCCAATCACCGGAGCTCGTTCAATCAATCAAATTACAGATCAAAGGGCTCACTGCTGAGTGCCAAAAGGAGGCATCACGTTCCGAGTTGGCATTCGGTTTAATTTCTTTTCTGAGACTCCCTTGATGCCTCAAAATTTCTGCTGTCGCTGGCAATTTACGCATATTACGCATACGCAGTGGTGTCTCAGCAGAAAATAAAGGGCAACAAATTGGAATTATGTTCAGTGAAACGGCCTTATGGGAGTTATGCTGATAAATGGGAAATAAATTGTGATAAATATTCTTAGTAAATGCTTGGGGGATATGGAAAATGCATTTGATTTAGCAGAAAATCAATGTAAGTTGTAAAGACAATTTTTTTAACATTATGTGTAAATAATAAAGTCATGTTTTATAATTTATTTCTTAAAGAAAAATAGTTCTTTCTTATTATTGAAACCGCAAATAAAATTTCAGACTTTTTGATTTTCAGGAAAAGTGTTTAAAATAAAAGATACACTTTTTGTCATCTTTAAGATATAGCTTCTTAATTTAAACAAATTTTTATATATTTTGTATAAACCTTATGAACTTTTTATAATAAAACTAATACATTTTTTGTTATATCAAATTTTCTATACAAAACCTTCAACTTTTCACAATTTAATCATGCAAATAAATTTGCAGTTTTTTCCTTCTAAAAATTGTGAATGTAATTCCTTAAAAAATATATACAAAAAATATACAAATATATTTTTCAAGCTCCAATCTCCTGTCTTCAGTTACACAGTTAAGCTTTTAATGCATTCGCATGGCTTGCATTCCCACACTAACGATAAAGCTGGCCAAAACAGACGCGAATATGGCTAAAATCGGACAGCTGAAGCACATGGGAAACACATAATAAATTAAATAAATTCCAACACTGATAAGATATGACGCAAAAGAAAACCAAACAAAACAATTTAAAACCATGCAAATCGGGGCCCGCATAGGCATATATACCATATAATCAATCGAACACTATTGACTGGCCGCTGTTGGGGAGTTGAACAAACTTACATAGCCATGAACTGGCCGCAAACAGTCACAAACATTAAGTGCATAAAATGAGTAGCTAGTTTTACACTAAGAAAAAAATAGGGGACTATATAAATTAAGCTTAAAAGGTTCGATATTCTGAATTATAAAGATTGTTAGATATTTTTAATGAAAGAATTTAAGTAGATAATTAATAAGAGCATTACTTATTTGGTAAATTATGTGAATTTTTAATACCTAATTGTTTTAAATTATTTAATCGATTTTTTGATTTGCTTTTTTTGAATTTGCTTGCTATTTGAATTATTTATATAATAAAGTATTTATACAATTTGCTTGCTTTTTTAATTATTTAAATAATAAAGTAATTATACAATTTGCTTGCTATTTTAATTATTTAAATTATAAACAGAGCGAAAGACTAACACCCCTTGTACTTGGTTAAACAAATTATTAGTTCTGAATAAATCTTTCCCACTTATTGCTAATTTTTTTAAGCATTTTCTTTCATTGAGTTATAACTATTTACGTTTTTTTTTACCCTTTAAGTAGTAAATTTAAGTTTACTAAGTTAACTTGACTGAATTTACTTTGTACCATAATTATATTTGAACATTTTGTTTTACATTCTGTCAAAAGCAAACTTTGGACAGAAAATAAACTTGTTATTAAGCTGTTTAATAAATTCATTCATGGATTGTTAATATTTGCTTGAATTTTATTTGAAATAAATTGAGATTTAACACTAGAAAAACAAAATTATATTGTAAAATATGACACAAGATTTAGTAAGATAAAAAATATGGCACTTTATTTTTGCAATAAAGAATTTATGGGAAAGTACAAAGAGTTTACTTTTCTCAGCTGTTTGATGAACTTTGGGCAGTCTTTAAAAAATATTACAATGCAGTATCATATCCATATAATTATTTTTAAGATTTTTAATTATTAAAATTTTTCTGTGTATAGTTAAACTTACCGCAACATGAGTGTATATTTGCTGTTTTTGTTGTGCTTTTTGCGCGCCAAAATAATAAGAGCCAGGGAGTTACCGATCACCCCCAGGCCCATGACAATGGTGCTGAAGATCAAACGATTCCGATTCGCATAGAGAGCCTTGGTGACAGTGGAGGATGTGCCATTCTGTGGCCTCAGCAGCAGCAGGTCCAGCACAGGTGTGGTAGAGGCTTCCATGATGATAATTACACTTGATTGCCGTTGCAGTTGGTGAAAATGTATCTCTCTGGTTTAGTTTAGTTTTTTCTCTATTTTATTTTTTTTTGTTTTTCACAAATGAGCCTGCTGCAGAGACCACATATTGAGTGGCAGCTGGAAACTCGTTTCGATACTATTTTCCTCAAGACACTAAGACACTTAATTAATGATTAGAGCGGCGTTCGACACTGGATTAACCCGACCACCGATGCCATATATATGGATATGGATATACGATTCGAGTGCGAGGAGCCCGTCTGCAGTCAGCCAGGCGTCGATTTAGAATGAGTGTTGCTAGTTCAGCGTCGGCTGCTGCTGCTCGCCGATAGCTCCAAGCTATATAAGCTCCATACAGAAGTGGGGGTGGTGGTGGCTGGGGGCTGCTCTGGGGCTTTGGCTCCTTGGCCGTCGCTCAACAGTTGGCCGCCACTCGTGCTCGGCTCTGGGATCGGAAGCCAAGTGGCTCGTGCGTGCTGCTTCTTCACTGTTGGTGGTCGGATATAGCGTATATATCTGTATATATATATTTTTTATACCCCTGTGAGCCACTACCCCATCGAAAATGCACAGCTCGTGCCGGTGGCGGTGAACGTGTGTCAGAACTTTCGGCATGGCAAGACAAATTTTATTGTTTTTATACTCTTAAAAATTGGGGGAATACCTAATCTAAGCATTTAGAAAATAATCATATTTTTGGGGGGTTTTTCAAAGGTTTAAACAATTATGAAAGTCAAAGAAAAATGGTTTAAAATAATTTACATATAGGAATATCAAGAAAACTTTTACTAAAAATTGTTAAAAAAAATTGAGTTATAATATTAATATTATTTTTATAAGTAGGGTATCAATAAGGTTACGAAAACCTTTTAATTTCTATTTTAAAACATTCTTTATAATATTTTATAATTAGATTAAATTATGATGAATGGTTTTATGCAGAATATTAAAAATAAGCTTATTTATATATATTTCGATAATCTCAATATCTCAATAAAAAAACCGAGAAATGAATTACTATTTATTGTAAAATAATCTCATAAGTAGTAACTTTTATTCCTTTATTATGTAATAACAAATAAAGCTATTGGAGCTCTCTTAACCATTAAAAAAAATAACCAAAAATCTATGAAATTATTTAAAAAAATGATTATAATTTTGTTAAAAAGTATAAAAAAGTTGTATAATTATTTAAAAAAAAAAATTATATACCATTTTTGATTATTTAAACTCTGAAAATACATAACAAAGTTTCTTATAGAAATGTAAGCATTTTAAATTACATTTCCCTCTCTTTCCATAAAAAAATAACAAAGAGCATTTCTATATTCACTTTACTTTATTTCCCGTGCCATGCCTTTTGATTAAGCTTTCGGCATTTTCAGCCCCAAAATTAACAATTGAAATTTCTTTCCTTTTTGTAATTTTATTTGGTTTCCAAATAGTAATTTCAATAAACAATTCCAAAGCCAATTCTTCAAAAAGAAAAACAAAACAAAACAAAGAAAAAAGATTATAGAAGAAAATGAAAGAGCAAAGCAAAATTATTGAATCATTGCAAATCTATATTGTAAAATAACTGAGAAATTAATTAAGTACATTTTTGGATACCAAAGATGAAAGCCTCGCATACTTGCATTTTAAATGGGAAATTATTATTGATAAAACGGAAGCCGGCTATCGACAATGCGGCGGCGATCCATTTTCGGGGTTGGTCTTTGTTGTGGCGACAACGGGGCGTATGAGGAACCTGAAATTAAATGCTACATCTGCCGATGGAATGGAATTAACGAGCCTGCGGCTGAGCCTGCTGACGTCGTCCTTGTTGGCGCGAAATTAAGGATGAAGTATCATCATCCCAGGACCAACATCCCGAAGGGCCATCATTCCGAAGGTTCCTTCAGACGTCATGCGGTTGTGACTATTTTTAGTTAATTCAGCCGAAAGGCAACAATAAACACAAAATGAAATGTGGAATGTTTCCAACTGAATTTTGGGTGTCCCTTTTTCGGAGGAGTGCTGTTCATTTGTCCTTTTTGAGGGATAAATGGGGAATTTTTTAAGGGGAATTTAAGTAGAATTTTTGAGCCTGGAAACATAGTTTAATTCTCCAAAAACATTAAAGATTTCATAATTATATTTATGGGAATTATGTAGTGCTTGATTTAGTATTTGTTTTAATTTAAATATAGATTTTTTTTAAAGTATTATTTACGAGAATTTATTGTGTTATTTCTTTGATTATTTTGTTATAAAGATAATTATAAAGATTTTATGATAATATTTTAGGTAAAGCTCTACCTTGTTTTTTTATTTGTATTACCATAAATACTGATTATTTTTAAAGATTTTTTAACACAATTTATTGTGCAAATTCTTAGACTATTTTTATAAAAGAAAATGAAAAGTATGTTAAACAAAGGTAAAATTTTATTATAATTACGATTTAATTCAAAATAAAATAGATAATCAAACCCTTTAAAAATATTTATATTTATTCATTTTATTTATTTTATTTTACGTAAATTATTGCTAAAGTAAATATTTTTTAAAACCTTTTCCGTTTAAATATTTTTGAGATCTCTATAATTTCTAAACCTTTTTTTGGTCACCTCTATTTCCCTCTCTGCATCCTTGTTATTCTCTTAAAAAGGATATATATTTTTGGTGTCTATTAATTGTGTCGGCCTGAAATTGGATGCCCGAAAAACAACGTTGACAGCAGCCCATATATTTCTCGTCCTTCCGCTGCGTGGGGGTAGCGACAAAAAAAATTGTACTTTTCCTTTTTTCGGGTTGACTGACCTCTGACTTCTTCCCCCCAGGAGAGTTCGTCCTTTGTACAATACGTTTGCAAAATTAAATGAATAAATAATAACGCACTATTTGCACTCATATTAACGCCGCACTTGGCCCAGACATAAAGCGGCTGATTAATGGGGCCAGAATTGTGGCCAACTTATGAGGGGGAGGCGGAGTATGAGGTCATGACAATTCACCATCGTTGTTTTTCTATTTATTTAAACCTTAGAGTAATGTTAGTACTGTTTTTAATCAGACAAATCAGTGACTGAACTTTAAGAGACTTGCCGGAACTGCAATATCAATAATGATAAGACTGTGAATGCTGGTGACTCTTTCACCTTTCCTTGTAAGTGTCCATGTAAACATTGGAAATTTATATACTCTTTCTAGAAGGGTATCCGGAAAAGTGTAGTTATGATTTTATAAATATAATTATAAATGATTATAAGTAATTTGGTCTTTAAATTTAAATTAATTTCATCATCAGGCACTATTTATTTTTTGAATTTAGTTAAAAACATTTATTTTAATCAGTTCCTGCGCCTACGAACTATACGAATTTAAGGCATAAGAACTCTAGTTCAAGATAATTCCAGAGAAGTTCCAAAAACCCATGTTTTATATATTTTTTTGGCATTAAAAAATATTTAAAAAATTAAAATCATTCTGAAAAAAGAAAATATTCTGTAATATTTAAAGAGTATTGCCCAATGAAGCCCCAATATCAATTGCATTATCTATGTCTAGCTTCAACCCGAGGGCAATTGCCCTAAATGACTCACTTTTTGCACTCCTGCAGTTGATAGATATAAAAAATATAGCTCAGGGTCGTTTTGGGAAATGGTATTGCAAAGACCTTGTGACTCTATTAGGTTTATCAATGAACTGTTTATGGACTGTTACTGATATTTCCCACGTTTTAATGGCCCATTAGAAACAGCAGGAACCCAAAGCTCAAGATTAGGTTATTAAAACTACAAAATACTTGCCTTGAACCCAGACTTTTTGTGGAAAGTGTGTGGCCGGACAGTAAGTGCATTTTGCAATGCCTTGAATTTTGCATAACAAACAAGAACTTCAATTGAATGGATCTCTTGATACTCAAGAGACTCCGAGAATGTTTTTATGGGAGACAGGCGCATACCAAAAACAAACAAAAAAAATATCAATAAGCATCGTTAACAGAATATTAAAAGGCGTCAAAACGAACAATTAATAGTAGAGTTTTTGCCGGGTGTCCGAAATTAAGGGGTATTATTATTTCAGACACGCACCAACGACAACGACGCGTGGAAGTCCAAAGGGTAAAAACAGCAGAAAGAAAGATTCAAAAGAAAAACAAATGCAAATTACCACAGAAATTGAAACAAACGACACAAATGCATGGTTAATGTTTTTTGTTCTGAGGTATATAAGCTTGTATATATATATTTATTCATGGATGTTCTGTATACATATATAGTTTTATTCGTTTATAGCGTTTTATGCACAGTGTTCGCTTTTCATTTTTTTTTAAATATTTTAAATTGTGACACAGAATTTTCGTTTAGCATATTTAGGAAACTTTCTTTCAGTATTTCTAGATATATATATATATATATTGCACTATATATAAAAGCTCAAGCTGTTGGCTGAGTCAACTACTCTTAGTAATAAACATTTAAAAAAAATAAACCAAGCGAATTACTTGGACAATATTATAAACAAAAATTCACTAGCTCATCCTTCATATCCCTCCCACACACTCGCTCATAAACACACACATTTGGCTGTAATGTGTGCGTTTGTTTGGCGAACAATCACAGCAGTCGAAAACAAATTACATACAAAGACATATAGTACATGGGGAAAAACTAAACAGGAAATCGATTGAAACTAAATTTGGCGTAGTTGCTTCATCATCTCTAGATGCGACTGCAGAAATTATATAGCAGCAGTTTATCCTCGAAATGATAGACATTGTTAATGTGCCGCAGCACCCGTCCATCGACCAGGTGTCGGGCATAATGCACAGCCTCCATGCGATCCTTGGACAGGCCCACCTCAATCAACCAGCTGACGAACTCGCTGCCATAGAACACCTTGCGATACACTCGAATGCGCCATCTGAAAAAATATATATATTGAGATTTTAGTATGTATTTTGGCAGATTTTATATAAAACCAAACCTAAGACTACCTCAAGCTTAGTAAAGAAATGGAGTTAAGGTAAGTTAAAGTAAACAAAAAGCTAAGCTTCTAGCTGGGAATGCATATCGAAAGGATATGTTGTATATAAAAAAAAGTTTTTAATTAATTTTTCTCTCTTTTCATAGACATTTGTCAAATATATCAAATTGTATATCGATTTATATAAATTTCAAAGCTAAAATATCGATTTCTTTTTAACTTTCTCATTAAATTTCGATAAATAATCGTTAGTTTCTGATTTAACGAAACAAAATTCACTCGCCATACTTACTTAACTTAATTAAACATCATTAATTATGCTTATTCCTAATGCTGCTTAAGATTCTGAGGCAGAGAGGAATTTTTTTTTTTAAACAAAAACTCAACTAAAAACCTTTTCCTAAAAGGAAACATTTCTCTAAGCTAAAAACTAATTTTCCAAACCCACCTTCTGTCCTTGGCAATATCCTTCTTGCAGTTCTCCAAGTGATGATTGCGGAATTGCTCGCAAATATGCTTGGTTTCCGGACGAACATTCGACCAATGCGGCAGACTCACCACATTGGCTCCATACCTATAAATAAAATAAAAGAATTAAACATAAAAAAAACTATTTAATATCTAGAAATTAAACCCCAAACTCACCACAACTTGCGCCATAGCTTCACCACAGGCATTAGCAGCTCGCCCATGTCGGTTATAAACACGGCCAACACAATTAAACCTTGACCAAAGTTGAGGAAGGCATCAAGGAAACTCAGCTCTAGATATATCCCAGACATGCCCTCCATGACCAGCGTCCAAATGGACACAGCCAAACCCACAAACATGGAGCAAAGCAGGATAATCAGTAGGACAGTATGCTTCAAAGTTTGATGTTCATCAGTGTCGCTGGTGTGTTCCAAGGGCTCAAGTCCCCGCCGATTCTGATCCTCATAGCGTTCGATTATCGTCTGACAGCTTTGGCGTGAGGTACTGGGACCGCAGTTAAAGGAGCTGCTGCACATTTGGTTGCGAATTCTGTGGGGAAATATTAAGAATTAATATTAAATATTACATAAAAAACAACCATAACTCACTCTTCTGTGCGTGGAGCTGCCTCTATCTTATCCAGATCCTTGTTGGCCCGCTGACGTGTTCGGTTCAGCAAATCTTCAATGTCCACAACCACAGTGCTGGTGGTTGAGGGCGTAGTCACTGAACCGCCGCCTGAACAGCAAGTGCCATTGCCAGAGCCACAACCGCCGCCGCCTCCAGATGCTGCTCCTGCACTATTTCTGCTGGCTGGCAATCCGGCAGCTGTGGGTATCATTTCATCATCATCCGAAGAAGAGGAATAGGAGGTAGTGCGCACACTCTGCCTTATGGAGGCATGATCCGTTTGACTTAGCAAATTGGTGGTGGAAATGGTCGAGTGCAGGTCAGAAGATTCTGCGGAAAAGGTTTAAAATTTAATTTATTTTATAATTTTTTTTGTTAGGTAAACCTACCCGACTCCGGATTGGACAACTCACGTGCATAAGTCATGTACTTTTCATAGCGTTTCTTATAACGCTGATGCAGCACCAAGCAACCCACAGTGACTGTAAATGATTAAGAATTTAATGAGTTTAGAGGAGAATTAAAAGGCAATAAATTAAATAAATAAAGAACTTAAGTTTAAATCAGATTGAAAACTTTACAAGCATCATTTTATGGACCTGACAGACCTAAGAAAGAGCAAAAAAAACTCTTACAAAAGGTCTGCCTTTGGTCTTTGAATAACTCTTCAAATGCATTAAGTTTTTCATCATTTTCTAAGTTAACATTAAATAAAATAAAACAAAATCTTACCTATAAAGCACATGACAAGCATAAACACCGAGATGGCTGCCTGGGCATTGCCATACTGAAAGCTGGGATTATGCTTCTCTCCCGACATCACGTTCGAGTCGAAGGCCACCAAAAGACCCGAAATTAAGGCTGGCACACCCCAGGCAAACACCAACTAAATCCGAAAATTAAATATTTAAATAAGAAAACCTTAACAAATGAGTAAATATAAACATTTACCATATAGGGCCAGAGTTTCAGCACAAAACACAAGCTGCGACACTGCAGGAAGAGCAGAGAAATGGCCAAAAGACCCGTCCACAGCCGAGTGCTATAAGTGCCTATGTTGAAGAGGAAAAACTGCAAATACAAGGGCCAGCGGTGGACATGCTCCATCTTGGACCACAGTATAACGCCTATGCAGCACATGAGCTGTGGGAAAAACAAAAATTAATATAAGAAAAATCAGAAAACCTCGTTGACCAACCTGCGACAGCACCAGACAAAAGGTAATCCTCTGCGGCATACGCTTAAATCTCTTGGTAACAATCAACAAAGCCAACATACAGCAACAGGCCGCCGCTCCAGCCACGCTAATGTCAAACGAAAAGGCATCCAGCTCGTGAAGATAATCCAATGGCTTCAGATTCGTCAGAGAGATCATTTTCGCTGAGATAAACATCAGAGGAGCCGAGATGAATGTGCAAAAAACCATGCTGCGAGCAACCTACACACAAAACGCAGGTAAAGAATATGTAATTAATGACAGGCAGCACATTGACTTTCATGCCATTGCCACTTACCAATTCCACCTCCATGTTGTACTGTGTGGCAATGACAAAAGCCCCGGGCGCAGCTGGAAAGGTGCCGTAGAGAAAGCCAAAGGTGCTCAGCTCTGTAGTGTCATTGAAGTTCTGGCCAGACTGCATAATGTTAACCGTCTGACGGATGACCAGCGGAAGCACCAGTCTGTCGAAGGGAAAGGGAAAGCTCACTCATTGACTTGCAAAATATCTCGAAATTTGAAACTCACATCTTAACCAATATGAGAACGCCGGGCAAGAGGAAGCCAGTGCTCTTGCGCTCTGAACCCGTTCCTCCTACGATTTTCAGTCCCAGCAGAAACAAGGCGGTGGCGGAGAAACTCTGTCCAAGGGTTCGCAGAGTGCTGGACACCATTTCGGGCAGGCCATGGGGAAAGAGGAAGCCACCGGCTACACCCAGCAGGGTCATGAGCAGCAAAGGATTGAAAAACAGCGCCACAATAGTGTTGAAAACCAAAATTGAACGCTCGCCCAGACAGCGATTGCGTTTGGCCATTTGTTCGGCGGGACAGGTTTCGGGACAGAGAGGCGGATTGCGGGTCTAAAAAAGGGTTTACAAAATTAGTTATTTCATTTGTTTGGATTCCTTATTTTTAAATACTTACCACATCCTCTTTGTTCCTAACAATCTTGGAGATTTCCATGAGCACCAGACCTATGGGATTCAGTATGGCCAGCGAAATGGGTGCCATTAGGTACAAATAAGAGGCATATTCCGGGTGGACATCCTTGTAGAGGGCCATAACTGTAAAGAAAATAAAGAAAAGTTATAAATAAACTTTGAAAAATCTTCTTTTTTTGAAGAAAAACTCTTAAAATCGTTTCTCTAACTCACCTATGGGATAACCAATGGCAAAATCATTGCTCTGCGTACAAAAAATGGCCATTAATCCTCCCCTGGCATAGTTCAAAGGTCTGGCCACCAGCAGGGAGATGATCAAAACCGAGAAAAACACCACTGCCTTGGACACCAGCATGGCCAAAAGGAAGCTCCAGTTGACAGCATTCCAATTCAGTTCCACCAGCGACAGGAAGATCAATGAGGGCAAAGCAAAAGTGCCCACAAAGGTGCCCAATCCTTTGGTTTCCGCATTGCTAATAATCTTGAAGCGGCCGGCAATGTAACTGCAAAAAAAAGGAGAAAATTAGTCGTGTAATCAGGTTGTTAAGGCGGCCACACCCCCTATTTATTTTAAGTGCAAACAAAGCCGGAAACTCTTAATCGCATATCACCAGAGCCACACGTGATCCCCTGGTAAACCAGTTTCATTTCGGTCTGTCACTTGGCCAATACAACAACCACGATTTGTAAATGTTTTCTTATTTTTCGTGTTTTGTTTATATTCGTGTGAGTTTTATTTATATTTCACACTTGTATAATATATATATTTCAGTCTGCCTGTCGGATTGTCTGGTAATCTGGAGTAGGGTGTACTTCCCCCTCTGGCTGGCTGGCTGGCTGGGACTTGGAACTAGTTGAGCGACCTTTCCTTATGACTCAATCGGATTTATTACCACCTTTTAACGAGCGGGATTTATGGCAAATGTTTTTGATTTTATTGTAGGGAAGTACCTGCAAAAAAAATCTCTTATCTGTTATCTGTTATCTCTGGCAGATGTGCGGGTCATGTATTGTTTAAGTTCATCTTTGGAATTCTGTCGGAAAACCATGTGTCAGAGACTTTATATAAAGATATGTCTGTGGGAGAGCTTTTTCTTAGGAATGTGAGATAGTTGTGAACATTATCTATGTTTGCTAAATTATAGTGTGTAAAAACAATGCGTTCTGGAAGAGGTTACAAGACATAAACTGATAAGGAAGAGGTTCTACATAGGAAGTTTAAGTTAAGGAGAGGTTAGGATCCATAAAATACTCTATAAATACCATAAAGAAATAGTTATATTATGTTATTTATAGCTTTAAATAACTATGGTTTATTATATATTAAATTATTCATTATTTGAAGCTATAAATACAACAAAAAACAAGCTGTTTTTATATTATTTAAAGGTCAAAATAATTATATATAAGAAATTATTATTCTTTAGACCTACAATGAATTAAATTCTGGCTTTAAAATATTTTTTAGCTTCATAAAATGTAAGAAAAGTCAAATATTTTAAGCTTAAATGAATAAATTTATTTTATAGGCCATAATTTCCTCAGACTTTTCAGTTTTAACAGCTGTTTTGGTCCCTGAGACTTTTATAAAAAAAAACCTAAAGTAACTGAAAAAGTCAACACAAATATTTCCTTATTTACTTAATTTTATTTGTAGAGCAAAACAAGTGTTCTAGAAAGTCAGTCAAGAGGAAAAAACAGAAATTAGTCAGCTGAGAAAAAAACTACAACTGGTTGTTATGTATTTTTTTTGTGTTCTTTCAAGTGCAAAGAGAAATCTTAAATGACAAAAAAGTAAAAATAATACAAAGTTTAGAAGCTGAAATCATTTACAAGACAAAGAAACAACTGCCAGCTTCTAGATTAAAACTGTTTACATTTATTATTAACTATTTATAAGCCCTCCTTATCAAGTCTAAAATTCTCCCACAAAGAGCTCAACAATACCACAAAGATTCATCATTCAAACAACTTGATTAAATATAATTTTCAATCTGATAACAAATCGTAAAAGCTGAATTTAATTGCGTTACGAGCACCACTTAAAACTGGAATTTATGTGCATCTTTGTCGTGTTGTTACCCTATAATTAAAGGGGTTGAGAGGAATTTATATTATTTTTAGATGGATGTTCTCTAATAATACTTGATTTTGAAGTTAATTTTCTGTAATAATAGTTGAGGTAATTGTTTAGTTTATTAATTCTTGTAAAATATATTTTATAATGAGTACATTTCTGGTTTTTATTTATATTAAAAGCTCGCTTTTTGTGCTCAAAATTAACCTAAAATTATAGTAATTACTTATAAAGGTTAAAAATTCTTTATTAAAAATATTTTGAAATATTAAAAGTTAGCTTTATATGCCCAAAATAACCCTTAAATTGTTTAACTTTCCCTTTTCTGGTTTTATTTCTGGTAAAAGCTAAGTTTTAATGCTCAACATGAACTTTAAATTAAATAATTTCCTCCAAAAAAAGGTTCAGAATGACTTTTTAAAAATATCTTTATAATTACTACGTTTTTTGTTATATTTATATTAAAATCTATTTTTTAAAAATTCCAAATTTTAATTATAATAATAAATGAATCTCAATAAAAGGGTATTTTCCGTGTTGAGTGTAAAAAACCTCCCTAAAATTTAATTCAAAAAGTCAGAGATGCCAACGAACGGGGCGCGAAAACTGTTAAGTAATACATTTAAATGCAGCCGGCTTTGTATGATTATATTCAAGCTGTTTTGTTATTATTATTTACATTATACATTTGATTGAACAGTTGTCAGTCAGGGTGGCGGAGGTGCATCTGTCTCCTGGGTCTTTTGTTACTTTTTGGCATGCATATTGCCCCAGTAATTGGCGGTGATCGGTAGACAAATCGGTAATTGCGATTACATAATCCGCATATATAAGTACAGACCAAATATTGCCTCAGGTGGAGTGGATTGTTGTTGTTTATTTACAGGCCTTAAATGCTAAACACTGTTTGGTGCAAGGTCATTTTAGTAATTGTTTTGTTGATTTTCTCTACGGTTTTTTTTTGTTTGTATATTTTTCTCTCGTTTTCTCGCACTCTCTAAACGTTTTTACGTTTTACTTTCGATTATTGCCCAGTTGGCAATTAAGTTTCGGCTTAGATGCATACATCAAGATTGATATGGAAATTTACATATGGCTGCCTGCAACCTAAGTAATTATTTTTTAAAATTTAATAGCAAACTTCACGGCAATTTCCCAGGAATTAGTTCAGTTTTTTTTGTTGTGAAATCTCTATTAAATTTAATTGCTTTTCAAAGTCAAGAAAATCTGGGAAACTATTAGAAAACCCAAGGAAAACCTAAGAATTTCCCGGTAACAAAAGGTTTTGTGAGTTCAAATACTTTGCCGCTGAGTCAATCAATCAATTTATCAGGTAACGATTTTTATGACTAATCGGAAATTTTTGTAATTTATGTAAAATAAAACCTTTTTGAAGCCGCCACACAAATTTAGCATAACATTTTCTTGCTTTGCATCCGCAATTAAACATTACAATTGCAGCTTTAAATTAAACAAAAAAACAAGGCAATAAAATACTGATTCTTTTTTTATATATATTTAACACTCATTTTATGTTGTTTCTGATAAAGAAATTCTAAAAGGGTTGCCATTCAGAATCCACAATTATTTCCTTGTTCAAACCCATATTTTATTTCTGTTCCATTTCCCTGACTCGCTGACTTGCCAAAATTTTAACCCAAATAAATCTCATATTCCCCATAAATAAGCCTTCTAAAAATAACCCAGAATAAAAATTTAATTTCACTGATTTAAGATAATTGTTTAGTGTTTGTGTTTGAAAAAAGGCAATCGGGAGTACGCACAGACAGTGAGACAGCAGTTTGCCGCAGAAGATTATAAAATTCGAGTGTCCACCGATAAGTGGGGCTGCAGAAATAAATCAGTGAAATTGAAATGAAAGGGACAGTGTGCGACATACGAACACTTTCCTGGACAGCACGTCGTCTATAGCCACTTGGGTCTTATGATAGTTGACAGTTGATAAGGTGGAACAATGCCTGGCCAGAGTTCAAAACCCCCTAGGGATGTGCCAATATTGAAATTATAATGCTGAAACTATCAATTGATTAATACCATATCATTCGAGTTGGGAAATTGAATAGGAAAATAAATTCAAATATATGTACATGGGTTTTTGTTTTGATTTTAGTTAAATCACATCTCGAGGAATTTTCTTAAACAATCGAAATAAATTCTAGTTTAGAAAGCTTATTATTGGGGTTTATTTTTCCTGAATTGTAGAGCTCAAATGGTTATTATTTTTCATTCGAAAAAAGAACAGTTGTTGATGAAAGATAATTGTTGTTATTATAATAAATACCACAATTTGTTTGTGTTGGAAAAAAGGAAATTTTACTATATTTTTTTTAGGTTTCTTGTTGCTTTTTTTACGTCTAGCTTAGAGAGTTTTTTTCAGGCGTTAATTTAAAGTATAAATATTTTTTCATGTATGATAATAAATTGTATATTTGCTTTCCAAAGAAGCTTTGCCTGTGCCTGATACGATTTATAAAAATTAAATAATTAAATAATATACAATATTTGTGCAAAAACTCCTTTTTATTATTAATCAATCTGAAGACTGCTTTTTCTTTTATTATCAAAGTTTGGGGTTCAAGGTAATTCGAAACCAAATGTCCAATAAGTGTGCCACGCAGCAATTTATGTGATTTTATGAGCCCTTAAAAACTATCATAAAGTTTTTAATGACTTGGCAACGATTTCTGATAAACTGGTTCGTGCCAGAAAGATCTCATTATTCTGCTGATATTTCAATTGAAATATTTGCAACCCCCTCAATTGGCATTTTTTAAGGGTGAAAACACAAAAAAAAAACCCACTTTACCATATGTGCAAAATCGATAAGTAATCCCATAAAGCATGCAGCTTGAATACCAACCCGCAAATGATAATGCCGAAGCACTGGACCAGCGCCGGATAGAAGTTGTTCATGGAGACGCCGCCATCGTCGGCGCGTGGCGAGGCGGTGCCATTGGCGGCGGCGGCGGGGGAGGAACTGGAGTTCATGGCCACAACCGTGGCCTCTGTGATGGCTGCCGACAGTCGCTCCTTGGCATAATACATGGCGCTATCCATGGCGGAAATACACCCAATCCGGAGCGTGTGGTTAAAGGTTAAAGTTTACTATTTGCACGTCATGGCGTTGGGGGTGCTCCTCGGGGCAGCGACAACAGCTGATGGGCCGTGACGTCAAAGGGAAGCAGCTGCAGCTGCTTATTGAATTTTCGCCTGCCTTGAGGCTGCTACTTTCTTTCTATTTTTTTTTGTATTTTCCACCTTATTTACGCAGTTTTGTTTGCTAATACTTGGCAAAGTTGTTTGTTGCTGTTTGTTGTTGCTTTTTTTATGTGTATTTTTAGCACTCGCTTTTAAGGCTCAAAAAAGAGGTGGAAAAAATCAGCAACGCCCAGCTGGCTGCTTCGTTTTCATCGCTTCGCGTCGCGCATTTTACAATCGACAGATTCGCCGCGCACTCGCTTTGAACAATTATTTCGTGTGCCAAGCGCTTGATTAAATTAATTTACAAAGCGAGTTTAACCGACGGTTTTGCTAGAGGTGCAAAAAAGGCGATTGCAACATCGATTTCAATATCGATACAATCGATTTCAATAACGATACTATCGATTTCAATGTGGGCATGAATTCCCAATCGGTAAAAGCTATCGGGCATGAATTCCCAATCGGTAAAAGATATCGGGCATGAATTCCCAATCGGTAAAAGATATCGGGCATGAATTCCCAATCGGTAAAAGCTATCGGGCATGAATTCCCAATCGGTAAACAGCTGAGAAAGTGTGACCGTGGCAGAACACAGGCAAAAATACCATTCTGTGCCAATGAAAACGTACTAAAATAACCCAAAGAATAAAAACAGCTGTTTGTCAAGAAGAAGAAAATTAGTCATCAAACAAAAATTGTTAAAAACGAAATAAACTGGG
Source organism: Drosophila anomelani (assembly GCA_035045905.1). NCBI lineage: Eukaryota > Metazoa > Arthropoda > Insecta > Diptera > Drosophilidae > Drosophila > Drosophila anomelani. The sequence goes on from JAWNOO010000165.1 coordinate 19,419,152, forward strand.
GAAACCCTTTTCTGCCTTTAAATTTCAACTTGTGAGCCTAAAACCAAATCAAAATGAATCGCCTTTTTGGTCGCGGCAAGCCCAAGGAGCCGGGCCCAAGCCTAAACGATTGCATAGCCGGGGTAAGTCGGCAAGAAAACAAAGAAATTGTAAAATTTTAATGATTGTTTTTTCGAAAAACAGGTAGATGCCCGTGCCACAAACATTGAGGAGAAGATCAATAAGCTGGAAACGGAGCTGCGCAAATACCGCGAACAAATGTCCAAAATGCGCGAAGGACCCGCCAAGAACTCCGTCAAGCAAAAGGCGCTGCGGGTGCTGAAGCAAAAGAAGGCGTAAGTGCTGGAGGGGGGGACACACCCTCGTATAAGAGGGGGAAGTTTCCTAATTTGTGGGTTCCTAATTGACTCATTATTGGGTTTTCAATTAACTTTGGGTATAAATTCTATTACTTAACTTGATTTGCTGGTATTTCTAGTTAAGATTTCTTTAATTTCTGTGTTTTTAAAGCCTTTACATTGATTATTTGATACTTTTATATAAATTTCTGTGTTTTTAAAGCCTTTAATCAGATTTCTTGATACTTATAAACTCTCCCTTGATATTTTTAGCTACGAACAGCAGGCAGAATCTCTGCGCAATCAATCGTTCAACATGGAACAGGCCAACTATGCAGCGCAATCGCTTAAGGATACTCAGGCCACTGTGGCGGCCATGAAAGATGGCGTCAAGCAGATGAAAACCGAATACAAAAAGATCAATATTGATCAAATCGAGGTAGGAAAATGAGTTTAAAATCTATTCTTTAACAAGAAATACAAATTTGCATTCAAAAATCACATTTTAATTACCTTTTACCCTTCCAGGACATCCAAGACGACATGGCTGATATGTTTGAGCAAGCGGACGAAGTGCAGGAGGCTTTGGGTCGCACCTACGGCATGCCCGAGGTAGATGACGATGACCTGCAGGCCGAGTTGGATGCCCTGGGCGATGAGATAGCTTTGGACGATGACACCAGCTATTTGGATGACGTTGTCAAGGCTCCGGAAGCCCCGAGTCGAGAGCCTGGAGCCGATAGCATTGTGCCTGGCAAGGTAAGTTTAATTCTAAGAAGAAGGGGGAGCTGTATGTGGCGAACATGTATATGAAAAAAACAATTATTTGCAGAGCACCATTGAAACCGATGAATTTGGCTTGCCAAAGATACCCACTTCGCTGAAGACCACATAGGCAACAACAGCTGCCAGCCTCCTCAGGTTTCCATTCCTCCATCCTTTGTTGAACCTTTCGGGCGCGCTTTGTATATTTTCTCTATAAATATATAAAAATGGATCGAAACAAAGATATCCCCCTCTCGAGTAACACTTTTGTACGCATTTGTTTTTGTTCAATAAATAGCCGGTTTACGAATATAAAACCAAAAATTAACGCCGATTTCTAATTCTAATTCAAAACTAACTCAATTTTCAGCTAGGGAAAATTCATTTTTAATAATTTTTTAATTTATTTTATTTTGTTTTAAATTTTTGAAATTTTTATTTCATTTTTAAAGTTATTTCTTGATGTTTTACATAAAATTACAATTAAAAAGTTTTATTTTCTTTTATAAAAATTATTAAAAATACATTTTTGAAAGGATTTCTTCTTTTTCTTCATTTCTGTTAAATTTGTAATGTTTTTATTTTATTTTTAAAGTTATTTTTGGCATTACTTTGTACAGAAAATTACAATTCAAAACTTAAAGAATTTTTTATTTTCTTTTATAAAAATGATTATTTTAAAAGATTTTATTTTATTTTAATTTCTGTTAATTTTTTAAGTTTTTTGTTTTATTTTTAATCTTATTTTTGGCCCCTTGTGCATAAAATTACAATTCAAAATGAAGAGATTTTTTTATTTTTCTTTATAAAAATTATTAAAAATTTATTTTATTTTCTTTTAAATTCTTGGAAATTTTATTTTATTTTTAAAGTTATTTTTTTGAAATTTTTACATAAAATTACAATTCAAAATATAGAGAATTTCTTAGTTTCCTTTATAAAAATTATTAAAAATTGATTTTAATTTATTTTACTTTTTTTTATTAAATTCTTTGAAATTTTTATTTCCTATTTAAAGCTATTTTTTTACATTTTTACATAAAATTACAATTCAAAACTTAAACAATTTTTTATTTTCTTTTATAAAAATTTTTAAAAATTATTTTTTAAGGCTTTTTCTTTATTTTATTTCTGTTAAAATTTTTAAGTTTTTTATTTTATTTTTAAACTTATTTTTTGCCCTTTTTTGCTTAAAATTACAATTCAAAACTTTAAAAATGTTGTATTTTCTTTTTATAACAAACTTTTTTTTACTTTTATTTATTTTTTACTTTTTATTTGGGAATTGAAATTTGAAATTTTCAGATTTAAATATTACCCGAAGGATTCTACGCTCCTTAAAAACCCCCACCTGTCGAAGCCCCACTGTAGTTCCTTCTACTAACTCTTCTCTTTCGCTCTTCTCCACAGCAAACTGCAATTGCAAACACAACTGGGGAGCTCTCTTAGCCTCGTTTGCTCCCCCCACACACACACACACGCACACACTGGCCCCCACCACACACACACAGATACGCACGCTTGCATTTGCCGTTCTCTTTCGCAGAGTGCATGAAGGTAACGGCGAAGCTTTGAAGTTCAGAGCATGAACTTGAGCAGCGGCGGCGCGCGTGTGTTTCTCTGCCAAGTGTGTTGCGCTCTCTCTCTCCCGAGTGAGTCAGTGTGGGTGAGTGAATGTGTTTCCATTTTTAAATACATCAGATATAGCCCGACGAAGTAAGCTTGTGTTCAAAAAGATATAGCGCTCGTTCAGTGTTTAGTCGGCTTTCGACAGCTGTAACGGACAGTCGCTAAAATTTTGCCTTAATTCTCTTTTACACACAACAGCAACAACGACGACGACGTTTCCAGCCAGGAAAACCTTCGTAACAAAAAAAAAAAAAGAACCAGCAAAAAACTGCAACAAAAAATCAATTGGTGAAACGTAACTGTAACGTCGCGAAAATAAAACAAACGCCCGCCCACTTTGCCGCCCAACGTCGCGTCGTCGCGTCGCGCCGCGTCTCTAATTAAACAATTTGCTCCGGCAAAAAAAATTAATAGTTTTCGTGCAAAAAAAAATAAAATAAATACAACCACAAAATGCGTTACAAATAGTTCTAAAAATCATAAATAGTAATTAACAAAAAGTTAAAAAGTGTGTTTAATGCCCCTGAGAAAAATGTGTTTTAAATAAAAAGCCAACTATTAATTTTGGTGCAATTTTGACAGAGTTTTTGTGGTTTGGGGCAAGACCACCCCCACCCACCCCCCTTCCCCAAAACCAACCCCTGACCCCTGACCCCTCAACAAGTGCCTGAAAGTTTACAACAAAACACAAGTGCAAATATCTGAAAATAACTCAAAAAGAAAACTTGAAACAGAATTAAAAAAAAGAGAATCGAATTTTTGCTGAAAAACATAATGGATATATCGCCAATTGGATTACTTTTGCTTGAAATGGTAAGTGATTAGCTCTGGGGCTTAATTATTATTAATATTTCTATTAGTATTTATTTATTATTTTTCTATTTGTTGTTTTTCCTTGCGATTTTTTCTGCTCAGCAGATCACTCATACGCAGCGTTGCATTTTTGCAACTCGAATGCAGGAAGCGAATAGCGCACAAAAAAAAAGCTTTTTATTTATTTCGTCATCGCTGCACATACATACATTTGCACATAGACGCATTTATGTATATATATTTACTATGCACATACTTGAAAGTTCAGGAAAAAAATGTTGGAAATATATATATATATATATATATGTAGAGATCAGGCTAGATCTTTCTATATTTTGCTGGATATTTGTACATAATTTGTGCCTTTAAAACTAAACTATATTGTAAGGAAATGTGAGAAATAATACTGGTAAAAGCTTTTCTTTGTTAACATTTCGAGTATTCGGGGGACATGTTTTCAAAGAAAAACAAGCGTATTTATTTATTGCAAATATTTTGCCTGAAAATGTATTACATAAAGTTTTTATTTAAATATATTTTTAAGGGGTTTTTTATTAGAAAATTAGTTTTTATAAACCTCTAGAGATATTTGAAAAATTTCAAGGCCTCAAAAGTTGGCTTAAACTTGAAAAGTAAAACAAATATTTTTAAAACTTTGTAACTTTTTAATTTATTTAGCATAAAACTCATTTTTGTAGCTATTTAAAAGTTTTGAAAATTTATTTATGGGTTCTATGTTATACATTCCAGCAGTTTCTCTACTTTTTAAAACAAATACCAAATTTTGGATATTATTTATTTTTTAATTTAGTTTTTCACACTGAAATCCAGCAGTTTCTCTATTTTTTTAAATAAATACAACATTTTAGAAATCATTTATTAATTTATTGTTTTTTTTTTTACATTATAATCCAGCAGTTTCTCTATTTTTTTTAAATAAATACAACATTTAATAGATCATTTATTTATGAATTGGGGTTTTCACACTAAAATTCAGCAGTTTCTCTATTTTTTTTAACCAAAAACAATATTTAAATGATTTTCTTTAGAATAATTTATTAATAATTGGGCTCTGCACATTATAATCCACCAGTTTTCCAATATTTTTTATTTATTTAAAAGATTTTGCTTATGTTTTACTAAAACAGTTTTAGGCTTCAAATATTATAATCCACCAATTTCCCTATTCCAAATCAAAGACCAAATAGAAGCACAAACTTTGTTAAATTTTCATTCAGCAAAAAAAAAACCTTTTTTTTTTTTTTAATTTTTTTAATTTAGATTTTTCGATAAATGCCCGGTCACCCTTCTAGAATTTCACAGAGCCAAAAAATGGCCCAGTTAAGAGTTCAACTTTGTTTTTTTTCTGCCAATTAACTGAATTCGATACAAACTGAAGAAGAAGCAATCAATAAAACTGCCAGGCTTAGCATAAAAATGATATTTTCTTGAATATAGCTTGTATTTTTTTAATCGATTTTTTACTATTTTATTTATTTATCGTTTTTAATGGCTGAAACATGTCAATCAGTTTCGTTTTGCGGCTTCGTTTATTTGGCCCGCAAATGAGAGTCATAGAGATTTGCAAGTCAAAATTGAACATTCGGCCTTCGAAGGGGGCAATAAATAATGCTCGATGACCTGAGCAGAGAGGAGAGAAGATAGGGCCCTGAAAAAAATGCTTCCTAAAATTTATTCACCAGAATAACTGACCAGCCTCACCAAAACGATTTAGCATTCTCCCATTTCCCCAAAAATTAAACCAAAACAAGCAAAAACAAAGTTCAACACAGCCACAAAAATACAACAAAAAAGAAGGCGGAAAAAAAGGCAAATCTAAATGAGATTTGCCAAACAAAACCGATAGCCCTGAGCTCTGCCGTCGATAAGAATGAGCTTTCGAGGGATTCTCCTTCGTCATAGTTTACCCAGTCGAGTGCCCATCAGATTATAATATTTTTATTTCAATGGGAATATGGTTCATTATAATAATGGAATGTTAAATAAAATAAATTTTAAAGTGAGAAAAGGGTTTTGAAATTAAAGAATGATGGCAAGGTTTTAAGATTGGAATTTGTTGGGATAGGAATTTTTTTTGGTTAGAAAATCTTGTAAATAAAGGGAAAAATAATGTAATTCTTATTTAATATTAAATTAAATTGAAAAATATGTTATTTAATTAATAATAAATAATATTTTTAAAGGAAATTATTACATTATTGAAGAAACTGAAATATACAAAAATTTGTAAAAAGAATCTTAACCTGAAAATGAATATAAAAATCTTAAAGATGAATCTTAACCTAGAATAGGATAGGAATAAAATATAGATAGGAATAATTATAAAACAAATAAATAGTTAAAAAAAAATATAAGAATTACCCAGCCATATGGAAACTTAAAAACGAATCTTAAAGATACCAAAAATTAAATAATATCAATTACTATGTAAAAACCCAATCTACAAGAGAGAGAAACAAACAGAGAAAGAGAGAGAGGTATAGAGAGAGAGCTACTGCTCGAGAAAGAGATAGAAAGAGAGTCAAAATCGTTTGCAAAGGCAATGAACGCGAGCTTTTGGCGTTTTCTTCCGATAACGGGCTCTACGTACTACGTACCGAGCACCCATACCTTTAAAGCCCCCCCGAATATCAATAGACACACACAGATACAAAATACACTCGCACACACACACAGCGAGTTCGCTCAGTTTCGCGTCAGTTTAGTTTTTAGTTTTTCCTCCCATGTCGCATGACCCTGGCCTGCTATTGAAGCTCTAGACACATTCGGAGGCCGATACAAAGCGCACCATTCAAAATATATACTATGCTATATGCTATACTCGCATATTGTCTATGCCCGCACACACACACATAGAGCCATCCGGCACACATGATAGTCTAGTATTTAGTGGTATGGTTTTTGTTGTTCTTAGTTGTTTTTTTGTTGCTAAAATAAGGCAATAATTAGGAATTATGGAAGGTAAGGGAGGTCTAAGGGATGCAAATAAAATTCTTAATGGGAAAGGGTACTTTTTGTATAATTTAAACTAAATTATATTATATTATTTATGGTAAATTGTTTAAAATTTAAAAAATTTCGGGTGTTACTTGGTCTTAATTTAGTAATAATTTAATTAATAGGAATACCCAAGAGTAAGATAAACCTTTTATTTATATAAATCATACGCCATGTTTACCCTATTGCAATTCAATCGAAAAAATGCAAAAATCTTTACAAATTCTATAAACTATAAATAAAACAATTTAGAAATCATACAAATGTATTCCCAATCTTAGGAACACCTTAAAACCAGATAAACCTTTTATTTATATTAATCATACGCCACGTTGTACAATTTTGAAGTTCTCTTTTCATATCAATTTCTTTGCAATTCAATTAAAAATCATTGCGGAAATTCGAAAACCTAAAAAATAAATAAATAAAGGAAGTCCATAAAGCTCTCCCAGCCACACTTGATATTTATCTGATGCCCCTGAAATAATCTTTAAGCCTCCTTTAACCTTCATCCTTAAATATTTTTTGTAAAAACAAAAACTTATTAAAACTAAAAATATACCTTTAAGGCCTCCCCCGTTAAAAACTTCCTCATAACAAAACCGCTTTCATATATCACCTTGATTTATGGTTGAACTAACTAACTCCCCCACCTTATAGAAGTCATAAAACTAAAGGTAATCCAAACGATCGACTGTCAGCATTCCATGATCTTGTTTAAGGTTTGTTTTTTTTTACGTTTTGACCAACAACTACTGATAAGCGGCCAATGCGGCGTATGCTTGATAATGAAAATCCAGCTAAGAACAAACAGCAGCAGCAGCAGCAGCAACCTTAGACAAGTCAAAAGGCCGTAAGAAATCCACTTGATTGAAATATTTTCAGGCAAAAGGGGCCTCTTGGGCAATCGCTCAGCCTTGTCTCACAGGGGAGGGGTTGGAGGTCGATCGGTGGGTGTTTGGGTAACTCATACACCCATAAAAAACTAGTTCTAAGCATTATGTGCCTGATATTAAAATATGTATGAGGCGCATATAACAAAAAATCCCCCAACACCAGCGGCGGCAGATGCTTCGTGCCAATGAAGTTGGCTTGCTTCGGCTTTTTAACCTTAAGTCACGTTTGCTTTTTGGTGGCGTATACTTTATTTTTTGTTTTATATTTTTTTTTGTTTTTGGTAATGCCGTTTTCTTGGCATTCTGTGGTGACTCTGGGCTTGGTTGTTATTGTTTGCCGCTTGCGGCAAGTTCAACAAAACATTGCTCGCAAGTGAAGAAAACCCGGCCAAAAGCACATACTGCTGGCTCAACTCCAGACCGAAAAATGATATTTCCAACCGCTGCCCTCCCCCCACAACAACACACAATTCGGCACATTGAGGTTCAAGGCGACCAACGAAACCATACGAAACGGAGCGTTCGACATCGAAGCTGAAGGCCAAGTGCAAGTCCAACTGAGCCACGACTTTGTATATCAACTCTTTCGTTGTTTTTTTTCTTGTATTTTCTTGAGTTTTATAATTTTTAATTATGCATTTGCGCGGCTCGAGAGGCACGAAAGATAAAGAAGTAGCCATGACAAACATTTTGCCCCAGCATTTAGGCCTAAAAATGGCAAGGGCTTTGCTTTTGGGGGGCACGTGCCCGGGGAGGGAGCGAGCTCGAGATTAATCACAAAGTCAGTCAGCAATGATATATGGCAAGTGCCTTTGTTTGGACCCAAGACGAACCTCAGTTGCCCTGCATAAATTAATTTTTGTTTAGCGGGTAAAAGTTAGCTTTATTTGCCGACTTCTGTAAATGGTTAATAAATTAGGTTAATGAAGGTAAAACCCAATCAAACTATAAATATATATTATTAAAAGTGGAATATGAATATTAAATAATATTTATTATAATTATTTATATTTTTTTTAATAAAATAATGCATTTTTAACTTTTTTTAAACCCAAAAAAATATGAACTTCTAAACAGTGATAAAAGAGGTTATAAAACTATTATAATCATTCAAGGTAATTTTAAAGGTATAACGAAATTATTAACTAAGTCAAAGTAAATTTTAAAAAATATCATGGATTTTTAATATTTGTTTAAAAATTTTATTTTAAAATATTTTCTTGCAATTTCAATAAATTAATATTTTTGGCAAATTTGTATAACGTTAAATAATTTAGAATATATGTTATTGTGTCTTAATCCATTAAAATTCTTCATTTTCTATTTTTTAAATATTTAAAAATAAACTAAATATTTAACAATATTTTATAAACTTCATTTTTTCTTGTCAGCAATTTTTTTTACATATTTTTGTCTGACAGAAATTTTTAAGAATTTTTTTTTAATATTTGTTGATAGTTCTTAAAAGTTCAAAAATTTATTTTTTAAAATAAAAACTATTTATTATTGAAAATATTCATAAAAATCGATTTCTAAAAAATCCCATAAATAAAGTATCTTTCGGTTTCGTTTTAAGTTTCTGATTAAGATTCAGATTCCGATTGGGATTCAGTTTTTCGGCAACCGAAAGGCAAAAAGGTAGAAGGCGAAAAAGCGCAAAGGCAAGAAGAAGGCAGAAATGCCAGCAAGTCAAGTCGCTCTCGCACACACACGCACACATTCTGAAGCACACACGTAGAAGCGCCAAAAAATCATGACCTTCCACAATGCCAGCAGCAACAGTTGAGTCGTCGTCGTCGCGCCTTCTCCCTCTCACCCCCTCATGGTTGTTGTTGTTGCTGCTGCTGCTCTTGCCCTCTGCTGCTGCGCTGCCTTCGTGAGCGAGCGACGCTAGCTTTTTTTTAATATTTTTTTTTTTTTGGCAATGCGTGAGTGAGATACACACACACACAGGCAAAGGCAAAGAGTGCGCTGCTCGAAAATAAGGCCAAGGTGAATACCGAAAACCGAACCGAAGCGAACCGAATGTGTAGAAGAGAAGCAAGCGTAAGAGAAGTGCCTGCAGCAACAACACCAACAACAGCACGGTTTTCAATGACCTTGCCCAAAAAAAAAAAAAAAAAGCTTCAAGCATAATAATTAAATAACATGAGCGCTAAGCCACTGCCGCGTAGAACCGAAAATCAGGCTCGAAAACGAAACCGAAAATTGCCAAAAAAAAAAAAAAAAAAAAAAAAAAAAAAACGATACAATAGGGAAAAGGAAGAACGACGAATTACAGATACCCTTTACAGGTGTTAACAATTAATTTAAAAATTTTAAAGATATATTATTTTTAACTCTTCGGAAAATTTTCATAAAAATTAATTATTAATTAAATCTTTAAATATAAAATATATCTTTAATTATATGTGGTTCCTTTCGGTTCGAAAATTTTACCAAAAATCACTCACCTTTTAATCACCTTTCAATCTGAAAGAGTACAAAGCCCCCCGAAAATCAAGAGCCACTCAGGCAGTGCAAGTCAGAGAGAGAGGGTCTGAGACAGAGTGAGAGAGCGGAAGGGAGTGGGGGCCAGACCTCCGGCAGAGGTCAACGTCAGGATCAGTGACATTGCCTCCGCGTCATTCTCGACTGCGGCGGCGCTGACGCAGAGCGTGCATTGACGCCGCGTACATTCACTTTACCTTTTTGACGAAACAAAAACAATGAAAAATTCGGTCTTGGTCTGGTCTCAGCCGATGTTACCAAGACACTATATACTATATATTCAGTAAACTGTTTATTTTTTGCGATTCAAAAGATTTCCCAAAAAGATTTCAAAGTTTCTTCATTTCAAGCGGCTCTTAAATCTTGACTTTTTTTGACAAATGAATCATCGGCTGATGGAAGGCTGTCTGTTAACTTGCCAACTTTGAATGACATAATGTTAATTTATATAATTTTTTAATATTTTTTAATATTTTATATAGTTTTTTGCTTAAATTCTACCATACGCAAATATTACTCATACGCAGTGTTGGTTTCATTACAAATATATTCTTACATAAAAAAAATAATAAATTATGTAGAGAATGTGAGATAAAAATATAATAATATTCAAGGTTCATTACCTTCTTTGAAGTGTTGGGCTATCAGAGCAACTGGTTTATAATTACATTACGCATACGCAGTGTTGGCATTCGCTTTGAAAAATTGTTTACAATTTTTTAATTGCTTCATTAGTACCAGTTTTCAATATAGTTTTCCTTAAAAAGAAAGTATAAACAAGTTTTTGTTACATTTCATGACTTTAAAATTAAATTAAATTAAAAAATTAAAAAAATTTAATTAAATTTAATGTTTTAATTAAATTTTTGGATAGTTGCCTTGAAAGATCTAAAAGAAAGTTTAAATTACTCATACGCAGTTTGGCCTTTGATGAGAAATTGATTAAATTTTTGTGTCAATTTATGACTTTATTACTCATACGCCCTGTGGCACTCTGTCAAAAATTTCTTTTTAAATTATAAATGCTTAGAATATCGAAAATATTTAATTTCTTTACTATTTATTCACTAATTATTATATTTCCTTAAAGAAAAAGCCTCCACTTCCTCTCAACGCTTTGCTTCTATTACCCTTTACCTCAGCGTTAGTCTTGAAATGTCAAGGATCCACAGACAATATAAAGTTGATTGTCCTTCGTCGCTGCCCTGAGTGAGAAATCGACGAGAATAACGTACGATTTACAGTTGCATTGACAGTTTTAGCAGCATTCTAGACAGCCTAGTTGTTCGCCAACTGTAAACACGTGCCGCACTAAGCAGCCAAGGCTCCACAGTGTACAGTTTGAGCGGCATTCTAATGCGCGCGCGCCTATCTCAATAGCCCCCAAATGTAGCAGTCACACCACTACACACACACACGCACACGCACACAAAACAAAAACAACACGCTCAGCATTTAGCCTTAGTTGAGGTCTTGCAATGCACCTCGAAATGCACTCACACACATGTGTGCTCGCAAAAAAGCGAGATGGCAACAACTCCCGCGCTTTTCAAACAGATAGCCCCAACAAGAGAGAGAGAGAGAGTGTGTGTGTGTGTGTGTGTTTTAGCGCGTGCTGGAGAGAGTGACAGTGAAAGAGAGACTGGCTAAATTTAGTTCAATGAATTTTGTGTGCGCGCACTGCTCTTTCTTTCACTCTCTTTGGCCAGTGCCGCCTTTGTTTTTGTTTTGTTGTTATTGTTGAACCACAGTGCATTGACTGAGAGCGCGCAGCACGTTACTCCACAGCGTTTATGATGATGATGATGATGATGATGTTGCCTGCTGGCAAACTCAACTCTCTGCAACTGCAACAACGCCACTGCTGCTGCTGCTGCTGCTTCTGCTTGTGATGATGACGATGATGATGATGATGATGACGATGGTTATCGAAGGTCTTTCACCCGAACTCGGTCATTGGCGTACATTTGTGTGCTGCTGCCGCTGACGCTGCTGCGGCGTTGCTGCTGCTGCTACTTCGGCTTCTGCTGCTGATGTTGCTGCTGCTGTTGTTGTATCTGCTGTTACTTTTGTTGTTGCCTCCTCTGCTGCTGCCACGGCTGTGTGCCGCTCTGCCCGCAAATCCAGAGCTTTTCAAAGTGTACATGTCGCAATTTCTTAAGAAAGTTCAATTACCCCAAACAATCAGATTTACTGTCTGTTTTTTTTGATGCATACACTCGCTGCTGCTTGCAGGGCACAGTGGGCGGAAATTGTTGAATTTTGGGATTGGGAAAGATACTTGAAATAATATTTTATATATTTTTAAAGGATTTTTTCACAAAAATGTTTATGAAACTCTAAAAAAACAGTTTAAGACTTTTAGAAACTTTATTTAAAAAGCCTTACACAAAATATAAATCATAGCTGGTGATTAAATAATTTTTCTATATTTTATTTAATAAAAAAACATTATTTTTCTAGATTTCTGTTGTCATATTTTTATTATTTTTTTAATATTTGTAATATTTACAAGAATATTAAATATCGAAAAATGTTAAGGTTTACAGAAACTTTATATAAAATGTCATTAGGATTAATTTAAGGAGAACTACAAATATTTGTCATGTCATATTTAAAAAATCAGCCTTTGAAAACCCCTTTAAATGTGTAAAAACTTTAGTACAGAATTATTTCAGCAGCAATGTATGCTATACTTTTTCTACAATCAAAGAAGCGTTCTATTAAGCCCCAAATATTGCCTGAAATAATCTGATCTTAATGGCATACCCCCCAAGATATATTTTATTTGGTTTTCAATCTCCATCGGCCCACTGTGCAGTCGCTCGGTTCATTCGCTTCTTTCGCTGCAGTTGCCGCTGCCGCTGCTGCTGCTGCCACTGCCTCTGCCGGCGTCGATGGGTTGCAGTTTTCTAATGTTGTGTGGCGTGTTGTTGGGGAGCTGCGGCAAGGGACCTCGGGAGGGGGGCATGGGGCATGGTTAGGTTACTTTTGCAGTTTTGCAGTTTTCGCGGGCAGAAGAGGAAGAGGAATAGGAAGAAGCTGAAGCTGAAGCAGAGGCCTGCCTGTTGTTGCAGTTGCACTGAGTTGCAGTTGTTGTTGTTGTTGGCCAGTTTTTATGGTGCATCTTCAAATGTTTGGCCTGCACTCGCCTCCGTCCCCCCTCTCCATCTCCATCTCCCTTTCACGTTTATTTTTGCGTCGCTGCATTCAATTTCAATGAGAAATGTTTTCTTCTCGTTTTCATTTCTGTTTTCTGTGTATTTTCCTTTTTTTTTTGCTTCGGTTTTCAGTTTTCAGTTCTTCAGCATTCGGATTCGCTTTTGTTTTTTGGCCAATGCAAAAATACATAGCGATTTCCTCTCCTTTTTTGTTTTGTGTCGAGAAATGCAGATCAGAATCGGTTGCACTTTCCCTTTGGAAAGGATGTTTTATTTTTTTTTTTTTGAATTGTTGCTTGAAGTTTAAAGTTAAGTTAAAGAAACCTAAATAATTACTTAAATTCGTTTGTTTTTAAAATAAAAAAGGAAAATTTAACAAATTTAGGCAAGCTTAAATACGAATTTCTAAAAGATGCTTCAGGATTATTATAAAATCGGATATTATTTTGATGTAAACCTCAAAATGTTGTATTACAAATAATGTTTAAAAAATTCCTTCACTTTTTTATAGATTTTAAATAGTTGTTTATTTATTTCTGGACTTCAAATATAAATTTCTCTTGCAAGAATTAAGTAATAACTAAACAAACCTATTTTCTTAAATAAACATATTTATCTTTATAAATAATGTATTTTAATTCAATTGAAAACTCTATATAATTCTATAGGAAATATCTTCTTAATCTCCTTCTTTTTAAGCCTAATTATAACCCTAACTTTCATTTACCAAAACTCCTTTTATCTCTCACCATCAACTTGCTAATAGTTTTTCCCGAACTTTGGCTTTTTTTTTTCGATAAAAAAAAAACAAAACCCTTTCGCAAATTTTCAATTCACAGTCAATTTCCCTGCTGCTCCTTGAGGTAATCCATAATAATTCCCCCCAAAAAAAAGGAGAAGAAAAGATAGGCCTTATTGCATTCGATCCGCTGGAGTACAGTACGCCCCCTCCGCGGATCGCCACTTTATGCAGTTGCAACTTTCAAACGAGTTTAGGACTTGGGAATGGCGATTGCAACTGCGGCTTGATGATGCCTCTTGGCCTGGTCCAAGAGGCTTCTTTTGGCCATCTCCTCCTGACCATCATCATCATCTGCTGGCTAGCTGGCTGGATGGCTGGCATCTTTTCCTCCTCCTCCTTTGGGGCCAAGGAATTTGACCGACACATTTACTCCTCGCAGCCGCTTTTTGATTTTTGTTTTCGGAACTTAAAGTTGGGGCTTGTTGGGCTTATCTTCTCCACAGGCACTTTTCCATGTTGGCCATTTTTTCGGGGTATTTTTCGTTTTGTTTATTTTTTATTTTTGTATTTTTTCGGCAACTGCAACGAAATATTTTCAATGTCTTAGCCTGCAACTTTCGTTGGCTTTGTGTGTGATTGTATCTCATTTTATTTTTATTTACTTCTTTATTTAAATTTTTTAGTTTTTGTTGTCTTTTTTTTGTGACAAAACTTGCTTGGGGGCTGCAGTCGCTGCGCGGCTGACGGCAACGTTTTGCAGCTGCAGCGCAAAATGCAAGTGGAAAATGCAGTTTTTATTTTGTTTTTAATTTACTAATCGATGGAATTAAAATCGATTGTATCAAAATCGATGACGGGGAGCTGATACAAAAAACTGAAGTGTGTTTGTGTTTTGTTTATAATTTTTTTGGGGAAGTAAAAGAGGATTTATTTATTTTGGGTTATAAAAGGCTTTAGTTCTTATTGATATTTAAACTAAAAATGTTACTAAAATTCCCTGGATTTTTTCCAATTCTTTTGCCATATATTTTTTTATAGGTTTCTTTGAAATCAAAAGTGAAATTCCCCATAAAAGTTACTCAATAAAACGAAATAATTTTTCGCTGCGCTGCATTTTTTTTTTGGTTGCTGTGTTTGAAATTCGTTTTGCTTTTGTTTTTGTTTTTCAGCTGCTCTTGATTTTTTTGTATTTTTGGCTTTATTTTTTTTTGGGTGCATTAAACGGCAAATTGTTTCGTGGGATCAACACAAAGTGCGTTGATCTCGCGGCTGAAAAAAAAAAACTGCAAAAAAGCTGAAAAAGTGAATGAAATGAATGCAAACGGTGACGTCGCAGGCGTTGCGTCGCTGCCGCCGCAGCAGGCATTGGCGTTGGCTTCGCTGCCGTGTTACGTTTTTGTGGCATGAAAATAGCTCGAATGTGAGTAACAATTAATAAATTATTAATTGCGATGACTCATTATGGGGTTTTTACTTCTTTTTTTGGGTGCATTTTTTTTTTTCTTGAGCTGCTCCCGATCGTATCTCTCGCTCTTACTTACTCTTTTTCACTCGGCTCCTCGATGCGAAAGCAAAAGCAAAACACAAAATTCAGCAAGTCTTCGTTTTGCGACTTGCCTTCTCTTTCACTCATTCGCTGGCCCCATCTCACTCACCCAGCCCCAAAGTACACTGGAAGATCGGTCGTATACGTAATATTAAGTATACGTCAAGTTGGCGGAAAGGAACAAAAAATGTATTTATTTTATTTTTAAATTATTTTAAAATATTATTTAAATATTTTTTATATAAGAATTTTAAAGATTTAATAATATTTTTAGTGATTATGAAAGGAGGCATAAAAATTCCGAAAAATTCATATTTTTCTCTGTGCATCTCTCCCTCTCACTCTCTTTCTCCATCCCGCTCTCCCGCTCGCTCTCCGTTCGTGTGAACTCTGCTTTTGACCGACGAGGCAATGTTGTTCGTTGACCTTTCCCAAGTGTTGTTGCCATGAAAGGAGTGTAAGTAAGTTGTGGGCGCTGCTGCCGGCGCTGGCTTCGCTGCTTGCTGCCTGCAGTTTACGCAGCACCTAGTTGTTGTTGTTGTTGTTGTTGCTGTTGATTTTTAGCCGCTTTTGTTTCATATTTCGGCAAAAGTTTCCTTGGTCATTAAACTCTTTAATGCAACGACCTTCCATTGCGATCGCAAACAAAATTCGTCGTCGTCGTCGTCGTCGTCGCGAATTTCAATTGAAGTCTTTTTTTTTTGGGGTTTTTGTTTTGCTTTTTCATACATCTTGTTTTGTATCTTTGTTTTTGTTTTTGTTTTTATTCACTGAAGGAGTTAATCGTTATTGACAGAAGTGTAGTAGTTTTTGGCCAGGTTTAGTGCCTTGAAGCTGAGCATTGAACCTGCGAGTGAAGGTCTCCTCGAAATACTTGTTCGGTTTTGGTTTGAGTTTTTTTTTTTTTTGGGCCATTGAACGCTTCTCAGGGGTCAGGGATGGGCTTAAAAAAATCGAAGGATAATGCACAAGTACTGGGAAAAATTCCGAGTTCAATGGAATTATTTGTTGGGGTATTTTTATGGATTTTTTTAAGGTTTGTTTTTGGGGAGAAAATTTTAAATTGAATTAAATAAGTTCTGGAAAGTTTGGAAATGTTTTTATTACATTTATTAACTTGTTTAAGGACTATTAAATTTTAGATAAGATTTTTAAATACTTGTATATTTTTGATACATTTTTTACTCAATATGGAATACGTGCAGACTTCTTTAATTTTTTAATTAAACAAAAGAAATTAAATTTTAAGAATGACTTTTATTATTTTTTCTAATAATATTTTCAACAAAATTTTATATTGCTTTAATTTCTGTTCTAAAAGATACTTGACATATAAATTTTAATAAAAAAGTTAATATAAATGCTTAATTTTTTTAAAACTTTTTTCTTAAGAACGTTAAAAATATGTTTTTAAGAATTTTTGTTGAAAAACTAAACAAATACAAATTAAAGGCAAAGTTTTAAAAAGCTCGAGGAAATGCAATAAATTATATTTTTTAATAGTTATTAGCAAAATCCAAGTAGGACAGCTTTAAAAATAAATAAAGTCAGCATTAAGGTAATTTTGTATTAAAATCTTTTGATCTTTAAAATAAACAAAAATAATCTAAACATTTAGCAAAATGTTTCCCTTCAATGTTTACTAATTCCTGAAAATTTAAACATTTAAAAAATTCAATGAAATGCATTTATATTTGCCCGCCAATTTTTATTTATTTATTATTTTTTTTGTCGAGTTCCCTGCCCTTTTGCTTGAGTTTTTTTTCTTTGCGGCAAAGAAATTACCTCACAAATCGTAATTATCATTTTCTTGTGAGTAATTTTGCACAATGAAAAGTAAAATTTTTGCGGCTGGAGTGGCAGCAGCAGCAGAAGCAGCAACCATAATAATAATAACAAAAATAAACAAGCAGAAAAACTCTCGCATCGTTTTTGCGGTATTTGCACTTTTGCGTTAAACAATTTGAATGAAATCAGAGCGAAATGACTGACAGCCGGAAGAGAGAAACGCGAAACCAAAGAGACAGAGAAGAGAAGTTGAAGCCAAAGAGTAAATGCAGAAAATAAGAGTAAAAGCTCCATCTGTTGGGGGGATTAAGAGAGCCTTGCAATTTATATTGCAACTGATCTTGGTGTGTGTGTGTGTGTGTGTGTGGGGGGGGGGGGGGAGGCTTTACTGTAAATAAATTGTTGTTGCTGCTTTTTGCATTGCATTTTGCCGGGCGCGCAAAAGTTTCTAATGCCCTCTCTGTCTGTGGGTGTGTGTGTGTGTGAGAGTCGGCAAGTGCATGTGTGTGTGGGGCAGAGACTAACTTGTTTTTGTTGCCATCGTCGTCGCAGTCGCCCGTCGTCGCATTCGACTTTTTCAATGAGTCAAATCCTTGAAACGCTGACTTCCTGATACGCATATGACTATTGAACAAGTTTGCTTTGTTAGATTTTTTTGAAGGTTGCGTGTATTTTATTCACACACAAACACACACACAAATGCATTTGGCTGGTGGCACGTTGGGGACCTACACACACACAAATACAGGTAAATTGTAGTAAGTTATGCCTCTTCTTTGTTTTTGTTTTCGTTGCGCTTCTTGTTCTTTTGTTTTTCTAATATTTTTGTATTTGTTTAAATACACCCGAGTCGGAAATTGAAGGGAACTTATAAAATTATGTTGGGGTTTTTAATTAAATTAGTCATTCATTTTAATTAACGTTTAATTCAATTTAATTTTTATTAACGTTTGCATATTATTTCGAATTTAGATTAATTTACAAGACTGTTTATTTATTAATTATATTTAAGGAAAATTTTTTTTTTTAATTTTTAAATTCTGATTTTACTAGTATTTATTTTTTATTTATTATTTTATTTATTTAAAGTGTATTTTTATTACAAAAAATTAAATAAAAGTGAAACTGGAATAAATACATAAATTATACACATTAAATATTTAAAAGTGATAAAAAATAACTATTATTTTATTTATTTAAAGAATTACAAATTAAATAAAACTTCAAGTGAAATAAATACATAAATTATACATATTAAATATTTAAAAGTGATAAAAAAGAACTAAAAAACCCTTTTTAAATTATTTAAAATTCAGATAAAATGATTATTAAATTCTGTATAAATATGAATATTTAATAGAATAATTTTGTAAACATTTTTAAATTTATTACAGCTTTAATCAAAATTCAAACCCTAACAAAATATTTGTAATAACATTTTAATAGAAATAAAAACATATTAATCTATAATAAAACACATTAGAAAATATTTAAAATGTTTAAATAAACACATAAACAAAACACACTAGAAAATATTTAAAATGTTTAAATAAAATAATTAAATAATCTTTTTAAATCTCAAAATTTTTGTCACAGTGCAAACATTTCTTTTTGTAATTATTCCACTTACACTTACATTTACAGCAACAGTTTTTGCTTAGAGGCCAACGGGAGAACAATGGGATCAGTTAGTGAGTGGGGCAGATATATATATCAGATATACCTACATATAATATATGTACAAATGTATCTTTTAGATGCGTTCTCTGTGTGAGGCCTGACTCAACTTTTCCTTGTATTTATCCACCATCCACTATCCATTATACAAAATATTATGCATAATGGCCGTGTGTCTCCTGTGTCTGCGCTGTGCTTCTTGATCGCACTTTTTATGGCGCTGACAGAATAATTTTTCCATTTAACATTCGCTGTTGTTTATGTTTATTTTTGTTAATTTAATTAGAATTCAGTTTTTTGTTGTGCCTTTGTTGCTGTTTAAGTTTTGAGTTGTGTTTCTTCTTTAAGAATTTGAGAATTGGTTGTATAATTCAGAGGCAAGGTCGTTGGTTTCCCATGGTTAAGTTAAAGGTTTTGGTTTCCTTGGTTTGTTTTTTTGTGGGTTCTCTCTGCTGTAACATAATGAAGAAATCACAAGAAATCATCGAAACATCGAAATATAACGCATACGCCGCGTGTGACCCAATGCGAGAGATGCCATTGAATCGGTTCATAATGATGATAATAATTTTGGTAATTGCTTTTTGAGGGCATATTTTTGAAATGAAAATGAATGCCTGATTAATTAACAAGCATTTATAAATTAAATGTTTTTAGTGGGCCAACGGGGCGGATGGGTGATATATGTGAATAAATGGATTTGAGGGGCGATTCTTAAGGGTTTAAATCTCATGTGATTAGTAGTTAAGGGAAAAGTATGTTTACATTTTAAATACATTTTTTTAATTCTTTAAAAATTTAAATATGAATATTTTATAGACATTTATTTTTGAATTTTTGGTAAAAACAATGTTAAGTTCGTAATATATACATTTTCTTAAGTGAATGACTTTACTAAAGGAAAATATTCACTATTTAATAGTAATTTCAACAATTTCAAAGGTTTTCCTTTGAATATTTAATAATATTTCTCTATAAAATATTTAATAAAATCAAATTTCCCGTTTTTCTTACTTTGTGTCTGTCCCAAAATCTATTCATAAAATTACCCTGACCGACTTGTTTAATTTGTTTCACTCTTTAACTTAATGTAATACTTTTTTTTACCATTACAAATTAGTCACACATAATGAGATTCATTAACCAATTGAATATTTTAACCTTTAAACTGAAACATTGAAAAAACCGAATTAATGCATAAAATACACGAAACAAAATAGAAGCAGAGTTTTAAGAATGAAATCATCAAATTAAAATAAATAGAAAATACCCTAAAGCAAGTCTAAAGTTTATCAACAAAATAAATACATATTAAATCATTAACCTGCCAGTAAATAATTGAACAAATTTTCGCATTTCAAGTGTAAAAACAGTAAAGAAAAAACATTAACAAGAAAACAATTACAACAACATTCGATACGCCCTTGGCAAGGGGGGCAGTGATGAGGTGTAAACGTTTAAGGGGGGTGGGTGGTGGGTGCTACCTGTAAAAAACAACAACAAATACCCTACGGCAATGGCCATTAGTGCGGCATTAGCGACTGTCTACGGTCTGCAGTCTGCCGCCGTCTACAGACTTTACAAATCTACGGCGAGTCGACGGGTCTCTAGACCCTCAAAGCGATGACCTTAAACTTGAATCGGAATATAAGGCAACAAAAACAACAAATAAAATTGTATAAAAAGAAGCAGCAGAAGCAGCGGCGAAGAAGGTCACTTGGCTAAGCAACAACAATAAGAAATAAAAAGAAAAAAAGACTAGCTTTTTGTGGTTACAACAGAAAAAAATATATAAAAATGCGAAGCACAAAAACCTAAGGTTAAATTTTAAACATTTACTAAATTTTTACTAACAAATAAAGTCAGTGCTAAAATTAGACACAAATTTAAATGAAAGGAAAATTCATTTTAATATTTAGATTTCAAATTCCCCCTAAAAATTCACTAAAAACTTTTATAAAAAATGCCTTTTGCCCATTTTTTTCACCTTAATTTATTCACAAATAGTAAAAGCTTAAGACCAAGGTTATAAAATTTTAGCCACTTTGCTGAATTGATTTAGCTTAAATTGTGACTAATATTTAAAAGGCTGAAAAGCTATTGATCAAGGAAAATGGGTATTTAGTATTTAATACAAGGTGGAAAACCCACAAAATTAAGGTTTATTTATAGGTATTCTAATTATTTTGAGGGTTAAATATCAAAAGAATTTATAGAAAATATTTTAGGGATCAAAAGTAAAGGTTTAAGAACTTCAAACTAAGTTTAAATTATTCTAAAATTATTAATAACAAGTTTTTTTTATAAATAAGAATTTATTGCCCTTAATTATTACTTAAAATTTGTATAATTAACTCTGAAATATAAAAATTTTATTTAATTAATTAAACAATAAATTCTAATTAATTATCCCAACATTTTCCTTGCAAAAAACTATTCAGAAATACAAAATTAGTTTAAATTAATACATTTTCCCCCCATTGGCAGAGCTTTTTTACCGATGAATCGGAAGTATTTGAAATCAACACAAAAAAAAAAACAACCAACAAAAACTTGGCTTAACTTTTCAAATGGCAAAAAAAAACGCAGCGATCTTGAGCGGAACGTTAATAATATTTTGTTCAATGAAATTCCCTGTGGTTGTTGTTTATAGTTTTTTTTTTCTAGCTATTGTAGTTTTTATAGTATTGCCTGTTGTTGTTGTTTTTTAAGCACGACTCGCTTATGTTCTTCAGACACACACACACACACACACACTACAACGACACGCATTGCGAGCTGCATACAAATTATAAAGCCAAAAGCTTTTGTTTTTTTCTACTATTTTATTATACGTAGCCATGACAGTGTGAGAAGGTCACCATACACACACACAGAGAACAGACAGAAAAAAAAAACAAACAATAAAAATAATAAAAACACTGCAAAAGCTCTAGCGAATAATAACAACAAGAACACACACAAACACACACAAACAAACACATACACACAGATACATATATATTTACGCAGTCAATAGACAAAAGTCAAAGAAGCCGGCGCACTTCGTGTCTCTCTCTTTGCCTTCCACCTGTCTGTCTGTCTGTCTCTGTTTCTCTTCCTCCCTCGTTCTCTGCCACAAACGCATTTTGCATACATAGATACATTATATAGTCTAGATAGTTTTTATATATAGGAAAAAGCTCTTTCATCATTTTTGGAGGCATTGAAAGCTGTGAAGTGTGCGTTCAATATTTTGTTGAATTTGTAACTTTAAGATTTTAATTGGGATTCTGTGCAGAAAATTGAGGGTTTCAGGTGATAAAGGGGGAGTTCTGGAAAATATTTTATTAAAAAAAAATAGTATAGGTGTTTTAAATAATATTATATACATTTATAAAATTATTAATAGATATTTAATTTCAAAAATGGACAAAAAAGTTTATAAATGGGGGTAAATCCCAGAGATTTTTCAAAAACTTAAAAAAAAAATGTTAATAATTAAGCTAAAAAATTTTACATCAACAATACCCTGACTTTAGATAATTTTTTAAGGATTTTTAAATATCCAAAGTGGTATTTTCCTAGATTTATACAATTTTTGAAGAGTTTTAAGGCATAAAAATTGCATTCCCCTCCTTTGAACCATTTTTTTAAAGGATTTTTAAGTCCTTAGTGATTTTTGGAGCCTTTTAGACAAAATATAATTATTAATTCATTTGTTTCTTAATTTGTTGTATATAATAATATATTTTTATACAAAAATTTAGATATTTTAACACAAATTAAATTTGTCATTTTAAATTCAATTAATAACCAAACCTCTCAAGGGCATAGAATTTGATTAAAGTTAGAAAAGGTTAAATAATGTTAGTTTTTTTTATATTATTATAAATATTTTTTATATTTTAAAGTTTTTATTTATTTTATTTTTTATATATTTTATTTTTTATACATTTTACTTAAAAAAAATCTCCCTTTAAAATAATGTTAATGGGAACACCCTGATCTTCGGCCATTGTCTTGGCCTCTGGCTTTGGCTTGGCTGCTCGGAGACTCGTCAACCGGTTTGTCAATGTCTCGCGTTGTCTCCTTTTATTGTTGTTTTTGTTTTTTCTGAAATATTTTTTAAACAATTCAAACTTATGCAGCGAACTTTTGGGTTATTTCATATTTATTGATTGTGGATCTCTTTTTTTCGATTCTACTTGCAGAGGCCGCACAGCAAGCCGACATAGGAGGTGCGGGGGAATTTTTTTCGCTCGGTGAAAAATCGGTGACCGACCCACCACCACCAGCCGCAACCCCAAATGCCCCAGCGCACCTTCAAACACCATAAATGCGTGCCAAAAGCAGCAAACTGGGAACTGATGCAAATTTGGTCAATGCCATCGATATCGATGCTAATGGCAATAAAACTTTATACATTTATCGCATTCGCTGTAAGATAAAACTCAGCAAGAAGACTGTTTTTTCCCCCCTCTGAAAATTCCACTTACCACCTGTGACAAGTGTTGCTGCCACAAAAATCAAATAAAAAAAAAACCATTAAAAAATGCGCCCGAGTGCGCGGCAAAGCAAATACAATTGTCAATGTGCAACAAGTGAATCGATCCAAAAAATAATTAAACAACTTTTTGACAACTTTACACTGCCTTACGGATAATAAATAATAATATTAAATCGTAGTTCAATATATATACAAGCAAGAAAACAATCAAAATTTATATATTTACAACCATTTACAAAAAAAAAAAAAAAAAACTAGGAAACGAGGAAAGTAAATCAACATTCAGCAACGACAACAAACAAATAAAAAATAATAAAAGCGAAAGGTGAGTAAGAAAACCGCCCAATATTTGAGGTCATCTCACAATCTAATCTCTAGAACTGGAATCCATCAAGGGAAAATCATTTCCATAGGTGCAATTTGTGGCACGATAAACCCTAACATGAATAGGCTATGGCCGCATGTCATTTAATAATTATATAAATAAGGGAAACATGCTGTTAAAATAATAATGGAATTTAATTGATTTTTAAAGGGAAGGAAACAGATATTATAAAAAAAGCTATTTAAATTAGTTCAGGGTATTTATTTAATTTATAAAAACTTTTTAGTTATATTTAAAGATTTCTAAAGAACATTCTTCGCTAGAAATATTAATTTTATATTAGTTGTTGATGATTTTATATTTACATTTATAATATTATTCATTTAAAGCAGTTTTAAATATTTTTTTAGGCCTATAAATACAATTATGCATTTTTAAAGATTCAAAGGAAATTATTAGTATTTATTGTATTCAGTAAATCTTGTAAAATCAAAAGATTAAAAGATTACAAGTACTCCTTAAGGTCAGGCATTTCCAGGGGAAAACTAGAAAGCTTTCCACTCCCATTAAGAGCTCCCCCCTGAGCTGTGGAGAACCTCTCGAGAATGCGTTGCGTGTTATGGTCACTCGGCGATAGGCGATCGCTGATCAGCGGTCTATATGGACCGCACCCAAATCGAGAATTCTCATTGCTAGCCACTCTCGCAGGGGGAGAAACCAGGAAGTAATGGGAGCTGTGAGCTTCTGTGGCACTGAAAAAAAAAGTATATAAATTACAAAAATTTTAGAGAATTAAATTATTTACTTGATTACAACATTTTGTATTAAAGTACTTAAAAATTAATTTCCCTTGTTCTTATTAAATAATTTAATTCTCTAAAATCTTGAAATATTATTAGTTTTACCTTTACCTTTTTTAAAAAGTAAAAACATTTTTCAAAACATTTCTTTACTTTAATTTTGATTGTGGCATAAAAATCTGAATTAAAGTAAATGGCAATTTTTTAAGAAGAATATTTTTTTTTTCTCAAAACATTTCTTTACTTTAATTTTGATTGTGGCATAAAAATCTAAATTAAAGTAAAGACATGTTTTGAGAAATATTTTAACTTCTTAAAAAATAGCAACCCTAAACCGTCCAGTTGGAGTCTTGAAAATTCGTAATATTTCTCCTTTTTTTTTCTTTTTATTAATTTGTATTTTTTATATATTTTTTCTATATAAAATATATCTTTATTTTTTAACATGAAATAATGCTTAAACCTAAAAAAAATAACGAAGCTGCTGCTTGTAAAGTTCCAAATAATTCTTTATTTTTCTTGGTCACCATTGCCACGTCTTAAATAAATTTAGTAATACTTAAATTAAAATTAAAACTCATTAAATAATCCTTTAAAATTAATAGAATTTTTTCCGTTAAAATAATTAAATTTCGTTCTGTGCACTTACTAAGTTACACACATTTCCAAGTTCTGCCGCTAATCAGAGATTGCGTATACGCACTGTTGCAGCTCTGTGATTATTTCGTTGTGTTCACAAAAAGCGTGGCCAAAGGGGAAGTGAAAAGGGGGAAAAAGGGGAGTAAGAAAAGAGGAAAAAAGGGGAGTAAGAAAAGATAAAAAAAGGGGAGTTAAAAAGGGGGATACATGGCTAACAGAGAGAGATTACAAACCAATATTTTGCATAAATGTTGAGCGGTTCGGGCCAAATGTCTAATTATAAATTCAGGCCGCGGGGCGAAATGGGGAACAACGGCGAACAGTAAATGGCCAAATGGCTAACTTGGCGCCAGCTGAGGCTGGAGGTGGTTTTCCACTGGCTTTTCCTTTCTTGCTTCTCTCTCTCTCTATCTCTTTCTTAGTTTATGCTTTTCTTTTCGCTTTTTCCATTTCAAGTTTTCCTCGGCTGCTTGAACTTGCCGTTTGGCTGGAAAGTGAAATAGCTGCCGCTGCTGCTTGTATTGAATAATGAAAAACGAGTTTTCCGCTGCGCAGGCGCATCATAACATAGCAAAGCTTGTGGAAAACCCGAAGCGGCCAAAGGAAAGACAGCGATAGGAAAATGTGGAGAGCAAAAGGAAAAAGAGAAATGATGATGACGCGGGTGCCAGGCGGTGCAATGTTGTAATGTCTAATGTTGCATAGGGTTGCAAGTTGTTGTTGTTTTTATTGCTGTTGTTGTTTTTGTTTGTGTTGCAGTTGCATCTGGCATTTGTTGTTCAATGTTTCTGTTGGGGTTTTGCCTTTGCCTTGATTGTTGTTGGCTTTTATCGCTAATGTTGCTCCTCCAGCAACCGATATTGCTTTTGTTTTTAGTTTTTTGAGTTTTTTTGTTGCAGATTTTACTGCTTCTTTTTTGCTCTTCTAAGACACAAATGTTGTTACTTTGTTGTTGCCTATTTCTATTTTTTTTACTTACTTTTTGTGCTATTATTGTTTCTATTACTTATATTGTCTTTGTTATTAGAAAAACTGTTTAAGATTATATTTTATATTATTATTTTTCTGTATTTTTTTTTTAAGATTCTAATTCTGTTTTTAATATTTATAAAGTTTTTGTTATACCTTTTTTATTCTTTGAACAATTCCTATTGCTTCTGTTTGCATTTGTTATTTATTTATTTTTTGTCTTTCCATTAAATATTTTCCTAGATATTCTTTGACAGTCAAAGTGTGTAGATGTCTGTCTAGATTTTATTTATTTAATGTTATGTTATGGTTTCTAAAACTTAAGGCAGTTGTTGCTACAATTGTTTGGAAAAGATTGTGGCTTTAATTAAGAAGGAACTAAAATTTGGGAATGCGGAATTTGTGTTTTAAATTTAAAAGGCAATTAAAGTTAAGGGAATTTAAAAATAAAAATATAATTATTAAGAAAAGGAAGCTTATAGAAAAAATCTTGTAAATGCTTTTAAATTAAATTAAATTTTAAGAAATTCATAGAAGCTTTTATATTAAATTAAATTTTTGAGATTTTTATAGAATTTTATAGATTCTAATCAACCTTAAATTTTCTTTGCTTCTATTTACTATTGAAATATTCCTTAATTTTTCTTAATCTTTATTTATTATTTAATAATAGTATTTCCTTGCCTTTTTAGGGTTTTTAAAACTCTTTTTTGACTATTAAATTTCCTTAACATTTTTATTACCACAAATATTATGTAGTAACTATTATTTAGGTGGCATTTTTGTGGCTATTAAACCTGATATTATTTGTTTGCTGCTTTTTCAAATACTTTTTTTTATTGTTGTTATTTTCAACTAATGCTTGCATTTTAAAGCTGCTTTCAAGTTGGCTTTTAGCCGTTTACAAGTTTTGTCTATATATATTTATTTATTTTTTTTTCCTAGGCGCATATATTTTTTCTCTTCGTATTCCGCCTCGTTTGCTTCGTAGTTCAATGTTAACGAACTTTTTGCGCTGTGAATGCAATTGTTGTTGCTTAACTTACATTTGTTGTTGATGTTGTTGATGTTGTTGTTGGTGTTTTTGTTGTTGTTGCAGTTGCAGTTGCATTAATGTTGGTGTGGTTTTTGGACTTTCACTTGTAATGAATTTGGCGAGTGCAAAACTTGTTGCCGCCGCTGCAGTTCAGTAACATGTTATGTAAAAACCATTTTTCCAGCTTTGGCTTCTATTTTTATTTTTTATATTTTTGTTTCTTTTGCTATTTTTCGACAAAAATTTCGTTGTCTTTCTTTCTCTGCTGCCCAGTTTTTCTTTCCGCTCTTTTGCCTTTATGTTGTAATTCGCAATTTCTAATGTTATTGAACTTTAAACACAAACACGAGATGAGACGAGACGAGACGAGGAGTGAGAAAGAAAGAAAAACTTTGATTCAAAGGAAAATTAGTTATAACCGGAAGCCGCAAGGCAAAAATTGAAACAATGCCACAAGACGACTTTCTATATTTTGCATCCTCTTCTCCTTCCCTCTCTCTCTCTCTCTCTATATATATAAACTATAAATATTTTTTTTCGTATTAATGTAAATAATTTAATGGACGCCCAATGATGCTGCATTGTTGTTTGCGAGTTGCAGATGCAAATTCAGCTGGCTTGGAATTTCCCCAAAGAAAAACTTGGCAAAGGGGGCAATAAAATGGAATGGATGGGATTTTTAGATATATTTAAACAATAATCGGGAAGAGGGAGTTTTTTATGGGGGTTTAATTGAAGGAAAAATTTGTTATGAAAATTATTTTAATATAAAGAAATATTTAAATTTTTAAATGGAAAGGATAAATAAATTCAATTTAAATATTTAAGAAGCAAACTTAAATACTGTAATAGTTACAAAATATATAAAACAATTTTTTACTATTTTTATTTAAAGGCTAAAACTAAGTTGAACTGCAATTTCTTTAAAAATATTTTTTTAATTGTAAAAATTGCTTTATATTAGAAACTATTAAAATATTTTAATTAAATCAAATTAAAATATTATACGAATTTTTAATAGAATAACAAAATTAAATTCTAATATATATTGGCTTGCCATAAGTTAAAAGATTATTTTTTAATAAAAAACAAAATTTTTTAAGCTATAATTCATGGAAATAATCATGTATAATAAATGTTATAATTTAGCTTCTATTCATATCTTAAATTATTTATGTTAAGCAACCATGTTTTCGTATTTTATTTAATTTTTAAATCCCCAATTAATAAAATATGTTCCCCTCTTTTTTCTCCTCTCTTTTCAGACTCCAAAACAAAGCCAAAATAATATTAAAATTAACCTTACACATATAATTATATACAAGACAAGGATTTTTTAAATCTAAACACTTTTTAAGTGCATTAAAAACAAATACAAAATAATAACAAACAAAAAATTTACAACGACAAAGCAAAGGATTTCGAACTTTTTTCGAACTTTATACAAATTTTTATATGGAAAAAGCAAAAAACCAAAACCGTCTCATATAAAGTGCCTACAACAAAAATAAAAAAAAAGGAAATTTCCAAAAACGCAAAGAAAATTCTTATGAAAATATTGTGAGAGAAAACCAGATACCAAGTGTGATAGGACGAAAGGGAGAAGCAAATTTTATATATAAACTTTCCTGATTTGAGACGAGAGGAGAACCCTGGACCTGGGTGGCATCAAGATTGATCAGAATTTTCGCGACTGGCAGGGGTTTTCGGGAAACGGCTGCACGCTGGCAGCGAACAGCATTTGCAGTGCAGGCTTTGCCCTCTCAGCGATGCCCTTTATCGACGATGCGCTGCTCTGGTGTCCGGATAACGATGGTCGACTCGTCGGAGGACTAGACTTGGCCACATGCATAGCCGTGAGTATAAACAGGAAGCTTTAGAAATTTTTAGGAATTTAAATTAAGCTAAATATGATTATTAAAAAGGAGAAAAAGGGGACAATTTAGATAGGTTCAATTAAAATTTATGGAAATTTAAAAGTGGTTTAAAGATTTATAGATTTCTAGCAATTTTAAACAGATTTTTAATTTATAGAAATTTTTGTGCAATTTAATTTTATAAAAATTGTTGTGGAATTTATCATAATTTTTCTCAAATCTAAAAATAATACTTTAAACTTTTACTTTTATATATAAAATATTTTAAAAAAGAAAGATAGTAAAAATATAGTTAAAAACAAAGGAAAAAAAGGAAAGTATGTGGGAGTAAACACAGAACTTTTATTAATATTTTTCTAAGGTTTTTTAGTAAGTTTTCATAATTTATTGAGGTTTAAAAGGGTTTCTCTTTAAACATATATTAAAATATATAAATTTTTAAGAGTCCATTAATTATTTTTAAATAAAAAATATACAGAAAATGTTTATAGGAAATGATTTAATATATATCTAATAATATTTTCGTTAATAAAGGCAATAAATAAATCAATTTAATCACTTCCAAACTTGTTTTAGTTTAAAGAAACTCCTTTCACTGCCTTCTTTTTCTCTCTAAGCCCCCTAATTATTTATAATAATAAATAGACAAATACACCTTAATTATTTATAATAATATATATAATTAATAATATTTATTTACTAATATTTATTTATTTAATTAAACCTCCCCTTGCACAGGATGATTCAACGGTGACTGGAACGGAAAACATTAATCCCACAATCCAATCGGCTGGCAATCCTAACGGCAATCCGCAGCAGTCCCTCGTTGGTGCAGGAGGAGGTGGTGGCATAGGCGTGGGCGTAGGAGGAGGAGGCGTATCCTTGGGCGGTACAGTGGTACAGCCATGCAGCGAACTGAGCGGAGCGGCCGCCCGCAGTGTCAATGTGGTGGTGGAGCCGCTCTGCGGCAGCGACTCCTCCGACGAGCTCTTCCGCAGCTTCGAGGGCAACTTTGAGATCGAGAGCCTGCTGTCCGATTTGGCCACCGTCGAGGTGAAAGTCGAAAATGTATATCCGCCAAGAACAGAACAGAGAAGTTTTTAAATGATAATATTTAATTTAATAATTAATTCGATATTTTAAAATATTATTTAGACTTAAGCTAGGCGAAGGGCAGTGCTGTCAATGAGTAGAAATTAGAAAATGGATAAAAGAGGGAAAAGAAGATATAGGAAAGGGTATAAGGAAGAGGAAGGAAAATAACGAAAGGATAAAGGAGTAAATTATCATAATTTTTTTTTACTTTTATAAAGGTTTTTAGTGTAAGTTTACCATTTATTAAAGTTAAAAAAAGGGTTTCTTTAAGGAAAAATAGTTTCCTTTTTTTTCTTTGCTTTCTTTGTTTAAAATTAATATCTTTAAAGTAAAATTTAAATTTAAAAATGTAGAAAACTGTGAAACTATAAGTTTATTTTTAGATAAAGTGGTTTAAAAAAAATTCAAAAAAATAAGAAAAGGATATAGAAGTTAAGCCATAACATTTTTACATTATTTTAGAAAGGTTTTTAGTGAATGTTTAATATTTATTTCTAGTTTTTAAAAGGTTTCTCTTTAAAGATACATTTTTTTAATAGACTTTTTAATAGAAATTTAATATCCCTAAATCATACACTTAATTTAAAAACATAAAAGACATAAAAATATAATTTAAACAAGTAAATTAACAGAATAAAAAAATTCAAGAAAATAGGGAAAGGTTTTAAAAGTTGGAATTAATTTATTTCTACAAAAAAACTTTAATAATCTCTCAGAGACAGCACTGCCTTTTAAAGGATAACAAATTTTCCAACAGATTTTTCATCATTATTTCGTTTTCTTCCCTGTTTCTCTCTTCCCTCTCCGCTCTCCGCTGGAACTTCGCTCGCTCCCAAATCCTCCCGCCTGACGCCATCTGCTTCCCAGGAGGAGAACAACAACAATGTGATCGGATCGGATGACTTTGGCAGCGCAGTGGCCGCCGCTGCCGAGGATCTGCTAGCCAAAGAGAATGCCCAGCTGAGTGCCCAGAATTTGGTGGATTCGGTGGCCGCCAGTCTGGTGGATGCCACCGGTGGTGCCT
Source organism: Drosophila anomelani (assembly GCA_035045905.1). Taxonomy (NCBI): domain Eukaryota; kingdom Metazoa; phylum Arthropoda; class Insecta; order Diptera; family Drosophilidae; genus Drosophila; species Drosophila anomelani. The sequence goes on from JAWNOO010000165.1 coordinate 19,450,269, forward strand.
TCGATGGTTCCAATTCGGCGGCATCGGCCGCCTTGGCAGCTGCAGCGGCTGCCCTGTGCGGGGATCTGATCAACAATAACAATAATAATAATGAATGCTCGGGAGGGGCAGGAGCTGGAGGCGAAGGAGGAGTTGTTTCTGGAGGCGATTGTGGTGCCACCAAGTTGGAATATGCCCTCATGGGTGGTCAACCGCTGGCGGAGGAGCCACGCTTTGGCACAAGCGCCGCAGCCAATCCGCTGCTGGTCGAGAAATTGATGTCCAAGTGCCTGAATATTGAGAAGCGATTGGATAAAATGGGGGGTGAGTCAGAGATTTTTTTATATTTTTGAAATTTTTTAAATATTTTGAAATTATTTGAAAGGGTTTTAGCTTATTTTGAAGTTTGCTTTGGTGAAATTTAATACACTTTATTCGAAATTAAGTAATTATAATTTAAAATTGGCAAATTAAGTTGAATTTTTGTTAGTTAAAAACTTTCCTTTTAAAATTTCAAATTTTTTGGCAAGCGCTGCCAGACTTGGGAAATTCGTATTTACTTCGTTTTTTGAAACTTTACTTTCTCTGTGCAACCTGAACTGCTTGCGCACTGCTTTGTGCTTTTTGGGATTTGTGGCAGTGATGTTTGCCAAGCAGTTTACAGTTTAAGAGGAACAGGAAAAGCAGTTAAAAAGTGACTTTAGTAGGTAGCACAGTTGGAAATTAACTGAAACATTTGCAAAGGTTGCACAGTTTTATATTTATTGAAACAGTATCAACGGCTGTACAGTTTTAATATATTGTAATACGTGCAAAGGTTGCACAGTTTTAGATTCCTTAAAACAGTGGCAAAGGCTGCACAGTTTTAAATTCATTGAAGCAAAGGCTGTACGGGTTTAAAATCATTGAAACAGTTGTGTGGGTTTGGACTCTGGGTAAATAGTTTTAAATGCATAGATAAACATAGGTAAACAGTTTGAAATGCATATATAAAAGCAAATTAAATAAGAAAACTGTGGAATTTCGTTGGATTTCCTAAAAATTTAATCTTAATTGAAAGCTAAATAATTAATTAAGTGTAAATACTTTAATAAATCCAAAAAATTATACAAAAATTTCTTTATTAATTATTTAAGAAATTGTAATATTTCTCTTGAAAAACAATAAGAATATAAAAGGAAAAACGATTCTCCACTTTCATATTTCCTCTCAAACTTCCAACGTCTTCCCCTTGGAAATCTCTCTTTCAAAAATATTTATTTTAACTAATTGAATTTCCCAGCTGGTTTCCCAAAGTTTAATTTCTGGCCAAGAACCTTTTTTTCCCGCGGAGCATGTGTCTGCCATTCCGCCGTGAAAACTGAAACTGTCAGGCCAAACTCATACATACATACAAACAGCCAGAAATAAATAAAAAGGCCAGTAACTTGTTTATTAAATCCCGACAGGATGTTCTCCCTAAAACAAACCCCAAATCCGGCGCCCCCTTGCTGGCAGTCAGTCAACCACCTAACGACGGCGACGGCGACTGAGACAGCGACTGCGACTGAAATATAAAAATGTCGTCGCTCCAAGTCCGTCCTCGTCGTCCCCGGGTTGTTGTCTCGTCCTGTGGCTGTGCCTAAAAAAAAAACGAGCAAAAGAAAAAGAAATGGAAAGGAAACCAACATTTTTGGTAGGGTCTGCCAGCACCCCCCCGCTGGTAGGTAGGGTTTTTCCTCCCTCTTGGGGGGTATGGTTTTTCCACCCCCTGAAGGGTAGGGTTTTTCCAGGGGGGCAGACAAATAAACGTCTATTGACACGAAAGGCACAGACGGCAGCCAGTGGGAGCCGGGGCACCACCGCGCTCTTCTGGGAAGCGTCTGCTTTACCACAGCCACCCCCTAGACGTCGCCGACGCTCCCTCCCCCCTGGCCTGCCCCCCTTTTCCGGCGGGCACCTACTTCCTTTTTGCTCGACCGAAAAAAGAAGAAGGGAAACAGCAAAATAAAACCCAGACAGAACCCCGGAGAGGAGTCGGGGGGTGGAGTGGGGAGGAACCGCACGGGACGGCCATTTTCGGTATGCCTTTCGTCTTCTTCTTTTTTCTCCTTTTTTTTAATACTCTTTCAAGGGGTTATTGTGAATTTGTGGCTTTCTTGGAAGATCCTTTGAATTTGACATTTTTTTACAATTTTTATAGTTTTATATTTTTATTTTTATGAATTTTTATGAATAAATAAAATAATTTGTAAATTGAAAAAAAAGATATAAATTAATACATTATTTTCCTCTTTTATTATATTATTTTTATGTTTATCATGTTGTGAATAAGAAGAAAAATATAGAATTAATTCTCATCAACATGACAAACTTTAAATTAATATTATAAAACCTCAAAGGAATTACATATATTTAAATTTATAAATAATTTACAAATCAACTCCAATCAATTTTTAAAATTTAAATTAAAAGTCTTTAAAGTTTTCTTCAATTTTTCATAACATTTTCTTAGGAAGGAAAAAGAAGGTTAAAGTTTAAAAATGAAAAAAGCTGTTAGGCACACAAAATAAATTATTTTTATTTATTTCTTAATTATTTAAATAATTATGCTTTCTACAATTTTTCATAACATTTTCTTAGGAAGGGAAATAATAGGTTAAAATTTAAAAATGGAAAAAGTTGTTAGGCACACAAAATAAATTATTTTTGGATATTTGTTAATTTTTATGTTAATAATTTTCATAACATTTTCTTAGGAATGAAAATAAAATGTTAAAATATAAAAATGAAGGCAGATTATTTTTGGTATTCATTAATTATTATTTAAATAAATTTCCCATTATTCGGCAAGGACATCGCATTGTCGCCTTGCTTAACTCCGCTTCCTTTCTCCCATATTTCACTCTCCTTTTGTTGTTTGTTGTTGTTGCTGTTACTTTGCTTGGCCCGTTTTTCTTTTTCCACAAAGTTTCCGAATGAGGCGAAGCCAAGTCAGACAGTCGGGTCAATAAATTTTGCGTGTGGAAATTGTGCGCTCAAGGTCAAAAGGATATTTGCCTCGCTTCGTCTGCTTCGCCTATGTGTGTGGGTGTGTGTGTTGCGTGTGTAGGAAATGTCTGCCTAAATGTGCCAGTGTATTGGTGTTTTCGGGGCAACAAACACACACAGATAAAGTGGCTGTCCCCAAAAGCTCCACCCATTCGACGTGAGTGTGAGTGTGCGTGTGCGTGTGCCAGAGCCTCTGACTGAGTGGGTGTAAGGGGTGTGTGTGTGTGTGTGCGTGCCGCAGACAAAGAGCCGACTGTTTGGGTTTGAGCGCTGCGTTTGCGAGGTTTGGGCTTTCCGGCAACCTTGAACTTGAATAAATTCGTTGAAGTTCATGCCGCAAACGAGGCGCAATCAGTTTTGGGTCCTGCGACCAAGGACCACCCACAGTTAAGGGACACGTGGAAAAAATGCCAGTTTTGTCTAAATTTTTTTATATTTTATTTTTAATTATTTTTTAAGGATTTTTTATAAATTGAAATTGACGAAATTAAAAATTATTTTAAGGTGTGCTGAAAAGTATGCAATGAAAAATGTGTGTGCCTCTATGGACGCCATTTTTATTTCATATTTAAAGCTTCGAAGGACGACATTTTATTTATCTTCCAAAGAGATCAATGTTTTAAAATATTTTCCTTATTTATTTCTATATAAGGATTTTTTTTACTCTTAAGAAACATAAATCATAACCCACTAAAAACAATTTTATTTTTAATTATTTTTCAAGGATGTTTTATAGTTTGAAAAGAATTTAAATTGTGCTGAAAAGTAGGCAATGAATTTTTTGTATGCCTCTAGGACGCCATTTTTATTTAATATTTGGAGCTTCGAAGGACGAGATTTTATTTATCTTCAATGTTTCAAAATTTTAGCGTTATTACCCACTAAAAACATCCAAAATTAATTCGGAAAAATATTCTTCACTTACAACCCCTTCTGAGCCATTTCTTCAACATTTTCCCCAGATTTTTTCCACCGTGTAGCTTCCCAACATCGATAAAAGTAGGCAGAGACGTAGAAAGTCCTGTCGCCGCCTCCTTTTTTCCTTTTGGTTTTCCTTTTTTTCGGCTGGGTTCAAACGCCGCACGGCCCAAGCATTGAACTCTCGCTTTCAAGGATACACCATCGCCGACCCGGACTCGCTTTCGGATTCGGATTCTAGCTCGAACTCGGACTCGGACTCGGACTGCTGGAAGCTGGCAGTCATTGAAAAAAATTTAGAGAGAGAAAAAAAACCCAATGCTGCGCCGAGCCGTTGACATTGCGAGCGGTCGTCAACGCTACCGACGCGTCGAGACGGCTAAGATTGTTCACTTTGCAGCGAGTTCAGCGCCGGTCCAAGGTTCTTTTGTGGCGGTTCCACCATCCCCAGAGCAAACCTAACAACTGCTCCTGCCCCCCAAAGCCTCCCCATGCAGCAGACTCGCTATTAATGTCAAGGGGTTCCACACACACACACACCAAGCCGCAGTTTAGTTTTTCAGTTTTTTTTGTGTTAATTTTTGAAAAGTGCGTTAGTTTCTGCGTTAGTTTGTCCGCTCACTTCAGAAATAGCTTTTGGCTATATCGAATTTTGAGGGCTGGGGCGTTGTGAGAAAAAAATCTGACAGATTGATTGCCTGTTTGTCCATTTGATTTGTGATCATTTTCAGCTGGCATTTTAGCAGTTTGCATGTCTATTTCGGTTTTTGATTGTTAACTATTATTTGCATGTAAATATAGTTGGTTTAATTGATTTTAAATGGATGAAATTAGTTTTGAGATGCTTAAGGTATTTGGATTAACATAAAAGGATTTTTTTCGATGGGTAATTGGTAATTGGAATTTTCTTAAGCTGTTTATATGGTTTTTTTTTTTATTGAAAATTAAATATTCTTGGTGGGTATTTAATTTCTGTTTTATTAAAATATTATCAGGGAGGGCTTAGAAAGGGCTGAGGTGATGAAAACTTAAAAAAATGGCTTCCAGAATTATGCTAAAAAATATAAAATACTTTACAGAACTTATTTACATATAAATAAAGGTTTAAAATATTGTTTAGGATTTTTTTGTGTAACTTTTTATGGCATTTTAATATTTTTTTATATAAAAATACTCTCTGGAGTTTCACAAAAAATAGCTTAGAAGATGAAAACCATTAAAACTGTTCTTAAAATATATCCCAAAAATATTCTATAAATAAATATCACAACAACATTTATAATTTACTTAAAAACCATATTTTTTTTGTTATAAAAAAATAAGAAATATCCTGGAAAATCTTTTTCTTTCACTGAATAATATTTTTCATACACAAATTAAGTACCTTTGTTTCTGATAACAATTAAATATTTCTCTTAACAAAACCATAATTTTCAATCGAAATCAATTTCTTTGAATGTGATTTTTCCCATCCCATGAAATTTTCACTTTCCTCTGCAATTCCAAACAAAGTCTTGACTTTGTTTTCACTTTCGGTTTTAGGAGTTTTTGGCTGCTGCTTTTTGATTGCCCATCCCTGGTGCACCAGCAACAGCACTTAGCCAGATTATTTATTTGATTACTCCGGCTGACATTTTCTATTCTAACAAACGAATGTATCATTTTAGCCATTGCTCAGGGCTATGTGTAAGTGAGTGTGTGTGCGGTTCACGCATTTCTTGGCTTTAGATTTGGATTGCCAATTTGAATTTCAAATCAAAATCGCTGTTGCCGCTTTGTCGCTGCTGCTATGTTGTGCGTTGTTATAACCAAATCAGGATTTTCTGCGTGCAAAAAAAGCGTCGGAACAACAATTACAACCAACAACAAGCACCAACAACAATTGCAATAACAGCAACTACAACACGACTAACAACAACAACAACTAACGATGTCAGGGGCGTTCATTTGTCCATTGCCAGCCAGCAAACGAACTGAACCGAACCGAACCGGGCCGAGCACGTCACTGTCACCAGCCACAACTACTTAACCCCCCCATCCCCCTTGAGCCTCCCATCTGCACTCTCCACCCTCCACCCCCCTGGGGGGGCAAACCCCTCTCTAAAAAAAAAAAACAGCTGCCTGAGTGCCAAACGTTGCCACTGCAAAATGCACTTTACAATTTTGTTGATTGCTTTGGCATTTGTTGTTATTGTTGTTATTGTTACTGTTGTCTTTTCCCACTGCACCCTCTCAAAGGAAGGGTATTGTCGCCTAGGAAAGGAATTTAATTTTATGGATTTAAATTAGTATGAAAATGAGAAGGATTTTCTAAGGAATTGCCAGGATTTTTCAAGATATACGGAAACTTCTTTAGAAGCTTAAAGATTTTCCTTTTAAATCTGTAGCCAAGATTTACATCTAAAATGTTTTTAAATTATGAAATAAAAAGAATATTTTTCAATTTAAAATGAACTTTAAAAAAATATACCTAAACATATGCAATAACATATTTCTTTTTTATATTTTTCTAGTAGCATACCAAATATTACGTATACGTAATTTTGGTAAAATATTACGTATACGTAATTTTGGTAAAAGTATACGTAATTTTGGTAAAGAGGAAAAATATAACTAAATATAACTTAAATTTTTTTTATAAAATTACTAAATTTCATTGACATAAGGCAAGGGGAATAATTAAATTATGAAATACTAAAAGACAATAAATTAATAATAAAATAATCAAATAATAAATAGAAAATATTAATAAAAACTTTATTCATTAAAAAAAAGCCTTGGAAGCAGCGGTTTATTTATATTAAATAAAATATTAAATTATATATTAACAAGAATATATGTAAATAAAAAAGAAAATAAGAAGGTGCAATTTTTGTCATTTTTCATTTTATTGGCTAACAGGAAATTCTTTAAATTTGTCTTGTAACAAAAAAAGAGTACAACCAAATTTCAGTTTAGCCTCAATTTGCTTCCTTTCTCATTTTTTGTTATATTTACATTTTGTTTCTGTTCTTTTTTTTGTTGTTTTTGTTTTGTTTTATTTTGCTGTGCATTTGTTTTGCGTTTTATCTAAATTTGTTCGTACGCATTGCAGGTTGACCGCCGAGTTCAAGTTTTAACGGATATCGTTTAGTTGTTGTTGGTTTGTTCTCAATTTTTGGCAGGAGCCTCGCCTTAGCCTCGTTTATATAAGCAAAAAAAAAGTATTATGGGGTTTCACTCCGGCAAGTCTTTTGTGCTGCCAATGAAGTCATTTTGTGCGCCATTTTGTCAACTTGCTGCAGATTGATTAATGGTCCAGTTGGTTCAGTTGTTTACAGATGAAAGAGGCTTAATTAGTTTTTTGAGGCAAGTGTAGGGGTTATAGAGAGATATTTCTAAGCTAGGAATTGAGGTGGGAAATTTAAGGATATTTTTTCTGATTTTATTTTAATAATTTTGAAAGGTTCTAAAAACTATTCCTTGGCTTTTTTGAATATTTTCTTATATTAAGCAAAGTGGGAAATACATTCTTCTGTTAATTAATTTTCTAATAAATTCGTAAGCAATTTTCAGGACTTTTAATTAATTTTCTCCTCATTATCGTTAGTAAAAATCATCCTTCGTATTCCGTGAACTTCCTTGCTTCTTCTGCGTTGCATACATCATCGCTCCCATTACATATTAATCAGATTCAATATGCCAGTACACACACACTACTACGTTTTTATATATATGTATATCTCCTTGTCGCTCCCCTTTGGCTGTCCTAATTGCACTGTAACCCATTAACCCGCAACAACAACAACTGCACCAATAACAGCAACATGTAACCAGTTCGGGCATAATCCCTATTGTGTGTATGTGTTTTTTATTTTTATTTCAATTTTTTTTTGTATTTTGTATTTTTTGTTGCTTTTTGCTGTTAGCAATAGAAAGGGGCCCCCCAAGCTGTTTTTGCACAAATTTTCACCTTCACCTCATCAGCGGCGAAAAACAAATGCAACAACCTCATAGGAAAAGCAACGAAAAGAAAGAGAGAGAAAAGGAGAGAAACAATAATGAAAGAGGATAAAAAAAGGGGGGCTTTGTGTGTGTGTGTATAGGTGGAAGTTTGTATGTAAATATAAAACATTTCCAATTAAATTAATAGTGATAAAGATTTTCATTTCATTTTAATTTAATTAAAGTTTAAAGCCTAGAAATGTTTAATAGTTTTTAAAGTAATTAATTAAAAAGTGATTTTTACAAAATTTATTTTATTAACACGCCTTTTTAAGGGGTTTCAAAAATTAATTATATTTTTTTTTTTAATCAAAAAATCACAAAAAAAATATAAGCTAGGCTTCTACTTCATTTTCCTGTTTCTCTTCCATTTTAATTCCCTCACCCCTGACTCTGACTGTTCCTATTACACCGCCCCCGACTGTGATTGCATTAGAGCGTGCGCCCGTCAGTCGCATCTCGTTAAAATGAAAACAAAAGGCGGCATAAAAAGCAGAAGAAGCAGCAGCAGAAACAGCAGCGACAATAACAACAATAACGTGGATGATGATGATACAACCTTACAAAATTCTCAGTCGCGATCCCCCATCTCCCTCGCCTCACCACCACCTCCTCCACCTCTTCCTCTCCCTCCCCCCCAACCACAATGGCTTTGAATGTTTAGCGCTGAACTTGTCTTGCACACAAACACCAATGCATCCCGCGAGAGCAATACGAAATAGAGAGAAGAAAACGCTAGGCGGTAGCAGAGAGAGAGAGACTGAGAGTGGGAGAGTGGCCCCAACGACAAACACATTGATAGCTTTATTTTTGCTTTGCCCCGTAGCGTGTGTGGTATGCAGCCTTGAATTAGTTCGCTGCACCCGGCCGTACATACAGACAAACACATGCCGCATATAAATACGCACACACAAACGCCGACTCGGGGGGGGAGCAGCAGCAGCAGCGGCAGTGCCGTGCCATATAAGCAAAGCGTGCGCGCATTCGTCAAAGTGTGCGAAAGCTCTGCCGCTGTTGCTGTCGCTGCTTTGGCTCTGCTCCCCTTTTGCAATCATTGGCGGCGGTGGTGCCCCCACTGCCCCGACCATCCTCCCCAGGCAGCACCCCATGCGAAATGTAGAAGGAACAAAAAATCAGATGCGGCGCTATCTCATGTACATATATACGCGAACATAGGAACCACACCGAACATCGGGCATCCGAGTTCTCGCGAGTTGTCTTCTTGTTTGCAATATCCCATTTTTTGCGTTCCGTCTCCGCCAAACAGAATGTTTGCCCGAAAATTAGACGATCAATTGGGGGATACTTATGGGTTGGATTTTAAGGGAACGGAATCTTATGTTGGAAATATTTTTAGACTTTTTGGGATAATCTAATGCTTAATCTAATACCAGATATCAGAAATTAGATTTTTTATAGAGACTGTCTTTCGAATACCTCCTAAAAAAATGTAGATAATTACATTAAAATTATATGAAATTTGGTATAGGGGCTTTAAGAGATTTTATAATAGATAATATCGAATTATACTTGTTTAAAATAAATGAAAAATATGCGAAAATATATTAAAAATTTTATATTTATGACTTCAATATAAAGTATCTAAAAAAAATTGTTCTAATCTTAATTTTAATCTGAAATGAAGACTTAAAAAATTATCACAGTTCATCTCATTTTCAGAAAAACTAAAACTGATTTTAGATTATTATTACCCAGAATTTAAATTTATCAAGAATACTTCAAGTATCTGAATAATTAAATTATTATTGATAACAATTCGAAATTATCTAGAATGTTTTAGGGATCACATTAATAATTAAATAATTAAAAAAACTAGAAAGGATCACAGTCCTAAAATTTATCTAAAATCCAATAATCACAAGAACTTTGAATCATACATGGATTTTTCAATGATCCTAACTATGATGTCTTCTCAATGATGAATCAAAATTCAGACAACCTTAAATATTAAAGATGTCTAAATACATTTTCCAATTTAAAATAGATCTTTTACATTACACTTTGAAATTCCAATCCCACCCCCCTTTTTTTTCCTCTATTTAATTGATCGACGTGTTGCCCCTAATTATTTCCTCCTGTCAGTCCCACTTATGTATATATTTTACCTCCCCTTTGGACTCTACCAATCTAATCCGTCATCTGCTGCTGCGTCTAGCCTTCTGATCGCGCCGACATACATCCGAATCGAAGCACTATATAGTATATAGTACAACTGATGTGCACAGTATTTGCAACGGATATGCCCGATGGCTGTCCATCTCGCTCTGCTCTCGGGGGGAATTAGCAAGTGCGCCGGGAAATGGCGAAAAAAAAAATGGGGGAAAATAAGCGGAAAACTGTCTCGCATCGTATGTGTGTCATAAATGCAAAAGTAGAGAAATAAAAAAAATAATAATTGGATGTGTGTGTTGCTTGAATTGAAATGAGCGCATTTTCAGAAAAAGGGGGGAGTTTTTCTTTGGGAAAATATATTTATGAAAATCTGATAAAAAGAAGGAAAGGAGTAAAATTATGAAAAAGAAAGTGAAAGGATTTTAAGCCTTGAAGAACTAAAGGGAAGTGAAGTCATTGGTAATTCCATTTAGGCAATAAAATTTTAAGGATAAATCCTCCTCATAAAGAAAGGGTTAATAAATCCCTATCTCTTCGTTTAAAATATGAATATCTGTATTTAAGATCTCGAAAAACCTCTAAGAGTAGTCTTAAAATTTTAAGGAAAAATCCTAGAACTTTGAAAAAAATCTTCATCTTTATAAAAGGGTTAAGAAATCCCTATCTCTTTGTTTAAAATATATCTCTATGTTTGATCTCGAAAAACCTGTAAGAGGTGTCTTGGCCCATTGCGTGCTTGTTATGCGACAAAAATGTCTATGCGTAAATAGATTCGAAAGCAGCAGCGACAGCAGACAGTTGTTGTTGTTTTTTTAGCTGCTAGTTGCAATTCGGTATTCAGATCGACACCCAGACACATCGACATATAGACATAATGCACAAGACTCTAGGCACTACATAGGCACATGGGGCTTGTCCTTCAAAGCGAATAAACAGAAACATGAAAAACGAAAGCGAAAATTGTATATATGCGTAAGAACAACAACTAAAGCAACAATAACCACAACAACAACAAAATCAACAATAACAACACCAACAGAAACTACAACATCAACAACAACACCAACAGAAACTGCAATGCCAACGGCCACTGCAATTGCAGAAAATATTAGGCGGATGTCTGACTACAACATGTGCATCTATAATCTGACTATATATATATATATATATATATATATATCTACGTATATATATAAAAACGCCTCTCTATACATTAATATTTATGGCTTGCAGGAACTGAGAACGAGACTAGACCAAGTTTCAGCGAAACAATCACGGATATTGCATTGCGGATTCTCCACTCGACTTACACTAAGATCGCAGAATTAGTCATTCTTTAATAATAATGCAATTATTTAAACAAACAATTTATAAACTTATACAGGAGACTAAGTTTATAAATAAATGACACAATATTTATAAATAAAATGATTGATCTTAAGTCTGAAATAGACATTTATGACTCAGATGAGTATATAGAATTGCATTAACTACAATGAAGATAAAATAAAAGTGTCTTAAACTAAAAAAGCTGGGAACTAGTTGACATATAAACTAGTAAACAAATAATACAATTTTTGCAACATAAATCAAATATTTAAAAGTCAATAATTAAAGGGAGAACTCTCGTTATAAAAATATTAATTGAAGATATCGATTACTGGGATAAATCCTAATTCTTTCTAGCAGTTTTTTTGTTAAAATAAATATTATAATGGTATTTTATAATATCAAAAAAATTAAAATTAAGCCTATTTTAGCTTACAAAAAATAATAATATAATTGTTTCCATATTATCCACAAATAAAATCCATAGAAATAACAAAAATAAAACAATAACCAAATGACATTGTTGGCTCTTGAACCGGAACCCGCACGCTCAGCTTTAAATTCTAAAAGCCAATATAATTTACTTGATTTAATAATAGTTTTTTAAATTATATTAATTATTTAAATACTTCTAGATATAAATATTATTTCATCTGATTAATTTCGGTGTATTTTTACCTTTATTTTTCCTGTAATTTAAAAGGGAAGTCAAGTGATGGGAGGGAAGGGGCCCTATAATGTATCCCAAGTGTTACTTGTTGTTGCCGCTGGAGACGTCAGCCGCATTGCTCGCTCCCCAGAGACAAACATACATATATATATATATATAAATGTATATATATTTATATATGTATTCAGCTGTGTGCATATTTTAGAATGTAATTGTGCATCTGGCCTAGACCTAGAAAAGGAAAATTTTGTTGCTATTATTATTGCTGTTCGTTCGTCGTGAATTCGCATTCGTTTGCAGTTCGCAATTCGCAATTCGTTCGGCGATGTTGCTGCTAGTATGAGTCCCCCCTTTCCCCCCACCTTCCCCTCTCCCTCTCCATCTCACTCGCTCTGTGTGCCATTTTGTGTAGCACTCATTATTTGTTCTCCTTCCTCGCAAATTAAAAATATGCCTAAGCAAATAAAATGCATTCAATGTGTTTATACATCTATATACGATATATATGCATGTTTGTGTGTGTGCATAGATAGTTGCGTTGCGACTCTTGGCATGCATTTTGTGTCTGTGGGTAAATTGTGCGTTAGTTTCGCACTTTACAGGGTGCTGTGGGGCAAGGATCGAGGAAAACTAAGCCATATACCAAGTTTCAGAACAATTTTAGGTAGCTTGAGGGATTAAATATTCCTTAATCAGTTAGTTAAACTAAATAATTTTTATATTTAGTATTTTATATAATAGTATCTTAAATTTCAGATTAAATATAGGTGATTTTGAAGATAAATTAATACTGAATGAGTTGGTTTTCTTGTGGATAATCTTCTTTAAATAAAGTCTTTAGTTTTTTCAATGAAATTTTTCTTTATCTGGTTGCATACCAAAATTCAGATGAATTGAATATGATTTTGTGGATAAATTATTCAAAAATCAGTTAAGGAGATCACAAGGAAGTGTTATTTACTTGCTGTATTTTTTAAACAAATTTCCTGAGAAATTTAAAGACAAAATTGAGATCCAATATTGAGAGAAACATGGCAAAATAATGCATTTGATTTATATTAATTTATCAAATATTATCTTGACCTACTAAATACCTTCTACACCCTTTATTCCAACCAATCACCGTACTATGTAGCAGAGACATTGGCTTTCAAATACACGCCAAGAAACAACAACAAACACGACAGAAACAACTGCAATTGGCTTTAACTGCAACTGCAACGCAATGAGAATTTCAAATAAAACAAAAGCAAACCAAAAAAAATATTTATATATAAAAAAACGAAACACAACCCAGAACCAGCAACAACAAACAATTTAAATTGAAAAAAATGTTTTTTTTTTGCGGCTGTTTGTGCTACCGTCAGTAAAAAACAAAAAAAAAACAGACAAACGGCCATAAACGCCGCCCCTCTATTTTGCCAACGAATCTCTGGGAGATCGGAGCGATTTTTAGCCCGTTGCAACATTGTGCGGTGGCAGTGTTCGATACGCGCAACATTCTATCAAATAAAATGCGAATTAACAACAAAATCGAATGCACAGAGAGGAAAAGTTGACATTAAGTTAATTGATTAAAAGATTTTTAGGGAGAAGAAAAAATATTTAACTATTTTCTAGGCTGCAAATATTAAAATGATCAAGAGTAAAAAAAATATATTTAGGAAATTTTCAAAGAAATTCCTGAAGATGTAAAATCCTATTTAAATTTTGTATCTCTCTAATGGACGTCAAAAAATAGGCTATACACAAAAATGTAGCATACATTTCGGGGCATTTCATTCTTAGCAAGTTTTCAAAGAAATTCCTGAAAATATAAAATTCTTTTTAAATATTCTACAAATTTTAATTAAAGAAAGATTTTGGTTTATTATTTATTAAAATATTTATTATAAGATTTATTATAATATTTTTTATAAGTCTTAAGAAATAATGCTTCAGTTTCGAATAACAAGTATTTGATATATTTATTTTCTTATTTTATTATATATTATTTATTTATTCCTATTATTATATTTATTATTATTTATATTTCCTTTAATTAATTTCTCCAAGTGTCTCTCGGATCCGAGAGAATGGCATTGGTAGGGGTTGATGGCTGCTGAGGGGGTGAGCTGTGCGAGGGGGAAACTATACCCAGTGAACTGCCCGTGGGGTAATGGCGAAGCTAACGACAATTCATTGCGATTCTCGAGAGTGCCGGACTTGTAGTTGTTGCTGCTGCTTTAGTTGTCGTTGTAGTTGCAGTTGCTGCTGCTGCTGCTGCTGCTGCTGCTGCGGGGAGGAACTGCGGGGCGGCACGCACGTTGTCCATGTCCCCATTCGAGTCAAGTGACGTGTTATCTGTCGCCTTCTCTCAGAACTTTGACTTCTATCAGTTGAATGTCGTTGCAGTCGTCGACGACGACGGCGACGCTGCTGCAATTGCAAAAGCAAAAAGCAACAGCAAATAGAAACACAAAATGCATTTGCAATGACACAATTTTTAAGCCTTCGTTGGGACTTTTCCGGTTTGAAATATCCTTTTTCTGGGTCAAAATAAAGGGAAAAATATTTATTATTTAATTGGGATTATATTTTTTATACCAAGCATTTTCTTGGCCTGGTTTTATCAATTTTCTGTCTGCCTGTCAAAAAAATAAACCCAAACCCAAAACGCCCACTGCCCCGCCCAAAAAGAGGCTAGTTTTCAATGTCAGTGTGTCTATTATGCGGCCATTATGATTGGTATTATTAGCAGCAGGCCAGCATGGAAAATGAAAACTGCCAACTGGCAGGCAGCGGCCAAAAGCCGGCAAACTGGGAAAATGCCAATGGAAACTGGCAACACTTTCCCTCTCGTTGCTTTCCATTTCCAGCAGCAGCAACAACTTCATCATCGTCTGTGCAACATCATCTGCAAAGAGCAGCAGCAGCAGCAGCATCAGCAGCAGACTTGCAACTGGCAGCTATGCAGTAATTATTGCACGATCAATTTGCCGGCCAACCATGTCGGCGAAAAACTTTCCTTTGGCAACATATTAATAAGCCGGCTCACGGGAAAGGTGTGGCTAACAAAGTTGTCTCAAAAAAAACAGGCCTAGAAATTTCTGGAGGAGTTAGTTGGGAAAATGTTTCAATTAGCAGAAAAGTAAGAGAGGGTCTTTGAGATAAAACAAATGTTTTAAATTAAATAAAAAGTCTAAAAGAATATGGAAAATATTGAATATCAAAGTAAATAATAATATAATTATTTTCTTGTATTTTCCTTATCTTTAAAAATCTTTTTTTATTACATTTATATTTTCTAAAACATTCTAACCTTCCTCAATTTATATTTTCCGAGTTCATATACCTTTTTGTTTATAAAAAACCTAATCTATATTTCTTGATTCAATCACAATCTAATCGATTTCCACTAGTTTTGCTGACTATATATTTTAAAAGTCATAACCTACCTCAATGCTTTGCTTATTTTTTGTAGCTTTTAAAGTCTAAACATACAATTAGGCATTCAAGAACTATAATTAAAGTCGAGCATATATTATTTTGTGTAATAGTTTATGTGTCATGACCTACCTTAATTTTTTAAACGGATTTGTTGAAGAATTTAATTGGTTTGTTATTTATTTTGGTAAATTTCTAAAGTTATTAATTTATAAAGATTTTCTTTAAATTTTTATCTGTTAATTAAATAATTCCTCAAGCTAATTTGTTTAGCAATTAAATTGTTTATAATTTATTTTTCCAAATTTCCTAAGTTACCATTTTTTTTGAGTTTTCTTTATCATTTTCTTTCTAAAATTTTCATGATAAGATTTATACAATTTCCCTGGCGACCCTCGTTCGAGTTTTAGTGGCAGTTACTAGCAAAAAACTAAACACAAAAAATAAAATACAATAAAAAATTACAACAAAAATCCGTTCGGCGGATGAGCGCTTGCAGTTGGCGTCGCCGTTGACTGCGCTGTTGCTCTGCTGCACTCGTTGCCGTGTTCACCCCCCCGCCAAACCCCACACCCCGCCCAGTGTGTAACCTCCCCCCCCTGACAGCCAGCCCTCCCCGCTGGCCCCAAAGTCTACGGTTGACGGTCGTACAGTTAGACGGACGTTTGCTTTGCTTGCATTTACAACAAACGGCGAGTCGCTGTTGTTGTGTGTGCGAGTGTGTGTGTGTGTGTGTGCATTATAATGGCATTGAAAATCTTTTTCAATAAAACACGTAAACAAACAACAAAAACCGAAAAGCCAAAACCAAAATGAAAATGAAAACGCACAGCAAAGCAACAACAACAAAAGCAACAAAAAGCTAGATGATGATTTTGTAGAAGAAGCAAAATGCAGCTGAAGCTTTGAGTTTGCACTTTTAGTTAATAGTTTTTATTGTGTTTTTATTATTCTTATAAACAATATTGTGTTCTCTACCATTTAATCAAGTTGTAATAATGTGTGAGAACTTTGCGTTGCAATTCATGTTGCACTTGTGAGGTTTTTCTAGAGATTTTTGTAGTTTAAAAGAAATACTAGAAGAAAAGCTTATATATTAAGGGTTTTAATACTTAAATTAATGAATTATAAATACATAAATTCTTTAAAATTTTATAGAAGAAGTAATTAGCTTGAGGATTTGATTAATAAATAAAATATTGATAGTAAATGTCTATATTATATCAGTTTAAAGCCTTTTAAATTGTTGACAATACATAATATATAATATTAAAATATTAAAATTATACTTGAACTTAAATAATCAATAATTGATAACCAAAATAAAGAATAATAGTCTTTAAATTGTTTAGCCTTTCATTTTATAAAAAATAAAAACAATTTATTTTTCGAATATCGATTAGACTTTTATTTTCTAAAAATTCAATTCAATAGTTTTCTGAAACAGTGATTTTAATATTTGGCAATATTTTCAATATCCAAAATATATTGATATATTTTTACAGTTTTATAAAGATTTAAAGATTTAAAAACTAGTATCATAAATTTAATATGATGAAAGCCTTTGCAAAAAAATGTTGATTAACCAGAAAATAGTTTAAAAAAGGTTGAAAATATTAAGATTTTAAATGCATTTTCCTTTGCATTCAGTTTTCCTCTCCCCTTATTTTTTTTTCGAAATTTTCCAGTTGAAATGCTTTTTCGAATTTAGCGTTTGGAACGACTGGCGACTTGACTGACTATCTTGCGGACTCACAATAGCTTGAACTTGAAAACGCCCCGTTGTAGTTGTTGCCGCCGTTTGTTATTGTGCAGTTTAATCAACTTTTGTCTGTTTGGCGACTGACACTGAGCGCGACAGAGACGGGCTGCGTTTCGAGAAGTGTTTCCATTGAATTTCAATATTCATTAGAATTCGAACGATCAGCGGCGATGGAAATATAGAAATGCCACTGCCTCGGGTCAAGGGAAGTTATGGAAAAACCTCTAAAAGGTTATAGACGAAAACATAAACTATATAAATGCATTCTATGTAATGAATAGATCGGAAATTGTCACTGGTTAAATATTGTGGGGGAGGTAAAAGGATTTTCTGGAAGAAATTATATAAATAATGGGCAACATTGCGTATACGTGATTTTTGACCTTTTTTGAGGATTTCTGGTTGTAAATAATATTTTTTTTTACTTAAGGCTATAATAAAAGATCATAAAATTTACCTATTAATATACTTGAACATTTTATTAGATTTCCCAGGAAATATATATAAAATAAAAAGCATTGAAAATTGCAGGCAACAGGGTGTATACGTGATTTTTCGCAGGTACTAAGCGTAAAATGCATTAAACAATGGCCACAATAGGCCATAAATAATTTTATAAACATTTTTGCAATCCCATTTGTTTATAGCTTTTTTAAAATATAAAACTAAATTTGCATAAATGGATCTTTGGATAATTCGGAGCATAATAAAACTTTATAAATCTATCTTCAAATTATTTTTATTACACTAAATATTTTATGGGAAATCCTAGACAGCTTAAAAAACATGTTAACCCTCTAATTTTTCACTAAATCAAATCTTAGTCTTTAGTTCAATCTTTAACTAAATTTTCTAGTGGTAAAATCCTAATTTTTCCCCCACAAAATTGATATTTTCGTATGTAGCATGGCATCGGCTAAGCGAAAGTAAAAATTCAAATTGATGGCTTTCGGAAATCAAATGAAAATCGAGCAAACAGGCCGAAATAGCAACCAAGGCAACTCTCAGCACTCCAACGCGATTCGTTAATTAAAATAAATACTTTCCGCCACGGACGTGGACGTTGTTTTGAGCCAAAAAAAAAAAAAAAACAGAATAACAAAAACAAAACTGCAAATGAAAATGAAACTAAAACTGAAAATCAAATAAAATAAATGTAAATGTAAATAAAAGAAATGCAAAAAAAAATAGAAAAAGAAACGGCTGTGGCGAGCGAATGTGAAAATGCCAGCCAGCCAGCAGCCACATGTGGCCAACAGTTTTCTTTTCGCTTTTCCAATGTGGCTGCTGCATGTTGCATGACCAAGAAGTCAGTTACTCAGTTAGTCAGTCAGTGTTACCCGATACCCAGATGCCCAGATGACGATGCCAAAAGCGGCCTACTAAGATACTTTTACCTGGCAACAACTACCAACTGGTTTTGGCATTAGAAATTGGCCAACAGCAACAGTGGCAAGAGATCGATGCTTGGGACGAAATTCACTTTCATTATGAATGGCCGAATGGCAAAATGCATACAAATGTGATTCGAGATTCGCGATTTGCGATTTGCGATTTGAGTTTGCAAGTTGCTGGCCGCTTGGTCATCCAACCTGGCCAACTCTTGTTGTGAGTTTTCCTTTCTTTCACATTCGCCAAGGCGGGTTTTTCTTTAGCAACAGCAGCAGAGGTAGCAGCAGCAGCAACGCCGCTAATTGATCGGAAAAATACTGGCTTTCAGTGGGCCAAGTTCGAGGCTGTCGAAGATATGGTAATTAGGATGGAATATAAAGTGGGCAAGGGCTGAATAATATTATTAAAGATTTAAAAGAAGAGTGTTTTTTATATTTTTAAGTGATTTTAAGGCAGGAATATGAGGTAAATAATACAGAAATATGTCAGACAATTATGACTTACGAGAAGGAAGATACATGGGGTTCAGAAATATATGAAATAATTATTTAGAGGAGAGTCTGGATAATACACATCATAAATATATATTTAATAATAAATAATTATAATGAATAATATTATTATAGAGTGTTTAATATTTTTTAAATATTTTAATGCCTGAATTTGACTTAGGGACAAGATAGATAGTGAAAAAATCTATAAGAATAATATAATATTAGATATTATAATATAATATAATATTAAGACTTATAACAAAAGTGTCTTATATATTTTTTAAAGATTTTAAAGCCTGAATATTACTTAGAAGCTAGTTAGATGTCAAGAAATCATAAAGATAATTATATTACCATCAGAATTTCAATTAAATATTATATTTAAAATTCTGATAAAGCCTTCTTCAGTTTTTTTTAGATTTATTATAGTTTTGATTTGAACCCCAATACCTCTCCTTCCTGACTTCTCATCTCTTCTAACCATTATCCCCATTATGTCCAAAATTTCAGCTCCTTTGCCATTTCCATCTATCTGCATTTTCCATTTGACGCTTTGGGCCCGAGGGCCTGTCTAGATGGCGTTGCATGTGGCACTCAGCTGGGTTGTTGGGATCATTATGTTGGCCAACATCAAGCCGAATGGCTAACTAAGTTGGGCATGTTGTTGTTGCATGTGGCTGCCATTTAGCAATTGGAAGTTGCCAACTAACACATTTCAGGTCTTCAGCTTCCCTCGCCGCGTTTCCATTTCGCATTTTCGCTTTCATTTTCTTTTTTCATTTTTTTTTTTGTTTTGCTTGGCAAGTAGCGAGAAAATCGAAAGTTTTTCCCCAGACCATAATGCAAAAAGAAAGTGCAAGTGCAGCAGCAGCAGCAGCTGAAGCTGAAGCTGAAGCTTCAACTCGAAAGAAAGGAAAAGCAAAACAATGCCAATGGGGCGTATGAGCAACTTGTTTTCGGGCCAAAATGTAGGATGAATGCCATTGTTTTGCGGTGACGAGTTTTTCCAGCTACCCCACTGCTGCTGTGTTGTTGTGCCATTTTCGTTGTCAAGTGCAAGTCTTGTCGTTGTTGTTATTATTGTTGTTGTTGTCGTGGTCAAATGAATCGCTGGATTGTTGGCCAACAACAGCGGAATAATGTTGCATGCAGCACAATCAGCAATTTCCTTTTGGCTTCACTCCATCTGCGTCTCCGTCTCTGCGTCTCCGTCTGGAGCTTTCGATTTCGTTTAATTAAAACGCATAAAAGTTGACTCTTCAACGGCAATGTCATTGCCAAGGGGATGGAGCTGCAACTTGAGAGGTCGAGATAACCACAAAAATCTATTTTCTAGAAGGAAAGAGATTTCATTTGGAAAGAAAAGCATACAAATCTAAAAATTATAATATTTTTTCCATGAAATTTGTTTTTTATTTAGGGTTTTAGTGTTATTTCTTATTGATTAATTTGCTTAATGAAGTATACAACAGATTTTATTTGATTTAGTTAATGATATTATACAACATATGGCCTTAAAAATATTGGAAAATATTCAAATTCAACAGAAATTAACAGCAAGCATTATTTTTTGGTTAAAATTATTTCTTAATTTTTTTTAACCACCTTTTTTATTTATTTAACAAATATAAAACTTCTGAACAAACTGTATTTTTATTAAAAAATATACATATTCACCTAAAACTGGTTGCTTAACATTTTTGCTTGCCTAAAACACCTTAAATTTTAATTATAAAAATACAGAAATCCATTAAATAATTGAATTTCCATCATAAAAAATACATTTATTCATAAAAACCCAAAAATATTGTTTTTACATTTATAAAAGTAATTTAGAAAATTAATTTTTACCTCCAAAAAATATATATAGTCTCTCTGGAAGCTCGATTTATTCCCAAGTAAACCCAAAAATCTTCCACAAAAACCTCTTTCAAAAAAAGACTCAAACTTACAGAAGTTAATATATTTAAATATATAAATATTTATAGTTTCTCTTAAAACCTTAAAAAATGTACAAGTAAACCCAAAAATCTTCCACAAAAACCTCTCTCGAAAAAAAGGACAAACCCCCATCATCTTCTCCCCCCAAAAAAAAAGAGGCAACAATCTCTTGGCTCACTTGCCATTGGCAGTGACAGACATAAAGCCAAAACAAAAACAAAAAATCGGCGGATTTCTTATCATTGACATTGGGTGGGAAAAAAGTTGCCAACTTCAGCAGCTCGGCAGAGAGCTGAAAAAAAAAACCTAGCAATCATCATAATTCTTAATCATGACACCAAAGTCTGCACTGCACTTTACTCGGTGATCTTTTTGCTGCATTTACCCCTCCACTCTCCCCCCTCTGGTAACGTCATTTCAATAACAAGTTAAGAACTTGCAGAGCCAAGTCGCGGTCAAGGCAAATTCTGCTGCTGCTCCGGCTGCTTGTCTAGAAAAAGTTGACACTTGTAATAACCGCTTTACATGCAAAACAAACAAGCGAATTACTCATACGCAGCGTTGCCATTCTCTTTTTTTTTTGGGGTTGTGGCTAATTTTCTTTTGTTGGTTAAACTCGCTGAATGATGGTCAAGTGCAAGCAGCAGTAATTTTAATAGGGGAAATAATTGGGGGAAATTGGCTGAAGGCTTTAATGAAAAATCGCTGAATTGAAATGCTTTTCTTTTGCTTTAATAAAAGGTGAATGCCATTTGAATGCATATCTGTGGGTTTTCACTTTTTCTCTAAAACCAACGAGAAACTTCCTGAAGATTTGTGGAAAGTTTGTTAAAAAAAGAAGATTTTAAAAGAGTTGAAATAATAATTTATAGTTTTTTAATAGGAAAAACTTTATTTATATTACAAAAATAAACCCCCTTTTGAATAACTTCCTATTAAAAGATAATATTTCAAAATTAAATCCAATTAACCCCTCTCAACCCCCTCATAAATCCTCTTCAAACAATGAGAAAAGTCCCCCCGCATTAATTAAGTCTCTGAATCATCGGTTAGAACCTAACTCACCTAGCTGCAAAATTCCTCTCAAATACAAAGTGCAACGGCGGGCTTCCCATCATCAAGTCGAGCGAGCGTTAAATCAAGTTAAAAGCTGCCATTCGCCAACAGGTCACGAATTCGCTGCTGATATCGGGTATCCATCAGAGACTGCAGCATCTTCCTAATCTCGTGGAGAGCATCAAAGTCGCAATCATCAATTCGTCGGCATTATAACCTCGTCGTCGCTCGTTTAACCCACAAGAGTCCTTCTCCTTTTTTTTTTACCAGCGAAATTCCAATAAAAACACACCCCCGTCTCGCCGTTGGCAGACAAAGAAACTATATACGGATAATTTTTTGGCAAGATTACGAGGAGCGTTGAACAAAGAGTCCTGCCACCCACTTCCTTCCATTGCAGGCGTAACAATTACAAAGTCTGCGCTGCTGCTCCTAGTTTGTAAACAGAAAGAAAATTGGGAGGGTGTTGTGTTTGGGAAATTTAAAATAATTTGGGAAATATAAAAAGGTGTCTTGAAAATTGGGAAATTAAAATAATTTATAATAAATTGGAAAAATATAAATCTAATTTGATAAATTTAGCAATATTTTTCGGAATAAAAATTGCCTCGTAAAACTCTTATTTTTGATACTCAAAATATAAATTCCATAAATGATATTTTACTTCAAAAAAACCCTATTTTATACCTCAAATTCCCTATGTTACTTGTATCTAAAAATTTCTCCTAATGTATCTTAACTTTTTTTTGGGTGCAAAGGCAAAGAAGAGGAAGAAGAGCAGCAGGTTTTTGTCACTTTGTCCGTTGCCATCGTAATCGTGTGCAAGTGGAAGCAGGATAGCGATATCCGGCAGACACGAGCAGAAGATTGCGATTGTGATTCTGTTGCTGTTTCAGCTTTCAGATACTGTCTGCAGGTTAGTCAGTCAGTCAGTCAGCCATTCAGTCAGTCAAATATTCAGTTCGACAATCTGACATTAAGTGAGAGCGACCAATTTCGTTGGGTTTGAGTGCACGGCGCGTGTATTAGATGATATGAGGTCATTCACTGCTGTTTACACCGAAAATTTCGTCTCGCCGACGTTGCTGCTTTTTGTTGCTTTTCTGCTGCTGCTGCTGCTGCCGAAATTGCTGGATGACGCTGCTGCTGCGCTCACAATATACAGTTTGTTTTAAATATATATATATCTGTATATATCTGTATATATGTATCTGTTGTGGGGCTGAAAGCTGAAAGCAATACGAAACGAAACCCCAAACTTGTATTACTTACTTATATCAAGCATTTCCGACATCCTCCTTGCCCACATTCCGCCTGTCTGGGCCGTAGGTGGCGCTGTTGTTGCAACAAGATTAGCACAGTGGCGCCAGGATAATTAGTTTCCACCGTCTTTTTAAATTTAGAGATCCTGGAAATTGGAATTTCATTATTTCTTTATTTATTTACAATACAAAACTGAAATTTGAGCTATAAACTGAATTTTTAAAGAAGTTTATAATAGGAAATATTCAGATCATTTCAAAAATGGAGTTTAAATATTTTAAAAATATTTTATTAATAATGCTTAAAATGAAATCTAATGTATTCTTATTTTTATAATATTTTCTACTCTTATATCTTCCATTTGATCAAAAATATTTACTAGGAAATTAGTTCTTAGAAAATCTTGTTTTGGTTTCAAGCTTAACAATCATTAATATTCTTCTTGGAATGATTTAAACAAATCAATTAGATTAATCTATAGCTTTATTCGTATTCCAATTATTTCCTATATTCCCATTATCTCGCAAATGCTTTGATTAGTTTCCCTTGTAAGACAACCCAGTGTGCGGCATTTGTCGTTAGCTGTTCAATGACTTCTACTGAAACATGAATCGACAACACAGGCGACACCCAAACCAAGTTAAACCCACCGATTTCGAGTCCTCTAGCCAAAGGAGTCAAGGAGCTGTGTGTCTAAAGGAGAAGGAGCTGGGCAGCAATGGAAACCTCTAGCACAGAGCCACCTCCCAATGCGCTTCCTCTTCAACAAATTCTTTTACGACTGTCTGTCTGTCTTTCTCAGTCTCCAGTCCCCTCTTTCTTTTGCTTTTGGCTTCGACTTTGACTTCTTCTTCCTCCTTTTCTTCTTGTGTTCTTGTTCTTGTGCTTCGTTTTGTGGCAAAAGGAGCCGTCGGCGGCCACCAAACCCCAAACGATATTCCCCCAGGTCCACTCGTACTCCCCTTGCATTTGTTGCTAAATCCAACACGGAGAGAAATTAGGAACCAGTTGAGATATTGATTTGGAAAAATTATTTCTTAGGTTTCCGATTTTTTAATGATCCTTTTAATAAATTCTAAAATTATATTACACTATTTATTATGGATTTTTTATAGCAATAATTTTAATATTTAATATTTTCAAAGCAAGAATAGTAATATTTTCAATTTTTATAAATTTGTTTATAATATTTTTTAGTAAACATTTTTAGAAATCTGGAACAAGTTAAAATATTGATTTGGAAAAATCATTTCTTAGGTTTCCGAATTTTTATTGATCCTTTAATGATTTCTGAAATGATATTAGACAATTTATTAAGGATTTTTTATAGCAATAATTACAATAAAAATATTATAAAATATTTTTACCATCTTTTCAAGGCAAGAATTGTAAAATTCTCAATTTTTATAAATTGTTTTCTAACATTTTTAAATTAAATTAATTTAAACGGGTAAATTATTAAAAATATTTACGCTTTTGAATTTAAAAAAATATTCTTTCCATTATCCTTTTTATATTTTCTGCTAGTGTAGCCTTAGTTGTCGGTACATTGGACTCATTTCACACACACTCGCAGTTAGACATTCGCACACACACACACACAGACAAAGAGCTATTGCAAAAGTATGTCTGTGTCGTCGTCGCCTCATTTAGCTTCTTCTTCTTCACCTTCTGCCTCCTCTCCCCGCCACCCAACTGGCTCCTGGCCACCAGCCCCACCCCGTTGCGTCTACACCCTCGCCGTTTCTAAAAACAAAACTCTTCCTTCTGCCGCCCCTTCTTCGCCGGCTCCTCTTCTCCTCCCGCTTCTTCTGCTCGGTCGTCGCTGTCGTAGTCGTCGTAGTCGTCGTCTACTTGCTCTGCTTCCTTTATTTGCAACATACATTATATGCCAGCCAAGCGGCGGAGGAGCAGTGGAGAACCGAGAAGTGCTGCCCTCCCGCTCGCACACTTGCAATCGCAATCGGCAAAGTAAATGGAAAGGCCCCCAACAACAACAACACTAAACAAACGGAAAGTGAAAATTTGCTCCACTGCCACAGAGAGAGAGAGAGACAGAGTGAGAGAGAGCAGCGAGAGCCAGCACCTCTCTGGGCTCCAACGCAGGCACGCACACAGGGGGAGCCGCACTTACATACACTAGCATTGAGTCATAATCGTGTCGATTGCAGCAGCGCCGCTGCCTCTCTCTCTCTCTCTCTGGCTAGGCCCCCCTTCGATTCCTGCCCCCGCCCACCATGGGATGCCCGACAGAGACAACAGATGATCGCTTAGCCCTTTGGACGTGGCCTGACCCATTTGGGGAGCCTTCTCCAGAGATTCAAGTGTGGGAAAGGGGGGAATGTAGGAAAGAGCACAAGAGAGCAGTGGGTCTGGGTCGCCGCTTGCGATTGTTTTTGTTTTTTTTTTGTTGGATTTGCCGCCTTACTTTTATTTTTATTTTTAATCGCTGGGGATGTGTAATGATCTTTAAAAGGGAATTAATCGGGCCTTTGTTGTGGCATCGCCACTAAATGCTGTAATTTTTTTGCAAGGAATCTGTTCAATATATATAAAAATATTTACAAAAAAGTAAACCCTATTTTGGTTGTAATATTATCACTGAGATCTGTGATACTCTCCAGAATTTAAGGAAGCTTTCTATTGAGTTTGGAGACTTGTCATTTTGTCATTTTTTTTAAGGGAATCTTTGAAATACATACAAATATTTACAAAAAAAAATAAATCCTATTTTTATGGTAATATTATCAAAGAGATCTTGGAGATACAAATACTCTCCAGAACTTAAGGAAGCTTTTTATTGAGTTTGGAGATTTGGAGACTTGGAGACTTGTAATGTAGAATTTGGTTGTCTTTTCTTCCTGTGTGTGTGTGCTTCAAAGAAGTAATCCTAAACTCTACAACATTCTTGAGGGACTTGCTGCCGGACCCCCCAATCCCCCCGAGAATTGCATGCAAATGCGCATGTGGCACACAAACACGCACACACACAACGCGACACAAACAAGTAGCTGCAACAGCGGGAGGGCGGAGGTCAGCAGGCAGAGGCAGAGGAAACAGAAACAGAAGCCGCAGGCCGAGAGACAGCGCCAAACATTGGCGCTCTCCTGCTATTACGTTTGTTTGCCTCTCTCTCTCTCTCTCTGTCTGGTTGGATCCCTCTCTCGCTGTCGTTTTTCGCAATAGCAGCGACCGAGCGACAGAGGCAGCGACGGCTACAGCGACTCTGCTGCTGTGGCACAGCGCCAGCTTTGAGGCACCGCAGTCCGTCGTGTGAGCGAGCCCCATTCAGACCGCTTCTCTGGCGCTCTTTTACACCTGCAGTGTGTGTGCGTATATGTGTGTGTGCCTTGGTATTGGGGCATCGGACATCGGGCATCGGTGAGTGGGGCGCGCGCGCGCTTTTGTGTGTTGCAGACGGGGGCAGCGAAGCCAGCGTCGCTGCAGACGCAACTCTGCAAACGCCAGCGTCAACGTCAACGTCAACGTTTGTTGTTTGCGCCTAACAAACACTGGCAGCGGTTTTTGTGCTGACTTTAGATTTTAGTTTTGCTGATACCGTAAGAGATAAATGACGTGCCGCGGCGAGCGACGGACAGCACAGGCAAAGCACCAAACACAAAACGGCAAACAGCAAACAGCAAAACAGAGAAACGAGAACCGAGAACACAGAGAACAAACAGAACATAGAGAACGGTGAACGTAGAACGTAGAACGGCAAACAGAAAGCAACAAGCAAAGGAGTTAATAATGTTAATAGCAATAATAGCAAAATGTGTTTAAGTTTAAGCCGCAAGAAACGTCCACAAATAAGTGCAAAAAGCAAAATGTTATAAAAAAAAAAGATTCAAATTTCAAATCAAGCAAATACCTCACAAAAAACAAAACAAAACAACAACGAACCAAGTGCAAAGAAAAAAAACAAAACAAAACTTAGTGCAATCTAAAAGTTAATAAAACATAAAAAAAATTTATAAAAAAAACATGTCTGCAGTGTGAACAAACATTGCGTATACGCAATATTCTAATTGGAAGCCCCATTTCGCATTTCGAGTCCGGACATCACGCATACGCGGCGTTGTACAAAATGATTATGGTGCAACATTTGGTGGCCGCCACGGCTCACAATTATGCCAGCCAGGCGGCAGCGGCCCTTGTCAATGTCTCCAACTCCTCCTCCAGCTCATCGAGCTCCAGCAGCTCCAGCAGCATTTCGAGTTCCAGTTCCTCATCCTCATCCAGCTCCAGCTCCTCCTCATCGCTGTCATCGGCCACACCCACGCCGGTGGCATCACCTTTAACGCCCACATCGCCACCACCAGCATTGGCGGCACCAGCGGAGGCCTCATCTCCGGCAGGAGCAGAGCTAAAGGAGGAGGAGGCCCAAAAAGAGGAGGAATCCCCTACAGAGGCGGCAAAGGAGGAGTCGAAGACGGAGCAGACGGAACCAGGTGCCATAGTTGATACCGAGTCAGTGTTGGCGCGGCAAAGTCCAAGTCCAGTTGCGTCTATCACGAAAGCACCTGAAATCCAAACCAAGTCATCATCACCAGCACCAGCTTCAAGTCCTCGGGAGAACGAGATCGGGGAGGCGGAGGAGGAGGATGAGGAGGAGGTGTCCGACTGCCGGGAGTTTAAAGTGCTCTACAACCACCTAAGACAACAGCAAGCCTCGCCGGACAAGACCCGCAGCACCCTCGATGATGTCTCCAAGATCCTGTGGGAGCGCAAGCAGCAGCTGCAAAGGAGTTCGGTGATCACAGCAGCGCCACCACAGCAGCAAACCAAGTCCCAGTCCCAGCAGCAGCAGCAGCAGCCAATGAGCGACATCGAGGATGAGGAAACTCTGGAGGATGTGGATGATGCTGATGCCGATGTTGAGGCGGATGGCGAAGATGAGGAGCTGCTGGAGCCCTATCAGGATGACTATGACTCTCCTTTGGATTTGTCCCTGGGTGGCGCTAGCAATGCTGCCGCTTCAGCTGCCGCGGCAGCTGCTGCAGCCGCCTCAGCGGCCAGTCGACGGCGGGGACGCACTTACTCCGGCACCGAGTCCGATGATTCTGCGCAGTGTGAGCGGGCAAGGATGCGTTTGAAGCCAGAACGAAAGGCAGAGCGTTCGGCGGCCTACAAGAAGAGCCTGATGAAGCGATACTGTAAGTGGCAGCACATTTTTAGGATAAAGAAATATCTCTAGAGATTTGGAGGGTTATAAAGATACTGGAAATTTCTAGAAATGTTTTTGGGTCAACAAACTTTTTATTTACATTTTTTTTATGATAAGTTTATCTTTTTGGGAGAACAAAAAAAACTCTGGAAATTTATAGATCCTGATTCCTAAATATATTAGTAATATAAATTTATTAGTATTTATTAGTAAAATAAATTTCTAATGAATTTTATTTGTTATGACTGCACTTCTGCTGCTTCTGCACTTTTTAGGCTTCTTCAATGTTTATTGTTTATGAATTTTGGGAACTGGGTCTTTGAGATTTTGTCTAAAAAAAAATGTATAAATGAATATATAAAGCAAATAAAATGGGTAACAATAAATTATTCAAAATAATAAAATAAAATGGAATTTTATTGGATTTCAAAGACTATTTACAATCTTCAAAATCTCCCTATAATATGCACCTGAATCAAGATTTTTAAATTAACTTTAAATATCAAATTTATGATACAAAATATAAACAATTTCGTTAGGCTTGCAAATAAAATAAAAATAAATGCTCTCCTAACCCTAAAAACCTTACAAAAAAAAGGTTAATTAAAGGTCCCATAAATCTTACATTGAAGTACATTACGTATACGTAATATTTGAACAATAATTATTTAAGTTACAGAAAACCCGTTTTGATAAATGTATTTTATATCGTATTAAATATATAATATAATATATATTAAAAATATTTTATACAATATAAAATAAATATCTAATATATATTTTTTACAATATAAAACACATTTATGTATCAGGGTTTTTTTTCTATAACTTAAATAATTTATATACCAAAATCAAAGCATATCAAAAGGTATTTCCCCATTAAAATTCTTCTTTAATTAATTTATTTATAGACAATTTATAACCAAAATTAGTCATAGTGTTTTGCTCCGTCTGCTCTTTAGTTTGATTTTTATTTAAATGTTTTTTGTTTTTGTTTTTGTTTATCTCTTGAAAACGTCACATATTTTTGGCTACCGCCAGCACCGTCCTCAACAATTGCCAATCAAGTGGCGGAGAAACAATAACGAAATGGCCAAAAATGCCAGCCTGCCTCCAAACAACTCCCACATCTTTCACTTGGCTAAAAAAAAAAAAAAATTGTGAAATGTCAATTTGGCAACAACAAGAAAAATGTTTAAATAACGAAAACGGAAAATACGAACAAGAAAACAATGCTTGAACCCAGAGGCAAAATAAACATTATTTAAAATAGCGCAATTTCCGCCGGCGGCGCTGCTGCTTACCAAGAAGAAGCCAAAGCTGAAATCGGTAGAAGCGGCAGCAGCAGCAGTGAAGCAGCGGTAGAAGCAGCGCTGTCTACGTCAACGGCTTCGTAACAGTTTCCTAACCCACCTCAACAATTTTATTGATTACTCGAGAGCGGGGCCACCAAGACAGAGACAGACACATAGAGAGAGAAAGAGAGCGCGCTTGTCTATAAACTATTTGCGCTCAGCTGAGGCCGTTTCTCTCTGTGTATCTGTGTATGTGTGTATGTGTGTGCTGGCTGCCGCCTCTCCTCCGCCTCTTTGCTGCATTCGCTAGTTGCCGCTGCCGCTGCTGTTCGTATCTATGAAATAGTTTCCCAGTCACTTGCTCTAAAACTGCCAAAGCAACTCGCTAAACTACTTGGTCTTCCAAGATATACTTGCCATTTGTATCTGTGTGTGTGTGTCTCAGTATCTGTGTGTCTCAGTATCTGTGTGTGTGTGTATCTTGCACTTGCTATGTATCCGTATCTGTAAGCTGAGTAACCCTATAACTGGCAGCCAACAACTTGTTTCCTCTATTTGACTTTTACACGGGGCGTCGTCGTCGTCGTTGGCCAAGTTTACCCCACTTTAGTTCGGGGCTTTCGGCCTGGGATTTGATTTTGGCCAAGGAGATGGCGTTGCAGATGGAGATGGTGGAGGTGCCCTGGGGCTTCAGATACACACTAAAATGCTGGCAACTGGCAACTGGCAACTGCCAACTGCCAACTGCAGTTCTTGGCCAAAGTGGATGGCTGTGGCTGTGGCGGAAATGCTCCAAAGTGGCCACCGCCAACGGATTTATGCTGGCAAAAATCTAAAATGCCAAGAAAACTACTTAGAAGTTTGTGGGGGGAGAAGAAAAATGAAAGTGCCAAAGGAAAAATTGGGAGAAATTAAGGGAAATAAGGGGAAATCTTAATTGCTTTTGTATAAAAAATAAGGGATTCTTATAGAATTAATAAGGAAATATATTTTAAATATAATTTAAAAGCTAAAAGATGATTAAAAACTAATAGTTCTTAGTGAAATTAATATAATTTTATAGCAAAAAGTATGGGAAATATTTTTAAAAAATTTAATTAGACACTTTTTAAGACTGTAAATTTAAACTAAAGCCAAAAGACAAGCCAAAAGGGTTTAAATTAATTAAAGAAAATCTTTTAATTAATGACAAGCTTTAATTTAATTAATTAAATATTAAAGTTAAAAAATTTAAAGCTTTGTGATGAGTTAATTAATTATTTAGAAGGCCAATTATCAGCTTTTTAATAAAATAATTAATAAAATTACTTGCAAAGAGTAATTATTTTTATTACTTTATGGGCCAATGAAGGCTTAAACTAGCAAGGTTTAAAGCCTGAATTTATTAGTTTAAAGCCTTAATAAATTGCATATATATTTCTTTAATTATTCTTTAATTAATTATCTAAATAACCCATTTTTTTAGCTGAAACTTCTTTTATTTGCATTTAAAATTTTGATATAAATCCCTTTTTAATTGCTTTAATTGAATGACTTTCCTTTGCTAACTAAGTATTTGGCTTAAAGTCGATTTGGCAACTGGAACCCGGTTAGATATCTCCCTCCCCCTGATTTTCCCCCCCTCTTTATGGCTCCGCTCTAAAAAACCTGCAAGTTATTTCGAAATATTCCCGTCAGTCGGTAAATCTTATGGGTTTCCTTTTCACTTGACTCGCATTTCGCATTTTATTTCTATTTATTTTTCACACACAAATTCCTAGCAGATGATATATATTTTCCGCTTGCGACACACAACCGACAAACATTTTCATCTTTTATTTATTTGTTGTTAACCTTTTTTTTCGTTGGTTCCTCATGACTTCATTTTTTTTGTTTTTTGGGGCTTTTGTTTTGATGGTTTTTGGTCTCTGGTCTTACCTTCAACCTTTTGACGCCGAAATAGCGTTGAACCACCCACACACAACAACAAAAAATATATTGAAAATAAAGCAGAAAAAAAAAGTCAAGAGGCAACTTTCAATTGCGACAGAGAGCGTTCTCTTGGCGCTCTGCACCCCAGTTTTACCCCGCGAATTCCCCTCATTTTACATGACAAACCAGCTTTTTGGAGCGTCTGTGTTTGCTCAGCACGAGTGTGTGTGTTGTGTGTGTGTGTGTGTGTCTATGTTTGTGTGTTTGCTGTGGGAAATAGTGAAAAAGAGCGCCGCCGCCGCCACCACCACCACCACCCAACCCGCTCTGTTGCTTTTTTTCAGGCCTAACGCAAAACATTTTGAGGTAGGTTGGGAATAGATTGGCAACAACTGAGCGCACACTCACTCGCACACACACACACACTTACGTAGGCCACAAACACACAGAGAGCCTGCGCGGAAAAACTTAAATTTCTCGTTTCGTGGCAAGAAAAATTAGCAAATGATTTTCCATTTTTTCTTTTTGTTCCTTTTTTTTAACCCAAATACGGCGACGACGGCGGCGGCGGCGGCAGCAGTGGCGATTTTTTTTCGCATTAGAATTATGTAAGCCGGCTGCCCCATATACCATTTGTGTGTAACACTGGGAAATAATATTTAGACTTGAATTTAAAAGAAAATATATAGAAATTATGGAGTTTAAAATATAGAAATTATGGGGTTAAAAATATATCAATTATGAGGTAAAAAATATAGAAAATATGGGGGACAATTTAAAGAAAATATGTGGGGCTTAAGATATAGAAAATATATGGAGTTTAAAATATAGAAATTATGGGGTTAAAAATATATCAATTATGAGGTAAAAAATATAGAAATTATGGGGTAAAAAATATAGAAAATATGGGGGACAATTTAAAGAAAATATGTGGGGTTTAAGATATAGAAAATATATGCAGTTTAAAATATAGAAATTATGGGGTTTAAAATATAGAGATTATGAGGTAAAAAATATAGAAATTATGGGTTTAAAAATACAAAAGTTAAGATACTTAAGAATCAGGGATTTATCTTGGAGTTAAGCCTAAACATTATGTGCAACAAGTGGAAGTACATGCTTATAGAGATAAAAGCTAAAAATATGTCTACTAAAAATACAACAAATAAAATCAGTTTCCTCCCAAAATCCCTTCCTTATATGGATTTCTTTATATACCTTTTCCTCCCAGTGTATCTTGTTTTCCCTGGTTTTTTTTAAGATTTTGTAATCACACTTGTCGCTCTCCACTGGAGGTTCTCCTTATCGCCTTATCGGCAGCTACTAGCGATTCGCAGCGATAGTGCGTCAAGGAGAGACAATCGTCTGGGGTCTGGGATTCGATTGCACTCGATGCTGTTCCCGTTCTCCTACCCCTACCCCTACCCCTACCCATATATATATATGTATATAGTTTATATAGATTATGTCACTGGCTGTGTGGCACAACGTAACTCAATTACAAAATCGGATTAGCAAATTCAGGAGAGCGAGTATTGGGCAAAATAAATAAGCGAACTGCACTGACTTGGATGTGGCCATAATGACCATATGGTCATGAGTGGCACAAGTCTGTGGCGAGTGCATTGGGGGTACGGGTCAAGGCCTAGAACTTGTTGCTACCTCGAACAACGGACAACCAGTCGTATACTTGATGTGTCTGCCTAGAACTTGCTACCAGAAAAAATGCAAAGAAGCTTCCGTTTTTAAGTTTTGCATGGGAAATTTTTACTTCAAGAAAGTTTGTTAATATAAAATATTCTCAGAATAAAAACAGTAAAGATTTCTTGTAGTTAAAACAAAACAAAAAGTAAGCCCAGCTTAGTAAAACATTTTACCAGGAACTTGCAGTTTATAAACTTCAATGCAAACTTGTTGTGCAAAAATAGGAATTTTGTATTTAGAGTATTAAAAACTTTTAACAAGAAAAACATTTAACTGATAACAAAGTTGCTTAATGAAGAATAAAAGTTATAAAAAAAAGATAGATAAAATAGATTTAATAAGATTTTATAAAATGATAATATTAATATTAATAAATTCTCATTAAATCTTTTTAAACTTTTCATATCTCAAAAGCAACCTAGAAATGTTATTAAAATATATAGGTTTTAGTGTAATTAATGCTTTAATATTTTTAATTACCTGAGAACTTGGAAAAATAGTTTCGTTTTTTATAAAATTTCTTTACAATTTACACAGAAATCTAAACAAGATTTAGGCTTAAAACTAAACCATAAATGTGGAAGATACAAAGCATTTTCCTCTCTCAACGAGTTTCAAACTTGAACATATTCCTGAGTATCTTGTTAATAATTAATTAATTAGTCTTGACAATTCCATGAGTTGAATAAATTATTCATTCACCTTCAATTAGCACTTGTAACCACATAAAAAAAAACTTTTGTGGCTCGTGACCAACCCACAAAAATACAAAAAGGGTTTTTTCGCACTGCATAGAAAGTGCTAATTTGAGCAGAAACAGCCGCCAGAAGTGACAGAATACTTAAAAATGCTGAAAGAGTTAAAAATAAATAATAATAAAATAATATACATAAGAATACTGATCATTAAATTAGAAAGCTTATGTGAAATAACAAATATGATTGAATTATGCAATATTAAAGCCAAAAGTGAGTCAATAAAATATTAATGATGAAAAGAGGGAAATATTTCAGTATTTCAGATAAACAAACAAAGAACATTTTAATCTGCATAATATTATATACAGCAAATGCTCAAGATATATTTTAATATATATAATATAATATATGGAATACATTACAAAATCCAATTTAAGGAACACAAAACAAAAAAAAAATCAAAACGAAAGGCCATAAAAAACATCTTTCCTGAAAGCAAATGCGTCAATCTATATGCACATTATACCACACACCATTAAACAAATAAAAGTACTTAATGACAAATTAAGAAAAGATGTAGAGATCAGCTACATATACAAATACAAAATTTTACATTATATTTCCTTTTTTTGCGAGATACGACAGAATTTTCGAGTATAGAGAAATAGCGGCCGTAAAAAAAAATGCAAAATAACCAAAAAAAAATATCTCGGAGAGGGGAGAGTCATACATATCATTGTTTAATGCGGAAATATGGCAGAAGAATTCTTGTTGTTGTTGGCTATATAAACACAAGTGTGTTTGTGCATTTTTTGTATTTATTTTTTTGATATATATATATTTGTATAAATTAAATGCATATGTTAAAATTGAAAGCTTAAGTAAACATTCATACAACGCCGAAATTCAGCTCATGCGACAATGAGAAATTGCTTGATATGCATAAACAGCAGAGGTCAAAATTATAGGGAAATTTAAATTAAAAAAAAAATTTAAGGCAATATAAATATAAATATTTTGTATATTTTTTAAAGAATATTTATTTTTATCAAGAAACTCCCCTAAGAAATGCTAATCTTTTGACCGCACATGTGTGTTTATAAACAATGAGAATCTGGTGTTGATATTGGTGTTGGTGTTGGTGTATTTGTATCTGAGCTGGCTGCCTGCTTTTGTCGTCTGTTGCGGTGGTGTGCGTTATCCGCGAGACCTTGAACTTGAGACTGAATTTCCAAAAAGCGTACACACCCATACAGAGGCACGAAGAAGAAAAAAAAGTGAGCAACACTCAGACACACAGCGATACATACATACTTATATGCCAGCCGCAAAAGAGAACAACAACTGTAGGGAGGAGGAGGAGGGAGGGGGGGCTTTATTCTTGGCACCAACACGGACGCATGTGAAAGCAGCAGCAAAGCCGGCAGAGATGGCGGGAGGCAGCGCGACAGCGGCGTCGGCGACAGAGGCATAAAAGCCAAAATAAGTCAGCAGGCAGAACAGGAATTTAGAGAGCCACAAAACGAGAGGGAGAGAGAGAGTGGGAAGAGAGAGTGGGAAGTGGGGAATGGGAATAATGGGGATCGTGCAAAAACAAAAAACAAAACAAAACCCAAAGCAGACGGGAACCGAAAAAAAATGCCAGTAAAAAAAAATAAAAACGGGGAAGAGAAGACATTCACACCAACGAAAAAAAAAACAACAAATACTACAATTGCCAAACAAACACATAAATTATAATATTTAAATATAGAACTTTTGCGTTGTTGATTTTCTGCTGCTGTCCTGCTGTTGCCGTCTTCCTCTTCTTTTTTGTGCATTCAATTTGCTGTCTCCTTCCCCCTTGATTTCTGACTGCAATTTTAAATTTCGAAATTAACTGGAAGTTTGCTTTCTTTCCAAGTAACAAAAAAAATAACACCGCCATAAATTGTATTATTATGATTATTAGTAATAAATAAATAAATGTGTATCCCATTTCGGATTTTTTTATTATTATTATTTGATTCCGGTTTGGCGCTAAATTGCGCACAAGTGAAATTTATGATACAAAAACCATTTCTATTTGTTTTATTTGTTATTTGTTATTGTTTTTTGTGATCGCTTTTGACTTTAGAAATGCAGGGAATTTGGAATAGATTTTTAATGAATTAAATTTGCATATGTTTTTATCTATTTACGAAAGGTAAACAAGGGGAAAAGCAATTAGGAGTCTTAAAATAGATATAAAGGTGTTTTAAATACAAAACCTTAGACCTTTAACCTGAATATTTTATACATTTTAAATGAATGTATAATTTAAGGGTCTCATTTATTTATAAGCTGAAAATACTTGCTCATTTCCATCTTAAGTTGTAAATACTTTCTCTATATACACTCTTTAATTCAATTTCTTTTAATCTTTCAAAACTACCTTACTTGCCAGGAAATTTTCGTAAAAATTCTGATCTTTCTTGCTCTGTGTTCACCTTGGCGTATACGTAATTTAATGGTTCATATTACTCATACGCCCTGTATGCCGCAAACAGGAAGAAAATTGCACACGTTTCTCGTGATATAAAAACTATTTTGAAAGTAAATAAATATGATAAATAATGAAGGAATTTCTCTTATAAGAAAATTAAATTTAATAAGGAAATTAAAGCTGAGGGAAAATATATTTAATCTTCTTTTATATTACCTTCTCTTACTTTTAATCTCTCCAAACTTCCTACAACAATTTCTTACCAATACAATTTCCCTTGCAACTTGATCTGTCAGTAATAATCTCTTTTGTTGAATATACAATTTCAACTTTCAACTGATTAATGTCAGTCTACAAATACCTCCTTAGCTTTTGAGCTCAATAGGTAAATCCCCCTACATAAATTCACTTTTCGTTTCCTACCGCCCACAAAAACCTCACCAAAAAATATATACGACGGGGCATTGGGCACATCAAAAAATAGGCCAATAACCAAAAAAAAAAAAACAAAAAAAAAATGCCATAAACAATTACAAAATTTGTTATTGTTGTTACTATTTGTTGCTGGCGGTGTGCAATTGTTGTGTACAGCAGACGGGCGAGCAGCTTCTACTGATTTCGGAAATGCTACGAAAATTGTAAACAAAATTCAAGCACCTCGGATGACGCCTTATCCACCGCAACAACAATAAATCCAAAATGCGAAACAACAAAAAACCAAAAAAGAAGAAGAAAGCTTAAATAACTTTTAAGACGAAGTTGAAATACTCTAAAATTAAGGTAATAAATTAATTTGAGAAACTTGAAAATTAATAAAAAGAAAGGAAAATGTTAATCATTTTGATAAATGAACTAGAATTATTTTATTAAATTTTATGAATATTTAACAAACATTACAACCTTTTCTCGAACCCATTATGCCTCCTCAAAGAGCATAAAACCTTTGGGCGGGCGGCTTTATAAGGCGGACTAATCATGCAGCCAACAACACATAACTCTGACATATATGAGTACGCCGAATATTCGAGTTGTGTGTTGCCCGTCGTGGTAACGATGGAACGTACCTACATTGACCTACTATTGCGGCAAAATGCTGCGCTATCCGCCGGAGTTGTGATGTAACTGTCCCAAAATGCCGCGCACATATCAACGAGCCAGTTTCAAGTCCAAATTCGTGGAGCTCCCCCTCGCTTGATTCGAATTAAACAAAAGACAAAAATATAAATAAAAAATAGAGAGAAAAAAAAGAAGAAATAGCAAAACCCCAACACCAACACAAACATGCATTTAACTTTACCGTTAATTTCTTTGTGTGGTGCGTGTTTTTTTATTATTTGTTGTTTGCCAATTTCGCTTTGTTTTCTCGTAATATATTTAATTTTTTTCTTTTTTATATGTTTTCTTGTTGTTGTTGTTGTAGGTTTTATTAGACCGCATTTTTAGAGGTCAGCGCACATTTGGCGCAGCATTGCAATGTTACCTTTACCGCCGTTGGCTATTTGTCTTTCTTTCTCTGTGTGTTTGTTTTTGTTTTTATGCACCATTAAAGCTGAACCTCTGACGGACCAAATTGTGGGTTTTTTTTTCTTCTATTTCACTATTTGCCTCTCTTTGAGGCGCCACAGCTAGGGTACAGTGAAAGCTGCCACAGGAAATTTGCCTATAAATTCTGATCTTCCTTCCTTTATGTACACCAGGGCGTATACGTAATTTAATGGTTCATATTACTCATACGCCCTGTAGGCCGCAAAACAGGAAGCAAATTGCACATGTTTCTCGTGATTAAAAAAACTATTTTGAAAGTAAATAAATATTATAAATAATAAAAGAATTTCTAGGAATTTATTGGGGTTTTATAAGGAAATTTAAATTGAGGGAATATTTTTAATCTTTTTCTTAATTATGATATATAAACTATATAAATTTCACAGTAAATAATTTGTTAAAAACCTGAATTTCTGTAAATTATTTATTTTTAAATTTAAATTATAGAATCCAAGTTTCCCGTGTTTTTTTTTTTTGTCAATCACAACCCAAAATTTAAATTTAAACAGTTTTTCCCATGACATATTCGTCTTTATAGTTTTCATATTTATTCTGCATTTTTTTGCCAATTCACTACGTCATTTGCATGTCATCGATTTATCGTTGAGAACTTCACTCAAATCAACTCGTTGGCGGACACCTGCAACAAATTACGCATACGCCGCGTATGCCTCAGTAAACAAAAACACGTGAGCACTTCCCCACGGGGAAAAAAAAACGGAAAAACTAAGAGGAAAAAAATCAAATTTGAGAAAACAAAAAAAAAAGAAAAAGAAAAACTAAAATCGAGGCAAGTGACAGGCATTTCCGACATTTCCACTTCGACAAGCGATTAAAGCCCCAAGTAAATAGAGTAGAAAACTGAAGGAAATTCTCGAAACGAAAACCTGGCGAAAAATTATATTTATAATTTCCGTTTAAAAAGTTGCAACAGCAGCTAGCTAATTGTGGCAAGGGGGCGGGTGGCATTCAGGGGAATGTGCGCTTTGTAACCATTGCAACCGCACAGCTGTTTTGTTGCCGCGCGATTTCCGTCACGACTTTGGCTTTTTTTTTGTTTTGTATTTTCATTTTCATTTTTATATATTTTTGTGGGTAAATACGCTTTTGTGCCATATTTTTTCGCTGCTGCTGTCGTGGCTTTACATATAGAAAAATAATATGGGTACACCGAAAGAAAATAAGTCGAGAAATTATGATTTTTTATTCTAATTCTGGGAATCTTCTTAAAATAATTTTAAATAATAAATAAGAACATAAAAGAGATTTCAAAAAGTATGCTATAAAATTGATTTAAGAAATCTAAAACCTTTTTGGCCAGTGTAATTACATATGTATGTTTGTATCTGTGTTAGTGTGCTTGTAGGCATGGTATTTTTTACATGCTTCTCATTCACCCACAACGAACGAGCGACGAACGAATGGACGGAATAAGCGAAGCGGGCGGCAATCAAAACGAGACGACGGCGGCCTGTGTGTATTTAAAAAGCTGTAAAAAGCACTCACACAGAGATAAAGAGGCACACTCGCACACACACACACAGATACACACAACCACAGGCGCAACATGCAATAATGCAGCCAGCAAAGCATAAATTGTAAACTCGTCGTCGTCGTCGTCGTCGGCAGCCACAGCGCCGTCAAGCCTTGACCTGATTTCTCTTCCTCTCTTGCTGCCAATTGTGTGTGTGTGTGTGTGTGTGTGTGTGTGTGTGTGTGTGTGTGTATCTGTGTGTGAGTGCTTGCAAGCCTCATTGCTCCGCGCTTTGCCTTTGATGCAGTTGTGTGTGCGCCTACAGCTTGACATTCAATGCAATTTTTGTTGTTGTTAGTTTGCTGTTGCTGCTTTGCTTTTTTCCGCTGCAGCGGCTGCTGCTGTTGCTGCTGCATGAAATAAGTGAAAATGCACTTTTACTTTTTCAGCTGCAAAGGAAAGTGAGAAGCTAATTTTTTGTTGTTTTTTTTTTTGCTCTTTCTCTTTTACTGTTTTGCTGCTGCTGCGGCTGCGAGTTCATGGCTCACCAAATTGGGGCATTTCAATTGTTTCACTTCACTTCGTCTCTTTCGTTTCGCATTCGCCTTTTTTTCCACTCAACAACAATATGACATTTCTATGAAATTATGATGCGAATTTTTTACGTATTTATTTATTAGCTCTTGTTGAATTTTTTGACATTTTTGACAGCTCTAAAGACGAAAAAAGGGGGGGGGGGGGGGCGTATTAACAGAAATAAAAATGTTAAGGGTAACAGTGAAGTGGGGGCGGTCACTTTAAATGCCCTGCTTGGGAGGTTAAGCAGAAAGCTGTACAAGATAACAATAAATGGGGTAAACTTGACATAGTAGAGGCACGGGAGTTAATTATAGAGGCTAATAAGGGGGATTGGGACTCTTATTTATTCCTACTAAATGGCCGGCTGACCATAAGTTGTTGCTGTTACTCCTTTGACATTTCTCTTTTGCACTCAGGAAGCTCTGTTAATTAACATTTATCTGTTATCTGTCAAAGGTCAGATTGTTAAGTTGTTGCTTTTACTCCTTTGACATTTCTCTTTTGCCCTCAAGGAGCTCTCTGTTAATTAACATTTATCTGTAAATTTACATTAAACTGTCAAAGGTCAAATTCATCTAAAATGAATATTTAATAAATTAATAATTAGCTTTATTTTTGATTAAAAATAATATCATTATTTTAAAATTTCTTTATCTTTTCCTACCATTACAGACACTGAAATTCCTATTGTAAAACAATCGACAAGTCCAGCGCCTCAGCAGCAGCAACACTCCCAGCAGCAGCAGCAGCATCTCCAGCAACAACTTCAGCAGCAGCAGCACAATGCAACATCCTTTGCCGGCGCCACAGCGTTGCTGCAC
This sequence comes from Drosophila anomelani, assembly GCA_035045905.1. Classification (NCBI taxonomy): domain Eukaryota; kingdom Metazoa; phylum Arthropoda; class Insecta; order Diptera; family Drosophilidae; genus Drosophila; species Drosophila anomelani. The sequence continues at coordinate 19,491,304 of JAWNOO010000165.1, forward strand.
ATAAAAACCGAGCAGAATGCTTTGCTTACACCGCACCAGCTGCAGCAGCAGCAACAACAGCAGCAGCAGCACAGCTTACATGGTGCAGGGGGCGGCAATAACAACAACAACAATGCCCACCAGCAGCAGCAGCAACAGCAACCGCTGGCCATTCCGCACCGACCGCTGCTCCATAATCTGCTCAGCGGCGGTGCCATCCACAATCCGCATCACAGAAACTACACGACGGCCACAACAGGTGAATAATACACATTAAAAATAATTTACTTAATTATTAAAGTACTTAATTTTTTTTAAGTAAATGAAGGAGAAAACACTTGAGATCAAAAAGATAAGGCCAGGGATATGTGTTTATCAGTTTAAGTCCTTGAGAAGATTACAATTGTTAAACTCATTTTAAAGTTTAAAGATTTTATAAGGAAATCAAATAGTGCTCTTTCTTTATTATTTTTTTTTTTGATAACTTTCTGTTGATTTCTTCAAATAAAACATAAAATGAATTGAAATGAACATAAAATGAATTGAAATTAACATAAAATGAATTGAAATGAACATAAAATGAATTAAAAATGAAAAGATTTACCTAAAAATTCCTTAACATAAAATCAGGAAACTCATTTAAAAAAGCAACCTTAAAGATTGCAATCGTGACACTCAGTTACCAATATTATTTACAGTGCATTTTTGCCTGGTGAGGCGAGCGTGTCCAGTCGCAAGGTAAACCACTGCACACGCCCTCGACTCGATTCGTTATACATATATATATAGTATATAGATGTATATTCATGTCCATATCGATTGCTAATTACCCCTTTTCTTTTTCGTCCTCGTCCTCGCTCCCGTTTGCAGGTTCATTTCCGCCCAGTCCCGCCGACAGCGGCGTCTCCGATGTGGACAGCTCCAGTTCCGGCGGCCAGCCCTGCGCCGATGAGCTGAAGGCGCGCCTCGGTATGCCACCGGCCTCCTCCGCGGCCAACAATAACAACAATTCTGCGTCTGCGTCCGCTTCAGCATCGGGATCTGCGTCCGCATCGGCAGCAGCCGCAGCAGCAGCTGCAGCAGCGGCGGCGGCAGCGGCACACCTACACACTGGCACATTTCTGCATCCGAATTTATATCAGAACAATGCGGCGAATTCGCTGAGGAACATATGGAATCGCAGTGTTGGGGGTGAGTATAAAAAAAATGTTCTGTAAAAGCATTTGGTTATCTTGGGAGTTAAAGAAGGATAAAAGATTATAGGGGATTTTTAGGATTTTTTCAGTAGAAAGCCATTAGATTTATTCTATTTATTTATTTAACTTGGAAATTTGAAGTACTTTTTATTTTAAAACTAACAGGATGATTCATAATTTTAGATTTTGTTAGTCCTAGTTGTGTGTTTCTCAAGTTTCTGCTAATATTTATCCTACAGATAATTAGGGAATTGTTATTTTTCAAAGACTCGAATTAAACTCTTTAAAAAAATCGCCAAATTTAACAGGCACCTAAATGATTAATAAGACATTAATAATAGAACATTTAACAGAAAATTTAAATTAAATGTTACCATTTTTTTTAGCAGATTTTCTAAGTATTTATTTAGATCTTCAAGCTCGACTTAAAACGGATTTACTTGTATCTTTGCCAATTAATCACATAACCTAATGTGGCATTTGGCGTTTATTTTTTTCAATCAATCTGAACTTAGGATAATCTGTTGCATACATAATGCACTTCTAATCCGAGCATTATTTTTTTTTGCTGTAAAAATGTCAACGCTCACACACACACACACACAGTACAATCAATTGCAATGAGTCTGTGTGCGTGTGTGTGTGTGCTGCACTCGCTGCTTTTATGCTCTCTGCTCGTGTCCGTATATTTGTAGGGGTGCGTGTGCATTTATCGCTCTCACTGTGTGTGTGCTGTATAAAAATCTGTGGTCATCGACACATTGCCTTTGCGCAAATTGTGAAGGTCACAACGACAACGAAAGCAGCAACAGCAGCAGCAGCGCCAATGTGGCAATAATGGGGCTCTGGCGCTCTCTCTTTTCCCCTCTTCGCAAGAGAGCTCCACAGAGAGAGAGAGAGAGCAACTGCAACGAACAAGAGAGAGAGCAAAACACGAAAACACAATCTGAACGAACGAAAGCGTCCATTGCTCTCTGTATTCGTGCGTATCTGTGTGTTTGGCTGAGAGAGTTTGCTGCTCACTTTTGTTTTTATTCCCCCCCCCCCCATCCACCCCCTCCCACTCTGTCTCCACCGCGAACTGGCTGAGCCGCGGAATTGGGCAACGTCAGGCAAAAGCAACAACTATAACAGCAACGCCGGATGTAAAAAAATAAAAAATAAAACTTACTAAATAGCATACAAAATTATACCTGTGCCACTACACACACTCACATATGTACATACGTGCAAACGGTGTGAAATAGTCGCGAGCGATCGCCAACCATGGGATAGATCGGGATTCAAGCAGATAAAATATTAAGTTTGGGAAATATTTAATGAAAAACATTTATTTTGAAGTATTTTTTGATAGATTTGCATTTATTTTAATAGTCAAAATGTTAAAATAATTATTAGAATTATGAAAACTTTAATTATAATTATGGGATACATAGGTATTCAAGCAGATAAAATAATTAGTTAGGGAAATACTCTTAAAATAATTATTTATTTTAAATATTTTTATATTTTTAAATAAAACATTTTTTGAAATAGAATTTATAAGAAATGCATTTATTTTAATAATCAAAATCTTAAAATAATTATACAAATTATGCAAACTTCAATTATAAATATATTTTAATTTAAAAATATATTTTTTTATTTAAATATTATTAAAAACTAATAAAAAATACAATTTCCTTGCAAGTATTATAGAAAATGAGTTCCTTGTTGAAAAACCTTGCCTACTTTTTGGCGAAATCGTTTAAAAAGCGTCTTAGCATTCAAAACTTCCTAAGATTATGCCTGAAATATTTAGAAAATTAGGAAAATTTTTAAATTTATTAATAGATTAAATCATATTTAATTAAAATAATAGAACATTTGTTCATAATTTTGGCTACAATTTGCTTGAAAGAGTTTAAGAAAGCTATAATTTTGTGGTTTGGGGACAAAATAATATTTAATTTAAAGAATAATTTAAATATTTTAGTAAAATAAAATTTATTTATATTAATTTAATTAAAATTTAAATACTAAATCACTTTATTTCCCTTTCAGTGCCCGATAATTACTATGGCAGCAGTGGCGCCGGCAGCGGTGGTGGCCAGTCGGGCTCAGGTGGCAATCCCCAGGCTCCTGGCTACCTGCCCGCCTCCTACTTCACCTCACCGACGGCAGCGGCGGCTTCGCAGCGTGGTGCCGCCCTTAACGGCTATCATTCCCTACACCAGCAGCAACAATCGCAGCAGCAGCAGCAGGCCCAGCAGCAGCAGCAGCAGCTCAGCCACCAGCAACTGTCGCACCAGCAGCAGCAGGCTCTGCACCAGCAACTGCAACAGCAGCAGCAACAGGCGCATCAACAGCAGGCGCAGCAGCAACAGCAGCAGCAGCAGCAACACCCGCACTCGCAGCTGAACGGAGCGCATCCGCACTCACATCCGCACTCGCACCCACATCCGCATTCGCATTCGCATCCGCATTCCACAATCGCTGCAGCGGCCGCCGCAGCTGCCGCGGCCTCCGTGGTCAGCAGCAGCAGCAGTGCCGTGGCAGCGGCGGCAATGCTGAGCGCCAGTGCAGCGGCGGCGGCAGCGGCCAATGCCTCCTCGTCCTCATCCTCATCGGTGATCCAACCGGCCACGTCCAGCGTCAGCTACGATCTCTCCTACATGCTGGAGCTGGGCGGCTTCCAGCAGCGGAAGGCGAAGAAGCCGCGCAAACCGAAGCTGGAGATGGGCGTGAAACGGCGCAGCCGAGAGGGCTCCACCACCTATCTGTGGGAGTTCCTGCTGAAGCTGCTCCAGGATCGTGAATATTGTCCGCGCTTCATCAAGTGGACGAACCGGGAGAAGGGTGTCTTCAAGCTGGTCGACTCCAAGGCGGTCTCGCGGCTGTGGGGAATGCACAAGAACAAGCCGGACATGAATTACGAGACGATGGGCAGGGCGCTGAGGTATTACTATCAGCGCGGCATTCTGGCCAAGGTGGATGGCCAGCGGCTGGTCTATCAGTTTGTGGATGTGCCCAAGGATATCGTAGAGATAGACTGCAATGGTGTCTGAAGAGGGGGGAGCGGAAGGCCTGTAAATATAAATAGATGAAGGATCAAAGAATGGGATAAAAATCTGGGTTACCGGCTAGCGGCAATAGTGGCTTCCACAGTCACGGAAGGGCGGGATATGAACGATGATTTCTTGTACACACACTTTTAGCTGATAGTCCCAATATATATAAAGATATATAATGATATATATACACCCTGTGTCCTGTACCCTATACATACACCCCCCTGAAAATAATGATGATCTATTCATTTGGCGTTAGTGTTGTACTTGTAATTGTAATTTTAATTGTAAAACTGTAAACTCTAAACTGTAAACGGTATGTTTAATTAATGAATATTGTTATTATTGGTTATTATTATGAATATTATTACGATTATTAATATTATTATTATTATTATTGCTAAATTGCTAAATTGCTATTGCTATGGATTGATTCATATTCGATATTCGATAAAAACGTGTGTAATATGTAAAAAAAAAAAGAGCTACAAGAAATTCTCTATCTCTATCCGAAGATCTAAAGCTAAAACTAAATTTAAATCTAAATTTAAATTTAAATTTAAATCTAAAAATGTACATGCCTAGCCTAATATCTTTTCAAACTGCCCCCCAAGCTGGCAGTGATGCCTGTGTGCTTGGGCCAATTGTTTTTGTTGCTTATTTTATAAAAAAAAAAAAGAAAAAATAGATGGAAAGAGATGGAAATTTATTATTTCATAGTTTTATAGTTAATTTTAGGATTACATTTAGGTTATTTATTTAAGTGTTTCTCTCCAGCTAAAACCCTTAACACACACACACATCCTATAACTTGGTGGTCTAAACTTTCGATTGTAATTATTATTTCGTAAGCAACTCACAGGATAGAAAACCCCCAAAAACCTCAACTCAACTCAACTTTCTCGATCTAAAGTTTATCTTTTATTTAAAGTTAACCAACCAATCAATGTATTCTTTTGTTAACGTCACACTGCCACAGATGGAAACCGAACAGAACCAGAGATATAGATTCAGATAGCTTCACAATCCTCAATGCAATAATATAAAACCGACAACAATTTCCAAACACTGCCCACAATGTGCAATCTCTTGAAAGGACGAAGAAAAAACCCTTGAAACAAACAAACAAAAGAAAAAAAGAGAATAAAACCAACTCCTAGTTCTTTAATCTACTTCTTTAATAGTTGCGTTCTCTAAGTACCTTTATCTATTATTATTATTATTATTATTATTATTATTATTATTATGTATGTGTACGTGAAGATGAAATCTACAATATATCATTTTGTTTATAATGATTGATGATTTGGTTGATATAAAAAATAAACAAAATGAGTCTTGAGTTCAACTCTCTGTTCATTGTAAACAATTTTTTATGATTATTTTTTATTTTTTAAATAAAATTATTATTTCAATTTGTGCATGCGTTTTATTTATCAACAAAAAGAAAGAAAGGAATCCCAAAAATAAAACCAAAACTCTAGTTTGTAAGCAAACAAAAAAAATATGATACAAATATATGGAACCCGCTACAAATTTGGAATCTAGATATACCTCCCATGACAAGTACATAAGTTATAGCATATTCAAAGTCTATATAGGATAATACCAATATTTATATAAAGCACATATTTTAGATAAAGTCGTCGGATTGGTGTATTTTGTAGTTTTAAGTGAAACACACAGAAACATTACACACACACTGCGAGAGGTCTCAGTTTATGAGGTTTCCCCCACATCATGGATCATGGATATTTATATATATGTATGTCTATATAGAACATTATGTAGACGTAAATCGGTTATTAGTTATTAGAGGATGCATATGCCCATGTTATAAGGATGCTTTAGCAGATAAGTTGCACCCACAGAATCGAAAAAAATATATAAGCAAGAGATTTACGACTCGAAAACAACGAAATCTGAGCCACAGTCACCTCCTCCTCCTTAGAACTTCCCTCTTTCTTACTCGAAACCCCCCAAAACATCAAAAATTTATATGGTATATGCCTAGCACGATGATAAAATGTATATAAACAACTTCTGGACCTCATGTTTCCACTTGGTTATAAATGTAAACAACGTATTTTAAATATGATATACTTACCAATTATTTGTTAAATTGGATAAACCCCCGAAATGCTGGATAAGACCAACTAAATTAAATACGAAGGAATATCGATGCCATTTCAGGCAGGATTTCTATTTTAGGCTAAGGACTATTGGTAAACCGAACTATATAGCTTTTAAATTGAATGTGCGATTATTTCCATATATAAAAATATATTTATAGCATTGCAAAATATTGGTTTAGATAAATATGTTACGAATATTACGACTAACTTTAAGTTAAGAACTTTTCTTCTTTGATTTTTCGACTTTTTCGTTTGATCTTTGTACATTTAACAGACAGTTTTTGAACTGTCTGTCAATGAGAAATCAGCTAAAGCCAGCCACAATATATATATAATGCATATTTGTAGTAAGGGAATGAAAGTTGGATCGATGACACGATATATGGTATGTAGGTGAATTTTATGGATAGAGCCAGCAGAAAGGATTAGATTAATTTTTGATAAGAACAAAAAAACGAAGCAACACAGCTAGCATAATTATTTACTGTTATGACAACATAAGAGTTTTAAGATTTTTAGCTAAATTTTGTATATTTTAATCTACAAACTATAAAATATATATATATATATTATCTGTTTTATAAATAACAATAAACAAAAAGGTGTTTTTATTGAAGAATTTTCAAGGGGATTAAAATTTCAATTTTGCGGCAAACTAACAGAGGGCTCACAGACGCTGTTAACTTTAGAGCTGCCAGATGTCTGAATCTTTTAATAGAATTAATGGCTGTTGCATTCAGCAGAAGCAAGCAATGTTTTTAGCAATGTTATAATTGTGAACTGTGCCTGTAACCTAAGCATAAAGTTTTCACCTGTAAATTAATTACTATTTTTAGTTTTTATTATTTTATTATTTTCTTATGTGCCAGACCTTTCAAATTAGTATGACCAACTTCAGCTATAGGGCCAACTAGTGTTGGTAAATCTGTAGTCATGAAAAATATTTTAATATTTTTATTGAAACATATCGATTCATCGATTATTTTCATCAACAACCCTAACAAATACATAAAAAAATTTTCCTTGCAAAGTATTTGTCATTGTCCACATTTCACGTTTTTCAATGCGTTTGTGGATAAAATAACGCACAGTGAACGACCCCAAATGGTGCAAGTGGCCGACGCGACGGCAATAGCGATGCGTATAACTATGAATTGATTGCCAAGTTGCATAACGTCCGTCGCTGGTTTAGTGTCGTCAGTGTGCTTGCTCGGTTCCGTCGCGTTCGCAATTTCCAGAAAGCAAAACCTCACCACACCACACCACGCACACACACACACACACGCGCGCGAAGCGAGCAGCGCGGCGGAAAAAAACAAGCTAGGAGTGAATGTGGACTACCTCGCCGAATGTGCGTGCATTTTCCCCTCCCCGTTCCCATCGAGTCTGAGTGTGGCATAGCCGATGCGCTGCACTGATCCCCATTCCCCCCACAACAACCGATCCGCCGTCGCCCACGCCACTGCAGCAACCAGCAGTCGCAGTCGCAGTCGCAGCAGCACATACACACCAATACCAACACAACCAACAACGGCAGCACCCATACCAGTGCACCCAGGCACCGCGCAGCAGCACCGCCGACAAAGAAAGAGCGCTGCTGGCTCTCTCTTCCTCTTCGTACAGTTCCTACGGCTGAAAATCAGCAGCAGCAGCAGCAGCGGCGGCAGCGGTAACACCGGATTCCGCGGCGCAGTAAAAGGAGGCTTGCATGTGAACGGAAACGGAGCTGTAGAAGCACCATGAGTCTCATGGCCACGCCAATGCCCGCAGCGGCCACGGCGCCATCATCTTCGGCCAACAGTGGCAGTGGAAGTGGCTCCTCCACTCCAGCCCCGGCCAACAATAACAACAACAACAACAACCTGCCGTTTGAAAAGGATAAAATCTGGTACTTTAGCAACGAGCAGCTGGCCAATTCCCCAAGCCGAAGATGCGGTATCAAGGGCGACGATGAGCTACAATATCGCCAAATGACCGCCTACCTAATCCAGGAGATGGGCCAGCGTTTGCAAGTGTCACAGCTGTGCATAAACACGGCCATCGTGTATATGCATCGATTCTATGCTTTCCACTCGTTTACACACTTCCATCGGAATTCGATGGCATCGGCGAGTTTGTTTCTGGCCGCCAAGGTGGAGGAGCAGCCAAGGAAGCTGGAGCATGTGATTCGGGCGGCAAACAAGTGCCTGCCACCGACCACCGAGCAGAATTATGCTGATCTTGCGCAGGAGCTTGTCTTCAATGAGAATGTGCTGCTGCAGACGCTCGGCTTTGATGTGGCCATCGATCATCCGCACACGCATGTGGTGCGCACCTGCCAGCTGGTCAAAGGTAGGCACCCAATACCAATTCGCTCTAATGCCACCATGTCCTCCCATGATACCCCAAGGCCATGTCGGATGGTAGCCGGTTGAGCGATTGAGTACTGATTACTATGGTATATATTTTAGCATGCAAGGATCTGGCGCAGACCTCGTACTTCTTGGCCTCGAACAGGTATGCGCATACATACTCTCTCTCTCTCTATGGTAATCCCTCCTCCAAACTCCTCCTCCTCCACCGCCGCCTCCCAGACGTGCTTCCGAGGTGCTCCTCCAAATGGGAGCTCGGGTTTATATGAGGGGTGTGTGTGTAGGGCAGCTCTTTAGTCTGTCCGCCTACCTGCCTACTTGCAAAGATCTAGAGACAGGTAAACATAAAGAAAAGGTGAAGGAGTCACAGCAGGCAGTCCAGCATCCTAAAAACATCAAAAAGAAATACGTTTCCTGATCTTTCGGGGTAATTATCCTCTATTTGTGCAGGGAAAATCCGCCAAATGTCAAGAAAAACTCTTGTAATTCCTGGAAAGCAAAAGAATGATACTACGCGTTACCTATCTTTGCCTGAAAAGTCGCTAAAATTTCGCGGAATAAATTGTAATTCAAGGAAAGGACTTTTAGGCATCTTTTGGTTTATAAACCAGTCTTGGAATTTGTAATTTTTGTCCAGGGAAATCTTCTGCAAATAATCTGTGTTGAGAAATATCCTTTTGGGGGGAAACCCCGGAAACCAAACCCCCTGCACACACTCACCCAACAAAAAAAAAACAGCAAAAAACTGCCTTCTATTTAGAAAACTTTATCCTTAATTCACCTAACCAACCAACAATAATCCAATGGCATACAGCCTGCATCTGACCTCCATGTGCCTGCAATACCGCCCCACGGTGGTGGCCTGCTTCTGCATTTACCTCGCCTGCAAGTGGTCCCGCTGGGAGATACCGCAATCGACCGAGGGCAAGCACTGGTTCTACTATGTGGACAAGAGCGTCTCGCTGGATCTGCTCAAGCAGCTGACGGACGAATTCATTGCCATCTACGAGAAGAGTCCGGCGCGTCTCAAGTCCAAACTCAACTCGATCAAGGCGATCGCCCAGGGAGCAAGCAATCGGACCGCCTCCAAGGATAACAAGCCCAAGGAGGACTGGCGGGTGAGTGAGATGATGAAGGGATATCACTCCAATATAACGCCGCCGCCCGAGCTGGTCAATGGCAACGATAGTCGTGAGCGGGACCGGGATCGGGAGGGACGCGATAGGGACAGGGAGCGGGAACGGGAACGCGATCAGTCATCGTCGTCGTCGCTATTGCCGCCGCCGGCGATGGTGCCGCAGCAAAGGCGATCGGATGGCATCCACCAGCGCTCGTCCTCGGTGATGGGTGTGTCGGCCAATGGCTCCTCGTCCTCATCGTCATCATCCTCCAGTCACAAGTTGCCAAACTACCAAGGCGGCATGCCGCCTGACCAGCATCCAGGTGAGTTTTCTGCCTCTTCTTACCCAAAAGTTAAGAAACGAAAGTAAAAGTTCCCTTTTTTTTGCAGATCACAAGTCCAAGCAGCCGGGCTATAGCCGCCTGCCCTCCAGTCATCAGCGCAGCAGCAGCAGCGGCGGCGGCGGGCTGAGTTCTTCGAGCAGCAGCGGCAGCAGTCAAAGGAGCAACTCTTCATCGTCGTCATCGAGCCAGCCCGGTCGCCCGTCGCTGCCGGTGGATTATCACAAACCATCGCGCGGCATGCCGCCCGTTGGTGTTGGTGGCATGCCTCCGCATGGCAGCCACAAGATGCCACCGGGCTCCTCCAAGCCACAGCAGCCTCCGCCGCAGCAGCAGCTAGCGCCGCCCAATCATCCATCCGCCTCCAATTCATCTTCGGGCTCATCGTCGAGCATGTCCTCCAAGGATAAGTCGCAGAGCAGCAGCAGCAGCAGCAAGATGTATCCGAATGCACCGCCGCCGTACGGCAGTAGTGCACCACCCAATCCGCTGACGTCGCGCGGCGGCGGCTATTTGGGCGCCAGCAGCAGCAGCAATGGAGCCCAGCCACCGCCACAGGCCGGCTACGGCAGCGGTCACCGCAGCAAATCCGGCTCCACCGTCCATGGCATGCCGCCGTTTGAGCAGCAGCTACCCTATTCCCAGAGCCAGGGCTACGGTCACATGCAGCAGCAGCAGCAGCAGGTGGTGCCTCCTCCGCAGCAGCAGCAGCAGCAGCAACAGATGCAGCCGGAGGCACAGCCACCGCAGTCACAGTCCAAGATGTCACTCTTTAGTCCCGAATGGCCAGACATCAAGAAGGAACCGATGGCACAGCCATTCAATGGTTTGCTGCCACCACCGCCTGCGCCTCAGGGCCACGACTACAAGCTGAACAATCATCCGCGCGACAAGGAGAGTCCCAAAAAGGAACGCCTCACGCCCACCAAGAAGGACAAGCACCGTCCCTCGACCATGCCCAGCAGTAGCAGTAGTTCCTCCGCCTCCTCGGCTTCATCCTCGAAGCCCATGCTGCCGCCTCACAAGAAGATGTTGCCACCGCACGGCGATCTGCTGGCGCCGAATCCCGGCGACAGTGGCGGCAGCAGCCTGAAGCGAGCCAACGAGATTTCCGGCAGCCAGTATGGACTGAATAAGCTGGACGAGTTGGATAGCGGCACTCAGCCGCGCGAGAAGCTGCGCAAGCTGGACAACAGCAGCGGGCTGCCTGCGTATTCGAGTTACGAGGAGAAGCACACGCCTCTGAACATGTCCAATGGGATTGAGACGACGCCGGATCTGGTGCGCAGCCTGCTGAAGGAGAGCCTGTGCCCCCTGAATGCCTCGCTCCTCAAGCCTGACCCGTTGACCATGCCTGGTCTCAAGCCGCCGGCTGAACTGCTCGAGCCCATACCCCCAACGCCACCAATAATCAAAAAGGAGCCGGGCATCACACCTCTGCCCAGCCTGTCGACGGTTGTAGGGGCACCACCAGCCGCCATGGAGATGGATGTGAACACCAAACTGGCCGGCGGTGAGATCAAGGAGGAGAGCGGCAGCGGCAGCAAGTCGGAGAAGAAAAAGAAGAAGGACAAGCATAAACACAAGGAGAAGGACAAGTCCAAGGACAAGACGGAGAAGGAGGAGCGCAAGAAGCACAAGAAGGACAAGCAAAAGGATCGCAGCAGCAGCAGTAGCAATAGCAGCGCCGCCCCAAAGGACGGCTCGCTGGCCAACGAACCGCTGAAAATGGTGATGATCAAGAATCCCAATGGCAGCCTTCAAGTTGGAGCCTCGGCGCCCCTGAAGCTGAAGATAAGCAAGAACAAGGTGGAGCCCAACAACTACTCGACGGCGGCCGGCATGCCAGGCGCACCAGGAGGAGGCTATGGCTTGCCACCGGCCACGGCAACCGCGACATCGTCGGCGCCTCCCTATGGCAGCAGCGGCGGCGGTGGCGGTGGAGGAGGCTATAGCTCTTCGGGTGGCAGCAGTTCTGGCGGCAGCAGCAAGAAGAAGCACAGCGATCGTGATCGCGACAAGGAGAGCAAGAAGAGCAAGGATTATGCGAAATACAATGGAGCTGGAGCTGGTTCTGGAGGAGGCGTCCCCGGCGGTGGTGGTGGTGTCTTCAATCCTCTTGGCGGTGCTGGCGCCGCAGCCTCAATGATCGGTGGCGGTATGGGCGCTCCCCTAATCAGTGCCGTTCCGCCATCCATGCTGCTGGCGGCGCCCACAAATCTAGCTCCGCCACCAGGCATGGGCCTGGCACCGCCTTCTCTGCCCTCCGCCTCCGCCTACAACAAGAAGTAGTAGCAGTTTTTTTTTATATATATAAATATCTATGTGTATAGAGGAAGAAGCTCTTCAGTCAGTCGATGCTAGATGTTAGTTGTTAGGATTGTTTCAGCAAAAAAAAAAGAAATGTAGTTAACGTAAGGAAAGGCAAAAGTTAAAGTAAAAAGCTGAAGGCAGAGAACTCAAACGAGCGAGAACTTTATATTGTACAGCATTAATTAATTTATAATTATAAATACATAGAGCATACACACACACCACGCATAAAACCCACACACATGCAAAGAGCAGCGTAGCTTCTAAGAGATACGAATCGGAGGTGAGACACAGAACCATTCTTCTGAACAACCGTCTTAGCATTTAAGTTAGCAAATCAAATATGCTGTACATAGCCACAAACAGAAATAACCCAACACATACACACTGAGAGATATATAGAGTACCGACTTCCGCTTAGCAAATACGTATACCCAAAAAAATAGGAAAGAGAACTTCAGAATATCCAAGAAACGACGACTAAGCAGGGGAATTCAAGGATGCGAATTCGTAGAGGAGCGTAGAAACGAAAGCCAGCGCTTTGATTTTAAATTAAAGACGCCAAAACAAAAACAAAAAATCAACTACATGATAAATTATTTAAATTTAAATTTAAAACAAAACAAAACTAGTTGCTAAAGCGAAAGTAAAAAAAGGATGATGATATGAAGACGAAGTTGTGTATCTTTAGTTAGAAAAGTTATTTCCTTTACCTCTCTCTCACAATCTTTCATGTTTTTTAACCGACCGATTTCCCAATTAGTTTCCTCACAAAACACACACACTTAGCAATATTTATCAGATTATGATTATTATTAATATTATTATTATTATGATTATGATATACAGTAATGTATTTTTGTCAATGAAAAACGATAACTAAATAGAGAGATCTGAATTGTTTCAGCGGAGGATATTATGTTTCAAAGATCGCCTGGAACGTGTTGACGTGTAGCTTTCATTTGTTTTTAATTTATTTTTTAAATTGTAGACCTAAGAACAAAACCACAATTACCACAAAACAAACAAACAAACAAAAAACATAACAAAAAAACAAAAATTTGAATAAAAAAACAAAAAATTGTTGTGCAAAAAACCAGATAAGAAAAACAAACGTTTAAAAATTAACGAAAAATGCAAGCGAAAAACTAAGCTAAAACGATTAAAAGAAAAATGCTGCTAGAAAATGAGGAAAATCTATACAAAAATACAAAAAATGTTAGGCATATATAGAAACTATATCCTATATCTATATTCGAGGCAGGAAAATGATAATGAAATGCAATTTTATGTAATTTTCGGCTAAGGTTAAAGCGAACGTTGCGCGTTTTTCAAAACTATTCGTATTCGTATTCGATTTCTCTAACTACTGCATTAAGCTGCAAGCATATATAGCTCTAAACTATCACCACCCAAACACACACATTAACACACACACACACATCTTAACCCATTTACTTTTAAGTTGATAAAAAATCCCCCGAGGAAAACCCGTTTTGCATAATTTGCATCTAAGATTTAGATTTTCCTTTTTACATACTTATTCTTGGTCCCCCCAATCCCCCATATATTCCCCCCAATCCCCAACCTAACTTAAGTTTTTTGTACATATTTAGAAAGCAAATGGAAAACCCCGCCGCTCGGCTGGTCGGCGGGGCTAGTGTCGGGTTCCATTGGGATTATTTGGTTGTGCATTCGAATATGGACGCACTCGACACTGGCCACTGGCGTCGTCCAGGCGAGCGGCACGAATAAAAATCTTCAAAAACCAGGCAAAAAATTCTAAACAAAAAATCAATAAAAACAAGAAAAAATAAATCACAAAAAAATCAGGAAAAAATTAAATACTAAAAGTGTGTTTTTATTTTATTTTTTTGGGATAAATGTGGACCTACAAATATTTTAAAAGCTAAAAATTGTTAATATTTATTTCCTATTTTAAATTAAATATATTTTACAGCCTAAAATTTACTAAATTTTAATGACATGGCTGAGAATCCACTCCAAGTAGCTGCTGATGCGTGTAAAGACAGCCGGAAATCCCACCTGACAGCCCAGGGTGGTGCCAAAGGAGGTGGCTCCAATCAAGTAACTGGCATTACCCTCTCTGTAGACCAACGGGCCACCAGAATCGCCTTGGCAGGTGGACTTGCCGCTGGCCGTGCTCATGCAGATCATCTTCTCGGACACCGCGCCGCTCCAGTACATTCGGCACACGGCATTCGGCATAACGGGCATCTGCACATACCTTAGCACCGGCGAGACCTTGTCAGAGGTGTCGCTATCCCTGCCCCAGCCGGAGGCGGAAGCCCGCACGGAGTCGTAGTTGGAAAAGGAGCCATTAAGGCGACGCGGCAGACTGGCAGCTCGTATGCTTTCCGTGAAAGCCACAAAGCTGGGCAGCCGGATGAGCGAAATGTCATTGGTCACCGTGCTGGCCGTGTAATTGGCGTGGACAATGATTCCCGCCTTGCCCACCACAATCCTTTGCTGGCCAGGCTCCGTCTTGTCCTGAATGTTGATGGCACCCAGGTAAACGGTGACAGATTCCGCTTTGTCCAGGCAATGGGCCGCTGTGATTATCCAAAAGTGGGAGATCAGAGTGCCGCCGCACCAGGTGCTTAGGTTGCCACCAAAAGAGACGTTCAGGCCCGCCTGGTAGGGGAACTGACCCACCTCGGCCAGCTCGCCGTTGGTTATGAACGGCTCTACATTGTTCTGGAGCGGCACAGCCGAGCAGGTGACCAATAGGAGGACACAGGGCACCAACAGTTTCAGCATTTGAAATCGTTTAAAGCAGTTTTCTGATTTGTTTCCTGATTTTATACAGAAAGCACGCCAGTGTTATCATGGTAGAGGCAATTGCTGAACTCTGCCACTTGGGACTTGGAGCACCCTCACAGCATTGATATGGCAGGGATTAAGGCCACCGACTGGCAGATAACTAACAATTCAACGATAGTTTTCCAATGACTCATTTCTAACCTTGAGAAAATTAAAGGAAAACCTATGTTAATTTCTATAGTAAAATTCCTATAATTTTTTACAGTTAAAAACGAATTACAAAACACACATTTTTAATGTTTGCTGATAATATTTATTATCTCTTCATTTTATTATAATGCGCATTTAATAAAGATAATGATAGGTACTAGTTGAATAATGAAAATATAGCATACTTTATGGTTACTCTTTAAAAAGCAAAAGTAATTTTATGTTAATTAATTAATTAATAGATAAATAAAATAGAAAATGCTTTAATTTCAATTCTGAAAGCAGTTCTTTGTTAATTTTTAGGAGGAAAATAAATCTGCATACTTAATTAAACAATTCTTTCTTTTTTGGCCAAGTTATGATAATTGAAAAACTGTAAATAAATAATTTTTTATTATATTTTTTATGGAAAAATTAATTTTTGAAATATCATAACTTCGCCAAAAATGCTTCAATTTCAATTCTGAAATTGAATTCTGTGTTAGTTTTCATTAGGATAATAAATCTGCATACTCAATTAAGCCAATTTTAAGATTTCATTTTTTGGCAATTTTTGCAAAAAAATCATGATGGTACCCCTTACCGTTTTTTCCAAAAATTGGCAAAATTTTTTTTTACGTTTTTTCTAGCGAAAGCGTCCTAGTTTGATTCGCCTTTTCGTCCTGATCAAGAATATATATGATTTATAGGGTCGTAAATGACTCCTTCGATGAGTTTTAAGCTTCCGACTGTCAAAGAATGCCCCAAATTCAATCAATAATTTATATTATATTTTTTATGGACAAATTAAAGTTTAAAATATCAAAACTAAGACAAAAACGCTTTAATTTTAATTCTGGGAGCAGTTCTGTGTTAGTTTTTAGCACGATTATAAATCAGCATACTTAATTAACCAAGTTTGTCCTTTTTGGCCAAGTTATGATAGTTGAAAAACTTTAAATCAATAATTTTTTATTATATTTTTTGGACAAATTATAGTTTAAAGTATTATAACTAACACAAAAATGCCTTTATTTCAATTCTGAGAGCAGTTCTGTGTTATTTTTAAATATAAACAATGAGATTATTAATTTAGTTAATATGTTTAATGTAATTGTCATAAAATAAATTTGAAAAATAATCCTTATCTAATTAAGTACCTCTCATAATAACAGACTGCCATTGCTAATCTTTTATTATTTAATATTGTTACATTATTAATTCTTAAATAATAATTAAGTAACAGTTTTCAAGATGTTTATGCAATTGGAAACACTCCACCTTCCTCCTCCTCCTCCAACTGAAGTATGTTCCTATCGAAGAAACCCATAATAAAATAAACCAAAGACCTGTGTATTTAGTTATAATTTTTATTATTTCAGCAATCAAGTGGCGTTCTGATCTGTGCACAAAGATAATCCACAATCTCTGGCATTATGACCAATTCGTACGACTATACACGACCAATCGGTGGATAGATTAGCCACCCATAAATCCTCGAATCAAGCGGATGAAGTACGTCAGTGGCAGAGTTAGTTAAGTCGGGAAAACATGCAAATCAGATTGATTTTAGTTGCTCTGCTGATCGAAGCAATCTTCTGCCTGGATCTGGGCCATGGCATCGATGGCAGGATAGCGGGCGGTGAGCTGGCCAGTGTCAATCAGTTTCCCTACCAAGTGGGCCTGAGCATCGAAGAGCCCAACGATCTGTTCAGCTGGTGCGGAGCCAGCTTGATCACCAATCGATATTTGCTAACGGCAGCTCATTGTGTGGACAAGTAGGTGTAATTTATTCCTAAAAAAATATAAGAATTTCCTTGAGTTAATAATTTTTTTAAACTTTTTACAGAGCTATTTCCATTACCTACTATTTGGGTGGCGTACAGCGACTGGCACCGCGGCAGCTAATCCGTTCGGGACAGCCTAAAGTCCATTTACATCCTGGCTGGAACAGTGCCTCCTTGGAGAATGACATTGCTGTGCTGTGTTTACCCGAGGCGGCTGTCTTGGGGGATTCCATCAGACCCATTCGATTGCCAGGAATCTCCTCTAGATATTCCAGTTACGACTACGTTCCGGCCACTGCCGTTGGCTGGGGTCGCATGAATGATGGTGAGCTTTCTGGTTTAGCTAGAATTTGAAACATTTTGTAATTAAAATTTAATTATTTACAGAATCCTCTGCCATTTCCGATCACCTGCGCTTTGTTGTCCGGTTTGTGGAGTCCAATGAGGATTGCTGGTATTCCTATGCCAACATTAAATCCACAAATATTTGCATGGACACCACGGGCGGTCGCTCAACCTGCACGGGCGATTCCGGCGGACCTTTGGTTTACCATGATTCCTCTTTGAACTCCGATGTGCTGATAGGCATCACGTCGTATGGCAAGAAGTCTGGTTGCACCAAGGGCTTCTCATCGGTCTTTACACGGGTCACCGCCTACCTGGACTGGATTGGCGATGTGACCGGGGTGGTCTATCCCTAGAGTTTAGCCTTCTTGAGGACTAAGCTAACAACAGTGCCGGGCACTGTGATTATTATTAATAATAAATGTTGAGCATTTTATAAAGCGGCTTTGTTTCATTTTTTATTTAAAATTCATTAAATTTAAGCACAAATTAATTAATAATTAAAACTAGACTTCACTTTGGGATATATTCATTACAAATTTTGATTTATTAAAGTTTATATTTATTATTTTGAGTGAAAGTTTTGTGTTGAGCGTTCGTTGAAATCTTCACTCATTATTTTGAGTGATAACTTTAGTAAACACTCAAAAAAATTAACCCTCTTATTTATTTTGAACTGAAAATATCCCAAAGTGAAGTCTCGTTTTGTCTTCATTTTAATAACAAAAATATTGTGGCATTTGAATAATTTTAAAAGGGATTTTTGAACCCATTTATGTTATTAATTTTGGTTCCCTTATATCATTTTTAAACAGTTTATTTAAGGTTTAATATTCGACCAGCTGATTTTGTTATAAAGTTATTTATTTTACATAAAAAATAGTGAGACAATCCTATCATATATCATTATTTAATATTATTTAATATTAAAGATTAGATCAAGTTCAATAGATCTTCCCTACTTATCATTATTATTGACAAAAACTTCGTCAATGGATTATACAAGCTCTGTGACCAAAACCAAAAAAAATCCCCAATATTTTGCAGATTGGTTTCTTGTTATACTATCTCTCCTTTTGGGCCAAAATGTAGAGTCACGGTCGCCACCGTATCTCACAGTTTCAAGCAGATCAACTCTCATATCGCCCGGAATTGGAGGAGCATTACGTTACACATGGAACGGGCAGCGGCGAAAGGGGGCTGGCCACTCGAGCAGGTGCGGACGAGAGATCAGATAGTGATAGAGGGACGTCAATCAATGGGAACTTTCCGTTGGGCACGACTATAAAAGCAACGGGATGAGCCGGATTGCGTTATACTTTTTATAGGTAGCTCCAACATGAAAGTCCTCATTGTCTTTGCCTTGGCCCTGGCCTACGCCTCGGGTTCGGCCCTGCGCGCCGCTTCGTCCCAGGAGGGACGCATCACCCACGGCGAGGATGCCCGCACCGATCAGTTCCCCTACCAGGTGGGACTTTCCCTGAAGATTGGCTCCTCCTCGGCCTGGTGCGGTGGCTCTCTGATCGGCCACGAGTGGGTTCTGACCGCTGCTCACTGCACTGATGGGTAAGTTTTTGCAACCAAAAACCTGAATCCTTGTTAATATTTATATTTTCCTTCTTAAGTGTTGACTCCGTCGAGGTTTACCTGGGCAGCACTGTCCGCTCCAGCCCCAAGGTCAAGCACCATGTCACCAAGAGCGACATCATCATCCACGCCGACTGGAACAGCCGCACTCTGAGGAACGACATCTCCCTGATCCGCATCCCCCATGTGGATTACAGCGCCGCCATCGATCGCGTTGAGCTGCCCAGGCACGAGTCCCACTACGCCTCCTACGATGGCGATGAGGTGATCGCCTCCGGCTGGGGCCGCACCTCCGATGCTGCCAGCGCTGTGGCCGCTCACCTGCAGTACGCCCACATGAAGGTCATCTCCAACAGCGAATGCAAGCGCACCTACTACACCACCATCCGTGACTCCAACATCTGCGTCTCCACGCCTGCCGGCGTTTCCACCTGCAACGGTGATTCTGGTGGCCCTCTGGTTCTGGCCAAGGACAAGGTCCAGGTCGGTCTCACCTCCTTCGGCTCGGCCGCTGGCTGCGAGAAGGAGTATCCCGCTGTCTTCACCCGCGTCACCAGCTACCTGGACTGGATCAAGGAGCACACCGGCATCTAAGCAGTTGACGAGGAGTCTTCCTTTTTGATTATTAAAGTTTCTTGATTGATTTTTCGAACATAAAAAGATGAGACTTTTGATTACTAAATTGGGAGTTAATTTTTAGCCAAATAATAGAATTCAGTTTGCGCATTTCTTAACTTTAACCTCTTTTTTTTATTGGTATTTATTTTCATCTTTGTGTCGCTCTCTTGGGAACACAAGTTCCCTCCATTTCTTTGCATTTTCTATTTAATTTGAGTTTAAAATTTAATTTTGATAGACTTCCAATGGGTCAATAATCATATTATCATATAGGCCTCAATTTTTTTTCGCACAGTAAACATTTGGAATGTGTGTCTTTAAATAACATTTATACAATTATACAGTGATTGCATTTTCTCCTTTTTTGCGTTTTTTGTAATTTATATATATATTTGATGTTTGTCTTTTTATTTAAATAGTAAAGAGCGACTGTTACGGACTAACATTACAATTATTACGAATACACACACATACAGTTTATACGGAATAAAAATGTAATTTCCATCAAATCGGTTTACAAATATTAACTTGCATTTACTTGAGTTGCATTTAGTTTTATTTATCGCCTTTAGGTAGTTGCTGAGGAGGAATAGCGCATAAAAATAACAATATTATAAAAAGGTTTCTCTCTCTCTCTCTCTCTCTCTGCACATAAAAGACATTTATAGTTGTTATAGTTTCTCGATTTGGACTCTCTCTCTGTGTTGCTATATAGATTAATAGTTAGTTTTGGGCTTCTTCTTAGTTTGTAAAACGTTCTCAACTTTTTACAATTGTCGGCAATGTGTGTAATAAATATATTTCTATATATAATTTTGGACTCTTTTTCGTTAGTTGTAGGTTCACATGCTCAGCTTTATATTTGGATTTTGGTGTGCATGCTCAGTGTGTGTGTGGTGTGGTGTGTGTGAGTTTTGGCGCCTAGTTAAAAGTACATACGAAATAACACTAAACTAGCAAAAATGATTATAATACAAAAGCAAACGAACAAGTAAGTACACGACCTGCTGGCGGTGCTCCAAGCGTTGAGGTGGCTTTGTCGCTGACGCTGTCGTTGTTGTTGTTGTTGAATTTCTAGTTGATGTTGATCCTGTGGTTGTTGTTGTTGTGATGTCTGCCGCCGCCGCTGCTCCTCTTCCTGCTGCTGCAGCTGAAACTGCTGCTGCAGCTCCTGCCAAAGCATTTGTCTGTCATCGCTCCCGTTGCCGTTGTTATTAATCAACACCAGCAAATCCTTGACTGCCCTCGATGGCCTTGATCAGCTTGTCCTTCAGCTGCAGGTAGCCCTCATAGGGCGGCAGGTCCAGGCGATTAAAGCTGTAAGGGGAAATCATAATTAATTGAATTTTTAGTTAAACGTTTTAGGATTCTTACCAGGTATGCGCCCTGGGGAAATTATTGGGCGTGCCCCACTTCTCAATGGTAAACATTTGCGGGCCATTGGAGCCGTATAGCTCCTTGAAACCATTCATGGGCACCCGGGAAGTGCCGGTGACGAATTGCAGCAGACGCGAGCGCATCTCGTTGGAGAAGGAGAGCACAGCGCGCCAGAACCACTGGATTATAATGTGATTCATATGATAGTCGCCCTTGTACAGCGTATTCTCGCGCCAATCCCGCACATCGATGTTTTGGATGCCACACATCAGCAGCTCCAGTTCATGCTCATCAAAGATCTTGATCAGATTCAAGGGAATAATCGAACCAAAGCCATCCAAAAAGGCAGACATCTGCTCCTTAACACGCGCCACAAAACGCCATTCGATAACGAGTCTGAATATAAGAAAAATATCTTAAAATATACAACAGAAGAGAAATTAATTCCTGCCAACTCACTTGATGTACTCATCCTTGTTGTCATTGGTCACATCTATGTTGGCGCCGCCGGGCTTCAGTTCGTGCTGGCTCTTTTGGCCAAAAACATCCTCATCCAGACAGAAAGTCAGTTCCAGGATGCGAGGATCGTTCTCCTTTATCCACATCAACGAATTGTAGTACTCCGTGTCCACTGACTCCATATCCTTCAGGTCAATGGGCTTCTGTAGCATCATTTTGTAGAAGGGACGAATGAAGAAGGCATCCAGCAGCTTGCCATGGTACACAGCCATGCCCGCAATGCGGCCAATGAATCTGTGACAAAATTAATTAGAAATTTGTTTTTAAATTCCTTAAAAAATACTCACTTAAAGTAACTTAAATGCTCCTCGTTGCACAGACCGCTGCCATTGTTTATCTGCAGCGTGTAGTTGTCCATGGCCGAGTACTCAAAAAGTCCATAATAGGGATTAAACATTTCCTTGGACAGCAAATAGAACCACTCCCTAGCAAGGCCACCATAATCTGTAATTAAAAATGGATAAATAAGTAAAAAACAGATCGATAATAGTGTTTTTTTAAGCTCACCTAAGCCAGTCTCTCCCTCAAACTCTACCCATAATTTAGTCTTTAGTAAATCGGTTTTGGTCACCGAGCTAATAATTCTGTACGAATCCTCCAGTATGGATGTACGGCGTATGCGTATTTCAAATTTATTTGGTACATTTGTCTAGAAAAAATAGAAAAAAAGGTTAGTTATAAACAAATGCAAATAAAGTTTAAATAAGAAACTTACAGGCTTTCTAATATGACTCTTGAAATACTCGTATTTCTGTTTGTAGTCTCTCGAGTAGGGCACAGCTTGTCCTGCAATATTAGGATTGGACATGCGAGGATCCTCCCACTGAGTGGTTCGCGTGTCTGCAAAAAGGAAAGAAAGAAATGAGGTTATAAGTTAAATATTCACAATTTACGCTTTTTTAAATTAAGAAATCAAGAAGAACTTACTATGATCTATATAAAACACTCGACCATCGGTGTGCACACGCTCCTCCCAGCCCTCCGGCAAGGGGCCTAGATCATCCTCGACGCGTCGTGTTTGATTTGGCATGGGACTAGCCCGGCCATTGCGGGGATCAATCCAAGTAGTTCGCCGGGCTGCATGATCAATAAAGAAGGTTCGACCGTTGGGGGCCACCTGCATGGACCAGCGTGGTGGCAATGCTTCCTCTTCGCCGCCAGCATTCTGCAAAAGAAATAAAGAAACGATAAGCATTAGGCAAAGTTTATGTATTAAAGTTTTCAATCACATGCAGAGAATGCTGCTCTTAACTGGGATTTTATACAAAGAAAAGCAAACTTTACTTGTTCCATGGGCGGCACAGCGGCGTTGTCTTCCTCGGAATTGCGTCGGGTGGACGGAGCTGAGATCTCTGAGGGATTGTGGCTATCTGTATGATCGGTGTCTTCATTCTGCTCATTGGTGGATGGATTATTATTTATGGATGCATTGCAGTTGCGTTTTAAATTATGGTTTTTTTGGAAGAAACAGAAAAGAAGTGTTTTTTAGGAAATTAAAATCAAGTTTTCAATTTGTAAAATCCATCAAGAAATAAACACAAATCAAGCGAAATATGGAAATAAAGCATTTGAAACATAATACATAATATATACATGTATAAAATTGGCAACTTAAAAAGATACAAAAAGCGCTGAAAATAAAAGCTTTATGAAGAGTAACTCGAAGTTAGTTAAAGAAACATGCAGGCAAAACACAAACACAGTGCAGAGAGATGCTGGCGGAGATATGCTTACCCCTTGGAGTGCGGTTTAAACCATAAACCCCCAACATATAGACACAGATTTATGGGCTAAGAGAGAGCGAGAGGAACACTAACAGATTTTGTTTCAATTTTCTAACCGGAATCGAACACAAAACGAACAAGAGAAGGCACACAATTATGGTTTCAAAGCTACAAATGTAATTGGGAACAAAGTGCTGACCAATGTGGCGAATTCTGGCTGCAACTGCAGTTGCAATTGACGCCGCCGCCGATGCTGCAGCTGCCGCTGCCTGGGATGAGCCACCACATCAAGCTACAAGTGAAAGTGAAATGTGGAAAGTTGTGTAGGTGTGTGTGTGGGTGCTTTCAATTCTTGCTAACCAATGTTCTATTCTCCTGCTGCTGCTGCTGCTGCCTCTGCTGATGCTGCTGGATATGCAATTGCATTTGCTGCCACCGTCGCTGCTGCTCCTGCTGCTGCTCACTGGTCCCAGCCATTTTGGCCACCGCTCGCCGGCTCAACAGGCTGTTCAGGGCAACGTCCGGCACTGCCGGCGCCACGCGCACCGGACGCAGGTCATTCTGCAAACTGGTCGCCGAGATCTCGGGCGGCCTATGATCGACACGGTGTCGTAGGGAATTGTAAACAAAACTGAGTTCATGAAAGATAGAGCACACAACGGAATGGGAATATTAGGAAGAAGAATGGCTACGAAGAAGATTTGGGTAAAGGAGGGTGGGTCTTTTTTTTGGCTGGGAAAGCGGACAACTTGGACGGGATGATGGCCTGGCGAATGAGGGATATTAACCTGGTTTGATCCACTGCGGGATCTGTGTTAAAAACGTCCTCCTGACCCTCTAACAACTCCACATGGCTGATACGATTTCCACTGTTATAGCTGTTGTTGTTGTTGTTGTTGTGGTTTGTTGTGGCTTCTGCTGAGATCGTTGGTGTTGTGTTGCCCTCCGACGATATAATTGTTGTTGTTGTGGTTGATGGTGTAGGTGTGGGTGTGGTTGTGGTGGCCCCGCCAGCCACATTGTTATTGTCTTCTAAACTAATGCGACTGATGGTATCCTACATATTATATAGGGCAGGGGTTAGTGGAGAAGTGGAACCAAACTAGAACCTAAACTCTAAACATCTTGAAGGGATTAGCAATCTTTAAATGAACTTAGCTTAGCCTTTTTACTAGCAAATACAACTACAAGTCGCTCTTTTTACATATTTCTGGCCACAAAAACATCAGAAATATATAAAAAGTAAAACGCTAAAAGTTAAACTATAATTTTGTCATTACGAAAATGCGTGTCAGGTACAAGTTCCTATCGAGTATATCACAAGTTTGAGCTTTGGGGGATGTGGCAGCAGCCAAGGGCTGATCAGCATCAGGAGGTTCCTCTTCCTCCTCTTCTTCAGCTTCAGCATCATCATGCTCAGGCTCCTCCTCATCCTCATCCTCATCCCGCTCCCCTTCATGCACTTCGCCACAGTGCAGGCAGTTGGCCTGATTATTCTGTAGATCTGCCACCAATTCCTCCCCAATATCCGCCTCATCCTGGCTGCTCTCATCGCTGGCCAGTGTCTCCATTTGGGCAGCATTGTTTCGCACCGACCTCTGTGGCTTGTGGTTTGTGGGTTTTTGTGTTTTTGATTATTGGGTTAGTTTGGTTCAAAAGTGCGTTTCTCTCGTGTGTGTAAATGAGTTTGGTATTTTGTGTATGTGTGTGTGGTGAGCGAGTGTGTGTTCGATGCGGAAAAATTCAGAAAATTCATGCACGAAAATCAAAGTCAATTGCTCAATCTCACACATGCATTATTGTAGATATAAATATTTAAATTTAAGATTATATAGTTTTTGTTTTATACTCTTAATAATTAATTAATAATAACAACAGTTCCGAGAGAGTAAATAAAGCATTTTCACATAGAGGCAAGCATAAAATTTCTACTTACCGCCGAGCGTCCCGACTCCGTTTCGTCCACGCTAATGTGAAAGCGTCTTTGGAAGTCCGAGGCCAATTGGTCAGCGGATTGGCTGCTGTTGCTGTTTAAGCTGAAACAAAGAAAGGAGTTCAAGTTAAAGATGTTATATTAAATATATTTTTCTATTATATATTTTATTATATTGTTTTCATAAATATTTAAATAAAGAATTAATTAAAAAAGTTTTTTTTGCAAATTATTGCTAGGTTTACAAAACCCAGATAGAAATAAATTACTTTTCCACATTTTTCACAATTTTGGGGAAGTTTTTCAATTTAAACAAAAAAAATAAATAAAATGTTTTCACTGCATTTTTTAGCCATATTTAATTTTCTATAAATTATTGCTAGGTAAACAAACCATCGCATGAAAGTTTAAAATTAATTTAAATTTTAAAGAATAAAAAAGTTTTTCCAATTAAAAAAAAATTAAATAAAATATTTTTACATCATTTTTTACCCATGTTTTATTTTCTATTAGCTATAATTTTAACAACGAATTTAAACATTTGCCAATTATTGGCTTTTTGGGCCTCTTATGCCCCCAAGAATACCTAAAATATTCGCATTTCTTAAATCAATATTTATGCATATTTTATATGCTAATTTTTGGGTCAAATCAAAGTCTAAAAACTTCATAACTTCATCAAAAATGCTTTAAATTCAGTTCGGAAAGTATTTCTAAGCTAGTTTTTAATACCTTAAAAAATCTGCATACTCATTTAAACATTTTAGAACATTTAATTTTTTGTCAAATTTTGAAAATTTTAATAAGGGGTACCCCTTATCAATTTTTCAAAAAATCGAAAATTTTCAAAATTTGTATTTTTTTCTCGGACAAATCTACATCAACTCAGCTTTTAATGCTGATCAATAATATATATGATTTATAGGGTCGGAAATGACTCCTTCCTTTATTTTAAAGCTTCGAACTAAAATTATGGAACCCTTAAAAAAATATAGAAAATAAAGCATTTTCGTGGAAAGATCTCCCTTTTAACTAATTTCACTCCTTAATTACTTATTATTCTTCAATTACAAAACATAAACAATCAAATTCAACTTACATGGTAGGTCTCTCCCACTGCGTCGTCCTGGCGGTGTGATTCACATAGTACGTGCGTCCATTGGCATCCTGTCGCTCCTCCCAGCCGGCGGGCAAAGCATCGTGGCCGCCAGTAGGAAAAGGATTCTGTGCCAAGAGGGAATAATATAATTATTATTTGCATTTCAAAGGGTTTTTTAGGTTTTTTTGTTGGTAAATTTGCTCACTTACCGGCTGGGCTGAGGTCTCGCCGCTGGCATTGGTGGCTTCCACATGCTCCCACTCGCCGTCGCTGTTGCTATTGCCGCTAGAGGGTTCGCTCTGCTCCCGCGTCTCACGGATGAAGGCGTGGTAGATGCGCAGGGTGCCCTTAATGCGGGACTTGGCGCTGCTGGGGCACGACGAAGGGAGACATGGTAAATATTAATGAGCCAACGAAACAGGTGCACAGAAAACATTCGGGCACACCGCCACCACATGTGGACACACACACAGACACAGAGACTGGCACTCACGGGTTAAAAACAATAAGAATTATACTAAAAAGCATTAACTAAAAATAAACTTGAAAGGCGTAAATTACGAGAATGCAGATGCATGGTGAACAGTGCGTTTCACAACTTTAAAACCACTTTCACTGTCGGTGGCTAAGAGATTAAGTCAAAGGGTCGAAAACTTGATATGAAATCAATTTGTCAACAAACACTTAACGAATTTAATCAGTTTCAGAAATTTAATAATGTGTTTCCGGTTTATAAAAGTAAAAAATTGATTTGTTATTAGGTTTGTTTTTAAGTTTTAAAGTTAAATTATTCAAGGAAACTCTTGGGATAAATTAATTACCAAACAAGTTCAATATTTACATTCCCGCCTTCTTTCTTGATTAACTATTCTCCTTTTAAACTTAATTTTCTGCTAAAATATAGCTCTATAATTTTAAGCGTTAATTTATTAAATCTCTTAATTATTCGCCATTCATTTATAAGAGAATAAGTAAGTGCAATTAGTCGACTATTGAATGGCGTAATATAAATGCAGGCAGCAAATATTGACACTACCTGAAAATTTCATTTTCCAATGCAGTAGCTCTATTATTATTATTATTAATTTCTTGCCCTGTCATGTGGAGGTCTTAAAGTTGTGAATAGCTCTGGAAATTCAAAGGAAAGCGACTCTATTCTAAGGCTCTAAGGCTAAGAGGGTGAAAGTGTGGAGGGCTCTGCTGAGGCGACAACGACACATGGGTTGCAAATTATAATTGCATTTAAAGATTGCCACCTTGAGAGGAGGGCAGTGGGCGTGGTGATAAACAATAAACGAGGTGAAACGGTTGGCAAAACAGGAAAATAAAACACGAAATTTCTAAACGATCTCTGGATAGCTCCGCCACCAATCATTTCGCTAACATTTACAATATATCTGCCTTTTAGTTTTGTATTTCGGAACTCATTGTAAATAGTTTTTTTTTTATGGCTATGTATAGGTGTTGTTTTTTTTTTGTAAATCAACTGAAATTAAAGGAACAAAATCAAACTGCAAACGAAATAAACCTACCCTACTGACCTGCGCGGGCGCAGAGTGTAGCTTTGGTCGCCAATGGTGCGTCCCTCCTGCTCCGTGGGCAGATTCACCAACGTGAGCTCGACCATGCCCAGGAAGTCGTCGCGTGTCAGGCGATTCTCGTCAAATACTTGAAAGACAAGCTTATGCTCAGACGGTTTAACCTGGTCAAAAATGGGTTAAATAAAACAATTATTAGTTATGGTTTAAGCATGAATCGTGTATGACTTACTCTGAATATGAACTCCTCGTTCCAAATGGGATTTAGGGTCTGCATGTCAATGAATAAATAGAAAGAGAATGAGATTAGTAAGGGTTTGGGTTATATTTAGGTTTTAGTTAAGTGAATATTTTATAATTTAATACTATAAAAATATAAATTCCCTTTTCTACTTTTAAATTTCGCAATTAACAGGTTTTTTACTCTTTTTTTATATATTTAACAAGTGTTCTGATCCCTAAGAGAGATATCTAAGGCCTTAGTCATAGACTGATAAAACCCTCTCTGTGTGGTTTACATTTCTATTAGTTTGTAGTAATCAAGGCCGTGACTTTTTCGTATACAAATAAATACCTTTTGCCCCACAAAATACAATATATAATCGATAAGATAAGCTTCACTACTTTGCGAGGCCTTGTCAGCCGGCTTAAGACTAGGTTATTCCTTCAATGGAGAGTTACCTTCTTTTTGGTCTTTGTCAAAACAGAGTCAATGTTAATATCACCGTTGATTGTGTTCAAATCGATTCGGACATACGGGTCGCTAGTAGGAATAAAAGAGAGAAGTTAGATTTTAATTAACCAAAATTTGATTGCAGCCTAATTAGCACACACTCACCTGGCACCAAAAATATCCTTCTTGGCCAGCGACTGTCCACTGAGCACAACGATTCGCAGGTGGCACGAGTCCCCAGAGTCGTTCTGAAATAAATAAAACCAAAAAATAAGGAAAATTAGTACA
The DNA here is from genome assembly GCA_035045905.1 of Drosophila anomelani. Lineage (NCBI taxonomy): Eukaryota > Metazoa > Arthropoda > Insecta > Diptera > Drosophilidae > Drosophila > Drosophila anomelani. The sequence goes on from JAWNOO010000165.1 coordinate 19,520,250, forward strand.
AAATAAGAGAGAGACACTTGTGCACGCATCGCTGGGGAAAAACAGCAGCGGCAAAGTCTGGGATTCAATGCCGACCAACGAAATAAATAAGCCACATAATAATCCTGGCCACGCGGCGTATGCGTAATCGCTGACATTAAGCATACGCCGCGTGCACCTCCATGCGTTCTTTGCTGTTTTTATATTTTTTAAATGCTCTCTGAAGGATCTGCATTATACATACATACATTTCGTGTGCATAATAATTGTTGTGTTTGTTCGCGGCTAGATAATTTCCACGACCTTGACACATACACAAACGCACTCTGCACTCGTAGAAGTTCAAGAGAGTCATCAAGTAATTGTCTAGTGCAGAGAATGTGGCCCAAAACTTGAGCTAAATTGCGTGCTGTGATTCATTTCGGGCCTTGGGTTTTGAGTTTCTGGCTGCTGGGGGGGAAAATGCGGTCTATTTCAAAGTTGTGGCCAAGCTCTGGCTAGTCGCAAGTGTTTAGTTGGCATTTCTCATGGAAATGTTTGAGGCATATACATATTTTTGAGCCAAATTTTCGGTCTAATTGAGCCCCAAGTTTGATGCTTTTTGATTTGTGGTTTTCCCCTCAATTTATTTAATGAATATTGTTTATGGGGGAAAGAGGTCCTGGCTTAAGCTTGCTTTTATGACAGGGAATTTTAAAAACAGCTTCTGCTGGGGATTTATTTTAATGTTTGCAAAGCTTTTTTAATTAAATTTCCATTCGAATTCTGGGAAAGTTCTGGATTTTATAGACTTAATATTTAAGCTTAATGGTAAATGACAGTTCAGTGAAAGTTAACAATGAATTTAATTAAATTTCGTATTAAATTAAACAAGTTAAACGCATGACTCATCTGTGTTCTGAATTTTTCCACACTTTTCCCCTCAGTTTTAAGCGATTTAATATTTCAATTATGCATCGCCAGGGGCCAATGCTATTTTAGCACAATTTTTGTTTACCTGCGAGAGCCGAACCGCAATTTCTCACATGGCAAATGCCATTACCCAGCCACAACCCAGGCCACTTGGCACCCCATTATTCTCTAGGGAATTGGGGGGAGCAAAACTTTCTGCATTCCTGGAAGTTAAACAAAACCCATTTTATCTACTCATCTCTGCCAAGAACAGAACAGAGAGAGAGAGCCTCGCCTCTGGACTCCCTGGACTTGGTGTGTCCATTAAAAGGCTTTCCCATGAAATATTCAATTTGCCGACATTGTTTATAAAGTGAAGAGCAAACACCCGACCGCCCGCACATTCCATGGGCACATCTCCTATTTGGTGGCTGACCAGACGGCGCCGTATCTATATACCACCCTCCGCCCGATGTGGCCCTCCTTCTATATCAGATATCAGAGGCTCGCATGTTGCGGCCGCCACATGACCCTGACTGGGTTTTCCTTTTTTTTTTTTGTTTTTTTTTTTGAGGCATAGTACACGCTCTGGGGAACTACTATTCTTTGGCTTTTATTTTTGTTTTTGTTTTTTTATTTATTTATTCGCCTCGCAGTTCCGCATTTTCCATGAACTTGTACTATTGATTTTCACCGCCTGGTGCCGGGGCTCTTTAAAATAGCTGCGGCTTTTCCCACTTGTGCAACAATTAAAGGTGCACAGTAAGAAATAAAAACAAGTTTAATTGGTTAGTTATAACAAAAAACAAAGTAAATATTCAGGAATTACATTCAATATTCAGTCAATATTCAGATCAGTTATGGCGCCATATCAAGGTCTCTTGCTAATAACTTAATAATAAATTAATATAATGCACGATGAGCTGCTGCTGATCAAAGCTAATGCGCAATATTGAATGCCAGTTGTGCCCGTCTGTGGAGACGCGATTATTGCCTGGACAAAGGTCCAATCAATCAGGCAAAAGCTCCTGCCTGGTGTCCCTGGACTCGTGGCGGTAATCCCCCAGGCAATTGCCTGGATCCTTTAACGTTCCAGCTGACCCTTCTGCAGCTGTCACGGTTCTGACTGAGCCACGTCACTAACTGGCCTGGGCATTAAATTGATTTTTAGCCATTAAATCTGGAAGCGAGGGAAATTAGCTTAAAACTGTTCTTGCGGTTTAAGCCAAGTTCGCCTTTTTGTGATTGGCAGTGGGCGGCGGGCGGCGGGCATTGCGTTAATTAAAAAGGATGTCCGACATAATGATCCGACTTTGACGTTGGCTCTGGCCTGGCTTTATGCTGCACTGCCCACTGCCCACTGCCGGATCCATCTTCGCTTGATTGACTGGCTTTACAGTGATGAATCGAGGAGGTAAACTTGAAATAATCTCAAAAATTGCTAACTTAGGTTGGAAATTTTAGAAATTTCAAGGAAAATTCTGCTTTAAAATGAAGAAAATTAATCATTTTATACTAAAATTTAAACACAGTTTCTTAAATACCATTTCTTTGCTTTATTTTCTGTGGCAATGCACTTTTTTCTAATCACAATTTCCACTAAAATCGGAAACTCTCCCATTACCTTGCAGCCAAATTCCATTATCAAATAGGCGCAATGCCAAGCTCTCATTATCAAAGTTGTTGGCAGGCATTCTCTTTGACTTTTGGATGACCATGTGACATCCATCCAACCGCCCCAAGCCAAGCGCCACAATTTATTTCCCATTTCGCCTTAGTTTTCTGCTTCTACCACTTTTATTTTTTGACTGAATGAATAATGAATTATAAAAATATATATGTGAATAATCATTCAGCTGTGCGCTGCGGCGACTGATAAGCTAAATCGAGAGTGGGCGACGAGGGCCCAAAGAAGTCAAGGTGCTCCATCCACGGAAGCCCATTTTCGTTGTTCTTAACTTTTCCTACTCGTCGTCGTCTGTTGTTTAAACAGACAGGGAGATAATAAATACCAGAGGCAACAATGGTTATTATTAAAGCAAAACCAAATATCAATTGTGGCCAGTTTTTAATTTTAATGCGCACAATAAAAAGCAGGTAACACAGAAGCAGAAAATCCGAGAGAGAGGCGCTGCCATTAACCTAATTGATTGGTTATCGCCCCACCAGCACCTCCACCACTACAAACTTGTCACACTTTCCATGGGGTCAATGCAAATTCATTACACAAATTGACATTCTCTGCCCTGCATTTCGTTTAGTTGATAGATACATTCAGCATTTCAGTTGCTTTGATACAAAAGATACACTAACAGATACAGATGCCAAAGCTAGATTCTTTATGAATCCCAGTGAAAGTGGAAGAACAATAATAACCAAATAGAACTGACATTGAAACATTATTGAATGTATAGGGATAGGAATGTGCGTCAAATATGTATATTCGCTGCTATAAATAAACCAACAACAAACGATATATATCTCGATGACGTTAACAAATGCAAAAGATGGCTTATGTTATCGAAAAGATAAATTAATTTTTAATACTCATTATACGAGTGTTGCGGCTCAATTGATTCTTAGAAATAAAAAAATTTAATTTCAACAAATAAATATTATGATTCCCAGGGGAAGCAAGTGGAAGCAAGTGCTACCCATAATCCCAGGGGAAGAACATTTGCTATCCACATTAAGGGTCAATATTCCTTAAATTGTCAACCATATCTAAATATCATAATGTGTCATAATGTGTTTTTTAAATTAGATAAAGTAAAGTCTAAGGTCCATTGGTAATTAATCATAAATGTTTATCTATTTTAATTCACCAAAGGAAAGTATCTTTATAATTAAATTCATTAGATCATGTTTACCTATTTTAATTTTGAAGATCACCAAAAGAAACTATTTTTATAATTAAACCATTATTAAGATCATTAAATCATAAATGTTTACCTATTTTAATTCACTTTTAAAGATCTCTATATACGAAAAAAAATATCTGTCTTTATAATTAAATCAAAATTAAATCATTTTCGAAGTTAATAAAAGTTAATAATAATTGTCATACTTCCATTTATATATATAAATTTGATTAAATAAGAAAAGTATACCGCTTTTTCCTTAATTTTTGATTAATGTAATTTTTTGAAGGTGTTTCCTTTCAGGAATATACTAAAATATTTGTATTAAAGGTCCTGATATTGAAAATTCTAAAAATAATTTCATTATAAATTCTTAATTTATAAATTTCTTGTTTATAAATTCTTTCTAAATATTTAGATAATAGAAAAGAAGTAATCAAGGTTGTTATTGCAGAAATTTTTCATTATTTGTGATCAGCCTTTGGTTTTTAAGGTAAAAATAATATGATCTACCATTTAGAAGGATGAAATATTATTTAATATTTTTTATAGAACTCTTTTTCAATGCCCAATATATCCCAAGAGATCCCACATTTCAACTTTGATCCTTACAATATATTCCATTTAATTTGCAATAAAAATACCCTCCCATTCCATGAATGATCTCTGATTTTCAGCACTCCCCTTAATCCCTGAGCCGGAAAATCCAGCCAGCGATCTTGGGGATACAGAGCAGAGCAGAGTGGAAAATAGAGGCCAGCAAAATGGGGGGAGTAGCGGCAGGCGGGCAGGCACGTGAGCCGCATCAAAGGCGGCTCAATTAGCGGCCAAAGAAAATGAGCGCACACACACACACTGACAGCACTCACAGCCAGCTTAACATACATTCCGTGGATTTGCATATGTACCGCCTTACACGTACTTGCCAAGGGGAGCGGCGGAAGGGGGGAGGAGGTGTGGGGGAGCGGCTCTGCTCTCGCCAGTTACTTACATCACTGTTATTGTAGCCATGGATTTGGCCATCTTCGCTCGTCACCGATGGCGATGTGGTTGTTGACTCGGCCATTTTGGTTTAAGATTTTGATTGCGCCTTGATTTAGATTTGGATTTGATTTTAATTTCTCGACTTTAATCACTTGCTGTGTGTTTTGTGTTAAATTATCATGCACGCCCCTCCTTCTTTTCAACTAAATTGAATAGCAATAAATTAATAAACAACATGAAATATTCGCGGCTTTTGGCGGCGGTTTTAACTGCACAAAACGGGTTGGCCACAAGGAATTTTTGTTCCTATTCTTTACAGCAGCATTCTTGGGGTTCTTTATTATTATTTTGTTTGTTTCTGGTTTTCTGTTGTCTGTTTTTTGTTATTTTTTTCACATTTTTCTTTTTGGCGCACACAAGGTTTTATTTTGGTAACTCGTCCGCAGCTTTGCTGCTGCTGCTGCAAAGGAACAGGTTTCACAACAATTGCCGTTTTTTGTTTTTTTTTTTTATTACGATTATTGCGTATACGCAGTGTTGGCCAGAAGGGGGAAATATTAAAAGGGCGTCCCCTTAGCCTTAATCACATTTATGTATAATCGCGCGAATTAAAGGTAAAAGCATGACTAATAGGGTCCCGCAGCCAGCAGAATGAGAAGAAGCTGATTCCGAGTGAATTTCAACAGATTTCGCCGATACTCTCATCCGGACTGTTGCTTTTCAAAAACGTACGTACGTTTATTTACTTTTTTTCTTGCCTCCTTTTTTTTTATATAATTAACACATTTCAGGGGTACGGCTGCGATGCATTAGCCCCCCAATAAATTGATCTATACTGCGTATATATTTCGAATTCGTATTCGTATATATTTATAATTCAATTATTCACTTATTTATCTTTTATTAACGGCCCTAAGCGATAGAAGCACCCAATAACAACAACAATAACAAACGTAACCAACACTATTGCGAAAACATGTTCTGCGTAAATCTCTCGGCCTCTCGCTCGCTCCCGCTGCGAGGGTGTGTGGTGCGAGTGTGAGTGCGAGCGGAATAGCAAGAGCAGCCAGCAACAGCACACAACACTTGTCGGCAGCCGTTGCACGTAACTTTCAGATATCGCGTTCTAAGCTAAAATGGAGGCAGCTCCACCAACGCAATGTGCCCAACGCTCGGGAGGCCCCCGAAATGGGGAGAGCGCTTTGGTATTTTGTGTGACCAAAATGGCACAACAGTCGGCCTCCACTGATATTTGTTTTTATTGAAAACTTAATAGTTTATTGGAATTTAAGAGATTCTTTTAAATTTTTAATGGGCATCTTTAAGATATACTAAACAGATATTAAAGTATTTAAAGTTTTAGGCCTTCAAAATATATAAACGAAAGTTTTTAGTCGTCTTTTAATTAATTAAAGATTTAAGATTATTGAAAAATGAATTTAAAATAATTTTACTCATATTATAAAATGTTTTAAAATTGTATTTTAATACAATAAAATGTCTATGCTGTTTTCTTTATATAAAAATATAATTTTTTTAAAATATTACTCAAATAACTATTGACTTTAATGTTATAATTTGTAATATTTATGTTGAAAACAAATTTTAATAATTAAAAAATACCAAATACCATTTTCACGTTTTATAACACTACAACCCAAGCTTTCAGCTGGCTGACAATAGCTTGCCACTTGGCAGCTAAAATATTTCCCCTCTCTTCCACCCACCCCACCATTTCCTTTCTCACTTTGGGATGCTCTCTCTCTCTCCCCTCTGACAGCTGCCAGCGAACAAGTGTCCAAGGCAAAACAAAACAAAAACAGCTGATCAGGGAGCTCGGCGGGCTAGTGTGTGTTTGTATGCGTGTGAAAAGTAGTATCTGTGAGTGTGCATATGAAATTTGTATCTTCTGCATGAAGAAAAATATATAAACAACGAATATAAATGTTGGGCTAAGTAGCGCATCATCAATTATAATTGACATTTGACTGCTGTTTTGCCGGCTCTGCTGAATGACGCAATGGATTCCAATTCCAAATCCAATTAACTTCGTGTAAATAGCCAACTGTTGACTGATAAGCGGCCCATTAGGCCAATTTGTTGAGCAATCAGTGACGTAGCGCGCTGGGACAGGTGCGTTCGTCATTCGTTAGCTTGACGTGCGAATTGGATTAAATAACCCAACATGGCCGAGCACTCTCAATTAGCGTTGATGCCCCCTTCACTGGACACAAGTGCTCTAATGAAGATAAAAAACCCAGCAATTCGGGAGATGCAAACAGAAATTCCAGCCATTTCTCTGACAACGCTTAAATAAGTTAGGCAAACAGAATTTGGAAGGCGTCGAATTACCGTTCATTGAGTAAACACACATAGGGAAAAATCTATATCAAAACATTTAGGGTTTAAAAATGGGGGAAATATAAAAATATTATAATAAATTTAGTTCTGAAAATCACCATAAACTGAAAACTATAGTTGCTTATTTTTGGCCAACTTAAATTTCGTACATAAACTCTTATCTACCTAATAAACTTTAGCTATTTTCTGTATTTAATGCCTTTTGATTGATGACTTATTTGAATATTTATTTAATTTAAGTTTTATGCTTGGAGATAATAAATTCCAGAGTTTCTATTCCCCTTTTTGGTACATTATTTTCTTCTGTGCATTAAACGAAGGCGGCAATTTACGCACAATTCACATTCAGATGGATGGCCAAAAGTCCGTGTTGATAAATTCAATTAGGTCTGAAGATATGCCAATGAAGACTGCTGCTCTCGCTCTCAAGTGGCTCGCATCTTTTGGCAAATTCAGATAAATAAATAAATTCCCGTTTAGTCTGAGATCTCGATGCGAATTAGTTGTTTACACAAGTGAACAAAACAAAATAGTGTGGAAGCAGCGCCACATTCCAGACAGTAAATAAACATCATTTGAAGAGAGTTTTCCTCTTCGTTGGTGGCACTGGCTGTGTGTTTTTTGCACAAAGTGGGGGAAAGTGCAAGTGAAGAGCTTGGAAATGCCACTTGGAAATGTAAGAGGATGTTATTAAAGCCTCAAACTTTGAGTTTAACTTGGAGCCGCTTAATTAATTTATATGTAAAATCAAATAAAATTTAAAGTCTTGAATTTAACTTTCATTTAAAAGTAAGAAAATGACTAATACCCCAAGGGTTTAAGATTTATATTGAGTAATTTAATGGTTTTTCCCATGGTTAAACCTGGTGTAGATCCCCTAAATTCCCGACTTTATACCCTATTTTTTATCACCCTTGAATGGAATCTCCAGGGCCCATCTACACGACTCAGCTGTTCGGCAAGCTGCAAGATTAGATTAGCAGTGAAAACATCATAAAAATAGAAACACCAAATAAAGCAGGGGCACTGATAAGGCGGAACGAAATCCCCCCGGCAACCTCCGCTATCTTAACTTTTCCCCCTATTTTTTTTAGATATTTGACACAGAAAAATGGGATATTCTTTCCAATAAATGATGCACTCACCACTGCAGCCAACGATCGACGTGGCGTGTGTCCGTTGCCAAATTCCAGGCGCGTCTGCTGTTGTCCTGCAACAGAGGCGGCTCTCCTCCGCGGCGGTGGGCGTGGCACATCGCCACCTGAGGCTATGGCCGCCGCCGTAGAGGATGATGAGGGAATGGGTAGGGCAGCAGCGGCCACCAAGCCGCTGGAACGTGCCGACATTGTTATTGTTGTTTTGTTTTCTAAAAAAGAATCTGCAAAGAGAGAGAGAGAGGGGAAAGTGTGAGTGAGAGGTGCATAAAGTGCAACGGAGGCGGAAGTGCAAATTAAGCGAGAAAAAGACACGAGTGGCTACCGGCTGGTGGGGCTTGCAACAATGGCTTGGAAGCTGTGACCAAGACAAGGCCAACAGTGAGAAGGGCGAGAGGCAAGAAACGTAAAGAAAAGAAAAGCGAACAGAACAGACAACAAAGAGGGGAGCAACAAAAGTGCACAATGGACGGCTACGCGGGCGAACGGTACTTGTGCTAGATGCCATCTCTGTCTGCCGACCGCCCTGCCTCATGCCCCGGTGCAAGCGCAGTGTGGGAGAGAAAGAGCCAGGGAGTGTGAGCGCGGCGCACAAAAGCCAAACATTTTCCTTGCAACAACTACGGGCGTAATTAGCCAAGCGCGAAGGGTTCAACGGCTTGTCTTCTAGGCCCGGCCCAGTGTCTCTGGCTCCTCCAGCTCCTCCTTCTCGTTTATCTTTTATGGTTCGGTTTTGCCCAAGTTTTCCACTTACTCTTCTAGCGCACACACACACACACGCCGCACTATAATTTCGCTTGATTTATGTATATATTTGCACCACAGTATGTGTGTGTGAGTATGAGTGCGGGTTGGCCTTTTATCCACTATGTGCGGAAAATCATCACGAAAAATCTACGATTCACACGGCGAGTATTCCGGCTATCACGGCAGCGCGCTCACATGCCTTGAGTCGCCGATCTGGGGCGTTGGGGCGGCGGCTATAGCTGCCTACATATATCGCACGCGAGATCGAAAACAATAATTTAAAAACCGCACACCGGACGAATAAAAAAACACGCAAAACGGACAAAATCGAGAACAAAACTGCCAGAGAGACCAGAGATACGCAGCTGCTAAAATACAGCCGCACCTGGCAGCCCCTACCGTTCCGGGAAACACTCACTGAGCTTATAAACACTGGATTTTGATTAGATGAAGCTTAAATTAGATTTAATTTCTCACTGTAGATATAGATTTCTTAATAATTATTGTAGTACAAGTCGTTTTATTGCCAGCCTGGGTGTTACTGCCACGCTGCCAGCTTGGTATATTTCATGTATTTTCCCACCAACGATGAAAGGCCACACAAAAGCAGTGAAAATATGAAACGCGAAATCTAATAAATAAAAGTGTTGCAAATTGCAGTTGTTGGTGCATTTAAAACCCAAAAGAGTGTCCGAATTTCAAGCCCATAACCGCCCACAGCTAATACAATATATACAAAGCCCCTGACAGACATTTCCAGCCATCAAAACACTCGAAAAAGGCCACAGCGGCAAGAAGAAGAGAGGTGCGTGGTGCGTAGTTAGTGCGAAATTGCGTATTAGGAAAGAAAACAACAACAAAAACAACAATAAAACCAGCAAGGCAGCAAAACGGCTTCGAAAGCCAGTGAAAAACTGCAAACGCAGGCAGCAGCAACAAAAAACATTTAGCACCGAAACAACAACAAACAGCCAGCTAAGATCGATCAAATATCGGGTATTATCGAACGACGACAGACAGACAGACAGCAGGTTACATGGGTCTGACGGATCAAGACTGGATCGGCTGTGCGGTGTCAATAGCCTGCGACGAGGTGCTCGGCGTCTTCCAGGGCCTGATCAAGCAGATATCCGCCGAGGAGATAACGATCGTTCGCGCCTTTCGCAATGGCGTTCCGTTGCGCAAGCAAAACGCCGAGGTGGTGCTCAAGTGCACCGACATTCGTAGCATCGATCTCATCGAGCCGGTCAAGCAGGACGTCGATGTCCAGACAGCGGCGGCGCCGGTGATTAACAAACCCACGCCGGTTAAGCTGCCCCATTTCTCCAACATTCTCGGCAAGCAGCAGCAGCTTCAGCTCCAGCAACAGCAGCAGCAGCAGAAGCAACAGTTTCAGGAGCAAGATCACGACCTGGACCAGCCACTGACGCCGCGTAACAAGGCCAATGGACATGGACGGGCAGCAGCAAGCGGAGGATCGTCACGTAGCAACTACAACTCGACGCTGAGCGACAAAATGCACCAACTAAAGCTCATCGAGACGAATGGGTCGTCGAATGGCATGAGAAGAACTCCGCAGTCATCGCGAGCATCCAGTGCCCAACAGCAGCAGCAGCAGCAAATGTCTACAACTCCGAACAGCGTTGCCGCCTTCTTTGGCAACATGATTCCGGCCAAAGTGGAGGTGAAGCTGGGCGCCACTGCCTTCGGTGGCACACGCGAGAGCTACTGCAGCAGCAGCGGTGACAGCGGCGAAGCTGGAGCTGGCGTGCTCTTAGGCAGCAGCGCAAGCAGCAGCAGACCCATCGATATCGTTAGCAATGGAGATGGCTACTACAAGCAGGCTGCCTCCAGCAACGGCAAACGGAATGGAAACATTAACAATAATAATAACAATGGCAATGGCAACGGCAACGGCTCCTACACCAATGCGAATGGAAATGGAAATGGCAACGGAAAGAACAAACGGAACCGGGTGCGCAGGGAGAGCAGCATGCGCCTGGTTCAGCAGACATTCGGCACCGAGGCAGACGATCCCCTCATCCACGAGGACTTTGATTTTGAGGGAAATCTTGCGCTATTCGACAAGCAGGCGATTTGGGATGACATCGAATCGACGCATCAGAAGCCAGACGTAGTGCGTCACACGGTGAACAATCATCATCGCCATCAGCAGCCGGAGGAGAAGTACCGGCATGACGAGAACATCCTGGCCAGCAAGCCGCTGCAATTGCGACAAATCGAGAGCATATTCGATGGCAGCACCGACTTTGTGACGGACGACGGCCTGATTGTGCCAACGATTCCGGCCTATGCCCGGAATAAGATTGAGCTGAGTGCCGATAAGGCGGGCCTCTCGCTGCAGCGCCAGATCGACATCTTGGCGCGAGGGGCCAGCGACCTGGCCATCACACTGCTGGGCGGTGCCAGACGCTTGACGCCGGCCAACAATCATCAATGGCCGAAGATAGCCATCATTTGTGATGGCGTTAAGAACATGAGGTGAGTTTTTGCTTGATTTCGGCATACGCCAAAGACTTAACCGTGACATATTCCTGCAGAGCAATCAATATTGGGGCGGCAACAGGTCGCCAGCTGGCTTCTCACGGCCTCACCGTCTTGCTATATGTGGAGCAGGCGAAGCTGCTAGAGCAGAATAGTATCAGCGTTGAGATTTCCCTGTTCAAGGCCACCGACAATGTCATTGTTTACTCGGTGGATGGTGAGTGGTTGTTGCAAATCTCAATTAAGATAAAGATTATCATAAGATTATTAACGAAATCTTCTTTTTTCGTAGCCTTGCCCACGCCAGATCTTGTGATATTGTCGACCAACACCGCCAATCTATCGGATGCGGTCAAGAAATGGCTTAGTGTTAATCGGTACGACAATTTTAAGTGCAAATTTAGTCCCCTAAACTAATAAGCATTGCTCCCAACAGCGCTTCAGTGCTGGCCGTGGATCCGCCACCCTGTGGCATCAACGATGTGGCCATCAAGTACTCCATTTTGCCCATCTTACCATTAAATGGCATATCAACAGCATCAACATCCTCGTCGGCGGCCGCTACACCAACTCCAGTTGCCAGCACTTCATCGGCAGCAGCTGCGGCTGCGGCAAATAAATCAGCATCAGCAACGAACAATTGTGGCAAATTGTATTTATGTAATTTAGGTATACCGGATAAATTCTATCGTGATTGTGGCATTAAGTACAAAAGTCCATATGGACATAAATATGTGATACCGATTCACTCAAAGGACTGAAACAACGACAACAAAAAAACAGCAAAAACAACATAAACACCAACACACACACACAATTTTGAAAAACAACAGCAATCAAAATATACCATTTAACACACAAAACCAATAACACACAACCCGCACACTTGTGATGATCATCAAGTCCAGTTTCCTGTGAATCTAGCTCTTAGTAGTATCTTCTTCTCATCAAACATATATTACTCTCAAAATCGACATTTTGTTTGACTAGTTTACTAGCTAGTTCCATGCATTAATTAGCCCCTAATATATAGTATGCCTGCCTAGTTATCGTATATATTCTTCTTTTTCGGAATTAATTAAAAGCTGCCAACCTACTATTAGTTTTCCTAAGTCCTAAGTCCTTTAATTTTTTTAAAAAACCATCATTAAAGATATATATTTTTTATGGCACAGCAGCCCTCGGTTCTGTCAAGCGCTAGTCCAGCATTTAAATAAGTTTCAAAAGCTTTAGTTTAGATGAATTTTTTCGAAAACATTCAACAGACTTTAAGCTGCTTTAATTTTGATTTGTACTCCCTCAATTTTTATTGTCCTTCCCGCAAGTGGTCTTCATAATCATAATCAATCAATTAAAGAGATATCAGGCGACGATAAATTGTTGTGTAAATACCTGTAATATTCTATATGGGGAGGAAGCCAAGGTCATGTTAATTAATATCAAGAAGTATGCGCAATAAATGCCAAATTCAATGTCTAATTTTAAGCATTAAATCAACAGCAAACTATTGTACGATATAACAAAAAGCAAAAACAAACCGGAATGCAAATCCAAGTATAAATCAAATCAGTTACTTAAGCTAAGTTAGTTGTGTAAGCTTCGAGTGTTTAAGGAACCTTTAACAACCAACAACCAACACACTGATATAGCGAGATAATGAGGAAAACACTTTCTATCATGTAGATTTATTTAAGATGTGTCTTTAAGCATGAAACTAAAAGTCGAGAGCATAATTTTTTACCCATCGAATACTAAAAAAAGAAAAGGAAGAAAAGTAAACCACAACACAAAACGTATATATACTCTAAATTTAAAGCTAAATCTAAATCTAAACTGTAGTAGAACGATGAATTTTATATAAGAAGATTAAATCCAATCAAATAGTGCAAAATTTTAGCAGGTTGCGCGACTCAGCAAGGCGACAACCAAAAAAAAAACAACCCAAAATTAAACCAATTTGTTGTAAACACACATAATTATAATTGTAATTGTAAATGTAACGATACCAACCAACCAACCAGCAACACACAAGTAGACTCTAAATTCCAATCATGTTGATGATCATCTGCAAACTCAATTTCCAAACAAACAAACAAACAAAAAAAAAGAAAAACCATCAAAATATATTGTAACAGAGAGAGAGTTGAATGCGGACCAACTGCTGGTTCCGCAGTGACTGTTTTGAGTTAGGCGTAGGAGGAGGAGGAGGAGGAGGTGGGTTGACCTGACCCCAAAAGGATGTTAGTGGAGAGCGGATGAGAAGGTTTTCCAAAATACCACAACACAGTTTCCACAACCAACAACAAAAACAACAACCGAACAAAACACGAAACGCAAACATCCAGAGATTTTGTGAACGCTTTAAAATTGTGGAAATACAAGAAATATATTAATCTATTTTCGGGCCAATTGAAATTGTTAAACAAAAGAATGAAAACTTCATTTTAAAATTTATACAAAAAAAAAAAAAAGAAAAGACAAAAATTGTACAGTAAAAAAATTCTCTTTTGGAACAAAAAGTGTAAACTCAAAATTAAGCAGAAGAAAAAAAGCGACTAAAAAGAACACAAAAAGAAAGTCCTTTCCAAAACGAAACAGCAATATTTAAAAAGAAAATACAAACAACACCGAGAAGCCTTCTCATGGAAAAAACAAATTATGCGAGTTTTTATTTTGCGGGAGGGTTTAAGGGAATTTTATAAAGCGGATATATAAGTAAGTTTTGACTTGAAATTATGATATAATTCTTTTTTGGGGGCTATTCTAAGTATTTCTTTTCTACTATTGATTGAAGAAGGCTTTTAAGTTGTAATTTCTGGAGAATCGCTAAGCCAATCTTGAGTTTTATATTTAATATATAGAAATAATATAAAAGGGGCTGTAAATCTTAAATTTTTCTTACCTGTGGTTACAGATTTCCATGCTAAAAATGTGAGCTAATATTTAAACTCTTAACCCCTTGAACCCTGAAACACATTGCATGGCTGGCGACCTTATTTCCAGGTTGGAGCTTGATAATAATATTTAAAATACAGAACTAAGAGAAAAGGTAAGTCGAAATATTATTAATACTTTTAGTAATCATTCATTATTATATGTAATCCTTGAGCGACGATCTTCTAAAGCCCCTTTGGTGTTCGCAGATCTTCCAACTTATCTTTCATTTAAATTTCATAACAAATGGTATACGTACTATGAATGAATACTAAGTTTTAAGACAACAAGACTTCTCTTCATAAATATGTCATAGGAAACCTTTAATTCTTAGCAAAAATAACAATTCCAAAGTAAATGTTATATAGCGAAACCTTATAAGAATTTTCCCAATCAAGGAGTTACCTTAAACCATAAAATAAAATTCCTTATCCCAAAAACAAGTTCACTCTTCCATACAATTCAAGTGCAATTTTATTACATTCCGCTTAGATCCATAAAGATAATTAATTTAGATCTTACTTTAAAGAGTGTGTGTGTGTTTTGTGTGTGATAATTGTAACTTAAGAGTGTGTGTGTTTAGGACAGTGTTTATTGGACTTACAATTTAGATAAAAAACAATATAATTACGGGGTAGATATATATGTTTATAGATATATTAGTTATCGTTTTCGATCGATTCTTACCCAAAAATAGTGGCAAACACAAATAACTCTTTACACTGCTCTCCCCTGTCAAAAGAAACGAACCAGAAATACAGAAACAGAGACAGACATCTTTTGCCCGTCCGTCTTTGATGATTATAGAATTTTTGGTATCAGAGATTAGTCCCCCGAATACTCACATATGGACAATGTACTGATCTGAGCCCCCATATGCAACGGCAGCACCACAAACACATAGTTCTGAACAGCTACGAGAGTTGTATATTAATATTTTTAAGATTTTATGATGATTTTTTCTTAGTTTTTTGTTTTGTTTTTAGAGAGTCTGGAGCAATACGTACGTTGGGATCTGGATCGCCGAGAGAACCCTACAGAGCCTGGGGCGGGGGGTGTTATCACAAACGTTATTGCATACGTACCACAAAGTCAAAGTGATCTTCTAACATTAATACGTACCCAGAAACGCATAAAAACACAATATACTCTGGACGATTCGAAATGGATACGTACCCAGGCTATAGTTTATCTGGATTATCTATGTTATATATATATGGTATATGTATCTGGCTAACATTTATCTGGTATATATGGTATAAATAGTCACCTCGCGCCATACTCAATACGTACCAAGCTGAGCTGCAAAATGTGGAAACTTCGAGTAGAGAACGCTTAAGCTTTGGGGTTACAAATCAAATCAAATCAAATCAATCAGATCAGAGCAGTGTGATAAGAGTTTCAGAGTTAAAAAGAAATTATGGTCGACTGGCTTACCCCAAAAGCGGGACGACAGCGATGCACCGCCAAACACGTCGAATCGAATTGGGGGGAGAACGACGACGTAACCTGAGCTGAGAAGAGTATATATAGAGACGAGTGTGAGGTCTGGGCTGTGGGTGTAACCTTGCTCTATACAACGCACAAAATATCAAATGTTAAAGGGGGGTTGTGGGGGGTTAGCTTCCTCCTCGTCCTAACTTTGGGGGGTGCAACTACTGCTCTCTACTTGGAACTATCGTTTGTCTATCTCGTTTGGGGTTTTCTGTTTTTCGGTTCTGGGGTTTATTTTGGGTTTAGTTTTATTTTTTGTGGGACTTTTTTGAACAGAGTTTAAATCGCTTTATTGTGGTCTTTAAGAGGTTTAAAGGAGCGTAAGATCAAGAGTAGAAATTATTAACATCTCGAAGGTTGGTTGATTGATTAAGCTACGAATATATTCTCGGTTGCTGTTGGTTTTTCAGTAGTTCTTGTTTTTTTTTTTTTTTGTGGTGGCATTGTAGTTGTTCTGATTAATGCTACGTACGTGCGCTGCGAGCAGGAATTCCTCTAGCGGCGATTGTAACGCTCACGGGAGTAGGAACGCCTTCGATTGCCATTGCCGCCGCCTCCTCCACCGCCTCCGCCGGGTCCGTCCCGAAAGTGATTAAAGTTGCGGCGTTCTCGCGGCGATCTGTCCCTGGAGCGTGATCGACGTCTATCCTCTCGGTGGTTGCCTCCGCCTCCAAAGCGTCCTCTGTCGTTGCGATGCCCCTGGCCTCGGTCACGATCTCGTCTGCCATCACGATCACGTTCCTGACGGTCCTGCCGACCGTCTCTGTGATCGCCACGGTCGTCTCGGCGTCCGCCTCCGCCGCCGCCGCCGCGTTCACGTTCTGCTGGCCGTTCGGGTCGCTCCGCTGGTGCATCTGGCGCGTCCTTGCCGCCCTTTTCGCCGCCATTGGGCCTGTCGCGCTCTCGCTCCGCATCACGGATACGCTGTCGCTCCCTGGAACGGGACCGATGGACGCGGGAGCGGCGGTCCAACTCTCGGCCACCTACAAAGTAGCGATTGCGTCCACGTCCCTCATCGTCTCGATCGGGCATCTTACCCGTCCTCTTCAGCTCCGCCTTGCGCGGCGCCGCCGTCTTCTCCAGCTCGATCAGCTTCTCGCGGATGGTGAGGAAGCCGAGATGCAACTTACCACCAAAGTGGTCCGCCAGCCGGATATCGTTGTCGTGGATGCCCAGGTATGCGGAGCAGACTTCGCAGACGCGCAGTTTCTGCTGTTGGTATGTCGAAGCTGGCATGGAGGTGCGATACTCGTGCTCTGCTTTGATCTTCTTGCCGCGCAGCTCGTCGATCTCCTTCATCAGCTCCATGCTGTCCTCTACCTCGCCGGCCTCGCCCAGAGCCTCTGCCTTGGCCAGCTTCTTGCCAATCTCCTCGGCCAAACCGTGCACAGCGTTTGCCTTCTCCGCCACCTCGGCGGTGAGTTCCTCCTGGGTCTCCTTGAGCCGCTGCTTGGCCGAGTCTGTGCGACGATCGCAGTCGGCAATGAAGGCCTGCAAATGCTCCATGGCCTCGATGTCGTAGTAGTAGTCGCGCGTCTTTGCTGCGCTCTCGTAATCTGCGCGGAAAGCCAGGTCATGCACTTTGGGACACTCACCGAGATCCATGCGAGTGGACGCCAGGATGTCGTGCGGGCAGCAGTCGAGCAGGAAGGACTTGCACACCCGCGAGTCCGAGAACTTGAGCTGGCGCTCGTCCCCGTTCCGTGTGGTGCCCATGAGCTGGTCCAGCATTGCGCGCATCTGATCGGTGGCCGACATTTTGTTGTTGGCTGCGCTCATTTCCCTCTGACAGGCGGCGTGAAAATGGCTGCGGCGTACCGGGCAGTGACAGCTATCTCGCAGGTCCTATGACCCACTCTGGCTGGCTAAATCGGATGAAACGTGCGGGAAAATTGGAAATTTTCACTCCGCTTTTTTTTTACAGAAAAATTCGTTAGGCGTGCGTGTGTGCGTAAAACAATGTGACCGCCGTTGTTTCATTTATATCGATTATTATTATTATCGATGGTCTTTTTCGCCTCCACCGCCAACCACCCCCATGGCGTTGTCCAACACTAGCCTGTAAAACGTTTTCATTGAACGAAATATTTTTTGTTGTTTCTTTCGTTTTTCGGCGAAATTTTGGTTTAAAATTAATTCTACACGCTCGCTGGCGTACAATGTCCGATGACGACGATATCCAGTACATCAAGCGCCAGCGTACGCTCCACTACGGTTCGCTGGAGGAGACGGAGCGTAAGCGTCAGAATGCGGCGGCGTCGTCTGGCACAACCGGCAGCGCACCGGCGCCGGCATCTTCCGCGGGATCAGGAGCAGGAAGGGAAGGTGGGGGAGGAGGAGCAGCGACTACAACGGCGGGAGGAAACACCGGTGGCCAGCTGGAGGACATAGACTCCGATGAGGACTACGAGGAGGCGTCTAAGAAAGGCAGCGGAAAGCCGGCTGGCAAGCCGGGAATCAGTGCCAAACCGGCAACTGCACTGCCCACAGCCGCCTCATTGGCCAATAAAATCGACGACGACTATTTCGATCTGGAGGCGGAGATGGAACGCGACAAGGTGGCCCTGCTGGAGGAGTTCGAGCGCAAGAAGCGCGCCCGCCAGATCAACGTGTCCACGGACGATGCCGAGATCAAGAATAACCTGCGCCAGTTGAACGAACCGATTTGTTTCTTCGGCGAAGGACCTGCCGAGCGACGACGTCGTCTTAAGGAGCTGCTGGCCAATCTGGGCGAAAATGCCATCAATCGCGGACGTGGAGCCGACGATACCGAGGAGCGTAAGGTGCAGTCGCGCGACCAGGAGCAGGCCACATGGTATCACGAGGGGCCGGACACCCTGCGCATTGCCCGGCTGTGGCTGGCGGACTACTCGCTGCCACGCGCCAGGGATCGGCTGGAGCGCGCGCGGGAAGCGCTCGAAGTGCCCAGTGCAGCGCGTGCCGGACGCATGGTGGAGATGCAAAAGAAGCTGCAGTCACTGGCGCCGCTCTGCTCTCAGGTGGGCGACACACGGCCCGTGAGCAGTGCCGCCTTCAGCGCCGATTCCTCGCTCCTGTTGACCGCTTCGTGGTCGGGCCTCTGCAAGCTGTGGAGCGTGCCCGACTGCGAGCTGAAGCAGACGCTGCGCGGCCATGCCAGCTATGTGGGCGGCGTGGCCTTGCGGCCCGGTGTCCATGCCGACGAGGAGAACGTGGTGGCCATGGCCTCGGGCGGACACGATGGCGCCGTCAAGCTGTGGGGCTTCAACAACGAGGAATCCATTGCTGACATTACGGGCCACATGCCGCATCGCGTGTCCAAGGTGGCCTTCCATCCGTCCGGCCGTTTCTTGGCCACTGCCTGCTACGATTCCAGCTGGCGACTGTGGGATTTGGAGCAGAAAACCGAGGTTCTGCATCAGGAGGGCCATGCCAAGCCCGTGCACTGCCTCAGCTATCAGTCGGACGGAAGTGTTCTCTGCACCGGCGGCCTCGATGCCTTCGGACGGGTGTGGGACCTGCGCACCGGTCGTTGCATCATGTTCCTCGAGGGCCATTTGGGCGCTGTTTTTGGTGTGGACTTTTCGCCGAATGGCTTCCACATTGCCACCGGCTCACAGGACAATACCTGCAAGATCTGGGATTTGCGACGACGACAGCCGGTGTACACGATTCCCGCGCACACAAACCTCATTTCGGATGTGAAGTACCAGCAGGAGTGCGGCAGCTTCCTGGTCACCTGCTCCTACGATTCGACGACCAAGATCTGGTCGAACAAGACGTGGCAGCCGCTGAAGACGCTGCAGGGCCACGACAACAAGGTCATCTCCGTGGACATCTCACCGAATGCGCAGTATATAGCCACCACATCGTTCGATCGCACGTTCAAGCTGTGGTCGCCCGATAGCTGATTTTATCTCTAAGGATTTTCATTTTGATTTTTGATTTTCGATGCCACTCAGAAGACAATCTCCATATTGCGTGCGACGATCTGTGCTTTTTCTTGTTATTTCAGAGACAATAGCCCAAGGAAGTTTTTTACAAACAATTCAAGTTTTCGTTTTGTATAACACAATTTGTTGTTGTTTTTGTTAGGCGAAAGGCAGCGGCCATGCAGCGCGATATTGCATTTCGTAAATTTAAGCATTTTTTATTGAAATTGTTAATAAAAAAACAAACATTTTTGGTAGAAAAAAAACGTGAATAATTGTATTTATGAAGGGGGTATTTAGATATAGAATATATGGCCTGGCTCGGCCGATTTCTTGAAATTTTGATAATAAATTCGAAAGAATTTTGCATACTGAACCTTTGCAACATTGTTATGTTGCCAGCGATAATAGATGTTGCTCTACATGTTCCCAGCAATATTTGGTTAGCAACATTGTGGTTAGCACTGTGCAGCATCCATACTATGTTGCCAGCCCCAAAAGGTGTTTATAAACATGTTTCTAGATACATTTCCTGGGGTCTTCCTTCACAGCAGCATTTTTAATTGTTTTTCTATTAAAATCTTAATTTTCAGACCTAAAAAAAATATTTAAAAAATCGGAAAATATTCAAATTATTTGTATATAGTTTTTCCATTTAATTTCTTTTCGTATATTGTTTTTTTTTTTATGTTGTTGGTTGCTCTTGTTGTATGACAAAACTTAGACAATTAGTTTGAATTTTAACTAAAATTTAACTACCACAGATAGGTTGCAATTACATACATACATGTAAATGTATATGTCTAATATATTAATTACAGATTACAGATTACACATACATATATAGTTTACACATTACAGATTTCTCAATTTACTTGTCGCATTTTCAATTAGTTTTCTTTTAATTTTCATTTTTTTGTTTTTAGTTACGCTTTATATCCTCGTTATGCGTTGAGATTTTTACACAGAATTTAATTGTAAATCCATATATAGGTTTTATGTAGAATATGGAGCAGGGATTGGGATCCTGGGGGTATGGTTTTGGGTTCGGGTTCGGACGAGCTCAATTTTTAATGTAAAATCTTTTCAATGAGGTCTCCCGCTCTCTCTCTCTTTGTCTCTTAACTAAATACATAACTCTTGCACTAGGCTAAAAAACTAGACAAAATGATAACTAATTAACAATTAAGGTAAACGTTTATTGGAAATCTCTCAGCTGCTGGGCCAAGCTCTCGTCTCTGTGTCTGGGATTTTCAGCCTTTCCCTAGACCGTCGTATCCGGCGACGGTGAGATGGGCTGCTTGGACTCGGACACCTCCAGGGAGCGTCCATTGGCCGTGTGGCCGCTACCATCTTGGGGATCCTCGGGTGCAATGTCTATGCGATGAGCCTTGCGCCAGACCACCAAATCCATGAGGAATGCCAGGAACATGATGCCAGCTGTGATGCCTGCAGAGTTAAAAATTTTAATTAAATTTATTTTTAATTTTAAAGGCTCTCACACTCACCTAGAAAATAATGCCTGAAGGTATCCGCATCGTAGAGCGAACAGGCTCCATGCTTGCCGCACACCGACTTCCAGATGAGGCAGGCGGAGTCCACAACGGCGCCATAGATGATGGGACAAGGAACATTGCCAAACAGGCCAATGGCCGACTGTATCACACCCATGGCCATGGCCTTATCTGGAGCAGAAATTAATTAATTAAACATTTATAATCATTATTAATAAATATTTAAAGGATTACCAACCTTTGGGATGTGTACAGCGCATGACGAGCAGCATGCTGCCCACCTCGGAGGTGGAATGCATAAATACGCAAATGGCAAAGATCAAAATAAAGTAGATAAAGTTCTTGCAGTTATTATCACAGTAACCGTTGACCGCCTCCGGAGCTGCATAATAAAATATATATAAATATTTATAAGAAAGGCAAGAAAGGAGCAAAACTAAGGACTTACCATCTGGAATGCAAGCGCAGTCGGAGTATAAAGTGCGATTATCGCTGGGCCGCAGCGAGGAGCTGCTGCATCCCGCATGGCAGGCCGAGATGTACATCTTGCCATCGGCACAAATTGGGGCAAAGTTCTCCTTATCACAGGTACAATTGAGAGCGGCACTGCAGGTGGGCTCGATCAGAGCGGGACTGTAAAGGGAATTTTAGGGGTTTTATAATTAAAAAATTAATAGTAAATATATTAAAATAAATAATTAAAAAGAAAACTAAACAATTGAATAATTTTCTCAAGATTTTATAAGGATTTTCCGAACTTAAAACGCTTTTGAAAGTAAAAACTGAACCTAAAAAAGGACATCTTATTCCTCACCTATTCCCATCGCTCGCCTTGTAGCCGGCAAAGTCATTCATGCTGCAGCCAATGAACATCAGGATAATCATGCCCACGGAATACACAAGCGCTGTAAAGGCTATCCAGGCAGCCACACCTCTGGCTGTGGGCTTTCGCTTCAGGATAAACAAACCGGAAATGACAATGCCAATGCCCATAACGAGGATACCGCAGAAGGCGGCTATCATATTGGCATCGTAGGTGGCCAGCCGGAACTGCGTCTCCAAATATTTGGGCAGGAAAGTGTACAAGCCGGCAATGGGCAGCAGGTGGAACACACAGGAGGCAGTGCGGAACATCAAAATATCGTTGCTCAGCTGACGGCGTACCGTCTTGGGAAAGTCTGGAATAAAAAATAAATAATTTTATAACAAAATAAATATAAAAAAAATCCCCCTCAACTTACCTTTCAGCTTGGGCTTCTCCTCTGGCTCGGCGGGAGGCGCTGCCACCGCACTGGCCGCCGCCTGGGATTGCTGCTTGCCTCGCAGCTGCTTGGGGAACGAGAACATGGCAATGGAGGCCAGCAGCATGAGGCTGCCAATGGCCACCGGGCCCAGCCACCAGGCACCTATCCAGCGCGGATCGGTGGCATCAAAGCCGGGATTGGAGAAGTTCACATACCAGCGGGTGCAGAAGCTGCCAAAAATGAAACCAGAGGCGGGTCCCAGGATGCGCATGCCAATGGTGACGGCCATGTACATGGGCGACTGCTTGCTGCCCACATTGTCGTCGATGTAGGGAATACCCAGAGTGGCCACCGCCGTCTGGCCAATGCCCGAGCTCAGCAGGCTGCCAAAGAAGATGCACAGCACAATGACGGTGATCTTGGAGTGGGAGGCCTGCTCCAGCTGTCGCTCCTCGTTGCACTCGCTGCCCGACATGCTGGCATTGCCGCCCAGGATGCACAGATTGGGATTCAGGGTCATTAGCTCCGAGCCTTGGCTGCCATTGAGCCACATCGAGGAGGAGGTGGACTCAATCTGCTGCTGCTGCGGCTGCTGCTGCAGGATAACGCTGGAGTGCATCAGCTGCTCCCCGAAAATGAAGTGGGGAAGGGCGCAGGCAAAGGCTGCGATGGAGAAGAGAACCATGCCGCAGGCTATCCACCGCGGACGATGACCCCTGCCCGCAAAGTAGGTCAGCAGCATGGCCGTGCAGATTTGACCCATCTCACTGGCGCTCAGCAGGAGTCCTGTGGTCTTGGACTTGATCTGGAAGAGCTTCTCAATCGTGGTGATCACCGAGACAAAGTAGGTCATGTACATGCCCTGCAGGATGTAGGCCAGCAGGAAGACCACCATGAAGACATGCGTGGAGGCGAATCTCCTGGCCCATCTGGGTCGGCAGCCAAATAAACCGCAGCTGGCCGCGGCATCCGCCGAGGAGGAGCCGCCATTTAGGTCGGAATCAAAGTCGGACTCTTCCGATTCACTGGAGCGAGGAGGCAGCTTGTAGCCGCCCGTTAGAGGCGCCTGTTCGTGGGCATATTTCTCGCTGAGACTGTGACCTCCATTGGAGGTGCCATTGTTGTTGGTGTGGTTGCCATTCTTGAGGTCCTCGACGGCAGGACCCTTCCACTCGTTGTTATTGCTCGGCGTGCTCTCGTAGAGCACTGTGCTGGGTGGCGGCGTTGTGGCCACCTCGCTGCCACCGTTCTGGGCCAGAAGTGGTGTAAATGCCTGGCTGGAATCACGTCTACCGCCGCCACCATTCTGATGGTAGCCATTCACCTGGCCATGTCCGTTGCTGGCTTTGCCCAAGGATGCAGCCTGAGTGGCGCCGGCCTCCACATCCCCGTTGCTTTTCGTCATTCTGCTGGCCACTGAAGTTCCTGGGAATCCTGGAATATTTAAGGATTGGATTTGCTCCTAGATCTCAACTGGGTTTTCTTTCGTGTGTAATCTCAAGGTTGTAATCTCAGCAGCAGCAGTTTTAGGTGGTCTTGGTCACTGCCTGTTGTTCCATATTTGGGTTCCCATTACTTCCGACTTGGATGCGGGTTTTCGGTTATATACATTCGATTCGGTGATATATCAGCTTGATATATTGTTGATATTGGCCCAAAAACGAGGTAGATTGAGGTTGATCTGGTTGCTGATAACAGTTTTATATATTCTTTGTTGCAATATGGCAGTGTTTTTGTGTTTTCTGAAAGTAGGAAAGTGGAAAGAAATATTAATTTGCAAAGGAAAGTGATTAAAATAGGGGAAATTCCATTTCTTAGATTATAATTGATTAAATTATTTAATTTATTGATATTTTTCTAATATTTATTAGTGTTTTTAGGAAGATTGTTTTTATGGATTTTTTAACTCTTCAACTCTCTTTTAGAATTGAATTTCTTTTTTGTGGCGCCTGGCAGTTATGCAATAAAATCTTTACAGGAAATTTATATGTTTCTTTATCATATGGCTTTAAAAACCTATATTATTAGGTGTATTATCTAAAGTTTTTATTATTTAATTTATTCTGTAATTCATTTTAATTGTTTTAATGGCTTTAAACCAATAAATTATATAAGAACTTCATTTTATAGGTAACTAATTTAAGAAATAAACTCTTGCAATACATTGGAAACTTCAAATAACCAAAATAAACAATAAAAAATGAATAAAAATATTTAATTACTTCTTGAGAATCCTAAAAATTAATTTATTTCTTAAATATTTAATATTTATCCTATTTAAACTTTGGTTACTCACATTTACATTATAAATTCTTTATAATAAAATCTTTCTATAAAGCCAACCTGAGCTTAAGTTAATATTCCATAAAAAAAACCAACTTTTACTTAAAAACCTCCTACTTTTATATGCAAAAATAATTTATTTAAATTTATCTAATCGTTTTTTATATACTTTAACCCCGCACAATTCGTTTTATATGGAACTATAGCTTTGAAATCCAAACGCAGACTGCAGGAAAAAACGCAGAACCCATTGGAACCCATACACTCGCCAAAATGAAAGTGGGAAGCAGAGTAAACCTTATCGGTTTTTGCTAAAATATATATATACACACTTATGTATGAACATATATGCATTAAAAACGCAGTCGTGTGAACAGCATGCGACAAATTTTTAGCAAAAGCTCTGAATTTAAGATTTTTCCATGTATTATTTTGGCAATTGATAAGCCAACACCTTGGAAGTTCAAGGTTGAGCTGATAACAAACTTTCAGGCACATGTGCCATTTTTGGTTAGCTTATTTAATTGCAGTTTTTAATGGAAAGAAGATTAAATTATAAACCAGAAAATATTTAAATGTTTTATTAAAAATACCAAACTTCTAACCAAATTTTTAAATATTTTCTAGCCATAAACAATAAATTCCAGAAGATGAATTACTAAAAATATTTTGTAGGTTTATTATTATGAATTTTATAACCAAAAACTGAAAATATTATATACAAAAGCTTATGTATTTGCCAAAACAAATATTAAAACAGTTTGTCCAAATTCCACTCTACTCGTATCTCATTTTTCGTTCCCCTAATTTTTTGTTTTATTCGTTTTGCCAAAATTTCAATGTCAAATATTATTCGCAAATTCGTTTCTAAACATTTGCCTATACATACACTTATACACTTTTATTTTTGTGTGTGTATTTGGGTTTATAAAAAAGCAATGACGGAATTTAATTTCACTTTCTGCTGGGACAGCCGCTCTTTTGGTTCCATTGCAATCGCAATCGCAACTCGCTGGCTGCACTCACCAATCTTATCACTATGCCCGACCTCGATGATAAGGAAAGTGAAATTGTCACTATATATACTGGCATATACACCCCTGCAGAGGGAGAATTAAGAATTGGATTCTACGAAATCTGAGAGATACAGGAAACTGCTAAGAGTTGAATATAAAAATTAAGAAAACAAGCAGAAGAAAAGGCTATAAACTAGTTTTGTTATTTTATTATAATAAATCTAAAAGTTGTATAAATATTTACTTGTAGAAAAAAATTAAGATTTACAATTTAAATTAATAATTAAAATTAATTTCCATTAATTTTTCTTAACAGTGCAAGCAACTAATGAGAGCAGCAGTGAGCAGGGGTCAAAGCAGGAGACGGGTCTCCTGTGAACCTTAAGTATTTATTTTCTTTTCTTTTCTTTTATTTATTTTTTATTTTTTATTGCTTAGCTCCCCCTAAACTTTGGCCTTGAATTCGTGTTGTTATTTGCTGGTCGATGATGATGATGGTTTCTTACTTTTTCCTCTGTTTTTCATTCAATTTTATTTATTGCGCATTTTGTGCTTTTGATTTCTGTGTGAAATGCTTGGCTTTCATTGTTGTTGTTTCACTGGAATGCTTGTGAATTGAGAGAATATTTATTTATGCATAATTAGAGATGAATGGGAGTAGCACGTGCTTAATTAGCATTCCTAATTTGATTGGAGATTGAAATCTAACCAGCAGCTAAGCGGGAAATATATTTTTAAGTGTAGTAAAACAAAGGGAAAATATTGAAAAATAAAGAAATAGAAAACATACTAAAAATATAGCTTTATTTTGAAGAAGTTTATTTATGAAAAATGAATATAAAGTTCCAATTTTAGTTGAAGTATCAAAAGAAGTTTTCCATAATAAAAATAGATACAAATCTTTAAAACATTTTACCTGTGACATCACACACAGCTCGCAATGTAAATTTTCAATTTAAAACCAAGATAAGGCCCTTGGCTTTATCTATATTTTTCCGCCTTATCTGTTTTTCACACTTTCCCACAGTTTTATCTATTTGTTGTTGTTTTCTGTTGGTACTTCTAACTGATTCTAAGCGATGACGTACCTCTGGATGGGCTAACAAAGCCAGTAGTTTAGCACTCGCTGCTGGCCACTTATCGCCACCATCGCTGCATAATCTCAATGCTCCTGGCTTCCTCATCCGCAGAGTCCAAGTTACACGGAGAAAAAAGTAGTGAATTCGAACAAATGCATCTTTATCTTTAACTAAATATATTTCTTTTATTATTTAAATCTTCTTTACTTTGCTTTATTTAATTTTTAGATAAAAATGCATTTATTCTTTAAATTTCTTTTAGATTTCTTGTACTAACTTTCTTTCTTTTCTATTTATTATTCCCTCTAATAATTTCTCTTCAACCTCCCCCATTTTCCCCCTGTGTAGTTGGCGAAAAAAGAGTTTAAACTTTAAAGTTACTCCGGTGCACTTGCTGGTGGGACCTGGTCTGAACCTGAACTCCTGCAGTTACCTGTTTGAGGCTAAGTTCGAGTGGCAGCAGCAGCAGCGGCTGGCTTGGCTCAAGGCTCATTGAACCCTGGGCTCTGGAATCGCTGAAACTGACCAGGTTGCGAACCTTCACAGAGAGTCAGCCATCCAGGCCAGATGCTTATGCAAGATCTAACCATCTATCTGAATAATATTGGCTTCAATTCGGCCTGATGGATGGTTAATTGTTCAATTTGTTGCAAGTGTTGCTAGCTGACAGCCAGATATTGCCGATTTATCAGTGTCAATCATAATAAATGCAATTAAACCGCCCCGTTTACGAAACTATCGAAACTCGAGGAGGACCAGGAGGTGGAGCAGGAGGAGGTGGAGCAGGAGAATACTGGTTAGGAGCGATCGATGGATGGTTAGATGGCAGCCGAGGTTTCCATTTCAATTGGACCCGCAGCCACTATCATCATAACTACAATGTGAGAAAATCAACGAGGGATTCTTACACTAAAATACAAATTTTAGTAGAATATTTTAGGGGAAGATCTATATTTTCCCCTAGAAGATATTTAGAATATTATAATTATAATATTTTTGGTACAAGAAAATCTAAGGGAAGTCTTTAAAATATATAGAATTTCTTCTTTTAGAATTTTTTCATGTTTTTGTTTTAACAATTTTATCATATTTTCAATAAAATTTTCTATATAATTTCGACCCCTTTTTGCCTTAGTTTTCCTTGATCTTACCCCTTTGCCGTTTAGTGTAACAAGAATGGTAATGCTTGCTTTGGGGCGGCGGAAAATAACAAAATACAAAAAAAAACAAACGGGGAGTTGCACTTTTTCTCTGCTCATAGCGTGTGGATTTTCCGGTTTTCCCGGCAACTTGCAACTTCATCTTCCCCTTCCGCCTTCCGTCTTACATCGTCGTCGTCGTCGTCGTCATTTGCTGCCAACTACGTAACTGAGTTATGTACGTGTGTTTCGGCGAGTGTATACGGGTATTTCCACGGGTGTGCATTTGAATTGCGCAAGCGCAACTATTGCAAATTGCATACCGCGTTGCTGTTGTTGTTGCTATTGTTGCTGCTGCTGCTGCCTGCTGCATGCCAACATGCAACAAAACCAGACACGCGGGCAACGTGCTGACTAGACGCTGACAGCAGCAATATCACAACAGCAACATGGCTTTTAGGGATGCCAAAAGAAACCGTTAAGATATATCGAAGAAATATCTTGAGGTATAGAAAAATTATTTATCATTTCAAATGAAATTATGGAGAAGAATCCTTCATAAAATATATTTATTTATTTATTTAATTGCAATTTAAGCATTATAAATATTTATATATTGTTTCCAGTACGATCATTAATACCTATAATTACCCATCCCCAATTAAGAGAATATCTAAAAAATTGAGCCAATGCAATGCAATTTTAATTTAAATAATTAAACCTTTAAGAAAATGAATAATTTATTTATCAATCACTATCCCTAACGAATAAGAACGTAAACCTATGTTTTTTTTTTGTCATAAATGAAAAACTAATATATAATATCTCTAAAATATTATTATCCTAGAAAAATCTATGGCTAATATATCTAAAAACCTTGAAAATATATGAATCTCTTTACTAAATTAATAACAAATTCATTTACTTGACTTAAATCATTTAAATTGAATAGAATTTATTTTTCCCCATCTAAGTTCTTCGGATATATCGCTCCACGTATCATTCCTAGTCGCCACGAACAAGTGCCAAAGCCACAGAGGAGAAGAAAGCCCCCAACAATGGAATGGCCAGAAGCGGCATTGAAAGTAAATTGCACACTCGACCAGCAGCAAGCTAGCTGCAAGCCAGCAATAGATGGCAGTTGCAAGACCAACTTGGAGCCACAAATGCCAGTTAAAGCCAGAATCTTGGAGGAGAAGAGCTCGGAAAAGTGGTTTAACCACATTTCACTTTTAGCATAGAAACGATTTAGAACTTGTATATGTCTGCCAACAGAGAATCAATACCAAAATCTAAAAGATGGCAAAGGAAATATAAGAATTTTAACTTTAAAGAAAATATAAGGAATCTTCAGAAAACTTTAGTTAAAACCAAAAATAAATGCTTGTAACCAGAACTTTCTGTGACACTTTGCACCATGAAATTAAGGAAACCCATTTGTTTATTTAAATTCTCCGACTTTCCTATTATTTAGACTATATATTCCCACCCAGACATTGAGTCACTTGGCTTGGTTTATTTCCCTAGGGTCTCCGGCTTCGTCTCCATCTCCGTCTCGGTCTCCGATTCGCTGACCAATCAGATATCTATATATATATGTTTATATGAAGCAAATTGTTTATGCTTGTGTTTTGACTTTGACCTTCACATTGAGAACTGAACTGAAATTTGAACCAGAAGCTTGATTTGTGTAAACAAAAAATGTTAGACAGACAATAACAATAACAGAAGCGTTCGCAGCTTGCCTGTGTGACAAAACGATTATATTATTAATACATCAGCCCACTTATATACTCCACATGGAGCTTTATGTATATATTATAATTTTTTCTGCTAAATTATACTGGGTTTTAAGTGACGAAATTATTTCAATTTTTGGGCCAGCAACAAACACGCATGATTCAACCCACTTTTTTTTGGGGTTTTATTTCATTTTATTTTATTTGCAATTTACTTAATCCTATTACGGAAAATTAATTTGCTCTTTACACCTGAAAAAGTTGACATAAAAGAACTCGTGGATTATAAAAATTCAACTTCAAAGCGATCAAGACATCAAACAAATCCCAAATATATACGCGGATATTTAAGCTTGCACAGGCTTATGCTTTTATTATTTTTTTTTTGTTTATCAAAGTGGAACAACCATGTAAAATATATATAAAATTCAATAAGAGGTACATGATTCATGACAGGGCTAAAGGTGTGGCTTTCTTTCCATAAAAAAACAAAACAAAACAATGACAACAAAAATACTTAAAACATTTAAATAAAGCAGGAATATGTAGAGTTGAGTAAGGAATACTCTTACACAAATTAAAATGTAATTAAATAAATATTTAAAATGAAGTAAATCATGAATATTATCAATTAAAAATATCAGATATATTTTATAAGTTTTTAAATATCATAAACCGACTTGAGCTGTCTTTAAAAATCTTTGAAAAATCCTATTTAATTTAAATATTGTATTCATAATGTATTTTTCAAATTACTTTAAATTTTTTTTATATTATCTTTTGATTTCCATTGGCTTTCCTTTATTCACGCATTAATTTGACTTAAAATAAAACTTCCTTTTTGACGTCGGCGCTTGTTAAAAATCTGCAAAAGGTAAAAAACACCAAAAAGACAACTCAAAACGAAACGAAAAAAAATAAAGAAAAATTAACAAGCTCAAAATGGCAGCCAAGTGTGCATAAATTTTTGAAATGTCCGCAACAGGCAGTGCCAAAAAAAAAGAAAAACAAAAACAAAAAACAGACTTAATGAAATGCAATCAAAAAGGCATTCCAAGAGGACTGCATTAAGTCCGACCTGGACTTGGACTTGGACTTGGATGTCCAGTGCTACCTGGTAACCGCTTCTCTGATTCCAATTCCGATCCGCCGATCCTCCGATTCTGATTCTGATTCTTATTCCAATTCCAATTCCCCCAAAATATCTCCACTGAAGATCAGTACATGGCGCTGACGTGACGTTCTGGAGCGGACGCCAAAATAAAAAAAATAAAAGAAACAAAAACAAAAACAGATATTCACATTTATTTCCCTTCTGGACATATACAACCTATATAGGTACGCATATATACTGAATAAATGCGAACGAGGGAACAGCTTACATTTGTCATTTCGCACGAACTGTGGGGCAATGTTGATATACAAGAAAAAAATATACTTTTTTGGGAGTATACATCAAGATTTTTAAGTATATAATTTAGCAAGTTTTAATTTGTAAAATTACAATTGATTCTAATTGGTTAAATATGACTTGGCTTTAAGTAAATTAAAAATATTTCCTGTCCTTTTTTGTATAAATATTTTATTAAAGTGAAAAAGAAACCTAAAGCTCCTAAAAGATTAGAAAATACCTTGCAGAAATTCCCCATCTTAGAAATATATAAATTTACTACATATTTTTGAAGTCTTATTTTATTATTTAGTTCCACTGCTCTTAAAGAAAAGAAAGCCTGTTTCAAAAGCGCCAAAAAAGCAGCTTAATTTAAAACACAGAACCTTCTCTGTCTGATTGATTGAGCCGCTGATTTAAGCGGCTTTTCGCTGGGCACCAGGACAGCTTCACATTTCTGGACCAATTCTCCGACCAGGATGAGGTGTTAACTTGCCTTAAATGTATTATTCTTATTCCGACCCAACGACGGGGTACCGTTATGGGGCTAATTGAAAATTTATAAATTGTTTCCTGTCATTCGAAAAAATTCCTTCTTTTTCGCAAATTTAACATAATTTATTATAGTAGCCAGCATTGATTTTTCCAATTAGCAACCAATTATATGGCAGAGCTTCGTCATGCGCCAAAGTTTAGCTCATTATTTGCATAATTTCAAGTAGATGAAGAATGTTCAACTCAAGTGTTTTGCTACCCAAAGTTAGTTTACTTCAAGTGTCAAGTGGGTTCCCAGAAAATAAGTAGAAAAATAGATAAATAAATAAAGAAAATGGAATAGAATAGCCATAGAAATTCGCATGGATACAAGACCATCATTACTCATGAGTATTTGTTTATGAAAGTACTTAGCAGGTTCTTTTTTTTCGGCCAAAAAAATTTTTTCAATTGTTTAACGAACAACAAAAAAATCTCTGCATAATTTTTTCTTTCCTTCAGTTCGTGTTTGTAATTTTTTATTTATTAAAATTCTTGATTTTTGGGGTTTCTTTTCTTAACTTCTTTTGGGCCCTTGACTCTTTATGGCGTTCCATTTTAAATTAGTTGTTTACTTAAAAAGAATTTTGAATGGTTTTCGTGTGTCTCCACTTTGTTGTGTTTGTCAACTTACTTATTTATTTTGTTGCTGAGTGGCTGAGTTTCTTTAGTTGTTGAAGTGTGGGTGCGGTAACTGAAAGTATACAAAAATTAAGGTGGAAAATAGGTTAGATGGATTGTTGAAAATAATTTGAAATAGTTTGGAATTAGGATATATTATAAAGACTTAAAATTCAGGGTATGTTTAATGAGTTACTGAGCTTGGATGTTCCCAAAAACATCAGGTTTTTACTTAATCTCTTATAAAACTAAATGTTTAGATTATATTTAATAAACAGTAATTTTTTAGTGTTATTTTTCTAAGCAAATATATTTTTTGTAAATTATTTTAAACCTTTTTTTAAAAGTAAATTAAGTAAATATAATATTTATTTTATTTAAAACATAAAATAATCATAATCAATAAATTAAAATAATCATTTCAATTATTTCCCAAGATTTTCAGGCCATAAAATAAAACTGGCTTCATAAAATACACACTCGGTCATAACTATAAATACTGCCATTTAGTTGGGTCATAACAATTACGGCCAAAACGATTAAAGCTTGTTAAAGTTTTTCCATTATATTTTCTTGTTTAATTCGAATAAAAATGCAGTGAACATTTATTAACAAGGAAAAATACATGTAAACATTAATACACACACACAGACACACATATCAAGCAATATGAAACAAGAAAACGTATTAAATGGGGGCAAAGTGTATTTACAATTAATGTAAATGCAAATCTTGCGCCTACAGCTGGGCAAAAACAACAAACACAAAAATAGTTTCTGACGGCAGAGAAGAATGTTATAAAAATACAAAAAAAAAATAAAAGATAAATGAGCACAAAAACAGTCTGCAAGCTCCTGTGTGAGTGTATCTGTGTGTTTGCGGGGCAAGCAAAATTGCATTGAGATAGGTCAGTCACACACGCACACCAATGCACTGGGCTAGTGCATGCCTCTCTCTCTCTCTCATACTCTCTGTGTGCAATTTATGGCTTTAATTTAAATATGCAACCAAAGCTGCCCCAATTATGATATAAAGGGGTTGGTATTTCGTCTTTAATATTCCAATATTAACCCTCGAGGGTATAAAAATTACAGGGGTTTATCATAAAAACAAGTTTTAGTTGCATTTTTGTTTTAATTTATTTTTTGCATCCATGTAAAACTTACACAATCCCCTCTCTCTTGCTAGCGCTCTCTCTCGATTCACTTTTCTTTGTGCAATTCCAATAATTTAGCAAAGAGAGAAAGGCAGAGCCAAAGCTCTTTGGCCACTGCAGATGCATTCAAAGAGAAAGAAGAAGTGCAGAAATCAGAGAGAGAGAGAGAGAGAGATGGACATCTCTTTGTTTACTTGCACTTTCTGCTGCACTTTTTCCGTTGTTGACATAGTAGTAGATTTTTGGGTACAAATAGTACTAAATACAAAAGACATAGTAGTAGATTTTTGGGTAAAAATGGTACTAAATTCAAAAGAGTAATAGGTATTCCCATTCTTTTTAAAAATCGAATATAAAATTGAAATAGAGAATAATATTATGCATTTTGTAAATATAATGCCATTAAAATAGAATTTTAAATAGTGAATTCGCATTTATTTTATTTATCAAGAAACTGCAATGTTTCTTATTACTATTTTTACTCCTTTATCTATTTTTACTCCCTTTTTTTCTTGTATTTTATTTTCTAATAAATTTGTTGTATATTTTTATAAGCTTTACAACTATTTCCTTCTACATTTTCTCACAATAACATCCCTTATTTGCAGATTTATCCCCGAACCTAGGACAACAATTAAATATGTGTCTGAGGCGGGGGAAAATCCAAAGCAACAGAATTCTTGCCACCCCCAAAGAGCTTTATTTTTGTTTGTATTTTTTTTTGGCAAAAGCAAAAGTAAAAGCTTGCTAGAAAGAAAGGAAAGGAAAGGGAAATGGTTTATATTTTCCTGCCAAGGAATACAGACAACTAAGAACTTATTGCGCAGCAGACGGAAAATGGTATTTTCCTCAAGTCTAGACAGAGGAAAATTAAATGAAGGCCAAAGGAAAAGCCTGAGGAGGAAAGCCTGTAACATGAAGCCACAACCTAAAGGCATTAATTGAAACTGAATTACAACAAAATAACAATGTATTAATTATTTCTATTCCTAAAAATAATAATTATAATAATTAATAGCAGTTAAAAGAAACTCCAGTCACACATTTTCTGATTTAGGACCATTTTTATGTAATTTAATATTTGAACATATTCTTTTTCTACCAATTACTTTCTAAATTTACATTATATTTAAGTTTTAATACCTAAAATAATTTTAAAAATTAAACCCTACTTTAAAAAATATAAATTTTCCTTAACAAAAGCTTATCCCTTTGGTTTTTTATGGTGACATAAGTGAGTGAAAGTGAATTTGTAATGAAAACGAAATTCAAATTCGAAATGAAAACGAAATTATTGCAAAATCTAGACACGCACACAGGCAAACGACTAACGGTTGCACTCTCTCTCTCTCTCGCTCTTTCTATGGCTCTCTTGCTCTCTTGAAAAGTGCATTGACTTGTCCGCCTGCTGTTTTTCCCTGTCTTTGTATGGGTGTTATTTGCTGAGCTGGGTGGCTGTGTGTGTGTGTGGCCAAGATTGCATTTGCCAATTCCAATTTGGATTTTCGCATTTATCGCGTTTATTGCAAAATAAATACATATGCAGATATCATAAAGTCGGCCCCCCCGCCATGGGTGTGCATTTCCTGAAGCTTTTCATAGCTGGGCGGGTCTTTGGAGTGATTTATGAGTGATAGATTCTTTAAATATATTTTTTAAGAAGCAAAAACTATGTATTCTGCTAGTTTATGTGCCCAAAAAACCTACAAATTAATTTTTTTATTACCTTTAATTAAATGATTATTATTATTTAAAGCCTTACAAAACCCTAGCAAGCTGTTTTGTTATTTATTCTAAAAATAAACAGCACACTTACAATAAAACAAAGCTCCTAACCCATAATCACAAAGCTCCTCACCTCTTACTTTGTAACACATGGCGTATGATTTATTTTTCGCTCACATCGCGTATACGCCCCAATGGCACCGAGTATACAATAATAAAGAAAATATAATCAAATCCAAAGCACTTTACTGCCCTTTCCAATGCAATAAAAATAATAAAAAAATAAAATCTTTGCCGGATCTGTAATCCGTTGGGATTGTTAAGCCAAACAAAATTCGTTCCCAGGTCCCCCAATGTTTCCCAGAATAAGAAAGTGGATGGGGATGGGGATGGGGATGGGCACGAAACTAGTTTAGTAGGAAGATCTCAGATCGTTACGTGGCGTTTAATTGAATAAGTGCCCCCGGGATTGAGTCTCCCAGTCTCGAGTCGAGACGAATGTGTGCTAAATTGATTGAGTCGCTTGGAGTGGAGTGCCATAAATTAAGCAGACAAACATGGGGACAAGTCTGCAGCAGCGGCTGATTTGCAGTTGCAAATCACAAATCGCGAATCGGTATAATTTTCACAAAAAAATGCACAAAAACCGCAGCCAAAACGGAGACAGAAAGCGAAAACTGGGTCAACCTGATGCAGAGCAACCTACGCAGCGGCAGCAGCCACATTCGCAGCCATAGATGCAAGCCGAAAAAAATAAAAAATAAAAACACACAAAAAATAATATAAATGGTGGAAAAAAAAGAAGTGTAACCCACGACAACGACAACGACGACGACGTTTCGCTTCATTTGCTCACAACACTGGAAAAGTAAAAAGCGGCAGCTACACGACGACGCCAAATTTATGTCTGCTGGATTTCACCCACGCAGCAGCAGCAGCAGCGTTGCAGCAGCTGTTGCAGCTCTCCCAATAAAAAAACAGCAGCAGCTTGATGTTTTCGCGGAACTTTAATTACTTGCACTACCTTATTTATTTACTTATTACCTGGCTAATCGCATTCTTATCAGCTACACGTGCTGGAGGCAAGTGCAATGCCAGAAAACATTCCATAGTTTTTTTTTTCAGCGATAATGGAAAATCAAAAAAATCAAAACATTGTAACTAGACAGTGGAAACAGGGCTAGTAATCAGTAGAGATAACCCTTTATGTTAAGGTTAAATTTTGCTATTAAAAATAAGGGGAAAAGCTCGCAATGGTTTAGTCTTTTTTGGTAGTTTAACTTCCTTCTTTAAGCACACCTTCCTCAGACTTAAATTCCACCCACTAAATAACCTTTAAACCCAAGAAAAATATATTTTAA
Organism: Drosophila anomelani; assembly: GCA_035045905.1. Classification (NCBI taxonomy): domain Eukaryota; kingdom Metazoa; phylum Arthropoda; class Insecta; order Diptera; family Drosophilidae; genus Drosophila; species Drosophila anomelani. The sequence goes on from JAWNOO010000165.1 coordinate 19,556,872, forward strand.
AAATATATACAGCTTTGAAAATTCTCTTAACATTGATTATATAATTTTCAAAAATTTTTACGTAGTTTTTATTCATCAAAAAATTATTTTCAAGCTATATAAATTCTTAAATAATTTTTATAACCAAGATTTCAGCTGAACCTTGCCTTCAAACCCTTCAAACTAACCCATTTTTATATACTTTACTGAACCCCAAGCTCAATTTTTCCTTATTAATTAATTTTATGCAAATATTCCCTTCAATAAACTCCATTTTATTTAGTATCCACTGTACTAAGCTGAGGGAGATAGAGAGATTTTCTGCTGCTGCCCACAAAATCGTGATTCCGCCAGTTGCCGACGCCACCGCCGCCGCCGCCGCCTGCAACTACGTTCACTTTCAAAATCAGTGAAATGTGACCAAAAAAATACAAAAAACCAACAACAACAAAAAAGAAAAAAAACAACGAAAAAAAGTGAATTGATGTTGCATTGTGTTTGGCTGTCTGTTTGTTAGCTATTCGCATTATTCACTTGGCTTACAAATAGAGGTTAATTTATTGTGACTTGATTGAGTCGAGCATGCGCATAAAATATGCAAGAGAAACTGGCTTTTTGAGGAAAAGTCAAGTCAATAAATTAAGCAATTATTTGGGGGTAATGCAAATTAAAGGATAATTGTTTAAGGAAAATAAAGGAAACAATTTGGAAGTTGCAGGAAATATAGGAAAGGCTATAACAATTATTTGCAATTTTAATTATGATTTTTTCTTGGCATTCAACTCCCTCTAGTAACCTAATATTTAATCATTATTTACTGCTTTATATATAGTTTTTATTTATCAAGTTATATGGCCGTCCTACCGCAATGCAAAATGCTTGTCTCAATGTCAAGTTTCCCAAGTGTGTAGCTGTTGGAATCAATTACACTGATTCAGAACTCCGCTCGCAGATACAGATACAGCGATGCTGTTGCCATCCGTTGCAGTTGCAGATACATATTCATGCTGGGACTGAGATAAATAACCGAAGCAAAGAAACCAGATGAAAGCCGGGCGATCTCGCATTCGCTGCATCCGACAACGACCTTCGGCAACGATCTGACATTGAACACTGGCTATAAATGGAGCCATCTACATGTGTATGCACACTCCATACTCGCTTACATTAAACATTAAATGCATTGTTGCTGTACAAGCTGTTGACATAATTTATCCAGATCATGCACTGTACAGAAATATATATATGAATATGATATATTGAATTATCTTTATTATAGAGAAGATAAAAAAATAATATATTTCCATTTAATTTGAAAGAAAATTTAAAATGTTTGGAATAATTTTTAAAAATTAAGTTGACACTGAAAGGAAGGTTTTTTAAAGGAAATTATTCAGGCAAGTAAAGGGATTTTAATTGAAGATCAAAATTAACGATCAAAAAACAGCAGAAATGATAAATTATTCATCTCTTTTCTATTTTATTTCTACTTTAACAAGAAATTATTAAAATTATAAAATATTTAATATATTTTGTAAAGCTTTCTTTAAATTCCTATATTTATAAAACTGAAAAGGTTGATCTATTCCCTTTAATACCCCTAGAAACTATACCTTATTATGCAGGTTTTAATATATTTTATAATGTTTCGTATGCCCAATAATTGATCTCTATCTCCCCTTACAACTCTTTGAATATATTTAATTAATTAAACCCCTATTTCTTACAGTGCATGCAAAGTGTGTGTACTTTTTAGCTTGAGGCATTTTCGCATTTTAGCCAATTAACCGAATGGTGCCGAATTCAGATAACTATGGAAACGGAGATGGAAATGTGGAAATGGAGATGTCGGTGACGCGCGCGCACATTCCATTCCAAGACGAGGCAATAGGATCCAATTGGAACCGAGTTTCAGACGGCAGTTCATGTTGCAACAACTGCCTGTGGCTGCTGCTGCTGTGACTGCTGCAGTGGCTGCTGCACTTGACTTACTTGAGTTGCGTCTGGTAACTGCCATCGCCATCGCCATCTGCGCAATGCATTTCACTTTCATTATGATGCAGTCAGTTTTTGCCACTAAAAATGGCAACGGGGCAATGCCGATGTGTGGTTTTTCCAAGCCAAAATGAAAACCAGTTGGTAGATGCTGCTGGTGCCGCTGCTGCCTCTCTCTTCTCTTGGGCTCTTTCGCTCAGCTGCAACAGCTGACAGCTGCACTCACCTGGCCTTTACCTGTGTGTAGGCGTCGTCGTCGTCGTCTTCGCTGTCTTTTGTTTCGTTTCGTTACTTGTTTTTACTTTCTTCTAATAGATCGTTAGCTGTGCCATGAACTTGCAATTGATTGCTTATTGTTAAATGAAAATGGAAAGTCATTTTCCATGCATTTTATTTTTTTATTTTTCCCCCTCTCTGTCAGTGTGTGTGTGTGTGTGTGAGTGCTTTTTTCGTGGCTTTTCCTTTTTCGTGGGTTTTCATTAACGACGACGCCTTTGCCTTGGCTTTCCCGAAAAACAAAAAAAAAAATGGAGGTCAAGTTGCCTCTCCAGGCGAGTGAGTAATTCTTGGCTTTTGTATATTATTTTTTTTTTATGGGTTGCTTTTATTGAAAGCGAAAGTAATTACAAATTAAACACAAACATTGAAATATATAAAGTTCCCCTAAGAATTCCCCACCAGAAGCCAAAGCGATAAATGCAGCAGCAACCCCCAATTGCATTTTAGTATCTCCTCGGTGTGTGTGTAATTTTCCCTTGCCAGCCATCAACCAACCCCCTTACCCTTTCTGCTTCCCTTCTTGTCCCAACAACAGAATCAATTTTTATTGGTTACACAACGACGACGCCAGCAGCAAAGGAAAAGAAAAGTCCATTGACCCCAAAAAGGCAAACCGAGTCATGACTTTTAGTACTTCTTCCCCACAAAATACACTATCGAAAGAGCATGCCAATTACTTTCTATATTTTGGCAAGGGAAGAAGATGTAATAAAGAAATTAAATAAAGAAAAAATTGTACTTATTTTCTATTAAGGATTTAAATAAAAAATGTTTTTTGGCAAAGCAAGAGTCTCATTAAAAATAAAATACTTGAACATATAATTCAGAAGCTCTTAAAAAATATATATTCATTATTATTTCTTAAGAACTTTATAAAATTAATGACCAAAAAATAGATAAGAATAATTACCAACTTGTTAACCTTCATAAATCCATATTTTAGCTCTTCTCCAAGCTTTTCATCCTATTTCAACTAATTTTTCTCTTTAAATATACCCTTTAATTCCCCAAAAAGAGTATACCACTCTTCGTTTTACTCATTATCCCCATTTTCGCCCCCTCTTGTTGTCGTTTTCAGTTGAGTTACTTTAAGTAAGTAGCCAATGCATCGACTGCAGCCACTGTTTGTTTTGGCCAGGCGCCTCGATCTTTAAGCATTTCCCATTCACAAGAACTATAATTCGGCTTTAACATTTCCTTTATTCACATGAATCATCGCTGTGTTGATTTAATACTTCGAAACAAAAAATCCAAGCAAGATTTATGCCCTTTTTAGAAGCGCCAAGTGCCTTGGATTCCACCGCCATAGTTGTTGCGATTAAAGTCGAAATTCCGACTGGCCTGGGCATAGGCATCGATGCTGCCACGTCCATCCCGGCTGGTGTAGAGATTGTGGTTATACTGGAGACTGGCCTCGCGTCCAACCTGCGAGTCCTTGCTGGCGGTCAGCACCACAGAGCCACCTTCCGGAGAGCGAGCACGTCGAACCAGGAGCTCCTCGGGTTCAGCCACCAGCATATCCTCGGGTTCAGCCTTCATGAGCTCTAAGGGTTCAGACATCAGAAACTCGTCAGGATATGGCTGTGGATAGGCAGAGACTAAAGCCACCAGGCAGCAGGCCACTAGGAGCAGGATACTGGACTTCTTGGCGAACATCTTGGCTGGATTAATTGTAGAATCAAACTGATGCCCAACCAAGAAGAGCTGCCTCTTTTTATAGGACTCCAAGGGGGATTCAATGGGATTCACCTAGGCCAGGGGACTTACACTCATAAGATGTCATTGTTCCTTATCTGTCTGGCAGGGTGATTTTTTTGCAATGGTTCATCCCAGAATCTGGGATCTTTATCAGCAGAAATAAGCAAACAGAACAAGTGGGAATATAATGTCACAAAATTCTCATATTTAAAGCTGTGTTTTATTTAGTTAGGGCATTTTTTATATAATATTTATTTGTTTTTATAAGAAAACATCCTTAAACTTAAGGAAGATATTATCAAAATATTGATATTTTATTCCTATACCTTTCTGAAGGAATTAAATAAAAGTAAGGTTACTAAACCTTTAAAAAACCTAAAAATTATTTGCCTTAAATTTAAATTTATTAAAAATATTTTAAAAGAGATCAATTATATAATTTTTAATATAAATTATCAAGATTTCCCTCTCAGAAAGAAGCTTTAATCTTTAAGATACAAATAAAGCAGCTGTTTGATATTTTAAACCATTCCCCCGCCCACCCCTTAATCCCCCATCTTGTAAAGCTTTAAATAAACATTAAAAATGTATGTTAATTCCCTGCTGATTAGGCCAGATATCGACGGGTTTCTAATCACCACAACAAAAAAAAAAGAGGGGCGCGCTCCCGTCATAACTTTTCTTTTCTAAACGCATTCAAAAAATCGGCCTACGCAACGGCAGCAGACACTCTTTGAGATAACGCCGCGGCGCACGCACCTCGCAGACCCCCGAAAGTCCAATAATAAAAAATACAACAAAAAATTGGAACAAAAAAAACAGAAATCATAAAAGAGAATTTAGTTCAAATGAGTTCGTTGACACAGAAAGACAAGAAATCAAAATAAAATTAAGTTTTCCGGTGCGTGCGATCTCCGGGCTCCCTGTTGCCGACCCACACGCACAATTTTTATAGTATTAGTTATTAGATAGCACAGACTTCGTCACTGATTAGTACTAGTACTCGAAATAAATAAATAAATGCCTAATCTTTGAGAGGCCCGAGAAACCCTTGCCAAATGGCAATCGCGCTTGCCATGAACTTGAAACTTGAAAAACCAAATTCGATTGTGAAAGTCTCTCTGTCTTTCTGTTTAGATTCTCGACAAGAACTGATTTCTAATCGCATTTTTCGAGTGCTGTAATTAGATGTGCGTATCGCGAAAGTCTTTCTTTTCCTTGCCTTTATTTCGGGTGAAAGTTTTTTCGCCATTTGCTCCATGTTTCTTTCATTTAGATTTCATTTACTCAAACCCAAAGCCCAAAAGGCCGGGGAGCGTTATCTATTGAATATCAAGTTGTGAGTTGTGCATTTACATCTTTTGTCACCTGTGGCTATTTATCTCCTAAAAGAGAAGAAGAAAAAAAATATAAAACTTAAGCCGCAGGCCCAGCGACCCCAGAGAAATAGATACAACTTCAGACACGTGTCTCGATCGTCTTGGAAGTTGCCTAGTCATAATTGTAAATTTTTATAGATCTCCCAGAGAATTCGGCGAGGCCCAAAAAAAAAAACAAAAAAACAATTAAGCCGAAAAATATCAAAATTCATTGAATGAAAGTCTTGCCTTTTGGACAGCCATTTGTCTAGGCGAAAAAAAAAAATGCGTGGCGTACGCACGCTTTCAAAATAAATTATATATGCGGCGATGATACGATTTTATATAGACAAAATTTGTCTACATATTATATATATTTGCATGTACTTATATTTCTGGATATCCGCCTATGTGTCGGTGCTTCTCTGTTTGTTTTAAAAAGATTTATTTGCCAAAAAAATATGACGACGAAAGAGCAGTAAAAATACGAAATCGCAAATGGGCAACTTTTGCGGCCTGCCAGGGCTTTATTTTATTTTTTTTAATTTTGTTTTATATTTTTTATTTAGTGTGCGGCTTGGCTCTTTAAATTTGTCAACAAAAAAGGAAAGAAGAAGGAAGAAAATGCAGATTAAAATGAATAAGAGAAATGATAAAGGGGAAGTAAGTGAAATGAGAAATATATCGAAGATTAAAGTCCCTACAAAATAATTAATATTCATAGTATATAATTTAGTTTTTAATTAGAATATTATTTTTTATATGACAAGGAAATGTATCCGATTTTTTCTTGAAATTATATATATTTTTTAAATATATTTAAAACCAAAAACAATGGGTAAGTTTATAAATAAATACATTTCAAGGTCTTTGTGTTTTTGCAAACATTTTTTTATAAATAGTTTTTGTGTCTGCAAAAGGTTGATGATTATAAAAAAACAAGCCATTAAACTATTTACAAAAATATAAACCAGTTTTTATTAGATTTGCATATTTTATCTACTTTAACTTTAATTTCCACAACTCTTAAGTCTCAATTTTATAGCTTAAAGATACTCAAATGCAAAGAAGTGTTTATAAGTATTTAATTTTATTTAGTTTAACTATTAAAAACCCATAAAAATATGCCCAAGAAATATATAAAAAATATATAAAAAAGATGCAGACTCTGCCAGCGGTTAGAGACTCTCTCTGGCCACAGAAGACTCGAAGAAGACTTGGACTTTATTTTGTTTTTGTTTTTTTTTGCCTGGCATATCGAGAGTGAAGAGATGTCGTAGTTGTTGTTATTGTTGTTGTTTTGTTTGTGGTGTTTTTATTGCTATTGTTGTTTGTGTTATGCGTTGCGTTTAAGTCAAGTTCAAGGACTGTCAATTAAATTGAAATCATTTGCTAAAGACGAGTCGGCAAAACAAGCTTCCAGATGAGTAGAGCCGGGATTCCGAAGGGGGGGTAAAGGGGGAGACCCGCTTCTTGTGGCTTCTCTACTGTGTGTGTGCCAGTGTGTGTGCGATTTTGTATCTATGTGCCGCTTGTTTTTCTGTTCGATTTTGCACGCAGCCTGCTTACATTACACTGGGATTCAAGATTAAATATTAAAGGTGTAAAGATATTTTAAGATTTGTTTAGAACAATAAAGTTTAAATAGGGAAATTAATTTAGAAATTATTGGGAGCTTAAAAAAGTATATAAATTGTTTATAAAGTTATGAATTTTGTTGGTATTCTCTCTAAATCCTTTTCATAATTTGAATTTAGAACAAAATATTTATCCTAGATTTTTTGCAATTAGTTTTCCCTTTAAATAAACATTTATTTTTAATAAGGAAATCTTTGAGAAATTAATATATAAAAATTTAAATAAAATCTCTTAAGTATTTTGTTCAGTTTAGTGTTTTTATTATTATTGCGAATGCTGCGTAGTTATAGTGCCATAATTGTTGATGATCATGATTCGTCTTCCTCTGGGTTTTCTCATCTCTGATCTTCTGCCATCTTCTAGGTCTTGAATTCAAGTCTTGAATGATTCTTTTGTATGTCAGCTTGCTCAGCTTTAAGCAAGTCAAGTGCGGCTTCTGGTTCGTTACTAACCGAAAAATATTTATACAAAAATATATATTTCAAGTGAGGCTTAAGAGAGGGCGTGTCCCCCCAATGAATATATATTTCATGATTGACAGGGAAAACTGGGTCTTTTCAAGAGGTCTGCAAAGCAAGAGCAGGCTTTGAATGGAATTTATTAAGGCTTTTAAATTAAAGAAAGGTATCTAGCAACTGGAATTTAAATTATAATAAATTCTATACAATTATGTAAGAATTTCTGTATAGAAGAAATAACTTTTGGACACCCACAAATCCTGCAAAATATTATCAAAGTTAAAACTTATATTCATCATCTTTCTGGAGTGGAAAAATTCCATCTGGAAGATATCAGAAAAATTCCATCTGGAAGATATCAGCAGATGGCATAAAACAGCGACTAAACCGGCAAGCACGACCCAACCCAATCCAAGTCCGATTTTATATACAAATCCAATTTCAAATCCAAATCCGAATCAAACGACAATGCATGTGGCCCAAGGGGGCGATTCCTAACTGTGTTTTTAGGCCAACTTTCAGTTTCTCGAAATGTGAATCGAGGTTTTCATATCAAATGTGGTCACAGCCAGCGGCGAGCTTAAAATAAATGCATAATTAATGACGAAGATATTGGTGGTACCTATACGTATCTATTTTTTGTTCAGTTGATTAACATAATGCCGCCGCTGCCATATAAAATTATCGACTTGGACTTGTGAATAAGACTTAGGCACTGCTGTGTACAATGCTTTTTCCACGTGCTCTCTGAACAAACGAATAAAGAAATATCGATCCAACCATCGAACCATGACTAAACTTCGTGGAAATTGTCTTTGTGTCCGGCTATGATGATGAGTAAATGTTTCTTGGCACTTTGTTTCCCAAAAATTGTGGACTTTTAACAGATAAAACGAATGTCAATCCATCAGATAAAAATATATGTATATCTACAAGTGAAAAGGAAACGGAAGTGCTGGGAAGGGAAGAGAAGGAAGGGAGGAGGTGGTATAGGGAGGCACCATAATGGTTCTATGTCTGTCAATATTTGGCCAATAAAAGGCATTTTCGCTTCGTTTCGTTAATCAATACACAAAATGTTTTTTTTTTTTACTTTATTTTTCTTTACTTTTGTTAATTTTTTCGTGGGTTATTTTGTTGTTGTTGTTTTTTGTTTTGTAGAATATTTTGTATGCCAAGAATTTAAATTAGTAGTAAATCTGGTTTTGTGATTTCGGGTTCGTTCTCTCCACTTTTTCTTCTCTTCCTCTCGCTGCTCTGCTCGGTTCTGGGCGATTCTTGTTTTTGTCTTCTTTAGTTTTTTTTTTTTGTTTTCTGCGACGTTATTACAGGTGAATTTTTGTATAGTTTTTTCCCTTTTTTGTCTGAGTTTTTGGGCTTTGCTTTTGGGACTTTGGCGGAATCAGAAAACAAATTAAATGAGTTTGCCTGAAATCGAAATGCTTTGGGCCATTGATCATTTATTGATCGCCGCCGAAGTTGAAAGCAAACTCCCAAGAAAGATGGGGAATTGGCAGAGTCAAAAAAAAATAAAGGGGGAAAAAAGATCATGGAAACTTTGGGGTTATAAAAGAAACACCTTATTTATCATTTAATTGCAAAGTTCTGTATTTGGTTATTAGGAATGTTTGTTTGTTGTTTTTATTATATTTTAACAAAAATTGAAATATTTTCATTTATAATATACTCTCTGATATGTTGAATTACTTTTTATATATTTGTTAAGCTTAAAATTTAAACAAATATAATAATATTTCAAGATAATTATATATTTAAACAATTATTTATTTGCATTTTATATTCTTTCCTTTGTGATCTCTTCATAATATATTAAATTATTATTATTCAAAGCTTTCAATTTATTTTTTAGAAACTCGTTTTCTAATAATAATAATTTATTAACACATAAACCCAATGAATAATTTAAAAAATGTACTTGCTCGGCTTTCTCTATGAACATGAACAAAATAAATAATAGCTTCATTAAATATTTAAAGCAATTTTTAAACAAAAAAATAACCCATGAAAACCAAGCCAAAATATTCACTAAAAAATGCATTTAATAAACAAATTTCTAGGCCATTGAAATAAAAACACTTTCAGTAATTTCTCTGTCACTTTCCGATTTGTTTCCTGCTGTTTTTAACATCGTTTCAACTGTTTCTCTTTTTAAATTTCCTTATATAGATATTTGTGTAAATATTTACGATCAGTCAAATATAATATATATATAAATGGACAACGATAACGAACCCCATGTGGGTCAGCTGGAAAATATTGTTTTTTTTTTTGGTTCTTCTGGTTTTCTGACCAGAACAAACACTCTTGTAATTGAGGTACAAAAGTGAAACTCTGGAGATAAACATTTACATTTGATTAAACAACGTTTATTGGCTTTTGTTCGATTTATTTTAATGCTTTACGCGGATTTTGGGGGCTTTCGTTTTGTGAGGACAAAAAATAAAGGCGAAGAGAAGCCCCACCTCGTTTGGCAGTATCTGTATCTTCGCTGCATCTGTGCATCTCTGTGCATCTTTATCTGTGCGTATTTATTTTGGTTTTACGGCATGTAATTACCCAGGGAAAGAGGGAGACAAGAGAGAGAGAGAGAGAAAGGGAAAGATTGAAGTATATATATATATTTATCAGGGGTGTAAGCAGCAGAAATTATAAAAGGGTTTTCGGTTTATATTTTGGTGTATTTAAAATGTATTTATATTAATTTTTTACCAATTTTATTACCCAAATTTAAACTTTGCCTTCTGGGGGTTCTATAAACCCCAAGGTGCCCCCTTTAACTCCACCCCTGCATTCTTCAGTTGCCTTTTGCCTTGCGTCTTATCATTATCTCCCCAGTGCGTATTGTGTATTGTGCGCTTTCTGATTGCTCTGCCCCCTTTTAACCTTTTAAGAAAGATTTCTTAACCCATTACGATTTCACTCAATGCAGCGTATCATTTTTGTAGGCCGTCCCAAAAAAAAAAAAGAAAAAATAACACAGAAACAACAAAAAATTACATGTTTCACTTTCTCTGGCGCCTCCAAAAAACGAGAAAAAAACATAACAAGAACGGAAAGGAAAGATAAATGCTTAGACTTCGTCTGCTTCTTCTTGGCATTTCTATGGCATTTCGAAATACGTTTTTTCGGGTTTTTCGGGGTTTCTGCTTTTGTTTTTTTTTTGTCCATCAATCAGAGAACATTTCTTTTTCTTCATTTCTTTTGTGGCCTCGCATTGAAAAGGGAAATTTCTTTAGCCCCAATTAAATAAAAACAAACAGAATCAGGTTATTCCATGGTTTTCTGAGTGCAATTCCGTTTGCAGAATTTATTAATCGTTTTTTTTTCTGGAATATTTCAGGGATTTGGCTTTTTATAAAGCTGATTTCATAGGGAAAATTTAACAAACTGATGAAATTGTACGATATTTCTTAAATAAATTCCTAGAATAAATTTCATTCTGTTATTTTTTTTCTTAAATGAATAATTAACCCTTTTAACATTCAAGTACAATTTCCCTGTTAAAAACTTTCCACTTGAAGAACCTCCCTTCGGGTACTTCGTTCGTTCTCACAGCCAAAGTCTAGGTTTTTTTCTGTGGATAATTTGTACAATTAATTTATTTATTAAAGCTATACTTACGCTTATCGCTCCTGCTTCGCTTTCTGCTCTTTGGCTGTGCCCGTGGGTTTTCTGTATTTATTCATTCAGCATTTCGCTACGCAGTTTACGCGTCTAATTTCGTTGTTGCTTTTGCTTTTTCACACACCGAATTTGTTGTTGTTGTTATATTTTTATTTTCATTTAATTGCACACATAATGGACACAAAAATTAAATGCTATATTTGTATGTATTGTTTGTGCGTTTGGAAAAAAAACACGCACACAGCCAATTGAGAATTGTATTTATGGCGGCTGCTGTTTTATTATTTATGAACATGAAATTATTCGAGCACTCACTGAAAATGGATTGGCACTTTGTAAGATCAAGGGATTTTTTAATTTATATTTTACTCAATATTTGGGGTTATTTTTGTAATATTTATACGATTTATGTACTAGTAAATATTATTAGGCACATTTATTTATAGGAATTATAGCTCAAGTGTTTTTTATTTTGTAAATTTTTAACTTCAAATTATTATTTAGGAAGTTTTTTTTTATAAAGCTTAATTTGTCTGTTAAATTTAATGGAATTTTATTGAGTTTTTATTTTAACAAATCGATTTAAGGTTGCTTTGTTTTATTATTTAAGTTGTATTAGCACAAGAACTCTTTATTTAATAATTTATAATATTTTCTTTGACAAAATATATTTAATTATAATTTTTTCACACGTTTCTTTTGCTTAAATTGTTGAATTTAGTAGTTTTTACTTTCTTTTTAGTTGAAAAACATTTATTTTTTCGAGTTTTCTTAACTTCTGTCACATGTATCCCTTAGATACGGTTGTGTGTGGGAGTTGGAGGTGGTTTTTGGGAAGCAGAAAACGCTACCGATACGATACGGAACCGAAAACCCCGAAAAAAACACGGCTTTTCGAGCAACGCGTGCACTGACAACGAGGTGCGAGCGGCAAAAACTCGAGAATAAGCAAAGTGCGGCTCAATTTATACGACGAGAGACGCAGACGACAAGAAGATACAGACTGGCGGCGCACACAGAGACAGACAGACAGAGGCCGAGCCAGCGGCAGCGGCAGATGCAGATACAGATACGAACACAGGCGCGCACTGTATCTCGAAGATACACACGATCGCCCCGGACAGATAACAGTGTGCTGCCGGCGCTGGCGTCGCTGCTCACGCAATGTTAGGCTGCAATTAGAATAGAATGGCGGGCTCTCTCTTTCGCTGCTCTCTTTTGCGGGGGTGGCAGCTCTTTGCCTCTGTTATCTCCAGAGCTGCGCTCTCTCTCGCTCTCGCATTAGCTCTCTTTATCTCCCTCTCTGGCACTCTCTGTGTGTTTTGGTTATAATATTTTTGTTGGTAGCAGCAAAAGTGTAGTAGATTTTTTGGAATTTATCGTCCCGATGCCAAAAGTATTTGCATACGCTCAATATGCACGACCCACATTATACACACGCGTTGCCCCCATATAAATAAAAACACAGAAAGTACATATTACCCGCCGCCGCCGCCGCAGCCGCAGCCTAGCCTATCGCTCTCGCCCCCCCACACACACACACTGCCACACACTCACGCACCGCACCACACACACATACGGTTTCAGATGCTAAGAGTTCCCGCTGCCTGCCATCGGCACAGTTCGAAAAACGGACTGAAAACAGCCGAAACTTTTTTCTTCGCCCCAAACGGCCTCTGTCGCTGCTGCTGGTGCTGCTGCCGCAGTCGCCGCCGGCTTCGCAGCTGTTTGGGGGCTGTTGGAGCTCTGCTAAGCCGCCCGCTATGTTAGGGCCATGTTGCATGGCTGTGTAGCAGTTGGGTTCTGTAAGCTCGCTGTTAGCAAAGGCGTAAGGAGGAATTTGTGAAAGGGTTTTTTCAGTTTTCTTTTAAATATAATAGTTTTATTTCAAAAACATATTGTTTAATTTGTTTTAAAATAAATAAAATTCATTAACAATTATTTTCTTTAAAATGTAATATATTTTTATTTATTTATTAGCTTATATTTACTTTATTTATTTATTTTGTATTTTAAAACTCACTAATATTTCAATTTAAGTTTCAATAATAATTCAAGTATTGAACAATAAAATAAAATAAATTTTAAATAGTTTATTAAATTAATGTAACCATTTAAAATCCCTTCAAAATACGCCTCTGCCAAGTGAAATCTGATAAGCAGCCGGGGGCTTGACCTGTCTGTGATTTGATTGATTGGTTTTTCTTGTCATTCGACAGCTGTTGCTCCTCGCAGGCTTGTTACATTTATATATAAAGGATACTTTCAGGACTTAAAAATAGCCTAGAAGTTAAAGAAGTAATTTCTGTACTAATAAAATACATTTAAATATAGATTCCTTAGAAGTATTCTATTTTTTAGGGTAGCTGCCACCTTGGGAAAATTTATTTATAAAATGTAATTCCTTAATTTCAAGAATCTATATTTTAATTTCAAGTATTTTCCGATTAAAGATAAATTTTTAATTTAGAAGTATTACAAAAATTGTATATGGAATTTTCCTTGGCTATCTTTTGGTCATCTACATATGTAGATATATAGATGGTGTATATAGATATCTGTATTCATATGTGCACTGTACATATCAATTACATATTGGGCGCAAGGTCGTCTGGCAGTCTAACTGTCAGATACTTAGATACATTCACGCAAATATAGTATACAAGTGCTTGTAGTAACACTGGCTAACAAGGAACATAAACTAAAGTAGGATTTATTTTATTGACTCAATAATTTGAATTAAAGTTTAGCCATGACTTTATTAGCAACCTCAAATTTCTTTTTCGAAGCTTAAGATATTTAATAGAAAGATTCCTCAACATAGAGAAACTTTAAAGCATTTTTACTGGTTGATAAAATGTTTTTATCTATTTTCATTTAATAAAAAATCAATAAATAACCCTAGCTTACAATCTAGCATTTAATTTGATATTTTGTATTATATATTATATAATTCATTTCCCAACCAGTGTAATCAAGCAAATTGGAGCACTCAAACTCGTATCTATTGGATATTCTTTTCGCAAGCTCCAAGCGTCTGAGTCGATATAGCTTCGTTCGCTATATCGATTCGATTCGATTCGCAATTGCAATTGGCGGTGACTAGAGACGGCTAATTACGTGACATGTTAGACGCGAAAACGAGTTAAACACGCTCCTTCGATTTGTGTAATTAATTGCAGACATCGTTGCAAATGGAGAGCTCAAAATCGAATTCACCTCGAAATGTGCATTGAACTTTTGCGTTGTTGTTGTTGATGAATGTTGTTTTCCCTTTTTTGCAGTTTTTATTTTTTGCTTTTTTTTTTGTAACCAATTCTAGTTGCACTCGGATGCTGATAACCCAAAGATGAACCCGCTGCCTGGTGGGGTGGGTGGTGGAGGAAGTGCTGGAAGTGAAAAGATGAAAAAAATAAACCAGCTGATGTAAACAAATGGAGAGTAAATAATGACAAAGTCGAAGAAATTCCTCAAAAAAAAAGTATATATTTGTTATTGTTTGTTGTATTGACAACATCGCTGGGCTTATCGCTTAACCGCTGTCTGATCAAATAAACATATGTACATATTAATAATGTGGTGCATATAGAGTTTTTTTTATGGTATATACAGGGGTGCTTACCTAAAAGGAATTTTACTTTAAATTAATATTAAAGGGAGTTTTGTAAATAAATGCTGAAAATATATATTTTCAGAGGTTTTAGGATACGAAATTTTAACTTTTGAGAAGGAAAATTACTCTAAGAAATTCTTCAAATAATTATTATAATTTCCCATAACAAAATCTGACATTTTCCTTTTATACAACATTTTTAATATACTTCATAACTTAATTAAACTATTTAATTTCAATATATATGCCTCTAAACTATTTTTAATTAATGTTTCTTTACAAGAAAACTTAATTTTCTGGTTCTTGTAATCATTTCCCCCGGCAGGAAGCTTGAACCATTCAGAGTTTGCCTCTAATGTGTGTCAAGTGTGATAAGAAATGCCATTGTAAGTGAGTTATAATATGTGTTCTGAATGGACTCCAGCTTGAATACGGTTGGCATTCCTTATATGAGACATTAAATGCAGCCTCCACCTCCCACCACTCCACCAAGGGGAGTGTGTTTTTGGAGTGCCTGCCATGACTAATTAAGTAACCAAAAAATAAGAAAAGAAGGCGAAAAATAAAGCTGCTCAAATTCTCAGCATTAAAACGTGCCGACAACTTTGTAAAGGCTGCCAAAAATGCACATTATATATATTTATATTCTCATATATATACGATGTTTGGACTTCCCCTGAAGGGAATTTCAGAGGGTAGATATACTTTCAAGATGAGTTTGTATACGTTTAGGAGTTAATAAATGTTAATAATAAGGAAAATAATAAATAAAAAATTAATTGAAGGGTTTAAGATTTATAAAGAATATAAAAATAAATTCCAATTCAATTTAAACTATTTTTAAAAGGAATTTAAAGGTTCAGAAATAATAGCGATGATATTTTAGGACCTAAAAATAAATGCAAAATAGAAAATAATTATTTTAAGCACACAAAATATGCAGAAAAAATAGTATATAATATAAATCAATATGAATCACTTATAAATATATTTTTAAATATTAATTTAAGGAATTTATACAAACATTCCATCAGTGGTTAAGGTAAGAGTATCCCGCTGTCCTGCTACTACTAAAAACCCTTCAGAAGCCCCCGCACATATCCTTTTCCAAGTAATGCCATATGCATTTTCAATTCTTGGACCCTCTTCTGCCCCGTGTGAATCATGAGCATTAAGCATAAAACCGACATTTAGCTGATTGATCTTAATAAGAATTTCTGCGGCAGGGCGGAGTACGACTGACTGCTAACGGATCGCTGCAGCGACGACGATGAAGACGGGTCAATAACATTTTTCGGAGGCCTCCTCCGGGATTCGGGATTCCATACCAGATATCCATGTCCGAGTCGCAATTTGAGGGCGTTGCTGGGCTGCGCCTGCGCAACATAACAAACTTTGTGTTTGTTTCCCTTTGCCAAGGTTTCTTCTTTCTTTTTTAATAACTCAAAATCTCAGGGGAGTTGGGGGAAATAATATTTCTTTTAAGGAGTCGGGGTTCCCTTGTCGGAAATTAAATTTTGAATTCGCTGAGTTATGGTTTTCCCCCACCCAAAGGATCTTACAATATCTTCAAGTAGTATCTTCTGAGATTTGCACTTAGTCTCGGGTAGAACGGATGTCTGTGCTCGATTGTTAAATGAAATTTGTCGCCAAAAACCACACAGAATTTGCAAAACAAATTTATTTTCGAACGCAGTTCTGTCAGTATCTGTCTGCCGGGGGCTGTTGCATATTTCATATGTTTTGATTCTTGGGTGCTATAGCTTTATGTTGATTGTTCCAGCAGATTTATGCGCAAGTGCTTAATCGAGAGGGGAAAGAGCTGAAAATCTGTGCCAAAAAAATAAAATCAGCAAAAGGTTTTTGCGTTCTAAATAAAGTTTATAAAAAAGAAAACATGTTCCAAAATTACTTAAATATTTTACTAAGAACTTTTCTATATTCTTTCTTTCCAAGAATTAATATAAACTCAACTTGATTGCATTTAATTCTCTGCTCCCCAAGGGTGACAATTTTTCTGTTGCGCAATTTTTGGTGCTTCTGCTTTCTGCCGTCTAGCAAATAAATTAAATCAAATTGCAAAACAAAATAAAGCAAACCTGATTTTGATGTCTGCAATTCAAATTAAATGCAATTAAACTGAAATTGATAGAACAATTCAGACGGTTTTTAGTATTTTTTTTTTTGTTTATTTTTTGGCACTTGACAGCATCTCTTTCTCTGTGTTCTTGCCACACATCCTTTGAGGGTCTCAGGTTTCGCCTATTTAAATTCTAACCATTTAAGGACCTTTTTGTGAGTTTCGTCTGGCTTCGTCTGTCTGCTCCCTGTCTGCCTTTTATTTGTGGTCCCTTTGTGGATTTCCTTTTTTTTTGTTGTTGTTTGCTTTTTGGGTTAGACGTTAGTCAAGTTTTGCCCTTTTTTTTCTGGGTTGTTTGGGTTAGTCTGCCGAATTTCGGCCTTTGTTTTGATTTCGCATTTTGATATCATTTTTCGCATGTGCCAGAGGGGGCTGAGAGGGGGACTTCTAAGCTGGGTTCTACTTTTATTGTTGTTGGAGTCATTAGAGATGCTTAGGAAATTATGTAATAAAATTATATGATTATAAAAATAATTTGTATAATTTAGTAATTATTAAGAAGATTATAAATTGTAATATAAAATAAAAGAATATTTTTGCAAGCATTTTTATTGCAGTAAATTATTATATTTAAATAATTTAAAATATATATTTGATGCTGGAATATTTAAAATCAATTTAAAACTCAATACAAAAAGATTTTAAAGGGTTATTTAAGTATCTCTTTTGAATTTATGTATTTATAATTTTTAACTCCCTAAGTTTCAGATCTTCTTCAATGAAAACAGCATTATTATATAATTAATATTTTAATAATCCTTTAAAAAATATCCTTACCTTTAATTCGCTCACCTCTAACGATAATATGCTTAATTTTATTTTTTCACCATTTATCTCTTTCTCAGCATATATCTTTTCCTCTCTAGCTTTCAATCTCAATCTTTTGGCTGCCGAAAAAAAGTAGCCAGACATCTGTATCTGTGTGTTTGTGCGAGTGTTCATGAGTATCTGAATCTGCCGTCTGGACTTTTATTGTACAGCCGACCTTGAATTTATGGAAATTGCATAAGTGGGAACAACTTTGTCATATTAAGAGAAATATATATATATATCTACACTCGCCCGAATAATAACCAGGGACAAACAACAAAGCAGAGACCTTGACATTGTGCTGAAGGACTCAGAATAAAAGTAAACAGGGAAGTAGTTTGTGTTAATTTATCATTATTCAGGAATATAATAAAACAATTAATCTACCGCACCCTGAAAACTGTTTCAAAACACACTTCCTGAAGATGATATTTATGAGATTCCTTAAACTTTGGCATAAGCCAAGGCTTGCGTATCTCAAATCACCGCCATATGAATTACAAATTTGCCAAAAGAGTCAAGAAAACAAATAATGACCAACCTTCTCCGGCTGCATAATACCTTTTGCATATCCATGGGCATATCGATAACCCTTATCAAGTCCGCAGCATCGCTGGACCCAAAAATACAAATTATGCTTCACCCATAAAGGAAATGCAAAAGTAAGTTTAATAAATTAAATCGATTCGGAAATACCCTGCATGCAAGGTCGGAGTATTTATAAGTAAGCCAAAGTAAAATAAAGCTAGCAGGGAATATGACAGAAATTGCTTTAAATTTAATAATAATTTTAATTATAGGCACCCCAAAAGCCATACATTTTTAATGAGAAATAATAAATATATCCATAATAACACCTATTTTTTAGGATGCTTGCTATTCAATATAAAACAATAAGAAAAACATTTTAAAAACATAAAGAAATGTTTGCTAAAATAATTTTAGGAGTCCCTTAAAAGTATCTAAAGATTATCCTGCGAAAATTGTTTCTATAACTCCAGATTCTTAGTTTTAATTTGTATAATAATATAATTTAAAAACCCTTTTTAAATCCAGGGTATAAATATATTCCTGATAATGCTACCAATGTGTGTTTAAGCATTCTTCACCTCCGGGAAGGTGGGCGTGGCACTTTCAAGTCCACCAAAAACCAACCAAGATGAGAACACACAGACACAAAGTTAAGCTTCAAAATTTAAGCCTCTTCAAATTGCAGTAATTTTTGGTTTTTTGGCCGCTTTTATTAGTTTAAAAAATTACTGAAATTAGTAAAAGGGCATCCGTTTTCCAAAAAAAAGGTAAAAGTGGTTTCTTTTTTCACTTTCAACATGATTTTCAGGACACTTGAAACTACATTTAATTCCTAAGAAATGAGAAATGCGAAAAAGGTCCTTAAACTAAATTTTTAATTAACTTTGCTTAGCTTATTTTGACTTTAAAATATATTTAAAAAATCATTTATATCAAAGACTATATTTCATTTCAGTTTACATCATTCAAAAAGCTAAAATCAGTAATAAATCGATTGTACTTAAAAGTTGCTCTGCAAAATTCTCTTTTGAAATAATGAAACGCCTTAGGCTGTCCGCCGAAGGACTGGCACGGATGCAGAGTGAGTTGTCCCAAATGCGAGGAGCCCTCGACATGCACCGCAGGCAGCGTCAGAACCATACTTTCCAGCATCACCCGTCAATCTCGGAGTTCTCTAGCACCTCGGTAAAGCCTCTGACGCCCCACCGCTACCCGGAGATGGTGCCACAGCTTACGCCACGGAAAACGATTAACCCCGATATGCAGAACCTGGCCGACATAATCCTGCATCAGGCCAATCGCATTGAGAAGCAGCAGCGGGAGCTGCACTGCCTCAAACTTCACTACGAACGCCAGGTGTCCACCATCAAGAGCAATGCCAAGATGCTGGAGCAGCAGTTGGTGAATCTGCAGAGCAATGTCAACAAGAGCCGCGCCCTGCAAATGGGCAAACACTATAGGGAGATCGTCGGTGCTGTGGAGAAGCTACAGAAATGTGGAATTGATCTCTCCAAGCCGCTGCTAACCAAGTTACTTACCAACAAAACCAATGAGAAACATTAGGAAAGGAATTGTTAAGCCAATCAGGAAAACTAGGAAAGAGATAAAGATCTAAATTATGTTTATATCTTTCCTAGTTTTCCTGATAACAAAATTATTCATCTGCAAAACAATATAAAACTTGTAATCGTAGTATCCTTCGGGAAACCCTTCAAAGATATCATCCAAGAGGCTTTCCTAAAAGCAAATCATTTTAATCCCTAGCCTGTACCATACATAAATTTTTCCCTAAATCTGAGCATTACAAAATTCAAAAGGGCACCCGAAAAGATGCCCCACCAAGAGCGAACCAAGGCCAGGCTGGAGCACGAGCTGTGCACCCTACGCCGTGAAGTGACTCAATTGCGCTCCAAGCAGGATCAGCGTCGTCGAGAGCAGAGGAATCAGGCTGCGCTACAGGCGAAACTCGAGCAGGAAATCCATTATTTGCACACCGAAGTGGAGACCCTCCGTCTTAAGCGGAAGGTTCTGGAGGTCGACGGAGCGGAGAGCAACACCAAGCTTAACGAGCATCTAAAGAAGCTGGACGTACATGTGGCCAAGCAGGAGCGTTACATCAACTTCCTTGAGAATCAGATAAATCACACCCGCAGCAAGTACCAGAAAAGGATGACCAATGTCCATTTGAGCGCCGATCAATTGGAGGAGAAGCTGCAATATGTGCGCTGCGAAATGGACACCATTAAGAAGCAGGCCAGCGAGTTGGATCAGCTGAACAGGCGCCTAGTCTGCCTCAGTCGCAAGGTGGAGCGACGGGACAAGCTAATCGCCCACTACGAGTCCCAGCAAACGGATTTTATGCGTCTAATTGCTGATCTCATGAAGCAGATCGAGCGACAGGGTGGTGGTGCGGTGAGCGCCGAAAAAAAGCCAGATTCCGTGGTTACTGAGATGCCCTCCCCAGTTTTTGATCCGAAGTCGAAGCAAGACTCCTACTTTTCCAGCCTGGCAACGGCGCTGAGAATGAAATTGGAAGTCTAATGTTAAAGTATCGCCCTTTGTATATTGTATATTCAAGAAATCAAGAATAAGGATGCTTGGGAATGTCTTCAGATGTTCAGATTTATGGTCCAAATTAATTGGTCTTTGTAAATTGTAAAGAAAAGCTTAAATAAATTTATTGTATTGAAAAGTAAAGCCAAAGTTTCTTATGTAAAAACGGTTGTCAATTAATGGAAAGCGGAACTTCAGTCAGCAGTTCCATGGTCGAAGGGAGTTCTTGGAATTCGCCGCTGTGCAAGTTCATTGACAAGCAGACTGGAGACGACTGGCTAACCATTCAGCAGTAAAGAGTTTCCCTTGGGGGGTTAATGATCTGGCGCTCAGAATTGGGAATTGTATAATGGTTCGGGGTTTATTTTTGAGTTACTGAAGAGTTCTTTACTTGGAAAATAACTTTTCAAGTCAGGTTTTTGTTTTGATTTTTGAAATTAAATAAAAAAAGAATATAAATTTAGGTTTTAAGCTGAGATAAACATAAATTTAGCTTTGAGCAAGAGAAATTACAAACTTATCAAAGATCTATCATAATTTTCAGCTACTTAACTGACTCATTAAACCCACAAAGATAATACAATGAAAGGGCTATCTTTTGGTCACTCGAAATGCACACTTTAGGTCTTCTATAGCTACAGGGCTAGACCTGTAGGCTAGTCACGTTCTGCTGGGCGTTCATTCTAATGCAATATTTCTCTATAAGAGCACGTACCGTGCGTATTGCATAAATATATAGCAAATGAGTCAATGCAGAGGGACGGGACGGGGGACCCGCAGATACAGTGCGTTGTCTATTGAATTCTAATGCTGCACCAGGAAGTGCGTGCAGACAGCGCCAGCGGTCAATTGGAATCGTTTGTGTGGATAGCAAATTGAGATTGATTGGCTATATCGGCGGCGGCACAATTGGGCCAAAAGTTCAGCTCTAGCTATACTTTAGACACTTAATTCGCGTATCTGTGCAGGCCAATCTTATCTGGAGAGCAAGAAGGGGTGCCCAAAGTGAATCACACACTTTGCTTGTGATGAAATTAACCATTTCTGGGATCGATTTTTAGCAGGTTCCATGGCTAACCAGTTCCAGCGACCTTCACATATACGTTTCTAAGGCGTTTTCGGCGCATATTAACACGCTGCCAGCGCAAACGAACGACGACCCTGAACCGAGTAAGTACCCAAAATATTACGTGACGTCACTGCGCGGGGGTGAACTTCTCCTTCTCCTCCTCCACTAACTGAAAACAGAGACGGAGTTCGCTTGAAGTTATTATTATTATTATTATTATTATTAATCCTTAGCTAAAACGGTGTACATTACATTATTACATAAATTAAACACTAATTCCATGGCGTTTACGTTCCAGAGAAGCTGCGAAAATTGTTTTTCAACAGCAAAACTATGAAGAAAATGCCCACGGCAATGGACAGGAGCTGAACGTTGATCACCTTCGAGTCGACCAGGGCCTGCAGCATGTTGTAGATACTCTCGCTGCGCACTTCGTTGCCGCAGCAGTCCATGAAATGGTGAAAATTCTTTAATTTATAAACTTTTCTGTAAGAGGAATTTGTTTTGTTTGCGAACAGCTGTGAAATAAGTGTGACTGTCGGTTTGTAAACCTTAAATACCAAAGAGGAAAGGTCCCACTGACGGAGACTTGAATTTTTCAAATACATATTTCTTGATTTTCTGGCTTTAAATTTAATTAAAAAGTTTTTAGCAGGTGCTTAGATGGGAATTACAGGTAATTTTTTTATAGTTCCTTGAGTAATGCTGGAAATCAAAGCGAAAAACGCTAAAGTGCCTCCTTAGTTGGCAACGCGACAGACCTTCCTCCCGAATTGTTGACAACGCGCCACAGACCGCTGTTTGCCAATAATAACAAATTAAAAATTAAATAAATCTACTTAAAATAAACATATATAGCTGTTTTTGTTTAATATTTTATATTCGACATGGTCCTCTGCACAATCACAATACCATTCAATTTCGCTGCATCGCAACCGAAACACACAACTCGCTTGAACTGTGGGTCTAGTTTTATTAATTATTTTAACATAACTATTTGCTATTTTTTGGGGCGATTATTCGTCGTTCTCAAAGTCAGCGGGGTTCTTGCGCGCCAGGGCATGGTGCTTGCGCTCGGTCAGATCGTAGATCAGGTATCCCAGGATGAAGGCTGCAATAGAAACCAGATTGTTATTATCAAAATCCAAAATCAAGGCTATTCAGAGGATACTCACGGGGAGCCACAATGAAGACATTGGAGCGGAAGCGACGGAACATGTTGGGCACACCGTTGCTGATGGCTCCGGCGAAGGCGCGCTGCTCGAAGGGCGACAGCTTGTAGGTGACAATGCCGTGCACCTTGGCCAGGTTGCCGAAGTGGGCTCCATTCAGGATCGAGGACAGACGCATGGTTCAAGCTGCAAGGAAGTAAGCGGTACAGGATTAGCAGCTGCAGAGAAAGTGGACCAGGATCTGGATGAACACGCAGATCGTTATTATAAACATTATGACGGGCACTGCACTGCTCTGCCAGCTGGGTTATGTAATTTTCGCACTGCTCCGCGTTTGGTGGCGGCCAAGAACGTCTGGCGCTGGGCGCGATCGCTGCACTTTTGGCAGGCCATAATTGTGCATATTTTTAGAGCCCAGCACCTGTCATTGGGGGGAATTATGATGCCAAATTTTACCTTGGAAATCTACTTTTTTTTTCGTAGCAAAAATTCTTGTCGTCAACTTGAGCGGTGTGACCGTAGTGGGGGTGATTGGAAATGCCAGCGAAATAAGGCTAAGGGAAATGTTGGGTTTGCTAGTGCTTATTGCGGACTCAAACCAAAGAGGGAATTTTTCAAGGACTCAAACCTAGTTGGAGGGGAAAATAAGCATTTGAAAATAAAAGCCTAGAAAATAAAGAAGTTTTTCAAGAAATCGCAAAATTCAAACATAAATTTGTGATTTCACACTTACATTTCTCAATAAAATATTTTACGGCTTCCAAGAATCTGTACAAATTTTGTGAAACAATGTTGAGGAATATGCTTTTAATTTTAAAATGTAAAAGCAAAGTCCTTGCCTACTTTTTTGTTTCTTAACTACATTTAAATGATTTTATAACCATTCCTTTACATTTTTGAAGAAATAAATTGTTATTTTTATTCTCAAATTGTTTGTTAATAATTTACTTTCATATTTTTCACACTTTAATTAAAAAAAGTTATACTTTTATTCTTATCAAACGCTAAGCCATTAAATTTATACAAATTTCCTTTGATTATTATTTCTTTTTCAGAGTTTATTTAATGATCAACATTTTGTACAGCTATGAGATGATGCATCTTACAATTTAATAAATATTTGCGTATAAAAAGGACTACACAAATGGACAAGATTTCACAATAATGGCAACAACAATACGTCGTTTCGTCGGTTTACAATACGTAGACAAAGGTCCAATACAAGGCGTTGAAGGCCAGAAACATGGCCGGAAACAGGAAACGCGAACGCCGATCAATCCACATGGCAATCTCCTGCGGCGTCATGGTGGTGAATGTGGGCGGCGTATCTTTTTTATCCTTGTCCATGTCCACAATATGATCGTTGCTCGTCGTGCGCTCACTGCAAATGGACACTGTGTCGGCGCACTCGGTTTTGATGATTGGTAAATTGGGCTGCAAAAGGGAATTATTGATTATTTTATATATTTAAGAGTTAAGTTTAATACTTACATGGACAGTCAGGTAATTGTTGAAGCCCTGATTCACATTTCCATTGCCATTTCGCACACTCTCCGTGCTGGATACGATGTTGTCCAGACTGGAGCAGGATCTGGCCCTGGAATCGTTGCTTAGACTTCCGCCAATTTGTCTTCGTGCCGGTCTGGGGGTCAGGGTGGACTTGATGATGTACTTGCTGTTGACCTTCTTCAGTTCAATGTTCTCCTTGCGACGCCAAATTGTATTGACAAAGGCAAACTCCACCAGGCTGCCGAAGATGAAGAAGGTGCAGCCCAGGAACCAGACCTCCGACACCTTAATGTAGCTTACCTTGGGCAGGGTTTTGCTTTGGGAAGATGACAGAGTGATGAACGACAACATGGTGCTGGTTCCTAAATATAAATTAAAAACGAATTAATAATAAATATTAAAGAAACTCCTTCGAGGCTGCTTACCCAGCATAATGCGCGGCGGAGAGGCATCAGCCTGTAGCCAAAAGGACACCCAAGAGATGGCCACAATCATCATGGAGGGCAGATAGTAGTCCAGCAAATAAAAGCCAATCTCACGCTTTAAATTCACCGTAAAGCTCAAGGAACTGTAGTTGCCCACTAGGGAAACATCGAAAGGGTTCATAATTTAAACTTAAATAAACATAAAATTCTTTTACCGAAAGCTCCATGGCGCAGATTCAAGATATCCGCCTTGACCACCGACGCGTTGTGATGGTAGCTGCCCATGTTGTACTCGGTGAGTCGCATATCCGGATCAAAGGAGATGGGTGAATTTTCCTCC
Source organism: Drosophila anomelani (assembly GCA_035045905.1). Taxonomy (NCBI): domain Eukaryota; kingdom Metazoa; phylum Arthropoda; class Insecta; order Diptera; family Drosophilidae; genus Drosophila; species Drosophila anomelani. The sequence goes on from JAWNOO010000165.1 coordinate 19,582,084, forward strand.
CACTCCAGCACCAAATCGGAGGTGTTGTACATCCCTAAAAATGATAAATTAAGCTCTTGATTTCCATTATCCTTCAAAGAATAAACTTACAACTCTCCAGAACCGTGTGACAGTTCTGCTGATCGAAGGGAAACTTCTTAAAGTCCATCCAACAGTACAGAGTGGCCTCCATCCGTGTGGAGATAATCACAGTGCCGTCGGGTGCCAAAGAGGTGAGGACATCCTTCTCATCGGTGCCCAGAATGCTGGAGTCGCGTTCGTTGGCAAAGAAGATGTGCGGCAGCCACAGGCGTTCGCTGAGATGCTTCTGGCCCAAAATGGGATCGGTCCTTTGGGCCTGGATGAGCTTGTAGGCCAGACGCTTGTCCTGGAAGCGCAGCTGGAGCAAAGCATGCATCTTGAACTGCAGCAGGTCGGAGTTGAGATTCTGCAGGAAATAAACGTAGATCCTGGTGTTGACCACAGTGGGTAAACGTGCTGCTGTCACAGGATCGTATTCTAAGGAGGGGAAAAAAGGTTAAGGATATTAAATAAGCTATAGAGAGGGTTAAGTATCCCTACCTATGGGTCGCTCGAGGCGATCGTAGCGGCAGACATGGGTTAAGCGCTGAATGAGCTGCGTCTGTTGGAGGTTCTCTGCATTGGACAGCGAAGGACAGTCCTCGTCCTCTTCTGTGGTGTTGGTGGCTCTAAAAATATTATTATTAAATTATTTATAAAGTGAAGGAAATGTGGTATAGAAATATTAAATGTTTAAACGTTAAAATCTGCCTTTAAAACTGTTAATTTTCCAGTAATCCCTTAAAAATAAACCCCCTGTTAAGGTGTTATGTTAAGAACTCATTAAAAATACCTCTTAAGACCCATATTTATTTTTTGTTGTCCAGCTAACTAGGCAGCTTGAGCACCTGAGCAGCTGTGTAAGCTAATTTGCTGCTACCTTAAATCATCAAATAAGAAAATAAATGGCTAAATAAAATATAAATAAAGAGCAAACTAGAATGTCTCTTTGCTTATGGCGCTTGCTTATTATTTTTATTTAACTTGCATTTTTAACTTTGTTATTTTTAGATTATTTGCTAATTATTATTGCTTGCGCAATGCCCACAATTGAGAGTTGATCTGCGCTCATCCACAACCGGAAACTAATTATAAAGCTATTGATATAGCGCCACGATCTTGAACCTATTCGATAAGAAGTAGGCTTCGACCTTTTTTTTTGCGCACTTCAAAGACCAAAATACCGACTGTAAATAATTTTCGCTGCGCATTCGGGAAAATTCTTAATTAAAATTCCTAATCTCAGGTCGCCTGAGGATTTATCAGTGGCTTTGGGGGAATTCCATTGGCAAAGAATTATTTAAATAAAAGTTAAGAAATTTTCCCAGGTCCCGGAAATGTTTATAAACAAAGTTACAAACTACTTTTGAGTCATGCGTAACTCGTTTTCCCTTATCTGAGTGCGTACTTCATGTAAACACTTTCTGTTGAAGATCGTAAGACTTCATTTCCATTATCAGACAGCATTTTTCAAGTGTCGTTATCAAGGCATCTTTGGTAATACTCAAGTGAATGTTTTCTATGAGGTTCTACTTTATATTTTTTCATCTTTTTTGGTAAGTTACTTGCAGCTAAATATAGCAAGAGTTCTGCCAGACACGAAGACTTTTTAATTAGAGAAAGAAACACAACAATTTGAATGAGTTATCTGAAGTTTTCGTGGCTGCTGGGATTTCCCCTTTAAAAATCAGCTAAAAACTTACCCAAAAGTGACTCCTAGGCTCCAACTGAAGATCAGCATAATCCACAGAACTTGTCTCAGGCTTTGATGATCCATATTTTATGTTGTTTTATATTTTATTTGATTTTATATTTAATATTAAAATAGTTGTTGGCTTTTAGAACTGATTTGTGTCGTGGTCGCTGGCTAAATGATTCAATTCCGTTGACTTGTCAAATTATATGCTCATGTTTCACACGATCTCCTCGCACTTGGACTCACATTCACTTCACACATTCACTTGGCAATTAATGCAAATCCAGCTCGACCGTTGATTTTTATTCGATTTTTAGTTTTACGAATTTTCCTAGCTGCTTTTTGTGGAGGACGAGCGCGATTGGTTGCTCCGTTCTCCGTCTCCGGTCGTCGGCGGTTTGAGATCGCGCCAGGTTTGCGCCCCCCAGAAATACCCGCAAGATGCGACTCCCAGTCCGCTCCGCTGCCGAACAGCACTGATTCTACAACGATCTAGCCCTCGGCTCTGTCTCCGATCTCAGCGTTGTTTGTTTTCGCCTTTTTGTCAACTGTCGCTTTTGGCTACTGATAAGGCAATAAGGTAATATTTTGGTAACAGCTCTCGGGGCTCCACTCCGCGCACTCCCACTCAACGGCGACGACGATGGGGGTAGTAGTAGCAGCAGCAGCACCTGCTGGCGGCTGGTCAAGAGCTGGAAGGCAATAGCGCAGGGTCGATTGGGGATCGCCTCACTTATAAGTGTTCTATAGATCATATACTAGATACACGATCACCCGCGTGCGTTTTGTCACTGCGAGAAATTTAGGTCTAAAGATGGGATATTTAATAGATTTTCTTATGGGAATTCTTTTCTTATGTTTTTGTAATTATTTCTAATAAATTTAAATAATGTAAATCAGCAAAAAGATAAGGAAGTTAGCCTTCAAGAAGTTGCAATTACACATCAATGAATCAAATCAAAAATCAATCAAAACTTAGCCAAAACTTGAGTAATTTTATTTCGGAAACCTTTTCTGTGTTAGTTTTTTCAAGATTTATAAAAAAAAGGCAACAAACCCTTTGAAAATAGTTTAGCCAAAGTCCCAGTCTCCAATTAAACTCATACTTAACAAGAAAAATAGTTATATGCTCATAATAGTTATTTAGATAAATTAACTTGAACCTTAAAATATACTTTTTCATAAGAAAAGTTCGAAAACAAAGAAACATATTTTTTTAGCACTCATTTGTAAACTCTTTAAAGTGTTGTCATTAATTTCCTCAACTCTAAACAAATAATTAGCCATAATTTTGTAAAATAAAATTGGCTTAATGCTCTCTTTAAAAAATATAAAAATCTATGATTTATTATCCATAAAATCAATAGTTTATTTATCTATAAAACAATTTTAAATGTTTTATCTGTTTTTATAGACAAAAAACTATTTTAAATGTTTTTTTTTGTATACAAAAAATAGATAAATCCTCCAGCTATTGTTCAGCTTTATATTTACGTTTGTACACTTAATTTAATAATTGATATATATTTCAAGAATTTATATCTTTTTTCGCTGTGCACAAATCGGAAGCATCGCAGAGCAAACCGGTATCTCCATCTCATATTGGAAAATGCACCGAATCAGAATAAATAATCGTAACATTTGTAAAGGCATTACATTTTTTTTCTATCTTATAACGCGGCGGAACATGGGCATTAGCATACCTCAGAGCAGTGTGTGTGCAGTGATCAGTGGTGATCACAGCAAGTGGTCTCTCCACCGAGCATATGACTGCCTGTTTGTCCAAGTGTCTAATGGCACCCTCACCCGCACACCCGCACTCGCACACACTTCTAATTAAGTTTGTAATGCAATGTTTGCGCACGCTCTCACCTTGTTTGGATTTCCCTCCACTCCATCCCCGAGATGATCGACTCCCAGGGGGTTCCGCTTCTAGTCCCAGTTCAACAAACCCCCATCGATTGTCCCCAAACAACTATTTAATTCTTATCAGACGAACTGCCGGCGATCCTCCTGGTTGAACGATCGGGCCAAGGGATTATGCTCAGAGGTCGGTTGTATCGGAATCCGAAAGCTCCACTCCCCGATAATACTATAATGATAATAACAATAATGAGCCGACGAAGGCGACAGACAGCGAACGTGACACAGAATTAAGAGTGTGACAATAATTGAATATATGACAAATGGCCAATAGCGGTATGAGTTAATATCGTTTTGTCAAACACAATTAGTTGGCCAAGTCGGACAGTAGCTTGAAATTTGAGTGGATCCGAAGCTTGAGGCTTGTTATGATTGAATGATTTATACGGGGAGATACTATATGGAGGAGGCATTATTGAGTGGTAAGTACGAATTTTTATTCAATTTGAATCTTTCATTGAGTGGATGCTGTTAATTTTTATTGTGAGCAAAAATTCTACTTATAATTATTATGTGTTTAGTAATGTGTTTATTATGAGGTTTAACTATGAAAACTGTGGGGAAAATAATTATGATATAGTTCCTAAAATTAAGGATTAAATTGTTTGTTTCTTTAGAAGATTTTTTTTTACATCTATTGATCTTTTAGATGCTGAAAAAGGAGATAAAGTTTAAAGTCTAAAGTCGATTAATTTTGAAACCAAAAAGGGGTGATTAATGTTTAAAAAAGTATACATTTTAATGCTGAGAAAAGGAGATTAAATCATAAATCGATTTATTTTGATTTTTTCCTGTACAAAAGTTTTTTTTTCAAAGGCGTAAATCAAGACTGCAAAAGAGGATCAAAATATTTATATAAAAGATCAAATTTAAAGTAATCTTTGATTTATTAAATTCTTTAATTTCCCTAGTTCAACCAAAGTTAGAATTCAAACTTTAAAAAGTTGTTTATCTTTCTTTTAAACCTGTAAACAATATTCCCTGGGTTCTACCTGCGTCAATTCCCTAGCCTTTTCTCAATTTCTCACCTCTTATCGGCTTGGGGGGGTTATTTTTGGGAACTTTAATTAAATGAATTGCTCTCTGCTGGCTGAGCATATTTGATCTGTGAATATTTAACAAGAAGAAGGCTTATTTAATTATTTCTTCGCATTGCCAAGGCAAACAACAAGCACTTGTGGCTGGGTTCTATTATTTAGGTGAGCAGCCAGGAGCAGCAGCAGCGGATCGCTTATCGCACTGCCGCTTGAGTGGGTGTTTACCAGAGTCATTGCCATGGCCTCTCCGACCTCCCCCCTCGATCTTGCCCGGATCCGGCGTAGGAGGTGTTGCTTACCCGTGGCCCGTTTAGAGGTTATATTGTCTTATTTGCACCGATTTTTATGGGTCGCCGCCAACGGTTAACAGCAATGTGATTTCATGTTTGCCCACAAATATTGAACCATCGGTAATGCGTAATCTTTGAGGTCCTGGTTAGCACGTGAAAGGGATCGTTACCAAGGTCTTGAGATCTCACCACCAGAGATGAGATGAGTCACCACCATGTGTCCGGAGGAGCTAAAGCTGCAGCGTACTAGGTGGCAAGTTCTTTATCTCTGGACAACATCTGGCAGGCAGTAGACAGTTGCTTGTGTTTGGATCGTCACAGCGTTAAAAAAGTTTAATTAATTAAAACAAAAACAATATGGCGCTGTGGGCTATGCAAATAGAAGTGAGCAAATATCGCAGATAGAATTGCAAATAATCGAAATTAAAAACGTGTACGGTTGTTATTATTATTATTGCGCTAGATAATCGCTCCGTTCGAGGAGTCTCAAGTGGCTGGCCGTCTAAATTTAAAGCGATGACAGACGAACGAACTGGGATGGCCCCTGAGGTCTATCTTTTGGGTCTTTTGTGCTGCCTTCTTGGCCGCATTTTTAATAATATTTGGCCAGGCCAGGCACTAAATTCTTATCAGTTTTGCTAGGAGGCGGCGTACGTTCGCCTTCAGTGACGTCTTTCGGCTTTTCGTATTTGCTGCGTCCTAATATAATATGTTTAATATTTGCTCTTGCCACCGGGGCGTATGCGTAACGTGCAGTTAGCTTTTTACTGTTTTATAGAGAAGCGAAATCGTAGCGGAAGCTGCTGTAAAATGTCACTCGGCTGAGTCAGTAAACGACGCTGGCAGAGAGATCGGCGGCTTTATCGCCAATCTGAGCGACGTGTTGAACAAGAGTCGGCCATCTTACCTTATAGTAATTGCCAATCTTGAACATCGACATTGTTTGCGGCAATAATTTCATGTTATCAGCCAAGAATAAAAACGACGCCTCATGTAGATTGCTACAGATTGAATTTTAATATCGAATTTTGATATAGAAAGAACATAAAAACGGGTTTATGATATTTTAAAAAATATATAATATATTTTATAGATGGTAAAAGTAAGTTTCTTAATTGAAAATCAATAAATTAATCACTTTTTAAAGAGTTCTTTGTCTAGAAATAATAATTTATCAATCATAATAAACACAAGTTTAGGAAATTAATTAGTAAAATTAACATCAATTTCTTGATCAACTTCTTTCTTCATAAAATAATACCTAAAACACCTCATTCACGTGCTGCAAATATACCCATCATCGTGACAGACTTTTCCGCTTTGTTTTGCCAGCCAAAATAAAAGATCTGAGCAAGATCTCAGCTGGAACAAAAAAACTTGGAGTCGTAGTGTGATAATAAATCAGTTTCCCGCTTTTTTTCGGACTCATTTGGGGATGTTCTATGACAGGCGACTTACGTGGACAAGAGAAGATTTAAATAAATTAAGTCACTCTGCTTGCCAAGCAAAAAAAGCAAGATCCCTCCTATATATATTAGAGAAAAATCTTAAATAATTATAATAACAAGACACCAAAGCGTCTCAACTAGACAGGGAAAGTTATGACTCACAAAACGAATCGGTTTATCATGAAACAAAAATTATATTAAAATTATAAAGACAATTGATAAGGGAAATTGAGGGACAAAAGATTTAAATTATTTTTATTGTGAGTCAATTTATTTATAAATATTCAAAGGGATTAATCAGGCAAATATAATATAATTTCAATAATTTCTCAATGAATTTAAAATTGATTTAAAGTTGTTATTTTTAAGACACAAAGTGAGTAAGTAAATTATACAGATTGTACTATAACTTAGATTTTCTACATATTAATTATGAGGTGCTATAAATATATATAAACTTGATCTGTAATTATTTTCCCATGTGCACACAAATTGATGTATCGACGCTTGCCACCTACAATTGTTTATTTAGCTTTTTACAAAACTGGAAGTTCCAGTTCGATGCGTCTCAGTACACAGAAAATCTTGAGTCAAAGCTCAGAGAAATATTAAATAATCTAGAATTTAATCAATAAGTTTACTATGAGGAGCAGTCTTCAAGGAAGAACAGAAGAAAACTGTTTGTAATTCCTTCGCCAGAGCTTACTTTTGGCCAGCTTCCACTCGGGCGTATACTTGATTTTCTGAAAAGCATTTTATAGATGAAATCAGATTCTTCTTAGCATTCTGGATCCCTTTGTACAGCTTCTCCGTCACCCCAGATTTAAACCTAGAATAAACTTTCTTTCTTTTATTTTAAGTTTAATCTTAAACATACTTAAATTAAGTACTTTCCAGATTTAAATTAATTATTTTTATGGCGGCTAGTGGTGATATATGCTTACAAAAGCACAGCGATAGACAGTAAAAATCGAGTGTGCGCTGAAAAAAGCTATTGCGATAGCTCCGATCGGGAACAGGGCTGCTTTACTACCGACTTTGGCCTTTAGAAACTCATACGTTTGGCGCAATTTAAACTTTTAAATCATACAAAATTCATATTTCTGTTTATTCTTAACAATTAATTGTTAAAAAAGAAATATTAATCAATTAAAAATTAATGGAAAATGTTATAAAAGAAAAGAAATTAAAGCATCGCCCAGCTATTGGTGCTTTTCCCCTTAAAAGAACATTTGGTAAAGTCTTTCTTTGAGCAACAGATTTTCCCTGCACTCTTTGCAATTTCCTTTGTGGTCGCTGGCCGTCAGCAGAGGGTTTTTCCTCCGCCCCCCTTCTCTTTACGAGTTTTCCCGAAAAACGGTTAGCAGCGGCAACCTCAGCCTTTTCAGCCATTCACCTTGGCCGTCGTGTGCAATTAAAGGGAAAAGTCGTTTGCATTAAAAACCCATTTTGTGGATTTACATTGGCGGTTGCTCCATGACACTGTTGTTGCTATTTTTGCAATGTTTATTGTTGCTGTTGTTGTTCCTATTTCTGCCATGTTTATTGTTGTAGTTGTTGTTGTGGCTGTCTGGCTGTTTTTGTAGCTGTTGTTGTTGGTCTTAGAAACAGTTTTGATTTGCGTATGGCGAAACAGGACCTAACTAACACACGCACATAATTGCCTGCCATCTTAATGGATTCATGTCCTGTTGGTTGTTGTCGTTGTAGTTGTTGTTTTTGCTATCCTGGTCTTGTTGGTGTTTTTGTATGCAAAAGTTGAGCAACAGCCGCAGGCGAGGGGCCAAGGTAAAAGAGAGATAGGCACTAAGAATGCAGAGGTATTTCTAGGAATCGCTATGTTAGGGTTCCACAAATGAAAAATTAAGAAATATATATTTAAAATATAATATATATTTAGTTCTTTAAAAAGCGTATATATTTTAAGTATTTTCCATAGAATTTACAAAAGAAAATCGCTATTTAAAATGTTAAAATCTAAAAATTTACCGAAAATAATGCTGTCAACTTGTTCTTTATTTTATAATTTTAACAAACTAACTCCTTGATTTTTATTAGAATTTTTTTTATAATTTAAAGGCCAAAACTTAAAAAATACTCGATGTAGCATCCTTAAATGTTTCCTTTGAGTGCACACCCACACATCCCCACCTAAGCAATTAAAGGCCACAGAGTGAGGAAAAGAGAAAAAGAGGGGTTTTCCAGGATTTTCGTCGCCTGGCAAATTGCCCGCTGGCAGGGAGCTGATGGAGAAATGGATCAAGGAGGGGGCAGAGTTCAATCGAAGACAGTGCAACAATTTGAGTTTAATTGATGCCAGTCGTCGTCGTCGGCGTCGTCATCGAAGAGCGTGCGTGCGTTGGCATTTATGAGCTGTGCTGAATGGAGAGCTCCATTGGAAAGAAAGCCTCTTCTTTGGCCACCTGGCGAATGGACAATGACTGAGCCGTTGATTGGCAGTGGATGCCAGGTGTGCTCTCATCACCTTGATTCCCATTATTAGTCCCGTCTGCGTGCATTGAACTCTTTTCCCAGGCGGCAACAAGTGAAGTTCTATGGAAATTGAAGGGAAATATAAAAATATTACTCATACGACATGTGGTCTTTAAGAAACCTAGCTTTTTATTATATTTTTAGTTAAATACTTAACTTTTCTTTATTAATTACTTTAACTTTCCCGCAATAATTATCTCCTTAACCAACTTTTACTGGCAATGGTGAGGTGGAGCTTCCTCTGACTTCCAATTTGAGGCTTTTTTCAGGCGTTTCAACAAAGCTGGTGGCCTGCTGTGATTGCTGTTGTTGTCCTCGGGGGCATTGTTTACTTTGATGGTCCGTCCGTCCATCCCGCTGCGCTGACTGTTAACCCGAGCGCTATTTACTGACGCTGCGGTGGCTGCCCATTGCCATTGCTTTGGCTGCTGCAGCAGCTGTTGCTGCTTCTGCTGCTGCAACTGCCACTGCTCCTTGTTGGCCATTAATTTTGCAGGCTTTTGCGTGGCGAAAATGAAAAAAAAAACTGTTCACGCTGACTGTGCAGCCAGGGCCAACGCTTCTGGATAGATAGACAGGACAGGGCGCTCGATAGTGTTCAACCTTTGGCCTTCCCTTTGTCTCTGCGTCGTCAGCCCTTTGCAATCATTTCACTTTCACTTTTCAATGTTGTGCACTAAGAAAAAATTGGGATTTTTATCAAGGAAAAAATGTGGGGAAATATGTAAACAAATTGGGTTTATTTTCTTATATTTTTTAAAAGGGAAAACTATGTAGTAAACAGTTTTTGAAATCTAGAAAAAGAATTTAGAACCGAAAACTAAAGAACGTCTTCTCTAAAAATCAGTTTTATAAAGTTATGAAACCCTTGCTTACTTATTTATTTCTTTAATTATTTATTGTAATATCTCATTTAATTTTGATATAATTTTCCCTTAAAATTATTATTATTTATTCCCCTTTATTTTTCGCTTAGTACATTTTTGCTCTTGTGCTCATTATCGCGATTGTTGCTGGTGCTGCTGTCGCTCTGCGGTGGCTGTTGTTGTTATTTACTTTTTAATAATTACAGCTCTCTGCTGCAATTGTCCCTGACCACACGCTGAATGGGTCAGACAGAGAATGGGGAGGACAGTGACAGAGACAGAGGCTCCAGCTGGACGGACGCGTTGATAAATTGCAAGCACAACGGAGAGACAAAGAGTTGCAGCTTACGGACGACACCCACATGGAAAAGGACACCTCGCTTATTAGGTACAATCGGTGTCGAAATAATAACCATAAATTTTGAATGAATATGAAAATATATGTTAGTAGGTGAAGAGATGTGAAGGATGACTATCAAGGATATAGCAGGGAGACATTAATTGTATCTTAGAGGGTCATAAATTGATTGATTAGAATTATTTAGTTCTAATACTTTATAAATTCTTAAGAAAATATATTTCTTGACTTATAAATATTTCCTAAAATTAGACATTTACTTAGATAGAAACTCTGTTAAATAATGCATTTTCTTATGCTTATAAAACTTTATAACTTTTTCATAAAATCCCGAAAAATAATCCCCCAATCCTTGCGACAAATTTCCACTGTCTCATTATCATCTGCATTTCCTTGGACTTTTCCCTGGCGAAGGACGAACAATTTAATCAGTCGGCGGAGCGCAGAAAAGCTGATAATACCGTTATGAATAATTTACACGCATACCCACACACTCTCACACACACTCCCACACACACAATCGCAATGGAAAACGGAAACGCGTTTTATTATTGTTTCTGGTATTTGTCTTTTCTGGTTTTATATATAATTAATAAAGCAGACATCAAATAAGAGAGCACTTGTTGTTTACACTCCGCCCTTCCTGCGGATCCTTTATGGAGCCGAGTGTGAAATCGTTTTAATTAGTCGCGGTAACTTGTTGCGGCCGAAAATGTAATTTGTCTGAGAATGGGCATTTCTCGAGTGTCACATTCAGGCGCAGGATTCCCGCTGGTCCAGAGAGTAGCGTTTCCTCGCGATTTGTGTCAAAATCAATGTGCGGCCGCCACCGCAAATATCATCTATGAAAGATGGCTGTGGTGGAAGCTAATATCGAAGTCAACCGCAGACACGCAAGACCGCAGTAAATGGAATAACCAGAAATGGCCATTGAATACTAATATGATTTAAGGACGAATTTAGAAAGGAAACTTGGGGAAAATAATAGGGGAAATAGAATATTTATGAACATAAGAGAATTATTATAGTTTAATTACAGAAAAACATATATTATACTATGAAATAAGAGGTACTCGAGGTCTTTTGAGTAAATTAAATCATTTTGATATCAATTATGGGGCTCTGAATATTTAATTTGTAAATTTAACATATAGGAAGGCGTAATAAAAATGCTGCTGGATAAAATTGAACAGAAGAAATGTTGCTATAGGAACATGTAGAGCATCATTCATTGATCTATACAATCATTTAAGTTTACATTTTGTTCAAAAAAGTCCTTAAAACAACATCCTAAAATTATAATTCAATTATTGCCACATAATTATATTTTAAAGCAGTCTTTATTATACATCTGCGGTTCGTTTTAAAATACATATGTCATTTTTTCCCTTAAAAATAACTCAAATGATGCCTTTGTTTTTATTAAAAATATAGCTAAGTTCTATAAGATCTTTTATAAAATCTCAAACTAAAATTAAACATATTTCTTGTCTTTACTTAACAATAAAACATTTAATTTATAATTTAATTGCAAAGAAATATTTCATTAAATACAATTTTTGGTTAAAGAATTAACTATTAACTTTTAAAAACATATTTTGTGATGTGTTCTTGGTCTCTTAATGTATACATTTTGATTATGCCAAAATACAAATTAACTTATTTAATAAAACAAACTTAATTTATGATTTTATGTAATTTTGTTCATGTTTTCTAAGGACTAGTCTCAGTAATTCGTTCAGAAATCTGTATTTCCTTTGATCGATCTGCCCGCTTTCGACTGCTTCTTCTGGAGAACCACCTGAGCTTGGATCTCCTGTGTGCCGCACTCAATTCCGAGCCCAACTGTGTGCACTCCCTGCTATTGGCCATCTTCTCCAGCTCTTTATCCAGCTCCAAATCGCTGGCATTGAGTATTTGCGCGACATGGGCCTCGTCGATGGTGCCCTTGAAGATGAGGGGATAAGGCCACTCGTGGCATATCGTGGGTCCACTGTAGTCTCTCAAAGCCTCGATCATCCTGTCCAGGCGTAGCATCTCTTCATGGTCATCGTTAAACTCCCGCACCTCGTCCAGCAGAGCGGCTACATCGGATTCCAGCACCTGTGTTCGGGGAAGGTGAAATTGGATTAGCCGTGGAAATCGCTTATTTTGCTCGATTTGCATTGGTTGTGCTGCTGAAAATGACACTGACAGCGGCAGTGACGGCGTTACGGTCATTGATAGCCTCACCGGCCGCCTTGCCTTCCTCCGTTATCCCCTCCTCCATTTCATTCATTTACCTAGCGCCCAAGCCGTCTCGGATTTCAGCTGCTATATCTTTTGGTGGACCTCGTCAGTAGCGTCTCTCTCTATTAGTGCCCAATTAGCGGAGACTCGGAACTCGGAACTGGGAACTCAAAACCCGGCCAACTAAGCCCATGTTAGGTGCATGTTAGCAGAAGGAGAACAAGCCAACACCCCCTCTGAAAACAGTCTTTAACGCAAAAATAGGTCTTGAATATGAGGTATATTTTTTAAGAGGCTCAAAAGAATTAAATTATGTTTAAAAAATATTATTAAAGGGAATGTGAAAAGTATTTTACATCTTAATACCACAAAGTATAAATAATTTAATAAAACAGATACTTTTCAAAGTAGAATTTAGAGTTTAATATTTTTTAAAAATATATTTCAAGGCCTTTAAGGTTTATAGGTTCTTCCTATAACTTTTCCAGATAATCTCCTCCTATTTTCCTCACCCTGACTGCCTGAGACATCGTTAAACCATTCACTTGCCTATGGCCAAACCGACATTGTCTAATTAGCGGTGCAAGTAATCACTGCCACCTCCATTTACCACCCCCTAGAGGCTACACCCAGGCACATGCTACTCCCCCCTATTTGCTATTCGAACATTTTGTTCCCAATAGCGAGGCTATAATTGCATTAACATGTTCCAAATCGCTGCAGCAGCTGTTAACAGAGTTGGCCGGCAACCAGCTGTTAAACAACAGGTGATAACAGGTGGCAAGGTGAGGGAAATGGGCAGAGAAATGGAACGGGAAATGGCGACAACAACTAGATACAAAAGGGCAAAAGGGGTTAATGGATTAAATAGTTCGTTGGCAGTGATTAAAGTGACTCAAGAACTTAGAAACTTTAGAAATTTGTGAGCCAAAGTGTTACACTTTTTTTTGGGGGATAGCAAAATTATTAAACAAATTTTGAAGTTATAGAAAATTTGCAGTTTAAATTTGATTTTTGTAAAATGTATTTATAAATATTTGCATAAACTTTGTTCAGTGCCTTGGTTATCTTTTACAGAAAGCAATTGGTAAATAACTGATAACATTCCCTGAGAGATCGACTGATAAGAGAAGTGGAAAGTGGAACAAAGGCCAGATAACAGGGGTGAGATGGAGAAAGGGGGCAGTATACTCTGTATATAAAGATATATAGTACTCTAATACGAAGATATATAATGAAGTAAAACATAGGAAAGACAACCCGTACATATCTCTGTGATTTTGAGTAACTAAAGATATAATTCCCATTTCAGGAGGCTAAGAAAACACTTTTTTGTCTATTAATTCCCCCCCTTTTATTTACCAAAAACTCAATATGCAGATTAATCACACATTTTAGAACTTGACGAACGCGTCCCCGTAAATTCTCAACGTTGAGCAGCATTTGCCGCCTTTGCTGCACCGCCGCACTAATTGACGACGACGTCATTCTCCAATTTTTGGTTCGCGTTTGTATCTTTTTTTTACATGACGCTAATTTCAGTAATTTGTTGTTATTTTTTTGGTATTTATTTATTTGTTATTATTAGTCCGCTTTTGGTTTGTTCGTGGCTGCTTTTGTTGAGTTCGTTCAGCGGCAAATGGAATTCCGCTCGCGAGTAGCGCTCGCCGTTGACTGAGGCCTCTTCTTTCCACAAAAAATAATATTGTTTACGGGCGTCAATCAGCCGGAGACTTTAGTGTGTGTGCACAACCATGCCACACATTCACACACTTAATCATACACATTTGTTGAAGAGAACAAAGAACCTCGGACTAAGAGCATTAGTTTGAGCAGAGAAGAAAGCTCATTATCGCCGATATTTGTAGGCAAAGTCTGAAAGTAAACATGAATTTATTCAATTTAAATAAACAAAGTGACTAAGTAAAGATTTTGTTTATATTTTTATTAACTTAAAAATATTTTCTTGAATAAAATCAATTTTATTGATGCCTAGGCGACCCTTTAAATTTCTAAACATAATAAAGTTTACCTTTAAATAAGGCAAAAATAGTGTGTTGTTAGACACAATAAGTGGATTTATCTATTTCCAATTTAACAAAAACTTTCAATTACCAAAACTATTTATACAAATTATTTAAAATAAAATTTAGGACACAAATTTGTTACAAATTTAAAGAAAAAGGTTAGTACGCTTTCCAAAATCACTTCTTTCAAGAAATTTACCACCATAATTACTTTATTTACAAAGTCTCATTAAAGATTTTAAAGAATATTGCATTTCTGCTTCCCTAAAAGCAGGCACCACTCTTTGGAAAACCTCCTCCTGAACCCCCTGCAAGTATGGAACGAGTTTGCTGTGGCTTGCAACCTGAGAGCAGGTTGCCCAGAAGTCTGCAGCAGTTTCGCCGTATTCATATGCAGAACGCAATGATTTTAGAGCAGCTCTTGCTGCCTTGTCTTTGACTTTAATCGAGCTTTTGTTTGGCTCAACCCGAGCCTCATTCTCCTGCCACATCCACATCCTCACCCACACCCACTGCCATTCTCATTCTCATCTATGGTATCCCATATTGAACCCATCCCGCGCTGATGGCCAAAGCCAAAGCCAAGCCAAACAAGCATCAGCTGCCGGCCATTAAAATTTTAATTTTGTGCACCATTTGCCACCATCTTGGCCCACTGGGCACCGTCAAGTACCCCTGAAGTACCGATCCCATCTCGCCATCGCCATAGCAATCCCGTCCAAAGCCCTTGGCTTGAGCGATTATGTTGATGGCCAGGCGCCGAGCGCTGCTTACCTGTGCCAGTGCCAGTGCCGCTCCTCCGCCTCCTCCTCCACCTACTTGTCGATAATACGCTCAATTCAATTTGCATATTCAGTTGTCCAATGAAGCGCACACCACACAGCAGCAGTGGAGCGGTAGCGATCCCTCCCGGCCTCAATCCCGTCGCAAAAGAACCCCATCTCTCTCTTGCAGCACGTCCGTCCAGGCAAATCGCTTCCTTCTCCTTTTTTTTTTGTTTGGGTTGCTCTGAGCCATCCAGGCTGCGTTGGCCACTTGCAAGCAGCCGAAATGTGCCGCTGACAGCAACCCACGCATGAGCTGCATGAACAGCTTCAGTTTGAGAGGATGCACGGAGAGAAATGAGGGGTATTTGAAGGGGGGAAATCTGTGAAATTGAAGGAAGAAAATATATATTAATGAAATGTCAAAGGAATACTTTTTTATTTATAAATATATTCTAATTTTTCTATTGAATTTCGTAAGGTAAAATCGTGTAAAGAGACTTAACTTTATAGGTTCTTAAAACTTTATCCTTGAATTATTTCCTAAGTTCAAAAATCTATTCTTGTTAAGCCTTATAAAACTCTTAAAAGAAAGAAATCCCTATACTTGCCGTGCACTTGCAGATGCCTGGTTCCTGGTCGTGCTGCTCCTTTGAATCCTGCCAGTCGTCCTCACCTGCTGTTAGTCCATTACGTTAGCAATTTAACTTGCGCCACGTAAACATGATTATCATCTTAAGTGTGCAGCGTGTGTGTGGGTGCAATGTGCGTGGCCCGGAATCCTGGCGAGCGTTTCGGGTAAAAACTTCGCCGCCAGCTGCGGATTGTAAGCTCGTTGGCTCGCTGTTTAACAAGTTTCAATCTGCTTAAAACTGCAATTAATTTAAACGCTTTCTTTTCGCCCCCCAAAACTCATCCACCCCTCACATAATGGCCGAAAACAGTGCAAGAACAACAGCTTCGCAGCCCCAAATCCGGATTTCAATCCGTTTAGAGTGCTGCCCTAATTGAGCTTGTCAAAATCAGCCCAGCAGCAGCGAGGACATTCAGCTGCAGAATCCCGGACTCCCGTGGCCGGTGCTGACCAGGTGTTTTTCACCCGGCCAGGCCCCGTGTCACCGGCAGGTGATTCGGGTGTCCAATGCGGCTGCTGATCCCGTTCAAGCAGATTGCAGCCGGAGCAAACACACACAAACGATGGATGTAGGCGTGCGGGAAAATTGCAACAGCCGCTTGATTAATTTGGGGGCGGTTCCCGGATAAAATTTGTGGGCGTGGCTGCAACGCAACACCATTTTAAGGTCCCCGCCACGATGATGATGGGTGTGTGTGCAGGGTAGCTGGCTTGACGAGGGTAGATGCGACACAGGAGGAGGTTTTGCTGAAGGGATTTAAGAAGGAAAAAAGAAAAACATTATTAATTTAATTCATTTTAATATTTAAAAATATTCTCAGTTAAAAAATTTGATTTAATAGCTTTAACAACTATTTTAAAAATCTCTGAAAATAGAAAATAAATATTTTAGATATCAAATTTCTTTGAAAATTTGTTATTTTTCATGTCATTATCACTTTTATGGCCTTATTTCAAGGACATGTGTGAGTAGTGTAACATTCTAATTCAATGTAATTAATATTTCATGCAATAACATTTATGCATAACAGAAGAACCCACTTACAAGCCATAATTCCAGGGAATTTCAGGAATCTAATCCATTCCGTTGGCCCTTTTTGGCACTCTCGCTTGACAGGGTAAATTCCTATCCTGCAAAAACAAGGACCTCGGCAAAAGGCAAAGAGTCCATCAGACAGACAGAGAAAAAAAACATAGAGAGAAAAAAGGATAAAGCATAAGGACACACACAGCTACAGCTGCATTTATGAATGCAAATATTAATAAAGATATACGCACATACACACACTCACACAGACACGAAGGACTCTGTCAGAGGCAGCGACAGAAAGAGAGGGCAACACAAAGTACCGTTGACAAACCCATTATCAGGAAAACAAACCGGAGATTAACTTGGCAAAATGTCTGCAGACGTCGAAAAAACCGTCCATGGAGTGGCCAGCAAGTGCGAGCGAGAGCGGCTAACCACCACATGCTGAATAAAATATGAGCAGAAGCACACACACACTGAGAGAAAAAAAGAGGAGCAACAGGACACACTCACATTCGATGCTATAAAAGTGACACATGAGCGTAATAACAGCTAAGACCTTGCTAAGCATCCGGCAGTCAACAACCACTTGCTGGATCCAAATCCGAATCCGAATCCGGCGCTCATCCTTGCCTAGTGTCCCCATACTCCTCCATTTCCAGCCATCCATCCATCCTTCCTGGACGAGAGCATCAGCATCCCCGCCTGGTTTTTGGGCCGTCGCTGCACTCAGCGTGATTACAAATTATAACGTCTGAGCAATCGCCGTCAGCTCGGCTGCAGTGTGTGTGTTGTGTGTGCGAAAGGGGCGGAACCCGGTTACCGCCCATAGGAAATATAACTCCACAACTTTTCAGAGGGGGTTACTGAAAAAAAAGAGTGGTATTAATAATATAATAAATATTATACATTAAAAATAATTTACCTTTTATTAATTATTCCAGAATTTAATTCACAGAGGTGCCTTAGAAGTTGCTGTTGACTATAGAAAATGTTTAACTTGAAAATTAATTAATTCAACATATAATTCTCAACTTAAAATACAAATAGAGTAAAGGAAGATATCATTAAATATTTTTAAACACATTTTACATTGATTTTACATACAAATTTAAGCAGGAAAACACCAGAAATCTGCTAAAATAACTAAAAGTCATTGATTTAAAGGCTAACAAATGTTTATTAAACCTTCACAATATCAATAAATAAACAAATAGTATAACATTTTCCCAAGTGCCACTTGCCAAATGCCGCCAGCTGTCTTCCAAGGGAAGCACGTCCTAGAGGGTTGAGGAACGGTTAACGAATTTGCTTGCACGCACCGCTCGCCAGATTCCGCTCCGCTCCGTTGCCTTCTGGTGGTTGGCCAGACAGGATGCCCGGGCTGCTAACCTTGCCCCTGGTTGGTCCTGTGCAACGTCCATCCCCCTTGGCTGACGCAACCGCCGCATCCTCATCCTCATTCTCATCTTCATCGTAGTTCTCCCCCCTCTGCTTAGATAATTCCGTTAGCCTGCAGTGTTTTCGTTGTTGTGCCAATAACTTAATTATGCATTTGCCAGCAAATTGCTGTAAGCACTTTTTTTGTGCAACATTTAAAATGGCGTCTGCGCCTCCGGAAAGGAAAAGCATACCAAAAGGGTGGCGGGGAGAGAGATGGTGGCCACCTGTCTGGCGGCAGCTTTGCACTTTAAGCCAAAAATCCCAGGTGAACAAGTGTTTGTTGGGCTGTTTCCAAAATCCTTGGAGACTTAAAATCAGTTGCTTAATTGTTGGTGGGTCTGGGCTGCCTTGGAGCTATTTTTTAGTTAATTAATTAAAAATTTTCATTAAAAGCAAAATTAAAAAGAAAAATAAATACTTTTTGGGGGGTTTAAAAAATCTGCAAAAATTTAAAATAAACTGTAGGCTTCTCTACATTTACTCAAAATATTTAAAATACTTTTTTAAAGTCTAAACATACATAAAATTTTTCATTATCCTCTTTCAGACATCAAACTTATTGTTTTTAAATCTCTGGAGAATACGCCGGCATAAAATGTTTTACCTCAATTTTAGGTAGTCATTCCTTAAATGTTTCTGGCTCACTCAAACAGTTAAGCTCCTCTTCGTCTTCGTCCTTCCCCCCGGATTTGAATAATAATAACACAAACTATTTCGGGCAGCAATTGAGCAACCTTTCCGCTATCAGGACATGATGTCCTGGCATCTGCAACTTACTTTTACTACTCCACTAGGTTTATGACCACTTTTGCCCGGGAATCGCGGAATGGGCGGCTTTATGTGGGGGTTCCTTGTTGAGTGGCTGAGGAGACTGAGGAGCAGAAGTCTGGATCAGGACAAGTGGGCGGCACGTGGCAGAGTGCGCGATTTTTCAAGGCGCAAGGTCAAGCCGAAGGCGGAGCAAAAGTAACCCATTGTGGCTAAAAGGAGATGGCCCACGCACATCCCGCCTTGCACACAGACCTAAATCCTTTTTGATTAAATTCAATGGTTTATATCCAATATCCCCCCGAACATTTTATATGTCTTTGAAACGCATTTTTCTTAGCACAATCCCATTTTTTTTGTGCTGCTCCTGCTGCTCGGAAAACACACACATCGGCGGAGACATAAAACAAAATGGAGACAGTAGACCGGAGAGGAGAAAATAGATTGAAGTGTAATCATGGTTTTGAACTGCTCCTCGGTCATACATTTAATCCGAGCCAACGTAGCAGACACAAAATGGCCAAAAACGGCCAACGAAGTGAGAGAGAAAGTAAGCGTTTAGCTTGGGTCTCACTCCTGGCTTCCTACACTCGAAGAAATCAATATTTGATTGAGATTTTATAGATCAGAAATCATCCTAAAATATTTTAATTATAAAACATGAAATAAAAGTACAAATTATGGGTTACATGGCTTAATTTCCAAGTGAATTCAAAGCACCAAATAATTTTTAAGTAATCGAACTCAAATTTAAACTATTTCCAGTGTAAAAGACATACTTTTTCCCAGTGTCCTTAGTCACATATATAAAACAAAAGGACATTGTAATTGGAGGAGATTGGAGTGGGCCAAAGGGACGAAGAAAAGTTTGAGGGCTCGTGCGGTGATGCTTATTCCGCCTGACTGATTGGTGGCTCCTTTGTCTCCGCTCCCTGCCCAGGATATCTGTGTCCCCCCCCACAACCCTGCCTGCTTCTACGTACCATCCCTGAGCCGCTCTCAGTCTTCTCTGCTTTGGAGTGTTATCTAAGTTTGTTTGAATAAACTTAAGCGAATGTTTTGTAAGAAGATTTCCTTTATTGCCAGAGAGTGACTTGGCTCTGGTTGACAACCACATATGGCCACCAGCTCAAGCCAGGGCAAGGGGAGAACAGACAACTGCAGTTGCCTCCCCGAAACTCGCCCCCCATCTGGAGGAGCTCTTTGCTCGTTTCGTTCATTTTGCATTTTGTGTGAATATTTGTCTGTTTGACTTGGCTTCGCCCCTCGCCAATTGCACCAGAGTATATCTATCGTATCGATTCAATTCGATTCGATTCGATTCGATTCGGAGCTCTATAATTCCACCTTAAGCCAATTTAACAACGCCAGCAGCACTTGGCCCGGGGCGGCATCAGTGTATCATAATAAAAGCTATAATTTCAGCAATCTAGAAATACACCGGACACAAACACAAACAAACAAAGGCTTAGTGTCGTTCGTTCGATTTTGAAATAATACTTAATGGCCGTAAAATTATACGGTACGGCCAAGTGTCCTTCGGATCCTTCCGGTCCTTCTGGCTCTGTGGCCTCGGCATTTTGAGCTTACGACCGTAGAGAGAGAGTTTGTTGCCATAATCGTTCTGCGGTTTGATGTTTTGCCTTCCGAAAGATGATTACAAATAATCATACAGTGCGTTCTGCTGGGGTCGAAGAAGTCTAGAGATTTAGTTACTATTTTAGGCAAAGCTTAAATTAAGAGCAGGAATTGTTATGTAATACTAGTTTTGGTTTTAATACAGCTGGGACACTGGGGAAAATATGAAAGCTAATTAACAGCTATTTATGTCCTTGAAAAATTCCAAATAAATTATATTTGGTAGCAGAATTTATGCCTCAGAAAGCAAATTACAATTCAAATAAATAAAAAGTAAAACCTAAATGAAGCTCAAACAAAAAACAAACAAGTTTTCCTATTAATCCAATTATTTTATATAATTCTCTATCATGTTTTGTTTAAACTATATTTTCTTCAACTGCATTCTAACAAAACATTTAGCAATTTACTAAAATCTTTAGAAAATAGCAACAATCTTGATTACTTTCCCTAAAACCCTAACAATGAGCTCTCTTAACAGAATGTTAAATGAAGCCTTCACCCTTTGGATTTATGCAAAACGCTTCATCAATTTGCTGAGGATGTGTAAATAATTTTCCATTCTGCCAACACATGAGCACTGAGAGATCCTTAAACTATACTTAAGCTGACCCCAAAATGATTGAATATTCTAAAGCAATTTGATACACGGATACAGACTTACATCGCCCTGTCCATTCATCATTTTCAACTGGGGGTGGGCGAAGGAAGGAAACTTGAAGTATTTCCACAAGTATTTGATATGTGTCTATATCATTGTCTCAGCCTTTGTCCCTGTGCTTGGCCTGTGGTGTCGTCGATGTACTGCCATTGGGGCGTGTCGAGAATTTTCAACTCTCTTTGCTGGGACACAGGCTCTTAAAACGGTCATAAAGCAAATTGTGAAAAATTATTGTGTGTATAAAATTTAATGACATGTCAAAAAGGATATCCGGCATACGCTCACCAGCTCCTCCTCCGCTCCTCCCTTGCTCCTCGTTGGCTGTTCCTGCTCCTGCTGTTGATGTTGTCTTTGCTGGCTGTCGTCCTGGTCCTGGTTGACGAGCTGGCTGGGGACAAATGGCCGAGGTCCTGTGGCCATCAGATGCTCGTGGGCGGACGTGTAATGTCCTGTAAGTCCTGACAATTTTAGTCTAGTTGCCGGCGTATTTGTATTTACTTCTTTGTGTCCGAGGCCAAGACCAACACATAATCAAGCGCAACTTTATTATTTTGCCGGGGTTATTTTTATGTCCAGCTCAGCCCGGACTCAGTCCGGATGACTCCTCCACTCGTATATGTATATATGTATAACCATATAGAGCTGTGGAGCTGTCTGCTATGCGGTCTTTACGCCCGTCATCATTATGCTCTCTCGCCTTGGCCTGTCCGCTATTTGCCATTTGCCGACGCCATGTTCCGGGGCTGCACATTTTATAGTTTTCAAAAGTCACAAAAATGTCAATTGCTTGTCTTGTCCTCTTTTCTGCTTCTCCCCCGACGCCATCGCCATTGCCTTCGCCCCCGAAATGGCATTGAATAAATTATATTGTGGTCATAAAGTTGCTGCACCATGTTTACCACACAGATACTCGTAGATATAGCCATGCCCATGTCCATGTCCATGTTATTGCACCGCTAAAAAAATATTTGATATTTTATAAATAGTATATAAACGAAGGGGTAATAAGATTTATGGTTACATAAAATTAGGGACAGAATCGGAATGTGTCTATATGACTTGTGGAGAGGGTTTTAATAAGCATTTTAGTGAATTTTATAAATATTTTGTGGCATTGTGAGCAACTTCCTTGGCTTTTCTGCATTTATTTTAAATGGGAAATGCTTTTACAAACATTATAATAAATATAAAAAATATAAATAACATTTATAAATAATATTTAATTAAGATTTAGTTAAAATATTCATATAAACAATCAATTCTGCACCTCAGAAATTCTCATATCCTCAGAAATAGCACCCCCTTTTTTCTTTCCGTGCATCTGATGTCATAATGGTCGAGCAGTGCTGGTATCTTCACATCTTATCCTGCCCCAGGATCGCTCTATTTGCATGTGACCAAAAAAGAGAAAAGAAAGGAAAGGAGCAAAGCTAATCAGCGACTGGAATTGATTTTGTCCACCAACTGTGGTTGGATCAACAAATTACACCCACTTCAATAATGAGAGGCCATTAAGTGATAAATTATGTGACTCGAGGACTTTTTGAATTTTAATCAAGCTAAAATTCAAGGCACTTGCCATCGGGTCAGGGTCGAGGGCCATAATTTCACTTTCATTACTCCGGCAGAGCGCTCCCTGGAATGTCCTGTTAATGTGCCATGCTCGAGTGGAGCATAAATCTATTTATGCGGCTCTCCGCAGCTTTTCGCCGGCTAGAATCCTTGGTAATTGAAAATATTTGAAATAATTCATAAAATTTTTATGTGAAAAATAAAATGGAAAAAGCGTAAAACGAAACGATAGTTCTTCGGGTGGTTCTCAAGTTATCGTATAAATCGTATAATTTAGCGAAGATAATTGTTTTAATGATGTCATCATTTCGGCTTGATGGCGTGCTCACAAAATGGCTCCAACTGATTTATGCTGCCCACTCCCTTAGGGGGTGCCTCAGCTTTGTGCCTCCAGAGTGGAGGCGTCAGCCCGGGGCCCCTTGTGCACTTGTAGATACCGTGTAGATAGTGGCATACGTAACCAGTTTGCCGCTCGACAAAAGAGTAAATAACGGCCATTGTATGATTTATGTGGCCAAAACAAAGCGCAACAAATCGGACAACACGGGGAGAAACTTGAAAATAAATTGTTAATACATTTATTAGATTTTATTTTTAAATTTGTATCTAGAAAATTTCAATGATTGGAATTTATATTTAACAAAATTCAAATACTTAAACAACTTTTCTTATTAAAATCCTAAATAAATATTTTTATAGTGCATGAAATCAGTTCACTACCTACCCGGGGGCGCAATGAGACCCGGGCCACCTGAGTGCCCCAATCGCTATAAGCAAACGGACAGACGGACGGACAGACTGTCCCTGCTCCACATCCACAGCTGGCAGGGCGAGATTGTGTGGGCGCTAACCACTTGAAAACGTTAAATAAGTTGTCTAACCACACATTAAACCAATTTGGCACTGCGCTGGCCGCCTGTCTGGCACCTTGGATTGGGCCAGGCTCCTGCCAG
Organism: Drosophila anomelani; assembly: GCA_035045905.1. Lineage (NCBI taxonomy): Eukaryota > Metazoa > Arthropoda > Insecta > Diptera > Drosophilidae > Drosophila > Drosophila anomelani. The sequence goes on from JAWNOO010000165.1 coordinate 19,605,974, forward strand.
TTCCTCCTCCTCCGACTCGGCAACACACCACTCCTTCTTGGACCCGCCCACTCGACGAGGTCCCTGGCTGCCATAAATCATAGGGCGACCCACGTATGTGACTACTTGGGCTAGGGGATCGATAAATTATTATTAGTTGGTCTGTCCAACCGTCCTGCGGTCCCTTCTGCTCCTCGTTCGCCTCCTGGCCCATCAGCTCGTCCTTGTTGGAGGCGCGTGCAAAGGAAGTTGTTAGATCCCCGAAAGGAGCGCTGACCGAAATCCTTGGCTCGCTGCGGTTCAAATGCCTTTTAACTTAACAACTTTTTTTTTTTGTTCCTGCCGCTGCTGCTGCTGCCAACACCAAACAACTACCCACACCTCGGACCCTAGCACAAACACACTCACAAATCAATGGGTGACTTGGCTCCTGGCGGGTGGCAGCACTGAGGGAAAATATCAAATAAATAAATTGTTAATAAATGTATAAAACTTTTTAGTTTAATTTAGGAAAATATGCGATGGAGAAATTCTTTTGAATAAATATATTTCTCAGGATTTCTATAATATCTTTGATTTCTTTCAGTGCCTGGATAAACGGGGTGGGCTAGGACCTGGCAGGCCAGGGCGAACCCTTAACGTTGTGTGTAAAGTGGACTTGACATGAGATTAACATCTTCAAAAGCATAGCTTAAAGTATTTGTTAGAGTTCGCCGAAGTTGCGCCCGGCTGCGGACAAGGTGCCAGGTCCTGGGATCCAGGACAGGATCCCGGGTCGAGTCCCAGCCCCAGCCAGCTGACCCTTGCCCCGCGTCCACCTCGATTTTGGATAATTGCGTTCTTGTGCGCTGAGCCATGAGCTTAACTGTTGCTGTCATAACTAAGCGAAAAGGTACACAATTTATGGAATCGAGTCCTTCTCTCACTCCAATCCCAACAGGTGCGTGGCCGGCCGGGTCGGATACACATAAATACTCTCAGTTTATATGGTATAACAATTTTTGTTGGATTTATTCGTTGATTTCAATCGTTAAATAATAGCAAAACTTACGGCCTAGTAGTGGTTGGTGGGGTGAGAGCATTGTTCTAGTCGTGAACGAGCGTTCAGGTACATGTGCGGCCGGAGGCCTCCAGATTCCAGATCCGAACTTACAGGGCGCGACGGTGACGCAGCTTCAGGCGGCGCACAGTCTTGTACTTGTAGCCTTCGTCGCCGAGGACGGCAGAGTCCTGGGCCACTTCCTCGACGGGCGCATTGGCGACCACCTCCTCGGCAGGCGGCAGGTACTCGCTGGGCAGCTCGGACACATCACGTCGCTGGCGGTACTTCAGACGGCGGACCGTCTTGTACTGATATCCATCGGCGGCCAGAACGGCAGAGTCCTGGCTGGCTTCCTCAACTGGAACCTCCTCCACGGGGGCATCAGCAACAACCTCCTCAGAGGGGGGCAGGTATTCGTTGGCAATCTCGGACACATCACGGCGCTGGCGGTACTTCAGGCGGCGGACAGTCTTGTACTGGTATCCATCGGCGGCGAGAACAGCAGAGTCCTGGCTGGCTTCCTCAACGGGAGCCTCCTCGACAGGAGCCTCGGTGGCAACCTCCTCAGAGGGGGGCAGGTATTCGTTGGCGATCTCGGACACATCACGGCGCTGGCGGTACTTCAGGCGGCGGACAGTCTTGTACTGGTATCCATCGGCGGCAAGAACAGCGGAATCCTGGCTGGCTTCCTCAACGGGAGCCTCCTCGACAGGAGCCTCGGTGGCAACCTCCTCAGAGGGGGGCAGGTATTCGTTGGCGATCTCGGACACATCACGGCGCTGGCGGTACTTCAGGCGGCGGACAGTCTTGTACTGGTATCCATCGGCGGCGAGAACAGCAGAGTCCTGGCTGGCTTCCTCAACGGGAGCCTCCTCGACAGGAGCCTCGGTGGCAACCTCCTCAGAGGGGGGCAGGTATTCGTTGGCGATCTCAGAAACATCACGACGCTGGCGGTACTTCAGGCGGCGGACAGTCTTGTACTGGTATCCATCAGCGGCAAGAACAGCGGAATCCTGAGAAGCTTCCTCAACGGGAGCCTCCTCGATAGGAGCCTCGGTGGCAACCTCCTCAGAGGGGGGCAAGTATTCGTTGGCGATCTCGGACACATCACGGCGCTGGCGGTACTTCAGGCGGCGGACAGTCTTGTACTGGTATCCATCAGCGGCAAGAACAGCGGAATCCTGAGAAGCTTCCTCAACTGGAGCCTCCTCGACAGGAGCCTCGGTGGCAACCTCCTCAGAAGGGGGCAGGTATTCGTTGGCGATCTCAGAAACATCACGACGCTGGCGGTACTTCAGGCGGCGGACAGTCTTGTACTGGTATCCATCGGCGGCAAGAACAGCAGAGTCCTGGCTGGCTTCCTCAACTGGAGCCTCCTCCACGGGGGCATCAGCAACAACCTCCTCAGAGGGGGGCAGGTATTCGTTGGCGATCTCAGAAACATCACGACGCTGGCGGTACTTCAGGCGGCGGACAGTCTTGTACTGATATCCATCGGCGGCCAGAACGGCGGAATCCTGGCTGGCTTCCTCAACTGGAGCCTCCTCTACAGGAGCCTCGGTGGCAACCTCTTCAGAAGGGGGCAGGTATTCGTTGGCGATCTCAGAAACATCACGACGCTGGCGGTACTTCAGGCGGCGGACAGTCTTGTACTGGTATCCATCGGCGGCAAGAACAGCGGAATCCTGGCTGGCTTCCTCAACGGGAGCCTCCTCGACAGGAGCCTCGGTGGCAACCTCCTCAGAAGGGGGCAGGTATTCGTTGGCGATCTCAGAAACATCGCGGCGCTGGCGGTACTTCAGGCGGCGGACAGTCTTGTACTGATATCCATCGGCGGCCAGAACGGCGGAATCCTGAGAAGCTTCCTCAACTGGAGCCTCCTCCACGGGGGCATCGGCAACCGCCTCCTCAGAGGGGGGCAGATATTCGTTGGCAATCTCGGAAACGTCGCGGCGGTGGCGCAGCTTGAGGCGGCGCACGGTCTTGTAGCGGTATCCATCTTCTCCCACAGCTGCGGAGTCTTGGGCCAGCTCCCCGAGCGGGGCAGCGGCGCCAACTTCCTCCGCTGGCGGGATGTACTCGTTCACGATCTCGGAGACGTCACGACGGTGCCTGGCTTGTTCGACGGGAAGCACTGCAGCCGTCGCGGCGGCAATGAAGATGCACGCTATGAACAGTTTCTAAAATGGGGATGGGAAAAGGCGGTTAGATGGAGTAGTCCTAGTGGAGGAGGCCGTCCTGGCCCTGCGATGGATATTCACCATGTTGGTATAGATCTCCAAGCTAATTGCTTTGACGGTGGAATCTATGGGTCGAATGATTAATCGTCGCAATTTGTCGGCATATTTATACGCTCTAATGTTTGCCAGCCGCAGTCCAAACAATGGCCAGCGGCTCGGGCTCGGGCTCTATTTGCCGGCAAACAGCAGCGGAAACCGAATCGAAATCGAAACCAATTCCGATACCGAATTGGTAACAAAAGCAATGAACCTGGCCAAAGCCCAAACATGCGCCACTCAAGCCCTCAAGTGCCCCCGTCTCCCTCATCGCCGAACAACAGCGTCTTCTCGCATAGATTAAGACGAAATGGAAGCCGGTTTGGTACACACGCCGGCACAGTGGTAAAGTTGGGTAAAAAAATAAGATATATCTTATAAGAACTATCTCAAGCTCTTTTATAAAGTTTCTAGAGGTTTATAGATAAAGCTTGCGTTTAAAAAATAACTAAAATCTGCAAAAATAAGGGGGCACCCGGATTTGAACCGGGGACCTCTCGATCTGCAGTCGAATGCTCTACCCCTGAGCTATACCCCCAACTGAAAAATTTAATAATATTATAAAAATTAAAGTATATTCGATAAAAGACCGAATAAACTAGTAAACATTTAGATATCATGGTGATATTATTGTCCAAAGTATGAATAGCTCATCCCACGGTGCCCAGGTGGAGTTGCCCGAAGATTGCCGTGTACAGTGCGGAACTAAAATGCTCGGCGTTTCGCTTTCGCTGTCGTTGGCCGCTTTGCTACTTCGATTCCATTCGATTTGATCACCATAGCGTAGCGTCAGCTGTGGCTTCACGGTCAAGAGCGAGCATCGGGCCCTCTTAACAAGATCTAATGCAAAAGCACAATGGTTATTCGAATGTTTAAATGACAGCGTGTATACGTTATGGGGTTTGCGCTTACTCACCTCATATGGCATTTATTTATTAATAGTTTCGAGCGTTAATTTCTCAAGTGGCTATCGGTAATTTGCGTACTACACTCGCTTGGAGCTGGGAGTTCAACGAACCGCTCAAGATTGATGGCCTGCAAAAGGTCGCACGGGCAGCACGATCGTATTTGTTTAATGGGATTTGCTAATAAGCGTTGCTTATTTTCTTTCATTTCATTTGAGTCGCCAATATTTTTGTTAGCCAACTGGGAAAAGCGTGGCTCTTGTTTCTGTAGATCGATAATGTGGCAATATCGATAGCGGTAAGGATTTAGTGTTGCACAAACATGTGGCACATCGATATTATATTTTATTACCTTTTTGTTGGAAATATTTGCTTCTTGCTTGCATCTTTCTAAAAATTTTCAATGAATAACTTCAGAAATCAAATATAATTTCTGCCGTTTCCCCAGTTGAAACTAATTAATAATTTAATAATTTTGTTACTTCCTTCCCAACACGGTTTTCCTATCGACTCCTTGTCATCGCTTCCGGTGCGATCTCTAGGTCAAAATGGACGCCATAATATGGCGGCCATCTTGGAAATAGTTGCAATGTCAGCCATTTATGCTGCAAAATAAAGTGTATTCTGTGTTTGCTTTACTGTAAACCATAGCCCGTATCCCGTTAACTGGTCCATGTGGCCAGGATATCAAAGATCCTGCCGAAAATATGCTGCACACAGGACGTAACGAGCCAAGAAAACAACGGAGAGGCGAAGGAGCTTACAAGTTGGGAGCATGTTATGCTCTGGCGAAAAACTTTGGCTATGAAAATCATAAACTTGGCAAAACAAGCTTCGCTGGAAGACGACGAGGACGACAACGAGCAGGAGAAGGAGCCACCAGGAGCTGTGGCAGTAGCTGGTAACGGAGTTGGCGGCCAAAAGTTTTCACAAATCATGCATATGATGTCGGAGGCACTTTCACTTTTGGCGCTCCCGAGGGCGCTTACGAGCATTTTCCTCGCCCGCCGCCCGCTCCTTCCCGCGGCCTTGGACTAATTAAAGAGACAAAACTGCGTAAGTTTTTTCGGTTTTTTTCAAGAGTCATCGTCTCGAGTCTTGGCCTGGCTCAAAATGTGTGTCAAGTGGCAAGCAAAAGCGAGTGCAAAACAAAGCAAATGGGGTGTGCAATCTGCTGTAAACAACCATAAATTTCGCCAGTTTCGGCTCGAGTTGCTAGGGGAACTATCGCCATCATAAAGGGGACCACCATATCCAAGTATCCAAAATGTGTGTGTGGTATGTATGGTGTGTGCATGACTCCCTATCGGATCCCCGGGCAGCCGCGTCCTTATCGCAATCACTCACATCGCCACTTGTGAAATCATGGCAGGCCACCATTGGAGAGTACAGGAGAGCTTCTATAAGAGGAATTTTCTGTCTGTAGATTCAAATTGGACTATAAAATCGTATTTTCTTCCACTTTGGAATATATTTTAGACACTTTTTGGGCAGGTTTTATTAAATATACTTATCTTTATCATTAACTTACTTTATAAAAACAGTTTTAGCCAGCTTTATAAAGAATATTTTCCAGCTTCTTATGGTTTACATAATTTGTATGATCATTTTCCTAGGTTTATTGACGTTAATTTATATATTTATTTAAAATTTCGAATTGGGTTTCCATAAGAATCTGTAAAAATATCTTTTAAGATGGCAATTTAAATCTTTATAAAGTTCAAATTAACACCAATTTAATTGTTATAAATAGAATTACTTCTAAGACGTTGTTGCAAAGATAAAATTCTACCATTATAGCTTGGGATTAAATATGATTTTGGTAAATAGCCCCTCAGTTCCATCATACTTTTGGCATATTTTTCACATTATTTATTAAACATGTTTATAGAGATTCCTACAAATGCATTCCATATAAATCTTATTGAATATAAGTCCTTTTTTTTCAACCTATAAACATAAAATAAGTTCAAACAACGACAGATGGCTGTTCAGATCAAAGGACCTCTTACTGTATTATATTTTTTTGAGGTTTTGGTTTCGAACCGAAAAGTATGTAGCGAAGCATAAACATCCTATGACACATTATAATATGTATAAACGATGTTTCATGACAATCAATTTGTTTCAATTCAATAGACACACCCGCTAGGCGCACACACACATGAGTGTGTCCGTGTTGTGCTCTCATTTATGTGATTATTTGATTTGTGTGTTGACGTTGATACTCCGGGCACAGATTCGGAGCCAGAATATAACGAATTTTATGAACTAGAAAGTATCATTAATTTAATACGCATTCGCATACGCAAACAAACTGATGATGATATGATGCTTCGGTTCGATGATGATGAGGATGAGAATGGGAAACCGGGGGATGTGGCTGCTATGGGATGTGGCCGTTAGTTATGCTCTTCTGATCATTGTAATGTAAATACGTAGCGACCCCGGCCGCGTGCAATCATAAATAAACATTCGACACAAACACAATAAATGTCAAAAAGTTTCGCCATTATCCACTCGCCAGTTAATGTCCTTGTCGCTGTTGTCAGCGTCGTCGTCATCGCGTTGCCGTTGTCGTCTTGAAAGCGAGCGGCGCTTTATTATTTTAATGATTTCGCAGTGCCCCCTCTTCCCTCCTGTCAGCGCTCCAGTCGTGTCCTGTCCTCTGGCCTCCTCCTGTCCACTCCGCCTCTCCTGTGGCATTGTGTTTACATTTGTAATTCAATTCGCGACCGCTCCTCCTTCCCAAAAAAGGAGAGCTTCACCATCGCCATCGCCATCGCACATTGCCATCTCCATCTCCGTTCGCTTGTTATTATTTTACATGTCGTTCGCTGCTGGCTCACTATAATTTATTAGCAATTTGCATAATTTTCTTTTATAAAGCATTGCCACTGTTCTCCGTGCTGCTGCTGGCTGCCGCCAACTCTTTTTGGCCCAGTGTTATGCAAATGTCCCCCGGCCGTAATACCCTGTTCTTCTCTCCCTGCTCCACTTGGTTTACGGTTATGCACGATCGTTATCAATGGGCATTTTGTTGGCCCGATTATTGTCTGAATTCATCAAGCAATTTGCATTCACAGCTGCCGCCTATCCACAAGCTGGTGATTTTCACTGCCAAGGCAAGGTCTTGGATCTTTGGGTTAGTTATTAATAGGTTTGAAGCAGCTGCTCTTGCCCGTTCTATTTATTGGTTGAAAATGAGTTTGAGGTTCTAAAATATTAGAAAAATATCAAAGAGTAATTTTCCGCATTTATTTAAGAGTTTAAAAATATTAATTATACAAAATAAAAGCTCAAAATATAATAGTTCTGGTGATTCCTAATAAATTTCATTCAAATTAATATTTAAAATATATAAAAGAAGTTATTTCCTATTCTGAAATATTTAAATAAATATTTAAAATACTTTCCAAAGCCATGACAGATTCTTAGTGCCAGGATCATTAACCTTTCCTTTCCTTTACGACTAATTTCCTTGATTGGTCTAATGAAAATTGGTTTATTTGCAGCATCATGTCTTGCGAGGGAAAAAGAAAACAATAAACAAAAGTATCTTTATTATCCCTTAGTGCTGCCAGAATTGTTTTTATTTTTCCCCGCTTTGTTTTCCTTTTACCGAGTTGAAACTGAAGCTGGAAGCTGAACTTTGGCTGCATAAACAATTAAAAATTCATTTTAAAACTTTTGGCCAAAGATAAACGGAGGATGACGGTGAGCGGGACTCACTCTTAACCCTCCCCCTTCGGAATCAGTTAGCTCATTAAACCCGCCACATGGTCTTGTGGTTGGTCCAACTTTTGACTGTAGACAAGCGTGTGGATCATTACGCCGTCTTGGCCAACTGCTTTGAAGTCGATTTTAAAGGAAACTAAGCGAAACTATTTAAAATACCATTTGCTGGGCGAATCAATCGGCTGCGGATGAGTTTTGTAATTAGGCGGCCGGCACACAAGCACACAAACACCCCAGCCCACAACGCCCCCACATAATGTATATAGACTCGAGTCAACGTTATTTCATAAACACGCTCAAGTGATTTGGCAAACTTCCGGGGGCCAAGGATTGTGGATTTCGGGGTAGGGAGTTTCGGGATCTGCCCTTTGAGACAGGGCTGCCAGTGTTTGCCCCATGTTCTCTGTTGTCTGTTTGCCCTGCCAGGCAAAGGTCTCGCTCCGGGTGGGTCCACTGTTTGACTTGAAGGTATTAGAAACTAATTTGTACAGCAGCCAAGGCAGCCGCAGCAGCAGCAGCAGCTCGACAACCAAAGCTAACCAGGATACAAACAACAATTGTTTGCCTGTCCATCCATCTATCCATCCCGGGCTTTGGCCCTTAGTTGGCCATCCACTTTGGTCTTAGGCACATCACATCGCTGTTTCGGGTTTGGCCCTTTGGCAGGAAGACAATGAGCAAAAAATCCAAATCCAAACGCAAAAGGCAAAGGCTGGGCCAAATCCCCAACAAAAGCAGCCTGAGCAGCAGAATGGCTAAATCATATGGCCATGGCTAAAAGGGACCTCTCTTTCTGTCTCTGTGACAAAAAAAAAGGACTCTCGTCTCGTCTCGTCCAGGCTCGTTTTTAAGTCGCTTGCGGCTTAAATTTTCTTAAATGTTACATTGTCTCTGGCAGACGACAGAGTCTCTCCGTCTGCGACCCGGACATGCCGGTCTTTTTATGGTTTTAACTAAACAATCTCCTCACGAGTAAATATTTTCGGGCATATTTTACCAAGGCAAAAAGCAGATGCAAAACTTTACAATGAACCCAGAGAGAGGCGACCGGCCAAGTCCTCTGGCTAAGTACATTTATCTTTAAGACTAAAAACCATAACAATTTGGTGTTGGAAATTTTGAGCTACGCATTGCAGAATTTATTCCACACACACACACAACACCCACATGGGTGGTGAGGTTCATGGTTTATCTGCCAGATATTCGCACAAATATTTACCCGGGTCGAACATTTTATCGGAGTTCGCAGAATATGCTTAGCTCAGCGAATTGTTTTCAGCTGCAGCCTCTGCCAGCTGCCCTTAAAGTTCCTCCTCTCAAGGGATAATTTAATTTAAAAACTAAAATTCTAAGGTTGTTTTTAGGGGGGAGTGAATAATGTGCAAAACTAATTAAAGCCTTCATTTTAAAGGTAAATTAAAATGGTGAGGGATTGTTGCTATGTAATTATTTAAGGTTTAGTTATCACTTCACTTTAAGGTCATCCCTGTATAGTTAAGGTTATCATATATTCGTGGACCTTCCTATCTTTGACACCTCTTGTGGCTACCACTTCAGAACCCTCAATTTTTTTTGGCCCACATCAGATGCCACTCGATCGCAATTGATGCGACGGCTGGCGGATAAATCAGGAGCCACTGCCCATATATATATTTGCAATGAATTTGCATTGATGATTGTTGACATTTAAAACAAATATGAATATATATATAAATATACAGACAGATTTCAATATCAATTTTTTAGTGCCGCAAGGCAATGGTATATGAAATAAGAGCAGAGTAGCTGTTGCTGCTGTTGCAAATTGTTATGATTAATATGAACATGAGCTCTGGGCTGCCGACTTTTCATTATGGGCATTAAATTTTTGTACATTTTATTATTTAATTGAATTTCGCTTTACGTTTTTTTTTTATCGCACTTTGGCGCAAAGCTAATTTATGATTGCTCAATGCGGCATGTAATTGCATACAAAAGCCTTTAATGATGGCCCATTCGGTGGGATCTCAGTGCCGGAATCTGCATCCAGTATCTGATGGATGTATCTAGCGATTGTATTTCGCGATTGTTTTTTTATTTTTGTGTATTTTTTTGTTAACCACTTTGACATTCCTTAATTATATTCATTATTAATGATAACAAAAAGCGAGCGCGCACGCTCGTAGCAATATTAGCGATAAAAGTTGATTAAATTTTAAGCACAAACCAATAATTAACCAGCCATAAATATAGACGTGATTTAAGCTTGCTTTAAACCTTCTAGCAGTTCTATATGTATCTGTATCTTGTGCCTCAAAATCGTTTGACTTCCGCGCCTGATCTCTACCCCTTGGTGCGTGGAACCAATTAGCGACCGGGAATTAAGTGCTCATCAGACGTCGTCTGCCCAGGCGGCTTAAGTCATCGGCGGCGGCGGCGGAGAACTCCTCTTGCCGATTCCCAGCTCAAGCCCAATGCCAATCCCAAACCCATTCCCGGCCATGCATAATAGAGCCAACACAAATTAGTCAAACGCTGGGCAAACTTGGCAGACTGGCTGCCTGGATGCCTGGCGTGACGTCGTAAACAGAGCTGCAAATGCGTCGCAACATGCACGGTTCCCGTTTTTGGAGAGGACACCACCAGACGACAGTTGGATCCAGGGAGGACTCAATGGCAGGAGTAGCAGCCAGCTTGCTGGCAATTGTAACTCCCAGTTTGGTCGCACGATTAATCGTCGTTGCAAATTGTTGGCACGTTTTCAATTGACAACACAGAGAGTGCGTTGCCTGCACGGCAGCGTCAACCCCTAATTTGCACTATGACCCCGTCTCACATCCCTTTCCCTGGCCCACCCCACGGCCACCTCCTCATCAGCACCGTGGGTTTGCGTGTAAATCACACGGTGTTTGCTCTCGCTCCTGTTGCATCTTTTACGTTTGTCGTCCTTATCCTCTTCCGTCCTCCTTGCCCGATATTGCCTTCTGTGTCACAGCGCCCTTTCCCTGGCAGGACTTTCACGTGTGACAGGCCGTTTTAAAACGCCGACCACGACGCCTCTGTCGTTTATTTTGAATGTAATTTTTCAAGTCGCGGCGTCTTCCAGCACTGCCCATTAATCACGAGGACAAAATGCGATTCGCCATGCCAACAATTTGCAAAAAAAAAAAAAAAAAAAAAAAACAGAATTGAGGCGAATAAACAATGGGGGAGGCAGGGAAAAAAACCTACGCCTTGACGAGGCAATTCTTTAATTATACTCTGCAAAGAGAAGTTCTAAAGACTTTTAAATAAATTTATAAAAAATAAAGGAGCTTTTTCTTAGACAATTTTATGTATTTTAGATTAGTATAAGTCATAAAATAGAGGTAATACTATAGCTAAATTAAATTTAAAGTTTAAGATATTGATACTTCTTGAAATTCCATTTATCAATTCTTATATTTTCTTAACAAGCTTAAACATTTAATAACAAATTTTCAATATTCCCAAATAAATCACAAACTATATAAATCCCCAAAACTAAATCAACACCAAACCGATCATCTCAAAGAATAAAATTATCCCTTTTCTTTCCTGGAAACCCATAAAGTTTTCATCTTTTCCATTTACTGCAGGCATTGATTTATTTCCTGCTTTTCCTGCAAAGATTTATATGCCTTCTTTTGTGTTCATATCCAATTTCATACTTCCCTGACACCCAGTCAGAGGAGAACTTGGTACCCGCCCGAAAGTTAAGCTTCTTAGGGTATGATTGGATTCGACTTATTTCCGTTCCGGTGAAAAGTGTTGCATACTCACAGGCTGGAAATGATGCTGCTCCGGCTCCGGCACCGGCAACGGACTCTGGACTTTTGTTGCTGCTCGTTGACTTTGTTAATAATGATGTTGTGCCGCCCATTTCGCCGCCCCCTTGGAGTATATTCAGCAACGAGGTCACGTGACTGACAGCCGTCGCATTACGGCTCTTTGTTTGTCCGGAGAACGAAGTTCCAACCCTCCTCCTCCTCCAATGACAAACTAAATGCAATTTGATGCGTGTCATGCCCCCAGGATTGGCCTGGCACTGGCTGGGAGGGTTAGAGGAGAGTCGAAAATGCGTGGTAATCATTATTTGTGACAATTGACGAGGCAAATCAATTTTTTATTAGTAAGCTAAGCCAAGGATCAGGTTTTAGTCCTAAGCCAGTGCCCGCTGTTGTGTCAGTTAATAAATATTTGTCACGCATGGCTATGGCTTTGGATGCACTGCAGCCAGAGGCCAAGGCTCCCAGGAGAACCTGTCCTGCACTCTCCACACACACACCTGCATAGCAGTGCGCTTAGGCACGTGACAGGCGTGAGCCGGATGACCTGGTTAGTGGCCTCCACTGCCTGCCCAGCTATTCCCACGACTTGTCACCTCGCTCACACACAACGACGACGACGACCAACTACTATATCCCTTCACATATGCCGTTGTGGCAGCTTCAATGTTGGTCAAAGTTGAATGCCTTTGACTGGGAATACCACAAAGGTAAGGCAATGCGGCCGCAATTGCCCATTAATCAAATTTCCAATTAATTTACCACAATTAATTGTTGCGCTAATTGCAGATTCCGAGGCCAGCCCACTAGGAGAGCATCTTTAGTTGAGCCAAAGTGCCATTGGATCTCTGCTTAATAACCTTTGGGAAAATCGCCTTTGAGCCGGCAAAACCTTTGATGGAGTCCTGAATATGCCAGCATTATTATTTTCCGTCATTGTCAACATATAATCAGGTTCGATGACGAGTCCTGCTCCTGATGCTGCTGCTGCTCCTTTTGCCAGACAGATGGGATAATAAATAGACAGAATGCCAGCAGGAGCTGCAGGAGTAGCGGCTGGCCCTAGACCAGCTTTTATGCAGTTGTAGCGCTTTATTGAAAAATGTGTGCACAATTCGAGAAAAGCTGCCGCCGCGCTACCTTGCCTGGTGCAGCACAAGAAGAAAATATGTAAAAGTTTATTAATATTTTATAAGTATTTTATTCTTAGATACATTAAGGGTTTTTCCTGTAAAGTTTAGGTTCTGCCACAGCTCTTTTTATATATTTTTTTAAATAATATTTGTTAGTTGTATTTTCTTTAGGAAGCAGCTCTCTAATTCCTTTATTTTTTCTCTCAGTACAGCTGCAGTTGGAGCCATGGAAGCCAGTCCAGGATCCAGACACAAATATCAAATATTATCGAGCAGCGAGCGAGCATGTTGAAAGGCGAGCTATTGACGGACGGAGTGATGGGGTAATGGGGGTGTGTCTCCTCCACAGCACAGCATTTGCCAGCCGGTCCTGGTTGCCCGGGTTACACGTACGCCTCCTCTGCCCTGCCCCCCATGCCCTGGGTTGCCATGGCCATGCCCATTGCCAGGGCCTCGACTTTGTTTGTAAACATTTCACGTCCATCGCTGGACCCACAAATATTTCGCTCCTACTGCTGCCGCCTGGCTGTGTAAACTTTTGCTATTCGAGCTGCCGTTTTTTTCCACTGCTCCTATTTTCCGGGGGCGAGAAAAGTGTGCCCCGCCGCACTGAGTGAAACAAATGAGAGCTGACTAGAAAATCGTGTTTCGTTGTGTTTTGTGGGTTTGAATACGGATTCGGCAACAAACACTCAAACACACAGACTCACGGGCTGCCCAACCAACCTATGAACCCAGCATGCAGAAAAAGGTTGCTCCCGAGCGTCGTCCCTACTGCGATCCGCGACTGCAGGATGACAAGGTGAGGAGGCGGCGAACCCTCCATCTGCAACGGGTGGTTCAGCCGCAAAAGAAGAAAGGCGAGGCCCGCCAGCTGAACGACTGCCCCTTCTTCAACCTGACCTATGGCTTTGATGAGCTGCCCCTGGACCCTGTCAAGGAGTTCCTGCAGGAGAAGATATGTAAGGTTTCTTTAAAGTAAAATAAGCAAATGAAAATTATATATTATAAATATTTCCTGCAGCTCACATGCAGAATGATAAAATTGTGGGCCGCTGCAACCGTGAGTTCGACTTTCATTCCTACGACCTGGACAATGTCAAGGAGCATTACGATGAGTGCGACGATGAAAGCCTGCAGGAGTTGCAGCTGGAGGACATTGATATGCCCAAGGAGTTTGAGATGCTGCGCGATGCCAAGGATCACACCTTCAACTTCGATTCCACGGGTGAGTACAAACAGAGGAGAGGAGAGGGGAGCCAACCACAGCTGAGGCTAACAATTAAATGTAACAGCATTTACGCATTATCCCCGGTGGTGGGAAACAGGATGGGTTACGGGAAACACCCAACAAATTTGCCAGACATTTCGTGTTATTCAATGAGTGAGAACTTTACCACAAAAACATAACACTTAATACTTTATTAAATGCGAAAACATGCCCCGACCGGAGCTGCTGCTCTCTCTCCCACGCCCAACTCCTGCGAGCTTCTCCTGCGGTGCTCCCGCAGCGCAGCTCGTTGGAAAATTGTTCACCTGTAAACATAAAAATTCCAAACATTATCCTTTTAACATAAAATTTTATAACCGAAATGAGAGGAGAGCAAAAAAAAAAGGTAAAACCGAAAAACAAATGCGTATGACATTTATTTGAATATCCTTTGGGAGAGCAGCAAAGGGACCAAGGAGGAGGAGCAGCAACGGGGCTGGGCACAGGACCAAGGACGGGTCGACTGACTCTCTATAACATGTTTATCATAGTGTTTTATTTAGCATTTACATGGAACATTTTTATGTTTCTGGTTTCCTCTTTTTTTTTCATTACTCTTTTTTGGGGAAAGGCAGGTGAGAAGACTAAGAAAGTTGGCAGGAATTGTTAAAGTATTAAATATATTTTTATAAAATAATATTCCAGACTTTTAGTTTAGTTATTTATTAAATAACCTTGAAGTAGTTACAAGTAAATTTCCTAAATGAAAGGGCAATCCCAAATCGCATACATTTTCCCCCCCGAAAAAAATCGATTTACCCTTCTTCGCTAGTTTTTGTGATAAAAATGTTTCATTTTTGTGTCTAGTTTTTTAATATTTAATGCCAGAAATGGATGCTGCTCCATAGCCAGCGGTCGGGCGGGGGGACTAATAAGGGTTCCGGGTTATACAATAGCGTAAAAGCCATGTGTTGCCGATAGACATTAGCATGAAAATGTAACAAATAAACTAATAAAATACTGCGCACCCTTCCCCGCGGGGGAATTCCCTTTGTAAAGGCTCCAAATGGAAATTAATTTCAGTTTAATCATTTAAAAATCGAACTTTGTCGCTGTGTGACTTTTATTTAAAACAATTTCATGTTGCACAAACAAGCTTATTTGCACGGTCTCTCTCTTTCAGTGCGAGAGGAGAAAGTCATCCGAAATAAAAAATCAAATTTGCAGACAGACTCACTCCCACTCCCACTCCCCCCTCTATAGATTGAGTACGTGGACAAATATTAAATGCGATTTTCAATTTCATTTTATTTTTTTTTCGCATTATTTTTTACCATTTGGTTTGGTTTTTATTTGTTTGCTCTGCTTTTTTGCTTTCAGCTTGTAATCAATTTCCCTGGATTGACAAATGGATGACTGGCGGTAATAAATAAAATGTTCATATTTACTCAGCGTACATTATTAAAAATTTGACACCCCCTCGCCAACCGATTGACAGTGCGGCCCAGCGAGCAGGAAATCTATGATATGACCAACCAGCTGCTGGACATGTACTGCCAGCGGCGGGTACGAATCTTCTATCCTGGCTGCGGCACTAGCTCTTCCCTGTGGACCAACCAGCTGCGGCGTCAGCATGGCTCGCCATCGGAGCTGATCGGTGCCTATCGGAGTCCCACGGCCCGGCACCTGCGAGTGAATAATCTGCAGCCAGTTCGCAAGAAGAAAAAGTTTACTGCCGGCGATCACTATGCATTCCGCACGCCACAGGGTAAGGCTTAAAGAACTATTAAGAAATTTAAATCTTTTATATATATTTCTTGCAGAATGCCGCAACGAACTGATACGTGTGGGCAAGATAATTGACGAACTGATAGAGCCAGTGATCACAGAAGCCCGGGACACCATAGGTCATGGACTTCTCCATACGATCAAAAAACCTTCTTTTTGTAAGGCAAAATCCGCAGGATTCATTGAAGTGGTAAGATAAACTCTTTTTCTACTCTTTTACTCTAATTACTTAAACAAATGTCATTATAATTTACATTTAGGTAAAGAATCCCTGCGCCGATAGCAATAAATTTTTCAATCGAAGGGATTTCTCATCGAACAAGAAGTTCCTCCTGTGTCTTAGGAAAATGGAATCCACGTGAGTGTTACACCATTAAAATTAAATTCTAAAATTAATTTATATTATCCCTCACCCAGACGCGTTCAGTACCTGGTGCCCCTGCTGCCCGAGGATCCCGAGGAACAAAAGGAAAGAAAGCTGGCGATATACCGGAAAGAGCGGGCAAACGCCGAGGCTGTTTTTACCCTGAAGATACAGAAGCGCTACCAGTGCCTGCTAAAGAGCGTGAGTCTGTGTAACACACTCCTCCAGGTGCTCCTTGTTCTGGTCCACGTGTCGCAAAGCGATTCTGAATTATGCAACTGACCAAACATATGCTAAGCGCTGGGAGTCGGGGAATGAAAAATGAAAGCCAAATACCCACCCAGCCGCAATGACTCCCTGACCGAGACCATAAAAAACCCATCAAAAGTGAGAACCAGCGACGGGCGTAAATAAATTTTATCGTTGACTCCGACGCTTTCGCTTGTGCTCCCGCTTCTGGCGCTACTCCTGCTCCTCTGCCTTGTCCATGTCCGTGTCTGTAGCCACCATATCTGGTGTCCCTTTCCGTGTCCGAGGCGTACATAAAAAATGATAATAATAAACTCCATACAAAGTAAACATGTGTGCGTGAGCGTGCGAGTAAATTAAGCTGCGTTGGCTTTGGGGGAACGTGCTTATAAAAATTATATAATTCATACCTCGTAAATATTATGGTCTTGGGGGCGTGGTCAGAGTTATGAATAACGTGATTAGTTGTTAAAAAAAAAAGAAAGAAAGACGGGGAAATAAAATAAAATAAAACCGTTTGGGTGCGGTGTGAATCACACCCCGTTCAATGGTTATATAATATATCCTGCTCATCATCCTCTTTATCATGTCCTTTACAGATGTCCATAGTGCAGCTGGCCACATATCCCTCGCACCTCATACGCAGGGCCTTTAAGCGCATCGATCCCCGCAGGGCTATGCTTAAGGAAGCCTACAAGTTTATACTTCAAGAGGAGGTGAGTCCTAGCCGGATTACCAGAAGATGCTAGGTTTTATGACTCTTTGTCAGCTATTTATTACAAGTATTCCTTGTATTCCTACTATTAATTTGACAAGTTCCATGTTCTCGATACGCCTTAAATATGTATACAAGAATCTAAACATACACAACTCGTATGGATTATAGAAAGAGTTTCAGGCTAAACAGTCTCTCAGTCAGAGCGTCGACATTATTAGTAAACTTAACTGGCGCTCATCTGAAGCTGGCTCAGAATTTGGCGGAAGTTTTGCGCCGAAAAAGTTTGCCGGCAGTGCGAGCATATTAAACATGCTCCCCAGGATGAAGCACAGGTATTCCTGGGATGACAAGTGACGGGGCGCGTGTTGATGTTTTGACGTGAGCGCCAAACAAACTTTGGCAGGGATTTAAGCTCAAGCACTTGCCATCAGCACCGGCAAATCAGTGCCGGCAAAGGCGGCTTAATGAGCAGCTGAAGATGTTCCATGTTCCTGCCACCCCAAAAACTAGTTGAAATCGCCCGGAGGAGCGCCAGCAAAGTTTATGCCACCTGTCGTCCCCTTTTCATCACTGCACCACCTCCTCACTCCACCTCCTTTATTCGGTGTGTCTAATCAACTCATTACAGAAAGATTGGCCCAAACTGCCGCCAGAAGTTATATTAATGGATTATCTGTTCGTTGGCGACCGTGGCGTGCGTCAGGACTTTGCCATCCTCATCATTGTGTGCCTCATCGATCTGCAAGAGGATTTCCGCCACTACGTCAAGCGCGCCTTTCTGAATTATCTTTTAAGGTGAGAGATAGATATCTTTAATTTTTTGGTACATTTCCTAGTTAACTTTCCTGTTACAGCTCCAACATGGAGCGAAAGCGGTTGCAGTTGGAGCCGGAACCCCCCGCCTTTCCCACTTTTCCCAACAGTCAGCCTGTGCCCTGGCGATCGAATCTCTTGCTTGCCAAGAGTCGCATTGGCGAGGTGCTCATGATAACACATCCCGTGGTCCAGGCTATAAACCGGCTTTGGAATGATCTCTACTCGGATCTGGTGGTGGTAGACCTGGCTCAGCTGCTGCTGGTTAGGCAGCCCCTGAACGCAGACACCGTGCAGGCTTTTTTCCAAAAGAGTTGCGCCGAAGTTCGAGATGTAAGCGAAAATAATAATATTAACTTAATAATACCTATAAAACAAAAATTTAAACTCTCCCACAGCTACTCCTCACCGACTGGCTGCCGCGCTGCGCTGACCTGGTGAACGAGATGCGTGGCACCTGGAAGGCCTTGGTTCCCATGTCGGGAAAATATGGCGGCCGGGCGGCCATACTCTTTCGCTGCATCCACTCGGCCATGTCGCGCAACCTGAACAGTCTGATTAACAAGAGCCTCAACTATCTGTTCAAGGTGCTGTGCTCCTTTAAGGAAGGCAACAGCGTTGACCAGTACTCCATGTTTGATTCGAAGCTCAAGCGGATTCCCCTGATGACACTGACAGCCTCGGTTGTGGGAGCTCATTTCGACCATGAACCCATAGAAATGGGGCCAGGCATTCGACCCGCCACAAATATCTACGCTTACGATGATGACGACGCTGATCCTTTCCAGCAGCCGGTAACCAATGTGTTTGGAGAGAATGTAAGTAATAAACTTTATGCTTGAAGTAATTACTAATTAAATAACTTTTTGTGCAGATTCCCGACTTGGATGATGTGGCTCAGTTTGAACTGGATCACACCCACAAGTTGTACATATATCCTTATATGCAGGAACTGCCGCGTCTCTTTGTCGAGCACTTTAAGAGCATCTTGGCGGTGGGCTATGACATTCCCCGTCTCGAGTATATCATGTCAGGAGGTGGTAAGTTGCAGTCTTTACAATTATAATGATTAAAATAATTTAAATAATGAATTAATATTTATATTTAGATCCCGAAACGCAGGGATACCTACACTTTATCGACGACGAACACACGGACTTTGTAGATCTCTGCGATAAAGTTGAGCATATTATCAGGGAAAACTGGCGGGGAGTTCATGTGTACCTGAAACCTATATACAAGTACTACTTTGGACTTTTCCGGAGGCTGATCATGCCATTGGTGGAGAAGGTCTGGACGGAAAACATTCTGCCCGAACTGGGGGTGAGTGAGTGCCCCTGCGGCTTGGCGGGCTTTGGCTGCGTCTCGCCTTGAAATGGGATTTAATTATTTATTTCGATTTGATTACGCGCAATGATGCGTAGAATTAACATAAAATTTCATTATGCAATATTAATAGACTGCTGACAGACGACAGACAGACCAACTGACAGGGGGGAGGGAGTGCTTCTGGTGGCAAAGTGCCTGGCAATTTGTGTAATTTGACAACTTCCACCTTGTCTGAATCGGGATTATAGCGCCTGCCAAACAGGGCTCCGCCTCAAACCTCCTCCTCCTCCTCCATTACATAGCGATTCCCCGTTGCCTGTTGTTGATTTCTGACAGTTTGTTGGCTGTGTGCAATGTTTAATTAGACGCTGTTTGGCTTCGCAGCCTGTTGATTGTGCGATTCCTCGTCATGTCACCGTACTTACCCATCTCATTCGCTCAATTTACGCCGAAAGCCACCTCAAACCCGCTCCCATTGCCACCATTGCCACCCCTCGTTGTTCAACATTGCAACTTTTCAGTTCGCATTCATTAAGTTTTATGAAACGACCAGCAATTTCCTCTTCTCTCACTCGATTCGTTCGATTCGGTTTGGCTTTTTTTGTGCAATTTATATAAAATAAAAATTACTTCCGACTGCGTATGCTGCTGCCTGCTGCCAGTCGATGCATGAAATGCAACCAGCTTCCATATCGGATGCAGTGGTGGCGTATGGGTATGGGAAAGGGGGGATCCCAGCCTCAGATTTCGATTTGAAACATGGAAAACTCGTAATTAGAATTAACAAGCAATGATATTGGGTTTCTCTCTCTCTCTCTGCGATTGAGTTTATTTGTTGATATTTAATATGGTTTGGACCTATATTAGTTTCCATTTCCATTTTCGTAAATCATTTGAATTATTTTGCAGCTTAAATTCCATTTTACTAGCTAATTAAATTAATTAAATTTACAGAATATAAAATGCTCACAATTTAATTATGCAGTCTCTAGAAAATCCTATATATTTTGGCTGTAATACAATTAGAAAATAAATACACCTAAACATTAATTGAACATTAAGAGAACGAAATAGGATATATTTCTATTAAAATTTACTTCAATTAAAGAGCTTTTTTCTGTGTTTTTAAAGTTAAAACCAGATTTTAGGTTACACAAAATTTGCTGCCATAGAAAATCCTTTAATAAATCCCCTTTACTCTACATTCCACCTCTGACTCCATCCCATAGCTCGTGCAGGAGCTGCTGAAAAAACTTCAGGCCGTGAGCGATACGACCTATTATCTGCGCGATTTCATTCCGCTCAACCTGTTCATGTTGGATAATCGGCACGTGAAGCTATCGCTGCGGATGTATGTGCGCGAAATCTACGATTTCATAATTGATTTTTACAAAGCCCTCAATTGGAACGAGAATCGAGCGTAAGTAGCCCAGCAGCGGGAGCTGTCGGGGAACAGATTGCATCAGCTAAATGAAGTGCGAGCAGCTCTTTCACTTAACTTTTATGCTGACTGCCTGTGACTCCTCATAGATAACTCTGCCTGATTTCGTTTCATTTTTTTTCCCCTCTACTTCTGCCACTTCAGCATTTGCGAGGAGCTGGAGGAGATGTCGATGAAGGCCGGCGAGCGGCCGGAGGAGACGCCCGAGGTGGTGGCGCTGCAGAACTACATCAACGAGTGCCGGGAGATGCGCATATTCGCCATCAAAGATGAAATCAAGAACGTGCTGAAGCGAGTCGTCTTCCTGCTGACACACACCTACCTGTCCAGTGAGTGATGCAATTGGCTTGGTCAGGAGGAGCATGTCCTGCCTGCCGGTCCATCGTCCCCATCCCCTCCGCTGTTTGTGCAGCTGGTCAGGCGAGCTCTTTCTCCTTCGATTCTCGGTCAAAATCCAGGCAAACACAGGGGAAAAAATAATTGGGGTCTGAAGATGGGGATTGATATATATTTTTGTAGGGAACTTGAAACGTAAAAGTTGAATATTTATTTATATTTTTTTTTAATTCCCTTTAAGAGGGAATAAGCAGGATGCCTTTAAATTAATAATTAACTATTTTCCGACATGTTTCCTGTCAGAAAATAATACAATATTATATTTTAAATACTTTGCTTACAAACTATCAGTTTGAGATTAGTTTAGAATTTAACTTTCAGAAGGTTATTTGTGACCTTTTTGGCTCCAGTTAAGCCTGCCAATTTTTTTGTAACTTATTTTCACAATTTTAACTATATAATCTCGACTTCAGACCCCTTAATATTTTTTCTCTCTGTGCATTTAGTGTGTTTGCTTTCCACAGTGTTTGGTTTGTGGAGGAAATGGGAAAGGGAAAGGAACTAGGGAACGAGAGGCGGCAGGGAGTCAGGCAGGCAGCCAGGCAGGAAGTGCAGTCTCGCTTAACATAATTAACCTCAACTAACAAGCTGAGTCTACTAATTGGTTTTATAATTACTTGCGGTGAGACACCAAACATTGAGCTCCGCTAAAACCCCGAAAATGCAACTTAATGAGCTTAACAAATTCATGAATGTGTGAAAGTTGCTTTGACAACCGGCAGCCGGCAAGTGCAGATGCTCCGCCAGAGACAATAGCGAGTTATCATCAAGTGTCGTCTGTGTGTGGAGTGTGTATCTTTCGAATAGCTACAATATAAGCTTCAGGCCCTCCGAATCCGTATCTGTATCTGTATCTGTCTGTTTGCCGTTTGTCCGTCCGTCCGTCGTGTGTGGCTTTGTCACACCAAATACTCACGGATACAGCTTGTCAGGGACTAAAGATACTCCCACTCGCTTTTGTACTCGTCCTCGTACTCGAATAATTAATTAGTTTGTCCCGAAAAAAGGGAAAAGGACTCCCGCGCGCAAGCCAATTAATTAAGAGTTAAGCGCAGTTAATTAGCAGTGCGTACAATCGAGAGTCATCTCGTCTAGTCATGTGGACCCTCACTCCCATTTATCCTTAGGCGACGAGCTCCACCTCAACTCGCGCACATTCATCCTGCCGGGGGAACTGGAGGAGGTCCTGGATCTCAGTGCCGCCCGTCTCTCCGTGGTGCGTGATAATCTGGAGCTGGCCCTGCGGTAAGTGTGTGATGCAGATTAGAACCGGAACAACCGAAAACAGATCCCCAGAAGATACTAAGCCGACATCTCTCTGTCTTCTCCTCCACTTTCCGTTTCCTGCAGCGAGCGTCGCATGGAGTTCGAGAAGCTGCTGGCCCAGGAGAAGCGAACGATGGACGGCTTTCGCATACGGGAAATCCGGGATGTGCTCACGCTGGAGGAGCTCAAGGAGCGTGTGGATACGGTCGATTTGCTCTTCACCACCATCGAGGTGAGGGATTACCTCTAATTTGCCGCTTAAAGATTCAGACTTTAAGATATGGTTTTCCCTCTAGAATCTCAGCCGCGAGGCGAAGGCCATTAATACAGAGGAGACGCTGCTTCAAATCGATGTCTCCGCCTTTCCACTGCTGGCCGAAATCATTGAGAAAATGGAGCCCATCGAGAAGCTGTGGAAGACGTCGTACGAATTCGAAAAGGATTATCTCATTTGGTAAGCAGGCAGGGGGGCCATCGCTTAAGCCCCTTGCAATTATACTTCTGTCAGCCTGAAGGGGCCAGAGAGAGGGAGAGGTCAGCAGTGTGTGACACTTCCTGGGGAGTAAAGGAATACTCCAAATTGAAATGGCCCCGGTCCGGCAGTCATTTCCATTGGCATTGCTGCACGCAAATCCCAATACCAATCGTAGTGGCCCCTCACTTAATTCCCAGACCCAGTGCGAATTCCAGCAGAAAATTCAGTTGAGTGGTCCGCTTATGATGAGGCCACTCCGGCTGCTTCGTCTTGCTCCTCCAACTGGTCAACTTCCCTGTTTTCGTGTATTTCTATTTACATCTCTCTTCTGGTGCTTTCAGGATGTTCGAGCGCTTCGAATGCCTTAATGCGGATGGCGTGCGGGAGCAAGTGGAGAATATGCACAAGGTAAGTAGTTGCAAAGTCGGAAGTTGTCATTCCAGCACTGGCCTGGCCCAGGAGCAACAGCAGCAGCAGCAGCAGCTCCCCTTGCTGGCGGAAATAAAAACGAGCAACGACCGACAAAGTTTGAGCTGTTGTCGGATTTCTCCTGCTCAACTGCCCATGCATGGCTCCTCTTCCTTTTCGTTCTCCTCATGCTCGATCTCTGTTCGGTTCGGTGTCTGTCTGTAAGCCAATGTAGCAACTAAAATGCAACTAAAAACCTCAAGCCACCTAGAGCGGCAATAGTAGTAGCCACCAGTCCTGGTAGTAGTCAGCAAGGGACAACCAACAACTGGCTGTAAAAAGAAAGTTCCACTTGGCAGCCGAAAAGTATGCATGGAAAAAATGCCCAACATATTTGGCAACTGAGGAGGAGGAGGAGTATAGACCCCTCTGGGGTCAGCTGGGAAGCCGTTCGGAGCCACGCAAAAAAAAAAAAAAAAGTACGACAAAAATAGTAAAAAAGGCAGCACAAAGGCGCAAAGGGAAAGTCAGTTGAATTGAATTTTTCGGCACAGCTGAAGCGGCAAAGTGGGGACACAACAGTTACCCAAAAAAAAGTCCAGGAAAATCCTATAGCGAAGTTGGGAATACCCTTCAGGAAATGGGAGTTATTTAAAGTGTAGAATTTGGGTTAGGTTTCTATATAAAATAATTGACTTTTCAAGGGACTTTCACTGCGAAAGATATTTAAACAAATAAGATAAACCAAGCAGCATTAGAGCAGCATTACCTCGACACCCTTTCATTGGTTTTAAAAATGACTTTAATCTCTATTTCCCACAGATTATGTACAAGCTGTCCCGGCAACTGGCCTACAATCCGGTGGCCAAGCGAGCCGCCGAGCAGATGCGCATGAAGATCGAAAAGTTCCGCGTGTATCTGCCCGTGCTGGACTCGATCTGCAGGCATGGCTTGGAGAGGCGGCACTGGGATCAGATATCCAAGATACTGGGACGTAAGGTCAATCCAAAGCTTTTCCCCACCCTGAAGGACATGATCGATGTGGATATTATGAGCATTTTGCCGCAGCTGGAGGAGATTGCCAATGCCGCTGGCAAGGAGTATGATTTGAACAATGGACTGAGGATCATGCAGGCAGACTGGAAGGACGTGATGTTCGAAGTGCTGCAGTATCGCGACTCGGACACGCACATCCTGGCCAGCCTGGATGATATTCAGACGCTGCTGGATGACCACATAATGCGAACGCAGGCCATGAAGCGCTCGCCCTTTATCGTGGCCCTCGGCTCCAAGGCGGATGACTGGGAGGCTCGTCTGCTGCTTATCCAGAACATCATCGATGCCTGGACACAAGTGCAGATCACCTGGATGTACCTAGAGCCGATTTTCAGCAGCGAGGACATTATGCGACAGATGCCGCTTGAGGGACGCAACTTTAAGGCGGTGGATAAGCTGTGGCGCAAGATCATGAAGCATACCTTGAAGGATCAGCATGTAATGGCGGCCACCGAATATCCCGAAATGCTGGAGATCTTTACCAAGGCTATTGAGGATCTGGAGACGGTGCAAAAGGGTCTCAACACGTATTTGGAGCAAAAGCGTCTGTTCTTTGCTCGCTTTTTCTTCCTGTCCAACGATGAACTGCTGGAAATTCTGTCGGAAACCAAGGATCCCATGAGGGTGCAACCGCATTTGAGGAAATGCTTTGAAGGAGTAAGTTTTCCCCTTGATTCAAGTTGCCAAGTTGCGGCTGCACTATAATCTTGAATCCCCTACAGATTGGCACTTTGAACTTTGACGACAACATGGAGATCACCGAGATGATTAGCGACGAGGAGGAGCGCGTGGCCCTGGTGCGCAAAATCAATCCCCAGCTGGCCAATGTGAGCAAATCATCGCCTTTGATTCCGTTTTCCTACCCTCCACTTCTTGCAATTAATCACCTTTTCGTGCTTCGCAGGGCCTGGTGGAGCTCTGGCTCAAAGAGGTGGAGATGGTGATGCTGGACAGCGTCAAGGAGCAAATGCACGAGGCCTGGGAGGACTATGCCGTTGTGGAGCGCATTTCCTGGGTGGTCAGCTGGCCCGGGCAGGTGGTGCAGGGCATTTCCTGCATGGCCTGGACCTACGAGGTGAGCCTGCTTCGCCATAAAACCACGATAACCGCAAGGGCGTCGTCGTCGTCGTCGTCATCGTCTCTTGGACAACAAATGTCCATCAGTTGGCTGTCAGGGGAAAGCAGCAGAAAGCACTCTGTGTTGTGCCTCTGACAGTGAGATTAGCTGGAGTTCAGCGCCTTCTTTTCCTGCGGCACTCCGCGGCTCCTTTGTGAACGTTTCCCTTTTGGGCTTTGACTTTGAGAGAAGTTCGCAGCAGCGAAATTGAAAATCATATTTCGCTCTTTATTTGCGTTCGCTCCGCTGCAGTTTCTCAGACACTTTATGCCTTATGCCTTTGCCTTGACTTTTTTTTACCCCCCCGACCAGGTGGAGGAGGCCATCGAGACGAAGGAGCTGCCGGCTTATTTGGAGAAGTCCAATTTACAGATTGCCGACCTGGTGCAATTGGTGCGCACGGATCTGCAGACGGGCGTTAGGATTGCCGTTGAGGCGCTGATTGTCCTGGATGTGCATGGTGAGTGGAGGGCGGAGGAAAGCCAAAGGGAAATTAAAGACAATCTTTGCTACTTTTATTTTACATTTAAAACGCAAAGAAAGGCTTTATGATTTAAAGAAATATTTAAGCTAGAGGAAAAGGCATTTTAACTGAACCTTTTATTGATTTCTTAATAATATTTTTCATATATATTCCCTTAGATCGCGATGTGGTCAAATATCTGACAGATATGAATGTGTCCAACATCCAGGACTTTGATTGGATCTCCCAGCTGCGCTACTACTGGAAGGTGAACGAGAGTAAGTGTACCTTATACAGGTTACAGGTATATTTTCCACAATATTTACACAAATATTTTTCCCTGGCAGAAAACGAGGATTGGGTGTGCGTTAGCATGGTGGTCACAGATGTTGAGTATGGCATGGAATATCTGGGCAACCTGCCCCGACTGGTGGTCACTCCCCTCACCGATCGCTGCTACCGGTGGGTACTTTTACTCTTCGTACTATTTCTCCATATATCTTGCACAAATCCCACGTCCTCACATGCTTCCCTGTATGAATACCGAAAATATTAATTGACAAACCGTTGGCCCTCCGCTTCGCCGCCTCTGTGCTGCATCTAAAAGTCAGAGGAGGAGGAGGAGAGCCTGGCCCTGGCCACGTTTATTGGGAAAATATTTATTTTATTTCGCTGCATTTTAAATTTATTTTCATTTTTCAAACAAAATACGCAAAAAGAGAGCTGAAAGCCTTTTTGATGTTTAAGCTGCCTACGACAAACACACAATAACAACGCCAGGACTAAAGGAATAAGGACACACTAACACAAACACACACACAATACAACAACAACATAACACACACACACACATACACAAACACAAACTGGTAGCAGGCTGGCAGGCCGTCGTTGGCAAGCCGGCAGAAAGGACATTTTAATGGGGTTTCCGATAAAACTTTTATATTAAACAAATAAATCAATGTTGGACAGTTTTTCACACACACACACACACACACACACTCGTGCCTGGATAGTTATAAAAAAAGGGAAACAAAAAACGAAACCGAGTGTATATAGATATTTGTATGGTTATGCCCCGGAAAAGCTAAAAAATATATGCACAAGCAAACCGAAGTGGGGACACTGCCAATATGATAAAAATATGAACTTGCAAAACAAGCAGCTAAAAATAAGCAATTTATGAATGGAAAGGGTCTAAAGGATTTGCTCGAATTGTGTAGTTCTCTTTGGGGGGAAATAGTTATTAATTTTAATTTGTTTACTTAAAATCAATAGAAATTTTTATTGAGTTCTTACTTGAAAGTTTGAGCTTTGATTTAAAGTTAACAAGTTATTGCTCCGCCTTTATAAATGCTATCAGACTCTTTGTAATCCTTAAAATCTTCTGAAAATGGTGCAGGTTTTGAGTAACTAGTTTTAGCTTTTATAATTTATCAGAAATTCCCAGAAAAGATCTATACTTTCACCACAAATACCAGCCAAAAACCTATTCCAAATCATAGTCACAAATCCCCTTTAAAACGCTAAGAGCTTCCACATTTTATGAACAGCAAAAACCAAAAAGAACAAAAAAGCAGTTACCCATAAATGACAATTTTTTAAACTGAGCTGCTGCCGCCGTGAGAAATATGAAAAAATGCAAAATAGATATTAAAAGCGTGCCCACTCCCATGCCCTTGCACCATCCATCAACTCTTTGTTGCCTTTCCATACTCCTCCACTATACCATAAATTCTCATCTTTTTTCCTGCCCTAATTCCCGATCCGTGCAGGACTTTGATGGGCGCCCTGAAGCTGTGCCTAGGTGGTGCACCCGAAGGACCCGCTGGAACAGGCAAGACGGAGACCTGTAAGGATCTGGCCAAGGCGGTGGCCAAAAAGTGTGTCGTCTTCAACTGCTCAGATGGGCTAGACTACAAGGCGCTGGGCAAGTTCTTCAAGGTGAGTTCCCCAATTAGAAAGAGGAGAGATATGTATCAGTTGGAGATTCTATTCCACTTTGGAGGAGCGTAGTCGTCGCGCTGTCTGCGATTTGCTGCCCGACCGGCTTTCTAATTGATGGCCCCCAAAGCAGCGGCGAGTGGAGCACATTAATCTGGCAAAGAACTCGTCTTGATGCGGCGGCACACGCAACAATCGTGACTTTCAATGGCGTGGATGAGCATGGTTAAATGGTTAATTTGCCGCATGTCAGACACACTGGAGCCGGAGCCCTTCTCCTAGCCCATTTTCAGACCCATTCTCCTCGATATATGTTTATTGAAATTTATGCAGCTCTCGGAATAATCGCATTCGGCCCTGGCCTCTGGTCATTCTGTTGACTAATTAGTCAGTTTGCGAAAGTAATGGCCCAGCGGCGGGCCGACTTTCGTGCTTTCCCACTTAAGTTTATGCAAATTTTTATTTGCAGGTCGTTAACCGAGAGGAGCCTGCTCCCAGGGAAGAGGCTCCCCCGTACACACGCACACATCTTAAGTGGGTGCTGAAATCTTGTAGTAAAATTTATGCTGCTATAGGCCCTAATCGCTTAATACGCTCACACGGCTAATTGCATAATAGTTCCTAAGCCCCTAAAACAGAGAGGGAGACAGAGACTGAAGTGGCGGCCATAAACACGGCCAGGCCAGGGATTCGATTGCGGTGAGGAGTCGCAGACGTCGTCGATGGAGATCAACTGCTAGAGGAGGTTCATTTGCATGGGATTTGTATTAATAAGACAACTCGAACTACTCCTAACCCAGACCCCAACTTTGGTTTAGTTATAGGAGAGCCCATAAATTGCCATCGCCCGAGCTCCTCTTCTCTGCGTTGTTGCTCAATTTAAATTAATGAATTTATGCGATTTGGTATCCACTTGAGCCCCGAACATTTGTCTATTCTTTTTATTGCTTAATTTGGGTCTCGGCATCGCGTTTGAGTTCGGGTTTTAGAAAGTCGTTCTGCGCTTTGTCACCAACTGGATTGGCATTTGTTCTAATAATCTCTAGGAAGTCGTAAATCTCTGGCACACGATGCCTTCTCCAGCTTCTACCGGTTTTCAGTGCGGTTTGATTTCTAGGTTTTTTTTTTGGTTGCCAAGCTGGGAAACAATGTTGCGACAATAAAATAATTTGCAATTGACAAAGTATGCGGAATATGCCAGAGCAAAAATTTCACAGCAAGAAGTAATCGTAAATAAATTAAATTCAAATAAAATGGCCACAACAATGGTTGTCGCCTCGAAACAAAAGGAGCAGCAAAAGGATGGCAAAAAGTTATTGCAAAAGTCCAGGATGGCTTCAGAGCTTCAGAGCAGGGAAGGTTACTTTTGTGTTGACTTTAAGGAATAGATTTGAATTTAATTTAATTTAAAATAATCAATTAATCAAGAGATAAATGCATATAAATCTTCATAAAAACCCATGAAATATTTCAAAATCTATCTGCCATCACAAGGACATTAATAGGTACCACCTGCATAGATCCTCTTCCATCATTGGCCATGGCCAATGGCAATGCCAAACCACTCGCTCTCTCAATGGAGTTCAACGTGTGCAAAGACACACACACACACAGAGCATCCTCTATTTTTTGCCGCGCCCCCATCCAGTTGCGATGCGCTGGCCAAACAAGTTCCTAACACAACAGTTCCGCTATCCGGACACCGCCAGGACCACTAGGAATCGCCCCGAACACCTGTACCTGCACCTGCACCTGCACAGAGGCGCTAATTGTACAATGGCCAGGCCAAGCGGAGGAGGAGCAGCAACAACAAGCTCACATCGGTGTTGGGACAACAGTGACTACAAAAAGCGTGCGAACGCGCAACAGAATGTGTTGTGCCCTTTGTGTGAGCAGCGGCAGAAGAAGTCCTTGCGGCAGGACTCAGGCCAACAGAGGCCACTTGCTATATACAGCCATCTCTGAGGTGGTCAAGTGGAGGAGCAACAGCTGTCCAGAGGTTCCTCTTTTCGATGGGTGATTGTATTTATTTTTGGTCAGGGGTTATGTGTTGGGTTGGATCTAGAAAATAGGTACTTTCAGGAATTTTTTAAGTGACATTAAGCTACCAGGAATTATGGAAAAAGTTCTCTAAATTATTCATTTAGTTTCTCATAATCTACCTTTTACCTTTTCAATTTTTACTAAATTTATGTGTATTGAGAATATTCTTATTCCTATTACAAAGTTGGCCAAATATTTTTCCTTATTTTTCTTTATAAGGAAGACTCTTTCCTTTTCCTTTTCCACTGCTAAAAAGTAACCCAAAAAATGCATAACTTCCTTATTCAAAGTCCTCGTTTTACGATTCAACAGTTCGGAAGAAAGAATTTCCCTAATTAGGCGAAACCCAAACCATTTCTTTGTTGGCTACCCATGAAGGTATCTATGGTTCATATGGCCAGCGGGCTGAAGCTCACAGGGACATATCATTGATAAACTCTGCCCCTCGCTCTCTCCTGCATCGATCCCGGTCATATGGCACTTGCAGTCAGGTCAGCTTGCCGCTTTGGCGTTCTATTTGTGCTGCTCCAAGGGATGGTGGGAGGAAATGTGTGTGTGTGGGCGGGAGTATACATAGAGGTATAGTTGGAGCTGGTTTCCAGCTGGGATAAAACAGCATATTTATTGCAACATGCAAAAGGGAGCATATCAAAGGGTCGTCCGACCGTCTGTCCGTCCATCCCGCCCCCATATCGACCCCGGAATCTGCAGTTGGAGGCCAGGGAACACTGAAAACAGAAACCGACGAGAAGCGATGAGAAAGAGAAAATAATGTTTATGCTGCTGTTTGCTTTTTCCACTTTTCCCCCATCGAACTGGGGGTGTGCTGGGTGTGTGTTTTCCTAGCACTCTTGTCCAGGAATTTCTGTTTCTATTTGTGTGTGTGTGTTTTATTTTTCTTTTTTTTTTGCCTCCAATCCTGTTCAGGATTGTGTTCTATGCTGTGCTGTTTTGACTGCTGCCTCTCCAGTGCTCCAACTACATTCTCCCCTTCCTTTTGCAGGGCTTGGCACAATCCGGAGCCTGGGCCTGCTTCGACGAGTTCAATCGCATCGAACTGGAGGTGCTGTCCGTGGTGGCGCAACAGATCCTGACCATCCAGCGGGCCATTGGACGCAAGGTTGTGAAATTCTTTTTCGAGGATACAATGCTCAAACTGGATCCGACTTGTACCATATTCATAACCATGAATCCCGGGTGAGTGCTGCTGGGTGGGTGGGTATCATCGGTGTGATGGGTGCTGGGAACAGCAGCTGCGGTTTCACGCATCGCATTTTTTTGCTCACTTCGTGTGTGTGCTGGGTACGGGTCCGGGCATTTGAAAATGCATTTAGTTACTTTGTAAGCCCGTATACGGCCTACCATATGGCAGCAGGCAGGAGGCAGTGAGATACGGCGGAGAGGCCATTAGCCAGCCTCCGGAGGTAGTAGGTGGACGCAGTGCGTTCCCCGATATTGGTAGTTATTGCGTTATTGGAGATTTTTCCCATCGGGATATTTATTGCTTTGGCATGCATATGGAACAGCTGCGACAAACATGCATATTAGCCTAGGAACTGCCTCCTGGAACTTCACTCCCCCGACTCCTCTTCCGTTTGCCGCCGTTCAGCGAAGGTCTTAATTTCGATTGGATGTCGCTTTTGCTTTGCTTTCGCTTTGCCATCGCCAGGAGGCAAACACATCCTCTGCTGGCTGGCTTTTTTTGACCAGCTTTTTCTGCTCCTGCTTCGAACTGCCAGCCTGCCCGGCTGCCCTTCTGCCTGCTGCCTGCCAATTTGTCACGCAACCAGACGTTCTTAAGAGCAGTCACTCATATTGGTTATTGGCAGCAGGAATGGAGGCCTGGCCCCTGTGTTTAGTATTTATGCCATTAGCACTTGCACTTTGATGAATTTGATTGCCCAACGGGCTCTAATCCCGCCTGGCTTTTATTTTCCATTTCCCCCAACAACAGCTATGCAGGACGAACGGAGCTGCCCGACAATCTGAAGGTGCTGTTCCGCACAGTGGCCATGATGGTGCCGGACTATGCCATGATTGGTGAGATCACCCTGTACTCCAATGGCTTCGACATGGCCAGGAATCTCTCGCAGAAGATAGTGCAGGCTTACAAGCTCTGCTCCGAACAGTTGTCATCGCAATCTCACTACGATTATGGTAAGTTTCCTTAAATTTAAGCTGTTTTTTTTTCGTTAATAGAAAGTAATGGTTCATTAAAAGAAACTCCACTCTGAATTGCAGCATAAAAAAAGCCCCAGGATAAAACCGATATTAGACAATGACCTGGCCCTAAGGTTGGGGTTACCTCCACCTGGCTAATAAGGCGCAAAAGTAGTCAACAACACGTGTCTTTTTTTTGCCATCTGTGTGCAGCACAACTTTGGCCGGGGCAGCAGCAACTTTCCGGATGTCTCATGTCCTTCTGCGTGTGCTCCTTCGTCGTCGTCGTCGTCGTCTCCATCTTTCTGCTTGTTTCAAGGCAAAGATATTGCTCCTTTTTACGACGTAACATGTCATATGACATTACAGCATGTCTGTGTTTGCCACTCCGTCCTTTCGGGCTTTCTTTTTCTATGGGCAAAAAGGAGATCCTTTTGCCAGCTCCTTACTCCTGGCTCCCAGACTCTTGGCAGTGTGCGTGTGCATCTTTGTCCAGCCGCTGGCTGCAATTGCAGACGCAGAGCCAGCTGTGTGTTTGTGTGCAAGTTTATGTGCAAAGTACATTTGATCAGTATCTTATTTTGAGTTTAAATTGAAAAACTTTCTTGCAAAGTTGCCGCTGCGCTTTTGTGTTGCGTGTGTGAGAGACAAATGGCACATACATTGTGCACGTGTGTTGTTGGTGTGTGTATTTGCCGCTCTGCCAAGTAATAATAAAAACTATTTGTACATTTAGTACAAACTCCTACGCCGCGACTCCTGTCCAGCTGTTTTTGCAACGTTGCGAAAAGTTTAGCATTTCCCTGGCGCTATAATGAAGCCCGAGGATGAGGTGTAGGATCTGGGGAATGCCACGAAGTTGTAACTCCCTTCCAGGTGGGACCCCTCCTGGCCAGGTTCTGCGACGCCATCCAGCAACGGCATCGCCAAATACCTGAATCGGCCGACTTCAGGTTGAGTTATGCGCTCGCATAACTGCCAAGCTAATGCCCCTCAGTCTCCGACGGTTGTCCGCTTTACAACAGCACAGGGTAACCTTTAAAACTTATTTTTATTGTAATTATTTAATTTAAATTAAATTCTTGGATAAATTTTACAATAGAAAACATTTTCTTTAGTTTTTTTTAAAGGTTTTTAGCAACAAATAAATGCTGTTTTCAGGCAGAGTATCTTCGCATCCTCAGACTAAGCTTTTACAATTTAAATCTCTTAAATTTGTATTGTTTATTATTTATTATATTTATTTCTATTATCGACTTATCACTGTACTTTGTATTTGCCAGGAATGCGCGCCGTAAAGTCCGTCCTGCTGGCCTCCGCCTCGCTGCGACGCTTATACTTTGACCTGCCGGAGCCGGAGATTGTCCTGCGTGCCATCGTCGATGTCAATTTGCCAAAATTCCTCGAGCAGGACATCTCCCTGTTCATTGGCATCTATATGGATCTATTCCCCGGCGTGGAGCTGCCTATGGTGAGCAGCAGTATTTAGTCATCTATTTAAATCAATTATCATTCTTCAGGCCAAATGACCTGTAAGCGCCGCCAATTAATACGATAATGGGTTAATGATTAATTAACACAAAGTGTATGGGGAATATATAACGAAATTGGGATACTCTATAAATAAATATCTCTCATAGAGGATTTTAAACTTTAAATCTTTTAACCAATTCCATTTCCATACTGTCTTTTATTATAAAAAACATTTTCTTTGGCATTTAAAATTCTCACTTCTCCCATTTATTAACTTCCATCAAAGGCGACATTTCAGCCAGAATTTTACTCTTTTTTTGCCTTAATTTTTCAATATTTCTCATATAAATTTATATTTACGCTTGTTTACAGCCACAACGCGGCGACATACTCAAGTGGCTGCACATCAACCTGGCGGAGAAAAATCTGCAGGCGACGCCATGGTATTTGGAGAAAATTCTACAGATATACGAGATGCTGCTCGTGCGACACGGCCTCATGATAGTCGGTGGCTCAATGGGCGGCAAGACCACCGCCTACCAGGTGTGTATATGCGAATTTCCGGAATCCCATCACACACACACACACACACACTCGCTCTCCACGCTTATTAATTTCGCCGGCCAGCCAATTAAATGGTCTGGAATTAATCAGTTAACAAACGACTCACTTGGCACAGAAAAATATTAAAATCAGAACGAATATGCGAGGTTTTAATGGAAAGTTTTACTTTAATTGTAGAAATATCTCTTTGATTCACAGATTTCCCTGCAATTTAATCCTTAAAATCACTTAATAAAATTGCATTTCCCCTTTTTATCGGGCAGGTCCTGGCCCAGACCCTGCGGAATGTGGCCACCGACCCGGATGCCACGCTCAAGGAGTACCCCGTTAACTTTCGCATTATCAATCCAAAGGCCATAACCATGGGCCAGTTGTATGGACGCTTTGATCCGGTGTCCCACGAGTGGTATGACGGCGTCCTGGCCAAGACGTTCCGCGAGCAGGTCCAAGGTCCACGCTGGGAGCGGGCTTGGGTGATGTTTGATGGTCCCGTAGACGCAGTGTGGATTGAGAATCTCAACACCGTGCTGGATGACAACAAGAAGCTGTGCCTGATGTCCGGCGAAATTATGCAGATGACCAAGCTGATGAACATGATGTTCGAGCCGGCGGATCTGGAGCAAGCCTCCCCGGCCACCGTGTCGCGTTGCGGAATGATCTACATGGAGCCAGCGCAGCTGGGCTGGCGGGCCTTCCACAAGAGCTTCACCAATGTGTTGGTGAACAAGGTGGGCCTGAACGAGATCTATATGACGCTGTTCGAGGACATGACCGAGTGGCTGGTGCCGGCAGCCCTCGAATTCCTGCCGCAGTGCAAGCAAATGCTGGAGCTGTCGCCGATCTACCAGTACCAGACCTTCTCGCGCTTCTTCCTGCACTTCCTGGAGAAGCACAAGCAGTTCAACCAGGCCTGGTTCCAGCAAATGTTCCTCTTCTGCTTTGCCTGGGCCTACTGCTCGGCGCTCACCGGTCAGGGTCTGCGCACCTTCGACGCCTTGCTGCGCAAGGTTATCTATGGATCCAACGACAATTTCCCTAAACCCAAGTACTTTTCGCTGAATCGTGGCCAGATGTTTCCCGAGAAGATGCTATTTATGGATTATCGATTCGATGAGGCCGAGAATTGGTGGTCATGGCAGAAGGGTGACGAGAGCTCGGGCACGCCAACTAACTTTCCGGAGAATGCGCAGATCAGTGAACTGATTGTGCCCACCAAGGAGACGGGCTACATTTCGTATTGGCAGGAGTTTTGCATTTCCAAGTCCTTCCCCATGCTGGTGATCGGTCCCACGGGCACTGGCAAGAGTGCCATTATCACCAGCAATCTGCTGGCCATGCCCAAGTTTGCCAACCTGATCAATGTCATCAACTTCTCGGCCCGAACCTCGGCTCAGATGGTCCAGGACACGATTATGGGCAAGCTGGACAGGCGGCGCAAGGGAGTGTTTGGTCCCGCGCTGGGCAAGAAGGTGGGTCTTTGATCTTAGATATTTTTTAGATAATTATATCTTGTATATATTTCAAGTGCACTGTGTTCTGTGATGATGTGGCCATGCCTTCAAAGGATACCTATGGCTCGCAGGCACCGCTGGAGCTGCTACGAACTTGGCTGGATCATGGCTATTGGTCGGATCTAGTAGACACCACCAAAATCGAGCTGGTGGACATGGTATGTGTTTGTGTGTGAGCCAGTTGACAACTTATTGCGTCCATAAACTGGCCATTAGAGTTATCTGTGAAGTTTTCATATTTTCCTCTTCATTTTTTCCTCCTCCTCTGAATCGTTGGCCAGACTCTGATGTGCGCCATGGGCACTTTGGGCGGCAGTAACTTCATTTTTCCGCGTCTCTATCGCCACATGTTCGTGGTGGCCGTCGATTCCTTTGAGGACTCGACCATCGTACGAATATTCACAACGATTGGTGATTGGCACTTCGCCAAGGGTTATCCGGAAAAGGTGGCTCTGCTATCCCGCGTACGTATCTTTTTCTCTTTAAACCCCAAAACAACAACAGCAGAAAACAGCAGCCAACACACTGAGAGAGAAAGGCAGAACCATTCATCAGTTTCATTTGAAAAACTGGTATTTTTAAATAAAATATATTATAATTAAACAAACTAAAACATATTCGCAAACAACGGACTAACAAATGTTAACATATTATGTTAAATACATTTGCGAATCATTGATAAGCTCATAAATATTCAAATTAAACATTAAACTAGTATTAAAACTTTGAAATATGTGAGCTTGATAAGCATTTAAAGTAAAAATTGCCTCTGTGTAGGAGGGAAAGAGAGAGAGAGGGAGTCTGGAGGATGATTGTCTGGTCAGTGGAGTCAATAGTCCTTCCATGTGCCATGTGTGCTTGGCTCGCATCCAAGCATTGGGCGCATAATAAAATTAAAATGGCGTATTTTATAGCTTCATTTCCCCAAAACTTCTCTCTCTTCCTCTCCACTCCGTTGGCTGTTTTTCGCTTTTACTGTCCTCGAATTAAAGTCCACGAATGTCATCCTTTCACAGGGCTTAGCGGAGGCCATGGTCAGCGTGTATCGCGAGGCAATACGCACCTTCTTGCCCACACCAGCCAAGTCGCACTACTCCTTTTCCCTGCGCGACATCACGCGCGTCTTCCAGGGGATTGTAATGGTGCCCGCCAAGCGGATGCCCGACCCCGAGAAGCTGGGTCGCCTGTGGGCCCATGAAACCTATCGCGTGTTTTACGACCGGTGAGTAAGAAGCTCCTTCTACCTTTTTTTAAGAACTATTACTATAACCTCTATGTTTTCCAGTTTGGTGGATGATAGGGATCGTGATCGTCTGCTTGTAATGGCCGTGGATGCCTGCAAGTCCAATCTGCGCTTTCCCTTGGAGCAGGCCTTTGCCGAACGCATTGAGCCGGGCGAGAAGCTAACGGACAATGATCTCAGAAATCTGTTTTATGGCAACTACATGGAGCCGGATGCTGAGCCCAAGTTCTATGACGAAGGCGAGACCTATGAGAAGCTAGAGAAGCTAATGAAGTACTATTTGAGGGAGTACAACTCCTTCTCGAGCAGTCCAATGGATTTGGTTATGTTCCGCTTTGCCATTGAGCATGTGAGCAGGTGAGAAATCGCTTTAAGAATCCCTTTTTATGCCTCCTATATTTATAATTCTTTTTGCCCTTAGGGTTTCCCGTGTCCTGCAGATGCCGCGTGGCAACATCCTCATGGTGGGGATGGGTGGTTCAGGACGCCGGAGCTCCTGTCGCCTGGCTGCCTACATAGCCGACTGTCGCCTGATGACCGTGCAGGTGTCCAAGAGCTACACCATCACGGACTGGCGAGATGATTTGAAGAAGATTTTGATGTCGGCCAGCTTCAACCTCAACCACACCGTCTTCCTCTTCTCGGACGCACAGGTGAGTGTGTTAACTGGAAACCAATTCTCGTTAAGAGATATCGAATCAAATGGCTGTATGCTAATCCATCAGAATGGCTTTTTAATAAGGCTGTAAATCGAGGGCTCAGGGAACAACAAACCCATAAAGTATCTGACTTCGCCTCGTCTAATCTGTGTATGTAAATTGGTAAATTAAATTGAAATTAATTTGGAATAGTCTTTGAAATAAACACAGACACAAGCGGCGGAGGGCGAGAATATATAAACGAACTTTTGTCGCAGAAACAATTAAATTTGGCTCAAAATTCGGTTCTCAATACGGAAGCTCACTCATTGTTTTGCCAAAATTTGCATTTATAATTAGGTTAATTGTTCAACTAACTTGATTATTGCTCAGTAATTTGCATAGGCAGCTCGAATTATGGCAAATGAAGTGGTGGGCTTCAGAAAATTGCCAGCCAAACAGCCAAACAGCCGAGGGAAGCCGTGTGGTGTCTCTGTGTGTTGGGCTTAAATCCATATTAAATGTTGGTCAATAAATTAGCATAGCCAAATTCCGATTCCGATCGATATATGGCAAACAATATGCAGGTGTGCTTACACATAATGCTACGCATTCGCATAATGCGCCCTTTGTCCGCCATTTGACCATGAAGCGTGACCAAAAACTAGAAATCCATACAAGGCCATAAGAAGCCCATTTCGACTGGATTAAAACTGCTTTAATTCTGTTTGCTGATGAATCCCGAGCTCCGGGCCAGGCCATAATCAATCGAAAAACCTCATCCTCTTTTGCCAGAAACAATTTTTCGATGCATTAGAATGTTTTCAGGAGAAAGGAGGAAGGAGATCCTTAAGCTCTGTGCCCCTCCAATCAATGGTTTATCTCCCCTTAGTTGCTCTCTATGTCTGTCGGTCTGTCTGTCTGTCTGACTGCTGTGCCAACAAAGCCCCATGCAGATATTAATTAACAATTACACCGAAATGGCCAGCAGGGAGCTGGAGCTACGGCTTAGAGCCAATGTTACCTCCTCTTCTCTCTCTCTCCACCTGTACCTGCATCGTCAGGGTGCAGAGACAGGGCCACTTAGGCGAATGCAAAATGCATGTCCCTGGGATCTGGTCAAGGGACTCTCTGAGTCAAGGGGGGGAATGAATAAAAATGCATTTGGCCAGCAGCATAGCTCAACTTCAGCTCCAACTTCCATTCCGAGTTCCACTTGAAACTGCAACTCGAGCTGCACTCTTCGATTTGCACATTGCACAGTTGTGAATTCCCTGTCTCTTTGTCTCATCCCATCAGGCAACGGATGAGGGCTATGTGGAGGATATCAATGGCATACTTAATACCGGTGATTTGCCCAATCTCTATCAGCTGGAGGACAAGGCGAGCATCATGGAGAATATGGCAAATGTGGCCAAGCAATTGGTGAGTGTTTGTTTTGAATTGAATTTAAGGTGGAAATTCTAAAGAGGAGAAATCTAAAATATACCTTATCATACACAGGGCAAGGTACTGGACACTCTCCCCAGCGAGGTCTACGCCTACTACATAGATCGCATCAGGGAGCAGCTGCACATTGCTCTGGCCTTTTCGCCCATTGGCGACTCCTTCAAGGAACGCATTCGCGTCTATCCCTCGCTCATCAATTGCTGCACCATCGACTGGTACATGCCCTGGCCGGAGGAGGCTCTGTACCGTGTGGGCACGTACTTTGTGAACTCCATGCATCTCAATCGGCCGCATGGCGAGGAGCAGGAGGAACAGCAAAAGCAGCAGGCTTCAGATCCCGCAGACCCCGGCCAAGAGGAGGGGGCGCGACGCGAGACTAT
Organism: Drosophila anomelani; assembly: GCA_035045905.1. Lineage (NCBI taxonomy): Eukaryota > Metazoa > Arthropoda > Insecta > Diptera > Drosophilidae > Drosophila > Drosophila anomelani. The sequence continues at coordinate 19,645,330 of JAWNOO010000165.1, forward strand.
TGATGAGGAGCGGGAGCTAACGCAACTGGAGCAGGACCTGGTCTTCTGCGTCATGTACTTCCACAAATCCGTTGTGGATGCCAGCGAAAAGTGTTACTTGGAGCTAAATAGGAGGAACTATGTAACGCCTTCAGCCTATTTGGAGCTGCTCAAGGCATTCCGCACCTTCTATAGCCGCAAGTTGGACGAGATTACGCGGCTAAGGGATCGCTATACCACCGGTCTGGAGAAGCTGGACTTTGCCGCCGGCCAGGTGGGCGAGATGCAGACGAATCTGTACGATTTGCAGCCCAAACTGAAGGTGCTGTCCGAGGAAACTGATCGCATTATGGTGAACATCGAGCGGGAGACGGCCGAGGCGGAAAAGAAGAAGGAGGTGGTGGGCGCCGATGAGGCGGCGGCGAATGAAGCCGCCGCTGCTGCCCAGGCTATCAAGGATGATTGCGAGACGGACCTGGCCGAGGCCATTCCTGCCATGGAGGCTGCCCTGGAGGCGTTGAATACTCTTAAGCCAGCTGATATTTTCATAGTTAAATCCATGAAGAACCCTCCTTACGGCGTCAAGCTGACCATGGAGGCGGTGTGTGTTCTTAAGGGCCTCAAGCCAGATCGAAAGCCCGATCCTAGCGGTCACATGGTGGAGGATTACTGGGGACCCTCGATGAGAATGCTCAGCGACATGAAGTTCCTGGACTCGCTCAAGACCTTTGACAAAGACAACATTCCGCCGCCCATCATCAAGAAGATTCGAGATAAGTAAGTGGTTTATCTAGAGTTTATTTTGGCTCTTCCTTTCTATATGTATATATAATTCCTCTTAGATACATAGCCGATCGTGACTTTGTCCCTGAGAAGATCAAGGCCGCTTCCATGGCCTGTGAGGGCATCTGCCGCTGGGTGCGTGCCATGGATGTCTACGACAAGGTGGCCCGCATAGTGATGCCCAAGAAGGCGGCCCTGGCCGAGGCCGAAGGAGAGCTTTCCCAGCAAATGGAGAAGCTGAATGCCAAGCGGGCAGAGCTGCAGGTGATCCTGGACAAGCTGCAGAAGCTCAACGATTTCTTTGCGGAAAAATCGCGCGAGAAAAAGCGCCTCGAAGACGAAATCGACAACTGCGAGAAAAAACTAAACAGGTGAGAGGAGGACCATCAGGTGGATGGCCTCTAATCTAATCTCTGTACCGTCTTTTTTTAACGCAGAGCTGAAAAGCTGCTGGGTGGCCTGGGTGGCGAGAAGACGCGATGGTCGGAGGCAGCCAAGAATCTTCATGAATCCATTAGCAACATTGTGGGCGACGTCCTGCTGGCCGGCGGCTGCACCGCTTACCTGGGCTACTTCACCACGGAGGTGAGTGTCTCGTCCTCTTACACATGTATGTCCGTGTCCATGTCCTGCGATGACAGCTAATGGCCATGTCCTCAGTCCGGAAACTTTTCCATAAAGGTTTTTAATATGCACGAGCACGTGGCATTGATTTTCCTCGCTCTTCCTCGCTCCTCCGCCTGCTCTGTGCTCGCTGTGATTTTTTGCCATACTCCTTTTGTTGTGGTCTCTTTTTCAATTTGTCCGCGCTTAGAGATGGCTGACAGGACACTTTCTGCATTTCCTTTATGCCGGCGCTTAACTCAAATTTAGTTAGCGCCGCCAATGTTGACATGTTAACATTTACCCGAATCGTCGTGGCCTATAATCCCCGCCTGAAATGGCCCGCTCTGTTTGCAGTACCGCGTCAACATCCTGGACGACTGGAATGCCCTGTGCCTGCGCAAGCATATTCCCTGCAGCGAGACCTTCTCGCTGGCCACCACTCTGGGCAATCCGATGACCATAAGGGCCTGGTCGCTGGCCGGTCTGCCGGCAGATAACTTTTCAGTGGAGAACGGCATCATTGTGACCAACTCCAGCCGATATTCGTTGCTCATTGATCCGCAGGGTAGGGTTTTTTGTGTGGAATATTCCTTGAAATGCTCTCTAAAATCCCCTTTTAGTTCAAGCCAACAAATGGATCAAGAACATGGAGAGGCAGAACAACCTCAAGGTGATCAAGCAAAGCGATGCCAACTATATGCAGGTGCTGGAGGTGGCCATTACCTTTGGCCAGCCAGTGCTTATAGAGAATGTGGGTAAGTCTCTCACTTAGCTTTAGGTATAATCTTGTCTTAGACTCCACCTACATAATCCCTAACATACGCATCTTCCAGGTGAGAAACTCGATTCGAATCTGACGCCCATTCTGGAGAAGAACATCATCAAGCACAAGGGCGGGCTGTTCATCAAAAGTGGCGACCAAATGATACAATACAATCCCGAGTTTCGTCTTTACATAACGACCTGTCTCCGCAATCCGCGTTATCCGCCGGAAGTGATGGTTATGGTAAGTAGCGCCAGGCTCCAGTTGCTCCAGTTGCTCCTGCAGTCTGTGTGGCAATGATGACGTTAGTTGTGTAATAAAACGACCAACTTAAATTGATATTTGGAGGAGGATGCCATGCACCAGAGCCGAGCAGAGCAGCCGGCGCTGGAAATATGCAAATTTTCGTTGGCATTGACGATGATGTGGAGGACGAGCTGCCGAGGTGTGGTGCGGGTGGCTCTGATGTACGTGCGAGGTGGCTGTGCATAACTAGCAGAGCAGCCAAAGCCCCGACATCGAGGACATCTATCCCCAATCCCGCAGCCAGCGGCGCTGCTCCGGCTCCTGCTGCACGGCGTGCTTATAAAATTTTTCCAGCTTTTCGCTCCTGCTCATGCTGCTGCTGCCGTTTGCCATCGCTTTTTCTATGCTGCTGCAACTGTTGTCAGCAGCTTTCCTTTTAACCATCTCTATTTTAGCCATCCCCCTGCTGCCCCCTTTTGTGGCACATTGTGTGTTTATTTTGAGTTTTCTTTCCATTCTACGTGCCACACTCGAAGCTAACACCACCAATACCACCACCACCACTGATCCTGTCGTCCTGCCTTCTCTCCTTTCTCTGTGTTTAGGTAACAGTATTAAATTTCATGATAACGGAACAGGGATTACGCGAACAATTGCTGGCGATTGTGGTGGCTCACGAGCGTCCCGATTTGCAAGAGAAGAAGGAACAATTGATTATTGAGTCCGCAAGGAATCGTGATGCATTGTACACCATCGAATCGAAGATATTAGAGGTAAGGCTCGTCTCTCTCTCTCTCTTTCTCTGTATGCCCCATGCCTGTGGCATAATAAATGTTTTTATATTTCATCGCATACTCTTTGAGCGCTTCGCTAGTTTCCATTCCATTCCGCTGGCTCTGCTCCTGGCCCTGTCTGTGGCTCTGGCTCTGCAGATTCAATTAGAGAGCCAGGCTAGCAATTTATGCTTTTGTGCCTGGCCAATGACAATTCAATTAACTGGAAGCAAAAGCTTACTAGCGGGGCATTAGCATCCAAAACGTTAGGAATATGGTTTGAAATATATATACATCCTTAAATGTTTAATTTTTGGGCAGTTTTCTTTTCTTTTATCAATTTATTAGTAAAAAAATCTCTCTGCCCTTCCCAGGTCCTCTCCACCTCTGAGGGAAATGTTTTGGAGGATGAGAACGCCATCAATATCCTCTCATCGAGTAAGATTCTCTCCGAAGACATCCAGGAGAAGCAGGTGGTGGCTGTGGCCACTGAAATCGAGATTGATGCCGCCCGCCAGCAGTATATACCCGTGTCCAAGCACTCTGCCATTCTGTTCTTTTGCATCAGTGAGCTGGCCAATGTGGATCCCATGTATCAGTATTCCCTTTCCTGGTTTCTTAATCTCTTCGTCAACACGATCCTCAAGGCACCCAAGTCGGACACGTTGGCGGAGCGCCTGAAGAACCTCAACGATTACTTCACCAAATCGATATACACAAATGTGTGCCGCTCGCTGTTCGAGAAGGACAAGCTGGTCATCTCGCTGGTCATGTGCCTGGGCATCCTGGTCTCGCAGGGACGCGTGGAGAAGGCCGCCTTGCTTTTCTTCCTCACGGGTGGGATTGGCTACAAGACCATACCGCCGAATCCCTTGGGCGCCTGGCTGCCCGATAAATCCTGGGCGACTGTCTGCAAGGCCTCGGATCTTGATGGGTGAGTTAAATCGTTTTCTCTTCTCTCAATTAATCTTTAATAATTTTTTGTTATCCTTTATTACCCTGTGCAGCCTTCAGAATCTGCCAAAAATGATGGAACAGCATGCAGAGGATTGGCACAATTTTTACGACTTGAGCAATCCGGGGGAAAAGCCGCTGCCGGCGCCACACGATTCGGTCAATGAGATGCTCTACCTGATCGTCCTCAAGGCCCTGCGTCCGGACAAGCTGGTGCCCGCCGTGAGGGTAAGTTGAGTGCTCTGGTTGTCCCCGCCCGGCGGCGTACATTTAATATCCTCCGGTTTGTCAGGCTTTCATTACGCGCAACCTGGACCGCTCGTTTGTGGAGCCGCCACCCTTCGATTTGGCGGCCTCGTTCGCGGACAGCTCGCCGAAAATTCCGCTGGTGTTCCTGCTTTCGCCCGGATCGGATCCCATGGCCAGTCTCTTCATGTTCGCCAAACAACGCAACATGTACGACAAGTAAGTTAATTAACGAGAGTGCCTCATATTTCCGTGTCCGTGTCCACGGGTGGGTGAAGCAGCCGCTGGTGATGGTGTTGGGTGCCGGGTACTGGGTGCTGGGTGCTGGATGCTCGTGGTGGCGGTGGTGGCATGTTTTCGATTAAGCGCGACATGTGCGCCTTGTCGATATGTGTGTCCTCCTCCAACCTCTGGGCACCCATACCTCGGAGCCAGTTCTGGCGCTGCCGCCGCCGCCGCAGCTTTCTCTTTAAAGAAATTTATGCTAAGCACATATCCCGCTACGAACAGATTGAAAACCATCTCGCTGGGTCAGGGCCAAGGACCGAGAGCGGAGAAGATGATCCAGGAGGCCGCCCGCCATGGCCAGTGGGTGGTGCTGCAGAATTGTCACGTCGCTTTCAGCTGGATGGGCGACCTGGAACGCATTTGCAACGACACCACGTTAACGGATGGCGCCAACCACGACTACCGGCTGTGGTGCACCTCCTATCCCAGCTCTGTCTTCCCGGTTTCCGTCCTGCAGAACTCTGTGAAGATGACAAACGAACCGCCAAAGGGTCTGCGGGCCAATATGCATCGCTCCTTCACCTCGGACCCGCTAATGCGGGACAAGTTCTTCACCAATGCCTTCCTCTTCTCGGACAGCGCCAACAAGTGCTGGCTGCGTGGCGTCTTTGCCTTGGTCTTCTTCCATGCCGTTGTCCAGGAGCGTCGAGAGTTCGGTCCTCTGGGCTGGAACATTCCCTACGAGTTTAATGAGTCGGACTTGAAGTGGGTTTAAAATGGGATTAATTTGGTTTGAAAATTGGAAAATATTAGTTTATTTCTTTAGGATTTCCCTGTTGCAGCTGAAGATGTTCATCACTCAAAGCCAGAGCATTCCCTTCCGCGGCCATGTCTACTTGACGGGCGAGTGCAACTATGGCGGTCGTGTCACTGACGACAAGGATCGTCGTCTTATCCTGTCGCTGCTCAACATGATCTACAATCCCAAGACAATTGAGCAGGATAAGTGCGTTGAAAATGATTATTTTTAAAGCTTTTAGTGACACCTTTCACCCTCAGCTATGCCCTTTCTCAGTCTGGCAATTATCTGGTGCCCCTGAGTCCCACTCGCCTCAACTCCATTGAGTATGTGTCCAGCTTTCCACTGAGTCCTCAGCCTGAGGTCTATGGCTTACATGAAAATGCAGACATTAACCGCAATGTTAAGGAAACAAATGCTGTAAGTTGTGTCTTTTAATCCAAGGTTTATTTTATTTTTATAAATATTTTATTATCACAGCTTATCAGCGGCGTCCTGCTCACCCAGACCGATCTGATGGCCTCGGTAAAGGCCAGTTCAGCGGGTGGCGTCAAGGAGGATCCGGCCATTGCCATTTGCAAGCAGGTGCTGAACCAGCTGCCCGAGGAGTTTGACATAGATGAGGTGTCCAAGACATATCCCGTGATCTATACCAATTCGATGAACACTGTGCTGCGCCAGGAGCTAATACGCTTCAACCGGCTGCTCTCGTACATTCGCAAGAGTCTGGTGAATGTGAGCAAGGCGGTGGTGGGACAGATTGCCATGATACCCGAGCTGGAGCGAACGCACGCCTCGATGGTCATTGGCAAGCTGCCGGCGGACTGGCTGAAGAAAAGCTATCCCTCGCTCAAGCCATTGGGCAGCTACGTGAGCGACCTTTTGGCCCGGTGAGTTCCTTTGCTGGCCTTTGTTGCATTCATGGGGATTACACTGGGAATATATAGAATAGAATAGAAGATTCCACTGGATATGTAGATACTTATTTCTAGTTATTTCTCCAAGTGCTTGTCTAGTATTCTCAGACATTTGGACGGCCATCATCAATGGCATTGTATTGAGCAGAAGCAGAAGCCCAAGTTGCCTGTAATGCGCCGCGTGCGCTCCTGCTCCTGCCACTGCTTCGCCTTGGGTTCTTTTCGTTCTTTGCCTCAATTGTGCAAATATAATAAATGTATACGGCACACACACATCCGATGCTCTTCCTCCTGTGGTTGCCACTGCCAGTGCCATTCATGGCAAAAATCTTATTTGCTTTTGACATCAAAGGACGATGCTGTTTGTGTGTGCTGCTCCTGCCCTCGCTCCCGCTTCTGCCAAATGCTTTGTGTGCTCGCCCATGCCGGTGCCATTTGCCCATTCCCATTGTTGTCGCATGTTTAATATTTATTAATAAATTGAAAAATAAGATAACTCCTTCCCATCCGCAGGCTGGCCTTCTTCCAGGAGTGGATAGACAAGGGCGAACCGATGGTTTATTGGATCTCCGGCTTCTACTTCACCCAGTCCTTCATCACGGGCGTCCTGCAGAATTACTCTCGCAAGAATCGCTACCAAATCGACATGATCTTGATCGAGTTTGCGGTGACAAAGCACGAGACGACAGTCCCCCAGAACCCCGAATTGGGCGCCTACATCCGGGTGAGTTTATTAGCCAGGTTATTAAAAGCTTGCCACCAAAAACACGACTCAGAACTTTGCTAAATGGAAACGAGTTTCTTATTAAAATCATTCCCACACACAAAACGCACACGCAACAGGAACAAAAAGAGGTCAACGATGAGACTAAGTTTATCGAAGTAAGCGACAGACTACTTTATGGCACACATTAATTATGGGGCACTTTTTGGTGATTAGAAATATTTTATTTGTTAATTTTAGAGATTTTTTATAGACTCTATTTCCTTTGGGATTTGTATAATTCCTATTTTTAAATTGAAAACATTTATTCTTATGCTTTCTGTATATATTTTTCTCTTATAAATATTTTTTAAATAATAATTAAATACTTCTTTTATATTTATATTATTTTAATACATTTTCCTTTAGCTTCTTAGTGACTTTACTTTAAAATTTGTTGCTTTTCCGCTTTAATACTAAATTCCTTTTCCCTGTTCCCAGGGCATCTTCGTTGAGGGTGCTCGCTGGAATCGCAAGACCAAAGAGTTGGATGAATCCCTCTCCAAGATCCTCTTTGACACCTTGCCCATTATCTATCTGCGCCCCGTGCTCAAGACCCTTGAGGATCTGCCCCGCACGACCGGCGGCGCTGAGAAGGAGACCTTCTACGATTGTCCCGTTTACAAGACCAGCGAACGCAGAGGCGTCCTGTCCACCACCGGCCATTCGACCAATTTCGTGATGTACCTGCAGCTGAGATGCTCCCGAACGCCCATGCATTGGATTAACCGGGGCACAGCCTGCCTCTGCCAGCTGGATGACTGAGCTGGGGGGATCGGATATGGCCAGGGGCCACCTCCGGGTGGCATCCGGCTGTGTCGGCCAGGTGGCGGTGATCCTTGGCTCTCTCTGGACTGGCCTGGACTGTTCCTATTTCTGCTGTTTGTTTTTTGTTTTGCTGGCACAAAGGAGCGAGCGCCTGCCGTCGCCCCATCTATATGCAGATGTATTTATTTTGATTTTGTTTCGTTTGATTCGCGGTGCCTCCTCCGCATTCCAGGAAGCCCCAAAAGCGCACTGCAAGGGCTCCAGCTCCGGCTCCAGTTCCAGTTTTTATTTTGTATTTATTTTGTGTTGGCTCCTGTTTTCCGCATTCACAGGACGGATCTGGGCCGCGGGCTGCGAGCGTTGGTGGGGCGTGCGGCATGTGCGCAGTGGCATTTTGATGATGATGATGCTGATTGCCAGATATAAATTAAATATGCAGAATACTATACGGCCCGGACTGGATATATACGTGTATATTTTTTATGTGCGCCATTTACAAATGAATAAACGAATGAATAAGTCCCACCCAGCCCACTGTGTTCTGAAACTGAGCTCGGGCTTTTTTGCTGACCAGGAAACAAAGTTAATGAAAGAAAGATTTTCGACTGCTCTCGGTGGAGAGTTACAAATCTGGAATTACAATTACACAACGACCAACAGGATGTAAGCCCCGAGTGGCGATACTCCAAAATACACGACGAACGAGCACATTCCGTTCTATTCTTATAACTTATAACAAATCTCCATATGAAACGCCTTTCGGACAGACAGACAGGCCACTCGACGTTCTTGCCCAGCCATTGCCATTGCCATTGCTATCGTCGAGTGGTGCTCCATCATCCATTCTCGACGCCGGAATGGATTCCTACTTGGCTGTGAGTGGGAGATTGTTAAAGATTTATGGCTTGTTTGCCGCTCAATTGGAGCAGCCGCAAAGCGCGATTTAAATTTAAAATTAAATATTGGAAAAAATGGAAAATCGCTAAGCGATCTCTTAAATCATGAGGCTATAAAATTAAATATTGGAAAAAATGGAAAATCGCTAAGCGATCTCTTAAATCATGAGGCTATTAATAGCCCGCCTAATGGAGCGTGGCAAGCGCTTTGAGATCCCAAAATAGCAACACTCGATGGCTCAGCCGCAGCCTCAGCAACGACTGGCGTCCATCAAGTGTGGAGTATCAATCGTGATGGCGGCATACACTTTCGGCCGATCTTGGCCTTAAGCGCTGATCGAGAGCCTCCAAAAATACACACACGGCGTACATCCAATGAAAAGCAGCAGCGCCGTCGTCGTCGTCGTCGATGACTTCCGCTTGCAATTACCATGGTGGACACAAATGTATCCGATCTATTCAACATAAATCTGACATAAACTGATGCAAATAATCGAGACAATCGATCCGCGATCCGCTCATAGAATATGCCCCTCAGCCTTTGTTCCATGCTGCCCACTGACAGCTTCGACTCCGCCGGCTTTGTTTACTTTCGTTTTGTCTTCTGGCAGGCAGATGCTGGCCGCGCTAATCATTTTTTATGGTCAACCGCCGCCGCCGAGAGTTCAATTGGTGCTTGAGACACTTTTTGACAATAGCAACTAGACAATCCCCGCGCTCGAAGAAGCCACCGATCGATGCGGTAGTCCGCCGATCGCCAAGCAACCGGTTTCCTCCGCCGCGATCATCGTAGCTCATCTCAAATCATCTCGGCGATCGGCCCAAAGTGAATGGACATCGGCCAGCCGAGAACTTTTCGCGCATTTTCTGTATAAATAGTGTCGTTGGGTCTGGTTTCGAAACAGAATCAACTTTGGATTAATCTAACAGACATCGTCTAGGATCTTCTGGAAAAATGGTTAGTTCTAGCCTCTAGCCATAAGCCATCCTTTTGGCCCAGGACTAACCCTTCGCACCACCTTTCTTGCCTTGCAGAAATTCTTCGTCATTGCCTTTGCTGTGATCGCAGCAGCCTCTGCGGCATCCATTGCCACGGATTACCTGCCGCCGGTGGACAACAACATCGAGGCTGCCTCCGAGCTGGTGGAGCTGCCCGCCGACCAGGGAGTTCTCGCCGATGATGGATACCGCTACAAGACCGTGCGCCGCCTCAAGCTCCGCCACCGTCGTGATGTCTCTGAGCTGCCTTCTGCTGAGTACCTGCCCCCCGTGGAGGAGGCTTCCGAGGCTGTTGCCGTCGAGACTCCCCTGGCTGATGATGGTTACCGTTACAAGACTGTCCGTCGTGTGATCCGTCGCCGTCGTGATGTCAACGAGCTGCCTTCTGCTGAGTACCTGCCCCCCGCAGAGGAGGCTTCTGAGGCTGTTGCCGTCGAGACTCCCCTGGCCGATGATGGTTACCGTTACAAGACTGTCCGTCGTGTGATCCGTCGCCGTCGTGATGTCAACGAGCTGTCCGCCGAATACCTGCCCCCCGTTGAGGAGTCCGCCTCTGAGGCTGTGGCCGTCGAGACCCCCCTGGCTGATGATGGATACCGCTACAAGACCGTCCGCCGTGTGATCCGTCGTCGTCGTGATGTCAACGAGCTGCCCTCCGCCGAGTACCTGCCCCCAGTTGAGGAGTCCGCCTCCGAGGCTGTTGCCGTTGAGACTCCCCTGGCCGCCGATGGCTACCGTTACAAGACTGTCCGCCGTGTGATCCGTCGCCGTCGTGACGTTAACGAGCTGCCTTCTGCTGAGTACCTGCCCCCTGCAGAGGAGGCTTCCGAGGCTGTTGCTGTTGAGACTCCTCTGGCTGATGATGGTTACCGTTACAAGACTGTCCGCCGTGTGATCCGTCGCCGCCGTGATGTCAACGAGCTGTCCGCCGAGTACCTGCCCCCCGTTGAGGAGTCCGCCTCTGAGGCTGTGGCCGTCGAGACCCCCCTGGCTGATGATGGATACCGCTACAAGACCGTCCGCCGTGTGATCCGTCGCCGTCGTGATGTCAACGAGCTGCCTTCTGCTGAGTACCTGCCCCCTGTTGAGGAGTCCGCCTCTGAGGCTGTTGCTGTTGAGACTCCCCTGGCCGCCGATGGTTACCGTTACAAGACCGTCCGTCGTGTGATCCGTCGCCGTCGTGATGTCTCTGAGCTGCCCTCTGCTGAGTACCTGCCCCCCGTTGAGGAGGCCGCCGCCTCTGCCATCATCGATGTGCCCGCCGAGCAGACCGTGCTGGCCGCCGATGGATACCGCTACAAGACCGTCCGCCGCCTGAAGCTCCGTCGCCACTAAGCCGCCAACTGTGCAACCACCCACCGCAGCATTTGAGATTATCGAGGATGCTTTTCCAGAAGAAGTCCTGCCTTTGAGAGTCTCACGATGAAACTAACCATAAGTCGAGCGTATTAGTCAATTTGAATCCGTTATGATCAATCCGAGTACAAAACACGATTTAACAATAATAAACATTTTTAAAACAAAAATTTAAAAGCGAGTTTTTAATGATAAAATAATGAAAAGGATGCTAAAAGCTTAAAAACTGTAAAATTTCATTAAATCATTTCATTAATTTATCATTTTCTGATCTACCTCAATAGTTTTTGTTATGATTTACTAAAATGTCGTGCCTGAAACCTATTGGAAATTTAAAAACAAAATTATAAAAATCAGATTTGTATTGCTAACAATTTATATATTGCAGATTTATCGAGGCAGGAATTAATGCTAAAATAAGCAGAGATTTTAAAACGGAAACGGAAGCGAGGAAGACCATCTTGTGAGCTCTGGAAATAATGAATAAAAAAGTATATTGCTTTATAATAATTCTTTAATATTTTGTAGAGCCAGAATTGTAAACACTACATTAACCTATTTAATTTTATTTTTATTTCAGGATACAATCTTTCCCTCAGTGAGCCTGACCTCAGCAAACAGGGAATGCCAGCAGCAGCAGAGAGAGAGCCCTATCTTATCTTGGCCAGATAAGACGCGGTGCGATAAGATACGAGCACTTGCCGCCGCCTGCAATCACGCACAGGTTTTTAGTTCCACTTTGGAGTCGACGACGTGCGCGTTACAAACTTGGCACACAGCTGAAAGCGAGCAGAAGTTTTTGGAGCGAACGAGAACGAGAACGAGCGAAAACGACGGAAATGAAGTTGGCTAAGAAGTGCTCCACCTACTTGCTGATATGCCTGGGTAAAGTTCTGCATACGAGTCTGTCGTTTTGAGTATCTGCCAGATACTCTTCGAGTGTGTGCGTGGTCTCAAATGGCCATCAAAAGACATGGCTGCTGCATCATAATAGGAATAGAGCCACGCCCAGCGCCTTAATGGCGCAACTTCCAGCAATTGGAGACTTTAACGATGAGTAACTGGGCCAAGAGTGTGTGTGTCACACTCTCCAAATATGTGCGGCCTTATCAGTGCGATTCAGATAAGCTCGGTGTTTACTCACGGTTGCCCCATCATCAGTGCTTCAGGTGTTTATGCCAGGGCGTGGTGAATCAGGCAAAAAGGGGCCAAAAAACAAAGGAATTCCAGCAAACATTCCCCCAATTAAATCGCTGATTCATGCGGCAGTTAATAAATTTGGAAAAGGTTTTCATTGGATTCATTAAAATTTGATTAGGCCAAAAAGTACAATGCACTAAAACCGGAAGTGGCATAAGCTCGGTAATTATTTCGCATATAAATTATGAAATATGCTCGACACAACAAAAAACAAAAAAGCTGGGAAACAATTAATTTCGGTTAGCGGCTGGCCGACGAAACTCGGTCGCTCACTTAGCCACATCCATTTGGCCGATGGTTTTTGTCAAAGCCCCATGAATCAGCCGAATGAATGTTAAATCGAATCGAATCGAATCTCGCTGCAAATCAATACACTGCGTTTTCCACACACACACACTAAATCCAAATCCGCTGAATATTTCATGCGAAAAATATGCCGAATGAGCGACGAACCAAAACAAACACCAAACGAAAGCCAGCGCAACATACCAACAAATAAAAAATATTAATTAAAAATACATTTTTATAATTTTACGTGAAATCGAGTCTGACATCCGCAATGGAACGAACAAAAGGGGAAGAATTTGGAGGAATAAATATATTTATCATCGAACTTGGCGCGCGCGCCAAACAGAATTTGCGTTCTGTTGTTAAACATTTTCTCAATAATTAATTGTTAATACAACTTAACAAGTCTTGGACTGCGTAGATCGTAGATACGCCGGAGCTCTATATGATGAATGGTCGGCGGCGTTGTTTCAATGAGTTCCGTTTTGGCTCGCTTTATGGCTCCGGTTTGATGGATGCCTCAAAGCCATAAAGCCAAGCCACCTTCGACGGTGGTCTTCGGACAAATCACAGCTAACTCGAGTGCTCGAGTGCCTCTCGTTTTACTCTGTTATTATTATTTATTTTATTTGATTAATTTTAACGCGTTTTTTCTATCTGCTTTTCAGTCTTGCTGGCCTGCGTTTTGCAGGAAACGGAGGCCACGCGACGCGTGAATCGCGGTCGTCGCACCCTCACCCGTCGTTACTTCAGTAAGTGGTGGCGTATACTTAATATATTTTGTCTAAATTACTCATACGTCATGTTTTTCTTTCCACAGGCGGCCTTGCCATACCCGGCTGGGCCATGATCGTCTGCATAGCCCTAGCTGAGCTCCTGATTGGCGGTGCTCTGTACTTTATACTGAAGAAGGTGATCTTGGATAAGGAGCCAGATGAGGGAACCACCACTTATACGCCCGCCCCGGCGGCTCCCAGCACTTACACCCCAGCCCCGGCCCCGGCCCATGAGGCAGCGACAACGGTGACGCCTACGCCCACGCATGCCACAGCCATTGCTTAAACAGAATAAGAAGGAATAAGAAGAGAATCCCCGATATATTTTATAATTTAAACCATTTAAATTCTGTTAAATTTATACCCTAAACTAGAGTTATACTTCGTAGGTTCTGTGCCCTTTTTGTTTGCCTTCAATTTCGAATAAACCCACCTTTGTTACCCATCCGGCGCCACACTTAAGTGGATATAATCAAACTAGTTCACATTCACATGGCTAATCGTGTGTCAAACGTTCGATCCGTTGGATTTTAGCTTTTTATTGCACCGGCTATGCGGCTATATAACCCGCCCCTCTGCGAGCCAGTTTGTCTGCACGCAACTCCCATTTAATTCTAATTAATTTAAACTGGTTTTGCCCGAGTGAGCTGTGTGTGTGGAGTGTATTATCGGGCAGCAGATTAAAGATACTTTTTGGAAATGGCTTAAGCTCGTGGCATAGTTTTGGGCAGACGAAAAAAAAATATATTTTCAAGCTAGATTTGACTTAAGGTCTTTGTTCTTTTTGGTTGTTGAATAAATAAACAAAGAGAAAATGTTTATTTAAGCCATAGAGCAAATTGCTTAGCTAGCTTTAGTTTTGCAGTGAACTCTTTAAATCTTTATTAAGCATTTGTTGCTTGTGCAGTTTCCCAGATCCTTTAAATGCCTTTGATTATCCTTCACTCTTAGCTGAAGCAATCGCCCCGCCTTTGTGTTTGTATCGCTCTGACTGATACCCCGTTTCCCAGCGGCCACTTGACGCCGCCGCTCTCTCGCTTTGCCGCTGACAAATCGAAATTTATTATAAACGCAATTGAAAAATCCCCAATGCGCCACTTGAGCCGGATCTCTAAGCCGCCGTTGCTGAGCTGCAAGTGCAGGAGCACGAGGAGCCGCCAGCTGGAACAGGAGCTAAAGTGGTGAGTGGAGGGAGCCGGGAGCCCAGAGCCGATGGAATCCCGGCCAAGTCAAGGGGCCCGGCAGCCAAGTAGCTGTAAATGCCAACAATTGGCGCAACCAAAAGCTGTTCCATAGCACCACGTCGGCAGGGAGGAGAGCAGCGGCAGCGGGCTGGCGAAACCAAAGCGGATTCCAAAATTGACACAAAACAGACAAAAAGCGAATCGCTTAGGCGCATCCACCCGCAACCGAGGAGGGCTGGCTGGCAGCCACTCCCCGAACACAGACACGGAACCGAATGCAGCGGCAGCCAAAAATCCAGCAACGAGAGTGCAGCAGGAATGCGGCAGAGCAAGAAAAAAGTGGGAACCTAAAAGGATAAAGCAAAACAATACATTTTTAAGTAACAAAAAAATTAATAAATAATTTTTGGAAATTTAGCTTCTCTTCAAAAACTAATATTTCTGTTCTAAATTATATTTTCAGAGAGCAGCACCTAGTTTCTGGCAGTGCCTTCAAGCTAGAGAGCAAGGATAGCCCGCCAGATACTTGGGCTGGCGTACAAAAGCCACACAAAAGAGTCCTGCATGCTGAATGTGTGTGTGTGTGTATGTTCCCGAAAGGACTTTCGCCCCGAATGGGAATGCAAACACTTTGCATATGGTCGGAGAGCCGCACTCCAGCAATTGTTATGGGTCAGCCGGACCAGGACCAGGAGCAGCACCACCACCACGACCAGGAAGAGCAGCTTCAACTAGAGCCAAGTGGGAATCCCGGCGATTGCACTACTCAGGACACTTGGCCGGCTTTATGCGAGTGTTTGTGGGGTGTTAAAGTTTATCAACATATCGTCAACGTTGTTGTGCCGTTGTCTGACAACAGTGGCTCATATTTATTTATGGCTCAGCCTCCACTCCGGGGCCATATACATATTTTCGCATGACCCAGACTGGCCACAACTTGGCCGGAACCGGGTTCGGGGGCAGCCTGCATCCGGGTCGAGAGCGAGCGAGCACTTGTGGCCGGCATTTAGGATGGCACAAGTCTGACAGTTTGGCAGACGCTTCACAGTGTTATCAAAAGTTCCATGTAGGATGCTCAGGGGAGGCAAAGAAAATAAAAGGGTATATAGAGGAAGAGTTCTTAAAAATTAAGGGAAGAAAAGAAATATTTAAAAACATATATACCCTTAAGAAAAATAGTTTTTAAAGTGAAATCCAATTTTAGTTGAATTTTTTCTAATACAATTTTGCAAAAAACTTTAATTTCCATAAAGCAAATGGTAGAATTTGTTAGTTCGATATTTATTTTGTATTTAAGAAGACTTATAACCAGGTATCTCATAGTTGTTACCCTGAAATTCCTTTCTATGTTTTCTTTTTTTCTTTTCCTTCTGCTATTCCCTGTGTATCTTCACTTTTCTGGGATTTAGACATGTACACTTGTTGTAAACAACAACATTAACAAGGGTTTTGCAGGACGACAGCGGAAGGACGAGGGGGATGGGGGACACTCATAAGCATTCATTGGAAATCCTTTTCGATTTATTTGCGTATTCAAACGGAAACATTTAAAGTGATTGCGGATGCAAATTTCCCTCCCAAGTAGGCAGCACGAAAATTGCTCTGATGTACCGGGATGCTTTGCCTTTCTTTCCTTTCACCGCTTTCACTCGGCTTTTCCCCAGCTTTCCCTGTGCTCCCTGTGCTCCTCCAGCTTTCTTTATTTTCACAAGCTCTGTGTGTCGGTGGGTGTGTGTGGATTTTCAAGATCCGAGCGCGTGCCTGGCAACATTTGCGGTTTTTGCGCAAACTTCACACATTTTCTTATGTGGGGCCTGTGCCTTGTGCTTGGCCTTACCTTTTTATTGTTGCCAGCGCCATGAGAATTTCAATTTTCACACAGGTGCGCTTGTGTTTGTTGAAAAAATAAATATCAATCATACGCCCCAGTGGCCTCTGTAGGTTCTCGACTCACTTCACCTCACCCCGCTCCTGCTCCCACACTCACTAACCACTTTTATGAGTTCTGTTTAATTTTATATGGATATTTGCTTTAACAATTAGCCGAATGCTCTCCAACTTTTCAACTTCAACTCGAGCCATATGTATGCTCGTCTGGACCTGATATATAGCCCTTACTTCAGCTCGATTATCTGCTGCAATCGAATGTGTTTGAGTTCAAATTCAAGTATGAAGGTACGACCACTGGCTAGGGGAGTGAAATCAAATATAAAGACACTTTCAGTGATATTTAGACCAAGTAAAAATAAAGTGTTTGCTGACATTAAATATATTTTTAGAGTTTGGGAAGCAAATAGTGACCAATTGACATTTAAATTATCTGCAGATAATGGCTTTTTTGGTTATTTTAAAAATATATAAAAGAATTTAGAACAGCTTTATTGTTTATTGGGCCTCTTAACAAATGTATTACGTAGTTTGTTCGTCAATTTAAAATTATTTCAAGGCTTTTAAATAGCTAAACTCTCTAGAGGGGTAATTTTTTAAAATTCTTTATGACTTATAAAAATGTAAATAAATCATAAAAGTATTTATTATACCTCGCAGAAAATAGATATCAATTAGCTTGTATTTTATTTCAAAACAACAAAGCTTGCAGGTCATTTTAAAAAGAAATAAACAATTTTAAACATTGTTTATGGCTTATCGTTCAGATATTTTATTGAATTTAAAATTGTTGAAATGTTTGTTGATAATTTTAAGTTGAATTTATGAAGTTTATTGTTCATGCTGAATATTATTTCAAGAGTTTAGAATAAATTAAACGTTTATAGGAATTTTGTACACATAGTTTATGATCCAATAAAGAGTTTTAGAATATAGGGAAATTTTAACGAAGTAAGTTTTTGCAAACTATTATATTAAATATAAAAAATTATATGGTTTCAGTTTCTGGAGTAATATGATTCTTCCCTTTCCCTGCTGCTACTTCAAACATTCAACGCTGGAATAGAAGCTTTTGGCACTTGCGTGCGACTCGCCGCGCTTTTATTTATGCCCATTAAGTTCGCACTAAACCACTAAAAAAGGCTGTTAATCAGTTGGAATTGCTGGTTTCTGGCTGATCAATGAGCGACGATCCGCTATCCATGATCTGCGATCGAGTCAGCTGCTCCACTTGGGCCGCAGTTTATTTTACGAGCATTCATTTCGGCTGACAGCTCGTTAATTATTTCGAGACACTGCCCGGTGCGTGAGTGTTTGTGTGTTTAATTGGTACATAAGCGGTTCCTCTACCAACTAGCCTCTGTTTGCCCGATCTGTGCATGTGTGTATAATCACTATACTACAAGAGCCACTTGACCAGAGCTGAGATTGCGGCTTATCAGTCAACAAGGAGAATGGGGAGCCCCTTAACCGATTGGCCCAGAGTCAATAACAACACCCTGAATGCGAAATCGAATTCATTAAAGTTGCAGCCACTTTCACCTTAGGAGACAGAGTGCAGTCAGGAAAAAATTGTAATATAATGTTTATACTTTAAAAATATATTATTTATTAAAGGCAAAAAATGTCAAATGCTGTTTAAAAAGTTATAAAGACTGGGGAAAATTTTAAATAATATTTTAAACATTAGTTTTAACTTAAAAATCATTGATTGTATGAACTTGTTCTCTATTTTCACTTAATTTAAATTTATTTAGCAAGTGTTAAGTAAAGTAATATTTATTTAACTAATCTATTTCCTTTTATTTATACGTTTCCGATTTTTTAGAATTTTTCCTGCCACTTTAAACCCTTTGTGATAGCCAGTGTAGTGGTCGTTTATCCAACGTTTATGCAAATTGTCCGGCTGCAACTCTAAAATGCTTTCTGAGGATAAATTCGTAACGAATTACCAATCAATTGACCAGCGAAACAAACAAGCCCAGGCCGAAGCCAGACTGAGGTCGAGGCGGCTGGCTTGTAAAACGATTTGGATTCGAAATTGAAATTGCAAGGAAACTAAAGCTAAAACAAAAACAAAAACAATTTAAATATAATGGAACCACAACGACTCGGTCTCGTGGGGTGCCGCTTCTGTTCTGAATAATTTAGCTAAAGAGCCGGAGAGCAGTGGAAGCGGCTGTAGAGGCGGCAAATTAAATCAAATAGTTATATCATGCGAGTAAATCGCTGTGGATATCGCACATACGCCCCGTTGACCGCAGACTCGAGCAGCGGCCGGCAGCTACTTACACGCTGCGCTCATCGCTCCGGGCATCAGTGCGCGCCCAGTGCTCAGCCGCAGCAGATCGTGGATAGAGTGGATATATCTATATCTATATAGAGTGGATGCACCACATCGGGAGTGTAGATAGTGCAGAAAAAAAGAAGAAACGGTGGCAAATATTTGCACAGTCGCCCCCAGACATCGACTTCGACTTCCTGTCTGCCAAATTCCCAGAACACGTGCTGCCACGACTGCGGCCGGGATCTGAGAGCACAAGCCCCGGTTCCGTCTGCGAAGGAGAAGGCTCCTCTTCCCGGTTTTAGCTTGAACTCCAATCAGTAGCCACTCCGTCGGTTGGGCTGCTTTTTTCTGTGTGTTTGCCTTGCTCCTGCTTCAACTCCAGCTTCAGGTCCTGCCGCCATCATGCATTCGCCGGCTGCCAAAGTGTCGGGCTACGTCGTCCTGATGACTGTGCAAATAATTTTCCTGGTCCTATTCTGGCTGTTCGTGCGTTACGAAAAGACGGCGCTGCCACGGGCAATCGATGCTGAAGACGCTGGATCAGCAAACGAACACGTTTCGAAATATCCGCGTGAGTAGCAAGGATTTGCCACAAACTTCCGCTTCTTTTTTTTTTGGGGGGCGGAACATTATCACAGATTTGGGGATAAATAAGGAAGTATAATTTCGAGTACAGGAATTATTTTAAGATTAAAAATGGAAGATAAAATGTAGTAGAGGTTTTTTAAATCAATAATATCAGGTGATTTTATACCCCCTTAAAACACTCCCCTTTTTATATTCCTATATTTACCCCCTCAAATGTGCGAAAAATATTGTTTAGAGCTTTAACCCAGTTCCCTTTTGTTGTATTATATATTTTTGCATATGCTAAATATATATTTTCAGTTAATTAGCCAGCTTAAGATAATAAAAGGTAAATCTACCCGGAAACAGCTTATATTTTTTATACATAAAACATGAAAGGATGCTGAAATTTGTATATCCTTGCAGTAGGTAATTGGATCCGAATTTAATTCATAACTTGGCCAAAAATGCATTTTATCAATAAGGAAACATTTTCTGTGCTAGTTTTTATTCATTTAAGAGTTAGACTCGTCTGTGAATGCTGATTAAGAATATGTAAGGATTATAGGGTCGGAAATGACTCTTTGACTAATTTGTAAGCTTCAGACTAAAATTATAATACCCTGAAAATGGTATAATAAAGAATAAAGAAATTTGCGAATTATGTGTATGCTTGGGGGAAATAATTCCCCTTTTATGCGGATGCTGTCATATTTTTAGAATTGCCCCTCAAAAATAAACGCAAATGTGCGAAAAATAACTGCCAAGCTGTTTATTCATTTGTGGTTTTGTTTTTATATGTTTATATTTTGTTATTGTTTAGCATTTAATAAAATAGAAATTCTATTTTTATATGAAAATTGCTAGAGAAGTGCGTGAAATATATTGAATAAACAGACAAGTAATAATAATTACCTAGAGAAAATGAAGAAATAAGCAAACAAATAATAACAATAAATACAAAATACATAAGCAATTATTACCAATTGAAAGTATTTCTCATATTGGGCGGCATCGTTTCATATTTTTTTTATATGCTTCATAAAATGAATCCGAAAAAGTGTCAAGTTTATATCTATTTTTATAGCTTATCCGCATTTGTTTACATGTAGATTTATTTTTGATTAATTAGCTAACCAAGGCTTAATAAAGTTACTAATTTTAAGTTGGCTTGACAACAGTGGATCTATGAGCAATAACCTCTCCTTCCCAAGCCCCCAAATTATTCCCAAATTGACTTGTTTCATATTTCGGAGGATTACAAGGACTTAGCAGGTCAAAACAATTAGAGAGAAGCCAAGTAACAGCTTTAAATCACAGCGAAACATATAGAGCTATTACCCATGCTCCTCACTACTAGACTAAACCCTACTTCCTACATTTTTTTCATTTTGGAGAACTAATAGAAGGAGTAAGGACCCGGGCAGGACCCGCATTGTTTGCCAAGTGTTGGCGGGTCATAAATAAATGAAGTTCTTTTTCGCACAGTCTCCTCTGGCTTTTGGGTCCCGTGGCACCAATTCCATTAATTACTTTCTGCCACTCGAATATATATATGTACGTGTACATGAGGCTATATGGTAAAATACCGAACCGAACTGAACCAAAACCCAGCGGCAACAACAATGGACGGGCGCACACACTCGCACAGTTGAATAATTAAAGTCATTAATTTCAATTTATGCAAATGCGTCTGTAAACAACTTGTTGCAATTCATAATAAATAAATTAAACCGTATTTCACACTAATTGCACCCGCGCGGGCACACATACGCACAGTGGGGTTTGATTCTGGGTACGATGGGGGTGTCTCCTAGGGGTGAACTTTGGGGATATGCTCGGCCATGGCGTCTTGGCGCCCTGGTGACATCAATCTCAATGCAATTGACTTTTGGCAGCAGACAATTGGGCGGTTAATTGAAACGACTTGACTCAATTAATTGGCATCCCAATTGGCCAACATCCTAGTGGCCATTTGGAGAATGACACCAAGAGAAAAATTGTAGGCGAATTTCAAAGCCTTTTAAAAAAATTATCCAAAGAATTTAAGACCTGAAAAACTGACTTCCTTAAGTTTGCAGTATTTAATTTGTAAGAACAAATTTTTATATATTAATAAAAACTTTTTAAATGACTTCCTAATTCTATATTTTATTTAACATTTAATAAATACGCTTTTAATATAATTTCCCTATGTGTACTTAACCCTCTCGATTCCCCACAGAATTCCAGGACATCCAGGTGATGATCTTCATTGGCTTCGGCTTCCTGATGACCTTCCTGCGCAAATATGGCTACAGTGCCACCGGCTTCACTCTGTTCATGGCCGCCTTGGTGGTACAGTGGTCTGTCCTCATGAAGGGCTTCCTGCACATGGAGGGCGGCAAGATCAGGTGAGAGTGGTTTCAATTTATTAATTGCCATGCTCCGGAATGTCCGGAACGAAACTGACAGCCAACAAAGCAAATAAGCCAAGGCAATGAAATGAAGAAAAATACCCTCGGGCTGGAAATGAATTCAAGCAATTACTTTAAATGAAGAAGTCAACCTGAGGAGGCGGGGCGGTTGTGGGTGGTTGGGAGGGAGGGTGGTGGTAAGTCAGACTCTACTTATGCTAAGTGAAATGGGCAACAAGCTCAAGTCAAACGGCAAACAAAAGGACAAGCGGCTGCAAAGGAGCCAATGGAGCGGACAAGGAAATTAACAGAGAGAAGAATAAGAAGCTAAGGGGATTTTAAATATGAAAGAACAAATAAAAGAGAAGATAAAATAAATATTTAAAATTTATAAACTATTTTGAATAACAAATAATATTAAAAGTGCAAGAAATGTGGCTTAAATAAATTAATATTTTATTTCTCTGATATTTTTATAACTTTAAATCTTTTGTTTAGCTTGTTTATAAAATTATTAAAATTATTTTACCATAAAAAACTAGCTCTCCATTTTCCCCCGTGTAGAAACATTAACTGCCTGGCCAAATGGAAACGCTTTAAAATGTATTCCATTTCATTTGGCGGCCATTCGTTGGTTAAGATGCCGCCATTTTTTATGCTGCCAAGGGCGTGTCACCTGTCGCACTTCCTGCTCACCTTTTGCTGTCCTTTTTCATCTCTATAGCCTCTCCCTGGAGAACATCATCGATGCGGATATTGCCGCTGCCGTGCCCCTGATTAGCATGGGCGCCCTCCTTGGCAGGACCACGCCCATCCAGCTCCTGTGCATGTCCATCTTCGAGGTGGCCCTGTTCGCGGCCAACGAGTACTTGGCCCTCAAAGTGTTCAGTGTGAGTAATTACTTAACGTCATTCTTTATTTAGTTTAAAGCATTTAAATATTTATTAAAGCCAAACGGGTAATGGTCGGCAGTCAAAAAATTAGCATAACAAAATGTTTGCTTCTTTTTTTGGGCAAAAACAAAAACAGCGGAAAAGTGTATGACCTAATGTATGGATATTTGGGCGAAAATTATTTATGAAAACAAGTTAAAAAAGGGCGCGACGACACATGTGTACTTCTGGGTCATAATACCATATGCAAAACGAATTAAAATGTATGTCAAATTTCGGCTATGATATTATGCAGTTTCGAGAGGTAATAAAAACAAGCAGGGGATTTTTGTGAAAATTAATGAAAGGAAATTAGGACATTTTAAAACAAAAATGCAAAGCCTGAAAAGCCGAATTTTAAGCCGGAAATTGACTTGTTATTTAAATATGCAACTAGGTTTATTTTATTTAAATATAAATACATATTTGGCTCTTTAAAAATAGGTTATAAATATAAATTTTTTGTAGTGGAATTGATATATGTTTCCTCTGACAGATTTGCGACTGCGGCGGCTCCATCACCGTTCATGCCTTTGGCGCCTACTTTGGGCTGGCTGTCGCCATGATGCTGCGCCCCTCGAAGGACCAGAATGAGACTGGCAAGCTGGAGGGCGCCAGCTACACCTCGGACATCTTCGCCATGATCGGCACCACCTTCCTGTGGGTATACTGGCCCAGCTTCAACTCGGTGCTGGCCGAGGGCGCCGGCGGCGAACGGGCCATTTTGAACACGTTCCTGTCATTAGCCGCGGCAACAGGTGAGTCACGTGCCCCGGCAATTAGCCGGCTCAAGTGGAGGGCAGCTGGAGGACATCGCCATCGGCCATCGGCCATCTCATCTCTCACATCTTCCGGCTGTCTTCGCCCACTTGTACTCTCCTTCTCGAACATATCTTCACGCTTTCCCTTTGACTCTTTTGGGCCTTGTTAATTATAATGTTGGCGGGCCTATTAGCACGGCTCCGAATGAAATTGAAAAGGCCCTGGGCAGGATGAATGCCCCCTTTTGTGCCTGCCCCCTGATCCGTTTAGCCACCTCTTTGGGTCCTTGTGCATGCGACTCACAAACTAATTA
Organism: Drosophila anomelani; assembly: GCA_035045905.1. NCBI lineage: Eukaryota > Metazoa > Arthropoda > Insecta > Diptera > Drosophilidae > Drosophila > Drosophila anomelani. The sequence goes on from JAWNOO010000165.1 coordinate 19,668,998, forward strand.
AATGTCAAATAGTTTCGTTAACACATTTGAAAATTTATTTTGAGCACGTAGCGCACATAAAAACGAACCGAATGGCAGGAGGTCAGTCTGTCCGGTATTTGCTTAGTCCGGTTGGGGCAGTGAGAGAAAAAACTAAGGGAGTTTTACCCCTAAAGTAATCGATAGAATAACTAATAGTTTTTTGGAATATATTCTAACTTTAACTGGTAACCTTTCTTTACAAAAAAAAAATATTTCATAGGTATAAAAATTCCCTTAGAATTTTATTCAAGTGTCGGTCAAAACCAGGACTCTGTCCAGACCAAGCACACACTCACATTTACCCATAGAAATTGTGCCAGAGGCAGGAGCAACTGCAAACCCAGAGATTCTGGCCTGGGGCCGGGCTTTGCCTGGCCTGACTCTCGCTCGGTTAATGTAAATAACAAAACACAAATTAAATGTATACAAAGGACGAGCGGCAACGGTGGCGGCAGCAACGCCCGACATCAGTAATAATAGTAGGGGCCAGCAGCAGCAGCAGCAGCAGCAGCTGAGATAAGCCAAGCTGTGGAGGGCAACACTTGGCTAACTGTGGCCAGAGTCCTTCCAAGTCCTTGCTCTGCCTCGCTCTGTCCTGGACATGGTATTAAAGCCCTCACGTTACGGCGGCAACGTTGGCGGAGGTAACACCTAACAAGGCGCACATGAGCTCGCAGAAGCTGGGTGAAAAGTCTAAAATAACTAACCGAAATGTAGATGCTCTAAAGAGTGTAAATAAGAGTTAAAAATAATAAAATAAACCCAGATAGTTTCAGAGAAAGTGAGAGGCATATAAAATGTAAATAAATAATATTTAAAAGACTTGAAACTTTAACAAAAACCCAAAGAAACTTTTCTATTTTTAAGACTATTTTCCACTTATTTTCAAACTATTTTTGTTATATATTTTTAATTAAAACAAGACCTGGCTCCTTCTACTTGTCTTCCGCTTGAAAGTGCCTTTCGAGCACAACTTAATTTGGGTTAAAAACTGTGCTCTCAATAAAGTGCATATTCAAAATTTGTTTGCAATTTATTTCTGACCAGAGGAAACTTAATCAATGCATTCCAATCTCCAGAGCAGAATGCGATGACCCACTCCATGGAGGGAGATATCCTAGAGTATCCACCGCCAGAGAGGGAAAGTCTTGTCGGGCATTTTATGCGGAAGGATGTGCGATTATTTGAGCCCCTCTCTCTCTCGTCCTTAACACCAGGATGCCGACGTGGCCTTGTCCATTCGGTGGCCGGTTGCCCGGCTCACTAGTTGTTGCCTTAATTAAACTAAAGCTGGGCTTCAGTTCGATGCTGAAATTAGAGGCGGTCTGGTGGGTGTGGCCCACGGGCCCAACCCGAGTGTCCCCTGTCCCATGTCGGCCATGCGGGCGGACATGCATGGCAGGGCTTGGCCAGGACTCTGGCCAGTATTGGAGGCTCAGGAGGGGAGTGTCCTGGCGGATCAGACGACGCCATTTGGTGTCCAAATGCGGCGCCAACAGCAAAAATACGCCCCAGTTGTTGTTTTCACACCAGGCACAAAATGAGCCAGAGCGTCGTCTGGACATTGTCCTGGGAAATGCACAAAGAGAAAATATATGGAATAAATATTTGGGGATTTGAAAAGCATTAAGAGGAGATTAAAATAATTTCTTAAGGGTTTTACGAGTTAAAAACGAAAGTTAAACCTTGCAAAATTTACAAACAAATGAAGGCAACTTTTAGAGCATCAGTCAGTTATTAACTACTAAATATTTTTCTTTAATGTTTAAAACAATATGTATAATATAATTACTTTAGGAAAATTATGCATAACAAATCCCAGCCTTTATATAATTTTCCCGAGTGTCCCTTTGGGTTTGGGTCTGGTTAGGATGCTCGTCTGGTCATTCAGGCGGGTTTTGAGGGACGAAGGACTGGGGGTTACGGGAGGCTGCCCGCATTGGCCAACAACGTTAAGCACAAAACACATTTTACAGTCGCAAGTGACACCATTGGCGTTAATTTAAATTGTTTAATGTTCGAGCAGCCAAAGCAGGGGCAACAGCAGGAGCTGAAAAACAACTAAAGCAACGCCAACTGATGTCCTGAATCTCGGATGCCGTTGGCTTGGCTTTGGTTTAGTCCTGGCCGAGGAGGACGTAGCTGTAGCTGGCTGTAAAAAAGCTGTTTAATTGATTTTTAAGCCAGAATTTGCTGCTCTCTATGTTTTTGTGTCGCCCCGGACAACGTCAAAAGCTGTTTTGAAATTGTTGCGGTTGCCGCCGGCTGCCCCTCGCCCCGGCCGAGATTTGCCCTGCTTACGAGTCCCAGTATTTGCAGTGGCTAACCGAGTCCTGGCAGAGTCCTGGCCCTCTCGACTAATTTATGCAAATTATTATGGCTGCAACATATGCTCCGCCATAAAATGGAGATTTTTAAGTATTTAGTGTTATTCAGCTGAGATTTATGCTGGCTGCCCGGTCATAAACTGAAGCGTGCTCCCTGTTGTTGCATGGCAATCCCAAGGATCTTGGCACTGTTGTGTTTACAATTTTATTAGTTTTGTGTTTATGACAAAAGTGCGGTTCTGGCTCTGGGTTTGGGTCCAAGTCCGGGTGTGTCATTTCTGCTGCTCGAGTGATTAGCGATAACTGACTGGTTGGGTGGGTGGTAAACTTAAAAAGGGGGGACTGCTCCCTAGTTTTGCTCTCTTGGCAATGTAGAAGCGGGCAAATAAGCTTAGAACAACAAGGTGGCACAAACTTTGAGACTTTGCTGTTCAACAAGTCGGCTACGTGATATTTCTGCTCAACAGGTCATATGCGTTATTTGCACAGAATTTTGCATCACAACAAGTGCAACTTGTGAGGAAATAAAAAGCTTATTAGATAGTTTGGTGACGAGAAAGATTCTTTTAAAGTTGAAGATATTAAAATAAATGCAGAAATCTCACGAGTTGGTTTCAGAAAAGTATTTATTTTGTTTGTTTAAATATTTAATATTTATGAAATTTATAGAAAAACAAATTAAACTTCTCAAATCTCTTCATATTTAATAATTTTCATTGAAAACCTTTAAATATCTCCACTTTCTATAGCAAATAATTAACAGCAACTTCTTCCACAGCTAATGAACTCACCGCTTCTTTCAAAAATGCATTAAAATCATGTAATTAAGCCCATCATTATGGGGTGCATTCAAAATCTGCTCGCAGCATTCAATCTCGATGCGAACCTGAGCTGCAGCTGCATCCCCGCCGCCACCTAACCCCGTTCCCAACTCCATAACATTTCGCTTTGCTTCTCGTTGCAGTGACCAGCTTCGTTGTATCCGCGCTTGTCAGCCACGAGAATAAATTGGACATGGTGCACGTGCAGAACTCGACCCTAGCCGGCGGCGTGGCCGTGGGTACCGTGTGCAACCTGCTCCTGGGCGCCCATGGTGCCGTCTTAATTGGCATTATCGCCGGCACGGTCTCGGTGCTGGGCTATCGCTATTTAACTGTAAGTTTGACTGGTGAAACTCGCAGCGGAAAGCTGCAACTCGAACAAAAAACTAGAAATGATAAAGTTGGGGGTACCGACCATAGGTTACCTGGTTTACAGTTGAGAGAAGTTTATCAAAATATTTATTATCAAATTTTAAATTTGTATTTAAACTACACAGAAATATTTCAATTTAATGTTGTATGTTTTTGCCTTCAAATATTTTTTTAAACTCTCAAAACTTGAAAGGCTTCACCAGCTCCATATGCCCACGCAGTACCTTTTATAAAAAAATGGAGTTGCCTCCATAAACCGCTCCATGCAGGCATAACCCGCTATTCAAATGGCAGAATTGGGTGAACACAGCGGAGGACAGGGCAACCAGGAACTAGAACTAGAGCTAGCGGTGGCTTCGCTTTAATTAGTGCGCCTAGGAAAAATGCGACGCTAATGAGTAAAGTTTGTTGCCCGCCGGTCAGCCGCAGCCGGGACTTTATCCCGTTTCCACTTCCCTGGCTTCCAGACTCCCAGGTTCCCAGTTTCCATAGCCAAAAACCCAACCACACAGCACCGAAATCCATGAGGTAACGCCCCTGCTGGAGCCATAAACTAATTTGCACTTTTCAAATTACCGAATGACACCCTGCGACTTTTCACTTTTAATAAAATTTAATTTAAAACACTGAGGGGAAAAAATTGATGCTTAAGGGTTATGATTTTCAGGCTTAAAATGTTTATTAAATAAAATTAAATGGAGAGTTTTAAATATAAAACAACAAGAAGTAAGGAATTATTTTTAACAGAAAAACTATAGACTTCTTAACAGCTTTTTATACCCCGAAAAAAAGCTGCATTTCAACAAAAGCTTTACCCTACAGAAAAAAAAAACAAGAAATCCTTTCATTATCTTCATTCATTTGGTGTCCTTTGTCCTTGCTTTTAGCCCTGGTTGACGGCCAATCTGCGGCTGCACGATACCTGTGGCGTGCACAATCTGCACGGCATGCCGGCCCTGATTTCGGCCATTGCCTCGGCCATTTACGCCTCCATGGCCACTGTGGGCGAGTATCAGTCGGAGCTGCAGGACATTTTCCCGGCGATGGTGGGCACCAATGGAACCGAGACCAAAATCATGGGCGTGAGTATCCGCATCCGTGCACGCTGCACCTGCACCTGCATCTGCATCTGTGGTGCTAATCCCTTTTTGTCCAATTCCCCTAGGGTCTGGGCCGGAATGCCAGTTCACAGGCGGGCTTCCAATTGTTTGGCATTGCTGTGACGCTGCTTATAGCCATCGGCGGTGGTATTTTGACAGGTAAGGAAAGGGAGGGATAATGTTTGGGTATTTTTAACCTTATAACTTTGTTCCTTTTCCAGGGGCCGTGCTGAAGTACACCAACTTCCGTAACCTGAAGAAGGACGAACACCACCAGGACGAGCACTACTGGGAAGTTCCCGCTGTTGAGGGCAAGGAGGAATAGTTAGTAGACTTTCGCCTGAGCAAAGATTGAATTCAGTTCCCCGAATGTTCCTTGTCTAACTACTCACGATTTCGTTTACGATTATGATTGCGATTACTCGATTAGTTTATACTTACACTGACATTGCCCAGCCATTAATGTACGAAATGCACGCGTCGCCATTGTGCCTGCCCTTCATTTAGCAAAAAGTTTGCGCCAAATTGTTTGCCATTTCCGTTTCCCCTTTTGTCCTTTGCACTCGTATTTCCTTGATTTGATTTGCCGCCTTTTTTGCAGCGAACTAGAAAAAGTTGACGAGCTTTTGTCGTAAGCCCGACAATCCACGAGAAACAAATGCAGCAACGGCCATGGAAATCCGTGGAGGACAATGGGTCCATTGGCCAATCCTTTTGTTGTCCTTGCCTGCCGCCACGCTTAATTTTTGTAGACACTTGTCGCATTTAATTAAAAACTCCAGCAATTTACACATTTAATTAGTGACGACGCCAAAAAGGAGCAGTCGCACTCACACGCACACAGAAAAAGTATTAGCAATAAAAATATATATTTTGAATGTAACTTTTGGTCGCCAATTAGAGATGGCCGAAAGGGTTTCGGTATATTGGAGAAGGATTGAGATTGAGTTGGTTTACAGCAAATACCAAAATCTATATTTTAATATTCATAAATTGATAAATATTTAGAAAATTGTTAAATTTCAAGGCACTTGCTTATTAATATGATTTTTATTCGCTTTGAAGCCTAAGTAGTTTTCAAGTTTTCTATCTTACTTTGACTTTCCATGAATTGTTTCGAATTATTATAATTTTAATTGATATTTAGCTAATTTTCCCGATATACCATATCTTTTTCCTCTCCAATATTTGTACATCTCAACTCTTGTTGCTCTTTTCCCCCGCTTACCGAATTTATCTCGCACTTAAATGGAATTAAAATCATACACAACGACTGGCGCACAAAAGTTTGAATATGCTCGCCCAACTTTTGGATGATGCAAATGCCAACTTTGGCCCCAACTTCGGCGGCTCCAGCGCCGAGTCCCAGGGCGCCGCCAACTTTAATTGGCGACCATTTTTGCTACGCAACTGGAATGCAATTGTCCCCGCCAACAATTTGTATGTGCGCGGAGCATTGCATTAGGACGCCGGCTAATTAAGTGTCCTGTCCCACACAAAGTGCCCGGCTAATTAGCCGACTTTTCGGCCAAGATGCCCAGATCCGATCCGATCTGATGCCACGCGATCCGGTCCGGTCAGCTTTGGGCTCTCGACTCTTGGCTAAGCCGGAGATTATAGCACCTGGCGGCGCCGTCTCAGCCAAGAGGGGAAAAAGGAAACTAATCGCCGGACAAAGGCGAACCAAGAATAATGTCTTTCCAACAACGACGACGACGACGATAAGCTGGCGGCCAACTACTTAACTTGGCTTTGTCACCGCACACACACACACAGCACCGTTCCTAACAGGGCCCAAAAGGCAAACAATTAACGGCGAAAAGTTCAACAAGTTTCAATAAAAATTGTCAAGCGAACGTCTTGGGTTTCTTGGTTTTAATTCAGTTAAGAGAGAAGGGAGTTAGGGGGGGAGAATGAAGGGTTGGAAATACTATAAAGAAAGGAAGTGTTCTGGTCTTTGATTTCAGACATTTTGAAATTAGATTTAAATTTATTTCAGGAGTAGATTTAGTTTTATTTTTTTACTCTTACAAAAATATATGTTGAAGCTTCCAATTATCCTTTCATCTCCTTCGTTCTCTCTTCCATTTCCCCCACTTAAATCCACGAAACTAAAAATCAGAACACATCTAAGCAATTCCTAGTTTACCGCAAATAAATAAGATTTTATGAGCATCAATAAAACCTGACTGCTGCAATAAAGAGAGACAGAGAGCTATCCTTCCAGTAGGTAATTTTGGTATGAAATCCCCTTAATTGGCTTTCTCGTTTCGGCCAGCTATTGAATTTGGCCGAAAGTATCATCTGCTTGGGATCTGTGTGACTGCCGAAAGTCGGACTGAAGACTGTTAAGCGGCCCAGGGCAAGCCTTCGACGACATACAAGGCCGAGTGTAGTCAAATGAGTGGCCAAAAGCTACTGCTCCGGCTTCCGTCTGGACGCTAGACCAGTCTGGTTTTGGGGCAGGGTCTCCCTCCCTGCCTGGACTGGCGACAGGAGACCGAGTAGATTGTGCAATTTGGCAAAGTATTCCCCGGTGCACCGTTTCACTCTTTGGACGGAACGACGCTCTGGATGTCTCTGGTCTCCCCCATTTGTGGTTGTGTTTGTGAAGGCACTGAGAGAAATTGATGGAATAAAAAGAGAAAATAGGAGAAAGAAAAAGTATACTAGAAAATGGTTAAAAAAGATTTTGGAGTATCTAAATAAATGTGTAAAAAGTTTACTTAATTTCTTGAGCCATCTTACTTTAAAGTTTCCTAGATTCTAGATTTATTTTCCCCAGTGCACTTTTGCCTCTGTGTCCATGTCTAAGTGCTGTTTTATTGCATGTGGTTGGATGGCCGCCTGCTCCTGGCTCCTCCTGCCCTGGCCAGGACTCGGTTTCGATGGTCGTGTGCCAAGCCAGACGGGGCGGACACTCACACGTCTATAATAATAATTAACAGCCTGAAACTGAAAGGAAAATATGTCGTCAGACCCAATTGGGCCCCCTGCTGGCCTGTCCTGGCTTGGCCCCTTCTGAGTATCCTTTGACTTCTTGTGCTTCTTGCCAGCGCCACGAAGTATGCAGCATATTTTATGCATGCCCCACCGCTGACGACAACTGTCGCCTGCGACGACTGCTGACTGTCGGCTGTCGCCTGCGACACGGCTGCCATAAAAAGCGCAGGAACAACAGGGACAACGGCAGGAGCAACAACAAGGACTGCAATTAAGGCAACTTTAAGCGCGTTGACAACTCTGCCGGCATCCCGACATTGACTTTGTCCTTTCCACAACCCGAGATACTCCTTTTTGAACAGTTTGTGTTTTATTTACACTCGAAAAGTTTCTATAACTAAGGAAATATTCTGTTTTAAAGATAAATAAGTAAATTTCTTTTATTACAAGATTTTTCTTACCTATAATTTTAATACATTTTATACTTTTTCATCCTTAATCAGTTCAAAATTATTAATTTTATTCTTTACATTTTTCTCTCTGTGCTGACGGCTGCAACAAATTGTTGGCCATAGTTCTTTCCATTGCAGGAATGTTGGACGAGCTGCTGAGCAGCTGGGGATTTGCTGGCGTTAGTGTTAGTTTTAGCTTTGGAGCTCTGGACTCCACAGCTCCTTGTTCTCGTTGTTGCAGGAAGCCAGCGACTCGGAGACGGAAGCTTGTACAGCATTTTGCAACAGTAATTTTTTGGGTGTTGTTTCCGGCGGCGCTGACAGTTCCTTTTCTCTGTCTCCTGCACCGTCTCCATCTCCGTATCTGCGCTCCATCAGTGTTTATGGCCAGACAAATGGCCAAAGTGTGTCCCCGGTCCTGGTCTTGGCCCCGATTTGAAAGGGTCGCCATTTGGTTAATGTTTCATCGAGAAACTGGCTGCTGCTGCTGCTGCTGGGGGTCTCTTGCAAAATTCATGATTTACGTTTAAGTGTCATTGGTGTTTAATTATTTAACCCAGCCACGGGTCGTTTAAGCCGCCTGTCAGCCGGGAATCGACGGCGTTGTTACGTTACGTTGCAGGTGCCCAGGCACTCGGTTTCCTGGTACTCGTTGGCTCCAAGAAATCCGCTGTGCTCGCATCACACACGCTCATGGGTTTGCCCAAGGGGCAGTGGCTCCACTAAGGGGGAAACTTGCTCCTGATCCTTCTCCTGCTTTATGCTCTGGTCGCGCTTTCCATTTCGTTGGGGAGTTTATACTGAGAAAAATGCTTTAATGTTTGTGTTTAATGTTTAAAATAAGAGTTCATTTAATAATAAATAATCAGGAAATTAATTAGAATTTTTTGTATATTATTATCTAATTCTTAAGCTTATTTTCTCCCTGTGCAGCGACCACCAAAAATGTGAGTTCGTGTTCCTGGGCTTCCTTACATAAATATGCGCACTGGGCACGCAACGCTGGAGAGCCATGGATGTGGACACGAAGCAAGAGGTGGCCCAAAGGTGGTAACTGCAGGGAGATGGAATAAGGAAGACCAGGATAAGGGAAGGAATGAGGAGAAGGAGCAGCAGAACGAGAAGGAGGAGTTGCCCCTTAACAATTTGCAATACTCCAGGGACTCTCTGCCGGTTGATATGGATATGTCTGTGTTTTTCGGGGGTTGGGAAAAGGTCGCACAACTACACATGTGAGTATGCGTCAGGTGAGGCAGGATGGAGGATGGAGCAGGATGTCTCCTCCCCCCTTGCATGCCCGGCACACATTCCGTGGGGCAGTGACGGGGCAACAAAACGTTCTGAAAAGTGAAATTAAATAAATTTTATTGCATAATTTACGCTATCAAAACATGCACTGCACTTGTCTGGCTTAAATATGTGTGTGTAGCTTGGTGTCCTGGGACCTGCAGCCACCACTTCCTTCCGCTCACCCTCCTAACGCCCAAAAAATTGAATCCCAAAACCCCCTTGGAACCCCCTGGTTTTTTGGCACCGCCGAAAGCGCTGAATTGTAGGCTTCAATTAAATGTTAATTTTACAGAGCTTAAGCATGAAATTCGCTTTTGCGCGCGGGCCCAAATCCGGTGGGATGAGCAGGAGGCCCTCTGCCAGCTTTTCATTAAGGCAATGTGTATAAAATTGTGTATTTTATGGCTGCATTTTAATCTTTTTTATTGGCAGCTCACTTTACCAGGCCCTCGCCACACACACACGAGCTCACACAGCTGGCTTACCTGGCAGAGAAACGCTTTCTTTTTGCTTTCTTTTTACTTAAAAATAACAAACTGGGTGAGTGCTTTCAAATGCCATCTAGAAATAAAAATTCTCATTTGATGTGCAGCTAAATATAAGCATATTTCATCCACCTCTTGATAATTCTGTCTTGACGAATTTATTTAAAGTATATATTCGATATAGTTAGTCCAGAAAAGTCCTCATTTAAAAGAAAATCTGATATCTGATCTGAAAATTTGATATTTCATTCCAATTAAGAGGCAATTTATTTCAAAACTCAAAATATGCTATAAAAATTAACTTAAATAGCACAACTTGAACCCCAAATTCAGTTCATTTCTGACCTTTGTTAGTAAAAGAGGTCTTGGCTTTCGTTTTTATTTGCTATTTCATTTTAATATTTTTTTCTGCTTAATTATTTGTGAATTTGTTTTTTACTTTTTGTTTCTTTTACTTGCCTTTTTTATTATTTAAAAAATATTCCTAAAATACAAATTCCTCTACTCTCAAGATGGTTTTTCTGGCTCGTCTGCTCCGACTAACATTCAAAACAGGCAGCAAACTTGAATACATTCAAGTGTTCATAAAAAACGGAAACCCACCCATAAAATCCATATTGACAAAGGATCAGGGGGAATGGATTGGTTTCGCCAGCAAAAACAGAAGAGGAACCATTGTAATAATGTCCAAAAATATGTTACCAACACGTGTAGCCCGGCAAGCGAAATAAATATGGAAAATAAACGAAATGTAAAACATTTTGCCATGGCTGCAGCAGGGCTTTTTGCAACCCCAAACCCAAACCCAAGCTCCCCCCCGGCAGGCTTAATCGATGCAGCCTCTGCGCTCTCTCTGTATTTTATATAGAGCGATATTTTATTTAACGCCAGCAGCTAGACAGACGATGGCCAGACCAAAGAGCTCCAGCCAGCCAGGCAGCCATCGAGACAGACAATGTCAATGCACAGGCCGCGTTCATCATCGCCCCTGGGACTGAGGCTAAGGGTGAGGGGTTCCGGGTTAGCGGGGCAGGGAGCCCCCTGAGCCGGCATAAAAACATAAAAAATATGCTGACAATAAAAATTTGTTGAGCGGCTCAGCAGCATGCAACATGCTGTTGCACACCGCCGCCGCCAGCAGGTCAGACGGAAGTTGCCCACACGGCTCACCTACATACAAGTCTCATATGACGAAAAAAATGCGGCAAGGACTTGCAGGATCCACTCATGATGGCCAAGGGATGCTCTCACTAAGGTGACTTGTATTTGAGAGGATTTAATATAAGGAAACCTTCAAGGAATAAATATAAATAATAAATAAATACAACAAATAAAAAAGTTATGTTTTAAATACACTTTTCTTGTTGGATTTCGTTCTCTTTTAATTTGCAATAAATATATTATATAGTATGGAAAATTAATATAATAAATTTAAGTCTTAACTTGTTTTGTAAAGATTAAAGTCTAGTGTTTCTTTAAAATAGAGAATTGTACTTGTAAATTTCTGAAAGAATTATAAATGCAATTTCAACTTTTGCCATATAAATATGCATGTTTTGCACAAGTGACAGTGGAACCTGCCTAGGATTTTGAAAACTATTAAAATTAATATAAATAAATCAGAAATACATTTTTTAGATTTACAAAAATGTATTTAAATATCAAACAAAACTACTTTTAAACCTTATAAGATTTTCCTTTCAATATTTCTTTATACAAACCTGGCAAAGGATCCTAAACAAGTACATTTCTTTTCCTTCTCCCAACACCATCAGTTCAGTGAGAAGAGTAATTTGCGGCATCCGGGAGCCAAGGCAAGATCATTGGGAAAAAGTCTCACAGTTCAATGGCCGGCGGACTTCAATGGCGTTGCAATAAAAAGCAAACGGAATTCGCCAGTGCAATAAAATAGAAACAACTGTGCCTAAAAACCACTCAAGCATACTCTCAGGCCCGGAGACTGGTAGGGAGGGGGAATCCCCCCATCCAGGTCCCGGCTAGATGCCGTTGTCAAAAGTTACGGAATCGGTGGGCCGTCGCCGTGAGTGAATGCCAGAATGTGGGAGCGTTTGGTGCGGAAAAACAGACATTGACTAGGTAGCGAAAATAAAGTCGTAAACCTGAAATAAGCCATCAATGGCATTAAAACCCCGGCGATGGCGACACAGCCCTTTTACGGCGCTCATCATGTGCCACGCCCCCCTCCAATGTACGGATTTTCGTCCTCTTATCCGCCGTTTTTCGGGGCGACGCCGTGTTTCATTTGTCAAAGTGCCCGAAGTTCTTTGGGAGGCGGCATGACTGCCGCTTTTTTGTGGCTTTTACGTATGGGTAATCTTATAGGCGGGCATTACTCATACGCTCAAATCAGGCCGACTTCCCCTGCCTGCTGCCCTCCATCCATCCATCTATCCGTTTCCCTTTCTTTCTGCCTTCACATTTAAAGTTTCCTGATTACATTGCAAATTATATAATTTCGTTGTTGATTTTTGGCCAAAAGAAAGTTTGACATCCGCTACGCGAAGGGTGTGGGTTTTGGTACTAGAGATGGATGTTAGGAAAGTCAAATTGTGCTATATTATATAGAGGAAAATAAAGCTTGGATAGGTTTTTAGGAAAAAATATAAATTAGAGAATATAATTAAAGGTAATAAAGTCTAAGCAGCAAAGTCTTACAAGCAATGCTTAAAATGAAAGCTAATAAACTATAATTAAGCTGGAAACTGTGGCTCTTTTTCTTAAATATAATAATTTTTAACCAATTTATAACCATAATCTTATGAATATATCGATATTTCCCACTTGCCATAACTATCTCTGGCCCACTTTCGTGGCGTCATCTTATTTAAAAATCAATATTTGCGGCGATACGTGTGCGGCATATTAATCATCCGCCACGTTGTCCCAGCCGAGTCGTGTCTGTGATTTCTTTTTCAGGACCTCTCAGCCTGCCCCCTGTTATTATCCAAACTCACTCTCGATTCTCTCTCTGTCTCTCTCCAGGCAGATATCATTTTAGACACTAATAAAAAGTTTCGACGGCAATACGTGTGCGGGAAGAAGCGATGGGTGGTGGGTGGGGAGCGGTGAGCAGCGAGCGTCTGGCGGCGCTATTAGAATATGAAGAACCCCTCTGAATGGGACTCCAGATGAGATGATGGCGCCCACACTTTCGCATAGTTATAATAAGCAAAGTTTTCTGCTGACTGGAGAGAGTCGTTTTTCCCTATTTTGTTCTTTGCTGTTTTTTTTGGGAGATAATCAAGTTGGAGCGGTGGCTGCTGTGTGGGTTAAGTGCGAGTCAAGTCCGAGAGATGTCAAGGCTAATGAAAGCGGTAATCTGGCATAGCCCCAAGGAAATGAACCCCACAGACAAGTGGCAAGTGGCATTATTCCATTAATTTTCCGCGCAAGCCACAAGATTGCCCAAGTTTTATCCATATGAGTGGCTCTCTGGTCCGCCATTCCAGAATTCCCAATATTTGCTTGGGCGAATCAGTGCGAGCTGTTGTACTTTTTGGTCACCTGTTTGCAGTTGGCACAACTTCATGGCGGCTAGATGAAGACATTAGCAGGTGGCCGGGTTCCGGGCCTTGCCTGGTTCTAGCCGAGGCTATTTCCACACCCACCTCAGGTGCATAATTGCCAAGCCGCAAATTAGTTTTATGCAATGCCGCGGCCCAAAGGCACATTGAGAAAAATTAATTGGAGGGGCTTAAGGAGTTTATTGGAAAGTTTTAGCATTAATTTGGATTCAACAAAGATTGAGCTGAGCTTAGTTGCTAATTTAATAATTTAGTTTTAAGGTAAATTGGTGGAATATATTTTATTTTGCCTAATTTTGTTATGATTCTCAGCTAGAGAGTTTATTTTAAAGACTTGGAGTAACTTTTATGGCAAAAAATTAAGCAGTTCACCTGAAGTTTAAGTTGAATTAATTTGAAATAGAGATTTAAGGAATTTGCAAATTATATTTATATGAAAAAAATATTTCTAAAGAAAAGGATTGTTGAAATAAAATATTTCTGAGGTTAAATACAAGCACTTGGTATCCCTAAAACTCATTAAAGTCATTTTTAAATCGAAAGACCATTATTTAAGCTCTTATAAACCATATCACAGCTTTGATTACTCAATTCTTAAGTACCTCTAGTTACTCTGAGTGTATTATCAGTCCCCTTTCCTGCCTGCCTGCCGTGCCTGTGCCTGCTTTTGCCCCCAAGGATATTAACTACTCCGAGTTGGCTTAGCCAGTTGTTTGTGCAGCCAATAACCCGTACTGCCAACTGGCTGCTCCAGTTGGAGTCCTGCAACTCCCTCTACCGCTACTGCTCCTGCTTCGCCTCAACCGCTGCCCAGCTCATGAATGTTTGAAGAGCCCGGGCTGCGGCTGCGACGTTTCCCGGCTTTTGCTCGGCTTTTGCCGCTTTTCCGCTTCTCCTGTACTGCCGCCTGCCTTCCGGCTTGGCGAAAATTAAACATGGCGTCAGGTGGGCGGCGGCGGCGGTTGGCATTCCACAGCCCGCTTGTTATTGTTGTCTAGCTGCGTTTTTGTGTGCATATTAATTGGATTATCTGGAAGGCGTCCCCCGTCTAACACACATGCGTGTGTAGTCACGTTAATCTCTGGGGATCCTGTAAGTCCTGGCATGCAATTGTTTAAAAAGCATTTGGCCAAACAATGTGCCAGCCAAACTTGCCTTGTTTAAGTGGTGGTTGTTGGTGCTGCTGCTGGTGGAGGACGCAAAATCAACATTAGATGTGAGAGGAGCACCCAGCGTATAAATCCCTGGGTTTTGGGGGGTTTCCAGGATCAGGGGCTACAGCAGCTGCTCTCTCTCGCGCTGTCCAAATATTTACACAATGGCAATGTAAATTAAAAAACAGACAGCGGGCGGCAACAAGTTGAGCACAATACAAGCAGTGGCCAGTGAAAACAATAACTTGGTTACGCCATCAGATGGAAGGACGATCCAGGAAGAACCGAAGCCGAAGCCTGGCCTGGGAATGTGGAAATGGACAACCAAATTGAGTATTTTCATTACCCCCAAAATGACTTTTCACTGGCGTATCGGCCAAATGCAAATTATTGCCCAGTCTGCAGGCTAGCGAGATCTGCTGAAGCGTTAACCAAAGGAAGGAGATACCAAAGGCAGACCTAAAATCAAATGAACAGAGATGGACACTGGAAGAAAAGTCTCTCACCTTTAGCCCTAAAAAAAGTGAAACAGAAATCCTTAATAGTTTCAATTATTTTAGTTGTGAAACAGATTATTCTCTTAGCTAAAATTTAAGTTACTTTAGCAAGCCAGTGTTTCCCCAAGTGCACCGCATCCTTGGCCAGGCATCATTAGCCGCCTGTCTGTGGACTAATAAACTGAGCATTTCGGACACAAGCGGACGCAAATAAGTCCATTGGCCAATACAGGCAGTCATCCGCAGCGGATTACACAAACCGACAAACAAGCAGCTTAAAAACCCGGCTTCCTAGGGGGTTGCCATGGTTCGCAGTTCCTGGTTCCGCTGCCCGTTCCTCCATTTCCCAGAGATCGTAGACTCGCACACCTGGTCCTTGGACTGAGCCCCAAAAAAGGAAGGGTGCCAGTGCCATACACGCTTGGCCCTTTGTCGAGTCCAAATATTTGATGTTGTGTGCGTAAATTAACAAATAAATGGCATTTTTGTTTGGCCTCAGTCCAGGTTCCCTTTGTTTGGAGGCAAACCCGACTGGCCAGGACTATGTCTGGGAACTGGGAGTGGGCTTGGTCAATGATTTGCCTCGCTGCTTCTTTGAAATTTCATAAATTTCCGTGCAAAATGCGTAAAATGTGGCCTAAGGGACTCGATTGTCGTTGAGTCAGTTGACCAAACAACCTGAACCAGGGCCTGGGGACTCAGGACACTGAAAGAAAAATGTCTCAGCTAATTAAATGAGTCAAAAGAGGATAGAAAGTATTTTTAAAGATTTTTGTAATGTCTAGAAATTATTTATTTATAAAAGAAAAGGTTGCATAAGCTTCTCTTTCCTTTTTTGCTGAACAGATTTCATTATTTGTTATCCCAGCTTAATGTTATATTTATTTTTGAAATATAAAATATATATTTATCTGATTTTGTATCCTTTTCTCCAGTGTCTACTTTGATTTTGTGCTTTGAATGTATGATGTTATGGAGCTAAGTGGTGTGTTTGCCTCGGTCTTTGTGTCTGTGTCTTTTTGTGTTTGACCGCAAACAACATTGCACTTTTCTTTTGTTGCATTTTTGTTTGTCGGTGGCTCTGTCCACCCCCCTCCCACCCTCTCACTCTCTCTCTCAGCTGTCACCGGCACTTGAGCACCCACAACAAATCCTTGCAGGTGTGTGTGCAGCTGACATAATACTTTTGCTTCATGCCCCGAGGCACATGTGGTCGAGTTGACTCTTTGCCTGTGACTTGGAGATGCACCGCAGGAAGACGCACTCCAGCCTCCTGGCTGGCTGGCTCGTTTAGACCACAACAGATATAACCTACAACATATTGCTGGCCACCTTTTTGCGGTCGTTGCATAATTCCAGCCAGTCACTGGCAGTGACAGGCACTTGGATTAATCCTCGGATTCGGGTAAACAAATTTCTTATTGATTGCATCATCTCCCCGCCGGCAGTATGCCATTTACCAGGCCTGACATGTCCTCCTGCTGCTCTTGGGGACAGCGAAATCCAAAGGACCAAGTCAACTTCTCAATTAAATGAAATGCGAGTGGGCCTTGCCGGTTTTTATGGAGGGTATGAAGGAGGGCGAAAGGGGGGTATAATCTTTTGATTATTTGAAAATATTTTATAGTTAAAACTTCTTAAAAAACGGATTTACTTAATATTTTTCTTTAATTTCTAATCATGTTTCTAGGAGATTTATAAACCCTTTGAGTAACCAAAGGTATTCCCTAGTCGTTCCTTATTTTCCCAGTATTTCCTTTTGGGCCCTGTAAATCTCGTGCAGTGAAAACTTTTTAAAATTAAATGACAAACACACATAAATAACTTTCGTGCGAGTGTGCGACTGTGTGCGTGCGTTGCAAAATGCATTTAATTTGCAGCAAAGTGGCCCAGGACAAAGCGCTGAAGGATGGGGGGGAAATAAGCACCCGGACATGGGCTTGGCTCCAGTCGCCTCGGCACCGTCATCATCAGGGCCAGCAGGAGAGGCAGAGATGGGTGGGTGGGTTGGTGGGTCGGTTGGTAGGTTTTTCGGGCGGCTTTTAAAATGATAAAAGTCGCCGCTTGTCGCGACAGCGAGACGCCGACAAAGCGGCGTAAATTTCAATTAAATGTGAAAGCAAAACAAATTTTAACTTTACTCGCACTCTGCCCCCGAAGGTTCGGCCACCGAAAGTGAATGCCGGTAGTAGGTCCTAGTTATGCCGAGGAGTTATCGGGAAGAAATAGTTAAAAAAGGAGATATTAATTTTAAATGCTTTATAAAATATTTAAAAATATGTGAACCATTAAATTTATGAATTAAAGTTGAAGGAAATGTAAGGAAAAAATCTTAAAAGTGTGAAGAAAACAAAGGAAGTGCAAGTAAAGTTCAAAGAATTTATTCTCTGCAATAAAAGCTTCTTAAAGTATATAAAACATGTCAAAAAGTATAAGAAATTATTAGAAAATTCTTCAGATTTTAATTGTACATATCTTTAGAGAATATATTACTCAAATTCCCATTATCCTTGTTACGCATAAACCCTGAAACCGGCACACTGGAAGTACTTACACTCGTGTGCCTAAATGTAATTGTGAATTCCATATTTCACTGGCTCCGAATGTGTGTTGTGTGTGAGTGTGAGTGCGAGTCCTGGCTGCCATGTAATTGCCGTTGCCAGTGGTTGTTGTTTTTGCGTTTGTTATAATAACAATTACTTGAAAAATACTCCGATATCAGCGTCAGCGCCAGCGTCGACAGCGCCAGCGAAATTATTTAAATGCTTTGCTGTGCGGGGATTACGAGTGCACAGTGGGGATTGGGGATTGGTGTGTATTGTGAGATTGGGCGATTGCCGGATTGCTGGATTGTAGAATTGAGACTGAGACTGGGAATGCAGGGAGATAAATACATACACACTCACCGCTACACCCACTCAGCGCAGCTCAGCTCAGGAGCCTTGTTAAACAATCACAAAAACATACAAGAGCTCCCATTATGCTGCCGGCGGAGTGACAGAGAGGTGCGAGAGTGTTTATACACTAAGAGAAGTGTAAATTAAAAGATTAATAATTAAATAAGGCAAAAAAAGGATATATTTTAAAGGAAAATTAAGCTAAAGTTGCCTTAAATGTTAGGAATATGCCAGGGAAAACTGTTGAAATATTAAAAAAATATATTCCATGTTCACTTGTATTTCCTTTGAATTTATAGCATTTTTTCCAGTGTCCAGGACCCTGGCATGCGTGTGTCTGGCTGGGTTCCGGAGTTGGCCCGGCGCGGCCGTCAGACAATTTGGTTTAATTGATAGTTTGGATAATGTAATTATAGACAATTGCGTTTCATGCGAAACCGATTTGCCGCTGCCGTCGATTATAATGGCCAACAATGCTCAAGTGAGGTCGGTCCAGTGGCGGATAAGAGGAGCTTTCCCGCAGGAGTGAGCTATGTCCACTCCAAGTGGGTGTGAGTGGTGGAAAAGTTCCACTTGCTAAATGAAAATGGGCGCCAAATGAAGTGCGTCGCCATCAAGTGTTATTAACTTGTAAAACAAAGGGAAATCGCCGAGGGACCTGGACCTGGCTAGAGGACAGAGGACACCCAGAGGATAACCGCAACGTAGTCCTTTGTGGAAAACACACACACACACACATCAATCAATGCGGAATGCGGCGGTGAAAGAGCCAAGAGCGGACTCTAATTGACAGGATGGCGTTGGGCCGCGCGGCCGCAGGTACACGCAATTAATTATGGTCATTTCCAGGTGGCCCTCCCCCCCAGTTGTCTAGCCATCAAACGAACTTCGAACTTGCAGCTAAATAACAAAGCCAATCCCAGGACGGAGTGTGTGTGTGTGTGAGTATTGCATTCTATTTTCCCCCGGAAAACGCGGAAAACTGCAAAATGGCCGGCTAAAGAGCGGTAAAAATGCGCGCAAACAAGCGCATAAACGGGTTCCTATCCGGCATCCTCCCCGAATTAAAACAAATGATGAGGTTTTTCGGGCAACTCCAGCTCCAGCTCTCAGTTGCAGTTGCAGTTACTCTTCCTGTTCCTGTTCCTGTACCCGCGGCAGCCATTACAATAACCGCCGCGCCGCTTCGCTCTTGTTGCTGGACAGCAAAATGGCGCCCAATTGGCAATTGGCAATTGGCGCTTCCGGCGGCTCATTGGCTACACCGTCGTTCTGAAAATGTATCCTGGTTCTGGTCTGGTCTGGTCTCCTTTGGTCTGCTCGGGTATGGTCCATCGTCCGGCATAATGCACATCCGTATCAATATCGATGACAATCGACAATTGGCCTGCCAAATGCACAGCCACCAACCCAAACACTGTGACAAAATTCGGCATTTACATACATTTTATGGCAGCTATAAATGTGGCATTTTAAGGTTTATAAATGTAGCTTAATTGTGCAGAAAAATGTAGAAAATATGGAAAGAAAATGGTATTTGTGAAATGTATTCAAAGGTTTTCTTTAAATTGTTAATTTTCAAGTTATTTTTTTTAATGTTAGGGGTTTAAAAAATTAATTTTAAAATGTTTTCTTATTTATAAAACATAGTTAATATTTCTTTAAACATTTCTATGGCTTTCTAAGATTCTTTTTTTGATATTTGTTGTAATTCTTAGCAATTGTTTTGGGTTTTTAATTTATTTATGACAGAATAAAGTAGTTCAATGTTTTCTATTTTAATCTTATAACATTTCCCAGCCTTAACTATTGCCTATTTCCCATAAAATATTCTTGGCAGTCTATAAAAAGTTTTCATAAACTCTCATTAAATTTAATGTTCAAAGTTTTTCCCTAAAATCTATTGAAAGAAAAGCACATGTTTATATATCTTCAAACTTTCCTAGGACTCTTTGTTTTTATGACAATATAATTGGAGTTAACACCAGAAGCAACTTACAAATAATAAAGTATTTTATCTTTTTAGTGCTTTTTTTTGCAGTGCCGCTACAATGCAGACACGGCGGCTGCCCTTCTTGATGCATTTTTATGATGCGGTGTCTGATTTGCGGCCGTAAAGTGAAAATCGCACGGAAATCGCCTGGACTGCGTGGGGCATTTTAAATATGCCTCAAAGGCAGAGGCACCAGGGATCACCGGGGGGGTCAAAGGGCAGAGGCAAAGTGGGCAAATTGCCCGACAATGTACGCAATTTGCAGCTGGCGTAAGCCCGATAAAGAAACAATTCGCCGTCCGTGCAACTCCTTAAATCCGGACGAACGACCCGGCGCCGCCTTGTTCCTCAGTCGCTGCACTAATAAAATTAATCAACTTTAATGCACTGGGAGCGATATAGTTCTTGCTGTCGCTGTGGATGTCCTTGTTTCGCCTCCCTCCCCCCCCCCCCGAGCTGCAGCGCAAATGTTGAATGACTGAGATAACAATAAATGGAATCCGGCCGGGCAATGGCTGCAATGCCGGCCCCCTCTACGCCTGCAGAGCAGCACTAAATAATTTCTAATAAAATAAAATAAATAATGAACGCAGCAGCAGGAGCAGCAGCCACAGTGGAGAAGCTCAGTCCAGCCAGACTTTGCCAATACGGTCTGGCACCCACGAAGTCCGCACTCTATTCTTAGCTCTACAGTAAGAAAAAGGATATAGCTGTGGCTAAGAATGAACTTCAAATATAATAAATTAATTAAGAAATATAATAAACATTTAAAAATGTAATTAAAGTGAAGGGAAAAGTAAGTATTTTGTTTGACAAAGGAAGAGCCTTGTCTTGAAATCATAAGTAAAACAATTAAATCCCCCTGATTTTATTTCAGAAATTACTCTTCAATGTAGCATTATTTGTATTTAATTTATTTTATAAAATATCAATTTTTTATAGTGCTTCTCCCGATCTGGCTGCCATATTGCGCAAATATTGCAGTAAGTTGCTTTGGCAATGTGTTTTACTTTTATTGCACTCGAGCCGCCGGGCGCTGCACATTTTTAGCGCCGGTCATAAAATCCGACGAGCATCTAGCTTCCACCAGCTTCAGCTCCCGTTTCCAGCTCCAACTTGGACTCCATTCCATTCCGCTCCCCCTTGGATCTCCATCGTGGCCAGCACATTTTTCCAATTTTAAGGCTGAGTAGCGCGCACGGCGAACGCCAAATGACCGTAGAAATGATTGCCAATGTGGGAGGGAGGTGAGTAGGTGGATACCGGGGGCTGGGAACAGGATGAGGAGGCCCAGGCTGGCAGGTTGCGTAACTAGGCAACAAGAAGGGCCATTCGCTAGGCGAAGCCTTTGCCCCACAAAGCCTTCCAAGCGCCGGGACGCTGTTGTTATTTGCCTCGGCTTATTTGCTAAAAATAAAATCAAACTGCAATGCCAGTCGACGACATAATAAAAGAAATTGCGTGAAAGGCGGCTTAAAGAGTTGGCCAGGAGATGGCAACGACCCCGGGCCCAGGATGTCTCCTATTTTACGATTCCAACTAGGGAGGAAATCACTGTAAGAAAAGGCTGTGTGGGATAGAGGTATTCTGAGACTTCTTTTTGGTCAAATAATTTGTAAAATATTTAATTCTCAGCTATAACAATTGGGAAATAGTTCTTAAAAACACCTACAAATTATCCACATTTTCTCTGACTTCTTTATAAAATTCCTCACACTTTCTTTCAGTGCTGAGACTGGCTTAAGATTGATGTCCTGGCATATTCTTAAGGTGTTGGGCTTCACGGCAGCAAGAAGATTAGTTAGTGCAATTTTGAAATGAATAAGAAGCTTGGCGCTCGCAGATCCACTACCATTTTGTTCAGTTAAATTAATAAATAAGCCGCCGAGCCTGTGGCAGTTCTGTTCAAGTTTTAGTGATTTATATTTCTCTTCTTTTCGCCGCGTTGTCAACGCAGTTTCAATTTATATTTATGACCTTTTAAGGGAACTTTTATGAGCTGGCAACTTACAGCACGAACGAGTGGCAGTGGCATGTCCTCGGCCATGTTGAGGTTATGGGGCATTTAGCGATTTTAAAGTAATAAACTCGGCCCATGTCCTGGCCATCAAGCGAGGCCATTAAACTTGCAGGGCGGCCGGCAAGGAGGCAGGAGTTGGATCTGGGATCATGTGACACTCCTCGAGGTGGCTAGTTTTCGGAAATTGGCGCCCTGCCCCCCCCGGCCGAGTATTGAGTGACATCTATTAATCGTCCCGATGGCAGTAGGGAGGTCCTGCAGGACCTTCTACCAGTACTGGGAGAGCTCGAGATGGAGTTGGAGCTGGAGCCGGCGGAAATGTTCGGGCCATAAATCACCGGAGAACTTCATTAGACACATTTCATGTTCGGCTGTTCGGCTCGGATGTATATGGCTGGCAGATGTGGTCGCAGGACAGCTGTCCTGTCAGTCGCTCTGTGGGCTAATTAAGACGCCAGCCTCGATTGGCTCAATGGCACCGAAAAGGTTATTAATAATGCTGCGCTGCTCCCCAGTTGGCCCGAAGGAAGGAAGGATCCTCCTTCGTCCCCTTTTCGTAGGCCGTTTAAAGAATAAAATTGTTTTTCTTGGCAACAGAAAAATAGTGCCAAGCCTAAGCTATCTCTCTTTGTTTACATTGTTTTTCGGGTTTGAGCTCTGCGGAGAGCCGGGGCCCGACCACATTTCGAACTGGAATTGTGGTCAAATTGTCATCGTCGTCCTCGTTCTCGTCATTGTCCTGGCCCCTGGTCTTTTATTGGGTAAACACGAACTCGTCTGTTGCCAAACAGTTTGCGGTTTCCATTCTGGCGAAATTCGTAGACATTCTGCATAAAAACGCATACAAAAATCGGTTTGTGGGCCCCGGTCTAAGCCGTAAGCCCGA
The DNA here is from genome assembly GCA_035045905.1 of Drosophila anomelani. Lineage (NCBI taxonomy): Eukaryota > Metazoa > Arthropoda > Insecta > Diptera > Drosophilidae > Drosophila > Drosophila anomelani. The sequence continues at coordinate 19,691,801 of JAWNOO010000165.1, forward strand.
TGAGCCAACTTTTGGCCAACTGCAACAATGGCAAATGGCCGTAGACATCACTCACTCACTCATTCGCTCTCTTAGGTGGTGCCGACAGGTGAGGCAACTTTGGGCAGACAAAGTTGCGGGAATGGCAAAACGCTTAGCAAAGTTCCTCACAGGAAACATATACTTTTTTAGACATTAATGTGAGGTATGAATATGGTAATTTTGAGATATTATTTACTAAAATTATAGGGTAAATGGATTGAATATTTATTTCTATTTATTAAATAATATTCGAAACACTTTACAACACCTGAAGTTATAATTCTTTCTATAAATTAACTCACAAACATCTTAAAACCTCTAAATTTCTTCCTCCTGTTTCCTGGCTAATATAGAAACCGATATCCTAACCAAAAGCATCATAAACTTCTGCAAATTTTCTCTTAAAAATGAGAACTCCTGTCTCTCTGCTGTCATAATTGAATAATAAACGTAGCGCTATTCGAAAACTAAATTTCAAGCTGGCATTTTGATGCACGCTGATGCAATCCTTCTCATTACTCAAAAGGTTTAAAGGGGTATAATGGTTAAGTAAATAAGCCAGAAAATCTTCAGAAACAACTTTATAAAATCTAGAAAAGATAAAGAATATTTAAAGGTCCCTTTGTACATTTATAATAAACTGTAGAATATATTTCCAGGTAACCTTCTGGTCGACTCCAATCTCTCCTCATTTTCCTGCTCTTTTTTTCTACTTAAGTGCACGGTTCACTTGGCTGGAAACCTTTTACCAATAGCTCTGCCTCTACCTGTGCATCTATTCCGCCGTTCGCTATTCGCTCGCCGCCTTTTTGTTGAATTTTTTGCCAAAAGCTTTTAGCCGGACGCATCCGTCGGAGCGTGGCGACGTCGTCGTCGTCGTCATCGTCATCGTCCTCCTCATCGCCATCGTGTCGTGTCGCTGCATCAAACGACATTTAGCTTGCGCATAAAGTTCACATCATTGCCGGAGTTGTTTGCCATGTTAACTTTATTAGTGTGCACCGGGTCCTGCTCCCGATTTCCGGATCCCTGCTCCCAGAGCCCAGAACTCGATCCCAGTTACCCGTTACCTGCTTCCAGCTGGCAAAGTGCTTCATTTGCGTTATTGATACGCCAGCCTGGTGTATTTCATTAGCCCTGCTCACGGCTCGGATCGCCGGGCATCCTCCGGCTGCCGTGAAACGCAATTTGGACGCGGTTGCCACACACACACACACATGTGCCATTGCAATTACAATGCAGTTGAGCGCAGACATCCTCGAATATTAAGTTGCACTTTTTGCCACCATTTCCGGAGTGGTAAAAACAAAAAAAAAAAAAATAAAAAAGGAGATGTATTTTCTGGCTTTTGGTAAAGGCAAAAATATTTATTGGCTTGGGAAAAGGTTTAAGGATTTATTATTAAATATTGCTTGAAGTTTTACTACTTTTTATGAGAGTTAAAAAATGAGCCAAAGTTAAGATGGCGTTTGTTAAATAAAAGTTCAATCATTTTAACTAAATTTATGAACATTGCAAGAACATAAACATAATCTAACCCTTATAAATCAATTACTTGTCTGCAGCAAAGCATTCTTGCATTTATTACCAACATCTCACACTCCGCACTCCACTCAGCCGTAATAAACCCTTTCACCCCCATCGACTGTAAAAAATGGGTACATATGTAGCGCAGGTAATAATAAAGCCACGTAAATCGCACGCCATATTGCCCCCCAGTCCATAGACAGATGTCAATCACGTGTCCTGGCGGCTTGCAGTTGCCTTTCGTCGTCGTAGAAAAAAAACCATAACTGCATAGCTGCGGAGGGGTTGGCATTGCATAAACTGCGGTGGCGGTGGCGGAGTGCTCGCTCGGCGGGTCTTAGGTTGATCTCAAAGCGCATTCTGGTAATGGAAAAGGAACTGCCAGCTCAAAGCAAACATTACTCCCGGCATTTTCGCATTTCCGATCGGGGTTTATATTACTTTTTTTCCCAGCAGCAGCAGCAGTGCAGTGTCAAAGCCGTTCGCCTGATTGATTTTCTCCTCGCTTTTTTCCTCCTTTAATAATAGCCCCTGCTGCACGGGGGGTTGGGGAGTCCCCCCCCCCCTTCATGTATCCAACGCCCACTTCAGATTTTCCGCGGGCACTTGGCAGGCCGCACTTAGCTGCCGTCGCTGTCGTTTTGTTCGATAACATCGTCTAGCAGCGTGTCTGGCAGTCCATGCCAACCAGGACCAGGACCAGGACGAGGAGGAGGCGGTTGGAAAAGGGCACCCCCCCTGCACCCACTCATGCATGCATTGTGAACTCCGGCGCTGGCGCCTTTGGCATAATCAGTTGCAAAAATTTGACACGCCGCGTTCGCTGAAGGCAAGCAAAAAGCGCGTTTGCCCCGCCATTTTGCGCAGCGCCATTTTGTTAAAGTGTGTGTTCGTGTGTATGTGTGTGTGTGTCCTTTATTTGCATATCTGTTTTTGATTTTTGTCGCCGCTGGCATCTATTCAATTTGACGTGCCGCTCGGTTGCTCAGCGGCCGCCACCGCCGCCGTCGCCCAATGAAATCAATAAATCTGCTCCACCGTTTGAATCCAATTTATCACTTTGCAGCAGGAGCAGGAACAGGAGCAGGAGCAGGAGCGGCAGCATTTTCCATTTTCCACTCAATCCACTCTTCGCGTGCAGCTTATACCTCAGCCTCGTCCCCCCGCGATGTGCATACAACTTTATTATTAGGGCCACGCGGCGTATGAGTGATGTGCTGCCTGACTTGTGCTCCCACCTGAAGCCGTGGAAAAGCAAGAGAAAAACCAGGGAAAAGCTCTGTGTGGAAACATATGCCCGTTTTCTTTAGTCGATAATGAAATTTAGCCAAATTTAGCGAGCACAAAAGACGCGCTCACTCTCTCTCTCTGGCCCGCGAGTCCTGCGGCGCTGAATTTGAAGCCAAAAATATCTGAATTTTAGAGGGAATTGCGCCTTGGCCAGGGCTTTGCATATTTTACGGCGCCATCGAGCCATGTGCCGAAATGTTTTGTGCGCGCTTAAATTGCGGAAGTGATAAACAGGCGGCTCCGGTCCAGGAAGCATTTTAATATTTCAAGTTTTACTTGCGGCGGAGATGGAGAGACGGAGATGCCACTGCCACCGGGAATCCAAAAAGCAAAGACAAGACGGCACGCTTTTTGGTTTATTTTTTTTACATTAAATATATTTAGATGGTTTTTCCTTCAAAATTGTTTTCTTGGTTTCCATTCGCACAAGGACACCAACGAGGCCGGGGGACTGGCAAAAGTAAAAGTTAAACAAAAATATTGCAGTTGGAATGTGTTTTCTGGTGGATCCAGCGATCCGCCAGGTCCCCATCTCGCTGGTGGCCATCGTGCAGCCTGGATTCTGTTGTGGGCTGGGATTCGCGACATTTGTGTTTCGGTTTGTTCGGTTTCGGTTTCAATTTAGCAAACTTCTTACATTCAAGTACATTTATATTTCGGTTATATTATTTGCTGCTGCTGCGCTTGGCTTCCACTTCGCTCTGTGTACATTTAAGTTAAAATAAGTAAGTAAGCTACATTTAGTTAATATATTTAAAAATTACGTTACTCGCTGCTTACTTCCATGCGCCCGCTTAGCCGTACAAAATAGAATATATTTTATAATTTATAATTTATAGTCTGGAAATCAGAGTGGCACAAACAAAAAACAACCAAATCTTTAGCTTAGGCAACAAGAGGAACGCAAAATCTTTGGTTAAAACTTGCTCAATTCTTAAGGCTAAACGTTAATCGAGTTTTGGTTTTTATTAAAAATTTATTACAAGCATTTAATGCACTAGACAGAGTGGCTAAATCATTCGAAGGCCCAACTTAAGACTTCTTTTCTTTCACAATCTCCTAGCATAGTAACTTTGTGACAATTAAATAAAATGAGTGTAAGTCGGATGAGTATCAACAGTAATGATGAAATTAGTGCCCTGCTTAGATAGAAGTTCTGCTTAGATTTCCACACACAACTTTCTGTTCTGTTTGGTTGTGTCGAAGTTCCTTAATGGCTAATCAAAACACTAAATACATTTAGCTTATATCCATTTACTTAAAATAGTTTTGTGTGTGTTTCATTTATTATTTCGCTTTTCTCGAGTGCTTTTCGGGGTTTCTTCTGTCTGTCGCCGTTTTGCTGTCTCTGCTGGTTGGGGGGATTTCCCCCAGATTTTCCTCACTTATCTGCTGATTGTCCACTAAAAACTATGCTTGCTCTGCTCTACTGTCGGCTTTTCCCCGCTTTCCCTTCGGGGCTTTTCTTTGGGGGATCTTTGCATGTAAAATTTGCTCGCTTTATTTTTTTTACACAATAAATTTGCATTTTGCTTACATTTTATTCTTTGTTTTTGTATATGAATTATTAAACACATTAATCAAACAGTTATTCATCTTTTTTTGTAGTTTTTCATTCACTTTTTTTGTAGTTTATTAAATCATAGTTTTGTGCATAATTAAATACGTAATAAATTGCCGAAATAAAGTGTGCATGCTAATTCGGATGCACGGATCTGTTGGTTTCGGCTTACTTTCGGTATTCTTCTATATAAATGACATTACCCTTTCCCCCAGCTCGCATTCATTACAATACAATTAAACGTACAGTACACAGTATTCTTTGGGTTTTTCCATATAAATATTTTGTATATATTAGCATAATTTACCTTTATATATTCAGTCTTAAGCTACAAAAATCGTTATGCATATTTCTGTTTCGGTTTCGGTTTCGCTTTTCATTATATTTTATGCTCTTGTTTTCTATAATTTGAATCTATTCAAATAAGTTATATAAATTCGCAATGTATGTATTTTTATATCTTGTTTTTCTTCTTTTCGGGTGCGGCGAAAGTAAGAGTAAAGTTGGGGAAAGTGCGGGGGTTTTGGTTGGGAAAACAGATGGGGGGGAAATTCAGGCGACAGGATATAGCAAAGCCGAGTGTTCTGTTTCGTCTTAAAACTAAAAAAGCAGGCTTAAAATCTAACGAGAACTGCGGGTTGCTTTACCTATTAAAGTTATAGACTATCTGCTATCCTCTATCGGCTATCGTTGCAATTTTCAGCGATTCGGTTTGCTTTTATCTTACAGGCATGCCTCTGTCAGTGGATCCTCAGTTTGGCCAGCTCTGTCTCTGCACCTAAGACGTTTAGCGCTTTCCAAGTTTCACTGTAGTTTCTTGCTCAAGTAAACCAAGGTTGTCTCTATGGCTAAACCGTTTTAAACTAATGCTATGTAGTAGAGTGTAGTGGTAGTACGACGAGTATGTTTCTTTCTTTTAAATGAAACGCCAGTTTCCTCGGAGGTTCTCATTATATCTGTTTTTTTTGGTGAGTTGGGGGATCCTGTTTTGCTCTATCTTGTATCTTGATTTGAATCTTGATTTGCTGCCGAAATTGTTGGTGAAAATTCGAGTCTATCATTACGGCTATCAGCTAGGTGTTTACATTAGAAGTAAGTTTATCGAATTTCGCGTTCTTTATTATTTTTTTTTACATATTTACAGGACTTTTAGCTGGCAGCCGAATTTCGGTCTCGGTTTCTGGTTTTTTCTGCGTCCGTTTCGCGTGTCGGATTGAAGCTCGTTTCTCCAAGACAGTATGTACAATGTAGAACCAAACTGAGAGGAGGAGTAGCAGCTCACTGCCCCCAGATTCAACCCCGGCTGATGGCCAGCAAGGCGAGCAGAAGGCCTGCAAGCATACCCACACCCGAATGAAGCGATGAAGCCCCGCCTGCCGGCGCATCCTGGCCCACATTGCTGCGCACATCCATGAGATCGCGGGACAGGGGCAGCTCGGTGGGATCGCTCAGTTCGTCGTGGCAGGGCAACATCTCCGGCTTCAGCAGGAACAGGCGCACACTCAGCGAATTCTTGTTGGCCAGCGCATCGAGGGCATCGCCCGGCGCCGAGTGCGGTGTCAGCAGGACGTCCACATCGTTGTGTCCCGCCACCGGAGAGGCGCCGCCATAGAAGGAGCCCTGCTTATGCAGATTCAGGTTGTCGTCCAGGTCCAGGCCATGGCCCAAAGACATGCCGCCGCCGTTGTTGTCATCGTAGTAGTCATACCGCTTGTGTGTGGGCGCCACGGCCGCCAGGTCCTTCTGCTTCAGCTCGGCTCCTCCCTCCTGGCGCTTCCTTCGCCGCCGCATCTTGGTCTCCACCACATTCTCCGAGAACTGTCGCTGCCTCAAGGCCTGCCGTGACCGGCTGCCCGAATGCTTCCTGCTGTCGTCCAGTCCCAGACCCAATCCTCCGTAACTGTGGCTGCTGCTGCTGCCCACAACGCTGTTGCCCACGCCGCCCATGCTGGCACTATTGCTGCCAATCGCCGTGAAGCCACCAACATTCAGCTCGTCCAGGATACGCGATGGCACCGGGTCCACGAAATGCGCCAGCTTGGGGTCCTGCAGCGAGCAGAGCAGCTCATCCAGCGAGTCACGCAGCTGCAGGTGACGTGTGCGATTTTTCAATTCGAAGATCCACTGCAGACGACAGTCGCAAATGAATTTGTTGTCTGCGGAAGACAGGAGAGAGAAATTCGGGGTTAAATCTATATATAAATGTGTGTGTGTCTTGCAGTCCAGACTTTTCCTGAAATTGCTTTTGTCAAATCGTCGCCCCCAAACCCGATTGTCCGCCGTCCGATTCTCAGAATGTCTGGGCAGGTAAGCGAGTGATTTTCCCCCCAACTGCTAAGTGGCCGACTGCAACAATTGGCTGTCATTTGATGGCCGATTGCCACTCCAACTTCAGAAGCACAGCAAGAAAAATTAAAACTCTTTTGAAAAGAAAAAATATATAGAATACTTCAAGGATTAATAAACATCTAAAGAAATGTGATTTTAAAAATCTAAAAAATTATCTAGAGACTTTTGGAGCAATTTAAGAACAGCTTTCCTTGGTAAATATTTACTTTTCCTTCAAAATAATAACTTCTTTTAATAGTTTAATATTTCTTTTACTTTTTCTTTAACTTTCTCCCAGTGCATGACTCCAAATTCCGGCTTCAGCTTGGCTGAATCCTGCCTGCCGCTTTAAATGATTTTTGCCCACACGTTCGGGTTCCCGGAATCGAAGTTGGAGCTGAAGCAGGAACTGAAGCAGGAGTCAGAGTCGGACGTCGATGTCGTTGTCATTGGTGCTGCCTCACGTTAAACGCCTCAATGACATTTCCAATTTGGACAGCAGCAGCAGCAGCATTCGGGAGCGATTGCAGTCCGGGGCTGCTGTGACCACTCCCGTCTGCTGGCCTGCGTCTGTCAGTTAGTTGGACAGTTGCTGCTACTCATCCTTATCCTGCTCTCCAGCTCATCCTTCCTGCTGCCTGTTGTCAATTATTTTGTAGTCCGTCTGGCCATGCGTGGCCTAAGCCCTCAGACTCGCACTCCAAGTCCCACTCCACCCTGGTAACCCCTTTCAATTTGCTGTTTGGCTAGAGAACTTGGCCCCGGCTAGAGCCCAAATTGAGCGGATAAACAAGTGCCAGAGTGGATCTAATCGCTGGCAATGGTCTAATGAATAAATCAAATTACATTGCCAGTGGATTTCCCAAAGGAAACTCTAGGCTCGAGCCACCCTCGTGGGTATAATTAGGAACCCTGGAAGCCAGTGTGACACAGTTTGCCCTGTCAACATGTCGCATAATTAGCATAAGCGTTACGAAAAATATTGACTAACACACACACTGGCACGGCCAACATCATTATCACACAGGAAGCAGGGGTCGATGTTCCTGGAACTTCCCTTAAATGACAATAATAATCCAAGGCATATTTTCATGGCCCCAAAAACTTGGCCAGTGACAACGACAAAAGGCAACTTTGCTTTGCAAAATATAGTTGGCAAATTAGTGCTGGGGCGGGGAGGAGGAGGGAAAGTCAAGTCAAAAATTTCTCATTTTCCATATGAAAGCATGCAAAAACCATAAATAAAGTTAAATATGCACAAGAGGGGGGAACGAAGGAAGGAGTAGCCTCAGTCCACCGGAAAAATGTTGGAAAAATGGCCAACGACTTGGCAACATTTAGCAAGCAAATTACAACAAAATTAACATGATAATGAAGTGACCCAGAGGAGTAGCAGGAGAAGGAGGAAGGAGATCCTGCTGCTGCTGCTGCTGCTGAAAACTGGCAGCTGTTTGCAACTGACCAAATGACAATGACTTGAACCCAGACAACGTTGCTCCCTAAAAGTGCTTGAAAAAATAGAAATTACAAAAAATAAGAGAAGCTATAGGAGCTGGGATGGCAGTGTGGCATGAAATACTTTTATATTTTTAATGATACTTGGCCAAAGCGGTAGGAAGTGTTTTGGTCTGCTGCACACACTCCACCCCTCATCTGGCAAGCAATGAACTCCCTCAACCCGAGGATCTACTATATGTGTTCTATATACACAGATATATATATATGTATATATATATATATAGACAGATAACTGCGGCTGTTAGTCAACTAGATGACTTTCAACTCTGCCAGCTCCTCATCCTTCGAGTCCCTATTCTCAGCTCCAACATGACGCTGTAGCTTTTCCTTTTTTTCCAGGGTGGGGAGGGTGGAAAACTGTCGGAAACGTTTTTACGGTTTGCAAAAGGACATTTACATATACACAGAGCGAGAGAGAGAGGGTTTCTAATAGGAGCCCAGCCCTCGACACATGCACATGCGTCTCAGTGTGTACATTAAATTTTATTATTGTCATTTTCATGGCGAGGTCCTGGCGTCCCCTTCCTTCCATAACTTTTCGGTCAGCTCTATTTGCATAAGCTCATGTGTGTGTGTGTGTGTGTGCCTTTGTGTCCTGGCAGCCAAATTAGACTCAACTGGAACTTTGTTTGGTCAGTTTTAATGCCAGTGTGTGCGGCATTCCTTATGTGTCGAAACATATTCATAATTAGTTGTCGGTCGTCGTTGCCACGTCCCCACAATGTTTACTTCCAGTCAACTCTTTTGATTGGCTTTGTTTGCCCAAGATGTTTGTCCTTTACAAAGGACCTCGAGCGTCATCGTGCTTGGTATTTGCTTGGCAGGGCAAAAAATTAGGTATCTTAAGTGATGATTAAATAAGAAGTTGAGCAAATAAATGGTAAATTAATAGGAAGTTTCTTCAATTGAAAGTTTAAAATTAATTTAGAATTTAAATTAATTAAAGAACATTTTGATTTACTATCTAAAAATCTTCTGAAGTTACGGTTTTTATTTTAGTTACATCAAAAAACCCACTCAATCCCTCATAATGAGCCTTGTCATACATCAACTGTCGGCCTTTGTGGACCCTCTAAATGGGGTTTCATTAGCCGCTGCTTCTCTCGCTCTCTCTCTTTCTTTTAAAAGAAAAACATTTATTTTAAATTTAATACACACTACAGCACACACACACCCTCACCCTTGTCCCTCTGCATCCCTTAAAAGTTTTAAAAGGAGCGTCCCTCTTTCAAAGAGGGCAAAAATTCGCTTTAATTGGTTGGTTTTAGGTGCTGCCTGCCACATTAACCCATGCTGGCCCTCAGTCTCCTCACCCCCCTTTGGCACATATATTGAAAAGCGCAAAGAAATCGCTGCCTGCTGCTGGTTTTTCCCCATGCTGGATTTTTTTTTCGGGGGAAGGTAGAGGGAAGTATCAACACAAACGGCCAAAGTTTCCGCACGCCCCCAAAATCAGCACAGCTGCTGCTGGCCTAGTTCCCGGCCTTTGTTTCACTCCGGACTTCCCATAAAACCCCGCACTTCCTACCGAGCACCGATCTCCGTGCTGGGCGAGCGGCAAGCTCCGAGGTTTGGGGTCACCAGGAATCCATGAATGCCGCGCAGCTTTGTTTGAAATCAGCTCATTTTTGGCGGCCTGGCCAACTGGCCAACACCGGGCTTTTTGGCCAACTGGGAACTGGTAACTAAGGCACTCGGAGAAATTTTATACAAGATATTCAATTAAATATTTTAAGGCTTTAAAAAATATAAAATAATCTTTACAATATTACTTTTTATTTATTTTTTAGAATTTTATAAACTCAAAGGCTTAATTTTCTTTGCCATTTAATATTTTTACCTTGTTTCTCTCTGTGCACTTTGGCAGTTTTGGTGGCTTGTTGGTAGCGCATTGCTGGTTACTCTGGGATCTGGGTTCGTTTGCGGTGCCCGGGCTTTGGGCCCAGACTTGGTCCGCCTTTGGCTTTGGCTGCCACCAGGGGACAGCACGCACAGTTGCCAGTTGCCAACTACCAGTTCCGAGTTACCAGTTACCAGTTACCAAGTTGGGGTCAAGGGTCGAAGGGCTGGCTGTCCCTCTCTCTCCCTCCCTCTCTCTAGAGGATTTTATCATTTTTTATTACATTTCTCGAGAGCGCTATGTATGCAAATGAAGTCGAAAGTTTCGCTTTGTATAGTTGCTAGTTGCCTTTGTTGCCTGGCCAAAAGTAGGGAGAGTCAATGATAAGGGAAAGCTGGCCAGGAGAAGGCGTGAATGGTTCTACAATTCCATAGATACATTGGCCGGGGATGCTCTTTTGTGAGTTTAAAAAGTAAAAGATGGATGCAGCTGGCAGGGAAAGTTATTGATTGGCTGCGAAATTAAGGCAATCGGTAAAGGTGTTGTTGAAGTAGGAAAAGCAATTTAAATTGAAGGGAAAATTGAAGTATTTTATTTTTTATTTTTAAGAGTTAAATGGGAGATACTTGTGAACCTTTAATATTGGTAAATATTTTACTTCACCAAAAAAATAAACATAAACCAAGCTGGGATTTTATCTCAAGACATTTCCTAATGGATTTAAGCTTCCTCAAATTATTTCCCTTAATTTCTTTACAGATTAATCTCTAGACTTTATTAATTTTCTTATATGAAAGAGTCCTTGGTTAGTCGGTGTGGGTTATCCTTCATTTCCCTTATGATTTCCCTCTCACTTGTCGGCAAGTTCTTTTATTTGTCCATCCAAGGGGAAGCCTTCAAATTTGTGGACCTTCTTCTTGTTGTTCGTGCCGCCTTTTTTTTAATGAGCTTCATTTTCCCAAGTTTTTCCCTCACTCCCCCCTAACATTTTATTTTTATTTCAGTTTCAGTTTCTGTTTTTCTGCTTTTCTGCTTTCTTGCTGGCTGGTTGTTGGCTTGTTTTCTGGCTTGTTATGGGCCTGTGTGTGATTTTGCCGGCTCATTCGCATTGCGTGTATTTAATTTTGTTCGTCCCTTTTTTTGCCGGCAATTTTCACCAAGTTCATTCAAAATCAAATGGGGGTTCTACTAAGTTGGGGCCAGAAGTTGAAAAAAAAGCAGCGGAAGCAGCAGCAGGCCCATTGAAAGCAATTTGAATGGCCGTCGCTTTTCTCGCCAATTTTCTTTATTTGGCCAAGTGAAAGCCTCACTCATTGAATGCTTTTTATTGGGCCAAATGAATGCGAAACTTGGGACAGGAACTGGACTAAACTCGACTTGTTTTTGCTCCCTTTTCTCATATAGAAAATAAAAATATATTATACAACTCGCTGGCTGTTGATTTTTGGCTGTAGTTCTAAGGGCAGTTTTGTAATTTTAATAACATTTTGGAGCGTGGAAAAATTTCCGCTTGCAGGACCTCGCCGGATTTTTCAATCAGGAATCGGAAAAATTAGACTTTATTTCGTTTCATATCAAATTATTTTCGGCAATCGAGCGTAAAGTCAAATAAACAGTCGGTCGGTCGGTTGAGATCAAACACTCGAACAGGGCCGGCCGGGCGGGGTGGCTGGCAAAAGGGAAAGTCATTGCAAGCGATTTAACAACTACGCCGGCGGATAAATATTTTATGAAATCGCATAAACAAATCAAAGGCGAATCACAGACGGACGCAAAAAAAAAAAAAGGAAAATCACTTTCCAGAGGAGAGAAAAAAAAATAATACCGAGGGGTGACTGCAGAAACTGAAATCAAGGGCGGCGATCAAATATGACCACTCAACCGCGCTGGGAAATATATATTTATACACATTAGCCCTCGAGCAAGTTTGCCAAAATATTTGCACAGCCGCTGACGGGGGTTGAGGGGTTGTGTCTCTGAGCAAGTAATGTGTTTGTTATATGGTAAATCGCATAAAAAATACAGACATCTCCGGAGGGGAGATGATACTCGGCCGTAACAATAACAACTTGTTACCCTCGAAGCCACCCTCGCTCCAAGTTCGATCCTTTCCTTAATGTCCATCGAAAATAGCCCCCGAATCATCGCATTCTGATTCCTTTGGCCCAACGAATTGAATTGTATTTAATAAAATATACGCGAGGGTGGCTCTGGGCTACGAATTGTATAAATAAGTAATGAATCCTTTGTTATTGCTCTGTGATTTGCCAAGTCAAGTGGATTTTTCGATTCGGTCTATTATCTGAAGGGGAGACTATATATGCACACAACTACGCATGCAGGCGGGGACACTGGCCATATATCAGGCATCAAACTGACATAAATTGAGGGCTCTTGGCCGCATCGTTGGCCATCATCCATCAATGCCAACACTCTCATGTCCGCAGCGACTATCATCCAGCCCATATATCTGTGTGTGTCCTTATGCCTCTTCACGGATATATTGTAAATTGAAATTATTACACATAGTGTAAACTCGGCCAAGGAACTCGGAACGTATGCATGTTTATTTATGGCCAGAGAACCCTGCTAATCGATTGCCGGACTAGAAGTTATGCGACACTCCATATATTTTATCGAAATGCCGCAATAAGTTGGCCAAAATATTCAATTAAATGCCAGTGGGCCACAATTTATGTTGGCCAACTGCCGTCCTAATGAGTTTTGCTCAGTTAATATCGTTTGGCAGTGGTAACTATGCAAATAAATAAGCCCAGGATACGGGGATAGGTATTTCAGTTGGAAGTGCTGTAATTACACAGTGAGAAAAGTGTTTGTATTATATTTTGTTTATTATTTGTGTATATATTAGAAAATCTATTCTTAATTCTAGGTAAATAATCTCTCTTCTCAGAAATTAAATTGAGCTAAAGCCTGGCTTCTCTTGTTTATGATACCATTTCAAGAGAGGCTCTGCAATTAAAGCTTACATTTTATGCACCATTTAGATTCAAGGATAATCAACAGCAATGGGTATATATCCCTTAAAGTAGAGCCTTTGCCAATGTGTAGTTGTACATTTTTAATGAGGCCATCGCTGGCTTACCTGTTTACTGTCACCGCCGGAACGAGTATTGATGAAGGTGTTTGCTAAGGGCACACAGTGCGCTCCACCGATCCATCTATAGACACTCACATACAATCTGGAAAATTAGGCAAAGCCAGCGTAGGAGGCACAACAACATTCCAGTACATCAACTACTGGCGAAAAACCGCAGGCAAAACATTTCCCCCATGGGTTAGAGTCGAGCGGCGGAAAAGCGTGCATATATTAAGATAGATTACCTAACTCACACACATGTCGGCGCATAAGTGCTCCAATGACAGCCATGAATTCGCATTAAAAGCAGAGCCCAAAGCCAAAGCCCAGGACCAAGGATAAGGGCCTGCGGCGCGGAATCCTTTCGGGCTTGTGAGGGGAAATTAACACGCCTAATGCCATCGCACCTTGAAATGCGCATAAATTATAAACAAGCTCCATTATCCGACCGCCGAAATGCCGTCGTCGTCAAACTTTAAGGCCGCCCCGAAACTATGCGACTTTGGCGCTGACAATTATAATAAATTCAGTTAATAAGGCGCGTTAATGATCAGCCATCAGCGAGCTCTCAGTCTCTCTGCCAGTCCTTCCCCCTAATTTGTATCTATATCTGTGGGGAATCCCCTTTTGCCATCTCCTTTGGCATATGCCAAATGCAAAAAGGCTTTAATTGCCGCCTGTGCCAAATGACGCGAGTGGCAGGCTAAAAGTTTCCAGCCGCCCATGTCCTTTGAGTCTCGGTTTGGATTAAGTTTTTGGTAGCTAACTAAAATTAAATGGCAGTCAAGAAATGGGTCTTTGAGAGAGTTAGTTTTCCACTTGATTTCTTTTAATTTTGAGCAGAGAAAGAAAATGTTATGGAAAATATATAGTTTTTCTTATGGAAAATATAATAAAGGAAGTGGGAAACCATTTATTTAAATGGAATTATTTATGCAGTTCGCTCTGTCTCTGTTTTCCTGTATTTATGTAGTTTGTAAGGGAATGAAATTAATGAAAATCAACGCCAATTTGAAGAACCTTTATTTTAAAATAACAAAAGAAGATTTTAGGAAGCTGATATTTGTTTTCCCTTTTAAGGTGAATTTTGAGCATTGAACAGTTGGAAAATATATCATAACTTAACCAAAAATGGGTTAATTTTAATTCTGTTAGCAGTTCTGTGTTAGTTTTTTAAAGGCTAACAAATCTGCATATCAGGATTTTAATTTAAAGAAATTTAATTTTTTGTCGATTTTTCGAAAATTTGAGTACATTTTTTGTTCTTACTTTTATATCTCAATCGATTCGTTTTTTCATGCTGATCATGAATATATATGGAATATATGGTCGGAAATGACTCCTTCATATTTTAATTTCATAAAAACCCTTCAAAAATGCTCTAAAAATCGTAATTATTTATTTAAATAACATCTCTCTGAAATCCTTATTTTCTCTGTACCCTCTCCCCTTATTGCTTTCCTCCCAAGGACTTTTCCTTCGCTTTTCCATGTTTGTTCTATTGCCAGCTCGTTTAAAGTTTGTCATTCAATTTTGCAGGGATTTCTGCGGATGCACTATGGGGCCGCGGACCGGTTTTTCTGGCCATAACTAATAACTCGGTCAGTTTTGGAGATATCGAGATGAAACTTAACATATCGTCATAATTTGTCCCTACACACATATGGTATGAAAATCGTTCGGATCAGGGAACTATATCCTATAGCTCCCATAGGAACGATCGGGTAAAACTAAAGATAAATTAATGAAATTTTGGGAGCTGAAATTTGTTGCTCTTTTAAAACTATGTAGCAATTTTGAGCTAAATCGGATAACGCTTTCCGTAGGAACTATCAGATTAAAATGCCGAATTGCAGTGTTTTTCCATAAGTGCAGCTAAATCGAAAAAGAACAAACTCCATCATAATCAAATAGTTAAAACTTATATTTTATTTAAATTTTTAGTTTAATTATTCATTTATTTCGTTTTTCATTTCGAAAAAAAGCATTTTACAGCCTTTTATTGCTCAAGCCGGCCATTTTTGCTACTCTAAACAAGCATGGTTGCTCGGCGCTGAAAACACTGAGGTTATCTCAGAAAAAATCAAATTTCTCCAAAAGTGCGCAAAAGTGCACCTTGAGACTACACTCATTTGAACAAGAATTAAATGGTTAATAACACAGTATAAATATTATGGTGAAACTAGGTGAAACAATTTTTGTTGCTCTATTTAAAAATTAGGTTTCACTTTAATATTTAAAAAGTGGAAGGGTTATCAAAAACACACAATTACAAAGACACTACGATCAACTCCTACTATCTACACCCACAAACACTTAGTACAAACCCCTCTGATCCGACTGCATTTTGAATCTTGTTTTTAAACCAACTATTTCCTTAGTTTTGTTAACTTTAAGAATGGCCTATATTGCGTGTTCTTATTGCCCCTTAAAACGTCAGTGTTAACAGCGCTGTTTGGCGTCTGATTGCTCAACACTGGACCGTTTTGTTGAAATTTCTGGTATGCAACATTGAAGCTTAATGTTTTCTTAACGTATTAGTATTTTTAAAAAAATTTTTTGACAACTTTTAAAAAATGACTTTTGGCCACCAAAACCGGTCCGCGGCCCCATAGTGGGATGGGGAAAGTGTCCCTGGAATGCCCCATAAAGTATGCAGCAGATAAACAGACACACATGTGTGTGAGTGTGAGTTCCCCTCAAGGCGCCAACAAAATTAAACAATAAGAACTCATTAATAATATGCATTTAAGTTTTAATTGAACTACTTAATGAGGCCAGGCCGCTGCTGCTGCTGGCCAACACCGCTGGCATGGCAGGGAAAATGGCCCGAATATGTCCATTAGCCACGGCTCCTGAACTAAGGGTATTTTTCACCCCCCACACACAGTACACACACAATTTCCCTTCCACAAATTGCCGGCATTCATTGTTTGCTTTAAAAAGCGTGTTTTCCATCCATCGGCCGCGCATAGTTCAGCTTTCAATTGAATTGTTTCCTGCGGCCGCAGCTCGCTTATAGAAAAAGGTGCGTAATTAAAATGATGCTGCGGCGCAGACAATTAAATGCATGCCACAAGGATACACACCCGAAAAAGGACAAAAGATGAGCGATGAGTTTGCGTTTAATTACGTGGACAGGCGCCGGAGATTTTAATTTATGATGCGTGAATTTGAGTACAGCAGCAAAAGCACCAGCAGCCACAACGGCAGGTCCTGGCAAAGATGCAAAGGAAGCGCGGTTGACAGGGCGAAAAGCGGAAATTGAATTCTAAAATATTTATAGTTCTTCAGCCCCCCCGCTCTCCCCCACAACGATTTCTATTTGTGCGGCTAACCGGGGCTTAGCATACTTTCACTGGCCGAGTGATTTATGCAGTGCTCAGCAGCAAATTGCAAATGAAACGCAATGAAACGAATCGAAATGGAATGAATTACTACTTATGCATGCATGTTCGCCCCATAAACACACCAAATACACACTTGTGTCCGGTACAGTGGGGAGTCCTTATGGGGGAAGTCATCTTCAAACATCCTTGGAAATTATAGAGATTTTTTAAGGGGTTCTAAAGCGAGGGAAATGGTTTAAGTTCAAGCTTACGGTTTAATAAAAAATAAATTCTGGCTTTACAAATTTGAAGAAGGGTTTGTAAATGATTTTTATAGATTTTAAAGAAGGTTCTTACTATATTTTTTATATGATTTAAAGGATGCACAATAAAAGCTAATGAATTGTAAATCAAAGTTTCCTCTATAATAACTTAACTTCAATTTACAACCAGCTTTTATTATTTATAGAGCTGCAATTTCACCTTAAGAAATCAAAAGCAGTTTTGTGAAATCCTTCTAAACTCCCTATAATTCCCCTCTATCCAGCAGCCACTGTACCTAGAATTGAGCTGGTCTAGCCCCATCAAATCGGAGTCCAACTTATTAGTCTGGATGCGAAACGGAGCCGGGACACATGTTACACAATGTTGAGCCATAGATTTATGGCGAACAATCATCGGGATTTGCAGCAGGACAGCAGGACCCTGGGCAGGACGTGGACGTGGATGTGGAGCAACTGCTGCTGCTGTCGCTGCCGTTGCTGCCGTTGCTGCCGTTGCCCTGACATTGACTATTGAAAGTCAATTTCGGGTGCGTGCCACACGCTCATTTGTCCAGTTTATGGCCAACATCATTTGTTTTGGCATTTTTGCCAATGAGGCGCAAACGCCTTTTATGCGTTCCAATAAATTCTCGCTTCCGGCATGAATACCCTTCCCTTCCCTTCCCTCACCCGTGGCCATGCCCTCTAGTACCTGTTTATTGTTGCAGTTTTCGGCCAGTTGTGTTTACAAGGATGCTGATGTTGCATTACAAATGAGTTTTTGGCCCGCTTCAAAGTTGAAAGTTTAATTTGCTGCCTAGCTGGGCAATTACATTTGCCAGGGGTCAGGAGTGGCCTCGGTGAAGGCTTAAGTTTAGGCTTAATTTTCAGGTTAATTATCAATGAGGGGATTTAAAGGGGTAATAGCTTTATTAATAATATTAAATTTGAATGGTTCCAAGAAAAATGTATGCTATGTAAGATAAAAGAAGATATTTTTAACATAGAAATAAACTCTATGAATATTTTCTCAAGCAAAGTTTTCAAGTTTTACTTCAATTTCTTTAAAGTTTTAGGTATTTCCTCAAAGATTGTTATATTTCTAACTATAACTTTTAACCTTTTACCTTTTAACCTCGCAAAAATAAAGATATATATCTCCAACTGACTCTATATAGCTTGAGCTCATCAAAATGTATGAACTCTCGCATTTTACAATCCTCCATTAAGTGCTGGCAACAGAAAAGGTTGAACCAAATAATCAAATTGCAGTTTCCAGCTGTCATAGTTACAGTCGCAGTTTTTGCTTTCCAAAAGTGGCAAAAGCTTGGACGCACCAAAACACAGCAAAAAAATCTGTTAGAAATCCTATTTATATTTCGAAACAATAACCATTCAATTCCATCTAACGACTGGGTCCAGGACACCGGCCACCGGCGACTAGCATAACGAACCAATTGAGCTGGCCAGGACCCTCGTGGGATGGGGCAGGGGAGGCGGACGAAGGCGTGGCATTTATTACCAATTGCCATGGCGGCGCCTTCTGTGAAAAATTTTCGGTTTTCAGTTGTACGTTTTTTTGTGTTGGCAGCCTTTTAAAGCGGAAGCATTCGCAATGGCTGCAGGACATGGACGCTAGACGATGACCAGCAGAGGACACCGCAGGCGCGACGACACAAACAAAACGTGATTCGCATACAAATAAACAAGGATATACAGGACAGCAGCGATACCATGCCACAGCACTCCACCCACAAAGCAAACACACACACATGACCCTTTGGGGCCTCGGAATTGAAACAAATGCCACAGCACAGGGCGTGCCTATAAATTTTTCACCAAATACATTGGCCATAGGTGCAACCTGCAACGTGCAATGTGCAACCTGCAATATAGAGGAGCTGGGAGGAGGAGGAGGTAACCCCTATTGGGGGTGGGCCTCGGACAAAAGGTCCGTGAAATGGCCAACTGGGGCATTGTTTAGGGACCGGTGTTCAAATGCCCGCACACGGACAACATTTGAATGCAAAGCAGGCTGATGTCGCTCCTAAAAGTTGCACTGAGGAAAAAGGTTACATTTTTCAAATAGAAAAGAAATAAATTCCTTTAAGTTAGCTTAATATTTTCAACTAATTTTATATATAAAATATTATTTCTTTTTTATTTTCATAAATAAGCTAGCTGCCTTTAACTCCTTCCCATTTTTAGTGCACTTGAACTCCTCCCTTCAATATATCCTTGCCAGGACTAAAACCTGCAAAGCTGCTTAGCTGGCTGCTCTGCTGCTGCTGTCAATGGCAATTACGACCGGGGCCAGAGTTCACGTTGCTGCACAAATCACGGCGCGAAATGACGAGTCAACTATCAACCTCGGCTGCCAGAGCAGGACTCCAGATTGCTCTACCATTTCCACAGGCTTCCACAGAGCTTGATGCATGTGCAGCAATTGCAGGCGAGTTCATGCTGATCATTTGTCCTGCAAGCAGGCAGCCTGCAGACGTGTGACGGGCATTTTGGCAAATAGTTTTGCTGACTTGTCCTCGTCGTCCAACTCACCTTCCTGGTGAGGCCAAATCCCTGGGAAACGGTCTGCCTGAGAAATTCCATCAGCTGATCGATTAGTCCTTGCCGGCGTGGCAAATACTTTCGCCCAGGGAAATGCCTGTCACTGTGGAGGCGGAGGAGGACAGGAAGCTGGACAGATCCCCCACGTTTTTCTCCTTTTACGTCACGTTTTATGGCTGCCAATGCGAGTTTATCTTTGGCCGACAGCGTCAACGTCTGTTTCGAGTCATCGGGCCACATCGACATCGCCCCACCGCCTCGCCTCGCATGTCCTTGGCCATTTTGTTGCAATTTTTATGCGCTCTTATGCACTTGAGTTGGCATTTCACCTCCCATTCGCAGACTCCCCTATATATGGACTCCCACACTCGAACTGAATACTTGGGCATCTCTTAAACGCCTTATTCGGGCATTGGTGCCTTGCCACTTGGAAAAATGTTGTCCTTCGCTAAATTGAGCAGAGCTTTTTTCTGCCAATTCAAAAAATAAGTAAAAGTGTTTCGAATGAAGATTGTGACATGAGGATACCCAGGAATTAAAATCACAAGAGTGCTATTGGAGGAATCCATTTGAAAAATGGAAAAATGAAGATCAATCAATATAACTTTGACAATAAATTTATAGTATTTTGTAACAAAATGTATAAATAATTAAAATAAAAATTCTAGGAGGGATAATTCATAGAAGATGTATAGAACTCATTCCCTTTTTGCATTTATTTACCCAAATACAATATATACCCCACAAAACTGAACACTTAAGGTAACCAAAAGCCAAAGTAGAAAAATGTGAGACTTCCTGCCGATTCCGTTTGAAGTGTGACACAGCATTTTGGCTCATTAGGAGAGAGCTCAGAGTTACCCCGCAAAAAGTTGATCAAATTTAATCAGAAAATCGTATGTAAATATTTGAGGGCCCAGCGACTGACGTTTTTCAGAAGTTTAGGCTTTTGGCTCTAATGAACCATTCAGCAAATGCGGAAAAAGGGAATGTGAGTGTGAGTCAGGATGTGAATGTGTAAGGATAATCACTGCATATGAATTAAAAAGTTTCTCGTTGGGGTTTGGGTTTTGGGGGGGGAAAGCGAAAATATTTTGTAGTTTAAAGCAATTTGAAGTCATTTGTAGCCAATTTACAAAATGTCTGTCTCAGTGTGAGTGCGAGTGTGAGTGTGTTCGAATGCAATTACAGTTGCTGCTGGCTCACTCAAATGCAGACACACATCCTCGTCACTCGTCCTTTTTTCCTTCCTTTTTTTTAGCTGCAAATGAGTCATGCTAATGGCAAACCATTAGCAAAAATGCCACTGTGTGTGTGAGGGTGATAATTAAGTTGTCTGTGTGTGTGTGCGTGTGTGTCTGCAGCGCACTATGGGGCCGCGGACCGGTTTTTGTGGCCATAACTAATAACTCGGTCAGTTTTGGAGATATCGAGATGAAACTTAACAAATCGTCATAATTAGTCCCTACACACATATGGTATGAAAATCGTTCGGATCAGGGAACTATATCCTATAGCTCCCATAGGAACGATCGGGTAAAACTAAAGATAAATTAATGAAATTTTGGGAGCTGAAATTTGTTGCTCTTTTAATACTATGTAGCAATTTTGAGCTAAATCGGATAACGCTTTCCGTAGGAACTATCAGATAAAAATGCCGAATTGCGGTGTTTTTCCATAAGTGCAGCTAAATCGAAAAAGAACGAACTCCATCATAATCAAATAGTTAAAACTTATATTTTATTTAAATTTTTAGTTTAATTATTCATTTATTTCGTTTTTCATTTCGAAAAAAAGCATTTTACAGCCTTTTATTGCTCAAGCCGGCCATTTTTGCTACTCTAAACAAGCATGGTTGCTCGGCGCTGAAAACACTGAGGTTATCTCAGAAAAAATCGAATTTCTCCAAAAGTGCGCAAAAGTGCACCTTGAGACTACACTCATTTGAACAAGAATTAAATGGTTAATAACACAGTATAAATATTATGGTGAAACTAGGTGAAACAATTTTTGTTGCTCTATTTAAAAATTAGGTTTCACTTTAATATTTAAAAAGTGGAAGGGTTATCAAAAACACACAATTACAAAGACACTACGATCAACTCCTACTATCTACACCCACAAACACTTAGTACAAACCCCTCTGATCCGACTGCATTTTGAATCTTGTTTTTAAACCAACTATTTCCTTAGTTTTGTTAACTTTAAGAATGGCCTATATTGCGTGTTATTATTGCCCCTTAAAACGTCAGTGTTAACAGCGCTGTTTGGCGTCTGATTGCTCAACACTGGACCGTTTTGTTGAAATTTCTGGTATGCAACATTGAAGCTTAATGTTTTCTTAACGTATTAGTATTTTTAAAAAAATTTTTTGACAACTTTTAAAAAATGACTTTTGGCCACCAAAACCGGTCCGCGGCCCCATAGTGCAGCGAAATGAAAGAGAAATGTGATTTTGAAGGCTGTTGTTAAATATTTAAATGTATTCCATGGACGCGAAAGCCATTCCCCTTTGTGTTAGTTCGTTTTTTTTCCCTCTATTTTTTGCACTGATTACTCTCGCCTGGCATTCGCGTTCTGCGCCAAAAGTCTAATTGCAGAAAGGAAAATTACTTAAATTGCACACAAAGGTAAATCTTTCAAGGCGGCCGACCAAAAGTGGGTTGTGCCACAAAACCTTGAAAATAATTTGATTTTTCTTTGAAGAAAGTAGAAATTTTTAAGGCTTAGATTGATTGGGAAAAGTTTGAGGGTTATTTTGGTAATATATTTAATGGCAAATGATTTTCTAATAATTTTAATAAATATATTTTAGGGATTTCTTAGGAGGGCAGCAAGAGGAAGGTCCTCATGTGAGGACAACCCTCCTGCTAATAAAAACTATTCCTAATCAAGTAACCATTTATCACAAAACGCAATTACCATTATCTGAACTCAACTATAATCGAAAACAATAGGCGTGAAATATTCACACTTTAGCCAAATTGGTAACCAAAGTATTACTCAGCTTTTGTGGCAAAGAAATTAGGCCAGCCGCACTTGCTATTTCATTTTCATTTACCTTTTAATTGGCCTAATCAAGCCGCTAATTGCACGAGCTATTAGCTGACGGAAAAACCAAACTGAAGTGGTCTCTCGCCCGCCAGATATTTTATTGTTATGTGTCGGAGTCGGGCAGCGCTTCAAAATTGCACTTTAATGGCTAATTTAGTTTGTGAGAGTGAGAGTGTGTGTGTGTAGAGCCCATATAAAGACAGGACATAAAAGGACAAGAGGCCTTTGGCAGGACGTGAGTGTCAGCGGAAGCGCACACTTGAGCAATGACGATACGACATTTCCTTAATGAAGTTCACAGGACAGTGATGGCAGCTAGCTTTTCAGGGAATATGATCCAGGATAGTTGAAGATAAAAAGAATAAGAAATAAATTAAATAAAGAGCTAAAAAACCATTAGAATTATAAATTTAAGGAGTGATTTTTATATAGGATATAAAGCATACAAATTGGTAATAAAGTTACTGTTTTTCTGATGTTTTTTAGGAAGTAAATTGTCTTTTTGAAAATAAAATTAATTCATAAGGAAACCTAGTCTCAAAAATATATTTTTTCCACCATTTTTTACTTCTACTTAGACCCAGAAAATACTCAAAAAGTGACACTACATTCCAGCCAAGTTCCTTGTCCTGCAAAAAGGACATGTGAACAGCACTGTAATGCAAACACAGGCGCACAAAGTGCCAAGAACATAAAAGTTGATGGCCCCGAGCTCAGCTCATTTGGCTGCATATATACCCACACACAGACATTTGCACTAAACGGGGCCAACGGGGCGTATGGGTAATTATAACAAGTTGGGGACTTTTGACAGGACACCACATCCACCGATGATGATTGTGCACTTGTCAGCTTTTTGTCATGTCTCCCCCATGTCGCTAGCATCATCTGTCCAAGTTTCGGAGCTCCGAGAAGGACACTCACCTGACACCAACAGCTCGCTGGTGCTGTTGACCAAATTGTCCATAATTGGCTGGAAGGTGTAGAAGGTCAGCGTTTCCAATTTGTTTGCCTGGACATTGATGGACAGCAGGGCGGGCGTGCCACGGAGCAAGCCATTGTCGATCTTCTTCAGGAGATTATTCCGCAGATTCAAAGTTTTCAACGTATTCAGGCCATCGAGGGCGCGTTCCGAAATTCTCTGCAACAAAAAATAAACAAATATCGAGGAGGTCAAGGATTAGTTTTTCCAAAATTTCACCATTAAATTCGATTAAATATATATATCTAAATAAAATGTGTTTTATTGGGGCAAAAGGCCAGGCTTATATTTTATTTTCTACTCTCCACCAACGGCAGCTAGGAAAAACCGAAAAATATATATTTTCCTGATGCCATTTTTCCGCATTTCTGCGTATTATTTTCATTGTTTTTCACAGAGAGTTGTGTGTGGCATTGTTGTGTGGCACATACACACTTATATGTATGTCCTGGTGGCTTGTTTTTTTAACTTGTATGTCCCAATTCGTTTGTCTTGAATTTTATTATACGGAAAAAGTGTTTTCTTTTATTTCATTTCGGTTTCTGTTTCTGTTTATTCTGTTTTTCTTGTTTTTACTTTTTTTTGCTTGTCGGCTGAAAGTGAAGGCGGTGTTTTCCGCCATTATTTAATATTCAATATGCTTTGTCGGGGGAAATGGAAAAATTATGCATATTAAATGCCGAGTCCAAGAAGGATATTCTACATGCGCGAGGCATGTGCCAAAGTTCCCTTGAAAAATAACCCCCCCCCCCCCCCCTCCACGTGCTTTGTGTATTTGTGTTTTGTATTTGCTTGCCAAGATGATTGACATAAAAAAAAAAATGTGTATATATTTTATTGCGATATTTTGTTAGTTTGATGGGCGATCCTTCGATGCCTACGCTGCCAATTTATTAGCTTGACAACAGCGAAAAAATATAATTTACGAGCGATTTATGTGCGGATTGAGTAAACAAAGTTATGACACCGGGATTAATGGCCACTAGAGGGGTTCCCCTACTCTCCCCAACTCTCAGCTACACTGACAAAACTTCTATGTATTAAATTTATACTTCTTTAGACTTTCTTTTTAGGTCAAACTGCTGTTAAAGTGCAGCCAACTCTCTTAATTCGCCAGACGGGTGGCTACTTAAAGCCGTTAATTCCTCTCACACTCGCTTAACCCCTTAGCCTCTTAACCCCTTAACCCGCTTATCTGTTCATCCTTGCACACCCACTCACACACTCACACACTGGCAGCCAGCGTTTTATGTTGTGTCAGACCTAAACCTTTTAACGGAAAATGATTTATGAAGTGAGCAAAAAAAGAAAAGGAAAAGGAGCCAAACATGCAACACAATTTGCTTTTATTGGAGGCGACAACAGCACGGACACCTCACAAAGTCGTCTTCTGTGGAGTCCTCGAATCCCCGAATCCCTGAATCCCTGAGTCCTGCAATCCCGGCTGCCTGGCTGCCTTTCTGGGAAACAATGCGCTGCGTGGGCGATAACAAGCCCAATCATTATGGCTATGACAATGCGGCAAAAGAAGATGGATCCGGAACGGGAGCCCAGAGCAGGACCCCACTTGAGCGGCTGCTCTCGAGTGTCCTGTGTGTGTGCGTCCTGGTTTCATAGTGTCCTGACACATATGCGAGTCGTCTGAGTGTGACATGATATGCGAGCACTTTGTAAAATGGGAAAAAGCGAAGGAGACGCTGCCAGTGCCGCTGCCGCACAAGGAACAATGTTGTTGGATATGCCAGGATATGGATATTCAGGATTTACGCTCCGCTCGCCTCGCTCTCTCGTGTTAAGCGACATTTTTTTCTATTTACCCCAACGGCTGGCCATTTTTATGGCACGGCCAGGAGACCCTGCAGAAGGGACCACGACCACGCATATCAGATGGCAGAATTGGGAGCGCCATAAATCCATTATTCCCATGATTTGTTATTCAATATTTTGTAAGTAGATTAACTTGCGGCACACACACATTTGTT
The DNA here is from genome assembly GCA_035045905.1 of Drosophila anomelani. Lineage (NCBI taxonomy): Eukaryota > Metazoa > Arthropoda > Insecta > Diptera > Drosophilidae > Drosophila > Drosophila anomelani. Next base: position 19,717,161 of record JAWNOO010000165.1, read on the forward strand.
AGCCGCTGTCCAGTGTGGCTGCAGGACTTGGCCCTTGCCGGAAAAGCCTGGAGAAAACATAATTTACCAATCTATTTATCATATTTGCGCCCCGGCGGCCACTGCTGAGTGACCACTTAAATCACCACAAGAATAGACATTCGAATTGAATTTATGACACCAGCAAAAAACTTGTTTGTGTCCCAAGGATGTGCCATTTATGGCACAGAACCCCTGCTCCCTGGCCGGCCACCTCGTCCCTTCTGTTTCTTATGGCCACTCGGCCAATTTATGGCCTCTTAAGTCAGCTGCTTCCAACTTGACCAAACGGCAGTAGTGGCAGGAGGCAGACAAATCTTTTTAATCCACTTGCATTAGAGTTGATTAAGAAGTTCCCAGCTTTATATATATGGTCTATAATAATACTATATAGGTGGCACTCTGTGGCCATAAATAAGAAGCAGTCAAACAACTATTCCGAGCGCCGTAAATGCGCACTTGTAAAACTCCAATCAATCTGCGAATTAATGTTAAGAGGGATTTTAGCAGCTTGCAACTGGTTTATGATCAATCCATTGCAAAGTTTTCCACTTAAAAATCCTTTTAAACATTTTAAAGACACTCACCTCGATGCGATTATCATCCAGTTCCAGTTCACTCAGACTCCACAGCTCCGCAAAGACCGTATCCCCAATAAAGTTCAGCTCATTACGCGTTAGTTTCAGGACATTCAGGTTGCCCAAGCCCCGGAATATCTCGCTGGTCAGGACATTGATCTGATTGTGGGCCAGATTCAAGTAGGTCAGTCTGGCCATGTCCGCAAAGAGACCCTCGTGCAGGGTACTAATGTTGTTATTATTCAGGAAAAGCCTCTCGCACAGCGGCAAATTGCGGAAGGCATAGCGATCCATCTCAAAGATCTGGTTGTGCTCCAGATTCAGCTCCCTCAGCCGGATGTGATTGGCAAAGGCATCCTGATCCAAGGCCATAATGTGGTTGTTATTGAGGATAATCCTCTCGAGGAAGGGCAAGTTGGCAAAGGCATAGCTCTTGACAATCTCCACCTGCGAGTACTCAATGACAATGCTGCTGAGGTTCTTCAGCGGCTCAATGATCATCGTTGGGATGTAGTCCAATCGTGCATTGTTTTGGATCACAAACTTAAGCTCCCTCAGGCGCTTCTGCTGATAGAATCGCGTCCAGGTGGTGTCGTTCTGGTGCAGTCCCTCCGAGAACACCCAGCACTCGGCCTTCTGGACGGGCACATGGTTCTCATCCGGAGTACAGTAGCACATCAGTTTCATGTCCCGTCGCCGTGTGCAGAAGCCAGTGCTGTCCATGGGTCCACTGTAGCCCACACTGCCAGAGTTAATGCCACTGCTGCTGCCGCTGCTGCTGGTCAAGATATATCCTCCCGAGGAGGAGCCCACCGTCGAGGAGGATGAGGAGCTACCATAGTAGCCGCCGCCATTGTTCATGCTGCTGCTGCTGGAGGCGGCCACTGCCCCACTGCCACTGCCGCGTCCCCGGTTGCGACGCTCCTCCTTGGAGCGGGTCGCCTCGGTGGACTCGATCAGGAGCAGGAGTAGGAGCGAAAGCAGCAGGAAGCAGATGGCTCGTCGGCCCGTCGATGCCGCCATTTTATGGCGCTGATGATGCGGCAACATTGCAAGGATGTTCCTATCGCTCGGCGGCGAGGATTCTGCAAAAATACGAGAACAATACGAGAGTGATGCGGTCAATAAAATTTGTTTATCTCGGAGTTGGGGGGTGGAGGGTGGAGGCACTTGGAAAAATCAGGGGAAAATCAGAGGAAAATTATATATATTAGATATTTTAATTGATAATTTCAGGTCCTAGAAATATGTAAGAAAATTGCATTGCTAAATTTTATAGAAAACTTTTAGACATTTCAATAAATGATAGCCAATTTGTTGATATTTTTTAGTATAACTATTTTGCTTTTATGATTTATTTATAAAAACATTTTTAATATTGAAAATTTAGTTTTCCTTAGATTTTATATTTGATTTATCTCTAAGAAAAACATTTCCTTTCAGTGCACCATAAAAACCAGCCAAGGTGGAAATGACTACCACAAAAAAATTCCGATTTTCATGGACTTTCCGATTCTGTGTTTCAAAATATTCCCGAATTTATACACATATACTCATCTCGTAACAAATGGATTTGATTTTATATGGAGTCGGAGTCGGTGTCTTTTCCCAGTTACGTCATAAATTCCGCCTTATTTGAGGTAACGAAAAATTGAAACTGGCACCGCGACTTGATAAGCATTCATTTCGCTTTATTTTGCCCACTCGTTGGCTTTATTTTATCGCTTTTCCCGGAGGGACTGGGAAGTCGCGGCTGGAAAGTGCTTCATAAAAATGCTAATTAATGTTGTTAACTTTCTCACTTTTGCTCATATTTCATTTGGGCCAATTCAGCGGGATTCCGCGGTGGGATTCATCCTTGAATTTACCCCCATGAAAGTTGAATTGGCCTCCTGCTGGCTTCATTTGACGCTCGGCTGCTTTGTCACTGTGCCTGTGCTCCGGCCTTACTGGGATTTTCCCTCCCCCCACTCAGTGAATTTCCCCGCTGCCTTTCCATTTACCCCATAAACAAATTTATCGAGCTCATAAATAACTGCAACACTGTCGCTGATTGTTCGCTCAACGGCAACAGGGCTGAGAGCTGGCGAATTGCCTACGAATTTCATCCTGCCAGCCAGCCAGACCTCCGACACTTTTGCATTTCAAGTGTCATTGGGCAAAGTGCTCTCTAATTATGCTCGTATTTTTTAATAAATTAATAAGTCACACTGCTGCTGACGCTGGGCATATTTCGGAACCTGGCTGCCTGCCTGCCTGCCTGCCTGCTGGCTGGTTGGCATAATGAAGTGTAAATAAGTTATTGTCAGTTGTCAAGTGAGTTATCGTCGTTATCGGCAGTCAGAGCCCAGTGATTTGCATAAAATATTGTCGCAATATTGAAAGAGGGGCGAAATGCTGGGGGATTAGGCGGATGGAAAGCCGAAAGTCACTTGAGTTATTGACTCGGGCATGCTTCATTACATTGATTTCGATTATAAATTTTAAATAAAACGATGATAAGTGCTGCGCAGAATGATGCGATGCTTATTCCGGCTTAGCAGCCAGCTCAGCTTCCCTTCCTTCCTTTGTCTCTCTGGGGGGAGCTTCGTCCTGGCCAAAGTTCAGGGCTCAAGGAGCATTAGAAGTGGCTCACACCGCAGGATTAAGTACTCAAAATATACATGAAAACTTTGGCGAGCTCGGAGCCAGACGCTGCCAGCTGAAGATGACTTGATGGCTTCAATTTAAATATCAAAGCAAAGTCGAAACTAAAATGTCCTTACACACACACACACACACGTACAGCCGCAGAGCCGCACAGGTTCGAGGACCACAGCAGCCGCAGCTCAGAGATATAGCTGGGATATATGACGTTGGCTTGGGGGAAGATATTTCAAATATTCTGGGAATTTTTAAGTGTGTCGTCAAGCAGCAAATCAAAAAATATACACTGCATGTGTGTGTAATTAGATTTTCCGGCCAGGGAAAGGAAGAGAAAGGACCTACTCCGCACACTTACACCTTTTTATTGCAACGCCTCGCTGACAGCCAATTACTCACGAGTCCTGGGGAGCAGGATTCCAGGGTGCGAGAGTCCTGCCAGAGCATTACAAGCAAATGAAAAATCAATTTGTTGATTATGCATAAATCATAAGATTTATGCGACTCCTCACTCGCTCATTCATGAGTCATTTATCAAACGAGCCAACTTCTTTTTTGCCTTCACGTCAAAATCGCAAAAACAGAAAGCGACGAAGCGAATCGCAAATCGCAAATCGAACTTGGGGAAAGGGGCAGCAAAAATAACTACACTGAAAGGAAAACAACTTAAAATTTATAATAAATATACATAAGTAAATAATAGTAGAAGAGGCTATAAAATATATATTTAAAAGGGAAGACAAATATCGGCTTACTAAAACTCAATCTCGTGTTTATTTTAACCAAGAACTTAATCCAAACTGAGACTCAAGGGATGGTAGAGAGAAATGTGTTATTTTAATAAATATTTAAGATTTATAGAGTATTTTTAAAGGGTTTTATGAAATTAAAATATGAAGGAGACTGAAGAGAGGTTACAGAAAAATATGTTATTTAAATTAAAATTAAGATTTGTAGAGCATTTTTGAAGGGTTTTTATGAAATTAAAATATGAAGGAGTCATTTCCGACACTATATTCCATATATATTCGTGATCAGCATGAAAAAACGAATCGATTGAGATGTAAAAGTAAGAACAAAAAATTTACTCCATTTTTCGAAAAAACGGTAAGGGGTACCATCATTCAAATTTTCGAAAAATCGACAAAAAATTAAATATCTTTAAATTAAAATCCTGATATGCAGATTTGTTAAGCTTTAAAAAACTAACAAGGAACTGCTAACAGAATTTAAATAAACGCATTTTTGGCTAAGTAAAGCTCGATTTTCCAACTAATCAAATGCTAAAAATTCACATAAAAAGGGAAAACAAATATCGGCTTGCTAAAATTCAATCTCTTTCTTATTTTAAAATAAAAATTCTTAAAATTAGCGTTGGTTTCTATAAATTTAATTAACTTTCAAACTAAATAAATGCAGAAAAAGAGAGATAGATAGCTAAAGCGCTGATTAGCTGTTTTTGTTTTAATTTGTACCAATGAAAACCACACAAATTTAATATAAAAAATTCCTTTTAAATTAATTAATTTTCCTTAGTGCTCTCACATTATCACCTTAAAACTCCCGCTGAGAATCTCATAAAGTATACACAGCCGATAACGATGTCTAGACCGCCGTTGGTCTTTATATTCTTTGGATACAAAAATAGATGAAATCTTTGCCGTAGATTAAATGCAAGCTGCGAGCAAATTGATCTCCTGGCTTAAGTTCTTCATCTCGGAAAGTGGGCAAACACAAGGAGCACCGAGGGGCCTAGCCAGCCAGCCAGCCAACATAGCAAACCTTGACGACAAACAATTACCAAGAAAATTATTCCCCCAAGGGATATAGAAGCAGGAGCAGCAGCAGCAGCAACATGGCTGCTCCACGACACACACACATATTGTATATAGTAGGCAAAACAGCAAGTATAATATTGTTGGCAGCAGAAACAGCAAGGACATTGTACTTGCCTTGCTAAGGGACCAAAACAGTAAGGACTCTCAGGGAACATGAGAGCTAAAATGCGAGTTAAAGCTTAGCAAGTTTAAGAGAAGAAATGTTAGGATCGTAAAGGTATGAAAATATCATTAGAATAAGTCTAGTTTCTCTATAAAACCAGCAAAAAATAAAGAGCAACAAAGATGACATTAGCAACATTGCTAGTACTTAACTTTAGCAACAAATAGAAAGTTGGAGTTGAGAGAAAGTTGCCACATTTAAGCCAGCAACATCAATGAAAGCGAAAGTTGCAGCAGCAGCAGCAGCAGATAAATGAAAGCAAGAGCAGCTGCAATAATTACATGACCAGCAACATTAGCAACAGCAACAACCAGAGGTCCTGCGGCAACTATGACAAGCCAGGATCCGGGCTCTGTAATGTCCCCTCTCTCGTAGACCCTCGGCAGCAATGTGAAGGAAAATTGCAACAAGAAGCAATTTGTCTTGTTGTTTATAATTTCGATTAAACTTTCGAAGCGAGAAATGCACATGGATGTGTGTCTGTGTGTGTGTGTTTGTGGGGAAAGCCCCCCAAAGTGTACGAGTGTGCGTGCAAACAAAAGGGCGAAGCGAGTTTTCCGAGGGGGAAAAGCGTGTGAAAGTGTGACAGAACTGTCGACAGGGCGCAGAGGGGGGAGCAGCGAAACCGCAGCAACAACAATGATGACGGCGACCCAGTGGGAAATTGGAGCAAAGCCGCAGCTAAGCTGACAGCACCGACTGCGACTGCGACTGCGGCAATTTTCCAGGAGGGAAAATCATACCCCACACGGGATAATATTTTTCAGTAACTTTAAAAAGGCGGCCTAGGACTCTCGTTCGTATCAGCCAAGTTTGAGGCAAACACACAGCCAAGTCGAAGGACTAAAGCCAATGCCAGGACTCGACTGTGTTGTTGCGTGGAAATTGTTTTCAATTTTCGTTATTTGACAAATGGTGACACTTCCGCTGAGGCAGCTAGCAGTCAGGACACCAGCCTCGGCAGCAGCATCATCATCATCAGCCGGGGCAGGACTTTAACAATATGTACACATGTCTCACTCCAGAGCCAGGACCTTCTCCGTGTGTCATGAGGTTTTGTCAACAATAAGTTTTTATGCCGGAAGAGTCGTAGTTGTTTATGGCAGTCCCCCCCATCAGCTGCAGGATTCTACTTGGGCTCAGCCGCAGCAGCATCATCATCAGCATCAGTCTTTGGGGGGTTTGGGGGTTTTGGAGTACACAGGGAAAAAGGATAATGGCGGGAATATTTTTCAACAACTAAGAAAAGATATAAAGAGCTATATTTCAATAGAAATATTTAAAAAATGAATGCTAAATATTTTATATTAATTTCCTAAGTCAAAACAATAAGTTTCTCTCTCTGCAGGACTTGCCATAAATATATGTATACGTTTACGTGCGAGTCCTGCTATCCCTATCATGTGAATATAACTTTAAGCTGTGACATGAACGCAGCTCGGACGTGCTTGACTTTGACTGACTGACTCTGACTGACTTCAACTGACTGACTGACTGGCGGACAGACGAACGGACGAGTCGTGAGGTGGAAATGGAATGGCGGCAGCCACTAAGGGTTAGCCGCTCTCCCTCCCTCTCTGTCCATTTAGTTTAGCTGCAAAATAAAGCGACAGCTACAAAAACTTGGTCAGTTGGACAAACTGCAGTTCCTGTATAGACTTGGTCCTTCCCCCTGCCTGGCTCCTAGTCCTATCCTTGATTCCCCGACTGACAAATGACGCAGGGCCAAAACGGGGCAGACGAAACACAGCCATCAATCAGCGTGGCCAAGTTATGACGTCCGCACGTCCACGGCCACGTTTTATTCGCATTTTTATTAAGGATTCTGGGGCGATATCAGGACATCGGGATATCTGGATTTGTCTTTGGCTTGCGTCACTTGTCAGCGCCAGTTGGAGCCGGTTTCGATCAAATCTGAGAGGGAGGCATCAGCTCCGGCTTCTACTCTTGTTTTTGCTCCTGTTTCGTTTATCCTTTTCCCCCATTTAGCTGCCATATATATATTTATTGTCAGCCATGTCACACTTCATAAATATTTCATAAATTGCTTCGCATTTATTTTGACAGTCGCGCCAAAGTTTCGACTGCCATTTGTTAACCCTTTCAGCTGCCGCTGCCGCTGTTCGCCTTTTTCTTGGCCCGGTTATTGTTATTTCAGTTATCATGCGAGGCAGTCATTGCCAGCTGTCACACATATTGTCCTTGGAGGAGGGACACCGGGCCCCCGCCATGCGAAAATGAAAGATTTGCACCACCTAAAATGGTATTCATGTTCGCCCAGGACCCTCATTGCCTCGCACTTTGGACTGCTCTCAACTTTGCCTCCATTTGCCCTCCTGGAGTCCTCTGCAGGACTCGTCGTCGTCGTCTTAAACGTTTTTTAGCTTTTAGCATACCTGTCAGCTGAATAAAATGAAAACTAGTTGCCAGTGCAAACTTTCGCTTCGTCCTTCATCCTCTCCCAATATTGTTGACACATATTTTTTTGGGGGAAAAAGAGAGAACGCAACTTGGCTATATGCATATGCCTGCCACCTGCCACGCCCCCTGCGGCAAAAGGGACAGACAACGCCCCACTGCACTTGAGCTGGCTGGCACATTACTTTGGCCGTCACTCCCCAATCCTTCTTTTCGTTTTTTTTTCGTTTGCAGGACTCGTTTTTGGTGGCCTCTTTTCTGGCTTTAAGTTCTGCTGCACAATTTGCCAGCTAACGTCCCTCACCAGAGAGGGCCAAGGATCTCGCGGGAACACGGCAAGGAAAGTGTTGAAGGGAGAAAATTGTAAAAAATAATTTCCAGGGTTCTACATTTGATTTGGAAGCTGTAATTAGCCTAATGAATCTTCTGCCTTTAAGGATATTGTATAAAAATAGTTAGTTATTTATTATTTACCAGAAATTAAATAAAGATTTTAAAGCTGGATTTTAGTAATATTTTTCTTTTTGAAAATTCCACAAAGAAATGAATAATATTTTTGGGAAACAACGAATTTGTTAGGAATCAAACAAGTTTCGATCTTGAAACCTTCACAATTTAAGTCTCTGAGTCCTTAATTAATATCCCTTTACCTTCCCAAATCAATTATTTTTAATTTACTAAAATTTAAACACCTTCTTCCCTCACAGTGTAGCACTTTCCCCAAGTCCTGAGGAACTGCTTAACGCCCAAATTGGCAGCACCTGGCCAAAAGTGTTGGCTGACTGTCCTGGCAGATAAGTAGTCGTCCGGGGCTTTTTCTTCTTCGCTCCTTCAACAGAGCTTTTCCCGCTCTCTCCCCCTTTTTTTTTGGATTTTTCTCGGCAGTGGGGCAGCAGGGGGAGGGGACAAGGGCTGTGTGTTTTGACTTTCAACGAGGAGCGAAATTATTTTCGCTGTTGCAAGTTTGTTGCAACTTTTGCCTGACGCAAAGTGAAAATTTGTCATGCTCGTTGAGCTGCTTGAGCCGCTGCTGCTGCTGCTGCCCCTCTTCAGATATAATAAATTCTTCTTCAGTTAAGCAAAAATGCTCCACAAAGACAAACAAAAACACACACAAGCACGGCGTCAAACATAAATACAGACTTGGCAGACAGACTCGTCGTCATCGTTCCCGGTTGTCTGTGGAAGTTTTAACTCACTTGCCAAATATTTTAGCAATTTTTGAATAAAACATTGCCAAGATTCCGGGCAAAGTCCACCCCCCTTTCCATCATCATTTTCATCCACCTGTGTGCAGAGCAGCACTTTAAAAGCGAATTTCATAGGGGTCTCAACTTAATTAGTTGGGATTCCTGATGGGGGAAGCCAGAGTTTTTCCCCGACATATGTATATTTTCTTACCTTTCAATGGAGTGTCCTGGAAAAGGCCAAGTCACGTACTGTACAGGACAACGACGATCTGCTGACTAATGCAATGTCTCTGCAAAATATAGATAGAGCGGGGAGGAGAACGAATTAGTTTGATATTACTTATTATAATGTCATGTTTTCGGTCTGGTTTCCAGCCACAAAATTACAGCGCTTATGGAACTGGCCGGTCGGTGCATATTTTATTCATAAGCCCCCGGAGGGGACCCAGGACGTTAATGGAAATTACGCATTAAATAAATAGCCCTGAGCATATTACATGAATCAGGAATGAGTAAGGATTTTCAATGGTTATAGCCAGAAATTTAAGTAATACACTTCAGGAGGATAAGGATACAAGTTTTGGTAGAGAAAAAAAATATTAAAATGAATTTTTACAAGAAGAAAAACCTAAGTAAGGCTCTCCATAGTTTCGTTAGTTTAAATTCCCCTTTAAATTCAATATTTTCTTTACCTGCAACGTTTACTTAATTATTTAATTTTATATTGTAACCCAAAATTAGTTTCTTCCCTTTTTATCGTACCCGGCTGTACCTTTGCCATTAAGTTTTATAATATAGAGTAGACCCCTGCAATCCCCTGTTTGATTATATAATTTTTATAGGCTTCAAAGATCAAAGGCTTGGCCCTGGCAAATCCTAATTGCGTTAATTTTCCAGTAATTGTGGTCCAACTAAGTTCGCTTCTAGCCAAAACATGCGATAACGTAAACAGCAGAAAAAGGCTCGGGAACAAAGGGAAAAACTATTAACACGAAGGGGGGACCCTGGGTGTGGGTCCTCCGAATAAGAGGGGGTTGTGTGTGTGCCTGGAGTGTGTGTGCGTGGGTAGTGTCAGGGGTCTGGGGTCTGGGGTCATGGATCGTGGGTGTGGATGGCGCGTTATTCAAATAGTTTCGTTCGCCCGGCTCGCAGCGGAGACGATAACGATGATGACGACAGCCCAAGGCAATTCCCCTTCGGGGGCCACGCCCACATGTGTGGCATTAAGGGGCGAGTGGGCGGGGAACATGAGAGGGGACACTCCATTGTGCCGCCTGTATGAAAATGGAAATGAAATAATTGCATTGGCTACGCCTATAAGAAGAGGCACAAAAAAAAAAAAAAAGAAAGCCTCACACACTGGGGGGAAAATATGGTTAAAAATAAGTTTTTTAATCTTTAAATGAAGTAAATAATTAGAGAAGAAATTAGGGATATAATTTTTATAATTTTGAATGAATTTTATAAAGGTTAAATAAGAAAAAAACCTTTAAAAACCATTTTTAGGTATACAAAAATGATATACAATTTTTAACTCATTAAATACCTTAGATAATCACTTTAAAAAATTTTATAAATATTTTCTGGCTTGCTGAAGTGCCTAAAAATACTTTAGCAAACAGAAAAACCTTTGAGTTTGGTTTAACAATTATATCTATCTTTTCCAAACAAAACTTCCCTTTAATTTAAAGCTTGCCAGGCAAGTTCCTTAATTTCCCGCTTAATTTCTAAGCTTAATTATCATTTTTTTATGCTTTCTTATGGTGCAGTGACCACTATTTGTGTTCTGGGGGATGACTGGCTTCATAATCTTGTGGGGGTGGTGGTTGTTTACTGCAATCATAATCGCCGCCAACGCTTGCTGACCATTTGCTGGTCCCGGCTCCGACATTTGTTTTTTTTTTTTACCCATTTTGCCGTTAATTATGCCCGCATTTGTGGCCACCTCCGCCGCCCCCCTACCTAGTTCTCTGGTAGTGTGTACACTTTTTGTGTCATTTGAATATTTAATAAGATTTATGCCATTCATGCCGCTGATGCCTTTCGATGATTAAGCATTGAATAATTGCTGACGGAGGCGATTCTCTGGAGGCAGAAGTAAGCAGCAGCAGCGGTGGTGGTGGCACTGCTTTTGTGGCAAACCGAACAATTGTCGGGAAACTGGTGGGGAGTGGGAGGCATAGTGGGAGTGTGGGTGGATATCGGGGCATCTAAATTTGATTGTCGGTGGAATGTCAAACAAGTTCAAACGGCGGCTGCCACTGGCAACCGACCGACCGAAGCCAAATGAAACCCCAGAAAAGGTTGGTGCCTTTTCTGAACCTGAACGGGAAAAATCAGGAAAATGCCAATGGCTGTGGGTGAAACATATGGAAAATTGCTTCCATTGACATTGATTGTTCAATTGGACAAGGCTCTGAGGTTGAGGGTGGGGGGAAAAGTGGGTAATACGATATAGCAACAATAAAAACGATCGAATTTGTTTAGATCATTAGAGTAGTTAGGGTCTGATTACAAGGGAATTGAACTTTGAAGGGAATTTTGGTTTGTTTTGACATGTTTTCTACACTATTTAAGCTTTAAGTATTTTTTAAACATTACCTTAGGGTTTTAAATATTTTATAAATATTTTATTTCAATGTTAAATCAAGTCTTTAAGTTCGTAGTTAATTTTACATACTCCTAGCAAGGTTTTATGTTCTTTAAAACCCTCTTAAAAACTTCTGAAATCATAAACTAAAGAAATCTCCTCCTCTTGATTTGATTAAAATCAATTTGACTAAATCGTAGCTTCCTTTAACAACTCCCTTTCCTTGACATCCTTCGTAATATTCCCCCATTACCCTCCTACTCTTTCTTTTTTATTTACATCCCCATCATGCCATGTGAACAATTTGCATGTGGATAATCTGGAAGAGAGTCGCTTTCGGAAATTGCTGCAACGTTTCCATTTCATGTGTGCGAGGCAATAAAAATTTAATATAATTACGCACAATTTCCAGTTGAAGTTTATGGTAGGGACATGCTCCAGAAACGAGCCACAGGACTCTCTCTTCCTTGCTTGCTAGACTCGACGTGACTTTTGACAGTGCCGTCGTTCTGGGGTCCTGCCAGCTCGCTTTTCCAGGCACTTTATGAGCCACCGCCTCGCCAAGACAAACATAAACACTTGTGCTTCTTCTGCTTCTTCCTCCCGCCCAAAAAGATGAGGGGACGTGGCAGGACTGGCAGGACTGCAGCTGATTTCATAAAGTGTAACAAGCCAAAGCTTTGAGCTTGGCTGCTGCGACAAATAAGCGACAGCGGAGCCGCAAGCTCCTTTCGCAGGAGAAAAGTTTGTGCCTGAGTTTTTAAGGGATACGTTTGCGTATCTGTGTGTGTGCGTGTGTGTGTGTCACACACATTACACCCTCTCCTCCCACTCACAGGACACGCAGGAGACACCGCTGCCAGTGCCTGCGAGTTAAATATTTGTTCCGCTTGTTTACATTGAAGACCCCAAAAGCAAAGTTCCCTCCTGCTCCTGCCTTGCCCCGCCTCTGCCCTAAGCCTCCTCTTGTACCAGGTCCTTCCCCCAGGTCCTTGCCCCTCGGCAAGTTGTTATTTCTTAATATTGAGAGCCGTGGATGATATGGGAGGCGCGTAGAACAAGGCTCCGGGCTCTGAGAGTGGGACGTGTGACAGGTTACACGAGTTCCCCCTCCCAGGCCAGGATCATCAATTGTTTGATTTTATTTCGGCACTGAAAAAAGGATTTACTTGCTGGGAAATTGTATTTAATATTTAAGAAAAGAATATTCTAATTTTTAAGATGTTTTAAATCATTTTTTGAGCTTTAAGAATGAAAAAATTATAGTTTATTACAATTCTTTGTCAATATTATAATTTTATAATTTCGAAAAACTTCGAAAATATATTTTTCCTTGTGCATTCTATGATTTCTCAAGGCAATTCAAAAAAGTAAGAAAAACCTGGCCAACAAAGTTGTCACAATCAGAACGCCTGATGGCTTTTGAGGAACCACCCACAGCTCCTCCTTCTGGGAAACTCCCCCAAAAAAACACAAACAATCGTGGCTAATGTAATTGGGTAATAAAGCTAGCTGGCCTCTCAGAGAGTGTGTGCACCTGTCCCCATTACCAACTATATAAACATTAGTGACAAAAATTAATTAGGCCGACGCAGAGCAACAGGACGAAATGCCTACCTCTAGGAAGTAACACCGTTCGACGTTGGTTCTGGCCATGCTAAATGGTCATAATCAACTTCCGTTATGTCCGCACCCATGGCCACGCCACGCCCACCGTTCTGCCGTTCTGGTAAACAACCTCCCCTTGCCCCTCTCCAGCTCCCCCGTTACGCCGAAATGTGCTCATTTACAACAAATAAACAGGGATATAAAAACCATGAAACTGATTTTTCACGCCATTTTCATTTACATTTTTGCGGTTATTTTTTGGGCCATTCGCGCCCTGCCTTGCCCGCGTCCTGCTGCCTTTGCTCCTTGGTTGTTGTCCTTGACGCCGGCAGCGCAGCAGCAGCGAACGCATGTGTAATTAAAATATAATAATTTCCCCGAACACCGCAACAAGCAAATAAACAAACAAAGAACGCAGTCCCAGCAGCGAAAGCAAAAGCAGAAGGCAGCGAAAGCGAAAACAAAAGAAAAACCAGAGGGCCAAACAACAGACAACAAAAGCGGTGGAAAAACTGGGGGAAAACTAGGTGAGATAGTCGCTATAAGGAGTACACTATTTAAAGGATATATTTTGGATGAAATTAGAGGATATTTTCAAATTTAAATATGTTTTCTGTAAAGTATACTTCTAATCTTAAAGGAATTTCAAGAACATAAATCAAATAACTATTAATATATATTATTTATAATTTAGAATTAAGAAATTCTTGTTCAGAAATTTGTAAAAAACTATTTTAAACATTTCTAAATTGTTTAATTTCAGATTTTTACAATCATAAACAAAATGATAGCATACTTTTCAGGGCAATCCACTTTAATTCAAATTCCTTTCGTTTTTTCAGCGTTTTCCAAACCACAAACCTCCTTAAAAATCCCCAAATACCCTTCGAAAGAGTATCCCAAATGTAGACACAGTATTTATGACGAAAGTTTCGAGTGAGCTGATGGGGTGTGAGGGAGAAACTGGGGCCAGATTGTCCCCCACATAGGGTGAAGTGGGTGGTAGAGTGGTATGAGGGGGGAGGACGACATCGCCATCTGCCAATGATTATGATGATGGCAATCCTGCACGCACAACAAAAAAATAAGAAGAAGAAGAGAGAAAACCTGCTCAGGTGAGGAGGAGACTCCCCGCCCCATGTCCTTCACCTTTTTGCCAGTGAATCATTCCCCCACTCGCGTTCACTTTGTTTTGTGCACATTTGTTACGCTCAATAAATGAAAATGTTCATATAAATATTTCATATTTCTTTTGGTGGCTCTCTCGGCTGCGCCACGCCCACGCAAAACAGTTTCCGCCCATTAAATTGACATACGCATTCGTATTCATTTCCTTTGCCAGCTTTCCCAGCTTTCCATTTTCCCCCTCGGCATTTCTTCACTTTTTATACCATGTACCAAAGGTACAAAGGTATTATAGTTTTGTGCGAGTGCGATTTTCTGTAACAGGCAGAAGGAGGCGTGGCAGACCCCCAAAAGTTACCTAAATATTGGTCAGGACCACTAAAGGAGTCGATATAGCCATGTCCGTCTGTCCGTCCGTCCGTCCGTCCGTCTGTCCGTCTGTCTGTATGAACGCCCAGATCTCAGAGACTATAAGAGCTAGAGACATCAAACTTGGGATTTAGACTTCTTATATCTGCACGCAGATCAAGTTTGTTTTAAATTTTTGCTGCTCCCCTTTTTGGAGGAGCTATTTGAAAAAAACGTATATCTCCGAAATTTATAAAGTTATGTAAACCATATCAAAAAGCTTAATGCATTTTATCAAAATACACAGACTGTCCAAATTTTATTGCGATCGTGCCTTAAATAGCGGAGATATAGGCTTTTTACTTTATACACATTACGTGTACAAGAGGCAGCCCAGGCAGAGGGCTCCAAATAAATCAAAACGTTCATTAAACATTTTACTTATGTTCATATTACTATGAAAATAGGATTACTCATTTTGAATTGGTTGGTGGCGCAGCTGGCTAAGCTGAAGTCTTTTTCAAATGTTAGTTGTCACGGGTTCGAATCCCGTCGGCGACGAGCGAAATCTTTTTTATTTTTAGCAATTTTTTTTTTTTTTTTCCAGTACATTAAAATAATTACAGTATTTAATACTAAAAAATAAAAAATGCAAGCAAAGAACTATACTTAATGTTTTGAAAATGAAAAAATTCCTTATGCCTGCGGTTGATTCGAACCCAGGCCAATTGCTTACAAAAATGTATGTGTAGCTTTACCCACTGAGCTATCGACTTTGCTCTTGAATGGGAAGACATTTGCATTATATGTAAAATTGTCTCAGTTTTTTATTCTTATTCTCTTTCTTTTATATAATTTTGGGACGCGCCTTGTAATGGTACATGGTATTCTACTGTCGGGACACCCGACTGTATGTCCATCTTGTTATTGCTTCGCCTGTGTGTGGGTGTGTGTGTGTTTGCACAAGTTTTGTAATATTTTCGGTTTATGTTTACAGTTGGCAAACGCATTAAAATCACAGATTTACATTTTTTCTCCTTCGCCGGCTGAATAATTTAGTGTCGTCGTTGTTGCTGTCGAATGTCGCTTTCGCATTATTGAATTTGTATGAGGAGAAGGAGCTGGAGAAGGAGCGGAAGCGATGACAGGGTCCTGCCAGCTTATTGTTTCAAATGTTTTCTCGGGGACACTTGAGAATGCAAACTGTTGATGGCGCAGGGTTCGGCTCGGAGGTTTAAGGAAACGGGGTGGCTTAGGCCCGGGCTGAGCATGGAAATTATTTTTTAATAAACACGACAGCAAACACACAGACACAAAAGGGAGCAACACCGACGCTCAACGCATATCCCTGTCGCGTCCTGTACCTTTGGCCAAAGTGGCAACAGCGTCGAGGGCAAAATAAATAAACCCACTTTAATATGCGCTCGTTATATTATTTTCTTTTCATTTTCTTGATTTTCATTTTTCCCTGCCGCCTGGCTTACATTCACCCTGTTTTTCTTTCATTTTTGTTTTCCTCTTTTTAGCCGTGTACTTTTTTTCATGTTTTGTTTGCTGCCCCAAGAAGGGGGAAGAGGTCCTGGCGCTCGTCCTGGTCCCGTTGAAACGGCTTCACTTGTTTGAAGTGCCACGCTCTATTTAAAGGCAAATTGTCTGTAGTCCTTTTTACAAATATTGCGAATTTTTTTTGCCGCACCCCTTCCTTCCCTCTTGTATCCTTTATCATTCTTTTGCATATTTTTCCGCTGCTTTCTGCTGCAGCCGTCCGAAAGCTGTTGTAGTCCAGGGACTTTGGCTGATCCTCTCCAGCAAATCCCCCTGCTACAGCTGTATCCTTCCCCCACTTCATCCTTTTGGCCTGTCCGCTGGCGCAAAAAGACAAGCTCTCGCTGAAAAGTAGTAGCGCTCGAGTCTAGACACCGAGGAATGGAATTGTCAGTGCTATTTGGCCGGGATAAACAGTCAACTGGCCGAATGCCTGTCTAAAAATGCACTAACCCGTGGCTCGAGTGGGGGCGGGGACATCGGGTTAAATTAGCATTGCGAAACCCTGTTTAGTGCACTGACCTGTACAATCGACATTTGTGTACTTAATAGCATTTAGGAGAGGGGAGCAGAAAGATGGGATATTCAGCCACACAGCGAGGGGTCGTGTCAAGGGGTGAAGCTGCTATAATTATCTTATATTTTAATAGAGAAATTTCATTGAGGTTTTTGGGGTATTATGTGGTTTATTTATATTTAAATATAAGCTTTAAAAGTGTAAAAAATATCGGCTAAAAGCTTAGTAAATGAAATTCGATATCAGTGATTATATTTGGTAAGTAATTTGAGTTCAAAAATCAAGTTGGAAGTCATAAAAATAGTAGTGTATTTGAGAAATTAATAAACTAAATACTTTAAAACACCAAAAGAGATGAAAAAGCATCCTTCAACCTACATAAAAATATTTAAATTATTTGTAATTATATTTTTCTTGATAAAAACAGTAAATTGAATTAAATAAGCATCTCAAAACTCTCTCAAAAACACCCTGAGAATTTTTTAAATATTTTTTATAGTAAGAAACAAATGTTAAATAATAAAATAAAACATCAGGCACGTCTTAATGTTTGTAAACAAATTTATCAAGATCTTGAAAGCAGTTCTCTTGTAAATTATTTAAATTCCAGTTAAGGCTTATCCTAACCTTTACAAAAATATAGCATACACCTTTTAAGGAATTATTTCTGATAAAAAATTCAAGACCTTTATATTTCCTACTAAATAAAATACTTGAAAATATTTGGACATCATTACCTGTCCCATAAAGGACCTTCATAGCCTTCCCTCCTTTCTCTTGACATTTTCCAGCCATAGTTTCAATCATAGCCCAGCTTATCCCCCTCTTACCAACCCTCCTACTGCTAGTTTCAGGTAGAAGGAAATCCCCGCATTAGTTCAGTGGCCTTTACCGGCTCCTTTGGGAATATATACATTTATCCTGGCTGCCTGCTCTATAAACATGTGCGCATATATCCAGCTGAGGCGCCTAGTTTCAATTACACACGCACTTGGCGAATGCCAAAGTGGAAAGTGGGTGGAAATTGGTGGGGAAATGGCGTGGGTTGTGGGGAAAGTTCCACATTCCCTCCTTTGCAATTGTTGCGCCTTTTATTTGTTTGCTTTCTGCTGCTGCTGCTGCTCGGTGTGCCGTGCTCCGTGCTCCGTCCTTCGTCCTCCTGATGTTTGTTGTTGTTAGGACCGTCGTCATCGTTTCGTGTCATTGCCTTTGTTTGCTTTTTGCAGCCTGCCTACATTTTCCCACCCCCCCTGCTCCCTCCATGTTCCTTGCAGGATACGCAGGATATGGCCCCTCTCGCTTGTGTTTATTTTCTTTTTATATTTTGTGCGTGGCGCGCGCGTTACAGTTACGCACAAAGGCGCGAGGGGAGTAAAAGCAACAGAGAGAGCAGCACGAAAAGGACACGCATGTCCTGCTCTAACCCGCTCCCCCGACCCGCAACTGGCGCTGGCACTCGTTAAAGGTAAAAATTTATTGTATCTTATTATTATTTTTTTATTGACAATACGTGACGCGTACAGCAGAAACAAAAAATAAATAAATAAAAAATGAAAACGAAACAAAAAACGCAGCATAAAAAGGGACAAAGGACAGAGGAAGAGTGCGAGTGCGAGAGATCCTTGGCGGCATAAAAAGATTTCGTCCAATCGATTCCTCTTGCCGTCCGCCCGGCGCTCCTTTTGTTATTTTATAATTTTCGATTGTTTTGTTTTGCTGTACACTTTCTCACACCCATCCTTACGTACCGGAATATATACATATATATAAGATATATCCGATCCCTTGCTCCCGATTTTCCGCTGACATTGCGCTTTTGTTGGCCCGCATGACAGGAACTAAAAGCGAGACAGGATTGCGAGGACAAACGGCAGCGAAATCCAGGACACGCGTGCCTGCCTTTTGGCCGCCTTTGTTTTTCCGCTTTGCCTAGTTTTTCCCTTTCTTTCTTTCCCGTTTCCCTTTTTTTTAGTGGCAGCTAGAATGCCATTAAAAGCGGCTTAGCGAAACCTCCTTCTTTATCCTTTTGGGGGGGCGAAGAGTTTGGCGTTAATCATTGTTTTGCGACCCGCAAATCGAAGATTACGGCCGAACAATTAAGTTAATCAAATCCGGACAATGAGAAAAGAGAAATCAAGACATTATACCCGGTGAAAGCACAACTTTCACCAAGGCGACCACCGCCTTTCACCCCTTTTTTGAAGAAGTCCTTAAAGAGCAGAAACAATTTGCTGTGCTACCTTTGTTTTATTCAAACACACACACACCCATACACAGACAGACACACACTCACTCACTCACTCACTGGCACCGAGAAGAGGTCCTTTCGACGAGCGTTTTATCTACGGCTACGGCTAGGAAAAGTTTTTCCTCATTTTCCTCGACGCTCGCTCCCCCAGCTCAACGCAGCGCCCGGGGCCAAGTTTTTCGTTTGCTTCAATTAATTTTCATTTGTTTACTAATCTAACAAATTAAACTAACGGTTAGGGGAGGGAGACAGAGAAAGAGAGCTAAGGTTTTCCGCTTTCCCGGTCTCGCATGTCTGTGAGCAGCGGAAATTGAAAGGATTTTTGGGGCCCCCTCGGCACAGGAGTGGGCATGACATCCACAGATCCTGTGGGCTTGCGGCGTAAAAATAGCAAGGGGGGGGGGGGGGGGGGGAGGAAATGGAAAAGCGTTGCCCTGACACTGCCAATTGAAAGTTTAATCATCGTGATCTCAATTGGCCGGGTCACCCACCGTTGGCAGTATTTGCCCGAAACTGATTAGCAAATTTATGGTTAGTCCGCGAAATTATTTCCAGGCACTTGCGGTTGCTGCGGGTTAATGATAGGAAAGTTTTGATTTCTGGAGAATATAGAAAAATGGTTCCTTGGAAAATTTAGAATCTTGGGGAAAAGGTAAACCATTTTATTAAATATTTCCCTTAAAAAAGGATTCCAAAAACAACTTAACAAAAGGGAGAGAAACGAAGGGTTTGCTGGCTTTTCTTTCTCTTGAATTAATTTAAAAATAAAGCATTTCATTTTCATTTATTTAAACTCTTTAAAAAATATTTCATCGTATTCCCTAAAAATCTTTCTCTTTCGTTAGATTTCCATCTGACGAATGTCCATCCGGGTTCCCCATCGATTTCCATCTCCCATTTTCCCCTCTCCGCTCTCATCTTCAATGGCTAACAAGTTGAATCATCAGATTTCTTATCAATTTCTGTTGCCATTTTCCCATCCTTGACCCTTGCTCGGTGTCGTGTCCCTTCCCCATTATACCCATTTTCCCGCATTCTTCTATTTCCCTTTACCATAATTTTCCATAGCTATTTTTACTTTTCCTTTCGCCGCCCAAGCGAAACTGATTTCGGTGTGTATTTTATGCTAATTAATTTTTCACCGAAAAAAATCTGGAGAAAAAAATTGGTAGAGAAATATCTGAGTTTGGGTGTGTGTGAGGAAAAATTGATTGGGATTTTGGGGAACAAAATAAGGCGTGGGTGTTGGAAAAATCAGGAAAAATCACAGCTATGTGCTTAAAGGTGATTGACAGGCAAGAGAAAGAAATTTAAAAACTATGAATTTAAAGCTTTAAAATATAATTGGGAGCATACTTTGATAAATAAAATCTTTTAAATATATTTATTCTCTTTTATTACATTTTATTCTTCATCTTAAATACCTTCTTCAATTTTAAATTCAATTAAGAAATGTCTTAAACAAAAGGGTAGCTTTTCTCTGCTTCAATTAAACTTTGTTTCCCTTGAGATTTACCTGAGAGGAGTTGTCTGTGTGAAATATAATATTTTGGAACCAATTTCTAAACTCTGTTTGCCCTAATGGAGTTTTCCTTTACTTTTCCAAACTAACTACATTTCCCATTTGAATAATCTTAAACAATCTGTCACCTTTCCCGCTCCGCGACCCAACTCCAAAATGAAATCTTTGATAAATGCCCAAATAATTGCCCGTTCAGGCCAAGGACGATTAGGATCTTCAGGAAGGCGAAAAGAAATGGCCAAAAACTTTTGTACATTTCGCGGCAGACTGGTGACTGGTGACTGGCCTCTGGTCGCGTCAAATGTCGCGCCGAAAATTATACCTTTCTCGGACGGCAAAGGGACCTAAAAAAACAAAAGGACAACACAAAAAAAAAAAAATGGCCAAATAGCTAGTGTAGAGTGCAGGCGGGGATTTCCCTCATCCTTATCCCCATACCCGTTGTGGCCTCGCCAAACAACTTGGGCATTTTTCCGGCTTTTCTTCGGCGTTGACGTTGATGTTGGTTTCCCGCCGTCGCCTTCTCTTCTTGTTTCGTATTATTGTTGTTGTGCATGCAGCCACGCCCACCAGATGAATGCCTTTTCACTGCCTCCTCTGAGTTTTCTCTGCCATTTTCCATGACAAGCTGTGCACGGTGAGAAAAGGGGGAAAACTGTTTGAGCAGAAAATGATGGCTGATAAATTCAAAGATCTGAAAAGATCCTATAATTTCTCATACAATTTAAGATGTAATTTTCTTTAAAATTAATTTTTTTAATCCAAAATTCAGCATCCTTTTTCCCTATTTTATATCCCTTTCCTTTTCTCATTGTGCATATTTTCCCGCCACCTTTTATGTATTCAGTCTCAGTGCGCTCACTTGACTTTAATTCTTTTTTCACACGCCCACTTCGTCGCTGAGGGTGGGCATGTGGTTGAGGGAATGGCAAGTGCAATTTCCTAACGGCTCTCGAGCCGCACACAACAACGAGAACAAAACTATATATCCCCTTCATATATGTTTAGGGTTAGGGGGAAAATCCAGTGAAACATGGCTGGGTTTTGCATTCAGATGAGCATGTCAGCCGAAAGGTGCGTCGTCCTGTCCCCCCCGAAAACTGAAAACCCCTTGCACAGTCCACACATTGAGTTGTAATTGCTCAACATGCCACACATTTCTACAATTTTATGTAGATTTAATAGCTTCCTAACGCTCCCAGGCAAATGGCACTGGATCCTGGCCGCCGCCGCCGCCGCCTCCTCCTGTCTCGCATTTCATTTGCTTGCGTGACATTTCATTCGGAGGAGAGTCGCTGCTCCGAGATTCCCCCAGATACGAGTATGTGCCGCAAATTGCTTGGGATCGGTCATTTTCCAGCGCCTTTTGCCAGAGCCTTTCTCTTTAATTGATTTAAAGCAAAAGTTGCCAACTACCGGGGAACACGTGTCCGGGAATGTTGCGGCCAATCGCGTGGAAAACTTGCTCCCAGGAAAAGCCTTTCGCGAGCCAAAAACCGAAAGCCAACAACTTCCGACACTCGACTTGACATGTTAATTGGCAGGCAGGCAGCCAGGAAGGCAGGAAGGCATTCAGGCAGAGAGCAATCATCGCGAGAAGTTGTCCCTGGGAACAGGATACCAAATTCTATGGGTGCCTAGCTGTTCAAGGTGGACTTTGGATGTGGTTTGGGATTTATAGAGAAAAGGAAGATAAGCTTAGCTGACTGGCTGGGCAACCAAAAGCAAAAGCTTCTAAGAAAATAATAAATAAAATATGAAAAGAAGAAGCCTTCGGTATACTTTTTTCACATTGTTCAAAGATTTTTCCAAGAAACAATTTCTATTACATGTTGTTTTGTCTTTGATATATTTCCCAGAAGTTTTATAATATTTTCTGTGGGTTTTGATTGTAAATTTGTATGACATTCAAAGAGTTTGTTTATAATTTTGAAGGTTCTCAGTATGTCGGATTTAATACTTAATGTGTTGTTAAAAGAAAGCAGTTAAATTACAAGTTCTTTATGCACAGCTTTTTCTTTCAATTCAAAGACCAATAAATTCTTCAATTCTTTTGAATAAACTAATAAATACTTGCAATCTCCAATAGCAAAACTATTTTTCTGAATACTTTGTCTTCTTAGTCCTGCTTTAACTTGTACTTGACAATCAATCAATATTTTAGTTTCAACTACTAGAAATAATCCCTCAAAACTTAAGGACTCAACTACCTTAAAATCCCATCTCGTTTTTCTGGAAATTTCCCCTCAAGCTTACAGGATTTCGGGACTTGCCCCACCACCCTCCCCTCCCCCCTCGTTTAACACGGAGTTTACTGTGCTTTCCCCTTTGCACAAAATATGCTTAAACATCTCATTTGGCATTTCCTTTGAACATCCCTTTGGCTGCCGGCTCTGGTCCTGGCTCATACATCAAATATGAATTCGTTTGGCATTCCGGGCCATTTCGTGCTGCATCTGTAGCTATAGCTGTGGCTCCTGCATCTGCATCTTGCAGCTACTGCTACTGCTTCAGCTGCTGCTATTAAGTATCTGGCAGATACTTTGGTGCACATTTTGCAGCTCGCTTGTAATTGTATGCAGTTCAGTGCAGGACGGAGGAGCTCCGCATATGAAATTGCCTCCTGATGGAGTGCTTCAGCAGCCAGAGGAGGACGCTGACTAGAAAGCAGAGAGTGGAGAGTGAAGAGTGAAGAGCAGAGAAAGTGGAGCGCCCTGGAAAGTAGTTTGCCAAGAATTGTCGCGGATTGCTGATGAGGCTGAATGCGGGATTCGGGATGGGGTAAAGGCAAGGGGAGATCTTGGAGTGGAGAGGCGGACATTTGGTTGCCCGGCAATTGACGGTTGCGGCTGCACATTTTATATATATATATATGCATGTAGTATATATATATCCCGGATTCCCCTGCCTCTGCCACTTCACAATGCCGGCTCCCTGTCAGCTTTCCCTTTTCCTAGCTGAAAGCCAAAGCAATCCAACAGTCCGCAAACTGTAGCCGCATCAGCAGGCAATGCACAGAGGGAAATTTTAAAGAGATTTTAAGGGAAAATGATCTTGGGGATTAAAAAGAACATAACTGGGAATATAATACTTAAATTTAGATAAAAGAAATCAAATTTCAGAGAGGATATTATACTTATAGAACCTAAAACTTTCCTTTATGGTCTTTGAGGATTTAGAAAAAGTCTCAACTTAAGTTTTTAAAGCCAGTTTTCACCAATATTTCCCCAAGTGCATCCCCCTAGCCAGAGAGCGTATTTGTATCTGTATCTGGGCTTTGGCTCGGTGCGTTTGTTTATGGTTTTATTTGTGCAGGGCTTAGCTTACCACCCACCCTCTCCTCGCCCTCCCTCTCGCTCTGTTTCCTCAGATTGTTTGTCTTTTGTGGTTGTGAATGCATTTTTCAAACAAATTGCAAATCATTGCCTAACAATAGTTGCCTCCGCCGCCTCCCCCCCTCTCTGCGTTGCACCGCACTTCACTCTATCCTTCCGGATCTCTGCTCTATATAAATCCACACATATATCCCTCGGAGTCCTCCGTGCTGCTGCTGTCTGTGTGTATTTCGAGATGCGAATCTCCGACCGCAATGACAGTGATTTAGTTTTTGGCTGTGAGTCCATTACATAGGGTTTTGTGGGTTAAAGGGGGGCCCAAGGTTAATGTTAAATCTTGCAACTTGGCCCAACTTTTGGTCCTCGCCATTTGTCTGTGGGAAAAAGGGGTCGGTGCGGAAGTAGGACTTCCACAAACTTAAATTACATTTAAAAATCCCGAGGATCTTGACTTTTTTCGGATCTATTTACGTTTGCGATTTGTCAAATGGAATTCGCTTCTTTTTTTGGTTGGCTTTCCTTTTCGCAAAGTTAATTTGCAGACATTTAGCCGGGACAGGACACAGCAAAAAAAAAAATAAGAATGAAGAACAACTTTGAAAGCAAGAGTGGAAAAGGACACCCTGGGAGCCGCTGTGGAATTCATTTTATTGAATTAAATTCCAAGAAAATGTCCCAGGGATTTGTTTGCCTTTGTTTGCTGCCGCCATTTATTTATTTATTTGTTTGTTTGTTTGTCAGTCTGTCTGTCTTTCGTCCTGCGAAAAGTTTCCGCCGAGGAATCTCGCTGACTTTGTTCAGCCCACTTAGCAGGGCAATATGTATAAATGTGCATAAGTATACATCATAGAAACATGATTTCTCTACTCTTTTATTGTGTGTGCAGCCTGCTGCCTCATCCTTCGTTCTCGTCCTGCTAGGAATCATTGACCCACAAAAAATACACACACACACACACACACACAGGGAGCAAGGAAAGCATCAAGGATTTTGTTCTAAAAACCATCAAGAACCAAAACTTGAGAGCTCAGCTCTCCGTCTTGATGTTTTTCTAGTCACCATTTTTAAGAAAGCAGAAAATATTGTTTGCCATTAAATTTCTTTAGATTATTTTGTTGTGTTTTGTTGAATTCACATTCCACTTTAAAAATCCTAATTACCCCAGGGATTTATTTTGTTATTGAGAAAATATGGTTCCACTTGTTGTGGCTTTGTCGGAACATAAAAATAGATAACAAATGGCTCGAAGACGTTGTGTTTGAGTATCCCATCTAAACGAAATAAAATTAATACTTTCAAGTGGCTCTCATTATTTAATAATCATTTTTCTTCATCTAAAACCATTAATAAATAAAGATTTCCACACAAACTTTGGCTTTGTTATTTTTTGGCTTTTTCATTTTTCCTTTTTCATATAGTGAAAAACATAAACATTTTCTTTTTAACAAAAGCCTAAATAACACAATATTTATTTAATTTGAATAATTTCTTGTTTACAAAAAATTAAAAGATCACTGGATTCTTAATACTTTTTTATATTTTAGAATGTTTTAAACTTTAATTTAATCAAATTGAAGTATAATGTCATTGAATTTTCTTTTATCTATTAATGTTTTAAATTAACACTTTATGATTTTATTTTAATAGCTTTATTGTTGTTCCTCAAGCACTTAATTTTCCTTTAGAACTAACTTGTTTCCTTATAGCCTAGAAAACCAAATTAAATTTGACCCAGTCTTGAAATTTCCACCAAAAACGCAACTTACTTGTTTTTTGTTTAACAGTTTTTTAATGTTGTTATAGTTTATTAGTTTTTTTTTTTTAATAGATTATTGAGGCGAATTCCTGCACTTTTCACTAATATAATTGGTTATTTAATGTTAATTCAGCACTTGTTTAAATTGTGGGAATTGTATAAAATTGTGCCAATTTAATGGCAGCCACGACTTTGTTGCTATTTTGTAATTTCACTAGTTTTTTAATTCCATTGGTTTATTTATTAAAATTATTTGTTTAATTAAAATACGCGTTGTGAGCTTCTATTTTTCCTATATTTTTTTTTCTTGCGACTGCAACACGTTGTTGACACGAAGACAGGATAACGACTGGCTGTCTGGATATCCTTGCAACCTCCAACCGAACCGAGCGAAATTTCAAATTTGACTGAATTTTCGAATTCAAAGGGAAACCCAGCGAAGCCTCAACAGCGGGCAGAAATGTCGGAAAATAGAACAGAAGAGCTGGAGAGTGGCTCTCTGGAAAATGCAGTGGTATTTATGGAA
This sequence comes from Drosophila anomelani, assembly GCA_035045905.1. Taxonomy (NCBI): domain Eukaryota; kingdom Metazoa; phylum Arthropoda; class Insecta; order Diptera; family Drosophilidae; genus Drosophila; species Drosophila anomelani. The sequence continues at coordinate 19,743,129 of JAWNOO010000165.1, forward strand.
ACGAAACGCTAACGAGGTCTGCTGCTCTTACACCCTAACTCACTCTCTTGCGGCCACCCCCGCAGTGCCACAAATTGAGCTATCAACTGTTTCAAGCAGCTCAACTGTTCCACTTTCTCTTTTACAAGGTTTTTAAATTGATTTTTTTATTGGTATAATTTATAAAATATTTTATTATGATTAATTTAATATTGATTATTATTTTAATGTCTTTTGAATAATTAATTTTCTTGTATTTATTCTGTCAGCAGGAATTGTTACCCGGCTGCCTCTGCCGGCGCTTGTTCTACTTTCACTCAGCGGCTGCGCAGGCTGGCAGCGTTTTCTCTTCAATCGCTCTCTTGCTTTCAATCTGCTGTTCAATTTCGCTTTCAATCGCTCTCTTTCCTGCACTTGTTGTTGTTCAACTGCCATTCCGTTCCGTTTCGCAGGATCTCCCTGGCTGTTCACAGGACCTTTTGTGTGCTATTGTTGTTGCTGTTGGTGTTTGTTTCGTGTTCGTGCGTTTTGTTGTGGTGTGCGCAACAGGTTCACACTGTTTTTGGTCCTTGCGAGTCCTTTTCCCTTTCCCCTTGCCACCCCACCCCTCTTCTTCTGAGCTTTGTATTGCCTTTTCCTTTGAGCTGCTTTGCCTGTTGTTTTGGTTGCTATTTTGCTTGATTTTCCCTGTATATTTTTTTATAGACGCTGCCCAGAAGTTGCAGGACGAGGGGAGAAGGTCCTTAGGAGGCTTGTCTTTTACGGTATATGCAAATGTTAAATGGAAGATGGTCGTGGTTGGGTTTTGGGTCACTGAGATACCTTGGAGTTCCTTGTTTCTAAGTAGTTTAAAGATTTTAAATTTGTTTATATGTTTTTAAGATTTACAATGAAAATATATTAATTTTCATAAAGAAAATATCAAGAGGAAATATGAATCAATTACTTAACCACAATTTAATCATTAATTTCAAACGAATTTCTGATATTGCAGGACATAAAATATAATTTACAAAAAAATTCAACTTCTAAGAAATATAAAACCTTCCAAAACTCTTTTCTAATTTCTCTCATACTTCTGTAAATATTTAAACAAATTTTCCAGAAGGTAAAACATTTAAATTTTCCTATTTTCCATTTCCACTTCCACGTAACTAAATAAAAGCGTTGTTTTCTGGCTGCTTTGACTTTCACACCGCTTTTCTTTTAGCATATCCTGCGTGCTTCTAGCAAGGACTCGGTGTGTGTGTGTGTGTGTATAAATAAATTTGCATATAATTGTTTGCATGTTGAGTGCCTTTTAATTGATTTTATTGGTTTTACAAGCACTGCACACGGCAGAAAGCAGTAAAACAGCAAAGCAGCCGCCGCAACGGAAAACAAATACGATAAAAACGAAAGGAAAAGCGGAAAACCGAAGCGGAAATCTCTGTATATCGCTTAAGCTCTCTTTCGTTGCAGTTATAATGGTAGATGTAAGTGTAAGTGTATGTGTGTAATTGCAACTATACACATAGATAAATAAAGATAAAAAAGGATATTTAAAAGATTTTATTTATCAGATTTGAAAGGATATTTTGTGTGCTTTAGAAAGTATTTTAAATAATTGTTTTACTGATCAAAGAAATCTTAATTTGAATTACTTTAAATTCTAGTATTTATATATTTTCTCCACCTGTATCCTTGTATCTCTGGCATTTATTTACTTGTAAGCGCTTTTGGCCCCAGGAGCAGCAGCAGCAGCAGCAGCGCAACCGAACCGAGTTCATATATGAATTAACAATGCCTCCGTATCTCAATCTGACTTTGTTTGTCTATCTGTGCGAGGGTCCTGTATAAATTATGCAATTTATAAGCTGCATATTTTATGGGTCGCAGGTCGTAAATTGTTATAAACCCCACCGCAGGCCCCGCCGCTGCAGGACCTCCATGTTGTCTTTGGTAATGAATGCAAAATCGATTGGCAATTTATGCCGCTTTATTACATTTGGCTTAAATCAAACCTTTTTTGTTCTATTAAATAAAATAATGTATAATATTTTTTATATAATTATATTTTTGGTGGAAAGTACTTAAAATTAAAGCCAATTTCGAACACCAAACAAGTCTGAAGAGTAATTAAAAGCGTCTGAATTATCAAAAAAAAAAAAAACAGAGGGAAAAACTCCGAAATGGTTGCCTGGGTTATATAATTTCCCGCTTCTCTCGTCCTTCGTCCTGTATCCTGCGGCCCGTCATCTGTCTGTAGCTAATCAAAAACTGCGATTCATTGCCGCAGCACAAGAAGCAGAGCAAGATGAAGTGGGCGAAGCAGCAGCAGTCGCAGCAGCAGCAGCAGAAGAGAATCAAAAGGGAGATGGAGAAAGGGAAATAAAGCAAATAGCAAACGACTTCTGCCAGTGACAGACACTAGAAGGCGCCACTTGGGAGGCCAGTGGGCGGTGGGCGTGGCAGTGTCCAAGAAGTAGTAACTTCAGGGATCACAGAAAACTACACGGAAAAGAAACTTGAAAATATCTAAATATTAAAGGTTTTGTGTAAGAAATTTGCATTTATATTATTCTTAATTTAATTTTAATTTTTAACTAGTAAATTTGATAAACAAAATGACAAGGAAATAAAGTTAAAGTAAACAAAATATATATCTATATCTTAGCCACACTTCCTATCCATTTTTCCCTTAACAAAAAACCTAAAACTTTCTTCATATTTTTTCCCTAACTGCATCAAGTGCTGAAGGCAACCGAAGCCCCGAAGGCAATGGGTGTCAATGACTGTCCTGGCAGCTGGAAGGTGATAATAATCAGTTGGCAGTTTTAACAGGACACACGCACGCCACAAGCCACAAACACGCTTGCTGCTGCTGCTGGCTCATAGAAAAACTGTTGACGCCACCGCCATGGTAATCCATCTTCACAATGGTTGCTCCGGACACCAGTTATCTGGCGGCTGCTGCTCCACCTCCTAGCTCCACTCATCACTTTAACATCCTCCTCCTTCCTCTAGCCATCTGATGGGGCAGTAAATCCAGCAGTAAAGAAACTAGATACAAATATCTTTAGCCCCCGCACCCTGCGAGTGTGTATATGTATGTGTGCCTTTGGCCTTTGCTGTAATTATAGTGGCAGCTTATTCCCATCACCCATCACCCAAAAGTCCTGGCTACCATCTTTCCCTCTCCCTCCCCCAGTGCCCACTCCTGCTGCCATTGACAAGTCCAAGTTGGTAGCAGATAGAGAGCGAGGGAGCATATCAAGTGAACTGCCCAAAACACACAGGCACATAAAACGCATACACTTGGACACTAAAGAGTCCTTGAAAGGATGCGAAAATTAGGGCAAGAAATATGCAAAAAGTATTTAATATTAAGGAATTTTTAAAAGAACATAAAGAGTATTTTTAAATAAATTTATAACAAATTTTCAAAGAGGCAAGAATCTCGTTGTAAGTTTTCTCTCAGTGCCACAACTGTGACGAATAATGGGGGGACAGCAGCCGTAAAGCAAGTCACATGTGTCCTCTATGTTCGTAAACTTGATTCATTCATTGCTAAAATTTATACGACCCCGGACACAGCACGGATTTTCAGCGGTTCAGCAGCAGCAGGAGCAGGAGCAGGACTTTGATGCTGATGCGGATTCAGATACGGCTACAAGTCCGCATGCGAATGAGGAAAACGAATACGAATGTGGATGAGGATGAGGATGATGATGACTTGGATGCGGAGGCGGATTCGGATGAATCGGATGATGATATGCCGCTGACAATGGCAATGACACTGGCAGCTAATGCCGCCCGCTCGCTGAGTTACACCGCGTGTGTCCTTGCCCAGCCTTGTTTGCACTACCGAGGCGGATGATTTATCTCGCAGCTGGCTGGAACAGAAGTGTCCTGGTTCTGGCCCTGCTTCTGGTTCCAGCTACCAATTAGATGGCCTCCATGGAGGACTGAGAGGCGATGCCAAAATAAAACATCCGCCAGCAATTTAAGTCGCCGCACAGCGGGAAACCCAATCGAAGGAATCCTTGCAAGTTGCCGGGCGGAAAAGTCTATATATATTTTGTATATATCGATAAATGGGGTGTTGATTGCGGCAATAAACAAGGAACAAATGCGATTTTAATTGTGTTTGGTTAGGGATTTGTTTCAACAAAAGGTTTAATTTTTGGGTCTATATGAAAGGGGATCTTTATACCGGAAGTTCTGAAGGAAATGTAGAAAAACCCTCATGGTTATGGGATTTTCTAATTATTTTTTATTTCTCGGAACCCCTAACAGCGTCATTATTTATCCTTGGACATCATCTTCTTCCGGCGGCGGGCAAACTTTGCCAACTCTTGATCCGTGGGCCTTGGTTCGCTGTACTTTTCCACCCAAGCTTCTGCCATTTTGTAGAATCTCTTGGGATCATTGAGAAACTCGCCGCCCACCTCCACATTCCAGGCATTCTCCACCTGCGGAGTATTGATGGTGGCCAGCAGGATCTGCAGCACCTGGTCAATACGCGCCGTGGGTAGCCAGTGTTCCGCCTCCAGAATGGGCATGCACACCTGGCCACGTTCATTCACATTCGGATGATAGATCTTCGTATTGATGTGAATGCGGGGCGGCTTGAAGGGATAGTCCTGCGGGAAGTCAAGCTCTACCTTGAAGGAGCCCTTGTTGTATGGCGGACCCTCTGGCAGGAGCAGGGCGTTCCACTTGAAGAGGTTATTGGCCTCGGGCATGAGGTTGCGAAACTGCATGTTCTTGTTATCCTCCAACATCAAGGCCAGCTCATGATTGAGCCGCTTTGGACCCTCCATAAGGAGTTCCTCCTTCTTGGCCATCTTTGTGTGGTTTCAAGTTACCAGAATTTATTATTTTCTATTTTTAAAGTGTGTTTCTGTGTATGTTTTGTGATAATCTGTTGAATTTGTTTCCATTTTTGAGAGCTGAACTTGAAAAATACATCAAGGCATACAAAATAAATATAAAATAAATTTTAAACCAAATTAATAATAACTTTTTCATTGACTTGTGAATCTTAAAAGTTGATAGAACATTCAGGAATGATTTTTTCCCATCAAAAGTACTTGATTCCCTTTAGTAAATCCCCTCTACTTCCATCGAGTGACTATGAATGGGCATGGCGGTGCCACTAGGAGTAGCCACACGGATTGGGCATGAGGACTAGAACTCTCTCCCGAGAAGGGCTCTTCTGTTTGGAGTTCCAATGCATGGCTAAAATCCTTTCACATTGACATTAATCCCCGAAATAGCCGGCGAGAGTCCGCCTGACGTCGACAGGCTCTGACAGCAGCACATTAGGATCAAGGCTGGTTGGAAGGAAGAGATGGTAAGGGCCATGGTGGTGAAGAGAAGGACCTGGGACTATAGATGGACCAGAACCAGGAGCTGGAGATGCAGTTAGAGCTATAGACTGGTGCCTGGAGCCGCCATGGCGGCGATACAATTCACGGGCTCTACGAATGAAAAGCCGTTTTATGTGCTTAGCCGCGTTGAAGTTGCCAACTCTGTGCTGTTAGGCTGCCATCATGGACTCGGTATTACAGAGACAAAAAAAATCAAGGAAAGTAGCTAAAGAAAATATATGTGAAATCCTAAAAAAACAATCAGAAAATATAGAACGTTTTCAGGTAGAATTTTGGTTAATTTCAAGCCCCCAACGAAGTCAAAACTATAACAAATCTGGCTTCTTTTTAATCTAGTAATTATTTTTAATATGGAAACCTCTTAGTTTGTAGTATATATTCCCAAATATTACTTATTTCTCTCAGTGCCTTCATAGTGCTTTTTATTCCTGCATATTTATCGCACAGATTTGATAGCCGGGAGCGGCAGCGTGTGAGGCAGCGAGTGACTGGCATGCCTGGTCGAATAGAATGATCCTGGCTGGCGGATGATGAGATTGCCATTGACATTTTAGTTTTCAATTAGTTGGGCGAACACAGGATGTGGCCCCAGGATATGCCACTCCGCCACAGCTCACCCATCCCCCCACAGATTTATTTATTCCCCACGGGGAACACAGTCGTCCTCGTCGTCTGCCCTCATAAATATGTAAAAATCAGCCAAAAAGCAGAAGGAAAGAAAGAAAAAAATGCTGCTGCGCGCTTGCCTTGTTTGCCATTTCACCTGGCAGATAACAAAAACATAAAAATTAAATATCAAAATGTATGCGACAGCGCACAGTCAGTGCGTGTGTGTAATTATTTATAAGCAGCGAGCAGAGAGCGAGAGCGAGAGATGTCATCGTCATGTAAATGAAACCAGAGGACGCTCCAAGGACCTGCTCTATGGCAACGTCTGAATGCCAGCTAAGCATAATTATTTCATCTCCTTGTTGTGTCTGCTGTGGGTGTGTAAGTGTGATTGATAGCTGAAGTTTCCTTGAAGCTAGAGGCAATGTCAAGGCTCCTGCCACCGATTGCTTTGAAGAATTTCTCAGCCAGATTTATTTGCATTAAATTTAAGCCACATTCATAGGTTTAATTAACATTTAAATTCAGGTGAAATAAAGGTAAATAAAGGTAGTTTTTTAAAGAGAATAAACTACTTTAATTTATTAAAAAATACTCCTAACATTTACCATAATTAAATTGGTATTAATCTTGCCAAGAACTTGGTTCTTGGTAATTTATTTATCTTCTAATCAACTCCTTTATAACTAGTTCATCCATAAAACATGCTCAACAGCCACTGAAGCCTAATTATATATGTGATAATGTGTATTTATGTTAAGTGCTTATTTATGAGTAGTTTCCTCGTATTTTATTTATATCCCCATTGAGCTTATTATAACTTTTGCTAACAAAAATGTCCCATAAATGCCATTAAAGCCCATGGACACTCTCTCCCTCTCTCACTTTCTCTGTATGAATCACAGCGAGTCCTTTGCCTAATCAATAGTTTCCTTGGGTTTGGGTTTCACTCCTTAGTTGGCATTTGATTCGGGAAATGCCAAACTCCGGGCCTGGTATGGGCTGGGCCGACATGATAGATGCCTCCTCATCACAAAGAGCAGCAGCAGCGGCAGCAGGAGAAAAAAAAATCCGCTGGCTGTTAAGGCGTCTGACAGCTCAGCGGGTTGCCTCTCCCCCTAAGGCGGGGTAAGCGTTCCAGGAGCGGGAGGGGGTGCGAGAAGGACCACCCTTCAGTGGCGTTGTCGTCGCCATACTTTTAGCATAAACAGCCGGAAGCGGAAATGTTGATGACGCTCGCTAGTCGGCGTGCTAGGGTGCTCTCTGGCATATCCTTGTGTGGGACTAACTGTCGTCCTGCCTAGCATCACCACCGCCCCACCCACTGACATCCACCGCATTTGTGTCATTTGTTTAGCTGTCATTGCCGGCGTATTGCCGCTGACAGCTCTCCTCCGTTTGGTTTGGAGCGATGGCGCCAGGATTGAAACGGGGATCGGCGCATACATAATCCTGCCAAAAGGGGGGAGGAGTGAGCGATGGAGATCCTGCTATTTCTATGAGAAATCACCCAAAAATTAGCCGTCGCCGCATTAAATCTAATCTGATCCGATTTTCTATTACCAATTGTGTGCCCTACGTTTGTCCCCGTATCCTTTTATATATTTCCTGTGTGTCTCTGTCTGTGTTTTATCTCAATTTGCCTGAGGATGTATGTGTGTGTTTGTGTCGCTGTCTCTAATCTTTTTATCGTACTTTAACACTTTGGCTTCGGTTTTCGTTGACTTTCACGCCTTTTGTTCTCCGCTCTCGCTGGCTTTTTGGTCCTTTATTAGTCCCACCCTCCGAAAATAAAGGCAGGAGCAACACAACGTGGCGCGAAAAATGTCGCGTGCTGATTTGTCCTTTTTTTCACCCCTCCCCCTTGCCTGCTAGCTGCTTGTCATCGACCCTTTTCGGGGTCCTTTTTGTCAAGATCCGGGTATTGCTTTCGCCTCCCTGCGGGGATTCCCCCTTTAGCAATAGAGAGCGACAGAGAGAGAGAGAGCCTGATATATGACGCGATTAACACGAAAAGGACCTTAATTGATTCCAGGCAGCCTCGTAATCGTAATCGTAAGCGAAAGCCTGACTGCCGGCTTTATCGACAAGTGTCAGTTGGCCAATCGAGTTGGCCAAAAGCGATTGTCGCCGCCCGTGTTTGGCTTAAAGCCCAAATTAATTAGGCAAGAGTCAAGTCCTCAGATAGCATTCCCTGTATTTCCCCAGCACGCAATGTGTTCATGCAACAGATTATTTATGCTTTCAGTGGATGCACGTCACCGCCATCATCGTGGCGTTGCCATAGCATAATATTAAATTACTCCAAGTAAATAAAAGCCAGGACTCGCAGGAGGCAGTTAACCGCACACTCACTGGCAGCCTCGGAGATCCTGAAACCATGAGCCCATGAGATGCCACCAGTAGAGGCAGCCACAATTTCAGGATTGGATGCACAGGAAAAGGTATCCTTGTAGATCTTAAATACCTTTTTTATTTATTAAGCTATGAAAAATATAATAAACTTAATAGAAATCAATTAAAATTTGCTTTTAAAATGTTCTAAATAATATATAAAAGCCCAGACAAAGAGTAGATATAATTTCTGGGTTTAAAAATAATTAAAATATTTATAATTTTGTTATATATTTTATTTATATCTATTAAATATTTTCTGTCAAATGAAGAACATATTTTTCTATAAAAGAAATCACCCCTTTAAAGCTCTGCCTCACTCTGTAAGCAGCCCGTTCGACAGGACCTTCAACACTCTTGCCTTGCCTGGCTTCCAGTGCGGCTTAATTTGGTGCCGGCTTTGTCATAAATAATGCAAGGCAAACGTTGCAACAGTAACCGCTCCCTGCCAGTGCCAGTGCCACTGCCAGTGCTCCTCCCATACCCTTTAAAGACTTTACTCCCTGCCATAAGCCTCCCCTTCTTCTACCGTTACCGATCCTGTGTCGTTGTCCTTCTCGTTCGCTCGCGGGCATTACTCAATATGCAGTTAGCTGCGCTCAAACGTGCTGCAATTACGGCTCCAACCTGAGCCGCCCACCCACCGCCTGCAAACGGCTTTTTGCAGTGAGCAACGTCATTTGTACTTAATGACTTTTCAACGTCGTGTGCGTGCAACGTCATTTTCTTGAGGCTTTTTTGGCTGCTGCCGCTTGGCTCGTTCGTTGTTCGCTCATTTGCTTATTGCTTAACAGCACAAGGTGCACGGGGGTGCGGGGGGAGGTGAAGTAAAACGGCTAAAAGGGACGGAGGCAATGCCATAAATAAAACACGCACGAAGCCCACGGGGCGGATACGTGATGCGTGCCTGCACCTGTTGCACTAGGACTGCCGCCGTCGCCCTGCCGTTTGTGCCGCGTTTAATTGCAAAACAAGTTGCGGCCTCGCACAACGTATTTTCCAGCATATTTTCCACCCAAAAATACATATAGATTCGAGCACCCTAGAAGAGCCCGCCTTAAGTGGAAGTCATTTTTCACAAAGGGCCACTAGACAGTGCTGATGGATTTGAGGGTGTTTTAAGGAAATAACTGAGAAATATATATTTTTCTGGGAATATAAATATTTTAAAATTAATTTTAGCTTCATGTTTAACTTAGCAAACCCCTAAAAAACTTTAAAGTTTCGTATGTGTTAAAGAAAATAATATTAAAAAAATGATTTATTCATAAAAATCATTAAATAAAATTTTACTAAAATTAGAAAATATTTCTAAGCACTTAAAGCTTAAATTATACTATATTTTCTTTCTGAAAAATTGGTAAATATTTTCCTAGAAGCTTTTCCTCTGCCATCACTAACGAAAACATCAAAGCAATCTTCGGCCTAAAAGCCTAAAAAGGAAAATGGGTAAAGGCATAAAATAAATCGCTGCTTATGCAGTGCAGTCTGCTTATCGGAAAATGTTTAATAAAACACATCTGCCCTACAAAAAAAAATGAGGAAAAAATACAAAATAGAAGGAGAGTGGCAAAATTATTATATATGGGCCACGCAGGGATTTTCCGGGTGGACCAAAAATGATTTAAAATATTTCTTTTGACAGCTCGCCCAAAGTTAGGCCCCGTCTTTAATCGCCTTGTCGATGGGTATGGTCTGGGCGGGGGGGATGGCCCATTAATAACAACAAAAAAAGAAGAGATCAGGGAAGAATAAAGGAAATCATAGAAAGGATGTTAGACGAAGGACAGAGACCCTATCTAGTTAACAATATTTAAGAGAAGAAGGAGAAAGCTATATGAATATTATAAAGTTACGAATAAAAGTCATAGAAAAATATATAATTTAAAGAGAACTATGACATTTTTTAACAAAAGATAAAATAAACTATCACAATTTTAAAGCGCATATATAATTTTCTATAAATTAATGAATACTACATAATTAACTGAAACATTTTTAAGCTAACATGAATAAATCCCTTTCCTGCTAATTTTTTCCAATAATATATCCCCTTTAATGTCTTCCAAGTGTCTTCTTTATTATTGTCTCTTCTCTTATTCCCGATCAAAAACATAATACCCTGCCAGGACATATATATAAAAAATGAAATTCAATAAGCGTGATTTGGATAGCCAAACCAACTGAACTGAGGCAAACGGAACCGCATCGAATCGGGGAAAGGCATCGCCATCGACATCGACATCATCCGAGCAACTGGTCAAAGCATTCAACCAACCCTCGGTGGGGTGGAGGGGGGTGTATGTGTGTGTGGGTGGGCTGTGAGGGTGTGGAAATGGGAAAAAGAGGGAAATATTTAAGGCGTTGGCCCGGGGATGCCAATAAATCAAAGGGCCCGAAAAAAGGTTGCCCCCAAACAATGCGCGGCATCTGTAGAATTCTCCCCTGGACCACGGACCACACACACTCCCCACTCTACCCACTCTACCCATCGAATGGGTGTAGTGTGTGGTGTGTGTTCTCTGTTTGCTGTTTGTTATTTGTTGTTCGGCGGCTGCGTTGTTGATTCTAGGCACACTTTCGGCGAAGGCGACGGACTGAGAGGGGATTGTGAACAACTTTTGAGCAATTAAGTTCTCAACTTCAGTTCAATTTATGGGGAATTCGCCACTTTAATTCGATATGTGAAGGGGGTTATTTCGACAGAAATTTCATATAATACTAAAGTCATCGAATTTATAAGAAATTGGAGTCTTGTTGGGGAAGCAGAGATTTCGGGAAACCTTTAAATACCTTAAAAAAAGTTTATTTCTTAAAATTTTGAAAAACATTTCATCAACTAAAAACTTTTATATACAAAAAGGGAATTTTCATTACCCAACCAAATAAAAAAAAATCCCGTGTTAATTATTTCAGCTAGCTTTTTGCAAGTTTTAAAATACATCAGAAAGGATTGGATTCCTTCGTCAGCCGCCTGGCTGCCTGCCTGTTGAAAACATGTTCATAATTGGTTTTACACACGTTTACTTATGTTGCATTTTTGCAACATTTTCCCAGCGCCATGGAAAATGCGAGAAAAACAAAGTTTTGCGCCAACCAACAACCGAGTTTAATAAAATTAATGGCCCCACTTTTCGCCCGGGAAAAGTGTCGGAATGACCGCTGCAGCCTGGGTGAGGAAAATCATCATCGTTCTGCTATGGTTGGCAATGGAAAATGGGTGTGGAAATGGAGACGGAGATGGAGATGGAACCCGGCCTGAGCTGTGCGCGTGCTGAGAGCTGCAAAGCTGCTAAGCGGCTTAAAGTTGTAGAAAGTTTTTCTAAACTCATTCGCGTCACCAAAGGCGCCGCCAAAGTTATGAGTGCCTGTGGCTGTAGCTCCTTTGAAGCAGTGAGAAAAATGGTTTATTAAAAATTTGTTAACATTTATTAATAATATAAATATTTACAGCTGAAATAAGAAAGCTTTAAAGATAAGAAGAGAATGTTTTTAAGCTGAAGGCAATCTTTAAGACACTTTTTTCAATAAAAAGAATTATTGTTATACCTAAAAATATTCTAAAAACTTTCAATATCTTCTGGTCTTGTTTTCATTATTATTTTCTTTTTGGGAAATAAATTTAGAGCCTTATTTTTTGCAGTGTCCTTTCCCCCAGGCACACAAAGGTTGCTGTTTCTATGAATCAGAGTGCCGAGGGGATGCAGCCCGCTGATCCGAGCTCCACAAAGAGCCATAGAATCACAGAACCCTAGACTTCGACTTCAACAAGTGCAGGACCCGCCGTGTCCTTTATCCTGGTAGCACTCGATGTCTGCGTTGCCGCGGCACAAATGAAGTGAAGCGCTGCGCGTAAAAGGATTAAGTGCGCTTAATATCATTGATGAGCCTCGGCCAAGGCTCACAATCTCCCCCACATCCCATACGACATAGAGCTACCAGATTTTTATGAGATTTCAGCCAGAGAGCTACAGTCAAAGGAGGAAGAGCTCAGCCCAGATTTGGACTCTTCTTCCCGGGAAGCAGCTGCACCATTCCCAGCACAAGCCACCCACTCCAAGGGAAACCCACCCCAAGGTCAGGCGGGCAGCTGGGCTAATTAGGAATGCAGCCGAGGAAAAAAACCAAATTCACTTTCGGCAACTTTATGCAAATACCACGGCAAGTTGTGATTCCCGGAACATACGGAGGAGAGTTGAAATGAATATTTACGAGTCGAGTCCACCAAAGGACCAAGTGCCAAGTGCGTGGCATGTAGCACGTGCAAAATCTCTGAAAATTTCCCACAAGCACACACACACACAGACACACATTGAGAAATCGCTCTTCAAATTCACGCTCGAAATATTACGGCAATTTTCATTTAATTATGAACTGTTAAAGCCCTCGAACGGTGGCCTTCCCCACCGCCCAAGTAATTAAAAGTGAAAGGAGAGGAAAACAAGGTGCGGAGCTATGGGTTTTCCAGGCCATCGCTGAACAATTGCAGCTCGGGGGTAATCAAAAATGTATCTTTCAGTTAAGGGACTTACCCCGAAAGCCTCTGGCTGTAGCAGCAGCAACTTCGCAGGACCAAAGAGACAATCGCCAGGGACTCGTTAGAAAGGCAGCTGCAATGAGGAGAGAAGTGGAGGAAAAGCATTTACTTAAATTAGATTGCCGGCTTGAGTGTTCTAATGGTTTGCTAGTAAAACAGGTTTTATTGTTAATTAGGAAATATTTTTTAATGCTAAATAAAATATTTCTTTAGACTAAAATAAAGAAAATGAAAGAGGATTTATTTATTATTTAATATGCAAATAAAAGAGGCCTGAAATTAATGAAATTTGTATTGAAAGCCTTCCAAAAATGTATTAATCTCTCAAATTAAATTCCCAATTAATTATATATATTTAATTTACGCAATTTATAACCAAGGCAGTTCAAAAAACCTTCTGATAATTGCCTAAAACTCCTGCTGCTCCTTCTAGAAAATACTCAAATCATCGTCTTGGATGCAGCTTCTCCCCCAACATTTTTTCTGGCTTTTCCTCCGCTTGAAAAATCCTCAGCGAACTGATTTCTCATTGCTTTAAGTTGAAATCCTCTGAGTAAGCTGCTCATATTTACAAAATGTCTAATGAAAATATTTTTCTGCTGCAACCAGCCGGGGCAGCTTGGCCTGAAAAGGCAGAAAACACAAGCAAAAAAAAAAGAGGAAATCAAATTAGTTGCATGAATGGCACTGGACGGATTATGGGGGCATGGCTTGGAGCTGGAACAGGAGCAGCTGGAACTTCAGTTCCATGTGGATAGAAGTACTCTATATATATTTTTCGTGATTCATGTTTGTGCGCTAATTGCCACTGTGGGAGGGAGGTCGTGGGGCTGGGCAAAGTCGAGGGCTTATCAGAAATTCTTATCGCATTACTTACTTATGCCGTTTACTCGGTTATTTGTCATAATTATCCTGCAACTAGGAAGATTCATTTGCCAAATGCTCAGCACAGCACAGGCCAGGCCAGGACGAGTCGAGTCGAGTCCTTCGCCCATTCACAGAGAGAAAGCATTGAAAATTGATGTCCTTCAGCCCTTGCACAAGCCCCTAAACTGTCACATGTGCTGCCGTCGGGAATCTCAACTTTTAACTCCTCCCAGCCAGCTTTTGAATGCTGCATGAGCCGAACAAAAAAATCAGATAGCGCATTTTAAATGAAAAAATCAGGAAAAATCTCGGGGAGAGGAGGAGCACAAAGCGCACGACTGAGTAGATGAGCATAGAAGAAACAACAACAAGAATGGTGATTTTTATAAAAGTAAAGACTAGGGAATACCTGGAAATTTATTCAGGAAAATATTCTATATTTCTAAAAGCTTCAGAGAGAAGAAAATTGTCAGGAATATAGATTCGAAGCTGCTCTTTTGAGCTTAAGAAAACAAATTGTAAAGATTGCCCATGCAAGGATACATTTTGCCAGCCTTTTCACTGGGAAGTCAATTCCTTCCATTCTTTCTGGAGCAAAAATTCCCTTTAAATAATTTCCAACTTTGAAACATTCCTAGAGACATTCCTAATATAAACATATAATTTTTTCACCAGAAAAATAATAATAAATATATATTTTCCTCAAAAACCAGACTTTCTGAGACACTAAGCAAGATATTATTTTCACAACAAATCGAGTAACTTTTCAATACCAAAAAAATTCCAATAAATTATTATTTACTTCACTCTAAATACCCAACTTCCAGAACAACCAATATCCTTCCTCAAATTAAAAGGATACCCCTTAGAAATAAGGATGAGAGCTGAAGAAAAAACAGAGCAGAGGGCGACACACATACAAAGAAAGGCACGAAAAAAAAAGTCAAAAGAAAATTGCAGCCAGCGAGAAAAAAAAAGAAAAATGGGGGGAAAAACACCCTTTCTCCTGTGATTTTTCGTGGGGTTGAGGGGGAGGTGCTTTTCCGGCAGGATGAAAATTGTATCAAGTAACTGAGCCGCGCCAAGCGGCAGCATAGTGAAAATGCAACTGTGCGGAAAACTGTGCGAACATTTTCATTTTCAATGCAGCTCTTGGCATACAAAACCTACAAACACACAGACACAGACAGACAGACAACATTAACAGTGGCATCGCTAGTAACAAGAACTAGCAAATAGACAACTTTAAGTACACGCATGGATACACACACACACACCCGCACACTCGCACGGATAAAGTCTGGGGAAAAACTTGCAAAGAAATCGCAGAAAATCGCTTAGAACGCGGCACCCAAAAAAGAAAAGTCAGGGAAATAGCAGCCGAATAAGAGAAAGAAATACTCACAAAAGCATATGGATGATGACGATGATGATGATGATGATGATGATGATGATGATGGGGAGAAACAGGGCACTGGGTCGCATTCCCTGCCCCTGCCCCCTGCCTGACTTTTCTTTCAATTTGCAACATTTTCTGTTGCACGTTCCAAAAATAACTTCCGCCATTGCCGTCGCCGTTGGAAAATGCAACCAGCAAGCAGCAACTTGCAACCTGATTTGGTTCCGCCTTCGCCAAATTGCAGGAAACATTTCTATTTAAAGTCTACACTGAGTTCGAGTCCTTTCTGAACCACCACCCCCTCCACTCCAACCAACTCCACCGCCGCCAAGTGGCTTAGTATCCGCTAATGGCATCACCTGGCCACAAATGTGCCACTGCAGCGAAAAGAAATGCAAACAATCTGAAGTTAACCAAGGAAAAGTACCTGTTTTTAGATTTCTTTTTATAGGATATTTTTTTATTACTATATAGTTGAGGTTTAGGGATATATATATCCCTATAAACTAACTCAATATAATGCCTAACTTGACTGATTTTCATGCCCTGCTCCTGGTATCTCTCACTTGTATCTATTTGTTTATAATTTTCGAAAAATTCAATTAGCTGGGCTGTCGAAAACAGCAGGCATTTGAAGCCTGACTGAACCCCTCAACCCCCCGCTATATATATATATATATATATCGCAACTTGGGGGCCACATTAATAATATAAACTTTCTTTGACTGCTGGGCTGCTGCGGCTGCCAATCAGTTGGCGGAAGCCCACAATAAACCCATATAAAACTTGTGTACAAAGGGCAGCTAGCCAGCCATCAGCAGGTACAGTGGAGACCCAAATAAAATGACAGAGCTTAGCAGGGAATTCCCCTATTTAACCGCCATGGAGTCTTTCTAACCACTGTGCCTGGCGGGGGGCAAACTTTCCCGACAAAAAAAGAAGAGGAAACCAGTTAACAGGCGACGAAGTTGGGCCGAGGAGTGACTGCTTCTATGTTAAATGAATTGTTGTCTTAACTACAAGACAAGACCCCCTCGCAGCACACACCCAGGTGGAGTGTGTGTGTGTGGGCGTGGTGCAGCAGCCAAAAAAGTTTCAGGAAATTCATTTTTCGAAAAGAGATAAAAAAAGGAAATATATAAACCTGCAAATGGTTAAAAAAGAAGCTACAGAATGCAGGAGAAAAATTTACAAAAGCCAAAAAGAAGTCTAAATACTCTTAATATTACTTTTAATATTTTTAAATAAATATAAAATATATTAAACTAAAGCAATTCAAAAGCGGAATTACACCTTCCTTTACTTTACCTTCCTGGCAAACTCAGCACCATAATTACTGGAGCCCCCTTCGGAAGAGTATGAAAAGTTTAAATAACTTTGGCAACTAAATTTAAGTTGCGATGTCGGATGAGGAGCAGAACCTAGTCCAGGGTGGGCTAGGGGTCGTGACAAAGTTGAGAGCAGATAAAAACTGCAGCAGACGCAAAACTAATTTGCGTGGTTATGTAAATTAGAGTCGGAGCGAGTTGCTGCGATAAACTTGTCGAGGGCGAAGGCGGAGAGTAGCAAAAAAATAAAAATCGCTGCACAAATGCGTAAACAAGGTGTGGATAATGCTGTGTGTGTGTGTGTGTTTGGGTTTTGCCACCAGAACGAAGCTGGCTCCTAGCTCTCAGGTCCAGCTGGTAAGAGGAACTCGGCTAAAGTTCAAACACAGCTGAGGTTTTCGGTTGCCGTAGCTCAAGACCCGCTTGCAGCTTTACCAACAACTATATATATATATAGTGTATAGTGTATATGGTATATACTATATATGGCATGTGTGCTTTGCAGACGTAATCCCGTAACCACAAACAGATAACTGAATCGTCGGCCGAGGAGACAAAGACGCCGTCGTTTGCCTCAAACAACTAAATAATGTGCTGCAGATTTAGTGCCTGCAATTGGGATGTGCACGAGGTATCCAAAAGATACACACTGAAAACCCCATCCTCAAGCACCCAGAGAGCTGGTTTTCAGCAAATGATTATAACCACTCAGGTGGGTTTTACAGGGAAAACTCTAGGAATTTCTATTGGAAAGAGAAATGGTATTTCATAACAGAACTTTGTAACTAAAGGCTAGATAATAATATTTTTAGGTACAAAATCCAATAGAAATTAAAAAAATAAAAAGTAAATTTAGTTAGCATGTAAATTTGCAACGAAAATTCTGAAAAAGCCTATTTATAAAACCTGCAATCCATATTGACTTTAAATAATATAAGTTTTAAGCCCAATAAATTCCCAAAAATTTCTCTCACTACCTTTGAGATAATTTTTAGTCGTGCTTTTGCTTACTGCCAGAGCTTAGGCATAATTTGGGGTCTGCAGCAGGAGGACATGAGTGCGGATGCATCCGGCAGTCAGCGTCGGCTGTCTTGGCAACCGCAGGGGTGCTGGCTCCGGCTCCTCCTCCTCCACCGCTCACCCCTTCTCCCACTAAAGTCATATTAATAATTTTGTTGGGATTTGAACTTCATCCAGGGCCAACCAGTTTCGGTTCCTGCAACTGCTCCCGCTCCTGCTCCTTCTTAACCCATCCCCGAGAGACCGCAACAACTTGCAGGATGCAGCTGGTAGATCAGGAAACGAGCTGTTACCATGGCCATTAAAGCTTAGTTACACTTCAAGCCCCCGTGCACGAATCCTTTGCCACAGCCTAGTTTTGTTTACATTTCCTATGCAAACGGAAAAAAGGAGAGAACAGCAAAATGCACACAGGACCTACAGCTCACTCCTGTTTTGCACCTGTTGTCTTTGGGCTTTGATCATCGCCACTTTTAAGCACTTTCGGGCCAGCAAATTGAAGAAGTTGAAGCAAATGTTTAGATATTTCCCACAGACCAGCAGCCAGTGGGTCCAAAGACTAATAATTCACAACGATTTTCCATGGGAAAATATATATTTGGTAGCTGCAGCGATATGGATAATTTTCCTTCGGGGTTGCACATCAATATTGCCAGTGTTTCCCCAAAAACGTATATCATTTTATATGGAATTTCCTTTGTGCAGAGAGAGAAAATGGGAAAGGGAAGTTGTACAAAAAATATATACAAAATAAAGGAAGATCTGAAATATTATTTAGATTAAAATTGAGTCTTTAAATTGACACAAAAAAATTAAAATATGGAATAGATTTCAGGTACTTCAGATAATTTTTGTTACAGAATTTTATTCAATCTTTTCTGTTTTTGAAGCATAAATTAAAACCCTACTTATCTGCTTTCTTTATCAATTTTTCTACCCTAAATTTCCCTCTGTGTACGCACTAATTAGTTGCCTCCGGTTGCGTCTCCTCCTTGGCTGACATGTGATATTTTTAGTGGCGGCTTTGTTTACAGAGCCGCAGCCCTCATTTATTTTTAGTCGCCTGCAGCTCCATTCCGGCAGTTCGATTCCAATTGATGTGCTCTGATGTTTCTGCTGCCTGTTAATGACATGCAAATCAACTTTGGTGGTCCCACGACAAATACCCGCTCCAATCTGGCCCCGGAAAACTCGGGCGGGGGGAAACTCGCCGAAAACTCCAGCCTTGTTTATACTTTTTGACAGTTGATTGTTTTATTGAAATGGAAGTGTGTGTTTGTGTGTGTGTGTGGCACGGGACAGGACACCGATGACTTCTAGTAAATATTTACTATTTACTGTGAGAAAATCAAGAAATCAGGGAAATACCAACCCCTTATCAAGGCTCAAAGCAAACACAGGCAAAGAAATCAATATACCGCGAAAAAACTAACTCAAAGAGTAAATAATAAAAAATGTAATTAGAATTTTTATTATTAAATAACAGGCCAAAGCGGTGGAGAGCAACAAAAACTAAATTGAAAAATACAAAATCCAGAATGAAACTGAAACAGAAACAGCAACTCCAGAGCAGAGTCTGTGAAATTGGAAATGAAATGAAATAAATCTCTGGACAAACACAAAACCGGACTGCTGCTGCTGCTGCTGCTAAGTTTGACCCGCACAAAAATCACACAAAAATGTGTCCGTGGAAAATGGGAAATTCGGGGAAAAGGGGAAAAGGGGATTGGTTCGGAATGGCCAAATAAAAACTAATGCTAAAAATGTAAAAGGTATTTAAAATGTTTTTCAAATGCGGTTACAGTGGTTTGCAATGTGTGTGTTGTGGCCGGGCCAAAGTAAATGAAAATATTTTTAGCGAAATGAAAAATATCTGTGTGTGACTCTCTGTCTGTCAGACGTTGAAAGATTAGATGCCAAGGATCATACATAATATATTAAATATATGCTAAATAGCTCAAGTAACAGGAAGAGATTCCCTTTAACCAAAGAGCCCTGCATTCGAATGACAAAAATTTAAGGCGCGATTTTCGCCTGGCCGCGGTGAGATAATGAGAAAAAATAAATGCCGACACACATAAAACGTCTAGTTCCGCACATAAACCTGTCTCCCGGACGAGTCTGTGGCACAGATTTTACGATTTTACGACCGATGTCAGGGGCATAAACCAAGGGGAGGCCGGGCCCTGCAGCCCACGCAATAAAAAATATACAAAAAAACAGCATTTCACTCGGTGGATAGTGTACACAAATTACCAATTTTTAATTTGAAAATGCGGCGCAAACTTTAATTAGCCATTCCCCTGTCCAGGAGAGAGGACGGCACAGCACAGGACTGAGGACCAACTTTATGGCACTTGGCGCCAGGGACCAACAGGGTTGCATATCAAGACTTTACTATTTATTGGCCAACAAGGCGTCGGTGCAATTTATGGGCCAAAAGTGTGAACGTGTGTCCACGCCACGATGCAGCTCCTCCTGCTCCCAGCAGCCACCATTGAGGCCGCCGCAAAATCCACAGAATAATTTCGGTTGCTGGCTGTGATTTGGCTTTGGCCTCCGGATTTGGACCGCTCTAATTTTCCACGCTCTACTATATATCTTTTTTTTATTTTAAGGAACATGTGTGTGTTAGTGCAATGTGCGTGTGGAGCTTGTGGCTTTTGCCACGCGCTGCAAATAAATTTTGCCAGCTCCCAAACGATTTAATTTGCGGTTTCTGTCACACAGGCGAGGCACACTCGATTTTTCCTCCTTTCTCCTCGCTTTTAGTTCATGGGAAATTGATAAAACTTATTTGCGGATTGGTCGCCGATAAAAAGCGAGGACAAACAAACAAACGATTAAGCAACGAATCAGAGATAAATGGCTAACAGAATTGGGCATATATTTAAAGATAACAAAGAATGCATTTTAAAAATATAAAGATTTGGGTTAAAATAATATAAAATATATGAAAAATATCTGGGTTAGTTTTAAATAATAGGAAATATATTTGTAAAGAAATATTTCTAAATAGTTTTTTAAATTAAATTGATTTTTATTACCATTTTTTCAGGGTTGTAAATCTTGTAAAATCATTTGGCTGTCTTTTTCTAGATATGTATATTAGAAATTGTTGTTAATAAAATAATAATTATAGAGAAAAAATATTATATTTAAATTTATTATTATATCAGATTTTTTAAATATATTGATAGGAAGAGGCATGTCCTGCTGAAAACTCAGTAATGTCCTTGTAAAGCAACAGTGGCTTAGTTTGTTCCATGAGTTGCTGGCGGCACAACTCTTGAACCTGTTTCACAATAATATTATGGGTAAAAATATATATATATTTATATATTTTTCTTTTCGAAAGAAAGCTAAGAATTTATAAAAACACTGATAGAAATATAAACTATTAAAATTAGCTTGAAGAAGCTGGATTCGCAAAGATCAAATGAATATCTATTCAATTTTTAGTAATTTAATTTAAAACTTTAAATTTTCTTGATATATTTTGTATCTAGTAAAATCAAATAGACATTATTTATTTATTTCCCCATTTTAAGCCCAATTTTTCTGCTTAGTGCATCCTGCAAGGACTCGAGGACACTGGTGTAGTGCAAGCAGCTTACGTTGTTTTTCAATGGCCAAGACCGGAACAGCTTACAAAATGCTTAAAGAGAGAATTCGAACATGTAAATTCCTGTGGCACTTGGAACTAGAGCAGTCAGATGGAGGAGGACCCTAGTGACCCACTTGGGCATTCCCCGGCACTAGGACTCTCCGCATTTTGCTTTATTTTATTGTCCGACAAGATAAATACCAAAATATTGAAAATGTACTGCCACCAGAGAGGGGAGATAGATGGAGGGGGAGAGAGCGATGTGAGGAAATGCACATGGACATGAAGCAGATATTTGGGAAGGCGACAGATTCCGGGCACTGGCCAAGTGTCTGCAGGATTCCAAAACACACACACACACGAGGAGGCTGCTCGTCCTGTCAACTTCGGCCGAGCAATAACTCAAATGCAATCGAGCATATATGCAGTCGGAGCAGCCGGAGCACAAATAAAACTCGGATTTTGTGCGAATGAACACAGGTGGAAGGACTTCGTCCTGACTATGTATTTATTTATTTTTTTTTTAGCGAGTTCACCAAAATATGTGTATATTTTTATGGCTCTCGCAAATGAACACAGTTAGTCCTGCAAGTGACCTGAAGTATTTTTGTAACTGGCTGCACTTTGCTTAAAATATTCCACAAACATTAATTCACTGTCAATAAAAAGTTTTTTTCAATCATCCCACAAAATCTGAACTGAACAGAAAAAACTAGAAGGACACCAGAGAAGAATAACAGGCAGGCCACAGTGGAATGGAAATCAATGGAATCCTCAAATTATTTTTCTCAATTTTTTGTTGGGAAACTCCGAAAAAGGGGAAAAACTTTTGCAAATATTTGGAAAATATTAATTTGCTGCCAATGCAAAAGTTGCTGCACTTTTTTTCTTTAGTTGGTCCAGTGACCAAATCTGGAGGTGGCCAAAAGGAAGCGATAGACAACAAATTTGCAGAGGACACTTGGCCAAAAGGGGGGAAGGGGAGCAATGGCTTGCGGGGGAGTAAACTTTCCACTGGCTAGATGAAATCTGCACCAGAAAACAAAAGCCGAAATGTAGAAAAACAGGGAAAACTGTTTGAAGGCAAACTTGCGCCAAGTCGAGCCGGAAAACTTTCTGTCGCACTTGGCGAAAAGTAAGCGAAAACTTAATAAAGATCGCAGGACCAAGGCAAAAGGACTCCAGAGGCAGGACGCTCGACTGGCGACGTTGACAGCTTTTTGGTCAATGGAGAAGGCAGCGCGCGACCGCAGCCTGTCGAAATTAAACCAAACTGAATTTGCACTTACACTTTGGCCAGACGGGCGTCCTTTTCCTCTGAGAACGAAGACGAGGACGAGGACTGCCTGTCGAAATTGTCACTCTGGCAATTCCCTCAATGGCTGACGCGGCCAGGACAATGGATGGCGTCAAGAAGCGCGTAAGTGACATTTATGCATCTTGGAAGTCCTGCAACTCCGCGAGAAACTTTCACCTCCAAGGCCAATGTGGATTCGGCCCAAGTTTGTTTTAATAAATACCTTCATTGTCTTCGCCACCTGCCTCTATGATGGTGTTGGAAAATCAGGCAATCGTCTTGCCTTCTCTGAAGTTTTCAACAAATTTTCTCACTCTCTGGAAGCTGGTTCTTCTTTGGGACAATGGAGGCAGTCACCAGGAAGCAATCAGCAGCAGCCACAGAATGCAAAACGAGACTCGCTAAGAATTCATCTTTTTTTTTTCGTGAACTTTTTACAGCTTTTTTCACGGAGCCACGATTGTTGCAATTAACCAAAGTTTACTTTGGGCCATAAGCCTGGGAAATGCTGGGTTCTTGGAGATACTGGGAATTGTAAATAAGGAAAGAGTCTAGTCTTTGGAGATTTTTCACACTTTCTGTGATGGATTTTTATAGTTTTATATTTCTATAAAATTTTTAAAATATTTATTAAATATAAAAAATAAGATTTGAAGTTATATCTCCAGACATCAAAGAGTATAATCTGTACAGCATAGTTCAAATTAAAATCCAGAAGATAATCTTGCCCTGCGGGATTTTCCTTCACAGTCTGCTGAACTTTGAGGAAAGTTCTGCCTTGTCAGGGGAAGCCTCATATCTTCCGCAACCCCTAAATCCCATTGCAACTCACCTCTGCGGCTGATGGGCCTCATTTAGTGGAGATTTCTTATCAGACCACCGGATGTCAGCAGAACTACCTTGACTATAAATAAAGTCTCTAATTTGGGGAAGAACTGCCACATCTGGAGGCCACACTGGACGAGGCCAGAGGGCAATAACACCTCCCCAAAAAAAACCCCAACTCCCTGCTGCTGCTGCTGCTCTCCCCTTCGATTTTCCCGCGTAATGTTAATTAGTTGTGATTTTTCAAAGAACATTCAAAATCGAAGCCAGGAGCCGAGAACACAAACAAATATTGTCAGCCCGCGGCAGTCGGGGGAACTGCAGCCAGGCGTGGCACATGTTGAGTGTATATAATTTTGATGAATGTTTTGTTTACAAGCATCTCCCCTGCAACAAAGGGGTGGATATTACGCGCTGCATTTGACGGCAACGCGGAGCATCTGGGAGCCGCAACAAACACTCGCACACGAACTCACATATGTGGCCCCGGGTGGAAAATGGAAATTGAATGTGAATTATATTGAGTATCCCAGCAACAAGACAGCCCAGGCCCTGACCTCACGCCCCTGTGAACTCTACACAGAAGAAAAGGAAAGAAACCAAAATTATGAGTGATTTCTATCACAGAAACATTAAATTTTTAGTAGAAAAATGAAAACAAATACCTTTTTACCAGAAATTATTTAAATTCTTTCCATTACAATTTTAGGGTATTTTTCTTTCAGTGTCCTGTTGCACGGGCCATTGCCTGGCGATGGAAAGGCGGAACACATGCCATAAATTACGCAGCATAAACAGACTGCAACTAATTAACAAGAAAACGCATCATCTGCAGCTCAAAATTCCCAAAAATCTTGTTTTTTGTTCTTTTTATTATTTTTTTAGGGGATTTACGACTTCCGATTTTCTCACACAGCTCAGGTGTGTGTTTGTGTTCGAGGTAAATTGGCTCAAATTGGAATGGCATGTTAAGTCCCCGGGGTAGCATTTATTTTCCTAATCAAATTTTGCCTTTCTTCGGCAAAGACGAAAATAATAATTTAAATATTTTGCCCGCCGGCAGTCGGCAGTCGGCAGGAAATACCATTTGAGAGCAACAGCAACTGGCTAACAAGCTGGCCATAGCTATGGCTATGGTTATGGCTATGGGAACAAGGAAAAACTGGAGTAAAATCCTCTTTGGCAACAATGGGGAAAATGGGAAAAACTTAACTCTGCCGCGAGCCACAAACACACACACAAACACAAACATAAACGATACAAAAGAAGCCGAAATCCCGGGAAGAAATTAGTTTCGCCTGCTCCTCCCTCTTGTCCTGCTCTGGCCTCTAGCCCCGAGGTCCTTGCAGTTCTGAGCTGCTTGTAGCTGCTGCTTCTGCTTCTGCTCCTGCTGCTGCTGGTGTCCTTGTTGTGGGCAGCCCACAAAATTGGCAAATACAAGCGAGTGGCGCAAAAAAACAAAAAAAAGCGGCAAATTCCAGAGGGGAAAGCGACAAAACACACAGAAAAATGTTGGCAATGCAAAAACTTGTATCGTCGTCGTCCCAAAAGGGCGCAAAAATGCAGGCCGCAGACAGACGCTGAAAAACATCCCACAAGAACTGGGTGAAAACCTGGGGCTATCCCTGGGGGGGATGAGTGAAGGACCCACCAACTCCAAAAGGCAGTAGGCCCTCTCCACAGATAATTGGAATCGGCGTGGTCCCGACAGCTATTTAACCGACTGCCAAGACATTCCCTTTATGAAACAAAAGGCTTTGTGCAATTTTTATGGCCTCAAAAAATAAGAAAGGCTTCAAAAAATATTCAGAAGGCAGAATTTACAATAAATATGGGTAGTAAATAAATAAATAAAATAAGGTAGCAAGTTTTAAAATGTTTTAAAATAAACTAACTTTAAAATAGTATGCAGTCTTCATAAAGAAAAGAGTATTTTATGATTTTAGAGCTTCAAAATTTATGGCTAATAATTATTTAAATATTATAAATATTTTTAAAATAATTTATAGCACTTTTAACCCATACATTCCCTTAAAATTTGACTTAATTAAGCTTTCTTATTACAGTTTATGGATCAGCCACTGTTCTTTCTCCTCCCAGGAAACCAATTTCCCTAGAAACATAAGCCAAGCTCCACCTAACTTGTTATTCCTGAGTCTAGCCAATGTTATCATAGCTCCTACATGCGTAAATATGGAATACAAGCGAAACCGAAACTAGACAGGTCCCAAAAAAAGTCCACGTGGAGCCATCGAAGAGGCAAATAAAAATAAATTCGCCAAGATGATGAAATTCCAGCCATGCCTGCGGCTGTCCTGGCCATTTCCGCTGGCCAAGTCGTTAGCGTAGAGCCAAAAGTTTGGCCCACCGAAAAACCATGTGAACACAGCGACTTGGGACTTGGGACTTGGGACTGGGACCAGGTGTCGTCTTGGGTCGCACACGCCAAAATTTTCAATAGCACAGCGAAAGTTTCATTGACTTGACAGGTGGTGGGTCCTTGCCAGTGCCTCCTGTAATTGTTACCGTTTAAATTCCCATTAAATGCGGCTCGTGCTAGGCGAAATTGTTCTCCTTTGGCCGCCGGGAACAGAACACAAAAAAAAACTGGCCAGCATCCTGCGAAATATGTCACAGCATTTAAGCCACAACTTGGGAGACAACAACAGACAACGCAGAAAGCCCAAGGATCGTGGCTGCTTTTGAAGAGGCCGCCCGCTATTAACAAACCATAAAGTAATTTCTTGCTTTCCTGCTCGGAAATTAGACATTTTGTCAAGGGAACACTCACCCCGGCAAAGCCACCATCGTCGATGTTGCGCCTCCGGGCCCAAAGTCGGCACAACAATACCAAGAACAATAACCAGAGAAGAGCCCGGGAAAATTGTGGCACTCAAAGAAAAAATATAGATTAATATTTGGAGGTAAAAAAAGTAAAAGAAAAATTATTAGAGATTTTAATTTTTAAAAGAAAGTATACTTTAATATATTTGTTAATTTTTTAAAGGAAATAATAACCTCAAAAGTGGCTAATAAAATGTAAAATCTAAAATATTACTTATAGTTTGTATTTTAAGCCGAAAAAGATCAATAAACTTCACAGAAAGTCTGTTTAAATATTTGTTTATTTTTTAGAAGCAATTATAACCTTTAAATATAATACAAAAATGTCTAAATTAAACAATTCTTAAGGCTTGTCTTATCTTCTTTTTCTCCGTGTAGCTGTAACAGCTCAGAGGCTTATCAAGGTCCTGGACGGACACTCTCCCTGGCAAGTTGAAAGTGAAAATATTATAATGAAGTATGTTGTTAGCTGCTTCGAGATTTCCAAATGTATCCATCAGATACAGGGGGTAGGAAGGGGGGGTTTAAGCGTAGCGCAGGAACACATTTTGTAAGTAAACAAGCAGCAGCAGCAGCAGCGGCGGCGGCAACAAAAGTTTGTCTATTTAAAAAGTTTTCGTACTGCACAAAAGTTATAAAACATGAAAATATTTCTTAATTATTTTTATAAACAAGCAGCGGAGCAGCAGCAGCAGCATCAGCAGCCCCCTGGGGGCGTGGCACAGCCTTGCCCTTGCCCTTGGAAGGCAACCCTACGCACCCAGTCTGCGGCATGGGTTTCGTCCCGGATTTGTTTGTCTTGCTGATTTCCAGGCGTATTCCGCCCGAGGTCAGGATTCTGTTTGATTAGCATAAATATGAGTACAAGCGAGGATATACCATAAAAAAAAGGCGGCTTCTGTCCTGTCCCTTTAAATGTCTGCAAAATTAATTACGTGGCCCCAAATCGGGTAAAGAATCCCTAACCTTATAAGCCGAAGCCTTAACCCATCTCCAGGCTGCCCGGCAGGAATAGTGGTCGAAGGAGGTGAGGGAGAAACACAAGTTGTTGAAGAGATATAAATATTTTGTTAATTAATTGCCTCGTTGTTTGCCTCGGAAATTATTGAAATATTTTTATTCGATATTTTCCTTCCATTTGAGGTCCCAGCAACTTCCAGCCCCCTCCCCTTGGGTGCCCAGTAAATTTGATTGCCGTTATCTGCATTTTATTATGCTTTTGCCACCGCAAAAGCGACGCACAGCCATTTTGAAATGGTTTTTGATATACGAGCATGAATATGAAAATGGTTGCCATAAAATCATCCCAAATGGATGAGTGTGGCGGCTGAATATATATCTAAAAATATCGTTCGTATATTTTCGGCGGGGCAGTGAAAAAGGGGTACAAGGGGTTCCACTGTCCACAACTTGAAATAAACTAAGCCAATGATTTATAGTGTTCTGCTTCTCCTGCTGGCGCTACTGCTGCGAGCGAGCAAACAAATTTTCTATTCCAAAATGAAATTGTCAATACTTTTTAAGAAGGAGGGGCGAGGAAGCAGTGCAAATATTTGCCAGAAATTTTGATTACTCAATTAGCTGAAATTTTAAATCGAATGTGGTTGGTGAACAAGACTTAAAGGTGGTTGAATTTAAGTTGGGAAATATATATATTTGAAGGATGTGTAATATAAGATAAAGTAAGACATTTCCTACATTTAAATAAATTACATTTCATCATAAAACAATTTTTTAAAAAATATATCTACACCTTTAACAACTCAATTGATTTCCCCAAATTTAAAGCCCCATTTTAACCTCTCTTGTTCTCCTTTTACAAAAAACTTTCCCTTGCAACTATCTCTGCCCTATCAAATTATCCCATTCCGCACGACATTACCCGCTTTTATTTGCCATGTTAAATATTTATTTGTTGACCAAATTGAATGTGACGCATTTTAAAGTATTATACACCATTTTCGGCCATCCATCGCGAATGTCGGTGGTATCAACACGCAGCCAGCGTAACATTTCAATTTGCTGCAACAAATGCTCATAATTTATAAATTTTAAATCTATTTCAACCCGCGCAGGGGGCGACCCGACGACCTGAGAGCGTGCTTTGGAGCAGCCGTGGTGCAGAATGGAGCAATATAGAGGTCGGAGGAGTTGGGGAATGTATTGTTGCTGATTTATCGCGAACCGCAGTCAACGTTGCCATTGTCTGCGTTTTTGGCACTGTTAACCCGATTTTCCACTTTTCATGCGACAACGATGTGCACTGAGAGAAAGTGGGGAAGTAAACTAGAATTTATATTTTATTAAATTTAGAAGAGCATCTAGAAAATTTTTGTTGCTTAAAATAGATAGATTTCTGAGCAGAAAAAACATTTATATTAAAGTAAATATTTCATAATTCGTTTTCTCTATAAATAAACCAAGGTCATTGCATATTAAATAATATTTAATAATATTTTTAAACCATAAACAACGTCTCCATTTCCCTTCCAAGTGCATTTAAGAATAGCGCAGAATGGAGACTCGGGTGGTTGGGATGCTCCCGCGTCTGGTGGCGTGTGGGGTGCAAGGCGATGATTATGTTTACGTTGCGCCACCGCGCTAGGATGCCGCTAATGTGGAGCACGTCCCGGCCAAGTCACGTCACCTAGGCAACGCGGGGAAGCCCCGTCCAAGACAATGACAGCAGAACGCATCGGGAAACGAGATCACGTCTGGGGACCGTGCGAGATTTCTTGCAATTTCATATGGGTTGCTATCGAGGAACTATCTTTCAATTAAATTCCAATGCAGAAGGACTCCTGCCCCAGGATCTCCTTCTCTTTGTGCTGCTCCTGCTGCTGCTGCTCTTTCTCCTCATCCTCATCCCCTTTTATTTCCAATCAAACCCGGAAAACTAATTTCCCCCTGGGGGACTAGAACTCTCGCTTTGTTTAAACTTTGGCAATAATAACTGCTGAAATATTGCAGAGCACAAGAGAAGCTGTCCTGGCACCTTAATTTGATTACAAAATTGCCAAGCATCGTGCCGGGCGATGAGCTGGGAAATATTTTCATTGCATTTTTGCGCTTGTCGCGTATCATTTTAAGCTCTTTTACATAAATTTTCCCTGCCATAAACAAATATTTTGCCGGTTTTTGGGGATGCTTTCCGTGCTGCTGCTGCCGCCTGCTTTGTCGCAGTTTTCAACTTCATTTAATTTAATTTATTTTTCAGCAGTTCGGCTGCGGGGGAAATTTATGTAACAACTTTTTGGCTGCCGTTGTTATTTGAAACTAATTTGCATAAAACGAAAGTCAAGTGTTTTCGCTTACCTGACGCACATATGTCCTGCTGCGAGGAGCAACAGGATCGGTCAGCTTTGCCGGTCATAAATTGCCCCTTGATGACTCTTTTGAAAAGGGCACAAAGCCGAGACTGCGAATCGCAATTCGATTTCATTTTTATGGCGCATAAATTATTCAGAGTTTGTCTATAGTCCATAAAATGTTGAGCTTCGTTGAGCCAGCACTAAACAGGACATCATTCTGACCCCCGGCCACTGGCAAGGAGCAACGACTGACCTTGTATCCTATCCTATCCCTTTTTTCTCTTTTTTTTTGTAAATAGACAATTTGCCCATCTTTACGCACTATTGTTTTGTATTCTCGGGGCGATGCTTTCCCTCGTTTCTTTTCTTTTTGGCTGGCATAAAAATCAGTTTAGTCCTGCGACAGCGCCTCGATTTATGCCAGAGTCCTTTGTATCCTATTTCTTCTTCTTCGTGTTTTCTCTGCTGGTGTTTTTGTGTGTTGCCAACATTTTTACGACTAAATCGAGAGAGAGCCACAAAACGTTACGGCAAATCACTTTTCAGCTTCAACTTTTTCCCAGCTCCGAACATGGCATATATGGGCATCGTTTAAAAACAATTGGAGCTTAAAGCGACCATCGAATACAATGTTGTTGATTGTCTTTAAGGAGTCACCCCAATGAATAGTAAATTCCTAATCTAGAGGAGGGTGAGAAAAAAAAACCTTCTCCTTGGATAAATTCAATTTAATTTCCATTGGTTTTTAATCCATTTAAGATTTTCTTTCTTTCTCTGCCTTGGCTCCGACTTATTGAAACTGCAGCCTCATTGTTTGCCCTCCGAGCATTGCATAAAAACAAACAGCAATGATATTGCACTTTTCGGTATTATTTGCCAAAAGCAAAAAGGATAAACAAGTCGGAGAAAGAAAAGTGATTGAGTGGCTCCAATTAGTTGCTTCTAACTGGTGGATTTTTATCATAAGCAGTGAGATTTCCGAGAGAAAAGTACATAATGGCATAAAATAATAATAGAAATTCGAGTTAATTGGAGTTTTAGAGACGTTCAACTTGTTTAAAAATAAAGAAAAAATAAAGACAAAATGTTATTTAGTCATAAATGCTATTTCTTAAGAAAAGAAAAGATTTAAAACAAAATAAACACAGAGATTTATTATTCAACAAATATTTATGTTGCTTTTAAGATGGATTCGACTTTAGCACAATAAAATTTAAAATTTTTAAAATTATTCAATATTTTAATACAAAAACTTAATATTTTACAGATCAATTTTACATCATTTATTGAAAATATAAAAGGTTTAAAGTTAGAAAATAACCAATTTCATATCAAAAACAGGCGGCATAATGTATGAATAAATAAAATTTAATTTTACATAAAAAACTGACAACAGTCCCCAGTTAGTTGTTCGCCAGACAAAATGGAGGACCAAAACGAGGATAAATTCCCGGGGAAACTAAGAGGAAGGAAACTTGGCAGGCTGGCAGGCGGAGAGAAAGAAAACTGTTTTGTTTGTTTGCCTGCTCGTCGTGTGGCATATTTGAGCGTATTTGCACAAAATACGTGAAATTACGCGAAAACTTCAGTCTGCTCTCGTGTCCTGCCAACTGTCCTTGGGTTCGTCCTTTCCCCTAAAAACCCACCCAACAAAAAAGCGAAAGAAAACTTCAGCTAAGTGCCTGCTGCGAAAAGAAGACTGGGTTGCTTTGCATTTAATTTCGATGTCAAACGGTGGCTTAATCTCCGGGGACCCACCGGGCGTATGCGCAATATTTTCATGCGAACTTGTCCTTTGTTTAATCTTTGGCTGGGGCATTCATTGAGTGTTTCCCTTTGCCATTTCACTTTATAAGCGAATTATTAATGAGCTGCTTGCCATATAAGTTAATAATCCGCTGAGCGTTAAACACAAAAAACAGGAACGAACACTTTATGCCCGAGCCGGAGCGGAAATCTCATTTGTCATGCTGCTGCCTGGCCATTTATCAGTTGGCATTTAAAAAGCCATTAAAACCGAATCCGGCACAAGAGAAATTGAAAAAAAAAATAAAATGAAAAAATGGAAAACTGTATGCAAAAAAGGAATCCTGCCATCAACGAACCTTGAAGTCGACTCCTGCGAGCCGGTGAACTGGCGAACCTGTTTCAGTTCCAATTCGATTCATAATTTAAAACCCGACCAGCCGACCGAGTCAGACCAATAAATTAATATAAAAATTCCTCACGCCCAGCCAATAAGTGAACATTGAAGCGTTTTATCGCCCCGGCCAGACTCGCAGGATAACTGCCAGGAGACATGGACAGGACGAGCCCACGCAGCGACGACGGCAGCAGCGACTTCTTGAGATCGTGAGATGTCTGAGATGCCGGCACACTCGAGCCGTTTGCTTTGGACTTGGAAATTGGAACTTGGAACTTGGGAAAGAGGAACCTGGGAACGCAGGACCTCTTTCCTTGGGACTCCTCCGGGGCCATTGTCGGCCACTTGGCCAGACATTTGTGGTATGCGCAAATAGAACATGGCATAAAACGGTCGAGGGAGAGCCTCCCTTACAAAGCCATTAAACATTTATGGCCACGCGGAGGTGGTCGAGGCTTGAGCAGAGCCTAGGATCCTTTGGCTATTTCATTGTCTGGAAATAAATGTAACAAGTCAAATAGCTACGCATACCAATTGCCGGTGCTATGTCTTTGGCTATGGTAAATTGTTAACCGACTTCATTTGAATTTAACCATGGTCGTTCGAAGTTTGTTTGGCTTTCTGGAGTTTGATTTAGGAGAACGAGATTCTTGACTTTGTAAGTGAGGAAGGGATTATCCTTTTCTTGCTAGTTACTTCTTTTTATTTAATATAAAAATATAAGTTCAATATCTTGACCTGTTTATTAATTAAAACCAACACTTAAATCGTTGGCAGCCATCGATTAATTTGACAAAAGTTTAGCCGCAGCCTCACTCTTAAATCTGAAGCCTCCTCTTTCCTCAGTTAAAAAGTCAAGGAAATTTTTCCATGTGACTGGGAAAAGTGCACAAAGTCCGGAGAGGTAACCTGCGGTAACCGGCAACTTTGTTAATGGTTTTGTCATAAATTTTAATTCGATTGCATCAGCCAGCAGACGCCGGGGCTGCCATTCAAACTGGGCATGAAAAATGCATTAGTCGGTGCAGTTTCAGGACTCCAGGACGTCGAGGAGCCGGAGGCAAAAGTTTTTGATGGTGCGGTTGCCCACGGAGACTGGTTCCGTACACACACACACAAGGCAAACCGCAGACACAGTCTGTTGTTTGAAGACTCAATTAATTTATGCAGTGTGAAGTAAAGTTTTCGGGTATCTGGGAAAGCCTTAAAATTGCATTTAAAGGAAATGAAGGAGGAAAGAACGAAAGAAAGGAGCTGAGCTGCCCTCAATTACAGTGCAGGAAATGCGCTCAATTAATGAATTTTAAATGCATTCTCATTGTCACTTCCGCACGCAGCCAGGCAGGCAGGCAGGCCTGGGCCTGGCACACGCTGCGTATGCGCAACGCGTTATTTGCCAGTCAACCGCCAAGCCAAGTCAGTCAGGCGGGGGCCTGGGACGTGGCAATCCGCGGCTGATGAAGGATAAAGGACACTGCGGCACCATTATCTCCGCTGTGAGGCCTTCAGCCAGCACATCAGTCTGCCCATGAACAGTACAGTGGAACAGGAGGCAAACTTTATTTGGAACTTTAGTGAGAAAAAATGTGTAAAACATAAATTTATGGTTAGTTTTCGAAACTATTATTATTTCTTTTTATCCTTTTCATCTTTGGGCTTGGCTTTCTTGTCGTCCTTGGCCTTCTTATCTTCTATATTTCCTTTCACTTCTTTCGTATCCTTAACTCCACTCTTAGACTTGGCCTCTTTTTTCGGATTCTCTGGCTTCTTGTCACCTTTCTTCTCCTTGTCTCCCTGCTGAGAATTGGCCTCCTTTTTTAGATCCTCTAACTTTTTATCCTCTTTTTCTTTGTCTTTATACTCGGGTCTTTATAAAATAATTCTTGTTTTACTTTCAATTAAAAAAAAGTTAATGAACTTGAAGCACTTACAAGTCGTAAATGGACATGGGATCTAAGTAGATTTCGGGCAATATGAATTTGGGAAATGCAAGCAGATCGACTTCTTCGCTGCCACCAAAGCGCAGAGTCAGCTTCTCAAGGGCCTCTTTTAGTTCCTTCTCGTACTCAGGTGTAGGATCAACGGGCTTGCCCGTGGGGCTCTTCAGGCGATACTCCCGGACCTTGTCGAGAAAGGCCTGGTAAACGGGATCCTTGTGAACTATCGGTGGCTTGTCGCAAAAGCAACGGCGCCAGGCCGGACTTGATTTAAGGATGCGAGGAAGCATTTCTATATTTTGTTAATATTATGAACTCTCTCGTTTCGTTTGGTTTTTTAGATAGAAAGTTTTATCTATAACTACTAGATATTATATGACTTTTTATTCAATTATTATGAAATCAAACCCACTGTACCCTGTGAAAGGTAAATGCGTGCAGTGCCTGAAAAAGCCAGGCGGCGCCCACATTAACTACAAGGATAATGTCGCCCCGGCTTCTGTCCACCCGCTGGCTGCGGCATGAAAAAATAACAAGAAAATGCCTGGCATCGTTCATTACGATCCTGGGCTGCCTGGCCTACAGCCCTTTAGCCAGGTGCGTGGCCAGGATGAGATGGGAGAGGGGAGAATCAGCAGGAGCAGCAGGCACAGGAGCTGCGGAGACGAGCGACAAGACAAGACATCCGAAATGTTTTATTGTTGTAACTGTCGCCCGGCGGCATAATATATAGTCTGGGACATATCCTGGAGCGCGATATCCTTCGCCGCTGACACAAATCACATGCAACCTTTGGCGCCCCTTTTGCTCCAGGACAACTCCAGGACGAACGTATGAATGAAATGGGGACGAGTTCTGGGGATTTTTCGGTGTTGGTCGTACGTGTCCTGTCTTTGGACTTGCGGCATGCTCCTCCAAATTATGTACGCTTAAAGGGGGTGTCCTGAGTGTCCTTTGTCTGCGTTTGTCGTCTTCCGTTTTAGCAAATGTTTTGTTAGCGCCGCCCCGGCCGCTCCTTTCTCGAGGAGCCTTGCAAAAATCATTGCGGAAGCGGAAGCGACAGGAGGAAAACCACAATTCGAGGGTGTCCTGTATCCTGCATCCTGTGTGAGGGACTGTGTGTGTGTGTCTTGAGTGGCACGTGTCCCATATATATATATATATCCACCTGACCACTTTGTCATCGGCTTGAATTAGGACTATTCAATTTTCATTATTAAATAATGCCTCGGCATTGATGCGGACGTGCCCGGGTGCTTGCCGAAAATTAAATGCACATCGGAATTTATGAGCCTCGGAGACCGAATGACAAATAGTGCGTGTCCTTGCCAGGACTCTCTCTATCCCCACTCAAGGTGAAACTGTAATTAAATTTGTCCAAATTCAGCTGCACATCCTGGCCCATAAATCTGGGCCTAATCTATGGCAGCGCCAACATGAAATCCAGAATATATACGCCCCCAAAAACCGAACTCCTTGCGTCGCAGCGATAAATCAAAACCAAATTCACATAATTTTTATCGTTTTGCACAATTTTGCA
Source organism: Drosophila anomelani (assembly GCA_035045905.1). NCBI lineage: Eukaryota > Metazoa > Arthropoda > Insecta > Diptera > Drosophilidae > Drosophila > Drosophila anomelani. The sequence continues at coordinate 19,778,141 of JAWNOO010000165.1, forward strand.
TATATTCGAGTGTGTGTGTGTGTGTGTGTGTGTGTGTGGAGTTGGCTCGCTTCGGTTTTCCAGTTAAACGTTTCAATAAAGTCGAGCACCTGTCAATAAATCGAAATTGCCTCTCGTATTATTTTTATCGGCTACGTTTCGTTTACATTGCACAAGATGCTTCACTTCAGCATTGCCAACGGCCACGCCTTGCTCAGATATATGTATCTGGCGACGATATAGAGCTAAGAAAACACTGGGAGAATTATCTTATAAAATTTATAATTTAAAATAAATCAAAAGTCACATAGAAACAACTATAAAAATGTTTTAGAAAGTCAAAAAGGCTCTCCTTCTTAAGACTGACTATTATCTCTTTTAATTTCCATTTTTCCCAGTGTAACTTATACACACTCTTAGCCCTAACCCACAGACATATGTCTGTATATATCTGTGTGTTAAGGAGAAGCGGAAAGGCGACCTTAGCTATCTCTCACCGCCTCGCCATCGTCCTCGTCATCGCCATCATCTTCTTCCAGTTGAGCGGTTCCTGCGGGTCTCCTCCACACGTCCTGCAATCTCTCCTGTGGTTTCCAGTTCTCTGCCTGCCAGGTCTCGTGCCCTGCCATCTGGGTTGCCATCCTCAGCTTTGTCTTAGCACACTTTTAGTCTTATTTCTTTTTTTTTGTGGATGGTCGACGAGTTCCGTTTTAATTCAGTTTTCGGCAATCGAATTGTGGACAGTTTTCATGGCTTTAATTACAAGGAGCTTTGGTCTTTGAAGTTCCGCCTTTAATTTTAATCCACTTGCGCTTAAAAGCGACCGAGTTTTACCAAAAGTACCAAGGATTTTTATGAGCTCTCCTGCCTTATGAAAATTTAATAAGCCCGGGAATGAGGCAGGCTCCTGCTCCTCTGAAGAAATCGCATAATGAGAGTGGCAGCCAGGCAAGCAGCAGCACCAAACAAAAAAGAAAAGATATATATAAACAAAATCGGAACATGCCAGGGCATTCGTTCTCTCCTTTTCATCCAAGATTCCCAGCTCAGAATCCGACTCCTTGGACACCCACCCCTGTCCACATATGTCATGTAAAAAGATTGTTTAACAAGCAGAGAGCTCAAGGGGGGGGTAAGGGGGGGAAAGCTTAAAAATGAAATGCGTTTCTCGTTTTCACATGGCTGCCATTGGATAGCTCACAGTGGGGTCAAAAAGTCACAATTATAATTAATGAGCCACCAGGAGTGAAGGGATTTCAATGGGACTAAGGTTAAATTATACATTGTACTCATTTCTTTTAAGATTCTTACTCAATTTTTGTTTATTAAAACAATAAGGATAATAGTTTCCTTAGTTCAATTATAGAGAAGAATTTTCTAATATTTTTTATTGTATTTTTAAATATTTTACAATTCCAGGAAATGTTTTATGTCATAAAGTCAGCGGTGTAAAATCTCCCAAAATAATCCCCAGAAAATAATAATATTCCCTAACACGAAGAACACTTTTTTAAGTAATTCTCAGAAAGATTTAGCCTTCAATAAAAATCCCTTAAAAAATAATCCATCACTTTTCAGCCCACTGTCGCCTCCTGTATCGTCCTTGTGCGAGACGTTGCTCTCGTTGGTGCCGAGCCAACAAACAAGCGAAATATTATTTACGAGCTGTCAAATCCCAGTTAACATGCCTTATACAAGGACCAAGGACGTCTTCAATGCGTATGTATTTGTGTGTGTGTGCCTCCTGTACACACGTATTTGTTTGCTGCGGTCGCATAGTTCGCTAAGAGACAGCTGAAGATGCGCCGCCACAGTTACAGATACAGATACAGATTAACAGCTACAGATACAGGAAACACTGGGCGAAATATATATTATAAAAAGCGTAAAATTGCAATGGCTTTGCAAAGAGAATTATCATATAAAATTTGTAATATTTAAGATAGAAAATAATATTTTCTTAGCTAACAAACTAAATTCTTAGAAGATTTCCTTTTTCCTCCGAAAACTTTGTAAGAATTTCTTGATTTATTTTCATTTTAAACCTAGTTTCAGTTTTCTTCTGATTTTTTGCTCTCTAAATTTTTGGAGTGTTTAAAAACCGCCGCACTTTGAGATACTCTTTGCGGCTCGACGCTGCAAACAAACAAAAAAATAAAAGTGTGCCAGTCCGTCTCGCCGTAGTCAAATGCCGGATCCTTGGATCCTGGGATCCTTGTTCCCTTGCAACGGTCTCCGAGCATAATAAAATAAAAAGCATAAATGAAAGCGAGGCCGGGGCCACGAATATAATTTAAATTTATGTACTTGTGCGCGTATTTATTTGTGCGTTTGGCTTTTATTTCCTTCGTCTCTTGATTTGTTTGCCTCGCTGGCCCGTCGTCTGCTCTCCCGACCGCCTTCCCGCTTTCCCGCAGCAGAAAGCATTAAATTCAATTTGCTTATGTGAGTATCTGTGTGCCTGCCACTCAGCGTCAGTTACAGCGAGGAGGAGGCGGCGGTGGCAAAGGCGGAGGTTGGGGGGCAAGGCCATGCCAATGCCGGCGACCTGTTGTGTTGTTTAAGGAATTACTTAACATGGTAAAAGGATGTGTGTGTGCCCTGCTTATGCATGTATGTGCTTAATAAATATTTCGGTGGGTCCTTTTTTGATTATTCCCTGGAACAGTCACATAAATGGGTAGCAAAAATATGTCGGGAGAGTTTAAAGAAAAGAACAGAAAATTAATCTAAACTCTATAAATTCTTCTACAGATTATTTTGTAAAAAATAATATCAAACAAGTAAGAAAGCTACAGTCGAGTGAGCTCGACTGTGAGATACCCGCTACCCATACTTAAACCAGAAAAGCGTCAGTACGCCAGAAAAAACAGTTAATACAATTTTGAACATAACGGACAAATGGAAATGCAAGTGTAATATGCATGTGATTGTACAAAAATACATACACATGTATCTATGTGTGTGAAAACGCATCATTATTGCATTCAAGCGGATAATAATTATTACCATTTATTAAAATTGCTTCTCGAATATCTTATAAGATTCTTTTCCGAACACAACCACAGAACTGATAAGAATATTTAGTTGGTCTAATTGGTCAACCAAATGAGGCATGCTGCCAGCAGCCGTTTGTGGCCATACAAAATTATTTCTTTAATAACTTCGACAATTTTTATCTGATCGCAACCAAATTTTCAGGGATCACACAGACTATAGTTCTTAATATACATACCGAAATTCGCGACTCTAGCTTTAAAATGATACGCTTAATACGCTTTTTTATGATTTGCGGGGGCGGAAGTGGGCGTGGTAAAAATTTGAAACAAACTTGATCTGCGTGCAAGCATAAGAAATACTGTCGAAAAAAAATTAGAGCTCTATCTCTTATAGTCTCTGAGATCCAGTGTTTCATACGGACAGACGGACAGACAGACAGACAGACAGACAGACAGACAGACAGACGGACATGGCTAAATCGACTCGGCTGTTGATCCTGATCAAGAATATATATACTTTATAGGGTCGGAAATGCTTCCTTCTACCTGTTACATACATTTCCTGCCGGCACAAAGTTATAATACCCTTCTACCCTATGGGTAGCGGGTATAAAAATATATATTTCAGTTACTCAAAAAATTTATCATTCGCTAAATTTCGGCTATCGCTTCTCGAGAGTTTTTTCCTCTCATGACAAATTTTTCACGCACTGTTGCTGCCCCATTGTTGAACCGAAAAAGCGTGTAAGATTCGCCTGCCAGTGAGTATGTGCCTGACAATGACTGTATGCGTGTTTGTGTCTCTGCCATCAGGACAAGTTTCTTCTCAAAAAGCGAGACAAGTGGAAATCCGTTAAAGAAATACATAAAGGAGATGCTGCTGCTGCTGCTGCTGCCGTGCACATATAAATATTCACATGTGCGTTTGTGTGGACAAAGAAATGTCGTCGGCAGCAAATAAAAATTAATTGAAAAATGTTTATCAAGGACTTTGGCGGGTAAGAAAAATTTAAATGCACAGAGACACAGACAAGGAGAGAGCCAGGCAGCGGGCAAAGAGTCTGATAATTGATGAGAATATATGAAAAATATATATGGATTTTTATCCAGCATCCATCTATATGGTTTGCTGCTAAGTAGCAATGTGAAAATATAAACAATTAATAAGTCAGAGAGCTAAAAACTTCGATTATATTTATAACATTAAATAAATCATCAATTTTATCTACTACAACTTTCATTATAAATTCAATTCAAGCCTGAAATCTTTAAATTATTAACATAATTTCACAGAATAAACGTAATTATAAATTTCCCTTTAATTCACCTCCTTCAACACTTGCCTTTATTACCTAAAAACACCTCCTGTAAAAAGTACAAATAGTCAGCAGCATTTCTAAGCCATGGTTTAATCGCCGCCACAAGCAGCATGCCGCATGCCACATTCAGCTCATTTCAAATGCAGCCAAAACTCGTCCTGGCCCTCACTCACTCCCTTCCCCGTCGTTCGAATTAAAATATATTTTGTGCAAAATATTCTCGCCGAACTAAAAATTATGCAACGCATTAAAAATTTAACAAGCGCTTATCCGCTTAGTGCAACGCCTGCTGCAGCGCGCTTTCCCCCCTCCGCGATGATGATGATGCTGGGGGGAAATTGTTGTTGGTGTTTTTCCTGCTGCGCAAAACGTCACTTTCAATATTTAAATTTTGACATTTTCAGCAAGTGGCGGGTGGAGAGGGGAACTTGTCAGGGGGATGAGATACTGGGGACAATATTGCATCAATGCAAATTGGGCAGAAATAATATGCAAACATTGGCACAAACAGAATGGCAACCTAATTGGCAGCAATAACAAAGTTGCCATGCATTAGCGACCGAGACAGAGAATTCTCAATTACGTGTTTTGAATTTCTGTCAGCTAAGGATGGCATTAAATATTGGAATATTATGGCAAATATTGAGATGGATATGGCATGTAAATTGTACAATTAAAAAATAATTTTAACTCTTACTTTAATATCTTATAGCAATTACCATTTTATTCTTTAATATTTAACTTTATATTTTAGATTTTTCTAAACAATTTCCTTGTTCATTTTCAAACTTCCACACTTTCCACCCATGAAAATGGAAATTGAAATTTAAAATTTACGCTCGCCAAAGACATGCTGTGCACATGTATCTCAATCTTAATACCAGCTGCCATTTTATCCGGGGATTAAGCAGTTGGGCTGTGGCTGTGGCCACGCCCCCGCCATTAAAGTAGTTCCCCTAACTTGGTTAGAATTAATATTTAGCTGTGCGCAACTTTATTTGCAGTTGCTTGCCTTAACCTCCTCCCCCCCCCAACCAGCCAGCCAGGCAGCATCAACAAAGTGAGCAAAGTATCTGCGGTTGCAGCCGCTCCTTGTATCTGTATCTGTAGCTGTAGCTGTATCCATGGGTGGGTGTGTGCGTTGGTGTGCGTGTTTTAAAATGCAACAGATGCGCCAAATTAATGCGACCATTAAATTGTATTAGCGTGTGCAAAATGTAAAGCGCATTTGCTGGCAGATTGCTTCAGCCAAGTGGTAGAGAGAATCCTGTCGCTACGTCTGCCTTTTGTATTGAAAACAGTGAGAGAAAATGTGTAAAAATAAAGAGGATAGCTTAAAGAATGCTTAAAATTTTATATTAAAGTCTAAGAAATTTTCTTTCGAATTTTTAAAATAGTTTTTAAAAACTTAAACGCAAATATTTAAAGAGTTCTTAGGGCAGCCCACTCGTATTTAATTCCAAATATATTTTTAAACCTAAATATATAGGTTCCTTAGTAGCTTTTAAACAATTTGGTTAATTTTACAAATTTTTCCCACTAGAAAAGTATTATTTAAATATATTTTCTGAGACTTAAAGAACGTATTTCGTTACTTAGGCCAAGAGTACATCTTCTCGAAGGCCTGACAAAGTCTTCCTGTCTTAACAAAAATTCCCTAAAAATAGTATATACATTTTCTCTTATTATAAAATTTGTTTTCAGTGCATTTCTCTGTGTGTTCGTGTGTTACCAGAGTGCAAATGCATCCGCTCGCAAGCCCAAAACCCGCCAGCACCACCGCAGTTGTGCTGTGCGTCGTTGTGCGTTGTATTTGCTGCAAATTTGTGTGTGAATAAACATGAGAGTCGTTGCATTAATGCGCATACAAAAGCCAACAGCGCCGAGTCCTTGCCAACGTATCCTCCTCTATCCCTTTTTCCCGAGCAACAAGGATTTAAATATCCCAGCGGGACGAGGAGCGAGCACGGATATAGAGAGCTGCTCAATGCTAAAATATCACACAGCAGCAGCGGCGTCAAGTTTATGTGGCATGCCACAAAGTACACAGATACATAGAGCCGCCATAAGGGAGGGGAAAGTGGGGTACTGGAAAGGTGGGAGTGGTTCGGAGAAAGATACAAAACTGCATTTGCCGCCTTTTTGCGCGTGTTTGCACTTTTCACTGCCTTCTTATTAGTGCAGCTCCAACGCCAACAATGCGGCAACAAATACGAATGAAACTAAATTTTTTTGTTTAAACGAGCCAACAAATATGTATAATGGGGGAAAAATGTACATTGGTCTCAAATAACCCAAAAATAAACAAAAAAAAAATGGTATTATTTGAACAAATGCCTTTGGTTTAATTATTCTGAAAGCCTGAAATGGCAGGAGAAAAATATGGGATAAAAGATATGCCTACGGTTTTGTAATTTTTGTGTAATTTAAACTGATTTGGGCATTTTTATTTTAATAAAATAATTATAAGACAAAATACTTCAATTTTTCTTCATAAAAAAATCTTTTAAATTAGCAAACATTTAAAATTTCCATTTAATATTAATCTTTTCCAATCCCAACGTATCCTTTATTTTAAAGATATTTCTATCTAACTTTCGGCATGTATTTCTTGCCAAAAAAATATATATAAACATTAAAATTAAATACATTTACTTTGTAAGTCCCCAAGAATAGTTTTCTTTCCATAAAACACAAAAGCTTTCAACTGCCAGGGGGGAGGAATGGAGCGGAAGTCCTGCCCCGCCAGTCACAGATACATATTTATTCATTAGCCATTTGGCGTAATTTGTTGCCTAGCTTTCGGCGCTCCACGAATCGTGTTTGCAATAATTGCTGCAACAATGCAACAAGCAACTCCCGAGGAGGGGTGCTTTTGGCCCACACTAATAGGCTTCTAATTGGGCATTCGACGCCTTTTTGTTTGCAGTTCTTTCCCCGCTCCCTCTATCTATTTCTGTTTGGTTTTTTTCTTTGTACTTGTTGTCGGCCATTATTCGCCATTTCGGTATTCCAATTAAAATGCATCTGGTGGTGATGTATCCGCACTTACGCCACCGGCGGTTGCTAGTAATTTTAGCCACATATTGGCAAAGTGCCGCAAATACAAGCAGCACTAGAGTTGCCCTTAAGCCGCACGCAGAGCTCATTAGAGTGAACCAAATCTGTGCTTAGTGGGGGGTGAGTAAAGTGGGCCCAAAGGGTGGCACGGCACGACGTTCCTGGGTATTAGATCCATTAACAGTCTGTACCTGCTTGATTATACATTTTCCAGAGGCAGCCCCCCCAAGGAGGAAGTGATGCTGCTGCAGAAGACTTGCACAGAACCAAAGATGTGAAGATGATTTTCATTATGATTTTGAGAAAATATACTTAGTTTGTACATATTATAATACTGCTATTTTTATTAAATCCTCAAAATGAACTGTTTTGATAATAAAAAGTATCTGTGAATGAAAGGAAAATTGCTTTAAAGAAGTCTTCCTCTAATTATTATTCTTACTCGTGACTAGCTTCTTCTTTTATTTTATGAACATTTTTCCCCCCAAAATTCGTAGTTCTTTAAACCAGAAATTATAGATAGAAATTATATTTCTCTCTCTGTTTGCTCCTGTTGATCTGCATTATCGGCTTACAATATACTTTGACGATTCTGTGCGAAAAGAAGCGAACCGGAACGGAGTATCTAATGCATACGGTTTTTGGGGGGTTTGGGTCATGTTTATGCCCCACGCCTGTTGCGGTCATAATTATATTAATGAACACACTGTATCACGTGCCCTACAACCCTCCCACACGCAGATGCACATTGCCACAGACAGGCGGATTGTATCTCACAGATACAGAACAAAGCACTGTGCATATATTTGCATAGGAATATTAATGCCATAATTATTTGCCACATGGACACAATGCACAAGATGTATGCAATATTTAGCATGTCAGTTAGCTGGGTTATTGCACTGGGAAAAATGTAATAAAATAAATAAGAAATTTTCCTGTGAATGTATATTTTTATATAATATTTAGGAATTATTTTAACTTACTTAGTTAGCAAGAAAACTGCTCTTGCAGTTATAGATGGGGCTTCGAAATAGACTTAATTTGATATCATTTTATATTTACCTGTAAAGAAAAACATTAATGGAGATAAATTAATTAGAATATTTAATGAAAAGTATTTATTTTGTTAGATATTTACATTATTTTAATGCCAAAATATAACCAGGAAAATTAACAGAAGGCTGGCTACATATTAAAAATTGATTTAATTGTTTTAATACAATATTTCAAATCAAATATTCATCCCACTAAGTTCAGAACTCTAATATTCCTTCTCCCTTATATATATTTTCTCTCAGTGCATCTGTCTCAGTGTTTATCTGTGTGATGGCCTGGCTGTCTGTCCCCTCTGCGGCTGCCGCTGTAATTCCAATTGCATTTCGCTCATTGAAGCAGCTCGAGCGGCTGTGAAATATTTCGGCTTCACTTGCCAACTGATGCATTGTTGCAAGTTGGCCAGTTATTCCAATTGTTGTTGCTGCTGTCATTACTGCTGGCCAGCTATTTTGGGGTTTTGCGTTATGTGTCGACACACACATACAAAGATAGAACGCACTAATGCATAATGTAACTCAATTAATTTGGCCCAACAATTATTTCAAGTAAATATTCGGAAGAAGAATTTCAGCCGCATTCATGCAGCAGTCAATTCCCCTTTCGTCCTTTACCCTTTGAAAACAAATTTCCTTATTCCCGCAGCCACAATTTCGGTCAGTGACTACTGAACCATCCATTTATATACATATATATATATGTATGTATATTTATTAATCTGTAATTTCTGCTAATTATAAGGTAGATGAAATATTTACACTCAGTTGATGGGTAATTGCTAAGCTGTGAGTTTTGCAGAACAAAGTAAAGCAATGTATAAACTACATTTTGTATCTATAGAAATATTCTTACACACCATTGATAAATTTTTAAATATATAAATTATTATAGTTTTAGGAGAAATTTAATTAAATTCCTTGTCATAAATGCCTGGCACAACGACATTCAATTAATATGCCCTGGATTTCTATGGGGGTTGGCCTTAAAGTGGTGACTTCCTAACCCATTTAGCTGCTTGCCCATTAGGCCTATAGGAATGACCCTCTAACTCTGGATACTCCCCCTCGATCGGTGATGGCCACTTCTGCTATCGACTGAATTCCATTGTTCCCGGATATAGATTATATAGAAAACCTTTTTGCCACCCCTGCAAAAAGAAAGAGAAACGAGTCAGAGTGGGAGAGGCATCATGCCGTGAAATAAACAAGACCAGAAATAAACAAGCAGCCAAAAACAGAGGCTTACTAAAAGGGGGTGAAAATCTATCAAAGAACTTTATTATAATATGCTTTATTAAATTTCTATTCAGAATTACTTGCAGAAAAACTATGGGCTTGTTTAAAGATCTCTTTCAGACACAACAGACAAAAACCTTCATTAATATCTATTAATAATCAAATCAGGCCCCATAAACTATATATTCTATATTCCAAATATTTCTAAAAATTACATAAAATACTAAATCCCCTTTAAATGCATCATCCCCACGCTCCTGCCCACTTGGCAATGTGGTGCATAATGAATGGAGTGCATTTGCAGCGGTGGTTGAATGTTGTGGGCGATGGCGGTACTTCGGCTGCCATCTGTGGGATACTCACTAAGTGCGGATTAAAGGTGAAATAACGCAGTTCTCCAAACCAAAAAGGAGCAGCAGCAGCAGCAGCACGAAGAGCAACCACCAAAGGCAAACAATATCCTCGGGGAAAGCGAGGGGGTGGTGGAAACTGCGACTGCGGATTGCGAACGATCCAAAAGCATAATGCCTTGCATTAGCGTGCAATTTGCTCATTTCCAGTCAGCCTGCCTGCCACTCGTCGTAGTTTACGTCTGCTGCCCGGGAACCCCCGCCGCGGAGTACTTAACGCTAATCCAAAGCAGGTTTTTCCCCATCCCCTCCAGCAGCCGCGACAGTATAGTATTCCCCGGCCTGCCATTTGTTTATCAAACAATTCCAATATGCTTGTGAAACTTAATATTAAATCTATCTTTTGCAGTGCAGAGAAGAAAATTGAAGCTTTAGATTTGATTTAAGAAGGATTAAAGGGGCAAGAAATTTATTTTAATATTTATCTGAATATTTTATTAGTAAAAGTAAAAGTAGATGTTTTTCTTAACATTTATGGTTTGTAACTAAATTGGACTTGTTAGGTTCTTTAAAATAAGCTTGTTTATAAATAAAATCCTTCTCAAAAATATATTAATTTCAGAAATATTTCATTCTATTATTTAATCAGTGTAACAATGACTTGTAAATTTTTTCCTGTGCATTACAAACACCCCTTCTGCCTGGACTTTGTTTTATTGCATAATGGGTGAAGTGTCTGTTCTGCTGAGTTCCGTTTTTCCCCCTGTTTGTTTAGGATTAGAGACCGAACCCAGGCCTGGATGGATTTAACAACTTGCATCTTTGGTGCGTGTGAGGGTCGCCTCTAGCTGCCCGACCCTTGACCCTGAGCTCTAATTTGAGTTTGACATTTATGTCAATATTTGGTCAGTCATTGTTCGCCGGCACACACATGGAAAGGCAACACACACACAGGGGTTGGCCCTTATTATATTGTTACGCTCGGTGTCCTCATTGTCTCTCTTTTGCAGAGTCTCTTTGCGGTTGGCCACATGCGGGTGCGGGTCCCCGCCTCGTCCACTAATATAAATTTATTGCACACACTAAAATACAATTAAATAAATTATGAGATTTACTCATTTTCCTTCAAAGACTAAGCCTAGTCGCTTCTGTTCCCGGGAAATTACCATGAGACCGAACAGGGGATAATCAGCAGGCAGGCCAGCCAGCCAGCCAGCCAGGTGAGCGAGGCTATATCCTACAGGATCCTCCCGACCTGCTGGATATGGGGGGTCCAAAGGATTTCTATTAAAAGCCACAACAAAGTAGCGCAAAGTAAGACAAAGTAGACACTTCCCCTTCTGCGCCAGTAAAAGCGCAACATGTTGCCTCAAGTAGCAGTAGCACAGCCCAGATACAGATACCAGGATACGGATACGGATACGTCCGCCGGCCGCCGCCACCACCATCCCGCGGAAGGTACGTACAAATGGCCGGAGCACCGACTTCTTTGCCTACTTTGTCTGCCGGGGCGCCGGCACCTCATCTACATGGTAACGAACGAGACACACCCGCCCCGAAAAACCCCCTGTAAATTATGGAGCTGTGCACGTCTGGTCATTAAGCCAAATAAAACCGGCACAAGATTTATACACGCGCCAAGGAATGGATCCTTCTTTGCAGGGGTAAGAAGTACACTAAGGAAAATGAAAGAAATATGCAATAATTTTTATCTAAAAAAGGTGGTTTGTAAAACTGTTTATAATATTAAAGATTCTGTTAGTTTGTAAAAATTTTAAGGCATTTTTAAAGTCTCTAAATTACCAGTAAGATATAAAACAAACCTATTAATTAGTTTATTGTTTATTTATTCCTTCTCCATTATTTTTCTCCCTGTGCTTTAAGGAAATAACTGGCAACAGAAGGCTTCCTGGCAACAGGCAACTTTCAAATGGACTCGGACTAGTCTCGATTTTTGGGTGCGGTTGCGCGTTGCGTTAACTTTTTGATATAAATTTGCAGCTGCTTGTGCTCACGGCTGCGGCACTTAATTTTCCAGGTTCTCCCCCCGCCACCATTCTTTTCGACTCCATTCTGTGTATGGACTCTATCTGGGGTCCCATTTTCCTCTATCTCCATTTGAGTGTCTGACTCCGCGACACGTGCAGGCTGGTGCCCAGGTGCCCAGGTGCTCCTGCTCCTACTCCTACTCCTACTCCTGCACCTGCAGCAACAGTTAATCTTAGTTACGTTTAGTCGGCTGGAAATAAAGCCACATTTGGACCGTGTCTCGCGAATGGGGGACATCTATTTGGAATGGCCTAGTCAGAGTCAGACGCAGACGCTTTTAATAAGATCACGTAATTTATTTAATTTGAGTTGCTTTGCGTGTGCATGGCCTTGTTTATTCCTTGGGCAGGAATAAAAGGATCAATACATGCAATATTAATGGGGTTACTGGGAATAGGATTATTCGGAAAAACGTCTATTACAGGAAAAGCAAGGAAAATGTATTGCATTTTGGTGGCATTAATGGGCTTAATGGGAATATGATTACACGCAAAACTTCAAAGGGAATATTACAAATCATAGTTTACCTTTTAATACATTTTTAGAGAAATATTAAATCCTTTAAAAATCCTTCAAATAAATTCTTAACATTTCCATTGCCTTCAAATCTGTTATTGCCTAAGACAGCACTTTAAAGTTTAATAAACTTTATCAAACTGCACTCGAAATCAAGTTCCACTCGGCGATACAGCTGCAAGCTCTACCGATCTTCATTTCGATAACTTTTCTGTGGGCAGGACCAAGGAGACGAGGCTGGATTCAGAGGAATTGCCTGGGAGTTAAGCACACATTTTGGTCTGGCAAGTCAACAAAGTGGCGCCGAAACTTTATCTAACACTTTGCAGCTTGGCCAGATACAGGGCCGCCTGGAGGGGATTCCCCCGGAATCCATTGCCGAATCTCGGGTTTCAAGTGCAGCCGGAATGCGTCACGCACTGGTGGAAACCAAACCCCAGCCCCAGCACTTGGCCCATTGTTTTCGGAGTGGTTATGGGAGGAGCTGGCAGGATGAAAACTTTCTCGCACACTTGGTGCAGTCATAAAAGGAGAACACAACTTACTAGTAACCGGCAACAAAATCCGTATCAAAGGCTTGGCATAAACCAAGCCCGGCAGCAGCAGCAGCAGCAGCAGCAACTGCAAATGGCCAAAAGCCCAAAACTAACTGCTAAATGGTTTGCTGCGGACTTTTTACCCAAATGCGCTCTAAAAATTGCCGCACACACACTTTTCCAGGGGCCACGCAACTTGGCTCGTAAAGTCCTGCCTGCGAATTGCCATTTTATTTAGCAGCAGGACCTTTAAGACTTCGACAAGATGCTCAAAAGTTGGGCAAAAGAAAAGCTCACAAAATCTGATACAAAATGTGCCACCTTTTTGGGGAGACACACAGAGAAAATACTTTTGGCAATTTTTCAAGTAATTACTTAGAGGGGGAAAAGTTGTTTAAGGACTCTGGGTCAAGGGGGATATATTTAAAGAAATAAATTGTTAATTAAAAACTCATAGAGATCCTGTCAAAGCCTAAAGTGGGCTAGGATATAGAGACTTTTTTGATAATCTGTAAATTCTTTAATTTATGCCATAAAAATTCCATAGATCAATTTTCAATGAACTATTTCTATAGTTTTTATATTTTTATAAATAAATAATCATTAATTCTTTATAAATTCCCAATTTCCCTCTCTGCACCATAACTGTGCCAGCTAAAACATCCTTAAACTGCCACAATTCGCATTCAAACTTAAAAGTTTAACTGCAGGGTATCCGCATTGTCCTCACCCCACCCTAGGATCTCTGACTATTGTTTGTCGCCATTGTTTTTGTCCTTTGTTCCAGTTGCTTTTAATTTTCAGAGAGTGTTTCGCCGAGTGCAGCTGGAGTTGCTGCTAAGCATCGCTTTTTTGGCGCAATTTCCAATTTGCAATTTGCCCCCGAGGGCGCCATAATTATTTTGTTGCAATTAAAAGTCTTGACACTGCCAGAGGCAAAGGAAGAAAAAGAAGTGAAATTTGGCAATTCCAAACTTTAGCCAAAAGTGGAACTCAAAACCAGGACTCTCAATGAGTGATTAGCTTACTCCCGGAGTCAGGATATTGGGCGGAATCACACAAATCAAATATCAAACGATCCGCCATAAATGTTGAATGGCCATAAAATTTCAATTTGCCCTATTAATTCAGCACAATGCACAATTCCAAAATATAATATTTCACAGAGTCATCCTGGTCCTGGTCCTGGTCCTTGTCCTGCTGCTACTCCTCCTCCACCACCTCCACACCCTCTGTTCTAAGCCATGGCGCAAAATTTTACATAGAACGAAATTAATTTTAAATTATGCATGACCTGCTAGCGATGCGAAACGAAGCGGAGCGCCAAACCGCCGGGGATTTCGAAAATTTCCACCTGCCAACATTAACCCAGAAAGGAGTGGAGTGGAGTGGCGGGGAGTGGGTGTCCGTATCCGTGTCCGTGTCTTCGCAGCGGAAAGGAGCTCCACCCATTCGGTGTAATTTAAACCCAGTTCCCAGTTTGCAGGAACTTAAAGACGACCCCGGGAAGTGCAGCAGCATCCGAAAGCGAGAAGAGAGAAATGGATTTTCCTTTACGAGTGGCGAGTTTTTGCATTTATTGAGTAATAAAATCGTAAATTTTCCACGCCATGTTGCAAGTGAACGAGTCCTTTCTCTCCCTCTGCCTGCCCGCAGGCCCTGCAATTGCAGGACATTCAACAAGCTCTCATTCAACGCTGACTGACTACCAGAAATGTATAAACTGAGAGAAAATAAGAAAGCTTATAAAGTTAAAAAATTATTAGAAACTTTCTTTCATATTAAAAAAATATTTTTAAATATTTTTAAAAGCCAGAAATATTTTAAAAATATGTATTTTTGTTTAGAAAGACCCGAAACCTCTTCACTTTCAGTGCATAAAAGTAACCAGGCCACAGGTACGTCGGTAGAGCACTCCTGCGGACGCTCGCTTGCCTCCTAACGAGCCGTGGCCTGGCCTGGCCAACCACCGATAGCCACCCACCCACTCAACCAGCCACCCCACCGAATAACACCCATCCCCCTACGCCCAGGAAACCCCGCAGGAAGGCTGTCTGTTGCCGCTGCCGCTGCTGCTGATGCGGCGCGATTCCTTTGTGTGCCATTGTCGAAAATTGAATTTCAAATTATTTTCACAGCTCTCTGGCCTAGTGGTGCTCCAGTCCAGGTCCTGCTCCAGCCCCCACTCCTCCGCCTGCCTTCTCTGACTGACATTGAGTCGCGGCTGTCTCAGCGGTCTCTCTGGTCTCCGTATAATCGCAGCTTTATTAATTTTTTATCGCCTACTTGTGCGGCGATTTTTTGAATTTTTATTGGAAATTAAAAATGCTAATGTCTTGGAGTGGCATGGCCAGAGAGCACTGCTGGGCATTGCGGCTTTGGGGGCTTTGTCTTGACTTGCTCTCGGCTCCCTAATGCCTTTCTAATTCGCGTTGGCAAAGATATTGTATCTGAAAGTACGCCGCCGTGGAATGACCTGTCAGAGCATATTACCCACTTTGATCTTGGAACTCCCCTCGCCTGACTCCACCGAAAAACGCTAATGATGTGGCAAATTATTATGGCAGCTGACAATTGACTGGACTTGGAACTGGGACTCCTGCTCCTGACAATACGAAAAAGAAGTTTGCTAAAAATGCATTCCAGTTGAATGGCCATTGATTTGAGTCCTGGGCTTCACTCTTGATGGGCTTTGGCTTTGACTTTGGGTCTTCCTCTCCTGCATTTATTGAAAACTTTTCACTCCGAGGAAAGGGAAAATGGTGAAAATGGAGCAGGGATGTGGGCGTCCCAATTGTCGAGCACATAAATTTCAGGCCACATGTCTGGGTCGTAACATTTAGCTTAGATGCCAAACAATTTGCCAAATTGGCCCTGGCATTATTTTTTCTGGCTAAAGGCTTTTAAATTAATAAGGCGGTGTGGGTGGGGCCTGTTTGGGTCCAGACAAAGTTTTGACAGAACAAAGCCTGAATACTCTCCCCGGGATTAGGTTTCAGGGAATATTCTCGTGGGGGCTTACTCGGCGGTTTTTATTTTTTACACAGCGAAATGTGAATAAATAATATTTAGTATTTAATTTAAATATTAAATAAAGTCTAGAAACAAAACGAAATAAATTTAAATGAATTACCACACATTCTATTTTGATTTCCAGGTTTTCTGAAGAAAATAAAATATTTTCAATATCAAACTTTAGCTATTTCCATTTCTATTTTATTGCTTAAAATAATTAATTCAATAGAAACTAGATTACATTTAATTTGTCAGCAATAAAGCCTTTCTTTTCCTGTGTAATATTAAGCGATTCATGTTTTGGGCTCTTGGGGGGCACGCCTTTCGTGCATTTTTGATTCGCGTGCCACCTGGGGGTTTATAATTCCTTAACAAAGGTGCATATGATTTGCTCAGCCGCTAAGCGCGGCCAGTCACGTGCCAAAAGGAACCGAAAAGCCAGCGGAAGCCCCTGTCCCCCTCAGAGGGGACTCCACATAGGAGAAAGAAAGTCAAATGTCATGTTTATGTCATGTTACCATTTCGTTTGGCTCCTTCTCCCCAGTTCTTCTCCACTCTTTTGCCGGGGTTTTGTACGCTTTATTTCACTCGGTATTGTTTGTCTGCTCAGTGCGCGTTTTTGCGGCACATTTCATTTTATTTGTTTGGAAATATTTCACTTACTCTGACATCCGCCAGCGACTACGACGACGCTGATAAACTTGGAGAAAACGAAATGAAATGGGACGAAAGTCTTTGCTACAGACGAGCCGACGCCAGGTCACGCACCCACTCGAAAACTGAGAGAAAATATATTTAAAAGTTCTCTAACAAAGGTTTAAGGATATAAAATAATTTAATTAATTTTTTGGAAATACTTTTGTGGAGAATTTTCAGGGATTTTATATTTAAAGAATTTGTTGGTATCTATTTTATGCCTTAAAATATATTTAAATAAATGAAAAGAAAGGGAAATGTATATCAAATAAAAAAGAGTGCCAAAGTTCAAGTTCTTCCTAATTTTCCTCAGTTTATTCACCAACCCAGCTCAGCGCCTGGAACAGGATCAGCATTCCATCTGCCATCTTGGAGGCAAGACACAACCCACATCGCTTTATGACATTTACCTTTATGACAGCTGCTTGGTGCGTGTGTTCGCCCAACTAAAATATTAATTTCCCCCTTTCGCGACTCTTCGGTTTTATAGCTTAAACACACTCGCACACAGGGAAAGCGGCACATGATTTATGGCCAGCATCGCGAATGTGCAACAGGAGGCCAAAAGGGTTCCGGGGATTATTTCCCCCGAGAATTCAATTTAGCATATGGCCAAAAAGTTGCCTTGTCTTTAATCAACATCGAAGCCAAAGCTGAGAAAATTCTCCAACAAAAAAAAAGAGAGGAAAATAAGGAAAAAAATAAAGAAAAAATTAAAAGATTAAACTAAACGCCTGGCTGCGCATTTCGGGCCATAGATAAGTAGCAGGAACAGGAGCTGGAGCGCGAGCAGCGCAGTAAAAGGAATTAATTCAGTTAAAAGTTTCACATTAAAAGCAAAAAAAAAAGGAGGAAAACAAAAAAAAAATTTAAGGGAAAGAAGCGTTTTAAAGGAAGAGCAGCCATCGGATGCGGATGGCGGAGGAAAAAGTCGAGAGTCGAGTCGAGTCGAGCAACAATAAAAATGAGAAATAAAAAATAAAAAAAATATATATATATAAGTTAAAAGGAAGAGTAGCAAAGTTGAAAAACAAAAGTTTTTAAATATGCTCGTCTGCTGGTTGGCTTTGCCTTTAACTCCTTTGGCCGCTTTGTTTTCCCAGCTCCTCCGCCAACTCTCCCTTTTCTTCTCTTTTATATAATTTTATACTCTTCTTTTTTTTTTGTATTTTGGAAAAACTGTGGGGGGAGGATGGTTCGGGGGGGGGTGACTGCAGCAAAACAAATTGCAAATTAAGAACTAATTGGCTTACACAACCTAAAGCAGCCATTAAAAGGGCTGAGACTGGGGGCCAAAGGTAGCGAGCATTCACTTTAAACTTCTTAGCCAAAAGTTTCTGCAGCTCACAGATCACAAGTTAACGGGGGGAAGGAAACCCTACAGCAGCGTGAAAGAAAAACTCGGAAAAGCGTAAAAGAAAATCAAATAAGCAGCAGGTAACACCAGCAAGGAGTGTCCAGCTGCCAGGACCTGTTGTTCTACATAATTAAAAGTGAAACAGCACCTTGACGCCCGCGTAAACTCGGTGGGAAATGCTACCCTCTGACAGTCCCCTCTGACATTATTTTTTTTCTTCTCGGCGATATCCCTTTTCAATTATTTAGATAATTATTTTTTTTCGCACACTTGAAAATCGAAGAGAGGGCCAAAGGCTTACCTTTCACCTGCCAGAATCAATTATCACCTGAAGATTACAGTACGCAGTCGCCGAGCCACTTCACGCACTCCAAGTTTTTCCGCCCAGTACGTGCATTTTCACTTAATTTATGCAATTAATTTACACTCTGCCATGTCAGGCCCAGTCTCAGTCCTCGCCCCCTTATCGTCCTCATATTATGACCAGCAAACAAACGACATGAAAATGTGAATGGAAAAAGGGTGAAAAAAGCAAACCGAGCAACTTGCAGTGACAAGCCCTGTCACCGGATTGTGTCCCTGCTGCAATCAATGCAAACAGCAGCGTAATCGCATTGACCAGGCCAACGCCTGACATTAACTGGACAATATTGCTGCTGACAGTAACAGCGGCAGCAGCGGCAGCAGCAGCAGCAGCGGCAAGTGCAGCAGCAACTACTGCTGCCGCAGCAGCTACATCAACAATAATAAGAATAATGCATCGGCATAAATAAACATCATGAAGCACGCTTCAAGATGAATTGCCTACGAAACAAAAGCTTAAAATGCATTTAAATTTTCTGCCATTGCCAGAGAAATTCAGAGAAAGTTCTAAAGGTCCTTCAAATGTCGGTTCTTAAGTTAATGAAACGTCTTTAAAGACTTAAACATATTTTGTTATGGTTATTTGAAAGATTTTCCAGAGAGTTTTGCTGGGAAAATTAACTAGAAAATGTTAAAGAAATAGTTTTCTTTGGTATTATCCTTATTTTATAGATTTCTTTTAATATTTATTAACTCAAACTGTTTCTAAATAAAAAGAAAAACGATTTGTAATTGATATTAAAGTTGAAAAATTAATACAAATAAAACAAGTGCTAAAAATTGGTCTTGCTTTACTAATGGTTTAATCTAAGTGCCATAATTTGTTACGGTTTTAATCATCTATTTATTTTAGGGTCAAAAAATCATATATTATTTTCTATTTTGTTACATACTCTGACTACTTAAAATTCCCATTCACATTACACAAGTAAACAGAAAACTAACTCCGAGCTATGAGTTTTTGAGTTAAAACGCAAGTTAAAAAAAAAAAGGCATTTACATTTTTTAGAAATTTCCGGAGAGACTCGGACCAGCCAAAAGTTGGCCAGCCGGGTTCATTGAGCCACCAAAAAAGCCCGGCCAGAACCTAAGCAGCCGAAACGAAACGCATTAAAAGTGCAACAGTTTTTGAGCAAAGTTATTCCCGTTTGACCGCTGGCCATTCGTTGAAACGCAAAATAACTAAAACACAAAAAACCAAAAAAAAATATACAAAAACTAAAAAAAGGAATAGAAAAATAGGAGCTTTTTTGTGGTAGCAGCTCCTCTCGGCAGCTGGAAAGTAATCACAGCAATGGGTTTTGTGTTATTTCCATTTGCGCTCAGTTTTTGAGCCGGACTCCTTCTCTGCTTATTTTGTTTTTATGTTTTTTGTTTTTTTTTTTCTCTCTCTCTACTCCAGGCGGTTTTTAAAAATTAACACATAACAACATAGAGGCGAGAGCAATCACTGCACTCACTAGCTGCCAGCACTTCCGCTCCGAGAGAGCTGCAGCCAAACATTTGAAAACTTTTCACATTTACATCAAGCGTTTGCTGTTAGAGCGTTTTATTAAATTATTACGCGAACACACACACTGGGCGAGAGGGGGGGTGAAGGGGAGAGGAGAGTGGAAAATTCATAGACCGAAAGTTGGGGGCTTTATGAGCTGCTGCTCCTAGTTTGGCCTGTTGGGTCGCATAAATTTCCGTTTCCGGAGACTGCAAATGAGCCACAAGCGGCCGCAGTCACCCAGTTTGGGGTCAGTCGGTACTCCGGACGCAGAGGGGAGCAGGAGCAGGAGTAGAAAGGAGCAGTGGCTCCAGTAGCTCTACAAAATTTGTGGCCCTTTGGCGGCACGCATTACACGCTAAAAAATATGTAATTAAAAAGTGTTTAAAATAAATTTAGGCTTTAAATTTCATTATAGAAAAATTAAATAAAATTTTCTTTATCTCCCATAAAGGAATAAGGAGTCTAGCAGCCTAAAAACTACAATTTCCAAGCTATAAAAATACTCATAAATTTATTTAGACACTTCAGCTATTTGATAAAGCCCTAAAATGTAATTTTCTCTGCAAATTAAATGAGACAAAATACACCTTGACTCAAAGATATATTTCCCATTCATTTCTAAGAACTAGAAATTCTTTTTAAAACCCTTTCTATTTCAGGCTTAATTTTCTAATAAATTTAAAAACAACTTGTCATAATTTTAAGCCGAAAATAAACCCTTTTTTGCTTTTCCAACTGTAGGCTTGCCACTAAATTTGTGGCCCTTTCGCGCCACGCATTACAATGTAGAGCCAAAAGGAAGAGGGTCTGGCCAGCAGGAGGCCGGCAAAGGGACCAAGCAGGACATCAGTCAAGCCGCCGAGCTTAATTAATTATGTCGTCTTTCAGTTTAAAGGCGTTTAAGATGCCCGTGGCGAGAGGAAAAGCGGGGCGGCGGTGGCGGCGGCAAAGGGATTGAAAAATGCGGCTGCCGCATGCCGACAATGAAAAACGCGACCGCAGCAGCAAACAGCAACAATGCAGCTGACTAACTGCCGCCAAGTGACCCAAATTATTCACGACGCCGTGGACGCGGACGAGGAGAACGATGACGATGACGAGCAGCCGGCTGATGAGGAGGAGCTGAGTGGGGTCTGCAGACGAAAGTGGTGGAGTCCACTCTTCAGGGTCTCTATAGCCAGCCGGCATGAATTATTTTATTCTTTCCCCCTTTCGGTTTTTTTTTTTGCTACTTTCACTGCGGCGCACATTTTCCTGACAGCAGCAAAAAGCAGTCAAAAGGGCGTGCCACATTGTGACGAAAAGTGTTAAGGACCCGCGTTCCGGTTATCTTTTTCGCCAGGAGTTCAGCAAAAGAGTCACCAGAAGAAAATGTCAAAGGATGTCGAAGGATGTATTTTACCTCTATAAACCTTTAAAACTATTTTATTTATCGAAAAGGTTTTCTTAACTATTATTTTTGTTAATTAAAGCCTTAAATATATTATAAATTTTCTGTCAAATTTATATCTTCCTAAAAAAGTTTTAATTTATGTTTTATTTTCTCGCGAATATAATTTCCCTAATTTAATTTGTGTTTATAATTTTACCTTGAAAATTTGTTCATAAAGTTCGTTATTTATTTATACTCAGTATTCATATTTAAATTAATTATTTAACACTATATTTATGTTTTAAAAGTTCAACATTGTTTTTTTGTAATATTTTTTCAAGTCAATTTTATGTGTTAATATTTCAAGACCATTTTTTAATCAACCCAATTAAAGGCAAATAAACAAATCAACAACTTTTTTTTACAGGAAAACAGCCACAATTTATGAAATATTTATCACAAAAAATAATTATATACAATAAATAAATCTATACAAATGTATTTTATTATCCAATAGCATAAATATAATTTATACACCATAAAAATGCCTCTACAAAAATATATACAAATGCCTTGCCACAAGCAAAATGTTGTTAAATTGATCCCTTAAGGTGGGGCTAAAGGTGAGGAAAATGAAAATGATGCCTTTGTCAATCAGCAATTTGGTTGGCTGGCAATCTTTTTGGGAAATCAGTTTTCGGCGGTTCACGCCGCCATGGAAATCGTTTAGCATTAATAAAACGCCAATAAAAACTCTGTCAAAAGCGCGCGCCAGGATCTGTGAATGGGGCACAAAGCGGCGTATACTTGATACGGGCTTAGCTGTGTGAGTGTTTAAGTGTGGGCGAGTGCCTGTGTGTGTGTGTGTGTGGGCTGAGAGCGGCACGCAAAGCATTTTTGATTAGGCGACGCTCTGAAGCGCGCTACGTTTTTTGACTTTGGCACACGGCGTATACGCAGTGTGAACTTTTGCTCTGCCCAACCCCCTCGAGCCTGGCTTGGCTTGGCTTATTTAAGCGCTGCCATCAATCCTTTGACTAACCTCTCTTCCTCCCTCTTCCTCTTCCTGCCCCTGTAACCTCCCTCGTGCCTCCTGCCGGCTTTCTTTTACGCGCTTTGACATTTTAAAAGCATTTTTATGTAGGAGCCTTGTATGTATGTATGAGTGACTTTTTGCGGTTTGCATTTGTGCCGCTATGAAAATGTATGTTGGCTTTGAATAGCCTGCATTTCCCTCCCCCTCCCCCCTCTTTAACCACTTTCCTTTACCATGCCATATTTTACAATTTATTTTTGCAGCTGTTTGCTGAAAGTACAAAAATTATTTTTCCCCCTTATTTATTTGGCCTTTTTAATCATTTGCAGTTATTTAAACCATTTAATAGCTATTATTTGTATGTTAATTATGAGGGGGAAGAGGGGGTGGAACTCCCCCCCAAAAAACCACCAACAATGAGGCGTTTATTAACAACTAATTGCCGCTGGCAATGCGTAGAAAAAGTCTGTCATTCCAGGTCAACCTGGCACGATGGTCTACTTTTTTCCTTTTTTCATTTGTTTTGCAGTTACTGTTATTTAATTTAATGAAAATTGATGATAATTGTTTGCTAAATTAATTGAATATTGTTCATTTTGTGTGGTTTTGCGCATAGAAATTGCCGCAGGGAAAAGAATTTCAAATGGAGCAGCAAAAACATTGATATCATCGGCAGCAACAATTACGATTAATATTAACAACTCGACGGTAAATGGGGCCAGATTGGCATCAAGGTTTATTAGTTGGCCAATTGGTTGTGTGGTTTGGGGTAAACGACATCTGATTTATGATCTTTAATAAAATAAACAAAACTGCTGATTGTTGGTTTTAAAAATGGCAAAGAAAAAGAAACCCCATTATCTTCAATCCAATTAGGAACCCAAAAAAATTTAATTGCTGAAAGTAAACCCCGATAGAGCTTAAAAAAGTTCGACTTTCACCACTTTTCACACTTTAAATTCAGTAAAAATATTTTTTACATTTTAAATTTTTACAAATTTTCCCCATTTATTTAAAAATCCATTTTAAAATCGATCTATTCTCGGTGAAAAAACAGCTAAAATTCAGGAAATTACGTTTTAAACTAAATTTAATTAACTAGAAAAGTTAATAATAAGATATTCCTTTCTGTGCAGCATCTCGATTCGAAACTATCTGCCATCTGTTCATTCATCGGAGTGTAAACATCTTTCCATGCATCCTGCAGCTCCTCCTTTTAGCCAAGTTTTTCTTGCGGCAGTTGTTCCACCTTTGCCTGCCATTCTCTATCTCTTTCACCTCATCAGCTTCGCACAGATTCCATTTCGTTTGCATTTTCCTAGGGGTGAACCACGCCCCCCCTTTGGCCAGAACCACCTTCACCTCCACCAGCAACGCCCACGTGGCAGCTGGGAAAGCGCATGCCATTTATTAAGAGGCAACTATCAGTTTCGCCCTGGCAAACGGCGACCGTGTAAAATACTTTTGCGAAACTTTTCCTAAGCTAACGGGACAGGAAGAGCACACGGAGAGTGGGGGGGTTGGGGGAAAGGAAAACCCCCGTACCGGAAAAGTGGAGGGGTCAGTTGCGTCTTGCGCTCAACTTTCGCTTGCATGCACTTTGCTCACTTTCCACTTTTCGCTCGCTCCGCCGTTTGACGGTCAAAAGTCAACTCGAAGTCGAGTTCACTTCAAGTTGAATTTGTTTGCCGGGCCAAGTGGGGCCAACAACTATGGGGATCGGAATGGGTGCTCTACCTATATCTATATAAACTGCTATATATATATAGAGACTATGGCCAGAGTGATTCATTACTTTGATTCTTTGACTTCCATTCACTTAGTTGTCCTAGTTGCGTGCCATTTTCACTTTTTAACCCTCAGGCATCGTCACACTCACTCTCATTTCCTGCCAGTTTTTAAGTTTTTTATACCATGTACCAAAGGTACAAAGGTATTATAGTTTTGTGCGAGTGCGATTTTCTGTAACAGGCAGAAGGAGGCGTGGCAGACCCCCAAAAGTTACCTAAATATTGGTCAGGACCACTAAAGAAGTAGATATAGCCATGTCCGTCTGTCCGTCCGTCCGTCCGTCCGTCTGTCCGTCTGTCCGTCTGTCTGTATGAACGCCCAGATCTCAGAGACTATAAGAGCTAGAGACACCAAACTTGGGATTTAGACTTCTTATATCTGCACGCAGATCAAGTTTGTTTTAAATTTTTGCTGCTCCCCTTTTTGGAGGAGCTATTTGAAAAAAACGTATGTCTCCGAAATTTATAAAGTTATGTAAACCATATTAAAAAGCTTAATGCATATTATCAAAATACACAGACTGTCCAAATTTTATTGCGATCGTGCCATAAATAGCGGAGATATAGGCTTTTTACTTTATACACATTACGTGTACAAGAGGCAGCCCAGGCAGAGGGCTCCAAATAAATCAAAACGTTCATTAAACATTTTACTTATGTTCATATTACTATGAAAATAGGATTACTCATTTTGAATTGGTTGGTGGCGCAGCTGGCTAAGCTGAAGTCTTTTTCAAATGTTAGTTGTCACGGGTTCGAATCCCGTCGGCGACGAGCGAAATCTTTTTTATTTTTAGCAATTTTTTTTTTTTTTTTCCAGTACATTAAAATAATTACAGTATTTAATACTAAAAAATAAAAAAATGCAAGCAAAGAACTATACTTAATTTTTTGAAATTACAAAAATTTCGTATGCCTGCGGTTGATTCGCAGTTCGAACCCAGGCCAATTTACGTGCAGCTTTACCCACTCAGCTATCGACTTTGCTCTCGAATGGGAAGACATTTGCATTATATCTAAATTAGTCTCCGTTTTTTATTATTATTCACTTTCTTTTATATAATTTTGGAACGCGCCTTGTAATGGTACAGGGTATTCTACTGTCGGGACACCCGACCGTATTTCCATCTTGTTTTAAATTGTTCCTGAGACAAATAATGACTCCATTTTTTAGGTATTTTTATGCACATTTTGTTGCTGAGCAAAATATGTTTTAATAAAAGTTTACCAACCACCGAAACCACTGGAAAACTCTTGCCGGCGGCAAGGAATGTCACATAACCACTCGCCCGGGGTTGCTGGCTAAAAGTTTTGCCAGTTTTGCCAGTCTAATAATATTAAGCGTATAGCATAAATATTTAAATTTCATTGTCACTCGCTTTCAACGGGCGGGGGCGCCCCGCATTTTTATGCAAATACTCGGTAGCCAAAATTTATACGCCTTTGTCACGCCAAAAAAGCAGAGAAACTAAAGCTAAGGCCAAAGATACACATGATTTCGGTGGCGGTGGAGTTTTTGGCAACGTGCGGTGGCCCACGGCAATACATAATGGCCATCAACTCTGGCCAGTCGGAAATATTACCAGTAGTAATAATATTTGATACCCTTGGAAGGTTATATTTTGGGGAGTATTTTGAAATGGCAATGAAATTTAAAAATACAAATTATGACTATAAAATGGAAGCATATTTAAAAAAATAAAAGGATTTATTACTTGATTAAGAATAACCTTTTTTCATAATATTTATTTCTATATTTATCCTTTATGTAAAGAAAAATTTGCATTTCAAAATCCTTAAAGACTTTAAAAAACATTCCTTTAAAGTCACCAACCTCTTTAAGGTTTAAATAAACCTCCTGCCAGAAATGACCTTGTCTCCTTTCATTTAAAAATACCAAGAAAACCCCTACAGGTAATTTCGGGTAATATCTTTTTTTAAGTCTCTTCTCAAACCCCCAAAAAAGGGTATTCAACCGCAGGACTGCCACCGCCTTTAGTTTAACTTTTTTTTTTTGTTTTTGTGGGCATAAAACAAAGGCCTTCTTTGCTGGCTGGCAGTTGACTCAACTTGAATTGAGTTGAGAGCGTTGGTCGACGGTGGCCGATGGGTGGCGGCCAAATGAAAACATCAAATGGCTTGTTTGCCTTCTGCCAGGTCTGCCAGGTGGGTCGTGTCGTCGAAATCGCTGTCGTTGTCGTAGTCTGGCTGATAACTTGGCAACTTCCATGGGCTGAAATTATGCCGCCAGACGCTGAGGACGGAGGACGACGACCGCCAAATGACGGTCGGGACAAACAAATTCAATGCACGCAAAGAAAATAATGTCAATTTCTAAAGAAAGCTAATAATTTAATGTTTTATAAATTTTATCAAGTTTTTCTTTGAATATTTTTTGATACTAAACTGTTTATTAAACAATTTCTTATGAGATTTCGATTGAAAAATATTTAGAATAAAAAAAATATACAAAAATTAATGCTTTCTCCCCATATTTATTATTTCAAGTGTAACAATCGCTGGCACAGACAGGACGCAAACAAGGACAATTGCCGAACGTGAGCGTCGCGACATGCCAAAATCGAAAGTAGGCAACATCAACATCAATAGTGGGCGGCGGGGCCACGCCCACACTCACCCACACTAATACACCCACCCGGCCATACACCCGCAGTGAAAATGGCGGCAAAAAGAAATGAACTGAAATAAATTGTACGTTTCCTGAGCAATTTCCATGGCCTGGCCGCCGTCCTGCAGGATCGTGGACCCCCAAACCCCGAGTCCTTTCGATGTTTTTCGCCACTGCTGCTGCTGGCAGGGCATTAAATAAAACGTCAGCCAGCTCCAACAATGCTAAAAGTGCCGGCAATCAAATAAATTCAAACGTGACCAAAAATATCCACATATTCGTATTATCCTCATGGACGTGGACGAGGACGTGGTATGGATGCGAACTCTGTGTACTCTGTGGACTCTCTAGACTCTCCGGACTCACCGACTATGGTTGCATTGTGCAGATTTGCGTCGCGCCATAAATTTCCGAGAATGTCCACCATTGACCAGCTTAGGCCACATCATCAACAACAATCGAGGCAGCGTCTAGACCGTCCAACAATAATTCCACAGACTAGGTAATCATAATGGAAATATTGCTGCCAAAAACTGTTACACTGAATCACAGTTGGAATCGCTGGCTAAGTGTGGCCACAAAATGTCTGAGGGTTTGCTGGGAGCTAAGCTAACTTTGGCGTAATCGATGAGTTACAATGTTTGGCCTCAGACACAGAAAGAAAATGGAAGTCTTGAAATTAAATTAAAATAAATTGAATAAGAGCTAAAGGGGAGACCAGAAAATATGGATTTATCGATTTAATTTCCTCTTAAAATCTTTAAATAATATTTATAAATACCTTTCATTTGTGTTTAATATTAAATATCACTGCTAAAAATTCCCTTTGTGCAAAATAATCACTTACAAATTTCCACAAGTATATTCTAACTTTTTGTTTTAAAAAATTGTAACTTTTTCCATACCTGGAATTACCATTAAGATTACTTCACTTTCACAGATAATCTCCCAGTTGCAACCACACAAAAAACTTGCATCAATTTGAGCACCTCTACAAATGGAATTCATTCTACATTTTGCGGCCCTTCAAGTGCTTTATTATTTAAATCTGAAAATGTAATTAACCATCAATATGCGATTGGCAAAATATATATTTGCATTTTTTCCACTTTTCCACGATAAACTTGATGGGTCTTTTTTTGTGTCAGAGGGTGGAATATATATTTTTTATCCACGTGAAGCAGAACAAAGCGATTGACATTAAATAAAGAACATTAAAAAAAGAAAAACCCCACAAGTGAAAACAATGCAACAAAAAGAATATTAAAAAAAACGGAACCATGACACATTTAATACGTGTGTGTATATGCATAGGCAAATGGCTTTATTAACACGGCCAACAGATATTGATATTGTACTACCCCGAAATATGATGCAACCCAAGTTGGTTGCAAAAAGGTAAAAGGCAAACAACACACCGCCACGGCGGCTACGTGACGTGCAGCTGAATCCGTGCATTTTAATTGAATAAAATAATATTTGTCCTGCTAATGGCTCCATTGCACCCCGTCTAAGGCAGCAGGTCCTTTCCCCCGCTCTCCCTGCCGACAATTACCGAGCTTTTTAGTGACGAGAATACTTCAAATCTGATTCCGTCGTGCCGGCATTCACTCTGCGCGGCTTTATCCCTTACAATAACAACAACATAGTTGCCGGGTTTCAGCCAGGACACGGCCAGGACATTGTCCGGACAGGAGCTGTAACCGCAGGGTCCGCAGGGTGAGCGAACCGAACGGAAAACCAAAAACCGTCAACCGAAAACCAAAACCGGACCCCGTGCTGCGGTCCCGCTTCCACTTTCCCCCTTCACCCCTCCCGGCCCTTCTGGCCTGATAAAACGGATTAAGCGCTAAAAGCAAGGATATAATCTCTATAAATGTCATTCCACTTGGCACACGAAGAAGACACTCCCGCAGTTGCAGGCCGAAGCCTAAGGTTTTCTACAGGAGAAGAATAATTATTGTATGCGCTTTTTTTAAATCAGTTTAATTTTATTATAATATTCATTTAAAAATTAGATTAATAAATTAAGAAAATTTAGATTTTGTGTGAGGTTTAATATAAAATATGATTATTTAATCAAAATATGATATTTCTTAAATGCTTTACAGGGAGTTTAAGCAACAAAAAACCTTTTAAATATGTAACAAATATTTCCAAGTATAGTTTAAGGACCAAAATAAACGTTTTTAAATAATACAAAACTAATTTTAGGTGTTAAATACCTCACATAATTTTTAAAGAATTAATTTCTCCTTGTTTAATAATATATATTATTTCTTTGCATTGTTTTAGCGACCAAAAGAAACGCTTTAAAATCCCTAACACTTTTTTAGACCAAAAATACTTCAGAAATTTATATATTTCTTAAATTGAAAAGTATTCAAATTAAACATTTCCTAGGAAAAGTATTTACTTTCTCCCTGTGTATTCATTAGTAACCAAGAGTATGGAAATTAGGGTAGAATGGCGACCCTGATGGTGTGGTGTTGCAGCTCTGTGTGGTGGGTGGCAGGTGCCTCGACTCTCAGCAAATTATATTTTGTATCTATGATAAAAATCATTTAATGACAAGACGCGCGCCCGTCTACACAATTAAGCCATTTAATTTAAATGAGATTAATCATAATTACTAGACACGAACCGAAGGCCACGCAAAGTGTGGGCTGGGGCACCCTTGGGCTTTCCTTGGATGTTTTGAATCGCTCTCTAGGAGGGCTGCTGCTGCTGCTATTAAGTGGCTTTGGCTATAGAAGAGTCTTGGTTTTTATGACAGTTTAGCCTTGGCTGCGGTCAGAGGGCTGCCTGACTGGGCTAACGATGTTGATGACACTGATTGACAGCAGCTGCTGCCTGTGGCTTTCACGTGTGTAAGCCAGACTCTCGGCACCTTTGCCTCAAGAGAGAGTGCAACGAGAGTTAATTTAAACACAAGCCGCAGCAAATTAACCTAATGCCAGTCGCGCGGCTCTTGGCGTTTTGCATTAAAATCAAGTGGCTGCCGCTTCAAGTGGCAAGCCTCGAAACGAGTTAAACCCTTCGGCCGAGTGTGTGTGTGTGTGTATGAAAACTACCA
The DNA here is from genome assembly GCA_035045905.1 of Drosophila anomelani. NCBI lineage: Eukaryota > Metazoa > Arthropoda > Insecta > Diptera > Drosophilidae > Drosophila > Drosophila anomelani. Next base: position 19,808,069 of record JAWNOO010000165.1, read on the forward strand.
ATTGAAAAATCCCAGCCACACTCTGTGCCTCCTGCTCCTTGGTGCAATGCAATTTATGAAAAATAATTTAAATATCAAAAGGCTTTCGTTTTAATTACGCGCAAGACAAAAGCCAAAAGGAGAAGTCAGAACCAAAAAGGAAACGTCAGTGTCGGTGGTAGTGCGGGGCTCGCGACCCCAGTTCTACTTCCAATATTTTGCTCCTTAAAGAACTGAGAGAAATTAATTTAAGAACTATTAAAAGGGAACTTGTTAAGAATTAAATACAGATTTAAAAGCAATTAGATTTCTTTAATAAAAAAAGGCAATACAAATTTGTATACTAAAGATATTTTTATAAAGCCAAAGTTTGCCTAAAAATGCTTTCAAAAATCCCTTTTCTTTCAAAATTATTTATGTTTAATTATTATTAATCTTCCTTTATTTTTCCCCAGTGCATTTACCAGCTTGGCGCTACAACGCTGCTGCTTTAATTCCGGGCGACGACGCCATTTCCATGCCCGCTGCGTTTAAATAATTAATTAAGATTGATGCAGACTCATTTGTCTTGCTGCGCCAAGGACGATCCTGCCAGGATACCGCCTCCTCCAGGCTCTCCCTCCCCCTCATTGCTACTTCCCTGGCTTCCCTGTTTTCCCTCTTGTTTCCCGTTCACTTTGCATTTTGCTTTTCAATTTATTTTGTTGATGTTGCTGCCAGCCGTCGTTCCTGTTGCTGCGTTGCCGTGTTTTATATCGAAAGATTTTGCATTAGTTTGCATTAAAATTTCACTTTGTTGTTTGCCGCCTTTAAAATGGCCCAAAAACCGTGGCACAGAGTGCTCGCCAACTCTGGCTTTTACATAAATTTTCCCAGGCCCCTCTGCCCCTCCTGCTCCTGCCCAGACAAAGTTGCATTCGCTGTAATTACATTGTAATGCTCGATCCGGCCCATTGCCCCGCCATACATATACTCCTCCTCGTACTCTCGCGTCCTGGCATTTCGCTTAGTAAGCACGCATCGGAGTCGCTTGCCAAATAGGCGGATTACAATGCAGAAATGAGTTTATAAACAAGCCCCCAGACCGCACAGATAAAAAATAATTGCAATTGCCGGGGCGGACGGCGAAGCTCAATCGGATTGGAGGATTACCCACTAGGCCATAAATCTTGGTGGCCTTTTAAGCGGATCGCAGTGTGGTCTCCTTCTTAAATATAAATTAAAAACGAGAATGGAAGCTAACTTCGGTTCGCCGAATTTTATATTCCCTTGCAGATTGCAAATTTAATCAAAAAATGTTCGTTTTCTGCTTTCACAATGCACTCAAACGATAAAGAGAGATCGAGAGCGAGCAAATCCATCGCTCTCTCTCTCTCTCTCCAATGAGTTGCTGTGGCCGCCGCCGCCGTAGTTCAAATATGGCCGCCGCTGTGGTTCAAACTATGGCCACAGCCTTACTTCCGCTTGGTAGCCTTTTCAGCCTGACGACCGGATATGGTTTGAAAACCATATTTTAAAATACGTTTTAACACATAAACCTTATATATTGTTGATCTTAATTAATGGGAAAATCGGTCTAGCGAGGTTTGGAAATTATAAATGGCAAATTGTACATTTGAAAAATCGTATTTTGGCCAAAAATACAATAATTAGAAATCTGAAAGCATCGCTGTGTTTGCTTCTGTTTTCTTAGCCATATTCTAAAAAAAAAAAATTTTTTGGAATTTTTTCCAAATTGTTAAAATTAAAATAAAAGGTTAATTTTAAATTTACAAATTCAGAAGATAACTACAAGGATTCTTCTATTTATTCTGATTAAGATTATATTAACTTTACTCATTTTAAAATACGTTTTTAAATTTAAATTTTGAAAACAATACTTCATCAATATTTTTCCTGTCCATTTAATACAATCTCTCCTCTTCATTGATTGACCTTCCCTGTATTTATATTGACAAATATAATATTGGGTCTTTTAATATTAATTTCTCTGTGTGTACTTGGTTATATGTCCCTTTGTTTTATATGCCAGATGCAATTATATTATCCCTATTTGGAAATGTAAATTTGGTTTGTGGGTGTGCATGGTTTTTATTTTTTTTAATGACGCAATACGCGCTAACTTCTTGATTTTTACCATGCATTTATTTATTTAAATAATCCCATTTGTTTGGCCATTGCGCCATCATGGCACCGGCTGGTGGCATATCAAAATTTAAATTTAAATAATAATTAGTGGCGCGAAAATCGCTTTCGATGAATCGAAGCTGGAGCGAGCAAATTGGCAAATAAAAACATAAAATTAAAAAACAAAAGCCTCTTTGTTGTTGGTGTTATTGCTGCAGCATCTCTGCTGCCACTGTTGCTAATGAAAACGAAATTAATTAATTTAAAACAACAATTGGAAGGTCTGGCCCGGGCCATTACATGTGGGAGAATGGGGCCAAAAAGGGCAGCCAGCCAGCCAGGGCGTATACGTAATTTCACTAGCACCCACTGCGAACCTGACTTCCATGCAGATATATATATAGATATATATATGTACTATCCGTTCTGTGTGTGCAGGGTATATTGCTAGCGATTGAAAACGCCCACACTTTGACTGGGCTGTCATGCATATGTAATTATTTCATAGCAAGCAAAACGATTCGCACGGCAAATGTTTGGGCCGTGCAAACAAGCTTTGAGAGAGGACGCCACTCGGGGAGGTGGGGGGGTGCCGCCCTCTTTTCCAGGACCTGCCACGCCCCCCAGTTCCGGTTGCTGCCATATTAAAAAAAAAGAAATAAAAAAGGGGACAAGTGGAAGTAAATCCGTACACCGAAGGGAGATCTTTAGTTTAATCCATACAAACTATTTAAATATATTTTATATATTAATTTTTACATATTTTTCTTAAGAATTTAATTTAATATTTTACTCTCTACATTAAATTAAATATTACATTAAATATTGGTATTTACTTTGTTATTTAAATGAATTTATCATTTGAAAATAACGATAAGTTAAGCCTTTCTTTTATAAATTTTTATTAATACCAAACGCAATTTATTTCCCTAAATTAAAAATTATAAATAAAAAAAAAATAAAATTATAAATAAATTTAATTAACTATAAAATCTATAAAAAATATTGCATTGACCCTTTCAATTTTGAAACATTCTTTTTCAGTGCCTCAAAAGTTGGGCAAACAGCGCGTTGAGCAGGCAAAAATTGTTGCATATTTTTTCGGGCAAAAGCAACGCAGAACCTGAACAACCCCACAACCCAAAGACCAAAAGCACCAAAAGACCACGTACTTAGCCTGATTTACACGTTGCCAGGCCGTTGCCGTGGAGGAGCAGCCAGCGAATTTGCATCACAAATGTGTCTTTTTCAGGTTGCTTGACTTTGCATAACCCCTTTTTGCCGGGCTCACACCAATTGGGACATGGGCGGCGTTTTTGGAGGTGAAGAGATGACTCAAAGTAATAGAGCAGCGGCAGGAGGAAGGATGACTTCATTTCATATTTTTCTCGGGCATCATTTGCGTGCGATTTGCATTACAAAGAGATAGAGTCATGGTACTCTTTTTTTTTCAACCTTTTCCAGCCTGCATAAAATATCTAATGTCGCCGGGTCCTTCAGTCACTCATCTCGAGTCGACTAATTAACAAACATTTCTAATCTTTGCCCAAGGGCCTAAGTTAGTTAAGTGCTTTTTGAGTAACTCTGACAGCCTAATTTCGATATGGCAAGGGAAATAAAATCTCTCTCTAGTTTTGGTCTTGTAATATTTTAAATTTTGGAAATTTGGCATTTTGGTTCCTGCGATTCTATGATTCGATTCGGTTATGTTTGGCTCGGTTTGCATTGGTTTGTTGTTTACTAAATTTGTTTGCAATTTGTAAAATCAATTGAAACTACAAGCCGGCAGAAGGACGGCAGAACATTCATCAACGCAGTAACCAGGACCCACATGAAAAGCATACACAAAAGGATATCCAGAGGGAGGAAAGAGAAAAAGGGGGCTTGAGGGGAAAAATGCGGGAGAAACAAAAAGGCTCTCGACTTGAAAGTGATTTATGGGAATGCATATTGATATTGCCAAATTGCAATCAAACTCGAATGAATATTCGGAATTACAAAACCCCTAAAATGTGTCAAACAGAACTTACCTCAAATATTGTGGGTGTGTGTCTTGTCGGACTTGTCGAAATCTGCAATGAAAATTAAGGTAATGAAAACTATAGTAAACAATTTGTGTAGGCAGTTTAAATATATGTAAATGAAGTGTTATCTTAGTTATTTTGGAGCTATTCATCAATATTTAATATAATCTTCTAATATGTATCTTAAAATATATATATTTCCCTAAAAATCTTCCTTAAAATATATAAACAAAAACCAACCAATCGATACTTGAACATATTATCGAAACCATCAATTGAATTATTCAACAAACTGTGCTAAGTCGATGTTTGGATGCTTCCCTAACATTTGCTTTGTCAGCTTGTCCAGAATGTACTTTCTTTGTATTTGCATTTTCCGTGTTTTCCTATTTGTTTAACGCTCAGACACCGCCACATACTCACACTCACAAACATTTCATTTGTTTAGACGGTGTCCAATGGTCTATGAAAATTTTCCAACATGGCCGTTGCGCGCGCTCTGAATGTTGGCCAAAATGCCGGAATCGGGGGCCATCGAATATATAATGGTGTCATCGGCAAATGGGTAAAGGGGCGGCCAACAAAAACAGCGACCACTACACACTTGCAAGTGGATCAATAAGTGAGCTTATCGTCTGTTTTACACAAATACTTTTGTCCACTGGACATTGCAAATTTGACGGCATTTAACGAACAAGCCCCAGCCTCCCTCAACCCCTCTTACCATATATTTTTTGCTCGAATTTTGTACGACTCTGTTTGACATTTAATTCCAATTGCTTTTACCTGCAAATTGACATTTCATGCTACATATATGTATACAACATATATATATATTTCGCTGGGCAGCATTCTCGAAATCAATTTACTCGGATAAATGACATTATAAATGAGCCGAGAAGTACAAGTTTCGAGTGGAATTTGCCAACGGTTTCGATTTATGGAATTGCCTTCATGTCATTGCAATTTCCCAGAGTGTCTGCAACTCTTTTTCTTGCTATAAAAAATAGAGCACACTTGCTACATGCCTGGCCAATGTATATTTTGCATTTGATGTATTACCTTTTTAATTGCCATAAAGCATTTTCATGTTGCTAAAAGCCTGTCCAGCTCTGACTATCTATCTCTTTTTCTTTGTACCTGCAGGAGTGTACACCTGTCCATGGGCTTATGCATTGTGAACATGCGAACTAATGGTAGCTGCAGAGCAACTTGTAACTTGGATTGCTGATTTGCTGTAATTAAATCCTTCTCCGGAGGGCTTTTAATTGCGATGTCTGAACTCTCATGCGTTACGGCCTAAGTTCCTTTTTTATTATTATTATTATTATTATTATTTCTGCTAGCCAAGGACTTGATTAAATTCATTAACATTAGTAGCCAGGCGGCCATAATCATATTAACTAATATTGATTGACTGTTGTGACATGGACTATTGGGTCATCAATGTGGCTAGAGGCTTTTTTTACACAGAAAGAATAGATTTTAAACTTATAAAATTGTTGTAATCTCTTATTTAACTAAATTATTTAATAAAAATCTAATTCCCAAACAAGTAATGAAGCTCCCAGAACCTCGTAATAAAAGCCCACATTTATTTTTAAACCTTCAGAACTTTTAAATAAATTTCTATATATTTTTAGATGCCAAAAACAAACCTTAAACTCACTATTTTCCTATAAAAAATATCTTTTATTATCAAACATAATATTAAGTACTTAAAATGTGTTATTAAATATGTTTTCAGTGCATTCCAAAGCATGTAATTTGCTCTAACAATAAGTACGAATGTTTACAAGCTATAAAACTACCCATACAATACCCCAACCTTCCAACTCATAATGATATATAGACCGCAAATGCTGTACACATTTACAGGACGAACCAAGCGTGCCACTGACATACACACACAAAAGCTTTAATTGTTATTTTAATGATAAAAATGGAGACAAATTACAATTTCCAACCCCCCGAAAAAAGGCGAATAATTGTGGGCGGAGTGGAGCGGTGCCAGCGGCCATAACAATGCCAGTAACAGCAGCGACAGCCACCAGCCATAAAAACTAATAACAAACAATAGCAACAGTTCATTACCGCCGTCTGGCTGCGTTCCACATTAGGCCCCATTTGGAGAGGCTCCCAGGATACGCCACTCCACTCTCGTCCTGGCACATATCCTGCGCCCATGTTGTATACCTACAAATCGACTCATTCGGCAGATTTATCTGTTTGCATTAGCGGCAAAGGAAATCGATAAAGCACCGCTGGGGATTAATGAGCACACAACATAAAGGGATAAGTGGGACAAGCAGTTAAAGGAGTCTAGGAGAATTTTATATATTAAAGTTATATTAAAGTTTACAAAAGTCCAGAAATTTAAAGAAAAAACTGTATAAAAATATAAATATAATATTCTTTAATCTCCCAGAAAGCTTTCCAGTTCAACAACTTCATAAATTCTTAAATTTATGTCTTTGTAAATCCCCCCTTAAAGGCCAAAAGGAAAATGAAGCTTGGGCGTGGCCTTCGCTTGCATGTCAAATGTTCATTTGACAAAATCAAAATAGAATAATTTAAGTTTTAATTGGCAAGGAGCTGAAAGTTCACGTTCTTGTTATATGTAAATATGGCAAAATGCCTTCTTGTCCTCCTTCTCTTGTGTCCCTCCTTGCCAAAAATAGAACTCAAGACTTGGTTTTAAGATCCAGTCTAGGCCCTTTGATCCCACCACTTTAAAACTAGTTCTTGGCCTTTTCTAGTTCTCTCCAACGAATCGCTGGCCATAAATTCCTTGGCCCAAATGGCAACCAGCGAGCATTCCTTGCCCTCTTCCCCTCCCTGCCACTTACGAATTCATTTCACTGCCGCACTTTATCACCAAAAACCGGGAATGTGGGTCGGGTTTTACCCCAAAAAAAATAAAGAAACAAAAAATTGAATAAAAATGCAGTCGGCGTGTACTACTACCCAGCTACTACTACGTGTATTTCAAGTGCATATTTTGTTTGATAAATTGTTTGCCACGTTCCGAGTCGAAACAAAAAGGGGGCAAACGTTGGGGATATCCCAGGAATGGTCGCCCGGGGAGACACAAATATGGCAGCGGCCCGGCAAAAGTGTATAAACGTGCGGGCTTCAAGGGATCCCAGGGAGATCCGAAGGGATCCGAAGGGGATCCCAAAGATCCCATTCCCAGCAAGACCATTTGCTCAGCAACATATATGCAAAGTAAAAGTCGGGCCCTGAGGCGGTAAACAACCTGGCGACGACGACGTCGACGAAATATGAAAGTGTTAAATGGCCCAGGGAGTGGAGCAGGAGCAGCAGCAGAAGCAGGTCCTGGAACAGGAGCAGTTGGAGTCATGTGGGGCTGACTAGCATTTTAGCCCTTAGCCTGCCGACTGTTACCACCGCATTTTTTTGCCAATGCCACTGCCAGGGATTCCTTGGGAGCAAATACTGAGAAAAATTATCTTATGACTACTTTAAGGGGTTTTTAAAAAGAAGAATATGCATAAACTTAAGCTGAATATAATAAAATATTTAATAAATATTCCCTCAAGAAAGTTACAACCTTTCTTCCGGTGTTTATCTTCCAATTTCCATCTTAAACAATCCCCATTTATATATTTTTCTCAGTGTCCAAAGCCTGGGAGCAGTGAGCTCATATCTTTGACTCGTGTCTATGATATTTTGTTGACAGAATTAGGTCATTGCCTGCGAGCACCGCCCACAAGCTTTGGCCAAAGATTAACATGCAAAGCAGTCTTGGGGGCAGCCAAACGTGGAAGGTAAAAAGCCAACAGAAAAGCGAACTTCACCTAGCAACAACATAGAAAAATTTCTCCATCTATTTAAAGCCAAAAAAAAAAAATACAATTTTTATACCAAAATCTCTGTGAATCCCTGAATTTTAATTGCAAACTTTTAGAGCCACACTTGACGCCAAAAGAGAAACCCTCGAAATTAGCCAAAAACCGCATGGCCACAATTATATGGGCCAGCCAAATATTTGGAGTGTCATCCGTTTTGGCTCACATCTGTGCAGAGGGCGGTGCGGAGCAGTTGTAAAAATATTGTGGCAATAGTGTGTGTTGTCAATTTGAGCTTGGGGTTTTTTGCTAACAACCAACCAACCAACCAACCAGGCAACACACACACACACAACTAGCATATAGCCAACTGCATATCAAAATATTTGCGGAATTCTGTGACAGCTGTCCATGGCTGGTCGGGAGACCCAAAACTTCCTGGGCATCTGCTCGACGGCGTCTGGTTGTGTCACCCGCGCTCCAGAAATGGGTCAGTGGGAGAGGGAGAAGGTAATGGTACTCCTCTGGCAACTGGCTGAGGTCTCTCCTTTTAATGAGACGCATTTCATAATCAGCGCCTGTGCATGGCCCCTGCAATTGACGCCGTCATCCGGCTCGCATTTCCGTGTTTGCCATAAATTCGCATCCCAAGCGTTGCCACTTGAAGGCAACTAGAGATGTCCCACAGACTGCACTGGCAGAAAAAGTGGGTAAGTCAGGGTAAGGAAAACATAACTAAATATCTATCATATCATAAAGAATGATAAAGACAAAATTTTATTTACATTTTTGATATATTAAATTGAAAATTTATTATTAAAGCCAAGAAACTTCTTTAAAAAATGTATTTTTAGGATACTTTTGTGTAATTTTTTTTAGATTCAAGTTGTTTAGTTTCTGGAAAATAAGATAAATTGTTATATTTTTATATTAACCCTCTATTTCTCTCCCTGTAAGTGTCGTTGTTACCACTAAAGCTCATGTGAGCAGTGTGCCGGCGCGATGACAGCAAGGCGTAGCCCAGCTCATATTAGTAATGTGTTGGCCTGGATCCCCATGATTTCCCCGGCTGCCGTTCCCTTTGGTTTCCCTTGGCTTCCCTGGGAGTTGCATTTCAACTATGTATGTTATGTTATGCTATATCCTATGTACATATATATGTGCATGAAAAAAATGACGACGACGACGACGACTGTTGACTTCATTTGTTACGATTGCTTTGACAATGTTGCTGCGTCATTTGATGCCCATTTTCTGTGCTCGCTTGAACACAGCAACATCACGCATACGCAACGTTAGCCGATAGGTATTGGTTGAGGGTTTTTGGTTTTGCAAATTCTCTCTGTGTTTGTGCTTTGACTCAAGTGGATTGCGGATTTTGCATTTTCCGAGCTGAGATTTGATTTTTCAACTGGGATAACAAACAAAGGACTTGTGGGTAAGCAAATGAGTATTGTAATTGAAGCGGCCACAGGGAATGAGAGCAACCAGGAGGAGACACTGAAAGAAGAATTATTTTCTGTAAAAGTTTAAATAAATAAAACAAACTTTACACCCTTCAAATTACCAACTTTCAATGACATTTTAACCCCTTTAATTATAATCTTTATTATACAAAATTAACTAGTTTCCCTTCCATCTCATTACACAAATTTCTGTTTAATTTTTACGGCCAACGCCCACAAATCGATGATGCCAATCAACAGGCCCACAAAACCAGCACAAAAGAAGGCACAAAGGCAGAGACAACAACAACAAAAAATCAAGGATTTCGGGGCCTGTAATTTGGCTAGATTGAATAATACGCATACGCCCCGTTAACCAATCAAACGACACTTAAAACCCAACAAAATGGGCTCAACAAAGAGCAACGAGGGCGGGGCGGAGCGCGGCGTTAAACAGCGCCTAATCAGACACACTCATACAAACACACTCAGACACACACAAGACAAACATACACACACAAAGCCAGAACGAATGCAGGAGTGGCGTAGCCTAAGGGGGTTTTTGGTGGGGGTCGGGGGTCGGGGGTCCCTGGGTCTGAAAGCGGCACAAAAGCAACGATGCCGCCGCCGCTCACCGTTTACCAAAGGCATTCGAAGGCGCTGCGTATGTCCAACATACCTGGGGCACATTATCCACTCTATTAACGCGATTAGTTACACAAATACAAGGGCACAAAAGCCACACTCGCACTCACACCGACACTTGGGAGGCGGGGGGCCAAATGGAGAGAAAGACACGCATGGCCGGAAGTGGGAAGCAGGAAGTAGGAAGCGGGAAATGGCGAAAGGAAACAAAACATCGCCCATTGCCCCTTCGGTCCCCCGGCCGGGATAACCGGTTGTCCGCCTCGAGGGCGAACTTACTTAGCAAATAAACATTGATTAATTTGTTGACAATCCGCACTCCGACACACACGTATTTGCCGGGGTGTTTGTTGCATTGAGAGAAAAAATATTTAAGAAGATTAAGAAAGTGATTTTGATAAAGGAAATTGATTGAGAATAAAATGTAAAATAAATTTTAAAGAGTTTCAGAAACCTCTCTTCTTTTATGGTACTTCTCTTAAGCTAAATATTATTTCAAAAATTGTTTAACTTTAAATACATTTCCCCTCTCCCAACTATCCAATTATTTCCCACAGTGTTTGTGTTTGTGTAAAGGAATTGAACGCTTGTCTCTTCGGCCATTGAGTAATGGGTGTGCGCCGTCCAACGCATACCAAATGAAAGCCCCAGGAATTGGATCAGACCTCAATAAACTTCAATAAATGTTAAAAGGTTATGTATGCGTCTACACACAGACACCCTCCCATCGGATCTGACTTAATGGATGTGCCGCATCGAGGCACATAAATCTTGGGACAACGAGACGGCCAACTTTCGGTTCTTTTGCTGACAGGTGTCACCCGGTGCGGGATTATGCTGATCAACAGTTTGCCTCCTTGACAATTATGGCTCGATTGGTCAACTGGTTGCGGCTCCATGTGATTTGTGGCAAGGATTAATCCAACAAGGACCACTCTGACATTTATCATCGGTCGCTGCGTGCGGGTTTTCCCTCATTTCTTGACACGCAGAGGAAAAGTATAAACCATGTCCCTTTTTACGTTAGAGTTGTTTTCTAATAAAGTATTGTGACTTCTTTAAGAAGGATATTAAATCATAAGGCTGAAGAGTATTCAATTTTAGTCTAAAGAGATTTGAAAACTATTATTCAAGGGGGTAAATATAGACAAAGATTTATGGAAATTGGATTTCTTAGCAGCATAAAATGTTATTTATTTTGTTTAACTTATCAATAATCTTAATGGATTTTAAATTAATTTAAATACTGCACAAAAGCAACAAAATATAACAATGATTTTGAAATGGAAAATAAATCATTGGCTATTTTTAAATACATTTCAAAGTGATTTTAACTTGTTAATTAGTTTTAAGAATATTCTCTGAGCTCCCTACTAACATTTTTCCTCCGCGTACTAATTTAATTATCGAATTTAGTTAACCAGAGAAGCAGAAACAATTAAAGCAACTTGATGGCCAGTTAACTGGCATTGATCTACTGGCCATATCTTAAGCGGAACGTAGTTAATTTGTTAATGGCATTGCTTAGTGCACTTCATGTTTAAAACCCGAGCAGCAATGGCATTTCCGATGCCTTTATGGACAATTGCTGGCACCGCAAACCTCATTCAAAAGCAATTTAAATGCTCATTACGGCTTTAAGCAGCAGCGGAAATTAATTGAATTGCCGTTTTTCAACCGCACATCACACACACACAGGACCATTTCCTTTACACTTACACACCCACACTCGCAAATACGAAGGCATTCAAGCCAAGCCGCAGCCGCAACCGATACGACACTTGAACAAATACACACACACACACACACAAAACAGACACAGCCCCAGGGGTGTACAGAAGGGAATTGTAAAGGGGGGAGGGCGTTGTATAAGGGGTTAACAACAATCACATCGATTACTCTGCTTATTTCATTAAGCAAAACTTTTCTGTGCAATGCAAATTAAGGGAAAAGAACAATACTAAACAAAGATAAAGCCGTGGCCCAGACAAAGGCAAAGACAAAAGCAAATATAAAGCCTTGGCTAAAAGCGCAGCGAAGCGCAGACACACCAACGGCAACGGCAACAACTAAAACAAAAACAATCAACTTTTACTCACACTCGAACTATTCACGAATTGATCCGCTTAGCGTTGATTGCTTGAATTTCATTTAAGAGAAAACAGTGGAAAAAAGAAAGTTAAGCAATGAACTTAAATCACTTTTTAAGGAAGAAACTAAACTGCAATAAAAATATATATTTCTTTATTTTGCTGCAGAAAAATGCAATATTATTATTAATTAAATTAATCTTCATCTTAATTCTTTAATTTCCCCAAGTGCATTGGTTGGATTTGCACGGTTGTTCGTCGGTTTCGTTTGATGTGTCCATCGGCATTAACCCATTGAAGCCCGACACCAAAATCGAAGCCATCACCTTGGGTTTCATTGAATGCTCTCCAGCCAAGTAAATGTTTGTCGGCGGTTTAATGTTAACTGCAATTCGAGTTGAGTTTGCCTGCTCAGCTCTGGCCCTCCTTCCAACCACAAAGCCACTCAATTATTGGGTTCGATTTTGCCATTTGCTTTGAATCAGCACAGTCCGCCCCCACTCCGTCCCTGTCTCCCTATCCAGAAGGCAACCAGGTGCCGGTCTTAATTTATGTACACAAACTGGCACAAACGTCGAACGACATCTGCGATAAATTTAAATACTCATATCCTGTCAGAGTAAAAGGGAGCACACGATAAGAGCTCCAACCAAGCCATGGAGTCCTCCTCCGACTTATGGAGGAGCTGGTGCTTCTCCCTAGGGCTCTCAATGCACGCAGAATATTTATTAGGAAGGTATTAGGGATCCTGATTTCAATTTTAAATGGAAGCTAAATTCAGTCATTTTATACAATAAATAAATTAATTTAAGTGAAGATATTTTATTATTAAATTTAAATAGGTTAGAAAAATGTATTATCAAGGTTTTATACATAAATAAGCTTCATAATACTTAATATATAAATTCAGAAAAATGCAAATAATAAACTAAATTACCTTCAAAATAATTTTAGACACCGTTTATAAAGGTTTTAAAAACTCTAATGTTTTCTATAGGATCCTACAATATTTCTCCTAAAAGATATAAAACTCTTTCTAAATTATTTCCATTTTTCCAAAGTGTTTTTCCATCTCGTGAACTGACTAAAGATGCAAACGCCTTCATCGTCTGGCTGGCTGGCTCAAAGTGGAAATTACTTTGGGAAAACCACTCGAAATGCTGCGCTGCGCTGCGTTTATTTAATGGCCTTGCACAGCTCCCTCCACCCACTGGGTTTTGGCCTGGTCAACTGGCAGTTCCCCTTCTCTCCCTCCCTCACTCTCTCTGTGTCTCTTGGTCGCGTTGCCAAAAATCTTTCTGGGCGTTGGGTAAATATTTGAGCGCCCAGGTTTATTTGGCCGCCTTTGATAACCAATTAAAAGCAGCATCACAGTCGGCTGCCCCTGCTGCACCCTTTGACACTTTTCCAACCAAGAGTGCAGAGGAGGGGGAGGGTCTGAGATTTATGGCGCAAGCCGTGACACTAAACAGCTTCCGCCATTAAACACGAACACGAGCCCCATATATGGATATATCGTTGGATATGGAAACAGCAGAGGCTAAAAAATTATAGTTTCAAGTTTCAATTATTTCTTTTAATTTTTTTAAATGGAGAGGAAAATATATGGGGAACTTATTGTAAGATAAAAAATATGAAAACTCTTTATCTATTATCTTTATCTATCTATTATCGGTTTCACCCTTCAAATTTTTGAAAACAAAGATTTTTCATGTATTTGTCCCTTTATTTTCTTATTTTCAAATAATTAAGTGCTACCTGAGACATGTTTTGTTAACTTTATGTATTTATTAAACATTTATTTTTTAGTATTTGTTTTAAAATCCATTAGAAAATTATACTACAAATTGTTAAATATTTTGAAAAAATGTGTTTTTAAAAGATGAAAATATTTCAACCAACGAAAATCATTTTTTTTTTTTAAATTCACTATTTATGTTTATATTCCTTATCCTTTCATTTATATATATGCTATAAATCTGTCTTTGACTGTTTTATATATCTGCTTGGATATATGCTATGCTCTTGGCCATAAAACAGCGCGTTGTTGTTATTGCCTTTTGGTTGCTCGCTTGGCGACATACTAAACTCAACTTAAATATAAATTATGAGCATCTTAAAAAGCCACAGCGAAAGGATAATTTTCATAAATATTCCAGCCGTGATGCAGCAGTGATGGTGAGTGTGTGGCACAACCAGTATCTTTCCCTCCCTTCCTCCCTCTCTGTATCTCTTGGTGTTTATGCCACATTTCTGAGGCAGCTGAGCGCCTTTTTGGCTAGCAACCAACGAGACAACGAGATCCAAACCTGACTCCCGTTTGGCTTCCGCTGCTTAAATGCTGCTCCTTATTTCTCCCAGGGTCTCTGTGCATAAACACACAATTAAAAATAATATTTTCAACGCGGTGGCAATTAATTAGGCGTCGCACACACACACCCACCTACAGGGATGCAAAAATGGAGACTGTGCACATGTGGCGCTTTAGAGGGAAACCACAGAAAAAGCCAAAAAGGGGGGGGCGTGTCCCGAACCCCCCGCCGATTATCCTGGCCACTTTTTTACTCCAACTTAGTCGGGGCTGAGGAGATATATATGTATGTATATGTATACGCAAAATAAATGGATGCTATTAGCTGCGGTTATAGCGGGCTCCCTGATAATGGAAATGGCTGCCAGCGTGGATAAAAAATTAAGGGGGAGTAGAAGAGGTCACAGGAAAGTTATGAGACAACTTAAAAAGCCTAGAAATCAAAAGTTATTTGTATTTAAAGACTCTGATTACCATTTTATATTTTCTGGAGCAATTTCCACCACTTTTTCATATTTAATTAAATTATTTATAGCACTTTCCACTTTATTTAAACTTATATTTTATCATTTGCTTTCTTGTACCTTCCAAATTCTTACACACAAAACCAAATCCAAAGCTCAACAATTGATCACCGAGAGAAGAAAGGCAGGGAATACGAAGGACATAACCGCCAGAAGAAAAGGAAACCGCAAACAAAGCTCGTAAGTCGTGTGAAGCAGTCATGTCTGGGCGAAGCTTTTCTGGTTTTCTGTTGGTTTTCCATGCTGTTTTTTGTTATTTATGTCGCCATGTGCAGCCAGGAACTAGCCCATGTCTCTCTGCACCTTTAACGTTTGCTATTTATTTCTATTTTGTACTGAAGCACAGAGAGAAATATTATAGTATTAAGGGTAGCCTAAAAAAACTATAAAAAATAAATCAAATTTTGATAAAACAAATCATTAAAGAAAATATTAAGTAGAATTTATAATACTTTTATTTTTAATACTCAACTTTATTCCCCAGAAATTTCTCTTTCTGCACCTCAAAAAATTTGAAAGCGCGAAAGTCGAGCAAGGAAGCTAGCGAGTAAATCTCGTATGGTTCCTGCCCGACTTTCCTGTATTCCTGCCGCCAGCCGCCGTGTGTGGGCGGGAGTGCTTAGCTCTGATATATCACTTACTGCTGTTACTTCCTGCTCGCAATGTCCTTGTTGTTTCCACGGCGGCAGCGGCGGCCTTGTTGCTTTTGGCAATGCTCACATTAAAAGTTCATTGCTTGCGCATAAAGTACATCAAATGCTTTGCGTACTAAATAACCGCAGTTTGAGTTTTGTCGCTTGTCGTTGCAGCCATTAAATTCATACACCCAAAGACACACACACACACAGAGCCATTTTAGTAGGATCCTGGGTATATTTGTATATTATGCAAATCCAAGTTTTGTTTTGGTCGAGCGCTCGTAAAAACTTTTTGGTGTCCGCACGTTTGTCCGCTCGGTTTGATAGTGATTCCCTACCACCATTCCCATTCGCATTCCCATTCCATTACGTTACCATTATTGTTGCTATTTTTCGTGCCGACGGAGCGCCAGATCGAATTTAGCATTTTCCGGAGGGGGTAACGAAAAACATTAGCGCATAAATAATGACATCTACGGGCATTTAAATTGTCTGTCATTGGTGAAAACTGAACCAAGAGTATGGAAATGGCTTACTTGGCCTTTTCTATTCAATGCAAACTGTGCAAAACTGTAGTATAATCAGGAATGTTTTTGGGGAAATTTCTATATTTATAGCATAGAATTGAGCGTTGATGTCTTTGTTTGTTTATTTGGTAGAATTTAACAAAACATTTCTGGAGGGATATATGCTACTGTGTTTTTTAAAGCCATAAAAATTGAGTTATGCAAAATCTAACCATCATTTTCTTAAATGAGTTTCGTAATAAATATTAGGTTTTCCTTTTGGAAACTTTTAATAATTAAATATACATTTTATACAAAGAAACAAAGCCTTGATTTACTTCTACAATTTCTTTAAAGGATCTCTTACCAATTTTTTGTCAAAAAATCAAGCCAAAGTGTATATTTACACCTTTATGGCCACCTCAATTTCCACCTTAATTACCACCTCTAAAACTTGAATAGCCTTCCCATATATTGCCCTACTTGCACATTAGTTTTGTTAGTTTTGTTAGCTCTTTCCTTAATTGCTTTATGGCTAACCGTAAATTGTTTTAGGGCCCTCCGCTCAAATCGGTTTCCCCCGCTTCCCCTTCGTACAATTAGCCAACTTCATTATGCCGGCTGCTACTAATTGCAATAACAAAACACAAGTCTACGCAAATGTGTAAGCCATAAATGATAACCGAAGCGGGGCAGCCGCAACAGCAACAACGAGGACAGTAACCGAAAATTGCCGCCAAAAAGGTGGGTTGGTGCCAGGGGCGATGGGAATCCTCCCTAGCCACATCCTTCCCAAGCCCCGTACCCACCGTGCAAATTGGGCAAAGCCGCTTATAAAGGTAAACGCAGGGCAACACACTTTCTGGCCCAGAAAGTAGCACACAAAGTGGCGTAGAATAAAAAAAAAAAAAAGAAAAGTGTAAAATCCACCAAAAAAGCTTTACTCTCCAACCAAAAAAAAGGATATACCAGGAACCCAACAAGTTGTGAAAAAGTGGCACACAAAATATACATATATTTATACTATAAACGAGAAACCGAAAAAGAGTTGGGTCACGGGGCTTTATGCCTGGAGGAGCTACTACTATGTTCGTTGCCTTATTTCAATTATGACGATGATGACAATATTAAAATGCCCCAAAACTTTCCAACCAGACAGGGCGGGCTGCTAATTAAAAGGCCCAAAAGCTAGGCTATATCTAGGAGCGTATAAGCCAAAAGTCCAAAGTCACCATGGAGCAGGGTGCATGGGCGTCTGCCTGCCGTGTTGTTGATAACCCAAACAGGTCCTTGAGCACACAAATCACATAAATTCCAATTGAGTGCATATTCAACGAGTAAATGTGGAAAATACAAAATTTACTGTGCAGTCAGACGTCGTTGACTGGGCGGCGGTCCCCACCCCAGACATGGGCACACAGTGCGTATGATTAATTTGCTTAATTTTCTGTATGTGTGTGTGCCTGCGCGAAGACGAATACCCATTTAAACGCCTCTCCAGACACACACACAAAAAAGGGAAGGAAGGATAAAATCAGGGAACAAGTTTCAGCAAATTCATTAATTAAACAAATTAAGCTAATGGCTGCGGCTTGACGGCAGCCAAGCAAAAAGTGTTGCCGTTGCCACGGAAAAACTCTTCAAGGAAACGAAGCACCAGCAAAGCATGATTCAACAGTAGAGGAAAATCTCTTTGGAAAACTGAAAAATTTAAATGCAAAAAAAAAAGAGAAATACTCAAAGAAAGTCATGAGGCAATATTTATTTGCACTGGCTGCAGGGCAAAAGCCGAAAGATCCATTAAAAATATGAATAAATTGGTAGAAAAATAAATTGAACATGGCTGCTGTTTATTGACAGGCAACACCAGGCCTAATTTCACTTTGCAATTTCCAAAAAAAGAAGCCAGTTTATTAAGACAAACTGAAGAATTTATTTTATAAAATGTGGCACTCCTTGGGGCTAAGGTTTTTTCCATATATTTGGCTTAAGGCCAAACGAAAGGATATATGTTCATATGAAGTGACAAGAAAAGATTAAATTGAATAGAAAATAAAATTATAAAAGATGAGATATTTTTTGGGCAGTTAAACTTTGGTGTTTTCTTTTTTAAATTTCAAAATACATTTCAGCCTTAAAACATATTAAAAAAAATGTACTTGTTATTTCCCACTTAATTTCGCAAAAAATAAAATGTTTTTCCAGCCTTATCGCGCTCTTTTGAAGTGCTCTCCATTAACAGGATCCTTTGGAAAAGTTTTCGGCGTCAGTGGCAGCAAATCACCCCGTATTAAATGTTGACTATTGAGCCTTCTGTTCCGGATCCCCCGGAGCCTCTTGCTGCGGAGTGTATCCTTTTGTCTTTAAATGCCATTTAACTTCAAGTGCCTGATGCCGGCTCAAACTTTTGCCAGTCAAATTTGTGAAATTAATGCGATTTTACCCCCCGGTAGCCACTTCGTTCCCCGGCTTCCGAACATTGTCCCAGTGGCAGTTGTCGTCTATTGAGTGCGGTGTTGCGGTTGCCCCCAAAGTTGCTTAAAGTTTTTGCAGAGGAAAGGAAGCTTTTCCAGCCTTCCCAGCTCATCCAGCTCCCGGACAAACTTATGTCATGCATGCATAAATATATTTATAGTTACGAGCAGAAAAATGTGCCAAGAGCGCGCGCCCCGGAAGGAGGCGAAGCGCTTTTCCAACTGCGTGCCAAAGATTTATTGTGGTGATTTATTTGCCAGCCCCCCTCTCAGCACCAGAGCTCCTTGAAGCTCCTTCCTCCCAGCTCCTACCTCTCATCTCTCAGCTCGAAGCTTATTTATTTATTCATTTTCTAATTTATTGATGTTTGTCTGACCCAAAGCGCTCTGACCCGCTCTCCTCCTGGCCAGCAGCTGTTGTGCTGATTAGCCCAGGACCTCATTGAGTGCCTGGCACTTAAGCGAACGGAAATTCCACAACTTCTAATTCCTGACCAATTTAAATCTGAACATATTTCCAAATTTCTGTACTCATTCATGGGAAAGTTCACTTAAAACTTGTGAGTTATTTAGCTTAAGTCTTGAGCGCTTTTTAGAATTCTTTTTAGTGAATTTTGATATATTTTTTATTACAAATCGACTGAAGAATTATCTAAGCTTTAGTTGTGGATTGTTTGGGATGTTGGAGCATCAAATATTTACTCCGATTTACTTTTTATCTTCTTATGAAATCAGTTCAAGTCCTCCGATGGACAAACGTTCTACAAATTTTATATTAACCCGCTTAAAGGCGAAATTTCAGTGATTTTAAACTCTCTTAAAGGCTTTAGCAAAGTTTTCATACAGAAAACTATCATTTCAAATTCAAAGTATTCAAGGAAATGAAAGAATTTTATAGTTTCTACCAATACTAACTTATTTTTTTCCTATTATTTTTAACTAACATTTTATTCTCATTTTTCCTAGCAGCAAAATCATCATCAGCAGCACATCCAGAAATTTCCATTTCCCGCAGAAACAGAAATCTCCTGAAGCGGAGTGGGTGGATAGCCGGAGAATAACATGGATTTTTGATATACTCCCGCCTTGCTCCATTGCTCCATTTGGCTGGGGCTTTTGTTTGGAGCCGAGACTGTGTGCCGCATTTCGTTTATTTGCCTCCACTTGCCTCTACTGTGTGGTATTTTTTATGCATTTGCATAAATGCGAAATGTATTTCTATGCTCTCTCCCAGGACGGGTATAGACTGCTTTTATTGCACGTTTCCCTTTTTGGCCATTACCGCACACAGTTGCATTTTAATGAGCGCCAGTCAGCCATCCAGCCAGCCAGCCAGCTAGCGATGGGCACCTGTGCGCACGTGTGCAGACTTCTTTCAATCACTGTCTGCCTCGGCCCTCAGAGTCGGCGTTTGGTTGTTTGTTTGTTTGTTTGTCTTGCCAGCGATTTGTTTGTAGACGAACGTCTAGCCCCCCCTCCGGCCGCCGCCTGGCATCATTATAATGCGGCTGCAACTTGAGCTGCACCGACGCCTTGCCCTGGTCCTGTCACTTAATTAAAAGGTTGGAAAATCAACACAAGCAGCTGAAAAATAAAAAATTAGAAAAAATATACGACTCACAAGAGGCGAGTTCAGACTAAAGCGGAGTCCTTCGAGTAGTTTGGGCAGTGGCTTAGGCAAGGATTCTTATAAGGGGCGTTGGCTTTTAAAAAATGGTTTTTATGAGAGTTTTTAGAGAATATTAAATGTTTTTAAAATGAGGTAAATGATAACTAATTTGAAGGATTTTCTTGGGTAAGGGTTAAGGTATTTCCAAAACGAAATATTACAAATTCAATTGGTTTGTATTAACAAAAATATTTTCTGTACATATACGAAAAAATAGTTCCTTAAATCTTTTTTAAAAATATTCAAAGAATTTAATAATAATATTTAATTAGATCTTTTCAAAATCTCCTAAATCCAAACTTCATTTTGTACTTTTTCTTTTATTAATTACTATTTCGTCTCTGCTCCAAAGAAACCCCTTTTCTGTGAGCCCCTGGCCCCTTTCCCAGGGTCTGAGTTCGAGGGCTCGCTGATTTTATCGCGCTCGCCTTTGGCTGATTGTGCCAATTATGCAGCGAAATGCGCCGCTGCGCTCCGAATCTAAATCCGAAGCCGAATCGCCCTCAAGTGGTTTATGCACTTTCAAATCATAATAATAAATCCGAGGGGCGGCACCAACAATGGAAGGGCCGGGCTTTCAGCTGAGAGCCAAGAGTCGAGCAAGTGCCATTTGGGTTTCTGCCTGGATGGGAATCATTTAAATTTATTGTGAGCTGCATTTCACGCCCCTGCTGCACTCTCTCTTAATCAGCCGGCGTCGTTTTGGGCATTATCCGTGGCCCATTTTCCACTTGCCACTTGGCCAGCCAAACTTTTCCAAACGGGAATATTGAATTTTCTTCTTCTCTCTTCTCTCTTTTTCATTATTATTATTATTATTATTATTACTTTTAAGCTTACCCGTAACAGCAAAGTTTCGCAGAGGAGAACCTGCAATGAGGTAGAAATGGTGAATTTTAGTTTGCGCCAGTTTAAAGTTTAATAAAGTAATAGAACAAACAATTTATATTGAGTGCATATCCCCCGACTCCCACTTAATCCCAGCCACTCGGCGGTAATTTTCACATTTGGTATTTACTTTATTTATACATAATTATTTAACCATAACTCATTTGACCAGCGTGCAGTCAACAATAATTCATTGGCCTAATCAGAGAGCTCAGCGAAATGCTATTTTAATTTCACTGCAATTTGCAATGCAGATTTGGCTTTTCTTTTTTTTCCATTACGAAAAATTTGAAGCCCATATAAACCATACATTATATTTTTATATATAAATATCCATGAATATAGCTTCATACGGCGTTGGCTGTCATAAGTGATGTGATTGATTGATGATGTCATTTAAAGCGGCTCACGAAATGAAACAGCAGGTAGGGGGGCTAACGTGCAAACGTGTAAATAAATAAATAAATCAAATAAAAAATTATTGAATCAACAACGTAAAATAATTAAATCAACATGAATGATTTAACGCTCCAAATGTGTTGAAACAAAACTCATCTGACACATAGCCCTGCCTGCCTGCCACAGCTTTTCCCCGCCACAAAGCATCCAATCACCCACGAAACACACCTGTGCGGATTGGCGTGAGCCGTGGCACCTTTTTGCGTTGACAACTGCTGACAGGACGAACAGAAACAACATATATAAAAAGGACCCAGGCACAGCGACAGCTACAAATGTGTCTATGAACTGATATACTATATAAATATATATAAAAAATGCAGGGGAAACCCAACTAAAGTTAGCTCTGAGAGGGGTTTACTGGTTAAACGAATTAGGGTTATGCTTTAGGTTTTATTATAGAATTAAATTTCCTAACAATTTAAATTAATTAGTACTCAATTATTTAGGTTAAAGGAATTTATTAAATATTAAAACAATCCACAAATAATAACTACTAAGAGATTTATATATATTTATTAATATATTCACTAAAATACTTTAATTGGAAAGATTTTCACAATTATCCCTTAATTATTTAACATAAATCCTCACTAATAATGAAATTAAAGGCTATGCCTTAAATAAATGCATAAAAATTACCTAATACTATTTTAATTCAACAATAAAATGTGCACTAAAAAATATCCTTTTATCCAAGATTAACAAAAGCCCTTAAAAAAACCTAAACCAAGCATTAAAAGTCCTGAAATAATTCACAAATTGTTCTATTTTTATATATGGTTGCCTTAATTAACCGATTTAAGCCTGGTTAAATAATCCTTTTATTAAAAGCAATACTTTCAATTCATCACACACACACACTCACTCTCTGAATACAAAAGATATATATTTTATAAAACATTTTTTCCCCACGATTTCTTTTTCTATTCAACAAAAATATGCATTTCTCTAACCCACAAAAATCAGCTTTCGGTTTGGAAAATGAAAACCTAAAAAAAAAAAATCGAACAGAGGGCAGCAATTGTTTCAAATCGTTTTATTTTCGAGCAGAATGTGAAGCTGCGGATATTTGGTAGCTTACAAAAATGCATTTAAAACGCGGAAGAGGACGTGGGAGGTGGTAATAAAATGCCATGACAAACGTTACGCATACGCCGCGTGGTCTGCGTTTCGGAAATACCCGCAAAATGGGATAAAACGAATACAAACAAAAAAAAGGCATGGGACATGAGCAACTTTAATCAATATTGAAGCAGTTTTTGAGGCCAATAAATCATTTCATAATCAATTTTGCCGCTGACATGTTTATGTGTGTGTGTGGGTGTGAGGGTGTGCGAGAGGGAAATGCAAAAAGGAAAGAATACAAAAGAAGCAAGGACAAACACAAAAACTTTCGAGCCACCTTCTGCGTGTGTGTGTGTGTGTGTGTGTGTGTGTGATAAACAAGCCACTCTCGCACACACACACACACACAGGCAAAGGCTGCACCGGCAAGCACAAAAAACAAGCCAAAGAAGCGCCAAAATAATCAACAGATGTTGCCGCCAAACAAAAACAACAACCCAGGTCAGGGGTCAAATGCGTACCCCCCACGTTCGGTGTGTGTGTGTGCGTGTAAATGAAAAGCGGATGTTGAAAGTTCAGCGTAACTGACATTGCCAAGCACAGGGCTGCATCAACAATGACAGGAGCAGCAGGCAGGAGCAGCAGCAGCAGTGGCCAGCCCAAAAAAGTATGCTACGACTGCGAACGGAAATTAAGTGTGACCTCTTCGCAAGGCAGCGCGAAAGAGAAGAGTAGAAAGGAGATGTAGAGGCAAGGACATGGAGCAAAAGAAAGAGGGGAGAACAGATGTAAAGCCCAGAGTGAAGTCAAAAATTGGTTTTGATCAAATATCACAACTTAGAAATACCTAAAACTCAAATGAAAACGGAACAAAATATTTTTAAAAAGTCTTAAGAATTAATAAAACGAAATTTAAAATATTTTATATAGTTAATACAGCTTTACAAAACACTTTAACAATTAAACAAATATTTGAATATTTACGCATTTTTCTTAATACAAAAAATATGAATTCAGAACACATACCAAGTAAAGAAGTAAATTTTGTATTATTTATTATTAAATTATAGTTTTATATAATAATAAAATAATTAGGGAATTCCAAATACCTTTTTAGTGAACTCTATTTTATAATAAAATAATATTTTTTGTTTGGTAAACTCTAGTCTTTATATTTAACACAATAAAGATATCCTTTCTTTCCTTTGTATCCCACATAACCAGCATACCCCTCTCGTACCTCTTGAAAAAAAAAACCGCGACGCATATCAATGGCCAGTTGTAGGGACAGACGACAGACGCGGATGGACGGACGATGGCCAAGTGCTGCTCCGACACTCCATTTTCTGTTGCATCCTAGCCCGCGCCAGGATGCGTACATGCCAGAACCCGGGACCCAGGACCCCGTAACCCCTTCAGCTTCCAAAAAGCATTCGCATTCACCCTCGAGGAGGATTGCCCCTGCCCGCCCATTTGTGATTGTGTTTGCGTGTTGTGATGCGTTCAAAATTGTATTTGCCTAGGATTGTTCAATGGGCGTGGGCAAGGGGGGTAAAAACCCATTCGCGGATGCAACTTCAATTGGGTTCCGCTTCTCCCCGACTATTTTTTTCCATTGCATTTGATGAGTACCTTCTACGTACGCCAGAGTTCATGGCCCCGAAATGGTTCTGTTATCAAACGATTTTGTTTGGCAAACAACCAACAACCGGCTATTGAAGTGTGTGCCCCCGCCGATATATCCCAGTATCCAGTATCTATATAGGAATTCACGTGTAATAAAGCCGCTCCATTGAAGCCAATAACCACGCCTTCAAATACAATAAACCGGCCGCAGGGGCCAACGGGCGAAGAAGCCAATTGAATTCGCAGGCAATCAAAAAATATTCCGAATTTAGCTACATCCTGCAGGACATTGTATAAGCCAGGGCTAAGCCCGACCTTTAAACTTGATGGATTGGCCACCTTGGTATCAAAATTATCTCATAGTCCCTGGCAAACAGGCAAAGGACACGCACACGTGTCCTAGGACACAGCAGCAACAACAACAAAAGGTAAACGGAACTGGAGGAAAAAATAAACTACGATAAAGTGCTATTACAAAGCGCAAAGTGCAATGATTAATCAGATTTATTTGTCAGTTTTATTTCGTGCTAAAAGTGTCAAAGAGAATATTTATAAAAGTTTATTAACACTAAGTACTTCGGCACACTCGCAGCTCGCAGGAGCAAGCGAAGCACATTAGAACTGACCATAAAACACAAGCAAAACAGTTGCCAAGACCAACAAACAACAAGGACATCGAGGCGGCCAAGACGGACGGGCAAGTTGAATGCCCGCCAGCGATTCCCCAGAAGCTTCATTGCTTCTCTGCCTCAAGTGTTACCAGAAAACAATACCAACAACAACAACAGGAAAAATAACAACAATAACGAAAAAAACCAAGAACACCAACACAACCCCAACAGCAACAAGGAGCAGCTGCTGTGCGTGGGCGAGTGAGGGGTTATTTGGGTGATTTGATACAGGAAGAGAAATATATAGTAAAACGAGTAAAGAAATTGTAAAATAAATTAATAAAGATTTGGAAAACTAACGAAAGTATTCAACAAGAAGCTTTGAAGTGCCCTCGAGTCTTGTTTCTCCTAAAAAAATAATATTTCCTTAAGTTAAGTTTCTCTCAATTAAAATGAGCTTTAATGATGACTTTTCTAAATAAAACAAATTAATTAAGTAACTTTGCCTAATCTTATATCAATTTACAATCATAGTATATTAAATTCTACTATAAATATTTCTTTATTTTATTAATTTTTATGGAAACTGTAATTTTTAGTCCCAATTTTAATTAATAACTCACTAAATTTTCCTCTCTGCATTCAAAGAATAAGAACTGGCACAGTGCGAAGTGCACAGAAAGTACTTAGGATGTCTTTAAGTTCAACATAAAAAACATTGGCGCTTACAACTTGGCCCCCAACCATAAATCCGGCCAACACACACAGCAAACACACAGCATACACAGTCACACAATCGCACTCGACATCTCCCGGCACCGACAACACATCTCGCACATATTAAGACGGATTTTGGCCAGAGGCGGCCATCTCAGCCAACTCAGCTGGCCTGACCAGCATATTTAGGCGGATATTTATGGCCCTGAGTTGCTGCTCATGGCAACACATGTATATATTATCTGTGGGCTGTGTGTGTGTGTGTGTTTCCTAGCTGCAAAAGTTTCAATAGCCAAATGCCTATTGACGGCGAGAAAGGCAAGCAAGCGACCCCAAAGCGAACTCGACGGGAAATGAGATGCTGCTCCTTGGGTTGGCTGTGGAAAAATACAAATAAAAGAAGCAAAAAATAGGGGAAAAAATACATATCCTTACTGACAAGTGGCAAATGCTTAACTAAGGATATACAACCTTACCAAGAGAAGATCTGTATTGCATAGGAAATGCAAGAGATGTTGTTAAAAATGTTACAAGAAATCTTTATTATACTTAATTATGGGTTAAGGCTTTAAAAATTATTGAATTTATTATGTTACGGTTCTTAAATGTTAGGAAACAATATTATTATATATTTTACTTCCCAGAAAAATCTCTCTTTTTATTCATTGTTTGCCTCTTAAGCCTCTTGACAGCCCAAAGGAAATTTTTGTGTTTCGATGGCTACCACCGAATGGCAAATATTGATATGAATCCCGCACTGGGGGAAGCTGCTACTCCATTCCGGCTGCTGAGGCTCAGTGGTCATTGGGGAGCCGAAGCTGGAGCAGGACTAACAGGAGCAGCAGTTGTCACATGCTGTTGCGGTCGGGAGAGCCGTATGAGTAACTTAATAAATTTGACAACAATGCCGCACAAAGGCAAACATACAAATGCAGCTAACGTCCAATCCCGACCAGAGAGCTGTCACCAATTTGTGCAGCTCGTTGCTATTGTTGTGGAATGACCCCTGAACCCCCTTCAACTTGTTGTTATTGTTCGTTCGTGTTTCGGGGGCGTCGTAGCTGTCGCGCGGTGCATTTTCAATTTGTTTTCGTGCTCTGCGGCGTGGCTTGTAAACAAAATCCGGCGGAAAATGCGAACAAGCGGCGCTTACGAGAAGTCAAGCGGCCCAAAAAGTGCAGAAGGAAATGCTATTTTGTCCGCTCACACTCCCGGGGAAAATCCAACCCCTCCTCCCGGCGGTATCGTTTGGTCAACGTTGACAAGCGTGTGTTAAAGTCAACACTCGTTGTAGTAGTGAAACCCCAAATATGTACAAATTGCCCACTGTTTGTTTGCCTGTCGGTTTTACTACTGGAGAGCTGGGCTGGGCGTTAAAAACTGTTTTCGACTTCTTCTCGGAAATGAATTCCATTTGAAATGGCCACCCAGGGCATGTTTTTAATAAATATTCCAAAGCAGTGACCACAAAACGCACTTTGGCTTATTGAAATTGCAATTGCAATTGCAATTCCAGTTGCACACCAAATCGCTTTCATAAATGTTTTTCGGCTGCAAAAAGAAAACCAAAAAGTAAATAGGAAACGCATTTACTGACGCTGCATGACTGCAAATTGATATATGCCAGCGGTCAGAGAATGCATTAGCCAGGATGTACTACTACCTGTAGAAGCCCAATTAGCACGGAACCAGAGCACTATCCTTATCCTCAAAACACATCCTCTCATCTGCCACCCGGGCAGAGTCCTCGACAGCGTCGCCTCATTAGCGGATCTCGTCAAACAATCCGCGAGTGTGAGCCCCATGGCGCTCAGTCATCTGTCATTCCGCTATGAGATGTTCTACCAGTTGGAAAATTATATCCAGAAGAGAAAAAAATATATAAAAAATATATTTCCGATTTTTAAACACCTTAAAGTAAGGTTCTATATGTAACAAATATTTATTTTAATCTTCAGTAATCCTGAAACCTTATCAGCAGATCCAGTAAAAACCTCCTCTTACATTTTTTCTCTACAAAAAATCGCTAAAATATATACATTTCATTATATCCTTTGAAAAGCGAATTTAATTTATATGAAATCCTAATGAAAAAAAACTTCCTTATAAATGCCAACTTTATGTCCATTGAAAATATCTTTCTAATGGAAAATTCAGCATCGCTGTTGGCCAGTGAAAACAGCTTGAAATAAAAAAAGGAAGCCCACGTTCCTTTTTTACCATATTTTTTTATAGTATTTGCCCAGTGCCTCCTCGGGTCTCAGTCTCACAAAAGCCACCTTTTACACATGCTATTAATGACAGACCCACCTCGCTCTACACAGCCACTCTGTGTATATAACTAAACATTTACATTTCATTAAAACTAAAAACAACACAAAAGCAGTAAGCACGACACGAAAAACGAAAACCGAAAGCGAAAAACGTAAAACGAATACGCAAACTAAGCAAATACATATGCAGGTGGAGAAGCTGAGACTGAGACTATAGCGGATGCACTGTCCAAAAAAAACAATAAGAAAGGTATCAAATTTAAAAATTACCAAATCATTTAAAAAAAATATTATTAAAGAAATAAAATCATCAGCAACACAGAAAAAGGTGAAGGAATAATTTGTAATAAAAAGAAAGTATTGAAAAAAATTGTAACATACTTTCCGAATTATTTTAAAATTAATCATCAGCTTTTTAATTTAAATGCAAAGATCATTGAAACATTTTAAAAATATAAAATAAAATATTAAATATTAATAAATAATAAAAGAAATCTGTTGCTCCTCGAGAAAACGTCTTCGATCGAGAGGTGGCGGGTGCAAGGATCTCTCCTAGATTTATTTCAAAGAAAGCTACATTTTCCCACAGTGGAGATATATATGCTATAGCCATAGTTTTGGGCAAGGTAATGCGGCACAAGTTGAGTGGGTGGCCAGGCGGTTGCTTATTCACCTGTCCGCCGCTCGCGATGAGTGCCACTCGAGGAGCTGCCGAGCTGAGCCAGCGAGCTCAGGGATATATGGCCACGAATGAGGATGTACCTCGGCACCGGCTTCTGCATCTGCATCTGCATTTGTATCTCTGTGTATCGTTGTGTATCCTTGTATCTGTGGCACTGTTGCTTTGTATCGCTTTTTAAAACCCAGAAATACAGAGAGTGCGAGAGAGAGAGGGTCCGGGGGCTGGGACATACACATACTTAACTCGACGTTTTTCAACTCAACGAGCTTTTTACATAACAGGCAACAAAAGTGTAGAAGTGCAACACCAACAACAATGGCCTGCATTCCACCTGCTTCCTCCACGCAAAAGTTGGCCCAACATCAGAATGGAATGTGGTTCATTTGGGGCATAGAGCCAAGCCAGGCCAGGCCCAGCTCCTCCTCGGAGCGGCAGCGGCAGAGGCAGCAGCAGTGTTCAGTAGCGAAATAAATAGTATATTTTACCCGAGTGCCACTCATGAAAATTGCAAAAAAACAACAAGTACAGGCCGGGTCGAGTCCCGTGTGTGGGTCTCGAGTCGCCGAGTGTATGGATACACTGAGAGAATTTCATTGGAATATGAAATGTATCCTTTTTTGAGAAGGTTTTCCAGATTTCGAGTTTTTTTAAGAATAACCTTTAATTCTTATACTTCACTATCTTTCTTTAATACAATTATCGTAAACTTTGATTTATTAAAATTTTATTTATCAACAAATATTGTTTTTAGTTTTAAAATATCATTATTATTCTAATAATTAAAAATGTCTGAAATATTTAATTTAATTTGTGTCTCTTTTTCGAATATATTGCTTAAGTTTCAGCGTATAAATCGCAGAAATAAAATGTTTAATTATATATCTTTTTAAGTATCATAAATCTATCCTGGATCTTAAGATATACCCCCATTTTCTGCCATCCTTAGAACTTATTAATATAAAACCCCAAAATTCCACTAATTCCTTACTAAATTAAGACCCAAAAAGATTATTAAAAATATATACACAATATTTTTCCAAGGTGCACTTCCTGTGCCTACTGCTTGCCGAGTGCCAGTCAAATATGAATTGGTAGTTGGCTGGCCCCGGTCCCCCGTCGACTCGGCCTGCTGCCTGCTGCTCGCTCTGACTCTTGCAGCATAATAACAAGAAGTTATTGTGCCACTGTCTACATGCAACTGTGCAGCAGCAATGCAACACAAAGCCGGCCACTCCGTTGCTCCGCCCTTTTTGACCCTTAACCCCGCCTGGGCCAAAAGGGGCCCCACTCTTAACCCATTGTTTTATTCGGCCCAAGCGCTGCTGCTGGTGCAGCAATTTCAGGGAATTCAGGTGGCCTCCAGTGAGCGGGAAAACGGAGAAAAATGAAGCCTAATTACGGCTCATGTTTAGCCGCTCCTCCATTCAATTAAATGGAATGCACGTGCCCCAAACCCCAGAGAACCAGAATCCGAAACCCGACGGCCTAACCCAGTGCAGTCCGAAAAGCCAACAGAAACGAAAAATACATACAACAAAACAGCAACAACAACAACAAAAAAATGCAATAATCATGGCGCACAATGTATGTATGCTCAGGGAGCATTTCATAAATTGTCCATACTGTACAGAGTCGAGAATATATATACAAATGTGTGTGTGAGTGTGCGGTTCTGATGCATTTGGGAGCCGCAGATTCTGCTGCTCTCGCAAATGTTTAATTAAAAATTAAAGCAGCTACTACAACTAGCAATGTTTGCCCGCGCACTGTTTGCCTTTGAGAGCTGCAGCGCCGGGAAACAAAATGCAATTCGTTTTAGTTTTTGGGGAAACAGTTCCACTTTACTTACATTTACCCTTAGCCTTATCCCACCCCTTGCACTTTTGTTACTGCAGCAGTGAGTTATATATTTTCTATTTATTATTTGTATCCATGTAAGCATTTGACACTGGATTTGTTTTGGTTGATAAAACTTCAAAAGGATTCTTCTGATGACCTTAATAAATTTTTGAGGAATTTTTTTTTTTTTGGCTAAATAAAAGGGATTTTTAGCATTAAATTTGTATAATTCACAAAATTTATGATATCCTGTTTACCAGAATCGAATAGATTGAAGTTAATACAGTTCAGATCCAACTGAAAAAATAGCTACCATCCTTTTATTTTGCTTCCTAAATTACGAAAAGAATCTTACAAATTATAAAATTATATTTTCCATTAATAATATTTTTAGAATTTTAAAATAAAAATATTTCCTTACCTTATTTTTATTATTCTTAGCATATACAATTTAAAAACTAAGAAAACCATTTTGAAAAAATGTATTTTCTCGCTTAATAAAATTCTAAGCAATGTTTAAGCTTGTAAAAAATACGTTTTATATTTTTTAAATTCAAGATAACTAAAAATGAATTTTCTCTTATAAAATCTCAAACTTTTCACCGCTCTAGCTCACCTAAAAAATACAATTAGGTTCTTTTCCGGAAATGGTATAAAAAGAAAAAGTGTCAAGGCCTCTGCGATGGCAGCCACTTAGCAGCCAATAAATTGTAATTCGACGCCCCAGACGACGACGACACATGCAGCAGAGTCGCTCACTCCTTTTCGCTGTGAAAATGGAAAATTAATTTTCCAACGATTTCGTTTGTCGACGGCTTCGGCTTCGACTTGCTACCGATTTTCCTTATTCCGTATTTTCTTGAAGCTGCCAGGCAAGAGTGTCGCCTTCCACTCTTTATATATTATATAGCCTCGCAGTTTCATTTATTTTGTTTTATTCGCCGAGCAGAGCGGAGAGAGGATCGCATGCCACGCCCCCGCTGCCAGCATACAAGTGGCAAATAAATTCATTAGTGGCGCAAATTAGTCGCATGCAACGGAGTGGAGCAGAGCGGGTCGGATTCCCAGGCTCCCGGTTTTCCAGTTCCCCTCCCCACCGAGACCAGGGGCCGAGAGTCAGGGCAAAAGGACACAAAAGTGCTTTCAATTTCAATTAAATTCGCCACTCGCCCGGGTCCTTGGTCCTTGGCCCTGCGCTGCCACTCCGGAAAGTGCAGCTGCAGCGTGCAACTTGCAGCTCGTGTGACTCTGCCTCACTCTCCTCCTCTCATTGTGCGCCTGCTGACTCAGGGGCACATTTAAAGCTCGTTTAAGCGTCCGTTCCGCTTCATCTCCTGGCCTTATCCGTATCCTGGTAGCCCTGATTAAGTAATCAAAGCATTTGTCAGCCACTTAATCTATCGTCAGCCACTTGGGCACCGCTGCGTATGCGTAACCTGGCTTCAAACAATACGAGAAAGGAGCGAACGAGCTGTGATTGCCCAGAGAAAATACAAAAAGGACTTAAGATTGGTTACTAATGGGATTAAAAGGTGACTTTTATATTTTTACTGGATTATTGTTACTTAGAAAATTAACCCACTTTTCAAATAATAGTAAGGTTTACCTCTACTTTTTGGACAATTAACATTAACTTGACAAGTTTTCAGCCAATATAAATTATTTAAAACATTTCTTGAGCCAAAATGCAATATGAAATATATTTTTTAGGTCTAATTTGACCAAATTTATATTTTATACTCCCGAAAAAAATTAAAATTAATACAAATTCAAGTTGTTTTCAACAAAAAATAGATCATAAAATAAGTTTCTATCTAAAACCATTTAAATATTAGTTTAACTTACTTCCTAGCTAATGCTAATTGCTACAATTAACTAAGATATTCCCTCATTAAATTTAACAACTTTCTTTTGAATAAAAAATAGCCACTGTGTCGACCAAGTTGTTAGTCAATTGTTGGAAACAACTGCTCAGCAAATTGGCTCGCAACTCGTGTTTGTTGGCCAACTCGTGAGGCCTGAAATGGTTTTGTTGGCAATCAGTGGCACCTAGCGACATGCGAGGGCGGCCAACAATCAACAGGGATGTTATAAACATGTGTCATCCCTCCCCTGCTCACCCCCCAAGAACCACTGCCTCTGCACACACGCACACAGCCACTTCCGGCTCCGTGTTTCCGTGTGACCCCCAAGCAAAACAAGCTAAAAACATCGCAAAATATTTTATATACATAAATATATATTTTGCGAAAAACCCGAAAATATGTTGCATAAATATGTCGGGTGCGAGTCACGCATGCCTTCTGCTGTTAAATGTACTTTAAAAATCACTTAACGCGTTTAGCATTGATTTTTGTAGGCCAGCGTACGCCGTTTTATCTCCTTACGCCATATTTATTTTGCATATTTTCATCAGGGATTATGATGGCTGCACCCTAAGCATTTCCTTATTTTCCCCATTTCTCCCATTACCCATTTCCCCAGTTGGCCCCCATTTGCCATTGCCATTTCCCTCATACGACGACAAAAGGCGAGTGAGCCGCCTTTGAGCCAAAGTGGAACCATTAGAAAACTGATATTAAATTCAATTCAATTTGGCGGAATTTCTGCTGCTTTTTTTGTTTTTATATGTATAGCAAAATGAAATTTCAAATTTTAATGAGCAATCAACAGAAAAGAAAAACCGGAAAATAATAAACGTAAATGGAACCCACGCAGGATACACCGGCGATGCGATGAAGCGCGGAGAACACTGAAAAACAAAGCAAACAAAGCCCCAAATGCTTAAAGTAAATTCAAATTTAATTAGGATTTTTTTTTCATATCATTCTGGGGACCCCAAAAAGGACGAGGGGGGCGGCACCACGCCCCAGTGGACTAAATGTAAATGAAAATTGACGCAAGGCAAGTTTATTAAAATGCGATTTGCATAAGCATGTGGAGGGAGCGAAGGTGAGAGAGAGCAATGAATGTATTTCAAGGGAAGCAGGACTGAAAAGTGGCAATGAAAATGTCACAAAAGTCAAACTGGCCGCATTAATTTTCTCCCATTTTTCCCCGTAGGCTCCCCTCCACGCCTCCCTCTGCACACTCGCATTGGAAAACCCAATTAAAAGTGGCCCAAAATGGAACTCGTCCATCTCAACAGGTGACACTAATGGAGTCCATGCGCTGAGGTGACCAGGTGAGCGAGTGGTTTAAATAAAAATTAAAATGGGTAAATAAAATGAGAAACTTAATGCTTACAAAGTTTTTATTTAGATGAAGTTAAAATATTATTTATAAGCAGCATAACTTAAGATACGTTTTTCAAGGAAATTTGTATTAATATTGCAACAAATCTCTTTTTAAACGTTCTACAAACAATTGATAATTTTATTTTATATATATTATATATTCTTTAGTTTCAAAATACTCTAGATTATTTTTATAATTTTTTAATATTTATTACATTTTTTACAATCATTTCTTTCCACCTTTTTCATTAAATCTTTTGCAGAGCATCTTAGAAAACTCTCCAACCAAAGTTTCCCTTTCCAAACTTAGCTTATTTTGGTTTCTTTTTAATTTCCTTGTTTTTTCCTTTGTTTTTTGGGAATAAATTACTGAAGTTTTGCATCTTATTTTCTGCAAAAGTCCCAATGCCTTGACTTAAGCTCTCACCAGACAATAGAAAATTATTATTGCAGGAGTGCTCTAGGAATTCCTAGGAAATCAAGCTTGCCACAAAGCGAATCAACTCAATTCATGTCAATTTTCCCACTCACACACATACTCCACACTCACACACAGGTATTGTGGCCTTTGTTCCGGTGGAAAACGGCGGAAAAGGGTGAGAGAAAAGCTTCGAATAAAAGGTCGATAAAAAAGAAGAGCGAGCCACCACACACATGCAATGATGATGATGGCATGCAATCAATGCACTTTTTTAATTGCTTAGCGATGGGAGGAAGTGCATCCTTTGGCTGGCTGGCTGCTTCCGGTATCAGTTTTGAGTCCTTGCAGCTGCCAATTTGGAAAGCAATGCTGCGACGTGGCCAAAAAGATGGCGTAATTGACGTTGATCCACCTAACAAAGAACCACTCTTTCTCCCTCTTTTTCTGCCCAGGAGCAGCAAGTAAGGCACACAAATTGAAAATTGTTGTCATCGTAAATTGAGAATAATTATTTTTAATTGTATGCAGCGTGTGTGAGTGTGTGCGGTGAGCGAATTGCATGTGAAATGTACAAGTGCCTCACGGCAGCAGTTATCATTTCTGTGGTTGTTTTTTTTTGCTTTTTTTGGGCCTGGCCATTAAGCATACGCCATGTGGAACGCACTTGGAAAAATTCTAGTAAAATCTGGGAGCTCTTTGGGGTTTTTTGTGGATAAGAAGTTCAGTAATTAGAGGATAAAATTAATAATATAATATATTTTTAAAGAGTTTATCTCATTAAATCAATAATAATTTCTTGATTTTTAGCAAAAAAGGAACGATAGCCCGTTCTTTATTGTCAGTTTAAAAGCAGAAAAAAGATTTATAAACTTTATAATACAAGAAAATATTACTTTATATAATTTTCCTAGAAATATGTTAATTTTATTTACTAACAAAAGGGTTCCTT
Source organism: Drosophila anomelani (assembly GCA_035045905.1). Classification (NCBI taxonomy): domain Eukaryota; kingdom Metazoa; phylum Arthropoda; class Insecta; order Diptera; family Drosophilidae; genus Drosophila; species Drosophila anomelani. The sequence continues at coordinate 19,843,082 of JAWNOO010000165.1, forward strand.
GATTGAAATTAGAAGGTAAAACCCCTATTTTTCTTAGTGCACCTGTGAGGAATGCGAGTGCATAAAAATTGCATTAAGCAAACATCATTAAAATTAACTTAAATGGTTATTTATAGAGGAAAGCCAAATGCATTTGACACATTTACTTAATCGCATTTCACCGAAATGGCTCTGCGAATGAGATTTTTCAAACGAAAAACTACGATAATGTAATAAAAGAAATGAATATAGTTATACTATATAGTATATAGTATTCGTGTGTTTGATGTTCGCATTACAAATTAATTACTTTTGGCCAGACGACATTGGTCAGAGAATTTTAATTAATATTTGTCATTGCATTTTTGCAAATTTTTCAACATTTTCAAATGCAAATGTTCATTGCTACTTAATGCTGAAATGTATATTGCGTTTTGCTTAGATAAATATTTGTTTGGCAAACAGAATGCGGAATTAATTGGAATTGTTTCTAGTTATAACGGATTTTAGGTTATTTGATAGGCCAAAGCCAAAGCAAACAAAGCCAAATATAATCCCCATTCCCTCCTTTTGAAGCTTCAAACGGAAAAATATAATAATCATTCGAATCATTTACCACCCACCTCCACCCACTCTCAATTATGGCCATTCGATATGCAGGAGAGATCAAATTTAAATTTAAATTTAAATTAATGTTTCCAAGTGCAGCGGGTGCTCTGATGATAAGTTGCAGCTGCGAAATTGCCTAATTTGCATATTTCCAAAGAAAGTGATATACATATAGAACACATATATCCTGGAAAGACAAACTAATAACTATTATTAACAATTCAAAGGGCCATCGCCTGTCACTGCTCATTAAGGATAAAGTCCAAGCTTGTCCCAATTTTCGGCATGTTCAACGTTTGTAGTCGATTTTTGTGGGGGGTTTGCTGCTTGCTGGTAAAAAGGACATTTGTTTGCCCAATTTGCAATGTTTTCAGCTTCCGTTTTTGGCAATTCCGCAAATATTTGACAATGCAATGCGCAAATTGCCTTGGGTTGCAAATGCCACAGCACACACACACTTTTCGATTCGTATTTTCGGCGAGAGCGAAATTTATATTGAACGCAATTTGTTTGTTTTGACGGAAAGGGACACGGTATCGATTTTGCTCCTTAAACAAGGAGCATGACAAATGAAAGGGAACATTGTTGCAGTTTTTTGGATACAGATTTTAGAGGAATTTTATAGCTTAAGTTTAGGGTTTACCTTAGTAGTTTATTGTTCATTTTTAACCCAAAATCTAAAAATATTAAAACCTCCTTTAACCTAATGATACCTACTTAAACTTGGCTTAATTAACCCCTTAAATAAATGAAATTAACTCCTGAAAAACAAACCCAAATGCCCCATTTTATTGGCTTCTTGATTTAAAAAATCCTCCCACGTGAAACTTGCAACTTTTCAAGTTGCCACTTGGAGATGAACTTCGAACTTCGATCAGTGTCTCACTTACCCCAAAAACAGAAACTTTTCCACGTTTTCAGCTTGCTTTCGGAGTGCAAATTAGTTTTCTTTGGCGGCTAATTTAGTGACGTTTTCTTTTATTTTCCTTTTAGTTTTCCTTTTTTGGCAAAGACTGTTTTGGACACGTTCTAAACTCGCTGCTGACTCAATAAATTAACCGAAAATCCACTTCGTTTTCTTCTTTATTTTTTTTATTTATATAGTTCTATGTCCTATGTCCTTTTTCTATCTCTGGCACACACACACACACACGCTGGCAAACACAATCAGGAAGCGCGGCAGAGTATTAAAAACTCATTAAGCGACCGACGAGAGCAGGAGCTTCGGGAGTGTGTCCTATGCTTCCTTTTTTCCCCTTTTCTTTAATTTATGCAAATATCGACCGCACACACACACATATGCAAAAGGACGACGAAGATGAGGCTAAGGATGAGCCTGAGGATGATGCCTTTTGGTAGCTGCCAAAAAAGTCTGCGGAAAGTGTTCTTCCTCGTTTTTATTTTTTTTTTTTTTTTGTCGTCCGGTAACTTGGCGAAAGTAAATCGAATGTCAACCGCACACATGCAAGGCGAACACTTAATCAAAAGCACACACCACACACACACACACACACACTCGAAAGTCGAGAGCAGTGAGCAGGTCCTGCGGGGGAAGAGGGCTCTGCCTTCTGTCAAAAACACGTGCGATACGTGACCTAGGCCAAGCGTTAAATTCACGCGCCAATGTTCCCGATTTTTACTTTGCTTTCTCCTCCTGGTTTTTCTTTTCCTTTTTTTTTCTCGTGTTAAATTTCGATGTCGAAGAAGGATCCTCCTGCTGTGAAGCCTGAAGCTCAACCAATATATATAACCATACACATATATCGACCAAATCCGCTTAGGACAAACTGACGACTGATTCTGCAAGTTGGCCAAAAACTTGGCATTGGCAACGACGCTCGGCCGGGCGTTCGGCGGCATCCGCTGCTGCCTCATCCTTATTATCCTTCGGGTGTCGTCGTCGTCATCGTGGTGGTCGTAGGTCCTCCTCGGATTCGATGTGTCCACGACCTGCCGCACAACCGAAGAGAGAGTGCCGGTTAAGAGAAACTCTGTTCCATTTCCCAGTTTGTTTCGCCAAAGAAAGCGCAACTAGTTTTGCCAGCCAGCGCGCGCTGGAAGGAAGGGAGAAAATGTGTGGCATTGGAAGTGCCTCGATTTGCCACCTTTCCCCATTCCTTGAGCCGAGCTCTCCCTGTAAATATACCGGCACGGCCGCCCGTTTTGTTTGCCCAATTAAATGCCACATATGTCATAAGCATAATAATCTCTGCTGCCCCCCTCTGCGCCTCTGTGGAGCCCCCGATTTCATCGCTGAAAGCACTTTTTTTTAATTAATCATTAATAAGAGCCACGCTCGGCTGGCGACTAAAGCAGATAAAGGCCACTCCGCAATCCGCTGCAGAGTTCCCTCTATGCCGCAGAATCCCAAATTGCAGTTGCACTCCGGCACTGGGCAACCGTTAAAGGGGGGCCTTTGATATGTCCGCTTTCGCAGTCGCCGGAGTTGAAGGCGGGCGAGGGGAAGCGGGCTCCATGGCTCCGGCCGCAATTAGCAAGCGGCGAAAAAGGGTGACTCCAAGGGGTGGCACCCTCTAACCCCGGCTCAATTGGCACACTAAAAAGAATTAAGAATGATAATTATCTTAATTATGAAGTTAAATTTTAGTTTGAAAACATATTTAGCTTTATGAAAATATATAAATAAATATTTTATACAAATTCCATTGCCAAACGAAGCCTTTTTTCCTTGACTTTTGTTTATATTTTTGTCAAGTTTTAATAATAATAATTTTATTTAAAATTTAATCTTAAAACTATTCGACATTTGATTTATTTTAGGTTTAAATAAAAAATATTACATTATTATTTTATATTTTGTTTTATATTAAACAAATTTTCTAATCTCTTTTTAAAAGCTTTACATTCAGAAATCTTTTTTAGAGTTATTTTAAATATGTTATTTAATTGGACAAGAATTGTATAATTTATTTGGAAAACAACAACAGAAATATTTAGGGATTTAAAGGCCATTTTTTATAATAATTGTTTGAATCTAAAAAAAATTAAACTAATCTTTGAGCTCTACAACAAACACTTTGTGATTTTTGACCTTCTTGCATACATTTAATAAAACTTAACAAATGTTAGGTGAAGAACATTTTAAAATAGGTTCATGTTAAAAATTACTGTTAGTTTTTATTGTTATTGTTTTCAATTAATTTACTTCTTTTTTCAGTGCTGTTCCTAGTCTCCTGGCCGATTTCCAGATGCGGCAGCGAAACAGAACCAGATCACGTACTCTGTTTCCCAGGGGGTCGCGGGAAAGACTTTGACTCTCCGCTGGTGAAATTGCAAAGAAATCTAAAAATAAATGGGGGAGAGACAATCCATATTCAGACTTTAAAATGCTCTTAATTATAAAAAAGTATAGTATTATATAGTATAGTATAGTTAACATATATTAGAAATTACCTAACCACAAAATAAATAATTATAATAATTTTTTAATTTATTCTAGGATTTTTATACAGGTTTAGAAAATAATATAAAAATTATTTAAATATAAACAGAAAATGATGTATTACTATTATATTTGTAATAAATGAAATTGTAATAAAATTAAAAATTTTCTCTTTGAACAGAAGTTCTAGAAAATTTAAAGAAACCTTTTCTGACCTGTGACATGCTTGTTTTAATTTTAAAACTATTTTTTAATGATCTTCATTCATCCAAATCAAATTCTAAATTATCTAAGTTGAGAAACAACAACTCCTCACTGGCATACTCCACCCTGGACAGGGCAATCCCAAACCAGAAACTGCACACAACAACCACAACATTCGGCCACTTGGCTATCGCCTCCATCTCCTCCTCGGCTTGCTCTGGAATCGATTGTGTAGGCAGGCGGAGCTCTATTCCCCGAGTCCCCAGTTGCTCTGGGTTCCCTTCGCTCCGGGCAATTGACCCGCGGGTCGAGTCCTCCTTCTCCTGGTGCTGGAGCTCCTCAACTGCTGCCATATGCTCGCCGGGTGATGTGCGGTAGTAAATACAATTTACTCCACTCGGTCGCACACACATTCCGATGGCGCATAATTTTATTGGCTTGCCTGGCGACTGCTGGGATGCGTTCCATTGCATTTTGCGTTGACTTCGATGACAGCCAACAGAATGAACCGAGTCCCTAGGTGGCAGCCATCCCTGCTGACCCTCCACCACCTCCTCCTGCTCCTCCTGCTCCTCCTGCTCCTGTTTCAGTATCTCCGCATTCTAATGAGATATGGCCCCGGGAGTCAGTATGCATTTTTCTAGGCTCAACATTTGCAAACAGCACGCGGATCGGGAGGGGCCAGAACAACCATCTGTCAACGGCAACGCCATGGGTCATATCCATGAGATGCCCCCTCCTGTTCCGGCACAGGAAGAAAAATGTGTTGCAAAAATGAGGAAATTAAAAGAAACTGGTTTTTATTTAATTTAAAAAACACTTTAAAATCCAGTAAAACTTTAGTTATAAATTCACTTAGCTTGAGGAAAATTAAAGTCTTTTAAATATTTGTTCATCAGTTTTTTACGATGATTGAAAACTAAATGAATACAAATTATCTCGTCTTAAAATTAACAAATTTGATTTATATTTATATTATATTTTAAAAAATGAAATGGTACTTCTTAAAAATAATCCTTCGTTTAGCTTGGCCACTTATTTTTCTGGTTATCTTATCTTATCTTGTGGTACTTCACTTAACATTCACCACTTATTGTTCTGCTTATCTTATCTCTAGAAAGAATTATCCAAAAATAAACAATAAAATAAAATAAAATAAACCTGCCTTTGAAGGACTTAAGATAGTATCAATAAATCCTCAACTTCATATAGTATATCTTATCTATGAGAAAGATAAGTCAGGATTTATCACTGTAAATACTTAAAATGGCATTCTAAGGATTAAATAAATTATCTTAAATATAAACATTGAGAGAAAGTCTAAAAACAGCCTAAGAAATTTCACTTTAATTGTTTTTTATATGTTTCGAAGTAAAATATTCTTTGATTTTATATCTTACATAATTTATTTATATTATAAAAACTTGTCCAGGCCCTTCGTCTTAATTTTCCATGATTAATTTACAAGTCTATCTTTATAAATTAAATTTGTATATATTTTTTTAAAATTTTTTTTAACTTAACCCATTAAATTCTAAAATATTTAACCCTCTTTATGTTCACAGTGAACCGGCACTTATGGTCTGCATATGAAATCGCGCCCATAATCAGCAGGGACACGGCGAACTCTGTGACTCTCTGGGATCTGGGATCTCGCCCCGGCCGCTGGCAGAAATGCTAATTAGGCGTAATTCGCATAAAATTCGCAAACATTTGCTGTCACCAGGAGGGACAGTCTCTGCTGCAGTCATGGCTGCGCTCTGGCATAGCTTTTGATTTACGAGTTCCAGGACGCGGACAAGGATCCAATCCGACCTATCAACGGCTCATCAAGGGCCGCGAGGCGGACCACCTTCCAATCAGCGGTCCATTCGTCATCAGCTCATCATCCCTCTCTGCTTAATTACCAAGTGTGTGGGTGTGTAAGCCGATATGATTCAGTTTATTATGGGTTTTGGTTTTTGGTTTTTGATTCGGTAGCCAGGGAAGTTCACAACTGCACAAGCTTTGAAACTCCTAAATTATAGGAAAGAAAATCCAAAAAATAGGGAAATTAATAGACATTAAAATAGCTTACCTTTACTTAAGTTATTTATTAAAATTTAAAGTTATTTTAATAACAGAATCCCCTAAAAGGCAGTCAGAGCTTGCCTTTGTTTTCTAATTTATTTTGCAACGCTTTTACATTTCATAAGGTGTTTGTTTCTTTATGAAATTTCTATACAAATAAAAAAAAAGCTTTTAAATAATAATTAGAATAGTTTTTCCTATAATTTTTAATAAGTATTTATTGGAAGACAATTTTTCTAAGGTTTTTATTCAAATGTAGAAAAGAAAACATAAATAAATTGTTCCGCAATTTAATTTCCTTGAAGAATACAAAGCTTTCAAATCTTTGCTTGTTTAAAAAAGCCAAAATATTATTTAAAAGAAATTTTACTTAATACAAAAATAGGAAAGCTCTTCCACAAATATATATTTAACAATTAATTTTAGTATTTAGAAGGACACTAAATTAAATCAATTACTATTCCAGCTTGAAGCTTCGCTTTTTCGCCCATCTAAATTAAGTTGAAATTGATAAAACCATTGACAGTTGTTTGTGTTAATTAAATGTCTAAATTGTTGAGCAGGACTTTCGGCGCCCAGCTCACGATTCCCATCAAGTTTGGCATAGTTTCCTTGGACGGACATTATTCACTTAGCGCCAGCACTTGGCATACACAACACCGCGGGGTGGGTGGCAACTATTGTCGTCGTGCCGCCTTCATTGTCGCATCCTCTTGAAAGGATTTCAATGTCACACCGCAACCGTTCCCATTAACCCACGGGCGCATCAAGTTTACCGCGACCACAAAAGCGACGAAAATGAAAATTCATGAAAGTTTATCGCCACCGCCCGACCAGGCGGATCCAGGAGGAGATCCGGAGACACGGATACGCGAGGCTGTAGCCAACCATTCGCTCCACTTTTGTGGTCAATTAACGGCCCTCGGCCAGCCTCGAGTTTGTTTTTGTGTAATGAATTTAAATGACCCACTGCGCCGGCTCATCAAGTGCTGCAAAGTGTTTTCCAACAGGACGCGGAAGGACATCCGTTCGGACTCTCCAGCCTCAGCAGTCTAAGCCCGCCCAGATCCCGCTCGCTCGCTCGCTCACTCCCTGTGACAGCACCTGTCGCCGAAAAATTTCCCAACAATTTGGCTAATGACTTCTATGGCGCTTAGGGGGGTGGACAGGCAGAGTTGCTAAGGACATGTATATATATGAGGACAAAATGTTGGCTATTTTATACTCTAAAGAAATAAGATTAATATTAATTATGTAGGTTATATTTTTATTTATTTCATTTTACAAAATTTTTTATTGAGAAAAACAATATTTGCTTACTCAGGAGGCCGAAAAAACGACGTAGATTTGAAATCTCCTCAAATGGATCCGAAAGTATGATACAGAAAGTTACTCCTTGGATCCTTAATTAGTTTACTATTTATTATTTTACTTTTAAGGAACTCTTTTTAAGGAAACCTTTTAAAGGAACCCTTTCGAAAGAGTTCTTCGAATTTTTAAATAACTTAAAAGTGTTTTTTAATAATAACTGAAAATTTTTAGATCACATTTTAAAAGAATTTTGAATGCAACTTAAATTAATTAAATTTAAATTATATTAATTTTTTACCTAATCATTTCAAAAAGAAAATGACTCAAACTTGGCTTGAAATCAGCCGAGGGGACATTCTAGATGCCGCCTGGCCCTGAGTGGAGTGTAAATACCAAATTAATTATATTCCATGCAGAGAAATTAATCAAGCGTAGCGCTTGGCCAAACCAAAACCAACTACACGCTCCCAATGAACTCTATTTAACCCCAAAAACACGCCACGCCCCCTCCTCAGCCACGGCACAGGTGTGAGCCGGAGTTGTGCCCAGCTTGCGGCCATTTCATTAATCACACTCAACACTTGGCAGGAGTCTGGGAACCGGGACTTGGACTCTGGCCCCGGGTTTGGGTCTGGTCACCGTCTGGAGCTGCAGCAGTTTGGTTTATGGAGGCGCGGGGGTAGGTAGAAGGTAAGCCTGCCCGTGGCCAATGTCAAATGGTTTCTCGGGGGCCTTGTCTGGGCCAACTTCCGATTATTTATTATTTTGCATATTCAAAGCGCTTTGAGTAAGCTTAAAAATTATTTAAATAGTATCGACCATTTAAAAAAAATATATATTAAATTAAAATTCGAACATCTCAAAAGAATTGATATGTTAAATATTTCCAAAAAAATTATAAACATCTCTTTTTTATTTCCTTATTTTAAATACTATAAATAGAACTCATTAAATAAATTTATATTCCATCAAATAATTAAAATCTTTTTAATAGCCACCAAAAAGTATTCTTTTTTCACCCTTCTTAGTTTTTGACTCATTTCCCATAAAGCCATTATGTATTTTTATGGAATCTTACTATAAAAAAGCGCCATCTATTGTTTGATGTATATATTTTTGGTTACTGCTTTTCTCCATTTTGGTTCAAAAAGCGCCAATTCCCTATCGAATCTTGGTTTTTTATAGCAATTTTCACTCAATTTTTATGGTAGAAATGAGTTTTATATCCAAATCCTTATAGTACAATCCTTTTATGGCATAAACTAACCATAAAGTGCACAAGTTCCTTCTTTGTGGTTGTTTATTTCAGTCTGTGGAACACGGAATCGCAATAATTCATTTGTCTTAAGAATATAGATTCTCTCTTACTCTCTCTTGTTGTAAACTTTAAGGCAATGTGAACCAAAAACAAGAAAGGAAGCTAACTTCGGCTCACCGAAGTTTGTATACCCTTGCAGAGTTTAAACAAAAAATTAAAAACGAAATTCTGAAATAATAATTTGTTGCCAAATCTCAAATTTGATGGCAATGGTTTGAAACACGGCTAAGCTATGGTTTTTTTATTTTCCTGATAGTTCCTATGGAAGCTATAGGATATAGTCAGCCGATTTTCATGAAATTAAAATCAAAATTCAGAAATACTAAAATATGACTAAATATCAAATTTGGTGAAAATATGTTGAAAACTGACAAAGTTATGGTTTTTTCTTTTATTTTCCTGATTGTTCCTATGGAAGCTATAGGATATAGTCAGCCGATTTTCATGAAATTAAAATCGAAATTCAGGAATACTAAAATATGGTCGTCTTTCTAATTAGTTGACAACGGCTGTATGTGTTAGTTGGTTTCATGCTCTATGTGTGTGTGTGCCATGGCGGCACAGCGATGTGTGGTTTGTTTTGATTATGTTTTGTTTTGATTATTGCTTACACACGCATACATATGTGTTAGTTGGTTTTGTGTTGTATGTGTGTGTGGCGGCCATCATTAGAGCTGATAAAACCGCGATATCAATCGAAGCTTAGAACAATTGACAGGCTAGTAATAATGCCCGCCAAACCATAACTTTTTTAAATTATGACTTTTAAATTCGTTTTAACACAAGAAGGTGTCTTTTTCTACCAAATAAATCCCATATATTCTTGATCAGAATTAATAGGAGAATCGGTCTAGCCATGTTTTAAAATTATAATTGGAATATTGTAGATTTGAAAAATCATAATTTGGCCAAAAATACACCAATTTCAAATCGGAAAGCATTTTTCTGTTTCTTTCTGTTTTCTTAGCCATCTTCCAAACAAAACAAATTTTTTTGATTTTTTTTTTAATTTTTCCTAAGTTGTTAAAAATCCAAAAAAAAATCGTAGCCTTAAATTTGGCTTGCACGTTTTTTAAGGGGGAAAAAACCAACACATTAATGCTTTCAAAAGGTAATTTCGTTTATTTTTGGCCAAGATATGATATTTCAAACCTACAATTTTCCATTTATATTTTCGAAACCTGGCTAGATTGATTCTCCCATTAATTCTGATCAAGAATATATAAGGTTTATGTGGTCGAATATGACACCTTCCTGTGTTAAAACGTATTTTAAAAGATGATTTGAAAGGGTCGTCAGACCGAAAAAGCCACCAGCGGACAAATTTGGAACTACGGCTTGTGGGCGAGGGGGGAGAGAGAGCGCGCACAATACATCGGGCTCTCTGTTTTGTTTTGATTATTGCTTACACACGCATACATATGTGTTAGTTGGTTGCATGCTCTATGTGTGTGTGCGCCATGGCGGGACTGCGATGTGTGGTTTGTTTTGATTATGTTTTGTTTTGATTATTGCTTACACACGCATACATATGTGTTAGTTGGTTTTGTGTTGTATGTGTGTGTGGCGGCCATCATTAGAGCTGATAAAACCGCGATATTAATCGAAGCTTAGAACAATTGACAGGCTAGTAATAATGCCCGCCAAACCATAACTTTTTTAAATTATGACTTTTAAATCCGTTTTAACACAAGAAGGTGTCTTTTTCTACCAAATAAATCCCATATATTCTTGATCAGAATTAATAAGAGAATCGATCTAGCCATGTTTTGAAAATTGGTTGAAAACTGACAAAGTTATAATTTTTTTTCGTAGATTTTTCCGATTGTTCCTATGGCAGCTATATGATATAGTCGTCCGATCCGGCCCGTTGCAAACTTTTGACTGAAACTAATATACCCTGCAAGGGTATAATAAACACAGAATTCACTTGACTTATATTCCAAGTATCTTATATATATTTTTATCTGGCTTAAAAACATAGAATAAACATAAATATCAATGAATGACATCACATAATTTAAGAGTTCATCTCTCACAAAAGAAACTAATATCATTTTTGGGGTTGCCCTTTCCCCAGGGATCCATCAAGTGCGCCTCTTGATGATTGCCATGTTGGCCAGTTGCAGGATTCGATTAAAATCGACCTTGACATGGGCTCGCCAATATTTACAGCGTCCCCAGATGACGGCAGGATAGTTGGGACTGGTAATCCCATGAAAGATGCGGGCAATATTCCGGCCACTGAATGTATTGTCCGGATACATGTTAATCAGCGAGTGCACATCATCCGTGATGCTCTCATCCGGCACATTGCTTGGCTAATAAATAATAATAAAATATATAATTAAAACAAATGAAAAGTCGAATATTTTTAGCATTAATCACCTCTATTTCCAGCTCTAGATCCTGCGGATAATCATTGAGGAAATAATTCCGAACTATAGCCTTTAGCTGCTCGCCACGATCCAGCGGAAAGTCAGCATTGCAGCACTGGCTGCAGGAGCTATAGGCCACCGCCGCCAAGCCATGGGTCACATACTGCAATTGGATGAGCTGTGTGCGCTCCTGCTTTACAGAACGCGTGTAAAGCGTGTCCAGAGCCCCGTCGATCTCCGTTTCCGTGAAATCCCCAGGCACCTTGATGCGAAAGCCCAGATCGTAGAAGCTCACCGTGATGGGCGACCGCTTGGGAAAGCCATTAACTTGAATAAAAAGTGTGAGAAAGATTCTCATTTAGAAAAACTCCAAGGCAAACTTACTTTTCACCCATTCAAGATCTTTTAATTGATATTTAACCACGCCGCTGTTCCAGCCAATGCCGGCGGCTATATCGGTCACCGAAAACTCTATAATGTTGGCATCCTCCTTGAAGGTTTTATCGCGGATTTGCAAGGCAATAGCCATGGCCAGAGGGGGACATTCCTTGGCTGCGTGCCTGAGGATGGGAAATTTAAATGTTTTTAGTTAAACTTTAAGCTAAATTTTATAAACACTCACTTGAGATACTTGGGTCCACCGTAGGATATCACCTTGGCCATCACATACGCTGAGCTGAGCACGCTAATGCACCAGCGCGGATCCAGCTCCATGTAGCAGAGCAGCGTGGATATATTCTCCGCCGGAATGTCCAGCATCTCGACGGTTTTCTCCACAGAGAAGCCAATCTCATGGCCAGGGCACACATGATCTCTGGGACCATCGCCCTCTGGCACAGAAACGGTGCCCTTACCCAGCTCCTTGTCGCAGCTGCAAGGCACAAAGATCTTTTGCAGCAGCTTGCGGATCACATGGCGATCGATGGAATTGGAATAGACATGTCGACGCAGCTCACTCTGGTCACCGCCCTTGGCATCCAAAAAGAGATGACAATGTGAGGTCAAGCCATCGCGTCCCGCACGTCCTATTTCCTGGACATAGCTCTCGAAATTACGCGGCATATTATAGTGGATGACGGCACGTATATCGGGCTTATTAATGCCCATGCCAAAGGCAATGGTGGCCACCACAATGCGCAGCTCATTGCCCATGAAGGCTTTTTGTACGGTGCGGCGCCTGGAGGCGGGCATGCCGGCATGATATGGTTCCGCCTGCCAGTTGACTCGCTTGCGCTTCTTGCCTTGATCTTGGGCGGGCTGCCGGCGGTCCTGCACGCAGGTCCTTATAAAGCCAGCGATCCTTTCGCACTCGTCACGCCGGGTGCAGTAGATAATAATGGATTGGCAGGGCTCAAAGCTGAAAGGAAATGAAAAGGATTAAAAGATTAGGAGAAAAGAGTAAAGGTTCCTCTTACCGTTCACTGTTTAACAGAAGCAGCAGGGCCGCATCTCGATTCTCATCCTTAGAGACGGACAACACCAGGTTATCTGGCAGTGGGGTGTCACTGATCACGCCCCGCTCTCCATCTGCGATGCCCAAATGACTGATGATGCTCACTCGCGTGGGCAGCGTGGCGGTGGCCGTTAATCCCAGCACCGTGTGCACGCCCAGATTTTTGCGCAGCACCTTGCAGATCATCAGGTAGCTGGGCCGGAAATTGTGACTCCACTGGGACACGCAATGGGCCTCATCGATGCAGGCGAATGCAATGGGCGGCAGCTGCCGTAGAATGGCTCCAAAGCCCGTGGCTCGCTCCCCGGAAACCACGGCCTCTGGTGAGACCAAAAGGATGTCAATCTCTCCGTCGGATATCATCTGCTGGATCTTTATGCGCTGCTGCGGCGTCTGGTTAGTGTGAAGGCAGTGGGCGCGAAGAAAATGCGGGACGCCGGTGACCTGGTCCTCCATCAGCGACACCAGCGGGGAAATAACCAGCGTGATGGCTCCCATTTTGCGGCTGTAAAGGTAGGCGGGCAGCTGGTAACACAGCGACTTGCCGCTGCCCGTGCTGAGGGTCACGAGCGAGGAGAGACCGGAGAGAGTTCGCATGATGGCCCGATCTTGTCCCTTCCTAAAGTTGCTGTGGCCGAACATGTGCAGGGTCTCCAGCACCTCGGGCGTGGTGTCCTGGACCGTTCCGTCCGGCAGGAGATCGTAGAGCGGCTTAACGCCGCCATGCTGGCTGCGATTCGAAGTGGCGCTGGTGGTGTCCAGGCCAGCCTGTTTGAGGAACTCCTCGGGAATCTTGTGGCCCACGTAGGTTTTGATGGGAGACGCTGGCTTTTCCTGGGCATCCTTTTGACTCAGCGAGGCTTCCACGGCCGCATCTAAAGCCTCAAAATCAATGTCCGAACCATCGCTGGACCAATCAGGATCCGGATGATGCTGCCGACTCTCCTCGCCCTCCTCCTCTTCCTCATTGCCGCTGCTTTCGTCCTGCGAATCATCCGATTTCGCCTCTGGCTGCAAGATGGCAGAATTGGCCGCCTCCGGCAGCCTGGAAATATTGCGACTGTGGGCAACCATAGCGCCCTGGCTGGCCATCTCCTGGGCCTCGGCGAGTGTGGGAAAGGGCGAGGGATCCTCCTCCAACTGGGCGGAGAGCGGCAGCAGGCTGTCGCCCTTTACCTTGCACTGCTGAGCAAAATGACCCACGCCGCCGCACTGGAAGCAGGTGAGGACGCCGCCATCGCAGCCGCCCATGTCCATGTCGGGTCCACTCAGGGCAGCCACTCGCTTCTTGTGCCGCCACTGCTGCTTCTTGTACTTGCTGAAGTTTACCGTCTTTTTGCCGCGCGCAAATTTCTTCTTTTGAATGTTTATTGTGACGAAATTCTCGTTTAATTTCCCGGCAGCAATTCGCTCCTCCATCTTCTTACGGGCAGCCGCTCGCTTTTCGTCCACTGGAATGCCAGATCCTCCTGTTGAACCCGCCAGGGGAGTCGCCGCAAAGGTGCTTATATAACGCTGAGCGGTGGCATCGGCCTTTTCGAGTTCCTTGGGATTAATGCGTGGCACAGAGGTGATGTCGCCCGCCTCCAGAGCCAGCACATATTTGAGATCTTCGGGATTTAGCGGCTGTCCTTGCTCTTCTTCTTCCTGTGGTGGTTCTGGAGCGGATTTGGCTGGTGCAGGCGTCTTCTTGGAGTTGCGGGGCTTCTTCTCCGCTTTGACTTTGGGTTTCTTTTCCGCTTTTTCTTTGGGTTTCTTCTCAGCCTTGGGTTTGGCTTCCGCCTTGGCTTTGGCGGTTTGCCTCTTTCCGGCTGCCTGTTTGCGCTTGGCCTTCTCCTTTTTTCCCTTCTCTGGCTCGTAGGTGGCATCGTCAGCCTCCTCATCGGCGGAGAAATCTGGTCCTAATGTCTCTTCAGTAGGCTCTACCTCAGGATCGGGCTCAGCTGTCGTTGGGGGTGGTACTTCTGCTGCTTCAGCCACTATTCTGCGCCGCTTGGCCAGCTGTCGGTACTCCTGCGGCTCTGGCTCCTCTTCGCTTTCAGCCACCACGGAATCGGAGTCAGAATCGGTTGCCTGCTCAACAGGCGGAGGATTCTGCTTAATAATGGGAGTGGGAACAGGTTCTATCACCTGCATGGAGTTGTGCACAGACTCCACCTTCCTCTCCTCCTCCTCGTTAACAGTGGGCTTTAGTTTGCTCAAATCTAGATTCGCCAGCCCAAAGTTTGTCTTCTTCGGAGGACCATAATTGTTGTTAGGTTCCGTCGATGTTGTGGCCACCGTCTCCAGAGCATTTTCCTTGGTGTTGCGCTGCAGCCAGCCGTCGTCCACCTGCGTTTTGATGGCCTCTTTGGGCAAAGGATTGGTGGCCATCAATAGCTCCTTCTCCTTGTATTCCTGGGCCTTCCTAAGCAAGATGGTCTCGAAATCGGGCAGTTCCTCAGCTATATCTTTGCCTTTGAGCTCATTGAGTGAAGAAGTTGAACTGCTGGAGGCATTGAGAGAGCTATGCGAGAGCGGCTTGCGGGGATTACGCTTAGCAAATCCGCGTGTGGACTGGAAAAGCTTGGCACTCAAACTGGGCTTGAGACTGGCGGCGCCGGACTTCAGTTGCTTTCCCTGCTGCAGCAGTGGAGCAGAGAGGGAAGCCTCCAAAGGCTGCGGTGGCTTCAAGCTCACATTGGCTCCCCAGGCCTTACGGTTGCTGGGCAGCTCCTCCACTGCCTCAAACTGTCGGATAACATGGTTTTCGTCCCGATTGGCCAGATTGGTAAGGGCTTGCGGATTGGGTAGTTCCTGAAGATTGGAGAAGGCGCCGCCCGCTTGTGGCTCCACCAAAGCAGCTATGTCCAGCGGCAGTTGGGGGCCACCATTCACACTGAGGCTCTGGTCCTGGTCCAGCAGGCTCACGCCCAGCTCGCTAGCCTGCGACATCTCTAAGACGTCGTAGCCATCCTCGTCGCAGAGCACATCGTTGAGGGTCTCCTCCAGAAACGAAGTCTTTAGCTTGTAGTACATCTTATACGAGTCCCGAATCTCCTGGTTGGCCTCCCGTATATCATACTGCATCCCCGCAAAAGGATCAGGTTATATTTTGCATTCTCAATGGCTTTCTGTAATTTTCTCACCTTCGATGGTACTCTTCCGTTTTTCTTCTTGAAATCCTTCTCCCACAACTTGACGCGGAGCTTGTACTTCTGGTATTTCTGCTTGAACACATCCTCCATGGCGGCGGCGATGGCTTTTTGCAATAGTTGTTAACATTTAAGCAGCGTAAAACATTTGCAAAGCGAATTTCCCGAGAAACGAATACGAATGCAGCTGTTTTCGCTGAGCGCGCGCTTTTTTGGTCAGCGTTGCCAGATCCATGCTAGTGTCAATAGTTGCCAGACGATAGACTGAACTATCGGTTATCGGTATATCGGTTAAAGTTTGAAGTTACTTTTTTTTATTTAATTTTAGTAAAAGTTAAATAATTTATTATAAATAAAGACAAAATAAAACTACAGCAAATATTACATTTAATAATTAATATAGCAAAATTTTTTTAAACAAAATAACTGAAAAAATCCCATTAAAATGTATCAACTTTGTGTTTGTTTTTGTTTTTATTTGTAGTAAAAAATATCCAAGCTTGGCCGTTGCAAAATGCAGTTCTCACAATGATGCTAAATAGGTAAATGTGACTCGCAAGGGGCTTCCCCCGCTAGAAAAAAAACTCAAGAATACAAAGAAAACGAGGCAAAAAAAAGGCGGAGAACAAAGCGAATGGAGTAGGAGGAGCAGGGGCAGGGATCAGGCAGGACGAAAAGAAGGGCGAGAATGTGAACAGTGGTGTTGATGGGATAAGGGGGCGAGCGCCTACATGAGTATCAGGGCAATCTCCTCCGGCTGCATCGATGGGCAGCGCCAGTTGTACAAATAGTACTGCAGGTTGCCGTCACCGGCGCCAAACTTGAGCGGCGCAAAGTACTTCTTGTTCTCCATGAGGTCGAGGGCATTGTACACGTCCATCTGGACATTTCGAGCCGAGATCAGGGCGTCGTTCATCAGGTCCAGCCACGGTGTCTTTGTGGACACGTTGTAAAATGAGTAGGCGGCGCGCACCGTCTTGTGCACCGGATGATGCATTACCGAAGATGGCAGACAATAGTAGCTGGTCAGATCCGTAATGTTGCCCTTCTCATCCGCCACCACGAAGCAGTCGATGATGCCCTCCTTGGGGGTGAACCAATGGCGGAACTCCTCCTTGCTAAACACCGGGCAGAGCTGAAACCGCTTCAGGTAGTCCTCCAGCAGCTTGTGCGCTTTATCCATATCCTTGGCCGTGATCCGGCGATAGCCCTTGGTCTTGGGCTGATCGGGCAGTTTGTACAGCTTCATCGTGCGCTGCATGGTCATGTTGCGGGCCAGATGCGAAAAGCGCACATCCACCAGCTTTTTGGGATTCAGCGAACGGTGCCAGTAGCGACAGGTGGCCACGGGCGTTGGGAGCACCACACCAGCCGTGTAGGCGGCCTGGAATATCCCCGTCAGATTGACGCGACGTGTGATCTCGCGGATGAGTACCGGCGCCACACGCTTGCTGCGCAATTTCTTGTGCACACACAGAAAGTTGATGTCCACCACCTTCAGAACCTTGTCGTAGGCCTTCAGCTTGCTGGGAATCGCCGAAATGAAGCCGACCAGCTTGCTGGACTTCTCAACGCGCACGCCAACGTGCCAGTCGCGTTTCCAGCCCGGTGGCTGCAGCGACCACTTGAGGAACTCCGGCTGATAGTCGAAACGGAACATGGCATCGTCATCCTCCACATAATTCTCGTTCAGCAGCGTATACAGCTCCTTGAGGTCGTTGGCATCGTTCAGGTCCAGGGTCACCCACTTGAAGCCGCCGGGCAGAGTGTATGGCTCCGCCCGGATTTCACTAACCTCCTTGTTTGGCTCGATGCACTCGTTGGTGGTCACCTGCTCATCGAGCTTGGGCACCGGTTGTGTGGACCAAAAGGCAAACTTCTTGGCCATTTGGCGGGTGCTGGCCATTGCCTCGGAGACGGCCTGTAGCAAGGCCTGCTTGCCTGGAAACGAACAGCAGGAAAAGTATTGATTTTAATTCAAACCATAATAGTTACTCCTCCTCCTCCTGCTAACTGTAACTTGGAGCAAGCAACCACCCTGAACATGGCTATGGATATCCCCATTTTTCATGACATTAAACTAGTTTTTTTTTTTAATTAACAAAATAAGTAAGCAAGCTGCCAAAATGGGGTGCTTAAAAATGATATCATAAACTCAGCCAAGGTTGACTGTAAGCTCAGCATAAGTGGGAAAACGATTATAAAATGTGATTCATAATTTTAAAAGAATTTCCTTGTAAAATTTGAACTCAATAGAGTATTATATTCAATATATTCAACTAAAAAACTAATCAAATGCCTTGAAAATAATATTTTAATTGAACAAAAATCAATAAAAATGCTCGTGCTAACAATTTTAGGTTTCCCAGAATATAACTTAGTTTATATCAAGAAAAACTCCTTAAAATAACAATTAATTCATTCACCAAAATTCTCAATTAGCAAATTTCTGCCAAGTTAAGTTTTACTGTAGTTCCCAAATTCGAACCTAACCTCAT
Source organism: Drosophila anomelani (assembly GCA_035045905.1). Classification (NCBI taxonomy): domain Eukaryota; kingdom Metazoa; phylum Arthropoda; class Insecta; order Diptera; family Drosophilidae; genus Drosophila; species Drosophila anomelani. The sequence continues at coordinate 19,861,439 of JAWNOO010000165.1, forward strand.
TTTCGGGCCGTCCCAAGGAGTTGATTCCAAAATAAGTGATTTGTCTAGCCCCCGGCTGTCCGTACTTACTTGCATCCGCAGACACTGAAGCCTCGTTCTTGGCCTGCTCATCCGCCTGCTCTGAATCCTCGTTTTCGGCCAACTCCAATGCCGAGCCCTGTTCCGAGACCTTTAAGCCGGCAACAGCCTTTTCCAGCATCTCCTCTGTGGCGGCGGCCATCTCCTTGGCCTTCTGCTTCAACTCCTGGCCAGGCTGGTCCTCCGCATTGTCGTTAGGCATGTTCCGGCGCCGGTAAAAGCTGTCTTTAAATACTTTGGCAAATTAAAATTTCAATGAAATTGCAAAACTACAAGGGGGCAGCAGCTGACTCAAAAAGCAGTGTGACCAGAGGGGGATTAGGTCAGTATTGGAAATGGAATAAGGAAACTATCGGTCAAACAGCAAACGGGCAAAAATCTTTAAATTATTTTTTTATCATAATAAAGCGCCAGATTAAATCTATTTTTAAATATTTATTTTCCAATATTTTTCTGTTATTCACTTTAAGTAAATCAAAAGACTTTTTATTTATTTGTCAAAGCTTTTGGTTGTTATTTCCTAACCACTATCTGGCCACACTGATTTTGATAACATTGTTCGGCGTATTGTTTGGATTAGTTTCGCATTAGTTTATTTAGAGGCCGAGCGAGCATGCAATGTGGCGATTTCAGTCGCTGATAAGCACTGGGACCCCGCATCACTCAACCTCCAACTCCCTCACCCGACGTCCGCGATGACTGCCACCAAGAAGCGCCTGAAGATCGTGGCCGCCGCAGCTCTGGCTCTGCTCCTCCTGGTCTACCTGTACAGGGCGGTCAATGTTTCGGCTGGCGGCATGCCTTCCTTTTCAGCTGGCGAGGAAGTCCAAGCCCGCTGGCCGCCCACGGAGAGTTCACTGCAGCGAAGCCTGCAGATGGCCTATGAGGAACAGAACTCCCTAATCCGCGAACAAAAGGAGGAGCTGCAGCGCACCCGGGAACACTTGGCCCAATTGGAGGAACAGATTCGCAGTCTGCAGACCAGCACGCCGCGCAAATACCAGAAGGTCAAGTACCTCAACTACAAGAACCGCAAGCGGATCCTCATCACCGGCGGAGCTGGTTTCGTGGGCTCGCACCTAGTCGATGATCTGATGATCCAAGGCCACGAGGTCATTGTGGTGGATAACTTTTTTACGGGACGCAAGCGCAATGTGGAACACTGGCTGGGGCACGAGAACTTCGAGCTGATCCATCACGACATTGTGAATCCGCTGTTCATCGAAATCGATGAGATTTACCATTTGGCATCGCCAGCCTCGCCGCCCCACTACATGTACAATCCGGTTAAGACCATCAAGACCAACACCATGGGCACCATCAATGTCCTGGGCTTGGCCAAGCGCGTGATGGCCAAGGTGCTGATTGCCAGCACTTCGGAGGTTTATGGAGATCCCACAGTGCATCCACAGCCGGAGACCTATTGGGGCCATGTGAATCCCATTGGGCCAAGGGCCTGCTATGACGAGGGCAAGCGCGTCTCCGAAACTCTGAGCTATGCATATGCCAAGCAGGTGAGAAAAAAACTCATAAATCTAAAGCTATTCCTTGACTTTTGCTTTTTTGAATTTCATCACCTTGTTATCTGGGTTTCTAATCTAGAAAAATCCCTAAAGAAAAGTAAAAAACGAGGTTACATTCCTTACAACCAACAAATCAGAACGGAATTTAACAGAAAACTGGCTGATATCCAGATATATAGCAGTTCTTTCCTGATTTCATCTGCAGTCAGGCATTAAATGATCTCAATTGGAATGCCATTAATTGGTGGGCTACACGCTTGAACGCTTTGCTTGTCACGAGATAAGATTTCCAATCTCCAAGCCGCTGACCACCACCACAACATGATTTCCCATCGAACTAATAGCTCTCTTTTGTTTTTTAGGAAAAGGTCCAAGTGCGCGTGGCCCGCATCTTCAATACATATGGACCCCGGATGCATATGAACGATGGCCGTGTGGTGTCCAACTTTATACTCCAAGCACTGAGGAACGAAACCATCACAGTGTATGGGAATGGCAAGCAAACCCGCTCCTTTCAGTACGTCTCTGACCTGGTGGACGGACTAATAGCTTTGATGAGCTCCAATTATACACAGCCCGTAAATTTGGGTAATCCCGTGGAGCAGACCATTGGCGAGTTTGCCCAGATAATCAGGAAACAGGTCGGCGGACCAAGTGTGATAAGGCAAACGAAGGCCATGGAGGATGATCCGCAGCGTAGGAAGCCGGATATAACGCGTGCCCGCCAATATTTGCAATGGGAACCAAAGGTACCGCTGGAGACGGGCCTCCAAAGGACCATTGCCTACTTCCGCAACGAGCTGGCGCGCAGCGATCGCTTCCAGGAGAGCTCCAACAAGTACTTTGATACGCCTTAAGTGGGGTTTTTTAGCTTTGATGCAACGTCTCTAGTCTGCAAAATGTAAATATGACCATCGATAGCACTAATTGTAAGCCTTGTAAGGACCACGTGAAATCTTCAAAAGCATAGTTTTCATCTTGATGTAAAGTTAAGTTTAGGCCGCGTTCAAAGTTATAGCACTGAAATCTGTATATATAACAGGGGCCGTGATTATTTTATTAAATTAAATAGTCACAAGTCACTTAAAAGAACATTTATTTCACACACAAAATACCACAAATTATCAAATACTTTCACACACAAAACATAGCTAAGGAACTAAAAAAAAAACGAATATTAGTACAGAAATTTATTTTTGTTCACAGATCATAATCATTTCTATTGTTTAATTGATTCATTTGTAAGATTTAAACACGACTGCAGTGCTATTTCTTTGACCGCGCTTGTACCGGGAGGTAAAATAACACTGGGAGTGGGACTGGGAACTGGGAAAATGTGTATTTAACAATCCTTCCTATACTAAAAACTTAGGGTATAGTTCGAACCACCTCGAGTTGACTTGAACAAATGCGACACACACACACATTTATCCAGCGCAAACCAACAAACGCCCTCCGCCCGCCCCCGATTCTAGTTGTAAGTAGGGTTCGGTTCGGTTTTTCAGTTTCTGTGTAGCTTGTAGACCCATTAAAACCAGAGGTTATTCTCTGCAAACTAATCTTAGACCCGACCGGTATTTTACTATCTATGTACATGGCTTATCCTACGCTTAATCTATATGCTATGACTATATTTGCACCTATTCGCTTATCAGCTAGATTGGCTGCTCCTCCCACATCGGGTTTTTCATCTGGCCAGCGGCTCGAGCATCTCCAAAAACAGTTTCTTCATGGTTATGACTTCATCGCGTGCAATTCCTCGCCAGAATCGTCGCAGGATATCGTCCGCCTGCCGCAGCGATGGCAGCAGGAGTAACAACTGTTGTTGATGCGAAACGGCCGACGAATGGCGCAGCAGGTAGACAACATCGTTCAGAGAATTGAGAATTGTGTCGCGGAAGGCGCGCAACGAGCTTTGATCGTCCAGCAGAATGTCGCAATTGGCCAGTAATAATGCCTTCAGCAGAAAGTACTCCTCCCGGCGCGGCGATATCCTCTCCATGCGCTGGGCTATCTGCACGCAGTGGTAGTAGAACTCCGTATAGCCGCACTCCTTGGCCAGCAGCTCGTCCATCCAGACGTCGGTGGCGAAACACAGTTTTCCGTTGAACGGTAACGATCGAAAGGTCAGCTGCAGGGTTAGTATCTCCGCCCAGGACACCTGCAGGAGCTTCATTTGATCGTTGAGCGGTAGATCGATGAAGCCGGGTATCTGCTTGGCCCAGCCAATCACGCTGACCAGCTCCTTGTCGTAGATGTCGCTCAGCACGCTCAGTATCTCATTGGGATCGTTGTGGTTGTTGTTCTGGAAAATGCAAGTCCCATTGGTTGGCGTTACAGCAGAGACACTGCTGGACTCCAGCTTAATGCTGCCCGACGAGGAGGAGGCCTCATCATTGGCACTGGCCAACGCCGTCGTTGTGTGCACCTGCTGTTGGTGCGGCGTCTGGACGCTCAATGTATCCGGCTCGTACGAGTTAAGCACTTCCAGTATCTTTACATCGCACAGCGAGGTGGTGTTGGACTGGTATAGCAGCTGCATTGTCTGGTACGAGTTGGAGACGGGATTCCGTCTGTACTTTTGCCTTCCTCCTCGCACTCGATCCAAGCGAACGCCCTCCTGAAAAAGGTGAGGAGAATGAGTAAGTTTAAGCAGCAAAGTTGGACATTTGGGTGTTACCTTGAGCATTCCCATGAGCAGGCACTTTTGGAAGCGACACGCCTGGCAGGCCTTGCGCCTCCGCTTGTTTATCTCGCACTCGTTATTCGCCGGGCAGGTGTACTCGATGTTGCCCTGGATGGTGCGCTTGAAGAAGGCCTTGCAGGCCTCGCAACTGGCCACGCCATAGTGGAAGCCGCTGGCCACATCGCCACACACCAGGCACAGGCGGCGCAGCTCATCCCGCACAGAGCCGGAACCAGTTGCGGCGCTGGCATTGCTGGCATTTCCTCCATTGGCACTATTTACACCTCCTCCGCCGCCGCCGCCGCTGGTGCCGCTGCCTGCTCCGCCACCCTTCAGACTGTCGCCATCATTGCTCAGCGAGACATTGTGCAGATCACAGGACAGCGAAGTGGTAGAGCTGCAGAGCTGCCTTTCCGGTGAAACCGATGGCGAGGACTTCATTCCATTGCTGCTGCCCTGCGTGGTGGTTGTAGGCTTCGAACTGGGACTGAAGCAGGAGGCTCCGCCGCCCGCGGAGGAAGTATCCACCTCCTGCTTGATGTGCAAGATGCTGACGCCGTCAGACATATTCGAGCGTTGGCTGTGAGGAGGAAAAAAGGGGGATTGTTATTATAAAAACACTTGAAAATATGGAAAAGTAATTGTAAAATATTTAAAGCCACCAATGAACACTTTTAAATTAATATTCTGTTATATTATGAGTTTTTGGGGAATTAAAATTTAAAGTAATTTAAATTCCAAAGTATTTTTACGCCCCAAATTGATAAAAATAAAAAAGAACAACTAATTAAAGGGTTGATACTGTGGGAAACACTTGAAAAATTGTCAAATCACTGGACGATAGATAGCAATTTTGTTAAAAGTCAAATAGTACGCGCTGCTGAGAACAGTGGTTCGAGCTGCTCCAACCTGGGGGACTGCGAATTTTAAGTGTGCCTATCGGTTTTAGGTGGAGATTTGCCTACTGTGCGGACTTGGCGCACAAAAGCTGGTCACAGGAATGCCTAATGAATGCAAAATGTAATTGTAATTGTAATTAAGCTGGGCACAGAGTGCAATGGGTTTGTGGCGGCGGCGATCCCCAATACCCGCTCTCTCTCGTACCCTTCGCCTTCGTAAAACTTCATCGTTGAGGGCGATGGAAAAGTACGGAAAGAACAGAACAAAACTGGAAGTGAACAGCGCACACGGAGTGCGATAACGGTACTGTGCGTGGAGTACCTTCCCGGCTAACGGTACTACTACAAATCACGACGCATGGAGCTGACGCTGATAGCAAAAGGCGACAACAACAAATTCAAAACGGAAGAAAAGGTGGCAAGATCGAATAAAAAAATACCCTTACCTAAGGAGGATTTTTTTTTTATAGGGAAAAGAGGGCATGTACCAAAATCTACACAGAAATTTATGCAAATACATTTAATAAACAGTAAATATTGCATTTGAATTTAAAGGTTTAATAGTTTTAAAATTTCAAAATAGGGAATTAAAAATGAAATAAAAATTTTATATAAAAGAAAGCCCCAAATCGCATAGCCCTCACCCGGGTTAGGGTATAAAACGCGCGCTGGCTGAAGACAATGGGGGGCAGTAGTTGTGTGTAGAGTAGCAGACAGCGGACGACGACGTCGGCCAGGTTGCAGATGAAAGATAAGCGCACTGTCTGCTTATCAGCCGCCTGGCGATTAAGGCCCAAGGTGGGCCTGTCCGTATCTGTTTACATACTTACATAAAGTATTTTTTGAGGATCTTTGTGTAATCAGCAGCGCGCTACTACTTCATGCGATTGGCAACATCAATACATATTGCTGGTTGGCCTCCGCGGTTGTGTCTGTGTGTCTGTGGTATTTTGGTTCGATTCGAGCACTTTGTTATTGCTTTTGTTGTCTGTCTGCATCTTTTGAAATTCGAGTTCTGCTGGAGTTTATTTTTAATAATTTGATTACTCGTTTTAGCTAGCCAGCGTGGCTTTTCATGCTTTTGGCTGGCGATTTATTTAATGCATTTTCCCTAAGAATGTGTGATGCAGACACAGCATCTGCATCGATTTTGTGCGTCCGGATGGGGATTTAGCACTCGGAAAGGCACGAAATGTATTTTGATTGGGATCACGTCACATTCTTTGCGATTTTTTTTATTGTTCACAGCCTGTTTTTGCCGGATTTTGGGGATATATTTGCATATTAGAAATATTAAAATGTAACTTTATTTTTTTATTGTGAACCAGGGCTGGCCAGCACTGGGACTTAGGGATGTGACAAATATACGAAAATATCGATAATTTTATAAAATTTATAAATAAAGCCATAATTTTTTTTGGAGCATTCCATTAATTAAGCTTTCTGGGGTGGTTTTATAACGTTTATCCAAGGGATCTCTGATTTTTAGCCTGGCCTAACAGCTACGCTTTCAACTTGTTGGTTGTCAGTAATAAATAGCAGAGAAAAACCGATAAAAAAGGAATCCCACCGTCTGGCAGCTCTAATATCTCGACGTGACCAGCTGTGGCGAAAGGAAATTCGTTTTTCTGACAAATTTTAGGAATTCAGAAAGGACCACACTCGCGTTGTAAAAGACAAGAATTGCAATTTTAACAAATTGTGGGTTTTTTCTCGGGAAATGTGCAACTAAGAGGCGTTGGGTGAACGGGCAATCGACGCAGGTCACCAAAACACAGCAGCAGCAGGCAACCACACAGGCGGGTGGGTGGCAGTCAACAAAGGGGCGAATCAAAACAAAAACAATTGCGCGACAAAAAAAAGAACCCAAATATCATTAAATATTACGTAGCTTCAGTTAGTTAAACGCCTGAGGCCAACAACAACAAGTAGTGTGCGGTGTCCTGCAAATAGTTAAACGGTCGAATCAAAGGCAGCAGCGCAACAAAGAGGTAAAAATAAACGATTCCCAGTCACGTAGAATTCGCCAGTGTGCCTGCGTGTGTGTGTGTGTTTTGTTTGTTGTTGTTGCTTTTATCAGCAGCCCCCATGCCCAAATAGTGTACACACATTCGCACACCCACACATACACACACACACACACTGGCGCAAAGTTTGTTATTGTATTTATTAACATATTTATTTGCTCGTCGCTCGCCCCACGCTTTGTTTGCGCCATTCGCCGTTCCGTAATGCGCAATCCGAGTTCCCTTTGCGGATCATCGGTGTTGCAATATCGCAGAGAAAACCAGTCGAAAGTCTAATTTTTTGTATCCTTCAATCTGTTGCAGGACCTTCAGCCCCTCCCCATCCGACACCCACACTCACGCACACACACACACACACACATACGGCCACCATGATGAGCCTGCTGGGGCGCACCGACGTGGATGCAGGGGAAGTGTTTGTCAACTTTAACCAGAACATAACGTAAGCCAAACGGAACCCCTTCTGGACATGGGTTAAAAGGGGACCACAGAGAAAGCATGCGAAAAGGGAATGGGCGTTAAAAGAGCTCCTGAAAATATGAAATAATAAATTCTGTGAAGATTTTTGTATCTTTAAGGAAAGATTTTATAATTTAATTTCGAAAACCATGTAATTTATTTCATCAACCTGTTAATCTACCAGATTCGCATTTCCCTTCGGGTTTTTCGAGATTTAAAAGTAAAAAGAAAGAAAAGTTTTGTAGTTCTAAGTATATATTTTAAAATTGTATCCCTTATTCATGGTTTCCCTTGGTGCTTAACCATTATTATAGAATTCTTTCTCATATATCTCTTCCCTTCACAGTTCTCTGGCCGTAGCCACAAGCGGCGGCTATAGCCTGTACAGCCTGGGCTCTGTGGATTCGACGCTGGACAAGATCTACCACACAAAGAGCGATGAGCTGCTACTTATCGAGCGACTCTTCGAGAGTTCCCTGGTGGCCATCGTCTCTCAGCGTGCTCCACGCAAGCTGAAGGTCTGCCACTTCAAGAAGCAGAGCGAAATCTGCAATTATTCGTATGCAAACTCAATTCTGGCGGTGAAACTCAATCGCGAGCGCCTCATTGTGTGCCTGGAGGAGTCGCTGTACATCCACAATATCCAGGACATGAAGGTGGTGCACACCATTCGGGATACGCCGTGCAATCCTCAGGGCTTGTGCGCCCTCTCCTCATCCTCGGAACACTGCTATCTGGCCTATCCGGGCAGCGTGACTGCCGGCGAGGTCCAGATCTTCGATGCCATTAACTTGCACGCCAAGACCATGATACCCGCTCACGATACACCGCTGGCAGCCTTGGCCTTTAGTCCCTCGGGCACGGAAATTGCCACGGCCAGCGAGCGTGGCACTGTGATTCGGGTATTTAGCTCTCAGGATGGCAGTCGGTTGTTTGAACTACGACGCGGCCTGAAGAGATGTGTGTCCATTGTATCTCTGTCGTTCAGCACATGCGCCGAGTATTTGGTATCCAGCTCCAACACGGAGACGGTGCACATCTTCCGGCTGGATCGAAGCGCCACAGAGACGGCCGAGGGCCATGGCGGCAAACAGTCGAGCGACGACTGGATGGGGTAAGCGGTGTTGGATTATACTTTCTATTTCTGTTTCTGCTTTTGTTTTCTTGTAGATAGTTTTTTGTATATATTTTACTGTGCGCGGTTAAGGCCAAAGGTCAATGTCTAAGGTGTGGGGTGTACACAATCGCTGTTGATCATTCCATTTAAATCTAATTTAAACCATTCTGTCATTCATGGAATTACTTTATAAAGAGTATTAAATGTACATTCATTTGTTAATTTTCTGTTTCATTATCAATTTATCAACAAAAACTAGAATATTTCGAATCGAAAGACATCTAAAATGTGAACTAAAACCATTTTTAATGTGTATTGTAACTATTTACTTATCATTTTTAAATTTTATCTTCAAATTCATTTAGAAATTTGCAATATTTAGCTGAAAAATCTGAAAGCAACAAGAATAAGTATCTATTTTATAGACTTTCCAAAATGCATGGAATTTTTCGGGGGGATCCTCTTTTATCTAGGATATTTAATGATTTTTAAATTGTTTTTCCTTTCGTTTTTCTCGTCGTGTGTTTGGCATTTTGACATTTATCTATTTTTCTTTTCTTTCATTTTGCGAAACTCCACCCGAAACACGAAACAACCAAAACCAACCACCTCAACCAACAACAACAACCACAACTCGAACCACTCACCAAAATTTACTCTCTCATGCAAGTTACTCGTTTTTTAGATTCTTGAGCAAAACGGTCACCAGCTACCTGCCCACGCAGGTGACCGACGTGTTTAGCCAGGGACGGGCGTTCGCATCGGTTACCCTGTCGGAGGCGGGAGTACGCAGGATGTGCGCCATAACCACGATACAGAAGCAGCTAAGGTAAGTCTTTCAACATCTTTTTTTTCGTGGGTATAAATATGAATTTTTCTTCCAATTTTGCAGACTGCTGATTGCCTCGCAGGATGGATACCTGTATGTGTATTCCATTCCGGCTGTGGAGGGTGCCGAGTGCCAGCTGATAAAGAGGCACGACCTGCGGATGGAGGATCACTATGCCATGGATATTAAAGGTGCTTAAATAAAGATTCGCTTTCCGCAAAAACACACCTCCACACACACACACAACATCCCCAAAACCAAAAACCACCCACCACCAACCGAAACAAATTCTCTAGTTGATTCACCTCAAACTCTAGGCCTTAACAGTGGCGTGAGCATTGGCGGAGCAGCAGGCGTTCCGCCGGGCGGAGCAGGCAGTGCCGGAGGCAGTGGCGATGGCAAATCAGCGGCAGCGGCTGCTGCTGCCTCGTCTGGCGGCGGAGACAAGCCGGGTGGCTCCTATGCGTCGGCCGTAAAGGGAGACGAGCCAGCCGGCAGCGCCTCCAACTCCGCCTAGATGGAAGAAGAAGAAGTGATGCAGAGATGTTGGTAAACGAAACTCACTCCTCAAAGTACTAAGGACGATGATGCTAAAGTGATTGCGATGATGCTTGGCGACTGGCGATGACGGCGATAGTGATGATGATTTAGCGACGGTGGCTCTGTGGCGTCAAGCGTATTTAAGTAAATAAAAATAGGTCATAGACTTAATTTAGATCTTAATGTTGTCAGTGACGATTCTTCCTCGTTTTTTGTAACAGCAACAATTCCCTTGTACCGCCTCTTCATACCCTCTTCTACTCTACCGAAGCAATTTTGTTTAGTTTTAAGCTCTTCCCTCCTCCGTTCGGATTAGGAAAATGCTTTTTGTCATTACACTCTCTTAAGTTAGTTGTTAATTAATTAATTTAAAGCGATTTATATTGATTTCTTTGATATTTTGAGTTACCTGCCTCTTTTTATATCAAAATAAAACACGAGCCTTTTCAAATTATATTTATTTTTGCCTCATCCCTTGACAATCCACCGAATCCATCGATCTCGCCTGGCTATTGTTTTCAAATCAAAATATATATATCGGATTAAGTGCATCCCATTACACATGGATTTAATCTTTAATTAGAATTCAAACAAACATTCAGCAAAAACGACAGACGAGAGTGAAAACACACACAAAATTCGAAAATATCGGCGAGTGCGCGCGCAATGGAGGAACAATTTTCGGCATATATGATATAGGATATATTTTGTACAAAGTCAAATATTTTAGAACATAATATATAAAAAAAAAAGAAAGAAACGTTTACAAACGAAACTCATACGCTACTTTATTGTATTCAATAAATTATTTGAATTAAAACAAATTTTTATATCTTTTTACTTGGTTCCGAGGAAAGATCTTTATGAACCCAAAGGCCTACTAGGATATATCCTTATGCTGACAGCTTTCGGGTTGCTTTGTTTGCCTTTTTCTTTCTGACTTTTGGGATTTCTTGTTCCATCAAAACAGTCGTTGTCTCAACGCTCAACACCTCACATCCCACAATTTCACTGCAAAATTTTCCAGTCAAGCTAAAAGTTACAAAGATAGTGCAAAAGTCAAAATATTTGAACAACAAAAATAGTTTTGAGAAATCAAAATCGAAAGAATTTAAGCCGATTTCATTAAGCTTTTCCGGTAAGTAAACATCAAAGGCGGCCAAGTAATTTTTAATCAAATTCAAATAAGGCTTTCTAAACAAATCATTCGATTCAGTCGAACAAGCAAGAACGTACCGAGTTGATCTTTTAACTTATTTTCAAATATTGATGAGCTTTAAGAAAGTACGAGTCTAAAAATTTAAATAATATTTAAACTATTCTTCAGTGACACCTATTAGTATTTAGCTATTGATTTCTATACGCGCTGCTCCAGTTATCCAAGGGTAAGTGGAACCGTTTTCCATGTAAATTTGAATGTGTTTGTAGAGGATAGGATTCTGAGAGTCTTTGGACAGTGGGAACACTAGAAGGGCAGATCGCCAAGGTGGGTTTGAAGGTCGAAGAATACTTTAAGGCCGTTCAGATTCCTTGCTTTTAACAGGATAACTTCGCCGTTGTAAATTTAGTGGTTTTCCTCAGAAGAGTCGTCTTCCATTCTCCTGGTGGACTGGGCTCCTTCTCCTCCTGGCTTCCTCCTGCTCCTGCAAATTATCTTCGAATTCGATTTTTACATGGAAATTCATAGTTTTTTACTTCGCGTTGCACTACATCGACTCCTCCGGCTCTACGCCATCCAACGGCGAAGCCTATTGGGTTTCGGACGTCATCTTCGTCCTCGTCCTCTTTCTGGGAATCCTTTTTAGCCTTGCAGAGCAACTAGGAGCTCCTGTCGTAGGTTGGCTTCACCGTGAGGGCTTTCGCTGCATCCTCCTAGCAAGACCGGCAGGTGTTCTCGGGTAAAAAGTCACGTAAAATCCAGTTTTACATGCGAGAATTGCTTTGGTACTCCGTGCTCCAAATATTCCATATTAAGAAGAATGTGCTCACGGGGCTTCTAGACTAGAATTTTCCATGTAAATTAGTTAAATATTCGAAAATAAACACAAAACTTGTGTTTACATCTCAGAAGTGTGACCGATATTCCAAAAATACTACACTAAAAAACTATCGCACTTCACGTAGTCTTTTATTTCGTTTAAAAAGACGACCACACTGCAAATTGTCAGGGAAAAAATATCTACCCTCAAAAATAATTTAAAAGCCAATCGACAGCAGAAGCAAGTACAAGTAAAAAATAATCCAGCGACTTGAGCCAGAATATAAAAATATTTCATCAGTTTGTGATTAAAACTAAATAAGAAAATATTATATAAAAACGTCGCATAAGCAGTAAGTATTAAAAGGCAGTGAAAAAGCGGTGCAAATTTTTAGCTCAAGGTCTTTGTTCGGGTTTTTTCTCTTATTCAACCTTCTGCGTAATTCGAAAATTAGAAATTGGCACGCAATACCATTTCCCATTGATTTTTCATCAAAACAAAAACACATTTATAAATAAAACTTGCGTGTTTATTGTTTTTTTTCGCCAAGATTTATTGGCAATTGTGAAATTACGCATTGACGCCATTTGAAAATTCGAGAAATTTTACATATACATACACACACTTGCATACTGTTTTCTTTGTGTTTTTGCATTGGTGAGTCAGTGCAAAGTTTATTTAAATTGCGACTAGTTTTAAAGTTATTTCAAAGAAATTTTTCCATTAGGGCCACGTAGGAAAAAATTTTCAAATTGCATTTCGTGTGACGTCAGCAGTGGATACATACAATAAATTTGTATGTATGCATGCATACATGTGTGTGCATGCACACACCCATACACACACAGAAGTGACAAAGCAACGGAACAAAGGTTTCTCAGTTTCCCTTGTTTCTTCGTTTCTCCGTTTCTCTTTGTTCGGTGAACCGAAGAAGGGGGGAAGCAAAACCAGAAACGAAAGTACTTTGAACCCTCATCAAGCAGCAGGCTTTGAAAATTACGTTTCCACCCTTGGGTCTCCCATCGCACAGAGTCGGCCTGAAGTTCAGTAATCGTGTGATTCTCTCCCAGGCTGAGCTCTGTAATCCGATCTGCTTTCTTACTAATTTTCCAACTACAAATTTTTACTTGCAGAATCATCCGAAATGCAGATCTTTGTGAAAACCTTGACTGGAAAGACCATCACCCTAGAGGTGGAGCCTTCCGACACCATTGAGAACGTGAAGGCCAAGATCCAAGATAAGGAGGGCATCCCCCCAGATCAGCAGCGTCTCATTTTCGCCGGCAAGCAGCTGGAGGATGGCCGCACTCTGTCCGACTACAACATTCAGAAGGAGTCGACCTTGCACTTGGTCCTCCGTCTGCGAGGTGGCATGCAGATCTTCGTGAAGACCCTCACTGGCAAGACCATTACTCTGGAGGTGGAGCCATCTGACACTATTGAGAACGTGAAGGCCAAGATCCAAGACAAGGAGGGCATCCCCCCAGATCAGCAGCGTTTGATCTTCGCCGGCAAGCAGCTCGAGGATGGCCGCACTCTGTCCGACTACAACATCCAGAAGGAGTCGACCTTGCACTTGGTCCTCCGTCTGCGTGGTGGAATGCAGATCTTCGTGAAGACTCTCACTGGCAAGACCATCACTCTGGAAGTGGAGCCATCGGACACTATTGAGAACGTGAAGGCCAAGATCCAAGACAAGGAGGGCATCCCCCCAGATCAGCAGCGTCTCATTTTCGCCGGCAAGCAGCTCGAAGATGGCCGCACCCTTTCGGACTACAACATTCAGAAGGAGTCGACCCTGCATTTGGTCCTCCGTCTGCGTGGTGGCATGCAGATCTTCGTGAAGACTCTCACTGGCAAGACCATTACTCTGGAGGTGGAGCCATCTGACACCATTGAGAACGTGAAGGCCAAGATCCAAGACAAGGAGGGCATCCCCCCAGACCAGCAGCGTCTCATTTTCGCCGGCAAGCAGCTGGAGGACGGCCGCACCCTTTCGGACTACAACATTCAGAAGGAGTCGACCTTGCACTTGGTCCTCCGTCTGCGAGGTGGCATGCAGATCTTCGTGAAGACCCTCACTGGCAAGACCATTACTCTGGAGGTGGAGCCATCTGACACTATTGAGAACGTGAAGGCCAAGATCCAAGACAAGGAGGGCATCCCCCCAGATCAGCAGCGTTTGATCTTCGCCGGCAAGCAGCTCGAGGATGGCCGCACTCTGTCCGACTACAACATCCAGAAGGAGTCGACCTTGCACTTGGTCCTCCGTCTGCGTGGTGGAATGCAGATCTTCGTGAAGACCCTCACTGGCAAGACCATCACTCTGGAGGTGGAGCCATCTGACACCATTGAGAACGTGAAGGCCAAGATCCAAGACAAGGAGGGCATCCCCCCAGATCAGCAGCGTCTCATTTTCGCCGGCAAGCAGCTCGAAGATGGCCGCACCCTTTCGGACTACAACATTCAGAAGGAGTCGACCCTGCATTTGGTCCTCCGTCTGCGTGGTGGCATGCAGATCTTCGTGAAGACTCTCACTGGCAAGACCATCACTCTGGAAGTGGAGCCATCTGACACCATTGAGAACGTGAAGGCCAAGATCCAAGACAAGGAGGGCATCCCCCCAGATCAGCAGCGTCTCATTTTCGCCGGCAAGCAGCTCGAAGATGGCCGCACCCTTTCGGACTACAACATTCAGAAGGAGTCGACCCTGCATTTGGTCCTCCGTCTCCGTGGTGGCATGCAGATCTTCGTGAAGACTCTCACTGGCAAGACCATCACTCTGGAAGTGGAGCCATCGGACACTATTGAGAACGTGAAGGCCAAGATCCAAGACAAGGAGGGCATCCCCCCAGATCAGCAGCGTCTCATTTTCGCCGGCAAGCAGCTCGAGGATGGCCGCACCCTGTCGGACTACAACATTCAGAAGGAGTCGACCCTGCACTTGGTCCTCCGTCTCCGTGGTGGCATGCAGATCTTCGTGAAGACCCTCACTGGCAAGACCATCACTCTGGAAGTGGAGCCATCGGACACTATTGAGAACGTGAAGGCCAAGATCCAAGACAAGGAGGGCATCCCCCCAGATCAGCAGCGTTTGATCTTCGCCGGCAAGCAGCTCGAGGATGGCCGCACCCTGTCCGACTACAACATCCAGAAGGAGTCGACCCTGCACTTGGTCCTCCGTCTCCGTGGTGGCATGCAGATCTTCGTGAAGACTCTCACTGGCAAGACCATCACTCTGGAAGTGGAGCCATCTGACACCATTGAGAACGTGAAGGCCAAGATCCAAGACAAGGAGGGCATCCCCCCAGATCAGCAGCGTTTGATCTTCGCCGGCAAGCAGCTCGAGGATGGCCGCACCCTTTCCGACTACAACATCCAGAAGGAGTCGACCTTGCACTTGGTCCTCCGCCTTCGTGGTGGCATGCAGATCTTCGTGAAGACTCTCACTGGCAAGACCATCACTCTGGAAGTGGAGCCATCTGACACCATTGAGAACGTGAAGGCCAAGATCCAAGACAAGGAGGGCATCCCCCCAGATCAGCAGCGTCTCATTTTCGCCGGCAAGCAGCTGGAGGATGGCCGCACTCTGTCCGACTACAACATCCAGAAGGAGTCCACTCTCCACTTGGTGCTCCGTCTACGTGGTGGCATGCAGATCTTCGTGAAGACCCTCACTGGCAAGACCATCACTCTGGAAGTGGAGCCATCTGACACCATTGAGAACGTGAAGGCCAAGATCCAAGACAAGGAGGGCATCCCCCCAGATCAGCAGCGTTTGATCTTCGCCGGCAAGCAGCTCGAGGATGGCCGCACCCTGTCGGACTACAACATTCAGAAGGAGTCGACCCTGCACTTGGTCCTCCGTCTCCGTGGTGGCATGCAGATCTTCGTGAAGACCCTCACTGGCAAGACCATCACTCTGGAAGTGGAGCCATCGGACACCATTGAGAACGTGAAGGCCAAGATCCAAGACAAGGAGGGCATCCCCCCAGATCAGCAGCGTCTCATTTTCGCCGGCAAGCAGCTCGAAGATGGCCGCACCCTTTCGGACTACAACATTCAGAAGGAGTCGACCCTGCATTTGGTCCTCCGTCTGCGTGGTGGCATGCAGATCTTCGTGAAGACTCTCACTGGCAAGACCATCACTCTGGAAGTGGAGCCATCTGACACCATTGAGAACGTGAAGGCCAAGATCCAAGACAAGGAGGGCATCCCCCCAGATCAGCAGCGTCTCATTTTCGCCGGCAAGCAGCTGGAGGATGGCCGCACTCTGTCCGACTACAACATCCAGAAGGAGTCCACTCTCCACTTGGTGCTCCGTCTACGTGGTGGCATGCAGATCTTCGTGAAGACCCTCACTGGCAAGACCATCACTCTGGAAGTGGAGCCATCTGACACCATTGAGAACGTGAAGGCCAAGATCCAAGACAAGGAGGGCATCCCCCCAGATCAGCAGCGTCTCATTTTCGCCGGCAAGCAGCTGGAGGATGGCCGCACTCTGTCCGACTACAACATCCAGAAGGAGTCCACTCTCCACTTGGTGCTCCGTCTACGTGGTGGCATGCAGATCTTCGTGAAGACCCTCACTGGCAAGACCATCACTCTGGAAGTGGAGCCATCTGACACCATTGAGAACGTGAAGGCCAAGATCCAAGACAAGGAGGGCATCCCCCCAGATCAGCAGCGTTTGATCTTCGCCGGCAAGCAGCTCGAGGATGGCCGCACCCTGTCGGACTACAACATTCAGAAGGAGTCGACCCTGCACTTGGTCCTCCGTCTCCGTGGTGGCATGCAGATCTTCGTGAAGACCCTCACTGGCAAGACCATCACTCTGGAAGTGGAGCCATCGGACACTATTGAGAACGTGAAGGCCAAGATCCAAGACAAGGAGGGCATCCCCCCAGATCAGCAGCGTTTGATCTTCGCCGGCAAGCAGCTCGAGGATGGCCGCACCCTGTCCGACTACAACATCCAGAAGGAGTCGACCCTGCACTTGGTCCTCCGTCTCCGTGGTGGCATGCAGATCTTCGTGAAGACTCTCACTGGCAAGACCATCACTCTGGAAGTGGAGCCATCTGACACCATTGAGAACGTGAAGGCCAAGATCCAAGACAAGGAGGGCATCCCCCCAGATCAGCAGCGTTTGATCTTCGCCGGCAAGCAGCTCGAGGATGGCCGCACCCTTTCCGACTACAACATCCAGAAGGAGTCGACCTTGCACTTGGTCCTCCGCCTTCGTGGTGGCATGCAGATCTTCGTGAAGACTCTCACTGGCAAGACCATCACTCTGGAAGTGGAGCCATCTGACACCATTGAGAACGTGAAGGCCAAGATCCAAGACAAGGAGGGCATCCCCCCAGATCAGCAGCGTCTCATTTTCGCCGGCAAGCAGCTGGAGGATGGCCGCACTCTGTCCGACTACAACATCCAGAAGGAGTCCACTCTCCACTTGGTGCTCCGTCTGCGCGGAGGAATCCAGGCTTAAGCTGAATACATTTCCAAATAAACACAAGATTCTAAGCACCTACAATTCACAAGTCATCAAGCAAAAGACGACTCATTTCGGAGGGAGGCCCTTTAAAAATTCTAAATTCCAGTACAGACCAAGATTACTTCTTTAGTTAATGCTTTCCTTATATATATAAATATCTAAATTCATCTTTCAAATCACAAATACACTTTAAAAATAAATTGCATTCGTTAATTAATTTATGGTTTTTGGTATTTTTTCTGGGATTAAATACTGCTGGAGGAAAGTAAAAATACTGAACTCCCTTTGTGCGGCAGTTCTGGCTCATGGAACGCGTTAGTGCTTTTTCTTTATTTACGTTTTGTAGAAGTTCATATTTTGGTTTGCAATTTGCAAATTAAATTGTTAATAATGGCGAAATTACTGCAGCGCGTGGAAGTCACATTGCGGAGCCTTTACGTATTCAATTCCAGCTTCGGAGAGCGTGAGGGCGAGGTGGGTTTTATGGTTTCCAGCAGCCAGAAACGCCCCTAAAAGTGAAATATTTTTACAGGAACACAAGAAAATTTTGTTTTATCACCCGAATGACATTGAATTGAATACAAAAATCAAGGATGTGGGACTTAGTGAGGCCATCATTCGGTTTACAGGGTATTTAATGAGTTTTAGACAACTCCTGGGAGTGAGTAATCCTAAAGATTGTGCCTCCTTGCAGGACGTTTACCTTGGAAGACGATTGCCAGGCGTTGCACACCCAGAAAACCACTCAACTCTTTTACCAGCCCGAGCCAGGATATTGGATGGTCATGGTGCTCAATGTGCCCAAGGAGGTGCGCCTGAAGGAAGGCGTCGAGGTGAACGAATACCGAGGAGCAGAGATCTGTGACAGGATCTACAGAGCGATTCTAAGGCAGTGCTATCGAATGTTTCGCCTGCAGCACGGTACCTTTGCTGCCCACGGAATCGAGGAGTTGGATGCCGAGAAGCGAAGGGAACTCCTGTCACAGGAACTGCTCGGGTTCTACGAGAAGTACCTCACCCAGGACCTGAAGGATCTGGCCCACTGTGATATCATCGACATGCTGCATTCCATACAATATATGCCCCTGGACAAGTCGCTCTTTCTGCGGGCCCAGAATTTTGGAATGCTCGCCGAAACCTTTCCGGCCATCAAGCAGACGGTAATGCTCTACCAGGAGCAGATCCTTTGCGGCGGAAAACTCCAGCCGGAGGATCTCTATAGCTTGCACTCGTACATAGTGCAAAACGTATTGAAAGTGGAGGCGAGCAACTCCACCCTGGCCGTGAGTCCCTCCCTAAAGCGGAGCATCAGTGAGACCCAAGTGCCTGGATTTGTGCGGCAACTAGATGGAGATGAGGAGACGCGACCGCTGGAGCGTCCCCTGAAGGTCTATGTCAATGTGGAGAAGCAAATGAAGACGTATTACCTGCTCATCTATCGTGCCCTCCATCTAACGCTTTGCTTGTTCTTGGACGGTGAGTTTGCATTCATTTTTTAATTGCTTTTATAAACCTTTCCCTACTGCCTTTCCAGCTGATCAGCCTGCCCCCAAACAGGAGCTCTACGATGAGCTCAACGCTTATTTATGTGGCCAGCTGACCTTGCTGGCCCGCGATATAGCCAGCGAGCTGAACAAGGAGGCGGTGGGCTCAGCCGGCGGTCAGGAGAACACAAACGGCAGCAACAGCGGCGAAACGGCCGCCAAGTATTTGTTTATCAACGAACAAAGCCTGCAGCATCATACGAACATGCAGAGACACCTGCCCCAGGGAATCCCTGGCAATGTTCTAAGCATCATCGCGGATCTGGCCAATTCCAGCGGGAAACTAGACAACCTGGACAGTGCACCAGCCGAGGAGCTGCAGGTGAAGACCACCAACGATTATTGGATTGTGAAGAGGCGCTGCAACTTCCGGCAGTACTATGTGATCCTTTGCAACAGCAAGTTCACCCTGCTAGATGTTACCCAGGAAGCAAGGCGGATTTTCGAGCAGGAGCTCACAGATGATGTATTCTTTGACAAATAAACAAGAGGATTAAATATAGGATGGGAGTGCGCCAATTGTGGGCTCTGGGTGGCCCATTACCACCACCCCGTTGCCAGCAGAATCGGCATGTGGGCGGTCGAACATCCGAGCTTTGGTTTCAAGCCAGCACCGGTCCACTGTCGGAGGCATCGTTATACACGCTGTTCGATGAGGAGGAGCTGGCGGTGGTGGTGGTTGTAGTGCCACCGTTCTGGGACCCGCTGATCTTCACGATGTATATTCGACGGTTGGACATGCAGATGCTGTAGTAGTACTCCTCGTAATCGATGGTGATCCGTTCGCAGCTGCTATTCGCCATGAAGGACTCGTCGATGCTGTGGCATATAAACAATGATTAAAATTAAACAAAAGAATCAGTGTATTTGTCACCTCTCTGTAAGATTAAGCAGGCCCATTATCACATTGGCGCTGCGCTCGTCATTCTTGAGCTCTCCACCCGATTCCAGGACTGCGCCGTCGTCCTTGAGGACTAGGTAGCCAATTTGATTGGGCACAATTGACTTTTCCTTGTCCATTTTGCTCGCAAATATTTTATTTATTTATTTATCTTTTTCACACCCCTGGCCAAGTGTGACCAAAATTTATGGGGAAAAGTACTAGATTATGGTAAATAATGGTCACATCTTTTAAAGATATTTCAAATAAACGCAGCAATGGGAGCGTTTTTTAAATTTATTTTTCGAAATTCACAAAGTTGTATCCACCTTCTGAGTGCCTGATACACAAAATTAGAAATGATTCGATCTCGTCCTTTGTGAATTTCGAATGAGAATTATAAGAAAGAACACTACAAATATTTATTTATAAAGCTTCCACTTTTTCCCAAACTATAATTAAATAAATAAATGTTTTTTTTGTTTTTGGTTTAAAAACTGTTATATTCTTATACTGTTTTACATTTAGCATAGAATTTCAAACACACATACACACTGAAACTGATGCCGACTGAATTACAATGCATTCTATTTATTTCTTTTCGTTTTATTTTGTTTATTTAGCTTAAATAATTATGAATTTCTCGTCTGCTTGTTTTCATTTTTTTTATTTTTTAAGTTTATTTTGCTTGTTTTTTGTTTGTAATTTCATATTTTGATCACATTTTGATTTCGCATGCCCAAAGTGAATTTGGTTTGTGTTCCGAATGATTCGCCTGAATGTGTAAACCTACAACTTCTCTCTGTCTTTCCGATAAATCAAAAATATATATATGCTTTACTTGTATGTTTAGGGATTTATGCAAGCCTCTGCTCATGTTTCCACTATCTCTGTGTATATATATATGCTAATATTCAGTCAATATTATATATTCATGTTGGCCGCTTTGCTCGGGAAGAGCTCGGGGGCTTTCAGTGGAGGATCGATCGAAAACCTGAAGATCTGTCTGTCTGTGTCTGCTGCTCTCTAATGGGAAGAGTATAATGTTAATTCAAATGTCATATATAAAGTATGTACAAGTTATTATTTAGAATTTTCGTTGTGTATTTCATGGTTTTTTAGTTTGGAAATCAAAAACAGGAAACGTGATCATGGTATTATATGCGATCTCAACTAAATAACAGTACTAACTTCGTATCGGAGCTGTAACATGGTTAAGGCATATGGAGGATTTAATGTAAAAATGTCGGAATAATGATACTTGTTGGATTATGTGTAGATATATAGCTTAACTCCACTGACACATGCTTGCTTTCATGGGGAACTGTATGTAAGATCATATGCCAAAAACGGAATTAGGCTATAAACTGTGGTGTAGGCTGGGCGCATATGCAAGAATTGGTGTAATTTGTTTTCTGTAATTTATTTTAAATATACCCTAAAAATTTGTTTACAACTAAATACTAATGCGTATGCTTAAAATTGATTAAAAAATATATAGTATTATTATTTATATATTTATATAGGTTTTTTTGTTTTTTAGTCACGATGCTATTATAAAAACTAAAAAGAATTGTACGACAAAATTTTGGGGGCTGAACGGAGAGGATCTTCAACCCATAAAGTGTGTGTGTGTGTGTTAACAATTACAAAATGTTACTGTGTGGGTGTGTGAATGTGGTATTTGTTGTTGTTGCTAAACGCCCCTAGAAAAACGGGGCAAATCTTGTCTTACTTACTAGGGATTTCTCAATATATTACGACGACATATTTAATATTCAATTACTAGGAGAGCGTAAAAACGTTGCATTCATTTATCGTCTGCTATTTGCTGGCAAAATAATCGAAAAGTAATGGAAAAAACTACCAACAATTACTGTTTCTTTCATTCTTGTATAATTAATTGTATAATTATTGTTTACAAATAGCATAATTATATTAATTACGTGTATATTTGATGTTTTTCCTCTTCCTACATGCTCTTTTTTGTGTTTAATCTTTTGTTTTCGGTTATTGTTTGTTTTTGTTTTTAAATTATAAAATTAACTAATCAAGAAAATCATAAAATTAGTTGTTTTTGTTGTTGTTTTGTTGCTGCTTCTGCTGCTTATGTTAAATGTATCCGTTTTATTTATTGTTTAGTTTGACCTTTTAGGCCTTCCAGTTGTTCTGGCGACTGCCACTGGCACCGCTCTGTTGCTGGGGAGGAATCATCTCCAGCAGATATTGGCGCTGCAGCTCCGCCGCCCGCTGCACATCCGCCATGCTGCTGGCGCTACTCGAGTTCTTGGCCGAACCCGAGGAGGAGCTACTCTTCTTGTTGTTATTGTTGAAGGCTGCTTAAAAGTGGGCATTAAATGAGTAAATTTGTTGAGAAAAATAAAGATTCAGGGCGGACTCACCTGCCACTTGAGCCGCCTGCGCCATGGCGACCTGGTAAGAGTACAAGAGCGGAGCAAACTGCATCATATGCTGCGGATTGGCACCAAGACCTTGTCCCAGAGCTAAAAAATAATAATAAATAATTAAAATAAAGTTTAAAAAATTAAATGACAATAAACTCACCTCTAAATAGCTGCTGCTGGAACGCCTGCATGGCTGCCGCCGTGGCTGCTGGCGAGGAATTACCCAGCCCCGAGGCTGCCGCCGCTGCTGCATTATTTGAGGCTGAGCTCGCCCCACCACCAAAGTTGCCCAGGCCACCCAAGGCCGCCAGATTGCCCAGCTGGCTGAGGTTGCCCAGATTGCCGAGATTGCCCAGACTGGCCAGGCTGTTCAGATTGAGGCCGCCCATGCCGCCGAGGGCACTGAGATGAGCAGCCGCCGCCAGCGTGGCTGCCGAGTACTTGTCATAGCTCTGCGCCTGCTGCTGTTGCGTCTGCTGATCCCGTTCCCGTTGATCGCGTTGCTGCTGCTGCTGCTGCGACTGGTGGTGATGATCGTGGCGATCGTTGCGGGAGGAACGGGACGACGAGGCCGTCTCGTGGTGATGCGCTGCCGTTGGTCCGGGACTAAGGATACCCGCCTGCTGGGCGGCAATGGCAGCAGCGGCGGCGGTGGCTGCCGCTCGCGAAGATCGCGATGTGCCCGACGATGACGGCGGCGGTGTGGGTTGACTCTGCGGTGGCGGTGGCGTTGGACGCGGTGTGGCTGGCGTTGGTGTCTGGCATTTGGTGGGTATTACCGTGACCGATGGCGGCAGATTTACCAAAGCGGCAGCCGCCGAAGCATGCGTCGCCTGCAATTGTTCCCGTTCCCTTTGCATATGCGATGACGACGAGTTGGAGCTGCTTACCGCGGATACAGACAGCGAGTTGCTGTTGTTGTTGCTGCTGGAACCATGGATGTCCACCGGCGAGGGGCTGCTCTGGCTGGCCAGACGCTGCTCGATCTCCTGCTCCTGCTGGAGGGCCTTGACAAACGCCTGTTTCAGTCGATTTGTGTGCTCCGCCTTCAAAGCCTTCTTCACATTGGAGGTTACGCACTGCTCGCAAATCACCTTGGGATCTTTGTTGGCTGTGAAAAAGAGAGGAGAAAGCGTTGTAATTGTTAATTATTTTTAAGGATTTCGTAGCCTGCAGGACGTGTATCCCTTTACTTACTTTGCTTCTCCCATTTCCAAACGGGCGTAAAGTCAATCTTGCACTGGGCACAGCGGAAGGGAGCAGCCACAGCATTGGCCTTCTTGTTGACGGTTAGATAATCCACAACTGTCTCCAGGCCCAGAAGATATACAAAGTCCGTGTTGCTGGGATTGGGAATGAAGTGCATCTCTGGCGGTGGTGGCTTTGGTGGGGGAATCTTTAAGGGGATTTAAGTATAAAAATATTAATAATAATTCTTATTTTTCAGATTATTTTTACTCACCTGCAGCAGCGTCTTTTCCAGCTGCTTTCGCAGTGCCATTTTAGCTGCCGCTTGTCTTTGAGCGGGTGTCTGGGCGTCTTCTCTGGGCGTAGAGCGATCGTTCTATTAAATAAATAATTTATTTAAATAATTAAAAATAATTAAAGTAACTTTTATTATGATTGTAACTCACCTTCAGCTCGTTGAGCTGATTCTGATGCTGTTGGGACAGTGGTGGCGCCGGTGTGATGGAAACAGAATTGCTTATGGTCCCAGGTACCTTCGAATTATCCGAAATATTAGGCTGCATGTTTTGTTTTGGGTTTTTTGTATTTTATAGTAGGAATATCAAGTACAAATACGGAATAGCAGAGAGAGGCAAAGTTGTTTAGTCGTTGGCTGATTTTATTCAATGTTTTTTTGATGAATGCGAGAGAAATGATGGAATATTAAGTAGTGCCACTTGCTCGAAGCCTCCTCGGTTTTTGCTTTATGTGAAATATTTAAATATATTCCCAGACAGAGGCCGACTTCGGCTGATTTGACAGGTGTTAGTAGGTGTAATTAAGTGTTTATAGAGTTATTAGTGGAAGTGTGTTACGGGTGTAGTGTTGGAAATGTTATTTTCTAAATGTTATCAGCAAGCAAGAACTATAAATATGTTTAAAATATATTTCCTAAGAGAGAATCTCAAAGATTTTGGTAAAATCAAAGTAAAAAGGTGTCGAAAAGTCTCTTAAATAACTATGTAGGCTTTAATTTATAGATATTTGATTGGAAAATTATTTTGTTTATCATTATTTTAACATTTTGATAAACATAAAAGCCAAAAATCAAATCTTTTAATTAAAAACTTTATAAAATTATTAATTTTCTTATTCAAAATAAATATTACAATTATTCTTCAATTTGTATCCTTTTTAGGTTATTTTTAACATAATTTTTCTTTAAAAACTTTTAAAAACAATCTTGCTAACTTCAAGGCAAGTTTTTATCATAATTTTGTTTAACAAATCACAGCTTTTAAGAGAAATCTAATAAAAGTAATTATAGTAATCGATTTATCTATAGTTCTTTCTGCCTAAACACATTATTAAATTAGTTAGTTAATTTAATTTACGACCTAATGTGTTGCTAAGCGTGAGTTTTTGTTTCTTGTGTGATTTTGTGTGTCTCCAAGGACTGTTTTGTAGCATTTTTTAGAATTAGTGATTGGTGAACTGGTGTTTTGGTGGTGTTTTTGGTGCTCTTTGATATTAAAAAGGTGAGAGAGAAAAACTCGGCGCTTACGGCAACGATTACATTACAATAACTCACATTGCGTGCTTTCAGACTGGAGGGCGGCGCCGAGGTGGGCGTTATGGTCACCGAGGGCGTGATGGTGAGATTCGGCAGGTTTGTGCGCGGCGGCAATGCGCTGGAGCGATGCGAGGCGGAGGTGGCGGGCGTGATGGTAGTGCCGGCAGCCAAAGTGGCACCCGGCGGCAGCGATGCCCTTGGCGGTGGCAGAATCGAGTTGCTCCCAAGACCAGAGGAGCCGCCCGAATTGCTGCCGCGCTGCTGATGGCCGCTCAATGCAGCAGCTGCCGCTGCAATGGCAGACGCGGCCGCCGCCGCTGAGCTCGAGCTGCCCGTTCGACTGTTTGTGGCGCTGGTAATAAATAAATGTTGAAATTAATACAAAGAAATATTATTTTAATATATTTAAACCTTACCTAATGCTCACGGCGGCTCCTCCACTGCCGCCCAGACTGCTTCTGCTGCCCTTGCTGTGGGCGGGCAGCGGCACTGCTGACGTGGGTGTGACACTAAGCGATCCCTTCGAAGTGAGCGCAGCGGGAATTGCAGCCAGCGGATTGTTGGGCGAAACGCTGGTGGGCGTCACCACAAGGTTCTCCTTCATCACCTGCTGCGACTGCTTGAGCTTCTTGAGGAGCATCAGCTTGGTTTCCTCATTGCGCAGATCCTGTCGCAGCTTCCTTAGGCTCTTCTCCCGCTCTTTAAGCTCAGCATGACTCAGCTCCTTGATGGGCACATAGGGCGGCATCTCCTCGTCATCCGTTTCGGAATCAATGTTGCCATTCTGCTGACGGCCATTGGTCCGGGCGGGTAATAGCACAATATCGGGAGCCTCCGCATAGGATTTGGGTTCGGTTCGTGGTCGCAGGACTCTTCTTTGGACCTTGTTCTCGTCCTGGCCACCTGCTCCAACGCTGCCGGCAGAGGCACCGCCAGTTCCTCCTGTGCCACCTTCACTGGCATTATTGGTATTTGTGTTGCTGGTGGAGTTGCTGTTACTGTTGGTGCCGCCGCCGCTGCTGCTGCTGTTTGCTGTGTTGCTGGTGGAATTGCTGCTGCTGCTGGTGGTTGTGCTATTGGTGGTAGCATTGGTGCCATTGTTGGTCGCCTGCGTGGGTGCGGGCGTTATGGTGAGGCCAGCATTATTGGCCGCCAGAGCACGCAGATCCCGATTGCTTAGCGGCGCCGGCGATGGAGCCGGCGTTATGGTTAACGCCGGATCACGGCCGGAGCCTAAACTCAAGTCGACCACATCGTCGACCTCCATTTTGGCCATTTTCGCTCGTCGCGTCGTCGTGATTCTGTATGTTGGTCAACTGCAAGGATAAAAGAGGGATAAATTTATAAGTAAATTAATTTTTTAACTAAAGAGGAAAAAAATACAAGTAACAATCTTTAAGATGTTCTTATAAAAAATCTACAATTAATAAAAGCAAAAAATAAAAATCCTTTAAGCAAACAAAAAAGTTGTAATTTTCCCCCGTAATCAGACTCCTGCTGGATAGGGGTTAAGGGGGCGTGGCAGTGTGTGGCATTCGTGTTTCACCAAGGGTTGAAATTGGGTTTCCTCTTTGCAATATATATTTATTTTTTCTTTTTGTCGTTTTTATGTTCTTTTTGAAAGCGGAAATCCGTCCAAACTCTAACCCCTAAAAACTGTGTTTGTGTCTGCATGCAGCACCTTTTTCCCGCAGTGCGAATATCTCGATTCCTGGCTCCCCTTTTCGTCCGTGCTGCGACATAATAAATATATCCTGATTTCAATTTATTAAGGCGACACCACGACGACCTTGTTGAGGAGGAAAACGATAGCCTCTCGAGCGGAGAAAGCGGCACTAAATCAACAAAAATCAACTCTGATTTGATCGCCAGATATGCAAGTGTAAGTGGAGGGGAAGGGGCGGAGGAGCAGAGCAAGAAATTTCTTTCGATTTAGCTTAGGGATTTGAATTTCGGACTCGGACATCTTCCACAGGCAATCCACGAAGCAAGTCACGTTTTCGATTTAACAAATTTTTCGCATGCAAAGCCGCTGGTTTTGTGGCTGCGCACAAAAAAAAATTTACATGAAAAGCCAGCTCTAGGTGGAATGGGGTGAAACGTGTAATACAGTGGGACTTGGATATATCAAATAAAAAGGTTTTTTTTTTCAAGTAAATGTTTTATAATACAGGCAAAAATAGAAAATATCAAAACCAAAATTTAATTAAAATGTTTATTAAATATTTTCCAAGTTTCCCAAAAAATTCCTTGTAGGCTTGCTTCACTGTATTTAGTAGTAGAATAACTAGCAGATACACGAACCGGCCACAGCGCACACCAGCAAAAACACAGATACACCCATACACGGCCTAACAACAGCTACCTGACACGTGAGAGCGAGAGGTGAATAAACTTTTCAAGCAACTTAAGCGCTGCAGTATATAAAACACAAACAACAAACGGCCGCAAACAACACAGCACACAGCAAAGGCAACAAACATTCACCTGCTGCTGCTGCTAAAGGCACACCAACAGTCAATAAAAATACATTTTAACAAGACCACAAACAATAAAGCTGCAGTCATAACCGTCACAATTAAGAGATGATAAATAAATGTAGCCCCCCTCCCCCTCCCCCACACACATCCTAAAAGCAAGTGGCAACTGTAGCTAGGACTGAACCTGGGCCACAAGGAATCCACTTGAAGAATCTAGTTTTTACAGAAGAAGAGCGAATCAAATGGCATAATTACACAAAAGCTGGGGCAGCAAAGAAAAATAAACGTACTAATAATACAACAACAACTTCGCGTTGTTGCTGCTGCTATAAATTAATTCGCTTTGAAAGTTAGCAGAAACACACACACTAGCACGCACTCACACATAAGCGTGTGAGCACGCTTACTCGTTCGCTTTGCTTTATTTTTTCTTCTCCTCCATCTGCTCCCCTTTCTCCGCCTGCCCCACCGCTTCAACCAGCTCCACCGCCACTCTCTTTTCGCGGCTGTCGACGGAGTCTCGTTACTTTCGACACTTGTGTCGTCATCAGATTGCGCGCTGGCCGCCGCTATCAGAGCACAGTGGGTCGCATCGGCGGTTAATTTTGCCTTCGCGGGGTGTGCGAGCGATATGTGTGTGACACACAGCAGGAATATGGGATTGCGAACGTTGATAGTGGGCGATGATAAGATCAAGTGGCATTGCAGTGGTTCGAAGTCAACGATAGTTTGGGGAAATATTTATTAGAAATTATAATTAGACTACAGTTGAGATTATATAAAAAATATCAATATTTGCACCATCTTTTATAAAGAAAGATAATACAAAATGAAATATTTGATATCTTCGAAAGAATCAACATAATACTGAAGTAATTAATATTAAATATTAACAAAAATCCCAATAAATATTTGGAAGTCATAATTTGATGAAAAACTTTTTCACAAAAACACTGAATATTAGAAATTTCACCCATCCTTCTCTATATCCTGCCCCACTGTGTCTTTAATTTGTTGGCCTGTGTGTAAGCCCGTTTGTGTGAGAGTTAATGCCCGCAGTCTGTGTGTGTGTGTGTGCTTTGATGATTTTCAGCTTTTTCTTATTAAATTAATGCAAACATTTTTAAACTTTTATAGATGCTTTTTAATGCTGGCGAGCATTATGCGTGATGATGCCGCTTAACATACCACCCACCCACCATCCTCCCCCTCACCCATTAACCCTTATTCGCCTCGTGTGGAATCTCTTTGAGAAAAAAAGGCAGATACTTTTATCGATTTGTTGCGACGTTTGGCATTTTGTGTGTGACTATAATTGTGCTTAATAGCGCGCTAAATGAGTTTCAATTAGCGTTGTTGCATTGTGCGATTTGTATATGAATGAATGTGCATATATCTGAATGTATTTCGGAAATGTATGTTAGGTTGTGGGTCAGTTTATGTCCAAGTTCAAGTTTAAGGGTCGTTGGTCACCCGAAACAGGTACAAAAAATGCATTACAGATGCCTTTGGGGGGGGACTTGTCATGCGGTCAACTCAAGTAACGAAGGCAGATGCACGGGAGAGAGTGGGGGTAACGAAAAACTTAGAAGCAATGACGACGACGAAGAAAATTAAAAAAAGCAAAAGAAATAAGGTTAAATCAAAAGTACAGTTGTGTACATAGCGGCGGCGAGCAGCAGCAGCAGCACCAACAACAACAACAACAAAAACACAAACAAAAGCGAAGAGCAACAGCAAAGCAAGCAAAATGTGTTTGAGTGTGGCTGCGGTGAGAGAGAGCCAGAGAGCGGGCACGGGAAAGTAAGACAGAGAGAGGCGGCAGCGGCGGCGGCGGCGGAAGCAGCAGCAATAGCGGCTACGACGGCGGGAGAGAGCGAGAGACAGAGCAGCAAGACGGCCGAAGAGAGAGCCTGTCGCACACACGCGAGACGACATCAAAGAGTGGAGAGCGGAGGAACACGGAGGAGGGAGGGAGAGCCGCTTTTTTGGGCGCTGCCACCCACAGCACCACCCACTTTCCCCTATCCCCCCCTTAAGCCCATCACCACCCATCCGTAAATCGATTTGCATATTAGTTTGGTTATCAACCTCTCAGATACGTGTATGCGCTTCCATAATCTCCCTCAAAATCTCTTTGCTGAAGAAAAAGATACTTTTCTAATAACTCTTAGATACAAATACTGTAAGGGTCCCTCCCACCCCTGCCTCATAATATTTATTTTACAAAATTTCAAGGAAATACTTAATATTAAATGGCTTTAGACTTTGGGCTATGAACTGTGAAATTACAAATATAATTAAATTAATAAAGTACAAATTCATATAAGAACTTCAAAACGTTTAAAGCAACCTTTAATTTAAATACACTTTGCTGCATAAAAACCCCATCAAGATATTAAAGAAAAACAAAATAAAGGAAAGAATTATGATAAAAACCAAGTGGCAGCTTAGCAAACAAACAAACAAACAAACACGGGGGTTCGACAAACATATTTCTCGCTACGTTTCAGTTCGGCATTTATAAGAAATGCGCATATCTTATATCTTGTGCCATTGTACATAAGCGTGGTGGCGAAGAGGGGGAGGGAGGTGGAGTGAAGTGGGTATTTGAGAGAGAGCCAGAGTCAGAGCAAGTGAGAGAGCACGACTTGTACATGGGCGGGAGGAGGTGGCGTGGCATGGCTGGCCTGAGGTGGGGTTTGGGGGGGGGGGGCTTGGCGACCGACCTTCGTACATATTTACTCATCCATGCTGGGATTTGGAATCACAATTGGGTGGAGAGGAGAAGGGTGCCAGGGGGGGTGTTGCTCGAAACACAAAACACAATCCCCCTCATCCATCCGATTCCGATTGCAGCCCCAACAAAACACGCTGGCCAATTCTAAAACTGCAGCCCCAAAAGTGATGTCATCGTAAAACTAATGGCGAAACTATCGAATTGCATTTAATGTGCAAACAAAAATAATTTTTGGAAAAGTTTAGAAAGAAATTCGCAGGCAAATATTTTAGGTATTTCAAATCTAAGGTCTTACTTTGTCCATTTAATTCCAAATATGGTAAAATCAAATGCTAGTTTAAACAATTTTTTTTAACAATTTAAAAAACAAAAGTATTTAAAATACACTTAATCTAATGACTTTAGTTGTACACCATTGACACCACTTTAATTAAATGGCCCACTGTAGCTCATAGCTTTTCTCGCTGCGTTTATTTATTTATAACCGGCCGATAAGCAGCATTGAGCGAATCGCCAGCACTCAACACGGCTAGCAAACAAACAAATAAACACGAAATAAAAAAACCAAAATGTTCTAAATGGGGTAACTAGAACATTAAGCACAAATTAATTGCGTGCACTGTATAACAATTGCGACAAACCAACAGAAACCGATAGATTCCTCACATATTCTTCTGATTTGTATTTTGCTTATCACCAAGCTTATACATACTATATATTCCGAAACTGTTTTGTATATATTTATTTATATTAAATCGCGGGTGGGGGTGCCTGGCCTGCTGCTGCACAGCTGTTTTTTGTGCTCTTGACCAGTGTTGCCAACTAAATAAACAGTAAAATACAAAATACATAAGGAGCAACAATAGCAACAATGCAAAGACAAGCTAAAAATTAATGACTTTCAAACTGGTTTTGTTTACTGTGGAGGCCGCAAAAAAAAAGCAACAGAAAATGAGAAGAAATAAGAAGACGAAGCTCTGCTGAAGCCGCCGATGCCAAAGCATCATTTTTAATGCTTTGTGCTGGCCTCTCCTCTCTTTTAAAGTAATCCAACTTTAAAAAGAAATAAAACCTTTTTATTGTTTTAACGAGATAAGCTTTTTAAGCGGGTGTATAAGTTGGGGAGATTTTGTGTTATAATTAGAGATATAAACACCTTTTTGAGTAGATTCCTTACAATAGAATGTGAATTGATAACCTTTGCTATTTATTTTCCAGGAAAAGTTCCAGTAAAGTTATTTTAATTGTTCCATTTTTCCAAGAATTAAGAAATCCATTTATATGAAAGCTTATCTTGATTAAAAATAAAACAACAGAAAACCAATTTGATATTTTATAGAAATTTGCTAGAGATTTTAGAGAATTTATAGATGTCTACGAATTTTTAGATATTTCTGTGCAATTTATTTTACTAATTTTATTATTTTATTTTCTATATTGAGAATAAATATAAAAATCTGTATCTCCTGAAACATCATAATGAAAACATTAAGTCACAATTTCTTTATTGCCTATTAAAAACTACCAAAATTAAGTGGTAAAAAGTGCACCCAAAATTCCAAAGTACAAATTCATAGAAACACAAAGAAATGTTTTGAAGTTTGACCATTTTAGAAAGCTTACTAATCTTATGGTTTCTTGGCTGGAAATGAAACAATTATATGCATTTTTAGTTATATAACGGTAATATGATTAATGAAAATAAAGCCATGTCAAGTGTTTCGAGGTTAATAAACTGACAGAGGCCGAAAACTTAAACAATTTCCATATTGTCAATTTGCAAATTTTGCACATTTGCGCAGGTTGTTATATATATATATACAGGGGGATTACATATGTATATATCATTTGATTCGATACATGGCGAAATTGCAATTGCGCCCACCTTTCCCCTTCCTCTTGTGCCTCATCTGCTTCTTCTTCTTCTTGTTGCTGCTGCTGCTGCGTCTTTGCTGTTTATTGTTGTTTTTGTACATAAGTCCCAGCCATGCCTCAGTTTCAGTGTATGAGTGTGGAATACAAACACACACCCGCAGCACATAGGCAATGGGTTCAAGTTGTATATAAAGCCAAACGACCGACCAACTCTGCTAGCGTCGCTGTCTCGGTCAACGTCGGCGTCACCGTCTCTGCTTTTGCCTATCCAACCATGCGGCCCCCTGCCTTCCTCCACCCATCTTACCTTCGCTTTTGATGGGGAGCGTGTGTGTGCGGCGACAATTGAGGTCAATAGATTAGGGATAAACACTAATTAGGGGGAATTATTAAAGTAATTATTAGGGAGGATTGTGGGGTCATCTATGTTAATTAATTAATTTTCTTGGGAAATTGTGTACCTTTTATTTATATATTAAATACATCTAAAAAATGTATCTTTTCATTGAAAACTGTTCCAAATGATTTCCTAAGCTTTATAAAGACCACAGACCTTTAAGAAATATACCACAGGTGCTATAATTTCAACCCCGACTGTGAGCATTATATATTTTATGGGCACTCGGTGGCCGTTGACTGTTTGGCTGGGAAATAAACTGCCAGCGAAAAGGCAACCGATCTATTTATTACACTTCTGCCGCTTATGTACATCATTACGCATTTTGCATTTGCCTTTGCATTTGGCACATTTTTAAATTTTCAGCATGCTTAACTCTTTCTGGTTTCCTGGTTTCATTTTTTCTCAGCTGCTTTTGTTTTGCTTTTTGTATTCCCCCCGCACCAAAAAGCAATTGACGCCTGCATTTCGATGCTTTGGAAAAATTCCACTTAATCAAGCAAATTACCAACGCGTCGCAGTTGACGTCGGCGTCGCTATGCTTTTTATTTTGGCTATTATTAGGCTGCTTGCTTTACCTTTTTTTTTCGGTTGGCAAAACAAAGATTGAATGCTGCATGGAAATGGAAATGAGAGAGGGAGAGAAAAGTAGAAAAAGCTGGCAAAAAAAAAAATAAATAAATAAGAAGAAGCTCGCACGCGTTAAGAATAACCCCAAAAAGTAACGCGTAAAAGCAGCGCCCAAAAAATAAAAAAAAGAAATAACAAAAACCAGTTGGCCGATACCTTTTCTCTCACTCGCTCACACAGACACACACCAAGGCAGATAACCTTTTCATCAGTGGCGGGGGTTAAGGACAATTTTAAGAGGGGTTACAGCAAGCCATATTTATTTTTTTAAGTTTCTTGATAAATCCATTTTATGTTTTTTAATTTCTGTTGAAAATAAAATAAAATTTTATTTGTAATTAATTAAACTGCCCCTCCCCCTGCAAAATGCCACAGCCTTTTAACTATGACAAGTGCTAAGAAACAAAAAGAAACCTACAATGAAAAGAGAAAAACTCGTGAAATTCATTCAATTTCTTGGTGAGATTTCAGTTTCGTTTGCCATTAGTATAATTAAGTAAATATCAATCTATAAATAGGCTTATCAAAGCTGCCAACGCGCGCACAAGTTCGGTCAGTGCAATAATAAACTTTAGCCTTGAACTAACCACCACGAGTCTATACAAAAAAAATATATATATATGTAGTTACTATATACATAGCAGCTCATGTAAATATGCAAATGGTATTTTTTCTATGTACACCTATTAGCGAGTAATTGTATCTTAGCACGCGCTTTTCACCTGCAAACTGCATGTTCGGTGACATCGCTTTATACCAGGGGGCATGTAATCTATCTGTAAATCTATATAATGGGGTATATACATAACTACACCTACAAATCTATACAGAGCTATGAAGAAAATATGCAAGCATCTAATGGATTTCCTTCTAAATTTGTATCTTTTGTAAATATTAATGATAAATATAAAACAAAATGATTAAAATCAGCTTACTGTTAATATAAATAAATTTATAAATAATTTTAATTCGTCGAAAATTTTTGTTTTCATATGAAAGAAACATTTTAAATCTTTTTATATATTTCCTATATCTGCTTTCATATTTTTTTTAGGTATTTTCCCCTGATTAGGAACAGTCATGACAATCAACCCCTTTGAGTTTAGCGAACGAGTTTGATTATTTACTCAAACACGGCATACATAATTACATCTGGGCCACGTCACTTCCTGAATTTTAAGGGGAAACTTCTCCCCACCTCCTCGTCGTTCCAGGAAACTCTCCATAAAAAATTGTTGGGTTTATATTTTGGCAAATTAAAACCTTTGGATCAGCGATTTGCATAGCCTGAATATGGTTTTTTAAGTACATAGTGAAGACATGAACATTTCTCTGTGCATATGCACGATGTATAAAAATAAATATCAGCAAAAACAACAACAATATGGAAAAAAGAGAACAATTTTTTTTTTTTTTTTTTTAGCTCTCTAACGCTGATAAGCAGGCGACACTTACACAATACACACTCTCGCACAACCCACACACACACACACACACGCAAGCTGGTCGAGTATATAAGGCATATATGTATATATTTAGGGTCTGGGGGTCTCAGAGAGAGAGTACGTAATACTTTCAATTTGTCTGTTGTTACGGCTGATTCACAGGTTTCCCTCTTAAGAAGATGTACGATAACTCAGACTAAATTAAAAATATCTACGAATTACTATTTAAATCTTATCTTTTTTGTATACGAGTATATGTGAAATTAAGCCTAAGTCAGGTATATAATATTGTGAAATAGTCAGTGCTTTAGATTTCGAAATTATTTAAGCAGAAATAATCAGAGCTTGTGTAAACATTCCAAGAAGACTTGGAATGACTTTAGATTTCTTGGAAATTGAATGTAGAAACTTCAAGATTAAATAGTAAAATATATATGTATAATTTGTATAGTTTAATCGCTGTAAACAATTGTATTATTTATTTGCGTTCTTTGGCAGAGAGAAAAGCAAACTCTTCAAGGTCTGTGAACTCGTTGAGAAAAACAAAAACAAAAAAAGAGAAATCGCTTTGCTGGATGCAGCAGAGCGAACGGCTGGCTAACGGTAACGAGAGTTAAGTGATGCTGCAACTGCAACTATAGCCACAAATACATCTGCTAGCGTCTAGCACTAAAACTAGTATTAGTCCAATGTCTATGTATGGCACAAATTCTTTCCTTTTTTTTATCTTTTGTTGTTTGGTTTTGTGTTTTTTATGCGCTTGTTCTTATTTTTGCACTTAATGACGTGTAACGAGCTCGCGCGCGTGTTTTCTGCAGTTGTCTTTGTGTGGAGCGCTCTCTCTCTTCCTCTATATATATTTATGTATATACATACATAATAAGTATGTATACATACAAGCATATGTACTAGCCGGGGTATGCGTGCGAGCGAGAAAATAAACAGGTAAAAAAAGGTAAACCAAAAGAAGAAAACAGCAACAACAAAAAGCAGCTTTGCCACTTTTTTATGCCTTTGTTTTTTTATTATTTGTTATATTTTCTTGCCAAACAGCCACTACTTGACACTTTTCTTCCAACAATTAAATATTCCCTCATTAAATAATTAGTCAGCAAGAGTTGACCATGAAAATCAGCAGAAAAGCAAAAGAAATCGATGCAAGTTCTTGGGGGTAATTGTTTATGGCAGCGATTTAATTTAAATAAATTTATATTAATTATTAATTATTAATTATTGCGCAATTAAGTTTATGTATTGATATTTGATTTTTGAAGTTGTATCTACAGATACTTAGATAAAAAGATACTTGGTAAAAATCTATTACAGAAAACCCCAGTAAATAGTCTCACTTTTGGCATTGAAATTTATAAGACCACAAATTTAAAAAATAATTATAAACGTACAGACAATGTATTTAA
Source organism: Drosophila anomelani (assembly GCA_035045905.1). NCBI lineage: Eukaryota > Metazoa > Arthropoda > Insecta > Diptera > Drosophilidae > Drosophila > Drosophila anomelani. The sequence continues at coordinate 19,897,624 of JAWNOO010000165.1, forward strand.
TTATGGCATTTAATTGCTTTTTACGAAGGCCTTTAAAATGTGGTTAAATTTTAATAATGGCAAACTTACAATAAAATCCCACAAAAACCGAGTTCATGTTTTACGGCAAAGAAAAGATTAGCATTAGCAAATATGCAAATACTAAAAAAATAAAAGCTTATTGCCGCACACCAATTTTCTATGCATCACGATTAGCAATTTGATTTTAGCTTTCGAGAGTTAAATCCCACAGCAAGCAAAAGATACGATTTCTGAAAAAACACAATCGAGGAGAGGCAGCGGCTGCATAAAAGTCATTTAAACGGTCAATTGCCTCAGGCGGCTAAACACAAATGTTCAAATGAGAGAGTAATACCAAAAAAACACAAAAACCAAATACAAACTAAATGAAATTGAGAGGCCGAAGGGGAGAGGAACGGAAAAAGGCAGCTGACACACAGCTGCCCATTTAAATAGCAGAGAAAAAACTGCAGGCCAACCAATTAAAGAACTTTTTTAATGGCAAACTATAACTATACAATAAAGTAGAATTTTAAGGATTAAGGAAAAGGGTAGATATTGATAATATTTTAAGTCTCAATAAATAATTATTTTAAAATTTATTTTACAGTGTTTTGTAGTGAAAGAAAATATAAACATTATTTAACAATTAAAAATAACAAAAACCTAATAAAGAATATTAATTCAAATAATATTTTCAGTTTAATAAGAAAGCCTGCCCTTGGATTTTTAATAAACATCCTAAAATTTCTTTTTGATAAACAATCCAAAAATTTATTTTTCATACTAAATCTTCACAAATATTTTAAAAATGTTTGTTTTTGACCATTAAAAATATATGTTCTACACATCGATTGTGCATAAATTATAATTTCTGAAGCGCAGCAGCGGCGGCGGCGACCCCGAAGATTTAAAAACAAAAAAAAATTGGATGGAGAAGATGAGGAGAATGTGAGGCAGAAGAATCGGAGATATAGAGGTGGGAATCGAAGAGAGAAGGCGACAGATAGACAGACAGGCCCCGATACCAGAGAGTAAAAGAGGGAGAGAGCACAGGCCTTATATACATACAAACAAACATATATATTTATATATATATAAGAGACCCAGAGGTGGTCATGGAATGTTTGTTTGTATATGCACACGAAACTCTCGTGTATTCCGCCGTTTTGGGTTCTGGTCTTGTGCTGTACATGGCATATAAAGCATATATAGTATCTGTATCTGTATATAGGTGTGTGTAGAGTCGGTCGGTGGACAGCTAATCAGGCAATTAAAGAACCACAAAATAGCCGAAAAGTCAAACACAAACAAAAACCATAAGAAAGAGAAGCATTATAAAACGGAGAGAAGGTCGAAGGAATCGGTATCGAAATGTGCCAAACAAAGGAAAAGTTTGCCATAAAAAACAAAACCCTAAAACAAATACGAAATGTATTTATTTATATAATCTTTGAATATTAAACAAAATCCCTGGTAACCGGAAGTGACTGGAAGTGAGTTTCTCAAAATTGACTGGCTTCTTGTCATAAGCAGATGTGTTTTCCACAGACCCGCCCTGTTTTTTAATCATCGCCCACCTATCCCACCCCCTCTGCCACCTGCAACTGCCACGCACTTTTCAGCAAAATTTCCACCACCGAAAATGGAATGCGAGAGACACAAGGAAAACTGAAGAAGAAAATATAAGTGTATCTTTTTTAGTTGATCCTAACGACTAAAAGATACAGATACAAATATTAATAGTTAAGAAACGAATACTTTTTGATATACCACTAATATTTATGTTCTCATTTTCATTATTTAAATTATAATAACAATTCATAAAATATAAACACATTTATATTGGAATAAAATGTTATTATTTTCTAATTAAAAATGACCAATTTCATTAATTAATTCTAATAAATTCTTGTAAATTCCTGCTTTACTTTAAGACCTGAGTTTTGCATAATTTTATACCTAGGGGAAAAGGTATAAAAGGGTTACCCAGAAATATCCCGAGAAAAATATGATGATGGCAAGAGGGGAGAAAAAGATTATTAAAAAAATACATGTTTACATTAACGCGAAAGGAACTCTAGAAGTTGTTTCTACAGTTTCTATGCACACAATCCAACCCCCTCTGACTAACAACAAGACGAACAGATTCGACAAGTTACTTCACTTAATGCGGTTTTCCCGGGGAAAATCCAGGGGGAAAGGCGGGGGGAGGTGAGACTGCGGCTGCTGCTGCTGCTGTTCCTTGTTGTAAAAACTTTGATGCCAACCTTTAAAGTTGGCTTTAAACTTAAGGAGAGAATGGTAACGAAAAGCCTCCCATAGCCTTTGAGTCTGGGGGTTACACCCACATAGCAACACATCCCGGCACCACCCCCACCCCACCCTTGGCCCGTCTGCCTGTGTGTGTGTTGGGTAACTTTTTTTTCCTGCTTCTTCTTTTGCTTTTCTGCCCTAACACAAAAATGTGTATCTAGAAATATTTTATGCAGGCAACTCTTCAGTGGGAGCATGGGGGTGGGGGTGGTGACTGGGTGGGGTTGGGGTTGGTTCACCCCCTCGCACTCTGTTGTTTTTTTTTGTTGTTGGGGTTTTGGGCGTGTTTTCTGGTGGCACAAAACTATGACCGAAAAACCAAGGTGGGGCGGGATGAAGTAGAGTGGGGTTTTTGCCATGTGGAGGAGCGGAGATGTCGTCGCTACCTCTGCAGACACACACCCACACATAAAATATACCAAAAAAATATACAGTCCAACTTCCATAGCTGGAAAACTAAATGAAAAATTAAAATCCCGTCACGTTTCCACAGATTCATACCAATTTGCATCAATAATTTTCATAACTTTTGTATTTGATTCATGGGAAAGTGTTGTATTGTTTAAGAACCTAAAGAAACTATTTAAATATGAAGTTATTAAGCATAAGCCAAGTTTCTACATACAAATTTTTCTTAGAATTTTCTTAAATAAATGTGTGTTTTTACCTAGTAAGAAATCTATAACTTTCTTTAATTATTACTTTAAAATAATTATATATTTTCTTACCTTAAAGTTTAACCATACTAAACACTCCTCCCCTAATAAATACCTCTTTAAATCTCAGTTTTGGGTATAGGAAGAAGTTCAACGGTATATTATATATTTAATATATATATATTTTGGTATATACATAGGCGGCATCACAAGACACATGTCCACATAATTGCCAAACGCGCAAAATCGAAGTGGCGACCTGCTACCACCCACCCATCCCTCCCCCCCAGAGTCAAGCTCGCCCACTCGTAGCCCACTAAAAACCCCACCGAAAATTCACCCAAAACAACCCCTACCACTAACTGGCAACCTCAACCGCTCACTCCCCTCACCCCGTCGCACAATCCCTCGGCCACGGCTTAGGATTACTCACCAGTTTGCATTTGCAGGTGTGGGCGGGCGGGTGGTATGAATGTATGTACAGTTGCGCTTGCAATTTATAGTTCGATTTTAGGTAGGAAATCTAAGCCGGTTCCCATAAATAATAGGCCCCAAAAACACACACAGAGTCCCAACTATTGAATATTGAATTTTGAGGTGCCCAAAGCCTGGACCCCGTCGTGTACCTTCTCTTGCTCTCCCTTCCCATCTGCTAGGGATTATATTTGCGCTAATTGCCATTGCCGACGCTTGGAATTTTCATTAAAATTGCGTAATATTAATGGTAGAGGTGGACACGGTAGGGTCAAACTATATGTGGCTAAAACTAATTTCCCGTTCGAGGTTTAGCAGCCATCATATGTTGCACACCAAATACCAGCAAAGTTGCATCAACAAATTCGGATTTTCGGCATTACAATTTTGAGGGAAAATTTGCATATATATTTATGTATATTAGAGTGCAGGGGAGGGTGGGGGGTTATAAACCACATTTTCGCTTCGACCTGCAGGAAGTTCAATGATATACAATGGCATAGGCCATATCATCGCCTTGATTACGCAACTATTCCCAGGACTCATGCCCAGGCAGAAGATGGAAAAGCGATACATTTGTGCCACTCGACTCCACACGGCACTCACCCACCCGCCCACGGAAAGGCAGCAGGAAATCCACTCAAGCACATCGAACAGACCACATCTCGGGGTCGCACACACACAGATACCCCCACCCACTCCCACTCATTCCCCCCTTCTTTCTGCTGCACTAACTACACCCCTGCGGTACAGTTTCTATCAAAATAATAACACAAAATGGGGGATAAAACAAATAAATAAATAAAATAACAAGTCTGTGGCCATAAATAAATATTTTCTGAAAGTATCTTTCAACTAATTCCTTTCTTAAAATGCCTAATTTTAAATTATCTTAAAATTATGACTTTTCGTTTATATTTAATCTCCTTAAAAATTCCTTCTTTTTTGTTATCAAATAAACTTTAAGTTTAAGTCCAAGTGTGTTTATGTTGAAGACCCACATCCTCTGCTGAGATTGCAAATCAAAATGATGACATTTGCTATTATTTCGACCGCAGCTGTGTTGCGTAGGCCTTCAATGGGTATTGAGGGGGGGTTGGGTCAAAGTAGGGTTACGTCTGCTTGCTGGGGCTCCTGATTCTGCTCCAGCTCCAGCTGCTGCTGCTGCTGTTGTTGTTCGTTTTCGGGGACCGACGAGCCCGGATATTATATGCATACTTGAACTATGCGAGGAAGGAAGCTACCGACCAGACCAGGCCAGAGACCCGACCCGGGTCACTCCTAGGACCTACGACCACCCAACCACCCACCCAACCCTCCCCCCACACCAATTGCGCCCCTGTTTTGTATATGTATCTGTTTTTGCATGCTCCTCTCGCTTGCTCGCTTAGCTCTCTCTCTCTCTCTCACACGCCGCCCAACTCTCTTTTATGTACATGTGCATGCACAGCTGTACAGTTTCGGGGCATTTTACAGCCACAGAGCCGCCGCCGCCACCGCCACCGACATCGTCGTCATCGTCGTTGCCACAGCCCACAGCCACCCGGAGCCACCCAATAACCATCCCCTGAGCCACCCCCTTGGGCCGCCACCCTCGAAAAAGGACCACCCACAACAACAATGCAAAACGTCTGCATTTCAACTAACGCCACCCGATACACAAACAACGCTGGCAGGCGGCTGTGGATCCTCTCTTTTCGCCCGCTTCCACCTACTCACCATCACCCCCTACTCCCCCATTGCTGCAGCAGCACCAGCAGCAGCAGCAGAATTCTCATATTGCCATAGTTGGCTTTCTTCTTCTTTTACTGCCGAAAAAGTTTTATACATAAGCGGAAGCTTACGGGGGAAAAAGCCCCCCCGGTAGTACCCACCCGAACACCCCTTCCACGGGAAATCCTACTCCTGGCCCCCCTGCTCGGAAAATGACAGAACCAGAAGCAAGCCGCCAGGGCTCATTACAAAATCAATAAGTTCATTTTTCAACTACTTTTCGTGACATTTTTATTTAGTTCTGGACATGCAAACTAATGATAATGCTGAAAATACGAAGGCCTCCTCCATCCTGGCTTTAAATTAAAGTTGCGTGGCCTTCTTGCCTTGCTTAATCGATTTTTTCAGAGCCCAGCAAAGCCACCCCACCACCCTCAAATCTAAAGGGAGCCATAAAAAATATATATCCGTTAATATATATATGTATATATAAAAACAACATAAAAGACAGGAGAATTTCCTGGAAACAAAAATAGGAGGCAAGTGGGAAGTAAAACGGCAAAGTTTGGATAAAAAACAAGAAAGAACCAAACAATAAACGAATTCCTTTGGCTGAACAGGTTTTTGCCTCTGACCCTTTTTCCTTTAGTTTTCTTTTTTTCCTCAGTTTTTTCAAGTCGCCAGGGTAAGTTCAATAGAATCCTTTGACTTGGGAAAAAATGTGGAAAATAAATTGTTTATCTGATAAATGAAAGCACGCTGTTCGTTTTAAAGCGATTTAAAGGTAGATTTTTAGAAAATGCTTAAGGAGTGGATAAGGTTAGTTATTTAACTTAATTGTATTTTTCTATATACTTTAAAAACTTTTGATATTTTCTAAATCTTCGTTTATCATTATCGCCATCAGTATATATCGCTCTTGACTCTGCTGCCAACGGCTGTGTGTTCTGGCTGTTGCTGGTGCGGCTTTTGTTTTGTCGGGCCTAGTTGTCAACAGAGAGTTTAGTTTTGGTGCATCGGCTTGGGCTTATGTTAGGTACTGCTGAGCCCCCCCTGCTCCACCCCTCCTCCCAGTGCAAAAACAACAATGCTGCGGACGTTGCTGCTGCTGCTGCTGCATGCAACTATTGAAGCATGAACATGCAATTTATGTACCTATGTGCATATATACTACACCTACCAACTATGAAATACAGCTGCAGCAGCAACACCAACAAAAGCAATAAGCGACTGTACTTTTGATATAAAATCCACTACACACTCCGCCCCGATGCCCCCCTCCCCCTTCCGCCTTACCACCCATACATGGCAAAACGAAAACAGTGTGTACATATACAGCACAGCACAGCACAGCACCTCCCCCTTTTCAGAGACACCCACTTGGAGTGGAAAGCTCTGTTTAGTTTTAGTTGCGCTTTAAACTGCATTTCGGCTTGTAAGCTGTACATAGGATTGCATGGGTGGAACAAAAGGAGGGGGCTTAGGGGAGGTGCTGTATGTAAGTGTGATTTCAACAATTCGCATTTGTGCAGCAAACGAAATAGAAAACAACTGCAATATGTGAGAAAGGCCCATGGATTGAATACGAAATTGGCAAAAACAGCCCACCAGATGCTCCCTTCCACTGGGAAAGCCGGGAAGGATTACCACCCAGAACTCCAGCCCATTCCAATTGTCATTTAGAAATCGGACGGAACTACTACAGTGTAGAGATTATTTTGGCTTGGGAAAAATATTTTTTAAATGTTTGCCAATGGTTGATTTAAAAGAACAAATTTTAAACTATAAATTTAAGTCGGAATTTAGAAACAATTTATATAAAACTATCCAGGTTGAAGTTCTAAACTTGCCTCTACTTTAAAGATTTCTTACTTTAATAATTTCCGATTTAATAACCGTTAAAATATACTTTAAATTTAAATTTCAAGTATCTTTTAAATTAAAATTAAAAACGTTTGTGGATAAAGTACAAGCTTGGCCTGAACTTTTGACCCCTTTGACTTAAGCTCACCAAAATTTGGGTTATAAACGGATATCGATAACAAGATACAGTTGAAAGGGGGCACAATAATGAAGGGATAGGGATACATAAGAGGAGCAGTAGAAAACAGGCAGAGGCAGAGGGAGAGCGAGAGACACCGAACCATATGCGCTGCTTTTACGCATGCAACACACCAATATCGCTGCTGTCGACTTTTTGTTGCTCCACTTGCACAAACAAAAACGCACGAAAAGACGAAAAGAGAATTTCGGCTATCGAAAACACAAACACACAGATACACACACCTACAAACTCACCTGCAAAAGCAGGTAAAACTTATGTCTGTATTAGTGCCTATGTGGAGCTGACACAGCAACAAAGGTAGCGATAAATCTAGAAACGGGCATTCTAGTTCCAGGTGCATTAAATTGTATTTTATCCTTTTATTTACTTAATTTGTTCAATAAACTAATAAATATATAATTAAAAATGATTAAAGAAGTTTTGTAATTAGCTTGAAAACCATAATTAACCATAAATTAATCTCATTTCCTCCGTAATTCACCTCAAAATCTAACAAATACGCCAACTACTACACTTCAACAATTTGACAACAACACCTGAGCTCAATAACTTTGAGGCACAATTACAACAACAATAACGTTAACAACTATAAGCTTTGGCAGCAGCTAGAAATGCGGGTCTGGGTCGTGAAATCGAGACCAAAAAAAAGAGCGTACAAAAGAGTAGAGAGGAGACGGAGGCGAAACGAAACGAAACGAGACGTCGAGAATGCAGCGCACATAAAGAATGCCAAAATAAGTTTAAAACTAACGACGAGCCGGGTTTAGTGCGTACAAGCGAGAAAGAGATACAGAGACCGGAGAGGCAAAGAGCGAGATAGTCCTCAGCAAGGTGGTTTATGCATGTGTGTGTGCTTGTATTTTGGAACATGCAACTTTGCCAAAATGCGTATAAGGGGAAGAGAAAGATAGTGCGAGAGAGTGGGGAGTGGGGCCCTCCTCCCCCCACCGAAAAAAGAGAGCCGCCTGGGAGAGTAAGAGATAGAGAGAGGGAGCATTGCGGGTCTCAAACAAGTGCAATACACATACAGTGCAATCCCTAAAAAGAGAACTCGACAAAAGTGCGTAAAGGTAATTAGTGAAAAAGCAATCAAAATAAAACTAAAAATTTTGTTTTTGGCAGGGAAAGTTCATTAACACACTTAGCATATTAAAACCAGCCGCAACTCATTCATAACCACAGCAAAGTGTGTGTGTGTGTGTGTGTGTGTGTGTATAGATAACGGAACAAACGCGGCCACCCCTCCGAAAAAAAAAAGATGAAAAACAAAAACCGTGGCAACCCAGTCAACCGACAGACCAACAAGAACACGAAGAAAAAAAGTAGCAGCTGAAACAAGCGCCTAAGCATGGCGTCACAACAAAAGCAACAACAACAAATAAAGGCTGTAAAAATTGTCAATATAGAAGAAAGAAAAGCACCAACAACAAAACCAAGCAGCAGCAGCAGGCTTTTGAGCTTTGCGAAATAATGCGCGAGAGTTAAAGAAGAAGCCGCCAATGCTGGCTGCGACGGCGACAGCGCTGCTGGCAGAGCATTTTTAACGAGCCGAATGACAAGCGCGCACAAACACACAAATATATGCATAAAAAACAGTCGGGGCCGGTGCAGTAGAACTACGAAATTATTTAATTACTCCTTTTTTAGTGACTCAGCAATTTTGTTCTTTTGTTTATAATAAAGTTTACATGTTATACTGCAAGAATAACTGAATAGACTGCTGGACAATTAATAGATTAAAATTTTTCGTATTTCACAGCTTCAAACGATTTCAAGTTCAAATTGCAGATACTTTCCTATCTATTCAACTGTCCCCCGCTGTGCATACAGACGCGGACACACACACACAGATGGACGGCATGCATACGAGACGCCGCAGCAGCAGACCGGTTGAGGTTAAATTGGATAGTGAGCGAGCGGGTGAGGGAGAAGGAATGAGATGGAGAGGGCGACGAGACGGGGGGAAAGAGATGGAGATAGAGATGGAGCTGCTCTCGCATACATATTGAATTTTTCTTTTTTTTCCTTTTGGCGTAATGAAAATTTTAGCACTGTTTTGGGGCAACAACAACCAAACGAGTAGGAAGATGAACGAAACAAGACGGAGAAGAAGATAAAAAACTTACCCGCGTGGAGAGCAAAAAATGTATGGAAATCCGTTACTCGGCGCCTCTGCCACTGCGGTGCTGCTGCAAACTCCTTGTCGGTTTTCCGAATATCGCATGCACAAAAGAAAAACTATTTCGATTTCACTTTTCCGATTTGCGCTAAATTATATTTTGCGTATTTATATACAACACATGCACTTATGCTTTCGTATATATATATTATATATGGGTACGCTTATTTATCGCCTTTATGTGCGTCACACCAATACACTTGCACGCACGCTCTGCTGACGTCGACGCCGCTGTTTTCGGCGACTTTCCAAACGATATTGTTTTTCACACACTAAAGACTTGATTGTAAATATATTCTTGTAGTATTTGAATATATTGCAGGCCTTGTGAACTTTAATACATTTGCTTCTTTCTTAACTTTAATCGCAATTTGTTTACTATTTTTTAAGCGAGTGTGTCCGGCAGATAGAGGGGGACACAAACACACACGCACAGACGTACACACACGCAGCTTATTGTAATTTTCTCATGTGCGGCGGCGGCATTACTTCTTATTCCAGGATGTTTTGTAATTCGATTGCGAATATATCCGTATTAATTTTCACCGCTCGGCAGACGCGCATTTGTACAGGCGCGAAACACGTCCGTACGTTCAGAGTGAGAAATTTGTTTATAACGAAAACACAAATATTTCTTCCGCTCTGACCGAGTGTCTTTATATACAGGGGTACACCAGGCAGGCAGGCTGCGGTTGCTGCAGCACGGCACTTCTAGTGTATTTACGCTTTTATTCACTGCCGCGACAGTTGCACGAACGATTTATATATTCTGCTGCAGTCTTGAGTTCCACTACAAAAACAAATTGCGCGACGACCGCACACACGTCCGATTCTTTTTTTTGAAAAAACAATGTGGCTGTATATTCAGCTGGGAAAAATGCCACAAATTTTTTCGAAAAAACTGGCTGTAGGCTGTACATGCAGCTGGCAAAAATGCCACAAAATTAGACATAAACTGATATCGAAAAGGTGGATAACTCGACTAAGGAGAACTGTTTCAGGTGACACCACTCACCCTCATCAGCGATCTTTTATTTTCAAAGAAAATATGGTAGACCGGACAGTTTTTTGTCTGTCTGCTTTATTTTTAGCAATGTCATTATTTAAAGACTTTATTAATTTATAATAGTTTTTTTTGCTTGAAATATTTAATGAAATATTTATATGACAGTGTGGCCGAACGGCGCGATGCTTGAAATGTAACCGAACGGCGCTATGATTGAAACGATAATTCGCAATTTGCTTTGAAAACCGCCGGAACTAGCGTGGAAATAGCTACATGGGAAACCCTGGGCACAGCCGTTGAGTGAATTTTTGCAATTAAGAGAAACTTGAACTTAAAGAGGGAAAATAGAAAAGCAAACCTCGTCAATGGTTTTTATTTTGAAAGAAAACTGATGGACCCCCCATGTTTCATTTATTATTTATTGAATTTTATTGAACCAATGTTCAATGTCCACCTATGATTTTATAAAAGGTATCCTCTCTAGTCAGATAATTTTCATAATCTGTTACTTATTCTCTACTAGAAATTCTTTAATTTATTTAATTTTTTTTCATAAACTATTCGCGTAAGTTGTAACTTTTTTTTGGTTTTTTTTTTGGTTCTGGTTAAGAAACTATTTTTTAATAACGGAAATCGTTTAAATTCGCCAATGGGAACACAATTGCACTGCTTGCAAGCAGCTGGAATATCGCAATATATCAATATATCGATATCATTTAAAACGTTGAGCGGGGTAGAACTTTCGATTATAATTAAATAAAGTTTTTGAAAATTTGAATTATATTTAATTTCAATTATTAAAAATCTAAAAACAGAATTTTTAGCTGATATAATTGTAATAAAGGGTTTTTTATTATTGCTTTGCTGTATTTTCTTTAATAATTTTTAATATTTACACCATATACAAAACAAATTCCGAATAAAATGCATAAAACATAAGAAAAATCAGTTAAACCTTAGTAAAGTGCACAAAGTTTTCGGCCTGGTGTTTGATGTACGATTTCCGGCAATCCATGTCATCGGCAGGACGATTATGGGCGGTCCAAACTGGCTCTCCAACGAAATAGCGACGAGTTCTTATAAAGTTCTAGGGATCACAAAGGAATATTTTCAATAATGACGATAAAATAAAGATTTATGAGCTTTATATACCTTGGTATCCAAACTAAAGCGATGATAAATGCCAGCAGGGATTATAATCAAGTCTCCCTTGACAACTTCAATGCGCAGCCAGTTTTCGTCGTTGCTAAAATTAAGGAAAATTATATTTAACTAAATACATATGATTATCTTTTAATAGCTTACTCGCGAACATCAAAGTATCCGGATCCTTCTAAAATCAGACGAATCTCTTCATCCGTGTGGAGGTGTTCGGTGAAAAAAGCCTTCAGCTTGTTGGCACAGTCGGGCAGACACTTTTCCGAGCAGGTAATCTGCAAATTAGAAAAGATTAGAAAGGGCTTCATTAACGTCTCTACTATATCCGATCTTGCCTCATCGTCATAGGTATAACCGCGTTTCGCCCTCAGTTCGGTTAGAGTCTCATCGCTCTGGTACGCGTCCGCATTGATCTAAAAAAAAGCAAAAGTAAGTGGTCAAGATAAGCTCGCCAGATAAGCCAAGGTCAAAAGTTTAACGACGTAGTTTCGAACTATTCCACTTGCTTTGAAATACTCCACGCCGGTTTTCTTGTAGAGATCAGCCAGTTCCAGGTAGGCTGGAGGATTGCGATGGTGCTCCAAGCGCTGATCCGTTTCCTCATTGTCCATAAACCAGATTTTCACCATTTTAGACGATCTTTAAAAGTTTAACAAGAAACTAAATAGATTTTAGCCAGTCTCTCAGTTGTCGTCAGCTGTTCGATTGTCGAATTTCGAGCACGAAAAGCGATAACCAGATTTTCGCGTTCGAAGTTTAACGATATTTATCGAATTTAAAATTTAAATAAGAAATAAAATGTATTTTTTCTTTTGATTGTTAATTGTTTAATGAAGTTTGCATATATTTTATTTATATTTAAATCTTTTTTACAGTTAAGCTAATAATAAACACATTTTGTTATGTTTTTTACTATTACTTTTTTATTTTTAAGTATAAACACCCATTTTAAACTTTTATAATTTTTGGGCAGTTTTGTTTAGGTTAGAAGTTAGTAGCAGGTACTAACCATAGTTTAGTAGTACTTGAAAATGCATCGCTGCCTTTGCTGGTTTTATTTTACATTAATTTTTTGCGGTACAAAAAGATCTCTGCGACTATTACGCCGTCAGCTTGGCCAGCTCCTCGCGCAGCTCGGCAGTGTCGATGGCTCCCTTGGACTGGGGCTGGTTCTGAGACTGCGACTGGGACTGGGCCAGCAGGCGAGCGCAGCTCTTCTTGTGCATAAACCAGTGAAGGCGCTGGCACTCGCGGTCACAATACTGCACCGCTTTGCACTTGGAGCACTTTTTATCCGGCTTCTCGGCGCCGCAGGTGCTGCAGTAGCTGGCTTCGTCCTGGAAGATAGATAAACATTATTTTAAGTGTGCACCAAATAATTAGATGACAAAACCCACCACAAAACCTCGCATTCCATTGATGGCATTGCGCAGGATAGTCAGTGCTGGCGGTGCATCCTTGGAGCCCAGCTGCAAGGCGATTTGCCGGAAGATGGTGCATTCGCGCACCGGAAACTCGCGGGCGCACTCGCGCAGCGTGTACTCCACGTAGTCCAGCTGGCCCAGCTTGTTTTCCTTAAGCACTCGCTTCACGAACATCTCCAGGAAGTCGTTCTTATTGGCCTCTGCCGTCTCCTTGTGCTGGGCCTTGAACTGCTCCTCGCAGCGTATCAGCTCGGCCAGAATCCAGCCCTGATAGTGGAACTTGAAAGCCAGCAGCTCATTGATATCGTGCGACTTTTGCATTTCCTTCTCGCACATCAACGCCAGAGTCTTGCGCAGGTTCCCGAGAATCCGGAGGAGTCCCAGAGACTGGACATTCAGGGCAATGCGCACGGGATGCAGGTTGATCTCGGTGACAAAGGCGTGGAAGGATTGCAGCAAGCTGGGCGGTATCTGGGGCTCCGTCTGTTGGCCATGCAGCTGTGTGTAATACTCCAGACTCGACTTGGTCACATAATTATTGATGGTCTCCACGCAGGCAAAGTTGCCCACAAAAGCGGCCATTTGAGCGGCCGTCCGCTGGACACTGTTGATGGCACCCGGCCGAATGCCGGCGTCCAAGAGCTGCCGGCACACATGTGCGTTCCCGGACAGGGCGGCAAAGTGCAAAGGCGTGTAGTCGGCGCCGTGCTGGTTCAGGTTTATGTCGGCGCCCTGTGGGAGCAAATTGCAGATATTAATGATCTCTGGGTTAGGGGGAATAGTGCACATACCATGTCCAGGAGCAGCTGCACTGCCTCGCGGTTTCCCTTGAAGCTGGCGTGCGCCAGGCACGACATCCCATTATCGTCCACGAAGTTGACGTTGCGACAGCTCACAAGGAGCTGCTTGAAGCCGCTGGTGTCTGCCTTGGCCAGGCGATCCAGTAGCTGCCGCTGCACCTCGTCCAGCTGCACGTTCTTGTTCTCCTCAGTCATCTTTGTTTCCACGGGGCTGCTTTTAAAAGGCTTTTCTTTCCGGAAAATGGAAAACGGTTTTTCGGCGTGCACGGTAGAGATGGGAAGAGTACTCACTGTAATATCGATGACATACTTGCTACTAAGTGCGAAATGGTGAGAAATAAAAACAAAAGAATTAGGTAATTGTATTTATTTAAGTAGTATATTTAAGTAAAATAAATACATTTTAATTAAGTTGTCATTGGGAAATGCAGTTTTCTAGATATGCAAAGTAAAACATCCAATGTGGTGGATTTTGGTGAACTATCAAGCTACCGATATGCCTATCGATGATCCCCTCCTTTAGCAGCCACACTCTGTTTAATGTTTTGTTTTCTCATTCTCATTTAAAAAAAAAAGCGACGGCAGCACGGGTTTCGCGTCGCGAGTTTACTTTTTCGTAATTTGTTGTGTTTTGTTACCGTGAGTCGGTCGGTCCGCGTCCGTGTGGGATTTTACGCCAAGCAGCATTTAACCCCCGCGAGGTGCCAACAATGTTTACAACCCCTTGAATAAAATTTAAAAATCCTTTAAGCAAGCCAACAAAAAAGGAAGAAAAAGAAAAGGTGATAAGCGTGGTGCGAGAAGTGAAGAAAGAAATTCCAATGCAGACGAACCCTTCGTCGTTGGGAAATGTATAAATTATAAAAAAAAAGTGCAGATAAGCGCGCAAAATGATGAAGGAGGAGGTGCAGAGAGCGAAAGAGCGAGAAGCGGAGTGACAGATAACGAAAAAACAGATAAACAAAAACCGCACCATACACACACACACACAAACAAAGCAACAATTCTTAATGCTGTTTTTTAATTTTTTTTTGCAATGTGTGCGGTGCGGGGTGCGGTGGCCTCCAAAAATGTTTACATGTGCTCGCTCGGTCAGCAGGAAAACAGAAAATTGCCTTTTCCTACTTAGCACGATGTGTGAAAATTGGCTAGGCCATTTTCAGTTTGCTGTTTTTGTTTACCAATTTCGATAAGTTTCGGTTTCGATTTCCTGCGAAACACACACACAGACAAATTCTCAAAAAAATGGCAGGGGTATTGCGCGTGCAAGTGAGACAGGCTCTATTCTGCTCTTTTCTTAGGCACTGTTCTCCAGCTCCTTTTCCATGCTGCTCTTCACCCCCCGCAGTGCAATTTCTGATTCCCTGCGGAGGAAAACCGAAAATAATACAGTAAATATTGGATAATAGGAGGACAAGCGTGGAAAATCGCCTTATGGAGCTGTTCTAAGATATTTCCTGGAAATTCTTTATCTTGGAGGAAATTTTAGCCCCTTTTAAATCATGGAAAATTTAGTTTAAATATTGAATTTCTTATAGTATTTCCTTTATTCAAAACCATCTGTTATATTATTTTCACAAGGGCGGAAATATTTGTCAGGCCTTTGTTTTTGTTTTCACCGCTTTTTCCCACCCCTGAGATCTCCACTTTCCACCATTGTCCTTTGAAGATGAAACAAGTTTCGGTGTCCTTACTTAAATATAAACTTTAGCAGCTGCTTTTCGGGAGGCAAACTAAAAAATTTATTAAGACCCTTAATGTGACAACAGGTGCAACAGCTGCTAATGCGTATTTTGTAATTTCTCCAACCCCTCTCGCAGTGCTACAAAAAAAAAAAGAAAATTTATATCGAAAAAGTGCTAATTAATAACCAAGAAAGAGATACAAGAAAATCTATAAGTTAATCAAGGAAAATGGGAAAGCTGCTGAGCCTGCTGTCACGCGACGACTCCAATTGTTGCGCGGCCAAATCCTACGATGTCTTCCTGGACTTTGAGAACGCCGCGCCCACGGAAACGGAGCGCGAGATCTACGACGAGGTGGAGCGCGTTCTCCGTGAATCGGAGGTGGTGCTGGAGGAGATACAGATCTATCGGGTGAGTGTTTCTCTCCTCAGGCTGTGCGTCATTACGTGGGGTTAACCGCAGCCTAACTAACCGGTTATTAGGCATTTAATAATGAATTCTATAGTTTAAAACAACTATCTTTTATGTGACAAATTTGACTTATTGTATAAGATGTTTCTATATTGTTTATTCGATTTTTCTGCTAGATAAAATATGGATAAAGATAATTCTAGTGGTTTTATTAAGTATTTTATTATAATGTTTTTCTGATTAGTCAGAGAATGAGTACATTTCGATTATAAAAAAAATACCCGCTTAAATTCTATAAAAAATGGGTATCCAATTACATTTTATTTATTAAAATTTGACCATCTTAATATTATTAGAATTATTTCCAAACTTATAGTTTATTTATATTTACCTTTCTACTATTTTTTATTTACTTCTTGAACAGATCCCAAAACCTAGAAGATTGTATAAAACTGATCATTTCAACAGCTTGCTAGAAATAACAACAATTGCCGGGGTAAATCGAAATCGGCCACAAAAACAAAAGCAGGAACAATAAACAAGCAACAAATTGAGTATTTAACCTTTGGCACTTTGAGAGCAGAGAGCTTGGGCTGTTATCTTGTTGCAAACATTTATGAAGCTCTGTCAGGGCTTACAGGGTTCCTAGGGAAATACAGATCAGGGAAATTAATTTTAAAATATTTATAATAAAGTTTATTATACATAAATAAATTCTGAGTAAAAGCCGTTCCTAAATCGTTACTCATAAACCCCATTGATAAAAAATGAATGATTTTACAATCCATGTTTAAAAAACGCTCTTTAAAGTTAATTTTTTTTTCTTACACAGTAATACAAATTCTTGGAATCCAACTCTTAGGGACTATAAACTAATAGGCTTTAAATAGCTGGCGCTGTAGATAAGATTAACACTGCTGTGAAAATGAGTGTCACTGGCAAACATAAACCTTATCCCCACATTTTCGAGTCTCGGTCGGTCGGGCTCTACCAATATTTTTCTCTCTTTCGGTTTTTCTCTGTGGTCTGAGTCACGCACGTGCCCTCATACATATGATCCGATCCGATCCAAGTCGATGTGGCGGACCTCTTTCATTATCATCGCTCCACTGACGTCATTAACCAAGTTTTGCCCCCCTTTTGCTACTCTTTAAGCGCGGTTTTTCTTTCTTCCGTGGCCTCTCTTTAGTGGAGAATTACTCACCCCAGTCTATGGTTTTTTTTTACACAGAAATAAATGAATTTAGATTGGTTAATTATTGAAATAATTTAGGGAAAAAGGTTTAATTTCTAAGAAAATTTAATATTTATTTCAGAAAAACTGTAAGATATTTATTCTTCGAAAAGTAGTAATTGTTTTCTTATAATTTATTTGGTTTCTGGGCCTACACCAACCTGAATGCGATTGCTGGGGTTGAACCTAAAATTTTGATGTACGAATTTAGTGAAAAACATGGTTTATGTTATGGTTTATTTATATTTATTTCCTGAGAATATTTAATCTAATTCTTACAATAGAAAATCCAATTTTTCCACAAAATAAAAATTATAGTTTTACATTTATTAGTAATATTTTATGTAGCTCATGTTTTAGTGACAAAGCCAATTTGGGGTTATATTCTAATTTGCAGCTGTGGGTGTGTGTGCAAATTATTAATTGGATTTCAGACGCCAAAAGACAGCCCAAAAGTCGGGGGAAATATAGAAAGGGGCGGCGCAGACAAAAACACACAAATGTCAGGCCGAAAAAAAAGCTTTAATCAACGCAAATGAACTGGAAAATGTATACCAATGAGCTCATTTCCTTTGTTGTGACCCACTTAAATGAAACAAACCCCAACCAACAAAGGCGACCTCGAGGGGCATTTAACCCTTTGGTTTTGCAAGCTTCCCTTCCATTTTGGAACCAACTTAACCAGAGGTATTAAAAATGCGCTTAATTTGCGGGCTGCATTTTCATTGCAGTTTTTATTCGTCTTTCAACGAGTGGGTGGATGGGTGGCTTTGGGGCTGGAAAACTGGTTGCCAAGGCAAACAAAAAAAAGAAGTAACAAACCAAAACTGGTTGTGGAGTAGGTGATTCCCCAAAAAAAAATATATATACAGTTGGCCAGGCGCCAAAAGCTAGCAAAAATGGCTAAAAACTTCATGTTCTGTTTGCACTTCTTTCTCCCTCCTTCAAGTCGGTTGCTATAAATAGAGTGAAAACTGCAAGAGAGGAAAATTCAACTATTTTTCCTTTATTTTTGTTGCCTTTTTAGGTCTTGTTCGCTTTAAAGTTAAGCCCTCTAGGGGTATCGAAGGTATCGAGCTTAACAGCACAGAGGGAAAATATATTTAATGATTTATTGGATTCATAGAATCGAAAAAAGATACAAATAAATTTTATAAATTGTTCTGAATAATTTTCGATAATATTTTCTATATTTAAAAATCCTAGAAACCCAACTTTATTTGATTTTCGATTTGGAAATGAGCCATTTATTTT
Organism: Drosophila anomelani; assembly: GCA_035045905.1. Lineage (NCBI taxonomy): Eukaryota > Metazoa > Arthropoda > Insecta > Diptera > Drosophilidae > Drosophila > Drosophila anomelani. Next base: position 19,915,999 of record JAWNOO010000165.1, read on the forward strand.
AGGTTCACTTTAAAATTTAATTTTAATTAATTAATTTATTTAATTATTAATTTATTTCTCTTTGTTCAAAAGCGAGACAAAAGAAATCTTAAGACCATTTTTTTGCCATCTGTAATAGGCTTTTCAATCCGATTTATGGCCACTTGCTAGTGACGCTTTTGTCAAGTATTGGCCCAGACTTGGATAAGGAATGAAAGGCGCTCCTCTGTACCTGTCTGTGTGTGTAATAAGCCAACAAACAAACTATAGCAACAAGGTCAACAAAGGGCCGCAAATAATAATAATAGTAAAAAAAGCCACCATTCAGAGCAACAAAATGATAATAATGATAATCACAATCACAATCACAATAATAATGCCTCACCTGAACACAAAGGAAACAACAATGCGTTCAATGTGGGTGCCTGGCTGACAGAGATAAAAGTTATCGGGTTTGTGGGCCACCAAAAAAGCCATCTGAAATTTGATGAACACCGCTTTTGGAATAATATTAAATTAGAGGAGTTGTGTGTGTGTGGTTTTCCACAAGAGATAACAATTACATGCAGCCGATAGTGGGGGGCAAAACATATGTCGAACACTTGCGAGTAATCCAATACACAACCTTGAACTGAAGCTCGTTGGAAAAAAATATATATATATTGAATGCAAATTTATGTGGTTTTGTGTCTCTCTTACATAATATTACAAATATACAAAATAAGCTCTTCACTTCGCTTCAAATTGAGTCATTTAGATATCTTTGTTGTTGATTACAAAATGATATTTAAACCATTACGTAAAATGTCACCCACACAGAAATTGAGTCATCAAGTAATGAAGAATTTCATTTGTTAACTTTTTTTGATGCATTCTTTGACTTTTAACTTAAAGAAATAAAATTCTAGCAACTTTTTAGCAAACTCTTGAATGTAAGTCTTTTTTATGTGAAAAGTTGCTTTGCTTCGATAAGAAATTTGCAAAGTTTTCAAAGTTTTCCATTGTAATAAGAAAAGTTTTTGGGGTTTTTATTGAAATCGATAAGTGTAAATGAGTTAGTTGTTAGCTGAACTTTTTTCCTTAAATTTTTTAGGTAAAAGTTATAAATTAAAGGAGCATTTTTAAGTAAACCCAAGTTGTATTTTAGAGTTTTTGTTTAATAAGGTCTGAAAATAAACATCTTATTTTATTGTAGTTTTGAATTTATTTAATGATAATTAAATACTTAAATATATATGCTAATTTCTTAAATTTCCAAAAACCTTTCCCCCTCTTTTAAGACAAAAATAAACCTAGTTTTCCCACTTGTAATAATATGATAATGATTTGTCATATTTTTCCCCCCATTTAGGAGACAGTTTTCCCCTCTGAATCCCAGGCTGAGGCAGCAGCTGCTTTCACTCAAAAGGGGAAAACCCTACTCCATAATGGACATAAAGGCGACCCATTTAAAAGTCTGCTCCACATATTAAAAAGCGTCATGCATAAATATATAAACATTTAGGCCTATTGTGAGGGGAGCCACACAGACTGAATAATCTGAATAATCACAGAATCGGAAAGAGCAGCCCCTCCATACTCCCACCTCTTTCCATTTTTTATTTATTTTATTTTTAATTCCACGAATAATTTAAATGATGTGCGCGAATGCAAAATCACAAAGAGAGAAGAGAGAAATAAAAGCCAACTTCCGGTTGGTCATTCGGTTGGTCAGCCGATATAATTGCTATAATGTGCGTGCCGGCGATCAGCGTTTGAGTATTATAAAATTATCATTTTTATACCTTTGTTAAATAACTCTTCTGATCGGTACTCTGTGAATATTTAAAAAAAAAAGTTATAAAAATAATGACGAAAAAATCCATTAAATTCATTAAAAGAGCTTGAATTTTGTCATACTTTTATACAAGCTAAAAATATATAAATTAAATGATTTTATGACTAATTGTCTACTAAATTTATAACTTTATTAATAATTAACTGCTTTTCAGTTTCCTTAGCTGGGTTTTATGGCTTTATTAAATACATTTTTATAGCTTTCCAATGAAGATATATTTTTGTTTTATGTTTCTTATGTCATAAACATTAAATACGATGCATTAAAGGCAGTAAATAAACTATAAACACATAAAACTAAAGGTAAATACCAACAACACTAGCATTTTAATTGCTTGAATAATTTAATTAATTGTTTTAAACATTTCCCAAATGAAAATATCAACTTCCTTATTTATAATATTTTCTCTAAAAAATCAAACTCCTTTTAAAGCTTCAGCCAAGGTTTATTTATTTATTTATCAACAACCAACAGTTGTAAAATCAAATTTCGTAACCTTAATAAATCCAATTTAGCCTATAGATAAAATTGAAATTCATCATTCAATTGCATTTCACTTTTCCAAGTCCGTATTTGTGATTGTTTATCGCTTAGCGTAAACGTATTTATTTTCGTATTTCCGACGTCATCAACAACAAATCAAATGCGCCGAAAATAGAGAAAGAGGGAAGCGTAAAACATAAACAAATTGAAGTAAATAAAAGTGTACACAATTTTAAGTGTAAATCTCAATGTGGAAAAGTGTTTCAACAAAAAAGTAAGAGTGCTTGTTTTTGTTCAAGTATCATTTTCTCGCCTTTTTTGAGTGCACTTTAAAATGAGATTTCAGTTTGGCGATGATGCCTCATTTAAGTTTATTTTTTATTTATTTATTTATTATTTGTTTGTTGAGGTTTTTTTTGAGGTGGGTGGAAATTGCGGCCACAAAAATGTGGCATGATTTTGTGGCATTTCTTGGTATTTGCTGTGGCTACGCCTTCACAGATGTGACAACCTATAAGATGAATATGAAAATATTTAATATTTTTGTAGGAAATTCTTATTTTTAAATTTTACTACGTACCTAGAATTCTTTATTTAATTTTTTTGAAATTTTTTAAAGCTCTGAAACTCACTCTTCTGGCATGACACATTTTTTGTTTATTTATTTATTGAAATGGCACTGAGCTGATTTCATTTAACCAAATTTAATTCAATTGAATGTGGCGGTGAAGAGCATTTTTGCATTGTTTGCAGTGCTTTCAAGTTTAAACAAGGGTTAAGCTACAACAAAATAATAAGAATAAAGTAGGATAAATAAATAAAATATGAAATAATATAAATAGGTTCAGGTTTCTATAATCCTTTTATTGTTTATTGCTTTTGGGGGTATAATGCTCTTAACAATTACGTTTTTTTTAATGAAAATAGTATACAATTTTGTTGGAAAAAATAAATACAAATTATTGCCTTTTAAAATATTTTATATTTATCAAGAGAAAATTGTTTTAAAGGCAATAATTTGATATTATTTTTTTTAAAGGCAATAATTTTATAAAATTATTCAAACAAACTTTTCTTTTGATTAATATAAAATATATTTAAAGGAAAATATTTAAAAAATCTACAAATATTACAAAAAAAAATATTGAACAAATTTAATAATTTAAAAATATTATTATATCTACTTAATGAATATATAAAATAAAATTATAGTTAATATATTAAATGAAATATCCAAAATCTAACCATAAATCAATTAAATCTGGAACTAAACTAACCAAAAATATTAGAAATTCCACCTTTTAAAATATTTCTAAGATCCTTAGTGACATTTGCAGACCCTATAACTCGTCTTTTACCTGTTCTTCGCCATTAAAGTGACTTTAAATCAGTCAAATGACCAATTTACGACTTCTGTAGAAGGAAAAGGAAGGAAGGGTCTGCTCCTAAGTACGTCTGTTTGCCATTGTCTGAGGTCTGGGCTCAGTCCCCTGTAAGCTGCTTAGAAGCCGGGTGTAAAGTGCAACGACAACGCTTCAGCTGATTTTTACTGCCAACGACGTCTGTGCAGAAATGTATTTATTTTAATTTATTTTTTTTTTTTAGTTTTCCTTTTCCTTATTTTACGAGCAACAACTGTTAACATCTCCGTTTATGCGTGTAATTTGTATACAAATAAACGGGGAGCTCTGGTGAAAAATGTGCAAAATTTTCAGGCATTTTTTTATGATATATTTTTTCAACGATTTTCCGTGCAATTAAAAATCGCCGGCAATGGCTCACAGCAGTTTTACCTTTGTTTTTTTTTTTATTCCACTGTTAACCCATTTTTTTAGCAGCTGTTTCACTGCGCTTTACAATGGCTCAGGGAAATGGTGGGGGCTTGTGGGGGCATTTTAATCGATATGCCACCCATTTCCATACCCATTTCCCCCGACAATTGTGATTTATTTGCCTTAATTGAGAACAAGAGAGTGACATGTGTTTTATGGGAATGCGACAGCTGTCCTGCTTGCTCTGGGTCTGGCTTCCCTCTATAAATTTATCTTTCTCTCTCGCTCTATGACGGTCGATTTCCCAGAATTTTCCCCCTGGGGACATTGACATTTGTTTGGCTGCCCCCCGGGCTGGTCTCGGAGTGCGTCAAACGCCCAGTTTTGATAAGAGGAATTTCCTCTGCCGATAATTAAATGCAATCATTTGGCATATCGAACAAAAGGATTGTTTATGGGGCGGTTTTCAGGGAGGTAGAGGTGGGAAAAGGGGGGTTTGAAGGAGGGAAAATAATAATATTTAAAGAATAAAAATATTTAAGTAAATATCTTTATTAAATTGAAATGATTTCTATTTTTTTTAGGATTTTATGGAATTTTTAAACCCTTTTTTATTTGGTAAATTTTGGAAAACGCAGATTTAATAACTTTGTAAATAAGTTCATTAGTTTATTTAATAATATTTATGTATTAAATTTTTGTAGCTTCAATTCCACCTCAGAAGAATTTAGAATTTTCAATGTTAAAACTGGAATTTCAAGCTGGACCCTTAAACTTAGATAGAAATACCAGAAGATATTACTATCTTTGAGATATCTTGATATTGAAATCTCTTTTTACTTTAATTTCTTTAGAAAATCTTAAAATTTTTGCTAATATAAATATTTTATTACTTTTCCTTGAATTTTCTGCACTTCCCTTGGTTCTTTAACTGCCACACATTCTTCCCTTTTCCTTTTCATTTTCTCTCTTGACATTGATAATTTCGCGGCTTTATCTTATCTTTAATGGCAATCGCAGGCGTTTGTTATTGCTGCTGCTGCTTTTGGTTTTTGTTGCTTTTTCGATTATCTTGATAAATTACGGCGGCGCTCGTGACATGTACGAAAAAAAAGTATAAAAAAAAGAAACTGCTCTATAAAAGCTTGTCCCTGGCCCTTGGTTCGCACATTGTTAAAGCCTATTTAAATGTAAATGGTAATTAAATTTACAACGCACGCACCACAAAATGAACTTGGTTTTCATTTTGCTTTATGTTATTTACCTAATTCGCATGAATTTAACTTTAATACGACTTTTATTTTGATTCACCGTCTGTGTAATGATCAAATATGTCACAGAAATGAGTTCTACTCATCCGGGGAATTACACAATATCGGTTGGAGTCGTGCTATAATCTCTATTTTTAATGTGCTGCCTCAACTGAAAGTGATCTTTTAATTGCTAAATGCTTGCAATTGTTCACTAAATGACTTCGAATGATGCACATTCTTGTGAAAATCACCTCCAACGCTTGCCGCCCAAACAAAAGCCACAACAGTCAATGATCGTTCAGTTGCTGAACTGAAAGTGACTCACAAAAGCCATAGTTGCGAGAGTTCTTTTGCGATTCAGCAGTTTTGCAAATGTAACACGACATCAGCAGCAGCAGACATTCACAATAAACACAGAGTTTTGCAAGCCTTACATGGCAAGAAAAGGTTGTAAAAAATAAGGTTGTGCTCAAATGATTAACAAATAATTAACAGAGAATTTCTAGGGGACTTTCTAGGGGAATTTGTATATATTTTAATAAAGAATTAATGGAATTTAGAAAGGGTTGAGTAAGGGTTCTGTAGGTAGAAGCCTGAAATTCAGGTTTTGAAACCCTTAAAAACTTTAAAAAATAATAACAGATTTTACCCGAGTATCTTTTCATTTTTCAATTAAGAAATAAGGTATCTAGGACAGGGTTGAGCCAGGAATTTAAGGGTTAGAGTCTGAAATCAAAAGCTGACAACGATAACCAGGCTTAAAGTTCAGCGAGATGCACAAAATATGATAAATAGGGGTACATTTTTATTAAATAAATTAATTTTTTAGGATTGTAATTAGTTTACAATAAAATTTCTTTCTAGAAAAGCAACGAATAAAAGAGTTTTCGTAAAACAAGATTAAGTTTGCCTTTAAAAACTACTCGAAGCTTTTATCATTTTAAAAAGTAAAATTACTTTCGAAATAAAATAAAATTAAATTAAAGAAAAGTAAACAGCAATATTCTTTGTGTGTACACATTATGTACATATGTTTCCCAGAATATATATCTACTTATTAATGCTGCTGATATCTGAGCTGGAAACGGGAGTAAAACAGAGAGAAACTTTTGTGAGTGGGTCTCCAGTGATGTTCTGTCCATTGAATAATTAAACGATTCTCGCCAGCGGAAGGCGCAAAAACATGAAAACAACAACTTTATGTTGGGAATTATGAAATATTTATGATTATATGTATTAGTCAACAGAACTCAAGTGGCGGCGCCATGAGAAAATTGTAGACTGCAGTCGGTGGTATCAACTTGTCATCGTTGTGTCGTCATCATCCTGCTGCTGCTGGTTGCACTTTGTTTTTCTTTATTTATTTACATTTATTTTTATTACATATTTAGTGTGGTCACGAAAAGGCGACTGACAGTCTGTCGCTCTGCCTTTGTTCTTGTTTTGCTTTTATTTTTCCTTTGACTCTTTCCTATTAAAAATAAATGATGAGAAATTAAGAGTCATCAAAGGCAGAATCCCCGTTTTTCTCTCTCTGAGAAATGATTTTGTTCTTTTGAATTTATTTAATGTTTTTTTGTGCTGTTCTCGGAATAAATTTGCATTGATTTTGTGACAGTCTCTTTTGCCTCATTTTACCTATGCATAAAAGTATATATTTTGTTCATTGATTCATTCCAACGTGATTCGAATCTAAAGCAGAATTCTGCTGGGAAATTAGTTTAAACTTTTGTCTTCTTCGCAGTGAAATTAAAATGTCAGCAAAAATGTGCAATGGCATTTTCTGTTGTTGTTAAACACATCGCTAAAGAGCCGTAAACAACTTCAGTGGCATTCATGGAAAACATTTTCCACCCACACTTTTCTGGAAGCCTGGAAAAACACACACATGACAACATCAACTATTTTATAGCGTCATTGCGTTGCCATTGTGGGCGAAAGTCCAATTCCCCCAAGTCTGCAGTGCATTTTAGCGCCAGTTCCGATAAGCAGTTTGCACAAGGGGAAAAATTAAGCGATAAAATAGGGAATTTAATTTAAAAAAACTAAAGAAAATTTTAGTTAATTAAGAGATTGTATTTTATGTAAAATTTGAGAATAAATTGCTATACATTATAAAGGGTTTATCTTGGTTTTTGGTTTTAGATGAGTGTTCTCATTTCAGCAATTTCAGCTAAACTTTTTTGACTCACTTTTTCCCCTTAAATATTATGGTAATTTTATAAGCATTCTTGTAAGTAAGAGTTTTTATTACTCATTCACAGGAAGTTGCCTTTATTATTATTTTTATAACAGCTAAACACGAGTCTCAAGTTCCTCAAGCCAGGCTTTGATTTTGTGCCTTTTTAAGACAATCTGAAAAATGTTAAAAAATCTTTCAAATGTTATTTATATTCTTGAGATATTTTGTATATATTTTATAAAGTTTTTATAGAGTTTTACCCTAGTTATATCCTTTATTATAATATTATATAACAGGCTAACACGAGTCTGAACTGCGTTTTGCTCCATCACCTCGGATTTTTTATTCTATGCCATCTTAAGACTGCCAGAAAAATGGTTGAAAAATCCCTAAAATAATATTTATATTCTGGATTATATTTATATATATTAAATTTAGTTTCTCTACCATTTTTCCCCAGTGAAACACACTCTGAAATTCGATAAACCCCAGCGCCCCCGCTTGCAGGTTCCGATTTCAACTCGTATGTGTGGGTTTTGCGATTAAAACTCGATGGTGTGTTTGCTAATGCTAAACAACATAGTGTCATTGGCAATTATCTGGGGCAGCAAAAAAAAAGGAATTACTATGCTATTCGGTCTTCATCTCTCTTGCATTTCCGCATTGCAAGCCTCTAATTTCATTTTCAATTAAAAACACTGCCACTTCGGTGGCGGCAGATGCAACCAACACTCGCCAAAGTTAATTAACTATTCAACTATGTGTGGTTTTTCTTTTCTTTTCTTTTCTGCTGCTCCAAATGAAACGCTGACTGATTGCGCTTTTTGATGATGAGCAATCAAAGCCAGCTAAAAGGGGGGGCTGGGGGAGTGTTTTAATTAAAACCCAAACTAGAAACAGTTACAAAACGAAAAGCGGTTCTTGTTTTATTATTATTACTACCACTTCTTAGCTGCTTAGCGAGGCAAGTTCAAGTTTGTTGCTTGCTTGCTTGTTTTGTGGGTGATTTTCATTCAGAGTTTTCCCCCCTTTTTCTTGGTAAATGCAGAGTGGAGCACGTGCTTCCAAATGGAGCACATCGCTGGGTTTTTATGGCCAGATAAATGCCTGCAACGATGATGATGATGAATCAACACAACACAATTGCTCACTGAGCTCCCGATCCCGTTTCCTGTGCATCAGTTGCGAATGTGGAGTTCAAGTTGCCTTTGCAACACCTACGCCATATCTTTTGTTTGTCTTTTGGTATGTGACAGAGGCGGCTGATGAAGATAAAATGCAAGTGACATGGAGATATATATAAAAAAAGCATAAAAAATCATAAAAAAAGAAGTTCTTTGGCTTTGAAAAATTTTTAAATACCCTTGAAAATTCAAAGAGCTCAGGGGTTGGCTTTAAATTGGTTAAATTCAAGTAAAAGGGGAATTATTTTAATTTTAAAATTTCTCTAAATCCAAAATTATGATCCTGTTGTGTAGGTTATCCTTTTTAGTTTCAAAATATTTACATACTTTTTAAGTATTTCTTTAGAAACAAAAAGTCAGCTTCCCATAAACGACTCTTAGCCATATGCCAGAAAAAAAACCCCAAGGACTATGTGCAGTATTCTTCTCCTTGAAAATCTCTGCCTTGTGCAATCTCTCAGGAATGTCATTCTCGGTTGTAGTAAACAAGAGTTCGCCCACACAGGCCACGTTTATATGAAAACCATATACTCCAGCCAAAAGGAGAAAAGAACAGACCAGACTCAACCAGGACAGACCGTTTCCGTTGCATGACCGTGGCTTCAAGAGTCCTTAGAGAGTCACTGGCGTAAACGAGACAATGCTGGTGAATGAAACAGCAAGACACAGAGAAAAAAATGTTTAAAATGTTAGAAGTAAGAAAATCAGATAAAGTTAAAGGGTTAATAATAAAAATAAATGTTTTAAATAATTTATTTAACTGTATAATCCATAAAAAAGATATTTTAAACACCTATAATATTTTAGAAAAATGATTCTTATAATTTGTAATAATTTTTCCCATTTTAACATATCTTTTTGAGTAAGAATTACTCTTTAAGAATATAATTTTCCCTTGAATTTTAATCCTATATATTTTCCCTTTAAGTATTTAATTTTCCCTTTAATTTTAAATCTTATATATTTTTTTCCCTGAGTGTTTTCTGGCAGAAGTCGAGGCCAGAGTCAACGACAGCTGCCCCTCATTCCCTTGAATTTTTGTTTCAAAAATCTCCCCTCATTGCATTTTGTTTACTTGTTTGCGAGCGTTAAACATTCTCGAATGCTCCAAGTGCAGCAGCAGCAGCAGCATCAACATCAGCCAAGGACATAAGATCTTGACTTACAGACAGGTGTAAATTATGTAGAGTGTAAAGAAATGCCTGTGCATTGAAGAAACAAAAGCAAAACATCACAGATGCTGGCGCTGATGCAGGCTGCAGACAGTTTCATTCACATTATTATTATACTTTTTTTTTTTATGTGCCAAAGCATTCATGGTAAAAGCTAGGAAACAAGAAGAAGGATGCTTTTTTTTACACTAAGGTAAAAGCCATAGGGAATTCAGGGTTTAAAATAAGGATAATCTTTAAAAATGTATAAAAAATTAATAGGGAATGGGTATATAAATTTACTATAAAATTTATATTTTTAAAATTTCATATTATCAGTGAGATTTATTTTAGATTTTTCCCAATTATAGAAAACTAGATAAACGAGCTTAACACCTTTAAAACATATTTTGATTGGATTTTCCCATTACCAATTTAATATTTATTCATGCAACTTTGTTTTCCTGTTTATAAAGATCTTCTTGGCCCTATTTTGAATTGTTTAATTTACTTTAAAGCTATTTTTTAAGACTTTCTCCCCGTGTAGAAGTCACTGCAATATTGTGCCTTCCGTCTGAAGTGTGTTTGTTGATATGCGCAGCGATTTAATTATAAACACACAACACGTGCTTAGTCCATTACATTATGGGAAAGGTGTGCAAACTGAAAATAACCGCACTGAACACTCAACACTCTCGGCACTCGCACAACAAAAACACACACACAACACTCACACACACACTGAGCTTGAACTTCGCAGTCCACTGAGCTGTGCGTAACTCGTGTGTGTGTTTTTTTTATAGCAAAGTTTCAGGTTGGATCGGAGGCGAAGCCCCTGTGGCTACATTTAATTCTTTCTAATGTATGCCAATATGGCATTAATCGCTTAGACACGCAACAAACATTGAGTTGGGGATATATAATTATCCTGCGCGTTGTTTGGCCAGAAAGATGTGGAGAAGCTATAATTAAATCTGTTAGATCTTGGTGTTGGCCTGAAAGGAAAGTTTGGTAAATTGTGCAATATAAACTAGGGGGGAAATAAATAATAACAAACTTTGCTTGAATGGGTTTCTTTTAGTTCTTATATTTCTTTATTTTTATTGTTATGGATAAATGCTTTGAGATGATTAATTAAATCTTTTATTGATAGATTATAAATATTTCTGGATTAAATAAGGGCAGAGTTTCTAAGAAACAAATCACGATAAATAAATTCATTTTGATGAAGATTATCCTTAATATTTCCTATGTTGATGTGTCGCTGAATTCAATTTTAAGAACATTAGGACCTCTTTTTGTGTTTTAAACTTAATTTTTAAAAAAATCAAGGAAGCTTCATAATAATTTTCCACACTTGAAGGAAAGTCTATACGCCTTCCTCTTTCTTTAATAAATCCGTAAACAGTTTTGTTTACCAATTATCCCAGGTTGCGATACCAATCAGCAGCAAAAAAAATTATTTACTGTATTATTAACCACTTAAAATGTATTAGAAAAAATGCCAAAAGACCTCAATTGAAATAATCAACGCCATTTGCTGATTGCAGTGCCAGACCAGACCCCATCATGGATGTATGTACATATTTATGGTCATGATGGGGCTTTGGCTCACTGAAAACGATGAAATGAACTCTTCCATGTCGTCACATGCAATGACCGTTCGTTAGCTCCAGTTTCCCGATTGCCTGCTGCCTGCTGCCAGCTGCCGTGTGCATGTTTTCCTTTCCTTTATTTTAGTTTTATTTCTGCTTAGTTTTTTGTAGATCATAAAGCATCGATAAAAATCGCTGCGCCGGTCCGGCCGGTCAATGCACGCGGGTCGTTATATTGTTGCATGTGCCGCTGAAATAACGGTGGCGAGGAAAATGCTGAAAAGCTGGCCTGCCCCTCACAGTTTGCTGATTGTAATAAAACAAATGCTTCAAATGTGGTCAGCAGGCATGGTTTTCCACAGAGCCGTAAAAAATCAAAAAAACTACAGAAAAAAGTTAGGCGCTTGGGAAAAAAAAAGGAGTTTAAAGTTAGCTGGGATTATCCTTTATTGATTTTTATTTAATTTTAAAAAATACAAGTTTGGAAAAGTCCTCTTCAGTTGTTTATATATCTTAAAATTTATTAAATACATTTCTAAGAAATATATTTAAGGAATACCTTTGGGTTTTCTTTTATTTTTTATAAATTTTTGCTATAAACTTCTCCTTGATTTTCCAGTGTAAAAAATCATTAAAAGTTCGCATGCCAAACTCACATTTAGACCCATTTTCCATTTACCAAGTCAAATATATATTGACTAACGATTTTTCTATTCCGATTTCTGGTTTTTTGTTTTGTTTTTTTCAGGGTGCCGGCAAGGAAATCCGAGAAGCAATCGCCGATCCCTCGCCTGAGGTTACTGGAAAGGCCTGGGCGGCGGTCCTGCCGCTGGTCAATAAACTGAAGCGCTGCTATGAGCACTCCATGGAGCTGGACAAGATTGTGCCCAAGCTGCTGGGCCAGCTGGTGGGCGGCAAGCTGAATCCGACACAACACCTGGAGACGCAGCAGGCGCTGGTCAAGCAGCTGGCCGAGATCTTGGAGTTTGTGCTGAAGTTCGATGAGTACAAGGTGAGTGAGTTTTTTTTTTAAGCCTGGGTGATGTGTTGTTGTGCGTGTGTTACAAGTTGTGGTCCATATTTGGTGGTAGCAACGCCTACAATGGCTTGGGGCTTTAACCCATTAGTTGTTGGAGGTGGAAAAAGAGGTCTAGGGAGGAGTTTACAGGGGTTAGAAAATGAATGTTATTAGTAATATTAAAGAAAATGTTATTTAAAGATTTAACTAAGTTTGTTTATGATTTAAAATGGATATATTTCTTGTTTATATATTTTTTGTTGGGTAATTTTTTAATCGCTTAATGGAAACTCTTCAAAATTTAATAAAAAACTTGATCAAACTTCAATATTTATAGATTGTTGGGTCATATTTCCTACATTTTATTTGCAATACATTTAAATATTGATCTAAAATCTGAAAACGTTGGTAAAAACTAATTTATTTTTTTGATGACCATGTTTCTTATATTTTGTATTTAAAATCTTGTATTTAATGGGTTAAATTATGCCGTCTTCTTCACTGTAACCACACCGCCTGCCTGCCTGCCTGCCTGTCTGTTTGCTAACCTTATGTGGGCGCTGTCGACAGTCGTCCATCCGATCCAAAGCAATAACCAAAAGGCAAAATCAAACGAAGCCAAACCAAGTCCCACTTGCTGCCAACTCATTGTGCGCGTGGTTGCATTTTTAATTGACTTCTGACTTCTTAAACATACTCGTATATATATTTCTGTCTGGGCCAACTGAAGACTAACTTGGCCAAGACGAGCGCGTGCTGCGGCTCATTGATGAAAAATCTTTGGGCCAGCAACAACGGCTAAACAGATTGCCTGCGTGCCGCACAGTGGAGCATCGGACATGGGACATGGCCGATGGCACTTACGCACACGCAAACCCAACGACCGATGGCCGGATGAAGTTGTAAAAAGCCAAGAGATATGGTTGGTGGGAATACACAGCAGAGGTTATATGAGTAGGAGAGGTATTTATTATAGAGAAATTATGTTAATAGTTGGTTTTGATATAAGAGTAATTTTTGTATAAATTTTAATTGAAGTTTTCAAGTTTGAAAGGAGCATTCTTGACTATAAATGTGGTTTAAATATTTAAACACTTGCCGCGACAGTTGATTTTCCCATTTCCATTTAACCAACACAAATCGATTTATTTTAATGGCAAATCTCTGTGGCTGAAACATTTCCCATGGCTCGCTTCCGGTTTGGGATACAACTTTCATCAAATCAGAAGGACACAAACTGGGAGCTTGGGGATCTGGGACGGTCTGGTGGGGTTATGTTAGGGATATGGCACAGTCATCGTCGTCGTCGTCGGCTTGCAATCTCTGATGTCTGCAACTTGCTGCCCCCCCTTCAAGACGATGATGATGATGATGATGTTGATGTTACATGCTGTAAACTGCACGTTCATTGTGTGCTCAAAGTGTCAGCTGCCTGGCGACGTTCAGATACATATACTTCTGCTTAGATATAGATATATGGGTATATATTCTCCTGTAATAGTTGTGTGTGTGTGTATATAGCTCAGACGTGCTTCCCCAACTAACAGCTACTTCCGTTCCTCTCAAATGGCTAGCATTGTCTCTGCGCCTTTTGTTGTTAGCCGGAAAGTATGCTGCATACAATTTATTGACTTTGCTTGTAACTGGCTACGTTTTAACGACAAGTTTTTATTGGGCTAAAAAAAAAGAAACAAAAATCTTAACATGGCTGAGAGGCACTTGTGGTGGACCAGAGGAAGTATTAAGAACTTATTACAATTCTCAATGAAAAAAAAAAATAAATTAAACAACCGAAGATATGAAAAAAGTGCAAATATGTTATCCTTTCAGATTAAATTAAATTTTTTAAATGTTGTTTTCTGTATTCAAAATAATTCTTCTAAGAATTTCTCTATTTATTTGAAGTCTTCCCTGTATCTTATCCAAATCTATCTGCTCCCAGAAAATACCCAAAAGCAAATTATTTTCTTGGCAAAGAACCAAAATGGCTCTTGAGGGAATTTATTCAATTTTTGGCTTCTTTACAGGGTACAATTTTTTGGGGGGAATATTGCTGCTTTCTCTCTTTTACTTCTCATCGAAATCTTCGCCAACATCGTAGACTGGCTGCAGGCGCCGAGGATATTTACGCAGATAATTGGCAAAATGCTGAGCATATTTGGCCTGAAAATCACGTTGCCTCCAAGGTTGGGCGGGCTCATAGTAGTTACCGCCGTTGTTGGCATAAACATTTGTGGCCAGCGAGCGACTGCCACCAATTTGGACTACTTGCTCCTCCTCGCGGCGTGAATCACTGGAATCCAGCTCGGTGTTAGGACGAGGAAGATAAGATTCTTGAAATTGATTGGTGATTGGTGTTGTTGGTGTAGTTTCCTGTTGTTGGTAGTAAAAGTAACCAGGCACATTGTTGTAGTTGTGATTGGGGTAAGGTTTAGGTGGTTGCAGTTCCTCTCCCCTTGATTCAGGATATTCTTGACTTCTCCAATTTGGTTGATATGAAGATAAGGTGACGTCTTCTCTTCTCCAATTTGGATAGGTTTGTCTGGTAGAATCGGCTCCGTAATAATTATTTAGATTTGAATACTGCCGCTGCTGCTGCTGCTGCTGCTGTTCTTGGGCACTATAAAGATTATCATTGACCACAATCGGGGAACCCGACCATATAGATTGCACTCCTGGAATTGCATAAGTTCCACTGCCATATTGAGCTCTGCCACAAACTGCATCTATCATCAATGGCAGCAATGCATATAGCTAAAAATAATGATGAATGAATAATCATTATTAAAGATTAATCATCTCGGGTGTCGGTTATAATATATATAGTTGGAGGTGAGGGTGGAGGAGCACTCACCGAGCTGACGATCCGTCCTGTTTGCGGCTTCATTTCAGACTGTTGAGAACGATTTATGCTAATAACGTATTTATATGGGGTTTCGCAACAGACTCTCGACTATATAGTACACCTGGGCCCAGGCCAGTGCATGATTTTTTCTGTCAAGGTGATTGGATGAGCAACATACTCGTACTACTCTACCTGACTCAAAAATTCGAGGCGGTGGAATCTCTGAAGTGTTTTTTTCTCACGCACGTTCCCGATGCAGCCCTGACAGTTTAATTTTGTTTGGCTTTTGGGCCTGGCCCGGGGACTAGACTTGCAACAGTTAACTGCCAAGAGGCAAAAGGCATCATCAGAGGCGACAGCAGGCAGCAGGCAAATTGCGGTGTCACGTACCGCGTAATTAGTAATTAGATTTTGAAGCCAACCGTAATTAGAGGCTAACAAGAGCGAGTGTTGAAAAGCCGCTGAATGTGTGCAAAAGCGTTAACGGAAAATACTTGGCTGATGTTGTTGGCTGTAATGTAGTTATAGCTACTTGCTATGGCGGTAATTTAATAATTTTAAATATTTATTAGATCGAAAAAAGGGGGGAGTTTATTAAAGGCATAATATAATGTGAATGGGGATTAAAATATATTATCTCAGTAAATAAATTGCTTTAAAAATACGAGTTATGCATCTAAAAGCCTACAAAGCCTACAAAGCCTACAAAGCCTTTGGTTTTACCTAAAAGAGTGAATGATTTCCATTTTTAAGTGTTTTTCTATCAAAATAGTTTCTTTATTCGCAGAATGAGTTGTCGAAATAATAAATAATTTTGTAAGATTTTACAATTGGTCAAAAGGGTAAAAATAGCATTTTTCATGTCATATCAAAATATAATTTTCAAATATTTTCTACTAAAATTTGAATAGAACTTTGCATGTTTATTTTGTGCAATTTAAATTTGGACGCATGTGCAGGATAAAGAAGGCACCGTCGCGTGGCACAGGAAGTTGGCTCAGGAACTTGCCGCTGTCATAGGATGAATGAAATAGTTTATTTATATAGGACTTGGTTTCCATACGCTTTGACAAAGTCATGTCATGGCAGGGAGTATCGCGAGTTAGGTGCTAAAAGTATATTTAATAATAAATTAAAAAAATAACATTTAAGCCTGCATTACACCCACCATTTTCTGCTGTATGTTGGCCAAAGTATCTGATGTTGGCGGCAGGCTGAATGGCTCTTTTTGGAAGATGTTTTCGTTGCGACACTTGAGCAGATGGGCTGTAATGACATTTCTTGCCCTGATCTCGTCTTCATTATGAGTGGGAGCACGGAGTCGGCTTATCCATAGGGTGGCCATCATCTTGGAGCGTATGTCTAGATTTTCAACCTGACGCTCCAGATTCAGAATGTTTTGCTTAAAGTCATCATCGGCCTCTGGCTCCAAGGGGGTGCCTCTTCCCTTTCCCGTGTACATGAGAGTTTCCTCAGAGTTCCCTCTCGGTTCGTTAATCGTCCCTTGCTCAAGGTTTTTGTCCCGCGACTTTTCCTGCTTTGGTGGCTTTCGCTGATTTTTTTTCTTCGCCTCATTTCGGGCTTTCCTCTCGAGTTCTTTCTTCTTTCTTTCTTTTTTTCTATCCTCATTCTCCAATTGATTAAGACGATCGGATATGTCCTGTTGCGGTCTTAAATACGATAAACCATCCGCCTCAGAAGATCGGCTCCTTCTTACGTGTAGACTCCTGTAAATAGATATGCTTGAGAGGTTTCTATAAAAACTGGATCAATTCTGTAATTTACCCTGCATTTGATTCTTGTGTTGAGGCTTTTTTAAAAAGACTAAAAACTCCTTTACCGGTGGTACTCATTCTGACGAATTTTTGAAACTAAACTGATGATTTATTGAAATTATTCTCATGGGTTGGGTGTTCGGGAGACTCTTAAAGGGAATTATTTTTCAAATTCTAATTAAAGCTAATCTTGGTTTATCAACAAAGAAATCCCAAGTCTTTGTTGATAAACCAAGAAACCTTGGCTTGACAACTTTAAAATATATTTTATACATCATTTTAATTATTATTTTCATATAAATTGTTAATTTTTAAAATAAACTAACAGCTTTAAATATTATTCCTTTTTTTTTTTTAGATGAAAACCCCCGCCATACAGAATGACTTTAGCTACTACAGACGCATCGTCAGTCGGCAACGCGTGGACTCCACGGAGAACATGCTGGTCAGCACGGAGCTGGCCAACCGGATGTCCCTCTTCTATGCCCATGCCACGCCCATGCTCAAGGTGCTTAGCGAGGCCACCTCAAAGTTTGTCAACGATAATGCGGATGATGTTCAGAACACGACGGAAACGTTAGGAACCATGGCCAAAGTCTGCCTGCGAATGCTGGAGAATCCGTGAGTATATTTTATAAGCAAAACACATAATCCCTGACTAATATTCCTCATATTTTCCAGAAAACTCCTCCAACAAATCGAGCGGGAAGATACGAAAATGCTAGTGCTACGCGTAATGGTTGGCCTGGTGATTCTCTACGACCATGTCCATCCCGAGGGAGCGTTCGTCCGAGGCGCTCACGTGGATGTGAAG
Organism: Drosophila anomelani; assembly: GCA_035045905.1. Lineage (NCBI taxonomy): Eukaryota > Metazoa > Arthropoda > Insecta > Diptera > Drosophilidae > Drosophila > Drosophila anomelani. The sequence goes on from JAWNOO010000165.1 coordinate 19,933,887, forward strand.
GGATGTGTGCGCCTGTTGCAGGCGCAGCCGGCCATCAAGGCGGAGCCACTGCTCAATGCCCTGCGATATACGACGAAGCACCTGAATGGGGAGAACACGCCGAAGAATATACAGCGCCTGCTGGCCGCATAGGAGCGGAGGAGTGGAGGAGTGGCGAGGAGAAGGTCCTTAAAGTTAATTTCTATGTGTATTGCGTATCGATCTAAAATGGTTTTACTTTATTTATGTAATTAGTAGGCTTCTTGTATTATTTGTAAAAAACTGTAAGCGGGCGAGCGAGCGAGGAGGAGGCAGGTGGGGCAGGCAGCCAGTAGTTTTATGTTTTAATCCCCAAGCATTTGTTTATTTTTGTGCCGCCAGCCAGCCTCCACGTAAAAGAACGAAGTCGTGAGTGGAACGCATATATCAGCAGCAACAATATTTAGTTGATAATCTAGCCCTAATGTTAAGTAATGAAGCAAGGAACCTAAATTAACCTTTAAAAAAAAAAAAACAAAACCAATTAGCGCAAAGTTTAAACTGTGTGAGAGATAAATCCTAAATTTTCACTAAAACAGAGAGAGATTATAAATATAAAGCAAAGAACATTTTTAAATCAAATCTAGAGTATTTTTTTGTACAACTGAGCGTAGATGGAGGGTGTTAAGGTCTAACTAATGCCTAAATTAAACGAATTGTACGAACTAAAAAATGCCTAAACACTACAACCACAAGCAGAAAGCGGATGCATTTATAAATATATATATTTCCACGCCGTCAACTTTGATAAACGTATTTAATATATAAACAAATCTACAACAAGATAAACTTGAGCTGCGCAATAATAATATTTTTAAGATTTACAAATAGTAATAAAGGAATGAAATAAAAAGGCAAAATAAAAACTAAACGCATACAATTTGTACCAAAAAAAAAATAAAAGAAAACAATGAGAAAATCACACAAACTAAATAAAGATTTATATATGCGATAAGAGGAGCGAAAAGAAAAGGATGATGATGAAAAAAGAAAACTATATAGAGAATGCTGAATCAAAATAAATATCACGCAAAATCAATCGAATTAATGTTTTGTCGTTAATCTGAGGGTTTTGGGTTTTAATGAATTAACTAAAAGATCTGAATCCTGAAAATGATCCTGAAACTTTAAATATAAAAGCCATCATGAGTTTATTTTTTAATATTGCTTCTTTATTTAAATTTCAAGGCATTTCTTAGCCAGGAACAAGTTATTCGCAGGCACGCCTTCTCTGGGGATGAACCTCTCTAACCGCAGCAGCCAGCCTCACCCTTGGAGGGCACCTTTGGCTCATCGGCATAGTGAACGCTGCGCACCTCATGGTGATGGGGCGGGTCGACCAGAGAATCAACTGCTACGGGCAGATTACCGCGGGCTTGAGCTGAAAAATAACTCAATAAAACGAGCTGATTTCGAAGGAATATCGGGTTAAATCCTTACCAGTGCCCATAAAGAAGGCGATGCTCAGGAGGAGAGTGCACAGGACTAGGAACTTCATGGTTAAAGCTGGCTTGTTGTACAGATTGCTGGGAACTGTTGCCTTTGGAGCCAGTCCGGGGCTCTTTATATACAGAAATAAGCCATCAAAACTTGATGAAAATTGGCAAAAAACATCTGTGTGGTTGCACAATCATGGCAGCTCATTAGAAATAAAAATAATGCAATATTTGAAATGTGTAGCTTGTTGTATTTGGCAGCGATGGGTAACGCCATAACGAAACACTATAAAGCTTAACAATAGGTTTTTTACTTCACTTTTTTTGTTTTTTTTTTGTACAAATGGAGCATCTATAATTAAACAAAGGAAAGCTAGAAAACAAACTGGAGGGAACGGGGCTTGCTTCTTCTGATAAAATTTCGTTTTTAAAAACTAGGGTGTCCAAGGGTCAACATAAGGGCAAGGTTCGGAAGGAAATTAGGAGACTAATTAAGCATTAACTAAATTGATTGTCCTGGAAGTGCCTGGGCGGCTCATGTGCTGTTATTGTTGCTCTGTCTCGGTTTCAATATCAGCTTCCCCGTGTCATCACAGCTCATATTAAAGTCCCCAAGCACCGTTCGCGTTCTTGACGTGATTATCTGCGGCGCTATTACCAGCTTCTGGATGCCCAGGATGAAGAGGACAACTGAAAGGCAAATAATAGATTAGTTTTAAAAGGATTTATTAACAATTTGAGAGAGCTAATGTTTTAGGGAAAGTTTTTATACAACCAAAAAGTGTAATCGTTCTAATCAGTACTTGGCAATTAAACTAATTTCTAGATAAGGTATTTTAAAGAAACCTAAAACAAAAGTCACTTAAGCTTGCAAAAATCAACACGAATATAATCTTATCTAAACCCTACACAATTTTGGAGTATTTTCTACAGAATTATAGATGTTAAATCAAACTTTTCAGTATAAAACTTATCAGTTTTTCGTTTCGAATCCAATGCATTGCAAATACCAAGCTATTTACATACATATTTATATGTCGAAGGTGAGAACTAGGTTAACCCCATACTAAAGAATAATATATTCTTACTCAGAGCGAGGGTGGCGAGTGTAAAGATGGGATGAATGAAGAGGGACTCGGTCAGCGGGACGATGGTGGTGCGCGGATCCCGGAGCCAGTACCACGCACTTATGGCCGTGCACATGGACATGGCGGAGAGGACAACTGCAAGAAGTTCTACGGTTATTAAGGGTCCAAAGTGCTCCCGCCTGCCATCGCGGGTCAAGGTACTTACTGCGCCAACGGAACGTTGATGGTCGGTACGAGGAAACAACTTCTGTGAGGCGCCGCTCGAAGGCCTTGAGATCTGCAAAGGATAAACAAAAACAATCTCAGTTATTAGTTGGTAAACATAGTCAGTCCGGGGGCAGTCAGTGCGGTGTGGAGCGGGTTTTTTGGTCCCAGCCGGTTGACACTTGCCTTCGCAAGCGGATGGTTCCATTGCAGCAATTTCCTCGATGCTCGTGGCCGCCTTGATGCTTTTAAATTTGTCCAGCTTATATATTTTTGCGAAATTTCCGAGATTTGGATTGGATTTTCATAGTTTTACTTTTTTTCTATGTTTATGATGATTATTCTCCGTTTACCAACACTGCGGTGACCAACACTACAGGTATTGCCAGAGCGGCGCAGAGAATGTAATTTCCTGTATTTATCTATTATTTTGTAATATAAAAGAAATTGTATTTATAACTAATTGATTTAATTTAGTTGTATTGATGAGTGTACATATTAAATAAACATTTTTGGCCAAGAGTTTTTTTGACCCCCGGAAATCTGTACGCCCATGGCGTTAAGTATTTTTCTGCCGGCACAACGGTCACTCTAGAGCAGCGAAAAAAAGGCGGAAAAACAGAAAATTCGTGTAAAATAATAAAAATTGTTTATTTTGCATAAATAAAGATCGCGATGAACAGCACCAAAGTGCCGCCGGAGTGGAAGCGGCGTGTCAAGTCGGAATACATCAAGATCAGGCAGCAGAAGCGCTACAAGCGGGCGGACGAGATCAAGGAGGCGTGGATAAAGAACTGGTAGGTGGCGGGAAAGGGAAGCTGGCTGTCTGGAAGCCCCATTTAGTGTCTAAACATAAAGAATCTTACCAAGAACTTAATTTTCTTCATTCCCACAGGGATGAGCACAATCACAATGTGCAAGACCTCTACTGCGAGTCAAAGGTTTGGCAGGCGAAGCCCTACGATCCGCCGCATGTCGATTGCGTTAAGAGGGCCGAGGTGACTAGCTACAATGGCATACCCAGTGGCCCGCAGCGGATTCCCATTTGCGTGATCAACGCCGTAACCCCCATTCCGACCATGTACACGTGGGCGCCCACACAGCAGAACTTCATGGTCGAGGACGAGACAGTGCTGCACAATATTCCCTACATGGGTGACGAGGTCCTCGATAAGGATGGCAAATTCATCGAGGAGCTCATCAAGAACTACGACGGCAAGGTGCACGGCGACAAGGATCCCTCGTTTATGGACGATGCTATTTTCGTGGAGCTGGTGCAGGCCTTAATGCGTTCCTACAGTAAGGAGCTGGAGGAAGCCACCAGCCCTGGGAGCTCTGTCAAGTCGGAGGGCCAGATCAAGCGCAAAAAGAGCGAAGATGATGAAGAGGATGTTGACATTGAGGCGGTTGAGAAAAATGATGAACTCAAAGTGGTGGCGAAAAAGGAGCAACCAGAGGATGAGCCTGAAAAGAAAGAAGCACAGACTGGCGAGACAGAAGCAGGCTCAGATGTAAAGCCAGCAGTGGAGGATGTCAAGGACAAACTGCCCTTCCCGGCTCCCATTATATTCCAGGCCATAAGCGCCAACTTTCCCGACAAGGGCACAGCCCAGGAGCTGAAGGAGAAGTAAGTCGAAAGCCGAAGTCTAGGCGTACCAATAAATCCAATCCCCTTTCCGCAGGTATATTGAGCTCACCGAACACCAGGATCCGGAGCGTCCCCAGGAGTGCACACCCAATATAGATGGCACCAAGGCGGAGAGTGTGTCCCGCGAGCGAACTATGCACTCCTTCCACACCCTATTTTGCCGTCGATGCTTTAAATACGATTGCTTCCTGCACCGTAAGTAGAATTTCCCTTCCAGCTGGGCTTACTTAATGACTTTACGTTTTGTTTTTTTGCTTTTCTTTTCTTTGTTTTGGAAAACCCACATAAATTTATACTTGCAAAAAAAAAAAATCTATACATTTCTATACCCGAACAATTCGAAATTCGAAAATTGTTGTATTGAATTAATTGCAATTTTAGGTCACCATGTGCAGGGTGAGTCGTTGTTGTAGTTGTTGTTTCTCGATAACCACACGCACACACTCTCATGCCGTTAGCCATATATGTCCACCCGCTCCGCCTTTGCATACTCATCTCGCTGTCTATGAATATAATATATACTCATCCTATTTCTGTGGATAATAATTGGCTATGTTTGTTGTCACGTGTCTAAATCGAACTCTTTTTCGGTGTTGCTCACCTCACCTCTCATTCCTTGTGGCTTTGCCTGGACCTCATTTCAGTAACACTCTCGATATTTCTCAAAAAAAATAAAACCGATGATAACCCCCTCATGCTAAACCACCAAAAGCGTTTCATGGACATCAAGTCAAGGATTTCTGTTTCTGTTTGAAGGTTTCTAATCCCGCTTGCTGTCTTTTCACAGGTTTGCAGGGCCATGCGGGTCCCAATCTGCAGAAGCGTCGCTATCCAGAGCTCAAGACCTTTGCCGATCCCTGCGGCAACTCCTGTTACATGCTGATTGTGAGTGGAAAACTGTATATTAAAGATATTTTGCTAAACATTTCTGGTTTTCTTTACAGGATGGCATGAAGGAAAAGCTGGCTGCCGACAGCAAGACTCCGCCCATTGATTCCTGCAATGAGGCCAGCTCGGAGGACAGTAATGACAGCAACAGTCAGTTTAGTAACAAGGATTTTAATCACGAGAACAGCAAGGATAATGGCTTGACGGTCAACAGTGCAGCTGTGGCCGAGATAAACTCCATAATGGGTGAGTTCTGTTACCTTTCTGAGGCTTTCTTCTTTTTAATTCCAAGTTAATCCTTTCCAGCTGGCATGATGAACATCACCAGCACGCAGTGCGTGTGGACTGGCGCCGATCAGGCCCTGTTCCGTGTCTTGCACAAGGTTTACCTGAAGAACTACTGTGCCATAGCGCACAACATGCTCACCAAGACCTGCCGCCAGGTATACGAATTCGCCCAAAAAGAGGATGCCGAGTTCAGCTTTGAGGATCTCCGGCAAGATTTTACACCGCCGCGCAAGAAGAAGAAGAAGCAACGATTGTGGTCCCTGCACTGTCGCAAAATCCAGCTGAAGAAGGACTCGTCCTCGAATCATGTATACAATTACACGCCCTGCGACCATGCCGGTCCCTGTGACATGAACTGCTCCTGCATCCAGACGCAGAATTTCTGCGAGAAGTTCTGCAATTGCAGCAGCGACTGCCAGAATCGCTTCCCGGGCTGTCGGTGCAAGGCGCAGTGTAACACGAAGCAGTGCCCCTGCTACCTGGCTGTTCGGGAGTGCGATCCGGATCTGTGCCAGGCCTGCGGAGCGGATCAGTTCAAGCTGACCAAGATCACGTGCAAGAATGTGTGCGTGCAGCGGGGACTGCGTAAGGAACATTATATTTTTGTCTATTTTATAAAGATTTTTAATTGAATTTTATTATCCAGACAAGCACCTCTTGATGGCCCCCTCGGACATTGCCGGCTGGGGCATCTTCCTCAAGGAGGGCGCCCAAAAGAACGAGTTCATTTCGGAGTACTGCGGCGAAATCATCTCCCAGGACGAGGCCGATCGGCGTGGCAAGGTGTACGATAAGTACATGTGCTCATTTCTATTCAATTTAAACAACGATTTCGTGGTGGATGCCACGCGCAAGGGCAACAAGATCCGTTTCGCCAATCATTCCATTAATCCCAATTGCTATGCCAAGGTGATGATGGTCACCGGGGACCATCGTATCGGTATCTTTGCCAAGCGGGCCATTCAGCCCGGCGAGGAGCTCTTCTTTGACTACAGATACGGGCCCACGGAGCAGCTCAAGTTCGTGGGCATTGAACGGGAGATGGAAATCGTTTGAATCTGAATCTAATATTACATTTTTAGAGAGAGAAAATATATATATATTTTATTTGATTTACTTTAAACCGACTTGGCCACATTGGCTATGATGGGTTTGGGCCGCGACTTGAAGATAAGTTTCTTGGTGCAAACGGCTCGGACGGTGTACTCGGTTCTCTGGCGACTCTTGTGCTCCTGGGCTATGGTGTGATCCAGCACGGTTCTCTCGGCGCCAGTGGTGGCATTCAGCAGGCTGACATCCTGTGAGGGAGCCAGGCTGGTGTCCAGGAGTCGCTCGCCCTCATTGGTTTTGGATTTCTCCAGCACGGCAAAGGGTTTCTCCAGCTTTTGTTCACGTCCCTGCAAGATATGGTGGCCAATGATGAGAATCTAAGGGAGGAAATGAGTGTTAATTGGTTTTAATTATTAATTAAAGATTTTTATTACAGGCTGGCCATATTTGTTGTAGTAAAGATCGCCTATAAACTGATCATGCATGTCCTGGTTGGCCCTCACTTCCAGGTCTCCCTGCAGCTCAATAATGGCCCAATCGCCTTTGCCAGCGCTTTGTCTGGAAAATAAAGTTATTTATTTAATTAATTAATTAATAAATCAAGAGAAAAAACTTAAAATAAATTAAAAACTTCCAAAAAAACAACAGGTTAAGTTTCTTAAGAATTTTATTCAAGCTTCACAGCGAATTACAAAAAAACTAAGCTCCAAGTCTTAGCCCCTGAACTTCTTGAACAGCGGATGCACGCTTCCGATATTCTTTCTGCGATGCTCGTAATAAATGGCATCATCGCCACCCGACATGGAGCTGAGGCCGCCGGCGCGTTTGGTGGTGCCGCTACCACTGGGCCGATAGCCCGGCTCGCCCGGCAGCTTCTCATCCTCGCAGTCCAGATCCGAGGCGGAGAGTACGAGCTGTAGAAGCTGGCCCTGCTCCTCCTGGGTGCCGTACATCAGGTTCGTGTCCGTGTCCATGCCCTTGAGATGGGTGATAACCTTGTAGCTATAGCCCTGGTTGACCAGGAAACGTTGACGCTTGCGGGAATAGCTCATTTCCATGGTATCCTGCGAGACGAGGGTGTAGAAGAAGGCGTTGTACTCCTCGGCAATGGCACCCTTCTTGGCACGCAGAATACGTCCAAGACGCTGGGCCTCCTGACGCCGGGAGCCGCCATGCGAGGAGATCTGGATGAGGACATTGGCCTCGGGCAGATCGAAACTGGTGTCGGCCACCTTGGACACAAAAATGGTGTTGACCTGCAAAGGGGAAAAGGGTTTAAAAACATTTTTTTTTAAATTAATTTCTGATTTCTTCTCACCTTGGAGTTGAACTTAAAGTTCTGCAGGATCTGGATACGTTCGTTCTGCGAGGTGGGACCGTAGATAAAGGGTTTATTCATCTTGATGGCATAGTGCTTCAAGGCAAACACATTATCCGAGAACACAATGGTCTTGTCGCCGCGCTGCTCGTGGTATTTGATGAGAAATTGGCAGCTGCGGAACTTGGACGGATTCATCACGTACAGCAGCATCTTTTTGGAGGTCTTGGTGGTCAGATATTCGCGATAGAACTCCGGCGACATGGGGCACCACACCTCAGCGCACTGCACGCGTGCAATATAGCCCTTCTTCTGCAACTCCAGCCAGTTGGCTTCGTAGAGCTTGGGTCCAATCAAGAAGTTCAGATCCGCGATCTTGTCATCCTCACGCAGCAACGTCGCCGTCAAGCCCAGCTTGCAATGGGACTGAACGATGGTCAGGACGCGACGGAACATTTTCGCTGGAATCGTGTGCACCTCATCGAGCACCATGATGCCCCATTCCTGTTCTTGGAGCCAACGCATCGTCTGCTCCGCCTCCCACGAACGCTTCTGGGTGTGCGTGATCATGGAGTAGGTGGTCACCAGAATGCCACAGCCCATAGGCTTATCCTTGGCCTCGGAGGTGAATCGACAAATCATGCTGTCGTCCGCTGTAGACCACATTTTGAACTGTTGCTTCCACTGCTCCACGGAAACGCCGCTGTTGCAGAGGACCAAGGCACGCTTGCGCACCGTGCAGCAGGCGGTGACGCCCACCAGGGACTTGCCGGCACCGCAGGGAAGCACAATGACACCCGAACGGGCTCGGCCGTTGCCAAACATCTTGCGCAGACTCTTCTCCTGATACGGACGCAGAACGGCGGCGGGTTTGAGGTCAATATTAATGTCTGGATTGTTGGTATCGTTGCGGAAATCGTATTCCGCCAGCAGTGGGTGCTCGATCTCGATGCAACGCTTCTGTATGACCTCGATCTTTTCCTGAGCCACCTCAAAGGATACTGTCTTTAGATTCGCTTCGTCCTCGTCCTCTTCCTCCTTGTCGATCTTTTCGTAAAAGTCTGTGATATCCTCTGGCACAGCAGCTCCATCGGGGCCCACAGCGCCAGGAGCGGCTCCAGCCGCTGCGGGATCATCGGCAGGCTTTGCAGCCTCCGCTCCTGGCGGCAGCTTGGTGCCGAACTGTGTGATGGCCTTGCCATCCATGGTGCCCTGGATAAAGCCTTCGCCCTCGCTGCGTATGAGTCGGCACTTTTGGATCACAGGATCTTTGAGCAGCTTCTGCAGAACCTCTGGATGTGGGGATTCTATAAAGTACTTGTTGTGCTTGAGGACCAGCTTCACCTTGCCATACGACAGCGTGCACAGTCTGATGAACTCGAGGATGCCCTCGGGAATGCTGGTCTTGCTCAGCCTCTTGAGATACTCCACAATGTCGTGCGTTTGCAGACCCACCGAGACGGCGGCGTACAGGCTGTAGGCGGTGAGCTTGTACTCATGGATGTGCTCCGGCCGGCAGACGGGCTCCGAAATGGCAATGAGGAAGTCATGGGCGTGCTTGTACACCGGCGAGAAGGACTCGAGGAAAACGTGACCATTGGGAGCCACCCAGAGCGGACGATTGCCGTGGTCCTGGCGCAACTGCATCTGCGACCGGTAATCCTTGGCCCCGTACTCATCCGTATTGATGTGTTCGTCATTCGTCTCGGCGTTCTTGGAGGCTGCACCGGGCACCCCGTCCGATTCAGTGGCATCCAGGCTGTCATTGTCCTCCACCAGCTGGGTAAAAGCCTCGTCCTCGGCACGTCGCTTCTTGGCTAAGGATTATCATTAAAACAGACTTCTCAGGTTGTCCAGGGATCACTTACCGAACTTGTCGGTGCCGCTGCGATCCTTCTTCGACTTTTTTGGCGGCCCCATTTAAACAAAGAGTTCAAATTTCACCAGGAACGATATGTTTTATTAACAATTACTTATTTATTACGAAAAATTACGAAAATTAAGCGAAATCCGTGCTTCGCCGATTTCTTTTAACAATATAAGTGTGACCAGCTCGCACCTGTTGACATATCCCGAAATGTCTCGCCAAACCAAAACAAAAACAATTTCAATGTGAAAATTGCAATCAACTTTTGCCAGATTTATCTTTGCCGCCTTTTTTTGTTTACACTTTGTTGTACTTTTATTAGTATTCCCATTAAATTTACTTACGTCTTCACCACAATTGGCATGTTGATTTGTTTTAAAAATCAGTACTAATAAATAAACAAAACTAAATTATTAAAAACACAACTTGAACGATGTGACCGCGTTTCGCTAACTAAAAGATGTTCGTTTATTGTGGTGCCGTGTTTTCCCCGCCCAACTGCCTACAGTTTAAAAGCCACTGGAAATTCAAAATATAGGAAATAAAATTGGAAAATTTTAAAACGTAAAGCATATTTATTGACTAATCCCAAGTGCTTTGTTCTAATGTTCATCCCATGTAGGCAAATTTATATTTTTTATTAAAAAATGACCACCGACAAAAAGAAAACGGCGGGTAAGAAGAAGGCAGCATCGAAAAAGAAGGATAAAAAATCCTCGAAAGGCAAAAGTAAGGAATCGGAGGAGGTGAAAAAGTTAGCAAAGATATGTCGGATCATCGCCATAGCCGACCTGATCCATGCGCTGTACTTCACCTTGCAGACCATCATCGGGCTTGTCATTGAGGTAAAATTTAAAAAAATTACCTTAATTTAAAAGAAATTATAAAAAAATATTAAATTATATAAATTATATATCATTTTTTGTATTACAGTTCAGCGCTGTTGGCCTGCTGGCACTGGTGGGCGTCGCGTTTTGGGTGGCGAATGTCCTTTTGTTAATTGTGGGCCTGTGGAAGGTTGGTTTTTCATTACATTTTTTTTATAAAATATATTTAAAAACAAATTTCCTCAGCGCCGGCCAAACCTGGTACGATATTGGCTTTTATTTTCTATAGGTGGCTTTATATTGGATACATTGGTTCTGCTTTGGGGCGTTGCGACTTCCATAACCGTGGACTGGGATCGTTTAGAAGAGTTTACAATAATCTTTATCGGCATTTGTGAGTATTTTTATATTTTCATATTTCTGTTATAGAATTTTCTATAATTTGTTATTTTTTAACCTTATTTCAAGTCATTGAGAGCGGCTGCATTTATGTGATTTATCGCTATTATCAGACTATGAGCCCAAAAAAGAAAATATGCTGTAAGTTAATACCCAAAGTTGTATTTTATTTAAAAATATTAATTATATTTTTATTAGGCAACAAAAAAGACGATAAAAAGCACTCTAAAAAGGGCACAAAAAAGGATACCAAAAAGAAGCCAAGGAAAAAGTAAAGGAAAATGTTTGTAATACAAATTTTTTGAAGCTGGTTTGGTTGGCGTTGCTTTATCAGTTGTATAACTTTAACGATTGTTGCGTATTGTTTCCAAAAGCTCAGCTAAATATATTTATATTTTCTAAACAAAAAAACAAAAAGCAGTAGAAATGTCTTTTAAAGATCAAGAAGAAAATAAACCTCCTAGGGATTATCTTCAAATCAGTTGCTTTGTGGTTGGAGTTTTAGAATTAATCCATTCGGTAACATTGGCTTTTAATTCCATCTATGAATTATCGTTGCATGTAAGTACAAAGAGTTTAATATAAAGAAACATTTAAAGAAGGTTTATTAATAATAAATAATATTATTTAGCAAAATACCTACAACGTAACAGCTTACCTGGGCGCTGTGGTTTACGTTCTGACTGTTAAGGCTCTCGTTGTGGGCCTTTGGAAGGTAAGCTGGCTTTTAAATTAAATAAAAATTCAAATTAAATTATATTTATATTTTTAGGGCATTCCAAAACTGTTTATATTTTGGTTAATATTTGCTGGCCTGGCCACAGCCACCAGCATTGTCTTACTTATTTGGAATATATTATCCTCACGCGTTTTCGACCAGGAACACTATATAGAATGGTTTCTTGTATACTTGGGAATTCGTAAGTAGATCCTTAAATAATATTATTTATTTATAACAATTTTTGATTTATATTTCAATAGTTTATGAGTGCTTTTGCCTGCTTCTGGTCTTTCGTTATTACAGAAAGCTTTCTCCTTATACTCTTCTAGATGGCGGCAACTATGATTGCCCTGAAAAAGGTAAGTGCAAGTGTAAGTTTAATTAAAATTAATTCTTTTTATGATTACAGAAAGCAAATCATCAAGTGACGACGACGACGAAGAGGAGGAAGAGAAGAGCGAAGTTATTGATAAAAAGTCCAACCGAAAGTCCATCTTAAAGTTTTCACCAGGAACCAAAAAGGAATTAAAGCAAGGAAACCCTTGGCCATGATTCCTTTGATTATGTTGAAATTTCACACATGTCCTTTATCCCTTATGAATTAATAATAAAAAAAACACAAAGAAACTAAGTGCAAGTATTTCAATTTACAGATCAAATTGGAACTCCTCCTCCTCCGCCACCACACACACAAACAAAATAATAATAATAATTGACTTACACAGTTTTCCTTCCATTTGGCGGGATCCTAGTCACGTTGCCAATGGGGTTCCCTCGAAGCGCTGGAGGACAATCCAATCTCCAGGGCCTGCTGACAAAACAAATGCCATAAATGAACGGCCGACAGATGGTCGCAGAAACTTGTGAGAAGAAGGACTTTCATTTCACATTGGTTTCAGGGAGGGAAAGTAAGGCAATAACTAATTTTAAGAAGTAAAATAGGGTAACAGAAAATTATTACTATTTGTTGGAGAAAATACTATACAAATATTAAATATTTTAACTAGCAATTCCTTTTATTATTACCTAAAAATGTCCTTTCCCTTTAAGAGCCAAAAGAGTATCCTTTTAGATCCACTGTACCTGTGCCTGGGACTTTTGGCAATCAAACGGCATTGATTAACAGGCAGCGAAGGCTCCTCCTGTATCTCCTGGCTCCAGCATCTCTCCAGCATCTCTCTCCCCCTGACCTGGGACAAGTACGTGCTTATCATCATTATGGCTTTGATTTAGTAGACAACATTGGCAGTACGAGAGAGTGCCAGTGCCAGTGCCTGTGTTAGTGCCTGTGTTAGTGCCTGTGATGTGATGAACTCTGACCTGGGGCCATGTGGACACAGTCGGATGGATATTTAGTGCCATGCGCCTATTGCATCGCCGTCCTGGACTTTATATCAGCCCTGCTCTTTGCCATTATCTCAGGATTGGTATTCCACAAGCATGTAAGACGATTCGGCTCCTTTTTTAATTATTTCCACTTGAGGATAAACCCTGATTAATGCAGCGCAATGGCTCAGCCCTGGTGGCTTTGTTATTCACCATTTTCTGGATGATCATCATCATAATACTGGGGGCAGGCATCTTCAGCCGAAAGACAAACCTTGTGCGCTTTTGGTTGATCTTCACCTGTCTGGGCATTATTCTGGACGGCATTATCCTGATCTATGGCCTGGTTATGGTCATAGCCGTGAACTGGGATGGTGTGAGGATCACAGTGTTGCCTTTCGTGGGTCTGGGTGAGGGTTTATCTTGATTTAAAATTAATTTTGAAGGAATTATATGCCTCTTCTTTTGTTTAGCTGTGGAAATGACATTTGTATACATTATTTATCTATTTTATCCCTATTTGGAGACGGAGTCATTATACTCACAGGACGATGATAATTGTTGTTGCAGATCAAATGCTGGATTTGAAATGGAATTCCAAGATGAAGTCAAAGTCGAAGAAAAAGAAGAAAAGCCTCTGAATCGCAAGGAACTTAAGCGTTTGGAGAAAAATTCCAAAGAGCGGCTGAAGAAGGAAAAGGCTGCTCTCAAGGAACTGAAAAAACAAATGCGAAGCAAGAGTTAGATATATTTCGTCCTTGTTTATATTATTATTTAATTATATTTTATTATATTTATCAGTATTTGGTTTTATCTCGCAAAAAAGTGCAGCAGCGTCTAGAACAAAGCTCTTAAAGCCTTATCATATTAAGGCTGCAAGGACCTCGCACACTCACACGTCCGCCCACTGCCAATGTAAAACACAAAATCCTTTTAAAATAATTTACGCAGAGAAGCCGGCAACAACTAGACACTCTCAGTTTACAGAAGGCGCCTTGGAGATGCCCTTAAAAATATATTTCTTAGATTTTTAACTTTTAAAAAATATAAATTTTATTAAAATCAACTTTTATGGCTCAGCATGTCTGTCATTGTTTGGCATCGAGCTTAGTTTAATGGGATTAGCCAATGATGTGTGATGTGTTATGGGTTGGGACTTGATGGAAGAGTCTGATTCCTTTTGGGATTGGCAATCCTGATGTTCCGGCTCCTCATCCTCATCATCGCAATGGCACAATGTCACATAGAATCGGTGGATAATGTACAGGAAAATGAACTCCACAACTGAAAATTGGGGGGTTATTACTAAGCAGTTTTATTACCAATTTATTACCCACATAGTACCATCACCAGCAGTATGCCATTCCTCACAAGACCCTGTTGGTAGCAGCTCTGACTCAAAATGCCATAGAAAAATAGGATAATCTCTGCCAGGATGCTTACAAAGGAGAAGATGAGCCAGGAACGTACAAGCCTGGGCTTTCGCTGTTATTAAATGTTTATTATTATTATGATATATTCATTTTTGATATATATTTACCCCATGAATTCCCAGCAGCAGCATCCATATCATCGACAACCAGAATATGCCAAAGAGTATGGCAAAAATGATCAACCAACTTAACTTTTGATGGAACAGAGATTTCTTATACTATTTATTAGAAAATATTTTTAGTTTCTTATTCTTACACGTCGGCATATTATCCTGAAAGCCACCACAGTAAAGAGCAAAGCAACCAGCAAATCGAAGCATCCTATGGCATAGGCCCAAATCAGCAGGGATTTCGATCCTGGTCCCAAATCATAGGAAATCATCTTTTTGGCAAGACTTGAGTTTATATATATCTCAGAAATAAATTTAACAGCAAAGTCAAATATCTAAATGTTTTAGAGGTAAACAAATATGAATTTGTTACAATAAAATTTATATTTCTATTTTTCTTAGATTTTTCTTAGATTTTTATAAACTCTTTCCCCGTGAGTGTATCAAAGCGGAAACGGAAACAGCAGCCAAGTCTCGCTGCTGCGGCTGTCGCATCTATTTATGCAGGAAAAAAATGACACACACACACACACAATGCCTGATGCTGATGAAATACGTGCGGCGGCAGCGTACACACACACCAGCCATTACTCGTCCCTGGAGGACGACAGAGTGTGTGAGAGAGAGAGCGATGGGGGGAATCCCCGTTGACAAATATAATTTACTTTTTTCGCGCTCATTTGCAACTCGATGGAGCCAAGGAAGTTGGAGCCCAAGCCGATGCCCCGGGGTGCGAGAAAAACCTTTTTAAACATCTCACTTCCAGTTTAAGTTTATCGCACAGCAGGAGGAATGCAACAGGGAGTTTGTGAAATGTGTAAATTTATATAGTATATGTACAACAATGTGTTAGGAATTAAAACAAGTTTTAAGAATTTCTAGGAAAATTTCAAGGGAATTTGTCAAAGAAAATCGGGGTTTTATGGGAGTAAATTAATTTAAATTATAAAGAGAGGAACAAGTTTATAAAATTATTTTTTCTAAAATCGAAAAAAGCTTGAAAAATATAGTTTAAATAATTAAAAAAATAATAAACAACAATATTTTAACAATATTATTAAATTTCTTCAATCATTTCAACAAAAACTAATCTTTTATTTAGCATTTGGCTTTCCTTATTTACTTAGCTAAATTTGTCAGAGAGAAATCATTTCTATATTTTCCCAAGAGATAGGAAAACTCCAAATACAAAATACAAACATGGTAAATGCTTTGACTGCTTTTGGCCTGGCCATTGGCTGGATGGACATTGTGGGTGTCCTGTGCTTCGAACTGGTTATGTTCTATATGATGCGACGTCGTCGCTTGTCAAAGACAGATGACTTGCCAGCGCTGGAGGAGCAGTCTGTGGATCAGAAGACCAGGAACTCAGTGCCCAGTAAGTCCTGTATTTAACTAATAATTAAATATTACGCTTTAAACAAAACCCAAACCCCTCCTAGACCTGTTGAGCCGACAGAGCCTGATGGAGAGTGAAAATGCTTGGATATTTTGGGGCTACTTGTTGATGCTGAATATGTGGATTGTGGTTAGCCTGCTCATGATAGCTGGCATCACATTGGTCAGATTTTTGGCTTGTTTTTGGTAGGAATTTTCTTTTACTTTTCTTTTTATACTCTTTCAGCATAAACCGGAACTTATGACTATTTATCTGACTTGGTGCTTTTGCGGCTTGGTGATTGATGTCCTTATGATTTTATGGTGGATCTTTGAGCTCTTTGTTGGCGATGCCATTGTGGCCATGACCAATATTCTCATCTCCCTGCTGACCTTTGGTAAGATTTGGATTATATTTCTAGTCCTAACATTATCTTTTTCATTTCAGCCGTTGAATTGGCCTTTGTTTTGATCATTTATGCCATCTACCTGAACCTGTCTTGGTCACCAGATGCAGAGAACACCAAAGTCACATCATATTTTCACTGGTTATTGCTTGAAAATTGATTATTTCTCTTATTTTGAATGTCTTGTAATTTTTATATTGCATTTTCCTAAAGAAGCAACTCATTAAACTGCAAATAGCCAGAGGTCATAGGTCATCGTTCATGCAAAAAGCATTCTCTGTTTCCCAGCTTCTCCTTGTGTTGTGTGTGTTTCATCGACTGCTTCGCATTGTAGTTTTTAATGGTCTGCCAAACGGAAATTGATTCATTTCCGTTTTTTGTTCTGCGTTTCCGCTTCTGTCTGCCGCCGTTAAAGTCCTGCCAAGGACTTGAAATCAAGTCAAAAGCTGTTTTAAGTCCTAATTCGGCATCTAATTCTATTTATTTGGACGGCAAACAAAAGTGCGGGATTGTCAGCGACAGTGACGGCAACTGTCACTTGCAACACGATGCCAAAGTGAAAAGCAAAATATTTCTTCTTTATTAAACATTGCTTGAAGTCCGTTTATTTTTTTATATTTATTTCCATTTTTATATCCTGCAAAGAGGAGAGTTTTAAGGGTATATGGGACTGGTGAAGGAATTTAAAACAAAGTATTCTGAATTTACAATAAATATTATTTTAAGGCAAAAGTTCCTTTAAATATTATAAAATAAAATAGAGAATTTATACAGAAATTATAGGGGACTTTAGGTGGTGTTTAAAATATTTTTACAAGCATTTTTAATTGCTTTCAAACCGAAATTACTCCAAAGTCTTCCTTTAAGTTGAATTTTAAAATGTTTAAAAATCTTAAGCTTGTTTTTAAGGCATCCTAGGACCTTTGTAAGCTTATAATTCCAATTTCTATAACAAATTCCATTCCGATCAGACATTTATGAAGCTCCCCAGAGACATTTAAGTAGCTTCTTATCAAGAAATTGTTGTGCCGCCTCGAAAATATGCTCTGGTTTTTATGAGGACCTGAGGGCCCCGGGTGTTTGCTGGTCGGGACACTTTTTGCTATAACATTTTTTTTTGTTTTTGTTTTGCCGGTTCTCTTGCCATGCGGCAGTGGACGTCCTCTAAGGAGCGACTGGCTGCTCAAATTTATTGTTTGCAAATTGAAATTCTTGTCGACACGCACGAGCAAATCCATTGGGAATGCACAGCACAGCAGAGCTCCACAGCAGCAGCAGCAGGAGCAGCTCGTCAGCGTCATAGTCAGTGGCAGCCGAAGCTCTGAGGGATTGGGACAGCCAAAACCCCCCTCCAACCAGCACCAAACGACATCGACGACGACAGATTTGATGGCTCAGGGAGCTCATCATGGCTTTTTAGTATTTATTAAGACTCTGATGGCCCCATCAAACATATTTCGAAAGAATCTATAAACAAATATGTTCGATCCAAAGGCAACGCAGCAATTTTCCTAGAATTCAACGAGCTCTTCAGGCGAAAGTGCTCTCGAAACACGTGTCTAGATGACTCACTTAAGTCGATACTCCATCGAGGACCCTCATTTGGTAATCAGGTTAACCTAAGAATCCCCAAGAGCCATTTGCTATTTAGAAACCTTTTCGTGGCATCATTAAGCTTTCAACTTTTCCAATAGATTTTCTATTTTATTTACAAAGGTGGCTTAATTATGGCTGGAAATCAAAAATAGAATTTATTGGCTACTCACATTTATACAAAAAAATATACGTTTTTTAAATATTTTAATGAATTTCTATTTCTAGAAAATATCATTTAAACACCCAGTTAATAGCATAATAAAATATATTTAAATATTGCAGAGTTTACAAGTCAAATAACTTAAACAAAAATACTTTAAAAAATAATAGTTAATAGTTTGTGTTTTTGTGTCAACCACAAATAGTGATTGAGTTTGTTAGTAAAGAAAAAGAGTTTTCAGAGCGAGGTGACTTCCAAGCTTCCCTATTTAAGGCCATTTTCATCTGGGCAAATGGATCAGTCAACTGGAAACATGCGGGTTCTGTACAGCTTGGTTTTACTCAGCATTCTGTGCTGGATGAATATAGGTGATTTAATTATTACTCTTATTTTTATTATAAATGTTAATCTTATCTTTTTCTTTCAAGGTCTGGCTGAGGAAGATAGTGATGAGGATGATTGGTACACAACCCCAATCTTCCCATATTTCCGCCCAAAATACGACCCATATGTCGCCTCAAGATTCGACGAATATATCGCCCCAAAATTCGGCAAATGTAATGGGCAATCACGCACACCCCCAGGACTGGGAGGAGCAAGACGACCATGGTTTAATATGCCAAATTAAACACTAGAACGAAACTCAAGTTGCCGGTGATTAGAAGATCCAAATTTTTAGGGCAAGTTTAATTTGTAGCCTTCAAAGGAGGCTAATTATACTGTCTAAATTTTTGGATCGCGGAGCTACGATAATATCTATAAAATCCAGCTTATATAGTTTTCTTTCTTGTGAATTAATTAATTGTTGTAAATTATTTGTTGAATCTTGTAAATACAAATAAATGTAGAAATAATTTGAAATATCTTTAAATTCCGTTACAGGTGAGAGGTAATAAAGCATTTCTCAGAAACCAGACTTTCCATAAATATTATATTTTTTTTATGATATTTTCTCCTCATCGCAACTAATTGATTTTCTTTGCTGCGGCTGCGAATGCCTCACATTCCGCCTGGCCTGCCCGATGCCGCCAGCAATTTTAATTAAATTATATAAGAACTTCCGCAGTTCCGTCGAGGGGTAACTGACTCACCACTCACCTGACCCCTGAACGCACCTGATTCCCCTCCTATCTCGCACCTGTGCCGTCGCATAATCAATGTGTGTGTCGGTGTGCCGGCAACTCAACTATTCAATACTCAATGCACTTAATTTTCCGCGGAGAGAGTGCGAAAAAAAGGAGACCAAGGAAAAAGTCTACGCAGGAAATTGATTGATTTCCGCCAACGATGGAAAATGGCAGAAGGAAAAACGGGGAAAAGTATGGCCTTTTGTATGGGAATTTAGATTTTGTTCCCCCCCCCTCTGCATCCGGGAGGGGATTCGCTTTATGGCCAAGTGGGAGTTTGTGGCAATTAGTTGAGGGTTGGGGGTCCTGGGGGCTACTGGGCTACTGTGTATCATTGGAAGCCCAATGTTTTGCCACACCAAACACCAACACTAAATGCACGTGTTACCGCTTCTCCTGTGTGTTTGTGCGTGTCCTGCAGGACTTTGAACACAAGTCCTTGTGGCGGCAAACATAGACACACACGCGCGGCACTCGCTATATGTAGCCCTTAAAGGGGTTTTTGGCACAGTTTTCGGGTGTCCTGTTTGCATATCCTTGCTGCTGTGTGTGTGCTGGGAAGTTAAAAGCAAAAGCTGTGTTTGTTACACGCTCAATTAAACCCAAAATGACGCCGCTGGAAGCTTAAGTCACGCTTTATATAGTTTTGCATTCAAGTTGCATTTGTCGCCCCAAAAGCCGGATCACTATCTGTGTGCATATCTGGGTTAAAACAAAACAGGCGACAAATAAACAAAAGCTGCACAAATTCTAGTTTTTATTTATACATAAATATTTCTTTTTGTATTGTAGTTGGAAATTTAAAAAATATATATATTTATGTAACTGAAAAGCAGGCTTTTTAGGAGTTATCTTTAAATATCTGAGACCTGTATATATTGTTAATTAAATTTTATTTAAATTTATTTAAAAAATAATAGTTTAATATTTAAGTTTTATAATTTAATCTAAAGTAATTATTTTTATAAGATATTAAAATCATAATTCATCATTCTAAACCTTTCTTTTTGGCAAGCTCGTAATATTTGTTAAAATTGTCTTTCAATTTAAATCATTTTTAAGTCATTTTTAAATCATTTTTGTATTATTTTTAAATAATTATTTAATCATTTTTAAATCACTTAACTTGTTTATTATCTATTTATTAATTTTAAAGACTTCTTTAAAGTAAAACAATGGAAATTAATGCTTTATTTAAGTAAGAGATGAGATCTTAGGTATCTCACTTCACAACTTTGTCCAAGATTTGATTTACAACCTAAGCTTATTATTTTAGAAAGGTCTTTAAATACAAATTTATTGTCCTAATTTTTGCATATTTTCATTAGCTTAAAATAATATATTTTAATTTCTTTCCTAGTCCCCTATTTTGTCGCCTGCACAAGGGTCTCATTGTCTTCTGGCAAATGGAATTGTTGCAAGTGCACTTGGAGGAAGTCAATTTGTTAAGCAAACCCACCCGGTGGTTAGGGCACTCACACAGTGCCACCTTGCATGTTTATTAAACAATTTAAAAAAGAGCTGCACTCAAGGTGAGTACACTTGTAGGTGCTGGGTGCAAGGTGCAAGTATGGAAATAGGGACACCGAAACCCACTCCATCTCCATTTCCACTCGCATCGCATCGCCTTAAGCAAATTATCGAGCACGCAAAATTGCTTTAGGCGAGAGAGTTGGCAATGGCGGGCACAAAAGCGGCTGCCAATTAGCGCTCTGGTTGGTGCCCTCTGTACTCTATAATGTGCTTAGTCAGGAAAGGACCTTTGGGCGGCGCTCAGGTGCACACAGGTGCCATAGGACACGTGCCACACTCACAGGTTGACAGTCACACGGTCCGCCAACATTTGTCGCTGAATTAACACTCAACTACAATGGGAAAAATAATTTGTGTTAATTTTTAAGAAAGATTCTATAAATTTTAATTAATTTGTAAATTATTTGCAGGGTTTTTAAATGGAATTTAGGGTTAAAACTTTTGTTTATGGATTTGTTTTTAGAGTTCCTCTGTTTTTGATAGCAAATAAAATTTATAGCAATTAAAACTATATTTATATATTTTTAAAACCTGATATTTCTCAATATATATTATCAGATTTTCTGTATGCTCTTCGACCTTGTCTCTTTCCGTGTATTGTAGGGCCTGCAACATTGTTTTCTCGGCTATATAGTGGAAAAGTTGCCCCAAACAGGACATGACACACTCACTCACACCCACATAAACACACACATGGGCGCACTTGGAATTGCAAATCAGTCGACTAATGTGTACATAATCAGTCATGTCCCAACATCTGAATTCCATTAGTGATACACGGCCATGCAAACAAACAAGCATTAATCAGGCCAGGACGAGGGGCACCTCAGGAGGGACAGAGGAGTAGGATCGGGATCAGAATCGGGAGCAGCAGGACTATGGACTATACATAGTCCTGTCAGCCATTCCACACTTCTCTAGCTGTCTATTACAGCTGGCAGGCAGGGCATGGAATGGCTTGGCAGGCAGGCCCATCATCAACCCAGGGCATTCCGTATGCCAGACATGCCATATTCCATACATACCATATTCCATATTCCATGCTTATGTTATTTATGCTTATTGTCTCGGGTCACCCACCAGGACGGATGGAAAAATATTGTTTCCCACTCGACTTACAAATTACGGCGGGGAGCAGCGCAAGGAAGGCGCATCAGCAGCCGCAAACCCACCTTGATTTATCCTTACATTTCAGTGCGAGGCACTGGGAAAATTGTAATTAAAAATAGCAGAAAATAAAGAAAATTCGGAGTAAATAAATTAAAATTAATAAATCAATTTAAAGTTAAAGAAATAAAGAAAGTTATGAATTCAGCTTAAGGAAGTGTTTTTGAAATTAATGATATTTTCAATGTTTTCCATGTGCATAAAATATATCTAATTTTGTCTTCTGAATTTATATTATACAATTTCCTTATCAAAATCACCATTAACCCACTTTTCCCTGCCAAAAATCGATTAAACAAATTGTAATTAATCTTCAGTTAAAGATTAATCTTTAATTAAATGTATTTCTCAGTGCATGGCAAGGCGACGTTCGCTTAATACGCCATTCATTTGGTCGCGTTATACTTCATTAAAGCAGGAACCGAGGGTTGGAGTGTCGGAAGGATTCGGCGGAGAAGCCAGAGAGAGTGAGGGAGGGGACGTTCGTATCCGTATCCGGCGCCTTGGCCGCAAAGTGCAGTCGGCAAAAATTATGCGGCTCGTTTGCTTCGCCTGGAAATGCGAATGCAATGGAAATGGCGATGGCGATGACGATGAGGATGAGGATGGCAATGGAAAAGGACGATGGCAAATAGCAAATGCAGTGCCAACTTCAACTGGCCTGGCCATTCGTTTATCCCTTTGTTCTCATTTATTTGCATGTCATTTGTGTTGGCCTCCCGCTCTCCCGCTCTCGCTCACTTCACTGTACTGTCTCATTTTCTTGTGCTTGTTCTCCTTTGGATTTACCCGGTGCTTTTACCCAGTCTACCCTGTACGGGTCTACGGGTCACGTTTGTCTGCCAGGATGCCAGTTACTTATGGCTGTTATGTGCATTATCAATATGCATTGTACGGCGCCTCATGCCGCTTTATATTTTGCCAGCGTTTTTCTCCTACTTTCGAGTGGGTATCACAAATTGGTTGTCCTGGTTGCAGGATGCAGACAGAGACCAGTATCCTGGGAATGCTCAATTATTTATGGATTTAGTTGTGCTTTTAATGCCACTTGCCAGTACTTTGGGATTGCAAAAAAAAATGTAGGGAAAAATATGCAAAATAAATAGTAATGATTAATGTCAATATAAAGTTTATTGAAAGTTTGGTGCTTATTAAAAATATATTTTTAAAATATAACTAAAAAATGCTTTTATATTTTAATAAGCAAACTGGTGTATTTCTGAAAAATATCTTAAAATCACTTTATTTCAAGGGAAAATAACGTTTAAATATAAATATTGCTCATACGCAGTGTTGCCTTCTAAATAAAACCATTATTTTCAATAGGTTTTATTGTGTTTTTTGCTCACTCTTTTTAATAAGATGCTTATTATTTTATTTAGGAATTTTTAAAATATTTTGTACGTATTTAATTTCTTAAATTCTTATAAAAATTGCGCATACGCCACGTTGTCTTTTTTTAATACAAATTTCTTTCATAAAGTTTATATATTTATTTTTGCTTTATTATTTTTATAGTTTTATAGAAAGTTAAAATTATATTTCTTGTATTGTTTGCATTTTAAGATGCATTTATAGCACTTTATTCATATAAATTAATCATACGACCTGTTGCCTTTTATAAAACCCTCATTAAATCATTTTAAATATTCTTTTGTATTTAAATATTGTTAATAAAATATATTTCTTAAATTAATTTTTATTATATATTTTACCAAGCATTTATTAATTAATTTCTTCATTTTTTTATATTAAGACTCGTTGAAAATTCTAAAGAAAAGTGCAATCCCGATTCGATTTGGCCTCAAAGTTCTCCTTTTCTTTACTCGCATTGGATATTTTGCCTCTCTGTTATGCAGTTTTAATAACGAATTGCTTTTTTATGGTTTCCGGCTTATAGAGCAGCGCAGAAATTGGCAAAAGAACGACGAAGTTGCCGTAGAGCGCAGCATCAGCATCGCAGGAAGATTCTTAAATCATGTCTTGTTTTTTTTTTGCAACTTTTTTCTTGTATTTATTTTTAAAGTTGGACCAGCAGGACTAGTAGCCTTAGTTATTTCTTTGTTAATACTGGGATGATGTTGTTGTTGTTGTTGTTGTTGTTAGTTTCGCGGAGCTGCTATTATTTTTGCTTGCGCTTTGTTAACCAAGTCAAGACTGCGCCAGCTGCAGCTTCCGTTGTCGCCACAGTTGCCATTGCCGTTGCCATTGCCGCCGCCTGCCATTTGTTCGCGGGTCGTAATTAGTGCCCATGGCATAGGGCGCACTTCCCCTAACGCTCAGCTTCATCCCCCTTTGGGACCATTCTCTCAACTTCCAAAGCAGCTCCTTCTGTTATTTTATGTACTGGAAAAATTCAAATGGAAATCTGTAGAGTTAATCAGGCCTTAAAGGTGGGTTTTTATTACAATTTTAAAGATTTTCGAATTAAAAAATACTTTTAGAAAGCATAAGTAAGCTGGAATATCCTCAAATAGAGAGTAAACATTTTTTCAGTGCACTTACTTTGCTTTCTGTAAGCCAAGAACCCCAAAGAAAATGTTCTCAATTACTTTTGCCTGCAGCTATGTATATCCTGGCCTTGTACCATTGTCCTTTTAACGTTAACACACTTGTTACCAGGCCAAGCATTGAATTTCCCTTAATTAGGACCTCTCGAGCTGGCCAAGATAAGTGATGAATTAGCTGGTGATCATTAACTAATCCAGCGAGGAGCGTGACTTCCTCTCCCGAGATTCCATAAATATTAAATGGTTGTTACGCATCGTACGCCAAGTACCGGAAGACATATCAACTTTCTCGCCGGCTAATTGCCATTTACAACTTTTTCCCCGTCTTAACTAGAGAAACTTTTCAACTGCTTCCCTCGATTCCCATTGTGGCTGCCAATTCAGTGACTCGATTGCTGTTGGCTTTTGTGGCCATTGTTTGAGTTCACACAGTCCGATCATTAATTTCGCAATTAGCAGGCCAACCACCTGACACGGCTCCTGCTCCTGCTCCTGCTTTTGATGCGACTCCTGTTCAAACTCCATCCTCAACTCAATAGCCAACATCTCTGCCGGGTTTCTTGTGGCCCAATCCCTGGGCCTGGGCAAAAGTCTGAGCATAGCTTTAATTAATTTTGCGCAGCAGCCAGAAGTGCACAAGGGGAAAACATGAGTGTAGGAAAATTAGATTATAGTTGGAATTAACAATTAAAATTTAAGGGAAATTTTAGCAAGTAAAAAGTCTGTTTACCTTTGTTTATTTTGGCAATTTGTACATTTGTAGTACATTTTCTCTCAGTGTTTTTGTGCTAGCCTTTGCCTTGCTATATTCTTTTCTCCCGACATCTTTTAATGCCCGAAAATTGTCTGAGGAAAGCTGTCAAAAGAATCGACAGCTGTTGCCCTGACCAAATGCATTCCATTCTCACTCTCATTTACTACTTTCCCTGCTGATTTTTGCTGACTAACTTTTGGTCCCGACATCATCTATCTATCTATCTATCCATCTATCTATGAAATGTGCACAATTTAAATTTATGTACACTCAATATTTTATTTAAAAGCTGCGGGTGGGTATGGAGATCCAGCTGTGTGCACTGCTAGCTTTGCATTTCGCCTGGCATTTGCTTTTAGTGGCAACAACAAGAAGTTACATATATGGCAGCTACTATATAGATACCATATATAAGTAGCTAGGATATAGTATATTCCGGCGTCATGGGCGTCGCGTGTTAGTTACGTGAGGCCAAAGCGAAATTTTCTGCTGACGCCGCGTTGTCAACTTTCACTTCACCTGCAGCTGCGGCAACAGATTCCTTTCCCACTCCTTTTCACTCCCTTTTCAGTTTACACTGGAAATGATAATTTAATCATGAAATAAATATTTAATATAAATACAGATGATTATGGTGAAGCTAGAAATATTTTTTAATCATAAAAAACTGCTGGCAAATCCAAATAAACTAAAAAAAATCTCACCAAAACCCAAAAAATCTTTAAAAAAATCTCTTAAATTCTACAAATAATTTTCTTTAATGATATATATATTCTTCAAGTGCATCTGCCTATATATATCCGATTTGCTGTCCTTGTCGGCATCCTGCATTAGCAGCAAATAGTCAAATAACGTTGATAACACTCATACGCCATGCGGTCCCTCGTTTTCAACTTTAACGTGAATTATGTGCCTTGGTGAAAAGTTTCGTTTCGTCTTTCTGCGTTTTTTTTTTTTACCATTTTCCCCTCGCTTTGTGTGTGTGAGGAAAAAAGTTTTTCCTTATTTCGCTGCTTTTTGCCGTTGATGTAATGAAATTTGTTGAATTGTTTGAATCTCCCCAAAAAAATGAGAGGGAACTGAGAAAAACCATTAAAGCGTATTCAGTGCGTCGATAAAGTTTCGGCTGAAAGAGCATTTCACAGATTGATTGGCATCAGAGTTGGGCAGCTTCTTACCCTCCCCTTCCCCCGAAAAAGAAGAAAAACCCCGGCTAATGTTGGCCAAATTTGCGGAGCGTGTGTAAGACAATAAAAGTAATTGAGTGCGTGGCGCGTTGTTACCGAGTTTTTGCCACTGCGTACTTTCTTTTTTTCTCCCCCCATTTCCTGCCTCTGCCTGTTGTTATTGTCAATGTAGTGTAAATTGTGTGTATGTGTGTGTGTGTACCGGGGCGACACTTTGTAAGGCGGGAAAATTGCCAGCGATGGGCGTTTGCAGATTGGCCCTCAGATTGGCCCAAGCCATTACCGTGAGCGACTCCTTGATTCACCAGGAACCCAAGGAGTCGTCCGTCCCACCTTCCTGATGTGTGTGTGCCTTGTCCGAACAATGGCCATGGCGATGACGATGACGATTACACTGGCTATTTGTTCAGGAAGCCAGCAGAAAGGGACTCCTAATGCTGATTATCTTTCTTTGGGGCGGGTCAAGTGCGGAGTGAAACTTTAATTCCAGAAATTCCAGGTGTAGTTTTACGCAGAAATAGAGAAAGGACAAGCTGGTATGCTTTGCTGAAAATCGTATTATTGTGGAATTATCTTGTATTTTACTCAATTTTTTGTGTATTTTGCTTTATTTTTCTGTATTGTTTCGGTTTGCTTTAATTTTCTTTATATTCTTTTATTTTGCTTTATTTTCTGTTATTCTATTTGCACGCAAATTCTTTGTAAGTGCTTCCCAGGATCATTAAACTGCACACAATTGCGTGCCAAGGCACACTTAGAAATCCAGTGCTAATTCTGGTCATTAAGAGGGTTTAAAAATAAGAGTTTATGAAAGTTTATTAAAGCAAATAATTCAAAGATTGAGGGTAGATGTAAATCATTTTGCTTAAAAATAAAAGAAAGCTCTTAAAAGTAAGATAAAGTTTCGAATTTCAAATATTTCATATAAAAAATATCAAAAAAAAAATTATTTACACATTTTTGGGCTCATATTTTTCTTCATTTGTATTTATAAATATTATTTAAAATATTTTTCCTCTTTCATTTCTTAAGTTTAAGGACAGTAAATAATTTTCCCCAAGTGCTCTCTTCAGCCTCTTTGGCAAACCATCATCATCTCCTCCAATTTTCAGTTGTCATTTCCTCTCCTTTTGCGCTATTTATTTTTGCCGCTTCAACAAACAAAACCCATTGCGTACTCTTCGCCCGCCTCTCCACAATTCATTCACAATTTGCATAACCAAGTAGCGTCCAGAGCCGGCAAAGCGGATTGCCATCTTTAAGCCCCAAACCCCATTCCCTCTTCTATTTTTTGGAGGGGAAATGTGCGCCCGTTTCATAACTTAATTTTAATTGAATTATGTAAATCACATGCTAAAAATTAGCAGGCGCAAACTATTTTTTAACGATGCTTTGTTCGCTTTTAATTAAAAGGCGACTGCAAATTAAATTTAATGAGAGCAAACCTCCGTCCTGCGGCCAAAGTTCTGGCATCACTCCCTGCCTCCCCCCTGGGAGTATTTACATGGCCGGATGGCTGGCTGACTGGCTAACTGGCTGGTTGGGACGATTTATCATCGTTATTTGGGCCAAGATTAGCTCGAGCTGAACCTGGTAACTGACTATCTGACCCCCGGTCCAATCTGCACTTGCAAATGATGTTCCGTGTCCGTGTTCCTGGGCCCTTTTGGAAATTATGCAATAATCTATGGCAATGCATTGGAAACTGTTGCCAAAGGCAGCAGCGTTGACCATAGGAAGTTGGTCAAAAGGAGCCAAGGCACACAAACAACAAGGCAACATCATAGGGAACTACAATGCCAGAAGCTACAGGGGAGTATTCTTTTAAAGAACTCTAATTAAAAATTGAATTAGGTTGATTTTTAATAATTTTTTAAAAGCTTAAACAAATTTGAAGGCTTTTTGTTTGATAAAAACAGGATTTTGTATTTTAGAATTGAAAACATTAAAATCTTGATGTGACTCTAAAAAGAAAACTGAAGATTTCTGGTAAGTAAAGATAAATATTTCCCTTTTATATTATTTTCCTGTAAAAAAAGCCTTCTAAATATAATTTCCTAATTAAGAAATTTCCCTTTTACAAAAGTCCCACTGTACCACGATAAATGCAGCGACATCCTGCTAAAATCTGCTGCATACGTTACGGCGTTCAGCGATGCGTGTGTGTGTGTGCGTTAAGTTGGCCAAGTGAGCAAAGTGTGGGCATGTGTGTGTGTTGGCTGGTGCGGGTAAGTGTGTCTCCTTTGCCGTGACAATCCGTTTAAGCGCTTCAGTCACTCGACCGTGAAGTGGACCGTGCAGCTTATCCCCTCCCTCCGCCCAGGAAAAGCGCTTTCAAAGAGCGGACAATGACCTGCCAAGGCTTTTAATTATAAATACGAACCGGCATTTAGCACAAGTAAATGCGAAAAAGGCCTGAAACTATTTGCCATGATTTAAAAGTACCATTTACCGTTTTTAAACTGCATAAATTAATGTCGGGAAAAAGGTGTTTATGTAACTAGATTAAGCTTTTTCAAAGCCCAAATTAATAGTCCATAAACTGGTTAGTATTTGTGGAGCCTGCGGCTTTAATTATCTAGTTTTTCATAGCTTTTATATCAAATTGGAAAATGGAAAACGGAAAACGTTCTGTTTTTAATAATTAACTTTGTCTAGTTTTTTTATGTTTTGGTTGCGGTCACAGCATGTGTCCTAAACACAAGGCATCATCATCATCTCGCAGGCCATGTATAAATCAATTAAATCTTTTGTATTCAAAATAAATTGCATTTTAACCACAAGCATGGCCAGTGTTAATCGCCTTAATGTGGCAAAAGCAAAAAAAGGAAAAAGAAATAACAAAAAACGAGAAGTAAAACACATTTTTACGACTTGTTAAACCAATTTCATTTGCATATCCGTATTTATTACAATTGCAGCAGGCAAATGCCTGGGCGTACATTATCCTTTAATCATTGCAATGTAGCAATTACATATCGAGGTATTAAATTATATCAATTGAAGCCGAACCCGAAAGCGTTACTCAATTTAGGGATGGGAGAAAGTATTTCGAAGTTCGGTAAATATAAATTAATATTTTAACGATGGATATGGTTAATGTTTATTATATTAAAGGAGGAATATAATTGTTAAAATAAAAGAATAGTTTAAATAATATTTATTGCATTCTTTTAACGTTAAATTCGACATTTTTGGATATCTAAAATTTCGCTAAATCAAAATGTATTATATTTGCTACATAATACTAAGCGACATGCTAATATCGATATTAAAATACATTGTTTCATATATATTTTCTAATAAAATCAATATTTTAAAATAAAATTCATTCGAAATACTAATTTTTTAAATATTTTCCATATGATAATGATCTCTATATTTTCTTTATGCTTTTCTATGTATCATTTAGGACTTTTCCCCTCCGATCCACACATCCCTAACTAAATGGCTCTTTATATGCTAATGCCAGCCAGTCAAAACCTCATTTGCATAAGGATATATATATATATATATGTTCATTCCTATACAGAGAGTAGAGAGAGCCTCCTCTCCTCACTCAAGTGGAACAGAACGAACATATTTCAGTCGATTGGCATGGCATAATTTAAATTACCTCTTGTGCATGGCATTTATATTGATTTGTGTTGCTGAAAGTTCACAATTTACTCCAAAAGTTTGCTCCATGCCCAACTTTGACCCCTCAAGTATGCCAGAGAAATATTAATCCAGCATAAATGCTATCGAATGTCCCAGTAAATGCAAAACAAAATTTGCATATGGCAAAGTGCCTTTGATTAGGCAGCCAGCAAAATGCAGTAAATTTGACTAATTACGTATACGCCATGTGGTGGCCGCACAGAAATTTCAATATACATAAACTGTACTCCATAAAAAAAGAGCACATATCAATATATATAAATTCTTTACAACGAAATGGGGGGCAGGATGGATGGGAAATGGTTATGCCAGACTTCATGGATTTAAGAGCCACGCATACGGATTTGTCGATAAAAAAACAAAATACAAAGAGGAGTTACAACAATGCCATATAATACCGCATAAAATGGTGCACAGAGATGAAGATGAAGGGGTCAAAATGGAAATCATGCTTTATTTATGACCCCCAACGCTTGGCTCGAATGCCGGAAAGATTGACATGACATGCCATGCCAATCGTGCGGCGAAATGTCTTTTTTTATTTATTGCCAACACGAAAAATGTAACAAAAATTAAATTTATCTTTATTTTTAAACCCAAAAAAGTAATTTCCCACCGGCTTTGTCAACTTTCCACTCACAAATAATTGCGAGCACTCAAGTAGCGCCTATTGTGATTGGAGGGGGATGGAGGGAGTGCAGCGGCGGGGGGATAGTGAACATTTTAAAATAATTTAACAGCATTTGTGCAGCGCATTCAAGGCGACTTCCGCTGCTGACTGGCAGGGAATGGCTTTTGGCTTCCTGCTTCTAGTGCTGCTCCTCCGACACTCTGACTGCGACAACGTTTGTGCAATTTGTCATTTGGGCAAATACACAAGGAGACGAATGGCCATGTCCTTTGGCTGGAGCGGAAGACGGCAAAGATGTCCTGAGAGGAGCTTCTCCGCAGCCAAAAAGTGTGAACATTGCACATGTGCGAAGAAGGCCACGGCAGCTGATGTGTTGCATTTGTACAGATTTTCGTAGGAGCTCCCAGGACCCGGCCTTTCGTCGCTTTGAATCATTTATTTTGAGCTTGAAGGAGGAGTCTTAAGTTTATAGGACTATTATTGGATAATATATAGACAAAAAAAGATCACAAATTATAGATTCCAAGAAATATTATTACAAAAGTCTCTAAAAAATTAAACAACAAAACAAATTAACAAAGAAAGTGTTAATATCTTGTTTCTAGTCTACAAATAAATTGCCTTTAAATAGTAATATTCTCACCTAATCCCCTGATTGTTCTCCTGCTAATTCTAACCCGAAAAAGCTGTAAGGAAATTTGGTGAAACCTCTTCGCAATTTTGCACTCAATCTTGCTCATTCTTCTGCAAGAGAAACTTTTGCCCCGAAACAATCAACATTGTCTGACGGAGGAAGCCTTCTCGCAGAAGAAGCTGAAGAAGAAGGTAATTAAGTACAGAAATTCCTCATCTATGGCCTGGATGAAAATTTTGCACAATTTAGCGTTCAATTAAAAGTCACTTCCCCTCGAAACGGAAGCGAAAGATGAAGAGCGGGGCGGTGTCAGGGCCAATGCAGCTTCAAGTAGTCGATGGCAAATTGCACTTGAGTTTATTTTTTACAAAAAACTAATTGCTTTCATTATCGTTTCGCTGCAGCAGCAGCAACCCAATCCTGATCATCCAGTTACGAGTCCTAGTCCGTACTGGGGTCCTGTTTAAATATTCATCGAGTGCCCATCCTGGCTGAGTCTCTTCCTGAACCCCGCCTCCGCATGCAAACAAGTTTCGGGCCATACAAATTGGCCAGGAAGAGGACTAAATTGGGAATGGGTTATAGGGTTCTTTGGATCCTGCGAAATGCCATCTCCCCACACCAAACTCCCAACTCCCCTTTCGTAGGATTGCCAACGCTCTACGTGACCTTGCCAATTGAACGGGTTTAAGTTCTGCCATTGATTTTCGTTTGCTTTGTTTCCCGTTGTATTTTGCACTGTTTTCCCTTGGCAAACAGCTCAATTTCATTTTGCCCTCGCTTAGTTTGCCATGAATAAACTAAAGTTACACTTGCCACGGATGCACAGGAAAGAAAAAGTGATTTACTTACAAAATTTGTACAGGAAAAATGTTGTTTAAAAACTTACATTTAATGTAATCTTTAGTAAAGCACAAATAAAGGATGAAAATTAAAATCAAACGGCAACTATAAACTCTCAAATACAAATTATATTCTGCAGGAAAATTTAGCATTAAATTTCCTTATAATTTCTTTTCTCTCTCTGCATAATTTTGGAAAAGAAAAAGGGCTGACTCAGCACAACTGTACCTGTACCTTTAACCATTTTGTAGCTCACCTAAGTGCTTCATAATATTTTAACACGCTTGTCTCTGGCGTTGGCGGTGGTCCTGGCGCTGGTCCTGGTCCTGTTCCTGGTCCTTATTCTTCCCGCATCCAGCATCCCTCCACACTTGCGTCCTTCCCAGGTGCTTAAGTTTTTCGAAACTTCTTGGCAACTTTTACGCTGTCTCATAGCTCCGGCTCGAGCTCAAGCTCTAGGTTCCATTGTTTCGTTTCATTTTTCGTTTTTTACGCTTTGTCTTTGGTATTTTAATTAAAAAACTGTCGTTAGTTGCGTTGCAAGTTTAAATTAAACAGGCCAACAAATTCTCCGCGGAGCTGCCAATGGCCGCCGCGGATGCCTCTCTAAGTTGCGGCCGCTTCGGCGAAGCAACGAAACCGCCTTCCGAACTTTGAATATGAGTCCTGGGGAACTCCACTCAGGGGAGATGGAATTTTTGGGTTAACCTGTCGTCTATAAACACTTGACTTTTTGAGAGGAAATTGTAGAAGACTTTAAAGTAATTTATTTTCGCTCAGTTATTATTTTAGATGCTGTTTTTTTCATGGAAATTCTTTTAGAAAATATTTCAAACATTTAAAGTCCTTTTTTATCTTAGCTTACAAGACTTAAAATTCACTATATTCTTCTCCATCGAGCCAGGAAAATTATTTAATTAAAGACTGATAAGCAAATCCTTGGCCAAAAGTTCAAATCGAAACTTTATCGACCTGCCTGAGGCAGTGATTCATTGCCACTCAGCGACTTCTGCGACTCCTTCGACTCCTTGATTAACTCTCCTCGTCTCGATGTCTGACTTAATGGCCACTAATTATGGAAAGTATTGCTAATCACTGAGCCCCAATCGCTTTATTAATCGGATTATGCGCTATACACACACCCACACACATACACAGAGGAGAAGTCGAAATACAGCCGCGTCCTTGATTAGCCATCAGAGGACTAATTTGCACATTGATGGCGTCTTTTATTGAGGCCACGGCTGGCCAAGGCGAGCATGTTGATTGGCATAATTAGAGCCAAGTTAGTGCGCTCGTACGTGGTGTGTGAGGCATGTGTGTGTGCAGCTGTGTGTGTGTACATCCCCTCTATAACTCTATTTCATTAGTTGTGCAGCCGGTGCCATCCCAGGGCCCTAGAATCTGAAGTCTGCCAGCCGGGGATCTGCATTATTTTAGTTGGAACTCCACTACGCCAGGCTGAGACCACAAGCAGAGCTTAACTAAGGACAACAGGGATAATAACCAGGCAGCAGGGAGACATCGAATGCTAGAATTCCCTCATAAAATATATTTGGCGTTCATTTTGAGTTAGTTTTTTATATAATTTATTAGATTTTCAGCATTAAAATTGTCTAAGAATTTATTAAACAAAAGAAACTCATATTTATCTTTAAGTTTACCCTTAAATAAATTATTTAAATTAAGGGAAGAATCAAGGACCCCTTCTCTAGGGTATATAAACCATGAGAGGAACCTAATGAAAACATGGTAATAAAAGATAAGCTTCTTCATGTGCCTGCTGCATGCGTGCTCAGTCTCTCAAACCAAAGCCAGACTCGATTCCATTGTACTAGCTTTCTATATCCTTTAGACCAAAGATAAGCAGCTACAGACTCGACGCATTTAAGTAAAGTGCCAGCACAAATTGTATTGAGCTCTATCTCCATCTCTTGTACAGTTTTCCCAGCTTTTCCAGCTTCTCCATCTCCATCTCCTGGCATAAATGAGACACGCATATTAACTGAATTTCAGTTCGAAACTAAACTCATTAAAGGATGCTCATGCTGCTGCTGCTGCCGGGGGGGGAAATCCCCTTTGGGATTGGGTTTGGATGAATTGCGATGCCATGGGAGAAAACTCCTCGTTGTGTGTTGTACTGCGCGATTGTAATCACACCTGCCGCTATAAATTTGCTACCGGGGATTTGCATGGCCAACAATTAAATGAATGGAAAACATCGAAGGGAAAAAGAGAGAGAGTGGAAAAGCTCTTGTTTCCTATTTCTGTTGCTATAGCATTTTAGTTGGAGATAGTTACATACGTGAAAAGGTTTATGCGAAGGTAGTTATTAGAAAAAAATCAAGGGAAAATAGCAGAAATTCTAATTATTATTCATTTTATATTTTAAAATTTATTTTCTTTATAAAATTCAACTTAATTTTGCTTTCAATATTTAAACTGCTTTAAAAACCAAACAATGGCTTCCCATTTTTTATATATATTTCCCCTGAAAATTATTTGATTTTTGCCATAAAAGCAGCAGCGTGTAAACAGCGTGTTAGCGAATGGGGAAAATGGAAACTTGCCTGCAGGAATTTGACTGATTAGCCAGTTTTTGGAATGGCGTTGCTGCAAATGGAGCACGTGACTGCCAAAGAGAGACAGAAGAAGAGAGCAGTCCGGAGCATAGCTTGGGGGAATCCCCGATGCTGATGCTGATGCCACCGCCGCTGTGCATGGCAAGTGCACGTTTTGTAACGAATTGAAAACATTGTCGTCCCTGGTAATGCCACTGCCACCATCCATCCTCCCATCCTCCATTTCACAGTCTCTTCGCCACTCTATTGCCTTCCACCTCTCCTCTCCCCTCTGCACTTTACTCCCCACTCATTCAGTCATTCATTCATTCATTCATTTGCTGCAACATTGTTGTGAAGCAGCCAACAATGATGTCGTCTAATGAATGCGGCAACAGTTCTCGACAGCAGCCAAAATTCGAAATGACTTTTTATCGCTTTTAAGGGACCTCCAAACCAAACGGCAAAAAAAAGCATGAAAAAGGATCAGAGGGAGCTCCCTTGACAGGCGCCCATCAAAAGCCTTAAACAAACATTGAGTGCATCAAATGGCATTTTCGATGACAATTTCTTTCAATTAAATTGACATTTTGCCATTTGCGCTTGAACAGACCGAAAGGACTTGACGATGCACTTAAAATATTTTAAGAAATTGTTTAGATAGGAAAAATTTTTATTTATGAACTTAATTATACATTAATTTTAATAAGGAAATCCATCTTACTCTCGAATTATTTTATATTCTTTGATTTCAATAGATTTTTATAGATATTAATCCTTCTAAAACTCACATTTCCCTTTCCCCATGTGTAACTGCACTTGGGTAATAAAACATCTTGGGTATTAAATACAAAAATGAATATCTAACATGGCCCAAAGGGACGCTCCCTCTGTTGATTGCACTGTCGTGGCAGTGAAGCCAATCCAATTCAAATTTCAGACTTGGCTAAGTAGCAGCGAAAAACTGAAGCGAAAAGTTCAAACAAATGTGCGGCGGGAGGGAGGGGTTTGTAATAGGTAATGGGGATGAGGTTGGGTCTTGGGGTTTCAGAGGGAGGCAGGGAGGCAATGGTAAGCCCCCAAGTCAGGCATCAAGTTTTGTTGATTTTCGGTTCACCCTCCTCCGCCTCCTGCTCCGCCTTCTGCTCCTCCTCCTTGGCGCAATCCTTTTAGCCCTCCGCTAGTGCATTTCGCTTTTTGTTAATTTAGCATAAGTGACGAGTGAGTGACTCTTGGCAAATGCCTTTTGGCCAGAAGCGTGAAGATTGATTAGAGCGTGAAAATTGTTGGCATTTCGCGGGCGGCTCTCGCTTTTTATCACTCGGAAGAGCTCCAACACACAGCTGAGCCAACAATTGATGACTGTCGATGGTACATAATTAATTAACATTTAATTCGGAAAGTGCACTGCATAATTTATAGACTTGAGAGCGAGAGAAAAAAGTTAAAATAAATACATATACATTAAATATAAATATTTAATAATTATGCTTTATGCATGCGACAGTTGCAAATGAGTGGCTTATTTCGTTTTTTATTTTTCCATTTTGGTAATTTTTCCAGCACTGATTGGAAAATGTTATGACTGATAGACAGAACATATTTATTTATTCAAATTTAAGAGAGATGGGTAAACTTTGGTAAGAGCTGGAAGTTTGTTAATATTTAATTGGTAGTTTAAACCTGAGAGAGACTGTTTAAAATTTGGCCATAAATTTATCAAAGTCTGATTCCCATTTAAGATTTAATTGTTTGTCTTTAAGAAAGCACTTTCTAATTAATAGCCACCTTAAATAACATGGCACTCACCTTAATAATAAATAAATTATTCCTTCTCCAAAGCACCCCCCCGAACCACCTTTGAATTCATTAGTTTTCCATTGAAAAGTCGGTGGTTAGCCTGGTGAGAGGCATCTATTTCGCTTTGCACTTAATGCTGGCTAATGGCCCAACAACCTGACAACCATGAGACATCACCAGCAGCAACAGCAACAGAAACAGGAAGGATGCAGGGAGCATCGGCAAAGAGGCATCAATCATACGCCACGTAAACCGCAAGCCGAAAGCCGCCAGTCGAAAGCCATTTTAAGCTGCATATTTATGGCTAAGCAGGGAGCGGTAGCTGCAGCTGGCAAGGATTCGGAATGGAAATGGGCAACGGGAAGCGAGAAACATGCAAAAACGTTGCAGCTGCGTGTGCGGAGGACGATAAGCGAGAGAGTTGAGAGAGCTGGGAACCAAGTGGAAGGTGGAAAGTGGAGCTGCGCTGGCCGGGATTCCGTTTCCCTGGGGATTCACAACGAGATATGCATGTTAAGTTGCGCCCAGCAAAGTTATGCCCCGAAAGAGGGCAGGCTCCCCCTTCTCCCTTAGCCTGTAGCCTGTAACTGTAACTGCGGTTAAGTCAACAAATTAAAACTTTTTCCTTCTAGACTGGGGAAATGAGGAAGAGACCGACCGAAGAGTCGACGGCCGGAACTTATGCACGAGTTATGCGCCAAGGAATAAAATACTATTTAATTAAAGTTTTGCACGTGGCCACGTTTTGTGTGTGTTTGCCTCGAAAATAAAATAATTTTAATTCAATTTACACGCAGTAAATGTACGCAGAGAGATGGAGATATATCCCAAAAGCCACTGCGGAGGTTTCATTTCATTTAAAACTAATTTGGACATGGCAGATTTCCGGGGTTCTGGCCACGTGATTTTCGGGGCATAAATAACCTGAGTGTGTGGATGTTGCTCATTTGTAGGAGAGAAAAAAAGGGGTTTTCGGTTATATAAATTGCTTGTGAAATTGAATCTTTATGGTTCAGCTGGAATATTTTGGCAGATAGTCTATAAATTATGGCCACAAAGGGCATACACACAGACAGACGGGCAAAAAGTTGTTTGGCATTTTTCTACCCTCTTTCTATATATATATTTTTGTGTCTGCGCTGCTTTTGGGAAATGGCTCGCATATGTTGGCACTGCTTTTGTCTGCTTTTCCTGCTTCTCTGCTGTTTGTTGTAAATGATTATCTTGGGTTGTCTGCCGGCTCATTGCGTTAAAGTGGCACATTTTGTGGCCTGGCAAATGGCTAAAACATTTCGAAATAGTTTCTAAATTAGTTTGCAAATGTTTTTCGTCTGTTTTTAAATTTATCCTCGACACATGGGGCGTATGCGTAATGTTGGCTGCCATTTTCCGCCCCTCCAAGAGCTGCTCTTCAATTTATCTGCACCTATCGAAGCCTGCAGTGAAGCTATCCACTTTAAGCATTTACAATTTGCACATTTTTCACGCTGCTCACCCTGGCGTATACGCAATATGCTAATCAAGCTTTCATAGCATACTTTTCAGCTCATTTGCATAGTACTCACCATCACACACACCCGCATGCATGGCCAAAGAGTTGCTTTAAAAACCATGAATCGCCACCCGCCATATATTAAATGTATATATAGTTCCAGCATATATGATTGATCGGTCTTGGCATCATCCATTTCACCGGGCAGCTCCTGCTCCTTTTGGGTTAATTCCCAGAGAGCTGAGAGACCAAGTCCGAGACCGACTTTCCATTTAGTTACTTGGTTACTTGGGCATCCTGCAATATTCATGACCGAGTCCAAGGAGTCCTGAGCAAAGTCAAATCGAGCCTTGGGCCTTTCGTTCCTTCGCTTCGCTCGTTTACAGCTGTAAGTGTTGTAATAAGTGAAGTGTATTTATCCAACAACAAGGTAGACATACAACGACGTCGTCCTTAAAAGCCTTCTCCCCGGCTCGCTCCAGTTTCCCCTCAGTCCCTGGCTCCCGGTGAAAACTTTACGAAACGTTGGGAAAATTGTTTGCGGCCATAAAATTGTGTGCAACCGAAGCTACCAGGCAAGGTCCGAAAAAAGCCCCCAGGCTGAAGTTGTAATTGGGAATGAGCTTGCCGTTGGGCATTTTGTTAGCTCTTTTCGGACCAGGAGAGTGGCCTGCTGCTACACTGTAAATATTGATATAAAATTGATTTGGTCTTTAAGCCACAATCAATGTTTATATGCTTAGGAAATGCCAGTTTATTTACTCAATTACAATTTTGATTTGGCAATAAAAGCAAGTGGAAGATTTTAAATGGAAAAGTATGGGATTTATGCATAAAGTAAGGAAACAAAGGGTTTAA
Organism: Drosophila anomelani; assembly: GCA_035045905.1. Taxonomy (NCBI): domain Eukaryota; kingdom Metazoa; phylum Arthropoda; class Insecta; order Diptera; family Drosophilidae; genus Drosophila; species Drosophila anomelani. Next base: position 19,972,805 of record JAWNOO010000165.1, read on the forward strand.
TAAAATATAAATTTAATGTTTTTAGTTGCATAAAATGGCAAAATTTAAGGAATTTTTATGAAGGGTGTGGATGTTATTGAGAAAAAAGTAACTCCTATTTAATATTGAAAAGAAAACTAATTGGTTTTATTGTTATTTTGGGAATATTTCTTTTTAAACTAAACTTTAACGTTATTTTAAGCAATTTTACAGTATTAATTTGTATTAAAACTATATGTATTTGGTAAAGTTTTATCTTCATTGTTTTCCCTAATGTTTTTTGAACTTGAAGAGCCAAAAAGTTTGCTTAGTTTTTCCTTAGAATAATAACCAAGGGAAATTAGGGTAAATTACATAGCTAAAAATATTAAGGAATGCTTTAAATATATTCTTTAAATATTCTTATTATTTAATTTCCCATTTAATATAATTTAAACAATTTTTATTTTGAATTTTCCACTTTTTCCCAGTGAATCAAGCACATCTCTGTGGGTTATCAAGTTATTAAGTTTATGTAATTGTTGTTCCTCTCCCAGCATTTGATTTGGAATGGCTTATGGCAGCTTACGAAGGCGTTATCTTCCCATAACTTGTCCCCCGGCCGTCTCTCGCCTGTCAAGTTTTCAGTTCTTCTTTTTTTGTTGTTGTTGTTTGTTTCAGTTTGCCTGCTTCCGCTTCCGCTTCCGGTGGTGTCAGTCTCAAGTTCAAAGTGAGCTTCAAATGTGGGCTCTAATCAGTCTCAGCTGTGCAGTGCAGTGCAAAATCAAGTGTCAATGCGTTGACTCCTTGTTATTTGTAATTCAGCCAAGCACAAATAGAGGGAGAGATGAGAACGAGTGATGTATTCCAATTCCTATTTTGTATTCTCTATATTTTTGAAAGGGAAAAACTTCCCATCCCATGGAACTGCTAAGCAATTTGCACGGCATTCCTTTGGCTTTGTCGATGCGCCTTGTCGGCAGTTGATTAATGATGACAAAAGTGGGAAAGCAGAGCGGAACGGAGCCGGCAGCTGGGCAGAAAGCTTAATCAACAGATGCGACAGATGAGAGGAGCGTCCCATGTCAACCCCAATACCGGAGGCCGTCTCACCTCGTCGCACCTCATCATTCGCGTTTGTCCTTGTTTCGTGGTGTTGTTGGTGGTGGTGGGCGTGCTCGGCGCTCGGTTACTTTGATGTTGCCTCACGTAGCCACGCCCTGGGCTGTGTAGAGCCTCTCCCCCGCCTCGCCCGGGGTGGGCATAAACATAAAAATTCCGCAGGAACATGCTTTAAATTCGAAAAAGGGGACACACCGAAACGTAACCTATTTCCCAGGACAACGCGAAGGAATAGCTAATAAAAATTGTACCAGTTAACTTGGAATGGTCATTGTTTTCGATTCGAATCGATTACCTAACAGAAAAAAAAGGGCTGGCCATAAATCCTGCTGCCGGGAAACATGAATCATTTCTGGGGGGAGCACTCGCCCTTCCCCTGGCCAAAAATGTCACAAAATTTGATCGAAATGCCAATCAATTTGAGGATCTCCTCCGATGCTGCTGCTCCTGTTGGGCATTCCAAATATCTCTTTCGCATTTCGCGTATTTAATTTCGTTTTATGGCATTTTATGGCAGCAGGCGGGGGGCATAAGTCAAAAGCGGCCATAAAAAGCGTCTTGCCGAGGCATGCGCTTATATTACGCATACGCCGTGTTGAACACGCAATAAAAATACCAATTGCAGTGTGTGTGTGTGTGTGTGTCAGAGAGGAGGCGTGCGGGGGCGTGGCCATTGGCATTGTTTCGTAATGTGGCTGCATGCAAAATTTATTGTTGATTTTATTTTCACCGTCGTCCTTTTTACACAACACATTTCCCGCTTCCTTTTTGTGCATTTTTATGGGCATAAATTTACAAGCAGCTACCGGGTTGGGTTCGGACTGGGCCGGGGTCCTTTTGGGGCTTGGCAACCTAGGAGAGAGAGGGGAAGGCAGAGGCGGAGGTGGAGGCGGCGGCAGAAAGCCAACGACGCCCAGGTGCGTTATTGTGTCAGCCTTGACCGACAGTCAACGGTCGGGAGAGAGACGAAAGGAGCTGGAAAATCTTTAGCAGGCATAAATTCAACTGAAAAGCCACCAGCTGGTGGCCCGGGACAGTTGCAAGTTGAAAAGTTAAATATACACAAGGCGTTTATAAGCAAGCACTGCGGAAAAATATAAACAAGAGCCAGGAGAAGCTTAAAAAGAATTTAATTTTAAATTATTTTCAAGAATATCAAATCTATTTTCCATAAAAAAAGATTAAAAAATATTATAAAATCATTTTTCCTATAAAACATATTAAACATTATTATAAAATCATTTTACTTATAAACTTTTGCCTGGATTTAACTATTTATTTGGTTTCTTTGACTTCAAATTATTCACTCTTTTCTTTTTTCACCTTTAAAATTAATTTTCCCTTCGAAAACTCCAAGGCTTAATCAATTTTATTCACTCTCTTCTTTTTCCAGCTTTAAAATTGATTTTCCCCTGGAAAACTTCAATTTTGTTTTCAGTTTACTTATTTTCTTGTTGATTTTCTTATTTTCTGTCAGTGTCCTTGTTTGATTACATGTATTTGCGCCTGGCTAATCCGACGAGTAAGGACCTCAAGATGCTTGTCTTTTGGCAGCAACACCGACTCCGAGGCGACTTCGTTCTGGGATTGGGTTTGCGTGCAGGACATCCATTAGGCGAGGAGGACAGCGGCAAACGAGGACAACGTGGCAGAGCTGGGTTTCGCGATTCCCCGTGGCACGTGGCAGCTGATATGTACTCACATATCCTTGTTGTGCCTGCCCTCGTGGAAACGAGCGTGAAAGTATTTTCAGCATTTTTTGGCGTAGCGCTGAAACGGCCAATTAATATTCTCCCTGCACCCTCACCAGCCTTTGGCTCCTTAACTGGTTTTCCCCTCTTACCTGTGGGGCGGAGGTGGGGTGCCTCCTTGCTGCTTTTGAGGCCTATTGATTTTTTGTTACCTTTGCAAACTTGTTGAGGCCTGAGCGGTGGGCACACGCCCCACAATTAAGCCATTTTGTTCGCGAACTCCACTCGGTGAGGAGGTTTCCCTTTAAAAGGAGGGGGAGGACTGGCGGGGTGGGTGACTGTGTGGAAATGTGGCTTTGTTTGTGTGTTGTCCAACTGCAATTGATATCGCCCCATTGCATTCGCTTTCGTGTAATTGCAATGCATAATTTGGATAGGTCGGCGGTTCAGCGGTTCAGCGTCAGGTGAAGCGTTATAATGCGCTTATGTCCTGTGTCCTGTCGGGGGAAATCTCTCGGAGGCAGCCAACTAATATAATTAGGCAGATAAAGCGTCCAGCCACATCAAATGCAGTTAGTTGGAGTCACGAAGCCACGAAGCTTTGTTCCTTAACTAATCGAAAAGATAAACGTTTGAGTGATGGATGACTTCCATGGCTTGGATTTCGATTAATTGGATTTAAACAACTTCCAAGTTTTAACTGAGATTAAATAATAAATTATATATAATTTATCTAACTTTATAAATATACTTTTCTTATGCCCTTTTATTTGCTGTGCAAATAATTAAACTAATTGCTGTGATAAATGCCAAGATTTCCCTTTAAGTTATTTAGTATATTCTTGGCCACTTGTTGAATGGCTCTTTGGCTCCCCTTTGGTAGTTACCAGACTGGGTGAGAGCCAGGAAAGGCTGACTGCTGTCACAAAGTGTTCGCACAATTATTTTAAATGACTCGACACAAAAATTAAAAATGCAATAATTGCATAACGAAGGCGTGTGTGTGCCAAAAGAGGGCCAAAAGAGGATTTGGGCAAGTGGCCAAAACGGATGAGGCATGCTTTTCCGGAGCTCTGTGTGCATAATTCTGGCCAAGTCTGTGACTCTTAGTAAGGGCGAAGGACCAAATAACGACACAAAAAGAGGTCGGTTTGGCGATGGTGTGAACAAAGAGAGAACAAATCCAAAAGCGGCTTAAATGTGTGCTAAGTGCCGTTGAGCTTATAATGAAACACGAAGCAAACACACACTGAGTGGGCAGTTACACCTGCGCCCAGGTATACATACTTACTACTGTTGGGCACTGAAAAAAAAATATAAAAATATTTTACAGGCGGCTAACTTTATTCTGCTCAAAGAAGGTCTTCAAGAAGTCTGTAAAAAAATTCATAAATTCCTAAACTTTAATTTTTTCTTCTCTGTGAATTTTCTAGATTCCCTCCTTTTAATTCCTAAATTTTCTCTCAATGTTTTATACATACAAAGAGAAAGTTAAAGACACGTATAGTGGATACACGCAGTGAAGCTGCCAACCCCCCCTTTGCCGCACTTCCGGTGTTTGTCCAGGTAAAGCTGGGGGCCAAAACGCAAAAACCACAAATACCGCCAACACATACAGGCCCCGGTCACAGGCACAACACCCACAAAACCCCAACACACACACTGAACTAGGCACAGGCTCAACCGCAGAGAGAGCGAGACTCGTTTGTTATTCTGTTTTTTATGATTTATTTGCCAAACAAAATTTCCGTTGTCATCTCCTTGATTGATGGCCCCAAGGTCCTGGGTCCCAGGATGCTGTCAGTCTTCCCATTCATTTGAGTGTGTTATTAAACTCATGCTTAATTAACGCAATTATCCTGGCCATTTGTTTTGCCAGCAAAAGTCCGCCAAAATGTGTTTCGATGAAGCAAACTCTGGACTGGGAGTCCTTCGAGGCACATCCCTCAATTACATGTCACATCAAAGTGATTTTCAATGCGAAAAGTATGAGACTTTTCCTGCTGCTGCACTGGGAAATTGTTTTCTTAGAAAATATAGAGTAAAGTACATAAGAAATTAATAATAAATATCAGAAAAATGATAACAAAGCTCTCAATTTTATTTATTTAAAGGATTTTTCAATTAATTTTATTATAGAAAGGGTATTTTATGCTTTAAAACTAATCTCACTTCTCATAAATCTCTCTTGGGAAAACAATTTAATGCTTTATTTTTCTTTCAGTGTACATTTTCCCCATCAGTCACCCTCCCATTTCCCCCCCAAGGCTGTCAATGTCGCCCGATGTTGATCACAAAAATTGAATTGTATTTACAATTGAATTCTGTTTTGAAAAATGGCTGCACAGGCAGCCCGGCAGACCCGCCGCCAGCAGCCATTGCATAATTCCACCACAGACACAGACACAGCTTCAGCTTCGAGAGGGGGGAAAATTCCCTAGAAGCTTGGACTTTTCCAGCCACAAAAAGCGTTTCGAATTCCTTCCTGCAAGTTGCAGCTTGAGTTATGACACTCCCGTAAGGTCACGCCGGCAGTGGCATCAGCAGCTGTCGCTGATGGCTGGCAAAGTGAACTTGGACAGTTCCCATGCATGGCAAATGACAGTCGTCGAGGTGTTCGAGGATTTGCCTCGCCAAGGACTCGAGTGCAATGATGCGGCAATAACAGTTGGCCAAGAATGTGTGCCAGACATTCGTTGTCGTTCCCTGCATCCGGGCTGACATACTTGAGGGCTGCCAAGAGGGTGGCAATTGATTGTAAATACGAAAATGATTACACATGAAAATTGGGTTACGTTCTGAGGGAGTTTTCGCGCAAGGAGGCCTGAGTTGGTCTTGAGGTTCGAAGGATATTTCTTTGCTTAAGGTAAGGGACATTCTGGCGCTGTGGCTTAAATTAAACTAATGAAAATTCTGCGGTTTAATTTGGGATTTAAGTCATTGATTAGCCGAGGGTATAAGTGGTGGAATAGTCTAGAAGTTGAGAGAAAGGATTGGATTTTAATTGAATTTTTAATCCCACAAGAAGATCAATTAATTATATATAAAGATAACAAACGGATCTAAAGATATTACATTAAAATAATATAATAAATAAATAAATAAATCCAATAATTCATACAACAAACTTCTCTTCAGCACTTTCAATGCTGCAAAGTCTTTCAAAACACTTGAAAATTTGCCGAGTCCTCTTGGACCATCTAAATATTTAGACAATCAAACAAGATTTGCGGCAAAGCGAAGCTATTTATTTTGTGGCTAAGATGCCGGCCAGTTAGCCTGCCTCTCCCTCTTCCTCCCCCTCTCCCCCTGCCTTTGCCTCTACCTCCCAATCGATTCGACATGGACACACACTCAGACTTGGGCTCCGTTTTGCGGTGTTTGGCAAATGTTGCAGCCCATTGGGAATTTCGTTTACGTTCCGGTTGCATTTCGATTTTGTGGTTCCTGTAGGGGGGAGGGAGAGCGGTGCCCGAAGTGGCCTCCAAAAGCAAAGTCAAAGGTTGGAATAGCAAAAGCCAGGGGGATTTTTCATTAAGCGCGCAAATGAGGTCAAAGGGTGAACGCCACTCCGAATGTTGGCCCAGAGATGTTCGATTAATTAGAAATTTTGGCTGTCAGCTTTGTGGGCTTCCTGAATAATTAAGGCTTTAAAAGTGTAGTTAAATTTAAAGGGATTTACATGGATTTATTAATATGAAAAGGTTTTTTATTTAAGAAAATAAAAGATATAATTTTATCACCTTTTTATCTCAGCTCTTTTAGCAAATGCATTCCATGTTCGCCTGGGGGTTTTACTTAAAAAAAAAAACATTTAATTGAAACGCGTTACAAGGCGACAACGATACATTGTTAATTATAAATTTTCCTGCATATTTACCCTCTGCGTGTGTGAGTTTTTATTGCACACAGCATCGGCAATTAACAGACAAATATAGCAACAAATAACTGGCAGCCAGGTTTTACAGATGCTGCGATTTTTATGCCCAACGCTGCCTGCCGCTGAATTATTGGCGGTTGTTGTTCCTGCCACAGCTGCCGGCATTAATCCAACACGCGTTCTCGGCCGCCTCCGATTCGATATGGACTATGGCCGCCGCATCTAACCGATGCGCCTCGTAAACCAGCCGAACGAACAATGCCCCCCATCCGGGCGGCTGCTCCGTTGCAGCCCATCCTGGGATCGACATCAGCCCTGGCCAATGTACATTTTTGCAGTGATTTGCGTCCATCGGCATGTCCTGCGAGGATTTTCCAACTCAGTCTCTGGCCGCGAGGCTTTTTCTGTTGTTGCGATTTTATACGCAGTAAAATCGTGGATGTTTTTAAGGGTATATGGAATAAGGGGTCGATGGATAATATATTTAATATTAACTAAAGCCAGATTAAAGTAAAAATACTTATATTATAAATGAATCAATAAAGAGGCGAGCTTCATAGCAAAGATATACAAAGTTTTGTTATTGTTTCCAGCCACAAAGTCTCATCAGTGTTCATTTTATTTATTTATTTATTATAAAATATAAATAAGATTCACATATTTAAGTCTAAATTTATTAAACTTTTAATGGCGAATCGGAATATATTTTCCTTTTGTCAAGAAAACCAAAAAATAAAATAAATTAAATAAAATAAAAAACATAATTTTCTTTGGAAAATCCAAACTTCAAAAGATCATAACTAAGCCACAAATGCATTAAATTCAATTTGGAAAGCTTTTCTATGTTCGATTTTTTAAGCTTTACAAATCTGCATACCAAGTTTTCAAATTTAAACAATTTAATTTTTTGCCAATTTTTGCAAATTTGAATGATGAAAAAATTGACAAAACATTTTTTCCTCTCGAATATGCCTAAATCGATTCAGCTTTTTGTGCTGATCAAGAATATATATGATTTGTAGGGTCGGAAATGATTCCTTCGATGAGTTTTTAGCATCCGACTGTAAAAGTATACCCCAGATTCTAGAGATTTTAAGCATGAAAATCAAAGTTTGAAAACTCATAACTCTGTTGAAAAAGCATTAAACTTAAATCGGAAAGCCTTGTTTGATTCAGTTCTTTGTGCTGATAACGAATATATATGATTTGTAGGGTCGGAAATGGATATTTCACTAAGTTTCAGACCTCTGGCCAAAACTATAGAACCCTAAAAGGACTTAACTGCTAATTTCCCACAACTTTTATTAACACTTCTCGATCTCTTCTTTTCCCTGGGTAAACGCTAGTCTTAACTGGTAAGATGATTCCCCTTTCTGATATATTTTTTCTGTGCAGCTTCGCATCCCTGTCTGGCATTCAATTGAACCGAAACGCGAATGGTCACTGGGGTAAGCCCCATCATGCGAGGGACGTGGGGCACATGCATACGCACTCCCTGATTGCATCAAGTTGAAATAATGTAATTAGTTTTTGTGCCGCGGTCGTGGCGGCGGGTCGGGATGCAGTTCGACAGAGTGGCGGGGATTGCTGATGCCGCTTGGAAGGGGGGTTTTCGGGTGGGATAAGTTTGCCTGTCCGATGTTTTGGGGCCTCGTTAGCAGTTTGTTTTGTGGAAAGAGAGTTTTTGCCAGCTAACAACACAAAAAAAAGATAGGTGGCTTTAGCACTGTTCGTTTCAATTGGAATTCCCGGTAATGGCAAGCGTTTTGATTAGATGGCGAGGTTTTTTGACACTTTTTGCAAAATGATAGAGTTTTCGGTGTCAATTAGATAATTAAAATGGCAAACATTGAGGAGTGAATGTGGTGCCATAGTGGCGCTGAAAAGTATGCCAAAAATATATATTTTAAACAAGAAAGGAAGCTAACTTCGGCTCACTGAAACTTTGGAATAACAATAAGTTGCCAAATCTCAAAAATTATGAAAATATATTGTCTTTTCTATGTTAGTTTTTATAAGAAGAAGAACTCTGCATATAAGCTTTTTAAATTTAATACTCATTCCGCCAATACTTCCACTGCGGCTCACTTCCTTTCCTTCGTTTCTTGTTTTACATTTATTTTATTTAATAAATTTAAATTCTTTCGTTTTTTTTATCATTTTTCTATCTTTGGTTCTCCGTTTGCTTTTTATTCATTCTGCACTAATTGAATTAATAAGATTTAAGAGTGCCGCAGAGAAAGACAGCTCCCCTTTAGGTAGTTAATATTAAAGAAGCCGCCTTTCCATGGCCACCACTAAGGAGACAGCAAAAATGGGCCCAGACCAGACCAGAACCGCACCAATTTAATGGCTCTCCATTACGCGCCATATCGAATGGCCAATTGTGCCCGGAAAAAAATTATCGCACTCCGGCATGGAGTGCTGGGCTGGGCTGTCAAATAATTAATTAGAAAATAATTGCACGTAATAATTCATGGGGGCCCCATTGGGGGACCCATTCAAATGGAGATAGATAGGGAGAAGAAAGCCAATGGCCCCTGGGCAGCCTGCCACCGCACAGATTTTCCGGTTGCAAGATGGCCAAATGGCAAATGGGAGTTGGAAGATGGGAGTTGGGAGCTGGGAGCTGTGAGTTTGGGCCTGGCTAATTCCGACTGTTAGTGCTATTAATTCCGTATGCATTCGATTTGTGGGCACGACACACACTCCCACCGAAGCTGTCATGTTGCGCACATCCAGAATTAATCATCGCCATGCAGCATAATTTATTATGTCACACAGTGGCCGCTGCCGCAAACCCAAAACTGTCGGGCGAACCGAATGAAAACCAGAGGGCCAAGGGGCCAGCAGCAGCGATTACTTCCTGCGGTTGCCGGTTTGACGTGGCTTATTTAAAAACAGAGCCATGGCTTTATTGCTCTATTTACACACAAACAGATGAGAACAAAATATTAGGGATGTGATTTATTTAATTATTAATATAAATATTGTATTAAAAAAATATTTTCCTATAACTATAAAGCTTCATAATGACTTACCATTTGCTGTAAATAATATTCCCAAAAGCTACTATTTTTCTAAACACATTTGTGGTTATCCCCATTTGGGCGTTACCTCAGAAATGTCATGCCGAGTGTCCAATGTTGACGGACTCTTCAATCAAATGCGAAAATTTGTATAATTACATGCCGGCTGGCCACTGGCCAGGCCGAAACGCAGGCCTCAAGTGGCATGGAGCCATTTGATTTAATCACGTTAATAGCGTTTGCATGTCGCGGCACTCTTGGGGGGGCTTAGAAGGTGTTAAATGTTTGCGGTTGCATTGTAATAAACTTGCATGCAAATGATGGCTGCCCCATCAACTTTAATTACGAGTGTTGGGGCCCCAGACTTTTTTTTTGTGGATAATAATGAAGAAAAACTGCCTAGGATGGTAAATTGATGATTGATGGCAATTTTTTGGCTGTGCGTGTGTGAAGAAAAGGCTTTGTTCCACAAAGGTGTGAACCATTTCCGCCAAAAACCATGATTGATTGTATCCTGCCAAAGGCTAAATGCTCCATTATGGGCTTTTGAGGATAACCAAATGTAAATAAAAACACAAAGGTTTGCGATTATTTTGCATTTTTTAAAGTTATGTTTTTTTTATTGCATTTTTCTCGTTCATTCTCTCTCTCGCTTTCTGTGGCATTTCTTTTCAAAATGTATTCTGTATGAATCTCAAATGTTGTCGTCACTTGCTCTTTGCTTTATTTTTTTTTTATATTTTTATTTGCACATTCACAAAACAATATTACATTTTCACTGCAAGTGGATTGCCCATTGGTTTTGTGTGTTTCATGTTTCATGGTTTTTGTTTTCTCTCTTTTCTTTCCTTTTCATTTTTTTGTTTCTATGTTTGTTTACAATTTGTCACAACCTTACAAATTGAAAATTGATATATAAACCAAATACAATTTCGGAATTTCTGTGTGTGTACGCAGGCTTTGTTATTGAAAATTCTCATTCAATACCGAAAGGTATTTTCGTATTTGTCATACATCAAAATTGAAATGAAATTTGAGCGGGGAATTTACCTTTTGGTTTGTGTGTGTGTTTGTTTGGGCTGCAATTGTTGCTAATTTAATAGTAATAATACTTTGGTTATCGCCTTTCCACTCCTGGCATCAATTTTGTATTGTAAGGTGGCGGCTCTTGGCTTGGCCATTATTTAATTCATTTCTCTGAGCAGCCTCGCCCCGTTCCTATACACAATGCTAAATTTAAATTTAAAAAATATGTTTACCTTTACCTTCTAGATTTTTGAAAAAAAGATAAGTAATTTCCTTTGTGTGGAGGGGAAGTAGAAGGAGTAATGCTATTTTCAATGTTTTATGCTTTTTTTTTCGTTTGTTTGTTTTTAATTCATATTTTTATTTCAATTTTTGTGTGTTTTGCATTTGCTCATAAAAACAAATGTTACAACTTACAATTTGGCACATCATTAAAGATTAGAGTTTCCATATAATATATATATTTATATATTATATACTTTATATTTATACTTTATGCGACGCACAAGCGCCTGATCTATGTGTGTGAAAGTTAAAACAAAAAAGCTGGCGCTTGCTTACGGTTAGACTACACAGATTACAGATTTTCCTGCGGGAGGGGGATTTTTCTTTTTCTTTTTGTCACATAAAAAAACAGTATCGAATCGGGTTAAATGAGGAGTTTACAATATCATATACATCATATATTATCGTAGGCTACCATATAGCTGCAGTGTTTGATTGAGTTGCATTTGCATTTATTTGTTTTATTTACTTGCGAGCTGACTTCGCCTGCTGCTCCTCGCTCACATTGCTTAAGACAAAAATTTTCTTTATAGTTTTGGTTTTTTGTTTTGTTTTGTTCGTTTTTTAAAAGTTTGCGGTGGAAGTTGAGTTCATAATTTAAATGTATATACCGTATTATTATATTTAAGTTTTGCTTTATAACTAGATCTTGCCTGGCTCTGCTCCTTGTCAAACCCAAAATGTTCTGTCTGAGTGTGTGTGTGTGATCGGGGGTGTGTGTGTGGGACCAAAAAGTATGCTAGGCTTTTTGGCAAACTATTTTGCGCTATTTGAAAAATTCATTAAATTTAATTACGTCTTTATTATTATTTATAATTCACTTGAAAGCTACATTTAATTTGGCAATTGTTGGGTTCGATTTGTTTTCTTTTCTCATTTTTCATCTTATTGTTTTTCTTGTTATTTATCTTATCCGCCTGTGTCTGCTTTGTCCGTCAGCATCTAAACTAATATATATATATATGTATATATACCTAACTAAAATCATTTAAAATATAAACTTTGGCTTTAAAAATGTCAACGTAAAAATAGATATATATTATGTATATATCAATGCAGTGTAATTGTGAGAGAGAATCGAAATTAAAAGTACGCAAATGTGTGAGTATGTTGCCATTAATTGCTTCTTAGAGTTCTCTCAAGGACCTTAGCCTGACTGCGTTGCTATGCCATTGTGTGTGTGCGTTTGTGTGTGTGTCTGAGAGGAATTAAATAAAATATCATTTATCATATATCATATATCATATATCATTGTGTCATCGTAAATATGTACATTCTGAGACGGTTGCCAAGTGATTAGATTCGAAAAATAAAAGGTAAAAGGAAACACCATCAAAGTTGAAGCTCTTTGGAGTCGAGTCCCTCTTTCGTTTCAAGTTAGTTTTGTTTTTTTAGTAGGTTTTTCGAAGAAGAAGAACACTTAAAGAATTGCACGATTACACACACACAATTAATTAGTAGCTTGTTTTATCATTTTGTTTTTGTTTTTGTTTTTTCATAGCATAGTATGGTTGATAAACAACTAGTATAAATTTGTTTTTGACGACAGTAGCTGCCTAAGAATCAAATATATATATTTAGAGAACGACAGGACGTCTCGTTATCTTTTTGAGCATTTGAATCATTTAACATTTGAAAAATACACAACGTTAAAAGTGTTTCTTGGTTTTGCTTTTTGTGCATTAGATTCGAGTGTGTGTGTGTGTGTGTATAAAATAAATTCTTAGTTTGCTTAGGGAAGTTTCTGGCTTCGGTCTTCGGACCGAAAAAAGAGAACAACATCGAAACGATTTGCTTCTTATTTGTTATTAATTTCTTTGCTTTCGTTTTTACACAACACACAAGGAAAGTGCTACGGAGTAAGAGCTAAAAATTGTAATTTTTAATGCTTATTATTCGATTTCCACATCATTCATCAATGGCTTTTTTGTGTCACTGGAAGCTTGACCTTTTTTTGTTAAAACTAATATATATATATTTCTTTTTTTTTGGGTTTTTTCACATTTTTCTTAATTTGTTTTTTTATGGTTTTTCTCGCTTTTTGCTGCTATGGCGGCATTTAAAGTAAATATTATTGTATATTCCAAGGATATGTCTACGTGTTGATCTTTTTGCATTTACCTATGCGCTACAATTTATGGTTTCTTTTGAGCAATTCGAATTGAGTCGAGTTTTTCGCATTGAGTTCGAGTGTGTGATTGGGTGGTTAATTAGCTGCCGAAAAAATTATATATTTAAAAGGTATTAGGAACAACCAAGCAACGCATTAAAATATATAAATTCGTTGACAAATACAATACAATACAGAAATGAGTATTCTTTGGAGTAATCAAAATTAGAATTATCAAACTAAAAGTAAATACATATATTTTTTAGTTTGCTTGCAAATAATAATATACAATGTTTTTGATTTCGTAAATGTTTTGTCGCTTTCCCGTCTTACTACAACCTACAGTGCTAATGATTTTTTATATAATAAAACATAAGGTCCTAACTTAGTTCAACGAATTTTTGAAATCAACAACCAAGGGCTTTAAAAATATATATAGATTTTAGTTATTTTTATGACGATGATGAAAAGTATCTAAAAACATTGCTCTCTTTTTTAGCTGGTTTGCTTTTTGATATACAAATACAATGCCCTATATATAATAACTATATATCATGTCGGTATATGTATATATATAAATTCTGATCGGCCGCACACAAAGTTTCAGCTTTTTTTTCTGGTAAAAATCTACGCATGAAGCACACATTCTTCTTCTCATCCTTTTCTTTTTTTGCATCTTTTTTTCCTGCAAAACTATTTTGCAATTTGAATTTTAGTTTTTAATTTTATGTTTGGTTTACTTATATAAACTCCATAGAACTGCGTTTAGCTGCGTATATTTTTTTGTTTTTGGTTTAGCTTTTTGTTTTTTGCTTTTACTGGACGACATTGATTTGTTTATATTTCTTTTTGTTTTGTTTCTTTGTTGCTTAGCTTTGATTTTCAACTCTCCAGGGTCCAAGGATGTTATTCGGCTGCTGTTGTTGTTCTTGTTGTGTGTTGAGTATCTTGCATCTATCGGTTTAGTTTTTGGTTGTATCTGCTACTTACTGCATCGTAGGGAGAGGAGTATTTACGTCTAAGTTACTAACTTATTCGCATTGCTTGCTGCTTGTTGTTCATATTATTATTATTTGTTATTGAGCATTTTTTCGTCGAGAGTAGTTCGAGTGCATTATTTGGCTGACTGGCGTAGATTGCTCTTAATATGGCGTGAAACGATTGAAGCCGCCGCGATACATGGTTGCCTAAAGGGGGAAAAATTAAAGAAATAATAAATAAAATCATAAGTAAAATTGGATATTTTCTTTCTAAGTTAATATCAGCTAGAAATCTTTGAGTATGCAAAGTTTCTTAACAAGTTTTAAAGACATTTAAACACTTACCCCATAGCCAGGCACTGGTCCAATGCCATGTCCTAGATAAGGATCTGCATACTCGCGCGCATATCTATAAATATTTGGTTCATTCAGCTTATTAGTAAATTTCAGTTTGCGTTTTTTGTATTTTGTTATTTTGTTTTAGTCTTTGTAATGAATTGGTTAGTTGATGATTCCAGTTGGTTTTTTAGTTATTTAATATTTTTCGTTGCTTGTCTTGATATATATTTTTCTTATTGATATTCAATTAACTTTAGTTGTTATGCTTAAAAAGGGTCTTGCAAAATTGCTCTATTAAGAATTTTATATCTTCAGTCTCCAGTTTCCGACTCCTATACTTTACACAAATATAAACAAGGCAAGTGTTGCAAAAAGAAAAGAAGAAATTAAAAATATTAGACAAGTTTTTAAATAATAATTTGTTAAATAAAATACATTTTGCTGTAAGAAAAGGATTTGTTATAATAAAAGTAGAAATAATAAAAAGTAATTTCAGTTAAAGGAAGAAATATAATAGAGACTTAGAAAAATACTTAAAATATATAAATAATAAAAATACTTCTAGGAAATATTAATTCAGAGAGTATATAAAAATATTAACAAAATAAATAAATATAAATCTTAATCTCTATATAATTCTATAAAGTCTTTTAGCATTAATTTATAAAATACATATAAGAAGCTTAAGACTTTTATTAAAATATTCCAACTGAAGACATCGTATGATATTTGTGTTATTATTAAATCTGTTAATGGGTTAAAGTTGTTAGGATGATTTTGTAATGATTTCAGGGTTAAAATGTTTGTCAAGACATTTACTTTCGCAGGAAGAAAGTTGACTAAATCTTAGATTTTTAAATGGAATTTCATATTTATAAAAACCAAATAAAAATCTAAAATAAATTCGAATTTCCCCCTGTAAATTCTGATGATAAACTTACCCAGCTACGGTGGCATAGCCGGCGAGTGCCGGCTGGGCGGCTGCTGCTGCAGCAGCTCCATAGGCGGCCCGGGCAGCTACCGCCGTATAGGTGGTGGCCGCCGTGGCATACGCCTGCTGCTGGGCCTGAGACAGCGGTGTCTTTAGCAGCGGAGCAGTGGCCTGGAAGAGCGTTAAGCAGAGGTCATTAAACTGGGGCATTTCCCGTGGCGGAGAACAGACACAGTCACAGATCGGAACGGGTGTATGGGTCTCTGGGCCTGGATCTGCAGACTGGATCTGGGTTTCTCTTTTGAGGGTATTGTGGGGTGGTTGGTGACAACGGCAAACGACACAAGACTAGCGGAGGAGGAGGAGGTGGAGGTGGAGCAAGTGTGGTGAGCAAAAAATTAGGAACCCAAACCGGTGGAATATACGCACACGCACACACACAGATAATATTCAATCGAGTAACCAAAACCAAAGAAAAGAACGGGGTGCAAAAAACAAGTGGCGGGGCTGGTCAGTGTGTAAGATGTAATATTCTATATACACTTAGGTTTAACCTTTAAAACCGAGCTACGGAGAGAGAACCCAAGATGCCAGGCTACCAAAAACCGAAAAGCGAAAGGCTCGTAACAGTAAATAACTTAACGTATTCGATTATAAACTATGGGTTAACTTAGGACTTATGGCATATAGACATATCATACATGATTATTAGTTAAGAGCATACATTAAATATATTATTTGAAACGCAATAACAAAATGAAAGAGGAAACTATGATAAATATGTGTGACAACAATCAAACGGAAAATCGAGGGAAACACAGATAAGATATATCTCTATAGAAGGTGCAGAGTTTGAAATTGGGACTAGGAGCTAGATATGATTATTTTTACCAAAACATTCTGTGGAACCGGAATGCGGTTGATCGTATGTGGGTTACTGTTTAGCGTAGTCACAGTGCGGCGCTGTAATTTATTGTTTTTTTTTTTATATATAGTTTTTCAATAGTGTTGTTGTGGTATTTGTTGCGTATTCGTTGTTGTCGTGAAAGATAAACCAAAGAAGAGTTTTGTAGTAGTTACAAAAATGTTTACAGCATCGAATATCATATATTTATATATAGAATAAGTTAAGATTATTCAGCGAAAGCAAGAAAATGTGGTAACAAATTAAGGAAACTAGCAGGAAAATAGAAAAAGAAAACCAGAGCTTATAGAGCCTGCTTCTGTGGTCACTAAATTGATTGTTAAACCAAAAAATATTGGCAAGTTTGGAAATGCTCAAACCAAAACAAAGGATGCAGTTATATAATAGTAGAGAGCTTATACACAAGTGTTCAGAGTCAAGTTCCAGTTAACAGACATTGAGTTAATTAAGCTTTGCTAAGCCTCCAGCGAGTGGCTTATGACAAAGTAAAGGAAATAAATTCGATTCGCAACAAATAAGGACTCGCCGTTGGTTAGTTCGGTACAATGGATAATGGTGGATAAATGCATAGGGTTTAACTCAATTAAAGCGACTTATAATAAAACAAATATAGATATAGGGTACGATATGAGGAGTAGTGGATAAAAACGATTGTTCCAAAAACCAAGTCAAAACTCAATCGGTGTCTTATTTTTTTGTTTTTTGCGTTTTGCACAAGCTACCATCATCAAAAATATACAAATTATAAAGTTGAATCGTTCTTAAATTTCTCATTTTGTGGTTTTGTTTTGTGAGGTTAGCAATATTAGTTTTGACAAAAGTTTTATTACATTTAATATGGCGGCTGGCTGAGCGGCTGGAACTTCAGTGACCGGTTTGGCTGCCTGTAAAATTTATATAATATTTTCATGTATATTTGTCGTGACAAGAGAGAGAGAGAGTAGAGAGTAGTTGGGGGTTTTTAGCTTTATAATATATAACTTATAATCTAACCTAACGAGATAATACTATAGACTAGTTGTGATAGGCTCGAGGGATTTTTATTTCTAATTTTGTGTACGAAACTCACCTGGAAGCGTAGATTCGGATCAGCGGAAGCAGCGGCTGCTAAGAAGGGATCATAGTATACACTGTCATTTTTTTTGGGGGGGAAAGAACAAGATAATAAAAAAATATATATATTAATAAATCAATCAAGTTATTTGGGGGATAGTATCTGGGGAAGTAAAGGTGAAAAGGAGAGAGAAAGAGACGTGAGAGGCAAGCCAAAAAACCTTCAGGTCCTTGGTTCACCTCTCACTCAATTTATGTCACTTAAAAGCAAAATTCAAAATTGTTCTTTTTGGTTCATATATTTTTTTTTAACGCACTTGTGTGGTTTTTTTATATATATTTTTTTGGGTGGAATAAAGTTTGCTTTGTTTGTTATAAAAATAAACTTTATCCACTTTCGCTTCGGGTTTTATTTGGATTTTTTAATGTGGATTTCTTGTTTTTTTGTGGCAAACTAAAAAATATATAATAAATTCTGGGCACCTAGTATACGGGAGAGTTCCCTAACCCTACCTAGCCTATATATCGTAAGTAGCCTGTGCTAAGAAAAACTGACCTTATCTGACCTGATTCCCCACTGGATGACGAACTGATTGGTGGTGGAGGAGGACGAGGAGATGTCGAGACAGAGGAAACGAAACAAAGGGAAATTATAAGGATTATACTATATATATTGTCGTTCATTTTAAAGATATTAACTAGCAGCAATGTTAGCCAACCAACCAATATTATTAACCAATCACATTCCATACTCCATTCCCCAAAAAAGTAGACTACAAAAAATTGTCTTGCTGTTGCTTTGTTGCTTCCAAAAAATTTAGTTTTGTTTGTTTTGCATTTAATCTTTAGACAGAACAGACACTCATGCACCTAGCTAATTAGTTAATTTTTTTCTTGCTTGTTTCAATGTGTTTTTTTTTTATAAGTATACAATATTTAATGGAGCATTCATTCATACGCTATGTGGTGTGGGTGTGTGGGTGTGTGGTGGGGTGAGTGTGTGTAGAGAGAGAGCAGCCACAAAAGAATATGTTAATCAAAGGTCTATAAATATATATATATTGAGAGAGAGAGATATAGATGTAGTGTAATGTCGGGGGGCAGAACATGCACGCAAGGCGCTGGCAGGGCGCGACACTTTCAAGTCAAATTCAAATTTTGTAAATCGAAATTCATCATACGCCTAGTGGTACACAATATACAATCGACGGTTGGTAGGTAAGGTCCCTTAACCAAAATAATCATAAATATATATTAAGTAGGTCAATCGAACGATGCCAAAAAACACACTGCTGTCAGTCAAAAGAAGTATGATCAAATATATATAGTGTGTATATATATATATAGAGTTATATATAGTTTTTTGTTTTTTTTTACGTAGATGTGATGTGTGTTTAGCGTGCGTTAATCGGTTGCTGCGTTTTATGCGTTTTTTTGGCATTTAGCAATTTTGTATTCAAGTTTTTCTTTCGTCTATTTGCTTGATTTATACAAAATAGGTCAAAGACTATAGGTTTCATTATATGCGATATTAAAACTTTACACACACAAGGTAGCTAAAAAAAACATTGTTCACCAACAAGAATAGAGAGACAGATAGAGTAACACAGAGAGATAGAGAGAGAGATGATAGGAAAAACACAGTCTATAAGCTATATATAAACAATAGAAGCTGCGGGTTAAAATCATGACAAATGTTAAAAGTTTCTTTCTGTGTAAGCCAGCACAAAAGGAAACCCTAAAGTTAAGGGAAGTAATTTTACAAATTATTAATTATTTACTACGTTTATACGCCAGCTACTTGCAGAGCTAATTAAAGGTTTTAATTTATGGTTTAAGTTACTTTACTATATTATATTTATAGAAAAATAAGCCCAAAAATTAAATAAATTCATTTTTTAGAAATATTTAATTACATTTTAAAGCCAAAATTAGGCCAAAAGGCGTTTAAAATTATGAAATAAAAAATAAATCAAACCAAATGCTTTCTTTTTTAGGGTTTACAAATTTGTTAGGATAATTTAACGTGGATTTTAAATCTCCAATTATTTCTGTTGCATTTTTAACTTTAGCAAATATTATTATGGACTTACATTTCAGCAATTTTAAATATTTCTTTCTTTAAACAAACAAACAATAAATTTAATAAACCAATAAGGCTCTGCTCAAGTGCAGCATCCAAGAAAATATATACATAACTCGTAACTAGGGCGTGCGTATAAACGTAGTTTGATGGGCTATGGGTATTAGGTGCTCTAAGACTAAAAAAAAACTACATTCAAAATGAAATCAAAATGGCGCAGCGGAAACCAACTAAAGTACAAACTAAGGGTGACATTTTTTTCTACGGCAAACACAAACTACGGCGGACTATCGCGGGTGTGCGACGACAACGGATGGGTGACGACGAGTGGCAAAGAGTCGCGGCCACTCCGGCGCTTCCGCTTCCGGTTCCGGAGTCGCTCGGCGCTCAGCGCTCAACTCTTACTTACGGCGCGAATCCATGCAGGGCGGCAGCACTGTTGGCCGCATTAGCAGACGCAGCCATGGAAGCAGCAGCCGCAGCAGCAGCGGCCGTTTGTGGTGACTGTGTGGCGCCCGCCGCAGACAGACGGGCGGCATAGGCCGCGGCGGCGGCGGCAGCAGCATTCGGATTGCCACCAACTCCTCCCTGATTCTGGGCGGCGGCTGCAGCGGCAGCGGCGGCGGCCAATGATTGCTGCAACGCCGAATGTTGCTGCTGGGCGGCAGCGGTGGGCACGGCAACGGCCTGGAGTTGCGCCAACTGGGGGCCAAGGGCATGGGCATGGGCGGCATGGACATGGGCAGCATGCGGATGCGAGGCGGCTGCAGCGGCGGCGGCGGCGGCTGCATGTTGCTGTTGGGCGGCCGCGACGACCTGTTGCTGTTGTTGCTGCTGCTGATGTTGCTGCTGCTGCTGCTGATGTTGCTGCTGGGCGGCGGCCACCTGCTGCTGCTGAGAGACCGAGACCTGATGCTGTTGCTGCTGCTGCTGCTGTTGCTGTTGGGCGGCAGCGACGACGGAGATGGCCTGCTGCTGCTGCGCCTGCTGCTGCTGCTGATGATGGGCGGCGACCTGCTGTTGGGCGGCTGCTGCGGCCACGGCGGCGGCTGCCACCTGGCGTTGCTGCTGCTGCTGGGCGGCGGCGGCGGATGCCGCCAGCAGATGATGATGCGGGTGATGGGGATGATGGTAGGGACTGGCGCCGACCACGCCCACATGTCCGCGCTGGATGGCCACTCCACGCATGGCGGCGGCAACGGCGGCTGCAGGAGGATATATCGCATATCGCAATTTTAACCCAACGCAAGAAACAACCAAAAATTGTTTTTGTTTTGTTTTTTGGCGATAGTTTTTCGGTTATGATAGGTTTTTGTTTTTTGGTTTTTTTGCAACGATTTTACACAACATTTTGTATTTGTTTATATAGTTTGGTTTGACCAGTGTGTATGTTTGTTTATATTTTTTTATGTATGTTCATGTGTTTATTCGTGTGCAAAAAGTAGAAAAAAGGAAAAGAAAAGAACATAAAACGCATGCGGTTAGTTTTCTCTCTTTGATATATAAGTAAATATTTATATAGAGTATATATAGTATATATATGGCAAATTCTAGGCTTCATATATCGTTTTTAAATAGCGCTGAGATGATGTTTGTCGGTTGTCGGTATATACATATAACAATACATAAGACATACGTGTGTGTGTGGCTCATACATATGTAAATGGGTTTTATTCTCATATCGAAACATACTTAACATTATAGAACACTGAATTACCAAGAAATAATGCTACGCAGTAGTTGCATTTTATATTTGCATAATATGTAGTATGTATATAAAGATATTATATCATTGTCAACAATACAAAAAAACATTAGACCGATCTTTAGTACAGTGGTAGATATATGGTATATAGGCATAAGTACATACATCCAAATGTGTACCGTATGCGACGTTTTTTAACAACTCATTGCATTTTGCTGTGTGTGGTTTTGTTTGGGGTTTTAGATTTTGTGTTAAAAAGCATTAAGGTAAATATATATATAAAATACATTTAATTGTTTGTTTTTAACCCTTGCACCTTTCGAAATACATTTAAAACTAGCAAGAACATTTACCAAGTGCTAAAAAAAAGGGGAAAGAAATAGCGGGAGAGATGATCGTTTGGGGAATATTTTTGTAGAGGATGGGAATGGGTTTGAAAATATGAGCTTCCATGCTGGGCTAATTGTGTTTGAAAAATTAAAAGAAAATATTGCCATAGGAATATTCATAAAAATTAAAACTTTCCTGAAAGCAGAGCTTGCTACTAAGTGAAAACTATTAAGTTGTTATTGCTGCTTAGGTTTTTTTTTGGCAAAGCTTTAAAGCAAGATCTAAGTATTCACATGCGCAAGCCGCATAATTGAAAAATATTATATTTTAAGCCTGCCATTTTATTTTGTTAAATGTAATTAAATAAATATGCATTTCGGCAACTAAAATAAATCGCCTATAATTTGAAATAGCGCCACAAAAGCCGCCCATTGTACTTTTAATAATTCCCTGCGCGGTTTTATCACTCAATTTATAATAATGGCAGGCCAAATAATTAACAATTTTGCGGAAAAAAGCCACAAATGCCGAAGGCTTGATAGTTTGCCAATAGGCTTAGCCCTGAATTGTGACATTTCGTTTGCCAAATCATTGAAAATCAGTACACAAATCATAATTGAAATGTATAAAATTATTTTTTTTTTTTTTGCATCAGCATTGTGGCAACATTTTGCCACAAATTGAAAATTTGTTTAGCAAAATGTACAATTAAAAATTCGATTTGCCATATTTGTATGCAAATGTTTGTTAATTCTGGGGGGCGCACGAAGAATTTTTCGTAGAAAATTCTCATCGTATATTTTTGAAGCTGAATTTTTGCTAAAAGTCCTGTGTTAATTTCTGGAAAATTAAATGCTCAAAAGAAGGAAATAAATGCTGGGGTCTGTGTCCTGTGTGTGATTGTGGTGAAAAGGTGGCATGCAAAATCAATTTTTTAAAAATTCCATTCGATTTCTGTTTTGCGAATTTTTAATTGGCAAATTGAATTTGCAAACGTGGCAAAGACAAACACAAAATAATCCAAAAATCGTGCAAACTCCAAAGGGGTAGATAGAAAACTTAAAAACAGATATATATACGGGGGGATATAGGAGTAGAAATAGAGAGAGAGAGAGTATGGTTGCTAGAAAGAGATGCTCTAAGAGAAAGGCGCCTTACAGAAAAATGCTTGCTGCGGCAAAATGTTCGCTCTACCAATAAACGTTACGATATATATATGTATATATAATATATATATACGATATATTCGATATAATACGATATACATTTTAGTCTAAGGTTAAAGCTAAAATTCCTTGCCATACTTAACAGCTAAAAACAATTACGGTTACAATTTCAGGTGGTTGCCACTAAAGATTATCACTGCGATCGAGTGTGTAGTGTGTGGGAGTGTGTGTGTGTGTGCCTAGACTTTTCAAAACAAATGCAATCTCAAGGACGGCCAAAAATATATATATGTTTATGCAATATTTATATGGAGTCAAATAGTCATACCCAAAAAAATGCGTAAACCAAAGTAACAAGACAACAAAACATTTATACAAAGATTGATTCTCATAGCTAAAATAGTTTTTTGTGATCTTGGTTTCCATTTCTAATTGTAATTGTTGTTGTTGTTGCAGTGTTTTTGATTTATATTTTATTTGATGGGTTCATTGATTACTAAAGATTAAAAGCGAGCTTTTTTGGCGATTGTAGGAATTTTTTTTAGATTTTTTTAGAGACTAAATAGGAGTTTTAGAATTAAATTTTGTAGGGGAAAAGTTTCAAGAGACATTTATTTGTGATCTTCATTTAATTATTTATTTATATTTTTAATTTAGTTGTTCTCTACAAATATATCAATTTTATAAATGCTTTTTAGTCCTGGTAATTCGATTTTCTGTTTTGATTTTTTTTTAATGATAAACAAAACTTTCCTTTTTGAAAGGAAACAAGTCTGAAAACCTTTACTCTTGGCTCTAAGGTTTTAATTAAATTCACTTAAAATCATTAAAATGATAAAAATTCCCTTCAAAAAAGCTCGATTATAATCTTAGTAAATATTTTGTTATATTTTTTTTCAATTTTTTTGAATTCTGCTTTAAGGATCTCGCTTTCACCAAATACCCCAGACTGGGGGAAGGATCTCAATTTTCTATCCCCAATCGATGTCGTACCTCCGCCGTGGCGCTGCTGCTGCTGCTGCTGTGGTCGCTGCTTGGACAGCGTTGTGCGGTGGGCGTGGTGCCAGCATAATGGGCGTGGCCGCGGCTGCGGCCGCTGCAGCGGCATGTGCCGCCGATGCCGATTGGGCGGCCGCACTGCCGCCAACGGAAACCGATGGCGGCGCTTGGGCCACCGGCATGGAGACGGGCAGCTGCAGCGGTGCGAGGGTGGGTGCTCCGCCCAAGGGGGCGCCCAGGAAGGGCCAGGCGGCGGCCACAGGTAGGCGATAACCTTGGATTTGGCATACAGTTTTTTTTGGTTAACTAATTGTGGGTATTTTTTGTTTTTCTATGGTTTTTCGTTTCGGTTTTTGTTTACAACTTTTTTGGAAATATGAACTTATAATGAGTGTTAAGTGTGTGCGTGGGGGTCTTTCAAATATATATAGGTTTTGGTTGGTTTATATATATATACATATTTGAGGGATGCATGATGAGGTTGCTGTTGCAGTTGCTTTTGTTGATGTTGTTTTTGTAGTTGTTGAACAAAGGAAATATGAGAAATAAGATCTCAAGATATTTATATTTTTGAGTTTTCCAGAGAGCCTCAAGTCAGGCTTGAAGTCTTAGGATCTTATTCCTTATATTGCCTTTGCTTTGGCTTAGTTCTAGTGCTAAAAAGTTAGACTTTTTTTGTTGTTGGTTGGATCTTAGCGCGCGACGGCGAGAGTTACCAGTTACAGTTACGAGTACGAGTTACGAGTATAAATAGTTTTACGCTAAGGAGCATTTCAGACATGTTCAGACCAAAGGAATACCAGACCAAAACGGAAAACGTGTAATAACCAAACTAAAGGACAACAAAGAAATACACAATAATCAAAGTCAAATTCAAATTGAAATTCATAATCATAATTCATAATTCATAATCATAATTCATAAGGGAACGCACATACAACGAAACTTGGTTAAGAAAAGGATATGTAGATAAAATAGTTGGCATATAAATTGATATATAAAGTTATATAGTAGGTAGTATATGCATAAGACAACACAGCCGCAATATGCTAAATTCATAACCATCGTTATAATGATTGCCAGATTATCTCTCAGTCACCATTATCATCATCATTATTATTATTATTAATTAATTAATTAATAAAATTAATGTCAAATCAGGTCTATAAAGAAAACGAGCAGACGAGCCTGCCTTAATTTTTTTTTGGGATTTTCGAGCGGGTGTTAATGTGGCTTTTTATGATTCAAAACTCTGTTGTTTTTGCTTGATATTTCTCACTTTGAATTGAACTTTGGTTAAATGCAGACGAAAAACGAATAAATTATAATAATAATCAAAAAAAATTAAAGGGAAAATAGTTGAACAGTTACAAACAGTTATCAAATAGTTGCAGCATTATATTCATATATAGATTGTATGCATAGTTTATATAGATTAACGCAATTTCCGTCGGGACCTACCAAACGAATAAATCAAATACATGAGATAATCTCTATGAAACGAAAGGAAATGCTCATATTTTATATTATTTCTGGTTTGCAACCGAAAAAAAAAAAATAAAAGTAAGTTTAACGAACAAATGTAATTGCAAAAATGGTTTCATTTGGGGTGAACTTTTTTTTTGACGACTCTTTTGGATCCTCCCGGCGATGAGCCTACCCCATGGGCTTAGATGTATTTTCCATAGCCTTAATATCAAATATCAAATATCAATATTTGAGCCCTGCCTAAATATTTGTTTTGCTTTTGGTCTTTGTTTTTGTTTTGTTTTCCTTTGTTTTTTGTTCGGCTTACAAGCTAGGAAATTCGTTGATAAAACTCTTACAAAATATTTATGTATTTTAATATAAAACAAAAAACTGGTCAATTATTTGTACATTTATGATACCTTATTGCTTCTCAGCATTTTGTGTTTTTTGGGTTGTTGTGGGGTGTGTGTGGCGTGTTTAATTGTGTGTATTATTTGAGAATTTACAACAAAAGTACGTACGTCAGGCAATAAATACTTAATAATAGCAATAAACGCTGAAGATGAATAAAATATGTGAACAAAACGCTTACCTTCGGGCCATTGTACGCAGACTGTGTCCAGCAAACGATTTATATATTTATATTTGATATATATATTCGTGTTTTTATATATTGTGGTGGCATGGAAAAGGCAAGAGAAAATATTTTCATTAGTTTTGCATTTAAATTGGTCTTTTTTTCTAGTTGCATTTTTTTTTATCCTTGCTGGATATATAGCCTATTATAAAATATATTTGGATACATGTCTTAGGTAGTACATATATATATAAAAAAACAGGCAGAGCTCTATTACAGATACTAGATTGATTTTCTTTTTTTGGTTTTGGTTTTGGGTTTGTTTTATTTGGTTTTTAGTGCTTATGGTAATTGGTTAAATACTGCAGAATACTAATTGATTTGTGGCAATTTGTGTTTTCATTGTTTGGCTGGTGCATGCAGCATCCTTGTGTTTTCTCTCAGGGGGGAAGGAAGGGTATTTACATACATGTATGAATTCAAAACAAGACTTGCGCACATAGAGATAGGGGATTCGATGGGGTTTATGCATATATTGGGTTTCAATTTAGTTGGAAAATCTAATAGAAAGTAATGTGGTTAAGGGAGAAATGTTAATATTCATTTTTTACTTAAATTCCCATTTAAAAATTAATGTATTTTTATAAGAATTATTAAGAGCTTCTCAAATGACAAAATTAAATAATTTTCGAATTATTTCCAAGTTAATTTTGTGTTTTCAATGGTTTACCAGCTTTAACTCTTCCATAAAATATACAAAATACATACATTTTCTGCTCTCAATTCTGAATATTTACTTTTTAAAACCTTTTTCTCTTTGTGCAAAAATAGAGCCATTGATAAGCTTTGCATTCATTGGAAATGCAAAAGAAATGCTTAACAAAATGACAAATAAGCAAGCAATGATTGCTTCCCTCCGCCAATCGAATGGTTACACAATGAGCTCTCCTTTGAGCCATGGAAATTCGCAGGAGTCTGCAATTGCCCTGGAAAATGGTAAAATAAATACCCGGGCTGCCGGGTTACCACCGAAAAATGCAGTAAGAGAGACATGTCAGACAGGAGCAGACACTTGCTTGATGGGCATGGGGAACAAGGACGAAAAGTCGACGGGGCATGGGCATGGCGCATTAAGTTTAACATGTCAAAGGATCAACGCAAAAAAAGGAAGGAAGTGAGCAAGAAAAAACAGCTCAGACCAAGAAAGTTAAAATGGCAAGGAGTCGGGGGAGGGGAAAAATCAACCTATATGGAGTAAATTTTCCTGCAAATGCACAAAGTAAGTGTGCGGGGCATCGCATTTGCATAAGACATAACAAAACACAGGGCAGAATAAAACGTTTCTGCGGCAAAGGAATCCCCCCAAGGATAACCAGAAAACTTTAGCTTTATTTTCTTTTTTGCTAAATTTATGTGTGGCTTGGGTTGTGTGTGTGTGAGCCACATGTTTGCAACTTTGTGGTTTATTTGCAATTATCCCGACTGCCGCCGCTTGACTGACTGACTGACTGGCTGACTGGCTGCGGGACTCGGTGAC